>CM060943.1:22705423-32705423 GCA_030765085.1 Allium cepa | reverse complement strand
TGGGTTCGATGTCCTTCGGTTCGAAGGTGATGGTTTCCAATGGGGCATGATGATGGGTTCGAAGACACCCATCATGGTGGGTTCGAAACCACCGTGTTCCCTCCAAGTTGAACCGATCATAACTTGAGCATACGAGCTCGGATTGACTTGAAATTTGAAATACTGACCCCTATGGTCTTTCTTGCCGTGTCCTATCAATTGTAGCTCAATCTGGACTCGGATAAAATTCAGTGATATCCATGGCGAAAGGAAGTACGATCAACCTCTGAGGCGAACTGTCCTTCGTTTTCCATCGATCTTTTGGTATCGCGGCTTTGCCGAAAAGCGGGATAACAGCCGTTTTACCGTAAAAATCCGATGTCGAAAAAACGAAGGGTAAAAAACTTACGAGACCCGATTGAGATTCGGGATGTCCGGTTTGGGCATTAATCTATCCGTTGACGGCTGAAAGCTGTCAAAGCCGTAGAACTCAACGTGGCCTTCGTTTTGACAGGTTATCGCCCGCGAAACTCTAAACGAGCCAGAAGTTATGGCCGTCCGAATAATCGATATATACAGGGTGCAACATCCGCGGTGCATGGGGCAACGTCCGTCCGAAATCGCGAAACAGTGCCGTACGACTTTTAGAAATGCAGGCATGGATTTGAAATGGAACAGTACCATGGTGCACCACTCTCCGGCGATGGTAAATCGAAGACAAGCCACGGTAATGCCGTTTTACCGTAAAAATCCGGTGTCGAAAAAACAAAGGGTAAAAAACTTATGAGACCCGATTGAGATTCGGGTTGTCCTTTTTGGGCATTAATCTATCCGTTGACGGCTGAAAGCTGTCAAAGCCGTAGAACTCACCGTGGCCATCGTTTTGAATGTTTATCGCCCCCGTATCTCTAAACAAGCCAGAAGTTATGGCCGTCCGAATAATCGATATCCACAGGATGCAACATCCGCGGTGCAAGGTGCAACGTCCGTCCGAAATGGCGAAACAGTGTCGTACGACTTTTAGGAATGCGTGCATGGATTTGAAACGGAACAGTACCATGGTGCACCACTCTCCAGCGATGGCAAATCGAAGACGAGCCACGGTAATGCCGTTTTACCGTAAAAATCCGGTGTCGAAAAAACGAAGGGTAGAAAACTTGCGAGACCCGATTGAGATTCGGGATGTCCTTTTTGGGCATTAATCTATCCGTTGACGGCTGAAAGCTGTCAAAGCCGTAGAACTCATTGTGGCCTTCGTATTGACAGGTTATCGCCCTTGTAGCTCTAAACGAGCCAGAAGTTATGGCCGTCCGAATAATCGATATCTACAGGGTACAACATCCGCGGTGCAAGGTGCAACGTCCGTACGAAATGGCAAAACAATGCCGTACGACAATTAGTAATGCGTGCATGGATTTGAAATAGAACAGTACCATGGTGCACTAATCTCCAGCGATGGAAAATCGAAAGCGAGCCCAGGTAATCCCGTTTTACCGTAAAAATCCGGTGTCGAAAAAACGAAGGGTAAAAAACTTACGAGACCCGAATGAGATTCGGGTTGTCCTTTTTGGGCATTAATCTATCCGTTGATGGCTGAAAGCTTTCAAAGCCGTAGAACTCGCTGTGGCCTTCATTTTGATAGGTTATCGTCCCCGTAACTCTAAACGAGCCAGATGTTATGGCCGTCCGAATAATCGATATCTACAGGGTGCAACATCCGCGATGCAAGGTGCAACGTCCGTCCGAAATGGTGAAACAGTGCAGTACGACTTTTAGAAATGCGGGCATGGATTTGAAACGGAACAGTACCATGGTGCACCACTCTCCAGCGATGGTAAATCGAAGACGAGCCACGGTAATGCCGTTTACCGTAAAAATCCGGTGTCGAAATAACGAAGGGTAAAAAACTTACGAGACCCGATTGAGATTCGAGTTGTCCTTTTTGGGCATTAATCTATCCGTTGACGGCTGAAAGCTATCAAAACCGTAGAACTCACCGTGGCCTTCGTTTTGACAGGTTATCGCCCGCGTAACTCTAAACGAGCCAGAAGTTATGGCCGTCCGAATAATCGATATCTACAGAGTGCCACATCCGCGGTGCAAGGTGCAACGTCCGTCCGAAATGGCGAAACAAGTGCCGTACGACTTTTAGAAATGCGGGCATGGATTTGAAACGGAACAGTACCATGGTGCACCACTCTCCGACGATGGTAAATCAAAGACGAGCCACGGTAATGTCGTTTTACCGTAAAAATCCGGTGTCGAAAAAACGAAGGGTAAAAAACTTACGAGACCCGATTGAGATTCGGGTTGTCCTTTTTGGGCATTAATCTATCCGTTAACGGTTGAAAGCTGTCAAAGCCGTAGAACTCACCGTGGCCTTCGTTTTGACAGGTTATCGCCCCCGTAACTCTAAACGAGCCAGAAGTTATGGCCGTCCGAATAATCGATATCTACAGGGTGCAACATCCGCGGTGCAAGGTACAGTGCCGTACGACTTTTAGGAATGCGTGCATGGATTTGAAACTGTAACGAACCAGAATTTTATTAATTAAAATTTGAATATTTAATTAATTTTAAATAGTAATAAGTGAAATTTATAAGTCGAATAAATTTATTTTTCGAAGATTGGATTTAATTGGATAATTAAATCGATAATTTAATATGTGAAATTATAGAAATAATTGAAAATCAATTGAAAATTGGGTTAAATATGATTGAAAATGATTTGTAAAATTTTATTTTATCATATTGAAGTTAGAATGATATTTTAGAACTTTTAAAATCGAATTAAAAGTTTATTTGTGAAAATTGAAAATTTTAATATTTAATCGACTAGTGAAAATAGCCAATTTTTGAACAGTCTCTAAATTGAACGAAACAAGTTCCATTGGATCCGTAATAGTTAGTTATTATCGGATTTCAATTTTCGTAGCAATCGGAGTTATCGTTTGATCGTGGCAGCTCGAAACGCATCGAAATTTGTTTTAATATTAATTTGGCGAGTTAAAATAGTCATTTTTCAAACAGCCTCGGATTTCGACGAAACTAGTTTCATCGGATCCGTAATGTGATATTATTGTAAGGTTTCAAATTTCAAGTCAATTGGATTTACCGTTTGTCCGGTACGAATTAAAACGCCTAGAAAATCGTTTAAATCGGTTTGATTTAAATTGAACGTTTATTGCCATAACTCGCACAGATATCCGAATTAGCTTCCGAAACCTGTCCCATTGTGTCCGGAACGCAGGATAAACCCTAGAAACGTCGATCACCACCCGTAAATCGGAGTTTGGAAATCCCGGATGAATAGTGTTCAATAGTTTCCTATAAATAGACCCTAAATTTCACAAATTTAATAAAAAAAAACCTAACCCTAAACCTTTGCAGCCGCCACTTCTATTTTTCAATGGCCGGTATTGATCGATGCTTTCCCTCTCAATCTCTCTCAATCTCTTCATCGTTTCGAAAATTCTCCAACATGAAGATTATAGAGCGGATTGAGATCTTCAGATCCATATGGAGTTGATCGAAAATAGTGCTATGAATCAATGGCTATTGGCATTCGAACGTTCACTGTTCGTTCGCATTTTTCAAGGCAGGGAGGTGACCGAGTGGGGCCGCACTTGGGCCGTGGGTGGAGCATGAGGCGGCGCATCTCGTGGAGGTGCCTGATCGAAGCAAGCGGCATCGTAGGGGGTTACGTTTTTAACCCTAGCTACGCGTTCATGGGGGTTTGCGCGGCCTGTAGATGGAGTTGCGCGCGTGTTTGGGAAGATGGGGGAGAGGCGTTTGATCTGAAGTGGACGGTGATGATTGAGTGTATGTTAAAATAAAAAAAAATAAATGTTGTAATTAGTTATATAAAATTCGTGTAAACTTCATAAATGCATAACTTTTTCATACGAGGTCGAAAACGCGCGAAACCAGTTGCTTAGAATCGTATTTTCGAGCACTATGCTATGGAGTTTGATTGGAGTCGTTTGGAGTTAGTGAGAATTTCGGGTAAAATTAAACGTCCGTTTAATTTTATTCGAAATAAATCGCTAAAACGAAATTGAAATCAAGGTGAGAACTTCTCACTCAATCGAATCGATTTTGATTTTATTTTAGATAGTTAGATTTAAAATTATTGAATGCATGTTTGAATGATGATTGTTATCTATTGATTGTTAAAATAGACATTATGCGCCGTTAGTAAGCGGATGTTATTTATTAAAAACATATACCGCGAATATTTCATAAACAGTGAAATTGGTATTATATATAATAGCAATATATATATTGGCATATGTATATATTGCAGTTGTTGATTCCCCGCATTTTTTAGCGGATGAGACCCTATTGCGCCTTTATTAAGCGGATAATATTATTAATCCCATATACCGCGATAATTTCGTACTGGAACGGAATTGGTATTGTGCTAATGTTTGTGGATGCAGGAAAACAGGTTGGAGGGATCCAACTGGATTCCTCAACAGTTTTTATTTGATTTCAGATATTTTGATATTTGATGGATTATCATATCGATATATGATATCGTTGTAGTCGTGATTGACTATGTTGTGTGTAGCATCATTGGACCGAAATTTGGAATTTTAAAATGGTTTTTAAAGTGATTATTGAAAATATAAAATATTTTTGGAATTGATCCATTTTAATTAAATAAACGTTATAATTTTTAAAGTTATAAAAATTATGATTTTTGAGAAATATAGTTAAAGATTGATTTTTGAGAAATATGGATTTATGATTTTATAAAATAGTTTAAATCGGGATTTTGGAATTTATTATAAAAAGTTTTAAAATAGGATTTATAAAATTTGTTTATTTTATAAATCAAAATGGTGAAATTTTAAAAGAGTTTAAAGACATTTTAGAATAATAATACAAATTGATTTGTATAAAAGATTTATAAATTGATATTTATAAATTAAAAATATTGGAATTGTAAAACGAGCTTTTATAAGTGTTAGAATGAATTGTGAATGAATTTCATAAATGAATGAAATTTATAGAATTATAAACAGTGAAGTTATAAATGGAATTTTATACGCAGTAGGTTTATAAAATTTATAAAGTTATTAAAGGAATAGATTTGGGTAAATAATTGAATCTTATAAGTTATAAGATTTATAATTATGAAGTTTAAAGGAACGTTTTTATAAACAAATAAATTATAAGTATTTAACTTATAATATGAACCTTTGGTATATAATTGAGTTATAAATTGAATAGGTTAATAAAGGAATTTATAAACATTGTTTTATAAGTCCGTAAATGACTTATTTTGGTAAATTAATTGTTATAACTTATAAGTGGAGTTATATTCACGTTTTAGTTAGTGAATAATCCTTTAAAATGAAAAGTATAGAAATGATGAAAAATGTTAACGAAGTATATTCACGTTTTTGAATAGTGAATAATATGTTAAAGAAAATGTTTTGGATGTGATGTTTTAAATAGAATTAAAACGATCTAACGATGTTTTTAAATGTGTTGAGATTCGAAACCATAGATTTCAACATTCATTGTTGAAATAGACGTTTTCGAGAAATAGAAGGAAATGGTGGACTATAACACTGTTGTTATAGTAAATGATTTCCGAAAGGAAATGTTTTGTATAGTATTGGGATTTATATATCTATCTTAAATTCGAATCCCTATATTAGTGATTTTGGGACGTCGTAACGTTGTTTTACGCAACATTCGTTTTGGCCCAAATAAATATGTTTAAGAGCATGATTTCCTTAAAGAATGAAATATATACTTAATTTCGATTTAAGTATATTGAATATTTTCCAAGTGCTGAAAATAAATAGATATGTGAATTACTTATTCTTAATAAGTATGGAAATATTTTCCAATATAAAGTGGATATTTTGAGAATTTATCTTTTTGAAGATAAATTGAAATGAATAATTGAAAACGTATATTCATAGATATTTTGGAATGTAAATTCACTATGGAATTTATGAATGAAAAGGGAAGTTGTTTAAAGATAAATATTGATTTATTTTTGACATATTGAAATTATATATCTTGTAAAGATATTTTTGGGAAATAAATAATTTGGAAAATTATTTGGAATCTGGTGATGTTGTGCATATCCATTGATAGTTCAATAACCGACTATCAATATTTCCCTTTGAATGGGTATTTGATGTGATTTGTTTGAATTTGAATGTCACACTTATTTTTGAATAAGCGCTCACTATTCGGGTTAACCTGGAAAGGACCATGGGGTCGTATAACCCATTCCGAATACGTGATACGTCGTTATGAATAGCATTGAAGATCGGTGTTGAAGACCAGATATTTGCGAGAGCGATAGGATGACCTATCGATTGACTCTGCACCGAGTAGCTACGGTATAGAGTTCTCCATATGTGATGGGGAATCCGATCAGGATTGTGGATATCCGGATTGCAAGGACTTCTTTGTAAGTGCCTTCGGTTCTGTTCGAGCCCGGAACGGACTTGTATGGATTGTAAGCCTGACATTACAAGTTGAGATATAAAGCCGATTTCTTTCAAATATATTTCTGTTGGTGGCGGAGAATTTATTCTCTTAGCTTAACACCCTTCTCTGAGACGTACGAGCTCAGAGGTTATGTAGTTGAAGGTTATCAGCGATATATTCCCAATTTGGTAATGTGACATGCTGAGTGTTACTGTGAAATGATCATTGTGTTGATTCATTGTGATAGGATCATTTGTTTGATCGTCTATCTTGGTGATCATTTCTATGATCATTTGTTGACACAAAGCATGGCTTTTGTATAAAGTATGTTTTTGTGGACGAGACTTCGTCGAGCCTCACATCCCGGAAATGGTCAAAACAGGAAAGATGCAGCAAGGTTATGAGGGGTAGCGCCCTTTAGGGTATATGCATTTCCTTCTAGAAAAGGGTGGTATCATGGTATGGAGCCCAGATACTTACTCAGGTTGAAAACACTTTATGATTGTGTGAATTGATTACGAGCACTCGGTGAAAGGTCCCAAAGGACCGGGGGATGGCATACTCGGTCAGTTGTTACTCAGTTAGGGGTAACCCGGCCTTGTGTTGGCAGAGATCCGGTTTGGTTCTCGGGGATGTCCTTCAAAAGGCATTCTCATGTGGCAATGGGAAGTTCCTTGGCCTGACCATTTGTTGGAAATCCAATTCCCAATACGAAACCATGTACGGTTTTAGTTGTAGAACCTGCCATGGAATGTGGCGGTAACCTGCTATTGAACATGGTAGCTATAGTAGGCATAAGTGCGGAATGTCTATGCTGGCTAAGATTTATATCTTTATTTTCGAAATAAATATTTCCTACACTATGCACTAGTAATAATATCAAATGTTCTTTTAAATGCGTATCAAGCATCTTTGACTATCATAAGGAGAAATCTCCTCCGATTCTGCGTTTGCATTGTGTGTGTGTGCGGGAGGCCTTATGGTAGTCTCATTTTTAATAGCATTGCGAATTGACTTTAAAAATATTCCTCTATTTTGATTTTAAAGTTAAATAAACTGTTTTAAGTTCTCACACCAGTCACATGACTGACTCGGAGTTTATTGTTTTCCATCCTAAACTCTGGGTGCCCACCATGTTTGCACCAAAATTGGTCACAAACCCCGATGAATGTGAAAGCACCAGTGTTCGAACATAAATCAGCAATATCCAAACACAAATCACAGATCTAAGTAGCAACGCAGTAAATGTAAACAAGAACACACGATTTTATAGTGGTTCGGCTATCTCCGGCCTACGTCCACTTCAAAGGTTTTTCCTTTTATTGATGTTCTTCGCTGATTACAATCGATTACAGTGGATTACAATGAATTGTAGTTCTGAAATTCAAGTATAACGATGGTTGTTGAGTGCAAAGTAGAGCCTTGGTGGAGTCTTGATGCTTCAGAGTCTTGATCTTGCCAAAGAGAGTCCAGTCAAAGAGAATCCAGCCAAAGAGAATCCAGCCCCTTTTCTGAATGATCTGGAGGTCTATTTATAGGTGTAGGCTGCTGCTATCTCGCTGAAAACTTGGGAGACCTCTTCTGGCACGTGAGGGGGCCCATACGTACGGTCTCGGGAAGTTTGGGCCCACTTTGGCATCGGTTCGAACTCCATTCGAACCGATCAAGAATTCATCCAATCGAGGTGAAATTTGGCGTGGACATTCTTCATCATGTATGCAAGCATCTGTGAAAATTTCATGGCATTTGGATCAGTAGGTTAGGAGATATGTTGGGTTCGAAATAGACTTCATGGCCAGGCTGTTTGTTTCGAACCCCTGTTACTCGAAACGATGGTTTCGAAACCAGTGTGGCAAGCGACTTCGTGGTGACGTGGAGCGCAAGCTTCGAATCGATCCGGACTTCACTCCGTGTTGACCGCTTCGACTCCATATATCTCGGCGCATTCGAACCGATGGGAGACACGTCATCGTGGTTGGTTGACCCAGTGGGTTCGAATGAAGCTACTCAGGATGGGTTCGAAGATGGTATCACGGATGGGTTCGAAGCATGGCTTTGTGATGGGTTCGAAGCATGGCTCCGTGATGGGTTCGAAGAGAGGACTTCGTGATGGAGTCGAAGTAGGCAATGGCATTGTGGATTCGAAGTGGAGTCGAGGCTAATGGATGCGAACTAGATGGACTCGAACCCGATGGGTTCGAGTGTGGCATGGCTGGGCTATCGGTTCGAACGCAGGTGGGTTCGAACTAGATGGTTTCAAACCGATGGATACGAACTCCATCGATTCGATTTGGGCAAATGCTTATGGATTCGAGGCGCGGCCTTATTTCTTGGGTTCGAACCAGATGGTTTCGAATGTGATGGGTTCGAACACAATGGGTTCGAACCGAGCAATGTCAATTCCTCTTATCTTGAATCCATCATAACTTGAGTATACGATCTCGGATTGACATGAAATTTGAAATGCGGACTTCTATGATCTTTCTTGTCGTGTCCTATCAATTGTGGCCCGTTCCGGACTCGGACAAAGTTCATCGATATCCATGGTTATCCTGCAATGCATGGTTAATATTCATGAATGATAATCATTGATTTCCAGTAAATTTTGGATATCTCAACTTTGCCAAAAGTTGGGATAACACTTTGCCCCCCAAAACATGCCTTTTTGTAAAAGGTATGTTTTGAACGGTCTTATATCAAGTGTAGTAAATTCATGTTTCATTCATAGCTGTGGCATTATTAATCTAGTTTGTGGCTGTTCGAAGCCAAATCAATGTTTGTTCTTCCCGTAGGAGTTGAGAATGAAGTTTCATAGTCTCTCCGAACTATTATTGGCTGCTCTAAACCCTTACTGAGCCCATTCTAGACTCAGTGATTGAATAGAAAGATCCTATTGCTCTCTGGCGTTGCCTTCTATCCCTTGCACTCTGGTCCCAGTTAGGACGTATAGCGATATCATGGTCGTTCGGGACCGATCATAGCCTCTCCGGGCTCTTGCTGGATCCCATCCTGTCACTCTCCGGTGAAGGGGAAACAGCGCTTAAGTGAGTCGATCCTGTCGCTCTCCGGCGAAGCGACTCACTTCTTGCACTCCGGTTCAAAGCAGTTGAACATTAAGCGATGTCATGACCTGAATCATCGGCCGATCATAGTCTCTCTGAACTCTTGTCGGATCCCATCCTGTCACTCTCTGGTGAAGGGGAAACGACGATAAGTGAGTCGATCCTGTCGCTCTCCGGCGAAGCAACTCACCTCTTGCCTTATGGGTTCACCTCTCCGGGTGAAGGCGATCTTTCTTGTATAAGCGAGTCGATCCTGTCGCTCCCCGGCGAAGCAACTCACTTCTTGCCTTCGGACCCCGTCTCTCCGGATAGGGTCATAAAGCGATCATGATTATATTTGTGTTCAATGTTCATCCTTTGACTCTCTGGTCAAAAGGTTTATTGCAAGAAGTTCTAATTTATTCATTAAAATTGAAGTTCTAGATGTTCAATCTCAAACATCAAGAAAAGACTAAGGATTGCCTCTTCGGGCGCTAGCGGTTTATCTCCATCTCAGAGCATGCCTAGGGATCTCTCCGGTTCCCGTACATGTGTAAGTGGAGTAACCGTTTATTCTGAAAATAAATCTAACAAAAGTTATTCGACCGAAGTCCAAATCGTGGACTTGGCCCTTGCCATCTTTGATCAGTTGATGACGAGTCGTGATCCCGATCCAGGATCGTTCCTGCAAGGTGGAGGCGGTAGTTGTTCATGCCTTGTCGCTGCTGTCCGTTCTCTGACATACTGCGGTAATCTACCACCCCTAGCGTGTTCTTCCACCTCATCCTTCAGGTGACGGCATTCATCTGTGGTGTGCCCATCCAGCTCATGGAACAGGCAATATTTTCCAGTCCTGCGCTCCCGCTCGGTGGGATCCCTTACAGGTGGCTTCCGATAGTGAAGTTGCCCCCTGGTTTCAGTGAAGATTCTTTCTAGGATTGTATTCAGATCTGTGTACTGCCTGAATCTTGGTTCTCGGAATTTCTTCCGTTTATCAGGACCGTCATGTCTGTCATCCTGTTTCCTTTTTCCCTTGTCCGCTCCGGACTGCTCTTTGGAGGTTCCTATGCCTTGTGTGGCATTTATTTCACGACTCTCGACTTGTGATTCTTCTAACCGAATGAACTTTTCAGCTTTATGAAAGAATTCTCCAAGATCTTGTGGTGGGTCTTTAGTTAGAGAATCTTTGAACTTGGTGCCTTCCGCGACTCCTGCTAATGCCGCCATTAAAATCATCGATGGATCCGGGCGATCCACAGAAGTCACTGTCACGTTGAATCTGAGTAAAAAATCTTTTATGGACTCTCCGGTCCTCTGCTTGATTGTTGCTAAAGTCATCACACTCTTGGGTCGCGTTACATGAACCCTGAACTGTCTCATGAAGCAATCTACGAGCTCGCTCCATGTTCCGATTGATCCAGTCTCTAGTTGTCTGAACCATAGTGAAGCTAAATCTGTCAAATATAGAGGGAAGCACCGCGCCATCACTTCCTCGGATGCCCCCAGTACTTCCATGTGCCTGATGTATCGAATAATATGCATTGTTGGGTCTGACCTCCCGTCGTAAGGATCCAGCGTTGGTAGCTTGAATTTTGGAGGGTTCCTTGCATTTCAGATGTTTGGAGTGAATGGACTCCGACTAACTTCTTCTAGGCCTCCGCTAGGCAATCCTCCTCTCATGATTCTTCGCATGAGGCCGATCATCCTCTCATCTCCGTCTAGGGGTTTCCCCCTTGCCAAGTTTCTATCCTGCCCCCCGAGCCTTGAAGGGAATTCTGGTACATATTCTTCTGGTGGCTCGTTAGCATAGGCATTGGCTCCAGCCTGTTGAGCTCCGTCTGTTGGCCTTCCAGCATCGGACCCTGAGGGTCTGCCTCCATGTCCTTGTTGATCACCTTCAATCCCTGTATTCTGGCCTTGAGCCTGTCCTTCGTTTGCTTCTGCAATCCTGATTCCTTGTCCCGCACTTGTAGCTGTTGTACTTGGTCCAAGGTTTTGCATATTTGCTGTCCTCATCTGCTCGAGGAAATTCTGCAGCATCTCCTGTTGACTCTTCATTATGCTTTCGCGTAGTGAATTAGCCATAGCTTCCATCTCGTCTCTGGTGATATAGACGGAAGCAGGTCCTTCTCTTGATCCAGAGGATGCTTCTTGGCTTCCTCCTTGTTGGCTCCTATCAACTCTCTGTCTTGTTTGTCGAGTCATTGTTTCTGAATCCTGAATTTTGATGTAGCGGGTGCTAGTTCCTTCTCAGTGAAAGCACCAAAGTGTTTGCACCAAAATTGGTCACAAACCCCGATGAATGTGAAAGCACCAGTGTTCGAATATAAATCAGCAATATCCAAACACAAATCACAGATCTAAGTAGCAACGCAGTAAATGTAAACAAGAACACACGATTTTGTAGTGGTTCGGCTATCTCCGGCCTACGTCCACTTCAAAGGTTTTTCCTTTTATTGACGTTCTTCGCTGATTACAATCGATTACAGCGGATTACAATGAATTGTAGTTCTGAAATTCAAGTATAACGATGGTTGTTGAGTGCAAAGTAGAGCCTTGGTGGAGTCCTGATGCTTCAGAGTCTTAATCTTGCCAAAGAGAGTCCAGTCAAAGAGAATCCAGCCAAAGAGAATCCAGCCCCTTTTCTGAATGATCTGGAGGTCTATTTATAGGTGTAGGCTGCTGCTATCTCGCTGAAAACTTGGGAGACCTCTTCTGGCACGTGAGGGGGCCCATACGTACGGTCTCGGGAAGTTTGGGCCCACATTGGCATCGGTTCGAACTCCATTCGAACCGATCAAGAATTCATCCAATCGAGGTGAAATTTGGCGTGGACATTCTTCATCATGTATGCAAGCATCTGTGAAAATTTCATGGCATTTGGATCAGTAGGTTAGGAGATATGTTGGGTTCGAAATAGACTTCATGGCCAGGCTGTTTGTTTCGAACCCCTGTTACTCGAAACGATGGTTTCGAAACCAGTGTGGCACGCGACTTCGTGGTGACGTGGAGCGCAAGCTTCGAATCGATCCGGACTTCACTCCGTGTTGACCGCTTCGACTCCATATATCTCGGCGCATTCGAACCGATGGGAGACACGTCATCGTGGTTGGTTGACCCAGTGGGTTCGAATGAAGCTACTCAGGATGGGTTCGAAGATGGTATCACGGATGGGTTCGAAGCATGGCTTTGTGATGGGTTCGAAACATGGCTCCGTGATGGGTTCGAAGAGAGGACTTCGTGATGGAGTCGAAGTAGGCAATGGCATGGTGGATTCGAAGTGGAGTCGAGGCTAATGGATCCGAACTAGATGGACTCGAACCCGATGGGTTCGAGTGTGGCATGGCTGGGCTATCGGTTCGAACGCAGGTGGGTTCAAACTAGATGGTTTCGAACCGATGGATACGAACTCCATCGATTCGAATTGGGCAAATGCTTATGGATTCGAGGCGCGGCCTTATTTCTTGGGTTCGAACCAGATGGTTTCGAATGTGATGGGTTCGAACACAATGGGTTCGAACCGAGCAATGTCAATTCCTCTTATCTTGAATCCATCATAACTTGAGTATACAATCTCGGATTGACTTGAAATTTGAAATGCGGACTTCTATGATCTTTCTTGTCGTGTCCTATCAATTGTGGCCCGTTCCGGACTCGGACAAAATTCATCGATATCCATGGTTATCCTGCAATGCATGGTTAATATTCATGAATGATAATCATTGATTTCCAGTAAATTTTGGATATCTCAACTTTGCCAAAAGTTGGGATAACACACCAATTTCCACACGGGCAGTTAAGAGTTAGGTTTATCAGGATATTCTGGATATTCAGGAGTTGTTGGAGGCAAGCTGGATGGCATGGCGTATTACTAGTATATAGTATTTCTTTTCCGCTGTTTGTTGTTGTTTGTTGTTGTACACTCTGATGATATGATGTAATGAAATGTGTTGAAATGTAATAACTGATATAGTTCTTTGTTTAAAGATTATTCATTTATTTATTATATGTTGTTCCGCTGCGATTGTGAGATTCTGATGTTGTTCTGTTGTTTCTTTCTGTCCCGTTCTATTCTCTTATGTTCTTTCCTCTCTATTTTCTATTATCTTCTCTCTTCTTCTCTCTTTTTCTTCTTCTTAAACCCTAACATTTCGGTTTTTCGGCAACGAAAAATCGCTATCGTTACATTTGGTATCAGAGCTATTGGTTAAGTGACAACCATGGTTCTGTTGGGTATTACTTATTAGAGATAGAGTCAGCAGTACTCTAGAATGAGTTTGAGTGTAATAATAGATACGAGTGCGTATTTGTTAGTGAATATGAAATTGTTTTATATTGTGATGATTGATTTATTGAGTGGCATATGAACTTTCATCAGCACGGTTTGCAAAACTATGCCGAAGGAGTTTCTAAACACTTGAATAGAACAATTCGGCACAATATTGATTTTAAATTGGGTAAATGAAATAATTTTACCTTTATTATATTTTTATATATAAAGGAATAATTTTTCAGAATTATTAAAGTGTATATAAGTTGATTGTTTGAATAATCTAAATAAAAGAATAATTGTATAAGTAAAAAGAATTATAAGTATGAATTATAATTAAAGTGATTTACAATTAGTGAAATAAACTTATATATATAAGAAGTGAAACTATATGAATATATTTATGAATATGAGTTGTAAATAAAAATGAATTTAAAGTTAAATGGAATATAACTTAAGAGATGTTGAATGAAGTTGATTTGGGTATCAAAGTAAATTAATAAAGTTAAGTGATAAATGTGAACTTGAGTTATATAAGTGAAATTCAACTTTAGAAATTGAATTGAATTGAATTAATGGATTGAATGTAAATCAATTAAATGTAAATAAAGTTGATATGAAATAATGAATATAGGTGTTAATTCATTAAAATCTAATGTTATTGGAAGTTGAATAAGTGAATGAAAATCAATTTAATTAAACCAATTGAAGGTGATGGTGTTAAACCAAATTAAATGAATATAAGCAAAGGAATTTGGTTATAATTAATATACATTGGTTGTTATATGGTCGTTAGTTGATTATATATAATTCATTAAGTGTTAATGAAATTGAAAGCTAAAGTAATCGAAATTCAATTGGAAGTTAAGTGAATCTTAAATAGAATTGAATTTGATTTGGAAGTGAACCAACTTGAATATGAATTAGTGAATATAAACTAATTGAAAATGAATGTTAGTAAGAACATCCACTATTAATGAATCAAATATGATTTAAATTGAAAACCATTTCATTGAATATTAATGAGAATATGAATGAATATTTATTGGTTATGGATGTTAGTTGGTTGATGGTTGAATATATTGCTTTTACTGCATTTGCTATGTTGGCATATGTAGTTGTTATGTTGCTATATGTTGTATATTGATACTATTTTCATATATGCATGATTCTCATGTTGTTGTTGAGTGTTTAGTAGGTGCGGATCGCGTTTGCTTCGCATTTGGAGCTCGCTTTCGCGCTATATTAGCCATAAATGCTTGCTAATAAAATATAAGGTACATATCTCGGATTAAATATCGTACTTTTACACTTTTTTCCCTGCGGGATGCCTCATTACTTGATGAGATGTATATTTGTGATATATATACTGTCATTTTTTTTCGGATCGAGCCGCGCAAAGGAGACTATGGCGATTTTTTTCGAAAATTTAAGGCGTTAGAAATTTTTTTGAGAAAATGGGAAAATTTTGAAAACTTTAATTTTGATTTAGAGTTGAAAGTTGAACAATAGTAATTGTTTTTGAAAAGATAACTAAGTATGATTTAAAAACTTAGTAAAGTATTGTAAGAAGTTTAACTATGAATTTTGGGAAAGTTAATAGATTCTGTAACTTTTCTTACTTGGTAATTTCGAGGACGAAATTCTTTTAAGGGGGGAAGATTGTAACGACCCAGAATTTTATTAATTAAAATTTGAATATTTAATTAATTTTAAATAGTAATAAGTGAAATTTATAAGTCGAATAAATTTATTTTTCGAAGATTGGATTTAATTGGATAATTAAATCGATAATTTAATATG
Organism: Allium cepa; assembly: GCA_030765085.1. NCBI lineage: Eukaryota > Viridiplantae > Streptophyta > Magnoliopsida > Asparagales > Amaryllidaceae > Allium > Allium cepa. The sequence goes on along the minus strand of CM060943.1, from coordinate 32,689,868 downwards.
TGAAATTATAGAAATAATTGAAAATTAATTGAAAATTGGGTTAAATATGATTGAAAATGATTTGTAAAATTTTATTTTATCATATTGAAGTTAGAATGATATTTTAGAACTTTTAAAATCGAATTAAAAGTTTATTTGTGAAAATTGAATATTTTAATATTTAATCGACTAGTGAAAATAGCCAATTTTTGAACAGTCTCAGAATTGAACGAAACTAGTTCCAATGGATCCGTAATAGTTAGTTATTATCGGATTTCAATTTTCGTAGCAATCGGAGTTATCGTTTGATCGTGGCAGCTCGAAACGCATCGAAATTTGTTTTAATATTAATTTGGCGAGTTAAAATATCCATTTTTTAAACAGCCTCGGATTTCGACGAAATCAGTTTCATCGGATCCGTAATGTGATATTATTGTAAGGTTTCAAATTTCAAGTCAATTGGATTTACCTTTTGTCCGGTACGAATTAAAACGCCTAGAAAATCGTTTAAATCGGTTTGATTTAAATTGAACGTTTATTGCCATAACTCGCACAGATGTCCGAATTAGCTTCCGAAACCTGTTCCATTTGTCCGGAACGCGGGATAAATCCTAGGAACGTCGGTCACCGCGCGTAAACCGGAGTTTGGAAATCCCGGATGAATAGTGTTCAATAATTTCCTATAAATAGACCCTAAATTTCACAAATTTAATAAAAAAAAACCTAACCCTAAACCTTTGCAGCCGCCACTTATATTTTTCAATGGCCGGTATTGATCGATGCTTTCCCTCTCAATCTCTCTCAGTCTCTTCATCGTTTCGAAAATTCTCCAACATGAAGATTATAGAGCGGAGTGAGATCTTCAGATCCATATGGAGTTGATCGAAAATAGTGCTATGAATCAATGGCTATTGGCATTCGAACGTTCACCGTTCGTTCGCATTTTTCAAGGCAGGGAGGCGACCGAGTGGGGCCGCACTTGGGCCGTGGGTGGAGCATGAGGCGGCGCATCTCGTGGAGGTGCCTGATCGAAGCAAGCGGCATCGTGGGGGGTTACGTTTTTAACCCTAGCTACGCGTTCATGGGTGTTTGTGCGGCCTGTAGATGGAGTTGCGCGCGAGTTTGGGAAGATGGGGGAGAGGCGTTGGATCTGAAGTGGACGGTGATGATCGAGTGTATGTTAAAATATAAAAAAATAAATGTTGTAATTAGTTATATAAAATTCGTGTAAACTTCATAAATGCATAACTTTTTCATACGAGGTCGAAAACGCGCGAAACTAGTTGCGTTGGAATCGTATCATCGAGCACTACGCTATAGAGTTGGATTTGAGTCGTTTGGAGTTAGTGAGAATTTCGGGTAAAATTAAACGTCCGTTTAATTTTATTCGAAATAAATCGCTAAAACGAAATTGAAATCAAGGTGAGAACTTCTCACTCAATCGAATCGGTTTCGATTTTATTTTAAATAGTTAGATTTAAAATTATTGAATGCATGTTTGAATGATGATTGTTATCTATTGATTGTTAAAATAGAAATTATGCGCCGTTAGTAAGCGGATGTTATTTATTAAAAACATATACCGCGAATATTTCATAAACAGTGAAATTGGTATTATATATAATAGCAATATATATATATATTGGCATATGTATATATTGAAGTTGTTGATTCCCCGCATTTTTTAGCGGATGAGACCCTATTGCGCCGTTATTAAGCGGATAATATTATTAATCCCATATACCACGGTAATTTCGTACTGGAACGGAATTGGTATTGTGCTAATGTTTGTGGATGCAGGAAAACAGGTTGGAGGGATCCAACTGGATTCCTCAACAGTTTTTATTTGATTTCAGATATTTTGATATTTGATGGATTATCATATCGATATATGATATCGTTGTAGTCGTGATTGACTATTTGGTGTGTAGCATCATTGGACCGAAATTTCGAATTTTAAAATGGTTTTTAAAGTGATTTTTGAAAATATAAAATATTTTTGGAATTGATCCATTTTAATTAAATAAACGTTATAATTTTTAAAGTTATAAAAATTATGATTTTTGAGAAATATAGTTAAAGATTGATTTTTGAGAAATATGGATTTATGATTTTATAAAATAGTTTAAATCGAGATTTTGGAATTTATTATAAAAAGTTTAAAAATAGGATTTATAAAATTTGATTATTTTATAAATCAAAATGGTGAAATTTTAAAAGAGTTTAAAGACGTTTTAGAATAATAATACAAATTGATTTGTATAAAAGATTTATAAATTGATATTTATAAATTAAAAATATTGGAATTGTAAAACGAGCTTTTATAAGTGTTAGAATGAATTGTGAATGGATTTCATAAATGAATGAAATTTATAGAATTATAAACAGTGAAGTTATAAATGGAATTTTATACGCAGTAGGTTCATAAAATTTATAAAGTTATTAAAGGAATAGATTTGGGTAAATAATTGAATCTTATAAGTTATAAGATTTATAATTATGAAGTTTAAAGGAACGTTTTTATAAACAAATAAATTATAAGTATTTAACTTATAATATGAACCTTTGGTATATAATTGAGTTATAAATTGAATAGGTTAATAAAGGAATTTATAAACGTTGTTTTATAAATCCGTAAATGACTTATTTTGATAAATTAATTGTTATAACTTATAAGTGGAGTTATATTCACGTTTTAGTTAGTGAATAATCCTTTAAAATGAAAAGTATAGAAATGATGAAAATTGTTAACGAAGTATATTCACGTTTTTGAATTGTGAATAATATGTTAAAGAAAATGTTTTGGATGTGATGTTTTAAATAGAATTAAAACGATCTAACGATGTTTTTAAATGTGTTGAGATTCGAAACCATAGATTTCAACATTCATTGTTGAAATAGACGTTTTCGAGAAATAGAAGGAAATGGTGGACTATAACACTGTTGTTATAGTAAATGATTTCCGAAAGGAAATGTTTTGTATAGTATTGGGATTTATATATCTATCTTAAATTCGAATCCCTATACTAGTGATTTTGCGACGTCGTAACGATGTTTTACGCAACATTCGTTTTGGCCCAAATAAATATGTTTAAGAGCATGATTTCCTTAAAGAATGAAATATATACTTAATTTCGATTTAAGTATATTGAATATTTTCCAAGTGCTGAAAATAAATAGATTTGTGAATTACTTATTTTTAATAAGTATGGAAATATTTTCCAATATAAAGTGGATATTTTGAGAATTTATCTTTTTAAAGATAAATTGAAATGAATAATTGAAAACGTATATTCATAGATATTTTGGAATGTAAATTCACTATGGAATTTATGAATGAAAAGGGAAGTTGATTAAAGATAAATATTGATTTATTTTTGACATATTGAAATTATATATCTTGTAAAGATATTTTTGGGAAATAAATAATTTGGAAAATTATGTGAAATCTGGTGATGTTGTGCATATCCATTGATAGTTCAATAACCGACTATCAATATTTTCCTTTGAATGGGTATTTGATGTGATTTGTTTGAATTTGAATGTCACACTTATTTTTGAATAAGCGCTCACTATTCGGGTTAACCGGGAAAGGACCATGGGGTCGTCTAACCCATTCTGAGTACGTGATACGTCGTTATGAATAGCATTGAAGATCGGTGTTGAAGACCGGATATTTGCGAGAGCGATAGGATGACCTATCGATTGACTCTACACCGAGTAGCTATGGTATAGAGTTCTCCATATGTGATGGGGAATCCGATCAGGATTGTGGATATCCGGATTGCAAGGACTTCTTTGTAAGTGCCTTCGGTTCTGTTCAAGCCCGGAACAGACTTGTATGGATTGTATGCCTGACATTACAAGTTGAGATATAAAGCCAATTTCTTTCAAATATATTTCTGTTGGTGGCGGAGAATTTATTCTCTTAGCTTAACACCCTACTCTGAGACGTACGAGCTCAGAGGTTATGTAGTTGAAGGTTATCAGCGATATATTCCCAATTTGGTAATGTGACATGCTGAGTGTTGCTGTGAAATGATCATTGTGTTGATCATTTGTGATAGGATCATTTATTTGATCGTCTATCTTGGTGATCATTTCTATGATCATTTGTTGACCCAAAGCATGGCTTTTGTATAATGTATGTTTTTGTGGACGAGACTTCGTCGAGCCTCACTTCCCGAAAATGGTCAAAACAAGAAAGATGCAGCAAGGTTATGAGGGGTAGCGCCCTTTAGGGTATGTGCATTTCCTTCTAGAAAAGGGTGGTATCATGGTATGGAGCCCAGATACTTACTCAGGTTGAAAACACTTTATGATTGTGTGAATTGATTACGAGTGCTCGGTGAAAGGTCCCAAAGGACCGGGGGATGGCATACTCGGTCAGTTGTTACTCAGTTAGGGGTAACCCGGCCTTGTATTGGCAGAGATCCGGTTTGGTTCTCGGGGATGTCCTTCCAGAGGCATTCTCATGTGGCAATGGGAAGTTCCATGGCCTGACCATTTGTTGGAAATCCAATTCCCAATGTGAAACCATGTACGGTTTTAGTTGTAGAACCTGCCATGGAATGTGGCGGTAACCTGCTATTGAACATGGTAGCTATAGTAGGCATAAGTGCGGAATGTCTATGCTGGCTAAGATTTATATCTTTATTTTCGAAATAAATATTTCCTACACTATGCACTAGTAATAATATCAAATGTTCTTTTAAATGCGCATCAAGCATCTTTGACTATCATAAGGAGAAATCTCCTCCGATTCTGCGTTTGCATTGTGTGTGTGTGCGGGAGGCCTTATGGTAGTCTCATTTTTAAAAGCATTGCGAATTGACTTTAAAAATATTCCTCTATTTTTATTTTAAAGTTAAATAAACTGTTTTGAGTTCTCACACCAGTCACATGACTGACTCGGAGTTTATTGTTTTCCTTCCTAAACTCTTGGTGCCCACCAATTTCCACACGGGCAGTTAAGAGTTAGGTTTATCAGGATATTCTGGATATTCAGGAGTTGTTGGAGGCAAGCTGGATGACATGGCGTATTACTAGTATATAGCATTTCTTTTCCGTTGTTTGTTGTTGTTTGTTGTTGTACACTCTGATGATATGATGTAACGAAATGTGATGAAATGTAATAACTGATATAGTTCTTTGTTTAAAGATTATTCATTTATTTATTATATGTTGTTCCGCTGCTATTGTGAGATTCTGATGTTGTTCTGTTGTTTCTTTCTGTCCCGTTCTATTCTCTTATGTTCTTTCCTCTCTATTTTCTACTATCTTCTCTCTTCTTCTCTCTTTTTCTTCTTCTTAAACCCTAACATTTCGGTTTTTCGGCAACGAAAAATCGCTATCGTTACATTTGGTATCAGAGCTGTTGGTTAAGTGACGACCATGGTTCTATTGGGTATTACTCATTAGAGATAGAGTCAGCAGTACTCTAGAATGAGTTTGAGTGTAATAATAGATACGAGTGCGTATTTGTTAGTGAATATGAAATTGTTTTATATTGTGATGATTGATTTATTGAGTGGCATATGAACTTTCGTCAGCACGGTCTGCAAAACTATGCCAAAGGAGTTTCTAAACACTTGAATAGAACAATTCGGCACAATATTGATTTTAAATTGGGTAAATGAAATAATTTTACCTTGATTATATTTTTATATATAAAGGAATAATTTTTCAGAATTATTAAAGTGTATATAAGTTGATTGTTTGAATAATCTAAATAAAAGAATAATTGTATAAGTAAAAAGAATTATAAGTATGAATTATAATTAAAGTGATTTACAATTAGTGAAATAAACTTATATATATAAGAAGTGAAACTATATGAATATATTTATGAATCTGAGTTGTAAATAAAAATGAATTTAAAGTTAAATGGAATATAACTTAAGAGATGTTGAATGAAGTTGATTTAGGTATCAAAGTAAATTAATAAAGTTATGTGATAAATGTGAACTTGAGTTATATAAGTGAAATTCAACTTTAGAAATTGAATTGAATTGAATTAATGGATTGAATGTAAATCAATTAAATGTAAATAAAGTTGATATGAAATAATGAATATAGGTGTTAATCCATTAAAATCTAATGTTATTGGAAGTTGAATAAGTGAATGAAAATCAATTTAATTAAACCAATTGAAAGTGATGGTGTTAAACCAAATTAAATGAATATAAGCAAAGGAATTTGGTTATAATTAATATACATTGGTTGTTATATGGTTGTTAGTTGATTATATATAATTCATTAAGTGTTAATGAAATTGAAAGCTAAAGTAATTGAAATTCAATTGGAAGTTAAATGAATCTTAAATAGAATTGAATTTGATTTGGTAGTGAACCAACTTGAATATGAATTAGTGAATATAAACTAATTGAAAATGAATGTTAGTAAGAACATCCACTATTAATGAATCAAATATGATTTAAATTGAAAACCATTTCATTTAATATTAATGAGAATATGAATGAATATTTATTGGTTATGGATGTTAGTTGGTTGATGGTTGAATATATTGCTTTTACTGCATTTGCTATGTTGGCATATGTAGTTGTTATGTTGCTGTATGTTGTATATTGATACTATTTTCATATATGCATGATTCTCATGTTATTGTTGAGTGTTTAGTAGGCGCGGATCGCGTTTGCTTCGCATTTGGAGCTCGCTTTCGCGCTATATTAGCCGTAAATGCTTGCTAATAAAATATAAGGTACATATCTCGGATTAAATATCGTACTTTTACACTTTTTTCCCTGCGGGATGCCTCACTACTTGATGAGATGTATATTTGTGATATATATACTGTCATTTTTTTTGGATCGAGCCACGCAAAGGAGACTATGGCGATTTTTTTCGAAAATTTAAGGCGTTAGAATTTTTTTTGAGAAAATGGGAAAATTTTGAAAACATTAATTTTGATTTAGAGTTGAAAGTTAAACAATTGTAATTGTTTTTGAAAAGATAACTAAGTATGATTTCAAAACTTAGTAAAGTATTGTAAGAAGTTTAACTATGAATTTTGGGAAAGTTAATAGATTCTGTAACTTTTCTTACTTTGTAATTTCGAGGACAAAATTCTTTTAAGGGGGGAAGATTGTAACGACCCCGAATTTTATTAATTAAAATTTGAATATTTAATTAATTTTAAATAGTAATAAGTGAAATTTATAAGTCGAATAAATTTATTTTTCGAAGATTGGATTTAATTGGATAATTAAATCGATAATTTAATATGTGAAATTATAGAAATAATTGAAAATTAATTGAAAATTGGGTTAAATATGATTGAAAATGATTTGTAAAATATTATTTTATCATATTGAAGTTAGAATGATATTTTAGAACTTTTAAAATCGAATTAAAAGTTTATTTGTGAAAATTCAATATTTTAATATTTAATCGACTAGTGAAAATAGCCAATTTTTGAATAGTCTCGGAATTGAACGAAACTAGTTCCATTGGATCCGTAATAGTTATTATTATCGGATTTCAATTTTCGTAGTAATCGGAGTTATCGTTTGATCGTGGCAGCTCGAAACGCATCGAAATTTGTTTTAATATTAATTTGGCGAGTTAAAATAGCCGTTTTTCAAACAGTCTCGGATTTCGACGAAATCAGTTTCAGCGGATCCGTAATGTGATATTATTGTAAGGTTTCAAATTTCAAGTCAATTGGATTTACCGTTTGTCCGGTACGAATTAAAACGCCTAGAAAATTGTTTAAATCGGTTTGATTTAAATTGAACGTTTATTGCCATAACTCGCACAGATGTCCGAATTAGCTTCCGAAACCTGTTCCATTTGTCCAGAACGCGGGATAAACCCTAGGAACGTCGGTCACCGCGCGTAAATCGGAGTTTGGAAATCCCGGATGAATATTGTTCAATATTTTCCTATAAATAGACCCTAAATTTCACAAATTTAATAAAAAAAAACCTAACCCTAAACCTTTGCAGCCGCCACTTCTATTTTTCAATGGCCGGTATTGATCGATGCTTTCCCTCTCGATCTCTCTCAATCTCTTCATCGTTTCGAAAATTCTCCAACATGAAGATTATAGAGCGGAGTGAGATCTTCAGATCCATATGGAGTTGATCGAAAATAGTGCTATGAATCAATGGCTATTGGCATTCGAACGTTCACCGTTCTTTCGCATTTTTCAAGGCAGGGAGGCGACCGAGTGGGGCCGCACTTGGGCCGTGGGTGGAGCATGAGGCGGCGCATCTCGTAGAGGTGCCTGATCGAAGCAAGCGGCATCGTGGGGGGTTACGTTTTTAACCCTAGCTACGCGTTCATGGGTGTTTGCGCGGCCTATAGATGGAGTTGCGCGCGAGTTTGGGAAGATGGGGGAGAGGCGTTGGATCTGAAGTGGACGGTGATGATTGAGTGTATGTTAAAATATAAAAAAATAAATGTTGTAATTAGTTATATAAAATTCGTGTAAACTTCATAATTGCATAACTTTTTCATACGAGGTCGAAAACGCGCGAAACTAGTTGCGTTGGAATCGTATCGTCGAGCACTACGCTATAGAGTTGGATTAGAGTCGTTTGGAGATAGTGAGAATTTCGGGTAAAATTAAACGTCCGTTTAATTTTATTCGAAATAAATCGCTAAAACAAAATTAAAATCAAGGTAAGAACTTCTCACTCAATCGAATCGGTTTCGATTTTATTTTAAATAGTTAGATTTAAAATTATTGAATGCATGTTTGAATGATGATTGTTATCTATTGATTGTTAAAATAGACATTATGTGCCGTTAGTAAGCGGATGTTATTTATTAAAAACATATACCGCGAATATTTCATAAACAGTGAAATTGGTATTATATATAATAGCAATATATATATATTGGCATATGTATATATTGCAGTTGTTGATTCCCCGCATTTTTTAGCGGATGAGACCCTATTGCGCCGTTATTAACGGATAATATTATTAATCCCATATACCATGATAATTTCGTACTGGAATGGAATTGGTATTGTGCTAATGTTTGTGGATGCAGGAAAACAGGTTGGAGGGATCCAACTGGATTCCTCAACAATTTTTATTTGATTTCAGATATTTTGATATTTGATGGATTATCATATCGATATATGATATCGTTGTAGTCGTGATTGACTATTTGGTGTGTAGCATCATTGGACCGAAATTTGGAATTTTAAAATGGTTTTTAAAGTGATTTTTGAAAATATAAAATATTTTTGGAATTGATCCATTTTAATTAAATAAACCTTATAATTTTTAAAGTTATAAAAATTATGACTTTTGAGAAATATAGCTTGTTATCCCGCTTTTTGGGCAAAAGCCGTGATACCAAAAGATTGGTCAAAGACAAAAGAACAGTTCGCCTCAGGGATTGGTCGTACTTCACTTCACTATGGATGTCGATGAATTCTGTCCGAGTCCGGATCGGGCCAAAATTGATAGGGCATGACAGGAAAAACCATAGAAGCCAGTAATTCAAATTTCACGTCAATCCGAGGTCGTATGCTCAAGTTATGATGGATTCAAGTTAAGGGAATGCACATTGCTCGGTTCAAACCCATCAGTTTCGAAACCATCTGTTTCGAACCCATGATGTTCGAACCCATCATAGGGGCCATGCTTCGAATCCATCGCTGAAGCCTTGCTTCGAACCCATCATAAACGCCCTACTTCGAACCTATCAGGGGCACGCCTCCCTTCGAATCCGTCAGAAGTAAATACGCTTCGAATCGACGACTTCACCCAGCCTCGAGTCCATCAGCCGGTGCATGCTTCGTATCCATCAACTTCGACTCCATTGGCCTCGCATCCATCGGCTTCGAATCCATCCACACAGTACACCACGTCACTGCCTTCGCATACGTAAACAGGGTTTCGAAACATATGGAGTCGAACCATATGGATTCGAACCATATGGATTCGAACCATATGGATTCGAACCATATGGATTCGAATGGATCAATGAGTGGAGTCGAAGCAAACAGAGCATACGAAGACGCAATCTTGAATCGATCATATCTCTCAATCCCATGATCCAAATGCCATGAAATTTTCACAGAAGCTTACATACATGTTGAAGAATGTCCACACCAAATTTCGCCTCGATTGGATGCGTTTTTGATCGATTCGAAGTTCACTTCGAATCGATCCCAAACTGGGCACGGACTTCGAGAACGCGGGCTTATGGGCCCCCCTCACGTTCCAGGCAGCTTCCCTGAGTTTTAGGCGGGATTTTGGTCTTCCACACCTATAAATAGAGCCCCTGGTCATTCAGAAAAGGGGTCGGAGAATTTGGAGAAGAAGAATAAGCCTAAACGTTGCCGGAATCACTCCATACTACCTCCTTTGCTGTTAATTTCGAATTTAAGTCCATTTCCTGCTGTAATTTGCTTAAAAACACTTGTAATCTTCAAGTATTAAGGAATAAAGTGATAAAACTTCATAGTGGACGTAGGCGCATAGCCGAACCACTCTAAATCCTCGTCTTCTGTGCAATTTACTTTTCTGTGACTTGGAGTTTTTGTTAGATAGTCCTTATTTCCAATTCAAGTTCTTCATTTACTATCTCTTCAAAAACTTCCGAAGGGTGTTTGCCCAATTTTGGTGCAAACATTTTGGTGCTTCCACTGAGAACGAAAAACCAGTTCTTTCTCCTGCTCCGTGGATCTATCTTCGATACCGGATTGCATAAATCTAAGAGGGAGATCCAGACTTCGAATTCAGATTCCTTCCATTCTTTTCAGATTTGCTCAAAATCTAGGACAGGAATCCAACCTTCAGGATGGTTAGTACGAGAACCACTTCCAACGTTGGTAACCAAGAAGGTCGGGATAGGCAGAATCCCGCACATCTACAGTCAGCCAATCAGGATGCCGCTGGGCAAACGGATCAGTCGGGTCCGGTTACAAGACAGGAGTTCCAAACATTACTCCATGAATTAACTCAAAGCCGACAACAGCTAACTGAGCAGCTACGTGTCAATGCTGAATTGGCTAACCAACTAAACCGTCAAGGGCGAAGGAGATCAAAGAGGGACCACGCTCCGCATTCTTCCACGGAAAGCTCTGCCTCATCCGACTATGACAGCAGATCTACGCGCCCTAGGCTAGACGGAAGTCATGCGCATGCTTCTGGTCTCCGGCAAACGTTAACTGTCGGGCAAATAAGAGTTGGCCCCTTTGCCAGTTTTCATACGGGACCTTCCTCTCGAGGAGGCACTGTTCCACATCACACTGCAGATAACCAAGCCACCGCAGTTGACACAGGAGTTGACACCCGAAATCACTCCAGTCCAAACTACCACCCACAGGAACGTGTCCCAGGGCCGAATGTCCCAGAAGACGTCGAGCCAAGGAGGCAAGATTCGGATCGTCGACAGCGCCCGATCCCACCTCGCACTGTGGAACCCGACCACACTTTGGCTCGACACCCTTCGAATAGGGCAACGCCTGATCTCTCAGCTATGGTCCGCCAAATGGTTTGCGAAAGTCAAGGTTTAACAAATGACGATTGGGGGATCTCTCGAAGTCACACCCCGTTCACTGATGACATATTGTATGCTGAGCCTCCCCGGCGATTCAGGATGCCGGCTTTGCCCATGTATGAAGGAAACTCCGACCCTAGCCAGCATATTCTGAAGTACGAATGGTCAATGACTGCTGCCAGAGCTGATGATGCAGTAAAGTGCCGTAGTTTTCCTATTTCCTTGGGGGGGATTGCGACAATGTGGTTTACACGATTACCACCACGGTCTATCTCCTCGTTTGACCAATTGGCTACCAAATTTATCGAACAATTTCGTATGCACATCGCCAGGCCTAAAGACGTAAACACTTTATCTAGTGTCACTCAAGCCCCTAGGGAGACACTCAGGCGATACCTGGAAAGATTCAACGTCGCCTGCGCAGAAATCACTAACCCCAATGATAATTCAATCTTGATGGCTCTGACTAAGGGGATTGACCCCGACTCTGATTTTGGAAACTGGCTAGCTGGAAAACCTCCCGCGTCGTTGGATCGTTTCTATTCCAAAGCCGCCCAATTCCTGAGGCGTGAGGATGCGAAACAATCTAGGAAGCAGGACGATGCGAGGCCCAGCAATGAAGGGGTTCGAAGCAATGTGGCGGTTAAACAGTCAGGAGAGGGCTCAGGAAGAGTGTAGTTGAATATTCAGAACAAGCAAACCCAGCCAAGGAACGGCGATAATATGAGTAAGAAGCAGGATCAGAATCGTGGCCCGCGACGTAGGGCGCAAATGTTTGAAAGCTATACACCACTGAATACGATGTTGGAAAATGTATATCTACAAGCCTGTAATGCGATGCAATATAAGAAGCCGACTCCGAAGCCATCATCGGAGAAACAGATTCAAACGGGGAAGTTTTGTAGATTTCACGAAAGCTATGGACACAACACCAATGACTGCAGGCATCTGCAAGACCTTATTGAAAAACTGATCAGAGAGAGGAAGTTGGATCAATTTGTGCGGGCACCGCAAGCCGGTGGTGTGGGCCCGTCAAACCAAAATCGTGCGCAGAACCAAGAAAGACAGGAGGAGCCCGCTCGTACAAGCAGAAGGTTGGTCATAAATACAGTCAGTGGTGGCCCTCATCCAGCGGCTCGAAGTTGGAGGGAAATGGAATCATACGCCAATTCGATCAGGCACGTAAGTTTTGAAAGCTGCAGTACACTTAATGAAGGAGCTCCGGCTAAGCAACAGAAGACGATGGCAGATGACATCGTATTTAGAAACCGAGATGCTGACAAAGTCGAAGCCCCGACCATAGACCCACTAGTCATATCCGCCCAGGTTGGTCCTGCTTGGATGAAGAGGATCCTGGTAGACAGTGGAAGCTCAGTAAACATCTTGTTTAAAAGGGCATATGATCAGATGCATATGGAAGCTAAAGATCTAAAGCCTTGTCAATGTAGGATCCACGGCTTCGATGGAAGTGCTAATATACCCACCAGGATGGTGGAATTGCAAGTAGAACTGGGAAACGGAGAACGCCGTAGAGTCCGAATGTTACAGTTTGTTGTCCTGGAAATCCATTCACCCTATAATGCCTTTTTGGGCCGACCAGCCCTTGCAGAATTTAGGGCAGCAATTGCCCCGTGGTGTTTGACTCTAAAGTTCTGTAACGACCCGTATTTTATGTGTCTATATATCGTAGAATTAACAGGTCGTTAGTGTTGTTTATGATGTTCTAGCCTGAGTCGTTTAGAATGGTAGCTCGTGTGATGATGAGTCGTGACCGAGTTAGTGGAGCCATAGGCTTACGAGTTAACATGCTAAGAGTTGAGTCGTTAACGACTTATAGGTGTTAGCGAGTTATGGGTATGGCCGAGTTAAGAGGTTAGCGACTTAGGGAGTTTAGGTCGTATGGATGTTAGCTTAGGTCGTAAGGTAGCTTGGGTTGATGGGAGCGACCTAAGGAAGTGACCAGGTTAGCACGAGTTAGTGTTTTACGAGTTAAGGTTGTATCCGACCTATAGGATGACCGACCTATAGGGGTAGCCGACCTAGTGAAGTGAGCGACTTATAGTTCCTAACGAGTTAGCGTGATTAACTAGTTAGCAGTTTTGTAGGTCGCTGGATATGAGTTAAGGCATGTGTCGTATGGAAGTTGAGTCATAAGTCGCTGGGGCGAGTTAGTGTTAAGGCTTAGGTCGGTTTATGATGAGTCGTTGGGTAGTTGAGTCGCTTGAAGGCTTTAGGTCGTTGAGTATGTTGAGTCGTAAGTCGTAGGACTTAGTGTTGAAGTCTTAAGTCGTAAGCGACTTAGCAGGTTGCAGTGTTTTTGTTAAGTCGTAGACGAGATAAAGCTTATCTCGTATGGTGCTGTGTTGGTTAGGTCGCTTATAGGTTAGGTCGGTGCGAGGATAGGTCGTGAACTGTTGATAACTCGCGAGCGACTTATGGGATAGCGCTAAGTCGTGAACGACTTAGTGTAAGTCGCTAAGTCGGCAACGACTTAAGGGGGTGCCGAACGACCTAAGACTTGGCCTATAAATAGTGGAGTTTTCTTCACTTTTTGGCACCGGTTTTTGAAGCGACGAAGTGCTGCCATTTTGAGAGCTTGTCTACAACATTTCTTCATCTTCTTTTCTCCATTTCAATCTAGATCTAACATCCATCCAAGATCGAAGATCGAGATCGAAGATTCAAGTGTCCAAGTGAAGATCTTCATCCGTTTGAGCTAGAATTCATCGTTTCAAGTGTGATTTCGCCGGATCAAGCCGTGATCTCCGCTGTCCAGATCTGAAGTGCTTAGATTTAGAGGTGTTTGGGTGATTTGGTGAGTGGTAGTTATCTCTCACGCGGATCCAAAGGAGTATAATGGATTGGTGACTAGTTTATGTGTTAAAGTTAGCGTTTTCTCGCATTTTCCTTAAGTCTGCATGTAGATCCATCATGTTTGAAGATGTTTATCTATAGAAGTTATTTATCAAGTATTAGAAACAAAACCCATGTTTTAGATTTGATAGATCTATGCTAAAAACCATGATTTCACATATGTTGGACTTATGCTCATTTATTTACGAAATTGCCATTATAGTTAATATTGCTTGTTAGATCTTGTTTGAATGCCTGCTTGTTTGTATTGATGATTGATTTGGATTGTTTCAAGTTAGCTAATGGTTGATTTGGAACAAGATGGTTCGAGATGATTCAAAAGCTAAGTGGAAAGGCTCTTGAATGGTGGAAGCTGCCGTAGCATATGGAGCGGATGTGGAAGCTCATATGGATGGATTCGAGGATATGGTATCTTGCCATGATGCGAGAAGGCAAAGCATGATTGAGCTGGGACTTTGCTATGATATGATGAGGCAAGGCTATGTTGAGATGGGACGGGTCATGATGACGTTCCAAGATGAGAGACTTTGCTATGATGCGATGAGGCAAGACATATGTTGTGATGGGACGGGTCACGAAGACGTTCCAAGCACGGGTCATGACGACGTGCAAAGTTATAACTCGGTGATGCGGTCCAGGTTGGGGTGGATAATGGTTAGCTTGAGAGGCGCTTGAGCTAGTATGGAAGTAGTCGTCGAGGAGGATGACTAGGAGGCTAAGATCTCATCGTTGTTGAAGGTTCTAGCATACTCAAAGCAAGGGTACGTTGGAACGGGTCACGATGACGTTCCAGGCACGGGTCATGATGACGTGCTAGTACTCTGGGCTGATGCGTTCGGCTTAGGCACGGGTCACGATGACGTGCGGAGTTATGGCTAAACCGGGGTTACCATTAGCCCTTGACGGATGGTCATTCAACTAACGGTGAAATCAAGGCAATGATGCAGTGATAGCCAGAGTCATGGATGTTTGGTTGTATTATCATTCGGCTTCAAGAGCGGTGTTTCCTGGGTGCTTATCTGATCTTGGTTTAGGCCTTGGGGGTTTGTATTTGGAAAACATCGTCCCTGACTCGAGTGATTATTGCTTTATTTTAATTACCTGCTATGCTATGATTGCTTCTCCTTAGTATGTGTCTGGGGGCTATCACTGTGAGAAGAGGTGGAGTGGGATGGTTTGGTTCCTATTCCTTTTATTCCTTATGCTCTTTTGGTATGCTTGATTGTTAATTTACTGCTCACTAAGACTTTGTCTGACTCAAGGTTTTATGTCTCCTCTTATTACCTTGGGCTGTTCATCCATGTTGGGATGGGCAGACTAGGTAGCAGGTGGCAGGTGCTGTGCTTAGAGTGATCCGCTGATGATGACGAAGACGAGCAGGAGGCTATGCATATTATTTCTTTCTATATGTACTGGGTATCCGCTGCTGTATTTGATGAGTGCTTGTAGTGAGGTCTTGATGTATGGATTTGTTGAGATGATTGTATAAAACTTCTGTGATGCTTGTATGATGATTTTCTGTTATGAGACTTCACTATATATATTTCTCTATTGTATTTTATCCATGCGCTGTGAGTTACGATAGAGATTCTGCGATTTTATTTTACCCTGACTATCGTCCATGGCTGCCCTGCACACCTTTCAGCGCACTATTTCCTTGTTTTAGTGCGGGAGTCATGGGCGGTCGTCACATTTGGTATCAGAGCTTTGGTTAATCGATTTTAGCCAACGCTCGCTGACGTAACTACGTATGAGAGACGTAATTGTATTTTGATGGATGATTACTATATATAATATAGTAGCTTAGATGGGTTTGAACTCCTTATGCAGTTGTTTCTTAAGGTGTTCTAATCATTCCTCTTTACAGATATTAAGAATGAGTAGAAGCGAGAGACAAGCTGCAAGGGATAGTCGAGCTGCTAGGGAAGCTGTTGATTATGGAGCTATGTTTGAAGCTATGATGACTTCTATCATGAGGAGGGTACCAGCTTCAGGATCTTCTGTGGATGTGGGAGTTCAAGTCCAAGCTCCAAGACCAGTAGATTTTGCTAAGCTTTGCAAGGATTATACTTCTCTTGGAGGAAAAGCTTTCTTGGGGACGGAGTCGACTATTGAGGTGCAGAGATGGATTGATGCTTGCCGAAGAATTTTTGGTGATCTAGGGATAGAAGATGCAACCAAGAGGAAGCTTGCATCGAGACAGCTTCAAGGGAGGGCTGCAGATTGGTGGAATTCTATCACTATAGATACACCAGAAGAAGAGATTACTTGGGAGCAATTCCAAGTTAGATTTGAGGCTAAGTTCATCTCCACTGTTCAGAAGTCTGCTTTGTTTAAGAGGTTTGTAGAGCTCAAGCAGGGTGGGAGGCCCGTTCTTGAGTATATTTCTGAGTTCGAAGCTTTGTCTAAGTATGCCAGATCATATATTGATTCTCCCTACCAGAAGAATGAAAAGTTTGTGACTGGTCTGGATGCTTATCTTGGAAGGCAGTTAGTGGATCATCTGGACGATCCATTTGAGAAGCTTGTGGAGAAAGCTTTGAGGCATGAGAGTTTGTTCCCAAGGGAAAGTTCTGTTGTTGCTGTAACCAGGGAAGGATCTAAACCACAGCAGAATGGCAACAAGAAGAGGAAGCAGCAGCAACATAAGGGTAAGGATGGCCAGAAGAAGCCAAAGGGTGAGGTGACTTGTTATAACTGCCGTCAGAAGGGTCATCTCTCTCGGGATTGCAAGAATCCGAAGGTGCAGTTGAAGTGTTACAACTGTGATAAGCTGGGACACATTAAGAAGGACTGTCCAGAACCGAGGAAAGATAGGCAGGTTGTGCAAGCTTATGCTTTGGAAGCTGTGCCGTCGTCTTCAAGAGTTCCTACTGCTGCAGAGAAGGGGAAGAGTGTGGTGGTTCAAGGTACTCTTTCCATTTGTGGTGTTCCAGTTAGAGTGTTGTTTGATACTGGAGCGTCGCATTCTTTTGTTTGTGATGATTTGGTAGGCCGGTTAGGTTTGAAACCGGACATTGTTGATAGGCCATTGGTGGTGACTAATCCAGTTGGGGGTTCGTCATGTTTGTGTATGATATGCCGTGGTCTAGTTGTTTCGAGTCATGATTGCTCGTTTGTTTGTGATTGCTTTGTTCTGAACTTTGCGGGGTTCGGAATTATTTTGGGAATGGACTGGCTTAGGAAGTATGCGGCAAGGATTGATTGTGAGAGATTGGAGGTGACAGTCGGGAATGTGGAGGGGCGAAAGGTTGTGATACGATGTAAGCATGAAGAAGGCGTCTTCATGAGCTTCATGTATCCGCTGGTTGTTCCACGGGATGGACTGTCATCGATGCCAATCGTGAATGGATTTGAGGATGTCTTTGACGAGGTCAAAGGATTACCGCCGCATAGGGAGATCGAGTTTCGTATCGATCTAGTTGAGGGAGCCAGATCTGTTGTGATGCCTCTTAGGCGGATGGCACCGAGGGAGCAGCAAGAGCTGAAGGTGCAAGTTGATGACCTTTTGCGAAAAGGATTCATTCGGAGAAGTGTGTCCGAATGGGGTGCGCCCGTTGTGTTCGCAACCAAAGCGGATGGATCGTTGAGGTTGTGTGTTGATTATCGTGAGCTGAATAAGGTGACTAAGAAGAACAAGTATCCATTGCCGAGAATAGATGACTTGTTTGATCAGCTTCACGAAGCTAAGGTGTTTTCTCAGATGGATTTGGCAACGGGATTTCACCAGTTGAGAGTGGCGAAGGATAGTGTGCCGAAGACTGCTTTCAGGACACCGTCCGGGTTTTATGAGTGGCTGGTAATGCCGTTTGGATTGACTAACGCACCAGCATATTTTGTGGATCTTATGAATAGAGTATTCAGAGATCAGTTGAATAAGTTCGTGCTTGTGTTCGTGGATGATATTCTGATTTATTCCAGAACTGAGGAAGAGCACAAGACGCACTTAAGGATTGTTTTGGAAACTTTACGGAAGCATCAGCTGAAGGCTAAGTTTTCGAAGTGTCACTTCTGGAAGAGTGAAGTGAGGTTCTTAGGCCATGTTATCTCTGGAAAGGGAATAGCGGTTGATCCCGCTAAGGTGGCAGCAATCCAGGATTGGGTTAGACCTAAGAATGCATCTGATGTGAGAAGTTTTCTTGGATTAGCAGGATATTATCGTCGGTTTATCAAAGACTTTTCCAAGATAGCTGCACCGTTGACAGGATTGACGAAGAAGAATCAGGTGTTCAGATGGGATGACAAGTGTGAGCAAGCTTTCGTAATCCTGAAAGAGCGACTGATGAGTGCTCCTGTTTTGACTATTCCAAGTGGGAATGATGAGATGGTGGTTTACACCGATGCATGTGGCACTGGACTGGGAGCAGTGCTAATGCAGAAGGATAAAGTTGTTGCGTATGCTAGTCGACAACTGAAGCCGCATGAAAGGAATTATCCGACCCATGATTTGGAGTTAGCGGCGATTGTGTTTGCTTTGAAGATGTGGAGACATTATCTATTGGGAGTTAGATTCGAGTTGTTTACAGATCATAAGTCGTTGAAGTATCTGTTCTCCCAAAAGGATCTGAATCTTCGACAGCAAAGGTGGTTAGAGTTCTTAGCATCGTATGATTTTGGTATAGCCTATACTCCAGGGAAAGGAAACGCAGTAGCCGATGCGTTAAGTCGAAGACATGCAGGATTGGGAGCCATGTTTTCGGAATGGAAGAGTCTCGAGTATTTGGCTGAGTTTGATTTCAGGCCTAGATGCGAGTTGGAACCTGAGATGTTGGCAAACTTATCAATAAGACCTAATCTAGTGGAAAGGATTGGCGAGAGCCAAAGGCGAGATGATAAGCTTGTCAAGATTATCCATGATTTGGAATCTGGACTGGATCCGGAGAAGGATAAAGGATTCGAGGTCGATCGAGAGGGTTGGCTTCGAAAGCAAGGACGATTGGTTGTTCCCGATGTAGATGGATTGAGAGATGAAGTTCTGAGGGAAAGTCATCACTCAAAGTTGACAATTCATCCAGGTGGAAATAAGATGTATCGGGATATGAAGAGAGCTTACTACTGGGAAGGTATGAAGAAAGATGTTGGAAATTTTATTTCCAAGTGTATGAATTGCCAGTTGGTGAAAGCTGAGCAGAAGAAGCCCAGTGGATTACTTCAGCCATTAGAGGTTCCTACGTGGAAGTGGGAGCAAGTGTCGATGGATTTTATTGATGGTCTACCTAGAACCAGGACAGGGAATGAAGGGATTTGGGTCATTGTAGATCGTTTGACCAAGAGTGCAAGGTTCATTCCTGTTCGATCGACTAGGACTGCATCGAAGCTGGCTGAGTTGTATGTGAAGTGGATTGTTCGATTCCATGGTGTTCCGAAGAGTATAGTGAGCGATCGAGACCCATTGTTCACTAGTGGTTTTTGGAAGAGCTTCCAGGAAGTTTTGGGAACTGAGTTGTGTTTGAGTACAGCTTATCACCCTCAAACAGATGGTCAGACTGAGAGAGTCAACCGAGTATTGGAAGATCTTCTTAGAGCATGTGTTTTGGACTTCGGAGGATCATGGGAAGATCACCTTCATTTGGTGGAGTTTGCTTATAATAACAGTTATCAGTCGAGTATTGGTATGGCACCATATGAGGCATTATATGGAAGACCGTGTAACTCTCCGACATGTTGGTTGGAAACTGGAGAAAAGCTGATACTTGGGCCAGAGATGATTCGACAGACTTCGGATTGTATAGAGATCATTCGGCAAAGAATGAAGGCAGCCCAGGATCGTCAGAAAAGTTATGCAGATAATCGTCGAAAAGATTTGGAATTCGACGTAGGTGATATGGTTTTTGTGAAGATTTCTCCATTGAAGAATGTTGTTAGATTCGGGAACAAAGGAAAATTGACTCCGAGATTTGTTGGACCATTCCCGATTATCGAGCGAATTGGAAAGCTCGCTTATAGATTGGAGTTACCGGAAAAGATGGCGGGGGTGCACAATGTTTTTCATGTATCTTATCTACGGAAGTATGTGCATGATCCAACTACGGTGGTTTCTGCTGATAGCTGTGAAGACTTGGAGGTTGATCCAGTTGTTTCGAGACCTCGTAAGCCGCTTCGTATTGTTGAAACCGATACGAAACAGCTTAGGAGGAAGACGATTACGTTGCTCAAGGTACAATGGAGTGACGATGTTAACGACTGTACGTGGGAGGAGGAAGAGAGGATGAAGGCAGCTCATCCCGGACTCTTCGAGGTATGGCCCTAAAGTGTCGTGACATCTCATGAATTTGTAGCTTGTTCTAAGTCTTAGAATTCTGCATGCTAGGCTAGAATTGGTTGCATGGTTTGTTGACTGCTTTGGATGGTAGGCATGCGGAATATCTTTGATTGCTGTTGTTTGCTTGGAATTTCGGGGGCGAAATTCCTAAGGGGGAGAGAATGTAACGACCCGTATTTTATGTGTCTATATATCGTAGAATTAACAGGTCGTTAGTGTTGTTTATGATGTTCTAGCCTGAGTCGTTTAGAATGGTAGCTCGTGTGATGATGAGTCGTGACCGAGTTAGTGGAGCCATAGGCTTACGAGTTAACATGCTAAGAGTTGAGTCGTTAACGACTTATAGGTGTTAGCGAGTTATGGGTATGGCCGAGTTAAGAGGTTAGCGACTTAGGGAGTTTAGGTCGTATGGATGTTAGCTTAGGTCGTAAGGTAGCTTGGGTTGATGGGAGCGACCTAAGGAAGTGACCAGGTTAGCACGAGTTAGTGTTTTACGAGTTAAGGTTGTATCCGACCTATAGGATGACCGACCTATAGGGGTAGCCGACCTAGTGAAGTGAGCGACTTATAGTTCCTAACGAGTTAGCGTGATTAACTAGTTAGCAGTTTTGTAGGTCGCTGGATACGAGTTAAGGCATGTGTCGTATGGAAGTTGAGTCATAAGTCGCTGGGGCGAGTTAGTGTTAAGGCTTAGGTCGGTTTATGATGAGTCGTTGGGTAGTTGAGTCGCTTGAAGGCTTTAGGTCGTTGAGTATGTTGAGTCGTAAGTCGTAGGACTTAGTGTTGAAGTCTTAAGTCGTAAGCGACTTAGCAGGTTGCAGTGTTTTTGTTAAGTCGTAGACGAGATAAAGCTTATCTCGTATGGTGCTGTGTTGGTTAGGTCGCTTATAGGTTAGGTCGGTGCGAGGATAGGTCGTGAACAGTTGATAACTCGCGAGCGACTTATGGGATAGCGCTAATTCGTGAACGACTTAGTGTAAGTCGCTAAGTCGGCAACGACTTAAGGGGGTGCCGAACGACCTAAGACTTGGCCTATAAATAGTGGAGTTTTCTTCACTTTTTGGCACCGGTTTTTGAAGCGACGAAGTGCTGCCATTTTGAGAGCTTGTCTACAACATTTCTTCATCTTCTTTTCTCCATTTCAATCTAGATCTAACATCCATCCAAGATCGAAGATCGAGATCGAAGATTCAAGTGTCCAAGTGAAGATCTTCATCCGTTTGAGCTAGAATTCATCGTTTCAAGTGTGATTTCGCCGGATCAAGCCGTGATCTCCGCTGTCCAGATCTGAAGTGCTTAGATTTAGAGGTGTTTGGGTGATTTGGTGAGTGGTAGTTATCTCTCACGCGGATCCAAAGGAGTATAATGGATTGGTGACTAGTTTATGTGTTAAAGTTAGCGTTTTCTCGCATTTTCCTTAAGTCTGCATGTAGATCCATCATGTTTGAAGATGTTTATCTATAGAAGTTATTTATCAAGTATTAGAAACAAAACCCATGTTTTAGATTTGATAGATCTATGCTAAAAACCATGATTTCACATATGTTGGACTTATGCTCATTTATTTACGAAATTGCCATTATAGTTAATATTGCTTGTTAGATCTTGTTTGAATGCCTGCTTGTTTGTATTGATGATTGATTTGGATTGTTTCAAGTTAGCTAATGGTTGATTTGGAACAAGATGGTTCGAGATGATTCAAAAGCTAAGTGGAAAGGCTCTTGAATGGTGGAAGCTGCCGTAGCATATGGAGCGGATGTGGAAGCTCATATGGATGGATTCGAGGATATGGTATCTTGCCATGATGCGAGAAGGCAAAGCATGATTGAGCTGGGACTTTGCTATGATATGATGAGGCAAGGCTATGTTGAGATGGGACGGGTCATGATGACGTTCCAAGATGAGAGACTTTGCTATGATGCGATGAGGCAAGACATATGTTGTGATGGGACGGGTCACGAAGACGTTCCAAGCACGGGTCATGACGACGTGCAAAGTTATAACTCGGTGATGCGGTCCGGGTTGGGGTGGATAATGGTTAGCTTGAGAGGCGCTTGAGCTAGTATGGAAGTAGTCGTCGAGGAGGATGACTAGGAGGCTAAGATCTCATCGTTGTTGAAGGTTCTAGCATACTCAAAGCAAGGGTACGTTGGAACGGGTCACGATGACGTTCCAGGCACGGGTCATGATGACGTGCTAGTACTCTGGGCTGATGCGTTCGGCTTAGGCACGGGTCACGATGACGTGCGGAGTTATGGCTAAACCGGGGTTACCATTAGCCCTTGACGGATGGTCATTCAACTAACGGTGAAATCAAGGCAATGATGCAGTGATAGCCAGAGTCATGGATGTTTGGTTGTATTATCATTCGGCTTCAAGAGCGGTGTTTCCTGGTTGCTTATCTGATCTTGGTTTAGGCCTTGGGGGTTTGTATTTGGAAAACATCGTCCTTGACTCGAGTGATTATTGCTTTATTTTAATTACCTGCTATGCTATGATTGCTTCTCCTTAGTATGTGTCTGGGGGCTATCACTGTGAGAAGAGGTGGAGTGGGATGGTTTGGTTCCTATTCCTTTTATTCCTTATGCTCTTTTGGTATGCTTGATTGTTAATTTACTGCTCACTAAGACTTTGTCTGACTCAAGGTTTTATGTCTCCTCTTATTACCTTGGGCTGTTCATCCATGTTGGGATGGGCAGACTAGGTAGCAGGTGGCAGGTGCTGTGCTTAGAGTGATCCGCTGATGATGACGAAGACGAGCAGGAGGCTATGCATATTATTTCTTTCTATATGTACTGGGTATCCGCTGCTGTATTTGATGAGTGCTTGTAGTGAGGTCTTGATGTATGGATTTGTTGAGATGATTGTATAAAACTTCTGTGATGCTTATATGATGATTTTCTGTTATGAGACTTCACTATATATATTTCTCTATTGTATTTTATCCATGCGCTGTGAGTTACGATAGAGATTCTGCGATTTTATTTTACCCTGACTATCGTCCATGGCTGCCCTGCACACCTTTCAGCGCACTATTTCCTTGTTTTAGTGCGGGAGTCATGGGCGGTCGTCACAAGTTCCCTACTGACCATGGGATTGGGGTCATTCAAGGGGACCAGGCTGCCGGGAGAGCCTGTTATGTTGCTGAACTACGAGAAGCACAAAGGAGGGAGAAAGGAAAGGGCGTGGGGGAATCTCTCCGCGTCCGCTTTGCCGATGATTGACAATTAGCGCCTGGGCCTCGGCCCGGGCACCACGACCAATTCCAGAAGGATCTTGACCCTCGAGACACTGAAGATAATGATGAATCCAAAGAAAGTCAAGCTTCCCCAGCCGAGCTGACGATCGATGTTCCAATTGATGACAATAACGATTCGAAAATATTGAAAATTGGGTCTCAGCTAAACCTGCAAGCACAGCAGGAATTGGTCGAATTTCTCCAAGCGAATCTAGACGTATTCGCCTGGACGCACTCCGATATGTGTGGAATCTCGTCGGACATCGTGAGCCACACCTTAAATATTGACCCGTGGTACATCCCGGTCAAGCAAAAGAGACGCGGTATGGATCCAGAGAGATCTGCCGCCCTCAAAGAAGAAGTCGACAAGATGAAGACGAATGGGTTTATCCGAGATGCTTTGTACCCGGAGTGGGTATCCAATCCTGTACTTGTCCGCAAACCGAATGGAAATGTGACGACCGCCCATGACTCCCGCACCAAAACAAGGGAAAAGTGCGCTGAAAGGTGTGCAAGGCAGCCATGGACGATAGTCAGGGTAAAATAAAAATCGCAGAATCTCTATCGTAGCTCACAGCGCATGGATAAAATACAATAGAGAAATATATAGTGAAGCCTCATAACAGAAAATCATCATATAAGCATCACAGTAGTTTTATACAATCATCTCAATAAATCCATACATCAAGACCTCACTACAAAACACTCATCAAATACAGCAGCGGATACCCAGTACATATAAGAAATAATATGCATAGCCTCCTGCTCGTCTTCGTCATCATCAGCGGAGAACTCTAAGCACAGCACCTGTCACCTGCTACCTAGTCTGCCCATCCCAACATGGATGAACAGCCCAAGGTAATAAGAGGAGACATAAAACCTTGAGTCAGACAAAGTCTTAGTGAGCAGTAAATTAACTATCAAACATACCAAAAGAGCATAAGGGATAAAAGGAATAGGAACCAAACCATCCCACTCCACCTCTTTCTACAGTGATAGCCCCCAGACACACACTAAGAAGAAGTAATCATAACATAGCAGGTAATTAAAATAAAGCAATAATCACTCGAGTCAAGGACGATGCTTTCCAAATACAAACCCCCAAGGCCTAAACCAAGATCAGATAAGCACCCAGAAAACACCGCTCTTGAGACCGAATGATAATACAACCAAACATCCATGACTCTGGCTATCACTGTTATCATTGCCTTGATATCACCGTTAATTGAATGACCACCTGTCAAGGGCTAATGGTAACCCCGGTCTAGACATAACTCCGCACGTCATCGTGACCCGTGCCTAAGCCGAACGCATCAGCCCAGAGTACTAGCACGTCATCGTGACCCGTGCCTGGAACGTCATCGTGACCCGTTCCAACGTACCCTTGCTTTGAGTATGCTAGAACCTTCAACAACGATGAGATCTCAGCCTCCTAGTCATCCTCCTTGACGACTATTTCCATACTAGCTCAAGCGCCTCTCAAGCTAACCATTATCCACCCCAACCCGGACCGCATCACCGAGTTATGACTTTGCACGTCATCATGACCCGTGCTCGGAACGTCATCGTGACCCGTCCCATCACAACATATGTCTTGCCTCATCACATCATAGCAAAGTCTCTCATCTTGAAACGTCATCATGACCCGTCCCATCTCAACATAAGCCTTGCCTCATCATATCATAGCAAGGTCCCAACTCAATCATGCTTTGCCTTCTCGCATCGGGCAAGCTCCCACATCTTCGAATCCATCCATATGAGCTTCCACATCCGCTTCATATGTCACAGGCAGCTTTCATCCATTCAAGAGCCTTTCCACTTAGCTTTTGAATTATCTTCAACCATCTTGTTCCAAATCAACTACAAGCTAATCTTGAAACAATCAAACCAATCATACATCCAAACATTAAAGCATTCAAACAAGATCTAATAAGCAATATCAACTATAATGGCAATTTCGTAAATAAATGAGCAAAAGTCCAACATGCATGTTCATAGGTTTTTAGCATAGATCTATCAAATATAAAACATGGGTTTTGTTTCTAATACTTGTTAAATAAACTTGCATAAACAAACATCTTTGGAAACAATGGATCTAGACTTGGATCTAAGAAAAATGCATGAAATCTCTAACTTTAACACTCAAACAAGCCACCAATCCAATATACTCCTTTGGGTCCGCGTGAGAGATAACTACCACTCACCAAATCACCCAAACACTTCAAAAACAACACACTTCAGATCTGGACAGCGGAGATCAAGGTTTGATCCGGCAAAAATCTCGCTTCAATCGATGAAATCTAGCTCGAACGGATGAAGATCTTCAACTTTGGCACTTGGATCTTCGATCTCGATCTTCGATCTTGGATGGATGTTAGATCTAGATTGGAATGGAGAAAAGAAGATGAAGAAATGTTGTAGACGAGTCTTCAAAATGGCAGCACTTCGTCGCTTCAAAATCCGGTGCCAAAAAGTGAGCCAAACCCCTCTATTTATAGGCTGAAAACCCCTTAGGTCGTCCAGGCCTTATAGCTCGTTCCCAGTCTTAGGTCGTCGCCGACCTAAAATCCCCGACCTAACGTAGGTCGTCACTGACCTAACACCCTTGCCGACTCACGACCTAAGCAACCCCACACAACCCAACGACCTATCTAACGCGCGCTAACGGCTCATGCGACCTAACCTTAAGCCGGCATAACACGCACGCTACTTAACCCGGACTCGACTTATCCTAGGTACAACTCAGGTAGAGCCTTGACCCAACGTCCTAACTAATACACAATACAAAAGTCTCCGACCTAACTTAGGTCGCTGCCGACCTATCACGCTAACGACCTAACGACTCATCTACCCAACGACTTAAGGACCCAAGGCCGACCTAACTCCTACCGACCTAAGCCCTTAACATCCATGTCCGACCTATCAACTCAACGACCTAACTAAGTCGGTCACGACTTAAACAACACCGACCTAACTCCATACAACCATAAGTCGTTAACGACTTATCTTCCCCACGACCTAACCCCTTAGGTCGTTCCACTGGCCTAAACCACTATCCTATAAGTCGTCTACCACTAAGTCGGTCCAAACCCTAACTCGGCAACACTTTAAGTCGGTCACCCTATAGGTCGGTCCATCCTTATCTCGGCCAATACCTTAAACCGCTACCTCCATGAGTCGGTCATCCTATGAGTCGCCTAACTCCTTGAGTCGGTCATCCTATAGCTCGGACATTTCCTTAGGTCGGTCATACGACCTATCCTAACTCGGCAATTCTTGTAACTCGTGCACACGAGTTACTCTCCGTACGACTCAGGCTAGAGGCAACACAAACAACACTAACAACCTGCAAATTCTACGATTTATCGACACGTAAAAATACGGGTCGTTACATTCTCTCCCCCTTAGGAATTTCGCCCTCGAAATTCCAAGAAAACAACAACAATCAAAGATATTCCGCATGCCTACCATCCAAAGCAATCAACAAACCATGCATCCAATTCTAGCCTAGCATGCAGAATTCTAAGACTTAGAACAAGCTACAAATTCATGAGATGTCACGACACTTTAGGGCCATACCTCGAAGAGTCCGGGATGAGCTGCCTTCATCCTCTCTTCCTCCTCCCATGTACAGTCGTTAACATCATCACTCCATTGTACCTTGAGCAACGTAATCGTCTTCCTCCTAAGCTTTTTCGTATCGGTTTCAACAATACGAAGCGGCCTACGAGGTCTCGAAACCACTGGATCAACCTCTAAGTCTTCACAGCTATCAGCAGAAACCACTGTAGTTGGGTCGTGCACATACTTCCGTAGATACGATACATGAAAAACATTGTGCACACCCGCCATCTTTTCCGGTAACTCCAATCTATAAGCGAGCTTTCCAATACGCTCGATAATCAGGAATGGTCCAACAAATCTTGGAGTCAACTTTCCTTTCTTCCCGAATCTAATAACATTCTTCAATGGAGAAATCTTCACAAAAACCATATCGCCCACGTCGAATTCCAAATCCTTTCGACGATTGTCGGCATAACTCTTCTGACGATCTTGGGCTGCCTTCATTCTTTGCCGAATGATCTCTATACAATCCGAAGTCTGTCGAATCATCTCTGGCCCAAGCATTAGCTTTTCTCCAGTTTCCAACCAACATGTCGGAGAGTTACACGGTCTTCCATATAATGCCTCATATGGTGCCATACCAATGCTCGACTGATAACTGTTATTATAAGCAAACTCCACCAAATGAAGGTGATCTTCCCATGATCCTCCGAAGTCCAAAACACAAGCTCTGAGAAGATCTTCCAAAACTCGGTTGACTCTCTCAGTCTGACCATCTGTTTGAGGGTGATAAGCTGTACTCAAACACAACTCAGTTCCCAAAACTTCCTGGAAGCTCTTCCAAAATCTACTAGTGAACAATGGGTCTCGATCGCTCACTATACTCTTCGGAACACCATGGAATCGAACAATCCACTTCACATACAGCTCAGCCAACTTCGATGCAGTCCTAGTCGATCGAACAGGAATGAACCTTGCACTCTTAGTCAAACGATCTACTATGACCCAAATCCCTTCGTTCCCTGCTCTTGTCCTAGGTAGACCATCGATAAAATCCATCGACACTTGCTCCCACTTCCACGTAGGAACCTCTAATGGCTGAAGCAATCCACTGGGCTTCTTCTGCTCGGCTTTTACCAACTGGCAGTTCATGCACTTGGAAATAAAATTTCCAACATCTTTCTTCATACCTTCCCAGTAGTAGGTTCTCTTCATATCCCTATACATCTTATTTCCACCTGGATGAATTGTCAACTTCGAGTGATGACTTTCCCTCAGAACCTCATCTCTCAATCCATCAATATCGGGAACAACCAATCGTCCTTGCTTTCAAAGCCAACCCTCTCGATCAACCTCGAATCCTTTATCCTTCTCTGGGTCCAATCCAGATTCCAAATCACGGACAATCTTGACAAGCTTATCGTCTCTCTTTTGGCTCTCGCCAATTCTTTCTACAAGAGTAGGCCTTATCGATAAGTTTGCCAACATCTCAGGTTCCAATTCACACCTTGGCCTGAAGTCAAACTCAGCCAAATACTCAAGACTCTTCCATTCCGAAAACATGGCTCCCAAACCTGCATGTCTTCGACTTAACGCATCAGCTACTGCGTTACCTTTTCCTGGAGTATAGGCTATACCAAAATCATACGATGCTAGGAACTCTAGCCACCTTTGCTGTCGAAGATTCAAATCCTTTTGGGAGAACAGATACTTCAACGACTTATGATCTGTGAACAACTCGAATCTAACTCCCAGTAGATAATGTCTACACATCTTCAAAGCAAACACAATCGCCGCCAACTCCAAATCATGAGTCGGATAATTCCTTTCATGCGGCTTCAGTTGTCGACTAGCATACGCAACAACTTTATCCTTCTGCATTAGCACTGCTCCAAGTCCAGTGCCACAAGCATCGGTGTAAACCACCATTTCATCATTCCCACTCGGAATAGTCAAAACAGGAGCACTCGTCAGTCGCTCTTTCAGGATTACGAAAGCTTGCTCACACTTATCATCCCATCTGAACACTTGGTTCTTCTTCGTCAATCCTGTCAACGCTGCAGCTATCTTGGAAAAGTCTTTGATAAACCGACGATAATATCCTGCTAATCCAAGAAAACTTCTTACATCAGATGCATTCTTAGGTCTAACCCAATCCTGGATTGCTGCCACCTTAGCGGGATCAACCGCTATTCCATTTGCAGAAATCACATGGCCTAAGAACCTCACTTCACTCTTCCAGAAGTGACACTTCGAAAACTTAGCCTTCAGCTGATGTTTCCGCAAGATTTCCAAAACAATCCTCAAGTGCGTCTTGTGCTCTTCCTCAGTTCTGGAATAAACCAAAATATCATCCACGAACACAAGCACGAACTTATTCAACTGATCTCTGAATACTCTATTCATAAGATCCACAAAATACGCTGGTGCGTTAGTCAATCCAAACGGCATTACCAGCCACTCATAAAAACCGGATGGTGTCCTGAAAGCAGTCTTTGGCACACTATCCTTCGCCACTCTCAACTGGTGAAATCCCGTTGCCAAATCCATCTGAGAAAACACCTTAGCCTCGTGAAGCTGATCAAACAAGTCATCTATTCTCGGCAATGGATACTTGTTCTTCTTAGTCACCTTATTCAGCTCACGATAATCCACACCCAACCTCAACGATCCATCCGCTTTGGTTGCGAACACAACTGGCGCACCCCATTCGGACACACTTCTCCGAATGAATCCTTTCCGCAAAAGGTCATCAACTTGCACCTTCAGCTCTTGCTGCTCCCTCGGTGCCATCCGCCTAAGAGGCATCACAACAGGTCTGGCTCCCTCAACTAGATCGATACGAAACTCGATCTCCCTATGCAGCGGCAACCCTTTGACTTCGTCAAAGACATCCTCAAATCCATTCACAATAGGCACCGATGACAGTCCATCCTGTGGAACAACCAGCGAATACATGAAGCTCATGGAGACGCCTTCTTCATGCTTACATCGTATCACAACCTTTCGCCCATCCACATTCCCGACTGTCACCTCCAGCCTCTCACAGTCAATCCTAGCCGCATACTTCCTAAGCCAGTCCATACCCAAAATAATTCCGAACCCCGCAAAGTTTAGAACAAAGCAATCACAAACAAACGAGAAATCATGACTCGACACAACTAGACCACGGCATATCATACACAAACATGGCGAACCCCCAACTGGATTAGTCACAACCAATGGCCTATCAACAATATCCGGTTTCAAACCTAACCGGCCTACCAAATCATCACAAACAAAAGAATGCGACGCTCCAGTATCAAACAACACTCTAACTGGAACACCACAAATGGAAAGAGTACCTTGAACCACCACACTCTTCCCCTTCTCTTCGGCAGTAGGAGCTTTTGAAGACGACGGAACAGCTCCCAGAGCATAAGCTTGCGCAACCTGCCTATCTTTCCTCGGCTCTGGATAGTCCTTCTTGATGTGTCCCAGCTTATTACAGTTGTGGCACTTCAACTGCACCTTTGGACTCTTACAATCCCGGGAGAGATGACCCTTCTGTCGGCAGTTGTAGCAGGTCACTTCGCCTTTCGGCTTCTTCTGGCCATCCTTACCTTTCTGCTGTTGCTGCTTCCTCTTCTTATTGCCACTCTGCTGTGGTTTAGAGCCCTCCCTGGTTACAGCAACAACAGAACTTTCCTTAGGAAACAAACTCTCATGCCTAAGGGCTTTCTCTACAAGCTTCTCAAATGGATCGTCCAAATGATCCACTAACTGTCTCCCAAGATAAGCATCCAGACCAGTCACAAACTTTTCATTCTTCTGGTAGGGAGAATCAATATATGATCTGGCATACTTGGACAAAGCTTCGAACTCAGAAATATACTCAAGAACAGGCCTCCCACCTTGCTTGAGCTCTACAAACCTCTTGAACAAAGCAGACTTCTGAACAGTGGAGATGAACTTGGCCTCAAATCTAACTTGGAATTGCTCCCAAGTAATCTCTTCTTCTGGTGTATCTATGGTGATAGAATTCCACCAATCAGCAGCTCTTCCCTGAAGCTGTCTTGATGCAAGCTTCCTCTTGGTTGCACCCTCAATCCCTAAGTCACCAAAGATTCTTCTGCAAGCATCAATCCATCTCTGCACTTCAATAGTCGACTCCGTCCCCAAGAAAGCTTTTCCTCCAAGAGAAGTATAATCTTTGCAAAGCTTAGCAAAATCCACCGGTCTTGGAGCTTGGACTTGAACTCCTACATCCACAGAAGATCCTGAAGCTGGTACCCTCCTCATGATAGAAGTCATCATAGCTTCAAACATAGCTCCATAATCAACAGCTTCCCTAGCAGCTCGACTATCCCTCGCAGCTTGTCTCTCACTTCGACTCATTCTTAATATCTGTAAAAAGAATGATTAGAACACCTTAAGAAACAACTGCATAAGGAGTTCAAATCCATCTAAGCTACTATACTATATATAGTAATCATCCATCAAAATACAATTACGTCTCTCATACGTAGTTACGTCAGCGAGCGTTGGCTAAAATCGATTAACCAAAGCTCTGATACCAAATGTGACGACCGCCCATGACTCCCGCACCAAAACAAGGGAAAAGTACGCTGAAAGGTGTGCAAGGCAGCCATGGACGATAGTCAGGGTAAAATAAAAATCGCAGAATCTCTATCGTAGCTCACAGCGCATGGATAAAATACAATAGAGAAATATATAGTGAAGCCTCATAACAGAAAACCATCATATAAGCATCACAGTAGTTTTATACAATCATCTCAATAAATCCATACATCAAGACCTCACTACAAAACACTCATCAAATACAGCAGCGGATACCCAGTACATATAAGAAATAATATGCATAGCCTCCTGCTCGTCTTCGTCATCATCAGCGGAGAACTCTAAGCACAGCACATGTCACCTGCTACCTAGTCTGCCCATCCCAACATGGATGAACAGCCCAAGGTAATAAGAGGAGACATAAAACCTTGAGTCAGACAAAGTCTTAGTGAGCAGTAAATTAACTATCAAACATACCAAAAGAGCATAAGGGATAAAAGGAATAGGAACCAAACCATCCCACTCCACCTCTTTCTACAGTGATAGCCCCCAGACACACACTAAGAAGAAGTAATCATAACATAGCAGGTAATTAAAATAAAGCAAAAATCACTCGAGTCAAGGACGATGCTTTCCAAATACAAACCCCCAAGGCCTAAACCAAGATCAGATAAGCACCCAGAAAACACCGCTCTTGAGACCGAATGATAATACAACCAAACATCCATGACTCTGGCTATCACTGTTATCATTGCCTTGATATCACCGTTAATTGAATGACCACCTGTCAAGGGCTAATGGTAACCCCGGTCTAGACATAACTCCGCACGTCATCGTGACCCGTGCCTAAGCCGAACGCATCAGCCCAGAGTACTAGCACGTCATCGTGACCCGTGCCTGGAACGTCATCGTGACCCGTTCCAACGTACCCTTGCTTTGAGTATGCTAGAACCTTCAACAACGATGAGATCTCAGCCTCCTAGTCATCCTCCTTGACGACTATTTCCATACTAGCTCAAGCGCCTCTCAAGCTAACCATTATCCACCCCAACCCGGACCGCATCACCGAGTTATGACTTTGCACGTCATCATGACCCGTGCTCGGAACGTCATCGTGACCCGTCCCATCACAACATATGTCTTGCCTCATCACATCATAGCAAAGTCTCTCATCTTGAAACGTCATCATGACCCGTCCCATCTCAACATAAGCCTTGCCTCATCATATCATAGCAAGGTCCCAACTCAATCATGCTTTGCCTTCTCGCATCGGGCAAGCTCCCACATCTTCGAATCCATCCATATGAGCTTCCACATCCGCTTCATATGTCACAGGCAGCTTTCATCCATTCAAGAGCCTTTCCACTTAGCTTTTGAATTATCTTCAACCATCTTGTTCCAAATCAACTACAAGCTAATCTTGAAACAATCAAACCAATCATACATCCAAACATTAAAGCATTCAAACAAGATCTAATAAGCAATATCAACTATAATGGCAATTTCGTAAATAAATGAGCAAAAGTCCAACATGCATGATTCATAGGTTTTTAGCATAGATCTATCAAATATAAAACATGGGTTTTGTTTCTAATACTTGTTAAATAAACTTGCATAAACAAACATCTTTGGAAACAATGGATCTAGACTTGGATCTAAGAAAAATGCATGAAATCTCTAACTTTAACACTCAAACAAGCCACCAATCCAATATACTCCTTTGGGTCCGCGTGAGAGATAACTACCACTCACCAAATCACCCAAACACTTCAAAAACAACACACTTCAGATCTGGACAGCGGAGATCAAGGTTTGATCCGGCAAAAATCTCGCTTCAATCGATGAAATCTAGCTCGAACGGATGAAGATCTTCAAATTTGGCACTTGGATCTTTGATCTCGATCTTCGATCTTGGATGGATGTTAGATCTAGATTGGAATGGAGAAAAGAAGATGAAGAAATGTTGTAGACGAGTCTTCAAAATGGCAGCACTTCGTCGCTTCAAAAACCGGTGCCAAAAAGTGAGCCAAACCCCTCTATTTATAGGCTGAAAACCCCTTAGGTCGTCCAGGCCTTATAGCTCGTTCCCGGACTTAGGTCGTCGTCGACCTAAAATCCCCGACCTAACGTAGGTCGTCACCGACCTAACACCCTTGCCGACTCACGACCTAAGCAACCCCACACAACCCAACGACCTATCTAAAGCGCGCTAACGGCTCATGCGACCTAACCTTAAGCCGGCATAACACGCACGCGACTTAACCCGGACTCGACTTATCCTAGGTACAACTCAGGTAGAGCCTTGACCCAACGTCCTAACTAATACACAATACAAAAGTCTCCAACCTAACTTAGGTCGCTGCCGACCTATCACGCTAACGACCTAAAGACTCATCTACCCAACGACTTAAGGACCCAAGGCCGACCTAACTCCTACCGACCTAAGCCCTTAACATCCATGTCCGACCTATCAACTCAACGACCTAACTAAGTCGGTCACGACTTAAACAACACCGACCTAACTCCATACGACCATAAGTCGTTAACGACTTATCTTCCCCACGACCTAACCCCTTAGGTCGTTCCACTGGCTTAAACCACTATCCCATAAGTCGTCTACCACTAAGTCGGTCCAAACCCTAACTCGGCAACACTTTAAGTCGGTCACCCTATAGGTCGGTCCATCCTTATCTCGGCCAATACCTTAAACTGCTACCTCCATGAGTCGGTCATCCTATGAGTCGCCTAACTCCTTGAGTCGGTCATCCTATAGCTCGGACATTTCCTTAGGTCGGTCATACGACCTATCCTAACTCGGCAATTCTTGTAACTCGTGCACACGAGTTACTCTCCATACGACTCAGGCTAGAGGCAACACAAACAACACTAACAACCTGCAAATTCTACGATTTATCGACACGTAAAAATACGGGTCGTTACAGGAAAATGGAGAACGTGCATCGACTACTCTGACTTAAATAAGGCTTGTCCAAAAGACAATTTTCCACTTCCTCGAATCGATCAACTTGTGGATTCGACGGCCGGACATGAATTATTATCGTTCATGGATGCTTACTCTGGGTACAATCAGATACCCATGCATGTGCCCGATCAAGAACATACAAGCTTCGTAACTGACCTAGGACTATACTGCTACATGGTCATGCCTTTTGGTTTAAAGAATGCCGGAGCAACATACCAACGCTTAGTCAACCGAATGTTTGCCGACCAGATCGGGAAAACCATGGAGGTCTATGTGGATGACATGTTGGTAAAATCACGATACTCCACTGATCATGTCAAGGACTTGGAGTCAATGTTCAATGTCCTCCGGAGATATGGGATGAAGCTAAATCCGTTAAAATGTCATTTTGGGGTTGCTTCCGGAAAGTTCCTTGGGTTCATCGTCAACGCCCGGGGAATAGAGGCCAACCCCGAGAAGATCTGGGCAATCAGGAATCTTCAAACCCCGAGAACAATAAAACAGGTTCAGAGTCTCAATGGGAAGGTTGCAGCGCTGAGCAGGTTCATCTCGAAATCAACGAATAAATGCGTACCCTTTTTCGATCTGATCCGAAAGGGGAAATGAAACTTCGAATGGACTACGGAATGTGAGGACGCGTTTCAATCGCTAATCCAGCATCTTTCCACACCACCGATTCTTTCAAAACCTGTTGATCACGAACAATTATACCTTTATCTGGCTGTATCTGAAAACGCTATTAGTGCTGCATTGGTTCGAGAGGAAGACCGAATACAGAAACCAGTCTATTATGTCAGTAAACGATTAACCGGGGCCGAGAGAAATTATCCAAGGCTAGAAAAGTTGGCATACTGCCTAGTCCTCGCCTCGAGGAAGCTTCGTCCATATTTTCAGGCTCACCCTATCCTTGTGTACACTGACCAACTGTTACGACGGGTCCTCACACGACCTGAGACGTCTGGCAGGTTACTAAAGTGGAACATTGAACTGAGTCAATTCGACATCGCATATGTTCCAAGGAGAGCCATACACGGTCAAGTCTTAGCAGATTTCATTGCCGAATTCACTGTTCCTGAAGACTTTCCTGAAACTAGTAACTCCCCCGAATATATATGGAAGCTATACACTGATGGTGCATCCAACGATCGGTGCTCGGGCGCAGGGATTGTGCTTGAGACTCCCGAAGGCCGATCCATCTACTACGCCTTAAAGTTTGATTTTCGGGCAACCAACAACGAAGCTGAATACGAAGCCTTGCTCACCGGGATGAAGTTGGCCCGAGACCTGAGAATTATCGCTGTGGAGATCTACTGCGATTCCCAGTTGGTGGTATGCCAAGTTCGGGGTGAATATCAGGCCAAGGATCGAAGACTAGCCGCTTATCTAGCCCGGGTCCGAGAAATACTGGATCAGTTTGATTATTATACCATTTTCTACATACCCCGAGAGCACAATCAGAAAGCCGATTCATTGGCAAAGTTGGCAAGTACAGGCGAAGCTCAACACTTAGGACTCGTCCCCATCGAGACATTATCCTCTCCAAGCATTGATCGAACGGAGAACGAATTCACATTTGAAGCTACCTCCGAGAAGGAATCATGGATGACTCCTTACCAAGATTACATTGAGCATGGTACACTGCCTGAACGACGAAGTGAAAGAAGACAGATTCTTCGAAAGGTGTCACGATTTGTCATTCAAAACGGAGTTATGTATCGAAGAGGATACTCTGTTCCTCTTCTCCGGTGTATCGCGCATGACGAAATCAATCGAGTGTTGCGTGAGGTGCACGAAGGAGA
The DNA here is from genome assembly GCA_030765085.1 of Allium cepa. Taxonomy (NCBI): domain Eukaryota; kingdom Viridiplantae; phylum Streptophyta; class Magnoliopsida; order Asparagales; family Amaryllidaceae; genus Allium; species Allium cepa. The sequence goes on along the minus strand of CM060943.1, from coordinate 32,653,122 downwards.
ATGTGGCGATCACACTTGGGGGCAAGCGCTTGCCAAGAAAATACTTCGATACGGATATTATTGGCCTACCGTTAACCGCGATGCTATGGATTATGCCAAAAGATGTGATAAATGCCAGAGACACGCTCGGGTCCCTAGAGCCCCGCCTTCTGAAATAACCCAAATGGTCAGTCCGTGGCCATTTGCAATGTGGGGGATGGATATAATCGGTGCATTGCCTTTAGCTAAAGGGGGTGCAAAGTACGCCATAGTTGTGGTTGATTACTTCACCAAATGGGCTGAGGCTGAGCCCCTTGCAACGATAACAACAAAAAAGGTGATCAACTTCGTGGTACGCAACATCATCTGCCGGTTTGGTCTCCCGCATACTATTATCACCGACAATGGAGCCCAATTCGACAGTACTGAATTCAGGGACTTCTGTCTGCGATTTCACATCCATAAGAGATTCTCAGCAGTAGCGCACCCACAAGCGAATGGTCAGGTCGAGGCCGTCAATAAGGTTATCAAGTCTATATTGAAGAAAAGATTGGAGAAAGCCGGGGGCAAGTGGGTTGATGAACTACCAATGGCTCTGTGGGCGTAAAGAACGACTCACAAAACTACGACCGGACACACCCCTTTTTCTCTATCCTATGGCTCTGAAGCAGTTATTCCAGTTGAAATGGAAGTTCACTCTCACCGTGTGACATACTACGACCCGAAAACGAATGCTATATTACTTGCTGAATACCTAGATCTGCTTGATGAGAAGCGTGAAGAAGCCGATGTGAGGGCAGCTGCATATCGAGGTCGAGTCGCTCGAATGTACAACGCCAAGGTCCGCCCACGAACTTTTGAACCCGGCGACCTGGTACTCAAGAGAATTTACTCGGTCCCTTCGCACATAAACCCAAATTGGGAAGGGCGGTATATGATTTCACAAAAGCTCAGAGATGGCACATTCAAGTTATCAACCGTTGATGGTCTCACTTTACCAAGAGCCTGGAATAGGGGAAGCCTCCGTCACTACTACATATGACAGGCTTTATTTATCTATTTTTTATCAATTTCTTCCTTAGCATTTTGTTTTTCCATTTTGAAATTTGAACTTGTAATAAGGCAACTGATTTTGCCATGTTTCTTTCGTTTCAGCAATAAAATGCCATCTCTTCGAGCCAAAAGTTATGATTCAGTGAAAATAACACATAATATCACGTTGCACGAAGAGCTAAATTCCATCGCACGGTGGGATTTATTCAAATAGGGAGTAACTGTGATACGACCAGTCACTCACTAAATGAGACCCGAGCTCGGGGGCAAAATACAATACCAGCATTCACAGGGATTGATACACGACAATCCTTTTGCTAACTCCAACTTCCCAGAGTGTGAATTGGAGTATAAAATAAATCGTTCCCAGAGTGCGAACGGACTCCAACTTCCCAGAGTGTGAATTGGAGTATAAACATCCAATAAATCGTTCCCAGAGTGCGAACGGACTCCAACTTCCCATAGTGCGAATTGGAGTATAAACATCAAATCCGTCGTTCCCAGAGTGTGAACGAATTCCTAAAAAGCCCAAATAGTTGTGACTGACCACCTGTCGGCTAACTCCAACTTCCCAGAGTGTGAATTGGAGTATAAACATCCAATAAATCGTTTCCAGAGTGTGAACGGACTCCAACTTCCCAGAGTACGAATTGGAGTATAAACATCAAATCCGTCATTCCCAGAGTGTGAACGGATTCCTAAAAAGCCCAAATAGGTGTGACTGACCACCTACCGGCTAACTCCAGCTTCCCACAGCATAAACTGGAGTATAAACATTCCATAATTCGTTCCAAGAGTGCGAACGAACTCCAACTTCCCAGAGTGCGAATTGGAGTATAAACATCTAATCCATATTCCCGAAGCGCGAATCGAAGTACAAACAACAATTCGAAGTTCCCGAAATACGGGCCGAGATGTCAACATCAACTCCCAATTCCCATAACATGGAGTGGAGTGTGAACATCAATTCTGAGCTCCCAGAGCGCGAACTGTGTTCCAAACATCGATAACCCTTAGAGTCCTGGAATGCGGGACAGATTATCGATCTCAAATTGTCATGAGTCCCCAGAAGGGGGGCATGTGCCCAAGGCTTGCAATAAACGCAATCAGCCGCCAGAATATGAGTATTATTCCCTGCAACTAAGGGGCAAAAAGCTGGGTGTTAATCACTGGCTTAAGTGATAATATACTCAGAATCCGACTCATTCATTAAATCACGACACAAAGCTATATAAATACTGAGCGGATACAAAACAAATACTACAAGGCATTTAGGTAAGAAGAAAAGAATAATTTCCCATTTCATCAGCCAACAAAAACAGGTTTGATTACATGGCAAGTAAAGATGTTTCGATTAAGTGGAGGCCGAATCCACACATACACATGGCCCAAAAAAGAACAAGAGAAAAGACAAAAGAATTGTTATCCGTAATCTCATGACAAAGCGAAGGGCTCACTCTTTCTTCCTCCGGTGCTTCTTCCTCGGAGTCGAGCCGCTAGACCCACTGCCTGGCTTCCTGCGAGACTTTTTGCCTTTCTTAGGAACGTCCTCCGGGTCTGGCATAATATCGACATCTTCCTCAGAACTGGAAGGGACAGAGATCCTTATGTGGGGGTGAGCCGAGGGCATGGGAGCGGTAACATTTACTTGGTCAGCAACGCTCGAGACGGTTACCGTGCCACCAGGAGAAATCATCATTAGAGAAGATAAGCTTGAGGGAGCAGCGTCACAACCGGGACCAACCGTCACCGTCGTTTCCATCTCGGCACTTATCTCGGCTAAAATCTCTTCCTCTCGAGATAGTTGGGTCGCGCTAGATACACTGGTGGTCAACACAATCGAGCCAGAAACTGGAGCAGCTCCACTTGTCGCAAAAGAAAGATCAGTGATGGGGTCAAGAGGGTGACCAAATAGCTCTTCAAACATTTGAACATCAAATGACATTGAGCCTCCCTCTCCCATCTCACCAACCATGGCGGCAGTTGAAATCGCCTCGGTGACAGTAACTCCACGCATAGGATATAAAGCCGAAGGAACAGGGAGCACGGGTTCGACACTCTCGGTCACTAAACAACAAAAATTAGAGCTATCAGACCAAGAAATTCCCTCGAAAATCAATGTTTTAAGACGTAAGGAGAGTAATCAAAATACCTACTTTACCTTGCCTTGGAGCTTGAACAAGCTCGGGGACGAGAGTCTTGCCCGAAGACAGTTCCGGTTGGTCCGGATTGTAGGCTGGAATAGCTTGTGGATCAACCACAGCAACAGCTTCGGATGAAGTCGAAACAGCAACAACTTCAGTATTCTCGCTATGGTGCACAATACCCGAACCTTCGCCAACCTCCGCTTGATGGACGCCAAGTCTTTCTTTTTCAACAGAAATGATTGCTTCATGAAGGGTCCTCCTCTCATCCTCGCTGAGCAGACGTGACTCAAGCTCAAACTCATCTAATACCGAATCCGGACAAGACATCCTCTTGTTTTCCACTAATTTCTTCCAAGCATTGTAGAGAGGCATCGAGTAATCCCCTAGCCAGGAGAGATTTCTATGCTCCAATACATTGGCATTATATGTGTCCAAGAGATCGTCGAATTCGGCCTCCATCTTGAACCTCTCTGCTTGGACTCTCTCCTTCACCTCCGATTCAACCTCCTTAACCCTTGCAATTGCCGCATCGCGCTCAGCTCGGAAAGATACAGCCTGCTCACACGCTTCTTGCGCAGCCACGTTCGCGTCGTCTTTTTCTTTATTCATGTCAGCAAACTTAGCCTTTAGCTCCTCTAGTTCCTTGACTGCTGTTTGCGTGAAAAATGGCCGCAAACACCCAAAGTCGTATGAGTTGGTTGATTTTAAGTTGTTTTTAGTAATTTGGATGATTTATGCAAATATGTAAAAAGCAAGGACTAAAATGTAAAAGACACACAGATTTATAGTGGTTCGGCAAGAACGTGCCTACGTCCACTTTATATGTTATTCTCCTTTTTTCTTCAGATTACAAGTACAAAGCTTTGATTACAAGTATCTAAAGTTGTTTGAGAGTTCCTTCCAGGCTTGAGCTCTCAAACTTGTCTCCAGAAATCGTCCCCATTGTTGTACCCCTGCCCCTCTATTTATAGAGTGAGGCAGGGGGCAGGGGTCTTGGATGCTTATAGCTGCTGGTGGGCTTGGGCTGATGCAATCTGGACTGGCAACTTCTGGTTCGGCGGAGCTTTGGTTCGGCGGTGAGTGGTGAGTCGTTCGGACCGGTGGTGGGTTGGACCGGTGGTAGCTTGTAGCATGGTTCGGTCGTAGGGGATTCGGTGGAGCTCGTTCGGTGGTGCTTGGGGAAGTTGTAGTTGGTCCGGTGGTAGCAAGGGAATGGTTTGCTTGGGGAAGTTGTAGTTGGTCCGGTGGTAGCAAGGGAATGGTTTGGACCGGTGAGGCTATACTTGGCATGGGGGAGGTTTGGTTCGGCATAGGTGAGGAGTGTGGTCCGGCACCGAATGGTCCGGTGCCGAATGGACTGTGGGAGATGGGAACGCCGGATGGACCCTGTACCAGGAACGCCGGATGAGAAATGGTGTCTTGAATTGCCGAATAAGGCTTTGCCGAATGAAGCCTTAGACTTCTCAATACCGAATGAAGCTTTTGCACTTGGGTTATGAATGAAATCTTCGACTTGTATACGCTTGCTGGCTGCTTCTTCGTGGTGGAAATGCACACAACATTGATATTCCAGTTTTGTCCAAAAATTGGGATAACACTTTGCCCCCCAAAATATGCCTTGCGGTAGGAAGGCGTGTTTTGTAATGCCATGAGCTGGATGTTAGTATCCTGTTGATAACCTGTAAGGAGCTTGATACTTTATAAGGCCCCAACTGATGATCGTTCGGGATCGAGCTATTCGGGATGAAGCGCGGCCGTTCATGGTCAAGCGCCCAACTTCAAATGACGATCGTTCGCGATCGAGTCATCCGAGGGAAGGTGCGACCCTGCGCGGTCAAGCGCGTAAATCCATACGCCGATCGTTCGGGATCGAGTCATCTGTAGTGAAATGTGACCGTTCAAGGTCAAGCGCCTTACTTCAAATGACGACCGTTCGAGATCGAGTCATTCGAGGTAAAGTGCGACAGTGCGCGGTCGAGTAGGGACCGTTCAAGGTCAAGCGCTTAACTTCAAATGACGATCGTTCGTGATCAAGTCATTCGAGGTAAAGTGCGACAGTGCGCGGTCGAGTTTGTAAGTCTACGCGTCGATCGTTCGAGACCGAGCCATTTGTGATGAAGTGTGACCGTTCAGGGTCAAGCGCCTAACTTCAAATGACGACCGTTCGTGATCAAGTCATTCGAGGTAAGGTGCGACAGTGCGCGGTCAAGTGGTGGTCCTCAAATGACGACCGTTCGCGATCAAGCCATTTGAGGTAAGGTGCAATAGTCAGTGATCAGGTGGCGGACCTCAAATGACGACCGTTCGCGATCGAGCCATTTGAGGTAAGGTGAGTTGTGCTGTTCGAGGCGAGTGGTGCCGTTCGAGGCGAGTTGTGCCGTTCGAGGCGAGTTGTGACCGTTCGCGATCGGGTGCCGTTCGAGGCGAGTTGTGACTGTTCGAAGTCGGGTGCCGTTCGAGGCTAATTGTGACTGTTCGAAGTCGGGTGCCGTTCGAGGCGAATTAGTGTGCCCGGGGGGGACTTAATATTATCAGTGTTGGAGTCATTGTTTGGGGGAATTTTCGAATCAATGATTTCGGCAGTTTGTTGCCATGCAATAGGTGCTCTTGGACCGTTCGCGATCCAATGGGCATACAAGTAAATAATTTTTCCATGGAGTTACAAATATCAAAGCAATAGTCATACGAGTCCCAAAATTGGAACGTTCAAATCAAAATCAAAGCGGGAGCAAGACGAAGATGTCAAAGTGTAAACTCTTACTATGGTGCGGTCTATAGTCATTCAGAGCATGCCTATGGATCGTGCGCGATCGCTCACATGTGTAAATGATTTAACCGTGCTAGTGAGAGGTTTGCGACTTGTTCATTGCTTTCAACCTGCCCACGAGTTCATGAGGGAATTTTACCTGCCCCCTGGCTGCGCGTTCATTCCTTACCTGGTGGCTCAGAGGCCTCTATTTCTCTCTCTGGGATTGGATCAGCTGGCTCCAAGTGTGGTGCCCCCATGCGGGATCGATGCCTGATTGATAGTCGTCTGCTGATTGGTGGTTGCCTCCTGCTGAGCCATTTCATTTGCTTGCGTAATGTCGTCTGAGAAGAGCTTGCGTCACCTCCTCTTGTCTTTTCATTATGACTTTCGTTTCCTTTCTGGTGACGTAGATGGATGCTCCTCTTGCTCTATTTCTAGAAGAAGTCTCTTGATTTTCCTTCATGTTCACATCTCTCTGGTCTTTGCCTTTTACTTGTTTGTCTCGTCATAACTCTTAGATCTGAACTCTTAGACTTTCAAATTCAACTTCTATCCGATGTAGCGGAAGCTGGTTCTTCTCAGTGAAAGCACCAAAATGTTTGCGTGAAAAATGGCCGCAAACACCCAAAGTCGTATGAGTTGGTTGATTTTAAGTTGTTTTTAGTAATTTGGATGATTTATGCAAATATGTAAAAAGCAAGGACTAAAATGTAAAAGACACACAGATTTATAGTGGTTCGGCAAGAACGTGCCTACGTCCACTTTATATGTTATTCTCCTTTTTTCTTCAGATTACAAGTACAAAGCTTTGATTACAAGTATCTAAAGTTGTTTGAGAGTTCCTTCCAGGCTTGAGCTCTCAAACTTGTCTCCAGAAATCGTCCCCATTGTTGTACCCCTGCCCCTCTATTTATAGAGTGAGGCAGGGGGCAGGGGTCTTGGATGCTTATAGCTGCTGGTGGGCTTGGGCTGATGCAATCTGGACTGGCAACTTCTGGTTCGGCGGAGCTTTGGTTCGGCGGTGAGTGGTGAGTCGTTCGGACCGGTGGTGGGTTGGACCGGTGGTAGCTTGTAGCATGGTTCGGTCGTAGGGGATTCGGTGGAGCTCGTTCGGTGGTGCTTGGGGAAGTTGTAGTTGGTCCGGTGGTAGCAAGGGAATGGTTTGCTTGGGGAAGTTGTAGTTGGTCCGGTGGTAGCAAGGGAATGGTTTGGACCGGTGAGGCTATACTTGGCATGGGGGAGGTTTGGTTCGGCATAGGTGAGGAGTGTGGTCCGGCACCGAATGGTCCGGTGCCGAATGGACTGTGGGAGATGGGAACGCCGGATGGACCCTGTACCAGGAACGCCGGATGAGAAATGGTGTCTTGAATTGCCGAATAAGGCTTTGCCGAATGAAGCCTTAGACTTCTCAATACCGAATGAAGCTTTTGCACTTGGGTTATGAATGAAATCTTCGACTTGTATACGCTTGCTGGCTGCTTCTTCGTGGTGGAAATGCACACAACATTGATATTCCAGTTTTGTCCAAAAATTGGGATAACAACTGCCGCATCCCGCTCAAATTCAACATTCTTGTATCGGTGGCTTAAGTCTTCAACTAAAGTACAATGTGCCTGTTGCATTTTCGCCATCTCAGCTAATGTCTCATCAACCTTATTTAACGACTCAACCTCGGCCTTGCGGGAAGATTCCGCATCAGATTGGAGTATGTCGACAATGCGACTCTTTTGAGCCAAGTCGGCCTCCAGCTTCTCGATGATTTTGGCCCGGTCGAAGGCAGCTTTGGAAGCCTTAACAGCCGCTTTGTACCATTCTTTGTAATGAGCAAAAAAGTCACGGGTGTAGCTGAGCGCCGTGGTCGCGGCATCTTCGGGGATTCTTTTAAGATTGGGAGGAAAAATACAAGCATCAAAGCAAATCTCTGGAAAATCCTTCCTCATTTGAGCAAGCCTGATGGCCCCTTCGCCAGAAGACTCAATAAGGGTCTCCTCCGCAGACGTAGACGTTGCGACCTCAGTTCGAGGACGATGTGGCTCAAGCCTCGAAGCCTGCGAAGATGACTGATGTCGCAGAGGCTCGGATGCCTGGACATGACTTCGGGATGGCGGAGGAGATCGAGATGGGGAGCGATGTCTACGATCTCTGTCTGATCGTTCCTGGCTAGAGTAACCACGGTGATGATCCTTTGCATGATACTCCTGGCCATATTGCCTCCGGTCGCGATCACGATCGGGGCCTCCACGCCGAGATTCATAATAGGTTGAGGGGTGATGCACTCTCCGAAGTTTGTCCAATGTAGTCTGACGGCCATCCATATTACCTGGAAAAGAGATGCAGTTCAGTTAAGTACCAGGCAAAATCGATATGGCAAGTGAAGCAGTCATGTAGTGTCATGAAAGTGTATGCAAATGTGCAAAGCCCCCGACCAACCAGAAGTATCGACTGCACTAACGGGTAAAAGCTCGCTTATGTCTAACGCTTCCCGGAGCTCAACCAACCCGGACTCGTGATAAAGAGAAACGCATTCCGGGATGGGAACGTCATCCAGTCCTGTGAAAATGTTCCTGGTTGACAAAGAGCGGAGTCAGAAGAAATAATTCCAGGGATCAAGCGAGACACGATTACAGACTTCCGTCTCTTAAATTTAGGAACAACAGCCTTGCCTTTCCGCTTTTTTCCTGCTTGGGGAAAGTCAGCCGTTAGCCCGGTGTTAGTAGGCGTCCTCTCATCATCGCTCATTTCTCTTATCGCTACACCGGTTTTCTTCTTTGCCTTCGGAGCCGATTTCGCCAACCCCTCAATGACAATACTCTGGTTCGTCTCAATTAAACCCAGCATCCTTAAGTTATCATCAGTTAAGACTGAGTCAATGTGCCGCAAATCACTCGGAATCTCTTGTAAACTTCGGATGACGTTTCTGTATCGACCACCGTCTGGCCTTGATATGATAGCTGCAAGAAAAACACCTGATGTCAGTTCGAGTGTTGACAATGACCATTAAAGAGGGCTTACATGATTTACGACACTCACGTCGGACAGCCATCGCCTAGCGAATCCTGGGGGCATCGGACAAAGAACCATTCATTCTTAAAGTAACTGAGTCTAGTCCAGGATCCCGTCACAACCTGGCAGTTTCTAACTGCCTCCAGAAAGGTGAAAGATGGACTATCACCCCTGCTCTTGAAGTTGAATATATGTCTAATCTCAGCTGGCCTAGGCGGACGAAAGAGGCGGTCCATGAATAAGATGAAAACACTGTTCAGTAACGCGTGCCCGTTGGGGTGAAGTTGTGCGGGAGCGATTCCAATGAACGATAGCATCTCCCTGATATATTGGTTAAACGGAGGGAGAGTTCCAGCCGCACAAGCATGGCGATAAAAAGCAGTATAGCCCTCGGGTGGATTGTGAGGCCTATCATCAACTCCCGGTAGAAAAACATCATCCGGGGATAAGTTATGTTTCGAACATATCCGACCCAATAATGCTCCAGAAATATTAGATCGGACGGAGTCTATGGGATTCTCGATAAGTAAGGCCTCCGGCAATTCATCCGGAGCAGGACCTATTACTTCAGGAAGGATCTCTGGAATTTCTAGCATTGGAGGAGGCAAGCTTTGTAACTCTTGTTGTTCAGAACCCGAAGATTCCATAATTAACTAACTCACGAGAAAGCAGCGTTAAAAACGAAGAAAGCCCGTATATTCCCCGGTGTGAAGTATATGAATATGCTGTGCAGTGCAAATGCATAACTAAAGCAAATTTTACAAGATTGGAACACGGTGTCCGAACGACAATGTTTGCACAAAAAATGGGCAAACACCCTTAAATCGTGTGATTCTGTTAATTTTACGTTGTTCTTTGTAATTTGGATGATTTATGCAAATATATAAAAAGCAGGGACTAGACTGTAAAAAACACACAGATTTATAGTGGTTCGGCGTTCGTGCCTACGTCCACTTTGAAGGTTTTCCCTTTATTGCTTTGCTTGATTAGATTGATTACAACGGATTACGATCTGAAAAATAACTAAAAGAATTGAATTCAGCAGAGTCTGGACTTGCTTTCTTTCTTCTCCATCTCTCCCCCCTTTCTGAATGACCAGGGGCTCTATTTATAGGCGTGGAAGGCTGGAATCCCGCCCAAAACCTGGGGAGGCTGCTTGGCACGTGACTGGGGGCCCACAGACCCGTGTTCTTGGAGTGCGTGCTCTGTTTGGGATCGATTCGAAATGAACTTCGAATCGATCAAGAAATTGTCCGATTGAGATGAAACTTGGCGTGGACGTTCTTCATCATGTAGACGAACTACTGTAAAAATTTCATGGGATTTGGATCAGTAGATTGAGAGAAATGATCGGTTCGAAATTGGGCTCTTCGGTACGCTGGTTGGTTCGAACCGATGCCATGGGTCGTTCGAACCCATATGCTTCGAATCCATATGGTTCGAACCCATAGGTTCGAATCCATATGGTTCGAATCCATATGGTTTCGAAACCATAGGTTCGAACCGAACCTGTTGCGTGAGGGGGCGCTTCGAATCGATGACTTTTGGTATCGATTCGAGGTTGTTTTTAATTCAAAGACAGCACGGATTCGAAGGTGGTGATGGACTCGAAGCTGCGATGGACTCGAAGCTTGTGATGGACTCGAAGCTTGTGATCGATTCGAAGGTTGTGATGGACTCGAAGCTTGTGATCGATTCGAAGGTGGTGATGGATTCGAAGTTGATGGATGGATTCGAAGTAGTAATGGATACGAAGTTGATGGAAGGATTCAATGTAGTGATGGATACGAAGTTGATGGATGGATTCGAAGTAGTAATGGATACGAAGTTGATGGATGGATTCGAAGTAGTGATGGATACGAAGTTATTAATGGATTCGAAGCTGTTGATGGAGTCGAAGCTGTTGATGGAGTCGAAGGCTTGCGATGGCTGATGGATTCGAACGTGATGGGTTCGAACATGATGGGCTCGAAAAAGAGGGTTTCGAATACGATGGTTTCGAACACGATGGGTTCGAATATGATGGGTTCGAAGGAAGGCTTTGGGACGGTTTCGAATCAGGTGGGTTCGAAATAGATGGTTTCGAGGCAGGGTATTGGATGGGTTTGAAGATGATGGTTTCGAACCAGACAATGACTACTTCTCTCAAATTGAATCCATCATATCTTGAGCATACGAACTCGGATTGACTTGAAATTTGAAATGCTGGCTTCTATGGTCTTTCTTGTTATGCCTTATCAATTGCGGCCCGTTCTGGACTCGGACAAAATTCACTGATATCCATAGCAGGATGAAGTGCGACCAGTCTCTGAGGCGAACCGTCTTTTGTTTTTGTCCAATCTTTTGGTATCACGGCTTTTGCCCAAAAAGCGGGATAACATTTTGCCCCCCAAAACATGCCTTGCGGTAGGAAGGTGTGTTTTGCAATGCCTCGAGTTGGATGTTCATATCCTGTCGTCAACCTGTAAAGAACTTGATAGTTTTATATGTCCTCAAGTGACGATCGTTCGGGATCGAGTTATTCGGGATGGAGCGCGGCCGTTCATGGTCAAGCGCCTAACTTCAGATGACGATCGTTTGTGATCGAGTCATTTGAGGGAAAGTGCGACCCTGCGCGGTCAAGCGCGTAAATCCGTGCGTCGATCATTCGGGATCGATTCACCTGTCTGATGCTTGAAATCCATGTGTCGATCGTTCGGGATCGAGTAACCTGTGATGAAATGTGACCGTTCAGGGTCAAGCGCTCAACTTCAAATGAAGACCGTTCGAGATTGAGTCATTCGAGGTAAAGTGCGACAGTGCGCGGTCAAGTGGTGGACCTCAAATGACGACCGTTCGCGATCGAGCCATTTGAGGCCAAGTGAATTGTGCCGTTCGAGGCGGACCTCAAATGACGACCGTTCGCGATCGAGCCATTTGAGGCAAAGTGAATTGTGCCGTTCGAGGCGGACCTCAAATGACGACCGTTCGCGATCGAGCCATTTGAGGCAAAGTGAATTGTTCCGTTCGAGGCGGACCTCAAATGACGAACGTTCGCGATCGAGCCATTTGAGGCAAAGTGAATTGTGCCGTTCGAGGCGGACCTCAAATGACGACCGTTCGCGATCGAGCCATTTGAGGCAAAGTGAATTGTGCCGTTCGAGGCGGACCTCAAATGACGACCGTTCGCGATCGAGCCATTTGAGGCAAAGTGAATTGTGCCGTTCGAGGCGGACCTCAAATGACGACCGTTCGCGATCGAGCCATTTGAGGCAAAGTGAATTGTGCCGTTCGAGGCGGACCTCAAATGACGACCGTTCGCGATCGAGCCATTTGAGGCAAAGTGAGTTGTGACCGTTCGCGATCGTGTGCCGTTCGAGGCGAGTTTGTGATTGTTCGAAGTCGGGTGCCGTTCGCGGCGAGTTAGCGTGCCCGGGAGGGCTTGATGTTTTGGATGCCAGGGTCACGCTCGGGTGAGTTCCTGGATTGTTTGTGTGCCTGTTGAAGGCGAATCAGTGTGCCCGGGGGGGCATGATACTGTTGATACCAGGTTCACGTTCGCGTGGGTCCCTAGATCATTTGTTTAGGTATATCACTATCTCAGAGCATGCCTAGGGACCGTTCGCGACCCCGTACATGTGCAAGTAGCCTAGCCATTTCAGAGTTATCAGAATCAAATATTTATTCAACAGATGAGTTTTAAAAACAGAAATGTCCAAACAAACCGAGTTCAAATGTCCAAATTAACATGAAATAAAAACAAAGCAAAGATGTCAAAGTGCAAGTTCCTACTTCGAAACAATCAATGATCATTCAGAGCATGCCTGGAGAACGTTCGCGATCTCGTACATGTGTAAATGATTCAGTTGAGTTAGTGGAAGCTTGCGACTTGTTCATCGATATTTTAACTAATTGATAACCAAACGATGTCCTGAATCAGGGTTACCCCTGGTTGATGTAGATGGGGGCCGTTCCGGCTCCGCTGCTGAAGCTCGCCTTCTCACATACTGAAGGAGCATACCGTTCCTGATGTGCGCCTCCACCTCGTCCTTCAGATGCCTACAATCATTAGTGTTATGACTGTTTAATTCATGAAATACGCAAAACTTATCTGATTTTCTTTCGCTAGAGGTTGGATCCCTTAGCATTGGTCTGCGATACGGAATCTGCTCCTTGGTATCCTGATAAATGCGTTCCAAACTCTCAGTCAGCTCGGTGTAGGTAGTGAATCGCGGCTCTCTCCGCTGCCGTTTTGACTTGTCATCATAATCCTCAGCCCTTCGTTTTCCTTTATCCTTGTCTGAGTCCTTTTCGATAGGCTTTTTGTCTTTAAGCATGTAAACTTCTATTCCCTCTGCTTCTTCTCTTTCTGCATTCGCATCCTCTAATCGTAAAAACTTTTCTGCCTCATTGTAGAATTCCTCTAGATCTACGGGTGGATCTTTCGTCAATGAATTCTTGAATTCTGTGCCGTCAGCTACTCCGGACACAGCTGCCATCACCACCATAGAAGGATCCGCTCGATCCACCGAAGCTGCTGCTGCATTGAATCGCGCTAGATAACTTCTCAAGGTCTCTCCAGCTTTCTGTTTTAAGGTTGCCAAAGTCATCACATTCTTGGGTCTCGTAATGTGAACCCTGAATTGCCTCATAAATTTCTCAATTAAACCATTCCACGTTCCGATGGATTCATTCTCTAATTGCCTAAACCACAACGCTGCAATATCCGTTAAGTATAATGGAAAGCACCGGGCCATAACCTCTTCTGATGCCCCCAGCACTTCCATATGTCTCATATACTTTGTTAGATGAACCGTGGGGTCCGTTCTCCCGTCATACGTGTCCAATGATGGTAACTTGAAATCCGATGGGTTTCTAGCTTGTCTAATCGCCGAAGTGAAAGGACTCCTATTAACATCCTCCAAATCCTTGTTTACCAACCCGCCTCTCATAGCTCTTCTAACCATCTCTGCCAATCTGTCGTTGTCACCGAGATGCAATCTTCGTTCATTACTTTCAACCTGCCCCCCGAGTTCACGAGGGAATTCTGGAACCTGCCCCCTTGACTGAGTGTTCATTCCTCTGTTGCCTCCAGGTTGCGTGGGTACTCCTCTCTCTCCCTCAGGGACTGGATCTGCGTGCTCCAAGTGTGCGCCTTCTAATCCAGGTGCTACTCCGGATGGTCCTGCTCCGTTCTGAACTCCATCAGTTTCTCTATTCTGTGCTCCAAGTTGTCCAATTTGTTGAAATAAGCTCTGAATCAACTCTTCCTGTCTCTTCATCATAGTCTCCATTTCGTCCCTAGTGATGTAGATTGACGCTTGATTCCCTCCTGAGGAAGCCTCTTGACTTCCTTGTGGTTCACTTCTCTCAGGCCTAGGCCTTCTACTCGATTGTCTTGTCATAATTCCTAGACTTGAACTCCTGGATTTTCAAATTCAACTTCTTCCTGAATCAGTTCTCAGTGAAAGCACCAAAATGTTTGCACAAAAAATGGGCAAACACCCTTAAATCGTGTGATTCTGTTAATTTTACGTTGTTCTTTGTAATTTGGATGATTTATGCAAATATACAAAAAGCAGGGACTAGACTGTAAAAAACACACAGATTTATAGTGGTTCGGCGTTCGTGCCTACGTCCACTTTGAAGGTTTTCCCTTTATTGCTTTGCTTGATTCGATTGATTACAACGGATTACAATCTGAAAAATAACTAAAAGAATTGAATTCAGCAGAGTCTGGACTTGCTTTCTTTCTTCTCCATCTCTCCCCCCTTTCTGAATGACCAGGGGCTCTATTTATAGGCGTGGAAGGCTGGAATCCCGCCCAAAACCTGGGGAGGCTGCTTGGCACGTGACTGGGGGCCCACAGACCCGTGTTCTTGGAGTGCGTGCTCTGTTTGGGATCGATTCGAAATGAACTTCGAATCGATCAAGAAATTGTCTGATTGAGATGAAACTTGGCGTGGACGTTCTTCATCATGTAGACGAACTACTGTAAAAATTTCATGGGATTTGGATCAGTAGATTGAGAGAAATGGTCGGTTCGAAATTGGGCTCTTCGGTACGCTGGTTGGTTCGAACCGATGCCATGGGTCGTTCGAACCCATATGCTTCGAATCCATATGGTTCGAACCCATAGGTTCGAATCCATATGGTTCGAATCCATATGGTTTCGAAACCATAGGTTCGAACCGAACCTGTTGCGTGAGGGGGCGCTTCGAATCGATGACTTTTGGTATCGATTCGAGGTTGTTTTTAATTCGAAGACAGCACGGATTCGAAGGTGGTGATGGACTCGAAGCTGCGATGGACTCGAAGCTTGTGATGGACTCGAAGCTTGTGATCGATTCGAAGGTTGTGATGGACTCGAAGCTTGTGATCGATTCGAAGGTGGTGATGGATTCGAAGTTGATGGATGGATTCGAAGTAGTAATGGATACGAAGTTGATGGAAGGATTCGAAGTAGTGATGGATACGAAGTTGATGGATGGATTCGAAGTAGTAATGGATACGAAGTTGATGGATGGATTCGAAGTAGTGATGGATACGAAGTTATTAATGGATTCGAAGCTGTTGATGGAGTCGAAGCTGTTGATGGAGTCGAAGGCTTGCGATGGCTGATGGATTCGAACGTGATGGGTTCGAACATGATGGGCTCGAAACAGAGGGTTTCGAATACGATGGTTTCGAACACGATGGGTTCGAATATGATGGGTTCGAAGGAAAGCTTTGGGACGGTTTCGAATCAGGTAGGTTCGAAATAGATGGTTTCGAGGAAGGGTATTGGATGGGTTCGAAGATGATGGTTTCGAACAAGACAATGACTACTTCTCCCAAATTGAATCCCTCATATCTTGAGCATACGAACTCGGATTGACTTGAAATTTGAAATACTGGCTTCTATGGTCTTTCTTGTTATGCCTTATCAATTGCGGCCCGTTCCGGACTCGGACAAAATTCACTGATATCCATAGCAGGATGAAGTGCGACCAGTCTCTGAGGCGAACTGTCTTTTGTTTTTGTCCAATCTTTTGGTATCACGGCTTTTGCCCAAAAAGCGGGATAACAGACAAGACTTTGGAATCAGAGAACGAAAACGACCGTCATCGCTGACCGTCACTGTCACGTCACTCGAATACTACTGACCAATTCAAGTATGAATTCGTTATATGTGTTTAAGTCATGGTGCCATCGACGAGCTCCAAAAGATAGGTCAGGTCAACTTTGATCATGCAAAGGACGAAGCTCGTCGGAATCAAATATG
This sequence comes from Allium cepa, assembly GCA_030765085.1. Classification (NCBI taxonomy): domain Eukaryota; kingdom Viridiplantae; phylum Streptophyta; class Magnoliopsida; order Asparagales; family Amaryllidaceae; genus Allium; species Allium cepa. Next base: position 32,636,948 of record CM060943.1, on the reverse strand, counting down.
CTAAAAATTTAGTGAGTTCGTTAGAGTTCAATTTAAAGTTGGTAGTAGTTCAGATATTGGAACAAATCAAAGGAGTGGAAGTTCCAGAAGCAAGAACGTTCGAATCGATCAACTCGTTTCGACACGAGTCGAATCGATAAACTTCGAATCAGCGCGCCCCAATGCCACGTAGCTCGACTCGATGAAACCTGGGAACGGAGGAGCAGTTCGAACCCATGGAACCCCACCTGACTTCGAACCGATCGATGTCGAACTCCTTCGAATCCATCAAGAGCGGTTCGAATCCATGGAGTTCCACCTGGCTTCGAATCGATCGGAGTTGAACCCCTTCGAATCGATGCACGTATCATTGCTTCGAATCGATCAGTAGTGAGCGCCTTCGAATCGATCAGAATATCGCCGTTTCGAATCGATCACCGCAAGTCTTTTTTCTTGTTCTCCTGCAATCATCGATTCGAAGCTACACACTCAAAACCGACTCGAAACGCTCACCCCTGGATCGATGCAAAGACAGTGAAAGACAGCACTCTGATCGATACAGCTCGAATGTTTGCATTCTTCAGTTCCATGGAGTCGACCTACGTCGTTCAAATCTCACCACTCTCCAAAATTTCCAGAAGAAGGGATTGAACCAATGCCAAAGAATTCCAATTTCTATCATTCTCAACTCGAATCGACCCCTTGGTTACCTGACTTGGTTTGGTTGCAAATGGAAGCTTGAAGGAATTTGATCGATTCGTGAAATCCCTCATTTGATTTGGCTCTGGGAAATTGATTCGAAGAAGCAGCTAAAGCAATGGTAAAAGGTAAAAAGTGAAAATGGAGTCAGCCTCGTGTATTTATATGGATTCCAAAAGGGATTAGTGTCACTTCGACTCCCATCGATTCGAACGACCACCTTCGAATCCATCACTGCTTCGAATCCATCACTGCTTCGAATCCATCTATGTTTCGAATCCATCACTGCTTCGAATCCATCACTGCTTCGAATCCATCAGAAGCTTCGAATCCATCTAAGCTTCGAATCCATCTAAGCTTCGAATCCATCTAAGCTTCGAATCCATCAGAAGCTTCGAGTCCACCAGAAACTTCGAATCCATCGCCGCTTCGAATCCATCTAAGCTTCGAATCCATCAAAAACCACTGATAAAAACAACACTTTGACTTGAATCTAAAGTCGATTCAGGAGAAAATCGGTACGGAATTCGGCAGCAAACAAAAATCGACATGGCTCGTGGACGCACGACATTAATAAGGGCAGAACTAATATATGTGCACACATATCGAACTAACATTCGATTTTGAACATTTACAGGGATCAAATATTCACCCTGTTGCAACAGCGACAGCCAACGATCAAGCGCAATCACACAGCAATCAACCATATCAAGGCAAGGTTACGGCAATACGACATATGAGTCTCAACGAAAAGAGAGCAATGATTTTCAGAATAAAATGGCGACTATTCAAAGCACGTCATGTTCCCACAAGACGTACTTTGGGGGGCAAAATGTTATCCCGCTTTTTGGGCAAAAGCCGTGATACCAAAAGATTGGTCAAAGACAAAAGAACAGTTCGCCTCAGGGATTGGTCGTACTTCACTTCACTATGGATGTCGATGAATTCTGTCCGATTCCGGATCGGGCCACAATTGATAGGGCATGACAAGAAAAACCATAGAAGCCAGTAATTCAAATTTCAAGTCAATCCGAGGTCGTATGCTCAAGTTATGATGGATTCAAGTTAAGGGAATGCACATTGCTCGGTTCGAACCCATCAGTTTCGAAACCATCTATTTCGAACCCATCATGTTCGAACCCATCATAGGGGCCATGCTTCGAATCCATCGCTGAAGCCTTGCTTCGAACCCATCATAAACGCCCTACTTCGAACCCATCAGGGGCACGCCTCCCTTCGAATCCATCAGAAGTAAATACGCTTCGAATCGACGACTTCACCCAGCCTCGAGTCCATCAGCCGGTGCATGCTTCGTATCCATCAACTTCGACTCCATTGGCCTCGCATCCATCGGCTTCGAATCCATCCACACAGTACACCACGTCACTGCCTTCGCATACGTAAACAGGGTTTCGAAACATATGGAGTCGAACCATATGGATTCGAACCATATGGATTCGAACCATATAGGTTCGAACCATATGGATTCGAATGGATCAATGAGTGGAGTCGAAGCAAACAGAGCATACGAAGACGCAATCTTGAATCGATCATATCTCTCAATCCCATGATCCAAATGCCATGAAATTTTCACAGAAGCTTACATACATGTTGAAGAATGTCCACATCAAATTTCGCCTCGATTGGATGCGTTTTTGATCGATTCGAAGTTCACTTCGAATCGATCCCAAACTGGGCACGGACTTCGAGAACGCGGGCTTATGGGCCCCCCTCACGTGCCAGGCAGCTTCCCTGAGTTTTAGGCGGGATTTTGGTCTTCCACACCCATAAATAGAGCCCCTGGTCATTCAGAAAAGGGGTCGGAGAATTTGGAGAAGAAGAATAAGCCTAAACGCTGCCGGAATCACTCCATACTACCTCCTTTGCTGTTAATTTAGAATTTAAGTCCATTTCCTGCTGTAATTTGCTAAAAAACACTTGTAATCTTCAAGTATTAAGGAATAAAGTGATAAAACTTCATAGTGGACGTAGGCGCATAGCCGAACCACTCTAAATCCTTGTCTTCTGTGCAATTTACTTTTCTGTGACTTGGAGTTTTTGTTAGATAGTCCTTATTTCCAATTCAAGTTCTTCATTTACTATCTCTTCAAAAACTTCTGAAGGGTGTTTGCCCAATTTTGGTGCAAACATAGTTAAAGATTGATTTTTGAGAAATATGGATTTATGATTTTATAAAATAGTTTAAATCGGGATTTTGGAATTTATTATAAAAAGTTTAAAAATAGGATTTATAAAATTTGATTATTTTATAAATCAAAATGGTGAAATTTTAAAAGAGTTTAAAGACGTTTTAGAATAATAATACAAATTGATTTGTATAAAATATTTATAAATTGATATTTATAAATTAAAAATATTGGAATTGTAAAACGAGCTTTTATAAGTGTTAGAATGAATTGTGAATGAATTTCATAAATGAATGAAATTTATAGAATTATAAACAGTGAAGTTATAAATGGAATTTTATACGCAGTAGGTTTATAAAATTTATAAAGTTATTAAAGGAATAGATTTGGGTAAATAATTGAATCTTATAAGTTATAAGATTTATAATTATGAAGTTTAAAGGAACGTTTTTATAAACAAATAAATTATAAGTATTTAACTTATAATATGAACCTTTGGTATATAATTGAGTTATAAATTGAATAGGTTAATAAAGGAATTTATAAATGTTGTTTTATAAATCCGTAAATGACTTATTTTGATAAGATAATTGTTATAACTTATAAGTGGAGTTATATTCACGTTTTAGTTAGTGAATAATCCTTTAAAATGAAAAGTATAGAAAGGATGAAAATTGTTAACGAAGTATATTCACGTTTTTGAATAGTGAATAATATGTTAAAGAAAATGTTTTGGATGTGATGTTTTAAATAGAATTAAAATGATCTAATGATGTTTTTAAATGTGTTGAGATTCGAAACCATAGATTTCAACATTCATTGTTGAAATAGACGTTTTCGAGAAATAGAAGGAAATGGTGGACTATAACACTGTTGTTATAGTAAATGATTTCTGAAAGGAAATGTTTTGTATAGTATTGGGATTTATATATCTATCTTAAATTCGAATCCCTATACTAGTGATTTTGGGACGTCGTAACGATGTTTTACGCAACATTCGTTTTGGCCCAAATAAATATGTTTAAGAGCATGATTTCCTTAAAGAATGAAATATATACTTAATTTCGATTTAAGTATATTGAATATTTTCCAAGTGCTGAAAATAAATAGATTTGTGAATTACTTATTTTTAATAAGTATGGAAATATTTTCCAATATAAAGTGGATATTTTGAGAATTTATCTTTTTGAAGATAAATTGAAATGAATAATTGAAAACGTATATTCATAGATATTTTGGAATGTAAATTCACTATGGAATTTATGAATGAAAAGGGAAGTTGTTTAAAGATAAATATTGATTTATTTTTGACATATTGAAATTATATATCTTGTAAAGATATTTTTGGGAAATAAATAATTTGGAAAATTATTTGGAATCTGGTGATGTTGTGCATATCCATTGATAGTTCAATAACCGACTATCAATATTTCCCTTTGAATGGGTATTTGATGTGATTTGTTTGAATTTGAATGTCACACTTATTTTTGAATAAGCACTCACTATTCGGGTTAACCGGGAATGGACCATGGGGTCGTATAACCCATTCCGAATACGTGATACGTCGTTATGAATAGCATTGAAGATCGGTGTTGAAGATCGGATATTTGCGAGAGCGATAGGATGACCTATCGATTGACTCTGCACCGAGTAGCTACGGTATAGAGTTCTCCATATGTGATGGGGAATCCGATCAGGATTGTGGATATCCGGATTGCAAGGACTTCTTTGTAAGTGCCTTCGGTTCTGTCCGATCCCGGAACAGACTTGTATGGATTGTATGCCTGACATTACAAGTTGAGATATAAAGCCGATTTCTTTCAAATATATTTCTGTTGGTGGCGGAGAATTTATTCTCTTAGCTTAACACCCTTCTCTGAGACGTACGAGCTCAGAGGTTATGTAGTTGAAGGTTATCAGCGATATATTCCCAATTTGGTAATGTGACATGCTGAGTGTTGCTGTGAAATGATCATTGTGTTGATCATTTGTGATAGGATCATTTGTTTGATCGTCTATCTTGGTGATCATTTCTATGATCATTTGTTGACCCAAAGCATGGCTTTTGTATAAAGTATGTTTTTGTGGACGAGACTTCGTCGAGCCTCACATCCCGGAAATGGTCAAAACAGGAAAGATGCAGCAAGGTTATGAGGGGTAGCGCCCTTTAGGGTATGTGCATTTCCTTCTGGAAAAGGGTGGTATCATGGTATGGAGCCCAGATACTTACTCAGGTTGAAAACACTTTATGATTGTGTGAATTGATTACGAGCGCTCGGTGAAAGGTCCCAAAGGACCGGGGGATGGCATACTCGGTCAGTTGTTACTCAGTTAGGGGTAACCCGGCCTTGTGTTGGCAGAGATCCGGTTTGGTTCTCGAGGATGTCCTTACAGAGGCATTCTCATGTGGCAATGGGAAGTTCCTTGGCCTGACCATTTGTTGGAAATCCAATTCCCAATACGAAACCCTGTACGGTTTTAGTTGTAGAACCTGCCATGGAATGTGGCGGTAACCTGCTATTGAGCATGGTAGCTATTGTAGGCATAAGTGCGGAATGTCTATGTTGGCTAAGATTTATATCTTTATTTTCGAAATAAATATTTCCTACACTATGCACTAGTAATAATATCAAATGTTCTTTTAAATGCGTATCAAGCATCTTTGACTATCATAAGGAGAAATCTCATCCGATTCTGCGTTTGCATTGTGTGTGTGTGCGGGAGGCCTTATTGTAGTCTCATTTTTAAAATCATTGCGAATTGACTTTAAAAATATTCCTCTATTTTGATTTTAATGTTAAATAAACTGTTTTGAGTTCTCACACCAGTCACATGACTGACTCGGAGTTTATTGTTTTCCTTCCTAAACTCTGGGTGCCCACCAATTTCCACACGGGCAGTTAAGAGTTAGGTTTATCAGGATATTCTGGATATTCAGGAGTTGTTGGAGGCAAGCTGGATGGCATGGCGTATTACTAGTATATAGTATTTCTTTTCCGCTGTTTGTTGTTGTTTGTTGTTGTACACTCTGATGATATGATGTAATGAAATGTGATGAAATGTAATAACTGATATAGTTCTTTGTTTAAAGATTATTCATTTATTTATTATATGTTGTTCCGCTGCGATTGTGAGATTCTGATGTTGTTCTGTTGTTTCTTTCTGTCTCGTTCTATTCTCTTATGTTCTTTCCTCTCTATTTCCTACTATCTTCTCTCTTCTTCTCTCTTTTTCTACTTCTTAAACCCTAACATTTCGGTTTTCGGCAACGAAAAATCGCTATCGTTACAGAAACGGAACAGTACCATGGTGCACCACTCTCAAGCGATGGCAAATCGAAGACGAGCCAAGGTAATGCCGTTTTACCGTAAAAATCCGGTGTCGAAAAAACGAAGGGTAAAAAACTTACGAGACCCGATTGAGATTCGGGATGTCCTGTTTGGGCATTAATCTATCCGTTGACGGCTGAAAGCTGTCAAAGCCGTAGAACTCACTGTGGCCTTCGTTTTGACAGGTTATCGCTCGAGTAACTCTAAACGAGCCAGAAGTTATGGCCGTCCGAATAATCGATATCTATAGGGTGCAACATCCGCGGTGCAAGGGGCAACATCCGTCCGAAATGGCGAAAAGGTGCCGTACGACTTTTAGAAATGCAGGCATGGATTTGAAATGGAACAGTACCACGGTGCACCACTCTCCGGCGATGGCAAATCGAAGACGAGCCACGGTAATTCAGTTTTACCGTAAAAATCCGGTGTCGAAAAAACGAAGGGTAAAAAACTTACGAGACCCGATGGAGATTCGGGATGTCCTGTTTGGGCATTAATCTATCCGTTGACGGCTGAAAGCTGTCAAAGCCGTAGAACTCACCGTGGCCATCATTTTGAAAGGTTATCACCCCCGTATCTCTAAACGAGCCAGAAGTTATGGCCGTCCGAATAATCGATATCTACAGGGTGCAACATCCGCGGTGCAAGGTGCATAGCCGTCCGAAATGGCGAAACAGTGCCGTACGACTTTTAGGAATGCGTGCATGGATTTGAAACGGAACTGTACCATGGTGCACCACTCTCTAGCGATGGCAAATCGAAGACGAGCCACGGTAATGCCGTTTTACCGTAAAAATCCGGTGTCGAAAAAACGAAGGGTAGAAAACTTGCGAGACCCGATTGAGATTCGGGTTGTCCTTTTTGGACATTAATCTACTCGTTGACGGCTGAAAGCTGTCAAAGCCGTAGAACTCACTGTGGCCTTCGTTTTGACAGGTTATCGCCCCCGAAACTCTAAATGAGCCAGAAGTTATGGCGTCCGAATAATCGATATCTACAGGGTGCAACATCCGCGGCGCAAGGTGCCACGTCCGACCGAAATGGCGAAATAGTGCCGTACGACTTTTAGGAATGCGTGCATGGATTTGAAATGGAACTGTACCATGGTGCACCACTCTCCAGGGATGGCAAATCGAAGACGAGCCACGGAAATGCCGTTTTACCGTAAAAATCCGGTGTCGAAAAAACAAAGGGCAAAAAACTTACGAGACCCGATTGAGATTCGAGATGTCCTTTTGGGCATTAATCTATCCGTTGACGGATGAAAGCTGTCAAAGCCGTAGAACTCACCGTGGCCTTCGTTTTGACAGGTTATCGCCCGCGTAACTCTAAACGAGCCAGAAGTTATGGCCGTCCGAATAATCGATATCTACAGGGTGCAACATCCGCGATGCAAGGTGCAACGTCCGTCCGAAATGGTGAAACAGTGCAGTACGACTTTCAGAAATGCGGGCATGGATTTGAAACGGAACAGTACCATAGTGCACCGCTCTCCAGCGATGGTAAATCGAAGACGAGCCACGGTACTGCCGTTTACCGTAAAAATACGGCGTCGAAAAAACGAAGGGTAAAAAAATTACGAGACCCGATTGAGATTAGGGTTGTCCTTTTTGGGCATTAATCTATCCGTTGACGGCTGAAAGCTGTCAAAGCCGTAGAAATCAACGTGGCCTTCGTTTTGACAGGTTATCGCCCCTGTAACTCTAAACGAGCCAGAAGTTATGGCCGTCCGAATAATCGATATCTACAGGGTGCAACATCCGCGGTGCAAGGTGCAACATCCGTCCGAAATGGCGAAACAAGTGACGTACGACTTTTAGAAATGCGGGCATGGATTTGAAACGGAACAGTACCATGGTGCACCACTCTCCGGCGATGGTAAATCGAAGACGAGCCACGGTAATGCCGTTTTACCGTAAAAATCCGGTGTCGAAAAAACGAAGGGTAAAAAACTTACGAGACCCGATTGAGATTCGGATTGTCCTTTTTGGGCATTAATCTATCCGTTGACGATTGAAAGCTGTCAAAGCCGTAGAACTCACCGTGACCTTCGTTTTGACAGGTTACCGCCCCCGTAACTCTAAACGAGCCGGAAGTTATGGCCGTCCGAATAATCGATATCTACAGGGTGCAACATCCACGGTGCAAGGTGCAACGTCCGTCCAAAATGGCGAAACAGTGCCGTACGACTTTTAGGAATGCGTGCATGGATTTGAAACGGAACAGTACCATGGTGCACCACTCTCCAGCGATGGCAAATCGAAGACGAGCCTCGGTAAACCCTTTTTACCGTAAAAATCCGGTGTCGAAAAAACGAAGGGTAAAAAACTTACGAGACCCGATTGAGATTCGGGTTGTCCTTTTTGGGCATTAATCTATCCGTTGACGGCTGAAAGCTGTCAAAGCCGTAGAACTTACCGTGGCCTTCGTTTTGACAGGTTATCGCCCCCGTAACTCTAAACGAGCCAGATGTTATGGCCGTCCGAATAATCGATATCTACAGGGTGCAACATCCGCGGTGCAAGGTGCAACGTCCGTCCGAAATGGAGAAACAGTGCCGTACGTCTTTTAGAAATGCGGGCATGGATTTGAAACGGAACAGTACCACGGTGCCCCACTCTCCAGCGATAGTAAATCGAAGACGAGCCACGGTAATGCCTATTTACCGTAAAAATCCGGTGTCGAAAAAACGAAGGGTAAAAACCTTACGAGACCCGATTAAGATTTGGATTGTCCTTTGTGACGACCACCCATGACTCCCGCACCAAAACAAGGAAATAGTGCGCTGAAAGGTGTGCAAGGCAGCCATGGATGATAGTCAGGGTAAAATAAAATCGCAGAATCTCTTATCGTAGCTCACAGCGCATGGATAAAATACAATAGAGAAATATATAGTGAAGCCTCATAACAGAAAATCATCATATAAGCATCACAGTAGTTTTATACAATCATCTCAATAAATCCATACATCAAGACCTCACTACAAAACACTCATCAAATACAGCAGCGGATACCCAGTAAATATAGTAAGAAATAATATGCATAGCCTCCTGCTCGTCTTCGTCATCATCGACGTAGAGATCCAAGAACAGCACCTGCCACCTGCTACCTAGTCTGCCCATCCCAACATGGATGAACAGCCCAAGGTAATAAGAGGAGACATAAAACCTTGAGTCAGACAAAGTCTTAGTGAGCAGTAAATTAACTATCAAACATACCAAAAGAGCATAAGGGATAAAAAGAATAGGAACCAAACCATCCCACTCCACCTCTTTCTACAGTGATAGCCCCCAGACAGACACTAAGGAGAAGCAAGCATATCATAGCAAGTAATTAAAGTAAAGCAATAATCACTCGAGTCAAGGACGATGTTTTCCAAATACAAACCCCCAAGGCCTAAACCAAGATCAGATAAGCACCCAAAAAACACCGCTCTTGAGACCGAATGATAATACAACCAAACATCCAAACATCCATGACTCTGGCTATCACTGTTATCATTGCCTTGATTTCATCGTTAGTTGAATGAACGGCACATTATTTCATCCGTCAGTCAAGGGCTAATGGTAACCCCGGTTCTAGACATAACTCCGCACGTCATCATGACCCGTGCCTAGGATATCAATGCTGCCCAGAGTACTAGCACGCACGTACTTGGGATATCAATGCCGCCCAATGTACTTACACGCCCGTGCTTGGGATATCAATGCCGCCCAACGTACTCTTGCTTTGAGCATGCTAGAACCTTCAACAACGATGAAGTCTCAGCCTCCCAGTCATCCTCCTTGACGACTATTCTCACACTAGCCCAAGCGCCTCTCAAGCTAACCATTATCCACCCCAACCCGGACCGCATCACCGAGTTATAACTTTGCACGTCGTCATGACCCGTGCTTGGAACGTCTTCGTGACCCGTCCCATCACAACATATGTCTTGCCTCATCACATCATAGCAAAGTCCCTCATCTTGGAACGTCATCATGACCCGTCCCATCTCAACATAAGCCTTGCCTCATCACATCATAGCAAAGTCCCAACTCAATCATGCTTTGCCTTCTCGCATCATGGCAAGATCCCACATCCTCGAATCCATCCATATGAGCTTCCACATCCGCTTCATATGCTATAGGCAGCTTCCACCATTCAAGAGCCTTTCCACTTAGCTTTTGAATCATCTCGAACCATCTTGTTCCAAATCAACCATTAGCTAACTTGAAACAATCCAAATCAATCATCAATACAAACAATCAAGCATTCAAACAAGATCTAACAAGCAATATCAATAATAATGGCAATTTCGTAAATAGATGAGCAAAAGTCCAACATTTGTGAAATCATGGTTTTTAGCATAGATCTATTAAATCTAAAACATGGGTTTTGTCTCTAATACTTATTAAATAAACTTGCATAAGTAAACATCTTCACAAATGATGGATCTACATGCAGACTTTAGGAAAATGCGAGAAAACACTATCTTAAACACATAAACTAGCCACCAATCCCATATACTCCCTTGGATCCGCGTGAGAGATAACTACCACTCACCAAATCACCCAAACACTCCAAAAACAACACGCTTCAGATCTGGACAGCGGAGATCAAGGCTCGATCCGGCAAAATCTCACTTCAATCGATGAAATCTAGCTCGAACGGATGAAGATCTTCAACTTGGGCACTTGGATCTTCGATCTCGATCTTCAATCTTGGATGGATGTTAGATCTAGATTAGAATGGAGAAAAGAAGATGAAGAAATGTTGTAGACGAGTCTTCAAAATGGCAGCACTTCGTCGCTTCAAAAACCGGTGCCAAAAAGTGAGCCAAAGCCCTCTATTTATAGGCTGGACTGTCCATGAGTCGTCGCTCTTAAGTCGTCGCCGACCCAACCCCTGAGTCGCCCCCGACTCATCCCCTTTGCCGACTCAACTGCTGCCGACTCACTACACACGCGGGTTAACACACGCGACTCATACACAGGCCGACCTATCCTTCATACAACCCAACTACACGACTCACGACTCATCCACTAAGCCGACCCATCATGCTAACAGGGATGCCGACCTAACAAACACGGCCTACCGACCCAAACCCTACCGAGCTAACAACTACCTTACGACTCAAGACACCACACGACATAGGGTTAAACATGGGCGCGACCTATCCCTTACTAATCTAACACCTACCATAGGTCGGTCACGAATTATAAACAGAGACGACCTAACACTCTTGCCCGACCTAACGACTTATCTCACAACAGGGTCTCACGACCTAACTATACTTAAGTCATTTACGACTTAAGCTCTAGCACTAGGTCGGTCACACGACCTATCACCTATGCAGCCTAACTATTAAGTCGCTAGCTCCTACTAGGTCACTCGAATCCCTAACCCGGTAACTCTTAGGTCGTACTGCCCCTTTAACTCGCTCATAACCTTAGGTCGGCAAACACCTTAAGTCGGCTACCTCTACTAGGTCGTCCACGACCTTACTTCCCTAGGTCGTTAGAACCCCTTAGCCACCTACTTTCTAGGTCGTTAACCCTATGATTCGGTCACACGAGCTAACCCTTAACTCGTGACTCGCTAACACCTATGACTCGGTCCAACCATGAGTCGCTCACCTTTCTAACCTGTTAACTTTATAACTCGTGCACGACCTATTTCCTTAAGTCGGCTATACTGTTAAGTCGGTCTCCCCTTAACTCGACCATAACTCTAAACCATTAACTCTTAGGTCGGTCACAAACCCCTAACTCACGAGTTATCATTCTAAACGACTCAGGCTAGAACAACATGAACAACACTAATGACCTGTAATTCTACGACCTATCGACACGTAAAATACGGGTCGTTACATCCTTTTTGGGCATTAATGTGCTCGTTGACGGCTGAAAGCAGTCAAAGCCGTAGAAATCACCGTGGCCTTCATTTTGACAGGTTATCGCCCCCGTAACTCTAAACGAGCCAGAAGTTATGGCCGTCGGAATAATCGATATCTACAGGGTGCAACATCCGCGGTGCAAGGCGCAACGTCCGTCCGAAATGGCGAAACAAGTGCCGTACGACTTTTAGAAATGCGAGCATGGATTTGAAACGGAACATTATCATGGTGCACCACTCTCCGGCGATGGTAAATCGAAGACGAGCGACGATAATGCCGTTTACAGTAAAAATCCGGTGTCGAAAAAACGAAGGGTAAAAAACTTACGAGACCCGATTGAGATTCGGGTTGTCCTTTTTGGGCATTAATCTATCCGTTGACGGTTGAAAGCTGTCAAAGCCGTAGAACTCACCGTGGCCTTCGTTTTGACAGGTTATCGCCCCCGTAACTCTAAACAAGCCAGAAGTTATGGCCGTCCGAATAATCGATATCTACAGGGTGCAACATCCGCGGTGCAAGGTGCAACGTCCGTCCGAAATGGCGAAACAGTGCCGTACGACTTTTAGGAATGCGTGCATGGATTTGAAACGGAACAGTACCATTGTGCACCACTCTCCAGCGATGGCAAATCGAAAACTAGCCACGGTAATCCCGTTTTACCGTAAAAATCCGGTGTCGAAAAAACGAAGGGTGAAAAACTTACGAGACCCGATTGAGATTCGGGTTGTCCTTTTTGGGCATTAATCTATCTGTTGACGGCTAAAAGCTATCAAAGCCGTAGAACTCACCGTGGCCTTCGTTTTGACAGGTTATCGCCCCCGTAACTCTAAACGAGCCAGAAGTTATGGCAGTCCGAATAATTGATATCTACAGGGTGCAACATCCGCGGTGCAAGGTGCAACGTCCGTCCGAAATGGCGAAACAGTGTCGTACGACTTTTAGAAATGCGGGCATGGATTTGAAAAGGAACAGTACCATGGTGCACCACTCTCCAGCGATAGTAAATCGAAGACGAGTGTAACGACCCGTATTTTTACGGATCGAAATATTATTTATCTATGTGCTTTAAGTAGTATTGTTGATAAGTCGTCCTGAGTTTAAGTCGTTTGGAGCTTGAGTCATTCTAGAGATTAGTTGTGTAGAAGTTGAGTCATGTGGAACTTAAGTCGTGACCGACTTAGAGGATGGAGCGACTTAAGGTAGGTGGCCGACTCATAAGTGTTGAATGACTTAAGGTATGGCCGGTTTAGATGGTTGCCGAGCTAAGAAATTCACCGACCTAAGAAGCATGGACGAGTCATGGAGGTAGCCGACTTAGGAGTTAGCAAGTTATTGGGTTGGTCCGACCTAGTGGTTAACGGCTTAAGGTGTTGGCCGAGATAAGCATGTGACCGACTTAAGTGGGTTAGGGCGTGAGTCGTTTGGGACGACTAAACGGGTTAGCGTGTTAGTGTGTTAGACCGTGGTAACGACCTAAGAAGGCTACGACTTACGGGTTAGCGAGTTAGAGAGGGTAGCGACCTAGTAGCTATGCCGTGTTATAGTTAGGCTATGTGCTTAGTTAAGTCGTGACCGACTTAAGGGTGGGGCATACGAGATAAGGGCTTAAGTCATGAGTCGTGCCAGTGTTGAGTCGGCATGAGTTTTGAGTCGCATGGTGGTTAAGTTGTTAGGTCGTGTCATAATTAAGTCGTCATACGACTTAGGACTTAGGAAAATACGGCACGTGTTTGGCTAGGTCGGTAAGCCGTGTTTGCTGAGTCAAGTGCAGGATAGGTCGTGTGTGTTATAAGCCGTATAAGGCTGGGCCGTGTTAGAGTTGAGTCGGTAGGTCGGCTTTGCCGAGTTAGGTTAGGTCGTATGCGACCTAAGGTTGGGACTGTGTTTTGAGTCGCGCTGTTGTGTTAAGGGATAGGTCGCGTGGGGGCTTATGCTGCTAAGTCGCGAACGACTCAGGAGATGAGTCGGCGACGACTTAAGAGCGGCCGAGTCATGGAGAATTCAGCCTATAAATAGAGGGCTTTGGCTCACTTTCTGGCACCGGATTTTAAAGCGACGAAGTGCTACCATTTTGAGAGCTCGACTACAACATTTCTTCATCTTCTTTTCTCCACTCCAATCTAGTTCTAACATCCATCCAAGATCGAAGATCAAGATTGAAGATCCAAGAGCCAAAGTTGAAGATCTTCATCCAACAAAGCGAGTTTTCATCGTTTGAAGCGAGATTTTGCCGGATCAAGCCTTGTTCTTCGCTGTCCAGATCTGAAGTGGGTTTCTTTTGAGGTGTTTAGGTGATTTGGTGAGTGGTAGTTATCTCTCACACGGACCCAAAGGAGTATATTGGATTGGTGGCTTGTTTATGTGTTAAAGAGAGTGATTTTGTGCATTTTTCTTATGTCTACATGTAGATCTATCATCTATGAAGATTTGACACTCATTTTGCTATATGATCACTTATGCAAGTTTAATTATCAAGTTGTAGAGATATTTGTTCATAATTCATACTTGTTAGATTGCATGTTAGATTTGGACACTTTAATTACGAAATTGCCGTTGTTGTTATAATTGTCTATTTAGATCTTGTTTGAATGATTGATTGCTCGGATTAATGTTTGATTTGGTTGTTTAGTTGATTGATAACTTGATTTGGTCAAGTTGGATGATGATGATTCAAAAGCTAAGTGGAAAGGCTCTTGAATGGTGAAAGCTGCTTGTGGCATATGAAGCGGAGTGATGAAGCTCATATGTATGGATTGGATGATGTTGAGATGGGACTTTGCCATGATGCGATGAGGCAAACCATGATGTTGAGATGAGACTTTGCAATGATGCGATAAAGCGAAGTATGATGTGATGTAGTCTTGGCGTAATCCAGGCAGGGATCATTCCAAGCATGTTGATAACTCGAGGGATGGTTCAAGTTGGTTGATAATGGATTGCTCGAGAGGTAGCTTGGGCTAGTATGAGAATAGTCGTCGAGGAGGATGGCTAGGAGGCTTGGATCTCATCGTTGTTGAAGGTTCTAGCATGCTCAAAAGCAAGAGTACATGGGGCGCCCAAAACGACTATAGGTAGGTAGTCGGGACACCCAAAAGACTACAGGCAGGTGGTCGAGTACTCTGGGGAGAGTAGATAAGTCCTAGGCACAGGTAGTGTGCGAAGTTTTGTCCAGAACCGGGGTTACCATTAGCCCTTGACAGGTGGTCATTCAACTAACGGTGAAATCAAGGCAATGATAACAGTGGTAACCAGAGTCATGGATGTTTGGACGTTTGGATGTATCATCATTCGGTCTCAAGAGCGGTGTTCTCTGGGTGCTTATCTGATCTTGGTTTAGATCTCGGGGGTTTGTATTTGGAAAACATCGACCTTGACTCGAGTGATTATTGCTTTACTTTAATTGTCTGCTATGTTACGCTTGCTTCTCCTTAGTGTGTGTCTGAGGGCTATCACTGTAGAAAGAGGTGGAGTGGGATGGTTTGGTTCCTATTCCTTTTATCCCTTATGCTCTTTTGGTATGTTTGATAGTTGATTTACTGCTCACTAAGACTTTTTCTGACTCAAGGTTTTATGTTTAATTCTTATTACCTTGGGCTGTTCATCCATGTTGGGATGGGCAGACTAGGTAGCAGGTGACAGGTGCTGTTCTTTGTGATTGACGCTGATGATGACGAAGACGAGCAGGAGGCTTATGCCTATTGATTTTCTACTATATGTACTGGATATTCTGCTGTTTGTATATACTCTGAGTGTTTTGTAGTGAGGCTTTGATGTATTGACTGTTCTGATGTTGTATCAAACTTCTATGATGCTTATATGATGATATTCTGTTCTATGGAGCTTCACTATATTAATATTTCTCTATTGTATTTTATCCATGCGCTGTGAGTTGTACGATAGAGAGTTTCTGTTTTATCTTACCCTGATGATCGTCCATGGCGGCCTGGCATGCCTTTCAGCGCACCATTTCCCTGTTTTAGTGCAGGAGTCATGGACGGTCGTCACATTTGGTATCAGAGCTTTGGTTAATCGATTTTAGCCAACGCTCGCTGACGTAATTACGTATGAGAGACGTAATTGTATTTTGATGGATGGTTACTATATATAATATATAGTAGTTTAGAAGGATTTGAACTCCTTATGTAGTTGTTTCTCAAGGTGTTCTAAATCATTCCTTTTTGTAGATAATAAGGATGAGCCAAAGTGAGAGACAAGCTGCGAGGGAAAGCCGTGCTGCTAGGGAAGCTGTTAATTATGCTCCTATGTTTGAGGCCATGATGACTTCGATCATGAGGAGGATACCAGCTTCAGGATCATCAGTGGATGTGGGAGTTCAAGTCCAAGCTCCAAGACCGGTGGATTTTGCTAAGCTTTGCAAGGACTATACTTCTCTTGGAGGAAAAGTTTTCTTGGGAACGGAATCGACCATTGAAGTGCAGAGATGGATGGATGCTTGTAGGAGGATCTTTGGTGATTTGGGAATCGAGGATGCAACTAAGAGGAAGCTTGCATCGAGACTGCTTCAAGGGAGAGCTTCTGATTGGTGGAATTCTATCACCATTGATGCTCCGGAGGAGGAGATTACTTTGGAGCAATTCCAAGATAGATTTGAAGCTAAGTTTATCTCTACGGCTAAGAAATCTGTTTGGTTCAAGAAGTTTGTAGAGCTCAAGCAAGGTGGGAGATCGGTTGTTGAGTATGTTTCTGAGTTTGAAGCTTTGTCCAAGTATGCTCGGTCATATATTGATTCTCCCTATCAGAAGAATGAGAAGTTTGTGATGGGCTTGGACGCTTATCTTGGGAGGCAGTTGGTGGATCACTTGGATGACCCATTTGAAAAGCTTGTGGAGAAAGCTCTCAGGCACGAGAGTTTGTTTCCTAAGGAAGGACTTGTAGTTGCTGTAACCAAGGAAGGATCTAAACCACAGCAGAGTGGAAACAAGAAGAGGAAGCAGCAGCAACAGAGGGGTAAGGATGGCCAGAAGAAGCTGAAGGGCGAAGTGACCTGCTACAACTGCCAGCAGAAGGGCCATCTCTTCAAAGATTGTAAGAATCCCAAGGTGCCGGGAAAGTGTTACACCTGTGATAAGCTGGGACATATCAAGAAGAATTGTCCAGAGCCGAGGAAGGATAGGCAGATTGTGCAAGCTTATGCTTTGGGAGCTGTTCCATCGTCTTCGAAAGCTCCTACTGCTGAGGAGAAGGGGAAGAGTGTGGTGGTTCAAGGTACTCTTTCTATTTGTGGTGTTCCAGTTAGAGTGTTGTTTGATACTGGAGCATCGCATTCTTTTGTTTGTGATGATCTTGTAGGCCAGTTAGGTTTGGAACTGGATATTGTTGATAGGCCATTGGTTGTGACTAATCCAGTTGGGGGTTTGTCATGTTTGTGTATGATATGCCGTGGTCTAGTTGTGTCGAGTCATGATTGCTCTTTTGTTTGTGATTGTTTTGTTCTGAACTTTGCGGGGTTCGGAATTATTTTGGGTATGGACTGGCTTAGGAAGTATGCGGCAAGGATTGATTGTGAGAGGCTGGAGATGACAGTCGGGAATGTGGAAGGGCGAAAGGTTGTGATACGATGTAAGCATGAGGAAGGCGTCTTCATGAGCTTCATGTATTCGCTGGTTGTTCCACGGGATGGACTGTCATCGGTGCCTATTGTGAATGGATTTGAGGATGTCTTTGACGAAGTCAAAGGGTTACCACCGCATAGGGAGATCGAGTTTAGTATCGATCTAGTTGAGGGAGCCAGACCTGTTGTGATGCCTCTTAGGCGGATGGCGCCTAGAGAACAACAAGAGCTGAAGGTGCAAGTTGATGACCTTTTGCAGAAAGGATTCATTCGGAGAAGTGTGTCCGAATGGGGTGCACCAGTTGTGTTCGCAGCCAAAGCGGATGGATCGTTGAGGTTGTGTGTGGATTATCGTGAGCTGAATAAGGTGACTAAGAAGAATAAGTATCCATTGCCGAGAATAGATGACTTGTTTGATCAGCTTCACGAGGGTAAGGTGTTTTCTCAAATGGATTTGGCAACGGGATTTCACCAGTTGAGAGTGGCTAAGGATAGTGTGCCGAAGACTGCTTTTAGGACACCATCCGGTTTTTATGAGTGGCTGGTAATGCCGTTTGGATTATATTTTGTGGATCTTATGAATAGAGTGTTCAGAGATCAGTTGAACAAGTTTGTACTTGTGTTCGTGGATGATATTTTGGTTTATTCCAGAACTGAAGAAGAGCACAAGACACACTTGCGTATTGTTTTGGAAATCTTGCGGAAACATCAGCTGAAGGCTAAGCTTTCGAAGTGCCACTTTTGGAAGAATGAAGTGAGGTTCTTAGGCCATGTTATTTCTGGAAATGGAATAGCGGTTGATCCCGCTAAGGTGGCAGCGATCCAGGATTGGGTTAGACCTAAGAATGCATCTGATGTGAGAAGTTTTCATGGATTAGCTGGATATTATCGTCGGTTTATCAAAAACTTTTCCAACATAGCTGCACCGTTAACAGGATTGACGAAAAAGAACCAAGTGTTCAGATGGGATGATAAGTGTGAGCAAGCTTTCGTAATCCTGAAAGAGCGACTGAAAAGTGCTCCTGTTTTGACTATTCCAAGTGGGAATGATGAGATGGTGGTTTTCACCGATGCATGTGGTACTGGACTTGGAGCAGTGCTAATGCAGAAGGATAAAGTTGTTGCATATGCAAGCCGACAACTGAAGCCGCATGAAAGGAATTACCCGACTCATGATTTGGAGTTAGCGGTGATTGTGTTTGCTTTGAAGATGTGGAGACATTATCTATTGGGAGTTAGATTCGAGTTGTTTACAGATCATAAGTCGTTGAAGTATCTGTTCTCCCAAAAGGATTTGAATCTTCGACAGCACGGTGGCTAGAGTTTTTAGCATCGTATGACTTTGGTATAGCTTATACTCCGGGAAAAGGTAACGCAATGGCAGATGCGTTAAGTCGAAGACATGCAGGATTGGGAGCAATGTTTTCGGAATGGATGAGTCTTGAGTATTTGATTGGATTTGACTTCAGGCCTAGATGTGAATTGGAACCTGAGATGTTGGCAAACTTATCAATAAGACATACTCTTATGGAGAGAATTGGCGAGAGCCAAAAACGAGATGATAAGCTTGTCAAGATTATCCGAGATTTGGAATCTGGATTGAACCCAGAAAAGGATAAAGGATTTGAAGTCGATCGAGAGGGTTGGCTTCGAAAGCAAGGACGACTAGTTGTTCCCGATATAGATGGATTGAGAGATGAAGTTCTTAGGGAAAGTCATCACTCGAAGTTGACGATTCATCCAGATGGAAATAAGATGTATCGGGATATGAAGAGAACCTATTACTGGGAAGGTATGAAGAAGGATGTTGGAAATTTTATTTCCAAATGTGTGAACTGCCAGTTGGTAAAAGCCGAGCAGAAGAAGCCCAGTGGATTGCTTCAGCCATTGGAGGTTCCTACATGGAAGTGGGAGCAGATATCGTTGGATTTTATCGATGGTCTACCTAGAACCAGGGTAGGGAATGAAGGGATTTGGGTCATTGTAGATCGTTTGACTAAGAGTGCAAGATTCATTCCTGTTCGATCAACTAGGACTGCATCGAAGTTGGCTGAGCTTTATGTTAAGTGGATAGTTCGATTCCATGGTATTCCAAAGAGTATAGTGAGCGATCGAGACCCATTGTTCACTAGTGGATTTTGGAAGAGCTTCCAAGAAGTTTTGGGAACTGAGTTGTGTTTGAGTAAAGCTTATCATCCCCAAACAGATGGTCAGACCGAGAGAGTCAACCGAGTTTTGGAAGATCTCCTTAGAGCATGTGTTTTGGACTTCGGAGGATCATGGGAAGATCACCTTCATTTGGTGGAATTTGCATATAACAACAGTTACCAGTCAAGTATTGGTATGGCACCGTATGAAGCATTATATGGAAGACCGTGTAACTCTCCGACATGTTGGTTGGAAACTGGAGAAAAGTTGATACTTGGGCCAGAGATGATTCGACAGACTACGGATTGTATAGAGATCATTCGGCAACAAATGAAGGCAGCCCAAGATCGTCAGAAAAGTTATGCCGATAATCGTCGTAAGGATTTGGAATTCGACGTAGGTGATATGGTTTTTGTGAAGATTTCTCCACTGAAGAATGTTATTAGATTCGGGAAGAAAGGAAAGTTAACTCCGAGATTTGTTGGACCATTCCCGATTATCGAGCGAATTGGAAAGCTCGCTTATAGATTGGAGTTACCGGAGAAGATGGCGGGTGTGCACAATGTCTTTCATGTATCGTATCTACGGAACTTTGTGCACGACCCAACTACAGTGGTTTCTGCTGATAGCTGTGAAGATTTAGAAGTTGATCCAGTTGTTACGAGACCTCGTAAGCGGCTTTGTGTTGTTGGAACCGACACGAAACAGCTTAGGAGGAAGACGATTATGTTGCTCAAGGTACAATGGAGTGATGATGTTAACGACTGTACGTGGGAGGAGGAAGAGAGGATGAAGGCAGCTCATCCTGAACTCTTCAAGGTATGGCCCTAAGGTGTCGTGACATCTCATGAATTTGTAGCTTGTTCCAAGTCTTAGAATTCTGCATGCTAGGCTAGTAATTGGATGCATGGTTTGTTGATTGCTATGGATGGTAGGCATGCGGAATAACTTTGGTTGCTCTTGTTTGTTTGGAATTTCGGGGGCGAAATTCCTAAGGGGGAGAGAATGTAACGACCCGTATTTTTACGGATCGAAATATTATTTATCTATGTGCTTTAAGTAGTATTGTTGATAAGTCGTCCTGAGTTTAAGTCGTTTGGAGCATGAGTCGTTCTAGAGATTAGTTGTGTAGAAGTTGAGTCGTGTGGAACTTAAGTCGTGACCGACTTAGAGGATGGAGCGACTTAAGGTAGGTGGCCGACACATAAGTGTTGAACGACTTAAGGTATGGCCGGTTTAGATGGTTGCCGAGCTAAGAAATTCACCGACCTAAGAAGCATGGACGAGTCATGGAGGTAGCCGACTTAGGAGTTAGCAAGTTATTGGGTTGGTCCGACCTAGTGGTTAACGGCTTAAGGTGTTGGCCGAGATAAGGATGTGACCGACTTAAGTGGGTTAGGGCGTGAGTCGTTTGGGACGACTTAATGGGTTAGCGTGTTAGTGTGTTAGACCGTGGTAACGACCTAAGAAGGCTACGACTTACGGGTTAGCGAGTTAGAGAGGGTAGCGACCTAGTAGCTATGCCGTGTTATAGTTAGGCTATGTGCTTAGTTAAGTCGTGACCGACTTAAGGGTGGGGCATACGAGATAAGGGCTTAAGTCATGAGTCGTGCCAGTGTTGAGTCGGCATGAGTTTTGAGTCGCATGGTGGTTAAGTTGTTAGGTCGTGTCATAATTAAGTCGTCATACGACTTAGGACTTAGGAAAATACGGCACGTGTTTGGCTAGGTCGGTAAGCCGTGTTTGCTGAGTCAAGTGCAGGATAGGTCGTGTGTGTTATAAGCCGTATAAGGCTGGGCCATGTTAGAGTTGAGTCGGTAGGTCGGCTTTGCCGAGTTAGGTTATGTCGTATGCGACCTAAGGTTGGGTCTGTGTTTTGAGTCGCGCTGTTGTGTTAAGAAATAGGTCGCGTGGGGGCTTATGCTGCTAAGTCGCGAACGACTCAGGAGATGAGTCGGCGACGACTTAAGAGCGGCCGAGTCATGGAGAATTCAGCCTATAAATAGAGGGCTTTGGCTCACTTTTTGGCACCGGATTTTAAAGCGACGAAGTGCTGCCATTTTGAGAGCTCGACTACAACATTTCTTCATCTTCTTTTCTCCACTCCAATCTAGTTCTAACATCCTTCCAAGATCGAAGATCAAGATTGAAGATCCAAGAGCCAAAGTTGAAGATCTTCATCCAACAAAAAGAGTTTTCATCGTTTGAAGTGAGATTTTGCCGGATCAAGCCTTGTTCTTCGCTGTTCAGATCTGAAGTGGGTTTCTTTTGAGGTGTTTAGGTGATTTGGTGAGTGGTAGTTATCTCTCACACGGACCCAAAGGAGTATATTGGATTGGTGGCTTGTTTATGTGTTAAAGAGAGTGATTTTGTGCATTTTTCTTAAGTCTACATGTAGATCTATCATCTATGAAGATTTGACACCCATTTTGCTATATGATCACTTATGCAAGTTTAATTATCAAGTTGTAGAGATATTTGTTCATAATTCATACTTGTTAGATTGCATGTTAGATTTGGACACTTTAATTACGAAATTGCCATTGTTGTTATAATTGTCTATTTAGATCTTGTTTGAATGATTGGTTGCTTGGATTAATGTTTGATTTGGTTGTTTAGTTGATTGATAACTTGATTTGGTCAAGTTGGATGATGATGATTCAAAAGCTAAGTGGAAAGGCTCTTGAATGGTGAAAGCTGCTTGTGGCATATGAAGCGGAGTGATAAAGCTCATATGTATGGATTGGATGATGTTGAGATGGGACTTTGCCATGATGCGATGAGGCAAACCATGATGTTGAGATGAGACTTTGCAATGATGCGATAAAGCGAAGTATGATGTGATGTAGTCTTGGCGTAATCCAGGCAGGGATCATTCCAAGCATGTTGATAACTCGAGGGATGGTTCGAGTTGGTTGATAATGGATTGCTCGAGAGGTAGCTTGGGCTAGTATGAGAATAGTCGTCGAGGAGGATGGCTAGGAGGCTTGGATCTCACCATTGTTGAAGGTTCTAGCATGCTCAAAAGCAAGAGTACATGGGGCGCCCAAAACGACTAAAGGTAGGTAGTCGGGACACCTAAAAGACTACAGGTAGGTGGTCGAGTACTCTGGGCAGAGTAGATAAGTCCTAGGCACAGGTAGTGTGCGGAGTTTTGTCTAGAACCAGGGTTACCATTAGCCCTTGACAGGTGGTCATTCAACTAACGGTGAAATCAAGGCAATGATAACAGTGATAACCAGAGTCATGGATGTTTGGACGTTTGGATGTATCATCATTCGGTCTCAAGAGCGGTGTTCTCTGGGTGCTTATTTGATCTTGGTTTAGATCTTGGGGGTTTGTATTTGGAAAACATCGACCTTGACTCGAGTGATTATTGCTTTACTTTAATTGTCTGCTATGTTATGCTTGCTTCTCCTTAGTGTGTGTCTGAGGGCTATCACTGTAGAAAGAGGTGGAGTGGGATGGTTTGGTTCCTATTCCTTTTATCCCTTATGCTCTTTTGGTATGTTTGATAGTTGATTTACTGCTCACTAAGACTTTTTCTGACTCAAGGTTTTATGTTTAATTCTTATTACCTTGGGCTGTTCATCCATGTTGGGATGGGAAGACTTGGTAGCAGGTGACAGGTGCTGTTCTTTGTGATTGACGCTGATGATGACGAAGATGAGCAGGAGGCTTATGCATATTGTTTTTCTACTGTATGTACTGGATATTCCGCTGTTTGTATATACTCTGAGTGCTTTGTAGTGAGGCTTTGATGTATTGACTGTTCTGATGGTGTATCAAACTTCTATGATGCTTATATGATGATATTCTGTTTTATGGAGCTTCACTATATTAATATTTCTCTATTGTATTTTATCCATGCGCTGTGAGTTGTACGATAGAGAGTTTCTGTTTTATCTTACCCTGATGATCGTCCATGGCGGCCTGGCATTCCTTTCAGCGCACCATTTCCCTGTATTAGTGCAGGAGTCATGGGCGGTCGTCACAACGAGCCACGGTAATGCCGTTTTACCGTAAAAATCCGGTGTCGAAAAAACGAAGGGTAAAAACCTTACGAGACCCGATTGAGATTCGGGTTCTCCTTTTTGGGCATTAATCTAGTCGTTGACGGCTGAATGCTGTCAAAGCCGTAGAACTCACCATGGCCTTCGTTTTGACAGGTTATCGCCCCCGTCACTCTAAACGAGCCAGAAGTTATGGCGTCCGAATAATCGATATCTACAGGGTGCAACATCCGCGGTGCAAGGTGCAACGTCCGTCCGAAATGGCGAAATAGTGCCGTACGACTTTTAGGAATGCGTGCATGGATTTGAAACGAAACTGTACCATGGTGCACCACTCTCCAGTGATGGAAAATCGAAGACGAGCCACGGAAATGCCGTTTTACCGTAAAAATCCGGTGTCGAAAAAACGAAGGGTAAAAAACTTACGAGACCCGATTGAGATTCGGGATGTCCTTTTTGGGCATTAATCTATCCGTTGACGGCTGAAAGCTGTCAAAGCCGTAGAACTCACCGTGGCCTTCGTTTTGACAGGTTATCGCCCGCATAACTCTAAACGAGCCAGAAGTTATGGTCGTCCGAATAATCGATATCTACAGGGTGCAACATCCGCGGTGCAAGGTGCAACGTCCGTACGAAATGGAAAAACAGTGCCGTACGACATTTAGAAATGCGTGCATGGATTTGAAAGAGAACAGTATCATGGTGCACCACTCTCCAGCGATGGCAAATCGAAGACGAGCCACGGTAATCCCGTTTTACCGTAAAAATCCGGTGTCGAAAAAACGAAGGGTAAAAAACTTACGAGACCCGATTGAGATTCGGTTTTCCTTTTTGGGCATTAATCTATCTGTTGACGGCTGAAATCTTTCAAAGCCGTAGAACTCACCGTGGCCTTCGTTTTGACAGGTTATCGCCCCCGTAACTCAAAACGAGCCAGAAGTTATGGTCGTCCGAATAATCGATATCTACAGGGTGCAACATCCGCGATGCAAGGTGCAACGTTCGTCCGAAAAGGCAAAACAGTGCAGTACGACTTTTAGAAATGCGGGCATGGATTTGAAACGGAACAGTACCATGGAGCACCACTCTCCAGCGATGGTAAATCGAAGACGAGCCACGGTTATGCCGTTTTACCATAAAAATCTGGTGTCGAAAAAACGAAGGGTAAAAAACTTACGAGACCCGATTGAGATTCGGGTTGTCCTTTTTGGGCATTAATCTATCCGTTGACGGCTGAAAGCTGTCAAAGCCGTAGAACTCACCGTGGCCTTTGTTTTGACAGGTTATCGCCCGCGTTACTCTAAACGAGCCAGAAGTTATGGCCGTCCGAATAATCGATATCTACAGGGTGCAACATCCGCGGTGCAAGGTGCAACATCCGCGGTGCAAGGTG
This sequence comes from Allium cepa, assembly GCA_030765085.1. Classification (NCBI taxonomy): domain Eukaryota; kingdom Viridiplantae; phylum Streptophyta; class Magnoliopsida; order Asparagales; family Amaryllidaceae; genus Allium; species Allium cepa. The sequence continues at coordinate 32,611,790 of CM060943.1, read as the reverse complement.
CAATGTCCGTCCGAAATGGCGAAACAGTGTCGTACGACTTTTAGTGTGACGACCGCCCATGACTCCCGCACCAAAACAAGAGAATAATGCGCTGAAAGGCGTGCCAGGCAGCCATGGGTGACCGTCAAGGGTAAAATAAAACAGAAACTCTATCGTACAACTCACAGCGCATGGATAAAATACAATAGAGAAATATAATATAGTGAAGCTCCATAGAACAGAACATCATCATATAAGCATCATAGTAGTTTTATACAACATATGAATCATCCATACATCAAAGCCTCACTACATAGCACTCAGAATATATACAAACAGCGGAACACCCAGTACATATAGTAAGAAAACTAATATGCAAAGCCTCCTGCTCGTCTTCGTCATCATCAGCGTAGATCTCCAAGAACAGCACCTGTCACCTGCTACCTAGTCTGCCCATCCCAACAAGGATGAACAGCCCAAGGTAATAAGAGGAGACATAAAAACTTGAGTCAGACAAAGTCTTAGTGAGCAGTAAATTAACTATCAAATATACCAAAAGAGCATAAGGGATAAAAGGAATAGGAACCAAACCGTCCCACTCCACCTCTTTCTACAGTGATAGCCCTTAAACACACACTAGGAGAAGCAAACATAACATAGCAGGTAATTAAAGTAAAGCAATAATCACTCGAGTCAAGGACGATGTTTTCCAAATACAAACCCCCAAGGCCTAAACCGAGATCAGATAAGCACACAGAAAACACCGCTCTTGAGGCCGAATGATGATACAACCAAACATCCATGACTCAGGCTATCACTGTTATCATTGCCTTGATTTCACCGTTAGTTGAATGACCACCTGTCAAGGGCTAATGGTAACCCCGGTTGTAGACATAACTCCGCACGTCATCGTGACCCGTGCCTAAGCCGAACGCATCAGCCCAGAGTACTAGCACGTCATCGTGACCCGTGCTTGGAACATCATCGTGACCCGTTCCAACGTACCCTTGCTTTGAGTATGCTAGAACCTTCAACAACGATGAGATCTTAGCCTCCTAGTCATCCTCCTTGACGACTATTTCCATACTAGCTCAAGCGCCTCTCAAGCTAACCATTATCCACACCAACCCGGACCGCATCACCGAGTTATAACTTCGCACGTCGTCATGACCCGTGCTTGGAACGTCATCGTGACCCGTCCCATCTCAACATATGTCTTGCCTCATCATATCATAGCAAAGTCTCTCATCTTGGAACGTCATCATGACCCGTCCCATTTCAACTTATACCTTGCCTCATCACACCATAGCAAAGTCCCATCTCAACATCATGCTTTGCCTTCTCACATCATGGCAAGATCTCACATTCTCGAATCCGTCCATATGAGCTTCCACTTCCGCTTCATATGCTACAGGCAGCTTTCACCATTCAAGAGCCTTTCCACTTAGCTTTTGAATCATCTTCAACCATCTTGTTCCAAATCAACTACAAGCTAACTTGAAACCATCAAATCAATCATACATCCAAACATTCAAGCATTCAAACAAGATCTAATAAGAAATATCAACTATAATGGCAATTTCGTAAATAAATGAGCATAAGTCCAACATGCATGATTCATAGGTTTTTAGCATAGATCTATCAAATATAAAATATGGGTTTTGTCTCTAATACTTGTTAAATGAACTTGCATAGGTAAACATCTTCAAAAACCATGGATCTATACTTGGATCTAAGAAAAATGCACAAAATCACTAACTACAACACTCCAACAAGTCACCAATCCAATATACTCCTTTGGATCCGCGTGAGAGATAACTACCACTCACCAAATCACCCAAACACCTCAATAACAATCAACTCCAGATCTGGACAGCGAAGAACAAGGCTTGATCCGGCAAAAATCTCGCTTCAATCGATGAAATCTAGCTCGAACGGATGAAGATCTTCAACTTTGGCACTTGAATCTTCAATCTAAATCTACGATCTTAGATGGATGTTAGAACTAGATTAGAATGGAGAGAAGAAGATGAAGAAATGTTGTAGACGAGTCTTCAAAATGACAGCACTTCGTTGCTTCAAAAACCGGTGCCAAAAAGTGAGCCAAACCCCTCTATTTATAGGGTGAATACTCCTTAGGTCGTCCAGGCCCTTAACTCGTAGCTCGCTATTAGTTCGTTACCGACCTAAAAAGACTCCGACCTAACATAGGTCGTCACCGACCTATCTACCTCACGACCCAACGGTCTAAACAAACTCCACGACACACGACTCAAGAACCCAAGGCCGACCTAACCAAACCCAGGGTCACACGAGTTAACACACGGCCGACCTAATTCCTGCGACCTAAAACACTGCCGACCTAAAGACTCCAGCGACTTAACTAGGTCCGACCTAACTCTTATGCGACCTAACAAACCAGGTCGACTCAATGACCTAAGCCCCCAACGACTCATCGTACATACGACCTACGACTTAACACACTCGCGATCTAACGGCTTACGACCTAACTGATCCTACGACCTAACTATGCTACGACCCAAAACTACCACGACCTAAAACTTACACCTTCTAAGTTAGGTCGTTTATTACTATAAGTCGGTCACCTCTAGGTCGATCTACACTAGGTCGGTCACCACTAGCATCATCCTACCTGCTAGGTCGTCCACGACCTAACTTCCTTAGGTCGCTCCAAAACCCTGACTCGGTCACTCCCATAGGTCGGTCCAACACTAAGTCGTCTAACCTTTAGGTCGCAAACTACCATACGTCGGTCAAAACCTTAGGTCGGCCACTCTCTTAGGTCGCTCCAGCGACCTAACCTACTTCACGACCTATGCCTTATGTCGTCCAAATCACTAGGTCGCTAGTTTACCTAGGTCGGTCATATCTATAGGTCGCTCACATCCTATAGGCCGCCTACGACCCAACACTATGCAACCTAAGCCATCACTCACCAATAACTCGTGCACGACCTAAACAACTATGAGTCGGTCACGACTCAACCCTTAACTCGGCTAAACCTATGAGTCGGTCACGACTCAACTCTTCAACACACGAGTTACTCTCCATACGACTCAGGCTAGAGACAACACAAACAACCCTAACGACCTGTAAATTCTACGATCTATCGATACGTAAAATACGGGTCGTTACATTCTCTCCCCCTTAGGAATTTCGCCCCCGAAATTCCAAGCAAACAACAGCAATCAAGGATAATCCGCATGCCTACCATCCATAGCAATCAACAAACCATGCATCCAATTCTAGCCTAGCATGCAAAATTCTAAGGCTTAGAACAAGCTACAAATTCATGAGATGTCACGACACTTTAGGGCCATACCTCGAAGAGTCCAGGATGAGCTGCCTTCATCCTCTCTTCCTCCTCCCATGTACAGTCGTTAACATCATCACTCCATTGTACCTTGAGCAACGTAATCGTCTTCCTCCTAAGCTGTTTCGTGTCGGTTGCAACAACACGAAGCGTTTTACGAGGTCTCGAAACAACTGGATCAACTTCTAAGTCTTCACAGCTATCAGCATAAACCACAGTAGTTGGGTCATGCACATACTTCCGTAGATAAGATACATGAAAGACATTGTGCACACCCGCCATCTTTTCCGGTAACTTCACTCTATAAGCGAGCTTTCCAATTCGCTCGATAATCTGGAATGGTCCAACAAATCTCGGAGTCAATTTCCCTTTCTTCCCAAATCTAATAACACTCTTCAATGGAGAAATCTTCACAAAAACCATCTCACCTACGTCGAATTCCAAATCCTTACGACGATTATCGGCATAACTTTTCTGACGATCTTGGGCTGCCTTCATTCGTTGCCGAATGATCTCTATACAATCCGAAGTCTGTTGAATCATTTCTGGCCCAAGTATCAGCTTTTCTCCAGTTTCTAACCAACATGTCGGAGAGTTACACGGTCTTCCATATAATGCCTCATATGGTGCCATACCAATACTCGACTGATAACTGTTATTATATGCAAACTCCACCAAATGAAGGTGATCTTCCCATGATCCTCCGAAGTCCAAAACACAAGCTCTGAGAAGATCTTCCAAAACTCGATTAACTCTCTCAGTCTGACCATCTGTTTGAGGGTGATAAGCTGTACTCAAACACAACTCGGTTCCCAAAACTTCCTGGAAGCTCTTCCAAAATCTGCTAGTGAACAATGGGTCTCGATCGCTCACTATACTCTTCGGAATACCATGGAATCGAACTATCCACTTAACATACAACTCAGCCAACTTCGATGCAGTCCTACTTGATCGAACAGGAATGAATCTTGCACTCTTGGTCAAACGATCTACTATGACCCAAATCCCTTCATTCCCCGCTCTTGTCCTAGGTAGACCATCGATAAAATCCATCGACACTTGCTCCCACTTCCACGTAGGAACCTCTAATGGCTGAAGTAATCCACTGGGCTTCTTCTGCTCAGCCTTCACTAACTGGCAGTTCATACACTTGGAAATAAAACTTCCAACATCTTTCTTCATACCTTCCCAGTAGTAGGTTCTCTTCATATCCCGATACATCTTATTTCCACCAGGATGAATCGTCAACTTTGAGTGATGACTTTCCCTTAGAACTTCATCTCTCAATCCATCAATATCGGGAACAACCAGTCGTCCTTGCTTCCGAAGCCAACCCTCTCGATCGACCTCGAATCCTTTATTCTTCTCTGGGTCTAATCCAGATTCCAAATCACGGATAATCTTGACAAGCTTATCATCTCTCTTTTGGCTCTCGCCAATCCTTTCCACAAGAGTAGGTCTTATCGATAAGTTTGCCAACATCTCAGGTTCCAATTCACATCTGGGCCTGAAATCAAATCCAGCCAAATACTCGAGACTCTTCCATTCCGAAAACATGGCTCCCAATCCTGCATGTCTTCGACTTAACGCATCAGCCACTGCGTTACCTTTTCCCGGGGTATAGGCTATACCAAAGTCATACGATGCTAAGAACTCTAGCCACCGTTGCTGTCGAAGATTCAAATCCTTTTGGGAGAACAGATACTTCAACGACTTATGATCCGTAAACAACTCGAATCTAACTCCCAATAGATAATGTCTCCACATCTTCAAAGCAAACACAATCGCCGCTAACTCCAAATCATGAGTCGGATAGTTCCTTTCATGCGGCTTTAGTTGTCGACTAGCATAGGCAACAACTTTATCCTTCTGCATTAGCACTGCTCCCAGTCCAGTGCCACATGCATCGGTGTAAACCACCATCTCATCATTCCCACTTGGAATAGTCAAAACAGGAGCACTCGTCAGTCGCTCTTTCAGGATTACGAAAGCTTGCTCACACTTATCATCCCATCTGAACACTTGGTTCTTTTTCGTCAATCCTGTCAACGGTGCAGCTATCTTGGAAAAGTGTTTAATAAACCGACGATAATATCCTGCTAATCCAAGAAAACTTCTCACATCAGATGCATTCTTAGGTCTAACCCAATCCTGGATTGCTGCCACCTTAGCGGGATCAACCGCTATTCCATTTCCAGAGATAACATGGTCTAAGAACCTCACTTCACTCTTCCAGAAGTGACACTTCGAAAACTTAGCCTTCAGCTGATGTTTCCGCAAGATTTCCAAAACAATTCGCAAATGCGTCTTGTGCTCTTCCTCAGTTCTGGAATAAACCAAAATATCATCTACGAACACAAGCACGAACCTATTCAACTGATCTCTGAACACCCTATTCATAAGATCCACAAAATATGCTGGTGCGTTAGTCAATCCAAACGGCATTACCAGCCACTCATAAAACCCGGATGGTGTCCTGAAAGCAGTCTTCGGCACACTATCCTTTGCCACTCTCAACTGGTGAAATCCCGTTGCCAAATCCATCTGAGAAAACACCTTAGCCTCGTGGAGCTGATCAAACAAGTCATCTATTCTCGGCAATGGATACTTGTTCTTCTTAGTCACCTTATTCAGCTCACGATAATCAACACACAACCTCAACGATCCATCCGCTTTGGTTGCGAACACAACTGGTGCACCCCATTCGGACACACTTCTCCGAATGAATCCTTTCCGTAAAAGGTCATCAACCTGCACCTTCAACTCTAGCTGCTCCCTAGGCGCCATCCGCCTAAGAGGCATCACAACAGGTCTGGCTCCCTCAACTTGATCGATACGAAACTCGATCTCCCTATGTGGCGGCAACCCTTTGACTTCGTCAAAGACATCCTCAAATCTATTCACAATAGGCACCGATGACAGTTCATCCCGTGGAACAACCAGCGAATACATGAAGCTCATGAAGACGCCTTCTTCATGCTTACATCGTATCACAACCTTTCACCCTTCCACATTCCCAACTGTCACCTCCAGCCTCTCACAATCAATCCTTGCCGCATACTTCCTAAGCCAGTCCATACCCAAAATGATTTCGAACCCCGCAAAGTTCAGAACAAAGCAATCACAAACAAACGAGCAATCATGACTCGACACAACTAGACCACGGTATATCATACACAAACATGACGAACCCCCAACTGGATTAGTCACAACCAATGGCCTATCAACAATATCCGGTTTCATACCTAACCGGCCTACCAAATCATCACAAACAAAAGAATGCGACGCTCCAGTATCAAACAACACTCTAACTGGAACACCACAAATGGAAAGAGTACCTTGAACCACCACACTCTTCCCCTTCTCTTCAGCAGTAGGAGCTTTCGAAGACGATGGAACAGCACCCAAAGCATAGGCTTGCACAACCTGCCTATCTTTCCTTGGTTCTGGACAATCCTTCTTGATATGTCCCAGCTTATCACAGTTGTGGCACTTCAACTGCACCTTTGGATTCTTGCAATCTCGGGAGAGATGACCCTTCTGTCGGCAGTTGTAGCAGGTCACTTCGCCTCTCGGCTTCTTCTGGCCATCCTTACCTTTCTGTTGCTGCTGCTTCCTCTTCCTATTTCCACCCTGTTGTGGTTTAGATCCTTCCCTGGTTACAGCAACAACAGAACTTTCCTTTGGAAACAAACTCTCATGCCTAAGAGCTTTCTCCACCAGCTTCTCAAACGGATCATCCAAATGATCCACCAACTGCCTTCCAAGATAAGCATCCAGACAAGTCACAAACTTTTCGTTCTTCTGATAGGGAGAATCAATATATGATCTGGCATACTTAGACAAAGCTTCAAACTCAGAGATATACTCAAGGACAGGCCTTCCACCTTGCTTGAGCTCCACAAACCTCTTAAACAAGACCGATTTCTGAGCAGTAGAGATGAACTTAGCTTCAAATCTAACTTGGAATTGCTCCCAAGTAATCTCTTCTTCTGGGGTATCTATGGTGATAGAATTCCACCAATCAGCAGCTCTTCCCCGAAGTTGTCTCGATGCAAGCTTCCTCTTGGTTGCATCCTCAATCCCGAAGTCACCAAAGATCCTTCGGCAAGCATCAATCCATCTCTGCACTTCAATAGTCGACTCCGTCCCCAAGAAAGCTTTTCCTCCGAGAGAAGTATAATCCTTGCAAAGCTTGGCAAAATCCACCGGTCTCGGAGCTTGGACTTGAACTCCCACATCCACAGATGATCCTGAAGCTGGTATCCTCCTCATGATTGAAGTCATCATGGCCTCAAACATAGGAGCATAATCAACAGCTTCCCTAGCAGCACGGCTATCCCTCGCAGCTTGTCTCGCACTTCTGCTCATCCTTAATATCTGTAGAAAGGAATGATTAGAACACCTTAAGAAACAACTGCATAAGGAGTTCAAATCCTTCTAAGCTACTATATTATATATAGTAATCATCCTTCAAAATACAATTACGTCTCTCTTACGTAGTTACGTCAGCGAGCGTTGGCTAAAATCGATTAACCAAAGCTTTGATACCAAATGTGACGACCGCCTATGACTCCCGCACCAAAACAAGAGAATAATGCGCTGAAAGGCGTGCCAGGCAGCCATGGGTGACCGTCAAGGGTAAAATAAAACAGAAACTCTATCGTACAACTCACAGCGCATGGATAAAATACAATAGAGAAATATAATATAGTGAAGCTCCATAGAACAGAACATCATCATATAAGCATCATAGTAGTTTTATACAACATATGAATCATCCATACATCAAAGCCTCACTACATAGCACTCAGAATATATACAAACAGCGGAACACCCAGTACATATAGTAAGAAAACTAATATGCAAAGCCTCCTGCTCGTCTTCGTCATCATCAGCGTAGATCTCCAAGAACAGCACCTGTCACCTGCTACCTAGTCTGCCCATCCCAACATGGATGAACAGCCCAAGGTAATAAGAGGAGACATAAAACCTTGAGTCAGACAAAGTCTTAGTGAGCAGTAAATTAACTATCAAACATACCAAAAGAGCATAAGGGATAAAAGGAATAGGAACCAAACCGTCCCACTCCACCTCTTTCTACAGTGATAGCCCTTAGACACACACTAGGAGAAGCAAGCATAACATAGCAGGTAATTAAAGTAAAGCAATAATCACTCGAGTCAAGGACGATGTTTTCCAAATACAAACCCCCAAGGCCTAAACCAAGATCAGATAAGCACCCAGAAAACACCGCTCTTGAGGCCGAATGATGATACAACCAAACATCCATGACTCTGGCTATCACTGTTATCATTGCCTTGATTTCACCGTTAGTTGAATGACCACCTGTCAAGGGCTAATGGTAACCCCGGTTGTAGACATAACTCCGCACGTCATCGTGACCCGTGCCTAAGCCGAACGCATCAGCCCAGAGTACTAGCACGTCATCGTGACCCGTGCTTGGAACGTCATCGTGACCCGTTCCAACGTACCCTTGCTTTGAGTATGCTAGAACCTTCAACAACGATGAGATCTTAGCCTCCTAGTCATCCTCCTTGACGACTATTTCCATACTAGCTCAAGCGCCTCTCAAGCTAACCATTATCCACACCAACCCGGACCGCATCACCAAGTTATAACTTCGCACGTCGTCATGACCCGTGCTTGGAACGTCATCGTGACCCGTCCCATCTCAACATATGTCTTGCCTCGTCATATCATAGCAAAGTCTCTCATCTTGGAACGTCATCATGACCCGTCCCATTTCAACTTATACCTTGCCTCATCACACCATAGCAAAGTCCCATCTCAACATCATGCTTTGCCTTCTCACATCATGGCAAGATCTCACATTCTCGAATCCGTCCATATGAGCTTCCACTTCCGCTTCATATGCTACAGGCAGCTTTCACCATTCAAGAGCCTTTCCACTTAGCTTTTGAATCGTCTTCAACCATCTTGTTCCAAATCAACTACAAGCTAACTTGAAACAATCAAATCAATCATACATCCAAACATTCAAGCATTCAAACAAGATCTAATAAGAAATATCAACTATAATGGCAATTTCGTAAATAAATGAGCATAAGTCCAACATGCATGATTCATAGGTTTTTAGCATAGATCTATCAAATATAAAATATGGGTTTTGTCTCTAATACTTGTTAAATGAACTTGCATAGGTAAACATCTTCAAAAACCATGGATCTACACTTGGATCTAAGAAAAATGCACAAAATCACTAACTACAACACTCCAACAAGTCACCAATCCAAAATACTCCTTTGGATCCGCGTGAGAGATAACTACCACTCACCAAATCACCCAAACACCTCAATAACAATCAACTCCAGATCTGGACAGCGAAGAACAAGGCTTAATCCGGCAAAAATCTCGCTTCAATCGATGAAATCTAGCTCGAACGGATGAAGATCTTCAACTTTGGCACTTGAATCTTCAATCTAAATCTTCGATCTTAGATTGATGTTAGAACTAGATTAGAATGGAGATAAGAAGATGAAGAAATGTTGTAGACGAGTCTTCAAATTGGCAGCACTTCGTTGCTTCAAAAACCGGTGCCAAAAAGTGAGCCAAACCCCTCTATTTATAGGCTGAATACTCCTTAGGTCGTCCAGGCCCTTAACTCGTAGCTCGCTATTAGTTCGTTACCGACCTAAAAAGACTCCGACCTAACATAGGTCGTCACCGACCTATCTACCTCACGACCCAACGGTCTAAACAAACTCCACGACACACGACTCAAGAACCCAAGGCCGACCTAACCAAACCCAGGGTCACACGAGTTAACACACGGCCGACCTAATTCCTGCGACCTAAAACACTGCCGACCTAAGAACTCCAGCGACTTAACTAGGTCCGACCTAACTCTTATGCGACCTAACAAACCAGGCCGACTCAATGACCTAAGCCCCCAACGACTCATCGTACATACGACCTACGACTTAACACACTCGCGATCTAACGGCTTACGACCTAACTGATCCTACGACCTAACTATGCTACGACCCAAAACTCCCATGACCTAAAACTTACACCTTCTAAGTTAGGTCGTTTATTACTATAAGTCGGTCACCTCTAGGTCGATCTACACTAGGTCAGTCACCACTAGCATCATCCTACCTGCTAGGTCGTCCACGACCTAACTTCCTTAGGTCGCTCCAAAACCCTGACTCGGTCACTCCCATAGGTCGGTCCAACACTAAGTCGTCTAACCTTTAGGTCGCAAACTACCATAAGTCGGTCAAAACCTTAGGTCGGCCACTCTCTTAGGTCGCTCCAGCGACCTAACCTACTTCACGACCTATGCCTTATGTCGTCCAAATCACTAGGTCGCTAGTTTACCTAGGTCGGTCATATCTATAGGTCGCTCACATCCTATAGGCCGCCTACGACCTAACACTATGCAACCTAAGCCATCACTCACCAATAACTCGTGCACGACCTAAACAACTATGAGTCGGTCACGACTCAACCCTTAACTCGGCTAAACCTATGAGTCGGTCACGACTCAACTCTTCAACACACGAGTTACTCTCCATACGACTCAGGCTAGAGACAACACAAACAACCCTAACGACCTGTAAATTCTACGATCTATCGATACGTAAAATACGGGTCGTTACATTTAGGAATGCGTGCATGGATTTGAAACGAAACTGTACCATGATGCACAACTCTCCAGCGATGGCAAATCGAAGACGAGCGACGGTAATCCCGTTTTACCACAAAATTCCGGTGTCGAAAAAATGAAGGGTAAAAAATTTACGAGACCCGATTGAGATTCGGGTTGTCTTTTTTGGGCATTAATCTATCCGTTGACGGCTGAAAGCTGTCAAAGCCGTAGAACTCACCGTGGCCTTCGTTTTGACAGGTTATCGCCCGCGTAACTCTAAACGAGCCAGAAATTATGGCCGTCCGAATAATCGATATCTACAGGGTGCAACATCCGCGGTGCAAGGTGCAACGTCCGTACGAAATGGCAAAACAGTGCCGTACGACATTCAGAAATGCATGCATGGATTTGAAATAGAACAGTACCATGGTGCACCACTCTCCAGCGATGGCAAATCGAAGACGAGCCACGGTAATGCCGTTTTACCGTAAAAATCCGGTGTCAAAAAAACGAAGGGTAAAAAACTTACGAGACCCGATTGAGATTCGGGATGTCCTTTTTGGGAATTAATCTATCCGTTGATGGCTGAAAGCTGTCAAAGCCGTAGAACTCACCGTGGCCTTCGTTTTGACAGGTTATCGCCTACGTAACTCTAAACGAGCCAGAAGTTATGGCCGTCTGAATAATCGATATCTACAGGGTGCAACATCCGTGGTGCAAGGTGCAACGTCCTTACGAAATGGCAAAACAGTGTCGTACGACATTTAGAAATGCGTGCATGGATTTGAAATAGAACAAAACAATGGTGCACCACTCTCCCGCGATGCCAAATCGAAGACGAGCCACGGTAATGCCGTTTTACCGTAAAAATCCGGTGTCGAAAAAACGAAGGGTAAAAAACTTACGAGACCCGATTGAGATTCGGGTTGTCCTTTTTGGGCATTAATCTATCCGTTGACGGCTGAAAGCTTTCAAAGCCGTAGAACTCACTGTGGCCTTCGTTTTGACAGGTTATCGCCCCCGTAATTCAAAACGAGCCAGAAGTTATGGCCGTCCGAATAATCGATATCTACAGGGTGCAACATCCGCGATGCAAGGTGCAACGTCCGTCCGAAATAGCGAAACAGTGCAGTACGACTTTTAGAAATGCGGGCATGGATGTGAAACGTAGTAGTACCATGGTGCACCACTCTCCAGCGGTGGTAAATCGAAGACGAGCCATGGTAATGCCGTTTTACCATAAAAATCCGGTGTCGAAAAAACGAAGGGTAAAAAACTTACGAGACCCGATTGAGATTCGGGTTGTCCTTTTTGGGCATTAATCTATCCGTTGACGGCTGAAAGCTGTTAAAGCCGTAGAACTCACCGTGGTCTTCGTTTTGACAGGTTATCGCCTGCGTTACTCTGAATGAGCCAGAAGTTATGGCCGTCCGAATAATCGATATCTACAGGGTGCAACATCCGCGGTGCAAGGTGCAACGTCCGTCCGAAATGGCGAAACAGTGCCGTACGACTTTTAGGAATGCGTGCATGGGTTTGAAACGGAACTGTACCATGACCCACCACTCTCCAGCGATGGAAAATCGAAGACCAGCGACGCTAATCCCGTTTTACCGCAAAATTCCGCTGTCGAAAAAATGAAGGGTAAAAAACTTACGAGACCCGATTGAGATTCGGGTTGTCCTTTTTGGGCATTAATCTATCCGTTGACGGCTGAAAGCTTTCAAAGCCGAAGAACTTACCGTGGCCTTCGTTTTGACAGGTTATCGCCCCCGTAACTCTAAACGAGCCAGAAGTTATGGCCATCCGAATAATCGATATCTACTGGGTGCAACATCCGCGATGCAAGTTGCAACGTCCGTCCGAAATGGCGAAACAGTGCCGTACGACATTTAGAAATGCGTGCATGGATTTGAAAGAGAACAGTACCATGGTGCACCACTCTCCAGCGATGGCAAATCGAAGACGAGCCACGGTAATGCCGTTTTACCTTAAAAATCCGGTGTCGAAAAAACGAAGGGTAAAAAACTTTCGAGACCCGATTGAGATTCGGGTTGTCCTTTTTGGGCATTAATCTATCCGTTGACGGCTGAAAGCTATCAAAGCCATAGAATTCACCGTGGCCTTCGTTTTGACAGGTTATCTCGCGCGTTACTCTAAACGAGCCAGAAGTTATGGCTGTCCGAATAATCGATATCTACAGGGTGCAACATCCGCGGTGCAAGGTGCAACGTCCGTCCGAAATGGCGAAACAGTGTCGTACGACTTTTAGAAATGCGGGCATGGATTTGAAACGGAACAGTACCATGGTGCACCACTCTCCAGCGATAGTAAATTGAAGACGAGCCACGGTAATGTCGTTTTACCGTAAAAATCCGGTGTCGAAAAAACGAAGGGTAAAAACCTTACGAGACCCGACTGAGATTTGGGTTGTCCTTTTTGGGCATTAATCTATCCGTTGACGGCTGAAAGCTGTCAAAGCCGTAGAACTCACCGTGGCCTTCTTTTTGACAGGTTATCGCCCCCGTAACTCTAAACGAGCCAGAAGTTATGGCGTCCGAATAATCGATATCTACAGGGTGCAACATCCGCGGTGCAAGGTGCAACGTCCGTCCGAAATGGCGAAATAGTGCCGTACGACTTTTAGGAATGCGTGCATGGATTTGAAACGGAACCGTACCTTGGTGTACCACTCTCCAGGGATGTCAAATCGAAGACGAGCAACGGTAATGCCGTTTTACCATAAAAATCCGGTGTCGAAAAAACGAAGGGTAAAAAACCTTACGAGACCCGATTGAGATTCAGGATGTCCTTTTTGGGCATTAATCTATTCGTTGACGGCTGAAAGCCGTCAAACCCGTAGAACTCACCGTGGCCTTCGTTTTGACAGGTTATCACCCGCGTAACTCTAAACGTGCCAGAAGTTATCGCCGTCCGAATAATCGATATCTACAGGGTGCAACATCCGCGGTGCAAGGTGCAACGTCCGTACGAAATGGCGAAACAGTGCCGTACGACATTTTGAAATGCTTGCATGGATTTGAAATATAACAGTACCATGGTGCACCACTCTCCAGCGATGGCAAATCGAAGACGAGCCACGGTAATCCCGTTTTACCGTAAAAATCCGGTGTCGAAAAAACGAAGGGTAAAAAACTTACGAGACCCGATTGAGATTCGGGTTGTCCTTTTTGGGCATTAATCTATCCGTTGATGGCTGAAAGCTTTCAAAGCCGTAGAACTCACCGTGGCCTTCGTTTTGACAGGTTATCGCCCCCGTAACTCAAAACGAGCCAGAAGTTATGGCCGTTCGAATAATCGATATCTACAGGGTGCAACATCCGCGATGTAAGGTGCAACGTCCGTCCGAAATGGAGAAACAGTGCAGTACGACTTTTAGAAATGCGGGCATGGATTTTAAACGGAACAATACCATGGTGCACCACTCTCCAGGATGGTAAATCGAAGACGAGCCACGGTAATGCCGTTTTACCATAAAAATCCGGTGTCAAAAAAACGAAGGGTAAAAAACTTACGAGACCCGATTGAGATTCGGGTTGTCCTTTTTGGGCATTAATCTGTCCGTTGACGGCTATAAAGCTGTCAAAGCCGTAGAACTCACCGTGGCCTTCGTTTTGAAAGGTTATCGCCCCCGTAACTCTAAACGAGCCAGAAGTTATGGCCGTCCAAATAAACGATATCTACAGGGTGCAACATCAACGGTGCAAGGTGCAACGTCCGTCCGAAATGGCGAAACAGTGTCGTACGACTTTTAGGAATGCGTGCATGGATTTGAAACGGAACTGTACCATGATGCACCACCCTCCAGCGATGGCAAATCGAAGACGAGCGATGGTAATCCCGTTTTACCGCAAAATTCCGGTGTCGAAAAAATGAAGGGTAAAAAACTTACGAGACCCGATTGAGATTCGGGTTGTCCTTTTTGGGCATTAATCTATCCGTTGACGGCTGAAAGCTGTCAAAGCCGTAGAACTCACCGTGGCCTTCGTTTTGACAGGTTATTGCCCGCGTAACTCTAAACGAGTCAGAAGTTATGGCCGTCCGAATAATCGATATCTACAGGGTGCAACATCCACGGTGCAAGGTGCAACATCCGTACGAAATGGCGAAACAGTGCCGTACGACATTTAGAAATGCGTGCATGGATTTGAAATGGAACAGTACCTTGGTGCACCCCTCTCCAGCGATGGTAAATCGAAGACGAGCCACGGTAATGCCGTTTTACCGTAAAAATCCGGTGTCGAAAAATCGAAGGGTAAAAAACTTACGAGACCCGATTGAGATTCAGGTTGTCCTTTTTGGGCATTAATCTATCCGTTGACGGTTGAAAGCTGTCAAAGCCGTAGAACTCACCGTGGCCTTCGTTTTGACAGGTCATCGCCCCTGTAACTCTAAACGAGCCAGAAGTTATGGCCGTCCGAATAATCGATATCTACAGGGTGCAACATCCGCGATGCAAGGTGCAACGTCCGTCCGAAATGGCGAAACAGTGCAGTACGACTTTTAGAAATTCGGGTATGGATTTGAAACGGAACAGTACCATGGTGCACCACTCTCCAGCGATGGTAAATCGAAGACGAGCCACGGTAATGTCGTTTTACCATAAAAATCCGGTGTCGAAAAAACGAAGGGTAAAAAACTTACGAGACCCGATTGAGATTCGGGTTGTCCTTTTTGGGCATTAATCTATCCGTTGACGGCTGAAAGCTGTCAAAGCCGTAGAACTTACCGTGGCCTTCGTTTTGACAGGTTATCACCCGCGTTACTCTAAACGAGCCAGAAGTTATGGCCGTCCGAATAATCGATATCTACAGGGTGCAACATCCGCGGTGCAAGGTGCAACGTCCGTCCTAAATGGCGAAACGGTGCAGTACGACTTTTAGAAATGCGGGCATGGATTTGAAACAGAACAGTACCATGGTGCACCACTCTCCAGCGATGGTAAATCGAAGATGAGCCACGGTAATGCCGGTTTACCGTAAAAATCCGGTGTCGAAAAAACGAAGGGTAAAAAACTTACGAGACCCGATTGACATTCGGGTTGTCCTTTTTGGGCATTAATCTATCCGTTGACGGCTGAAAGCTGTCAAAGCCGTAGAACTCACCGTGGCCATCGTTTTGAAAGGTTATCGCCCCCGTATCTCTAAACGAGCCAGAAGTTATGGCCGTCCGAATAATCGATATCTACAGGATGCAACATCCGCGATGCAAGGTGCAACGTCCGTCCGAAATGGCGAAACAGTGCCGTACGACTTTTAGGAATGCATGCATGGATTTGAAACGGAACAGTACCATGGTGCACCACTCTCCAGCGATGGCAAATCAAAGACGAGCCACGGTAATGCCGTTTTACCGTAAAAATCCGGTGTCGAAAAAACGAAGGGTAGAAAACTTACGAGACCCGATTGAGATTCGGGATGTCCTTTTTGGGCATTATTCTATCCGTTGACGGCTGAAAGTTGTCAAAGCCGTAGAACTCACCGTGGCCTTCGTTTTGACAGGTTATCGCCCCCGTAACTCAAAACGAGCCAGAAGTTATGGCCGTTCGAATAATCGATATCTACAGGGTGCAACATCCGCGATGTAAGGTGCAACGTCCGTCCGAAATGGAGAAACAGTGCAGTACGACTTTTAGAAATGCGGGCATGGATTTTAAACGGAACAATACCATGGTGCACCACTCTCCAGGATGGTAAATCGAAGACGAGCCACGGTAATGCCGTTTTACCATAAAAATCCGGTGTCAAAAAAACGAAGGGTAAAAAACTTACGAGACCCGATTGAGATTCGGGTTGTCCTTTTTGGGCATTAATCTGTCCGTTGACGGCTATAAAGCTGTCAAAGCCGTAGAACTCACCGTGGCCTTCGTTTTGAAAGGTTATCGCCCCCGTAACTCTAAACGAGCCAGAAGTTATGGCCGTCCAAATAAACGATATCTACAGGGTGCAACATCAACGGTGCAAGGTGCAACGTCCGTCCGAAATGGCGAAACAGTGTCGTACGACTTTTAGGAATGCGTGCATGGATTTGAAACGGAACTGTACCATGATGCACCACCCTCCAGCGATGGCAAATCGAAGACGAGCGATGGTAATCCCGTTTTACCGCAAAATTCCGGTGTCGAAAAAATGAAGGGTAAAAAACTTACGAGACCCGATTGAGATTCGGGTTGTCCTTTTTGGGCATTAATCTATCCGTTGACGGCTGAAAGCTGTCAAAGCCGTAGAACTCACCGTGGCCTTCGTTTTGACAGGTTATTGCCCGCGTAACTCTAAACGAGTCAGAAGTTATGGCCGTCCGAATAATCGATATCTACAGGGTGCAACATCCACGGTGCAAGGTGCAACGTCCGTACGAAATGGCGAAACAGTGCCGTACGACATTTAGAAATGCGTGCATGGATTTGAAATGGAACAGTACCTTGGTGCACCCCTCTCCAGCGATGGTAAATCGAAGACGAGCCACGGTAATGCCGTTTTACCGTAAAAATCCGGTGTCGAAAAATCGAAGGGTAAAAAACTTACGAGACCCGATTGAGATTCAGGTTGTCCTTTTTGGGCATTAATCTATCCGTTGACGGTTGAAAGCTGTCAAAGCCGTAGAACTCACCGTGGCCTTCGTTTTGACAGGTCATCGCCCCTGTAACTCTAAACGAGCCAGAAGTTATGGCCGTCCGAATAATCGATATCTACAGGGTGCAACATCCGCGATGCAAGGTGCAACGTCCGTCCGAAATGGCGAAACAGTGCAGTACGACTTTTAGAAATTCGGGTATGGATTTGAAACGGAACAGTACCATGGTGCACCACTCTCCAGCGATGGTAAATCGAAGACGAGCCACGGTAATGTCGTTTTACCATAAAAATCCGGTGTCGAAAAAACGAAGGGTAAAAAACTTACGAGACCCGATTGAGATTCGGGTTGTCCTTTTTGGGCATTAATCTATCCGTTGACGGCTGAAAGCTGTCAAAGCCGTAGAACTTACCGTGGCCTTCGTTTTGACAGGTTATCACCCGCGTTACTCTAAACGAGCCAGAAGTTATGGCCGTCCGAATAATCGATATCTACAGGGTGCAACATCCGCGGTGCAAGGTGCAACGTCCGTCCTAAATGGCGAAACGGTGCAGTACGACTTTTAGAAATGCGGGCATGGATTTGAAACAGAACAGTACCATGGTGCACCACTCTCCAGCGATGGTAAATCGAAGATGAGCCACGGTAATGCCGGTTTACCGTAAAAATCCGGTGTCGAAAAAACGAAGGGTAAAAAACTTACGAGACCCGATTGACATTCGGGTTGTCCTTTTTGGGCATTAATCTATCCGTTGACGGCTGAAAGCTGTCAAAGCCGTAGAACTCACCGTGGCCATCGTTTTGAAAGGTTATCGCCCCCGTATCTCTAAACGAGCCAGAAGTTATGGCCGTCCGAATAATCGATATCTACAGGATGCAACATCCGCGATGCAAGGTGCAACGTCCGTCCGAAATGGCGAAACAGTGCCGTACGACTTTTAGGAATGCATGCATGGATTTGAAACGGAACAGTACCATGGTGCACCACTCTCCAGCGATGGCAAATCAAAGACGAGCCACGGTAATGCCGTTTTACCGTAAAAATCCGGTGTCGAAAAAACGAAGGGTAGAAAACTTACGAGACCCGATTGAGATTCGGGATGTCCTTTTTGGGCATTATTCTATCCGTTGACGGCTGAAAGTTGTCAAAGCCGTACAACTCACCGTGGCCTTCGTTTTGACAGGTTATCGCCCCTGTAACTCTAAACGAGCCAGAAGTTATGGCCGTCCGAATAATCGATATCTACAGGGTGCAACATCCACGGTGCAAGGTGCAACGTCCGTACGAAATGGCGAAACAGTGTCGTACGACATTTAGAAATGCGTGCATGCATTTGAAATAGAAGAGTACCATGGTGCACCACTCTCCAGCGATGGCAAATCGAAAACGAGCCACGGTAATCCCGTTTTACCGTAAAAATCCGGTGTCGAAAAAACGAAGGGTAAAAATCTTACGAGACCGAATGAGATTCGGGTTGTCCTTTTTGGGCATTAATCTATCCGTTGACGGCTGAAAGCTTTCAAAGCCGTAGAACCCACCGTGGCCTTCGTTTTGATAGGTTATCGCCCCCGTAACTCTAAACGAGCCAGAAGTTATGGCCGTCCGAATAATCGATATCTACAGGGTGCAACATCCGCGATGCAAGGTGCAACGTCCGTCCGAAATGGCGAAACAGTGCAGTACGACTTTTAGGAATGCGTGCATGGATTTGAAACGGAACAGTACCATGGTGCACCACTCTCCAGCGATGGTATATCGAAGACGAGCCACGGTAATGTCGTTTACCGTAAAAATCCGGTGTCGAAAAAACGAAGGGTAAAAAACTTACGAGACCCGATTGAGATTCGGGTTGTCCTTTTTGGGCATTAATCTATCCGTTGACGGTTGAAAGCTGTCAAAGCCGTAGAACTCACCGTGGCCTTCGTTTTGACAGGTTATCGCCCGCGTAACTCTAAACGAGCCAGAAGTTATGGCCGTCCGAATAATCGATATCTACAGGGTGCAACATCCACGGTGCAAGGTGCAACGTCCGTACGAAATGGCAAAACAGTGCCGTACGACATTTAGAAATGCGTGCATGGATTTGAAACGGAACAGTACCATGGTGCACCCCTCTCCGGCGATGGTAAATCGAAGACGAGCCACGGTAATGCCGTTTTACCGTAAAAATCCGGTGTCGAAAAATCGAAGGGTAAAAAACTTACGAGACCCGATTGAGATTCAGGTTGTCCTTTTTGGGCATTAATCTATCCGTTGACGGTTGAAAGCTGTCAAAGCCGTAGAACTCACCGTGGCCTTCGTTTTGACAGGTCATCGCCCCCGTAACTCTAAACGAGCCAGAAGTTATGGCCGTCCGAATAATCGATATCTACAGGGTGCAACATCCGCGATGCAAGGTGCAACGTCCGTCCGAAATGGCGAAACAGTGCAGTACGACTTTTAGAAATGCGGGTATGGATTTTAAACGGAACTGTTTGCGCCAAAATTGGTCACAAACACCCAATATCGCGAAAGCTTTCGTTTTACTCAAATCGATAATTGTCAACACAGAACTCAGCAACAATCAATATAGAATTCAGCTCTAAGCAACAAATCACAATAATTCACAGATAATAATCACAAACACAGGATTTATAGTGGTTCGGCGTTCGTGCCTATGTCCACTTTGGAGGTTTTCTCTTTATTGCTTTGCTTGATTAGATCAATTACAACGGATTACAGTTGATAATAGCTTTGAAATCTGAATACAACGGTGATTATGATGAATAAACTTGAATCCGGCAGAGTCTTGGTGTTCAATGGCAGAAGTTCTCCGAAGATCCCCTTTTCTGAAAGCTTCAGGGTGCTATTTATAGGCGTTGGAGGCCCAGATCTCGCTCAAACTTCGGGAGACTTCTTCTGGCACGTGAGTGGGCCCACGCGACCGACCCCATCAAGTTTCGTCTCGATCTAACATCGATTCGAAGTGATTTCGAACCCATCAAGAAATGGTCCAATCGAGCTGAAACTTGGCAGGAACAATCTTTACCTCGTATGGAAGCTACTGTGAAAATTTGGTTGCATTTGGATGTGTGGTTGAGGAGATATGATCGGTTCGAAATGGTGTTTCTCGGTTGGTTGTGGAGTTCGAACCGATCAACTGTAATCCGTTGTAATTGATCTAATCAAGCAAAGCAATAAAGAGAAAACCTTCAAAGTGGACGTAGGCATGAACGCCGAACCACTATAAATCATGCGTTTGTGATTATTATCTGTGAATTATTGTGATTTGTTGCTTAGAGCTGAATTCTATATTGATTGTTGCTGAGTTCTGTGTTGATTATTATCGATTTGAGTACGTAAACGGGTGCTTTCGCGATATTGGGTGTTTGTGACCAATTTTGGCGTAAACAGGAACAGTACCATGGTGCACCACTCTCCAGCGATGGCAAATCGAAGACGAGCCACGGTAATGCCGTTTTCCCGTAAAAATCCGGTGTCGAAAAAACGAAGGGTAAAAAACTTACGAGACCCGATTGAGATTCGGGATGTCCTGTTTGGGCATTAATCTATCCGTTGACGTGTAACGACCCGTATTTTACGTGTCGATAAATCGTAGAATTTGCAGGTCGTTAGTATTGTTTGTGTTGCTTCTAGCTTGAGTCGTTTAGAAGTTGACCCGGGTGCAAGTGATGAGTAGTGGCCGACTCATGGAGGGCCGACTCATGGGTGGTTGAGTCGTATGGCCGAGTTAAGGGGTAGACTACCTAAGGCTTGGGTCGTGATAGCCGAGTTAGTAGGGTCAACGGTTTATAGGTAGTGCCGACTTAATAGTTACCGAGTTAAGGGGTTGACCCAAGGGGATAAGTCGTAAGGTACTTTGGTCTTGAGTCGTTCGAAACGACTTAATGGTGAGTCGTGTGCAGTTGGGTCGGTTCGGTGATGAGTCGGAGGCGGGATAAGGCTTAGGCTTAAGTCGTAAGCGACTTAGTTAGGTCGCAGGGTCATCTGGGCTGTTGGATCCGTTAGGTCGTGAGCCTATTAGCGTTAGGTCGCTGAGTCGTGTGGATGACTTAGGAATAGGTCGTGGGGTCTTGAGTCGGTAGAGGCTTAGGTCGGCTGCTTGTTAAGTCGTTAGGTTGCTTGGTGGATGAGTCGTGAGTCGGAAGCAGTGTATTGAGTCGGCTAGGACTTAGGTTGAGTCGGCAGGGTCTTGAGTCGCGTCTTAGTTGAGTCGTTGGGTCGGCCTTGAGTTGAGTCGGTGAGACGTTGTGTAGCTAGGATTGTTGTCTCGGTTAGGCTTCTAGAGTTGATGAGTCGGCGACGACTCATGGTGAGTCGGCAAGAATTGAGTCGCGAACGACTCATGAGATGACTCGTGACCGACTCAGGGGGCGACGACTCATGGGGTGTTCAGCCTATAAATAAAGGTGTTCGGCTCACTTTTTGGCACCGGTTTTTGAAGCGACGAAGTGCTGCCATTTTGAAGACTCGACTACAACATTTCTTCATCTTCTTTTCTCCATTCCAATCAAGTGTTAGCATCCATCCAAGATCGAAGATCGAGATCGAAGATCCAAGTGTCCAAGTTGAAGATCTTCATCCGTTCAAGCTAGATTTCATCGTTTTGAGTGAGATTTCGCCGGATCAAGCCGTGATCTTCGCTGTCCAGATCTGAAGTGTTTAGATTTTGAGGTGTTTGGGTGATTTGGTGAGTGGTAGTTATCTCTCACGCGGATCCAAGGGAGTATATGGGATTGGTAGCTAGTTTACGTGTTTAAGATAGTGTTTTCTCACATTTTCCTAAAGTCTGCATGTAGATCCATCATTTGTGAAGATGTTTACCTATGCAAGTTTGTTTAACAAGTATTAGAGACAAAACCCATGTTTTATATTTGATAGATCTATGCTAAAAACCATGATTTCACATATGTTGGACTTTTGCTCATTTAATTACGAAATTGCCATTATAGTTAATATTGCTTGTTAGATCTTGTTTGAATGCTTGATTGTTTGAATGTATGATTGGTTTGATTGTTTCAAGTTAGCTTGTAGTTGATTTGGAACAAGATGGTTCGAGATGATTCAAAAGCTAAGTGGAAAGGCTCTTGAATGGTGGAAGCTGCCTGTAGCATATGAAGCGGATGTGGAAGCTCATATGGATGGATTCGAGGATGTGGGATCTTGCCATGATGCGGGAAGGCAAAGCATGATTGAGTTGGGACTTTGCTATGATGTGATGAGGCAAGGCTTATGTTGAGATGGGACGGGTCATGATGACGTTCCAAGATGAGAGACTTTGCTATGATGTGATGAGGCAAGACAAATGCTGTGATGGGACGGGTCACGAAGACGTTCCAAGCACGGGTCATGACGACGTGCAAAGTTATAACTCGGTGATGCGGTCCGGGTTGGGGTGGATAATGGTTAGCTTGAGAGGCGCTTGAGCTAGTATGGAAATAGTCGTCGAGGAGGATGACTAGGAGGCTGAGACTTCATCGTTGTTGAAGGTTCTAGCATACTCAAAGCAAGGGTACGTTGGAACGGGTCACGATGACGTTCCAGGCACGGGTCACGATGACGTGCTAGTACTCTGGGCTGATGCGTTCGGCTTAGGCACGGGTCACGATGACGTGCGGAGTTATGTCTAGACCGGGGTTACCATTAGCCCTTGACAGGTGGTCATTCAACTAACGGTGGTATCCCGGCAATGATAACAGTGATAGCCAGAGTCATGGATGTTTGGTTGTACTATCATTCGGTCTCAAGAGCGGTGTTTTCTGGGTGCTTATCTGATCTTGGTTTAGGCCTTGGGGGTTTGTATTTGGAAAGCATCGTCCTTGACTCGAGTGATTATTGCTTTGTCTTAATTATCTGCTATGTTATGCTTGCTTCTCTTTAGTGTGTGTCTGGGGGCTATCACTGTAGAAAGAGGTGGAGTGGGATGGTTTGTTTCCTATTCCTTTTATCCCTTATGCTCTTTTGGTATGTTTGATAGTTAATTTACTGCTCACTAAGACTTTGTCTGACTCAAGGTTTTATGTCTCCTCTTATTACCTTGGGCTGTTCATCCATGTTGGGATGGGCAGACTAGGTAGCAGGTGGCAGGTGCTGTGCTTAGAGTGATCCGCTGATGATGACGAAGACGAGCAGGAGGCTATGCATATTATTTCTTTCTATATGTACTGGGTATCCGCTGCTGGATTTGATTGAGTGTTATGTAGTGAGGTCTTGTTGTATGGATTTGTTGAGATGATTGTATAAAACTATTGTGATGCTTATATGATGATTTTCTGTTATGAGACTTCACTATATATTTCTCTATTGTATTTTATCCATGCGCTGTGAGTTACGATAGAGATTCTGCGATTTTATTTTCCCTGATTATCGTCCATGGCTGCCTTGCACACCTTTCAGCGCACTTTTCTCTTGTTTTGGTGTGGGAGTCATGGGCGGTCGTCTCATTTGGTATCAGAGCTTTGGTTAATCGATTTTAGCCAACGCTCGCTGACGTAACTACGTATGAGAGACGTAATTGTATTTTGATGGATGATTACTATATATAATATAGTAGCTTAGATCGATTTGAACTCCTTATGCAGTTGTTTCTTAAGGTGTTCTAATCATTCTTTTTACAGATATTAAGAATGAGTCGAAGTGAGAGACAAGCTGCGAGGGATAGTCGAGCTGCTAGGGAAGCTGTTGATTATGGAGCTATGTTTGAAGCTATGATGACTTCCATCATGAGGAGGGTACCAGCTTCAGGATCTTCTGTGGATGTGGGGGTTCAAGTCCAGGCTCCAAGGACGGTGGATTTTGCCAAGCTTTGTAAGGATTATACTTCTCTTGGGGGAAAAGCTTTCTTGGGAACGGAGTCGACTATTGAGGTGCAGAGATGGATTGATGCTTGCAGAAGAATTTTTGGTGACTTGGGAATTGATGATGCAACCAAGAGGAAGCTTGCATCGAGACAGCTTCAGGGAAGAGCTGCTGATTGGTGGAATTCTATTACTATAGATACACCAGAAGAAGAGATTACTTGGGAGCAATTCCAAGTCAGATTCGAGGCCAAGTTCATCTCTACTGTTCAGAAGTCTGCTTTGTTCAAAAGGTTTGTGGAGCTCAAGCAAGGAGGGAGGCCTGTTCTTGAGTATATTTCTGAGTTCGAAGCTTTGTCTAAGTATGCCAGATCATATATTGACTCTCCCTACCAGAAGAATGAAAAGTTTGTGACTGGTCTGGATGCTTATCTGGGAAGGCAGTTAGTGGATCATCTGGACGATCCATTTGAGAAGCTTGTGGAGAAAGCTTTGAGGCATGAGAGTTTGTTCCCTAAGGAAAGTTCTGTTGTTGCTGTGACCAGGGAAGGATCTAAACCACAGCAGAATGGTAATAAGAAGAGGAAGCAGCAACAGCAGAAAGGCAAGGATGGCCAGAAGAAGCCAAAAGGCGAAGTGACCTGCTATAACTGCCGACAGAAGGGTCATCTCTCCCGGGATTGTAAGAATCCAAAGGTGCAGTTGAAGTGCCACAACTGTGATAAGCTGGGACATATCAAGAAGGACTGTCCAGAGCCGAGGAAAGATAGGCAGGTTGTGCAAGCTTATGCTTTGGAAGCTGTGCCGTCGTCTTCAAGAGTTCCTACTGCTGAAGAGAAGGGGAAGAGTGTGGTGGTTCAAGGTACTCTTTCCATTTGTGGTGTTCCAGTTAGAGTGTTGTTTGATACTGGAGCGTCGCATTCTTTTGTTTGTGATGATTTGGTAGGCCGGTTATGTTTGAAACCGGATATTGTTGATAGGCCATTGGTTGTGACTAATCCAGTTGGGGGTTCGTCATGTTTGTGTATGATATGCCGTGGTCTAGTTGTGTCGAGTCATGATTGCTCGTTTGTTTGTGATTGCTTTGTTCTGAACTTTGCGGGGTTCGGAATTATTTTGGGTATGGACTGGCTTAGGAAGTATGCGGCTAGGATTGATTGTGAGAGGCTGGAGGTGACAGTCGGGAATGTGGATGGGCGAAAGGTTGTGATACGATGTAAGCATGAAGAAGGCGTCTTCATGAGCTTCATGTATTCGCTGGTTGTTCCACGGGATGGACTGTCATCGGTGCCTATTGTGAATGGATTTGAGGATGTCTTTGACGAAGTCAAAGGGTTGCCGCCGCATAGGGAGATCGAGTTTCGCATCGATCTAGTTGAGGGAGCCAGACCTGTTGTGATGCCTCTTAGGCGGATGGCACCGAGGGAGCAGAAAGAGCTGAAGGTGCAAGTTGATGACCTTTTGCGGAAAGGATTCATTCGGAGAAGTGTGTCCGAATGGGGTGCGCCCGTTGTGTTCGCAACCAAAGCGGATGGATCGTTGAGGTTGTGTGTCGATTATCGTGAGCTGAATAAGGTGACTAAGAAGAACAAGTATCCATTGCCGAGAATAGATGACTTGTTTGATCAGCTTCACGAGGCTAAGGTGTTTTCTCAGATGGATTTGGCAACGGGATTTCACCAGTTAAGAGTGGCGAAGGATAGTGTGCCGAAGACTGCTTTCAGGACACCATCCGGGTTTTATGAGTGGCTGGTAATGCCGTTTGGATTGACTAACGCACCAGCATATTTTGTGGATCTTATGAATAGAGTGTTCAGAGATCAGTTGAATAAGTTCGTGCTTGTGTTCGTGGATGATATTCTGATTTATTCCAGAACTGAGGAAGAGCACAAGACGCACTTGAGGATTGTTTTGGAAATACTACGGAAACATCAGCTGAAGGCTAAGTTTTCGAAGTGTCACTTCTGGAAGAGTGAAGTGAGGTTCTTAGGCCATGTTATCTCTGGAAATGGAATAGCGGTTGATCCCGCTAAGGTGGCAGCGATCCAGGATTGGGTTAGACCTAAGAATGCATCTGATGTGAGAAGTTTTCTTGGATTAGCAGGATATTATCGTCGGTTTATCAAAGACTTTTCCAAGATAGCTGCACCATTGACAGGATTGACGAAGAAGAACCAAGTGTTCAGATGGGATGATAAGTGTGAGCAAGCTTTCGTAATCCTGAAAGAGCGATTGACAAGTGCTCCTGTTTTGACTATTCCAAGTGGGAATGATGAGATGGTGGTTTACACCGATGCATGTGGCACTGGACTTGGAGCAGTGCTAATGCAGAAGGATAAAGTTGTTGCGTATGCTAGCCGACAACTGAAGCCGCACGAAAGGAATTATCCGACTCATGATTTGGAGTTAGCGGCGATTGTGTTTGCTTTGAAGATGTGGAGACATTACCTATTGGGAGTTAGATTCGAGTTGTTCACAGATCACAAGTCGTTGAAGTATCTGTTCTCCCAAAAGGATTTGAATCTTCGACAGCAACGGTGGCTAGAGTTCCTAGCATCTTATGATTTTGGTATAGCCTATACTCCGGGGAAAGGTAACGCAGTGGCTGATGCGTTGAGTCGAAGACATGCAAGTTTGGGAGCCATGTTTTCGGAATGGAAGAGTCTCGAGTATTTGGCTGGATTTGATTTCAGGCCTAGATGTGAATTGGAACCTGAGATGTTGGCAAACTTATCGGTAAGGCCTACTCTTGTAGAAAGGATTGGCGAGAGCCAAAAGAGAGACGATAAACTTGTCAAGATTATCCGTGATTTGGAATCTGGATTGGAACCAGAGAAGGATAAAGGATTCGAGGTCGATCGAGAGGGTTGGCTTCGGAAGCAAGGACGATTGGTTGTTCCCGACATTGATGGATTGAGAGATGAAGTTCTGAGGGAAAGTCATCACTCGAAGTTGACAATTCATCCAGGTGGAAATAAGATGTATCGGGATATGAAGAGAGTCTACTACTGGGAAGGTATGAAGAAAGATGTTGGAAATTTTATTTCCAAGTGTATGAACTGCCAGTTGGTGAAAGCTGAGCAGAAGAAGCCCAGTGGATTACTTCAGCCATTAGAGGTTCCTACGTGGAAGTAGGAGCAAGTGTCGATGGATTTTATCGATGGTCTACCTAGAACAAGAGCAGGGAATGAAGGGATTTGGGTCATAGTAGATCGTTTGACCAAGAGTGCAAGGTTCATTCCTGTTCGATCGACTAGGACTGCATCGAGGTTGGCTGAGTTGTATGTGAAGTGGATTGTTCGATTCCATGGTGTTCCGAAGAGTATAGTGAGCGATCGAGACCCATTGTTCACTAGTAGATTTTGGAAGAGCTTCCAGGAAGTTTTGGGAACCGAGTTGTGTTTGAGTACAGCTTATCACCCTCAAACAGATGGTCAGACTGAGAGAGTCAACCGAGTTTTGGAAGATCTTCTTAGAGCATGTGTTATGGACTTCGGAGGATCATGGGAAGATCACCTTCATTTGGTGGAGTTTGCTTATAATAACAGTTATCAGTCGAGTATTGGTATGGCACCATATGAAGCATTATATGGAAGACCGTGTAACTCTCCGACATGTTGGTTGGAAACTGGAGAAAAGTTGATACTTGGGCCAGAGATGATTCGACAGACCTCGGATTGTATAGAGATCATTCGGCAACGAATGAAGGCAGCCCAAGATCGTCAGAAAAGTTATGCCGACAATCGTCGAAAGGATTTGGAATTCGACGTGGGCGATATGGTTTTTGTGAAGATTTCTCCATTGAAGAATGTTATTAGATTCGGGAAGAAAGGAAAGTTAACTCCGAGATTTGTTGGACCATTCCCGATTATCGAGCGAATTGGAAAGCTCGCTTATAGACTGGAGTTACCGGAAAAGATGGCGGGTGTGCACAATGTTTTTCATGTATCTTATCTACGGAAGTATGTGCACCACCCAACTACAGTGGTTTCTGCTGATAGCTGTGAAGACTTAGAGGTTGATCCCGTGGTTACGAGACCTCGTAAGCCGCTTCGTATTGTTGGAACCGATACGAAACAGCTTAGGAGGAAGACGATTACGTTGCTCAAGGTACAATGGAGTGATGATGTTAACGACTGTACATGGGAGGAGGAAGAGAGGATGAAGGCAGCTCATCCTGAGCTCTTCGAGGTATGGCCCTAAAGTGTCGTGACATCTCATGAATTTGTAGCTTGTTCTAAGTCTTAGAATTCTGCATGCTAGGTTAGAATTGGATGCATGGTTTGTTGATTGCTATGGATGGTAGGCATGCGGAATGATTGTGATTGCTGTTGTTTGCTTGGAATTTCGGGGGCGAAATTCCTAAGGGGGAGAGAATGTAACGACCCGTATTTTACGTGTCGATAAATCGTAGAATTTGCAGGTCGTTAGTATTGTTTGTGTTGCTTCTAGCTTGAGTCGTTTAGAAGTTGACCCGGGTGCAAGTGATGAGTAGTGGCCGACTCATGGAGGGCCGACTCATGGGTGGTTGAGTCGTATGGCCGAGTTAAGGGGTAGACTACCTAAGGCTTGGGTCGTGATAGCCGAGTTAGTAGGGTCAACGGTTTATAGGTAGTGCCGACTTAATAGTTACCGAGTTAAGGGGTTGACCCAAGGGGATAAGTCGTAAGGTACTTTGGTCATGAGTCGTTCGAAACGACTTAATGGTGAGTCGTGTGCAGTTGGGTCGGTTCGGTGATGAGTCGGAGGCGGGATAAGGCTTAGGCTTAAGTCGTAAGCGACTTAGTTAGGTCGCAGGGTCATCTGGGCTGTTGGATCCGTTAGGTCGTGAGCCTATTAGCGTTAGGTCGCTGAGTCGTGTGGATGACTTAGGAATAGGTCTTGGGGTCTTGAGTCGGTAGAGGCTTAGGTCGGCTGCTTGTTAAGTCGTTAGGTTGCTTGGTGGATGAGTCGTGAGTCGGAAGCAGTGTATTGAGTCGGCTAGGACTTAGGTTGAGTCGGCAGGGTCTTGAGTCGCGTCTTAGTTGAGTCGTTGGGTCGGCCTTGAGTTGAGTCGGTGAGACGTTGTGTAGCTAGGATTGTTGTCTCGGTTAGGCTTCTAGAGTTGATGAGTCGGCGACGACTCATGGTGAGTCGGCAAGAATTGAGTCGCGAACGACTCATGAGATGACTCGTGACCGACTCAGGGGGCGACGACTCATGGGGTGTTCAGCCTATAAATAAAGGTGTTCGGCTCACTTTTTGGCACCGGTTTTTGAAGCGACGAAGTGCTGCCATTTTGAAGACTCGACTACAACATTTCTTCATCTTCTTTTCTCCATTCCAATCAAGTGTTAGCATCCATCCAAGATCGAAGATCGAGATCGAAGATCCAAGTGTCAAAGTTGAAGATCTTCATCCGTTCAAGCTAGATTTCATCGTTTTGAGTGAGATTTCGCCGGATCAAGCCGTGATCTTCGCTGTCTAGATCTGAAGTGTTTAGATTTTGAGGTGTTTGGGTGATTTGGTGAGTGGTAGTTATCTCTCACGCGGATCCAAGGGAGTATATGGGATTGGTAGCTAGTTTATGTGTTTAAGATAGTGTTTTCTCACATTTTCCTAAAGTCTGCATGTAGATCCATCATTTGTGAAGATGTTTACCTATGCAAGTTTGTTTAACAAGTATTAGAGACAAAACCCATGTTTTATATTTGATAGATCTATGCTAAAAACCATGATTTCACATATGTTGGACTTTTGCTCATTTAATTACGAAATTGCCATTATAGTTAATATTGCTTGTTAGATCTTGTTTGAATGCTTGATTGTTTGAATGTATGATTGGTTTGATTGTTTCAAGTTAGCTTGTAGTTGATTTGGAACAAGATGGTTCGAGATGATTCAAAAGCTAAGTGGAAAGGCTCTTGAATGGTGGAAGCTGCCTGTAGCATATGAAGCGGATGTGGAAGCTCATATGGATGGATTCGAGGATGTGGGATCTTGCCATGATGCGGGAAGGCAAAGCATGATTGAGTTGGGACTTTGCTATGATGTGATGAGGCAAGGCTTATGTTGAGATGGGACGGGTCATGATGACGTTCCAAGATGAGAGACTTTGCTATGATGTGATGAGGCAAGACAAATGTTGTGATGGGACGGGTCACGAAGACGTTCCAAGCACGGGTCATGACGACGTGCAAAGTTATAACTCGGTGATGCGGTCCGGGTTGGGGTGGATAATGGTTAGCTTGAGAGGCGCTTGAGCTAGTATGGAAATAGTCGTCGAGGAGGATGACTAGGAGGCTGAGACTTCATCGTTGTTGAAGGTTCTAGCATACTCAAAGCAAGGGTACGTTGGAACGGGTCACGATGACGTTCCAGGCACGGGTCACGATGACGTGCTAGTACTCTGGGCTGATGCGTTCGGCTTAGGCACGGGTCACGATGACGTGCGGAGTTATGTCTAGACCGGGGTTACCATTAGCCCTTGACAGGTGGTCATTCAACTAACGGTGGTATCCCGGCAATGATAACAGTGATAGCCAGAGTCATGGATGTTTGGTTGTACTATCATTCGGTCTCAAGAGCGGTGTTTTCTGGGTGCTTATCTGATCTTGGTTTAGGCCTTGGGGGTTTGTATTTGGAAAGCATCGTCCTTGACTCGAGTGATTATTGCTTTGTCTTAATTATCTGCTATGTTATGCTTGCTTCTCTTTAGTGTGTGTCTGGGGGCTATCACTGTAGAAAGAGGTGGAGTGGGATGGTTTGTTTCCTATTCCTTTTATCCCTTATGCTCTTTTGGTATGTTTGATAGTTAATTTACTGCTCACTAAGACTTTGTCTGACTCAAGGTTTTATGTCTCCTCTTATTACCTTGGGCTGTTCATCCATGTTGGGATGGGCAGACTAGGTAGCAGGTGGCAGGTGCTGTGCTTAGAGTGATCCGCTGATGATGACGAAGACGAGCAGGAGGCTATGCATATTATTTCTTTCTATATGTACTGGGTATCCGCTACTGGATTTGATTGAGTGTTATGTAGTGAGGTCTTGTTGTATGGATTTGTTGAGATGATTGTATAAAACTATTGTGATGCTTATATGATGATTTTCTGTTATGAGACTTCACTATATATTTCTCTATTGTATTTTATCCATGCGCTGTGAGTTACGATAGAGATTCTGCGATTTTATTTTCCCTGACTATCGTCCATGGCTGCCTTGCACACCTTTCAGCGCACTTTTCTCTTGTTTTGGTGCGGGAGTCATGGGCGGTCGTCTCATGACGGCTGAAAACTGTCAAAACCGTAGAACTCGCCGTGGCCTTCGTTTTGATAGGTTATGGCTCTTGTAACTCTAAACGAGCCAGAAGTTATGGCCGTCCGAATAATCGATATCTGCAAGGTGCAACATCCGCGGTGCAAGGTGCAACATCCGTCCGAAATGGCGAAACGGTGACGTACGACTTTTAGAAATGCGTGCATGGATTTGAAACGGAACAGTACCATGGTGCACCAGTCTCCAGCGATGGTAAATCGAAGATGAGCCACGGTAATCCCGTTTTACCGTAAAAATCCGGTGTCAAAAAACGAAGGGTAAAAAACTTACGAGTCCCGATTGAGGTTCGGGTTGTCCTTTTTGGGCATTAATCTATCCGTTGACGGCTGAAAGCTGTCAAAGCCGTAGAACTCACCGTGGCCTTCGTTTTGACAGGTTATCGCCCCTGTAACTCTAAACGAGCCAGAAGTTATGGCCGTCCGAATAATCGATATCTACAGGGTGCAACATCCACGGTGCAAGGTGCAACGTCCGTACGAAATGGCGAAACAGTGTCGTACGACATTTAGAAATGCGTGCATGCATTTGAAATAGAAGAGTACCATGGTGCACCACTCTCCAGCGATGGCAAATCGAAGACGAGCCACGGTAATCCCGTTTTACCGTAAAAATCCGGTGTCGAAAAAACGAAGGGTAAAAATCTTACGAGACCGAATGAGATTCGGGTTGTCCTTTTTGGGCATTAATCTATCCGTTGACGGCTGAAAGCTTTCAAAGCCGTAGAACCCACCGTGGCCTTCGTTTTGATAGGTTATCGCCCCCGTAACTCTAAACGAGCCAGAAGTTATGGCCGTCCGAATAATCGATATCTACAGGGTGCAACATCCGCGATGCAAGGTGCAACGTCCGTCCGAAATGGCGAAACAGTGCAGTACGACTTTTAGGAATGCGTGCATGGATTTGAAACGGAACAGTACTATGGTGCACCACTCTCCAGCGATGGTAAATCGAAGACGAGCCACGGTAATGTCGTTTACCGTAAAAATCCGGTGTCGAAAAAACGAAGGGTAAAAAACTTACGAGACCCGATTGAGATTCGGGTTGTCCTTTTTGGGCATTAATCTATCCGTTGACGGTTGAAAGCTGTCAAAGCCGTAGAACTCACCGTGGCCTTCGTTTTGACAGGTTATCGCCCGCGTAACTCTAAACGAGCCAGAAGTTATGGCCGTCCGAATAATCGATATCTACAGGGTGCAACATCCACGGTGCAAGGTGCAACGTCCGTACGAAATGGCAAAACAGTGCCGTACGACATTTAGAAATGCGTGCATGGATTTGAAACGGAACAGTACCATGCTGCACCCCTCTCCGGCGATGGTAAATCGAAGACGAGCCACGGTAATGCCGTTTTACCGTAAAAATCCGGTGTCGAAAAATCGAAGGGTAAAAAACTTACGAGACCCGATTGAGATTCAGGTTGTCCTTTTTGGGCATTAATCTATCCGTTGACGGTTGAAAGCTGTCAAAGCCGTAGAACTCACCGTGGCCTTCGTTTTGACAGGTCATCGCCCCCGTAACTCTAAACGAGCCAGAAGTTATGGCCGTCCGAATAATCGATATCTACAGGGTGCAACATCCGCGATGCAAGGTGCAACGTCCGTCCGAAATGGCGAAACAGTGCAGTACGACTTTTAGAAATGCGGGTATGGATTTTAAACGGAACTGTTTGCGCCAAAATTGGTCACAAACACCCAATATCGCGAAAGCTTTCGTTTTACTCAAATCGATAATTATCAACACAGAACTCAGCAACAATCAATATAGAATTCAGCTCTAAGCAACAAATCACAATAATTCACAGATAATAATCACAAACACAGGATTTATAGTGGTTCGGCGTTCGTGCCTACGTCCACTTTGGAGGTTTTCTCTTTATTGCTTTGCTTGATTAGATCAATTACAACGGATTACAGTTGATAATAGCTTTGAAATCTGAATACAACGGTGATTATGATGAATAAACTTGAATCCGGCAGAGTCTTGGTGTTCAATGGCAGAAGTTCTCCAAAGATCCCCTTTTCTGAAAGCTTCAGGGTGCTATTTATAGGCGTTGGAGGCCCAGATCTCGCTCAAACTTCGAGAGACTTCTTCTGGCACGTGAGTGGGCCCACGCGACCGACCCCATCAAGTTTCGTCTCGATCTAACATCGATTCGAAGTGATTTCGAACCCATCAAGAAATGGTCCAATCGAGCTGAAACTTGGCAGGAACAATCTTTACCTCGTATGGAAGCTACTGTGAAAATTTGGTTGCATTTGGATGTGTGGTTGAGGAGATATGATCGGTTCGAAATGGTGTTTCTCGGTTGGTTGTGGAGTTCGAACCGACCAACTGTAATCCGTTGTAATTGATCTAATCAAGCAAAGCAATAAAGAGAAAACCTTCAAAGTGGACGTAGGCATGAACGCCTAACCACTATAAATCATGCGTTTGTGATTATTATCTGTGAATTATTGTGATTTGTTGCTTAGAGCTGAATTCTATATTGATTGTTGCTGAGTTCTGTGTTGATTATTATCGATTTGAGTACGTAAACGGGTGCTTTCGCGATATTGGGTGTTTGTGACCAATTTTGGCGCAAACAGGAACAGTACCATGGTGCACCACTCTCCAGCGATGGCAAATCGAAGACGAGCCACGGTAATGCCGTTTTACCGTAAAAATCCGGTGTCGAAAAAACGAAGGGTAAAAAACTTACGAGACCCGATTGAGATTCGGGATGTCCTGTTTGGGCATTAATCTATCCGTTGACGGCTGAAAACTGTCAAAACCGTAGAACTCGCCGTGGCCTTCGTTTTGATAGGTTATGGCTCTTGTAACTCTAAACGAGCCAGAAGTTATGGCCGTCCGAATAATCGATATCTGCAAGGTGCAACATCCGCGGTGCAAGGTGCGACATCCGTCCGAAATGGCGAAACGGTGACGTACGACTTTTAGAAATGCGTGCATGGATTTGAAACGGAACAGTACCATGGTGCACCAGTCTCCAGCGATGGTAAATCGAAGATGAGCCACGGTAATCCCGTTTTACCGTAAAAATCCGGTGTCAAAAAACGAAGGGTAAAAAACTTACGAGTCCCGATTGAGGTTCGGGTTGTCCTTTTTGGGCATTAATCTATCCGTTGGCGGCTGAAAGCTGTCAAAGCCGTAGAACTCACCGTGGCCTTCGTTTTGACAGGTTATCGCCCCTGTAACTCTAAACGAGCCAGAAGTTATGTCCGTCCGAATAATCGATATCTATAGGGTGCAACATCCGCGGTGCAAGGTGCAACGTCCGTACGAAATGGCGAAATAGTGTCGTACGACATTTAGAAATGCGTGCATGGATTTGAAATAGAAGAGTACCATGGTGCACCACTCTCCAGCGATGGCAAATCGAAGACGAGCCGCGGTAATCCCGTTTTACCGTAAAAATCCGGTGTCGAAAAAACGAAGGGTAAAAAACTAACGAGACCCGAATGAGATTCGGGTTGTCCTTTTTGGGCATTAATCTATCCGTTGACGGCTGAAAGCTTTCAAAGCCGTATAACTCACCATGGCCTTCGTTTTGATAGGTTATCGCCCCCGTAACTCTAAACGAGGCAGAAGTTATGGCCATCCGAATAATCGATATCTACAGGGTGCAACATCCGCGATGCAAGGTGCAACGTCCTTCCGAAATGGCGAAACAGTGCAGTACGACTTTTAGAAATACGGGCACGGATTTGAAACGGAACAGTACCATGGTGCACCACTCTCCAGCGATGGTAAATCGAAGACGAGCCACGGTAATGTCGTTTACCGTAAAAATCCGGTGTCGAAAAAACAAAGGGTAAAAAACTTACAAGACTCGATTGAGATTCGGGTTGTCCCTTTTGGGCATTAATCTATCCTTTGACGGCTGAAAGCTGAGAAAGCCGTAGAACTCACCATGGCCTTCGTTTTGACAGGTTATCGCCCGCGTAACTCTAAACGAGCCAGAAGTTATGGCCGTCCGAATAATCGATATCTACAGGGTGCAACATCCGCGGTGCAAGGTGCAACGTCCGTCCGAAATGGCGAAACAAGTGCCGTACGACTTTTAGAAATGCGGGCATGGATTTGAAACGGAACAGTACCATGGTGCACTACTCTCCGGCGATGGTAAATCGAAGACGAGCCACGGTAATGCCGTTTTACCGTAAAAATCCGGTGTCGAAAAAACGAAGGGTAAAAAACTTACGAGACCCGATTGAGATTCAGGTTGTCCTTTTTGGGCATTAATCTATCCGTTGACGGTTGAAAGCTGTCAAAGCCGTAGAACTCACCGTGGCCTTCGTTTTGACAGGTCATCGCCCCCGTAACTCTAAACGAGCCAGAAGTTATGGCCGTCCGAATAATCGATATCTACAGGGTGCAACATCCGCGGTGCAAGGTGCAACGTCCGTCCGAAATGGCGAAATAGTGCCGTACGACTTTTAGGAATGTCTGCATGGATTTGAAACGGAACAGTACCATGGTGCACCACTCTCCAGCGATGGCAAATCAAAGACGAGCCACGGTAATGCCGTTTTACCGTAAAAATCCGGTGTCGAAAAAACGAAGGGTAAAAATCTTACGAGACCCGATTGAGATTCGGGATGTCCTGTTTGGGCATTAATCTATCCGTTGACGGCTGAAAGCTGTCAAAGCCGTAGAACTCACCATGTCCTTCGTTTTGACAGGTTATCGCCCCCGTAACTCTAAACGAGCCAGAGGTTATGGCCGTCCGAATAATCGATATCTACAGGGTGCAACATCCGCGGTGCAAGGTGCAACGTTCGTCCGAAATGGCGAAACAGCGTCGTACGACTTTTAGGAATGCATGCATGGATTTGAAACGGAACAGTACCATGGGGCACCACTCTCCAGCGATGGCAAATCGAAGACGACCACAGTAATCCCGTTTTACCGTAAAAATCCGATGTCGAAAAAACGAAGGGTAAAAAACTTACGAGCCCCGATTGAGATTCGGGTTATCCTTTTTGGGCATTAATCTATCCGTTGACGGCTGAAAGCTTTCAAAGCCGTAGAACTCACCGTGGCCTTCGTTTGGACAGGTTATCGCCCCCGTAACTCTAAACGGAACAGTACCATGGTGCTCCACTCTCCAACGATGGTAAATCGAAGATGAGCCACGGTAATGCCGTTTTACCGTAAAAATCCGGTGTCGAAAAAACGAAGGGTAAAAAACTTACGAGACCCGATTGAGATTCGGGTTGTCCTTTTTGGGCATTAATCTATCCGTTGACGGCTGAAAGCTGTCAAAGCCGTAGAACTCACCGTGGCTATCGTTTTGAAAGGTTATCGCCCCCGTATCTCTAAACGAGCCAGAAGTTATGGCCGTCCGAATAATCGATATCTACAGGATGCAACATCCGCGGTGCAAGGTGCAACGTCCGTCCGAAATGGCGAAACAGTGCCGTACGACTTTTAGGAATGCGTGCATGGATTTGAAACGGAACAGTACCATGGTCACCACTCTCCAGCGATGGCAAATCGAAGACTAGCCACGGTAATCCCGTTTTACCGTAAAAATCCGGTGTCGAAAAAACGAAGGGTAAAAAACGAAGGGTAAAAATCCCGTTTTACCGTAATCTATCCGTTGACGGCTGAAAGCTTTCAAAGCCGTAGAACTTATCGTAGACTTCGTTTGGACAGGTTATCGCCCTCGTAACTCTAAACGAGCCAGAAGTTATGGCCGTCCGAATAATCGATATCTACAGGGTGCAACATCCGCGATGCAAGGTGCAACGTCCGTCCGAAATGGCGAAACAGTGCCGTACGACTTTTAGAAATGCGGGCATGGATTTGAAACGGAACAGTACCCTGGTGCACCACTCTCCAACGATGGTAAATCGAAGAAGAGCCACGGTAATGCCGTTTTACCGTAAAAATCAGGTGTCGAAAAAACGAAGGGTAAAAAACTTACGAGACCCGATTGAGATTCGGGTTGTCCTTTTTAGGCATTAATCTATCCGTTGACGGCTGAAAGCTGTCAAAGCCGAAGAACTCACCGTGGCCTTCGTTTTGACAGGTTATCGCGCGCGTTACTCTAAACGAGCCAGAAGTTATGGCCGTCCGAATAATCGATATCTACAGGGTGCAACATCCGCGGTGCAAGGTGCAACGTCCGTCCGAAATGGCGAAACAGTGCCGTACGACTTTTAGGAATGCGTGCATGGATTTGAAACGGAACAGTACCATGGTACACCACTCTCCAGCGATGGCAAATCGAAGACTAGCCACGGTAATCCCGTTTTACCGTAAAAATCCGGTGTCGAAAAAACGAAGGGTAAAAAACTTACGAGACCCGATTGAGATTCGGGTTGTCCTTTTTGGACATTAATCTATCCATTGACGACTGAAAGCTGTCAAAGCCGTAGAACTCATCGTGGCCTTCGTTTTGACAGGTTATCGCCCGCGTAACTCTAAACGAGCCAGAAGTTATGGCCGTCCGAATAATCGATATCTACAGGGTGCAACATTCGCGGTGCAAGGTGCAACGTCCGTCCGAAATGGCGAAACAGTGTCGTACGACTTTTAGGAACACGTGCATGGATTTGAAATAGAACAGTACCATGGTGCACCACTCTCCAGCGATGGCAAATCGAAGACGAGCCATGGTAATCCCGTTTTACCGTAAAAATCCGGTGTCGAAAAAACGAAGGGTAAAAAACTTACGAGATCCGATTGAGATTCGGGTTGTCCTTTTTGGGCATTAATCTATCCGTTGACGGCTGAAAGCTTACAAAGCCGTAGAACTCACAGTGGCCTTCGTTTGGACAGGTTATCGCCTCCGTAACTCTAAACAAGCCAGAAATTATGGCCGTCCGAATAATCGATATCTACAGGGTGCAACATCCGCGGTGCAAGGTGCAACGTCCGTCTGAAATGGCGAAACAGTGCTGTACGACTTTTAGGAATGCGTGCATGGATTTGAAACGGAACAGTACCATGGTGCACCACTCTCCAACGATGGCAAATCGAAGACGAGCCACGGTAATGCCGTTTTACCGTAAAAATCCGGTGTTGAAAAAACGAAGGGTAAAAAACTTACGAGACCCGATTGAGATTCGGGTTGTCCTTTTTGGGCATTAATCTATCTGTTGACGGCTGAAAGATGTCAAAGCCGTAAAACTCACCGTGGCCTTCGTTTTGACAGGTTATCGTGCGCGTTACTCTAAACGACCCAGAAGTTATGGCCGTCCGAATAATCGATATCTACAGGGTGCAACATCCGCGGTGCAAGGTGCAACGTCCGTCCGAAATGGCGAAACAGTGCCGTACAACTTTTAGGAATGCGTGCATGGATTTGAAACGGAATAGTACCATGGTGCACCACTCTCCAAGGAAGGCAAATCGAAGACGAGCCACGGTAATGCCGTTTTACCGTAAAAATCCGGTGTCGAAAAAACGAAGGGTAAAAAACTTACGAGACCCGATTGAGATTCGG
Organism: Allium cepa; assembly: GCA_030765085.1. Lineage (NCBI taxonomy): Eukaryota > Viridiplantae > Streptophyta > Magnoliopsida > Asparagales > Amaryllidaceae > Allium > Allium cepa. Next base: position 32,572,682 of record CM060943.1, on the reverse strand, counting down.
GATGTCCTTTTTGGGCATTAGTCTATCCGTTGACGGCTGAAAGCTATCAAAGCCGTAGAACTCACCGTGGCCTTCGTTTTGATAGGTTATCGCCCCCGTAACTCTTAACGAGCCAGAAGTTATGGCCGTCCGAATAATCGATATCTACAGGGTGCAACATCCGCGGTGCAAGGTGCAACGTCCGTCCGAAATGGTGAAACAGTGTCGTACGACTTTTAGGAATGCGTGCATGGATTTGAAACGGAACAATACCATGGTGCACCACTCTCCAGCGATGGAAAATCTAAGACTAGCCACGGTAATCCCGTTTTACCGTAAAAATCCGGTGTCGAAAAAACGAAGGGTAAAAAACTTACGAGACCCGATTGAGATTCGGGTTGTCCTTTTTGGGCATTAATCTATCCGTTGACGGCTGAAAGCTGTCAAAGCCGTAGAGCTCACTGTGGCCTTCGTTTTGACAGGTTATCGCCCGTGTAACTCTAAACGAGCCAGAAGTTATGGCTGTCCGAATAATCGATATCTACAGGGTGCAACATTCGCGGTGCAAGGTGCAACGTCCGTCCGAAATGGCAAAACAGTGCCGTACGACTTTGAGGAATGCGTGCATGGATTTGAAACGGAACAGTACCATGGTACACCACTCTCCAGCGATGGCAAATCGAAGACGAGCCACGGTAATCCCGTTTTACCGTAAAAATCCGCTGTCGAAAAAACGAAGGGTAAAAAACTTACGAGACCCGATTGAGATTCGGGTTGTCCTTTTTGGGCATTATTCTATCCGTTGACGGCTGAAAGCTTTCAAAGCCGTAGAACTCACCGTGGCCTTCGTTTTGACAGGTTATCGCCCCCGTAACTCTAAACGAGCCAGAAATTATGGCCGTCCGAATAATAGATATCTATAGGGTGCAACATCCGCAGTGCAAGGTGCAACGTCCGTCCGAAATGGCGAAACAGTGCCGTACGACTTTTAGGAATGCGTGCATGGATTTGAAACGGAACAGTACCATGGTGCACCACTCTCCAGCGATGGCAAATCGAAGACGAGCCACGGTAATGCCGTTTTACCCTAAAAATCCGGTGTCGAAAAAACGAAGGGTAAAAAACTTACTTGACCCGATTGAGATTCGGGTTGTCCATTTTGGGCATTAATCTATCCGTTGACGGCTGAAAGCTTTCAAAGCCGTAGAACTCACCGTGGCCTTCGTTTTGACAGGTTATCGACCCCGTAACTCTAAACGAGCCAGAAGTTATGGCCGTCCGAATAATCGATATCTACAGGGTGCAACATCCGCGGTGCAAGGTGCAACGTCCGTCCGAAATGGCGAAACAGTGCCGTACGACTTTTAGGAATGCGTGCATGGATTTGAAATGGAACAGTACCATGGTGCACCACTCTCCAGTGATGACAAATCAAAGACGAGCCATGGTAATACCGTTTTACCGTAAAAATCCAGTGTCGAAAAAACGAAGGGTAAAAAACTTACGAGACCCGATTGAGATTCGGGTTGTCCTTTTTGGGCATTAAACTATCCGTTGACAGCTGAAAGCTATCAAAGCCGCAGAACTCACCGTGGCCTTCGTTTTGACAGGTTATCGCCCCCGTAACTCTAAACGAGACAGAAGTTATGGCCGTCCGAATAATCGATATCTACAGGGTGTAACATCCGCGATGCAAGGTGCAACGTCCGTCCGAAATGGCGAAACAGTGCCGTACGACTTTTAGAAATGCGGGCATGAATTTGAAACGGAACAGTACCATGGTGCACCACTCTCCAACGATGGGAATCGAAGACGAGCAACGGTAATCCCGTTTTACCGTAAAAGTCCGGTATCGAAAAAACGAAGGGTAGAAAACTTACGAGACCCGATTAAGATTCGGGTTGTCCTTTTTGGGCATTAATCTATCCGTTGACGGCTGAAAGCTTTCAAAGCCGTAGAACTCACTGTGGCCTTCGTTTTGACAGGTTATCGCCCCCGTAACTCTAAACGAGCCAGAAGTTATGGCCGTCCAATTAATCGATATCTACAGGGTGCAACATCCGTGGTGCAAGGTGCAACGTCCGTCCGAAATGGCGAAACAGTGCCGTACGACTTTTAGAAATGCGTGCATGGATTTGAAACGGAATAGTACCATGGTGCACTGTTCGTCTACGGAATTTCTATCGGTTTAGAAAACCGTCGAACGAATTTTGAAATAAAATTTATACCGCAAGCGCACGGTGTACGAATGTAGCACGTGGCGAATACGGGTCGATCCGCAGGGAATTGATGATTTTAAAATTCTACTCAATCAAATTAACCAAAGTTGGAAGAGTGATTAACTGAAAAAAAAAAGAAAAATGACAAAAGAAAATAGATAAAAATATGAGAGTGTTAAGACAATTTAAAGGCAATTTCCACTCTCTAGATCACATAAATCAACAAAATGAAGTTATGATCTCTCTTTTCTTGTCATTAGTGAATTAGTTGATGTGCTTATCATAAGTATGGTATATTTATGCTATTAATTTGCTCAATATAAACCATCAAACTATAACACAACCACTAATACACTTTTAAATCTCATAAAATATGACAACAAAGTTGAAAGCAAAATTTATTTTAAGCATGGCCTATTAACCATTAATTAGAAATATAAGCCATCAAATTTCATTTTCAACAATCACTTCTTTGCCATAATCATACGTAGATGAAGAGGTAATTTTGTGTTTTGTTTGTTTAAGCATAGCCTATTTGTTATGAACAACATAGACTATCAAATTCAAAGCTAAAACAACAAGTTAAACCACTTCAAAACATTTCATTTAAGCACAAAAGAGAGCATAAACAACAAAATGTTGGATCTACATACTAGAGAGCTTCATTACTCCTAAATTGAAGGGATTAAGCTCTCATATTTGTTATCAAATCAACAAATGTAGAAAGCAACATGAAAGCAAAAGAAAAAGAAAAAGAAAGCAAGATAAAGAAAAACTATTCTACTTGCATAAAGGAAAATCTACACTACTTGCATAAAAGGAAATGAACATGTAATTAAAAAGAAACAATAATTAACATTGTGTAAAAGAAAAGAATTACATAAGAGAAGAAATGGCTAAGTAGCCATGGAAAGAAAGAGAAATTTGATTTATTTTCTAAACTAAAACTAACTAACTAAGGGGAAGACGGCTACATGAAATATAAGGGGTATTTATACAAGTTAGAAACCCTAATTCACTTTTTGGGGAATGCCCAAAATGCCCCTTAGGAAGTGTGGAGGCCAAGTAACCATTAACATGTCTTAATCCCCCATTAAGTGTACATGAAGCCATTAACTTCATAAGCATGTGCATTAGCCTTCAACTTGTACGTTAAGGTAGGTGGGTAGGTGGGGTCCTCCATGATCTTCACTTTGAATTATTTCCATCTTCATTCCTTTATATTCTTTGTGCATGCATATTTCTTCATGAAACCACTCCTATTTGAGACCATTTTCCTACAAAAATATATATAAATTTTCAATTAATTTTTCTCAAAGAAATATATGCACACAAATGACCGTTTTGCCCATATATGAAGATGAATATGTGACAATTTGGAATAATTTGAATTTGTGGTTTAAACAGGTTAAAATACCCGATATGATCATTTATTTAATTCAAATAGAATAAATATGGTGGTAAAAATATGCACATTTACGTGCACATCAAATACCCCCACACTTATCTTTTTATTCGTCCTCGAATAAACTAAAACTAAGATAAATCCGTTTTCGTAGGAAGCACGATTGCATTAAGCATATGCAACAAGTCGTTAAACTTCTGGGTCTCCCCAGTAGGACGAGTGTTGTCTCGTGAGGGTTTTCAGCGGATACAACCCACAAAATCCAAATGCAGGATGAAAATATTTAAAAAATGCAAGATTTATTTACAGAGAGATGAATGCGAGTTTTGGAAATATTTACAAATGAAGGATTTATTTTTAAATTTACACGAATAAGTTAAATATAGGTTTTGGTTATTATCTTGAAAATTTATGTCATTTACTCGTCACAATTTCCAACAAAAATCAAGTTATCATAACAAATAGACGATAGTTTAACTTGTTGTTTCGGTTGATAACAAAGTGTAATTATAAAATGGATCCTTAGTTGATTGTCAAAGTTTATCAAAGTGGTATTTTCATTTCTTTTCAATAACAAATCAAATCAAATAAGTAAAAATAGTGCTAGGATTTCAATTGCTTGCTCTCTCATTATTTGTAAGAAAACTACACACCTAGCTCAGGTAAACTGAGGCCAGATATACCACTCATGCACTGCCTTTCGGGCTTATATGAGGGGAGTACAGAGCATGGCGAGTGCACACACTTTCGTGCATACACCTATCGACCGTAGGTGGTTTCAGTAAGACTGTTCTTTTTATTTTTTTTATTTTTCTTTTTTACATGTGTTCCATACATGCATAACCGTAAGGACTTTTAAATGAGTATGGAAGCACATAAACAAAGATTCCAAGTAATTCACCCATGCATAACCGTGAGGACTTTTAAATGAGAGTGAATACATTGTTATTATTTTTTTATTTATTTTTTATATTTTTTTAAGAGAGAGAGAGAGTTTTGCAAAATCATCTTAGCACCATTTAACTTAGAAGACAAAAAAAATGTTACATCCTTTACTTTAAATTCACCACTTTTAAAACAAAGATTTTCAATTAGGATGTATTTCATAATTAACACATATGAATCTTCCTATATACCAGTTAAACCATTTTATTTGTAATAAAACTTCATTTTTATTTTTGTTAAGACGACTAAATTTTCAAAAATTTCCATTTAGTAAACCAAAACCATATATTTATCCTATAGTGTTTCTTTAAAAAATAAATCAAAAGAAAAAAAATTTGGGATTTTTTCAGATTTTAAAAGAAAACGACAAAAATAAACCATAAAAAATTGAAGATAATCTACCCCCACACTTGACTTTGACTGTGTCCCCACAGTCAACCCAAGTGGAAGAAGAAAAATAAAATAAAAATCTAATATTTACATGAAAGATTATTATTTACAAGAGATGAGAAAGTATACAGTCAAAAAGTAAATGAAACGGTCTTCTAAAGACCGATTCATTTGTCTCGTCAAATGTGTGAGACACAGCTTAAGCACGAAAAACCAAATCGTAAAAGATTTCGCGGTTGAATGTGGATATGGAAAAACGAAAGTCATTTTATTGAAAATCATGCGAGTTGTTTTATTTTCGATGATTTCTGGGGTAGATAGAAAAATTGGTTGAAGTTCAATTTCTTTCAAAGTATCGATTTCAAAATCAAAATGGTGATCGAAATTTTGCCCTTCAAAATTCAACAACTCGTTTTCAAAAAGTCCATAATACTTATGTTCGTTAAATTCGACTTCCTTTGTTGGATTATCAACAACTTCATCATGTAAATCGAGTTTCAAAGTTGTCGTATTCAAATTTTCAGAAAAAGGAAGATCGATGTTTAAATCGAGTTTCGCACCCTCAAAAGAATTGAAATCCAACTCAATTACCGTATTTTCAACAACTTGATTAAGATCGTCATTATCAAATTCAAAAGTTGTTATTTGAAAATCGTCGATTTGGGTAAAAGGTGGATTATCACTTGACTCATCACACGTTGAGATTTGATTTTGTTGTTCACATTGTTTCATATAAGTTTCAAACAACAAATCCGTGTGATCATCGTAAATTTCATTCATTTGTTCAACAAAATCCAATTTATAGTTATTAAATTGTGAATTTTCGATTTGGATTTGTTGAGAACAAAAATTTTCACTCGTAACATGGCTAGGATTATTCCCATTGCCAAATTCGTTTGAAAAGTTGTTCCCATTTTCATGTTGAGTTTGGAATTCATTTTGTAGTTCGAAATTAAATTGGCATGGGTTATAATTGTAATCGTTTGAATTTTGAATTGAATTCAAATTTTGAAATCCTTGACTCAGGTTATTACACAAATCAGAATTACACAAATCATTTATCTCTTGATTTTGTCGTGTAGAAAGTTCGAGTAAAGATGAAATCATTTCAATGCTATTTTCAACAGTCGAACTGTGACGACCGCCCATGACTCCCGCACCAAAACAAGGGAATAATGCGCTGAAAGGTGTGCAAGGCAGCCATGGACGATAGTCAGGGTAAAATAAAATCGCAGAATCTCTATCGTAACTCACAGCGCATGGATAAAATACAATAGAGAAATATAATATAGTGAAGCTCCATAGAACACAACATCATCATATAAGCAACATAGCAGTTTTATACAATCAAATGAATCATCAATACATCAGAGCCTCACTACATCACTCAATCAGATACAACAGCGGAACACCCAGTACATATAGGAAAGTAATATGCATAGCCTCCTGCTCGTCTTCGCCATCATCAACGGAAAACTCTACTCTAAGCACAGCACCTGCCACCTGCTACTCAGTCTGCCCATCCCAAACATGGATGAACAGCCCAAGGTAATAAGAGGAGACATAAAACCTTGAGTCAGACAAAGTCTTAGTGAGCAGTAAATTAACAATCAAGCATACCAAAAGAGCATAAGGAAATAAAGGAATAGGAACCAAACCATCCCACTCCACCTCTTTCTACAGTGATAGCCCCCAGACACACACTAAGGAGAAGTAAGCATAACATAGCAGATAAGTAAGGTAAAGCAATAATCACTCGAGTCAAGGACGATGTTTTCCAAATACAAACCCCCAAGGCCTAAACCAAGATCAGATAAGCACCCAGAAAACACCGCTCTTGAAGCCGAATGATGATACAACCAAACATCCAAACATCCATGACTCTGGCTATCACTGTTAACCTTGCTTCGAAATCACCGTTAATTGAATGACCGACTCCTTCCTGAGCCATCTGTCAAGGGCTAATGGTAACCCCGGTTCTAGACAAAACTCCGCACACTGCCTTGTGCCTAGGACTTATCTTCTTGGCCCAGAGTACTCGACTACCTGCCTGTAGTCTTTTAGGCGTCCCTATGTACTCCTGCTTTAGGTTTGCTAGAACCTTCAATAACGATGAGATCCAAGCCTCCTTGTCATCCTTCTCGACGACTACTATCAACTTAGCCCAAGCTACCTCTTGAGTAATCCATTATCAACCAACTTGAACTACCCTTCAAGTTATCAACATGCTTGGAATGATCCCTGCCTGGATTAAGCCAAGACTCACATCATACTTCGCTTCATCGTACCAAAGCAAAGTCTCAACTCAACAACATGGTTTGCCTTATCGCATCATGGCAAAGTTCCATCTCAACATCATCCAATCTACGCATATGAGCTTCAACATCCGCTACATACGCCTTAAGCAGCTTTCACCATTCAAGAGCCTTCTTCCGTAGCTTTTGAATCATCTTCAATCATCTTGTTCCAAATCAACTACAAGCTAACTTGGAGCAATCAAATCTAGCATACATTCAAACATTCAAGCATTCAAACAAGATCTATTAAGCAATATCAATTATAATGGCAATTTCGTAATTAAGTGTGCAAAAGTCCAACATATGTGAAATCATGGTTTTTAGCATAGATCTATCAAATCTAAAACATGGGTTTTGTCTCTAATACTTGTTAAATAACTTTAATAGATAAACATCTTCAAACATGATGGATCTACATGCAGACTTAAGGAAAATGCGAGAAAACGCTAACTTTAACACATAAACATATCACCAATCCCATATACTCCTTTGGATCCGCGTGAGAGATAACTACCACTCACCAAATCACCAAAACAACCTAAAAAGAATCAACTTCAGATCTGGACAGCAAGGACTTGGACTTGATCCGGAGAAATTTCACTTGAAACGGTGAAATCTAGCCTCTTCGGAAGAAAATCTTCAACTTTGGCTCTTGATCTTTGATCTTGATCTTCAATCTTCAATGGATGTTAGCACTTGATAGAAGTAGAGAAAGAAGTGAAGAAAATACTGTAGTCGAGTCTCCAAAATGGCAGCACTTCGTCGCTTCAAAAACCGGTGCCAAAAAGTGAGCCGAACACCTCTATTTATAAGCTGGATCCCCCATGAGTCGTCGCCCCATGAGTCGGTCCCGACTCATCATGAGTCGTCCACGACTCATCTCCTGCCGACCCACTACACACGCGACTCATACACTAAGCCACCCACACGACTCAACAAGCAGCCGACCTAAGCCTCTATCGACTCACCATACCAAGATACCAGGTCATACGACTCAACCAGGGTGCCGACTTAACTACATACGACTCATCAATGCCGACCTATCCCCTGTCCAAACTAACCCTAAGTCGCTAACGACTTAACTGGTCTCACCGACTCAACCCAAGACCGACCCAACGACTCAACTAAGACGCGACTCAAGACCCCTTTGCCGACTCAACATCCTAGCTCATATACGACTCAAAACATACACGGCCTAAGACACAAGCCTTCTAACGACTCACGACTCATCCCATGAGTCGTCCCTAACGACTCAACATCCTACCACCATAAGCCGTGCGCGACTTATCCCAGGCTTACCATGAGTCGTTCAACGACCTAACTAGAATGCGACTCATCGCCCCAACGACCCAACTACCTCCCGACTCAACTACCCATGAGTCGGCAACACCACTATGCCATAAACCATTGAGTCGCATGCTATCCTAAGTCATTTAAGTCGTATCCTACTGAGTCGGTCGTCACTTAACACAGCAACTCACTAACTCGGCCATCCCTTGAGTCGGCTATTCCTATGACTCGTCTAAACTTACAAGCTTATGAGTCGGTCATGACTTAGACCATCAACCCTATGAGTCGGCCACGACTCATCTTGCCAACCCTTAACCTGCTGACTCGGCCTAGACCATGAGTCGTTCCCCTCTTGACTCGGCAACCCCCTACCTTCCATGAGTCGGCAACTACTATGAGTCGGCTACTCAATGACTCAAATCCTTGCTAACCCGAACACAACCTAACCTATGAGTCGGTTACGACTCAAGCCTTAACTCGGCTACACCTATGAGTCGTTCACGACTCATCACTTCACTCGGGTTAACTTGCAAACGACTCAAGCTAGAGACATCACAAACAACACTAACAACCTGCAAATTCTACGATCTATCGTCACGTAAAATACGGGTCGTTACATTCTCTCCCCCTTAGGAATTTCGCCCCCGAAATTCCAAACAAACAACAGCAATCAAAGATATTCCGCATGCCTACCATCCAAAGCAATCAACAAACCATGCAACCAATTCTAGCCTAGCATGCAGAATTCTAAGACTTAGAACAAGCTACAAATTCATGAGATGTCACGACACTTTAGGGCCATACCTCGAAGAGTCCTGGATGAGCTGCCTTCATCCTCTCTTCCTCCTCCCACGTACAGTCGTTAACATCGTCACTCCATTGTACCTTGAGCAACGAAATCGTCTTCCTCCTAAGCTGTTTCGTATCGGTTTCCACAATACGAAGCGGCTTACGAGGTCTCGTAACCACTGGATCAACCTCTAAGTCTTCACAGCTATCAGCAGAAACCACCGTAGTAGGGTCGTGCACATACTTCCGTAGATAAGATACATGAAAAACATTGTGCACACCCGCCATCTTTTCCGGTAACTCCAATCTATAAGCGAGCTTTCCAATTCGCTCGATAATCGGGAATGGTCCAACAAATCTCGGAGTCAACTTTCCTTTGTTCCCGAATCGAATAACATTCTTCAATGGAGAAATCTTCACAAAAACCATATCACCTACGTCGAACTCCAAATCCTTTCGACGATTATCTGCATAACTTTTCTGACGATCTTGGGCTGCCTTCATTCTTTGTCGAATGATCTCTATACAATCTGAAGTTTGTCGAATCATCTCTGGCCCAAGTATCAGCTTTTCTCCAGTTTCTAACCAACATGTCGGAGAGTTACACGGTCTTCCATATAATGCTTCATATGGTGCCATCCCAATGCTAGACTGATAACTGTTGTTATAAGCAAACTCCACCAAATGAAGGTGATCTTCCCATGATCCTCCAAAGTCCAAAACACAAGCCCTAAGAAGATCTTCCAAAATTCGGTTGACTCTCTCAGTCTGACCATCTGTTTGAGGGTGATAAGCTGTACTCAAACACAACTTGGTTCCCAAAACTTCCTGGAAGCTCTTCCAAAATCCACTAGTGAACAATGGGTCTCGATCGCTCACTATACTCTTCGGAACACCATGGAATCGAACAATCCACTTCACATACAACTCAGCCAACTTCGATGCAGTTCTAGTCGATCGAACAGGAATGAACCTTGCACTCTTGGTCAAACGATCTACAATGACCCAAATCCCTTCATTCCCTGCCCTGGTTCTAGGTAGACTATCGATAAAATCCATCGACACTTGCTCCCATTTCCACGTAGGAACCTCTAATGGCTGAAGTAATCCACTGGGCTTCTTCTGCTCAGCTTTCACCAACTGGCAATTCATACATTTGGAAATAAAATTTCCAACATCTTTCTTCATACCTTCCCAGTAGTAGGCTCTCTTCATATCCCGATACATCTTATTACCACCTGGATGAATTGTCAACTTCGAGTGATGACTTTCCCTCAGAACTTCATCTCTCAATCCATCTATATCGGGAACAACCAATCGTTCTTGCTTTCGAAGCCAACCCTCTCGATCGACCTCGAATCCCTTATCCTTCTCTGGTTCCAATCCAGATTCCAAATCACGGATAATCTTGACAAGCTTATCATCTTTCTTTTGGCTCTCGCCAATTCTTTCCACAAGAGTAGGCCTTATTGATAAGTTTGCCAACATCTCAGGTTCCAATTCGCATCTAGGCCTGAAATCAAATCCAGCCAAATACTCAAGACTCTTCCATTCTGAAAACATGGCTCCCAATCCTGCATGTCTTCGACTTAACGCATCAGCCACTGCGTTTCCTTTTCCCGGAGTATAGGCTATACCGAAATCATAAGATGCTAGAAACTCTAACCACCGTTGCTGTCGAAGATTCAAATCCTTTTGGGAGAACAGATACTTCAACGACTTATGATCTGTGAACAACTCGAATCTAACTCCCAATAGATAGTGTCTCCACATCTTCAAAGCAAACACAATCGCCGCTAACTCCAAATCATGAGTTGGATAATTCCTTTCATGCGGCTTCAGTTGTCGACTAGCATACGCAACAACCTTATCCTTCTGCATTAGCACTGCTCCAAGTCCAGTGCCACATGCATCGGTGTAAACCACCATCTCATCATTCCCACTTGGAATAGTCAAAACAGGAGCACTTGTCAGTCGCTCTTTCAGGATTACGAAAGCTTGCTCACACTTATCATTCCATCTGAACACCTGATTCTTCTTCGTCAATCCTGTCAACGGTGCAGCTATCTTGGAAAAGTCTTTGATAAACCGACGATAATATCCTGCTAATCCAAGAAAACTTCTCACATCAGATGCATTCTTAGGTCTAACCCAATCCTGGATTGCGGCCACCTTAGCGGGATCAACCGCTATTCCATTTCCAGAAATAACATGGCCTAAGAACCTCACTTCACTCTTCCAGAAGTGACACTTTGAAAACTTAGCCTTCAGCTGATGTTTCCGCAAGATTTCCAAAACAATCCTCAAGTGCGTCTTGTGCTCTTCCTCAGTTCTGGAATAAACCAAAATATCATAAACGAACACAAGCACGAACTTATTCAACTGATCTCTGAATACTCTATTCATAAGATCCACAAAATATGCTGGCGCGTTAGTCAATCCAAACGGCATCACCAGCCACTCATAAAACCCGGATGGTGTCCTGAAAGCAGTCTTCGGCACACTATCCCTCGCCACTCTCAACTGGTGAAATCCCGTTGCCAAATCCATCTGAGAAAACACCTTAGCCTCGTGAAGCTGATCAAACAAGTCATCTATTCTCGGCAATGGATACTTGTTCTTTCTAGTCACCTTATTCAGCTCACGATAATCCACACACAACCTCAACGATCCATCCGCTTTGGTTGCGAACACAACGGGCGCACCCCATTCGGACACACTTCTCCGAATGAATCCTTTCCGTAAAAGGTCATCAACTTGCACCTTCAGCTCTTGTTGCTCCCTCGGTGCCATCCGCCTAAGAGGCATCACAACAGGTCTGGCTCCCTCAACTAGATCGATACGAAACTCGATCTCCCTATGCGGCGGCAACCCTTTGACCTCGTCAAAGACATCCTCGAATCCATTCACGATTGGCATCGATGACAGTCCATCCCGTGGAACAACCAGCGAATACATGAAGCTCATGAAGACGCCTTCCTCATGCTTACATCGTATCACAACCTTTCGCCCATCCACATTCCCGACTGTCACCTCCAATCTCTCACAATCAATCCTAGCCGCATACTTCCTAAGCCAGTCCATACCCAAAATAATTCCGAACCCCGCAAAGTTCAGAACAAAGCAATCACAAACAAACGAGCAATCATGACTCGAAACAACTAGACCACGGCATATCATACACAAACATGACGAACCCCCCACTGGATTAGTCACGACCAATGGCCTATCAACAATGTCCGGTTGCAAACCTAACCGGCTTACCAAATCATCACAAACAAAAGAATGCGACGCTCCAGTATCAAACAACACTCTAACTGGAACACCACAAATGGAAAGAGTACCTTGAACCACCACACTCTTCCCCTTTTCTTCAGCAGTAGGAGCTTTTGAAGATGACGGCACAGCTTCCAAAGCATAGGCCTGCACAATCTGCCTATTTTTCCTCGGCTCTGGGCAATCCTTCTTGATATGCCCCAGCTTGTCACAGTTGTAACATTTTCCCGGCACCTTGGGATTCCTACAATCCTTGGAAAGATGGCCCTTCTGCTGGCAGTTATAGCAAGTCACCTCACCCTTCAGCTTCTTCTGGCCATCCTTGCACCTCTGTTGCTGCTGCTTCCTCTTCTTATTTCCACCCTGCTGTGGTTTAGATCCTTCCCTGGTTACAGCAACAACAGAACTTTCCTTAGGGAACAAACTCTCATGCCTCAAAGCTTTCTCCACCAGCTTCTCGAATGGATCGTCCAAGTGATCCACCAACTGCCTTCCAAGATAAGCATCCAGACCGGTCACAAACTTTTCATTCTTCTGGTATGGAGAATCAATATACGATCTGGCATACTTAGACAAAGCTTCGAACTCCGAAATGTACTCAAGAACTGGCCTCCCTCCCTGCTTGAGCTCTACAAATCTCTTGAACAAAACAGACCTCTGAGCAGTAGAGATGAACTTGGCTTCAAATCTAACTTGGAATTGCTCCCAAGTAATCTCCTCCTCTGGTGTATCTATAGTGATAGAATTCCACCAATCCGCAGCTCTTCCCTGAAGCTGCCTCGATGCAAGCTTTCTCTTGGTTGCATCCTCAATCCCTAGATCACCAAAAATCCTTCGGCAAGCATCAATCCATCTCTGTACCTCAATAGTAGATTCCGTCCCCAGGAAAGCTTTTCCTCCAAGAGAAGTATAATCCTTGCAAAGCTTGGCAAAATCCACTGGCCTTGGAGCCTGGACTTGAACTCCAACATCTACAGATGATCCAGAAGCTGGTACCCTCCTCATGATCGAAGTCATCATTGCTTCGAACATCGCAGCATAGTCAACAGCTTCCCTAGCAGCACGGCTATCTCTCGCAGCTTGTCTCTCACTTCTGCTCATCCTTAATATCTGTAAAAAGAATGATTAGAACACCTTAAGAAACAACTGCATAAGGAGTTCAAATCCTTCTAAGCTACTATATTATATATAGTAATCATCCATCAAAATACAATTACGTCTCTCTTACGTAATTACGTCAGCGAGCGTTGGCTAAAATCGATTAACCAAAGCTCTGATACCAAATGTGACGACCGCCCATGACTCCCGCACCAAAACAAGGGAATAATGCGCTGAAAGGTGTGCAAGGCAGCCATGGACGATAGTCAGGGTAAAATAAAATCGCAGAATCTCTATCGTAACTCACAGCGCATGGATAAAATACAATAGAGAAATATAATATAGTGAAGCTCCATAGAACACAACATCATCATATAAGCAACATAGCAGTTTTATACAATCAAATGAATCATCAATACATCAGAGCCTCACTACATCACTCAATCAGATACAACAGCGGAACACCCAGTACATATAGGAAAGTAATATGCATAGCCTCCTGCTCGTCTTCGCCATCATCAACGGAAAACTCTACTCTAAGCACAGCACCTGCCACCTGCTACTCAGTCTGCCCATCCCAAACATGGATGAACAGCCCAAGGTAATAAGAGGAGACATAAAACCTTGAGTCAGACAAAGTCTTAGTGAGCAGTAAATTAACAATCAAGCATACCAAAAGAGCATAAGGAAATAAAGGAATAGGAACCAAACCATCCCACTCCACCTCTTTCTACAGTGATAGCCCCCAGACACACACTAAGGAGAAGTAAGCATAACATAGCAGATAAGTAAGGTAAAGCAATAATCACTCGAGTCAAGGACGATGTTTTCCAAATACAAACCCCCAAGGCCTAAACCAAGATCAGATAAGCACCCAGAAAACACCGCTCTTGAAGCCGAATGATGATACAACCAAACATCCAAACATCCATGACTCTGGCTATCACTGTTAACCTTGCTTCGAAATCACCGTTAATTGAATGACCGACTCCTTCCTGAGCCATCTGTCAAGGGCTAATGGTAACCCCGGTTCTAGACAAAACTCCGCACACTGCCTTGTGCCTAGGACTTATCTTCTTGGCCCAGAGTACTCGACTACCTGCCTGTAGTCTTTTAGGCGTCCCTATGTACTCCTGCTTTAGGTTTGCTAGAACCTTCAATAACGATGAGATCCAAGCCTCCTTGTCATCCTTCTCGACGACTACTATCAACTTAGCCCAAGCTACCTCTTGAGTAATCCATTATCAACCAACTTGAACTACCCTTCAAGTTATCAACATGCTTGGAATGATCCCTGCCTGGATTAAGCCAAGACTCACATCATACTTCGCTTCATCGTACCAAAGCAAAGTCTCAACTCAACAACATGGTTTGCCTTATCGCATCATGGCAAAGTTCCATCTCAACATCATCCAATCTACGCATATGAGCTTCAACATCCGCTACATACGCCTTAAGCAGCTTTCACCATTCAAGAGCCTTCTTCCGTAGCTTTTGAATCATCTTCAATCATCTTGTTCCAAATCAACTACAAGCTAACTTGGAGCAATCAAATCTAGCATACATTCAAACATTCAAGCATTCAAACAAGATCTATTAAGCAATATCAATTATAATGGCAATTTCGTAATTAAGTGTGCAAAAGTCCAACATATGTGAAATCATGGTTTTTAGCATAGATCTATCAAATCTAAAACATGGGTTTTGTCTCTAATACTTGTTAAATAACTTTAATAGATAAACATCTTCAAACATGATGGATCTACATGCAGACTTAAGGAAAATGCGAGAAAACGCTAACTTTAACACATAAACATATCACCAATCCCATATACTCCTTTGGATCCGCGTGAGAGATAACTACCACTCACCAAATCACCAAAACAACCTAAAAAGAATCAACTTCAGATCTGGACAGCAAGGACTTGGACTTGATCCGGAGAAATTTCACTTGAAACGGTGAAATCTAGCCTCTTCGGAAGAAAATCTTCAACTTTGGCTCTTGATCTTTGATCTTGATCTTCAATCTTCAATGGATGTTAGCACTTGATAGAAGTAGAGAAAGAAGTGAAGAAAATACTGTAGTCGAGTCTCCAAAATGGCAGCACTTCGTCGCTTCAAAAACCGGTGCCAAAAAGTGAGCCGAACACCTCTATTTATAAGCTGGATCCCCCATGAGTCGTCGCCCCATGAGTCGGTCCCGACTCATCATGAGTCGTCCACGACTCATCTCCTGCCGACCCACTACACACGCGACTCATACACTAAGCCACCCACACGACTCAACAAGCAGCCGACCTAAGCCTCTATCGACTCACCATACCAAGATACCAGGTCATACGACTCAACCAGGGTGCCGACTTAACTACATACGACTCATCAATGCCGACCTATCCCCTGTCCAAACTAACCCTAAGTCGCTAACGACTTAACTGGTCTCACCGACTCAACCCAAGACCGACCCAACGACTCAACTAAGACGCGACTCAAGACCCCTTTGCCGACTCAACATCCTAGCTCATATACGACTCAAAACATACACGGCCTAAGACACAAGCCTTCTAACGACTCACGACTCATCCCATGAGTCGTCCCTAACGACTCAACATCCTACCACCATAAGCCGTGCGCGACTTATCCCAGGCTTACCATGAGTCGTTCAACGACCTAACTAGAATGCGACTCATCGCCCCAACGACCCAACTACCTCCCGACTCAACTACCCATGAGTCGGCAACACCACTATGCCATAAACCATTGAGTCGCATGCTATCCTAAGTCATTTAAGTCGTATCCTACTGAGTCGGTCGTCACTTAACACAGCAACTCACTAACTCGGCCATCCCTTGAGTCGGCTATTCCTATGACTCGTCTAAACTTACAAGCTTATGAGTCGGTCATGACCTAGACCATCAACCCTATGAGTCGGCCACGACTCATCTTGCCAACCCTTAACCTGCTGACTCGGCCTAGACCATGAGTCGTTCCCCTCTTGACTCGGCAACCCCCTACCTTCCATGAGTCGGCAACTACTATGAGTCGGCTACTCAATGACTCAAATCCTTGCTAACCCGAACACAACCTAACCTATGAGTCGGTTACGACTCAAGCCTTAACTCGGCTACACCTATGAGTCGGTCACGACTCATCACTTCACTCGGGTTAACTTGCAAACGACTCAAGCTAGAGACATCACAAACAACACTAACAACCTGCAAATTCTACGATCTATCATCACGTAAAATACGGGTCGTTACACGAACGTTGGTCATCGTTTCGAAAATTTTGTTGTTCGAAATTTGAATTATTTACAAAATAGTTGTTGTTAAAATATCCATACGAATTTAGACTGAAATCATATGGATTATATTGATTTTCACAACTATTGTAAAATTCAAGTGGATATGGATATTTAGACATTTTCAAGAATTTTTTTTTTTGGTTTTTTTTATAAACGAAAAATATTTACAAAGAAAAAATATTTTTGAAAAGGGAAATCTATTTTTGTTTTTATTTTTCAATTTTTTTTCGAATTTTGGTTTTTCTAAATTTTTTTGGATTTTTTTTGAAATTTCAAAGAAAAGGATTTAAAAATTTCAAAGGAAAAGGAATATTTACAATTTTTTTAGTTTAGAATTTAGAATTTTTTGTTTTTGTTTAATATGCATGAACTAATGCAACTAAATGAATGCAGGGTTCTAACTACAAATGATTTATCCTAAGTCAACCCAAAATTGTATAATCACAAACTGTCTTAAATAAACGTGATAGTTCTTAGCCAGGTAACGGGCAGGATTTATCGGTGCACCACGAATCACCGTAGCAATGCAGCCGAAGGTTTAAGTACCTTCAGAGGAACAACCACTATAATATTTACGAATCACCGTAATATTTATAAATGGTTATTACTCTGCCGTAGCCTAGACACCAAGAAATTAAATTGTTCAAAGAAGAAAAATTGTCAATATACAATTAAGTGTTATTGATTTCTAACCGTTATTATTAATCAAAATCTAAGATGAAATGCAAAGCATAAAATAAACGTGTATTAACAATGCAACTAGAATGAAATTTTGTTTTTGATTTTGAATTTTTTTTTAAATTTTTTTTCTTAAAATGCAAGCAAACAACAATGCAAGACAACTAAAACATAAAATTTTATAAGCAAGCAAGCAGTTATTTTTTTTTTGGGCAAGCACTTCAAATCAAGCAATTTATTTAACAAGCACTTTTGCTCTTTCCGTAATTCTGCTTTGGCAACCTAAAATAAAGCAAGATATATACAACTTTTTTTTTTGAAAGGAAACTTAAAAGTAGGGTTTTACTTAAAAAAAAAAAAAATTGGATAAGGAAGACTAATTCTAATAGGAAAATCCAAACAAGGAAAAGAAAGAAATTTGTTTTTGTCTTTGTTTTTTTTTAAATTTTTTGTAAAAGAAGAAATTTAAATTCAAACTAATTAAATAGAAAGAAAAACAGCCCGGCCCACTCAAATTAACAGAATAAAAGCACTCTCAACTTCATCCAATAAAACGAGAGTGTAAAACTTCCCCTTTCAAAAAAAATCGATGTCACTTTCGCAATTCAAAATCTATTCCTTTTGTTCTTGTTTTTTGTTTTGTTTAAAAGAACGAAGATATGTCCCGGCAATTTCTCGCTTCAAAATCCCTCTATTAGAATTAAAAACCAATTTCGACTTCAATCGAAATGCAATTTAAATTCGTTCGACTTCAATAGATCGTTTTTTGGGAATTGATGGTTGCGAATGACTTTGGGGTTCGGTCGATTACAGTGGGTTGCAGCAGTTTGAGGATGATAGAGGTTAGGTTTTCTGGTTGCAGCTGTCGTTGGTGTTGCGTGCTGTTGAATGTTGGCGGAGTGAGTTAGAGGAGTTGTATGTATTGCCGATATGGGGATGGCACTGTCAGTTACGAACTGTAGCTCGTGTTGGTGGCAAGGTTGCCCTGAAGTTGAACGATGTTCTACAGGTAGGGGGGAGGAAGAATTGTGAAGAAAGGTGGTTGTTGTTGGTGATGATCTTTGAAGGTGATGATCTTTGAAGGTGAAATGGATATATGCGATGAAGTATGGTTTGTGAAATTGCATTTTTTTTTTTTGGTATCAGTGATTGGGTATGTTGTGATTTTGGAGTTTGTTGTGATACGGTGAAGCACAATACGGGGTGTTGAAATGTGGTGAATGCACTGTCAGGGTTTGTTTTGCAGCAGTTCTTGATGATGTTGGAGGCAAGTCAGTGATGTGGTGAGTTGAGGCAGTGATGGTTATAGGGATAGATATGCTAGTTTGAGTAATGGGGTGGTTAGGCTTGGAAGACTGTTGTAGATAGAGGTATGTTGATGGCCAAGGAAGGACAGTGCAGTTTGTTTAAGGTCGTGGTAGGGGATGTTTGTAGTGACTGGTTGTGGTGTAAACAGTTGTGGATTTTATGGAAGTTCTATGGTCAAAAATGATGTTGTGGGTTGTGCTTTGGGTGGCCTCTGTCGTAGTGTGTGATGTATGGTGCAGTTGGAAATGGATGCTAGATGATGTATATGGGTATGGCAAAGTTGTGACGGAGAATGTGTGAAGCAAGCAGTAGCAGGTGATGGTTGAGTGGGATGGTACTCGATGGCAGAAGCTCAGTGGTGGATGAGGATGGTTGGTTAGTGATAGAGAACTGCTGCTGTGATGTGGAGTGTGATGTTTGGTTTGGAAGGCGGGGGGGATGGTAAGGTGTAACTATGGTAGAAGCAGCAGATGTTGGCTTGGCAGCTGTGGTGCGGTGGAATGTAATGGCAGTGAGGCTGTGAATATGTTATAGTGTAGTGGTTGTTGAAAGGGATTGTAATGGTAGATTGTAGGATGGTGATGAACTGGGAGTTTGTAAGTGTGCTTCAACAGGGGTTTTGGTTAGTGAGTATGTGATAACTGATCGAAGTGAAAGTTCATGTAAATCCGGTGAACTGGAAAGCAAGCAACAGTAGACAGAGGGAAGAGGCAGGGCTGTGCACAGTGAAAATGCACAGTGACTGATATAATTTTTTTTTTTGGTATAAAAAGCAATGTATATGAAAAAAAACGGAAATGCAAAGAATGTAAATGAAAATTGAAATGCAATGTTTTTTTTTCTTTTTCAAATGAGATTGTATTTTTTTTTTAAATATGGAGATGCAATGGAAACAAAAAGAAAACAAGCAATCACACAAACAAATGCAAAAACAAACAAGAAAATCAAACACACAACAAAATGAAAACAAAGATCACACAACAAACACACAGTTTTTTTTTGTGAAATGCAACGCACACAAAACAAACACACAAAAATCAAACAAAAATAATTCGAAGAATAGAAAATCAAAATCAAAAAAATTCACCGGCAACGGCGCCAAAAACTTGTTCGTCGACGGAATTTCTATCGGTTGAGAAAACCGTCGAACGAATTTTGAAATAAAATTTATACCGCAAGCGCACGGTGTACGAATGTAGCACGTGGCGAATACGGGTCGATCCGCAGGGAATTGATGATTTTAAAATTCTACTCAATCAAATTAACCAAAGTTGGAAGAGTGATTAACTAAAAAAAAGAAAAATGACAAAAGAAAATAGATAAAAATATGAGAGTGTTAAGACAATTTAGAGGCAATTTCCACTCTCTAGATCACATAAATCAACAAAATGAAGTTATGATCTCTCTTTTCTTGTCATTAGTGAATTAGTTGATGTGCTTATCATAAGTATGGTATATTTATGCTATTAATTAGCTCAATATAAACCATCAAACTATAACACAACCACTAATACACTTTTAAATCTCATAAAATATGACAACAAAGTTGAAAGCAAAATTTATTTTAAGCATGGCCTATTAACCATTAATTAGAAATATAAGCCATCAAATTTCAATTTCAACAATCACTTCTTTGCCATAATCATATGTAGATGAAGAGGCAATTTTGTGTTTTGTTTATTTAAGCATAGCCTATTTGTTATGAACAACATAGACTATCAAATTCAAAGCTAAAACAACAAGTTAAACCACTTCAAAACATTTCATTTAAGCACAAAAGAGAGCATAAACAACAAAATGTTGGATCTACATACTAGAGAGCTTCATTACTCCTAAATTGAAGGGATTAAGCTCTCATATTTGTTATCAAATCAAAAAATGTAGAAAGCAACATGAAAGCAAAAGAAAAAGAAAAAGAAAGCAAGATAAAGAAAAACTATTCTACTTGCATAAAGGAAAATCTACACTACTTGCATAAAAGGAAATGAACATGTAATTAAAAAGAAACAATAATTAACATTGCATAAAAGAAAAGAATTACATAAGAGAAGAAATGGCTAAGTAGCCATGGAAAGAAAGAGAGATTTGATTTATTTTCTAAACTAAAACTAACTAACTAAGAGGAAGACGGCTACATGAAATATAAGGGGTATTTATACAAGTTAGAAACCCTAATTCACTTTTTGGGGAATGCCCAAAATGCCCCTTAGGAAGTGTGGAGGCCAAGTAACCATTAACATGTCTTAATCCCCTATTAAGTGTACATGAAGCCAATAACTTCATAAGCATGTGCATTAGCCTTCAACTTGTACATTAAGGTAGGTGGGTAGGTGGGGTCCTCCATGATCTTCACTTTGAATTATTTCCATCTTCATTCCTTTATATTCTTTGTGCATGCATATTTCTTCATGAAACCACTCCTATTTGAGGCCATTTTCCTACAAAAATATATATAAATTTTCAATTAATTTTTCTCAAAGAAATATATGCACAAAATGACTGTTTTGCCCATATATGAAGATGAATATGTGACAATTTGGAATAATTTGAATTTGTGGTTTAAACAAGTTAAAATACCCGATATGATCATTTATTTAATTCAAATAGAATAAATATGGTGGTAAAAATATGCACATTTACGTGCACATCATGCACCACTCTCCAGGGATGGCAAATCGAAGACGATCCATGGTAATGCCGTTTTATCGTAAAAATCCGGTGTCGAAAAAACGAAGGGTAAAAACTTACGAGACCCGATTGAGATTCGGGATGTCCTTTTTGGGGATTAATCTATCCGTTGACGGCTGAAAGCCGTCAAACCCGTAGAACTCACCGTGGCCATCGTTTTGACAGGTTATCGCCCGCGTAACTCTAAACGAGCCAGACGTTATGGCCGTCCGAATAATCGATATCTATAGGGTGCAACATCCGCGGTGCAAGGTGCAACGTCCGTACGAAATGGCGAAACAGTGTCGTACGACATTTAGAAATGCGTGCATGGATTTGAAACGAAGGGTAAAAACTTACGAGACCCGATTGAGATTCGGGATGTCCTTTTTGGGCATTAATCTATCCATTGATGGCTAAAAGCTGCCAAAGCCGTAGAGCTCACTGTGGCCTTCGTTTTGACAGGTTATCGCCCGCGTAACTCTAAACGAGCCAGAAGTTATGGCCGTCCGAATAATCTATATCTACAGGGTGCAACATGCGCGGTGCAAGGTGCAACGTCCGTCCGAAATGGCGAAACAGTGCCGTACGAATTTGGGGAATGCGTGCATGGATTTGAAACGGAACAGTACCTTGGTGCACCACTCTCCAGCGATGGCAAATCGAAGACGAGCCACGGTAATCCCGTTTTACCGTAAAAATCCGGTGTCGAAAAAACGAAGGGTAAAAAACTTACGAGACCCGATTGAGATTCGGGTTGTCCTTTTTGGGCATTAATCTATCCGTTGACGGCTGAAAGCTTTCAAAGCCGTAGAACTCACCGTGGCCTACGTTTGGACAGGTTATCGCCCCCGTAACTCTAAACGAGCCAGAAATTAGGGCCGTCCGAATAATCGATATCTACAGGGTGCAACATCCGCGGTGCAAGGTGCAACGTCCGTTCGAAATGGCGAAACAGTGCCGTACGACTTTTAGGAATGCGTGCATGGATTTGAAACGGAACAGTACTATGTTGCACCACTCTCCAGCGATGGCAAATCGAAGTCTAGCCACGGTAATCCCTTTTTACCGTAAAAATCCGGTGTCGAAAAAACGAAGGGTAAAAAACTTACGAGACCCGATTGAGATTCGGGTTGTCCTTTTTGGGCATTAATCTATCCGTTGACGGCTGAATGCTGTCAAAGCCGTAGAACTCACCGTGGCCTTCGTTTTGACCGGTTATCGCCCCCGTAACTCTAAACGAGCCAGAAGTTATGGCCGTCCGAATAATCGATATCTACAGGGTGCAACATCCGCGGTGCAAGGTGCAACGTCCTTCCGAAATGGCGAAACAGTGTCGTACGACTTTTAGAAATGCGGGCATGGATTTGAAACGGAACAGTACCATGGTGCACCACTCTCCAACGATGGAAATCGAAGACGAGCGACGGTAATCCCGTTTTACCGTAAAAATCTGGTGTCGAAAAAACGAAGGGTAAAAAACTTACGAGACTCGATTGAGATTCGGGTTGTCCTTTTTGGGCATTAATCTATCCGTTGACAGCTGAAAGCTTTCAAAGCCGTAGAACTCACCGTGGCCTTCGTTTTGACAAGTTATCGCCCCCGTAACTCTAAACGAGCCAGAAGTTATGGCCGTCCGAATAATCGATATCTACAGGGTACAACATCCGCGATGCAAGGTGCAACGTCCGTCCGAAATGGCGAAACAGTGCCGTACGACTTTTAGAAATGTGGGCATGGATTTCAAACAGAACATTTCCATGGTGCACCACTCTCCAACGATGGAAATCGAAGACGAGCCACGGTAATCCCGTTTTACCGCAAAAATCTGGTGTCGAAAAAACGAAGGGTAAAAAACTTACGAGACTCGATTGAGATACGGGTTGTCCTTTTTGGCCATTAATCTATCCGTTGACGGCTGAAAGCTTTCAAAGCCGTAGAACTCACCGTGGCCTTCGTTTTGACAAGTTATCGCCCCCGTAACTCTAAACGAGCCAGAAGTTATGGCCGTCCGAATAATCGATATCTACAGGGTGCAACATCCGCGATGCAAGGTGCAACGTCCGTCCGAAATGGCGAAACAGTGCCGTACGACTTTTAGAAATGTGGGCATGGATTTCAAACAGAACATTTCCATGGTGCACCACTCTCCAACGATGGAAATCGAAGACGAGCCACGGTAATCCCGTTTTACCGTAAAAATCTGGTGTCGAAAAAACAAAGGGTAAAAAACTTACGAGACTCGATTGAGATACGGGTTGTCCTTTTTGGCCATTAATCTATCCGTTGACGGCTGAAAGCTTTCAAAGCCGTAGAACTCACTGTGGCCTTCGTTTTGACAAGTTATCGCCCCCGTAACTCTAAACGAGCCATAAGTTATGGCCGTCCGAATAATCGATATCTACAGGGTGCAACATCCGCGGTGCAAGGTGCAACGTCCGTTCGAAATGGCGAAACAGTGCCGTACGACTTTGAGGAATGCGTGCATGGATTTGAAACGGAACAGTACCATGGTGCACCACTCTTCACCGATGGCAAATCGAAGACGAGCCACGGTAATCCCGTTTTACCGTAAAAATCCGGTGTCGAAAAAACGAAGGGTAAAAAACTTACGAGACCCGATTGAGATTCGGGTTGTCCTTTTTGGGCATTAATCTATCCGTTGACGGCTGAAAGCTGTCAAAGCCGTTGAACTCACCGTGGCCTTCGTTTTGACAGGTTATCGTGCACGTTACTCTAAACGAGCCAGAAGTTATGGCCGTCCGAATAATCGATATCTACAGGGTGCAACATCCGCGGTGCAAGGTGCAACGTCCGTCCGAAATGGAGAAACAGTGTCGTACGACTTTTAGAAATGCAGGCATGGATTTGAAACGGAACAGTACCATGGTGCACCACTCTCCAGCGATAGTAAATCGAAGACGAGCCACGGTAATGGCGTTTTATCATAAAAATCCGGTGTCGAAAAAACGAAGGGTAAAAAACTTACGAGACCCGATTGAGATTCGGGTTGTCCTTTTTGCGCATTAATCTATTCGTTGACGGCTGAAAGCTGTCAAAGCCATAGAACTCACCGTGGCCATTGTTTTGACAGGTTATTGCCTCCGTTACTCTAAACGAGCCAGAAGTTATGGCCGTCCGAATAATCGATATCTACAGGGTGCAACATCCGCGGTGCAACGTCCGTCCGAAATGGCGAAATAGTGCCGTACGACTTTTGGGAATGCGTTCATGGATTTGAAACGGAACAGTACCATGGTGCACCACTCTCCAGCGATGGCAAATCGAAGACGAGCCACGGTAATGCCGTTTTACCGTAAAAATCCGGTGTCGAAAAAACGAAGGGTAAAAAACTTACGAGACCCGATTAAGATTCGAGATGTCCTTTTTAGGCATTAATCTATCCATTGACGGCTGAAAGCTATCAAAGCCGTAGAACTTACCGTGGCCTTCGTTTTGATAGGTTATCGCCCCCGTAATTCTTAACGAGCCAGACGTTATGGCCGTTCGAATAATCGATATCTACAAGGTGCAACATCCACGGTGCAAGGTGCAACGTCCGTCCGAAATGGCGAAACAGTGCCGTACGACTTTTAGGAATGCGTGCACGGATTGGAAATGGAACAGTACCATGGTGCACCATTCTCCAGCGATGGCAAATCGAAGACTAGCCACGGTAATCCCGTTTTACTGTAAAAATCCGGTGTCGAAAAAACGAAGGGTAAAAAACTTACGAGACCCGATTGAGATTCGGGTTGTCCTTTTTGGGCATTAATCTATCCATTGACGGCTAAAAGTTGCCAAAGCCGTAGTGCTCACTGTGGCCTTCGTTTTGACAGGTTATCGCCCGCATAACTCTAAACGAGCCAGAAGTTATGGCCGTCCGAATAATTGATATCTACAGGGTGCAACATTCGCGGTGCAAGGTGCAACGTCCGTCCGAAATGGCGAAACAGTGCCGTACGACTTTGAGGAATGCGTGCATGGATTTGAAACGGAACAGGACCATGGTGCACCACTCTCTAGCGATGGTAAATCGAAGACGAGCCACGGTAATCCCATTTTACCGTAAAAATCCGGTGTCGAAAAAACGAAGGGTAAAAAACTTACGAGACCCGTTGAGATTCGGGTTGTCCTTTTTGGGCATTAATCTATCCGTTGACGGCTGAAAGCTTTCAAAGCCGTAGAACTCACCGTGGCCTTCGTTTGGACAGGTTATCGCCCCCGTAACTCTAAACGAGCCAGAAATTATGGCCGTCCGAATTATCGATATCTACATGGTGCAACATCCGCGGTGCAAGGTGCAACGTCCGTCCGAAATGGCGAAACAGTGTCGTACGACTTTTAGGAATGCGTGCATGGATTTGAAACGGAACAGTACCATGGTGCACCACTCTCCAGCGATGGCAAATCGAAGACGAGCCACAGTAATGCCGTTTTATCGTAAAAATCCGGTGTCGAAAAAACGAAGGGTAAAAACTTACGAGACCCGATTGAGATTCGGGATGTCCTTTTTGGGGATTAATCTATCCGTTGACCGCTGAAAGCCGTCAAACCCGTAGAACTCACCGTGGCCATCGTTTTGACAGGTTATCGCCCGCGTAACTCTAAACGAGCCAGAAGTTATGGCCGTCCGAATAATCGATATCTACAGGGTGCAACATCCGCGTGCAAGGTGCAACGTCCGTCCGAAATGGCGAAACAGTGCCGTACGACCTTTAGGAATGCGTACATGGATTTGAAACGGAACAGTACCATGGTGCACCACTCTCCAGCGATGGCAAATCGAAGACGAGCCACGGTAATCCCGTTTTACCGTAAAAATCCGGTGTCGAAAAAACGAAGGTTAAAAAACTTACGAGACCCGATTGAGATTCGGGTTGTCCTTTTTGGGCATTAATCTATCCGTTGACAGCTGAAAGCCATCAAAGCCGTAGAAGTCACCGTGGCCTTAGTTTTGACAGGTTATCGCCCCCATAATTCTAAACGAGCCAGAAGTTATGGCCGTCTGAATAATCGATATCTACAGGGTGCAACATCCGCGATGCAAGGTGCAACGTCCGTCCGAAATGGCGAAACAGTGCCGTACGACTTTTAGAAATGCGGGCATGGATTTGAAACGGAACAGTACCATGGTGCACCACTCTCCAACGATGGAAATCGAAGACGAGCCACGGTAATCCCGTTTTACCGTAAAAATCTGGTGTCGAAAAAACGAAGGGTAAAAAACTTACGAGACCCGATTGAGATTCGGGTTATCCTTTTTGGGCATCAATCTATCCGTTGACGGCTGAAAGCTTTCAAAGCCATAGAACTCACCGTGGCCTTCGTTTTTACAAGTTATCGCCCCCGTAACTCTAAACGAGCCAGAAGTTATGGCCGTCCGAATAATCGATATCTACAGGGTGCAACATCCGCGGTGCAAGGTGCAACGTCCGTCCGAAATTGGCGAAACAGTGCCGTACGACTTTTAGGAATGCGTGCATGGATTTAAAATGGAACAGTACCATGGTGCACCACTCTCCAGCGATGGAAAATCGAAGACGAGCCACCGTAATCCCGTTTTACCGTAAAAATCCGGTGTCGAAAAAACGAAGGGTAAAAAACTTACGAGACCCGATTGAGATTCGGGTTGTCCTTTTTGGGCATTAATCTATCCGTTGATAGCTGAAAGCTTTCAAAGCCGTAAAACTCACCGTGGCATTCGTTTTGACAGGTTATCGCCCGCGTAACTCTAAACGTGCCAGAAGTTATGGCCGTCCGAATAATCAATGTCTACAGGGTGCAACATTCGCGGTGCAAGGTGCAACGTCCGTCCGAAATGGCGAAAAAGTGCCGTACGACATTGAGGAATGCGTGCATGGATTTGAAACGGAACAGTACCATGGTGCACCACTCTCCAGCGACGGCAAATCGAAGACGAGCCACGGTAATCCCGTTTTACCGTAAAAATCCGGTGTCGAAAAAACGAAGGGTAAAAAACTTACGAGACCCGATTGAGATTCGGATTGTCATTTTTGGGCATTAATCTATCCGTTGACGGCTGAAAGCTTTCAAAGCTGTAGAACTCACCGTGGCCTTCGTTTGGACAGGTTATCGCCCCCGTAACTCTAAACGAGCCAGAAATTATGGCCGTCCGAATAATCGATATCTACAGGGTGCAACATCCGTGGTGCAAGGTGCAACGTCCGTCCGAAATGGCGAAATAGTGCCGTACGAATTTTAGGAATGCGTGCATGGATTTGAAACGGAACAGTACCATGGTGCACCACTCTCCAGCGATGGTAAATCGAAGACGAGCCACGGTAATGCCGTTTTACCATAAAAATCCGGTGTCGAAAAAACGAAGGGTAAATAACTTACGAGACCCGATTGAGATTCGGGTTGTCCTTTTTGGCATTAATCTATCCGTTGACGGCTCAAAGCTTTAAAACTGTAGAACTCACCATGGCCTTCGTTTTGACAGGTTATCGCCCCCGTAACTCTAAACGAGCCAGAAGTTATGGCCGTCCGAATAATCGATATCTACAGGGTGCAACATCCGCGGTGCAAGGTGCAACGTCCGTCCGAAATGGCGAAACAGTGCCGTACGACTTTTAGGAATGCGTGCATGGATTTGAAACGGAACAGTACCATGGTGCACCACTCTCCAGCGATGGCAAATCGAAGAAGAGCCACGGTAATCCCGTTTTACCGTAAAAATTCGGTGTCGAAAAAACGAAGGGTAAAAAACCTACAAGACCCGATTGAGATTCGGGTTGTCCTTTTTGGGCATTAATCTATTCGTTGACAGCTGAAAGCCATCAAAGTCGTAGAACTCACCGTGGCCTTCGTTTTGACAGGCTATCGCCCCCGTAACTCTAAACGAGCCAGAAGTTATGGCCGTCAGAATAATCAATATCTACAGGGTGCAATATCCGTGATGCAAGGTGCAACGTCCGTCCGAAATGGCGAAACAGTGCCGTACGACTTTTAGAAATGCGGGCATGGATTTGAAACGGAATAGTACCATGGTGCACCACTCTCGAACGATGGAAATCAAAGATGAGCCACGGAAATCCCGTTTTACCGTAAAAATCCGGTGTCGGAAAAACGAAGGGTAAAAAACTTACGAGACCCGATTGAGATTCGGGTTGTTCTTTTTGGGCATTAATCTATCCGTTGACGGCTGAAAGCTTTCAAAGCCGTAGAACTCACCTTGGCCTTCGTTTTGACAGGTTATCGCCCCCGTAACTCTAAGCGAGCCAGAAGTTATGGCCGTCCGAATAATCGATATCTACAGGGTGCAACATCCGCGGTGCAAGGTGCAACGTCCGTCTGAAATGGCGAAACAGTGCCGTACGACTTTTCGGAATGCGTGCATGGAGTTGAAATGGAACAGTACCATGGTGCACCACTCTCCAGCGATGGCAAATCGAAGACGAGCAACGGTAATCCCGTTTTACCGTAAAAATCCGTTGTCGAAAAAACGAAGGGTAAAAAACTTACGAGACCCGATTGAGATCTGGGTTGTCCTTTTTGGGCATTAATCTATCCGTTGACAGCTGAAAGCTTTCAAAGCCGTAGAACTCACCGTGGCCTTCGTTTTGACAGGTTATCGCCCCCGTAACTCTAAACGAGCCAGAAGTTACGGCCGTCTGAATAATCGATATCTATAAGTTGCAACATCCGCGATGCAAGGTGCAACGTCCGTCCGAAATGGCGAAACAGTGCCGTGCGACTTTTAGAAATGCGGGCATGGATTTGAAACAGAACAGTACCATGGTGCACCACTCTCCAATGATGGAAATCGAAACCGAGCCACGGTAATCCCGTTTTACCGTAAAAATCCGGTGTCGAAAAAACGAAGGGTAAAAAACTTACGAGACCCGATTGAGATTCGGGTTGTCCTTTTTGGGCATTAATCTATCCGTTGACGGCTGAAAGCTGTCAAAGCCATAGAACTCACCGTGGCCTTTGTTTTGACAGGTTATCGTGCGCGTTACTCTAAACGAGCTAGAAGTTATGGCCGTCCGAATAATCGATATCTACAGGGTGCAACATCCGCGGTGCAAGGTGCAAGGTGCAACGTCCGTCCGAAATGGCGAAACAGTGTCGTACGACTTTTAGAAATGCGAGCATGGATTTGAAACGGAACAGTACCATGGTGCACCACTCTCCAGCGATAGTAAATCGAAGACGAGCCACGGTAATGCCGTTTTACCGTAAAAATCCGGTGTCGAAAAAACGAAGGGTAAAAAACTTACGAGACCCGATTGAGATTCGGTTGTCCTTTTTGGGCATTAATCTATTCGTTGACGGCTGAAAGCTGTCAAAGCCGTAGAACTCACCGTGGCCTTCGTTTTGACAGGTTATTGCCCCGGTTACTCTAAACGAGCCAGAAGTTATGGTCGTCCGAATAATCGATATCTACAGGGTGCAACATCCGCGGTGCAAGGTGCAACGTCCGTCCGAAATGGCGAAATAGTGCCGTACGACTTTTAGGAATGCGTGCATGGATTTGAAACGGAACAGTACCATGGTGCACCACTCTCCAGGGATGGCAAATCGAAGACGAGCCACGGTAATGCCGTTTTATCGTAAAAATCCGGTGTCGAAAAAACGAAGGGTAAAAAACTTACGAGACCCGATTGAGATTCGGGATGACCTTTTTGGGCATTAATCTATCCGTTGACGGCTGAAAGCTGTCAAAGCCATAGAACTCACCGTGGCCTTTGTTTTGACAGGTTATCGTGTGCGTTACTCTAAACGAGCCAGAAGTTATGGCCGTCCGAATAATCGATATCTACAGGGTGCAACATCCGCGGTGCAAGGTTCAAGGTGCAACGTCCGTCCGAAATGGCGAAACAGTGCCGTACGACTTTTAGAAATGCGGGCATGGATTTGAAACGAAACAGTACCATGGTGCACCACTCTCCAGCGATAGTAAATCGAAGACGAGCCACGGTAATGCCGTTTTACCGTAAAAATCCGGTGTCGAAAAAACGAAGGGTAAAAAATTTACGAGACCCGATTAAGATTCGGGATGTCCTTTTTGGGCATTAATCTATCCGTTGATGGCTGAAAGCTGTCAAAGCCGTAGAACACACCGTGGCCTTCGTTTTGACAGGTTATCGCCCCCGTAATTC
The DNA here is from genome assembly GCA_030765085.1 of Allium cepa. Classification (NCBI taxonomy): domain Eukaryota; kingdom Viridiplantae; phylum Streptophyta; class Magnoliopsida; order Asparagales; family Amaryllidaceae; genus Allium; species Allium cepa. The sequence goes on along the minus strand of CM060943.1, from coordinate 32,541,912 downwards.
TTAACGAGCCAGAAGTTATGGCCGTTCGAATAATCGATATCTACAGGGTGCAACATCCGCGGTGCAAGGTGCAACGTCTGTCCGAAATGGCGAAACAGTGCCGTACGACTTTTAGGAATGCGTGCACGGATTTGAAATGGAACAGTACCATGGTGCACCACTCTCCAGCTATGGCAAATCGAAGACTAGCCACGGTAATCCCGTTTTAACGTAAAAATCCGGTGTCGAAAAAACGAAGGGTAAAAAACTTACGAGACCCGATTGAGATTCGGGTTATCCTTTTTGGGCATTAATCTATCCATTGACGGCTAAAAGCTGCCAAAGCCGTAGAGCTCACCGTGGCCTTCGTTTTGACAGGTTATCGCCCGCGTAACTCTAAACGAGCCAGAAGTTATGGCCGTCCGAATAATCGATATCTACAAGGTGCAACATTCGCGGTGCAAGGCGCAACGTCCGTCCGAAATGGCGAAACAGTGCCGTAAGACTTTGAGGAATGCGTGCATGGATTTGAAACGGAACAGTACCATGGTGCACCACTCTCCAGCGATGGCAAATCGAAGATGAGCCACGGTAATCCCGTTTTACCGTAAAAATCCGGTGTCGAAAAAACGAAGGGTAAAATACTTACGAGACCCGATTGAGATTCGGGTTGTCCTGTTTGGGCATTAATCTATCCGTTGACGGCTGAAAGCTTTCAAAGCCGTAGAACTCGTCGTGGCCTTCATTTTGACAGGTTATCGTCCCCGTAACTCTAAACGAGCAAGAAGTTATGGCCGTCCGAATAATCGATATCTACAGGGTGCAACATCCACGGTGCAAGGTGCAACGTCCGTCCGAAATGGCGAAACAGTGCCGTACGACTTTTAGGAATGCATGCATGGATTTGAAACGGAACAGTACCATGGTGCACAACTCTCCAGCGATGGCAAATCGAAGACGAGCCACGGTAATCCCGTTTTACCGTAAAAATCCGGTGTCGAAAAAACGTAGGGTAAAAAACTTACGAGACCCGATTGAGATTCGGGTTGTCCTTTTTGGGCATTAATCTATCCGTTGACAGCTAAAAGCTATTAAAGCCGTAGAACTCACCGTGGCCTTCGTTTTGACAGGTTATCGGCCCGTAACTCTAAACGAACCAGAAGTTATGGCCGTCCGAATAATCGATATCTACATGGTGCAACATCCACGATTCAAGGTGCAACGTCCGTCCGAAATGGCGAAACAGTGCCGTACGACTTTTAGAAATGCGGGCATGGATTTGAAACGGAACAGTACCATGGTGCACCACTCTCCAACGATGGAAATCGAAGACGAGCCACGGTAATTCCACTTCACCGTAAAAATCTGGTGTCGAAAAAACGAAGGGTAAAAAAAATACGATACCCGATTGAGATTCGGGTTGTCCTTTTTGGGCATTAATCTATCCGTTGACGGATGAAAGCTTTCAAAGCCGTAGAACTCGCCGTGGCCTTCATTTTGACAGGTTATCGCCCCCGTAACTCTAAACGAGCAAGAAGTTATGGCCGTCCGAATAATCAATATCTACAGGGTGCAAAATCCGCGATGCAAGGTGCAACGTCCGTCCGAAATGGCGAAACAGTGCCGTACGACTTTTAGAAATGCGGGCATGGATTTGAAACGGAACAGTACCATGGTGCACCACTCTCGAACGATGGAAATCGAAGACGAGCCACGGAAATCCCGTTTTACCGTAAAAATCCGGTGTTGGAAAAACGTAGGGTAAAAAACTTACGAGACCCGATTGAGATTCGGGTTGTTCTTTTTGGGCATTAATCTATCCGTTGACGGCTGAAAGCTTGCAAAGCCGTAGAACTCACCTTGGCCTTCGTTTTGACAGGTTATCGCCCCTGTAACTCTAAGCGAGCCAGAAGTTATGGTCGTCCGAATAATCGATATCTACAGGGTGCAACATCCGCGGTGCAAGGTGCAACGTCCGTCCGAAATGGCGAAACAGTGCCGTGCGACTTTTAGAAATGCGGGTGTTTGCGCCAAAATTGGTCACAAACACCCAATATCACGAAAGCACCCGTTTACGAACTTAAATTAATGATAATCAACACAGATCTCAGCAACAATCAATATAGAATTCAGATCTAAGTAACAAATCACAATAATTCACGAACAACAATCACAAACACAGGATTTATAGTGGTTCGGCGTTCGCGCCTACGTCCACTTTGAAGGTTTTCTCTTTATTGCTTTGCTTGATTAAATCGATTACAATGGATTACAGCTGACAATTGCTTTGAAATCTGAATACAACAGCGATTCTGATAGTTAAACTTGAATCCGGCAGAGTCTTGGCGTTCAATGGCGGAAAGATCCCGAAAGATCCCCCTTTCTGAAGGCTTCAGGGTGCTATTTATAGGCGTTGGAGGCCCAGATCTTGCTGAAACTTCGTGAGACTCCTTCTGGCACGTGAGTGGACCCACGCGACCGACCCCACCAAGTTTCGTCTCGATCTGACATCGGTTCGAAGTGATTTCGAACCCATCAAGAAATGGTCCAATCGAGCTAAAACTTGGCAGGAACAGTCTTTACCTCACATGAAAGCTACTGTGAAAATTTGGTTGCATTTGGATCTGTGGTTTAGGAGATATGATCGGTTCGAAATTAGCATTTTCAGTTTGGCTGTGTCGTTCGAACCCATGAGTTCGAACCCACAATTTCGAATCCATCAGTGCACGTGGGCTTGCAGTGACGTGGCGCGCATTTCTCGAATCGATCCTAACTTATCTCCGAATGGACCGCTTCGATTCCGTGAACTACGGCGAACACGTCATCCAAACCAATTGACTCGGTGGATTCGAAATAGGAAGTATTCCTGGTTTCGAAAGTGAACGATTCGAATCCAGGAATCCTTATGGGTTCGAAATTGATCGGTTCGAACTGGGTCACTCGATGGGTTCGAAGCGAGGATGCGAAGCCGAGTGAAGTCATTGACTCGAAGGTAGGCCACTGTGGTGGATTCGAAGGTAGTGGAGTCGAAGGTAATGGAGTCGAGGCAGGTACTAGCTGATGGGTTCGAACGTGGCTTGGGTTCGAACTTCATGGCTTCGAAGGCAAGGACGTGGATGGGTTCGAACTAGGTGGGTTCGAAGGAGAGAGGGCGTGGATGGTTTCGAACAGGATGGGTTCGAACTTCATGGTTTCGAACCAGACAATGACTATTTCTCTTCACACTGAATCCATCATATCTTGAGCATACGAACTCGGATTGACTTGAAACTTGAAATGTTGGCTCCTACAACCTTTCTTGTCGTGTCCTATCAATCGTGGCCTGATCCGGACTCGGACAAAAAACCATCGATATCCATAGCAAAGTGAAGTATAACCAATCTCTGAGATGGACTGTTTCCCGTTTTCGACCAATCTTTTGGTATCACGGCTTTGCCAAAAAGTGGGATAACACTTTGCCCCCCAAAACATGCCTTGCTGTAGGAAGGTGTGTTTTGTAATGCCTTGAGTTGGATGTTCGTATCCGATTATCAACCTGCAAAGAACTCGATAGTTTCGTATGGCCTCAAATGACGATCGTTCGGGATCGAGCTATTTGGGATAAAGCGCGGCCGTTCATGGTCAAGCGCCTACCTTCAAATGACGATCGTTCGTGATCGAGTCATTCGAGGGAAAGTGCGACCCTGCACGGTCAAGTGCGTAAATCCATGCTTCGATCGTTCGGGATCGAGTCATCTGTGGTGAAATGCGACCGTTCAAGGTCAAGCGCCTAATTTCGAATGACGATCGTTCGCGATCGAGTCATTCGAGGTAAGGTGCGACAGTGCCCGGTCAAATGCTTAAATCCATGTGTCGATCGTTCGGGATCGAATAATCTGTGGTGAATCAGGACCGTTCGCGGTCCGTGCCGTTCGTGGAATAGGACCGTTCGCGGTCGATGCCGTTCGCGACAAACGATGAGATGGGACCGTTCGCGGTCGACTGCCGTTCGTGGCAAATGATGATACGGGACCGTTCGCGGTCGATTGCCGTCCGTGGCAAATGATGATCGTTCGCGACCAAGTGCCGTTCAAGGCGAATGGTGACCGTTCGAGGTCGGATTTCATAATCAGTGAGCCATGACCGTTCGCGATCGATGGCGTTCGAGGCAGGAAGTGATCGTTCGCGATCGTGTGCCGTTCGAGGCGAATTTGTGACCGTTCGCGGTCGGTGCCGTTCAAGGCAGAAAGTGATCGTTCGCGATCGTGTGCCGTTCGAGGCGAATTCGTGACCGTTCGTGGTCGGGTGTCAGACCTCAAGTGACGACCGTTCGCGATCAAGCCATTTGAGGTAAGGCGAGTTATGACTGTTCGAAGTCGGGTGCCGTTCGAGGCGGATTGTGACCGTTCGAGGTCGGATGCCGTTCGAGGCGAATTGTGTGTGCCCGGGAGGGCTTGGTGTTTTGGATGCCAGGGTCACGTTCGGGTGAGTTCCTGGATTGTTTGTGTGCCTGTTGAAGGCGGATCAGTGTGCCCGGGGGGGCTTAGTATCGTTGATACCAGGTTCACATTCGAGTGGGTCCCTGGATCGTTTGATTGCTGGAGTTCGTGTTCGGGGGAGTTTCTGAATCAAAGACTTTGGCAGTTCATTGCCATACAAGAGGTGCTCGTGGACCGTTCGTGATCCAACGGGCATACATGTATATCCTTTCACGGGGTTGCAAACATCAAAGGAATAATCATACGAGTCCCAAAATTGGAACGTTCAAATCAAAATCAAAGCGGGAGCAAGCCGTGGATGTCAAAGTGTAAACTCTTACTATGGTGCGGTCTATAGTCATTCAGAGCATGCCTATGGATCGTGCGCGATCGCTCACATGTGTAAATGATTTAACCGTGCTAGTGAGAAGTTTGCGACTTGTTCATCGTTTTCGATCTGCCCCCGAGTTCATGAGGGAATTTTACCTGCCTCCTGTCTGAACGGTCATTCCTTACCACGTTGCTCAGAGGCCTCTATCTCTCTCTCTGGGATTGGATTGACATACTCCAAGTAGGATGCCCCCATGCGGGATCGATATCTGACTTGTTTCTAAAGAAGCATATTGACTTTCTTCATGTTCTATTCTCTCTGGCCTTTGTCTTCTACTCTTTTGTCTCGTCATAGCTCTTAGATCTGAACTCTTAGATTTTCAAATTCAACTTTGCCTGAATTAGTTTCTCAGTGAAAGCACCAAAATGTTTGCGCCAAAATTGGTCACAAACACCCAATATCACGAAAGCACCCATTTACGTACTTAAATTAATGATAATCAACACAGATCTCAGCAACAATCAATATAGAATTCAGATCTAAGTAACAAATCACAGTAATTCACGAACAACAATCACAAACACAGGATTTATAGTGGTTCGGCGTTCGCGCCTACGTCCACTTTGAAGGTTTTCTCTTTATTGCTTTGCTTGATTAAATCGATTACAATGGATTACAGCTGACAATTGCTTTGAAATCTGAATACAACAGCGATTCTGATAGTTAAACTTGAATCCGGCAGAGTCTTGGTGTTCAATGGCGGAAAGATCCCGAAAGATCCCCCTTTCTGAAGGCTTCAGGGTGCTATTTATAGGCGTTGGAGGCCCAGATCTTGCTGAAACTTCGTGAGACTCCTTCTGGCACGTGAGTGGACCCACGCGACCGACCCTACCAAGTTTCGTCTCGATCTGACATCGGTTCGAAGTGATTTCGAACCCATCAAGAAATGGTCCAATCGAGCTGAAACTTGGCAGGAACAGTCTTTACCTCACATGAAAGCTACTGTGAAAATTTGGTTGCATTTGGATCTGTGGTTTAGGAGATATGATCGGTTCGAAATTAGCATTTTCAGTTTGGCTGTGTCGTTCGAACCCATGTTCGAACCCATGAGTTCGAACCCACAATTTCGAATCCATCAGTGCACGTGGGCTTGCAGTGACGTGGCGCGCATTTCTCGAATCGATCCTAACTTATCTCCGAATGGACCGCTTCGATTCCGTGAACTACGGCGAACACGTCATCCAAACCAATTGACTCGGTGGATTCGAAATAGGAAGTATTCCTGGTTTCGAAAGTGAACGATTCGAATCCAGGAATCCTGATGGATTCGAAATTGATCGGTTCGAACTGGGTCACTCGATGGGTTCGAAGCGAGGATGCGAAGCCGAGTGAAGTCATGGACTCGAAGGTAGGCCACTGTGGTGGATTCGAAGGTAGTGGAGTCGAAGGTAATGGAGTCGAGGCAGGTACTAGCTGATGGGTTCGAACGTGGCTTGGGTTCGAACTTCATGGCTTCGAAGGCAAGGACGTGGATGGGTTCGAACTAGGTGGGTTCGAAGGAGAGAGGGCGTGGATGGTTTCGAACAGGATGGGTTCGAACTTCATGGTTTCGAACCAGACAATGACTATTTCTCTTCACACTGAATCCATCATATCTTGAGCATACGAACTCGGATTGACTTGAAACTTGAAATGTTGGCTCCTACAACCTTTCTTGTCGTGTCCTATCAATCGTGGCCTGATCCGGACTCGGGCAAAAAACCATCGATATCCATAGCAAAGTGAAGTATAAACAATCTCTGAGATGGACTGTTTCCCGTTTTCGACCAATCTTTTGGTATCACGGCTTTGCCAAAAAGTGGGATAACAGCGGGCATGGATTTGAAACAGAACAGTACCATGGTGCACCACTCTCCAACGATGGTAATCGAAGACGAGCCATGGTAATCCCGTTTTACCGTAAAAATCCGGTGTCGAAAAAACGAAGGGTAAAAAACTTACGAGACCCGATTGAGATTCGGGTTGTCCTTTTTGGGCATTAATCTATCCGTTGACGGCTGAAAGCTATCTAAGCCGTAGAACTCACCGTGGCCTTTGTTTTGACAGGTTATCGTGCGCGTTACTCTAAACGAGCCAGAAGTTATGGCCGTCCGAATAATCGATATCTACAGGGTGCAACATCCGCGGTGCAAGGTGCAAGGTGCAACGTCCGTCCGAAATGGCAAAAAGTGCCGTACGACTTTTAGAAATGCGGGCATGGATTTGAAACGGAACAGTACCATGGTGCACCAATTTCCAGCGATAGTAAATCGAAGACGAGCCACGGTAATGCCGTTTTACCGTAAAAATCCGGTGTCGAAAAAACGAAGGGTAAAAAACTTACGAGACCCGATTGAGATTCGGTTGTCCTTTTTGGGCATTAATCTATTCGTTGACGGCTGAAAGCTGTCAAAGCCGTAGAACTCACCGTGGCCTTCGTTTTGACAGGTTATTGCCCCGGTTACTCTAAACGAGCCAGAAGTTATGGCCGTCCGAATAATCGATATCTACAGGGTGCAACATCCGCGGTGCAAGGTGCAACGTCCGTCCGAAATGGCGAAATAGTGCCGTACGACTTTTAGGAATGCGTGCATGGATTTGAAACGGAACAGTACCATGGTGCACCACTCTCCAGGGATGGCAAATTGAAGACGAGCCACGGTAATGCCGTTTTATCGTAAAAATCCGGTGTCGAAAAAACGAGGGGTAAAAAACTTACGAGACCCGATTGAGATTCGGGATGACCTTTTTGGGCATTAATCTATCCGTTGACGGCTGAAAGCTGTCAAAGCCATAGAACTCACCGTGGCCTTTGTTTTGACAGGTTATCGTGTGCGTTACTCTAAACGAGCCAGATGTTATGGCCGTCCGAATAATCGATATCTACAGGGTGCAACATCCGCGGTGCAAGGTTCAAGGTGCAACGTCCGTCCGAAATGGCGAAGCAGTGCCGTACGACTTTTAGAAATGCGGGCATGGATTTGAAACGGAACAGTACCATGGTGCACCACTCTCCAGCGATAGTAAATCGAAGACGAGCCACGGTAATGCCGTTTTACCGTAAAAATCCGGTGTCGAAAAAACGAAGGGTAAAAAACTTACGAGACCCGATTAAGATTCGGGATGTCCTTTTTGGGCATTAATCTATCCGTTGACGGCTGAAAGCTGTTGTTAACGCTAAAATTTGAACGCTAACACCCCGGTATATGAGATATAGTTGTGAAAGCACCACCCGATAGCTCGGGAACAGATTACAAGCAGATAATAGCAGAAAAGCAACAAACAACAACGATTTTATAGTGGTTCGGCTTAAGGGTATAGCCTACGTCCACTTTAAGTACTTTTATTAATAATCTCGCTACAAGTTGATACAATTCTTCTCAAATACAACACACTTCGAATTACAAATGATTTGGAACAAGTAGCTTAAACTTCAATGTCGGTTAAAGTCCTTAAACCCATGTTGAAGATATGTGATTTCTTTGTGAAGTTCTTTGAAGTATTCCTCGAATCTTGAAGGCTCTAAGTGTTGATGGAGTTCTCAATGCAGCAGGGTAACGGTGTATGAAGAGAATGTGCCGAAAAGTCCCTTGCTTGTTGGAGTTAGGGTCATATTTATAGGCATCAGGTCATAACTCGTACATGACTCATGATGAGTCGTAACCCGTACACGGCTCATAGTAGGTCGTGGCCGACCTACTGGGTTAGCTTCCCCCCTGCTCCAAAGCTATGCTCCAATTTGAATGAATAACACAAGTCCTGAGTCCTCCACGAGTTAACCAGAACGTCCTTCTTTGTGTTAGCATGAGTCGTGCACGACTCATCATAAGTCGTATGTCGTCAACGAGTTATCTCATTATAGCATGGTATTGAACTTGTCTCTGAAGCCTTAGGTCGTAACCGACTCAGGATGAACCGTGACCGACTCAAGATGAGCCGGGACCGACTCACATACCACGAGTCAACAGGCAGCGGCATAGGTGTATCGGTATTAGGCTTGTTCCTTGTTCGCTTGAGTCGCCAGCGACTTATGATAGGTCGTTAGTCATCCTGAGTCGTTGAAATTCTTAGGTCGGTCTGCCCCATGAGTCGCTAACTCCATGAGTCGTTAACTCGTTGAGTCGGTACCTTTTCTGAGCCGTAGCTCGAATGAGTCGCTGGATCGGTCTAGGCCTTGAGTCGTAGACCCGCTGAGTCGTTGGTCCATACTGCACCTTTAAGGCACTAACTCGCTGAGTCGTTGCCCTCAATGAGTCGTTGACCCATTGAGTCGGCAATCTCTGAGTCGCTTATCAGTTGAGTTGCTGCCTACCATAGGTCGTATATCCATTGAGTCGCTGATCTTTATGAGTCGTGAATCCTTCATTGGTTAGGTCGCTGACTAGTTGAGTCGCTGGCTTACTTCACTCTTTAAGTCGTATACCGTTTTGGTCGGGGCGCTGCCCCGCACCCCGCCGGGGGCGCTGCCGTACTTCCATGACCCCGCCGGTCAGGTCGAACACCGTAGGCGGTGGCGTTGCCCCCGCACCCCCACCTGGGCGGGTTGGCACCCCCCTGGACCCCCCCTCCGTAGGGGATCTTATCTGAAAATACATTCAACAGAACTTGCTTTGTTGGGGGGTTGAGTTGACCATCCTTCGAGATGAACTATCATTAGCTTCTCGGTCGATTTTTGATATCACGGCCTTGCTGAAAAAGTGGAGTTAATAGCTGTCAAAGCCGTAGAACACACCGTGGCCTTCGTTTTGACAGGTTATTGGCCCCGTTACTCTAAACGAGCCAGAAGTTATGGCCGTCCGAATAATCGATATCTACAGGGTGCAACATCCGCGGTGCAAGGTGCAACGTCCGTCCGAAATGGCGAAATAGTGCCGTACGACTTTTAGGAATGCGTGCATGGATTTGAAACGGAACAATACCATGGTGCACCACTCTCCAGGGATGGCAAATCGAAGACGAGCCGGTACTGCCGTTTTACCGTAAAAATCCGGTGTCGAAAAAACGAAGGGTAAAAAACTTACGAGACCCGATTAAGATTCGGGATGTCCTTTTTGGGCATTAATCTATCCATTGACGGTTGAAAGCTGTCAAAGCCGTAGAACTCACCGTGGCCTTCGTTTTGATAGGTTATCGCCCCCGTAATTCTTAACGAGCCAGAAGTTATGGCCGTTCGAATAATCGATATCTACAGGGTGCAACATCCGCGGTGCAAGGTGCAACGTCCGTCCGAAATGGCGAAACAGTGCCGTACGACTTTTAGGAATGCGTGCACGGATTTGAAATGGAACAGTACCATGGTGCACCACTCTCCAGCTACGAAAAATCGAAGACTAGCCACGGTAATCCCGTTTTACCGTAAAAATCCGGTGTCGAAAAAACGAAGGGTAAAAAACTTACGAGACCCGATTGAGATTCGGGTTATCCTTTTTGGGCATTAATCTATCCATTGACGGCTAAAAGCTGCCAAAGCCGTAGAGCTCACTGTGGCCTTCGTTTTGACAGGTTATCGCCCGCGTAACTCTAAACGAGCCAGAAGTTTTGGCCGTCCGAATAATCGATGTCTTCAAGGTGCAACATTCGCGGTGCAAGGTGCAACGTCCGTCCGAAATGGCGAAACAGTGCCGTACGACTTTGAGGAATGCGTGCATGGATTTGAAACGGAACAGAACCATGGTGCACCACTCTCTAGCGATGGAAAATCGAAGATGAGCCACGGTAATCCCTTTTTACAGTAAAAATCCGGTGTCGAAAAAACGAAGGGTAAAATACTTACGAGACCCGATTGAGATTCGGGTTGTCCTTTTTGGGCATTAATCTATCCGTTGACGGCTGAAAGCTTTCAAAGCCGTAGAACTCGCCGTGGCCTTCATTTTGAAAGGTTATCGTCCCCGTAACTCTAAAACGAGCAAGAAGTTATGGCCGTCCGAATAATCGATATCTACAGGGTGCAACATTCGCGGTGCAAGGTGCAACGTCCGTCCAAAACGGCGAAACAGTGCCGTACGACTTTTAGGAATGCGTGCATGGATTTGAAACGGAACAGTACCATGGTGCACCACTCTCCAGCGATGGCAAACCGAAGACGAGCCACGGTAATCCCGTTTTACCGTAAAAATCCGGTGTCGAAAAAACGAAGGGTAAAAAACTTACGAGACTCGATTGAGATTCGGGTTGTCCTTTTTGGGCATTAATCTATCCGTTGACGGCTGAAAGCTTTCAAAGCCGTAGAACTCACCGTGGCCTTCGTTTTGACAGGTTATCGCCCCCGTAACTCTAAACGAGCCAGAAGTTATGCCCGTCCGAATAATCGATATCTACAGGGTGCAACATCCGCGGTGCAAGGTGCAACGTCCGTCCGAAATGGCGAAACAGTGTCGTACGACTTTTAGGAATGCGGGCATGGATTTGAAACGGAACAGTACCATGGTGCACCACTCTCCAGCGATGGCAAATCGAAGACGAGCCACGGTAATCCCGTTTTACCGCAAAAATCCGGTGTCGAAAAAACGAAGGGTAAAAAACTTACGAGACCCGATTGAGATTTGGGTTGTCCTTTTTGGGCATTAATCTATCCGCTGACGGCTGAAAGCGGTCAAAGCCGTAGAACTCACCGTGGCCTTTGTTTTGACAGGTTATCGTGCATGTTACTCTAAACGAGCCAGAAGTTATGGTCGTCCGAATAATCAATATCTATAGGGTGCAACATTCGCGGTGCAAGGTGCAAGGTGCAACGTCCGTCCGAAATGGCGAAACAGTGTCGTACGACTTTTAGAAATGCGGGCATGGATTTGAAACGGAACAGTACCATGGTGCACCACTCTCCAGCGATGGTAAATCGAAGACGAGCCACGGTAATGCCGTTTTACCGTAAAAATCCGGTGTCGAAAAAACGAAGGGTAAATAACTTACGAGACCCGATTGAGATTCGGGTTGTCCTTTTTGGGCATTAATCTATTCGTTGACGGTTGAAAGCTGTCAAAGCCGTAGAACTCACCGTGGCCTTCGTTTTGACAGGTTATTGCCCCCGTTACTCTAAACGAGCCAGAAGTTATGGCCGTCCGAATAATCGATATCTACAGGGTGCAACATCCGCAGTGCAAGGTGCAACGTCCGTCCGAAATGGCGAAATAGTGTCGTACGACTTTTAGGAATGCATGCATGGATTTGAAATGGAACAGTACCATGGTGCATCACTCTCCAGGGATGGCAAATCGAAGAAGAGCCACGGTAATGCCGTTTTACCGTAAAAATCCGGTGTCGAAAAAACGAAGGGTAAAAAACTTACGAGACCCGATTGAGATTCGGGATGTCCTTTTTGGGTATTAATCTATCCGTTGACGGCTGAAAGCTGTCAAAGCTGTAGAACTCCCCGTGGCCTTCGTTTTGATAGGTTATCGCCCCCGTAACTCTTAACGAGCCAGAAGTTATGGCCGTCCAAATAATCGATATCTACAGGGTGCAACATCCGCGTGCAAGGTGCAACGTCTGTCCGAAATGGCGAAACAGTGCTGTACGACTTTTAGGAATGCGTGCATGGATTTGAAACGGAACATTACCATGGTGCACCACTCTCCAGCGATGGCAAATCGAAGACTAGCCACGGTAATCCCGTTTTGCCGTAAAAATCCGGTGTCGAAAAAACGAAGGGTAAAAAACTTACGAGACCCGATTGAGATTCGGGTTGTCCTTTTTGGGCATTAATCTATCCATTGACGGCTGAAAGCTGTCAAAGCCGTAGAGCTCACTATGGCCTTCGTTTTGACAGGTTATCGCCTGCGTAACTCTAAACGAGCCAGAAGTTATAGTCGTCCGAATAATCGATATCTAAAGGGTGCAACATTGGCGGTGCAAGGTGCAACATCCGTCCGAAATGGCGAAACAGTGCCGTACGACTTTGAGGAATGCGTGCATGGATTTGAAATGGAAAAGTACCATGGTGCACCACTCTCCTGCGATGGAAAATCGAAGACGAGCCACGGTAATCCCGTTTTACCGTAAAAATCCGATGTCGAAAAAACGAAGGGTAAAAAACTTACGAGACCCGATTGAGATTCGGGTTGTCCTTTTTGGGCATTAATCTATCCGTTGACGGCTGAAAGCTTTCAAAGCTGTAGAACTCACCGTGGCCTTCGTTTGGACAGGTTATCGCCCCCGTAACTCTAAACGAGCCAGAAATTATGACCGTCAAAATAATCGATATCTACAGGGTGCAACATCTGCGGTGCAAGGTGCAACGTCCGTCCGAAATGGCGAAACAGTGCCGTACGACTTTTAGGAATGCGTGCATGGATTTGAAACGGAACATTACCATGGTGCACCACTCTCCAGCGATGGTAAATCGAAGACGAGCCCCGGTAATGCCGTTTTACCGTAAAAATCCGATGTCGAAAAAACGAAGGGTAAAAAACTTACGAGACCCGATTGAGATTCGGGTTGTCCTTTTTGGGCATTAATCTATCCGTTGACGGCTGAAAGCTTTCAAAGCCGTAGAAATCACCGTGGCCTTCGTTTTGACAGGCTATCGCCCCCGTAACTCTGAACGAGCCAGAAGTTATGGCCGTCCGAATAATCGATATCTACAGGGTGCAACATCCGCGGTGCAAGGTGCAACGTCCGTCCGAAATGGCAAAACAGTGCCGTATGACTTTTAGGAATGTGTGCATGGATTTGAAACGGAATAGTACCATGGTGCACCACTCTCCAGCGATGGCAAATCGAAGACGAGCCACGATAATCCCGTTTTACCGTAAAAATCCGGTGTCGGAAAAACGAAGGGTAAAAAACTTACGAGACCCGATTGAGATTTGGGTTGTCCTTTTTGGGCATTAATCTATCCGTTGACAGCGGAAAGCTATAAAAGCCGTAGAACTCACCGTGACATTCGTTTTGACAGGTTATCGCCCCCGTAACTCTAAACGAGCCAGAAGTTATGGCCGTCCGAATAATCGATATCTACAGGGTGCAACATTCGCGATGCAAGGTGCAACGTCCGTCCGAAATGGCGAAACAGTGCCGTACGACTTTAAGAAATGCGGGCATGGATTTGAAACGGAACAGTACCTTGGTGCACCATTCTCTAATGATGGAAATCGAAGACGAGCCACGGTAATCCCGTTTTACCGTAAAAATCCGGTGTCGAAAAAACGAACGGTAAAAAACTTACGAGACCCGATTGAGATTCGGGTTGTCCTTTTTGGGCATTAATCTATCCGTTGACGGCTGAAAGCTGTCAAAGCCATAGAACTCACCGTCGCCTTCGTTTTGAAAGGTTATTGCCCCCGTTACTCTAAACGAGCCAGAAGTTATGGCCGTCCGAATAATCGATATCCACAGGGTGCAACATCCGCGGTGCAAGGTGCAACGTCCGTCCGAAATGGCGAAATAGTGCCGCACAACTTTTAGGAATGCGTGCATGGATTTGAAATGGAACAAAACCATGGTGCACCACTCTCCAGGGATGGCAAATCGAAGACGAGCCATGGTAATGTCGTTTTACCATAAAAATCCGGTGTCGAAAAAACGAAGGGTAAAAAACTTACGAGACCCGATTGAGATTCGGGATGTCCTTTTTGGGAATTAATCTACCCGTTGACGACTAAAAGCTGTTAATGCCGTAGAACTCACCGTGGCCTTCGTTTTGATAGGTTATCGCCCCCGTAACTCTTAACGAGCCAGAAGTTATGGCCGTCCGAATAATCGATATCTACAGGGTGCAACATCCGCGGTGCAAGGTGCAACTCCGTCCGAAATGGCGAAACAGTGCCGTACGACTTTTAGGAATGCGTGCATGGATTTGAAACGGAACAGTACCATGGTGCACCACTCTCCAGTGATGGCAAATCGAAGACTAGCCACGGTAATCCCGTTTTACCGTAAAAATCCGGTGTCGAAAAACGAAGGGTAAAAAACTTACGAGACCCGATTGAGATTCGGGTTTTCCTTTTTGGGCAATAATCTATCCATTGACGGCTGAAAGCAGTCCAAGCCGTAGAGCTCGCTGTGGCCTTCGTTTTGACAGGTTATCGCCCGCGTAACTCTAAACGAGCCAGAAGTCATGGCCGTCCGAATAATCGATATCAACAGGGTAAAACAATCGCGGCGCAAGGTGCAACGTCCATCCGAAATGGCGAAACAGTGTCGTACGACTTTGAGGAATGCGTGCATGGATTTGAAACGGAACAATACCATGGTGCACCACTCTCCAGCGATGGCAAATCGAAGACGAGCCACGGTAATCCCGTTTTACAGTAAAAATCCGGTGTCGAAAATACGAAGGGTAAAAAACTTACGAGACCCGATTGAGATTCGGGTTGTCCTTTTTGAGCATTAATCTATCTGTTGACGGCTGAAAGCTTTCAAAGCCGTAGAACTCACCGTGGCCTTCATTTGGACAGGTTATCGCCCCCGTAACTCTAAAGAGCCAGAAATTATGGCCGTCCGAATAATCGATATCTACAGGGTGCAACATACGCGGTGCAAGGTGCAACGTCCGTCCGAAATGGCGAAACAGTGCCGTACGACTTTTAGGAATGTGTGCATGGATTTGAAAGGGAACAGTACCATGGTGCACCACTCTCCAGTGATGGCAAATCGAAGACGAGCCACGGTAATCCCGTTTTACCGTAAAAATCCGGTGTCGAAAAAACGAAGGGTAAAAAACTTACGAGACCCGATTGAGATTCGGGTTGTCCTTTTTGGGCATTAATCTATCCGTTGACGGCTGAAAGCGGTCAAAGCCGTAGAACTCACCGTGGCCTTCGTTTTGACAGGTTATCGCCCGCGTAACTCTAAACGAGCCAGAAGTTATGGTCGTCCGAATAATCGATATCTACAGGGTGCAACATCCGAGGTGCAAGGTGCAACGTCCGTCGGAAATGGGGAAACAGTGCCGTATGAATTTTAGAAATGCGGGCATGGATTTGAAACGGAACAGTACCATGGTGCACCAATCTCCAACGATGGAAATCGAAGACGAGCCACGGTAATCCCATTTTACCGTAAAAATCCGGTGTCGAAAAAACGAAGGGTAAAAAACTTACGAGACCCGATTGAGATTCGGGATGTCCTTTTTGGGCATTAATCTATCCGTTGACGGCTAAAAGCCGTCAAAGCCGTAGAACTAACCGTGGCCTTCGTTTTGACAGGTTATCGGCCGCGTAACTCTTAACGAGCCAGAAGTTATGGCCGTCCGAATAATCGACATCTACAGGGTGCAACATTCGCGGTGCAAGGTGCAACGTCCGTCCGAAATGACGAAACAGTGCCCTACGACTTTTAGAAATTCGTGCGTGGATTTGAAACGGAACAGTACCGCGGTGTACCACTCTCCAGCGATGGCAAATCGAAGACAGGCCACGGTAATCCCGTTTTACCGTAAAAATCCGGTGTCGAAAAACGAAGGGTAAAAAACTTACGAGACCCGATTGAGATTCGGGTTTTCCTTTTTGGGCAATAATCTATCCATTGACGGCTGAAAGCAGTCCAAGCCGTAGAGCTCGCTGTGGCCTTCGTTTTGACAGGTTATCGCCCGCGTAACTCTAAACGAGCCAGAAGTCATGGCCGTCCGAATAATCGATATCAACAGGGTAAAACAATCGCGGCGCAAGGTGCAACGTCCATCCGAAATGGCGAAACAGTGTCGTACGACTTTGAGGAATGCGTGCATGGATTTGAAACGGAACAATACCATGGTGCACCACTCTCCAGCGATGGCAAATCGAAGACGAGCCACGGTAATCCCGTTTTACAGTAAAAATCCGGTGTCGAAAATACGAAGGGTAAAAAACTTACGAGACCCGATTGAGATTCGGGTTGTCCTTTTTGAGCATTAATCTATCTGTTGACGGCTGAAAGCTTTCAAAGCCGTAGAACTCACCGTGGCCTTCATTTGGACAGGTTATCGCCCCCGTAACTCTAAACGAGCCAGAAATTATGGCCGTCCGAATAATCGATATCTACAGGGTGCAACATACGCGGTGCAAGGTGCAACGTCCGTCCGAAATGGCGAAACAGTGCCGTACGACTTTTAGGAATGTGTGCATGGATTTGAAAGGGAACAGTACCATGGTGCACCACTCTCCAGCGATGGCAAATCGAAGACGAGCCACGGTAATCCCGTTTTACCGTAAAAATCCGGTGTCGAAAAAACGAAGGGTAAAAAACTTACGAGACCCGATTGAGATTCGGGTTGTCCTTTTTGGGCATTAATCTATCCGTTGACGGCTGAAAGTGGTCAAAGCCGTAGAACTCACCGTGGCCTTCGTTTTGACAGGTTATCGCCCGCGTAACTCTAAACGAGCCAGAAGTTATGGCCGTCCGAATAATCGATATCTACAGGGTGCAACATCCGAGGTGCAAGGTGCAACGTCCGTCGGAAATGGGGAAACAGTGCCGTATGAATTTTAGAAATGCGGGCATGGATTTGAAACGGAACAGTACCATGGTGCACCAATCTCCATTGATGGAAATCGAAGACGAGCCACGGTAATCCCATTTTACCGTAAAAATCCGGTGTCGAAAAAACGAAGGGTAAAAAACTTACGAGACCCGATTGAGATTCGGGATGTCCTTTTTGGGCATTAATCTATCCGTTGACGGCTGAAAGCCGTCAAAGCCGTAGAACTAACCGTGGCCTTCGTTTTGACAGGTTATCGGCCACGTAACTCTAAACGAGCCAGAAGTTATGGCCGTCCGAATAATCGACATCTACAGGGTGCAACATTCGCGGTGCAAGGTGCAACGTCCGTCCGAAATGACGAAACAGTGCCCTACGACTTTTAGAAATTCGTGCGTGGATTTGAAACGGAACAGTACCGCGGTGTACCACTCTCCAGCGATGGCAAATCGAAGACGGGCCACGGTAATCCCGTTTTACCGTAAAAATCCGGTGTCGAAAAACGAAGGGTAAAAAACTTACGAGACCCGATTGAGATTCGGGTTTTCCTTTTTGGGCAATAATCTATCCATTGACGGCTGAAAGCAGTCCAAGCCGTAGAGCTCGCTGTGGCCTTCGTTTTGACAGGTTATCGCCCGCGTAACTCTAAACGAGCCAGAAGTCATGGCCGTCCGAATAATCGATATCAACAGGGTAAAACAATCGCGGCGCAAGGTGCAACGTCCATCCGAAATGGCGAAACAGTGTCGTACGACTTTGAGGAATGCGTGCATGGATTTGAAACGGAACAATACCATGGTGCACCACTCTCCAGCGATGGCAAATCGAAGACGAGCCACGGTAATCCCGTTTTACAGTAAAAATCCGGTGTCGAAAATACGAAGGGTAAAAAACTTACGAGACCCGATTGAGATTCGGGTTGTCCTTTTTGAGCATTAATCTATCTGTTGACGGCTGAAAGCTTTCAAAGCCGTAGAACTCACCGTGGCCTTCATTTGGACAGGTTATCGCCCCCGTAACTCTAAACGAGCCAGAAATTATGGCCGTCCGAATAATCGATATCTACAGGGTGCAACATACGCGGTGCAAGGTGCAACGTCCGTCCGAAATGGCGAAACAGTGCCGTACGACTTTTAGGAATGTGTGCATGGATTTGAAAGGGAACAGTACCATGGTGCACCACTCTCCAGCGATGGCAAATCGAAGACGAGCCACGGTAATCCCGTTTTACCGTAAAAATCCGGTGTCGAAAAAACGAAGGGTAAAAAACTTACGAGACCCGATTGAGATTCGGGTTGTCCTTTTTGGGCATTAATCTATCCGTTGACGGCTGAAAGCGGTCAAAGCCGTAGAACTCACCGTGGCCTTCGTTTTGACAGGTTATCGCCCGCGTAACTCTAAACGAGCCAGAAGTTATGGCCGTCCGAATAATCAATATCTACAGGGTGCAACATCCGAGGTGCAAGGTGCAACGTCCGTCGGAAATGGGGAAACAGTGCCGTATGAATTTTAGAAATGCGGGCATGGATTTGAAACGGAACAGTACCATGGTGCACCAATCTCCAACGATGGAAATCGAAGACGAGCCACGGTAATCCCATTTTACCGTAAAAATCCGGTGTCGAAAAAACGAAGGGTAAAAAACTTACGAGACCCGATTGAGATTCGGGATGTCCTTTTTGGGCATTAATCTATCCGTTGACGGCTGAAAGCCGTCAAAGCCGTAGAACTAACCGTGGCCTTCGTTTTGACAGGTTATCGGCCGCGTAACTCTAAACGAGCCAGAAGTTATGGCCGTCCGAATAATCGACATCTACAGGGTGCAACATTCGCGGTGCAAGGTGCAACGTCCGTCCGAAATGACGAAACAGTGCCCTACGACTTTTAGAAATTCGTGCGTGGATTTGAAACGGAACAGTACCGCGGTGTACCACTCTCCAGCAATGGCAAATCGAAGACGGGCCACGGTAATCCCGTTTTACCGTAAAAATCCGGTGTCGAAAAAACGAAGGGTAAAAAACTTACGAGACCCGGTTGGGAATCGGGTTGTCCTTTTTGGGCATTAATCTATCCGTTGATAGCTGAAAGCTGTCAAAGCCGTAGAACTCACCGTGGCCTTCGTTTTGACAGGTTATCGGCCGCGTAACTCTAAACGAGCCAGAAGTTATGGTCGTCCGAATAATCGATATCTATAAGGTGCAACATCCGCGGTGCAAGGTGCAACGTCCGTCCGAAATGGCGAAACAGTGCCGTACGACTTTTAGAAATGCGGGCATGGATTTGAAACGGAACAGTACCATGGTGCACCACTCTCCGACGATGGTAAATCGAAGACGAGCCCAGGTAATGCCGTTTTACCGTAAAAATCCGGTGTCGAAAAAACGAAGGGTAAAAAACTTACGAGACCCGATTGAGATTCGGGATGTCCTTTTTGGGCATTAATCTATCCGTTGACGGCTGAAAGCTATCAAAGCCGTAGAACACACCGTGGCCTTCGTTTTGACAGGTTATCACCTCCGTAACTCTAAACGAGCCAGAAGTTATGGCCGTCCGAATAATCGACATCTACAGGGTGCAACATTCGCGGTGCAAGGTGCAACGTCCGTCCGAAATGACGAAACAGTGCCCTACGACTTTTAGAAATGCGTGCGTGGATTTGAAACGGAACAGTACCGCGGTGTACCACTCTCCAGCGATGGCAAATCGAAGACGGGCCACGGTAATCCCGTTTTACCGTAAAAATCCGGTGTCGAAAAAACGAAGGGTAAAAAACTTACGAGACCCGATTGGGATTCGGGTTGTCCTTTTTGGGCATTAATCTATCCGTTTATAGCTGAAAGCTATCAAAGCCGTAGAACTCACCGTGACCGTCGTTTTGACAGGTTATCGCCCCCGTAACTCTAAACGAGCCAGAAGTTATGGCCGTCCGAATAATCGATATCTACAGGGTGCAACATTCGCGATGCAAGGTGCAACGTCCGTCCGAAATGGCGAAACATTGCCGTACGTCTTTTAGAAATGCGGGCATGGATTTGAAACGGAATAGTACCATGGTGCACCATTCTCCAATGATGGAAATCGAAGACGAGCCACGGTAATCCTGTTTTACCGTAAAAATCCGGTGTCGAAAAAACGAAGGGTAAAAAACTCACGAGACCCGATTGAGATTCGGGTTGTCCTTTTTGGGCATTAATCTATCCGTTGACGGCTAAAAGATGTCAAAGCCGTAGAACTCACCGTGGCCTTCGTTTTGACAGGTTATTGCCCCCGTTACTCTAAACGAGCCAGAAGTTATGGCCGTCCGAATAATCGATATCCACAGGGTGCAACATCCGCGGTGCAAGGTGCAACGTCCGTCCGAAATGGCGAAATAGTGCCGTACGACTTTTAGGAATGCGTGCATGGATTTGAAATGGAACAGTACCATGGGGCACCACTCTCCAGGGATGGCAAATCGAAGACGAGCCATGGTAATGCCGTTTTACCATAAAAATCCGGTGTCGAAAAAACGAAGGGTAAAAAACTTACGAGACCCGATTGAGATTCGGGATGTCCTTTTTGGGCATTAATCTATCCGTTGACGGCTGAAAGCTGTCAATGCCGTAGAACTCTCCGTGGCCTTCGTTTTGATAGGTTATCGCCCCCGTAACTCTTAACGAGCTAGAAGTTATGGCCGTCCGAATAATCGATATCTACAGGGTGCAACATCCGCGGTGCAAGGTGCAACGTCCGTCCGAAATGGCGAAACAGTGCCGTACGACTTTTAGGAATGCGTGCATGGATTTGAAACGGAACAGTACCATGGTGCACCACTCTCCAGCGATGGAAAATCGAAGACTAGCCACGGTAATCCCGTTTTACCGTAAAAATCCGGTGTCGAAAAACGAAGGGTAAAAAACTTACGAGACCCGATTGAGATTCGGGTTTTCCTTTTTGGGCAATAATCTATCCATTGACAGCTGAAAGCAGTCCAAGCCATAGAGCTCGCTGTGGCCTTCGTTTTGACAGGTTATCGCCCGCGTAACTCTAAACGAGCCAGAAGTTATGGCCGTCCGAATAATCGATATCAACAGGGTACAACAATCGCGGTGCAAGGTGCAACGTCCATCCGAAATGGCGAAACAGTATCGTACGACTTTGAGGAATTCATGCATGGATTTGAAACAAAACAATACCATGGTGCACCACTCTCCAGCGATGGCAAATCGAAGACGAGCCACGGTAATCCCGTTTTACCGTAAAAATCCGGTGTCGAAAAAACGAAGGGTAAGAAACTTACGAGACCCGATTGAGATTCGGGTTGTCCTTTTTGCGCATTAATCTATCTGTTGACGGCTGAAAGCTTTCAAAGCCGTAGAACTCTCCGTGGCCTTCGTTTGGACAGGTTATCGCCCCCGTAACTCTAAACGAGCCAGAAATTATGGCCGTCCGAATAATCGATATCTACAGGGTGCAACATGCGCGGTGCAAGGTGCGACGTCCGTCCGAAATGGCGAAACAGTGCCGTACGACATTTAGGAATGAGTGCATGGATTTGAAACGGAACAGTACCATGGTGCACCACTCTCCAGCGATGGCAAATCGAAGACGAGCCACGGTAATCCCGTTTTACCGTAGAAATCCGGTGTCGAAAAAACGAAGGGTAAAAAACTTACGAGACCCGATTGAGATTCGGGTTGTCCTTTTTGGGCATTAATCTATCCGTTGACAGCTGAAAGCGGTCAAAGCCGTAGAACTCACCGTGGCCTTCGTTTTGACAGGTTATCGCCCGCGTAACTCTAAACGAGCCAGAAGTTATGGCCTTCTGAATAATCGATATCTACAGGGTGCAACATCCGCGGTGCAAGGTGCAACGTCCGTCGGAAATGGGGAAACAGTGCCGTACGACTTTTAGAAATGCGGGCACGGATTTGAAATGGAACAGTACCATGGTGCACCACTCTCCAACGATGGAAATCGAAGACGAGCCACGGTAATCCCATTTTACCGTAAAAATCCGGTGTCGAAAAAACGAAGGGTAAAAAACTTACGAGACCCGATTGAGATTGGGGTTGTCCTTTTTGGGCATTAATCTATCCGTTAACGGCTGAAAGCTTTCAAAGCCGTAGAACTCTCCCTGGCCTTCGTTTTGACAGGTTATCGCCCCCGTACCCTAAACGAGCCAGAAGTTATGGTCGTCCGAATAATCGATATCTATAGGGTGCAACATCCACGGTGCAAGGTGCAACGTCGGTCCGAAATGGCGAAACAGTGTCGTACGACTTTTAGGAATGCGTGCATGGATTTGAAAGGGAACAGTACCGTGGTGCACCACTCTCCAGCAATGGCAAATCGAAGACGAGCCACGGTAATCCCGTTTTACCGTAAAAATCCGGTGCCGAAAAAACGAAGGGTAAAAAACTTACGAGACCCGATTGAGATTCGGGTTGTCCTTTTTGGGCATTAATCTATTCGTTGACAGCTGAAAGCTTTCAAAGCCGTAGAACTCATCGTGGCCTTCGTTTTGACAGGTTATTGCCCCCGTAACTCTAAACGAGCCAGAAGTTATGGCCGTCCGAATAATCGATTTCTACAGGGTGCAACATTCGCGATGCAAGGTGCAACGTCCGTCCGAAATGGCGAAACTGTGCCGTACGACTTTTAGAAATGCGGGCATGGATTTGAAACGGAATAGTACCATGGTGCACCACTCTCCAATGATGGAAATCGAAGACGAGCCACGGTAATCCCGTTTTACCGTAAAAATCCGGTGTCGAAAAAACGAAGGGTAAAAAACTTACGAGACCCGATTGAGATTCGGGTTGTCCTTTTTGGGCATTAATCTATCCGTTAACGGCTGAAAGCTGTCAAAGCCGTAGAACTAACCGTGGCCTTCGTTTTGACAGGTTATCGGCCGCGTAACTCTAAACGAGCCAGAAGTTATGGCCGTCCGAATAATCGATATCTATAGGGTGCAACATCCGCTGTGCAAGGTGCAACGTACGTCCGAAATGGCGAAACAGTGCCGTACGACTTTTGGAAATGCGGGCATGGATGTGAAATGGAAAAGTACCATGGTGCAGCACTCTCCGACGATGGTAAATCGAAGACGAGCCCAGGTAATGCCGTTTTACCGTAAAAATCCGGTGTCGAAAAAACGAAGGGTAAAAAACTTACAAGACCCGATTGAGATTCGGGATGTCCTTTTTGGGCATTAATCTATCCGTTGATGGATGAAAGCTGTCAAATCCGTAGGACACACCGTGGCCTTCGTTTTGACAGGTTATCGCCCCCGTAACTCTAAACGAGCCAGAAGTTATGGCCGTCCGAATAATCGATATCTACAGGGCGCAACATGCGCGGTGCAAGGTGCAACGTCCGTCCAAAATGACGAAACAGTGCCCTACGACTTTAAGAAATGCGTGCGTGGATTTGAAACGGAACAGTACCACGGTGTACCACTCTCCAGCGATGGCAAATCGAAGACGAGCCACTGTAATCCCGTTTTACCGTAAAAATCCGGTGTCGAAAAACGAAGGGTAAAAAACTTACGAGACCCGATTGAGATTCGGGTTGTCCTTTTTGGGCATTAATCTATCCGTTGACGGCTGAAAGCGGTCAAAGCCGTAGAACTCACCGTGGCCTTCGTTTTGACAGGTTATCGCCCGCGTAACTCTAAACGAGCCAGAAGTTATGGCCGTCCGAATAATCGATATCTACAGGGTGCAACATCCGCGGTGCAAGGTGCAACGTCCGTCGGAAATGGGGAAACAGTGCCGTACGACTTTTAGAAATGAGGGCATGGATTTGAAACGGAACAGTACCATGGTGCACCACTCTCCAACGATGGAAATCGAAGACGAGCCACGGTAATCCCATTTTACCGTAAAAATCCGGCGTCGAAAAAACGAAGGGTAAAAAACTTACGAGACCTGATTGAGATTGGGGTTGTCCTTTTTGGGCATTAATCTATCCGTTAACGGCTGAAAGCTTTCAAAGCCGTAGAACTCTCCCTGGCCTTCGTTTTGACAGGTTATCGCCCCCGTACCCTAAACGAGCCAGAAGTTATGGTCGTCCGAATAATCGATATCTACAGGGTGCAACATCCACGGTGCAAGGTGCAACGTCGGTCTGAAATTGCGAAACAGTGTCGTACGACTTTTAGGAATGCATGCATGGATTTGAAAGGGAACAGTACCATGGTGCACCACTCTCCAGCGATGGAAAATCGAAGACGAGCCACGGTAATCCCGTTTTACCGTAAAAATCCGGTGTCGAAAAAACGAATGGTAAAAAACTTACGAGACCCGATTGAGATTCGGGTTGTCCTTTTTGGGCATTAATCTATCCGTTGACAGCTGAAAGCTTTCAAAGCCGTAGAACTCACCGTGGCCTTCGTTTTGACAGGTTATCGTCCCCGTAACTCTAAACGAGCCAGAAGTTATGGCCGTCCGAATAATCGATACCTACAGGGTGCAACATCCGCGATGCAAGGTGCAACGTCCGTCCGAAATGGCGAAAAAGTGCCGTACGACTTTCAAAAATGCGGGCATGGATTTGAAACGGAACAGTACCATGGTGCACCACTCTCCAACATTGGAAATCGAAGACGAGCCACGGTAATCCCGTTTTAACGTAAAAATCCGGTGTCGAAAAAACGAAGGGTAAAAACTTACGAGACCCGATTGAGATTCGGGTTGTCCTTTTTGGGCATTAATCTATCCGTTAATGGCTGAAAGCTGTCAAAGCCGTAGAACTCACCGTGGCCTTCGTTTTGACAGGTTATCGCCCGCGTAACTCTAAACGAGCGAGAAGTTATGGCCGTCCGAATAATCGATATCTATAGGGTGCAACATCCGCGGTGCAAGGTGCAACGTACGTCCGAAATGGCGAAACAGTGCCATACGACTTTTGGAAATGCGGGCATGGATGTGAAACGGAACAGTACCATGGTGCACCACTCTCCGGCGATGGTAAATCGAAGATGAGCCTAGGTAATGCCGTTTTACCGTAAAAATCCGGTGTCGAAAAAACGAAGGGTAAAAAACTTACGAGACCCGATTGAGATTCGGGATGTCCTTTTTGGGCATTAATCTATCCGTTGACGGCTGAAAGCCGTCAAAGCCGTAGAACTCACAGTGGCCTTCGTTTTGACAGGTTATTGCCCCCGTAACTCTAAACGAGCCATAAGTTATGGTCGTCCGAATAATCGATATCTACAGGGTGCAACATCTGTGGTGTAAGGTGCAACGTCCATCCGAAATGGCGAAACCGTGCCGTACGACTTTTAGGAATGCATGCATGGATTTGAAACGGAACAGTACCATGGTGCACCACTCTCCAGCGATGGCAAATCGAAGACGAGCCACGGTAATCCCGTTTTACCGTAAAAATCCGGTGTCGAAAAAACGAATGGTAAAAAACTTACGAGACCCGATTGAGATTCGGGTTGTCCTTTTTGGGCATTAATCTATCCGTTGACAGCTGAAAGCTTTCAAAGCCGTAGAACTCACCGTGGCCTTCGTTTTGACAGGTTATCGTCCCCGTAACTCTAAACGAGCCAGAAGTTATGGCCGTCCGAATAATCGATACCTACAGGGTGCAACATCCGCGATGCAAGGTGCAACGTCCGTCCGAAATGGCGAAAAAGTGCCGTACGACTTTCAAAAATGCGGGCATGGATTTGAAACGGAACAGTACCATGGTGCACCACTCTCCAACATTGGAAATCGAAGACGAGCCACGGTAATCCCGTTTTAACGTAAAAATCCGGTGTCGAAAAAACGAAGGGTAAAAAACTTACGAGACCCGATTGAGATTCGGGTTGTCCTTTTTGGGCATTAATCTATCCGTTAATGGCTGAAAGCTGTCAAAGCCGTAGAACTCACCGTGGCCTTCGTTTTGACAGGTTATCGCCCGCGTAACTCTAAACGAGCGAGAAGTTATGGCCGTCCGAATAATCGATATCTATAGGGTGCAACATCCGCGGTGCAAGGTGCAACGTACGTCCGAAATGGCGAAACAGTGCCATACGACTTTTGGAAATGCGGGCATGGATGTGAAACGGAACAGTACCATGGTGCACCACTCTCCGGCGATGGTAAATCGAAGATGAGCCTAGGTAATGCCGTTTTACCGTAAAAATCCGGTGTCGAAAAAACGAAGGGTAAAAAACTTACGAGACCCGATTGAGATTCGGGATGTCCTTTTTGGGCATTAATCTATCCGTTGACGGCTGAAAGCCGTCGAAGCCGTAGAACTCACAGTGGCCTTCGTTTTGACAGGTTATTGCCCCCGTAACTCAAAACGAGCCATAAGTTATGGTCGTCCGAATAATCGATATCTACAGGGTGCAACATCTGTGGTGTAAGGTGCAACGTCCATCCGAAATGGCGAAACAGTGCCGTACGACTTTTAGGAATGCATGCATGGATTTGAAACGGAACAGTACCATGGTGCACCACTCTCCAGCGATGGCAAATCGAAGACGAGCCAAGGTAATGCCGTTTTACCGTAAAAATCCGGTGTCGAAAAAACGAAGGGTAAAAAACTTACGAGACCTGATTGAGATTCAGGATGTCCTTTTTGGGCATTAATCTATCCGTTGACGGCTGAAAGCTTTCAAAGCCGTAGAACTCACCATGGCCTTCGTTTTGACAAGTTATCGCCCCCGTAACTCTAAACGAGCCAGAAGTTTTGGTCGTCCGAATAATCGATATCTACAGGGTGCAACATCCGCGGTGCAATGTGCAACGTCCGTCCGAAATGGCGAAACTGTGCCTTACGACATTTAGAAATGCGTGCATGGATTTGAAACGGAACAATACCATGGTGCACCACTCTCCAGCGATGGCAAAATCGAAGACGAGCGAAAATAATCCCGTTTTACCGTAAAAATCCGGTGTCGAAAAAATAAAGGGTAAAAAACTTACGAGACCCGATTGAGATTCGGGATGTCCTTTTTGGGCATTAATCTATCCGTTGACGGCTTAAAGCTGTCAAAGCCGTAGAACTCACCGTGGCCTTTGTTTTGACAGGTTATCGCCCGCGTAACTCTAAACGAGCGAGAAGTTATGGCCGTCCGAATAATCGATATCTATAGGGTGCAACATCCGCGGTGCAAGGTGCAACGTACGTCCGAAATGGCGAAACAGTGCCATACGACTTTTGGAAATGCGGGCATGGATGTGAAACGGAACAGTGCCATGGTGCACCACTCTCCGGCGATGGTAAATCGAAGATGAGCCTAGGTAATGCCGTTTTACCGTAAAAATCCGGTGTCGAAAAAACGAAGGGTAAAAAACTTACGAGACCCGATTGAGATTCGGGATGTCCTTTTTTGGCATTAATCTATCCGTTGATGGCTGAAAGCCGTCAAAGCCGTAGAACTCACCGTGGCCTTCGTTTTGACAGGTTATTGCCCCCGTAACTCTAAACGAGCCATAAGTTATGGTCGTCCGAATAATCGATATCTACAGGGTGCAACATCTGTGGTGCAAGGTGCAACGTCCATCCAAAATGGCGAAACAGTGCCGTACGACTTTTAGGAATGCATGCATGGATTTGAAACGGAACAGTACCATGGTGCACCACTCTCCAGCGATGGCAAATCGAAGACGAGCCAAGGTAATGCCGTTTTACCGTAAAAATCCGGTGTCGAAAAAACGAAGGGTAAAAAACTTACGAGACCCGATTGAGATTCGGGTTGTCCTTTTTGGGCATTAATCTATCCGTTGACAGCTGAAAGCTTTCAAAGCCGTAGAACTCACCGTGGCCTTCGTTTTGATAGGTTATCGTCCCCGTAACTCTAAACGAGCCAGAAGTTACGGCCGTCCGAATAATCGATATCTACAGGGTGCAACATCCGCGATGCAAGGTGCAACGTCCGTCCGAAATGGCGAAAAAGTGCCGTACTACTTTCAGAAATGCGGGCATGGATTTGAAACGGAACAGTACCATGGTGCACCACTCTCCAACGTTGGAAATCGAAGAAGAGCCACGGTAATCCCGTTTTAACGTAAAAATCCGGTGTCGAAAAAACGAAGGGTAAAAAACTTACGAGACCCGATTGAGATTCGGGTTGTCCTTTTTGGGCATTAATCTATCCGTTAATGGCTGAAAGCTGTCAAAGCCGTAGAACTCGCCGTGGCCTTCGTTTTGACAGGTTATCGCCCGCGTAACTCTAAACGAGCAAGAAGTTATGGCCGTCCGAATAATCGATATCTATAGGGTGCAACATCCGCGGTGCAAGGTGCAACGTACGTCCGAAATGGCGAAACAGTGCCATACGACTTTTGGAAATGCGGGCATGGATATGAAACGGAACAGTACCATGGTGCACCACTCTCCGGCGATGGTAAATCGAAGATGAGCCTAGGTAATGCCGTTTTACCGTAAAAATCCGGTGTCGAAAAAACGAAGGGTAAAAAACTTACGAGACCCGATTGAGATTCGGGATGTCCTTTTTGGGCATTAATCTATCCGTTGACGGCTGAAAGCCGTCAAAGCCGTAGAACTCACCGTGGCCTTCGTTTTGACAGGTTATTGCCCCCGTAACTCTAAACGAGCCATAAGTTATGGTCGTCCGAATAATCGATATCTACAGGGTGCAACATCTGTGGTGTAAGGTGCAACGTCCATCCGAAATGGCGAAACAGTGCCGTACGACTTTTAGGAATGCATGCATGGATTTGAAACGGAACAGTACCGTGGTGCACCACTCTCCAGCGATGGCAAATCGAAGACGAGCCAAGGTAATGCCGTTTTACCGTAAAAATCCGGTGTCGAAAAAACGAAGGGTAAAAAACTTACGAGACCTGATTGAGATTCAGGATGTCCTTTTTGGGCATTAATCTATCCGTTGACGGCTGAAAGCTTTCAAAGCCGTAGAACTCACCGTGGCCTTCGTTTTGACAGGTTATCGCCCCCGTAACTCTAAACGAGCCAGAAGTTTTGGCCGTCCGAATAATCGATATCTACAGGGTGCAACATCCGCGGTGCAAGGTGCAACGTCCGTCCGAAATGGCGAAACTGTGCCTTACGACATTTAGAAATGCGTGCATGGATTTGAAACGGAACAGTACCATGGTGCACCACTCTCCAGCGATGGCAAAATCGAAGACGAGCGATGGTAATCCCGTTTTACCGTAAAAATCCGGTGTCGAAAAAACAAAGGGTAAAAAACTTACGAGACCCGATTGAGATTCGGGATGTCCTTTTTGTGCATTAATCTATCTGTTGACGGCTAAAAGCTGTCAGAGCCGTAGAACTCACCGTGGCCTTCGTTTTGACAGGTTATCGCCCGCGTAACTCTAAACGAGCGAGAAGTTATGGCCGTCCGAATAATCGATATCTATAGGGTGCAACATCCGCGGTGCAAGGTGCCACGTACGTCCGAAATGGCGAAACAGTGCCATACGACTTTTGGAAATGCGGGCATGGATGTGAAACGGAACAGTACCATGGTGCACCACTCTCCGGCGATGGTAAATCGAAGATGAGCCTAGGTAATGCCGTTTTACCGTAAAAATCCGGTGTCGAAAAAACGAAGGGTAAAAAACTTACGAGACCCGATTGAGATTCGGGATGTCCTTTTTGGGCATTAATCTATCCGTTGACGGCTGAAATCCGTCAAAGCCGTAGAACTCACCGTGGCCTTCGTTTTGACAGGTTATTGCCCCCGTAACTCTAAACGAGCCATAAGTTATGGTCGTCCGAATAATCGATATCTACAGGGTGCAACATCTGTGGTGCAAGGTGCAACGTCCATCCGAAATGGCGAAACAGTGCCGTACGACTTTTAGGAATGCATGCATGGATTTGAAACGGAACAGTACCATGGTGCACCACTCTCCAGCGATGGCAAATCGAAGACGAGCCAAGGTAATGCCGTTTTACCATAAAAATCCGGTGTCGAAAAAACGAAGGGTAAAAAACTTACGAGACCTGATTGAGATTCAGGATGTCCTTTTTGGGCATTAATCTATCCGTTGACGGCTGAAAGCTTTCAAAGCCGTAGAACTCACCGTGGCCTTCGTTTTGACAGGTTATCGCCTCCGTAACTCTAAACGATCCAGAAGTTTTGGCCGTCCGAATAATCGATATCTACAGGGTGCAACATCCGCGGTGCAAGGTGCAACGTCCGTCCAAAATGGCGAAACTGTGCCTTACGACATTTAGAAATGCGTGCATGGATTTGAAACGGAACAGTACCATGGTGCACCACTCTCCAGCGATGGCAAAATCGAAGACAAGCGATGGTAATCCCGTTTTACCGTAAAAATCCGATGTCGAAAAAACAAAGGGTAAAAAACTTACGAGACCCGATTGAGATTCGGGATGTCCTTTTTGGGCATTAATCTATCCGTTGACGGCTTAAAGCTGTCAAAGCCGTAGAACTCACTGTGGCCTTCGTTTTGACAGGTTATCGCCCCCGTAACTCTAAACGAGCCAGAAGTTATGGCGGTCCGAATAATCGATATCTACAGGGTGCAACATCCGCGGTGCAAGGTGCAACGTCCGTCCGAAATGGCGAAAAATGTCGTACGACTTTTAGAAATGCGTGCATGGATTTGAAATGGAAAAATACTGTTATCCTGCTTTTTGGCAAAGCCGCGATACCAAAAGATCGATCAAGAATAGACAACAGTTCGTCTCAGAGATTGGTTGTACTTCACTTCACTATGGATATCGATGAATTTTGTCCGAGCCCAGATCAGGCCACAATTGATTGGACATGACGAGAAAAGCCATGAGAGCCAGTGTTTCAAATTTCAGGTTAATCGGAGTTCGTATGAACGAGATATGATCGCTGCAAGTTAGCCAAAGTATGTGGTTCGAACCCATCAAGAAGTTGGGAAGACGCTCACTTCGAATCCATAAGATTCAAACCCATCACTGCTTGTCAAGTTCGAACCCATCACCGCTTGTCAAGTTCGAACCCATCACCGCCCATACTTCGAATCCATCACCATCGGTATCTTCAAATCGATCGGTCCCACGCCCAAGCACTGCTTCGTATCGATCGCCTTTGCATTCATCAGGTTCGAATCCGTGAACAATCGCTCATTCGAAACCACCAAGTCAACTAGCTATGATGACGTGTCACCCATCGGTTCGAATGCACCGATATACATGGATTCGAAGCGGTCAACACGGAGAAAAAGTAGGATCGATGCGAGGAGTGCGCGCCACGTCACTACAGTACCACGTGCTTCCATCGATTCGAATGCATGGGTTCGAAGTCATTGGTTCGAACGAAACAGCCGAGCGAGATTCATCAACTCGAATTGATCATATCTCCTAAACTACAGATCCAAATGCAACGAAATTTTCACAGTAGCTTCCATACAAGGTAAAGATTGTTCCTGCCAAGTTTCAGCTCGATTGGACCATTTCTTAATGGGTTCGAAATCACTTCGAAACGATGTCAGATCGAGATGAAACTTGGTGGGGTCGGTCGCGTGGGCCCACTCACGTGCCAGAAGAAGTCTCCCGAAGTTTGAGCGAGATCTGGGCCTCCTACGCCTATAAATAGCACCCTGAAGCCTTCAGAAAGGGAGGATCTTTTGGGAGCTTCCACCATTGAACGCCAAGACTCTGTGGAATTCAATTCCATTCATCATCATCACTGTTCTATTCAGATTTCAACGCTATCATCAACTGTAATCCATTGTAATCGATTAATATCATCAAGTGAAGCAATAAAGAGAAAACCTTCAAAGTGGACGTAGGCACGAACGCCGAACCACTATAAATCCTGTGTTTGTGATTGTCATTTGTGAATTATCGTGATTGTTATTGCTTAGATCTGAGTTCTGTGTTGATTGCTACTGATCTGTGTTGTTAAACGGGTGCTTTCACGTCATTGGGTGTTTGTGACCAATTTTGGCGCAAACATTTTGGTGCTTTCATTGAGAGGGATAATTCAGTAGTTCTACCAATTGATAATTGGTTCAGAGAGAATTTGAAAGTTTAGATTTGAGAAATTATGACGAGACAATCAAGCAGAAGGCCAAGGCCAGAGAGAGGCGAACAACAAGGAAGTCAAGAGGCTTCCTCAGGAGCGAATCAACCATCGATCTTCATCACCAGGGACAAGATGGAGACAATGTTGAAGAAGCAAGAGGAGTTGATCCAGAGTTTATTTCAACAGATAGGACAGCTTGGAGCACAGAATAGACAAGCCGATGTAGTCTGGAACGGAGCAGGACCATCCGGCATAGCACCTGGATTAGGGGGCACACCCATGGAGAACGTTCGTCCAATTTCAGAGGGAGAAAGAGAAGCATCTGCGCAACGTAGGAGTAGTAGAGGAGTGAACGCTCAGTCAAGGGGGGCAGATCCCAGAGTTCCCTCATGAACTCGGCGGGCAGGTTGAAAGTAGTGAAAGAAGATTACATCTTGGAGACAACGACAGGTTGGCAGAGATGGTTAGGCGAGCTTTGAGAGGCGGTTTGGTGAACAAAGATTTGGAGGATGTTAATTGAAGTCCTTTTACTTCAGCAATCAGGCAAGCTAGGAACCCACCGGATTTCAAATTACCATCGTTGGATATGTATGACGGGAGAACGGAACCCACGGTCCATCTGACGAAATATATGAGGCATATGGAAGTGCTGGGGGCATCAGAGGAGGTTACGGCCCAGTGCTTTCCATTGTACTTGGCGGATATTGCGGCGTTATGGTTCAGGCAACTAGAGAGCGGATCCATCGGAACATGGAATGATTTAGCTGAGAGGTTTATGAGGCAATTCAGGGTTCACATTACAAGACCCAAGAATGTGATGACGTTGGCAACTTTAAAACAGAAGGCTGGAGAGACATTGAGGAGTTTCCTGACGCGGTTCAATGCGGCAGCAGCTTCGGTGGATCGACCAGGTCCATCCATGGTTATGATGGCGGCTGTGTTCGGAATAGCTGACGGAACGGAGTTCAAAAATTCATTAACTAAGGATCCACCTGTGGATCTGGAAGAATTCTATCATGAGGCAGAAAAGTTTTTACAATTAGAGGATGCGAATGAAGAAAGAGAGGAAGGAGATGGGATAGAAGTTTATGCACTTAAAGACGAAAAGCCTCCCAAAAGGGACTCGGACAAGGATAAAGGTAAAATAAAGACTGAGAATGACGGAGACAGATCAAAGCGGCAACGGAGGGAGCCGCGATTCACCACCTACACTGAGTTGAATGAGATCCTGGAAAGAATTTATCAGGATACCAAAGAGCAGGTTCCGTATCGTAGGCGAATGCGAAGGGATCCAACCTCTGACGAAAGGAAATCAGATAAGTTTTGTGTATTCCATGAATTAAACGGTCATAACACTAATGATTGTAGGCACCTGAAGGGCGAGGTGGAAGGGCATATCAGGAACGGTATGCTCCTTCAATATGTAAGGAGGCGAGCTCCAGCGGCGTAACCAGAGCGACCACCGTCCACGTCAGCTAGAGGCGACCCTGAATCAAGGCACCGTTTGGTTATCAATTGAGTGAAATAACGATGAACAAGTTGTAAGTTTCCACTAACGCAATTAAATCATTTACACATGTGCGAGATCGCAAACGATCTCCAGGCATGCTCTGAGTGATCATTGACCGTTTCGTAGTGGGAACTTACACTTTGACGTCCATGCTTTGCTTTCGCTTGGTTTTGATTTGAACATTTAGACTTTGTTTGTTTGGACATTTCTGTTTTAAAACTCATCCGTTTAATAGATATTTGATTCTGATAACTCTGGAATGGCTAAGCTGCTTACACATGTATGGGGTCGCGAACGATCCCTAGGCATGCTCTGAGATGGCGATAAACCGTCCAGACAAACGATCCAGGAACTCACCCGAACGTGACCCTGGCATCGATAACACCAAGCCCTCCCGGGCACACTTTCTCGCCTCGAACGGCATCCGACCTCAAACGGTCTCAACTCACCTCACCTCAAATGGCTTGATCGCGAACGGTCGTCACTTGAGGTTCGGCACCCGACCGCGAACGGTCACAAATTCGCCTCGAACGGCACACGATCGCGAACGATCACTCTCTGCCTTGAAAGGCACCGATCGCGAACGGTCATGATTCACTAATTATGAGATCCGACCTCGAACGGTCACCATTCGCCTTGAACGACACTTGGTCGCGAACGATCACCATTTTCCACGAACGGCAATCGACCGCGAACGGTTCCATCTCATCATTTGCCGCGAACGGTCCTATTCCATCCACTGCCACGAACGGCGCAGACCGCGAACGGTCCCGATTCATCTCAAGTGCCATACGATCCCGAACGAACGACGCATGGATTTATACGCTCGACCGCGCACGGTCGCACTTCACCTCGAATGACTCGATCACGAACGATCGTCATTTGAAGTTAGGCGCTTGACCACGAACGGCCGCGCTTCATCCCAAATAGCTCGATCCCGAACGATCGTCATTTGAGGACATATGAAACTATCAAGTTCTTTACAGGTTGATGATAGGATATGAACATCCAACTCAAGGCATTAAAAAACACACTTTCCTACCGCAAAGCATGTTTTGGGGGGCAAAGTGTTATCCCGCTTTTTGACAAAGCCGCGATACCAAAAGATCGATCAAGAACAAATGACAGTTCGTCTCAGAGATTGGTTGTACTTCACTTCACTATGGATATCGATTAATTTTGTCCGAGCCCAGATCAGGCCACAATTGATGGGACATGACGAGAAAAGCCATGAGAGCCAGTGTTTCAAATTTCAGGTTAATCGGAGTTCGTATGAAAGAGATATGATCGATGCAAGTTAGCCAAAGTATGTGGTTCGAACCCATCAAGAAGTTGGGAAGACGCTCACTTCGAATCCATAAGATTCGAACCCATCACCGCTTGTCAAGTTCGAACCCATCACGGCTTGTCAAGTTCGAACCCATCACCGCTTGTCAAGTTCGAACCCATCACCGCTCGTACTTCGAATCCATCACCATCGGTATCTTCGGATCGATCAGTCCCACGCCCCAGCACTGCTTCGTATCGATCGCCTTCGCATCCATCAAGTTTGAATCCATGAAAATTCGCTCATTCGAAACCACCAAGTCAACTAGCTATGATGACATGTCACCCATTGGTTCGAATGCGCCGATATACATAGATTTGAAGCGGTCAACACGGAGAAAAAGTAGGATCGATGCGTGGAGTGCGCGCTACGTCACTACAGTACCACGTGCTTCCATCGATTCGAATGCATGGGTTCAAAGTCATGGGTTCGAACGAAACAACCGAGTGAGATTCATCAACTCGAATCGATCATATCTCCTAAACTACAGATCCAAATGCAACGAAATTTTCACAGTAGCTTCCATACAAGGTAAAGATTGTTCCAGCCAAGTTTCAGCTCGATTAGACCATTTCTTGATGGGTTCCAAATCACTTCGAAACGATGTCAGATCGAGACGAAGCTTGGTGGGGTCGGTCGCGTGGGCCCACTCACGTGCCAGAAGAAGTCTCCCGAAGTTTGAGCGAGATCTGGGCCTCCTACGCCTATAAATAGCACCCTGAAGCCTTCAGAAAGGAAGGATCTTTTGGGAGCTTCCACCATTGAACGCCAAGACTCTGCCAAATTCAATTCCATTCATCATCATCACTGTTGTATTCAGATTTCAACGCTATCATCAACTGTAATACATTGTAATCGATTAATATCATCAAGTGAAGCAATAAAGAGAAAACCTTCAAAGTGGACGTAGGCACGAACGCCGAACCACTATAAATCCTGTGTTTGTGATTGTCATTTGTGAATTATCGTGATTGTTATTGCTTAGATCTGAGTTCTGTGTTGATTGCTACTGATCTGTATTGTTAAACGGGTGCTTTCACGACATTGGGTGTTTGTGACCAATTTTGGCGCAAACAAATACCATGGTGCACCACTCTCCAGTGATGGCAAATCGAAGATGAGCCACGGTAATGCCGTTTTACCATAAAAATCCGGTGTCGAAAAAACGAAGGGTAAAAAACTTACGAGACCCGATTGAGATTCGGGTTGTCCTTTTTGGGCATTAATATATCCGTTGACGGCTGAAAGCTGTCAAAGCCGTAGAACTCACCGTGTCCTTCGTTTTGACAGGTTATCGCCCCCGTAACTCTAAACGAGCCAGAAGTTATGGCCGTCCGAATAATCGATATCTACAGGGTGCAACATCCGCGGTGCAAGGTGCAACGTCCGTCCGAAATGGCGAAACAGTGTCGTACGACTTTTAGGAGTGCGTGCATGGATTTGAAATGGAACAGGACCATGGTGCAGTACTCTCCAGCGATGGCAAATCGAAGACTAGCGACGGTAATCCCGTTTTACCGTAAAATTCCAGTGTCGAAAAAACGAAGGGTAAAAAACTTACGAGACCCGATTGAGATTCGGGTTGTCCTTTTTGGGCATTAATCTATCCATTGACTGCTGAAAGCTGTCAAAGCCGTAGAACTCACCGTGGCCTTCGTTTTGACAGGTTATCGCCCGCGTAACTCTAAACGAGCCAGAAGTTATGGCCGTCCGAATAATCGATATCTACAGGGTGCAACATCCGGGGTGCAAGGTGCAACGTCCGTCCGAAATGGCGAAACAGTATCGTACGACTTTTAGGAATGCGTGCATGGATTTGAAAAGGAACAGTACCATGGTGCACCACTCTCCAGCGATGGAAAATCGAAGACAAGCGACGGTAATTCCTTTTTACCGTAAAATTTCGGTGTCGAAAAAACGAATGGTAAAAAACTTACGAGACCCGATTGAGATTCGGGTTGTCCTTTTTGGGCATTAATCTATCCATTGACAGCTGAAAGCTGTCAAAGCCGTGGAACTCACCGTGGCCTTCGTTTTGACAGGTTAATGCCCCCGTAACTCTAAACGAGCCAGAAGTTATGATCGTCCGAATAATCGATATCTACAGGGTGCAACATCCGCGGTGCAAGGTGCAACGTCCATCTGAAAAGGCGAAACAGTGCCGTACAACTTTTAGGAATGCGTGCATGGATTTGAAACGGAACAGTACCATGGTGCACCACTCTCCAGCCATGGTAAATCTAAGACGAGCCACGGTAATGCCGTTTTACCGTAAAAATCCGGTGTCGAAATTACGAAGGTTAAAAAACTTACGAGACCCGATTGAGATTCGGGTTGTCCTTTTTGGGCATTAATCTATCCGTTGACGGCTGAAAGCTGTCAAAGCTGTAAAACTCACCGTGGCCTTCGTTTTGACAGGTTTTCGCCCCCGTAACTCTAAACGAGCCAGAAGTTATGGTCGTCCGAATAATCAATATCTACAGGGTGCAACATCCGCGGTGCAAGGTGCAACGTCCGTCCGAAATGGCGAAACAGTGCCGTATGACTTTTAGGAATACGTGCATGGATTTGAAACGGAACAGTACCATGGTGCTCCACTCTCCAGCGATGGTAAATCGAAGACGAGCCACGGTAATGCCGTTTTACCGTAAAAATCCGGTGTCGAAAAAACGAAGGGTAAAAGACTTACGTGACCCGATTGAGATTCGGGTTGTCCTTTTTGGGCATTAATCTATCCGTTGATGGCTGAAAGCTTTCAAAGCCGTAGAACTCACGGTGGCCTTCGTTTTGACAGGTTATCGCCCCCGTAACTCTAAACGAGCCAGAAGTTATGGCCGTCCGAATAATCGATATCTATAGGGTGCAACATCCGCGGTTTAAGGTGCAACGTCCGTTCGAAATGGCGAAACAGTGCCGTACGACTTTTATGAATGCGTGCGTGGATTTGAAACGGAACAGTACCATGGTGCACCACTCTCCAGCGATGGCAAATCGAAGACGAGCCACGGTAATCCCGTTTTACCGTAAAAATCTTGTGTCGAAAAAACGAAGGGTAAAAAACTTACGAGACCCGATTGAGATTCGGGTTGTCCTTTTTGGGCATTAATCTATCCGTTGATGGCTGAAAGCTGTCAAAGCCGTAGAACTCACCGTGGCCTTTGTTTTGACAGGTTATCGCCCGCGTAAATCTAAACGAGCCAGAAGTTATGACCGTCCGAATAATCGATTTCTATAGGGTGCAACATCCACGGTACAAGGTGCAACGTCCGTCTAAAATGGCGAAACAGTGCCGTACGACTTTTAGGAATGCATGCATGGATTTGAAACGGAACAGTACCATGGTGCACCACTCTCCAGGGATGGCAAATCGAAGAAAAGCCATGGTAATGCCGTTTTACCGTAAAAATCCGGTGTCGAAAAAACGAAGGGTAAAAAACTTACGAGACCCGATTGAGATTCGGGATGTCCTTTTTAGGCATTAATCTATCCGTTGACGGCTGAAAGCTGTCAAAGCCGTAGAACTCACCGTGGCCTTCGTTTTGACATGTTATCGCCCCCGTAACTCTAAACGAGCCAGAAGTTATGGCCGTCCGAATAATCGATATCTACAGGGTGCAACATCCGCGGTGCAAGGTGAACGTCCGTCCGAAATGGCGAAACAGTGTCGTACGACATTTAGAAATGAGGGCATGGATTTGAAACGGAACAGTACCATGGTGCACCACTCTCCAGCGATGGAAAATCGAAGACTAGCGACGGTAATCCCATTTTACCGTAAAATTCCTGTGTCGAAAAAACGAAGGGTAAAAAACTTAAGAGACCCGATTGAGATTCGGGTTGTCCTTTTTGGGCATTAATCTATCCATTGACGGCTGAAAGCAGTCCAAGCCGTAGAGCTCGCTGTGGCCTTCGTTTTGACAGGTTATCGCCCGCATAACTCTAAACGAGCCAGAAGTTATGGCCGTCCGAATAATCGATATCTACAGGGTGCAACATCCGCGGTGCAAGGTGCAACGTCCGTCCGAAATGGTGAAACAGTGCCGTACGACTTTTAGGAATGCGTGCATGGATTTGAAACGGAACAGTACCATGGTGCACCACTCTCCAGCGATGGCAAATTGAAGACGAGCGACGGTAATCCCGTTTTACCGTAAAATTCCGGTGTCGAAAAAACGAAGGGTAAAAAACTTACGAGACCCGATTGAGATTCGGGTTGTCCTTTTTGGGCATTAATCTATCCATTGACGGCTGAAAGCTGTCAAAGCCATAGAACTCACCGTGGCCTTCGTTTGACAGGTTATCGCCCGCGTAACTCTAAACGAGCCAGAAGTTATGGCCGTCCGAATAATCGATATATGCAGGGTGCAACATCCGCGGTGCAAGGTGCAACGTCCGTCCGAAATGGCGAAACAGTGCCGTACGATTTTTAGAAATGCAGGCATGGATTTGAAACGGAACAGTACCATGGTGCACCACTCTCCGGCGATGGTAAATCGAAGACGAGCCACGGTAATGCCGTTTTACAGTAAAAATTCGGTGTCGAAAAAACGAAGGGTAAAAAACTTACGAGACCCGATTGAGATTCGGGTTGTCCTTTTTGGGCATTAATCTATCCGTTGACGGCTGAAAGCTGTCAAAGCCGTAGAACTCACCGTGGCCTTCGTTTTGACAGGTTATCGCCCCCGTAACTCTAAACGAGCCAGAAGTTATGGCCGTCCGAATAATCGATATCTACAGGGTGCAACATCCGCGGTGCAAGGTGCAACGTCCGTCCGAAATGGCGAAACAGTGCCGTACGACTTTTAGAAATGCGGGCATGAATTTGAAACGGAACAGTACCATGGTGCACCACTCTCCGACGATGGCAAATCGAAGACGAGCCACGGTAATGCCGTTTTACCGTAAAAATCCGGTGTCGAAAAAATGAAGGGTAAAAAACTTACGAGACCCGATTGAGATTCGGGTTGCCCTTTTTGGGCATTAATCTATCCATTGATGGATGAAAGCTGTCAAAGCCGTATAACTCACCGTGGCATTCGTTTTGACAGGTTATCGCCCGCGTAACTCTAAACGAGCCAGAAGTTATGGCCGTCCGAATAATCGATATCTACAGGGTGCAACATCCGCGGTGCAAGGTTCAACGTCCGTCCGAAATGGAGAAACAGTGCCGTACGACTTTTAGGAATGCGTGCGTGGATTTGAAACGGAACAGTACCATGGTGCACCACTCTCCAGCGATGGCAAATCGAAGACGAGCGACGGTAATCCCGTTTTACCGTAAAATTTCGGTGTCGAAAAAACGAAGGGTAAAAAACTTACGAGACCCGATTGAGATTCGGGTTGTCCTTTTGGGGCATTAATCTATCCATTGATGGCTGAAAGCTGTCAAAGCCGTAGAACTCACCGTGGCATTCGTTTTGACAGGTTATCGCCCGCGTAACTCTAAACGAGCCAGAAGTTATGGCCGTCCGAATAATCGATATCTACAGGGTGCAACATCCGCGGTGCAAGGTGCAACGTCCGTCCGAAATGGCGAAACAGCGCCGTACGACTTTTAGGATTGCTTGCATGGATTTGAAACGGAACAGTACCATGGTGCACCACTCCCCAGCGATGGCAAATCGAAGACGAGAGACGGTAATCCCGTTTTACCGTAAAATTCCGGTGTCGAAAAAACGAAGGGCAAAAAACTTACGAGACCCGATTGAGATTCGGGTTGTCCTTTTTGGGCATTAATTTATCCATTGACGGCTGAAAGCTGTCAAAGCCGTAGAACTCACCGTGGCCTTCGTTTTGACAGGTTATCGCCCGTGTAACTCTAAACGAGCCCGAAGTTATGGCCGTCCGAATAATCGATATCTACAGGGTGCAACACCCGCTGTGCAAGGTGCAACGTCCGTCCGAAATGGCGAAACAGTGTCGTACGACTTTTAGAAATGCAGGCATGGATTTGAAACGGAACAGTACCAAGGTGCACCACTCTCCGACGATGGTAAATCGAAGACGAGCCACGGTAATTCCGTTTTACTGTAAAAATCCGGTGTCGAAAAAACGAAGGGTAAAAAACTTACGAGACCCGATTGAGATTCGGGTTGTCCTTTTTGGGCATTAATCTATCCGTTGACGGCTGAAAGCTTTCAAAGCCGTAGAACTCACTGTGGCCTTCGTTAGGACAGGTTATCGCCCCCGTAACTCTAAACGAGCCAGAAATTATGGCCGTCCGAATAATCGATATCTACAGGGTGCAACATCCGCGGTGCAAGGTGCAACGTCCGTCCGAAATGGCGAAACAGTGCCGTACGACTTTTAGGAATGCGTGCATGGATTTGAAACGGAACAGTACCATGGTGCACCACTCTCCAGCGATGGCAAATCGAAGACTAGCCACGGTAATCCCGTTTTACCGTAAAAATCCGGTGTCGAAAAAACGAAGGGTGAAAAACTTACGAGACCCGATTGAGATTCGGGTTGTCCTTTTTGGGCATTAATCTATCCATTGACGGCTGAAAGCTGTCAAAGCCGTAGAACTCACCGTGGCCTTCGTTTTGACAGGTTATCGCCCGCGTAACTCTAAACGAGCCAGAAGTTATGGCCGTCCGAATAATCGATATCTACAGGGTGCAACATCCGCGGTGCAAGGTGCAACGTCCGTCCGAAATGGCGAAACAGTGCCGTACGACTTTTAGAAATGCGGGCATGGATTTGAAACGGAACAGTACCATGGTGCACCACTCTCCGGCGATGGTAAATCGAAGACGAGCCACGGTAATGCCGTTTTACTGTAAAAATCCGGTGTCGAAAAAACGAAGGGTAAAAAACTTACGAGACCCGATTGAGATTCGGGTTGTCCTTTTTGGGCATTAATCTATCCGTTGACGGCTGAAAGCTGTCAAAGTCGTAGAACTCACCGTGACATTCGTTTTGACAGGTTATCGCCCGCTTAACTCTAAACGACCCAGAAGTTATGGCCGTCCAAATAATCGATATCTACAGGGTGCAACATCCGCGGTGCAAGGTGCAACGTCCGTCCGAAATGGCGAAACAGTGCCGTACGACTTTTAGGATTGCGTGCATGGATTTGAAACGGAACATTACCATGGTGCACCACTCCCCAGCGATGGCAAATCGAAGACGAGCGACGGTAATCCCGTTTTACCGTAAAATTCCGGTGTCGAAAAAACGAAGGGTAAAAAACTTACGAGACCCGATTGAGATTCGGGTTGTCCTTTTTGGGCATTAATTTATCCATTGACGGCTGAAAGCTGTCAAATCCGTAGAACTCACCGTGGCCTTCGTTTTGACAGGTTATCGCCCGTGTAACTCTGAACGAGCCCGAAGTTATGGCCGTCCGAATAATCGATATCTACAGGGTGCAACATCCGCGGTGCAAGGTGCAACGTCCGTCCGAAATGGCGAAACAGTGTCGTACGACTTTTAGAAATGCGGGCATGGATTTGAAATGGAACAGTACCATGGTGCACCACTCTCCGGCGATGGTAAATCGAAGACGAACCTTGGTAATGCCGTTTTACTGTAAAAATCCGGTGTCGAAAAAACGAAGGGTAAAAAACTTACGAGACCCGATTGAGATTCGGGTTGTCCTTTTTGGGCATTAATCTATCCGTTGACGGCTGAAAGCTTTCAAAGCCGTAGAACTCACCGTGACCTTCGTTTGGACAGGTTATCGCCCCCGTAACTCTAAACGAGCCAGAAATTATGGCCGTCCGAATAATCGATATCTACAGGGTGCAACATCCGCGGTGCAAGGTGCAACGTCCGTCCGAAATGGCGAAACAGTGTCGTACGACATTTAGGAATGCGTGCATGGATTTGAAACGGAACAGTACCATGGTGCACCACTCTCCAGCGATGGCAAATCGAAGACTAGCCACGGTAATCCCGTTTTACCGTAAAAATCCGGTGTCGAAAAAACGAAGGGTGAAAAAATTACGAGACCCGATTGAGATTCGGGTTGTCCTTTTTGGGCATTAATCTATCCATTGACGGCTGAAAGCT
Source organism: Allium cepa (assembly GCA_030765085.1). Taxonomy (NCBI): domain Eukaryota; kingdom Viridiplantae; phylum Streptophyta; class Magnoliopsida; order Asparagales; family Amaryllidaceae; genus Allium; species Allium cepa. The sequence continues at coordinate 32,498,912 of CM060943.1, read as the reverse complement.
GTCAAAGCCGTAGAACTCACTGTGGCCTTCGTTTTGACAGGTTATCGCCCGCGTAACTCTAAACGAGCCAGAAGTTATGGCCGTCCGAATAATCGATATCTACAGGGTGCAACATCCGCGGTGCAAGGTGCAACGTCCGTCCGAAATGGCGAAACAGTGCCGTACGACTTTTAGAAATGCGGGCATGGATTTGAAACGGAACAGTACCATGGTGCACCACTCTCCGGCGATGGTAAATCGAAGACGGGCCACGGTAATGCCATTTTACTGTAAAAATCCGGTGTCGAAAAAACGAAGGGTAAAAAACTTACGAGACCCGATTGAGATTCGGGTTGTCCTTTTTTGGCATTAATCTATCCGTTGACGGCTGAAAGCTGTCAAAGCCTTAGAACTCACCGTAGCCTTCGTTTTGACAGGTTATCGCCTCCGTAACTCTGAACGAGCCAGAAGTTATGGCCGTCCGAATAATCGATATCTACTGGGTGCAACATCCGCTGTGCAAGGTGCAACGTCCGTCCGAAATGGCGAAACAGTGCCGTACGACATTTAGAAATGCGGGCATGGATTTGAAACGGAACAGTACCATGGTGCTCTACTCTCCAGCGATGGCAAATCGAAGACTAGCGACGGTAATCTCGTTTTACCGTAAAATTCCGGTGTCGAAAAAACGAAGGGTAAAAAACTTAAGAGACCCGATTGAGATTCGGGTTGTCCTTTTTGGGCATTAATCTATCCATTGATGGCTGAAAGCTGTCAAAGCCGTAGAACTCACCGTGGCATTCGTTTTGACAGGTTATTGCCCGCGTAACTCTAAACGAGCCAGAAGTTATGGCCGTCCGAATAATCGATATCTACAGGGTGCAACATCCGCGGTGCAAGGTGCAACGTCCGTCCGAAATGGCGAAACAGCGCCGTACGACTTTTAGTAATGCGTGCATGGATTTGAAACAGAACAGTACCATGGTGCACCACTCTCCAGAGATGGAAAATCGAAGACGAGCGAAGGTAATCCCGTTATACCGTAAAATTCCGGTGTCGAAAAAACGAAGGGTAAAAAACTTACGAGACCCGATTGAGATTCGGGTTGTCCTTTTTGGGCATTAATCTATCCATTGACGGCTGAAAGCGATCAAAGCCGTAGAACTCACCATGGCCTTCGTTTTGACAAGTTATCGCCCGCGTAACTCTAAACGAGCCAGAAGTTATGGCCGTCCGAATAATCGATATCTATAGGGTGCAACATCCGCCGTGCAAGGTGCAACATCCGTCCGAAATGGCGAAACAGTGCCGTACGACTTTTAGAAATGCGGGCATGGATTTGAAACGGAACAGTACCATGGTGCACCACTCTCCGGCGATGGTAAATCGAAGACGAGCCTCGGTAATGCCGTTTTACTATAAAAATCCAGTGTCGAAAAAACGAAGGGTAAAAAACTTACGAGACCCGATTGAGATTCGGGTTTTCCTTTTTGGGCATTAATCTATCTATTGACGGTAGAAAGCTATTAAAGCCGTAGAACTCACCGTGGCCTTCGTTTTGACAGGTTATCGCCCCCGTAACTCTAAACGAGCCAGAAGTTATGGCCGTCCGAATAATCGATATCTACAGGATGCAAGATCCGCGGTGCAAGGTGCAACGTCCATCCGAAATGGCGAAACAGTGCCGTACGACTTTTAGAAATGCGGGCATGGATTTGAAACGGAACAGTAACATGGTGCACCACTCTCCGACGATGGAAAATCGAAGACGAGCCACGGTAATGCCGTTTTACCGTAAAAATCCGGTGTCGAAAAAACGAAGGGTAAAAAACTTACGAGACCCGAATGAGATTCGGGTTGTCCTTTTTGGGCATTAATCTATCCATTGATGGCTGAAAGCTGTCAAAGCCGTATAACTCACCGAGGAATTCGTTTTGACAGGTTATCGCCCGCGTAACTCTAAACGAGCTAGAAGTTATGGCCGTCCGAATAATCGATATCTACAGGGTGCAACATCCGCGGTGCAAGGTGCAACGTCCGTCCGAAATGGCGAAACAGTGCCGTACGACTTTTAGGAATGCGTGCATGGATTTGAAACGGAATAGTACCATGGTGCACCACTCTCCAGCGATGGCAAATCGAAGACGAGCGACGGTAATCCCGTTTTACCGTAAAATTTCGGTGTCGAAAAAACGAAGGGTAAAAAACTTATGAGACCCGATTGAGATTCGGGTTGTTCTTTTTGGGCATTAATCTATCCATTGACGGCTGAAAGCTGTCAAAGCCGTATAACTCACCGTGGCATTCGTTTTGACAGGTTATCGCCCGCGTAACTCTAAACGAGCCAGAAGTTATGGCCGTCCGAATAATCGATATCCACAGGGTGCAACATCCGCGGTGCAAGGTGCAACGTCCGTCCGAAATGGCGAAACAGTGCCGTACGACTTTTTGAAATGCGGGCATGGATTTGAAACGAAACAGTACCATGGTGCACCACTCTCCGGCGATGGTAAATTGAAGACGAGCCACGGTAATGTCGTTTTACTGTAAAAATCCGGTGTCGAAAAAACGAAGGGTAAAAAACTTACGAGACCCGATTGAGATTCGGGTTGTCCTTTTTGGGCATTAATCTATCCGTTGACGGCTGAAAGCTTTCAAAGCCGTAGAACTCACCGTGGCATTCGTTTTGACAGGTTATCGCCCGCGTAACTCTAAACGAGCCAGAAGTTATGACCGTCCGAATAATCGATATCTACAGGGTGCAACATCCGCGGTGCAAGGTGCAACGTCCGTCCGAAATGGCGAAACAGTGCCGTACGATTTTTAGAAATGCGGGCATGGATTTGAAATGGAACAGTACCATGGTGCACCACTCTCCGGCGATGGTAAATCGAAGACGAGCCACGGTAATGCCGTTTTACTGTAAAAATCCGGTGTCGAAAAAACGAAGGGTAAAAAACTTACGAGACCCGATTGAGATTCGGGTTGTCCTTTTTGGGCATTAATCTATCCATTGACGGCTGAAAGCTTTCAAAGCTGTAGAACTCACCGTGGCCTTCGTTTGGACAGGTTATCGCCCCCGTAACTCTAAACGAGCCAGAAATTATGGCCGTTCGAATAATCAATATCTACAGGGTGCAACATCCGCGGTGCCAGGTGCAACGTCCGTCCGAAATGGCGAAACAGTGCCGTACGACTTTTAGGAATGCGTGCATGGATTTGAAACGGAACAGTACCATGGTACACCACTCTCCAGCGCTGGCAAATCGAAGACTAGCCACGGTAATCCCGTTTTACCGTAAAAATCCGGTGTCGAAAAAACGAAGGGTGAAAAACTTACGAGACCCGATTGAGATTCGGGTTGTCCTTTTTGGGCATTAATCTATCCATTGACGGCTGAAAGCTATCAAAGTCGTAGAACTCACCGTGGCCATCGTTTTGACAGGTTATCGCCCGCATAACTCTAAACGAGCCAGAAGTTATGGCCGTCCGAGTATTCGATATCTACAGGGTGCAACATCCGCGGTGCAAGGTGCAACGTCCGTCCGAAATGGCGAAACAGTGCCGTACGACTTTTAGAAATGCGGGCATGGATTTGAAACGGAACAGTACCAAGGTGCACCACTCTCCGACGATGGTAAATCGAAGACGAGCCACGGTAATGCCGTTTTACTGTAAAAATCCGGTGTCGAAAAAACGAAGGGTAAAAAACTTACGAGACCCGATTGAGATTCGGGTTGTCCTTTTTGGGCATTAATCTATCCGTTGACGGCTGAAAGCTGTCAAAGCCGTAGAACTCACCATGGCCTTCGTTTTGACAGGTTATCGCCCCCGTAACTCTAAACGAGCCAGAAGTTATGGCCGTCCGAATAATCGATATCTACAGGGTGCAACATCCGCGGTGCAAGGTGCAACGTCCGTCCGAAATGGCGAAACAGTGCCGTGCGACTTTTAGAAATGCGGGCATGGATTTGAAACGGAACAGTACCATGGGCACCACTCTCCGACGATGGCAAATCGAAGACGAGCCACGGTAATGCCGTTTTACCGTAAAAATCCGGTGTCGAAAAAACGAAGGGTAAAAAACTTACGAGACCCGATTGAGATTCGGGTTGTCCTTTTTGGGCATTATTTTATCCATTGACGGTTGAAAGCTGTCAAAGCCGTAGAACTCACCGTGGCATTCGTTTTGACAGGTTATCGCTCGTGTAACTCTAAACGAGCCAGAAGTAATGGCCGTCCGAATAATCGATATCTACAGGGTGCAACATCCGCGGTGCAAGGTGCAACGTCCGTCCAAAATGGCGAAACAGTGCCGTACGACTTTTAGGAATGCGTGCATGGATTTGAAACGGAACAGTACCATGGTGCACCACTCTCCAGCGATGGCAAATCGAAGACGAGCGACGGTAATCCCGTTTTACCGTAAAATTCCGGTGTCGAAAAAACGAAGGGTAAAAAACTTACGAGACCCGATTGAGATTCGGGTTGTCCTTTTTGGGCATTAATCTATCCATTGACGACTGAAAGCTGTCAAAGCCGTAGAACTCACCGTGGCCTTCGTTTTGACAGGTTATCGCCCGCGTAACTCTAAACGAGCCAGAAGTTATGGCCGTCCGAATAATTGATATCTACAGGGTGCAACATCCACGGTGCAAGGTGCAACGTTCGTCCGAAATGGCGAAACAGTGCCGTACGACTTTTAGAAATGCGGGCATGGATTTGAAACGGTACAGTACCATGGTGCACCACTCTCCGGCGATGGTAAATCGAAGACGAGCCACGGTAATGCCGTTTTACTGTAAAAATCCGGTGTCGAAAAAACGAAGGGTAAAAAACTTACGAGACCCTATTGAGATTCGGGTTGTCCTTTTTGGGCATTAATCTATCCGTTGACGGCTGAAAGCTTTCAAAGCCGTAGAACTCACCGTGGCCTTCGTTTGGACAGGTTATCGCCCCCGTAACTCTAAACGAGCCAGAAATTATGGCCGTCCGAATAATCGATATCTACAGGGTGCAACATCCGCTGTGCAAGGTGCAACGTCCGTCCGAAATGGCGAAACAGTGCAGCACGACTTTTAGAAATGCGGGCATAGATTTGAAACGGAAAAGTACCATGGTGCACCACTCCCAGCAATGGTAAATCGAAGACGAGCCACGGTAATCCCGTTTTACCGTAAAAATCCGGTGTCGAAAAAAGAAGAGTAAAAAACTTACGAGACCCGATTGAGATTCGGGTTGTCCTTTTTTGGCATTAATCTATCCGTTGACGGCTGAAAGCTGTCAAAGCCGTAGAACTCACCGTGGCATTCGTTTTGACAGGTTATCGCCCGCGTAACTCTAAACGAGCCAGAAGTTATGGCCGTCCGAATAATCGATATCTACAGGGTGCAACATCCGCGGTGCAAGGTGCAACGTCTGTCCGAAATGGCGAAACAGTGCCGTGCGACTTTTAGAAATGCGGGCATGGATTTGAAACGGAACAGTACCATGGGCACCACTCTCCGACGATGGCAAATCGAAGACGAGCCACGGTAATGCCGTTTTACCGTAAAAATCCGGTGTCGAAAAAACGAAGGGTAAAAAACTTACGAGACCCGATTGAGATTCGGGTTGTCCTTTTTGGGCATTAATCTATCCATTTACGGCTGAAAGCGGTCAAAGCCGTAGAACTCACCGTGGCCTTCGTTTTGACAAGTTATCGCCCGCGTAACTCTAAACGAGCCAGAAGTTATGGCCGTCCGAATAATCGATATCTATAGGGTGCAACATCCGCCGTGCAAGGTGCAACGTCCGTCCGAAATGGCGAAACAGTGTCGTACGACTTTTAGAAATGCGGGAATGGATTTGAAACGGAACAGTACCATGGTGCACCACTCTCCGGCGATGGTAAATCGAAGACGAGCCTCGGTAATGCCGTTTTACTATAAAAATCCAGTGTCAAAAAACGTAGGGTAAAAAACTTACGAGACCCGATTGAGATTCGGGTTTTCCTTTTTGGGCATTAATCTATCTATTGACGGCAGAAAGCTATTAAAGCCGTAGAACTCACCGTGGCCTTCGTTTTGATAGGTTATCGCCCCCGTAACTCTAAACGAGCTAGAAGTTATGGCCGTCCGAATAATCGATATCTACAGGGTGCCACATCCGCGGTGCAAGGTGCAACGTCCATCCGAAATGGCGAAACAGTGCCGTACGACTTTTAGAAATGCAGGCATGGATTTGAAACGGAACAGTACCATGGTGCACCACTCTCCGACGATGGCAAATCGAAGAGGAGCCACGGTAATGCCATTTTACCGTAAAAATCCGGTGTCGAAAAAACGAAGGGTAAAAAACTTACGAGACCCGATTGAGATTCGGGTTGTCCTTTTTGGGCATTAATCTATCCACTGACGGCTGAAAGCTGTCAAAGCCGTATAACTCACCGAGGCATTCGTTTTGACAGGTTATCGCCCGCGTAACTCTAAACGAGCCAGAAGTTATGGCCGTCCGAATAATCGATATCTACAGGGTGCAACATCCGCGGTGCAAGGTGCAACGTCCGTCCGAAATGGCGAAACAGTGTCGTACGACTTTTACGAATGCGTGCATGGATTTGAAACGGAATAGTACCATGGTGCACCACTCTGCAGCGATGGCAAATCGAAGACGAGCGACGGTAATCCCGTTTTAACGTAAAATTTCGGTGTCGAAAAAACGATGGGTAAAAAACTTATGAGACCCGATTGAGATTCGGGTTGTCCTTTTTGGGCATTAATCTATCCATTGACGGCTGAAAGCTGTCAAAGCCGTATAACTCACCGTGGCATTCGTTTTGACTGGTTATCGCCCGCGTAACTCTAAACGAGCCAGAAGTTATGGCCGTCCGAATAATCGATATCCACAGGGTGCAACATCCGCGGTGCAAGGTGCAACGTCCGTCCGAAATGGCGAAACAGTGCCGTACGACTTTTTGAAATGCGGGCATGGATTTGAAACGGAACAGTACCATGGTGCACCACTCTCCGGCGATGGTAAATTGTAGACGAGCCACGGTAATGTCGTTTTACTGTAAAAATCCGGTGTCGAAAAAACGAAGGGTAAAAAACTTACGAGACCCGATTGAGATTCGGGTTGTCCTTTTTGGGCATTAATCTATCCGTTGACGGTTGAAAGCTTTCAAAGCCGTAGAACTCACCGTGGCATTCGTTTTGACAGGTTATCGCCCGCGTAACTCTAAACGAGCCAGAAGTTATGGCCGTCCGAATAATCGATATCTACAGGGTGCAACATCCGCGGTGCAAGGTGCAACGTCCGTCCGAAATGACGAAACAGTGCCGTACGACTTTTAGAAATGCGGGCATGGATTTGAAACGGAACAGTACCATGGTGCACCACTCTCCGGCGATGGTAAATCGAAGACGAGCCACGGTAATGCCGTTTTACTGTAAAAATCCGGTGTCGAAAAAACGAAGGGTAAAAAACTTACGAGACCCGATTGAGATTCGGGTTGTCCTTTTTGGGCATTAATCTATCCGTTGACGGCTGAAAGCTTTCAAAGCCGTAGAACTCACCGTGGCCTTCGTTTGGACAGGTTATCGCCCCCGTAACTCTAAACGAGCCAGAAATTATGGCCGTCCGAATAATCAATATCTACAGGGTGCAACATCCGCGGTGCAAGGTGCAACGTCCATCCGAAATGGCGAAACAGTGCCGTACGACTTTTAGGAATGCGTGCATGGATTTGAAACGGAACAGTACCATGGTGCACCACTCTCCAGCGATGGCAAATCGAAGACTAGCCACGGTAATCCCGTTTTACCGTAAAAATCCGGTGTCGAAAAAACGAAGGGTGAAAAACTTACGAGACCCGATTGAGATTCGGGTTGTCCTTTTTGGGCATTAATCTATCCATTGACGGCTGAAAGCTGTCAAAGTCGTAGAACTCACCGTGGCCATCGTTTTGACAGGTTATCGCCCGCATAACTCTAAACGAGCCAGAAGTTATGGCCGTTCGAATATTCGATATCTGCAGGGTGCAACATCCGCGGTGCAAGGTGCAACGTCCGTCCGAAATGGCGAAACAGTGCCGTACGACTTTTAGAAATGCGGGCATGGATTTGAAACGGAACAGTACCAAGGTGCACCACTCTCCGACGATGGTAAATCGAAGACGAGCCACGGTAATGCTGTTTTACTGTAAAAATCCGGTGTCGAAAAAACGAAGGGTAAAAAACTTACGAGACCCGATTGAGATTCGGGTTGTCCTTTTTGGGCATTAACCTATCTGTTGACGGCTGAAAGCTGTCAAAGCCGTAGAACTCACCATGGCCTTCGTTTTGACAGGTTATCACCCCCGTAACTCTAAACGAGCCAGAAGTTATGGCCGTCCGAATAATCGATATCTACAGGGTGCAACATCCGCGGTGCAAGATGCAACGTCTGTCCGAAATGGCGAAACAGTGCCGTGCGACTTTTAGAAATGCGGGCATGGATTTGAAACGGAACAGTACCATGGGCACCACTCTCCGACGATGGCAAATCGAAGACGAGCCACGGTAATGCCGTTTTACCGTAAAAATCCGGTGTCGAAAAAACGAAGGGTAAAAAACTTACGAGACCCGATTGAGATTCGGGTTGTCCTTTTTGGGCATTATTCTATCCATTGACGGCTGAAAGCTGTCAAAGCCGTAGAACTCACCGTGGCATTCGTTTTGACAGGTTATCGCTCGCGTAACTCTAAACGAGCCAGAAGTAATGGCCGTCCGAATAATCGATATCTACAGGGTGCAACATCCGCGGTGCAAGGTGCAACGTCCATCCAAAATGGCGAAACAGTGCCGTACGACTTTTAGGAATGCGTGCATGGATTTGAAACGGAACAATACCATGGTGCACCACTCTCCAGCGATGGCAAATCGAAGACGAGCGACGGTAATCCCGTTTTACCGTAAAATTCCGGTGTCGAAAAAACGAAGGGTAAAAAACTTACGAGACCCGATTGAGATTCGGGTTGTCTTTTTTGGGCATTATTCTATCCATTGACGACTGAAAGCTGTCAAAGCCGTAGAACTCACCGTGGCCTTCGTTTTGACAGGTTATCGCCCGTGTAACTCTAAACGAGCCAGAAGTTATGGCCGTCCGAATAATTGATATCTACAGGGTGCAACATCCGCGGTGCAAGGTGCAACGTCCGTCCGAAATGGCGAAACAGTGCCGTACGACTTTTAGAAATGCGGGCATGGATTTGAAACGGAACAGTACCATGGTGCACCACTCTCCGGCGATGGAAAATCGAAGACGAGCCACGGTAATGCCGTTTTACTGTAAAATCCGGTGTCGAAAAAACGAAGGGTAAAAAACTTACGAGACCCTATTTAGATTCGGGTTGTCCTTTTTGGGCATTAATCTATCCGTTGACAGCTGAAAGCTTTCAAAGCCGTAGAACTCACCGTGGCCTTCGTTTGGACAGGTTATCGCCCCCGTAACTCTAAACGAGCCAGAAATTATGGCCGTCCGAATAATCGATATCTACAGGGTGCAACATCCGCGGTGCAAGGTGCAACGTCCGTCCGAAATGGCGAAACAGTGCCGTACGACTTTTAGGAATGCGTGCATGGATTTGAAACGGAACAGTACCATGGTGCACCACTCTCCAGCGATGGCAAATCGAAGACTAGCCACGGTAATCCCGTTTTACCGTAAAAATTCGGTGTCGAAAAAACGAAGGGTGAAAAACTTACGAGACCCGATTGAGATTCGGGTTGTCCTTTTTGGGCATTAATCTATCCATTGACGGCTGAAATCTGTCAAAGTCGTAGAACTCACCGTGGCCTTCGTTTTGACAGGTTATCGCCCGCATAACTCTAAACGAGCCAGAAGTTATGGCCGTCCGAATATTCGATATCTACAGGGTGCAACATCCACGGTGCAAGGTGCAACGTCCGTCCGAAATGGCGAAACAGTGCCGTACGACTTTTAGAAATGCGGGCATGGATTTGAAACGGAACAGTACCAAGGTGCACCACTCTCCGGCGATGGTAAATCGAAGACGAGCCACGGTAATGCCGTTTTACTGTAAAAATCCGGTGTCGAAAAAACGAAGGGTAAAAAACTTACGAGACCCGATTGAGATTCGGGTTGTCTTTTTTGGGCATTAATCTATCCGTTGACGGCTGAAAGCTGTCAAAGCCGTAGAACTCACCGTGGCCTTTGTTTTGACAGGTTATCGCCTCCGTAACTCTAAACGAGCCAGAAGTTATGGCCGTCCGAATAATCGATATCTACAGGGTGCAACATCCGCTGTGCAAGGTGCAACGTCCGTCCGAAATGGCGAAACAGTGCTGTACGACATTTAGAAATGCGGGAATGGATTTGAAACGGAACAGTACCAAGGTGCACTACTCTCCAGCGACGGCAAATCGAAGACTAGCGACGGTAATCCCGTTTTACCGTAAAATTCCGGTGTCGAAAAAACGAAGGGTAAAAAACTTAAGAGACCCGATTGAGATTCGGGTTGTCCTTTTTGGGCATTAATCTATCCATTGATGGCTAAAAGCTATCAAATACGTAGAACTCACCGTGGCATTCGTTTTGACAGGTTATCGCCCGCGTAACTCTAAACGAGCCAGAAGTTTTGGCCGTCCGAATAATCGATATCTACAGGGTGCAACATCCGCGGTGCAAGGTGCAACGTCCGTCCGAAATGGCAAAACAGTGCCGTACGACTTTTAGGAATGCGTGCATGGATTTGAAACGGAACAGTACCATGGTGCACCACTCTCCAGCAATGGCAAATCGAAGACGAGCGAAGGTAATCCCGTTATACCGTAAAATTCCGGTGTCGAAAAAACGAAGGGTAAAAAACTTAAGAGACCCGATTGAGATTCGGGTTGTCCTTTTTGGGCATTAATCTATCCATTGACGGCTGAAAGCGGTCAAAGCCGTAGAACTCACCGTGGCCTTCGTTTTGATAGGTTATCGCCCGCGTAACTCTAAACGAGCCAGAAGTTATGGCCGTCCGAATAACCGATATCTACAGGGTGCAACATCTGCCGTGCAAGGTGTAACGTCCGTCCGAAATGGCGAAACAGTGCCGTACGACTTTTAGAAATGCGGGCATGGATTTGAAACGAAACAGTACCATGGTGCACCACTCTCCGGCGATGGTATATCGAAGACAAGCCTCGGTAATGCCGTTTTACTGTAAAAATCCGGTGTCGAAAAAACGAAGGGTAAAAAACTTACAAGACCCGATTGAGATTCGGGTTTTCCTTTTTGGGCATTAATCTATGTGTTGACGGCTGAAAGCCATCAAAGCCGTAGAACTCACCGTGGCCTTCGTTTTGACAGGTTATCGCCCCCGTAACTCTAAACGAGCCAGAAGTTATGGCCGTCCGAATAATCGATATCTACAGGGTGCAACATCCGCGGTGCAAGGTGCAACGTCCGTCCGAAATGGCGAACCAGTGCCGTACGACTTTTAGAAATGCGGGCATGGATTTGAAACGGAACAGTACCATGGTGCACCACTCTCCGACGATGGTAAATCGAAGACGAGCCACGGTAATGCCGTTTTACCGTAAAAATACGGTGTCGAAAAAACGAAGGGTAAAAAACTTAAGAGACCCGATTGAGATTCGGGTTGTCCTTTTTGGGCATTAATCTATCCATTGATGGCTGAAAGCTGTCAAAGTCGTAGAACTCACCGTGGCCTTCGTTTTGACAGGTTACCACCCGCGTAACTCTAAACGAGCCAGAAGTTATGGCCGTCCGAATAATCGATATCTACAGGGTGCAACATCCACGGTGCAAGGTGCAACGTCCGTCCGAAATGGCGAAACAGTGCCGTACGTCTTTTAGAAATGCGGGCATGGATTTGAAACGGAACAGTACCATGGTGCACCACTCTCCGGTGATGGTAAATCGAAGACGAGCCACGGTAATGCCGTTTTACCGTAAAAATCCGGTGTCGAAAAAACGAAGGGTAAAAAACTTACGAGACCCGATTGAGATTCGGGTTGTCCTTTTTGGGCATTAATCTATCCGTTGGCGGTTGAAAGCTATCAAAGCCGTAGAACTCACCGTGGTCTTCGTTTTGACAGGTTATTGCCCCCGTAACTCCAAACGAGCCAGAAGTTATGGTCGTCCGAATAATCGATATCTACAGGGTGCAACATCCGCGGTGCAAGGTGCAACGTCCGTCCGAAATGGCGAAATAGTGCCGTACGACATTTAGAAATGCGGGCATGGATTTGAAATAGAATAGTACCATGGTGCACTACTCTCCAGCGATGGCAAATCGAAGACTAGAGACGGTAATCCCGTTTTACCGTAAAATTCCGGTGTCGAAAAAACGAAGGGTAAAAAACTTAAGAGACCCGATTGAGATTCGGGTTGTCCTTTTTGGGCATTAATCTATCCATTGACGGCTGAAAGCTGTCAAAGCCGTAGAACTCACCGTGGCATTCGTTTTGACAGGTTATCACCCGCGTAACTCCAAATGAGCCCGAAGTTATGGTCGTCCGAATAATCGATATCTACAGGGTGCAACATCCGCGGTGCAAGGTGCAAGGTGCAACGTCCGTCCGAAATGGCGAAACAGTGCCGTACGACTTTTAGCAATGCGTGCATGGATTTGAAACGGAACAGTACCATGTGTTTGTGCCGAAATTGGTCACAAACACCCAAAGTCGTGAAAGCACCCGTTTATGAACGCAAATCGCTAATTATAAACACAGAACTCAGATCCAAGCAATAGCAATCACAATAATTCAACAATAACAATAAAAAACACAGGGTTTATAGTGGTTCGGCGTTCGTGCCTACGTCCACTTTGAAGGTTTTCTCTTTATTGCTTCTCTTGATGATCTTAATCAATTACAACGGGTTAAATCTCTGAACATGATAATCTTAATCGATTACAATGGATTATAGCCTTGAAATCTGAACACAACAGCCAAAAGAATTGAATTCAGCAGAGTCTGGGCTTGCTTTCTTTCTCCTGGAACTCGTCCGCCTTTCTGAATGACCAGGGGCTCTATTTATAGGCGTGGAAGGCCAAAATCCCGCCTAAAACCTGGAGAGGGTGCTTGGCACGTGAAAGGGGGCCCACAGGCCCGCGTTCTTGGAATGCGTGCCCAGTTTAGGATCGATTCGAAGTGAACTTCGAATCGACCAAGAAATTGTCCAATTGCGATGAAACTTGGCGTGGACATTCTTCATCATGTAGACAAACTTCTGTGAAAATTTCATGGGATTTGGATCAGTAGATTGGGGGTTATGATCGATTCAAGGTGATGCATTTCGGTACGCTGGTTAGTTCGAACCGATCCTATGGGTCGTTCGAACCCATATGCTTCGAATCCATATGGTTCGAACCCTTAGGTTCGAATCCATATGATTCGAATCCATATGGTTCGAACCCATAGGTTCGAATCGAACCTGTTGTATGAGGGGGCGGCGACGCTTCAAATCGATGGCTCCGGATCGATTCGAAGTTGTTTCTAGCGTGTAGGGTTCGAAGACAGCATGGATTCGAAGCTTTGATGGACTGGAAGCTGGTGATGGATTCGAAGTTGGTGATGGACTCGAAGCTGGTGATGGATTCGAAGTTGGTGATGGATTCGAAGTTGGTGATGGACTCGAAGATGCGATGGACTCGAAGCTTGTGATGGACTCGAAGCTGGTGATGGATTCGAAGTTGGTGATGGACTCGAAGCTGGTGATGGATTCGAAGTTGGTGATGGATTCGAAGTTGGAGATGGATTCGAAGTTGGAGATGGATTCGAAGCTTGTGATGGATTCGAAGTTGATGATGGATACAAAGTGTGATGGAGTCGAAGTACGAATTGGCTAGATGGATTCGAAGGGAGACGTTGGCTGATGGATTCGAAGGAAGGTGTTGGCTGATGGATTCGAACGTCACCTCTATGTATGGGTTCGAACTAGTTGGTTTCGAAAATGATGGGTTCGAACGTAGACAAGGTGATGGGTTCGAACCGAGCAGTGCCTATCCGTTCTAACTCGAATCCATCATAACTTGAGCATACGATTTCGGATTGACTTGAAATTTGAAATGTAGACTTCTATGATCTTTCTTGTTGTGTCCTATCAATTGTGGCCCGTTCCGGACTCGGACAAAATTCATCGATATCCATAGCGAAATGAAGTGCGACCAGTCTCTGAGGCGAACTGTCTTTTGTTATTGTCCAATTTTTTGGTATCATGGCTTTTGCCCAAAAAGCGGGATAACACCATGGTGCACCACTCTCCAGCGATGGCAAATCGAAGACGAGCGACGGTAATCCCGTTTTACCGTAAAATTCCGGTGTCGAAAAAACGAAGGGTAAAAAACTTACGAGACCCGATTGAGTTTCGGGTTGTCCTTTTTGGGCATTAATCTATCCATTGATGGCTGAAAGCTGTCAAAGCCATAGGACTCACCGTGGCCTTCGTTTTGATAGGTTATCGCCCGCGTAACTCTAAACGAGCCAGAAGTTATGGCCGTCCGAATAATCGATATCTAAAGGGTGCAACATCCGCGGTGCAAGGTGCAACGTCCGTCCGAAATGGCGAAACAGTGCCGTACGACTTTTAGAAATGCGGGCATGGATTTGAAACGGAACAGTACCATGGTGCACCACCCTCCGGCGATGGTAAATCGAAGATGAGCCACGGTAATGCCGTTTTACTGTAAAAATCCGGTGTCGAAAAAACGAAGGGTAAAAAACTTACGAGACCCGATTGAGATTCGGGTTGTCCTTTTTGGGCATTAATCTATCCGTTGACGGCTGAAAGCTGTCAAAACCGTAGAATACACCGTGGCCTTCGTTTTGACAGGTTATCGCCCCCGTAACTCTAAACGAGCCAGAAGTTATGGTCGTCCGAATAATCGATATCTACAGGGTGCAACATCCGCGGTGCAAGGTGCAACGTCCGTCCGAAATGGCGAAACAGTGCCGTACGACTTTTAGAAATGCGGGCATGGATTTGAAACGGAACAGTCCCATGGTGCACCACTCTCCGACGATGGTAAATCGAAGACGGGCCACGGTAATGCCGTTTTATCGTAAAAATCCAGTGTCGAAAAAACGAAGGGTAAAAAACTTACGAGACCCGATTGAGATTCGGGATGTCCTTTTTGGGCATTAATCTATCCGTTGATGGCTGAAAGCCGTCAAAGCCGTAGAACTCACCGTGGCCTTCGTTTTGACAGGTTATCGCCCCCGTAACTCTAAACGAGCCAGAAGTTATGGCCGTCCGAATAATCGATATCTACAGGGTGCAACATCCGCGGTGCAAGGTGCAACGTCCGTCCGAAATGGCGAAACAGTGCCGTACGACTTTTAGAAATGCGGGCATGGATTTGAAACGGAACAGTACAACGGTGCACCACTCTCCAGCGATGGAAAATCGAAGACGAGCCACGGTAATGCCGTTTTACCATAAAAATCCGGTGTCGAAAAAACGAAGGGTAAAAAACTTACGAGACCCGATTGAGATTCGGATTGTCCTTTTTGGGCATTAATCTATCCATTGACGGCTGAAAGCTTTCAAAGCCGTAGAACTCGTCGTGGCCTTCGTTTTGACAGGTTATCGCCCCCGTAACTCTAAACGAGCTAGAAGTTATGGCCGTCCGAATAATCGATATCTACAGGGTGCAACATCCGCGGTGCAAGGTGCAACGTCCATCCGAAATGGCGAAACAGTGCCGTACGAATTTTAGGAATGCGTGCATGGATTTGAAACGGAACAGTACCATGGTGCACCACTCTCCAGCGATAGCAAATCGAAGACGAGCCACGGTAATCCCGTTTTACCGTAAAAATCCGGTGTCGAAAAAACGAAGGGTAAAAAACTTACGTGACCCGATTGAGATTCGGGATGTCCTTTTTGGGCATTAATCTATCCGTTGACGGATGAAAGCGGTCAAAGCCGTAGAACTCACCATGGCCTTCGTTTTGACAGGTCATCGCCCCCGTAACTCTAAACGAGCCAAAAGTTATGGCCGTCCGAATAATCGATATCTACAGGGTGCAACATCCGCGGTGCAAGGTGCAACGTCCGTCCGAAATGGCAAAACAGTGTCGTACGACTTTTAGGAATGCGTGCATGGATTTGAAACGGAACAGTACCATGGTGCACCACTCTCCAGCGATGGTAAATCGAAGACGAGCCACGGTAATGCTGTTTTACCGTAAAAATCCGGTGTCGAAAAAACGAAGGGTAAAAAACTAACGAGACCCGATTGAGATTCGGGATGTCCTTTTTGGGCATTAATCTATCCGTCGACGGCTGAAAGCGGTCAAAGCTGTTGAACTCACCGTGGCCTTCGTTTTGACAGGTTATCGCCCCCGTAACTCTAAACGAGCCAGAAGTTATGGCCGTCCGAATAATCGATATCTACAGGGTGCAACATCCGCGGTGCAAGGTGCAACGTCCGTCCGAAATGGCGAAACAGTGCCGTACGACTTTTAGGAATGCGTGCATGGATTTGAAATGGAACAGTACCATGGTGCACCATGTTATCCCAACTTTTGGCAAAGTTGAGATATCCAAAATTTACTGAAAATCAATGATTACTATTCATGAATATCGACCATGCATTGCAGGATAACCATGAATATCGATGAATTTTGTCCGAGTTCGGAACGGCCACAACTGGTAGGACATGACAAGAAAGATCATAGAAGTCAGCATTTCAAATTTCAGGTCAATCCAAGGACGTATGCTCAAGTTATGATGATTCAAGTTAAGAGGGATGGACATTGCTCAGTTCGAACCCATCACCCTTCGTATGTACGAACCCATCATGTTCGAACCCATATACTTCGACTCCATCATGTTCGAATCCATACGAAGAGGTGCCATTCGAATCCATCAGCTAGCGTCTTCCTTCGACTCCATCAAGCAAAACCCCTGATAGTTATACTTCGACTCCATCCGAGTGGCCTTACTTCGACTCCATCAACCATGTGTTTGTTCGAATCCATCTTCACACGACCACAAACCCATCGTGCAGCTTCACGCTGTCTTCGAATCCAACATATTAGGGACGACTTCGAATCGATCCGGAGTAGCGCAGTTGGATCGATTCGAATGAACACAATTCCATCGATTCGAAGACAACCTTCGAACCACTACCGGCTTCATCGATTCGAAGCAAGCCTTCGAATCCATCCTTCCGAATCCACTTGGTCAACGCGGAAAAGGACTCAGAGTCGACCCAATCAACTCGGCGAAAAATAGGGATCGACTCAAAGGAGGCGCGCCACGTCACAGAAGGATCGATTCGACCCTATGGGTTC
The DNA here is from genome assembly GCA_030765085.1 of Allium cepa. Classification (NCBI taxonomy): domain Eukaryota; kingdom Viridiplantae; phylum Streptophyta; class Magnoliopsida; order Asparagales; family Amaryllidaceae; genus Allium; species Allium cepa. The sequence continues at coordinate 32,481,642 of CM060943.1, read as the reverse complement.
GAAGTGATCGATTCGAATGAACCCATAGGATCGATTCGAACCAAACAGCATACCGAAGAACCCAATTTCGAACCGATCATAACTCTCAATCCACTGATCCAAATCCCATGAAATTTTTACAGAAGTTCATCCACATGTCAAAGAATGTCCACGCCAAGTTTCATCACGATTGGACGATTTCTTGATCGATTCGAACCAAGGGTCGAATCGATCCCAATGTGGGCCCGGATCTCCAGGTTTTGGCCATGCGGGCCCCCTCACGTGGCAGAAGTGGTCTACCTGATTTTTAGGATAAATATCAGCCTCCTACAACTATAAATAGAGCCCTAGGTCATTCAGAAAAGGGATCGGCTTCTCTTTGGCAAGATCAAGACTCTGAAGCACCAAGACTCTAGCAAACTCCACTCTGCACTTCACGATCACTATTGTACTTGAATTTCAAAGCTACAATACATTGTAATCCGCTGTAATCAATTGTAATCAGCGAATAACATCAATAAAAGAGAAAACCTTTGAAGTGGACGTAGGCCGGAGATAGCCGAACCACTATAAATAGTGTGTTCTTGTTTATATTTACTATTTTGCTGCTTAGATCTGTGATTTTGTTTGAATATTGCTGATTTATATTCATACACTGGTTCTTTCATAATCATCGGGGTTTGTGACCAATTTTAGCGCAAACACTTTGGCGCTTTCACTGAGAAGAACCAGCACCCGCTACATCAGATTCAAAAGTTTGAGGAATTCCAATTCAGAAACAATGACTCGACAAACAAGACAAAGGGTTGATAGGAGCCAACAAGGAGGAAGCCAAGAAGCATCCTTCGGATCAGGAGAAGGACAAGCTTCCGTCTACATCACTAGAGACGAGATGGAGGCTATGGCTAATTCATTAGGCGAAAGCATGATGAAGAGTCAACAGGAGATGTTGCAGAATTTCCTCGAACAGATGAGGGCGGCAAACATGCAAAACCTTGGACCAACTACAACAGCTACGAGTGCGGGACAAGGAATCAGGGTTGCAGAAGCTAATGAAGGTCAGGTTCAAGACCAGAATGCAGGAGTTGAAGGTGGTCCACAAGGCCTTGGGGGCAGACCCTCAGGGTCCGATACTGGAAGACCAACAGACGGAGCTCAACAAACTAGAGCCAATGCTTATGCTAACGAGCCACCATAAGAATATGTACCGGAGTTCCCTTCAAGGCACGGGCGGCAGGACAGGAATCTGACAAGGGGCCAACCCCTAGACGGAGATGAGAGAATGATAGGCCTAATGCGATGAATCATGAGAGGAGGATTGCCTAGTGGAGGACTGGAAGAAGTTAGTCGGAGTCCGTTCACTCCAAACATCCGAAACGCAAGGAACCCTCCAAAATTCAAATTACCAACGCTAGAACCATATGACAGGAGATCAGACCCGACCATGCATATCACCAGGTATATCAGGCACATGGAAGTGCTGGGGGCATCCGAGGAAGTGACGGCACGATGCTTCCCTCTATATTTGACAGATTTAGCTTCACTATGGTTCAGACAACTAGAGGCTGGATCAATCGGAACATGGAGCGAGCTTGTAGATTGCTTCATGAGACAGTTCAGGGTCCACGTGACGCTACCCAAGAGTGTGATGACTTTAGCCTCGATCAAGCAAAGGACCGGAGAGTCCATAAAAGATTTTCTGCTGAGATTCAACGTGACAGTGACTTCTGTGGATCGCCCAGATCCATCAATGATTTTAATGGCGGCGGTGGTAGGAATCGCGGAAGGCACCAAGTTTAAAGATTCTCTAACTAAAGATACACCGCAAGATCTTGGAGAATTCTTTCATAAAGCTGAAAAGTTCATCCGATTAGAAGAATCACGAGTCGAGAGTCGTGAAATAAATGCCACACAAAGCGTAGGGACCTCTAGAGAACAGTCCGGAGCGGACAAAGGAAAGAGGAAACAGGATGACAGACATGATGATCCTAATAAACGGAAGAAATTCCGAGAACCAAGATTCAGGCAGTACACCGATGTGACTGCAGGCCTAGAAAGAATCTACACTGAAACTAGGGGGCAACTCCCCTATCGAAAGCCACCTATAAGGGATCCCACCGAGCGAGAGCGCAGGACTGGAAAATACTGCCTATTCCATGAGCTGGATGGGCACACTACAGATGAATGCCGCCACCTGAAGGATGAAGTGGAAGAACATGCTAGGAGTGGTAGATTGTCGCAATTTGTCAGAGAACGGACAGCAGCAACAAGACTTGAACAACTACCGCCTCCACGTAACAGGAATGATCCTGGATCGGGATCACGACTCGTCATCAACTAATTGGAGATGGCAAGGGCCAAGTCCAGGATTTGGACTTCGGTCGAATAATTTTATTTAGATTTATTTTCAGAATAAACGGTTACTCCACTTACACATGTACGGGAACCGGAGAGATCCCTAGGCATGCTCTGAGATGGAGATAAACCGCTACGCCCGGAGAGGCAATCCTTAGCTTTTTTCTGATGTTTGAGATTGAACATCTAGAACTTGAATTTAAATAAATAAATTAGAACTTCTTGAAATAAACCTTTTGACCGGAGAATCAAAGGATGAACATTAAATATCAATATGAACATGATTGCTTTACGACCCTACCCGGAGAGACGTGGTCCGGAGTGCAAGAAGTGAGTTGCTTCGTCGGAGAGCGACAGGATCAACTCACTTAAGCGCTGTTTCCCCTTCACCGGAGAGTGACAGGTGTTATCCCAATTTTTGGACAAAACTGGAATATCAATGTTGAGCGCGTCTCCACCACGATCAAGCTAAGAAGAAGCAACCAGCAAGCGTACCTAAGCCCAGATTTCCAATCAAGATCAGAATACAAAGTCCATTCGGCCTTCTACTCTCGTATCCACTCAGCTATGCAAGCATACAAGGCTCATTCGACATTCACAACCAGGCTCATTCGGCAGTGTAATTCAAAATAGCACGTTTCATTCGGCCTTCCCTATGCCTCAGCTCATTCGGCACCAATTTCACGAGTTCATTCGGTAGCCACCCCTGCCGGTCCAAACCCACTACCGAATGAAACATACCTCCCTACCACCGAATCACCAACTCCATTTCACCTCACCACCGAACCAACGCCACCGGTCCATCTCAACCTCCATCCTCCTACCGAATCCAAGCTCCACCGAGCCACCGTTCTACTACCACCGAACCACAACTCCACCGAGCCAAACTAGTCCGCTTCACCACCGATCCAACCTACCACACCATCACCCACCGGACCATCCACTACCGGTCCAACACCACCCATTCCGAACCGAATGAAGCTCCACCGAACCAGAAGTTGCCAGTCCAGATTGCTTCAGCCCAAGCCCACCAGCAGCTATAAACATCCAAGACCCCTGCCCCCAGCCTCACTCTATAAATAGAGGGGCAGGGGTACAACAATGGAGGAGAATTTTTGGAGACAAGTTTGAGAGCTCAAACCTGGAAGGAACTCTCAAACAACTTTAGATACTTGTAATCAAAGCTTTGTACTTGTAATCTAAAGGAAAAAAGGAGAATAACATATAAAGTGGACGTAGGCACCTTCTTGCCGAACCACTATAAATCTGTGTGTCTTTTACATTTCAGCACTTGCTTTTTCTATATTTGCATAAATCACCCAAATCACTAAGAACAACATAAAATCAACCCACTCATACGACTTTGGGTGTTTGCGGCCATTTTTCACGCAAACATTTTGGTGCTTTCACTGAGAAGAACCAGCTCCCGCTACATCGGATAGAAGTTGAATTTGAAAATCTAAGAGTTCAGATCTAAGAGTTATGACGAGACAAACAAGTAGAAGGCAAAGGCCAGAGAGAAGTGAACACCAAGGAAGTCAAGAGGCTTCCTCAGGAGGGAATCAAACGTCGATCTTCATCACTAGGGATGAGATGGAGGCCATGATGAGAAGACAAGAAGAGATGATCCAGAACTTACTTCAACAAATAGGGCAAATCGGAGCACAAATCCAAGGAGCAACTGGAGTTCAGAATGGAGCAGATGAAATGGCTCAGCAGGGGGCAACCCCCAATCAGCAGACAACTATCAATCAAGCATCGATCCCGCATGGGGGCACTTACACCGAGCATGTTGATCCAATCCTAAAGAGTAAGATAGAGGCCTCTGATCAACCTGGTAAGGAATGAACGCCCAGCCAGGGGGCAGGTAAAATTCCCTCATGGACTTGGGAGGCTGGTCGAAGACAGTGAACGAGAATTACAGCTTGGAAACAACGACAGATTAGCAGAGATGGTTAGAAGAGCTATGAGAGGTGGTTTAGTAAACAGAGACTTGGAAGATGTAAACAGGAGTCCTTTTTCTTCTGCGATTAGGATGGCTAGGAACCCACCAGAATTCAAGCTACCATCATTGGACATGTACAACGGGAAAACGGACTCCACGGTCCATCTGACAAAGTATATGAGACATATGGAAGTGCTGGGGGCATCAGAGGAGGTTATGGCCCGGTGCTTTCCGCTGTATTTGACGGACATTGCAGCGTTATGGTTTAGGCAATTGGAGAGCGGCTCCATAGGAACATGGACAGATTTAACTGAGAGATTCATGAGGCAATTCAGGGTTCATATTGCGAGACCCAAGAATGTGATGACTTTGGCAACCTTGAAACAGAAAACTGGAGAGACTTTGAGGAGCTTTCTAACGCGATTTAATGCGGCAGCAGCATCAGTGGATCGCCCAGATCCAGCTATGGTCATGATGGCAGCTGTATCTGGAATAGCTGGTAATACAGAGTTCAAGAATTCGTTAACCAAGGACCCACCTATGAATCTGGGAGAGTTCTATCATGAGGCTGAAAAGTTTCTACGTTTGGAAGATGCTAGTGCAGAAAGAGAGGAAGAAGATGACGTTTACACAATCAAGAGCGGAAACCCACCTGGAAAGGGTGCGGAGACTAGCAAAGGAAAAAGAAAGGCTGAGGATAATGATGACAGGTCAAAGTGGCTACGGAGAGAGCCACGATTCACCACCTATTCAGAGCTGAATGAGAGTTTGGAACGGATTTATCAGGATACCAAGGGGCAGGTTCCGTATCGCAGACCAATGCGGAGGGATCCAACCTCTGACGAAAGAAAATCAGATAAGTTTTGTGTATTTCATGAATTGAATGGTCATAACACTAATGATTGTAGGCATTTGAAGGACGAGGTGGAAGGGCTTATCAGGAACGGTATGCTCCGTCAGTATGTGAGGAGGCGAACTCTAGCAGTGGAGCCAGAGCAACCGCCCTCTACATCAGCTAGAGGTGCCCCTGGATCAGGGCACCATTTGATTATCCATTGATTGCTTGATTAAAATAACGATGAACAAGTCGTAAGCTTCCACTAACACAATTAAATCATTTACACATGTACGAGATCGCGAACGATCTCCAGGCATGCTCTGAATGATCATTGACTGCTTCGGAGTGGGAACTTACACTTTGACATCCTTGCTTTGCTTTTGTTTCGATTTGAACATTTGAACTCTTCCTGTTTGGACATTTCTGCTGTAAGGTACTATTGCTTTAACATTTACAATTCCATGGAAAAATTATTTACTTGTATGCCCGTTGGATCGCGAACGGTCCACAAGCACCTATTGCATGGCAACGAACTGCCGAAGTCTTTGATCCGAAAAATTCCCCCAAACATTGACTCCAACACTGATAATATTAAGTCCCCCCCGGGCACACTCATTCGCCTCGAACGGCACCCGACTTCGAACAGTCACAACTCGCCTCGAACGGCACCCGATCGCGAACGGTCAAAACTCGCCTCGAACGGCAAAACTCGCCTCGAACGGCACACCTCGCCTCGAACGGCACAACTCGCCTCGAACGGCACAACTCACCTTACCTCAAATGGCTCGATCGCGAACGGTCGTCATTTGAGGTCCGCCACCTAATCACAGACTGTTACACCTTACTTCGAATGGCTTGATCGCGAACGGTCGCCATTTGAGGACCGCCACTTGACCGCACACTGTCGCACCTTACCTCGAATGACTTGATCACGAACGATCGTCATTTGAAGTTGGGCGCTTGACCTTGAACGGTCACATTTTCATCACAAATGGCTCGGTCTCGAACGATCGACGCGTGGACTTACAGACTCGACCGCGCACTGTCGCACTTTACCTCGAATGACTCGATCGCGAACGGTCGTCATTTGAAGTTAAGCGCTTGACCTTGAACGGTCTCCACTCGACCGCGCACTGTCGCACTTTACCTCGAATGACTCGATCCCGAACGGTCGTCATTTGAAGTAAAGCGCTTGACCTTGAACGGTCACATTTCACTGCAGATGACTCGATCCCGAACGATCGACGCATGGATTTACGCGCTTGACCGCGCAGGGTCGCACTTCACCTCGAATGACTCGATCGCGAACGATCGTCATTTGAAGTTAGGCGCTTGACCATGAACGGCCGCGCTTCATCCCAAATAGCTCGATCCCGAAAGGTCATCAGTTGGGGCCATATAAACTATCAAGCTCTTTACAGGTTGTCAACAGGATATGAACATCCAGCTCATGGCATTACAAAACACGCCTTCCTACCGCAAGGCATATTTTGGGGGGCAAAGTGTTATCCTAATTTTTGGACAAAACTGGAATATCAATGTTGAGCGCGTCTCCACCACGATCAAGCTAAGAAGAAGCAACCAGCAAGCGTACCTAAGCCCAGATTTCCAATCAAGATCAGAATACAAAGTCCATTCGGCCTTCTACTCTCGTATCCACTCAGCTATGCAAGCATACAAGGCTCATTCGGGATTCACAACCAGGCTCATTCGGCAGTGTAATTCAAAATAGCACGTTTCATTCGGCCTTCCCTATGCCTCAGCTCATTCGGCACCAATTTCACGAGTTCATTCGGTAGCCACCCCTGCCGGTCCAAACCCACTACCGAATGAAACATACCTCCCTACCACCGAATCACCAACTCCATTTCACCTCACCACCGAACCAACGCCACCGGTCCATCTCAACCTCCATCCTCCTACCGAATCCAAGCTCCACCGAGCCACCGTTCTACTACCACCGAACCACAACTCCACCGAGCCAAACTAGTCCGCTTCACCACCGATCTAACCTACCACACCATCACCCACCGGACCATCCACTACCGGTCCAACACCACCCATTCCGAACCGAATGAAGCTCCACCGAACCAGAAGTTGCCAGTCCAGATTGCTTCAGCCCAAGCCCACCAGCAGCTATAAACATCCAAGACCCCTGCCCCCAGCCTCACTCTATAAATAGAGGGGCAGGGGTACAACAATGGAGGAGAATTTTTGGAGACAAGTTTGAGAGCTCAAACCTGGAAGGAACTCTCAAACAACTTTAGATACTTGTAATCAAAGCTTTGTACTTGTAATCTAAAGGAAAAAAGGAGAATAACATATAAAGTGGACGTAGGCACCTTCTTGCCGAACCACTATAAATCTGTGTGTCTTTTACATTTCAGCACTTGCTTTTTCTATATTTGCATAAATCACCCAAATCACTAAGAACAACATAAAATCAACCCACTCATACGACTTTGGGTGTTTGCGTCCATTTTTCACGCAAACAACAGGATGGGATCCAGCAAGAGCCCGGAGAGGCTATGATCGGTCTCGAACGACCAAGACATCGCTTAATGTTCAGATACACTGAACCGGAGTGCAAGAAGTGAGTTGCTTCGCCAGAGAGTGACAGAATCAACTCACTTAAGCGCTGTTTCCCCTTCACCGGAGAGTGACAGGATGGGATCCAGCAAGAGCCCGGAGAGGCTATGATCGGTCTCGAACGACCAAGACATCGCTTAATGTTCAAATACACTAAACCGGAGTGCAAGAAGTGAGTTGCTTCGCCGGAGAGCGACAGGATCAACTCGCTTAAGCGCTGTTCCCCCTTCACCGGAGAGTGGCAGGATGGGATCCAGCAAGAGCCCGGAGAGGCTATGATCGGTCTAGAACGACCATGACATCGCTATATGTCCTAACTGGGACCAGAGTTCAAGGCATAGAAGGCAACGCCAGAGAGCAATAGGATCTTTCTATTCAATCACTAAGTCTAGAATGGACTTAGAAAGGGTTCAGAGTAGCCAATAATAGTCCGGAGAAACTACGAAACTTCATTCTCAACTTCTACAGAAAGAACGAATACTGATTTGGCTTCGAACAGCCACAAACATGATTGATAATACCCCAGCTATGAATGAAACATGAATTTATTACACTTGATTTAAGACCGTTCAAAACATACCTTTTACAAAAAGGCATGTTTTGGGGGGCAAAGTGTTATCCCAACTTTTGGCAAAGTTGAGATATCGAAAATTTACTGAAAATCAATGATTACTATTCATGAATATCGACCATGCATTGCAGGATAACCATGGATATCGATGAATTTTGTCCGAGTCCGGAATGGGCCACAACTGGTAGGACATGACAAGAAAGATCATAGAAGTCAGCATTTCAAATTTCAGGTCAATCCAAGGTCGTATGCTCAAGTTATGATGGATTCAAGTTAAGAGGGATGGACATTGCTCAGTTCGAACCCATCACACTTCGTATGTTCGAACCCATCATGTTCGAACCCATATACTTCGACTCCATCATGTTCGAATCCATACGAAGAGGTGCCGTTCGAATCCATCAGCTAGCGTCTTCCTTCGACTCCATCAATCAAAACCCCTGATAGTTATACTTCGACTCCATCCGAGTAACCTTACTTCGACTCCATCAACCATGCGTTAGTTCGAATCCATCTTCACACGACCACAAACCCATCGTGTGGCTTCACGCTGTCTTCGAATCCAACATGTTAGGGACGACTTCGAATCGATCCGGAGTAGCGCAGTTGGATCGATTCGAATGAACACAATTCCATCGATTCGAAGACGACCTTCGAACCACTACCGGCTTCATCGATTCGAAGCAAGCCTTCGAATCCATCCTTCCGAATCCACTTGGTCAAGGCGGCAAAGGAATCGAAGTCGACCCAATCAACTCGGCGAAAAATAGGGATCGACTCGAAGAACGCGCTCCACTTCACAGAAGGATCGATTCGACCCTATGGGTTCGAAGTGATCGATTCGAACGAACCCATAGGATCGATTCGAACCAAACAGCATGCCGAAGAACCCGATTTCGAACCGATCATAACTCTCAATCCACTGATCCAAATCCCATGAAATTTTTATAGGAGTTCATCTACATGTCAAAGAATGTCCACGCCAAGTTTCATCACGATTGGACGATTTCTTGATCGATTCGAACCAAGGGTCGAATCGATCCCAATGTAGGCCCGGATCTCCAGGTTTCGTCCATGTGGGCCCCCTCACGTGCCAGAAGTGGTCTACCTGATTTTTAGGAGAAATATCAGCCTCCTACACCTATAAATAGAGCCCCAGGTCATTCAGAAAAGGGATTGGCTTCTCTTTGGCAAGATCAAGACTCTGAAGCACCAAGACTCTAGCAAACTCCACTCTGCACTTCACGATCACTATTGTACTTGAATTTCAAAGCTACAATCCATTGCAATCCGCTGTAATCAATTGTAATCAGCGAAGAACATCAATAAAAGAGAAAACCTTTGAATTGGACGTAGGCCGGAGATAGCCGAACCAATATAAATCGTGTGTTCTTGTTTATATTTACTATTTTGCTGCTTAGATCTGTGATTTGTGTTTGAATATTGCTGATTTATATTCATACACTGGTGCTTTCATAATCATCGGGGTTTGTGACCAATTTTGGCGCAAACACACCACTCTCCAGCGATGGCAAATCGAAGACGAGCCATGGTAATCCCGTTTTACCGTAAAAATCCGGTGTCGAAAAAACGAAGGGTAGAAAACTTACGACACCCGATTGAGATTCGGGTTGTCCTTTTTGGGCATTAATCTATCCGTTGACGGCTGAAAGCTGTCAAAGCCGTAGAACTCACCGTGGCCTTCGTTTTGACAGGTTATCGCCCGCGTAACTCTAAACGAGCCAGAAGTTATGGCCGTCCGAATAACCGATATTTACAGGATTGAACATCCGCGGTGCAAGGTGCAACGTCCGTCCGAAATGGCGAAACAGTGTCGTACGACTTTTAGGAATGCGTGCATTGATTTGAAACGGAACAGTAACATGGTGCATCACTCTCCAGCGATGGCAAATCGAAGACGAGCGACGGTAATCCCGTTTTACCGTAAAAATCCGGTGTCGAAAAAACGAAGGGTAAAAAACTTAAGAAACCCGATTGAGATTCGGGATGTCCTTTTTAGGCATTAATCTATCCGTTGAAGGCTGAAAGCTGTCAAAGCCGTAGAACTCACCGTGGCCTTCGTTTTGACAGGTTATCGCCCCCGTAACTCTAAACGAGCCAGAAGTTATGGCCGTCCGAATAATCGATATCTAAAGGGTGCAACATCCGCGGTGCAAGGTGCAACGTCCGTCCGAAATGGAGAAACAGTGTCGTACGACTTTTAGAAATGCGGGCATGGATTTGAAACGGAACAGTACCATAGTGCACTACTCTCCAGCGATGGCAAATCGAAGGCTAGCGACGGTAATCCCGTTTTACCGTAAAATTCCGGTGTCGAAAAAACGAAGGGTAAAAAATTTAAGAGACCCGATTGAGATTCGAGTTGTCCTATTTGGGCATTAATCTATCCATTGACGGCTGAAAGCTGTCAAAGCCGTAGAACTCACCGTGGCATTCGTTTTGAGAGGTTATCGCCCGCGTAACTCTAAACGAGCCATAAGTTATGGCCGTCCGAATAATCGATATCTACAGGATGCAACATCCGCGACGCAAGGTGCAACATCCGCGGCGCAAGGTGCAACGTCCGTCCGAAATGGCGAAATAGTGCCGTACGACATTTAGAAATGCGGGCATGGATTTGAAACACCATGGTGCACCACCCTCCGACGATGGTAAATCGAAGACGAGCCACGGTAATGCCGTTTTACCGTAAAAATTCGGTGTCGAAAAAACGAAGGGCAAAAAACTTACGAGACCCGATTGAGATTCGGGTTGTCCTTTTTGGGCATTAATCTATCCGTTGACGGCTGAAAGCCGTCAAAGCCGTAGAACTCACCGTGGCCTTCGTTTTGACAGGTTTTCGCCCCCGTAACTCTAAACGAGCCAGAAGTTATGGCCGTCCGAATAATCGATATCTATAGGGTGCAACATCCGCGGTGCAAGGTGCAACGTCCTTCCGAAATGGCGAAACAGTGTCGTATGACTTTTAGGAATGCGTGCATGGATTCGAAACGGAACAGTATCATGGTGCACCACTCTCCAACGATGGTAAATCGAAGACGAGCCACGGTAATGCCGTTTTACCGTAAAAATCCGGTGTCGAAAAAACGAAGGGTAAAAAACTTACGAGACCCGATTGATATTCGGGTTGTCCTTTTTGGGCATTAATCTACTCGTTGACGGCTGAAAGCTGTCATGGCCGTAGAACTCACCGTGGCCTTCGTTTTGACAGGTTATCGCCCTCATAATTCTAAACGAGCCAGAAGTTATGGCCGTCCGAATAATCGATATCTACAGGGTGCAACATCCACGGTGCAAGGTGCAACGTCCGTCCGAAATGGTAAAACAGTGCCGTACGACTTTTAGGAATGCGTGCATGGATTTGAAACGGAACAGTACTATGGTGCACCACTCTCCAGCGATGGTAAATCGAAGATGAGCCACGGTAATTCCGTTTTACCGTAAAAATCCGGTGTCGAAAAAACGAAGGGTAAAAAACTTACGATACCCGATTGAGATTCGGGTTGTCCTTTTTGGGCATTAATCTATCCGTTGACGGCTGAAAGCCTTCAAAGCAGTAGAACTCACCGTGTCCTTCGTTTTGACATGTTATCGCCCCCGTAACTCTAAATGAGGCAGAAGTTATGGCCGTCCGAATAATCGATATCTACAGGGTGCAACATCCGCAGTGCAAGGTGCAACGTCCGTCCGAAATGGCGAAACAGTGCCGTACGACCTTTAGGAATGCTTGCATGGATTTGAAACGGAACAGTACCATGGTGCATCACTCTCCAGCGATGGCAAATCGAAGACGAGCCACGGTAATCCCGTTTTACCGTAAAAATCCGGTGTCGAAAAAACGAAGGGTAAAAAACTTACGAGACCCGATTGAGATTCGGATTGTCCTTTTTGGGCATTAATCTATCCGTTGACGGCTGAAAGCTGTCAAAGCCGTAGAACTCACCGTGGCCTTCGTTTTGACAGGTTATCGCCTCCGTAACTCTAAACGAGCCAGAAGTTATGGCCTTCCGAATAATCGATATCTAAAGGGTGCAACATCCGCGGTGCAAGGTGCAACGTCCGTCCGAAATGGCGAAACAGTGTCGTACGACTTTTAGAAATGCGGGCATGGATTTGAAACGGAACAGTACCATGGTGCACTACTCTCCAGCGATGGCAAATCGAAGACTAGCGACGGTAATTTCGTTTTACCGTAAAATTCCGGTGTCGAAAAAACGAAGGGTAAAAAATTTAAGAGACCCGATTGAGATTCGAGTTGTCCTTTTTGGGCATTAATCTATCAATTGACGGCTAAAAGCTGTCAAAGCCGTAGAACTCACCATGGCATTCGTTTTGATAGGTTATCGCCCGCGTAACTCTAAACGAGCCATAAGTTATGGCCGTCCGAATAATCGATATCTACAGGATGCAACATCCGCGACGCAAGGTGCAACATCCGCGGCGCAAGGTGCATCGTCCGCCCGAAATGGCAAAATAGTGTCGTACGACTTTTAGAAATGCGGGCATGGATTTGAAACACCATGGTGCACCACCCTCCGGCGATGGTAAATCGAAGACGAGCCACGGTAATGATGTTTTACCGTAAAAATCCGGTGTCGAAAAAACGAAGGGTAAAAAACTTACGAGACCCGATTGAGATTCGGGTTGTCCTTTTTGGGCATTAATCTATCCGTTGACGGCTAAAAGCTGTCAAAGCCGTAGAACTCACCGTGGCCTTCGTTTTGACAGGTTTTCGCCCCCGTAACTCTAAACGAGCCAGAAGTTATGGCCGTCCGAATAATCGATATCTATAGGGTGCAACATCCGCGGTGCATGGTGCAACGTCCTTCCGAAATGGCGAAACAGTGCCGTACAACTTTTAGGAATGCGTGCATGGATTCGAAACGGAATAGTATCATGGTGCACCACTCTCCAGCGATGGCAAATCGAAGACGAGCCACGGTAATGCCGTTTTACCGTAAAAATCCTGTGTCGAAAAAACGAAGGGTAAAAAACTTACGAGACCCGATTGACATTCGGGTTGTCCTTTTTGGGCATTAATCTGCTCGTTGACGGCTGAAAGCTGTCAATGCCGTAGAACTCACCGTGGCCTTCGTTTTGACAGGTTATCGCCCTCATAACTCTAAACGACCCAGAAGTTATGGTCGTCCGAATAATCGATATCTACAGGGTGCAACATCCACGGTGCAAGGTGCAACGTCCGTCCGAAATGGCGAAACAGTGCCGTACGACTTTTAGGAATGCGTGCATGGATTTGAAACGGAACAGTACCATGATGCACCACTCTCCAGCGAGGGTAAATCGAAGATGAGCCACGGTAATGCCGTTTTACCGTAAAAATCCGGTGTCGAAAAAACGAAGGGTAAAAAACTTACGAGACCCGATTGAGATTCAGGTTGTCCTATTTGGGCATTAATCTATCCGTTGACGGCTGAAAGCCTTCAAAGCCGTAGAACTCACCGTGTCCTTCGTTTTGACATGTTATCGCCCCCGTAACACTAAATGAGGCAGAAGTTATGGCCGTCCGAATAATCGATATCTACAGGGTGCAACATCCGCAGTGCAAGGTGCAACGTCCGTCCGAAATGGCGAAACAGTGCCGTACGACTTTTAGGAACGCGTGCATGGATTTGAAATGGAACAGTACCATGGTGCACCACTCTCCAGCGATGGTAAGTCGAAGACGAGCCACGGTAATCCCATTTTACCGTAAAAATCCGGTGTCGAAAAAACGAAGGGTAAAAAACTTACGAGACCCGATTGAGATTCGGGTTGTCCTTTTTGGGCATTAATCTATCCGTTGACGGCTGAAAGCTGTCAAAGCCATAGAACTCACCGTGGCCTTCACTTTGACAGGTTATCGCTTCCGTAACTCTAAACGAGCCAGAAGTTATGGTCGTCCGAATAATCGATATCTACAGGGTGCAACATCCGCGGTGCAAGGTGTAACGTCCGTCCGAAATGGCGAAACAGCGCCAAACAGTGCCGTACGACTTTTAGGAATGCGGGCATGGATTTGAAACGAAACAGTACCATGGTGCACCACTCTCCAGCGATGGAAAATCGAAGACTAGCGACGGTAAACCCGTTTTACCGTAAAATTCCGGTGTCGAAAAAACGAAGGGTAAAAAACTAAAGAGACCCGATTGAGATTCGGGTTGTCCTTTTTGGGCATTAATCTATCCATTGACGGCTGAAAGCTGTCAAAGCCGTAGAACTCGCCGTGGCCTTCGTTTTGACAGGTTATCGCCCGCGTAACTCCAAACGAGCCAGAAGTTATGGCCGTCCGAATAATCGATATCTACAGGGTGCAACATCCGCGGTGCAAGGTGCAACGTCCGTCTGAAATGGCGAAATAGTGTCGTATGACTTTTAGGAATGCTTGCATTGATTTGAAATGGAACATTACCATGGTGCACCACTCTCCAGCGATGGCAAATCGAAGACGAGCGACGGTAATCCTGTTTTACCGTAAAATTCCGGTGTCAAAAAAACGAAGGGTAAAAAACTTATGAGACCCGATTGAGATTCGGGTTGTCCTTTTTGGGCATTAATCTATCCATTGACGGCTGAAAGATGTTAGAGCCGTAGAACTCACCGTGGCCTTCGTTTTGACAGGTTATCGCCCGCGTAACTCTAAACGAGCCAGAAGTTATGGCCGTCCGAATAATCGATATCTACAGGGTGCAACATCCGCGGTGCAAGGTGCAACATCCGTCCGAAAAGGCGAAACAGTGCCGTTCGACTTTTAGAAATGCGGGCATGGATTTGAAACACCATGGTGCACCACTCTCCGGTGATGGTAAATCGAAGACGAGCCACGGTAATGCCGTTTTACCGTAAAAATCCAGTGTCGAAAAAACGAAGGGTAAAAAACTTATGAGACCCGATTGAGATTCGGGTTGTCCTTTTTGGGCATTAATCTATCCATTGACGGCTGAAAGCTGTCAAAGCCGTAGAACTCACCGTGGCCTTCGTTTTGACAGGTTATCGCCCGCGGAACTCTAAACGAGCCAGAAGTTATGGCCGTCCGAATAATCGATATCTACGGGGTGCAACATCCGCGGTGCAAGGTGCAACGTCCTTCCGAAATGGCGAAACAGTGTCGTACGACTTTTAGGAATGCGTGCGTGGATTTGAAACGGAACAGTACTTTGGTGCACCACTCTCCAGCGATGGAAAATCGAAGACGAGCCACGGTAATGCCGTTTTACCGTAAAAATCCGGTGTCGAAAAAACGAAGGGTAAAAAACTTACGAGACCCGATTGAGATTCGGGTTGTCCTTTTTAGGCATTAATCTATCCGTTGACGGCTAAAAGCTGTCAAAGCCGTAGAACTCACCGTGGCCTTCGTTTTGATAGGTTATCGCCCCCGTAACTCTAAACGAGCCAGAAGTTATGGTCGTCCGAATAATCGATATCTATAGGGTGCAACATTCACGGTGCAAGGTGCAACGTCCGTCCGAAATGGCGAAACAGTGCCATACGACTTTTAGGAATGCGTGCATGGATTTGAAACGGAACAGTACCATGGTGCACCACTCTCCAGCGATGGCAAATCGAAGACGAGCCACGGTAATCCCGTTTTACCGTAAAAATCCGGTGTCGAAAAAACGAAGGGTAAAAAACTTACGAGACCCGATTGAGATTCGGGTTGTCCTTTTTGGGCATTAATCTATCCGTTGACGGCTGAAAGCTATCAAAGCCGTAGAACTCACCGTGGCCTTCGTTTTGACTGGTTATCGCCCCCGTAACTCTAAACGAGCCAGAAGTTATGGCCGTCCGAATAATCGATATCTACAGGGTGCAACATCCGCGGTGCAAGGTGCAACGTCCGTCCGAAATGGCGAAACAGCGCCGTACGACTTTTAGGAATGCGTGCATGGATTTGAAACGGAACAGTACCATGGTGCCCCACTCTCCAGGGATGGCAAATCGAAGACGAGCCACGGTAATGCCGTTTTACCGTAAAAATCCGGTGTCGAAAAAACAAAGGGTAAAAAACTTACGAGACCCGATTGAGATTCGAGATGTCCTTTTTAGGCATTAATCTATCCGTTGATGGCTGAAAGCTGTCAAAGCCGTAGAACTCACCGTGGCCTTCATTTTGACAGGTTATCGCCCCCGTAACTCTAAACGAGCCAGAAGTTGTGGCCGTCCGAATAATTGATATCTACAGGGTGCAACATCCGCGGTGCAAGGTGCAACGTCCGTCCGAAATGGCGAAACAGTGTCGTACGACTTTTAGAAATGCGGGCATGGATTTGAAACGGAACAGTACCATGGTGCCCTACTCTCCAACGATGGCAAATCGAAGATTAGCGACGATAATCCCGTTTTACCGTAAAATTCCGGTGTCGAAAAAACAAAGTGTAAAAAACTAAAGAGACCCGATTGAGATTCGGGTTGTCCTTTTTGGGCATTAATCTATCCATTGACGACTGAAAGCTATCAAAGTAGTAGAACTCACCGTGTCCTTCATTTTGACAGGTTATCGCCCGCGTAACTCTAAACGAGCCAGAAGTTATGGCCGACCGAATAATTGATATCTACAGGGTGCAACATCCGCGGTACAAGGTGCAACGTCCGTCCGAAATGGCGAAAAAGTGCCGTACGATTTTTAGGAATGCGTGCATTGATTTGAAACGGAACAGTAACATGGTGCATCACTCTCCAGCGATGGCAAATCAAAGACGAGCGACGGTAATCCCTTTTTACCGTTAAATTCCGGTGTCGAAAAAACGAAGGGTAAAAAACTTACGAGACCCAATTGAGATTCGGGTGGTCCTTTTTGGGCATTAAACTATCCATTAACGGCTGAAAGCTGTCAAAGCCGTAGAACTCACTGTTGCCTTCGTTTTGACAGGTTATCGCCTGCGTAACTCTAAACAAGCCAGAAGTTATGGCCGTCCGAATAATCGATATCTACAGGGTGCAACATCCGCAGTGCAAGGTGCAACGTCCATTCGAAATGGCAAAACAGTGCCGTACGACTTTTAGAAATGCGGGCATGAATTTGAAATGGAACAGTACCATGGTGCACCACTCTCCGGCGATGGTAAATCGAAGACGAGCCTCGGTAATGCCGTTTTACCGTAATAATCCGGTGTCGAAAAAACGAAGGGTAAAAAACTTACGAGACCCGATTGAGATTCGGGTTGTCCTTTTCGGGTATTAATCTATCCGTTGACGGCTGAAAGCTGTCAAAGCCGTAGAACTCACCGTGGCCTTCATTTTGACAGGTTATCGTCCACGTAACTCTAAACGAGCCTGTAGTTATGGCCGTCCGAATAATCGATATCTACAGGGTGCAACATCCGCGGTGCAAGGTGCAACGTCCGTCCGAAATGGCGAAACAGTGCCGTACGACTTTTAGAAATGCGGGCATGGATTTGAAACGGAACAGTACCATGGTGCACCACTCTCCGGCGATGGGAAATCGAAGATGACCCACGGTAATGTCGTTTTACCGTAAAAATCCGGTGTCGAAAAAACGAAGGGTAAAAAACTTACGAGACCCGATTGAGAATCGGGATGTCCTTTTTGGGAATTAGTCTATCCGTTGACGGTTGAAAGCTGTCATAGCCGTAGAACTCACCGTGGCCTTCGTTTTGACAGGTTATCGCCCCCGTAACTCTAAACGAGCCAGAAGTTATGGCCGTCCGAATAATCGATATCTACATGGTGCAACATCCGCGGTGCAACGTCCGTCCGAAATGGAGAAAAAGTGTCGTACGACTTTTAGGAATGCGTGCATGGATTTGAGACGGAATAGTACCATGGTGCACCACTCTCCAGCAATGGTTAATCGAAGACGAGCCACGGTAATGCCGTTTTACCGTAAAAATCCGGTGTCGAAAAAACGAAGGGTAAAAAACTTAGAAGACCCGATTGAGATTCGGGATGTCCTTTTTGGGCATTAATTTATTCATTGACGGCTGAAAGCTGTCAAAGCCGTAGAACTCACCATGGCCTTCGTTTTTACAGGTTATCGCCCCCGTAACTCAAAACGAGCCAGAAGTTATGGCCGTCCGAATAATCGATATCTACAGGGTGCAACATCCACGGTGCAAGGTGCAACGTCCGTCCGAAATGGCAAAACTGTGCCGTACGACATTTAGAAATGCGTGCATGGATTTGAAACGGAACAGTACCATGGTGCACCACTCTCCAGCGATGGCAAATCGAAGACGAGCCACGGTAATGCCGTTTTACCGTAAAAATCCGGTGTCGAAAAAACGAAGGGTAAAAAACTTACGAGACCCGATTGACATTCGGGATGTCCTTTTTGGGCATTAATCTATCCGTTGACGGCTGAAAGCTGTCAAAGCCGTAGAACTCACCGTGGCCTTCGTTTTGATAGGTTATCGCCTGCGTAATTCTAAACGATCCAGAAGTTATGGACGTCCGAATAATCGATATCTACAGGGTGCAACATCCGCGGTGCAAGATGCAACGTCCGTCCGAAATGGCAAAACTGTGCCGTACGTCATTTAGAAATGCGTGCATGGATTTGAAACGGAACAGTTCCATGGTGCACCACTCTCCAGCGATGGCAAATCGAAGACGAGGCACGGTAATCCCGTTTTACCGTAAAAATCCGGTGTCGAAAAAAGGATGGGTAAAAAACTTACGAGACCCGATTGAGATTCGGGATGTCCTTTTTGGGCATTAATCTATCCGTTGACGGCTGAAAGCTTTCAAAGCCGTAGAACTCACCGTGGCCTTCGTTTTGAAAGGTTATCGCCCCCGTAACTCTAAACGAGCCAGAAGTTATGGCCGTCCGAATAATCGATATCTACAGGGTGCAACATCCGCGGTGCAAGGTGCAATGTCCGTCCGAAATGGCAAAACTGTGCCGTACGTCATTTAGAAATGCGTGCATGGATTTGACACGGAACAGTACCATGGTGCACCACTCTCCAGCGATGGCAAATCGAAGACGAGCCACGGCAATCCCGTTTTACCGTAAAATTCCGGTGTCGAAAAAACGAAGGGTAAAAAACTAAAGAGACCCGATTGAGATTCGGGTTGTCCTTTTTGGGCATTAATCTATCCATTGACGGCTGAAAGCTGTCAAAGCCGTAGAACTCACCGTGGCCTTCGTTTTGACAGGTTATCGCCCGCGTAACTCTAAACGAGCCAGAAGTTATGGCCGACCGAATAATCGATGTCTACAGGGTGCAACATCCGCGGTGCAATGTGCAATGTCCGTCCGAAATGGCGAAACAGTGCCGTACGACTTTTAGGAATGCGTGCATTGATTTGAAACGGAACAGTACCATGGTGCACCACTCTCCAGCGATGGCAAATCGAAGACGAGCGACGGTAATCCCATTTTACCGTTAAATTCCGGTGTCGAAAAAACGAAGTGTAAAAAACTTACGAGACCCGATTGAGATTCGGGTTGTCCTTTTTGGGCATTAATCTATCCATTAACGGCTGAAATCTGTAAAACCCGTAGAACTCATCGTGGCCTTCGTTTTGACAGGTTATCGCCCGCGTAACTCTAAACGAGCCAGAAGTTATGGCCGTCCGAATAATCGATATCTACAGGGTGCAACATCCGCGGTGCAAGGTGCAACGTCCGTTCGAAATGGCGAAACAGTGCCGTACGACTTTTAGAAATGCGGGCATGGATTTGAAACGGAACAGTACCATGGTGCACCACTCTCCGGCGATGGTAAATCGAAGAGGAGCCTCGGTAATGCCGTTTTACCGTAAAAATCCGGTGTCGAAAAAACGAAGGGTAAAAAAACTTACGAGACCCGATTGAGATTCGGGTTGTCCTTTTCGGGTATTAATCTATCCGTTGACGGTTGAAAGCTGTCAAAGCCGTAGAACTCACCGTGGCCTTCGTTTTGACAGGTTATCGCCCCCGTAACTCTAAACGAGCCAGTAGTTATGGCCGTCCGAATAATCGATATCTACAGGGTGCAACATCCGCGGTGCAAGGTGCAACGTCCGTCCGAAATGGCGAAACAGTGCCGTAAGACTTTTATAAATGCGGGCATGGATTTAAAACGGAACAGTACCATGGTGCACCAGTCTCCGGCGATGGGAAATCGAAGATGACCCACGGTAATGCCGTTTTACCGTAAAAATCCGGTGTCGAAAAAACGAAGGGTAAAAAACTTATGAGACCCGATTGAGATTCGGGATGACCTTTTTGGGCATTAATCTATCTGTTGATGGCTGAAAGCTGTCAAAGCCGTAGAACTCACCGTGGCCTTCGTTTTGATAGGTTATCGCCTGCGTAATTCTAAACGAGCCAGAAGTTATGGACGTCCGAATAATCGATATCTACAGGGTGCAACATCCGCGGTGCAAGGTGCAACGTCCGTCCGAAATGGCAAAACTATGCCGTACGTCATTTAGAAATGCGTGCATGGAATTGAAATGGAACAGTACCATGGTGCACCACTCTCCAACGATGGAAAATCGAAGACGAGCCACGGTAATCCCGTTTTACCTTAAAAATCCGTTGTCGAAAAAACGAAGGGTAAAAAACTTACGAGACCCGATTGAGATTCGGGATGTCCTTTTTGGGCATTAATCTATCCGTTGACGGCTGAAAGCCGTCAAAGCCGTAGAACTCACCGTGGCCTTCGTTTTGACAGGTTATCGCTTGCGTAACTCTAAACGAGGCAGAAGTTATGGCCGTCCGAATAATCGATATCTACAGGGTGCAACATCCGCGGTGCAAGGTACGACGTCCGTCCGAAATGGCGAAACAGTGCCGTACGACTTTTAGGAATGCGTGCATTGATTTGAAATGGAACAGTACCATGGTGCACCACTCTCCAGCGATGGCAAACCGAAGACGAGCCACGGTAATCCCGTTTTACCGTTAAAATCCAGTGTCGAAAAAACGAAGGGTAAAAAACCTACGAGACCCGATTGAGATTCGTGTTGTCCTTTTTGGGCATTAATCTATCCATTGACGGTTGAAAGCTGTCAAAGCCGTAGAACTCACCGTGGCCTTCGTTTTTACAGGTTATCGCCCCCGTAACACTAAACGAGCCAGAAGTTATGGCCGTCCGAATAATCGATATCTACAGGGTGCAACATCCACGGTGCAAGGTGCAACGTCCGTCCGAAATGGCGAAACAACGCCGTACGACTTTTAGGAATGCGTGCATGGATTTGAAACGGAACAGTACCATGGTGCACCACTCTCCAGCGATGGGAAATCGAAGATGAGCCACGGTAATGCCGTTTTACAGTAAAAATCCAGTGTCGAAAAAACGAAGGGTAAAAAACTTACGAGACCCGATTGAGATTCGTGTTGTCCTTTTCGGGTATTAATCTGTCCGTTGACGGCTGAAAGCTGTCAAAGCCGTACAACTCACCGTGGCCTTTGTTTTGACAGGTTACTGCCCCCGTAACTCTAAACGAGCCAGAAGTTATGGCCGTCCGAATAATCGATATCTACAGGGTGCAACATCCACGGTGCAAGGTGCAACGTCCGTCCGAAATGGCGAAACAGTGCCGTACGACTTTTAGAAATTCGGGCATGGATTTGAAACGGAACAGTACCATGGTGCACCACTCTCCGGCGATGGGAAATCGAAGATGAGCCACGGTAATGCCGTTTTACCGTAAAAATCCGGTGTCGAAAAAACGAAGGGTAAAAAACTTACGAGGCCCGATTGAGATTCGGGATGTCCTTTTTGGGCATTAATCTATCCGTTAACGGCTGAAAGCCGTCAAAGCCGCAGAACTCACCGTGGCGTTCGTTTTGACAGGTTATCGCCCCCGTAACTCTAAACGAGCCAGTAGTTATGGCCGTCCGAATAATCGATATCTACAGGGTGCAACATCCGCGGTGCAAGGTGCAACGTCCGTCCGAAATGGCGAAACAGTGCCTTACGACTTTTAGAAATGCGGGAATGGATTTAAAACGGAACAGTACCATGGTGCACCACTCTCCGGCGATGGAAAATCGAAGATGACCCACGGTAATGCCGTTTTACCGTAAAAATCCGGTGTCGAAAAAACAAAGGGTAAAAACTTATGAGACCCGATTGAGATTCGGGATGTCCTTTTTGGGCATTAATCTATCCGTTGACGGCTGAAAGCTGTCAAAGCCGTAGAACTCACCGTGGCCTTCGTTCTGATAGGTTATCGCCTACGTAATTCTAAACGAGCCAGATGTTATGGACGTCCGAATAATCGATATCTACAGGGTGCAACATCCGCGGTGCAAGGTGCAACGTCCGTCCGAAATGGCAAAACTGTGCCGTACGTCATTTAGAAATGCGTGCATGGATTTGAAACGGAACAGTACCATGGTGCACCACTCTCCAGCGATGGCAAATCGAAGACGAGCCACGGTAATCCCGTTTTACCGTAAAAATCCGGTGTCGAAAAAAGGAAGGGTAAAAAACTTACGAGACCCGATTGAGATTCGGGATGTCCTTTTTGGGCATTAATCTATCCGTTGACGGTTGAAAGCTGTCAAAGCCGTAGAACTCACCTTGGCCTTCGTTTTGATAGGTTATCTCCCGCGTAACTCTAAATGAGCCAGAAGTTATGGCCGTCCGAATAATCGATATCTACAGGGCGCAACATCCGCGGTGCAAGGTGCAACGTCCGTCCGAAATGGCGAAACAGTGTCGTATGACTTTTAGGATTGCGTGCATGGATTTGAAAAGGAACAGTACCATGGTGCACCACTCTCCAGGGATGGCAAATCGAAGACGAGCCACGGTAATGCCGTTTTACCGTAAAAATCCGGTATCGAAAAAACGAAGGGTAAAAAACTTACGAGACCCGATTGACATTCGGGATGTCCTTTTTGGGCATTAATGTATCCATTGACGGCTGAAAGCTGTCAAAGCCGTAAACTCACCGTGGCATTCGTTTTGATAGGTTATCGCCTGCGTAATTCTAAACGAGCCAGAAGTTATGGACGTCCGAATAATCAATATCTACAGGGTGCAACATCCGCGGTGCAAGGTGCAACGTCCGTCCGAAATGGCAAAACTGTGCCGTACGTCATTTAGAAATGCATGCATGGATTTGAAATGGAACAGTACCATGGTGTACCACTCTCCAGCGATGGCAGACCGAAGACGAGCCACGGTAATCCCGTTTTACCGTAAAAAGCCGGTGTCGAAAAAACGAAGGGTAAAAAACTTACGAGACCCGATTGAGATTCGGGATGTCCTTTTTGGGCATTAATCTATCCGTTGACGGCTGAAAGCTGTCAAAGCCGTAGAACTCACCGTGGCCTTCGTTTTGACGGGTTATCGCCCCTGTAACTCTAAACGAGCCAGAAGTTATGGCCGTACGAATAATCGATTTCAACAGGGTGCAACATCCGCGGTGCAAGGTGCAACGTCCGTCCGAAATGGCAAAACTATGCCGTACGTCATTTAGAAATGCGTGCATGGATTTGAAACGGAACAGTACCATGGTGCACCACTCTCCAGCGATGGCAAATCGAAGACGAGCCACGGTAATCCCGTTTTACCATAAAATTCCGGTGTCGAAAAAACGAAGGGTAAAAAAAATAAAGAGACCCGATTGAGATTCGGGTTGTCCTTTTTGGGCATTAATCTATCCATTGACGGCTGAAAGCTATCAAAGCCGTAGAACTCACCGTGGCCTTCGTTTTGACTGGTTATCGCCCGCGTAACTCTAAACGAGCCAGAAGTTATGGCCGACCGAATAAACGATGTCTACAGGGTGCAACATCCGCGGTGCAAGGTGCAACGTCCATCCGAAATGGCGAAACAGTGCCGTACGACTTTTAGAAATGCGGGCATGGATTTGAAACGGAACAGTACCATGGTGCACCACTCTCTGATGATGGCAAATTGAAGACGAGCCACGGTAATGCCGTTTTACCGTAAAAATCCGGTGTCGAAAAAACGAAGGGTAAAAACTTACGAGACCCGATTGAGATTCTGGTTGTCCTTTTTGGGCATTAATCTATCCATTGACGGCTGAAAGCTGTCAAAGCCGTATAACTCACCGTGGCATTCGTTTTGACAGGTTATCGCCCGCGTAACTCTAAACGAGCCAGAAGTTATGGCCGTCCGAATAATCGATATCTACAGGATGCAACATCCGCGGTGCAAGGTGCAACGTCCGTCCGAAATGGCGAAACAGTGCCGTACGACTTTTAGGAATGCGTGCATGGATTTGAAACGGAATAGTACCATGGTGCACCACTCTCCAGCGATGGCAAATCGAAGACGAGCGACGGTAATCCCGTTTTACCGTAAAATTTCGGTGTCGAAAAAACGAAGGGTAAAAAACTTATGAGACCCGATTGAGATTCGGGTTGTCCTTTTTGGGCATTAATCTATCCATTGACGGCTGAAAGCTGTCATAGCTGTATAACTCACCGTGGCATTCGTTTTGACAGGTTATCGCCCGCGTAACTCTAAACGAGCCAGAAGTTATGGCCGTCCGAATAATCGATATCTACAAGGTGCAACATCCGCGGTGCAAGGTGCAACGTCCGTCCGAAATGGCGAAACAGTGCCGTACGACTTTTAGAAATGGGGGCATGGATTTGAAACGGAACAGTACCATGGTGCACCACTCTCCGGCGATGGTAAATTGAAGACGAGCCACGGTAATGCCGTTTTACTGTAAAAATCCGGTGTCGAAAAAACGAAGGGTAAAAAACTTACGAGACCCGATTGAGATTCGGGTTGTCCTTTTTGGGCATTAATCTATCCGTTGACGGCTGAAAGCTTTCAAAGCCGTAGAACTCACCGTGGCATTCGTTTTGACAGGTTATCGCCCGCTGTTGGGCGAATTCTCGCCCAGAAGATCTAGAGACCAAGGAGTCACAGTTTCACCCGGGCTCATAACCCCCACTTCGTTCGACAAACGCGAGGCTCGATACAAGCATAGAAGTCCATCCGGCATTCGCAGTATACAAGCTCATTCGGCATTCTCATTCGGCCACCGGACCAAACCCATCTCCATCAAGGCCGAACCAAACCCATTCCCATCATGGCCGAACCAATCATACTACCGAACCAAACATCCCCCACTACTACCGGACGAGACTATTGCCGGTCCAAAGCCCACACCTCGTTACCACCGAACCAACTACTCACAACCCACGACCGGACCAACCCTACTACCGAACCACATCCATAACCCCTTCACAGCCGGTCCAAACAACCACCGGTCCACACTCACAACCGGTCCACACATACCACCGGTCCAAGCTCCATGCCGAACAAAGCTCCGCCGAACCAAATGATTGCCAGTCCAGATCGCTTCAGCCCGGGCCCACCAGCAGCTATATACATCCAAGACCCCTGCCCCCTACCTCACTCTATAAATAGAGGGGCAGGGGTACAACAATGGCAGACAAGTTTGAGAGCTCAAGCAAGGAAGGAACTTTCAAACTACTTTCATATACTTGTATGCGAAGCATTGTACTTGTAATCTGAAAGAAAGAAGATAATAACATAAAAAGTGGACGTAGGCACATTCTGGCCGAGCCACTATAAATCTGTGTGTCTTTTACATTTCAGCCCCTACTTCTTTCATATTTACATACTCATCTAAAATCATTAAAAATCACATATAATCAACAAAATAATACGACTTGGAGGTGTTTGTCCATTTTTTGTGCAAACATTTTTGGTGCTTTCACTGAGAATAGAACTCAAACTTCATCTTCTCCCACTCAACCTTCTTCCTAACAACATCGCTCGTTGCTTAGAAATCATGCCTTCCAAACAGAGAAGGGATGCTAACAAAGGAAAGAACATCGCAACTAGCAGCCTTCCAGATCCAGCAATCACAGATCAGCCCACTTCAACAGCAGTACCAGATGAAAATCAGGAAAATACAACCGATCCCGCAACGGAACAACCAATCACTAGGGCAGATCTGGACAGAGTTGTGGCTGAAGTAACTAACCGCTTCACATCCCAACAAGAAGCTTTGGTGGACCAACTCATGTCACGCTTAAGGGATGCTGAAGAGTCCAACCGCAACACTGAATCATGGGGTGAATCCCAATCTGGAGGATCTCGGAGGCAACAAAGGTCTTCTCTCTTCGAAGAAGCTATCAGCAGGAACAACAATGATAGGGGCCGCGCCCGGACTCAGCCCGAATTCCGACTCGAGGAAGCCCTTAGAACCGAACCCAGCGGGGGAGGCACCAGGCGAGGGTCGGATGTAGCTGAGCCAGTCATGCCACCTAATCATAGAAACCCCGCTGAACGGAGCCAAGCTAGAACCCAGCCCGAAGTTGACCCCATGGATGTGCTCGAAACAGAACCCCATAGGGGAAGATCAAGGCAGGGGGCAACTGTAGCTGGTCCTAGCGTGCATCCGAGCAGCCAGAGACAACCACTGGATAATGCTAGAAGTGATAGACTGTACCATCCCTACAGGTCATCTGGACGCGATAGATCCCGCAGGGAAGAACCAAGCTCATTTTTGTCCGCTCCAAGTTCTGACGAACGAATGGCACGATTATTCAGAGAGTGTGTCCAACGAGAGCAAAGGGACCGGGGAATAGGCGCTAGAGTCACCAGCCCCTTTACCCGAAATATCGAAACTGCCATCACTCCCCGGGAATTGAAAATGCCAACCATGGAACCTTACAAAGGAACTTCCGACCCCATCGTACACTTACAGAGATACACCCAGCATATGCTCATGAGTGGAGCAACAGAAGGAGTATTATGCAAATGCTTTCCACTATTCCTAGCAGATCTAGCCACCTCCTGGTTCTGCCATCTACCCCAAGGATCCATCAGCTCATGGGAGATGTTGAAAGAAAGGTTTATCAGCCAGTTCCGCATCCATGTTGAACAACCCAAGGATGCTTATTCTCTATCCAATGTCAAACAGAAATCCGGAGAAACCCTACAACAATATCTAACCCGGTTCAACGCCGCAGCGGCTGCAGTTCAAGACGCCGATGAAAAGCTCACCCTAATGGCCCTCTGTAGTGGTATACATCCAGATACCAAGTTTGCCAGAAGATTAACTAAGGAAAAACCAGCTACCTTGCCTGATTTCTTCCATGAAGCTGGAAAGTATATGAGACTTGAAGACGCTGCTACGGAAAGGCAGTCAGGGCAACAAGGTAAGACAGTTCAGGACAAGGTTCCCACTGCGGCTAAGGACGCTCGAAGAAATGAATCTAGAGACAACGCTGGGGGCAGGAAGGTCGAAAAGCGCCAATATCGACCAGGACCAAGATTTGACTCCTACACTCCTTTGAATGAAACAATCGAAAACATCTACCTAGCCACTCAGGGCGAACTCGGATACAAGCGCCCCCCGCACAAGAAAGAGTCAGATAACGCACTCAAGTCCGGAAAGTTCTGTCGCTTCCACGAATCCCACGGACATGACACCAATGAATGCCACCATCTCCGGGACTTGATCGAAGAACACATTAGAAGAAGAAGACTGGAACGCTATGTGAAAGGTCAGAACAGGACTCCAACTCCTGCCAATGAGAACTCAAAGCAACCCCTCCCAGAAGTAGGCGGAGGGAATCGCAACAATCACAACACCAGTGGCTCTAGCCAAGAGAAGATAGTGGTCCTTACCATCTCAGGAGGACCACACATCGCCGACAGAAGTTGGGCAGAGATGGAAAGGTACGGCAAGTCGCTTAGAAATGCTGAAGGCTATGTTAACTCCATTACGGAGGAACGCCACCCGAAACGAAAAGAAAACGATGACATTGTATTCAGTAGGCGTGATTTGGAAGGAAGGCAGTACCCACATATGGATCCCATGGTCATCTCTGCCTGGTTCGGTCCAGCTAAAGTTTTTCGGATTCTAATACACACGGGAAGCTCCGTAAACATCCTTTTCAAGCATGCTTTCGACAAAATGAAGTTATCAATGAAGGATGTGTCTCCCTGCGATAAACCACTGCACGGTTTCACTGGAGATGCAAAAATGACCCTCGGGCAACTTGACCTCTTCGTCGAAATAGGAAGTCATCCCCGCTCCGTGGTGCGAAAACAAACGTTCGTACTAATAGAAAACCACTCGGCTTACAATGCCTTCTTGGGAAGACCAGCCTTGTCTGACTTCCAAATTGTCCTAGCCCCCTGGTGCCTGAAGATGAAATTTCCAACGGACAACGGAGTAGGAGAAGTAGAAGGAGATCAAGACGCTGCGCGAGACTGCTATGTAACTGAGCTTCGCAACAACGGCAGAAAGAATAAAGGAAAAGATGCAGAGACTACTCTCTGCATGAAAAGCTTGGAGGCATAGCAACTAAAGAAAGCCCCTCCTCTTCGATACACAAGCAATCCCTTCAATGAACTGGACCCCAGGGATAAAGAGGAGGAGGCTACCGCCGAGCCTGCAGAGGCTATGGAATTCGTATTTGTAGATAAGCATGATTCAAGTAGACTATTAAAAATCGGATCTCAGCTGAAAACGGAATTGAAAGATCAACTCATTAACTTTCTCCGCCACAACATAGATGTATTTGCGTGGACCCATGCAGATATGACAGGAATCTCCCCAGACATAGCATGCCACATGTTGAACATCGATCCCACCAAGGTACCAGTAAAGCAGAAAAAGAGGAGCATGGGGGCAGAGCGATCAGCAGCCCTTGATGAGGAAGTAAAGAATCTACTTGCTAATGGCTTCATACGGGAAGCCATCTACCCAGAATGGATTGCTAACCCAGTGCTAGTAAGAAAGGCCAATGGAAAGTGGCGAACATGTATTGACTTCTCCAATCTGAATGACGCTTGCCCGAAAGATTGCTTCCCACTTCCCCGAATTGACCAACTTGTAGACAGCACAGCCAGACACGAACTCCTATCTTTTATGGATGCATACTCCGGATATAACCAGATTCCCATGCACGCTCCCGATCAAGACCATACTAGCTTCATCACTGACCGCGGATTATATTGTTACAAACTCATGCCTTTTGGACTCAAAAATGCAGGAGCTACCTATCAGCGCCTTGTCAACAAGATGTTCGCAGAACTAATAGGACGAACTATGGAAGTGTATGTGGATGACATGTTGGTAAAGTCCAGGAAAGCCGATGACCATGTAAGCCATCTGGACGAGATGTTTCAGGTACTTCGCCGATACGGAATGAAGCTGAATCCTTTAAAGTGCTCCTTCGGAGTATCATCGGGAAAATTCTTAGGATTTATCGTCCACGCCAGAGGAATCGAGGCAAACCCTGAACAAATCCGGGCTCTGAAAGAAATAAGGATACCTTCCACTCGAAAAGAAATGCAGAGCCTAAACGGAAAGGTGGCCGCCCTAAGCAGATTCATTTCCAAGGCAACTGACAAGTGTGTCCCTTTCTTCGAAGCTCTCAAGAAAGACAAAGGGAAGTTCGAGTGGACCGATGAATGCTTAAAAGCCTTCCTCAACCTAATCGAACACCTTCAGAGACCACCAGTACTCTCAACTCCAAATGAAGGCGAAGTGTTATACCTATACCTCGCTGTATCATCTCATGCTCTAAGCGCCGCCTTGGTAAGAGAAGAAGACCGCACACAGCGCCCGGTTTACTTTGTAAGTAAGAGATTTACAGGGGCCGAGGCCAGATATCCTAAACTTGAGAAATTGGCATATTGTCTATTGATCGCGTCACAAAAACTGCGACACTACTTCCAGTCTCACTCCATCAGGGTTCTAACCGATCAACCGCTAAGACAAGTGCTCCATCGTCCTGACACCTCTGGGTGACT
Source organism: Allium cepa (assembly GCA_030765085.1). Lineage (NCBI taxonomy): Eukaryota > Viridiplantae > Streptophyta > Magnoliopsida > Asparagales > Amaryllidaceae > Allium > Allium cepa. The sequence continues at coordinate 32,451,655 of CM060943.1, read as the reverse complement.
CCTCAAGTGGTGCATCGAACTAAGTCAGTATGATATCACCTACCATCCTCGCACCGCTATCAAAGGACAAGCCATGGCCGATTTCATTGCCGAATTCACTACCAACGAAGGCAAGGAACAATCCGAAGTAGCAAAAAACATCAAGTGGAACCTCTTTGTAGACGGAGCATCGAACGAACAAGGCTCGGGGGAAGGTATTGTGATCATCACCCCCAGGGGAAGAAAGTTGTACTATGCATTAAGATTGGAGTTCACGGCCACTAACAACGATGCTGAATATGAAGCAGTAATAGCGGGATTGGAACTTGCCCTAGAAATTGGAATCAATTCCTTATGTCTTCATAGTGATTCTCAGCTTATCGTAAACCAGGTACTAGGAGAATTCCAGACTCGAGGAGAACGACTCACAGCATACCTAAAGAAAACCAAACTGCTGCTCGATCAATTGGACCACTATCTAATCAAACACATTCCTCGAGAAGAAAACCAAGAGGCAGATGAACTTGCAAAGCAAGCTAGTATGAAGAATAGCACCATCTCCGGAGCACTAGCCATCTCAAGGCAGCTAGCCCCAAGTTTCGAACAAGTGAACCTGATAACTGCAATCGAAGAAGGAACCTGGATGACTCCTATCTGGAAATATTTGCAAGATGGCACACTACCCGACGGGCGTGACGAAACCAGGAGGATCTTGAGGAAAGTTCCCCACTACACAATACAAGAAGGCATCCTCTATCGGCGTGGCTTCTCTAGCCCCTTGTTAAGATGCGTCGCCGGAAGGGAAGCCAAGGAGATCTTATCAAACATCCATCAGGGAGGATGCGGAGATCACACTGGAGGGCAGACTTTGGCAAGGAAGATACTCCGATATGGATATTACTGGCCCACACTAAACAAAGATGCCCTAGACTTCGTCAAGAAATGCGACAGATGTCAGAAGTTCGCCAAGATTCCTCGACTGCCCACCAACGAAATTACTCAAATGACCAGCCCTTGGCCCTTTGCTGTATGGGGAATTGACTTAATTGGCGAACTGCCAACGGGCCGAGGCGGAGCCAAATATGCTATAGTGGCAGTCGATTATTTCACCAAATGGGTGGAAGCGGAACCTCTAAATAAAATATCTTCAGCAAAAGTTATTAACTTCTTGATCAAAAACATTCTGTGCAGGTATGGAGTCCCACTCAAGATCGTATCAGACAACGGACTCCAATTTGACAGCGAAGAATTTGCCGACTGGTGCCAAGAGCATGGAATTCATAAAAGCTTCTCATCAGTAGCTTACCCTCAGGCAAACGGACAAGTTGAAGCTGTCAACAAAATTGTCAAAACCCTAATCAAGAAGAAGCTTGAAAAGTCAAAAGGCGCTTGGGTGGACGAACTTCCTACGGCACTATGGGCATACCGCACATCTTTCAGAACATCAACGGGACATACTCCTTTCTCTTTGACATATGGATCGGAGGCAATGCTCCCAGTTGAGACTATTGTACCTTCCCACCGTAGGATCCACTACAACCCATAAGAAAACGAAGAACTCCTCCTCATGTCTTTGGATCTGATTGAGGAAAGGAGAAACGATGCAGCACTCAAAGCAGCAGCTCACAAACAAAAAGTGGCAGCACTATACAATTCCAAAGTCAAGCATCGCAGCTTACAAGAAGGAGATCTTATCCTCAGGCGAATCTTTCCGCGCCCCGGGGCACTGGACCCCATCTGGGACGGACCATATGTAATTCATAAAGACCTCCACAACGGAGCTTACATTTTGTCAACAGTGGACGGAGAGGTGTTCCAGAGGGCATGGAACATCCGACACCTTCGTCGATACTTTTCTTAACTTGTACTGCCCATATGAAGTGAATTAACAAAGAGAATCAGTGGACGTAGGCATTTTCGTGCCGAACCACTTTAAAAAATCTTGTCTCTTTTTAACTTGTTCCTTTATGTCTTGGCTGCTTGTTAAGTTTTATCCCTTTCTGTTGAACAAAATCCTATGGCATCTCCACTCAAGACGCACCACGGCCTCATCTGGACTAGGCCTAACAGGTACGCTACGATTCTATGCACTCGCCAATGAGACACTTTTGCTCCAGCATCCCTCTGCTGCGGGTTAACTCATTGCGCGCCTGCCCTCAAAGCCAACTGTAATGAGCCGATTATAAGTCATCATAAAGGCCGACTATAGCCGATGGCAGCTCATTACGGCGTTCGGCTCGCCGGCAACTGTGAACCTACTTTAAGCCCCAACATAAGGTGTGGCTAGCCAAGGGTAGTTCACGGCCAACGGCACCCACGCTAGCCGGCCACGGTAAATCGAATAATACCCACGATTACGGACCATAATGGTTCGGGTAGTTACCGTGCGCGATCTCGGCTCCGATGTGTCTTAAATGCGGCTGTGGTAAAAAAGAAAACTCCCCGCGGAGGCGTAAGATGGGTGACAAATGTCTCCAAGACCCACAGCTAGGGAAAGTGACTACAAAACCCATTTGCCACGAACTTAAGCACATCGACGGCCTTCCGTGACTGGAAGTTTTACTTTTACTATATTTCCATTTCATTTAAATACTTTTCTCCTATCCTGTATAACAAACTCTAAAGTACAGGAAACCAAATAGGAAGCATTCACTCATGAGAATCTGAGCCTGCGTATTGGGTGGCAGGATACTCAGCTATATCCGTGAACAGTTACACATGACACTCAAAGCTACCGCCTACGAATAAAACATGAAGGGCGGTACTCTCTTTTCTTGTACATAAATACGTAACTATAGCTTGTTCGTACAATAACATTGCAACACATGAAATTATATTTCCAGCAAAAACTTAGCATCAAACACAACTAGAATCACAGGCATATACATAGTTATATTTCTCACGCAGCACATCAAGATGACAACAACATTCAAACATAACAAAATCAGCTTATATCATAAAATCACACGAAATTATTCTTTGCAAATAATTTTATTACAGTCGCATATCAAATGACTAACGTAAACAGTGATAAAAAGAAACAAAAAGATGGCAGCTGCATCCACACTCCATCATCAACTCCCTCAGTCTACTTAGCCGCAGGATCAGGGCCCCCAGCATGTGGATCTGAAGTCCCACCTGTCCAGATCAGAAGAGGAATTCATTAAACGAACGATCAAGTTATGAAAACACGGAAAGAAAAGAAAGGGAAAAGAATAACTCACCAGCATCCGCCGCCTGATCCTCATCATCCAACTGCACGCCCGCTTCCTCTGCAGCAAGCAGCCGCATCCCCTCCTTCACCGCCGCTTGCTCCTCCTTTGAGAACTGAGCAGTAACCGCATCCAAATTGAAAGCCTCTCCGCCTTCCTTACCCGCGTTCACCCTGGCCTCCTCTAAAGCCTTGAGATACACCTTGGCCATGACCCGAGGGTAATCGTCCATCCAAGACAAGCCGCCCTCCTTCGAAGTGTGGAAGTACATGTCCTGCAGCATCTCATCCATCATCCCCTCATTCTCCTCAAACTCCCTCACCCGGGCCTCAGAAGCTTGCAACTTGGCGACGGCGACGTCCCTCTCTGATTGGTATCTTAAGCAGTCAGCCTGGAGCGACCTCCTCATTTCCTCCTCCTTTAACTTGAGGGACCTCCTCATCTCCTCCATCTCCTCCTTCAACTCGGCCTGAGCCATCTCCGCAGCCTCGAGCCTCCCAGACAACTCCTCTACCTGCTCGAGATCCGCATTTCGAACCTCATCCACCGTCGTAATAGCCATGTTAATCCGTTCCCTGCAGGCGACCTCCATCTTCCGTAGTTCCGCCCTACTGGCCTTCTCCATGGTCTCTTTCAGCCGTTGAGAGGCTTCCTCATGCTGGGAGATCTGGATGGCTTGGTCGGCGAGCTGCTTGGCCTGATCGGCAACCTTTAACCTCAACCGAATGTTAGCACTCCCGATCTCTTCCCCGGCCTTGACCAATTTAGCATGATGCTCCATTAACTTCTTGGTCTCTGCGGCCACCCGATCGATATTAGCCTTGGCCTCGTCCCCCATGGTGACTACCCGTGTAGTAAGTAAATCAAGATCTAAAGACTTGGCCTCGTCCAGCACTCTTACCATGGGGTTGCGGGGAAGGAGGTGCTCGCCCGTGGCCTCATCAAATGAAATGTCCTGAAAGCTTGGATCTAAATCAGGGTGACCGGCAAAAGGGTCACGAGGCACGGGGCGAGGCGCATCAGGACGCCTTATACGGATAATAGTAGGACTCTTAAAAGGAGGAGGAGGGGGACCGGACTCCGTGCTCTCCTCCGTAGTATCATGAGGAGGCTGAGTAGGAAGCTGCGAAGCAGGGGAAGACTCAAATAAGGAACGGCTCCGCTTCTTTTTCCGAATGCCCTCTTCAATGACCCCAAGAAGAGGGCGATAACTGACTACATCCCCAGTGCGACCAGTAGAGGATTTCGCAGAAGCTCTCCTCGACTTAAATTGTTCAAGGCGGTGTCGAACGTCCGACGTTTTAACCACCTGGCCTGCCCCTGGAATAAAGAACGAGTGTTACGAACATACCATAATCCACAATTCAAAAAATGCATTAAGTTAAAAAAAAAAAGTGAGAAGACACATCTATTATACAAACCCGGTGGAGGAGTGGGATACTGCAATAAGTCCTGGATCTCATTCTAGGACGGAAGTGAACCGTAAAAAATTTCTAAGTCCCTATCGAAAATGGATTCGGCAGAAGACAAAAGTTCACCTTGCATCGCCGGAATCTCCCTAGCTGAGGAACCCTTAGAGGATGGGTCAGCGCCAGCTACAGCTTTGCCGGTTTCCTTTGCCTTCTCCGTTTCCGACTCTCCCTCCGACTCCCCGAAAGTCCGACGGAGAGCCTCATCCAATTCAAGGTCTTGCTCGGAAGTTAGGGCAGCAACACCACTACCACCTTGACTGTCGCCATCTCCTCCACCCTCCGACCCTTCTCCAACTTCGCCTCCTTCCTCCTCTTCTACACCTTCCTCCTCCGGGACAGTCGGGCAAGTGCTTGGAGAAGGGCCATCAGACTTCTTCAGTTTCTTTCCTCCAACAACGGGGCGCTCCGCAAAAGGCTCCCTCTTACCACTCTTCACCGTAGCCCCCTCCTTAGCTTTAGCGGCCTTCTCCTCAGCCGTATCCCTCTGCTTAACCATAGATTGGTGCGGTAAGATCAAATTATGCTCCAAGAGGGTTGCGTTCCTGATCAAGAAGGAGGCCGACCGGTCCCGTGCCGGAATAGCCTTTAGTTCAGCAGCCATTCGCACTAAGGAATCGTCCTCCACGACTGCAATACCACCTGTCGCTAGCCAGAAATAGAAGCATGTCAGAAAAAACACTACAGTCAGAACATGGAAAATATAAATGAAATCCATCTTACAGCCGGAAGTGAAAAGGCGGAAGGAAACAACATCGTCCTTGATGAAGAACCACTCTTTCTTGAACATGGTAAACTTGGAATATAAGTCCAGGACTGGTTTGAAGGGCACGGCCGCATCCAGACTAATATACGGAGACCCCTTCTTATAGCCTCTCAGGTTGTACAAATATCGAATTTCCCGGTTAGAAGGAGGACGCCCGTACCTCCTCTGGAAGATAACAAAGAGGCTCACCAGGATGGCATAAGAGTTAGGCTGAAGCTGAAAGGGAGCCACCTTTAAATATATGGTGAAGCTTACTATCCAAGCGTTGATAGGAGGGATAGCACCGCACATGCAATGGTATCTGCTATAAGCAAAGTAGCCCTCGGGAGGATTATATGGCATCACTCCATCTCCCGGCAGCAGCATAAGAGCCCTATCTATCCCGATGGAACGGGATATGACGTCAAGTTGCTCCTCCTTTAGGGAGCTAGGAAAGCAATCAGGGGGGGAGATCAAAAGTTCCTGTGGACCATATCCATCCACTAGAGACCTCGGAATAGGTCGATGTTGCCCGGATCCTGGTTGGACTGGGGGCAAGGAGGAAGAAGGCTCTCCTGTGCCTTTAGACTTCTTTCTGTCCGATCGTGTTTCCGCTTTGCGAGACATTTTCTGTAGCACAAGAAAAACACGGTGTTAGAGCAAGAAGTATAGAAAAATAAACAAGCAAGTATCTAAAGAAAGCATATAAAGGCCTAAGATTTCGCTCAAGATTCAAATTCCGAGTCTCATTCGGTATATGCCTCATTCGGTAGTTCCGTTCGGCATTGGAAGTTCATCCGGTATACGAATTCGTTCGGTAATACAGTGCAAGCAAATTCATTCGGCAATGGGGCATGAAGTTCATTCGGCACTAAGGCCTTAAGCTCATTCGGCATACAGAATCATTCGGCAATAAAGGCATTCGGCAATAGAGTGTGTACCTGATTCGGTAGTGATTTGGTTCGGCAGACGATCTGGTCCGGCAAGTCAGTTGATTCGGCTCTCTGGTTCGGTAAGGGAAAACCAAGGGGGGTACGGCCTCTATATATAGGCGAACTCAGGGCCGCCGAACAAACTGGTTCGGCCCACCGGATAGGAACAAACATACCGAACCAATCAAATACCGAATGAAGCCAAAAGCCGGATGGGCACGACCGGACCAACACAAAACCGAATGAACTCTCTACCAACAACAACCAGGGACTAGGGGCGTGCAGAGCGCCTCACTCAGATAAGTACCGAACTCCAGAACTAACTAATAAAATAAGATTATGATAACGATGAATAAGTCGTAAAACTTTCACCGACATGGATTAAATCGTTTACACGTGTACGCGACCACGAATGGTCCTTAGGCACGCTCTGAATAGTTATTAACCCTATCGTTGTGGGAATTTACACTTTGACACGCCTTTTTAAACTCATAGGTGAAACGGATATTTGACTCTGGTAATTATGAAATGGCTAAGCTGCTTACACATGTACGGGATCGCGAACGATCCCTAGGCATGCTCTGAGCTGTCGATAAACCATCTTGACAAACGATCCAAGGATCCACTCCGACATGAACCTGGCATCAATGATGCTAAGCCCCCTCGGGGCTCACTCTCTCGTCCCGAACAGCTCAGTTCAATTAAACTTGAATATTTCGATCATGGACGATCGTTATTTGGAATCACACTAAAACTGTAAATTCCTTTGCAGGACATCAACAGAATACGAACGTCCGATCACTGGCGTTACAAAACTAGTCCACAGGGAAAACAAAGCGCGACACATGCAAGCACGTGCCCCACTTTGGGGGGCAAATGTTGGGCGAATTCTCGCCCAGAAGTTCTAGAGACCAAGGAGTCACAGTTTCACCCGGGCTCATAACCCCCACTTCGTTCGACAAACGCGAGGCTCGATACAAGCATAGAAGTCCATCCGGCATTCGCAGTATACAAGCTCATTCGGCATTCTCATTCGGCCACCGGACCAAACCCATCTCCATCAAGGCCGAACCAAACCCATTCCCATCATGGCCGAACCAATCATACTACCGAACCAAACATCCCCCACTACTACCGGACGAGACCATTGCCGGTCCAAAGCCCACACCTCGTTACCACCGAACCAACTACTCACAACCCACGACCGGACCAACCCTACTACCGAACCACATCCATAACCCCTTCACAGCCGGTCCAAACAACCACCGGTCCACACTCACAACCGGTCCACACATACCACCGGTCCAAGCTCCATGCCGAACGAAGCTCCGCCGAACCAAATGATTGCCAGTCCAGATCGCTTCAGCCCGGGCCCACCAGCAGCTATATACATCCAAGACCCCTGCCCCCTACCTCACTCTATAAATAGAGGGGCAGGGGTACAACAATGGCAGACAAGTTTGAGAGCTCAAGCAAGGAAGGAACTTTCAAACTACTTTCATATACTTGTATGCGAAGCATTGTACTTGTAATCTGAAAGAAAGAAGATAATAACATAAAAAGTGGAAGTAGGCACATTCTGGCCGAACCACTATAAATCTGTGTGTCTTTTACATTTCAGCCCCTACTTCTTTCATATTTACATACTCATCTAAAATCATTAAAAATCACAAATAATCAACTAAATAATACGACTTGGAGGTGTTTGTCCATTTTTTGTGCAAGCGTAACTCTAAACGAGCCAGAAGTTATGGCCGTCCGAATAATCGATATCTACAGGGTGCAACATCCACGGTGCAAGGTGCAACGTCCGTCCGAAATGGCGAAACAGTGCCGTACGACTTTTAGAAATGCGGGCATGGATTTGAAACGGAACAGTACCATGGTGCACCACTCTCCGGCGATGGTAAATCGAAGACGAGCCACGGTAATGCCGTTTTACTGTAAAAATCCGGTGTCGAAAAAACGAAGGGTAAAAAACTTACGAGACCCGATTGAGATTCGGGTTGTACTTTTTGGGCATTAATCTATCCGTTGACGGCTGAAAGCTTTCAAAGCCGTAGAACTCACCTTGGCCTTCGTTTGGACAGGTTATCGCCCCCGTAACTCTAAACGAGCCAGAAATTATGGTCGTCCGAATAATCAATATCTACAGGGTGCAACATCCGCGGTGCAAGGTGCAACGTCTGTCCGAAATGGCGAAACAGTGTCGTACGACTTTTAGGAATGCGTGCATGGATTTGAAACGGAACAGTACCATGGTGCACCACTCTCCAGCGATGGAAAATCGAAGACTAGTCACGGTAATCCCGTTTTACCGTAAAAATCCGGTGTCGAAAAAACGAAGGGTGAAAAACTTACGAGACCCGATTGAGATTCGGGTTGTCCTTTTTAGGCATTAATCTATCCATTGACGGCTGAAAGCTGTCAAAGTCGTAGAACTCACCGTGGCCTTCGTTTTGACAGGTTATCGCCCGCATAACTCTAAACGAGCCAGAAGTTATGGCCATCCGAATATTCGATATCTACAGGGTGCAACATCCGCGGTGCAAGGTGCAACGTCCGTCCGAAATGGCGAAACAGTGCCGTACGACTTTTAGAAATGCGGGCATGGATTTGAAACGGAACAGTACCAAGGTGCACCACTCTCCGGCGATGGTAAATCGAAGACGAGCCACGGTAATGCCGTTTTACTGTAAAAATCCGGTGTCGAAAAAACGAAGGGTAAAAAACTTACGAGACCCGATTGAGATTCGAGTTGTCCTTTTTGGGCATTAATCTATCCGTTGATGGCTGAAAGCTGTCAAAGCCGTAGAACTCACCATGGCCTTCGTTTTGACAGGTTATCGCCCCCGTAACTCTAAACGAGCCAGAAGTTATGGCCGTCCGAATAATCGATATCTACAGGGTGCAACATCCGCGGTGCAAGGTGCAACGTCCGTTCGAAATGGCGAAATAGTGCCGTGCGACTTTTAGGAATGCGTGCATGGATTTGAAACGGAACAGTACCATGGTGCACCACTCTCCAGCGATGGCAAATCGAAGACTAGCCACGGTAATCCCGTTTTACCGTAAAAATCCGGTGTCGAAAAAACGAAGGGTGAAAAACTTACGAGACCCGATTGAGATTCGGGTTGTCCTTTTTGGGCATTAATCTATCCATTGACGGCTGAAAGCTGTAAAAGTCGTAGAACTCACCGTGGCCTTCGTTTTGACAGGTTATCGCCCGCATAACTCTAAACGAGCCAGAAGTTATGGCCGTCCGAATAATCGATATCTACAGGGTGCAACATCCGCGGTGCAAGGTGCAACGTCCGTCCAAAATGGCGAAACAGTGCCGTACGACTTTTAGGAATGCGTGCATGGATTTGAAAGGAACAGTACCATGGTGCACCACTCTCCAGCGATGGCAAATCAAAGACGAGCGACGGTAATCCCGTTTTACCGTAAAATTCCGGTGTCGAAAAAACGAAGGGTAAAAAACTTACGAGACCCGATTGAGATTCGGGTTGTCCTTTTTGGGCATTAATCTATCCATTGACGGCTGAAAGCTGTCAAAGCCGTAGAACTCACCGTAGCCTTCGTTTTGACAGGTTATCTCCCGTGTAACTCTAAACGAGCCAGAAGTTATGGCCGTCCGAATAATCGATATCTACAGGGTGCAACATCCGCGGTGCAAGGTGCAACGTCCGTCCGAAATGGCGAAACAGTGCCGTACGACTTTTAGAAATGCGGGCATGGATTTGAAACGGAACAGTACCATGGTGCACCACTCTCCGGCGATGGTAAATCGAAGACGAGCCACGGTAATGCTGTTTTACTGTAAAAATCCGGTGTCGAAAAAACGAAGGGTAAAAAACTTACGAGACCCGATTGAGATTCGGGTTGTCCTTTTTGGGCATTAATCTTGTGACGACCGCCCATGACTCCCGCACCAAAACAAGGAAATAATGCGCTGAAAGGTGTGCCAGGCAGCCATGGACGATAGTCAGGAGTAAAATAAAATCGCAGAATCTGTCGTATAACTCACAGCGCATGGATAAAATACAATAGAGAAATATAATATAGTGAAGCTCCATAGAACATAACATCATCATATAAGCAACATAGCAGTTTTATACAATCATCCACACAAATCCATACATGAAAGCCTCACTACAAATCACTCAACCAAATACAGCAGCGGATACCCAGTACATATAGAAAGAAATAATATGCATAGCCTCCTGCTCGTCTTCGTCATCATCAGCGGATCACTCTAAGCACAGCACCTGCCACCTGCTACCTAGTCTGCCCATCCCAACATGGATGAACAGCCCAAGGTAATAAGAGGAGACATAAAACCTTGAGTCAGACAAAGTCTTAGTGAGCAGTAAATTAACTATCAAACATACCAAAAGAGCATAAGGGATAAAAGGAATAGGAAACAAACCATCCCACTCCACCTCTTTCTACAGTGATAGCCCCCAGACACACACTAAAGAGAAGCAAGCATAACATAGCAGATAATTAAGGTAAAGCAATAATCACTCGAGTCAAGGACGATGCTTTCCAAATACAAACCCCCAAGGCCTAAACCAAGATCAGATAAGCACCCAGAAAACACCGCTCTTGAGACCGAATGATAGTACAACCAAACATCCATGACTCTGGCTATCACTGTTATCATTGCCGGGATACCACCGTTAGTTGAATGACCACCTGTCAAGGGCTAATGGTAACCCCGGTCTAGACATAACTCCGCACGTCATCGTGACCCGTGCCTAAGCCGAACGCATCAGCCCAGAGTACTAGCACGTCATCGTGACCCGTGCCTGGAACGTCATCGTGACCCGTTCCAACGTACCCTTGCTTTGAGTATGCTAGAACCTTCAACAACGATTAGATCTCAGCCTCCTAGTCATCCTCCTCGACGACTATTTCCATACTAGCTCAAGCGCCTCTCAAGCTAACCATTATCCACCCCAACCCGGACCGCATCACCGAGTTATAACTTTGCACGTCGTCATGACCCGTGCTTGGAACGTCTTCGTGACCCGTCCCATCACAACATATGCCTTGCCTCATCACATCATAGCAAAGTCTCTCATCTTGGAACGCCATCATGACCCGTCCCATCACAACATATGTCTTGCCTTATCACATCATAGCAAAGCCTTTCTCCTTGGAATGTCATCATGACCCATCCCATCTCAACATAAGCCTTGCCTCATCATATCATAGCAAAGTCCTAACTCAATCATGCTTTGCCTTCTCGCATCATGACAAGATCCCACATCCTCGAATCCATCCATATGAGCTTCCACATCCGCTTCATATGCTACAGGCAGCTTCCACCATTCAAGAGCCTTTCCACTTAGCTTTTGAATCATCTCGAATCAACTTGTTCCAAATCAACCACTAGCTAACTTGAAACAATCCAAATCAATCATCAATACAAACAATCAAGCATTCAAACAAGATCTAACAAGCAATATCAATAATAATGGCAATTTCGTAAATAGATGAGCAAAAGTCCAACATATGTGAAATCATGGTTTTTAGCATAGATCTATTAAATCTAAAACATGGGTTTTGTCTCTAATACTTATTAAATAAACTTGCATAAGTAAACATCTTCACAAATGATGGATCTACATGCAGACTTTAGGAAAAATGCGAGAAAACACTATCTTAAACACATAAACTAGCCACCAATCCCATATACTCCCTTGGATCCGCGTGAGAGATAACTACCACTCACCAAATCACCCAAACACTCCAAAAACAACATGCTTCAGATCTGGACAGCGGAGATCAAGGTTTGATCCGGCAATATCTCGCTCAAATCGACGAATCTAGCTCGAACGGATGAAGATCTTCAACTCTGGCACTTGGATCTTCGATCTCGATCTTCGATCTTGGATGGATGTTAGAATTAGATTGGAATGGAGAAAAAAAGATGAAGAAATGTTGTAGTCGAGTCTTCAAAATGGCAGCACTTCGTCGCTTCAAAAACCGGTGCCAAAAAGTGAGCCGAACCCCTCTATTTATAGGCTGGATCCCCCATGAGTCGTCGCCGACCCAACTCCTGAGTCGCCCCCGACTCATCCCATGCCGACTCAACACTAGCCTCACACGACTCAACAGCCCAGGCCGACTCAACACCTAGCGACACACGACTCACGACCTAAGCAACCCCAACGACCTATCCCTAGCCGACTCAACATAACACTGCCGCACCTCCTAAGTCGTATGACGACTCAACGGCCTAAGTCCCCCAACGACTCATCTACTATACGACTCATCCCATGAGTCGTCCCTAACGACTCAACTAAGGCGCGACTCATCGAAGCCAACGACTTAACTGGGAAACGACTTACAACTCGACCTACGACTCAACCTGCGACGACTCACGACTCATCCCATGAGTCGGCTAACACTTAAGTCGGCCAATCCTATCACCTGTTGACCCTATGAGTCGGCCACGACTCATCTTGCTAACCCGTCTAAGTCCTAAGTCGGTCACTAACCCTTAAACCACTGTCTCGGCCTAGACCATGAGTCGTTCCCCTCTTGACTCGGTCACATACTAACTCGGCCATCCCTGTAGATCGCTACCTCTATGAGTCGGTCCCCTATGAGTCGTCTACGACTCAAGACTCAAACTCCCATGACTCGTTAACGGCTTAAATACCAATCCTATGAGTCGGCCCTCTATGAGTCGGTCGCGACTCATTACTTGACACACGAGTTAACTTCCAAACGACTCAAGCTAAAGGCAACACAAACAACACTAACGACCTGTAAATTCTACGATGCATCGACACGTAAAATACGGGTCGTTACATTCTCTCCCCCTTAGGAATTTCGCCCCCGAAATTCCAAGCAAACAACAGCAATCACAATCATTCCGCATGCCTACCATCCATAGCAATCAACAAACCATGCATCCAATTCTAACCTAGCATGCAGAATTCTAAGACTTAGAACAAGCTACAAATTCATGAGATGTCACGACACTTTAGGGCCATACCTCGAAGAGCTCAGGATGAGCTGCCTTCATCCTCTCTTCCTCCTCCCATGTACAGTCGTTAACATCATCACTCCATTGTACCTTGAGCAACGTAATCGTCTTCCTCCTAAGCTGTTTCGTATCGGTTTCAACAATACGAAGCGGCTTACGAGGTCTCGTAACCACGGGATCAACCTCTAAGTCTTCACAGCTATCAGCAGAGACTACTGTAGTTGGGTCGTGCACATACTTCCGTAGATAAGATACATGAAAAACATTGTGCACACCCGCCATCTTTTCCGGTAACTCCAATCTATAAGCGAGCTTTCCAATACGCTCGATAATCGGGAATGGTCCAACAAATCTCGGAATCAACTTTCCTTTCTTTCCGATTCTAATAACATTCTTCAATGGAGAAATCTTCACAAAAACCATATCACCCACGTCGAATTCCAAATCCTTTCGACGATTATCAGCATAACTTTTCTGACGATCCTGGGCTGCCTTCATTCTTCGCCGAATGATCTCTATACAATCCGAAGTTTGTCGAATCATCTCTGGCCCAAGTATCAGCTTTTCTCCAGTTTCCAACCAACATGTCGGAGAGTTACACGGTCTTCCATATAATGCCTCATATGGTGCCATACCAATACTCGACTGATAACTGTTATTATAAGCAAACTCCACCAAATGAAGGTGATCTTCCCATGATCCTCCGAAGTCCAAAACACAAGCTCTAAGAAGATCTTCCAAAACTCGGTTGACTCTCTCAGTCTGACCATCGGTTTGAGGGTGATAAGCTGTACTCAAACACAACTCGGTTCCCAAAACTTCCTGGAAGCTCTTCCAAAATCTACTAGTGAACAATGGATCTCGATCGCTCACTATACTTTTCGGAACACCATGGAATCGAACAATCCACTTCACATACAGCTCAGCCAACTTTGGTGCAGTCCTATTCGATCGAACAGGAATGAACCTTGCACTCTTGGTCAACCGATCTACGATGACCCAAATCCCTTCATTCCCCGCTCTTGTTCTAGGTAGACCATCGATAAAATCCATCGACACTTGCTCCCACTTCCACGTAGGAACCTCTAATGGCTGAAGTAATCCACTGGGCTTCTTCTGCTCAGCTTTCACCAACTGGCAATTCATACACTTGGAAATAAAATTTCCAACATCTTTCTTCATACCTTCCCAGTAATAAGTTCTCTTCATATCCCGATACATCTTATTTCCACCTGGATGAATTGTTAGCTTCGAGTGATGACTTTCCCTCAGAACTTCATCTCTCAATCCATCTACATCGGGAACAACCAATCGTCCTTGCTTTCGAAGCCAACCCTCTCGATCGACCTCGAATCCTTTATCCTTCTCTGGTTCCAATCCAGATTCCAAGTCACGAATAATCTTGACAAGCTTATCGTCTCGCCTTTGGCCCTCACCAATCCTTTCCACAAGAGTAGGCCTCATCGATAAGTTTGCCAACATCTCAGGTTCCAATTCACATCTAGGCCTGAAATCAAACTCAGCCAAATACTCGAGACTCTTCCACTCCGAAAACATGGCTCCCAAACCTGCATGTCTTCGACTTAACGCATCAGCCACTGCGTTACCTTTCCCCGGAGTATAGGCTATACCAAAATCATAAGATGCTAGAAACTCTAGCCACCGTTGCTGTCGAAGATTCAAATCCTTTTGGGAGAACAGATACTTCAACGACTTATGATCTGTGAACAACTCGAATCTAACTCCCAATAGATAATGTCTCCACATCTTCAAAGCAAACACAATCGCCGCTAACTCCAAGTCATGAGTCGGATAATTCCTTTCATGCGGCTTCAGTTGTCGACTAGCATACGCAACAACTTTATCCTTCTGCATTAGCACTGCTCCAAGTCCAGTGCCACATGCGTCGGTGTAAACCACCATCTCATCATTCCCACCAGGAATAGTCAAAACAGGAGCACTCGTCAGTCGCTCTTTCAGGATTACTAAAGCTTGCTCACACTTATCATCCCATCTGAACACTTGGTTCTTCTTCGTCAATCCTGTCAACGGTGCAGCTATCTTGGAAAAGTCTTTGATAAACCGACGATAATATCCTGCTAATCCAAGAAAACTTCTTACTTCAGATGCATTCTTAGGTCTAACCCAATCCTGGATTGCTGCCACCTTAGCGGGGTCAACCGCTATTCCATTTCCAGAGATAACATGGCCTAAGAACCTCACTTCACTCTTCCAGAAGTGACACTTCGCAAACTTAGCCTTCAGCTGATGTTTCCGCAAGATTTCCAAAACAATCCTCAAGTGCGTCTTGTGCTCTTTCTCAGTTCTGGAATAAACCAAAATATCATCTACGAACACAAGCACGAACTTATTCAACTGATCTCTGAATACTCTATTCATAAGATCCACAAAATATGCTGGTGCGTTAGTCAATCCAAACGGCATTACCAGCCACTCATAAAAACCGGACGGTGTCCTGAAAGCAGTCTTCGGCACACTATCCTTCGCCACTCTTAACTGGTGAAATCCCGTTGCCAAATCCATCTGAGAAAACACCTTAGCCTCGTGAAGCTGATCAAACAAGTCATCTATTCTCGGCAATGGATACTTGTTCTTCTTAGTCACCTTATTCAGCTCACGATAATCCACACACAACCTCAACGATCCATCCGCTTTGGTTGCGAACACAACTGGCGCACCCCATTCGGACACACTTCTCCGAATGAATCCTTTCCACAAAAGGTCATCAACTTGCACCTTCAGCTCTTGCTGCTCCCTCGGTGCCATCCGCCTAAGAGGCATCACAACAGGTCTGGCTCCCTCAACTAGATCGATACGAAACTCGATCTCCCTATGCGGCGGCAACCCTTTGACTTCGTCAAAGACATCCTCAAATCCATTCACAATAGGCACCGATGACAGTCCATCCCGTGGAACAACCAGCGAATACATGAAGCTCATGAAGACGCCTTCTTCATGCTTACATCGTATCACAACCTTTCGCCCATCCACATTCCCGACTGTCACCTCCAGCCTCTCACAATCAATCCTAGCCGCATACTTCCTAAGCCAGTCCATACCCAAAATAATTCCGAACCCCGCAAAGTTCAGAACAAAGCAATCACAAACAAACGAGCAATCATGACTCGACACAACTAGACCACGGCATATCAAACACAAACATGACGAACCCCCAACTGGATTAGTCACAACCAATGGCCTATCAACAATATCCGGTTTCAAACCTAACCGGCCTACCAAATCATCACAAACAAAAGAATGCGACGCTCCAGTATCAAACAATACTCTAACTGGAACACCACAAATGGAAAGAGTACCTTGAACCACCACACTCTTCCCCTACTCTTCAGCAGTAGGAACTCTTGAAGACGACGGCACAGCTTCCAAAGCATAGGCTTGCACAACCTGCCTATCTTTCCTCGGCTCTGGACAGTCCTTCTTGATGTGTCCCAGCTTATCACAGTTGTGGCACTTCAACTGCACCTTTGGATTCTTACAATCCCGGGAGAGATGACCCTTCTGTCGGCAGTTATAGCAGGTCACTTCGCCCTTTGGCTTCTTCTGGCCATCCTTACCTTTCTGCTGTTGCTGTTTCCTCTCCTTATTACCATTCTGCTGTGGTTTAGACCCTTCCCTGGCTACAGCAACAACAGAACTTTCCCTCGGAAACAAACTCTCATGCCTGAGAGCTTTCTCTACAAGCTTCTCAAATGGATCGTCCAAGTGATCCACCAATTGCCTTCCAAGATAAGCATCCAGACCAGTCACAAACTTTTCGTTCTTCTGGTAGGGAGAATCAATATACGGTCTGGCATACTTAGATAAAGCTTCGAACTCAGAAATATACTCAAGAACAGGCCTCCCTCCTTGCTTGAGCTCTACAAACTTCTTAAACAAGGCAGACTTCTGAACAGTGGAGATGAACTTGGCTTCAAATCTGACTTGGAATTGCTCCCAAGTAATCTCTTCCTCTGGTGTATCTATAGTGATAGAATTCCACCAATCAGCAGCTCTTCCCTGAAGATGTCTCGATGCAAGCTTCCTCTTAGTTGCATCATCAATTCCCAAATCTCCAAAGATCCTTCTACAAGAATCAATCCATCTTTGGACTTCAATAGTAGATTCAGTTCCCAAGAAAGCTTTCCCTCCAAGAGCCGTATAATCCTTACACAGCTTAGCAAAATCCACCGGCCTTGGAGCTTGGACTTGAACTCCCACATCCACAGAAGATCCTGAAGCTGGTACCCTCCTCATGATAGAAGTCATCATGGCTTCAAACATAGCTCCATAATCAACAGCTTCCCTAGCAGCTCGACTTTCCCTTGCAGCTTGTCTCTCACTTCGACTCATTCTTAATATCTGTAAAAAGAATGATTAGAACACCTTAAGAAACAACTGCATAAGGAGTTCAAATCCATCTAAACTACTATATTATATATAGTAATCATCCATCAAAATACAATTACGTCTCTCATACGTAGTTACGTCAGTGAGCGTTGGCCAAAATCGATTAACCAAAGCTTTGATACCAAATGTGACGACCGCCCATGACTCCCGCACCAAAACAAGGAAATAATGCGCTGAAAGGTGTGCCAGGCAGCCATGGACGATAGTCAGGAGTAAAATAAAATCGCAGAATCTGTCGTATAACTCACAGCGCATGGATAAAATACAATAGAGAAATATAATATAGTGAAGCTCCATAGAACATAACATCATCATATAAGCAACATAGCAGTTTTATACAATCATCCACACAAATCCATACATGAAAGCCTCGCTACAAATCACTCAACCAAATACAGCAGCGGATACCCAGTACATATAGAAAGAAATAATATGCATAGCCTCCTGCTCGTCTTCGTCATCATCAGCGGATCACTCTAAGCACAACACCTGCCACCTGCTACCTAGTCTGCCCATCCCAACATGGATGAACAGCCCAAGGTAATAAGAGGAGACATAAAACCTTGAGTCAGACAAAGTCTTAGTGAGCAGTAAATTAACTATCAAACATACCAAAAGAGCATAAGGGATAAAAGGAATAGGAAACAAACCATCCCACTCCACCTCTTTCTACAGTGATAGCCCCCAGACACACACTAAAGAGAAGCAAGCATAACATAGCAGATAATTAAGGTAAAGCAATAATCACTCGAGTCAAGGACGATGCTTTCCAAATACAAACCCCAAAGGCCTAAACCAAGATCAGATAAGCACCCAGAAAACACCGCTCTTGAGACCGAATGATAGTACAACCAAACATCCATGACTCTGGCTATCACTGTTATCATTGCCGGGATACCACCGTTAGTTGAATGACCACCTGTCAAGGGCTAATGGTAACCCCGGTCTAGACATAACTCCGCACGTCATCGTGACCCGTGCCTAAGCCGAACGCATCAGCCCAGAGTACTAGCACGTCATCGTGACCCGTGCCTGGAACGTCATCGTGACCCGTTCCAACGTACCCTTGCTTTGAGTATGCTAGAACCTTCAACAACGATGAGATCTCAGCCTCCTAGTCATCCTCCTCGACGACTATTTCCATACTAGCTCAAGCGCCTCTCAAGCTAACCATTATCCACCCCAACCCGGACCGCATCACCGAGTTATAACTTTGCACGTCGTCATGACCCGTGCTTGGAACGTCTTCGTGACCCGTCCCATCACAACATATGCCTTGCCTCATCACATCATAGCAAAGTCTCTCATCTTGGAACGCCATCATGACCCGTCCCATCACAACATATGTCTTGCCTTATCACATCATAGCAAAGCCTTTCTCCTTGGAACGTCATCATGACCCATCCAATCTCAACATAAGCCTTGCCTCATCATATCATAGCAAAGTCCTAACTCAATCATGCTTTGCCTTCTCGCATCATGACAAGATCCCACATCCTCGAATCCATCCATACGAGCTTCCACATCCGCTTCATATGCTACAGGCAGCTTCCACCATTCAAGAGCCTTTCCACTTAGCTTTTGAATCATCTCGAATCAACTTGTTCCAAATCAACCACTAGCTAACTTGAAACAATCCAAATCAATCATCAATACAAACAATCAAGCATTCAAACAAGATCTAACAAGCAATATCAATAATAATGGCAATTTCGTAAATAGACGAGCAAAAGTCCAACATATGTGAAATCATGGTTTTTAGTATAGATCTATTAAATCTAAAACATGGGTTTTGTCTCTAATACTTATTAAATAAACTTGCATAAGTAAACATCTTCACAAATGATGGATCTACATGCAGACTTTAGGAAAAATGCGAGAAAACACTATCTTAAACACATAAACTAGCCACCAATCCCATATACTCCCTTGGATCCGCGTGAGAGATAACTACCACTCACCAAATCACCCAAACACTCCAAAAACAACATGCTTCAGATCTGGACAGCGGAGATCAAGGTTTGATCCGGCAATATCTCGCTCAAATCGACGAATCTAGCTCGAACGGATGAAGATCTTCAACTCTGGCACTTGGATCTTCGATCTCGATCTTCGATCTTGGATGGATGTTAGAATTAGATTGGAATGGAGAAAAGAAGATGAAGAAATGTTGTAGTCGAGTCTTCAAAATGGCAGCACTTCGTCGCTTCAAAAACCGGTGCCAAAAAGTGAGCCGAACCCCTCTATTTATAGGCTGGATCCCCCATGAGTCGTCGCCGACCCAACTCCTGAGTCGCCCCCGACTCATCCCATGCCGACTCAACACTAGCCTCACACGACTCAACAGCCCAGGCCGACTCAACACCTAGCGACACACGACTCACGACCTAAGCAACCCCAACGACCTATCCCTAGCCGACTCAACATAACACTGCCGCACCTCCTAAGTCATATGACGACTCAACGGCCTAAGTCCCACAACGACTTATCTACTATACGACTCATCCCATGAGTCGTCCCTAACGACTCAACTAAGGCGCGACTCATCGAACCCAACGACTTAACTGGGAAACGACTTACAACTCGACCTACGACTCAACCTGCGACGACTCACGACTCATCCCATGAGTCGGCTAACACTTAAGTCGGCCAATCCTATCACCTGTTGACCCTATGAGTCGGCCACGACTCATCTTGCTAACCCGTCTAAGTCCTAAGTCGGTCACTAACCCTTAAACCACTGTCTCGGCCTAGACCATGAGTCGTTCCCCTCTTGACTCGGTCACATACTAACTCGGCCATCCCTGTAGATCGCTACCTCTATGAGTCGGTCCCCTATGAGTCGTCTACGACTCAAGACTCAAACTCCCATGACTCGTTAACGGCTTAAATACCAATCCTATGAGTCGGCCCTCTATGAGTCGGTCGCGACTCATTACTTGACACACGAGTTAACTTCCAAACGACTCAAGCTAAAGGCAACACAAACAACACTAACGACCTGTAAATTCTACGATGCATCGACACGTAAAATACGGGTCGTTACAAATCTATCCGTTGACGGCTGAAAGCTTTCAAAGCCGTAGAACTCACCGTGGCCTTCGTTTGGACAGGTTATCGCCCCCGTAACTCTAAACGAGCCAGAAATTATGGCCGTCCGAATAATCGATATCTACAGGGTGCAACATCCGCGGTGCAAGGTGCAACGTCCGTCCGAAATGGCGAAACAGTGCCGTACGACTTTAAGGAATGCGTGCATGGATTTGAAACGGAATAGTACCATGGTGCACCACTCTCCAGCGATGGCAAATCGAAGACTAGCCACGGTAATCCCGTTTTACCGTAAAAATCCAGTGTCGAAAAAACGAAGGGTGAAAAACTTACGAGACCCGATTGAGATTCGGGTTGTCCTTTTTGGGCATTGATCTATCTGTTGACGGCTGAAAGCCATCGAAGCCGTAGAACTCACCGTGGCCTTCGTTTTGACAGGTTATTGCCCCCGTAACTCTAAACGAGCCAGAAGTTATGGCCGTCCGAATAATCGATATCTACAGGGTGCAACATCCGCGGTGCAAGGTGCAACGTCCGTCCGAAATGGCGAAATAGTGCCGTGCGACTTTTAGAAATGCGGGCATGGATTTGAAATGGAACAGTACCATGGGCACCACTCTCCGACTATGGCAAATCGAAGACGAGCCACGGTAATGCCGTTTTACCGTAAAAATCCGGTGTCGAAAAAACGAAGGGTAAAGAACTTACGAGACCCGATTGAGATTCGGGTTGTCCTTTTTGGGCATTAATCTATCCATTGACGGCTGAAAGCTGTCAAAGCCGTAGAACTCACCGTGGCATTCGTTTTGACAGGTTATCTCTCGCGTAACTCTAAACGAGCCAGAAGTTATGGCCGTCTGAATAATCGATATCTACAGGGTGCAACATCCGCGGTGCAAGGTGCAACGTCCGTCCAAAATGGCGAAACAGTGCCGTACGACTTTTAGGAATGCGTGCATGGATTTGAAAGGAACAGTACCATGGTGCACCACTCTCCAGCGATGGCAAATCGAAGACGAGCGACGGTAATCCCGTTTTACCGTAAAATTCCGGTGTCGAAAAAACGAAGGGTAAAAAACTTACGAGACCCGATTGAGATTCGGGTTGTCCTTTTTGGGCATTAATCTATCCATTGATGGCTGAAAGCTGTCAAAGCCGTAGAACTCACCGTGGCCTTCGTTTTGACAGGTTATCGCCCGTGTAACTCTAAACGAGCCAGAAGTTATGGCCGTCCGAATAATCGATATCTACAGGGTGCAACATCCGCGGTGCAAGGTGCAACATCCGTCCGAAATGGCGAAACAGTGCCGTACGACTTTTAGAAATGCGGGCATGGATTTGAAACGGAACAGTACCATGGTGCACCACTCTCCGGCGATGGTAAATCGAAGACGAGCCACGGTAATGCCGTTTTACTGTAAAAATCCGGTGTCGAAAAAACGAAGGGTAAAAAACTTACGAGACCCGATTGAGATTCGGGTTGTCCTTTTTGGGCATTAATCTATCCGTTGACGGCTGAAAGCTTTCAAAGCCGTAGAACTCACCGTGGCCTTCGTTTGGACAGGTTATCGCCCCCGTAACTCTAAATGAGCCAGAAATTATGGCCGTCCGAATAATCGATATCTACAGGGTGCAACATCCGCGGTGCAAGGTGCAACGTCCGTCCGAAATGGCGAAACAGTGCCGTACGACTTTTAGGAATGCGTGCATGGATTTGAAACGGAACAGTACCATGGTGCACCACTCTCCAGCGATGGCAAATCGAAGACTAGCCACGGTAATCCCGTTTTACCGTAAAAATCCGGTGTCGAAAAAACGAAGGGTGAAAAACTTACGAGACCCGATTGAGATTCGGGTTGTCCTTTTTGGGCATTAATCTATCCATTGACGGCTGAAAGCTGTCAAAGTCGTAGAACTCACCGTGGCCTTCGTTTTGACAGGTTATCGCCCGCATAACTCTAAACGAGCCAGAAGTTATGGCCGTCCGAATATTCGATATCTACAGGGTGCAACATCCGCGGTGCAAGGTGCAACGTCCGTCCGAAATGGCGAAACAGTGCCGTACGACTTATAGAAATGCGGGCATGGATTTGAAACGGAACAGTACCAAGTTGCACCACTCTCCGGCGATGGTAAATCGAAGACGAGCCACGGTAATGCCGTTTTACTGTAAAAATCCGGTGTCGAAAAAACGAAGGGTAAAAAACTTACGAGACCCGATTGAGATTCGGGTTGTCCTTTTTGGGCATTAATCTATCCGTTGACGGCTGAAAGCTGTCAAAGCCGTAGAACTCACCGTGTCCTTTGTTTTGACAGGTTATCGCCTCCGTAACTCTAAACGAGCCAGAAGTTATGGCCGTCCGAATAATCGATATCTACAGGGTGCAACATCCGCTGTGCAAGGTGCAACGTCCGTCCGAAATGGCGAAACAGTGCCGTACGACATTTAGAAATGCGGGAATGGATTTGAAACGGAACAGTACCATGGTACACTACTCTCCAGCGATGGCAAATCGAAGACTAGCGACGGTAATCCCGTTTTACCGTAAAATTCCGGTGTCGAAAAAACGAAGGGTAAAAAACTTAAGAGACCCGATTGAGATTCGGGTTGTCCTTTTTGGGCATTAATCTATCCATTTATGGCTAAAAGCTATCAAATACGTAGAACTCACCGTGGCATTCGTTTTGACAGGTTATTTCCTACGTAACTCTAAACGAGCCAGAAGTTATGGCCGTCCGAATAATCGATATCTACAGGGTGCAACATCCGCGGTGCAAGGTGCAACGTCCGTCCGAAATGGCGAAACAGTGCCGTACGACTTTTAGGAATGCGTGCATGGATTTGAAACGGAACAATACCATGGTACACCACTCTCCAGCGATGGCAAATCGAAGACGAGCGAAGGTAATCCCGTTATACCGTAAAATTCCGATGTCGAAAAAACGAAGGGTAAAAAACTTAAGAGACCCGATTGAGATTCGGGTTGTCCTTTTTGGGCATTAATCTATCCATTGACGGCTGAAAGCGGTCAAAGCCGTAGAACTCACCGTGGCCTTCGTTTTGACAGGTTATCGCCCGCGTAACTCTAAACGAGCCAAAAGTTATGGCCGTCCGAATAATCGATATCTACAGGGTGCAACATCTGCCGTGCAAGGTGCAACGTCCGTCCGAAATGGCGAAACAGTGCCGTACGACTTTTAGAAATGCGGGCATGGATTTGAAACGAAACAGTACCATGGTGCACCACTCTCCGGCGATGGTATATCGAAGACAAGCCTCGGTAATGTCGTTTTACTGTAAAAATCCGGTGTCGAAAAAACGAAGGGTAAAAAACTTACGAGACCCGATTGAGATTCGGGTTTTCCTTTTTGGGCATTAATCTATCTGTTGACGGCTGAAAGCCATCAAAGCCGTAGAACTCACCATGGCCTTCGTTTTGACAGGTTATCGCCCCCGTAACTCTAAACGAGCCAGAAGTTATGGCCGTCCAAATAATCGATATCTACAGGGTGCAACATCCGCGGTGCAAGGTGCAACGTTCGTCCGAAATGGCGAAACAGTGCCGTACGACTTTTAGAAATGCGGGCATGGATTTGAAACGAAACAGTACCATGGTGCACCACTCTCCGACGATGGTAAATCGAAGATGAGCCACGGTAATGCCGTTTTACCGTAAAAATCCGGTGTCGAAAAAACGAAGGGTAAAAAACTTACGAGACCCGATTGAGATTCGGGTTGTCCTTTTTGGGCATTAATCTATCCATTGATGGCTGAAAGCTATCAAAGTCGTAGAACTCACCGTGGCCTTCGTTTTGGCAAGTTACCGCCCGCGTAACTCTAAACGAGCCAGAAGTTATGGCCGTCCGAATAATCGATATCTACAGGGTGCAACATCCGCGGTGCAAGGTGCAACGTCCGTCCGAAATGGCGAAACAGTGCCGTACGACTTTTAGAAATGCGGGCATGGATTTGAAACGGAACAGTACCATGGTGCACCACTCTCCGGCGATGGTAAATCGAAGACGAGCCACGGTAATGCCGTTTTACCGTAAAAATCCGGTGTCGAAAAAACGAAGGGTAAAAAACTTACGAGACCCGATTGAGATTCGGGTTGTCTTTTTTGGGCATTAATCTATCCGTTGACGGCTGAAAGCTATCAAAGCCGTAGAACTCACCGTGGCCTTCGTTTTGACAGGTTATCGCCCCCGTAACTCTAAACGAGCCAGAAGTTATGGTCGTCCGAATAATCGATATCTACAGGGTGCAACATCCGCGGTGCAAGGTGCAACGTCCGTCCGAAATGG
This sequence comes from Allium cepa, assembly GCA_030765085.1. NCBI lineage: Eukaryota > Viridiplantae > Streptophyta > Magnoliopsida > Asparagales > Amaryllidaceae > Allium > Allium cepa. Next base: position 32,426,528 of record CM060943.1, on the reverse strand, counting down.
CGAAATAGTGCCGTACGACATTTAGAAATGCGGGCATGGATTTGAAACAGAATAGTACCATGGTGCACTACTCTCCAGCGATGGAAAATCGAAGACTAGCGACGGTAATCCCGTTTTACCGTAAAATTCCGGTGTCGAAAAAACGAAGGGTAAAAAACTTAAGAGACCCGATTGAGATTCGGGTTGTCCTTTTTGGGCATTAATCTATCCATTGACGGCTGAAAGCTGTCAAAGCCGTAGAACTCTCCGTGGCATTCGTTTTGACAGGTTATCACCCGCGTAACTCCAAACGAGCCCGAAGTTATGCCCGTCCGAATAATCGATATCTACAGGGTGCAACATCCGCGGTGCAAGGTGCAAGGTGCAACGTCCGTCCGAAATGGCGAAACAGTGCCGTACGACTTTTAGCAATGCGTGCATGGATTTGAAACGGAACAGTACCATGTGTTTGCGCCAAAATTGGTCACAAACACCCAAAGTCGTGAAAGCACCCATTTATGAACGCAAATCGCTAATTATCAACATAGAACTCAGATCCAAGCAATAGCAATCACAATAATTCAGCAATAACAATAAACAACACAGGGTTTATAGTGGTTCGGCGTCCGTGCCTATGTCCACTTTGAAGGTTTTCTCTTTATTGCTTCTCTTGATGATCTAAATCAATTACAACGGGTTAAATCTCTGAACTTGATAATCTTAATCGATTACAATGGATTATAGCCTTGAAATCTGAACACAACAGCCAAAAGAATTGAATTCAGCAGAGTCTGTGCTTGCTTTCTTTCTCCTGGAACTCCTCCCCCTTTCTGAATGACCAGGGGCTCTATTTATAGGCGTGGAAGGCCAAAATCCCGCCTAAAACCTAGAGAGGGTGCTTGGCACGTGACAGGGGGCCCACAGGCCCAGGTTCTTGGAATGCGTGCCCAGTTTAGGATCGATTTGAAGTGAACTTCGAATCGACCAAGAAATTGTCCAATTGCGATGAAACTTGGCGTGGACGTTCTTCATCATGTAGACAAACTTCTGTGAAAATTTCATGGGATTTGGATCAGTAGATTGGGGGTTATGATCGATTCAAGGTGATGCATTTCGGTACGCTGGTTAGTTCGAACCGATCCTATGGGTCGTTCAAACCCATATGCTTCGAATCCATATGGTTCGAACCCTTAGGTTCGAATCCATATGATTCGAATCCATATGGTTCGAACCCATAGGTTCGTATCGAACCTGTTGTATGAGGGGGCGGCGACGCTTCGAATCGATGGCTCTGGATCGATTCGAAGTTGTTTCTAGCGTGTAGGGTTCGAAGACAGCATGGATTCGAAGCTTTGATGGACTCGAAGCTGGTGATGGATTCGAAGTTGGTGATGGACTCGAAGCTGGTGATGGATTCGAAGTTGGTGATGGATTCGAAGTTGGTGATGGACTCGAAGATGCGATGGACTCAAAGCTTGTGATGGACTCGAAGCTGGTGATGGATTCGAAGTTGGTGATGGACTCGAAGCTGGTGATGGATTCGAAGTTGGTGATGGATTCGAAGTTGGATATGGATTCGAAGCTTGTGATGGATTCGAAGCTTGTGATGGATTCGAAGTTGATGATGGATACGAAGTGTGATGGAGTCGAAGTACGAATTGGCTTGATGGATTCGAAGGGAGACGTTGGCTGATGGATTCGAAGGAAGGTGTTGGCTGATGGATTCGAACGTCACCTCTATGTATGGGTTCGAACTAGTTGGTTTCGAAGATGATGGGTTCGAACGTAGACAAGGTGATGGGTTCGAACCGAGCAGTGCCTATCCCTCCTAACTCGAATCCATCATAACTTGAGCATACAATTTCGGATTGACTTGAAATTTGAAATGTACACTTCTATGATCTTTCTTGTTGTGTCCTATCAATTGTGGCCCGTTCCGGACTTGGACAAAATTCACCGATATCCATAGCGAAATGAAGTGCGATCAGTCTCTGAGGCGAACTGTCTTTTATTTTTGTCCAATTTTTTGGTATCATGGCTTTTGCCCAAAAAGCGGGATAACACCATGGTGCACCACTCTCCAGCGATAGCAAAACGAAGACGAGCGACGGTAATCCCGTTTTACCGTAAAATTCCGGTGTCGAAAAAACGAAGGGTAAAAAACTTACGAGACCCGATTGAGATTCGGGTTGTCCTTTTTGGGCATTAATCTATCCATTGATGGCTGAAAGCTGTCAAAGCCGTAGGACTCACCGTGGCCTTTGTTTTGACAGGTTATCGCCCGCGTAACTCTAAACGAGCCAGAAGTTATGGCCGTCCGAATAATCGATATCTACAGGGCGCAACATCCGCGGTGCAAGGTGCAACGTTCGTCCGAAATGGCGAAACAGTGCCGTACGACTTTTAGAAATGCGGGCATGGATTTGAAACGGAACAGTACCATGGTGCACCACTCTCCGGCGATGGTAAATCGAAGACGAGCCACGGTAATGCCGTTTTACTGTAAAAATCCGGTGTCGAAAAAACGAAGGGTAAAAAACTTACGAGACCCGATTGAGATTCGGGTTGTCCTTTTTGGGCATTAATCTATCCGTTGACGGCTGAAAGCTGTCAAAACCGTAGAACACACCGTGGCGTTCGTTTTGACAGGTTATCGCCCCCGTAACTCTAAACGAGCTAGAAGTTATGGCCGTCCGAATAATCGATATCTACAGGGTGCAACATCCGCGGTGCAAGGTGCAACGTCCGTCCGAAATGGCGAAACAGTGCCGTACGACTTTTAGAAATGCGGGCATGGATTTGAAACGGAAAAGTACCATGGTGCACCACTCTCCGACGATGGTAAATCGAAGACGGGCCACGGTAATGCCGTTTTACCGTAAAAATCCAGTGTCGAAAAAACGAAGGGTAAAAAACTTACGAGACCCGATTGAGATTCGGGATGTCCTTTTTGGGCATTAATCTATCCGTTGATGGCTGAAAGCCGTCAAAGCCGTAGAACTCACCGTGGCCTTCGTTTTGACAGGTTATCGCCCCCGTAACTCTAAACGAGCCAGAATTATGGCCGTCCGAATAATCGATATCTACAGGGTGCAACATCCGCGGTGCAAGGTGCAACGTCCGTCCGAAATGGCGAAACAGCGCCGTACGACTTTTAGAAATGCGGGCATGGATTTGAAACGGAACAGTACCATGGTGCACCACTCTCCAGCGATGGAAAATCGAAGACGAGCCACGGTAATTCCGTTTTACCGTAAAAATCCGGTGTCGAAAAAACGAAGGGTAAAAAACTTACGAGACCCGATTGAGATTCGGATTGACCTTTTTGGGCATTAATCTATCCGTTGACGGCTGAAAGCTTTCAAAGCCGTAGAACTCGCCGTGGCCTTCGTTTTGACAGGTTATCGCCCCCGTAACTCTAAACGAGCTAGAAGTTATGGCCGTCCGAATAATCGATATCTACAGGGTGCAACATCCGCGGTGCAAGGTGCAACGTCCGTCCGAAATGGCGAAACAGTGCCGTACGACTTTTAGGAATGCGTGCATGGATTTGAAACGGAACAGTACCATGGTGCACCACTCTCCAGCGATAGCATATCGAAGACGAGCCACGGTAATCCCGTTTTACCGTAAAAATCCGGTGTCGAAAAAACGAAGGGTAAAAAACTTACGAGACCCGATTGAGATTCGGGATGTCCTTTTTGGGCATTAATCTATCTGTCGACGGCTGAAAGCGGTCAAAGCCGTTGAACTCACCGTGGCCTTCGTTTTGACAGGTTATCGCCCCCGTAACTCTAAACGAGCCAGAAGTTATGGCCGTCCGAATAATCGATATCTACAGGGTGCAACATCCGCGGTGCAAGGTACAACGTCCGTCCGAAATGGCGAAACAGTGCCGTACGACTTTTAGCAATGCGTGCATGGATTTGAAACGGAACAGTACCATGGTGCACCATGTTATCCCAACTTTTGGCAAAGTTGAGATATCCAAAATTTACTGAAAATCAATGATTACTATTCATGAATATCGACCATGCATTGCAGGATAACCATGAATATCGATGAATTTTGTCCGAGTCCGGAACGGGCCACAACTGGAAGGACATGACAAGAAAGATCATAAAAGTCAGCATTTCAAATTTCAGGTCAATCCAAGGACGTATGCTCAAGTTATGATGATTCAAGTTAAGAGGGATGGACATTGCTCAGTTCGAACCCATCACCCTTCGTATGTACGAACCCATCATGTTCGAACCCATATACTTCGACTCCATCATGTTCGAATCCATACGAAGAGGTGCCGTTCGAATCCATCAGCTAGCGTCTTCCTTCGACTCCATCAAGCAAAACCCCTGATAGTTATACTTCGACTCCATCCGAGTGGCCTTACTTCGACTCCATCAACCATGCGTTAGTTCGAATCCATCTTCACACGACCACAAACCCATCGTGCAGCTTCACGCTCTCTTCGAATCCAACATATTAGGGACGACTTCGAATCGATCCGGAGTAGCGCAGTTGGATCGATTCGAATGAACACAATTCCATCGATTCGAAGACGACCTTCGAACCACGACCGGCTTCATCGATTCGAAGCAAGCCTTCGAATCCATCCTTCCGAATCCACTTGGTCAACGCGGCAAAGGACTCAGAGTCGACCCAATCAACTCGGCGAAAAATAGGGATCGACTCGAAGGAGGCGCGCCAAGTCACAGAAGGATCGATTCGACCCTATGGGTTCGAAGTGATCGATTCGAACGAACCCATAGGATCGATTCGAACCAAACAGCATGCCGAAGAACCCGATTTTGAACCGATCATAACTCTCAATCCACTGATCCAAATCCCATGAAATTTTTACAGGTGTTCATCTACATGTCAAAGAATGTCCACGCCAAGTTTCATCACGATTGGACGATTTCTTGATCGATTCGAACCAAGGGTCGAATCGATCCCAATGTAGGCCCGGATCTCCAGGTTTCGTCCATGTGGGCCCCCTCACGTGCCAAAAGTGGTCTACCTGATTTTTAGGAGAAATATCAGCCTCCTACACCTATAAATAGAGCCACAGGTCATTCAGAAAAGGGATTGGCTTCTCTTTGGCAAGATCAAGACTCTGAAGCACCAAGACTCTAGCAAACTCCACTCTGCACTTCACGATCACTATTGTACTTGAATTTCAAAGCTACAATCCATTGCAATCCGCTGTAATCAATTGTAATCAGCGAAGAACATCAATAAAAGAGAAAACCTTTGAAGTGGACGTAGGCCGGAGATAGCCGAACCAATATAAATCGTGTGTTCTTGTTTATATTTACTATTTTGCTGCTTAGATCTGTGATTTGTGTTTGAATATTGCTGATTTATATTCATACACTGGTGCTTTCATGTAACGACCCGTATTTTACGTGTCGATAGATCGTAGAATTTGCAGGTCGTTAGTGTTGTTTGTGATGTCTCTAGCTTGAGTCGTTTAGAAGCTAACTCGTGTGTTGAAGGGTTGAGTCGTGACCGACTCATAGGTTAGGTCGTGCATGAGTTACGACCTAGGTATAGTGACCGAGTTAGCTTAGGTCGTACACGAGTTAAGGGTTATCGGTCTAAGGGTCACCGGGTTAGAGTGTTGACCGACCTATAGGTAGAAGGGCTTAAGGTTTAGACCGACCTAAGGTAGATAGGTCGGTAGGGCGACCTAAGGTAGACAGGTTGGGTCGAGCGACCTATAGAAGTAGCGGCTCAGGCATGTTGAACTGACCTATAGATGTGGACCGACCTAAGGATATGGCCGAGCTAGGGTAGTTAGCGACCTAGAGGGTTTTGTGTTAGGATAAGGTCGTGAGCGACCTAAGGAAGTTGGCCGACCTAGTATAGACCGACCTAGTGATGACCGACCTATAGTAGTAAACGACCTAACTTAGAATGAGTAAGTTGTTAGGTCATGTAAGTTTTAGGTCGTAGGAGTTTTAGGTCGTAACCCAGTTAGGTCGTGTAGGTCTTTAGGTCGGCAGCTTGAATGGGTTGTTAGGTCGGCAGCGACCTAAGTTAGGTCGGAGGCTTTTTGGGTCGAGTCATGGTTAAGTCGTCTTACGACTTAGGACTTGGGATATGCGGCCTGTGTTTTAGGTTATGCCTGGGTTGAGTCGTAGGTCGTTAATGTTATAAGTCGTTAGGTCGGCCTTGGGCTTAAGTCGGCAGCTGGTTAGGTCGTGACTAGGTTAGGTCGTGTAAGTAGATGAGTGTGCTAAGTCGGCCTTGTTTGTTAGGTCGCAGGGGGGTTAGGTCGTGAGACCCTGTGTGTTTGGATGAGCCGTAGGTCGCTAAGGCGGGCTGGTTTTAGGTCGTAGGTCGTTGGAGTGTTAGGTCGGGGACGACCTAAGGGGCGACGACCTAAGGGTTGTTCAGCCTATAAATAGAGGGGTTTGGCTCACTTTTTGGCACCGATTTTTGAAGCGACGAAGTGCTGCCATTTTGGGAACTCGACTACAACATTTCTTCATCTTCTTTTCTCCATTCCAATCTAGATCTAACATCCATCCAAGATCGAAGATCGAGATCGAAGATCCAAGTGCCAAAGTTGAAGATCTTCACCCGTTCGAGCTTGATTTCATCGATTGAAGCGAGATTTTGCCGGATCAAACCTTGATCTCCGCTGTCCAGATCTGAAGTGTGTTGTATTTGAAGTGTTTGGGTGATTTGGTGAGTGGTAGTTATCTCTCACGCGGACCCAAAGGAGTATATTGGATTGGTGGCTTGTTTGAGTGTTAAAGTTAGAGATTTCATGCATTTTTTTTCTTAGATCCAAGTCTAGATCCATTGTTTCCATAGATGTTTGATTATGCAAGTTCACTTAACAAGTGTTAGAGATAAAACCCATGTTTTATATTTGATAGATCTATGCTAAAAACCTATGAATCATGCATGTTGGACTTTTGCTCATTTATTTACGAAATTGCCATTATAGTTGATATTGCTTGTTAGATCTTGTTTGAATGCTTGAATGTTTGGATGTATGATTGGTTTGATTGTTTCAAGTTAGCTTGTAGTTGATTTGGAACAAGATGGTTGAAGATGATTCAAAAGCTAAGTGGAAAGGCTCTTGAATGGATGAAAGCTGCCTGTGACATATGAAGCGGATGTGGAAGCTCATATGGATGGATTCGAAGATGTGGGATCTTGCCCGATGCGAGAAGGCAAAGCATGATTGAGTTGGGACTTTGCTATGATATGATGAGGCAAGGCTTATGTTGAGATGGGACGGGTCATGATGACGTTCCAAGACGAGAGACTTTGCTATGATGTGATGAGGCAAGACATATGTTGTGATGGGACGGGTCACGATGACGTTCCAAGCACGTGCTGCGACGACGTGCAAAGTTATGTTAATAACTCGGTGATGCGATCCGGGTTGGTGATAATGGTTAGCTTGAGAGGCGCTTGAGCTAGTATGGAAATAGTCGTCGAGGAGGATGACTAGGAGGCTGAGATCTTATCGTTGTTGAAAGTTCTAGCATGCTCAAAGCAAGAGTACGTTGGAACGGGCTGCGACGACGTTCCAGGCACGGGCTGCGACGACGTGCTAGTACTCTGGGTAGTTGCGAAAATTCCTAGGCACGGGCTGCGACGACGTGCGGAGTTATGGCTAGAACCGGGGTTACCATTAGCCCTTGACAGGTGGTCATTCAACTAACGGTGAAATCAAGGCAAAGATAACAGTGATAGCCAGAGTCATGGATGTTTGGTTGTATTATCATTCGGCCTCAAGAGCGGTGTTTTCTGGGTGCTTATCTGATCTTGGTTTAGGCCTTGGGGGTTTGTATTTGGAAAAATCGTCCTTGACTCGATTGATTATTGCTTTACTTTAATTACCTGCTATGCTATGATTGCTTCTTCTTAGTGTGTCTGGGGGCTATCACTGTAGAAAGAGGTGGAGTGGGATGGTTTGGTTCCTATTCCTTTTATCCCTTATGCTCTTTTGACTAGGTAGCAGGTGGCAGGTGTTGTTCTTGGATTTCTACGTTGATGATGACGAAGACGAACAGGAGGCTATGCATATTATTTCTTTTATGTACTGGGTATCCGCTGCTGTATTTGATGAGTGTTTTGTAGTGAGGTCTTGATGTATGGATTTATTGAGATGATTGTATAAAACTACTGTGATGCTTATATGATGATTATCTGTTATGAGGCTTCACTATATATTTCTTTATTGTATTTTATCCATGCGCTGTGAGCTACGATAGAGATTCTGCGATTTTATTTTACCCTGACTATCGTCCATGGCTGCCTTGCACACCTTTCAGCGCACTTTTCCCTTGTTTTGATGCGGGAGTCATGGGCGGTCGTCACATTTGGTATCAAAGCTTTGGTTAATCGATTTTAGCCAACGCTCGCTGACGTAACTGCGTAAGAGAGACGTAATTGTATTTTGATGGATGATTACTATATATAATATAGTAGCTTAGATGGATTTGAACTCCTTATGCAGTTGTTTCTTAAGGTGTTCTAATCATTCTTTTTACAGATATTAAGAATGAGTCGAAGTGAGAGACAAGCTGCGAGGGATAGTCGAGCTGCTAGGGAAGCTGTTGATTATGGAGCTATGTTTGAAGCTATGATGACTTCCATCATGAGGAGGGTACCAGCTTCAGGATCTTCTGTGGATGTGGGAGTTCAAGTCCAAGCTCCAAGGCCGGTGGATTTTGCTAAGCTTTGCAAAGATTATACTTCTCTTGGAGGAAAAGCTTTCTTGGGGACGGAGTCGACTATTGAGGTGCAGAGATGGATTGATGCTTGCAGAAGAATTTTTGGTGATTTGGGAATTGATGATGCAACCAAGAGGAAGCTTGCATCGAGACAGCTTCAGGGAAGAGCTGCTGATTGGTGGAATTCTATCACCATAGATACACCAGAAGAAGAGATTACTTGGGAGCAATTCCAAGTCAGATTTGAAGCTAAGTTCATCTCTACTGTTCAGAAGTCTGCTTTGTTCAAAAGGTTTGTGGAGCTCAAGCAAGGAGGGAGGCCTGTTCTTGAGTATATCTCTGAGTTTGAAGCCTTGTCTAAGTATGCCAGATCGTATATTAACTCTCCCTATCAGAAGAACGAGAAATTTGTGACTGGTCTGGATGCTTATCTTGGGAGGCAGCTAGTGGATCACTTGGACGATCCGTTTGAGAAGCTTGTGGAGAAAGCCCTCAGGCATGAGAGTTTGTTCCCTAAGGAAAGTTCTGTTGTTGCTGTGACCAGGGAAGGATCTAAACCACAGCAGTGTGGGAATAGAAAGAGGAAGCAGCAGCAGCAGAAGGGTAAGGATAGGCAGAAGAAGCCGAAAGGCGAAGTGATTTGCTATAATTGCCAGAAGAAGGGCCATCTCTCCAAGGATTGTAGGAATCCAAAGGCGCCAGCGAAGTGCCATAACTGTGATAAGCCAGGGCATTTCAGGAAGGATTGTCCAGAGCCGAGGAAGGATAGGCAGGTTGTGCAAGCTTATGCTTTGGAAGCTGTGCCGTCGTCTTCAAGAGTTCCTACTGCTGAAGAGAAGGGGAAGAGTGTGGTGGTTCAAGGTACTCTTTCCATTTGTGGTGTTCCAGTTAGAGTGTTGTTTGATACTGGAGCGTCGCATTCTTTTGTTTGTGATGATTTGGTAGGCCGGTTAGGTTTGAAACCGGATATTGTTGATAGGCCATTGGTTGTGACTAATCCAGTTGGGGGTTCGTCATGTTTGTGTATGATATGCCGGGGTCTAGTTGTGTCGAGTCATGATTGCTCGTTTGTTTGTGATTGCTTTGTTCTGAACTTTGCGGGGTTCGGAATTATTTTGGGTATGGACTAGCTTAGGAAGTATGCGGCTAGGATTGATTGTGAGAGGCTGGAGGTGACAGTCGGGAATGTGGATGAGCGAAAGGTTGTGATACGATGTAAGCATGAAGAAGGTGTCTTCATGAGCTTCATGTATTCGCTGGTTGTTCCACGAGATGGACTGTCATCAGTGCCTATTGTGAATGGATTTGAGGATGTCTTTGACGAAGTCAAAGGGTTGCCGCCGCATAGGGAGATCGAGTTTCGTATCGATCTAGTTGAGGGAGCCAGACCTGTTGTGATGCCTCTTAGGCGGATGGCACCGAGGGAGCAGCAAGAGCTGAAGGTGCAAGTTGATGACCTTTTGCGGAAAGGATTCATTCGGAGAAGTGTGTCCGAATGGGGTGCGCCCGTTGTGTTCGCAACCAAAGCGGATAGATCGTTGAGGTTGTGTGTGGATTATCGTGAGCTGAATAAGGTGACTAGGAAGAACAAGTATCCATTGCCGAGAATAGATGACTTGTTTGATCAGCTTCACGAGGCTAAGGTGTTTTCTCAGATGGATTTGGCAACGGGATTTCACCAGTTGAGAGTGGCGAAGGATAGTGTGCCGAAGACTGCTTTCAGGACACCATCCGGTTTTTATGAGTGGCTGGTAATGCCGTTTGGATTGACTAATGCACCAGCATATTTTGTGGATCTTATGAATAGGGTATTCAGAGATCAGTTGAATAAGTTCGTGCTTGTGTTCGTGGATGATATTTTGGTTTATTCCAGAACTGAGGAAGAGCACAAGACGCACTTGAGGATTGTTTTGGAAATCTTGCGGAAACATCAGCTGAAGGCTAAGTTTTCGAAGTGTCACTTCTGGAAGAGTGAAGTGAGGTTCTTAGGCCATGTTATTTCTGGAAATGGAATAGCGGTTGATCCCGCTAAGGTGGCAGCAATCCAGGATTGGGTTAGACCTAAGAATGCATCTGATGTGAGAAGTTTTCTTGGATTAGCAGGATATTATCGACGGTTTATCAAAGACTTTTCCAAGATAGCTGTACCGTTGACAGGATTAACGAAGAAGAACCAAGTGTTCAAATGGGATGACAAGTGTGAGCAAGCTTTCGTAATCCTGAAAGAGCGATTAACAAGTGCTCCTGTTTTGACTATTCCAAGTGGGAATGATGAGATGGTGGTTTATACCGATGCATGTGGTACTGGACTTGGAGCAGTGCTAATGCAGAAGGATAAAGTTGTTGCGTATGCAAGTCGACAACTAAAAGCCGCATGAAAGGAATTATCCGACTCATGACTTGGAGTTAGCGGCGATTGTGTTTGCTTTGAAGATGTGGAGACATTATCTACTGGGAGTTAGATTTGAATTGTTTACAGATCATAAGTCGTTGAAGTATCTGTTCTCCCAAAAGGATTTGAATCTTCGACAGCAAAGGTGGCTAGAGTTCCTAGCATCGTATGATTTTGGTATAGCCTATACTCCGGGGAAAGGCAACGCAGTGGCTGATGCGTTAAGTAGAAGACATGCAGGGTTAGGAGCAATGTTTTCGGAATGGAAGAGTCTCGAGTATTTGGCTGAGTTCGATTTCAGGCCTCGATGTGAATTGGAACCTGAGATGTTGGCAAACTTATCGATAAGACCTACTCTTGTGGAAAGGATTGGTAAGAGCCAAAGGCGAGACGATAAGCTTGTCAAGATTATCCGTGATTTGGAATCTGGATTGGACCCAGAGAAGGATAAGGGATTCGAGGTCGATCGAGAGGGTTGGCTCCGGAAGCAAGGACGATTGGTTGTTCCCGATATTGATGGATTGAGAGATGAAGTTCTGAGGGAAAGTCATCACTTGAAGTTGACGATTCATCCAGGTGGTAATAAGATGTATCGGGATATGAAGAGAGTCTACTACTGGGAAGGTATGAAGAAGGATGTTGGAAATTTTATTTCCAAATGTATGAACTGCCAGTTGGTAAAAGCCGAGCAGAAGAAGCCCAGTGGATTACTTCAGCCATTAGAGGTTCCTACATGGAAGTGGGAGCAAGTGTCGATGGATTTTATCGATGGTCTACCTAGAACCAGGGCAGGAAATGAAGGAATTTGGGTCATAGCAGATCGTTTGACTAAGAGTGCAAGGTTCATTCCTGTTCGATCAACTAGGACTGCATCGAAGTTGGCTGAATTGTATGTGAAGTGGATTGTTCGATTCCATGGTGTTCCGAAGAGTATAGTGAGCGATCGAGATCCATTGTTCACTAGTAGATTTTGGAAGAGCTTCCAGGAAGTTTTGGGAACCGAGTTGTGTTTGAGTACAGCTTATCACCCTCAAACAGATGGTCAGACTGAGAGAGTCAACCGAGTTTTGGAAGATCTTCTCAGAGCTTGTGTTTTGGACTTCGGAGGATCATGGGAAGATCACCTTCATTTAGTGGAGTTTGCTTATAATAACAGTTATCAGTCGAGTATTGGTGTGGCACCATACGAGGCATTATATGGAAGACCGTGTAACTCTCCGACATGTTGGTTGGAAACTGGAGAAAAGCTGATACTTGGGCCAGAAATGATTCGACAGACTTCGGATTGTATAGAGATCATTCGGCAACGAATGAAGGCAGCCCAAGATCGTCAGAAAAGTTATGCAGATAATCGTCGAAAGGATTTGGAATTCGACGTAGGTGATATGGTTTTTGTGAAGATTTCTCCATTGAAGAATGTTATTAGATTCGGGAAGAAAGGAAAATTGACTCCGTGATTTGTTGGACCAATCCCGATTATCGAGCGAATTGGAAAGCTCGCTTATAGATTGGAGTTACCGGAAAAGATGGCGGGTGTGCATAATGTTTTTCATGTATCATATCTACGGAAGTATGTGCACGACCCAACTACAGTGGTTTCTGCTGATAGCTGTGAAGACTTAGAGGTTGATCCCGTGGTTACGAGACCTCGTAAGCCGCTTCGTATTGTTGAAACCGATACGAAACAGCTTAGGAGGAAGACGATTACGTTGCTCAAGGTACAATGGAGTGATGATGTTAACGACTGTACATGGGAGGAGGAAGAGAGGATGAAGGCAGCTCATCCCGGACTCTTCGAGGTATGGCCCTAAAGTGTCGTGACATCTCATGAATTTGTAGCTTTTCTAAGTCTTAGAATTCTGCATGCTAGGTTAGAATTGGATGCATGGTTTGTTGATTGCTATGGATGGTAGGCATGCGGAATAATTTTGATTGCTGTTGACTGCTTGGAATTTCGGGGGTGAAATTCCTAAGGGGGAGAGAATGTAACGACCCGTATTTTACGTGTCGATAGATCGTAGAATTTGCAGGTCGTTAGTGTTGTTTGTGATGTCTCTAGCTTGAGTCGTTTAGAAGCTAACTCGTGTGTTGAAGGGTTGAGTCGTGACCGACTCATAGGTTAGGTCGTGCATGAGTTACGACCTAGGTATAGTGACCGAGTTAGCTTAGGTCGTACACGAGTTAAGGGTTATCGGTCTAAGGGTCACCGGGTTAGAGTGTTGACCGACCTATAGGTAGAACGGCTTAAGGTTTAGACCGACCTAAGGTAGATAGGTCGGTAGGGCGACCTAAGGTAGACAGGTTGGGTCGAGCGACCTATAGAAGTAGCGGCTTAGGCATGTTGAACTGACCTATAGATGTGGACCGACCTAAGGATATGGCCGAGCTAGGGTAGTTAGCGACCTAGAGGGTTTTGTGTTAGGATAAGGTCGTGAGCGACCTAAGGAAGTTGGCCGACCTAGTATAGACCGACCTAGTGATGACCGACCTATAGTAGTAAACGACCTAACTTAGAATGAGTAAGTTGTTAGGTCGTGTAAGTTTTAGGTCGTAGGAGTTTTAGGTCGTAACCCAGTTAGGTCGTGTAGGTCTTTAGGTCGGCAGCTTGAATGGGTTGTTAGGTCTGCAGCGACCTAAGTTAGGTCGGAGGCTTTTTGGGTCGAGTCATGGTTAAGTCGTCTTACGACTTAGGACTTGGGATATGCGGCCTGTGTTTTAGGTTATGCCTGGGTTGAGTCGTAGGTCGTTAATGTTATAAGTCGTTAGGTCGGCCTTGGGCTAAAGTCGGCAGCTGGTTAGGTCGTGACTAGGTTAGGTCGTGTAAGTGCATGAGTGTGCTAAGTCGGCCTTGTTTGTTAGGTCGCAGGGGGGTTAGGTCGTGAGACCCTGTGTGTTTGGATGAGCCGTAGGTCGCTAAGGCGGGCTAGTTTTAGGTCGTAGGTCGTTGGAGTGTTAGGTCGGGGACGACCTAAGGGGCGACGACCTAAGGGTTGTTCAGCCTATAAATAGAGGGGTTTGGCTCACTTTTTGGCACCGGTTTTTGAAGCGACGAAGTGCTGCCATTTTGGGAACTCGACTACAACATTTCTTCATCTTCTTTTCTCCATTCCAATCTAGATCTAACATCCATCCAAGATCGAAGATCGAGATCGAAGATCCAAGTGCCAAAGTTGAAGATCTTCACCCGTTCGAGCTTGATTTCATCGATTGAAGCGAGATTTTGCCGGATCAAACCTTGATCTCCGCTGTCCAGATCTGAAGTGTGTTGTATTTGAAGTGTTTGGGTGATTTGGTGAGTGGTAGTTATCTCTCACGCGGACCCAAAGGAGTATATTGGATTGGTGGCTTGTTTGAGTGTTAAAGTTAGAGATTTCATGCATTTTTTTTCTTAGATCCAAGTCTAGATCCATTGTTTCCATAGATGTTTGATTATGCAAGTTCACTTAACAAGTGTTAGAGATAAAACCCATGTTTTATATTTGATAGATCTATGCTAAAAACCTATGAATCATGCATGTTGGACTTTTGCTCATTTATTTACGAAATTGCCATTATAGTTGATATTGCTTGTTAGATCTTGTTTGAATGCTTGAATGTTTGGATGTATGATTGGTTTGATTGTTTCAAGTTAGCTTGTAGTTGATTTGGAACAAGATGGTTGAAGATGATTCAAAAGCTAAGTGGAAAGGCTCTTGAATGGATGAAAGCTGCCTGTGACATATGAAGCGGATGTGGAAGCTCATATGGATGGATTCGAAGATGTGGGATCTTGCCCGATGCGAGAAGGCAAAGCATGATTGAGTTGGGACTTTGCTATGATATGATGAGGCAAGGCTTATGTTGAGATGGGACGGGTCATGATGACGTTCCAAGATGAGAGACTTTGCTATGATGTGATGAGGCAAGACATATGTTGTGATGGGACGGGTCATGATGACGTTCCAAGCATGTGCTGCGACGACGTGCAAAGTTATGTTGATAACTCGGTGATGCGATCCGGGTTGGTGATAATGGTTAGCTTGAGAGGCGCTTGAGCTAGTATGGAAATAGTCGTCGAGGAGGATGACTAGGAGGCTGAGATCTTATCGTTGTTGAAGGTTCTAGCATGCTCAAAGCAAGAGTACGTTGGAACGGGCTGCGACGACGTTCCAGGCACGGGCTGCGACGACGTGCTAGTACTCTGGGTAGTTGCGAAAATTCCTAGGCACGGGCTGCGACGACGTGCGGAGTTATGGCTAGAACCGGGGTTACCATTAGCCCTTGACAGGTGGTCATTCAACTAACGGTGAAATCAAGGCAAAGATAACAGTGATAGCCAGAGTCATGGATGTTTGGTTGTATTATCATTCGGCCTCAAGAGCGGTGTTTTCTGGGTGCTTATCTGATCTTGGTTTAGGCCTTGGGGGTTTGTATTTGGAAAACATCGTCCTTGACTCGAGTGATTATTGCTTTACTTTAATTACCTGCTATGCTATGATTGCTTCTTCTTAGTGTGTCTGGGGGCTATCACTGTAGAAAGAGGTGGAGTGGGATGGTTTGGTTCCTATTCCTTTTATCCCTTATGCTCTTTTGACTAGGTAGCAGGTGGCAGGTGCTGTTCTTGGATTTCTACGTTGATGATGACGAAGACGAGCAGGAGGCTATGCATATTATTTCTTTTATGTACTGGGTATCCGCTGCTGTATTTGATGAGTGTTTTGTAGTGAGGTCTTGATGTATGGATTTATTGAGATGATTGTATAAAACTACTGTGATGCTTATATGATGATTATCTGTTATGAGGCTTCACTATATATTTCTTTATTGTATTTTATCCATGCGCTGTGAGCTACGATAGAGATTCTGCGATTTTATTTTACCCTGACTATCGTCCATGGCTGCCTTGCACACCTTTCAGCGCACTTTTCCCTTGTTTTGATGCGGGAGTCATGGGCGGTCGTCACATTTCATAATCATCGGGGTTTGTGACCAATTTTGGCGCAAACACACCACTCTCCAGCGATGGCAAATCGAAGACGAGCCACGGTAATCCCGTTTTACCGTAAAAATACGGTGTCGAAAAAACGAAGGGTAGAAAACTTACGAGACCCGATTGAGATTCGGGTTGTCCTTTTTGGGCATTAATCTATCCGTTGACGGCTGAAAGCTGTCAAAGCCGTAGAACTCACCGTGGCCTTCGTTTTGACAGGTTATCGCCCGCGTAACTCTAAACGAGCCAGAAGTTATGGCCGTCCGAATAACCGATATTTACAGGATTGAACATCCGCGGTGCAAGGTGCAACGTCCGTCCGAAATGGCGAAACAGTGTCGTACGACTTTTAGGAATGCGTGCATTGATTTGAAACAGAACAGTAACATGGTGCATCACTCTCCAGCGATGGCAAATCGAAGACGAGCGACGGTAATCCCGTTTTACCGTAAAAATCCGGTGTCGAAAAAACGAAGGGTAAAAAACTTACGAGACCCGTTTGAGATTCGGGATGTCCTTTTTAGGCATTAATCTATCCGTTGACGGCTGAAAGCTGTCAAAGCCGTAGAACTCACCGTGGCCTTCGTTTTGACAGGTTATCGCCCCCGTAACTCTAAACGAGCCAGAAGTTATGGCCGTCCGAATAATCGATATCTAAAGGGTGCAACATCCGCGGTGCAAGGTGCAACGTCCGTCCGAAATGGCGAAACAGTGTCGTACGGCTTTTAGAAACGCGGGCATGGATTTGAAACGGAACAGTACCATGGTGCACTACTCTCCAGCGATGGCAAATCGAAGACTAGCGACGGTAATCCCGTTTTACCGTAAAATTCCGGTGTCGAAAAAACGAAGGGTAAAAAATTTAAGAGACCCGATTGAGATTCGAGTTGTCTTTTTTGGGCATTAATCTATCCATTGACGGCTGAAAGCTGTCAAAGCCGTAGAACACACCGTGGCATTCGTATTGAGAGGTTATCGCCCGCGTAACTCTAAACGAGCCATAAGTTATGGCCGTCCGAATAATCGATATCTACAGGACGCAACATCCGCGACGCAAGGTGCAACATCCGCGGCGCAAGGTGCAACGTCCGTCCGAAATGGCGAAATAGTGCCGTACGACTTTTAGAAATGTGGGCATGGATTTGAAACACCATGGTGCACCACCCTCCGGCGATGGTAAATCGAAGACGAGCCACGGCAATGCCGTTTTACCATAAAAATCCGGTGTCGAAAAAACGAAGGGTAAAAAACTTACGAGACCCGATTGAGATTCGGGTTGTCCTTTTTGGGCATTAATCTATCCGTTGACGGCTGAAAGCTGTCAAAGCCGTAGAACTCACCGTGGCCTTCGTTTTGACAGGTTTTCGCCCCCGTAACTCTAAACGAGCCAGAAGTTATGGCCGTCCGAATAATCGATATCTATAGGGTGCAACATCCGCGGTGCAAGGTGCGACGTCCTTCCGAAATGGCGAAACAGTGCCGTATGACTTTTAGGAATGCGTGCATGGATTCGAAACGGAACAATATCATGGTGCACCACTCTCCAGCGATGGCAAATCGAAGACGAGCCACGGTAATGCCGTTTTACCGTAAAAATCCGGTGTCGAAAAAAAGAAGGGTAAAAAACTTACGAGACCTGATTGACATTCGGGTTGTCCATTTTGGGCATTAATCTACTCGTTGACGGCTGAAAGCGGTCAAGGCCGTAGAACTCACCGTGGCCTTCGTTTTGACAGGTTATCGCCCTCATAACTCTAAACGAGCCAGAAGTTATGGCCGTCCGAATAATCGATATCTACAGGGTGCAACATCCACGGTGCAAGGTGCAACGTCCGTCCGAAATGGCGAAATATTGCCGTACAACTTTTAGGAATGCGTGCATGGATTTGAAACGGAACAGTACTATGGTGCACCACTCTCCAGCGATGGTAAATCGAAGATGAGCCACGGTAATTCCGTTTTACCGTAAAAATCCGGTGTCGAAAAAACGAAGGGTAAAAAACTTACGAGACCCGAATGAGATTCAGGTTGTCCTTTTTGGGCATTAATCTATCCGTTGACGGCTGAAAGCCTTCAAAGCCGTAGAACTCACCGTGTCCTTCGTTTTGACATGTTATCGCCCCCGTAACTCTAAATGAGGCAGAAGTTATGGCCGTCCGAATAATCGATATCTATAGGGTGCAACATCCGCAGTGCAAGGTGCAACGTCCGTCCGAAATGGCGAAACAGTGCCGTACTACTTTTAGGAATGCGTGCATGGATTTGAAATGGAACAGTACCATGGTGCACTACTCTCCAGCGATGGCAAATCGAAGACGAGCCACGATAATCCCGTTTTACCGTAAAAATCCGGTGTCGAAAAAACGAAGGGTAAAAAACTTACGAGACCCGATTGAGATTCGGGTTGTCCTTTTTGGGCATTAATCTATCCGTTGACGGCTGCAAGCTGTCAAAGCCGTAGAACTCACCGTGGCCTTCGTTTTGACAGGTTATCGCCTCCGTAACTCTTAACGAGCCAGAAGTTATGGCCGTCCGAATAATCGATATCTAAAGGGTGCAACATCCGCGGTGCAAGGTGCAACGTCCGTCCGAAATGGCGAAACAGTGTCGTACGACTTTTAGAAATGCGGGCATGGATTTGAAACGGAACAGTACCGTGGTGCACTACTCCCGATTGAGATTCGAGTTGTCCTTTTTGGCATTAATCTATCCATTAACAGCTAAAAGCTGTCAAAGCTGTAGAACTCACCGTGGCATTCGTTTTGACAGGTTATCGCCCGCGTAACTCTAAACGAGCCATAAGTTATGGCCGTCCGAATAATCGATATCTACAGGATGCAACATCCGCGACGCAAGGTGCAACATCCGCGGCGCAAGGTGCAACGTCCGTCCGAAATGGCAAAATAGTGCCGTACGACTTTTAGAAATGCGGGCATGGATTTGAAACACCATGGTGCACCACCCTCCGGCGATGGTAAATCGAAGACGAGCCACGGTAATGCCGTTTTACCGTAAAAATCCGGTGTCGAAAAAACGAAGGGTAAAAAACTTACGAGACCCGATTGAGATTCGGGTTGCCCTTTTTGGGCATTAATATATCCGTTGACGGCTAAAATCTGTCAAAGCCGTAGAACTCACCGTGGCCTTCGTTTTGACAGGTTTTCGCCCCCGTAACTCTAAACGAGCCAGAAGTTATGGCCGTCCGAATAATCGATATCTATAGGGTGCAACATCCGCGGTGCAAGGTGCAACGTCCTTCCGAAATGGCGAAACAGTGACGACTATTAGGAATGCGTGCATGGATTCGAAACGGAACAGTATCATGGTGCACCACTCTCCAGCGATGGCAAATCGAAGACGAGCCACGGTAATGCCGTTTTACCGTAAAAATCCGGTGTCGAAAAAACGAAGGGTAAAAAACTTACGAGACCCGGTTGACATTCGGGTTGTCCTTTTTGGGCATTAATCTACTCGTTGACGGCTGAAAGCTGTCAAGGCCGTAGAACTCACCGTGGCCTTCGTTTTGACAGGTTATCGCCCTCATAACTCTAAACGAGCCAGAAGTTATGGCCGTCCGAATAATCGAAATCTACAGGGTGTAACATCCACGGTGTAAGGTGCAACGTCCGTCAGAAATGGCGAAACAGCGCCGTACGACTTTTAGGAATGCGTGCATGGATTTGAAACGGAACAGTACTATGGTGCACCACTCTCCAGCGATGGTAAATCGAAGATGAGCCACGGTAATTCCGTTTTACCGTAAAAATCCGGTGTCGAAAAAACGAAGGGTAAAAAACTTACGAGACCCGATTGAGATTCGGGTTGTCCTTTTTGGGCATTAATCTATCCGTTGACGGCTGAAAGCCTTCAAAGCCGTAGAACTCACCGTGTTCTTCGTTTTGACATGTTATCGCCCCCGTAACTCTAAATGAGGCAGAAGTTATGGCCGTCCGAATAATCGATATCTACAGGGTGCAACATCCACAGTGCAAGGTGCAACGTCCGTCCGAAATGGCGAAACAGTGTCGTACGACTTTTAGGAACGCGTGCATGGATTTGAAACGGAACAGTACCATGGTGCACCACTCTCCAGCGATGGAAAATCGAAGACGAGCCACGGTAATCCCGTTTTACCGTAAAAATCCGGTGTCGAAAAAACGAAGGGTAAAAAACTTACGAGACCCGATTGAGATTCGGGTTGTCCTTTTTGGGCATTAATCTATCCGTTGACGGCTGAAAGCTGTCAAAGCCGTAGAACTCACCGTGGCCTTCGTTTTGACAGGTTATCGCCTCCGTAACTCTAAACGAGCCAGAAGTTATGGCCGTCCGAATAATCGATATCTAAAGGGTGCAACATCCGCGGTGCAAGGTGCAACGTCCGTCCGAAATGGCGAAACAGTGTCGTACGACTTTTAGAAATGCGGGCATGGATTTGAAACAGAACAGTACCATGGTGCACTACTCTCCAGCGATGGCAAATCGAAGACTAGCGACGGTAATCCCGTTTTACCGTAAAATTCCGGTGTCGAAAAAACGAAGGGTAAAAAATTTAAGAGACCCGATTGAGATTCGAGTTGTCCATTTTGGGCATTAATCTATCCATTGACGGCTAAAAGCTGTCAAAGCCGTAGAACTCACCGTGGCATTCGTTTTGACAGGTTATCGCCCACGTAACTCTAAACGAGCCATAAGTTATGGCCGTCCGAATAATCGATATCTACAGGATGCAACATCCGCGACGCAAGGTGCAACATCCGCGGCGCAAGGTGCAACGTCCGTCCGAAATGGCGAAATAGTGCCGTACGACTTTTAGAAATGCGGGCATGGATTTGAAACACCATGGTGCACCACCCTCCGGCGATGGCAAATCGAAGACGAGCCACGGTAATCCCGTTTTACCGTAAAAATCCGGTGTCGAAAAAACGATGGGTAAAAAACTTACGAGACCCGATTGAGATTCGGGTTGTCCTTTTTGGACATTAATCTATCCATTGACGGCTGAAAGCTGTCAAAGCCGTAGAACTCACCGTGGCCTTCGTTTTGACAGGTTATCGCCTCCGTAACTCTAAACGAGCCAGAAGTTATGGCCGTCCGAATAATCGATATCTAAAGGGTTCAACATCCGCGGTGCAAGGTGCAACGTCCGTCCGAAATGGCGAAACAGTGTCGTACGAATTTTAGAAATGCGGGCATGGATTTGAAACGGAACAGTACCATGGTGCACTACTCTCCAGCGATGGCAAATCGAAGACTAGCGACGGTAATCCCGTTTTACCGTAAAATTCCGGTGTCGAAAAAACGAAGGGTAAAAAATTTAAGAGACCCGATTGAGATTCGAGTTGTCCTTTTTGGGCATTAATCTATCCATTAACGGCTAAAAGCTGTCAAAGCCGTAGAACTCACCGTGGCATTCGTTTTGACAGGTTATCGCCCGCGTAACTCTAAACGAGCCATAAGTTATGGCCGTCCGAATAATCGATATCTATAGGATGCAACATCCGCGACGCAAGGTGCAACATCCGCGGCGCAAGGTGCAACGTCCGTCCGAAATGGTGAAATAGTGTCATACGACTTTTAGAAATGCGGGCATGGATTTGAAACACCATGGTGCACCACCCTCCGGCGATGGTAAATCGAAGACGAGCCACGGTAATGCCGTTTTACCGTAAAAATCCGGTGTCGAAAAAACGAAGGGTAAAAAACTTACGAGACCCGATTGAGATTCGGGTTGTCCTTTTTGGGCATTAATATATCCGTTGACGGATAAAAGCTGTCAAAGCCGTAGAACTCACCGTGGCCTTCGTTTTGACAGGTTTTCGCCCCCGTAACTCTAAACGAGCCAGAAGTTATGGCCGTCCGAATAATCGATATCTATAGGGTGCAACATCCGCGGTGCAAGGTGCAACGTCCTTCCGAAATGGCGAAACAGTGACGACTTTTAGGAATGCGTGCATGGATTCGAAACGGAACAGTATCATGGTGCACCACTCTCCAGCGATGGCAAATCGAAGACGAGCCACGGTAATGCCGTTTTACCGTAAAAATCCGGTGTCGAAAAAACGAAGGGTAAAAAACTTACGAGACCCGATTGACATTCGGGTTGTCCTTTTTGGGCATTAATCTACTCGTTGACGGCTGAAAGCTGTCAAGGCCGTAGAACTCACCGTGGCCTTCGTTTTGACAGGTTATCGCCCTCATAACTCTAAACGAGCCAGAAGTTATGGCCGTCCGAATAATCGATATCTACAGGGTGCAACATCCACGGTGCAAGGTGCAACGTCCGTCCGAAATGGCGAAACAGTGCCGTACGACTTTTAGGAATGCGTGCATGGATTTGAAACGGAACAGTACTATGGTGCACCACTCTCCAGCGATGGTAAATCGAAGATGAGCCACGGTAATTCCGTTTTACCGTAAAAATCCGGTGTCGAAAAAACGAAGGGTAAAAAACTTACGAGACCCGATTGAGATTCGGGTTGTCCTTTTTGGGCATTAATCTATCCGTTGACGGATGACCTTCAAAGCCGTAGAACTCACCGTGTTCTTCGTTTTGACATGTTATCGCCCCCGTAACTCTAAATGAGGCAGAAGTTATGGCCGTCCGAATAATCGATATCTACAGGGTGCAATATCCGCAGTGCAAGGTGCAACGTCCGTCCGAAATGGCGAAACAGTGCCGTACGACTTTTAGGAATGCGTGCATGGATTTGAAACGGAACAGTACCATGGTGCACCACTCTCCAGCGATGGCAAATCGAAGACGAGCCACGGTAATCCCGTTTTACCGTAAAAATCCGGTGTCGAAAAAACGAAGGGTAAAAACTTACGAGACCCGATTGAGATTCGGGTTGTCCTTTTTGGGCATTAATCTATCCGTTGACGGCTGAAAGCTGTCAAAGCCGTAGAACTCACCGTGGCCTTCGTTTTGACAGGTTATCGCCTCCGTAACTCTAAACGAGCCAGAAGTTATGGCCGTCCGAATAACCGATATCTAAAGGGTGCAACATCCGCGGTGCAAGGTGCAACGTCCGTCCGAAATGGCGGAACAGTGTCGTACGACTTTTAGAAATGCGGGCATGGATTTAAAACGGAACAGTACCATGGTGCACTACTCTCCAGCGATGGCAAATCGAAGACTAGCGACGGTAATCCCGTTTTATCGTAAAATTCCGGTGTCGAAAAAACGAAGGGTAAAAAATTTAAGAGACCCGATTGAGATTCGAGTTGTCCTTTTTGGGCATTAATCTATCCATTGACGGCTAAAAGCTGTCAAAGCCGTAGAACCCACCGTGGCATTCGTTTTGACAGGTTATCGCCCACGTAACTCTAAACGAGCCATAAGTTATGGTCGTCCGAATAATCGATATCTACAGGATGCAACATCCGCGACGCAAGGTGCAACATCCGCGGCGCAAGGTGCAACGTCCGTCCGGAATGGCGAAATAGTGCCGTACGACTTTTAGAAATGCGGGCATGGATTTGAAACACCATGGTGCACCACCCTCCGGCGATGGTAAATCGAAGACGAGCCACGGTATTGCCGTTTTACCGTAAAAATCCGGTGTCGAAAAAACGAAGGGTAAAAAACTTACGAGACCCGATTGAGATTCGGGTTGTCCTTTTTGGGCATTAATCTATCCGTTGATGGCTAAAAGCTGTCAAAGTCGTAGAACTCACCGTGGTCTTCGTTTTGACAGGTTTTCGCCCCCGTAACTCTAAACGAGCCAGAAGTTATGGCCGTCCGAATAATCGATATCTATAGGGTGCAACATCCGCGGTGCAAGGTGCAACATCCTTCCGAAATGGCGAAACAGTGCCGTACGACTTTTAGGAATGCGTGCATGGATTCGAAACGGAACAGTATCATGGTGCACCACTCTCCAGCGATGGAAAATCGAAGACGAGCCACGGTAATGCCGTTTTACCGTAAAAATCTGGTGTCGAAAAAACGAAGGGTAAAAAACTTACGAGACCCGGTTGACATTCGGGTTGTCCTTTTGGGGCATTAATCTACTCGTTGACGGCTGAAAGCTGTCAAGGCCGTAGAACTCACCGTGGCCTTCGTTTTGATAGGTTATCGCCCTCATTACTCTAAACGAGCCAGAAGTTATGGCCGTCCGAATAATCGATATCTACAGGGTGCAACATCCACGGTGCAAGGTGCAACGTCCGTCCGAAATGGCGAAACAGTGCCGTACGACTTTTAGGAATGCGTGCATGGATTTGAAACGGAACAGTACCACGAGGCCCGATTGAGATTCGGGTTGTCCTTTTTGGGTATTAATCTATCCGTTGACGGCTGAAAGCCTTCAAAGCCGTAGAACTCACCGTGTCCTTCGTTTTGACATGTTATCGCCCCCGTAACTCTAAATGAGGCAGAAGTTATGGCCGTCCGAATAATCGATATCTACAGGGTGCAACATCCGCAGTGCAAGGTGCAACGTCCGTCCGAAATGGCGAAACAGTGTCGTACGACTTTTAGGAATGCGTGCATGGATTTGAAATGGAACAGTACCATGGTGCACCACTCTCCAATGATGGCAAATCGAAGACGAGCCACGGTAATCCCGTTTTACCCTAAAAATCCGGTGTCGAAAAAACGAAGGGTAAAAAACTTACGAGACCCGATTGAGATTCGGGTTGTCCTTTTTGGGCATTAATCTATCCGTTGACGGCTGAAAGCTGTCAAAGCCGTAGAACTCACCGTGGCCTTCGTTTTGACAGGTTATCGCTTCCGTAACTCTAAACGAGCCAGAAGTTATGGCCATCCGAATAATCGATATCTACAGGGTGCAACATCCGCGGTGCAAGGTGCAACGTCCGTCCGAAATGGCGAAACAGCGCCAAACAGTGCCGTACGACTTTTAGGAATGCGGGCATGGATTTGAAACGAAACAGTACCATGGTGCACCACTCTCCAGCGATGGAAAATCGAAGACTAGCGACGGTAATCCCGTTTTACCGTAAAATTCCGGTGTCGAAAAAACGAAGGGTAAAAATCTAAAGAGACCCGATTGAGATTCGGGTTGTCCTTTTTGGGCATTAATCTATCCATTGACGGCTGATAGCCGTCAAAGCCATAGAACTCACCGCGGCCTTCGTTTTGACAGGTTATCGCCCGCGTAATTCTAAACGAGCCAGAAGTTATGGCCATGCGAATAATCGATATCTACAGGGTGCAACATCCGCGGTGCAAGGTGCAACGTCCGTCTGAAATGGCGAAACAGTGCCGTACGACTTTTAGGAATGCGTGCATTGATTTGAAACGGAACATTACCATGGTGCACCACTCTCCAGCGATGGCAAATCGAAGACGAGCGACGGTAATCCCGTTTTACCGTAAAATTCCGGTGTCAAAAAAACGAAGGGTAAAAAACTTATGAGACCCGATTGAGATTCGGGTTGTCCTTTTTGGGCATTAATCTATCCATTGACGGCTGAAAGATGTCAAAGCCGTAGAACTCACCGTGGCCTTCGTTTTGACAGGTTATCGCCCGCGTAACTCTAAACGAGCCAGAAGTTATGGCCGTCCGAATAATCGATATCTACAGGTGCAACATCCGCGGTGCAAGGTGCAACATCCGTCCGAAAAGGCGAAACATTGCCGTACGACTTTTAGAAATGCGGGCATGGATTTGAAACACCATGGTGCACCACTCCCCGGCGATGGTAAATCGAAGACGAGCCACGGTAATGCCGTTTTACCGTAAAAATCCGGTGTTGAAAAAACGAAGGGTAAAAAACTTACGAGACCCGATTGAGATTCGAGTTGTCCTTTTTGGGCATTAATCTATCCGTTGACGGCTGAAAGCTGTCAAAGCCGTAGAACTCACCGTGGCCTTCGTTTTGACAGGTTATCGCCCCCGGAACTCTAAACGAGCCAGAAGTTATGGCCGTCCGAATAATCGATATCTACAGGGTGCAACATCCGCGGTGCAAGGTGCAACGTCCTTCCGAAATGGCGAAACAGTGTCGTACGACTTTTAGGAATGCTTGCATGGATTTGAAACGGAACAGTACCTTGGTGCACCACTCTCCAGCGATGGCAAATCGAAGACGAGCCACGGTAATGCCGTTTTACCGTAAAAATCCGGTGTCGAAAAAACGAAGGGTAAAAAACTTACGAGACCCGATTGAGATTCGGGTTGTCCTTTTTAGGCATTAATCTATCCGTTGACGGATAAAAGCTGTCAAAGCCGTAGAACTCACCGTGGCCTTCGTTTTGACAGGTTATCGCCCCCGTAGCTCTAAACGAGCCAGAAGTTATGGCCGTCCGAATAATCGATATCTATAGGGTGCAACATCCACGGTGCAAGGTGCAACGTCCATCCGAAATAGCGAAACAGTGCCGTACGACTTTTAGGAATGCGTGCATGGATTTGAAACGGAACAGTACCATGGTGCACCACTCTCCAGCGATGGCAAATCGAAGACGAGCCACGGTAATCCCGTTTTACCGTAAAAATCCGGTGTCGAAAAAACGAAGGGTAAAAAACTTACGAGACCCGATTGAGATTCGGGTTGTCCTTTTTAGGCATTAATCTATCCGTTGACGGCTGAAAGCTATCAAAGCCGTAGAACTCACCGTGGCCTTCGTTTTGACAGGTTATCGCCCTCGTAACTCTGAACGAGCCAGAAGTTATGGCCGTCCGAATAATCGATATCTACAGGGTGCAACATCCACGGTGCAAGGTGCAACGTCCGTCCGAAATGGCGAAACAGCGCCGTACGACTTTTAGGAATGCGTGCATGGATTTGAAACGGAACAGTACCATGGTACCCCACTCTCCAGGGATGGCAAATCGAAGACGAGCCACGGTAATGCCGTTTTACCGTAAAAATCCTGTGTCGAAAAAACAAAGGGTAAAAAACTTACGAGACCCGATTGAGATTCGAGATGTCCTTTTTAGGCATTAATCTATCCGTTAATGGCTGAAAGCTGTCAAAGCCGTAGAACTCACCGTGGCCTTCATTTTGACAGGTTATCGCCCCCGTAACTCTAAACGAGCCAGAAGTTGTGGCCGTCCGAATAATTGATATCTACAGGGTGCAACATCCGCGGTGCAAGATGCAACGTCCGTCCGAAATGGCGAAACAGTGCCGTACGACTTTTAGAAATGCGGGTATGGATGTGAAACGGAACAGTACCATGGTGCCCTACTCTCCAACGATGGCAAATCGAAGATTAGCGACGGTAATCCTGTTTTACCGTAAAATTCCGGTGTCGAAAAAACAAAGGGTAAAAAACTAAAGAGACCCGATTGAGATTCGGGATGTCCTTTTTGGGCATTAATCTATCCGTTGATGGCTGAAAGCTGTCAAAGCCGTAGAACTCACCGTGGCCTTCGTTTTGACAGGTTATCGCCCGCGTAACTCTAAACGTGCCAGAAGTTATGGCCGACCGAATAATCGATATCTACAGGGTGCAACATCCGCGGTGCAAGGTGCAACGTCCGTCCGAAATGGCGAAAAAGTGCCGTACGACTTTTAGGAATGCGTGCATTGATTTGAAACGGAACAGTAACATGGTGCATCACTCTCCAGCGATGGCAAATCGAAGACGAGCGACGGTAATCCCGTTTTACCGTTAAATTCCGGTGTCGAAAAAACGAAGGGTAAAAAACTTACGAGACCCAATTGAGATTCGGGTTGTCCTTTTTGGGCATTAATCTATCCATTAACGGCTGAAAGCTGTCAAAGCCGTAGAACTCACCGTGGCCTTCGTTTTGACAGGTTATCGCCCGCGTAACCCTAAACGAGCCAGAAGTTATGGCCGTCCGAATAATCGATATCTACAGGGTGCAACATCCGCAGTGCAAGGTGCAACGTCCATTCGAAATGGCAAAACAGTGTCGTACGACTTTTAGAAATGCGGGCATGGATTTGAAACGGAACAGTACCATGGTGCACCACTCTCCGGCGATGGTAAATCGAAGACGAGCCTCGGTAATGCCGTTTTACCGTAATAATCCGGTGTCGAAAAAACGAAGGGTAAAAAACTTACAAGACCCGATTGTGATTCGGGTTGTCCTTTTCGGGTATTAATCTATCCGTTGACGGCTGAAAGCTGTCAAAGCCGTAGAACTCACCGTGGCCTTCGTTTTGACAGGTTATCGCCCCCGTAACTCTAAACGAGCCAGTAGTTATGGCCGTCCGAATAATCGATATCTACAGGGTGCAACATCTGCGGTGCAAGATGCAACGTCCGTCCGAAATGGAGAAACAGTGTCGTACGACTTTTAGAAATGCGGGCATGGATTTGAAACGGAACAGTACCATGGTTCACCACTCTTCGGCGATGGGAAATCGAAGATGACCCACGGTAATGCCGTTTTACCGTAAAAATCCGGTGTCGAAAAAACGAAGGGTAAAAAACTTACGAGACCCGATTGAGATTCGGGATGTCCTTTTTGGGCATTAATCTATCCGTTGACGGTTGAAAGCTGTCATAGCCGTAGAACTCACCGTGGCCTTCGTTTTGACAGGTTATCGCCCCCGTAAATCTAAACGAGCCAGAAGTTATGGCCGTCCGAATAATCGATATCTACATGGTGCAACATCCGCGGTGCAAGGTGCAACGTCCGTCCGAAATGGCGAAAAAGTGTCGTACGACTTTTAGGAATGCGTGCATGGATTTGAAACGGAATAGTACCATGGTGCACCACTCTCCAGCAATGGTTAATCGAAGACGAGCCACGGTAATGCCGTTTTACCGTAAAAATCCGGTGTCGAAAAAACGAAGGGTAAAAAACTTAGAAGACCCAATTGAGATTCGGGATGTCCTTTTTGGGCATTAATCTATCCATTGACGGCTGAAAGCTGTCAAAGCCGTAGAACTCACCATGGCCTTCGTTTTGACAGGTTATCGCCCCCGTAACTCAAAACGAGCCAGAAGTTATGGCCGTCCGAATAATCGATATCTACAGTGTGCAACATCCACGGTGCAAGGTGCAACGTCCGTCCGAAATGGCAAAACTGTGCCGTACGACATTTAGAAATGCGTGCATGGATTTGAAACGGAACAGTACCATGGTGCACCACTGTCCAGCGATGGCAAATCGAAGACGAGCCACGGTAATGCCGTTTTACCGTAAAAATCCGGTGTTGAAAAAACGAAGGGTAAAAAACTTACGAGACCCGATTGACATTCGGGATGTCCTTTTTGGGCATTAATCTATCCGTTGACGGCTGAAAGCTGTCAAAGCCGTAGAACTCACCGTGGCCTTCGTTTTGATAGGTTATCGCCTGCGTAATTCTAAACGAGCCAGAAGTTATGGACGTCCGAATAATCGATATCTACAGGGTGCAACATCCGCGGTGCAAGGTGCAACGTCCGTCCGAAATGGCAAAACTGTGCCGTACGTCATTTAGAAATGCGTGCGTGGATTTGAAACGGAACAGTACCATGGTGCACCACCCTCCAGCGATGGCAAATCGAAGACGAGGCACGGTAATCCCGTTTTACCATAAAAATCCGGTGTCGAAAAAAGGAAGGGTAAAAAACTTACGAGACCCGATTGAGATTCGGGATGTCCTTTTTGGGCATTAATCTATCCGTTGATGGCTGAAAGCCGTCAAAGCCGTAGAACTCACAGTGGCCTTCGTTTTGACAGGTTATCGCCCCCGTAACTCTAAACGAGCCAGAAGTTATGGCCGTCCGAATAATCGATATCTACAGGGTGCAACATCCGCGGTGCAAGGTGCAATGTCCGTCCGAAATGGCAAAACTGTGCCGTACGTCATTTAGAAATGCGTGCATGGATTTGACACGGAACAGTACCATGGTGCACCACTCTCCAGCGATGGCAAATCGAAGACGAGGCACGGTAATCCCGTTTTACCGTAAAAATCCGGTGTCGAAAAATGGAAGGGTAAAAAACTTACGAGACCCGATTGAGATTCGGGATGTCCTTTTTGGGCATTAATCTATCCGTTGACGGCTGAAAGCTGTCAAAGCCGTAGAACTCACCATGGCCTTCGTTTTGACAGGTTATCGCCCGCGTAACTCTAAACGAGCCAGAAGTTATGGCCGACCGAATAATCGATATCTACAGGGTGCAACATCCGCGGTGCAAGGTGCAACGTCCGTCCGAAATGGCGAAAAAGTGCCGTACGACTTTTAGGAATGCGTGCATTGATTTGAAACGGAAAAGTAACATGGTGCATCACTCTCCAGCGATGGCAAATCGAAGACGAGCGACGGTAATCCCGTTTTACCGTTAAATTCCGGTGTCGAAAAAACGAAGGGTAGAAAACTTACGAGACCCAATTGAGATTCGGGTTGTCCTTTTTGGGCATTAATCTATCCATTAACGGCTGAAAGCTGTCAAAGCCGTAGAACTCACCGTGGCCTTCGTTTTGACAGGTTATCGCCCGCGTAACTCTAAACGAGCCAGAAGTTATGGCCGTCCGAATAATCGATATCTACAGGGTGCAACATCCGCAGTGCAAGGTGCAACGTCCATTCGAAATAGCAAAACAGTGTCGTACGACTTTTAGAAATGCGGGCATGGATTTGAAACGGAACAGTACCATGGTGCACCACTCTCCGGCGATGGTAAATCGAAGACGAGCCTCGGCAATGCCGTTTTACCGTAATAATCCGGTGTCGAAAAAACAAAGGGTAAAAAACTTACGATACCCGATTGAGATTCGGGTTGTCCTTTTCGGGTATTAATCTATCCGTTGACGGCTGAAAGCTGTCAAAGCCGTAGAACTCACCGTGGCCTTCGTTTTGACAGGTTATCGGCCCCGTAACTCTAAACGAGCCAGTAGTTATGGCCGTCCGAATAATCGATATCTACAGGGTGCAACATCCGCGGTGCAAGGTGCAACGTCCATCCGAAATGGCGAAACAGTGCCGTACGACTTTTAGAAATGCGGGCATGGATTTGAAACGGAACAGTACCATGGTGCACCACTCTCCGGCGATGGGAAATCGAAGATGACCCACGGTAATGCCGTTTTACCGTAAAAATCCGGTGTCGAAAAAACGAAGGGTAAAAAACTTACGAGACCCGATTGAGATTCGTTATGTCCTTTTTGGGCATTAATCTATCCGTTGACGGCTGAAAGCTGTCATAGCCGTAGAACTCACCGTGGCCTTCGTTTTGACAGGTTATCGCCCCCGTAACTCTAAACGAGCCAGAAGTTATGGCCGTCCGAATAATCGATATCTACATGGTGCAACATCCGCGGTGCAAGGGTGCAACGTCCGTCCGAAATGGCGAAAAAGTGCCGTACGACTTTTAGGAATGCGTGCATGGATTTGAAATGGAATAGTACCATGGTGCACCACTCTCCAGCAATGGTTAATCGAAGACGAGCCACGGTAATGCCGTTTTACCGTAAAAATCCGGTGTCGAAAAAACGAAGGGTAAAAAACTTAGAAGACCCGATTGAGATTCGGGATGTCCTTTTTGGGCATTAATCTATCCATTGACGGCTGAAAGCTGTCAAAGCCGTAGAACTCACCATGGCCTTCGTTTTGACAGGTTATCGCCCCCGTAACTCAAAACGAGCCAGAAGTTATGGCCGTCCGAATAATCGATATCTACATGGTGCAACATCCACGGTGCAAGGTGCAACGTCCGTCCGAAATGGCAAAACTGTGCCGTACGACATTTAGAAATGCGTGCATGGATTTGAAACGGAACAGTACCATGGTGCACCACTCTCCAGCGATGGCAAATCGAAGACGAGCCACGGTAATGCCGTTTTACCGTAAAAATCCGGTGTCGAAAAAACGAAGGGTAAAAAACTTACGAGACCCGATTGACATTCGGGATGTCCTTTTTGGGCATTAATCTATCCGTTGACGGCTGAAAGCTGTCAAAGCCGTAGAACTCACCGTGGCCTTCGTTTTGATAGGTTATCGCCTGCGTAATTCTAAACGAGCCAGAAGTTATGGACGTCCGAATAATCGATATCTACAGGGTGCAACATCCGCGGTGCAAGGTGCAACGTCCGTCCGAAATGGCAAAACTGTGCCGTACGTCATTTAGAAATGCGTGCATGTATTTGAAACGGAACAGTACCATGGTGCACCACTCTCCAGCGATGGCAAATCGAAGACGAGGCACGGTAATCCCGTTTTACCGTAAAAATCCGGTGTCGAAAAAAGGAAGGGTAAAAAACTTACGAGACCCGATTGAGATTCGGGATGTCCTTTTTGGGCATTAATCTATCCGTTGACAGCAGAAAGCTGTCAAAGCCGTAGAACTCACCGTGGCCTTCGTTTTGACATGTTATCGCCCCCGTAACTCTAAACGAGCCAGAAGTTGTGGCCGTCCGAATAATCGATATCTACAGGGTGCAACATCCGCGGTGCAAGGTGCAATGTCCGTCCGAAATGGAAAAACTGTGCCGTACGTCATTTAGAAATGCGTGCATGGATTTGACACGGAATAGTACCATGGTGCACCACTCTCCAGCGATGGCAAATCGAAGACGAGCCACGGCAATCCCGTTTTACCGTAAAATTCCGGTGTCGAAAAAACGAAGGGTAAAAAACTAAAGAGACCCGATTGAGATTCGGGTTGTCCTTTTTTGGCATTAATCTATCCATTGACGGCTGAAAGCTGTCAAAGCCGTAGAACTCACCGTGGTCTTCGTTTTGACAGGTTATCGCCCGCGTAACTTTAAACGAGCCAGAAGTTATGGCCGACCGAATAATCGATGTCTACAGGGTGCAACATCCGCGGTGCAAGGTGCAATGTCCGTCCGAAATGGCGAAACAGTGCCGTACGACTTTTAGGAATGCGTGCATTGATTTGAAATGGAACAGTACCATGGTACACCACTCTCCAGCGATGGCAAATCGAAGACGAGCGATGGTAATCCCATTTTACCGTTAAATTCCGGTGTCGAAAAAACGAAGTGTAAAAAACTTACGAGACCCGATTGAGATTCGGGTTGTCCTTTTTGGGCATTAATCTATCCATTGACGGCTGAAAGCTGTAAAAGCCGTAGCACTCATCGGCCTTCGTTTTGACAGGTTATCGCCCGCGTAACTCTAAACGAGCCAGAAGTTATGGCCGTCCGAATAATCGATATCTACAGGGTGCAACATCCGCGGTGCAAGGTGCAACGTCCGTTCGAAATGGCGAAACAGTGCCGTACGACTTTTAGAAATGCGGGCATGGATTTGAAACGGAACAGTACCATGGTGCACCACTCTCCGGCGATGGTAAATCGAAGACGAGCCACGGTAATGTCGTTTTACCGTAAAAATCCGGTGTCGAAAAAACGAAGGGTAAAAAAACTTACGAGACCCGATTGAGATTCGGGTTGTCCTTTTCGGGTATTAATCTATCCGTTGACGGTTGAAAGCTGTCAAAGCCGTAGAACTCACCGTGGCCTTCGTTTTGACAGGTTATCGCCCCCGTAACTCTAAACGAGCCAGTAGTTATGGCCATCCGAATAATCGATATCTACAGGGAGCAACATCCGCGGTGCAAGGTGCAACGTCCGTCTGAAATGGCGAAACAGTGCCGTAAGACTTTTAGAAATGCGGGCATGGATTTAAAACGGAACAGTACCATGGTGCACCAGTCTCCGGCGATGGGAAATCGAAGATGACCCACGGTAATGCCGTTTTACCGTAAATATCCGGTGTCGAAAAAACGAAGGGTAAAAAACTTATGAGACCCGATTGAGATTCGGGATGACATTTTTGGGCATTAATCTATCCGTTGACGGCTGAAAGCTGTCAAAGCCGTAGAACTCACCGTGGCCTTCGTTTTGATAGGTTATCGCCTGCGTAATTCTAAACGAGCCAGAAGTTATGGACGTCCGAATAATCGATATCTACAGGGTGCAACATCCGCGGTGCAAGGTGCAACGTCCATCCGAAATGGCAAAACTGTGCCGTACGTCATTTAGAAATGCGTGCATGGAATTGAAATGGAACAGTACCATGGTGCACCACTCTCCAACGATGGAAAATCGAAGACGAGCCACGGTAATCCCGTTTTACCGTAAAAATCCGTTGTCGAAAAAACGAAGGGTAAAAAACTTACGAGACCCGATTGAGATTCGGGATGTCCTTTTTGGGCATTAATCTATCCGTTGACGGCTGAAAGCGGTCAAAGCCGTAGAACTCACCGTGGCCTTCGTTTTGACAGGTTATCGCCCCCGTAACTCTAAACGAGCCAGAAGTTATGGTCGTCCGAATAATCGATATCTACAGGGTGCAACATCCGCGGTGCAAGGTGCAACGTCCGTCCGAAATGGCAAAACTGTGCCGTACGTCATTTAGAAACGCGTGCATGGATTTGAAACGGAACAGTACCATGGTGCACCACTCTCCAGCGATGGCAAATCGAAGACGAGCCACGGTAATCCCGTTTTACCGTAAAAATCCGGTGTCGAAAAAACGAAGGGTTAAAAACTTACGAGACCCGATTGAGATTCGAGATGTCCTTTTTGGGCATTAATCTATCCATTGACAGCTGTAAGCTTTCAAAGCCGTAGAACTCACCGTGGCCTTCGTTTTGACAGGTTATCGCTTGCGTAACTCTAAACGAGGCAGAAGTTATGGCCGTCCGAATAATCGATATCTACAGGGTGCAACATCCGCGGTGCAAGGTACAACGTCCGTCCGAAATTGCGAAACAGTGCCGTACGACTTTTAGGATTGCGTACATTGATTTGAAATGGAACAGTACCATGGTGCACCACTCTCCAGCGATGGCAAACCGAAGACGAGCCACGGTAATCCCGTTTTACCGTTAAAATCCGGTGTCGAAAAAACGAAGGGTAAAAAACCTACGAGACCCGATTGAGATTCGTGTTGTCCTTTTTGGGCGTTAATCTATCCGTTGACGGCTGAAAGCTGTCAAAGCCGTAGAACTCACCGTGGCCTTCGTTTTTACAGGTTATCGCCCCCGTAACACTAAACGAGCCAGAAGTTATGGCCGTCCGAATAATCGATATCTACAGGGTGCAACATCCACGGTGCAAGGTGCAACGTCCGTCCGAAATGGCGAAACAACGCCGTACGACTTTTAGGAATGCGTGCATGGATTTGAAACGGAACAGTACCATGGTGCACCACTCTCCAGGGATGGCAAATCGAAGACGAGCCACGGTAATGCCGTTTTACCGTAAAAATCCAGTGTCGAAAAATCGAAGGGTAAAAAACTTACGAGACCCGATTGAGATTCAGGTTGTCCTTTTCGGGTATTAATCTGTCCGTTGAAGGCTGAAAGCCATCATAGCCGTACAACTCACCGTGGCCTTCGTTTTGACAGGTTACCGCCCCCGTATCTCTAAACGAGCCAGAAGTTATGGCCGTCCGAATAATCGATATCTACAGGGTGCAACATCCACGGTGCAAGGTGCAACGTCCGTCCGAAATGGCGAAACAGTGCCGTACGACTTTTAGAAATTCGGGCATGGATTTGAAACGGAACAGTACCATGGTGCACCACTCTCCGGCGATGGGAAATCGAAGATGACCCACGGTAATGCCGTTTTACCGTAAAAATCCGGTGTCGAAAAAACGAAGGGTAAAAAACTTACGAGGCCCGATTGAGATTCGGGATGTCCTTTTTGGGCATTAATCTATCCGTTGACGGCTAAAAGCCGTCAAAGCCGTAGAACTCACCGTGGCGTTCGTTTTGACAGGTTATCACCCCCGTAACTCTAAACGAGCCAGTAGTTATGGCCGTCCGAATAATCGATATCTACAGGGTGCAACATCCGCGGTGCAAGGTGCAACGTCCGTCCGAAATGGCGAAACAGTGCCGTACGACTTTTAGAAATGCGGGCATGGATTTCAAACGGAACAGTACCATGGTGCACCACTCTCCGGCGATGGAAAATCGAAGATGACCCACGGTAATGCCGTTTTACCGTAAAAATCCGGTGTCGAAAAAACAAAGGGTAAAAAATTATGAGACCCGATTGAGATTCGGGATGTCCTTTATGGGCATTAATCTATCCGTTGACGGCTAAAAGCTGTCAAAGCCGTAGAACTCACCGTGGCCTTCGTTTTGATAGGTTATCGCCTACGTAATTCTAAACGATCCAGATGTTATGGACGTCCGAATAATCGATATCTACAGGGTGCAACATCCGCGGTGCAAGGTGCAACGTCCATCCGAAATGGCAAAACTGTGCCGTACGTCATTTAGAAATGCGTGCATGGATTTGAAACGGAACTGTACCATGGTGCACCACTCTCCAGCGATGGCAAATCGAAGACGAGCCACGGTAATCCCGTTTTACCGTAAAAATCCGGTGTCGAAAAAACGAAGGGTAAAAAACTTACGAGACCCGATTGAGATTCGGGATGTCCTTTTTGGGCATTAATCTATCCGTTGACGGTTGAAAGCTGTCAAAGCCGTAGAACTCACCTTGGCCTTCGTTTTGACAGTTTATCTCCCGCGTAACTCTAAATGAGCCAGAAGTTATGGCCGTCCGAATAATCGATATCTACAGGGCGCAACACCCGCGGTGCAAGGTGCAACGTCCGTCCGAAATGGCGAAACAGTGCCGTACGACTTTTAGGAATGCGTGCATGGATTTGAAAAGGAACAGTACCATGGTGCACCACTCTCCAGGGATGGCAAATCGAAGACGAGCCACGGTAATGCCGTTTTACCGTAAAAATCCGGTATCGAAAAAACGAAGGGTAAAAAACTTACGAGACCCGATTGACATTCGGGATGTCCTTTTTGGGCATTAATCTATCCATTGACGGCTGAAAGCTGTCAAAGCCGTAAACTCACCATGGCCTTCGTTTTGATAGGTTATCGCCTGCGTAATTCTAAACGAGCCAGAAGTTATGGACGTCCGAATAATCGATATCTACAGGGTGCAACATCCGCGGTGCAAGGTGCAACGTCCGTCCGAAATGGCAAAACTGTGCCGTACGTCATTTAGAAATGCATGCATGGATTTGAAACGGAACAGTACCATGGTGTACCACTCTCCAGCGATGGTAGACCGAAGACGAGCCACGGTAATCCCGTTTTACCGTAAAAAGCCGGTGTCGAAAAAATGAAGGGTAAAAAACTTACGAGACCCGATTGAGATTCGAGATGTCCTTTTTGGGCATTAATCTATCCGTTGACGGCTGAAAGCTGTCAAAGCCGTAGAACTCACCGTGGCCTTCGTTTTGACGGGTTATCGTCCCCGTAACTCTAAACGAGCCAGAAGTTATGGCCGTCCGAATAATCGATTTCTACAGGGTGCAACATCCGCGGTGCAAGGTGCAACGCCGTCCGAAATGGCAAAACTGTTCCGTACGTCATTTAGAAATGCGTGCATGGATTTGAAACGGAACAGTACCATGGTGCACCACTCTCCAGCGATGGCAGATCGAAGACGAGCCACGATAATCCCGTTTTACCATAAAATTCCGGTGTCGAAAAAACGAAGGGTAAAAAACTAAAGAGACCCGATTGAGATTCGGGTTGTCCTTTTTGGGCATTAATCTATCCATTGACGGCTGAAAGCTGTCAAAGCCGTAGAACTCACCGTGGCCTTCGTTTTGATAGGTTATCGCCCGCGTACCTCTAAACGAGCCAGAAGTTATGGCCGACCGAATAATCGATGTCTACAGGGTGCAACATCCGCGGTGCAAGGTGCAATGTCCGTCCGAAATGGCGAAACAGTGCCGTACAACTTTTAGGAATGCGTGCATTGATTTGAAACGGAACAGTACCATGGTGCACGATTCTCCAGCGATGGCAAATCGAAGACGAGCGACGGTAATCCCATTTTACCGTTAAATTCCGGTGTCGAAAAAACGAAGGGTAAAAAACTTACGAGACCCCATTGAGATTCGGGTTGTCCTTTTCGGGCAATAATCTATCCATTGACTGTTGAAAGCTGTAAAAGCCGTAGAACTCACCGTGGCCTTCGTTTTGACAGGTTATTGCCCGCGTAACTCTAAACGAGCCAAAAGTTATGGTCGTCCGAATAATCGATATCTACAGGGTGCAACATCCGCGGTGCAAGGTGCAACGTCCGTTCGAAATGGCGAAACAGTGTCGTACGACTTTTAGAAATGCGGGCATGGATTTGAAATGGAACAGTACCATGGTGCACCACTCTCCGGCGATGGTAAATCGAAGACGAGCCACGGTAATGCCGTTTTACCGTAAAAATCCGGTGTCGAAAAAACGAAGGGTAAAAAACTTACGAGACCCGATTGAGATTCGGGTTGTCCTTTTCGGGTATTAATCTATCCGTTGACGGCTGAAAGCTATCAAAGCCGTAGAACTCACCGTGGCCTTCGTTTTGACTGGTTATCGCCCCCGTAACTCTAAACGAGCCAGTAGTTATGGCCGTCCGAATAATCGATATCTACAGGGTGCAACATCCGCGGTGCAAGGTGCAACGTCCGTCCGAAATGGCGAAACAGTGCCTTACGACTTTTAGAAATGCGGGCATGGATTTCAAACGGAACAGTACCATGGTGCACCAGTCTCCGGCGATGGGAAATCGAAGATGACCCACGGTAATGCCGTTTTACCGTAAAAATCCGGTGTCGAAAAAACGAAGGGTAAAAAACTTACGAGACCCGATTGAGATTCGGGATGTCCTTTTTGGGCATTAATCTATCCATTGACGGCTGAAAGCTGTCAAAGCCGTAGAACTCACCGTGGCCTTCGTTTTGATAGGTTATAGCCTGCGTAATTCTAAACGAGCCAGAAGTTATGGACGTCCGAATAATCGATATCTACAGGGTGCAACATCCGCGGTGCAAGGTGCAACGTCCGTCCGAAATGGCAAAACTGTGCCGTACGTCATTTAGAAATGCGTGCATGGAATTGAAATGGAACAGCACCATGGTGCACCCTCTCCAACGATGGCAAATCGATGACGAGCCACGGTAATCTCGTTTTACCGTAAAAATCCGGTGTCGAAAAAACGAAGGGTAAAAAACTTACGAGACCCGATTGAGATTCGGGATGTCCTTTTTGGGCATTAATCTATCCGTTGACGGCTGAAAGCCGTCAAAGCCGTAGAACTCACCGTGGCCTTCGTTTTGACAGGTTATCGCCCCCGTAATTCTAAACGAGCCAGAAGTTATGGCCGTCCGAATAATCGATATCTACAGGGTGCAACATCCGCGGTGCAAGGTGCAACGTCCGTCCGAAATGGCAAAACTGTGTCGTACGTCATTTAGAAACGCGCGCATGGATTTGAAACGGAACAGTACCATGGTGCACCACTCTCCAGCGATGGCAAATCGAAGACGAGCCACGGTAATCCCGTTTTACCGTAAAAATCCAGTGTCCAAAAAACGAAGGGTTAAAAACTTACGAGACCCGATTGAGATTCGGGATGTCCTTTTTGGGCATTAATCTATCCATTGACGGCTGAAAGCTGTCAAAGCCGTAGAACTCACCATGGCCTTCGTTTTGACAGGTTATCGCCCGCGTAACTCTAAACGAGCCAGAAGTTATGGCCGTCCGAATAATCGATATCTACAGGGTGCAACATCCGCGGTGCAAGGTGCAACGTCCGTCCGAAATGGCGAAACAGTGCCGTATGACTTTTAGGAATGCGTGCATTGATTTGAAACGGAACTATACCATGGTGCACCACTCTCCAGCGATGGCAAACCGAAGACGAGCCACGGTAATCCCGTTTTACCGTAAAAATCCGGTGTCGAAAAAACGAAGGGTAAAAAATCTACGAGACCCAATTGAGATTCGTGTTGTCCTTTTTGGGCATTAATCTATCCGTTGACGGCTGAAAGTTGTCAAAGCCGTAGAACTCACCGTGGCCTTTGTTTTTACAGGTTATCGCCCCCGTAACACTAAACGAGCCAAAAGTTATGGCCGTCCGAATAATCGATATCTACAGGGTGCAACATCCACGGTGCAAGGTGCAACGTCCGTCCGAAATGGCGAAACAACGCCGTACGACTTTTAGGAATGCGTGCATGGATTTGAAACGGAACAGTACCATGGTGCACCACTCTCCAGGGATGGAAAATCGAAGACGAGCCACGGTAATGCCATTTTACCGTAAAAATCCAGTGTCGAAAAAACGAAGGGTAAAAAACTTACGAGACCCGATTGAGATTCGGGTTGTCCTTTTCGGGTATTAATCTATCCGTTGACGGCTGAAAGCCGTCAAAGCCGTGGAACACACCGTGGCCTTCGTTTTGACAGGTTATCGCCCCTGTAACTCTGAACGAGCCAGAAGTTATGGCCGTCCGAATAATCGATATCTACAGGGTGCAACATCCACGGTGCAAGGTGCAACGTCCGTCCAAAATGGCGAAACAGTGCCGTACGACTTTTAGAAATTCGGGCATGGATTTGAAACGGAACAGTACCATGGTGCACCACTCTCCGGCGATGGAAAATCGAAGATGACCCACGGTAATGCCGTTTTACCGTAAAAATCCGGTGTTGAAAAAACGAAGGGTAAAAAATTTACGAGGCCCGATTGAGATTCGGGATGTCCTTTTTGGGCATTAATCTATCCGTTGACGGCTGAAAGCTATCAAAGCCGTAGAACTCACCGTGGCCTTCGTTTTGACAGGTTATCGCCCCCGTAACTCTAAAGATCCAGAAGTTATGGTCGTCCGAATAATCGATATCTACATGGTGCAACATCCGCGGTGCAAGGTGCAACGTCCGTCCGAAATGGCGAAACAGTGCCGTACGACTTTTAGGAATGCGTGCACGATTTTAAACGGAACAGTACCATGGTGCACCACTCTCCAGCAATGGCTAATCGAAGACGAGCCACGGTAATGCCGTTTTACCGTAAAAATCCGGTGTCGAAAAAACGAAGGGTAAAAAACTTACGAGACCCGATTGAGATTCGGGTTGTCCTTTTCTGGTATTAGTCTATCCGTTGACGGCTGAAAGCTGTCAAAGCCGTAGAACTCACCGTGGCCTTTGTTTTGACAGGTTATCGCCCCCGTATCTTTAAACGAGCCAGTAGTTATGGCCGTCCGAATAATCGATATCTACAGGGTGCAACATCCGCGGTGCAAGGTGCAACGTCCGTCCGAAATGGCGAAACAGTGCCGTACGACTTTTAGAAATGCGGGCATGGATTTAAAACGGAACAGTACCATGGTGCACCAGTCTCCGACGATGGGAAATCGAAGATGACCCACGGTAATGCCGTTTTACCGTAAAAATCCAGTGTCGAAAAAACGAAGGGTAAAAAACTTACGAGACCCGATTGAGATTCAGGATGTCCTTTTTGGGCATTAATATATCCGTTGACGGCTGAAAGCTGTCAAAGACGTAGAACTCACCGTGGCCTTCGTTTTGATAGTGTTATCCCAACTTTTGGCAAAGTTGAGATATCCAAAATTTACTAGAAATCCATGATTACTATTCATGAATATCAACCATGCATTGCAGGATAACCATGGATATCGATGAATTTTGCCCGAGTCCGGAACGGGCCACAATTGATAGGACACGACAAGAAAGATCATAGAAGCCAGCTTTTCAAATTTCAAGTCAATCCGAGTTCGTTTGCCCAAGTTATGATGGATTCGAGTTAAGAGCGATGGACATTGCCCAGTTCGAACCCATCACGAGGTCCAGTTCGAACCCATCACGAAGTCCAGTTCGAACCCATCACGATGTCCAGTTCGAACCCATCACGAAGTCCATTTCGAACCCATCACAGAGGTCCAGTTCGAACCCATCACGAAGTCCAGTTCGAACCCATCACAGAGGTCCAGTTCGAACCCATCACGAAGTCCAGTTCGAACCCATCAGAGAGGTCCTGTTCGAACCCATCACGAAGTCCAGTTCGAACCCATCACGAGGTCCAGTTCGAACCCATCACGAGGTCCAGTTCGAACCCATCACGAAGTCCAGTTCGAACCCATCACGATGTCCAGTTCGAACCCATCACGAAGTCCATTTCGAACCCATCACAGAGGTCCAGTTCGAACCCATCACGAAGTCCAGTTCGAACCCATCACAGAGGTCCAGTTCAAACCCATCACGAAGTCCAGTTCGAACCCATCACAGAGGTCCTGTTCGAACCCATCACGAAGTCCAGTTCGAACCCATCACGAGGTCCAGTTCGAACCCATCACGAGGTCCAGTTCGAACCCATCACGAAGTCCAGTTCGAACCCATCACGATGTCCAGTTCGAACCCATCACGAAGTCCATTTCGAACCCATCACAGAGGTCCAGTTCGAACCCATCACGAAATCCAGTTCGAACCCATCACAGAGGTCCAGTTCGAACCCATCACGAAGTCCAGTTCGAACCCACTGGGTCAACCAACCATGATGACGTGTCTTCCATCGGTTCGAATGCGCCGAGATATATGGAGTCGAAGCGGTCAACACGGAGTGAAGTCCGGATCGATTCGAAGTTTGCGCTCCACGTCACCACGAAGTCGCGTGCTATGATGGATTCGAAACCATCGGTTCGAACACATGGGTTCGAACCAAACAGCTATCCCATAAACTCAAATTCGAATCCATCATATCTCCCAACCTGCTGATCCAAACGCCATGAAATTTTCACAGATGCTTGCATACATATTGATGAATGTCCACGCCAAATTTCACCTCGATTGGATGAATTCTTGATCGGTTCGAATGGAGTTCGAACCGATACCAAAGTGGGCCCAAACTTCCCGAGACCGTACGTATGGGCCCCCTCACGTGCCAGAAGAGGTCTCCCGAGTTTTCAGCAAGAGAGCAGCAGCCTACGCCTATAAATAGACCCCCAGGTCATTCAGAAAAGGGACTGGATTCTCTTTGGCAAGATCACGGCTCTGAAGCATCAAGACTCCACCAAGGCTCTACTTTGCACTCAACAACCATCGTTGTACTTGAATTTCAGAACTACAATTCGTTGTAATCCGCAGTAATCGATTGTAATCAGCGAAGAACATCAATAAAAGGAAAAACCTTTGAAGTGGACGTAGGCCGGAGACAGCCGAACCACTATAAAATCGTGTGTTCTTATTTACATTTACTGCTTTACTACTTAGATCTGTGATTTGTGTTTGGATATTGCTGATTTATATTCGAACACTGGTGCTTTCACATTCATCGGGGTTTGTGACCAATTTTGGTGCAAACACTTTGGTGCTTTCACTGAGAAGAACTAGCACCCGCTACATCAAGATTCAGAATTCAGATTCAAAAGTTTGAAGAATTCCAATTCAGAAACAATGACTCGACAAACGAGACAGAGAGTTGATAGGAGCCAACAAGGAGGAAGCCAAGAAGCATCCTCTGGATCACGAGAAGGACCGGCTTCCGTCTACATTACTAGAGACGAGATGGAGGCTATGGCCAATTCACTACGCGAAAGCATGATGAAGAGTCAACAGGAAATGCTGCAGAATTTTCTCGAGCAGATGAGGGCAGCGAATATGCAAAACCTTGGACCAACTGCAACAGCTACGAGTACGGGACAAGGAATCAGGATTGCAGAACCAAACGAAGGACAGGCTCAAGGCCAGAATACAGGAGTTGAAAGCGGTCAACAAGGCCTTGGGGGCAGACCCTCAGGGACCGATACTGGAAGACCAACAGACGGAGCTCAACCAGCTGGAGCCAATGCATACGCTAACGAGCCACCAGAAGAATATGTACCAGAATTCCCTTCAAGGCTTGGGGGGCAGGACAGAAACTTGACAAGGGGCCAACCCCTAGACGGAGATGAGAGAATGATTGGCCTCATGCGAAAAATCATGAGAGGAGGATTGCCTAGCGGAGGCCTAGAAGAAGTTAGTCGGAGTCCATTCACTCCAAACATCCGGAACGCAAGGAACCCTCCGAAGTTCAAACTACCAGCGCTAGATCCCTATGACGGAAGGTCAGACCCGACCATGCACATCACAAGATATATCAGGCACATGGAAGTGCTGGGGGCATCCGAAGAAGTAATGGCACGGTGCTTCCCTCTATATTTGTCAGATTTAGCTTCACTATGGTTCAGACAACTAGAGACTGGATCAATCGGAACATGGAGCGAGCTCGTTGATTGCTTCATGAGACAGTTCAGGGTCCACGTAACGCGACCCAAGAGTGTGATGACTTTAGCAACAGTCAAGCAAAGGACCGGAGAGTCCATAAAAGATTTTCTGCTGAGATTCAACGTCACAGTGACTTCTGTGGATCGCCCGGATCCATCAATGATTTTAATGGCGGCGGTGGCAGGAGTCGCGGAAGGCACCAAGTTTAAAGATTCTCTAACAAAAGATCCACCACAAAATCTTGGAGAGTTCTTTCATAAAGCCGAGAAGTTCATTCGGTTAGAAGAATCACAAGCCGAGAGTCGTGAAATAAACGCCACGAAAAGCGTAGGAACCTCTAGAGAGCAGTCCGGAGCGGACAAGGGAAAAAGGAAACAGGATGACGGACAAGATGGTCCTGATAAACGGAAGAAATTCCGAGAACCAAGATTCAGGCAGTACACAGATCTGAATGCAAGCCTAGAAAGGGTCTTCACTGAAACCAGGGGGCAACTTCACTAACGAAAGCCACCTGTAAGGGATCCCACCGAGCGGGAGCGCAGGACTGGAAAATATTGCCTGTTCCATGAGCTGGATGGGCACACCACAGATGAATGCCGTCACCTGAAGGATGAGGTGGAAGAACATGCTAGGGGTGGTAGATTGCCACAATATGTCAGAGAACGGACAGCAGCAACGAGACATGAACAACTACCGCCTCCGCCTAGTAGGAACGATCCTGGATCGGGATCACGACTCGTCATCAACTGATTAAAGATGGCAAGGGCCAAGTCCAAGATTTGGGCTTCGGTCGAATAATTTTATTTAGATTTATTTTCAGAATAAACGG
Source organism: Allium cepa (assembly GCA_030765085.1). Taxonomy (NCBI): domain Eukaryota; kingdom Viridiplantae; phylum Streptophyta; class Magnoliopsida; order Asparagales; family Amaryllidaceae; genus Allium; species Allium cepa. The sequence goes on along the minus strand of CM060943.1, from coordinate 32,381,707 downwards.
TTACTCCACTTACACATGTACGGGAACCGGAGAAAATCCCTAGGCATGCTCTGAGATGGAGATAAACCGCCACGCCCGGAGAGGCAATCCTTAGTTTTTTTTTTCTTCTGATGTTTGAGATTGAACATCTGGAACTTGAATTTTAATAAATAAATTAGAACTTCTTGCAATGAACCTTTTGACCGGAGAGTCAAAGGATGAACATTAACTACCAATATAACCATGATCGCTTTATGACCCTATCCGGAGAGACGGGGTCCGAAAGCAAGAAGTGAGTTGCTTCGCCGGAGAGCGACAGGATCGACTCGCTTATACAAGAAAGATCGCCTTCACCCGGAGAGGTGAATCCATAAGGCAAGAAGTGAGTTGCTTCGCCGGAGAGCGACAGGATCGACTCACTTATCGTCGTTTCCCCTTCACCAGAGAGTGACAGGATGGGATCCGACAAGAGTCCGGAGAGACTATGATCGGCCGATGATTCAGGTCATGGCATCGCTTAATGTTCAACTGCTTTGAACCGGAGTGCAAGAAGTGAGTCGCTTCGCCGGAGAGCGACAGGATCGACTCACTTAAGCGCTGTTTCCCCTTCACCGGAGAGTGACAGGATGGGATCCAGCAAGAGCCCGGAGAGGCTATGATCGGTCCCGAACGACCATGATATCGCTATACGTCCTAACTGGGACCAGAGTGCAAGGGATAGAAGGCAACGCCAGAGAGCAATAGGATTTTTCTATTCAATCACTAAGTCTAGAATGGGCTTAGTAAGGGTACAGAGCAGCCGATGATAGTCTGGAGAGACTACGAAACTTCATTCTCAACTTCTACGGAAAGGACGAATACTGATTTGGCTTCGAACAGCCACAAACTTGATTGATAATACCACAGCTATGAATGAAGCATGAATTTATTACACTTGATTTGAGACCGTTCAAAACATACCTTTTACAAAAAGGCATGTTTTGGGGGGCAAAATGTTATCCCAACTTTTGGCAAAGTTGAGATATCCAAAATTTACTAGAAATCCATGATTACTATTCATGAATATCAACCATGCATTGCAGGATAACCATGGATATCGATGAATTTTGCCCGAGTCCGGAACGGGCCACAATTGATAGGACACGACAAGAAAGATCATAGAAGCCAGCGTTTCAAATTTCAAGTCAATCCGAGTTCGTATGCCCAAGTTATGATGGATTCGAGTTAAGAGCGATGGACATTGCCCAGTTCGAACCCATCACGAGGTCCAGTTCGAACCCATCACGAAGTCCAGTTCGAACCCATCACGATGTCCAGTTCGAACCCATCACGAAGTCCATTTCGAACCCATCACAGAGGTCCAGTTCGAACCCATCACGAAGTCCAGTTCGAACCCATCAGAGAGGTCCTGTTCGAACCCATCACGAAGTCCAGTTCGAACCCATCACGAGGTCCAGTTCGAACCCATCACGAGGTCCAGTTCGAACCCATCACGAAGTCCAGTTCGAACCCATCACGATGTCCAGTTCGAACCCATCACGAAGTCCATTTCGAACCCATCACAGAGGTCCAGTTCGAACCCATCACGAAGTCCAGTTCGAACCCATCACAGAGGTCCAGTTCGAACCCATCACGAAGTCCAGTTCGAACCCATCACAGAGGTCCTGTTCGAACCCATCACGAAGTCCAGTTCGAACCCATCACGAGGTCCAGTTCGAACCCATCACGAGGTCCAGTTCGAACCCATCACGAAGTCCAGTTCGAACCCATCACGATGTCCAGTTCGAACCCATCACGAAGTCCATTTCGAACCCATCACAGAGGTCCAGTTCGAACCCATCACGAAATCCAGTTCGAACCCATCACAGAGGTCCAGTTCGAACCCATCACGAAGTCCAGTTCGAACCCACTGGGTCAACCAACCATGATGACGTGTCTTCCATCGGTTCGAATGCGCCGAGATATATGGAGTCGAAGCGGTCAACACGGAGTGAAGTCCGGATCGATTCGAAGTTTGCGCTCCACGTCACCACGAAGTCGCGTGCTATGATGGATTCGAAACCATCGGTTCGAACACATGGGTTCGAACCAAACAGCTATCCCATAAACTCAAATTCGAATCCATCATATCTCCCAACCTGCTGATCCAAACGCCATGAAATTTTCACAGATGCTTGCATACATATTGATGAATGTCCACGCCAAATTTCACCTCGATTGGATGAATTCTTGATCGGTTCGAATGGAGTTCGAACCGATACCAAAGTGGGCCCAAACTTCCCGAGACCGTACGTATGGGCCCCCTCACGTGCCAGAAGAGGTCTCCCGAGTTTTCAGCAAGAGAGCAGCAGCCTACGCCTATAAATAGACCCCCAGGTCATTCAGAAAAGGGACTGGATTCTCTTTGGCAAGATCACGGCTCTGAAGCATCAAGACTCCACCAAGGCTCTACTTTGCACTCAACAACCATCGTTGTACTTGAATTTCAGAACTACAATTCGTTGTAATCCGCAGTAATCGATTGTAATCAGCGAAGAACATCAATAAAAGGAAAAACCTTTGAAGTGGACGTAGGCCGGAGACAGCCGAACCACTATAAAATCGTGTGTTCTTATTTACATTTACTGCTTTACTACTTAGATCTGTGATTTGTGTTTGGATATTGCTGATTTATATTCGAACACTGGTGCTTTCACATTCATCGGGGTTTGTGACCAATTTTGGTGCAAACAGATAGGTTATCGACTGCGTAATTCTAAACGAGCCAGAAGTTATGGACGTCCGAATAATCGATATCTACAGGGTGCAACATCCGCGGTGCAAGGTGCAACGTCCGTCCGAAATGGCAAAACTGTGCCGTACGTCATTTAGAAATGCGTGCATGGAATTGAAATGGAACAGTGCCATGGTGCACCACTCTCCAACGATGGCAAATCGAAGACGAGCCGCGGTAATCCCGTTTTACCGTAAAAATCCGGTGTCGAAAAAACGAAGGGTAAAAAACTTACGAGACCCGATTGAGATTCGGGATGTCCTTTTTGGGCATTAATCTATCCATTGACGGCTGAAAGCTGTCAAAGCCGTAGAACTCACCGTGGCCTTCGTTTTGACAGGTTATCGCCCCCGTAACTCTAAACGAGCCAGAAGTTATGGCCGTCCGAATAATCGATATCTACAGGGTGCAACATCCGCGGTGCAAGGTGCAACGTCCGTCCGAAATGGTAAAACTGTGCCGTACGTCATTTAGAAAAGCGTGCATGGATTTGAAACGGAACTGTACCATGGTGCACCACTCTCCAGCGATGGCAAATCGAAGACGAGCCACGGTAATCCCGTTTTACCGTAAAAATCCGGTGTCGAAAAAACGAAGGGTTAAAAACTTACGAGACCCGATTGAGATTCGGGATGTCCTTTTTGGGCATTAATCTATCCATTGACGGCTGAAAGCTGTCAAAGCCGTAGAACTCACCGTGGCCTTCGTTTTGACAGGTTATCGCCTGCGTAACTCTAAACGAGCCAGAAGTTATGGCCGTCCGAATAATCGATATCTATAGGGTGCAACATCCGCGGTGCAAGGTGCAACGTCCGTCCGAAATGGCGAAACAGTTCCGTATGACTTTTAGGAATGCGTGCATTGATTTGAAACGTAACAGTACCATGGTGCACCACTCTCTAGCGATGGCAAACCGAAGACGAGCCACGGTAATCCCGTTTTACCGTAAAAATCCGATGTCGAAAAAACGAAGGGTAAAAAACCTACGAGACCCGATTGAGATTCGTGCTGTCCTTTTTGGGCATTAATCTATCCGTTGACGGCTGAAAGCTATCAAAGCCGTAGAACTCAACGTGGCCTTTGTTTTTACAGGTTATCGCCCCTGTAACACTAAACGAGCCAGAAGTTATGGCCGTCCGAATAATCGATATCTACAGGGTGCAACATCCACGGTGCAAGGTGCAACGTCCGTCCGAAATGGCGAAACAACGCCGTACGACTTTTAGGAATGCCTGCATGGATTTGAAACGGAACAGTACCATGGTGCACCACTCTCCAGGGATGGCAAATCGAAGACGAGCCACGGTAATGCCGTTTTACCGTAAAAATCCAGTGTCGAAAAAACGAAGGGTAAAAAACTTACGAGACCCGATTGAGATTCGGGTTGTCCTTTTCGGGTATTAATCTATCCGTTGATGGCTGAAAGCCGTCAAAGCCGTAGAACACACCGTGGCCTTTGTTTTGACAGGTTATCGCCCCCGTAACTCTAAACGAGCCAGAAGTTATGGCCGTCCGAATAATCGATATCTACAGGGTGCAACATCCACGGTGCAAGGTGCAACGTCCGTCCGAAATGGCGAAACAGTGCCATACGACTTTTAGAAATTCGGGCATGGATTTGAAACGGAACAGTACCATGGTGCACCACTCTCCGGTGATGGGAAATCGAAGATGACCCACGGTAATGCCGTTTTACCTTAAAAATCCGGTGTCGAAAAAACGAAGGGCAAAAAACTTACGAGGCCCAATTGAGATTCGGGATGTCCTTTTTGGGCATTAATCTATCCGTTGACGGCTGAAAGCTATCAAAGCCGTAGAACTCACCGAGGCCTTCGTTTTGACAGGTTATCGCCCCCATAACTCTAAAGAGCCAGAAGTTATGGCCGTCCGAATAATCGATATCTACATGGTGCAACATCCGCGGTGCAAGGTGCAACGTCCGTCTGAAATGGCGAAACAGTGCCGTACGACTTTTAGGAATGCGTGCATGGATTTGAAACGGAACAGTACCATGGTGCACCACTCTCCAGCAATGGCTAATCGAAGACGAGCCACGGTAATGCCGTTTTACAGTAAAAATCCGGTGTCGAAAAAACGAAGGATAAAAAACTTACAAGACCCGATTGAGATTCGGGTTATCCTTTTCGGGTATTAATCTATCCGTTGACGGTTGAAAGCTGTCAAAGACGTAGAACTCACCGTGGCCTTCGTTTTGACAGGTTATCGCCCCCGTAACTCTAAACGAGCCAGTAGTTATGGTCGTCCGAATAATCGATATCTACAGGGTGCAACATCCGCGTTGCAAGGTGCAACGTCCGTCCGAAATGGCGAAACAGTGCCGTACGACTTTTAGAAATGCGGGCATGGATTTAAAACAGAACAGTACCATGGTGCACCACTCTCCGGCGATGGGAAATCGAAGATGACCCACGGTAATGCCGTTTTACCGTAAAAATCCGGTGTCGAAAAAACGAAGGGTAAAAACTTATGAGACCCGATTGAGATTCGGGATGTCCTTTTTGGGCATTAATCTATCCGTTGACGGCTAAAAGCTGTCAAAGCCGTAGAACTCACCGTGGCCTTCGTTTTGATAGGTTATCGCCTGCGTAATTCTAAACGAGCCAGACGTTATGGACGTCCGAATAATCGATATCTACAGGGTGCAACATCCGCGGTGCAAGGTGCAACGTCCGTCCAAAATGGCAAAACTATGCCGTACGTAATTTAGAAATGCGTGCATGGATTTGAAACGGAACAGTACCATGGTGCACCACTCTCCAGCGATGGCAAATCGAAGACGAGCCACGGTAATCCCGTTTTACCGTAAAAATCCGGTGTCGAAAAAACGAAGGGTAAAAAACTTACGAGACCCGATTGAGATTTGGGATGTCCTTTTTGGGCATTAATCTATCCGTTGACGGTTGAAAGCTATCAAAGCCGAAGAACTCACCTTGGCCTTCGTTTTGACAGGTTATCTCCCGCGTAACTCTAAATGAGCCAGAAGTTATGGCCGTCCGAATAATCGATATCTACAGGGCGCAACATCCACGATGCAAGGTGCAACGTCCGTCCGAAATGGCGAAACAATGCCGTACGACTTTTAGGAATGCGTGCATGGATTTGAAAAGGAACAGTACCATGGTGCACCACTCTCCAGGGATGGCAAATCGAAGATGAGCCACGGTAATGCCGTTTTACCGTAAAAATCCGGTGTCGAAAAAACGAAGGGTAAAAAACTTACGACACCCGATTGACATTCAGGATGTCCTTTTTGGCCATTAATCTACCCATTGTTGGCTGAAAGATGTCAAAGCCGTAGAACTCACCGTGGCCTTCGTTTTGATAGGTTATCGCCTGCGTAATTCTAAACGAGCCAGAAGTTATGGACGTCCGAATAATCGATATCTACATGGTGCAACATCCGCGGTGCAAGGTGCAACGTCCGTCCGAAATGGCAAAACTGTGCCGTACGTCATTTAGAAATGCATGCATGGATTTGAAACGGTACAGTACCATGGTGTGCCACTCTCCAGCGATGGCAAATCGAAGACGAGCCACGGTAATCCCGTTTTACCGTAAAAATCCGGTGTCGAAAAAACGAAGGGTAAAAAACATACGAGACCCGATTTAGATTCGGGATGTGGGCATTAATCTATCCTTTGACGGCTGAAAGCTGTCAAAGCCGTAGAACTCACCTTGGCCTTCGTTTTGACAGGTTATCGCCCCCGTAACTCTAAACGAGCCAGAAGTTATGGCCGTCCGAATAATCGATATCTACAGCGTGCAACATCCGCGGTGCAAGGTGCAACGTCCGTCCAAAATGGCAAAACTGTGCCGTACGTCATTTAGAAATGCGTGCATGGATTTGAAACGGAACAGTACCATGGTGCACCACTCTCCAGCGATGGCAAATCGAAGACGAGCCACGGTAATCCCGTTTTACCGTAAAATTCCGGTGTCGAAAAAACGAAGGGTAAAAAACTAAAGAGACCCGATTGAGATTCGGGATGTCCTTTTTGGGCATTAATCTATCCATTGACGGCTGAAAGCTGTCAAAGCCGTACAACTCACCGTGGCCTTCGTTTTGATAGGTTATCGCCTGCGTAATTCTAAACGAGCCAGAAGTTATGGACGTCCGAATAATCGATATCTACAGGGTGCAACATCCGCGGTGCAAGGTGCAACGTCCGTCCGAAATGGCAAAACTGTGCCGTACGTCATTTAGAAATGCGTGCATGGATTTGAAACGGAACAGTACCATGGTGCACCACTCTCCAACGATGGCAAATCGAAGACGAGCCACGGTAATCCCGTTTTACCGTAAAAATCCGGTGTCGAAAAAACGAAGGGTAAAAAACTTACGAGACCCGATTGAGATTCAGGATGTCTATTTTGGGCATTAATCTATCCGTTGACGGCTGAAAGCTGTCAAAGCCGTAGAACTCACCGTGGCCTTCGTTTTGATAGGTTATCGCCTGCGTAATTCTAAACGAGCCAGAAGTTATGGACGTCCGAATAATCGATATCTACAGGGTGCAACATCCGCGGTGCAAGGTGCAACGTCCGTCCGAAATGGCAAAACTGTGCCGTACGTCATTTAGAAATGCGTGCATGGAATTGAAATGGAACAGTACCATGGTGCACCACTCTCCAACGATGGCAAATCGAAGACGAGCCACGGTAATCCCGTTTTACCGTAAAAATCCGGTGTTGAAAAAACGAAGGGTAAATGTGACGACCGCCCATGATTCCCGCACCAAAACAAGAGAAAAGTGCGCTGAAAGGTGTGCAAGGCAACCATGGGCGATAGTCAGGGTAAAATAAAATTCGCAGAATCTATCGTATAACTCACAGCGCATGGATAAAATACAATAGAGAAATATAATGTAGTGAAGCCTCATAGAACATAACATCATCATATAAGCAACATAGCAGTTTTATACAATCATCCACACAAATCCATACATGAAAGCCTCACTACAAATCACTCAAATCAAATACAGCAGCGGATACCCAGTACATATAGAAAGAAATAATATGCATAGCCTCCTGCTCGTCTTCGTCATCATCAGCGGAGAACTCTAAGCACAGCACCTGCCACCTGTTACCTAGTCTGCCCATCCCAACATGGATGAACAGCCCAAGGTAATAAGAGGAAACATAAAACCTTGAGTCAGACAAAGTCTTAGTGAGCAGTAAATTAACAATCAAGCATACCAAAAGAGCATAAGGAATAAAAGGAATAGGAACCAAACCATCCCACTCCACCTCTTCTCACAGTGATAGCCCCCAGACACACACTAAGGAGAAACAAGCATAACAATAAAGACAATTAAGGTAAAGCAATAACCACTCGAGTCAAGGACGATGCTTTCCAAATACAAACCCCCAAGGCCTAAACCAAGATCAGATAAGCACCCAGAAAACACCGCTCTTGAGACCGAATGATAGTACAACCAAACATCCATGACTCTGGCTATCACTGTATCATTGCCTTGATATCACCGTTAGTTGAATGACCATCCGTCAAGGGCTAATGGTAACCCCGGTCTAGACATAACTCCGCACGTCATCGTGACCCGTGCCTAAGCCGAACGCATCAGCCCAGAGTACTAGCACGTCATCATGACCCGTGCCTGGAACGTCATCGTGACCCGTTCCAACGTACCCTTGCTTTGAGTATGCTAGAACCTTCAACAACGATGAGATCTTAGCCTCCTAGTCATCCTCCTCGACGACTACTTCCATACTAGCTCAAGCGCCTCTCAAGCTAACCATTATCCACCCCAACCCGGACCGCATCACCGAGTTATAACTTTGCACGTCGTCATGACCCGTGCTTGGAATGTCTTCGTGACCCGTCCCATCACAACATATGTCATGCCTCATCACATCATAGCAAAGTCTTCCACCTTGGAACGTCAGCATGACCCGTCCCATCTCAACATAAGCTTTGCCTCACCATATCATAGCAAAGTCCCAACTCAATCATGCTTTGCCTTCTCGCATCATGGCAAGATACCATATCCTCGAATCCATCCATATGAGCTTCCACATCCGCCCCATATGCTACGGCAGCTTCCACCATTCAAGAGCCTTTCCACCTAGCTTTTGAATCATCTCGAACCATCTTGTTCCAAATCAACCATTAGCTAACTTGAAACAATCCAAATCAATCATCAATACCAACAATCAAGCATTCAAACAAGATCTAACAAGCAATATCATTCATAATGGCAATTTCGTAATTAAATGAGCAAAAGTCTAACACATATGAAATCATGGTTTTTAGCATAGATCTATCAAATCTAAAACATGGGTTTTGTTTCTAATACTTGATAAATAACTTCTATAGATAAACATCTTCAAACATGATGGATCTACATGCAGACTTAAGGAAAATGCGAGAAAACGCTAACTTTAACACCTAAACTAGTCACCAATCCATTATACTCCTTTGGATCCGCGTGAGAGATAACTACCACTCACCAAATCACCCAAACACTTCAAAAACACAACACTTCAGATCTGGACAGCGGAGATCAAGGTTTGATTCGGCAATATCTCGCTCAAATCGACGAAATCTAGCTCGAACGGATGAAGATCTTCAACTTGGACACTTGGATCTTTGATCTCGATCTTCGATCTTGGATGGATGTTAGAATTAGATTGGAATGGAGAAAAGAAGATGAAGAAATACTGTAGACAAGTCTTCAAAATGGCAGCACTTCGTCGCTTCAAAAACCGGTGCCAAAAAGTGAGCCGAACACCTCTATTTATAGGCTGGAATCCCCCTTAACTCGGCCAACTTCTTAACCCGGAGCTCGCTATTAGGTCGTCCCGACTCATCCTTGCCGACTCATCCTTGCCGACTCAACACAGCATGCTACAACACGGCTCAAGACTTATACGACTTAACCAAACACGGCACAGCATGTCAATGACTCAATACAAGTGCCGACCTAACATCGCCGACCTAACCCTGCCGACTCACGACTTGGCCTAGTGCCGACCTAACATATAAACCATATGGCCGACCTAACACATAAACAACACAAAGGCCACCGACCTAACTGCTTAGCCCTAGTGCCGACCTAACTCCTACCGACTCAACAGCATAACCATCCTAACACACACAGCCGACCTAACGACCTAACATAAGTCGGTCTTGACTTAAACAATGCCGACCTAATATCTCTGGCTTAACTTAGGTCGTCACCGACCTATCTACCCCCAACCTCTTAACGACTTATCCACCTAACGAGATAACACCCTACCGACCCAAGTCCCTACCGACTCAACTATCCACGACCTAAGCCCTAAGCCCCTTAAGCCGCTAACCGTTGAGTCAGTCACTATCTTAGGTCGGTCCATCCTATCTCGGTCACACTCTAAGTCGCTCACTCAGCTAACTCAGCATCTTCACTAAGTCGACCACCACTAAGTCGGTCAACCCCTTAGGTCGGTCCAAATCCCTATCCAGTTAACTCCTATAGCTCGGCCACTTCCTTAGGTCGGTCATACGACCTAAACTTCCCTAGGTCGGTTATGCGACCTAGACTCAACTCGGCAACACTTGACTCAGTCACATACTAACTCGTATAGCTTGTTAACTCGAACATGACTAATTACTAAACACACGAGTTAACTTTCTAAACGACTCTGGTTAGAGACAACATAAACAACATAAACAACCTGTTAATTCTACGATATATCGACACGTAAAATACGGGTCGTTACATTAAAAAACTTACGAGACCCGATTGAGATTCGGGATGTCCTTTTTTGGCATTAATCTATCCGTTGACGGCTGAAAGCTGTCAAACCCGTAGAACTCACCGTGGACTTTGTTTTGACAGGTTATCGCCCCCGTAACTCTAAACGAGCCAGAAGTTATGGTCGTCCGAATAATCGATATCTACATGGTGCAACATCCGCGGTGCAAGGTGCAACGTCCGTCCGAAATGGCAAAACTGTGTCGTACGTCATTTAGAAACGCGTGCATGGATTTGAAACGGAACAGTACCATGGTGCACCACTCTCCAGCGATGGCAAATCGAAGACGAGCCACGGTAATCCCGTTTTACCGTAAAAATCCGGTGTCGAAAAAACGAAGGGTTAAAAACTTACGAGACCCGATTGAGATTCGGGATGTCCTTTTTGGGCATTAATCTATCCATTGACGGCTGAAAGCTGTCAAAGCCGTAGAACTCACCGTGGCCTTCGTTTTGACAGGTTATTGCCCGCGTAACTCTATACGAGCCAGAAGTTATGGATGTCCGAATAATCGATATCTACAGGGTGCAACATCCGCGGTGCAAGGTGAAACGTCCGTCCGAAATAGCAAAACAGTGTCGTACGACTTTTAGGAATGCGTGCATTGATTTGAAACGGAACAGTACCATGGTGCACCACTCTCCAGCGATGGCAAACCGAAGACGAGCCACGGTAATCCCGTTTTATCGTAAAAATCCGGTGTCGAAAAAACGAAGGGTAAAAAACCTACGAGACCCGATTGACATTCGTGTTGTCCTTTTTGGGCATTAATCTATCCGTTGACGGCTGAAAGCTGTCAAAGCCGTAGAACTCACCGTGGCCTTCGTTTTTACAGGTTATCACCCCCGTAACACTAAACGAGCCAGAAGTTACGGCCGTCCGAATAATCGATATCTACAGGGTGCAACATCCATGGTGCAAGGTGCAACGTCCGTCCGAAATGGCGAAACAACGCCGTACGACTTTTAAGAATGCGTGCATGGATTTGAAACGGAACAGTACCATGGTCCACCACTCTCCAGGGATGGCAAATCGAAGACGAGCCACGGTAATGCCGTTTTACCGTAAAAATCCAGTGTCGAAAAAACGAAGGGTAAAAAACTTACGAGACCCGATTGAGATTCGGGTTGTCCTTTTCGGGTATTAATCTATCCGTTGACGGCTGAAAGCTGTCAAAGCCGTAGAACTCACCGTGGCCTTCGTTTTGACAGGTTATCGCCCCCGTAACTCTAAACGAGCCAGAAGTTATGGCCGTCCGAATAATCGATATCTACAGGGTGCAACATCCACGGTGCAAGGTGCAACGTCCGTCCGAAATGGCGAAACAGTGCCGTACGACTTTTAGAAGTTCGGGCATGGATTTGAAACGGAACAGTACCATGGAGTACCACTCTCCGGCGATGGGAAATCGAAGATGACCCACGGTAATGCCGTTTTACCGTAAAAATCCGGTGTCGAAAAAACGAAGGGTAAAAAACTTACGAGGCCCGATTGAGATTCGGAATGTCCTTTTTGGGCATTAATCTATCCGTTGACGGCTGAAAGCCATCAAAGCCGTAGAACTCACCGTGGCCTTCGTTTTGACAGGTTACCGCCCCCGTAACTCTAAACGAGCCAGAAGTTATGGCCGTCCGAATAATCGATTTCTACATGGTGCAACATCCGCGTTGCAAGGTGCAACGTCCGTCCGAAATGGCGAAACAGTGCCGTACGACTTTTAGGAATGCGTGCATGGATTTGAAACGGAACAGTACCATGGTGCACCACTCTCCAGCAATGGCTAATCGAAGACGAGCCACGGTAATGCCGTTTTACCGTAAAAATCCGGTGTCGAAAAAACGAAGGGTAAAAAACTTACGAGACCCGATTGAGATTCGGGTTGTCCTTTTCGGGTATTTATCTATCCGTTGACGGCTGAAAGCTGTCAAAGCCGTAGAAATCACCGTGGCCTTCGTTTTGACAGGTTATCGCCCCCGTAACTCTAAACGAGCTAGTAGTTATGGCCGTCCGAATAATCGATATCTACAGGGTGCAACATCCGTGGTGCAAGGTGCAACGTCCGTCCGAAATGGCGAAACAGTGCCGTACGACTTTTAGAAATGCGGGCATGGATTCCAAACGGAACAGTACCATGGTGCACCACTCTCCGGCGATGGGAAATCGAAGATGACCCATGGTAATGCCGTTTTACCGTAAAAATCCGGTGTCGAAAAAACAAAGGGTAATAACTTATGAGACCCGATTGAGATTCGGGATGTCCTTTTTGGGCATTAATCTATCCGTTGACGGCTGAAAGCTGTCAAAGCCGTAGAACTCACCGTGGCCTTCGTTTTGATAGGTTATCGCCTGCGTAATTTAAACGAGCCAGAAGTTATGGACGTCCGAATAATCGATATCTACAGGGTGCAACATCCGCGGTGCAAGGTGCAACGTCCGTCCGAAATGGCAAAACTGTGTCGTACGTAATTTAGAAATGCGTGCATAGATTTGAAACAGAACAGTACCATGGTGCACCACTCTCCAGCGATGGCAAATCGAAGACGAGCCACGGTAATCCCGTTTTACCGTAAAAACCCGGTGTCGAAAAAACGAAGGGTAAAAAACTTACGAGACCCGATTGAGATTCTGGATGTCCTTTTTGGGCATTAATCTATCCGTTGACGGTTGAAAGCTGTCAAAGCCGTAGAACTCACCTTGGCCTTCGTTTTGACAGGTTATCTCCCACGTAACTCTAAACGAGCCAGAAGTTATGGCCGTCCGAATAATCGATATCTACAGGGCGCAACATCCGCGGTGCAAGGTGCAACGTCCGTCCGAAATGGCGAAACAATGCCGTACGACTTTTAGGAATGCGTGCATGGATTTGAAAAGGAACAGTACCATGGTGCACCACTCTCCAGGGATGGCAAATCGAAGATGAGCCACGGTAATGCCGTTTTACCGTAAAAATCCGGTGTCGAAAAAACGAAGGGTAAAAAACTTACGAGACCCGATTGACATTCAGGATGTCCTTTTTGGCCATTAATCTATCCATTGACGGCTGAAAGATGTCAAAGCCGTAGAACTCACCGTGGCCTTCGTTTTGATAGGTTATCGCCTGCGGAATTCTAAACGAGCCAGAAGTTATGGACGTCCGAATAATCGATATCTACAGGGTGCAACATCCGCGGTGCAAGGTGCAACGTCCGTCCGAAATGGCAAAACTGTGCCGTACGTCATTTAAAAATGCATGAATGGATTTGAAACGGTACAGTACCATGGTGTGCCACTCTCCAGCGATGGCAAATCGAAGACGAGCCACGGTAATCCCGTTTTACCGTAAAAATCCGGTGTCGAAAAAACGAAGGGTAAAAAACTTACGAGACCCGATTTAGATTCGGGATGTCCTTTTTGGGCATTAATCTATCCGTTGACGGCTGAAAGCTGTCAAAGCCGTAGAACTCACCGTGGCCTTCGTTTTGACAGATTATCGCCCCCGTAACTCTAAACGAGCCAGAAGTTATGGCCGTCCGAATAATCGATATCTACAGGGTGCAACATCCGCGGTGCAAGGTGCAACGTCCGTCCGAAATGGAAAAACTGTGTCGTACGTCATTTAGAAATGCGTGCATGGATTTGAAACGGAACAGTACCATGGTGCACCACTCTCCAGCGATGGCAAATCGAAGACGAGCCACGGTAATCCCGTTTTACCGTAAAATTCCGGTGTCGAAAAAACGAAGGGTAAAAAACTAAAGAGACCTGATTGAGATTCGGGTTGTCCTTTTTGGGCATTAATCTATCCATTGATGGCTGAAAGCTGTCAAAGCCGTAGAACTCACCGTGGCCTTCGTTTTGACAGGTTATCGCCCGCGTAACTCTAAACGAGCCAGAAGTTATGGCCGACCGAATAATCGATGTCTACAGGGTGCAACATCCGCGGTGCAAGGTGCAATGTCCATCCGAAATGGCGAAACAGTGCCGTACGACTTTTAGGAATGCGTGCATTGATTTGAAACGGAACAGTACCATGGTGCACCACTCTCCAGCGATGGAAAATCGAAGACGAGCGACGGTAATCCCATTTTACCGTTAAATTCCGGTGTCGAAAAAACGAAGGGTAAAAAACTTACGAGACCCCATTGAGATTCGGGTTGTCCTTTTTGGGCATTAATCTATCCATTGACTGCTGAAAGCTGTCAAAGCCGTAGAACTCACCGTGGCCTTCGTTTTGACAGGATATCGCCTGCGTAACTCTAAACGAGCCAGAAGTTATGCCCGTCCGAATAATCGATATCTACAGGGTGCAACATCCGCGGTGAAAGGTGCAACGTCCGTTCGAAATGGCGAAACAGTGCCGTACGACTTTTAGAAATGCGGGCATGGATTTGAAACGGAACAGTACCATGGTGCACCACTCTCCGGCGATGGTAAATCGAAGACGAGCCACGGTAATGCCGTTTTACCGTAAAAATCCGGTGTCGAAAAAACGAAGGGTAAAAACTTACGAGACCCGATTGAGATTCGGGTTGTCCTTTTTGGGTATTAATCTATCCGTTGACGGCTGAAAGCTGTCAAAGCCGTAAAACTCACCGTGGCCTTCGTTTTGACAGGTTATCGCCCCCGTAACTCTAAACGAGCCAGTAGTTATGGCCGTCCGAATAATCGATATCTACAGGGTGCAACATCCGCGGTGCAAGGTGCAACGTCCGTCCGAAATGGCGAAACAGTGCCGTACGACTTTTAAAAATGCGGGCATGGATTTAAAACGGAACAGTACCATGGTGCACCACTCTCCGGCGATGGCAAATCGAAGACGAGCGACGGTAATCCCATTTTACCGTTAAATTCCGGTGTCGAAAAAACGAAGGGTAAAAAACTTAAGAGACCCCATTGAGATTCGGGTTGTCCTTTTTAGGCATTAATCTATCCATTGACTGCTGAAAGCTGTCAAAGCCGTAAAACTCACCGTGGCCTTCGTTTTGATAGGTTATCGCCCACGTAACTCTAAACGAGCCAGAAGTTATGGCCGACCGAATAATCGATGTCTACAGGGTGCAACATCCGCGGTGCAAGGTGCAATGTCCGTCCGAAATGGCGAAACAGTGCCGTACGACTTTTAGGAATGCGTGCATTGATTTTAAACGGAACAGTACCATGGTGCACCACTCTCCAGCGATGGCAAATCGAAGACGAGCGACGGTAATCCCATTTTACCGTTAAATTCCGGTGTCGAAAAAACGAAGGGTAAAAAACTTACGAGACCCCATTGAGATTCGGGTTGTCCTTTTCGGGTATTAATCTATCCGTTGACGGCTGAAAGCTGTCAAAGCCGTAGAACTCACCGTGGCCTTCGTTTTGACAGGTTATCGCCCACGTAACTCTAAACGAGCCAGAAGTTATGGCCGTCCGAATAATAGATATCTACAGGGTGCAACATCCGCGGTGCAAGGTGCAACGTCCGTTCGAAATGGCGAAACAGTGCCGTACGACTTTTAGAAATGCGGGCATGGATTTGAAACGGAACAGTACCATGGTGCACCACTCTCCGGCGGTGGTAAATCGAAGACGAGCAACGGTAATGCCGTTTTACCGTAAAAATCCGGTGTCGAAAAAACGAAGGGTAAAAAACTTACGAGACCCGATTGAGATTCGGGTTGTCCTTTTCGGGTATTAATCAATCCGTTGACGGCTGAAAGCTGTCAAAGCCGTAGAACTCACTGTGGCCTTCGTTTTGACAGGTTATCGCCCCCGTAACTCTAAACGAGCCAGTAGTTATGGTCGTCCGAATAATCGATATCTACAGGGTGCAACATCCGCGGTGCAAGGTGCAACGTCCGTCCAAAATGGCGAAACAGTGCCGTATGACTTTTAGAAATGCGGGCATGGATTTAAAACGGAACAGTACCATGGTGCACCAGTCTCCGGCGATGTGAAATCGAAGATGACCCACGGTAATGCCTTTTTACCGTAAAAATCCGGTGTCGAAAAAACGAAGGGTCAAAAACTTACGAGACCCGATTGAGATTCGGGATGTCCTTTTTGGGCATTAATCTATCCATTGATGGTTGAAAGCTGTCAAAGCCGTAGAACTCACCTTGGCCTTCGTTTTGATAGGTTATCGCCTGCGTAATTCTAAACGAGCCAGAAGTTATGGACGTCCGAATAATCGATATCTACAGGGTGCAACATCCGCGGTGCAAGGTGCAACGTCCGTCCGAAATGGAAAAACTGTGCCGTACATCATTTAAAAATGCGTGCATGGATTTGAAATGGAACAGTACCATGGTGCACCACTCTCCAGCGATGACAAATCGAAGACGAGCCACGGTAATCCCGTTTTACCGTAAAATTCCGGTGTCGAAAAAACGAAGGGTAAAAAACTAAAGAGACCCGATTGAGATTCGGGTTGTCCTTTTTGGGCATTAATCTATCCATTGACGGCTGAAAGCTGTCAAAGCCGTAGAACTCACCGTGGCCTTCGTTTTGACAGGTTATCTCCCGCGTAACGCGAAAGGAGCCAGAAGTTATGGCCGACCGAATAATCGATGTCTACAGGGTGCAACATCCGCGGTGCAAGGTGCAATGTCCGTCCGAAATGGCGTAACAGTGCCCTACGACTTTTAGGAATGCATGCATTGATTTGAAACGGAACAGTATCATGGTGCACCACTCTCCAGCGATGCCAAATCGAAGACGAGCGACGGTAATCCCATTTTACCGTTAAATTCCGGTGTCGAAAAAACGAAGGGTAAAAAACTTACGAGACCCCATTGAGATTCGGGTTATCCTTTTTGGGCATTAATCTATCCATTGATTGCTGAAAGCTGTCAAAGCCGTAGAACTCACCGTGGCCTTCGTTTTGACAGGTTATCGCCCGCGTAACTCTGAACGAGCCAGAAGTTATGGCCGTCCGAATAATCAATATCTACAGGGTGCAACATCTGCGGTGCAAGGTGCAACGTCCGTTCGAAATGGCGAAACAGTGCCGTACGACTTTTAGAAATGCGGGCATGGATTTGAAACGGAACAGTACCATGGTGCACCACTCTCCGGCGATGGTAAATTGAAGACGAGCCACGGTAATGCCGTTTTACCGTAAAAATCCGGTGTCGAAAAAACGAAGGGTAAAAAACTTACGAGACCCGATTGAGATTCGGGTTGTCCTTTTCGGGTATTAATCTATCCGTTGACGGCTGAAAGCTGTCAAAGCCGTAGAACTCACTGTGGCCTTCGTTTTGACAAGTTATCGCCCCCGTAACTCTAAACGAGCAAGTAGTTATGGCCGTCCGAATAATCGATATCTACAGGGTGCAACATCCGCGGTGCAAGGTGCAACGTCCGTCCAAAATGGCGAAACAGTGCCGTATGACTTTTAGAAATGCGGGCATGGATTTAAAACGGAACAGTACCATGGTGCACCAGTCTCCGGCGATGGGAAATCGAAGATGACCCACGGTAATGCCGTTTTACCGTAAAAATCCGGTGTCGAAAAAACGAAGGGTAAAAAACTTACGAGACCCGATTGAGATTCGGGATGTCCTTTTTGGGCATTAATCTATCCATTGACGGTTGAAAGCTGTTAAAGCCGTAGAACTCACCGTGGCCTTCGTTTTGATAGGTTATCGCCTGCGTAATTCTAAACGAGCCAGAAGTTATGGACGTCCGAATAATCGATATCTACAGGGTGCAACATCCGCGGTGCAAGGTGCAACGTCCGTCCGAAATGGAAAAACTGTGCCGTACATCATTTAGAAATGCGTGCTGTTTGCACAAAAAATGGACAAACACCTCCAAGTCGTATTATTTAGTTGATTATATGTGATTTTCAATGATTTTAGATGAGTATGTAAATATGAAGGGAGTAGGAACTGAAATGTAAAAGACACGCGGATTTATAGTGGTTCGGCCAGAATGTGCCTACGTCCACTTTATATGTTATTATCTTCTTTCTTTCAGATTACAAGTACAATGATTTGCATACAAGTATATGAAAGTAGTTTGAAAGTTCCTTCCTTGCTTGAGCTCTCAAACTTGTCTGCCATTGTTGTACCCCTGCCCCTCTATTTATAGAATGAGGTAGGGGGCAGGGGTCTTGGAAGTATATAACTGCTGGTGGGCCCGGGCCGAAGCGATCTGGACTGGCAACTGTGTTGGTTCGGTCATAGGTTGGATCGGTATGGAGATGGGTGGCGTAGTGGTTCGGTGTTGATGTGGTGGTTCGGTAGTGGAGTTGGATCGGTGGATATGAGGAGTGTTGATGGTTCGGCGCCAGTGTGGTCCGGTAGTGACCTCGTGCCGAATGAACATAGGAGGACGTGGTTCGGTATGCCGATCGTGGGCAGAGCCGAATGAAGCTGTTTGTATGAGGCGCCAAATGGGGCTTGTGCAGGGAAGGAGATGCCGAATGGACTTGTGCTCCTGGAGGTGCCGAATGTACTTGAGTGCCGTAGTACGTGGAGATGATGAATATGCTTGTTGGTTCCGAATATGCGTGGGACTTGACGCTTCAGGGTCTCGTGGCCTTCTGGGCGAGAATTCGCCCAACATTTGCCCCCCAAAGTGGGGTACGTGCTTGCATGTGCCGCGCTTTGTTTTTCTGTGGTGGGAAGGCTCGTTTTGTAACGTCATGGGCTAGGTGTTCGTATCTTGTTGATGTCCTGCAAAGGAATTTACAGTTTTAGCGTTATTTCAAATAACGATCGTTCAGTATCGGAATATTTGAGATGAAGTGAACTGTATCGTTTGGGATGACAGAGTGAGCCCCGAGGGGGCTTAGCATCATCGATGCCCGGTTTATGTCAGAGTGGATCCTTGGATCGTTTGTCGAGATGGTTTATCGCCAGCTAAGAGCATGCCTAGGAATCGTTCGCGACCCCGTGCATGTGTAAGCAGCTTATCCATTTCATAATTATCAGGGTCAAATGTCCGTTTCACCTATGAGTTTAAAAATGCGTGTCAAAGCGTAAATTCCCACGACGGTAGGGTTAATAACCATTCAGAGCGTGCCTATGGACCATTCGAGGTCGCGTACACGTGTAAACGATTTAATTCACGTCGGTGAGGATTCTACAACTTATTCATCGTTATCATAATCTTATTTTATTAGTTAGTTCTGGAGTTCGGTACTTATCTGAGGGAGGCGCTTTGCACGCCACTAGTTCCTGGTCTCGGTCGGTAGAGAGAGAGTTTCATTCGGTTTCTGGTCGGTCCGGCTATTCTCATTCGGCTTCTGGTGGTCCGGTATCATTGGTCCGGTGGGACGAATCGTTTGGTTCGGTGGTTCTGAGTTCGCCTATATATAGGGGCCGTACCCCCCTTGTTTTTCTTTACCGAACCAACAAGCGCCGAATCTATTCATTGCCGAACCAAGTGTTTGCCAACCTTATACCGAACCAGGTATATACTTATTGCCGAATACTCTCGTATGTCTTCGTTTCACCGAATGGGACTGCGGTCTTGGGGCCGAATGTCTTGTGTACCGAACGCACTTGATATAGTACCACCGAATGGACATGATGACCGAATGGGACGGAAACCGAATTGACTTGGAAACCGAATGAACTTGGAAACCGAATGAACTTGTGAACTTGAAGACTTTAGTTTGCGAATGAAATCCCACACTTGCACGCACTTGTTTGTTTACCTTTCTACGTTCCTTGTTCTAATATTAAGTTTTTCTTGTGCTGCAGAAGATGTCTCGCAAAGCGGAAACACGATCGGACAGAAAGAAGTCCAGAGGCACAGGAGAGCCTTCCTCTTCCTTGCCCCCAGTCCAACCAGGATCCGGGCAACACCGACCTATTCCGAGGTCTCTAGTGGACGGATATGGTCCACAGGAACTTTTGATCTCTCCCCCGGATTGCTTTCCCAGCTCCCTAAAGGAGGAGCAACTTGACATCATATCCCGTTCCTTCGGGATAGATAGGGCCCTTATGCTGCTGCCGGGAGATGGAGTGATGCCATATGATCCCCCTGAGGGATATTTTGCTTTCAGTCGATACCATTGTATGTGCGGGGCTATTCCTCCAGTCAACACCTGGATATTAAGCTTCACCACATATTTGAAGGTGGCTCCCTTCCAGCTTCAGCCTAACTCCTATGCCATCCTGGTGAGCCTTTTTGTTATCTTCCAGAGGAGGTACGGGCGTCCTCCTTCCAACCGGGAAATTCGATATGTGCAACCTGAGAGGCTATAAGAAGGGGTCTCCATATATTAGTCTGGAAGCGGCCGTGCCCTTCAAGCCAGTTCTGGACTTATATTCCAAGTTTACTATGTTCAAGAAGGAGTGGTTCTTTATCAAGGACGATTCTGTTTCTTTCCGTCTTTTCACATCCGGCTGTAAGATGGATTTCATTTATAATTTTCCATGTTCTGACTGTAGTGTTTGTTCTGACATGCTTCTATTTCTGGCTAGCGACAGGTGGTACTGCAGTCGTGGAGGATGATTCCTTGGTGCGAATGGCCGCTGAACTAAAGGCTATTCCGGCACGGGACCGGTCGTCCTCCTTCTTGATCAGGAATGCAACCCTCTTGGAGTATAATTTGATCCTACCACACCAGTCCGTGGTTAAGCAGAGGGATACGGCCGAGGAGACGGCTGCTAAAGCTAAGGAGGGGGCTACGATGAAGAGCGGTAAGAAGGAGCCTTTCGCAGAGCGTCCTGTTGTTGGGGGGAAGAAATTGAAGAAGTCTGATGGCCCTTCTCCAAGCACTTGCCCGACTATCCCGGAGGAGGAAGGTGTAGAAGAGGAGGAAGGTGTAGAAGAGGAGGAAGGAGGCGAAGTCGGAGAAGGGTCAGAGGATGGAGGAGATGGCGACGGTCAGGGTGATAGTGGTGTTGTTGCCCTAACCTCTGAGCAAGACCTTGCACTGGATGAGGCTCTCCGTCAGGCCTTCGGGGAGTCGGAGGGAGAGTCGAAAACGGAGAAGGCAAAGGAAACCGGCAAAGCTGTGGCTGGCGCTGACCCGTCCTCTAAGGGTTCTTCAGCTATGGCGACTCCGGCGATGCAAGGTGAACTTTTGTCTTCTGCCGATTCCATTTATGATAGGGACTTAGAAATATTTTACGGTTCACTTCCGTCCTGGAATGAGATCCAGGACTTATTGCAGTATCCTACTCCTCCGCCGGGTTTGTATAATAGATGCGTCTTCTCCCTTTTTTTTTTTTTTTTTTACTTAACATATTTTTTGAATTGTGGATTATTGCATGTTCGTAACACTTATTCTTCGTTCCAGGGGCAGGCCAGGTGGTTAACACGTCACATGTTCGACACTGCCTTGAACACTTCAAGTCGAGGAGAGCTTCCGTGAAGTCCTCTACTGGCCGCACCGGGGATGTAGTCAGTTATCGCCCTCTTCTTGGGGTCATTGAAGAGGGCATTCGGAAAAAGAAGCGGAGCCGTTCCTTATTTGAGTCTTCCCCTGCTTCGCAGCTTCCTACTCAGCCTCCTCCTACTCAGCCTCCTCGTGATACTGCGGAGGAGAGCATAGAGTCGGGTCCTCCTCCTCCTCCTTTCAAGAGTCCTACTATTATTCGTATAAGGCGTCCTGATGTGCCTCGCCCCGTGCCTCGTGACCCTTTTGCCGGCCATCCTGATTTAGATCCAAGCTGTCAGGACATTTCATTTGATGAGGCCACTGGCGAGCACCTCCTTCCCCGCAACCCTATGGTGAGAGTGCTGGACGAGGCCAAGTCTTTAGATCTTGATTTACTTACTACACGGGTAGTCACCATGGGGGATGAGGCCAAGGCTAATATCGATCGGGTGGCCGCAGAGACCAAGAAGTTAATGGAGCATCATGCTAAGTTGGTCAAGGCCGGAGAAGAGATCGGGAGTGCTAACATTCGGTTGAGGTTAGAGGTTGCCGACCAGGCCAAGCAGCTTGCTGACCAAGCCATCCAGATTTCCCAACATGAGGAAGCCTCCAGGCGGCTAAAAGAGACCATGGAGAAGGCTAGTAGGGCGGAATTACGGAAGATGGAGGTCGCCTGCAGGGAACGGATTAACATGGCTATTACAACGGTGGATAAGGTTCGAAATGCAGATCTCGAGCGGGTAGAGGAGTTGTCTGGGAGGCTCGAGGCTGCGGAGATGGCTCAGGCCGAGTTAAAGGAAGAGGTGGAGGAATTGAGGAGGTCTCTCAAGTTAAAGGAGGAGGAAATGAGGAGGTCCTTCCAGGCTGACT
Source organism: Allium cepa (assembly GCA_030765085.1). Lineage (NCBI taxonomy): Eukaryota > Viridiplantae > Streptophyta > Magnoliopsida > Asparagales > Amaryllidaceae > Allium > Allium cepa. The sequence continues at coordinate 32,359,010 of CM060943.1, read as the reverse complement.
GCTTGAGGTACCGATCAGAGAGGGATGTTGCCGTCGCCAAGTTGCAGGCTTCCGAGGCCCGGGTGAGGGAGTTCGAGGAGAATGAGGGGATGATGGACGAGATGCTGCAGGACTTGCACTTCCACACTTGGAAGGAGGGCGGTTTATCTTGGATGGATGACTACCCTCGGGTCATGGCCAAGATATATCTCCAGGCTCTAGAGGAGGCCAGGATTAATGCGGGCAAAGAAGGCGGAGAGGCTTTCAGTCTGGATGCGGTTACTGCTCAGTTCTCAAAGGAGGAGCAAGCGGCGGTGAAGGAGGGGATGCGGTTGCTTGCTGCAGAGGAAGCGGGCGTGCAGTTGGATGACGAGGATCAAGCGGCGGATGCTGGTGAGTTATTCTTTTCCCTTCCATTTCTCTCTATGTTTCCACAACTTGATCGTTCGTTTATTGTTTGTTTAATGAATTCCTCTTCTGAACTGGACAGGTGGGACTTCTGATCCACATGCCGGGGGCTCCGATCCTGCGGCTAAGTAGACTTGGGAAGCTGGTGATGGAGTGTGGACGCAGCTGCCATCTTTTTATTTCTTTTTATCACTGTTTACGTTAGTCATTGATGCAACTGTAATAATATCATTTGCAAAGAATAACTTCGTGTGGTTTTGTAATATAAGATGGTCTTGTTATGTTTGAATGTTGTTGTTATCTTGATGTGCTGTGTGAGAAGCATAATTATGTATATGCCTGTGATTCTAGTTGTGTTTGATGCTAAGTTTTTGCTGGAAATATAATTTCATGTGTTGTAATGTTATTGTACGAATAAGCTATAGTTACGTATTTATGTACAAGAAAAGAGAGTACCGCCCTTCACGTTTTATTCGCAGGCGGTAGCTTTGAGTGTCATGTGTAACTGCTCACGGATATGGCTGAGTTCCCTGCCACCCAGTACGCGGGCTTAGATTCTCATGAGCGAATGCTTCCTACTTGGTTTCCTGTACTTTAGAGTTTGTTATACAGGATAGGAGAAAAATATTTAAATGAAATGGAAATATAGTAAAGGTAAAACTTCCAGTCACGGAAGGCCGTCGATGTGCTTAAGTTCGTGGCAAACGGGTTTTGTAGTCACTTTCCCTAGCTGTGGGTCTTGGAGACATTTGTCACCCATCTTACGCCTCCGCGGGGAGTTTTCTTTTTTACCACAGCCGCACTTAAGACACATCGGAGCCGAGATCGCGCACGGTAACTACCCGAACCATTATGGTCCGTAATCGTGGGTATTATTCGATTTACCGTGGCCGGCTAGCGTGGGTGCCGTTGGCCGTGAACTACCCCTGGCTGGCCACACCTTATGTTGGGGCTTAAAGTAGGTTCACAGTTGCCGGCGAGCCGAACGCCGTAATGAGCTGCCATCGGCTATAGTCGGCCTTTATAATGACTTATAATCGGCTCATTACAGTTGGCTTTGAGGGCAGGCGCGCAATGAGTTAACCCACAGCAGAGGGATGCTGGAGCAAAAGTGTCTCATTGGCGAGTGCATAGAATCGTAGCGTACCTGTTAGGCCTAGTCCAGATGAGGCCGTGGTGCGTCTTGAGTGGAGATGTCATAGGATTTTGTTCAACAGAAAGGGATAAAACTTAACAAGCAGCCAAGACATAAAGGAACAAGTTAAAAAGAGACAAGATTTTTTTAAAGTGGTTCGGCACGAAAATGCCTACGTCCACTGATTCTCTTTGTTAATTCACTTCATATGGGCAGTACAAGTTAAGAAAAGTATCGACGGAGGTGTCGGATGTTCCATGCCCTCTGGAACACCTCTCCGTCCACTGTTGACAAAATGTAAGCTCCGTTGTGGAGATCTTTGTGAATTACATATGGTCCGTCCCAAATAGGATCCAGTGCCCCGGGGCGCGGAAAGATTCGCCTGAGGACAAGATCTCCTTCTTGTAAACTGCGATGCTTGACTTTAGAATTGTATAGTGCTGCCACTTTTTGCTTGTGAGCTGCTGCTTTGAGTGCCGCATCATTTCTCCTTTCCTCGATCAGATCCAAAGACATGAGGAGGAGTTCTTCGTTTTCTTCTGGGTTGTAGTGGATCCTACGGTGGGAAGGCACAATAGTCTCAACTGGGAGCATTGCCTCCGATCCATATGCCAAAGAGAAAGGAGTATGTCCCGTGGATGTTCTGAAAGATGTGCGGTATGCCCATAGTGCCGTAGGAAGTTCGTCCACCCAAGCGCCTTTTGACTTTTCAAGTTTCTTCTTGATCAGGGTTTTGAGAATTTTGTTGACAGCTTCAACTTGTCCGTTTGCCTGGGGATAAGCTACTGATGAGAAGCTTTTATGAATTCCATGCTCTTGGCACCAGTCGGCAAATTCTTCGCTGTCAAATTGGAGTCCGTTGTCTGATACGATCTTGAGCGGGACTCCATACCTGCACAGAATATTTTTGATCAAGAAGTTGATAACTTTTGCTGAAGATATTTTATTTAAAGGTTCCGCTTCCACCCATTTGGTGAAATAATCGACTGCCACTATAGCATATTTGGCTCCGCCTCGGCCCGTCGGCAGTTCGCCAATTAAGTCAATTCCCCATACAGCAAAGGGCCAAGGGCTGGTCATTTGAGTAATTTCGTTTGTGGGCAGTCGAGGGATCTTGGCGAACTTCTGACATCTGTCGCATTTCTTAACGAAGTCTAGGGCATCTTTGTTTAGTGTGGGCCAGTAATATCCATATCGGAGTATCTTTCTTGCCAAAGTCTGTCCTCCAGTGTGATCTCCGCATCCTCCCTGATGGATGTTTGTTAATATCTCCTTGGCTTCCCTTCCGGCGACGCATCTTAATAACGGGCTAGAGAAGCCACGCCGGTAGAGGATGCCTTCTTGTATTGTGTAGTGGGGAACTTTCCTCAAGATCTTCTTGGCTTCGTCACGCCTGTCGGGTAGTATGCCATCTTGCAAATATTTCCGGATAGGAGTCATCCAGGTTCCTTCTTCGATTGCAGTTATCAGATTCACTTGTTCGAAACTTGGGACTAGCTGCCTTGAGATTGCTAGTGCTCCGGAAATGGTGCTGTTCTTCATACTAGCTTGCTTTGCAAGTTCATCTGCCTCTTGGTTTTCTTCTCGAGGAATGTGTTTGATTAGATAATGGTCCAATTGATCGAGCAGCAGTTTGGTTTTCTTTAGGTATGCTGTGAGTCGTTCTCCTCGAGTCTGGAATTCTCCTAGTACCTGGTTTACGATAAGCTGAGAATCACTATGAATACATAAGGAATTGACTCCAATTTCTAGGGCCAGTTCCAATCCCGCTATAACTGCTTCATATTCAGCATCGTTGTTAGTGGCCGTGAACTCCAACCTTAATGCATGGTACAACTTTCTTCCCCTGGGGGTGATGATCACAATACCTGCCCCCGAGCCTTGTTCGTTCGACGCTCCGTCCACAAAGAGGTTCCATTTGATGTTTTTTGCTATTTCGGATTGTTCCTTGCCTTCGTTGGTAGTGAATTCGGCAATGAAATCAGCCATGGCTTGTCCTTTGATAGCGGTGCGAGGATGGTAGGTGATATCATACTGACTTAGTTCGATGCACCATTTGAGGAGTCTCCCAGAAGTGTCAGGACGATGGAGCACTTGTCTCAGCGGTTGATCGGTTAGAACCCTGATGGAGTGAGACTGGAAGTAGTGTCGCAGTTTCCGTGACGCGATCAATAAACAATATGCTAACTTCTCAAGTTTAGGATATCTGGCCTCTGCCCCTGTAAATCTCTTACTTACAAAGTAAACCGGGCGTTGTGTGCGGGCTTCTTCTCTTACCAAGGCGGCGCTCAGAGCATGAGATGATACCGCGAGGTATAGGTATAACACTTCACCTTCACTTGGAGTTGAGAGTACTGGCGGCCTCTGAAGGTGTTCGATTAGGTTGAGGAAGGCTTTTAAGCATTCGTCGGTCCACTCGAACCTCCCTTTATCTTTCTTGAGAGCTTCGAAGAAAGGGACACACTTGTCAGTTGCCTTAGAAATGAATCTGCTTAGGGCGGCCACCTTTCCGTTTAGGCTCTGCATTTCTTTTCGAGTGGAAGGTATCCTTCTTTCTTTCAGAGCTCGGATTTGTTCATGGTTTGCTTCGATTCCTTTGGCGTGGACGATAAATCCTAAGAATTTTCCCGATGATACTCCGAAGGAGCACTTTAAAGGATTCAGTTTCATTCCATATTGGCGAAGTACCTGAAACATCTCGTCCAGATGGCTTACATGGTCATCAGCTTTCCTGGACTTTACCAACATGTCATCCACATACACTTCCATAGTTCGTCCTATTAGTTCTGCGAACATCTTGTTGACGAGGCGCTGATAGGTAGCTCCAGCATTTTTGAGTCCAAAAGGCATGACTTTGTAACAATATAATCCGCGGTCAGTGATGAAGCTAGTGTGGTCTTGATCGGGAGCGTGCATGGGAATCTGGTTATATCCGGAGTATGCATCCATAAAAGATAGGAGTTCGTGTCCGGCTGTGCTGTCTACAAGTTGGTCAATTCGGGGAAGTGGGAAGCAATCTTTCGGGCAAGCGTCATTCAGATTGGAGAAGTCAATACATGTTCGCCACTTCCCATTGGCCTTTCTTACTAGCACTGGGTTAGCGATCCATTCTGGGTAGATGGCTTCCCGTATGAAGCCATTAGCAAGTAGATTCTTTACTTCCTCATCAAGGGCTGTTGATCGCTCTGCCCCCATGCTCCTCTTTTTCTACTTTACTGGTACCTTGGTGGGATCGATGTTCAACATGTGGCATGCTATGTCTGGGGAGATTCCTGTCATATCTGCGTGGGTCCACGCAAATACATCTAAGTTGTGGCGGAGAAAGTCAATGAGTTGATCTTTCAATTCCGTTTTCAGCTGAGATCCGATTTTTAATAGTCTACTTGAATCATGCTTATCTACAGATACGAATTCCATAGCCTCTGCAGGCTCGGCGGTAGCCTCCTCCTCTTTATCCCGGGGGTCTAGTTCATTGAAGGGATCGCTTGTGTATCGAAGAGGAGGGGCTTTCTTTAGTTGCTATGCCTCCAAGCTTTTTATGCAGAGAGTAGTCTCTGCATCTTTTCCTTTATTCTTCCTGCGGTTGTTGCGAATCTCAGTTACATAGCAGTCTCGGGCAGCATCTTGATCTCCTTCTACTTCCCCTACTCCGTAGTCCGTAGGGAATTTCATCTTCAGGCACCAGGGGGCTAAGACAATTTGGAAGTCAGACAAGGCTGGCCTTCCCAAGAAGGCATTGTAGGCCGAGTGGCCTTCTATTAGTACGAACGTTTGTTTTCGCACCACGGAGCGGGGATGACTTCCTATTTCGACGAAGAGGTCGAGTTGCCCGAGGGGCATTTTTGCATCTCCAGTGAAACCGTGCAGTGGTTTGTCGCAGGGAGACACATCCTTCATTGATAACTTCATTTTGTCGAAAGCATGCTTGAATAGGATATTTACGGAGCTTCCCGTGTCTATTAGAATCCGAAAAACTTTAGCTGGACCGAACCAGGCAGAGATGACCATAGGATCCATATGTGGGTACTGCCTTCCTTCCAAATCACGTCTACTGAATATGATGTCATCGTTTTCTTTCCGTTTCGGGTGGCGTTCCTCCGTAATGGAGTTAACATAGCCTTCAGCATTTCTAAGTGACTTGCCGTACCTCTCCATCTCTGCCCAACTTCTGTCGGCGATGTGTGGTCCTCCTGAGATGGTAAGGACCACTATCTTCTCTTGATTAGAGCCACTGGTGTTGTGATTGTTGCGATTTCCTCTGCCTACTTCTGGGAGGGGTTGCTTTGAGTTCTCATTGGCAGGAGTTGGAGTCCTGTTCTGACTTTTCACATAGCGTTCCAGTCTTCTTCTTCTAATGTGTTCTTCGATCAAGTCCTGGAGATGGTGGCATTCATTGGTGTCATGTCCGTGGGATTCGTGGAAGCGATAGAACTTTCCGGACTTGAGTGCGTTATCTGATTCTTTCTTGTGCGGGGGGCGCTTGTATCCGAGTTCGCCCTGAGTGGCAAGGTAGATGTTTTCGATTGTTTCATTCAGAGGAGTGTAGGAGTCAAATCTTGGTCCTGGTCGATATTGGCGCTTTTCAACCTTCCTGCTCCCAGCATTGTCTCTAGATTCATTTCTTCGAGAGTCCTTAGCCGCAGTGGGAACCTTGTCCTGAACTGTCTTACCCTGTTGTCCTGATTGCCTCTCAGTGGCGGCGTCTTCAAGTCTCATATACTTTCCTGCTTCATGGAAGAAATCAGGCAAGGTAGCTGGTTTTTCCTTAGTTAATCTTCTGGCAAACTTGGTGTCTGGATGTACACCGCTACAGAGGGCCATTAGGGTAAGCTTTTCATCGGCGTCTTGAACTGCGGCCGCTGCGGCGTTGAACCGGGTTAGATATTGTTGTAGTGTTTCTCCGGATTTCTGTTTGACATTGGATAGAGAATAAGCATCCTTGGGTTGTTCCACATGGATGCGGAACTGGCTGATAAACCTTTCTTTCAACATCTCCCATGAGCTGATAGATCCTTGGGGTAGATGGCAGAACCAGGAGGTAGCTAGATCTGCTAGGAACAGCGGAAAGCATTTACATAACACTCCTTCTGTTGCTCCACTCATGAGCATATGCTGGGTGTATCTCTGTAAGTGTACGATGGGGTCAGAAGTTCCTTTGTAAGGTTCCATGGTTGGCATTTTCCATTCCCGGGGAGTGATGGCAGTTTCGATATTTCGGGTGAAGGGGCTGGTGACCCTAGCGCCTATTCCCCGGTCCCTTTGCTCCCGTTGGACACATTCTCTGAATAATCGTGCCATTCGTTCGTCAGAATTTGGAGCGGACAAGAATGAGCTTGGCTCTTCCCTGCGGGATCTATCTCGTCCAGATGACCGGTAGGGATGGTACAGTCTATCACTTCTAGCATTATCCAGTGGTTGTCTCTGGCTACTCGGATGCACGCTAGGACCAGCTACAGTCGCTCCCTGCCTTGACCTTCCCCTGTGGGGTTCTGTTTCGAGCATATCCATGGGGTCAACTTCGGGCTGGGTCCTAGCTCGGCTCCGTTCAGCGGGGTTTCTATGATTAGATGGCATGACTGGCTCAGCTACATCCGACCCTCGTCTGGCGTCTCCCCCACTGGGTTCGGTTCCAAGTGCTTCCTCGAGTCGGAGTTCGGGCTGAGTCCGGGCTCGGCCCCTATCATTGTTGTTCCTGTTGATAGCTTCTTCGAAAAGGGAAGACCTTTGTTGCCTCCGAGATCCTCCAGATTGGGATTCACCCCATGATTCACTGTTGCGGTTGGACTCTTCGGCATCCCTTAAGCGTAACATGAGTTGGTCCACCAAAGCTTCTTGTTGGGATGTGAAGCGGTTAGTTACTTCAGCCACAACTCTGTCCAGATCTGCCCTAGTGATTGGTTGTTCCGTCGCGGGACCAGTTGTATTTTCCTGATTTTCATCTGGTACTGCTGTTGAAGTGGGCTGATCTGCGATTGCTGGATCTGGAAGGCTGCTAGTTGCGATGTTCTTTCCTTTGTTAGCATCCTTTCTCTGTTTGGAAGGCATGATTTCTAAGCAACGAGCGATGTCGTTAGGAAGAAGGTTGAGTGGGAGAAGATGAAGCCTGAGTTCAATTCTCGGTGAAAGCACCAAAAATGTTTGCACAAAAAATGGACAAACACCTCCAAGTCGTATTATTTAGTTGATTATATGTGATTTTCAATGATTTTAGATGAGTATGTAAATATGAAGGGAGTAGGAACTGAAATGTAAAAGACACGCGGATTTATAGTGGTTCGGCCAGAATGTGCCTACGTCCACTTTATATGTTATTATCTTCTTTCTTTCAGATTACAAGTATAATGATTTGCATACAAGTATATGAAAGTAGTTTGAAAGTTCCTTCCTTGCTTGAGCTCTCAAACTTGTCTGCCATTGTTGTACCCCTGCCCCTCTATTTATAGAATGAGGTAGGGGGCAGGGGTCTTGGAAGTATATAACTGCTGGTGGGCCCGGGCCGAAGCGATCTGGACTGGCAACTGTGTTGGTTCGGTCATAGGTTGGATCGGTATGGAGATGGGTGGCGTAGTGGTTCGGTGTTGATGTGGTGGTTCGGTAGTGGAGTTGGATCGGTGGATATGAGGAGTGTTGATGGTTCGGCGCCAGTGTGGTCCGGTAGTGACCTCGTGCCGAATGAACATAGGAGGACGTGGTTCGGTATGCCGATCGTGGGGAGAGCCGAATGAAGCTGTTTGTATGAGGCGCCAAATGGGGCTTGTGCAGGGAAGGAGATGCCGAATGGACTTGTGCTCCTGGAGGTGCCGAATGTACTTGAGTGCCGTAGTACGTGGAGATGTTGAATATGCTTGTTGGTTCCGAATATGCGTGGGACTTGACGCTTCAGGGTCTCGTGGCCTTCTGGGCGAGAATTCGCCCAACACGTGCATGGATTTGAAATGGAACAGTACCATGGTGCACCACTCTCCAGCGATGACAAATCGAAGACGAGCCACGGTAATCCGGTTTTACCGTAAAATTCCGGTGTCGAAAAAACGAAGGGTAAAAAACTAAAGAGACCCGATTGAGATTCGGGTTGTCCTTTTTGGGCATTAATCTATCCATTGACGGCTGAAAGCTGTCAAAGCCGTACAACTCACCGTGGCCTTCGTTTTGACAGGTTATCGCCCGCGTAACTCTGAACGAGCCAGAAGTTATGGCCGTCCGAATAATCAATATCTACAGGGTGCAACATCCGCGGTGCAAGGTGCAACGTCCGTTCGAAATGGCGAAACAGTGCCGTACGACTTTTAGAAATGCGGGCATGGATTTGAAACGGAACAGTACCATGGTGCACCACTCTCCGGCGATGGTAAATCGAAGACGAGCCACGGTAATGCCGTTTTACCGTAAAAATCCGGTGTCGAAAAAACGAAGGGTAAAAAACTTACGAGACCCGATTGAGATTCGGGTTGTCCTTTTTGGGTATTAATCTATCCGTTGACGGCTAAAAGCTGTCAAAGCCGTAGAACTCACTGTGGCCTTCGTTTTGACAGGTTATCGCCCCCGTAACTCTAAACGAGCCAGTAGTTATGGCCGTCCGAATAATCGATATCTACAGGGTGCAACATCCGCGGTGTAAGGTGCAACGTCCGTCCAAAATGGCGAAATAGTGCCGTATGACTTTTAGAAATGCGGGCATGGATTTAAAACGGAACAGTACCATGGTGCACCAGTCTCCGGCGATGGGAAATCGAAGATGACCCACGGTAATGCCGTTTTACCGTAAAAATCCGGTGTCGAAAAAACGAAGGGTAAAAAACTTACGAGACCCGATTGAGATTCGGGATGTCCTTTTTGGGCATTAATCTATCCATTGACGGTTGAAAGCTGTCAAAGCCGTAGAACTCACCGTGGCCTTCGTTTTGATAGGTTATCGCCTGCGTAATTCTAAACGAGCCAGAAGTTATGGACGTCCGAATAATCGATATCTACAGGGTGCAACATCCGCGGTGCAAGGTGCAACGTCCGTCCGAAATGGAAAAACTGTGCCGTACATCATTTAGAAATGCGTGCATGGATTTGAAATGGAACGGTACCATGGTGCACCACTCTCCAGCGATGACAAATCGAAGACGAGCCACGGTAATCCCGTTTTACCGTAAAATTCCGGTGTCGAAAAAACGAAGGGTAAAAAACTAAAGAGACCCGATTGAGATTCGGGTTGTCCTTTTTGGGCATTAATCTATCCATTGACGGCTGAAAGCTGTCAAAGCCGTACAACTCACCGTGGCCTTCGTTTTGACAGGTTATCTCCCGCGTAACTCGAAAGGAGCCAGAAGTTATGGCCGTCTGAATAATCGATGTCTACAGGTTGCAACATCCGCGGTGCAAGGTGCAATGTCTGTACGAAATGGCGAAACAGTGCCGTACGACTTTTAGGAATGCGTGCATTGATTTTAAACGGAACAGTACCATGGTGCACCACTCTCCAGCGATGGCAAATCGAAGACGAGCGACGGTAATCCCATTTTACCGTTAAATTCCGGTGTCGAAAAAACGAAGGGTAAAAAACTTACGAGACCCCATTGAGATTCGGGTTGTCCTTTTTGGGCATTAATCTATCCATTGACTGCTGAAAGCTGTCAAAGCCGTAGAACTCACCGTGGCCTTCGTTTTGACAGGTTATAGCCCACGTAACTCTAAACGAGCCAGAAGTTATGGCCGTCCGAATAATAGATATCTACAGGGTGCAACATCCGCGGTGCAAGGTGCAACGTCCGTTCGAAATGGCGAAACAGTGCCGTACGACTTTTAGAAATGCGGGCATGGATTTGAAACGGAACAGTACCATGGTGCACCACTCTCCGGCGGTGGTAAATCGAAGACGAGCAACGGTAATGCCGTTTTACCGTAAAAATCCGGTGTCGAAAAAACGAAGGGTAAAAAACTTACGAGACCCGATCGAGATTCGGGTTGTCATTTTCGGGTATTAATCTATCCGTTGACGGCTGAAAGCTGTCAAAGCCGTAGAACTCACTGTGGCCTTCGTTTTGACAGGTTATCGCCCCCGTAACTCTAAACGAGCCAGTAGTTATGGCCGTCCGAATAATCGATATCTACAGGGTGCAACATCCGCGGTGCAAGGTGCAACGTCCGTCCAAAATGGCGAAACAATGCCGTACGACTTTTAGAAATGCGGGCATGGATTTAAAACAGAACAGTACCATGGTGCACCAGTCTCCGGCGATGGGAAATCGAAGATGACCCACGGTAATGCCGTTTTACCGTAAAAATCCGGTGTCGAAAAAACGAAGGGTAAAAAACTTACGAGACCCGATTGAGATTCGGGATGTCCTTTTTGGGCATTAATCTATCCGTTGACGGTTGAAAGCTGTCAAAGCGTAGAACTCACCGTGGCCTTCGTTTTGATAGGTTATCGCCTGCGTAATTCTAAACGAGCCAGAAGTTATGGACGTCCGAATAATCGATATCTACAGGGTGCAACATCCGCGGTGCAAGGTGCAACGTCTGTCCGAAATGGAAAAACTGTGCCGTACATCATTTAGAAATGCGTGCATGGATTTGAAATGGAACGGTACCATGGTGCACCACTCTCCAGCGATGACAAATCGAAGACGAGCCACGGTAATCCCGTTTTACCGTAAAATTCCGGTGTCGAAAAAACGAAGGGTAAAAAACTAAAGAGACCCGATTGAGATTCGGGTTGTCCTTTTTGGGCATTAATCTATCCATTGACGGCTAAAAGCTGTCAAAGCCGTAGAACTCACCGTGGCCTTCGTTTTGATAGGTTATCTCCCGCGTAACTCGAAAGGAGCCAGAAGTTATGGCCGACCGAATAATCGATGTCTACAGGGTGCAACATCCGCGGTGCAAGGTGCAATGTCCGTCCGAAATGGCGAAACAGTGCCCTACGACTTTTAGGAATGCATGCATTGGTTTGAAACGGAACAGTATCATGGTGCACCACTCTCCAGCGATGCCAAATCGAAGACGAGCGACGGTAATCCCATTTTACCGTTAAATTCCGGTGTCGAAAAAACGAAGGGTAAAAAACTTACGAGACCCCATTGAGATTCGGGTTGTCCTTTTTGGGCATTAATCTATCCATTGATTGCTGAAAGCTGTCAAAGCCGTAGAACTCACCGTGGCCTTCGTTTTGACAGGTTATCGCCCGCGTAACTCTGAACGAGCCAGAAGTTATGGCCGTCCGAATAATCGATATCTACAGGGTGCAACATCCGCGGTGCAAGGTGCAACGTCCGTTCGAAATGGCGAAACAGTGCCGTACGACTTTTAGAAATGCGGGCATGGATTTGAAACGGAACAGTACCATGGTGCACCACTCTCCGGCGATGGTAAATCGAAGACGAGCCACGGTAATTTCGTTTTATCGTAAAAATCCGGTGTCGAAAAAACGAAGGGTAAAAAACTTACGAGACCTGATTGAGATTCGGGTTGTCCTTTTCGGGTATTAATCTATCCGTTGACGGCTGAAAGCTGTCAAAGCCGTAGAACTCACCGTGGCCTTCGTTTTGACAGGTTATCGCCCACGTAACTCTAAACGAGCCAGAAGTTATGGCCGTCCGAATAATAGATATCTACAGGGTGCAACATCCGCGGTGCAAGGTGCAACGTCCGTTCGAAATGGCGAAACAGTGCCGTACGACTTTTAGAAATGCGGGCATGGATTTGAAATGGAACAGTACCATGGTGCACCACTCTCCGGCGGTGGTAAATCGAAGACGAGCAACGGTAATGCCGTTTTACCGTAAAAATCCGGTGTCGAAAAAACGAAGGGTAAAAAACTTACGAGACCCGATTGAGATTCGGGTTGTCCTTTTCGGGTATTATTCTATCCGTTGACGGCTGAAAGCTGTCAAAGCCGTAGAACTCACTGTGGCCTTCGTTTTGACAGGTTATCGCCCCCGTAACTCTAAACGAGCCAGTAGTTATGGCCGTCCGAATAATCGATATCTACAGGGTGCAACATCCGCGGTGCAAGGTGCAACGTCCGTCCGAAATGGCGAAACAGTGCCGTACGACTTTTAGAAATGCGGGCATGGATTTAAAACGGAACAGTACCATGGTGCACCAGTCTCCGGCGATGGGAAATCGAAGATGACCCACGGTAATGCCGTATTACCGTAAAAATCCGGTGTCGAAAAAACGAAGGGTAAAAAACTTACGAGACCCGATTGAGATTCGGGATGTCCTTTTTGGGCATTAATCTATCCGTTGACGGCTGAAAGCTGTCAAAGCCGTAGAACTCACCGTGGCCTTCGTTTTGATAGGTTATCGCCTGCGTAATTCTAAACGAGCCAGAAGTTATGGACGTCCGAATAATCGATATCTACAGGGTGCAACATCCGCGGTGCAAGGTGCAACGTCCGTCCGAAATGGCAAAACTGTGTCGTACGTCATTTAGAAATGCGTGCATGGATTTGAAACGGAACAGTACCATGGTGCACCACTCTCCAGCGATGACAAATCGAAGACGAGCCATGGTAATCCCGATTTGCCGTAAAATTCCGGTGTCGAAAAAACGAAGGGTAAAAAACTAAAGAGACCCGATTGAGATTCGGGTTGTCCTTTTTGGGCATTAATCTATCCATTGATGGCTGAAAGCTGTCAAAGCCGTAGAACTCACCGCGGCCTTCGTTTTGACAGGTTATCGCCCACGTAACTCTAAACGAGCCAGAAGTTATGGCCGTCCGAATAATAGATATCTACAGGGTGCAACATCCGCGGTGCAAGGTGCAACGTCCGTTCGAAATGGCGAAACAGTGCCGTAGGACTTTTAGAAATGCGGGCATTGATTTTAAACGGAACAGTACCATGGTGCACCACTCTCCAGCGATGGCAAATCGAAGACGAGCGACGGAACAGTACCGCGGATGTTGCACCTTGCACCGTAGAACTCACTGTGGCCTTCGTTTTGACAGGTTATCGCCCACGTAACTCTAAACGAGCCAGAAGTTATGGCCGTCCGAATAATAGATATCTACAGGGTGCAACATCCGCGGTGCAAGGTGCAACGTCCGTTCGAAATGGCGAAACAGTGCCGTAGGACTTTTAGAAATGCGGGCATGGATTTGAAACGGAACAGTACCATGGTGCACCACTCGCCGGCGGTGGTAAATCGAAGACGAGCAACGGTAATGCCGTTTTACCGTAAAAATCCGGTGTCGAAAAAACGAAGGGTAAAAAACTTACGAGACCCGATCGAGATTCGGGTTGTCATTTTCGGGTATTAATCTATCCGTTGACGGCTGAAAGCTGTCAAAGCCGTAGAACTCACTGTGGCCTTCGTTTTGACAGGTTATCGCCCCCGTAACTCTAAACGAGCCAGTAGTTATGGCCGTCCGAATAATCGATATCTACAGGGTGCAACATCCGCGGTGCAAGGTGCAACGTCCGTCCAAAATGGCGAAACAGGGCCGTACGACTTTTAGAAATGCGGGCATGGATTTAAAACGGAACAGTACCATGGTGCACCAGTCTCCGGCGATGGGAAATCGAAGATGACCCACGGTAATGCCGTTTTACCGTAAAAATCCGGTGTCGAAAAAACGAAGGGTAAAAAACTTACGAGACCCGATTGAGATTCGGGATGTCCTTTTTGGGCATTAATCTATCCGTTGACGGTTGAAAGCTGTCAAAGCCGTAGAACTCACCGTGGCCTTCGTTTTGATAGGTTATCGCCTGCGTAATTCTAAACGAGCCAGAAGTTATGGACGTCCGAATAATCGATATCTACAGGGTGCAACATCCGCGGTGCAAGGTGCAACGTCCGTCCGAAATGGAAAAACTGTGCCGTACATCATTTAGAAATGCGTGCATGGATTTGAAATGGAACGGTACCATGGTGCACCACTCTCCAGCGATGACAAATCGAAGACGAGCCACGGTAATCCCGTTTTACCGTAAAATTCCGGTGTCGAAAAAACGAAGGGTAAAAAACTAAAGAGACCCGATTGAGATTCGGGTTGTCCTTTTTGGGCATTAATCTATCCATTGACGACTAAAAGCTATCAAAGCCGTAGAACTCACCGTGGCCTTCGTTTTGATAGGTTATCTCCCGCGTAACTCGAAAGGAGCCAGAAGTTATGGCCGACCGAATAATCGATGTCTACAGGGTGCAACATCCGCGGTGCAAGGTGCAATGTCCGTCCGAAATGGCGAAACAGTGCCCTACGACTTTTAGGAATGCGTGCATTGATTTGAAACGGAACAGTATCATGGTGCACCACTCTCCAGCGATGCCAAATCGAAGACGAGCGACGGTAATCCCATTTTACCGTTAAATTCCGGTGTCGAAAAAACGAAGGGTAAAAAACTTACGAGACCCCATTGTGATTCGGGTTGTCCTTTTTGGGCATTAATCTATCCATTGACTGTTGAAAGCTGTCAAAGCCGTAGAACTCACCGTGGCCTTCGTTTTGACAGGTTATCGCCCGCGTAACTCTGAACGAGCCAGAAGTTATGGCCGTCCGAATAATCGATATCTACAGGGTGCAACATCCGCGGTGCAAGGTGCAACGTCCGTTCGAAATGGCGAAACAGTGCCGTACGACTTTTAGAAATGCGGGCATGGATTTGAAACGGAACAGTACCATGGTGCACCACTCTCCGGCGATGGTAAATCGAAGACGAGCCACGGTAATGCCGTTTTACCGTAAAAATCCGGTGTCGAAAAAACGAAGGGTAAAAAACTTACGAGACCCGATTGAGATTCGGGTTGTCCTTTTCGGGTATTAGTCTATCCGTTGACGGCTGAAAGCTGTCAAAGCCGTAGAACTCACCGTGGCCTTCGTTTTGACAGGTTATCGCCCACGTAACTCTAAACGAGCCAGAAGTTATGGCCGTCCGAATAATAGATATCTACAGGGTGCAACATCCGCGGTGCAAGGTGCATCGTCCGTTCGAAATGGCGAAACAGTGCCGTACGACTTTTAGAAATGCGGGCATGGATTTGAAATGGAACAGTACCTTGGTGCACCACTCTCCGACGGTGGTAAATCGAAGACGAGCAACGGTAATGCCGTTTTACCGTAAAAATCCGGTGTCGAAAAAACGAAGGGTAAAAAACTTACGAGACCCGATTGAGATTCGGGTTGTCCTTTTCAGGTATTAATCTATCCGTTGACGGCTGAAAGCTGTCAAAGCCGTAGAACTCACTGTGGCCTTCGTTTTGACAGGTTATCGCCCCCGTAACTCTAAACGAGCCAGTAGTTATGGCCGTCCGAATAATCGATATCTACAGGGTGCAACATCCGCGGTGCAAGGTGCAACATCCGTTCGAAATGGCGAAACAGTGCCGTACGACTTTTAGAAATGCAGGCATGGATTTAAAATGGAACAGTACCATGGTGCACAAGTCTCCGGCGATGGGAAATTGAAGATGACCCACGGTAATGCCGTTTTACCGTAAAAATCCGGTGTCGAAAAAACGAAGCGTAAAAAACTTACGAGACCCGATTGAGATCCGGGATGTCCTTTTTGGGCATTAATCTATCCGTTGACGGCTGAAAGCGGTCAAAGCCGTAGAACTCACCGTGGCCTTCGTTTTGATAGGTTATCGCCTGCGTAATTCTAAACGAGCCAGAAGTTATGGACGTCCGAATAATCGATATCTACAGGGTGCAACATCCGCGGTGCAAGGTGCAACGTCCGTCCGAAATGGCAAAACTGTGTCGTACGTCATTTAGAAATGCGTGCATGGATTTGAAACGGAACAGTACCATGGTGCACCACTCTCCAGCGATGACAAATCGAAGACGAGCCACGGTAATCCCGTTTTGCCGTAAAATTCCGGTGTCGAAAAAACGAAGGGTAAAAAACTAAAGAGACCCGATTGAGATTCGGGTTGTCCTTTTTGGGCATTAATCTATCCATTGACGGCTGAAAGCTGTCAAAGCCATAGAACTCACCGTGGCCTTCTTTTTGACAGGTTATCGCCCGCGTAACTCTAAACGAGCCAGAAGTTATGGCCGACCGAATAATCGATGTCTACAGGGTGCAACATCCGCGGTGCAAGGTGCAACGTCCGTTCGAAATGGCGAAACAGTGCCGTACGACTTTTAGAAATGCGGGCATGGATTTGAAACGGAACAGTACCATGGTGCACCACTCTCTAGCGATGGCAAATCGAAGACGAGCGACGGTAATCCCATTTTACCGTAAAAATCCGGTGTCGAAAAAATGATGGGTAAAAAACTTACGAGACCCGATTGAGACTCGGGTTGTCCTTTTCGGGTATTAATCTATCCGTTGACGGCTGAAAGCCGTCAAAGCCGTAGAACTCACCGTGGCCTTCGTTTTGACAGGTTATCGCCCCCGTAACTCTAAACGAGCCAGTAGTTATGGCCGTCCGAATAATCGATATCTACAGGTTGCAACATCCGCGGTGCAAGGTGCAACGTCCGTCCGAAATGGCGAAACAGTGCCGTACGACTTTTAGAAATGCGGGCATGGATTTGAAACGGAACAGTACCATGGTGCACCAGTCTCCGTCGATGGGAAATCGAAGATGACCCACGGTAATGCCGTTTTACCGTAAAAATCCGGTGTCGAAAAAACGAAGGGTAAAAAACTTACGAGACCCGATTGAGATTCGGGATGTCCTTTTTGGTCATTAATCTATCCGTTGATGGCTGAAAGCTGTCAAAGCCGTAGAACTCACCGTGGTCTTCGTTTTGATAGGTTATCGCCTGCGTAATTCTAAACGCGCCAGAAGTTATGGACGTTCGAATAATCGATATCTACAGGGTGCAACATCCGCGGTGCAAGGTGCAACGTCCGTCCGAAATGGCAAAACTGTGCCGTACGTCATTTAAAAATGCGTGCATGGATTTGAAACGGAACAGTACCATGGTGCACCACTCTCCAGCGATGACAAATCGAAGACGAGCCACGGTAATCCCGTTTTGCCGTAAAATTCCGGTGTCGAAAAAACGAAGGGTAAAAAACTAAAGTGACCCGATTGAGATTCGGGTTGTCCTTTTTGGGCATTAATCTATCCATTGACTGCTGAAAGCTGTCAAAGCCGTAGAACTCACCGTGGCCTTCGTTTTGACAGGTTATCGCCCGCGTAACTCTAAACGAGCCAGAAGTTATGGCCGACCGAATAATCGATGTCTACAGGGTGCAACATCCGCGGTGCAAGGTGCAATGTCCGTCCGAAATGGCGAAACAGTGCCGTACGACTTTTAGAAATGCGTGCATTGATTTTAAACGGAACAGTACCATGGTGCACCACTTTCCAGCGATGGCAAATCGAAGACGAGCGACGGTAATCCCATTTTACCGTTAAATTCCGGTGTCGAAAAAACGAAGGGTAAAAAACTTACGAGACCCCATTGAGATTCGGGTTGTCCTTTTTGGGCATTAATCTATCCATTGACTGTTGAAAGCTGTCAAAGCCGTAGAACTCACTGTGGCCTTCGTTTTGACAGGTTATCGCCCGCGTAACTCTAAACGAGCCAGAAGTTATGGCCGTCCGAATAATCGATATCTACAGGGTGCAACATCCGCGGTGCAAGGTGCAACGTCCGTTCGAAATGGCGAAACAGTGCCGTACGACTTTTAGAAATGCGGACATGGATTTGAAACGGAACATTACCATGGTGCACCACTCTCCGGCGATGGTAAATCGAAGACGAGCCACGGTAATGCCGTTTTACCGTAAAAATCCGGTGTCGAAAAAACGAAGGGTAAAAACTTACGAGACCCGATTGAGATGCGGGTTGTCCTTTTCGGGTATTAATCTGTCCGTTGACGGCTTAAAGCTGTCAAAGCCGTAGAACTCCCCGTGGCCTTCGTTTTGACAGGTTATCGCCCCCGTAACTCTAAACGAGCCAGTAGTTATGGCCGTCCGAATAATCGATATCTACAGGGTGCAACATCCGCGGTGCAAGGTGCAACGTCCGTCCGAAATGGCAAAACAGTGCCGTACGACTTTTAGAAATGCGGGCATGGATTTAAAACGGAACAGTACAATGGTGCACCACTCTCCGGCGATGGGAAATCGAAGATGACCCACGGTAATGCCGTTTTACCGTAAAAATCCGGTGTCGAAAAAACGAAGGGTAAAAAACTTACGAGACCCGATTGAGATTCGGGATGTCCTTTTTGGGCATTAATCTATCCGTTGACGGCTGAAAGCTGTCAAAGCCGTAGAACTCACCGTGGCCTTCGTTTTGATAGGTTATCGCCTGCGTAATTCTAAACGAGCCAGAAGTTATGGACGTCCGAATAATCGATATCTACAGGGTGCAACATCCGCGGTGCAAGGTGCAACGCCCGTCCGAAATGGCAAAACTGTGCCGTACGTCATTTAGAAATGCGTGCATGGATTTGAAACGGAACAGTACCATGGTGCACCATTCTCCAGCGATGGCAAATCGAAGACGAGCCACGGTAATCCCGTTTTACCGTAAAATTCCGGTGTCTAAAAAACGAAGGGTAAAAAACTAAAGAGACCCGATTGAGATTCGGGTTGTCCTTTTTGGGCATTAATCTATCCATTGACGGCTGAAAGCTGTCAAAGCCGTAGAACTCACCGTGGCCTTCGTTTTGACAGGTTATCGCCCGCGTAACTCTAAACGAGCCAGAAGTTATGGCCGACCGAATAATCGATGTCTACAGGGTGCAACATCCGCGGTGCAAGGTGCAATGTCCGTCCGAAATGGCGAAACAGTGCCGTACGACTTTTAGGAATGCGTGCATTGATTTTAAACGGAACAGTACCATGGTGCACAACTCTCCAGCGATGGCAAATCGAAGACGAGCGACGGTAATCCCATTTTACCGTTAAATTCCGGTGTCGAAAAAATGAATGGTAAAAAACTTACGAGACCCCATTGAGATTCGGGTTGTCCTTTTTGGGCATTAATCTATCCATTGACTGTTGAAAGCTGTCAAAGCCGTAGAACTCACTGTGGCCTTCGTTTTGACAGGTTATCGCCCGCGTAACTCTAAACGAGCCAGAAGTTATGGCCGTCCGAATAATCGATATCTACAGGGTGCAACATCCGCGGTGCAAGGTGCAACGTCCGTTCGAAATGGCGAAACAGTGCCGTACGACTTTTAGAAATGCGGACATGGATTTGAAACGGAACATTACCATGGTGCACCACTCTCCGGCGATGGTAAATCGAAGACGAGCCACGGTAATGCCGTTTTACCGTAAAAATCCGGTGTCGAAAAAACGAAGGGTAAAAACTTACGAGACCCGATTGAGATTCGGGTTGTCCTTTTCGGGTATTAATCTGTCCGTTGACGGCTGAAAGCTGTCAAAGCCGTAGAACTCCCCGTGGCCTTCGTTTTGACAGGTTATCGCCCCCGTAACTCTAAACGAGCCAGTAGTTATGGCCGTCCGAATAATCGATATCTACAGGGTGCAACATCCGCGGTGCAAGGTGCAACGTCCGTCCGAAATGGCAAAACAGTGCCGTACGACTTTTGGAAATGCGGGCATGGATTTAAAACGGAACAGTACAATGGTGCACCACTCTCCGGCGATGGGAAATCGAAGATGACCCACGGTAATGCCGTTTTACCGTAAAAATCCGGTGTCGAAAAAACGAAGGGTAAAAAACTTACGAGACCCGATTGAGATTCGGGATGTCCTTTTTGGGCATTAATCTATCCGTTGACGGCTGAAAGCTGTCAAAGCCGTAGAACTCACCGTGGCCTTCGTTTTGATAGGTTATCGCCTGCGTAATTCTAAACGAGCCAGAAGTTATGGACGTCCGAATAATCGATATCTACAGGGTGCAACATCCGCGGTGCAAGGTGCAACGCCCGTCCGAAATGGCAAAACTGTGCCGTACGTCATTTAGAAATGCGTGCATGGATTTGAAACGGAACAGTACCATGGTGCACCACTCTCCAGCGATGGCAAATCGAAGACGAGCCACGGTAATCCCGTTTTACCGTAAAATTCCGGTGTCTAAAAAACGAAGGGTAAAAAACTAAAGAGACCCGATTGAGATTCGGGTTGTCCTTTTTGGGCATTAATCTATCCATTGACGGCTGAAAGCTATCAAACCCGTAGAACTCACCGTGGCCTTCGTTTTGACAGGTTATCGCCCGCGTAACTCGAAATGAGCCAGAAGTTATGGCCGACCGAATAATCGATGTCTACAGGGTGCAACATCCGCGGTTCAAGGTGCAATGTCCGTCCGAAATGGCGAAACAGTGCCATACCACTTTTAGGAATGCGTGCATTGATTTGAAACGGAACAGTACCATGGTGCACCACTCTCCAGCGATGGCAAATCGAAGACGAGCGACGGTAATCCCATTTTACCGTTAAATTCCGGTGTCGAAAAAATGAAGGGTAAAAAACTTACGAGACCCCATTGAGATTCGGGTTGTCCTTTTTAGGCATTAATCTATCCATTGTCTGCTGAAAGCTGTCAAAGCCGTAGAACTCACCGTGGCCTTCGTTTTGACAGGTTATCGCCCACGTAACTTTAAACGAGCCAGAAGTTATGGCCGTCCGAATAATCGATATCTACAGGGTGCAACATCCGCGGTGCAAGGTGCAACGTCCGTTCGAAATGGCGAAACAGTGCCGTACGACTTTTAAAAATGCGGGCATGGATTTGAAACGGAACGGTACCATGGTGCACCACTCTCCAGCGATGGTAAATCGAAGACGAGCCAAGGTAATGCCGTTTTACTGTAAAAATCCGGTGTCGAAAAAACAAAAAGTAAAAAACTTACGAGACCCGATTGAGATTCGGGCTGTCCTTTTCGGGTATTAACCTATCCGTTGACGGCTGAAAGCTGTCAATGTCGTAGAACTCACCGTGGCCTTCGTTTTGACAGGTTATCGCCCCCGTAACTCTAAACGATCCAGTAGTTATGGCCGTCCGAATAATCGATATCTACAGGGTGCAACATCCGCGGTGCAAGGTGCAACGTCCGTCCGAAATGGCGAAACAGTGCCGTACGACTTTTAGAAATGCGGGCATGGATTTAAAACGGAACAGTACCATGGTGCACCACTCTCCGGCGATGGGAAATCGAAGATGACCCATGGTAATGCCGTTTTACCGTAAAAATCCGGTGTCGAAAAAACGAAGGGTAAAAAACTTACGAGACCCGATTGAGATTCGGGATGTCCTTTTTGGGCATTAATCTATCTGTTGATGGCTGAAAGCTGTCAAAGCCGTAGAACTCACCGTGGCCTTCGTTTTGATAGGTTATCGCCTGCGTAATTCTAATCGAGCCAGAAGTTATGGACGTCCGAATAATCGTTATCTACAGGGTGCAACATCCGCGGTGCAAGGTGCAACGTCCGTCCGAAATGGCAAAACTGTGCCGTACGTCATTTAGAAATGCATGCATGGATTTGAAACGGAACAGTACCATGGTGCACCACTCTCCAGCGATGGCAAATCGAAGACGAGCCACGGTAATCCCGTTTTACCGTAAAAATCCGGTGTCGAAAAAACGAATGGTAAAAAACTTACGAGACCCGATTGAGATTCGGGATGTCCTTTTTGGGAATTAGTCTATCCGTTGACGGTTGAAAGCTGTCAAAGCCGTAGAAATCACCTTGGCGTTCGTTTTGACAGGTTATCTCCCGCGTAACTCTTAATGAGCCAGAAGTTATGGCCGTCCGAATAATCGATATCTACAGGGCGCAACATCCGCGGTGCAAGGTGCAACGTCCGTCCGAAATGGCGAAACAGTGCCGTACGACTTTTAGGAATGCGTGCATGGATTTGAAAAGGAACAGTACCATGGTGCACCACTCTCCAGGGATGGCAAATCGAAGATGAGCCACGGTAATGCCGTTTTACCGTAAAAATCCGGTGTCGAAAAAATGAAGGGTAAAAAACTTACGAGACCCGATTGACATTCGGGATGCCCTTTTTGGGCATTAATCTATCCGTTGACGGCTGAAAACTGTCAAAGCCGTAGAACTCACCGTGGCCTTCGTTTTGATAGGTTATCGCCTGCGTATTTCTAAAACAGCCAAAAGTTATGGACGTCCGAATAATCGATATCTACAGGGTGCAACATCCGCGGTGCAAGGTGTAACGTCCGTCCGAAACGGCAAAACTGTGCCGTACGTCATTTAGAAATGCGTGCATGGATTTGAAACGGAATAGTACCATGGTGCACCACTCTCAAGCGATGGAAAATCGAAGACGAGCCACGGTAATCCCGTTTTACCGTAAAAATACGGTGTCGAAAAAACGAAGGGTAAAAAACTTACGAGACCCGATTGAGATTTGGGATGTCCTTTTTGGGCATTAATCTATCCGTTGACGGCTGAAAGCTGTCAAAGCCGTAGAACTCACCCTGGCCTTCGTTTTGACAGGTTATCGCCCCCGTAACTCTAAACGAGCGAGAAGATATGGCCGTCCGAATAATCGATATCTACAGGGTGCAACATCCGCGGTGCAAGGTGCAACGTCCGTCCGAAATGGCAAAACTGTATCGTACGTCATTTAGAAATGCGTGCATGGATTTGAAACGGAACAGTACCACGGTGCACCACTCTCCAGCGATGGAAAATCGAAGACGAGCCACGGTAATCCCGTTTTACCGTAAAATTCCGGTGTTGAAAAAACGAAGGGTAAAAAACTAAAGAGACCCGATTGAGATTCGGGTTGTCCTTTTTGGGCATTAATCTATCCATTGACGGCTGAAAGCTGTCAAAGCCGTAGAACTCACCGTGGCCTTCGTTTTGACAGGTTATCGCCCGCGTAACTCTAAACGAGCCAGAAGTTATGGCCGTCCGAATAATCGATATCTACAGGGTGCAACATTCGCGGTGCAAGGTGCAACGTCCGTCCGAAATGGCGAAACAGTGCCGTACGACTTTTAGAAATGCGGGCATGGATTTAAAACGGAACAGTACCATGGTGCACCACTCTCCGGCGATGGGAAATCGAAGATGACCCACGGTAATGCCGTTTTACCGTAAAAATCCGGTGTCGAAAAAACGAAGGGTAAAAAACTTACGAGACCCGATTGAGATTCGGGATGTCCTTTTTGGGCATTAATCTATCTGTTGACGGCTGAAAGCTGTCAAAGCCGTAGAACTCACCGTGGCCTTCGTTTTGATAGGTTATCGCCTGCGTAATTCTAAACGAGCCAGAAGTTATGGACGTCCGAATAATCGATATCTACTGGGTGCAACATCCGCGGTGCAAGGTGCAACGTCCGTCCGAAATGGAAAAACTGTGCCGTACGTCATTTAGAAATGCGTGCATGGATTTGAAACAGAACAGTACCATGGTGCACCACTCTCCAGCGATGGCAAATCGAAGACGAGCGACGGTAATCCCATTTTACCGTTAAATTCCGGTGTCGAAAAAATGAAGGGTAAAAAACTTACGAGACCCCATTGAGATTCGGCTTGTCCTTTTTAGGCATTAATCTATCCATTGTCTGCTGAAAGCTGTCAAAGCCGTAGAACTCACCGTGGCCTTCGTTTTGACAGGTTATCGCCCACGTAACTTTAAACGAGCCAGAAGTTATGGCCGTCCGAATAATCGATATCTACAGGGTGCAACATCCGCGGTGCAAGGTGCAACGTCCGTTCGAAATGGCGAAACAGTGCCGTACGACTTTTAAAAATGCGGGCATGGATTTGAAACGGAACGGTACCATGGTGCACCACTCTCCAGCGATGGTAAATCGAAGACGAGCCACGGTAATGCCGTTTTACCGTAAAAATCCGGTGTCGAAAAAACAAAAAGTAAAAAACTTACGAGACCCGATTGAGATTCGGGTTGTCCTTTTCGGGTATTAACCTATCCGTTGACGGCTGAAAGCTGTCAATGCCGTAGAACTCACCGTGGCCTTCGTTTTGACAGGTTGTCGCCCCCGTAACCCTAAACGATCCAGTAGTTATGGCCGTCCGAATATTCGATATCTACAGGGTGCAACATCCGCGGTGCAAGGTGCAACGTCCGTCCGAAATGGCGAAACAGTGCCGTACGACTTTTAGAAATGCGGGCATGGATTTAAAACGGAACAGTACCATGGTGCACCACTCTCCGGCGATGGGAAATCGAAGATGACCCACGGTAATGCCGTTTTACCGTAAAAATCCGGTGTCGAAAAAACGAAGGGTAAAAAACTTACGAGACCCGATTGAGATTCGGGATGTCCTTTTTGGGCATTAATCTATCCGTTGACGGCTGAAAGCTGTCAAAGCCGTAGAACTCACCGTGGCCTTCGTTTTGATAGGTTATCGCCTGCGTAATTCTAATCGAGCCAGAAGTTATGGACGTCCGAATAATCGATATCTACAGGGTGCAACATCCGCGGTGCAAGGTGCAACGTCCGTCCGAAATGGCAAAACTGTGCCGTACGTCATTTAGAAATGCGTGCATGGATTTGAAACGGAATAGTACCATGGTGCACCACTCTCCAGCGATGGAAAATCGAAGACGAGCCACGGTAATCCCGTTTTACCGTAAAAATCCGGTGTCGAAAAAACGAATGGTAAAAAACTTACGAGACCCGATTGAGATTCGGGATGTCCTTTTTGGGCATTAATCTATCCGTTGACGGTTGAAAGCTGTCAAAGTCGTAGAAATCACCTTGGTCTTCGTTTTGACAGGTTATCTCCCGCATAACTCTTAATGAGCCAGAAGTTATGGCCGTCCGAATAATCGATATCTACAGGGCGCAACATCCGCGGTGCAAGGTGCAACGTCCGTCCGAAATGGCGAAACAGTGCCGTACGACTTTTAGGAATGCGTGCATGGATTTGAAAAGGAACAGTACCATGGTGCACCACTCTCCAGGGATGGCAAATCGAAGATGAGCCACGGTAATGCCGTTTTACCGTAAAAATCCGGTGTCGAAAAAATGAAGGGTAAAAAACTTACGAGACCCGATTGACATTCGGGATGCCCTTTTTGGGCATTAATCTATCCATTGACGGCTGAAAACTATCAAAGCCGTAGAACTCACCGTGGCCTTCGTTTTGATAGGTTATCGCCTGCGTATTTCTAAAACAGCCAAAAGTTATGGACGTCCGAATAATCGATATCAACAGGGTGCAACATCCGCGGTGCAAGGTGTAACGTCCGTCCGAAACGGCAAAACTGTGCCGTACGTCATTTAGAAATGCGTGCATGGATTTGAAACGGAACAGTACCATGGTGCACCACTCTCAAGCGATGGAAAATCGAAGACGAGCCACGGTAATCCCGTTTTACCGTAAAAATACGGTGTGGAAAAAACGAAGGGTAAAAAACTTACGAGACCCGATTGAGATTTGGGATGTCCTTTTTGGGCATTAATCTATCCGTTGACGGCTGAAAGCTGTCAAACCCGTAGAACTCACCCTGGCCTTCGTTTTGACAGGTTATCGCCCCCGTAACTCTAAACGAGCCAGAAGTTATGGCCGTCCGAATAATCGATATGTACAGGGTGCAACATCCGCGGTGCAAGGTGCAACGTCCGTCCGAAATGGCAAAACTGTACCGTACGTCATTTAGAAATGCGTGCATGGATTTGAAACGGAACAGTACCATGGAGCACCACTCTCCAGCGATGGAAAATCGAAGACGAGCCACGGTAATCCCGTTTTACCGTAAAATTCCGGTGTCGAAAAAACGAAGGGTAAAAAACTAAAGAGACCCGATTGAGATTCGGGTTGTCCTTTTTGGGCATTAATCTATCCATTGACGGCTGAAAGCTGTCAAAGCCGTAGAACTCACCATGGCCTTCGTTTTGACAGGTTATCGCCCGCGTAACTCTAAACGAGCCAGAAGTTATGGCCGTCCGAATAATCGATATCTACAGGGTGCAACATTCGCGGTGCAAGGTGCAACGTCCGTCCGAAATGGCGAAACAGTGCCGTACGACTTTTAGAAATGCGGGCATGGATTTAAAACGGAACAGTACAATGGTGCACCACTCTCCGGCGATGGGAAATCGAAGATGACCCACGGTAATGCCGTTTTACCGTAAAAATCCGGTGTCGAAAAAACGAAGGGTAAAAAACTTACGAGACCCGATTGAGATTCGGGATGTCCTTTTTGGGCATTAATCTATCCGTTGACGGCTGAAAGCTGTCAAAGCCGTAGAACTCACCGTGGCCTTCGTTTTGATAGGTTATCGCCTGCGTAATTCTAAACGAGCCAGAAGTTATGGACGTCCGAATAATCGATATCTACAGGGTGCAACATCCGCGGTGCAAGGTGCAACGCCCGTCCGAAATGGCAAAACTGTGCCGTACGTCATTTAGAAATGCGTGCATGGATTTGAAACGGAACAGTACCATGGTGCACCACTCTCCAGCGATGGCAAATCGAAGACGAGCCACGGTAATCCCGTTTTACCGTAAAATTCCGGTGTCTAAAAAACGAAGGGTAAAAAACTAAAGAGACCCGATTGAGATTCGGGTTGTCCTTTTTGGGCATTAATCTATCCATTGACGGCTGAAAGCTATCAAACCCGTAGAACTCACCGTGGCCTTCGTTTTGACAGGTTATCGCCCGCGTAACTCGAAATGAGCCAGAAGTTATGGCCGACCGAATAATCGATGTCTACAGGGTGCAACATCCGCGGTTCAAGGTGCAATGTCCGTCCGAAATGGCGAAACAGTGCCATACCACTTTTAGGAATGCGTGCATTGATTTGAAACGGAACAGTACCATGGTGCACCACTCTCCAGCGATGGCAAATCGAAGACGAGCGACGGTAATCCCATTTTACCGTTAAATTCCGGTGTCGAAAAAATGAAGGGTAAAAAACTTACGAGACCCCATTGAGATTCGGGTTGTCCTTTTTAGGCATTAATCTATCCATTGTCTGCTGAAAGCTGTCAAAGCCGTAGAACTCACCGTGGCCTTCGTTTTGACAGGTTATCGCCCACGTAACTTTAAACGAGCCAGAAGTTATGGCCGTCCGAATAATCGATATCTACAGGGTGCAACATCCGCGGTGCAAGGTGCAACGTCCGTTCGAAATGGCGAAACAGTGCCGTACGACTTTTAAAAATGCGGGCATGGATTTGAAACGGAACGGTACCATGGTGCACCACTCTCCAGCGATGGTAAATCGAAGACGAGCCAAGGTAATGCCGTTTTACTGTAAAAATCCGGTGTCGAAAAAACAAAAAGTAAAAAACTTACGAGACCCGATTGAGATTCGGGCTGTCCTTTTCGGGTATTAACCTATCCGTTGACGGCTGAAAGCTGTCAATGTCGTAGAACTCACCATGGCCTTCGTTTTGACAGGTTATCGCCCCCGTAACTCTAAACGATCCAGTAGTTATGGCCGTCCGAATAATCGATATCTACAGGGTGCAACATCCGCGGTGCAAGGTGCAACGTCCGTCCGAAATGGCGAAACAGTGCCGTACGACTTTTAGAAATGCGGGCATGGATTTAAAACGGAACAGTACCATGGTGCACCACTCTCCGGCGATGGGAAATCGAAGATGACCCATGGTAATGCCGTTTTACCGTAAAAATCCGGTGTCGAAAAAACGAAGGGTAAAAAACTTACGAGACCCGATTGAGATTCGGGATGTCCTTTTTGGGCATTAATCTATCTGTTGATGGCTGAAAGCTGTCAAAGCCGTAGAACTCACCGTGGCCTTCGTTTTGATAGGTTATCGCCTGCGTAATTCTAATCGAGCCAGAAGTTATGGACGTCCGAATAATCGTTATCTACAGGGTGCAACATCCGCGGTGCAAGGTGCAACGTCCGTCCGAAATGGCAAAACTGTGCCGTACGTCATTTAGAAATGCATGCATGGATTTGAAACGGAACAGTACCATGGTGCACCACTCTCCAGCGATGGCAAATCGAAGACGAGCCACGGTAATCCCGTTTTACCGTAAAAATCCGGTGTCGAAAAAACGAATGGTAAAAAACTTACGAGACCCGATTGAGATTCGGGATGTCCTTTTTGGGAATTAGTCTATCCGTTGACGGTTGAAAGCTGTCAAAGCCGTAGAAATCACCTTGGCGTTCGTTTTGACAGGTTATCTCCCGCGTAACTCTTAATGAGCCAGAAGTTATGGCCGTCCGAATAATCGATATCTACAGGGCGCAACATCCGCGGTGCAAGGTGCAACGTCCGTCCGAAATGGCGAAACAGTGCCGTACGACTTTTAGGAATGCGTGCATGGATTTGAAAAGGAACAGTACCATGGTGCACCACTCTCCAGGGATGGCAAATCGAAGATGAGCCACGGTAATGCCGTTTTACCGTAAAAATCCGGTGTCGAAAAAATGAAGGGTAAAAAACTTACGAGACCCGATTGACATTCGGGATGCCCTTTTTGGGCATTAATCTATCCGTTGACGGCTGAAAACTGTCAAAGCCGTAGAACTCACCGTGGCCTTCGTTTTGATAGGTTATCGCCTGCGTATTTCTAAAACAGCCAAAAGTTATGGACGTCCGAATAATCGATATCTACAGGGTGCAACATCCGCGGTGCAAGGTGTAACGTCCGTCCGAAACGGCAAAACTGTGCCGTACGTCATTTAGAAATGCGTGCATGGATTTGAAACGGAATAGTACCATGGTGCACCACTCTCAAGCGATGGAAAATCGAAGACGAGCCACGGTAATCCCGTTTTACCGTAAAAATACGGTGTCGAAAAAACGAAGGGTAAAAAACTTACGAGACCCGATTGAGATTTGGGATGTCCTTTTTGGGCATTAATCTATCCGTTGACGGCTGAAAGCTGTCAAAGCCGTAGAACTCACCCTGGCCTTCGTTTTGACAGGTTATCGCCCCCGTAACTCTAAACGAGCGAGAAGATATGGCCGTCCGAATAATCGATATCTACAGGGTGCAACATCCGCGGTGCAAGGTGCAACGTCCGTCCGAAATGGCAAAACTGTATCGTACGTCATTTAGAAATGCGTGCATGGATTTGAAACGGAACAGTACCACGGTGCACCACTCTCCAGCGATGGAAAATCGAAGACGAGCCACGGTAATCCCGTTTTACCGTAAAATTCCGGTGTTGAAAAAACGAAGGGTAAAAAACTAAAGAGACCCGATTGAGATTCGGGTTGTCCTTTTTGGGCATTAATCTATCCATTGACGGCTGAAAGCTGTCAAAGCCGTAGAACTCACCGTGGCCTTCGTTTTGACAGGTTATCGCCCGCGTAACTCTAAACGAGCCAGAAGTTATGGCCGTCCGAATAATCGATATCTACAGGGTGCAACATTCGCGGTGCAAGGTGCAACGTCCGTCCGAAATGGCGAAACAGTGCCGTACGACTTTTAGAAATGCGGGCATGGATTTAAAACGGAACAGTACCATGGTGCACCACTCTTCGGCGATGGGAAATCGAAGATGACCCACGGTAATGCCGTTTTACCGTAAAAATCCGGTGTCGAAAAAACGAAGGGTAAAAAACTTACGAGACCCGATTGAGATTCGGGATGTCCTTTTTGGGCATTAATCTATCTGTTGACGGCTGAAAGCTGTCAAAGCCGTAGAACTCACCGTGGCCTTCGTTTTGATAGGTTATCGCCTGCGTAATTCTAAACGAGCCAGAAGTTATGGACGTCCGAATAATCGATATCTACTGGGTGCAACATCCGCGGTGCAAGGTGCAACGTCCGTCCGAAATGGAAAAACTGTGCCGTACGTCATTTAGAAATGCGTGCATGGATTTGAAACAGAACAGTACCATGGTGCACCACTCTCCAGCGATGGCAAATCGAAGACGAGCGACGGTAATCCCATTTTACCGTTAAATTCCGGTGTCGAAAAAATGAAGGGTAAAAAACTTACGAGACCCCATTGAGATTCGGGTTGTCCTTTTTAGGCATTAATCTATCCATTGTCTGCTGAAAGCTGTCAAAGCCGTAGAACTCACCGTGGCCTTCGTTTTGACAGGTTATCGCCCACGTAACTTTAAACGAGCCAGAAGTTATGGCCGTCCGAATAATCGATATCTACAGGGTGCAACATCCGCGGTGCAAGGTGCAACGTCCGTTCGAAATGGCGAAACAGTGCCGTACGACTTTTAAAAATGCGGGCATGGATTTGAAACGGAACGGTACCATGGTGCACCACTCTCCAGCGATGGTAAATCGAAGACGAGCCACGGTAATGCCGTTTTACCGTAAAAATCCGGTGTCGAAAAAACAAAAAGTAAAAAACTTACGAGACCCGATTGAGATTCGGGTTGTCCTTTTCGGGTATTAACCTATCCGTTGACGGCTGAAAGCTGTCAATGCCGTAGAACTCACCGTGGCCTTCGTTTTGACAGGTTGTCGCCCCCGTAACTCTAAACGATCCAGTAGTTATGGCCGTCCGAATATTCGATATCTACAGGGTGCAACATCCGCGGTGCAAGGTGCAACGTCCGTCCGAAATGGCGAAACAGTGCCGTACGACTTTTAGAAATGCGGGCATGGATTTAAAACGGAACAGTACCATGGTGCACCACTCTCCGGCGATGGGAAATCGAAGATGACCCACGGTAATGCCGTTTTACCGTAAAAATCCGGTGTCGAAAAAACGAAGGGTAAAAACTTACGAGACCCGATTGAGATTCGGGATGTCCTTTTTGGGCATTAATCTATCCGTTGACGGCTGAAAGCTGTCAAAGCCGTAGAACTCACCGTGGCCTTCGTTTTGATAGGTTATCGCCTGCGTAATTCTAATCGAGCCAGAAGTTATGGACGTCCGAATAATCGATATCTACAGGGTGCAACATCCGCGGTGCAAGGTGCAACGTCCGTCCGAAATGGCAAAACTGTGCCGTACGTCATTTAGAAATGCGTGCATGGATTTGAAACGGAATAGTACCATGGTGCACCACTCTCCAGCGATGGAAAATCGAAGACGAGCCACGGTAATCCCGTTTTACCGTAAAAATCCGGTGTCGAAAAAACGAATGGTAAAAAACTTACGAGACCCGATTGAGATTCGGGATGTCCTTTTTGGGCATTAATCTATCCGTTGACGGTTGAAAGCTGTCAAAGTCGTAGAAATCACCTTGGTCTTCGTTTTGACAGGTTATCTCCCGCATAACTCTTAATGAGCCAGAAGTTATGGCCGTCCGAATAATCGATATCTACAGGGCGCAACATCCGCGGTGCAAGGTGCAACGTCCGTCCGAAATGGCGAAACAGTGCCGTACGACTTTTAGGAATGCGTGCATGGATTTGAAAAGGAACAGTACCATGGTGCACCACTCTCCAGGGATGGCAAATCGAAGATGAGCCACGGTAATGCCGTTTTACCGTAAAAATCCGGTGTCGAAAAAATGAAGGGTAAAAAACTTACGAGACCCGATTGACATTCGGGATGCCCTTTTTGGGCATTAATCTATCCATTGACGGCTGAAAACTATCAAAGCCGTAGAACTCACCGTGGCCTTCGTTTTGATAGGTTATCGCCTGCGTATTTCTAAAACAGCCAAAAGTTATGGACGTCCGAATAATCGATATCAACAGGGTGCAACATCCGCGGTGCAAGGTGTAACGTCCGTCCGAAACGGCAAAACTGTGCCGTACGTCATTTAGAAATGCGTGCATGGATTTGAAACGGAACAGTACCATGGTGCACCACTCTCAAGCGATGGAAAATCGAAGACGAGCCACGGTAATCCCGTTTTACCGTAAAAATACGGTGTGGAAAAAACGAAGGGTAAAAAACTTACGAGACCCGATTGAGATTTGGGATGTCCTTTTTGGGCATTAATCTATCCGTTGACGGCTGAAAGCTGTCAAAGCCGTAGAACTCACCCTGGCCTTCGTTTTGACAGGTTATCGCCCCCGTAACTCTAAACGAGCCAGAAGTTATGGCCGTCCGAATAATCGATATGTACAGGGTGCAACATCCGCGGTGCAAGGTGCAACGTCCGTCCGAAATGGCAAAACTGTACCGTACGTCATTTAGAAATGCGTGCATGGATTTGAAACGGAACAGTACCATGGAGCACCACTCTCCAGCGATGGAAAATCGAAGACGAGCCACGGTAATCCCGTTTTACCGTAAAATTCCGGTGTCGAAAAAACGAAGGGTAAAAAACTAAAGAGACCCGATTGAGATTCGGGTTGTCCTTTTTGGGCATTAATCTATCCATTGACGGCTGAAAGCTGTCAAAGCCGTAGAACTCACCATGGCCTTCGTTTTGACAGGTTATCGCCCGCGTAACTCTAAACGAGCCAGAAGTTATGGCCGTCCGAATAATCGATATCTACAGGGTGCAACATTCGCGGTGCAAGGTGCAACGTCCGTCCGAAATGGCGAAACAGTGCCGTACGACTTTTAGAAATGCGGGCATGGATTTAAAACGGAACAGTACCATGGTGCACCACTCTCCGGCGATGGGAAATCGAAGATGACCCACGGTAATGCCGTTTTACCGTAAAAATCCGGTGTCGAAAAAACGAAGGGTAAAAAACTTACGAGACCCGATTGAGATTCGGGATGTCCTTTTTGGGCATTAATCTATCTGTTGACGGCTGAAAGCTGTCAAAGCCGTAGAACTCACCGTGGCCTTCGTTTTGATAGGTTATCGCCTGCGTAATTCTAAACGAGCCAGAAGTTATGGACGTCCGAATAATCGATATCTACAGGGTGCAACATCCGCGGTGCAAGGTGCAACGTCCGTCCGAAATGGAAAAACTGTGCCGTACGTCATTTAGAAATGCGTGCATGGATTTGAAACAGAACAGTACCATGGTGCACCACTCTCCAGCGATGGCAAATCGAAGACGAGCCACGGTAATCCTGTTTTACCGTAAAATTCCGGTGTCGAAAAAACGAAGGGTAAAAAACTAAAGAGACCCGATTGAGATTCGGGTTGTCCTTTTTGGGCATTAATCTATCCATTGACGGCTGAAAGCTGTCAAAGCCGTAGAACTCACCGTGGCCTTCGTTTTGACAGGTTATCGCCCGCGTAACTCGAAACGAGCCAGAAGTTATGGCCGACCGAATAATCGATGTCTACAGGGTGCAACATCCGCGGTGCAAGGTGCAATGTCCGTCCGAAATGTCGAAACAGTGCCGTAGGACTTTTAGGAATTCGTGCATTGATTTGAAGCGAAACAGTACCATGGTGCACCACTCTCCAGCGATGGCAAATCGAAGACGAGCGACGGTAATCCCATTTTACCGTTAAATTCCGGTGTCGAAAAAACGAAGGGTAAAAAACTTACGAGACCCCATTGAGATTCGGGTTGTCCTTTTTAGGCATTAATCTATCCATTGACTGCTGAATGCTGTCAAAGCCGTAGAACTCACTGTGGAATTCGTTTTGACAGGTTGTAACGACCCGTATTTTACGTGTCGATAAATCGTAGAATTTGCAGGTCGTTAGTATTGTTTGTGATGTCTCTAGCTTGAGTCGTTTAGAAGATAACCCGAGTGAAGTGATGAGTCGTGACCGACTCATAGGTGTAGCCGAGTTAAGGCTTGAGTCGTAACCGACTCATAGGTTAGGTTGTGTTCGAGTTAGCAAGGATTTGAGTCATAGACGACTCATAGGGGCCGACTTAAGAAGTTAGGCGACTCATAGAAGATAGGGGGTTGCCGAGTCAAGAGGGGAACGACTCATGGTCTAGGCCGAGTCAGCGGGTTAAGGGTTAGCAAGATGAGTCGTTGCCGACTCATAGTGACCGACTTTGGAAAGACCGAGTTAGGAATAGGTTGAGTCGTTAGGCAGCTTGGTGTTGAGTCGCTGAAGGGTTAAGTCGGCTAAGTTGATGAGTCGTATGCAGTTGAGTCGGCAGGATCTTGAGTCGCGTCTCAGTTGAGTCGTTAGCGACTTAGGGTTAGTTTGGATAGGTGTTAGGTCGCGAGCGCTTGAGTCGGTAGGGTGTTGAGTCGTGTGGGTGGCTTAGTGGATGAGTCGTGTAGTTGGGTTGTATGAAGGATAGGTCGGCCTGTGTATGAGTCGCGTGTGTAGTGAGTCGGCAGCAGTTGTCTCGGCAAGGGGATGAGTCGTGGGCGACTCAGGGGTTGGGTCGGCGACGACTTAAGAGTGACGACTCATGGACAGTCCAGCCTATAAATAGAGGGGTTCGGCTCACTTTTTGGCACCGGTTTTTGAAGCGACGAAGTGCTGCCATTTTGAAGACTTGTCTACAACATTTCTTCATCTTCTTTTCTCCATTCCAATCTAATTCTAACATCCATCCAAGATCGAAGATCGAGATCGAAGATCCAAGTGCCAGAGTTGAAGATCTTCATCCGTTCGAGCTAGATTTCTTCGTTTTGAGTGAGATTTCGCCGGATCAAGCCGTGATCTTCGCTGTCCAGATCTGAAGTGCTTAGATTTAGAGGTGTTTGGGTGATTTGGTGAGTGGTAGTTATCTCTCACGCGGATCCAAAGGAGTATATTGGATTGGTGACTTGTTTATGTGTTAAAGTTAACGTTTTCTCGCATTTTCCTTAAGTCTGCATGTAGATCCATCATGTTTGAAGATGTTTATCTATAGAAGTTATTTATCAAGTATTAGAAACGAAACCCATGTTTTAGATTTGATAGATCTATGCTAAAAACCATGATTTCATATGTGTTAGACTTTTGCTCAGTTAATTACGAAATTGCCATTATGAATGATATTGCTTGATAGATCTTGTTTGAATGCTTGAATGTTTGAATGTATGATAGATTTGATTGCTCCAAGTTAGCTTGTAGTTGATTTGGAACAAGATGGTTGAAGATGATTCAAAAGCTAAGTGGAAAGGCTCTTGAATGTTGAAAGCTGCCGATGGCATATGAAGCGGATGTGGAAGCTCATATGGTTGGATTCGATGATGATGGACTTTGCCATGATGCGAAGAGGCGAAGTATGAGATCGAGATGGGACTTTGCCATGATGCGAGGAGGCAAGCCATGATGTTAAGATGAGACTTTGCTATGATGCGATGAAGCAAAGTGTGAAGTTGAGATGGAACGGGTCATGATGACGTTCCAAGCACGGGCTGCGACGACGTGCAAAGTTATGTTGATAACTCGGTGATGCGATCCGGGTTGGTGATAATGGATAGCTTGAGAGGCGCTTGAGCTAGTATGGAAATAGTCGTCGAGGAGGATGACTAGGAGGCTGAGATCTCATCGTTGTTGAAGGTTCTAGCATGCTCAAAGCAAGAGTACGTTGGTACGGGCTGCGACGACGTTCCAGGCACGGGCTGCGACGACGTGCTAGTACTCTGGGTAGTTGCGAAAATTCCTAGGCACGGGCTGCGACGACGTGCGGAGTTATGGCTAGAACCGGGGTTACCATTAGCCCTTGACGGATGGTCATTCAACTAACGGTGGAATCATGGCAATGATAACAGTGATGGCCAGAGTCATGGATGATTGGTTGTATTATCATTCGGCCTCAAGAGTGGTGTTTTCTGGGTGCTTATCTGATCTTGGTTTAGGCCTTGGGGGTTTGTATTTGGAAAGCATCACCCTTGACTCGAGTGATTATTGCTTTACTTTAATTATCAGCTATGTTATGTTTGCTTCTCCTTAGTGTGTGTCTGGGGGCTATCACTGTGAGAAGAGGTGGAGTGGGATGGTTTGGTTCCTATTCCTTTTATCCCTTATGCTCTTTTGGTATGTTTGATAGTTAATTTACTGCTCACTAAGACTTTGTCTGACTCAAGGTTTTATGTCTCCTCTTATTACCTTGGGCTGTTCATCCATGTTGGGATGGGCAGACTAGGTAGCAGGTGGCAGGTGCTGTTCTTGGATCTCTACGTTGATGATGACGAAGACGAGCAGGAGGCTATACATATTATTTCTTATATGTACTGGGTGTCCGCTGCTGTGTTTGATTGAGTGTTATGTAGTGAGGTCTTGATGTATGGATTTGTTGAGATGATTGTATGAAACTACTATGATGTTATATGATGATTTTCTGTTATGAGGCTTCACTATATATTTCTCTATTGTATTTTATCCATGCGCTGTGAGTTGCGATAGAGATTCTACGATTTTATTTTACCCTGACTATCGTCCATGGCTGCCTTGCACACCTTTCAGCGCACTATTCCCTTGTTTTGGTGCGGGAGTCATGGGCGGTCGTCACATTTGGTATCAGAGCTTTGGTTAATCGATTTTAGCCAACGCTCGCTGACGTAACTACGTATGAGAGACGTAATTGTATTTTGGTGGATGATTACTATATATAGTATAGTAGCTTAGATGGATTTGAACTCCTTTAGCAGTTGTTTCTTAAGGTGTTCTAATCATTCTTTTTACAGATATTAAGAATGAGTCGAAGTGAGAGGCAAGCTGCGAGGGATAGTCGAGCTGCTAGGGAAGCTGTTGATTATGGAGCTATGTTTGAAGCTATGATGACTTCCATCATGAGGAGGGTACCAGCTTCAGGATCTTCTGTGGATGTGGGAGTTCAAGTCCAAGCTCCGAGACCGGTGGATTTTGCCAAGCTTTGTAAGGATTATACTTCTCTCGGAGG
Organism: Allium cepa; assembly: GCA_030765085.1. Taxonomy (NCBI): domain Eukaryota; kingdom Viridiplantae; phylum Streptophyta; class Magnoliopsida; order Asparagales; family Amaryllidaceae; genus Allium; species Allium cepa. Next base: position 32,322,092 of record CM060943.1, on the reverse strand, counting down.
AAAAGCTTTCTTGGGGACAGAGTCGACTATTGAGGTACAGAGATGGATTGATTCTTGTCGAAGAATCTTTGGTGATCTAGGGATTGATGATGCAACCAAGAGAAAGTTGGCATCGAGACAGCTTCAGGGGAGAGCTGCTGATTGGTGGAATTCTATCACTATAGATACCCCAGAAGAGGAGATTACTTGGGAGCAATTCCAAGTTAGATTTGAGGCCAAGTTCATCTCCACTGTTCAGAAGTCTGCTTTGTTCAAGAGGTTTGTAGAACTCAAGCAAGGAGGGAGGCCTGTTCTTGAGTATATCTCTGAGTTCGAAGCTTTGTCTAAGTATGCCAGATCATATATTGACTCTCCCTACCAGAAGAATGAAAAGTTTGTGACTGGTCTGGATGCTTATCTGGGAAGGCAATTGGTGGATCATCTGGACGATCCATTTGAGAAGCTTGTAGAGAAAGCTCTCCGGCATGAGAGTTTGTTTCCGAGGGAAAGTTCTGTTGTTGCTGTAACCAGGGAAGGATCTAAACCACAGCAGAGTGGCAATAAGAAGAGGAAGCAGCAACAGCAGAAAAGTAAGGATGGCCAGAAGAAGCCAAAGGGCGAAGTGACCTGCTATAACTGCCAACAGAAGGGCCATCTCTCCAAGGATTGCAGGAATCCAAAGGCGCCGGCAAAGTGCCACAACTGTGATAACCCAGGGCATTTCAGGAAGGACTGTCCAGAGCCGAGGAAAGATAGGCAGGTTGTGCAAGCTTATGCCTTGGAAGCTGTGCCGTCGTCTTCAAGAGCTCCTACTGCTGAAGAGAAGGGGAAGAGTGTGGTGGTTCAAGGTACTCTTTCCATTTGTGGTGTTCCAGTTAGAGTTTTGTTTGATACTGGAGCGTCACATTCTTTTGTTTGTGATGATTTGGTTGACCGGTTAGGTTTGAAACCGGATATTGTTGATAGGCCATTGGTTGTGACTAATCCAGTGGGGGGTTCGTCATGTTTGTGTATGATATGCCGTGGTCTAGTTGTGTCGAGTCATGATTGCTCGTTTGTTTGTGATTGTTTTGTTCTGAACTTTGCGGGGTTCGGAATTATTTTGGGTATGGACTGGCTTAGGAAGTATGCGGCTAGGATTGATTGTGAGAGGCTGAAGGTGACAGTCGGGAATGTGGATGGGCGAAAGGTTGTGATACGATGTAAGCATGAAGAAGGCGTCTTCATGAGCTTCATGTATTCGCTGGTTGTTCCACGGGATGGACTGTCATCAGTGCCTATTGTGAATGGATTTGAGGACGTCTTTGACGAAGTCAAAGGGTTGCCGCCGCATAGGGAGATCGAGTTTCGTATCGATCTAGTTGAGGGAGCCAGACCTGTTGTGATGCCTCTTAGGCGGATGGCACCGAGGGAGCAGCAAGAGCTGAAGGTGCAAGTTGATGACCTTTTGCGGAAAGGATTCATTCGGAGAAGTGTGTCCGAATGGGGTGCGCCAGTTGTGTTCGCAACCAAAGTGGATGGATCGTTGAGGTTGTGTGTTGATTATCGTGAGCTGAATAAGGTGACTAAGAAGAACAAGTATCCATTGCCGAGAATAGATGACTTGTTTGATCAGCTTCACGAGGCTAAGGTGTTTTCTCAGATGGATTTGGCAACGGGATTTCACCAGTTGAGAGTGGCGAAGGATAGTGTGCCGAAGACTGCTTTCAGGACACCATCCGGGTTTTATGAGTGGCTGGTAATGCCGTTTGGATTGACTAACGCACCAGCATATTTTGTGGATCTTATGAATAGAGTGTTCAGAGATCAGTTGAATAAGTTCGTGCTTGTGTTCGTGGATGATATTCTGATTTATTCCAGAACTGAGGAAGAGCACAAGACGCACTTGAGGATTGTTTTGGAAATACTACGGAAACATCAGCTGAAGGCTAAGTTTTCGAAGTGTCACTTCTGGAAGAGTGAAGTGAGGTTCTTAGGCCATGTTATCTCTGGAAATGGAATAGCGGTTGATCCCGCTAAGGTGGCAGCGATCCAGGATTGGGTTAGACCTAAGAATGCATCTGATGTGAGAAGTTTTCTTGGATTAGCAGGATATTATCGTCGGTTTATCAAAGACTTTTCCAAGATAGCTGCACCGTTGACAGGATTGACGAAAAAGAACCAAGTGTTCAGATGGGATAATAAGTGTGAGCAAGCTTTCGTAATCCTGAAAGAGCGACTGACGAGTGCTCCTGTTTTGACTATTCCAAGTGGGAATGATGAGATGGTGGTTTATACCGATGCATGTGGCACTGGACTTGGAGCAGTGCTAATGCAGAAGGATAGAGTTGTTGCGTATGCTAGTCGACAACTGAAACCGCACGAAAGGAATTATCCGACTCATGATTTGGAGTTGGCAGCGATTGTGTTTGCTTTGAAGATGTGGAGACATTATCTATTGGGAGTTAGATTCGAGTTGTTCACAGATCATAAGTCGTTGAAGTATCTGTTCTCCCAAAAGGATTTGAATCTTCGACAGCAACGGTGGCTAGAGTTCCTAGCATCATATGATTTTGGTATAGCCTATACTCCGGGAAAAGGTAACGCAGTGGCTGATGCGTTGAGTCGAAGACATGCAGGTTTGGGAGCCATGTTTTCGGAATGGAAGAGTCTCGAGTATTTGGCTGAGTTTGATTTCAGGCCTAGATGTGAATTGGAACCTGAGATATTGGCAAACTTATCGATAAGGCCTACTCTTGTGGAAAGGATTGGTGAGAACCAAAGGCGAGATGATAAGCTTGTCAAGATTATTCGTGATTTGGAGTCCGGATTGGAACCAGAGAAGGATAAAGGATTCGAGGTCGATCGAGAGGGTTGGCTTCGAAAGCAGGGACGATTGGTTGTTCCCGATATTGATGGATTGAGAGATGAAGTTCTGAGGGAAAGTCATCACTCAAAGTTGACGATTCATCCAGGTGGTAATAAGATGTATCGGGATATGAAGAGAGCTTACTACTGGGGTTGGAAATTTTATTTCCAAGTGTATGAACTGCCAGTTAGTGAAAGCTGAGCAGAAGAAGCCCAGTGGATTACTTCAGCCATTAGAGGTTCCTACGTGGAAGTGGGAGCAAGTGTCGATGGATTTTATCGATGGTCTACCTAGAACAAGAGCAGGGAATGAAGGGATTTGGGTCATAGTAGATCGTTTGACTAAGAGTGCAAGGTTCATTCCTGTTCGATCGACTAGGACTGCATCGAAGTTGGCTGAGCTGTATGTGAAGTGGATTGTTCGATTCCATGGTGTTCCGAAGAGTATAGTGAGCGATCGAGACCCATTGTTCACTAGTGGATTTTGGAAGAGCTTCCAGGAAGTTTTGGGAACCGAGTTGTGTTTGAGTACAGCTTATCACCCTCAAACAGATGGACAGACTGAGAGAGTCAACCGAGTTTTGGAAGATCTTCTTAGAGCTTGTGTTTTGGACTTCGGAGGATCATGGGAAGATCACCTTCATTTGGTGGAGTTTGCTTATAATAACAGTTATCAGTCGAGTATTGGTATGGCACCATATGAGGCATTATATGGAAGACCGTGTAACTCTCCGACATGTTGGTTAGAAACTGGAGAAAAGTTGATACTTGGGCCAGAGATGATTCGACACACCTCGGATTGTATAGAGATCATTCGGCAAAGAATGAAGGCAGCCCAAGATCGTCAGAAGAGTTATGCCGACAATCGTCGAAAGGATTTGGAATTCGACGTGGGCGATATGGTTTTTGTGAAGATTTCTCCGTTGAAGAATGTTATTAGATTCGGGAAGAAAGGAAAGTTAACTCCGAGATTCGTTGGGCCATTCCCGATTATCGAGCGAATTGGAAAGCTCGCTTATAGATTGGAGTTACCGGAAAAGATGGCGGGTGTGCACAATGTTTTTCATGTGTCTTATCTACGGAAGTATGTGCATGACCCTACTACGGTGGTTTCTGCTGATAGCTGTGAAGACTTAGAGGTTGATCCCGTGGTTACGAGACCTCGTAAGCCGCTTCGTATTGTTGAAACCGATACGAAACAGCTTAGGAGGAAGACGATTACGTTGCTCAAGGTACAATGGAGTGATGATGTTAACGACTGTACGTGGGAGGAGGAAGAGAGGATGAAGGCAGCTCATCCCGGACTCTTCGAGGTATGGCCCTAAAGTGTCGTGACATCTCATGAATTTGTAGCTTGTTCTAAGTCTTAGAATTCTGCATGCTAGGCTAGAATTGGATGCATGGTTTGTTGATTGCTATGGATGGTAGGCATGCGGAATAATTGTGATTGCTGTTGTTTGCTTGGAATTTCGGGGGCGAAATTCCTAAGGGGGAGAGAATGTAACGACCCGTATTTTACGTGTCGATAAATCGTAGAATTTGCAGGTCGTTAGTATTGTTTGTGATGTCTCTAGCTTGAGTCGTTTAGAAGATAACCCGAGTGAAGTGATGAGTCGTGACCGACTCATAGGTGTAGCCGAGTTAAGGCTTGAGTCGTAACCGACTCATAGGTTAGGTTGTGTTCGAGTTAGCAAGGATTTGAGTCATAGACGACTCATAGGGGCCGACTTAAGAAGTTAGGCGACTCATAGAAGATAGGGGGTTGCCGAGTCAAGAGGGGAACGACTCATGGTCTAGGCCGAGTCAGCGGGTTAAGGGTTAGCAAGATGAGTCGTTGCCGACTCATAGTGACCGACTTAGGAAAGACCGAGTTAGGAATAGGTTGAGTCGTTAGGCAGCTTGGTGTTGAGTCGCTGAAGGGTTAAGTCGGCTAAGTTGATGAGTCGCATGCAGTTGAGTCGGCAGGATCTTGAGTCGCGTCTCAGTTGAGTCGTTAGCGACTTAGGGTTAGTTTGGATAGGTGTTAGGTCGCGAGCGCTTGAGTCGGTAGGGTGTTGAGTCGTGTGGGTGGCTTAGTGGATGAGTCGTGTAGTTGGGTTGTATGAAGGATAGGTCGGCCTGTGTATGAGTCGCGTGTGTAGTGAGTCGGCAGCAGTTGTCTCGGCAAGGGGATGAGTCGTGGGCGACTCAGGGGTTGGGTCGGCGACGACTTAAGAGTGACGACTCATGGACAGTCCAGCCTATAAATAGAGGGGTTCGGCTCACTTTTTGGCACCGGTTTTTGAAGCGACGAAGTGCTGCCATTTTGAAGACTTGTCTACAACATTTCTTCATCTTCTTTTCTCCATTCCAATCTAATTCTAACATCCATCCAAGATCGAAGATCGAGATCGAAGATCCAAGTGCCAGAGTTGAAGATCTTCATCCGTTCGAGCTAGATTTCTTCGTTTTGAGTGAGATTTCGCCGGATCAAGCCGTGATCTTCGCTGTCCAGATCTGAAGTGCTTAGATTTAGAGGTGTTTGGGTGATTTGGTGAGTGGTAGTTATCTCTCACGCGGATCCAAAGGAGTATATTGGATTGGTGACTTGTTTATGTGTTAAAGTTAACGTTTTCTCGCATTTTCCTTAAGTCTGCATGTAGATCCATCATGTTTGAAGATGTTTATCTATAGAAGTTATTTATCAAGTATTAGAAACGAAACCCATGTTTTAGATTTGATAGATCTATGCTAAAAACCATGATTTCATATGTGTTAGACTTTTGCTCATTTAATTACGAAATTGCCATTATGAATGATATTGCTTGATAGATCTTGTTTGAATGCTTGAATGTTTGAATGTATGATAGATTTGATTGCTCCAAGTTAGCTTGTAGTTGATTTGGAACAAGATGGTTGAAGATGATTCAAAAGCTAAGTGGAAAGGCTCTTGAATGTTGAAAGCTGCCGATGGCATATGAAGCGGATGTGGAAGCTCATATGGTTGGATTCGATGATGATGGACTTTGCCATGATGCGAAGAGGCGAAGTATGAGATCGAGATGGGACTTTGCCATGATGCGAGGAGGCAAGCCATGATGTTAAGATGAGACTTTGCTATGATGCGATGAAGCAAAGTGTGAAGTTGAGATGGAACGGGTCATGATGACGTTCCAAGCACGGGCTGCGACGACGTGCAAAGTTATGTTGATAACTCGGTGATGCGATCCGGGTTGGTGATAATGGATAGCTTGAGAGGCGCTTGAGCTAGTATGGAAATAGTCGTCGAGGAGGCTGAGATCTCATCGTTGTTGAAGGTTCTAGCATGCTCAAAGCAAGAGTACGTTGGAACGGGCTGCGACGACGTTCCAGGCACGGGCTGCGACGACGTGCTAGTACTCTGGGTAGTTGCGAAAATTCCTAGGCACGGGCTGCGACGACGTGCGGAGTTATGGCTAGAACCGGGGTTACCATTAGCCCTTGACGGATGGTCATTCAACTAACGGTGGAATCATGGCAATGATAACAGTGATGGCCAGAGTCATGGATGATTGGTTGTATTATCATTCGGCCTCAAGAGTGGTGTTTTCTGGGTGCTTATCTGATCTTGGTTTAGGCCTTGGGGGTTTGTATTTGGAAAGCATCACCCTTGACTCGAGTGATTATTGCTTTACTTTAATTATCAGCTATGTTATGTTTGCTTCTCCTTAGTGTGTGTCTGGGGGCTATCACTGTGAGAAGAGGTGGAGTGGGATGGTTTGGTTCCTATTCCTTTTATCCCTTATGCTCTTTTGGTATGTTTGATAGTTAATTTACTGCTCACTAAGACTTTGTCTGACTCAAGGTTTTATGTCTCCTCTTATTACCTTGGGCTGTTCATCCATGTTGGGATGGGCAGACTAGGTAGCAGGTGGCAGGTGCTGTTCTTGGATCTCTACGTTGATGATGACGAAGACGAGCAGGAGGCTATACATATTATTTCTTATATGTACTGGGTGTCCGCTGCTGTGTTTGATTGAGTGTTATGTAGTGAGGTCTTGATGTATGGATTTGTTGAGATGATTGTATGAAACTACTATGATGTTATATGATAATTTTCTGTTATGAGGCTTCACTATATATTTCTCTATTGTATTTTATCCATGCGCTGTGAGTTGCGATAGAGATTCTGCGATTTTATTTTACCCTGACTATCGTCCATGGCTGCCTTGCACACCTTTCAGCGCACTATTCCCTTGTTTTGGTGCGGGAGTCATGGGCGGTCGTCACACAGGTTATCGCCCACGTAACTCTAAATGAGCCAGAATTTATGGCCGTCCGAATAATCGATATCTACAGGGTGCAACATCCGCGGTGCAAGGTGCAACGTCCGTTCGAAATGGCGAAACAGTGCCGTACGACTTTTAGAAATGCGGGCATGGATTTGAAACGGAACAGTACCATGGTGCACCACTCTCCGGCGATGGTAAATCGAAGACGAGCCACGGTAATGCCGTTTTACCGTAAAAATCTGGTGTCGAAAAAACGAAGGGTAAAAAACTTACGAGACCCGATTGAGTTTCGGTTTGTCCTTTTCGGGTATTAATCTATCCGTTGACGGCTGAAAGCTGTCAAAGCCATAGAACTCACCGTGGACTTCGTTTTGACAGGTTATCGCCCCCGTAACTCTAAACGATCCAGTAGTTATGGCCGTCCGAATAATCGATATCTACAGGGTGCAACATCCGCGGTGCAAGGTGCAACGTCCGTCCGAAATGGCGAAACAGTGCCGTACGACTTTTAGAAATGCGGGCATGGATTTAAAACGGAACAGTACCATGGTGCACCACTCTCCGGCGATGGGAAATCGAAGATGACCCACGGTAATGCCGTTTTACCGTAAAAATCCGGTGTCGAAAAAACGAAGGGTAAAAAACTTACGGGACCCGATTGAGATTCGGGATGTCCTTTATGGGCATTAATCTATCTGTTGACGGCTGAAAGCTTTCAAAGCCGTAGAACTCACCGTGGCCTTCGTTTTGATAGGTTATCGCCTGCGTAATTCTAATCGAGCCAGAAGTTATGGACGTCCGAATAATCGATATCTACAGGGTGCAACATCCGCGGTGCAAGGTGCAACGTCCGTCCGAAATGGCAAAACTGTGCCGTACGTTATTTAGAAATGCGTGCATGGATTTGAAACGGAACAGTACCATGGTGCACCACTCTCCAGCGATGGCAAATCGAAGACGAGCCACGGTAATCCCGTTTTACCGTAAAAATCCGGTGTCGAAAAAACGAATGGTAAAAAACTTACGAGACCCGATTGAGATTCGGGATGTCCTTTTGGGCATTAATCTATCCGTTGACGGTTGAAAGCTGTCAAAGCCGTAGAAATCACCTTGGCCTTCGTTTTGACAGGTTATCTCCCGCGTAACTCTTAATGAGCCAGAAGTTATGGCCGTCCGAATAATCGATATCTACAGGGCGCAACATCCGCGGTGCAAGGTGCAACGTCCGTCCGAAATGGCGAAACAGTGCCGTACGACTTTTAGGAATGCGTGCATGGATTTGAAAAGGAACAGTACAATGGTGCACCACTCTCCAGGGATGGAAAATCGAAGACGAGCCACGGTAATGCCGTTTTACCGTAATAATCCGGTGTCGAAAAAATGAAGGGTAAAAAACTTACGAGACCCGATTGACATTCGGGATGCCCTTTTTGGGCATTAATCTTTCCGTTGACGGCTGAAAACTGTCAAAGCCGTAGAACTCACCGTGGCCTTCGTTTTGATAGGTTATCGCCTGTGTAATTCTAAAAGAGCTAGAAGTTATAGACGTCCGAATAATCGATATCTACAGGGTGCAACATCCGCGGTGCAAGGTGTAACGTCCGTCCGAAACGGCAAAACTGTGCCGTACGTCATTTAGAAATGCGTGCATGGATTTGAAACGGAACAGTACCATGGTGCACCACTCTCAAGCGATAGAAAATCGAAGACGAGCCACGGTAATCCCGTTTTACCGTAAAAATCCGGTGTTGAAAAAACGAAGGGTAAAAAACTTACGAGACCCGATTGAGATTTGGGATGTCCTTTTTGGGCATTAATCTATCCGTTGACGGCTGAAAGCTGTCAAAGCCGTAGAACTCACCGTGGCCTTCGTTTTGACAGGTTATCGCCCCTGTAACTCTAAACGAGCCAGAAGTTATGGCCGTCCGAATAATCGATATCTACAGGGTGCAACATCCGCGGTGCAAGGTGCAACGTCCGTCCGAAATGGCAAAACTGTACCGTACGTCATTTAGAAATGCTTGCATTGATTTGAAATGGAACAGTACCATGGTGCACCACTCTCCAGCGATGGAAAATCGAAGACGAGCCACGGTAATCCCGTTTTACCGTAAAATTCCGGTGTCGAAAAAACGAAGGGTAAAAAACTAAAGAGACCCGATTGAGATTCGGGTTGTCCTTTTTGGGCATTAATCTATCCATTGACGGCTGAAATCTGTCAAAGCCGTAGAACTCACCGTGGCCTTCGTTTTGACAGGTTATCGCCCGCGTAACTCTAAACGACCCAGAAGTTATGGCCGTCCGAATAATCAATGTCTACAGGGTACAACATCCGTGGTGCAAGGTGCAACGTCCGTCCGTAATGGCAAAACTGTGTCGTACGACATTTAGAAATGCGTGCATGGATTTGAAACGGAACAGTACCATGGTGCACCACTCTTCAGCGATGGCAAATGGAAGACGAGCCACGGTAATGCCGTTTTACCGTAAAAATCCGGTGTCGAAAAAACGAAGGGTAAAAAACTTACGAGACCCGATTGACGTTCGGGATGTCGTTTTTGGGCATTAATCTATCCGTTGACGGCTGAAAGCCGTTAAAGCCGTAGAACTCGCCGTGGCCTTCGTTTTGATAGGTTATCGCCTGCGTAATTCTAAATGAGCCAGAAGTTATGGACGTCCGAATAATCGATATCTACAGGGTGCAACATCCGCAGTGCAAGGTGCAACGTCCGTCCGAAATGGCAAAACTGTGTCGTACGTCATTTAGAAATGCGTGCATGGATTTGAAACGGAATAGTACCATGGTGCACTACTCTCCAGCGATGGAAAATCGAAGATGAGCCACGGTAATCCCGTTTTACCGTAAAAATCCGGTGTCGAAAAAACGAAGGGCAAAAAACTTACGAGACCCGATTGAGAATCGGGATGTCCTTTTTGGGCATTAATCTATCCGTTGACGGCTGAAAGCTGTCAAAGCCGTAGAACTCACCGTGGCCTTCGTTTTGACAGGTAATCGCCTCCGTAACTCTAAATGAGCCAGTAGTTATGGCCGTCCGAATAATCGATATCTACAGGGTGCAACATCCGCGGTGCAAGGTGCAACGTCCATACGAAATGGCGAAACAGTGCCGTACGACTTTTAGAAATGCGGGCATGGATTTGAAGCGGAACAGTACCATGGTGCACCACTCTCCGGCGATGATAAATCGAAGACGAGCCACGGTAATGCCGTTTTACCGTAAAAATCCGGTGTCGAAAAAACGAAGGGTAAAAAACTTATGAGACCCGATTGACCTTCGGGATGTCCTTTTTGGGCATTAATCTATCCGTTGACGGATGAAAGCTGTCAAAGCCGTAGAACTCACTGTGGCCTTCGTTCTGATAGGTTATCGCCTGCGTAATTCTAAACGAGCCAGAAGTTATGGACGTCCGAATAATCGATATCTACAGGGTGCAACATCCGCGGTGCAAGGTGCAACGTCCGTCCGAAATGGCAAAACTGTGCCGTACGTCATTTAGAAATGCGTGCATGGATTTGAAACGAAACAGTACCATGGTGCACTACTCTCCAACGATGGCAAATCGAAGACGAGCCACGGTAATCCCGTTTTACCGTAAAAATCCGGTGTCGAAAAAACGAAGGGTAAAAAACTTACGAGACCCGATTGAGATTCGGGATGTCCTTTTTGGGCATTAATCTATCCGTTGACGGCTGAAAGCTGTCAAAGCCGTAGAACTCACCGTGGCCTTCGTTTTGACAGGTTATCGCCCCCGTAACTCTAAACGAGCCAGTAGTTATGGCCGTCCGAATAATCGATATCTACAGGGTGCAACATCCGCGGTGCAAGGTGCAACGTCCGCCCAAAATGGCGAAACAGTGCCGTACGACTTTTAGAAATGCGGGCATGGATTTGAAACGGAACAGTACCATGGTGCACCACTCTCCGACGATGGGAAATCGAAGATGAGCCACGGTAATGCCGTTTTACCGTAAAAATCCGGTGTCGAAAAAACGAAGGGTAAAAAACTTACGAGACCCGATTGAGATTCGGGATGTCCTTTTTGGGCATTAATCTATCCGTTGACGGGTGAAAGCTGTCAAAGCCGTAGAACTCACCGTGGCCTTCGTTTTGATAGGTTATCGCCTTCGTAATTCTAAACGAGCCAGAAGTTATGGACGTCCGAATAATCGATATCTACAGGGTGCAACATCCGCGGTGCAAGGTGCAACGTCCGTCCGAAATGGCAAAACTGTGCCGTACGGCATTTAGAAATGCGTGCATGGATTTGAAACGGAACATTACCATGGTGCACCACTCTCCAGCGATGGCAAATCGAAGACGAGCCACGGTAATCCCGTTTTACCGTAAAAATCCGGTGTCGAAAAAACGATGGGTAAAAAACTTAGGAGACCCGATTGAGATTCGGGATGTCCTTTTTGGGCATTAATCTATCCGTTGACGGCTGAAAGCTGTCAAAGCAGTAGAACTCACCGTGGCCTTCGTTTTGACAGGTTATCTCCCGCGTAACTCTAAATGAGCCAGAAGTTATGGCCGTCCGAATAATCGATATCTACAGGGCGCAACATCTGCGGTGCAAGGTGCAACGTCCGTCCGAAATGGCGAAACAGTGTCGTACGACTTTTAGGAATGCGTGCATGGATTTGAAAAGGAACAGTACCATGGTGCACCACTCTCCAGGGAGGGTAAATCGAAGACGAGCCACGGTAAGCCGTTTTACCGTAAAAATCCGGTGTCGAAAAAACGAAGGGTAAAAAACTTACGAGACCCGATTGACATTCGGGATGTCCTTTTTGGGCATTAATCTATCCGTTGATGGCTGAAAGCTGTCAAAGCCGTAGAACTCACCGTGGCCTTCGTTTTGACAGGTTATCGCCCGCGTAACTCTAAACGAGCCAGAAGTTATGGCCGACCGAATAATCGATGTCTACAGGGTGCAACATCCGCGGTGCAAGGTGCAATGTCCGTCCGAAATGGCGAAACAGTGACGTACGACTTTTAGGAATGCGTGCATTGATTTGAAACGGAACAGTACCATGGTGCACCACTCTCCAGCGATGGCAAATGGAAGACGAGCGAAGGTAATCCCATTTTACCGTTAAATTCCGGTGTCGAAAAAACGAAGGGTAAAAAACTTACGAGACCCCATTGAGATTCGGGTTGTCCTTTTTGGGCATTAATCTATCCATTGACCGCTGAAAGCTGTCAAAGCCATAGAACTCACCGTGGCCTTCGTTTTGATAGGTTATCGCCCGCGTAACTCTAAACGAGCCAGAAGTTATGGCCGTCCGAATAATCGATATCTACAGGGTGCAACATCCGCGGTGCAAGGTGCAACGTCCGTTCGAAATGGCGAAACAGTGCCGTACGACTTTTAGAAATGCGGGCATGGATTTGAAACGGAAATGTACTATGGTGCACCACTCTTCGGCGATGGTAAATCGAAGACGAGCCACGGTAATGCCGTTTTACCGTAAAAATCCGGTGTCGAAAAAACGAAGGGTAAAAACTTACGAGACCCGATTGAGATTCGGGTTGTCCTTTTCGGGTATTAATCTATCCGTTGATGGCTGAAAGCTATCAAAGCCGTAGAACTCACCGTGGCCTTCGTTTTGACAGGTTATCGCCCCAGTAACTCTAAACGAGCCAGTAGTTATGGCCGTCCGAATAATCGATATCTACAGGGTGCAACATCCGCGGTGCAAGGTGCAACGTCCGTCCGAAATGGCGAAACAGTGCCGTACGACTTTTAGAAATGCGGGCATGGATTTGAAACGGAACAGTACCATGGTGCACCACTCTCCGGCGATGATAAATCGAAGACGAGCCACGGTAATGCCGTTTTACCGTAAAAATCCGGTGTCGAAAAAACGAAGGGTAAAAAACATATGAGACCCGATTGACCTTCGGGATGTCCTTTTTGGGCATTAATCTATCCGTTGACGGATGAAAGCTGTCAAAGCCGTAGAACTCACTGTGGCCTTCGTTTTGATAGGTTATCGCCTGCGTAATTCTAAACGAGCCAGAAGTTATGGACGTCCGAATAATCGATATCTACAGGGTGCAACATCCGCGGTGCAAGGTGCAACGTCCGTCCGAAATGGCAAAACTGTGCCGTACGTCATTTAGAAATGCGTGCATGGATTTGAAACGAAACAGTACCATGGTGCACTACTCTCCAGCGATGGCAAATCGAAGACGAGCCACGGTAATCCCGTTTTACTGTAAAAATCCGGTGTCGAAAAAACGAAGGGTAAAAAACTTACGAGACCCGATTGAGATTCGGGATGTCCTTTTTGGGCATTAATCAATCCGTTGACGGCTGAAAGCTGTCAAAGCCGTAGAACTCACCTTGGCCTTCGTTTTGACAGGTTATCGCCCCCGTAACTCTAAACGAGCCAGTAGTTATGGCCGTCCGAATAATCGATATCTACAGGGTGCAACATCCGCGGTGCAAGGTGCAACGTCCGTCCGTAATGGCGAAACAGTGCCGTACGACTTTTAGAAATGCGGGCATGGATTTGAAACGGAACAGTACCATGGTGCACCACTCTCCGGCGATGATAAATCGAAGACGAGCCACGGTAATGCCGTTTTACCGTAAAAATCCGGTGAAGAAAAAACGAAGGGTAAAAACTTATGAGACCCGATTGACCTTCGGGATGTCCTTTTTGGGCATTAATCTATCCGTTGACGGATGAAAGCTGTCAAAGCCGTAGAACTCACTGTGGCCTTCGTGTTGATAGGTTATCGCCTGCGTAATTCTAAACGAGCCAGAAGTTATGGACGTCCGAATAATCGATATCTACAGGGTGCAACATCCGCGGTGCAAGGTGCAACGTCCGTCCGAAATGGCAAAACTGTGCCGTACGTCATTTAGAAATGCGTGCATGGATTTGAAACGAAACAGTACCATGGTGCACCACTCTTCGGCGATGGTAAATCGAAGACGAGCCACGGTAATCCCGTTTTACCGTAAAAATCCGGTGTCGAAAAAACGAAGGGTAAAAACTTACGAGACCCGATTGAGATTCGGGTTGTCCTTTTCGGGTATTAATCTATCCGTTGATGGCTGAAAGCTATCAAAGCCGTAGAACTCACCGTGGCCTTCGTTTTGACAGGTTATCGCCCCAGTAACTCTAAACGAGCCAGTAGTTATGGCCGTCCGAATAATCGATATCTACAGGGTGCAACATCCGCGGTGCAAGGTGCAACGTCCGTCCGAAATGGCGAAACAGTGCCGTACGACTTTTAGAAATGCGGGCATGGATTTGAAACGGAACAGTACCATGGTGCACCACTCTCCGGCGATGATAAATCGAAGACGAGCCACGGTAATGCCGTTTTACCGTAAATCCGGTGTCGAAAAAACGAAGGGTAAAAAACATATGAGACCCGATTGACCTTCGGGATGTCCTTTTTGGGCATTAATCTATCCGTTGACGGATGAAAGCTGTCAAAGCCGTAGAACTCACTGTGGCCTTCGTTTTGATAGGTTATCGCCTGCGTAATTCTAAACGAGCCAGAAGTTATGGACGTCCGAATAATCGATATCTACAGGGTGCAACATCCGCGGTGCAAGGTGCAACGTCCGTCCGAAATGGAAAAACTGTGCCGTACGTCATTTAGAAATGCGTGCATGGATTTGAAACGAAACAGTACCATGGTGCACTACTCTCCAGCGATGGCAAATCGAAGACGAGCCACGGTAATCCCCTTTTACTGTAAAAATCCGGTGTCGAAAAAACGAAGGGTAAAAAACTTACGAGACCCGATTGAGATTCGGGATGTCCTTTTTGGGCATTAATCAATCCGTTGACGGCAGAAAGCTGTCAAAGTCGTAGAACTCACCTTGGCCTTCGTTTTGACAGGTTATCGCCCCCGTAACTCTAAACGAGCCAGTAGTTATGGCCGTCCGAATAATCGATATCTACAGGGTGCAACATCCGCGGTGCAAGGTGCAACGTCCGTCCGTAATGGCGAAACAGTGCCGTACGACTTTTAGAAATGCGGGCATGGATTTGAAACGGAACAGTACCATGGTGCACCACTCTCCGGCGATGATAAATCGAAGACGAGCCACGGTAATGCCGTTTTACCGTAAAAATCCGGTGAAGAAAAAACGAAGGGTAAAAACTTATGAGACCCGATTGACCTTCGGGATGTCCTTTTTGGGCATTAATCTATCCGTTGACGGATGAAAGCTGTCAAAGCCGTAGAACTCACTGTGGCCTTCGTGTTGATAGGTTATCGCCTGCGTAATTCTAAACGAGCCAGAAGTTATGGACGTCCGAATAATCGATATCTACAGGGTGCAACATCCGCGGTGCAAGGTGCAACGTCCGTCCGAAATGGCAAAACTGTGCCGTACGTCATTTAGAAATGCGTGCATGGATTTGAAACGAAACAGTACCATGGTGAACTACTCTCCAGGGATGGCAAATCGAAGACGAGCCACGGTAATCCCGTTTTACCGTAAAAATCCGGTGTCGAAAAAACGAAGGGTAAAAAACTTACGAGATCCCGATTGAGATTCGGGATGTCCTTTTTGGGCATTAATCTATCCGTTGACGGCTGAAAGCTGTCAAAGCCGTAGAACTCACCGTGGCCTTCGTTTTGACAGGTTATCGCCCCCGTAACTCTAAACGAGCCAGAAGTTATGGCCGTCCGAATAATCGATATCTACAGGGTGCAACATCCGCGGTGCAAGGTGCAACGTCCGTTCGAAATGGCGAAACAGTGCCGTACGACTTTTAGAAATGCGGGCATGGATTTGAAACGGAAATGTACTATGGTGCACCACTCTTCGGCGATGGTAAATCGAAGACGAGCCACGGTAATGCCGTTTTACCGTAAAAATCCGGTGTCGAAAAAACGAAGGGTAAAAACTTACGAGACCCGATTGAGATTCGGGTTGTCCTTTTCGGGTATTAATCATTCCGTTGATGGCTGAAAGCTATCAAAGCCGTAGAACTCACCGTGGCCTTCGTTTTGACAGGTTATCGCCCCAGTAACTCTAAACGAGCCAGTAGTTATGGCCGTCCGAATAATCGATATCTACAGGGTGCAACATCCGCGGTGCAAGGTGCAACGTCCGTCCGAAATGGCGAAACAGTGCCGTACGACTTTTAGAAATGCGGGCATGGATTTGAAACGGAACAGTACCATGGTGCACCACTCTCCGGCGATGATAAATCGAAGACGAGCCACGGTAATGCCGTTTTACCGTAAAAATCCGGTGTCGAAAAAACGAAGGATAAAAAACTTATGAGACCCGATTGACCTTGGGGATGTCCTTTTTGGGCATTAATCTATCCGTTGACGGATGAAAGCTGTCAAAGCCGTAGAACTCACTGTGGCCTTCGTTTTGATAGGTTATCGCCTGCGTAATTCTAAACGAGCCAGAAGTTATGGACGTCCGAATAATCGATATCTACAGGGTGCAACATCCGCGGTGCAAGGTGCAACGTCCGTCCGAAATGGCAAAACTGTGCCGTACGTCATTTAGAAATGCGTGCATGGATTTGAAACGAAACAGTACCATGGTGCACTACTCTCCAGCGATGGCAAATCGAAGACGAGCCACGGTAATCCCGTTTTACTGTAAAAATCCGGTGTCGAAAAAACGAAGGGTAAAAAACTTACGAGACCCGATTGAGATTCGGGATGTCCTTTTTGGGCATTAATCTATCCGTTGACGGCTGAAAGCTGTCAAAGCCGTAGAACTCACCGTGGCCTTCGTTTTGACAGGTTATCGCCCCCGTAACTCTAAACGAGCCAGTAGTTATGGCCGTCCGAATAATCGATATCTACAGGGTGCAACATCCGCGGTGCAAGGTGCAACGTCCGTCCGAAATGGCGAAACAGTGTCGTACGACTTTTAGAAATGCGGGCATGGATTTGAAACGGAACAGTACCATGGTGCACCACTCTCCGGCGATGATAAATCGAAGACGAGCCACGGTAATGCCGTTTTACCGTAAAAATCCGGTGTCGAAAAAACGAAGGGTAAAAACTTATGAGACCCGATTGACCTTCGGGATGTCCTTTTTGGGCATTAATCTATCCGTTGACGGATGAAAGCTGTCAAAGCCGTAGAACTCACTGTGGCCTTCGTGTTGATAGGTTATCGCCTGCGTAATTCTAAACGAGCCAGAAGTTATGGACGTCCGAATAATCGATATCTACAGGGTGCAACATCCGCGGTGCAAGGTGCAACGTCCGTCCGAAATGGCAAAACTGTGCCGTACGTCATTTAGAAATGCGTGCATGGATTTGAAACGAAACAGTACCATGGTGAACTACTCTCCAGCGATGGCAAATCGAAGACGAGCCACGGTAATCCCGTTTTACCGTAAAAATCCGGTGTCGAAAAAACGAAGGGTAAAAAACTTACGAGACCCGATTGAGATTCGGGATGTCCTTTTTGGGTATTAATCTATCCGTTGACGGCTGAAAGCTGTCAAAGCCGTAGAACTCACCGTGGCCTTCTTTTTGACAGGTTATCGCCCCCGTAACTCTAAACGAGCCAGTAGTTATGGCCGTCCGAATAATCGATATCTACAGGGTGCAACATCCGCGGTGCAAGGTGCAACGTCCGTCCAAAATGGCGAAACAGTGCCGTACGACTTTTAGAAATGCGGGCATGGATTTGAAACGGAACAGTACCATGGTGCACCACTCTCCGGCGATGGGAAATCGAAGATGAGCCACGGTAATCCCGTTTTACCGTAAAAATCCGGTGTCGAAAAAACGAAGGGTAAAAAACTTACGAGACCCGATTGAGATTCGGGATGTCCTTTTTGGGCATTAATCTATCCGTTGACGGCTGAAAGCTGTCAAAGCCGTAGAACTCACCGTGGCCTTCGTTTTGATAGGTTATCGCCTTCGTAATTCTAAACGAGCCAGAAGTTATGGACGTCCGAATAATCGATATCTACAGGGTGCAACATCCGCGGTGCAAGGTGCAACGTCCGTCCGAAATCGCAAAACTGTGCCGTACGGCATTTAGAAATGCGTGCATGGATTTGAAACGGAACAGTACCATGGTGCACCACTCTCCAGCGATGGCAAATCGAAGACGAGCCACGGTAATCCCGTTTTACCGTAAAAATCCGGTGTCGAAAAAACGAAGGGTAAAAAACTTAGGAGACCCGATTGAGATTCGGGATGTCCTTTTTGGGCATTAATCTATCCGTTGACGGCTGAAAGCTATCAAAGCAGTAGAACTCACCGTGGCCTTCGTTTTGACAGGTTTTCTCCCGCGTAACTCTAAATGAGCCAGAAGTTATGGCCGTCCGAATAATCGATATCTACAGGGCGCAACATCCGCGGTGCAAGGTGCAACGTCCGTCCGAAATGGCAAAACAGTGACGTACGACTTTTAGGAATGCGTGCATGGATTTGAAAAGGAACAGTACCATGGTGCACCACTCTCCAGGGATGGCAAATCGAAGACGAGCCACGGTAAGCCGTTTTACGGTAAAAATCCGGTGTCGAAAAAACGAAGGGTAAAAAACTTACGAGACCCGATTGACATTCGGGATGTCCTTTTTGGGCATTAATCTATCCGTTGATGGCTGAAAGCTGTCAAAGCCGTAGAACTCACCGTGGCCTTCGTTTTGACAGGTTATCGCCCGCGTAACTCTAAACGAGCCAGATGTTATGGCCGACCGAATAATCGATGTCTACAGGGTGCAACATCTGCGGTGCAAGGTGCAATGTCCGTCCGAAATGGCGAAACAGTGACGTACGACTTTTAGGAATGCATGCATTGATTTGAAACGGAACAGTACCATGGTGCACCACTCTCCAGCGATGGCAAATGGAAGACGAGCGAAGGTAATCCCATTTTACCGTTAAATTCCGGTGTCGAAAAAACGAAGGGTAAAAAACTTACGAGACCCCATTGAGATTCGGGTTGTCCTTTTTGGGCATTAATCTATCCATTGACCGCTGAAAGCTGTCAAAGCCATAGAACTCACCGTGGCCTTCGTTTTGATAGGTTATCGCCCGCGTAACTCTAAACGAGCCAGATGTTATGGCCGTCCGAATAATCGATATCTACAGGGTGCAACATCCGCGGTGCAAGGTGCAACGTCCATTCGAAATGGCGAAACAGTGCCGTACGACTTTTAGAAATGCGAGCATGGATTTGAAACGGAACAGTACCATGGTGCACCACTCTCCGGCGATGGTAAATCGAAGACGAGCCACGGTATTGCCGTTTTACCGTAAAAATCCGGTGTCGAAAAAACGAAGGGTAAAAACTTACAAGACCCGATTGAGATTCGGGTTGTCCTTTTCGGGTATTAATCTATCCGTTGATGGCTGAAAGCTGTGAAAGCCGTAGAACTCACCGTGGCCTTCGTTTTGACAGGTTATCGCCCCCGTAACTCTAAACGAGCCAGAAGTTATGGACGTCCGAATAATCGATATCTACAGGGTGCAACATCCGCGGTGGAAGGTGCAACGTCCGTCCGAAATGGCAAAACTGTGCCGTACGACTTTTAGAAATGCGGGCATGGATTTGAAACGGAACGGTACCATGGTGCGCCACTCTCCGGCGATGGTAAATCGAAGACGATCCACGGTAATGCCGTTTTACCGTAAAAATCCGGTGTCGAAAAAACGAAGGGTAAAAACTTACGAGACCCGATTGAGATTCGGGTTGTCCTTTTCGGGTATTAATCTATCCGTTGACGGCTGAAAGCGGTCAAAGCCGTAGAACTCACCGTGGCCTTCGTTTTGACAGGTTATCGCCCCCGTAACTCTAAACGAGCCAGTAGTTATGGCTGTCCGAATAATCGATATCTACAGGGTGCAACATCCGCGGTGCAAGGTGCAACGTCCGTCCGAAATGGCGAAACAGTGCCGTACGTCTTTTAGAAATGCGGGCATGGATTTAAAACGGAACAGTACCATGGTGCACCACTCTCCGGCGATGGGAAATCGAAGATGACCCACGGTAATGCCGTTTTACCGTAAAAATCCGGTGTCGAAAAAACGAAGGGTAAAAAACTTACGAGACCCGATTGAGATTCGGGATGTCCTTTTTGGGCATTAATCTATCCGTTGACGGCTGAAAGCTGTCAAAGCCGTAGAACTCACCGTGGCCTTCGTTTTGATAGGTTATCGCCTGCGCAATTCTAAACGAGCCAGAAGTTATGGACGTCCGAATAATCGATATCTACAGGGTGCAACATCCGCGGTGCAAGGTGCAACGTCCGTCCGAAATGGCAAAACTATGCCGTACGTCATTTAGAAATGCGTGCATGGATTTGAAACGGAACAGTACCATGGTGCACCACTCTCCCGCGATGGCAAATCGAAGACGAGCCACGGTAATCCCGTTTTACCGTAAAAATCCGGTGTCGAAAAAACGAAGGGTAAAAAACTTACGAGACCCGATTGAGATTCGGGATGTCCTTTTTGGGCATTAATCTATCCGTTGACGGTTGAAAGCTGTCAAAGCCGTAGAACTCACCTTGGCCTTCATTTTGACAGGTTATCTCCCGCGTAACTCTAAATGAGCCAGAAGTTATGGCCGTCCGAATAATCGATATCTATAGGGCGCAACATCCGCGGTGCAAGGTGCAACGTCCGTCCGAAATGGCGAAACAGTGCCGTACGACTTTTAGGAATGCGTGCATGGATTTGAAAAGGAATAGTACCATGGTGCACCACTCTTCAGGGATGGCAAATCGAAGACGAGCCACGGTAATGCCGTTTTATCGTAAAAATCCGGTGTCGAAAAAACAAAGCGTAAAAAACTTACGAGACCCAATTGACATTCGGGATGTCCTTTTTGGGCATTAATCTATCCGTTGACGGCTGAAAGCTGTCAAAGCCGTAGAACTCACCGTGACCTTCGTTTTGATAGGTTATCGCCTGCGTAATTCTAAACGAGCCAGAAGTTATGGACGTCCGAATAATCGATATCTACAGGGTGCAACATCCGCGGTGCAAGGTGCAACGTCCGTCCGAAATGGCAAAACTGTGCCGTACGTCATTTAGAAATGCATGCATGGATTTGAAACGGAACAGTACCATGGTGTACCACTCTCCAGCGATGGCAAATCGAAGACGAGCCACGGTAATCCCGTTTTACCGTAAAAATCCGGTGTCGAAAAAACGAAGGGTAAAAAACTTACGAGACCCAATTGAGATTCGGGATGTCCTTTTTGGGCATTAATCTATCCGTTGACGGCTGAAAGCGGTCAAAGCCGTAGAACTCACCGTGGCCTTCGTTTTGATAGGTTATCGCCCCCGTAACTCTAAACGAGCCAGAAGTTATGTCCGTCCGAATAATCGATATCTACAGGGTGCAACATCCGCGGTGCAAGGTGCAACGTCCGTCCGAAATCGCAAAACTGTGCCGTACGTCATTTAGAAATGCGTGCATGGATTTGAAACGGAACAGTACCATGGTGCACCACTCTCCAGCGATGGCAAATCGAAGACGAGCCACGGTAATCCCGTTTTACCGTAAAATTCCGGTGTCGAAAAAACGAAGGGTAAAAAACTAAAGAGACCCGATTGAGATTCGGGTTGTCCTTTTTGGGCATTAATCTATCCATTGACGGCTGAAAGCTGTCAAAGCCATAGAACTCACCGTGGCCTTCGTTTCGACAGGTTATCGCCCGCGTAAATCTAAACGAGCCAGAAGTTATAGCCGACCGAATAATCGATGTCTACAGGGTGCAACATCCGCAGTGCAAGGTGCAATGTCCGTCCGAAATGGCGAAACAGTGCCGTACGACTTTTAGGAATGCGTGCATTGATTTGAAACGGAACAGTACCATGGTGCACCACACTCCAGCGATGGCAAATCGAAGACGAGCGACGGTAATCCCATTTTACCGTTAAATTCCGGTGTCGAAAAAACGAAGGGTAAAAAACTTACGAGACCCCGTTGAGATTCGGGTTGTCCTTTTTGGGCATTAATCTGTCCATTGACTGCTGAAAGCTGTCAAAGCCGTAGAACTCACCGTGGCCTTCGTTTTGACAGGTTATCGCCCGCGTAACTCTAAACGAGCCAGAAGTTATGGCCGTCCGAATAATCGATATCTACAGGGTGCAACATCCGCGGTGCAAGGTGCAACGTCCGTTCGAAATGGCGAAACAGTGCCGTACGACTTTTAGAAATGCGGACATGGATTTGAAACGGAACAGTACCATGGTGCACCACTCTCCGGCGATGGTAAATCGAAGACGAGCCACGGTAATCCCGTTTTACCGTAAAAATCCGGTGTCGAAAAAACGAAGGGTAAAAACTTACGAGACCCGATTGAGATTCGGGTTGTCCTTTTCGGGTATTAATCTATCCGTTGACGGCTGAAACCTGTCAAAGCCGTAGAACTCACCGTGGCCTTCGTTTTGACAGGTTATCGCCCCCGTAACTCTAAACGAGCCAGTAGTTATGGCCGTCCGAATAATCGATATCTACAGGGTGCAACATCCGCGGTGCAAGGTGCAACATCCGTCCGAAATGGCGAAACAGTGCCGTACGACTTTCAGAAATGCGGGCATGGATTTAAAATGGAACAGTACTATGGTGCACCACTCTCCGGCGATGGGAAATCGAAGATGACCCACGGTAATGCCGTTTTACCGTAAAAATCCGGTGTCGAAAGAACGAAGTGTAAAAAACTTACGAGACCCGATTGAGATTCGGGATGTCCTTTTTGGGCATTAATCTATTCGTTGACGGCTGAAAGCTGTCAAAGCCGTAGAACTCACCATGGCCTTCGTTTTGATAGGTTATCGCCTGCGTAATTCTAAACGAGCCAGAAGTTATGGACGTCCGAATAATCGATATCTACAGGGTGCAACATCCGCGGTGCAGGGTGCAACGTCCGTCCGAAATGGCAAAACTGTGCCGTACGTCATTTAGAAATGCGTGCATGGATTTGAAACGGAACAGTACCATGGTGCACCACTCTCCAGCAATGGCAAATCGAAGACGAGCCACGGTAATCCCGTTTTACCGTAAAAATCCGGTGTCGAAAAAACGAAGGGTAAAAAACATACGAGACCCGATTGAGATTCGGGATGTCCTTTTTGGGCATTAATCTATCCGTTGACGGTTGAAAGCTGTCAAAGCCGTAGAACTCACCTTGGCCTTCGTTTTGACAGGTTATCTCCCGCGTAACTCTAAATGAGCCAGAAGTTATGGCCGTCCGAATAATCGATATCTACAGGGCGCAACATCCGCGGTGCAAGGTGCAACGTCCGTCCGAAATGGCGAAACAGTGTCGTACGACTTTTAGGAATGCGTGCATGGATTTGAAAAGGAACAGTACCATGGTGCACCACTCTCCAGGGATGGCACATCGAAGACGAGCCACGGTAATGCCGTTTTACCGTAAAAATCCGGTATCGAAAAAACGAAGGGTAAAAAACTTACGAGACCCGATTGACATTCGGGATGTCCTTTTTGGGCATTAATCTATCCGTTGACGGCTGAAAGCTGTAAAAGCCGTAGAACTCACCGTGGCCTTCGTTTTGACAGGTTATCGCCTGCGTAATTCTAAACGAGCCAGAAGTTATGGACGTCCGAATAATCGATATCTACAGGGTGCAACATCCGCGGTGCAAGGTGCAACGTCCGTCCGAAATGGCAAAACTGTGCCGTACGTCATTTAGAAATGCGTGCATGGTTTTGAAACGGAACAGTACCATGGTGCACCACTCTCTAGCGATGGCAAATCGAAGACGAGCCACGGTAATCCCGTTTTACCGTAAAAATCCGGTGTCGAAAAAATGAAGGGTAAAAAACTTACGAGACCCGATTGAGATTTAGGATGTCCTTTTTGGGCATTAATCTATCCAGTTACGGCTGAAAGCTGTCAAAGCCGTAGAACTCATCGTGGCTTTCGTTTTGACAGGTTACCGCCCCCGTAACTCTAAACGAGCCAGAAGTTATGGCCGTCCGAATAATCGATATCTACAGGGTGCAACATCCGCGTTGCAAGGTGCAACGTCCGTCCGAAATGGCAAAACTGTGCCGTACGTCATTTAGAATTGCGTGCATGGATTTGAAACGGAACAGTACCATGGTGCACCACTCTCCAGCGATGGCAAATCGAAGACGAGCCACGGTAATCCCGTTTTACCGTAAAAATCCGGTGTAGAAAAAACGAAGGGTAAAAAACTTACGAGACCCGATTGAGATTCGGGTTGTCCTTTTTGGGCATTAATCTATCCGTTGACGGCTGAAAGCTGCCAAAGCCGTAGAACTCACCGTGGCCTTCGTTTTGACAGGTTATCGCCCGCGTAACTCTAAACGAGCCAGAAGTTATGGCCGTCCGAATAATCGATGTCTACAGGGTGCAACATCCGCGGTGCAAGGTGCAACGTCCGTCCGAAATGGCAAAACTTTGCCGTACGACATTTAGAAATGCGTGCATGGATTTGAAACGAAACAGTACCATGGTGCACTACTCTCCAGCGATGGCAAATCGAAGACGAGCCACGGTAATGCCGTTTTACCGTAAAAATCCGGTGTCGAAAAAACGAAGGGTAAAAAACTTACGAGACCCGATTGACATTCGGGATGCCCTTTTTGGGCATTAATCTATCCGTTGATGGCTGAAAGCGGTCAAAGCCGTAGAACTCACCGTGGCCTTCGTTTTGATAGGTTATCGCCTGCGTAATTCTAAACGAGCCAGAAGTTATGGACGTCCGAATAATCGATATCTACAGGGTGCAACATCCGCGGTGCAAGGTGCAACGTCCGTCCGAAATGGCAAAACTGTGCCGTACGTCATTTAGAAATGCGTGCATGGATTTGAAACGGAACAGTACCATGGTGCACTACTCTCCAGCGATGGCAAATCGAAGACGAGCCACGGTAATCCCGTTTTACCGTAAAAATCCGGTGTCGAAAAAACGAAGGGTAAAAAACTTACGAGACCCGATTGAGATTCGGGATGTCCTTTTTGGGCATTAGTCTATCCGTTGACGGCTGAAAGCTGTCAAAGCCGTAGAACTCACCGTGGCCTTCGTTTTGACAGGTTATCTCCCGCGTAACTCTAAATGAGCCAGAAGTTATGGCCGTCCGAATAATCGATATCTACAAGGCGCAACATCCGCGGCGCAAGGTGCAACGTCCGTCCGAAATGGTGAAACAGTGCAGTACGACTTTTAGGAATGCGTGCATGGATTTGAAAAGGAATAGTACCATGGTGCACCACTCTCCTGGGATGGCAAATCGAAGACGAGCCACGGTAATGCCGTTTTACTGTAAAAATCCGGTGTCGAAAAAACGAAGGGTAAAAAAAATTACGAGACCCGATTGACATTCGGGATGTCCTTTTTGGGCATTAATCTATCCGTTGACGGCTGAAAGCTGTCAAAGCCATAGAACTCACCGTGGCTTTCGTTTTGATAGGTTATCGCCTGCGTAATTCTAAACGAGCCAGAAGTTATGGACGTCCGAATAATCGATATCTACAGGGTGCAACATCCGCGGTGCAAGGTGCAACGTCCGTCCGAAATGGCAAAACTGTGGCGTACGTCATTTAGAAATGCGTGCATGGATTTGAAACGGAAAAGTACCATGGTGCACCACTCTCCAGAGATGGCAAATCAAAGACGAGCCACGGTAATCCCGTTTTACCGTAAAAATCCGGTGTCGAAAAAACGAAGGGTAAAAGACTTACGAGACCCGATTGAGATCCGGGATGTCCTTTTTAAGCATTAATCTATCCGTTGACGGCTGAACGCTGTCAAAGCCGTAGAACTCACCATGGCCTTCGTTTTGACAGGTTATCGCCCCCGTAAATCTAAATGAGCCAGAAGTTATGGCCGTCCGAATAATCGATATCTACAGGGTGCAACATCCGCGGTGCAAGGTGCAACGTCCGTCCGAAATGGCAAAACTGTGCCGTACGTCATTTAAAGATGCATGCATGGATTTGAAACGGAACAGTACCATGGTGCACCACTCTCCAGCGATGGCAAATCGAAGACGAGCCACGGTAATCCAGTTTTACCCTAAAATTCCGGTGTCGAAAAAACGAAGGGTAAAATACTAAAGACACCTGATTGAGATTCGGGTTGTCCTTATTGGGCATTAATCTATCCATTGACGGCTGAAAGCTGTCAAAGCCGTAGAACTCACCGTGGCCTTCGTTTTGACAGGTTATCGCCCGCGTAACTCTAAACGAGCCAGAAGTTATGGCCGTTCGAATAATCGATATCTATAGGGTGCAACATCCGCGGTGCAAGGTGCAACGTCCATCCGAAATGGCAAAACTGTGCCATTCGTCATTTAGAAATGCGTGCATGGATTTGACACGGAACAGTACCATGGTGCACCACTCTCCAGCGATGGCAAATCGAAGACGAGCCACGGTAATCCCGTTTTACCGTAAAAGTCCGGTGTCGAAAAAACGAAGGGTAAAAAACTTACGAGACCCGATTGAGATTTGGGATGTCCTTTTTGGGCATTTATCTATCCGTTGACGGCTGAAAGCGGTCAAAGCCGTAGAACTCACCGTGGCCTTCGTTTTGATAGGTTATCGCCTGCGTAATTCTAAACGAGCCATAAGTTATGGACGTCCGAATAATCGATATCTATAGGGTGCAACATCCGCGGTGCAAGGTGCAACGTCCGTCCGAAATGGCAAAACTGTGCCGTACGTCATTTAGAAATGCGTGCATGGATTTGAAACGGAATAGTACCTTGGTGCACCACTCTCCAGCGATGGCAAATCGAAGACGAGCCACGGTAATCCCGTTTTACCGTAAAAATCCGGTGTCGAAAAAACGAAGGGTAAAAAACTTACGAGACCCGATTGAGATTCAGGATGTCCTTTTTGGGCATTAATCTATTCGTTGACAGCTAAAAGCTGTCAAAGCCGTAGAACTCACTGTGGCCTTCGTTTTGACAGGTTATCGCCAACGTAACTCTAAACGAGCAAGAAGTTATGGCCGTCCGAATAATCGATATCTACAGGGTGCAACATCCGCGGTGCAAGGTGCAACGTCCGTCCGAAATGGCAAAACTGTGCCGTACATCATTTAGAAATGCATGCATGGATGTGAAACGGAACAGTACCATGGTGCACCACTCTCCAGCGATGGCAAATCGAAGACGAGCCACGGTAATCTCGTTTTAGCGTAAAATTCCGGTGTCGAAAAAACGAAGGGTAAAAAACTAAAGAGACCCGATTGAGATTCGGGTTGTCCTTTTTGGGCATTAATCTATCCATTGACGGCTGAAACCTGTCAAAGCCGTAGAACTCACCGTGGCCTTCGTTTTGACAGGTTATCACCAGCGTAACTCTAAACGAGCCAGAAGTTATGGCCGACCGAATAATCGATGTCTACAGGGTGCAACATCCGCGGTGCAAGGTGCAATGTCCGTCCGAAATGGCGAATCAGTGCCGTACGACTTTTAGGAATGTTGCATTGATTTGAAACGGAACAGTATCATGGTGCACCACTCTCCAGCGATGGCAAATCGAAGACGAGCGATGGTAATCCCATTTTACCGTTAAATTCCGGTGTCGAAAAAAAGTTGGGTAAAAAACTTACGAGACCCCATTGAGATTCGGGTTGTCCTTTTTGGGCATTAATCTATCCATTGATGGCTGAAAGCTGTCAAAGCCGTAGAACTCACCATGGCCATCGTTTTGACAGGTTATCGCCCGCGTAAATCTAAACGAGCCAGAAGTTATGGCCGTCCGAATAATCGATATCTACAGGGTGCAACATCCGCGGTGCAAGGTGCAACGTCCGTTCGAAATAGCGAAACAGTACCGTACGACTTTTAGAAATGCGGGCATGGATTTGAAACGGAACAGTACCATGGTGCACCACTCTCCGACGATGGTAAATCGAAGACGAGCCACGGTAATGCCGTTTTACCGTAAAAATCCGGTGTCGAAAAAACGAAGGGTAAAAAACTTACGAGACCCGATTGAGATTCGGGTTGTCCTTTTCGGGTATTAATCTATCCGTTGACGGCTGAAAGCTATCAAAGCCGTAGAACTCACCGTGGCCTTCGTTTTGACAGGTTATCGCCCCCGTAACTCTAAACGAGCCAGTAGTTATGGCCGTCCGAATAATCGATATCTACAGGGTGCTACATCCGCGGTGCAAGGTGCAACGTCCGTCCGAAATGGCGAAACAGTGCCGTACGACTTTTAGAAATGCTGGCATGGATTTGAAACGGAACAGTACCATGGTGCACCACTCTCCGGCGATGCGAAATCGAAGACGAGCCAGGGTAATGCCGTTTTACCGTAAAAATCCGGTGTCGAAAAAACGAAGGGTTAAAAACTTACGAGACCCGATTGAGATCCGGGATGTCCTTTTTGGGCATTAATCTATCCGTTGACGGCTGAAAGCTATCAAAGCCGTAGAACTCACCGTGGCCTTCGTTTAGACAGGTTATCGCCCCCGTAACTCTAAACGAGCCAGAAGTTATGGCCGTCCGAATAATCGATAACTATATGGTGCAACATCCGCGGTGCAAGGTGCAACGTCCGTCCGAAATGGCAAAACAGTGCCGTACGACTTTTAGGAATGCGTGCATTGATTTGAAACGGAACAGTACTATGGCGCACCACTCTCCAGCGATGGCAAATCGAAGACGAGCAACGGTAATCCCGTTTTACCGTAAAAATCCGGTGTCGAAAAAACGAAGGGTAAAAAACTTACGAGACCCGATTGAGATTCGGGATTTCCTTTTTGGGCATTAGTCTATCCGGTTACGGCTGAAAGCTGTCAAAGCCGTAGAACTCATCGTGGCTTTCGTTTTGACAGGTTACCGCCCCCGTAACTCTAAACGAGCCAGAAGTTATGGCCGTCCGAATAATCGATATCTACAGGGTGCAACATCCGCGGTGCAAGGTGCAACGTCCGTCCGAAATGGCAAAACTGTGCCGTACGTCATTTAGAATTGCGTGCATGGATTTGAAACGGAACAGTACCATGGTGCACCACTCTCCAGCGATGGCAAATCGAAGACGAGCCACGGTAATCCCGTTTTACCGTAAAAATCCGGTGTCGAAAAAACGAAGGGTAAAAAACTTACGAGACCCGATTGAGATTCGGGTTGTCCTTTTTGGGCATTAATCTATCCGTTGACGGCTGAAAGCTGCCAAAGCCATAGAACTCACCGTGGCCTTCGTTTTGACAGGTTATCGCCCGCGTAACTCTAAACGAGCCAGAAGTTATGGCCGTCCGAATAATCGATGTCTACAGGGTGCAACATCCGCGGTGCAAGGTGCAACGTCCGTCCGAAATGGCAAAACTTTGCCGTACGACATTTAGAAATGCGTGCATGGATTTGAAACGGAACAGTACCATGGTGCACTACTCTCCAGCGATGGCAAATCGAAGACGAGCCACGGTAATGCCGTTTTACCGTAAAAATCCGGTGTCGAAAAAACGAAGGGTAAAAAACTTACGAGACCCGATTGACATTCGGGATGCCCTTTTTGGGCATTAATCTATCCGTTGACGGCTGAAAGCGGTCAAAGCCGTAGAACTCACCGTGGCCTTCGTTTTGATAGGTTATCGCCTACGTAATTCTAAACGAGCCAGAAGTTATGGACGTCCGAATAATCGATATCTACAGGGTGCAACATCCGCGGTGCAAGGTGCAACGTCCGTCCGAAATGGCAAAACTGTGCCGTACGTCATTTAGAAATGCGTGCATGGATTTGAAATGGAACAGTACCATGGTGCACTACTCTCCAGCGATGGCAAATCGAAGACGAGCCACGGTAATCCCGTTTTACCGTAAAAATCCGGTGTCGAAAAAACGAAGGGTAAAAAACTTACGAGACCCGATTGAGATTCGGGATGTCCTTTTTGGGCATTAGTCTATCCGTTGACGGCTGAAAGCTGTCAAAGCCGTAGAACTCACCGTGGCCTTCGTTTTGACAGGTTATCTCCCGCGTAACTCTAAATGAGCCAGAAGTTATGGCCGTCCGAATAATCGATATCTACAAGGCGCAACATCCGCGGCGCAAGGTGCAACGTCCGTCCGAAATGGTGAAACAGTGCCGTACGACTTTTAGGAATGCGTGCATGGATTTGAAAAGGAATAGTACCATGGTGCACCACTCTCCTGGGATGGCAAATCGAAGACGAGCCACGGTAATGCCGTTTTACTGTAAAAATCCGGTGTCGAAAAAACGAAGGGTAAAAAAAATTACGAGACCCGATTGACATTCGGGATGTCCTTTTTGGGCATTAATCTATCCGTTGACGGCTGAAAGCTGTCAAAGCCATAGAACTCACCGTGGCTTTCGTTTTGATAGGTTATCGCCTGCGTAATTCTAAACGAGCCAGAAGTTATGGACGTCCGAATAATCGATATCTACAGGGTGCAACATCCGCGGTGCAAGGTGCAACGTCCGTCCGAAATGGCAAAACTGTGGCGTACGTCATTTAGAAATGCGTGCATGGATTTGAAACGGAAAAGTACCATGGTGCACCACTCTCCAGAGATGGCAAATCAAAGACGAGCCACGGTAATCACGTTTTACCGTAAAAATCCGGTGTCGAAAAAACGAAGGGTAAAAGACTTACGAGACCCGATTGAGATCCGGGATGTCCTTTTTAAGCATTAATCTATCCGTTGACGGCTGAACGCTGTCAAAGCCGTAGAACTCACCATGGCCTTCGTTTTGACAGGTTATCGCCCCCGTAACTCTAAATGAGCCAGAAGTTATGGCCGTCCGAATAATCGATATCTACAGGGTGCAACATCCGCGGTGCAAGGTGCAACGTCCGTCCGAAATGGCAAAACTGTGCCGTACGTCATTTAAAGATGCATGCATGGATTTGAAACGGAACAGTACCATGGTGCACCACTCTCCAGCGATGGCAAATCGAAGACGAGCCACGGTAATCCAGTTTTACCGTAAAATTCCGGTGTCGAAAAAACGAAGGGTAAAATACTAAAGACAGCTGATTGAGATTCGGGTTGTCCTTATTGGGCATTAATCTATCCATTGACGGCTGAAAGCTGTCAAAGCCGTAGAACTCACCGTGGCCTTCGTTTTGACAGGTTATCGCCCGCGTAACTCTAAACGAGCCAGAAGTTATGGCCGTTCGAATAATCGATATCTATAGGGTGCAACATCCGCGGTGCAAGGTGCAACGTCCATCCGAAATGGTAAAACTGTGCCATACGTCATTTAGAAATGCGTGCATGGATTTGACACGGAACAGTACCATGGTGCACCACTCTCCAGCGATGGCAAATCGAAGACGAGCCACGGTAATCCCGTTTTACCGTAAAAGTCCGGTGTCGAAAAAACGAAGGGTAAAAAACTTACGAGACCCGATTGAGATTTGGGATGTCCTTTTTGGGCATTAATCTATCCGTTGACGGCTGAAAGCGGTCAAAGCCGTAGAACTCACCGTGGCCTTCGTTTTGATAGGTTATCGCCTGCGTAATTCTAAACGAGCCATAAGTTATGGACGTCCGAATAATCGATATCTATAGGGTGCAACATCCGCGGTGCAAGGTGCAACGTCCGTCCGAAATGGCAAAACTGTGCCGTACGTCATTTAGAAATGCGTGCATGGATTTGAAACGGAATAGTACATTGGTGCACCACTCTCCAGCGATGGCAAATCGAAGACGAGCCACGGTAATCCCGTTTTACCGTAAAAATCCGGTGTCGAAAAAACGAAGGGTAAAAAACTTACGAGACCCGATTGAGATTCAGGATGTCCTTTTTGGGCATTAATCTATTCGTTGATGGCTAAAAGCTGTCAAAGCCATAGAACTCACTGTGGCCTTCGTTTTGACAGGTTATCGCCCCCGTAACTCTAAACGAGCAAGAAGTTATGGCCGTCCGAATAATCGATATCTACAGGGTGCAACATCCGCGGTGCAAGGTGCAACGTCCGTCCGAAATGGCAAAACTGTGCCGTACATCATTTAGAAATGCGTGCATGGATGTGAAACGGAACAGTACCATGGTGCACCACTCTCCAGCGATGGCAAATCGAAGACGAGCCACGGTAATCTCGTTTTAGCGTAAAATTCCGGTGTCGAAAAAACGAAGGGTAAAAAACTAAAGAGACCCGATTGAGATTCGGGTTGTCCTTTTTGGGCATTAATCTATCCATTGACGGCTGAAAGCTGTCAAAGCCGTAGAACTCACCGTGGCCTTCGTTTTGACAGGTTATCACCAGCGTAACTCTAAACGAGCCAGAAGTTATGGCCGACCGAATAATCGATGTCTACAGGGTGCAACATCCGCGGTGCAAGGTGCAATGTCCGTCCGAAATGGCGAATCAGTGCCGTACGACTTTTAGGAATGTTGCATTGATTTGAAACGGAACAGTACCATGGCGCACCACTCTCCAGCGATGGCAAATCGAAGACGAGCGATGGTAATCCCATTTTACCGTTAAATTCCGGTGTCGAAAAAAAGTTGGGTAAAAAACTTACGAGACCCCATTGAGATTCGGGTTGTCCTTTTTAGGCATTAATCTATCCATTGATGGCTGAAAGCTGTCAAAGCCGTAGAACTCACCATGGCCATCGTTTTGACAGGTTATCGCCCGCGTAAATCTAAACGAGCCAGAAGTTATGGCCGTCCGAATAATCGATATCTACAGGGTGCAACATCCGCGGTGCAAGGTGCAACGTCCGTTCGAAATAGCGAAACAGTACCGTACGACTTTTAGAAATGCGGGCATGGATTTGAAACGGAACAGTACCATGGTGCACCACTCTCCGACGATGGTAAATCGAAGACGAGCCACGGTAATGCCGTTTTACCGTAAAAATCCGGTGTCGAAAAAACGAAGGGTAAAAAACTTACGAGACCCGATTGAGATTCGGGTTGTCCTTTTCGGGTATTAATCTATCCGTTGACGGCTGAAAGCTATCAAAGCCGTAGAACTCACCGTGGCCTTCGTTTTGACAGGTTATCGCCCCCGTAACTCTAAACGAGCCAGTAGTTATGGTCGTCCGAATAATCGATATCTACAGGGTGCAACATCCGCGGTGCAAGGTGCAACGTCCGTCCGAAATGGCGAAACAGTGCCGTACGACTTTTAGAAATGCTGGCATGGATTTGAAACGGAACAGTACCATGGTGCACCACTCTCCGGCGATGCGAAATCGAAGACGAGCCACGGTAATGCCGTTTTACCGTAAAAATCCGGTGTCGAAAAAACGAAGGGTTAAAAACTTACGAGACCCGATTGAGATCCGGGATGTCCTTTTTGGGCATTAGTCTATCCGTTGACGGCTGAAAGCTGTCAAAGCCGTAGAACTCACCGTGGCCTTCGTTTAGACAGGTTATCGCCCCCGTAACTCTAAACGAGCCAGAAGTTATGGTCGTCCGAATAATCGATATCTATATGGTGCAACATCCGCGATGCAAGGTGCATCGTCCGTCCGAAATGGCAAAACAGTGCCGTACGACTTTTAGGAATGCGTGCATTGATTTGAAACGGAACAGTACCATGGCGCACCACTCTCCAGCGATGGCAAATCGAAGACGAGCAACGGTAATCCCGTTTTACCGTAAAAATCCGGTGTCGAAAAAACGAAGGGTAAAAAACTTACGAGACCCGATTAAGATTCGGGATTTCTTTTTTGGGCATTAGTCTATCCGTTGACGGCTGAAAGCTGTCAAAGCCGTAGAACTCACCGTGGCCTTCGTTTTGACAGGTTATCGGCCCCGTAACTCTAAACGAGCCAGGTGTTATGGCCGTCCGAATAATCGATATCTACAGGGTGCAACATCCGCGGTGCAAGGTGCAACGTCCGTCCGAAATGGCAAAACTGTGCCGTACGTCATTTAGAAATGCGTGCATGGATTTGAAATGGAACAGTACCATGGTGCACCACTCTCCAGCGAGGGCAAATCGAAGACGAGCTACGGTAATCCCGTTTTACCGTAAAAATCCGGTGTCGAAAAAACGAAGGGTAAAAAACTTACGAGACCCGATTGAGATTTGGGATGTCCTTTTTGGGTGTTAATCTATCCGTTGACGGCTGAAAGCTGTCAAAGCCGTAGAACTCACCGTGGCCTTCGTTTTGACAGGTTATCGCCCCCGTAACTCTAAACGAGCCAGAAGTTATGGCCGTCCGAATAATCGATATCTACAGGGTGCAACATCCACGGTGCAAGGTGCAACGTCCGTCCGAAATGGCGAAACAGTGCCGTACGACTTTTAGGAATGCATGCGTGGATTTGAAACGGAACAGTACCATGGTGCAACACTCTCCAGCGATGGCAAATCGAAGACGAGCCACGGTAATCCCGTTTTACCGTAAAAATCCGGTGTCGAAAAAACGAAGGATAAAAAACTTACGAGACCCGATTGAGATTCGGGTTGTCCTTTTTGGGCATTAATCTATCCGTTGACGGCTGAAAGCTGTAAAAGCCGTAGAACTCACCGTGGCCTTCGTTTTTACAGGATATCGCCCCCGTAACTCTAAACGAGCCAGAAGTTATGGCCGTCCGAATAATCGATATCTACAGGGTGCAACATCCACGGTGCAAGGTGCAACGTCCGTCCGAAATGGCGAAACAACGCCGTACGACTTTTAGGAATGCGTGCATGGATTTGAAACGGAACAGTACCATGGTGCACCACTCTCCAGGGATGGCAAATCGAAGACGAGCCACGGTAATGCCGTTTTACCGTAAAAATCCGGTGTCGAAAAAACGAAGGGTAAAAAACTTACGAGACCCGATTGAGATTCGCGATGTCCTTTTTAGGCATTAATCTATCCGTTGATGGCTGAAAGCTGTCAAAGCCGTAGAACTCACCGTGGCCTTCATTTTGACAGGTTATCGCCCCCGTAACTCTAAACGAGCCAGAAGTTATGGCCGTCCGAATAATCGATATCTACAGGGTGCAACATCCGCGGTGCAAGGTGCAACGTCCGTCCGAAATGGCGAAACAGTGCCGTACGACTTTTAGAAATGCGGGCATGGATTTGAAACGGAACAGTACCATTGTGCACTACTCTCCAGCGATGGCAAATCGAAGACTAGCGACGGTAATCCCGTTTTACCGTAAAATTCCGGTGTCGAAAAAACGAAGGGTAAAAAACTAAAGAGACCCGATTGAGATTTGGGTTGTCCTTTTTGGGCATTAATCTATCCATTGACGGCTGAAAGCTGTCAAAGCCGTATAACTCACCGTTGCCTTCGTTTTGACAGGTTATCGCCCGCGTAACTCTAAACGAGCCAGAAGTTATGGCCGACCTAATAATCGATATCTACAGGGTGCAACATCCGCGGTGCAAGGTGCAACTTCCGTCCGAAATGGCGAAACAGTGCCGTACGACTTTTAGGAATGCGTGCATTGATTTGAAACGGAATAGTACCATGGTGCACCGCTCTCCAGCGATGGTAAATCGAAGACGAGCCACGGTAATGCCGTTTTACCGTAAAAATCCGGTTTCGAAGAAACGAAGGGTAAAAAACTTACGAGACCCGATTGAGATTCGGGTTGTCCTTTTTGGGTATTAATCTATCCGTTGACGGCTGAAAGCTGTCAAAGCCGTAGAACTCACCGTGGCCTTCGTTGTGACAGGTTATCGCCCCCGTAACTCTAAACGAGCCAGAAGTTATGGCCGTCCGAATAATCGATATCTACAGGGTGCAACATCCGCGGTGCAAGGTGCAACGTCCGTCCGAAATGGCGAAACAGTGCCGTACGACTTTTAGAAATGCGGGCATGGATTTGAAATGGAACAGTACCATGGTGCACCACTCTCCGGCGATGGGAAATATAAGATGACCCACGGTATTGCCGTTTTACCGTAAAAATCTGGTGTCGAAAAAACGAAGGGTAAAAAACTTACGAGACCCAATTGAGATTCGGGATGTCCTTTTTGGGAATTATTCTATCCGTTGGCGGCTGAAAGCTATCAAAGCCGTAGAACTCACCGTGGCCTTCGTTTTGACAGGTTATCGCCTCCGTAACTCTAAACGAGCCAGAAGTTATGGCCGTCCGAATAATCGATATCTACAGGGTGCAACATCCGCGGTGCAAAGTGCAACGTCCGTCCGAAATGGCGAATGCCGTACGACTTTTAGGAATGCGTGCATGGATTTGAAATGGAACAGTACCATGGTGCACCACTCTCCAGCAATGGCTAATCGAAGACGAGCCACGGTAATGCCGTTTTACCGTAAAAATCCGGTGTCGAGAAAACGAAGGGTAAAAAACTTACAAGACCCGATTGAGATTCGGGATGTCCTTTTTGGGCATTATTCTATCCATTGACGGCTGAAAACTGTCAAAGCCGTAGAACTCACCGTGGCCTTCGTTTTGACAGGTTATCTCCCCCGTAACTCTAAACGAGCCAGAAGTTATGGCCGTCCGAATAATCGATATCTAAAGGGTGCAACATCCGCGGTGCAAGGTGCAACGTCCGTCCGAAATGGCAAAACTGTGCCGTACGACATTTAGAAATGCGTGCATGGATTTGAAACGGAACAGTACCATGGTGCACCACTCTCCAGCGATGGCAAATCGATGACGAGCCACGGTAATGCCGTTTTACCGTAAAAATCCGGTGTCGAAAAAACGAAGGGTAAAAAACTTACGAGACCCGATTGAGAACCGAGATGCCCTTCTTGGGCATTAATCTATCCGTTGACGGCTGAAAGCTGTCAAAGCCGTAGAACTCACCGTGGCCTTCGTTTTGACAGGTTGTCGCCTGCGTAATTCTAAACGAGCCAGAAGTTATGGACGTCCGAATAATCGATATCTATAGGGTGCAACATCTGCGGTGCAAGGTGCAATGTCCGTCCGAAATGGCAAAACTGTGCCGTAAGTCATTTAGAAATGCGTGCATGGATTTGAAACGGAACATTACCATGGTGCACCACTCTCCAGCGATGGCAAATCGAAGACGAGCCACGGTAATCCCATTTTACCGTAAAAATCCGGTGTCGAAAAAACGAAGGGTAAAAAACTTACGAGACCCGATTGAGATTCGGGATGTCCTTTTTGGGCATTAGTCTATCCGTTGACGGCTGAAAGCTTTCAAAGCCGTAGAACTCACCGTGGCCTTCGTTTTGACAGGTTATCGCCCCCGTAACTCTAAACGAGCCAGAAGTTATGGCCGTCCGAATAATCGATATCTACAGGGTGCAACATCCGCGGTGCAAGGTGCAACGTCCGTCCGAAATGGCGAAACAGTGCCGTACGGCTTTTAGAAATCCGGGCATGGATTTGAAATGGAACAGTACCATGGTGCACTACTCTCCAGCGATGGCAAATCGAAGACTAGCGACGGTAATCCCGTTTTACCGTTAAATTCCGGTGTCGAAAAAATGAAGGGTAAAAAACTAAAGAGACCCGATTGAGATTCGGGTTGTCCTTTTTGGGCATTAATCTATCCATTGACGGCTGAAAGCTGTCAAAGCCGTAGAACTCACTGTGGCCATCGTTTTGACAGGTTATCGCCCGCGTAACTCTAAACGGGCCAAAAGTTATGGCCGACCGAATAATCGATATCTACAGGGTGCAACATCCGCGGTGCAAGATGCAACGTCCGTCCGAAATGGCGAAACAGTGCCGTACGACTTTTAGGAATGCGTTCATTGATTTGAAACGGAACAGTACATGGTGCACCACTCTCCAGCGATGGCAAATCGAAGACGAGCGAAGGTAATCCCGTTTTACCGTAAAATTCCGGTGTTGAAAAAACGAAGGGTAAAAAACTTACGAGACCCGATTGAGATTCGGGTTGTCCTTTTTGGGCATTAATCTATCCATTGGCGGCTGAAAGCTGTCAAAGCCGTAGAACTCACCATGGCCTTCGTTTTGACAGGTTATCGCCCGCGTAACTCTAAACGAGCCAAAAGTTATGGCCATCCGAATAATCGATATCTACAGGGTGCAAAATCCGCGGTGCAAGGTGCAACGTCCGTTCGAAATGGCGAAATAGTGCCATACGACTTTTAGAAATGCGGGCATGGATTTGAAACGGAATAGTACCGTGGTGCACCACTCTCCGGCGATGGTAAATCGAAGACGAGCCACGGTAATGCCGTTTTACCGTAAAAATCCGGTGTCGAAAAAAAGAAGGGTAAAAAACTTACGAGACCCGATTGAGATTCGGGTTGTCCTTTTCGGGGATTAATCTATCCGTTGACGGCTGAAAGCTGTCAAAGCCGTAGAACTCACCATGGCCTTCGTTTTGACAGGTTATCGCCCCCGTAATTCTAAACGAGCCAGAAGTTATGGCCGTCCGAATAATCGATATCTACAGGGTGCAACATCCACGGTGCAAGGTGCAACGTCCGTCCGAAATGGCGAAACAGTGCCGTATGACTTTTAGAAATGCGGGCATGGATTTGAAACGGAACAGTACCATGGTGCACCACTCTCCGACGATGGGAAATCGAAGATGACCCACGGTAATGCCGTTTTACCGTAAAAATCCGGTGTCGAAAAAACGAAGGGTAAAAAACATACGAGACCCGATTGAGATTCGGGGTGTCCTTTTCGGGAATTAATCTATCCGTTGATGGCTGAAAGCCGTCGAAGCCTTAGAACTCACCGTGGCCTTCGTTTTGACAGATTATCGGCCCCGTAACTCTAAACGAGCCAGAAGTTATGGCCATCCGAATAATCGATATCTACAGGGTGCAACATCCACGGTGCAAGGTGCAACGTCCGTCCGAAATGGCGAAACAGTGCCGTACGACTTTTAGGAATGCGTGCATGGATTTGAAACGGAACAGTACCATGGTGCACCACTCTCCAGCAATGGCTAATCGAAGACGAGCCACGGTAATGTCGTTTTACCGGAAAAATCCGGTGTCGAGAAAACGAAGGGTAAAAAACTTACAAGACCCGATTGAGATTCGGGATGTCCTTTTTGGGCATTAATCTTCCATTGACGGCTGAAAGCTGTCAAAGCCGTAGAACTCACCGTGGCCTTCGTTTTGACAGGTTATCGCCCCCGTAACTCTAAACGAGCCAGAAGTTATGGCCGTCCGAATAATCGATATCTACAGGGTGCAACATCCGCGGTGCAAGGTGCAACGTCCGTCCGCAATGGCAAAACTATGCCGTACGACATTTAGAAATGCGTGCATGGATTTGAAACGGAACAGTACCATGGTGCACCACTCTCCAGCGATGGCAAATCGAAGACGAGCCACGGTAATGCCGTTTTACAGTAAAAATCCGGTGTCGAAAAAACGAAGGGTAAAAAACTTACGAGACCCGATTGAGATTCGGGATGTCCTTTTTAGGCATTAATCTATCCGTTGACAGCTGAAAGCGATCAAAGCCGTAGAACTCACCGTGGCCTTCATTTTGACAGGTTATCGCTCCCGTAGCTCTAAACGAGCCAGAAGTTATGGCCGTCCGAATAATCGATATCTACAGGGTGCAACATCCGCGGTGCAAGGTGCAACGTCCGTCCGAAATGGCGAAACAGTGCCGTACGACATTTTGAAATGCGTGCATGGATTTGAAACGGAACAATACCATGGTGCACCACTCTCCAGCGATGGCAAATCGAAGACGAGCCACGGTAATCCCATTTTACCGTAAAAATCCGGTGTCGAAAACACGAAGGGTAAAAAACTTACGAGACCCGATTGAGATTGGGGATGTCCTTTTTGGGCATTAATCTATCCGTTGATGGCTGAAAGCTGTCAAAGCCGTAGAACTCACCGTGGCCTTCGTTTTGACAGGTTATCGCCCCCGTAACTCTAGACGAGCCAGAAGTTATGGCCATCCGAATAATCGATATCTACAGGGTGCAACATCCGCGGTGCAAGGTGCAACGTCCGTCCGAATGGGCGAAACAGTGCCGTACGACTTTTAGAAATGCGTGCATGGATTTGAAACGGAACAATACCATGGTGCACCACTCTCCAGCGATGGCAAATCGAAGACGAGCCACGGTAATCTCGTTTTACCGTAAAAATTCGGTGTCAAAAAAACGAAGGGTAAAAAACTTACAAGACCCGTTTGAGATTCGGGATGTCCTTTTTTGGCATTAATCTATCCGTTGACGGCTGAAAGCTATCAAAGCCGTAGAACTCACCGTGGCCTTCGTTTTGACAGGTTATCGCCCCTGTTACTCTAAACGAGCCAGAAGTTATGGCCGTTCGAATAATCGATATCTACAGGGTGCAACATCCGCGGTGCAAGGTGCAACGTCCATCCGAAATGGCGAAACAGTGTCGTACGACATTTAGAAATGCGTGCTGTTTGTGTCAAAATTGGGCACAACACTCGTCGGAAGTTTTTGAAGAGAATAAATGAAGATAGTAAATTAAAATGTGGATTATCTAACAAAAACTCCAAATAACAAGAAGTAAATTGCGCAAGAGACAACGATTTAGAGTGGTTCGGCGATTTGCCTACGTCCACTATGAAGTTTTGTTACTTTATTGATTGATATCCGAAGAATACAACTTTTTAATGTCAATGTACAACAAGTCGTAAGCCAAAATTCGAAATCAAAGACAGCGGTGGTGCTCTAAAGTAATTCTTGCAGCTTCTAGACGTGCTTTTTCTCTTAAATTCTCCGATCCCCTTTCTGTATGACCAGGGGCTCTATTTATAGGTGCCGGAGGCTGATATTTCTCCTAAATTTCGGGGAGACCACTTCTGGCACGTGTGGGGGGCCCACACGGACGAATTCTTGAAATCCGGGCCCACTTTGGGATCGATTCGACCCTTGGTTCGAATCGATCAAAAAGTGTCCAATCGTGATGAAACTTGGCGTGGACATTCTTTTATGTACGTGTAACTTCCTGTGAGAATTTCAGAGCATTTGGACTTGTAGATCTCAAGTTATGATCGATTCAAGATTGCATTTTTGGTCAACATGCGCGCTTCGAATCCATGCTCTTCGAATCGATAGGGTCGAATCCCTGGGTTTCAGCTGCCACAACTCGATGGAGTCGAAGGTATCCTTATGCGCGTCCTTCGTAGAGTGTTTCGTAGTTGGTCGATGCGAAGTCTTCCCTGTTTGATGGATTCGAAGGACCCTCGTGGGATGGAGTCGAAGATAGGAATACTTCGAAGGATTCCAACCAAGGCAGGTGTGGATGGGTTCGAGGCGAGGCTATCTCTGATGGATTCGAAGGCACGTCCCTGATGGACAAGAAGTAGGGATTACGTCTCGTGCATTTGAACCAGAACTTGCTTGATGGATTCGAGGCATCTCACCTTGAGGGGTTCGAAAGGAAACCATCGGGATGGATTCGAAAGAAGGGGTGACTCGATGGATTCGAACTAAGGAAGGCTTTGAATGGATTCGAAGCGAGGGCTTGTTCGATGGAATCGAAGCAAGGGAGCACTTCATGTATTCGAAGCAAGGGAGCACTTCATGGATTCGAAGCAAGTGTTCTGGGAGGATGGGTTCGAACCACTGTATGGCCTATCGATTCGATTGTGAGGCTCTCTCACGGATTCGAGCCTAAAGTTCTTCCGATCGATTCGAACCGAGGTTGTCTCCTCCACTTTCTACTGGCGATATCTTGAGCATACGAACTCTGATTGCCCCAAAACTTGGAATGTTGGTTTCTGCAGTCCTTCCTGACGTGTCTTATCAATTGCAGCCCGATCCGGTTTTGGATAAAATCCATCAATATTCGTAATAAACTGACAATCATTCAAAATTGAGGACATGTGACCCTTATTTCCCAGCTAGTTCCTTGGCATCTCGGCCTTGCCAGAAGGCGGGATAACATTTGTCCTCCAAAGTACGTCTTGTGTTAACATGACGTGCTTTGAAAAGCTGCAGCTTCACGTTGGACAATCAGGGCATGCCCTTATGAAAGTCGTCAGCCGTTGTAACCATAACGGGGTGAACATTTGGTCCCTGTAAATGTTAAAGATCAAGCGTTAGTTATTCACATGTGCATATATGTACCATTTTGGCTTTGGTTAACGTTGCGCGATTGCTAGTCGTTGTCAGTTTGGTTTGTTATCGAATTCTGCATCAGTCCTCTCCTGAACCAATCTTGAGATTCGAGTTGAGACACCGTCTTATGATTGTCTATGATGGTCCTCTTGTATCGATCCTCTCCTTAATCGATGTAAAAGGTAGACAAGTATATTTTTTCATATCGAAGCACCATGTTCGTTCTCATCGATGGCATCCAGTGGATTCGAAGCATGTTCGTTCGAACCGATAGGGTTTCGAATCGGTGGAATTGATGGCTGTGGAATAGGCACCTCGAATTAATAGGATTCTTCAATTTAGCCCTTGTTCATGTGCTTCGTATCGATGACGCTTCGCATCGATGTTGTCTCGATGGATTCGAAGTTACGTTCGTACGAATCGATTGCTCAGTGCTTCCTCGAACCGATGATGCTTCGCCTCGGCTAAGTTGGGATGGATTCGATTGTGTAAAAGCAGGAAGGGTTCGAAGCAATGGCTCTGTGCTGTGATGGGTTCGGACGTAGTGGGTTCGTACTTGGTCGATTCGAACGTGATGGATTCGAACATGGCTTGTTCGAATCGATAGCATGTGACCGATTGGGGTCGTTCATCTTGACCGGGAGACGAATCGTCCCGTTTCTCCCCTGGGATCCATATAAATACGTGAGGCTGGGCTCTTTTTTTCACTTTTCACTTTTCACTTTGTACTGTTGCTGTAGCTTCTTCTTCGAACCGTTCTTTCAGAGCTTAAAACAAGCGCATTTTCCACGAATCGATCGAATACTCTAGGCTTTCCCTTGTGATTTTACCAAGTCAGGTAATTGGTGAATCAAGCCGAGTGGGGAATGA
Source organism: Allium cepa (assembly GCA_030765085.1). NCBI lineage: Eukaryota > Viridiplantae > Streptophyta > Magnoliopsida > Asparagales > Amaryllidaceae > Allium > Allium cepa. Next base: position 32,279,265 of record CM060943.1, on the reverse strand, counting down.
TGGAACTGGAAATTTTCGACATCGCTCCAACCTCTCCTTTTTGAAAATTTCGAGGAGCGGTGAGATCTGGACAAGGTGGTTCGACTCCACGGAACTGAGGAGTGAGGTCATTCGAGTCGCTTCGATCAAAGTGTCGTCTATCATTGCTTCGCATCGATCGAGGATGAGCAATTTGAGTTGATTTTGAATACATAGCTTCGAATCGATGGCTGCAAAGGAAAAAAGGTCGCGACGATCGATTCGAAATAGCGATATTCTGATCAATTCGAAGTAGCTTAATATGGATCGATTCGAAGTAATGATATGGTGATCGATTCGAAGCGTATATAGGGCTTTATGGGTTCGAACTGCTCCTTTGTTCCCAGAGTTTCATCGAGTCGAACTACATGGAGTTGGGTCGTACCAATTCGAAGTTCATCGATTCGACTTGTGTCCATTCGAGTCGATCGATTCGAACGTTCTTGCTCCTGGGACTTCCACTCTTATGATTTGCTTCAAAATCTGAACTACGACCAATTTCAAGCCGAACTTTGACGAACTTACTGAACTTTTAATATACTTGACTCCGACGAGCTTCGGCCTTGCATAATCGAATTTTACTTGACTTTCCCTTTGGGGCTCGTCGATGGCACCATGACTTAAACTAAATATAACGAATTTGTACTTGGATTGGTCAGTAGTATCTAAGTGGCGTGGAAGTGACGGTCAGCGATGACGGTCGTTTTCATTCTCAAATTCCAAAGTTTCATCGTTCGGACATCCCGTTTCATCTTGTAGAACCTGCTTAAACTTTTTCATTAGCATTTGCACTGCACGACATACTCATATGCTTTGCACCGGGGGAATGCATGGCTTTTTATGTATTTTAACGCTGCTTTCTAGTGAGTTAGTTAATTATGGAATCTTCGAGTTCTCGTCAACAAGAAGCACAAAGCTCGCCTCATCCAGCGCTTGAGATTCCGGAAATCCCTCCTGAAGTCGTAGACCCGGCCCCGGATGAATTGCCGGAGGCCATATTTATCGAAGATCCTGTTGATTCTGTTCAGTCCAATATTTCGGAGTCTCTGTTGGGTCGGATCTGTTCGAAACATAACATATCCCTGGACGATGTTTTATTACCTAGTGCTAGCGACAGACCCCACAACCCACCTGAAGGATATACTGCCTTCTACCGTCATGCCTGTGCGGTTGGATCTCTTCCTCCTTTTAACCAATATATTAGAGAGATGCTGTCGTATTTGAGAATCGCTCCTTCACAACTTCATCCCAACGGGCATGCACTATTGAACAACATTTTTGTCATATTTATGGATTGCCTCTTTCTCCCGCCAAGACCTAACGAGATTAGGCACATATTCAACTTTAAGAGTAGGGGTGATAGCCCTTCTTTCACTTTTCTGGAGGCGGTCAGGAATTGTCAGGTTGTGACGGGGGCATGGACCAGGCTTAGTTACTTCAAGAACGAGTGGTTTTTTGTTCGATGCCCCCCAAGGTTTGCCAGGAGATGGTTATCCAGACGTAAGTATCATAATTCATTTTTGAATGGTCACTTTTAATACTTTACACTAATACTCTGCTACTCTTGCAGCCATCATTTCGAGACCTATTGGTGGGTATTATAGAGGCGTTATCCAAAGCTTGCAAAGGGTTCCTCACGACTTAAGGTACATAAATTTGCTGTTGACCGACGCTAACTTAAGAACATTGGGTTTGATTGAGATGGGGCAGAGTATTGTAATTGAAGGATTGGCGAAACCGGCCCTGAGGAAGAAAAGGGAAGTGGGAAAAAGAAAACCTGGCATTGTGATTAGAGAAGTGAGCGACGATGAAAGAACGCCCACAGATACTGAGATAGCAGCCGACCTTTCCCGAATAGAAGATGGCCAGACAGGCAAGGCTGCTGTACCTAAGTTTAAGAGACGGAAGTCTGTAGTCGTAACCCGTTCCCAACCTGGGGTTACTGTTTCCAGCACCTCTCCTTACCAGTCCGGAGACCTTTTCTCAGGGTTGGACGACATTCCCATTCCGGACTACGTATCTCTCCACCACGGGTCCGGGTTGGAAGAGCTCCGGGGAGCGCTTGATATAAGCGAATCTTTACTCGTTAGTGTAGTCGACGCTTCTGGTTGGTCGGGGGGTTTGCGCATTTATACACTTTTTCACAACACTTCACGACTTCCTCATGCATTATAGTGTTTTTTCTTGGTACTTAATCGAACTATTTCTTCTTTACAGGTGCCATGTCAAATCGTCCTTCTACACTTGACAAACTTCGGCGAGTGCATCATTCTTCATCCTATCACGAGTCTCGCCGTAGGGATTCTGACCGAGATCGTGAGCAGAGGTATTATGAGCAAGAGCAGCGCGATTGGGACCATTCCCGATACTATTCTAGCCAGAATCGCTCTGATAGGGACCGAAGGTACCGTTCACCTTCTCGTTCTCCTCCGCCATCCAGGGGTCAGGCATCTGCAGTCGAACCTTCGCGGCAACCGTTATCTCAACAAATCTCTAAACCTGGTCCACATCGTTCAAGGACCGATACGGCTACGACCGTAACTATGGAGGAGGCCCCTCTTGAATCATTTGGTGAAGGAGCTATTAGAATTGCACAGTTGAAGAAAGATTTTCCAGAGATATGCTTTGACGCCTATATCTTTCCACCCAATCTCAAAAAGAATTCCCGAAGAGGCCGTGAACATCGCCCTCAGCTATACCCGGGATTTTTATGCTCAGTATAAAGAAAGGTATAGGGCGGCCGTCAAAGCTTCGAAAGTGGCATTCGAACGAGCCAAAGTTGTTGAGAAACTGGAAGCAGACTTGGCTCAGAAGAACCGTATTGTTGACATACTCCAATCTGAAACGGAATCTTCTCGCAAGGCCGAAATGGAGTCGCTAAAGAAGGTCGACGAAACACTAGCTGAGATAGCGAAGATGCAGCAAGCGCATTGTACTTTAGTTGAAGATTTGGGCCATCGGTACAAAAGTGTTGAGGCCAAGCGAGATGCAGCGGTCAGAGAGCTTGAGGAATTGAAGGCTAAGTTTGCCGGCTTGGACAAGGAGAAAAATGACGCTAACATGGCCGCACAAGAAGCGTGCGAGCAAGCCGTATCTCTCCGAGCTGAGCGAGACGCGGCAATTGCTAAGGCCCAAGCGGTGGAGGCAGAAGTGGAAGGGAGAGTTCAAGCAGAGATATTCAGAGTAGAAGCCGAGTTTGATGATCTCCTCGACACTTATAATGCTAATGTGCTCGAGCATAGGAATCTCTCGTGGCTCGGGGATTATTCCGCGCTTCTACTTAGTGCTTGGAAAAAATTGGTGGCGAACAAGAAAGCATCTCTCCCTGAAGGTGCGGTGGATGAATTTGAACTTGAGTCTCGCTTGCTGAGCGACGAAGAAAGGAAGCTTCTCCATGATGCGATGATTTCCGCTGAGAGAGAGAGAGACTTGGTTTCCACCATGTGGAAACTGGCGAAGGTTCAGGAGCTGCACATGGTAGTGAAGATGTTTCAGTTGATGCCCCGACCTCATCTGGAGTCATCACTACCGTCGGTCCACATGTTGTCCCTGCTTATAACCCGGATCGACCGGAACTGTCTCTCGGTACAACTACCGTTTCTGAACTCGTTCTATCACCGAGCCGAGGCAAAGAAGGTATTCTAAATATCGCTTAAGTGTTTCTAGGAACTTGGGACCGATCATTCGTCTAATTATTCTTATTTCTTTTTAAGTAGTGACTGAAAGTGATGCGCCAATACTCCCAATACCTCAAACTTCGCAGTCAATGCATGGAGCCGTTGTTACCGAGGCTATCACAACTACTGCCGTAACCGGTGAGATGGGAGAGGGATGTTCAATGTCGTTTGACATTCGGATGATTGAGGAGCTTCTCGAGCAAATCTGTGAACCCTTTACTGATCCTTCTTTTTCGATGGGTGGAGTTGCCCCAACTTTTAGCTCGTTTATGCCGACCATCAATGTTTCCAGCGCTATTCAATCTTCCCGAGAAGAAGAAATTCTTGCCGAGATAAGCGCTGAAATGGCTGCGGTGACGACGGCTGGTGGTTCCGGAGGTGATGTTGCTCCACCAAGCTTAACTTCATCAATGGTTACTTCTCTTACTGGCACAGCTATAACTTCTAGTGCTGAAGTTCCACTACCAGTTACGGCTCCTCCGCCCCCGGTTCATCCTCACAAAAGGATCTCTGTCCCTTCCAGCTCTGAGGAAGACGTGGATATTATGCCAGATCCTGAGGATGCCCCAAAGAAGGACAAAAAATCACGCAAGAAACCGGGTAGCGGGTCTAGCGGCTCAACACCAAAGAAGAGACACAAGAAGAAGAAGGAGTGAGCCTCTTGTCTTATCATGTGGTTGCGAAATGGCAATTATTTTTACTTCTCCTATTCTAGGCCGTGTATGAGTGTGGATTCGGCACCCACTTTATGAATTGTTTTTGATTTTATCATGTAATCGAACTCCTTTTTTGTTTGTTCATAAATGGAAAACAACTCCTTTTTTTTTCAAGTATCGTATTGATTAGCTCGTGCTTACATATATCATAAGCCTTGAATACATGTCCATGCTTCAAGGACTTGACACAATTTTTTAATTACCATTTTCGGCCCATATTCTGGGAACTTATTAATTATCAGTGTTTATGACTTAGTTCGCTCTCCGGGAACTCGTAATTGACGTTTATATTCCAATTCACACTCTGGATATTTGGAAATAGAGTTTTATATTTTGGCTTGCATTCCCGGAACCAGGAGTTGAAGTTTATACTTCCATTCGCACTCTGGGAATTTGGAGTTGGCTCTCACTCTGGGAGCGGCGGATTTATACTCCGGTTCGCGCTCCGGGAACCGGGAGTTGAAGTTTATACTCCAACTCACACTCTGGGAATTTGGAGTTGGCTCACACTCTGGGAGCGGTGGATTTATACTCCGGTTCGCGCTCCGGGAAGCGAGAGTTGGAGTTTATACTCCAATTCACACTCTGGGTATTTGGAGTTGGCTCACACTCTGGGAGCGGTGGATTTATACTCCGGTTCGCGCTCCGGGAACCAAAAGTTGAAGTTTATACTCCAATTCACACTCTGGGAATTTGGAGTTCGTTCACACTCTGGGAACGATTCATTGGATGTTTATACTCCGATTCACACTCTGGGAATTTGTAGTCCGTTCACACTCTGGGAACGATTTATTGGATGTTTATACTCCAATCCATACTCTGGGAATTTGGAGTTAATGGAGGGATTGTCGTGCGTCAATCCCTATGAACGTTGATGTAGTGTTTTGCCCCCGAGCTCGGGTTCCACTTAGCAAGTGACCGGTCGTATCACAGTCACTCGCTATTTGAATAAGTCCCATCGCGCGATGGAACTTAGCTCTCCGTGCATTGTGATGTTGTACGTCATAGTCAGTAAATCACAGCTCTGGCTCGAAGAGATCGCATTTTATTGCTGAAATGAAAAAATATGGCAAAGTCAGCTGCCTTATTACAAGTTCAAATCTCAAAATACGAAAATAAAATGCAAAGGAAATAACGAGCTAAAACAAATAAAGCCTGTCATGTATAGTAGCGACGGAGACTCTCGCTATTCCAGGCTCTTGGCAAGGTGAGACCATCAACGGTCGATAATTTGAACGTGCCATCTCCGAGCTTTTGTGAAATCACGTACGGCCCTTCCCAAGTTGGCTTCATGTGCGAAGGAACCGAATATATTCTTTTGAGCACGAGATCGCCGAGTTCAAAGGTTCGCGGACGGACCTTTGCATTGAATATTCGAGCGACCTGGCTCCGATATGCGGCTGCCCTCAAATCAGCCTCTTCACACCTCTCATTCAGTAAATCCAGAGATTGAGCAAGTAATATGGCATTTGTCTTCGGATCATAATACGTCACACGATGAGAGTGCACTTCCAATTCGACTGGAATAACGGCCTCAGAGCCATACGATAGAGAATACGGAGTGTGACCGGTTGCAGTTTTGTGAGTTGTCCGATAGGCCCATAACGCCATAGGGAGTTCGTCGACCCACTTGCCTCCGGCATTTTCTAGTCGCTTCTTCAGAATGGAGTTTATAACCTTATTAACAGCTTCGACCTGACCATTTGCTTGAGGGTGTGCCACTGCAGAAAACTTCTTATGTATGTGAAATCGTTGGCAGAAATTTTTGAACTTGGTACTGTAGAACTGGGCTCCATTATCGGTGAGTATGGTGTGTGGGAGACCAAATCGGCAGATGATGTTGCGCACTACGAAGTTGATCATTTTCTTTGTTGTAATCGTTGCAAGAGGCTCAGCTTCGGCCCATTTAGTGAAGTAATCAACCGCGACGATGGCGTACTTCGTGCCACCTTTGGCCAGAGGCAGCGCTCCAATTATATCGATTCCCCATACCGCGAACGGCCAGGGGCTAACCATTTGGGTTATTTCGGTACGTGGAGCTCTAGGAATCCGAGCATGTTTCTGGCATTTGTCACATTTTTTGGCATATTCTGATGCATCTCGATTAACGGTAGGCCAGTAATATCCATATCGGAGTACCTTCTTGGCGAGTGCCTGCCCCCCGGTGTGATCGCCACATTCTCCCTCATGTACATCGTGTAACACTCGTTTGATTTCATCGTGTGCGATACATCGGAGTAGAGGGACAGAATACCCCCTTCTGTACATAACTCCATTTTGAATGACAAACCGTGAGGCTTTTCGAAGGACCTGCCTCTTCTCATTCCTGCGCTCAGGCAATGTCCCATGTTCAATGTAATTTCGATAGGGGGTCATCCACGACTCCCTACTTGTGGTAGCCTCGAATGCATGGCTGACCTCACTTTGATCAATGCTCGGAGAAGGTAGGGTTTCAACGGGAACAAGCCATAACTGTTGAGCTTCGCCCGTACTTGCCAACTTCGCCAACGAATCGGCCTTCTGATTGTGCTCCCGAGGGATATAGAAAATGGCATAGTAATCGAAACGATCAAGAACTTCCCTGACCCGAGTTAAGTAAGCAGCTAGACTTCTATCCTTAGCTTGATATTCACCTCGGACTTGACATACGATTAATTGGGAGTCACAATAAATCTCTACAGCGACAATTCTCAGGTCGTGGGCCAGCTTCAACCCAATAAGTAAAGCTTCATATTCAGCCTCATTATTAGTTGCACGGAACTCGAACTTTAGGGCGTAGCATATGGATCGGCCTTCAGGGGTTTCAAGCATAACCCCTGCTCCCGAACACCGTTCATTGGAGGCACCGTCAGAATATAACTTCCATATGTGTTTAAGGGATTCGCTACTCTCAGGTAACTCCTCAGGTACAGTGAATTCAGCAACGAAATCTGCTAGAACTTGACCGTGTATGGCCCTTCTCGGAGTATAAGCAATGTCAAACTGACTCAATTCGATGTTCCATTTTAGTAACCTACCAGACGTCTCGGGCCGCGTGAGGACCTGACGTAACGGCTGGTCGGTGTACACGGTGATAGGATGAGCCTGAAAATATGGACGGAGCTTTCTCGAGGCAATGACTTGGCAATATGCTAACTTTTCCAGCTTGGGATAGTTCCTCTTGGCCCGGTCAACCGTTTACTTACATAATATACCGGTTTTTGCACTCGGCCTTCCTCCCGGACTAATGCTGCACTGATTGTGCTTTCAGATACCACTAAGTAAAGATATAACTGTTCGTGATCAACAGGTTTTGAGAGAATCGACGGTGTAGAAAGATGTTGAACCAGTGACTGAAATGCACCTTCACATTCTGCGGTCCACTCGAAGTTTCGTTTCCCTTTTCGGATCAGATCGAAGAAAGGGATGCATTTGTCAGTTGACTTCCAGATGAACCTACTCAATGCTGCGACTTTCCCATTGAGGCTCTGGACTTGTATTATGGTCCTTGGAGTTTGAAGATTCCTGATGGCCCAAATCTTTTCGGGGTTAGCTTCTATCCCTCGGGCGTTGACGATGAACCCAAGGAATTTCCCGGATGCAACTCCAAAATGACATTTCAACGGATTAAGCTTCATTTCGTATTTTCGGAGGACACTGAACATTAACTCCAAATCTTTGACGTGATCAACGGAATATCGTGACTTTACTAACATGTCATCTTCATAGACCTCCATGGTCTTCCCAATCTGACCGGCAAACATTCGGTTGACTAAGTGTTGATAGGTTGCGCCAGCATTCTTTAACCCAAAAGGCATGACTTTGTAGCAGTATAGTCCCAGATCAGTCACAAAGCTTGTATGTTCTTGGTCGGGTACATGCATGGGTATTTGATTGTAGCCCGAGTAAGCATCCATAAAGGATAACAATTCGTGTCCGGCGGTTGAATCAACAAGCAGATCGATTCGAGGAAGTGGAAAACTATCTTTCGGGCAAGCTTTGTTCAAGTCAGAATAATCGATACACGTTCTCCATTTCTCGTTCAGTTTCCGGACAAGTACTGGGTTTGACACCCACTCCGGGTATAAAGCATCTCTAACGAACCCATTTGTTTCCAACTTATCGACCTCCTCCTTAAGGGCGGCAGATCTCTCTGGATCCATGCCACGCCTTTTCTGTTTGACCGGGATATACCGCGGGTCAATGTTTAAAGTGTGGCTCGCGATATCCGGCGAGATCCCACACATGTCAGAGTGCGTCCAGGCGAACACGTCAAGATTTGCCCGGAGAAATTCAACCAATTCCTGTTGTGCCTCCCGCTCAATTGAGACCCAATTTTTAACATTCTCGAATCATCGCCATTATTATCAATCGGGACATTGATAGTTAGTTCAGCCGGAGAAGCCTGACTCTCTGTAGATTCTTCATTGTTGTCGTTGTCCCTTGGGTCAAGGTCTTTCTGGAATTGGTTGTGGTGCCCAGGCCGAGGCCCAGGCGCTAATTGTCAATCGTTAGTAAAACGGACGCAGAGAGATTCCTCTACGCCCTTTCTTTCTCTTTTCGCTGCGCCTCTCGCAGCTCAGCAACATAACAGGCTCTCCCAGCAGCCTGATCTCCTTGTAGGACTCCTATCCCGTGGTCAGTAGGGAACTTCAGAGTTAAACACCATGGGGCAATAGCAGCTCTAAATTAAGCAAGGGCCGGTCGGCCCAAAAAAGCATTGATCGGGGAAGGAATATCTAAGACAACAAATTGCAAAATCTGAACTCTTCGGCATTGCCCCACTCCCAATTCTACCGGCAATTCAACCATTCCGGTCGGTATCGTTGCACTTCCATTGAAGCCGTGAACTCGTGATTGACAGGTTTTTAAGTCCTTAGCTTCCATCTTCATTAAATCATATGCTCTCTTAAACAGTATGTTCACAGAACTCCCACTGTCTACCAAGATCCTCTTCATCCAAGCAGGACCAACTTGAGCGGATATAACCAGTGGGTCGATCGTGGGTGCTTCGATTCTATCAGCATCTCGATTCCTAAACACGATGTCGTCTGTCATTGTCTTTTGTTGTTTAGCCGGTGTTCCATCTTTTGAGTTACTGTAGCACTCAAAGTCCACATGCCTGATCGAGCTAGCATATGACTCCATTTCTCTCCATCTTCTGTCTGCCGGATGAGGACCACCACTTATTGTATTGATAACCAACCTTCCGCCCGTACGAGCGGGTTCACCTTGCCTTTCCTGATTCTGTGTACGATTTTGATTGGATGGGCCCGCTCCATCAGACTGCGGCGCCCGAACAAACTGGTCCAACTTTCTTTCTCTGATTAACTTTTCAACGAGGTCTTGCAAATGTCTACACTCATTGGTATTATGCCCATAACTTTCGTGAAACCTACAAAACTTCCCCGTTTGAATCTGCCTCTCCGATGAAGGCTTCGAAGCAGGCTTCTTGTATTGCATAGTATTACAAGTCTGTAGGTATACGTTTTCCAGTGACGTGTTAAGCGGTGTATAACTGTCAAACATTGCGGCCCTACGTCTCGGACCACGATTCTGGTCTTGCTTCTTGTTTCGGTTATCACCGTTTCTTGATCGTTGAGTCTGTTTATTTTGGATATTCAGTTCGACTTTTCCTGAACTTTCTCCGGATTGTTTAACCGCAATATTACTCTGAATCCCTTCACTGCTGGGCCTTGCATCGTCCTGCTTCCTAGACTGTTTCGCATCCTCTCGCCTCAAGAACTGAGCGGCTTTGGAATAGAAACGGTCCAACGATGCGGGAGGCTTTCCAGCCAACCAATTGCCAAACTCGGAATCAGGATCGATTCCTTTGGTCAAAGCCATTAAGATAGAATTATCATTGGGGTTGGTGATCTCTGCGCACGCAGCATTAAACCTCTCCAAATATCGTCTAAGCGTTTCTCCGGGAGCTTGAGTAACACTTGATAAGGTATTAACATCCTTAGGTCTGGCAATATGCATACGGAACTGCTCAACAAATTTGGTAGCTAACTGATCAAAAGAAGAAATAGATCGCGGTGGTAATCGCGTAAACCACATTGTCGCAATTCCCCCCAATGAAATGGGAAAACTACGGCAATTTACTGCGTCATCAGCTCTCGCAGCTGTCATCGACCATTCGTACTTCAAAATATGTTGGTTTGGGTCGGAATTTCCTTCATACATGTGTAGGGTTGGCATTCTGAATCGCCTAGGAGGTTCAGTGTACAATATGTCATCAGTAAACGGGGTATGACTTCGGGAGATTCCCCAATCGTCATTTGTTAGGCCTTGACTCTCACGGATCATTTGTCATACCATGGCTGAAAAGTCTGGTATTGGAATACTCTGCGTGTGGTGAGCCAAAGTGTGGTCGGGTTCCACAGTGCGAGGTGGGATCGGGCGCTATCGACGATCCACATCTCGCCTCCTTGGCTCGACGTCTTCCGGGACATATGGCTTTGGAGCACGTCCCTGCTGATGATAATTTTGATTGGAGTGATCTCGGGTATCAACCCCTATGTCAACTGCGGCGGCTGTAGGAGCTCGATCTTCTGCAGTGTATTGTGGAATGGTGCCTCCTCAGGAGGAGGGTCCGGTGTGGAAGCTGGTAGATGGGCCAACTCTTACTTGCCCAACGGTTAACGCCTGTTGATAGTCAGCAGCTTGCGCATGGTTTCCGTCTAGCCTGGGACGGGTAGACCTGTTATTGTAGTCAGATGAAGCAGAGCTTTCGGTGGAAGAACGGGGAGGTTGATCCCTTCTGGATCTTCTTCGCTTTTGGCGATTAAGTTGAATGGTTAACTCAGCGTTAGCGCGCAACTGCTCGGTTAGCTGTTGTCGGCTTCGGGTTAGTTCCTGGAGTAGTGCCTGGAACTCTTGTCTGGTGACCGGGCCTGAGGGGTCAGAATGCCCGGTATCATCTTGGTTAGGTGGAGGTTGTTGCGCGGGATTTTGTCTATCCCGACCTTCTTGATCACCAAAGTTCGAAGTGGTCCTTGTGCTAAACATTTTAGATATTAAACTCCTTTCCTAGACTTTAGCAAATCTGAATAGAACGGAAGGAATCTGAAGATGAAATCTGGATCTCTCCCTTAGATTTACGCAATCCGGTATCGGCGACAGATCCAAGGAGCAGGAGAAAAACTGGGTTTTTCTCAGTGAAAGCACCAAAATGTTTGTGTCAAAATTGGGCACAACACTCGTCGGAAGTTTTTGAAGAGATAATAAATGAAGAAAGTAAATTAAAATGTGGATTATCTAACAAAAACTCCAAATAACAAGAAGTAAATTGCACAAGAGACAACGGTTTAGAGTGGTTCGGCGATTTGCCTACGTGTTTGCGCCAAAATTGGTCACAAACACCCAAAGTCGTGAAAGCACCCGCTTATCAACATAGATCAGTTATAATCAACACAGAACTCAGATCTAAGCAATAAATCACAATAATTCACAGACAACAATCACAAACACAGGATTTATAGTGGTTCGGCATTCGTGCCTACGTCCACTTTGAAGGTTTTCTCTTTATTGCTTCTCTTGATGATCTTAATCAATTACAATGGGTTATATCTTTGAACTTGATAATCTTCATCGATTACAATGGATTATAGCTTTGAAATCTGAACTCAACAGCAATAGTGATGAATAGGATTGAATTCAGCAGAGTCTGGGCTTGCTCTCTCTCTTCTGAACCTCCGACCCCTTTTCTGAATGACCAGGGGCTCTATTTATAGGCGTGGAAGGCTGGAATCCCGCCCAAAACTTGGGGAGGCTGCTTGGCACGTGACGGGGGCCCATAGGCCCGCGTTCTCGGGATTCGTGCCCAATTTTGGATCGATTCGAAGTGAGGTTCGAATCGATCGAAAATGCATCCAATCGAGGCGAAACTTGGTGTGGACATTCTTCAGTGTGTAATCAAGCTTCTGTGAAAATTTCATGGCATTTGGATCAAGGGATTGAGAGATATGATCGATTCAAGATGATGCATTTCGGTACGCTGGTTAGTTCGAATCGATCCTATGGGTCGTTCGAATCCATATGTTTCGAATCCATATGGTTCGAACCCATAGGTTCGAATCCATATGGTTCGAATCCATATGGTTCGAACCTATAGGTTCGAATCGAACCTGTTGCATGAGGGTGCGGCGACGCTTCGAATCGATGGCTCCGGATCGATTTGAAGTTGTTTTTAACGTGTAGGGTTCGAAGACAGCATGGATTCGAAGCTGTGATGGATTCAAAGCAGCGATAGACTCGAAGCAGTGATGGACTCGAAGCTTATGATGGACTCGAAGCTTGTGATGGACTCGAAGCTTGTGATTGATTCGAAGCGCATTTAAGCAGTGATGGGTTCGAAAGGAGGCATGCCCCTGATGGATTCGAACGTCGCTTCTTCCTATGGATTCGAATATGATGGGTTCAAAACAGATGGTTTCGAATATGATGGGTACGAACATGATGGGTTCGAACATGATGGGTTCGAAAATGATGGGTTCGAACATGATGGGTTCGAACCGAGCAATGTGCACCCTCTTAACTTGAATCCACATAACTTGAGCATACGACCTCGGATTGACTTGAAATTTGAAACGCTGGCTTCTATGGTCTTTCTTGTCGTGTCCTATCAATTGTGGCCCATTCCGGACTCGGACAAAATTTATCGATATCCATAGTAAAGTGAAGTACGACCGATCTCTGAGGTGAACTGTCTCCTATTTCTGACCAATTCTTTGGTATCACGGCTTTGCCAAAAAGCGGGATAACATTTTGCCCCCCAAAACATGCCTTACGGTAGGAAGGTGTGTTTTGCAATGCCTTGAGTTGGATATTCGTATCCTATTATCAACCTGTAAAGAACTTGATAGTTTTATATGTCCTCAAATGACGATCGTTCGTGATCGAATTATTCGGGATGAAGCGCGGCCGTTCATGGTCAAGCGCCTAACTTCAAATGACGATCGTTCGTGATCGAGTCATTCGAGGGAAAGTGCGACCCTGCGCGGTCAAGCGCGTAAGTCCATGTGTGATCGTTCGGGATCGAGTCATATGTGGTGAAATGCGACCGTTCAAGGTCAAGCGCCTAATTTCGAATGACGACCGTTCGCGATTGAGTCATTCTAGGTAAGGTGCGACAGTGCCCGGTCAGATGCTTAAATCCATGTGTCGATCGTTCGGGATCGAGTAATTTGTGGTGAAATGCGACCGTTCAAGGTCAAGCGCTCAACTTCAAATGACGACCGTTCGAGATCGAGTCATTCGAGGTAAAGTGCGACAGTGCACGGTCAAGTGGTGGTCCTCAAATGACGAACGTTCGCGATCGAGCCATTTGAGGTAAGGTGTAACAGTCAATGATCAGGTGGTGGACCTCAAATGACGACCGTTCGCGATCGAGTCATTTGAGGTAAAGTGAGTTGTGCCGTTCGAGGCGAGTTGTGACCGTTCGCGATCGTGTGCCGTTCGAGGCGAGTTTGTGACTGTTCGAAGTCGGATGCCGTTCGAGGCGATTTGTGACCGTTCGCGGTCGGGTGCCGTTCGAGGCGAGAAAGCGTGCCCGGGAGGGCTTGATGTTTTGGATGCCAGGGTCACGTTCGGGTGAGTTCCTGGATTGTTTGTGTGCCTATTGAAGGCGAATCAGTGTGCCCGGGGGGGCTTGATACTGTTGATACCAGGTTCACGTTTGCGTGGGTCCCTGGATCATTTGTTTAGGTATATCACTATCTCAGAGCATGCCTAAGGACCGTTCGCGACCTCGTACATGTGCAAGTAGCCTAGCCATTTCAGAGTTATCAGAATCAAATATCTATTCAACGGGTGAGTTTTTTTTTAAAAAACAGAAATGTCCAAACAAACCAAGTTCAAATGTCCAGATCAACATGAAATAAAAACAAAGCAAAGATGTCAAAGTGTAAGTTCCCACTACGAAACATTCAACGATCACTCAGAGCATGTCTGGAGAACGTTCGCGATCTCGTACATGTGTAAATGATTCGATTGCGTTAGTGGGCGCTTGCGACTTGTTCATCGTTATTTTAACTAATTGATAACCAAACGATGTGCTGGTTCAGGGTTGCCCCTGGTTGATGTAGACGGTGGCTGCTCTGGCTCCATCGCTGAACCTCGCCTCCTCACAGACTGAAGGAGCATGCCGTTCCTGCTGTGTCCTTCCACCTCGTCCTTCAGATGCCTACAATCATTAGTGTTATGACCGTTTAATTCATGAAATACGCAAAACTTATATGATTTTCTTTCGCCTGAGGTTGGATCCCTCCGCATTGGTCTGCGATACGGAATCTGCTCCTTGGTTTCCTGATAAATGCGTTCCAAACTCTCAGTCAGCTCGGAGTAAGTAGTGAATCGCGGCTCTCTCCGCTGCCGTTTTGACCTGTCGTCATAATCCTCAGCCCTTCGTTTTCCTTTATCCTTGTCTGAGTCCTTTTCGATAGGCTTTTTGTCTTTAAGCATATAAACTTCTATTCCCTCTGCTTCTTCTCTTTCTGCATTCGCATCCTCTAATCGTAAAAACTTTTCTACCTCGTTGTAGAATTCCTCTAGATCTACGGGTGGATCTTTAGTCAATGAATTCTTGATCTCTGTGCCGTCAGCTACTCCGGAGACAGCTGCCATCACCACCATAGAAGGATCCGCTCGATCCACCGAAGCTGCTGCTGCATTGAATCGCGCTAGATAACTTCTCAAGGTCTCTCCGGCTTTCTGCTTTAAGGTTGCCAGAGTCATCACATTCTTGGGTCTCGTAATGTGAACCCTGAATTGCCTCATAAATCTCTCAATTAAACCATTCCACGTTCCGATGGATCCATTCTCTAATTGCCTAAACCACAATGCTGCAATATCTGTTAAGTATAATGGAAAGCACCGGGCCATAACCTCCTCTGGTGCCCCCAGCACTTCCATATGCCTCATATACTTTGCTAGATGAACCGTAGGGTCCGTTTTTCCGTCATACGTGTCCAACGATGGTAACTTGAAATCGGTGGCTTTCTAGCTTGTCTAATCACCGAAGTGAAAGGACTCCTATTAACATCCTCCAAATCCTTGTTTACCAAACCGCCTCTCATAGCTCTTCTAACCATCTCCGCCAATCTGTCGTTGTCACCGAGATGCAATCTTCGTTCATTACTTTCAACCTGCCCCCTGAGTTCACCAAGGAATTCTGGAATCTGCCCCCTTGACTGAGCGTTCATTCCTCTGCTTCCTCCAGGTTGCGTGGGTACTCCTCTCTCTCCCTCCGGGATTGGATCTTCACGCTCCAAGTGTGCGCCTCCTAATCAAGGTGCTATTCCGGATGGTCCTGCTCCGTTCTGAACTCCATCAGTTTCTCTATTCTGTGTTCCAAGTTGTCCAATTTGTTGGAATAAGCTCTGAATCAATTCCTCCTGTCTCTTCATTATTGTCTCCATTTCGTCCCTAGTGATGTAGATCGATGCTTGATTCCCTCCTGAGGAAGCCTCTTGACTTCCTTGTGGCTCACTTCTCTCAGGCCTTGGCCTTCTACTTGATTGTCTTGTCATAGTTTCTCAAATCTGGACTTTCAAACTTTCCTTCGAATTAATTATCAATTGGAAGAACTCCTGAATTAGCCTTCTCAGTGAAAGCACCAAAATGTTTGCGCCAAAATTGGTCACAAACACCCAAAGTCGTGAAAGCACCCGCTTATCAACACAGATCAGTTATAATCAACACAGAACTCAGATCTAAGCAATAAATCACAATAATTCACAGACAACAATCACAAACACAGGATTTATAGTGGTTCGGCGTTCGTGCCTACGTCCACTTTGAAGGTTTTCTCTTTATTGCTTCTCTTGATGATCTTAATCAATTACAACAGGTTATATCTTTGAACTTGATAATCTTAATCGATTACAATGGATTATAGCTTTGAAATCTAAACTCAACAGTAATAGTGATGAATAGGATTGAATTCAGCAGAGTCTGGGCTTGCTCTCTCTCTTCTGAATCTCCGACCCCTTTTCTGAATGACCAGGGGCTCTATTTATAGGCGTGGAAGGCCGGAATCCCGCCCAAAACCTGGGGAGGCTGCTTGGCACGTGACGGGGGGCCCACAGGCCCGCGTTCTCGGGATCCGTGCCCAATTTTGGATCGATTCGAAGTGAGGTTCGAATCGATCGAAAATGCATCCAATCGAGGCAAAACTTGGTGTGGACATTCTTTAGTGTGTAATCAAGCTTCTGTGAAAATTTCGTGGCATTTGGATCAAGGGATTGAGAGATATGATCGATTCAAGATGATGCATTTCAGTACGCTGGTTAGTTCGAATCGATCCTATGGGTCGTTCGAATCCATATGTTTCGAATCCATATGGTTCGAACCCATAGGTTCGAATCCATATGGTTCGAATCCATATGGTTCGAACCCATAGGTTCGAATCGAACCTGTTGCATGAGGGGGCGGCGACGCTTCGAATCGATGGCTCCGGATCGATTCGAAGTTGTTTTTAACGTGTAGGGTTCGAAGACAGCATGGATTCGAAGCTGTGATGGATTCGAAGCAGCGATGGAATCGAAGCAGTGATGGACTCGAAGCTTGTGATGGACTCGAAGCTTGTGATGGACTCGAAGCTTGTGATTGATTCGAAGCGCATTTAAGCAGTGATGGGTTCGAAAGGAGGCACGCCCCTGATGGATTCGAACGTCGCTTCTTCCTATGGATTCGATTATGATGGGTTCGAAACAGATGGTTTCGAATATGATGGGTTCGAACATGATGGGTTCGAACATGATGGGTTCGAAAATGATGGGTTCGAACATGATGGGTTCGAACCGAGCAATGTGCACCCTCTTAACTTGAATCCATGATAACTTGAGCATACGACCTCGGATTGACTTGAAATTTGAAACGCTGGCTTCTATGGTCTTTCTTGTCGTGTCCCATCAATTGTGGCCCATTCCAGACTCGGACAAAATTCATCGATATCCATAGTAAAGTGAAGTACGACCGATCTCTGAGGTGAACTGTCTCCTATTTCTGACCAATCCTTTGGTATCACGGCTTTGGCAAAAAGCGGGATAACACTACGTCCACTATGAAGTTTTGTTACTTTATTGATTGATATCCGAAGAATACAACTTTTTAATGTCAAAGTACAGCAAGTCGTAAGCCAAAATTCGAAATCAAAGATAGCGGTGGTGCTCTGAAGTAATTCTAGCAGCTTCTAGACGTGCTTTTTCTCTTAAATTCTCCGATCCCCTTTCTGAATGACCAGGGGCTCTATTTATAGGTGCTGGAGGCTGATATTTCTCATAAATTTCGGGGAGACCACTTCTGGCATGTGTGGGGGGCCCACACGGCCGAATTCTGGAAATCCGGGCCCACTTTGGGATCGATTCGACCCTTTGTTCGAATCGATCAAAAAGCGTCCAATCGTGATGAAACTTGGCGTGGACATTCTTTTATGTACGTATAAGTTCCTGTGAAAATTTCAGAGCATTTGGACTTGTAGATCTCAAGGTAAGATCGATTCAAGATTTCATTTTTGGTCAACATGCGCGCTTCGAATCCATGCTCTTTGAATCGATAGGGTCGAATCCCTGGGTTTCAGCTGCCACAACTCGATAGAGTCGAAGGTATCCTTATGCGCGTCCTTCGTAGAGTGTTTCGTAGTTGGTCGATGCGAAGTCTTCCCTGTTTGATGGCTTCGAAGGACCCTCGTGGGATGGAGTCGAAGATAGGAATACTTTGAAGGATTCGAACCAAGGCAGGTGTGGATGGGTTCGAGGCGAGGCTATCTCTGATGGATTCGAAGGCACGTCGCTGATGGACTCGAAGTAGGGATTACGTCTCGTGCATTTGAACCAAAACTTGCTTGATGGATTCGAGGCATCTCACCTTGAGGGGTTCGAAAGGAAACCATCGGGATGGATTCGAAAGAAGGGGTGACTCGATGGATTCGAACTAAGGAAGGCTTTGAACGGATTCGAAGCGAGGGCTTGTTCGATGGAGTCGAAGCAAAGGAGCACTTCATGGATTCGTAGCAAGGGGGAACTTCATGGATTCGAAGCAAGTGTTCTGGGAGGATGGGTTCGAACCACTGCATGGCCTATCGATTCGATTGTGAGGCTCTCTCACGGATTCAAGCCTAAAGTTCTTCCGATTGATTCGAACCGAGGTTGTCTCCTCCACTTTCTACTGGCGATATCTTGAGCATACGAACTTTGATTGCCCCAAAACTTGGAATGTTGGTTTCTGCAGTCCTGCCTGACGTGTCTTATCAATTGCAGCCCGATCCGGTTTTGGATAAAATCCATCAATATTCGTAATAAACTGACAATCATTCAAAATGGAGGACATGTGACCCTTATTTCCCAGCTAGTTCCTTGGCATCTCGGCCTTGCCAGAAGGCGGGATAACATGTGCATGGATTTGAAACGGAACAGTACCATGGTACACCACTCTCCAGCGATGGTAAATCGAAGACGAGCCACAGTAATCCTGTTTTACCGTAAAAATCCGGTGTCGAAAAAACGAAGGGTAAAAAACTTACGAGACCCGATTGAGATTTGGGTTGTCCTTTTTGGGCATTAATCCATCTGTTGACAGCTGAAAGCTTTCAAAGCCGTAGAACTCACCGTGGCCTTCGTTTTGACAGGTTATCTCCCGCGTAACTCTAAACGAGCCAGAAGTTATGGCCGTCCGAATAATCGATATCTACAGGGTGCAACATCCGCGGTGCAAGGTGCAACGTCCGTTCGAAATGGCGAAATAGTGCCGTACAACTTTTAGGAATGCGTGCATGGATTTGAAATAGAACAGTACCATGGTGCACCACTCTCCAGCGATGGTAAATCGAAGACGAGCCATGGTAATCCCGTTTTACCATAAAAATCCGGTGTCAAAAACACGAAGGGTAAAAAACATACGAGACCCGATTGAGATTCGGGATGTCCTTTTTGGGCATTAATCTATCCGTTGACGGCTGAAAGCCGTCAAATCCGTAGAACTCACCGTGGCCTTCGTTTTGACAGGTTATCGCCCCCGTAACTCTAAAAGAACCAGAAGTTATGGCCGTCCGAATAATCGATATCTACAGGGTGCAACATCCGCGGTGCAAGGTGCAACGTCCGTCCGAACTGGCGAAACAGTGTCGTACGACTTTTAGAAATGCGGGCATGGATTTGAAACGGAACAGTACCATGGTGCACCACTCTCCAGCGATGGCAAATCGAAGACGAGCCACGGTAATCCCGTTTTATCGTAAAAATCCGGTGTCGAAAAAACGAAGGGTAAAAAACTTACGAGACCCGATTGAGATTCGGGTTGTCCTTTTTGGGCAATAATCTATCCGTTGACGGCTGAAAGCTGTCAAAGCCGTAGAACTCACCGTGGCCTTCGTTTTGACAGGTTATCTCCCGCGTAACTCTAAACGAGCCAGAAGTTATGGCCGTCCGAATAATCGATATCTACAGGGTGCAACATCCGCGGTGCAAGGTGCAACGTCCGTCCGAAATGGCAAAACAGTGCCGTACGACTTTTAGAAATGCGGGCATGGATTTGTAACGGAACAATATCATGGTGCACCACTCTCCGGCAATGGTAAATCGAAGACGAGCCACGGTAATGCCGTTTTACCGTAAAAATCCTGTGTCGAAAAAACGAAGGGTAAAAAACATACGAAACCCGATTGAGATTCGGGTTGTCCTTTTTGGGCATTAATCTATCCGTTGATGGCTGAAAGCTGTCAAAGCCGTAGAACTCACCGTGGCCTTCGTTTTGACAGGTTATCGCCCGCGTAACTCCAAACGAGCCAGAAGTTATGGTCGTCCGAATAATCGATATCTACAGGGTGCAACATCCGCGGTGCAAGGTGCAACGTCCGTCCGAAATGGCAAAATTGTGCCGTACGACATTTAGAAATGGGTGCATGGATTTGAAATGGAACAGTACCATGGTGCACCACTCTCCAGCGATGGCAAATCGAAGACGAGCCACGGTAATCCCGTTTTACCGTAAAAATCCGGTGTCGAAAAAACGAAGGGTAAAAAACTTACGAGACCCGATTGAGATTCGGGATATCCTTTTTGGACATTAATCTATCCGTTGACGGCTGAAAGCTGTCAAAGCCGTAGAACTCACCGTGGCCTTCGTTTTGACAGGTTATCGCCCCCGTAACTCTAAACAAGCCAGAAGTTATGGCCGTCCGAATAATTGATATCTACAGGGTGCAACATCCGCGGTGCAAGGTGCAACGTCCGTCCGAAATGGCGAAACAGTGCCGTACGACATTTTGAAATGCGTGCAAGGATTTGAAACGGAACAGTACCATGGTGCACCACTCTCCGGCGATGGCAAATCAAAGATGAGCCATGGAAATGCCGTTTTACCGTAAAAATCCGGTGTCGAAAAAATGAAGGGGTAAAAAACTTACGAGACCCGATTGAGATTCGGGTGGTCCTTTTTGGGCATTAATCTATCCGTTGACGGCTGAAAGCTTTCAAAGCCTTAGAACATTACCGCGGCCTTCGTTTTGACAGGTTATCTCCCGCGTAACTCTAAACGAGCCAGAAGTTATGGCCGTCCGAATAATCGATATCTACAGGGTGCAACATCCGCGGTGCAAGCTGCAACGTCCGTCCGAAATGGCGAAACAGTGCCGTACGACTTTTAGGAATGCGTGCATGGATTTGAAACGGAACAGTACCATGGTGCACCACTCTCCAGCGATGGCGAATCGAAGACAAGCCACGTTAATGTCGTTTTACCGTAAAAATCCGGTGTCGAAAAAACGAAGGGTAAAAAACTTACGAGACCCGATTGAGATTCGGAATGACCTTTTTGGGCATTAATCTATACATTGACGGCTGAAAGCTTTAAAAGCCGTAGAAATCATCGTGGCCTTCGTTTTGACAGGTTATCACCCGCGTAACTCTAAACGAGCCAGAAGTTATGGCCGTCCGAATAATCGATATCTACAGGGTGCAACATCCGCGGTGCAAGGTGCAACGTCCGTCCGAAATGGCGAAACAGTGTCGTACGACTTTTAGAAATGCGAGCATGGATTTGAAACGGAACAGTACCATGGTGCACCACTCTGCGGCGATGGAAAATCGAAGACGAGCCACGGTAATGCCGTTTTACCGTAAAAATCCGGTGTCGAAAAAACGAAGGGTAAACAACTTACGAGACCCGATTGAGATTCGGGTTGTCCTTTTTGGGCATTAATCTATCCGTTGACGGCTAAAAGCTGTCAAAGCCGTAGAACTCACCGTGGCCTTCGTTTTGACAGGTTATCGCCCCCGTAACTCTAAACGAGCCAGTAGTTATGGCTGTCCGAATAATCGATATCTACAGGGTGCAACATCCGCGGTGCAAGGTGCAACGTCCGTCCGAAATGGGGAAACAGTGTCGTACGACATTTAGAAATGCGTGCATGGATTTGAAATGGAACAGTACCATGGTGCACCACTTTCCGGCGATGGCAAATCGAAGACGAGCCATGGTAATGCCGTTTTACCGTAAAAATCCGGTGTCGAAAAAACGAAGGGGTAAAAAACTTACGAGACCCGATTGAGATTTGGGTTGTCCTTTTTGGGCATTAATCTATCCGTTGACAGTTGAAAGCTTTCAAAGCCGTAGAACTCACCGTGGCCTTCGTTTTGACAGGTTATCGCCCGCGTAACTCTAAACGAGCCAGAAGTTATGGCCGTCCGAATAATCGCTATCTACAGAGTGCAACATCCGCGGTGCAAGGTGCAACGTCTGTCCGAAATGGCGAAACGGGGCCGTACGACTTTTAGGAATGCGTGCATGGATTTGAAACGGAACAGTACCATGGTGCACCACTCTCCAGCGATGGCAAATCGAAGACAAGCCATGGTAATCCCGTTTTACCGTAAAAATCCGGTGTCGAAAAAACGAAGGGTAAAAAACTTACGAGACCCGATTGAGATTCGGGTTGTCCTTTTTGGGCATTAATCTATCCGTTGACGGCTGAAAGCTTTCAAAGCCTTAGAACATTACCGTGGCCTTCGTTTTGACCAGTTATCGCCCGTGTAACTCTAAACGAGCCAGAAGTTATGGCCGTCCGAATAATCGATATCTACAGGGTGCAACATCTGCGGTGCAAGGTGCAACATCCGTCCGAAATGGCGAAACAGTGCCGTACGACATTTTGAAATGCGTGCATGGATTTGAAACGGAACAGTACCATGGTGCACCACTCTCCAGAGATGGCAAATCGAAGACAAGCCACGGTAATCCCGTTTTACCGTAAAAATTCAGTGTCGAAAAAACGAAGGGTAAAAAACTTACGAGACCTGATTGGGATTCGGGTTGTCCTTTTTGGGCATTAATCTATCCGTTGACGGCTGAAAGCTTTCAAAGCCTTAGAACATTACCGCGGCCTTCGTTTTGATAGGTTATCGCCCACGTAACTCTAAACGAGCCAGAAGTTATGGTCGTCCGAATAATCGATATCTATAGGGTGCAACATCCGCGGTGCAAGGTGCAACGTCCGTCCGAAATGGCGAAACAGTGCCGTACGACTTTGAGGAATGCGTGCATGGATTTGAAACGGAACAGTACCATGGTACACCACTCTCTAGCGATGGCAAATCGAAGACGAGCCACGGTAATGCCGTTTTACCGTAAAAATCCGGTGTCGAAAAAACGAAGGGTAAAAAACTTACGAGACCCGATTGAGATTGGGGATGTCCTTTTTGGGCATTAATCTATCCGTTGACGGCTGAAAGATGTCAATGCCGTAGAACTCACTGTGGCCATCATTTTGACAGGTTATCGCTCCCGTAGCTCTAAACGAGCCAGAAGTTATGGTCGTCCGAATAATCGATATCTACAGGGTGCAACATCCGCGGTGCAAGGTGCAACGTCCGTCCGAAATTGCGAAACAGTGCCGTACGACATTTTGAAATGCGTGCATGGATTTGAAACGGAACAGTACCATGGTGCACCACTCTCCAGCGATGGAAAATCGAAGACAAGCCAAGGTAATCCCGTTTTACCGTAAAAATCCGGTGTCGAAAAAACGAAGGGTAAAAAACTTACGAGACCCGATTGATATTCGGGTTGTCCTTTTAGGGCATTAATCTATCCGTTGACGGCTGAAAGCTTTCAAAGCCTTTGAACATTACCGTGGCCTTTGTTTTGATAGGTTATCGCCCGCGTAACTCTAAACGAGCCAGAAGTTATGGCCGTCCGAATAATCGATATCTACAGGGTGCAACATCCGCGGTGCAAGCTGCAACGTCCATCCGAAATGGCGAAACAGTGTCGTATGACTTTTACGAATGCGTGCATGGATTTGAAACGGAACAGTACCATGGTACACCACTCTCCAGCGATGGCGAATCGAAGACAAGCCACGATAATGCCGTTTTACCGTAAAAATCCGGTGTCGAAAAAACGAAGGGTAAAAAACTTGCGAGACCCGATTGAGATTCGGGATGACCTTTTTGGGCATTAATCTGTCCGTTGACGGCTGAAAGCTGTCAAAGCCGTAGAACTCACCATGGCCTTCGTTTTGATAGGTTATCGTCCGCGTAACTCTAAACGAGCCAGAAGTTTTGGCCGTCCGAATAATCGATATCTACAGGGTGCAACATCCGCGGTGCAAGGTGCAACGTCCGTCCGAAATGGCGAAACAATGCCGTACGACTTTTAGAAATGCGGGCATGGATTTGAAATGGAACAGTACCATGGTGCACCACTCTCTAGCGATGGTAAATCGAAGACGAGCCACGGTAATGCCGTTTTACCGTAAAAATCCAGTGTCGAAAAAACGAAGGGTAAAAAACTTACGAGACCCGATTGAGATTCGGGTTGTCCTTTTTGGGCATTAATCTATCCGTTGACGGCTGAAAGCGGTCAAAGCCGTAGAACTCACCATGGCCTTTGTTTTGACAGGTTATCGCCCCCGTAGCTCTTAACGAGCCAGAAGTTATGGCCGTCCGAATAATCGATATCTACAGGGTGCAACATCCGTGGTGCAAGGTGCAACGTTCGTCCAAAATGGCGAAACAGTGCCGTACGACTTTTAGGAATGCGTGCATGGATTTGAAACGGAACAGTACCATGGTGCACCACTCTCCAGCGATGGAAAATCGAAGACGAGCCACTGTAATGCCGTTTTACCGTAAAAATCCGGTGTCAAAAAAACGAAGGGTAAAAAACTTACGAGACCCGATTGAGATTCGGGAGGTCCTTTTTGGGCATTAATCTATCCGTCGACGGCTGAAAGCGGTCAAAACCGTTGAACTCACCGTGGCCTTCGTTTTGACAGGTTATCGCCCCCGTAACTCTAAACGAGCCAGAAGTTATGGCCGTCCGGATAATCGATATATACAGGGTGCAACTTCCGCGGTGCAAGGTGCAACGTCCGTCCGAACTGGCGAAACAGTGCCGTACGACTTTTAGAAATGCGGGCATGGATTTGAAACGGAACAGTACCATGGTGCACCACTCTCCAGCGATGGCCAATCGAAGACGAGCCACGGTAATCCCGTTTTACCGTAAAAATCCGGTGTCGAAAAAACGAAGGGTAAAAAACTTACGAGACCCGATTGAGATTTGGATGTCCTTTTTGGGCATTAATCTATCCGTTGACGGCTGAAAGCTGCCAAAGCCGTAGAACTCACCCTAGCCTTCGTTTTGACAGGTTATCGCCCCCGTAGCTCTAAACGAGCCAGAAGTTATGGCCGTCCGAATAATCGATATCTACAGGGTGCAACATCCGCGGTGCAAGGTGCAACGTCCGTCCGAAATGGCGAAACAGTGCCGTACGACTTTTAAAAATGCGTGCATGGATTTAAAACGGAACAGTACCATGGTGCACCACTCTCCAGCGATGGAAAATCGAAGAAGAGCCGCGGTAATCCCGTTTTACCGTAAAAATCCGGTGTCAAAAAAACGAAGGGTAAAAAACTTACGAGACCCGATTGAGATTCGGGATGTCCTTTTTGGGCATTAATCTATCCGTTGACGGCTGAAAGCTGTCAAAGTCGTAGAAATCACCATGGCCTTCGTTTTGACAGGTTATCGCCCCTGTTATCCCATTTTTTGGTTGAAACTGGAATATCAATGTTGTGTGCACTTCTACCACGAAGGAGCAGCCAGCAAGCGTGTATAAGTCTGGGATTTCACTCATAATTCAAATATAAAAGTCCATCCAGTAAGAAGTTCATTCAACATTCGGAGTCCTCGAGTTCATTCGGCATTCCAGAACCCATTCGGCAATGGCTCACTCGGCATTCACGCATGGAGTCCATTCATCATGACCAACCTCCACTTCGTTCACCAAAGGCAAGCTCATCCGGCATCCCCATTCGGCCACCGAACCAATCATACTGCCGATCCAAACATCCGCCACTCCTACCGGACGACCATTGCCGGTCCAAAGCCCACACCAACTAACACCGAACCAACTGCCTCACAACCTACAACCGGACCACCATCACCGGACCATTCATGGCCGGACCAACACCACCGAGCCAACCACATACCTCACCACCGAATGGACCTCCATCCCACTCCACTACCGAACCAAACTCCAACTTCTCCATGCATGACCGAATGAAGCTTCGCCGAACCAAAGTTGCCAGTCCAGATTTCTTCAGCCCAAGCCCACCAGCAGCTATAAACATCCAAGACCCCTACCCCCAGCCTCACTCTATAAATAGAGGGGCAGGGGTCAACAATGGCAGACAAGTTTGAGAGCTCAAGCCTGGAAGGAACTCTCAAACAACTTTAGATACTTGTAATCAAAGCTTTGTACTTGTAATCTGAAGAGAAAAAGGAGAATAACATATAAAGTGGACGTAGGCACGTTCTGGCCGAACCACTATAAATCTGTGTGTCTTTTACAGTTTAGTCCATGCTTTTTATATATTTGCATAAATCACCCAAATCACTAAAAACAACATAAAATCAACCAACTCATACGACTTTGGGTGTTTGCGGCCATTTTTCACGCAAACATTTTGGTGCTTTCACTGAGAAGGACCAGCTCCCGCTACATCGGATAGAAGTTGAATTTGAAAATCTAAGAGTTCAGATCTAAGAGTTATGACGAGACAAACAAGTAGAAGGCAAAGGCCAGAGAGAAGTGAACACCAAGGAAGTCAAGAGGCTAGGCCAGAGAGAAGTGAACACCAAGGAAGTCAAGAGGCTTCCTCAGGAGGGAATCAAACGTCGATCTTCATCACTAGGGATGAGATGGAGGCCATGATGAGAAGACAAGAAGAGATGATCTAGAACTTACTTCAACAAATTGGGCAAATTGGAGCGCAAATCCAAGGAGCAACTGGAGTTCAGAACGGAGCAGGACCATCTGGCGCAGCACCAGAGCTAGGGGGCACTCACGCAGAGCATGTTGATCCGACCCCGGGACGTGAGATGGGGGCATCCGAGCCACCTGGTAGCAATAGAGGAATGAACGTTCAGCCAGGGAGGCATACACATGAAAACTCCCGCGGACTTGGGGGGCAGGTCGAAGACAGTGAGCGAGAACTACAACTTGGAGACAATGACAGATTAGCAGAGATGGTTAGAAGAGCTATGAGAGGCGGTTTAGTAAACAGAGACTTGGAAGATGTAAATAGGAGTCCTTTTTCTTCTGCAATTAGGATGGCTAGGAACCCACCAGAATTCAAGCTACCATCATTGGACATGTACAACGGGAAAACGGACCCCACGGTCCATCTAACGAAGTATATGAGACATATGGAAGTGCTGGGGGCATCAGAGGAGGTTATGGCCCGGTGCTTTCCACTGTATTTGACGGACATTGCAGCGTTATGGTTTAGGCAACTGGAGAGCGGCTCCATAGGAACATGGGCAGATTTAACTGAGAGATTCATGAGGCAATTCAGGGTTCATATTGCGTGACCCAAGAATGTGATGACTTTGGCAACCTTGAAACAGAAAACTGGAGAGACTTTGAGGAGCTTTCTAACGTGATTTAATGCAGCGGAAGCATCAGTGGATCGACCAGATCCATCTATGGTCATGATGGCAGATGTATCTGGAATAGCTGGTAATACAGAGTTCAAGAATTCATTAACCAAGGACCCGCCTATGAATCTGGGAGAGTTCTATCATGAGGCTGAAAAGTTTCTACGTTTGGAAGATGCTAGTGCAGAAAGAGAGGAAGAAGATGACGTTTACACAATCAAGAGCGGAAACCCACCTGGAAAGGGTGCGGAGACTAGCAAAGGAAAAAAAAAGGCTGAGGATAATGATGACAGGACAAAGTGGCTACGAAGAGAGCCACGATTCACCACCTATTCAGAGCTGAATGAGAGTTTGGAACGGATTTATCAGGATACCAAGGGGCAGGTTCCGTATCTTAGACCAATGCGAAGGGATCCGACCTCTGACGAAAGAAAATCAGATAAGCTTTGTGTATTTCATGAATTGAATGGTCATAACACTAATGATTGTAGGCATTTGAAGGACGAGGTGGAAGGGCATATCAGGGACGGTATGCTCCTTCAGTATGTGAGGAGGCGAACTCCAGCAGTGGAGCCAGAGCGACCACCGTCTACCTCGGCTAGAGGTGACCCTAGATCGGGGCACCATTTGATTATCCCTTGATTGCTTGATTAAAATAACGATGAACAAGTCGTAAGCTTCCACTAACGCAATTAAATCATTTACACATGTACGAGATCGCGAACGATATCCAGGCATGCTCTGAATGATCATTAACTGCTTCGGAGTGGGAACTTACACTTTGACATCCTTGCTTTGCTTTTGTTTCAATTCAAACATTTGAATTCTTCCTGTTTGGACATTTCTGCTGTAAGGTACTATTGCTTTAACATTTACAATTCTATGAAGAAATTATTTACTTGTATGCCCGTTGGATCGCGAACGGTCCACGAGCACTTATTGCATGGCAACGAACTGCCGAAGTCTTTGATTCGAAAAATTCCCCCAAACAATGACTCCAACACTGATAATATTAAGTCCCCCCGGGCAAACTCATTCGCCTCGAACGGCACCCGACTTCGAACAGTCACAATTCGCCTCGAACGGCACCCGACTTCGAACAGTCACAATTCGCCTCGAACGGCACCCGACTTCGAACAGTCACAACTCGCCTCGAACGGCACCCGATCGCGAACGATCACAACTCGCCTCGAACGGCACAACTCACCTCGAACGGCACAACTCACCTTACCTCAAATGGCTCGATCGCGAACGGTCGTCATTTGAGGTCCGCCACCTGATCACTGACTGTTACACCTCACCTCAAATGGCTTGATCGCGAACGGTCGTCATTTGAGGACCACCACTTGACCGCGCACTGTCGCACTTTACCTCGAATGACTCGATCACGAACGATCGTCATTTGAAGTTAAGTGCTTGACCTTGAACGGTCCCCACTCGACCGCGCACTGTCGCACTTTACCTCGAATGATTCGATCCCGAACGGTCATCATTTGAAGTAAAGCGCTTGACCTTGAACGGTCACATTTCACTGCACATGACTCGATCACGAACGATCGACGCACAGATTTATGCGCTTGACCGCGAACGATCGCACTTCACCTCGAATGACTCGATCGCGAACGGTCGTCATTTGAAGTTAGGCGCTTGACCATGAACGGCCGCGCTTCATCACAAATAGCTCGATCCCGAACGATCGTCGTTTGGGGCCATATAAACTATCAAGCTCTTTACAGGTTGTCAACAGGATACGGACATCCAGCTCATGGCATTACAAAACACGCCTTCCTACCGCAAGGCATATTTTGGGGGGCAAAGTGTTATCCCATTTTTTGGTCGAAAATGGAATATCAATGTTGTGTGCACTTCTACCACGAAGGAGCAGCTAGCAAGCGTGTATAAGTCTGGGATTTCACTCATAATTCAAATATAAAAGTCCATCCAGTAAGAAGTTCATTCAACACTCGGAGTCCTCGAGTTCATTCGGCATTCCAGAACCCATTCGGCAATGGCTCACTCGGCATTCACGCATGGAGTCCATTCGTCATGGCCAACCTCCACTTTATTCACCAAAGGCAAGCTCATCCGGCATCCCCATTCGGCCACCGAACCAATCATACTGCCGATCCAAACATCCCCCACTCCTACCGGACGACCATTGCCGGTCCAAAGCCCACACCAACTAACACCGAACCAACTGCCTCACAACCTACAACCGGACCACCATCACCGGACCATTCATGGCCGGACCAACACCACCGAGCCAACCACATACCTCACCACCGAATGGACCTCCATCCCACTCCACTACCGAACCAAACTCCAACTTCTCCATGCATGACCGAATGAAGCTTCGCCGATCCAAATTTGCCAGTCCAGATTGCTTCAGCCCAAGCCCACCAGCAGCTATAAACATCCAAGACCCCTGCCCCCAGCCTCACTCTATAAATAGAGGGGCAGGGGTACAACAGTGGCAGACAAGTTTGAGAGCTCAAGCCTGGAAGGAACTCTCAAACAACTTTAGATACTTGTAATCAAAGCTTTGTACTTGTAATCTGAAGAGAAAAAGGAGAATAACATATAAACTGGACGTAGGCACGTTCTGGCCGAACCACTATAAATCTGTGTGTCTTTTACAGTTTAGTCCATGCTTTTTATATATTTGCATAAATCACCCAAATCACTAAAAACAACATAAAATCAACCAACTCATACGACTTTGGGTGTTTGCGGCAATTTTTCACGCAAACAGCCCCCGTAACTCTAAACGAGCCAGAAGTTATGGCCGTCCGAATAATCGATATCTACAGGGTGCAACATCCGCGGTGCAACGTCCGTCCGAAATGGCGAAACAGTGTCGTACGACATTTAGAAATGCGTGCATGGATTTGAAACGGAACAGTACCATGGTGCACCACTCTCCAGCGATGGCAAATCGAAGGAGCCACAGTAATCCCGTTCTACCGAAAAAATCCGGTGTCGAAAAAACGAAGGGTAAAAAACTTACGAGACCCGATTGAGATTCGGGTTGTCCTTTTTGGGCATTAATCTATCCATTGACGGCTAAAAGCTTTCAAAGCCGTAGAACTCACCGTGGCCTTCGTTTTGACAGGTTATCGCCCCCGTAACTCTAAACGAGCCAGAAGTTATGGCCGTCCGAATAATCGATATCTACAGGGTGCAACATCCGCGATGCGAGGTGCAACGTCCGTCCTTGATGGCGAAACAGTGCCGTACGACATGTAGAAATGCGGGCATGGATTTGAAACGGAACAGTACCATGGTGCACCACTCTCCAGCGATGGTAAATCGAAGTGGAGCCACGGTAATGCCGTTTTACCGTAAAAATCCGGTGTCGAAAAAACGAAGGGTAAAAAACTTACGAGACCCGATTAAGATTCGGGTTGTCCTTTTTGGGCATTAATCTATCCGTTGACGGCTGAAAGCTTTCAAAGCCGTAGAACTCACCGTGTCCTTCGTTTTGACAGGTTATCGCCCGCGTAATTCTAAACGAGGCAGAAGTTATGGCCGTCCGAATAATCGCTATCTACAGGGTGCAACATCTGCGGTGCAAGGTGCAACGCCCGTCCGAAATGGCGAAAACAGTGACGTACGATTTTAGGAATGCGTGCATGGATTTGAAACGGAACAGTACCATGGTGCACCACTCTCCAGGGATGGCAAATCGAAGACGAGCCACGGTAATGCCGTTTTACCGTAAAAATCCGGTGTCGAAAAAACGAAGGGTAAAAAACTTACGAGAGCCGATTGAGATTCGGGATGTCCTTTTTGGGCATTAATCTATCCGTTGACGGCTGAAAGCGGTCAAAGCCGTAGAACTCAGCGTGGCCTTCGTTTTGACAGGTTATCGCCCCCATAGCTCTAAACGAGGCAGAAGTTATGGCCGTCCGAATAATCGATATCTACAGGGTGCAACATCCGCGGTGCAAGGTGCAACATCCGCGGTGCAAGGTGCAACGTCCGTCCGAAATGGCGAAACAGTGTCGTACGTTATTTAGAAATGCGTGCATGGATTTGAAACGGAACAGTACCGTGGTGCACCACTCTCCAGCGATGGCAAATCGAAGACGAGCCACGGTAATCCCGTTTTACCGTAAAAATCCGGTGTCGAAAAAACGAAGGGTAAAAAACTTACGAAACCGGATTGTGATTCGGGTTGTCCTTTTTGGGCATCAATCTATCCGTTGACGGCTGAAAGGTTTCAAAGCCGTAGAACTCACCGTGGCCTTCATTTTGACTGGTAATCGCCTGTGTAACTCTAAACGAGCCAGAAGTTATGGCCGTCCGAATAATCGATATCTACAGGGTGCAACATCCGCGGTGCAAGGTGCAACGTCCGTCCTAAATGGCGAAACAGTGCCGTACGACTTTTAGGAATGCGTGCATGGATGTGAAACGGAACAGTACCATGGTGCACCACTCTCCAGCGATGGCAAATCGAAGACGAGCCACGGTAATGCCGTTTTACCGTCAAAATCCGGTGTCGAAAAAACGAAGTGTAAAAAACTTACGAGACCCGATTGAGATTCGGGATGTCCTTTTTGGGCATTAATCTATACGTTGACGGCTGAAAGCTATCAAAGCTGTAGAACTCACCGTGGCCTTCGTTTTGACAGGTTATCGCCCGCGTAACTCTAAACGAGCCAGAAGTTATGGCCGTCCGAATAAATGATATCTACAGGGTGCAACATCCGCGGTGCAAGGTGCAACGTCCGTCCGAAATGGCGAAACAGTGCCGTACGACTTTTAGAAATGCTGGCATGGATTTGAAACGGAACAATACCATGGTGCACCACTCTCCGGCAATGGTAAATCGAAGACGAGCCACGGTAATGCGTTTTACCGTAAAAATCCTGTGTCGAAAAAACGAAGGGTAAAAAACATACGAAACCCGATTGAGATTCGGGTTGTCCTTTTTGGGCATTAATCTATCCGTTGACGGCTGAAAGCTGTCAAAGCCGTAGAACTCACCGTGGCCTTTGTTTTGACAATTTATCGCCCCCGTAGCTCTAAACGAGCAAGAAGTTATGGCCGTCCGAATAATCGATATCTACAGAGTGCAACATCCGCGGTGCAAGGTGCAACGTCCGTCCGAAATGGGGAAACAGTGCCGTACGACTTTTAGGAATGTGTCCATGGATTTGAAACGGAACAGTACCGTGGTGCACCACTCTCCAGCGATGGCAAATCGAAGACTAGCCATGGTAATGCCGCTTTACCGTAAAAATCCGGTGTCGAAAAAACGAAGGGTAAAAAACTTACGAGACCCGATTGAGATTCGGGATGTCCTTTTTGGGCATTAATCTATCCGTTGACGGCTGAAAGCTGTGAAAGCCGTAGAACTCACCATGGCCTTCGTTTTGACAGGTTATCGCCCCCGTAACTCTAAACGAGCCAGAAGTTATGGCCGTCCGAATAATCGATATCTACAGGGTGCAACATCCGCGGTGCAAGGTGCAACGTCCGTCCGAAATGGCAAAACTGTGCCGTACGACATTTAGAAATGGGTGCATGGATTTGAAATGGAACAGTACCATGGTGCACAACTCTCCAGCGATGGCAAATCGAAGACGAGCCACGGTAATCCCGTTTTACCGTAAAAATCCGGTGTCAAAAAAACGAAGGGTAAAAAACTTACGAGACCCGATTGAGATTCGGGATATCCTTTTTGGGCATTAATCTATCCGTTAACGGCTGAAAGCTGTCAAAGCCGTAGAACTCACCGTGGCCTTCGTTTTGACAGGTCATCGCCCCCGTAACTCTAAACGAGCCAGAAGTTATGGCCGTCCGAATAATCGATATCTACAGGGTGCAACATCCGCGGTGCAAGGTGCAACGTCCGTCCGAAATGGCGAAACAGTGCCGTACGACATTTTGAAATGCGTGCAAAGATTTGAAACGGAACAGTACCATGGTGCACCACTCTCCGGCGATGGCAAATCAAAGACGAGCCATGGTAATGCCGTTTTACCGTAAAAACCCGGTGTCGAAAAAACGAAGGGGTAAAAAACTTACGAGACCCGATTGAGATTCGGGTGGTCCTTTTTGGGCATTAATCTATCCGTTGACGGCTGAAAGCTTTCGAAGCCTTAGAACATTACCGTGGCCTTCGTTTTGACAGGTTATCGCTCGCGTAACTCTAAACGAGCCAGAAGTTATGGCCGTCCGAATAATCGATATCTATAGGGTGCAACATCCGCGGTGCAAGCTGCAACATTCGTCCGAAATGGCGAAACAGTGCCGTACGACATTTTGAAATGCGTGCATGGATTTGAAACGGAACAGTACCATGGTGCACCACTCTCCAGCGATTGCGAATCGAAGACAAGCCACGGTAATGCCGTTTTACCGTAAAAATCCGGTGTCGAAAAAACGAAGGGTAAAAAACTTACGAGACCCGATTGAGATTCGGAATGACCTTTTTGGGCATTAATCTATCCGTTGACGGCTGAAAGCTTTAAAAGCCGTAGAACTCACCGTGGCCTTCGTTTTGACAGGTTATCGCCCGCGTAATTCTAAACAAGCCAGAAGTTATGGCCGTCCGAATAATCGATATCTACAGGGTGCAACATCCGCGGTGCAAGGTGCAACGTCCGTCCGAAATGGCGAAACAGTAATGTACGACTTTTAGAAATGCTGGCATGGATTTGAAACGGAACAGTACCATGGTGCACCACTCTCCGGCGAGGGTAAATCGAAGACGAGCCAAGGTAATGCCGTTTTACCGTAAAAATCCGGTGTCGAAAAAACGAAGGGTAAACAACTTACGAGACCCGATTGAGATTCGGGTTGTCCTTTTTGGACATTAATCTATCCGTTGACGGCTGAAAGCTGTCAAAGCCGTAGAACTCACCGTGTCCTTCGTTTTGACAGGTTATCGCCCCCGTAACTCTAAACGAGCCAGAAGTTATGGCCGTCCGAATAATCGATATCTACAGGGTGCAACATCCGCGGTGCAAGGTGCAACGTCCGTCCGAAACGGCGAAACAGTGTCGTACGACATTTAGAAATGCGTGCATGGATTTGAAATGGAACAGTACCATGGTGCACCACTCTCCGGCGATGGCAAATCGAAGACGAGCCATGGTAATGCCGTTTTACCGTAAAAATCCGGTGTCGAAAAAACGAAGGGGTAAAAAACTTACGAGACCCGATTGAGATTCGGGTTGTCCTTTTTGGGCATTAATCTATCCGTTGACGGTTGAAAGCTTTCAAAGCCGTAGAACTCACCGTGGCCTTCGTTTTGACAGGTTATTGCCCGCGTAACTCTAAACGAGCCAGAAGTTATGGTCGTCCGAATAATCGCTATCTACATAGTGCAACATCCACGGTGCAAGGTGCAACGTCCGTCCGAAATGGCGAAACAGTGCCGTACGACTTTGAGGAATGCGTGCATGGATTTGAAACGGAATAGTACCATGGTACACCACTCTCTAGCGATGGCAAATTGAAGATGAGCCACGGTAATGCCGTTTTACCGTAAAATCCGGTGTCGAAAAAACGAAGGGTAAAAAACGTACGAGACCCGATTGAGATTCGGGATGTCCTTTTTGGGCATTAATCTATCCATTGACGGCTGAAAGCGGTCAAAGCCGTAGAACTCACTGTGGCCTTCGTTTTGACAGGTTATCACTCCCGTAGCTCTAAACGAGCCAGAAGTTATGGCCGTCCGAATAATCGATATCTATAGGGTGCAACATCCGCGGTGCAAGGTACAACGTCCGTCCGAAATGGCGAAACAGTGTCGTACGACATTTAGAAATGCGTGCATGGATTTGAAACAGAACAGTACCATGGTGCACCACTCTCCGGCGATGGCAAATCGAAGACGAGCCATGGTAATGCCGTTTTACCGTAAAAATCCGGTGTCGAAAAAACGAAGGGGTAAAAAACATACGAGACCCGATTGAGATTCGGGTTGTCCTTTTTGGGCATTAATCTATCCGTTGACGGTTGAAAGCTTTCAAAGCCGTAGAACTCACCGTGGCCTTCGTTTTGACAGGTTATTGCCCGCGTAACTCTAAACGAGCCAGAAGTTATGGCCGTCCGAATAATCGCTATCTACAGAGTGCAACATCCGCGGTGCAAGGTGCAACGTCCGTCCGAAATGGCGAAACAGTGCCGTACGACTTTTAGGAATGCATGCATTGATTTGAAACGGAATAGTACCATGGTGCACCACTCTCCGGCGATGGCAAATCGAAGACGAGCCACGGTAATGCCGTTTTACCGTAAAAATCCGGTGTCGAAAAAACGAAGGGTAAAAAACTTACGAGAGCCGATTGAGATTCGGGATGTCCTTTTTGGGCATTAATCTATCCGTTGACGGCTGAAAGCGGTCAAAGCCGTAGAACTCAGCGTGGCCTTCGTTTTGACAGGTTATCGCCCCCGTAGCTCTAAACGAGGCAGAAGTTATGGCCGTCCGAATAATCGATATCTACAGGGTGCAACATCCGCGGTGCAAGGTGCAACATCCGCGGTGCAAGGTGCAACGTCCGTCCGAAATGGCGAAACAGTGTCGTACGTCATTTAGAAATGCGTGCATGGATTTGAAACGGAACAGTACCGTGGTGCACCACTCTCCAGCGATGGCAAATCGAAGACGAGCCACGGTAATCCCGTTTTACCGTAAAAATCCGGTGTCGAAAAAACGAAGGGTAAAAAACTTACGAAACCGGATTGTGATTCGGGTTGTCCTTTTTGGGCATCAATCTATCCGTTGACGGCTGAAAGGTTTCAAAGCCGTAGAACTCACCGTGGCCTTCATTTTGACTGGTAATCGCCTGTGTAACTCTAAACGAGCCAGAAGTTATGGCCGTCCGAATAATCGATATCTACAGGGTGCAACATCCGCGGTGCAAGGTGCAACGTCCGTCCTAAATGGCGAAAAAGTGCCGTACGACTTTTAGGAATGCGTGCATGGATGTGAAACGGAACAGTACCATGGTGCACCACTCTCCAGCGATGGCAAATCGAAGACGAGCCACGGTAATGCCGTTTTACCGTCAAAATCCGGTGTCGAAAAAACGAAGTGTAAAAAACTTACGAGACCCGATTGAGATTCGGGATGTCCTTTTTGGGCATTAATCTATACGTTGACGGCTGAAAGCTATCAAAGCTGTAGAACTCACCGTGGCCTTCGTTTTGACAGGTTATCGCCCGCGTAACTCTAAACGAGCCAGAAGTTATGGCCGTCCGAATAAATGATATCTACAGGGTGCAACATCCGCGGTGCAAGGTGCAACGTCCGTCCGAAATGGCGAAACAGTGCCGTACGACTTTTAGAAATGCTGGCATGGATTTGAAACGGAACAATACCATGGTGCACCACTCTCCGGCAATGGTAAATCGAAGACGAGCCACGGTAATGCGTTTTACCGTAAAAATCCTGTGTCGAAAAAACGAAGGGTAAAAAACATACGAAACCCGATTGAGATTCGGGTTGTCCTTTTTGGGCATTAATCTATCCGTTGACGGCTGAAAGCTGTCAAAGCCGTAGAACTCACCGTGGCCTTTGTTTTGACAATTTATCGCCCCCGTAGCTCTAAACGAGCAAGAAGTTATGGCCGTCCGAATAATCGATATCTACAGAGTGCAACATCCGCGGTGCAAGGTGCAACGTCCGTCCGAAATGGGGAAACAGTGCCGTACGACTTTTAGGAATGTGTCCATGGATTTGAAACGGAACAGTACCGTGGTGCACCACTCTCCAGCGATGGCAAATCGAAGACTAGCCATGGTAATGCCGCTTTACCGTAAAAATCCGGTGTCGAAAAAACGAAGGGTAAAAAACTTACGAGACCCGATTGAGATTCGGGATGTCCTTTTTGGGCATTAATCTATCCGTTGACGGCTGAAAGCTGTGAAAGCCGTAGAACTCACCATGGCCTTCGTTTTGACAGGTTATCGCCCACGTAACTCTAAACGAGCCAGAAGTTATGGCCGTCCGAATAATCGATATCTACAGGGTGCAACATCCGTGGTGCAAGTTGCAACGTCCGTCCGAAATGGCAAAACTGTGCCGTATGACATTTAGAAATGGGTGCATGGATTTGAAATGGAACAGTACCATGGTGCACAACTCTCCAGCGATGGCAAATCGAAGACGAGCCACGGTAATCCCGTTTTACCGTAAAAATCCGGTGTCAAAAAAACGAAGGGTAAAAAACTTACGAGACCCGATTGAGATTCGGGATATCCTTTTTGGGCATTAATCTATCCGTTAACGGCTGAAAGCTGTCAAAGCCGTAGAACTCACCGTGGCCTTCGTTTTGACAGGTCATCGCCCCCGTAACTCTAAACGAGCCAGAAGTTATGGCCGTCCGAATAATCGATATCTACAGGGTGCAACATCCGCGGTGCAAGGTGCAACGTCCGTCCGAAATGGCGAAACAGTGCCGTACGACATTTTGAAATGCGTGCAAAGATTTGAAACGGAACAGTACCATGGTGCACCACTCTCCGGCGATGGCAAATCAAAGACGAGCCATGGTAATGCCGTTTTACCGTAAAAACCCGGTGTCGAAAAAACGAAGGGGTAAAAAACTTACGAGACCCGATTGAGATTCGGGTGGTCCTTTTTGGGCATTAATCTATCCGTTGACGGCTGAAAGCTTTCGAAGCCTTAGAACATTACCGTGGCCTTCGTTTTGACAGGTTATCGCTCGCGTAACTCTAAACGAGCCAGAAGTTATGGCCGTCCGAATAATCGATATCTACAGGGTGCAACATCCGCGGTGCAAGCTGCAACATTCGTCCGAAATGGCGAAACAGTGCCGTACGACATTTTGAAATGCGTGCATGGATTTGAAACGGAACAGTACCATGGTGCACCACTCTCCAGCGATGGCGAATCGAAGACAAGCCACGGTAATGCCGTTTTACCGTAAAAATCCGGTGTCGAAAAAACGAAGGGTAAAAAACTTACGAGACCCGATTGAGATTCGGAATGACCTTTTTGGGCATTAATCTATCCGTTGACGGCTGAAAGCTTTAAAAGCCGTAGAACTCACCGTGGCCTTCGTTTTGACAGGTTATCGCCCGCGTAATTCTAAACAAGCCAGAAGTTATGGCCGTCCGAATAATCGATATCTACAGGGTGCAACATCCGCGGTGCAAGGTGCAACGTCCGTCCGAAATGGCGAAACAGTAATGTACGACTTTTAGAAATGCTGGCATGGATTTGAAACGGAACAGTACCATGGTGCATCACTCTCCGGCGAGGGTAAATCGAAGACGAGCCAAGGTAATGCCGTTTTACCGTAAAAATCCGGTGTCGAAAAAACGAAGGGTAAACAACTTACGAGACCCGATTGAGATTCGGGTTGTCCTTTTTGGACATTAATCTATCCGTTGACGGCTGAAAGCTGTCAAAGCCGTAGAACTCACCGTGTCCTTCGTTTTGACAGGTTATCGCCCCCGTAACTCTAAACGAGCCAGAAGTTATGGCCGTCCGAATAATCGATATCTACAGGGTGCAACATCCGCGGTGCAAGGTGCAACGTCCGTCCGAAACGGCGAAACAGTGTCGTACGACATTTAGAAATGCGTGCATGGATTTGAAATGGAACAGTACCATGGTGCACCACTCTCCGGCGATGGCAAATCGAAGACGAGCCATGGTAATGCCGTTTTACCGTAAAAATCCGGTGTCGAAAAAACGAAGGGGTAAAAAACTTACGAGACCCGATTGAGATTCGGGTTGTCCTTTTTGGGCATTAATCTATCCGTTGACGGTTGAAAGCTTTCAAAGCCGTAGAACTCACCGTGGCCTTCGTTTTGACAGGTTATTGCCCGCGTAACTCTAAACGAGCCAGAAGTTATGGTCGTCCGAATAATCGCTATCTACAGAGTGCAACATCCACGGTGCAAGGTGCAACGTCCGTCCGAAATGGCGAAACAGTGCCGTACGACTTTGAGGAATGCGTGCATGGATTTGAAACGGAATAGTACCATGGTACACCACTCTCTAGCGATGGCAAATCGAAGATGAGCCACGGTAATGCCGTTTTACCGTAAAATCCGGTGTCGAAAAAACGAAGGGTAAAAAACGTACGAGACCCGATTGAGATTCGGGATGTCCTTTTTGGGCATTAATCTATCCATTGACGGCTGAAAGCGGTCAAAGCCGTAGAACTCACTGTGGCCTTCGTTTTGACAGGTTATCACTCCCGTAGCTCTAAACGAGCCAGAAGTTATGGCCGTCCGAATAATCGATATCTATAGGGTGCAACATCCGCGGTGCAAGGTACAACGTCCGTCCGAAATGGCGAAACAGTGTCGTACGACATTTAGAAATGCGTGCATGGATTTGAAACAGAACAGTACCATGGTGCACCACTCTCCGGCGATGGCAAATCGAAGACGAGCCATGGTAATACCGTTTTACCGTAAAAATCCGGTGTCGAAAAAACGAAGGGGTAAAAAACATACGAGACCCGATTGAGATTCGGGTTGTCCTTTTTGGGCATTAATCTATCCGTTGACGGTTGAAAGCTTTCAAAGCCGTAAAACTCACCGTGGCCTTCGTTTTGACAAGTTATTGCCCGCGTGTGACGACCGCCCATGACTCCCGCACCAAAACAAGAGAAAAGAGCGCTGAAAGGTGTGCCAGGCAGCCATGGACGATAGTCAGGGTAAAATAAAATCGCAGAATCTCTATCGTAACTCACAGCGCATGGATAAAATACAATAGAGAAATATATAGTGAAGTCTCATAACAGAAAATCATCATATAAGCATCACAGAAGTTTTATACAATCATCTCAACAAATCCATACATCAAGACCTCACTACAAGCACTCATCAAATACAGCAGCGGATACCCAGTACATATAAGAAAATAATATGCATAGCCTCCTGCTCGTCTTCGCCATCATCAACGGAAAACTCTACTCTAAGCACAGCACCTGCCACCTGCTACCTAGTCTGCCCATCCCAAACATGGATGAACAGCCCAAGGTAATAAGAGGAGACATAAAACCTTGAGTCAGACAAAGTCTTAGTGAGCAGTAAATTAACAATCAAGCATACCAAAAGAGCATAAGGAAATAAAGGAATAGGAACCAAACCATCCCACTCCACCTCTTTCTACAGTGATAGCCCCCAGACACACACTAAGGAGAAGTAAGCATAACATAGCAGATAAGTAAGGTAAAGCAATAATCACTCGAGTCAAGGACGATGTTTTC
This sequence comes from Allium cepa, assembly GCA_030765085.1. Lineage (NCBI taxonomy): Eukaryota > Viridiplantae > Streptophyta > Magnoliopsida > Asparagales > Amaryllidaceae > Allium > Allium cepa. The sequence continues at coordinate 32,238,717 of CM060943.1, read as the reverse complement.
CAAATACAAACCCCCAAGGCCTAAACCAAGATCAGATAAGCACCCAGAAAACACCGCTCTTGAAGCCGAATGATGATACAACCAAACATCCAAACATCCATGACTCTGGCTATCACTGTTAACCTTGCTTCGAAATCACCGTTAATTGAATGACCGACTCCTTCCTGAGCCATCTGTCAAGGGCTAATGGTAACCCCGGTTCTAGACAAAACCCCGCACACTGCCTTGTGCCTAGGACTTATCTTCTTGGCCCAGAGTACTCGACCAACTACCTGTAGTCTTTTAGGCGTCCCTATGTACTCTTGCTTTAGGTTTGCTAGAACCTTCAATAACGATGAGATCCAAGCCTCCTTGTCATCCTTCTTGACGACTCCTTTCAACTTAGCCCAAGCTTCCTCTTGAGCAATCCATTATCAACCAACTTGAACTACCCTTCAAGTTATCAACATGCTTGGAATGATCCCTGCCTGGATTAAGCCAAGACTCACATCATACTTCGCTTCATCGTACCAAAGCAAAGTCTCAACTCAACCATACTTTGCCTTTTCGCATCCTGACAAAGTCCCATCTCGATCTCATACTTCGCCTCTTCGCATCACGGTAAAGTCTCATCATCGAATCCATCCATATGAGCTTCCACATCCGCTTCATATACCATCGGCAGCTTTCACCATTCAAGAGCCTTTCCACTTAGCTTTTGAATCATCTTCAACCATCTTGTTCCAAATCAACTACAAGCTAACTTGGAGCAATCAAATCTAACATACATTCAAACATTCAAGCATTCAAACAAGATATATTAAGCAATATCAACTATAATGGCAATTTCGTAATTAAGTGAGCAAAAGTCCAACATATGTGAAATCATAGTTTTTAGCATAGATCTATCAAATCTAAAACATGGGTTTTGTCTCTAATACTTATTAAATAACTTTCATAGATAAACATCTTCAAATATGATGGATCTACATGCAGACTTAAGGAAAATGCGAGAAAACGCTAACTTTAACACATAAACATATCACCAATCCCATATACTCCTCTGGATCCGCGTGAGAGATAACTACCACTCACCAAATCACCAAAACAACCTAAAATCAATCAACTTCAGATCTGGACAGCAAGAACTTGAGCTTGATCCGGAGAAATTTCACTTGAAACGGTGAAATCTAGCTTCTTCGGATGAAAATCTTCAACTTTGGATCTTCGATCTTTGATCTTGATCTTCAATCTTCAATGGATGTTAGCACTTGATGGAAGTAGAGAAAGAAGTGAAGAAAATACTGTAGTCGAGTTTCCAAAATGGCAGCACTTCGTTGCTTCGAAAACCGGTGCCAAAAAGTGAGCCAAAGTCCACTATTTATAGGCTGAAATATCCCTAAGTCGTCGCCTCTTAAGTCGTTGCCGACCTAAGCCATGAGTCGTTCACGACTCATCCCCCACGACCTACCAAAGCAGCCGACTTAACATCCCTACGACCTAAGCTGATAAAGAAGCATGCGACCTAGAACATCACCGCATTTGTTAACTCGTTCGCCCCATAACTCGTTCACGAGTTAGCCCATGAGTCGTTTACGACTCATCTATCCCTTACAACCTATCAACCTAAGCATCTCAGCTCACAGGAGCCCTAAGTCTTAAATCGTAGACGACTTACGAGATACGACCTAACTCCAGCGACCCATCATGCAAACGACTCAACACACACGAGCTAACAACAAACACCTTAACTCGTATACGAGTTACTACCTATCCATCCTAACAACACACGGCCTAAGTCTTCAACAACTCATCAACCTCCGAGACAACTACCCAACGACCTAAGACCCTAGACGACATACGACTTAACCTCATATGAGTCACGACCTATCTTAATTACGACCTAACACCAACCCTTAGGTCGTCCAACACTCATCAGCAACTTATCCTAATAACCTTAGGTCGTCACCCCCTCCAATCTGATAACTCGTAGGTCGCTGACCCTTCTAACTCGCTCGTCTTATAAGTCGCCTACGACCTATGCCTTTCATAATGACTCGGCTATACGAGTTAAGGCCTATCTCGCCTACTAGCTAACCCGGTTACGACTCGCCCTATCTCGTTAGGTCGTATTAACGACCTAACTTCTAACTCGTAAACGACTTAACAATGCCGACCTAACTTAACAACATACTCTCGTAACTCGGCAACGTGTTAACTCGTAACTAGGCAAATGCTCTAACTCTATAAGCCGCTAACCACTATGAGTCGTTCCATACGAGTTAACTCATCACTTTTAACTCGTTAGCTTCATAACTCGGCAAACCCTATAAGTTGCTAACTCGGTAACTTTCTTGACTCGGCCAACCATGAGTTGCTGCCTTCGACCCAAGCTGTCTACGACCTAAGACCCCTACGAGTCACGACTTAGACTAAGTCGTTAACGACCCATTGATGCCGACCATCCTTATCTCCTTAAGTCGTACCAACGACCTAACTACTTAACTAGTAAACGAGTTACCTAACACCCAAACGACTTAACTGCTTAAGTCGTTCACGACTCATACATGAGTCGTTCACTGCCTTAACTCGTTAACTCGTGCGTGACTCATCTCTTAGCTCGAACACGACCCAGGCCTCAGTTAACTCGGTCACGACTTAACACTTAAGCACACGAATTAACTTCCTAAACGACTCAGGCTAGAGACAACATAAACAACACTAACAACATGTTAATTCTACGATATATCGACACGTAAAATACGGGTCGTTACATTCTCTCCCCCTTAGGAATTTCGCCCCCGAAATTCCAAGTAAACAACAACAACCAAAGATATTCCGCATGCCTACCATCCATAGCAACCAACAAACCATGCATCCAATTCTAACCTAGCATGCAGAATTCTATGACTTAGAACAAGCTACAAATTCATGAGATGTCACGACACTTTAGGGCCATACCTCGAAGAGTCCTGGATGAGCTGCCTTCATCCTCTCTTCCTCCTCCCACGTACAGTCGTTAACATCGTCACTCCATTGTACCTTGAGCAACGTAATCGTCTTCCTCCTAAGCTGTTTCGTATCGGTTTCAACAATACGAAGCGGCTTACGAGGTCTCGTAACCACTGGATCAACCTCCAAGTCTTCACAGCTACCAGCAGAAACCACCGTACTTGGGTCGTGCACATACTTCCGTAGATAAGATACATGAAAAACATTATGCACACCCGCCATCTTTTCCGGTAATTCCAATCTATAAGCGAGCTTTCCTATTCGCTCGATAATCGGGAATGGTCCAACGAATCTCGGAGTTAACTTTCCTTTGTTCCCGAATCTTATAACATTCTTCAATGGAGAAATCTTCACAAAAACCATATCGCCCACGTCGAATTCCAAATCCTTTCGACGATTATCAGCATAACTTTTCTGACGATCTTGGGCTGCCTTCATTCTTTGTCGAATGATCTCTATACAATCCGAAGTCTGTCGAATCATCTCTGGCCCAAGTATCGGCTTTTCCATATAATGCCTCATATGGTGCCATACCAATACTCGACTGATAACTGTTATTATATGCAAATTCCACCAAATGAAGGTGATCCTCCCTTGATCCCCCGAAGTCCAAAACACAAGCTCTAAGAAGATCTTCCAAAACCCGGTTGACTCTCTCAGTCTGACCATCGGTTTGAGGGTGATAAGCTGTACTCAAACACAACTCGGTTCCCAAAACTTCCTGGAAGCTCTTCCAAAATCCACTAGTGAACAACGGATCTCGATCGCTCACTATACTCTTCGGAACACCATGGAATCGAACAATCCACTTCACATACAACTCAGCCAACTTTGATGCAGTCCTAGTCGATCGAACAGGAATGAACCTTGCACTTTTAGTCAAACGATCTACGATGACCCAAATCCCTTCATTCCCTGTCCTGGTTCTTGGTAGACCATCGATAAAATCCATTGACACTTGCTCCCACTTCCACGTAGGAACCTCTAATGGCTGAAGTAATCCACTGGGCTTCTTCTGCTCAGCTTTCACCAACTGACAATTCATACACTTGGAAATAAAACTTCCAACATCTTTCTTCATACCTTCCCAGTAGTAAGCTCTCTTCATATCCCGATACATCTTATTCCCTCCTGGATGAATTGTCAACTTCGAGTGATGACTTTCCCTTAGAACTTCATCTCTCAATCCATCAACATCGGGAACAACCAATCGTCCTTGCTTTCGAACCCAACCCTCTTGATCGACCTTGAATCCCTTATCCTTCTCTGGAGTCAATCCAGCTTCCAAATCTCGGATAATCCTGACAAGCTTATCATCTCTCTTTTGGCTCTCACCAATCCTTTCCACAAGAGTAGGCCTTATCGATAAGTTTGCCAACATCTCAGGTTCCAATTCACATCTAGGCCTGAAATCAAATCCAGCCAAATACTCAAGACTCTTCCATTCCGAAAACATGGCTCCCAATCCTGCATGTCTTCGACTTAACGCATCAGCCACTGCGTTACCTTTCCCCGGAGTATAGGCTATACCAAAATCATACGATGCTAGAAACTCTAACCACCGTTGCTGTCGAAGATTCAAATCCTTTTGGGAGAACAGATACTTCAACGACTTATGATCTGTAAACAACTCGAATCTAACTCCCAATAGATAGTGTCTCCACATCTTCAAAGCAAACGCAATCGCCGCTAACTCCAAATCATGAGTCGGATAATTCCTTTCATGCGGCTTCAGTTGTCGACTAGCATACGCAACAACTTTATCCTTCTGCATTAGCACTGCTCCCAGTCCAGTGCCACATGCATCGGTGTAAACCACCATCTCATCATTCCCACTCGGAATAGTCAATACAGGAGCACTCGTCAATCGCTCTTTCAGGATTACGAAGGCTTGCTCACACTTGTCATCCCATCTGAACACTTGGTTCTTCTTCGTCAATCCTGTCAATGGGGCAGCTATCTTGGAAAAGTCCTTGATAAACCGACGATAATATCCTGCTAATCCAAGAAAACTTCTCACATCAGATGCATTCTTAGGTCTAACCCAATCCTGGATCGCTGCTACCTTAGCGGGATCAACCGCTATTCCACTTCCAGAGATAACATGGCCTAAGAACCTCACTTCACTCTTCCAGAAGTGACACTTCGAAAACTTAGCCTTCAGCTGATGTTTCCGTAGTATTTCCAAAACAATCCTCAAGTGCGTCTTGTGCTCTTCCTCGGTTCTGGAATAAACCAAAATATCATCCACGAACACAAGCACGAACTTATTCAACTGATCTCTGAATACTCTATTCATAAGATCCACAAAATATGCTGGCGCGTTAGTCAACCCAAACGGCATTACCAGCCACTCATAAAACCCGGATGGTGTCCTGAAAGCGGTCTTCGGCACACTATCCTTCGCCACTCTCAACTGGTGAAATCCCGTTGCCAAATCCATCTGAGAAAACACCTTAGCCTCGTGAAGCTGATCAAACAAGTCATCTATTCTCGGCAATGGATACTTGTTCTTCTTAGTCACCTTATTCAGCTCACGATAATCCACACACAACCTCAACGATCCATCCGCTTTGGTTGCGAACACAACGGGCGCACCCCATTCGGACACACTCCTCCGAATGAATCCTTTCCGTAAAAGGTCATCAACTTGCACCTTCAGCTCTTGCTGCTCCCTTGGTGCCATCCGCCTAAGAGGCATCACAACAGGTCTGGCTCCCTCAACTAGATCGACACGAAACTCGATCTCCCTATGCGGCGGCAACCCTTTGACTTCTTCAAAGACATCCTCAAATCCATTCTCAATAGGCACCGATGACAGTCCATCCCGTGGAACAACCAGCGAATACATGAAGCTCATGAAGACGCCTTCCTCATGCTTACATCGTATCACAACCTTTCGCCCTTCCACATTCCCGACTGTCACCTCCAGCCTCTCACAATCAATCCTAGCCGCATACTTCCTAAGCCAGTCCATACCCAAAATAATTCCGAACCTCGCAAAGTTCAGAACAAAGCAATCACAAACAAACGAGCAATCATGACTCGACACAACCAGACCACAGCATAACATCCACAAACCAGACAAATCTTCAACTGAAATAGTTACAACCAAGGGTCTATCAATAATATCTGGTTCCTAACCCAATTGGTCATACAAGTTATTACAAACAAGAGAATGTATCATCTCAACATCGAACAACATTCTTAAACGGAAACATCTCAAATGGAAAGAGTACTTTAAACCACCACACTCTTCCCCTTTTCCTCAGCAGTAGGAGCCTTTTGAAGTTGGAGGAACAGCTCTCAACACATAGGCTTGCTCAACCTGCTTAACCCTTGGCGGCTCTGGACAATTCTTCTTGAAATGCCCCGGCTTATCACAGTTGTAGCACTTTCCCTGCACCTTTGGATTCTTGCAATCCCTGGAGAAGTGGCCCTTCTGTTGGCAATTGTAGCAGGTCACCTCGCCCTTCTGCTTCTTTTGGCCACTCTTACTCTTCTTCTGTTGCCGTCTCTTCTTCTTGTTCCCGCCTTGCGATGATTTAAACCCATCCTTGGTAACAACAACAGCAGACTCTTCTTTAGGAAACAGGCTCCTGTGCCTAGAAGTCTTCTCCATAAACTCTTCAAATGAATTATCCAGAAAGTCCACCAACTGTCTCTTCACGATTGAAGTCACCATAGCCTCGAACTTAGCATCATGATCAACAACTCCTTCAGCTTCACAACCTTCCTTAGCAGCTTGTCCCTTTTCTAGACTCATCCTTAATATCTACAAAAAGAAATGATTAGAACACCTTTGAGAAACAACTGCATAAGGAGTGCAAATCCTTCTAAACTACTATATTATATATAGTAATCATCCATCAAAATACAATTACGTCTCTCATACGTAGTTACGTCAGCGAGCGTTGGCTAAAATCGATTAACCAAAGCTCTGATACCAAATGTGACGACCGCCCATGACTCCCGCACCAAAACAAGAGAAAAGAGCGCTGAAAGGTGTGCCAGGCAGCCATGGACGATAGTCAGGGTAAAATAAAATCGCAGAATCTCTATCGTAACTCACAGCGCATGGATAAAATACAATAGAGAAATATATAGTGAAGTCTCATAACAGAAAATCATCATATAAGCATCACAGAAGTTTTATACAATCATCTCAACAAATCCATACATCAAGACCTCACTACAAGCACTCATCAAATACAGCAGCGGATACCCAGTACATATAAGAAAATAATATGCATAGCCTCCTGCTCGTCTTCGCCATCATCAACGGAAAACTCTACTCTAAGCACAGCACCTGCCACCTGCTACCTAGTCTGCCCATCCCAAACATGGATGAACAGCCCAAGGTAATAAGAGGAGACATAAAACCTTGAGTCAGACAAAGTCTTAGTGAGCAGTAAATTAACAATCAAGCATACCAAAAGAGCATAAGGAAATAAAGGAATAGGAACCAAACCATCCCACTCCACCTCTTTCTACAGTGATAGCCCCCAGACACACACTAAGGAGAAGTAAGCATAACATAGCAGATAAGTAAGGTAAAGCAATAATCACTCGAGTCAAGGACGATGTTTTCCAAATACAAACCCCCAAGGCCTAAACCAAGATCAGATAAGCACCCAGAAAACACCGCTCTTGAAGCCGAATGATGATACAACCAAACATCCAAACATCCATGACTCTGGCTATCACTGTTAACCTTGCTTCGAAATCACCGTTAATTGAATGACCGACTCCTTCCTGAGCCATCTGTCAAGGGCTAATGGTAACCCCGGTTCTAGACAAAACCCCGCACACTGCCTTGTGCCTAGGACTTATCTTCTTGGCCCAGAGTACTCGACTAACTACCTGTAGTCTTTTAGGCGTCCCTATGTACTCTTGCTTTAGGTTTGCTAGAACCTTCAATAACGATGAGATCCAAGCCTCCTTGTCATCCTTCTTGACGACTCCTTTCAACTTAGCCCAAGCTTCCTCTTGAGCAATCCATTATCAACCAACTTGAACTACCCTTCAAGTTATCAACATGCTTGGAATGATCCCTGCCTGGATTAAGCCAAGACTCACATCATACTTCGCTTCATCGTACCAAAGCAAAGTCTCAACTCAACCATACTTTGCCTTTTCGCATCCTGACAAAGTCCCATCTCGATCTCATACTTCGCCTCTTCGCATCACGGTAAAGTCTCATCATCGAATCCATCCATATGAGCTTCCACATCCGCTTCATATACCATCGGCAGCTTTCACCATTCAAGAGCCTTTCCACTTAGCTTTTGAATCATCTTCAACCATCTTGTTCCAAATCAACTACAAGCTAACTTGGAGCAATCAAATCTAACATACATTCAAACATTCAAGCATTCAAACAAGATATATTAAGTAATATCAACTATAATGGCAATTTCGTAATTAAGTGAGCAAAAGTCCAACATATGTGAAATCATAGTTTTTAGCATAGATCTATCAAATCTAAAACATGGGTTTTGTCTCTAATACTTATTAAATAACTTTCATAGATAAACATCTTCAAATATGATGGATCTACATGCAGACTTAAGGAAAATGCGAGAAAACGCTAACTTTAACACATAAACATATCACCAATCCCATATACTCCTCTGGATCCGCGTGAGAGATAACTACCACTCACCAAATCACCAAAACAACCTAAAATCAATCAACTTCAGATCTGGACAGCAAGAACTTGAGCTTGATCCGGAGAAATTTCACTTGAAACGGTGAAATCTAGCTTCTTCGGATGAAAATCTTCAACTTTGGATCTTCGATCTTTGATCTTGATCTTCAATCTTCAATGGATGTTAGCACTTGATGGAAGTAGAGAAAGAAGTGAAGAAAATACTGTAGTCGAGTTTCCAAAATGGCAGCACTTCGTTGCTTCGAAAACCGGTGCCAAAAAGTGAGCCAAAGTCCACTATTTATAGGCTGAAATATCCCTAAGTCGTCGCCTCTTAAGTCGTTGCCGACCTAAGCCATGAGTCGTTCACGACTCATCCCCCACGACCTACCAAAGCAGCCGACTTAACATCCCTACGACCTAAGCTGATAAAGAAGCATGCGACCTAGAACATCACCGCATTTGTTAACTCGTTCGCCCCATAACTCGTTCACGAGTTAGCCCATGAGTCGTTTACGACTCATCTATCCCTTACAACCTATCAACCTAAGCATCTCAGCTCACAGGAGCCCTAAGTCTTAAATCGTAGACGACTTACGAGATACGACCTAACTCTAGCGACCCATCATGCAAACGACTCAACACACACGAGCTAACAACAAACACCTTAACTCGTATACGAGTTACTACCTATCCATCCTAACAACACACGGCCTAAGTCTTCAACAACTCATCAACCTCCGAGACAACTACCCAACGACCTAAGACCCTAGACGACATACGACTTAACCTCATATGAGTCACGACCTATCTTAATTACGACCTAACACCAACCCTTAGGTCGTCCAACACTCATCAGCAACTTATCCTAATAACCTTAGGTCGTCACCCCCTCCAATCTGATAACTCGTAGGTCGCTGACCCTTCTAACTCGCTCGTCTTATAAGTCGCCTACGACCTATGCCTTTCATAATGACTCGGCTATACGAGTTAAGGCCTATCTCGCCTACTAGCTAACCCGGTTACGACTCGCCCTATCTCGTTAGGTCGTATTAACGACCTAACTTCTAACTCGTAAACGACTTAACAATGCCGACCTAACTTAACAACATACTCTCGTAACTCGGCAACGTGTTAACTCGTAACTAGGCAAATGCTCTAACTCTATAAGCCGCTAACCACTATGAGTCGTTCCATACGAGTTAACTCATCACTTTTAACTCGTTAGCTTCATAACTCGGCAAACCCTATAAGTTGCTAACTCGGTAACTTCCTTGACTCGGCCAACCATGAGTTGCTGCCTTCGACCCAAGCTGTCTACGACCTAAGACCCCTACGAGTCACGACTTAGACTAAGTCGTTAACGACCCATTGATGCCGACCATCCTTATCTCCTTAAGTCGTACCAACGACCTAACTACTTAACTAGTAAACGAGTTACCTAACACCCAAACGACTTAACTGCTTAAGTCGTTCACGACTCATACATGAGTCGTTCACTGCCTTAACTCGTTAACTCGTGCGTGACTCATCTCTTAGCTCGAACACGACCCAGGCCTCAGTTAACTCGGTCACGACTTAACACTTAAGCACACGAATTAACTTCCTAAACGACTCAGGCTAGAGACAACATAAAAAACACTAACAACATGTTAATTCTACGATATATCGACACGTAAAATACGGGTCGTTACACCGCGTAACTCTAAACGAGCCAGAAGTTATGGCCGTCCGAATAATCGCTATCTACAGAGTGCAACATCCGCGGTGCAAGGTGCAACGTCCGTCCGAAATGGCGAAACAGTGCCGTACGACTTTTAGGAATGCATGCATTGATTTGAAACGGAATAGTACCATGGTGCACCACTCTCCGGCGATGGCAAATCGAAGACGAGCTATGGTAATGCCGTTTTACCGTAAAAATCCGGTGTCGAAAAAACGAAGGGGTAAAAAACTTACGAGACCCGATTGAGATTCGGGATGTCCTTTTTGGGCATTAATCTATCGGTCGACGGCTGAAAGCGTTCAAAGCCGTTGAACTCACCGTGGCCTTCGTTTTGACAGGTTATCGCCCCCGTAACTCTAAACGAGCCAGAAGTTATGGCCGTCCGAATAATCGATATCTACAGGGTGCAACATCCACGGTGCAAGGTGCAACAAAGGTCCGAAATGGCGAAACAGTGCCGTACGACATTTTGAAATGCGTGCATGGATTTGAAACGGAACAGTACCATGGTGCACCACTCTCTAGAGATGGCAAATCGAAGACAAGCCACGGTAATCCCGTTTTACCGTAAAAATCCAGTGTCGAAAAAACGAAGGGTAAAAAACTTACGAGACCCGATTGAGATTCGGGTTGTCCTTTTTGGGCATTAATCTATCCGTTGACGGCTGAAAGCTTTCAAAGCCTTAGAACATTACCGCGGCCTTCGTTTTGGTAGGTTATCGCCCGCGTAACTCTAAATGAGCCAGAAGTTATGGTCGTCCGAATAATCGATATCTATAGGGTGCAACATCCACGGTGCAAGGTGCAACGTCCGTCCGAAATGGCGAAACAGTGCCGTACGACTTTGAGGAATGCGTGCATGGATTTGAAACGGAACAGTACCATGGTACACCACTCTCTAGCGATGGCAAATCGAAGATGAGCCACGGTAATGCCGTTTTACCGTAAAAATCCGGTGTCGAAAAAACGAAGGGTAAAAAACTTACGAGACCCGATTGAGATTCGGGATGTCCTTTTTGGGCATTAATCTATCCATTGACGGCTGAAAGCGGTCAAAGCCGTAGAACTCACTGTGGCCTTCGTTTTGACAGGTTATCACTCCCGTAGCTCTAAACGAGCCAGAAGTTATGGCCGTCCGAATAATCGATATCTACAGAGTGCAACATCCGCGGTGCAAGGTGCAACGTCTGTCCGAAATGGCGAAACAGTGTCGTACGACATTTTGAAATGCGTGCATGGATTTGAAACGGAACAGTACCATGGTGCACCACTCTCCAGGGATGGCAAATCGAAGACAAGCCACGGTAATCCCGTTTTACCGTAAAAATCCGGTGTCGAAAAAACGAAGGGTAAAAAACTTACGAGACCCGATTGAGATTCGGGTTGTCCTTTTTGGGCATTAATCTATCCGTTGACGGCTGAAAGCTTTCAAAGCCTTAGAACATTACCGTGGCCTTCGTTTTGACAGCTTATCGCCCGCGTAACTCTAAACGAGCCAGAAGTTATGGCCGTCCGAATAATCGATATCTACAGGGTGCAACATCCGCGGTGCAAGCTGCAACGTCCGTTCGAAATGGCGAAACAGTGCCATACGACTTTTAGGAATGCGTGCATGGATTTGAAACGGAACAGTACCATGGTGCACCACTCTCCAGCGATGGCGTATCGAAGACAAGCCACGGTAATGTCGTTTTACCGTAAAAATCCGGTGTCGAAAAAACGAAGGGTAAAAAACTTACGAGACTCGATTGAGGTTCGGGATGACCTTTTTGGGCATTAATCTATCCATTGATGGCTGAAAGCTATCAAAGTCGTAGAACTCACCATGGCCTTCGTTTTGACAGGTTATCGCCTGCGTAACTCTAAACGAGCCAGAAGTTATGGCCGTCCGAATAATCGATATCTACAGGGTGCAACATCCGCGGTGCAAGGTGCAACGTCCGTCCGAAATGGCGAAACAATGTCGTACGACTTTTCGAAATGCGGGCATGGATTTGAAACGGAACAGTACCATGGTGCACCACTCTCCGACGATAGTAAATCGAAGACGAGCCACGGTAATGCCGTTTTACCGTAAAAATCCGGTGTCGAAAAAACGAAGGGTAAAAAACTTACGAGACCCGATTGAGATTCGGGTTGTCCTTTTTGGGCATTAATCTATCCGTTGATAGCTGAAATCTGTCAAAGCCGTAGAACTCACCGTGGCCTTTGTTTTGACAGGTTATCGCCCCCGTAGCTCTTAACGAGCCAGAAGTTATGGCCGTCCGAATAATCGATATCTACAGGGTGCAACATCCGTGGTGCAAGGTGCAACGTCCGTCCGAAATGGCGAAACAGTGCCGTACGACTTTTAGGAATACGTGCATGGATTTGAAACGGAACAGTACCATGGTGCACCACTCTCCAGCGATGGAAAATCGAAGACGAGCCACGGTAATGCCGTTTTACCGTAAAAATCCGGTGTCGAAAAAACGAAGGGTAAAAAACTTACGAGACCCGATTGAGATTCGGGATGTCCTTTTTGGGCATTAATCTATTCGCTGACTGCTAAAAGCGGTCAAAGCCGTAGAACTCAACGTGGCCTTTTTTTTGGCAGGTGTTCGCCCCCGTAACTCTAAACGAACCAGAAGTTATGGCCGTCCGAATAATCGATATCTATAGGGTGCAACATCCGCGGTGCAAGGTGCAACGTCCGTCCGAAATGGCGAAACAGTGTCGTACGACATTTTGAAATGCGTGCATGGATTTGAAATGGAACAGTACCATGGTGCACCACTCTCCAACGATGGAAAACCGAAGACGAGCCATGGTAATCCCGTTTTACCGTAAAAATCCGGTGTCGATAAAACGAAGGGTAAAAAACTTACGAGACCCGATTGAGATTCAGGTTGTCCTTTTTGGGCATTAATCTATCCATTGACGGCTGAAAGCTTTCAAAGCCGTAGAACTCACCGTGATCTTCGTTTTGACAGGTTATCGCCCGCGTAAATCTAAACGAGCCAGAAGTTATGGCCGTCCGAATAATCGATATCTACAGGGTGCAACATCCGCGGTGCAAGGTGCAACGTCCGTCCGAAATGGCGAAACAGTGTCGTACGACTTTTAGGAATGCGTGCATGTATTTGAAACGGAACAGTACCATGGTGCACCACTCTCCAGCGATGGAAAATCGGAGACGAGCCACGGTAGTGCCGTTTTACCGTAAAAATCCGGTGTCGAAAAAACGAAGGGTAAAAAACTTATGAGACCCGATTGAGATTCGGGATGTCCTTTTTGGGCATTAATCTATCCGTTGACGGCTTAAAGCTGTCAAAGCCGTAGAACTCATCGTGGCCTTCGTTTTGACAGGTTATCGCCCACATAACTCCAAACGAGCCAGAAGTTATGGCCGTCCGAATAATCGATATCTACAGGGTGCAACATCCGCGGTGCAAGGTGCAACGTCCGTCTGAAAAGGCGAAACAGTGTCGTATGACTTTTAGAAATGTGGGCATGGATTTGAAACGGAACAGTACCATGGTGCACCACTCTTCGGCGATGGTAAATTGAAGACGAGCCACGGTAATGTCGTTTTACCATAAAAATCCTGTGTCGAAAAAACGAAGGGTAAAAAACTTACGAAACCCGATTGAGATTCGGGTTGTCCTTTTTGGGCATTAATCTATCCGTTGATGGCTGAAAGCAGTCAAAGCCGTAGAAATCACCGTGGCCTTTGTTTTGACAGGTTATCGCCCCCGTAGCTCTAAACGAGCCAGAAGTTATGGCCGTCCGAATAATCGATATCTACAGGGTGCAATATCCGCGGTGCAAGGTGCAACGTCCGTCGGAAATGGCGAAACAGTGCCGTACGACTTTTAGGAATGCGTGCATGGATTTGGAACGGAACAGTACCATGGTGGACCACTCTCCAGCGATGGAAAATCGAAGACGAGCCATGGTAATGCCGTTTTACCTTAAAAATCCGGTGTCGAAAAAACGAAGGGTTAAAAACTTACGAGACCCGATTGAGATTCGAGATGTCCTTTTTGTGCATTTATCTATCCGTTGACGGCTGAAAGCTGTGAAAACCATAGAACTCCCCGTGGCCATCGTTTTGACAGGTTATCGCCCGCATAACTCTAAACGAGCCAGAAGTTATGGCCGTCCGAATAATCGATATCTACAGGGTGCAACATCCACGGTGCAAGGTGCAACGTCCGTCCGAAATGGCAAAACTGTGCCGTACGACATTTAGAAATGGGTGCATGGATTTGAAATGGAACAGTACCATGGTGCACTACTCTCCAGCGATGGCAAATCGAAGACGAGCCACGGTAATCCCGTTTTACCGTAAAAATCCGGTGTCGAAAAAACGAAGGGTAAAAAACTTAAGAGACCCGATTGAGATTCGGGATATCCTTTTTGGGCATTAATCTATCCGTTGACTGCTGAAAGCTGTCAAAGCCGTAGAACTCACCGTGGCCTTCGTTTTGACAGGTTATCGCCCCCGTAACTCTAAACGAGCCAGAAGTTATGGCCGTCTGAATAATCGATATCTACAGGGTGCAACATCCGCGGTGCAAGGTGCAACGTCCGTCCGAAATGGCAAAACAGTGTCGTATGACATTTAGAAATGCGTGCATGGATTTGAAACGGAACAGTACCATGGTGCACCACTCGCCAGCGATGGCAAATCGAAGACGAGCCACGGTAATCCCGTTTTACCGTAAAAATCCGGTGTCGAAAAAACGAAGGGTAAAAAACTTACGAGACCCGATTGAGATTCGGGTTGTCGTTTTTGGGCATTAATCTATCCGTTGACGGCTGAAAGCTTTCAAAGCCGTAGAACTCATCGTGGCCTTCGTTTTGACAGGTTATCTCCCCCGTAACTCTAAACGAGCCAGAGGTTATGGCCGTCCGAATAATCGATATCTACAGGGTGCAACATCCGCGGTGCAAGGTGCAACGTCCGTCCGAAATGGAGAAACAGTGCCGTACGACTTTTAGGAATGCGTGTATGGATTTGAAACGGAACTGTACCATGGTGCACCACTCTCCAGCGATGGCAAATCGAAGACAAGCCACGGTAATGCCGTTTTACCGTAAAAATCCGGTGTCGAAAAAACGAAGGGTAAAAAACTTACGAGACCCGATTGAGATTCGGGATGTCCTTTTTGGGCATTAATCTATCCATTACGGCTGAAAGCTGTCAAAGCCGTAGAACTCACCATGGCCTTTGTTTTGACAGGTTATCGCCCGCGTAACTCTAAACGAGCCAGAAGTTATGGCCATCCGAATAATCGATATCTACAGGGTGCAACATCCGCGGTGCAAGGTGCAACGTCCATCCGAAATGGCGATACAATGCCGTACGACTTTTAGAAATGCGGGCATGGATTTGAAACGGAACAGTACCATGGTGCACCACTCTCCGATGATGGTAAATCGAAGACGAGCCACGGTAATGCCGTTTTACCGTAAAAATCCGGTGTCGAAAAAACGAAGGGTAAAAAACTTACGAGACCCGATCGAGATTCGGGATGTCCTTTTTGGGCATTAATCTATCCGTTGACTGCTGAAAGCTGTCAAAGCCGTAGAACTCACCGTGGCCTTCGTTTTGACAGGTTATCGCCCCCGTAACTCTAAACGAGCCAGAAGTTATGGCCGTCCGAATAATCGATATCTACAGGGTGCAACATCCACGGTGCAAGGTGCAACGTCCGTCCGAAATGGCGAAACAGTGCCGTACAACTTTTAGAAATGCGTGCATGGATTTGAGACGGAACAGTACCATGGTACACCACTCTCCAGCGATGGCAAATCGAAGATTAGCTACGGTAATCCCGTTTTACCGTAAAAATTCGGTGTCAAAAACATGAAGGGTAAAAAACTTACGAGACCCGATTGAGATTCGGGATGTCCTTTTTGGCATTAATCTATCCGTTGACGGCTGAAAGCTGTCAAAGCCATAGAACTCACTGTGGCCTTCGTTTTGACAGGTTATCGCCCCCGTAACTCTAAACGAGCCAGAAGTTATGGCCGTCCGAATAATCGATATCTACAGGGTGCAACATCCGCGGTGCAAGGTGCAACGTCCGTCCGAAATGGCGAAACAGTGTCGTACGACATTTAGAATTACGTGCATGGATTTGAAACGGAACAGTACCATGGTACACCACTCTCTAGCGATGGCAAATCGAAGACGAGCCACGGTAATCCCGTTTTACCGTAAAAATCCGGTGACGAAAAAACGAAGGGTAAAAAACTTACAAGACCCGATTGAGATTCGGGTTGTCCTTTTTGGGCATTAATCAATCCGTTGACGGCTGAAAGCTTTCAAAGCCGTAGAACTCACCGTGGCCTTCATTTTGATAGGTTATCGCCCCCGTAACTCTAAACGAGCCAGAAGTTATGGCCGTCCGAATAATCGATATCTACAGGGTGCAACATTGTAACGACCGCCCATGACTCCCGCACCAAATCAAGGGAAAAGTGCGCTGAAAGGTGTGCAAAGCAGCCATGGACGATAGTCAGGGTAAAATAAAATCGCAGAATCTCTATCGTAGCTCACAGCGCATGGATAAAATACAATAGAGAAATATATAGTGAAGTCTCATAACAGAAAATCATCATATAAGCAACACAGTAGTTTTATACAATCATCTCAATAAATCCATACATCAAGACCTCACTACAAAACACTCATCAAATACAGCAGCGGATACCCAATACATATAAGTAATAATATGCAAAGCCTCCTGCTCGTCTTCGTCATCATCAGCGTAGAGAACCAAGAACAGCACCTGCCACCTGCTACCTAGTCTGCCCATCCCAACATGGATGAACAGCCCAAGGTAATAAGAGGAGACATAAAACCTTGAGTCAGACAACAGTCTTAGTGAGCAGTAAATTAACTATCAAACATACCAAAAGAGCATAAGGGATAAAAGGAATAGGAACCAAACCATCCCACTCCACCTCTTTCTACAGTGATAGCCCCCAGACACACACTAAGGAGAAGCAATCATAGTATAGCAGGTAATTAAAATAAAGCAATAATCACTCGAGTCAAGGACGATGTTTTCCAAATACAAACCCCCAAGGCCTAAACCAAGATCAGATAAGCACCCAGAAAACACCGCTCTTGAGACCGAATGATAATACAACCAAACATCTATGACTCTGGCTATCACTGTTATCTTTGCCTTGATTTCACCGTTAGTTGAATGACCATCCGTCAAGGGCTAATGGTAACCCCAGTTCTAGCCATAACTCCGCACGTCGTCGCAGCCCGTGCCTAGGAATTTTCGCAACTACCCAGAGTACTAGCACGTCGTCGCAGCCCGTGCCTGGAACGTCGTCGCAGCCCGTTCCAACGTACTCTTGCTTTGAGCATGCTAGAACCTTCAACAACGATGAGATCTCAGCCTTCTATTCATCCTCCTCGACGACTACTTCCATACTAGCTCAAGCGCCTCTCAAGCTAACCATTATCACCAACCCGGATCGCATCACCGAGTTATCAACATAACTTTGCACGTCGTCGCAGCCCGTGCTTGGAACGTCATCGTGACCCGTCCCATCTCAACATCAAACTTTGCCTCCTCGCATCACAACAAAGTCTCATCTCAATCTCATGCTTTGCCTTCTCACATCATGGCAAAGTCCATCATCATCAAATCCATCCATATGAGCTTTCGCACCTGCTACATATGCTATAGGCAGCTTCCACCATTCAAGAGCCTTTCCACTTAGCTTTTGAATCATCTCAAACCATCTTGTTCCAAATCAACTACAAGCTAACTTGGAGCAATCAAATCTATCATACATTCACACAATCAATCATTAATACAACCAATCAAGCATTCAAACAAGATCTAACAAGTAATATCAACAATAATGGCAATTTCGTAAATAAACGAGCAAAAGTTCAACATGCATGATTCATAGGTTTTTAGCATAGATCTATCAAATATAAAACATGGGTTTTGTCTCTAATACTTGTTAAACAAACTTGCATAAGTAAGCATCTTCAAAAATGATGGATCTACATGCAGACTTAAGGAAAATGCGAGAAAACACTATCTTAAACACATAAACAAGCCACCAATCCAATATACTCCTTTGGGTCCGCGTGAGAGATAACCACCACTCACCAAATCACCCAAACACTCCAAAAACTACACACTTCAGATCTGGACAGCAAAGATCAAGGTTTGATCCGGCAATATCTCGCTCAAATCGACGAATTCTAGCTCGAACGGATGAAGATCTTCAACTTTGGCACTTAGATCTTCGATCACGATTTTCAATCTTGGATGGATGTTAGAATTAGATTGGAATGGAGAAAAGAAGATGAAGAAATGTAGTAGACGAGTCTTCAAAATGGCAGCACTTCGTCGCTTCAAAAACCGGTGCCAAAAAGTGAGCCGAACCCCTCTATTTATAGGCTGGACTGTCCATGAGTCGTCGCCCATAACTCGGCCACGAGTCATCTCATGAGTCGTCCACGACTCAACTCTTGCCGACTCACGACCTAAGCAACCCCAAGGCCGACCTACGACTCAACATGCTAAGACACAAGGTCAGACGACTCAACCTATATGCGACTCAACACATGTGCGCAACCTACGACTCAACCCTGTTATGACTCACGACTTAAGACCCTGCCGAAATGCCTAAGTCCTGAGCCGTAAGAACGACTCAACATCTACCCCGAGTCAAACGACTCATCATACCACTCGACTCATCAGCATAGCCGACCTAACTCTCACACGACTCAACTACGTGGCGACTTATGACTTAGTAAGGCCACACGACCTAAGACACACACGACTCAACCTATCTCTAACTCGGTCAAACGACTCACGACCTATGGCCTCACCGACTCATCGACACACAGCTAAGCCCTAAGTCGGTCACCCCTTAAACAGTTAACTCGCCTACGACTTAAGCTATAACCCGGCAACCCTTAAGTCGTTACTCCCACTGACCTATGAGTCGGCCCTACTATGAGTCGGCTACTCCATGTCTCGTCCAAACCTGTAAACCGTTGCCCCTCTTAACTCGCTAACCTGTTAACTCGGCAACCCTATGAGTCGGTCACGACTCATCACTTGACCCCTATCACGCCTCTCTTCTAAAGTCGTCTACGACTTATCTATGAGTCGGTCACGACTCATCACTTGCACTCGGGTCAACTTCTAAACGACTCAAGCTAGAGGCAACACAAACAACACTAACGACCTGCAAATTCTACGATTTATCGACACGTAAAATACGGGTCGTTACATTCTCTCCCCCTTAGGAATTTCGCCCTCGAAATTCCAAGCGACAACAGCAATCACAATTATTCCGCATGCCTACCATCCATAGCAATCAACAAACCATGCATCCAATTCTAGCCTAGCATGCAGAATTCTAAGACTTAGAACAAGCTACAAATTCATGAGATGTCACGACACTTTAGGGCCATACCTCGAAGAGTTCGGGATGAGCTGCCTTCATCCTCTCTTCCTCCTCCCATGTACAGTCGTTAACATCATCACTCCATTGTACCTTGAGCAACGTAATCGTCTTCCTCCTAAGCTGTTTCTTATCGGTTTCAACAATACGAAGCGGCTTACGAGGTCTCGTAACCACAGGATCAACCTCTAAGTCTTCACAGCTATCAGCAGAAACCACCGTAGTAGGGTCATGCACATACTTCCGTAGATAAGACACATGAAAAACATTGTGCACACCCGCCATCTTTTCCGGTAACTCCAATCTATAAGCGAGCTTTCCAATACGCTCGATAATCGGGAATGGTCCAACAAATCTTGGAGTCAACTTTCCTTTCTTCCCGAATCTAATAACATTCTTCAATGGAGAAATCTTCACAAAAACCATATCACCCACGTCGAATTCCAAATCCTTTCGACGATTATCTGCATAACTTTTCTGACGATCTTGGGCTGCCTTCATTCTTTGCCGAATGATCTCTATACAATCCGAAGTCTGTCGAATCATCTCTGGCCCAAGTATCAGCTTTTCTCCAGTTTCTATCCAACATGTCGGAGAGTTACACGGTCTTCCATATAATGCCTCATATGGTGCCATACCGATACTTGACTGATAACTGTTATTATAAGCAAACTCCACCAAATGAAGATGATCTTCCCATGATCCTCCGAAGTCCAAAATACAAGCTCTGAGAAGATCTTCCAAAACTCGGTTGACTCTCTCAGTCTGACCATCGGTTTGAGGGTGATAAGCTGTACTCAAACACAACTCGGTTCCCAAAACTTCCTGGAAGCTCTTCCAAAATCCACTAGTGAACAATGGGTCTCGATCGCTCACTATACTCTTCGGAATACCATGGAATCGAACAATCCACTTCACATACAACTCAGCCAACTTCGATGCAGTCCTAGTTGATCGAACAGGAATGAACCTTGCACTCTTAGTCAAACGATCTATTATGACCCAAATCCCTTCATTCCCTGCTCTTGTCCTAGGTAGCCCATCGATAAAATCCATCGACACTTGCTCCCACTTCCACGTAGGAACCTCTAATGGCTGAAGTAATCCACTGGGCTTCTTCTGCTCAGCTTTCACCAACTGGCAATTCATACACTTGGAAATAAAATTTCCAATATCCTTCTTCATACCTTCCCAGTAGTAAGCTCTCTTCATATCCCGATACATCTTATTACCACCTGGATGAATCGTCAACTTTGAGTGATGACTTTCCCTCAGAACTTCATCTCTCAATCCATCAATATCGAGAACAACCAATCGTCCTTGCTTCCAAAGCCAACCCTCTCGATCGACCTCGAATCCCTTATCCTTCTCCGGGTCCAATCCGGATTCCAAATCACGAATAATCTTGACAAGCTTATCATTTCTCTTTTGGCTCTCGCCAATCCTTTCTACAAGAGTAGGCCTTATCGATAAGTTTGCCAACAACTCAGGTTCCAATTCACATCTAGGCCTGAAGTCAAACTCAGCCATATACTCGAGACTCTTCCATTCCGAAAACATGGCTCCCAAACCTGCATGTCTTCGACTTAACGCGTCTGCCACTGCGTTACCTTTCCCTGGAGTATAGGCTATACCAAAATCATACGATGCTAAGAACTCTAGCCACCTTTGCTGTCGAAGATTCAAATCCTTTTGGGAGAACAGATACTTCAACGACTTATGATCTGTAAACAACTCGAATCTAACTCCCAATAGATAATGCCTCCACATCTTCAAAGCAAACACAATCGCCGCTAACTCCAGATCATGAGTCGGATAATTCCTTTCATGCGGCTTCAGTTGTCGACTAGCATACGCAACAACTTTATCCTTCTGCATTAGCACCGCTCCCAGTCCAGTGCCACATGCATCGGTGTAAACCACCATCTCATCATTTCCACTTGGAATAGTCAAAACAGGAGTACTCGTCAGTCGCTCTTTCAGGATTACGAAAGCTTGCTCACACTTAACATCCCATCTGAACGTTTGGTTCTTTTTCGTCAATCCTGTCAACGGTGCAGCTATCTTGGAAAAGTCTTTGATAAACCGACGATAATATCCTGCTAGTCCAAGAAAACTTCTTACTTCAGATGCATTCTTAGGTCTAACCCAATCCTGGATTGCTGCCACCTTAGCGGGATCAACCGCTATTCCCTTTCCAGAGATAACATGGCCTAAGAACCCCACTTCACTCTTCCAGAAGTGACACTTCGAAAACTTAGCCTTCAGCTGATGTTTCCGCAAGATTTCCAAAACAATCCTCAAGTGCGTCTTGTGCTCTTCCTCAGTTCTGGAATAAATTAGAATATCATCCACGAACACAAGCACGAACTTATTCAACTGATCTCTGAACACTCTATTCATAAGATCCACAAAATATGCTGGTGCGTTAGTCAATCCAAACGGCATTACCAGCCACTCATAAAACCCGGATGGTGTCCTGAAAGCGGTCTTCGGCACACTATCCTTCGCCACTCTCAACTGGTGAAATCCCGTTGCCAAATCCATCTGAGAAAACACCTTAGCCTCGTGAAGCTGATCAAACAAGTCATCTATTCTCGGCAATGGATACTTGTTCTTCTTAGTCACCTTATTCAGCTCACGATAATCCACACACAACCTCAACGATCCATCCGCTTTGGTTGCGAACACAACTGGCGCACCCCATTCGGACACACTTCTCCGAATGAATCCTTTTTGCAAAAGGTCATCAACTTGCACCTTCAGCTCTTGCTGCTCCCTCGGTGCCATCCGCCTAAGAGGCATCACAACAGGTCTGGCTCCCTCAACTAGATCGATACGAAACTCGATCTCCCTATGCGGCGGCAACCCTTTGACGTCGTCAAAGACATCCTCAAATCCATTCACAATAGGCACTGATGACAGTCCATCCCGTGGAACAACCAGCGAATACATGAAGCTCATGAAGACGCCTTCCTCATGCTTACATCGTATCACAACCTTTCGCCCTTCCACATTCCCGACTGTCACCTCCAGCCTCTCACAATCAATCCTAGCCGCATACTTCCTAAGCCAGTCCATACCCAAAATAATTCCGAACCCCGCAAAGTTCAGAACAAAGCAATCACAAACAAACGAGCAATCATGACTCGACACAACTAGACCACGGCATATCATACACAAACATGACGAACCCCCAACTGGATTAGTCACAACCAATGGCCTATCAACAATATCCGGTTTCAAACCTAACCGGCCTACCAAATCATCACAAACAAAAGAATGCGACGCCCCAGTATCAAACAACACTCTAACTGGAACACCACAAATGGAAAGAGTACCTTGAACCACCACACTCTTCCCCTTCTCTTCAGCAGTAGGAACTCTTGAAGACGACGGCACAGCTTCCAAAGCATAAGCTTGCACAACCTGCCTATCTTTCCTCGGCTCTGGACAGTCCTTTCTGAAATGTCCCGGCTTATCACAATTGTGGCATTTCGCCGGCGCCTTTGGATTCCTACAATCCTTGGAGAGATGGCCCTTCTGCTGGCAATTATAGCAAGTCACTTCGCCTTTCGGCCTCTTCTGGCCATCCTTACCCTTCTGTTGCTGCTGCTTCCTCTTCTTGTTGCCACTCTGCTGTGGTTTAGATCCTTCCCTGGTTACAGCAACAATAGAACGTTCCTTAGGAAACAAACTCTCATGCCTCAAAGCTTTCTCCACAAGCTTCTCAAATGGATCGTCCAGATGATCCACTAACTGCCTTTCCAGATAAGCTTCCAGACCAGTCACAAACTTTTCATTCTTCTGGTAGGGAGAGTCAATATATGATCCGGCATACTTAGACAAAGCTTCGAACTCAGAAATATACTCAAGAACAGGCCTCCCTCCTTGCTTGAGCTCTACAAACCTCTTAAACAAGACAGACTTCTGAGCCGTAGAGATGAACTTGGCTTCAAATCTAACTTGGAATTGCTCCCAAGTAATCTCTTCTTCTGGGGTATCGATGGTGATAGAATTCCACCAATCAGCAGCTCTTCCCTGAAGCTGTCTCGATGCAAGCTTCCTCTTGATTGCATCCTCAATCCCCAAGTCACCAAAGATTCTTCTGCAAGCATCGATCCATCTCTGCACCTCAATAGTCGACTCCGTCCCCAAGAAAGCTTTTCCTCCAAGAGAGGTATAATCCTTGCAAAGCTTGGCAAAATCCAACGGTCTCGGAGCTTGGACTTGAACTCCCACATCCACAGAAGATCCTGAAGCTGGTACCCTCCTCATGATAGAAGTCATCATAGCTTCAAACATAGCTCCATAATCAACAGCTTCCCTAGCAGCTCGACTATCCCTCGCAGCTTGTCTCTCACTTCGACTCATTCTTAATACCTGTAAAAAGAATGATTAGAACACCTTAAGAAACAACTGCATAAGGAGTTCAAATCCATCTAAGCTACTATACTATATATAGTAATCATCCTTCAAAATACAATTACGTCTCTCTTACGTAGTTACGTCAGCGAGCGTTGGCTAAAATCGATTAACCAAAGCTCTGATACCAAATGTAACGACCGCCCATGACTCCCGCACCAAATCAAGGGAAAAGTGCGCTGAAAGGTGTGCAAAGCAGCCATGGACGATAGTCAGGGTAAAATAAAATCGCAGAATCTCTATCGTAGCTCACAGCGCATGGATAAAATACAATAGAGAAATATATAGTGAAGTCTCATAACAGAAAATCATCATATAAGCAACACAGTAGTTTTATACAATCATCTCAATAAATCCATACATCAAGACCTCACTACAAAACACTCATCAAATACAGCAGCGAATACCCAGTACATATAAGAAATAATATACAAAGCCTCCTGCTCGTCTTCGTCATCATCAGCGTAGAGAACCAAGAACAGCACCTGCCACCTGCTACCTAGTCTGCCCATCCCAACATGGATGAACAGCCCAAGGTAATAAGAGGAGACATAAAACCTTGAGTCAGACAACAGTCTTAGTGAGCAGTAAATTAACTATCAAACATACCAAAAGAGCATAAGGGATAAAAGGAATAGGAACCAAACCATCCCACTCCACCTCTTTCTACAGTGATAGCCCCCAGACACACACTAAGGAGAAGCAATCATAGTATAGCAGGTAATTAAAATAAAGCAATAATCACTCGAGTCAAGGACGATGTTTTCCAAATACAAACCCCCAAGGCCTAAACCAAAATCAGATAAGCACCCAGAAAACACCGCTCTTGAGACCGAATGATAATACAACCAAACATCCATGACTCTGGCTATCACTGTTATCTTTGCCTTGATTTCACCGTTAGTTGAATGACCATCCGTCAAGGGCTAATGGTAACCCCAGTTCTAGCCATAACTCCGCACGTCGTCGCAGCCCGTGCCTAGGAATTTTCGCAACTACCCAGAGTACTAGCACGTCGTCGCAGCCCGTGCCTGGAACGTCGTCGCAGCCCGTTCCAACGTACTCTTGCTTTGAGCATGCTAGAACCTTCAACAACGATGAGATCTCAGCCTTCTAGTCATCCTCCTCGACGACTACTTCCATACTAGCTCAAGCGCCTCTCAAGCTAACCATTATCACCAACCCGGATCGCATCACCGAGTTATCAACATAACTTTGCACGTCGTCGCAGCCCGTGCTTGGAACGTCATCGTGACCCGTCCCATCTCAACATCAAACTTTGCCTCCTCGCATCACAACAAAGTCTCATCTCAATCTCATGCTTTGCCTTCTCACATCATGGCAAAGTCCATCATCATCAAATCCATCCATATGAGCTTTCGCACCTGCTACATATGTTATAGGCAGCTTCCACCATTCAAGAGCCTTTCCACTTAGCTTTTGAATCATCTCAAACCATCTTGTTCCAAATCAACTACAAGCTAACTTGGAGCAATCAAATCTATCATACATTCACACAATCAATCATTAATACAACCAATCAAGCATTCAAACAAGATCTAACAAGTAATATCAACAATAATGGCAATTTCGTAAATAAACGAGCAAAAGTTCAACATGCATGATTCATAGGTTTTTAGCATAGATCTATCAAATATAAAACATGGGTTTTGTCTCTAATACTTGTTAAACAAACTTGCATAAGTAAGCATCTTCAAAAATGATGGATCTACATGCAGACTTAAGGAAAATGCGAGAAAACACTATCTTAAACACATAAACAAGCCACCAATCCAATATACTCCTTTGGGTCCGCGTGAGAGATAACCACCACTTACCAAATCACCCAAACACTCCAAAAACTACACACTTCAGATCTGGACAGCAAAGATCAAGGTTTGATCCGGCAATATCTCGCTCAAATCGACGAATTCTAGCTCGAACGGATGAAGATCTTCAACTTTGGCACTTAGATCTTCGATCTCGATCTTCGATCTTGGATGGATGTTAGAATTAGATTGGAATGGAGAAAAGAAGATGAAGAAATGTAGTAGACGAGTCTTCAAAATGGCAGCACTTCGTCGCTTCAAAAACCGGTGCAAAAAAGTGAGCCGAACCCCTCTATTTATAGGCTGGACTGTCCATGAGTCGTCGCCCATAACTCGGCCACGAGTCATCTCATGAGTCGTCCATGACTCAACTCTTGCCGACTCACGACCTAAGCAACCCCAAGGCCGACCTACGACTCAACATGCTAAGACACAAGGTCAGACGACTCAACCTATATGCGACTCAACACATGTGCGCAACCTACGACTCAACCCTGTTATGACTCACGACTTAAGACCCTGCCGAAATGCCTTAGTCCTGAGCCGTAAGAACGACTCAACATCTACCCCGAGTCAAACGACTCATCATACCACTCGACTCATCAGCATAGCCGACCTAACTCTCACACGACTCAACTACGTGGCGACTTATGACTTAGTAAGGCCACACGACCTAAGACACACACGACTCAACCTATCTCTAACTCGGTCAAACGACTCACGACCTATGGCCTCACCGACTCATCGACACACAGCTAAGCCCTAAGTCGGTCACCCCTTAAACAGTTAACTCGCCTACGACTTAAGCTATAACCAGGCAACCCTTAAGTCGTTACTCCCACTGACCTATGAGTCGGCCCTACTATGAGTCGGCTACTCCATGTCTCGTCCAAACCTGTAAACCGTTGCCCCTCTTAACTCGCTAACCTGTTAACTCGGCAACCCTATGAGTCGGTCACGACTCATCACTTGACCCCTATCTCGCCTCTCTTCTAAAGTCGTCTACGACTTATCTATGAGTCGGTCACGACTCATCACTTGCACTCGGGTCAACTTCTAAACGACTCAAGCTAGAGGCAACACAAACAACACTAACGACCTGCAAATTCTACGATTTATCGACACGTAAAATACGGGTCGTTACAAACATCGGCGATGCAAGGTGCAACGTCCGTCCGAAATGGCGAAACAGTGCCGTATGACTTTTAGAAATGCGGTCATGGATTTGAAACGGAACAGTACCATGGTGCCCCACTCCCCAGCGATGGTAAATCGAAGACGAGCCACGGTAATGCCATTTTACCGTAAAAATCCGGTGACGAAAACACGAAGGGTAAAAAACTTACGAGACCCGATTGAGATTCGGGATGTCCTTTTTGGGCATTAATCTATCCGTTGACGGCTGAAAGCCGTCAAAGCCGTAGAACTCACCGTGGCCTTCGTTTTGACAGGTTATCGCCCGCATAACTCTAAACGAGCCAGAAGTTATGGCGGTCCGATTAATCGCTATCTACAGGGTGCAACATCCGCGGTGCAAGGTGCAACGTCCGTCCGAAATGGCAAAATAGTGCCGTACGACTTTTAGGAATGCGTGCAAGGATTTGAAACGGAACATTACCATGGTGCACCACTCTCCAGCGATGGCAAATCGAAGACGAGCCATGGTAATGCCGTTTTACCGTAAAAATCCGGTGTCGAAAACACGAAGGGTAAAAAACTTACGATACCCGATTGAGATTCGGGATGTCCTTTTTGGGCATTAATCTATCCGTTGACGGCAGAAAGCTGTCAAAGCCATAGAACTCACTGTGGCCTTCGTTTTGACAGGTTATCGCCCCCTGTTTGCGCAAAAAATGGGCAAACACCTCCAAGTCGTGTGATTTAGTTGATTTTATGTGATTTCTAGTGATTTGGATGAGTTATGCAAATATGTAAAAAGCAGGGGCTGAAATGTAAAAGACACACAGATTTATAATGGTTCGGCCAGAACGTGCCTACGTCCACTTTATATGTTATTATCCTTTTTTCTTTCAGATTACAAGTACAAAGCTTTGTATACAAGTATGTGAAAGTAGTTTGAAAGTTCCTTCCTTGCTTGAGCTCTCAAACTTGTCTGCCATTGTTGTACCCCTGCGCCTCTATTTATAGAGTGAGGTAGGGGGCAGGGGTCTTGGATGTATATAGCTGCTGGTGGGCCTGGTCTGAAGCAATCTGGCCTGATAACGTTCTGGTTCGGCGAAGCTTGGTGCGGCAGTGGTGAGTGGACCGGTTGCAGGCGTAGCTTGGTTCGGCAGTGGTGGTTCGGTGGTAGGAGTGTGGATATGGATCGGCAGTGGCCTCGTTCGGTGGTAGATGAAGATGTTTGGTTCGGTAGTGAGCTTGGAGGTTGGTTCGGTTGTATGTGGTCCGGGCATGGTGGTCCGGTGATGGTGGTCCGGTGATGGTGGGAAATGGGTTGGACCGGTGGAGTTGGGGCTTGATTCGGTAGAGCTTGGACCGGATGTGTGTTATGCCGAATGGACCTTCATCTGTATTGCCGAATGAGCCTGTGCTTGGAATGCCCAGTGAACTTGTGCTTGGAATACCGAATGGACTTAGGAACCGGATGGAATGGAAGTTGTGAACCCGGGTGAAACTGACGCTTCTCGGTCTCGAGATCTTTTGGGTGAAAATTCGCCCAACATTTGCCCCCCAAAGTGGGGTACGTGCTTGCACGTGTCGCGCTTTGTTTCCCTGTGGTAGGAAAGCTTGTTTTGTAACACCATGGGCTGGATGTTCATATCCTATCGGTGTCCTCATGCCATGCGGTAGGAAGGCGTGTTTCGTAATGCAAGGAGCTGGATGTTCATATCCTGTTGATTTCCTGCAAAGGAATTTACGGTTTTAATGTGATTTCAAATGACGACCGTTCGAGGTCGGGTGTCGTTCGAGGCGAGTAGGTGTTCCCCGAGGGGCCTTAGCATTATTGATGCCAGGCTTACGTTCGAGTGGGTCCCTGGATCGTTTGTGAAGATGGTTTATCGCCAGCTTAGAGCATGCCTAAGGATCGTTCGCGACCCCGTACATGTGTAAGTAGCTTAGCCATTTCGGAATTAGCAGAACTAAATATCCACTCAACCGTTGAGTTTTAAAAGGATGTCAAAATGTAAATTCTCACGACGATAGGGTTAATAGCTATTCAGAGCATGCCTGTGGACCGTCGTGGTCGTGTACATGTGTAAATGATTAACCCATGTTAGTGGGAGATTTACCACTTATTCATCGTTATCATAATCTCTATTTTATCAGTAGATCCTAGAGCACGGTACTTATCTGGTTTTTGCTGGCTGAGATGGTTTCATTTGGTTTTTTGGTTGGTCCGGTATGCCGAACCGGTTGGTCCGGTGCCTCTGCCTTCGTCTATATATAGGGGCTACACCCCCCTTAGTTATTCCTTACCAATCAACGAGCGCCGAATCAATCTCTAGCCGAACCAACTCTCTGCCGAATCAAGCTTTTACCGAACCAGGTATCTTTGCCGAATGAACTTTACTGCCGAATGAATCTTAGCATTGCACTGCCGAATGAATTCGTATACCGGATGAACTTCCAATGCCGAATGGAACTACCGAATGAGGCATATACCGAATGAGGCTCGGAAATTTGAATCTTTAGCGAAATCTTAGGCTTTTGTACGCTTGCTTTAGATACTTGCTTGTTTATGTTTCTATACTTCTTGTTCTAACACCGTGTTTTTCTTGTGCTGCAGAAAATGTCTCACAAAGCGGAAAATCGATCGGATAGAAAGAAGTCTAAAGGTAGAGGAGAGTCATCTTCCTCCGTGCCCCTAGCCCAACCAGGAACTGTGCAACATGGGCCTGCCCCGTGGTCGTTAGTGGATGGGTACGGTCCCCAGGAACTTCTTGTCTCCCCTCCCGATTGCTTTCCAAGCTCCCTAAAGGAGGAGCAACTTGATGTTATATCCCGTTCCTTCGGGATAGACAGGGCTCTTATGCTGTTGCCGGGGGAGGGGGTCATGCCATATGATCCCCCTGAGGGATACTTTGCTTACAGCCGATACCATTGTATGTGTAGGGCTATTCCTCCAGTCAATGCCTGGATACTAAGCTTCATCACTTATCTGAAGGTGGCTCCATTCCAACTCCAGCCCAACTCTTATGCCATTTTGGTATGCTTGTATGCTATCTTCCAGAAGAGGTATGGGCGTGCCCCTTCCAACCAGGAAATACGATATCTGTACAATCTGATGGGATACAGGAAGGGGTCCCCATATATTAGCTTGGAGTCAGCCGTTTCCTTCAAGCCGATTTTGGATTTATACTCGAAGTATAGTATGTTCATGAAGGAATGGTTCTTTGTCAGAGATGACTCCGTCTCTATTCGCCGATTTACCTCTGGATGTAAGTCAAAACTGTACTCATAATTCTTGTCTTGGCTGTAATTCTCTTTCTTATGCGTTTTCATTTCTTGCTATCGACAGGTGGTTTTGCGGTTGTGGAAGATGATCGCCTGGTTCAGATGGCAGCTGAAATTGAAGCTATTTCAGGGAGAGACAGATCGGTTGCTTATTTGATTAGGAATGCCAGGCTCTTGATGTACAATTTGATTCTCCCTCATCAGTCCGTAGTCAAGCAGAGGGACACGGCAGAAGAGAAGGCTGCCCAGCCTAAAGGAGGGGCCACACCGAAGGGTGGCAAGAGGAAGCCCTTTGTACAACATCCAGTCGTAGGAGGCAAGAAGCTTAAGGAGTCTGATGGCCCTTCTCCCAGTACTTGCCCGATTATTTCGGAGGAGGAAGGTGTGGAAAAGGGCGAAGAAGGCGAAGTTGGAGAAGGGTCAGAGGGTGGAGGAGACGGCGATGGCCAAGGTGGTAGTGATGCTGGTGCCTTAACTTCTGGGCAAGATCCTGAACTGGATGAGGCTCTTCGCCAGGCCTTCGGGGAGTCGGAGGGAGAATCGGAAGCGGAGAAGGTAAAGGAAATTGGCAAGGCTGTGGCTGGTGCCGATCCATCCCCTAAAGGTTCCTCAGCCAGGGTAACTTCGGCGGTGCAAGGTAAAATTTTGACATCCGCCGATTCCATTTTCGATAAGGACTTAGGAATATTTTATGGTTCACTTCCGTCCTGGAATGAGATTCAGGACTTATTGCAGTACCCCACTCCTCCGCAGGGTTTGTATAATAGATGTGCCTTCTCACTTTTCTTTCTTTTTAACTTAACATGTTTCTTGAATTGTGGACCATTGTATGTTCGTAACACTTGTTCTTTATTCCTGGGGCATGCCAGGTGGTTAGAACGTCAGATGTTCGACACCGCCTTGAACAATTCAAGTTGATGAGAGCTTCTGCGAAGCCTCCCACTGGTCGTACTGGGGACGTAGTCAGTTACCGTCCTCTTCTTGGGGTCATTGAAGAGAGCATTCAGAAAAAGAAGCGGAGTCGTTCCTTATTTGAGTCCTCCCCTGGTCCGCAGCTTCCTACCCAGCCTCCTCGTGATACCACGGAGGAGAGCACGGAGTCTGGCCCCCCTCCACCTCCTTTCAAGAATCCAACTGTTATCCGTATAAGACGTCCTGACGTGCCTCATCACGTGCCTCGTGACCCCTTTGCCGGTCATCCTGATTTAGATCCAAGCTCTCAGGATATCTCATTTGATGAGGCCACGGGTGAGCACCTTCTTCCCCGCAACCCCATGGTACGAGTGCTCGATGAGGCCAAATCCCTAGATCTTGATCTGCTCACTTCTCGGGTAGTTACCATGGGGGACGAGGCCAAGGCTAATATCGATCGGGTGGCCGAAGAGACCAAGAGGTTAATGGAGCATCATGCTCGTTTAGTCAAGGCCGGGGAGGAGATTGGGTGTGCTAACATTTGGTTGCGGCTAAAGGTTGCCGATCAGGCCAAACAGCTTGCTGATCAAGCTATTCAGATCTCTCAGCATGAGGAAGACTCCAGGCGGCTAAAAGAGACTATGGAAAAGGCTAGCAGGGCAAAACTACGGAGGGTGGAGACCGCCTGTAAGGAGCGGATTGACATGGCCATTGCGACAGTGGATGAGGTTCGAAATGCGGATCTCGAGCAGGTAGAGGAGTTGTCTGGGAGGCTTGAGGCCGCGGAGATGGCTCAAGTCAAGTTAAAGGAAGAGATGGAGGAAATGAGGAGGTCTCTCCATGCTGACTGCTTGAGATACCGATCGGAGAGGGATGTTGCTGTCGCCAAGTTGCAGGCTTCCGAGGCCCGGGTGAGGGAGTTTGAGGAGAATGAGGGGATGATGGACGAGATGCTGCAGGCCATGTACTTCCGCACTTGGAAGGAGGGCAGCTTGTCTTGGATGGATGACTATCCCCGGGTCATGGCCAAGGTATATCTTCGGGCTTTAGAGGAGTCCAGGGTCAATGCGGGTAAGGAAGGTAGAGAGGCTTTTAGTCTAGATGCGGTCGCTGCTCAGTTCTCGAAGGAGGACCAAGCGGCGGTGAAGGAGGCTATGCGGCTGCTTGCTGCGGAGGAAGCGGGTGTGCATTTGGAGGATGAGGATCAGGCGGCGGACGTTGGTGAGTTATTCTTTTCTTTTCCTTCCTGGGTTTCCATAACTTGATCGTTTATTGTTCGTTTAATGAGTTCCTCTTCTGAATTGGACAGGTGGAACTTCCGATCAACATGCTGGGAGCTCTGGCCCTACGGCCAAGTAGGCTTGGGAAGTTGGTGATGGAGTGTGGACGCAGCTGGTTACTTGTCCGGATTCGACCGCCTTTTTATTTCTTTTTATCGCTGTTTACGTTAGTCCAAGACATTGATGTGACCGTAATAATACTATTTGCAAAGAATAACTTTGTGTGATTTTATAATATAAGTTGATTTTGTTATGTTTGAATGTTGTTGTCATCTTGATGTGCTGCGTAAGAAGTATAACTATGTATATGCCTGTGATTTTAGTTGTGTTTGATGTTAAGCTTTTGCTTGAAATATAATTTCATGTTTTGCAATGTTAGTGTGACGTATGAATAAGCTATAGTTACGTATTTATGTACAAGAGAAGAGAGTACCGCCCTTCATGTTTTATTTGCAGGCGGTAGCTTTGAGTGTCTTGTGTAACTGATCATGGATATAGCTGAGTACCTTGCCACCAAGTATGCAGGCCTAGATTCTCATGAGTGAATGCTTCCTATTTGGTTTCCTGTACTTTAGAGTTCGTTATACAGGATAGGAGAAAAGTATTTAAATGAAATGGAAATATAGATAAAGTAAAACTTCCAGTCACGGAAGGCTGTCGATGTGCTTAAGTTCGTGGCAAACGGGCTTTGTAGTCACTTTCCCTAGCTGTGGGTCTTGGAGACATTTGTCACCCATCTTACGCCTCCGCGGGGAGTTTTCTTTTTTACCACAGCCGCACTTAAGACACATCGGAGCCGAGATCGCGCACGGTAACTACCCGAACCATTATGGTCCGTAATCGTGGGTATTATTCGATTTACCGTGGCCGGCTAGCGTGGGTGCCGTTGGCCGTGAACTACCCCTGGCTGGCCACACCTTATGTTGGGGCTTAAAGTAGGTTCACAGTTGCCGGCAAGCCGAACGCCGTAATGAGCTGCCATCGGCTATAGTCGGCCTTTATGATGACTTATAATCGGCTCATTACAGTTGGCTTTGAGGGCAGGCACGAGCAATGAGTTAACCCGCAGCAGAGGGATGCTGGAGCAAAAGTGTCTCATTGGCGAGTGCATAGAATCGTAGCGTACCTGTTAGGCCTTGTCCAGATGAGGCTGCGGTGCGTCTTGAGTGGAGATGCCATAGGATTTTGTTCAACAGAAAAGGATAAAGCTTAACGAGCAGCCAAGATATAAAGGAACAAGTTAAAAAGAGACAAGATTTTTTAAAGTGGTTCGGCACGAAAATGCCTACGTCCACTGATTCTCTTTGTTAATTCACTTCATATGGGTAGTACAAGTTAAGAAAAGTATCGACGGAGGTGTCGGATGTTTCATGCCCTCTGGAACACCTCTCCGTCCACTGTTGACAAAATATAAGCTCCGTTGTGGAGATCTTTATGAATTACATATGGTCCATCCCAAATGGGGTCCAGTGCCCCGGGGCGCGGAAAGATTCGCCTGAGGACAAGATCTCCTTCTTGTAGGCTGCGTTGCTTGACTTTGGAATTGTATAGTGCTGCCACTTTTTGTCTGTGAGCTGCTGCTTTGAGTGCTGCATCGTTTCTCCTTTCCTCAATCAGATACAAAGACATGAGGAGGAGTTCTTCGTTTTCTTCTGGGTTGTAGTGGATCCTACGGTGGGAAGGCACAATAGTCTCAACTGGGAGCATTGCCTCCGATCCATATGCCAAAGAGAAGGGAGTATGCCCTGTTGATGTTTTGAAAGATGTGCGGTAGGCCTAGAGTGCCGTAGGAAGTTCGTCCACCCAAGCGCCCTTTGACTTCTCAAGTTTCTTCTTGATTAGGGTTTTGAGAATTTGGTTGACAACTTCGACTTGTCCGTTTGCTTGAGGATAAGCTACTGATGAGAAGCTTTTGTGAATTCCATGCTCTTGGCACCAGTCGGCGAATTCTTCGCTGTCAAATTGGAGTCCGTTGTCTGATATGATCTTGAGTGGGACTCCGTACCTGCACAGAATATTTTTGATCAAGAAGTTGATAACTTTGGCTGAAGATATTTTATTTATGGGTTCCGCTTCCACCCATTTGGTGAAATAATCGACTGCCACTATAGCATATTTGGCTCCGCCTCGGCCCGTTGGCAGTTCGCCAATTAAGTCAATTCCCCATACAGCAAAGGGCCAAGGGCTGGTCATTTGAGTAATCTCATTTGTGGGCAGTCGAGGAATCTTGGCAAATTTCTGACATCTGTCGCATTTCATGACGAAGTCTAAGGTGTCTTTGTTTAGTGTGGGCCAGTAATATCCATATCGGAGTATCTTTTTTGCCAGAGTCTGCCCTCCAGTGTGATCTCCGCAACCTCCCTGATGGATGTTTGATAAGATTTCCTTGGCTTCCCTTCCAGCGACGCATCTTAATAAGGGGCTAGAGAAGCCACGCCGATAGAGGATGCCTTCTTGTATTGTGTAGTGGGGAGCTTTCCTCAAGATTCTCTTGGCTTCGTCACGCCTGTCAGGTAGTGTGCCATCTTGCAAATATTTCCGGATAGGAGTCATCCAGGTTCCTTCTTCGATTGCAGTTATTAGGTTCACTTGTTCGAAACTTGGGGCTAGCTGCCTTGAGATGGCTAGTGCTCCGGAAATGGTGCTATTCTTCATACTAGCTTGCTTTGCAAGTTCATCGGCCTCTTGGTTCTCTTCTCGAGGAATGTGTTTGATTAAATAGTGGTCCAATTGATCGAACAGCAGTTTGGTTTTCTTTAGGTATGCTCTGAGTCGTTCTCCTCGAGTCTGGAACTCTCCTAGTACTTGGTTTACGATAAGCTGAGAATCACTATGAAGACATAAAGAACTGACTCCGATTTCTAGGGCAAGTTCCAATCCTGCTATTACTGCCTCATACTCCGCATCGTTGTTAGTGGCCGCGAATTCCAACCTTAATGCATAGTACAGCTTTCTTCCCCTGGGGGTGATTATCACAACACCTGCCCCCGAGCCTTGTTCGTTCGATGCTCCATCTACAAAGAGGTTCCACTTGATGTTTTTTGCTATTTCAAATTGATCCTTGCCTTCGTTGGTAGTGAATTCGGCAATGAAATCGGCCATGGCTTGCCCCTTGATAGCGGTGCGTGGATGGTAGGTGATATCATACTTACTTAGTTCAATACACCATTTGAGGAGTCGCCCAGAAGTGTCGGGACGATGGAGCACCTGTCTTAGCGGTTGATCGGTTAGAACTCTGATGGAGTGAGACTGGAAGTAGTGTCGCAGTTTTCGTGACGCGATTAATAAACAATATGCTAATTTCTCAAGTTTAGGATATCTGGCTTCTGCCCCTTTAAATCTTTTGCTTACAAAGTATACCGGACGTTGCGTGCAGTCTTCTTCTCTTACTAGGGCAGCGCTTAGAGCATGAGATGATACAGCAAGGTATAGGTATAGCTCTTCGCCTTCATTTGGAGTGGAGAGTACGGGTGGTCTCTGAAGGTGTTCGATCAGGTTAAGGAAGGCTTTTAAGCATTCATCGGTCCACTCGAATTTTCCTTTGTCTTTCTTGAGAGCTTCGAAGAAAGGGACACACTTGTCAGTTGTTTTGGAAATGAATCTGCTTAGGGCGGCCACCTTTCCGTTCAGGCTCTGCATTTCTTTTCGAGTGGAAGGTATCCTTATCTCTTTTAGAGCCCGGATTTGTTCAGGGTTTTCTTCAATTCCTCTGGCATGGACGATGAATCCTAAGAATTTTCCCGATGATACTCCGAAGGAGCACTTTAGAGGATTCAGCATCATTCCATATTGGCGAAGTACCTGAACATCTCGCCCAGGTGCCTTACATGGTCATCGGCTTTCCTGGACTTTAACAACATGTCATCCACATACACTTCCATAGTTCATCCTATTAGTTCCGCGAACATCTTGTTGACGAGGCGCTGATAGGTAGCTCCGGCATTTTTGAGTCCAAAAGGCATGACTTTGTAACAATATAATCCGCGGTCAGTGATGAAGCTAGTGTGGTCTTGATCGGGAGCGTGCATGGGAATCTGGTTATATCCGGAGTATGCATCCATAAAAGATAGAAGTTCGTGCCCGGCTGTGCTGTCTACAAGTTGGTCGATTCGGGGAAGTGGGAAGCAATCTTTTGGGCAAACGTCATTCAGGTTGGAGAAGTCGATACATGTTCGCCACTTTCCATTGGCCTTTTTTATTAGTACTGGGTTCGCGATCCATTCTGGGTAGATGGCTTCTCGTATGAAGCCATTAGCAAGTAGGTTCTTTACTTCCTCATCAAGGGCTGCTGATCGTTCTGCCCCCATACTCCTCTTTTTCTGCTTTACTGGTACCTTGGTGGGATCGATGTTCAGCATGTGGCATGCTATGTCTGGAGAGATTCCTGTCATATCCGCATGTGTCCATGCAAATACATCTAAGTTGTGGCGGAGAAAGTCAATGAGTCGATCCTTCAATTCTGTTTTTAGCTGAGATCCGATTTTCAATAGCCTACTGGAATCATGTTTGTCTACAGATACAAATTCCATAGCCTCTGCAGGCTCGGCGGTAGCCTCCTCCTCTTTATCCCTGGGGTTTAGTTCATTGAAGGGATCGCTTGTATACCGAAGAGGAGGGGCTTTCTTTAGTTGCTATGCTTCCAAGCTTTTCATGTAGAGAGTAGTCTCTGCATCTTTCCCTTTATTCTTTCTGGGATTATTTTGAAGTTCAGTTACATAACAGTCTCGAGCAGCGTCTTGATCCCCTTCAACTTCTCCTATTCCGTTATCTGTTGGGAATTTCATCTTCAGGCACCATGGGGCTAGGACAATTTGGAAGTCAGACAAGGCTGGTCTTCCCAAGAAGGCGTTGTAGGCCGAGTGGTTTTCTATTAGTACGAACGTTTGTTTTCGCACAACGGAGCGGGGATGACTTCCTATTTCAACGAAGAGGTCAAGCTGCCCGAGGGGTGACTTTGCATCTCCAGTGAAACCATGTAGTGGTTTGTTGCAGGGAGATACATCCTTCATTGACAGCTTCATTTTGTCGAAAGCATGCTTGAATAGGATATTTACTGAACTTCCGGTGTCTATTAGAATTCGAAAAACTTTAGCTGGACCAAACCAGGCAGAGATGACCATGGGATCCACATGTGGATACTGTCTTCCTTCTAACTCACGCCTACTAAATATGATGTCGTCACTCTCTTTCCGTTTCGGGTGGCGTTCTTCCATAATGGAGTTAACATAGCCTTCCGCATTTCTAAGTGACTTGCCGTATCTTTCCATCTCTGCCCAGCTTCTGTCGGCGATGTGTGGTCCTCCCGAGATGGTATGGACCACTATCTTCTCTTGATTAGAGCCACTGGTGTTGCGATGACCTCTGCCTGCTTCTGGGAGGGGTCGCTTTGAGTTCTCATTGGCAGGAGTTAGAGTCCTGTCTTGACCTTTCACATAGCGTTCCAGTCTTCTTCTTCTAATGTGTTCTTCGATCAAGTCCCGAAGATGGTGGCATTCATTGCTGTCATGTCCGTGGGATTCATGGAAGCGACAGAACTTTCCAGACTTGAGTGCGTTATCTGATTCTTTCTTGTGCGGGGGGCGCTTGTATCCGAGTTCGCCCTGAGTGGCTAGGAAGATGTTTTCGATTGTTTCATTCAAAGGAGTGTAGGAGTCAAATCTTGGTCCTGGTCGATATTGGCGCTTTTCAACCTTCCTACCCCCAGCATTGTCTCTAGATTCATTTCTTCGAGCGTCCTTAGCTGTAGCGGGAACCTTGTCCTGAACTGTCTTACCTTGTTGTCCTGACTGCCTCTCCGTAGCAGCGTCTTCAAGTCTCATATACTTTCCAGCTTCATGGAACAAATCGGGCAAGGTAGCTGGTTTTTCCTTAGTTAATCTTCTGGAAAACTTGGTATCTGGGTGTACACCACTACAGAGGGCCATTAGGGTGAGCTTCTCATCAGCATCTTGAACTGCGGCCGCTGCGACGTTGAACCGGGTTAGATATTGTTGCAGTGTCTCTCCGGATTTATGTTTGACATTGGATAGAGAATAAGCATCCTTGGGTTGTTCCATATGGATGCGGAACTGGCTAATGAACCTTTCTTTCAACATCTCCCATGAGCTGATGGATCCTTGGGGTAGATGGCAGAACCCGGAGGTAGCTAGATCTGCTAGGAATAGTGGAAAGTATTTACACAATACCCCTTCTGTTGCTCCGCTCATGAGCATATGCTGGGTGTATCTCTGTAAGTGTACGATGGGGTCAGAAGTTCCCTTGTAAGGTTCCATGGTTGGCATTTTCCATTCCCGGGGGGTGATGGCAGTTTCGATATTGCGGGTAAAGGGGCTGGTGACCCTAGCGCCTATTCCCCGGTCCCTTTGCTCCCGTTGGACGCACTCTCTGAATAATCGTGCCATTCTTTCATCAGAATTTGGAGCGGATAGAAATGAACTTGGCTCTTCCCTGCGGGATTGATCTCGTCCAGATGGCCTGAAGGGATGGTACAGTCTATCACTTCTGGCGTTGTCCAGTGGCTGTCTCTGGCTGCTCGGATGCACGCGAGGACCATCTACAGTTGCCCCCTGCCTTGATCTTCCCCTGTGGGGTTCTGTTTCGAGCATTTCCACGGGGTCAACTTCGGGCTGGGTTCTAGCTCGGCTCCGTTCAGCGGGGTTTCTATGATTAGGTGGCATACTGGCTCAGCTACATCCGACCCTCGCCTGGCGCCTCCCCCACTGGGTTCGGTCCTAAGCGCTTCCTCGAGTCGGAGTTCGGGCCGAGTCCGGGCGTAGCCCCTATCATTGTTGTTTCCGTTGATAGCTTCTTCGAAGAGGGAAGACCTTTGCTGTCTCCGAGATCCTCCAGATTGAGATTCACCCCATGATTCAGTGTTGCGGTTGGATTCTTCGACATCCCTCAAGCGTGACATGAGTTGGTTCACCAAAGCTTCTTGTTGGGATGCGAAGCGGTTAGTCACTTCCACCACCACTCTGTCTAGGTCTGCCCTAGTGATTACTGCCGGTTGTTCCGCGGCAGGGGCTGTTGGAATTGCCTGATCTACATGTGGCACTGCTGCTGTAGTGGGATGGTTCTCTTCATCTGGATCCACTGGATTTGGGGCGCTGCTGGTTGCAACGTTCTTTCCCTTGTTGGCGTCTTTTCTTGGCCTGGAAGTTATGTTTCCTAGGCAATGAAGGGTGCTATTAGGAAAGAAGGTTGAATGAGGGAAGCTGAAGCTTCGTGTTTCAAGTTCTCAGTGAAAGCACCAAAAATGTTTGCGCAAAAAATGGGCAAACACCTCCAAGTCGTGTGATTTAGTTGATTTTATGTGATTTCTAGTGATTTGGATGAGTTATGCAAATATGTAAAAAGCAGGGGCTGAAATGTAAAAGACTGTTTGCGCAAAAAATGGGCAAACACCTCCAAGTCATGTTATTTAGTTGATTATATGTGATTTTCAATGATTTGGATGAGTTATGTAAATATGAAAAAAGCAGGGGCTGAAATGTAAAAGACACACAGATTTATAGTGGTTCGGCCAGAACGTGCCTACGTCCACTTTATATGTTATTATCCTTTTTCTTTCAGATTACAAGTACAAGGCTTTGTATGCAAGTATATGAAAGTAGTTTGAAAGTTCCTTCCGTGCTTGAGCTCTCAAACTTGTCTGCCATTGTTGTACCCCTACCCCTCTATTTATAGAGTGAGGTAGGGGCAGGGATCTTGGATGTATATAGCTGCTGGTGGGCCCGGGCTGAAGCAATCTGGACTGGCAATTGTCTGGTTCGGCGATGCTTCATTCGGCAGGGAGCTTGGACCGGTGGTAGGTGTGGACCGGTGGTAGGTGTGGACCGGTGGTAGGTGTGGACCGTTGGTAGGTGTGGTCCGGTGGTGAGTGTGGTTCGGTGTTAGATGGTGTGGGCTTTGGACCGGCAATGGCCTCGTCCGGTAGTAGTGGGGGATGTTTGGATCGGTAGTATGATTGGTTCGGCCATAATGGGAATGGATTTGGTTCGGCCTTGATGGAGATGGGTTTGGTCCGGTGGCCGAATGGGAATGCCGACTGAGCTTGTATATTGCGAATGCCGGATGGACTTCTATGCTTGCATTGAGCCTTGTGTTTGTCGAACGTAGTAGGGGTTGTGTTCCTGGGTGAAACTGTGATTCCTTGGTCTCGAGATCTTCTGGGTGAGAATTCGCCCAACATTTGCCCCCTAAAGTGGGGCACGTGCTTGCATGTGTCGCGCTTTGTTTCCCTGCGGTAGGAAGGCTTGTTTTGTAATACCATGGGCTGGATGTTCGTATTCTGTTGATGTCCTGCAAAGGAATTTACAGTTTTAGTGTGATTTCAAATATCGATCGCTCGGGATCGAAATTTTTGAGATAGAGCGAATCGTGCCGTTCGGGGCGAGAGGGTGTGCCCCGAGGGGGTTTAGCATTATCGATGCCAGGTTCACGTTAGAGTGGGTCCCTGGATCGTTTGTCAAGGTGGTTTATCGCCAGATCAGAGCATGCCTAGGGATCGTTCGCGACCCCGTACATGTGTAAGTAGCTTAGCCATTTCATAATTATCAGAATCAAATATCCATTTAACCGATGAGCTTAGAAAGGATGTCAAAGTGCAAATTCTCACGACGATAGGGTTAATAGCCATTCAGAGCGTGCCTATGGACCGTTCGTGGTTGCGTACACGTGTAAATGATTAACCCACGTTGGTGAGAGATTTACGACTCATTCATTGTTATCATATTCTCTACTTTATTAGCAGGTCCTAGAGTTCGGTACTTAT
Organism: Allium cepa; assembly: GCA_030765085.1. Lineage (NCBI taxonomy): Eukaryota > Viridiplantae > Streptophyta > Magnoliopsida > Asparagales > Amaryllidaceae > Allium > Allium cepa. The sequence continues at coordinate 32,197,271 of CM060943.1, read as the reverse complement.
CTGAGTGAGGTGCCCTGCATGCCCCCTGTTTCTGGTTTTCGCTGGTGGAGACAGCTTCATTCGGTTTTTGGTTGGTCCGGTATATGTTGGTCCGGTGGGCAGGACCAGTTGGTTCGGCAGATCTGGGCGCGCCTATATATAGAGCTACACACCCTTAGTTTTTTCCTTACCGAACCAGAGAGCCGAATCAACTGACCACCGAACCAAATCTTCTGCCGAACCAAGCTTCTTCCGAATCAGGTACATCCTTTTTTACCGAATGGGTTTGATTGCCGAATACACACGAAAGATTTCAAATGCCGAATGAACTTGAGACATCAGTGCCGAATGAACTTTAGACATCATCGCCAAATGAACTTTCGTCATAAGTGCCGAATGAACTTTAGACATCATTGCCGAATGAACATATGACCCTAGTACCGAATGGCCTTGAATCCCAGTGCCGAATTACTTTTGTATTCGGACTTTGAGTGGAACTCCAGACTTATGCATGCTTGCTTGCTTATACTTCCGTTCTAACGTCATGTTTTTCACTTTTGTGTATGCAGATAAATGTCTCGCAAGGCGGAAACACGATCAGACAGACGGAAATCCAAGGATGGAGGAGAGTCTTCTTCCGTGCCCCCAGCCCAACCAGGATCCGGGCAACATCGACCTGTTCCGAGGTCGTTAGTGGACGGATATGGTCCACAGGAACTTCTGGTCTCCCCTCCCGATTGCTGTCCTAGCTCCCTAAAGGAGGAGCAACTTGATGTCATATCTCGTTCATTCGGGATAGACAGGGCTCTTATGCTGCTGCCGGGAGATGGAGTGATGCCGTATAATCCCCCCGAAGGTTACTTTGCTTACAGCAGATATCATTGCATGTGTGGTGCTATCCCTCCTATCAACGCCTAGATAGTCAGCTTTACCACATATTTGAAAGTGGCTCCATTCCAGCTTCAGCCAAACTCTTATGCCATTCTGGTGAGCCTTTTCGTTATCTTCCAGAGGAGGTACGGGCGCCCTCCTTCTAACCGGGAAACTCGATATTTGTATAACCTGAGAGGCTACAAGAAGGGGTCTCCGTATATTAGTCTAGAAGCGGCCGTGCCCTTCAAACCAGTCCTGGACTTATATTCAAAGTTTACCATGTTCAAGAAAGAATGGTTTTTTATCAAGGACGATTCTGTTTCTTTCCGCCTTTTCACTTCCGGCTGTAAGATGAATTTCATTTATATTTTCCATGTTCTGATTGTAGTGCTTTTTCTGACATGCTTCTATTTCTTGCTAGCGACAGGTGGCATTGCAGTCGTGGAAGATGATTCTTTGGCGCGGATGGCTGCTGAAATAAAGGCCATTCCTGCACGGGACAGGTCGGCTTCTTTCCCGATCAGGAACGCTACCCTCCTTGAGTACAACTTGATCCTGCCGCACCAGTCCGTGATTAAGCAGAGGGACACGGCTGAGGAGAAGGCCGCTAAAGCTAAGGAGGGGGCCACGGTGAAGAGTGGCAAGAGGAAGCCCTTTGTTCAACACCCAGTCGTGGGAGGTAAGAAGCTTAAGGAGTCTGATGGCCCCTCTCCTAGTACTCGCCCGATCATCCCGGAGGAGGAAGGTGTGGAAGAGGGCGAAGGAGGCGATACGGGAGGAGAGTCAGAGGGCGGAAGAGATGGCGATGGAGATGGTGATGGCGATGGACAGGGCGGCAGTGGTGCTGGTGCCTTAACCTCCGGGCAGGTAGGGGAGCTTCAGGAGTGGACGGATGAGGCCCTCCGTCAGGCTTTCAGGGAATCGGAGGGAGAGTCGGAAGCGGAGAAGGCGAAGAAAACTGGCAAGGCTGTGGCTGCTGCCGATCCATCCCCTAAAGGTTCCTCAGCTAGGGTAACTTCGGCGGTGCCAGGTGAACTTTTGACTTCCGCCGATTCCATTTTCGATAAGGACTTAGGAATATTTTATGGTTCACTCCCGTCCTGGAATGAGATTCAGGACTTATTGCAGTACCCCACTCCTCCGCAGGGTTTGTATAATAGATGTGCCTTCTCACTTTTCTTTCTTTTTAACTTAACATGTTTCTTGAATTGTGGACTATTGTATGTTCATAACACTTGTCCTTTATTCCTGGGGCGGGCCAGGTGGTTAAAACGTCAGATGTTCGACACCGCCTCGAACAATTCAAGTTGATGAGAGCTTCTGCGAAGCCTGCCACTGGTCGTACTGGGGACGTAGTCAGTTACCGTCCTCTTCTTGGAGTCATTGAAGAGAGAATTCAGAAAAAGAAGCGGAGTCGTTCCTTATTTGAGTCCTCCTCTGGTCCGCAGCTTCCTACTCAGCCTCCTCGTGATACCACGGAGGAGAGCACGGAGTCTGGCCCCCCTCATTCTCCTTTCAAGAATCCAACCATTATCCGTATAAGACGCCCTGACGTGCCTCATCACGTGCCTCGTGACCCCTTTGCCGGTCATCCTGATTTAGATCCAAACTCTCAGGATATCTCATTTGATGAGGCCATGGGTGAGCACCTTCTTCCCCGCAACCCCATGGTACGAGTGCTTGATGAGGCCAAATCCCTAGATCTTGATCTGCTCACTACTCGGGTAGTTACCATGGGGAACGAGGCCAAGGCTAATATCGATCGGGTGGCTGAAGAGACCAAGAAGTTAATGGAGCATCATGCTCGTTTAGTCAAGGCCGGGGAGGAGATTGGGAGCGCTAATATTCGGTTGCGGCTAAAGGTTGCCGATCAGGCCAAACAGCTTGCTGATCAGGCTATTCAGATCTCTCAGCATGAGGAAGCCTCCAGGCGGCTAAAAGAGACTATGGAAATGGCTAGTAGGGCAGAGCTACAGAAGATAGAGGCCGCCTGTAAGGAGCGGATTAACATGGCCATTGCGACAGTGGATGAGGTTTGGAATGCGGATCTCGAGCAGGTGGGGGAATTGTCTGGGAGGCTTGAGGCCGCTGAGATGGCTCAAGTCAAGCTAAAGGAAGAGATGGAGGAGATGAGGAGGTCTCTCCAGGCTGACTGCTTGAGATACCGATCAGAGAGGGATGCTGCTGTCGCCAAGTCGCAGGTTTCCGAGGCCCGGGTGAGGGAGTTTGAGGAGAATGAGGGGATGATGGATGAAATGCTGCAGGACATGTACTTCCGCACTTGGAAGGAGGGCAGCTTGTCTTGGATGGATGACTACCCCCGGGTCATGGCTAAGGTATACCTTCGGGCCTTAGAGGAGGCCAGGGTCAATGCGGGTAAGGAAGGTGGAGAGGCTTTTAGTCTAGATGCGGTCACTGCTCAGTTCTCGAAGGAGGAGCAAGCGGCGGTGAAGGAGGGGATGCGGCTACTTGCCGCGGAGGAAGCGGGTGTGCATTTGGATGATGAGGATCAAGCGGCGGACGTTGGTGAGTTATTCTTCTCTTTTCCTTTTCTTTCTGGGTTTCCATAACTTGATCGTTTATCGTTTGTTTAATGAATTCCTCTTCTGAATTGGACAGGTGGAACTTCCGATCAACACGCTAGGAGCTCCGATCCTGCGGCCAAGTAGGCTTGTGAGAGTTTGTTGGATGAGAGCGAAGTGTGGACGCAGCTGGTCACTCGTCCGGATTTGGCCGCCTTTTTGTTTCCTTTCATCGCTGTTTATGTTAGTTCAAAACATTGATGTGATTGTAATAATATTATTTGCAAAGAATAACTTTGTGTGATTTTATAATATAAGCTGATTTTGTTATGTTTGAACGTTGTTGTCATCTTGATGTGCTGCGTGAGAAGTATAACTATGTATATGCCTGTGATTTTAGTTGTGTTTGATGCTAAGCTTCTGCTTGAAATATAATTTCATGTTTTGCAATGTTAGTGTGACGTATGAATAAGTTATAGTTACATATTTATGTGCAAGAGAAGAGAGTACCGCCCTTCATGTTTTAGTTGCACGCAGTAGCTTTGAGTGTCTTGTATAGCTGAGTACTTTGCCACCCAGTAGGCAGGCTTAGATTCTCACGAGTGAATGCTTCCTATTTGGTTTCCTGTACTTTAGAGTTCGTTATAAAGGATAGGAGAAAAGTATTTAAATAAAATGGAAATGTAGATAAAGTAGAACTTCCAGTCACGGAAGGCCGTCGATGTGCTTAAGTTCGTGGCAAACGGGCTTTGTAGTCACTTTCCCTAGCTGTGGGTCTTGGAGACTTTTGTCACCCATCTTACGCCTCCGCAGGGAGTTTTCTTTTTTACCACAGCCGCACTTAAGACACATCGGAGCCGAGATTGCGCACGGTAACTACCCGAACCATTATGGTCCGTAATCGTGGGTATTATTCGATTTACCGTGGCCGGCTAGCGTGGGTGCCGTTGGCCGTGAAGTACCCCTGGCTGGCCACACCTTATGTTGGGGCTTAAAGTAGGTTCACAGTTGCCGGCGAGCCGAACGCCGTAATGAGCTGCCATCGGCTATAGTCGGCCTTTATGATGACTTATAATCGGCTCATTATAGTTGGCTTTGAGGGCAGGCGCGAGCAATGAGTTAACCCGCAGCAGAGGGATACTGGAGCAAAAGTGTCTCATTGGCGAGTGCATAGAATCGTAGCGTACCTGTTAGGCCTTGTCCAGATGAGGCCGCGGTGCGTCTTGAGTGGAGATGCCATAGGATTTTGTTCAACAGAAAAGGATAAAGCTTAACAAGCAGCCAAGATATAAAGGAACAAGTTAAAAAGAGACAAGATTTTTTAAAGTGGTTCGGCACGAAAGTACCTACGTCAACTGATTCTCTTTGTTAATTCACTTCATATGGGCAGTACAAGTTAAGAAAAGTATTGACGGAGGTGTCGGATGTTCCATGCCCTCTGGAACACCTCTCCGTCCACTGTTGACAAAATATAAGCTCCGTTGTGGAGATATTTATGAATTACATATGGTCCGTCCCAGATGGGGTCCAGTGCCCCGGGGCACGGAAAGATTCGCCTGAGGACAAGATCTCCTTCTTGTAAGCTGCGATGCTTGACTTTGGAGTTGTATAGTGCTGCCACTTTTTGTTTGTGAGCTGCTGCTTTGAGTGCTGCATCGTTTCTCCTTTCCTCAATCAGATCCAAAGACATGAGGAGGAGTTCTTCGTTTTCTTCTGCATTGTGGTGGATCCTACGGTGGGAAGGAACAATAGTCTCAATAGGGAGCATTGCCTCCGATCCGTATGGCAATGAGAAAGGAGTATGTCCCGTTGATGTTCTGAAAGATGTGCGGTAGGCCCAAAGTGCCGTAGGAAGTTCGTCCACTCAAGCGCCTTTTGACTTTTCAAGTTTCTTCTTGATTAGGGTTTTGAGAATTTTGTTGACAGCTTCGACTTGTCCGTTTTCCTGAGGATAAGCTACTGATGAGAAGCTTTTATGAATTCCATGCTCTTGGCACCAGTCGGCGAATTCTTTGCTGCCAAATTGGAGTCCGTTGTCTGATACGATCTTGAGTGGTATTCCGTACCTGCACAGAATATTTTTGATCAAGAAGTTGATAACTTTTGCTGAAGATATATTATTTAGGGGTTCCGCTTCCACCCATTTGGTGAAATAATCGACTGCCACTATAGCATATTTAGCTCCGCCTCGGCCTGTTGGCAGTTCGCCAATTAAATCAATTCCCCATACAGTAAAGGGCCAAGGGCTGGTCATTTGAGTAATCTCATTTGTGGGTAGTCGAGGAATCTTGGCAAATTTCTGACATCTGTCGCATTTCTTGACGAAGTCTAAGGCGTCTTTGTTTAGTGTGGGCCAGTAATATCCATATCGGAGTATCTTTTTTGCCAGAGTCTGCCCTCCAGTGTGATCTCCACAACCTCCCTGATGGATGTTTGATAAGATTTCCTTGGCTTCCCTTCCAGTGACGCATCTTAATAAGGGGCTTGAGAAGCCACGCCGATAGAGGATGCCTTCTTGTATTGTGTAGTGGGGAGCTTTCCTCAAGATTCTCTTGGCTTCGTCACGCCTGTCGGGTAGTGCGTCATTTTGTAAATATTTCCGGATAGGAGTCATCCAGGTTCCTTCTTCGATCGCAGTTATCAGATTCACTTGTTCGAAACTTGGGGCGAGCTGCCTCGAGATGGCTAGTGCTCCGGAAATGGTGTTATTCTTCATACTAGCTTGCTTTGCTAGTTCATCGGCCTCTTGGTTCTCTTCTCGAGGAATGTGTTTGATTAGATAGTGGTCCAATTGATCGAGCAGTAGTTTGGTTTTCTTTAGGTATGCTGTGAGTCGTTCTCCTCGAGTCTGGAACTCTCCTAGTACTTGGTTTACGATAAGCTGAGAATCACTATGAAGACATAAAGAATTGACTCCAATTTCTAGGGCAAGGTCCAATCCCGCTATTACTGCCTCATATTCCGCATCGTTGTTAGTGGCCGTGAATTCCAACCTCAATGCATAGTACAGCTTTCTTCCCCTGGGGGTGATGATCACAATACTTGCCCCCGAGCCTTGTTCGTTCGATGCTCCATCAACAAAGAGGTTCCACTTGATGTTTTTTGCTATTTCGGATTGTTCCTTGCCTTCGTTGGTAGTGAATTCGGCAATGAAATCGGCTATGGCTTGTCCTTTGATAGCGGTGCGAGGATGGTAGGTGATATCCTACCGACTTAGTTCAATGCACCATTTGAGGAGTCGCCCAGAAGTGTCAGGACGATGGAGCACCTGTCTTAGCGGTTGATCGGTTAGAACTCTGATGGAGTGAGACTAGAAGTAGTGTCGCAGTTTTCGTGACGCGATCAATAAACAATATGCTAATTTCTCAAGTTTAGGATATCTGGCTTCTGCCCCTGTAAATCTCTTACTTACAAAGTATACTGGGCGTTGTGTGCGGTCTTCTTCTCTTACCAAGGCGGCACTTAGAGCATGAGATGATACGGCGAGGTATAGGTATAGCTCTTCGCCTTCGTTTGGAGTTGAGAGTACTGGTGGTCTCTGAAGGTGTTCGATCATGTTAAGGAAGGCTTTTAAGCATTCATCGGTCCACTCGAATTTTCCTTTGTCTTTCTTGAGAGCTTCGAAGAAAGGAACGCACTTGTCAGTTGCTTTGGAAATGAATCTGCTTAGGGCGGCCACCTTTCCGTTTAGGCTCTTCATTTCCTTTCGAGTGGAAGGTATCCTTATCTCTTTTAGAGCCCGGATTTGTTCAGGGTTTGCTTCAATTCCTCTGGCATGGACGATGAATCCTAAGAATTTTCCCGATAATACTCCGAAGGAGCACTTTAGAGGATTCAGCTTCATTCCATATCGACGAAGTACCTGAAACATCTCACCCAGTTGGCTTACATGGTCGTCGGCTTTCCTGGACTTTACCAACATGTCGTCCACATACACTTCCATTGTTCGTCCTATTAGTTCCGCGAACATCTTGTTGACGAGGCGCTGATAGGTAGCTCCGGCATTTTTGAGCCCGAAAGGCATGACTTTGTAACAATATAATCCTCGGTCAGTGATGAAGTTAGTGTGGTCTTGATCGGGAGCGTGCATGGGAATCTGGTTATACCCGGAATATGCATCCATAAAAGATAAAAGTTCGTGCCCGGCTGTGCTGTCTACAAGTTGGTCGATTCGGGGAAGTGGGAAGCAATCTTTTGGGCAAGCGTCATTCAGGTTGGAGAAGTCAATACATGTTCGCCACTTTCCATTGGCCTTTTTTACTAGTACTGGGTTAGCGATCCACTCTGGGTAGATGGCTTCTCGTATGAAGCCATTAGCAAGTTGGTTCTTTACTTCCTCATCAAGGGCTGCTGATCGTTCTGCCCCCATACTTCTCTTCTTCTGCTTTACCGGTACCTTGGTGGGATCGATGTTCAGCATGTGGCATGCTATGTCTGGGGAGATTCCTGTCATATCGGCATGTGTCCATGCAAATACATCTAAGTTGTGGCGGAGAAAGTCAATGAGTTGATCTTTCAATTCCGTTTTTAGCTGAGATCCGATTATTAATAGTTTACTTGAATCATGCTTGTCTATAGATACGAATTCCATAGCCTCTGCAGGCTCGGCGGTAGCCTCCTCCTCTTTATCCCTAGGGTCTAGTTCATTGAAGTGATCGCTTGTATACCGAAGAGGAGGGGCTTTCTTTAGTTGCTATGCTTCCAAGCTTTTCATGCAGAGAGTAGTCTCTGCATCTTTCCCTTTATCCTTTCTGCGGTTATTGCGAAGTTCAGTTACATAACAGTCTCGGGCAGCGTCTTGATCCCCTTCAACTTCTCCTATTCCGTTATCTGTTGGGAATTTCATCTTCAGGCACCACGGGGCTTGGACAATTTGGAAGTTAGATAAGGCAGGTCTTCCCAGGAAGGCGTTGTAGGCCGAGTGGTTTTCTATTAGTACGAATGTTTGTTTTCGTACAACAGAGCGAGGATGATTTCCTATTTCGACGAAGAGATAAAGTTGCCCGAGGGGCATTTTCGCATCTCCAGTGAAACCGTGCAGGGGTTTGTCGCAGGGAGACACGTCCTTCATTGACAGCTTCATTTTGTCGAAAGCATGCTTGAATAGGATATTTACGGAGCTTCCTGTGTCTATTAGAATTCGAAAAACTTTAGCTAGACCGAACCAGGTAGAGATGACCACGGGATCCATATGTGGATACTGTCTTCCTTCTAAATCACGCCTACTGAATATGATGTCGTCACTCTCTTTTCGTTTCGGGTGGCGTTCTTCCATAATGGAGTTAACATAGCCTTCAGCATTTCTATGTGACTTGCTGTATCTTTCCATTTCTGCCCAGCTTCTGTCGGCGATGTGTGGTCCTCCCGAGATGGTATAGACCACTATCTTCTCTTGACTAGAGCCACTGGTGTTGTGATTCCCTCCGCCTACTTCTGGGAGGGGTCGCTTTGAGTTCTCATTGGCAGGAGTTGGAGTTCTGTTCTGACCTTTCACATAGCGTTCCAGTCTTCTTCTTCTAATGTGTTCTTCGATCATGTCCCGAAGATGGTGGCATTCATTGGTGTCATGTCCGTGGGATTCGTGGAAGCGACAGAACTTTCCAAACTTGAGTGTGTTATCTGATTCTTTCTTGTGCGGGGGGCGCTTGTATCCGAGTTCGCCCTGAGTGGCTAGGAAGATGTTTTCGATTGTTTCATTAAAAGGAGTGTAGGAGTCAAATCTTGGTCCTGGTCGATATTGGCGCTTTTCAACCTTCCTACCCCCAGCATTGTCTCTAGATTCATTTCTTCGAGCGTCCTTAGCTGCAGCGGGAACCTTGTCCTGAACTGTCTTACCTTATTGCCCTGACTGCCTCTCCGTAGCAGCGTCTTCAAGTCTCATATACTTTCCAGCTTCATGGAAGAAATCAGGGAAGGTAGCTGGTTTTTCCTTAGTTAATCTTCTGGCAAACTTGGTATCTTGATGTACACCACTACAGAGGGCCATTAGGGTGAGCTTCTCATCGGCATCTTGAACTGCGGCCGCTGCGGCGTTGAACCGGGTTAGATATTGTTGCAGTGTTTCTCCAGATTTTTGTTTGACATTGGATAGAGAATAAGCATCCTTGGGTTGTTCCACATGGATGCGGAACTGGCTAATGAACTTTTCTTTCAACATCTCCCATAAGCTGATAGATCCTTGGGGTAGATGGCAGAACCAGGAGGTAGCTAGATCTGCTAGGAATAGCGGAAAGCATTTACACAATACACCTTCTGTTGTTCCGCTCATGAGCATATGCTGTGTGTATCTCTGTAAGTGTACGATGGGGTCAGAAGTTCCTTTGTAAGGTTCAATGGTTGGCATTTTCCATTCCCGAGGGGTGATGGCAGTTTCGATATTGCGAGTAAAGGGGCTGGTTACCCTACGCCTATTCCTCGATCCCTTTGCTCCCGTTGGATGCATTCTCTGAATAGTCGTGCCATCCTTTCATCGGAATTTGGAGCGGATAGAAATGAACTTGGTTCTTCCCTGCGGGATCGATCTTGCCCAGAGGACCTGTAGGGATGGTATAGTCTATCACTTCTGACGTTATCCAGCGGCTGTCTCTGGCTGCTCGGATGCACGCTAGGACCAGCTACAGTTGCCCCCTGCCTCGATCTTCCCCTGTGGGGTTCTGTTTCAAGCATTTCCATGGGGTCAACTTCGGGCTGGGTTCTAGCTCGGCTCCACTCAGCGGGGTTTCTATGATTAGGTGGCATGACTGGTTCAGCTACATCCGACCCTCGCCTGGCGCACCCCCACTGGGTTCGGTTCCAAGTGCTTCCTCGAGTCGGAGTTCGGGCTGAGTCCGGGCGCGGCCCCTATCATTGTTGTTCCTATTGATGTCTTCTTCGAAGAGGGAAGACCTTTGCTGTCTCCGAGATCCTCCAGATTGAGATTCATCCCATGATTCAGTGTTGCGGTTGGATTCTTCGACATCCCTCAAGCGTTACATGAGTTGGTTCACCAAAGCTTCTTGTTGGGATGCGAAGCGGTTAGTCACTTCCACCACAACTCTGTCTAGGTCTGCTCTAGTGATTACTACCGGTTGTTCCGCGGCAGGGGCTGCTGGAATTGCCTGATCTACATGTGGCACTGCTGCTGTAGTGGGATGGTTCTCTTGATCTGCATCCACTGGATTTGGAGCGCTGCTGGTTGCAACGTTCTTTCCCTTGTTGGCGTCTTTTCTTGGCCTGGAAGTCATGTTTCCTAGGCAATGAAGGGTGCTGTTGGGAAAGAAGGTTGAATGAGGGAAGCTGAAGCTTCGAGTTCGAAGTTCTCAGTGAAAGCACCAAAAATGTTTGCGCAAAAAATGGGCAAACACCTCCAAATCGTGTTATTTAGTTGATTATATGTGATTTTCAATGATTTGGATGAGTTATGTAAATATGAAAAAAGGAGGGGCTGAAATGTAAAAGACACACAGATTTATAGTGGTTCGGCCAGAACGTGCCTACGTCCACTTTATATGTTATTATCCTTTTTTTTCAGATTACAAGTACAAGGCTTTGTATGCAAGTATATGAAAGTAGTTTGAAAGTTCCTTCCGTGCTTGAGCTCTCAAGCTTGTCTGCCATTGTTGTACCCCTAACCCTCTATTTATAGGGTGAGGTAGGGGGCAGAGATCTTGGATTTATATAGCTGCTGGTGGGCCCGGGCTGAAGCAATCTGGACTGGCAATTGTCTTGTTCGGCGATGCTTCATTCGGCATGGAGCTTGGACCGGTGATAGGTGTGGACGGTGGTAGGTGTGGACCGGTGGTAGGTGTGGACCGGTGGTAGGTGTGGTCCTGTGGTGAGTGTGGTTCGGCGTTAGATGGTGTGGGCTTTGGACCGGCAATGGCCTTGTCCGGTAGTAGTGGGGGATGTTTGGATCGGTAGTATGATTGGTTCGGCCATGATGGGAATGGATTTGGTTCGGCCTTGATGGAGATGGGTTTGGTCCAGTGGCCGAATGGGAATGCCGAATGAGCTTGTATATTGCGAATGCCGGATGGACTTCTATGCTTGCATTGAGCCTTGTGTTTGTCGAACGTAGTGGGGGTTGTGTTCCCGAGTGAAACTGTGATTCCTTGGTCTCGAGATCGTCTGGGTGAGAATTCGCCCAACAAAGACACACAGATTTATAGTGGTTCGGCCAGAACGTGCATACGTCCACTTTATATGTTATTATCCTTTTTTCTTTCAGATTACAAGTACAAATCTTTGTATACAAGTATGTGAAAGTAGTTTGAAAGTTCCTTCCTTGCTTGAGCTCTCAAACTTGTCTGCCATTGTTGTACCCCTGCCCCTCTATTTATAGAGTGAGGTAGGGGGCAGGGGTCTTGGATGTATATAGCTGCTGGTGGGCCTGGGCTGAAGCAATCTGGCCTGGTAACGTTCTGGTTCGGCGAAGCTTGGCGCGGCAGTGGTGAGTGGACCGGTTGCAGGCGTAGCTTGGTTCGGCAGTGGTGGTTCGGTGGTAGGAGTGTGGATATGGATCGGCAGTGGCCTCCTTCGGTGGTAGATGAAGATGTTTGGTTCGGTAGTGAGCTTGGAGTTTGGTTCGGTTGTATGTGGTCCGGGCATGGTGGTCCGGTGATGGTGGGAAATGGGATGGACCGGTGGAGTTGGGGCTCGATTCGGTAGAGCTTGGACCGGATGTGTGTTATGCCGAATGGACCTTCGTCTGTATTGCCGAATGAGCCTGTGCTTGGAATGCCGAGTGAACTTTTGCTTGGAATACCGAATGGACTTAGGAACCGGATGGAATGGATGTTGCAAACCCGGGTGAAACTGACGCTTCTCGGTCTCGAGGTCTTCTGGGTGAAAATTCGCCCAACACCCCCGTAACGCTAAACGAGCCAGAAGTTATGGCCATCCGAATAATCGATATCTACAGGGTGCAACATCCGCGGTGCAAGGTGCAACGTCCGTCCGAAATGGCGAAACAGTGTCGTACGACATTTAGAAAAGCGTGCATGGATTTGAAACGGAACAGTACCATGGTGCACCACTCTCCAGCGATGGCAAATCGAAGACGAGCCACGGTAATCCCGTTTTACCGTAAAAATCCGGTGTCGAAAAAACGAAGGGTAAAAAACTTACAAGACCCGATTGAGATTCGGGTTGTCCTTTTTGGGCATTAATCTATCCGTTGACGGCTGAAAGCTTTCAAAGCCGTAGAACTCACCGTGGCCTTCGTTTTGATAGGTTATCGCCCCCGTAATTCTAAACGAGCCAGAAGTTATGGCCATCCGAATAATCGATATCTACAGGGTGCAACATCCGCGATGCATGGTGCAACGTCCGTCCGAAATGGCGAAACAGTGCCGTATGACGTTTAGAAATGCGATCATGGATTTGAAACGGAACAGTACCATGGTGCACCACTCCCCAGCGATGACAAATCGAAGACGAGCCACGGTAATGCCGCTTTACCGTAAAAATCAAGTGACGAAAAAACGAAGGGTAAAAAACTTACGAGACCCGATTGAGATTCGGGTTGTCCTTTTTGGGCATTAATCTATCCGTTGACGGTTGAAAGCTTTAAAAGCCGTAGAACTCACCGTGGCCTTCGTTTTGACAGGTTATCGCCCGCGTAACTCTAAACGAGCCAGAAGTTATGGCCGTCCGAATAATCGCTATCTACAGGGTGCAACATCCACGGTGCAAGGTGCAACGTCCGTCCGAAATGGCGAAACAGTGCCGTACGACTTTTAGGAATGCGTGCAAGGATTTGAAACGGAACAGTACCATGGTGCACCACTCTCCAGCGATGGCAAATCGAAGACGAGCCATGGTAATGCCGTTTTACCGTAAAAATCCGGTGTCGAAAAAACGAAGGGGTAAAAAACTTACGAGACCCGATTGAGATTCGGGATGTCCTTTTTGGGCATTAATCTATCTGTCGATGGCTGAAAGCGGTCAAAGTTATTGAATTCACCGCGGCCTTCGTTTTGACAGGTTATCGCCCCCGTAACTCTAAACGAGCCAGAAGTTATGGCCGTCCGAATAATCGATATCTACAAGGTGCAACATCCACGGTGCAAGGTGCAACATCCGTCCGAAATGGCGAAACAGTGCCGTACGACATTTTGAAATGCGTGCATGGATTTGAAATGGAACAGTACCATGGTGCACCACTCTCCAGCGATGGCAAATCGAAGACAAGCCACGGTAATCCCGTTTTACCGTAAAAATCCAGTGTCGAAAAAACGAAGGGTAAAAAACTTACGAGACCCGATTGAGATTCGGGTTGTCCTTTTTGGGCATTAATCTATCTTTTGACGGCTGAAAGCTTTCAAAGCCTTAGAACATTACCGTGGCCTTCGTTTTGACAGGTTATCGCCCGCGTAAATCTAAACGAGCCAGAAGTTATGGTCGTCCGAATAATCGATATCTACAAGGTGCAACATCCGCGGTGCAAGGTGCAATGTCCGTCCGAAATGGCGAAACAGTGCCGTACGACTTTTAGGAATGCATGCATGGATTTGAAACGGAATAGTACCATGGTGCACCACTCTCCAGCGATGGAAAATCGAAGACGAGCCACGGTAATGCCGTTTTACCGTAAAAATCCGGTGTCGAAAAAACGAAGGGTAAAAAACTTACGAGACCCGATTGAGATTCGGGATGTCCTTTTTGGGCATTAATCTATTCGTTGACGGCTGCAAGCTGTCAAAGCCGTAGAACTCACCGTGGCCTTCGTTTTGACAGGTTATCGCTCCCGTGGCTCTAAACGAGCCAGAATTTATGGCCGTCCAAACAATCGATATCTACAGGGTGCAACATCCGCGGTGCATGGTGCAAGGTCCGTCCGAAATGGCAAAACTGTGCCGTACGACATTTAGAAATGCGTGCATGGATTTAAAACGGAACAGTACCATGGTGCACCACTCTCCAGCGATGGCAAATCGAAGACGAGCCAAGGTAATCCCGTTTTACCGTAAAAATCCGGTGTCAAAAACACGAAGGGTAAAAAACTTACGAGACCCGATTGAGATTCGGGATGTCCTTTTTGGGCATTAATCTATCCGTTGACGGCTGAAATCCATCAAAGCCGTAGAACTCACCGTGACCTTCGTTTTGACAGGTTATCGCCCGCGTAACTCTAAACGAGCCAGAAGTTATGGCCGTCCGAATAATCGATATCTACAGGGTGCAACATCCGCGGTGCAAGGTGCAACGTTCGTCCGAAATGGCGAAACAGTGCCGTACGACTTTTAGAAATGCGTGCATGGATTTGAAACGGAACAGTACCATGGTGCACCACTCTCCAGCGATGGCTAATCGAAGATTAGCCACGGTAATCCCGTTTTACCGTAAAAATCCGGTGTCAAAAACACGAAGGGTAAAATACTTACGAGACCCGATTGAGATTGGGGATGTCCTTTTTGGGCATTAATCTATCCGTTGACGGCTGAAAGCTGTCAAAGCCATAGAACTCACCGCGGCCTTCTTTTTGACAGGTTATCTCCCCCGTAACTCTAAACGAGCCAGAAGTTATGGCCGTCCGAATAATCGATATCTACAGGGTGCCACATCCGCGGTGTAAGGTGCAACGTCCGTCCGAAATGGCGGAACAGTGTCGTACGACATTTAGAAATGCGTGCATGGATTCGAAACGGAAAAGTACCATGGTGCACCACTCTCCAGCGATGGCAAATCGAAGACGAGCCACGGTAATCCCGTTTTACCGTAAAAATCCGGTGTCGAAAAAACGAAGGGTAAAAAACTTACAAGACCCGATTGAGATTCGGCTTGTCCTTTTTGGACACTACTCTATCCGTTGACGGTTGAAAGCTTTCAAAGCCGTAGAACTCACCGTGGCCTTCGTTTTGATAGGTTATCGCCCCCGTAACTCTAAACGAGCCAGAAGTTATGGCCGTCCGAAAAATCGATATCTACAGCGTGCAACATCCACGATGCAAGGTGCAACGTCCGTCCGAAATGGCGAAACAGTGCCGTACGACTTTTAGAAATGCGGGCATGGATTTGAAACGGAACAGTACCATGGTGCACCACTATCCAGCGATGGTAAATCGAAGACGAGCCACGGTAATGCCGTTTTACCGTAAAAATCCGGTGACGAAAAAACGAAGGGTAAAAAACTTACGAGACCCGATTGAGATTCGGGTTGTCCTTTTTGGGCATTAATCTATCCGTTGATGGTTGAAAGCTTTCAAAGCCGTAGGACTCACCGTGGCCTTCGTTTTGACAGGTTATCGCCCGCGTAACTATAAACGAGCCAGAAGTTATGGCCGTCCAAATAATCGCTATCTACAGGGTGCAACATCCGCGGTGCAAGGTGCAACGTCCGTCCGAAATGGCGAAACAGTGCCGTTCGACTTTTAGGAATGCGTGCATGGATTTGAAACGGAACAGTTCCATGGTGCACCACTCTCCAGCGATGGCAATTCGAAGACGAGCCATGGTAACGCCGTTTTACCGTAAAAATCCGGTGTCGAAAAAACGAAGGGGTAAAAAACTTACGAGACCCGATTGAGATTCGAGATGTCCTTTTTGGGCATTAATCTATCCGTCGATGGCTGAAAGTGGTCAAAGCCGTTGAACTCACCGTGGCCTTCGTTTTGACAGGTTATCGCCCCCGTAACTCTAAACGAGCCAGAAGTTATGGTCGTCCGAATAATCGATATCTACAGGGTGCAACATCCACGGTGCAAGGTGCAACATCCGTCCGAAATGGCGAAAAAGTGCCGTACGACATTTTGAAATGCGTGCATGGATTTGAAACGGAACAGTACCATGGTGCACCACTCTCCAGCGATGGCAAATCGAAGACAAGCCACGGTAATCCCATTTTACCGTCAAAATCCAGTGTCGAAAAAACGAAGGGTAAAAAACTTACGAGACCCGATTGAGATTCGGGTTGTCCTTTTTGGGCATTAATCTATCCGCTGACGGTTGAAAGCTTTCAAAGCCTTAGAACATTACCGTGGCCTTCGTTTTGACAGGTTATCGCCTGCGTAACTCTAAACGAGCCAGAAGTTATGGTCGTCCGAATAATCGATATCTACAGGGTGCAACATCCACGGTGCAAGGTGCAATGTCCGTCCGAAATGGCGAAACAGTGCCGTACGACTTTTAGGAACGCATGCATGGATTTGAAACGGAATAGTACCATGGTGCACCACTCTCCAGCAATGGAAAATCGAAGACGAGCCACAGTAATGCCGTTTTACCGTAAAAATCCGATGTCGAAAAAACGAAGGGTAAAAAACTTACGAGACCCGATTGAGATTCGGGATGTCCTTTTTGGGCATTAATATATCCGTTGATGGCTGAAAGCTGTCAAAGCCGTAGAACTCACCGTGGCCTTCGTTTTGACAGGTTATCGCTCCCGTGGCTCTAAACGAGCCAGAAGTTATGGCCGTCCGAATAATCGATATCTACAGGGCGCAACATCTGCGGTGCAAGGTGCAACGTCCGTCCGAAATGGCAAAACTGTGCCGTACGACATTTAGAAATGCGTGCATGGATTTAAAACGGAACAATACCATGGTGCACCACTCTCCAGCGATGGAAAGTCGAAGACGAGCCACGGTAATCCCGTTTTACCGTAAAAATCCGGTGTCAAAAACACGAAGGGTAAAAAACTTACGAGACCCGATTGAGATTCGGGATGTCCTTTTTGGGCATTAATCTATCCGTTGATGGCTGAAAGCCATCAAAGCCGTAGAACTCACCGTGACCTTCGTTTTGACAGGTTATCGCCCGCGTAACTCTAAACGAGCCAGAAGTTATGGCCGTCCGGATAATCGATATCTACAGGGTGCAATATCCGCGGTGCAAGGTGCAACGTCCGTCCGAAATGGCGAAACAGTGCCATACGACTTTTAGAAATGCATGCATGGATTTGAAACGGAACAGTACCATGGTGCACCACTCTCCAGCGATGGCTAATCGAAGATTAGCCACGGTAATCCCGTTTTACCGTAAAAATCCGGTGTCAAAAACACGAAGGGTAAAAAACTTACGAGACCCGATTGAGATTGGGGATGTCCTTTTTGGGCATTAATCAATCCGTTGACGGCTAAAAGCTCTCAAAGCCATAGAACTCACCGTGGCCTTCGTTTTGACAGGTTATCGCCCCCGTAACTCTAAACGAGCCAGAAGTTATGGCCGTCCGAATAATCGATATCTACAGGGTGCAACATCCGCGGTGCAAGGTGCAACGTCCGTCCGAAATGGCAAAACAGTGTCGTACGACATTTAGAAATGCATGCATGGATTTGAAATGGAACAGTACCATGGTGCACCACTCTCCAGCGATGGCAAATCGAAGACGAGCCACGGTAATCCTGTTTTACCGCAAAAATCCGGTGTCGAAAAAACGAAGGGTAAAAAACTTACAAGACCCGATTGAGATTCGGGTTGTCCTTTTTGGGCATTAATCTATCTGTTGACGGCTGAAAGCTTTCAAAGCCGTAGAACTCACCGTGGCCTTCGTTTTGATAGGTTATTGCCCCCATAACTCTAAACGAGCCAGAAGTTATGGCCGTCCGAATAATCGATATCTACAGGGTGCAACATCCACGATGCAAGGTGCAACGTCCGTCCGAAATGGCGAAACGTGCCGTACGACTTTTAGAAATGCGGGCATGGATTTGAAACGGAACAGTACCATGGTGCACCACTCTCCAACGATGGTAAATCGAAGACGAGCCACGGTAATGCCGTTTTATCGTAAAAATCCGGTGACGAAAAAACGAAGGGTAAAAAACTTACGAGACCCGATTGAGATTCGGGTTGTCCTTTTTGGGCATTAATCTATCCGTTGACGGTTGAAAGCTTTCAAAGCCGTAGAACTCACCGTGGCCTTCGTTTTGACAGGTTATCGCCCGCGTAACTCTAAACGAGCCAGAAGTTATGGCCGTCCGAATAATCGCTATCTACAGGGTGCAACATCCGTGGTGCAAGGTGCAACGTCCGTCCGAAATGGCGAAATAGTGCCGTACGACTTTTAGGAATGCGTGCATGGATTTGAAACGGAACAGTACCATGGTGCACCACTCTCCAACGATGGCAAATCGAAGACGAGCCATGGTAATGCTGTTTTACCTTAAAAATCCGGTGTCGAAAAAAAGAAGGGGTAAAAAACTTATGAGACCCGATTGAGATTCGGGATGTCCTTTTTGGGCATTAAACTATCCGTCGACGGCTGAAAGCGGTCAAAGCCGTTGAACTCACCGTGGCCTTCGTTTTGACAGGTTATCGCCCCTGTAACTCTAAATGAGCCAGAAGTTATGGCCGTCCGAATAATCGATATCTACAGGGTGCAACATCTGCGGTGCAAGGTGCAACATCCGTCCGAAATGGCGAAACAGTGCCGTACAACATTTTGAAATGCGTGCATGGATTTGAAACGGAACAGTACCATGGTGCACCACTCTCCAGCGATGGCAAATCGAAGACAAGCCACGGTAATCCCGTTTTACCGTAAAAATCCAGTGTCGAAAAAACGAAGGGTAAAAAACTTACGAGACCCGATTGAGATTCGGGTTGTCCTTTTTGGGCATTAATCTATTCGTTGACGGCTGAAAGCTTTCAAAGCCTTAGAACATTACCGTGGCCTTCGTTTTGACAGGTTATCGCCCGCGTAACTCTAAACGAGCCAGAAGTTATGGTCGTCCAAATAATCAATATCTACAGGGTGCAACATCCGCGGTGCAAGGTGCAACGTCCGTCCGAAATGGCGAAACATTGCCGTATGACTTTTAGGAATGCGTGCATGGATTTGAAACGGAATAGTACCATGGTGCACCACTCTCCAGCGATGGCAAATCGAAGACGAGCCACGGTAATGCTGTTTTACCTTAAAAATCCGGTGTCGAAAAAACGAAGGGTAAAAAACTTACGAGACCCTATTGAGATTCGGGATGTCCTTTTTGGGCATTAATCTATCCGTTGATGGCTGAAAGCTATCAAAACGTAGAACTCACCGTGGCCTTCGTTTTGACAGGTTATCGCTCCCGTAGCTCTAAACGAGCCAGAAGTTATGGCCGTCCGAATGATCGATATCTACAGGGTGCAACATCCGCGGTGCAAGGTGCAACGTCCGTCCGAAATGGCAAAAATGAGCCGTGCGGCATTTAGAAATGCGTGCATGGATTTGAAATGGAACAGTACCATGGTGCACCACTCTCCAGCGATGGTAAATCGAAGACGAGCCACGGTAATCCCGTTTTACCGTAAAAATCCGGTGTCGAAAAAATGAAGGGTAAAAACATACGAGACCCGATTGAGATTCGGGATGTTCTTTTGGGCATTAATCTATCCGTTGACGGCTGAAAGCTGTCAAAACCGTAGAACTCACTGTGGCCTTCGTTTTGACAGGTTATCGCCCCCGTAACTCTAAACGAGCCAGAAGTTATGGCCGTCCGAATAATCGATATCTAGAGGGTGCAACATCCGCGGTGCAAGGTGCAACGTCCGCCCGAAATGGCGAAATAGTGCCGTACAACTTTTAGAAATGCATGCATGGATTTGAAACCGAACAGTACCATGGTGCACCACTCTCCAGCGATGGTAAATCGAAGACGAGCCACGGTAATCCCGTTTTACCGTAAAAATCCGGTGTCAAAAACACGAAGGGTAAAAAAACTTATGAGACCCGATTGAGTTTCGGGTTGTCCGTTGACGGCTGAAAGCCGTCAGAGCTGTAGAACTCAATGTGGCCTTCGTTTTGACAGGTTATCGGCCCCGTAACTCTAAACGAGCCAGAAGTTATGGCCGTCCAAATAATCGATATCTACAGGGTGCAACATCCGCGGTGCAAGGTGCAACGTCCGTCCGAAATGGCGAAACAGTGTCGTACGACATTTAGAAATGCGTGCATGGATTTGAAACGGAACAGTACCATGGTGCACCACACTCCAGCGATGGCAAATCGAAGACGAGCCAAGGTAATGCCGTTTTACCGTAAAAATCCGTTGTCGAAAAAACGAAGTGTTAAAAACTTACAAGACTCGATTGAGATTCGGGTTGTCCTTTTTAGGAATTAATCTATCCGTTGACGGCTGAAAGCTTTCAAAGCGTAGAACTCACCGTGGCCTTCGTTTTGACATGTTATTGCCCCCGTAACTCTAAACGAGCCAGAAGTTATGGCCGTCCGAATAATCGATATCTAGAGGGTGCAACATCCGCGGTGCAAGGTGCAACGTCCGTCCGAAATGGCGAAACAGTGCCGTAAAACTTTTAGAAATGCGTGCATGGATTTGAAACGGAACAGTACCATGGTGCACCACTCTCCAGCGATGGTAAATCGAAGACGAGCCACGGTAATCCCGTTTTACCGTAAAAATCCGGTGTCAAAAACACGAAGGGTAAAAAACTTATGAGACCCGATTGAGATTCGGGTTGTCCGTTGACGGCTGAAAGCCGTCATAGCTGTAGAACTCAATGTGGCCTTCGTTTTGACAGGTTATCGGCCCCGTAACTCTAAACGAGCCAGAAGTTATGGCCGTCCAAATAATCGATATCTACAGGGTGCAACATCCGCGGTGCAAGGTGCAACGTCCGTCCGAAATGGCGAAACAGTGTCGTACGACATTTAGAAATGCGTGCATGGATTTGAAACGGAACAGTACCATGGTGCACCACTCTCCAGCGATGGCAAATCGAAGACGAGCCAAGGTAATGCCGTTTTACCGTAAAAATCCGTTGTCGAAAAAACGAAGTGTTAAAAACTTACAAGACTCGATTGAGATTCGGGTTGTCCTTTTTGGGAATTAATCTATCCGTTGACGGCTGAAAGCTTTCAAAGCATAGAACTCACCGTGGCCTTCGTTTTGACATGTTATCACCCCCGTAACTCTAAACGAGCCAGAAGTTATGGCCGTCCGAATAATCGATATCTACAGGGTGCAACATCCGCGATGCAAGGTGCAATGTCCGTCCGAAATGGAAAAACAGTGTCGTACGACTTTTAGAAATGCGGGCATGGATTTGAAACAGAACAGTACCATGGTGCACCACTCTCCAGCGATGGTAAATCGAAGACGAGCCACGGTAATGCCGTTTTACCGTAAAAATCGGGTGTCGAAAAATCGAAGGGTAAAAAACTTACGAGACCCGATTGAGATTCGGGTTGTCCTTTTTGGGCATTAATCTATCCATTAACGGTTGAAAGCTTTCAAAGCCGTAGAACTCACAGTGGCCTTCGTTTTGACAGGTTATCGCCCGCGTAACTCTAAACGAGCCAGAAGTAATGGCCGTCCGAATAATCTCTATCTACAGGGTGCAACATCCGCGGTGCTAGGTGAACCGTCCGTCCGAAATGGCGAAACAGTGCCGTACGAATTTTAGGAATGCGTGCATGGATTTGAAACGGAACAGTAACATGGTGCACCACTCTCCAGCGATGGCAAATCGAAGACGAGCCACGGTAATGCCGTTTTACCGTAAAAATCCAGCGTCGAAAAAACGAAGGGTAAAAAACTTACAAGACCCGATTGAGATTCGGGTTGTCCTTTTTGGGCATTAACCTATCCGATGACGGCTGAAAGCTTTCAAAGCCGTAGAACTCACCGTGGCCTTCGTTTTGACAGGTTATCGCCCCTGTAACTCTAAACGAGCCAGAAGTTATGGCCGTCCGAATAATCGATATCTAGAGGGTGCAACATCCGCGGTGCAAGGTGCAACGTCCGTCCGAAATGGCGAAACAGTGCCGTACAACTTTTAGAAATGCGTGCATGGATTTGAAACGGAACAGTACCATTGTGCACCACTCTCCAGCAATGGCAAATCGAAGACGAGCCATGGTAATGCCGTTTTACTGTAAAAATCCGGTGTCGAAAAAACGAAGGGGTAAAAAACTTACGAGACCCGATTGAGATTCAGGATGTCCTTTTTGGGCATTAATCTATCCGTCGACGGCTGAAAGCGGTCAAAGCCGTTGAACTCAAAGTGGCCTTCGTTTTGACAGGTTATCGCCCCCGTAACTCTAAACGAGCCAGAAGTTATGGCCGTCCGAATAATCGATATCTACAGGGTGCAACATCCGCGGTGCAAGGTGCAACATCCGTCCGAAATGGCGAAACAGTGCCGTACGACATTTTAAAATGCGTGCATGGATTTGAAACGGAACAGTACCATGGTGCACCACTCTCCAGCGTTGGCAAATCGAAGACAAGCCACAGTAATCCCGTTTTACCGTAAAAATCCAGTGTCGAAAAAATGAAGGGTAAAAAACTTACGAGACCCGATTTAGATTCGGGTTGTCCTTTTTGGGCATTAATCTATCCGTTGACGGCTGAAAGCTTTCAAAGCCTTAGAACATTACCGTGGCCTTCGTTTTGACAGGTTATCGCCCGCGTAACTCTAAACGAGCCAGAAGTTATGGTCGTCCGAATAATCGATATCTACAGGGTGCAACATCCGCGGTGCAAGGTGCAACGTCCGTCCGAAATGGCGAAACAGTGCCGTACGACTTTTAGGAATGCGTGCATGGATTTGAAACGGAATAGTACCATGGTGCACCACTCTCTAGCGATGGCAAATCGAAGACGAGCCACGGTAATGTCGTTTTACAGTGAAAATCCGATGTCGAAAAAACGAAGGGTAAAAAACTTACGAGACCCGATTGAGATTCGGGATGTCCTTTTTGGGCATTAATCTATCCGTTGACGGTTGAAAGCTGTCAAAGCGTAGAACTCACCGTGGCCTTCGTTTTGACAGGTTATCACTCCCGTAGCTCTAAACGAGCCAGAAGTTATGGCCGTCCGAATAATCGATATCTACAGGGTGCAACATCCGCGGTGCAAGATGCAACATCCGTCCGAAATGGCAAAACTGTGCCGTACAACATTTAGAAATGCGTGCATGGATTTGAAACGGAATAGTACCATGGTGCACCACTCTCCAGCGATGGTAAATCGAAGACGAGCCACGGTAATGCCGTTTTACCGTAAAAATCCGGTGTCGAAAAAACGAAGGGTAAAAAACTTACGGGACCCGATTGAGATTCGGGATGTCCTTTTTGGGCATTAATCTATCCGTTCATGGCTGAAAGCTGTCAAAGCATAGAACTCACCATGGCCTTTGTTTTGACAGGTTATCGCTCCCGTAGCTCTAAACGAGCCAGAAGTTATGGCCGTCCGAATAGTCGATATCTACAGGGTGCAACATCCGCGGTGTAAGGTGCAACGTCCGTCCAAAATGGCAAAACTGTGCCGTACGACATTTAGAAATGCGTGCATGGATTTGAAACGGAACAGTACCATGGTGCACCACTCTCCAGCGATAGCAAATCGAAGACGAGCCACGGTAATCCCGTTTTACCGTAAAAATCCGGCGTCGAAAAAACAAAGGGTAAAAAACTTACGAGACCCGATTGAGATTCGGGATGTCCTTTTTGGGCATTAATCTATCCGTTGACGGCTGAAAGCGGTCAAAGCCGTAGAACTTGTTTGCACAAAAAATGGACAAACACCTCCAAGTCGTATTATTTAGTTGATTATATGTGATTTTCAATGATTTTAGATGAGTATGTAAATATGAGAAAGGCAGGGGCTGAAATGTAAAAGACACACAGATTTATAGTGGTTCGGCCAGAATGTGCCTACGTCCACTTTACATGTTATTATCTTCTTTCTTTCAGGTTACAAGTACAATGCGTTGTATACAAGTGTATGAAAGTAGTTTGAAAGTCCCTTCCTTGCTTGAGCTCTCAAACTTGTCTGCCATTGTTGTACCCCTGCCCCTCTATTTATAGAGTGAGGTAGGGGGTAGGGGTCTTGGAAGTATATAGCTGCTGGTGGGCCCGGGCTGAAGCAATTTGGCCTGGCACTTCTGGTTCGGCGAGGCTTCATTCGGTAGAGCTTGGACTGGTGATGGTGGTGTGTGAAGTGGATTGCTGAAGCCTTGATTCGGTGGTAGTGTTGGAGTGGCAGTGGAGTTGATTCGGTCGTGGTTGGTTTGGTGGTAGGGTATTGGAGTTGGTCCGGTGGAGATGTGATGGGAAGGTGGTTCGGCAATAGTGTGGTCCGGTGGTGGTATTCGGCGGGACATGGACCGGCTATGCCGAATGGAAAGGGGCTGGTCATGCCGGATGGACATGGCTCGTGCTGCCGAATGGAGCTTCCATGCCGAATGGACTTGTGCTCGTGCTGCCGAATGGAGCTTCCATGCCGAATGGACTTGTGCTCGTGCTGCCGAATGAAGCTTCATGCGTGAGTGCCGAGTGTTCCTTGGCCTTGGTGAATGAACTGGAGGTTATTCATGTCGAATGAGCTATGGCTTGCATTGTCGAATGGTAAAGAGGCCGGTCATGCTGAATGAAGTGGTGACTGCGAACCCGGGTGAAACAGACGCTTCGTTGTCTCAAGATCTTCTGGGTGAGAATTCGCCCAACATTTGCCCCCCAAAGTGGGGCACGTGCTTGCATGTGTCGCGCTTTGTTTCCCTGCGGCAAGAAGGCGTGTTTTGTAATGTCATGGGCTGGATGTTCATATCCTGTTGAGGTCCTGCAAAGGGATTTACAGTTTTAGTATGATTTCAAACGATGACCGTTCGTGGTCGAAACGTTCGGGATGAAGTGAATTGCGCCGTTCGAGGCGAGTTGGTGTGCCCCGAGGGGGCTTTGCATTATCGATGCCAGGTTCACGTTAGAGTGATTCCCTGGATCGTTTGTCAAGGTGGTTTATCGCCAGCTCAGGGCATGCCTAGGGATCGTTCGTGATCCCGTACATGTGTAAGTAGCTTAGCCATTTCGTAATTATCAGAGTCAACTATCCGTCTCACCTATGAGTTTAAAAAGACGTGTCAAAGTGTAAATTCCCACGATGGTAGGGTTAACAACCATTCAGAGCGTGCCTATGGACCATTCGAGGTCGCGTACACGTGTAAACGATTTAATCCACGTCGGTGAGGATTTTACGACTTATTCACCGTTATCATAATCTTATTTTATTAGTTAGTTCTAGCGTTCGGTACTTATCTGAGTGAAGCGCCTGCGTGCCCCCTGTTTCTGGTTTCTGCTGGTAGAGGTAGCTTCGTTCGGGTTTGAGTTGGCACAGGTTTCATTCGGTTGGAGGCTGGTCCGGTATGGATAGTTCCATTCGGTTTTCATTCGGTCCGGTATGTCGAATGCCTTGGTCCGGTCCTGAGCTTGCCTATATATAGAGGCCGTACCCCCCTCGTTTTTCATTACCGAACGAGTAGAGCCGAATCATATTGTGCTGCCGAACCAAAGTCTTCGCCGAACCAGCTTATACCGAACCAGGTATGTATACTTTCTGCCGAATGAACCTTTGCCACCGGATGGCCCTGTTTGCCGAATGTGTACGGAGTGTATTGAATAGCCGAATGAGATATGCCGAATGACATGCATGCCGAACGACATGTATGCCGAATGAGCATTGGAGTTTGGTGCCGAATGAACTCGTCTTGCACCGCCGAATGAGACTTCATACTTGAACCTTGAGCGGAATCTTATGCTTTTATATGCTTTCTTTAGATACTTGCTTGTTTATCTTTCTATACTTCTTGCTCTAACACCGTGTTTTTCTTGTGCTGCAGAAAATGTCTCGCAAAGCGGAAACACGATCAGACAGAAAGAAATCTAGAGGCACAAGAGAGCCCTCTTCTTCCTTGCCCCCAGTCCAATCAGGATCCGAGCAACATCGACCCATTCCGAGGTCTCTAGTGGATGGATATGGTCCACAGGAACTTTTGATCTCCCCCCCCGATTGCTTTCCTAGCTCCTTAAAGGAGGAGCAACTTGACGTCATATCCCGTTCCTTTGGGATAGATAGGGCTCTTATGCTGCTGCCAGGAGATGGAGTGATGCCATATAATCCTCCCGAGGGCTACTTCGCTTTTAGCAGATACCATTGCATGTGCGGCGCTATCCCCCCTATCAACGCTTGGATAGTAAGCTTCACCACCTATTTGAAGGTGGCTCCTTTCCAGCTCCAGCCTAACTCATATGCCATCCTGGTGAGCCTCTTTGTTATCTTCCAGAGGAGGTATGGGCGTCCTCCTTCTAACCG
The DNA here is from genome assembly GCA_030765085.1 of Allium cepa. Classification (NCBI taxonomy): domain Eukaryota; kingdom Viridiplantae; phylum Streptophyta; class Magnoliopsida; order Asparagales; family Amaryllidaceae; genus Allium; species Allium cepa. The sequence goes on along the minus strand of CM060943.1, from coordinate 32,170,885 downwards.
GGAAATCCGATACTTGTACAACCTGAGAGGCTATAAGAAGGGGTCTCCGTATATTAGTCTGGAGGCGGCCGTGCCCTTCAAACCAGTTCTGGACTTGTATTCCAAGTTCACCATGTTCAAGAAAGAGTGGTTCTTCGTCAAGGACGATGCTGTTTCTTTCCGCCTTTTCACTTCCGGCTGTAAGATTGATTTCATTTATATTTTTCATGTGTTTTGACTGTAGTGTTTTTTCTGACATGCTTCTATTTCTGGCTAGCGACAGGTGGTATTGCAGTCGTGGAGGACGATTCCTTAGTGCGAATGGCTGCTGAACTAAAGGCTATTCCGGCACGGGACCGGTCGGCCTCTTTCTTGATCAGGAACGCAACCCTCTTGGAGTATAATTTGATCTTACCGCGCCAGTCCGTGGTTAAGCAAAGGGATACGGCTGAGGAGAGGGCTGCTAAAGCTAAGGAGGGGGCTACGGTAAAGAGCGGTAAGAGGGAGCCTTTCGCAGCGCGTCCTGCGGTTGGGGGGAAGAAACTGAAGAAGTCCGATGGCCCTTCTCCAAGTACTTGTCCGATTGTCCCGGAGGAGGAAGGTGTAGAAGAGGAGGAAGGAGGCGAAGTTGGAGAAGGGTCGGAGGGTGGAGGAGATGGCGACGGTCAAGGTGGTAGTGGTGTTGCTGCTCTAACCTCTGAACAAGACCTCGAACTGGATGAGGCTCTCCGTCGGGCCTTCGGGGAGTCGGAGGGAGAGTCGGAAACGGAGAAGGGAACGGAGAAGGCAAAGGAAACCGGCAAAGCTGTGGCTGGCACTGACCCATCCTCTAAGGGTTCCTCAGCTAGGGTGATTCCGGCGATGCAAGGTGAACTTTTGTCTTCTGCCGATTCTATTTTCGATAAGGACTTAGAAATTTTTTACGGTTCACTTCCGTCCTGGAATGAGATCCAGGACTTATTGCAGTATCCCATTCCTCCGCCGGGTTTGTATAATAGATGTGCCTCCTCACTTTTCTTTCTTTTTAAATTAGCACATTTTTTGAATTGCGGATTATTGTATGTTCGTAACACTCGTTCTCTATTCCAGGGGCAGGCCAGGCGGGTAAAACGTCGGATGTTCGACACCGCCTTGAACAATTTAAGTCGAGGAGAGCTTCCGCGAAACCTTCTACTGATCGCACTGGGGACGTAGTCAAGTACCGCCCTCTTCTTGGGGTCATCGAAGAGGGCATTCAGAAAAGGAAGCGGAGCCGTTCCTTATTTGAGTCTTCTTCTGCTTCGCAGCTTCCTACTCTGCCTCCCCCTACTCAGCCTCCTCGTGATACTACGGAGGAGAGCACGGAGCCCTGCCCCCCTCCTCCTCCTTCCAAGAGATCTACTGTCATTCATATAAGGCGTCCCGATGTGCCTCGCCCCGTGCCTCGTGACCCTTTTGCCGGTCATCCTGATTTAGACCCAAGTTTTCGGGACATTTCATTTGATGAGACCACGGGCGAGCACCTACTTCCCCGCAACCCCATGGTAAGAGTGTTGGACGAGGCCAAATCTTTAGATCTTGATTTACTTACTACACGGGTAGTCACCATGGGGGATGAGGCCAAGGCTAATATCGACCGGGTGGCCGTAGAGACCAAGAAGCTAATGGAGCATCATGCTAAGTTGGTCAAAGCCGGGGAAGAGATCGGGAGTGCTAACATTCGGTTGAGGTTAAAGGTTGCCGATCAGGCCAAGCAACTCGCCGACCAGGCCATCCAGATTTCCCAGCATGAGGAAGCCTCCAAGCGTCTGAAAGAGACCATGGAGAAGGCCAGTAGGGCGGAATTACGGAAGATGGAGGTCGCTTGCAGGGAACGGATTAACGTAGCTATCGCCACGGTGGATGAGGTTCGAAATGCGGATCTCGAGCGGGTAGAGGAGTTGTCAGGGAGGCTCGAGGCTGCGGAGATGGCTCAGGCCGAGTTGAAGGAGGAGCTGGAGGAGATGAGGAGGTCCCTCAAGTTGAAGGAGGAGGAAATGAGAAGGTCACTCCAGGCTGACTGCTTGAGATACCAATCAGAGAGGGACGTCGCCGTCGCTAAGTTGCAAGCTTCCGAGGCTCGGGTGAGGGAGTTTGAGGAAAATGAGGGGATGATGGATGAGATGCTTCAGGATATGTACTTCCATACTTGGAAAGAGGGCGGCTTGTCTTGGATGGACGATTACCCTCGGGTCATGGCCAAGGTGTATCTCCAGGCTTTAGAGGAGGCCAGGGTGAACGCGGGTAAGGAAGGCGGAGAGGCTTTCAACTTGAGTGCGGTTACTGCTCAGTTCTCAAAGGAGGAGCAAGCGGCGGTGAAGGAGGGGATGCGGCTGCTTGCTGCGGAGGAAGCGGGCGTGCAGTTGGATGATGAGGATCAAGCGGCGGATGCTGGTGAGTTATTCTTTTCCCTTTCTTTTCTTTCCGTGTTTTCATAACTTGATCGTTCGTTTAATGAATTCCTCTTCCGATCTGGACAGGTGGGACTTCAGATCCACATGCTGGGGGTTCTGATCCTGCGGCTAAGTAGGCTGGGGGAGTTGGTGATGGAGTGTGGATGCATCTGCCATCTTTTTGTTTCTTTTTTATCACTGTTCATGTTAGTCTTTGATATGCAACTGTAATAAAATTATTTGCAAAGAATAACTTCGTGTGATCTTATAATATAGGCTGATTTTGTCATGTTTAAATGTTGTTGCTATCTTTATGTGCTGTGTGAGAAGTATAATTATGTATATGCCTGTGATTCCACTTGTGTTTGATGTTAAGTTTTTGCTTGAAATATAATTTCACGTTTTGCAATGTCAGTGTATGAATAAGTTATAGTTACGCATTTATGTACAAGAGAAGAGAGTACCGCCCTTTATGTTTTATTCGCAGGCGTTAGCTTTGAGTGTCTTGTGTAACTGTTCACGGGTATAGCCGAGCGCCCTGCTACCCAGCACGCAGGCTTAGAGCCTCATGAGTGAATGCTTCCTATTTGGTTTCCTGTACTTTAGAGTTTGTTATACAGGATAGGAGAAAAATATTTAAATGGAATGGAAACATAGTAAAAGTAAAACTTCCAGTCACGGAAGGCCGTCGATGTGCTTAAGTTCGTGGCAAACGGGTTTTGTAGTCACTTTCCCTAGCTGTGGGTCTTGGAGACATTTGTCACCCATCTTACGCCTCCGCGGGGAGTTTTCTTTTTTACCACAGCCGCACTTAAGACACATCGGAGCCGAGATCGCGCACGGTAACTACCCGAACCATTATGGTCCGTAATCGTGGGTATTATTCGATTTACCGTGGCCGGCTAGCGTGGGTGCCGTTGGCCGTGAACTACCCCTGGCTGGCCACACCTTATGTTGGGGCTTAAAGTAGGTTCACGGTTACCGACGAGCCGAACGCCGTAATGAGCTGCCATCGGCTATAGTCGGCCTTTATGATGACTTATAATCGGCTCATTACAGTTGGCTTTGAGGGCAGGCGCGCAATGAGTTAACCCGCAGCAGAGGGATGCTGGAGCAAAAGAGTCTCATTGGCGAGTGCATAGAATCGTAGCGTACCTGTTAGGCCTAGTCCAGATGAGGCCGCGGTGCGTCTTGAGTGGAGGTGCCATAGGATTTTGTTCAACAGAAAGGGATAAAACTTAACAAGTAGCCAAGACATAAAGGAACAAGTTAAAAAGAGACAAGATTTTTTAAAGTGGTTCGGCATGAAAATGCCTACGTCCACTGATTCTCTTTGTTAATTCACTTCATATGGGCAGTACAAGTTAAGAAAAGTATCGACGGAGGTGTCGGATGTTCCATGCCCTCTGGAACACCTCTCCGTCCACTGTTGACAAAATGTAAGCTCCGTTGTGGAGATCTTTGTGAATTACATATGGTCCGTCCCAGATGGGGTCCAGCGCCCCGGGGCGCGGAAAGATTCGCCTGAGGACAAGATCTCCTTCTTGTAAGCTGCGATGCTTGACTTTGGAATTGTATAGTGCTGCCACTTTTTGTCTGTGAGCTGCTGCTTTGAGTGCTGCATCATTCCTCCTTTCCTCAATCAGATCCAAAGACATGAGGAGGAGTTCTTCGTTTTCTTCTGGGTTGTAGTGGATCCTACGGTGAGAAGGCACAATAGTCTCGACTGGGAGCATTGCCTCCGATCCATATGCCAAAGAGAAAGGAGTATGTCCCGTGGATGTTCTGAAAGATGTGCGGTATGCCCATAGTGCCGTAGGAAGTTCGTCCACCCAAGCGCCTTTTGACTTTTCAAGTTTCTTCTTGACTAGGGTTTTGAGAATTTTGTTGACAGCTTCAACTTGTCCGTTTGCCTGAGGGTAAGCTACTGATGAGAAGCTCTTATGAATTCCATGCTCTTGGCACCAGTCGGCAAATTCTTCGCTGTCAAATTGGAGTCCGTTGTCTGATACGATCTTGAGGGGGACTCCATACCTGCACAGAATGTTTTTGATCAAGAAATTGATAACTTTTGCTGAAGATATTTTATTTAAAGGTTCCGCTTCCACCCATTTGGTGAAATAATCGACTGCCACTATAGCATATTTGGCTCCGCCTCGGCCCGTTGGCAGTTCGCCAATCAAGTCAATTCCCCATACAGCAAAGGGCCAAGGGCTGGTCATTTGAGTAATTTCGTTTGTGGGCAGTCGAGGGATCTTGGCGAACTTCTGACATCTGTCGCATTTCTTAACGAAGTCTAGGGCATCTTTGTTCAGTGTGGGCCAGTAATATCCATATCGGAGTATCTTTCTTGCCAAAGTCTGTCCTCCAGTGTGATCTCCGCATCCTCCCTGATGGATGTCTGTTAATATCTCCTTGGCTTCCCTTCCGGCGACGCATCTCAATAAGGGGCTAGAGAAGCCACGCCGGTAGAGGATGCCTTCTTGTATTGTGTAGTGAGGAACTTTCCTCAAAATCTTCTTGGCTTCGTCTCGCCTGTCGGGTAGTATGCCATCTTGCAAATATTTCTGGATAGGAGTCATCCAGGCTCCTTCTTCGATTGTAGTTATCAGATTCACTTGTTCGAAACTTGGGGCTAGCTGCCTTGAGATTGCTAGTGCCCCGGAAACGGTGCTGTTCATCATACTAGCTTGTTTTGCAAGTTCATCTGCCTCTTGGTTTTCTTCCCGAGGAATGTGTTTGATTAGATAATGGTCCAACTGATCGAGCAGCAGTTTGGTTTTCTTTAAGTATGCTGTGAGCCGTTCTCCCCGAGTTTGGAATTCTCCTAGTACCTGGTTTACGACAAGCTGAGAATCACTATGAATACATAAGGAATTGACTCCGATTTCTAGGGCCAGTTCCAATCCTGCTATTACCGCTTCATATTCAGCGTCGTTGTTAGTGGCCGTGAACTCCAATCTCAATGCATAGTACAACTTTCTTCCCCTGGGGGTGATGAACACAATACCTGCCCCCGAGCCTTGTTCGTTCGATGCTCCGTCTACAAAGAGGTTCCACTTGAGGTTTTTTGCTACTTCGGATTGTTCCTTGCCTTCGTTGATAGTGAATTCGGCAATGAAATCAGCCATGGCTTGTCCTTTGATCGCGGTACGAGGATGGTAGGTGATTTCATACTGACTTAGTTCGATGCACCATTTGAGGAGTCGCCCAGAAGTGTCAGGACGATGGAGCACTTGTCTTAGTGGTTGATCGGTTAGAACCCTGATGGAGTGAGATTGGAAGTAGTGTCGCAGTTTCCGTGACGCGATCAATAAACAATATACTAACTTCTCAAGTTTAGGATATCTGGCTTCTGCCCCTGTAAATCTCTTGCTTACAAAGTAAACCGGGCGTTGTGTGCGGTCTTCTTCTCTTACCAAGGCGGCGCTTAGAGCATGAGATGATACAGCGAGGTATAGGTATAACACTTCACCTTCATTTGGAGTTGAAAGTACTGGTGGTCTCTGAAGGTGTTCGATTAGGTTGAGGAAGGCTTTTAAGCATTCGTCGGTCCACTCGAACCTCCCTTTGTCTTTCTTGAGTGCTTCGAAGAAAGGGACACACTTGTCAGTTGCCTTGGAAATGAATCTGCTTAGGGCGGCCACCTTTCCGTTTAGGCTCTGCATTTCTTTTCGAGTGGAAGGTATCCTTATTTCTTTCAAAGCCCGGATTTGTTCAGGGTTGGCTTCGATTCCTCTGGCGTGGACGATGAATCCTAAGAATTTTCCCGATGATACTCCGAAAGAGCACTTTAGAGGATTCAGCTTCATTCCATATCGGCGAAGTACCTGAAACATATCGTCCAGATGGCTTACATGGTCGTTGGCTTTCCTGGACTTTACCAACATGTCATCCACATATACCTCCATAGTTCGTCCTATTAGTTCTGCGAACATTTTGTTGACGAGGCGTTGATAGGTAGCTCCAGCATTTTTGAGTCCAAAAGGCATGACTTTGTAACAATATAATCCGCGGTCGGTGATGAAGCTAGTGTGGTCCTGATCGGGAGCGTGCATGGGAATCTGGTTGTATCCGGAGTAAGCATCCATAAAAGATAGGAGTTCGTGCCCAGCTGTGCTGTCCACAAGTTGGTCAATTCGGGGAAGCGGGAAGCAATCTTTCGGGCAAGCGTCATTTAGATTGGAGAAGTCAATACATGTTCGCCACTTTCCATTGGCCTTTTTTACTAGCACTGGGTTAGCGATCCATTCTGGGTAGATGGCTTCTCGTATGAAGCCATTAGCAAGTAGATTCTTTACTTCCTCATCAAGGGCTGCTGATCGTTCTGCCCCCATGCTCCTCTTTTTCTGCTTTACTGGTACCTTGGTGGGATTGATGTTCAACATGTGGCACGCTACGTCTGGAGAGATTCCTGTCATATCGGCGTGGGTCCACGCAAATACATCTAAGTTGTGGCGGAGAAAGTCAATGAGTTGACCCTTTAATTCCGTTTTCAGCTGAGATCCGATTTTTAATAGTTTACTTGAATCGTGCTTATCTACAGATACGAATTCCATAGCCTCTGCAGGCTCGGCGGTAGCCTCCTCCTCTTTATCCCGGGGGTCTAGTTCATTGAAGGGATCGCTTGTGTATCGAAGAGGAGGGGCTTTCTTTAGTTGCTATGCCTCCAAGCTTTTCATGCAGAGAGTAGTCTCTGCATCTTTTCCTTTATTCTTTCTGCGGTTGTTGCGAAGCTCAGTTACATAGCAGTCTCGGGCAGCGTCTTGATCTCCTTCTACTTCTCCTATTCCGTTGTCTGTCGGGAATTTCATCTTCAGGCACCAGGGGGCTAGGACAATTTGGAAGTCAGACAAGGCTGGTCTCCCCAAGAAGGCGTTGTAAGCCGAGTGGTTCTCTATTAGCACGAACGTTTGTTTTCGCACCACGGAGCGGGGATGACTTCCTATTTCGACGAAGAGGTCAAGTTGCCCGAGGGGCATTTTTGCATCTCCAGTGAAACCGTGCAGTGGTTTGTCGCAGGGAGACACATCCTTCATTGATAACTTCATTTTGTCGAAAGCATGTTTGAACAAGATGTTTACGGAGCTTCCCGTGTCTATTAGAATCCGAAAAACTTTAGCAGGGCCGAACCAGGCAGAGATGACCATAGGATCCATATGTGGGTACTGTCTTCCTTCCAAATCGCGTCTACTGAATATGATGTCGTTGCTCTCTTTTCGTTTCGGTTGGCGTTCTTCTGTGACGGAGTTAACGTAGCCTTCGGCATTTCTAAGCGACTTGCCGTACCTTTCCATCTCTGCCCAACTTCTGTCGGCAATGTGTGGTCCTCCTGAGATGGTAAGGACTACTATCTTCTCTTGATTAGAGCCACTGGTGTTGTGATTGTTGCGACTCCCTCCGCCTACTTCTGGGAGGGGTTGCTTTGAGTTCTCATTGGCAGGAGTTGGAGTCCTGTTCTGACTTTTCACATAACGTTCCAGTCTTCTTCTTCTAATGTGTTCTTCGATCAAGTCCCGAAGATGGTGGCATTCATTGGTGTCATGTCCGTGGGATTCGTGGAAGCGACAGAACTTTCCGGACTTGAGTGCGTTATCTGATTCTTTCTTGTGCGGGGGGCGCTTGTATCCGAGTTCGCCCTGAGTGGCTAGGTAGATGTTTTCGATTGTTTCATTCAAAGGAGTGTAGGAGTCAAATCTTGGCCCTGGTCGATATTGGCGCTTCTCAACCTTTCTGCCCCCAGCATTGTCTCTAGATTCATTCCTTCGAGCGTCCTTAGCTGCAGTGGGAACCTTGTCCTGAATTATCTTGCCTTGTTGCCCTGGCTGCCTCTCCGTAGCAGCGTCTTCAAGTCTCATATACTTTCCAGCTTCATGGAAGAAATCAGGCAAGGTGGCTGGTTTTTCCTTAGTTAACCTTCTGGCAAACTTGGTGTCTGGATGTACACCACTACAGAGGGCCATTAGAGTGAGTTTTTCATCGGCATCTTGAACTGCTGCCGCTGCGGCGTTGAACCGCGTTAGATATTGCTGCAGTGTCTCTCCAGATTTCTGTTTGACGTTGGATAGAGAATAAGCGTCCTTGGGCTGTTCCACATGGATGCGGAATTGGCTGATAAACCTTTCCTTCAAAGTCTCCCATGAGTTGATGGATCCTTGGGGTAGATGGCAGAACCAAGAGGTAGCTAGATCTGCTAGGAACAGTGGAAAGCACTTGCATAATACTCCTTCTGTTGCTCCACTCATGAGCATATGCTGGGTGTATCTCTGTAAATGTACGATAGGGTCGGAAGTTCCTTTGTAAGGTTCCATGGTTGGCATTTTCCATTCCCGGGGGGTAATGGCGGTTTCGATATTTCGGGTAAAGGGGCTGGTGACCCTAGCGCCTATCCCCCGGTCCCTTTGCTCGCGTTGGACACATTCTCTGAATAATCGTGCCATTCGTTCGTCAGAACTTGGAGCGGATAAAAATGAGCTTGGCTCTTCCCTGCGGGATCTATCTCGTCCGGATGACCTGTAGGGATGGTACAATCTATCACTTCTAGCATTATCCAGTGGTTGTCTTTGGCTGCTTGGATGCACGCTAGGACCAGCTACAGTTGCCCCCTGCCTTGATCTTCCCCTGTGGGGTTCTGTTTCGAGCACATCCATGGGGTCAACTTCGGGCTGGGTTCTAGCTCGGCTCCGTTCAGCGGGGTTTCTATGATTAGGTGGCATGACTGGCTCAGCTACATCCGACCCTCGCCTGGTGCCTCCCTCGCTAGGTTCGGTTCCAAGGGCTTCCTCGAGTCGGAATTCGGGCTGAGTCCGGGCGCGGCCCCTATCATCGTTTTTCCTGTTGGTAGCTTGTTCGAAGAGTGAAGACCTTTGTTGCCTCCGGGATCCTCCGGATTGGGATTCACCCCATGATTCCGTGTTGCGGTTGGACTCTTCAGCATCCCTTAAGCGTGACATGAGTTGGTCCACCAAAGTTTCTTGTTGGGATGTGAAGCGGTTAGTTACTTCAGCCACAACCCTGTCCAGATCTGCCCTAGTGATTGGTTGTTCCGTTGCGGGACCAGTTGGATTCTCCTGATTTTCATCTGGTACTGCTGTTGAAGTGGGCTGATCTGTGATTGCTGGATCTGGAAGGCTGCTAGTTGCGATGTTCTTTCCTTTGTTAACATCCCTTCTCTGTTTGGAAGGCATGATTTCTAAGCAACGAGTGATGTTGTTAGGAAGAAGGTTGAGTGGGAGAAGATGAAGTCTGAGTTCAGCTCTCAATGAAAGCACCAAAAATGTTTGCACAAAAAATGGACAAACACCTCCAAGTCGTATTATTTAGTTGATTATATGTGATTTTCAATGATTTTAGATGAGTATGTAAATATGAGAAAGGCAGGGGCTGAAATGTAAAAGACACACAGATTTATAGTGGTTCGGCCAGAATGTGCCTACGTCCACTTTACATGTTATTATCTTCTTTCTTTCAGGTTACAAGTACAATGCGTTGTATACAAGTGTATGAAAGTAGTTTGAAAGTCCCTTCCTTGCTTGAGCTCTCAAACTTGTCTGCCATTGTTGTACCCCTGCCCCTCTATTTATAGAGTGAGGTAGGGGGTAGGGGTCTTGGAAGTATATAGCTGCTGGTGGGCCCGGGCTGAAGCAATTTGGCCTGGCACTTCTGGTTCGGCGAGGCTTCATTCGGTAGAGCTTGGACTGGTGATGGTGGTGTGTGAAGTGGATTGCTGAAGCCTTGATTCGGTGGTAGTGTTGGAGTGGCAGTGGAGTTGATTCGGTCGTGGTTGGTTTGGTGGTAGGGTATTGGAGTTGGTCCGGTGGAGATGTGATGGGAAGGTGGTTCGGCAATAGTGTGGTCCGGTGGTGGTATTCGGCGGGACATGGACCGGCTATGCCGAATGGAAAGGGGCTGGTCATGCCGGATGGACATGGCTCGTGCTGCCGAATGGAGCTTCCATGCCGAATGGACTTGTGCTCGTGCTGCCGAATGGAGCTTCCATGCCGAATGGACTTGTGCTCGTGCTGCCGAATGAAGCTTCATGCGTGAGTGCCGAGTGTTCCTTGGCCTTGGTGAATGAACTGGAGGTTATTCATGTCGAATGAGCTATGGCTTGCATTGTCGAATGGTAAAGAGGCCGGTCATGCTGAATGAAGTGGTGACTGCGAACCCGGGTGAAACAGACGCTTCGTTGTCTCAAGATCTTCTGGGTGAGAATTCGCCCAACAGAACTCACCGTGGCCTTCGTTTTGACAGGTTATCGCCCCCGTAACTTTAAACGAGCCAGAAGTTATGGCCGTCCGAATAATCGATATCTACAGGGTGCAACATCCACGGTGCAAGGTGCAACGTCCGTCCGAAATGGCGAAACAGTGCCGTACAACTTTTAGAAATGCATGCATGGATTTGAAACGGAACAGTACCATGGTGCACCACTCTCCAGCGATGGTAAATCGAAGACGAGCCACGGTAATCCCGTTTTACCGTAAAAATCCGGTGTCAAAAACACGAAGGGTAAAAAACTTGCGAGACCCGATTGAGATTCGGGATGTCCTTTTTGGGCATTAATCTATCCGTTGACGGCTGAAAGCCGTCAAAGCCGTAGAACTCACCATGGCCTTCGTTTTGACAGGTTATCGCCCCCGTAACTCTAAACGAGCCAGAAGTTTTGGCCGTCCAAATAATCGATATCTCCAGGGTACAACATCCGCGGTGCAAGGTGCAACGTCCATCCGGAATGGCGAAACAGTGTCGTACGACATTTAGAAATGCGTGCATGGATTTGAAACGGAACAGTACCATGGTGCACCACTTTCTAGCGATGGCAAATTGAAGACGAGCCACGGTAATGCCGTTTTACCGTAAAAATCCGGTGTCGAAAAAAAGAAGTGTAAAAAACTTACAAGACCCGATTGAGATTCGGGTTATCCTTTTTGGGCATTAATATATCCGTTGACGGCTGAAAGCTTTCAAAGCCGTAGAACTCACCGTGGCCTTCGTTTTGACAGGTTATCGCCCCCGTAACTCTAAACGAGCCAGAAGTTACGGCCGTCCGAATAATCGATATCTACAGGGTGCAACATCCGCGATGCAAGGTGCAACGTCCGTCCGAAATGGCAAAACAGTGCCGTACGACTTTTAGAAATGCCGGCATGGATTTGAAACGGAGCAGTACCATGGTGCACCACTGTCCAGCGATGGTAAATCGAAGACGAGCCACGGTAATGCCGTTTTACCGTAAAAATCCGGTGTCAAAAAATCGAAGGGTAAAAAACTTACGAGACACGATTGAGATTCGGGTTGTCCTTTTTGGGCATTAATCTATCCGTTGATGGTTGAAAGCTTTCAAAGCCGTAGAACTCACCGTGGCCTTCGTTTTGACAGGTTATCGCCCCGTAACTCTAAACGAGCCAGAAGTTATGGCCGTCCGAATAATCGCTATCTACCGGGTGCAACTTCCGCGGTGCAAGGTGCAACGTCCGTCCGAAATGGCGAAACAATGCCGTACGACTTTTAGGAATGCGTGCATGGATTTGAAACGGAACAGTACCATGGTTGTAACGACCCGTATTTAACGTACCGATAAATCGTAGAATTTACAGGTCGTTAGTGTTGTTTGTCTTATCCCTAGCCTAAGTCATATGGGAGGTTATCTCGTGTAGGCAACTTAAGCTTAGGTCGTGTGAGAGTTAGGTCGAGTAGAGCGACCTATAGGTTTGGACGAGTTAGCGTGTTAGTGCTAACGGGTTAAGGCTTAAGAAATTACGAGTTAACGTAGTAAGTGTTGAGTCGTGTTCGAGTTAATAGGGTTTTAAATCGTTAACGAGTTATAATAGTTAGCGAGTTAGTGTGTGAGCGAGTTAGGTGGAGCAGCAGCTTACGAGTTAAGTCGTTGGCGACTTAAGGTGTTAGGTCGGTTAGGTAGATTAGCGACCTAGGGGAGATAGGTCGTTCAAGCGACTTAAGGGGTTGTGAGAACCTAGCAGTAGCGACTTAAGTTAGGTCGATAGCTAACAAGTTACGACCTATAGGATGACCGACTTATAGAGTTTGACCAAGTTATGGTTTGGACCGACCTAAAGGTTAGCGGGTTAAGGCGCTTAGGTCGTGAGTCGTTTGGAACGACTTAACGATTAGTCGTGTGTATGTTAGGTCGGCAGCGACCTAAGTTAGGTCGGGGAAGAATTGTAGGTCGGCACTAGGCTAAGTCGTTAGCGACTTAGTGATGAGTCATAGCTCGTGTTGCTCGATAGGTTGTGAATAGGTTAGGTCGTATAGAAGCTTATGTGTTAGGTCGTAAGCTTTTAAGTCGGTAGTTAGGTAGGTCGTGTAAGTACATGTGTGTGCTAAGTCGGCCTTGATTGTTAGGTCGCATGCTTATGTTTTTAGGTCGCGTGAAGGCCTAGGGAGTTAGGTCGTTGACTCGGTATTGAGTTAGGTCGGCCGAGTTAAGGATAGGTCGGCTAGGCTTGATGAGTCATGAGTCGTACTGAGTAGTTAAGTCGGGGAGATTCTTAGGTCGGCAACGACCTAAGACCGAGCGAGTTAATTCGGAGTGAACGACCTAAGGGTGATTTCAGCCTATAAATAGAGGGGTTTGGCTCACTTTTTGGCAATGGTTTTTGAAGCGACGAAGTGCTGCCATTTTGGGAACTCGACTACAACATTTCTTCATCTTCTTTTCTCCATTCCAATCTAGTTCTAACATCCATCCAAGATCGAAGATCGAGATCGAAGATTCAAGGACCAAAGTTGAAGATCTTCATCCGTTGAAGTGAGATTTCATCGTTTCAAGCGGGATTTCAACGAATCAAGCTTGGATCTTCGCTGTCCAGATCTGAAGTTGATAGTTTTTGAAGTGTTTAGGTGATTTGGTGAGTGGTAGTTATCTCTCACGCGGACCCAAAGGAGTGTATTGGATTGGAGGTTTGTTGGAGTGTTGTAGATAGTGATTTTATGCATTTTTCCTTAGATCCAAGTGTAGATCTAGTACTTATGAAGATGTTTACTTTTGCAAGTTCATTTACCAAGTTGTAGAGACAAAACCCATGATTTATATTTGCTAGATCTATGCTAAAAACCCATGATTCATGTATGTTAGATCCATGCTCATTTATTTACGAAATTGCCATTTTAGTTATAAATGCCTATTTAGATCTTGATTGACTACTTATTTGTTTGGATTAATGTTTACCTTGTTTGATGGATGTGAATGAGTTATCTAGTTGATAGATTGGGACAAGTATGGTCAAAAACGATTCAAAAGCTACGGAAGAGGCTCTTGAATGATGAAAGCTGCTTAAGACATATGTAGCGGATGTTGAAGATCATATGTATGGATTGGATGATGTTGAGATGGAACTTTGCCATGATGCGATGAGGCAAACCATGTTGTTGAGTTAAGACTTTGCTATGGTGTGTTAAAGCGAGGTATGATGTGATGAGTCTTGGCATAATCCAGGCAGGGATCATTCCAAGCATGTTGATAACTCGAGGGATGGTTCGAGTTGGTGGATAATGGATTGCTCGAGAGGTAGATTGAGCTAGTATGAGAATAGTCGTCGAGGAGGATGACTAGGGGGCTTGGATCTCATCGTTGTTGAAGGTTCTAGCATGCTCAAAAGCAAGAGTACATGGGGCGCCCATAACGACTACAGGTAGGTAGTCGGGACACCCAAAAGACTACAGGTAGGTAGTTGAGTACTCTGGGCAGAGTAGGTAAGTCCTAGGCACGGGTCACGATGACGTGCGGAGCTATGTCTAGAACCGGGGTTACCATTAGCGCTTGACGGATGGTCATTCAATTAACGGTGAAATCAAGGCAAAGATAACAGTGATAGCCAGAGTCATGGATGTTTGGACGTTTGGTTGTATCATCATTCGGTCTCAAGAGCAGTATTTTCTGGGTGCTTATCTGATCTTGGTTTAGGCCTTGGGGGTTTGTATTTGGAAAACATCGCCCTTGATCTCGAGTGATTATTGCTTTACCTTAGTTGTTTGCTATGTTATGCTTGCTTCTCCTTAGTGTGTGTCTGGGGGATATCACTGTAGAAAGAGGTGGAGTGGGATGGTTTGGTTCCTATTCCTTTTATCCTTTATGCTCTTTTGGTATGTTTGGTAGTTAATTTACTGCTCACTAAGACTTTGTCTGACTCAAGGTTTTATGTCTCCTCTTATTACCTTGGGCTATTCATCCATGTTGGGATGGGCAGACTAGGTAGCAGGTGACAGGTGCTGTTCTTGGAGATCTACGCTATTGGTGACGTAGACGAGCAGGAGGCTTTTGCATATTATTTCTTATATGTACTGGGTATCCGCTGCTGTATTTGTTTGAGTGTTATGTAGTGAGGCTTTGATGTATGGATGATTCATTTGTCTGTATAAAACTGCTATATTGGTTATATGATGATGTTCTGTTCCATGGAGCTTCACTATATTAAATTTCTCTATTGTACTTTATCCATGCACTGTGAGTTGTACGATGGATTCCGCTGTATTATTTTACCCTGACTATCGTCCATGACTGCCTGGCATGCCTTTTAGCACACTTTTCTCTTGTTTTGGTGCGGGAGCCATGGGCGGTCGTCACATTTGGTATCAGAGCTTTGGTTAATCGATTTTAGCCAACGCTCGCTGACGTAACTACGAATGAGAGACGTAATTGTATTTTGATGGATGATTACTATATATAATATAGTAGTTTAGAAGGATTTGAACTCCTTATGCAGTTGTTTCTCAAGGTGTTCTAATCATTCTTTTTACAGATGTTAAGGATGAGTCGAAGTGAGAGACGAGCTGCTAGGGAAAGTCGTGCTGCTAGGGAGGCTGTTGATTATGCTCCTATGTTTGAGGCCATGATGACTTCGATCATGAGGAGGATACCAGCTTCAGGATCATCAGTGGATGTGGGAGTTCAAGTCGAAGCTCCAAGACCAGTGGATTTTGCTAAGCATTGCAAGGACTATACTTCTCTTGGAGGAAAAGCTTTCTTGGGGACAGAGTCGACCATTGAAGTACAAAGATGGATAGATGCATGTCGAAGGATCTTTGGTGACTTAGGGATTGAGGATGCAACTAAGAGGAAGCTTGCATCGAGACAGCTTCAGGGAAGAGCTGCTGATTGGTGGAATTCTATCACCATCGATACTCCAGAAGAAGAGATTACTTGGGAGCAATTCCAAGTCAGATTTGAGGCTAAGTTCATCTCTACGGCTCAGAAGTCTGTTTTGTATTAGAGGTTTGTAGAGCTCAAGCAGGGTGGGAGGTTCGTTCTTGAGTATGTTGCCGAGTTTGAAGCTTTGTCCAGGTATGCTAGATCGTACATTGATTCTCCCTATCAGAAGAACGAGAAGTTTGTGACCGGTTTGGATGCTTGTCTTGGGAGGCAGTTGGTGGATCATCTGGACGATCCATTTGAGAAGCTTGTGGAGAAAGCTCTCAGGCACGAGAGTTTGATTCCTAAGGAAGTATCTGTTGTTGCTGTAACCAAGGAAAGATCTAAACCACAGCAGGATGGGAACAGGAAGAGGAAGCAGCAGCAACAGAGGGGTAAGGATGGCCAGAAGAAGCCGAAGGGTGAAGTGACCTGCTACAACTGCCAGCAGAAGGGCCATCTCTCTAGAGATTGTAAGAATCCCAAGGTACCGGGGAAGTGTTACAACTGTGATAAGCTGGGGCATATCAAGAAGGATTGCCCAGAACCTAGGAAAGACAGGCAGATTGTGAAAGCTTATGCTTTTGGGGCTGTTCCATCGTCTTCGAAAGCTCCTACTGCTGAAGAGAAGGGGAAGAGTGTGGTGGTTCAAGGTACTCTTTCTATTTGTGGTGTTCCAGTTAGAGTGTTGTTTGATACTGGAGCGTCGCATTCTTTTGTTTGTGATGATTTGGTAGGCCGGTTAGGTTTGAAACCGGATATTGTTGATAGACCATTGGTTGTGACTAATCCAGTTGGGGGTTCGTCATGTTTGTGTATGATATGCCGTGGTCTAGTTGTGTCAAGTCATGATTGCTCGTTTGTTTGTGATTGCTTTGTTCTGAACTTTGCGGGGTTCGGAATTATTTTGGGTATGGACTGGCTTAGGAAGTATGCGGCAAGGATTGATTGTGAGAGGCTGGAGGTGACAGTCGGGAATGTGGAAGGGCGAAAGGTTGTGATACGATGTAAGCATGAAGAAGGCGTCTTCATGAGCTTCATGTATTCGCTAGTTGTTCCACGGGATGGACTGTCATCTGTGCCTATTGTGAATGGATTTGAGGATGTCTTTAACGAAGTCAAAGGGTTACCGCCGCATAGGGAGATCGAGTTTCGTATCGATCTAGTTGAGGGAGCCAGACCTGTTGTGATGCCTCTTAGGCGGATGGCGCCTAGAGAACAACAAGAGTTGAGGGTGCAAGTTGATGACCTCTTGCAGAAAAGATTCATTCGGCGTAATGTGTCCGAATGGGGTGCACCAGTTGTGTTCGCAACCAAAGCGGATGGATCGTTGAGGTTGTGTGTCGATTATCGTGAGCTGAATAAGGTGACTAAGAAGAACAAGTATCCATTGCCTAGAATAGATGACTTGTTTGATCAGCTTCACGAGGCTAAGGTGTTTTCTCAGATGGATTTGGCAACGGGATTTCACCAGTTGAGAGTGGCTAAGGATAGTGTTCCCAAGACTGCTTTTAGGACACCATCCGGGTTTTATGAGTGGCTGGTAATTCCGTTTGGATTGACCAATGCACCAGCATATTTTGTGGATCTTATGAATAGAGTGTTCATAGATCAGTTGAATAAATTCGTGCTTGTGTTCGTGGATGATATTCTAATTTATTCCAGAACTGAGGAGGAACACAAGACACACTTGAGAATTGTTTTGGAAATCTTACGGAAACATCAGCTGAAGGCTAAGTTTTCAAAATGTCACTTCTGGAAGAGTGAAGTGAGATTCTTAGGTCATGTTATCTCTGGAAATGGAATCGCGGTTGATCCCGCTAAGGTGGCAGCAATCCAGGATTGGGTTAGACCTAAGAATGCATCTGATGTGAGAAGTTTTCTTGGATTAGCAGGATATTATCGTCGGTTTATTAAAGACTTTTCCAAGATAGCTGCACCGTTAACAGGATTGACGAAAAAGAACCAAGTGTTCAGATGGGATGACAAGTGTGAGCAAGCTTTTGTAATCCTGAAAGAGCGACTGACAAGTGCTCCTGTTTTGACTATTCCAAGTGGGAATGATGAGATGGTGGTTTACACCGATGCATGTGGTACTGGACTTGGAGCAGCGCTGATGCAGAAGGATAGAGTTGTTGCGTATGCTAGTCGACAACTGAAGCCGCATGAAAAGAATTACCCGACTCATGATTTGGAGTTAGCGGCGATTGTGTTTGCTTTGAAGATGTGGAGACATTATCTATTGGGAGTTCGATTCGAGTTGTTTACGGATCATAAGTCATTGAAGTATCTTTTCTCCCAAAAGGATTTGAATCTTCGACAGCAACGGTGGCTAGAGTTCTTAGCATCATATGATTTTGGTATAGCCTATACTCCGGGAAAAGGAAACGCAGTGGCAGATGCGTTAAGTCGAAGACATGCAGGGTTGGGAGCCATGTTTTCAGAATGGAAGAGTCTCGAGTATTTGGCTGGATTTGACTTCAGGCCTAGATGTGAATTGGAACCTGTGATGTTGGCAAACTTATCGATAAGACCTACTCTTGTGGAGAGAATTGGCGAGAGTCAAAAGTGAGATGATAAGCTTGTCATGATTATCCGTGATTTGGAAGCTGGATTGAATCCAGGGAAGGATAAAGGATTCGAGGTCGATCGAGAGGGTTGGCTTCGAAAGCAAGGACGATTAGTTGTTCCTGATATAGATGGATTGAGAGATGAAGTTCTGAGGGAAAGTCATCACTCAAAGTTGACAATTCATCCAGGTGGAAATAAGATGTATCGGGATATGAAGAGAACCTATTACTGGGAAGGCATGAAGAAGGATGTTGGAAGTTTTATTTCCAAGTGTATGAACTGCCAGTTGGTGAAAGCTGAGCAGAAGAAGCCCAGTGGGTTACTTCAGCCATTAGAGATTCCTACATGGAAGTGGGAGCAAGTGTCGATGGATTTTATCGATGGTCTGCCTAGAACTAGGGCAGGGAATGAAGGTATTTGGGTCATCATAGATCGTTTGACTAAGAGTGCAAGATTCATTCATGTTCGATCGACTAGGACTGCATCGAAGTTGGCTGAGCTTTATGTCAAGTGGATAGTTCGACTCCATGGTATTCCAAAGAGTATAGTGAGCGATCGAGACCCATTGTTCACTAGTGGATTTTGGAAGAGCTTCCAGGAAGTTTTGGGAACTGAGTTGTGTTTGAGTACAGCTTATCATCCCCAAACAGATGGTCAGACCGAGAGAGTCAACCGAGTTTTGGAAGATCTTCTCAGAGCATGTGTTTTGGACTTCGAAGGATCATGGGAAGATCACCTTCATTTGGTGGAATTTGCGTATAATAACAGTTATCAATCAAGTATTGGTATGGCACCATATGAGGCATTGTATGGAAGACCGTGTAACTCTCCGACATGTTGGTTGGAAACTGGAGAAAAGCTAATACTTGGGCCAGAGATGATTCGACAGACTTCGAATTGTATAGAGATCATTCGGCAACGAATGAAGGCAGCCCAAGATCGTCAGAAAAGTTATGCCGATAATCGTCGTAAGGATTTGGAGTTCGACGTAGGTGATATGGTTTTTGTGAAGATTTCTCCATTGAAGAGTGTTATTAGATTCGGGAAGAAATTGACTCCGAGATTTGTTGGACCATTCCCGATTATCGAGCGAATTGGAAAGCTCGCTTATAGATTGGAGTTACCGGAAAAGATGGCGGGTGTGCACAATGTTTTTTGATGTATCTTATCTACGGAAGTATGTGCACGACTCGAATTAAGTGGTTTCTGCTGATAGCTGCGAAGATTTAGAGGTTGATCCAGTGGTTACGAGACCTCGTAAGCCGCTTCGTGTTGTTGAAACCGACACGAAACAGCTTAGGAGGAAGACGATTACGTTGCTCAAGATACAATGGAGTGATGATGTTAACGACTGTACGTGGGAGGAGGAAGAGAGGATGAAGGCAGCTCATCCTGAACTCTTCATGGTATGGTCCTAAGGTGTCGTGACATCTCATGAATTTGCATCTTGATCTAATCTTAGAATTCTGCATGCTAGGTTAGTAATTGGATGCATGGTTTGTTGATTGCTATGGATGGTAGGCATGCGGAATAGTTTTGATTGCTGTTGTTTGTTTGGAATTTCGGGGGCGAAATTCCTAAGGGGGAGAGAATGTAACGACCCGTATTTTACGTATCGATAAATCGTAGAATTTACAGGTCGTTAGTGTTGTTTGTCTTATCCCTAGCCTAAGTCGTATGGGAGGTTATCTCGTGTAGGCAACTTAAGCTTAGGTCGTGTGAGAGTTAGGTCGAGTAGAGCGACCTATAGGTTTGGACGAGTTAGCGTGTTAGTGCTAACAGGTTAAGGCTTAAGGAATTATGAGTTAACGTAGTAAGTGTTGAGTCGTGTTCGAGTTAATAGGGTTTTAAATCGTTAACGAGTTATAAGAGTTAGCGAGTTAGTGTGTGAGCGAGTTAGGTGGAGCAACAGCTTACGAGTTAAGTCGTTGGCGACTTAAGGTGTTAGGTCGGTTAGGTAGATTAGCGACCTAGGGGAGATAGGTCGTTCAAGCAACTTAAGTGGTTGTGAGAACCTAGCAGTAGCGACTTAAGTTAGGTCGGTAGCTAACAAGTTACGACCTATAGGATGACCGACTTATAGAGTTTGACCAAGTTAAGGTTTGGACCGACCTAAAGGTTAGCGGGTTAAGGCGCTTAGGTCGTGAGTCGTTTGGAACGACTTAACGATGAGTCGTGTGTATGTTAGGTCGGCAGCGACCTAAGTTAGGTCGGGGAAGAATTGTAGGTCGGCACTAGGCTAAGTCGTTAGCGACTTAGTGATGAGTCGTAGCTCGTGTTGCTCGATAGGTTGTGACTAGGTTAGGTCGTATAGAAGCTTATGTGTTAGGTCGTAAGCTTTTAAGTCGGCAGTTAGGTAGGTCGTGTAAGTACATGTGTGTGCTAAGTCGGCCTTGATTGTTAGGTCGCATGCTTATGTTTTTAGGTCGCGTGAAGGCCTGGGGAGTTAGGTCGTTGACTCGGTATTGAGTTAGGTCGGCCGAGCTAAGGATAGGTCGGCTAGGCTTGATGAGTCGTGAGTCGTACTGAGTAGTTAAGTCGGGGAGATTCTTAGGTCGGCAACGACCTAAGACCGAGCGAGTTAATTCCGAGTGAACGACCTAAGGGTGATTTCAGCCTATAAATAGAGGGGTTTGGCTCACTTTTTGGCAACGGTTTTTGAAGCGACGAAGTGCTGCCATTTTGGGAACTCGACTACAACATTTCTTCATCTTCTTTTCTCCATTCCAATCTAGTTCTAACATCCATCCAAGATCGAAGATCGAGATCGAAGATTTAAGGACCAAAGTTGAAGATCTTCATCCGTTGAAGTGAGATTTCATCGTTTCAAGCGGGATTTCAACGAATCAAGCTTGGATCTTCGCTGTCCAGATCTGAAGTTGATAGTTTTTGAAGTGTTTAGGTGATTTGGTGAGTGGTAGTTATCTCTCACGCGGACCCAAAGGAGTGTATTGGATTGGTGGTTTGTTGGAGTGTTGTAGATAGTGATTTTATGCATTTTTCCTTAGATCCAAGTGTAGATCTATTACTTATGAAGATGTTTACTTTTGCAAGTTCATTTACCAAGTTGTAGAAACAAAACCCACGATTTATATTTGCTAGATCTATGCTAAAAACCCATGATTCATGTATGTTAGATCCATGCTCATTTATTTACGAAATTGCCATTTTATTTATAAATGCCTATTTAGATCTTGATTGACTACTTATTTGTTTGGATTAATGTTTGCCTTGTTTGATGGATGTGAATGAGTTATCTAGTTGATAGATTTGGACAAGTATGGTCAAAAACGATTCAAAAGCTACGGAAGAGGCTCTTGAATGATGAAAGCTGCTTAAGACATATGTAGCGGATGTTGAAGCTCATATGTATGGATTGGATGATGTTGAGATGGAACTTTGCCATGATGCGATGAGGCAAACCATGTTGTTGAGTTAAGACTTTGCTATGGTGTGTTAAAGCGAGGTATGATGTGATGAGTCTTGGCATAATCCAGGCAGGGATCATTCCAAGCATGTTGATAACTCGAGGGATGGTTCGAGTTGGTGGATAATGGATTGCTCGAGAGGTAGCTTGAGCTAGTATGAGAATAGTCGTCGAGGAGGATGACTAGGAGGCTTGGATCTCATCGTTGTTGAAGGTTCTAGCATGCTCAAAAGCAAGAGTACATGGGGCGCCCATAACGACTACAGGTAGGTAGTCGGGACACCCAAAAGACTACAGGTTGGTAGTTGAGTACTCTGGGCAGAGTAGGTAAATCCTAGGCACGGGTCACGATGACGTGCGGAGCAATGTCTAGAACCGGGGTTACCATTAGCCCTTGACGGATGGTCATTCAATTAATGGTGAAATCAAGGCAAAGATAACAGTGATAGCCAGAGTCATGGATGTTTGGACGTTTGGTTGTATCATCATTCGGTCTCAAGAGCGGTATTTTCTGAGTGCTTATCTGATCTTGGTTTAGGCCTTGGGGGTTTGTATTTGGAAAACATCGCCCTTGACTCGAGTGATTATTGCTTTACCTTAGTTGTTTGCTATGTTATGCTTGCTTCTTCTTTGTGTGTGTCTGGGGGCTATCACTGTAGAAAGAGGTGGAGTGGGATGGTTTAGTTCCTATTCCTTTTATCCTTTATGCTCTTTTGGTATGTTTGGTAGTTAATTTACTGCTCACTAAGACTTTGTCTGGCTCAAGGTTTTATGTCTCCTCTTATTACCTTGGGCTGTTCATCCATGTTGGGATGGGCAGACTAGGTAGTAGGTGACAGGTGCTGTTCTTGGAGATCTACGCTGTTGGTGACGAAGACGAGCAGGAGGCTTTTGCATATTATTTCTTATATGTACTGGGTATCCGCTGCTGTATTTGTTTGAGTGTTATGTAGTGAGGCTTTGATGTATGGATGATTCATTTGTCTGTATAAAACTACTATATTGCTTATATGATGATGTTCTGTTCCATGGAGCTTCACTATATTATATTTCTCTATTGTACTTTATCCATGCGCTGTGAGTTGTACGATGGATTCCGCTGTATTATTTTACCCTGACTATCGTCCATGACTGCCTGG
Organism: Allium cepa; assembly: GCA_030765085.1. Lineage (NCBI taxonomy): Eukaryota > Viridiplantae > Streptophyta > Magnoliopsida > Asparagales > Amaryllidaceae > Allium > Allium cepa. The sequence goes on along the minus strand of CM060943.1, from coordinate 32,148,208 downwards.
CACGCCTTTCAGCGCACTTTTCTCTTGTTTTGGTGCGGGAGTCATGGGCGGTCTTCACAATGGTGCACCACTCTCCAACGATGGCAAATCAAAGACGAGCCATGGTAATGCCGTTTTACCGTAAAAATCCGGTGTCGAAAAAACGAAGGGGTAAAAAACTTACGAGACCCGATTGAGATTCGGGATGTCCTTTTTGGGCATTAATCTATCCGTCGACGGCTGAAAGCGGTCAAAGCTGTTGAATTCACCGTGGCCTTCGTTTTGACAGGTTATCGCCCCCGTAACTCTAAACGAGCCTGAAGTTATGGCCGTCCGAATAATCGATATCTACAGGGTGCAACATCCGCGGTGCAAGGTGCAACATCCGTCCGAAATGGCGAAACAGTGCCGTACGACATTTTGAAATGCATGTATGGATTTGAAACGGAACAGTACCATGGTGCGCCACTCTTCAGCGATGGAAAATCGAAGACAAGCCACGGTAATCCCGTTTTACCGTAAAAATCCAGTGTCGAAAAAACGAAGGGTAAAAAACTTACGAGACCCGATTGAGATTCGGGTTGTCCTTTTTGGGCATTAATTTATCCATTGACGGTTGAAAGCTTTCAAAGCCTTAGAACATTACCGTGGCCTTCGTTTTGACAGGTTATCGCCCGCGTAACTCTAAACGAGCCAGAAGTTATGGTCGTCTGAATAATCGATATCTACAGGGTGCAACATCCGCGGTGCAAGGTGCAACATCCGTCCGAAATGGCGAAACAGTGCCGTACGACTTTTAGGAATGCGTGCATGGATTTGAAATGGAACAGTACCATGGTGCACCACTCTCCAGCGATGGCGAATCGAAGACGAGCCACGGTAATGCTGTTTTACCGCAAAAATCCGGTGTCGAAAAAACGAAGGGTAAAAAACTTACGAGACCCGATTAAGATTCGGGATGTCCTTTTTGGGCATTAATCTATCCGTTGACGGCTGAAAGCTGTGAAAGCCGTAGAACTCACCGTGGGCTTCATTTTGACAGGTTATCGCCCCCGTAACTCTAAACGAGCCAGAAGTTATGGCCGTCCGAATAATCGATATCTACAGGGTGCAACATCCGCGGTGCAAGGTGCAACGTCCGTCCGAAATGGCGAAACAGTGTTGTACGACATTTAGAAATGCATGCATGGATTTGAAACGGAACAGTACCATGGTGCACCACTCTCCAGCGATGGCAAATCGAAGTCGAGCCACGGTAATCCCGTTTTACCGTAAAAATCCGGTGTCGAAAAAACGAAGGGTAAAAAACTTACAAGACCCGATTGAGATTCGGCTTGTCCTTTTTGGGCACTACTCTCTCCGTTGACGGCTGAAAGCTTTCAAAGCCGTAGAACTCACCGTGGCCTTCGTTTTGATAGGTTATCGCCCCCGTAACTCTAAACGAGCCAGAAGTTATGGCCGTCCGAATAATCGATATCTACAGGGTGCAACATCCACGATGCAAGGTGCAACGTCCGTCCGAAATGGCGAAATAGTGCCGTACGACTTTTAGAAATGTGGGCATGGATTTGAAACGGAAATGTACCATGGTGCACCACTCTCCAGCGATGGTAAATCGAAGACGAGCCAAGGTAATGCCGTTTTACCGTAAAAATCCGGTGACGAAAAAACGAAGGGTAAAAAACTTACAAGACCCGATTGAGATTCGGGTTGTCCTTTTTCGGCATTAATCCATCCGTTGACGGTTGAAAGCTTTCAAAGCCGTAGAACTCACCGTGGCCTTTGTTTTGATAGGTTATCGCCCGCGTAACTCTAAACGAGCCAGAAGTTATGGCCGTCCGAATAATCGCTATCTACAGGGTGCAACATCCGCGGTGCAAGGTGCAACGTCCGTCCGAAATGGCGAAACAGTTCCGTACGACTTTTAGGAATGCGTGCATGGATTTGAAACGGAACAGTACCATGGTGCACCACTCTCCAGCGATGGCAAATCGAAGACGAGCCATGGTAATGCCGTTTTATCGTAAAAATCCGGTGTCGAAAAAACGAAGGGGTAAAAAACTTACGAGACCCGATTGAGATTCGGGATGTCCTTTTTGGGCATTAATCTATCCGTCGACGGCTGAAAGCGGTCAAAGCCGTTGAACTCACCGTGGCCTTCGTTTTGACAGGTTATCGCCCCGTAACTCTGAACGAGCCAGAAGTTATGGCCGTCCGAATAATCGATATCTACTCGATGCAACATCCGCGGTGCAAGGTGCAACATCCGTCCGAAATGGCGAAACAGTGCCGTACGACATTTTGAAATGCGTGCATGGATTTGAAATGGAACAGTACCATGGTGCACCACTCTCCAGCGATGGCAAATCGAAGACAAGCCATGGTAATCCCGTTTTACCGTAAAAATCCAGTGTCGAAAAAACGAAGGGTAAAAAACTTACGAGACTCGAATGAGATTCGGGTTGTCCTTTTTGGGCATTAATCTATCCGTTGACGGCTGAAAGTTTTCAAAGCCTTAGAACATTACAGTGGCCTTCGTTTTGACAGGTTATCGCCCGCGTAACTCTAAACGAGCCAGAAGTTATGGTCGTCCGAATAATCGATATCTACAGGGTGCAACATCCGCGGTGCAAGGTGCAACGTCCGTCCGAAATGGCGAAACAGTGCCGTACGACTTTTAGGAATGCGTGCATGGATTTGAAACGGAATAGTACCATGGTGCACCACTCTCCAGCGATGGAAAATCGAAGACGAGCCACGGTAATGCCGTTTTACCTTAAAAATCCAGTGTCGAAAAAACGAATGGTAAAAAACTTACGAGACCCGATTGAGATTCGGGATGTCCTTTTTGGGCATTAATCTATCCGTTGACGGCTGAAAGCTGTCAAAGCGTAGAACTCACCGTGGCCTTCGTTTTGAGAGGTTATCGCTCCCGTAGCTCTAAACGAGCCAGAAGTTATGGCCGTCCGAATAATCGATATCTACAGGGTGCAACATCCGCGGTGCAAGGTGCAACGTCCGTCCGAAATGGCAAAACTGTGCCGTACGACATTTAGAAATGCGTGCATGGATTTGAAACGGAACAGTACCATGGTGCACCACTCTCCAGCGATGGCAAATCGAAGACGAGCCATGGTAATCCCGTTTTACCGTAAAAATCCGGTGTCGAAAAAACGAAGGGTAAAAAACATACGAGACCCGATTGAGATTCGGGATGTCCTTTTTGGGCATTAATCTATCCGTTGACGGCTGAAAGCCGTCAAAGCCGTAGAACTCACCGTGGCCTTCGTTTTAACAGGTTATCGCCCCCGTAACTCTAAACGAGCCAGAAGTTATGGCCGTCCGAATAATCGATATCTAGAGGGTGCAACATCCGCGGTGCAAGGTGCAACGTCCGTCCGAAATGGCGAAACAGTGCCGTACGACATTTAGAAATGCGTGCATGGATTTGAAAAGGAATAGTACCATGGTGCACCACTCTCCAGCGATGGTAAATCGAAGACGAGCCACGGTAATCCCGTTTTACCGTAAAAATCCGGTGTCAAAAACACGAAGGGTAAAAAACTTACGAGACCCGATTGAGATTCGGGTTGTCCGTTGACGGCTGAAAGCCGTCAAAGCTGTCGAACTCACCGTGGCCTTCGTTTTGACAGGTTATCGGCCCCGTAACTCTAAATGAGCCAGAAGTTATGGCCGTCCAAATAATCGATATCTACAGGGTGCAACATCCGCGGTGCAAGGTGCAACGTCCGTCCGAAATGGCGAAACAGTGTCGTACGACATTTAGAAATGCATGCATGGATTTGAAACGGAACAGTACCTTGGTGCACCACTCTCCAGCGATGGAAAATCGAAGACGAGCCAAGGTAATGCCGTTTTACCGTAAAAATCCGTTGTCGAAAAAACGAAGTGTAAAAAACTTACAAGACCCGATTGAGATTCGGGTTGTCCTTTTTGGGAATTAATCTATCCGTTGACGGCTGAAAGCTTTCAAAGCCGTAGAACTCACCGTGGCCTTCGTTTTGACAGGTTATCGCCCCCGTAACTCTAAACGAGCCAGAAGTTATGGCCGTCCGAATAATCGATATCTACAGGGTGCAACATCCGCGATGCAAGGTGCAACGTCCGTCCGAAATGGCAAAACAGTGCTGTACGACTTTTAGAAACGCGGGCATGGATTTGAAACGGAACAGTAACATGGTGCACCACTCTCCAGCGATGGTAAAACGAAGACGAGCCACGGTAATGCCGTTTTACCGTAAAAATCCGGTGTCGAAAAATCGAAGGGTAAAAAACTTACGAGACCCGATTGAGATTCCGGTTGTCCTTCTTGGGCATTAATCTATCCGTTGACGGTTGAAAGCTTTCAAAGCCGTAGAAATCACTTTGGCCTTCGTTTTGACAGGTTATGTAACGACCCGTATTTTACGTGTCGATAGATCGTAGAATTTACAGGTCGTTAGTGCTGTTTGTGTTGTCTCTAGCCTAAGTCGTATGGAGAATAACTCTTGGGTTAAGTGTTGAGTCGTGACCGACTCATAGGTTAGGTCGTGTACGAGTTACGACTCATAGGATGGTCGGCTTATAGGGTTTAACTGACTTAAGGATGCGACCGACCTAAAGGTTAGACGACTTAGAGTGTGACCGAGATAGGATATGACCGACCTAAGAGAGTTGACCGACTTAGGGCTTAGGTCGTGGGTAGTTGAGTCGGTGGGGTCTTGAGTCGGTAGGGGCTTGGGTCGGCAGGGTGTTATCTCGTTAGGTGGTTAAGTCGTTAGGAGGTTGAGTCGATAGGTCGTTAATATGACTTAACGAGATAGGTTGAGTCGTTACCGGGTTAAGGGGATGAGTCGTGTTCAACCTATAGAGAGTTCGACCTAGAGTCAGCTTGTGCGGAGTTAGGTCGGTGGACCGACTTAGTGTTGAGTCGTTGGGATCTTAAGTCGGTAGATCACTGTATTTTGGATCGGCACTGGTGTTAAGTCGTTAACGACTTAGTGTTAGGTCGAAGAGGAGTTAGGTCGGCCGTGTGTTAACTCGTGTGACCCAGGGTTTGGTTAAGTCGGTAGGTCGTGTGATTAGTTGAGTCGACTTATGTTTAGGTCGGCCTTGGGTTCTTGAGTCGTGTGTCGTGGAGTTTGTTTAGACCGTTGGGTCGTGAGGTAGATAGGTCGGTAACGACCTATGTTAGGTCGTGGGGTAGATAGGTCGGTGACGACCTATGATAGGTCGGGGATTTTAGGTCGGCGACGACCTAAGACCGAGAACGAGTTATAAGGCCTGGACGACCTAAGGGGTTTTCAGCCTATAAATAGAGGGGTTTGGCTCACTTTTTGGCACCGGTTTTTGAAGCGACGAAGTGCTGCCATTTTGAAGACTCGACTACAACATTTCTTCATCTTCTTTTCTCCATTCCAATCTAGTTCTAACATCCATCCAAGATCGAAGATCGAGATCGAAGATCCAAGAGCCAAGTTGAAGATCTTCATCCGTTCGAGCTAGATTTCATCGATTGAAGCGAGATATTGCTGGATCAAGCCTTGATCTTCGCTGTCCAGATCTGAAGTGTTTAGTTTTTGAGGTGTTTGGGTGATTTGGTGAGTGGTAGTTATCTCTCACGCGGATCCAAAGGAGTATATTGGATTGGTGGTTTGTTGGAGTGTTGTAGATAGTGATTTTGTGCATTTTTCTTAGATCCAAGTGTAGATCTATTATTTTTGAAGATGTTTACTTATGCAAGTTCATTTAACAAGTATTAGAGACAAAACCCATGTTTTATATTTGATAGATCTATGCTAAAAACCTATGAATCATGCATGTTGGACTTATGCTCATTTATTTACGAAATTGCCATTATAGTTGATATTACGTATTAGATCTTGTTTGAATGCTTGAATGTTTGGATGTATGATTGATTTGATTGTTTCAAGTTAGCTTGTAGTTGATTTGGAACAAGATGGTTGAAGATGATTCAAAAGCTAAGTGGAAAGGCTCTTGAATGGTGAAAGCTGCCTGTAGCATATGAAGCGGAAGTGGAAGCTCATATGGACGGATTCGAGGATGTGGGATCTTGCCGTGATGTGAGAAGGCAAAGCATGATGTTGAGACGGGACTTTGCTACGGTGTGATGAGGCAAGGTATATGTTGAAATGGGACGGGTCATGATGACGTTCCAAGATGAGAGACTTTGCTATGATATGATAAGGCAAGACATATGTTGAGATGGGACGGGTCACGGTGACGTTACAAGCACGGGTCATGATGACGTGCGAAGTTATAACTCGGTGATGCGGTCCGGGTTGGTGTGGATAATGGTTTGCTTGAGAGGCGCTTGAGCTAGTATGGAAATGGTCGTCAAGGAGGATGACTAGGAGGCTAAGATCTCATCGTTGTTGAAGGTTCTAGCATACTCAAAGCAAGGGTACGTTGAAACGGGTCACGATGACGTTCCAAGCACGGGTCACGATGACGTGCTAGTACTCTGGGCTGATGCGTTCGGCTTAGGCATGGGTCACGATGACGTACGGAGTTATGTCTAAACCGGGGTTACCATTAGCCCTTGACAGGTGGTCATTCAACTAACGGTGAAATCAAGGCAATGATAACAGTGATAGCCAGAGTCATGGATGTTTGGATGTTTGGTTGTATCATCATTCGGTCTCAAGAGCGGTGTTTTCTGGGTGCTTATCTGATCTTGGTTTAGGCCTTGGGGGTTTGTATTTGGAAAACATCGTCCTTGACTCGAGTGATTATTGTTTTACCTTAATTACCTGCTATGTTATGCTTGCTTCTCCTTAGTGTGTGTCTGGGGGCTATCACTGTAGAAAGAGGTGGAGTGGGATGGTTTGGTTCCTATTCCTTTTATCCTTTATGCTCTTTTGGTATGTTTGATAGTTAATTTACTGCTCACTAAGACTTTGTCTGACTCAAGGTTTGATGTCTCCTCTTATTACCTTGGGCTGTTCATCCATGTTGGGATGGGTAGACTAGGTAGCAGGTGACAGGTGCTGTTCTTGGAGATCTACGCTGATGATGACGAAGACGAGCAGGAGGCTTTGCATATTAGTTTTCTTACTATATGTACTGGGTGTTCCGCTGTTTGTATATATTCTGAGTGCTATGTAGTGAGGCCTTGATGTATGGATTTGTTTGGATGATTGTATCAAACTACTATGATGCTTATATGATGATGTTCTGTTCTATAGAGCTTCACTATATTATATTTCTCTATTGTATTTTATCCATGCGCTGTGAGTTATGCGATAGAGTTGCTGTTTTATTTTACCCTGACTATTGTTCATGGCTACCGAGCACGCCTTTCAGCGCATTATTCTCTTGTTTTGGTGCTGGAGTCATGGGCGGTCGTCACAGGTTATCGCCCGCGTAACTCTAAACGAGCCAGAAGTTATGGCCGTCCGAATAATCGCTATCTACAGGGTGCAACATCCGCGGTGCAAGGTGCAACGTCCGTCCGAAATGGGGAAACAGTGCCGTACGACTTTTAGGAATGCGTGCATGGATTTGAAACGGAACAGTACCATGGTGTACCACTCTCCAGCGATGGCAAATCGAAGATGAGCCACGGTAATGCCGTTTTACCGTAAAAATCCGGTGTCGAAAAAATGAAGGGTAAAAAACTTACAATACCCGATTGAGATTCGGGTTGTCCATTTTGGGCATTAATCTATCCGTTGACGGCTGAAAGCTTTCAAAGCCGTTGAACTCACCGTGGCCTTCGTTTTGATAGGTTATCGCCCCCGTAACTCTAAACGAGCCAGAAGTTATGGCCGTCCGAATAATCGATATCTACAGGGTGCAACATCCACGATGCAAGGTGCAACGTCCGTCCGAAATGGCGAAACAGTGCTGTACGACTTTTAGAAATGCGGGCATGGATTTGAAATGGAACAGTACCATGGTGCACCGCTCTCCAGCGATGGTAAATCGAAGACGAGCCACGGTAATGCCGTTTTACCGTAAAAATCCGGTGACGAAAAAACGAAGGGTAAAAAACTTACGAGACCCGATTGAGATTCGGGTTGTCCTTTTTGGGCATTAATCTATCCGTTGACGGTTGAAAGCTTTCAAAGCCGTATAACTCACCGTGGCCTTCGTTTTGACAGGTTATCGCCCACGTAACTCTAAACGAGCCAGAAGTTATGGCCGTCCGAATAATCGCTATCTACAGGGCGCAACATCCGTTGTGCAAGGTGCAACGTCCGTCCGAAATGGCGAAACAGTGCCGTACGAATTTTAGGAATGCGTGCATGGATTTGAAACGGAACAGTACCATGGTGCACCACTCTCCAGCGATGGCAAATCGAAGACGAGCCATGGTAATGCCGTTTTACCGTAAAAATCCGGTGTCGAAAAAACGAAGGGGTAAAAAACTTACGAGACCCGATTGAGATTCGGGATGTCCTTTTTGGGCATTAATCTATCCGTCGACGGCTGAAAGCGGTCAAAGCCGTTGAACTCACCGTGGCCTTCGTTTTGACAGGTTATCGCCCTCGTAACTCTAAACGAGCCAGAAGTTATGGCCGTCCGAATAATCGATATCTACAGGGTGCAACATCCGCGGTGCACGGCGCAACATCCGTCCGAAATGGCGAAACAGTGCCGTACGACATTTTGAAATGCGTGCATGGATTTGAAACGGAACAGTACCATGGTGCAGCACTCTTCAGCGATGGAAAATCGAAGACAAGCAACGGTAATCCCGTTTTACCGTAAAAATCCAGTGTCGAAAAAACGAAGGGTAAAAAACTTACGAGACCCGATTGAGATTCGGGTTGTCCTTTTTGGGCATTAATCTATCCGTTGACGGTTGAAAGCTTTCAAAGCCTTAGAACATTACCGTGGCCTTCGTTTTGACAGGTTATCGCCCGCGTAACTCTAAACGAGCCAGAAGTTATGGCCGTCCGAATAATCGATATCTACAGGGTGCAACATCCGCGGTGCAAGGTGCAACGTCCGTCCGAAATGGCGAAACAGTGCCGTACGACTTTTAGGAATGCGTGCATGGATTTGAAATGGAACAGTACCATGGTGCACCACTCTCCAGCGATGGTGAATCGAAGACGAGCCACGGTAATGCTGTTTTACCACAAAAATCCGGTGTCGAAAAAACGAAGGGTAAAAAACTTACGAGACCCGATTGAGATTCGGGATGTCCTTTTTGGGCATTAATCTATCCGTTGACGGCTGAATGCTGTGAAAGCCGTAGAACTCACCGTGGCCTTCATTTTGACAGGTTATCGCCCCCGTAACTCTAAACGAGCCAGAAGTAATGGCCGTCCGAATAATCGATATCTACAGGGTGCAACATCCGCGGTGCAAGGTGCAACGTCCGTCCGAAATGGCGAAACAGTGTCGTACGACATTTAGAAATGCGTGCATGGATTTGAAACGGAACAGTACCATGGTGCACGACTCTCCAGCGATGGCAAATCGAAGTCGAGCCACGGTAATCCCGTTTTACCGTAAAAATCCGGTGTCGAAAAAACGAAGGGTAAAAAACTTACAAGACCCGATTGAGATTCGGGTTGTCCTTTTTGGACATTAATCTATCCGTTGACGGCTGAAAGCTTTCAACGCCGTAGAACTCACCGTGGCCTTCGTTTTGATAGGTTATCGCCCCCGTAACTCTAAACGAGCCAGAAGTTATGGCCGTCCGAATAATCGATATCTACAGGGTGCAACATCCACGATGCAAGGTGCAACGTCCGTCCGAAATGGCGAAATAGTGCCGTACGACTTTTAGAAATGCGGGCATGGATTTGAAACGGAACTGTACCATGGTGCACCACTCTCCAGCGATGGTAAATCGAAGACGAGCCAAGGTAATGGCGTTTTACCGTAAAAATCCGGTGACGAAAAAACGAAGGGTAAAAAACTTACAAGACCCGATTGAGATTCGGGTTGTCCTTTTTCGACATTAATCTATCCGTTGACGGTTGAAAGCTTTCAAAGCCGTAGAACTCACCGTGGCCTTTGTTTTGACAGGTTATCGCCCGCATAACTCTAAACGAGCAAGAAGTTATGGTCGTCCGAATAATCGCTATCTACAGGGTGCAACATCCGCGGTGCAAGGTGCAACGTCCGTCCGAAATGGCGAAACAGTTCCGTACGACTTTTAGGAATGCGTGCATGGATTTGAAACGGAACAGTACCATGGTGCAACACTCTCCAGCGATGGCAAATCGAAGATGAGCCATGGTAATGCTGTTTTATCGTAAAAATCCGGTGTCGAAAAAACGAAGGGGTAAAAAACTTACGAGACCCGATTGAGATTCGGGATGTCCTTTTTGGGCATTAATCTATCCGTCGACGGCTGAAAGCGGTCAAAGCCGTTGAACTCACCGTGGCCTTCGTTTTGACAGGTTATCGCCCCCGTAACTCTAAACGAGCCAGAAGTTATGGCCGTCTGAATAATCGATATCTACTCGATGCAACATCCGCGGTGCACGGTGCAACATCCGTCCGAAATGGCGAAACAGTGCCGTACGACATTTTGAAATGCGTGCATGGATTTGAAAAGGAACAGTACCATGGTGCACCACTCTCCAGCGATGGCAAATCGAAGACAAGCCATGGTAATCCCGTTTTACCGTAAAAATCCAGTGTCGAAAAAACGAAGGGTAAAAAACTTACGAGACTCGATTGAGATTCGGGTTGTCCTTTTTGGGCATTAATCTATCCGTTGACGGCTGAATGTTTTCAAAGCCTTAGAACATTACAGTGGCCTTCGTTTTGACAGGTTATCGCCCGCGTAACTCTAAACGAGCCAGAAGTTATGATCGTCCGAATAATCGATATCTACAGGGTGCAACATCCGCGGTGCAAGGTGCAACGTCCGTCCGAAATGGCGAAACAGTGCCGTACGACTTTTAGGAATGCGTGCATGGATTTGAAACGGAATAGTACCATGGTGCACCACTCTCCAGCGATGGAAAATCGAAGACGAGCCACGGTAATGCCGTTTTACCTTAAAAATCCAGTGTCGAAAAAACGAAGGGTAAAAAACTTACGAGACCCGATTGAGATTCGGGATGTCCTTTTTGGGCATTAATCTATCCGTTGACGGCTGAAAGCTGTCGAAGCTTAGAACTCACCGTGGCCTTGGTTTTGAGAGGTTATCGCTCCCGTAGCTCTAAACGAGCCAGAAGTTATGGCCGTCCGAATAATCGATATCTACAGGGTGCAACATCCGCGGTGCAAGGTGCAACGTCTGTCCGAAATGGCAAAACTGTGCCGTACGACATTTAGAAATGCGTGCGTGGATTTGAAACGGAACGGTACCATGGTGCACCACTCTCCAGCGATGGCAAATCGAAGACGAGCCACGGTAATCCCGTTTTACCGTAAAAATCCGGTGTCGAAAAAACGAAGGGTAAAAAACATACGAGACCCGATTGAGATTCGGGATGTCCTTTTTGGGCATTAATCTATCCGTTGACGGCTGAAAGCTGTCAAAGCCGTAGAACTCACTGTGGCCTTCGTTTTAACAGGTTATCGCCCCCGTAACTCTAAACGAGCCAGAAGTTATGGCCGTCCGAATAATCGATATCTAGAGGGTGCAACATCCGCGGTGCAAGGTGCAACGTCCGTCCGAAATGGCGAAACAGTGCCGTACAACTTTTAGAAATGCGTGCATGGATTTAAAACGGAGCAGTACCAGGGTGCACCACTCTCCAGCGATGGTAAATCGAAAACGAGCCACGGTAATCCCGTTTTACCGTAAAAATCCGGTGTAAAAACACGAAGGGTAAAAAACTTACGAGACCCGATTGAGATTCGGGTTGTCCGTTGACGGCTGAAAGCCATCAAAGCTGTAGAACTCACCGTGGCCTTCGTTTTGACAGGTTATTGGCCCCGTAACTCTAAATGAGCCAGAAGTTATGGCCGTCCAAATAATCGATATCTACAGGGTGCAACATCCGCGGTGCAAGGTGCAACGTCCGTCCGAAATGGCGAAACAGTGTCGTACGACATTTAGAAATGCATGCATGGATTTGAAACGGAACAGTACCATAGTGCACCACTCTCCAGCGATGGCAAATCAAAGACGAGCCAAGGTAATGCCGTTTTACCGTAAAAATCCGTTGTCGAAAAAACGAAGTGTAAAAAACTTACAAGACCCGATTGAGATTCGGGTTGTCCTTTTTGGGAATTAATCTATCCGTTGACGGGTGAAAGCTTTCAAAGCCGTAGAACTCACCGTGGCCTTCGTTTTGACAGGTTATCGCCCCCGTAACTCTAAACGAGCCAGAAGTTATGGCCGTCCGAATAATCGATATCTACAGGGTGCAACATCCGCGATGCAAGGTGCAACGTCCGTCCGAAATGGCAAAACAGTGCTGTACGACTTTTAGAAACGCGGGCATTGATTTGAAACGGAACAGTACCATGGTGCACCACTCTCCAGCGATGGTAAAACGAAGACGAGCCACGGTAATGCAGTTTTACCGTAAAAATCCGGTGTCGAAAAATCGAAGGGTAAAAAACTTACGAGACCCGATTAAGATTCGGGTTGTCCTTCTTGGGCATTAATCTATCCGTTGACGGTTGAAAGCTTTCAAAGCCGTAGAAATCACTATGGCCTTCGTTTTGACAGGTTATCGCCCGCGTAACTCTAAACGAGCCAGAAGTTATGGCCATCCGAATAATCGCTATCTACAGGGTGCAACATCCGCGGTGCAAGGTGCAACGTCCGTCCGAAATGGCGATACAGTGCCGTACGAATTTTAGGAATGCGTGCATGGATTTGAAACGGAACAGTACCTTGGTGTACCACTCTCCAGCGATGGCAAATCGAAGATGAGCCACGGTAATGCTGTTTTACCGTAAAAATCCGGTGTCGAAAAAACGTAGGGTAAAAAACTTACAAGACCTGATTGAGATTCGGGTTGTCCTTTTTGGGCATTAATCTATCCGTTGACGGCTGAAAGCTTTCAAAGCCGTTGAACTCACCGTGGCCTTCGTTTTGATAGGTTATCGCCCCCGTAACTCTAAACGAGCCAGAAGTTATGGCCGTCCGAATAATCGATATCTATAGGGTGCAACATCCACGATGCAAGGTGCAACGTCCGTCCGAAATGGCGAAACAGTGCTGTACGACTTTTAAAAATGCGGGCATGGATTTGAAACGGAACAGTACCATGGTGCACCACTCTCCAGCGATGGTAAATCGAAGACGAGCCACGGTAATGCCGTTTTACCATAAAAATCCGGTGACGAAAAAACGAAGGGTAAAAAACTTACGAGACCCGATTGAGATTCGGGTTGTCCTTTTTGGGCATTAATCTATCCGTTGACGGTTGAAAGCTTTCAAAGCCGTATAACTCACCGTGGCCTTCGTTTTGACAGGTTATCGCCCACGTAACTCTAAACGAGCCAGAAGTTATGGCCGTCCGAATAATCGCTATCTACAGGGCGCAACATCCGTTGTGCAAGGTTCAACGTCCGTCCGAAATGGCGAAACAGTGCCGTACGACTTTTAGGAATGCGTGCATGGATTTGAAACGGAAAAGTACCATGGTGCACCACTCTCCAGCGATGGCAAATCGAAGACGAGCCATGGTAATGCCGTTTTACCATAAAAATCCGGTGTCGAAAAAACGAAGGGGTAAAAAACTTACGAGACCCGATTGAGATTCGGGATGTCCTTTTTGGGCATTAATCTATCCGTCGACGGCTGAAAGCGGTCAAAGCCGTTGAACTCACCGTGGCCTTCGTTTTGACAGGTTATCGCCCCCGTAACTCTAAACGAGCCAGAAGTTATGGCCGTCCGAATAATCGATATCTACAGGGTGCAACATCCGCGGTGCATGGTGCAACATCCGTCCGAAATGGCGAAACAGTGTCGTACGACATTTTGAAATGCGTGCATGGATTTGAAACGGAACAGTACCATGGTGCACCACTCTCCAGCAATGGAAAATCGAAGACAAGCCACGGTAATCCCGTTTTACCGTAAAAATCCAGTGTCGAAAAAACGAAGGGTAAAAAACTTACGAGACCCGATTGAGATTCGGGTTGTCCTTTTTGGTCATTAATCTATCCGTTGACGGCTGAAAGCTTTCAAAGCCTTAGAACATTACCGTGGCCTTCGTTTTGACAGGTTATCGCCCACGTAACTCTAAACGAGCCAGAAGTTATGGCCGTCCGAATAATCGATATCTACAGGGTGCAACATCCGCGGTGCAAGGTGCAACGTCCGTCCGAAATGGCGAAACAGTGCCGTAAGACTTTTAGGAATGCGTGCATGGATTTGAAACGGAATAGTACCATGGTGCACCACTCTCCAGCGATGGCAAATCGAAGACGAGCCACGGTAATGCCGTTTTACCGTAAAAATCCGGTGTCGAAAAAACGAAGGGTAAAAAACTTACGAGACCCGATTGAGATTCGGGATGTCCTTTTTGGGCATTAATCTATCCGTTGATGGCTGAAAGCTGTCAAAGCGTAGAACTCACCGTGGCCTTCGTTTTGACAGGTTATCGCCCCCGTAGCTCTAAACAAGCCAGAAGTTATGGCCGTCCGAATAATCGATATCTACAGGGTGCAACATCCGCGGTGCAAGGTGCAACGTCCGTCCGAAATGGCAAAACTGTGCCGTACGACATTTAGAAATGCGTGCATGGAATTGAAACGGAACAGTACCATGGTGAACCACTCTCCAGCGATGGCAAATCGAAGACGAGCCACGGTAATCCCGTTTTACCGTAAAAACCCGGTGTCAAAAAAACGAAGGGTAAAAAACTTACGAGACCCGATTGAGATTCGGGATGTCCTTTTTGGGCATTAATCTATCCGTTGACGGCTGAAAGCTGTCAAAGCGTAGAACTGACTGTGGCCTTCGTTTTGACAGGTTATCGCTCCCGTAGCTCTAAACGAGCCAGAAGTTATGGCCGTCCGAATAATCGATATCTACAGGGTGCAACATCCGCGGTGCAAGGTGCAACGTCCGTCCGAAATGGCAAAACTGTGCCGTACGACATTTAGAAATGCGTGCATGGATTTGAAACGGAACAGTACCATGGTGCACCACTCTCCAGCGATGGTAAATCGAAGACGAGCCACGGTAATGCCGTTTTACCGTAAAAATCCGGTGTCGAAAAAACGAAGGGTAAAAAACTTACGAGACCCGATTGAGATTCGGGATGTCCTTTTTGGGCATTAATCTATCCCTTGACGGCTGAAAGTTGTCAAAGCGTAGGACTCACCGTGGCCTTTGTTTTGACAGGTTATCGCTCCCGTAGCTCTAAACGAGCCAGAAGTTATGGTCGTCCGAATAATCGATATCTACAGGGTGCAACATCCGCGGTGCAAGGTGCAACGTCCGTCCGAAATGGAAAAATTGTGTTGTACGACATTTAGAAATGCGTGCATGGATTTGAAACGGAACAGTACCATGGTGCACCACTCTCCAGCGATGGCAAATCGAAGACGAGCCACGGTAATCCCGTTTTACCGTAAAAATCCGGTGTCGAAAAAACGAAGGGTAAAAAACTTACGAGACCCGATTGAGATTCCGGATGTCCTTTTTGGGCATTAATCTATCCGTTGACGGCTGAAAGCTGTCAAAGCGTAGAACTGACTGTGGCCTTCGTTTTGACAGGTTATCGCTCCCGTAGCTCTAAACGAGCCAGAAGTTATGGCCGTCCGAATAATCGATATCTACAGGGTGCAACATCCGCGGTGCAAGGTGCAACGTCCGTCCGAAATGGCAAAACTGTGCCGTACGACATTTAGAAATGCGTGCATGGATTTGAAACGGAACAGTACCATGGTGCACCACTCTCCAGCGATGGTAAATCGAAGACGAGCCACGGTAAAGCCGTTTTACCGTAAAAATCCGGTGTCGAAAAAACGAAGGGTAAAAAACTTACGAGACCCGATTGAGATTCGGGATGTCCTTTTTGGGCATTAATCTATCCCTTGACGGCTGAAAGTTGTCAAAGCGTAGGACTCACCGTGGCCTTCGTTTTGACAGGTTATCGCTCCCGTAGCTCTAAACGAGCCAGAAGTTATGGCCGTCCGAATAATCGATATCTACAGGGTGCAACATCCGCGGTGCAAGGTGCAACGTCCGTCCGAAATGGAAAAATTGTGTTGTACGACATTTAGAAATGCGTGCATAGATTTGAAATGGAACAGTACCATGGTGCACCACTCTCCAGCGATGGCAAATCGAAGACGAGCCACGGTAATCCCGTTTTACCGTAAAAATCCGGTGTCGAAAAAACGAAGGGTAAAAAACTTACGAGACCCGATTGAGATTCCGGATGTCCTTTTTGGGCATTAATCTATCCGTTGACGGCTGAAAGCTGTCAAAGCCGTAGAACTCACCGTAGCCTTCGTTTTGACAGGTTATCACCCCCGTAACTCTAAACGAGCCAGAAGTTATGGCCGTCCGAATAATCGATATCTACAGGGTGCAACATCCGCGGTGCAAGGTGCAACGTCCGTCCGAAATGGCGAAACAGTGCCGTACAACTTTTATAAATGCGTGCATGGATTTGAAACGGAACAGTACCATGGTGCACCGCTCTCCAGCAATGGTAAATCGAAGACGAGCCACGGTAATCCCGTTTTACCGTAAAAATTCGGTGTCAAAAACACGAAGGGTAAAAAACTTACGAGACCCGATTGAGATTCGGAATGTCCTTTTTGGGCATTAATCTATCCGTTGACGGCTGAAAGCCATCAAAGCCGTAGAACTCACCGTGGCCTTCGTTTTGACAGGTTATCGCCCCCGTAACTCTAAACGAGCCAGAAGTTTTGGCCGTCCAAATAATCGATATCTACAGGGTGCAACATCCGCGGTGCAAGGTGCAACGTCCGTCCGAAATGGCGAAACAGTGTCGTACGACATTTAGAAATGCGTGCATGGATTTGAAACGGAAGAGTACCATGGTGCACCACTCTCCAGCGATGGCAAATCGAAGACGAGCCACGTTAATGCCGTTTTACCGTAAAAATCCGATGTCGAAAAAACGAAGTGTAAAAAACTTACAAGACCCGATTGAGATTCGGGTTGTCCTTTTTGGGCATTAATCTATCTGTTGACGGCTGAAAGCTTTCAAAGCCGTAGAACTCACCGTGGCCTTTGTTTGCACCAAAATTGGTCACAAACCCCGATGAATGTGAAAGCACCAGTGTTGGAATATAAGTCAGCAATATCCAAACACAAATCACAGATCTAAGTAGCAAAATAGTAAATGTAAACAAGAACACACGATTTATAGTGGTTCGGCTATCTCCGGCCTACGTCCACTTCAAAGGTTTTTTCCTTTTATTGATGTTCTTCGCTGATTACAATCGATTACAGCGGATTACAATGAATTGTAGTTCTGAAATTCAAGTACAACGGTGGTTGTTGAGTGCAAAGTAGAGCCTTGGTGGAGTCTTGATGCTTCAGAGTCTTAATCTTGCCAAAGAGAATCCAGTCCCTTTTCTGAATGATCTGGGAGACTATTTATAGGCATAGGCTGCTGATATCTCGCTGAAAACTCAGGAGACATCTTCTGGCACGTGAGGGGGCCCACACGTACGGTCTCGGGAAGTTTGGGCCCACTTTGGCATCGGTTCGAACTTCATTCGAACCGATCAAGAATTCACCCAATCGAGGTGAAAGTTGGCATGGACATTCTTCAACATGTAGGCAAGCATCTGTGAAAATTTCATGGCGTTTGGATCAGCAGATTGGGAGATATGATGGATTCGAAATTGCTTTTATGGCATAGCTGTTTGGTTCGAAACCATGTGTTCGAACCGATGGTTTCGAATCCATCATAGCACGCGACTTCGTGATGACGTGGAGCGCCTTCTTCGGTTCGATCCAAGTTTTCGCCGAGTTGAACGGGTCGAGTCCGAGCTCTCTGCCGAGTTTGCTGGGTGGCTTCGTGCACTGGGTTCGAAAGTCGTCTTCGAATCGTTGGAAGGGTGTTCGTTCGAATCGATCCAAACACGTCACTTTGGATCGATTCGAAGTTGACTTATCATGTTGGGTTCGAAGGCAGCGTGGGGCGAGGCGGCTTGGATGGTTTCGAAGCAAGGCTCAGTCCATGGATTCGAAGTTAGGCTCTGTGATGGGTTCGAAGAGAGGACATCGTGATGGAGTCGAAGTAGGCAATGGCTTGATGGATTCGAAGTGGAGTTGAGGCCGATGGAGTCGAAGGATGATGTTAGCTGATGGGTTCGAACGCCACCTCTTCGTATGGATTCGAACTAGTTGGGTTCGAACATGATGGGTTCGAAACAGTTGGTTTCGAACGTGATGGGTTCGAACATGATGGGTTCGAACCGTGCAGTGTCTATCCCTCTTAACTTGAATCCATCATAACTTGAGCATGCGACCTCGGATTGACTTGAAATTTGAAATGCAGACTCCTATGATCTTTCTTGTAGTGTCCTATCAATTGTGGCCCGTTCCGGACTCGGACAGAATTCATCGATATCCATGGTCATCCTGCAATGCATGGTTGATATTCATGAATAGTAATCATTGATTTCCAGTAAATTTTTGATATCTCAACTTTGCCAAAAGTTGGGATAACATTTTGCCCCCCAAAACATTCCTTTTTGTAAAAGGTATGTTTTGAATGGTCTTGTATCAAGGGTAATGAATTCATGTTTTATTCATAGCTGTGGCATTATCAATCAAGTTTAAGGCTGTTCGAAGCCAAATCAGTATTTGTCCTTTCCGTAGGAGTTGAGAATGAAGTTTCGTAGTCACTCTGGACTATTGTTGGCTGCTCTGAACCCTTACTAAGTCCATTCTAGACTTAGTGATTGAATAGAAAGATCCCATTGCTCTCTGGCGTTGCCTTCTATCCCTTGCACTCTGGTCCCAGTTAGGACGTATAGCGATATCATGGTCGTTCAGGACCGATCATAGCCTCTCCGGGCTCTTGCTGGATCCCATCCTGTCACTCTCCGGTGAAGGGGAAACATTGCTTAAGTGAGTTGATTCTGTCGCTCTCCGGCGAAGCAACTCACTTCCTGCACTCCGGTTCAGCGTATCTGAACATTAAGCGATGTCATGGTCGTTCGAGACCGATCATAGCCTCTCCGGGCTCTTGCTGAATCCCATCCTGTCACTCTCCGGTGAAGGGGAAACAGCGCTTAAGTGAGTCGATCCTGTCGCTCTCCGGCGAAGCAACTCACTTCTTGCACTCTGGTTCAGTGTGTCTGAACATTAAGCGATGTCATGGTCGTTCGAGACCGATCATAGCCTCTCCGGGCTCTTGCTGGATCCCATCCTGTCACTCTCCGGTGAAGGGGAAACAGCGCTTAAGTGAGTCGATCCTATCGCTCTCCGGCGAAGCAACTCATTTCTTGCACTCCGGACCCCGTCTCTCCGGATAAGGTCATAAAGCGATCATGTTTATATCGGTAGTTAATGTTCATCCTTTGACTCTCCGGTCAAAAGGTTTATTGCAAGAAGTTCTAATTTATTTATTAAAATTCAAGTTCTAGAAGTTCAATCTCAAACATCAAGAAAAAACTAAGGATTGCCTCTCCGGGCGTAGCGGCTTATCTCCATCTCAGAGCATGCCTAGGGATCTCTCCGGTTCCCGTACATGTGTAAGTGGAGTAACCATTTCTTCTGAAAATAAATCTAAATAAAATTATTCGACCGAAGTCCAAATCCTGGACTTGGCCCTTGCCATCTTTCATCAGTTGATGACGAGTCGTGATCCCGAACCAGGATCGTTCCTGCAAGGTGGAGGCGGTAGTTGTTCAGGTCTCGTTGCCGCTGTCCGTTCTCTGACATATTGTGGCAATCTACCACCTCTAGCATGCTCTTCCACCTCATCCTTCAGGTGACGGCATTCATCTGTATTGTGCCCATGCAGCTCATGGAATAGGCAATATTTTCCAGTCCTGCGCTCCCGCTCGGTGGGATCCCTCATAGGTGGCTTTCGATAGTGAAGTTGCCCCCTGGTTTCAGTGAAGACTCTTTCTAGGCTTGCATTCAGATCTGTGTACTGCCTGAATCTTGGTTCTCGGAATTTCTTCCGTTTATCAGGACCATCATGTCTGTCATCCTGTTTCCTTTTTCCCTTGTCCGCTCCGGACTGCTCTCCAGAGGCCCCTACGCTTTTCGTGGCATTTATTTCACGACTCTCGACTCGTGATTCTTCTAATCGAATGAATTTTTCAGCTTTATGAAAGAATTCTCCAAGATCTTGTGGTGGATCTTTTGTTAGAGAGTCTTTGAACTTGGTGCCTTCCGCGACTCTTGCCACCGCCGCCATTAAAATCATTGATGGATCCGGGCGATCCACAGAAGTCACTGTCACGTTGAATCTGAGTAGAAAATCTTTTATGGACTCTCCGGTCCTTTGCTTGATTGTTGCTAAAGTCATCACACGCTTGGGTCGCGTTACATGGACCCTGAACTGTCTCATGAAGCAATCAACGAGCTCGCTCCATGTTCCGATTGATCCAGTCTCTAGTTGTCTGAACCATAGTGAAGCTAAATCTGTCAAATATAGAGGGAAGCATCGTACCATCACTTCCTCGGATGCCCCCAGCACTTCCATGTGCCTGATATATCTTGTGATGTGCATGGTCGGGTCTGATCACCCGTCATATGGTTCTAGCGTCGGTAATTTGAACTTTGGAGGGTTCCTTGCGTTTCGGATGTTTGGAGTGAATGGACTCCGACTAACTTCTTCTAGGCCTCCGCTAGGCAATCCTCCTCTTATGATTCTTCGCATGAGGCCAATCATCCTCTCGTCTCCGTCTAGGGGTTGCCCCCTTGTCAAGTTCCTGTTCTGCCCCCCGAGCCTTGAAGGGAATTCTGGTACGTATTCTTCTGGCGGCTTGTTTGCATATGCATTGGCTCCAGCTTGCTGAGCTCCGTCTGTTGGTCTTCCAGTATCGGACCCTGAGGGTCTGCCCCCAAGGCCTTGCTGACAGCTTTCAACTCCTGTATTCTGGCCTTGAGCCTGTCCTTCGTTTGCTTCTGCAATTCTGATTCCTTGTCCCGTACTCGTAGCTGTTGTAGTTGGACCAAGGTTTTGCATATTCGCCGCCCTCATTTGCTCGAGGAAATTCTGCAGCATCACCTGTTGACTTTTCATCATGCTTTCGCGTAGTGAATTGGCCATAGCTTCCATCTCGTCCCTGGTGATGTTGACGGAAGCCGGTCCTTCTCTTGATCCAGAGGATGCTTCTCGGCTTCCTCCTTGTTGGCTCCTATCAACTCTCTGTCTTGTTTGTCGAGTCATTGTTTCTGAATTCTGAATCTTGAATGTCGAATCTGGTGTAGCGGGTGCTAGTCCCTCTAGGTGAAAGCACCAAAGTATTTGCACAAAATTGGTCACAAACCCTGATGAATGTGAAAGCACCAGTGTTGGAATATAAGTCAGCAATATCCAAACACAAATCACAGATCTAAGTAGCAAAATAGTAAATGTAAACAAGAACACACGATTTATAGTGGTTCGGCTATCTCCGGCCTACGTCCACTTCAAAGGTTTTTTCCTTTTATTGATGTTCTTCGCTGATTACAATCGATTACAGCGGATTACAATGAATTGTAGTTCTGAAATTCAAGTACAACGGTGGTTGTTGAGTGCAAAGTAGATCCTTGGTGGAGTCTTGATGCTTCAGAGTCTTGATCTTGCCAAAGAGAATCCAGTCCCTTTTCTGAATGATCTGGGAGTCTATTTATAGGCGTAGGCTGCTGATATCTCGCTGAAAACTCGGGAGACCTCTTCTGGCACGTGAGGGGGCCCACACGTACGGTCTCGGGAAGTTTGGGCCCACTTTGGCATCGGTTTGAACTCCATTCGAACCGATCAAGAATTCACCCAATCGAGGTGAAATTTGGCGTGGACATTCTTCAAAATGTAGGCAAGCATCTGTGAAAATTTCATGGCGTTTGGATCCGCAGATTGGGAGATATGATGGATTCGAAATTGCTTTTATGGCATAGCTGTTTGGTTCGAAACCATGTGTTCGAACCGATGGTTTCGAATCCATCATAGCACGCGACTTTGTGATGACGTGGAGCGCCTTCTTCGGTTCGATCCAAGCTTTTCGCCGAGTTGAACGAGTCGAGTCCGAGCTCTCTGCCGAGTTTGCTGGGTGGCTTCGTGCACTGGGTTCGAAAGTCGTCTTCGAATCGTTGGAAGGGTGTTCGTTCGAATCGATCCAAACACATCACTTTGGATCGATTCGAAGTTGACTTATCATGTTGGGTTCGAAGACAGCGTGGGGCGAGGCGGCTTGGATAGTTTCGAAGCAAGGCTCAGTCCATGGATTCGAAGTTAGGCTCTGTGATGGGTTCGAAGAGAGGACATCGTGATGGAGTCGAAGTAGGCAATGGCATGATGGATTCGAAGTGGAATTGAGGCCGATGGAGTCGAAGGATGATGTTAGCTGATGGGTTCGAACGCCACCTTTTCGTATGGATTCGAACTAGTTGGGTTCGAACATGATGGGTTCGAAACAGTTAGTTTCGAACGTGATGGGTTCGAACATGATGGGTTCGAACCGAGCAGTGTCTATCCCTCTTAACTTGAATCCATCATAACTTGAGCATGCGACCTCGGATTGACTTGAAATTCGAAATGCAGAATCCTATGATCTTTCTTGTAGTGTCCTATCAATTGTGGCCCGTTCTGGACTCGGACAGAATTCATCGATATCCATGGTCATCCTGCAATGCATGGTTGATATTCATGAATAGTAATCATTGATTTCTAGCAAATTTTGGATATCTCAACTTTGCCAAAAGTTGGGATAATAGCCTTTGTTTTGACAGGTTATCGCCTCTGTAACTCTAAACGAGCCAGAAGTTATGGCCGTCCGAATAATCGATATCTACAGGGTGCAACATCCGCGATGCAAGGTGCAACGTACGTCTGAAATGGCAAAACAGTGCCGTACGACTTTTAGAAATGCGGGCATGGATTTGAAACGGAACAGTACCTGGTGCATCACTCTCCAGCGATGGTAAATCGAAGACGAGCCACGGTAATGCCGTTTTACCGTAAAAATCCGGTGTCGAAAAATCGAAGGGTAAAAAACTTACGAGACCCGATTGAGATTCGGGTTGTCCTTTTTGGGCATTAATCTATCCGTTGATGGTTGAAAGCTTTCAAAGCCGTAGAACTCACCGTGGCCTTCGTTTTTAAAGGTTATCGCCCGCGTAACTCTAAACGAGCCAGAAGTTATGGCCGTCCGAATAATCGCTATCTACAGGGTGCAACATCCACGGTGCAAGGTGCAACGTCCGTCCGAAATGGCGAAACAGTGCCGTACGAATTTTAGGAATGCGTGCATTGATTTGAAACAGAACAGTACCATGGTGCACCACTCTCCAACGATGGCAAATCGAAGACGAGCCATGGTAATGCCGTTTTACCGTAAAAATCCGGTGTCGAAAAAACGAAGGGGTAAAAAACTTACGAGACCCGATTGAGATTCGGGATGTCCTTTTTGGGCATTAATCTATCCGTCGACGGCTGAAAGCGGTCAAAGCTGTTGAATTCACCGTGGCCTTCGTTTTGACAGGTTATCGCCCCCGTAAATCTAAACGAGCCAGAAGCTATGGCCGTCCGAATAATCGATATCTACAGGGTGCAACATCCGCGGTGCAAAGTGCAACATCCGTCCGAAATGGCGAAACAGTGCCGTACGACATTTTGAAATGCGTGTATGGATTTGAAACGGAACAGTACCACGGTGCACCACTCTCCAGCGATGGAAAATCGAAGACAAGCCACGGTAATCCCATTTTACCGTAAAAATCCAGTGTCGAAAAAACGAAGGGTAAAAAACTTACGAGACCCGATTGAGATTCGGGTTGTCCTTTTTGGGCATTAATCTATCCGTTGACGGTTGAAAGCTTTCAAAGCCTTAGAACATTACCGTGGCCTTCGTTCTGACAGGTTATCGCCCGCGTAACTCTAAACGAGCCAGAAGTTATGGCCGTCCGAATAATCGATATCTACAGGGTGCAACATCCGCGGTGCAAGGTGCAACGTCCGTCCGAAATGGCGAAACAGTGCCGTACGACTTTTAGGAATGCGTGCATGGATTTGAAACGGAACAGTACCATGGTGCGCCACTCTCCAGCGATGGCGAATCGAAGACGAGCCACGGTAATGCTGTTTTTCCGTAAAAATCCGGTGTCGAAAAAACGAAGGGTAAAAAACTTACGAGACCTGTTTGCACCAAAATTGGTCACAAACCCCGATGAATGTGAAAGCACCAGTGTTAGAATATAAATTAGCAATATCCAAACACAAATCACAGATCTAAGTAGCAAAATAGTAAATATGAACAAGCACACAAGATTTATAATGGTTCGGCTATCTCCGGCCTACGTCCACTTCAAAGATTTTTCCTTTTATTGATGTTCTTCGCTGATTACAATCGATTACAGCGGATTACAATGAATTGTAGTTCTGAAATTCAAGTACAACGGTGGTTGTTGAGTGCAAAGTAGAGCCTTGGCGGAGTCTTGATGCTTCAGAGTCTTGATCTTGCCAAAGAGAATCCCCTCCCTTTTCTGAATGACCTGGTGGTCTATTTATAGGCGTAGGCTGCTGCTCTCTTGCTGAAAACTCGGGAGACCTCTTTTGGCATGTGAGGGGGCCCACACGTACGGTCTCGGGAAGTTTGGGCCCACTTTGGCATCGGTTCGAACTCCATTCGAACCGATCAAGAATTCATCCAATCGAGGTGAAATTTGGCGTGGACATTCATCAACATGTATGCAAGCATCTGTGAAAATTTCATGGCGTTTGGATCACCAGGTTAGGAGATATGATGGATTCGAAATTCAGTTTCTGGGATAGCTGTTTGGTTCGAACCCATGTGTTCGAACCGATGGTTTCGAATCCATCATAGCACGCGACTTCGTGATGACGTGGAGCGCCTTCTTCGGTTTGATCCAAGCTTTGCACCGAGTTGAATGGGTCGAGTCCGAGCTTTCTGCCGAGTTTGCTGGATGGCTTCGTGCACTGGTTTCGAAGGTCGTCTTCGAATCGTTGGAAGGGTGTTCGTTCGAATCGATCCAAATGCGTCACCTTGGATCGATTCGAAGTTGACTTATCATGTTGGGTTCGAAGACAACATGGGGCGAGGCGGCTTGGATGGTTTCGAAGCAAGGCTCGGTCCATGGTTTCGAAGTTAGGCTCTGTGATGGGTTCGAAGAGAGGACATCGTGATGGAGTCGAAGTAGGCAATGGCTTGATGGATTCGAAGTGGAGTCGAGGCCAATGGATGCGAACTAGATGGACTCGAACCTGATGGTTTCGAGTGTGGCATGGCTGTGCTATCGGTTCGAACGCAGGTGGGTTCGAACTAGATGGTTTCGAACCGATGGATGCAAACTCCATCGATTCGAACTGGGGCATATGCTTATGGATTCGAGGCGCGGCCTCATTTCTTGGTTTCGAACTAGGTCAAGGGTGACAGGTTCGAACTAGTCAATGTTCATCTTTCTCAACTTGAATCCATCATAACTTGAGCATACGACCTCGGATTGACTTGAAATTTGAAATGCAGACTTCCATGATCTTTCTTGTCGTGTCCTATCAATTGTGGCCCGTTCCGGACTAGGACAAAATTCATCGATATCCATGGTTATCCTGCAATGCATGGTTAATATTCATGAATAATAATCATTGTCTTTCAGTAAACTTTGGATATCTCAACTTTGCCAAAAGTTGGGATAACATTTTGCCCCCCAAAACATGCCTTTTTGTAAAAGGTATGTTTTGAATGGTCTTATATCAAGTGTAATAAATTCATGTTTCACTCATAGCTGTGGCATTATCAATCAAGTTTGTGGCTGTTCGAAGCCGAATCAATATTTGTCCTTTCCGTAGAAGTTGAGAATGAAGTTTCATAGTCTCTCCGGACTATTATTGGCTGCTCTAAACCGTTACCGAGCCCATTCTAGACTCAGTGATTGAATAGAAAGATCCCATTGCTCTCTGGCGTTGCCTTCTATCCCTTGCACTCTGGTCCCAGTTAGGACGTATAGTGATATCATGGTCGTTCAGGACCGATCATAGCCTCTCCGGGCTCTTGCTAGATCCCATCCTGTCACTCTCCGGTGAAGGGGAAACAGCGCTTAAGTGAGTTGATCCTGTCACTCTCCGGCGAAGCAACTCACTTCTTGCACTCCGGTTCAGTGTATCTGAACATTAAGCGATGTCATGGTCGTTCGAGACCGATCATAGCCTCTCCGGGCTCTTGCTGGATCCCATCCTGTCACTCTCCGGTGAAGGGGAAACAACGCTTAAGTGAGTCGATCCTGTCGCTCTCCGGCGAAGCAACTCACTTCTTGCACTCCGGACCCCGTCTCTCCGGGTAGGGTCATAAAGCGATCATGTTTATATTGGTGTTCAATGTTCATCCTTTGACTCTCCGGTCAAAAGGTTTATTGCAAGAAGTTCTAATTGATTTATTAAAATTCGAGTTCTAGATGTTCAACCTCAAACATCAAGAAAAAACTAAGGATTGCCTCTCCGGGCGTAGCGGTTTATCTCCATCTCAGAGCATGCCTAGGGATCTCTCCGGTTCCCGTACATGTGTAAGTGGAGTAACCGTTTATTCTGAAAATAAATCTAAATAAAATTATCCGACCGAAGTCCAAATCCTGGACTTGGCCCTTGCCATCTTTGATCAGTTGATGACGAGTCGTGATCCCGATCCAGGATCGTTCCTGCAAGGTGGAGGCGGTAGTTGTTCAGGTCTCGTTGCCGCTGTTCGTTCTCTGACATATTGTGGCAATCTACCACCTCTGGCATGCTCTTCCACCTCATCCTTCAGGTGACGGCATTCATCTGTGGTGTGCCCATCCAGCTCATGGAAGAGGCAATATTTTCCAGTCCTGCGCTCCCGCTCGGTGGGATCCCTTACAGGTGGCTTTCGATAGTGAAGTTGCCCCCTGGTTTAAGTGAAGACTCTTTCTAGGCTTGCATTCAGATCTGTGTACTGCCTGAATCTTGGTTCTCGGAATTTCTTCCGTTTATCAGGACCATCATGTCTGTCATACTGTTTCCTTTTTCCCTTGTCCGCTCCGGACTGCTATCCGGAGGTCCCTATGCTTTTCGTGGCATTTATTTCACGACTCTCGACTCGCGATTCTTCTAATCGAATGAATTTTTCAGCTTTATGAAAGAATTCTCCAAGATCTTGTGGTGGATCTTTTGTTAGAGAGTCTTTGAACTTGGTGCCTTCTGCGACTCCTGCCACCGCCGCCATTAAAATCATTGATGGATCCGGGCGATCCACAGAAGTTACTGTCACGTTGAATCTCAGCAGAAAATCTTTTATGGACTCTCCGGTCCTTTGCTTGATTGTTGCTAAAGTCATCACACTCTTGGGTCGCGTCACGTGGACCCTAAACTGTCTCATGAAGCAATCTACAAGCTCGCTCCATGTTCCGATTGATCCAGTCTCTAGTTGTCTGAACCATAGTGAAGCTAAATCTGTCAAATATAGAGGGAAGCATCGTGCCATTACTTCTTCGGATGCCCCCAGCACTTCCATGTGCCTGATATATCTTGTAATGTGCATAGTCGGGTCTGACCTTCCGTCATAGGGATCTAGCGCTGGTGATTTGAACTTTGGAGGGTTCCTTGCATTTCGGATGTTTGGAGTGAATGGACTCCGACTAACTTCTTCTAGGCCTCCGCTAGGCAATCCTCCTCTCATGATCCTTCGCATGAGGCCAATCATTCTCTCGTCTCCGTCTAGGGGTTGCCCCCTTGTCAAGTTTCTATCCTGCCCCCCGAGCCTTGAAGGGAATTCTGGTACATATTCTTCTGGCGGCTCGGTAGCATATGCATTGGCTCCAGCTTGTTGAGCTCCGTCTGTTGGTCTTCCAGTATCGGACCCTGAGGGTCTGCCCCCAAGGCCTTGTTGATCACCTTCAACTCCTGTATTCTGGCCTTGAGCCTCTCCTTCATTTGCTTCTGCAATCCTGATTCCTTGTCCCGTACTCGTAGCTGTTGTAGTTGGTCCAAGGTTTTGCATATTTGCCGCCCTCATCTGCTCGAGGAAATTCTGCAGCATCTCCTGTTGACTTTTCATTATGCTTTCGCGCAATGAATTAGCCATAGCCTCCATCTCGTCTCTGTTGATGTAGACGGAAGCTTGTCCTTCTCCTGATCCAGAGGATGCTTCTTGGCTTCCTCCTTGTTGGCTCCTATCAATCCTCTGTCTTGTTTGTCGAGCCATTGTCTCTGAATTGAAAGCCTTCAAACTATTGAATCTGAATGTCGAATCTGGTGTAGCGGGTGCTAGTCCTTCTCAGTGAAAGCACCAAAGTGTTTGCACCAAAATTGGTCACAAACCCCGATGAATGTGAAAGCACCAGTGTTGGAATATAAATCAGCAATATCCAAACACAAATCACAGATCTAAGTAGCAAAATAGTAAATATGAACAAGCACACAAGATTTATAGTGGTTCGGCTATCTTCGGCCTACGTCCACTTCAATGGTTTTTCCTTTTATTGATGTTCTTCGCTGATTACAATCGATTACAGCGGATTACAATGAATTGTAGTTCTGAAATTCCAGTACAACGGTGGTTGTTGAGTGCAAAGTAGAGCCTTGGCGGAGTCTTGATGCTTCTGTTGGGCGAATTTTCACCCAGAAAATCTCGAGACCGAGAAGTCACAGTTTCACCTGGGCTCGCGGCCTCCACTTCATTCGACAGCCAAGAAACTCAATACTAACCTAGAAGTCCATCCAACATTCTCCAAGAAGAAGCACGTTCGGCCCCAAGCCTCCATTCGGCCCCTTCATTCGGCATCTCCAATTCACACCGAACCAGAGGTCATTCGGCAAACCCAGCTTATAGTCCATTCGGCTATGTCCATTCGGCAAGGCACAACCATCACCTCATTCGGCATAAGTTCCTGCTGAACCAGACTACACCGGTCCAGGTCCACCGGACCAGCCTCTCCAATACACTACCGAATGAGGCTGATACCGGACCTATCACCACCGGTCCAAGCCACTACCGAACCACCTCTACAACTCCAACACCGAACCACCTCTACAACTCCAATACCGAACCACCATGACCAAACTAAACTCCAACTTCTCTAAGCACGGCCGAATGAAGCCTCGCCGAACCAGATGATTGCCAGTCCAGATTGTCTCAGCCCGGGCCCACCTGCAGCTATATACCTCCAAGGCCCCTGCCCCCAACCTCATTCTATGAATAGAGGGGCAGGGGTACAACAATGGCAGACAAGTTTGAGAGCTCAAGCAAGGAAGGAACTTTCAAACTACTTTCATGTATACTTGTATACGAAGCATTGTACTTGTAATCTGAAAGAAAGAAGATAATAACATATAAAGTGGACGTAGGCACATTCTGGCCGAACCACTATAAATCTGTGTGTCTTTTACATTTCAGCCCCTACTTCTTTCATATTTACATACTCATCTAAAATCATTGAATATCACATATAATCAACTAAATAACACGACTTGGAGGTGTTTGTCCATTTTTTGTGCAAACATTTTTGGTGCTTTCACTGAGAGCTGAACTCAAGCTTCAGCTTCTCCCACTCAACCTTCTTCCTAACAACATCGCTCGTTACTTAGAAATCATGCTTTCCAAACAGAGAAAGGATGTTAACAAAGGAAAGAACATCGCAACTAGCAGCCTTCCAGATCCAGCAATCGCAGATCAGCCCACTTCAACAGCAGTACCAGATGAAAATCAGGAAAATCCAACTGGTCCCGCCACGGAACAACCAATCACTGGGGAAGATCTGGACAGGGTTGTGGCTGAAGTAACTAACCGCTTCACATCCCAACAAGAAGCTTTGGTGGACCAACTCATGTCACGCTTAAGGGATGCGGAAGAGTCCAACCGCAACACTGAATCATGGGGTGAATCTCAATCAGGAGGATCACGGAGACAGCAAAGGTCCTCCCTCTTCGAAGAAGCTATCAACAGGAACAACAATGATAGGGGCCGCGCCCGGACTCAGCCCGAATTCCGACTCGAGGAAGCGCTTGGAACCGAACCCAGTGGGGGAGGCGCCAGGCGAGGGTCGGATGTAGCTGAGCCAATCATGCCACCTAATCATAGAAACCCCGCTGAACGGAGCCGAGCTAGGACCCAGCCCGAAGTTGACCCCATGGATATGCTCGAAACAGAACCCAACAGGGGAAGATCAAGGCAGGGGGCAACTGTAGCTAGTCCTAGCGTGCATCCGAGCAGCCAGAGACAACCACTGGATAATGCAAGAAGTGATAGACTGTATCATCCCTACAGGTCATCTGGACGAGATAGATCCCGCAGGGAAGAACCAAGCTCATTTTTGTCCGCTCCAAGTTCTGACGAACGAATGGCACGATTATTCAGAGAGTGTGTCCAACGAGAGCAAAGGGACCGGGGAATAGGCGCTAGGGTCACCAGCCCCTTTACCCGAAATATCGAAACTGCCATCACTCCCCGGGAATGGAAAATGCCAACCATGGAACCTTACAAAGGAATTTCCGACCCCATCGTACACTTACAGAGATACACCCAGCATATGCTCATGAGTGGAGCAACAGAAGGAGTATTATGTAAATGCTTTCCGCTATTCCTAGCAGATCTAGCTACCTCCTGGTTCTGCCATCTACCCCAAGGATCCATCAGCTCATGGGAGATGTTGAAAGAAAGGTTTATTAGCCAGTTCCGCATCCATGTGGAACAACCCAAGGATGCTTATTCTCTATCCAATGTCAAACAAAAATCCGGAGAGACGCTGCAATAATATCTAACACGGTTCAACGCCGCAGCGGCAGCAGTTCAAGATGCCGATGAAAAACTGTAACCACCCGTATTTTACGTGTCGATAAATCGTAGAATTTGCAGGTCGTTAGTGTTGTTTGTGTTGCCTCTAGCTTGAGTCGTTTAGAAGTTAACCCGAGTGCAAGTGATGAGTCGTGACCGACTCATAGATAAGTCGTAGACGACTTTAGAAGAGAGGCGAGATAGGGGTCAAGTGATGAGTCGTGACCGACTCATAGGGTTGCCGAGTTAACAGGTTAGCGAGTTAAGAGGGGCAACGGTTTACAGGTTTGGACGAGACATGGAGTAGCCGACTCATAGTAGGGCCGACTCATAGGTTAGTGGGAGTAACGACTTAAGGGTTGCCGGGTTATAGCTTAAGTCGTAGGCGAGTTAACTGTTTAAGGGATGACCGACTTAGGGCTTAGCTGTGTGTTGATGAGTCGGCGAGGCCATAGGTCGTGAGTCGTTTGACCGAGTTAGAGATAGGTTGAGTCGTGTGTGTCTTAGGTCGTGTGGCCTTACTAAGTCATAAGTCGCCACGTAGTTGAGTCGTGTGAGAGTTAGGTCGGCTATGCTGATGAGTCGAGTGGTATGATGAGTCGTTTGACTCGGGGTAGATGTTGAGTCGTTCTTACGGCTCAGGACTTAGGCATTTCGGCAGGGTCTTAAGTCGTGAGTCATAACAGGGTTGAGTCGTAGGTTGCGCACATGTGTTGAGTCGCATATAGGTTGAGTCGTCTGACCTTGTGTCTTAGCATGTTGAGTCGTAGGTCGGCCTTGGGGTTGCTTAGGTCGTGAGTCGGCAAGAGTTGAGTCGTGGACGACTCATGAGATGACTCGTGGCCGAGTTATGGGCGACGACTCATGGACAGTCCAACCTATAAATAGAGGGGTTCGGCTCACTTTTTGGCACCAGTTTTTGAAGCGACGAAGTGCTGCCATTTTGAAGACTCGTCTACTACATTTCTTCATCTTCTTTTCTCCATTCCAATCTAATTCTAACATCCATCCAAGATCGAAGATCGAGATCGAAGATCCAAGTGCCAAAGTTGAAGATCTTCATCCGTTCGAGCTAGAATTCGTCGATTTGAGCGAGATATTGCCGGATCAAACCTTGATCTTTGCTGTCCAGATCTGAAGTGTGTAGTTTTTGGAGTGTTTGGGTGATTTGGTGAATGGTGGTTATCTCTCACGCGGACCCAAAGGAGTATATTGGATTGGTGGCTTGTTTATGTGTTTAAGATAGTGTTTTCTCGCATTTTCCTTAAGTCTGCATGTAGATCCATCATTTTTGAAGATGCTTACTTATGCAAGTTTGTTTAACAAGTATTAGAGACAAAACCCATGTTTTATATTTGATAGATCTATGCTAAAAACCTATGAATCATGCATGTTGAACTTTTGCTCGTTTATTTACGAAATTGCCATTATTATTGATATTACTTGTTAGATCTTGTTTGAATGTTTGATTGGTTGTATTAATGATTGATTGTGTGAATGTATGATAGATTTGATTGCTCCAAGTTAGCTTGTAGTTGATTTGGAACAAGATGGTTTGAGATGATTCAAAAGCTAAGTGGAAAGGCTCTTGAATGGTGGAAGCTGCCTATAGCATATGTAGCAGGTGCGAAAGCTCATATGGATGGATTTGATGATGATGGACTTTGCCATGATGTGAGAAGGCAAAGCATGAGATTGAGATGAGACTTTGTTGTGATGCGAGGAGGCAAAGTTTGATGTTGAGATGGGACGGGTCACGATGACGTTCCAAGCACGGGCTGCGACGACGTGCAAAGTTATGTTGATAACTCGGTGATGCGATCCGGGTTGGTGATAATGGTTAGCTTGAGAGGCGCTTGAGCTTGTATGGAAGTAGTCGTCGAGGAGGATGACTAGAAGGCTGAGATCTCATCGTTGTTGAAGGTTCTAGCATGCTCAAAGCAAGAGTACGTTGGAACGGGCTGCGACGATGTTCCAGGCACGGGCTGCGACGACGTGCTAGTACTCTGGGTAGTTGCGAAAATTCCTAGGCACGGGCTGCGACGACGTGCGGAGTTATGGCTAGAACTGGGGTTACCATTAGCCCTTGACGGATGGTCATTCAACTAACGGTGAAATCAAGGCAAAGATAACAGTGATAGCCAGAGTCATGGATGTTTGGTTGTATTATCATTCGGTCTCAAGAGCGGTGTTTTCTGGGTGCTTATCTGATCTTGGTTTAGGCCTTGGGGGTTTGTATTTGGAAAATATCGTCCTTGACTCGAGTGATTATTGCTTTATTTTAATTACCTGCTATACTATGATTGCTTCTCCTTAGTGTGTGTCTGGGGGCTATCACTGTAGAAAGAGGTGGAGTGGGATGGTTTGGTTCCTATTCCTTTTATCCCTTATGCTCTTTTGGTATGTTTGATAGTTAATTTACTGCTCACTAAGACTGTTGTCTGACTCAAGGTTTTATGTCTCCTCTTATTACCTTGGGCTGTTCATCCATGTTGGGATGGGCAGACTAGGTAGCAGGTGGCAGGTGCTGTTCTTGGTTCTCTACGCTGATGATGACGAAGACGAGCAGGAGGCTTTGCATATTATTTCTTATATGTACTGGGTATCCGCTGCTGTATTTGATGAGTGTTTTGTAGTGAGGTCTTGATGTATGGATTTATTGAGATGATTGTATAAAACTACTGTGTTGCTTATATGATGATTTTCTGTTATGAGACTTCACTATATATTTCTCTATTGTATTTTATCCATGCGCTGTGAGCTACGATAGAGATTCTGTGATTTTATTTTACCCTGACTATCGTCCATGGCTGCTTTGCACACCTTTCAGCGCACTTTTCCCTTGATTTGGTGCGGGAGTCATGGGCGGTCGTTACATTTGGTATCAGAGCTTTGGTTAATCGATTTTAGCCAACGCTCGCTGACGTAACTACGTAAGAGAGACGTAACTGTATTTTGAAGGATGATTACTATATATAGTATAGTAGCTTAGATGGATTTGAACTCCTTATGCAGTTGTTTCTTAAGGTGTTCTAATCATTCTTTTTACAGATATTAAGAATGAGTCGAAGTGAGAGACAAGCTGCGAGGGATAGTCGAGCTGCTAGGGAAGCTGTTGATTATGGAGCTATGTTTGAAGCTATGATGACTTCTATCATGAGGAGGGTACCAGCTTCAGGATCTTCTGTGGATGTGGGAGTTCAAGTCCAAGCTCCGAGACCGGTGGATTTTGCCAAGCTTTGCAAGGATTATACCTCTCTTGGAGGAAAAGCTTTCTTGGGGACGGAGTCGACTATTGAGGTGCAGAGATGGATCGATGCTTGCAGAAGAATCTTTGGTGACTTGGGGATTGAGGATGCAATCAAGAGGAAGCTTGCATCGAGACAGCTTCAGGGAAGAGCTGCTGATTGGTGGAATTCTATCACCATCGATACCCCAGAAGAAGAGATTACTTGGGAGCAATTCCAAGTTAGATTTGAAGCCAAGTTCATCTCTACGGCTCAGAAGTCTGTCTTGTTTAAGAGGTTTGTAGAGCTCAAGCAAGGAGGGAGGCCTGTTCTTGAGTATATTTCTGAGTTCGAAGCTTTGTCTAAGTATGCCAGATCATATATTGACTCTCCCTACCAGAAGAACGAGAAATTTGTGACTGGTCTGGATGCTTATCTTGGAAGACAGTTGGTGGATCACTTGGACGATCCGTTTGAGAAGCTTGTAAAGAAAGCCCTTAGGCATGAGAGTTTGTTTCCTAAGGAACGTTCTGTTATTGCTGTAACCAGGGAAGGATCTAAACCACAGCAGAATGGCAACAAGAAGAGGAAGCAGCAGCAACAGAAGGGTAAGGATGGCCAGAAGAGGCTGAAAGGCGAAGTGACTTGCTATAATTGCCAACAGAAGGGCCATCTCTCCAAGGATTGTAGGAATCCAAAGGCGCCGGCGAAGTGCCATAACTGTGATAAGCCAGGGCATTTCAGGAAGGTCTGTCCAGAGCCGAGGAAAGATAGGCAGGTTGTGCAAGCTTATGCTTTGGAAGCTGTGCCGTCGTCTTCAAGAGTTCCTACTGCTGAAGAGAAGGGGAAGAGTGTGGTGGTTCAAGGTACTCTTTCCATTTGTGGTGTTCCAGTTAGAGTGTTGTTTGATACTGGAGCGTCGCATTCTTTTGTTTGTGATGATTTGGTAGGCCGGTTAGGTTTGAAACCGGATATTGTTGATAGGCCATTGGTTGTGACTAATCCAGTTGGGGGTTCGTCATGTTTGTGTATGATATGCCGTGGTCTAGTTGTGTCGAGTCATGATTGCTCGTTTGTTTGTGATTGCTTTGTTCTGAACTTTGCGGGGTTCGAAATTATTTTGGGTATGGACTGGCTTAGGAAGTATGCGGCTAGGATTGATTGTGAGAGGCTGGAGGTGACAGTCGGGAATGTGGAAGGGCGAAAGGTTGTGATACGATGTAAGCATGAGGAAGGCGTCTTCATGAGCTTCATGTATTCGCTGGTTGTTCCACGGGATGGACTGTCATCAGTGCCTATTGTGAATGGTTTTGAGGATGTCTTTGACGAAGTCAAAGGGTTGCCGCCGCATAGGGAGATCGAGTTTCGTATCGATCTAGTTAAGGGAGCCAGACCTGTTGTGATGCCTCTTAGGCGGATGGCACCGAGGGAGCAGCAAGAGCTGAAGGTGCAAGTTGATGACCTTTTGCAAAAAGGATTCATTCGGAGAAGTGTGTCCGAATGGGGTGCGCCAGTTGTGTTCGCAAGCAAAGCAGATGAATCGTTGAGGTTGTGTGTGGATTATCGTGAGCTGAATAAGGTGACTAAGAAGAACAAGTATCCATTGCCGAGAATAGATGACTTGTTTGATCAGCTTCACGAGGCTAAGGTGTTTTCTCAGATGGATTTGGCAACGGGATTTCACCAGTTGAGAGTGGCGAAGGATAGTATGCCGAAGACTGCTTTCAGGACACCATCCGGGTTTTATGAGTGGCTGGTAATGCCGTTTAGATTGACTAACGCACCAGCATATTTTGTGGATCTTATGAATAGAGTGTTCAGAGATCAGTTGAATAAGTTCGTGTTTGTGTTCGTGGATGATATTCTAATTTATTCCAGAACTGAGGAAGAGCACAAGACGCACTTGAGGATTGTTTTGGAAATCTTGCGGAAACATCAGCTGAAGGCTAAGTTTTCGAAGTGTCACTTCTGGAAGAGTGAAGTGAGGTTCTTAGGCCATGTTATCTCTGGAAATGGAATAGCGGTTGATCCCGCTAAGGTGGCAGCAATCCAGGATTGGGTTAGACCTAAGAATGCATCTGAAGTAAGAAGTTTTCTTGGACTAGCAGGATTTTATCGTCGGTTTATCAAAGACTTTTCCAAGATAGCTGCACCGTTGACAGGATTGACGAAAAAGAACCAAGCGTTCAGATGGGATGTTAAGTGTGAGCAAGCTTTCGTAATCCTAAAAAAGCGACTGACGAGTGCTCCTGTTTTGACTATTCCGAGTGGGAATGAGGAGATGGTGGTTTACACCGATGCATGTGGCACTGGACTTGGAGCAGTGCTAATGCAGAAGGATAAAGTTGTTGCGTATGCAAGTCGACAACTGAAGCCGCATGAAAGGAATTATCCGACTCATGATTTGGAGTTGGCGGCGATTGTGTTTGCTTTGAAGATGTGGAGACATTATCTACTGGGAGTTAGATTTGAGTTGTTTACAGATCATAAGTCGTTGAAGTATCTGTTCTCCCAAAAGGATTTGAATCTTCGACAGCAACGGTGGCTAGAGTTTCTAGCATCTTATGATTTTGATATAGCCTATACTCCGGGGAAAGGTAACGCAGTGGCTGATGCGTTAAGTCGAAGACATGCAGGTTTGGGAGCCATGTTTTCGGAATGGAAGAGTCTCGAGTATATGGCTGAGTTTGACTTCAGGCCTAGATGTGAATTGGAACCTGAGTTGTTGGCAAACTTATCGTAAGGCCTACTCTTGTAGAAAGGATTGGCGAGAGCCAAAAGAGAAATGATAAGCCTGTCAAGATTATTCGTGATTTGGAATCCGGATTGGACCTGGAGAAGGATAAGGGATTTGAGGTCGATCGAGAGGGTTGGCTTCGGAAGCAAGGACGATTGGTTGTTCCCGATATTGATGGATTGAGAGATGAAGTTCTGAGGGAAAGTCATCACTCAAAGTTGACGATTCATCCAGGTGGTAATAAGATGTATCGGGATATGAAGAGAGCTTACTACTGGGAAGGTATGAAGAAGGATATTGGAAATTTTATTTCCAAGTGTATGAATTGCCAGTTGGTGAAAGCTGAGCAGAAGAAGCCCAGTTGATTACTTCAGCCATTAGAGGTTCCTACGTGGAAGTGGGAGCAAGTGTCGATGGATTTTATCGATGGGCTACCTAGGACAAGAGCAGGGAATGAAGGGATTTGGGTCATAATAGATCGTTTGACTAAGAGTGCAAGGTTCATTCCTGTTCGATCAACTAGGACTGCATCGAAGTTGGCTGAGTTGTATGTGAAGTGGATTGTTCGATTCCATGGTATTCCGAAGAGTATAGTGAGCGATCGAGACCCATTGTTCACTAGTGGATTTTGGAAGAGCTTCCAGGAAGTTTTGGGAACCGAGTTGTGTTTGAGTACAGCTTATCACCCTCAAACCGATGGTCAGACTGAGAGAGTCAACCGAGTTTTGGAAGATCTTCTCAGAGCTTGTATTTTGGACTTCGGAGGATCATGGGAAGATCATCTTCATTTGGTGGAGTTTGCTTATAATAACAGTTATCAGTCAAGTATTGGTATGGCACCATATGAGGAATTATATGGAAGACCGTGTAACTCTCCGACATGTTGGATAGAAACTGGAGAAAAGCTGATACTTGGGCCAGAGATGATTCGACAGACTTCGGATTGTATAGAGATCATTCGGCAAAGAATGAAGGCAGCCCAAGAT
The DNA here is from genome assembly GCA_030765085.1 of Allium cepa. Taxonomy (NCBI): domain Eukaryota; kingdom Viridiplantae; phylum Streptophyta; class Magnoliopsida; order Asparagales; family Amaryllidaceae; genus Allium; species Allium cepa. The sequence goes on along the minus strand of CM060943.1, from coordinate 32,110,484 downwards.
CGTCAGAAAAGTTATGCAGATAATCGTCGAAAGGATTTGGAATTCGACGTGGGTGATATGGTTTTTGTGAAGATTTCTCCATTGAAGAATGTTATTAGATTCGGGAAGAAAGGAAAGTTGACTCCAAGATTTGTTGGACCATTCCCGATTATCGAGCGTATTGGAAAGCTCGCTTATAGATTGGAGTTACCGGAAAAGATGGCGGGTGTGCACAATGTTTTTCATGTGTCTTATCTACGGAAGTATGTGCATGACCCTACTATGGTGGTTTCTGCTGATAGCTGTGAAGACTTAGAGGTTGATCCTGTGGTTACGAGACCTCGTAAGCCGCTTCGTATTGTTGAAACCGATACGAAACGGCTTAGGAGGAAGACGATTACGTTGCTCAAGGTACAATGGAGTGATGATGTTAACGACTGTACATGGGAGGAGGAAAAGAGGATGAAGGCAGCTCATCCCGGACACTTCGAGGTATGGCCCTAAAGTGTCGTGACATCTCATGAATTTGTAGCTTGTTCTAAGTCTTAGAATTCTGCATGCAAGGCTAGAATTGGATGCATGGTTTGTTGATTGCTATGGATGGTAGGCATGCGGAATAATTGTGATTACTGTTGGTGCTTGGAATTTCGAGGGCGAAATTCCTAAGGGGGAGAGAATGTAACGACCCGTATTTTACGTGTCGATAAATCGTAGAATTTGCAGGTCGTTAGTGTTGTTTGTGTTGCCTCTAGCTTGAGTCGTTTAGAAGTTAACCCGAGTGCAAGTGATGAGTCGTGACCGACTCATAGATAAGTCGTAGACGACTTTAGAAGAGAGGCGAGATAGGGGTCAAGTGATGAGTCGTGACCGACTCATAGGGTTGCCGAGTTAACAGGTTAGCGAGTTAAGAGGGGCAACGGTTTACAGGTTTGGACGAGACATGGAGTAGCCGACTCATAGTAGGGCCGACTCATAGGTTAGTGGGAGTAACGACTTAAGGGTTGCCGGGTTATAGCTTAAGTCGTAGGCGAGTTAACTGTTTAAGGGATGACCGACTTAGGGCTTAGCTGTGTGTTGATGAGTCGGTGAGGCCATAGGTCGTGAGTCGTTTGACCGAGTTAGAGATAGGTTGAGTCGTGTGTGTCTTAGGTCGTGTGGCCTTACTAAGTCATAAGTCGCCACGTAGTTGAGTCGTGTGAGAGTTAGGTCGGCTATGCTGATGAGTCGAGTGGTATGATGAGTCGTTTGACTCGGGGTAGATGTTGAGTCGTTCTTACGGCTCAGGACTTAGGCATTTCGGCAGGGTCTTAAGTCGTGAGTCATAACAGGGTTGAGTCGTAGGTTGCGCACATGTGTTGAGTCGCATATAGGTTGAGTCGTCTGACCTTGTGTCTTAGCATGTTGAGTCGTAGGTCGGCCTTGGGGTTGCTTAGGTCGTGAGTCGGCAAGAGTTGAGTCGTGGACGACTCATGAGATGACTCATGGCCGAGTTATGGGTGACGACTCATGGACAGTCCAGCCTATAAATAGAGGGGTTCGGCTCACTTTTTGGCACCAGTTTTTGAAGCGACGAAGTGCTGCCATTTTGAAGACTCGTCTACTACATTTCTTCATCTTCTTTTCTCCATTCCAATCTAATTCTAACATCCATCCAAGATCGAAGATCGAGATCGAAGATCCAAGTGCCAAAGTTGAAGATCTTCATCCGTTCGAGCTAGAATTCGTCGATTTGAGCGAGATATTGCCGGATCAAACCTTGATCTTTGCTGTCCAGATCTGAAGTGTGTAGTTTTTGGAGTGTTTGGGTGATTTGGTGAGTGGTGGTTATCTCTCACGCGGACCCAAAGGAGTATATTGGATTGGTGGCTTGTTTATGTGTTTAAGATAGTGTTTTCTCGCATTTTCCTTAAGTCTGCATGTAGATCCATCATTTTTGAAGATGCTTACTTATGCAAGTTTGTTTAACAAGTATTAGAGACAAAACCCATGTTTTATATTTGATAGATCTATGCTAAAAACCTATGAATCATGCATGTTGGACTTTTGCTCGTTTATTTACGAAATTGCCATTATTGTTGATATTACTTGTTAGATCTTGTTTGAATGTTTGATTGGTTTTATTAATGATTGATTGTGTGAATGTATGATAGATTTGATTGCTCCAAGTTAGCTTGTAGTTGATTTGGAACAAGATGGTTTGAGATGATTCAAAAGCTAAGTGGAAAGGCTCTTGAATGGTGGAAGCTGCCTATAGCATATGTAGCAGGTGCGAAAGCTCATATGGATGGATTTGATGATGATGGACTTTGCCATGATGTGAGAAGGCAAAGCATGAGATTGAGATGAGACTTTGTTGTGATGCGAGGAGGCAAAGTTTGATGTTGAGATGGGACGGGTCACGATGACGTTCCAAGCACGGGCTGCGACGACGTGCAAAGTTATGTTGATAACTCGGTGATGCGATCCGGGTTGGTGATAATGGTTAGCTTGAGAGGCGCTTGAGCTAGTATGGAAGTAGTCGTCGAGGAGGATGACTAGAAGGCTGAGATCTCATCGTTGTTGAAGGTTCTAGCATGCTCAAAGCAAGAGTACGTTGGAACGGGCTGCGACGACGTTCCAGGCACGGGCTGCGACGACGTGCTAGTACTCTGGGTAGTTGCGAAAATTCCTAGGCACGGGCTGCGACGACGTGCGGAGTTATGGCTAGAACTGGGGTTACCATTAGCCCTTGACGGATGGTCATTCAACTAACGGTGAAATCAAGGCAAAGATAACAGTGATAGCCAGAGTCATGGATGTTTGGTTGTATTATCATTCGGTCTCAAGAGCGGTGTTTTCTGGGTGCTTATCTGATCTTGGTTTAGGCCTTGGGGGTTTGTATTTGGAAAACATCGTCCTTGACTCGAGTGATTATTGCTTTATTTTAATTACCTGCTATACTATGATTGCTTCTCCTTAGTGTGTGTCTGGGGGCTATCACTGTAGAAAGAGGTGGAGTGGGATGGTTTGGTTCCTATTCCTTTTATCCCTTATGCTCTTTTGGTATGTTTGATAGTTAATTTACTGCTCACTAAGACTGTTGTCTGACTCAAGGTTTTATGTCTCCTCTTATTACCTTGGGCTGTTCATCCATGTTGGGATGGGCAGACTAGGTAGCAGGTGGCAGGTGCTGTTCTTGGTTCTCTACGCTGATGATGACGAAGACGAGCAGGAGGCTTTGCATATTATTTCTTATATGTACTGGGTATCCGCTGCTGTATTTGATGAGTGTTTTGTAGTGAGGTCTTGATGTATGGATTTATTGAGATGATTGTATAAAACTACTGTGTTGCTTATATGATGATTTTCTGTTATGAGACTTCACTATATATTTCTCTATAGTATTTTATCCATGCGCTGTGAGCTACGATAGAGATTCTGCGATTTTATTTTACCCTGACTATCGTCCATGGCTGCTTTGCACACCTTTCAGCGCACTTTTCCCTTGATTTGGTGCGGGAGTCATGGGCGGTCGTTAAAAAAACTCACTATAATGGCCCTCTGTAGTGGTGTACATCCAGACACCAAGTTTGCCAGAAGATTAACTAAGGAAAAACCAGCTACCTTGCCTGATTTCTTCCATGAAGCTGGAAAGTATATGAGACTTGAAGACGCTGCCACGGAGAGGCAGTCAGGGCAACAAGGTAAGACAGTTCAGGACAAGGTTCCCACTGCGGCTAAGGACGCTCAAAGAAATGAATCTTGAGACAATGCTGGGGACAGGAAGGTCGAAAAGCGCCAATATCGACCAGGACCGAGATTTGACTCCTACACTCCTTTGAATGAAACAATCGAAAACATCTTCCTAGCCACTCAGGGCGAACTCGGATACAAGCGCCCCCCGCACAAGAAAGAATCAGATAACATACTCAAGTCTGGAAAGTTCTGTCGCTTCCACGAATCCCACGGACATGACACCAATGAATGCCACCATCTTCGGGACTTGATCGAAGAACACATTAGAAGAAGAAGACTAGAACGCTATGTGAAGGGACAGAACAGGACTCCAACTCCTGTCAATGAGAACTCAAAGCAACCCCTCCCAGAAGTAGGCGGAGGGAATCGCAACAATCACAACACCAGTGGCTCTAGTCAAGAGAAGATAGTGGTCCTTACCATCTCGGGAGGACCACACATCGCGAAGTTGGGCAGAGATGGAAAGGTACGGCAAGTCACTTAGAAATGCTGAAGGCTATGTTAACTCCATTACGGAGGAACGCCACCCGAAACGAAAAGAAAACGATGACATCATATTCAGTAGGCGTGATTTGGAAGGAAGGCAGTACCCACATATGGATCCCATGGTCGTCTCTGCCTGGTTCGGTCCAGCTAAAGTTTTTCGGATTCTAATAGACACAGGAAGCTCCGTGAATATCCTATTCAAGCATCCTTTCGAAAAAATGAAGTTGTCAATGAAGGATGTGTCCCCCTGTGACAAACCACTGCACGGTTTCACTGGAGATGCAAAAATGCCCCTCGGGCAACTTGACCTCTTCGTCGAAATAGGAAGTCATCCCCGCTCCGTTGTGCGAAAACAAACGTTCGTACTAATAGAAAACCACTCGGCTTACAACGCCTTCTTGGGAAGACCAGCCTTGTCTGACTTCCAAATTGACTTAGCCCCCTGGTGCCTGAAGATGAAATTTCCAACAGACAACGGAGTAGGAGAAGTAGAAGGAGATCAAGACGCTGCCCGAGACTGCTACGTAACTGAACTTCGCAATAACCGTAGAAAGAATAAAGGAAAAGGTGCAGAGACTACTCTCTGCATGAAAAGCTTGGAGGCATAGCAACTAAAGAAAGCCCCTCCTCTTCGATACACAAGCGATCCCTTCAATGAACTAGACCCCAGGGATAAAGAGGAGGAGGCTACCGCCGAGCCTGCAGAGGCTATGGAATTCGTATCTGTAGATAAGCACGATTCAAGTAGACTATTAAAAGTCGGATCTCAGCTAAAAACGGAATTGAAAGATCAACTCATCGACTTCCTCCGCAACAACTTAGATGTATTTGCATGGACACATGCCGATATGACAGGAATCTCCCCAGACAAAGCATGCCACATGCTGAACATCGATCCCACCAAGGTACCAGTAAAGCAGAAAAAGAGGAGCATGGGGGCAGAGCGATCAGCAGCCCTTGATGAGGAAGTAAAGAATCTACTTGCTAATGGCTTCATACGGGAAGCCATCTACCCAGAATGGATTGCTAACCCAGTACTGGTAAAAAAGGCAAATGGAAAGTGGCGAACATGTATCGACTTCTCCAACCTGAATGACGCTTGCCCAAAAGATTGCTTCCCACTTCCCTGAATTGACCAACTTGTAGACAGCACAGCCGGGCACGAACTCCTATCTTTTATGGATGCATACTCCGAATATAACCAGATTCCCATGCATGCTCCCGATCAAGACCACACTAGCTTCATCACTGACCGCGGATTATATTGTTACAAAGTCATGCCTTTTGGACTCAAAAATGCTGGAGCTACCTATCAGCGCCTCGTCAACAAGATGTTCGCGGAACTAATAGGACAAACTATGGAAGTGTATGTGGATGACATGTTGGTAAAGTCCAGGAAAGCCGACGACCATGTAAGCCATCTGGGCGAGATGTTTCAGGTACTTCGCCAATATGGAATGAAGCTAAATCCTCTAAAGTGCTCCTTCGGGGTATCATCGGGAAAATTCTTAGGATTTATCGTCCACGCCAGAGGAATCGAAGCAAACCCTGAACAAATCCGGGCTCTAAAAGAAATAAGGATACCTTCCACTCGAAAAGAAATGCAGAGCCTAAACGGAAAGGTGGCCGCCCTAAGCAGACTCATTTCCAAGGCAACTGACAAGTGTGTCCCTTTCTTCGAAGCTCTCAAGAAAGACAAAGGGAGGTTCGAGTGGACCGATGAATGCTTAAAAGCCTTCCTCAACCTAATCGAACACCTTTAGAGACCACCAGTACTCTCAACTCCAAATGAAGGTGAAGTGTTATACCTATACCTCGCTGTATCATCTCATGCTCTAAGCGCCGCCTTGGTAAGAGAAGAAGACCGCACACAACGCCCGGTTTACTTTGTAAGTAAGAGATTTACAGGGGCCGAGGCCAGATATCCTAAACTTGAGAAATTGGCATATTGTTTATTGATCGCGTCACGAAAACTGCGACACTACTTCCAGTCTCACTCCATCAGGGTTCTAACCGATCAACCGCTCAGACAAGTGCTCCATCGTCCTGACACTTCTGGGCGACTCCTCAAATGGTGCATCGAACTAAGTCAGTATGATATCACCTGCCATCCTCGCACCGCTATCAAAAGGCAAGCCATGGCCGATTTCATTGCCGAATTCACTACCAACGAAGGCAAGGAACAATCCGAAGTAGCAAAAAACATCAAGTGGAACCTCTTTGTAGACGGGGCATCGAACGAACAAGGCTCGGGGGCAGGAATCGTGATCATCACCCCCAGGGGAAGAAAGCTGTACTATGCATTAAGGTTGGAATTCACGGCCACTAACAACGACGCTGAATATGAAGCAGTAATAGCGGGACTGGAACTTGCCCTGGAAATTGGAATCAATTCCTTGTGTCTTCATAGTGATTCTCAACTTATCGTAAACCAGGTACTAGAAGAATTCCAGACTCGAGGAGAACGACTCACAGCATACCTAAAGAAAACCAAACTGCTGCTCGATCAATTGGACCACTATCTAATCAAACACATTCCTCGAGAAGAGAACCAAGAGGCAGACGAACTTGGAAAGCAAGCTAGTATGAAGAATAGCACCATTTCCGGAGCACAAGCCATCTCAAGGCAGTTAGCCCCAAGTTTCGAACAAGTGAATCTGATAACTGCAGTCGAAGGAGGAACCTGGATGACTCCTATCCGGAAATATTTGCAAGATGGCACACTACCCGACAGGCGTGACGAAGCCAAGAGGATCTTGAGGAAAGTTCCCCACTACACAATACAAGAAGGCATCCTCTATCGGCGTGGCTTCTCTAGCCCCTTACTAAGATGCGTCGCTGGAAGGGAAGCCAAGGAGATCTTATCAAACATCCATCAGGGAGGATGCGGAGATCACACTGGAGGGCAGACTTTGGCAAGAAAGATACTCCGATATGGATATTACTGGCCCACACTAAACAAAGATGCCCTAGACTTCGTCAAGAAATGCGACAGATGTCAGAAGTTCGCCAAGATTCCTCGACTGCCCACAAATGAAATTACTCAAATGACCAGCCCTTGGCCCTTTGCTGTATGGGGAATTGACTTAATTGGCGAACTGCTAACGGGCCGAGGCGGAGCCAAATATGCTATAGTGGCAGTCGATTATTTCACCAAATGGGTGGAAGCGGAACCTCTAAATAAAATATCTTCAGCAAAAGTTATCAACTTCTTGATCAAAAATATTCTATGCAGGTATGGAGTCCCACTCAAGATCGTATCAGACAACGGACTCCAATTTGACAGCGAAGAATTTGCCGACTGGTGCCAAGAGCGTGGAATTCATAAAAGCTTCTCATCAGTAGCTTATCCTCAGGCAAACGGACAAGTTGAAGCTGTCAACAAAATTCTCAAAGCCCTAATCAAGAAGAAACTTGAAAAGTCAAAAGGCGCTTGGGTGGACGAACTTCCTACGGCACTATGGGCATACCGCACGTCTTTCAGAACATCAACGGGACATACTCCTTTCTCTTTGGCATATGGATCGGAGGCAATGCTCCCAGTTGAGACTATTGTGCCTTCCCACCGTATGATCCACTACAACCCAGAAGAAAACGAAGAACTCCTCCTCATGTCTTTGGATCTGATTGAGGAAAGGAGAAACGATGCAGCACTCAAAGCAGCAGCTCACAAACAAAAAGTGGCAGCACTATACAATTCCAAAGTCAAGCATCGCAGCTTGCAAGAAGGAGATCTTGTCCTCAGGCGAATCTTTCCGCGCCCCGGGGCACTGGACCCCATATGGGACGGACCATATGGAATTCATAAAGATCTCCACAACGGAGCTTATATTTTGTCAACAGTGGACGGAGAGGTGTTCCAGAGGGCATGGAACATCCGACACCTCCGTCGATACTTTTCTTAACTTGTACTGCCCATATGAAGTGAATTAACAAAGAGAATCAGTGGACGTAGGCATTTTCGTGCCGAACCACTTTAAAAAATCTTGTCTCTTTTTAACTTGTTCCTTTATGTCTTGGCTACTTGTTAAGTTTTATCCCTTTCTGTTGAACAAAATCCTATGGCATATCCACTCAAGACGCACCGCGGCCTCATCTGGACTAGGCCTAACAGGTACGCTACGATTCTATGCACTCGCCAATGAGACACTTTTGCTCCAGCATCCCTCTGCTGCGGGTTAACTCATTGCGCGCCAGCCCTCAAAGCCAACTGTAATGAGCCGATTATAAGTCATCATAAAGGCCGACTATAGCCGATGGCAGCCCATTACGGCGTTCGGCTCGCCGGCAACTGTGAACCTACTTTAAGCCCCAACATAAGGTGTGGCCAGCCAGGGGTAGTTCACGGCCAACGGCACCACGCTAGCCGGCCACGGTAAATCGAATAATACCCACGATTACGGACCATAATGGTTCGGGTAGTTACCGTGCGCGATCTCGGCTCCGATGTGTCTTAAGTGCGGCTGTGGTAAAAAAGAAAACTCCCCGAGGAGGCGTAAGATGGGTGACAAATGTCTCCAAGACCCACAGCTAGGGAAAGTGACTACAAAACCCGTTTGCCACGAACTTAAGCACATCGACGGCCTTCCGTGACTGGAAGTTTTACTTTTACTATATTTCCATTTCATTTAAATACTTTTCTCCTATCCCGTGTAACGGACTCTAAAGTACAGGAAACCAAATAGGAAGCATTCACTCATGAGAATCTAAGCCTGCATACTGGGTGGCAGGGTACTCAGCTATATCCGTGAACAGTTACACAAGGCACTCAAAGCTACCGCCTGCGAATAAAACATAAAGGGCGGTACTCTCTTTTCTTGTACATAAATACGTAACTATAGCTTGTTCGTACAATAACATTGCAAAACATGAAATTATATTTCAAGCAAAAACTTAACATCAAACACAACTAGAATCACAGGCATATACATAGTTATACTTCTCACGCAGCACATCAAGATGACAACAACATTCAAACATAACAAAATCAACTTATATTATAAAATCACACGAAGTTATTCTTTGCAAATAATATTATTACAGTCGCATATCAATGACTAACGTAAACAGTGATAAAAACAAATAAAAAGGTGGCAGCTGCGTCCACACTCCATCACCAACTTCCCAAGTCTACTTAGCCGCAGGATCAGAGCCCCCAGCATATGGATCAGAAGTCCCACCTATCCAGTTCAGAAGAGGAATTCATTAAACGAACAATCAAGTTATGGAAACGAAGAAAGAAAAGAAAGGGAAAAGAATAACTCACCAGCATCCGCCGCTTGATCCTCATCCTCCAACTGTACACCCGCTTCCTCTGCAGCAAGCAGCCGCATCCCCTCCTTCACCGCCGCTTGCTCCTCCTTCGAGAACTGAGCAGTGACCGCATGTGACGACCGCCCATGACTCCCGCACCAAAACAAGGGAATAGTGCGCTGAAAGGTGTGCAAGGCAGCCATGGACGATAGTCAGGGTAAAATAAAATCGCAGAATCTCTATCGTACAACTCACAGCGCATGGATAAAATACAATAGAGAAATATATATAGTGAAGCCTCATAACAGAAAAATCATCATATAAGCATCACAGTAGTTTTATACAATCATCTCAATAAATCCATACATCAAGACCTCACTACAAAACACTCATCAAATACAGCAGCGGATACCCAGTACATATAAGAAATAATATGCATAGCCTCCTGCTCGTCTTCGTCATCATCAGCGGAGAACTCTAAGCACAGCACCTGCCACCTGCTACCTAGTCTGCCCATCCCAACATGGATGAACAGCCCAAGGTAATAAGAGGAGACATAAAACCTTGAGTCAGACAAAGTCTTAGTGAGCAGTAAATTAACTATCAAACATACCAAAAGAGCATAAGGGATAAAAGGAATAGGAACCAAACCATCCCACTCCACCTCATTCTACAGTGATAGCCCCCAGACACACACTAAAGAGAAGCAAGCATAATCATAGCAGATAATTAAAGTAAAACAATAACCACTCGAGTCAAGGGCGATGCTTTCCAAATACAAACCCCCAAGGCCTAAACCAAGATCAGATAAGCACCCAGAAAATACCGCTCTTGAGACCGAATGATAATACAACCAAACATCCATGACTCTGGCCATCACTGTTATCATTGCCTTGATATCACCGTTAGTTGAATGACCACCTGTCAAGGGCTAATGGTAACCCCGGTCTAGACATAACTCCGCACGTCATCGTGACCCGTGCCTAAGCCGAACGCATCAGCCCAGAGTACTAGCACGTCATCGTGACCCGTGCCTGGAACGTCATCGTGACCCGTTCCAACATACCCTTGCGTTGAGTATGCTAGAACCTTCAACAACGATGAGATCTCAGCCTCCTAGTCATCCTCCTCGACGACTATTTCCATACTAGCTCAAGCGCCTCTCAAGCTAACCATTATCCACCCCAACCCGGACCGCATCACCGAGTTATAACTTTGCACGTCGTCATGACTCGTGCTTGGAACGTCTTCGTGACCCGTCCCATCACAACATATGTCTTGCCTCATCACATCATAGCAAAGTCTCTCATCTTGGAACGTCATCATGACCCGTCCCATCTCAATATAAGCCTTGCCTCATCACATCATAGCAAAGTCCCAACTCAATCATGCTTTGCCTTCTCGCATCATGGCAAGATCCCACATCCTCGAATCCATCCATATGAGCTTCCACATCCGCTTCATATGCTACAGGCAGCTTCCACCATTCAAGAGCCTTTCCACTTAGCTTTTGAATCATCTCGAACCATCTTGTTCCAAATCAACCATTAGCTAACTTGAAACAATCCCAATCAATCATCGATACAAAAAATCAAGCATTCAAACAAGATCTAACAAGCAATATCAACAATAATGGCAGTTTCGTAAATAAATGAGCAAAAGTCCAACATGCATGATTCATAGGTTTTAGCATAGATCTATCAAATATAAAACATGGGTTTTGTCTATAATACTTATTAAATGAACTTGCATAAGTAAACATCTTCAAAAGTGATGGATCTACATGCAGACTTTAGGAAAATGCGAGAAAACACTATCTTAAACACATAAACAAGCCACCGATCCACTATACTCCTTTGGGTCCGCGTGAGAGATAACTACCACTCACCAAATCACCCAAACACTATGAAAACAACACGCTTCAGATCTGGACAGCGGAGATCAAGGCTCGATCCGGCAAAATCTCGCTCAAATCGACGAATTCTAGCTCGAACGGATGAAGATCTTCAACTTTGGCACTTGGATCTTCGATCTCGATCTTCGATCTTGGATGGATGTTAGATCTAGATTAGAATGGAGAAAAGAAGATGAAGAAATGTTGTAGACAAGTCTTCAAAATGGCAGCACTTCGTCGCTTCAAAAACCGGTGCCAAAAAGTGAGCCGAACCCCTCTATTTATAGGCTGGAACCACCATGAGTCGTCGCCCCATGAGTCGTTGCCGACTCATCAGACCCGCGACCTACGACTCAACAACCCCAACGACCTATCCCTAGCCGACTCAGCTGCACATCCTTCCGACTAAAGCCAACGACTCAACATAACACTGCCGCACCTCCTAAGTCGTATGACGACTCAACCAAACACACACGGGTTAACACACACGACTCAAACACAGGCCGACCTATCTTTCATACAACCCAACTACACGACTCACGACTCATCCACTAAGCCGACTCAACACAAACACAGTGCCTCACGACTTAATCTATAAGCAGCTTATCCTAGCCTCCGCCGACTCAACACCTCCCGACTCAAGCTCTACACAGACACACACACGACAGCATGTACACGACTCAACTACGATGCCGACTCACGACCTAACACTAAGCCGTCTGTACGACTCAACTATTCACCCGACTCAACTACCCCTGAGTCGGCTAACACTTAAGTCGGCCAACCCTATAACTTGTTGACCCTATGAGTCGGTCTTCTCTTAACTCGGCAACCCACTATCTTCTATGAGTCGCCTAACTTCTTGAGTCGGTCTCCTATGAGTCGCAACCCATTATGAGTCGGTCACTAGTTAACTCCATGTCTCGGTCTAACGACTTAAACACCTAACCTATGAGTCGCTGCCTACCTTAACTCGGTCCATCCCCTTAAGTCGTCTACGACTTATCTATGAGTCGGTCACGACTCATCACTTCACTCGAGTTAACTTCTAAACGACTCAAGCTAGAGACATCACAAACAACACTAACGACCTGCGAATTCTACGATCTATCGACACGTAAAATACGGGTCGTTACATTCTCTCCCCCTTAGGAATTTCGCCCCCGAAATTCCAAGCAAACAACAGCAATCACAATTATTCCGCATGCCTACCATCCATAGCAATCAACAAACCATGCATCCAATTCTAGCCTAGCATGCAGAATTCTAAAACTTAGAACAAGCTACAAATTCATGAGATGTCACGACACTTTAGGGCCATACCTCGAAGAGTCCGGGATGAGCTGCCTTCATCCTCTCTTCCTCCTCCCATGTACAGTCGTTAACATCATCACTCCATTGTACCTTGAGCAACGTAATCGTCTTCCTCCTAAGCTGTTTCGTATTGGTTTCAACAATACGAAGCGGCTTACGAGGTCTCGTAATCACGGGATCAACCTCTAAGTCTTCACAGCTATCAGCAGGAACCACCGTAGTAGGGTCATGCACATACTTCCGTAGATAAGACACATGAAAAACATTGTGCACACCCGCCATCTTTTCCGGTAACTCTAATCTATAAGCGAGCTTTCCAATTCGCTCGATAATCGGGAATGGTCCAACAAATCTCGGAGTTAACTTTCCTTTGTTCCCGAATCTAACAACATTCTTCAATGGAGAAATCTTCACAAAAACCATATCGCCCACGTCGAATTCCAAATCCTTTCGACGATTGTCGGCATAACTCTTCTGACGATCTTGGGCTGCCTTCATTCTTTGCCGAATGATCTCTATACAATCCGAGGTCTGTCGAATCATCTCTGGCCCAAGCATCAGCTTTTCTCCAGTTTCCAACCAACATGTCGGAGAGTTACACGGTCTTCCATATAATGCCTCATATGGTGCCATACCAATACTCGACTGATAACTGTTATTATAAGCAAATTCCACCAAATGAAGGTGATCTTCCCATGATCCACCGAAGTCCAAAACACATGCTCTAAGAAGATCTTCCAAAACTCGGTTGACTCTCTCAGTCTGACCATCTGTTTGAGGGTGATAAGTTGTGCTCAAACACAACTCGGTTCCAAAAACTTCCTGGAAGCTCTTCCAAAATCTACTAGTGAACAATGGGTCTCGATCGCTCACTATACTCTTCGGAATACCATGGAATCGAACAATCCACTTCACATACAGCTCAGCCAACTTTGATGCAGTCTTACTCGATCGAACAGGAATGAATCTTGCACTCTTAGTCAAACGATCTACTATGACCCAAATCCCTTCATTCCCTGCTCTTGTCCTAGGTAGACCATCGATAAAATCCATCGACACTTGCTCCCACTTCCATGTAGGAACCTCTAATGGCTGAAGTAATCCACTGGGCTTCTTCTGCTCAGCTTTCACCAACTGGCAATTCATACACTTGGAAATAAAATTTCCAATATCCTTCTTCATACCTTCCCAGTAGTAAACCCTCTTCATATCCCGATACATCTTATTACCACCTGGATGAATCGTCAACTTCGAGTGATGACTTTCCCTCAGAACTTCATCTCTCAATCCATCAATATCGGGAACAACTAATCGTCCTTGCTTTCGAAGCCAACCCTCTCGATCGACCTCGAATCCCTTATCCTTCTCTGGGTCCAATCCAGATTCCAAATCACGGATAATCTTGACAACCTTATCATCTCTCTTTTGGCTCTCGCCAATCCTCTCCACAAGAGTAGGTCTTATCGATAAGTTTGCCAACATCTCAGGTTCCAATTCACATCGAGGCCTGAAGTCAAATTAAGCCAAATACTCAAGACTCTTCCATTCCGAAAACATGGCTCCCAATCCTGCATGTCTTCGACTTAACGCATCAGCTACTGCGTTACCTTTTCCCGGAGTATAGGCTATACGAAAATCATAAGATGCTAGAAATTCCAGCCACCGTTGCTGTCGAAGATTCAAATCCTTTTGGGAGAACAGATACTTCAACGACTTATGATCTGTGAACAACTCAAATCTAACTCCCAATAGATAATGTCTCCACATCTTCAAAGCAAACACAATCGCCGCTAACTCCAAATCATGAGTCGGATAATTCCTTTCATGCGGCTTCAGTTGTCGACTTGCATACGCAACAACTCTATCCTTCTGCATTAGCACCGCTCCCAGTCCAGTGCCACATGCATCAGTGTAAACCACCATCTCCTCATTCCCACCTGGAATAGTCAAAACAGGAGCACTCGTCAGTCGCTCTTTCAGGATTACGAAAGCTTGCTCACACTTATCATCCCATCTGAACACTTGGTTCTTCTTCGTCAATCCTGTCAACGGTGCAGCTATCTTGGAAAAGTCTTTGATAAACCGACGATAATATCCTGCTAATCCAAGAAAACTTCTCACATCAGATGCATTCTTAGGTCTAACCCAATCCTGGATTGCTGCCACCTTAGCGGGATCAACCGCTATTCCATTTCCAGAGATAACATGGCCTAAGAACCTCACTTCACTCTTCCAGAAGTGACACTTCGAAAACTTAGCCTTCAGCTGATGTTTTCGCAAGATTTCCAAAACAATCCTCAAGTGCGTCTTGTGCTCTTCCTCAGTTCTGGAATAAACCAAAATATCATCCACGAACACAAGCACGAACTTATTCAACTGATCTCTGAACACTCTATTCATAAGATCTACAAAATATGCTGGTGCGTTAGTCAATCCAAACGGCATTACCAGCCACTCATAAAAACCGGATGGTGTCCTGAAAGCAGTCTTCGGCACACTATCCTTCGCCACTCTCAACTGGTGAAATCCCGTTGCCAAATCCATCTGAGAAAACACCTTAGCTTCGTGAAGCTGATCAAACAAGTCATCTATTCTCGGCAATGGATACTTGTTCTTCTTAGTCACCTTATTCAGCTCACGATAATCCACACACAACCTCAACGATCCATCCGCTTTGGTTGCGAACACAACTGGCGCACCCCATTCGGACACACTTCTCCGAATGAATCCTTTCCGCAAAAGGTCATCAGCTTGCACCTTCAGCTCTTGCTGCTTCCTCGGTGCCATCCGCCTAAGAGGCATCACAACAGGTCTGGCTCCCTCAACTAGATCGATACGAAACTCGATCTCCCTATGCGGCGGCAACCCTTTGACTTCGTCAAAGACATCCTCAAATCCATTCACAATAGGCACCGATGACAGTCCATCCCGTGGAACAACCAGCGAATACATGAAGCTCATGAAGACGCCTTCTTCATGCTTACATCGTATCACAACCTTTCGCCCCTCCACATTCCCGACTGTCACCTCAAGCCTCTCACAATCAATCCTAGCCGCATACTTCCTAAGCCAGTCCATACCCAAAATAATTCCGAACCCCGCAAAGTTCAGAACAAAGCAATCACAAACAAACGAGCAATCATGACTCGACACAACTAGACCACGGCATATCATACACAAACATGACGAACCCCCAACTGGATTAGTCACAACCAATGGCCTATCAACAATATCCGGTTTCAAACCTAACCGGCCTACCAAATCATCACAAACAAAAGAATGTGACGCTCCAGTATCAAACAAAACTCTAACTGGAACACCACAAATGGAAAGAGTACCTTGAACCACCACACTCTTCCCCTTCTCTTCAGCAGTAGGAACTCTTGAAGACGACTTAACAGCTTCCAAAGCATAAGCTTGCACAACCTGCCTATCTTTCCTCGGCTCTGGACAGTCCTTCTTGATGTGTCCCAGCTTATCACAGTTGTGGCACTTCAACTGCACCTTTGGATTCTTACAATCCCGGGAGAGATGACCCTTCTGTCGGCAGTTATAGCAGGTCACTTCGCCCTTTGGCTTCTTCTGGCCATCCTTACTTTTCTGCTGTTGCTGCTTCCTCTTCTTATTACCATTCTGCTGTGGTCTAGATCCTTCCCTGGTTACAGCAACAACAGAACTTTCCTTAGGGAACAAACTCTCATGCCTCAAGGCTTTCTCTACAAGCTTCTCAAATGGATCGTCCAGATGATCCACTAACTGCCTTCCCAGATAAGTATCCAGACCAGTCACAAACTTTTCATTCTTCTGGTAGGGAGAATCAATATATGATCTGGCATACTTAGACAAAGCTCCGAACTCAGAAATATACTCAAGAACAGGCCTCCCTCCTTGCTTGAGCTCTACAAACCTCTTGAACAAAGCAGACTTCTGAACAGTGGAGATGAACTTGGCCTCAAATCTAACTTGGAATTGCTCCCAAGTAATCTCTTCTTCTGGCGTATCTATAGTGATAGAATTCCACCAATCAGCGGCTCTTCCCTGAAGCTGTCTCGATGCAAGCTTCCTCTTGGTTGCATCATCAATCCCCAAATCACCAAAAATCCTTCGGCAAGCATCAATCCATCTCTGTACCTCAATAGTCGACTCTGTCCCCAAGAAAGCTTTTCCTCCGAGAGAAGTATAATCCTTACAAAGCTTGGCAAAATCCATCAGTCTCGGAGCTTGGACTTGAACTCCCACATCCACAGAAGATCCTGAAGCTGGTACCCTTCTCATAATGGAAGTCATCATAGCTTCAAACATAGCTCCATAATCAACAGCTTCCCTAGCAGCTCGACTATCCCTCGCAGCTTGTCTCTCACTTCGACTCATTCTTAATATCTGTAAAAAGAATGATTAGAACACCTTAAGAAACAACTGCATAAGGAGTTCAAATCCTCCTAAACTACTATACTATATATAGTAATCATCCACCAAAATACAATTACGTCTCTCATACGTAGTTACGTCAGCGAGCGTTGGCTAAAATCGATTAACCAAAGCTCTGATACCAAATGTGACGACCGCCCATGACTCCCGCACCAAAACAAGGGAATAGTGCGCTGAAAGGTGTGCAAGGCAGCCATGGACGATAGTCAGGGTAAAATAAAATCGCAGAATCTCTATCGTACAACTCACAGCGCATGGATAAAATACAATAGAGAAATATATATAGTGAAGCCTCATAACAGAAAAATCATCATATAAGCATCACAGTAGTTTTATACAATCATCTCAATAAATCCATACATCAAGACCTCACTACAAAACACTCATCAAATACAGCAGCGGATACCCAGTACATATAAGAAATAATATGCATAGCCTCCTGCTCGTCTTCGTCATCATCAGCGGAGAACTCTAAGCACAGCACCTGCCACCTGCTACCTAGTCTGCCCATCCCAACATGGATGAACAGCCCAAGGTAATAAGAGGAGACATAAAACCTTGAGTCAGACAAAGTCTTAGTGAGCAGTAAATTAACTATCAAACATACCAAAAGAGCATAAGGGATAAAAGGAATAGGAACCAAACCATCCCACTCCACCTCATTCTACAGTGATAGCCCCCAGACACACACTAAAGAGAAGCAAGCATAATCATAGCAGATAATTAAAGTAAAACAATAACCACTCGAGTCAAGGGCGATGCTTTCCAAATAAAAACCCCCAAGGCCTAAACCAAGATCAGATAAGCACCCAGAAAATACCGCTCTTGAGACCGAATGATAATACAACCAAACATCCATGACTCTGGCCATCACTGTTATCATTGCCTTGATATCACCGTTAGTTGAATGACCACCTGTCAAGGGCTAATGGTAACCCCGGTCTAGACATAACTCCGCACGTCATCGTGACCCGTGCCTAAGCCGAACGCATCAGCCCAGAGTACTAGCACGTCATCGTGACCCGTGCCTGGAACGTCATCGTGACCCGTTCCAACATACCCTTGCTTTGAGTATGCTAGAACCTTCAACAACGATGAGATCTCAGCCTCCTAGTCATCCTCCTCGACGACTATTTCCATACTAGCTCAAGCGCCTCTCAAGCTAACCATTATCCACCCCAACCCGGACCGCATCACCGAGTTATAACTTTGCACGTCGTCATGACCCGTGCTTGGAACGTCTTCGTGACCCGTCCCATCACAACATATGTCTTGCCTCATCACATCATAGCAAAGTCTCTCATCTTGGAACGTCATCATGACCCGTCCCATCTCAACATAAGCCTTGCCTCATCACATCATAGCAAAGTCCCAACTCAGTCATGCTTTGCCTTCTCGCATCATGGCAAGATCCCACATCCTCGAATCCATCCATATGAGCTTCCACATCCGCTTCATATGCTACAGGCAGCTTCCACCATTCAAGAGCCTTTCCACTTAGCTTTTGAATCATCTCGAACCATCTTGTTCCAAATCAACCATTAGCTAACTTGAAACAATCCAAATCAATCATCAATACAAACAATCAAGCATTCAAACAAGATCTAACAAGCAATATCAACAATAATGGCAGTTTCGTAAATAAATGAGCAAAAGTCCAACATGCATGATTCATAGGTTTTACATAGATCTATCAAATATAAAACATGGGTTTTGTCTATAATACTTATTAAATGAACTTGCATAAGTAAACATCTTCAAAAGTGTTGGATCTACATGCAGACTTTAGGAAAATGCGAGAAAACACTATCTTAAACACATAAACAAGCCACCGATCCACTATACTCCTTTGGGTCCGCGTGAGAGATAACTACCACTCACCAAATCACCCAAACACTATGAAAACAACACGCTTCAGATCTGGACAGCGGAGATCAAGGCTCGATCCGGCAAAATCTCGCTCAAATCGACGAATTCTAGCTCGAACGGATGAAGATCTTCAACTTTGGCACTTGGATCTTCGATCTCGATCTTCGATCTTGGATGGATGTTAGATCTAGATTAGAATGGAGAAAAGAAGATGAAGAAATGTTGTAGACAAGTCTTCAAAATGGCAGCACTTCGTCGCTTCAAAAACCGGTGCCAAAAAGTGAGCCGAACCCCTCTATTTATAGGCTGGAACCACCATGAGTCGTCGCCCCATGAGTCGTTGCCGACTCATCAGACCCGCGACCTACGACTCAACAACCCCAACGACCTATCCCTAGCCGACTCAGCTGCACATCCTTCCGACTCAAGCCAACGACTCAACTTAACACTGCCGCACCTCCTAAGTCGTATGACGACTCAACCAAACACACACGGGTTAACACACACGACTCAAACACAGGCCGACCTATCTTTCATACAACCCAACTACACGACTCACGACTCATCCACTAAGCCGACTCAACACAAACACAGTGCCTCACGACTTAATCTATAAGCAGCTTATCCTAGCCTCCGCCGACTCAACACCTACCGACTCAAGCTCTACACAGACACACACACGACGGCATGTACACGACTCAACTACGATGCCGACTCACGACCTAACACTAAGCCGTCTGTACGACTCAACTATTCACCCGACTCAACTACCCCTGAGTCGGCTAACACTTAAGTCGGCCAACCCTATAACTTGTTGACCCTATGAGTCGGTCTTCTCTTAACTCGGCAACCCACTATCTTCTATGAGTCGCCTAACTTCTTGAGTCGGTCTCCTATGAGTCGCAACCCATTATGAGTCGGTCACTAGTTAACTCCATGTCTCGGTCTAACGACTTAAACACCTAACCTATGAGTCGCTGCCTACCTTAACTCGGTCCATCCCCTTAAGTCGTCTACGACTTATCTATGAGTCGGTCACGACTCATCACTTCACTCGAGTTAACTTCTAAACGACTCAAGCTAGAGACATCACAAACAACACTAACGACCTGCGAATTCTACGATCTATCGACACGTAAAATACGGGTCGTTACACCGCATCAAGACTGAAAGCCGTTCCACCTTCCTTACCCGCATTAACCCTGGCCTCCTCTAGGGCCTGGAGATACACCTTGGCCATGACCCGAGGGTAATCGTCCATCCAAGACAAGCCGCCCTCCTTCCAAGTGTGGAAGTACATGTCCTGCAGCATCTCATCCATCATCCCCTCATTCTCCTCAAACTCCCTCACCAGAGCCTCGGAAGCTTGCAACTTGGCGACGGCGACATCCCTCTCTGATTGGTATCTCAAGCATTCAGCCTGGAGAGACCTCCTCATTTCCTCCTCCTTTAACTTGAGGGACCTCCTCATTTCCTCCATCTCCTCCTTCAACTTGGCCTGAGCCATCTCCGCAGCCTCGAGCCTCCCAGACAACTCCTCTACCCGCTCGAGATCCGCATTTCGAACCTCGTCCACCGTCGTAATGGCCATGTTAATCCGTTCCCTGCAGGCGACCCCCATCTTCCGTAATTCCGCCCTACTAGCCTTCTCCATAGTCTCTTTCAGCCGCCTGGAGGCTTCCTCGTGCTGAGAAATCTGGATGGCTTGATCGGCGAGCTGCTTGGCCTGATCGGCAACCTTTAACCTCAACCGAATATTAGCACTCCCAATCTCTTCCCCGGCCTTGACCAATTTAGCATGATGCTCCATTAACTTCTTGGTCTCTGCGGCCACCCGATCAATATTAGCCTTGGCCTCATCCCCCATGGTGACTACCCGTGTAGTAAGCAAATCAAGATCTAAAGACTTGGCCTCGTCCAGCACTCGTACCATGGGATTGCGGGGAAGGAGGTGCTCGCCCGTGGCCTCATCAAATGAGATATCCTGAAAGCTTGGATCTAAATCAGGGTGATTGGATCTAAATCAGGGTGACCGGCAAAAGGGTCACGAGGCACGGGGCAAGGCACATCAGGACGCCTTATACGGATAACAGTTGGACTCTTGAAAGGAGGATGAGGGGGGCCGGACTCCGTGCTCTCCTCCGTAGTATCACGAGGAGGCTGAGTAGGAAGCTGCGAACCAGGGGAAGACTCAAATAAGGAACGGCTCCGCTTCTTTTTCCGAATGCCCTCTTCAATGACCCCAAGAAGAGGGCGATAACTGACTACATCCCCAGTGCGACCAGTAGAGGATTTCGCAGAAGCTCTCCTCGACTTAAATTGTTCAAGGCGGTGTCGAACGTCCGACGTTTTAACCACCTGGCCTGCCCCTGGAATAAAGAACAAGTGTTACGAACATACAATAATCCACTGTTCAAAAAATGTGCTAAGCTAAAAGGAAAGAAAAGTGAGAAGACACATCTATTGTACAAACCCGGCGAAGGAGTGGGATACTGCAATAAGTCCTGGATCTCATTCCAGGACGGAAGTGAACCGTAAAATATTTCTAAGTCCCTATCGTAAATGGAATCGGCAGAAGACAAAAGTTCACCTTGCATCGCCGGAATCACCCTAGCTGAGGAACCCTTAGAGGATGGGTCAGTGCCAGCTACAGCTTTGCCGGTTTCCTTTGCCTTCTCCATTTTCGACTCTCCCTCCGACTCCCCGAAGGCCCGACGGAGAGCCTCATCCAGTTCAAGGTCTTGCTCAGAGGTTAGGGCACCAACGCCACTACCACCCTGACCGTCGCCATCTCCTCCATCCTCTGACCCTTCTCCAACTTCGCCTCCTTCCTCCTCTTCTACACCTTCCTCCTCCGGGACAGTCGGGCAAGTACTTGGAGAAGGGCCATCAGACTTCTTCAGTTTCTTCCCTCCAACAACGGGACGCTCTGCAAAAGGCTCCCTCTTACCGCTCTTCACCGTAGCCCCCTCTTTAGCTTTAGCGGCCTTCTCCTCAGCCGTATCCCTCTGCTTAACCACGGATTGGTGCGGTAAGATCAAATTATACTCCAAGAGGGTTGCGTTCCTGATCAAGAAGGAGGCCGACCGGTCCCGTGCCGGAATAGCCTTTAGTTCAGCAGCCATTCGCACCAAGGAATCGTCCTCCACGACTGCAATACCACCTGTCGCTAGCCAGAAATAGAAGCATGTCAGAAAAAACACTACAGTCAGAACATGGAAAATATAAATGAAATCCATCTTACAGCCGGAAGTGAAAAGGCGGAAACAAACAGAATCGTCCTTGATAAAGAACCACTCTTTCTTGAACATGGTAAACTTGGAATATAAGTCCAGCACTTGTTTGAAGGGCACGGCCGCTTCCAGACTAATATACGGAGACCCCTTCTTGTAGCCTCTCAGGTTGTACAAATATCGAATTTCCCGGTTAGAAGGAGGACGCCCGTACCTCCTCTGGAAGATAACAAAAAGGCTCACCAGGATGGCATAAGAGTTAGGCTGAAGTTGGAAAGGAGCCACCTTCAAATATGTGGTGAAGCTTACTATCCAAGCATTGATAGGAGGGATAGCACCGCACATGCAATGGTATCTGCTATAAGCAAAGTAGCCTTCGGGAGGATTATACGGCATCACTCCATCTCCCGGCAGTAGCATAAGAGCCCTGTCTATCCCGAAGGAACGGGATATGACGTCAAGTTGCTCCTCCTTTAGGGAGCTAGGAAAGCAATCAGGGGGGGAGATCAGAAGTTCTTGTGGACCATATCCATCCAATAACGACCTCGGAACAGGTCGATGTTGCCCGGATCCTGGTTGGGCTGGGGGCATAGAAGAAGGCTCTCCTCCATCCTTGGATTTCCGTCTGTCTGATCGTATTTCTGCCTTGCGAGTCATTTATCTGCATGCACAAAAGTCAAAAACATGACGTTAGAACGGAAGTATAAGCAAGCAAACATACATAAGCCCGAAGTTCCACCCAAAGTCCGAATACAAAGTTCATTCGGCACTAGGGTCTTAAGTTCATTCGGCAATAGGGTCTTAAGTCCATTCGGCAATAGGGACTTTAGTGCATTCGGCAATCAAGCTCATTCGGTAATAGAAACCATTCGGCATGTGTGCATTCGGCAAGCTCATTCGGTAATAGAAACCATTCGGCAGAAGAACATATACCTAGTTCGGCACGAAGTGATTCGGTATAGGCTTGGTAGAAGATTGGATCGGCTATGAATTGGCTCGGCTCTCTCTGTTTCGGTAAGAAGAAACACAGGGGGGAGTAGCCTCTATATATAGGCGAACTCAGGACCGCCGAACCAAATGGTTCGGTCCACCGGACCATAATACCGGACCAACCAAAAGCCGGATGAGAACAACCGGACCAACAAAAAACCGAATGAACTATCTCTCTACCAACAAAAACCAGGAACTAGGGGCATGCAGAGCGCCTCACTCAGATAAGTACCAAACTCCAGAACTAACTAATAAAATAAGGATTATGATAACGATGAATAAGTCGTAAAACTCTCACTAACATGGATTAATCGTTTACACGTGTACGCGACCACGAATGGTCCATAGGCACGCTCTGAATGGTTATTAACCCTATCGTCGTGGGAATTTACACTTTGGCACGCCTTTTTAAACTCATAGGTGAAACGGATATTTGATTCTGATAATTATGAAATGGCTAAGCAACTTACACATGTATGGGGTCGCGAACGATCCCTAGGCATGCTCTGAGCTGGCGATAAACCATCTTGACAAACGATCCAAGGATCCACTCTGACACGAACCTGGCATCGACGATGCTAAGCCCCCTCGGGGCTCACTCCCTCGTCCCAAATGGCACAGTTCAATTCAACTCGAATATTTCAATCACGAACGGTTGTTATTTGAAATCACACTAAAACTGTAAATTCCTTTGCAGGACATCAACAGAATACGAACATCCAACCCATGGCGTTACAAAGCTAGACTTCCTACCACAAAGAAACAAAGCGCGACACATGCAAGCACGTGCCCCACTTTGGGGGGCAAATGTTGGGCGAATTTTCACCCAGAAAATCTCGAGACCGAGAAGTCACAGTTTCACCTGGGCTTGCGGCCTCCACTTCATTCGACAGCCAAGAAACTCAATACTAACCTAGAAGTCCATCCAACATTCTCCACGAAGACGCACGTTCGGCCCCAAGCCTCCATTCGGCCCCTTCATTCGGCATCTCCAATTCACACCGAACCAGAGGTCATTCGGCAAACCCAGCTTATAGTCCATTCGGCTATGTCCATTCGGCAAGGCACAACCATCACCTCATTCGGCATAAGTTCCTGCCGAACCAGACTACACCGGTCCAGGTCCACCGGACCAGCCTCTCCAATACACTACCGAACGAGGCTGATACCGGACCAATCACCACCGGTCCAAGCCACTACCGAACCACCTCTACAACTCCAACACCGAACCACCTCTACTACTCCAATACCGAACCACCATGACCAAACTAAACTCCAACTTCTCTAAGCATGGCCGAATGAAGCCTCGCCGAACCAGATGATTGCCAGTCCAGATTGTCTCAGCCCGGGCCCACCTGCAGCTATATACCTCCAAGGCCCCTGCCCCCAACCTCATTCTATAAATAGAGGGGCAGGGGTACAACAATGGCAGACAAGTTTGAGAGCTCAAGCAAGGAAGGAACTTTCAAACTACTTTCATATATACTTGTATACGAAGCATTGTACTTGTAATCTGAAAGAAAGAAGATAATAACATATAAAGTGGACGTAGGCACATTCTGGCCGAACCACTATAAATCTGTGTGTCTTTTACATTTCAGCCCCTACTTCTTTCATATTTACATACTCATCTAAAATCATTGAATATCACATATAATCAACTAAATAACACGACTTGGAGGTGTTTGTCCATTTTTTGCGCAAACAGCTTCAGAGTCTTGATCTTGCCAAAGAGAATCCCCTCCCTTTTCTGAATGACCTGGGGGTCTATTTATAGGCGTAGGCTGCTGCTCTCTAGCTGAAAACTCGGGAGACCTCTTCTGGCACGTGAGGGGGCGCACACGTACGGTCTCGGGAAGTTTGGGCCCACTTTGGCATCGGTTCGAACTCCATTCGAACCGATCAAGAATTCATCCAATCGAGGTGAAATTTGGCGTGGACATTCATCAACATGTATGCACGCATCTGTGAAATTTTCATGGCGTTTGGATCAGCAGGTTAGGAGATATGATGGATTCGAAATTCAGTTTCTGGGATAGCTGTTTGGTTCGAACCCATGTGTTCGAACCGATGGTTTCGAATCCATCATAGCACGCGACTTCGTGATGACGTGGAGCGCCTTCTTCGGTTCGATCCAAGCTTTGCGCCGAGTTGAATGGGTCGAGTCCGAGCTTTCTGCCGAGTTTGCTGGATGGCTTCGTGCACTGGGTTCGAAGGTCGTCTTCGAATCGTTGGAAGGGTGTTCGTTCGAATCGATCCAAATGCGTCACCTTGGATCGATTCGAAGTTGACTTATCATGTTGGGTTCGAAGACAGCATGGGGCGAGGCGGCTTGGATGGTTTCGAAGCAAGGCTCAGTCCATGGATTCGAAGTTAGGCTCTGTGATGGGTTCGAAGAGAGGACATCGTGATGGAGTCGAAGTAGGCAATGGCTTGATGGATTCGAAGTGGAGTCGAGGCCAATGGATGCTGTAACGACCCGAATTTTACGTGTCGATAAATCGTAGAATTTGCAGGTCGTTAGTGTTGTTTGTGTTGTCCTTAACCTGAGTCGTTTAGAAAGTTAACTCGTGAGCTAAGTTATAAGTCGTGAACGACTTAAGGAGTTAGGTCGTTAGGGAGTTAGGTCGTGAGTAGGGGTGAGCGACCTAGCGAGCTAACATGTTAAGGGGATAAGTCGTTTTCGAGTTATAGGGTTGCCGAGTTAAGGGTTACGACCTAAGGAGATAGGTCGTGCACGAGTTAAGGACTCAGGAGTTAACGGCTTTAAGATGTTAGCGTGTTGCGACCTAAGTGTTAGGTCGTTATACGACCTAAGGATAGCCTGGTGTGTTGTTTGATAGGTCGTAGCTAGTTTAGGTCGTATAGAAGCTTATAGGTTAGGCGACTTGGTGATGGACCGACTCATGGAAGTTAGCGTGTTAGCGACCTAAGTTGGGTCGTTGAGCGACTTAAGGAACTGGCGACTTAGGAGATAATGAGTTGGGCCGACCTAAGAGCTAGCGGTTTAAGGGTTAGTGGGTTGGAGCGACCTACAGGCTCGACCGACCTATAGCAAGTGAGATTCAGTAGTTATAGCGACTTAAGAATAGTTGGGTCGTTTTGGGGTTTAGGTCGTTTAGGGAAGGAACGACCTAAGATAGAACTGTGTTGAAGTTAGGTCGGCTACGCATTAGGTCGTCTCCAATGATTAGTGGCTTGAGTCTTAGGTCGGGGCACTGCTGAGTCGTGAGTGATAGGTCGCGTGGGCGACTTAGTGCTAAGTCGCGCAAACGACTTAGAGTTAGCCCGTGTTTTTGTTTAAGTCGTTGGATAGGCTTTGTGAGTGTTGAGTTAGGTCGTAACTCGTGTTTGAGATAGGTCGCGGCGTTTGCTTAGCCGATGGTTTTGTTGAGTCGTGCCAGGACTTGAGTCGTAAGTCGTTAAGTGTTAGGTCGTGTGACCCTATGTTGTGTTAGGTCGGTGGGGAGTTGATTGTATAGGTCGGCAACGACCTATGTTAGGTCGAGATTTTTAGGTCGGCAACGACCTAATTCTGGGCGACCTAAGGTTGATTCAGCCTATAAATAGAGGGGTTTGGCTCACTTTTTGGCACCGGTTTTTGAAGCAACGAAGTGCTGCCATTTTGGAAACTCGACTACAGTATTTTCTTCACTTCTTTCTCTACTTCCATCAAGTGCTAACATCCATTGAAGATCGAAGAACAAGATCAAAGATCGAAGATCCAAAGTTGAAGATTTTCATCCGAAGAAGCTAGATTTCACCGTTTCAAGTGAAATTTCTCCGGATCAAGCTCAAGTCCTTGCTGTCCAGATCTGAAGTTGATTCATTTTAGGTTGTTTTGGTGATTTGGTGAGTGGTAGTTATCTCTCACGCGGATCCAAGGGAGTATATGGGATTGGTGATATGTTTATGTGTTAAAGTTAGCGTTTTCTTCGCATTTTCCTTAAGTCTGCATGTAGATCCATCATGTTTGAAGATGTTTATCTATAGAAGTTATTTATCAAGTATTAGAAACAAAACCCATGTTTTAGATTTGATAGATCTATGCTAAAAACCATGATTTCATATGTGTTAGACTTTTGCTCATTAAATTACGAAATTGCCATTATGAATGATATTGCTTGTTAGATCTTGTTTTGAATGCTTGATTGTTTGTATTGATGATTGATTTGGATTGTTTCAAGTTAGCTAGTGGTTGATTTGGAACAAGATGGTTGAAGATGATTCAAAAGCTAAGTGGAAAGGCTCTTGAATGTTGAAAGTTGCCGATGGCATATGAAGCGGATGTGGAAGCTCATATGGATGGATTCGATGATGATGGACTTTGCCATGATGCGAAGAGGCGAAGTATGAGATCGAGATGGGACTTTGCCATGATGCGAGAAGGCAAGCCATGATGTTAAGATGAGACTTTGCTATGATGCGATAAAGCAAAGTATGATGTTGAGATGGAACGGGTCATGATGACGTTCCAAGCACGGGCTGCGACGACGTGCAAAGTTATGTTGATTACTCGGTGATGCGATCCGAGTTGGTGATAATGGTTAGCTTGAGAGGCGCTTGAGCTAGTATGGATATAGTCGTCGAGGAGGATGACTAGGAGGCTGAGATCTTATCGTTGTTGAAGGTTCTAGCATGCTCAAAGCAAGGGTACGTTGGAACGGGCTGCGACGACGTTCCAGGCACGGGCTGCGACGACGTGCTAGTACTCTGGGTAGTTGCGAAAATTCCTAGGCACGGGCTGCGATGACGTGCGGAGTTATGGCTAGAACCGGGGTTACCATTAGCCCTTGACGGATGGTCATTCAACTAACGGTGATATCAAGGCAATGATACAGTGATAGCCAGAGTCATGTATGTTTGGTTGTACTATCATTCGGTCTCAAGAGCGGTGTTTTCTGGGTGCTTATCTGATCTTGGTTTAGGCCTTGGGGGTTTGTATTTGGAAAACATCGTCCTTGACTCGAGTGGTTATTGCTTTACCTTAATTATCTATGTTGTTATGCTTGCTTTTCCTTAGTGTGTGTCTGGGGGCTATCACTGTGAGATGAGGTGGAGTGGGATGGTTTGGTTCCTATTCCTTTTATTCCTTATGCTCTTTGGTATGCTTGATTGTTAATTTACTGCTCACTAAGACTCTGTCTGACTCAAGGTTTTATGTCTCCTCTTATTACCTTGGGCTGTTCATCCATGTTGGGATGGGCAGACTAGGTAGCAGGTGACAGGTGCTGTGCTTAGAGTGATCCGCTGATGATGACGAAGACGAGCAGGAGGCTATGCATATTATTTCTTTCTATATGTACTGGGTATCCGCTGTTGTATTCTATTTGAGTGATTTGTAGTGAGGCTTTCATGTATGGATTTGTGTGGATGATTGTATAAAACTGCTATGTTGCTTATATGATGATGTTGTGTTCTATGAGGCTTCACTGTATTATATTTCTCTATTGTATTTTATCCATGCGCTGTGAGTTATACGATAGATTCTGCGAATTTTATTTTACCCTGACTATCGTCCATGGCTGCCTGGCACACCTTTCAGCGCACTATTCTCTTGTTTTGGTGCGGGAGTCATGGGCGGTCGTCACATTTGGTATCAGAGCTTTGGTTAATCGATTTTAGCCAACGCTCGCTGACGTAACTACGTAAGAGAGACGTAATTGTATTTTGATGGATGGTTACTATATATAATATAGTAGCTTAGATAGATTTGAACTCCTTATGCAGTTGTTTCTTAAGGTGTTCTAATCATTCTTCTTTACAGATAATAAGAATGAGTAGAAGCGAGAGACAAGCTGCAAGGGATAGTCGAGCTGCTAGGGAAGCTGTTGATTATGGAGCTATGTTCGAAGCAATGATGACTTCGATCATGAGGAGGGTACCAGCTTCTGGATCATCTGTAGATGTTGGAGTTCAAGTCCAAGCTCCGAGGCCAGTAGATTTTGCTAAGCTCTGCAAGGATTATACTTCTCTTGGAGGAAAAGCTTTCTTGGGGACGGAGTCGACTATTGAGGTGCAGAGATGGATTGATTCATGTCGAAGGATTTTTGGTGATCTAGGGATCGAAGATGCAACCAAAAGAAAGCTTGCATCGAGACAGCTTCAAGGGAGGGCTGCAGATTGGTGGAATTCTATTACCATAGATACACCAGAGGAGGAGATAACTTGGGAGCAATTCCAAGTTAGATTTGAAGCCAAGTTCATCTCTACTGCTCAGAGGTCTGTTTTGTTCAAGAGGTTTGTAGAGCTCAAGCAAGGTGGGAGGCCTGTCCTTGAGTATATTTCTGAGTTCGAGGCTCTGTCCAAGTATGCCAGATCGTATATTGATTCCCACTACCAGAAGAATGAAAAGTTTGTGACTGGTCTGGATGCTTATCTTGGAAGGCAGTTGGTGGATCACTTGGATGATCCATTTGAGAAACTTGTGGAGAAAGCTCTAAGGCATGAGAGCTTGTTTCCTAGGGAAAGTTCTGTTGTTGCTGTAACCAGGGAAGGATCTAAACCACAGCATAATGGTAATAAGAAGAGGAAGCAGCAGCAACAGAAGGGGAAGGATGGTCAGAAGAGGCCAAAGGGGGAAGTGACTTGCTATAATTGCCAGAAGAAGGGCCATCTTTCCAAGGATTGTAGGAATCCAAAGGCGCCGGCGAAATGCCACAACTGTGATAAGCCAGGGCATTTCAGGAAGGATTGTCCAGAGCCAAGGAAGGATAGGCAGGTTGTGCAAGCTTATGCTCTGGAAGCTGTTCCGTCATCTTCAAGAGCTCCTACTGCTGAGGAGAAGGGGAAGAGTGTGGTGGTTCAAGGTACTCTTTCTATTTGTGGTGTTCCAGTTAGAGTATTGTTTGATACTGGAGCGTCGCATTCTTTTGTTTGTGATGATTTGGTAGGCCGGTTAGGTTTGAAACCGGATATTGTTGATAGGCCATTGGTAGTGACTAATCCAGTTGGGGGTTCGTCATGTTTGTGTATGATATGCCGTGGTCTAGTTGTGTCGAGTCAGGATTGCTCGTTTGTTTGTGATTGCTTTGTTCTGAACTTTGCGGGGTTCGGAATTATTTTGGGTATGGACTGGCTTAGGAAGTATGCGGCAAGGATTGATTGTGAGAGATTGGAGGTGACAGTCGGGAATGTGGAGGGGCGAAAGGTTGTGATACGATGTAAGCATGAAGAAGGCGTCTTCATGAGCTTCATGTATTCGCTGGTTGTTCCACGGGATGGACTGTCATCGATGCCAATCGTGAATGAATTTGAGGATGTCTTTGACGAGGTCAAAGGGTTACCGCCGCATAGGGAGATCGAGTTTCGTATCGATCTAGTTGAGGGAGCCAGACCTGTTGTGATGCCTCTCAGGCGAATGGCACCGAGGGAGCAGCAAGAGCTGAAGGTGCAGGTTGATGACCTTTTACGGAAAGGATTCATTCGGAGAAGTGTGTCCGAATGGGGTGCGCCCGTTGTGTTCGCAACCAAAGCGGATGGATCGTTGAGGTTGTGTGTTGATTATCGTGAGCTGAATAAGGTGACTAAGAAGAACAAGTATCCATTGCCGAGAATAGATGACTTGTTTGATCAGCTCCACGAGGCTAAGGTGTTTTCTCAGATGGATTTAGCAACGGGATTTCACCAGTTGAGAGTGGCAAAGGATAGTGTGCCGAAGACTGCTTTCAGGACACCATCCGGGTTTTATGAGTGGCTGGTGATGCCGTTTGGATTGACTAACGCACCAGCATATTTTGTGGATCTTATGAATAGAGTATTCAGAGATCAGTTGAATAAGTTCGTGCTTGTGTTCGTGGATGATATTCTGATTTATTCCAGAACTGAGGTAGAGCACAAGACGCACTTAAGGATTGTTTGGAAACTTTACGGAAGCATCAGCTGAAGGCTAAGTTTTCGAAGTGTCACTTCTGGAAGAGTGAAGTGAGGTTCTTAGGCCATGTTATCTCTGGGAATGGAATAGCGGTTGATCCCGCTAAGGTGGCAGCAATCCAGGATTGGATTAGACCTAAGAATGCATCTGATGTGAGAAGTTTTCTTGGATTAGCAGGATATTACCGTCGGTTTATCAAAGACTTTTCCAAGATAGCTGCACCGTTGACAGGATTGACGAAGAAGAACCAAGTGTTCAGATGGGATGATAAGTGTGAGCAAGCTTTCGTAATCCTGAAAGAGCGACTGATGAGTGCTCCTGTTTTGACTATTCCGGGTGGGAATGAGGAGATGGTGGTTTACACCGATGCATGTGGTACTGGACTTGGAGCAGTACTAATGCAGAAGGATAAAGTTGTTGCGTATGCTAGTCGACAACTGAAGCCGCATGAAAGAAATTATCCGACTCATGATTTGGAGTTAGCGGCGATTGTGTTTGCTTTGAAGATGTGGAGACATTATCTATTGGGAGTTAGATTCGAGTTGTTTACAGATCATAAGTCGTTGAAGTATCTGTTCTCCCAAAAGGATCTGAATCTTCGACAGCAACGGTGGTTAGAGTTTCTAGCATCTTATGATTTTGGTATAGCCTATACTCCAGGGAAAGGAAACGCAGTGGCCGATGCGTTAAGTCGAAGACATGCAGGTTTGGGAGCCATGTTTTCGGAGTGGAAGAGTCTCGAGTATTTGGCTGAGTTTGATTTCAGGCCTAGATGCGAGTTGGAACCTGAGATGTTGGCAAACTTATCAATAAGGCCTACTCTTGTGGAAAGAATTGGCGAAAGCCAAAAGAAAGACGATAAGCTTGTCAAGATTATCCGTGATTTGGAATCCGATTGGATCCAGAAAAGGATAAGGGATTCGAGGTTGATCGAGAGGGTTGGCTTCGAAAGCAAGGACGATTGGTTGTTCCTGATATTGATGGATTGAGAGATGAGGTTCTGAGGGAAAGTCATCACTCGAAGTTGACAATTCATCCAGGAGGAAATAAGATGTATCGGGATATGAAGAGAGCTTACTACTGGGAAGGTATGAAGAAAGATGTTGGAAATTTTATTTCCAAGTGTATGAATTGCCAGTTGGTGAAAGCTGAGCAGAAGAAGCCCAGTGGATTACTTCAGCCATTAGAGGTTCCTACATGGAAGTGGGAGCAAGTGTCGATGGATTTTATCGATGGTCTACCTAGGACAAGAGCAGGGAATGAAGGGATTTGGGTCATAGTAGATCGTTTGACTAAGAGTGCAAGGTTCATTCCTGTTCGATCGACTAGGACTGCATCGAAGTTGGCTGAGTTGTATGTGAAATGGATTGTTCGATTCCATGGTGTTCCCAAGAGTATAGTGAGCGATCGAGATCCATTGTTCACTAGTGGATTTTGGAAGAGCTTCCAGGAAGTTTTGGGAACCAAGTTGTGTTTGAGTACAGCTTATCACCCTCAAACAGATGGTCAGACTGAGAGAGTCAACCGAGTTTTGGAAGATCTTCTTAGAGCATGTGTTTTGGACTTCGGAGGATCATGGGAAGATCACCTTCATTTGGTAGAGTTTGCTTATAATAACAGTTATTAGTCGAGTATTGGTATGGCACCATATGAAGCGTTATATGGAAGACCGTGTAACTCTCCAACATGTTGGTTGGAAGCTGGAGAAAAGCCGATGCTTGGGCCAGAGATGATTCGACAAACTTCGGATTGTATAGAGATCATTCGACAAAGAATGAAAGCAGCCCAGGATCGTCAGAAAAGTTATGCTGATAATCGTCGAAAGGATTTGGAGTTCGACGTAAGCGATATGGTTTTCGTGAAGATTTCTCCATTAAAGAATGTTATTAGATTCGGGAACAAAGGAAAGTTGACTCCGAGATTTGTTGGACCATTCCCGATTATCGAGCGAATTGGAAAGCTCGCTTATAGATTGGAGTTACCGGAAAAGATGGTGGGTGTGCACAATGTTTTTCATGTATCTTATCTACGGAAGTATGTGCATGATCCAACTACGGTGGGTTCTGCTGATAGCTGTGAAGATTTGGAGGTTGATCCAGTTGTTTCGAGACCTCGTAAGCCGCTTCGTATTGTTGAAACCGATACGAAACAACTTAGGAGGAAGACGATTACGTTGCTCAAGGTACAATGGAGTGATGATGTTAACGACTGTACATGGGAGGAGGAAGAGAGGATGAAGGCAGCTCATCCCGGACTCTTCGAGGTATGGCCCTAAAGTGTCGTGACATCTCATGAATTTGTAGCTTGTTCTAAGTTTTAGAATTCTGCATGCTAGGCTAGAATTGGATGCATGGTTTGTTGATTGCTATGGATGGTAGGCATGCGGAATAATTGTGATTGCTGTTGTTTGCTTGGAATTTCGGGGGCGAAATTCCTAAGGGGAAGAGAATGTAACGACCCGAATTTTACGTGTCGATAAATCGTAGAATTTGCAGGTCGTTAGTGTTGTTTGTGTTGTCCTTAACCTGAGTCGTTTAGAAAGTTAACTCGTGAGCTAAGTTATAAGTCGTGAACGACTTAAGGAGTTAGGTCGTTAGGGAGTTAGGTCGTGAGTAGGGGTGAGCGACCTAGCGAGCTAACATGTTAAGGGGATAAGTCGTTTTCGAGTTATAGGGTTGCCGAGTTAAGGGTTACGACCTAAGGAGATAGGTCGTGCACGAGTTAAGGACTCAGGAGTTAACGGCTTTAAGATGTTAGCGTGTTGCGACCTAAGTGTTAGGTCGTTATACGACCTAAGGATAGCCTGGTGTGTTGTTTGATAGGTCGTAGCTAGTTTAGGTCGTATAGAAGCTTATAGGTTAGGCGACTTGGTGATGGACCGACTCATGGAAGTTAGCGTGTTAGCGACCTAAGTTGGGTCGTTGAGCGACTTAAGGAACTGGCGACTTAGGAGATAATGAGTTGGGCCGACCTAAGAGCTAGCGGTTTAAGGGTTAGTGGGTTGGAGCGACCTACAGGCTCGACCGACCTATAGCAAGTGAGATTCAGTAGTTATAGCGACTTAAGAATAGTTGGGTCGTTTTGGGGTTTAGGTCGTTTAGGGAAGGAACGACCTAAGATAGAACTGTGTTGAAGTTAGGTCGGCTACGCATTAGGTCGTCTCCTATGATTAGTGGCTTGAGTCTTAGGTCGGGGCACTGCTGAGTCGTGAGTGATAGGTCGCGTGGGCGACTTAGTGCTAAGTCGCGCAAACGACTTAGAGTTAGCCCGCGTTTTTGTTTAAGTCGTTGGATAGGCTTTGTGAGTGTTGAGTTAGGTCGTAACTCGTGTTTGAGATAGGTCGCGGCGTTTGCTTAGCCGATGGTTTTGTTGAGTCGTGCCAGGACTTGAGTCGTAAGTCGTTAAGTGTTAGGTCGTGTGACCCTGTGTTGTGTTAGGTCGGTGGGGAGTTGATTGTATAGGTCGGCAACGACCTATGTTAGGTCGAGATTTTTAGGTCGGCAACGACCTAATTCTGGGCGACCTAAGGTTGATTCAGCCTATAAATAGAGGGGTTTGGCTCACTTTTTGGCACCGGTTTTTGAAGCAACGAAGTGCTGCCATTTTGGAAACTCGACTACAGTATTTTCTTCACTTCTTTCTCTACTTCCATCAAGTGCTAACATCCATTGAAGATCGAAGAACAAGATCAAAGATCGAAGATCCAAAGTTGAAGATTTTCATCCGAAGAAGCTAGATTTCACCGTTTCAAGTGAAATTTCTCCGGATCAAGCTCAAGTCCTTGCTGTCCAGATCTGAAGTTGATTCATTTTAGGTTGTTTTGGTGATTTGGTGAGTGGTAGTTATCTCTCACGCGGATCCAAGGGAGTATATGGGATTGGTGATATGTTTATGTGTTAAAGTTAGCGTTTTCTTCGCATTTTCCTTAAGTCTGCATGTAGATCCATCATGTTTGAAGATGTTTATCTATAGAAGTTATTTATCAAGTATTAGAAACAAAACCCATGTTTTAGATTTGATAGATCTATGCTAAAAACCATGATTTCATATGTGTTAGACTTTTGCTCATTAAATTACGAAATTGCCATTATGAATGATATTGCTTGTTAGATCTTGTTTTGAATGCTTGATTGTTTGTATTGATGATTGATTTGGATTGTTTCAAGTTAGCTAGTGGTTGATTTGGAACAAGATGGTTGAAGATGATTCAAAAGCTAAGTGGAAAGGCTCTTGAATGTTGAAAGCTGCCGATGGCATATGAAGCGGATGTGGAAGCTCATATGGATGGATTCGATGATGATGGAATTTGCCATGATGCGAAGAGGCGAAGTATGAGATCGAGATGGGACTTTGCCATGATGCGAGAAGGCAAGCCATGATGTTAAGATGAGACTTTGCTATGATGCGATAAAGCAAAGTATGATGTTGAGATGGAACGGGTCATGATGACGTTCCAAGCACGGGCTGCGACGACGTGCAAAGTTATGTTGATTACTCGGTGATGCGATCCGAGTTGGTGATAATGGTTAGCTTGAGAGGCGCTTGAGCTAGTATGGATATAGTCGTCGAGGAGGATGACTAGGAGGCTGAGATCTTATCGTTGTTGAAGGTTCTAGCATGCTCAAAGCAAGGGTACGTTGGAACGGGCTGCGACGACGTTCCAGGCACGGGCTGCGACGACGTGCTAGTACTCTGGGTAGTTGCGAAAATTCCTAGGCACGGGCTGCGACGACGTGCGGAGTTATGGCTAGAACCGGGGTTACCATTAGCCCTTGACGGATGGTCATTCAACTAACGGTGATATCAAGGCAATGATACAGTGATAGCCAGAGTCATGGATGTTTGGTTGTACTATCATTCGGTCTCAAGAGCGGTGTTTTCTGGGTGCTTATCTGATCTTGGTTTAGGCCTTGGGGGTTTGTATTTGGAAAACATCGTCCTTGACTCGAGTGGTTATTGCTTTACCTTAATTATCTATGTTGTTATGCTTGCTTTTCCTTAGTGTGTGTCTGGGGGCTATCACTGTGAGATGAGGTGGAGTGGGATGGTTTGGTTCCTATTCCTTTTATTCCTTATGCTCTTTGGTATGCTTGATTGTTAATTTACTGCTCACTAAGACTCTGTCTGACTCAAGGTTTTATGTCTCCTCTTATTACCTTGGGCTGTTCATCCATGTTGGGATGGGCAGACTGGGTAGCAGGTGACAGGTGCTGTGCTTAGAGTGATCCGCTGATGATGACGAAGACGAGCAGGAGGCTATGCATATTATTTCTTTCTATATGTACTGGGTATTCGCTGCTGTATTCTATTTGAGTGATTTGTAGTGAGGCTTTCATGTATGGATTTGTGTGGATGATTGTATAAAACTGCTATGTTGCTTATATGATGATGTTGTGTTCTATGAGGCTTCACTGTATTATATTTCTCTATTGTATTTTATCCATGCGCTGTGAGTTATACGATAGATTCTGCGAATTTTATTTTACCCTGACTATCGTCCATGGCTGCCTGGCACACCTTTCAGCGCACTATTCTCTTGTTTTGGTGCGGGAGTCATGGGCGGTCGTCACAGATGCGAACCAGATGACTCGAACCTGATGGTTTCGAGTGTGGCATGGTTGTGCTATCGGTTCGAACGCAGGTGGGTTCGAACTAGATGGTTTCGAACCGATGGATGCGAACTCCATCGATTCAAACTGGGGCATATGCTTATGGATTCGAGGCGCGGCCTCATTTCTTGGTTTCGAACTAGGTCAAGGGTGACGGGTTCGAACTTGTCAATGTTCATCTTTCTCAACTTGAATCCATCATAACTTGAGCATACGACCTCGGATTGACTTGAAATTTGAAATGCAGACTTCTATGATCTTTCTTGTCGTGTCCTATCAATTGTGGCCCGTTCCGGACTCAGACAAAATTCATCGATATCCATGGTTATCCTGCAATGCAAGGTTAATATTCATGAATAATAATCATTGTCTTTCAGTAAACTTTGGACATCTCAACTTTGCCAAAAGTTGGGATAACAAGACCGGATTGAGATTCGGGATGTCCTTTTTGGGCATTAATCTATCCGTTGACGGTTGAAAGCTGTGAAAGCCGTAGAACTCACCGTGGCCTTCGTTTTGACAGGTTATCACCCCCGTAACTCTAAACGAGCCAGAAGTTATGGCCGTCCGAATAATCGATATCTACAGGGTGCAACATCCGCGGTGCAAGGTGCAACGTCCGTCCGAAATGGCGAAACAGTGTCGTACGACATTTAGAAATGCGTGCATGGATTTGAAACGGAACAGTTCCATGGTGCACCACTCTCCAGCGATGGCAAATCGAAGACGAGCCACGGTAATCCAGTTTTACCGTAAAAATCCGGTGTCAAAAACACGAAGGGTAAAAAACTTACGAGACCCGATTGAGATTCGGGATGTCCATTTTGGGCATTAATCTATCCGTTGATGGCTGAAAGCCGTCAAAGCCGTAGAACTCACCGTGGCATTCGTTTTGACTGGTTATCGCCCCCGTAACTCTAAACGAGCCAGAAGTTATGGCCGTCCGAATAATCGATATCTACAGGGTGCAACATCCGCGGTGCAAGGTACAACGTCCGTCCGAAATGGCGAAACAGTGTCGTACGACATTTAGAAATGCGTGCATGGATTTGAAACGGAACAGTACCATGGTGCACCACTCTCCAGCGATGGCAAATCGAAGACGAGCCACAGTAATCCCGTTTTACCGTAAAAATCCGGTGTCGAAAAAACGAAGGGTAAAAAACTTACAAGACCCGATTGAGATTCGGGTTGTCCTTTTTGGGCATTAATCTATCCGTTGACGGCTGAAAGCTTTCAAAGCCGTAGAACTCACCGTGGCCTTCGTTTTGACCGGTTATCGCCCCGGTAACTCTAAACGAGCCAGAAGTTATGGCCGTCCGAATAATCGATATCTACAGGGTGCAACATCCGCGATGCAATGTGCAACGTCCGTCCGAAATGGCAAAACAGTGTCGTACGACTTTTAGAAATGCGATGGCAAATCGAAGACGAGCCACGGTAATGTCGTTTTACCGTAAAAATCCGGTGTCGAAAAAACGAAGGGTAAAAAACTTACGAGACCCGATTGAGATTCGGTATGTCCTTTTTGGGCATTAATCTATCCGTTGACGGCTAAAAGTTGTGAAAGCCGTAGAACTCACCGTGGCCTTCGTTTTGACAGGTTATAGCCCCCGTAACTCTAAACGAGCCAGAAGTTATGGTCGTCCGAATAATCGACATCTACAGGGTGCAACATCCGCGTTGCAAGGTGCAACGTCCGTCCGAAATGGCGAAACAGTGTCGTACGACATTTAGAAATGCGTGCATGGATTTGAAACGGAACAGTACCATGGTGCACCACTCTCCAGCGATGGCAAATCGAAGACGAGCCACTGTAATCCCGTTTTACCGTAAAAATCCGGTGTCAAAAAAACGAAGGGTAAAAAACTTACGAGACCCGATTGAGATTCGGGATGTCCTTTTTGGGCATTAATCTATCCATTGACGGCTGAAAGCCATCAAAGCCGTAGAACTCACCGTGGCCTTCGCTTTGACAGGTTATCGCCCCCGCAACTCTAAACGAGCCAGAAGTTATGGCCGTCCGAATAATCGATATCTACCGGGAGCAACATCCGCGGTGCAATGTGCAACGTCCGTCCGAAATGGCGAAACAGTGCCCTACGACTTTTAGGAATGCGTGCATGGATTTGAAGCGGAACAGTACCATGGTGCACCACTCTCCAGCGACGGCAAATCGAAGACGAGCCACGGTAATGCCGTTTTACCGTAAAAATCCGGTGTCGAAAAAACGAAGGGTAAAAAACTTACGAGACCCGATTGAGATTCGGGATGTCCTTTTTGGGCATTAATCTATCCGTTGGCGGCTGAAAGCTGTCAAAGCCGTAGAACTCACCGTGGCCTTCGTTTTGACAGGTTATCGCCCGCGTAACTCTAAACGAGGCAGAAGTTATGGCCGTCCGAATAATCGATATCTACAGGGTGCAACATCCGCGATGCAAGGTGCAACGTCCGTCCGAAATGGCAGAACAGTACCGTACGACTTTTAGAAATGCGATGACATATCGAAGACGAGCCACGGTAATGCCGTTTTACCGTAAAAATCCGGTGTCGAAAAAACGAAGGGTAAAAAGCTTACGACACCCGATTTAGATTCGGGTTGTCCTATTTGGGCATTAATCTATCCGTTGACGGCTGAAAGCATTCAAAGCCGTAGAACTCACCGTGGCCTTCGTTTTGACAGGTTATCGCCCGCGTAAATCTAAACGAGCCAGAAGTTATGGCCGTCCGAATAATCGATATCTACAGGGTGCAACATTCGCGGTGCAAGGTGCAATGTCCGTCCGAAATGGCGAAACAGTGTCGTACGAA
The DNA here is from genome assembly GCA_030765085.1 of Allium cepa. Lineage (NCBI taxonomy): Eukaryota > Viridiplantae > Streptophyta > Magnoliopsida > Asparagales > Amaryllidaceae > Allium > Allium cepa. Next base: position 32,071,010 of record CM060943.1, on the reverse strand, counting down.
ATTTAGAAATGCGTGCATGGATTTGAAACGGAACAGTAACATGGTGCACCACTCACCAGCTATGGCAAATCGAAGATGAGCCACGGTAATCCCGTTTTACCGTAAAAATCCGGTGTCGAAAAAACGAAGGGTAAAAAACTTACGAGACCTGATTGAGATTCGGGTTGACCATTTTGGGCATTAATCTATCCGTTGACGGCTGAAAGCTTTAAAAGCAGTAGAACTCACCGTGGCCTACGTTTTGACAGGTTATCGCCCCCGTAACTCTAAACGAGCCAGAAGTTATGGTCGTCCGAATAATCGATATCTACAGGGTGCAACATCCGCGATGCAAGGTGCAACGTCCGTCCGAAATGGCGAAACAGTGTCGTACGACTTTTAGAAATGCAGGCATGGATTTGAAACGGAACAGTACCATGGTGCACCACTCTCCAGCGATGGTAAATCGAAGACGAGCCATGATAATGCCGTTTTACCGCAAAAATCCGGTGTCGAAAAAACGAAAGGTAAAAAACTTACGATACCCGATTTAGATTCGGGTTGTCCTTTTTGGGCATAAATCTATCCATTGACGGCTGAAAGCTTTCAAAGCCGTAGAACTCACCGTGGCCTTCGTTTTGACAGGTTATCGCCCGCGCAACTCGAAACGAGCCAGAAGTTATGGCCGTCCGAATAATCGATATCTACAGGGTGCAACATCTGCGGTGCAAGGTGATACGTCCGTCCGAAATGGCGAAACTGTGTCGTACGACTTTTAGGAATGCGTGCATAGATTTGAAACAGAACAGTACCATGGTGCACCACTCTCCAGCGATGGAAAATCGAAGACGAGCAACGGTAATGCCGTTTTACCGTAAAAATCCGGTGTCGAAAAAACGAAGGGGTAAAAAACTTGCGAGACCCGATAGAGATTCGGGATGTCCTTTTTGGGCATTAATCTATCCATCGACGGCTGAAAGCGGTCGAAGCTGTTGAATTCACCGTGGCCTTCGTTTTGACAGGTTATCGCCCCCGTAAATATAAACGAGCCAGAAGCTATGGCCGTCCGAATAATCGATGTCTACAGGGTGCAACATCCGCGGTGCAAGGTGCAACATCCGTTCGAAATGGCGAAACAGTGCCGTACGACATTTTGAAATGCGTGCATGGATTTGAAACGGAATAGTACCATGGTGCACCACTCTCCAGCGATGGAAAATCGAAGACAAGCCATGGTAATCCCGTTTTACCGTAAAAATCCACTGTCGAAAAAACGAAGGGTAAAAAACTTACGAGACCCGATTGAGATTCGGGATGTCCTTTTTGGGCATTAATCTATCCGTCGACGGCTGAAAGCGGTCGAAGCTGTTGAATTCACCATGGCCTTCGTTTTGACAGGTTATCGCCCCCGTAAATCTAAACGAGCCAGAAGCTATGGCCGTCCGAATAATCGATATCTACAGGGTGCAACATCCGCGGTGCAAGGTGCAACATCCGTCCGAAATGGCGAAACAGTGCCGTACGACATTTTGAAATGCGTGCATGGATTTGAAACGGAACAGTACCATGGTGCACCACTCTCCAGCGATGGCAAATCGAAGACAAGCCACGGTAATCCTGTTTTACCGTAAAAATCCAGTGTCGAAAAAATGAAGGGTAAAAAACTTACGAGACCCGATTGAGATTCAGGTTGTCCTTTTTGGGCATTAATCTATCAGTTGACGGTTGAAAGCTTTCAAAGTCTTAGAACATTACCGTGGCCTTCGTTTTGACAGGTTATCGCCCGTGTAACTCTAAACGAGCCAGAAGTTATGGCCATCCGAATAATCGATATCTACAGGGTGCAACATCCGCGGTGCAAGGTGCAACGTTCGTCCGAAATGGCGAAACAGTGTCGTACGACTTTTAGGAATGCGTGCATGGATTTGAAACAGAACAGTACCATGGTGCACCACTCTCCAGCGATGGCGAATCGAAAACGAGCCACGGTAATGCTGTTTTACCGTAAAAATCCGGTGTCGAAAAAATGAAGGGTAAAAAACTTACGAGACCCGATTGAGATTCGGGATGTCCTTTTTGGGCATTAATGTATCCGTTGACGGCTGAAAGCTATGAAAGCCGTAGAACTCACCATGGCCTTCGTTTTGACAGGTTATCGCCCCCGTAACTCTAAACGAGCCAGAAGTTATGGCCGTCCGAATAATCGATATCTACAGGGTGCAACATCCGCGGTGCAAGGTGCAACGTCCGTCCGAAATGGCGAAACAGTGTCGTACGACATTTAGAAATGCGTGCATGGATTTGAAACGGAACAATTCCATGGTGCACCACTCTCCAGCGATGGCAAATCGAAGACGAGCCACGGTAATCCCGTTTTACCGTAAAAATCCGGTGTCAAAAACACGAAGGGTAAAAAACTTACGAGACCCGATTGAGATTCGGGATGTCCATTTTGGGCATTAATCTATCCGTTGACGGCTGAAAGCCGTCAAAGCCATAGAACTCACCGTGGCCTTCGTTTTGACAGGTTATCGCCTGGTAACTCTAAACGAGCAAGAAGTTATGGCCGTCCGAATAATCGATATCTACAGGGTGCAACATCCGCGACGCAAGGTGCAACGTCCGTCCGGAATGGAAAAACAGTGCCGTACGACTTTTAGAAATGCGATGGCAAATCGAAGACGAGCCACGGTAATGCCGTTTTATCGTAAAAATCCGGTGTCGAAAAAACGAAGGGTAAAAAACTTACGAGACCCGATTGAGATTCGGGATGTCCTTTTTGGGCATTAATCTATCCGTTGATGGCTAAAAATTGTAAAAGCCGTAGAACTCACTGTGGCCTTCGTTTTGACAGGTTATCGCCCCCGTAACTCTAAACGAGCCAGAAGTTATGGCCGTCCGAATAATCGATATCTACAGGGTGCAACATCCGCGGTGCAAGGTGCAACGTCCGTCCGAAATGGCGAAACAGTGTCGTACGACATTTAGAAATGCGTGCATGGATTTGAAACGGAATAGTACCATGGTGCTCCACTCTCCAGCGATGGCAAATCGAAGATGAGTCACGGTAATCCCGTTTTGCCGTAAAAATCCGGTGTCAAAAACACGAAGGGTAAAAAACTTACGAGACCCGATTGAGATTCGGGATGTCCTTTTTGGGCATTAATCTATCCGTTGACGGCTGAAAGCCATCAAAGCCGTAGAACTCACCGTGGCCTTCGTTTTGACAGGTTATCGCCCTCGTAACTCTAAACGAGCCAGAAGTTATGGCCGTCCGAATAATCGATATCTACCGGGTGCAACATCCGCGGTGCAAGGTGCAACGTCCGTCCAAAATGGCGAAACAGTGCCGTACAACTTTTAGGAATGCGTGCATGGATTTGAAACGGAACAGTACCATGGTGCACGATTCTCCAGCGATGGCAAATCGAAGACGAGCCACGGTAATGCCGTTTTACCGTAAAAATCCGGTGTCGAAAAAACGAAGGGTAAAAAACTTATGAGACCCGATTGAGATTCAGGATGTCCTTTTTGGGCATTAATCTATCCGTTGACGGTTGAAAGCGGTCAAAGCCGTAGAACTCACCGTGGCCTTCGTTTTGACAGGTTATCGCCCGCGTAACTCTAAACGAGGCAGAAGTTATGGCCGTCCGAATAATTGATATCTACAGGGTGCAACATCCGCGATGCAAGGTGCAACGTCCGTCCAAAATGGCAGAACAGTGCCGTACGACTTTTAGAAATGCGATGGCAAATCGAAGACGAGCCACGGTAATGCCGTTTTACCGTAAAAATCTGGTGTCGAAAAAACGAAGGGTAAAAAACTTACGAGACCCGATTGAGATTCGGGTTGTCCTTTTTGGCATTAATCTATCCGTTGACGACAGAAAGCCATCAAAGCCGTAGAACTCACCGTGGCCTTCGTTTTGACAGGTTATCGCCCCCGTAACTCTAAACGAGCCAGAAGTTATGGCCGTCCGAATAATGGATATCTACAGGGTGCAACATTCGCGGTGCAAGGTGAAATGTCCGTCCGAAATGGCGAAACACTGTGGTACGACATTTAGAAATGCGTGCATGGATTTGAAATGGAACAGTACCATGGTGCACCACTCTCCAGCGATGGAAAATCGAAGATGAGCCACGGTAATCCCGTTTTACCGTAAAAATCCGGTGTCGAAAAAACGAAGGGTAAAAAACTTACGAGACCTGATTGAGATTCGGGTTGTCCTTTTTGGGCATTAATCTATCCGTTGACGGCTAAAAGCTTTAAAAGCCGTAGAACTCACCGTGGCCTTCGTTTTGATAGGTTTTCGCCCCCGTAACTCTAAACGAGCCAGAAGTTATGGCCGTCCGAATAATCGATATCTACAGGGTGAAACATCCGCGATGCAAGGTGCAACGTCCGTCCGAAATGGCGAAACAGTGTCGTACGATTTTTAGAAATGCAGGCATGGATTTGAAACGGAACAGTACCATGGTGCACCACTCTCCAACGATGGTAAATCGAAGACGTGCCATGATAATGCCGTTTTACCGTAAAAATCCGTTGTCGAAAAAACGAAGGGTAAAAAACTTACGATACCCGATTTAGATTCGGGTTGTCCTTTTTGGGCATAAATCTATCCGTTGATGGCTGAAAGCTTTCAAAGCCGTAGAACTCACCGTGGCCTTCGTTTTGACAGGTTATCGCCCGCGTAACTCTAAACGAGTTAGAAGTTATGGCCGTCCGAATAATCGATATCTACAGGGTGCAACATCCGCGGTGCAAGGTGCAACGTCCGTCCGAAATGGCGAAACAGTGCCGTACGACTTTTAGGAATGCGTGCATAGATTTGAAACAGAACAGTACCATGGTGCACCACTCTCCAGCGATGGAAAATCGAAGACGAGCAACGGTAATGCCGTTTTACCGTAAAAATCCGGTGTCGAAAAAACGAGGGGTAAAAAACTTACGAGACCCGATTGTGATTCGGGATGTCCTTTTTGGGCATTAATCTATCCGTTGACGGCTGAAAGCTGTCAAAGCCGTAGAACTCACCATGGCCATCGTTTTGACAGGTTATCGCCCGCGTAACTCTAAACGTGCCAGAAGTTATGGCCGTCCGAATAATCGATATCTATAGGGTGCAACATCCGCAGTGCAAGGTGCAACGTCCGTCCGAAATGGCGAAACAGTGCCGTACGACTTTTAGAAATGCGGGCATGGATTTGAAATGGAAAAGTACCATGTGCACCACTCTCCGGCGATGGTAAATCAAAGACGAGCCACGGTAATGCCGTTTTACCGTAAAAATCCGGTGTCGAAAAAACGAAGGGTAAAATACTTACGAGACCTGATTGAGATTCGGGTTTTCCTTTTTGGGCATTAATCTATCCGTTGACGGCTGAAAGCTGTCAAAGCCGTAGAACTCACCGTGGCCTTTGTTCTGACAGGTTATCGCCCCCGTAGCTCTAAACGAGCCAGAAGTTATGGCCGTCTGAATAATCGATATCTACAGGGTGCAACATCCGCGGTGCAAGGTGCAACGTCCGTCCAAAATGGCGAAACAGTATCGTACGACTTTTAGGATTGCGTGCATGGATTTGAAACTAAACTGTACCATGGTGCACCACTCTCCAACGATGGCAAATCGAAGACGAGCCACGGTAATGCCGTTTTACCGTAAAAATCGGGTGTCGAAAAAACGAAGGGTAAAAAACTTACGAGACCCGATTGAGATTCGGGATGTCCTTTTTGGGCATTAATCTATCCGTTGACGGCTGAAAGCGGTCAAAGCCGTAGAACTCACCGTGGCCTTCGTTTTGACAGGTGATCGCCCCCGTAACTCTGAACGAGCCAGATGTTATGGCCGCCCGAATAATCGATATTTACAGGGTGCAACATCCGCGGTGCAAGGTGCAACGTCCGTCCGAAATGGCGAAACAGTGCTGTTTGCACCAAAATTGGTCACAACACTCTTCGGGAGTCGTTGAAGAGATAACAATCAAGAGTATGAACTGAATATGAATATTATCTAACAAAAACTCCAATCAACAGCAAAGAAAATGCGTAGGCAAGCGATTTATAGTGGTTCGGCGTGTCGCCTACGTCCACTGTGAATTTTTTTGATGTTTTATTGATTCTCTTTCAATGTTTACAAGTTGTTACAGCGATCAACAGCAAGTTACAACTGGAAATTCGAAATCAACAATCAAATTATGATGTAGGATCATATAGATTTCGATTCGGCAGAGTCTGGGCGCTTCAGAGTCCAAAAGTCTTGAAGGTCCCTTTTCAGTTGGTCTTGGGGCTCTATTTATTGGCGTAGGCTGCTGATATTTCGCTGAGAACTCGGGAGACCTCTTTTGGCACGTGAGGGGGCCCACACGCACGGTCTCAGGAAGTTTGGGCCCACTTTGGCATCGGTTCGAACTCCATTCGAACCGATCAAGAATTCATCCAATCGAGGTGAAATTTGGCGTGGATATTCTTCAACATGTACGCAAGCTTCAGTGAAAATTTCATGGCATTTGGATCAGTGCATTGGGAGATACGATGGGTTCGAAATAAGGTTCACGGCAAGGCTGTTTGGTTCAAACCCATGCATTCGAACCGATCGTTTCGAATCCATGATGGCATGCGTCTTCGTGGTGACGTGGAGCGCAAACTTCGAATCGATCCGGTTTTCACTCCGTGTTGACCGCTTCGACTCCAAATATCTCGGTGCATTCGAACCGATGGAAGACACGTCATCATGGTTGGTTGACCCAGTGGTTTCGAATGAAGCTACACAGCTGGGTTCGAACAAGGACTCCGTGATGGGTTCGAACTAGGACTCCGTGATGGGTTCGAACAAGGACACCGTGATGGGTTCGAACAAGCAGATGGATTCGAAGTGGATGGAGCCGAAGGTGATGGAGTCGAGGGTGATGGAGTCGAAGGTGATGGAGTCGAAGATGAGGCGCTTTGATGGTTTCGAAACCGATGGGTTCGATGTCCTTCGGTTCGAAGGTGATGGTTTCGAACGGTGCATGATGATGGGTTCGAAGACACCCATCATGATGGGTTCGAAGACACCCATCATGATGGGTTCGAAACCAGTGTGTTTCCTTCAAGTTGAACCGATCATAACTCGAGCATATGAACTCGGATTGACTTGAAATTTGAGATGCTAACTCCTATGGTATTTCTTGCCGTATCCTATCAATTGTAGCTCAATCTGGACTCAGACAAAATTCAGCGATATCCATGGCGAAACGAAGTATGACCAACCTTTGAGACGAACTGTCCTTCGTTCTCGATCGATCTTTTGGTATCGCGGCTTTGCCAAAAAGCGGGATAACAAGTGCCGTACGACATTTTGAAATGCGTGCATGGATTTGAAATGGAACAGTACCATGGTGCACCACTCTCCAGCGATGGGAAATCGAAGACGAGCAACGGTAATCCCGTTTTACCGTAAAAATCCGGTGTCGAAAAAACGAAGGGTAAGAAACTTACGAGAACCGATTGAGATTCGGGTTGTCCTTTTTGGGCATTAATCTATCCGTTGACGGCTGAAAGCTATCAAAGCCGTAGAACTCACCGTGGCCTTCGTTTTGACAGATCATCGCCCGCGTAAATCTAAACGAGCCAGAAGTTATGGCCGTACGAATAATCCATATCTACAGGGTGCAACATCCGCGGTGCAAGGTGCAACGTCCGTCCGAAATGGCGAAACAGTTCCTTACGACTTTTAGGAATGCGTGCATGGATTTGAAACGGAACAGTACCATGGTGCGCCACTCTCCAGCGATGGCAAATCGAAGACGAGCCACGGTAATCCCGTTTTACCGTAAAAAGCCGGTGTCGAAAAAACGAAGGGTAAAAAACTTACAAGACCCGATTGAGTCGGGATGTCCTTTTTGGGCATTAATCTATCCGTTGACGGCTGAAAGCGGTCAAAGCCGTAGAACTCACCGTGGCCTTCGTTTTGACAGGTTATCGCCCGCGTAACTCTAAACGAGCCAGAAGTTATGGCCGTCCGAATAATCTATATCTACAGGGTGCAACATCCGCGGTGCAAGGTGCAACGTCCGTCCGAAATGGTGAAACAGTGCCGTACGACTTTTAGAAATGCGGGCATGGATTTGAAATGGAACAGTACCATGGTGCACCGCTCTACGGCGATGGTAAACCGAAGACGAGCCACGGTAATGCCGTTTTACCGTAAAAATCCGGTGTCGAAAAAACGAAGGGTAAAAAGCTTACGACACCCGATTGAGATTCGGGTTGTCCTATTTGGGCATTAATCTATCCGTTGACGGCTGAAAGCTTTCAAAGCCGTAGAACTCACCGTGGCCTTCGTTTTGACAGGTTATCGCCCGCATAAATCTAAACGAGCCAGAAGTTATGGCCGTCCGAATAATCGATATCTACAGGGTGCAACATCCGCGGTGCAAGGTGCAACGTCCGTCCGAAATGGCAAAACAGTGTCGTACGACTTTTAGGAATGCGTGCATGGATTTGAAACGGAACAGTACCATGGTGCACCACTCTCCAGCGATGGCAAATCGAAGACGAGCCACGGTAATGCCGTTTTACCGTAAAAATGCGGTGTCGAAAAAACGAAGGGTAAGAAACTTACGAGACTCGATTGAGATTCGGGATGTCCTTTTTGGGCATTAATCTATCCGTTGACGGCTGAAAGCTATCAAAGCCGTAGAACTCACCGTGGCCTTCGTTTTGACAGGTTATCGCCCCCGTAGCTCTAAACGAGCCAGAAGTTATGGCCGTCCGAATAATCGATATCTACAGGGAGCCACATCCGCGGTGCAAGGTGCAACGTCCGTCCGAAATAACGAAACAGTGCCGTACGACTTTTAGAAATGCGTGCATAGATTTGAAACGGAACATTACCATGGTGCACCACTCTCCAGCGATGGAAAATCGAAGACGAGCAACGGTAATGCCGTTTTACCGTAAAAATCCGGTGTCGAAAAAACGAGGGGTAAAAAACTTACGAGACCCGATTGTGATTCGGGATGTCCTTTTTGGGCATTAATCTATCCGTTGACGGCTGAAAGCTGTCAAAGCCGTAGAACTCACCATGGCCTTCGTTTTGACAGGTTATCGCCCGCGTAACTCTAAACGTGCCAGAAGTTATGGCCGTCCGAATAATCGATATCTACAGGGTGCAAAATCCGCGGTGCAAGGTGCAACATCCGTCCGAAATGGCAAAACTGTGTCGTACGACATTTAGAAATGCGTGCATGGATTTGAAACGGAACAGTACCATGGTGCCCCACTCTCCAGCGATGGCAAATCGAAGACGAGCCACGGTAATGCCGTTTTACCGTAAAAATCCGGTGTCGAAAAAACGAAGGGTAAAAAACTTACGAGACCCGATTGAGATTCGGGATGTCCTTTTTGGGCATTAATCTATCCGTTGACGGCTGAAAGCTGTCAAAGCCATAGAACTCACCGTGGCCTTCATTTTGAAAGGTTATCGCCCCCGTAGCTCTAAACGAGCCAGAAGTTATGGCCGTCCGAATAATCGATATCTACAGGGTGCAACATCCGCGGTGCAAGGTGCAACGTCCGTCCGAAATGGCGAAACAGTGCCGTACGACTTTTAGAAATGCGTGCAAAGATTTGAAACGGAACGTTACCATGGTGCACCACTCTCCAGCGATGGATAATGGAAGACGAGCCACGGTAATCCCGTTTTACCGTAAAAATCCGGGGTAAAAAAACGAAGGGTAAAAAACTTACGAGACCCGATTGAGATTCGGGATGTCCATTTTGGGCATTAATCTGTCCGTTGATGGCTGAAAGCCGTCAAAGCCGTAGAACTCACCGTGGCCTTCGTTTTGACAGGTTATCGCCCCCGTAACTCTAAACGAGCCAGAAGTTATGGCCGTTCGAATAATCGATATCTACAGGGTGCAACATACGCGGTGCAAGTTGCAACGTCCGTCCGAAATGGTGAAACAGTGTCGTACGACATTTAGAAATGCATGAATGGATTTGAAACGGAACAGTACCATGGTGGACCACTCTCCAGCGATGGCAAATCGAAGATGAGCCACGGTAATCTCGTTTTACCGTAAAAATCCGGTGTCGAAGAAACAAAGGGTAAAAAACTTACGAGACCCGATTGAGATTCGTCTTGTCCTTTTTGGGCATTAATCTATCCGTTGACGGCTGAAAGCTTTAAAAGCCGTAGAACTCACCGTGGCATTCGTTTTGACAGGTTATCGCCCCCGTAACAATAAACGAGCAAGAAGTTATGGCCGTCCGAATAATCGATATCTACAGGGTGCAACATCCGCGATGCAAGGTGCAACGTCCGTCCGAAATGGCGAAACAGTGTCGTACGACTTTTAGAAATGCAGGCATGGATTTGAAATGGAACAGTACCATGGTTCACCACTCTCCAGCGATGGTAAATCGAAGACGAGCCACGGTAATGCCGTTTTACCGTAAAAATCCGGTGTCGAAAAAACAAAGCGTAAAAAGCTTACGACACCCGATTGAGATTCGGGTTGTCCTATTAGGGCATTAATCTATCCGTTGACGGCTGAAACCTTTCGAAGCCGTGGAACTCACCGTGGCCTTCGTTTTGACAGGTTATCGCCCGCGTAAATCTAAACGAGCCAGAAGTTATGGCCGTCCGAATAACCGATATCTACAGGGTGCAACATCCGCGGTGCAAGGTGCAACATCCGTCCGAAATGGCGAAACAGTGTCGTACGACTTTTAGGAATGCGTGCATGGATTTGAAACGGAACAGTACCATGGTGCACCACTCTCCAGCGATGGAAAATCGAAGACGAGCCACGGTAATGCCGTTTTACCGTAAAAATCCGGTGTCGAAAAAACGAAGGGTAAAAAACTTACGAGACCCGATTGAGATTCGGGATGTCCTTTTTTGGCATTAATCTATCCGTTGACGGCTGAAAGCGATCAAAGCCTTAGAACTCACCGTGGCCTTCGTTTTGACAGGTGATCGCCCCCGTAACTGTAAACGAGCCAGAAGTTATGGCGTCCGAATAATCGATATCTACAGGGTGCAACATCCGTGGTGCATGGTGCAACGTCCATCCGAAATGGCGAAACAGTGCCGTACGACTTTTAGAAATGCGGGCATGCATTTGAAACGGAACTGTACCATGGTGCACCACTCTCCAGCGATGGTAAACCGAAGACGAGCCACGGTAATGCCGTTTTACCATAAAAATCCGATGTCGAAAAAACGAAGGGTAAAAAACTTACGAGACCCGATTGAGATTCGGGTTGTCCTATTTTGGCATTAATCTATCCGTTGACAGCTGAAAGCTGTCAAAGCCGTAGAACTCACCGTGGCCTTTGTTTTGACAGGTTATCGCCCCCGTAGCTCTAAACGAGCCAGAAGTTATGGCCGTCCGAATAATCGATATCTACAGGGTGCAACATCCGCGGTGCAAGGTGCAACGTCCGTCCGAAATGGAGAAACACTGTCGTACGACTTTTAGGAATGCGTGCATGGATTTGAAACGGAACAGTACCATGGTACACCACTCTCCAACGATGGAAAATCGAAGTTGAGCCACGATAATGCCGTTTTACCGTAAAAATCCGATGTCGAAAAAACGAAGGGTAAAAAACTTACGAGACCCGATTGAGATTCGGGATGACCTTTTTGGGCATTAACCTATCCGTTGACGGCTGAAAGCGGTCAAAGCCGTAGAACTCACCGTGACCTTCGTTTTGACAGGTGATCGCCCCCGTATCTCTAAACGAGCCAGAAGTTATGGCCGTCCGAATAATCGATATCTACAGGGTGCAACATCCGCGGTGCAAGGTGCAACGTCCGTCCGAAATGGCGAAACAGTGTCGTACGACATTTAGAAATGCATGCATGGGTTTGAAACGGAACAGTACCACGGTGCACCACTCTCCAGCGATGGCAAATCGAAGATGAGCTACGGTAATCCCGTTTTACCGTACAGATCCGGTGTCGAAAAAACGAAGGGTAAAAAACTTACGAGACCCGATTGAGATTCGGGTTGTCCTTTTTGGGCATTAATCTATCCGTTGACAGCTGAAAGATTTAAAAGCCGTAGAACTCACCGTGTCCTTCGTTTCGACAGGTTATCGCCCCCGTAACACTGAACAAGCCAGAAGTTATGGCCGTCCGAATAATCGATATCTATAGGGTGCAACATCCGCGGTGCAAGGTGCAACGTCCGTCCGAGATGGCGAAACAGTTTCGTACGACTTTTAGGAATGCGTGCATGGATTTGAAACGGAACAGTACCATGGTGCACCACTCTCCAGCGATGGCAAATCGAAGACGAGCCACGGTAATGCCGTTTTACCGTAAAAATCCGGTGTCGAAAAAACGAAGGGTAAAAAACTTACGAGACCCGATTGGGATTCGGGATGTCCTTTTTGGGCATTAATCTATCCGTTGATGGCTGAAAGCGGTCAAAGCCGTAGAACTCACCGTGGCCTTCGTTTTGACAGGTGATCGCCCCCGTAACTCTAAACGAGCCAGAAGTTATGGCCGTCGGAATAATCGATATCTACAGGGTGCAACATCCGTGGTGCAAGGTGCAACGTCCGTCCGAAATGGCGAAACAGTGCCGTACGACTTTTAGAAACGCGGGCATGGATTTGAAACGGAACAGTACCATGGTGCACCACTCTCCAGTGATGGTAAATCGAAGATGAGCCACGGTAATGCCGTTTTACCGTAAAAATCCGGTGTCGAAAAAAACGAAGGGTAAAAAACTTACGAGACCCGATTGAGATTCGGGTTGTCCTTTTTGGGCATTAATCTATCCGTTGACGTCTGAAAGCTGTCAAAGCCGTAGAACTCACCGTGGCCTTTGTTTTGACAGGTTATCGCCCCCGTAGCTCTAAACGAGCCAGAAGTTATGGCCGTCCGAATAATCGATATCTACAGGGTGCAACATCCGCGGTGCAAGGTGCAACTTCCGTCCGAAATGGAGAAACAGTGCCGTACGACTTTTAGTAATGCGTGCATGGATTTGAAACGGAACAGTACCATGGTGCACCACTCTCCAGCGATGGCAAATCGAAGACGAGCCACGGTAATGCCGTTTTACCGTAAAAATCCGGTGTCGAAAAAACGAAGGGTAAAAAACTTACGAGACCCGATTGAGATTCGGGATGTCCTTTTTGGGCATTAATCTATCCGTTGACGGCTGAAAGCGGTCAAAACCGTATAACTCACCATGGCCTTCGTTTTGACAGGTGATCGCCCCTGTAACTCTTAACGAGCCAGAAGTTATGGCTGTCCGAATAATCGATATCTACAGGGTGAAACATCCGCGGTGCAAGGTGCAACGTCCGTCCGAAATGGTGAAACAGTGTCGTACGAAATTTAGAAATGCATGCATGGATTTGAAACGGAATCGTACCATGGTGCACCACTTCCAGCGATGGCAAATCGAAGACGAGCCACGGTAATCCCGTTTTACCGTAAAAATCCGGTGTCGAAAAAACGAAGGGTAAAAAACTTACGAGACCCGATTGAGATTCGGGTTGTCCTTTTTGGGCATTAATCTATCCGTTGACGGCTAAAAGCTTTAAAAGCTGTAGAACTCACCGTGGCCTTCGTTTTGACAGGTTATTGCCCCCGTAACACAGAACGAGCCAGAAGTTATGGCCGTCCGAATAATCGAAATCTACAGGGTGCAACATCCGCGGTGCAAGGTGCAACGTCCGTCCGAAATGGCGAAACAGTGCCGTACGACTTTTAGGAATGCGTGCATGGATTTGAAACGGAACAGTACCATGGTGCACCACTCTCCAGCGATGGCAAATCGAAGACGAGCCACGGTAATGTCGTTTTACCGTAAAAATCCAGTGTCGAAAAAACGAAGGGTAAAAAACTTACGAGACCCGATTGAGATTCGGGATGTCCTTTTTGGGCATTAATCTATCCGTTGACGGATGAAAGCAGTCAAAGCCGTAGAACTCACCGGGGCCTTCGTTTTGACAGGTGATCGCCCCCGTAACTCTAAACGAGCCAGAAGTTATGGCCGTCCGAATAATCGATATCTACAGGGTGAAACATCCGCGGTGTAAGGTGCAACGTCCGTCCGAAATGGCGAAACAGTGCTGTACGACATTTTGAAATGCATGCATGGGTTTGAAATGGAACAGTTCCATGGTACACCACTCTCCAGCGATGGCAAATCGAAGACGAGCCACGGTAATCCCGTTTTACCGTAAAAATCCGGTGTCGAAAAAACGAAGGGTAAAAAACTTACGAGACCCGATTGAGATTCGGGTTGTCCTTTTTGGGCATTAATCTATCTGTTGATGACTGAAAGCTTTCAAAGCTGTAGAACTCACCGTGGCCTTCGTTTTGACAGGTTATCGCCCGCGTAAATCTAAACGAACCAGAAGTTATGGCCGTCCGAATAATCGATATCTACAGGGTGCAACATCCACGGTGCTAGGTGCAACGTCCGTCCGAAATGGCGAAACAGTGTCGTACGACTTTTAGGAATGCGTGCATGGATTTGAAAAAGAACAGTACCATAGTGCACCGCTCTCCAGCGATGGCAAATCGAAGACGAGCCATGGTAATGCCGTTTTACCGTAAAAATCCGGTGTCGAAAAAACGAAGGGTAAAAAACTTACGGGACCCGATTGAGATTCGCGATGTCCTTTTTGGGCATTAATCTATCCGTTGACGACTGAAAGCGGTCAAAGCCGTAGAACTCACCGTGGCCTTCGTTTTGACAGGTGATCGCCCCCGTAACTCTAAACGAGGCAGAAGTTATGGCCGTCCGAATAATCGATATCTACAGGGTGCAACATCCGCGGTGCAAGGTGCAACGTCCGTCCGAAATGGCGAAACAGTGCCGTACGACTTTTAGGAATGCATGCATGGATTTGAAACGGAACGGTGCCATGGTGCACCACTCTCCAGCGATGGCAAATCGAAGACGAGCCACGGTAATGTCGTTTTACCGTAAAAATCCGGTGTCGAAAAAACGAAGGGTAAAAAACTTACGAGACCCGATTGTGATTCGGGATGTCCTTTTTGGGCATTAATCTATCCGTTGACGGCTGAAAGCGGTCAAAGCCGTAGAACTCACCGTGGCCTTCGTTTTGACAGGTGATCGCCCCCGTAACTCTAAACGAGCCAGAAGTTATGGCCGTCCGAATAATCGATATCTACAGGGTGCAACATCCGCGGTGTAAGGTGCAACGTCCATCCGAAATGGCGAAACAGTGTCGTACGACATTTTGAAATGCATGCATGGGTTTGAAATGGAACAGTACCATGGTACACCACTCTCCAGCGATGGCAAATCGAAGACGAGCCACGGTAATCCCGTTTTACCGTAAAAATCCGGTGTCGAAAAAATGAAGGGTAAAAAACTTACGAGACCCGATTGAGATTCGGGTTGTCCTTTTTGGGCATTAATCTATCTGTTGATGACTGAAAGCTTTCAAAGCTGTAGAACTCACCGTGGCCTTCGTTTTGACAGGTTATCGCCCGCGTAAATCTAAACGAGCCAGAAGTTATGGCCGTCCGAATAATCGATATCTACAGGTTGCAACATCCACGGTGCAAGGTGCAACGTCCGTCCGAAATGGCGAAACAGTGCCATACGACTTTTAGGAATGCGTGCATGGATTTGAAATAGAACAGTACCATAGTGCACCACTCTCCAGCGATGGCAAATCGAAGACGAGCCATGGTAATGCCGTTTTACCGTAAAAATCCGGTGTCGAAAAAACGAAGGGTAAAAAACTTACGAGACCCGATTGAGATTCGGGATGTCCTTTTTGGGCATTAATCTATCCGTTGACGGCTGAAAGCGGTCAAAGCCGTAGAACTCACCGTGGCCTTCATTTTGACAGGTGATCGCCCCCGTAACTCTAAACGAGGCAGAAGTTATGGCCGTCCGAATAATCGATATCTACAGGGTGCAACATCCGCGGTGCAAGGTGCAACGTCCGTCCGAAATGGCGAAACAGTGCGGTACGACATTTTGAAATACGTGCATGGATTTGAAACGGAACAGTACCATGGTGCACCACTCTCCAGCGATGGAAAATCGTAGACGAGCCACGGTAATCCCGTTTTACAGTAAAAATCCGATGTCGAAAAAACGAATGGTAAAAAACTTACGACACCCGATTGAGATTCGGGTTGTCCTATTTGGGCATTAATCTATCCATTGACGGCTGAAAGCTTTCAAAGCCGTAGAACTCACCGTGGCCTTCATTTTGACAGGTTATCGCCCGCGTAAATCTAAACGAGCCAGAAATTATGGCCGTCCGAATAATCGATATCTACAGGGTGCAACATCCGCGGTGCAAGGTGCAACGTCCGTCCCAAATGGCGAAACAGTGCCGTACGACTTTTAGGAATGCGTGAATGGATTTGAAACGGAACAGTGCACCACTCTCCAGCGATGGCAAATCGAAGACAAGCCAAGGTAATGCCGTTTTACCGTAAAAATCCGGTGTCGAAAAAACAAAGGGTAAAAAACTTACGAGACCCGATTGAGATTCGGGATGTCCTTTTTGGGCATTAATCTATCCGTTGACGGCTGAAAGCGGTCAAAGCCGTAGAACTCACCGTGGCCTTCGTTTTGATAGGTGATCGCCCCCGTAACTCTAAACGAGTCAGAAGTTATGGCCGTCCGAATAATCGATATCTACAGGGTGCAAAATCCGCGGTGCAAGGTGCAACGTCCGTCCGAAATGGCGAAACAGTGTCGTACGACATTTAGAAATGCATGCATGGATTTGAAATGGAATAGTACCATGGTGCACCACTTCCAGCCATGGCAAATCGAAGACGAGCCACGGTAATCCATTTTTACCGTAAAAATCCGGTGTCGAAAAAATGAAGGGTAAAAATCTTACGAGACCTGATTGAGATTGGGGTTGTCCTTTTTGAGCATTAATCTATCCGTTGACGGCTGAAAGCTTTAAAAGCTGTAGAACTCACCGTGGCCTTCGTTTCGATAGGTTATCGCCCCCGTAACACTGAACGAGCCAGAAGTTATGGCCGTCCGAATAATCGATATCTACAGGGTGCAACATCCACGGTGCAAGGTGCAACGTCCATCCGAAATGGCGAAACAGTGCCGTACGACTTTTAGGAATGCGTGCATGGATTTGAAACGGAATAGTACCATGGTGCACCACTCTCCAGCAATGGAAAATCGAAGACGAGCCACGGTAATGTCGTTTTACCGTAAAAATCCGGTGTCGAAAAAACGAAGGGTAAAAAACTTACGAGACCCGATTGAGATTCGGGATGTCCTTTTTGGGCATTAATCTATCCGTTGATGGCTGAAAGCTGTCAAAGCCGTAGAACTCACCGTGGCCTTCGTTTTGACAGGTGATCGCCCCCGTAACTCTAAACGAGCCAGAAGTTATGGCCGTCCGAATAATCGATATCTACAGGGTGCAACATCCGCGGTGCAAGGTGCAACGTCCGTCCGAAATGGCGAAACAGTGCCGTACTACATTTTGAAATGCATGCATGGGTTTGAAATGGAACAGTACCTTGGTGCACCACTTTCCAGCGATGGCAAATCGAAGACGAGCCACGGTAATCCCATTTTACCGTAAAAATCCGGTGTCGAAAAAATGAAGGGTAAAAAACTTACGAGACCCGATTGAGATTAGGGTTGTCCTTTTTGGGCATTAATCTATCCGTTGACGACTGAAAGCTTTCAATGCTGTAGAACTCACCGTGGCCTTCGTTTTGACAGGTTATCGCCCTC
The DNA here is from genome assembly GCA_030765085.1 of Allium cepa. Classification (NCBI taxonomy): domain Eukaryota; kingdom Viridiplantae; phylum Streptophyta; class Magnoliopsida; order Asparagales; family Amaryllidaceae; genus Allium; species Allium cepa. The sequence continues at coordinate 32,053,292 of CM060943.1, read as the reverse complement.
GTAAATCTAAACGAGCCAGAAGTTGTGGTCGTCCGAATAATCGATATCTACAGGGTGCAACATCCGCGGTGCAAGGTGCAACGTCCGTCCGAAATGGCGGAACAGTGCCGTACGACTTTTAGGAATGCGTGCATGGATTTGAAACGGAACAGTACCATAGTGCACCACTCTCCAGCGATGGCAAATCGAAGACGAGCCATGGTAATGCCGTTTTACCGTAAAAATCCGGTGTCGAAAAAACGAAGGGTAAAAAACTTACGAGACCCGATTGATATTCGGGATGTCCTTTTTGGGCATTAATCTATCCGTTGATGGCTGAAAGCGGTCAAAGCCGTAGAACTCACCGTGGACTTCGTTTTGACAGGTGATCGCCCCCGTAACTCTAAACGAGGCAGAACTTATGGCCGTCCGAATAATCGATATCTACAGGGTGCAACATCCGCGGTGCAAGGTGCCACGTCCGTCCAAAATGGCGAAACAGTGTCGTACGACATTTTGATATGCGTGTATGGATTTGAAACGGAACAGTACCATGGTGCACCACTCTCCAGCGATGGCAAATTGTAGACGAGCCACGGTAATCCCGTTTTACAGTAAAAATCCGATGTCGAAAAAACGAATGTTAAAAAACTTACGAGACCCGATTGAGATTCGGGATGTCCTTTTTGGGCATTAATCTATCCGTTGACGGCTGAAAGCGGTCAAAGCCGTAGAACTCACCGTGGCCTTCGTTTTGACAGGTGATCGCCCCCGTAACTCTAAACGAGCCAGAAGTTATGGCCGTCCGAATAATCGATATCTACAGGGTGCAACATCCGCGGTGCAAGGTGCAACGTCAGTCCGAAATGGCGAAATAGTGCCGTACGACATTTTGAAATGCATGCATGGGTTTGAAATGGAACAGTACCATGGTGCACCATTCTCCAGCGATGGAAAATCGAAGATGAGCCACGGTAATATCGTTTTACCGTAAAAATCCGGTGTCGAAAAAACGAAGGGTAAAAAACTTACGAGACCCGATTGAGATTCGGGTTGTCCTTTTTGGGCATTAATCTATCCGTTGACGACTGAAAGCTTTCAAAGCTGTAGAACTCACCATGGCCTTCGTTTTGACAGGTTATCGCTCGCGTAAATCTAAACGAGCTAGAAGTTATGGCCGTCCGAATAATCGATATCTACAGGGTGCAACATCCGCGGTGCAAGGTGCAACGTCCGTCCGAAATGGCGAACAGTGCCGTACGACTTTTAGGAATGCGTGCATGGATTTGAAACGGAACAGTACCATAGTGCACCACTCTCCAGCGATGGGAAATCGAAGACGAGCTATGGTAATGCCGTTATACCGTAAAAATCCGGTGTCGAAAAAACGAAGGGTAAAAAACTTACGAGACCCGATTGAGATTCGGGATGTCCTTTTTGGGCATTAATCTATCCGTTGACGGCTGAAAGCGGTCAAAGCCATAGAACTCACCGTGGCCTTCGTTTTAACAGGTGATCGCCCCCGTAACTCTAAACGAGGCAGAAATTATGGCCGTCCGAATAATCGATATCTACAGGGTGCAACATCCGCGGTGCAAGGTGCAACGTCCGTCCGAAATGGCGAAACAGTGCCGTACGACATTTTGAAATGCGTGCATGGATTTGAAACGGAACAATACCATGGTGCACCACTCTCCAGCGATGGCAAATCGTAGACGAGCCACGGTAATCCCGTTTTACAGTAAAAATCCGATGTCGAAAAAACGAATGGTAAAAAACTTACGACACCCGATTGAGATTCGGGTTGTCCTATTTGGGCATTAATCTATCCGTTGACGGCTAAAAGCTTTCAAAGCCGTAGAACTCACCGTGGCCTTCGTTTTGACAGGTTATCGCCCATGTAAATCTAAACGAGCCAGAAGTTATGGCCGTCCGAATAATCGATATCTACAGGGTGCAAGATCCGCGGTGCAAGGTGCAACGTCCGTCCGAAATGGCGAAACAGTGCCGTACGACTTTTAGGAATGCGTGCATGGATTTGAAACAGAACAGTACCATGGTACACCACTCTCCAGCAATGGCAAATCGAAGACGAGCCACGGTAATGCCGTTTTACCGTAAAACTCCGGTGTCGAAAAAACGAAGGGTAAAAAACTTACGAGACCCGATTGAGATTCGGTTTGTCCTTTTTGGGCATTAATTTATCCGTTGACGGCTGAAAGCTTTAAAAGCCGTAGAACTCACCGTGGCCTTCGTTTTGACAGGTGATCGCCCTCGTAACTCTAAACGAGACAGAAGTTATGGCCGTCCGAATAATCGATATCTACAGGGTGCAACATCCGCGGTGCAAGGTGCAACGTCCGTCCGAAATGACGAAACAGTGACGTACGACTTTTAGAAATGCGGGCATGGATTTGAAATGGAACAGTCCCATGGTGCACCACTCTCTGGCGATGGTAAATCGAAGACGATCCACGGTAATGCCGTTTTACCGTAAAAATCCGGTGTCGAAAAAACGAAGGGTAAAAAACTTACGAGACCCGATTGAGATTCGGGTTGTCCTTTTTGGACATTAATCTATCCGTTGACGGATGAAAGCTGTCAAAGCCGTAGAACTCACCGTGGCCTTCGTTTTGACAGGTGATCGCCCCCGTAACTCTAAACGAGGCAGAAATTATGGCCGTCCGAATAATCGATATCTACAGGGTGCAACATCCGCGGTGCAAGGTGCAACGTCCGTCCGAAATGGCGAAACAGTGCCGTACGACATTTTGAAATGCATGCATGGATTTGAAACGGAACAGTACCATGGTGCACCACTCTCCAGCGATGGCAAATCGAAGACGAGCCACGGAAATCCCGTTTTACCGTAAAAATCCGGTGTCGTAAAAACGAAGGGTAAAAAACTTACTAGACCCGATTGAGATTCGGGTTGTCCTTTTTTGGCATTATTCTATCCGTTGACGGCTAAAAGCTTTAAAAGCCATAGAACTCACCGTGGCCTTCGTTTTAATAGGTTATCGCCCACGTAACTCTAAACGAGCCAGAAGTTATGGCCGTCCGAATAATCGATATCTACAGGGTGCAACATCCGCGATGCAAAGTGCAACGTCCGTCCGAAATGGCGAAACTGTGCCGTACGAATTTTAGAAATGCAGGCATGGATTTGAAACGGAATAGTACCATGGTGCACCACTCTCCAGCGATGGTAAATCGAAGACGAGCCACGGTAATGCCGTGTTACCGTAAAAATCCTGTGTCGAAAAAACGAAGGGTAAAAAGCTTACGACACCCTATTGAGATTCGGGTTGTCCTATTTGGGCATTAATCTATCTGTTGATGGCTGAAAGCTTTCAAAGCCATAGAATTCACCGTGGCCTTCGTTTTGACAGGTTATCGCCCGTTTAAATCTAAACGAGCCAGAAGTTATGGCCGTCCGAATAATCGATATCTACAGGGTGCAACATCCGCGGTGCAAGGTGCATCGTCCGTCCGAAATGGCGAAACAGTGTCGTATGACTTTTAGGAATGCGTGCATGGATTTGAAACGGAACAGTACCCTGGTGCACCACTCTCTAGCGATGGCAAATCGAAGACGAGCCACGGTAATCCCGTTTTACCGTAAAAATCCGGTGTCGAAAAAACGAAGGGTAAAAAACTTACGAGACCTGATTGAGATTCGGGATGTCCTTTTTGGGCATTAATCTATCCGTTGACGGCTGAAAGCGATCAAAGGCGTAGACCTCACAGTGGCCTTCGTTTTGACAGGTGATCGCCCCCGTAACTCTAAACGAGCCAGATGTTATGGTCGTCCGAATAATCGATATCTACAGGGTGCAACATCCGTGGTGCAAGGTGCAACGTCCGTCCGAAATGGCGAAACAGTGCCGTACGACTTTTAGAAATGCGGGCATGGATTTGAAACGGAACAGTGCCATGGTGCACCACTCTTCGGCGATGGTAAATCGAAGACGAGCCACGGTAATGCCATTTTATCGTAAAAATCCGGTGTCGAAAAAACGAAGGGTAAAAAACTTACGAGACCTGATTGAGATTCGAGTTGTCCTTTTTGGGCATTATTCTATCCATTGACGGCTGAAAGCTGTCAAAGCTGTAGAATTCACCGTGGCCTTCGTTTTGACAGGTTATCGCCCGTGTAAATCTAAACGAGCCAGAAGTTATGGCCGTCCGAATAATCGATATCTACAGGGTGCAACATCCGCGGTGCAAGGTGCAACGTCCGTCCGAAATGGCGAACAGTGCCGTACGACTTTTAGGAATGCGTGCATGGATTTGAAACGGAACAGTACCATAGTGCACCACTCTCCAGCGATGGGAAATCGAAGACGAGCTATGGTAATGCCGTTATACCGTAAAAATCCGGTGTCGAAAAAACGAAGGGTAAAAAACTTACGAGACCCGATTGAGATTCGGGATGTCCTTTTTGGGCATTAATCTATCCGTTGACGGCTGAAAGCGGTCAAAGCCATAGAACTCACCGTGGCCTTCGTTTTAACAGGTGATCGCCCCCGTAACTCTAAACGAGGCAGAAATTATGGCCGTCCGAATAATCGATATCTACAGGGTGCAACATCCGCGGTGCAAGGTGCAACGTCCGTCCGAAATGGCGAAACAGTGCCGTACGACATTTTGAAATGCGTGCATGGATTTGAAACGGAACAATACCATGGTGCACCACTCTCCAGCGATGGCAAATCGTAGACGAGCCACGGTAATCCCGTTTTACAGTAAAAATCCGATGTCGAAAAAACGAATGGTAAAAAACTTACGACACCCGATTGAGATTCGGGTTGTCCTATTTGGGCATTAATCTATCCGTTGACGGCTAAAAGCTTTCAAAGCCGTAGAACTCACCGTGGCCTTCGTTTTGACAGGTTATCGCCCACGTAAATCTAAACGAGCCAGAAGTTATGGCCGTCCGAATAATCGATATCTACAGGGTGCAAGATCCGCGGTGCAAGGTGCAACGTCCGTCCGAAATGGCGAAACAGTGCCGTACGACTTTTAGGAATGCGTGCATGGATTTGAAACAGAACAGTACCATGGTACACCACTCTCCAGCAATGGCAAATCGAAGACGAGCCACGGTAATGCCGTTTTACCGTAAAACTCCGGTGTCGAAAAAACGAAGGGTAAAAAACTTACGAGACCCGATTGAGATTCGGTTTGTCCTTTTTGGGCATTAATTTATCCGTTGACGGCTGAAAGCTTTAAAAGCCGTAGAACTCACCGTGGCCTTCGTTTTGACAGGTGATCGCCCTCGTAACTCTAAACGAGACAGAAGTTATGGCCGTCCGAATAATCGATATCTACAGGGTGCAACATCCGCGGTGCAAGGTGCAACGTCCGTCCGAAATGACGAAACAGTGACGTACGACTTTTAGAAATGCGGGCATGGATTTGAAATGGAACAGTCCCATGGTGCACCACTCTCCGGCGATGGTAAATCGAAGACGATCCACGGTAATGCCGTTTTACCGTAAAAATCCGGTGTCGAAAAAACGAAGGGTAAAAAACTTACGAGACCCGATTGAGATTCGGGTTGTCCTTTTTGGACATTAATCTATCCGTTGACGGATGAAAGCTGTCAAAGCCGTAGAACTCACCGTGGCCTTCGTTTTGACAGGTGATCGCCCCCGTAACTCTAAACGAGGCAGAAATTATGGCCGTCCGAATAATCGATATCTACAGGGTGCAACATCCGCGGTGCAAGGTGCAACGTCCGTCCGAAATGGCGAAACAGTGCCGTACGACATTTTGAAATGCATGCATGGATTTGAAACGGAACAGTACCATGGTGCACCACTCTCCAGCGATGGCAAATCGAAGACGAGCCACGGAAATCCCGTTTTACCGTAAAAATCCGGTGTCGTAAAAACGAAGGGTAAAAAACTTACTAGACCCGATTGAGATTCGGGTTGTCCTTTTTTGGCATTATTCTATCCGTTGACGGCTAAAAGCTTTAAAAGCCATAGAACTCACCGTGGCCTTCGTTTTAATAGGTTATCGCCCACGTAACTCTAAACGAGCCAGAAGTTATGGCCGTCCGAATAATCGATATCTACAGGGTGCAACATCCGCGATGCAAAGTGCAACGTCCGTCCGAAATGGCGAAACTGTGCCGTACGAATTTTAGAAATGCAGGCATGGATTTGAAACTGAATAGTACCATGGTGCACCACTCTCCAGCGATGGTAAATCGAAGACGAGCCACGGTAATGCCGTGTTACCGTAAAAATCCTGTGTCGAAAAAACGAAGGGTAAAAAGCTTACGACACCCTATTGAGATTCGGGTTGTCCTATTTGGGCATTAATCTATCTGTTGATGGCTGAAAGCTTTCAAAGCCATAGAATTCACCGTGGCCTTCGTTTTGACAGGTTATCGCCCGTTTAAATCTAAACGAGCCAGAAGTTATGGCCGTCCGAATAATCGATATCTACAGGGTGCAACATCCGCGGTGCAAGGTGCATCGTCCGTCCGAAATGGCGAAACAGTGTCGTATGACTTTTAGGAATGCGTGCATGGATTTGAAACGGAACAGTACCCTGGTGCACCACTCTCTAGCGATGGCAAATCGAAGACGAGCCACGGTAATCCCGTTTTACCGTAAAAATCCGGTGTCGAAAAAACGAAGGGTAAAAAACTTACGAGACCTGATTGAGATTCGGGATGTCCTTTTTGGGCATTAATCTATCCGTTGACGGCTGAAAGCGATCAAAGACGTAGACCTCACAGTGGCCTTCGTTTTGACAGGTGATCGCCCCCGTAACTCTAAACGAGCCAGATGTTATGGTCGTCCGAATAATCGATATCTACAGGGTGCAACATCCGTGGTGCAAGGTGCAACGTCCGTCCGAAATGGCGAAACAGTGCCGTACGACTTTTAGAAATGCGGGCATGGATTTGAAACGGAACAGTGCCATGGTGCACCACTCTTCGGCGATGGTAAATCGAAGACGAGCCACGGTAATGCCATTTTATCGTAAAAATCCGGTGTCGAAAAAACGAAGGGTAAAAAACTTACGAGACCTGATTGAGATTCGAGTTGTCCTTTTTGGGCATTATTCTATCCATTGACGGCTGAAAGCTGTCAAAGCTGTAGAATTCACCGTGGCCTTCGTTTTGACAGGTTATCGCCCGTGTAAATCTAAACGAGCCAGAAGTTATGGCCGTCCGAATAATCGATATCTACAGGGTGCAACATCCGCGGTGCAAGGTGCAACGTCCGTCCGAAATGGCGAAACAGTGGCGTACGACTTTTAGGAATGCGTGCATGGATTTGAAACGGAACATTACCATGGTGCACCACTCTCCAGCGATGGCAAATCGAAGACGAGCCACGGTAATGCCGTTTTACCGTAAAAATCCGGTGTCGAAAAAACGAAGGGTAAAAAACTTACGAGACCCGATTGAGATTCGGGATGTCCTTTTTGGGCATTAATCTATCCGTTGATGGCTGAAAGCGGTCAAAGCCGTAGAACTAACCGTGGCCTTCGTTTTGACAGGTGATCGCCCCCGTAACTCTAAACGAGCCAGAAGTTATGGCCGTCGGAATAATCGATATCTACAGGGTGCAACATCCGTGGTGCAAGGTGCAACGTCTCTCCGAAATGGCGAAACAGTGTCGTAAGACTTTTAGAAATGCGGGCATGGATTTTAAACGGAACAGTACAATGGTGCACCACTCTCCAGTGATGGTAAATCGAAGACGAGCCACGGTAATGCCGTTTTACCGTAAAAATCCGGTGTCGAAAAAACGAAGGGTAAAAAACTTACGAGACCCGATTGAGATTCGGGTTGTCCTTTTTGGGCATTAATCTATCCGTTGACGTCTGAAAGCTGTCAAAGCCGTAGAACTCACCGTGGCCTTTGTTTTGACAGGTTATCGCCCCCGTAGCTCTAAATGAGCCAGAAGTTATGGCCGTCCGAATAATCGATATCTACAGGGTGCAACATCCGCGGTGCAAGGTGCAACTTCCGTCCGAATTGGTGAAACAGTGCCGTACGACTTTTAGAAATGCGGGCATGGATTTGAAATGGAACAGTACCATGGTGCACCACTCTACGGCGATGGTAAACCGAAGACGAGCCACGGTAATGCCGTTTTACCGTAAAAATCCGGTGTCGAAAAAACGAAGGGTAAAAAACTTACGAGACCCGATTGAGATTCGGGTTGTCCTTTTTGGACATTAATCTATCCGTTGACGGCTGAAAGCTGTCAAACCGTAGAACTCACCGTGGCCTTCGTTTTGACAGGTGATCGCCCCCGTAACTCTAAACGAGCCAGAAGTTATGGCCGTCCGAATAATCGATATCTACAGGGTGCAACATCCGCGGTGCAAGGTGCAACGTCCGTCCGAAATGGCGAAACAGTGCCGTACGACATTTTGAAATGCATGCATGGATTTGAAACAGAACAGTACCATGGTGCACCACTCTCCAGCGATGGCAAATCGAAGACGAGCCACGGAAATCCCGTTTTACCGTAAAAATCCGGTGTCGAAAAAACGAAGGGTAAAAAACTTACGAGACCCGATTGAGATTCGGGTTGTCCATTTTGGGCATTATTCTATCCGTTGATGGCTAAAAGCTTTAAAAGCCGTAGAACTCACCGTGGCCTTCGTTTTGATAGGTTATCGCCCCCGTAACTCTAAACGAGCCAGAAGTTATGGCCGTCCGAATAATCGATATCGACAGGGTGCAACATCCGCGATGCAAGGTGCAACGTCCGTCCGAAATGGCGAAACTGTGCCGTACGAATTTTAGAAATGCAGGCATGGATTTGAAACGGAATAGTACCATGGTGCACCACTCTCCAGCGATGGCAAATCGAAGACGAGCCACGGTAATGCCGTTTTACCGTAAAAATCCTGTTTCGAAAAAACGAAGGGTAAAAAGCTTACGACACCCGATTGAGATTCGGGTTGTCCTATTTGGGCATTAATCTATCCGTTGATGGCTGAATGCTTTCAAAGCCATAGAATTCACCGTGGCCTTCGTTTTGACAGGTTATCGCCCGTGTAAATCTAAACGAGCCAGAAGTTATGGCCGTCCGAATAATCGATATCTACAGGGTGCAACATCCGCGGTGCAAGGTGCATCGTCCGTCCGAAATGGCGAAACAGTGTCGTACGACTTTTAGGAATGCGTGCATGGATTTGAAACGGAACAGTACCATGGTGCACCACTCTCTAGCGATGGCAAATCGAAGACGAGCCACGGTAATCCCGTTTTACCGTAAATATCCGGTGTCGAAAAAACGAAGGGTAAAAAACTTACGAGACCCGATTGAGATTCGGGATGTCCTTTTTGGGCATTAATCTATCCGTTGACGGCTGAAAGCGGTCAAAGGCGTAGAACTCACCGTGGCCTTCGTTTTGACAGGTGATCGCCCCCGTAACACTAAACGAGCCAGAAGTTATGGTCGTCCGAATAATCGATATCTACAGGGTGCAACATCCGTGGTGCAAGGTGCAACGTCCGTCCGAAATGGCGAAACAGTGCCGTACGACTTTTAGAAATGCGGGCATGGATTTGAAACGGAACAATGCCATGGTGCACCACTCTCCGGCGATGGTAAATCGAAGACGAGCCACGGTAATGCCGTTTTATCGTAAAAATCCAGTGTCGAAAAAACGAAGGGTAAAAAACTTACGAGACCTGATTGAGATTCGAGTTGTCCTTTTTGGGCATTATTCTATCCATTGACGGCTGAAAGCTGTCAAAGCTGTAGAATTCACCGTGGCCTTCGTTTTGACAGGTTATCGCCCGTGTAAATCTAAACGAGCCAGAAGTTATGGCCGTCCGAATAATCGATATCTACAGGGTGCAACATCCGCGGTGCAAGGTGCATCGTCCGTCCGAAATGGCGAAACAGTGTCGTACGACTTTTAGGAATGTGTGCATGGATTTCAAACGGAACAGTACCATGGTGCACCACTCTCCAGCGATGGCAAATCGAAGACGAGCCACGGTAATCCCATTTTACTGTAAAAATGCGGTGTCGAAAAAACGAAGGGTAAAAAACTTATGAGACCCGATTGAGATTCGGGATGTCCTTTTTGGGCATTAATCTATCCGTTGATGGTTGAAAGCTATCAAAGCCGTAGAACTCACCGTGGCCTTCGTTTTGACAGGTTTTCGCCCCCGTAGCTCTAAACGAGCCAGAAGTTATGGTCGTCCGAATAATCGATATCTACAGGGTGCAACATCCGCGGTGCAAGGTGCAAGGTGCAACGTCCGTCCGAAATGGCGAAACAGTGCCGTACGACTTTTAGGAATGCGGGCATGGATTTGAAACGGAACAGTGCATGGTGCACCACTCTCCGGCGATGGTAAATCGAAGACGAGCCACGGTAATGTCGTTTTATCGTAAAAATCCGGTGTCGAAAAAACGAAGGGTAAAAAACTTACGAGACCTGATTGAGATTCGAGTTGTCCTTTTTGGGCATTATTCTATCCATTGACGGCTGAAAGCTGTCAAAGCCGTAGAACTCACCGTGGCCTTTGTTTTGACAGGTTATCGACCCCGTAGCTCTAAACGAGCCAGAAGTTATGGCCGTCCGAATAATCGATATCTACAGGGTGCAACATCCGCGGTGCAAGGTGCAACGTCCGTCCGAAATGGAGAAACAGTGTCGTACGACATTTAGAAATGCATGCATGGATTTGAAAAGGAACAGTACCACAGTGCGCCACTCTCCAGCGATGGCAAATCGAAGACGAGCCACGGTAATGCCGTTTTACCGTAAAAATCCGGTGTCGAAAAAACGAAGGGTAAAAAACATACGAGAACCGATTGAGATTCGGGTTGTCCTTTTTGGGCATTAATTTATCCGTTGACGGCTGAAAGCTTTAAAAGCCGTAGAACTCACCGGGGCCTTCGTTTCGACAGGTTATCTCCCCCGTAACACTGAACGAGCCAGAAGTTATGGCCGTCCGAATAATTGATATCTACAGGGTGCAACATCCGCGGTGCAAGGTGCAACGTCCGTCCGAAATGGCGAAACAGTGCCGTACGACTTTTAGGAATGCGTGCATGGATTTGAAACGGAACAGTACCATGGAGCACCACTCTCCAGCGACGGCAAATCGAAGACGAGCCACGGTAATGCCGTTTTACCGTAAAAATCTGGTGTCGAAAAAACGAAGGGTAAAATACTTACGAGACCCGATTGAGATTCGGGAAGTCCTTTTTGGGCATTAATCTATCCGTTGACGGCTGAAAGCGGTCAAAGCCGTAGAACTCACCGTGGCCTTCGTTTTGAAAGTTGATCGCCCCCGTAACGTTAGACGAGGCAGAAGTTATGGTCGTCCGAATAATCGATATCTACAGGGTGCAACATCCACGGTGCAAGGTGCAACGTCCGTCCGAAATGGCGAAACAGTGCCGTATGACATTTTGAAATGCGTACATGGATTTGAAATGGAACAGTACCATGGTGCACCACTCTCCAGCGATGGCAAATCGAAGACGAGCCACAGTAATCCCGTTTTGCCGTAAAAATCCGGTGTCGAAAAAACGAAGGGTAAAAAACTTACGAGACCCGATTGAGATTCGGGTTGTCCTTTTTGGGCATTAATCTATCCGTTGACGGCTGAAAGCTTTAAAAGCCGTAGAACTCGCCGTGGCCTTCGTTTCGACAGGTTATCGCCCCCGTAACACTGAACAAGCCAGAAGTTATGGCCGTCCGAATAATTGATATCTACAGGGTGCAACATCCGCGGTGCAAGGTGCAACGTCCGTCCGAAATGGCGAAACAGTGCCGTACGACTTTTAGGAATGCATGCATGGATTTGAAACGGAACAGTACCATGGTGCACCACTCTCCAGCGATTGCAAATCGAAGACGAGCCACGGTAATGCCGTTTTACCATAAAAATCCGGTGTCGAAAAAACGAAGGGTAAAAAACTTACGAGACCCGATTGAGATTCGTGATGTCCTTTTTGGGCATTAATCTATCCGTTGACGGCTGAAAGCGGTCAAAGCCGTAGAACTCACCGTGGCCTTCGTTTTAACAGGTGATCGCCCCCGTAACTCTAAACGAGCCAGAAGTTATGGCCGTCCGAATAATCGATATCTACAGGGTGCAACATCCGCGGTGCAAGGTGCAACGTCCGTCCGAAATGGCGAAACAGTGCCGTACGACATTTTGAAATGCATGCATGGATTTGAAACGGAACAGTACCATGGTGCACCACTCTCCAGCGATGGCAAATCGAAGACGAGCCACGGTAATCCCGTTTTACCGTAAAAATCCGGTGTCGAAAAAACGAAGGGTAAAAAACTTACGAGACCTGATTGAGATTCGGTTGTCCTTTTTGGGCATTAATCTATCCGTTGACGACTGAAAGCTTTCAAAGCCGTAGAACTCACAGTGGCCTTCGTTTTGACAGGTTATAGCCCGCGTAAATCTAAACGAGCCAGAAATTATGGCCGTCCGAATAATCGATATCTACAGGGTGCAACATCCGCGGTGCAAGGTGCAACGTCCGTCCGAAATGGCGAAACAGTGTCTTACGACTTTTAGGAATGCGTGCATGGATTTGAAACGGAACAGTACCATAGTGCACCACTCTCCAGCGATGGCAAATCGAAGACGAGCCGCGGTAATGCCGTTTTACCGTAAAAATCTGGTGTCGAAAAAACGAAGGGTAAAATACTTACGAGACCCGATTGAGATTCGGGAAGTCCTTTTTGGGCATTAATCTATCCGTTGACGGCTGAAAGCGGTCAAAGCCGTAGAACTCACCGTGGCCTTCGTTTTGAAAGTTGATCGCCCCCATAACTCTAGACGAGGCAGAAGTTATGGTCGTCCGAATAATCGATATCTACAGGGTGCAACATCCACGGTGCAAGGTGCAACGTCCGTCCGAAATGGCGAAACAGTGCCGTACGACATTTTGAAATGCGTACATGGATTTGAAATGGAACAGTACCATGGTGCACCACTCTCCAGCGATGGCAAATCGAAGACGAGCCACGGTAATCCCGTTTTACTGTAAAAATCCGATGTCGAAAAAACGAAGGGTAAAAAACTTACGACACCCGATTGAGATTCGGGTTGTCCTATTTGGGCATTAATCTATCCGTTGACGGCTGAAAGCTTTCAAAGCCGTAGAACTCATCGTGGCCTTCGTTTTGACAGGTTATCGCCCCCTTAAATCTAAACGAGCCAGAAGTTATGGTCGTCCGAATAATCGATATCTACAGGGTGCAACATCCGCGGTGCAAGGTGCAACGTCCGTCCGAAATGGCGAAACAGTGCCGTACGACTTTTAGGAATGCGTGCATGGATTTGAAACGGAACAGTACCATGGTGCACCACTGTCCAGCGATGGCAAATCGAAGACGAGCCACGGTAATGCCGTTTTACCGTAAAAATCCGGTGTCGAAAAAAAAAGGGTAAAAAACTTACGAGACCCGATTTACATTCAGGATGTCCTTTTTGGGCATTAATTTATCCGTTGACGGCTGAAAGCGGTCAAAGCCGCAGAACTCACCGTGGCCTTCGTTTTGACAGGTGATCGCCCCCGTAACTCTAAACGAGCCAGAAGTTATGGCCGTCCGAATAATCGATATCCACAGGGTGCAACATCCGCGGTGCAAGGTGCAACGCCCGTCCGAAATGGCGAAACAGTGTCTTACGACATTTAGAAATGCATGCATGGATTTGAAATGGAACAGTACCATGGTGCACCACTCTCCAGCGATGGCAAATCGAAGACGAGCCACAGTAATCCCGTTTTACCGTAAAAATCCGGTGTCGAAAAAACGAAGGGTAAAAAACTTACGAGACCCGATTGAGATTCGGGTCGTCCTTTTTGGGCATTAATCTATCCGTTGACGGCTGAAAGCTTTAAAAGCCATAGAACTCACTGTGGCCTTCGTTTCGACAGGTTATTGCCCCCGTAACACGGAACAAGCCAGAAGTTATGGCCATCCGAATAATTGATATCTACAGGGTGCAACATCCGCAGTGCAAGTTGCAATGTCCGTCCGAAATGGCGAAACAGTGTCGTACGACTTTTAGGAATGCGTGCATGGATTTGAAACGGAACAGTACCATGGTGCACCACTCTCCAGCGATTGCAAATCGAAGACGAGCCACGGTAATGCCGTTTTACCATAAAAATCTGGTGTCGAAAAAACGAAGGGTAAAAAACTTACGAGACCCGATTGAGATTCGGGATGTCCTTTTTGGGCATTAATCTATCCGTTGACGCCTGAAAGCGGACAAAGCCGTAGAACTCACTGTGGCCTTCGTTTTAACAGGTGATCGCCCCCGTAACTCTAAACGAGCCAGAAATTATGGCCGTCCGAATAATCGATATCTACAGGGTGCAACATCCGCGGTGCAAGGTGCAACGTCCGTCCGAAATGGCGAAACAGTGCCGTACGACATTTTGAAATGCATGCATGGATTTGAAACGGAACAGTACCATGGTGCACCACTCTCCAGCGATGGCAAATTGAAGACGAGGCACGGTAATCCCGTTTTACCGTAAAAATCCGGTGTCGAAAAAACGAAGGGTAAAAAACTTACGAGACCCGATTGAGATTCGGTTGTCCTTTTTGGGCATTAATCTATCCGTTGACGACTGAAAGCTTTCAAAGCCGTAGAACTCACCGTGGCCTTCGTTTTGACAGGTTATCGCCCGCGTAAATCTAAACGAGCCAGAAATTATGGACGTCCGAATAATCGATATCTACAGGGTGCAACATCCGCGGTGCAAGGTGCAACGTCCGTCCGAAATGGCGAAACAGTGCCGTATGACTTTTAGGAATGCGTGCATGGATTTGAAACGGAACAGTACCATAGTGCACCACTCTCCAGCGATGGCAAATCGAAGACGAGCCACGGTAATGCCGTTTTACCGTAAAAATCTGGTGTCGAAAAAACGAAGGGTAAAATACTTACGAGACCCGATTGAGATTCGGGAAGTCCTTTTTGGGCATTAATCTATCCGTTGACGGCTGAAAGCGGTCAAAGCTGTAGAACTCACCGTGGCCTTCGTTTTGAAAGTTGATCGCCCCCGTAACTCTAGACGAGGCAGAAGTTATGGCCGTCCGAATAATCGATATCTACAGGGTGCAACATCCACGGTGCAAGGTGCAACGTCCGTCCGAAATGGCGAAACAGTGCCGTACGACATTTTGAAATGCGTACATGGATTTGAAATGGAACAGTACCATGGTGCACCACTCTCCAGCGATGGCAAATCGAAGACGAGCCATGGTAATCCCGTTTTACCATAAAAATCCGATGTCGAAAAAACGAAGGGTAAAAAACTTACGACACCCGATTGAGATTCGGGTTGTCCTATTTGGGCATTAATCTATCCGTTGACGGCTGAAAGCTTTCAAAGCCGTAGAACTCATCGTGGCCTTCGTTTTGATAGGTTATCGCCCGCTTAAATCTAAACGAGCCAGAAGTTATGGTCGTCCGAATAATCGATATCTACAGGGTGCAACATCCGCGGTGCAAGGTGCAACGTCCGTCCGAAATGGCGAAACAGTGCCGTACGACTTTTAGGAATGCGTGCATGGTTTTGGAATGGAACAGTACCATGGTGCACCACTCTCCAGCGATGGCAAATCGAAGACCAGCCACGGTACGGTCGTTTTACCGTAAAAATCCGTTGTCGAAAAAACGAAGGGTAAAAAACTTACGAGACCCGATTGAGATTCGGGATGTCCTTTTTGGGCATTAATCTATCGTTGACGGCTGAAAGCGGTCAAAGCCGTAGAACTCACCGTGGCCTTTGTTTTGAAAGGTGATCGCCCCCGTAACTCTAAACGAGCCAGAAGTTATGGTCGTCCGAATAATCGATATCTAAAGGGTGCAACATCCGCGGTGCAAGGTGCAACGTCCGTCCGAAATGACGAAACAGTGTCGTACGACTTTTAGAAATGCAGGCAGGGATTTGAAATGGAACAGTACCATGGTGCACCACTCTCCGGCGATGGTAAATCGAAGACGAGGCATGGTAATGCCGTTTTACCGTAAAAATCCGGTGTCGAAAAAACGAAGGGTAAAAAACTTACGAGACCCGATTGAGATTCGGGTTGTCCTTTTTGGGCATTAATCTATCCATTGACGGCTGAAAGCTGTCAAAGCCGTAGAACTCACCGTGACCTTTGTTTTGACTGGTTATCGCCCCCGTAGCTCTAAACAAGCCAGAAGTTATGGCCGTCCGAATAATCGATATCTACAGGGTGCAACATCCGCGGTGCAAGGTGCAACGTCCGTTCGAAATGGCGAAACAGTGTCGTACGACTTTTAGGAATGCGTGCGTGGATTTGAAACAGAACAATACTTTGGTGCACCGCTCTCCAGCGATGGCAAATCGAAGACGAGCCACTGTAATGCCGTTTTACCATAAAAATCCGGTGTCGAAAGAACGAAGGGTAAAAAACTTACGATACCCGATTGAGATTCGGGATGTCCTTTTGGGCATTAATCTATCCGTTGACGGCTAAAAGCGGTCAAAGCCGTAGAACTCACCGTGGCCTTCGTTTTGACAGGTGATCGCCCCCGTAACTCTAAACGAGCCAGAAGTTATGGCCGTCCGAATAATCGATATCTACAGGGTGCAACATCCATGGTGCAAGGTGCAACGTCCGTCCGAAATGGCGAAAAAGTGCGGTACGACTTTTAGAAATGCGGGCAAGGATTTGAAACGGAACAATACCATGGTGCACCACTCTCCAGCGATGGTAAATCGAAGACGAGCCACGGTAATGCCGTTTTACCGTAAAAATCCGGTGTCGAAAGAACGAAGGGTAAAAAACTTACGAGACCCGATTGAGATTCGGGATGTCCTTTTTGGGCATTAATCTATCCGTTGACGGCTGGAAGCGATCAAAGCCGTAGAACTCACCGTGGCCCTCGTTTTGACAGGTGATCGCCCCCGTAACTATAAACGAGCCAGAAGTTATGGCCGTCCGAATAATCGATATCTACAGGGTGCAACATCCGCGGTGCAAGGTGAAACGTCCGTCCGAAATGGCGAAACAGTGCCGTACGACATTTTGAAATGCATGCATGGATTTGAAATGGAACAGTACCATGGTGCACCACTCTCCGGCGATGGCAAATCGAAGACGAGCCACGGTAATCCCGTTTTACCGTTAAAATCCGGTGTCGAAAAAACGAAGGGTAAAAAACTTACGAGACCCGATAGAGATTCAGGTTGTCCTTTTTGGGCATTAATCTATCCGTTGACGACTGAAAGCTTTCAAAGCCGTAGAACTCACCGTGGCCTTCGTTTTGACAGGTTATCACCGGCGTAAATCTAAACGAGCCAGAAGTTATGGCCGTCCGAATAATCGATATCTACAGGGTGCAACATCCACGGTGCAAGGTGCAACGTCCGTCCGAAATGGCGAAGCAGTGCCGTACGACTTTTAGGAATGTGTGCATGGATTTGAAACGGAACAGTACCATAGTGCACCACTCTCCAGCGATGGCAAATCGAAGACGAGCCACGGTAATTCCGTTTTACCGTAAAAATCCGGTGTCGAAAAAACGAAGGGTAAAAAACATACGAAACCCGATTGAGATTCGGGATGTCCTTTTTGGGCATTAATCTATCCGTTGATGGCTGAAAGCGGTCAAAGCCGTAGAACTCACCGTGGCCTTCGTTTTGACAGGTGATCGCCCCCGTAACTCTAAACGAGGCAGAACTTATGGCCGTCCGAATAATCGATATCTACAGGGTGCAACATCCGTGGTGCAAGGTGCAACGTCCGTCCGAAATGGCGAAACTGTGCCGTATGACATTTTGAAATGCGTGCATGGATTTGAAACGGAACAGTACCATGGTGCACCACCCTCCAGCGATGGAAAATCGAAGATGAGCCACGGTAATCCCGTTTTACTGAAAAAATCCGGTGTCGAAAAAACGAAGGTTAAAAAACTTACGAGAATCGATTGAGATCCGGGTTGTCCTATTAGGGCATTAATCTATCCGTTGACTGCTGAAAGCTTTCAAAGCCGTAGAACTTACCGTGGCCTTCGTTTTGACAGGTTATCGCCCGTGTAAATCTAAACGAGCCAGAAGTTATGGCCGTCCGAATAATCGATATCTACAGGGTGCAACATCCGCGGTGCAAGGTGCAACGTCCGTCCGAAATGGCGAAACAGTGTCGTACGACTTTTAGGAATGCGTGCATGGATTTGAAATGGAACAGTACCATGGTGCACCACTCTCCAGCGATGGAAAATTGAAGACGAGCCACGGTAATGCTGTTTTACCGTAAAATTCCAGTGTCGAAAAAACGAAGGGTAAAAAACTTACGAGACCCGATTGAGATTCGGGATGTGTAACGACCCGTATTTTACGTATCGATAGATCGTAGAATTTACAGGTCATTAGGGTTGTTTGTGTTGTCTCTAGCCTGAGTCGTATGGAGAGTAACTCGTGTGTTGAAGAGTTGAGTCGTGACCGACTCATAGGTTTAGCCGAGTTAAGGGATGAGTCGTGACCGACTCATAGGTTAGGTTGTGCACGAGTTAAGAGATGGCCGAGTTTAGTGTGGAGCGACCTAAGGTAGATAGTTCGGGAGAGCGACCTAAGGTAGATAGGTCGGTAGAGCGACCTATAGGAATGACCGACTCATAGGAGTGTTTGACTTAGGAGCTAACGACCTAAAAGGTTGCCGAGTTAAGGTTTGGGCCGACTCAGTGGTGAACGACTCATAGGATAGTGGTTTAGGCCTGTGGAACGACCTAAGGGGTTAGGTCGTATGGGAGATAAGTCGTGAACGACTTATGGTTTTGCTAGGTCGCTAGGCCGTAGCATAGTTAGGTCGTTTGGTACTGTTGAGTCGGCTAGGACTTAGGTCGGCCATAAGGCTAAATCGTTTGAGTCGGCAGTGAGTTAGGTCGTGGGGTCTTGAGTCGTGTGACAGTTAGGTCGGCAGCGACCTAAGTTAGGTCGGAGGCTTTTTAGGTCGTGTCATGGTTTAGTCGTAAGTCGGCCTTGTTTGTTAGGTCGTGAGGAGGTTAGGTCGGTAGGTCGCGTATAGTTAGGTCGGCCTTGGGGTTGCTTAGGTCGTGAGTCGGCGAGAGTGTCAGGTCGGCAAGAGTTGAGTCATGGACGACTCATGATAGGTCGTGACCGACCTAAGGGGCGACGACTCATAGTGGTTCCGCTAATAAATAGAGGGGTTTGGCTCACTTTTTGGCACCGGTTTTTGAAGCGACGAAGTGCTGCCATTTTGGGAACTCGACTACAACATTTCTTCATCTTCTATTCTCCATTCCAATCTAGTTCTAACATCCACCCAAGATCGAAGATCGAGATCGAAGATTCAAGTGCCAAAGTTGAAGATCTTCATCCGTTTGAGCTAGATTTCTTCGATTTAAGGGAAATATTGCCGGATCAAGCCTTGATCTCCGCTGTCCAGATCTGAAGTGTTTAGTTTTCATAGTGTTTGGGTGATTTGGTGAGTGGTAGTTATCTCTCACGCGGATCCAAAGGAGTATATTGGATTGGTGACTTGTTGGAGTGTTGTAGTTAGTGATTTTGTGCATTTTTCTTAGATCCAAGTGTAGATCCATGGTTTTTGAAGATGTTTACCTATGCAAGTTCATTTAACAAGTATTAGAGACAAAACCCATATTTTATATTTGATAGATCTATGCTAAAAACCTATGAATCATGCATGTTGGACTTATGCTCATTTATTTACGAAATTGCCATTATAGTTGAAATTTCTTATTAGATCTTGTTTGAATGCTTGAATGTTTGGATGTATGATTGATTTGATTGTTTCAAGTTAGCTTGTAGTTGATTTGGAACAAGATGGTTGAAGATGATTCAAAAGCTAAGTGGAAAGGCTCTTGAATGGTGAAAGCTGCCTGTAGCATATGAAGCTGATGTGGAAGCTCATATGGATGGATTGGAGGATGTGGAATCTTGCCATGGTGTGAGAAGGCAAAGCATGATGTTGATATGGGATTTTGCTATGGTGTGATGAGGCAAGGCATATGTTGGAATGGGACGGGTCATGATGACGTTCCAAGATGAGAGACTTTGCTATGATATGATTAGGCAAGACTTATGTTGAGATGGGACGGGTCACGATGACGTTCCAAGCACGGGTCATGACGACGTGCGAAGTTATAACTCGGTGATGCGGTCCGGGTTGGTGTGGATAATGGTTAGCTTGAGAGGCGCTTGAGCTAGTATGGAAATAGTCGTCAAGGAGGATGACTAGGAGGCTAAGATCTCATCGTTGTTGAAGGTTCTAGCATACTCAAAGCAAGGGTACGTTGGAACGGGTCACGATGACGTTCCAAGCATGGGTCACGATGACGTGCTAGTACTCTGGGCTGATGCGTTTGGCTCAGGCACGGGTCACGATGACGTGCGGAGTTATGTCTAGACCGGGGTTACCATTAGCCCTTGACAGGTGGTCATTCAACTAACGGTGAAATCAAGGCAATGATAACAGTGATAGCCAGAGTCATGGATGTTTAGTTGTATCATCATTCGGCCTCAAGAGCGGTATTTTCTGGGTGCTTATCTGATCTTGGTTTAGGCCTTGGGGGTTTGTATTTGGAAAACATCGTCCTTGACTCGAGTGATTATTGTTTTACCTTAATTACCTGCTATGTTATGCTTGCTTCTCCTTAGTATGTGTTTGGGGGCTATCACTGTAGAAAGAGGTGGAGTGGGATGGTTTGGTTCCTATTCCTTTTATCCTTTATGCTCTTTTGGTATGTTTGATAGTTAATTTACTGCTCACTAAGACTTTGTCTGACTCAAGGTTTTATGTCTCCTCTTATTACCTTGGGCTGTTCATCCATGTTGGGATGGGCAGACTAGGTAGCAGGTGACAGGTGCTGTTCTTGGAGATCTAAGCTGATGATGACGAAGACGAGCAGGAGGCTTTGCATATTAGTTTTCTTACTATATGTACTGGGTGTTCCGCTGTTGTATCTGATTGAGTGTTGCAGTGAGGCTTTGATGTATGGATGATTCATATGTCTGTATAAAACTGCTATGTTGCTTATATGATGATTTTCTGTTATGGAGCTTCACTATATTATATTTCTCTATTGTATTTTATCCATGCGCTGTGAGTTGTACGATAGATTCAGAGATGTTTATTTTACTTTTGACTATCGTCCATGGCTGCCTGGCACATTTTCAGCGCATTATTTCCTTGTTTTGGTGCGGGAGTCATGGGCGGTCGTCACATTTGGTATCAAAGCTTTGGTTAATCGATTTTAGCCAACGCTCGCTGACGTAACTATGTATGAGAGACGTAATTGTATTTTGATGGATGATTACTATATATAATATAGTAGTTTAGAAGGATTTGAACTCCTTATGCAGTTGTTTCTTAAGGTGTTCTAATCATTCCTTTTTATAGATATTAAGGATGAGCAGAAGTGAGAGACAAGCTGCAAGGGATAGCCGTGCTGCTAGGGAAGCTGTTAATTATGCTCCTATGTTTGAGGCCATGATGACTTCAATCATGAGGAGGATACCAGCTTCAGGATCATCTGTGGATGTGGGAGTTCAAGTCCAAGCTCCGAGACCGGTGGATTTTGCCAAGCTTTGCAAGGATTATACTTCTCTTGGAGGAAAAGCTTTCTTGGGGACGGAGTCGACTATTGAGGTGCAGAGATGGATTGATGCTTGCCGAAGGATCTTTGGTGACTTGGGGATTGAGGATGCAACCAAGAGGAAGCTTGCATCGAGACAACTTCAGGGAAGAGCTGTTGATTGGTGGAATTCTATCACCATAGATACCCCAGAAGAAGAGATTACTTGGGAGCAATTCCAAGCTAGATTTGAAGCTAAGTTCATCTCTACTGCTCAGAAATCGGTCTTGTTTAAGAGATTTGTGGAGCTCAAGCAAGGTGGGAGGCCTGTTCTTGAGTATATTTTTGAGTTTGAAGCTTTGTCTAAGTATGCCAGATCGTATATTGATTCTCCCTATCAGAAGAACGAAAAGTTTGTGACTGGTCTGGATGCTTATCTTGGAAGGCAGTTGGTGGATCATTTGGATGATCCGTTTGAGAAGCTGGTGGAGAAAGCTCTTAGGCATGAGAGTTTGTTTCCTAAGGAAAGTTCTGTTTTTGCTGTAACCAGGGAAGGATCTAAACCACAGCAGGGTGGAAATAGGAAGAGGAAGCAGCAGCAACAGAAAGGTAAGGATGGCCAGAAGAAGCCGAGAGGCGAAGTGACCTGCTACAACTGCCGACAGAAGGTTCATCTCTCCCGGGATTGCAAGAATCCAAAGGTGCAGTTGAAGTGCCACAACTGTGATAAGCTGGGACATATCAAGAAGGATTGTCCAGAACCAAGGAAAGATAGGCAGGTTGTGCAAGCCTATGCTTTGGGGGCTGTTCCATCGTCTTCGAAAGCTCCTACTGCTGAAGAGAAGGGGAAGAGTGTGGTGGTTCAAGGTACTCTTTCCATTTGTGGTGTTCCAGTTAGAGTGTTGTTTGATACTGGAGCGTCGCATTCTTTTGTTTGTGATGATTTGGTAGGCCGGTTAGGTATGAAACCAGATATTGTTGATAGGCCATTGGTTGTGACAAATCCGGTTGGGGGTTCGTCATGTTTGTGTATGATATGCCGTGGTCTAGTTGTGTCGAGTCATGATTGCTCGTTTGTTTGTGATTGCTTTGTTCTGAACTTTGCGGGGTTCAGAATTATTTTGGGTATGGACTGGCTTAGGAAGTATGCGGCAAGGATTGATTGTGAGAGGCTGGAGGTGACAGTTGGGAATGTGGAAGGGCGAAAGGTTGTGATACGATGTAAGCATGAAGAAGGCGTCTTCATGAGCTTCATGTATTCGCTGGTTGTTCCACGGGATGAACTGTCATCGGTGCCTATTGTGAATAGATTTGAGGATGTCTTTGACGAAGTCAAAGGGTTGCCGCCGCATAGGGAGATCGAGTTTCGTATCGATCTAGTTGAGGGAGCCAGACCTGTTGTGATGCCTCTTAGGCGGCTGGCGCCTAGGGAGCAGCTAGAGTTGAAGGTGCAGGTTGATGACCTTTTACAGAAAGGATTCATTCGGAGAAGTGTGTCCGAATGGGGTGCACCAGTTGTGTTCGCAACCAAAGCGGATGGATCGTTGAGGTTGTGTGTTGATTATCGTGAGCTGAATAAGGTGACTAAGAAGAACAAGTATCCATTGCCGAGAATAGATGACTTGTTTGATCAGCTCCACGAGGCTAAGGTGTTTTCTCAGATGGATTTGGCAACGGGATTTCACCAGTTGAGAGTGGCAAAGGATAGTGTGCCGAAGACTGCTTTCAGGACACCATCCGGGTTTTATGAGTGGCTGGTAATGCCGTTTGGATTGACTAACGCACCAGCATATTTTGTGGATCTTATGAATAGGGTGTTCAGAGATCAGTTGAATAGGTTCGTGCTTGTGTTCGTGGATGATATTTTGGTTTATTCCAGAACTGAGGAAGAGCACAAGACGCACTTGAGAATTGTTTTGGAAATCTTGCGGAAACATCAGCTGAAGGCTAAGTTTTCGAAGTGTCACTTCTGGAAGAGGGAAGTGAGGTTCTTAGGCCATGTTATCTCTGGAAATGGAATAGCGGTTGATCCCGCTAAGGTGGCAGCAATCCATGATTGGGTTAGACCTAAGAATGCATCTGATGTGAGAAGTTTTCTTGGATTAGCAGGATATTATCGTCGGTTTATTAAAGACTTTTCCAAGATAGCTGCACCGTTGACAGGATTGACGAAAAAGAACCAAGTGTTCAGATGGGATGATAAGTGTGAGCAAGCTTTCGTAATCCTGAAAGAGCGACTGACGAGTGCTCCTGTTTTGACTATTCCAAGTGGGAATGATGAGATGGTGGTTTACACCGATGCATGTGGCACTGGACTGGGAGCAGTGCTAATGCAGAAGGATAAAGTTGTTGCGTATGCTAGTCGACAACTGAAGCCGCATGAAAGGAACTATCCGACTCATGATTTGGAGTTAGCGGCGATTGTGTTTGCTTTGAAGATGTGGAGACATTACCTATTGGGAGTTAGATTCGAGTTGTTTACAGATCATAAGTCGCTGAAGTATCTGTTCTCCCAAAAGGATTTGAATCTTCGACAGCAACGGTGGCTAGAGTTTTTAGCATCGTATGACTTTGGTATACCCTATACTCCGGGAAAAGGTAACGCAGTGGCTGATGCGTTAAGTCGAAGACATGCAGGATTGGGAGCCATGTTTTCGGAATGGAAGAGTCTCGAGTATTTGGCTGGATTTGATTTCAGGCCCAGATGTGAATTGGAACTTGAGATGTTGGCAAACTTATCGATAAGACCTACTCTTGTGGAAAGGATTGGCGAGAGCCAAAAGAGAGATGATAAGCTTGTCAAGATTATCCATGATTTGGAATCTGGATTAGACCCAGAGAAGAATAAAGGATTCGAGGTCGATCGAGAGGGTTGGCTTCGGAAGCAAGGACGACTGGTTGTTCCCGATATTGATGGATTGAGAGATGAAGTTCTAAGGGAAAGTCATCATTCAAAGTTGACGATTCATCCAGGTGGAAATAAGATGTATCGGGATATGAAGAGAACCTACTACTAGGAAGGTATGAAGAAAGATGTTGGAAGTTTTACTTCCAAGTGTATGAACTGCCAGTTAGTGAAAGCTGAGCAGAAGAAGCCCAGTGGATTGCTTCAGCCATTAGAGGTTCCTACATGGAAGTGGGAGCAAGTGTCGATGGATTTTATCGATGGTCTACCTAGGACAAGAGCGGGGAATGAAGGGATTTGGGTCATAGTAGATCGTTTGACCAAGAGTGCAAGATTCATTCCTGTTCGATCAACTAGCACTGCATCGAAGTTGGCTGAGTTGTATGTTAAGTGGATAGTTCGATTCCATGGTATTCCGAAGAGTATAGTGAGCGATCGAGACCCATTGTTCACTAGCGGATTTTGGAAGAGCTTCCAGGAAGTTTTGGGAACCGAGTTGTGTTTGAGTACAGCTTATCACCCTCAAACAGATGGTCAGACTGAGAGAGTTAATCGAGTTTTGGAAGATCTTCTCAGAGCTTGTGTTTTGGACTTCGGAGGATCATGGGAAGATCACCTTCATTTGGTGGAGTTTGCATATAATAACAGTTATCAGTTGAGTATTGGTATGGCACCATATGAGGCATTATATGGAAGACCGTGTAACTCTCCGACATGTTGGTTGGAAACTGGAGAAAAGCTGATACTTGGGCCAGAGATGATTCAACAGACTTCAGATTGTATAGAGATCATTCGGCAACGAATGAAGGCAGCCCAAGATCGTCAGAAAAGTTATGCCGATAATCGTCGTAAGGATTTGGAATTCGACGTGGGTGATATGGTATTTGTGAAGATTTCTCCTTTGAAGAATGTTATTCGATTTGGGAAGAAAGGGAAATTGACTCCGAGATTTGTTGGACCATCCCGATTATCGAGCGAATTGGAAAGCTCGCTTATAGATTGGAGTTACCGGAAAAGATGGCGGGTGTGCACAATGTTTTTCATGTATCTTATCTACGGAAGTATGTGCATGACCCAACTATAGTGGTTTCTGCTGATAGCTGTGAAGACTTAGAAGTTGATCCAGTTGTTTCGAGACCTCGTAAGCTGCTTCGTGTTGTTGCAACCGACACGAAACAGCTTAGGAGGAAGACGATTACGTTGCTCAAGGTACAATGGAGTGATGATGTTAACGACTGTACATGGGAGGAGGAAGAGAGGATGAAGGCAGCTCATCCCGGACTCTTCGAGGTATGGCCCTAAAGTGTCGTGACATCTCATGAATTTGTAGCTTGTTCTAAGCCTTAGAATTCTGCATGCTAGGCTAGAATTGGATGCATGGTTTGTTGATTGCTATGGATGGTAGGCATGCGGATTATCCTTGATTGCTGTTGTTTGCTTGGAATTTCGGGGGCGAAATTCCTAAGGGGGAGAGAATGTAACGACCCGTATTTTACGTATCAATTGATCGTAGAATTTACAGTTCGTTAGGGTTGTTTGTGTTGTCTCTAGCCTGAGTCGTATGGAGAGTAACTCGTGTGTTGAAGAGTTGAGTCGTGACCGACTCATAGGTTTAGCCGAGTTAAGGGATGAGTCATGACCGACTCATAGGTTAGGTTGTGCACGAGTTAAGAGATGGCCG
Source organism: Allium cepa (assembly GCA_030765085.1). Lineage (NCBI taxonomy): Eukaryota > Viridiplantae > Streptophyta > Magnoliopsida > Asparagales > Amaryllidaceae > Allium > Allium cepa. Next base: position 32,027,141 of record CM060943.1, on the reverse strand, counting down.
AGTTTAGTGTGGAGCGACCTAAGGTAGATAGTTCGGGAGAGCGACCTAAGGTAGATAGGTCGGTAGAGCGACCTATAGGAACGACCGACTCATAGGAGTGTTTGACTTAGGAGCTAACGACCTAAAAGGTTGCCGAGTTAAGGTTTGGGCCGACTCAGTGGTGAACGACTCATAGGATAGTGGTTTAGGCCTGTGGAACGACCTAAGGGGTTAGGTCGTATGGGAGATAAGTCGTGAACGACTTATGGTTTTGCTAGGTCGCTAGGCCGTAGCATAGTTAGGTCGTTTGGTACTGTTGAGTCGGCTAGGACTTAGGTCGGCCATAAGGCTAAATCGTTTGAGTCGGCAGTGAGTTAGGTCGTGGGGTCTTGAGTCGTGTGACAGTTAGGTCGGCAGCGACCTAAGTTAGGTCGGAGGCTTTTTAGGTCGTGTCATGGTTTAGTCGTAAGTCGGCCTTGTTTGTTAGGTCGTGAAGAGGTTAGGTCGGTAAGTCGCGTGTAGTTAGGTCGGCCTTGGGGTTGCTTAGGTCGTGAGTCGGCGAGAGTGTCAGGTCGGCAAGAGTTGAGTCGTGGACGACTCATGATAGGTCGTGACCGACCTAAGGGGCGACGACTCATAGTGGTTCCGCTAATAAATAGAGGGGTTTGGCTCACTTTTTGGCACCGGTTTTTGAAGCGACGAAGTGCTGCCATTTTGGGAACTCGACTACAACATTTCTTCATCTTCTTTTCTCCATTCCAATCTAGTTCTAACATCCACCCAAGATCGAAGATCGAGATCGAAGATTCAAGTGCCAAAGTTGAAGATCTTCATCCGTTTGAGCTAGATTTCTTCGATTTAAGCGAAATATTGCCGGATCAAGCCTTGATCTCCGCTGTCCAGATCTGAAGTGTTTAGTTTTCATAGTGTTTGGGTGATTTGGTGAGTGGTAGTTATCTCTCACGCGGATCCAAAGGAGTATATTGGATTGGTGACTTGTTGCAGTGTTGTAGTTAGTGATTTTGTGCATTTTTCTTAGATCCAAGTGTAGATCCATGGTTTTTGAAGATGTTTACCTATGCAAGTTCATTTAACAAGTATTAGAGACAAAACCCATATTTTATATTTGATAGATCTATGCTAAAAACCTATGAATCATGCATGTTGGACTTATGCTCATTTATTTACGAAATTGCCATTATAGTTGAAATTTCTTATTAGATCTTGTTTGAATGCTTGAATGTTTGGATGTATGATTGATTTGATTGTTTCAAGTTAGCTTGTAGTTGATTTGGAACAAGATGGTTGAAGATGATTCAAAAGCTAAGTGGAAAGGCTCTTGAATGGTGAAAGCTGCCTGTAGCATATGAAGCTGATGTGGAAGCTCATATGGATGGATTGGAGGATGTGGAATCTTGCCATGGTGTGAGAAGGCAAAGCATGATGTTGATATGGGATTTTGCTATGGTGTGATGAGGCAAGGCATATGTTGGAATGGGACGGGTCATGATGACGTTCCAAGATGAGAGACTTTGCTATGATACGATTAGGCAAGACTTATGTTGAGATGGGACGGGTCACGATGACGTTCCAAGCACGGGTCATGACGACGTGCGAAGTTATAACTCGGTGATGCGGTCCGGGTTGGTGTGGATAATGGTTAGCTTGAGAGGCGCTTGAGCTAGTATGGAAATAGTCGTCAAGGAGGATGACTAGGAGGCTAAGATCTCATCGTTGTTGAAGGTTCTAGCATACTCAAAGCAAAGGTACGTTGGAACGGGTCACGATGACGTTCCAAGCACGGGTCACGATGACGTGCTAGTACTCTGGGCTGATGCGTTCGGCTTAGGCACGGGTCACGATGACGTGCGGAGTTATGTCTAGACCGGGGTTACCATTAGCCCTTGACAGGTGGTCATTCAACTAACAGTGAAATCAAGGCAATGATAACAGTGATAGCCAGAGTCATGGATGTTTGGTTGTATCATCATTCGGCCTCAAGAGCGGTGTTTTCTGGGTGCTTATCTGATCTTGGTTTAGGCCTTGGGGGTTTGTATTTGGAAAACATCGTCCTTAACTCGAGTGATTATTGTTTTACCTTAATTACCTGCTATGTTATGCTTACTTCTCCTTAGTATGTGTCTGGGGGCTATCACTGTAGAAAGAGGTGGAGTGGGATGGTTTGGTTCCTATTCCTTTTATCCTTTATGCTCTTTTGGTATGTTTGATAGTTAATTTACTGCTCACTAAGACTTTGTCTGACTCAAGGTTTTATGTCTCCTCTTATTACCTTGGGCTGTTCATCCATGTTGGGATGGGCAGATTAGGTAGCAGGTGACAGGTGCTGTTCTTGGAGATCTACGCTGATGATGACGAAGACGAGCAGGAGGCTTTGCATATTAGTTTTCTTACTATATGTACTGGGTGTTCCGCTGTTGTATCTGATTGAGTGTTGTAGTGAGGCTTTGATGTATGGATGATTCATATGTCTGTATAAAACTGCTATGTTGCTTATATGATGATTTTCTGTTATGGAGCTTCACTATATTATATTTCTCTATTGTATTTTATCCATGCGCTGTGAGTTGTACGATAGATTGAGAGATGTTTATTTTACTTTTGACTATCGTCCATGGCTGCCTGGCACATTTTCAGCGCATTATTTCCTTGTTTTGGTGCGGGAGTCATGGGCGGTCGTCACAGGATGTCCTTTTTGGGCATTAATCTATCCGTTGACGGCTGAAAGCGGTCAAAGCCGTAGAACTCACCGTGGCCTTCGTTTTGACAGGTGACCGCCCCCGTAACTCTAAACGAGCCAGAAGTTATGGCCGTCCGAATAATCGATATCTACAGGGTGCAACATCCGCGGTGCAAGGGCAACGTCCGTCCGAAATGGCGAAACAGTGCCGTACGACTTTTAGAAATGCGGGCATGGATTTGAAAAGGAGCAGTACCATGGTGCAACACTCTCCAGCGATGGCAAATCGAAGACGAGCCACGGTAATGCCGTTTTACCGTAAAAATCCAGTGTCGAAAAAACGAAGGGTAAAAAATTTGCGAGACCCGATTGAGATTCGGGATGTCCTTTTTGGGCATTAATCTATCCGTTGACGGCTGAAAGCAGTCAAAGCCGTAGAACTCACCGTGGCCTTCGTTTTGACAGGTGATCGCCCCCGTAACTCTAAACGAGCCAGAAGTTATGGCCGTCCGAATAATCGATATCTACAGGGTGCAACATCCGCGGTGCAATGTGCAACGTCCGTCCGAAATGGCGAAACAGTGTCGTACGACTTTTAGAAATGCGGGCATGGATTTGAAACTGAACAGTACCATGGTGCACCACTCTTCGGCGATGGTAAATTGAAGACGAGCCACGGTAATGCCGTTTTACCGTAAAAATCCGGTGTCGAAAAAACAAAGGGTAAAAAACTTACGAGACCCGATTGAGATTCGGGTTGTCCTTTTTGGGCATTAATCTATCCGTTGAGGCTGAAAGCTGTCAAAGCCGTAGAACTCATCGTGGCCTTTGTTTTGACAGGTTATTGCCCCCGTAGCACTAAACGAGCCAGAAGTTATGGCCGTCCGAATAATCGATATCTACAGGGTGCAACATCCGCGGTGCAAGGTGCAACGTCCGTCCGAAATGGAGAAACAATGCCGTACGACTTTTAGGAATGCGTGCATGGATTTGAAATGGAACAGTACCATGGTGCACCAATCTCCAGCGATGGCAAATCGAAGACGAGCCACGGTAATGCCGTTTTACCGTAAAAATCCGGTGTCGAAAAAACGAAGGGTAAAAACTTACGAGACCCGATTGAGATTCGAGATGTCCTTTTTGGACAATAATCTATCTGTTGACGGCTGAAAGCGGTCAAAGCCGTAGAACTCACCGTGGCCTTCGTTTTGACAGGTGATCGCCCCCGTAACTCTAAACGAGCCAGAAGTTATGGCCGTCCGAATAATCGATATCTACAGGGTGCAACATCCGCGGTGCAAGGTGCAACGTCCGTTCGAAATGGCGAAACAGTGTCGTACGACATTTAGAAATGTATGCATGGATTTGAAACGGAACAGTACCATGGTGCACCACTCTCCAGCGATGGCAAATCGAAGACGAGCCACGGTAATCCCGTTTTACCGTAAAAATCCGGTGTCGAAAAAACGAAGGGTAAAAAACATACGAGACCCGATTGAGATTCGGGTTGTCCTTTTTGGGCATTAATCTATCCGTTGACGGCTGAAAGCTTTAAAAGCCATAGAACTCACCGTGGCCTTCGTTTTGATAGGTTATCGCCCACGTAACACTAAACGAGCCAGTAGTTATGGCCGTCCGAATAATCGATATCTACAGGGTGCAACATCCGCGGTGCAATGTGCAACGTCCGTCCGAAATGGCGAAAAAGTGCCGTACGACTTTTAGGAATGCGTGCATGGATTTGAAACGGAAAAGTACCATGGTGCACCACTCTCTAGCGATGGCAAATCGAAGACGAGCCACGGTAATGCCGTTTTACCGTAAAAATCCGGTGTCGAAAAAACGAAGGGTAAAAAACTTACGAGACCCGATTGAGATTCGGGATGTCCTTTTTGGGCATTAATCTATCCATTGACGGCTGAAAGCGGTCAAAGCCGTAGAACTCACCGTGGCCTTCGTTTTGACAGGTGATCTCCCCCGTAACTCTAAACGAGCCAGAAGTTATGGCCGTCCGAATAATCGATATCTACAGGGTGCAACATCCGCGGTGCAAGGTGCAACGTCCGTCCGAAATGGCGAAATAGTGCGGTACGACATTTTGAAATGGATGCATGGATTTGAAATGGAACAGTACCATGGTGCACCACTCTCCAGCGATGGCAAATCGAAGACGAGCCACGGTAATCCTGTTTTACCGCAAAAATCCGGTGTCGAAAAAACGAAGGGTAAAAAACTTACGAGACCCGATTGAGATTCGGGTTGTCCTTTTTGGGCATTAATCTATCCGTTGACAGCTGAAAGCTTTCAAAGCCATAGAACTCACCATGGCCTTCATTTTGACAGGTTATCGCCCGCGTAAATCTAAACGAGCCAGAAGTTATGGCTGTCCGAATAATCGATATCTACAGGGTGCAACATCCGCGGTGTAAGGTGCAACGTCCGTCCGAAATGGCGAAACAGTGTCGTACGACTTTTAGGAATGCATGCATGGATTTGAAACAGAACAGTACCATGGTGCACCACTCTCCAGCGATGGCAAATCGAAGACGAGCAACGGTAATGCCGTTTTACCGTAAAAATCCGGTGTCGAAAAAACGAAGGGTAAAAAACTTACGAGAGCCGATTGAGATTCGGGATGTCCTTTTTGGGCATTAATCTATCCGTTGACGGCTGAAAGCGGTCAAAGCCGTAGAACTCACCGTGGCCTTCGTTTTGATAGGTGATCGCCCCCGTAACTCTAAACAAGCCAGAAGTTATGGCTGTCCGAATAATCGATATCTACAGGGTGCAACATCCGCGGTGCAAGGTGCAACGTCCGTCCGAAATGACGAAACAGTGTCGTACGACTTTTAGAAATGCGGGCATGGATTTGAAATGGAACAGTACCATGGTGCACCACTCTCCGGCGATGGTAAATCGAAGACGAGCCACGGTAATGCCGTTTTACCATAAAAATTCGGTGTCGAAAAAACGAAGGGTAAAAAACATACGAGACCCGATTGAGATTCGGGATGTCCTTTTTGGGCATTAATCTATCCGTTGACGGCTAAAAGCTGTCAAAGCCGTAGAACTCACCGTGGCCTTTGTTTTGACTGGTTATTGCCCCCGTAGCTCTAAACGAGCCAGAAGTTATGGCCGTCCGAATAATCGATATCTACAGGGTGCAACATCCACGGTGCAAGGTGCAACGTCCGTCCCAAATGGCGAAACAGTGTCGTACGACTTTTAGGAATGCGTGCATGGATTTGAAACGGAACAATACCATGGTGCACCACACTCTAGCGATGGAAAATCGAAGACGAGCCACGGTAATGCCGTTTTACCGTAAAAATCCGCTGTCGAAAAAACGAAGGGTAAAAAACTTACGAGACCCGATTAAGGTTCGGGATGTCCTTTTTGGGCATTAATCTATCCGTTGATGGCTGAAAGCTGTCAAAGCCGTAGAACTCACCGTGGCCTTCGTTTTGATAGGTTATCGCCCGCGTAACTATAAACGAGCCAGAAGTTATGGCCGTCCGAATAATCGATATCTACAGGGTGCAACATCCGCGGTGCAAGGTGCAACGTTCGTCCGAAATGGCAAAACTGTGCCGTACGACATTTAGAAATGCGTGCATGGATTTGAAACGGAACAGTACCATGATGCACCACCGTTCAGCGATGGCAAATCGAAGATGAGCCACGGTAATCCCATTTTACCGTAAAATTCCGGTGTCGAAAAAACGAAGGGTAAAAAACTAACGAGACCCGATTGAGATTCGGGTTGTCCTTTTTGGGCATTAATCTATCCGTTGACGGCTGAAAGCTGTCAAAGCCGTAGAACTCATCGTGCTTTGTTTTGACAGGTTATTGCCCCCGTAGCACTAAACGAGCCAGAAGTTATGGCTGTCCGAATAATCGATATCTACAGGGTGCAACATCCGCGGTGCAAGGTGCAACGTCCGTCCGAAATGGAGAAACAATGCCGTACGACTTTTAGGAATGCGTGCATGGATTTGAAATGGAACAGTACCATGGTGCACCAATCTCCAGCGATGGCAAATCGAAGACGAGCCACGGTAATTCCGTTTTACCGTAAAAATCCGGTGTCGAAAAAACGAAGGGTAAAAAACTTACGAGACCCGATTGAGATTCGAGATGTCCTTTTTGGACATTAATCTACCCGTTGACGGCTGAAAGCGGTCAAAGCCATAGAACTCACCGTGGCCTTCGTTTTGACAGGTGATCGCCCCTGTAACTCTAAACGAGCCAGAAGTTATGGCCGTCCGAATAATCGATATCTACAGGGTGAAACATCCGCGGTGCAAGATGCAACGTACGTCCGAAATGGCGAAACAGTGTCGTACGACATTTAGAAATGCATGCATGGATTTGAAACGGAACAGTACCATGGTGCACCACTCTCCAGCGATGGCAAATCGAAGACGAGCCACGGTAATCCCGTTTTACCGTAAAAATCCGGTGTCGAAAAAACGAAGGGTAAAAAACATACGAGACCCGATTGAGATTCGGGTTGTCCTTTTTGGGCATTAATCTATCCGTTGACGGCTGAAAGCTTTAAAAGCCATAGAACTCACCGTGGCCTTCGTTTTGACAGGTTATCGCCCCCGTAACACTAAATGAGCCAGAAGTTATGGCCGTCCGAATAATCGATATCTACAGGGTGCAACATCCGTGGTGCAAGGTGCAACGTCCGTCCGAAATGGCGAAACAGTGACGTACGACTTTTAGGAATGCGTGCATGGATTTGAAACGGAAAACTACCATGGTGCACCACTCTCTAGCGATGGCAAATCAAAGACGAGCCACGATAATGCCGTTTTACCGTAAAAATCCGGTGTCGAAAAAACGAAGGGTAAAAAACTTACGAGACCCGACTGAGATTCGGGATGTCCTTTTTGGGCATTAATCTATCCGTTGACGGCTGAAAGCGGTCAAAGCCGTAGAACTCACCGTGGCCTTCGTTTTGACAGGTGAACTCCCCCGTAACTCTAAACGAGCAAGAAGTTATGGCCGTCCGAATAATCGATATCTACAGGGTGCAACATCCGCGGTGCAAGGTGCAACGTCCGTCCGAAATGGCGAAACAGTGCGGTACGAAATTTTGAAATGGATGCATGGATTTGAAACGGAACAGTACCATGGTGCACCACTCTCCAGCGATGGCAAATCGAAGACGAGCCACGGTAATCCCGTTTTACCGTAAAAATCCCGTGTCGAAAAAACGAATTGTAAAAAACTTACGAGACCCGATTGAGATTCGGGTTGTCCTTTTTGGGCATTAATCTATCCGTTGACGGCTGAAAGCTTTCAAAGCCGTAGAACTCACCGTGGCCTTCATTTTGACAGGTTATCGCCCGCGTAAATCTAAACGAGCCAGAAGTTATGGTCGTCCGAATAATCGATATCTACAGGGTGCAACATCCGCGGTGCAAGGTGCAACGTCCGTCCGAAATGGCGAAACAGTGTCGTACGACTTTTAGGAAAGCATGCATGGATTTGAAACAGAACAGTACCATGGTGCCCCACTCTCCAGCGATGGCAAATCGAAGACGAGCCACAGTAATGCCGTTTTACCGTAAAAATCCGGTGTCGAAAAAACGAAGGGTAAAAAACTTACGAGAGCCGATTGAGATTCGGGATGTCCTTTTTGGGCATTAATCTATCCGTTGACGACTGAAAGCGGTCAAAGCCGTAGAACTCGCTGTGGCCTTCGTTTTGACAGGTGATCGCCCCCGTAACTCTAAACAAGCCAGAAGTTATGGCCGTCCGAATAATCGATATCTACAGGGTGCAACATCCGCGGTGCAAGGTGCAACGTCCGTCCGAAATGACGAAACAGTGTCGTACGACTTTTAGAAATGCGGGCATGGATTTGAAATGGAACAGTACCATGGTGCACCACTCTCCGGCGATGGTAAATCGAAGACGAGCCACGGTAATGCCGTTTTACCATAAAAATCCGGTGTCGAAAAAACGAAGGGTAAAAAACTTACGAGACCCGATTGAGATTCGGGATGTCCTTTTTGGGCATTAATCTATCCGTTGACGGCTAAAAGCTGTCAAAGCCGTAAAACTCACTGTGGCCTTTGTTTTGACTGGTTATTGCCCCCGTAGCTCTAAACGAGCCAGAAGTTATGGCCGTCCGAATAATCGATATCTACAGGGTGCAACATCCGCGGTGCAAGGTGCAACGTCCGTCCGAAATGGCGAAACAGTGTCGTACGACTTTTAGGAATGCGTGCATGGATTTGAAACGGAACAATACCATGGTGCACCACTCTCTAGCGATGGAAAATCGAAGACGAGCCACGGTTATGCCGTTTTACCGTAAAAATCCGGTGTCGAAAAAACGAAGGGTAAAAAACTTACGAGACCCGATTGAGATTCGGGATGTCCTTTTTGGGCATTAATCTATCCGTTGACGGCTGAAAGCTGTCAAAGCCGTAGAACTCACCGTGGCCTTCGTTTTGATAGGTTATCGCCCGCATAACTATAAACGAGCCAGAAGTTATGGCCGTCCGAATAATCGATATCTACAGGGTGCAACATCCGCGGTGCAAGGTGCAACGTTCGTCCGAAATGGCATAACTGTGCCGTAAGACATTTAGAAATGCGTGCATGGATTTGAAACGGAACAGTACCATGATGCACCACCCTTCAGCGATGGCAAATCGAAGATGAGCCACGGTAATCCCATTTTACCGTAAAATTCCGGTGTCGAAAAAACGAAGGGTAAAAAACTAACGAGACCCGATTGAGATTCGGGTTGTCCTTTTTGGGCATTAATCTATCCGTTGACGGCTGAAAGCTGTCAAAGCCGTAGAACTCATCGTGCTTTGTTTTGACAGGTTATTGCCCCCGTAGCACTAAACGAGCCAGAAGTTATGGCTGTCCGAATAATCGATATCTACAGGGTGCAACATCCGCGGTGCAAGGTGCAACGTCCGTCCGAAATGGAGAAACAATGCCGTACGACTTTTAGGAATGCATGCATGGATTTGAAATGGAACAGTACCATGGTGCACCAATCTCCAGCGATGGCAAATCGAAGACGAGCCACGGTAATTCCGTTTTACCGTAAAAATCCGGTGTCGAAAAAACGAAGGGTAAAAAACTTACGAGACCCGATTGAGATTCGAGATGTCCTTTTTGGACATTAATCTACCCGTTGACGGTTGAAAGCAGTCAAAGCCGTAGAACTCATCGTGGCCTTCGTTTTGACAGGTGATCGCCCCCGTAACTCTAAACGAGCCAGAAGTTATGGCCGTCCGAATAATCGATATCTACAGGGTGCAACATCCGCGGTGCAAGGTGCAACGTCCGTCCGAAATGGCGAAACAGTGTCGTACGACATTTAGAAATGCATGCATGGATTTGAAACGGAACAGTACCATGGTGCACCACTCTCCAGCGATGGCAAATCGAAGACGAGCCACGGTAATCCCGTTTTACCGTAAAAATCCGGTGTCGAAAAAACGAATGGTAAAAAACATACGAGACCCGATTGAGATTCGGGTTGTCATTTTTGGGCATTAATCTATCCGTTGACGGCTGAAAGCTTTAAAAGCCATAGAACTCACCGTGGCCTTCGTTTTGACAGGTTATCGCCCCCGTAACACTAAATGAGCCAGAAGTTATGGCCGTCCGAATAATCGATATCTACAGGGTGCAACATCCGCGGTGCAAGGTGCAACGTCCGTCCGAAATGGCGAAACAGTGACGTACGACTTTTAGGAATGCGTGCATGGATTTGAAATGGAAAACTACCATGGTGCACCACTCTCTAGCGATGGTAAATCGAAGACGAGCCACGGTAATGCCGTTTTACCGTAAAAATCCGGTGTCGAAAAAACGAAGGGTAAAAAACTTACGAGACCCGACTGAGATTCGGGATGTCCTTTTTGGGCATTAATCTATCCGTTGACGGCTGAAAGCGGTCAAAGCCGTAGAACTCACCGTGGCCTTCGTTTTGACAGGTGATCTCCCCCGTAACTCTAAACGAGCCAGAAGTTATGGCCGTCCGAATAATCGATATCTACAGGGTGCAACATCCGCGGTGCAAGGTGCAACGTCCGTCCGAAATGGCGAAACAGTGCGGTACGACATTTTGAAATGGATGCATGGATTTGAAACGGAACAGTACCATGGTGCACCACTCTCCAGCGATGGCAAATCGAAGACGAGCCACGGTAATCCCTTTTTACCGTAAAAATCCGGTGTCGAAAAAACGAAGGGTAAAAAACTTACGAGACCCGATTGAGATTCGGGTTGTCCTTTTTGGGCATTAATCTATCCGTTGACGGCTGAAAGCTTTCAAAGCCGTAGAACTCACCGTGGCCTTCATTTTGACAGGTTATCGCCCGTGTAAATCTAAACGAGCCCGAAGTTATGGTCGTCCGAATAATCGATATCTACAGGGTGCAACATCCGCGGTGCAAGGTGCAACGTCCGTCCGAAATGGCGATACAGTGTCGTACGAATTTTAGGAATGCATGCATGGATTTGAAACAGAACAGTACCATGGTGCACCACTCTCCAGCGATGGCAAATCGAAGACGAGCCACGGTAATGCCGTTTTACCGTAAAAATCCGGTGTCGAAAAAACGAAGGGTAAAAAACTTACGAGAGCCGATTGAGATTCGGGATGTCCTTTTTGGGCATTAATCTATCCGTTGACGGCTGAAAGCGGTCAAAGCCGTAGAACTCACCGTGGCCTTCGTTTTGACAGGTGATCGCCCCCGTAACTCTAAACAAGCCAGAAGTTATGGCCGTCCGAATAATCGATATCTACAGGGTGCAACATCCGCGGTGCAAGGTGCAACGTCCGTCCGAAATGACGAAATAGTGTCGTACGACTTTTAGAAATGCGGGCATGGATTTGAAATGGAACAGTACCATGGTGCACCACTCTCCGGCGATGGTAAATCGAAGACGAGCCACGGTAATGCCGTTTTACCATAAAAATCCGGTGTCGAAAAAACGAAGAGTAAAAAACTTACGAGACCCGATTGAGATTCGGGATGTCCTTTTTGGGCATTAATCTATCCGTTGACGGCTAAAAGCTGTCAAAGCCGTAGAACTCACCGTGGCCTTTGTTTTGACTGGTTATTGCCCCCGTAGCTCTAAACGAGCCAGAAGTTATGGCCGTCCGAATAATCGATATCTACAGGGTGCAACATCCGCGGTGCAAGGTGCAACGTCCGTCCGAAATGGCGAAACAGTGTCGTACGACTTTTAGGAATGCGTGCATGGATTTGAAACGGAACAATACCTTGGTGCACCACTCTCTAGCGATGGAAAATCGAACACGAGCCACGGTAATGCCGTTTTACCGTAAAAATCCGGTGTCGAAAAAACGAAGGGTAAAAAACTTACGAGACCCGATTGAGATTCGGGATGTCCTTTTTGGGCATTAATCTATCCGTTGACGGCTGAAAGCTGTCAAAGCCGTAGAACTCACCGTGGCCTTCGTTTTGATAGGTTATCGCCCGCATAACTATAAACGAGCCAGAAGTTATGGCCGTCCGAATAATCGATATCTACAGGGTGCAACATCCGCGGTGCAAGGTGCAACGTTCGTCCGAAATGGCATAACTGTGTCGTAAGACATTTAGAAATGCGTGCATGGATTTGAAACGGAACAGTACCATGATGCACCACCCTTCAGCGATGGCAAATCGAAGATGAGCCACGGTAATCCCATTTTACCGTAAAATTCCGGTGTCGAAAAAACGAAGGGTAAAAAACTAACGAGACCCGATTGAGATTCGGGTTGTCCTTTTTGGGCATTAATCTATCCGTTGACGGCTGAAAGCTGTCAAAGCCGTAGAACTCATCGTGCTTTGTTTTGACAGGTTATTGCCCCCGTAGCACTAAACGAGCCAGAAGTTATGGCTGTCCGAATAATCGATATCTACAGGGTGCAACATCCGCGGTGCAAGGTGCAACGTCCGTCCGAAATGGAGAAACAATGCCGTACGACTTTTAGGAATGCATGCATGGATTTGAAATGGAACAGTACCATGGTGCACCAATCTCCAGCGATGGCAAATCGAAGACGAGCCACGGTAATTCCGTTTTACCGTAAAAATCCGGTGTCGAAAAAACGAAGGGTAAAAAACTTACGAGACCCGATTGAGATTCGAGATGTCCTTTTTGGACATTAATCTACCCGTTGACGGCTGAAAGCAGTCAAAGCCGTAGAACTCATCGTGGCCTTCGTTTTGACAGGTGATCGCCCCCGTAACTCTAAACGAGCCAGAAGTTATGGCCGTCCGAATAATCGATATCTACAGGGTGCAACATCCGCGGTGCAAGGTGCAACGTCCGTCCGAAATGGCGAAACAGTGTCGTACGACATTTAGAAATGCATGCATGGATTTGAAACGGAACAGTACCATGGTGCACCACTCTCCAGCGATGGCAAATCGAACACGAGCCACGGTAATCCCGTTTTACCGTAAAAATCCGGTGTCGAAAAAACGAATGGTAAAAAACATACGAGACCCGATTGAGATTCGGGTTGTCATTTTTGGGCATTAATCTATCCGTTGACGGCTGAAAGCTTTAAAAGCCATAGAACTCACCGTGGCCTTCGTTTTGACAGGTTATCGCCCCCGTAACACTAAATGAGCCAGAAGTTATGGCCGTCCGAATAATCGATATCTACAGGGTGCAACATCCGCGGTGCAAGGTGCAACGTCCGTCCGAAATGGCGAAACAGTGACGTACGACTTTTAGGAATGCGTGCATGGATTTGAAATGGAAAACTACCATGGTGCACCACTCTCTAGCGATGGTAAATCGAAGACGAGCCACGGTAATGCCGTTTTACCGTAAAAATCCGGTGTCGAAAAAACGAAGGGTAAAAAACTTACGAGACCCGACTGAGATTCGGGATGTCCTTTTTGGGCATTAATCTATCCGTTGACGGCTGAAAGCGGTCAAAGCCGTAGAACTCACCGTGGCCTTCGTTTTGACAGGTGATCTCCCCCGTAACTCTAAACGAGTCAGAAGTTATGGCCGTCCGAATAATCGATATCTACAGGGTGCAACATCCGCGGTGCAAGGTGCAACGTCCGTCCGAAATGGCGAAACAGTGCGGTACGACATTTTGAAATGGATGCATGGATTTGAAACGGAACAGTACCATGGTGCACCACTCTCCAGCGATGGCAAATCGAAGACGAGCCACGGTAATCCCTTTTTACCGTAAAAATCCGGTGTCGAAAAAACGAAGGGTAAAAAACTTACGAGACCCGATTGAGATTCGGGTTGTCCTTTTTGGGCATTAATCTATCCGTTGACGGCTGAAAGCTTTCAAAGCCGTAGAACTCACCGTGGCCTTCATTTTGACAGGTTATCGCCCGTGTAAATCTAAACGAGCCCGAAGTTATGGTCGTCCGAATAATCGATATCTACAGGGTGCAACATCCGCGGTGCAAGGTGCAACGTCCGTCCGAAATGGCGAAACAGTGTCGTACGAATTTTAGGAATGCATGCATGGATTTGAAACAGAACAGTACCATGGTGCACCACTCTCCAGCGATGGCAAATCGAAGACGAGCCACGGTAATGCCGTTTTACCGTAAAAATCCGGTGTCGAAAAAACGAAGGGTAAAAAACTTACGAGAGCCGATTGAGATTCGGGATGTCCTTTTTGGGCATTAATCTATCCGTTGACGGCTGAAAGCGGTCAAAGCCGTAGAACTCACCGTGGCCTTCGTTTTGACAGGTGATCGCCCCCGTAACTCTAAACAAGCCAGAAGTTATGGCCGTCCGAATAATCGATATCTACAGGGTGCAACATCCGCGGTGCAAGGTGCAACGTCCGTCCGAAATGACGAAATAGTGTCGTACGACTTTTAGAAATGCGGGCATGGATTTGAAATGGAACAGTACCATGGTGCACCACTCTCCGGCGATGGTAAATCGAAGACGAGCCACGGTAATGCCGTTTTACCATAAAAATCCGGTGTCGAAAAAACGAAGAGTAAAAAACTTACGAGACCCGATTGAGATTCGGGATGTCCTTTTTGGGCATTAATCTATCCATTGACGGCTAAAAGCTGTCAAAGCCGTAGAACTCACCGTGGCCTTTGTTTTCACTGGTTATTGCCCCCGTAGCTCTAAACGAGCCAGAAGTTATGGCCGTCCGAATAATCGATATCTACAGGGTGCAACATCCGCGGTGCAAGGTGCAACGTCCGTCCGAAATGGCGAAACAGTGTCGTACGACTTTTAGGAATGCGTGCATGGATTTGAAACGGAACAATACCATGGTGCACCACTCTCTAGCGATGGAAAATCGAAGACGAGCCACGGTAATGCCGTTTTACCGTAAAAATCCGGTGTCGAAAAAACGAAGGGTAAAAAACTTACGAGACCCGATTGAGATTCGGGATGTCCTTTTTGGGCATTAATCTATCCGTTGACGGCTGAAAGCCATCAAAGCCGTAGAACTCACCGTGGCCTTCGTTTTGATAGGTTATCTCCCGCGTAACTATAAACGAGCCAGAAGTTATGGCCGTCCGAATAATCGATATCTACAGGGTGCAACATCCGCGGTGCAAGGTGCAACGTTCGTCCGAAATGGCAAAACTGTGTCGTACGACATTTAGAAATGCGTGCATGGATTTGAAACGGAACAGTACCATGGTGCACCACCCTTCAGCGATGGCAAATCGAAGATGAGCCACGGTAATCCCATTTTACAGTAAAATTCCGGTGTCGAAAAAACGAAGGGTAAAAAACTAACGAGACCCGATTAAGATTCGGCTTGACCTTTTTGGGCATTAATCTATCCGTTGACGGCTGAAAGCTTTAAAAGCCGTAGAACTCACCGTGGCCTTCGTTTCGACAGGTTATCGCCCCCGTAACACTGAACGAGCCAGAAGTTATGGCCGTCCGAATAATCGATATCTACAGGGTGCTAAATCCGCGGTGCAAGGTGCAACGTCCGTCCGAAATGGCGAAACAGTGTCGTACGACTTTTAGAAATATGTGCATAGATTTGAAACGGAACAGTACCATGGTGCACCACTCTCCAGCGATGGCAAATCGAAGACGAGCCACGGTAATCCCGTTTTACCGAAAAAATCCGGTGTCAAAAAAACGAAGGGTAAAAAACTTACGAGACCCGATTGAGATTCGGGAAGTCCTTTTTGGGCATTAATCTATCCGTTGACGGCCGAAAGCTGTCAAAGCCGTAGAACTCACCGTGGCCTTCGTTTTGACAGGTTATCGCCCCCGTAACTCTAAACGAGCCAGAAGTTATGGCCGTCCGAATAATCGATATCCACAGGGTGCAACATCCGCGGTGCAAGGTGCAACGTCCGTCCGAAATGGCGAAACAGTGTCGTACGACATTTAGAAATGCGTGCATGGATTTGAAATGGAACAGTACCATGGTGCACCACTCTCCAGCGATGGCAAATCGAAGACGAGCCACGGTAATCCCGTTTTACCGTAAAAATCCGGTGTCGAAAAAACGAAGGGTAAAAAACTTACGAGACCCGATTGAGATTCGGGTTGTCCTTTTTGGGCATTAATCTATCCGTTGACGGTTGAAAGCTTTAAAAGCCATAGAACTCACTGTGGCCTTCCTTTTGACAGGTTATCGCCCCCGTAACTCTAAACAAGCCAGAAGTTATGGCCGTCCGAATAATCGATATCTACAGGGTGCAACATCCGCGATGCAAGGTGCAACGTCCGTCCGAAATGGCGAAACAGTGCCGTACGACTTTTAGAAATGCAGGCATGGATTTGAAACGGAACAGTACCACGGTGCACCACTCTCTAGCGATGGTAAATCGAAGACGAGCCACGGTAATGCCGTTTTACCGTAAAAATCCGGTGTCGAAAAAACGAAGGGTAAAAATCTTACGAGACCCGATTGAGATTCGGGTTGTCCTTTTTGGGAATTAATCTATCCGTTGACGGCTGAAAGCTTTCAAAGCCGTAGAACTCACCGTGGCCTTCGTTTTGACAGGTTATCGCCCGCGTAAATCTAAACGAGCCCGATGTTATGGCCGTCCGAATAATCGATATCTACAGGGTACAACATCCGCGGTGCAAGGTGCAACGTCCGTCCGAAATGGAGAAACAGTGTCGTACGACATTTAGAAATGCGTGCATGGATTTGAAATGGAACAGTACCATGGTGCACCACTCTCCAGCGATGGCAAATCGAAGACGAGCCACGGTAATGCCGTTTTACCGTAAAAATCCGGTGTCGAAAAAACAAAGGGTAAAAAACTTACGAGACCCGATTGAGATTCGGGATGTCCTTTTTGGGCATTAATCTATCCGTTGACGGCTGAAAGCTATCAAAGCCGTAGAACTCACCGTGGCCTTCGTTTTGACAGATTATCGCCCCCGTTACTCTAAACGAGCCAGAAGTTACGGCCGTCCGAATAATCGATATCTAAAGGGTGCAACATCCGCGGTGCAAGGTGCAACGACCGTCCGAAATGGCGAAACAGTGCCGTACGACATTTAAAAATGCGTGCATGGATTTGAAAAGGAATAGTACCATGGTGCACCACTCTCCAGCGATGGCAAATCGAAGACGAGCCACGGTAATCCCGTTTTACCGTAAAAATCCGGTGTCGAAAAAACGAAGGGTAAAAAACTTACGAGACCCGATTGAGATTCGGGTTGTCCTTTTTGGGCATTAATCTATCCGTTGACGGCTGAAAGCTTTCAAAGCCGTAGAACTCACCGTGGCCTTCGTTTTGACAGGTTATCGCCCTCGTAACTCTAAAGGAGCCAGAAGTTATGGCCGTCCGAATAATCGATATCTACAGGGTGCGACATCCGCGGTGCAAGGTGCAACGTCCGTCCGAAATGGCGAAACAGTGCCGTACGACTTTTAGGAATGCGTGCATGGATTTGAAACGGAACAGTACCATGGTGCACCACTCTCCAGCGATGGCAAATCCAAGACGAGCCACGGTAATGTCGTTTTACCGTAAAAATCCGGTGTCGAAAAAACGAAGGGTCAAAAACTTACGTGACCCGATTGAGATTCGGGATGTCCTTTTTGGGCATTAATCTATCCGTTGACGGCTGAAAGCGGTCAAAGCCGTAGAACTCACCGTGGCCTTCGTTTTGACAGGTTATTGTTTGCACAAAAAATGGGGAAACACCTCCAAGTCGTGTGATTTAGTTGATTTTATGTGGTTCTTAATGATTTAGATGAGTTATGTAAATATGAAAAAAGCAGGGGCTAAAATGTAAAAGGCACACAGATTTATAGTGGTTCGGCCAGAACGTGGCTACGTCCACTTTATATGTTATTATCCTTTTTCTTTCCGATTACAAGTACAAAGCTTTGTATACAAGTATATGAAAGTAGTTTGAAAGTTCCTTCCGTGCTTGAGCTCTCAAACTTGTCTTCCATTGTTGTACCCTGCCCCTCTATTTATAGAGTGAGGCTGGAGGCAGAGGTCCTAGGAGTATATAGCTGCTGGTGGGCCTGGGATGAAGCAATCTGGCCTGGCAGCATTCTGGTTCGGCATGCCTTGGTCCGGTGGTTAGGGTAGATGGCTAGACCGGTGGTAGGTCGAGTGGTTGTTGGTTGGAGATGAGTCCTTGGACCGGTATGATTGGTTCGGCTAGGACGTGGCTCGGTGGGTTGGTCCGGCATGGAGTCGAGGTGGTTGGACCGGTAGTGAGATGGAAGGGCATTGATGCATGGTCCGGTGGGAGTGGACTATGGTCTGGTTGTGGTTGGTCCGGTGGATATGGACCGGTTGTGGGAGATTCGGCGGCATGTGAAGTAATGTGGTTCGGTGGTAGGAGGGAGGTATGTGGTTTAGTTCGGTAGTAGTTCACCCGGTGGAGCTTCATTCGGCAGGGATGCTTGGTGGGTTGGTTCGGCGAGGCTTGGAAGTGGAGATATCTGGTCTGGTTCGGCATGGAGCTTGGACCGGATGACCTTTGGTTCGGCAAGGAGGTGTCGTTTTGCTCAATGGGCTTGTTTCGACGAAGGATGGAAACTCATGGGTGGAAACACGCCCAACATTTTCCCCCCAAAGTGGGGCGCATGCCTGCATGTGTCGCGCTTTGTTTTCTTGCAGTTGGGATGGCTTCACTCGGTTTCGAGGGCCGAACCATCCGGTCCGTTTGTCCTGTGTACTTCTATAAATAGGGGGTATACCCCTTCGTTATTCCTTAACAAATCTGAGAGAGCCGAACCAACTTGAGTGCCGAATCAACCTTGTGCCGAATCGAACTCGTGCCGAATCAAACTTGTGCCGAATCAAACTCGTGCCGAGCCAGGTATATATCCTTTTGCCGAATGAACGCTTGTATTGGAAATGCCGAACGTGATATGCCGAATGAAATACCGAATGAGTCTTTGAACCTTTAATGCCAGATGAACCTTATGCCGAATGGGCTATGCCGAATGAGTTTTTGAATCTTTAATGCCGGATGAATCTTATGCGGAATGGGCTATGCCGAATGAGCTTTCACATTTGAATTTTGAGTGGAACCCTAGATTTACACATGCTGGCTTGCTTTATACACTTGTTTGCTTATATCTCTATACTCCTTGTACTGACAACACGTCTTTCTCTATTGTGTATGTAGATAAAATGTCTCGCAAAGCGGAAACTCGATCAGATAGTAAAAAGTCCAAGGATAGAGGAGAGTCTTCTTCCGTGCCACCAGCTCAACCAGAACCGGCGCGACATGGACCTGCCCCAAGGTCGCTAGTGGATGGGTATGGCCCCCAAGAGCTTCTGAACTCTACTCCCGATTGCTTTCCAAGCTCCCTCAAAGAGGAGCAGCTTGGTGTCATTTCTCGTTCCTTCGGGATTGACATGGCTCCTATGCTGTTGCCGGGGGAGGGGGTCATGCCATATGATCCTCCTGAAGGATATTTCGCTTACAGCCGATACCATTGTATGTGCGGGGCTATTCCTCCAATCAATGCCTGGATAGTCAGCTTCCTCACATATCTGAAAGTGGCTCCACTCCAGCTTTAGCCTAACTCCTACGCCATTCTGGTGAGTCTTTTCGTCATCTTTCAAAGGAAATATGGGCGTCCCCCTTCCAACCGGGAGACCCGGTATATGTAAAACTTCAGAGGCTACAAGAAGGGGTCTCCATATATCAGTTTGGAAGCGGCCGTGCCCTTCAAGCCTGTTCTGGATTTGTACTCGAAGTTAAGTATGTTAAAGAAGGAATGGTTCTTCATTAGGGATGACTCTGTTTCTTTCCGCCTTTTCACTTCCGGCTGTAAGTTGAACTTCATTTATGTTTTCCTTGTCCCGATCACAATGCTTCTTCTTATATGCTTTTATTTCTTGCTAGCGACAGGTGGCTTTGCGGTCGTGGAGAATGATTCCTTGGCTCGGATGGCTGCCGAAATAAAGGTTATTCCGGCGCGGGACAGGTCGGCTTCTTTCCCGATCAGGAATGCTACTATCCTGGAGTACGACTTGATCCTGCCGCTCCAGTCCGTGGTTAAGCAGAGAGACACGGCTGAGGAGAAGGCTGCCAAAGCCAAGGAATGGGCCACGGTGAAGAGTGGCAAGAGAGAACCTTTTACAAAGCATCCCGTTGTTGGATAAGAAACTTAAGAAGTCTGATGGCCCCTCTCCTAGATTTTGCCCGATTATTCCGGAGGAGGAAGGTGTGGAAGAGGGCGAAGAAGGCGATGTAGGAGGAGAGTCAGAGGGTGGAGGAGATGGCGATGGAGATGGAGAGGGCAATGGTGATGGCGACGATCAGGGCGGTAGTGGTGCTGGTGCCTTAACCTCCGGGCAAGTGGGGGAGCTTTAGGAGTGGACGGATGAGGCTCTCCGTCAGGCTTTTGGGGAATCGGAGGGAGAATCGAAAGCGGAGAAGGCGAATAATACTGGCAAGGCCGGGGCTGGTGCCGATCCATCCCCTAAGGGTTCCTCAGCTAGGGTAACTCCGGCGGTGCAAGGTGAACTTTTGACTTCTGCCGATTCCATTTACGATAGGGACTTAGGAATATTTTATGGTTCACTTCCGTCCTGGAATGAGATTCAGGACTTATTGCAGTATCCCACTCCTCCGCAGGGTTTGTATAATAGATGTGCCTTCTCATTTTTTTTTAAATTAACATTTTTCTTGAATTATGGATCATCGTATGTTCGTAACACTTGTTCTTTATTCCAGGGGCAGGCCAGGTGGACAAAACGTCAGATGTTCGACATCGCCTCGAACAATTCAAGCTGATGAGAGCTTCTGCCAAGTCGAAGCCTTCTACTGGTCGTCCTGGGGACGTAGTCAGCTACCGCCCTCTCCTTGAGTTTATCGAGGAGGGTAGCCAGCAGAGGAAGAGGAAGCATTCCTTGTTTGATTCTCCATCCGGTCCTCAGCCTCCTACTCAGCCTCCCCGAGATACCACGGAGGAGACCACAGAGTTTGTCCCCTCTCCACATCCTTCCAGGAATCCCACTGTTATCCGCATAAAACGTCCTGACGTGCCTCGCGATCCCTTTGCCGGTCATCCTGATTTGGATCCCAGCTCTCAGGATATTTCATTTGATGAGGCCACCGGTGAGCACCTTCTTCCCCGCAACCCCATGGTACGAGTGCTTGATGAGCCCAAGTCCCTAGATCTTGATCTGCCTACCACTCGGATAGTTACCTTGGGGGACGAATCCAAGGCTAATATTGATCGGGTGGCTGAAGAGACCAAGAAGTTAATGGAGCATCATGCTCGACTAGCCAAGGCCGGGGAGGAGATTGGGAGTGCTAATATTCGGTTGCGGCTAAAAGTTGCCGATC
Organism: Allium cepa; assembly: GCA_030765085.1. Taxonomy (NCBI): domain Eukaryota; kingdom Viridiplantae; phylum Streptophyta; class Magnoliopsida; order Asparagales; family Amaryllidaceae; genus Allium; species Allium cepa. The sequence goes on along the minus strand of CM060943.1, from coordinate 32,005,690 downwards.
AGGCCAAGCAGCTTGCCGATCAAGCCATTCCGATTTCTCAGCACGAGGAAGCCTTCAGGCGGCTGAAGGAGACTATGGAAAAGGATAGTAGGGCAGAACTACGAAAGATGGAGGCCGCCTGTAAGGAGCGGATTGATATGGCCATTGCGACAGTGGATGAGGTTCGGAATGCGGATCTCGAGCAGGTAGAGGAATTGTTTGGGAGGCTTGAGGCCGCAGAGATGGCTCAAGTCAAGCTAAAGGAAGAGATGGAGGAAATGAGGAGGTCTCTCCAGGCTGACTGCTTGAGATATCGATCAGAGAGGGATGTTGTTGTCGCTAAGTTGCAGGTTTCCGAGGCCCGGGTGAAGAGGTTTGAAGAGGATGAGGGGATGATGGACGATATGCTGCAGGACACGTACTTCCGCACTTGGAAGGAGGGCAGCTTATCCTGGATGGACGACTATCCCTGGGTTATGGCCAAGGTATATCTTCGGGCTTTGGAGGAGGGCAGTGTTGATGTAGGTAAGGAAGGTGGAGCGGCCTTTAGTCTGGATGTAGTCACTGCTCAGTTTTCGAAGTAGGAGCGAGCGGCGGTAAAGGAGGGGATGCGGATGCTTGCTGCGGAGGAAGCGGGTGTGCAATTGGAGGACGAGGATCAAGCGACGGACGCTGGTGAGTTATTCTTCTCGTTTTCTTTTCTTTCTGGGTTTCCATAACTTGATCGTTTATTGTTCATTTAATGAATTCCTCTTCTGAATTGGACAGGTGTAACTTCCGGTCAACATGCTGGGAGCTCCGACCCTGCGGCCAAGTAGGCTTGGAGAGTTGGTAGGATGAGAGCGAAGTGTGGACACCGCTGGTTCCTTGTCCGGATTCGGCCACCTTTTGATTTCCTTTTATCGCTGTTTATGTTAGTCCAAAACATTGATGTGACTGTAATAATATTATTTGCAAAGAATGACTTTATGTGATTTTATAACATAAGCTGATTTTGTTATGTTTGAATGTTGTTGTCATTTTGATGTGCTGCGTAAGAAGTATAACTATGCATATGCCTGCGATTTAGTTGTGTTTGATGCTAAGTTTTTGCTTGAAATATAATTTCATGTTTTGCAATGTTAGTGTGATGTATGAATAAGTTACGGATAAGAGAAGAGAGTACCGCCCTTCATGTTTTAGTTGTAGGGGGTAGCTTTGAACGTCTTGTGTAATTGACCATGGATGCGGCTGAGTACCTTGCCACCCAGTATGCAGGCTCATGCAGGCTCAGATTCTCATGAGCGAATGCCTCCTATTTGGTTCCCTGTACTTTAGAGTCCGTTATACAGGATAGGAGAAAAGTATTTAAATGGAATGGAAATATAGAAAAAGTAAAACTTCCAGTCACGGAAGGCCGTCGATGTGCTTAAGTTCGTGGCAAACGGGTTTTGTAGTCACTTTCCCTAGTTGTGGGTCTTGGAGACATTTGTCACCCATCTTACGCCTCTGCGGGGAGTTTTCTTTTTTACCACAGCCGCACTTAAGACACATCGGAGCCGAGATCGCGCACGGTAACTACCCAAACCATTATGGTCCGTAATCGTGGGTATTATTCGATTTACCGTGGCCGGCTAGCGTGGGTGCCGTTGGCCGTGAACTACCCCTGGCTGGCCACACATTATGTTGGGGCTTAAAGTAGGTTCACAGTTGCCGACGAACCGAACGCCGTAATGAGCTGCCATCGGCAATAGTCGGCCTTTATGTTGACTTATAATCGGCTCATTACAGTTGGCTTTGAGGGCAGTCGCGAGAAATGAGTTAACCCGCAGCAGAGGGATGCTGGAGCAAAAGTGTCTCATTGGCGAGTGCATAGAATCGTAGCGTACCTGTTAGATTTTGTCCAGGTGGAATCGTGCTGTGGTGCGTCTTGAGTGGAGATGCCATAGGATTTTGTTCAACAAAAAAGGATAAAGCTTAACAAGCAGCCAAGATATAAAGGAACAAGTTAAAAAGAGACAAGATTTTTTAAAGTGGTTCGGCACGAAAATGCTTACGTCCACTGATTCTCTTTGTTAATTCACTTCATATGGGCAGTACAAGTTAAGAAAAGTATCGACGGAGTTGTTGGATATTCCATGCCCTCTGGAACACCTCTCCATCCACTGTTGACAAAATATAAGCTCAGTTGTGGAGATCTTTATGAATTACATATGGTCCGTCCCAGATGGGGTCCAGTGCCCCGGGGCGTGGAAAGATTCGCCTGAGGACAAGATCGCCTTCTTGTAAGCTGCGATGCTTGACTTTGGAGTTGTATAGTGCTGCCACTTTTTTTTGTGAGCTGCTGCTTTGAGTGCTGCATCGTTTCTCCTTTCCTCAATCAGATCCAAAGACATGAGGAGGAGTTCTTCGTTTTCTTCTGGATTGTAGTGGATCCTACGGTGGTAAGGCACAATAATCTCAACTGGGAGCATGGCCTCCGATCCATATGCCAAAGAGAAAGGAGTATGTCCTGTTGATGTTCTGAAAGATGTGCGGTAGGCCCAAAGTGCCGTCGGAAGTTCGTCCACCCAAGCGCCTTTTGACTTTTCAAGTTTCTTCTTGATTAGGGTTTTGAGAATTTTGTTGACAGCTTCGACTTGTCCGTTTGCCTGAGGATAAGCTACTGATGAGAAGCTTTTGTGAATTCCATGCTCTTGGCAGCAGTCGGCGAATTCTTCGCTGTCAAATTGAAGTCCGTTGTCTGATACGATCTTGAGTGGGACTCTGTACCTGCACAGAATATTTTTGATCAAGAAGTTGATAACTTTTGCTGAAGATATTTTATTTAGGGGTTCCGCTTCCACCCATTTGGTGAAATAGTCAACTGCCACTATAGCATATTTGGCTCCGCCTCGGCCCGTTGGCAGTTCGCCAATCAAGTCAATTCCCCATACAGCAAAGGGCCAAGGGCTGGTCATTTGAGTAATCTCATTTGTAGGTATTCGAGGAATCTTGGCAAATTTCTGACATCTGTCGCATCTATTGACGAAGTCTAAGGCGTCTTTGTTTAGTGTGGGCCAGTAATATCCATATCGGAGTATCTTTTTTGCTAGAGTCTGCCCTCCAGTGTGATCTCCGCAACTTCCTTGATGAATGTTGAATAAGATTTCCTTGGCTTCCCTTCCAGCGACACATCTTAATAAGGGGGCAGAGAAGCTACGCCGGTAGAGGATGCCTTCTTGTAAAGTATAGCGGGAAGCTTTCCTCAAGATTTTCTTGACTTCGCTACGCCTGTCGGGCAGTGTGCCATCTTGTAAATATTTCCGGAAAGGAGTCGTCCAAGTTTCTTCTTCGATTGCAGATATCAGATTCACTTGCTCGAAACTTGGGGCTAGTTGTTTTGAGATGGGTAATGCTCCGGAAATGGTGTTGTTCCTCATACTAGCTTGTTTTGCTAGTTCGTCGGCTTCTTGATTCTCTTCTCGGGGAATGTGTTTGATTAAATAATGATCTAATTGATTGAGAAGCAGCTTGGTTTTCTTTAGATATGCTGTGAGTCGTTCTCCTCGGGTTTGGAACTCTCCTAGTACTTGGTTCACGATAAGTTGAGAATCACTATGAAGACATAAAGAATTGACTCCAATTTCTAAGGCAAGTTCCAATCCTGCTATTACCGCCTCATACTCTGCATCGTTGTTGGTGGCAGCGAATTCCAACCTTAAGGCATAGTACAGCTTCCTTCCCCTGGGGGTGATTATCACAATACCTGCCCCCGATCCCTGTTCGTTCGATGCCCCATCTACAAAGAGGTTCCACTTGATAACTTTTGCTATTTCAGACTGATCCTTGCCTTCGTTGTTAGTAAATTCGGCAAGGAAATCGGCCATGGCTTGTCCCTTGATGGCGGTGCGAGGGTGGTAGGTTATATCATATTGACTTAGTTCAATGCACCATTTGAGGAGCCGCCCCGAAGTGTCGGGACGATGGAGTACCTGTCTTAGCGGTTGATCGGTTAGAACTCTGATGGAGTGAGACTGGAAGTAGTGTCGCAGTTTTCGTGACGTGATTAGTAAACAATAGGCTAATTTCTCAAGTTTAGGGTATCTTGCTTCTGCCCCTGTAAACCTCTTGCTTACAAAGTATATCGGGCGTTGCGTGCGGTCATCTTCTCTTACCAAGGCGGCGCTTGAAGCATGAGATGATACGGCGAGGTATAGGTATAGCACTTCGCCTTCATTTGGAGTTGAGAGTACTGGTGGTCTCTGAAGGTGTTCGATTAGGTTAAGGAAGGCTTTTAGGCATTCATCAGTCCACTTGAACTTTCCTTTGTCTTTCTTGAGAGCTTCGAAGAAAGGGACGCACTTGTCAGTTGCTTTAGAGATGAATCTGCTTAGGGCGGCCACCTTCCCGTTTAGGCTCTGCATTTCTTTTCAAGTGGAAGGTATCCTTATTTCTTTCAGAGCCCGGACTTGTTCAGGGTTTGCTTCAATTCCTCTGGCATGGACGATGAATCCTAAGAACTTTCCCGATGATACTCCGAAGGAGCACTTTAGAGGATTTAGCTTCATTCCATATCGGCAAAGTACCTGAAACATTTCGCCCAGGTGGCTCACATGATCGTCGGCTTTCCTTGATTTTACTAGCATGTCGTCCACATATACTTCCATAGTCCGTCCTATTAATTCTGCGAACATCTTGTTGACGAGGCGCTGATAAGTAGCTCCTGCGTTTTTGAGTCCAAAAGGCATGACTTTGTAACAGTATAGTCCCCGGTCAGTGATGAAACTAGTGTGGTCTTGATCGGGGGCGTGCATAGGAATTTGGTTATATCCGGAGTATGCGTCCATGAAAGATAAGAGTTCGTGCCCGGCTGTGCTGTCCACGAGTTGGTCGATTCGGGGGAGTGGGAAGCAATCTTTCGGGCAAGCATCATTTAGGTTGGAGAAGTCAATACACGTTCGCCATTTACCATTGGCTTTCTTGACTAGTACCGGGTTAGCGATCCGCTCTGGGTAGATGGCTTCTCGTATGAAGCCATTAGCAAGTAGGTTCTTTACTTCCTCATCGAGGGCCGCTGATCGTTCTGCCCCCATACTTCTCTTTATCTGCATTACCGGCACCTTGGTAGGATCGATGTTTAGTACATGACATGCTATGCTTGGGGAAATTCCAGTCATGTCAGCGTGCGTCCATGCGAATACATCCAAGTTGTGGCGGAGAAAATCAACGAGTTGATCCTTCAATTCTGTTTTTAGCTGAGATCCGATTTTTTATAGCCTGCTTGAATCATGTTTGTCTACAGATACGAATTCCATAGCCTCTGCAGGCTCGGCAGTGGCCTCCTCCTCTTCGTCCCTGGGGTCTAGTTCATTGAAAGGATCACTGGTATATCGAAGAGGAGGGGCTTTCTTTAGTTGCTATGCTTCCAAGCTTTTCATGCAGAGAGTAGTCTCTGCATCTTTCCCTTTATCCCTTCTGCGATTAATGCGAAGTTCAGTTACGTAGCAGTCTCGGCAGCGTCTTGATCTCCTTCTACTTCTCCTATTCCATTGTCTGTTGGAAACTTCATCTTTAGGCACCACGGGGCTAGGACAATTTGGAAGTCAGACAAGGTTGGTCTTCCCAAGAAGGCGATGTAGGCCGAGTGGTTTTCTATTAGCACAAATGTTTGTTTTCGCACAGCGGAGCGGGGATGACTGCCTATTTCGACAAAGAGATCCAGTTGCCCGAGGGGTAACTTTGCATCTCCAGTGAAACCATGTAGTGGTTTGTTGCAGGGAGATACATCCTTCATTGACAGCCTCATTTTGTCGAAAGCATGCTTGAATAGGATATTTACTGAACTTCCAGTGTCTATTAAAATTCGAAAAACTTTGGCTGGACCGAACCAGGCAGAGATGACCATAGGATCCATGTGTGGGTATTGCCTACCCTCCAAATCACGCCTGTTGAATGTGATGTCTTCATTCTCTTTCCGTTTTGGGTGGCGTTCTTCTGTAACGGAATTAACGTAGCCTTCATTGTTTCTAAGTGACTTGCCGTATCTTTCCATCTCTGCCCAGCTTCTGTCGGCGATGTGTGGTCCTCTTGATATTGTATGGACCACTATCTTCTCTTGACTAGAGCCACTGGTGTTGTGATTTCCTCCTTCTACCCCTGAGGGGGGTAGCCCTGGGTATTCATTGGCAGGAGTTGGAGTCCTGTTCTGACCTTTTACATAGCGTTCCAGTCTCCTTCTCCTAATGTGTTCTTCAATCAAGTCCCGGAGATGATGACATTCATTGGTGTCATGTCCGTGGGACTCATGGAAGTGGCAGAACTTTCCAGACTTGAGTGCGTTATCTGACTCCTTCTTGTGCGGAGGGCGCTTGTATGTAAGTTCGTTCTGGGTGGCCAGGAAGATGTTCTCGACTGTTTCATTCAAGGGAGTGTAAGTGTCGAATCTCGGTCCTGGTCGGTACAAGCGCTTTTCTCCCTTCTTGCCCCCTGCATTGTCTCTGGAGTCGTTTCTCCGAATGTCTTTTGCTGCGGCTGGGGCATTTCCATGAGTCGTCTTAGTCTGTGATCCTGTCTGCCTTTCAGTGGCAGCTTCTTCGAGTCTCATGTACTTCCCAGCTTCATGGAAGAAATCGGGCAAGGTAGCTGGTTTTTCTTTAGTTAGCCTTCTATCAAACTTGGTATCTGGGTGCACACCACTACAGAGGGCCATTAGGGTGAGTTTCTCATCGGCATCTTGGACTGCGGCCGCTGCGGCATTGAACCGAGTTAGATATTGTTGCAATGTTTCTTCGGATTTCTGTTTGACAGTAGATAGAGAATAAGCATCCTTGGGTTGTTCCACATGGATGCGGAACTGGCTAATGAACTTTTCTTTCAGCATTTCCCATGAGCTGATGGACCCTTGAGGTAGATGGCAGAACCATGAGGTAGCTAGATCTGCCAAGAAAAGTGGGAAGCATTTACATAACACTCCTTCTGTTGCTCCGCTCATGAGCATATGCTGGTTATATCTCTGTAAGTGAATGATGGGGTCAGAGGTTCCCTTGTAAGGTTCCATCGTTGGCATTTTCCATTCTCAAGGGGTGATGGCGGTTTCAATGTCGCGGGTGAAAGGGCTGGTTACCCTAGCGTCTATCCCTCGATCCCTTTGCTCCCGTCGGACGCATTCCCTGAATAATCGTGTCATTCTTTGATCAGAATTTGGAGGTGACAAAAATGAGCTTGGTTCTTCCTTGCGGGATCGATCTCGTCCAGATGACCTGTAGGGATGGTACAGTCTATCACTTCTGACGTTATCCAGTGGCTGTCTTTGGCTGCTCGGATGCATGCTAGTACCAGCTACAGTTGGCCCCTGCCTTGATCTTCCCCTGTGGGGTTCTGTTTCGAGCATTTCCATGGGGTCAACTTCGGGCTGGGTTCTAGCTCGGCTCCGTTCAGCGGGGTTTGTATGATTAGGCGGCTTGACTGGCTCAGCTACATCCGACCCTTGCCTGGCACCTCCCCCGTTGGGTTCGGTTCCAAGTGTTTCCTCGGGTCGGAATTCGGGCTGAGTCCGGGCTCGGCTCCTACCATGGTTGTTTCTGTTGTTAACTTCTTCGAAGAAGAAAGGTCTTTGTTGCCTTCCAGATCCTCCAGATTGGGACTCACCCCATGATTCAGTGTTGCGGTTGGATTCTTCAGCATCCCTTAAGCGAGACATGAGTTGGTCCACCAAGGCTTCTTGTTGGGATGTGAAGCGGTTGGTTACTTCAGCCACAACCCTGTCCAGATCTGCCCTAGTAATTGGTTGTTCAATGGCGGGGGCTGTCGGATTTGCCTGATTTTCATCTGCTACTGCTGTCAAGACGGGATGATTCTCTTGATTCGGGGCTACTGGATCTGGGGTATTGCTAGTTGCGACGTTCATTCCTTTGTTAACATCCCTCCTCTGCCAGGAAGTCATGTTGTCGGGGGAAGGAACGATGTTGTTAAGAAGAAGGTTGAATGGGAGAGGCTGTAGCTTCTAGCTTGAGTTCAATTCTCAGTGAAAGCACCAAAAATGTTTGCACAAAAAATGGGCAAACACCTCCAAGTCGTGTGATTTAGTTGATTTTATGTGGTTCTTAATGATTTAGATGAGTTATGTAAATATGAAAAAAGCAGGGGCTAAAATGTAAAAGACACACAGATTTATAGTGGTTCGGCCAGAACGTGCCTACGTCCACTTTATATGTTATTATCCTTTTTCCTTCTGATTACAAGTACATAGCTTTGTATACAAGTATATGAAAGTAGTTTGAAAGTTCCTTCCGTGCTTGAGCTCTCAAACTTGTCTGCCATTGTTGTACCCCTGCCCCTCTATTTATAGAGTGAGGCTGCAGGTAGAGGTCCTGGGAGTATATAGCTGCTGGTGGGCCTGGGCTGAAGCAATCTGGCCTGGCAGCATTCTGGTTTGGTATGCCTCGGTCCGGTGGTAATGGTAGATGGCTAGACCGGTGGTTGGTCGAGTGGTTGTTGGTGGGAGATGAGTCCTTGGACTGGTATGATTGGTTCGGCTAGGACGTGGCTCGGTGGGTTGGTCCGGCATGGAGTCGAGGTGGTTGGACCGGTAGTGAGATGGAAGGGCATTGATGCATGGACCGGTGGGACTTGGTCCGATGGGAGTGGACTATGGTCCGGTTGTGGTTGGTCCGGTGGATATGGACCGGTTGTGGGAGATTCGGCGGCATGTGAAGTAATGTGGTTCGGTGGTAGGAGGGAGGTATGTGGTTTAGTTCGGTAGTAGTTCATCCGGTGGAGCTTCATTCGGCAGGGATGCTTGGTGGGTTGGTTCGGCGAGGCTTGGAAGTGGAGATATCTGGTCTGGTTCGGCATGGAGCTTGGACCGGATGACCTTTGGTTCGGCAAGGAGGTGTCGTTTTGCTCGATGGGCTTGTTTCGACGAAGGATGGAAACTCATGGGTGGAAACACGCCCAACAGTTATCGCCTGCGTAACTCTAAACGAGCCAGAAGTTATGGCCGTCCGAATAATCGATATCTACAGGGTGCAACATCCGCGGTGCAAGGTGCAACGTCCATCCGAAATGGCAAAACTGTGTCGTACGACATTTAGAAATGCGTGCATGGATTTGAAACGGAACAGTACCATGGTGCACCACTCTCCAACGATGGAAAATCGAAGACGAGCCAAGGTAATCGCGTTTTACCGTAAAAATCGGGTGTCGAAAAAACGAAGGGTAAAAAAGTTACGAGACCCGATTGAGATTCGGGATGTCCTTTTTGGGCATTAATCTATCCGTTGACGGCTGAAAGCAGTCAAAGCTGTAGAACTCACCATGGCCTTCGTTTTGACAGGTTATCGCCCCCGTAACTCTAAACGAGCCAGAAGTTATGGTCGTCCGAATAATTGATATCTACAGGGTGCAACATCTGCGGTGCAAGGTGCAACGTCCGTCCGAAATGGCGAAACAGTGCCGTACGACTTTTAGAAATGCGTGCATGGATTTGAAACGGAACAGTACAATGGTGCACCACTCTCTAGCAATGGCAAATCGAAGACGAGCCCCGGTAATCCCGTTTTACCGTAAAAATCCGGTGTCGAAAAAACGAAGGGTAAAAAACTTACGAGACCCGATTGAGATTCGGGATGTCCTTTTTAGGCATTAATCTATCCGTTGACGGCTGAAAGCAGTCAAAGCCATAGAACTCACCGTGGCCTTCGTTTTGAAAGGTTATCGCCCTCGTAACTCTAAAGGAGCCAGAAGTTATGGCCGTCCGAATAATCGATATCTACAGGGTGCAACATCCGCGGTGCAAGGTGCAACGTCCGTCCGAAATGGCGAAACAGTGTCGTACGACTTTTAGAAATGCGTGCATGGACTTGAAATGGAACAATACCATGGTGCACCACTCTCCAGCGATGGCAAATCGAAGACGAGCCACGGTAATCCCGTTTTACCATAAAAATCCGGTGTCGAAAAAACGAAGGGTAAAAAACTTACGAGACCCGATTGAGATTCGGGATGTCCTTTTTGGGCATTAATCTATCCATTAACGGCTGAAAGCCGTCAAAGCCGTAGAACTCACCGTGGCCTTCGTTTTGACAGGTTATCGCCCCCGTAACTCTAAACGAGCCTGAAGTTATGGCCGTCCGAATAATCGATATCTACAGGGTGCAACATCCGAGGTGCAAGGTGCAACGTCCGTCCGAATGGCGAAACAGTGTCGTACGACATTTAGAAATGCGTGCATGGATTTGAAACGGAACAGTACCATGGTGAACCACTCTCCAGCGATGGGAAATTGAAGACGAGCCACGGTAATCCCGTTTTACCGTAAAAATCCGGTGTCGGAAAAACGAAGGGTAAAAAACTTACGAGACCCGATTGAGATTCGGGTTGTCCTTTTGGGCATTAATCTTTCTGTTGACGGCTGAAAGCTTTCAAAGCCGTAGAACTCACCGTGGCCTTCGTTTTGAAAGGTTATCGCCCCCGTAACTCTAAGCGAGCCAGAAGTTATGGCCGTCCGAATAATCGATATCTATAGGGTGCAACATCCGCGATGAAAGGTGCAACGTCCGTCCGAAATGGCGAAACAGTGCCGTACGACTTTTAGAAATGCGGGCATGGATTTGAAACGGAACAGTACCATGGTGCACCACTCTCCAACGATGGTAAATCTAAGACGAGCCACGGTAATGTCGTTTTACAGTAAAAATCCGGTGTCGAAAAAACGAAGGGTAAAAAACTTACGAGACCAATTGAGATTCGGGTTGTCCTTTTTGGGCATTAATCTATCCGTTGACGGCTAAAAGCTTTCAAAGCCGTAGAACTCACCGTGGCCTTCGTTTTGACTGGTTATCGCCCGCGTAACTCTAAACGAGTAAGAAGTTATGGCAGTCCGAATAATCGATATCTACAGGGTGCAACATCCGCGGTGCAAGGTGCAACGTCCGTCCGAAATGGCGAAACAGTGCCGTACGACTTTTAGGAATGCGTGCATGGATTTGAAACGGAACAGTACCATGGTGCACCACTCTCCAGCGATGGCAAATCGAAGACGAGCCACAGTAATGCTGTTTTACCGTAAAAATCCGGTGTCGAAAAAATGAAGGGTAAAAAACAGACACGGTGACTTCTACGGCTTTGACGGCTTTCAGCCGTCAACGGATAGATTAATGCCCAAAAAGGACAACCCGAATCTCAATCGGGTCTCGTAAGTTTTTTACCCTTCGTTTTTTCGACATCGGATTTTTATGGTAAAATGGGATTACCGTGGCTTGTCTTCGATTTACCATCGCTGGAGAGTGGTGCACCATGGTACTGTTCCGTTTCAAATCCATGCACTCATTTCTAAAAGTCGTACGACACTGTTTCCCCATTTCGGACGGATGTTGCACCTTGCACCATGGATGTTGCACCATGTAGATATCGATTATTCGGACGGCCATAACTTCTGGCTCGTTTAGACTTACGAGAGCCATAACCTGTCAAAACGAAGGCCACGGTGAGTTCTACGGCTTTGACAGCTTTCAGCCATCAACGGATAAATTAATGCCCAAAAAGGACAACCCGAATCTCAATCGGGTCTCGTAAGTTTTTTACCCTTCGTTTTTTCGACAACGGATATTTAATGCCCAAAACGGGATTACCGTGGCTCATCTTCGATTGAGCATCACTGGAGAGTGGTGCACCATGGTACTGTTTCGTTTCAAATCCATGCACGCATTTTTAAAAGTCGAACGACACTGTTTTGCCATTTCGGACGGATGTTGCACCTTGCACCGTGGATGTTGCAGCCTGTAGATATCGATAATTCGAACGGCCATGACTTCTGGCTCGTTTAGAGTTACGGGAGCCATAACCTATCAAAACGAATGCCACGATGAGTTCTACGGCTTTGACAGCTTTCAGCCGCCAGCGGATAAATTAATGCCCAAAAAGGGCAACCCGAATCTCAATCTGGTCTCATAAGTTTTTTACCCTTGGTTTTTTCGAGATCGGATTTTTACGGTAATGTTATCCCGCTTTTTGGGCAAAAGCCGTGATACCAAAAGATTGGTCAAAGACAAAAGACAGTTCGACTCAAAGATTGATCGTACTTCACTCCGCTATGGATATCGATGAATTCTGTCCGAGTCCGGATCGTGCCACAATTGATAGGGCATAACAAGAAAGACCATAGAAGCCACCAATTCAAATTTCAAATCAATCCGAGGTCATATGCTCAAGTTATGATGGATTCAAGTTAATAAAGATGGACGTCGCTAGGTTCGAACCCATCATGTTCGAACCCAACTAGTTCGAAACCATTTGTTTCGAACCCATCATGTTCGAAACCAACTAGTTCGAACCCAACAAAAGAACGTAGGTTCGAATCCATCAGAGTGCTCCTGACTTCGAATCCATAAGAAATGCCCCTGCTTCGACTCCATGTATTTCGAATCGATCAGACGTCCCCTACTTCGAATCCATGACCTAGACCTTACTTCGAACCCATCCAAGCAGCCATACTTCGAATCCGTGTCCTAGAAATACTAGATCAGTTTGATTATTATACCATTTTCTACATACCCCGAGAGCACAATCAGAAAGCCGATTCATTGGCAAAGTTGGCAAGTACAGGCGAAGCTCAACACTTGGGACTCGTCCCCGTCGAGACATTATCCTCTCCGAGCATTGATCGAACGGAGAATGAATTCACGTTTGAAGCTACCTCCGAGAAGGGATCATGGATGACTCCCTATCAAGATTACATTGAGCATGGCACACTGCCTGAACGACGAAGTGAAAGAAGACAGATTCTTCGAAAGGTGTCACGATTTGCCATTCAAAACGGAGTTATGTATCGGAGAGGATACTCTGTTCCCCTTCTCCGGTGTATCGCACATGACGAAATCAAGCGAGTGTTGCGTGAGGTGCACGAAGGAGAATGTGGCGATCACACTGGGGGGCAAGCGCTTGCCAAGAAAATACTTCGATACGGATATTATTGGCCTACTGTTAACCACGATGCTATGGATTATGCCAAAAGATGTGATAAATGCCAGAGACACGCTCGGGTCCCTAGAGCCCCGCCTTCTAAAATAACCCAAATGGTCAGTCCGTGGCCATTTGCAATGTGGGGGATGGATATAATCGGTGCATTGCCTTTAGCTAAAGGGGGAGCAAAGTACGCCATAGTTGCGGTTAATTACTTCACCAAATGGGCTGAGGCTGAGCCCCTTGCAACGATTACAACGAAAAAGGTGATCAACTTCGTGGTACGCAACATCATATGCCGGTTTGGTCTCCCGCATACTATTACACCGATAATGGAGCCCAATTCGACAGTACTGAATTCAAGGACTTCTGTCTGCGATTTCACATCCATAAGAGATTCTCAGCAGTAGCGCACCCCCAAGCGAATGGTCAGGTCGAGGCCGTCAATAAGGTTATCAAGTCTATATTGAAGAAAAGATTGGAGAAAGCCGGGGGCAAGTGGGTTGATGAACTACCAATGGCTCTGTGGGCGTACAGAACGACTCACAAAACTGCGACCGGACACACCCCTTTTTCTCTATCCTATGGCTCTGAAGCAGTTATTCCAGTCGAAATGGAAGTTCACTCTCACCGTGTGACATACTACGACCCGAAAACGAATGCTATACTACTCGCTGAATCCCTAGATCTGCTTGATGAGAAGCGTGAAGAAGCCTATGTGAGGGCAGCTGCATATCGAGGTCGAGTCGCTCGAATGTACAACTCCAAGGTCCGCCCACGAACTTTTGAACCCGGCGACCTGGTACTCAAGAGAATTTACCCGGTACCTTCGCACATAAACCCAAATTGGGAAGGGCCGTATATGATTTCACAAAAGCTCAGAGATGGCACATTCAAGTTATCAACCGTTGATGGTCTCACTTTACCAAGAGCCTGGAATAGCGGAAGCCTCCGTCACTACTACATCTGACAGGCTTTACTTATCTATTGTTTATCAATTTCTTCCTTAGCATTTTGTTTTTGCATTTTGAAATTTGAACTTGTAATAAGGCATCTGATTTTGCCATGTTTCTCTCGTTTCAGCAATAAAATGCCATCTCTTCGAGCCAAAAGTTATGATCCACTAAAAATAACACATAATATTACGTTGCACGAAGAGCTAAATTCCATCGCACGGTGGGATTTATTCAAATAGGGAGTAACTGTGATACGACCAGTCACTCACTAAATGAGACCCGAGCTCGGGGGCAAAATACAATACCAGCATTCACAGGGATTGATACACGACAATCCTCCTGCTAACTCCGAATTCTCAGAATACGAATTGGAGTATAAACATCAAATCAGTCGTTCCCAAAGTGTGAACGAATTCCTAAGAAGCCCAAATAGGTGTGACTGACCACCTATCGGCTGACTCCAACTTTCTAGAGTGTGAATTGGAGTATAAACATTCCATAATTCGTTCCCGGAGTGCGAACGGACTCCAACTTCCCAGAGTGTGAATTGGAGTATAAACATTCCATAATTTGTTCCCGGAGTGCGAACGGACTCCAACTTCCCAGAGTGTGAATTGGAGTATAAACATTCCATAATTCGTTCCCGGAGTGCGAACGGACTCCAACTTCCCAGAGTGTGAATTGGAGTATAAACATTCCATAATTCGTTCCCGGAGTGCGAACGGACTCCAACTTCCCAGAGTACGAATTGGAATATAAACATCAAATCAGTCGTTCCCAGAGTGTGAACGAATTCCTAAAAAGCCCAAATAGGTGTGACTGACCACCTATCGGCTAACTCCGACTTCCCACAGCGTAAACTGGAGTATAAACAATCAATAATTCGTTCCCAGAATGCGAACGGACTCCAACTTCCCTGAGTGCGAATTGGAGTATAAACATCTAATCCAGATTCCCGAAGCGCGAATCGAAGTACAAACAACAATTCGAAGTTCCCGAAATACGGGCCGAGATGTCAACATCAACTCCCAATTCCCATAGCGTGAAGTGGAGTATAAATATCAATTCCAAGTTCCTAGAGCGTGAACTGTGTTCCAAACATCGATAACCCTCAGAGTCCTGGAATGCGGGACAGATTATCGATCTCAAATTGTCATGAGTCCCCAGAAGGGGGGGCATGTGCCCAAAGGCTTGCAATAAACGCAATCAGCCGCCAGAATATGAGTATTATTCCCCGCAACTAAGGGGCAAAAAGCTAAGTGTTAATGACTGGCTTAAGTGATAATATACTCAGAATCCGACTCAATCATTAAATCACGACACGAAGCTATATAAATACTGAGCGGATACAAAACAAATACTGCAAGGCATTTAGGTAAGAAGAAAAGAATAATTTCCCATTTCATCAGCCAACAAAAACAGGTTTGATTACATGGCAAGTAAAGATGTTTCGATTAAGTGGAGGCCGAATCCACACATACACATGGCCCAAAGAAGAACAAGAGAAAAGACAAAAGAATTGTTATCCGCAATCTCTTGACAAAGCGAAGGGCTCACTCTTTCTTCCTCCGGTGCTTCTTCCTCGGAGTCGAGCCGCTAGACCTACTTCCTGGCTTCCTGCGAGACTTTTTGCCTTTCTTAGGAACATCCTCCGGGTCTGGCATAATATCGACATCTTCCTCAGAACTGGAAGGGACAGAGATCCTTCTGTGGGGGTGAGCCGAGGGCATGGGAGCGGTAACATGTACTTGGTCAGCAACACTCGAGACGGTTACCGTGCCACCAGGAGAAATCATCATTAGAGAAGATAAGCTTGAGGGAACGGCGTCACCACCGGGACCAACTGTCACTGTCTTGGCCATCTCGGCACTTATCTCTGCTAAAATCTCCTCCTCTCGAGACAGTTGAGCTGCGCTAGGTACGCCAGTGGTCGTCACGATCGAACTAGAAACTGGAGCAACTCCGCTCGTCACAAAAGAGAGGTCGGGCATGGGATCAAGAGGGTGACCAAATAGCTCTTCAAACATTTGAACATCAAATGACATTGAGCCTCCCTCTCCCATATCACCGACCATGGCGGCAGTTGAAATCGCCTCGGTGACAATAACTCCACGCGTAGGATATAAAGCCGAAGGAACAGGGAGCACGGGTGCGACACTCTCGGTCACTAAACAGAAAAATTAGAGCTATCAGACCAAGAAATTCCCTCGAAAATCAATGTTTTAAGACGTAAAGAGAGTAATCAAAACACCTACTTTACCTTGCCTTGGAGCTTGAACAAGCTCGAGGGCGGGAGTCTTGCCCGCAGACAGTTCCGGTTGGTCCGGATTGTAGGCTGGAATAGCTTGTGGATCAACCACAGCAACAGCTTCGGATGAAGTCGAAACGGGGACTTCAGCACTCTCGCTATGGTGCACAATACCCGAACCTTCGCCAACCTCCGTTTGATGGACGCCAAGTCTCTCTTTTTCAACAGAAATGATTGCTACATGAAGGGTCCTCCTCTCATCCTCGCTGAGCAGACGTGACTCAAGCTCAAACTCATCTAATACCGAATCCGGACAAGACATCCTCTTGTTTTCCACTAATTTCTTCCAAGCATTGTAGAGAGGCATCGAGTAATCCCCTAGCCAGGAAAGATTTCTATGCTCCAATACATTGGCATTATATGTGTCCAAAAGATCGTCGAATTCAGCCTCCATCTTGAACTTCTCTGCTTGGACTCTCTCCTCCAACTCCGATTCAACCTCCTTAACCCTTGCAATTGCCGCATCGCGCTCAGCCCAAAAAGATACAGCCTGCTCACACGCCTCTTGCGCAGCCACGTTCGCGTCGTCTTTTTCTTTATTCATGTCAGCGAACCTAGCCTTTAGCTCCTCTAGTTCCTTCACTGCCGCATCCCGCTCAGATTCAACATTCTTGTATCGATGGCCTAAGTCTTCAACTAAAGTACAATGTGCCTGTTGCATTTTCGCCATTTCAGCTAATGTCTCATCAACCTTCTGTAACGACTCGACCTCGGCCTTGCGGGAAGATTCCGCCTCAGATTGGAGTATGTCGACAATACGACTCTTTTGAGCCAAGTCGGCCTCTAGCTTCTCGATGATTTGGGCCCGGTCGAAGGCAGCTTTGGAAGCCTTGACGGCCGCTGTTATCCCGCTTTTTGGGCAAAAGCCGTGATACTAAAAGATTGGACAAAAACAAAAGACAGTTCGCCTCAGAGACTGGTTGCACTTCATTTCGCTATGGATATCAGTGAATTTTGTCCGAGTCCGGAACGGGCCGCAATTGATAAGGCATGACAAGAAAGACCATAGGAGCCAGCATTTCAAATTTCAAGTCAATTCGAGGTCATATGCTCAAGTTATGATGGGTTCAAGATTAAGAAGATGTACATTGCTCGGTTCGAACCCATCATGTTCGAACCCATCATATTCGAACCCATCACGTTTGAACCCATCACTTCGAACCCATCAGCTAACACCTTCTTTCGAATCCATCAGCCAACGTCTCCCTTCGAATCCATCCATCAACTTCGTATCCATCACTCACCTTCGAATCCATCCATCACCTTCGACTCCATCAAACTTCGTATCCATCACTACTACGAAACCATCCATCAACTTCGTATCCATCACTCACCTTCGAATCCATCCATCACCTTCGACTCCATCAAACTTCGTATCCATCACTACTACGAATCCATCCATCAACTTCGTATCCATCACTCACCTTCGAATCCATCCATCACCTTCGACTCCATCAAACTTCGTATCCATCACCACCTTCGAATCGATCACAAGCTTCGCGTCCATCACCACCTTCGAATCCATACTGTCTTCGAACCCTAACACGTTAAAAACAACCTCGAATCGATACCAAAAGCCATCGATTCGAAGCGCCCCCTCACGCAACAGGTTCGGTTCGAACCTATGGTTTCGAAACCATATGGATTCGAACCATATGGATTCGAACCTATGGGTTCGAACCATATGGATTCGAAACATATGGGTTCGAACGACCCATAGCATCGGTTCGAACCAACCAGCGTACCGAAGAGCCCAATTTCGAACCGATCATAACTCCCAATCTACTGATCCAAATGCCATGAAATTTTCACAGATGTTTGTCTACATGATGAAGAACGTCCACGCCAAGTTTCATCGCGATTGGACAATTTCTTGATCGATTCGAAGTTAACTTCGAATCGATCCCAAACAGAGCACGCACTCCAAGAACGCGGGCCTGTGGGCCCCCCGTCACGTGCCAAGCAGCCTCTCCAGGTTTTAGGCGGGATTTTGGCCTTCCACACCTATAAATAGACCCCCTGGTCATTCAGAAAGGAGGAGGAAATTCAGAAGAGAGAAAGCAAGCCCAGACTCTGCTGAATTCAATTCTTTTAGCTATTTTTCAGATTGTAACCCGTTGTAATCAATCTAATCAAGAAAAGCAATAAAGGGAAAACCTTCAAAGTGGACGTAGGCACGAACGCCGAACCACTATAAATCTGTGTGTCTTTTACAGTTTAGTACCTGCTTTTTATATATTTGCGAAAATCATCCAAATTACAAAGAACAACGTAAAATCAACAGATCACACGACTTAAGGGTGTTTGCCCATATTTTGTGCAAACATTTTGGTGCTTTCACTGAGAACTGATTCAGGAAGAAGTTGAATTTGAAAATCCAGGAGTTCAGATCTAGGAATTATGACAAGACAATCGAGTAGAAGGCCAAGGCCTAAGAGAAGTGAACCACAAGGAAGTCAAGAAGCTTCCTCAGGAGGGAATCAAGCATCGATCTACATCACTAGGGACGAAATGGAGACAATGATGAAGAGACAGGAGGAATTGATTCAGAGCTTATTCCAACAAATTGGACAACTTGGAACACAGAATAGAGAAACTAATGGAGTTCAGAACGGAGCTGGACCGTCCGACATAGCACCTGGATTAGGAGGCACACACTTGGAGCACGAAGATCCAGTCCCGGAGGGAGAGAGAGGAGTACCCACGCAACCTGGAGGCAACAGAGGAATGAACACTCAGTCAAGGGGGCAGATTCCAGAATTCCCTCGTGAACTCGGGGGGCAGGTTGAAAGTAATGAACGAAGATTGCATCTCGGTGACAACGACAGATTGGCGGAGATGGTTAGAAGAGCTATGAGAGGCGGTTTGGTAAACAAAGATTTGGAGGATGTTAATAGGAGTCCTTTCACTTCAGCGATTAGACAAGCTAGAAACCCACCAGATTTCAAGTTACCATCGTTGGACATGTATGATGGGAGAACGGACCCAACGGTTCATCTAACAAAGTATATGAGGCATATGGAAGTGTTGGGGGCATCAGAGGAGGTTATGGCCCGGTGCTTTCCATTATACTTGACGGATATTGCAGCATTGTGGTTTAGGCAATTAGAGAATGGATCCATCGGAACATGGAATGGTTTAATTGAGAAATTTATGAGGCAACTCAGGGTTCACATTACGAGACCCAAGAATGTGATGACTTTAGCAACCCTAAAACAAAAAGCCGGAGAGACCTTGAGGAGTTATCTAGCACGATTCAATGCAGCAGCAGCGTCAGTGGACCGAGCGGATCCGTCCATGGTGGTAATGGCAGCTGTGTCCGGAGCAGCTGACGGCACAGAATTCAAGAATTCATTGACTAAAGACCGACCCGTGGATCTAGAAGAATTCTACAACGAGGCAGAAAAGTTTTTACGACTAGAGGATGCAAATGCAGAAAGAGAAGAAGGAGAGGGAATAGAGGTTTATATGCTTAAAGACAGAAAGCCTACCGAAAAGGACTCAGACAAGGATAAAGGAAAACGAAGGGCTGAGGATTATGATGACAGATCAAAACGGCAGCGGAGAGAGCCGCGATTCACGACTTACACCGAGCTGACTGAAAGTTTGGAACGTATTTATCAGGACACCAAGGAGCAGAACTCACCGTGGCCTTCATTTTGACAGGTTATCGCCCCCGTAGCTCTAAACGAGCCAGAAGTTATGGCCGTCCGAATAATCGATATCTACAAGGTGCAACATCCGCGGTGCAAGGTGCAACGTCCGTCCGAAATAACGAAACAGTGCCGTACGACTTTTAGAAATGCGTGCATAGATTTGAAACGGAACATTACCATGGTGCACCACTCTCCAGCGATAGCAAATCGAAGACGAGCCACGGTAATCCCGTTTTACCGTAAAAATCCGGTGTCGAAAAAACGAAGGGTAAGAAACTTACGAGACTCGATTGAGATTCGGGATGTCCTTTTTGGGCATTAATCTATCCGTTGATGGCTGAAAGCTGTCAAAGCCGTAGAACTCACCGTGGCCTTCGTTTTGACAGGTTATCGCCCGCGTAACTCTAAACGAGCCAGAAGTTATAGCCGTCCGAATAATCGATATCTACAGGGTGCAACATCCGCGGTGCAAGGTGCAACATCCGTCTGAAATGGCAAAACTGTGTCGTACGACATTTAGAAATGCGTGCATGGATTTGAAACGGAACAGTACCATGGTGCCCCACTCTCCAGCGATGGCAAATCGAAGACGAGCCACGGTAATGCCGTTTTACCGTAAAAATCCGGTGTCGAAAAAACGAAGGGTAAAAAACATACGAGACCCGATTGAGATTCGGGATGTCCTTTTTGGGCATTAATCTATCCGTTGACGGCTGAAAGCTGTCAAAGCCATAGAACTCACCGTGGCCTTCATTTTGACAGGTTATCGCCCCCGTAGCTCTAAACGAGCCAGAAGTTATGGCCGTCCGAATAATCGATATCTACAGGGTGCAACATCCACGGTGCAAGGTGCAACGTCCGTCCGAAATGGCGAAACAGTGCCGTACGACTTTTAGAAATGCGTGCAAAGATTTGAAACGGAACGTTACCATGGTGCACCACTCTCCAGCGATGGATAATGGAAGACGAGCCACGTTAATCCCGTTTTACCGTAAAAATCCGGGGTAAAAAAACGAAGGGTAAAAAACTTACGAGACCCGATTGAGATTCGGGATGTCCATTTTGGGCATTAATCTGTCCGTTGATGGCTGAAAGCCGTCAAAGCCGTAGAACTCACCGTGGCCTTCGTTTTGACAGGTTATCGCCCCCGTAACTCTAAACGAGCCAGAAGTTATGGCCGTTCGAATAATCGATATCTACAGGGTGCAACATACGCGGTGCAAGTTGCAACGTCCGTCCGAAATGGTGAAACAGTGTCGTACGACATTTAGAAATGCATGAATGGATTTGAAACGGAACAGTACCATGGTGGACCACTCTCCAGCGATGGCAAATCGAAGATGAGCCACGGTAATCTCGTTTTACCGTAAAAATCCGGTGTCGAAGAAACAAAGGGTAAAAAACTTACGAGACCCGATTGAGATTCGTGTTGTCCTTTTTGGGCATTAATCTATCCGTTGACGGCTGAAAGCTTTAAAAGCCGTAGAACTCACCGTGGCATTCGTTTTGACAGGTTATCGCCCCCGTAACAATAAACGAGCAAGAAGTTATGGCCGTCCGAATAATCGATATCTACAGGGTGCAACATCCGCGATGCAAGGTGCAACGTCCGTCCGAAATGGCGAAACAGTGTCGTACGACTTTTAGAAATGCAGGCATGGATTTGAAATGGAACAGTACCATGGTGCACCACTCTCCAGCGATGGTAAATCGAAGACGAGCCACGGTAATGCCGTTTTACCGTAAAAATCCGGTGTCGAAAAAACAAAGCGTAAAAAGCTTACGACACCCGATTGAGATTCGGGTTGTCCTATTAGGGCATTAATCTATCCGTTGACGGCTGAAACCTTTCGAAGCCGTGGAACTCACCGTGGCCTTCGTTTTGACAGGTTATCGCCCGCGTAAATCTAAACGAGCCAGAAGTTATGGCCGTCCGAATAACCGATATCTACAGGGTGCAACATCCGCGGTGCAAGGTGCAACGTCCGTCCGAAATGGCGAAACAGTGTCGTACGACTTTTAGGAATGCGTGCATGGATTTGAAACGGAACAGTACCATGGTGCACCACTCTCCAGCGATGGAAAATCGAAGACGAGCCACGGTAATGCCGTTTTACCGTAAAAATCCGGTGTCGAAAAAACGAAGGGTAAAAAACTTACGAGACCCGATTGAGATTCGGGATGTCCTTTTTTGGCATTAATCTATCCGTTGACGGCTGAAAGCGATCAAAGCCTTAGAACTCACCGTGGCCTTCGTTTTGACAGGTGATCGCCCCCGTAACTGTAAACGAGCCAGAAGTTATGGCGTCCGAATAATCGATATCTACAGGGTGCAACATCCGTGGTGCATGGTGCAACGTCCATCCGAAATGGCGAAACAGTGCCGTACGACTTTTAGAAATGCGGGCATGCATTTGAAACGGAACTGTACCATGGTGCACCACTCTCCAGCGATGGTAAACCGAAGACGAGCCACGGTAATGCCGTTTTACCATAAAAATCCGATGTCGAAAAAACGAAGGGTAAAAAACTTACGAGACCCGATTGAGATTCGGGTTGTCCTATTTTGGCATTAATCTATCCGTTGACAGCTGAAAGCTGTCAAAGCCGTAGAACTCACCGTGGCCTTTGTTTTGACAGGTTATCGCCCCCGTAGCTCTAAACGAGCCAGAAGTTATGGCCGTCCGAATAATCGATATCTACAGGGTGCAACATCCGCGGTGCAAGGTGCAACGTCCGTCCGAAATGGAGAAACACTGTCGTACGACTTTTAGGAATGCGTGCATGGATTTGAAACGGAACAGTACCATGGTACACCACTCTCCAACGATGGAAAATCGAAGATGAGCCACGATAATGCCGTTTTACCGTAAAAATCCGGTGTCGAAAAAACGAAGGGTAAAAAACTTACGAGACCCGATTGAGATTCGGGATGACCTTTTTGGGCATTAACCTATCCGTTGACGGCTGAAAGCGGTCAAAGCCGTAGAAATCACAGTGGCCTTCGTTTTGACAGGTGATCGCCCCCGTAACTCTAAACGACCCAGAAGTTATGGCCGTCCGAATAATCGATATCTACAGGGTGCAACATCCGCGGTGCAAGGTGCAACGTCCGTCCGAAATGGCGAAACAGTGTCGTACGACATTTAGAAATGCATGCATGGGTTTGAAACGGAACAGTACCACGGTGCACCACTCTCCAGCGATGGCAAATCGAAGATGAGCTACGGTAATCCCGTTTTACCGTACAGATCCGGTGTCGAAAAAACGAAGGGTAAAAAACTTACGAGACCCGATTGAGATTCGGGTTGTCCTTTTTGGGCATTAATCTATCCGTTGACAGCTGAAAGATTTAAAAGCCGTAGAACTCACCGTGTCCTTCGTTTCGACAGGTTATCGCCCCCGTAACACTGAACAAGCCAGAAGTTATGGCCGTCCGAATAATCGATATCTATAGGGTGCAACATCCGCGGTGCAAGGTGCAACGTCCGTCCGAGATGGCGAAACAGTTTCGTACGACTTTTAGGAATGCGTGCATGGATTTGAAACGGAACAGTACCATGGTGCACCACTCTCCAGCGATGGCAAATCGAAGACGAGCCACGGTAATGCCGTTTTACCGTAAAAATCCGGTGTCGAAAAAACGAAGGGTAAAAAACTTACGAGACCCGATTGGGATTCGGGATGTCCTTTTTGGGCATTAATCTATCCGTTGATGGCTGAAAGCGGTCAAAGCCGTAGAACTCACCGTGGCCTTCGTTTTGACAGGTGATCGCCCCCGTAACTCTAAACGAGCCAGAAGTTATGGCCGTCGGAATAATCGATATCTACAGGGTGCAACATCCGTGGTGCAAGGTGCAACGTCCGTCCGAAATGGCGAAACAGTGCCGTACGACTTTTAGAAATGCGGGCATGGATTTGAAACGGAACAGTACCATGGTGCACCACTCTCCAGTGATGGTAAATCGAAAATGAGCCACGGTAATGCCGTTTTACCGTAAAAATCCGGTGTCGAAAAAAACGAAGGGTAAAAAACTTACGAGACCCGATTGAGATTCGGGTTGTCCTTTTTGGGCATTAATCTATCCGTTGACGTCTGAAAGCTGTCAAAGCCGTAGAACTCACCGTGATCTTTGTTTTGACAGGTTATCGCCCCCGTAGCTCTAAACGAGCCAGAAGTTATGGCCGTCCGAATAATCGATATCTACAGGGTGCAACATCCGCGGTGCAAGGTGCAACTTCCGTCCGAAATGGAGAAACAGTGCCGTACGACTTTTAGTAATGCGTGCATGGATTTGAAACGGAACAGTACCATGGTGCACCACTCTCCAGCGATGGCAAATCGAAGACGAGCCACGGTAATGCCGTTTTACCGTAAAAATCCGGTGTCGAAAAAACGAAGGGTAAAAAACTTACGAGACCCGATTGAGATTCGGGATGTCCTTTTTGGGCATTAATCTATCCGTTGACGGCTGAAAGCGGTCAAAACCGTATAACTCACCATGGCCTTCGTTTTGACAGGTGATCGACCCTGTAACTCTTAACGAGCCAGAAGTTATGGCTGTCCGAATAATCGATATCTACAGGGTGAAACATCCGCGGTGCAAGGTGCAACGTCCGTCCGAAATGGCGAAACAGTGTCGTACGAAATTTAGAAATGCATGCATGGATTTGAAACGGAATCGTACCATGGTGCACCACTTCCAGCGATGGCAAATCGAAGACGAGCCACGGTAATCCCGTTTTACCGTAAAAATCCGGTGTCGAAAAAACGAAGGGTAAAAAACTTACGAGACCCGATTGAGATTCGGGTTGTCCTTTTTGGGCATTAATCTATCCGTTGACGGCTGAAAGCTTTAAAAGCTGTAGAACTCACCGTGGCCTTCGTTTCGACAGGTTATTGCCCCCGTAACACAGAACGAGCCAGAAGTTATGGCCGTCCGAATAATCGAAATCTACAGGGTCCAACATCCGCGGTGCAAGGTGCAACGTCCGTCCGAAATGGCGAAACAGTGCCGTACGACTTTTAGGAATGCGTGCATGGATTTGAAACGGAACAGTACCATGGTGCACCACTCTCCAGCGATGGCAAATCGAAGACGAGCCACGGTAATGTCGTTTTACCGTAAAAATCCAGTGTCAAAAAAACGAAGGGTAAAAAACTTACGAGACCCGATTGAGATTCGGGATGTCCTTTTTGGGCATTAATCTATCCGTTGACGGCTGAAAGCGGTCAAAGCCGTAGAACTCACCGTGGCCTTCGTTTTGACAGGTGATCGCCCCCGTAACTCTAAACGAGCCAGAAGTTATGGCCGTCCGAATAATCGATATCTACAGGGTGAAACATCCGCGGTGTAAGGTGCAACGTCCGTCCGAAATGGCGAAACAGTGCTGTACGACATTTTGAAATGCATGCATGGGTTTGAAATGGAACAGTTCCATGGTACACCACTCTCCAGCGATGGCAAATCGAAGACGAGCCACGGTAATCCCGTTTTACCGTAAAAATCCGGTGTCGAAAAAACGAAGGGTAAAAAACTTACGAGACCCGATTGAGATTCGGGTTGTCCTTTTTGGGCATTAATCTATCTGTTGATGACTGAAAGCTTTCAAAGCTGTAGAACTCACCGTGGCCTTCGTTTTGACAGGTTATCGCCCGCGTAAATCTAAACGAGCCAGAAGTTATGGCCGTCCGAATAATCGATATCTACAGGGTGCAACATCCACGGTGCTAGGTGCAACGTCCGTCCGAAATTGCGAAACAGTGTCGTACGACTTTTAGGAATGCGTGCATGGATTTGAAAAAGAACAGTACCATAGTGCACCGCTCTCCAGCGATGGCAAATCGAAGACGAGCCATGGTAATGCCGTTTTACTGTAAAAATCCGGTGTCGAAAAAACGAAGGGTAAAAAACTTACGAGACCCGATTGAGATTCGCGATGTCCTTTTTGGGCATTAATCTATCCGTTGACGACTGAAAGCGGTCAAAGCCGTAGAACTCACCGTGGCCTTCGTTTTGACAGGTGATCGCCCCCGTAACTCTAAACGAGGCAGAAGTTATGGCCGTCCGAATAATCGATATCTACAGGGTGCAACATCCGCGGTGCAAGGTGCAACGTCCGTCCGAAATGGCGAAACAGTGCCGTACGACTTTTAGGAATGCATGCATGGATTTGAAACGGAACGGTGCCATGGTGCACCACTCTCCAGCGATGGCAAATCGAAGACGAGCCACGGTAATGTCGTTTTACCGTAAAAATCCGGTGTCGAAAAAACGAAGGGTAAAAAACTTACGAGACCCGATTGTGATTCGGGATGTCCTTTTTGGGCATTAATCTATCCGTTGACGGCTGAAAGCGGTCAAAGCCGTAGAACTCACCGTGGCCTTCGTTTTGACAGGTGATCGCCCCCGTAACTCTAAACGAGCCAGAAGTTATGGCCGTCCGAATAATCGATATCTACAGGGTGCAACATCCGCGGTGTAAGGTGCAACGTCCATCCGAAATGGCGAAACAGTGCCGTACGACATTTTGAAATGCATGCATGGGTTTGAAATGGAACAGTACCATGGTACACCACTCTCCAGCGATGGCAAATCGAAGACGAGCCACGGTAATCCCGTTTTACCGTAAAAATCCGGTGTCGAAAAAATAAAGGGTAAAAAACTTACGAGACCCGATTGAGATTCGGGTTGTCCTTTTTGGGCATTAATCTATCTGTTGATGACTGAAAGCTTTCAAAACTGTAGAACTCACCGTGGCCTTCGTTTTGACAGGTTATCGCCCGCGTAAATCTAAACGAGCCAGAAGTTATGGCCGTCCGAATAATCGATATCTACAGGGTGCAACATCCACGGTGCAAGGTGCAACGTCCGTCCGAAATGGCGAAACAGTGCCATACGACTTTTAGGAATGCGTGCATGGATTTGAAATAGAACAGTACCATAGTGCACCACTCTCCAGCGATGGCAAATCGAAGACGAGCCATGGTAATGCCGTTTTACCGTAAAAATCCGGTGTCGAAAAAACGAAGGGTAAAAAACTTACGAGACCCGATTGAGATTCGGGATGTCCTTTTTGGGCATTAATCTATCCGTTGACGGCTGAAAGCGGTCAAAGCCGTAGAACTCACCGTGGCCTTCGTTTTGACAGGTGATCGCCCCCGTAACTCTAAACGAGGCAGAAGTTATGGCCGTCCGAATAATCGATATCTACAGGGTGCAACATCCGCGGTGCAAGGTGCAACGTCCGTCCGAAATGGCGAAACAGTGCCGTACGACATTTTGAAATGCGTGCATGGATTTGAAACGGAACAGTACCATGGTGCACCACTCTCCAGCGATGGAAAATCGTAGACGAGCCACGGTAATCCCGTTTTACAGTAAAAATCCGATGTCGAAAAAACGAATGGTAAAAAACTTACGACACCCGATTGAGATTCGGGTTGTCCTATTTGGGCATTAATCTATCCATTGACGGCTGAAAGCTTTCAAAGCCGTAGAACTCACCGTGGCCTTCGTTTTGACAGGTTATCGCCCGCGTAAATCTAAACGAGCCAGAAATTATGGCCGTCCGAATAATCGATATCTACAGGGTGCAACATCCGCGGTGCAAGGTGCAACGTCCGTCCCAAATGACGAAACAGTGCCGTACGACTTTTAGGAATGCGTGAATGGATTTGAAACAGAACAGTACCATGGTGCACCACTCTCCAGCGATGGCAAATCGAAGACAAGCCAAGGTAATGCCGTTTTACCGTAAAAATCCGGTGTCGAAAAAACAAAGGGTAAAAAACTTACGAGACCCGATTGAGATTCGGGATGTCCTTTTTGGGCATTAATCTATCCGTTGACGGCTGAAAGCGGTCAAAGCCGTAGAACTCACCGTGGCCTTCGTTTTGATAGGTGATCGCCCCCGTAACTCTAAACGAGTCAGAAGTTATGGCCGTCCGAATAATCGATATCTACAGGGTGCAACATCCGCGGTGCAAGGTGCAACGTCCGTCCGAAATGGCGAAACAGTGTCGTACGACATTTAGAAATGCATGCATGGATTTGAAATGGAATAGTACCATGGTGCACCACTTCCAGCCATGGCAAATCGAAGACGAGCCACGGTAATCCATTTTTACCGTAAAAATCCGGTGTCGAAAAAATGAAGGGTAAAAATCTTACGAGACCTGATTGAGATTGGGGTTGTCCTTTTTGAGCATTAATCTATCCATTGACGGCTGAAAGCTTTAAAAGCTGTAGAACTCACCGTGGCCTTCGTTTCGACAGGTTATCGCCCCCGTAACACTGAACGAGCCAGAAGTTATGGCCGTCCGAATAATCGATATCTACATGGTGCAACATCCGCGGTGCAAGGTGCAACGTCCATCCGAAATGGCGAAACAGTGCCGTACGACTTTTAGGAATGCGTGCATGGATTTGAAACGGAATAGTACCATGGTGCACCACTCTCCAGCAATGGAAAATCGAAGACGAGCCACGGTAATGTCGTTTTACCGTAAAAATCCGGTGTCGAAAAAACGAAGGGTAAAAAACTTACGAGACCCGATTGAGATTCGGGATGTCCTTTTTGGGCATTAATCTATCCGTTGATGGCTGAAAGCTGTCAAAGCCGTAGAACTCACTGTGGCCTTCGTTTTGACAGGTGATCGCCCCCGTAACTCTAAACGAGCCAGAAGTTATGGCCGTCCGAATAATCGATATCTACAGGGTGCAACATCCGCGGTGCAAGGTGCAACGTCCGTCCGAAATGGCGAAACAGTGCCGTACTACATTTTGAAATGCATGCATGGGTTTGAAATGGAACAGTACCATGGTGCACCACTTTCCAGCGATGGCAAATCGAAGACGAGCCACGGTAATCCCATTTTACCGTAAAAATCCGGTGTCGAAAAAATGAAGGGTAAAAAACTTACGAGACCCGATTGAGATTAGGGTTGTCCTTTTTGGGCATTAATCTATCCGTTGACGACTGAAAGCTTTCAATGCTGTAGAACTCACCGTGGCCTTCGTTTTGACAGGTTATCGCCCTCGTAAATCTAAACGAGCCAGAAGTTATGGCCGTCCGAATAATCGATATCTACAGGGTGCAACATCCGCGGTGCAAGGTGCAACGTCCGTCCGAAATGGCGGAACAGTGCCGTACGACTTTTAGGAATGCGTGCATGGATTTGAAACGGAACAGTACCATAGTGCACCACTCTCCAGCGATGGCAAATCGAAGACGAGCCATGGTAATGCCGTTTTACCGTAAAAATCCGGTGTCGAAAAAACGAAGGGTAAAAAACTTACGAGACCCGATTGATATTCGGGATGTCCTTTTTGGGCATTAATCTATCCGTTGATGGCTGAAAGCGGTCAAAGCCGTAGAACTCACCGTGGACTTCGTTTTGACAGGTGATCGCCCCCGTAACTCTAAACGAGGCAGAACTTATGGCCGTCCGAATAATCGATATCTACAGGGTGCAACATCCGCGGTGCAAGGTGCCACGTCCGTCCAAAATGGCGAAACAGTGTCGTACGACATTTTGATATGCGTGTATGGATTTGAAACGGAACAGTACCATGGTGCACCACTCTCCAGCGATGGCAAATTGTAGACGAGCCACGGTAATCCCGTTTTACAGTAAAAATCCGATGTCGAAAAAACGAATGTTAAAAAACTTACGAGACCCGATTGAGATTCGGGATGTCCTTTTTGGGCATTAATCTATCCGTTGACGGCTGAAAGCGGTCAAAGCCGTAGAACTCACCGTGGCCTTCGTTTTGACAGGTGATCGCCCCCGTAACTCTAAACGAGCCAGAAGTTATGGCCGTCCGAATAATCGATATCTACAGGGTGCAACATCCGCGGTGCAAGGTGCAACGTCAGTCCGAAATGGCGAAATAGTGCCGTACGACATTTTGAAATGCATGCATGGGTTTGAAATGGAACAGTACCATGGTGCACCATTCTCCAGCGATGGAAAATCGAAGATGAGCCACGGTAATCCCGTTTTACCGTAAAAATCCGGTGTCGAAAAAACGAAGGATAAAAAACTTACGAGACCCGATTGAGATTCGGGTTGTCCTTTTTGGGCATTAATCTATCCGTTGACGACTGAAAGCTTTCAAAGCTGTAGAACTCACCATGGCCTTCGTTTTGACAGGTTATCGCTCGCGTAAATCTAAACGAGCCAGAAGTTATGGCCGTCCGAATAATCGATATCTACAGGGTGCAACATCCGCGGTGCAAGGTGCAACGTCCGTCCGAAATGGCGAACAGTGCCGTACGACTTTTAGGAATGCGTGCATGGATTTGAAACGGAACAGTACCATAGTGCACCACTCTCCAGCGATGGGAAATCGAAGACGAGCTATGGTAATGCCGTTTTACCGTAAAAATCCGGTGTCGAAAAAACGAAGGGTAAAAAACTTACGAGACCCGATTGAGATTCGGGATGTCCTTTTTGGGCATTAATCTATCCGTTGACGGCTGAAAGCGGTCAAAGCCATAGAACTCACCGTGGCCTTCGTTTTAACAGGTGATCGCCCCCGTAACTCTAAACGAGGCAGAAATTATGGCCGTCCGAATAGTCGATATCTACAGGGTGCAACATCCGCGGTGCAAGGTGCAACGTCCGTCCGAAATGGCGAAACAGTGCCGTACGACATTTTGAAATGCGTGCATGGATTTGAAACGGAACAATACCATGGTGCACCACTCTCCAGCGATGGCAAATCGTAGACGAGCCACGGTAATCCCGTTTTACAGTAAAAATCCGATGTCGAAAAAACGAATGGTAAAAAACTTACGACACCCGATTGAGATTCGGGTTGTCCTATTTGGGCATTAATCTATCCGTTGACGGCTAAAAGCTTTCAAAGCCGTAGAACTCACCGTGGCCTTCGTTTTGACAGGTTATCGCCCACGTAAATCTAAACGAGCCAGAAGTTATGGCCGTCCGAATAATCGATATCTACAGGGTGCAAGATCCGCGGTGCAAGGTGCAACGTCCGTCCGAAATGGCGAAACAGTGCCGTACGACTTTTAGGAATGCGTGCATGGATTTGAAACAGAACAGTACCATAGTACACCACTCTCCAGCAATGGCAAATCGAAGACGAGCCACGGTAATGCCGTTTTACCGTAAAACTCCGGTGTCGAAAAAACGAAGGGTAAAAAACTTACGAGACCCGATTGAGATTCGGGTAGTCCTTTTTGGGCATTAATTTATCCGTTGACGGCTGAAAGCTTTAAAAGCCGTAGAACTCACCGTGGCCTTCGTTTTGACAGGTGATCGCCCTCGTAACTCTAAACGAGACAGAAGTTATGGCCGTCCGAATAATCGATATCTACAGGGTGCAACATCCGCGGTGCAAGGTGCAACGTCCGTCCGAAATGATGAAACAGTGTCGTACGACTTTTAGAAATGCGGGCATGGATTTGAAATGGAACAGTCCCATGGTGCACCACTCTCCGGCGATGGTAAATCGAAGACGATCCACGGTAATGCCGTTTTACCGTAAAAATCCGATGTCGAAAAAACGAAGGGTAAAAAACTTACGAGACCCGATTGAGATTCGGGTTGTCCTTTTTGGACATTAATCTATCCGTTGACGGCTGAAAGCTGTCAAAGCCGTAGAACTCACCGTGGCCTTCGTTTTGACAGGTGATCGCCCCCGTAACTCTAAACGAGGCAGAAATTATGGCCGTCCGAATAATCGATATCTACAGGGTGCAACATCCGCGGTGCAAGGTGCAACGTCCGTCCGAAATGGCGAAACAGTGCCGTACGACATTTTGAAATGCATGCATGGATTTGAAACGGAACAGTACCATGGTGCACCACTCTCCAGCGATGGCAAATCGAAGACGAGCCACGGAAATCCCGTTTTACCGTAAAAATCCGGTGTCGTAAAAACGAAGGGTAAAAAACTTACTAGACCCGATTGAGATTCGGGTTGTCCTTTTTTGGCATTATTCTATCCGTTGACGGCTAAAAGCTTTAAAAGCCGTAGAACTCACCGTGGCCTTCGTTTTAATAGGTTATCGCCCACGTAACTCTAAACGAGCCAGAAGTTATGGCCGTCCGAATAATCGATATCTACAGGGTGCAACATCCGCGATGCAAGGTGCAACGTCCGTCCGAAATGGCGAAACTGTGCCGTACGAATTTTAGAAATGCAGGCATGGATTTGAAACGGAATAGTACCATGGTGCACCACTCTCCAGCGATGGTAAATCGAAGACGAGCCACGGTAATGCCGTGTTACCGTAAAAATCCTGTGTCGAAAAAACGAAGGGTAAAAAGCTTACGACACCCTATTGAGATTCGGGTTGTCCTATTTGGGCATTAATCTATCCGTTGATGGCTGAAAGCTTTCAAAGCCATAGAATTCACCATGGCCTTCGTTTTGACAGGTTATCGCCCGTTTAAATCTAAACGAGCCAGAAGTTATGGCCGTCCGAATAATCGATATCTACAGGGTGCAACATCCGCGGTGCAAGGTGCATCGTCCGTCCGAAATGGCGAAACAGTGTCGTATGACTTTTAGGAATGCGTGCATGGATTTGAAATGGAACAGTACCCTGGTGCACCACTCTCTAGCGATGGCAAATCGAAGACGAGCCACGGTAATCCCGTTTTACCGTAAAAATCCGGTGTCGAAAAAACGAAGGGTAAAAAACTTACGAGACCTGATTGAGATTCGGGATGTCCTTTTTGGGCATTAATCTATCCGTTGACGGCTGAAAGCGGTCAAAGGCGTAGACCTCACAGTGGCCTTCGTTTTGACAGGTGATCGCCCCCGTAACTCTAAACGAGCCAGATGTTATGGTCGTCCGAATAATCGATATCTACAGGGTGCAACATCCGTGGTGCAAGGTGCAACGTCCGTCCGAAATGGCGAAACAGTGCCGTACGACTTTTAGAAATGCGGGCATGGATTTGAAACGGAACAGTGCCATGGTGCACCACTCTTCGGCGATGGTAAATCGAAGACGAGCCACGGTAATGCCATTTTATCGTAAAAATCCGGTGTCGAAAAAACGAAGGGTAAAAAACTTACGAGACCTGATTGAGATTCGAGTTGTCCTTTTTGGGCATTATTCTATCCATTGACGGCTGAAAGCTGTCAAAGCTGTAGAATTCACCGTGGCCTTCGTTTTGACAGGTTATCGCCCGTGTAAATCTAAACGAGCCAGAAGTTATGGCCGTCCGAATAATCGATATCTACAGGGTGCAACTTCCGCGGTGCAAGGTGCAACGTCTCTCCGAAATGGCGAAACGGTGCCGTACGACTTTTAGAAATGCGGGCATGGATTTTAAATGGAACAGTACCATGGTGCACCACTCTCCAGTGATGGTAAATCGAAGACGAGCCACGGTAATGCCGTTTTACCGTAAAAATCCGGTGTCGAAAAAACGAAGGGTAAAAAACTTACGAGACCCGATTGAGATTCGGGTTGTCCTTTTTGGGCATTAATCTATCCGTTGACGTCTGAAAGCTGTCAAAGCCGTAGAACTCACCGTGGCCTTTGTTTTGACAGGTTATCGCCCCCGTAGCTCTAAATGAGCCAGAAGTTATGGCCGTCCGAATAATCGATATCTACAGGGTGCAACATCCGCGGTGCAAGGTGCAACTTCCGTCCGAATTGGTGAAACAGTGTCGTACGACTTTTAGAAATGCGGGCATGGATTTGAAATGGAACAGTACCATGGTGCACCACTCTACGGCGATGGTAAACCGAAGACGAGCCACGGTAATGCCGTTTTACCGTAAAAATCCGGTGTCGAAAAAACGAAGGGTAAAAAACTTACGAGACCCGATTGAGATTCGAGTTGTCCTTTTTGGACATTAATCTATCCGTTGATGGCTGAAAGCTGTCAAACCGTAGAACTCACCGTGGCCTTCGTTTTGACAGGTGATCGCCCCCGTAACTCTAAACGAGCCAGAAGTTATGGCCGTCCGAATAATCGATATCTACAGGGTGTAACATCCGCGGTGCAAGGTGCAACGTCCGTCCGAAATGGCGAAACAGTGCCGTACGACATTTTGAAATGCATGCATGGATTTGAAACGGAACAGTACCATGGTGCACCACTCTCCAGCGATGGCAAATCGAAGACGAGCCACGGAAATCCCGTTTTACCGTAAAAATCCGGTGTCGAAAAAACGAAGGGTAAAAAACTTACGAGACCCGATTGAGATTCGGGTTGTCCTTTTTGGGCATTATTCTATCCGTTGATGGCTAAAAGCTTTAAAAGCCGTAGAACTCACCGTGGCCTTCGTTTTGATAGGTTATCGCCCCCGTAGCTCTAAACGAGCCAGAAGTTATGGCTGTCCGAATAATCGATATCGACAGGGTGCAACATCCGCGATGCAAGGTGCAACGTCCGTCCGAAATGGCGAAACTGTGCCGTACGAATTTTAGAAATGCAGGCATGGATTTGAAACGGAATAGTACCATGGTGCACCACTCTCCAGCGATGGCAAATCGAAGACGAGCCACGGTAATGCCGTTTTACCGTAAAAATCCTGTTTCGA
The DNA here is from genome assembly GCA_030765085.1 of Allium cepa. NCBI lineage: Eukaryota > Viridiplantae > Streptophyta > Magnoliopsida > Asparagales > Amaryllidaceae > Allium > Allium cepa. The sequence continues at coordinate 31,971,330 of CM060943.1, read as the reverse complement.
AAAAACGAAGGGTAAAAAGCTTACGACACCCGATTGAGATTCGGGTTGTCCTATTTGGGCATTAATCTATCCGTTGATGGCTGAATGCTTTCAAAGCCATAGAATTCACCGTGGCCTTCGTTTTGACAGGTTATCGCCCGTGTAAATCTAAACGAGCCAGAAGTTATGGCCGTCCGAATAATCGATATCTACAGGGTGCAACATCCGCGGTGCAAGGTGCATCGTCCGTCCGAAATGGCGAAACAGTGTCGTACGACTTTTAGGAATGCGTGCATGGATTTGAAACGGAACAGTACCATGGTGCACCACTCTCTAGCGATGGCAAATCGAAGACGAGCCACGGTAATCCCGTTTTACCGTAAATATCCGGTGTCGAAAAAACGAAGGGTAAAAAACTTACGAGACCCGATTGAGATTCGGGATGTCCTTTTTGGGCATTAATCTATCCGTTGATGGCTGAAAGCGGTCAAAGCCGTAGAACTCACCGTGGCCTTCGTTTTGACAGGTGATCGCCCCCGTAACTCTAAACGAGCCAGAAGTTATGGCCGTCGGAATAATCGATATCTACAGGGTGCAACATCCGTGGTGCAAGGTGCAACGTCTCTCCGAAATGGCGAAACAGTGCCGTACGACTTTTAGAAATGCGGGCATGGATTTTAAACGGAACAGTACCATGGTGCACCACTCTCCAGTGATGGTAAATCGAAGACGAGCCACGGTAATGCCATTTTACCGTAAAAATCCGGTGTCGAAAAAACGAAGGGTAAAAAACTTACGAGACCCGATTGAGATTCGGGTTGTCCTTTTTGGGCATTAATCTATCCGTTGACGTCTGAAAGCTGTCAAAGCCGTAGAACTCACCGTGGCCTTTGTTTTGACAGGTTATCGCCCCCGTAGCTCTAAATGAGCCAGAAGTTATGGCCGTCCGAATAATCGATATCTACAGGGTGCAACATCCGCGGTGCAAGGTGCAACTTCCGTCCGAATTGGTGAAACAGTGTCGTACGACTTTTAGAAATGCGGGCATGGATTTGAAATGGAACAGTACCATGGTGCACCACTCTACGGCGATGGTAAACCGAAGACGAGCCACGGTAATGCCGTTTTACCGTAAAAATCCGGTGTCGAAAAAACGAAGGGTAAAAAACTTACGAGACCCGATTGAGATTCGGGTTGTCCTTTTTGGACATTAATCTATCCGTTGATGGCTGAAAGCTGTCAAACCGTAGAACTCACCGTGGCCTTCGTTTTGACAGGTGATCGCCCCCGTAACTCTAAACGAGCCAGAAGTTATGGCCGTCCGAATAATCGATATCTACAGGGTGTAACATCCGCGGTGCAAGGTGCAACGTCCGTCCGAAATGGCGAAACAGTGCCGTACGACATTTTGAAATGCATGCATGGATTTGAAACGGAACAGTACCATGGTGCACCACTCTCCAGCGATGGCAAATCGAAGACGAGCCACGGAAATCCCGTTTTACCGTAAAAATCCGGTGTCGAAAAAACGAAGGGTAAAAAACTTACGAGACCCGATTGAGATTCGGGTTGTCCTTTTTGGGCATTATTCTATCCGTTGATGGCTAAAAGCTTTAAAAGCCGTAGAACTCACCGTGGCCTTCGTTTTGATAGGTTATCGCCCCCGTAGCTCTAAACGAGCCAGAAGTTATGGCCGTCCGAATAATCGATATCGACAGGGTGCAACATCCGCGATGCAAGGTGCAACGTCCGTCCGAAATGGCGAAACTGTGCCGTACGAATTTTAGAAATGCAGGCATGGATTTGAAACGGAATAGTACCATGGTGCACCACTCTCCAGCGATGGCAAATCGAAGACGAGCCACGGTAATGCCGTTTTACCGTAAAAATCCTGTTTCGAAAAAACGAAGGGTAAAAAGCTTACGACACCCGATTGAGATTCGGGTTGTCCTATTTGGGCATTAATCTATCCGTTGATGGCTGAATGCTTTCAAAGCCATAGAATTCACCGTGGCCTTCGTTTTGACAGGTTATCGCCCGTGTAAATCTAAACGAGCCAGAAGTTATGGCCGTCCGAATAATCGATATCTACAGGGTGCAACATCCGCGGTGCAAGGTGCATCGTCCGTCCGAAACGGCGAAACAGTGTCGTACGACTTTTAGGAATGCGTGCATGGATTTGAAACGGAACAGTACCATGGTGCACCACTCTCTAGCGATGGCAAATCGAAGACGAGCCACGGTAATCCCGTTTTACCGTAAATATCCGGTGTCGAAAAAACGAAGGGTAAAAAACTTACGAGACCCGATTGAGATTCGGGATGTCCTTTTTGGGCATTAATCTATCCGTTGACGGCTGAAAGCGGTCAAAGGCGTAGAACTCACCGTGGCCTTCGTTTTGACAGGTGATCGCCCCCGTAACACTAAACGAGCCAGAAGTTATGGTCGTCCGAATAATCGATATCTACAGGGTGCAACATCCGTGGTGCAAGGTGCAACGTCCGTCCGAAATGGCGAAACAGTGCCGTACGACTTTTAGAAATGCGGGCATGGATTTGAAACGGAACAATGCCATGGTGCACCACTCTCCGGCGATGGTAAATCGAAGACGAGCCATGGTAATGCCGTTTTATCGTAAAAATCCAGTGTCGAAAAAACGAAGGGTAAAAAACTTACGAGACCTGATTGAGATTCGAGTTGTCCTTTTTGGGCATTATTCTATCCATTGACGGCTGAAAGCTGTCAAAGCTGTAGAATTCACCGTGGCCTTCGTTTTGACAGGTTATCGCCCGTGTAAATCTAAACGAGCCAGAAGTTATGGCCGTCCGAATAATCGATATCTACAGGGTGCAACATCCGCGGTGCAAGGTGCATCGTCCGTCCGAAATGGCGAAACAGTGTCGTACGACTTTTAGGAATGTGTGCATGGATTTGAAACGGAACAGTACCATGGTGCACCACTCTCCAGCGATGGCAAATCGAAGACGAGCCACGGTAATCCCATTTTACTGTAAAAATGCGGTGTCGAAAAAACGAAGGGTAAAAAACTTATGAGACCCGATTGAGATTCGGGATGTCCTTTTTGGGCATTAATCTATCCGTTGATGGTTGAAAGCAATCAAAGCCGTAGAACTCACCGTGGCCTTCGTTTTGACAGGTTTTCGCCCCCGTAGCTCTAAACGAGCCAGAAGTTATGGCCGTCCGAATAATCGATATCTACAGGGTGCAACATCCGCGGTGCAAGGTGCAAGGTGCAACGTCCGTCCGAAATGGCGAAACAGTGCCGTACGACTTTTAGGAATGCGGGCATGGATTTGAAACGGAACAGTGCATGGTGCACCACTCTCCGGCGATGGTAAATCGAAGACGAGCCACGGTAATGTCGTTTTATCGTAAAAATCCGGTGTCGAAAAAACGAAGGGTAAAAAACTTACGAGACCTGATTGAGATTCGAGTTGTCCTTTTTGGGCATTATTCTATCCATTGACGGCTGAAAGCTGTCAAAGCCGTAGAACTCACCGTGGCCTTTGTTTTGACAGGTTATCGACCCCGTAGCTCTAAACGAGCCAGAAGTTATGGCCGTCCGAATAATCGATATCTACAGGGTGCAACATCCGCGGTGCAAGGTGCAACGTCCGTCCGAAATGGAGAAACAGTGTCGTACGACATTTAGAAATGCATGCATGGATTTGAAAAGGAACAGTACCACAGAGCGCCACTCTCCAGCGATGGCAAATCGAAGACGAGCCACGGTAATGCCGTTTTACCGTAAAAATCCGGTGTCGAAAAAACGAAGGGTAAAAAACATACGAGACCCGATTGAGATTCGGGTTGTCCTTTTTGGGCATTAATTTATCCGTTGACGGCTGAAAGCTTTAAAAGCCTTAGAACTCACCGGGGCCTTCGTTTCGACAGGTTATCTCCCCCGTAACACTGAACGAGCCAGAAGTTATGGCCGTCCGAATAATTGATATCTACAGGGTGCAACATCCGCGGTGCAAGGTGCAACGTCCGTCCGAAATGGCTAAACAGTGCCGTACGACTTTTAGGAATGCGTGCATGGATTTGAAACGGAACAGTACCATGGAGCACCACTCTCCAGCGACGGCAAATCGAAGACGAGCCACGGTAATGCCGTTTTACCGTAAAAATCTGGTGTCGAAAAAACGAAGGGTAAAATACTTACGAGACCCGATTGAGATTCGGGAAGTCCTTTTTGGGCATTAATCTATCCGTTGACGGCTGAAAGCGGTCAAAGCCGTAGAACTCACCGTGGCCTTCGTTTTGAAAGTTGATCGCCCCCGTAACTTTAGACGAGGCAGAAGTTATGGTCGTCCGAATAATCGATATCTACAGGGTGCAACATCCACGGTGCAAGGTGCAACGTCCGTCCGAAATGGCGAAACAGTGCCGTATGACATTTTGAAATGCGTACATGGATTTGAAATGGAACAGTACCATGGTGCACCACTCTCCAGCGATGGCAAATCGAAGACGAGCCACAGTAATCCCGTTTTGCCGTAAAAATCCGGTGTCGAAAAAACGAAGGGTAAAAAACTTACGAGACCCGATTGAGATTCGGGTTGTCCTTTTTGGGCATTAATCTATCCGTTGACGGCTGAAAGCTTTAAAAGCCGTAGAACTCGCCGTGGCCTTCGTTTCGACAGGTTATCGCCCCCGTAACACTGAACAAGCCAGAAGTTATGGCCGTCCGAATAATTGATATCTACAGGGTGCAACATCCGCGGTGCAAGGTGCAACGTCCGTCCGAAATGGCGAAACAGTGTCGTACGACTTTTAGGAATGCGTGCATGGATTTGAAACGGAACAGTACCATGGTGCACCACTCTCCAGCGATTGCAAATCGAAGACGAGCCACGGTAATGCCGTTTTACCGTAAAAATCCGGTGTCGAAAAAACGAAGGGTAAAAAACTTACGGGACCCAATTGAGATTCGTGATGTCCTTTTTGGGCATTAATCTATCCGTTGACGGCTGAAAGCGGTCAAAGCCGTAGAACTCACCGTGGCCTTCGTTTTAACAGGTGATCGCCCCCGTAACTCTAAACGAGCCAGAAGTTATGGCCGTCCGAATAATCGATATCTACAGGGTGCAACATCCGCGGTGCAAGGTGCAACGTCCGTCCGAAATGGCGAAACAGTGCCGTACGACATTTTGAAATGCATGCATGGATTTGAAACGGAACAGTACCATGGTGCACCACTCTCCAGCGATGGCAAATCGAAGACGAGCCACGGTAATCCCGTTTTACCGTAAAAATCCGGTGTCGAAAAAACGAAGGGTAAAAAACTTACGAGACCTGATTGAGATTCGGTTGTCCTTTTTGGGCATTAATCTATCCGTTGACGACTGAAAGCTTTCAAAGCCGTAGAACTCACAGTGGCCTTCGTTTTGACAGGTTATAGCCCGCGTAAATCTAAACGAGCCAGAAATTATGGCCGTCCGAATAATCGATATCTACAGGGTGCAACATCCGCGGTGCAAGGTGCAACGTCCGTCCGAAATGGCGAAACAGTGTCTTACGACTTTTAGGAATGCGTGCATGGATTTGAAACGGAACAGTACCATAGTGCACCACTCTCCAGCGATGGCAAATCGAAGACGAGCCGCGGTAATGCCGTTTTACCGTAAAAATCTGGTGTCGAAAAAACGAAGGGTAAAATACTTACGAGACCCGATTGAGATTCGGGAAGTCCTTTTTGGGCATTAATCTATCCGTTGACGGCTGAAAGCGGTCAAAGCCGTAGAACTCACCGTGGCCTTCGTTTTGAAAGTTGATCGCCCCCATAAATCTAGACGAGGCAGAAGTTATGGTCGTCCGAATAATCGATATCTACAGGGTGCAACATCCACGGTGCAAGGTGCAACGTCCGTCCGAAATGGCGAAACAGTGCCGTACGACATTTTGAAATGCGTACATGGATTTGAAATGGAACAGTACCATGGGGCACCACTCTCCAGCGATGGCAAATCGAAGACGAGCCACGGTAATCCCGTTTTACTGTAAAAATCCGATGTCGAAAAAACGAAGGGTAAAAAACTTACGACACCCGATTGAGATTCGGGTTGTCCTATTTGGGCATTAATCTATCCGTTGACGGCTGAAAGCTTTCAAAGCCGTAGAACTCATCGTGGCCTTCGTTTTGACAGGTTATCGCCCCCTTGAATCTAAACGAGCCAGAAGTTATGGTCGTCCGAATAATCGATATCTACAGGGTGCAACATCCGCGGTGCAAGGTGCAACGTCCGTCCGAAATGGCGAAACAGTGCCGTACGACTTTTAGGAATGCGTGCATGGATTTGAAACGGAACAGTACCATGGTGCACCACTGTCCAGCGATGGCAAATCGAAGACGAGCCACGGTAATGCCGTTTTACCGTAAAAATCCGGTGTCGAAAAAAAAAGGGTAAAAAACTTACGAGACCCGATTTACATTCAGGATGTCCTTTTTGGGCATTAATTTATCCGTTGACGGCTGAAAGCGGTCAAAGCCGCAGAACTCACCGTGGCCTTCGTTCTGACAGGTGATCGCCCCCGTAACTCTAAACGAGCCAGAAGTTATGGCCGTCCGAATAATCGATATCCACAGGGTGCAACATCCGCGGTGCAAGGTGCAACGCCCGTCCGAAATGGCGAAACAGTGTCTTACGACATTTAGAAATGCATGCATGGATTTGAAATGGAACAGTACCATGGTGCACCACTCTCCAGCGATGGCAAATCGAAGACGAGCCACAGTAATCCCGTTTTACCGTAAAAATCCGGTGTCGAAAAAACGAAGGGTAAAAAACTTACGAGACCCGATTGAGATTCGGGTCGTCCTTTTTGGGCATTAATCTATCCGTTGACGGCTGAAAGCTTTAAAAGCCATAGAACTCACTGTGGCCTTCGTTTCGACAGGTTATTGCCCCCGTAACACGGAACAAGCCAGAAGTTATGGCCATCCGAATAATTGATATCTACAGGGTGCAACATCCGCAGTGCAAGTTGCAATGTCCGTCCGAAATGGCGAAACAGTGTCGTACGACTTTTAGGAATGCGTGCATGGATTTGAAACGGAACAGTACCATGGTGCACCACTCTCCAGCGATTGCAAATCGAAGACGAGCCACGGTAATGCCGTTTTACCGTAAAAATCTGGTGTCGAAAAAACGAAGGGTAAAAAACTTACGAGACCCGATTGAGATTCGGGATGTCCTTTTTGGGCATTAATCTATCCGTTGACGCCTGAAAGCGGACAAAGCCATAGAACTCACTGTGGCCTTCGTTTTAACAGGTGATCGCCCCCGTAACTCTAAACGAGCCAGAAATTATGGCCGTCCGAATAATCGATATCTACAGGGTGCAACATCCGCGGTGCAAGGTGCAACGTCCGTCCGAAATGGCGAAACAGTGCCGTACGACATTTTGAAATGCATGCATGGATTTGAAACGGAACAGTACCATGGTGCACCACTCTCCAGCGATGGCAAATCGAAGACGAGGCACGGTAATCCCGTTTTACCGTAAAAATACGGTGTCGAAAAAACGAAGGGTAAAAAACTTAAGAGACCCGATTGAGATTCGGTTGTCCTTTTTGGGCATTAATCTATCCGTTGACGACTGAAAGCTTTCAAAGCCGTAGAACTCACCGTGGCCTTCGTTTTGACAGGTTATCGCCCGCGTAAATCTAAACGAGCCAGAAATTATGGACGTCCGAATAATCGATATCTACAGGGTGCAACATCCGCGGTGCAAGGTGCAACGTCCGTCCGAAATGGCGAAACAGTGCCGTATGACTTTTAGGAATGCGTGCATGGATTTGAAACGGAACAGTACCATAGTGCACCACTCTCCAGCGATGGCAAATCGAAGACGAGCCACGGTAATGCCGTTTTACCGTAAAAATCTGGTGTCGAAAAAACGAAGGGTAAAATACTTACGAGACCCGATTGAGATTCGGGAAGTCCATTTTGGGCATTAATCTATCCGTTGACGGCTGAAAGCGGTCAAAGCTGTAGAACTCACCGTGGCCTTCGTTTTGAAAGTTGATCGCCCCCGTAACTCTAGACGAGGCAGAAGTTATGGCCGTCCGAATAATCGATATCTACAGGGTGCAACATCCACGGTGCAAGGTGCAACGTCCGTCCGAAATGGCGAAACAGTGCCGTACGACATTTTGAAATGCGTACATGGATTTGAAATGGAACAGTACCATGGTGCACCACTCTCCAGCGATGGCAAATCGAAGACGAGCCATGGTAATCCCGTTTTACCATAAAAATCCGATGTCGAAAAAACGAAGGGTAAAAAACTTACGACACCCGATTGAGATTCGGGTTGTCCTATTTGGCCATTAATCTATCCGTTGACGGCTGAAAGCTTTCAAAGCCGTAGAACTCATCGTGGCCTTCGTTTTGATAGGTTATCGCCCGCTTAAATCTAAACGAGCCAGAAGTTATGGTCGTCCGAATAATCGATATCTACAGGGTGCAACATCCGCGGTGCAAGGTGCAACGTCCGTCCGAAATGGCGAAACAGTGCCGTACGACTTTTAGGAATGCGTGCATGGTTTTGGAATGGAACAGTACCATGGTGCACCACTCTCCAGCGATGGCAAATCGAAGACCAGCCACGGTACTGTCGTTTTACCGTAAAAATCCGTTGTCGAAAAAACGAAGGGTAAAAAACTTACGAGACCCGATTGAGATTCGGGATGTCCTTTTTGGGCATTAATCTATCCGTTGACGGCTGAAAGCGGTCAAAGCCGTAGAACTCACCGTGGCCTTTGTTTTGAAAGGTGATCGCCCCCGTAACTCTAAACGAGCCAGAAGTTATGGTCGTCCGAATAATCGATATCTAAAGGGTGCAACATCCGCGGTGCAAGGTGCAACGTCCGTCCGAAATGACGAAACAGTGCCGTACGACTTTTAGAAATGCAGGCATGGATTTGAAATGGAACAGTACCATGGTGCACCACTCTCCGGCGATGGTAAATCGAAGACGAGCCATGGTAATGCCGTTTTACCGTAAAAATCCGGTGTCGAAAAAACGAAGGGTAAAAAACTTACGAGACCCGATTGAGATTCGGGTTGTCCTTTTTGGGCATTAATCTATCCATTGACGGCTGAAAGCTGTCAAAGCCGTAGAACTCACCGTGACCTTTGTTTTGACTGGTTATCGCCCCCGTAGCTCTAAACAAGCCAGAAGTTATGGCCGTCCGAATAATCGATATCTACAGGGTGCAACATCCGCGGTGCAAGGTGCAACGTCCGTTCGAAATGGCGAAACAGTGTCGTACGACTTTTAGGAATGCGTGCGTGGATTTGAAACGGAACAATACTTTGGTGCACCACTCTCCAGCGATGGCAAATCGAAGACGAGCCACTGTAATGCCGTTTTACCATAAAAATCCGGTGTCGAAAGAACGAAGGGTAAAAAACTTACGATACCCGATTGAGATTCGGGATGTCCTTTTTGGGCATTAATCTATCCGTTGACGGCTAAAAGCGGTCAAAGCCGTAGAACTCACCGTGGCCTTCGTTTTGACAGGTGATCGCCCCCGTAACTCTAAACGAGCCAGAAGTTATGGCCGTCCGAATAATCGATATCTACAGGGTGCAACATCCATGGTGCAAGGTGCAACGTCCGTCCGAAATGGCGAAAAAGTGCGGTACGACTTTTAGAAACGCGGGCAAGGATTTGAAACGGAACAATACCATGGTGCACCACTCTCCAGCGATGGTAAATCGAAGACGAGCCACGGTAATGCCGTTTTACCGTAAAAATCCGGTGTCGAAAGAACGAAGGGTAAAAAACTTACGAGACCCGATTGAGATTCGGGATGTCCTTTTTGGGCATTAATCTATCCGTTGACGGCTGGAAGCGATCAAAGCCGTAGAACTCACCGTGGCCCTCGTTTTGACAGGTGATCGCCCCCGTAACTCTAAACGAGCCAGAAGTTATGGCCGTCCGAATAATCGATATCTACAGGGTGCAACATCCGCGGTGCAAGGTGAAACGTCCGTCCGAAATGGCGAAAGAGTGCCGTACGACATTTTGAAATGCATGCATGGATTTGAAATGGAACAGTACCATGGTGCACCACTCTCCGGCGATGGCAAATCGAAGACGAGCCACGGTAATCCCGTTTTACCGTTAAAATCCGGTGTCGAAAAAACGAAGGGTAAAAAACTTACGAGACCCGATAGAGATTCAGGTTGTCCTTTTTGGGCATTAATCTATCCGTTGACGACTGAAAGCTTTCAAAGCCGTAGAACTCACCGTGGCCTTCGTTTTGACAGGTTATCACCGGCGTAAATCTAAACGAGCCAGAAGTTATTGCCGTCCGAATAATCGATATCTACAGGGTGCAACATCCACGGTGCAAGGTGCAACGTCCGTCCGAAATGGCGAAGCAGTGCCGTACGACTTTTAGGAATGTGTGCATAGATTTGAAACGGAACAGTACCATAGTGCACCACTCTCCAGCGATGGCAAATCGAAGACGAGCCACGGTAATTCCGTTTTACCGTAAAAATCCGGTGTCGAAAAAACGAAGGGTAAAAAACATACGAAACCCGATTGAGATTCGGGATGTCCTTTTTGGGCATTAATCTATCCGTTGATGGCTGAAAGCGGTCAAAGCCGTAGAACTCACCGTGGCCTTCGTTTTGACAGGTGATCGCCCCCGTAACTCTAAACGAGGCAGAACTTATGGCCGTCCGAATAATCGATATCTACAGGGTGCAACATCCGTGGTGCAAGGTGCAACGCCGTCCGAAATGGCGAAACTGTGCCGTATGACATTTTGAAATGCGTGCATGGATTTGAAACGGAACAGTACCATGGTGCACCACCCTCCAGCGATGGAAAATCGAAGATGAGCCACGGTAATCCTGTTTTACTGAAAAAATCCGGTGTCGAAAAAACGAAGGTTAAAAAACTTACGAGAATCGATTGAGATCCGGGTTGTCCTATTAGGGCATTAATCTATCCGTTGACTGCTGAAAGCTTTCAAAGCCGTAGAACTTACCGTGGCCTTCGTTTTGACAGGTTATCGCCCGTGTAAATCTAAACGAGCCAGAAGTTATGGCCGTCCGAATAATCGATATCTACAGGGTGCAACATCCGCGGTGCAAGGTGCAACGTCCGTCCGAAATGGCGAAACAGTGTCGTACGACTTTTAGGAATGCGTGCATGGATTTGAAATGGAACAGTACCATGGTGCACCACTCTCCAGCGATGGAAAATTGAAGACGAGCCACGGTAATGCTGTTTTACCGTAAAAATCCAGTGTCGAAAAAACGAAGGGTAAAAAACTTACGAGACCCGATTGAGATTCGGGATGTGTAACGACCCGTATTTTACGTATCGATAGATCGTAGAATTTACAGGTCATTAGGGTTGTTTGTGTTGTCTCTAGCCTGAGTCGTATGGAGAGTAACTCGTGTGTTGAAGAGTTGAGTCGTGACCGACTCATAGGTTTAGCCGAGTTAAGGGATGAGTCGTGACCGACTCATAGGTTAGGTTGTGCACGAGTTAAGAGATGGCCGAGTTTAGTGTGGAGCGACCTAAGGTAGATAGTTCGGGAGAGCGACCTAAGGTAGATAGGTCGGTAGAGCGACCTATAGGAATGACCGACTCATAGGAGTGTTTGACTTAGGAGCTAACGACCTAAAAGGTTGCCGAGTTAAGGTTTGGGCCGACTCAGTGGTGAACGACTCATAGGATAGTGGTTTAGGCCTGTGGAACGACCTAAGGGGTTAGGTCGTATGGGAGATAAGTCGTGAACGACTTATGGTTTTGCTAGGTCGCTAGGCCGTAGCATAGTTAGGTCGTTTGGTACTGTTGAGTCGGCTAGGACTTAGGTCGGCCATAAGGCTAAATCGTTTGAGTCGGCAGTGAGTTAGGTCGTGGGGTCTTGAGTCGTGTGACAGTTAGGTCGGCAGCGACCTAAGTTAGGTCGGAGGCTTTTTAGGTCGTGTCATGGTTTAGTCGTAAGTCGGCCTTGTTTGTTAGGTCGTGAGGAGGTTAGGTCGGTAGGTCGCGTATAGTTAGGTCGGCCTTGGGGTTGCTTAGGTCGTGAGTCGGCGAGAGTGTCAGGTCGGCAAGAGTTGAGTCATGGACGACTCATGATAGGTCGTGACCGACCTAAGGGGCGACGACTCATAGTGGTTCCGCTAATAAATAGAGGGGTTTGGCTCACTTTTTGGCACCGGTTTTTGAAGCGACGAAGTGCTGCCATTTTGGGAACTCGACTACAACATTTCTTCATCTTCTATTCTCCATTCCAATCTAGTTCTAACATCCACCCAAGATCGAAGATCGAGATCGAAGATTCAAGTGCCAAAGTTGAAGATCTTCATCCGTTTGAGCTAGATTTCTTCGATTTAAGCGAAATATTGCCGGATCAAGCCTTGATCTCCGCTGTCCAGATCTGAAGTGTTTAGTTTTCATAGTGTTTGGGTGATTTGGTGAGTGGTAGTTATCTCTCACGCGGATCCAAAGGAGTATATTGGATTGGTGACTTGTTGGAGTGTTGTAGTTAGTGATTTTGTGCATTTTTCTTAGATCCAAGTGTAGATCCATGGTTTTTGAAGATGTTTACCTATGCAAGTTCATTTAACAAGTATTAGAGACAAAACCCATATTTTATATTTGATAGATCTATGCTAAAAACCTATGAATCATGCATGTTGGACTTATGCTCATTTATTTACGAAATTGCCATTATAGTTGAAATTTCTTATTAGATCTTGTTTGAATGCTTGAATGTTTGGATGTATGATTGATTTGATTGTTTCAAGTTAGCTTGTAGTTGATTTGGAACAAGATGGTTGAAGATGATTCAAAAGCTAAGTGGAAAGGCTCTTGAATGGTGAAAGCTGCCTGTAGCATATGAAGCTGATGTGGAAGCTCATATGGATGGATTGGAGGATGTGGAATCTTGCCATGGTGTGAGAAGGCAAAGCATGATGTTGATATGGGATTTTGCTATGGTCTGATGAGGCAAGGCATATGTTGGAATGGGACGGGTCATGATGACGTTCCAAGATGAGAGACTTTGCTATGATATGATTAGGCAAGACTTATGTTGAGATGGGACGGGTCACGATGACGTTCCAAGCACGGGTCATGACGACGTGCGAAGTTATAACTCGGTGATGCGGTCCGGGTTGGTGTGGATAATGGTTAGCTTGAGAGGCGCTTGAGCTAGTATGGAAATAGTCGTCAAGGAGGATGACTAGGAGGCTAAGATCTCATCGTTGTTGAAGGTTCTAGCATACTCAAAGCAAGGGTACGTTGGAACGGGTCACGATGACGTTCCAAGCATGGGTCACGATGACGTGCTAGTACTCTGGGCTGATGCGTTCGGCTTAGGCACGGGTCACGATGACGTGCGGAGTTATGTCTAGACCGGGGTTACCATTAGCCCTTGACAGGTGGTCATTCAACTAACGGTGAAATCAAGGCAATGATAACAGTGATAGCCAGAGTCATGGATGTTTAGTTGTATCATCATTCGGCCTCAAGAGCGGTATTTTCTGGGTGCTTATCTGATCTTGGTTTAGGCCTTGGGGGTTTGTATTTGGAAAACATCGTCCTTGACTCGAGTGATTATTGTTTTACCTTAATTACCTACTATGTTATGCTTGCTTCTCCTTAGTATGTGTCTGGGGGCTATCACTGTGACGACCGCCCATGACTCCCGCACCAAAACAAGGGAATAATGCGCTGAAAGGTGTGCAAGGCAGCCATGGACGATGGTCAGGGTAAAATAAAATCGCAGAATCTCTATCGTAACTCACAGCGCATGGATAAAATACAATAGAGAAATATATAGTGAAGTCTCATAACAGAAAATCATCATATAAGCATCACAGAAGTTTTATACAATCATCTCAACAAATCCATACATCAAGACCTCACTACAAGCACTCATCAAATACAGCAGCGGATACCCAGTACATATAAGAAAATAATATGCATAGCCTCCTGCTCGTCTTCGTCATCATCAGCGGAAAAACTCTAACTCTAAGCACAGCACCTGCCACCTGCTACCTAGTCTGCCCATCCCAAACATGGATGAACAGCCCAAGGTAATAAGAGGAGACATAAAACCTTGAGTCAGACAAAGTCTTAGTGAGCAGTAAATTAACAATCAAACATACCAAAAGAGCATAAGGAATAAAAGGAATAGGAACCAAACCATCCCACTCCACCTCATCTCACAGTGATAGCCCCCAGACACACACTAAGGAGAATCAAGCATAACAATGTAGACAATTAAGGTAAAGCAATAACCACTCGAGTCAAGGGCAATGTTTTCCAAATACAAACCCCCAAGGCCTAAACCAAGATCAGATAAGCACCCAGAAAACACCGCTCTTGAAGCCGAATGATAATACAACCAAACATCCATGACTCTGGCTATCACTGCATCATTGCCTTGATTTCACCGTTAGTTGAATGACCATCCGTCAAGGGCTAATGGTAACCCCGGTTCTAGCCATAACTCCGCACGTCGTCGCAGCCCGTGCCTAGGAATTTTCGCAACTACCCAGAGTACTAGCACGCCGTCGTAGCCCGTGCCTGGAACGCCGTCGCAGCCCGTTCCAACGTACCCTTGCTTTGAGCATGCTAGAACCTTCAACAACGATGAGATCTAAGCCTCCAAGTCATCCTCCTCGACGACCATCCATACTAGCTCAAGCGCCTCTCAAGCTAACCATTATCACCAACCCGGATCGCATCACCGAGTATCAACATAACTTTGCACGTCGTCGCAGCCCGTGCTTGGAACGTCATCATGACCCGTTCCATCTCAACATCACACTTTGCTTCATCGCATCATAGCAAAGTCTCATCTCAACATCATGGCTTGCCTTCTCGCATCATGGCAAAGTCCCATCTCGATCTCATACTTCGCCTCTTCGCATCATGGCAAAGTCCCTCATCATCGAATCCATCCATATGAGCTTCCACATCCGCTTCATATGCCATCGGCAGCTTTCAACATTCAAGAGCCTTTCCACTTAGCTTTTGAATCACCTTCAACCATCTTGTTCTAAATCAACTACAAGCTAACTTGGAGCAATCACATCTAACATACATTCAAACATTCAAGCATTCAAACAAGATATATTAAGCAATATCAACTATAATGGCAATTTCGTAATTAAGTGAGCAAAAGTCCAACATATGTGAAATCATGGTTTTTAACATAGATCTATCAAATCTAAAACATGGGTTTTGTCTCTAATACTTGATAAATAACTTCTATAGATAAACATCTTCAAATATGATGGATCTACATGCAGACTTAAGGAAAATGCGAGAAAACGCTAACTTTAACACATAAACATATCACCAATCCCATATACTCCTTTGGATCCGCGTGAGAGATAACTACCACTCACCAAATCACCCAAACACCTCAAAAACACAACACTCCAGATCTGGACAGCGAAGATCACGGCTTGATCCGGCGAAATCTCACTTGAAACGATGAATTCTAGCTCAAACGGATGTAGATCTTCAACTTGGACACTTGGATCTTCGATCTTGATCTTCGATCTTCAATAAATGTTAGCACTTGGTAGAAGTAGAGAAAGAAGTGAAGAAAATACTGAAGTCGAGTCTTCAAAATGGAAGCACTTCGTTGCTTCAAAAACCGGTGCCAAAAAGTGAGCCGAACACCTCTATTTATAGGCTGGACACACCATGAGTCGTCGCCCCTATGAGTCGGTCCCGACTCATCATGAGTCGTTTACGACTCATCCAAACCTTACGACCTATCAGCCAAAGCCGCTACGACTCAACTGAACACACGACTCATACACTAAGCCATCCACACGACTTAACAACCCAGGCCGACTCAACACCTACCGACACAAGCGCTAACGACCTAACACTCATCACCTTAACACCTAGCCGACACAAGAACCTGCCGACTCAAAGACCTTACGAGACACGACTTAGCGACTTCACCTTATAGCCGACCTAACGACACACACGAGCTAACACACACGAGCTAACACACACGAGCTAACACACACGAGCTAACAACATATGCCTTAACTCGTATACGAGTTACGACCTATCCATCCCAACAGCACACTACCTAAGTCCTCAACGACTCATCTACCATATGACTTATCTCCTTAACCCGGTCACGGCTCATCTAGCCTTTGCCGACTCAACATGAGTCGTCCACGACTCATTATCATGCCGACCTAACCCCTCAACAACTCAAGACCTACCGACTCAACTCCTCACGACCCAAGCTCCCTTAAGCCGCTAACCCATGAGTCGGCTAACACTTAAGTCGGCAAATTCTATGACTCGGTAACACTTAAGTCGGTCACACCCTTATCTCGGCCAACTCTTTAAACCACTACCCCTATGAGTCGCCTAAGCTTCATGAGTCGGTCTCCCATGAGTCGTTTATGACTTAAATCCTTGCTAACTCGAACACGACCTAACCTATGAGTCGGTTACGACTCAAACCTTAACTCGGCTATGCCCATGAGTCGGTCACGACTCATTACTTCACCCGGGTCAACTTCTAAACGACTCGAGCTAGAGACATCACAAACAACACTAACAACCTGCAAATTCTACGATTTATCGACACGTAAAATACGGGTCGTTACATTCTCTCCCCCTTAGGAATTTCGCCCCCGAAATTCCAAGCAAACAACAACAATCAAAAATATTCCGCATGCCTACCATCCATAGCAATCAACGAACCATGCAATCAATTCTATCCTAGCATGCAGAATTCTAAGACTTAGAACAAGCTACAAATTCATGAGATGTCACGACACTTTAGGGCCATACCTTGAAGAGTCCGGGATGAGCTGCCTTCATCCTCTCTTCCTCCTCCCACGTACAGTCGTTAACATCATCACTCCATTGTACCTTGAGCAACGTAATCGTTTTCCTCCTAAGCTGTTTCGTATTGGTTTCAACAATACGAAGCGGCTTACGAGGTCTCGAAACAACTGGATCAACCTCTAAGTCTTCACAGCTATCAGCAGGAACCACAGTAGTTGGGTCGTGCACATACTTCCGTAGATAAGATACATGGAAAACATTGTGCACACCCGCCATCTTTTCCGGTAACTCCAATCTATAAGCGAGCTTTCCAATTCGCTCGATAATCGGGAATGGTCCAACAAATCTCGGAGTCAACTTTCCTTTGTTCCCGAATCGAATAACATTCTTCAATGGAGAAATCTTCACAAAAACCCTATCACCCACGTCGAATTCCAAATCCTTTCGACGATTATCTGCATAACTTTTCTGACGATCCTGGGCCGCCTTCATTCGTTGCCGAATGATCTCTATACAATCCGAAGTCTGTCGAATCATCTCTGGCCCAAGCATCAGCTTTTCTCCAGTTTCCAACCAACATGTCGGAGAGTTACACGGTCTTCCATATAATGCCTCATATGGTGCCATACCAATACTCGACTGATAACTGTTATTATAAGCAAATTCCACCAAATGAAGGTGATCTTCCCATGATCCTCCGAAGTCCAAAATACAAGCTCTAAGAAGATCTTCCAAAACTCGGTTAACTCTCTCCGTCTGACCATCTGTTTGAGGGTGATAAGCTGTACTCAAACACAACTCGGTTCCCAAAACTTCCTGGAAGCTCTTCCAAAATCCACTAGTGAACAATGGATCTCGATCGCTCACTATACTCTTCGGAACACCATGGAATCGAACAATCCACTTCACATACAACTCAGCCAACTTCGATGCAGTTCTAGTTGATCGAACAGGAATGAACCTTGCACTCTTGGTCAAACGATCTACAATAACCCAAATCCCTTCATTCCCTGTCCTGGTTCTAGGTAGACCATCAATAAAATCCATCGACACTTGCTCCCACTTCCACGTAGGAACCTCTAATGGCTGAAGTAATCCACTGGGCTTCTTCTGCTCAGCTTTCACCAACTGGCAATTCATACACTTGGAAATAAAATTTCCAACATCCTTCTTCATACCTTCCCAGTAGTAAGCTCTCTTCATATCCCGATACATCTTATTACCACCTGGATGAATTGTCAACCTCGAGTGATGACTTTCCCTCAGAACTTCATCTCTCAGTCCATCAATATCGGGAACAACCAATCGTCCTTGCTTTCGAAGCCAACACTCTCGATCGACCTCGAATCCCTTATCCTTCTCTGGATCCAATCCAGATTCCAAATCACGGATAATCTTGACAAGCTTATCATCTCGCCTTTGGCTCTCACCAATTCTTTCCACAAGAGTAGGCCTTATTGATAAGTTTGCCAACATCTTTGGTTCCAATTCACATCTAGGCCTGAAATCAAACCCAGCCAAATACTCAAGACTCTTCCATTCCGAAAACATGGCTCCCAAACCTGCATGCCTTCGACTTAACGCATCAGCCACTGCGTTACCTTTCCCTGGAGTATAGGCTATACCGAAGTCATAAGATGCTAGAAACTCTAACCACCTTTGCTGTCGAAGATTCAGATCCTTTTGGGAGAACAGATACTTCAACGACTTATGATCTGTAAACAATTCGAATCTAACTCCCAATAGGTAATGTCTCCACATCTTCAAAGCAAACACTATCGCCGCTAACTCCAAATCATGAGTCGGATAATTCCTTTCATGCGGCTTCAGTTGTCGACTAGCATACGCAACAACTTTATCCTTCTGCATTAGCACTGCTCCCAATCCAGTGCCACATGCATCGGTGTAAACCACCATCTCCTCATTCCCACTTGGAATAGTCAAAACAGGAGCACTCGTCAGTCGCTCTTTCAGGATTACGAAAGCTTGCTCACACTTATCATCCCATCTGAACACTTGGTTCTTCTTCGTCAATCCTGTCAATGGTGCAGCTATCTTGGAAAAGTCTTTGATAAACCGACGATAATATCCTGCTAATCCAAGAAAACTTCTCACATCAGATGCATTCTTAGGTCTAATCCAATCCTGGATCGCTGCTACCTTAGCGGGATCAACCGCTATTCCACTTCCAGAGATAACATGGCCTAAGAACCTCACTTCACTCTTCCAGAAGTGACACTTCGAAAACTTAGCCTTCAGCTGATGTTTCCGTAGTATTTCCAAAACAATCCTCAAGTGCGTCTTGTGCTCTTCCTCAGTTCTGGAATAAACCAAAATATCATCCACGAACACAAGCACGAACTTATTCAACTGATCTCTGAATACTCTATTCATAAGATCCACAAAATATGCTGGTGCGTTAGTCAATCCAAACGGCATTACCAGCCACTCATAAAACCCGGATGGTGTCCTGAAAGCAGTCTTCGGCACACTATCCTTCGCCACTCTCAACTGGTGAAATCCCGTTGCCAAATCCATCTGAGAAAACACCTTAGCCTCGTGAAGCTGATCAAACAAGTCATCTATTCTCGGCAATGGATACTTGTTCTTCTTAGTCACCTTATTCAGCTCACGATAATCAACACACAACCTCAACGATCCATCCGCTTTGGTTGCGAACACAACGGGCGCACCCCATTCGGACACACTCCTCCGAATGAATCCTTTCCGTAAAAGGTCATCAACTTGCACCTTCAGCTCTTGCTGCTCCCTCGGTGCCATCCGCCTAAGAGGCATCACAACAGGTCTGGCTCCCTCAACTAGATCGATACGAAACTCGATCTCCCTATGCGGCGGCAACCCTTTGACTTCGTCAAAGACATCCTCAAATCCATTCACAATAGGCACTGATGACAGTCCATCCCGTGGAACAACCAGCGAATACATGAAGCTCATGAAGACGCCTTCCTCATGCTTACATCGTATCACAACCTTTCGCCCATCCACATTCCCGACTGTCACCTCCAGCCTCTCACAATCAATCCTAGCCGCATACTTCCTAAGCCAGTCCATACCCAAAATAATTCCGAACCCCGCAAAGTTCAGAACAAAGCAATCACAAACAAACGAGCAATCATGACTCGACACAACTAGACCACGGCATATCATACACAAGCATGACGAACCCCCGACTGGATTAGTCACCACCAATGGCCTATCAACAATTTCCGGTTTCAAACCTAACCGGCCTACCAAATCATCACAAACAAAAGAATACGACGCTCCAGTATCAAACAACACTCTAACTGGAACACCACAAATAGAAAGAGTACCTTGAACCACCACACTCTTCCCCTTCTCCTCAGCAGTAGGAGCTCTTGAAGACGATGGAACAGCTTCCAGAGCATAAGCTTGCACAACCTGCCTATCCTTCCTCGGCTCTGGACAATCCTTCCTGAAATGCCCTGGCTTATCACAGTTGTGGCATTTCGCCGGCGCCTTTGGATTCCTACAATCCTTGGAAAGATGGCCCTTCTTCTGGCAATTATAGCAAGTCACTTCGCCCTTTGGCTTCTTCTGACCATCCTTTCCCTTCTGTTGCTGCTGCTTCCTCTTCTTGTTGCCACTCTGCTGTGGTTTAGATCCTTCCCTGGTTACAGCAACAACAGAACTTTCCCTAGGAAACAAGCTCTCATGCCTCAGAGCTTTCTCCACAAGCTTCTCAAATGGATCGTCCAAGTGATCCACCAACTGCCTTCCAAGATAAGCATCCAGACCAGTCACAAACTTCTCGTTCTTCTGGTAGGGAGAATCAATATACGATCTGGCATACTTAGACAGAGCCTCGAACTCAGAAATATACTCAAGAACAGGCCTCCCACCTTGCTTGAGCTCAACAAATCTCTTAAACAAAACAGACCTCTGAGCAGTAGAGATGAACTTGGCTTCAAATCTAACTTGGAACTGCTCCCAAGTAATATCCTCTTCTGGTGTATCTATGGTGATAGAATTCCACCAATCCGCAGCCCTCCCTTGAAGCTGCCTCGATGCAAGCTTTCTCTTGGTTGCATCCTCAATCCCTAGATCACCAAAAATCCTTCGGCAAGCATCCATCCATCTCTGCACTTCAATAGTAGATTCCGTCCCCAAGAAAGCTTTTCCTCCAAGAGAAGTATAATCCTTGCAAAGCTTGGCAAAATCCACTGGCCTTGGAGCCTGGACTTGAACTCCAACATCCACAGATGATCCTGAAGCTGGTACCCTCCTCATGATAGAAGTCATCATAGCTTCAAACATAGCTCCATAATCAACAGCTTCCCTAGCAGCTCGACTATCTCTTGCAGCTTGTCTCTCGCTTCTACTCATTCTTAATATCTGTAAAAAGAATGATTAGAACACCTTAAGAAACAACTGCATAAGGAGTTCAAATCCTTCTAAGCTACTACATTACATATAGTAATCATCCATCAAAATACAATTACGTCCCTCATACGTAATTACGTCAGCGAGCGTTGGCTAAAATCGACTAACCAAAGCTCTGATACCAAATGTGACGACCGCCCATGACTCCCGCACCAAAACAAGGGAATAATGCGCTGAAAGGTGTGCAAGGCAGCCATGGACGATGGTCAGGGTAAAATAAAATTGCAGAATCTCTATCGTAACTCACAGCGCATGGATAAAATACAATAGAGAAATATATAGTGAAGTCTCATAACAGAAAATCATCATATAAGCATCACAGAAGTTTTATACAATCATCTCAACAAATCCATACATCAAGACCTCACTACAAGCACTCATCAAATACAGCAGCGGATACCCAGTACATATAAGAAAATAATATGCATAGCCTCCTGCTCGTCTTCGTCATCATCAGCGGAAAAACTCTAACTCTAAGCACAGCACCTGCCACCTGCTACCTATTCTGCCCATCCCAAACATGGATGAACAGCCCAAGGTAATAAGAGGAGACATAAAACCTTGAGTCAGACAAAGTCTTAGTGAGCAGTAAATTAACAATCAAACATACCAAAAGAGCATAAGGAATAAAAGGAATAGGAACCAAACCATCCCACTCCACCTCATCTCACAGTGATAGCCCCCAGACACACACTAAGGAGAATCAAGCATAACAATGTAGACAATTAAGGTAAAGCAATAACCACTCGAGTCAAGGGCAATGTTTTCCAAATACAAACCCCCAAGGCCTAAACCAAGATCAAATAAGCACCCAGAAAACACCGCTCTTGAAGCCGAATGATAATACAACCAAACATCCATGACTCTGGCTATCACTGCATCATTGCCTTGATTTCACCGTTAGTTGAATGACCATCCGTCAAGGGCTAATGGTAACCCCGGTTCTAGCCATAACTCCGCACGTCGTCGCAGCCCGTGCCTAGGAATTTTCGCAACTACCCAGAGTACTAGCACGCCGTCGTAGCCCGTGCCTGGAACGCCGTCGCAGCCCGTTCCAACGTACCCTTGCTTTGAGCATGCTAGAACCTTCAACAACGATGAGATCTAAGCCTCCAAGTCATCCTCCTCGACGACCATCCATACTAGCTCAAGCGCCTCTCAAGCTAACCATTATCACCAACCCGGATCGCATCACCGAGTATCAACATAACTTTGCACGTCGTCGCAGCCCGTGCTTGGAACGTCATCATGACCCGTTCCATCTCAACATCACACTTTGCTTCATCGCATCATAGCAAAGTCTCATCTCAACATCATGGCTTGCCTTCTCGCATCATGGCAAAGTCCCATCTCGATCTCATACTTCGCCTCTTCGCATCATGGCAAAGTCCCTCATCATCGAATCCATCCATATGAGCTTCCACATCCGCTTCATATGCCATCGGCAGCTTTCAACATTCAAGAGCCTTTCCACTTAGCTTTTGAATCACCTTCAACCATCTTGTTCCAAATCAACTACAAGCTAACTTGGAGCAATCACATCTAACATACATTCAAACATTCAAGCATTCAAACAAGATATATTAAGCAATATCAACTATAATGGCAATTTCGTAATTAAGTGAGCAAAAGTCCAACATATGTGAAATCATGGTTTTTAACATAGATCTATCAAATCTAAAACATGGGTTTTGTCTCTAATACTTGATAAATAACTTCTATAGATAAACATCTTCAAATATGATGGATCTACATGCAGACTTAAGGAAAATGCGAGAAAACTCTAACTTTAACACATAAACATATCACCAATCCCATATACTCCTTTGGATCCGCGTGAGAGATAACTACCACTCACCAAATCACCCAAACACCTCAAAAACACAACACTCCAGATCTGGACAGCGAAGATCACGGCTTGATCCGGCGAAATCTCACTTGAAACGATGAATTCTAGCTCAAACGGATGAAGATCTTCAACTTGGACACTTGGATCTTCGATCTTGATCTTCGATCTTCAATGGATGTTAGCACTTGGTAGAAGTAGAGAAAGAAGTGAAGAAAATACTGAAGTCGAGTCTTCAAAATGGCAGCACTTCGTTGCTTCAAAAACCGGTGCCAAAAAGTGAGCCGAACACCTCTATTTATAGGCTGGACACACCATGAGTCGTCGCCCCTATGAGTCGGTCCCGACTCATCATGAGTCGTTTACGACTCATCCAAACCTTACGACCTATCAGCCAAAGCCGCTACGACTCAACTGAACACACGACTCATACACTAAGCCATCCACACGACTTAACAACCCAGGCCGACTCAACACCTACCGACACAAGCGCTAACGACCTAACACTCATCACCTTAACACCTAGCCGACACAAGAACCTGCCGACTCAAAGACCTTACGAGACACGACTTAGCGACTTCACCTTATAGCCGACCTAACGACACACACGAGCTAACACACACGAGCTAACACACACGAGCTAACACACACGAGCTAACAACATATGCCTTAACTCGTATACGAGTTACGACCTATCCATCCCAACAGCACACTACCTAAGTCCTCAACGACTCATCTACCATATGACTTATCTCCTTAACCCGGTCACGGCTCATCTAGCCTTTGCCGACTCAACATGAGTCGTCCACGACTCATTATCATGCCGACCTAACCCCTCAACAACTCAAGACCTACCGACTCAACTCCTCACGACCCAAGCTCCCTTAAGCCGCTAACCCATGAGTCGGCTAACACTTAAGTCGGCAAATTCTATGACTCGGTAACACTTAAGTCGGTCACACCCTTATCTCGGCCAACTCTTTAAACCACTACCCCTATGAGTCGCCTAAGCTTCATGAGTCGGTCTCCCATGAGTCGTTTATGACTTAAATCCTTGCTAACTCGAACACGACCTAACCTATGAGTCGGTTACGACTCAAACCTTAACTCGGCTATGCCCATGAGTCGGTCACGACTCATTACTTCACCCGGGTCAACTTCTAAACGACTCGAGCTAGAGACATCACAAACAACACTAACAACCTGCAAATTCTACGATTTATCGACACGTAAAATACGGGTCGTTACAATCACTGTAGAAAGAGGTGGAGTGGGATGGTTTGGTTCCTATTCCTTTTATCCTTTATGCTCTTTTGGTATGTTTGATAGTTAATTTACTGCTCACTAAGACTTTGTCTGACTCAAGGTTTTATGTCTCCTCTTATTACCTTGGGCTGTTCATCCATGTTGGGATGGGCAGACTAGGTAGCAGGTGACAGGTGCTGTTCTTGGAGATCTAAGCTGATGATGACGAAGACGAGCAGGAGGCTTTGCATATTAGTTTTCTTACTATATGTACTGGGTGTTCCGCTGTTGTATCTGATTGAGTGTTGCAGTGAGGCTTTGATGTATGGATGATTCATATGTCTGTATAAAACTGCTATGTTGCTTATATGATGATTTTCTGTTATGGAGCTTCACTATATTATATTTCTCTATTGTATTTTATCCATGCGCTGTGAGTTGTACGATAGATTCAGAGATGTTTATTTTACTTTTGACTATCGTCCATGGCTGCCTGGCACATTTTCAGCGCATTATTTCCTTGTTTTGGTGCGGGAGTCATGGGCGGTCGTCACATTTGGTATCAAAGCTTTGGTTAATCGATTTTAGCCAACGCTCGCTGACGTAACTACGTATGAGAGACGTAATTGTATTTTGATGGATGATTACTATATATAATATAGTAGTTTAGAAGGATTTGAACTCCTTATGCAGTTGTTTCTTAAGGTGTTCTAATCATTCCTTTTTATAGATATTAAGGATGAGCAGAAGTGAGAGACAAGCTGCGAGGGATAGCCGTGCTGCTAGGGAAGCTGTTAATTATGCTCCTATGTTTGAGGCCATGATGACTTCAATCATGAGGAGGATACCAGCTTCAGGATCATCTGTGGATGTGGGAGTTCAAGTCCAAGCTCCGAGACCGGTGGATTTTGCCAAGCTTTGCAAGGATTATACTTCTCTTGGAGGAAAAGCTTTCTTGGGGACGGAGTCGACTATTGAGGTGCAGAGATGGATTGATGCTTGCCGAAGGATCTTTGGTGACTTGGGGATTGAGGATGCAACCAAGAGGAAGCTTGCATCGAGACAACTTCAGGGAAGAGCTGTTGATTGGTGGAATTCTATCACCATAGATACCCCAGAAGAAGAGATTACTTGGGAGCAATTCCAAGCTAGATTTGAAGCTAAGTTCATCTCTACTGCTCAGAAATCGGTCTTGTTTAAGAGATTTGTGGAGCTCAAGCAAGGTGGGAGGCCTGTTCTTGAGTATATTTTTGAGTTTGAAGCTTTGTCTAAGTATGCCAGATCGTATATTGATTCTCCCTATCAGAAGAACGAAAAGTTTGTGACTGGTCTGGATGCTTATCTTGGAAGGCAGTTGGTGGATCATTTGGATGATCCGTTTGAGAAGCTGGTGGAGAAAGCTCTTAGGCATGAGAGTTTGTTTCCTAAGGAAAGTTCTGTTTTTGCTGTAACCAGGGAAGGATCTAAACCACAGCAGGGTGGAAATGGGAAGAGGAAGCAGCAGCAACAGAAAGGTAAGGATGGCCAGAAGAAGCCGAGAGGCGAAGTGACCTGCTACAACTGCCGACAGAAGGGTCATCTCTCCCGGGATTGCAAGAATCCAAAGGTGCAGTTGAAGTGCCACAACTGTGATAAGCTGGGACATATCAAGAAGGATTGTCCAGAACCAAGGAAAGATAGGCAGGTTGTGCAAGCCTATGCTTTGGGGGCTGTTCCATCGTCTTCGAAAGCTCCTACTGCTGAAGAGAAGGGGAAGAGTGTGGTGGTTCAAGGTACTCTTTCCATTTGTGGTGTTCCAGTTAGAGTGTTGTTTGATACTGGAGCGTCGCATTCTTTTGTTTGTGATGATTTGGTAGGCCGGTTAGGTATGAAACCGGATATTATTGATAGGCCATTGGTTGTGACTAATCCGGTTGGGGGTTCGTCATGTTTGTGTATGATATGCCGTGGTCTAGTTGTGTCGAGTCATGATTGCTCGTTTGTTTGTGATTGCTTTATTCTGAACTTTGCGGGGTTCAGAATTATTTTGGGTATGGACTGGCTTAGGAAGTATGCGGCAAGGATTGATTGTGAGAGGCTGGAGGTGACAGTTGGGAATGTGGAAGGGCGAAAGGTTGTGATACGATGTAAGCATGAAGAAGGCGTCTTCATGAGCTTCATGTATTCGCTGGTTGTTCCACGGGATGAACTGTCATCGGTGCCTATTGTGAATAGATTTGAGGATGTCTTTGACGAAGTCAAAGGGTTGCCGCCGCATAGGGAGATCGAGTTTCGTATCGATCTAGTTGAGGGAGCCAGACCTGTTGTGATGCCTCTTAGGCGGATGGCGCCTAGGGAGCAGCTAGAGTTGAAGGTGCAGGTTGATGACCTTTTACAGAAAGGATTCATTCGGAGAAGTGTGTCCGAATGGGGTGCACCAGTTGTGTTCGTAACCAAAGCGGATGGATCGTTGAGGTTGTGTGTTGATTATCGTGAGCTGAATAAGGTGACTAAGAAGAACAAGTATCCATTGCCGAGAATAGATGACTTGTTTGATCAGCTCCACGAGGCTAAGGTGTTTTCTCAGATGGATTTGGCAACGGGATTTCACCAGTTGAGAGTGGCAAAGGATAGTGTGCCGAAGACTGCTTTCAGGACACCATCCGGGTTTTATGAGTGGCTGGTAATGCCGTTTGGATTGACTAACGCACCAGCATATTTTGTGGATCTTATGAATAGGGTGTTCAGAGATCAGTTGAATAGGTTCGTGCTTGTGTTCATGGATGATATTTTGGTTTATTCCATAACTGAGGAAGAGCACAAGACGCACTTGAGAATTGTTTTGGAAATCTTGCGGAAACATCAGCTGAAGGCTAAGTTTTCGAAGTGTCACTTCTGGAAGAGGGAAGTGAGGTTCTTAGGCCATGTTATCTCTGGAAATGGAATAGCGGTTGATCCCGCTAAGGTGGCAGCAATCCATGATTGGGTTAGACCTAAGAATGCATCTGATGTGAGAAGTTTTCTTGGATTAGCAGGATATTATCGTCGGTTTATTAAAGACTTTTCCAAGATAGCTGCACCGTTGACAGGATTAACGAAAAAGAACCAAGTGTTCAGATGGGATGATAAGTGTGAGCAAGCTTTCGTAATCCTGAAAGAGCGACTGACGAGTGCTCCTGTTTTGACTATTCCAAGTGGGAATGATGAGATGGTGGTTTACACCGATGCATGTGGCACTGGACTGGGAGCAGTGCTAATGCAGAAGGATAAAGTTGTTGCGTATGCTAGTCGACAACTGAAGCCGCATGAAAGGAACTATCCGACTAATGATTTGGAGTTAGCGGCGATTGTGTTTGCTTTGAAGATGTGGAGACATTACCTATTGGCAGTTAGATTCGAGTTGTTTACAGATCATAAGTCGCTGAAGTATCTGTTCTCCCAAAAGGATTTGAATCTTCGACAGCAACGGTGGCTAGAGTTTTTAGCATCGTATAACTTTGGTATACCCTATACTCCGGGAAAAGGTAACGCAGTGGCTGATGCGTTAAGTCGAAGACATGCAGGATTGGGAGCCATGTTTTCGGAATGGAAGAGTCTCGAGTATTTGGCTGGATTTGATTTCAGGCCCAGATGTGAATTGGAACCTGAGATGTTGGCAAACTTATCGATAAGACCTACTCTTGTGGAAAGGATTGGCGAGAGCCAAAAGAGAGATGATAAGCTTGTCAAGATTATCCGTGATTTGGAATCTGGATTAGACCCAGAGAAGAATAAAGGATTCGAGGTCGATCGAGAGGGTTGGCTTCGGAAGCAAGGACGACTGGTTGTTCCCGATATTGATGGATTGAGAGATGAAGTTCTAAGGGAAAGTCATCATTCAAAGTTGACGATTCATCCAGGTGGAAATAAGATGTATCGGGATATGAAGAGAACCTACTACTAGGAAGGTATGAAGAAAGATGTTGGAAGTTTTACTTCCAAGTGTATGAACTGCCAGTTAGTGAAAGCTGAGCAGAAGAAGCCCAGTGGATTGCTTCAGCTATTAGAGGTTCCTACATGGAAGTGGGAGCAAGTGTCGATGGATTTTATCGATGGTCTACCTAGGACAAGAGCGGGGAATGAAGGGATTTGGGTCATAGTAGATCGTTTGACCAAGAGTGCAAGATTCATTCCTGTTCGATCAACTAGCACTGCATCGAAGTTGGCTGAGTTGTATGTTAATTGGATAGTTCGATTCCATGGTATTCCGAAGAGTATAGTGAGCGATCGAGACCCATTGTTCACTAGCGGATTTTGGAAGAGCTTCCAGGAAGTTTTGGGAACCGAGTTGTGTTTGAGTACAGCTTATCACCCTCAAACAGATGGTCAGACTGAGAGAGTTAATCGAGTTTTGGAAGATCTTCTCAGAGCTTGTGTTTTGGACTTCGGAGGATCATGGGAAGATCACCTTCATTTGGTGGAGTTTGCATATAATAACAGTTATCAGTTGAGTATTGGTATGGCACCATATGAGGCATTATATGAAAGACCGTGTAACTCTCCGACATGTTGGTTGGAAAATGGAGAAAAGCTGATACTTGGGCCAGAGATGATTCAACAGACTTCAGATTGTATAGAGATCATTCGGCAACGAATGAAGGCAGCCCAAGATCGTCAGAAAAGTTATGCCGATAATCGTCGTAAGGATTTGGAATTCGACGTGGGTGATATGGTATTTGTGAAGATTTCTCCTTTGAAGAATGTTATTCGATTTGGGAAGAAAGGGAAATTGACTCCGAGATTTGTTGGACCATCCCGATTATCGAGCGAATTGGAAAGCTCGCTTATAGATTGGAGTTACCGGAAAAGATGGCGGGTGTGCACAATGTTTTTCATGTATCTTATCTACGGAAGTATGTGCATGACCCAACTACAGTGGTTTCTGCTGATAGCTGTGAAGACTTAGAAGTTGATCCAGTTGTTTCGAGACCTCGTAAGCTGCTTCGTGTTGTTGCAACCGACACGAAACAGCTTAGGAGGAAGACGATTATGTTGCTCAAGGTACAATGGAGTGATGATGTTAACGACTGTACATGGGAGGAGGAAGAGAGGATGAAGGCAGCTCATCCCGGACTCTTCGAGGTATGGCCCTAAATTGTCGTGACATCTCATGAATTTGTAGCTTGTTCTAAGCCTTAGAATTCTGCATGCTAGGCTAGAATTGGATGCATGGTTTGTTGATTGCTATGGATGGTAGGCATGCGGATTATCCTTGATTGCTGTTGTTTGCTTGGAATTTCGGGGGCGAAATTCCTAAGGGGGAGAGAATGTAACGACCCGTATTTTACGTATCAATTGATCGTAGAATTTACAGTTCGTTAGGGTTGTTTGTGTTGTCTCTAGCCTGAGTCGTATGGAGAGTAACTCGTGTGTTGAAGAGTTGAGTCGTGACCGACTCATAGGTTTAGCCGAGTTAAGGGATGAGTCGTGACCGACTCATAGGTTAGGTTGTGCACGAGTTAAGAGATGGCCGAGTTTAGTGTGGAGCGACCTAAGGTAGATAGTTCGGGAGAGCGACCTAAGGTAGATAGGTCGGTAGAGCGACCTATAGGAACGACCGACTCATAGGAGTGTTTGACTTAGGAGCTAACGACCTAAAAGGTTGCCGAGTTAAGGTTTGGGCCGACTCAGTGGTGAACGACTCATAGGATAGTGGTTTAGGCCTGTGGAACGACCTAAGGGGTTAGGTCGTATGGGAGATAAGTCGTGAACGACTTATGGTTTTGCTAGGTCGCTAGGCCGTAGCATAGTTAGGTCATTTGGTACTGTTGAGTCGGCTAGGACTTAGGTCGGCCATAAGGCTAAATCGTTTGAGTCGGCAGTGAGTTAGGTCGTGGGGTCTTGAGTCGTGTGACAGTTAGGTCGGCAGCGACCTAAGTTAGGTCGGAGGCTTTTTAGGTCGTGTCATGGTTTAGTCGTAAGTCGGCCTTGTTTGTTAGGTCGTGAAGAGGTTAGGTCGGTAAGTCGCGTGTAGTTAGGTCGGCCTTGGGGTTGCTTAGGTCGTGAGTCGGCGAGAGTGTCAGGTCGGCAAGAGTTGAGTCGTGGACGACTCATGATAGGTCGTGACCGACCTAAGGGGCGACGACTCATAGTGGTTCCGCTAATAAATAGAGGGGTTTGGCTCACTTTTTGGCACCGGTTTTTGAAGCGACGAAGTGCTGCCATTTTGGGAACTCGACTACAACATTTCTTCATCTTCTTTTCTCCATTCCAATCTAGTTCTAACATCCACCCAAGATCGAAGATCGGGATCGAAGATTCAAGTGCCAAAGTTGAAGATCTTCATCCGTTTGAGCTAGATTTCTTCGATTTAAGCGAAATATTGCCGGATCAAGCCTTGATCTCCGCTGTCCAGATCTGAAGTGTTTAGTTTTCATAGTGTTTGGGTGATTTGGTGAGTGGTAGTTATCTCTCACGCGGATCCAAAGGAGTATATTGGATTGGTGACTTGTTGCAGTGTTGTAGTTAGTGATTTTGTGCATTTTTCTTAGATCCAAGTGTAGATCCATGGTTTTTGAAGATGTTTACCTATGCAAGTTCATTTAACAAGTATTAGAGACAAAACCCATATTTTATATTTGATAGATCTATGCTAAAAACCTATGAATCATGCATGTTGGACTTATGCTCATTTATTTACGAAATTGCCATTATAGTTGAAATTTCTTATTAGATCTTGTTTGAATGCTTGAATGTTTGGATGTATGATTGATTTGATTGTTTCAAGTTAGCTTGTAGTTGATTTGGAACAAGATGGTTGAAGATGATTCAAAAGCTAAGTGGAAAGGCTCTTGAATGGTGAAAGCTGCCTGTAGCATATGAAGCTGATGTGGAAGCTCATATGGATGGATTGGAGGATGTGGAATCTTGCCATGGTGTGAGAAGGCAAAGCATGATGTTGATATGGGATTTTGCTATGGTGTGATGAGGCAAGGCATATGTTGGAATGGGACGGGTCATGATGACGTTCCATGTGACGACCGCCCATGACTCCCGCACCAAAACAAGAGAATAGAGCGCTGAAAGGTGTGCCAGGCAGCCATGGACGATAGTCAGGGTAAAATAAAATCGCAGAATCTCTATCGTAACTCACAGCGCATGGATAAAATACAATAGAGAAATATATAGTGAAGTCTCATAACAGAAAATCATCATATAAGCATCACAGAAGTTTTATACAATCATCTCAACAAAACCATACATCAAGACCTCACTACAAGCACTCATCAAATACAGCAGCGGATACCCAGTACATATAAGAAAATAATATGCATAGCCTCCTGCTCGTCTTCGTCACCATCAGCGGAAAAACTCTAACTCTAAGCACAGCACCTGCCACCTGCTACCTAGTCTGCCCATCCCAAACATGGATGAACAGCCCAAGGTAATAAGAGGAGACATAAAACCTTGAGTCAGACAAAGTCTTAGTGAGCAGTAAATTAACAATCAAGCATACCAAAAGAGCATAAGGAAAATAAAGGAATAGGAACCAAACCATCCCACTCCACCTCATCTCACAGTGATAGCCCCCAGACACACACTAAGGAGAATCAAGCATAACAATATAGACAAATAAGGTAAAGCAATAACCACTCGAGTCAAGGGCAATGTTTTCCAAATACAAACCCCCAAGGCCTAGACCAAGATCAGATAAGCACCCAGAAAACACCGCTCTTGAAGCCGAATGATAATACAACCAAACATCCATGACTCTGGCTATCACTGCATCGTTGCCTTGATTTCACCGTTAGTTGAATGACCATCCGTCAAGGGCTAATGGTAACCCCGGTTCTAGCCATAACTCCGCACGTCGTCGCAGCCCGTGCCTAGGAATTTTCGCAACTACCCAGAGTACTAGCACGTCGTCGCAGCCCGTGCCTGGAACGTCGTCGCAGCCCGTTCCAACGTACCCTTGCTTTGAGCATGCTAGAACCTTCAACAACGATGAGATCTAAGCCTCCAAGTCATCCTCCTCGACGACCATCCATACTAGCTCAAGCGCCTCTCAAGCTAACCATTATCACCAACTCGGATCGCATCACCGAGTAATCAACATAACTTTGCACGTCGTCGCAGCCCGTGCTTGGAACGTCATCATGACCCGTTCCATCTCAACATCACACTTTGCTTCATCGCATCATAGCAAAGTCTCATCTCAACATCATGGCTTGCCTTCTCGCATCATGGCAAAGTCCCATCTCGATCTCATACTTCGCCTCTTCGCATCATGGCAAAGTCTCTCATCATCGAATCCATCCATATGAGCTTCCACATCCGCTTCATATGCCATCGGCAGCTTTCAACATTCAAGAGCCTTTCCACTTAGCTTTTGAATCATCTTCAACCATCTTGTTCCAAATCAACTACAAGCTAACTTGGAGCAATCACATCTAACATACATTCAAACATTCAAGCATTCAAACAAGATATATTAAGCAATATCAACTACAATGGCAATTTCGTAATTAAGTGTGCAAAAGTCCAACATATGTGAAATCATGGTTTTTAGCATAGATCTATCAAATCTAAAACATGGGTTTTATCTCTAATACTTGATAAATAACTTTCATAAGCAAACATCTTCAAATATGATGGATCTACATGCAGACTTAAGGAAAATGCGAGAAAACGCTAACTTTAACACATAAACATATCACCAATCCCGTATACTCCTTTGGATCCGCGTGAGAGATAACTACCACTCACCAAATCACCAAAACAACCTAAAATCACCACACTTCAGATCTGGACAGCGAAGATCACAGCTTGATCCGGAGAAATTTCACTTGAAACGGTGAAATCTAGCTTCTTCGGATGAAAATCTTCAACTTTGGCTCTTGATCTTTGATCTTGATCTTCAATCTTCAATGGATGTTAGCACTTGATGGAAGTAGAGAAAGAAGTGAAGAAAATACTGAAGTCGAGTTTCCAAAATGGCAGCACTTCGTCGCTTCGAAAACCGGTGCCAAAAAGTGAGCCAAAGCCCTCTATTTATAGGCTGGAATGTCCATGAGTCGTCGCCTATAAGTCGTCTCCGACTTATCTTATGAGTCGTTGCCGACTCATCTACCCTAGAAGCCTCCGAGACAACAACTCCTACGACTCAACGACTCAATGCTACAACGAACACGGCCGACTCAACACTTCAACAAATACGGGCCATTATACGACTTACGACTCATAAATGCCACGACCCAACAGGCAACACGACTTAAAACAAACACGACTCAAGCCCAACCCGTAACCGATCTAACATACAAGAGACCACACAAGCCAGACCTTAACTCGCCTAACGACTCACGACTCATCGCTAAGTCGTGCCTACCGACTCAAACCCAACCGAGCTAACAACTACCTTACGACTTACACCAAACCGACTTAACCCACTAACTACCTTAAGCCGGCAACACCTTAGGTCGCTAGCTTCTATAAGTCGTTAACTCGGCAACACGACCTAAAAACTCACACACTGGTCTAACCACCTACCGGGTTACGACTTACGACTCATCAACTCAGGGTCATACGAGATAACACACGACCAACCTAACTCCCTTAACTCGCTGCCGACCTATCAAGAACACGGCATAGCCTAGTGCCGACCTACGACCTAAAGTACTGCCGACCTAACTATCAACCAACCTTTCCCCCCAGGTCGTTAACCCTTAAGTCGGTCACCCTATAGGTCGGCCACGACCTATCTCTTGACCAATACACAAGCCTGCTAACCCTTAGGTCGGAGAAGACTCTAAGCCGCTAGCCCTTAACCCGGTAACCAACTGAGTCGGCCCAGGCCCTAAATCACCAACCTCCTTAACTTCCTTAGGTCGGTCTACATACTTACTATAGATCGGTCACCATCCTAACTCGGTCACACGACTCAAGCTATCATGCGACCTAAGCACTAAGTCGGTCACGACTCATGCCCCTATACGACTCAATTCTGAACGACTTAGGCTATAGCTAACACAAACAACACCAACGACCTGCAAATTCTACGATATATCGACACGTAAAATACGGGTCGTTACATTCTCTCCCCCTTAGGAATTTCGCCCCCGAAATTCCAAACAAACAACAGCAATCAAAGATGTTCCGCATGCCTACCATCCATAGCAATCAACAAACCATGCATCCAATTCTAGCCTAGCATGCAGAATTCTAAGACTTAGAACAAGCTACAAATTCATGAGATGTCACGACACTTTAGGGCCATACCTCGAAGAGTCCGGGATGAGCTGCCTTCATCCTCTCTTCCTCCTCCCACGTACAGTCGTTAACATCATCACTCCATTGTACCTTGAGCAACGTAATCGTCTTCCTCCTAAGCTGTTTCGTATCGGTTTCAACAATGCGAAGCGGCTTACGAGGTCTCGTAACCACTGGATCAACCTCTAAGTCTTCACAGCTATCAGCAGAAACCACCGTAGTTGGGTCGTGCACATACTTCCGTAGATAAGATACATGAAAAACATTGTGCACACCCGCCATCCTTTCCGGTAACTCCAATCTATAAGCGAGCTTTCCAATTCGCTCGATAATCGGGAATGGTCCAACGAATCTCGGAGTTAACTTCCCTTTCTTCCCGAATCTAATAACATTCTTCAATGGAGAAATCTTCACAAAAACCATATCACCCACGTCGAATTCCAAATCCTTTCGACGATTATCTGCATAACTTTTCTGACGATCCTGGGCTGCCTTCATTCTTTGTCGAATGATCTCTATACAATCCGAAGTCTGTCGAATCATCTCTGGCCCAAGTATCGGCTTTTCTCCAGTTTCCAACCAACATGTCGGAGAGTTACACGGTCTTCCATATAACGCTTCATATGGTGCCATACCAATACTCGACTGATAACTGTTATTATAAGCAAATTCCACCAAATGAAGGTGATCCTCCCATGATCCCCCGAAGTCCAAAACATAAGCTCTAAGAAGATCTTCCAAAACCCGGTTGACTCTCTCAGTCTGACCATCGGTTTGAGGGTGATAAGCTGTACTCAAACACAACTCAGTTCCCAAAACTTCCTGGAAGCTCTTCCAAAATCCACTAGTGAACAACGGGTCTCGATCGCTCACTATACTCTTCGGAACACCATGGAATCGAACAATCCACTTCACATACAACTCAGCCAACTTCGATGCAGTTCTTGTCGATCGAACAGGAATGAACCTTGCACTCTTGGTCAAACGATCTACAATAACCCAAATCCCTTCATTCCCTGTCCTGGTTCTAGGTAGACCATCAATAAAATCCATCGACACTTGCTCCCACTTCCACGTAGGAACTTCTAATGGCTGAAGCAATCCACTGGGCTTCTTCTGCTCAGCTTTTACCAACTGACAATTCATACACTTGGAAATAAAACTTCCAACATCTTTCTTCATACCTTCCCAGTAGTAAGCTCTCTTCATATCCCGATACATCTTATTCCCTCCTGGATGAATTGTCAACTTCGAGTGATGACTTTCCCTTAGAACTTCATCTCTCAATCCATCAACATCGGGAACAACCAATCGTCCTTGCTTTCGAAGCCAACCCTCTTGATCGACCTCGAATCCCTTATCCTTCTCTGAAGTCAATCCAGCTTCCAAATCTCGGATAATCCTGACAAGCTTATCATCTCTCTTTTGGCTCTCACCAATCCTTTCCACCAGAGTAGGCCTTATCGATAAGTTTGCCAACATCTCAGGTTCCAATTCACATCTAGGCCTGAAATCAAATCCAGCCAAATACTCAAGGCTCTTCCATTCTGAAAACATGGCTCCCAATCCTGCATGTCTTCGACTTAACGCATCAGCTACTGCGTTACCTTTTCCTGGAGTATAGGCTATACCAAAATCATAAGATGCTAGGAACTCTAGCCACCGTTGCTGTCGAAGATTCAAATCCTTTTGGGAGAACAGATACTTCAACGACTTATGATCTGTAAACAACTCGAATCTAACTCCCAATAGATAGTGTCTCCACATCTTCAAAGCAAACACAATCGCCGCTAACTCCAAATCATGAGTCGGATAATTCCTTTCATGCGGCTTCAGTTGTCGACTAGCATACGCAACAACTTTATCCTTCTGCATTAGCACCGCTCCTAGTCCAGTGCCACATGCATCGGTGTAAACCACCATCTCATCATTCCCACTTGGAATAGTTAAAACAGGAGCACTTGTCAATCGCTCTTTCAGGATTACGAAGGCTTGCTCACACTTGTCATCCCATCTGAACACTTGGTTCTTCTTCGTCAATCCTGTCAACGGTGCAGCTATCTTGGAAAAGTCTTTAATAAACCGACGATAATACCCGGCTAATCCAAGAAAACTTCTCACATCAGATGCATTCTTAGGTCTAACCCAATCCTGGATTGCTGCCACCTTAGCGGGATCAACCGCTATTCCACTTCCAGAGATAACATGGCCTAAGAACCTCACTTCACTCTTCCAGAAGTGACACTTCGAAAACTTAGCCTTCAGCTGATGTTTCCGCAAGATTTCCAAAACAATCCTCAAGTGCGTCTTGTGCTCTTCCTCGGTTCTGGAATAAACCAAAATATCATCAACGAACACAAGCACGAACTTATTCAACTGATCTCTGAATACTCTATTCATAAGATCCACAAAATATGCTGGCGCGTTAGTCAATCCAAACGGCATTACCAGCCACTCATAAAACCCGGATGGTGTCCTGAAAGCAGTCTTCGGCACACTATCCTTCGCCACTCTTAACTGGTGAAATCCCGTTGCCAAATCCATCTGAGAAAACACCTTAGCCTCGTGAAGCTGATCAAACAAGTCATCTATTCTCGGCAATGGATACTTGTTCTTCTTAGTCACCTTATTCAGCTCACGATAATCAACACACAACCTCAACGATCCATCCGCTTTGGTTGCGAACACAACGGGCGCACCCCATTCGGACACACTTCTCCGAATGAATCCTTTCCGCAAAAGGTCATCAACTTGCACCTTCAGCTCTTGCTGCTCCCTCGGTGCCATCCGCCTAAGAGGCATCACAACAGGTCTGGCTCCCTCAACTAGATCGATACGAAACTCGATCTCCCTATGCGGCGGCAACCCTTTGACTTCGTCAAAGACATCCTCAAATCCATTCACAATAGGCACCGATGACAGTCCATCCCGTGGAACAACCAGCGAATACATGAAGCTCATGAAGACGCCTTCTTCATGCTTACATCGTATCACAACCTTTCGCCCATCCACATTCCCGACTGTCACCTCCAGCCTCTCACAATCAATCCTAGCCGCATACTTCCTAAGCCAGTCCATACCCAAAATAATTCCGAACCCCGCAAAGTTCAGAACAAAGCAATCACAAACAAACGAGCAATCATGACTCGATACAACCAGACCACGGCATATCATACACAAGCATGACGAACCCCCAACTGGATTAGTCACCACCAATGGCCTATCAACAATATCCGGTTTCAAACCTAACCGGCCTACCAAATCATCACAAACAAAAGAATGCGACGCTCCAGTATCAAACAACACTCTAACTGGAAAACCACAAATGGAAAGAGTACCTTGAACCACCACACTCTTCCCCTTCTCTTCAGCAGTAGGGACCCTTGAAGACGACGGCACAGCTTCCAAAGCATAGGCTTGCACAACCTGCCTATCCTTCCTCGGCTCTGGACAGTCCTTCCTGAAATGCCCTGGCTTATCACAGTTATGGCACTTCGCCGGCGCCTTTGGATTCCTACAATCCTTGGAAAGATGGCCCTTCTTCTGGCAATTATAGCAAGTCACTTCGCCCTTTGGCTTCTTCTGACCATCCTTTCCCTTCTGTTGCTGCTGCTTCCTCTTCTTGTTGCCACTCTGCTGTGGTTTAGATCCTTCCCTGGTTACAGCAACAACAGAACTTTCCCTAGGAAACAAACTCTCATGCCTCAGAGCTTTCTCCACCAGCTTCTCAAATGGATCGTCCAAGTGATCCACCAACTGCCTTCCAAGATAAGCATCCAGACCAGTCACAAACTTCTCGTTCTTCTGGTAGGGAGAATCAATATATGATCTGGCATACTTGGACAGAGCCTCGAACTCAGAAATATACTCAAGAACAGGCCTCCCACCTTGCTTGAGCTCTACAAATCTCTTGAACAAAACAGACCTCTGAGCAGTAGAGATGAACTTGGCTTCAAATCTAACTTGGAACTGCTCCCAAGTAATCTCCTCTTCTGGTGTATCTATGGTGATAGAATTCCACCAATCCGCAGCTCTCCCTTGAAGCTGCCTCGATGCAAGCTTTCTCTTGGTTGCATCCTCAATCCCTAGATCACCAAAAATCCTTCGGCAAGCATCCATCCATCTCTGCACTTCAATAGTAGATTCAGTCCCCAAGAAAGCTTTCCCTCCAAGAGAAGTATAATCCTTACAGAGCTTGGCAAAATCCACTGGTCTTGGAGCTTGGACTTGAACTCCAACATCAACAGTAGGCCCTGGAACGGGTATCCTCCTCATGATCGAAGTCATCATGGCCTCAAACATAGGAGCATAATCAACAGCCTCCCTAGCAGCACGGCTATCCCTCGCAGCTTGTCTCTCACTTCTGCTCATCCTTAATATCTGTAAATAAGAATGATTAGAACACCTTAAGAAACAACTGCATAAGGAGTTCAAATCCTTCTAAGCTACTATATTATATATAGTAATCATCCATCAAAATACAATTACGTCTCTCTTACGTAATTACGTCAGCGAGCGTTGGCTAAAATCGATTAACCAAAGCTCTGATACCAAATGTGACGACCGCCCATGACTCCCGCACCAAAACAAGAGAATAGAGCGCTGAAAGGTGTGCCAGGCAGCCATGGACGATAGTCAGGGTAAAATAAAATCGCAGAATCTCTATCGTAACTCACAGCGCATGGATAAAATACAATAGAGAAATATATAGTGAAGTCTCATAACAGAAAATCATCATATAAGCATCACAGAAGTTTTATACAATCATCTCAACAAAACCATACATCAAGACCTCACTACAAGCACTCATCAAATACAGCAGCGGATACCCAGTACATATAAGAAAATAATATGCATAGCCTCCTGCTCGTCTTCGTCACCATCAGCGGAAAAACTCTAACTCTAAGCACAGCACCTGCCACCTGCTACCTAGTCTGCCCATCCCAAACATGGATGAACAGCCCAAGGTAATAAGAGGAGACATAAAACCTTGAGTCAGACAAAGTCTTAGTGAGCAGTAAATTAACAATCAAGCATACCAAAAGAGCATAAGGAAAATAAAGGAATAGGAACCAAACCATCCCACTCCACCTCATCTCACAGTGATAGCCCCCAGACACACACTAAGGAGAATCAAGCATAACAATATAGACAAATAAGGTAAAGCAATAACCACTCGAGTCAAGGGCAATGTTTTCCAAATACAAACCCCCAAGGCCTAGACCAAGATCAGATAAGCACCCAGAAAACACCGCTCTTGAAGCCGAATGATAATACAACCAAACATCCATGACTCTGGCTATCACTGCATCGTTGCCTTGATTTCACCGTTAGTTGAATGACCATCCGTCAAGGGCTAATGGTAACCCCGGTTCTAGCCATAACTCCGCACGTCGTCGCAGCCCGTGCCTAGGAATTTTCGCAACTACCCAGAGTACTAGCACGTCGTCGCAGCCCGTGCCTGGAACGTCGTCGCAGCCCGTTCCAACGTACCCTTGCTTTGAGCATGCTAGAACCTTCAACAACGATGAGATCTAAGCCTCCAAGTCATCCTCCTCGACGACCATCCATACTAGCTCAAGCGCCTCTCAAGCTAACCATTATCACCAACTCGGATCGCATCACCGAGTAATCAACATAACTTTGCACGTCGTCGCAGCCCGTGCTTGGAACGTCATCATGACCCGTTCCATCTCAACATCACACTTTGCTTCATCGCATCATAGCAAAGTCTCATCTCAACATCATGGCTTGCCTTCTCGCATCATGGCAAAGTCCCATCTCGATCTCATACTTCGCCTCTTCGCATCATGGCAAAGTCTCTCATCATCGAATCCATCCATATGAGCTTCCACATCCGCTTCATATGCCATCGGCAGCTTTCAACATTCAAGAGCCTTTCCACTTAGCTTTTGAATCATCTTCAACCATCTTGTTCCAAATCAACTACAAGCTAACTTGGAGCAATCACATCTAACATACATTCAAACATTCAAGCATTCAAACAAGATATATTAAGCAATATCAACTACAATGGCAATTTCGTAATTAAGTGTGCAAAAGTCCAACATATGTGAAATCATGGTTTTTAGCATAGATCTATCAAATCTAAAACATGGGTTTTATCTCTAATACTTGATAAATAACTTTCATAAGCAAACATCTTCAAATATGATGGATCTACATGCAGACTTAAGGAAAATGCGAGAAAACGCTAACTTTAACACATAAACATATCACCAATCCCGTATACTCCTTTGGATCCGCGTGAGAGATAACTACCACTCACCAAATCACCAAAACAACCTAAAATCACCACACTTCAGATCTGGACAGCGAAGATCACAGCTTGATCCGGAGAAATTTCACTTGAAACGGTGAAATCTAGCTTCTTCGGATGAAAATCTTCAACTTTGGCTCTTGATCTTTGATCTTGATCTTCAATCTTCAATGGATGTTAGCACTTGATGGAAGTAGAGAAAGAAGTGAAGAAAATACTGAAGTCGAGTTTCCAAAATGGCAGCACTTCGTCGCTTCGAAAACCGGTGCCAAAAAGTGAGCCAAAGCCCTCTATTTATAGGCTGGAATGTCCATGAGTCGTCGCCTATAAGTCGTCTCCGACTTATCTTATGAGTCGTTGCCGACTCATCTACCCTAGAAGCCTCCGAGACAACAACTCCTACGACTCAACGACTCAATGCTACAACGAACACGGCCGACTCAACACTTCAACAAATACGGGCCATTATACGACTTACGACTCATAAATGCCACGACCCAACAGGCAACACGACTTAAAACAAACACGACTCAAGCCCAACCCGTAACCGATCTAACATACAAGAGACCACACAAGCCAGACCTTAACTCGCCTAACGACTCACGACTCATCGCTAAGTCGTGCCTACCGACTCAAACCCAACCGAGCTAACAACTACCTTACGACTTACACCAAACCGACTTAACCCACTAACTACCTTAAGCCGGCAACACCTTAGGTCGCTAGCTTCTATAAGTCGTTAACTCGGCAACACGACCTAAAAACTCACACACTGGTCTAACCACCTACCGGGTTACGACTTACGACTCATCAACTCAGGGTCATACGAGATAACACACGACCAACCTAACTCCCTTAACTCGCTGCCGACCTATCAAGAACACGGCATAGCCTAGTGCCGACCTACGACCTAAAGTACTGCCGACCTAACTATCAACCAACCTTTCCCCCCAGGTCGTTAACCCTTAAGTCGGTCACCCTATAGGTCGGCCACGACCTATCTCTTGACCAATACACAAGCCTGCTAACCCTTAGGTCGGAGAAGACTCTAAGCCGCTAGCCCTTAACCCGGTAACCAACTGAGTCGGCCCAGGCCCTAAATCACCAACCTCCTTAACTTCCTTAGGTCGGTCTACATACTTACTATAGATCGGTCACCATCCTAACTCGGTCACACGACTCAAGCTATCATGCGACCTAAGCACTAAGTCGGTCACGACTCATGCCCCTATACGACTCAATTCTGAACGACTTAGGCTATAGCTAACACAAACAACACCAACGACCTGCAAATTCTACGATATATCGACACGTAAAATACGGGTCGTTACATTCCAAGATGAGAGACTTTGCTATGATACGATTAGGCAAGACTTATGTTGAGATGGGACGGGTCACGATGACGTTCCAAGCACGGGTCATGACGACGTGCGAAGTTATAACTCGGTGATGCGGTCCGGGTTGGTGTGGATAATGGTTAGCTTGAGAGGCGCTTGAGCTAGTATGGAAATAGTCGTCAAGGAGGATGACTAGGAGGCTAAGATCTCATCGTTGTTGAAGGTTCTAGCATACTCAAAGCAAGGGTACGTTGGAACGGGTCACGATGACGTTCCAAGCACGGGTCACGATGACGTGCTAGTACTCTGGGCTGATGCGTTCGGCTTAGGCACGGGTCACGATGACGTGCGGAGTTATGTCTAGACCGGGGTTACCATTAGCCCTTGACAGGTGGTCATTCAACTAACTGTGAAATCAAGGCAATGATAACAGTGATAGCCAGAGTCATGGATGTTTGGTTGTATCATCATTCGGCCTCAAGAGCGGTGTTTTCTGGGTGCTTATCTGATCTTGGTTTAGGCCTTGGGGGTTTGTATTTGGAAAACATCGTCCTTGACTCGAGTGATTATTGTTTTACCTTAATTACCTGCTATGTTATGCTTACTTCTCCTTAGTATGTGTCTGGGGGCTATCACTGTAGAAAGAGGTGGAGTGGGATGGTTTGGTTCCTATTCCTTTTATCCTTTATGCTCTTTTGGTATGTTTGATAGTTA
The DNA here is from genome assembly GCA_030765085.1 of Allium cepa. NCBI lineage: Eukaryota > Viridiplantae > Streptophyta > Magnoliopsida > Asparagales > Amaryllidaceae > Allium > Allium cepa. The sequence goes on along the minus strand of CM060943.1, from coordinate 31,928,441 downwards.
ATTTACTGCTCACTAAGACTTTGTCTGACTCAAGGTTTTATGTCTCCTCTTATTACCTTGGGCTGTTCATCCATGTTGGGATGGGCAAATTAGGTAGCAGGTGACAGGTGCTGTTCTTGGAGATCTACGCTGATGATGACGAAGACGAGCAGGAGGCTTTGCATATTAGTTTTCTTACTATATGTACTGGGTGTTCCGCTGTTGTATCTGATTGAGTGTTGTAGTGAGGCTTTGATGTATGGATGATTCATATGTCTGTATAAAACTGCTATGTTGCTTATATGATGATTTTCTGTTATGGAGCTTCACTATATTATATTTCTCTATTGTATTTTATCCATGCGCTGTGAGTTGTACGATAGATTGAGAGATGTTTATTTTACTTTTGACTATCGTCCATGGCTGCCTGGCACATTTTCAGCGCATTATTTCCTTGTTTTGGTGCGGGAGTCATGGACGGTCGTCACAGGATGTCCTTTTTGGGCATTAATCTATCCGTTGACGGCTGAAAGCGGTCAAAGCCGTAGAACTCACCGTGGCCTTCGTTTTGACAGGTGACCGCCCCCGTAACTCTAAACGAGCCAGAAGTTATGGCCGTCCGAATAATCGATATCTACAGGGTGCAACATCCGCGGTGCAAGGTGCAACGTCCGTCCGAAATGGCGAAACAGTGTCGTACGACTTTTAGAAATGCGGGCATGGATTTGAAACTGAACAGTACCATGGTGCACCACTCTCCGGCGATGGTAAATTGAAGACGAGCCACGGTAATGCCGTTTTATCGTAAAAATCCGGTGTCGAAAAAACAAAGGGTAAAAAACTTACGAGACCCGATTGAGATTCGGGTTGTCCTTTTTGGGCATTAATCTATCCGTTAAGGCTGAAAGCTGTCAAAGCCGTAGAACTCATCGTGGCCTTTGTTTTGACAGGTTATTGCCCCCGTAGCACTAAACGAGCCAGAAGTTATGGCCGTCCGAATAATCGATATCTACAGGGTGCAACATCCGCGGTGCAAGGTGCAACGTCCGTCCGAAATGGAGAAACAATGCCGTACGACTTTTAGGAATGCGTGCATGGATTTGAAATGGAACAGTACCATGGTGCACCAATCTCCAGCGATGGCAAATCGAAGACGAGCCACGGTAATGCCGTTTTACCGTAAAAATCCGGTGTCGAAAAAACGAAGGGTAAAAACTTACGAGACCCGATTGAGATTCGAGATGTCCTTTTTGGACATTAATCTATCTGTTGACGGCTGAAAGCGGTCAAAGCCGTAGAACTCACCGTGGCCTTCGTTTTGACAGGTGATCGCCCCCGTAACTCTAAACGAGCCAGAAGTTATGGCCGTCCGAATAATCGATATCTACAGGGTGCAACATCCGCGGTGCAAGGTGCAACGTCCGTTCGAAATGGTGAAACAGTGTCGTACGACATTTAGAAATGTATGCATGGATTTGAAACGGAACAGTACCATGGTGCACCACTCTCCAGCGATGGCAAATCGAAGACGAGCCACGGTAATCCCGTTTTACCGTAAAAATCCGGTGTCGAAAAAACGAAGGGTAAAAAACATACGAGACCCGATTGAGATTCGGGTTGTCCTTTTTGGGCATTAATCTATCCGTTGACGGCTGAAAGCTTTAAAAGCCATAGAACTCACCGTGGCCTTCGTTTTGATAGGTTATCGCCCCCGTAACACTAAACGAGCCAGTAGTTATGGCCGTCCGAATAATCGATATCTACAGGGTGCAACATCCGCGGTGCAAGGTGCAACGTCCGTCCGAAATGGCGAAAAAGTGCCGTACGACTTTTAGGAATGCGTGCATGGATTTGAAACGGAAAAGTACCATGGTGCACCACTCTCTAGCGATGGCAAATCGAAGACGAGCCACGGTAATGCCGTTTTACCGTAAAAATCCGGTGTCGAAAAAACGAAGGGTAAAAAACTTACGAGACCCGATTGAGATTCGGGATGTCCTTTTTGGGCATTAATCTATCCGTTGACGGCTGAAAGCGGTCAAAGCCGTAGAACTCACTGTGGCCTTCGTTTTGACAGGTGATCTCCCCCGTAACTCTAAACGAGCCAGAAGTTATGGCCGTCCGAATAATCGATATCTACAGGGTGCAACATCCGCGGTGCAAGGTGCAACGTCCGTCCGAAATGGCGAAATAGTGCGGTACGACATTTTGAAATGGATGCATGGATTTGAAACGGAACAGTACCATGGTGCACCACTCTCCAGCGATGGCAAATCGAAGACGAGCCACGGTAATCTTGTTTTACCGCAAAAATCCGGTGTCGAAAAAACGAAGGGTAAAAAACTTACGAGACCCGATTGAGATTCGGGTTGTCCTTTTTGGGCATTAATCTATCCGTTGACAGCTGAAAGCTTTCAAAGCCATAGAACTCACCATGGCCTTCATTTTGACAGGTTATCGCCCGCGTAAATCTAAACGAGCCAGAAGTTTTGGCCGTCCGAATAATCGATATCTACAGGGTGCAACATCCGCGGTGTAAGGTGCAACGTCCGTCCGAAATGGCGAAACAGTGTCGTACGACTTTTAGGAATGCATGCATGGATTTGAAACAGAACAGTACCATGGTGCACCGCTCTCCAGCGATGGCAAATCGAAGACGAGCAACGGTAATGCCGTTTTACCGTAAAAATCCGGTGTCGAAAAAACGAAGGGTAAAAAACTTACGAGAGCCGATTGAGATTCGGGATGTCCTTTTTGGGCATTAATCTATCCGTTGACGGCTGAAAGCGGTCAAAGCCGTAGAACTCACCGTGCCCTTCGTTTTGATAGGTGATCGCCCCCGTAACTCTAAACAAGCCAGAAGTTATGGCTGTCCGAATAATCGATATCTACAGGGTGCAACATCCGCGGTGCAAGGTGCAACGTCCGTCCGAAATGACGAAACAGTGTCGTACGACTTTTAGAAATGCGGGCATGCATTTGAAATGGAACAGTACCATGGTGCACCACTCTCCGGCGATGGTAAATCGAAGACGAGCCACGATAATGCCGTTTTACCATAAAAATCCGGTGTCGAAAAAACGAAGGGTAAAAAACATACGAGACCCGATTGAGATTCGGGATGTCCTTTTTGGGCATTAATCTATCCGTTGACGGCTAAAAGCTGTCAAAGCCGTAGAACTCACCGTGGCCTTTGTTTTGACTGTTTATTGCCCCCGTAGCTCTAAACGAGCCAGAAGTTATGGCCGTCCGAATAATCGATATCTACAGGGTGCAACATCCACGGTGCAAGGTGCAACGTCCGTCCGAAATGGCGAAACAGTGTCGTACGACTTTTAGGAATGCGTGCATGGATTTGAAACGGAACAATACCATGGTGCACCACTCTCTAGCGATGGAAAATCGAAGACGAGCCACGGTAATGCCGTTTTACCGTAAAAATCCGCTGTCGAAAAAACGAAGGGTAAAAAACTTACGAGACCCGATTAAGGTTCGGGATGTCCTTTTTGGGCATTAATCTATCCGTTGATGGCTGAAAGCTGTCAAAGCCGTAGAACTCACCGTGGCCTTCGTTTTGATAGGTTATCGCCCGCGTAACTATAAACGAGCCAGAAGTTATGGCCGTCCGAATAATCGATATCTACAGGGTGCAACATCCGCGGTGCAAGGTGCAACGTTCGTCCGAAATGGCAAAACTGTGCCGTACGACATTTAGAAATGCGTGCATGGATTTGAAACGGAACAGTACCATGATGCACCACCGTTCAGCGATGGCAAATCGAAGATGAGCCACGGTAATCCCATTTTACCGTAAAATTCCGGTGTCGAAAAAAGGAAGGGTAAAAAACTAACGAGACCCGATTGAGATTCGGGTTGTCCTTTTTGGGCATTAATCTATCCGTTGACGGCTGAAAGCTGTCAAAGCCGTAGAACTCATCGTGCTTTGTTTTGACAGGTTATTGCCCCCGTAGCACTAAACGAGCCAGAAGTTATGGCTGTCCGAATAATCGATATCTACAGGGTGCAACATCCGCGGTGCAAGGTGCAACGTCCGTCCGAAAAGGAGAAACAATGCCGTACGACTTTTAGGAATGCGTGCATGGATTTGAAATGGAACAGTACCATGGTGCACCAATCTCCAGCGATGGCAAATCGAAGACGAGCCACGGTAATTCCGTTTTACCGTAAAAATCCGGTGTCGAAAAAACGAAGGGTAAAAAACTTACGAGACCCGATTGAGATTCGAGATGTCCTTTTTGGACATTAATCTACCCGTTGACGGCTGAAAGCGGTCAAAGCCATAGAACTCACCGTGGCCTTCGTTTTGACAGGTGATCGCCCCTGTAACTCTAAACGAGCCAGAAGTTATGGCCGTCCGAATAATCGATATCTATAGGGTGAAACATCCGCGGTGCCAGATGCAACGTCCGTCCGAAATGGCGAAACAGTGTCGTACGACATTTAGAAATGCATGCATGGATTTGAAACGGAACAGTACCATGGTGCACCACTCTCCAGCGATGGCAAATCGAAGACGAGCCACGGTAATCCCGTTTTACCGTAAAAATCCGGTGTCGAAAAAACGAAGGGTAAAAAACATACGAGACCCGATTGAGATTCGGGTTGTCCTTTTTGGGCATTAATCTATCCGTTGACGGCTGAAAGCTTTAAAAGCCATAGAACTCACCGTGGCCTTCGTTTTGACAGGTTATCGCCCCCGTAACACTAAATGAGCCAGAAGTTATGGCCGTCCGAATAATCGATATCTACAGGGTGCAACATCCGTGGTGCAAGGTGCAACGTCCGTCCGAAATGGCGAAACAGTGACGTACGACTTTTAGGAATGCGTGCATGGATTTGAAACGGAAAACTACCATGGTGCACAACTCTCTAGCGATGGCAAATCAAAGACGAGCCACGGTAATGCCGTTTTACCGTAAAAATCCGGTGTCGAAAAAACGAAGGGTAAAAAACTTACGAGACCCGACTGAGATTCGGGATGTCCTTTTTGGGCATTAATCTATCCGTTGACGGCTGAAAGCGGTCAAAGCCGTAGAACTCACCGTGGCCTTCGTTTTGACAGGTGAACTCCCCCGTAACTCTAAACGAGCAAGAAGTTATGGCCGTCCGAATAATCGATATCTACAGGGTGCAACATCCGCGGTGCAAGGTGCAACGTCCGTCCGAAATGGCGAAACAGTGCGGTACGAAATTTTGAAATGGATGCATGGATTTGAAACGGAACAGTACCATGGTGCACCACTCTCCAGCGATGGCAAATCGAAGACGAGCCACGGTAATCCCGTTTTACCGTAAAAATCCCGTGTCCAAAAAACGAATTGTAAAAAACTTACGAGACCCGATTGAGATTCGGGTTGTCCTTTTTGGGCATTAATCTATCCGTTGACGGCTGAAAGCTTTCAAAGCCGTAGAACTCACCGTGGCCTTCATTTTGACAGGTTATCGCCCGCGTAAATCTAAACGAGCCAGAAGTTATGGTCGTCCGAATAATCGATATCTACAGGGTGCAACATCCGCGGTGCAAGGTGCAACGTCCGTCCGAAATGGCGAAACAGTGTCGTACGACTTTTAGGAATGCATGCATGGATTTGAAACAGAACAGTACCATGGTGCACCACTCTCCAGCGATGGCAAATCGAAGACGAGCCACAGTAATGCCGTTTTACCGTAAAAATCCGGTGTCGAAAAAACGAAGGGTAAAAAACTTACGAGAGCCGATTGAGATTCGGGATGTCCTTTTTGGGCATTAATCTATCCGTTGACGACTGAAAGCGGTCAAAGCCGTAGAACTCACTGTGGCCTTCGTTTTGACAGGTGATCGCCCCCGTAACTCTAAACAAGCCAGAAGTTATGGCCGTCCGAATAATCGATATCTACAGGGTGCAACATCCGCGGTGCAAGGTGCAACGTCCGTCCGAAATGACGAAACAGTGTCGTACGACTTTTAGAAATGCGGGCATGGATTTGAAATGGAACAGTACCATGGTGCACCACTCTCCGGCAATGGTAAATCGAAGACGAGCCACGGTAATGCCGTTTTACCATAAAAATCCGGTGTCGAAAAAACGAAGGGTAAAAAACTTACGAGACCCGATTGAGATTCGGGATGTCCTTTTTGGGCATTAATCTATCTGTTGACGGCTAAAAGCTGTCAAAGCCGTAAAACTCACCGTGGCCTTTGTTTTGACTGGTTATTGCCCCCGTAGCTCTAAACGAGCCAGAAGTTATGGCCGTCCGAATAATCGATATCTACAGGGTGCAACATCCGCGGTGCAAGGTGCAACGTCCGTCCGAAATGGCGAAACAGTGTCGTACGACTTTTAGGAATGCGTGCATGGATTTGAAACGGAACAATACCATGGTGCACCACTCTCTAGCGATGGAAAATCGAAGACGAGCCACGGTAATGCCGTTTTACCGTAAAAATCCGGTGTCGAAAAAACGAAGGGTAAAAAACTTACGAGACCCGATTGAGATTCGGGATGTCCTTTTTGGGCATTAATCTATCCGTTGACGGCTGAAAGCTGTCAAAGCCGTAGAACTCACCGTGGCCTTCGTTTTGATAGGTTATCGCCCGCATAACTATAAACGAGCCAGAAGTTATGGCCGTCCGAATAATCGATATCTACATGGTGCAACATCCGCGGTGCAAGGTGCAACGTTCGTCCGAAATGGCATAACTGTGCCGTAAGACATTTAGAAATGCGTGCATGGATTTGAAACGGAACAGTACCATGATGCACCACCCTTCAGCGATGGCAAATCGAAGATGAGCCACGGTAATCCCATTTTACCGTAAAATTCCGGTGTCGAAAAAACGAAGGGTAAAAAACTAACGAGACCCGATTGAGATTCGGGTTGTCCTTTTTGGGCATTAATCTATCCGTTGACGGCTGAAAGCTGTCAAAGCCGTAGAACTCATCGTGCTTTGTTTTGACAGGTTATTTCCCCCGTAGCACTAAACGAGCCAGAAGTTATGGCTGTCCGAATAATCGATATCTACAGGGTGCAACATCCGCGGTGCAAGGTGCAACGTCCGTCCGAAATGGAGAAACAATGCCGTACGACTTTTAGGAATGCGTGCATGGATTTGAAATGGAACAGTACCATGGTGCACCAATCTCCAGCGATGGCAAATCGAAGACGAGCCACGGTAATTCCGTTTTACCGTAAAAATCCGGTGTCGAAAAAACGAAGGGTAAAAAACTTACGAGACCCGATTGAGATTCGAGATGTCCTTTTTGGACATTAATCTACCCGTTGACGGCTGAAAGCAGTCAAAGCCGTAGAACTCATCGTGGCCTTCGTTTTGACAGGTGATCGCCCCCGTAACTCTAAACGAGCCAGAAGTTATGGCCGTCCGAATAATAGATATCTACAGGGTGCAACATCCGCGGTGCAAGGTGCAACGTCCGTCCGAAATGGCGAAACAGTGTCGTACGACATTTAGAAATGCATGCATGGATTTGAAACGGAACAGTACCATGGTGCACCACTCTCCAGCGATGGCAAATCGAAGACGAGCCACGGTAATCCCGTTTTACCGTAAAAATCCGGTGTCGAAAAAACGAATGGTAAAAAACATACGAGACCCGATTGAGATTCGGGTTGTCCTTTTTGGGCATTAATCTATCCGTTGACGGCTGAAAGCTTTAAAAGCCATAGAACTCACCGTGGCCTTCGTTTTGACAGGTTATCGCCCCCGTAACACTAAATGAGCCAGAAGTTATGGCCGTCCGAATAATCGATATCTACAGGGTGCAACATCCGCGGTGCAAGGTGCAACGTCCGTCCGAAATGGCGAAACAGTGACGTACGACTTTTAGGAATGCGTGCATGGATTTGAAACGAAAAACTACCATGGTGCACCACTCTCTAGCGATGGTAAATCGAAGACGAGCCACGGTAATGCCGTTTTACCGTAAAAATCCGGTGTCGAAAAAACGAAGGGTAAAAAACTTACGAGACCCGACTGAGATTCGGGATGTCCTTTTTGGGCATTAATCTATCCGTTGACGGCTGAAAGCGGTCAAAGCCGTAGAACTCACCGTGGCCTTCGTTTTGACAGGTGATCTCCCCCGTAACTCTAAACGAGCCAGAAGTTATGGCCGTCCGAATAATCGATATCTACAGGGTGCAACATCCGCGGTGCAAGGTGCAACGTCCGTCCGAAATGGCGAAACAGTGCGGTACGACATTTTGAAATGGATGCTGTTATCCCGCTTTTTGGCAAAGCCGTGATATCAAAAGATTGGTCGAAAACGGGAAACAGTCCGTCTTAGAGATTGGTTATACATCACTTAGCTATGGATATCGATGAATTTTGCCCGAGTCCGGATCAGGCCACGATTGATAGGACACGACAAGAAAGGTTGTAGGAGCCATCATTTCAAGTTTCAAGTCAATCCGAGTTCGTATGCTCAAGATATGATGGATTCAGTGTGAAGAGAAATAGTCATTGTCCGGTTCGAAACCATGAATTTCGAACCCATCCTTTTCGAAACCATGCTGTTCGAAACCATCCACGCCCTCTCCTTCGAAACCACCTAGTTCGAACCCATCCACGCCCTTGCCTTCGAACCCATGATGTTCGAACCCATCAGCTAGTACCCAGCCTCGACTCCATCGCCTTCGACTCCATTACCTTCGAACCCACCACAGTAGCATACCTTCGAATCCACGACTTCACTCGGCCTCACATCCTCACTTCGAACCCATCGAATAACCCAATTCGAACCGATCAACTTCGAACCCATAAGAATTCCTGGATTCGAATGTCACGTTCGAAACCAAGAGTGCTTCCTATTTCGAATCTACCGAGTCAATTGGTTTGGAGGACGTGTTCGCCGTAGTTCACGGAGTCGAAGCGGTCCATTCGGAGATAAGTTAGGATCGATTCGAATATTGCGCGCCACGTCACTGCAAGCTCACGTGCACTGATGGATTCGAAGCGAAGGGTTCGAAATAATGGGTTCGAACGCCTCAGCCAACCGAAGGTGTCGATTTCGAACCGAGCATATCTCCTTAACCATAGATCCAAATGCAACCAAATTTTCACAGTATCTTCCATGTGAGGTAAAGATTGTTCCTGCCAAGTTTCAGCTCGATTGGACCATTTATTGATGGGTTCGAAATCACTTCGAACCGATGTCAGATCGAGACGAAACTTGGTGGGGTCGGTCGCGTGGGCCCACTCACGTGCCAGAAGGAGTCTCACGAAGTTTCAGCAAGATCTGGGCCTCCAACGCCTATAAATAGCACCCTGAAGCCTTCAGAAAAGGGGATTTTCCGCCATTGAACGCCAAGACTCTGCCGGATTCAAGTTTAACTATCAGAATCGCTGTTGCATTCAGATTTCAAAGCAATTGTCAGCTGTAATCCATTGTAATCGATTGAATCGAGCAAAGCAATAAAGAGAAACCCTTCAAAGTGGACGTAGGCACGAACGCCGAACCACTATAAATCCTGTGTTTGTGATTGTTGCTTGTGAATTACTGTGATTTGTTACTTAGAGCTGAATTCTATACTGATTGTTGCTGAGTTCTGTGCTGAATATTATCGAATTGAACACGTAAACGGGTGCTTTCACGACCTTGGGTGTTTGTGACCAATTTTGGCGCAAACAGATGCATGGATTTGAAACGGAACAGTACCATGGTGCACCACTCTCCAGCGATGGCAAATCGAAGACGAGCCACGGTAATCCCTTTTTACCGTAAAAATCCGGTGTCGAAAAAACGAAGGGTAAAAAACTTACGAGACCCGATTGAGATTCGGGTTGTCCTTTTTGGGCATTAATCTATCCGTTGACGGCTGAAAGCTTTCAAAGCCGTAGAACTCACCGTGGCCTTCATTTTGACAGGTTATCGCCCGCGTAAATCTAAACGAGCCAGAAGTTATGGTCGTCCGAATAATCGATATCTACAAGGTGCAACATCCGCGGTGCAAGGTGCAACGTCCGTCCGAAATGGCGAAACAGTGTCGTACGAATTTTAGGAATGCATGCATGGATTTGAAACAGAACAGTACCATGGTGCACCACTCTCCAGCGATGGCAAATCGAAGACGAGCCACGGTAATGCCGTTTTACCGTAAAAATCCGGTGTCGAAAAAACGAAGGGTAAAAAACTTACGAGAGCCGATTGAGATTCGGGATGTCCTTTTTGGGCATTAATCTATCCGTTGACGGCTGAAAGCGGTCAAAGCCGTAGAACTCACCGTGGCCTTCGTTTTGACAGGTGATCGCCCCCGTAACTCTAAACAAGCCAGAAGTTATGGCCGTCCGAATAATCGATATCTACAGGGTGCAACATCCGCGGTGCAAGGTGCAACGTCCGTCCGAAATGACGAAATAGTGTCGTACGACTTTTAGAAATGCGGGCATGGATTTGAAATGGAACAGTACCATGGTGCACCACTCTCCGGCGATGGTAAATCGAAGACGAGCCACGGTAATGCCGTTTTACCATAAAAATCCGGTGTCGAAAAAACGAAGAGTAAAAAACTTACGAGACCCGATTGAGATTCGGGATGTCCTTTTTGGGCATTAATCTATCCGTTGACGGCTAAAAGCTGTCAAAGCCGTAGAACTCACCGTGGCCTTTGTTTTCACTGGTTATTGCCCCCGTAGCTCTAAACGAGCCAGAAGTTATGGCCGTCCGAATAATCGATATCTACAGGGTGCAACATCCGCGGTGCAAGGTGCAACGTCCGTCCGAAATGGCGAAACAGTGTCGTACGACTTTTAGGAATGCGTGCATGGATTTGAAACGGAACAATACCATGGTGCACCACTCTCTAGCGATGGAAAATCGAAGACGAGCCACGGTAATCCCTTTTTACCGTAAAAATCCGGTGTCGAAAAAACGAAGGGTAAAAAACTTACGAGACCCGATTGAGATTCGGGTTGTCCTTTTTGGGCATTAATCTATCCGTTGACGGCTGAAAGCTTTCAAAGCCGTAGAACTCACCGTGGCCTTCGTTTTGACAGGTTATCGCCCGCGTAAATCTAAACGAGCCAGAAGTTATGGTCGTCCGAATAATCGATATCTACAAGGTGCAACATCCGCGGTGCAAGGTGCAACGTCCGTCCGAAATGGCGAAACAGTGTCGTACGAATTTTAGGAATGCATGCATGGATTTGAAACCGAACAGTACCATGGTGCACCACTCTCCAGCGATGGCAAATCGAAGACGAGCCACGGTAATGCCGTTTTACCGTAAAAATCCGGTGTCGAAAAAACGAAGGGTAAAAAACTTACGAGAGCCGATTGAGATTCGGGATGTCCTTTTTGGGCATTAATCTATCCGTTGACGGCTGAAAGCGGTCAAAGCCGTAGAACTCACCGTGGCCTTCGTTTTGACAGGTGATCGCCCCCGTAACTCTAAACAAGCCAGAAGTTATGGCCGTCCGAATAATCGATATCTACAGGGTGCAACATCCGCGGTGCAAGGTGCAACGTCCGTCCGAAATGACGAAATAGTGTCGTACGACTTTTAGAAATGCGGGCATGGATTTGAAATGGAACAGTACCATGGTGCACCACTCTCCGGCGATGGTAAATCGAAGACGAGCCACGGTAATGCCGTTTTACCATAAAAATCCGGTGTCGAAAAAACGAAGAGTAAAAAACTTACGAGACCCGATTGAGATTCGGGATGTCCTTTTTGGGCATTAATCTATCCGTTGACGGCTAAAAGCTGTCAAAGCCGTAGAACTCACCGTGGCCTTTGTTTTCACTGGTTATTGCCCCCGTAGCTCTAAACGAGCCAGAAGTTATGGCCGTCCGAATAATCGATATCTACAGGGTGCAACATCCGCGGTGCAAGGTGCAACGTCCGTCCGAAATGGCGAAACAGTGTCGTACGACTTTTAGGAATGCGTGCATGGATTTGAAACGGAACAATACCATGGTGCACCACTCTCTAGCGATGGAAAATCGAAGACGAGCCACGGTAATGCCGTTTTACCGTAAAAATCCGGTGTCGAAAAAACGAAGGGTAAAAAACTTACGAGACCCGATTGAGATTCGGGATGTCCTTTTTGGGCATTAATCTATCCGTTGACGGCTGAAAGCCATCAAAGCCGTAGAACTCACCGTGGCCTTCGTTTTGATAGGTTATCGCCCGCGTAACTATAAACGAGCCAGAAGTTATGGCCGTCCGAATAATCGATATCTACAGGGTGCAACATCCGCGGTGCAAGGTGCAACGTTCGTCCGAAATGGCAAAACTGTGCCGTACGACATTTAGAAATGCGTGCATGGATTTGAAACGGAACAGTACCATGGTGCACCACCCTTCAGCGATGGCAAATCGAAGATGAGCCACGGTAATCCCATTTTACAGTAAAATTCCGGTGTCGAAAAAACGAAGGGTAAAAAACTAACGAGACCCGATTAAGATTCGGCTTGACCTTTTTGGGCATTAATCTATCCGTTGACGGCTGAAAGCTTTAAAAGCCGTAGAACTCACCGTGGCCTTCGTTTCGATAGGTTATCGCCCCCGTAACACTGAACGAGCCAGAAGTTATGGTCGTCCGAATAATCGATATCTACAGGGTGCTAAATCCGCGGTGCAAGGTGCAACGTCCGTCCGAAATGGCGAAACAGTGTCGTACGACTTTTAGAAACATGTGCATAGATTTGAAACGGAACAGTACCATGGTGCACCACTCTCCAGCGATGGCAAATCGAAGACGAGCCACGGTAATCCCGTTTTACCGAAAAAATCCGGTGTCAAAAAAACGAAGGGTAAAAAACTTACGAGACCCGATTGAGATTCGGGAAGTCCTTTTTGGGCATTAATCTATCCGTTGACGGCCGAAAGCTGTCAAAGCCGTAGAACTCACCGTGGCCTTCGTTTTGACAGGTTATCGCCCCCGTAACTCTAAACGAGCCAGAAGTTATGGCCGTCCGAATAATCGATATCCACAGGGTGCAACATCCGCGGTGCAAGGTGCAACGTCCGTCCGAAATGGTGAAACAGTGTCGTACGACATTTAGAAATGCGTGCATGGATTTGAAATGAAACAGTACCATGGTGCACCACTCTCCAGCGATGGCAAATCGAAGACGAGCCACGGTAATCCCGTTTTACCGTAAAAATCCGGTGTCGAAAAAACGAAGGGTAAAAAACTTACGAGACCCGATTGAGATTCGGGTTGTCCTTTTTGGGCATTAATCTATCCGTTGACGGTTGAAAGCTTTAAAAGCCATAGAACTCACTGTGGCCTTCCTTTTGACAGGTTATCGCCCCCGTAACTCTAAACAAGCCAGAAGTTATGGCCGTCCGAATAATCGATATCTACAGGGTGCAACATCCGCGATGCAAGGTGCAACGTCCGTCCGAAATGGCGAAACAGTGCCGTACGACTTTTAGAAATGCAGGCATGGATTTGAAACGGAACAGTACCACGGTGCACCACTCTCTAGCGATGGTAAATCGAAGACGAGCCACGGTAATGCCGTTTTACCGTAAAAATCCGGTGTCGAAAAAACGAAGGGTAAAAATCTTACGAGACCCGATTGAGATTCGGGTTGTCCTTTTTGGGAATTAATCTTTCCGTTGACGGCTGAAAGCTTTCAAAGCCGTAGAACTCACCGTGGCCTTCGTTTTGACAGGTTATCGCCCGCGTAAATCTAAACGAGCCAGATGTTATGGCCGTCCGAATAATCGATATCTACAGGGTGCAACATCCGCGGTGCAAGGTGCAACGTCCGTCCGAAATGGCGAAACAGTGTCGTACGACATTTAGAAATGCGTGCATGGATTTGAAATGGAACAGTACCATGGTGCACCACTCTCCAGCGATGGCAAATCGAAGACGAGCCACGGTAATGCCGTTTTACCGTAAAAATCCGGTGTCGAAAAAATGAAGGGTAAAAAACTTACGAGACCCGATTGAGATTCGGGATGTCCTTTTTGGGCATTAATCTATCCGTTGACGGCTGAAAGCTATCAAAGCCGTAGAACTCACCGTGGCCTTCGTTTTGACAGATTATCGCCCCCGTTACTCTAAACGAGCCAGAAGTTATGGCCGTCCGAATAATCGATATCTAAAGGGTGCAACATCCGCGGTGCAAGGTGCAACGACCGTCCGAAATGGCGAAACAGTGCCGTACGACATTTAAAAATGCGTGCATGGATTTGAAAAGGAATAGTACCATGGTGCACCACTCTCCAGCGATGGCAAATCGAAGACGAGCCACGGTAATCCCGTTTTACCGTAAAAATCAGGTGTCGAAAAAACGAAGGGTAAAAAACTTACGAGACCCGATTGAGATTCGGGTTGTCCTTTTTGGGCATTAATCTATCCGTTGATGGCTGAAAGCTTTCAAAGCCGTAGAACTCACCGTGGCCTTCGTTTTGACAGGTTATCGCCCTCGTAACTCTAAAGGAGCCAGAAGTTATGGCCGTCCGAATAATCGATATCTACAGGGTGCAACATCCGCGGTGCAAGGTGCAACGTCCGTCCGAAATGGCGAAACAGTGCCGTACGACTTTTAGGAATGCGTGCATGGATTTGAAACGGAACAGTACCATGGTGCACCACTCTCCAGCGATGGCAAATCCAAGACGAGCCACGGTAATGTCGTTTTACCGTAAAAATCCGGTGTCGAAAAAACGAAGGGTCAAAAACTTACGTGACCCGATTGAGATTCGGGATGTCCTTTTTGGGCATTAATCTATCCGTTGACGGCTGAAAGCGGTCAAAGCCGTAGAACTCACCGTGGCCTTCGTTTTGACAGGTTATTGTTTGCACAAAAAATGGGGAAACACCTCCAAGTCGTGTGATTTAGTTGATTTTATGTGGTTCTTAATGATTTAGATGAGTTATGTAAATATGAAAAAAGCAGGGGCTAAAATGTAAAAGACACACAGATTTATAGTGGTTCGGCCAGAACGTGGCTACGTCCACTTTATATGTTATTATCCTTTTTCTTTCCGATTACAAGTACAAAGCTTTGTATACAAGTATATGAAAGTAGTTTGAAAGTTCCTTCCGTGCTTGAGCTCTCAAACTTGTCTGCCATTGTTGTACCCTGCCCCTCTATTTATAGAGTGAGGCTGGAGGCAGAGGTCCTAGGAGTATATAGCTGCTGGTGGGCCTGGGATGAAGCAATCTGGCCTGGCAGCATTCTGGTTCGGCATGCCTTGGTCCGGTGGTTAGGGTAGATGGCTAGACCGGTGGTAGGTCGAGTGGTTGTTGGTTGGAGATGAGTCCTTGGACCGGTATGATTGGTTCGGCTAGGACGTGGCTCGGTGGGTTGGTCCGGCATGGAGTCGAGGTGGTTGGACCGGTAGTGAGATGGAAGGGCATTGATGCATGGTCCGGTGGGAGTGGACTATGGTCCGGTTGTGGTTGGTCCGATGGATATGGACCGGTTGTGGGAGATTCGGCGGCATGTGAAGTAATGTGGTTCGGTGGTAGGAGGGAGGTATGTGGTTTAGTTCGGTAGTAGTTCACCCGGTGGAGCTTCATTCGGCAGGGATGCTTGGTGGGTTGGTTCGGCGAGGCTTGGAAGTGGAGATATCTGGTCTGGTTCGGCATGGAGCTTGGACCGGATGACCTTTGGTTCGGCAAGGAGGTGTCGTTTTGCTCAATGGGCTTGTTTCGACGAAGGATGGAAACTCATGGGTGGAAACACGCCCAACATTTGCCCCCCAAAGTGGGGCGCATGCCTGCATGTGTCGCGCTTTGTTTTCTTGCAGTTGGGATGGCTTCACTCGGTTTTGAGGGCCGAACCATCCGGTCCGTTTGTCTTGTGTACTTCTATAAATAGGGGGTATACCCCTTCGTTATTCCTTAACAAATCTGAGAGAGCCGAACCAACTTGAGTGCCGAATCAACCTTGTGCCGAATCGAACTCGTGCCGAATCAAACTTGTGCCGAATCAAACTCGTGCCGAGCCAGGTATATATCCTTTTGCCGAATGAACACTTGTATTGGAAATGCCGAACGTGATATGCCGAATGAAATACCGAATGAGTCTTTGAACCTTTAATGCCGGATGAACCTTATGCCGAATGGGCTATGCCGAATGAGTTTTTGAATCTTTAATGCCGGATGAATCTTATGCCGAATGGGCTATGCCGAATGAGCTTTCACATTTGAATTTTGAGTGGAACCCTAGATTTACACATGCTGGCTTGCTTTATACACTTGTTTGCTTATATCTCTATACTCCTTGTACTGACAACACGTCTTTCTCTATTGTGTATGTAGATAAAATGTCTCGCAAAGCGGAAACTCGATCAGATAGTAAAAAGTCCAAGGATAGAGGAGAGTCTTCTTCCGTGCCACCAGCTCAACCAGAACCGGCGCGACATGGACCTGCCCCAAGGTCGCTAGTGGATGGGTATGGTCCCCAAGAGCTTCTGAACTCTCCTCCCGATTGCTTTCCGAGCTCCCTCAAAGAGGAGCAGCTTGGTGTCATTTCTCGTTCCTTCGGGATTGACATGGCTCCTATGCTGTTGCCGGGGGAGGGGGTCATGCCATATGATCCTCCTGAAGGATATTTCGCTTACAGCCGATACCATTGTATGTGCGGGGCTATTCCTCCAATCAATGCCTGGATAGTCAGCTTCCTCACATATCTGAAAGTGGCTCCACTCCAGCTTTAGCCTAACTCCTACGCCATTCTGGTGAGTCTTTTCGTCATCTTTCAAAGGAAATATGGGCGTCCCCCTTCCAACCGGGAGACCCGGTATATGTAAAACTTCAGAGGCTACAAGAAGGGGTCTCCATATATCAGTTTGGAAGCGGCCGTGCCCTTCAAGCCTGTTCTGGATTTGTACTCGAAGTTAAGTATGTTAAAGAAGGAATGGTTCTTCATTAGGGATGACTCTGTTTCTTTCCGCCTTTTCACTTCCGGCTGTAAGTTGAACTTCATTTATGTTTTCCTTGTCCCGATCACAATGCTTCTTCTTATATGCTTTTATTTCTTGCTAGCGACAGGTGGCTTTGCGGTCGTGGAGAATGATTCCTTGGCTCGGATGGCTGCCGAAATAAAGGTTATTCCGGCGCGGGACAGGTCGGCTTCTTTCCCGATCAGGAATGCTACTATCCTGGAGTACGACTTGATCCTGCCGCTCCAGTCCGTGGTTAAGCAGAGAGACACGGCTGAGGAGAAGGCTGCCAAAGCCAAGGAATGGGCCACGGTGAAGAGTGGCAAGAGAGAACCTTTTACAAAGCATCCCGTTGTTGGATAAGAAACTTAAGAAGTCTGATGGCCCCTCTCCTAGATTTTGCCCGATTATTCCGGAGGAGGAAGGTGTGGAAGAGGGCGAAGAAGGCGATGTAGGAGGAGAGTCAGAGGGTGGAGGAGATGGCGATGGAGATGGAGAGGGCAATGGTGATGGCGACGATCAGGGCGGTAGTGGTGCTGGTGCCTTAACCTCCGGGCAAGTGGGGGAGCTTCAGGAGTGGACGGATGAGGCTCTCCGTCAGGCTTTTGGGGAATCGGAGGGAGAATCGAAAGCGGAGAAGGCGAATAATACTGGCAAGGCCGGGGCTGGTGTCGATCCATCCCCTAAGGGTTCCTCAGCTAGGGTAACTCCGGCGGTGCAAGGTGAACTTTTGACTTCTGCCGATTCCATTTACGATAGGGACTTAGGAATATTTTATGGTTCACTTCCGTCCTGGAATGAGATTCAGGACTTATTGCAGTATCCCACTCCTCCGCAGGGTTTGTATAATAGATGTGCCTTCTCATTTTTTTTTAAATTAACATTTTTCTTGAATTATGGATCATCGTATGTTCGTAACACTTGTTCTTTATTCCAGGGGCAGGCCAGGTGGACAAAACGTCAGATGTTCGACATCGCCTCGAACAATTCAAGCTGATGAGAGCTTCTGCCAAGCCGAAGCCTTCTACCGGTCGTCCTGGGGACGTAGTCAGCTACCGCCCTCTCCTTGAGTTTATCGAGGAGGGTAGCCAGCAGAGGAAGAGGAAGCATTCCTTGTTTGATTCTCCATCCGGTCCTCAGCCTCCTACTCAGCCTCACCGAGATACCACGGAGGAGACCACAGAGTTTGTCCCCTCTCCACATCCTTCCAGGAATCCCACTGTTATCCGCATAAAACGTCCTGACGTGCCTCGCGATCCCTTTGCCGGTCATCCTGATTTGGATCCCAGCTCTCAGGATATTTCATTTGATGAGGCCACCGGTGAGCACCTTCTTCCCCGCAACCCCATGGTACGAGTGCTTGATGAGCCCAAGTCCCTAGATCTTGATCTGCTTACCACTCGGATAGTTACCTTGGGGGACGAAGCCAAGGCTAATATTGATCGGGTGGCTGAAGAGACCAAGAAGTTAATGGAGCATCATGCTCGACTAGCCAAGGCCGGGGAGGAGATTGGGAGTGCTAATATTCGGTTGCGGCTAAAAGTTGCCGATCAGGCCAAGCAGCTTGCCGATCAAGCCATTCCGATTTCTCAGCACGAGGAAGCCTTCAGGCGGCTGAAGGAGACTATGGAAAAGGCTAGTAGGGCAGAACTACGAAAGATGGAGGCCGCCTGTAAGGAGCGGATTGATATGGCCATTGCGACAGTGGATGAGGTTCGGAATGCGGATCTCGAGCAGGTAGAGGAATTGTTTGGGAGGCTTGAGGCCGCAGAGATGGCTCAAGTCAAGCTAAAGGAAGAGATGGAGGAAATGAGGAGGTCTCTCCAGGCTGACTGCTTGAGATATCGATCAGAGAGGGATGTTGCTGTCGCTAAGTTGCAGGTTTCCGAGGCCCGGGTGAAGAGGTTTGAAGAGGATGAGGGGATGATGGACGATATGCTGCAGGACACGTACTTCCGGACTTGGAAGGAGGGCAGCTTATCCTGGATGGACGACTATCCCTGGGTTATGGCCAAGGTATATCTTCGGGCTTTGGAGGAGGGCAGTGTTGATGTAGGTAAGGAAGGTGGAGCGGCCTTTAGTCTGGATGTAGTCACTGCTCAGTTTTCGAAGTAGGAGCGAGCGGCGGTAAAGGAGGGGATGCGGATGCTTGCTGCGGAGGAAGCGGGTGTGCAATTGGAGGACGAGGATCAAGCGACGGACGCTGGTGAGTTATTCTTCTCTTTTTCTTTTCTTTCTGGGTTTCCATAACTTGATCGTTTATTGTTCATTTAATGAATTCCTCTTCTGAATTGGACAGGTGTAACTTCCGGTCAACATGCTGGGAGCTCCGACCCTGCGGCCAAGTAGGCTTGGAGAGTTGGTAGGATGAGAGCGAAGTGTGGACACCGCTGGTTCCTTGTCCGGATTCGGCCACCTTTTGATTTCCTTTTATCGCTGTTTATGTTAGTCCAAAACATTGATGTGACTGTAATAATATTATTTGCAAAGAATGACTTTATGTGATTTTATAACATAAGCTGATTTTGTTATGTTTGAATGTTGTTGTCATTTTGATGTGCTGCGTAAGAAGTATAACTATGCATATGCCTGCGATTTAGTTGTGTTTGATGCTAAGTTTTTGCTTGAAATATAATTTCATGTTTTGCAATGTTAGTGTGATGGATGAATAAGTTACGGATAAGAGAAGAGAGTACTGCCCTTCATGTTTTAGTTGCAGGGGGTAGCTTTGAACGTCTTGTGTAATTGACCATGGATGCGGCTGAGTACCTTGCCACCCAGTATGCAGGCTCATGCAGGCTCAGATTCTCATGAGCGAATGCCTCCTATTTGGTTCCCTGTACTTTAGAGTCCGTTATACAGGATAGGAGAAAAGTATTTAAATGGAATGGAAATATAGAAAAAGTAAAACTTCCAGTCACGGAAGGCCGTCGATGTGCTTAAGTTCGTGGCAAACGGGTTTTGTAGTCACTTTCCCTAGTTGTGGGTCTTGGAGACATTTGTCACCCATCTTACGCCTCTGCGGGGAGTTTTCTTTTTTACCACAGCCGCACTTAAGACACATCGGAGCCGAGATCGCGCACGGTAACTACCCAAACCATTATGGTCCGTAATCGTGGGTATTATTCGATTTACCGTGGCCGGCTAGCGTGGGTGCCGTTGGCCGTGAACTACCCCTGGCTGGCCACACATTATGTTGGGGCTTAAAGTAGGTTCACAGTTGCCGACGAGCCGAACGCCGTAATGAGCTGCCATCGGCAATAGTCGGCCTTTATGTTGACTTATAATCGGCTCATTACAGTTGGCTTTGAGGGCAGTCGCGAGCAATGAGTTAACCCGCAGCAGAGGGATGCTGGAGCAAAAGTGTCTCATTGGCGAGTGCATAGAATCGTAGCGTACCTGTTAGATTTTGTCCAGGTGGAATCGTGCTGTGGTGCGTCTTGAGTGGAGATGCCATAGGATTTTGTTCAACAAAAAAGGATAAAGCTTAACAAGCAGCCAAGATATAAAGGAACAAGTTAAAAAGAGACAAGATTTTTTAAAGTGGTTCGGCACGAAAATGCTTACGTCCACTGATTCTCTTTGTTAATTCACTTCATATGGGCAGTACAAGTTAAGAAAAGTATCGACGGAGTTGTCGGATATTCCATGCCCTCTGGAACACCTCTCCATCCACTATTGACAAAATATAAGCTCAGTTGTGGAGATCTTTATGAATTACATATGGTCCGTCCCAGATGGGGTCCAGTGCCCCGGGGCGTGGAAAGATTCGCCTGAGGACAAGATCGCCTTCTTGTAAGCTGCGATGCTTGACTTTGGAGTTGTATAGTGCTGCCACTTTTTTTTGTGAGCTGCTGCTTTGAGTGCTGCATCGTTTCTCCTTTCCTCAATCAGATCCAAAGACATGAGGAGGAGTTCTTCGTTTTCTTCTGGATTGTAGTGGATCCTACGGTGGTAAGGCACAATAATCTCAACTGGGAGCATGGCCTCCGATCCATATGCCAAAGAGAAAGGAGTATGTCCTGTTGATGTTCTGAAAGATGTGCGGTAGGCCCAAAGTGCCGTCGGAAGTTCGTCCACCCAAGCGCCTTTTGACTTTTCAAGTTTCTTCTTGATTAGGGTTTTGAGAATTTTGTTGACAGCTTCGACTTGTCCGTTTGCCTGAGGATAAGCTACTGATGAGAAGCTTTTGTGAATTCCATGCTCTTGGCAGCAGTCGGCGAATTCTTCGCTGTCAAATTGAAGTCCGTTGTCTGATACGATCTTGAGTGGGACTCTGTACCTGCACAGAATATTTTTGATCAAGAAGTTGATAACTTTTGCTGAAGATATTTTATTTAGGGGTTCCGCTTCCACCCATTTGGTGAAATAGTCAACTGCCACTATAGCATATTTGGCTCCGCCTCGGCCCGTTGGCAGTTCGCCAATCAAGTCAATTCCCCATACAGCAAAGGGCCAAGGGCTGGTCATTTGAGTAATCTCATTTGTGGGTATTCGAGGAATCTTGGCAAATTTCTGACATCTGTCGCATCTATTGATGAAGTCTAAGGCGTCTTTGTTTAGTGTGGGCCAGTAATATCCATATCGGAGTATCTTTTTTGCTAGAGTCTGCCCTCCAGTATGATCTCCGCAACTTCCTTGATGAATGTTGAATAAGATTTCCTTGGCTTCCCTTCCAGCGACACATCTTAATAAGGGGGCAGAGAAGCTACGCCGGTAGAGGATGCCTTCTTGTAAAGTATAGCGGGAAGCTTTCCTCAAGATTTTCTTGACTTCGCTACGCCTGTCGGGCAGTGTGCCATCTTGTAAATATTTCCGGAAAGGAGTCGTCCAAGTTTCTTCTTCGATTGCAGATATCAGATTCACTTGCTCGAAACTTGGGGCTAGTTGTTTTGAGATGGGTAATGCTCCGGAAATGGTGTTGTTCCTCATACTAGCTTGTTTTGCTAGTTCGTCGGCTTCTTGATTCTCTTCTCGGGGAATGTGTTTGATTAAATAATGATCTAATTGATCCAGAAGCAGCTTGGTTTTCTTTAGATATGCTGTGAGTCGTTCTCCTCGGGTTTGGAACTCTCCTAGTACTTGGTTCACGATAAGTTGAGAATCACTATGAAGACATAAAGAATTGACTCCAATTTCTAAGGCAAGTTCCAATCCTGCTATTACCGCCTCATACTCTGCATCGTTGTTGGTGGCAGCGAATTCCAACCTTAAGGCATAGTACAGCTTCCTTCCCCTGGGGGTGATTATCACAATACCTGCCCCCGAGCCCTGTTCGTTCGATGCCCCATCTACAAAGAGGTTCCACTTGATAACTTTTGCTATTTCAGACTGATCCTTGCCTTCGTTGTTAGTAAATTCGGCAAGGAAATCGGCCATGGCTTGTCCCTTGATGGCGGTGCGAGGGTGGTAGGTGATATCATATTGACTTAGTTCAATGCACCATTTGAGGAGCCGCCCCGAAGTGTCGGGACGATGGAGTACCTGTCTTAGCGGTTGATCGGTTAGAACTCTGATGGAGTGAGACTGGAAGTAGTGTCGCAGTTTTCGTGACGTGATTAGTAAACAATAGGCTAATTTCTCAAGTTTAGGGTATCTTGCTTCTGCCCCTGTAAACCTCTTGCTTACAAAGTATATCGGGCGTTGCGTGCGGTCATCTTCTCTTACCAAGGCGGCGCTTGAAGCATGAGATGATACGGCGAGGTATAGGTATAGCACTTCGCCTTCATTTGGAGTTGAGAGTACTGGTGGTCTCTGAAGGTGTTCGATTAGGTTAAGGAAGGCTTTTAGGCATTCATCAGTCCACTTGAACTTTCCTTTGTCTTTCTTGAGAGCTTCGAAGAAAGGGACGCACTTGTCAGTTGCTTTAGAGATGAATCTGCTTAGGGCGGCCACCTTCCCGTTTAGGCTCTGCATTTCTTTTCAAGTGGAAGGTATCCTTATTTCTTTCAGAGCCCGGACTTGTTCAGGGTTTGCTTCAATTCCTCTGGCATGGACGATGAATCCTAAGAACTTTCCCGATGGTACTCCGAAGGAGCACTTTAGAGGATTTAGCTTCATTCCATATCGGCAAAGTACCTTGTTTGCACAAAAAATGGACAAACACCTCCAAGTCGTATTATTTAGTTGATTATATGTAATTTTCAATGATTTTGGATGAGTATGTAAATATGAGAAAAGTAGGGGCTGAAGTGTAAAAGACACACAGATTTATAGTGGTTCGGCCAGAATGTGCCTACGTCCACTTTATATGTTATTATCTTCTTTCTTTCAGGTTACAAGTACAATGCGTTGTATACAAGTGTATGAAAGTAGTTTGAAAGTTCCTTCCTTGCTTGAGCTCTCAAACTTGTCCGCCATTGTTGTACCCCTGCCCCTCTATTTATAGAATGAGGTAGGGGGCAGGGGTCTTGGAAGTATATAACTGCTGGTGGGCCCGGGCTGAAGCAATTTGGCCTGGCACTTCTGGTTCGGCGAGGCTTCATTCGGTAGAGCTTGGACTGGTGATGGTGGTGTGTGAAGTGGATTGCTGAAGCCTTGATTCGGTGGTAGTGTTGGAGTGGCAGTGGAGTTGATTCGGTCGTGGTTGGTTTGGTGGTAGGGTATTGGAGTTGGTCCGGTGGAGATGTGATGGGAAGGTGGTTCGGCAATAGTGTGGTCCGGTGGTGGTATTCGGCGGGACATGGACCGGCTATGCCGAATGGAAAGGGGCTGGTCATGCCGGATGGACATGGCTCGTGCTGCCGAATGGAGCTTCCATGCCGAATGGACTTGTGCTCGTGCTGCCGAATGGAGCTTCCATGCCGAATGGACTTGTGCTCGTGCTGCCGAATGAAGCTTCATGCGTGAGTGCCGAGTGTTCCTTGGCCTTGGTGAATGAACTGGAGGTTATTCATGTCGAATGAGCTATGGCTTGCATTGTCGAATGGTAAAGAGGCCGGTCATGCTGAATGAAGTGGTGACTGCGAACCCGGGTGAAACAGACGCTTCGTTGTCTCAAGATCTTCTGGGTGAGAATTCGCCCAACATTTGCCCCCCAAAGTGGGGCACGTGCTTGCATGTGTCGCGCTTTGTTTCCCTGCGGCAAGAAGGCGTGTTTTGTAATGTCATGGGCTGGATGTTCATATCCTGTTGAGGTCTTATCTGAGCGAAGCGCCCTGCGTGCCCCCAGTTCCTGGTCTTGGACGGTAGATAGAGGGTTCCATTCGGTTCTTGGTTGGTCCGGCTATTCTCATCCGGCTTCTGGTGGTCCGGTATCATTGGTCCGGTTGGGCGAGACATCTGGTTCGGTGGTTGTGAGTTTGCCTATATATAGAGGCCGTACCCCCCTTGTTTTTCTTTACCGAACGAGTAGAGCCGAATCACTCCATTGCCGAATCAAGTGTTTGCCGAACCAACCTTATACCGAACCAGGTATATACTTATTACCGAATACACACGTATGTCCTTGCTTCACCGAATGGGACTACTGCCTTGGAGCCGAATGAGATGAAAACCGAATGGGGTTGAAACCGAATGAACTTGGAAACCGAATGAACTTGGAAACCGAATGAACTTGGAAGCCGAATGAACATGGAAACCGAATGAACTTGTGATCTGGAAGACTTCAGCTTGCGAATGAAATTCCACACTTGCACGCACTTGTTTGTTTACTTTTCTATTTTCCTTGTTCTAATATTAGGTTTTTCTTGTGCTGCAGAAAATGTCTCGCAAAGCGGAAACACGATCAGACAGAAAGAAGTCTAGAGGCACAGGAGAGCCTTCTTCTTCCTCGCCCCCAGTCCAATCAGGATCCGGGCAACACCGACCTATTCCGAAGTCTCTAGTGGACGGATGTGGTCCACAGGAACTTTTGAACTCTCCCCCTGACTGCTTCCCAAGCTCCTTAAAGGAGGAGCAACTTGACGTTATATCCCGTTCCTTTGGGATAGACAGGGCTCTTATGTTGTTACCGGGGGAAGGGGTCATGCCATATGATCCCCCTGAGGGGTACTTCGCTTATAGCCGGTACCATTGCATGTGCGGGGCTATTCCTCCAATCAACGCCTGGATACTAAGCTTCGTCACTTATCTGAAGGTGGCTCCATTCCAGCTTCAGCCCAACTCTTATGCCATTCTGGTATGCTTATATGCTATCTTCCAGAAGAGATATGGGCGCGCCCCCTCCAACCGGGAAATACGATATCTGTACAATCTGAGGGGGTACAGGAAGGGGTCCCCATATATTAGCTTGGAGTCAGCCGTTTCCTTCAAGCCTGTTTTGGATTTATACTCGAAGTATAGCATGTTCAAGAAGGAATGGTTCTTTGTCAGGGATGACTCCGTCTCTATTCGCCGATTTACCTCCGGATGTAAGTAAAAACTCTACTCATAATTCCTGTCTTGGCTGTAATTCACTCTCTTATGCGCTTTTATTTCTTGCTAGCGACAGGTGGTTTTGCGGTTGTGGAAGATGATCGCTTGGTTCGGATGGCAGCAGAAATTGAAGCTATTTCCGGGAGAGACAGATCGGCTGCTTATCTGATTAGGAATGCCAGGCTCTTGTCGTATAATTTGATCCTCCCACATCAGTCCGTAGTCAAACAGAGGGACACGGCAGAAGAGAAGGCTGCCCAGCCTAAAGGTGGGGTGACAGCGAAGGGTGGCAAGAGGAAGCCCTTTGCACAACGTCCAGTCGTAGGAGGCAAGAAGCTCAAGGAGTCCGATGGCCCTTCTCCAAGTACTTGCCCGGATGTCCCGGAGGAGGAAGGTGTAGAAGAGGAGGAAGGAGGTGAAGTTGGAGAAGGGTCGGAGGGTGGAGGAGATGGCGATGGTCAGGGTGGTAGCGGTGTTGCTGCTCTAACCTCTGAGCAGGACCTCGAACTGGATGAGGCTCTCCGTCGGGCCTTCGGGGAGTCAGAGGGGGAGTCGGAAACAGAGAAGGAAACGGAGAAGGCAGAGGAAACCGGCAAAGCTGTGGTTAGCACTGACCCATCCTCTAAGGGTTCCTCAGCTAGGGTGACCCCGGCGATGCAAGGTGAACTTTTGTCTTCTGCCGATTCCATTTTCGATAGGGACTTAGAAATTTTTTACGGTTCACTTCCGTCCTGGAATGAGATCCAGGACTTATTGCAGTATCCCACTCCTCCGCCGGGTTTGTATAATAGATGTGTCTTCTCACTTTTCTTTCTTTTTAACTTAGCACATTTTCATGAACTGCGGATTATTGTATGTTCGTAACACTCGTTCGTTATCCCAGGGGCAGGCCAGGTGGTTAAAACTTCAGATATTCGACACCGCCTCGAACACTTCAAGTCGAGAAGGGCTTCTGCGAAGCCTCCCACTGGTCGTACTGGGGACGTGGTTAGGTATCGTCCTCTTCTCGGGGTCATTGAAGAGAGTATTCAGAAAAGGAAGCGGAGCCGTTCCCTATTTGAGTCTTCTTCTGCTTCGCAGCTTCCTATTCAGCCTCCTCCTACTCAGCCTCCTCTTGATACTACGGAGGAGAGCATGGAGCCCGGCCCCCCTCCTCCTCCTTCCAAGAGTCCTACTATCCTTCGCATAAGGCGTCCCGATATGCCTCACCCCGTGCCTCGTGACCCCTTTTCCGGTCATCCCGATTTAGACCCAAGCTCTCAAGACATTTCATTTGATGAGGCCACGGGCGAGCACCTTCTTCCCCGCAACCCCATGGTAAGAGTGCTGGATGAGGCCAAGTCCCTAGATCTTGATCTGCTTACTACCCGAGTAGTTACTATGGGGGACGAGGCCAAGGCTAATATTGATCGGGTGGCCGAAGAGACTAAGAAGTTAATGGAGCATCATGCTCGATTGGTCAAGGCCGGGGAGGAGATTGGGAGTGCTAACATTCGGTTAAGGCTAAAGGTTGCCGATCAGGCCAAGCAGCTTGCCGACCAAGCCATCCAGATCTCCCAGCATGAGGAAGCTTCCCAGCGTCTGAAAGAGACCATGGAGAAGGCAAGTAGGGCGGAGTTACGGAAAATGGAGGTCACCTGCAGGGAGCGGATTAACATGGCTATTACAACGGTGGATGAGGTTCGAAATGCGGATCTCGAGCGGGTAGAGGAGTTGTCCGGGAGGCTCGAGGCTGCGGAGATGGCCCAGGCCGAGTTGAAGGAGGAGATGGAGGAGATGAGGAGGTCCCTCAAGTTGAAGGAGGAGGAAATGAGGAGGAAGTTCCAGGCTGACTGCTTAAGGTACCAATCAGAGAGGGATGCCGCCGTTGCCAAGCTGCAAGCTTCTGAAGCCCGGGTGAGGGAGTTTGAGGAGAACGAGGGGATGATGGATGAGATGCTGCAGGACATGTACTTCCAAACTTGGAAGGAGGGTGGCTTGTCTTGGATGGACGACTATCCTCGGGTCATGGCCAAGGTATATCTTCAAGCTTTGGAGGAGGCCAGGGTTAATGCGGGTAAGAAAGGCGGAGAGGCTTTCAACTTGAGTGCGGTTACCGCTCAGTTCTCCAAGGAGGAGCAAGCGGCGGTGAAGGAGGGGATGCGGCTGCTTGCTGCAGAGGAAGCGGGTGTACAGCTGGATGATGAGGATCAAGCGGCGGGTGCTGGTGAGTTATTCTTTTCCCTTTCTTTTCCTTCCGTGTTTTCATAACTTGATCGTTCATTTAATGAATTCCTCTTCTGATTCGGACAGGTGGGACTTCAGATCCACATGCTGGGGGCCCTGATCCTGCGGCTAAGTAGGCTGGGGGAGTTGGTGACGGAGTGTGGATGCATCCGCCATCCTTTTGTTTCTTTTTTTTTTTCACTGTTTATGTCAGTCTAAAAAATTCAAGTGTTGTAATAATATTATTTGTGACGAATAATTTCATGTAGTTATGTTGTGACATCAGACAGCCTTTGTGTAGTTCTATAATACGTGTTGATCTCTTTATGTTAATACGTTATCACTATCTTGTTGTGCTGTGATTATCTAGATACGTTGTTGGAGAAGTATAGCTATGTATATGCCTGTGATTCTAGTTGTGTTTGATGCTAAGTTTTTTGCTTGAAATATAATTTCACGTGTTGCAGTGTCAGTGTATGAATAAGCTATAGTTACGCATTTATGTGCAAGAAAAGAGAGTACCGCCCTTCATGTTTTATTCGCAGGCGGTAGCTTTGAGTGTCTCGTGTAACTGTTCACGGGTATAGCTGAGCACCCTGCCTCCCAGTACGCAGGCCTAGAGCCTTATGAGTGAATGCTTCCTATTCGGTTTCCTGTACTCGAGAGTTTGTTATACAGGATAGGAGAAAAATATCTAAATAGAATGGAAATATAGTAAAAGTAAAACTTCCAGTCACGGAAGGCCGTCGATGTGCTTAAGTTCGTGGCAAACGGGTTTTGTAGTCACTTTCCCTAGCTGTGGGTCTTGGAGACATTTGTCACCCATCTTACGCCTCCGCGGGGAGTTTTCTTTTTTACCACAGCCGTACTTAAGACACATCGGAGCCGAGATCGCGCACGGTAACTACCCGAACCATTATGGTCCGTAATCGTGGGTATTATTCGATTTACCGTGGCCGGCTAGCGTGGGTGCCGTTGGCCGTGAACTACCCCTGGCTGGCCACACCTTATGTTGGGGCTTAAAGTAGGTTCACAGTTACCGGCGAGCCGAACGCCGTAATGAGCTGCCATCGGCTATAGTCGGCCTTTATGATGACTTATAATCGGCTCATTACAGTTGGCTTTGAGGGCAGGCGCGCAATGAGTTAACCCGCAGCAGAGGGATGCTGGAGCAAAAGAGTCTCATTGGCGAGTGCATAGAATCGTAGCGTACCTGTTAGGCCTAGTCCAGATGAGGCCGTGGTGCGTCTTGAGTGAAGGTGTCATAGGATTTTGTTCAACAGCAAGGGATAAAACTTAACAAGTAGCCAAGACATAAAGGAACAAGTTAAAAAGAGACAAGATTTTTTAAAGTGGTTCGGCACGAAAATGCCTACGTCCACTGATTCTCTTTGTTAATTCACTTCATATGGGCAGTACAAGTTAAGAAAAGTATCGACGGAGGTGTCGGATGTTCCATGCCCTCTGGAACACCTCTCCGTCCACTGTTGACAAAATGTAAGCTCCGTTGCGGAGATCTTTGTGAATTACATATGGTCCGTCCCAGATGGGGTCCAGCGCCCCGGGGCGCGGAAAGATTCGCCTGAGGACAAGATCTCCTTCTTGTAAGTTGCGATGCTTGACTTTGGAATTGTATAGTGCTGCCACTTTTTGTTTGTGAGCTGCTGCCTTGAGTGCTGCACCGTTCCTCCTTTCCTCAATCAGATCCAAAGACATGAGGAGGAGTTCTTCGTTTTCTTCTGGGTTGTAGTGGATCCTACGGTGAGAAGGCACAATAGTCTCGACTGGGAGCATTGCCTCCGATCCATATGCCAAAGAGAAAGGAGTATGTCCCGTGGATGTTCTGAAAGATGTGCGGTATGCCCATAGTGCCGTAGGAAGTTCGTCCACCCAAGCGCCTTTTGACTTTTCAAGTTTCTTCTTGACTAGGGTTTTGAGAATTTTGTTGACAGCTTCAACTTGTCCGTTTGCCTGAGGGTAAGCTACTGATGAGAAGCTCTTATGAATTCCATGCTCTTGGCACCAGTCGGCAAATTCTTCGCTGTCAAATTGGAGTCCGTTGTCTGATACGATCTTGAGGGGGACTCCATACCTGCACAGAATGTTTTTGATCAAGAAATTGATAACTTTTGCTGAAGATATTTTATTTAAAGGCTCCGCTTCCACCCATTTGGTGAAATAATCGACTGCCACTATAGCATATTTGGCTCCGCCTCGGCCCGTTGGCAGTTCGCCAATCAAGTCAATTCCCCATACAGCAAAGGGCCAAGGGCTGGTCATTTGAGTAATTTCGTTTGTGGGCAGTCGAGGGATCTTGGCGAACTTCTGACATCTGTCGCATTTCTTAACGAAGTCTAGGGCATCTTTGTTTAGTGTGGGCCAGTAATATCCATATCGGAGTATCTTTCTTGCCAAAGTCTGTCCTCCAGTGTGATCTCCGCATCCTCCCTGATGGATGTTTGTTAATATTTCCTTGGCTTCCCTTCCGGCGACGCATCTTAATAGGGGGCTAGAGAAGCCACGCCGGTAGAGGATGCCTTCTTGCATTGTGTAGTGGGGAACTTTCCTCAAGATCTTCTTGGCTTCGTCACGCCTGTCGGGTAGTATGCCATCTTGCAAATATTTCCGGATAGGAGTCATCCAGGTTCCTTCTTCGATTGCAGTTATCAGATTCGCTTGTTCGAAACTCGGGGCTAGCTGCCTTGAGATTACTAGTGCTCCGGGAATGGTGCTGTCCTTCATACTAGCTTGCTTTGCAAGTTCATCTGCCTCTTGGTTTTCTTCTCGAGGAATGTGTTTGATTAGATAATGGTCCAATCGATCGAGCAGCAGTCTGGTTTTCTTTAGGTATGCTGTGAGCCGTTCTCCTCGAGTCTGGAATTCTCCTAGTACCTGGTTTACGATAAGCTGGGAATCACTATGAATACATAAGGAATTGATCCTAATTTCTAGGGCCAGTTCCAATCCCGCTATTACTGCTTCATATTCAGCATCGTTGTTAGTGGCCGTGAACTCCAATCTTAATGCATAGTACAACTTTCTTCCCCTGGGGGTGACGATCACAATACCTGCCCCCGAGCCTTGTTCGTTCGATGCTCCGTCTACAAAGAGGTTCCACTTGATGTTTTTTGCTACTTCGGATTGTTCCTTGCCTTCGTTGGTAGTGAATTCGGCAATGAAATCAGCCATGGCTTGTCCTTTGATAGCGGTGCGGGGATGGTAGGTGATATCATACTGACTTAGTTCGATGCACCATTTGAGGAGTCGCCCAGAAGTGTCAGGACGATGGAGCACTTGTCTTAGTGGTTGATCGGTTAGAACCCTGATGGAGTGAGACTGGAAGTAGTGTCGCAGTTTCCGTGACGCGATCAATAAACAATATGCTAACTTCTCAAGTTTAGGATATCTGGCTTCTGCCCCCGTAAATCTCTTGCTTACAAAGTAAACCGGACGTTGTGTGCGGTCTTCTTCTCTTACCAAGGCGGCGCTTAGAGCATGAGATGATACAGCGAGGTATAGGTATAACACTTCACCTTCATTTGGAGTTGAAAGTACTGGTGGTCTCTGAAGGTGTTCGATTAGGTTGAGGAAGGCTTTTAAGCATTCGTCGGTCCACTCGAACCTCCCTTTGTCTTTCTTGAGTGCTTCGAAGAAAGGGACACACTTGTCAGTTGCCTTGGAAATGAATCTGCTTAGGGCGGCCACCTTTCCGTTTAGGCTCTGCATTTCTTTTCGAGTGGAAGGTATCCTTATTTCTTTCAAAGCCCGGATTTGTTCAGGGTTGGCTTCGATTCCTCTGGCGTGGACGATGAATCCTAAGAATTTTCCCGATGATACTCCGAAAGAGCACTTTAGAGGATTCAGCTTCATTCCATATCGGCGAAGTACCTGAAACATATCGTCCAGATGGCTTACATGGTCGTTGGCTTTCCTGGACTTTACCAACATGTCATCCACATATACCTCCATAGTTCGTCCTATTAGTTCTGCGAACATTTTGTTGACGAGGCGTTGATAGGTAGCTCCAGCATTTTTGAGTCCAAAAGGCATGACTTTGTAACAATATAATCCGCGGTCGGTGATGAAGCTAGTGTGGTCCTGATCGGGAGCGTGCATGGGAATCTGGTTGTATCCGGAGTAAGCATCCATAAAAGATAGGAGTTCGTGCCCAGCTGTGCTGTCCACAAGTTGGTCAATTCGGGGAAGCGGGAAGCAATCTTTCGGGCAAGCGTCATTTAGATTGGAGAAGTCAATACATGTTCGCCACTTTCCATTGGCCTTTTTTACTAGCACTGGGTTAGCGATCCATTCTGGGTAGATGGCTTCTCGTATGAAGCCATTAGCAAGTAGATTCTTTACTTCCTCATCAAGGGCTGCTGATCGTTCTGCCCCCATGCTCCTCTTTTTCTGCTTTACTGGTACCTTGGTGGGATCGATGTTCAACATGTGGCACGCTACGTCTGGAGAGATTCCTGTCATATCGGCGTGGGTCCACGCAAATACATCTAAGTTGTGGCGGAGAAAGTCAATGAGTTGACCCTTTAATTCCGTTTTCAGCTGAGATCCGATTTTTAATAGTTTACTTGAATCGTGCTTATCTACAGATACGAATTCCATAGCCTCTGCAGGCTCGGCGGTAGCCTCCTCCTCTTTATCCCGGGGGTCTAGTTCATTGAAGGGATCGCTTGTGTATCGAAGAGGAGGGGCTTTCTTTAGTTGCTATGCCTCCAAGCTTTTCATGCAGAGAGTAGTCTCTGCATCTTTTCCTTTATTCTTTCTGCGGTTGTTGCGAAGCTCAGTTACATAGCAGTCTCGGGCAGCGTCTTGATCTCCTTCTACTTCTCCTATTCCGTTGTCTGTCGGGAATTTCATCTTCAGGCACCAGGGGGCTAGGACAATTTGGAAGTCAGACAAGGCTGGTCTCCCCAAGAAGGCGTTGTAAGCCGAGTGGTTCTCTATTAGCACGAACGTTTGTTTTCGCACCACGGAGCGGGGATGACTTCCTATTTCGACGAAGAGGTCAAGTTGCCCGAGGGGCATTTTTGCATCTCCAGTGAAACCGTGCAGTGGTTTGTCGCAGGGAGACACATCCTTCATTGATAACTTCATTTTGTCGAAAGCATGTTTGAACAAGATGTTTACGGAGCTTCCCGTGTCTATTAGAATCCGAAAAACTTTAGCAGGGCCGAACCAGGCAGAGATGACCATAGGATCCATATGTGGGTACTGTCTTCCTTCCAAATCGCGTCTACTGAATATGATGTCGTCGCTCTCTTTTCGTTTCGGTTGGCGTTCTTCTGTGACGGAGTTAACGTAGCCCCCTTCATTTCTAAGCGACTTGCCATACCTTTCCATCTCTGCCCAACTTCTGTCGGCGATGTGTGGTCCTCCTGAGATGGTAAGGACCACTATCTTCTCTTGACTAGAGCCACTGGTGTTGTGATTGTTGCGATTCCCTCTGCCTTCTTCTGGGAGGGGTTGCTTTGAGTTCTCATTGGCAGGAGTTGGAGTCCTGTTCTGACCTTTCACATAACGTTCTAGTCTCCTTCTTCTAATGTGTTCTTCGATCAGGTCCCGGAGATGATGGCATTCATTGGTGTCATGCCCGTGGGACTCGTGGAAGCGACAGAACTTTCCAGATTTGAGTGCGTTTCCTGATTCCTTCTTATGCGGGGGGCGCTTGTATCCAAGTTCGCCCTGAGTGGCTAGGTAGATGTTTTCGATTGTTTCATTCAAAGGAGTGTAGGAGTCAAATCTTGGCCCTGGCCGATATTGGCGTTTTTCAACCTTTCTGCCCCCAGCATTGTCTCTAGATTCATTTCTTCGAGCGTCCCTAGCTGCAGCGGGAACCTTGTCCTGAACTGCTTTACTTTGTGGTCCTGATTGCCTTTCCGTAGCAGCGTCTTCAAGTCTCATATACTTTCCAGCTTCATGGAAGAAATCAGGCAAGGTGGCTGGTTTTTCCTTAGTTAACCTTCTGGCAAACTTGGTGTCTGGATGTACACCACTACAGAGGGCCATTAGAGTGAGTTTTTCATCGGCATCTTGAACTGCTGCCGCTGCGGCGTTGAACCGCGTTAGATATTGCTGCAGTGTCTCTCCAGATTTCTGTTTGACGTTGGATAGAGAATAAGCGTCCTTGGGCTGTTCCACATGGATGCGGAATTGGCTGATAAACCTTTCCTTCAAAGTCTCCCATGAGTTGATGGATCCTTGGGGTAGATGGCAGAACCAAGAGGTAGCTAGATCTGCTAGGAACAGTGGAAAGCACTTGCATAATACTCCTTCTGTTGCTCCACTCATGAGCATATGCTGGGTGTATCTCTGTAAATGTACGATAGGGTCGGAAGTTCCTTTGTAAGGTTCCATGGTTGGCATTTTCCATTCCCGGGGGGTAATGGCGGTTTCGATATTTCGGGTAAAGGGGCTGGTGACCCTAGCGCCTATCCCCCGGTCCCTTTGCTCGCGTTGGACACATTCTCTGAATAATCGTGCCATTCGTTCGTCAGAACTTGGAGCGGATAAAAATGAGCTTGGCTCTTCCCTGCGGGATCTATCTCGTCCGGATGACCTGTAGGGATGGTACAATCTATCACTTCTAGCATTATCCAGTGGTTGTCTTTGGCTGCTTGGATGCACGCTAGGACCAGCTACAGTTGCCCCCTGCCTTGATCTTCCCCTGTGGGGTTCTGTTTCGAGCACATCCATGGGGTCAACTTCGGGCTGGGTTCTAGCTCGGCTCCGTTCAGCGGGGTTTCTATGATTAGGTGGCATGACTGGCTCAGCTACATCCGACCCTCGCCTGGTGCCTCCCCCGCTAGGTTCGGTTCCAAGGGCTTCCTCGAGTCGGAATTCGGGCTGAGTCCGGGCGCGGCCCCTATCATCGTTTTTCCTGTTGATAGCTTGTTCGAAGAGTGAAGACCTTTGTTGCCTCCGGGATCCTCCGGATTGGGATTCACCCCATGATTCAGTGTTGCGGTTGGACTCTTCAGCGTCCCTTAAGCGTGTCATGAGTTGGTCCACCAAAGTTTCTTGTTGGGATGTGAAGCGGTTAGTTACTTCAGCCACAACCCTGTCCAGATCTGCCCTAGTGATTGGTTGTTCCGTTGCGGGACCAGTTGGATTTTCCTGATTTTCATCTGGTACTGCTGTTGAAGTGGGCTGATCTGTGATTGCTGGATCTGGAAGGCTGCTAGTTGCGATGTTCTTTCCTTTGTTAACATCCCTTCTCTGTTTGGAAGGCATGACTTCTAAGCAACGAGTGATGTCGTTAGGAAAAAGGTTGAGTGGGAGAAGATGAAGCCTGAGTTCAGCTCTCAGTGAAAGCACCAAAAATGTTTGCACAAAAAATGGACAAACACCTCCAAGTCGTATTATTTAGTTGATTATATGTAATTTTCAATGATTTTGGATGAGTATGTAAATATGAGAAAAGTAGGGGCTGAAGTGTAAAAGACACACAGATTTATAGTGGTTCGGCCAGAATGTGCCTACGTCCACTTTATATGTTATTATCTTCTTTCTTTCAGGTTACAAGTACAATGCGTTGTATACAAGTGTATGAAAGTAGTTTGAAAGTTCCTTCCTTGCTTGAGCTCTCAAACTTGTCCGCCATTGTTGTACCCCTGCCCCTCTATTTATAGAATGAGGTAGGGGGCAGGGGTCTTGGAAGTATATAACTGCTGGTGGGCCCGGGCTGAAGCAATTTGGCCTGGCACTTCTGGTTCGGCGAGGCTTCATTCGGTAGAGCTTGGACTGGTGATGGTGGTGTGTGAAGTGGATTGCTGAAGCCTTGATTCGGTGGTAGTGTTGGAGTGGCAGTGGAGTTGATTCGGTCGTGGTTGGTTTGGTGGTAGGGTATTGGAGTTGGTCCGGTGGAGATGTGATGGGAAGGTGGTTCGGCAATAGTGTGGTCCGGTGGTGGTATTCGGCGGGACATGGACCGGCTATGCCGAATGGAAAGGGGCTGGTCATGCCGGATGGACATGGCTCGTGCTGCCGAATGGAGCTTCCATGCCGAATGGACTTGTGCTCGTGCTGCCGAATGGAGCTTCCATGCCGAATGGACTTGTGCTCGTGCTGCCGAATGAAGCTTCATGCGTGAGTGCCGAGTGTTCCTTGGCCTTGGTGAATGAACTGGAGGTTATTCATGTCGAATGAGCTATGGCTTGCATTGTCGAATGGTAAAGAGGCCGGTCATGCTGAATGAAGTGGTGACTGCGAACCCGGGTGAAACAGACGCTTCGTTGTCTCAAGATCTTCTGGGTGAGAATTCGCCCAACATACCTGAAACATTTCGCCCAGGTGGCTCACATGATCGTCGGCTTTCCTTGATTTTACTAGCATGTCGTCCACATACACTTCCATAGTCCGTCCTATTAATTCTGCGAACATCTTGTTGACGAGGCGCTGATAAGTAGCTCCTGCGTTTTTGAGTCCAAAAGGCATGACTTTGTAACAGTATAGTCCCCGGTCAGTGATGAAACTAGTGTGGTCTTGATCGGGGGCGTGCATAGGAATTTGGTTATATCCGGAGTATGCGTCCATGAAAGATAAGAGTTCGTGCCCGGCTGTGCTGTCCACGAGTTGGTCGATTCGGGGGAGTGGGAAGCAATCTTTCGGGCAAGCATCATTTAGGTTGGAGAAGTCAATACACGTTCGCCATTTACCACTGGCTTTCTTGACTAGTACCGGGTTAGCGATCCGCTCTGGGTAGATGGCTTCTCGTATGAAGCCATTAGCAAGTAGGTTCTTTACTTCCTCATCGAGGGCCGCTGATCGTTCTGCCCCCATACTTCTCTTTATCTGCATTACCGGCACCTTGGTAGGATCGATGTTTAGTACATGACATGCTATGCTTGGGGAAATTCCAGTCATGTCAGCGTGCGTCCATGCGAATACATCCAAGTTGTGGCGGAGAAAATCAACGAGTTGATCCTTCAATTCTGTTTTTAGCTGAGATCCGATTTTTTATAGCCTGCTTGAATCATGTTTGTCTACAGATACGAATTCCATAGCCTCTGCAGGCTCGGCAGTGGCCTCCTCCTCTTCGTCCCTGGGGTCTAGTTCATTGAAAGGATCACTGGTATATCGAAGAGGAGGGGCTTTCTTTAGTTGCTATGCTTCCAAGCTTTTCATGCAGAGAGTAGTCTCTGCATCTTTCCCTTTATCCCTTCTGCGATTAATGCGAAGTTCAGTTACGTAGCAGTCTCGGCAGCGTCTTGATCTCCTTCTACTTCTCCTATTCCATTGTCTGTTGGAAACTTCATCTTTAGGCACCACGGGGCTAGGACAATTTGGAAGTCAGACAAGGTTGGTCTTCCCAAGAAGGCGATGTAGGCCGAGTGGTTTTCTATTAGCACAAATGTTTGTTTTCGCACAGCGGAGCGGGGATGACTGCCTATTTCGACAAAGAGATCCAGTTGCCCGAGGGGTAACTTTGCATCTCCAGTGAAACCATGTAGTGGTTTGTTGCAGGGAGATACATCCTTCATTGACAGCCTCATTTTGTCGAAAGCATGCTTGAATAGGATATTTACTGAACTTCCAGTGTCTATTAAAATTCGAAAAACTTTGGCTGGACCGAACCAGGCAGAGATGACCATAGGATCCATGTGTGGGTATTGCCTACCCTCCAAATCACGCCTGTTGAATGTGATGTCTTCATTCTCTTTCCGTTTTGGGTGGCGTTCTTCTGTAACGGAATTAACGTAGCCTTCATTGTTTCTAAGTGACTTGCCGTATCTTTCCATCTCTGCCCAGCTTCTGTCGGCGATGTGTGGTCCTCTTGATATTGTATGGACCACTATCTTCTCTTGACTAGAGCTACTGGTGTTGTGATTTCCTCCTTCTACCCCTGAGGGGGGTAGCCCTGGGTATTCATTGGCAGGAGTTGGAGTCCTGTTCTGACCTTTTACATAGCGTTCCAGTCTCCTTCTCCTAATGTGTTCTTCAATCAAGTCCCGGAGATGATGACATTCATTGGTGTCATGTCCGTGGGACTCATGGAAGTGGCAGAACTTTTCAGACTTGAGTGCGTTATCTGACTCCTTCTTGTGCGGAGGGCGCTTGTATGTAAGTTCGTTCTGGGTGGCCAGGAAGATGTTCTCGACTGTTTCATTCAAGGGAGTGTAAGTGTCGAATCTCGGTCCTGGTCGGTACAAGCGCTTTTCTCCCTTCTTGCCCCCTGCATTGTCTCTGGAGTCGTTTCTCCGAATGTCTTTTGCTGCGGCTGGGGCGTTTCCATGAGTCGTCTTAGTCTGTGATCCTGTCTGCCTTTCAGTGGCAGCTTCTTCGAGTCTCATGTACTTCCCAGCTTCATGGAAGAAATCGGGCAAGGTAGCTGGTTTTTCTTTAGTTAGCCTTCTATCAAACTTGGTATCTGGGTGCACACCACTACAGAGGGCCATTAGGGTGAGTTTCTCATCGGCATCTTGGACTGCGGCCGCTGCGGCATTGAACCGAGTTAGATATTGTTGCAATGTTTCTTCGGATTTCTGTTTGACAGTAGATAGAGAATAAGCATCCTTGGGTTGTTCCACATGGATGCGGAACTGGCTAATGAACTTTTCTTTCAGCATTTCCCATGAGCTGATGGACCCTTGAGGTAGATGGCAGAACCATGAGGTAGCTAGATCTGCCAAGAAAAGTGGGAAGCATTTACATAACACTCCTTCTGTTGCTCCGCTCATGAGCATATGCTGGTTATATCTCTGTAAGTGAATGATGGGGTCAGAGGTTCCCTTGTAAGGTTCCATCGTTGGCATTTTCCATTCTCAAGGGGTGATGGCGGTTTCGATGTCGCGGGTGAAAGGGCTGGTTACCCTAGCGTCTATCCCTCGATCCCTTTGCTCCCGTCGGACGCATTCCCTGAATAATCGTGTCATTCTTTGATCAGAATTTGGAGCTGACAAAAATGAGCTTGGTTCTTCCTTGCGGGATCGATCTCGTCCAGATGACCTGTAGGGATGGTACAGTCTATCACTTCTGACGTTATCCAGTGGCTGTCTTTGGCTGCTCGGATGCATGCTAGTACCAGCTACAGTTGGCCCCTGCCTTGATCTTCCCCTGTGGGGTTCTGTTTCGAGCATTTCCATGGGGTCAACTTCGGGCTGGGTTCTAGCTCGGCTCCGTTCAGCGGGGTTTGTATGATTAGGCGGCTTGACTGGCTCAGCTACATCCGACCCTTGCCTGGCACCTCCCCCGTTGGGTTCGGTTCCAAGTGTTTCCTCGGGTCGAAATTCGGGCTGAGTCCGGGCTCGGCTCCTACCATGGTTGTTTCTGTTGTTAACTTCTTCGAAGAAGAAAGGTCTTTGTTGCCTTCCAGATCCTCCAGATTGGGACTCACCCCATGATTCAGTGTTGCGGTTGGATTCTTCAACATCCCTTAAGCGAGACATGAGTTGGTCCACCAAGGCTTCTTGTTGGGATGTGAAGCGGTTGGTTACTTCAGCCACAACCCTGTCCAGATCTGCCCTAGTAATTGGTTGTTCAATGGCGGGGGCTGTCGGATTTGCCTGATTTTCATCTGCTACTGCTGTCAAGACGGGATGATTCTCTTGATTCGGGGCTACTGGATTTGGGGTATTGCTAGTTGCGACGTTCATTCCTTTGTTAACATCCCTCCTCTGCCAGGAAGTCATGTTGTCGGGGAAAGGAACGATGTTGTTAAGAAGAAGGTTGAATGGGAGAGGCTGTAGCTTCTAGCTTGAGTTCAATTCTCAGTGAAAGCACCAAAAATGTTTGCACAAAAAATGGGCAAACACCTCCAAGTCGTGTGATTTAGTTGATTTTATGTGGTTCTTAATGATTTAGATGAGTTATGTAAATATGAAAAAAGCAGGGGCTAAAATGTAAAAGACACACAGATTTATAGTGGTTCGGCCAGAACGTGCCTACGTCCACTTTATATGTTATTATCCTTTTTCTTTCTGATTACAAGTACATAGCTTTGTATACAAGTATATGAAAGTAGTTTGAAAGTTCCTTCCGTGCTTGAGCTCTCAAACTTGTCTGCCATTGTTGTACCCCTGCCCCTCTATTTATAGAGTGAGGCTGCAGGCAGAGGTCCTGGGAGTATATAGCTGCTGGTGGGCCTGGGCTGAAGCAATCTGGCCTGGCAGCATTCTGGTTTGGTATGCCTCGGTCCGGTGGTAATGGTAGATGGCTAGACCGGTGGTTGGTCGAGTGGTTGTTGGTGGGAGATGAGTCCTTGGACTGGTATGATTGGTTCGGCTAGGACGTGGCTCGGTGGGTTGGTCCGGCATGGAGTCGAGGTGGTTGGACCGGTAGTGAGATGGAAGGGCATTGATGCATGGACTGGTGGGACTTGGTCCGATGGGAGTGGACTATGGTCCGGTTGTGGTTGGTCCGGTGGATATGGACCGGTTGTGGGAGATTCGGCGGCATGTGAAGTAATGTGGTTCGGTGGTAGGAGGGAGGTATGTGGTTTAGTTCGGTAGTAGTTCATCCGGTGGAGCTTCATTCGGCAGGGATGCTTGGTGGGTTGGTTCGGCGAGGCTTGGATGTGGAGATATCTGGTCTGGTTCGGCATGGAGCTTGGACCGGATGACCTTTGGTTCGGCAAGGAGGTGTCGTTTTGCTCGATGGGCTTGTTTCGACGAAGGATGGAAACTCATGGGTGGAAACACGCCCAACAGTTATCGCCTGCGTAACTCTAAACGAGCCAGAAGTTATGGCCGTCCGAATAATCGATATCTACAGGGTGCAACATCCGCGGTGCAAGGTGCAACGTCCATCCGAAATGGCAAAACTGTGTCGTACGACATTTAGAAATGCGTGCATGGATTTGAAACGGAACAGTACCATGGTGCACCACTCTCCAACGATGGCAAATCGAAGACGAGCCAAGGTAATCGCGTTTTACCGTAAAAATCGGGTGTCGAAAAAACGAAGGGTAAAAAAGTTACGAGACCCGATTGAGATTCGGGATGTCCTTTTTGGGCATTAATCTATCCGTTGACGGCTGAAAGCAGTCAAAGCTGTAGAACTCACCATGGCCTTCGTTTTGACAGGTTATCGCCCCCGTAACTCTTAACGAGCCAGAAGTTATGGCCGTCCGAATAATTGATATCTACAGGGTGCAACATCTGCGGTGCAAGGTGCAACGTCCGTCCGAAATGGCGAAACAGTGCCGTACGACTTTTAGAAATGCGTGCATGGATTTGAAACGGAACAGTACAATGGTGCACCACTCTCTAGCAATGGCAAATCGAAGACGAGCCCCGGTAATCCCGTTTTACCGTAAAAATCCGGTGTCGAAAAAACGAAGGGTAAAAAACTTACGAGACCCGATTGAGATTCGGGATGTCCTTTTTAGGCATTAATCTATCCGTTGACGGCTGAAAGCAGTCAAAGCCATAGAACTCACCGTGGCCTTCGTTTTGAAAGGTTATCGCCCTCGTAACTCTAAAGGAGCCAGAAGTTATGGCCGTCCGAATAATCGATATCTACAGGGTGCAACATCCGCGGTGCAAGGTGCAACGTCCGTCCGAAATGGCGAAACAGTGTCGTACGACTTTTAGAAATGCGTGCATGGATTTGAAATGGAACAATACCATGGTGCACCACTCTCCAGCGATGGCAAATCGAAGACGAGCCACGGTAATCCCGTTTTACCATAAAAATCCGGTGTCGAAAAAACGAAGGGTAAAAAACTTACGAGACCCGATTGAGATTCGGGATGTCCTTTTTGGGCATTAATCTATCCGTTAACGGCTGAAAGCCGTCAAAGCCGTAGAACTCACCGTGGCCTTCATTTTGACAGGTTATCGCCCCCGTAACTCTAAACGAGCCTGAAGTTATGGCCGTCCGAATAATCGATATCTACAGGGTGCAACATCCGAGGTGCAAGGTGCAACGTCCGTCCGAATGGCGAAACAGTGTCGTACGACATTTAGAAATGCGTGCATGGATTTGAAACGGAACAGTACCATGGTGAACCACTCTCCAGCGATGGGAAATTGAAGACGAGCCACGGTAATCCCGTTTTACCGTAAAAATCCGGTGTCGAAAAAACGAAGGGTAAAAAACTTACGAGACCCGATTGAGATTCGGGTTGTCCTTTTGGGCATTAATCTTTCCGTTGACGGCTGAAAGCTTTCAAAGCCGTAGAACTCACCGTGGCCTTCGTTTTGAAAGGTTATCGCCCCCGTAACTCTAAACGAGCCAGAAGTTATGGCCGTCCGAATAATCGATATCTATAGGGTGCAACATCCGCGATGAAAGGTGCAACGTCCGTCCGAAATGGCGAAACAGTGCCGTACGACTTTTAGAAATGCGGGCATGGATTTGAAACGGAACAGTACCATGGTGCACCACTCTCCAACGATGGTAAATCTAAGACGAGCCACGGTAATGTCGTTTTACAGTAAAAATCCGGTGTCGAAAAAACGAAGGGTAAAAAACTTACGAGACCAATTGAGATTCGGGTTGTCCTTTTTGGGCATTAATCTATCCGTTGACGGCTAAAAGCTTTCAAAGCCGTAGAACTCACCGTGGCCTTCGTTTTGACTGGTTATCGCCCGCGTAACTCTAAACGAGTAAGAAGTTATGGCAGTCCGAATAATCGATATCTACAGGGTGCAACATCCGCGGTGCAAGGTGCAACGTCCGTCCGAAATGGCGAAACAGTGCCGTACGACTTTTAGGAATGCGTGCATGGATTTGAAACGGAACAGTACCATGGTGCACCACTCTCCAGCGATGGCAAATCGAAGACGAGCCACAGTAATGCTGTTTTACCGTAAAAATCCGGTGTCGAAAAAATGAAGGGTAAAAAACAGACACGGTGACTTCTACGGCTTTGACGGCTTTCAGCCGTCAACGGATAGATTAATGCCCAAAAAGGACAACCCGAATCTCAATCGGGTCTCGTAAGTTTTTTACCCTTCGTTTTTTCGACATCGGATTTTTATGGTAAAATGGGATTACCGTGGCTTGTCTTCGATTTACCATCGCTGGAGAGTGGTGCACCATGGTACTGTTCCGTTTCAAATCCATGCACTCATTTCTAAAAGTCGTACGACACTGTTTCCCCATTTCGGACGGATGTTGCACCTTGCACCATGGATGTTGCACCATGTAGATATCGATTATTCGGACGGCCATAACTTCTGGCTCGTTTAGACTTACGAGAGCCATAACCTGTCAAAACGAAGGCCACGGTGAGTTCTACGGCTTTGACAGCTTTCAGCCATCAACGGATAAATTATTGCCCAAAAAGGACAACCCGAATCTCAATCGGGTCTCGTAAGTTTTTTACCCTTCGTTTTTTCGACAACGGATATTTAATGCCCAAAACGGGATTACCGTGGCTCATCTTCGATTGAGCATCACTGGAGAGTGGTGCACCATGGTACTGTTTCGTTTCAAATCCATGCACGCATTTTTAAAAGTCGAACGACACTGTTTTGCCATTTCGGACGGATGTTGCACCTTGCACCGTGGATGTTGCAGCCTGTAGATATCGATAATTCGAACGGCCATGACTTCTGGCTCGTTTAGAGTTACGGGAGCCATAACCTATCAAAACGAATGTCACGATGAGTTCTACGGCTTTGACAGCTTTCAGCCGCCAGCGGATAAATTAATGCCCAAAAAGGGCAACCCGAATCTCAATCAGGTCTCATAAGTTTTTTACCCTTGGTTTTTTCGAGATCGGATTTTTACGGTAATGTTATCCCGCTTTTTGGGCAAAAGCCGTGATACCAAAAGATTGGTCAAAGACAAAAGACAGTTCGACTCAAAGATTGATCGTACTTCACTCCGCTATGGATATCG
Organism: Allium cepa; assembly: GCA_030765085.1. Lineage (NCBI taxonomy): Eukaryota > Viridiplantae > Streptophyta > Magnoliopsida > Asparagales > Amaryllidaceae > Allium > Allium cepa. The sequence continues at coordinate 31,885,229 of CM060943.1, read as the reverse complement.
ATGAATTCTGTCCGAGTCCGGATCGTGCCACAATTGATAGGGCATAACAAGAAAGACCATAGAAGCCACCAATTCAAATTTCAAATCAATCCGAGGTCATATGCTCAAGTTATGATGGATTCAAGTTAATAAAGATGGACGTCGCTCGGTTCGAACCCATCATGTTCGAACCCAACTAGTTCGAAACCATTTGTTTCGAACCCATCATGTTCGAAACCAACTAGTTCGAACCCAACAAAAGAACGTAGGTTCGAATCCATCAGAGTGCTCCTGACTTCGAATCCATAAGAAATGCCCCTGCTTCGACTCCATGTATTTCGAATCGATCAGACGTCCCCTACTTCGAATCCATGACCTAGACCTTACTTCGAACCCATCCAAGCAGCCATACTTCGAATCCGTGTCCTAGAAATACTAGATCAGTTTGATTATTATACCATTTTCTACATACCCCGAGAGCACAATCAGAAAGCCGATTCATTGGCAAAGTTGGCAAGTACAGGCGAAGCTCAACACTTGGGACTCGTCCCCGTCGAGACATTATCCTCTCCGAGCATTGATCGAACGGAGAATGAATTCACGTTTGAAGCTACCTCCGAGAAGGAATCATGGATGACTCCCTATCAAGATTACATTGAGCATGGCACACTGCCTGAACGACGAAGTGAAAGAAGACAGATTCTTCGAAAGGTGTCACGATTTGTCATTCAAAACGGAGTTATGTATCGGAGAGGATACTCTGTTCCCCTTCTCCGGTGTATCGCACATGACGAAATCAAGCGAGTGTTGCGTGAGGTGCACGAAGGAGAATGTGGCGATCACACTGGGGGGCAAGCGCTTGCCAAGAAAATACTTCGATACGGATATTATTGGCCTACTGTTAACCACGATGCTATGGATTATGCCAAAAGATGTGATAAATGCCAGAGACACGCTCGGGTCCCTAGAGCCCCGCCTTCTAAAATAACCCAAATGGTCAGTCCGTGGCCATTTGCAATGTGGGGGATGGATATAATCGGTGCATTGCCTTTAGCTAAAGGGGGAGCAAAGTACGCCATAGTTGCGGTTAATTACTTCACCAAATGGGCTGAGGCTGAGCCCCTTGCAACGATTACAACGAAAAAGGTGATCAACTTCGTGGTACGCAACATCATATGCCGGTTTGGTCTCCCGCATACTATTATCACCGATAATGGAGCCCAATTCGACAGTACTGAATTCAAGGACTTCTGTCTGCGATTTCACATCCATAAGAGATTCTCAGCAGTAGCGCACCCCCAAGCGAATGGTCAGGTCGAGGCCGTCAATAAGGTTATCAAGTCTATATTGAAGAAAAGATTGGAGAAAGCCGGGGGCAAGTGGGTTGATGAACTACCAATGGCTCTGTGGGCGTACAGAACGACTCACAAAACTGCGACCGGACACACCCCTTTTTCTCTATCCTATGGCTCTGAAGCAGTTATTCCAGTCGAAATGGAAGTTCACTCTCACCGTGTGACATACTACGACCCGAAAACGAATGCTATACTACTCGCTGAATCCCTAGATCTGCTTGATGAGAAGCGTGAAGAAGCCGATGTGAGGGCAGCTGCATATCGAGGTCGAGTCGCTCGAATGTACAACTCCAAGGTCCGCCCACGAACTTTTGAACCCGGCGACCTGGTACTCAAGAGAATTTACCCGGTACCTTCGCACATAAACCCAAATTGGGAAGGGCCGTATATGATTTCACAAAAGCTCAGAGATGGCACATTCAAGTTATCAACCGTTGATGGTCTCACTTTACCAAGAGCCTGGAATAGCGGAAGCCTCCGTCACTACTACATCTGACAGGCTTTACTTATCTATTGTTTATCAATTTCTTCCTTAGCATTTTGTTTTTGCATTTTGAAATTTGAACTTGTAATAAGGCATCTGATTTTGCCATGTTTCTCTCGTTTCAGCAATAAAATGCCATCTCTTCGAGCCAAAAGTTATGATCCACTAAAAATAACACATAATATTACGTTGCACGAAGAGCTAAATTCCATCGCACGGTGGGATTTATTCAAATAGGGAGTAACTGTGATACGACCAGTCACTCACTAAATGAGACCCGAGCTCGGGGGCAAAATACAATACCAGCATTCACAGGGATTGATACACGACAATCCTCCTGCTAACTCCGAATTCTCAGAATACGAATTGGAGTATAAACATCAAATCAGTCGTTCCCAAAGTGTGAACGAATTCCTAAGAAGCCCAAATAGGTGTGACTGACCACCTATCGGCTGACTCCAACTTTCCAGAGTGTGAATTGGTGTATAAACATTCCATAATTCGTTCCCGGAGTGCGAACGGACTCCAACTTCCCAGAGTGTGAATTGGAGTATAAACATTCCATAATTCGTTCCCGGAGTGCGAACGGACTCCAACTTCCCAGAGTGTGAATTGGAGTATAAACATTCCATAATTCGTTCCCGGAGTGCGAACGGACTCCAACTTCCCAGAGTGTGAATTGGAGTATAAACATTCCATAATTCGTTCCCGGAGTGCGAACGGACTCCAACTTCCCAGAGTACGAATTGGAATATAAACATCAAATCAGTCGTTCCCAGAGTGTGAACGAATTCCTAAAAAGCCCAAATAGGTGTGACTGACCACCTATCGGCTAACTCCGACTTCCCACAGCGTAAACTGGAGTATAAACAATCAATAATTCGTTCCCAGAATGCGAACGGACTCCAACTTCCCTGAGTGCGAATTGGAGTATAAACATCTAATCCAGATTCCCGAAGCGCGAATCGAAGTACAAACAACAATTCGAAGTTCCCGAAATACGGGCCGAGATGTCAACATCAACTCCCAATTCCCATCGCGTGAAGTGGAGTATAAATATCAATTCCAAGTTCCTAGAGCGTGAACTGTGTTCCAAACATCGATAACCCTCAGAGTCCTGGAATGCGGGACAGATTATCGATCTCAAATTGTCATGAGTCCCCAGAAGGGGGGGCATGTGCCCAAAGGCTTGCAATAAACGCAATCAGCCGCCAGAATATGAGTATTATTCCCCGCAACTAAGGGGCAAAAAGCTAAGTGTTAATGACTGGCTTAAGTGATAATATACTCAGAATCCGACTCAATCATTAAATCACGACACGAAGCTATATAAATACTGAGCGGAAACAAAACAAATACTGCAAGGCATTTAGGTAAGAAGAAAAGAATAATTTCCCATTTCATCAGCCAACAAAAACAGGTTTGATTACATGGCAAGTAAAGATGTTTCGATTAAGTGGAGGCCGAATCCACACATACACATGGCCCAAAGAAGAACAAGAGAAAAGACAAAAGAATTGTTATCCGCAATCTCTTGACAAAGCGAAGGGCTCACTCTTTCTTCCTCCGGTGCTTCTTCCTCGGAGTCGAGCCGCTAGACCTACTTCCTGGCTTCCTGCGAGACTTTTTGCCTTTCTTAGGAACATCCTCCGGGTCTGGCATAATATCGACATCTTCCTCAGAACTGGAAGGGACAGAGATCCTTCTGTGGGGGTGAGCCGAGGGCATGGGAGCGGTAACATGTACTTGGTCAGCAACACTCGAGACGGTTGCCGTGCCACCAGGAGAAATCATCATTAGAGAAGATAAGCTTGAGGGAACGGCGTCACCACCGGGACCAACTGTCACTGTCTTGGCCATCTCGGCACTTATCTCTGCTAAAATCTCCTCCTCTCGAGACAGTTGAGCTGCGCTAGGTACGCCAGTGGTCGTCACGATCGAACTAGAAACTGGAGCAACTCCGCTCGTCACAAAAGAGAGGTCGGGCATGGGATCAAGAGGGTGACCAAATAGCTCTTCAAACATTTGAACATCAAATGACATTGAGCCTCCCTCTCCCATATCACCGACCATGGCGGCAGTTGAAATCGCCTCGGTGACAATAACTCCACGCGTAGGATATAAAGCCGAAGGAACAGGGAGCACGGGTGCGACACTCTCGGTCACTAAACAGAAAAATTAGAGCTATCAGACCAAGAAATTCCCTCGAAAATCAATGTTTTAAGACGTAAAGAGAGTAATCAAAACACCTACTTTACCTTGCCTTGGAGCTTGAACAAGCTCGGGGGCGAGAGTCTTGCCCGCAGACAGTTCCGGTTGGTCCGGATTGTAGGCTGGAATAGCTTGTGGATCAACCACAGCAACAGCTTCGGATGAAGTCGAAACGGGGACTTCAGTACTCTCGCTATGGTGCACAATACCCGAACCTTCGCCAACCTCCGTTTGATGGACGCCAAGTCTCTCTTTTTCAACAGAAATGATTGCTACATGAAGGGTCCTCCTCTCATCCTCGCTGAGCAGACGTGACTCAAGCTCAAACTCATCTAATACCGAATCCGGACAAGACATCCTCTTGTTTTCCACTAATTTCTTCCAAGCATTGTAGAGAGGCATCGAGTAATCCCCTAGCCAGGAAAGATTTCTATGCTCCAATACATTGGCATTATATGTGTCCAAAAGATCGTCGAATTCAGCCTCCATCTTGAACTTCTCTGCTTGGACTCCCTCCTCCAACTCCGATTCAACCTCCTTAACCCTTGCAATTGCCGCATCGCGCTCAGCCCAAAAAGATACAGCCTGCTCACACGCCTCTTGCGCAGCCACGTTCGCGTCGTCTTTTTCTTTATTCATGTCAGCGAACCTAGCCTTTAGCTCCTCTAGTTCCTTCACTGCCGCATCCCGCTCAGATTCAACATTCTTGTATCGATGGCCTAAGTCTTCAACTAAAGTACAATGTGCCTGTTGCATTTTCGCCATTTCAGCTAATGTCTCATCAACCTTCTGTAACGACTCGACCTCGGCCTTGCGGGAAGATTCCGCCTCAGATTGGAGTATGTCGACAATACGACTCTTTTGAGCCAAGTCGGCCTCTAGCTTCTCGATGATTTGGGCCCGGTCGAAGGCAGCTTTGGAAGCCTTGACGGCCGCTGTTATCCCGCTTTTTGGGCAAAAGCCGTGATACTAAAAGATTGGACAAAAACAAAAGACAGTTCGCCTCAGAGACTGGTTGCACTTCATTTCGCTATGGATATCAGTGAATTTTGTCCGAGTCCGGAACGGGCCGCAATTGATAAGGCATGACAAGAAAGACCATAGGAGCCAGCATTTCAAATTTCAAGTCAATTCGAGGTCATATGCTCAAGTTATGATGGGTTCAAGATTAAGAAGATGTACATTGCTCGGTTCGAACCCATCATGTTCGAACCCATCATATTCGAACCCATCACGTTTGAACCCATCACTTCGAACCCATCAGCTAACACCTTCTTTCGAATCCATCAGCCAACGTCTCCCTTCGAATACATCCATCAACTTCGTATCCATCACTCACCTTCGAATCCATCCATCACCTTCGACTCCATCAAACTTCGTATCCATCACTACTACGAAACCATCCATCAACTTCGTATCCATCACTCACCTTCGAATCCATCCATCACCTTCGACTCCATCAAACTTCGTATCCATCACTACTACGAATCCATCCATCAACTTCGTATCCATCACTCACCTTCGAATCCATCCATCACCTTCGACTCCATCAAACTTCGTATCCATCACCACCTTCGAATCGATCACAAGCTTCGCGTCCATCACCACCTTCGAATCCATACTGTCTTCGAACCCTAACACGTTAAAAACAACCTCGAATCGATACCAAAAGCCATCGATTCGAAGCGCCCCCTCACGCAACAGGTTCGGTTCGAACCTATGGTTTCGAAACCATATGGATTCGAACCATATGGATTCGAACCTATGGGTTCGAACCATATGGATTCGAAACATATGGGTTCGAACGACCCATAGCATCGGTTCGAACAAACCAGCGTACCGAAGAGCCCAATTTCGAACCGATCATAACTCCCAATCTACTGATCCAAATGCCATGAAATTTTCACAGATGTTTGTCTACATGATGAAGAACGTCCACGCCAAGTTTCATCGCGATTGGACAATTTCTTGATCGATTCGAAGTTAACTTCGAATCGATCCCAAACAGAGCACGCACTCCAAGAACGCGGGCCTGTGGGCCCCCCGTCACGTGCCAAGCAGCCTCTCCAGGTTTTAGGCGGGATTTTGGCCTTCCACACCTATAAATAGACCCCCTGGTCATTCAGAAAGGAGGAGGAAATTCAGAAGAGAGAAAGCAAGCCCAGACTCTGCTGAATTCAATTCTTTTAGCTATTTTTCAGATTGTAACCCGTTGTAATCAATCTAATCAAGAAAAGCAATAAAGGGAAAACCTTCAAAGTGGACGTAGGCACGAACGCCGAACCACTATAAATCTGTGTGTCTTTTACAGTTTAGTACCTGCTTTTTATATATTTGCGAAAATCATCCAAATTACAAAGAACAACGTAAAATCAACAGATCACACGACTTAAGGGTGTTTGCCCATATTTTGTGCAAACATTTTGGTGCTTTCACTGAGAACTGATTCAGGAAGAAGTTGAATTTGAAAATCCAGGAGTTCAGATCTAGGAATTATGACAAGACAATCGAGTAGAAGGCCAAGGCCTAAGAGAAGTGAACCACAAGGAAGTCAAGAAGCTTCCTCAGGAGGGAATCAAGCATCGATCTACATCACTAGGGACGAAATGGAGACAATGATGAAGAGACAGGAGGAATTGATTCAGAGCTTATTCCAACAAATTGGACAACTTGGAACACAGAATAGAGAAACTAATGGAGTTCAGAACGGAGCTGGACCGTCCGACATAGCACCTGGATTAGGAGGCACACACTTGGAGCACGAAGATCCAGTCCCGGAGGGAGAGAGAGGAGTACCCACGCAACCTGGAGGCAACAGAGGAATGAACACTCAGTCAAGGGGGCAGATTCCAGAATTCCCTCGTGAACTCGGGGGGCAGGTTGAAAGTAATGAACGAAGATTGCATCTCGGTGACAACGACAGATTGGCGGAGATGGTTAGAAGAGCTATGAGAGGCGGTTTGGTAAACAAAGATTTGGAGGATGTTAATAGGAGTCCTTTCACTTCAGCGATTAGACAAGCTAGAAACCCACCAGATTTCAAGTTACCATCGTTGGACACGTATGATGGGAGAACGGACCCAACGGTTCATCTAACAAAGTATATGAGGCATATGGAAGTGCTGGGGGCATCAGAGGAGGTTATGGCCCGGTGCTTTCCATTATACTTGACGGCTATTGCAGCATTGTGGTTTAGGCAATTAGAGAATGGATCCATCGGAACATGGAATGGTTTAATTGAGAAATTTATGAGGCAACTCAGGGTTCACATTACGAGACCCAAGAATGTGATGACTTTAGCAACCCTAAAACAAAAAGCCGGAGAGACCTTGAGGAGTTATCTAGCACGATTCAATGCAGCAGCAGCGTCAGTGGACCGAGCGGATCCGTCCATGGTGGTAATGGCAGCTGTGTCCGGAGTAGCTGACGGCACAGAATTCAAGAATTCATTGACTAAAGACCGACCCGTGGATCTAGAAGAATTCTACAACGAGGCATAAAAGTTTTTACGACTAGAGGATGCAAATGCAGAAAGAGAAGAAGGAGAGGGAATAGAGGTTTATATGCTTAAAGACAGAAAGCCTACCGAAAAGGACTCAGACAAGGATAAAGGAAAACGAAGGGCTGAGGATTATGATGACAGATCAAAACGGCAGCGGAGAGAGCCGCGATTCACGACTTACACCGAGCTGACTGAAAGTTTGGAACGTATTTATCAGGACACCAAGGAGCAGATTCCGTATCGCAGACCAATGCGAAGGGATCCAACCTCTAGCGAGAGAAAATCAGATAAGTTTTGTGTATTTCATGAATTAAACGGTCATAACACTAATGATTGCAGGCATCTGAAGGACGAGGTGGAAGGACACATCAGGAACGGTATGCTCCTTCAGTATGTGAGAAGGAGAGCTTCAGCAGTGGAGCCTGAGCGGCCACCATCTACATCAACCAGGGGCAACCCTGATCCAGGACGTCGTTTGGTTATCAATTAGTTAAAATATCGATGAACAAGTCGCAAGCTTCCATTAACTCAACTGAATCATTTACACATGTACGAGATCGCGAACGTTCTCCAGGCATGCTCTGAATGATCATTGACTATTTCGTAGTGGGAACTTACACTTCGACATCTTTGCTTTGTTTTTATTTCATGTTGATTTGGACATTTGAACTTGGTTTGTTTGAACATTTCTGTTTTTAAAACTCATCTGTTGAATAGATATTTGATTCTGATAACTCTGAAATGGCTAGGCTACTTGCACATGTACGGGGTCGCGAATGGTCCCTAGGCATGCTCTGAGATAATGATATACCTATACAAATGATCCAGGGACCCACGCGAACGTGAACCTCGTATCAATAATACCAAGCCCCCCCGGGCACACTGATTCGCCTTCAACAGGCACACAAACGATCCAGGAACTCACCCGAACGTGACCCTGGCATCCAAAACATCAAGCCCTCCCGGGCACGCTAACTCGCCTCGAACGGCACCCGACTTCGAACAGTCACAAACTCGCCTCGAATGGCACCCGACTTCGAACAGTCACAAACTCGCCTCGAACGGCACCCGACTCCGAACAGTCACAAACTCGCCTCGAACGGCACACGATCGCGAACGGTCACAACTCACTTTACCTCAAATGGCTCGATCGCGAACGGTCACAACTCACTTTACCTCAAATGGCTCGATCGCGAACGGTCGTCATTTGAGGTCCGCCTCGAACGGCACAACTCACTTTACCTCAAATGGCTCGATCGCGAACGGTCGTCATTTGAGGTCCGCCTCGAACGGCACAACTCACTTTACCTCAAATGGCTCGATCGCGAACGGTCGTCATTTGAGGTCCCCCTCGAACGGCACAACTCACTTTACCTCAAATGGCTCGATCGCGAACGGTCGTCATTTGAGGTCCACCTCGAACGGCACAACTCACTTTACCTCAAATGGCTCGATCACGAACGGTCGTCATTTGAGGTCCATCACCTAATCACTAACTGCTACACCGTACCTCAGATGGCTCGATCGTGAACGGTCGTCATTTGAGGACCACCACTAGACCGCGCACTGTCGCGCTTTACCTCGAATGACTCGATCACGAACGATCGTCATTTGAAGTTGAGTGCTTGACCTTGAACGGTCGTATTTCGCCACAGCTTACTCGATCCCGAACGATCGACACATGGATTTTAAGCATCAGACCGGGCACTGTCGCACCTTACCTCGAATGACTCGATCGCGAACGGTCGTCATTCGAAATTAGGCGCTTGACCTTGAACGGTCACATTTCACCGCAAGTGAATCGATTCCGAATGATCGACGCATGGATTTACGCGCTTGACCGCGCAGGGTCGCACTTTCCCTCAAATGACTCGATCACGAACGATCGTCATATGAAGTTAGGCGCTTGACCATGAACGGCCGCGCTCCATCCCGAATAACTCGATCACGAACAATCATCACTTGAGGACATATAAAACTATCAAGTTCTTTATAGGATGACGACAGGGTATGAGCATCCAACTCAAGGCATTGCAAAACACACCTTCCTACCGCAAGGCATGTTTTGGGCGGCAAAATGTTATCCCGCTTTTTGGGAAAAAGCCGTGATACCAAAAGATTGGACAAAAACAAAAGACAGTTCGCCTCAGAGACTAGTTGCACTTCATTTCGCTATGGATATCAGTGAATTTTGTCCGAGTCCGGAACGGGCCGCAATTGATAAGGCATGACAAGAAAGACCATAGGAGCCAGCATTTCAAATTTAAAGTCAATCCGAGGTCATATGCTCAAGTTATGATGGGTTCAAGATTAAGAAGATGTACATTGCTCGGTTCGAACCCATCATGTTCGAACCCATCATATTCGAACCCATCACGTTCGAACCCATCACTTCGAACCCATCAGCTAACACCTTCTTTCGAATCCATCAGCCAACGTCTCCCTTCGAATCCATCCATCAACTTCGTATCCATCACTCACCTTCGAATCCATCCATCACCTTCGACTCCATCAAACTTCGTATCCATCACTACTACGAATCCATCCATCAACTTCGTATCCATCACTCACCTTCGAATCCATCCATCACCTTCGACTCCATCAAACTTCGTATCCATCACTACTACGAATCCATCCATCAACTTCGTATCCATCACTCACCTTCGAATCCATCCATCACCTTCGACTCCATCAAACTTCGTATCCATCACCACCTTCGAATCGATCACAAGCTTCGCGTCCATCACCACCTTCGAATCCATACTGTCTTCGAACCCTAACACGTTAAAAACAACCTCGAATCGATACCAAAAGCCATCGATTCGAAGCGCCCCCTCACGCAATAGGTTCGGTTCGAACCTATGGTTTCGAAACCATATAGATTCGAACCATATGGATTCGAACCTATGGGTTCGAACCATATGGATTCGAAACATATGGGTTCGAACGACCCATAGCATCGGTTCGAACCAACCAGCGTACCGAAGAGCCCAATTTCAATCCGATCATAACTCCCAATCTACTGATCCAAATGCCATGAAATTTTCACAGATGTTTGTCTACATGATGAAGAACGTCCACGCCAAGTTTCATCACGATTGGACAATTTCTTGATCGATTCGAAGTTAACTTCGAATCGATCCCAAACAGAGCACGCACTCCAAGAACGCGGGCCTGTGGGCCCCCCGTCACGTGCCAAGCAGCCTCTCCAGGTTTTAGGCGGGATTTTGGCCATCCACACCTATAAATAGACCCCTTGGTCATTCAGAAAGGAGGAGGAAATTCAGAAGAGAGAAAGCAAGCCCAGACTCTGCCGAATTCAATTCTTTTAGCTATTTTTCAGATTGTAACCCGTTGTAATCAATCTAATCAAGAAAAGCAATAAAGGGAAAACCTTCAAAGTGGACGTAGGCACGAACGCCGAACCACTATAAATCTGTGTGTCTTTTACAGTTTAGTACCTGCTTTTTATATATTTGCGAAAATCATCCAAATTACAAAGAACAACGTAAAATCAACAGATCACACGACTTAAGGGTGTTTGCCCATATTTTGTGCAAACAGCCGCTTTGTACCATTCTTTGTACTGAGCAAAAAAGTCCTGGGTGTAGCTGAGCGCCGTAGTCGCGGCATCATCGGGAATTCTTTTAAGATTGGGAGGAAAAATACAAGCATCAAAGCAAATCTCTGGAAAAATCTTTCCTCAGTTGAGCAAGCCTAATGGCCCCTTCGCCAGAAGACTCAATAAGGGTCTCCTCCGCAGACGTGGACGTTGCGACCCCGGTTCGAGAACGATGTTGCTCAAGCCCCGATGCCTGCGAAGATGACTGATGTCGCAGAGGCTCGGATGCCTGGACATGACTTCGGGATTGTGGAGGAGAACGAGATGGGGAGCGATGCCTACGATCTCTGTCTGATCGTTCCTGGCTGGAGTAACCACGGTGATGATCCTTTGCATAATACTCCTGGCCATATTGCCTCCGTTCACGATCACGATCAGGGCCTCCACGCCGAGATTCATAAAAGGTTGAGGGGTGATGCACTCTCCGGAGTTTGTCCAATGTAGTCTGACGGCCAGCCATATTACCTGGAAAAGAGATGCAGTTCAGTTAAGTACCAGGCAAAATCGATAAGGCAAGTGAAGCAGTCATGTAGTGTCATGAAAGTGTATGCAAATGTGCAAAGCCCCCGACCAACCAGAAGTATCGACTGCACTAACGGGTAAAATCTCGCTTATGTCTAACGCTTCCCGGAGCTCAACCAACCCGGACTCGTGATAAAGAGAAACGCATTCCGGGATGGGAACGTCATCCAGTCCTGTGAAAATGTTTCCTGGTTGACAAAGAGCGGAGTCAGAAGAAATAATTCCAGGAATCAAGTGAGACACGATTACAGACTTCCGTCTCTTAAATTTAGGAACAACTGCCTTGCCTTTCCGCTTTTTTCCTGCTTGAGGAAAGTCAGCCGCTAACCCGGTGTCAGTAGGCGTCCCCTCATCACCGCTCATTTCTCTTATCGCTATACCGGTTTTCTTCTTTGCCTTCGGAGCCGATTTCGCCAACCACTCAACGACAATACTCTGGTTCGTCTCAATTAAACCTAGCATCCTTAAGTTATCATCAGTTAAGACCGAGTCAATGTGCCGCAAATGTGACGACCGCCCATGACTCCCGCACCAAAACAAGAGAATAGTGCGCTGAAAGGTGTGCCAGGTAGCCATGGACGATAGTCAGGGTAAAATAAAATCGCAGAATCTCTATCGTAACTCACAGCGCATGGATAAAATACACTAGAGAAATATATAGTGAAGTCTCATAACAGAAAATCATCATATAAGCATCACAATAGTTTTATACAATCATCTCAACAAATCCATACAACAAGACCTCACTACATAACACTCAATCAAATCCAGCAGCGGATACCCAGTACATATAGAAAGAAATAATATGCATAGCCTCCTGCTCGTCTTCGTCATCATCAGCGGATCACTCTAAGCACAGCACCTGCCACCTGCTACCTAGTCTGCCCATCCCAACATGGATGAACAGCCCAAGGTAATAAGAGGAGACATAAAACCTTGAGTCAGACAAAGTCTTAGTGAGCAGTAAATTAACAATCAAACATACCAAAAGAGCATAAGGAATAAAAGGAATAGGAACCAAACCATCCCACTCCACCTCATCTCACAGTGATAGCCCCCAGACACACACTAAGGAGAATCAAGCATAACAATATAGACAATTAAGGTAAAGCAATAACCACTCGAGTCAAGGACGATGTTTTCCAAATACAAACCCCCAAGGCCTAAACCAAGATCAGATAAGCACCCAGAAAACACCGCTCTTGAGACCGAATGATAATACAACCAAACATCCATGACTCTGGCTATCACTGTTATCATTGCTTTGATATCACCGTTAGTTGAATGACCATCTGTCAAGGGCTAATGGTAACCCCGGTTCTAGGCATAACTCCGCACGTCATCGTGACCCGTGCCTAAGCCGAACGCATCAGCCCAGAGTACTAGCACGTCATCGTGACCCGTGCCTGGAACGTCATCGTGACCCGTTCCAACGTACCCTTGCTTTGAGTATGCTAGAACCTTCAACAACAATGAAGTCTCAGCCTCCTAGTCATCCTCCTTGACGACCATTTCCATACTAGCTCAAGCGCCTCTCAAGCTAACCATTATCCACCCCAACCCGGACCGCATCACCGAGTTATAACTTTGCACGTCGTCATGACCCGTGCTTGGAACGTCTTCGTGACCCGTCCCATCACAACATATGCCTTGCCTCATCACATCATAGCAAAGTCTCTCATCTTGGAACGCCATCATGACCCGTCCCATCACAACATATGTCTTGCCTTATCACATCATAGCAAAGCCTTTCTCCTTGGAACGTCATCATGACCCATCCCATCTCAACATAAGCCTTGCCTCATCATATCATAGCAAAGTCCCAACTCAATCATGCTTTGCCTTCTCGCATCATGACAAGATCCCACATCCTCGAATCCATCCATATGAGCTTCCACATCCGCTTCATATGCTACAGGCAGCTTCCACCATTCAAGAGCCTTTCCACTTAGCTTTTGAATCATCTCGAATCAACTTGTTCCAAATCAACCACTAGCTAACTTGAAACAATCCAAATCAATCATCAATACAAACAATCAAGCATTCAAACAAGATCTAACAAGCAATATCAATAATAATGGCAATTTCGTAAATAGATGAGCAAAAGTCCAACATATGTGAAATCATGGTTTTTAGCATAGATCTATTAAATCTAAAACATGGGTTTTGTCTCTAATACTTATTAAATAAACTTGCATAAGTAAACATCTTCACAAATGATGGATCTACATGCAGACTTTAGGAAAATGCGAGAAAACACTATCTTAAACACATAAACTAGCTACCAATCCCATATACTCCCTTGGATCCGCGTGAGAGATAACTACCACTCACCAAATCACCAAAACAACCTAAAATCAATCAACTTCAGATCTGGACAGCAAGGACTTGAGCTTGATCCGGAGAAATTTCACTTGAAACGGTGAAATCTAGCTTCTTCGGATGAAACTCTTCAACTTTGGATCTTCGATCTTTGATCTTGTTCTTCGATCTTCAATGGATGTTAGCACTTGATAGAAGTAGAGAAAGAAGTGAAGAAAATACTGTAGTCAAGTTTCCAAAATGGCAGCACTTCGTCGCTTCGAAAACCGATGCCAAAAAGTGAGCCAAACCCCTCTATTTATAGGCTGAATCAACCTTATCTCGGCCGCCCCTAAGTCGCCGCCGACCTAACCATGAGCCGTTGCCGACTCAAGAAAACCTCCGACCCAACAGATGCTACGACCTACGACTCAACTACACTAGGCCAAACTGGGTACTTGCCGACCTAACGACTTAGCCTTATGGCCGACCTAATCCCTAGCCGACTCAAGAGCATAACCATCCTAACACACACGGCCGACTTAACATGCTACGACCTAAGATCTCAACGACTTAACACTAAGTCGGCCCACCGACCTAACCTCCTACCGACCCAAAGCCTTAACATATACTGCCGACTTATCACTAACCCAGATGCCGACCCAACTCTTAGCACAGAACCAACTTAGGTCGCATACGACCTTATTCCTCGACCGACCTAAATCCTACCGAGCTAACGACCTAACAATAACTCATAGCTCCTTAAGCCGGTATCCCCCCTTAACGTTATCCCGGTAACCCTGCTAGCTCGGCATCTCCACTAAGTCGACCCCCACTAAGTCGGTCAACCCCTTAACTCGGCCACAACTCCAACCCATTAGCTCTTAGGTCGGTCATACGAGCTATCCCTTAACTCGGTAACCAACTGAGTCGGCCTAAACCATAACTCGGCAACACTTAACTCGGTAACGACTCAATACAATCAACATATGGCTCAGGCTAGAGACAATACAATCAACACTAACGACATACAAATTCTACGATCTATCGACACGTAAAATACGGGTCGTTACATTCTCTCCCCCTTAGGAATTTCGCCCCCGAAATTCCAAGCAAACAACAGCAATCAAAATTATTCCGCATGCCTATCATCCATAGCAATCAACAAACCATGCATCCAATTCTAACCTAGCATGCAGAATTCTAAGACTTAGAACAAGCTACAAATTCATGAGATGTCACGACACTTTAGGGCCATACCTCGAAGAGTCCGGGATGAGCTGCCTTCATCCTCTCTTCCTCCTCCCACGTACAGTCGTTAACATCATCACTCCATTGTACCTTGAGCAACGTAATCGTCTTCCTCCTAAGCTGTTTCGTATCGATTTTAACAATACGAAGCGGCTTACGAGGTCTCGAAACAACTGGATCAACCTCCAAGTCTTCACAACTATCAGCAGAAACCACTGTAGTTGGATCGTGCACATACTTCCGTAGATAAGATACATGAAAAACATTGTGCACACCCGCCATCTTTTCCGGTAACTCCAATCTATAAGCGAGCTTTCCAATTCGCTCGATAATCAGGAATGGTCCAACAAATCTCGGAGTTAACTTTCCTTTGTTCCCGAATCTAACAACATTCTTCAATGGAGAAATCTTCACAAAAACCATATCGCCCACGTCGAATTCCAAATCCTTACGACGATTATCGGCATAACTTTTCTGACGATCCTGGGCTGCCTTCATTCTTTGTCGAATGATCTCTATGCAATCCGAAGTCTGTCGAATCATCTCTGGCCCAAGTATCAGCTTTTCTCCAGTTTCCAACCAACATGTCGGAGAGTTACACGGTCTTCCATATAATGCCTCATATGGTGCCATACCAATACTCGACTGATAACTGTTATTATATGCAAACTCCACCAAATGAAGGTGATCTTCCCATGATCCTCCAAAGTCCAAAACACAAGCTCTAAGAAGATCTTCCAAAACTCGGTTGACTCTCTCAGTCTGACCATCGGTTTGAGGGTGATAAGCTGTACTCAAACACAACTCGGTTCCCAAAACTTCCTGGAAGCTCTTCCAAAATCCACTAGTGAACAATGGGTCCCGATCGCTCACTATACTCTTCGGAACACCATGGAATCGAACAATCCACTTCACATACAATTCAGCCAACTTCGATGCAGTCCTAGTCGATCGGACAGGAATGAACCTTGCACTCTTGGTTAAACGATCTACGATAACCCAAATCCCTTCATTCCCTGTCCTAGTTCTTGGTAGACCATCGATGAAATCCATCGACACTTGCTCCCACTTCCATGTAGGAACCTCTAATGGCTGAAGTAATCCACTGGGCTTCTTCTACTCAGCTTTTACCAACTGGCAGTTCATACACTTGGAAATAAAATTTCCAACATCTTTCTTCATACCCTCCCAGTAGTAGGTTCTCTTCATATCCCGATACATCTTATTCCCACCTGGATGAATTGTCAACTTCGAGTGATGACTTTCCCTCAGAACGTCATCTTTCAATCCATCTACATCGGGAACAACCAATCGACCTTGCTTTCGAAGCCAACCCTCTCGATCGACTTCGAATCCTTTATCCTTCTCTGGATCCACTCCAGATTCCAAATCACGGATAATCTTGACAAGCTTATCATCTCGCTTTTGTCCCTTGCCAATCCTTTCCACAAGAGTAGGCCTTATTGATAAGTTTGCCAACATCTCAGGTTCCAATCCACATCTAGGCATGAAATCAAACTCAGCCAAATACTCGAGACTCTTCCATTCTGAAAACATGGCTCCCAAACCTGCATGTCTTCGACTTAACGCATCAGCCACTGCGTTACC
Source organism: Allium cepa (assembly GCA_030765085.1). Lineage (NCBI taxonomy): Eukaryota > Viridiplantae > Streptophyta > Magnoliopsida > Asparagales > Amaryllidaceae > Allium > Allium cepa. Next base: position 31,868,394 of record CM060943.1, on the reverse strand, counting down.
TTTCCCTGGAGTATAGGCTATACCAAAATCATACGATGCTAAGAACTCTAGCCACCTTTGCTGTCGAAGATTCAAATCCTTTTGGGAGAACAGATACTTCAACGACTTATGATCTGTAAACAACTCGAATCTAACTCCCAATAGATAGTGTCTCCACATCTTCAAAGCAAACACAATCGCCGCTAACTCCAAATCATGAGTCGGATAATTCCTTTCATGCGGCTTCAGTTGTCGACTAGCATACGCAACAACCTTATCCTTCTGCATTAGCACCGCTCCTAATCCAGTGCCACATGCATCGGTGTAAACCACCATCTCATCATTCCCACTTGGAATAGTCAAAACAGGAGCACTCGTCAGTCGCTCTTTCAGGATTACGAAAGCTTGCTCACACTTATCATCCCATCTGAACACTTGGTTCTTTTTCGTCAATCCTGTTAATGGTGCAGCTATCTTGGAAAAGTCTTTGATAAACCGACGATAATATCCTGCTAATCCAAGAAAACTTCTCACATCAGATGCATTCTTAGGTCTAACCCAATCCTGGATTGCTGCCACCTTAGCGGGGTCAACCGCTATTCCATTTCCAGAGATAACATGGCCTAAGAACCTCACTTCACTCTTCCAGAAGTGACACTTCGAAAACTTAGCCTTCAGCTGATGTTTCCGTAAAGTTTCCAAAACAATCCTCAAGTGCGTCTTGTGCTCTTCCTCAGTTCTGGAATAAACCAAAATATCATCCACGAACACAAGCACGAACTTATTCAACTGATCTCTGAATACTCTATTCATAAGATCCACAAAATATGCTGGCACGTTAGTCAACCCAAACGGCATTACCAGCCACTCATAAACCCCGATGGTGTCCTGAAAGCAGTCTTCGGCACACTATCCTTCGCCACTCTTAACTGGTGAAATCCCGTTGCCAAATCCATCTGAGAAAACACCTTAGCCTCATGAAGCTGATCAAACAAGTCATCTATTCTCGGCAATGGATACTTGTTCTTCTTAGTCACCTTATTCAGCTCACGATAATCCACACACAACCTCAACGATCCATCCGCTTTGGTTGCGAACACAACGGGCGCACCCCATTCGGACACACTTCTCCGAATGAATCCTTTCCGCAAAAGGTCATCAACTTGCACCTTCAGCTCTTGCTGCTCCCTCGGTGCCATCCGCCTAAGAGGCATCGCAACAGGTCTGGCTCCCTCAACTAGATCGATACGAAACTCGATCTCCCTATGCGGCGGCAACCCTTTGACTTCGTCAAAGTCATCCTCAAATCCATTCACAATAGGCACCGATGACAGTCCATCCCGTGGAACAACCAGCGAATACATGAAGCTCATGAAGACGCCTTCTTCATGCTTACATCGTATCACAACCTTTCGCCCTTCCACATTCCCGACTGTCACCTCCAGCCTCTCACAATCAATCCTAGCCGCATACTTCCTAAGCCAGTCCATACCCAAGATAATTCCGAACCCCGCAAAGTTCAGAACAAAGCAATCACAAACAAACGAGCAATCATGACTCGACACAACTAGACCACGGCATATCATACACAAACATGACGAACCCCCCACTGGATTAGTCACAACCAATGGCCTATCAACAATATCCGGTTTCAAACCTAACCGGCCTACCAAATCATCACAAACAAAAGAATGCGACGCTCCAGTATCAAACAACACTCTAACTGGAACACCACAAATAGAAAGAGTACCTTGAACCACCACACTCTTCCCCTTCTCCTCAGCAGTAGGAGCTCTTGAAGACGACGGCACAGCTTCCAAAGCATAAGCTTGCACAACCTGCCTATCTTTCCTCGGCTCTGGACAGTCCTTCTTGATATGTCCCAGCTTATCACAGTTGTGGCACTTCAACTGCACCTTTGGATTCTTACAATCCCGGGAGAGATGACCCTTTTGTCGACAGTTATAACAAGTCACTTCTCCCTTTAGCTTCTTCTGACCATCCTTACCTTTCTGCTGTTGCTGCTTCCTCTTCTTATTACCACTCTGCTGTGGTTTAGATCCTTCCCTGGTTACAGCAACGACAGAATTTTCCCTTGGAAACAAACTCTCATGTCTCAAAGCTTTCTCCACAAGCTTCTCAAATGGATCGTCCAGATGATCCACTAACTGCCTTCCCAGATAAGCATCCAAACCAGTCACAAACTTTTCATTCTTCTGGTAGGGAGAATCAATATACGATCTGGCATACTTAGACAAAGCTTCGAACTCAGAGATATACTCAAGAACAGGCCTCCCTCCTTGCTTGAGCTCTACAAACCTCTTGAACAGAGCAGACTTCTGAACAGTGGAGATGAACTTGGCCTCAAATCTGACTTGGAATTGCTCCCAAGTAATCTCTTCTTCTGGTGTATCTATGGTGATAGAATTCCACCAATCAGCAGCTCTTCCCTGAAGCTGTCTCGATGCAAGCTTCCTCTTGGTTGCATCCTCAATCCCTAGGTCACCAAAGATTCTTCTGCAAGCATCAATCCATCTCTGCACTTCAATAGTCGTCTCCGTCCCCAAGAAAGCTTTTCCTCCAAGAGAAGTATAATCCTTGCAAAGCTTAGCAAAGTCCACCGGTCTTGGAGCTTGGACTTGAACTCCCACATCCACAGATGATCCTGAAGCTGGTATCCTCCTCATGATTGAAGTCATCATGGCCTCAAACATAGGAGCATAATCAACAGCTTCCCTAGCAGCACGGCTATCCCTCGCAGCTTGTCTCTCACTTCGAGTCATCCTTAATATCTGTAAAAAGGAATAATTAGAACACCTTAAGAAACAACTGCATAAGGAGTTCAAATCCTTCTAAGCTACTATATCATATATAGTAATCATCCATCAAAATACAATTACGTCTCTCTTACGTAGTTACGTCAGCGAGCATTGGCTAAAATCGATTAACCAAAGCTTTGATACCAAATGTGACGACCGCCCATGACTCCCGCACCAAAACAAGAGAATAGTGCGCTGAAAGGTGTGCCAGGTAACCATGGACGATAGTCAGGGTAAAATAAAATCGCGGAATCTCTATCGTAACTCACAGCGCATGGATAAAATACACTAGAGAAATATATAGTGAAGTCTCATAACAGAAAATCATCATATAAGCATCACAATAGTTTTATACAATCATCTCAACAAATCCATACAACAAGACCTCACTACATAACACTCAATCAAATCCAGCAGCGGATACCCAGTACATATAGAAAGAAATAATATGCATAGCCTCCTGCTCGTCTTCGTCATCATCAGCGGATCACTCTAAGCACAGCACCTGCCACCTGCTACCTAGTCTGCCCATCCCAACATGGATGAACAGCCCAAGGTAATAAGAGGAGACATAAAACCTTGAGTCAGACAAAGTCTTAGTGAGCAGTAAATTAACAATCAAACATACCAAAAGAGCATAAGGAATAAAAGGAATAGGAACCAAACCATCCCACTCCACCTCATCTCACAGTGATAGCCCCCAGACACACACTAAGGAGAATCAAGCATAACAATATAGACAATTAAGGTAAAGCAATAACCACTCGAGTCAAGGACGATGTTTTCCAAATACAAACCCCCAAGGCCTAAACCAAGATCAGATAAGCACCCAGAAAACACCGCTCTTGAGACCGAATGATAATACAACCAAACATCCATGACTCTGGCTATCACTGTTATCATTGCTTTGATATCACCGTTAGTTGAATGACCATCTGTCAAGGGCTAATGGTAACCCCGGTTCTAGGCATAACTCCGCACGTCATCGTGACCCGTGCCTAAGCCGAACGCATCAGCCCAGAGTACTAGCACGTCATCGTGACCCGTGCCTGGAACGTCATCGTGACCCGTTCCAACGTACCCTTGCTTTGAGTATGCTAGAACCTTCAACAACGATGAAGTCTCAGCCTCCTAGTCATCCTCCTTGACGACCATTTCCATACTAGCTCAAGCGCCTCTCAAGCTAACCATTATCCACCCCAACCCGGACCGCATCACCGAGTTATAACTTTGCACGTCGTCATGACCCGTGCTTGGAACGTCTTCGTGACCCGTCCCATCACAACATATGCCTTGCCTCATCACATCATAGCAAAGTCTCTCATCTTGGAACGCCATCATGACCCGTCCCATCACAACATATGTCTTGCCTTATCACATCATAGCAAAGCCTTTCTCCTTGGAACGTCATCATGACCCATCCCATCTCAACATAAGCCTTGCCTCATCATATCATAGCAAAGTCCCAACTCAATCATGCTTTGCCTTCTCGCATCATGACAAGATCCCACATCCTCGAATCCATCCATATGAGCTTCCACATCCGCTTCATATGCTACAGGCAGCTTCCACCATTCAAGAGCCTTTCCACTTAGCTTTTGAATCATCTCGAATCAACTTGTTCCAAATCAACCACTAGCTAACTTGAAACAATCCAAATCAATCATCAATACAAACAATCAAGCATTCAAACAAGATCTAACAAGCAATATCAATAATAATGGCAATTTCGTAAATAGATGAGCAAAAGTCCAACATATGTGAAATCATGGTTTTTAGCATAGATCTATTAAATCTAAAACATGGGTTTTGTCTCTAATACTTATTAAATAAACTTGCATAAGTAAACATCTTCACAAATGATGGATCTACATGCAGACTTTAGGAAAATGCGAGAAAACACTATCTTAAACACATAAACTAGCTACCAATCCCATATACTCCCTTGGATCCGCGTGAGAGATAACTACCACTCACCAAATCACTAAAACAACCTAAAATCAATCAACTTCAGATCTGGACAGCAAGGACTTGAGCTTGATCCGGAGAAATTTCACTTGAAATGGTGAAATCTAGCTTCTTCGGATGAAACTCTTCAACTTTGGATCTTCGATCTTTGATCTTGTTCTTCGATCTTCAATGGATGTTAGCACTTGATAGAAGTAGAGAAAGAAGTGAAGAAAATACTGTAGTCGAGTTTCCAAAATGGCAGCACTTCGTCGCTTCGAAAACCGATGCCAAAAAGTGCTCCTGTTTTGACTATTCCAAGTGGGAATGATGAGATGGTGGTTTACACCGACACATGTGGCACTGGACTTGGAGCAGTGCTAATGCAGAGAGATAAGGTTGTTGCGTATGCTAGTCGACAACTGAAGCCGCATGAAAGGAATTATCCGACTCATGATTTGGAGTTAGCGGCAATTGTGTTTGCTTTGAAGATGTGGAGACATTATCTACTGGGAGTTAGATTCGAGTTGTTCACAGATCATAAGTCGTTGAAGTATCTGTTCTCCCAAAAGGATTTGAATCTTCGACAGCAAAGGTGGCCAGAGTTCCTAGCATCGTATGATTTTGGTATAGCCTATACTCCGGGAAAAGGTAACGCAGTGGCTGATGCGTTAAGTCGAAGGCATGTAGGATTGGGAGCCATGTTTTCGGAATGGAAGAGTCTTGAGTATTTGGCTGAGTTTGACTTCAGGCCAAGGTGTGAATTGGAACCTGAGATGTTGGCAAACTTATCGATAAGACCTACTCTTGTGGAAAGGATTGGTAAGAGCCAGAGGCGAGACGATAAGCTTGCCAAGATTATCCGTGATTTGGAATCTGGATTGGACCCAGAGAAGGATAAGGGATTCGAGGTCGATCGAGAGGGTTGGCTCCGGATGCAAGGACGAGTGGTTGTTCCCGATATTGATGGATTGAGAGATGAAGTTCTGAGGGAAAGTCATCACTCGAAGTTGACGATTCATCCAGGTGGTAATAAGATGTATCGGGATATGAAGAGAGTCTACTACTGGGAAGGTATGAAGAAGGATGTTGGAAATTTTATTTCCAAATGTATGAACTGCCAGTTGGTGAAAGCCGAGCAGAAGAAGCCCAGTGGATTACTTCAGCCATTAGAGGTTCCTACATGGAAGTGGGAGCAAGTGTCGATGGATTTTATCGATGGTCTACCTAGAACCAGGGCAGGGAATGAAGGGATTTGGGTCATTGTAGATCGTTTGACCAAGAGTGCAAGGTTCATTCCTGTTCGATCGAGTAGGACTGCATCAAAGCTGGCTGAGTTGTATGTGAAGTGGATAGTTCGATTCCATGGTGTTACGAAGAGTATAGTGAGCGATCGAGACCCATTATTCACTAGTAGATTTTGGAAGAGCTTCCAGGAAGTTTTGGGAACCGAGTTGTGTTTGAGTACACTTATCACCCTCAAACCGATGGTCAGACTGAGAGAGTCAACCGAGTTTTGGAAGATCTTCTCAGAGCTTGTGTTTTGGACTTCGGAGGATCATGGGAAGATCACCTTCATTTGGTGGAGTTTGCTTATAATAACAGTTATCAGTCGAGTATTGGAATGGCACCGTACGAGGCATTATATGGAAGACCGTGTAACTCTCCGACATGTTGGTTGGAAACTGGAGAAAGGTTGATACTAGGGCCAGAGATGATTCGACAGACTTCGGATTGTATAGAGATCATTCGGCAACGAATGAAGGCAGCCCAAGATCGCCAGAAAAGTTATGCAGATAATCGTCGAAAGGATTTAGAATTCGACGTGGGTGATATGGTTTTTGTGAAGATTTCTCCATTGAAGAATGTTATTAGATTTGGGAAGAAAGGGAAATTGACTCCGAGATTTGTTGGACCATTCCCGATTATCGAGCGAATTGGAAAGCTCGCTTATAGATTGGAGTTACCGGAAAAGATGGCGGGTGTGCACAATGTTTTTCATGTATCATATCTACGGAAGTATGTGCACGACCCAACTACGGTGGTTTCTGCTGATAGCTGTGAAGACTTAGAGGTTGATCCCGTGGTTACGAGACCTCGTAGGCCGCTTCGTACTGTTGAAACCGATACGAAACAGCTTAGGAGGAAGACGATTACGTTGCTCAAGGTACAATGGAGTTATGATGTTAACGACTGTACATGGGAGGAGGAAGAGAGGATGAAGGCAGCTCATCCCGGACTCTTCGAGGTATAGCCCTAAAGTGTCGTGACATCTCATGAATTTGTAGCTTGTTCTAAGTCTTAGAATTCTGCATGCTAGGCTAGAATTGGATGCATGGTTTGTTAATTGCTATGGATGGTAGGCATGCGGAATAATTGTGATTGCTGTTGATTGCTTGGAATTTCGGGGGCGAAATTCCTAAGGGGGAGAGAATGTAACGACCCGTATTTTACGTGTCGATAGATCGTAGGATTTGAAGGTCATTAGTGTTGTTTGTGTTGTTTCTAGCTTGAGTCGTTTAGAAGTTAACCCGAGTGCAAGTGATGAGTCGTGACCGACTCATAGATAAGTCGTAGACGACTTAAGGGGATGGACCGAGTTAAGGGTTATCGGTCTAAGGGTCACCGGGTTAGAGTGTTGACCGACCTATAGGTAGAACGGCTTAAGGTTTAGACCGACCTAAGGTAGATAGGTCGGTAGGGCGACCTAAGGTAGACAGGTTGGGTCGAGCGACCTATAGAAGTAGCGGCTCAGGCGTGTTGAACTGACCTATAGATGTGGACCGACCTAAGGATATGGCCGAGCTAGGGTAGTTAGCGACCTAGAGGGTTTTGTGTTAGGATAAGGTCGTGAGCGACCTAAGGAAGTTGGCCGACCTAGTATAGACCGACCTAGTGATGACCGACCTATAGTAGTAAACGACCTAACTTAGAATGAGTAAGTTGTTAGGTCGTGTAAGTTTTAGGTCGTAGGAGTTTTAGGTCGTAACCCAGTTAGGTCGTGTAGGTCTTTAGGTCGGCAGCTTGAATGGGTTGTTAGGTCGGCAGCGACCTAAGTTAGGTCGGAGGCTTTTTGGGTCGAGTCATGGTTAAGTCGTCTTACGACTTAGGACTTGGGATATGCGACCTGTGTTTTAGGTTATGCCTGGGTTGAGTTGTAGGTCGTTAATGTTATAAGTCGTTAGGTCGGCCTTGGTCTTAAGTTGGCAGCTGGTTAGGTCGTGACTAGGTTAGGTCGTGTAAGTGCATGAGTGTGCTAAGTCGGCCTTGTTTGTTAGGTCGCAGGGGGGTTAGGTCGTGAGACCCTGTGTGTTTGGTTGAGCCGTAGGTCGCTAAGGCGGGCTGGTTTTAGGTCGTAGGTCGTTGGAGTGTTAGGTCGGGGACGACCTAAGGGGCGACGACCTAAGGGTTGTTCAGCCTATAAATAGAGGGGTTTGGCTCACTTTTTGGCACCGGTTTTTGAAGCGACGAAGTGCTGCCATTTTGAAGACTCGACTACAACATTTCTTCCTCTTCTATTCTCCATTCCAATCTAGATCTAACATCCATCCAAGATCGAAGATCGAGATCGAAGATCCAAGTGCCAAAGTTGAAGATCTTCATCCGTTCGAGCTAGATTTCGTCGATTGAAGCGAGATTTTGCCGAATCAAACCTTGATCTCCGCTGTCCAGATCTGAAGTGTGTTGTTTTTGAAGTGCTTGGGTGATTTGGTGAGTGGTAGTTATCTCTCACACGGACCCAAAGGAGTATATTGGATTGGTGGCTTGTTTGAGTGTTAAAGTTAGAGATTTCATGCATTTTTCTTAGATCCTAGTCTAGATCCATTGTTTCCATAGATGTTTGTTTATGCAAGTTTATTTAATAAGTATTAGAGACAAAACCCATGTTTTAGATTTGATAGATCTATGCTAAAAACCTATGAATCATGCATGTTGGACTTTTGCTCATTTATTTACGAAATTGCCATTATAGTTGATATTGCTTATTAGATCTTGTTTGAATGCTTGAATGTTTGGATGTATGATTGGTTTGATTGTTTCAAGTTAGCTTGTAGTTGATTTGGAACAAGATGGTTCGAGATGATTCAAAAGCTAAGTGGAAAGGCTCTTGAATGGTGAAAGCTGCCTGTAGCATATGAAGCGGATGTGGAAGCTCATATGGATGGATTTGATGATGATAGTCTTTGCCATGATGCGAGGAAGCAAAGTATGATATGAGATGGGACTTTGCTATGATGTGATAAGGCAAGGCATGAGATCGAGATGGAACTTTGCTATGATGCGATGAAGCAAAGTGTGATGTTGAGATGGGACGGGCCATGATGACGTTCCAAGCACGTGCTGCGACGACGTGCAAGGTTATGTTGATAACTCGGTGATGCGATCCGGGTTGGTGATAATGGTTAGCTTGAGAGGCGCTTGAGCTAGTATGGAAATAGTCGTCGAGGAGGATGACTAGGAGGCTGAGATCTTATCGTTGTTGAAGGTTCTAGCATGCTCAAAGCAAGAGTACGTTGGAACGGGCTGCGACGACGTTCCAGGCACGGGCTGCGACGACGTGTTAGTACTCTGGGTAGTTGCGAAAATTCCTAGGCACGGGCTGCGACGACGTGCGGAGTTATGGCTAGAACCGGGGTTACAATTAGCCCTTGACGGATGCCCATTCAACTAACGGTGAAATCAAGGCAAAGATAACAGTGATAGCCAGAGTCATGGATGTTTGGTTGTATTATCATTCGGTCTCAAGAGCGGTGTTTTCTGGGTGCTTATCTGATCTTGGTTTTGGCCTTGGGGGTTTGTATTTGGAAAGCATCGTCCTTGACTCGAGTGATTATTGCTTTACCTTAATTATCTGTTATGTTATGCTTGCTTCTCCTTAGTGTGTGTCTGGGGGCTATCACTGTAGAAAGAGGTGGAGTGGGATGGTTTGGTTCATGTTCCTTTTATCCCTTATGCTCTTTTGGTATGTTTGATAGTTAATTTACTGCTCACTAAGGCTTTGTCTGACTCAAGGTTTTATGTCTCCTCTTATTACCTTGGGCTGTTCATCCATGTTTTGGATGGGCAGACTAGGTAGCAGGTGGCAGGTGCTGTGCTTAGAGTTCTCCGCTGATGATGACGAAGACGAGCAGGAGGCTATGCATATTATTTCTTATATGTACTGGGTATCCGCTGCTGTATTTGATGAGTGTTTTGTAGTGAGGTCTTGATGTATGGATTTATTGAAAAGTTTGTATAAAACTACTGTGATGCTTATATGATGATTTTCTGTTATGAGGCTTCACTATATATTTCTCTATTGTATTTTATCCATGCGCTGTGAGCTACGATAGAGATTCTGCGATTTTATTTTACCCTGACTATCGTCCATGGCTGCCTTGCACACCTTTCAGCGCACTTTTCCCTTGTTTTGGTGCGGGAGTCATGGGCGGTCGTCACATATGTCTAATCTCAGCGGGCCTAGGCGGACGAAAGAGGCGGTCCATGAATAAGATGAAAACACTGTTCAGTAACGCGTGCCCGTTGGGATGAAGTTGTGCGGGAGCGATTCCAATGAACGATAGCATCTCCTTGATATATTGGTTAAACGAAGGGAGAGTTCCAGCCGCACAAGCATGGCGATAAAAAGCAGTATAGACCTCGGGTGGATTGTGAGGCCTATCATCAACTCCCGGTAGCAAAACATCATCCGGGGATAAGTTATGTTTCGAACATATCCGACCCAATAATGCTCCAGAAATATTAGATCGGACGGAGTCTATGGGATTCTCGATAAGTAAGGCCTCCGGCAATTCGTCCGGGGCAGGATCTATTACTTCGGGAAGGATCTCCGGAATTTCTAGCACTGGATGAAGCAAGCTCTGTAACTCTTGTTGTTCAGAACCCGAAGACTCCATAATTAACGAACTCACGAGAAAGCAGCGTTGTTGGGCGAATTCTCACCCAGAAGATCTTGAGACAACGAAGTGTCTGTTTCACCCGGGTTCGCAATCACCACTTCATTCAGCATGACCGGCCTCTTTCCCATTCGACAATGCAAGTCATAGCTCATTCGACATGAATAACCTCCAGTTCATTCGGCAGTACGAGCACAAGTCCATTCGGCATGGAAGCTTCGTTCGGCAGTACGAGCCCAAGTCCATTCGGCATGGAAGCTTCATTCGGCAGTTCAAGCCCAAGTCCATTCGGCATGGAAGCCTCGTTCGGCAGTACGAGCCCAAGTCCATCCGGCAGGGCCAGCCCCTTCTCATTCGGCGATGCAAGCACGTGTCCATTCGGCGTAACCAGCCTCCTTCCCTTCAAGCTCACCACCGAACCAACTCCACGACCGGACCACATACGACCGGACCACCAACACCGAACCATGCCTGGCCAAACCATACCTCACCACCGAATGGACCTCCGCCGAACCAGATGATTGCCAGTCCAGATTGCTTCAGCCCGGGCCCACCAGCAGTTATATACCTCCAAGACCCCTGCCCCCTACCTCATTCTATAAATAGAGGGGCAGGGGTACAACAATGGCAGATAAGTTTGAGAGCTCAAGCAAGGAAGGAACTTTCAAACTACTTTCATATACTTGTATACGAACCATTGTACTTGTAATCTGAAAGAAAGAAGATAATAACATATAAAGTGGACGTAGGCACATTCTGGCCGAACCACTATAAATCTCTGTGTCCTTTACATTTCAGCTCCTACTTCTTTCATATTTACATACTCATCTAAAATCATTGAAAATCTCATATAATCAGCTAAATAACACGACTTGGAGGTGTTTGTCCATTTTTTGTGCAAACATTTTTGGTGCTTTCACTGAGAAGCTTCTCTCACTCAACCTTCTTCCTAACCACATCGCTCGTTACTTAGAAATCATGCCTTCCAAACAGAGAAAGGATGCTAACAAAGGAAAGAACATCGCAACTAGCAGCCTTCCGGATCCAGCAATCGCAGATCAGCCCACTTCAACAGCAGTACCAGATGAAGATCAGGAAAATCCAACTGGTCCCACTACGGAACAACCAATCACTAGGGCAGATCTGGACAGAGTTGTGGCTGAAGTAACTAACCGCTTCACATCCCAACAAGAAGCTTTGGTGGACCAACTCATGTCACGCTTAAGGGATGCTGAAGAGTCCAACCGCAACACCGAATCGTGGGGTGAATCTCAATCTGGAGGATCACGGAGACAGCAAAGATTCTCCCTCTTCGAAGATGCTACCAACAGGAACAACAATGATAGGGGCCGCGCCCGGACTCAGCCCGAATTCCGACTCGAGGAAGCCCTTGGAACCGAACCCAGCGGGGGAGGCGCCAGGCGAGGGTCGGATGTAGCTGAGCCAGTCATGCCACCTAATCATAGAAAGCCCGCTGAACGGAGCCGAGCTAGGATCCAGCCCGAAGTTGACCCCATGGATATGCTCGAAACAGAACCCCACAGGGGAAGATCAAGGCAGGGGGCAACTGTAGCTGGTCCTAGCACGCATCCGAGCAGCCAGAGACAACCACTGGATAATGCTAGAAGTGATAGACTGTACCATCCCTACAGGTCATCTGGACGAGATAGATCCCGCAGGGAAGAACCAAGCTCATTTTTGTCCGCTCCAAATTCTGACGAACGAATGGCACGATTGTTCAGAGAGTGTGTCCAACGGGAACAAAGGGACCGAGGAATAGGCGCTAGAGTCACCAGCCCCTTTACCCGAAACATCGAAACTGCCATCACTCCCCGGGAATGGAAAATGCCTACCATGGAACCTTACAAAGGAACTTCCAACCCCATCGTACACTTACAGAGATACACCCAGCATATGCTCATGAGTGGAGCAACAGAAGGAGTATTATGTAAATGCTTTCCACTATTCCTAGCAGATCTAGCTACCTCCTGGTCCTGCCATCTACCCAAGGATCCATCAGCTCATGGGAGATATTGAAAGAAAGGTTTATCAGCCAGTTCCGCATCCATGTGGAACAACCCAAGGATGCTTATTCTCTATCCAATGTCAAACAGAAATCCGGAGAAACCCTACAACAATATCTAACCCGGTTCAACGCCGCAGCGGCTGCAGTTCAAGGCGCCGATGAAAAGCTCACCCTAATGGCCCTCTGTAGTGGTGTACACCCAGATACCAAGTTTGCCAGAAGATTAACTAAGGAGAAACCAGCTACCTTGCCTGATTTCTTCCATGAAGCGGGAAAGTATATGAGGCTTGAAGACGCCGCCACTGAGAGGCAGTCAGGACAACAGGGTAAGACAGCTCAGGACAAGGTTCCCACTGCGGCTAAGGACGCTCGAAGGAATGAATCTAGAGACAATGCTGGGGGCAGGAAGGTTGAAAAGCGCCAATATCGACCAGGACCAAGATTTGACTCCTACACTCCTTTGAATGAAACAATCGAAAACATCTACCTAGCCACTCAGGGCGAACTCGGATACAAGCGCCCTCCGCATAAGAAAGAATCGGATAACGCGCTCAAGTCCGAAAAGTTCTGTCGCTTCCACGAATCCCACGGACATGACACCAATGAATGCCACCATCTCCGGGACTTGATCGAAGAACACATTAGAAGAAGAAGACTGGAACGCTCTGTGAAAAGTCAGAATAGGACTCCAACTCCTGCCAATGAAAACTCAAAGCAACCCCTCCCAGAAGTAGGCAGAGGGAATCGCAACAATCACAACACCAGTGGCTCTAGTCAAGAGAAGATAGTGGTCCTTACCATCTCAGGAGGACAACACATCGCCGACAGAAGTTGGGCAGAGATGGAAAGGTACGGCAAGTCACTTAGAAATGCTGAAGGCTATGTTAACTCCATTACGGAGGAACGCCACCCGAAACGAAAAGAAAACGATGACATTGTATTCAGTAGGCGTGATTTGGAAGGAAGGCAGTACCCACATATGGATCCCATGGTCATCTCTGCCTGGTTCGGTCCAGCTAAAGTTTTTCGGATTCTAATAGACACGGGAAGCTCCGTAAATATCCTATTCAAGCATGCTTTCGACAAAATGAAATTATCAATGAAGGATGTGTCTCCCTGCGACAAACCACTGCATGGTTTCACTGGAGATGCAAAAATGCCCCTCGGACAACTTGACCTCTTCGTCGAAATAGGAAGTCATCCCCGCTCCGTGGTGCGAAAGCAAACGTTCGTACTAATAGAAAACCACTCGGCTTACAATGCCTTCTTGGGAAGACCAGCCTTGACCGACTTCCAAATTGTCTTAGCCCCCTGGTGCCTGAAGATGAAATTTCGAACGGACAACGGAGTAGGAGAAGTAGAAGGAGATCAAGACGCTGCCCGAGACTGCTATGTCACTGAGCTTCGCAACAACCGCAGAAAGGATAAGGGAAAAAATGCAGAGACTACTCTCTGCATGAAAAGCTTGGAGGCATAGCAACTAAAGAAAGCCCCTCCTCTTCGATACACAAGCGATCCCTTCAATGAACTAGACCCCAGGGATAAAGAGGAGGAGGCTACCGCCGAGCCTGCAGAGGCTATGGAATTCGTATCTGTAGATAAGCATGATTCAAGTAGACTATTAAAAATCGGATCTCAGCTGAAAACGGAATTGAAAGATCAACTCATTGACTTTCTCCGCCACAACTTAGATGTATTTGCGTGGACCCATGCCGATATGACCGGAATCTCCCCAGACATAGCATGCCACATGTTGAACGTCGATCCCACCAAAGTACCAGTAAAGCAGAAAAAGAGGAGCATGGGGGCAGAGCGATCAGCAGCCCTTGATGAGGAAGTAAAGAATCTACTTGCTAATGGCTTCATACGGGAAGCCATCTACCCAGAATGGATCGCTAACCCAGTGCTAGTAAAAAAGGCCAATGGAAAGCGGCGAACATGTATTGACTTCTCCAATCTGAATGACGCTTGCCCGAAAGATTGCTTCCCACTTCCCCGGATTGACCAACTTGTAGACAGCACAGCCGGGCACGAGCTCCTATCTTTTATGGATGCATACTCCGGATATAACCAGATTCCCATGCACACTCCCGATCAAGACCACACTAGTTTCATCACTGACCGCGGATTATATTGTTACAAAGTCATGCCTTTTGGACTCAAAAATGCTGGAGCTACCTATCAGCGCCTCGTCAACAAGATGTTCGCGGAACTAATAGGACGAACTATGGAAGTGTATGTGGATGACATGTTGGTAAAGTCCAGAAAAGCCGATGACCATGTAAGCCATCTGGACGAGATGTTTCAGGTACTTTGCCAATATGGAATGAAGCTGAATCCTTTAAAGTGCTCCTTCGGAGTATCATCGGGAAAATTCTTAGGATTTATCGTCCACGCCAGAGGAATCGAAGCAAACCCTGAACAAGTCCAGGCTCTAAAAGAAATAAGGATACCTTCCACTCGAAAAGAAATGCAGAGCCTAAACGGAAAGGTGGCCGCCCTAAGCAGATTCATTTCCAAGGCAACTGACAAGTGTGTCCCTTTCTTCGAAGCTCTCAAGAAAGGCAAAGGGAAGTTCGAGTGGACCGATGAATGCTTAGAAGCCTTCCTCAACCTAATCGAGCACCTTCAGAGACCACCAGTACTCTCAACTCCAAATGAAGGTGAAGTGTTATACCTATACCTCGCTGTATCATCTCATGCTCTAAGCGCCGCCTTGGTAAGAGAAGAAGACGGCGCACAACGCCCTGTTTACTTTGTAAGTAAGAGATTTATAGGGGCAGAGGCCAGATATCCTAAACTCGAGAAATTAGCATATTGTTTATTGATCGCGTCACGAAAACTGCGACATTACTTCCAGTCTCACTCTATCAGGGTTCTAACCGATCAACCGCTAAGACAAGTGCTCCATCGTCCTGACACTTCTGGGCGACTCCTCAAATGGTGCATCGAACTAAGTCAGTATGATATCACCTACCATCCTCGCACCGCTATCAAAGGACAAGCCATGGCCGATTTCATTGTCGAATTCACTACCAACGAAGGCAAGGAACAATCCGAAGTAGCAAAAAACATCAAGTGGAACCTCTTTGTAGATGGAGCATCGAACGAACAAGGCTCGGGGGCAGGTGTTGTGATCATCACCCCCAGGGGAAGAAAGTTGTACTATGCATTAAGGTTGGAGTTCACGGCCACTAACAACGATGCTGAATATGAAGCAGTAATAGCGGGATTGGAACTTGCCCTAGAAATTGGAATCAACTCTCTATGTCTTCATAGTGATTCTCAGCTTATCGTAAAACAGGTACTAGGAGAATTCCAGACTCGAGGAGAACGACTCACAGCATACCTAAAGAAAACCAAACTGCTGCTCGATCAATTGGACCACTATCTAATCAAACACATTCCTCGAGAAGAAAACCAAGAGGCAGATGAACTTGCAAAGCAAGCTAGTATGAAGGATAGCAACATTTCCGGAGCACTAGCCATCTCAAGGCAGCCAGCCCCAAGTTTCGAACAAGTGAATGTGATAACTGCAATCGAAGAAGGAACCTGGATGACTCCTATCTGGAAATATTTGCAAGATGGCACACTACCCGACAGGCGTGACGAAGCCAAGAGGATCTTGAGGAAAGTTCCCCACTACACAATACAAGAAGGCATCCTCTATCGGCGTGGCTTCTCTAGCCCCTTATTGAGATGCGTCGCTGGAAGGGAAGCCAAGGAGATCTTATCAAACATCCATCAGGGAGGATGCGGAGATCACACTGGAGGGCAGACTTTGGCAAGGAAGATACTCCGATATGGATATTACTGGCCCACACTAAACAAAGATGCCCTAGACTTCGTCAAGAAATGCGACAGATGTCAGAAATTTGCCAAGATTCCTCGATTGCCCGCAAATGAGATTACTCATATGACCAGCCCTTGGCCCTTTGCTGTATGGGGAATTGACTTAATTGGCGAACTACCAACGGGCCGAGGCGGAGCCAAATATGCTATAGTGGCAGTCGATTATTTCACCAAATGGGTGGAAGCGGAACCTCTAAATAAAATATCTTCAGCAAAAGTTATCAACTTCTTGATCAAAAATATTCTGTGCAGGTATGGAGTCCCACTCAAGATCGTATCAGACAACGGACTCCAATTTGACAGCGAAGAATTTGCCGACTGGTGCCAAGAGCATGGAATTCATAAAAGCTTCTCATCAGTAGCTTACCCTCAGGCAAACGGACAAGTTGAAGCTGTCAACAAAATTCTTAAAACCCTAATGAAGAAGAAACTTGAAAAGTCAAAAGGCGCTTGGGTGGACGAACTTCCTACGGCACTATGGGCATACCGCACATCTTTCAGAACATCAACGGGACATACTCCTTTCTCTTTGGCATATGGATCGGAGGCAATGCTCCCAGTTGAGACTATTGTGCCTTCCCACCGTAGGATCCACTACAACCCAGATGAAAACGAAGAACTCCTCCTCATGTCTTTGGATCTAATTGAGGAAAGGAGAAACGATGCAGCACTCAAAGCAGCAGCTCACAAACAAAAAGTGGCAGCACTATACAATTCCAAAGTCAAGCATCGCAGCTTACAAGAAGGAGATCTTGTCCTCAGGCGAATCTTTCCGCGCCCCGGGGCACTGGACCCCATTTGGGACGGACCATATGTAATTCATAAAGATCTCCACAACGGAGCTTACATTTTGTCAACAGTGGACGGAGAGGTGTTCCAGAGGGCATGGAACATCCGACACCTCCGTCGATACTTTTCTTAACTTGTACTGCCCATATGAAGTGAATTAACAAAGAGAATCAGTGGACGTAGGCATTTTCGTGCCGAACCACTTTAAAAAATCTTGTCTCTTTTTAACTTGTTCCTTTATGTCTTGGCTGCTTGTTAAGTTTTATCCCTTTCTGTTGAACAAAATCCTATGGCATCTCCACTCAAGACGCACCACGGCCTCATCTGGACTAGGCCTAACAGGTACGCTACGATTCTATGCACTCGCCAATGAGACACTTTTGCTCCAGCATCCCTCTGCTGCGGGTTAACTCATTGCGCGCCTGCCCTCAAAGCCAACTGTAATGAGCCGATTATAAGTCATCATAAAGGCCGACTATAGCCGATGGCAGCTCATTACGGCGTTCGGCTCGCCAGCAACTGTGAACCTACTTTAAGCCCCAACATAAGGCGTGGCCAGCCAGGGGTAGTTCACGGCCAACGGCACCCACGCTAGCCGGCCACGGTAAATCGAATAATACCCACGATTACGGACCATAATGGTTCGGGTAGTTACCGTGCGCGATCTCGGCTCCGATGTGTCTTAAGTGCGGCTGTGGTAAAAAAGAAAACTCCCCGTGGAGGCGTAAGATGGGTGACAAATGTCTCCAAGACCCACAACTAGGGAAAGTGACTACAAAACCCGTTTGCCACGAACTTACGCACATCGACGGCCTTCCGTGACTGGAAGTTTTACTTTTACTATATTTCCATTTCATTTAAATACTTTTCTCCTATCCTATGTAACAAACTCTAAAGTACAGGAAATCAAATAGGAGGCATTCACTCATGAGAATCTGGGCCTGCATACTGGGTGGCAAGGTACTCAGCTATATCCGTGGACAGTTACACATGACACTCAAAGCTACCGCCTGCGGATAAAACATGAAGGGCGGTACTCTCTTTTATTGTATATAAATACATAGCTATAGCTTGTTCATACAATAACATTGCAACACATGAAATTATATTTCCAGCAAAAAAAAAAAAAAAACTTAGCAGCAAACACAACTAGAATCACAGGCATATACATAGTTATATTTCTCACGCAGCACATCAAGATGACAACAACAGTCGAACATGACAAAATCAGCTTATATTATAAAATCACACAAAGTTATTCTTTGCAAATAACATTATTACAATCACATATCAATGACTAACATAAACGGTGATAAAAAGAAATAAAAAGGTGGCAGCTGCGTCCACGCTCCGTCACCAAATTTCCAAGTCTTGTCCACGCTCCATCACCAAATTCCCTAGTCTACTTAGCCGCGGGATCAGAGCCCCCAGCATGTGGATCAGAAGTCCCACCTGTCCAGTTCAGAAGAAGAATCCATTAAACGAACAATCAAATTATGGAAACACAGAAAGAAAAGAAAGGGAAAAGGATAACTCACCAGCGTTCGCCGCTTGATCCTCATCATCCAACTCCACGCCCGCTTCCTCTGCAGCAAGCAGCCGCATCCCCTCCTTCACTGCCGCTTGTTCCTCCTTCGAGAACTGAGCAGTGACCGCATCCAGACTGAAAGCCTCTCCGCCTTCCTTGCCCGCATTAATCCGGGCCTCCTCTAGAGCCTGGAGATATATCTTGGCCATGACCCGAGGGTAGTCATCCATCCAAGATAAGCCGCCCTCCTTCCAAGTGTGGAAGTGCAGGTCCTGCAACATCTCGTCCATCATCTCCTCATTCTCCTCGAACTCCCTCACCCGGGCCTCGGAGGCCTGCAACTTGGCGACGGCATCACCCCTCTCTGATCGGTACCTCAAGCAATCAGCCTGAAAGGACCTCCTCATTTCCTCCTACTTTAACTTGAGAGGCCTCCTCAATTCCTCCATCTCTTCCTTTAACTCGACTTGTGCCAGCTCCGCGGCCTCAAGCCCCCCAGATAACTCCTCTACCCGCTCGAGATCCGCATTTCGAACCTCATCCACCGTCGTAATGGCCATGTTAATCCGTTCCCTGCAGGCGACCCCCATCTTCCGTAATTCCGCCCTACTAGCCTTCTCCATAGTCTCTTTCAGCCGCCTGGAGGCTTCCTCGTGCTGAGAAATCTGGATGGCTTGATCGGCAAGCTGCTTGGCCTGATCAGCAACCTTTAACCTCAACCAGATATTAGCACTCCCAATCTCTTCCCCGGCCTTGGTCAATTTAGCATGATGCTCCATTAACTTCTTGGCCTCTGCGGCCACCCGATCAATGTTAGCCTTGGCCTCGTCCCCCATGGTGACTACCCGTGTAGTAAGCAAATCAAGATCTAAAGACTTGGCTTCATCCAGCACTCATACCATGGGGTTGCGGGGAAGGAGGTGCTCGCCCGTGGCCTCATCAAATGAGATGTCCTGAAAGCTTGGATCTAAATCAGGATGACCGGCGAAGGGATCACGAGGCACAGGGCGAGGCACGTCAGGACGCCTTAGACGGATAACAGTGGGATTCTTGAAAGGAGGATGAGGGGGGCCAGACTCCGTGCTCTCCTCCGTAATATCGCAAGGAGGCTGAGTAGGAAGCTGCGAACCAGAGGAAGAATCAAATAAGGAACGACTCCGCTTCTTTCTCTGAATGCTCTCTTCAATGACCCCGAGAAGAGGGCGGTAACTGACTACCTCCCCAGTACGACCAGTAGGGGACTTCACAGAAGCTCTCCTCGACTTGAAGAGTTCAAGGCGGTGTCGAACATGTGTCGTTTTAACCACCTGGCCTGCCCCTGGAATAAAGAATAAGTGTTACGAACATAAAATAATCCACGATTCAAAAAAAAATGTGCTAAGTTAAAAAGAAAGAAAAGTGAGAAGACACATCTATTATACAAACCCGGCGGAGGAGTAGGATACTGCAATAAGTCCTGGATCTCATTCCAGGACGGAAGTGAACCGTAAAAAATTTCTAAGTCCCTATCGAAAATGGAATCGGCAGAAGACAAAAGTTCACCTTGCATCGCTGGAATCACCCTAGCTGAGGAACCCTTAGAAGATGGGTCAGCGCCAGCTACAGCTTTGCCGGTTTCCTTTGCCTTCTCCGTTTCCGACTCTCCCTCCGACTCCCCGAAGGCCCGACGGAGAGCCTCATCCAGTTCAAGATCTTGCTCAGAGGTTAGGGCACCAACACCATTACCACCTTGACCGTCGTCATCTCCTCCACCCTCTGACCCCTCTCCAACTTCGCCTTCTTCCTCCTCTTCTACACCTTCCTCCTTCGGGATAGTCGGGCAAGTACTTGGAGAAGGGCCATCAGATTTCTTCAATTTCTTCCCTCCAACAACGGGACGCTCTACAAAAAGCTCCCTCTTACCGCTCTTCACCGTAGCCCCCTCCTTAGCTTTAGCAGCCCTTTCCTTAGCTGTATCCCTCTGCTTAACCACAGATTGGTGCGGTAAGATCAAATTATGCTCCAAGAGGGTTGCGTTCCTGATCAAGAAGGAGGCCGACCGGTCCCGTGTCGGAATAGCCTTTAGTTCAGCAGCCATTCGCACTAAGGAATCGTCCTCCACGACTGCAATACCACCTGTCGCTAGCAAGAAATAGAAGTATGTCAGAAAAAACACTACAGTCAGAACATGGAAAATATAAATGAAATCCATCTTACAGCCGGAAGTGAAAAGGCGGAAAGAAACAGCATCGTCCTTGATGAAGAACCACTCTTTCTTGAACATGGTAAACTTGGAATATAAGTCCAGGACTGGTTTGAAGGGCACGGCCGCTTCCAGACTAATGTACGGAGACCCCTTCTTATAGCCTCTCAGGTTGTACAAATATCGGATTTCCCGGTTAGAAGGAGCACGCCCGTACCTCCTCTGGAAGATAACAAAAAGGCTCACCAGGATGGCATAAGAGTTAGGCTGATGCTGGAAGGGAGCCACCTTCAAGTATGTGGTAAAGCTTACTATCCAGGCGTTGATAGGAGGGATAGCACCGCACATGCAATGGTATCTGCTATAAGCAAAGTAGCCTTCGGGAGGGTTATACGGCATCACTCCATCTCCCGGCAACAGCATGAGAGCCCTGTTTATCCCAAAAGAACGGGATATGACGTCAAGTTGCTCCTCCTTTAGGGAGCTGGGAAAGCAGTCAGGGGGGGAGATCAGAAGTTCCTGTGGACCATATCCATCAACTAATGACCTCAAGACAGGACGATGTTACGCCGGTCCTGGCTGGACTAGGGGCACGGAGGAAGAAGACTCCCCTGTGCCTTTAGACTTCTTTCTGTCCGATCGTGTTTCCGCTTTGCGAGACATTTTCTGTAGCACAAGAAAAACACGGTATTAGAATAAGAAGTATAGAAACATAAACAAGCAAATATATCAGGCAAGCGTGTAAAAAAGTCCAAGATTCCGCTCAAGGACCAAGTATGAAGTCTCATTCGGCGTTGCAAAGCAAGTTCATTCGGCATAAGAAGCATATGGCCATTCGGCACTATGCACATTCGGCATACATCTCATTCGGCCCTAAGGCCTAAGTCTCATCCGGTAAAGCAAAGCCCCTCGTATGTATTCGGCAAGTCAGACTCATCCGGTAATGAAAGTCATTCGGCACAAGGATACACACCTGGTTCGGTATAATCTTGGTTCGGCAGAAGATTCGCTCGGCTAAGGATTGATTCGGTAAGGGAAAAACTAAGGGGGGTACGGCCTCTATATATAGGCGAGCTCAGGGCCGCCGAACCAACTGGTTCGGCCCACCGGATAGCAACACCACCGGACCAATGCATTCGGCATACCGAACCGAATGAAAACCGAATGGAACTATCCATACCGGAACAACCTCCAACCGAATTAAACCTATACCAACTCGAACCCGAACGAAGCTGCCTCTACCAGCAGAAACCAGAAACAGGGGGCACGCAGGCGCTTCACTCAGATAAGTACCGAACTCTAGAACTAACTAATAAAATAAGATTATGATAACGATGAATAAGTCGTAAAACTCTCACCGACGTGGATTAAATCGTTTATACGTGTACGCGACCACGAATGGTCCGTAGGCACGCTCTGAATAGTTATTAACCCTATCGTCGTGGGAATTTACACTTTGACACGCCTTTTTAAACTCATAGGTGGGACGGATATTAGACTCTGATAATTTTGAAATGGCTAAGCTGCTTACACATGTACGGGGTCGCGAACGATCCCTAGGCATGCTCTGAGCTGGCAACAAACCGAGCAATTCAGGGGCCCACTGTAACGTGAACCTGGCATCAATGATGCTAAGCCCCCTCGGGGCTCACTCTCTCGTCCCGAACGACACAGTTCACTTCATCTCGAATATTTCGATCACGAACGGTCGTTATTTGAAATCACACTAAAACCGTAAATTCCTTTGCAGGACATCAACAGAATATGAACATCCAGCCCACGGCATTACAAAACAAACCTTCCTACCACAAGGAAACAAAGCGCGACACGTGCAAGCACGTGCCCCACTTTGGGGGGCAAATGTTGGGCGAATTCTCACCCAGAAGATCTTGAGACAACGAAGTGTCTGTTTCACCCGGGTTCGCAATCACCACTTCATTCAGCATGACCGGCCTCTTTCCCATTCGACAATGCAAGTCATAGCTCATTCGACATGAATAACCTCCAGTTCATTCGGCAGTACGAGCACAAGTCCATTCGGCATGGAAGCTTCGTTCGGCAGTACGAGCCCAAGTCCATTCGGCATGGAAGCTTCATTCGGCAGTTCAAGCCCAAGTGCATTCGGCATGGAAGCTTCATTCGGCAGTTCAAGCCCAAGTCCATTCGGCATGGAAGCCTCGTTCGGCAGTACGAGCCCAAGTCCATCCGGCAGGGCCAGCCCCTTCCCATTCGGCGATGCAAGCACGTGTCCATTCGGCGTAACCAGCCTCCTTCCCTTCAAGCTCACCACCGAACCAACTCCACGACCGGACCACATACGACCGGACCACCAACACCGAACCATGCCTGGCCAAACCATACCTCACCACCGAATGGACCTCCGCCGAACCAGATGATTGCCAGTCCAGATTGCTTCAGCCCGGGCCCACCAGCAGTTATATACCTCCAAGACCCCTGCCCCCTACCTCATTCTATAAATAGAGGGGCAGGGGTACAACAATGGCAGATAAGTTTGAGAGCTCAAGCAAGGAAGGAACTTTCAAACTACTTTCATATACTTGTATACGAACCATTGTACTTGTAATCTGAAAGAAAGAAGATAATAACATATAAAGTGGACGTAGGCACATTCTGGCCGAACCACTATAAATCTCTGTGTCCTTTACATTTCAGCTCCTACTTCTTTCATATTTACATACTCATCTAAAATCATTGAAAATCACATATAATCAGCTAAATAACACGACTTGGAGGTGTTTGTCCATTTTTTGTGCAAACAAGCGTTAAAAACGAAGAAAGCCCGTATATCCCCCGGTGTGAAGTATATGAATATGCCGTGCAGTGCAAATGCATAACCAAAGCAAATTTTACAAAATTGGAACGCGGTGCCCGAACGACAAAACTTTGGAATCAGAGAACGAAAGCGACCGTCATCGTTGACCGTCACTTTCACGTCACTCGGATACTACTGACCAATTCAAGTATGAATTCGTTATATGTGTTTAAGTCATAGTGCCATCGACGAGCCCCAAAAGACAGGTCAGGTCAATTTTGATCATGCAAAGGACGAAGCTAGTCGGAATCAAATATGCTAAAAATTTAGTGAGTTCGTTAGGTTTCAATTTAAAGTTGGTTGTAGTTCAGATATTGGAGCAAATCAAAGGAGTGGATAAACTTCGAATCAGCGCGCCCCAATGCCACGTAGCTCGAATCGATGAAACCTGGGAACGGAGGAGCAGCTCGAACCCATAGAACCCCACCTGACTTCGAACCGATCGAGGTCGAACACATTCGAACCCATCAATGGTGGTTCGAATCCATGGAGTTCACCTGGCTTCGAATCGATCGGTAGTGAGCGCCTTCGAATCGACCAGAATGTCACTGTTTCGAATCCATCACCACACGCCTTTTTTGTTGTTGTTCTCCTGCAATCATCGATTCGAAGCTGCACATTCGAAACCAACTCGAAGCGCTCACCCCTGATCGATACGGCTCCAAAGTTTGCATTCCTCAGTTCCATGGAGTCGGCCTACTTCGTTCAAATCTCACCACTCTCCAAAAATTTCCAGAAGAAGAGATTGAACCAATGTCAAAAAAGATTACAGTCTCTATCATTCTCAACTCGAATCGACCCATTGGATACTTGATTTGGTTTGATTACAGATGAAAGCTTGAAGGAATTTGATCGATCCGTGAAAAAGAACGTTTGATTTGGCTCTGGAAAATCGACTCGAAGAAGCGGCTAAAGCAATGGTAAAAGGTAAAAAGTGAAAATGGAGTCAGCCTCGTGTATTTATATGGATTCCAAAAGGGATTAGTGTCACTTCGACTCCCATCGATTCGAACGACCACCTTCGAATCCAACAGAGGCTTCGAATCCATCACTGCCTCGAATCCACCTAAGCTTCGAATCCCTTCCAAGCTTCGAATCCATCAGAAGTTTCGAATCCACCTAAGCTTCGAATCCAACTAAGTTTCGAAACCAGCAGAAGCTTCGAATCCATCTAAGCTTCGAATCCATCAGAGGCTTCAAGTCCATCAGAGGTTTCGAATCCATCACTGCCTCGAATCCACCTAAGCTTCGAACCCATTAGAGGCTTCGAACCCATCAAAGTCTTCGAACCCATCACTCCTTCGAATCCATCACAGCTCCGAACCCCTTCCAAGCTTCGAATCCAGCAAAACGGCATCAATACGAGGCAACATGGATTCGAAGAAGCGCATGGGCAAGGGTTGGATCGAAGGTCCAATCGATTCGAAGCACAAGGCCCATCGGGCCATCGATTCGAAAGCCATCAATTCATACAAACATAACTCCGAATCCATCAAAAACCACTGATAAACAACACTTTGACTTGAATCTGAAATCAATTCAAGAGAAAATCGGGACGGAATTCGGCAGCAACAAAAACCGACATGACTCGTGGACGCACGACGTTAATAAGGGCAGAGCTAATATATGTGCACGCATATCGAACTAACATTCGATTTTGAACATTTACAGGGATCAAATATTCATCCTGTTGTAGCAACGACAGCCAACGATTAAGCGCAATCACACGGCAATCAATCATATCAAGGCGAGGTTACGGCAATACGGCATATGAGTCTCAACGAAAAGAAAGCAATAATTTTCAGAATAAAATGGCGACTATTCAAAGCACGTCATGTTCTCACAAGACGTACTTTGGGGGGCAAAATGTTATCCCGCTTTTTGGGCAAAAGCCGTGATACCAAAAGATTGGTCAAAGACAAAAGACAGTTCGACTCAGAGATTGATCGTACTTCACTCCGCTATGGATATCGATGAATTCTGTCCGAGTCCAGATCGGGCCACAATTGATAGGGCATAACAAGAAAGACCATAGAAGCCACCAATTCAAATTTCAAATCAATCCGAGGTCGTATGCTCAAGTTATGATGGATTCAAGTTAAGAAAGATGGACGTCGCTCGGTTCAAACCCATCATTTTCGAACCCAACTAGTTCGAAACCATTTGTTTCGAACCCATCATGTTCGTAACCAACTAGTTCGAACCCAACAAAAGAACGTAGGTTCGAATCCATCAGAGTGCTCCTGATTTCGAATCCATAAGAAATGCCCCTGCTTCGACTCCATGTATTTCGAATCGATCAGACGTCCCCTACTTCGAATCCATGACCTAGACCTTACTTCGAACCCATCCAAGAAGCCATACTTCGAATCCATCCAAGCAGCCATACTTCGACTCCATCAACTATGCGCTAGTTCGAATCCATCTTCACGAGACCACAAACCCACCAAGCGGCATCACGCTGTCTTCGAATCCAACATGCTAAGACAACTTCGAATCGATCCAAGGTAACACATTTGGATCGATTCGAACAAACACCATCCCCATCGATTGAAAGACACACTTCGAATCCAACCACATGGCAAAAGATAGGGATCGACTCGAAGAAAGGCGCCCTGGGATCGGTTCGAAGTACTCGAATCAAACGGATCGATTCGAACAAGACCATTTCATCGATTCGAACCAAACAGAAGGCCGAAGACACCAATTTCGAACCGATCATAACTTCCAATCCATTGATCCAAATCCCATGAAATTTTTACAGTAGTTCACATACATGTTGAAGAATGTCCACACCAAATTTCGCCTTGATCGGATGCGTTTATGATCGATTCGAAGTTCACTTCGAATCGATCCCAAACTGGGCACGGACTTCGAGAACGCGGGCTTATGGGCCCCCCTCACGTGCCAGGCAGCTCCCCTGAGTTTTAGGCGGGATTTTGGTCTTCCAAACCTATAAATAGAGCCCCTGGTCATTCAGAAAGAGGGCTGGAGAATTTGGAGAAGGAGAATAAGCCTAAACGCTGCCGGAATCACTCCATAATACCTCCTTTGCTGTTAATTTCGAATTTAAGTCCATTTCCTGCTGTAATTTGTTTAAAAATACTAGTAATCTTCAAGTATTAAGGAATAAAGTGATAAAACTTCATAGTGGACGTAGGCGCATAGCCGAACCACTCTAAATCCTTGTCTTCTGTGTAATTTACTTTTCTGTGATTTGGAGTTTTTGTTAGATAGTCCTTATTTCCAATTCAAATTCTTCATTTACTATCTCTTCAAAAACTTCCGAAGGGTGTTTGCCCAATTTTGGTGCAAACAGGTAAAACTGGATTACTGTGGCTCGTCTTCAATTTACCATCGCTGGAGAGTGGTGCACCATGGTACTGTTTCGTTTCAAATCCATGCACGCTATTTGCGCAAAAAATGGGCAAACACCCAATGTCGTATGAACTAGTCGATTTTATGTTGTTTTTAGTGATTCGGGTGATTTATGCAAATATATAAAAAGCAGGGACTAAACTGAAAAAGACACACAGGTTTATAGTGGTTCGGCCGGAACGTCCCTACATCCACTTTATATGTTATTCTCCTTTTTTCTTCAGATTACAAGTACAAAGCTTTGATTACAAGTATCTAAAGTTGTTTGAGAGTTCCTTCCAGGCTTGAGCTCTCAAACTTCTCTGCCATTGTTGTACCCCTGCCCCTCTATTTATAGAGTGAGGTTGGGGGCAGAGGTCCTGCGAGTATATAGCTGCTGGTGGGCCCGGGCTTAAGCAATCTGGCTTGGCAGTGTTCTGGTTCGGCGAAGCTTGGTTCGGTCGTTGTTGGAGAAGGTTGGGCCGGTGGAGTTTTGGTCCGGTGGTCGTTGGTGATGGAGGTTGGTTCGGCATGAAGGTTGGACCGGTGATGGAGTGGAGAGTTTTGGTCCGGTGGTCGTTGGTGATGGAGGTTGGTTCGGCATGAAGGTTGGACCGGTGATGGAGTGGAGAGTTTTGGTCCGGTGGTAGGTGGTTTGGAAGGTCATTCGGTATTGTATAGAGGAGTGTGGTGAAAGATGGTGCTTCGGAGATGGTGCCTCGGTTGTAGTTGATTCGGTGGGAAGGGAAGTGGTGTCGATTCGGTCTCTGTACTACCGAATGGATCTGCCGGTGTGACGACCGCCCATGACTCCCGCACCAAAACAAGGGAATAGTGCGCTGAAAGGTGTGCAAGGCAGCCATGGACGATAGTCAGGGTAAAATAAAATCGCAGAATCTCTATCGTACAACTCACAGCGCATGGATAAAATACAATAGAGAAATATATATATAGTGAAGCCTCATAACAGAAAATCATCATATAAGCATCACAGTTGTTTTATACAATCATCTCAATAAATCCATACATCAAGACCTCACTACAAAACACTCATCAAATATAGCAGCGGATACCCAGTACATATAAGAAATAATATGCATAGCCTCCTGCTCGTCTTCGTCATCATCAGCGGAGAACTCTAAGCACAGCACCTGCCACCTTCTACCTAGTCTGCCCATCCCAACATGGATGAACAGCCCAAGGTAATAAGAGGAGACATAAAACCTTGAGTCAGACAAAGTCTTAGTGAGCAGTAAATTAACTATCAAACATACCAAAAGAGCATAAGGGATAAAAGGAATAGGAACCAAACCATCCCACTCCACCTCATCTTACAGTGATAGCCCCCAGACACACACTAAGGAGAATCAAACATAACATAGCAGATGTTATCCCGCTTTTTGGCAAAGCCGTGATATCAAAAGATTGGTCGAAAACGGGAAACAGTCCGTCTTAGAGATTGGTTATACATCACTTAGCTATGGATATCGATGAATTTTGCCCGAGTCCGGATCAGGCCACGATTGATAGGACACGACAAGAAAGGTTGTAGGAGCCATCATTTCAAGTTTCAAGTCAATCCGAGTTCGTATGCTCAAGATATGATGGGTTCAATTTAAGAAAAGTGGTCATTGTCTGGTTCGAAACCATCAACTTCGAACCCAGCCGCTTCGCACCCATGGTTTCGAACCCATCTACTTCGAACCCGTGGCTTCGAACCCATCTACTTCGAACCCGTGGCTTCGAACCCATCCACTTCGAACCCGTGGCTTCGAAACCATCCGATACCCACTGCTTCGAAACCATCCATTTCGAACCCATCCAAAACCCATTGCTTCGAACACATCACTCCCTGCCATGTTCGAACCCATCGGCCACTGTTAACTTCGAATTGATTGCGTTCGAATCCATCAGTATCCATGCTAAAAACACTGTATCCATTATTAGGTTGCATCTTCGTATCCATGAGCGTTGAATCATCCACGCCGGTGCTTAGTTCGAACCGATGCACGTTCGAACCCATCACGGAGCTTCATTTCGTATCCAGTATCGATACGAAGGAAGCCCCCCTCCCCTCGGTTCGAACTAGGCAGACAGGCCAACACGAAAGTCACGTAGTTGATGGATTCAAACTACACAACGGTCATCGATACGAAGTCAGCGAAATCCATGGATTCGAAGCGGTCAACTCGGAGATAAATCTGGATCGACGCGTGGAGTACGCGCCACGTCACTGCAGAATCACGTGCGTACATGGGTTCGAACTCCCGGTTTCGAAATGATCGGTTCGAATGACTCAGCCAACCAAGAAAACTCCATTTCGAACCGATCATATCTCCTAAACCACACATCCAAATGCAACCAAATTTTCACAGTAGCTTCCATACAAGGTAAAGATTGTTCCTGCCAAGTTTCAGCTCGATTGGACCATTTCTTGATGGGTTCGAAATCACTTCGAACCGATGTCAGATCGAGACGAAACTTGGTGGAGTCGGTCGCGTGGGCCCACTCACGTGCCAGAAGGAGTCTCACGAAGTTTCAGCAAGATCTCGGCCTCCAACGCCTATAAATAGCACCCTGAAGCATTCAGAAAAGGGATCTTTCCGCCATTGAACACCAAGACTCTGCCGGATTCAAGTTTACCTATCAGAATCGCTGTTGTATTCAGATTTCAAAGCAATTGTCAGCTGTAATCCATTGTAATCGATTTAATCAAGCAAAGCAATAAAGAGAAAACCTTCAAAGTGGACGTAGGCGCGAACGCCGAACCACTATAAATCCTGTGTTTATGATTGTTGTCTGTGAATTACTGTGATTTGTGCTTAGATCTGAATTCTATATTGATTGTTGCTGAGTTCTGTGTTGATTATCATTAATTTAAGTGCGTAAACGGGTGCTATCACGACATTGGGTGTTTGTGACCAATTTCGGCGCAAACAGCAGATAATTAAAGTAAAGCGAGAATCACTCGAGTCAAGGGTGATGCTTTCCAAATACAAACCCCCAAGGCCTAAACAGAGATCAGATAAGCACCCAGAAAACACCACTCTTGAGGCCGAATGATAATACAACCAAACATCCATGACTCTGGCTATCACTGTTATCATTGCCTTGATATCACCGTTAGTTGAATGACCACCTGTCAAGGGCTAATGGTAACCCCGGTCTAGACATAACTCCGCACGTCATCGTGACCCGTGCCTAAGCCGAACGCATCAGCCCAGAGTACTAGCACGTCATCGTGACCCGTGCCTGGAACGTCATCGTGACCCGTTCCAACGTACCCTTGCTTTGAGTATGCTAGAACCTTCAACAACGATGAGATCTCAGCCTCCTAGTCATCCTCCTCGACGACTATTTCCATACTAGCTCAAGCGCCTCTCAAGCTAACCATTATCCACCCCAACCCGGACCGCATCACCGAGTTATAACTTTGCACGTCGTCATGACCCGTGCTTGGAACGTCATCGTGACCCGTCCCATCACAACATATGTCTTGCCTCATCACATCATAGCAAAGTCTCTCATCTTGGAACGTCCTCATGACCCGTCCCATCTTAACATCACACTTCGCTTCATCGCACCATAGCAAAGTTCCATCTCGATCTCATGCTTTGCTTCCTCGCATCATGGCAAAGACCATCGTCAGCTTCATATGCTATAGGCAGCTTCCACCATTCAAGAGCCTTTCCACTTAGCTTTTGAATCATCTCGAACCGTCTTGTTCCAAATCAACTACAAGCTAACTTGGAGCAATCAAATCTATCATATATTCACACAATCAATCATTAATACAACCAATCAAGCATTCAAACAAGATCTAACAAGCAATATCAAGTATAATGGCAATTTCGTAAATAAATGAGCAAAAGTCCAACATGCATGATTCATAGGTTTTTAGCATAGATCTATCAAATATAAAACATGGGTTTTGTCTCTAACACTTATTAAATGAACTTGCATAAGTAAACATCTTCAAAAATGATGGATCTACATGCAGACTTTAGGAAAATGCGAGAAAACACCATCTTAAACACATAAACAAGCCACCGATCCAATATACTCCTTTGGGTCCGCGTGAGAGATAACTACCACTCACCAAATCACCCAAACACCTCTAAATCTAAGCACTTCAGATCTGGACAGCGGAGATCAAGGTTTGATCCGGCAATATCTCGCTCAAATCGACGAATTCTAGCTCGAACGGATGAAGATCTTCAACTCTGGCACTTGGATCTTCGATCTCGATCTTCGATCTTGGATGGATGTTAGAATTAGATTGGAATGGAGAAAAGAAGATGAAGAAATGTTGTAGACAAGTCTTCAAAATGGCAGCACTTCGTCGCTTCAAAAACCAGTGCCAAAAAGTGAGCCGAACCCCTCTATTTATAGGCTGAACACCCCATGAGTCGTCGCCCCTATGAGTCGTCCACGACTCATCATGAGTCGCTCACGACTCAATGCCTCCGACTCAAAGACCTACCACCTTAACACGGTTTAACGACTCAACCTATCCCTAACTCGGTCTTTCCTAAGTCGGTCACTATGAGTCGGTCATATCCTTATGTCGCCTAAACTCCTTGAGTCGGTCCCTATGAGTCGGTCACCACCTTGACTCGCCTACGGCTTATCCCCTTAAGTCGCTCCACACACTAACTCGTCCCAGTCTTGAGTCATAATTCCTATGACTCGGTCAAACGACCTAAACACCTAACCTATGAGTCGTAACTCGTACACGACCTAACTATGAGTCGGCCCTCTATGAGTCGGTCACGACTCATCACTTAACACACGAATACGACTCAGGCTAGGAACACCACAAACAACACTAACGACCTGTAAATTCTACGATCCATCGACACGTAAAATACGGGTCGTTACATTCTCTCCCCCTTAGGAATTTCGCCCCCGAAATTCCAAGCAAACAACAGCAATCCCAATTATTCCGCATGCCTACCATCCATAGCAATCAACAAACCATGCATCCAATTCTAGCCTAGCATGCAGAATTCTAAGACTTAGAACAAGCTACAAATTCATGAGATGTCACGACACTTTAGGGCCATACCTCGAAGAGTCCGGGATGAGCTGCCTTCATCCTCTCTTCCTCCTCCCATGTACAGTCGTTAACATCATCACTCCATTGTACCTTGAGCAACGTAATCGTCTTCCTCCTAAGGTGTTTCGTATCGGTTTCAACAATACGAAGCGGCTTACGAGGTCTCGTAACCACGGGGTCAACCTCTAAGTCTTCACAGCTATCAGCAGAAACCACCGTAGTAGGGTCATGCACATACTTCCGTAGATAAGACACATGAAAAACATTGTGCACACCCGCCATCTTTTCCGGTAACTCCAATCTATAAGCGAGCTTTCCAATTCGCTCGATAATCGGAAATGGTCCAACGAATCTCGGAGTCAATTTCCCTTTCTTCCCGAAT
This sequence comes from Allium cepa, assembly GCA_030765085.1. Classification (NCBI taxonomy): domain Eukaryota; kingdom Viridiplantae; phylum Streptophyta; class Magnoliopsida; order Asparagales; family Amaryllidaceae; genus Allium; species Allium cepa. The sequence continues at coordinate 31,835,744 of CM060943.1, read as the reverse complement.
CTAATAACATTCTTCAATCGAGAAATTTTCACAAAAACCATATCACCTACGTCGAATTCCAAATCCTTTCGACGATTATCTGCATAACTTTTCTGACGATCTTGGGCTGCCTTCATTCGTTGCCGAATGATCTCTATACAATCCGAAGTCTGTCGAATCATCTCTGGCCCAAGTATCAACTTTTCTCCAGTTTCCAACCAACATGTCGGAGAGTTACACGGTCTTCCATATAATGCCTCATATGGTGCCATACCAATACTCGACTGATAACTGTTATTATAAGCAAACTCCACCAAATGAAGGTGATCTTCCCATGATCCTCCGAAGTCCAAAACACATGCTCTAAGGAGATCTTCCAAAACTCGGTTGACTCTCTCAGTCTGACCATCTGTTTGAGGGTGATAAGCTGTACTCAAACACAGCTTAGTTCCCAAAACTTCCTGGAAGCTCTTCCAAAATCTACTAGTGAACAATGGGTCTCGATCGCTCACTATACTCTTCGGAATACCATGGAAACGAACTATCCACTTCACATACAGCTCAGCCAACTTCGATGCAGTCCTAGTCGATCGAACAGGAATGAACCTTGCACTCTTGGTCAAACGATCTACTATGACCCAAATCCCTTCATTCCCTGCTCTTGTCCTAGGTAGACCATCGATAAAATCCATCGACACTTGCTCCCATTTCCATGTAGGAACCTCTAATGGCTGAAGTAGTCCACTGGGCTTCTTCTGCTCAGCTTTCACCAACTGGCAATTCATACACTTGGAAATAAAATTTCCAATATCCTTCTTCATACCTTCCCAGTAGTAAGCTCTCTTCATATCCCGATACATCTTATTACCACCTGGATGAATCGTCAACTTCGAGTGATGACTTTCCCTCAGAACTTCATCTCTCAATCCATCAATATCGGGAACAACCAATCGTCCTTGCTTTCGAAGCCAACCCTCTCGATCGACCTCGAATCCTTTATCCTTCTCTGGTTCCAATCCAGATTCCAAGTCACGAATAATCTTGATAAGCTTATCGTCTCGCCTTTGGCTCTCACCAATCCTTTCCACAAGAGTAGGTCTTATCGATAAGTTTGCCAACATCTCAGGTTCCAATTCACATCGAGGCCTGAAATCAAACTCAGCCAAATACTCGAGACTCTTCCACTCCGAAAACATGGCTCCCAAACCTGCATGTCTTCGACTTAACGCATCTGCTACTGCGTTACCTTTCCCCGGAGTATAGGCTATATCAAAATCATATGATGCTAGGAACTCTAGCCACCGTTGCTGTCGAAGATTCAAATCCTTTTGGGAGAACAGATACTTCAACGACTTATGATCTGTAAATAACTCGAATCTAACTCCCAATAGATAGTGTCTCCACATCTTCAAAGCAAACACAATCGCCGCTAACTCCAAATCATGAGTCGGATAATTCCTTTCATGCGGCTTTAGTTGCCGACTAGCATACGCGACAACTTTACCTTTCTGCATTAGCACTGCTCCAAGTCCAGTGCCACATGCATCGGTATAAACCACCATCTCATCATTCCCACTTGGAATAGTCAAAACAGGAGCACTCGTCAGTCGCTCTTTCAGGATTACGAAAGCTTGCTCACACTTATCATCCCACCTGAACACTTGGTTCTTCTTCGTCAATCCTGTTAACGGTGCAGCTATCTTGGAAAAGTCTTTGATAAACCGACGATAATATCCTGCTAATCCAAGAAAACTTCTTACATCAGATGCATTCTTAGGTCTAACCCAATCCTGGATCGCTGCTACCTTAGCGGGATCAACCGCTATTCCATTTCCAGAGATAACATGGCCTAAGAACCTCACTTCACTCTTCTAGAAGTGACACTTCGAAAACTTAGCCTTCAGCTGATGTTTCCGCAAGATTTCCAAAACAATCCTCAAGTGCGTCTTGTGTTCTTCCTCAGTTCTGGAATAAATCAGAATATCATCCACGAACACAAGCACGAACTTATTCAACTGATCTCTGAACACTCTATTCATAAGATCCACAAAATATGCTGGCGCGTTAGTCAATCCAAACGGCATTACCAGCCACTCATAAAACCCGGATGGTGTCCTGAAAGCAGTCTTCGGCACACTATCCTTTGCTACTCTCAACTGGTGAAATCCCGTTGCTAAATCCATCTGAGAAAACACCTTAGCCTCGTGAAGCTGATCAAACAAGTCATCTATTCTCGGCAATGGATACTTGTTCTTCTTAGTCACCTTATTCAGCTCACGATAATCCACACACAACCTCAACGATCCATCCGCTTTGGTTGCGAACACAACTGGCGCACCCCATTCGGACACACTTCTCCGAATGAATCCTTTCCGCAAAAGTTCATCAACTTGCACCTTCAGCTCTTGCTGCTCCCTCGGTGCCATCCGCCTAAGAGGCATCACAACAGGCCTGGCTCCCTCAACTAGATCGATACGAAACTCGATCTCCCTATGCGGCGGCAACCCTTTGATTTCGTCAAAGACGTCCTCAAATCCATTCACAATAGGCACTGATGACAGTCCATCCCGTGGAACAACCAGCGAATACATGAAGCTCATGAAGACGCCTTCTTCATGCTTACATCGTATCACAACCTTTCGCCCATCCACATTTCCGACTGTCACCTCAAGCCTCTCACAATCAATCCTAGCCGCATACTTCCTAAGCCAGTCCATACCCAAAATAATTCCGAACCCCGCAAAGTTCAGAACAAAGCAATCACAAACAAACGAGCAATCATGACTCGACACAACTAGACCCCGGCATATCATACACAAACATGACGAACCCCCCACTGGATTAGTCACAACCAATGGCCTATCAACAATATCCGGTTTCAAACCTAACCGGCCTATCAAATCATCACAAACAAAAGAATGCGACGCTCCAGTATCAAACAGCACTCTAACTGGAACACCACAAATGGAAAGAGTACCTTGAACCACCACACTCTTCCCCTTCTCTTCAGCAGTAGGAACTCTTGAAGATGACGGCACAGCTTCCAAAGCATAAGCTTGCACAACCTGCCTGTCTTTCCTCGGCTCTGGACAGTCCTTCTTGATGTGTCCCAGCTTATCACAGTTGTGGCACTTCAACTGCACCTTTGGATTCTTACAATCCCGGGAGAGATGACCCTTCTGTCGGCAGTTATAGCAGGTCACTTCGCCCTTTGGCTTCTTCTGGCCATCCTTACCTTTCTGCTGTTGTTGCTTCCTCTTCTTATTACCATTCTGCTGTGGTTTAGATCCTTCCCTGGTTACAGCAACAACAAAACTTTCCTTAGGGAACAAACTCTCATGCCTCAAAGCTTTCTCCACAAGCTTCTCAAATGGATCGTCCAGATGATCCACTAACTGCCTTCCCAGATAAGCATCCAGACCAGTCACAAACTTTTCATTCTTCTGGTAAGGAGAATCAATATATGATCTGGCATACTTAGACAAAGCTTCGAACTCAGAAATATACTCAAGAACAGGCCTCCCTCCTTGCTTGAGCTCTACAAACCTTTTGAACAAAGCAGACTTCTGAACAGTGGAGATGAACTTGGCCTCAAATCTAACTTGGAATTGCTCCCAAGTAATCTCTTCTTCTGGTGTATCTATGGTGATAGAATTCCACCAATCAGCAGCTCTTCCCTGAAGCTGTCTCGATGCAAGCTTCCTCTTAGTTGCATCATCAATTCCCAAATCACCAAAAATCCTTCGGCAAGCATCAATCCATCTCTGTACCTCAATAGTCGACTCTGTCCCCAAGAAAGCTTTTCCTCCAAGAGAAGTATAATCCTTGCAGAGCTTAGCAAAATCCACCGGCCTTGGAGCCTGGACTTGAACTCCCACATCCACAGAAGATCCTGAAGCTGGTACCCTTCTCATGATGGAAGTCATCATAGCTTCAAACATAGCTCCATAATCAACAGCTTCCCTAGCAGCTCGACTATTCCTCGCAGCTTGTCTCTCACTTCGGCTCATTCTTAATATCTGTAAAAAGAATGATTAGAACACCTTAAGAAACAACTGCATAAGGAGTTCAAATCCATCTAAGCTACTATACTATATATAGTAATCATCCTTCAAAATACAATTACGTCTCTCTTACGTAGTTACGTCAGCGAGCGTTGGCTAAAATCGATTAACCAAAGCTCTGATACCAAATGTGACGACCGCCCATGACTCCCGCACCAAAACAAGGGAATAGTGCGCTGAAAGGTGTGCAAGGCAGCCATGGACGATAGTCAGGGTAAAATAAAATCGCAGAATCTCTATCGTACAACTCACAGCGCATGGATAAAATACAATAGAGAAATATATATAAAGTGAAGCCTCATAACAGAAAATCATCATATAAGCATCACAGTAGTTTTATACAATCATCTCAATAAATCCATACATCAAGACCTCACTACAAAACACTCATCAAATACAGCAGCGGATACCCAGTACATATAAGAAATAATATGCATAGCCTCCTGCTCGTCTTCGTCATCATCAGCGGAGAACTCTAAGCACAGCACCTGCCACCTGCTACCTAGTCTGCCCATCCCAACATGGATGAACAGCCCAAGGTAATAAGAGGAGACATAAAACCTTGAGTCAGACAAAGTCTTAGTGAGCAGTAAATTAACTATCAAACATACCAAAAGAGCATAAGGGATAAAAGGAATAGGAACCAAACCATCCCACTCCACCTCATCTTACAGTGATAGCCCCCAGACACACACTAAGGAGAATCAAACATAACATTGCAAATAATTAAAGTAAAGCGAGAATCACTCGAGTCAAGGGTGATGCTTTCCAAATACAAACCCCCAAGGCCTAAACCAAGATCAGATAAGCACCCAGAAAACACCACTCTTGAGGCCGAATGATAATACAACCAAACATCCATGACTCTGGCTATCACTGTTATCATTGCCTTGATATCACCGTTAGTTGAATGACCACCTGTCAAGGGCTAATAGTAACCCCGGTCTAGACATAACTCCGCACGTCATCGTGACCCGTGCCTAAGCCGAACGCATCAGCCCAGAGTACTAGCACGTCATCGTGACCCGTGCCTGGAACGTCATCGTGACCCGTTCCAACGTACCCTTGCTTTGAGTATGCTAGAACCTTCAACAACGATGAGATCTCAGCCTCCTAGTCATCCTCCTCGACGACTATTTCCATACTAGCTCAAGCGCCTCTCAAGCTAACCATTATCCACCCCAACCCGGACCACATCACCGAGTTATAACTTTGCACGTCGTCATGACCCGTGCTTGGAACGTCATCGTGACCCGTCCCATCACAACATATGTCTTGCCTCATCACATCATAGCAAAGTCTCTCATCTTGGAACGTCCTCATGACCCGTCCCATCTTAACATCACACTTCGCTTCATCGCACCATAGCAAAGTTCCATCTCGATCTCATGCTTTGCTTCCTCGCATCATGGCAAAGACCATCGTCAACTTCATATGCTATAGGCAGCTTCCACCATTCAAGAGCCTTTCCACTTAGCTTTTGAATCATCTCGAACCGTCTTGTTCCAAATCAACTACAAGCTAACTTGGAGCAATCAAATCTATCATATATTCACACAATCAATCATTAATACAACCAATCAAGCATTCAAACAAGATCTAACAAGCAATATCAAGTATAATGGCAATTTCGTAAATAAATGAGCAAAAGTCCAACATGCATGATTCATAGGTTTTTAGCATAGATCTATCAAATATAAAACATGGGTTTTGTCTCTAACACTTATTAAATGAACTTGCATAAGTAAACATCTTCAAAAATGATGGATCTACATGCAGACTTTAGGAAAATGCGAGAAAACACCATCTTAAACACATAAACAAGCCACCGATCCAATATACTCCTTTGGGTCCGCGTGAGAGATAACTACCACTCACCAAATCACCCAAACACCTCTAAATCTAAGCACTTCAGATCTGGACAGCGGAGATCAAGGTTTGATCCGGCAATATCTCGCTCAAATCGACGAATTCTAGCTCGAACAGATGAAGATCTTCAACTCTGGCACTTGGATCTTCGATCTCGATCTTCGATCTTGGATGGATGTTAGAATTAGATTGGAATGGAGAAAAGAAGATGAAGAAATGTTGTAGACAAGTCTTCAAAATGGCAGCACTTCGTCGCTTCAAAAACCGGTGCCAAAAAGTGAGCCGAACCCCTCTATTTATAGGCTGAACACCCCATGAGTCGTCGCCCCTATGAGTCGTCCACGACTCATCATGAGTCGCTCACGACTCAATGCCTCCGACTCAAAGACCTACCACCTTAACACGGTTTAACGACTCAACCTATCCCTAACTCGGTCTTTCCTAAGTCGGTCACTATGAGTCGGTCATATCCTTATGTCGCCTAAACTCCTTGAGTCGGTCCCTATGAGTCGGTCACCACCTTGACTCGCCTACGGCTTATCCCCTTAAGTCGCTCCACACACTAACTCGTCCCAGTCTTGAGTCGTAATTCCTATGACTCGGTCAAACGACCTAAACACCTAACCTATGAGTCGTAACTCGTACACGACCTAACTATGAGTCGGCCCTCTATGAGTCGGTCACGACTCATCACTTAACACACGAATACGACTCAGGCTAGGAACACCACAAACAACACTAACGACCTGTAAATTCTACGATCCATCGACACGTAAAATTCGGGTCGTTACAGCCGGATGATAGCTTGTGTTGTGAATGCCGAACGAATTCTCACTTTATACTGCCGAATGGGCTCTTGTATTGGGATGCCGGATGAACAAGGCATGCCGAATGGGATGAGTGCCGAATGAGCTCTTGTATCGTTTCACCGAAGGAACTTTATATTTGAACCTTGAGTGAAATCCCTGATTTATATACGCTTGCTGGCTGCTTCTTCTTGTTCTAGTCGCGGTGGAAATGCGCACAACATTGATATTCCAGTTTTGTCCAAAAAATGGGATAACACTTTGCCCCCCAAAATATGCCTTGCGGTAGGAAGGCGTGTTTTGTAATGCCATGAGCTGGATGTTCGTATCCCGTTGACAACCTGTAAAGAGCTTGATATTTTATATGGCCCCAAATGACGACCGTTCGGGATCGAGCTATTTGGGATGAAGCGCGGCCGTTCATGGTCAATCGCCTAACTTCAAATGACGACCGTTCGCGATCGAGTCATTTGAGGTGAAGTGCGACCGTTCGCGGTCAAGCGTCTAAATACATGCGACGATCGTTCGGGATCGAGTCATTTGCGGTGGAATGTGACCGTTCATGGTCAAGCGCTTTACTTCAAATGACGACCGTTCGGGATCGAGCCATTCAAGGTAAAGTGCGACCGAGCCCGGTCTGAGGGCGGACCTCTAATGGCGACCGTTCGCGATTAAGGCACTCGGGGTGAAATGTGACCGTTCAAGGTCAAGCGCCTAACTTCAAATGACGATCGTTTGTGATCAAGTCATTCGAGGTAAGGTGCGACAGTGTGCGGTCAAGTGGCGGTCCTCAAATGGTGACCGTACGCGATCAAGCCATTTGAGATAAGGTGTAACAGTCAGCGATCAGGTGGCGGACCTAAAATGACAACCGTACGCGATCGAGCCATTTGAGGTAAGGTGAGTTGTGCCGTTCGAGGCGAGTTGTGCCGTTCGAGGCGAGTTGTGCCGTTCGAGGTGAGTTGTGATCGTTTGCGATCGGGTGCCGTTCGAGGCGAGTTGTGACTGTTCGAAGTCCGGTGTCGTTCGAGGCGAATTGTGACTGTTCGAAGTCGGGTTCCGTTCGAGGCGAATTGTGACTGTTCGAAGTCGGGTGCCGTTCAAGGCGAATGAGTGTTCCCGGGGGGGGACTTAATATTATCAGTGCCGGAGTTATTGTTTGGGGGAGTTTTCGAATCAAAGACTTCGGCAGTTCGTTGCCATGCAAGAGGTGCTCGTGGACCGTTCGCGATCCAACGGGCATACAAGTAAATTTTTCCGTAGAATTGTAAATGTTAAAGCAATAGTCATATGAACCTTACAGGAGAAATGTCCAAACAGGAAGAATTTAAATGTTCAAATCAAAACGAAACAAAAGCAAAGCAAAGATGTCAAAGTGTAAGTTCCCATTCCGAAACAGTCAATGATCACTCAGAGCATGCCTGGAGATCGTTCGCGACCTCGTACATGTGTAAATGATTTAATTGTGTTAGTGGAAGCTTACGACTTTTTCATCGTCATTTTAATCAAGCAATCAATGGATAATCAAATGGTGCCTCGATCCAGGGTCACCTCTAGCCGATGTAGACGATGGTTGCTCTGGCTCCACTACTGGAGTTCGCCTCCTCACATATTGGAGGAGCATACCGTTCCTGATATGCCCTTCCACCTCGTCCTTCAAATGCCTACAATCATTAGTATTATGGCCATTCAATTCATGAAATACACAAAACTTATCTGATTTTCTTTCGTCAGAGGTTGGATCCCTTCGCATTGGTCTACGATACGGAACCTGCCCCTTGGTATCCTAATAAATCCGTTCCAATCTCTCATTCAGCTCTGAATAGGTGGTGAATCGTGGCTCTCTTCGTAGCCATTTTGTCCTGTCATCATTATCCACAGCCTTCCTTTTTCCTTTGCTAGTGTCCACACCCTTTCCAGGTGGGTTTCCGCTCTTGATTGCGTAAACGTCATCTTCTTCCTCTCTTTCTGCACTAGCATCTTCCAAACACGGAAACTTTTCAGTCTCATGATAGAACTCTCCCAGATTCATAGGCGGGTCCTTGGTTAATGAGTTCTTGAACTCTGTATTACCAGCTATTCCAGATACAGCCGCCATCATGACCATAGATGGATCTCGTCGATCCACTGATGCTGCCGCCGCATTAAATCGCGTTAGAAAGCTCCTCAAAGTCTCTCCAGTTTTCTATTTCAAGGTTGCCAAAGTCATCACATTCTTGGGTCTCGCAATATGAACCCTGAATTGCCTCATGAATCTCTCAGTTAAATCTGCCCACGTTCCTATGGAGCCGCTCTCCAGTTGCCTAAACCATAACGCTGCAATGTCCGTCAAATACATTGGAAAGCACCGGGCCATAACCTCCTCTGATGCCCCCAGCACTTCCATATGTCTCATATACTTCGTTAGATGGACCGTGGGGTCCGTTTTCCCGTCGTACATGTCCAATCATGGTAGCTTGAATTCTGGTGGGTTCCTAGCTGTCCTAATCGCAGAAGAAAAAGGACTCCTGTTTACATCTTCCAAGTCTCTGTTTACTAAACCGCCTCTTATAGCTCTTCTAACCATCTCTGCTAATCTGTCATTGTCTCCAAGCTGTAGTTCTCGTTCACTGTCTTCGGCCTGCCCCCCAAGTCCACGGGAGTTTTCATGTGCATGCCTCCCTGGCTGAACGTTATTCCTCTATTGCTACCAGGTGGCTCGGATGCCCCCATCTCTCTTCCCGGGGTCGGATCAACATGCTCTGTGGTCCTTCTCCGTTCTGAACTCCAGTTGCTCCTTGGATTTGTGCTCCAATTTTCCCAATTTGTTGAAGTAAGTTCTGGATCATCTCTTCTTGTCTTCTCATCATGGCCTCCATCTCCTCCCTAGTGATGAAGATCGACGCTTGATTCCCTCCTGAGGAAGCCTCTTGACTTCCTTGGTGTTCACTTCTTTCTGTCCTCTGCCTTCTACTTCTTTGTCTCGTCATAACTCTTAGATCTAAACTCTTAGATTTTCAAATTCAACTTCTATCCGATGTAGCGGGAGCTGGTTCCTCTTAGTGAAAGCACCAAAATGTTTGCGCAAAAAATGGGCAAACACCCAATGTCGTATGAACTAGTCGATTTTATGTTGTTTTTAGTGATTTGGGTGATTTATGCAAATAAATAAAAAGCAGGGACTAAACTGAAAAAGACACACAGGTTTATAGTGGTTCGGCCAGAACGTGCCTACATCCACTTTATATGTTATTCTCCTTTTTTCTTCAGATTACAAGTACAAAGCTTTGATTACAAGTATCTAAAGTTGTTTGAGTGTTCCTTCCAGGCTTGAGCTCTCAAACTTCTCTGCCATTGTTGTACCCCTTCCCCTCTATTTATAGAGTGAGGCTGGGGGCAGAGGTCCTACGAGTATATAGCTGCTGGTGGGCCCGGGCTGAAGCAATCTGGCCTGGCAGTGTTCTGGTTCGGCGAAGCTTGGTTCGGTCGTTGTTGGAGAAGGTTGGGCCGGTGGAGTTTTGGTCCGGTGGTCGTTGGTGATGGAGGTTGGTTCGGCATGAAGGTTGGACCGGTGATGGAGTGGAGAGTTTTGGTCCAGTGGTCATTGGTGATGGAGGTTGGTTCGGCATGAAGGTTGGACCGGTGATGGAGTGGAGAGTTTTGGTCCGGTGGTAAGTGGTTTGGAAGGTCATTCGGTATTGTATAGAGGAGTGTGGTGAAAGATGGTGCTTCGGAGATGGTGCCTCGGTTGTAGTTGATTCGGTGGGAAGGGAAGTGGTGTCGATTCGGTCTCGGTACTACCGAATGGGTCTGCCTGATGATAGCTTGTGTTGTGAATGCCAAACGAATTCTCACTTCATACTGCCGAATGGGCTCTTGTATTGGGATGCCGGATGAACAAGGCATGCCGAATGGGATGAGTGCCGAATGATCTCTTGTATCGTTTCACCGAATGAACTTTATATTTGAACCTTGAGTGAAATCCCTGATTTATATACGCTTGCTGGCTGCTTCTTCTTGTTCTAGTCGCGGTGGAAATGCGCACAACATTGATATTCTAGTTTTGCCCAAAAAATGGGATAACACACGCATTTCTAAAAGTCGTATGGCACTGTTTCCCCATTTCGGACGGACGTTGCACCTTGCACCGCGGATGTTGCACCCTGTAGATATCGATTATTCGGACGGCCATAACTTCTGCCTCGTTTAGAGTTACGAGGGCGATAACCTGTCAAAACGAAGGCCACGGTGAGTTCTACAGCTTTGACTGCTTTCAGCCGTCAACGGATAGATTAATGCCCAAAAAGGACAACCCGAATCTCAATCGGGTCTCGTAAGTTTTTTACCCTTCGTTTTTTCGACACCGGATTTTTACGCTAAAACTGGATTACAGTGGCTTGTCTTCGATTTACCATCGCTGGAGGGTGGTGCACTATGGTACTGTTCCGTTTCAAATCCATGCACGCATTCCTAAAAGTCATAAGGCACTGTTTTGCCATTTCGGACGGATGTTGCACCTTGCACCGTGGATGTTGCACCCTGTAGATATCGATTATTCGGACGCCCATAACTTCTGGCTCGTTTAGAGGTACGGGTTCCGTAACCTATCAAAACGAAGGCCACGGTGATTTTTACGGCTTTGAAAGATTTCAGCAATCAACGGATAGATTAATGCCCAAAAAGGACTGCCCGAATCTCAATCGGGTCTCGTAAGTTTTTTGCCCTTCGTTTTTTCGACACTGGATTTTTACGGTAAAACGGGATTACCTTAGCTCTTCTTCGATTTACCATCGCTGGAGAGTGGTGCACCATAGTACTGTTCCGTTTCAAATCCATGCACGCATTTCTAAAAGTCGTACGACACTGTTTCGAAATTACGGACGGACGTTGCACCTTGCACCGCGGATGTTGCACCCTGTAGATGTCGATTATTCGGACGGCCATAACTTCTGGTTCGTTTAGAGTTACAGGAGCCATAACCTGTCAAAACGAAGGCCACGGTGTGTTCTATGACTTTGACGGCTTTCGGCCATTAACCGATAGATTAATGCCCAAAAAGGACAACCCGAATCTCAATCGGGTCTCGTAAGTTTTTTACCCTTCGTTTTTTCGACACCGGATATTTAATGCCCAAAACGGGATTACCATGGCTCGTCTTCGATTTACCATCGCTGGAGATTGGTGCACCATGGTACTGTTCCGTTTCAAATCCATGCACGCATTTATAAAAGTCGTACGGCACTGTTTCGCCATTTCGGACGGACGTTGCACCTAGCACCGCGAATGTTGCACCCTGTAGATATCGATTATTCGGACGGCCATAACTTCTGGCTCGTTTAGAGTTACGGGGGCGATAACCTGTCAAAACGAAAGACACGGTGAGTTCTATGGCATTGACTGCTTTCAACCCTCAACGGATAGATTAATGCCCAAAAAGGACTATCCGAATCTTAATCTAATCTCGTAAGTTTTTTACCCTTCCTTTTTTTGACGCCGGATTTTTACGGTAAAACGGGATTAACGTGGCTCGTCTTCTATTTACCATCGCTGGAGAATGGTGCACCATGGTACTATTCCGTTTCAAATCCATGCATGAATTCCTAAAAGTCGTACGGAAATGTTTCGCCATTTCGGACGGATGTTGCACCTTGCACCGTGGATGTTGCACCCTGTAGATATCGATTATTCGGACGGCCATAACTTCTCGCTCGTTTAGAGTTACGGGAGCCATAACCTCTCAAAACGAATGTAACGACCCGTATTTTTACGGATCGAAACATTGTTAAACTATATGCTTTAAGTCGTATTGTTGATAAGTCGTTGATGTTGTTAAGCTGTATGGAGCTTAGGTTGAGTGGAACGACTTATAGGTTGAACGACCTAAGGAGTTAGGCCGTGTAGTGGTTAGTTCGCATGGATGTTGGCTTGAGTCGTGTAGCCGAGTTAAGGTAGTAACCGACCTATAGGATGACCGACCTATAGTGCTTGACCGACTTAAGGAAGTTGCCGAGTTATGGAAGTTTCGACCTATAGAAGTTAACGAGTTAAGGTATTGAACCGAGTTAACGACTTATAGGAACTGACCGACTTAAGGTGGTTAGCGGGTCAAGGAGATAGCAACCTTAGGAGATAAGTCGGTTGACCGACTTAAGGGAGATGGCGACTTAAGAGGTAGACGACCTAAGACAGTTAGGGGTTTAAGGGTTGTGAGAGTTAGGCCGTAAGTCGACCTAAAGTTGCAGGCGACTTAGTGATAGGTCGCGGCTATGTTAAGTATTAAGTCGGCTGAGTAAGCTGGATCGTATAAGTCCTAAGTCTTTAGGTCGGCAGGGCTTTAGGTCGTAGGTCGTTGATGTTATAAGTCATGAGTCGTGCACCTCTGTTGAGTCGTAAGTCGTTAGGACGGCTTCTCAGTTAGGTCGTATGCCGTATACCTGTTGAGTCGTTAGGTTGTATGCCGCGTACCCAGTTAGTTCGTTGAATCGTGTGGGGTGGTTAAGTCGTAAGTCGGCTAGGAGATAGGTCGGTGACGACTCATGGGGGGCGGCCGACTCATGGAAAATCTGCCTATAAATAGTGGGGTTTGGCTCACTTTTTGGCACCGGATTTTGAAGCAACGAAGTTCTGCCATTTTGAGAGCTCGACTACAACATTTCTTCACTTCTTTTCTCCTCTCTAATCTAGTGATTCCTTCCATCTCGATTGAAGATCAAATCGAAGATCCAAGAGCCAAAGTTGAAGATCTTCATCCAACCAAGAGAGATTTCATCATTTGAAGTGGAATCTTGTCGGATCAAGCTTAGTCCTTTGCTGTCCAGATCTGGAGTTAGTTGATTTTGAGGTGTTTAGGTGATTCGGTGAGTGGTAGTTATCTCTCACACGGACCCAAAGGAGTGTATTGGATCAGTGGTTTGTTTATGTATTAAAGAGAGTGATTTCGTGCATTTTCCTTAAGTCTGCATGTAGATCTATTGTTCATGATGATTTGACACCTATTTTGCTACATGTTCACTTATGTAAGTTTATTCATCAAGTTGTAGAGATTATGTTCATAATTCATGCTTGTTAGATTCCATGTTAGATTTGGACACTTTATTTACGAAATTGCCATTATTGTTGTAATTGTTTATTTAGATCTTGTTTGAATGATTGATTACTTGGATTAATGTTTGATTTGATTGGTTAGTTGATTGATAACTTGATTTGGACAAGTTGGTCAAAGATGATTCAAAAGCGAAGTGGAAAGGCTCTTGAATAAGGAAAGCTGCTTGTGGCATATGAAGCGGATGTTGAAGCTCATATGGATAGATTTGATGATGATGTTGAGATGGGACTTTGCCATGATGCGATGGGGCAAACCATGATGATGAGATGAGACTTTGCTATGATACGATGAAGCAAAGCATGATGTTTGAAAGCCTTGGTTTAATCCAGACGGGATCATCCCAAGCATGTTGATAACTCGGTGATGCGGTCCGAGTTTGTGTGGATAATGGTTAGCTTGAGAGGCGCTTGAGCTAGTATGGGAATAGTCATCGAGGAGGATGACTAGAAGGCTGAGGTTTTATCGTTGTTGAAGGTTCTAGCATGATCAAAGCAAGAGTACGTTGGGACGGGTCACGATGACGTTCCAAGCACGGGTCACGATGACGTGCTAGTACTCTGGGCAGATGCGGAAGTCCTAGGCACGGGTCACGATGACCTGCGGAGCTATGTCTAGAACCGGGGTTACCATTAGCCCTTGACAGGTGGTCATTCAACTAACGGTGAATTCAAGGCAATGATAACAGTGATAGCCAGAGTCATGGGTATTTGGTTGTATCATCATTCGGCCTCAAGAGCGGTGTTTTCTGGGTGCTTATCTGATCTTGGTTTGGGCCTTGGGGGTTGTACTTTGAAAACATCGACCTTGACTCGAGTGATAATTGCTCTACTCTAATTGTCTGTTTTGCTATGCTTGTTTCTGCTTAGCGTGTCTGGGGGCTATCACTATAGAAAGAGGTGGAGTGGGATGGTTGGGTTCCTATTCCTTTTACCCTTTATGCTCTTTTGGTATGTTTGATAGTTGATTTACTGCTCACTAAGACTTTTGCCTGACTCAAGGTTTTATGTTTAACTCTTATTACCTTGGGCTATTCATCCATGTTGGGATGGGCAGACTAGGTAGCAGGTGACAGGTGCTGTTCATAGTGGCCAACGTTGTTGATGACGAAGACGAGCTGGAGGCTTTTGCATATTGTTTTCTTACTATATGTACTGGGTGTTCCGTTGTTTGTATATTCTCCGAGTGATATGTAGTGAGGCTTGATGTATTGACTTTGTTGATTGCTGTATCAAACTATTATGAGTTTATATGATGAGATTCTGTTATATGGAGCTTCACTATGTATATTTTCTATTATGTTTTGTCCATGCGCTGTGAGTAATACGATAGATTCCGCTGTTAAATCTTACCTTGACTATCGTCCATGGCTGCCTGGCACGCCTTTCAGCGCACTATCTCCTTGTTTTGGTGCGGGAGTCATGGGCGGTCGTCACATTTGGTATCAGAGCTTTGGTTAATCGATTTTAGCCAACGCTCGCTGACGTAATTACGTATGAGAGACGTAATTGTATTTTTATGGATGATTACTATATATATAATATAGTAGCTTATAAGGATTTGAACTCCTTATGTAGTTGTTTCTCAAGGTTTTCTAATCATTCTTTTTTTTATAGATATTAAGAATGAGTCGAAGAGAGAGAAAAGCTGCTAGGGAAGGCCGTGCTTCTGAGGGAGTTGCTGATTATGCTGCTATGTTTGAGGCTATGATGACTTCGATCATGAGAAGGATGCCAGCCTCGGGGACATCAGTAGATGTTGGGGTTCAAGTTCAAGCTCCAAAACCAGTGGATTTTGCTAAGTCGTGCAAAGACTATACTGCTCTTGGAGGGAAGGTTTTCTTGGGAACAGAATCAACCGTTGAAGTTCAGAGATGGATTGATGCTTGTAAAAGGATCTTTGGTGATTTGGGAATTGAGGATGCAACTAAGAGGAAGCTTGCATCAAGACAGCTTCAAGGGAGAGCTTCGGATTGGTGGAATTCTATCACCATTGATACTCCATAGGAAGAGATTACTTGGGAGCAATTCCAAGTTAGATTTGAAGCTAAGTTCATTTCTACAGCTTAGAAATCTGTTCTGTTTAAGAAGTTTGTGGAGCTCAAGCAAGGTGGGAGACCAGTTCTTGAGTATGTTTCTGAGTTTAAAGCTTTGTCCAAGTATGCTCGGTCGTATATTGATTCTCCCTATCAGAAGAATGATAAGTTTGTGACAGGCTTGGACACTTATCTTGGGAGATTGTTGGTAGATCATTTGGATGATCCATTCGAGAAGCTTGTGGAGAAAGCTCTCAGGCACGAGAATTTGTTTCCTAAGGAAGGATCTGTTGTTGCTGTGACCAAGGAGCAAAATGGAAACAAGAAGAGGAAACAACAGCGGTAGAAGGTAAGGATGGCCAGAAGAAGTCGAAGGGCGAAGTGATCTGCTATAACTGTCGGCAGAAGGGTCATCTCTCCAGGGATTGCAAGAATCCGAAGGTACCGGTGAAGTGTCACAACTGTGACAAACCTGGGCATATCAAGAGGAATTGTCCAAAACCGACGAAGGACAATTAGATTGTGCAAGCTTATGCTTTGGGGGCTGTGCCATCGTCTTCGAAAGCTTCTACTGCTGAAGAGAAAGGAAAGAGTGTGGTGGTTCAAGGTACTCTTTCCATTTGTGGTATTCCAGTTAGAGTGTTATTTGATACTGGAGCATCGCATTCCTTTGTTTGTAGTGAACTTGTAGGTCGGTTGGGTTTGGAACCGGATATTGTTGATAGACCATTGGTTGTGACTAATCCAGTTGGGGGTTCGTCTTGTTTGTGTATGTTATGCCGTGGTCTAGTTGTGTCGAGTCATGATTGCTCTTTCGTTTGTGATTGCTTTGTTCTGAACTTTGCGGGGTTCGGAATTATTCTGGGTATGGACTGGCTTAGGAAGTATGCTGCAAGGATTGATTGTGAGAGGCTGGAGGTGACAGTCGAGAATGTGGAGAGGCGAAAGGTTGTGATACGATGTAAGCATGAGGAAGGCGTCTTCATGAGCTTCATGTATTCGCTGGTTGTTCTACGGGATGGACTGTCATCGGTGCCTATTGTGAATGGATTTGAGGATGTCTTTGACGAAGTCAAAGGGTTTCCGCCTCATAGGGAGATCGAGTTTCGTATCGATCTAGTTGAGGGAGCCGGACCTGTTGTGATGCCTCTTAGGCGAATGGCGCCTAGGGAACAGCAAGAGTTGAAGGTGCAGGTTGATGACCTTTTACGGAAAGGATTCATTCGGCGTAGTGTGTCCGAATGGGGTGCACCAGTTGTGTTCGCAACCAAAGCGGATGGATCGTTGAGGTTGTGTGTGGATTATCGTGAGCTGAATAAAGTGACTAAGAAGAACAAGTATCCATTGCCGAGAATAGATGACTTGTTTGATCAGCTTCACGAGGCTAAGGTGTTTTCTCAGATGGATTTGGCAACGGGATTTCACCAGTTGAGAATGGAAAAGGATAGTGTTCCGAAGACTTCTTTTAGGACACCATCTGGTTTCTATGAGTGGCTGGTAATGCCATTTGGATTGACCAATGCACCAGCATATTTTGTGGATCTTATGAATAGGGTGTTCAGAGATAAGTTGAACAAGTTTGTACTTGTATTCGTGGATGATATTTTGGTTTATTCCAGAACTGAAGAAGAGCACAAGACACACTTGCGTATTGTTTTGGAAATCTTGCGGAAACATTAGCTGAGGGCTAAATTTTTGATGTGTCACTTCTGGAAGAGTGAAGTGAGATTCTTAGGCCATGTTATCTCTGGAAATGGAATAGCGGTTGATCCCGCTAAGGTGGCAGCAATCCAGGATTGGGTTAGACCTAAGAATGCATCTGATGTGAGAAGTTTTCTTGGATTAGCAGGATATTATCGTTTGTTTATCAAAGACTTCTCCAAGATAGCTACACCGTTAACAGGATTGACGAAAAAGAACCAAGTGTTCAAATGGGATGATAAGTGTGAGCAAGCTTTCGGAATCCTGAAAGAGCAACTGACCAGTGCTCCTGTTTTGACTATTCCAAATGGAAATGATGAGATGGTGGTTTACACCGATGCATGTGGTACTGGACTTGGAGCAGTGCTAATGCAGAAGGATAAAGTTGTTGTAGGATCTAGATTTAACCCTAGAGGGGGGGTTAATAGGGTTATAGAAAATTTTATCGATTTTATACACAGAAAAATAAATATGCAGAAAAGTAAATCACACACAAAATTTACCCAGCTTCGGCAAACCCTGCCTATTGCTGCATTCACAGATTTCTATTAGAATTAAACAGTATCACGCTTACAGACACTCAACTAGACTCACAGACCCTTTTGCTCCCGCTCACAAACACTCTACTAGACTCGCAAACATTTGCTCCCGCTCACAAACATTCTATTAGACTCGCAAACATTTGCTCCCACTCACAAACACTCTACTAGACTCGCACACCCTGCTCCCGCCTATAGAGTTTCGTTTACTCGCAAACTCTGCTCCCGCCTACAATAGAACTTCGATTACTCGCAAACTCTGTTCCCGCCTACAATAGAGTTTCGTTCGCAAACACTGCTCCCGCCTATAGAGCTCTGCAAACTCGCACACCCTGCTCACTGAACTAATTCTAACTAGACAATCTGACACGACCTAATCCCTAGGTGGTGATTTACAAATTTTTCGATTCGAAAAATAAAAAACAACAATTAATAAAAACTCAAACCCTATTTTAAAAAAAACTAAAGCCCCTTTTTTTTTTTTAAACCACAGCCGACCCTTTTATTTTCTAACCCGATGCTTTCTTCTTCTTTTGGCCTATGAAAAAAAAATGTCGCCGTTCCTCTTTTCAGCTCAATTAGGGCTTCTGCAAATTCGGTGCTTTTGATCCTTGCGATTCAAACTAGGGCTGTACAAATTGAAGCGCCGCTCGTTCTCGTTTGATAGTAGGCTTCGATGCTTTTTATTTTCTCACTGCTCTTCAATTTGGATCGAGTTCGTTTTATGATTTCGGTATGTAATTTATCCTTTTGCTTTTCTGATTTTGGCTTGCTTGAACTCGATGATTTGATTGCCGATGATGATTAGGGTTTTATATGCGTTCGAGTTCCTGGATTTTCGTTCGTCCAAATATTTTTGATTTCGTCAAAAATTCTTCTCGGCCACTTGATTTAAATTGAACGTTTGATGATTGATTCTGACTAGTTCATAATCGTATATTTCATTGCTTGATGGTTACGATTTTGATTTATTTCGTGATCATCACGTTGTTGACTACGGCTTCTTGATTGCTACAGCTTCGGCCTTGACTTGTTCATAATTGAATATATTTGTTGCTTGGTTGAGGTCTCTGACTTTGACTTCGACAACCACAGCTTTGACTTGTTGACACCCTGACCATTTCATACCTGTACATTCTCGGCTTCAGTATGCTTTGATTTTCTGGCTTGATGTTTATATCCACTTGCTGTGTATTGCTTCACTGCATAGCATATTTGTGCATTTTAAAACTCTGACCTTGTTGCCTTTGTTCATTTGCTGGTTAGCTTGCATCTGCTTGTAGTTGATGCATATGCTCTCTGATTTGAGTTTGTTGGTTGGGTCTGCACATTTCTATGCTCTGGTCTCCATAACCTTTACCTGAACTTCACTTGAACATCTGGTATTCATGTATGCAGATCCACTGATACATGTTGTGCTTGTTCTTGGTCTCTGTTGCATGCTTCATTCTGATTCACTTGAACCTGTACATGGTCATTGCATTTGCTGTTGCACTTTTGTGCTTTGTGTCAGTGTAGTCATATACATTCATTAATGTTGACCTGAAGTGTATGTTGGCAACTTGTGATGTTCTTGTAATTGAATTTGTGTACTTGATGTCCACTATTTTCACTGGTTCCTCTGGTCTGCACTTGAATTTGAAGTCGTTGTTCACCTGTACTTACACTGTCTCTGGCTTCATCTGTAGTCTTCAAACATTTGTATAATTCTCGACCATTATCATTGCTGACTTCATTTGGTCTTTGTTCTCTTGTAATGTTGTACTGTCTTGGTTACATGCATTTGGTATTGGCACACATGTAAACTTGTGTATCTCTGACCTTTTGGTTGCAGTCTTGTGTTGGTAACCATCTTCAAGCATGTTGCAGTTTGTAGCTTTCATGCATTTTCTTTGACATGATTTACTTCACCTGTACTTGGTCATTTGTGTAGTCTTCGAGCATGTTGTAACCTGGTGTGCACTGAGCACTTGAACTTGTATCTGTGCACATTGTTCTATGCACTGTTCTTGTATTACTTGGGTTACTTGTATGCACTGCATATTTGGATTGCACCTTTGCTGGTTGGTCTGGCCATTGTAAATTGATTTTTGAGTTTGCACCTGTGTTGAATCCAGTTTCACAACTCGGGTTTGACCTTGTGCTGAGAATTGTGACATTTATATTATTGCACGTGAGTTGAACCCGGCTTTTTATTTGGGTTTGACCTATGCTCGCCTGTCCCTGTAAATCAATCAAGTGTATATATCGGTGTGCACGGTCTTGTGGCATATACTGTAATATACTGTGTATGTCACAAGTTGTTCGTGTATGATGAATTCAAATTTAAATTATGACGAACAACCCAAATTACTGAGGCAAATAATATTTTCAAAATCATCTTTTATTTTTGAATTGCAAAAATATTTCTTTTTCAATTTTACTGCGTTAGTGTATATTTTTGCAGATTGCTCAGATGCTGGATTCAAACAGGAATAAAGTTGAAGACAAAAATATGAGTGTGAGTGATATGTAGTGAGGTTGTGATGTAAATGTGAAATGTCATGTATTGTAGTCAAAATTGTATATGTATAGTGAGAGCTTGAAATTGTACTATCAAAGTTGTAATAAATATTTGTTGGAATAAAATATTCGTTTGAATTCAAAAACTGTGTTATTTATTTTTATTCAGCAAATATTTATTTATTCTGTGAAAATTAAAATAGTACGTTAACAAATACATTTAAGCGAATGTATATATGTTTATTATCATCAAACAAAAATCATATAGCGCAAAGCGCATATTCAACAGTTGTTGCATATGCAAGTCGACAACTGAAGCCGCATGAAAGGAATTATCAGACTCATTATTTGGAGTTAGCGGCAATTGTATTTGCTTTGAAGATGTGGAGACATTACCTATTGGGAGTTCGATTCGAGTTGTTTACGGATCATAAGTCATTGAAGTATCTGTTCTCCCAAAGGACTTGAATCTTCGACAGCAACGATGGCTAGAGTTCTTAGCATCATATGATTTTGGTATAGCCTATACTCCGGGAAAAGGTAACGCAGTGGCAGATGCGTTAAGTCGAAGACATGCAGGATTGGGAGCCATGTTTTCGGAATGGAAGAATCTTGAGTATTTGGCTGGATTTGACTTCAGGCCTAGATGTGAATTGGAACCTGAGATGTTGGCAAACTTATCGATAAGACCTACTCAAGTGGAAAGAGTTGGCGAGAGCCAAAAGCGAGACGATAAGCTTGTCAAGATTACCCATGATTTGGAATCTGGATTAGATCCAGAAAAGGATAAAGGATTTGAAGTCGATCGAGAGGGTTGGCTTCGGAAACAAGGACGACTAGTTGTTCCCGATATAGATGAATTGAGAGATGAAGTTCTTAAGTAAAGTCACCACTCGAAGTTGACAATTCATCCAGGTGGAAATAAGATGTATCAGGATATGAAGAGAACCTATTACTGGGAAGGTATGAAGAAGGATGTTGGAAATTTTATTTCCAAATGTATGAACAGCCAGTTGGTAAAAACCGAGCAGAAGAAGCCCAGTGGATTGCTTCAACCGTTAGAAGTTCCTACATGGAAGTGGGAGCAAGTATCGATGGATTTTATCGATGGGTTACCTAGAACTAGAGCAGGAAATGAAGGGATTTGGGTCATCGTTGATCGATTGACCAAGAGTGCAAGGTTTATTCATGTTCGATCATCTAGGACTGCAACGAAGTTGGCTGAGTTGTATGTCAAGTGGATAGTTCGATTCCATGGTATTCCGAAAAGTATAATGAGCGATCGAGACCCACTGTTCACTAGTGGATTTTGGAAGAGCTTCCAGGAAGTTTTGGGAACCGAGCTGTGTTTGAGTATAGCTTATCACCCCCAAACAGGTGGTCAGACTGAGAGCGTCAACCGAGTTTTGGAAGATCTCCTGAGAGCTTGTGTTTTGGATTTCGGAGGATCATGGGAAGATCATCTTCATTTGGTGGAATTTGCGTATAATAACAGTTATCAGTCTAGTATTGGTATGGCACCATATGAGGCATTGTATGGAAGACCGTGTAACTCTCCGACATGTTGGTTGGAAATAGGAGAAAAGTTAATACTTGGGCCAGAAATGATTCGACAGACTTCTGATTGTATAGAGATCATTCGGCGACGAATGAAGGCAGCCCAAGATCGTCAGAAAAGTTATGCCGATAAGCGTCGTAAGGATTTGGAATTCGACGTAGGTGATATGGTTTTTGTGAAGATTTCTCCACTGAAGAATGT
Organism: Allium cepa; assembly: GCA_030765085.1. Taxonomy (NCBI): domain Eukaryota; kingdom Viridiplantae; phylum Streptophyta; class Magnoliopsida; order Asparagales; family Amaryllidaceae; genus Allium; species Allium cepa. The sequence goes on along the minus strand of CM060943.1, from coordinate 31,813,409 downwards.
TATTCGATTCGGGAAGAAAGGAAAATCGATTCCGAGATTTGTTGGACCATTCCCGATCATCGAGCGAATTGGAAAGCTCGCTTATAGATTAGAGTTACCGGAAAAGATGGCGAGTGTGCACAACGTTTTTCATGTATCGTATCTACGGAAGTATGTGCACGACTCGAGTACGGTGGTTTCTGCTGATAGCTGTGAAGATTTAGAAGTTGATTCGGTTGTTACGAGACCTCGTAAGCCGCTTCGTGTTGTGGAAACCAACACGAAACAGCTTAGGAGGAAGACGGTTAAGTTTCTCAAGGTACAATGGAGTGATGATGTTAACGACTGTACGTGGGAGGAGGAAGAGAGGATGAAGGCAGCTCATCCTGAACTCTTCGAGGTATGGCCCTAAGGTGTCGTGACATCACACGAATTTGTAACTTGTTCTAGTCTTAGAATTATGCATGCTAGGCTAGTAATTGGATGCATGGTTTGTTGATTGCTATGGATGGTAGGCATGCGGAATAACTTTGGTCGCTCTTGTTTGTTTGGAATTTCGGGGGAGAAATTCCTAAGGGTGAGAGAATGTAACGACCCGTATTTTTACGGATCGAAACATTGTTAAACTATATGCTTTAAGTCGTATTGTTGATAAGTCGTTGATGTTGTTAAGCTGTATGGAGCTTAGGTTGAGTGGAACGACTTATAGGTTGAACGACCTAAGGAGTTAGGCCGTGTAGTGGTTAGGTCGCATGGATGTTGGCTTGAGTCGTGTGGCCGAGTTAAGGTAGTAACCGACCTATAGGATGACCGACCTATAGTGCTTGACCGACTTAAGGAAGTTGTCGAGTTATAGAAGTTTCGACCTATAGAAGTTAACGAGTTAAGGTATTGAACCGAGTTAACGACTTATAGGAACTGGCCGACTTAAGGTGGTTAGCGGGTCAAGGAGATAGCAACCTTAGGAGATAAGTCGGTTGACCGACTTAAGGGAGATGGCGACTTAAGAGGTAGACGACCTAAGACAGTTAGGGGTTTAAGGGTTGTGAGAGTTAGGTCGTAAGTCGACATAAAGTTGCAGGCGACTTAGTGATAGGTCGCGGGTATGTTAAGTATTAAGTCGGCTGAGTAAGCTGGATCGTATAAGTCCTAAGTCTTTAGGTCGGCAGGGCTTTAGGTCGTAGGTCGTTGATGTTATAATTCTTGAGTCGTGCACCTCTGTTGAGTCGTAAGTCGTTAGGACGGCTTCTCAGTTAGGTCGTATGCCGCATACCTGTTGAGTCGTTAGGTTGTATGCCGCGTACCCAGTTAGTTCGTTGAGTCGTGTGGGGTTGTTAAGTCGTAAGTCGGCCAGGAGATAGGTCGGTGACGACTCATGGGGGGGCGGCCGACTCATGGAAAATCTGCCTATAAATAGAGGGGTTTGGCTCACTTTTTGGTACCGGATTTTGAAGCAACGAAGTGCTGCCATTTTGAGAGCTCGACTACAACATTTCTTCACTTCTTTTCTCCTCTCTAATCTAGTGATTCCTTCCATCTAGATTGAAGATCAAATCGAAGATCCAAGAGCCAAAGTTGAAGACTTCATCCAACAAAGAGAGATTTCATCATTTGAAGTGGAATCTTGTCGGATCAAGCTTAGTCCTTTGCTGTCCACATCTGGAGTTAGTTGATTTTGAGGTGTTTAGGTGATTCGGTGAGTGGTAGTTATCTCTCACACGGACCCAAAGGAGTATATTGGATCGGTGGTTTGTTTATGTGTTAAAGAGAGTGATTTCGTGCATTTTCCTTAAGTCTGCATGTAGATCTTTTGTTCATGATGATTTGACACCTATTTTGCTACATGTTCACTTATGTAAGTTTATTCATCAAGTTGTAGAGATTATGTTCATAATTCATGCTTGTTAGATTCCATGTTAGATTTGGACACTTTATTTACGAAATTGCCATTATTGTTGTAATTGTTTATTTAGATCTTGTTTGAATGATTGATTACTTGGATTAATGTTTGATTTGATTGATTAGTTGATTGATAACTTGATTTGGACAAGTTGGTCGAAGATGATTCAGAAGCTAAGTGGAAAGGCTCTTGAATAAGGAAAGCTGCTTGTGGCATGTGAAGCGGATGTTGAAGCTCATATGGATAGATTTGATGATGATGTTGAGATGGGACTTTGTCATGATGCGATGGGGCAAACCATGATGATGAGATGAGACTTTGCTATGATACGATGAAGCAAAGCATGATGTGTGAAAGCCTTGGTTTAATCCAGACGGGATCATCCCAAGCATGTTGATAACTCGGTGATGCGGTCCGAGTTTGTGTGGATAATGGTTAGCTTGAGAGGCGCTTGAGCTAGTATGGGAATAGTCGTTGAGGAGGATGACTAGAAGGCTGAGGTTTTATCGTTGTTGAAGGATCTAGCATGCTCAAAGCAAGAGTACGTTGGGACGGGTCACGATGACGTTCCAAGCACGGGTCACGATGACGTGCTAGTACTCTGGGCAGATGCAGAAGTCCGAGGCACGGGTCACGATGACGTGCGGAGCTATGTCTAGAACCGGGGTTACCATTAGCCCTTGACAGGTGGTCATTCAACTAACGGTGAATTCAAGGCAATGATAATAGTGATAGCCAGAGTCATGGATATTTGGTTGTATCATCATTCGGCCTCAAGAGCGGTGTTTTCTGGGTGCTTATCTGATCTTGGTTTAGGCCTTGGGGGTTGTACTTTGAAAACATCGACCTTGACTCGAGTGATAATTGCTCTACTTTAATTGTATGTTTTGCTATGCTTGTTTCTGCTTAGTGTGTCTGGGGGCTATCTCTGTAGAAAGAGGTGGAGTGGGATGGTTGGGTTCCTATTCCTTTTACCCTTTATGCTCTTTTGGTATGTTTGATAGTTGATTTACTGCTCACTAAGACTTTTGTCTGACTCAAGGTTTTATGTTTAACTCTTATTACCTTGGGCTGTTCATCCATGTTGGGATGGGCAGACTAGGTAGCAGGTGACAGGTGCTGTTCATAGTGGCCAACGTTGTTGATGACGAAGACGAGCTGGAGGCTTTTGCATATTGTTTTCTTACTATATGTACTGGGTGTTCCGTTGTTTGTACATTCTCTGAGTGATATGTAGTGAGGCTTGATGTATTGACTTTGTTGATTGCTGTATCAAACTATTATGAGTTTATATGATGAGATTCTGTTATATGGAGCTTCACTATGTATATTTTCTATTATATTTTGTCCATGCGTTGAGTAATACGATAGACCCCGCTGTTAAATCTTACCTTGACTATCGTCCATGGCTGCCTGGCACGCCTTTCAGCGCACTATCTCCTTGTTTTGGTGCTGGAGTCATGGGCGGTCGTCACAACGAAGGTCAAGATGAGTTCTACGGCTTTAACAGCTTTCAGCAGTCAACGGATAGATTAATGCCCAAAAAGGACAACCCGAATCTCAATCGGGTCTCGTAAGTTTTTTGCCCTTTGTTTTCTCGACATCGGATTTTTACGGTAAAACGGGATTACCGTGGCTCGTCTCCGATTTACCATCGCTAGAGAGTGGTGCACCATTGTACTGTTCCGTTTCAAATACATGCACGCATTTCTAAAAGTCGTACGGCACTGTTTCGCCATTTCGGACGGACATTGCACCTTGCATCGCGGATGTTGCACCCTGTAGATATCGACTATTCGGACGGCCATAACTTCTGGCTCGTTAAGAGTTACGGGGGCGATAACCTATCAAAACGAAGGCCACGGTGAGTTCTATGGCTTTGACAGCGTTCAGCCATCAACGGATGGATTAATGCCCAAAAAGGACAACCCGAATCTCAATCGGGTCTCGTAAGTTTTTTACCCTTCATTTTTTCGACATCGGATTTTTACGGTAAAACGGGATTGCCGTGGCTCGTCTTCGATTTACCATCGCTGGAGAGTGGTGCACAATGGTACTGTTCTGTTTCAAATCCATGCACGCATTTCTAAAAGTCGTACCGCATTGTTTCACCATTTCGGACGGATGTTGCACCTTGCACCGCGGATGTTGCACCCCGTAGATATCGATTATTCGGACGGCCATAACTTCTGGCTCGTTTAGAATTAGGGGAGCCGTAACCTGTCAAAACGAAGGCCACGGTGAGTTCTACGGCTTTGACAGCTTTCAGCCGTCAACGGATAGATTAATGCCCAAAAAGGACAACCCGAATCTCAATCGGGTCTCGTAAGTTTTTTACCCTTCGTTTTTTCGACACTGGATATTTAATGCCCAAAATAGGATTACCGTGGCTCGTCTTCGATTTACCATCGCTGGAGAGTGGTGCACCATGGTACTGTTCCATTTCAAATCCATGCACGCATTTCTAAAAGTCGTAAGGCACTGTTTCGCCATTTCGGACGGAAGTTGCACCTTGCACCGTGGATGTTGCACACTGTAGATATCGATTATTCGGACGGCCATAACTTCTGGCTCGTTTAGAGTTACGGGAGACGTAACCTGTCAAAACGAAGGTCACGGTGAGTTTTACGGCTTTGAAAGCTTTCAGCCATCAACGGATAGATTAATGCCCTAAAAGGACAGCCCGAATCTCAATCGGGTCTCGTAAGTTTTTTACCATTCGTTTTTTCGACACCGGATTTTTACGGTAAAACGGGATTACTGTGGCTCATCTTCGATTTACCATCGCTGGAGAGTGGTGCACGATGGTACTATTCCGTTTCAAATCGATCCACGCATTTCTAAAAGTCGTACAACACTGTTTTGCCATTTCGGACGGATGTTGCACCTTGCACCACGGATGTTGCACCCTGTAGATATCGATTATTCGGACGGCCATAACTTCTGGCTCGTTTAGAGATACGGGAGCCATAACCTGTTAAAACGAAGGCCACGATGAGTTCTACGGCTTTGATAGCTTTCAGCCATCAACGGATAGATTAATGCCCAAAAAGCACAACCTGAATCTCAATCTGGTCTCGTAAATTTTTTACCCTTCGTTTTTTCGACATCGGATTTTTATGGCAAAACAGGATTACCGTGGCTCGTCTTCGATTTACCATCACTGGAGAGTGGTGCACCATGGTACTGTTCCGTTTCAAATCCATGCACGCATTTCTAAAAGTCGTACGGCACTGTTTCGCCATTTCGGACGGACGTTGCACCTTGCACCGCGGATGTTGCACCCTGTAGATATCGATTATTCGGACAGCCATAACTTCTGGTTCGTTTAGAGTTACGGGAGCCATAACCTGTCAAAACGGAGGCCACGGTGAGTTCTATGATTTTGATGGCTTTCAGCCGTCAACAGATTGATTAATGCCCAAAATGGACAACCCGAATCTCAATCGGGTCTCGTAAGTTATTTACCCTTCGTTTTTTCGACAACGGATATTTAGTGCCCAAAACGGGATTACTGTGGCTCGTCTTCGATTTACCATTGTTGGAGAGTGGTGCACCATGGTACTGTTCCGTTTCAAATCCATGCACGCATTTATCAAAGTCATACGGCACAATTTCGCCATTTCGGACGGACGTTGCACCTAGCACCGCGGATGTTGCACCCTGTAGATAACCTGTCAAAACGAAGGCCACGGTGAGTTCTACGGCTTTGACAACTTTCAGCCGTCAGCGGATAGATTAATGCCAAAATAGGACAACCCGAATCTCAATCTGGTCTCGTAAGTTTTTTATCCTTCCTTTTTTCGACGCCGGATTTTTACGGTAAAACGGGATTACCGTGGCTCGTCTTCGATTTACCATCGCTGGACAGTGGTGCACCATGGTACTGTTCCGTTTCAAATCCATGCACGCATTCCTAAAAGTCGTACGGTAATGTTTCGCCATTTCGGACGGATGTTCCACCTTGCACCGTGGATGTTGCACCCTGTAGATATCGATTATTCGGATGCCATAACTTCTTGCTCGTTTAGAGTTACGAGGACGATAACCTGTCAAAACGAAGGCCATGGTGAGTTCTACGGCTTTGACCGCTTTCAGCCATCAACGGATAGATTAATGCCAAAAAAGGACAACCCGAATCTCAATCTGGTCTCGTAAGTTTTTATCCTTCCTTTTTTCGATGCCGGATTTTTACGGTAAAACTGGATTACCGTGGCTCGTCTTCGATTTACCATCGCTGGACAGTGGTGCACCATGGTACTGTTCCGTTTCAAATCCATGCACGTATTCCTAAAAGTCATACGTGTTTGCACCAAAATTGGGCAAACACCCTTCGGAAGTTTTTGAAGAGATAGTAAATGAAGAACTTGAATTGGAAATAAGGACTATCTAACAAAAACTCCAAATCACAGAAAAGTAAATTGCACAGAAGACAAGGATTTAGAGTGGTTCGGCTATGCGCCTACGTCCACTATGAAGCTTTATCACTTTATTCTTTAGTACTTGAAGATTACAAGTGTTTTTAAGCAAATTACAGCAGAAAATGGACTTAAATTCGAAATTATCAGCAAAGGAGGTAGTATGGAGTGGTTCCAGCAGCGTTTAGGCTTATTCTTCTTCTCCAAATTCTCCGGTCCCTTTTCTGAATGACCAGGGGCTCTATTTATAGGTGTGGAAGGCCAAAATCCCGCCTAAAGCTCAAGGAGGCTGCCTGGCACGTGAGGGAGGCCCATAAGCCCGCGTTCTCGAAGTCCGTGCCCAGTTCGGGATCGATTCGAAGTCAACTTCGAATCGATCAAAAATGCATCCAATCGAGGCGAAATTTGGTGTGTACATCCTTCAACATGTAAGTAAGCTTCTGTGAAAATTTCATGGCATTTGGATCATGGGATTGAGAGATATGATCGATTCAAGATTGCGTCTTCGTATGCCCTGTTTGCCTCGACTCCATTCACTGATCCATTCGAACCCATATGGTTCGAACCCATATGGTTCGAACCCATATGGTTCGAACCCATATGGTTCGAATCCATATGGCTCGAATCATGGGTTCGAATCCATGTGATTTTGACTCCATATGTTTCGAAACCCTGTTTACGTATGCGAAGGCAGTGACGTGGTGTATTGTGTAGATGGATTCGAAGTTGATGGATGCGAGGCTGATGGAGTCGAAGTTGATGGATGCGAGGCTGATGAAGTCGAAGTTGATGGATGCGAGGCCGATGGAGTCGAAGTTGATGGATGCGAGGCCGATGGAGTCGAAGTTGATGGATTCGAGGCTAGGTGAAGTCGTTGGTTCGAAGCGTATCCCCCTCTGATGGATTCGAAAGGAGGCACGCCCCTGATGGATTCGAAGTAGGGCGCTTATGATGGGTTCGAAGCAAGGCTTCAGCGATGGGTTCGAACCAAGGCTTCAGCGATGGGTTCGAAGCAAGGCTTCAGCGATGGGTTCGAAACAGGGCTTCTTCATGGTTTGGAACGTGATGGGTTCGAAACAGATGGTTTCGAACATGGTGGTTTCGAACCGAGCATTGTGCATTCTATTAACTTGAATCCATCATAACTTGAGCATGCGACCTCGGATTGACTTGAAATTTGAATTGGTGGCTCCTATGGTCCTTCTTGTTATGCCCTATCAATTGTGGCCCGATCCGGACTTGTACAGAATTCATAGATAACCATAGCGGAGCGAAGCACGATCAATCTCTGAGGCGAACTGTCTTTTGTCTTTGACCAATCTTTTGGTATCACGGCTTTTGCCCAAAAAGCGGGATAACATTCCCAAAGTACGTCTTGTGGGAACATGACGTGCTTTGAATAGTCGCCATTTTATTCTAAAAATTATTGCTCTCTTTTCGTTGAGACTCATATGCCGTATTGCCGTAACCTTGCCTTGATATGATTGATTGCTGTGAGATTGTGCTCAATCGCTGGATGTCGTTGCTATAACAGGGTGAATATTTGATCCCTGTAAATGTTCAAAATCGAATGTTAGTTTGATATGTGTGCACATATATTAGCTCTGCCCTTATTAACGTCGCGCGTCCACGAGTCGTTGTCAGTTTGGTTTGCTATAGAATTTCGTATCGATTTTCTCCTGAACTGATTTTGAAATTTGAGTTGAGATAACGCTTGATGGTTGTTTTGAAAAGTTCCTCCGTATCGATCCTCTCCTGGACCGATGTAGAAGGTTAAAGGAATCGAATTTGTATTGCGCAAGTGTAATGTTTCGAACCGATGCATTTGAGCATTGTTGGGTTCGAAATCCATGTTTGTATGAATTGATGGCTTTCGAATCGATTGCCCGATGGGCCTTGCGTTTTGAATCGATCAGACCTTCGACCCATCCCTTGCCCATGTGCTTCTTCGAATCGATGTTGCCTCGCATCGATGCCGTTGTGCTGGATTCGAAGCTTAGAAGGGATTCAGAGCCGCGATGGATTCGAAGCAGTGATGGATTCGAAACTTAGATGGATTCGAAGCTTCTGACTCTGATGGACTCGAAGCCTCTGGTGGATTCGAAGCTTAGATGGATTCGAAACTTCTATGGATTCGAAACTTCTATGGATTCGAAACTTCTATGGATTCGAAACTTCTGATGGATTCGAAACTTCTATGGATTCGAAACTTCTGATGGATTCGAAACTTTTATGGATTCGGAGCTCCTGATGGATTCGAAACTTCTGATGGACTCAAAACTTCTGATGGATTCGAAACTGGTCGTTCGAATCAATGGGAGTTGAAGTGACACTAATCCTTTTTTGGAATCCATATAAATACTCCAGGCTGACTTCATTTTCACTTTTTACTTTTTACCATCGCTTTAGCTGCTCCTTCAAATCGATTTCCCAGAGCCAAATCAAACGAGGTATTTCACGAGTTGATCAAATTCCTTCGAGCTTCCATTTGTAATCCAACCAAATCAGGTAACCAATGGGTCGATTTGAATTGAGAATGACAGAAACCGTAATCTTTTTTGGCATTGGTTCAATCCCGTCTTCTGGAAATTTTTGGAGAGTGGTGAGGTTTGAACGAAGTAGGCCGACTCCATGGAATTGAGGAATGCAAACTTTTGAGCCGTATCGATCAGGAATGAGCGCTTCGAGTTGGTTTCAAATGTGCAGCTTCGAATCGATGATTGCAGGAGAGCAACAACAAGGAAGGCGTGTGGTGATGGATTCGAAACAATGGCATTCTGATCGATTCGATTCGAAGGTGCTCACTACTGATCGATTCGAAGCAAGGATTCGTTCATCGATTCGAAGGAGTTCGACTCCAATAGATCCGAAGTTAGGTGGGACTCCGTGGATTCGAACCGCTCTTGATGGATTCGAAGGAGCTCGACTGTGATGGATTCGAAGTCAGGTGGGGCTCCATGGGTTCGAACTGCTCTTGATGGATTCGAAAGAGCTCGACTTCGATGGATTCGAAGTCTGGTGGGGCTCCGTGGGTTCGAACTGTTCCTCCATTCCTAGGTCCCTTCGAGTCGAACTACTTGGCAACGGGGCGCGTCGATTCGAGGTTCATCGATCTGACTCGTGTCGAATCGAGTCGATCGATTCGAAAGTTCTCGCTTCTGGACCTTCCACCCCATCGATTTGTTCCAATATCTGTACTACGACCAACTTTAAATTGAACTCTGACGATCTTACTAAATTTTTAGCATACTTGATTCCGACGAGCTTCGGCCTTGCATGACTAAAGCTGACCTGACCTATCTTTTTCGGAGCTCGTCGATGGCACCGTGACTTAAACGCATATAACGAATTCATAATTGGTCAGTAGTATCTGAGCGATGTGAAAGTGACGGTCAGCGATGACGGTCGTTTTCGTTTTCCGATTTCAAAGTTTCGTCGTTCGGACACCGCGTCCCAATCTTGCAAAATTTGATTTAGTTTTTGCATTTGCACTGCACGGCATATTCATATACTTTACACCGGAGAATATACGGGCTTTCTTTGTTTTTTAACGCTGCTTTCTCGTGAGTTAGTTAATTATGGAGTCCTCGGGTTCTGAACAACAAGAGTTGCAAAGCTTGCCTTCTCCAATGCTTGAAATTCCAGAGATCCTTCCTGAAGCAATAGATCCGGCTCCGGACGAATTGCCGGAGGCCTTACTCATCGAGGATCCCATAGACGCCGTCCGATCTAATATTTCTGGAGCATTATTGGGTCGGATATGTTCGAAACATAACTTATCCCCGGATGATGTTTTGCTACCGGGAATTGATGATAGGCCTCACAATCCACCCGAGGGCTATACTGCTTTTTATCGCCATGCTTGTGCGGCTGGAACCCTCCCTCCGTTTAACCAATATATCAGGGAGATGCTATCGTTCATTGGAATTTCTCCCGCACAACTTCACCCCAACGGGCACGCGTTACTGAACAGTGTTTTCATCTTATTCATGGACCGCCTCTTTCGTCCGCCTAGGCCAACTGAGATTAGACATATATTCAACTTCAAGAGTAGGGGTGATAGTCCATCTTTCACCTTTCTGGAGGCAGTTAGAAACTGCCAGATTGTGATGGGAGCCTGGACCAGACTCAGTTACTTTAAGAACGAATGGTTCTTTGTCCGATGCCCCCCAGGATTCGCTAGGCGATGGCTGTCCAGACGTAAGCGTCGTAAATCGCGTAAGCCCTCTTTAATGGTCACTGTCAACACTCGAACTGACATCAGGTGTTTTTCTTGCAGCTGTCATATCAAGGCCAGACGGTGGTCGATACAGAGACGTCATCCGAAGTTTACAAGAGATTCCGAGCGATTTGCGGCGCATTGACTTGGTCTTAACTGATGATTACTTAAGGATGCTGGGTTTAATTGAGATGAACAAGAGTATTGGCGTTGAGGGGTTGGTAAAATCAGTTCCGAAGGCAAAGAAGAAAACCGGTGTAGCGACAAGAGGAATGGGCGATGATGAGAGGGCGCCTACTGACACCAGGCTAGCGGCTGACTTTCCCCAAGCAGGAAAAAAGTGGAAAGGCAAGGCTGTTGTTCCCAAATTTAAGAGACGGAAGTCTGTAATCGTGTCTCACTTGATTCCTGGAATTATTTCTTCTGACTCCGCTCTTTGTCAACCAGGAAACATTTTCACAGGACTGGATGACGTTCCCATCCCGGAATGCGTTTCTCTTTATCACGAATCCGGGTTGGTCGAGCTCCGGGAAGCGTTAGACATTAGCGAGCTTTTACCCGTTAGTGCAGTCGATACTTCTGGTTGGTCGGGGGCTTTGCACATTTGCATACACTTTCATGACACTACATGACTGCTTCACTTGCCATATCGATTTTGCCTGGTACTTAACTGAACTGCATCTCTTTTCCAGGTAATATGGCTGGTCGTCAGACTACATTGGACAAACTCCGGAGAGTGCATCACCTTTCAACCTATTATGAATCTCGGCGTGGAGGCCCTGATCGTGATCGTGTCCGGAGGCAATATGGCCAGGAGTATTATGCAAAGGATCCTCACCGTGGTTACTCCAGCCAGGAACGATCAGACAGAGATCGTAGGCATCGCTCCCCATCTCGATCTCCTCCGCAATCTCGAAGTCATGTCCAGGCATCTGAGCCTCTGCGACATCAGTCATCTTCGCAGGCTTCGAGGCTTGAGCCACATCGTTCTCGAACCGGGGTCGCAACGTCCACGTCTGCGGAGGAGACCCTTATTGAGTCTTCTGGCGAAGGGGCCATCAGGCTTGCTCAACTGAGGAAAGATTTTCCAGAGATTTGCTTTGATGCTTGTATTTTTCCTCCCAATCTTAAAAGGATTCCCGTTGATGCCGCGATTACGGCGCTCAGCTACACCCAGGACTTTTTTGCTCAGTACAAAGAATGGTACAAAGCGGCCGTTAAGGCTTCCAAGGCTGCCTTCGACGGGCCCAAATCATCGAGAAGCTAGAGGCCGATTTGGCTCAAAAGAGTCGTATTGTCGACATACTACAATCTGAGGCGGAATCTTCCCTCAAAGCCGAGGTCGAGTCGTTAAAGAAGGTTGATGAGACATTGGCTGAGATGGCGAAAATGCAACAGGCACATTGTACTTTAGTTGAAGACTTAGGCCACCGACACAAGAATGTTGAAACTGAGCGGGATGCGGCAGTCAGGGAACTAGAGGAGCTAAAAGCTAAGTTTGCTGTCATGAATAAAGAAAAGGACGACGCGAACGTGGCTGCGCAAGAAGCGTGTGAGCAGGCTGTATCTTTCCGAGCTGAGCGCGATGCGGCAATTGCAAGGGTTAAGGAGGTTGAATCGGAGGTGGAGGAGAGAGTCCAAGCAGAGAGGTTCAAAATGGAGGCCGAATTCGACGATCTCTTGGACACATATAATGCCAATGTATTGGAGCATAGAAACCTCTCCTGGCTAGGGGATTACTCGATGCTTCTCCACAATGCTTGGAAGAAATTGGTGGAAAACAAGAGGATGTCTTGTCCGGATTCGGTATTAGATGAGTTTGAGCTTGAGTCACGTCTGCTCAGCGAGGATGAGAGGAGGACTCTTCATGAAGCAATTGTTTCTGTTGAAAAAGAAAGACTTGGCGTCCATCAAACGGAGGTTGGCGAAGGTTCGGGTATTGTGCACCATAGCGAGAATACTGAAGCCCCCATTTCGACTTCATCCGAAGCTGTTGCTGTAGTTGATCCACATGCTATTCCAGCCTACAATCCGGACCAACCGGAACTGTCTTCGGGCAAGACCCTCGCCCCCGAGCTTGTTCAAGCTCCAAGGCAAGGTAAAGTGATTACTCTCTTTACGTCTTAAGACATTGGTTTTCGAGGGAATTTCTTGGTCTGACAGCTCTAATTTTTGTTGTTTAGTGACCGAGAGTGTCGTACCCGTGCTCCCTGTTCCTTCGGCTTTATATCCCACGCATGGAGTTGCTGTCACTGAGGCGATCTCAACCGCTGCCATGGTTGGTGACATAGGAGAGGGAGGATCGATGTCATTCGACGTTCAAATGTTTGAAGAGCTATTTGGTCACCCTCTTGATCCCGTGTCTGACCTGCCTTTTGCGACGAGCGGAGCTGCTCCAGTTTCTAGTTCGATTGTGACGACCACTGGCGTACCTAGCGCAGCTCAACTGTCTCGAGGGGAGGAGATTTTAGCAGAGATAAGTGCCGAGATGGCCAAGACAGTGACAGTTGGTCCCGGTGGTGACGCCGTTCCCCCAAGCTTATCTTCTCTAATGATGATTTCTCCTGGTGGCGCGGTAATCGTCTTGAGTGTTGCTGAACATGTATCTGTTACTGCTCCCATGCCTTCGGTTCGCCCTCATAAAAGGATCTCCATCCCTTCCAGTTCTGAGGAAGATGTCGATATTATGCCAGACCCGGAGGACGTTCCTAAGAAAGGCAAAAAGTCTCGCAGGAAGCCAGGCAGTGGGTCTACCGGCTCGACTCCGAGGAAGAAGCACCGGAGGAAGAAAGAGTGAGCCCTTCGCTTTGTCAAGAGTTTACGGATAACAATTCTTTTGTCTTTTCTCTTGTTCTTTTTTTTTTGGGCCATGTGTATGTGTGGATTCGGCCTCCACTTAATCGAAACATCTTTACTTGCCATGTAATCAAACCTGTTTTTGTTGGCTGATGAAATGGGAAATTATTCTTTTCTTCTCACCTAAATGCCTTGCAGCGTTTGTTTTGTATCCGCTCAGTATTTATATAGCTTCGTGTCGTGATTTAATGAATGAGTCAGATTCTGAGTATACTGTCACCTAAGCCAGTGGTTAACACCCAGCTTTTTGCCCCTTAGTTGCGGGGAATAGTACTCATATCCTGGCGGCTGATTGCGTTTATTGCATGCCTCGGGCACATGCCCCCTTTCCGGGGGACCCATGATAATTTGAGATCGATAACCTGCCCCGCATTTTAGGACTCCGAGGGTTACCACAGTTTGCGCTCTGGGAGCTCAGAATTGATGTTCACACTCCACTCCATGCTATGGGAATTGGGATTTGATGTTGACATTTCGGCCCGTATTCCGGGAACTTCGAATTGTTGTTTGTACTTCGATTCGCGCTTCGGGAATCTGGATTAGATGTTTATACTCCAATTCGCACTCTGGGAAGTTGGAGTCCGTTAGCACTCTGGGAACGAATTATGGAATGTTTATACTCCAATTCACACTCTGGGAAGTTGGAGTCCGTTCGCACTCCGGGAACGAATTATGGAATGTTTATACTCCAATTCATACTCTGGGAAGTTGGAGTCCGTTCGCACTCCGGGAACGAATTATGGAATGTTTATACTCCAATTCATACTCTGGGAAGTTGGAGTCCGTTCGCACTCGGGAACGAATTATGGAATGTTTATACTCCAATTCACACTCTGTGAAGTTGGAGTCCGTTCGCACTCCGGGAACGAATTATGGAATGTTTATACTCCAATTCATACTCTGGGAAGTTGGAGTCCGTTCGCACTCCGGGAACGAATTATGGAATGTTTATACTCCAATTCACACTCTGGGAAGTTGGAGTCCGTTCGCACTCCGGGAACGAATTATGGAATGTTTATACTCCAATTCATACTCTGAGAATTCGGAGTTAGTAGAAGGATTGTCGTGTATCAATCCCTGTGAATGCTGGTATTGTATTTTGCCCCCGAGCTCGGGTCTCATTTAGCGAGTGACTGGTCGTATCACAGTTATTCCCTATTTGAACAAATCCCATCGTGCGATGGAATTTAGCTCTTCGTGCAATGTGATATTATGTGTTATTTTAAGTGAATTATAACTTTTGGCTCGAAGAGATGGCATTTTATTGCTGAAACGAAAGAAACATGGCAAAATCAGTTGCCTTATTACAAGTTCAAATTTCAAAATGCCAAAACAAAATGCTAAGGAAGAAATTGATGACAAATAGATAAGTAAGCCTGTCAGATGTAGTAGTGACGGAGGCTTTCGCTATTCCAGGCCCTTGGTAAAGTGAGACCATCAACGGTTGATAACTTGAATGTGCCATCTCTGAGCTTTTGTGAAATCATATATGGCCCTTCCCAATTTGGGTTTATGTGCGAAGGAACCGGGTAAATTCTCTTGAGCACCAGGTCGCCGGGTTTAAAAGTTCGTGGGCGGACCTTGGCGTTGTACATTCGAGCGACCCGACCTCGATATGCAGCTGCCCACACATCGGCTTCTTCTCGCTTCTCATCAAGAAGATCTAGGGATTCAGCAAGTAATATACCATTTGTTTTCGGATCGTAGTATGTCACACGGTGAGAGCGAACTTCCATTTCGACTGGAATAACTGCTTCAGAGCCATAGGATAGAGAAAAAGGGGTGTGTCCGGTCGCAGTTTTGTGAGTCGTTCTGTACGCCCACAGAGCCATTGGTAGTTCATCAACCCACTTGCCCCCGGCCTTCTCCAATCTTTTCTTTAAAATAGACTTGATAATCTTATTGACGGCCTCGACCTGACCATTCGCTTGTGGGTGCGCTACTGCTGAGAATCTCTTATGGATGTGAAATCGCAGGCAGAAGTCCCTGAATTCAGTACTGTCGAATTGGGCTCCATTGTCGGTGATAATAGTATGCGGGAGACCAAACCGGCAGATGATGTTGCGTACCACGAAGTTGATCACCTTTTTCGTTGTAATCGTTGCAAGGGGCTCAGCCTCAGCCCATCTGGTGAAGTAATCAACTGCAACTATGGCGTACTTTGCACCTCCTTTAGCTAAAGGCAATGCACCGATTATATCCATCCCCCACATTGCAAATGGCCACGGGCTGACCATTTGGGTTATTTCAGAAGGCGGGGCTCTAGGGATCCGAGCGTGTCTCTGGCATTTATCACATCTTTTGGCATAATCCATAGCATCGCGGTTAACGGTAGGCCAATAATATCCGTATCGAAGTATTTTCTTGGCAAGCGCTTGCCCCCCAGTGTGATCGCCACATTCTCCTTCGTGCACTTCGCGCAACACTCGCTTGATTTCGTCATGTGCGATACACCGGAGGAGAGGAACAGAGTATCCTCTTCGATACATAACTCCGTTTTGAATGACAAATCGTGACACCTTTCGGAGAATCTGTCTTCTTTCACTTCGCCGTTCAGGCAGTGTGCCATGCTCAATGTAATCTTGATAGGGAGTCATCCATGATTCCTTCTCGGAGGTAGCTTCAAACGTGAATTCGTTCTCCGTTCGATCAATGCTTGGATAGGATAATGTCTCGACGGGGACGAGTCCCAAGTGTTGAGCTTCGCCTGTACTTGCCGACTTTGCCAATGAATCAGCTTTCTGATTGTGCTCCCGGGGTATGTAGAAAATGGTATAATAATCAAACTGATCTAGTATTTCTCGGACCCGGGCTAGATAAGCAGCTAGTCTTCGATCCTTGGCTTGATATTCACCTCGAACTTGGCATACCACCAACTGAGAATCGCAGTAGATTTCTACAGCGATAATTCTCAGGTCTCGGGCCAACTTCAACCCGACGAGCAAGGCTTCGTATTCAGCTTCGTTGTTGGTTGCCCGGAAATCAAACTTTAAGGCATAGCAGATGGATCGGCCCTCGGGAGTCTCAAGCACAATCCCTGCGCCCGAGCACCGATCGTTGGATGCGCCATCAGTGTATAGCTTCCATATATATTCGGGTGGGCCACTAGTTTCAGGTAAGTCTTCAGGAACAGTGAATTCGGCAATGAAATCTGCTAAGACTTGACCGTGTATGGCTCTCCTTGGAACATATGTGATGTCGAATTGACTCAGCTCAATGTTCCACTTTAGTAGCCTGCCAGATGTCTCAGGTCGTGTGAGGACCTGTCGTAGCGGTTGGTCAGTGTACACAATGATAGGGTGAGCCTGAAAATATGGTCGGAGCTTCCTCGAGGCGATGACTAGGCAATATGCCAACTTTTCTAGCCTTGGATAATTTCTCTCAGCCCCGGTTAATCGTTTACTGACATAATAGACTGGTTTCTGTGTTCGGTCTTCCTCTCGAACCAATGCAGCACTAATAGCGTTTTCAGATACAGCCGGATAAAGGTATAATTGTTCGTGATCAACAGGTTTTGAAAGAATCGGTGGTGTGGAAAGATGCTGGATTAGCGATTGAAACGTGCCTTCACATTCCATAGTCCATTCGAAGTTTCGTCTCCCTTTTCGGATCAAATCAAAAAAGGGTATGCATTTATCCGTTGATTTCGAGATGAACCTACTCAGCGCTGCAACCTTTCCATTGAGACTCTGAACCTGTTTCATGGTCCTCGGGGTTTGAAGATTCCTGATTGCCCAGATTTTCTCGGGGTTGGCCTCTATTCCCCGGGCGTTGACGATGAACCCAAGGGACTTTCCGGAAGCAACCCCAAAATGACATTTTAACGGATTTAGCTTCATCCCATACCTCCGGAGGACATTGAACATTGACTCCAAGTCCTTGACATGATCAGTGGAGTACCGTGATTTTACCAAAATGTCATCCACATAGACCTCCATGGTTTTCCCGATCTGGTCGGCAAACATTCGGTTGACTAAGCGTTGGTAAGTTGCTCCGGCATTCTTTAAACCAAAAGGCATGACCATGTAGCAATATAGTCCTATGTCAGTTACGAAGCTTGTATGTTCTTGATCAGGCACATGCATGGGTATCTGATTGTACCCAGAGTAAGCATCCATGAAAGACAATAATTCATGTCCGGCTGTCGAATCCACAAGTTGATCGATTCGAGGAAGTGGAAAACTGTCCTTTGGACAAGCCTTATTTAAGTCAGAGTAGTCGATGCACGTTCTCCATTTTCCATTTGGTTTGCGGACAAGTACAGGATTGGATACCCACTCCGGGTACAAAGCATCTCGGATAAACCCATTTGTCTTCAACTTATCGACTTCTTCTTTGAGGGCGGCAGATCTCTCTGGATCCATACCGCGCCTCTTTTGTTTGACCGGGATGTACCGCGGGTCGATATTTAAGGTGTGGCTCGCGATGTCCGACGAGATTCCACACATATCGGAGTGCGTCCAGGCGAATACGTCTAGATTCGCTTGGAGAAATTCGACCAATTCCTGTTGAGCTTGCAGGTTTAGCTGAGACCCAATTTTCAATATTTTCGAATCGTCATTGTCATCAATTGGAACATCGATCGTCAGCTCGGCTGGGGAAGCTTGACTTTCTTTGGATTCATCATTATCTTCAGTGTCTCGAGGGTCAAGATCCTTCTGGAATTGGTCGTGGTGCCCGGGCCGAGGCCCAGGCGCTAATTGTCAATCGTCGGCAGAGCGGACGCGGAGAGATTCCCCCACGCCCTTTCCTTTCTCCCTCTTTTGTGCTTCTCGTAGTTCAGCAACATAACAGGCTCTCCCGGCAGCCTGGTCCCCTTGAATGACCCCAATCCCGTGGTCAGTCGGGAACTTTAGAGTCAAACACCACGGGGCAATTGCTGCCCTAAATTCTGCAAGGGCTGGTCGGCCCAAAAAGGCATTATAGGGTGAATGGATATCCAGGACAACAAACTGTAACATTCGAACTCTACGGCGTTCTCCATTTCCCAATTCTACTGGCAATTCCACCATTCCGGTGGGTATATTAGCACTTCCATCGAAGCCTTGGATCCTATATTGACAAGGCTTTAGATCTTTAGCTTCCATTTTCATCTGATCATATGCCCTCTTAAACAAGATGTTTACTGAGCTTCCACTGTCTACCAGGATCCTCTTCATCCAAGCAGGACCAACCTGGGCGGATATGACTAGTGGGTCTATGGTCGGGGCTTCGACTTTGTCAGCATCTCGGTTTCTAAATACGATGTCGTCCGTCATCGTCTTTTGTTGCTTAGCCAGAGCTCCTTCATCAAGTGTACTGCAGCTTTCAAAACTTACGTGCCTGATCGAATTGGCGTATGATTCCATTTCCCTCCAACTTCGATCCGCTGGATGAGGGCCACCACTGACTGTATTTATGACCAATCTTCCGCCTGTACGAGCGGGCTCTTCCTGTCTTTCTTGGTTCTGCGCACGATTTTGGTTTGACGGGCCCGCACCACCGGCTTGCGGTGCCCGCACAAATTGATCCAACTTCCTCTCTCTGATCAGTTTCTCAATAAGGTCTTGCAGATGCCTGCAATCATTGGTGTTGTGTCCATAGCTTTCGTGAAATCTACAAAACTTCCCCGTTTGGATCTGTTTCTCCGATGATGGCTTCGGAGTCGGCTTCTTATATTGCATTGCATTACAGGTTTGTAGATATACGTTTTCCAACGTCGTATTCAGTGGTGTATAACTTTCAAACATTTGCGCCCTGCGTCGCGGGCCACGATTCTGATCCTGCTTCTTGCTCCCATTATTGTCGTTCCTTGGCTGGGTTTGCTTGTTCTGAATATTCAACTGCACTCTTCCTGAGCCTTCTCCTGACTGTTTAACTGCCACATTGCTTTGAACCCCTTCATTGCTGGGCCTCGCATCGTCCTGCTTCCTAGATTGTTTCGCATCCTCACGCCTCAGGAATTGGGCGGCTTTGGAATAGAAACGATCCAACAACGCGGGAGGTTTTCCAGCTAGCCAGTTTCCAAAATCAGAGTCGGGGTCAATCCCCTTAGTTAGAGCCATCAAGATTGAATTATCATTGGGGTTAGTAATT
This sequence comes from Allium cepa, assembly GCA_030765085.1. Lineage (NCBI taxonomy): Eukaryota > Viridiplantae > Streptophyta > Magnoliopsida > Asparagales > Amaryllidaceae > Allium > Allium cepa. The sequence continues at coordinate 31,793,962 of CM060943.1, read as the reverse complement.
TCTGCACAGGCGGCGTTGAATCTTTCCAGGTATCGCCTGAGTGTCTCCCCAGGGGCTTGAGTGACACTAGATAAAGTGTTTACGTCTTTAGGCCTGGCGATGTGCATACGGAATTGTTCAATAAATTTGGTTGCCAATTGGTCAAACGAGGAGATAGACCGTGGTGGTAATCGTGTAAACCACATTGTCGCAATCCCCCCCAAGGAAATAGGGAAACTACGGCACTTTACTGCATCATCGGCTCTGGCAGCAGTCATCGACCATTCGTACTTTAGAATATGCTGGCTAGGGTTGGAGTTTCCTTCATACATAGGCAGAGTCGGCATTCTGAATCGCCGGGGAGGCACAGCATACAATATGTCATCAGTGAATGGGGTGTGACTTCGAGAGATCCCCCAATCGTCATTTGTTAAACCTTGACTTTCGCGAACCATTTGGCGGACCATAGCCGAGAGATAAGGCGTTGTCGCATTCGAAGGGTGTCGAGCCAAAGTGTGGTCGGGTTCCACAGTGTGAGGTGGGATCGGGCGTTGTCGACGATCCGAATCTCGCCTCCTTGGCTCGAAGTCTTCTGGGATATTCGGTCCTGGGACACGTTCCCGTGGGTGGTAGTTTGGACTAGAGTGATTTCGGGTGTCAACTCCTTTGTCAACTGCAGTGGCTTGGTTATCTGCAGTGTGCTGTGGAACAGTGCCTCCTCGAGAGGAAGGTCCCGTATGAAAACTGGCAGAGGGGCCAACCCTTATTTGCCCAACAGTTAACGTTTGCCGGAGACCAGAAGCATGACTTCCGTCTAACCTGGGGCGTGTAGATCTGCCGTCATAGTCGGATGAGGCAGAGCTTTCCGTGGAAGAATGCGGAGCGTGGTCCCTCTTTGTTCTCCTTCGCCCTTGACGGTTTAGTTGGTTAGCCAATTAAGCATTGACACGCAGCTGTTCAGTTAGCTGTTGTCGGCTTTGAGTTAATTCCTGGAGTAATGCTTGGAACTCCTGTCTTGTAACCGGACCCGACTGATCCGTTTGCCCAGCGGCATCCTGATTGGCTGACTATAGCTGTGCGGGATTCTGCCTATCCCGACCTTCTTGGTTACCAACGTTGGAAGTGGTTCTCGTACTAACCATCCTGAAGGTTGGATTCCTGTAACGACCCGTATTTTTACGTGTCGATAGATCGTAGAATTTGCAGGTCGTTAGTGTTGTTTGTGTTGCCTTTAGCTTGAGTCGCTTAGAAAGTTAACTCATGAGCTAAGCTATAAGTCGTGAACGACTTAAGGAGTTAGGTCGTTAGGGAGTTAGGCCGTGAGTAGGGGTGAGCGACCTAAGAAGCATAGCGACCTATAGTAGTTAACGAGTTAGTGGGATGAGTCGTTGCCGAGTTAACTAGTGTCAGCGACTTAAGGGCTAGATCGTGTTCGAGTTAACAAGCTATACGAGTTAGTATGTGACCGAGTCAAGAGGAGGAACGACTCATGGTCTAGGCCGAGTCAGCGGGATAAGGGTTGGTGACCGACTTAGGACTTAGATGGGTTAGCAAGATGAGTCGTGGCCGACTCATAGGGTCAACAGGTGATAGGGTTGGCCGACTTAGGTGATGACCGACTCATGGGTTAGCGGCTTAAGGGGTTTAGGTCTTGAGTCGTTGAAAGGTTAGGTCGGCATGGTAATGAGTCGTGAACGACTCATGTTGAGTCGGTAAAGGCTGGTTGGGTCGTGTCTAGGATAAGTCGGCTGGTGGATGAGTCGTGAGTCGGCTAAGTTGTTGAGTCGTTAGGTCTTTGAGTCGGCAGGTTCTTGAGTCGGCAAGGCTAGGTCGTGGACGACTCATATTAGGTCGGCGGCGACTCAAGGGGGCAGCGACTCAGGGGGAAATTCAGCCTATAAATAGAGGGGTTCGGCTCACTTTTTGGCACCGGTTTTTGAAGCAACGAAGTGCTGCCATTTTGAAGACTCGACTACAACATTTCTTCATCTTCTTTTCTCCATTCCAATCTAATTCTAACATCCATCCAAGATCGAAGATCGAGATCGAAGATCCAAGTGCCAGAGTTGAAGATCTTCATCCGTTCGAGCTAGAATTCGTCGATTTGAGCGAGATATTGCCGGATCAAACCTTGATCTCCGCTGTCCAGATCTGAAGTGCTTAGATTTTGAGGTGTTTGGGTGATTTGGTGAGTGGTAGTTATCTCTCACGCGGATCCAAGGGAGTATATGGGATTGGTGGCTAGTTTATGTGTTTAAGATAGTGTTTTCTCGCATTTTCCTAAAGTCTGCATGTAGATCCATCATTTGTGAAGATGTTTACTTATGCAAGTTTATTTTCAAGTGTTAGAAACAAAACCCATGTTTTATATTTGATAGATCTATGCTAAAAACCATGATTTCACATATGTTGGACTCTTGCTCATTTATTTACGAAATTGCCATTATACTTGATATTACTTGTTAGATTTTGTTTGAATGCTTGATTGTTTGTATTGATGATTGATTTGGATTGTTTCAAGTTAGCTAGAGGTTGATTTGGAACAAGATGGGTTGAGATGATTCAAAAGCTAAGTGGAAAGGCTCTTGAATGATGGAAGCTGCCTATAGCATATGTAGCGGATGCGAAAGCTCATATGGATGGATTCGATGATGATGGACTTTGCCATGATGCGAGAAGGCAAAGCATGAGATTGAGATGAGACTTTATTGTGATGCGATGAGGCAAAGTTTGATGTTGAGATGGGACGGGTCACGATGACGTTCCAAGCACGGGCTGCGACGACGTGCAAAGTTATGTTGATAACTCGGTGATGCGATCCGGGTTGGTGATAATGGTTAGCTTGAGAGGCGCTTGAGCTAGTATAGAAGTAGTCGTCGAGGAGGATGACTAGAAGGCTGAGATCTCATCGTTGTTGAAGGTTCTAGCATGCTCAAAGCAAGAGTACGTTGGAACAGGCTGCGACGACGTTCCAGGCACGGGCTGCGACGACGTGCTAGTACTCTGGGTAGTTGCGAAAATTCCTAGGCACGGGCTGCGACGACGTGCGGAGTTATGGCTAGAACCGGGGTTACCATTAGCCCTTGACGGATGGTCATTCAACTAACGGTGGAATCATGGCAATGATAGCAGTGATAGCCAGAGTCATGGATGTTTGGTTGTATTATCATTCGGCCTCAAGAGTGGTGTTTTCTGGGTGCTTATCTGATCTTGGTTTAGGCCTTGGGGGTTTGTATTTGGAAAGCATCACCCTTGACTCGAGTGATTATTGCTTTATTTTAATTATCTGCTATGTTATGATTGCTTCTCCTTAGTGTGTGTCTGGGGGCTATCACTGTGAGAAGAGGTGGAGTGGGATGGTTTGGTTCCTATTCCTTTTATCCTTTATGCTCTTTTGGTATGTATGATAGTTAATTTACTGCTCACTAAGACTTTGTCTGACTCAAGGTTTTATGTCTCCTCTTATTACCTTGGGCTGTTCATCCATGTTGGGATGGGCAGACTAGGTAGCAGGTGACAGGTGCTGTGCTTAGAGTTCTCCGCTGATGATGACGAAGACGAGCAGGAGGCTATGCATATTATTTCTTATATGTACTGGGTATCCGCTGCTGTATTTGATGAGTGTTTTGTAGTGAGGTCTTGATGTATGGATTTTATTGAGATGATTGTATAAAACTACTGTGATGCTTATATGAGGATTTTCTGTTATGAGACTTCACTATATATTTCTCTATTGTATTTTATCCATGCGCTGTGAGTTACGATAGAGATTCTGCGATTTTATTTTACCCTGACTATCGTCCATGGCTGCCTTGCACACCTTTCAGCGCATTAGTCCCTTGTTTTGGTGCGAGAGTCATGGGCGGTCGTCACATTTGGTATCAGAACTTTGGTTAATCGATTTTAGCCAACGCTCGCTGACGTAATTACGTATGAGAGACGTAATTGTATTTTGGTGGATGATTACTATATATAATATAGTAGTTTAGATGGATTTGAACTCCTTATGCAGTTGTTTCTTAAGGTGTTCTAATCATTCTTTTTACAGATATTAAGAATGAGTCGAAGTGAGAGACAAGCTGCGAGGGATAGTCGAGCTGCTAGGGAAGCTGTTGATTATGGAGCTATGTTTGAAGCTATGATGACTTCCATCCTGAGGAGGGTACCAGCTTCAGGATCTTCTGTGGATGTGGGAGTTCAAGTCCAAGCTCCAAGGCCGGTGGATTTTGCTAAGCTGTGTAAGGATTATACGGCTCTTGGAGGGAAAGCTTTCTTGGGGACTGAATCTACTATTGAAGTCCAAAGATGGATTGATTCTTGTAGAAGGATCTTTGGAGACTTGGGAATTGAAGATGCAACTAAGAGGAAGCTTGCATCGAGACAGCTACAAGGAAGAGCTGCTGATTGGTGGAATTCTATCACTATAGATACACCAGAAGAAGAGATTACTTGGGAGCAATTCCAAGTTAGATTTGAGGCCAAGTTCATCTCCACTGTTCAGAAGTCTGCCTTGTTTAAGAGATTTGTAGAGCTCAAGCAAGGAGGGAGGCCTGTTCTTGAGTATATTTCTGAGTTCGAAGCTTTGTCTAAGTATGCCAGATCATATATTGATTCTCCCTACCAGAAGAATGAAAAGTTTGTGACTGGTCTGGATGCTTATCTGGGAAGGCAGTTAGTGGATCATCTGGACGATCCATTTGAGAAGCTTGTGGAGAAAGCTTTGAGGCACGAGAGTTTGTTTCCTAAGGAAAGTTCTGTTGTTGCTGTAACCAGGGAAGGATCTAAACCACAGCAGAGTGGCAACAAGAAGAGGAAGCAGCAGCAACAGAAGGGTAAGGATGGCCAGAAGAGGCCGAAAGGCGAAGTGACTTGCTATAATTGCCAACAGAAGGGCCATCTCTCTAAGGATTGTAGGAATCCAAAGGCGCCGGCGAAGTGCCATAACTGTGATAAGCCAGGGCATTTCAGGAAGGATTGTCCAGAGCCGAGGAAAGATAGGCAGGTTGTGCAAGCCTATGCTTTGGAAGCTGTTCCGTCGTCTTCAAGAATTCCTACTGCTGAAGAGAAGGGGAAGAGTGTGGTGGTTCAAGGTACTCTTTCCATTTATGGTGTTCCAGTTAGAGTTTTGTTTGATACTGGAGCGTCACATTCTTTTGTTTGTGATGATTTGGTAGGCCGGTTAGGTTTGAAACCGGATATTGTTGATAGGCCATTGGTTGTGACTAATCCAGTTGGGGGTTCGTCATGTTTGTGTATGATATGCCGTGGTCTAGTTGTGTCGAGTCATGATTGCTCGTTTGTTTGTGATTGCTTTGTTCTGAACTTTGCGGGGTTCGGAATTATTTTGGGTATGGACTGGCTTAGGAAGTATGCGGCTAGGAATGATTGTGAGAGGCTGGAGGTGACAGTCGGGAATGTGGATGGGCGAAAGGTTGTGATACGATGTAAGCATGAAGAAGGCATCTTCATGAGCTTCATGTATTCGCTGGTTGTTCCACGGGATGGACTGTCATCGGTGCCTATTGTGAATGGATTTGAGGATGTCTTTGACGAAGTCAAAGGGTTGCCGCCGCATAGGGAGATCGAGTTTCGTATCGATCTAGTTGAGGGAGCCAGACCTGTTGTGATGCCTCTTAGGCAGATGGCACCGAGGGAGCAGCAAGAGCTGAAGGTGCAAGTTGATGACCTTTTGCGGAAAGGATTCATTCGGAGAAGTGTGTCCGAATGGGGTGCGCCAGTTGTGTTCGCAACCAAAGCGGATGGATCGTTGAGGTTGTGTGTTGATTATCGTGAGCTGAATAAGGTGACTAAGAAGAACAAGTATCCATTGCCGAGAATAGATGACTTGTTTGATCAGCTTCACGAGGCTAAGGTGTTTTCTCAGATGGATTTAGCAACGGGATTTCACCAGTTGAGAGTGGCGAAGGATAGTGTGCCGAAGACTGCTTTCAGGACACCATCCGGATTTTATGAGTGGCTGGTAATGCCGTTTGGATTGACTAACGCACCAGCATATTTTGTGGATCTTATTAATAGAGTATTCAGAGATCAGTTGAACAAGTTCGTGCTTGTGTTCGTGGATGATATTTTGGTTTATTCCAGAACTGAGGAAGAGCACAGGACGCACTTGAGGATTGTTTTGGAAATCTTGCGAAAACATCAGCTGAAGGCTAAGTTTTCGAAGTGTCACTTTTGGAAGGGTGAAGTGAGGTTCTTAGGCCATGTTATCTCTGGAAATGGAATAGCGGTTGATCCCGCTAAGGTGGCTGCAATCCAGGATTGGGTTAGACCTAAGAATGCATCTGATGTAAGAAGTTTTCTTGGATTAGCAGGATATTATCGTCGGTTTATCAAAGACTTTTCCAAGATAGCTGCACCGTTGACAGGATTAACGAAGAAGAACCAAGTGTTCAGATGGGACGATAAGTGTGAGCAAGCTTTCGTAATCCTGAAAGAGCGACTGACGAGTGCTCCTGTTTTGACTATTCCAAGTGGAAATGATGAGATGGTGGTTTACACCGATGCATGTGGCACTGGACTTGGAGCAGTGCTAATGCAGAAAGGTAAAGTTGTCGCGTATGCTAGTCAACAACTGAAGCCGCATGAAAGGAATTATCCGACTCATGATCTGGAGTTAGCGGCGATTGTGTTTGCTTTGAAGATGTGGAGACATTACCTATTGGGAGTTCGATTTGAGCTGTTTACAGATCATAAGTCGTTGAAGTATCTGTTCTCCCAAAAGGATTTGAATCTTCGACAGCAACGGTGGCTAGAGTTCCTAGCATCTTATGATTTTGGTATAGCCTATACTCCGGGAAAAGGTAACGCAGTGGCTGATGCGTTGAGTCGAAGACATGCAGGTTTGGGAGCCATGTTTTCAGAATGGAAGAGTCTTGAGTATTTGGCTGAGTTTGATTTCAGGCCTAGATGTGAATTGGAACCTGAGATGTTGGCAAAATTATTGATAAGACCTACTCTTGTGGAGAGGATTGGCGAGAGCCAAAAGAGAGATGATAAGGTTGTCAAGATTATTCGTGATTTGGAATCTGGATTGGAACCAGAGAAGGATAAAGGATTCGAGGTCGATCGAGAGGGTTGGCTTCGAAAGCAAGGACGATTGGTTGTTCCCGATATAGATGGATTGAGAGATGAAGTTCAGAGGGAAAGTCATCACTCGAAATTGACGATTCATCCAGGTGGTAATAAGATGTATCGGGATATGAAGAGAGCTTACTACTGGGAAGGTATGAAGAAGGATGTTGGAAATTTTATTTCCAAATGTATGAATTGCCAGTTGGTGAAAGCTGAGCAGAAGAAGCCCAATGGATTACTTCAGCCATTAGAGGTTCCTACATGGAAGTTGGAGCAAGTGTCGATGGATTTTATCGATGGTCTACCTAGGACAAGAGCAGGGAATGAAGGGATTTGGGTCATAGTAGATCGTTTGACTAAGAGTGCAAGGTTCATTCCTGTTCGATCGACTAGGACTGCATCAAAGTTGGCTGAGCTGTATGTGAAATGGATTGTTCGATTCCAGGGTGTTCCGAAGAGTATAGTGAGCGATCGAGACCCATTGTTCACTAGTGGATTTTGGAAGAGCTTCCAGGAAGTTTTGGGAACCGAGTTGTGTTTGAGTACAGCTTATCACCCTCAAACAGATGGTCAGACTGAGAGAGTCAACCGAGTTTTGGAAGATCTTCTTAGAGCTTGTGTTTTGGACTTCGGAGGATCATGGGAAGATCACCTTCATTTGGTGGAGTTTGCTTATAATAACAGTTATCAGTCGAGTATTGGTATGGCACCATATGAGGCATTATATGGAAGACCGTGTAACTCTCCGACATGTTGGTTGGAAACTAGAGAAAAGCTGATACTTGGGCCAGAGATGATTCGACAGACTTCAGATTGTATAGAGATCATTCGGCAACAAATGAAGGCAGCCCAAGATCGTCAGAAAAGTTATGCGGATAATCGTCGAAAGGATTTGGAATTCGACGTGGGCGATATGGTTTTTGTGAAGATTTCTCCGTTGAAGAATGTTATTAGATTCGGGAAGAAAGGGAAATTGACTCCGAGGTTCGTTGGACCATTTCCGATTATCGAGCGAATTGGAAAGCTCGCTTATAGATTGGAGTTACCGGAAAAGATGGTGGGTGTGCACAATGTTTTTCATGTGTCTTATCTACGGAAGTATGTGCATGACCCTACTACGGTGGTTTCTGCTGATAGCTGTGAAGACTTAGAGGTTGATCCCGTGGTTACGAGACCTCGTAAGCCGCTTCGTATTGTTGAAACCGATACGAAACAGCTTAGGAGGAAGACGATTACGTTGCTCAAGGTACAATGGAGTGATGATGTTAACGACTGTACATGGGAGGAGGAAGAGAGGATGAAGGCAGCTCATCCTGGACTCTTCGAGGTATGGCCCTAAAGTGTCGTGACATCTCATGAATTTGTAGCTTGTTCTAAGTCTTAGAATTCTGCATGCTAGGTTAGAATTGGATGCATGGTTTGTTGATTGCTATGGATGGTAGGCATGCGGAATAATTGTGATTGCTGTTGTTTGCTTGGAATTTCGGGGGCGAAATTCCTAAGGGGGAGAGAATGTAACGACCCGTATTTTTACGTGTCGATAGATCGTAGAATTTGCAGGTCGTTAGTGTTGTTTGTGTTGCCTTTAGCTTGAGTCGCTTAGAAAGTTAACTCGTGAGCTAAGCTATAAGTCGTGAACGACTTAAGGAGTTAGGTCGTTAGGGAGTTAGGCCGTGAGTAGGGGTGAGCGACCTAAGAAGCATAGCGACCTATAGTAGTTAACGAGTTAGTGGGATGAGTCGTTGCCGAGTTAACTAGTGTCAGCGACTTAAGGGCTAGATCGTGTTCGAGTTAACAAGCTATACGAGTTAGTATGTGATCGAGTCAAGAGGAGGAACGACTCATGGTCTAGGCCGAGTCAGCGGGATAAGGGTTGGTGACCGACTTAGGACTTAGACGGGTTAGCAAGATGAGTCGTGGCCGACTCATAGGGTCAACAGGTGATAGGGTTGGCCGACTTAGGTGATGACCGACTCATGGGTTAGCGGCTTAAGGGGTTTAGGTCTTGAGTCGTTGAAAGGTTAGGTCGGCATGGTAATGAGTCATGAACGACTCATGTTGAGTCGGTAAAGGCTGGTTGGGTCGTGTCTACGATAAGTCGGCTGGTGGATGAGTCGTGAGTCGGCTAAGTTGTTGAGTCGTTAGGTCTTTGAGTCGGCAGGTTCTTGAGTCGGCAAGGCTAGGTCGTGGACGACTCATGTTAGGTCGGCGGCGACTCAAGGGGGCAGCGACTCAGGGGGAAATTCAGCCTATAAATAGAGGGGTTCGGCTCACTTTTTGGCACCGGTTTTTGAAGCAACGAAGTGCTGCCATTTTGAAGACTCGACTACAACATTTCTTCATCTTCTTTTCTCCATTCCAATCTAATTCTAACATCCATCCAAGATCGAAGATCCAAGTGCCAGAGTTGAAGATCTTCATCCGTTCGAGCTAGAATTCGTCGATTTGAGCGAGATATTGCCGGATCAAACCTTGATCTCCGCTGTCCAGATTTGAAGTGCTTAGATTTTGAGGTGTTTGGGTGATTTGGTGAGTGGTAGTTATCTCTCACGCGGATCCAAGGGAGTATATGGGATTGGTGGCTAGTTTATGTGTTTAAGATAGTGTTTTCTCGCATTTTCCTAAAGTCTGCATGTAGATCCATCATTTGTGAAGATGTTTACTTATGCAAGTTTATTTTCAAGTGTTAGAAACAAAACCCATGTTTTATATTTGATAGATCTATGCTAAAAACCATGATTTCACATATGTTGGACTCTTGCTCATTTATTTACGAAATTGCCATTATACTTGATATTACTTGTTAGATTTTGTTTGAATGCTTGATTGTTTGTATTGATGATTGATTTGGATTGTTTCAAGTTAGCTAGAGGTTGATTTGGAACAAGATGGGTTGAGATGATTCAAAAGCTAAGTGGAAAGGCTCTTGAATGATGGAAGCTGCCTATAGCATATGTAGCGGATGCGAAAGCTCATATGGACGGATTCGATGATGATGGACTTTGCCATGATGCGAGAAGGCAAAGCATGAGATTGAGATGAGACTTTGTTGTGATGCGATGAGGCAAAGTTTGATGTTGAGATGGGACGGGTCACGATGACGTTCCAAGCACGGGCTGCGACGACGTGCAAAGTTATGTTGATAACTCGGTGATGCGATCCGGGTTGGTGATAATGGTTAGCTTGAGAGGCGCTTGAGCTAGTATGGAAGTAGTCGTCGAGGAGGATGACTAGAAGGCTGAGATCTCATCGTTGTTGAAGGTTCTAGCATGCTCAAAGCAAGAGTACGTTGGAACGGGCTGCGACGACGTTCCAGGCACGGGCTGCGACGACGTGCTAGTACTCTGGGTAGTTGCGAAAATTCCTAGGCACGGGCTGCGACGACGTGCGGAGTTATGGCTAGAACCGGGGTTACCATTAGCCCTTGACGGATGGTCATTCAACTAACGGTGGAATCATGGCAATGATAGCAGTGATAGCCAGAGTCATGGATGTTTGGTTGTATTATCATTCGGCCTCAAGAGTGGTGTTTTCTGGGTGCTTATCTGATCTTGGTTTAGGCCTTGGGGGTTTGTATTTGGAAAGCATCACCCTTGACTCGAGTGATTATTGCTTTATTTTAATTATCTGTTATGTTATGATTGCTTCTCCTTAGTGTGTGTCTGGGGGCTATCACTGTGAGAAGAGGTGGAGTGGGATGGTTTGGTTCCTATTCCTTTTATCCTTTATGCTCTTTTGGTATGTATGATAGTTAATTTACTGCTCACTAAGACTTTGTCTGACTCAAGGTTTTATGTCTCCTCTTATTACCTTGGGCTGTTCATCCATGTTGGGATGGGCAGACTAGGTAGCAGGTGACAGGTGCTGTGCTTAGAGTTCTCCGCTGATGATGACGAAGACGAGCAGGAGGCTATGCATATTATTTCTTATATGTACTGGGTATCCGCTGCTGTATTTGATGAGTGTTTTGTAGTGAGGTCTTGATGTATGGATTTTATTGAGATGATTGTATAAAACTACTGTGATGCTTATATGATGATTTTCTGTTATGAGACTTCACTATATATTTCTCTATTGTATTTTATCCATGCGCTGTGAGTTACGATAGAGATTCTGCGATTTTATTTTACCCTGACTATCGTCCATGGCTGCCTTGCACACCTTTCAGCGCATTATTCCCTTGTTTTGGTGCGAGAGTCATGGGCGGTCGTCACAATTCCTGTCCTAGATTTTGAGCAAATCTGAAAAGAATGGAAGGAATCTCAATTTGAAATCTGGATCTCCCTCTTAGATTTATGCAATCCGGTATCGAAGATAGATCCACGGAGCAGGAGAAAGAACTGGTTCTTTTTCTTTCTCAGTGAAAGCACCAAAATGTTTGCACCAAAATTGGGCAAACACCCTTCGGAAGTTTTTGAAGAGATAGTAAATGAAGAACTTGAATTGGAAATAAGGACTAAGATAACTCCAAATCACAGAAAAGTAAATTGCACAGAAGACAAGGATTTAGAGTGGTTCGGCTATGCGCCTACGTCCACTATGAAGCTTTATCACTTTATTCCTTAGTACTTGAAGATTACAAGTGTTTTTAAGCAAATTACAGCAGAAAATGGACTTAAATTCGAAATTATCAGCAAAGGAGGTAGAATGGAGTGGTTCCAGCAGCGTTTAGGCTTATTCTTCTTCTCCAAATTCTCCGATCCCTTTTCTGAATGACCAGGGGCTCTATTTATAGGTGTGGAAGGCCAAAATCCCGCCTAAAGCTCAAGGAGGCTGCCTGGCACGTGAGGGGGGCCCATATGCCCGCGTTCTCGAAGTCCGTGCCCAGTTCGGGATCGATTCGAAGTCAACTTCGAATCGATCAAAAACGCATCCAATCGAGGCAAAATTTGGTGTGTACATCCTTCAACATGTAAGTAAGCTTCTGTGAAAATTTCATGGCATTTGGATCATGGGATTGAGAGATATGATCGATTCAAGATTGCGTCTTCGTATGCCCTGTTTGCCTCGACTCCATTCACTGATCCATTCGAACCCATATGGTTCGAACCCATATGGTTCGAATCCATATGGTTCGAACCCATATGGTTCGAATCCATATGGTTCGAATCCATATGCCTCGAATCATGGGTTCGAATCCATGTGATTTTGACTCCATATGTTTCGAAACCCTGTTTACGTATGCGAAGGCAGTGACGTGGTGTATTGTGTAGATGGATTCGAAGTTGATGGATGCGAGGCTGATGGAGTCGAAGTTGATGGATGCGAGGCGGATGGAGTCGAAGTTGATGGATGCGAGGCTGATGGAGTCGAAGTCGATGGACGCGAGGCCGATGGAGTCGAAGTTGATGGATTCGAGGCTAGGTGAAGTCGTTGGTTCGAAGCGTATCCCCCTCTGATGGATTCGAAAGGAGGCACGCCCTTGATGGATTCGAAGTAGGGCGCTTATGATGGGTTCGAAGCAAGGCTTCAGCGATGGGTTCGAAGCAAGGCTTCAGCGATGGGTTCGAAACAAGGCTTCAGCGATGGGTTCGAAACAGGGCTTCTTCATGGTTTCGAACGTGATGGGTTCGAAACAGATGGTTTCGAACATGGTGGTTTCGAACCGAGCATTGTGCATTCTATTAACTTGAATCCATCATAACTTGAGCATGCGACCTCGGATTGACTTGAAATTTGAATTGGTGGCTTCTATGGTCCTTCTTGTTATGCCCTATCAATTGTGGCCCGATCCGGACTTGGACAGAATTCATCGATAACCATAGCGGAGCGAAGCACGATCAATCTCTGAGGCGAACTGTCTTTTGTCTTTGACCAATCTTTTGGTATCACGGCTTTTGCCCAAAAAGCGGGATAACAGTACGGCAATGTTTCGCCATTTCAGGCGGATGTTGCACCTTGCACCGTGGATGTTGCACCCTGTAGATATCGATTATTCGGACGGTCATAACTTCTCGCTCGTTTAGAGTTACGGGAGCCATAACCTGTCAAAACGAAGGCCACGGTGAGTTCTACGGCTTTGATAGCTTTCAGCCATCAATGGATAGATTAATGCCCAAAAAGGACAACCCGAATCTCAATCGGGTCTCGTAAGTTTTTTACCCTTCGTTTTTTCGACATCGGATGTTTACGGTAAAACGGGATTACCGTGGCTCGTCTTCGATTTACCATCGCTGGAGAGTGGTGCACCATGGTACTTTTCCGTTTCAAATCCATGCACGCATTTCTTAAAGTCGTACGACACTGTTTCGCCATTTCGGACGGACGTTGCACCTTGCACCGCGTATGTTGCACCCTGTAGATATCGATTATTCGGACGGCCATAACTTCTGACTCGTTTAGAGTTACGGGGACGATAACCTGTCAAAACGAAGGACACGGTGAGTTCTACGTCTTTGACAGCTTTTAGCCGTCAACGGATAGATTAATGCCCAAAAAGGACAACCCGAATCTCAATCGGGTCTCGTAAGTTTTTCACCCTTCGTTTTTTCGACATCGGATTTTTACGGTAAAACGGGATTACCGTGGCTCGACTTCGATTTACCATCGCTGGAGAGTGGTGCACCATGGTACTGTTCCGTTTCAAATCCATGCATACATTTATAAAAGTCGTACGGCACTGTTTCGCCATTTCGGACGGACGTTGCACCTAGCACCGCGAATGTTGCACCCTGTAGATATCGATTATTCGGACGGCCATAACTTCTGGCTCGTTTAGAGTTACGGGGGCGATAACCATTCAAAACGAAAGCCACGGTGAGTTCTATGGCATTGTCAGCTTTCAACCGTCAACGGATAGATTAATGCCCAAAAAGGACTACCCGAATCCTAATCTGGTCTCGTAAGTTTTTTACCCTTCCTTTTTTACGACGCCGGATTTTTACGGTAAAACGGGATTACCGTGGCTCGTCTTCGATTTACCATCGCTAGAGAGTGGTGCACCACGGTACTGTTCCGTTTCAAATCCATGCACGCATTCCTAAAAGTCGTACGGAAATGTTTCGCCATTTCGGACGGATGTTGCACCTTGCACCGTGGATGTTGCACCCTGTAGATATCGATTATTCAGACGGCCATAACTTCTCGCTCGTTAGAGTTACGGGAGACATAAACTCTCAAAAGAAAGGCCACGATGAGTTCTATGGCTTTGACAGCTTTCAGCAGTCAACGGATAGATTAATTCCCAAAAACGACAACCCGAATCTCAATCGGGTCTCGTAAGTTTTTTACCCTTCGTTTTTTCGACATCGGATTTTTACGGTAAAACGGGATTACCGTGGCTCATCTTCGATTTACCATCGCTGGAGAGTGGTGCACCATGGTACTGTTCCGTTTCAAATACACGCACGCATTTCTAAAAGTCGTACGGCACTGTTTCGCCATTTCGGACGGACATTGCACCTTGCACCGCGGATGTTGCACCCTGTAGATATCGATTATTCGGACGGCCATAACTTCTGGCTCGTTAAGAGTTACGGGGGCGATAACCTATCAAAACGAAGGCCACGGTGAGTTCTACGGCTTTGACAGCTTTCAGCCATCAACGGATAGATTAATGCCCAAATAGGACAACCCGAATCTCAATCGGGTCTCGTAAGTTTTTTACACTTCGTTTTTTCGACATCGGATTTTTACGGTAAAACGGGATTACCGTGGCTCGTCTTCGATTTACCATCGCTTGATAGTGGTGCACCATGGTACTGTTCCGTTTCAAATCCATGCACGCATTTCTAAAAGTCATACGACATTGTTTCGCCATTTCGGACGGATGTTGCACCTTGCACCGCGGATGTTGCACCCCGTAGATATCGATTATTCGGACGGCCATAACTTCTGACCCGTTTAGAGTTACGGGAGCCATAACCTGTTAAAATGAAGGCCACGGTGAGTTCTACGGATTTGACTGCTTTCAGCCGTCAACGGATAGATTAATGCCCAAAAAGGACAACCCGAATCTCAATCGGGTCTCGTAAGTTTTTTACCCTTCGTTTTTTCGACACCGGATTTTTACGGTAAAACGGGATTACCGTGGCTCGTCTTCGATTTACCATCGCTGGAGAGTGGTGCGCCATGGTATTGTTCCGTTTCAAATCCATGCACGCATTTCTAAAAGTCGTAAGGCACTGTTTCGCCATTTCGGACGGAAGTTGCACCTTGCACCGTGGATGTTGCACCCTGTAGATATCGATTATTCAGACGGCCATAACTTCTGGCTCGTTTAGAGTTACGGGAGACGTAACCTGTCAAAACGAAGGCCACGGTGAGTTTTACGGCTTTGAAAGCTTTTAGCCGTCAACGGATAGATTAATGCCCAAAAAGGATAGCCCGAATCTCAATCGGGTCTCGTACGTTTTTTACCCTTCGTTTTTTCGACACCGGATTTTTACGGTAAAACGGGATTAACGTGGCTCGTCTTCATTTACCATCGCTGGAGCGTGGTGCACCATGGTACTATTCCGTGTCAAATCCACGCACGCATTTCTAAAAGTCATACGGCACTGTTTCGCCATTTCGGACGGATGTGGCACCTTGCACCACGGGTGTTGCACCCTGTAGATATCGATTATTAGGACGGCCATAACTTCTGGCTCGTTTAGAGTTATGGGAGCCATAACCTGTCAAAACGAAGGCCACGATGAGTTCTACGGCTTTGATAGCTTTCAGCCATCAACGGATTGATTAATGCCCAAAAAGGACAACCCGAATCTCAATCTGGTCTCGTAAATTTTTTACCCTTCGTTTTTTCGACATCGGATTTTTACGGTAAAACAGGATTACCGTGGCTCGTCTTCGATTTACCATCACTGGAGAGTGGTGCACCATGGTACTGTTCCGTTTCAAATCCATGCACGCATTTCTAAAAGTCGTACGGCACTGTTTCGCCATTTCGGACGGACGTTGCACCTTGCACCGCGGATGTTGCACCCTGTAGATATCGATTATTCGGACAACCATAACTTCTGGTTCGTTTAGAGTTACGGGAGCCATAACCTGTCAAAACGAAGGCCACAGTGAGTTCTACGATTTTGACGGCTTTCAGACGTCAACGGATAGATTAATGCCCAAAAAGGACAACCCGAATCTCAATCGGGTCTCGTAAGTTTTTTACCTTTCGTTTTTTCGACACCGGATATTTAATGCCCAAAACGGGATTACCGTGGCTCGTCTTCGATTTACCATCGCTGGAGAGTGGTGCACCATGGTACTGTTCCATTTCAAATCCATGCACGCATTTATAAAAGTCGTACAGCACTGTTTCACCATTTCGGACGGACGTTGCACCTAGCACCGCGGATGTTGCACCCTGTAGATATCGATTATTCGGACGGCCATAACTTCTGGCTCGTTTAGAGTTACGGGGGCGATAACCGGTCAAAACGAAGGCCACAGTGAGTTCTACAGCTTTGACAGCTTTCAGCCATCAACGGATAGATTAATGCTAAAAAAGGACAACCCGAATCTCAATCTGGTCTCGTATGTTTTTTATCCTTCCTTTTTTCGACGCCGGATTTTTACGGTAAAACAGGATTACCGTGGCTCGTCTTCGATTTACCATCGCTGGAAAGTGGTGCATCATGGTACTGTTTCGTTTCGAATCCATGCACGCATTCCTAAAAGTCGTACGACAATGTTTCGCCATTTCGGACGGATGTTGCACCTTGCACCATGGATGTTGCACCCTGTAGATATTGATTATTCGGACGGTCATAACTTCTCGCTCGTTTAGAGTTACGGGAGCCATAACCTGTCAAAACGAAGGCCACGGTGAGTTCTACGGCTTTGACAGCTTTCAGCCAAAGTCGTACTGCACTGTTTCTCCATTTCGGACGGACGTTGCACCTAGCACCGCGAATGTTGCACCCTGTAGATATCGATTATTCGGACGGCCATAACTTCTGGCTCGTTTAGAGTTACGGGGGCGATAACCTGTCAAAACGAAAGCCACGGTGAGTTCTACGGCATTGACAGCTTTCAACCGTCAACAGATAGGTTAATGCCCAAAAAGGACTACCCGAATCTTAATTTGGTCTCGTAAGTTTTTTACCCTTCCTTTTTTCGACGCCGGATTTTTACGGTAAAACGGGATTACCGTGGCTCGTCTTCGATTTACCATCGCTAGAGAGTGATGCACCATGGTACTATTCTGTTTCAAATCCATGCACGCATTCCTAAAAGTCGTACGAAAATGTTTCGCCATTTCGGACGGATGTTGATATCGATTATTCGGACGGCCATAACTTCTCGCTTGTTTAGAGTTACGGGAGCCATAACCTCTCCAAACGAAGGCCACGGTGAGTTCTACGGCATTGACAGCTTTCAGCCGTCAACGGATAGATTAATGCCCAAAAAGGACAACCCGAATCTCAATTGGGTCTCGTAAGTTTTTTACCCTTCGTTTTTTCGACACCGGATTTTTACGGTAAAGGGATTACCGTGGCTCGTCTTCGATTTACCATCGCTGGAGAGTGGTGCACCATGGTACTGTTCCGTTTCAAATCCATGCGCGCATTTCTAAAAGTCGTAAGGCACCGTTTCGCCATTTCGGACGGAAGTTGCACCTTGCACCGTGGATGTTGCACCATGTAAATATCGATTATTCAGACGGCCATAACTTCTGGCTCGTTTAGAGTTACGGGAGACATAACCTGTCAAAACGAAGGCCACGGTGATTTTTAAGGTTTTGAAAGATTTCAGCCGTCAACGGATAGATTAATGCCCAAAAAGGACAGCCCGAATCTCAATCGGGTCTCGTAAGTTTTTTACCCTTCGTTTTTTCGACATCGGATTTTTACGGTAAAACGGGATTACCGTGGCTCGTCTTCGATTTACTATTGCTGGAGAGTGGTGCACCATGATACTATTCCGGTTCAAATCCATGCACGCATTTCTAAAAGTCGTACGGCACTGTTTCGCAATTTCGGACGGATGTTGCACCTTGCACCACGGATGTTGCACCCTGTAGATATCGATTATTAGGACGGCCATAACTTCTGGCTCGTCTAGAGTTACGGGAGCCATAACCTGTCAAAACGAAGGCCACGATGAGTTCTACGGCTTTGATAGCTTTCAGCCATCAACGGATAGATTAATGCCTTAAAAGGACAACCCGAATCTCAATCTGGTCCCGTAACTTTTTTACCCTTCGTTTTTTCGACATCGGATTTTTACGGTAAAACAGAATTACCGTGGCTCGTCTTTGATTTACCATCACTGGAGAGTGGTGCACCATGGTACTGTTCTGTTTCAAATCCATGCACGCATTTCTAAAAGTCGTACGGCACTGTTTCGCCATTTCGGACGGACGTTGCACCTGGCACCGCGGATGTTGCACCCTGTAGATATCGATTATTCGGACGGCCATAACTTCTGGTTCGTTTAGAGTTACGGGAGCCATAACCTGTCAAATCGAAGGCCACGGTGAGTTCTACGATTTTGACGGCTTTCAGACGTCAACGGATAGATTAAGGCCCAAAAAGGACAACCCGAATCTCAATCGGGTCTCGTAAGTTTTTTACCTTTCCTTTTTTCGACACCGGATATTTAATGCCCAAAACGGGATTACCGTGGCTCGTCTTCGATTTACCATCGCTGGAGAGTGGTGCACCATGGTACTGTTCCATTTCAAATCCATGCACGCATTTATAAAAGTCGTACAGCACTGTTTCACCATTTCGGACGGACGTTGCACCTAGCACCGCGGATGTTGCACCCTGTAGATATCGATTGTTCGGACGACCATAACTTCTGACTCGTTTAGAGTTACGGGGGCGATAACGTGTCAAAACGAAGGCCACCGTGAGTTCTACAGGTTTGACAGCTTTCAGCCGTCAACAGATAGATTAATGCGAAAAAAGGACAACCCGAATCTCAATCTGGTCTCGTAAGTTTTTTATCCTTCCTTTTTTCGACGCCGGATTTTTACGGTAAAACAGGATTACCGTGGCTCGTCTTCGATTTACCATCGCTGGAGAGTGGTGCACCATGGTACTGTTCCGTTTCGAATCCATGCACGCATTCCTAAAAGTCGTACGGCCATGTTTCGCCATTTCGGACGGATGTTGCACCTTGCACCGTGGATGTTGCACCCTGTAGATATCGATTATTCGGACGGTCATAACTTCTCGCTCGTTTAGAGTTACGAGAGCCATAACCTGTCAAAACGAAGGCCACGGTGAGTTCTACGGCTTTGACAGCTTTCAGCCAAAGTCGTACGGCAATGTTTCGCCATTTCGGACAGACGTTGCACCTAGCACCGCGAATGTTGCACCCTGTAGATATCGATTATTCGGACGGCCATAGCTTCTGGCTCGTTTAGAGTTACGGGGCGATAACCTGTCAAAACGAAAGCCACAGTGAGTTCTACGGCATTGATAGCTTTCAACCGTCAACAGATAGGTTAATGCCCAAAAAGGACTACCCGAATCTTAATTTGGTCTCGTAAGTTTTTTACCCTTCCTTTTTTCGACGCCGGATTTTTACGGTAAAACGGAATTACCGTGGCTCGTCTTCGATTTACCATCGCTAGAGAGTGGTGCACCATGGTACTGTTCCGTTTCAAATCCATGCACGCATTCCTAAAGGTCGTACAAAAATGTTTCGCCATTTCGGACGGATGTTGCACCTTGCACCGTGGATGTTGCACCCAGTCGATATCGATTATTCGGACGGCCATAACTTCTCGCTTGTTTAGAGTTACGGGAGCCATAACCTCTCAAAACGAAGGCCACGGTGAGTTCAATGGCTTTGACAGCTTTCATCAGTCAACGGATAGATTAATGCCCAAAAAGGACAACCCGAATCTCAATCGTGTCTCGTAAGTTTTTTACCCTTCGTTTTTTCGACACCGGTTTTTACGTAAAACGGGATTACCGTGGCTCGTCTTCGATTTACCATCGCTGGAGAGTGGTCCACCATGGTACTGTTCCGTTTCAAATCCATACACGCATTTCTAAAAGTCATACGACACTGTTTCGCCATTTCGGACGGATGTTGCACCTTGCACCGCGGATGTTGCACCCTGTAGATATCGATTATTCGGACGGCCATAACTTCTGGCTCGTTTAGAGTTACGGGAGCCACAACCTGTCAAAACGAAGGCCACGGTGAGTTCTACGACTTTGACCGCTTTCAGCGGCCAACGGATAGATTAATGTCAAAAAAGGACAACCCGAATCTCAATCGGGTCTCGTAAGTTTTTTACCCTTCGGTTTTTCGACATCAGATTTTTACGGTAAAACGGGATTACCGTGGCTCGCCTTCGATTTACCATCGCTGGAGAGTGGTGCACCATGGTACTGTTCCGTTTCATATCCATGCACGCATTTCTAAAAGTCGTAAGGCACTGTTTCGCCATTTCGGACGGAAGTTGCACCTTGCACCGTGGATGTTGCACCCTGTAGATATCGATTATTCGGATGGCCATAACTTCTGGCTCGTTTAGAGTTACGGGAGACGTAACCTGTCAAAACAAAGGCCACGGTGAGTTTTACGGCTTTGAAAGCTTTCAGCCGTCAATCGATAGATTAATGCCCAAAAAGGACAGCCCGAATCTCAATCGGGTCTCGTAAGTTTTTTACCCTTCGTTTTTTCGACATCGGATTTTTACGGTAAAACGGGATTACCGTGGCTCGTCTTCGATTTACCATCCCTGGAGAGTGGTGCACCATGGTGCTGTTCCGTTTCAAATCCATGCACACATTTATAAAAGTCGTACGACACTGTTTCGCCATTTCGGACGGACGTTGCACCTTGCACCGCAGATGTTGCACCCTGTAGATATCGATTATTCGGACGGCCATAACTTCTGGTTCGTTTAGAGTTATGGGAGCCATAACCTGTCAAAACGAAGGCCACGGTAAGTTCTACGATTTTGATGGCTTTCAGCCGTCAACGGGTAGATTAATGCCCAAAAAGGACAACCCGAATCTCAATCGGGTCTCGTAAGTTTTTTACCTTTCGTTTTTTCGACACCGGATATTTAATGCCCAAAACGGGATTACCGTGTCTCGTCTTCGATTTACCATCGCTGGAGAGTGGTGCACCATGGTACTGTTCCATTTCAAATCCATGCACGCATTCATAAAAGTCGTACAGCACTGTTTCACCTTTTCGGACGGACGTTGCACCTAGCACCGTGGATGTTGCACCCTGTAGATTTCGATTATTCGGACGACCATAACTTCTGGCTCGTTTAGAGTTACGGGGGCGATAACCTGTCAAAACGAAGGCCACAGTGAGTTCTACGGCTTTGACAGCTTTCAGCCGTCAACGGATAGATTAATGCCAAAAAAGGACAACCCGAATCTCAATCTGGTCTCGTAAGTTTTTTATCCTTCCTTTTTTCGACGCCGGATTTTTACGGTAAAACGGGATTACCGTGGCTCGTCTTCGATTTACCATCCCTGGAGAGTGATGCACCATGGTAATGTTCCGTTTCGAATCCATGCACCCATTTCTAAAAGTCGTACGGCAATGTTTCGCCATTTCGGACGGATGTTGCACCTTGCACCATGGATGTTGCACCCTGTAGATATCGATTATTCGGACGGTCATAACTTCTCGCTCGTTTAGAGTTACGGGAGCCATAACATGTCAAAACGAAGACCACGGTGAGTTCTACGGCTTTGACAGCTTTCAGCCAAAGTCGTACGGCACTGTTTTGCCATTTCGGACGGACGTTGCACCTAGCACCGCGAATGTTGCACCCTGTAGATATCGATTATTCGGACGGCCATAACTTCTATCTCGTTTAGAGTTACGGGGACGATAACATGTCAAAACGAAAGCCACAGTGAGTTCTACGGCAATGACAGCTTTCAACCGTCAACGGATGGATTAATGCCCAAAATGGACTACCCGAATCTTAATCTGGTCTCGTAATTTTTTTACCCTTCCTTTTTTCGACGCCGGATTTCTACGGTAAAAGGGGTTAACATGGTTCGTCTTCGATTTACCATCGCTAGAGAGTGGTGCACCATGGTACTATTCCATTTCAAATCCATGCACGCATTCCTAAAAGTCGTACGGAAATGTTTCGCCATTTCGGACGGATGTTGCACCTTGCACCGTGGATGTTGCACCCTGTAGATATCGATTATTCGGACGGCCATAACTTCTCACTCGTTTAGAGTTACGGGAGCCATAACCTCTCAAAACGAAGGCTACGGGGAGTTCTACGGCTTTGACAGCTTTCAGCAGTCAACGGATAGATTAATGCCCAAAAAGGACAACCCGAATCTCAATCGGGTCTCGTAAGTTTCTTACCCTTCGTTTTTTCGACAGCGGATTTTTATGGTAAAATGGGATTACCGTGGCTCGCCTTCGATTTACCATCGCTGGAGAGTGGTTCACCATGGTACTGTTCCGTTTCAAATCCTTACGCACATTTCTAAAAGTCATACGGCACTGTTTCGCCATTTCGGACGGATGTTGCACCTTGCACCGTGGATGTTGCACCCTGTAGATAACGATTATTCGGATGGCCATAACTTCTGGCTCGTTTAGAGTTACGGGAGCCATAACATGTCAAAACGAAGGCCACGGTGAGTTCTATGACTTTGACCGCTTTCAGCCGTCAACGGATAGATTAATGTCCAAAAAGGACAACCCGAATCTCAATCGGGTCTCGTAAGTTTTTTACCCTTCGTTTTTTCGACATCGGATTTTTATGGTAAAACGGGATTACCGTGGCCCGTCTTCAATTTACCATCGCTGGAGAGTGGTGCACCATGGTACTGTTCCGTTTCAAATACATGCACGCATTTCTAAAAGTTGTACGGCATTGTTTCGCCATTTCGGACGGATGTTGCACCTTGCAGCGCGGATGTTGCACCCCGTAGATATCGATTATTCAGACGGCCATAACTTCTGCCTCGTTTAGGGTTACAGGAGCCATAACCTGTCAAAACGAAGGCCACGGTGAGTTCTACGGCTTTGACAGCTTTCAGCCATCAACGGATAGATTAATGCCCAAAAAGGACAACCTGAATCTCAATCGGGTCTCGTAAGTTTTTTACCCTTCCTTTTTTCGACGCCGGATTTTTGCGGTAAAACGGGATTACCGTGGCTCGTCTTCGATTTACCATCGCTAGAGAGTGGTGCACCATGGTACTGTTCTGTTTCAAATCCATGCACGCATTCCTAAAAGTCGTACGAAAATGTTTCGCCATTTCGGACGGATGTTGCACCTTGCACCGTGGATGTTGCACCCAGTAGATATCGATTATTCGGACGGCAATAAATTCTCGCTTGTTTAGAGTTACGGGAGCCATAACCTGTCAAAACGAAGGCCACAGTGAGTTTTACCGCTTTGATAGCTTTCAGCCGTCAACGGATAGATTAATGCCCAAAAAGGACAACCCGAATCTCAATCGGGTCTCGTAAGTTTTTTACCCTTCGTTTTTTCGACACCGGATATTTAATGCCCAAAACGGGATTACCGTGGTGTTTGCGCAAAAAATGGCAAACACCTCCAAGTCGTGTTATTTAGTTGATTATATGCGATTTTCAATGGTTTGGGTGAGTTATGTAAATATGAAAAAAGCAGGGGTTGAAATGTAAAAGACACACAGATTTATAGTGGTTCGGCCAGAACGTGCCTACGTCCACTTTATATGTTATTATCTTCTTTCTTTCAGATTACAAGTACAAAGCTTTGTATACAAGTATGTGAAAGTAGTTTGAAAGTTCCTTCCTTGCTTGAGCTCTCAAACTTGTCTGCCATTGTTGTACCCCTGCCCCTCTATTTATAGAGTGAGGTAGGGGGTAGGGGTCTTGGATGTATATAGCTGCTGGCGGGCCCGGGCTGAAGCAATCTGGCCTGGTAGCATTCTGGTTCGGCGAAGCCTTGGTTCGGCCATGCTTGGAGAGGTTGGAGCTTGGTCCGGTTGTGGATGGTTCGGTGATGAGATAGCCACTTGGTTCGGCCTTACCTTGGTTCGGTATTGAAGGAGTTGTGGTTGGACCGGTTGTTGTTTGGACCGGTTGCGGTTTGGACTGGTGCTTTGAGGGTTGGTCCGGTCTTGGTGGTGAAGTATGGTGGGAAATGGGTTGGACCGGTGATGGTGGTCCGGTGATGGTGGGAAATGGGTTGGACCGGTGGTGGATGGAAATTGTGTCGGACCGGTGGAGTTGGGGGTTGATTCAGCAGGAGCTTGGACCGGATGGGTGTCATGCCGAATGAACCTTTGCCCGTATTGCCGAATGAGCTTGTGCTTGGAATGCCGAATGAACTTAGGAACCGGATGGAATGGAGGTTGCGAACCCGGGTGAAACTGACGCTTCTCGGTCTCAAGATCTTCTGGGTGAAAATTCGCCCAACATTTGCCCCCCAAAGTGGGGCACGTGCTTGCATGTGTTGCGCTTTGTTTCCCTGTGGTAGGAAGGCTTGTTTTGTAATGCCATGGACTGGATGTTCACATCCTGTTGGTGTTCTCATGCCTTGCGGTAGGAAGGCGCGATTTGTTAATGCATTGAGCTGGACGTTCATATCTTGTTGATGTCCTGAAAAAGGAATTTACAGTTATAATGTGATTTCAAATGACGACCGTTCGGGAACGCAGTATTTGAGATGAAGTGAATCGTGTCGTTCGGGGCGAGAGAGTGTGCCCCGAGGGGGCTTAGCTTTATCGACGCCAGGTTCACGTTAGAGTGGGTCCCTGGATCGTTTGTCAAGGTGGTTTATCGCCAGCTCAGAGCATGCCTAAGGGTTGTTCGCGACCCCGTACATGTGTAAGTAGCTTAGCCATTTCAGAATTAGCAGAACTAAATATCCATCCAATCGGTGAGTTTTAAAAGGATGTCAAAGTGTAAATTCTCACAACGGTAGGGTTAATAGCCATTCAGAGCATGCCTGTGGGCCGTTCGTGGTCACGTACATGTGTAAATGATTAACCCATGTTAAGTGAAAAATTTACTACTTGTTCATCGTTATCATAACTTCTATTTTATCAGTAGATCCTAGAGTCCGGTACTTATCTGAGTGAGGCTCTTTGCATGCCCCCCGATTCTGGTCTTCGCTGGTTTGCATAGCTTCATTCGGTTCTTGTTTGGTCCGGCGCTTCAAGTCATTTGGTCAATAGCCAACCAGTTGGTTCGGTATGTTGGTCCGGTATGCCGAACCATTTGGTTCGGCACTCCTGCTCTCGTCTATATATAGGGGCTACACCCCCCCTTAGTTATTCCTTACCGAACCAACGAGAGCCGAACCAAGCCCATACCGAATCGAACCTTTGCCGAATCAAACCCTTGCCGAACCAGGTATATGCTCTTTTGTCGAATGTCCTTGATTACCGAATGAATCTGATTGCCGAATAAACGCGTAAGGCTTTTAATGCCGAATGATTCTTTGTACCGAATGAACCTGGGATTTTAGTGCCGGATGAACTTCCAATGTCGAATGGAACTACCGAATGAGGCATATATCGAATGAGACCCGGAAATTTGAATCTTGAGCGAAATCTTAGGCTTTTATACGCTTGCTTTAGATACTTGCTTGTTCTAACATCGTGTTTTTCTTGTGATGCAGAAAATGTCTCGCAAAGCGGAAACCCGATCGGATAAAAAGAAGTCCAAAGGTAGAGTAGAGTCATCTTCCTCCGTGCCCCCAGCCCAACCAGGACCGGTGCAACATGGGCCTGCCCCGAGGTCGTTAGTGGACGGGTACGGTCCTCAGGAACTTCTGGTCTCCCCTCCCGATTGCTTTCCTAGCTCCCTAAAGGAGGAGCAACTTGATGTTATATCCCGTTCCTTCGGGATAGACAGGGCTTGCATGCTGTTGCCGGGAGATGGAGTGATGCCGTATAATCCCCCCGAAGGTTACTTTGCTTACAGCAGATATCACTGCATGTGTGGTGCTATCCCTCCTATCAATGCCTGGATAGTCAGCTTTACCACATATTTGAAGGTGGCTCCATTCCAGCTTCAGCCTAACTCTTACGCCATTCTGGTAAGCCTTTTCGTCATCTTCCAGAGGAGGTACGGGCGCCCTCCTTCTATCCGGGAAATTCGATATTTGTATAACCTGAGAGGCTACAAGAAGGGGTCTCCGTATATTAGTCTGGAAGCTGCCGTGCCCTTCAAACCGGTCTTGGACTTATATTCAAAGTTTACCATGTTCAAGAAAGGATGGTTTTTTATCAAGGACGATTCTGTTTCTTTCCGCCTTTTCACTTCCGGCTGTAAGATGAATTTCATTTATATTTTCCATGTTCTGACTGTAGTGCTTCTTCTGACATGCTTCTATTTCTTGCTAGCGACAGGTGGCATTGCAGTCGTGGAGGATGATTCCTTGGCGCGGATGGCTGTTGAAATCAAGGCCATTCCGGCACGGGACATGTCGGCTTCTTTCCTAATCAGGAATGCTACCCTCCTGGAGTACAACTTGATCCTGCCGCACCAGTCCGTGGTTAAGCAGAGGAACACGGCTGAGGAGAAGGCTGCTAAAGCTAAGGAGGGGGCCACGGTGAAGAGTGGCAAGAGGAAGCCCTTTGCACAACACCCAGTTGTGGGAGGCAAGAAGCTTAAGGAGTCTGACGGCCCCTCTCCTAGTACTTGCCCGATCATCCCGGAGGAGGAAGGTTGTGACGACCGCCCATGACTCCCACACCAAATCAAGAGAATAGTGCGCTGAAAGGCATGCCAGGCAGCCATGGACGATAGTCAGGGTAAATAAACAGCGGAAAAACTCTATCGTACAACTCACAGCGCATGGATAAAATACAATAGAGAAATATAATATAGTGAAGCTCCATAGAACAGAACATCATCATATAAGCATCATAGTAGTTTTATACAAACATATGAATCATCCATACATCAAAGCCTCACTACATAACACTCAAACAAATACAGCAGCGGAACACCAGTACATATAATATGAAATAATATGCAAAAGCCTCCTGCTCGTCTTCGTCATCATCAGCGTAGATCTCGCAGAACAGTACCTGTCACCTGCTACCTAGTCTGCCCATCCCAACATGGATGAACAGCCCAAGGTAATAAGAGGAGACATAAAACCTTGAGTCAGACAAAGTCTTAGTGAGCAGTAAATTAACTACCAAACATACCAAAAGAGCATAAGGGATAAAAGGAATAGGAACCAAACCATCCCATTCCACCTCTTTCTACAGTGATAGCCCCCAGACGCACACTAAGGAGAAGCAAGCATAACATAGCAGGCAATTAAGGTAAAGCAATAATCACTTGAGTCAAGGTTGATGTTTTTCCAAATACAAACCCCCAAGGCCTAAACCAAGATCAGATAAGCACCCAGAAAACACCGCTCTTGAGACCGAATGATGATACAACCAAACGTCCAAACATCCATGACTCTGGCTATCACTGTTATCATTGACTTGATTTCACCGTTAGTTGAATGACCACATGTCAAGGGCTAATGGTAACCCCGGTTCTAGACATAACTCCGCACGTCATCGCAGCCCGTGCCTAGGAATTTTCGCAACTACCCAGAGTACTAGCACGTCGTCGCAGCCCGTGCTTGGAACGTCGTCGCAGCCCGTTCCAACGTACTCTTGCTTTGAGCATGCTAGAACCTTCAACAACGATGAGATCTCAGCCTCCTAGTCATCCTCCTCGACGACTATTTCCATACTAGCTCAAGCGCCTCTCAAGCTAACCATTATCAACCAACTCGAACCATCCCTCGAGTTATCAACGTGCTTGGAATGATCCCTTCCTAGATTATGCCAAGACTCACATCATACTTCGCTTCATCGCACCATAGCAAAGTCTCATCTCAACATCATGGTTTTCCTCTTCACATCATGGCAAAGTTCCATCTCAACATCATCCAATCCATACATATGAGCTTCAACATCCGCTACATATGTCTTAAGCAGCTTTCACCATTCAAGAGCCTTCTTTCACAGCTTTTGAATCGTCTTTGACCATACTTGTCCAAATCTATCAACTAGATAACTCATTCACAACAATCAAACAAGGCAAACATTAATCCAAACAAACAAGTAGTCAATTAAGATCTAAATAGGCATTTATAACTACAATGGCACTTTCGTAAATAAATGAGCATAGATCTAACATACATGAATCATGGGTTTTTAGCATAGATCTAACAATTATAAATCATGGGTTTTGTCTCTACAACTAGATGAATGAACTTGCAAAGGTAAACATCTTCATAAGTAATGGATCTACACTTGGATCTAAGGAAAAAATGCGTAAAACCACTATCTACAACACTTAAACAAGCCACCGATCCAATATACTCCTTTGGGTCCGTGTGAGAGATAACAACCACTCACCAAATCACCCAAATACTTCAAAAACTATCAACTTCAGATCTGGACAGCAAAGAACAAGGCTTGATCCGGCAAAATCTCGCTTCAAACGATGAAATCTCACTCGAACGGATGAAGATCTTCAACTTTGGCTCTTGGATCTTCGATCTTGATCTTCGATCTTGGATGGATGTTAGAACTAGATTGGAATGGAGAAAAGAAGATGAAGAAATGTTGAAGTCGAGCTCTCAAAATGGCAGCACTTCGTTGCTTCAAAAACCGGTGCCAAAAAGTGAGCCAAGCCCCTCTATTTATAGGCTGAAATCTCCCCTGAGTCGGCCCCTTATAAGTCGGTCAC
The DNA here is from genome assembly GCA_030765085.1 of Allium cepa. Classification (NCBI taxonomy): domain Eukaryota; kingdom Viridiplantae; phylum Streptophyta; class Magnoliopsida; order Asparagales; family Amaryllidaceae; genus Allium; species Allium cepa. The sequence goes on along the minus strand of CM060943.1, from coordinate 31,765,276 downwards.
GACTTATCCATGAGTCGTCCACGACTCATCTAACCCTGCGACCTATCAACACAAAAAGCCTTCGAGTCAACTGCCTAACGACTTAACCTATGACTAATATGCTACGACCTACGACTTAGTAAGGCCACGCGACCTAAGACACACACAACTCAAGCCCAAGCCTAAGTTCCAATCGACTTACGACTCAAGACAACTCAAGACCCTGCCGACTCAACTACCCACGACCTAAGCCTAAACCCCTTAAGTCGCTAACCCATGAGTCGGCATCCCTAAAGCCGTTGGTTCCTTAAGTCGCTCCACCTATAGGTCGGCAACACCACTGACTCGCCTACCACCTTAAGTCGGTCCTCTATGAGTCGTTAACGACTTAAAACCCTATTAACTCGAACACGACTCAACACTTAACACGTTAACTCGTGACTCATGCACCTTCCCTAAGTCATCTTCGACTTAACTACACTCTGAGCTAATTTTAGGTCGTTCCTATACTTAAGTCGTAACATCCTATAAGTCGTCTAACGACCTAACCTATAACTTGACATAACCGACCTGAGCTATGCACTGAGTCGCCCAAACGACTTATCTTCATGCCGACCCAACACTATACGACCTAAGCTATCACACGGCTTATCACCTTAGGCCGATAACCCTTAAGTCGGCAACCACCATAAACACGTTAAGTCGCTATCGTTGACTCATTTACGACTTAACAAACACGACTTAGGCTATAGATGTCATAACAATTCTAACGACCTAATAATTCTACGATTTATCGACACGTAAAATACGGGTCGTTACATTCTCTCCCCCTTAGAAATTTCGCCCCTGAAATTCCAAGCAAACAACAACGACAATCAAAATTATTCTGCATGCCTACCATCCATAGCAATCAACAAACCATGCATCCAATTGCTAACCTAGCATGCAGAATTCTAAGGCTAGAACAAGTTACAAATTCATGAGATGTCACGACACCTTAGGGCCATACCTCGAAGAGTTCAGGATGAGCTGCCTTCATCCTCTCTTCCTCCTCCCACGTACAGTCGTCAACATCATCACTCCATTGTACCTTGAGCAACGTAATCGTCTTCCTCCTAAGCTGTTTCATGTCAGTTTCAATAACACGAAGCGGCTTACGAGGTCTTCTAACCACTGTATCAACCTCTAAATCTTCACAGCTATCAGCAGAAACCACTGTAGTTGGGTCGTGCACATACTTCCGTAGATACGATATATGAAAAACATTGTGCACACCCGCCATCTTCTCCGGTAACTCCAATCTATATGCGAGCTTTCCAATTCGCTCAATAATCGGGAATGGTCCAACAAATCTTGGAGTTAATTTCCCTTTCTTCCCGAATCTAATAACATTCGTCAATGGAGAAATCTTCACAAAAACCATATCACCCACGTCGAATTCCAAATTCTTACGATGATTATCAGCTTAACTTTTCTGACGATCTTGGGCTGCCTTCATTCGTTGCCGAATGATCTCTATATACTCCGAAGTCTGTCGAATCATCTCTGGCCCAAGTATCAGCTTTTCTCCAGTTTCCAACCAACATGTCGGAGAGTTACACGGTCTTCAAAACAATGCCTCATATGGTGCTATACCAATACTTGACTGATAACTGTTATTATACGCAAATTCCACCAAATGAAGGTGATCTTCCCATGATCCTCCGAAGTCCAAAACACAAGCTCTAAGAAGATCTTCCAAAACTCGATTGACTCTCTCAGTCTGACCATCTGTTTGAGGGTGATAAGCTGTACTCAAACACAACTCAGTTCCCAAAACTTCCTGGAAGCTCTTCCAAAATCCACTAGTGAACAATGGGTCTCGATCGCTCACTATACTCTTCGGAATACCATGGAATCGAACTATCCACTTAACATACAACTCAGCCAACTTCGATGCAGTCCTAGTTGATCGAACAGGAATGAATCTTGCACTCTTAGTCAAACGATCTATGATGACCCAAATCCCTTCATTCCCTGTCCTGGTTCTAGGCAGGCCATCGATAAAATCCATCGACACTTGCTCCCACTTCCATGTAGGAACCTCTAATGGCTGAAGTAATCAACTGGGCTTTTTCTGCTCAGCTTTCACCAACTGGCAGTTCATACACTTGGAAATAAAATTTCCAACATCCTTCTTCATGCCTTCCCAGTAATAGGTTCTCTTCATGTCCCGATACATCTTATATCCACCTGGTTGAATCGTCAACTTCGAGTGATGACTTTCCCTCAGAACTTCATCTCTCAATCCATCTACATCGGGAACAACTAGTCGTCCTTGCTTTCGAAGCCAACCCTCTCGATTGACTTCAAATCCTTTATCCTTTTCTGGATTCTATCCAGATTCCAAATCACGGATAATCTTGACAAGCTTATCGTCTCATTTTTGGCTCTCACCAATCCTTTCCACAAGAGTAGGTCTTATCGATAAGTTTGCCAACATCTCAGGTTCCAATTCACATCTAGGCCTGAAATCAAATCCAGCCAAATACTCAAGATTCTTCCATTCCGAAAACATGGCTCCCAATCCTGCATGTCTTCGTCTTAACGCATCCGCCACTGCGTTGCCTTTTCCCGGAGTATAGGCTATACCAAAATCATACGATGCTAAAAACTCTAGCCATCGTTGCTGTCGAAGATTCAAATCCTTTTGGGAGAAAAGATACTTGAACGACTTATGATCCGTAAACAACTCGAATCGAACTCCCAATAGATAATGTCTCCACATCTTTAAAGCAAACACAATCGCCGCTAACTCCAAATCATGAGTCGGATAATTCCTTTCATGCGGCTTCAGTTGTCGACTAGCATACGCAACAACTTTATCCTTCTGCATTAGCACTGCTCCAAGTCCAGCGCCACATGCATCGGTGTAGACCACCGTCTCATCATTCCCACTTGGAATAGTCAAAACAGGAGCACTCGTCAGTCGCTCTTTCAGGATTTCAAAAGCTTGCTCACACTTAGCATCCCAACTGAACACTTGGTTCTTCTTCATCAATCTTGTTAATGGTGCAGCTATCTTGGAAAAGTCTTTGATAAACCGACGATAATATCCTGCTAATCCAAGAAAACTCCTCACATCAGATGCATTCTTAGGTCTAACCCAATCCTGGATAGCTGCAACCTTAGCGGGATCAACCGCGATTCCATTTCCATAAATAACATGACCTAAGAACCTCACTTCACTCTTCCAGAAGTGATACTTTGAAAACTTAGCCTTCAGCTGATGTTTCCGTAAGATTTCCAAAACAATCCGCAAGTGCGTCTTGTGCTCCTCCTCAGTTCTGGAATAAATCAGAATATCATCCACGAACACAAGCACGAACTTATTCAACTGATCCCTGAACACTCTATTCATGAGATCCACAAAATATGCTGGTGCATTGGTCAATCCAAACGGCATTACCAGCCACTCATAAAACCCGGATGGTGTCCGGAAAGCAGTCTTCGGCACACTATCCTTCGCCACTCTCAACTGGTGAAATCCCGTTGCCAATTCCATCTGAGAAAACACCTTAGCCTCGTGGAGCTGATCAAACAAGTCATCTATTCTCGGCAATGGATACTTGTTCTTCTTAGTCACCTTATTCAGCTCACGATAATCGACACACAACCTCAACGATCCATCCGCTTTGGTTGCGAAAACAACTGGTGCACCCCATTCGGACACACTACGCCGAATGAATCCTTTCTACAAAAGGTCATCAACTTGCACCTTCAACTCTTGCTGCTCCCTAGGCGCCATCCGCCTAAGAGGCATCACCACAGGTCTGGCTCCCTCAACTAGATCGATACGAAACTCGATCTCCCTATGCGGCGGTAACCCTTTGACTTCGTCAAAAGACATCCTCAAATCCATTCACAATAGGCACCGATGACAGTCCATCCCGTGGAGCAACCAGCGAATACATGAAGCTCATGAAGACGCCTTCTTCATGCTTACATCGTATCACAACCTTTCGCCCTTCCATATTCCCGACTGTCACCTCCAGCCTCTCACAATCAATCCTTGTCGTATACTTCCTAAGCCAGTCCATACCCAAAATAATTCCGAACCCCGCAAAGTTCAGAACAAAGCAATCACAAACAAACGAGCAATCATGACTCGACACAGCTAGACCATGGCATATCATACACAAACATGACGAACCCCCAACTGGATTAGTCACGACCAATGGCCTATCAACAATATCCGGCTCCAAACCTAACCGGCCTACCAAATCATCACAAACAAATGAATGCGACGCTCCAGTATCAAATAACACTCTAACTGGAACACCACAAATGGAAAGAGTACCTTGAACCACCACACTCTTCCCCTTCTCTTCAGTAGTAGGAGCTTTTGAAGACGACGGCACAGCTCCCAAAGCATAAGCTTGCACAATCTGCCTATCCCTCCTCGGTTCCGGACAATCCCTCCTGAAATGCCCTGGCTTGTCACAGTTGTGGCATTTCGCCGGCGCCTTTGGATTCTTACAATTCTTAGAAAGATGGCCCTTCAGCTGGCAATTGTAGCAAGTCACTTCGCCCTTCAGCTTCTTCTGACCATCCTTACCCTTCTGTTGTTGCTGCTTCCTCTTCTTGTTCCCACCCTGCTGCAGTTTAGACTCTTCCTTGGTTACAGCAACGGCAGAACTTTCCTTAGGAAACAAACTCTCATGCCTGAGAGCTTTCTCCACAAGCTTCTCAAATGGGTCATCCAAATGATCCACCAACTGCCTCCCAAGATAAGCGTCCAAGCCTGTCACAAACTTCTCGTTCTTCTGGTAGGGAGAATCAATATACGATCTGGCATACTTAGACAAAGCCTCAAACTCAGAAACATACTCAAGAACCGATCTTCCACCTCGTTTGAGCTCTACAAACCTCTTAAACAAAACAGATTTCTAAGCCGTAGAGATGAACTTAGCTTCAAATCTGACTTGGAATTGCTCCCAAGTAATCTTTTCCTCTGGAGTATCAATGGTGATAGAATTCCACCAATCAGCAGCTCTTCCCTGAAGCTGTCTCGATGCAAGCTTCCTCTTAGTTGCATCCTCAATCCCCAAGTCACCAAAAATCCTTCGACAAGCATCAATCCATCTCTGCACCTCAATGGTCGATTTCGTTCCCAAGAAAACTTTTCCTCCAAGAGAAGTATAGTCCTTGCAAAGCTTAGCAAAATCCACCGGTCTTGGAGCTTGAACTTGAACTCCCACATCCACTGATGATCCAGAAGTTGGTATCCTCCTCATGATCGAAGTCATCATAGCCTCAAACATAGGAGCATAATCAACAGCTTCTCTAGCAGCACGGCTTTCCCTCGTAGCTTGCCTCTCGCTTCGACTCATCCTTAATATCTGTAAAAAGAATGATTAGAACACCTTAAGAAACAACTGCATAAGGAGTTCAAATCCATCTAAACTACTATATTATATATAGTAATCATCCATCAAAATACAATTACGTCTCTCTTACGTAGTTGCATCAGCGAGCGTTGGCTAAAATCGATTATCCAAAGCTCTGATACCAAATGTGATGACCGCCCATGACTCCCGCACCAAATCAAGAGAATAGTGCACTGAAAGGCGTGCCAGGCAGCCATGGACGATAGTCAGGGTAAATAAACAGCGGAAAAACTCTATCGTACAACTCACAGCGCATGGATAAAATACAATAGAGAAATATAATATAGTGAAGCTCCATAGAACAGAACATCATCATATAAGCATCATAGTAGTTTTATACAAACATGTGAATCATCCATACATCAAAGCCTCACTACATAACACTCAAACAAATACAGCAGCGGAACACCCAGTACATATAATATGAAATAATATGCAAAAGCCTCTTGCTCGTCTTCGTCATCATCAGCGTAGATCTCCCAGAACAGCACCTGTCACCTGCTACCTAGTCTGCCCATCCCAACATGGATGAACAGCCCAAGGTAATAAGAGGAGACATAAAACCTTGAGTCAGACAAAGTCTTAGTGAGCAGTAAATTAACTACCAAACATACCAAAAGAGCATAAGGGATAAAAGGAATAGGAACCAAACCATCCCACTCCACCTCTTTCTACAGTGATAGCCCCAAGACACACACTAAGGAGAAGCAAGCATAACATAGCAGGCAATTAAGGTAAAGCAATAATCACTCGAGTCAAGGTTGATGTTTTTCCAAATACAAACCCCCAAGGCCTAAACCAAGATCAGATAAGCACCCAGAAAACACCGCTCTTGAGACCGAATGATGATACAACCAAACGTCCAAACATCCATGACTCTGGCTATCACTGTTATCATTGCCTTGATTTCACCGTTAGTTGAATGACCACCTGTCAAGGGCTAATGGTAACCCCGGTTCTAGACATAACTCCGCACGTCGTCGCAGCCCGTGCCTAGGAATTTTCGCAACTACCCAGAGTACTAGCACGTCGTCGCAGCCCGTGCTTGGAACGTCGTCGCAGCCCGTTCCAACGTACTCTTGCTTTGAGCATGCTAGAACCTTCAACAACGATGAGATCTCAGCCTCCTAGTCATCCTCCTCGACGACTATTTCCATACTAGCTCAAGCGCCTCTCAAGCTAACCATTATCAACCAACTCGAACCATCCCTCGAGTTATCAACATGCTTGGAATGATCCCTGACTGGATTATGCCAAGACTCACATCATACTTCGCTTCATCGCATCATAGCAAAGTCTCATCTCAACATCATGGTTTGCCTCTTCACATCATGGCAAAGTTCCATCTCAACATCATCCAATCCATACATATGAGCTTCAACATCCGCTACATATGTCTTAAGCAGCTTTCACCATTCAAGAGCCTTCTTTCGTAGCTTTTGAATCGTCTTTGACCATACTTGTCCAAATCTATCAACTAGATAACTCATTCACAACAATCAAACAAGGCAAACATTAATCCAAACAAACAAGTAGTCAATTAAGATCTCAATAGGCATTTATAACTACAATGGCACTTTCGTAAATAAATGAGCAAAGATCTAACATACATGAATCATGGGTTTTTAGCATAGATCTAACAATTATAAATCATGGGTTTTGTCTCTACAACTAGATGAATGAACTTGCAAAGGTAAACATCTTCATAAGTAATGGATCTACACTTGGATCTAAGGAAAAAATGCGTAAAACCACTATCTACAACACTTAAACAAGCCACCGATCCAATATACTCCTTTGGGTCCGTGTGAGAGATAACCACCACTCACCAAATCACCCAAACACTTCAAAAAACTATCAACTTCAGATCTGGACAGCAAAGAACAAGGCTTGATCCGGCAAAATCTTGCTTCAAATGATGAAATCTCACTCGAACGGATGAAGATCTTCAACTTTGGCTCTTGGATCTTCGATCTCGATCTTCGATCTTGGATGGATGTTAGAACTAGATTGGAATGGAGAAAAGAAGATGAAGAAATGTTGAAGTCGAGCTCTCAAAATGGCAGCACTTCGTTGCTTCAAAAACCGGTGCCAAAAAGTGAGCCAAACCCCTCTATTTATAGGCTGAAATCTCCCCTGAGTCGGCCCCTTATAAGTCGGTCACTACTTATCCATGAGTCGTCCACGACTCATCTAACCCTGCGACCTATCAACACAAAAAGCCTTCGAGTCAACTGCCTAACGACTTAACCTATGACTAATATGCTACGACCTATGACTTAGTAAGGCCACGGACCTAAGACACACACAACTCAAGCCCAAGCCTAAGTTCCAATCGACTTACGACTCAAGACAACTCAAGACCCTGCCGACTCAACTACCCACGACCTAAGCCTTAACCCCTTAAGCCGCTAACCCATGAGTCGGCATCCCTTAAGCCGTTGGTTCCTTAAGTCGCTCCACCTATAGGTCGGCAACACCACTGACTCGCCTACCACCTTAAGTCGGTCCTCTATGAGTCGTTAACGACTTAAAACCCTATTAACTCGAACACGACTCAACACTTAACACGTTAACTCGTGACTCATGCACCTTCCCTAAGTCGTCTTCGACTTAACTACACTCCGAGCTAATTTTAGGTCGTTCCTATACTTAAGTCGTAACATCCTATAAGTCGTCTAACGACCTAACCTATAACTTGACATAACCGACCTGAGCTATGCACTGAGTCGCCCAAATGACTTATCTTCATGCTGACCCAACACTATATGACCTAAGCTATCACACGACTTATCACCTTAGGCCGATAACCCTTAAGTCGGCAACCACCATAAACACGTTAAGTCGCTATCGTTGACTCGTTTACAACTTAACAAACACGACTTAGGCTATAGATGCCATAACAACTCTAACGACCTAATAATTCTACGATTTATCGACACGTAAAATACGGGTCGTTACAAAGGTGCGGAAGAGGGCGAAGGAGGCGACATGGGAGGAGAGTAAGAGGGCGGAGGAGATGGCGATGGAGATGGTGATGGCGATGGACAGGGCGGTAGTGGTACTGGTGCCTTAACCTCCGGGCAAGTGCGGGAGCTTCAGGAGAGGACAGATGAGGCTCTCCGTCAGGCTTTCGGGGAATCGGAGGGAGAGTCGGAAGCGGAGAAGGCGAAGAAAACTGGCAAGGCCATGGCTGGTGCTGATCCATCCCCTAAGGGCTCCTTAGCTAGGGTGACTCCGGCGGTGCAAGGTGAACTTTTGTCCTCTGCCGATTCCATTTACGATAGGGACGTAGAAATATTTTATGGTTCACTTCCGTCCTGGAATGAGATTCAGGACTTATTGCAGTATCCCACTCCTCCGCAGGGTTTGTATAATAGACATGCCTTCTCACTTTTTCTTTCTTTTTAACTTAAAATGTTTCTTTGATCATTGTATGTTCGTAACACTTGTTTTTTATTCCAGGGGCAGGCCAGGTGGTTAAAACGTCAGATGTTCGACATCGCCTCGAACAATTCAAGTTGATGAGAGCTTCTGCGAAGCCTCCTACTGGTCGTCCTGGGGACGTAGTCAGCTACCGCCCTCTCCTTGAAGTTATAGAGGAGGGTAGCCGGCAGAGGAAGTGGAAGCGTTTCTTGTTTGGTTCTCCACCCGGTCCTCAACCTCCTACCCAGCCTCCCCGAGATACCACGGAAGAGACCACAGAGTCTGTCCCCCCTCCACCTCCTTCCATGAATCCCACTGTTATCCATATAAGATGTCCCGACGTGCCTCGTGACCCCTTTGCCGGTCATCCTGACTTGGATCCAAGCTCTTAGGATATTTCATTTGATGAGGCCACGGGTGAGCACCTTCTTCCCCGCAACCCCATGGTACGAGTGCTTGATGAGGCCAAGTCCCTAGATCTCAATCTGCTTACTACTCGGGTGGTTACCATGGGGAACGAAGCCAAGGCGAATATTGATCGGGTGGCTGAAGAGACTAAGAGGCTAATGGAGCATCATGCTCGATTGATCAAGGCCGTGGAGGAGATTGGAAGTGCTAATATTCGGTTGCGGCTAAAGGTTGCCGATCAGGCCAAACAGCTTGCTGATCAAGCCATTCAGATTTCTCAGCACGAGGAAGCCTCCAGGCGGCTGAAAGAGACTATGGAAAAGGCTAGTAGGGCAGAGCTACGGAAGATGGAGGCCGCCTGTAAGGAGCGGATTAACATGGCCATTGCGACAGTGGATGAGGTTCGGAATGCGGATCTAAAGCAGGTGGAGGAATTGTCTAGGAGGCTTGAGGCCGCAGAGATGGCTCAAGTCAAGCTAAAGGAAGAGATGGAGGAGATGAGGAGGTCTCTCCAGGCTGACTGCTTGAGATACCGATCAGAGAGGGATGCTGCTGTCGCCAAGTTGCAGGTTTCCGAGGCCCGGGTGAGGGAGTTTGAGGAGAATGAGGGGATGATGGACGAAATGCTGCAGGACATGTACTTCCACACTTGGAAGGAGGGTAGCTTGTCTTGGATGGATGACTACCCCCGGGTCATGGCCAAGGTATACCTTCGGGCTTTAGAGGAGGCCAGGGTCATTGCGGGTAAGGAAGGTGGAGAGGCTTTTGGTCTGGATGCGGTCACTGCTCAGTTCTCGAAGGAGGAGCAAGCGGCGGTGAAGGAGGGGATGCGGCTGCTTGCTGCGGATGAAGCGGGTGTGCATTTGGAGGATGAGGATCAAGCGGCGGACGTTGGTGAGTTATTCTTTTCTTTTTCTTTTCTTCCTGGGTTTCCATAACTTGATCGCTTATTGTTCGTTTAATGAGTTCCTCTTCTGAATTGGACAGGTGGAACTTCCGATCAACATGCTGGGAGCTCCGGCCCTGCGGCCAAGTAGGCTTGGGAAGTTGGTAATGAAGTGTGGACGCAGCTAGTTACTTGTCCGGATTCGGCCGCCTTTTTATTTCTTTTTATCGCTGTTTACGTTAGTCCAAAACATTGATGTGACTGTAATAATATTATTTGCAAAGAATAACTTTGTGTGACTTTATAACATAAGCTGATTTTGTTATGTTTGAATGTTGTTGTCATCTTGATGTGCTGCGTGAGAAGTATAACTATGTATATGCCTGTGATTTTAGTTGTGTTTGATGTTAAGCTTTTGCTTGAAATATAATTTCATGTTTTGCAATGTTAGTGTGACGTATGAATAAGCTATAGTCACGTATTTATGTACAAGAGAAGAGAGTACCGCCCTTCTTATTTTATTTGCAGGCGGTAGCTTTCAGTGTCCTGTGTAACTGATCATGGATATAGCTGAGTACCTTGCCACCTAGTATGCAGGCCTAGATTCTCATGAGTGAATGCTTCCCATTTGGTTTCGTGTACTTTAGAGTTCATTATACAGGATAGGAGAAAAGTATTTAAATGAAATGGAAATATAGATAAAGTAAAACTCCCAGTCACGGAAGGCCGTCGATGTGCTTAAGTTCGTGGCAAACGGGCTTTGTAGTCACTTTCCCTAGCTGTGGTTCTTGGAGACATTTGTCACCCATCTTACGCCTCTGCGGGGAGTTTTCTTTTTTACCACAGCCGCATTTGAGACACATCGGAGCCGAGATCGCGCACGGTAACTACCCGTACCATTATGGTCCGTAATCGTGGGTATTTTTCGATTTACCGTTGCCGGCTAGCATGGGTGCCGTTGGCCGTGAACTACCCCTGGCTGGCCACCCTTATATTGGGGCTTAAAGTAGGTTCACAGTTGCTGGCGAGCCGAACGCCGTAATGAGCTGCCATCGGCTATAGTCGGCCTTTATGATGACTTATAATCGGCTCATTACAGTTGGCTTTGAGGCCAGGCGCGAGCAATGAGTTAACCCGCAGCAGAGGGATGCTGGAGCAAAAGTGTCTCATTGGCGAGTGCATAGAATCGTTGCGTACTTGTTAGGCCTTGTCCAGATGAAGACGCGGTGCGTCTTGAGTGGAGATGCCATAGGATTTTGTTCAACAGAAAAGGATAAAGCTTAACGAGCAGCCAAGATATAAAGGAACAAGTTAAAAAGAGACAAGATTTTTTAAAGTGGTTCGGCACGAAAATGCCTACGTCCACTGATTCTCTTTGTTAATTCACTTCATATGGGCAGTACAAGTTAAGAAAAGTATCGACGGAGGTGTCGGATGTTCCATGCCCTCTCGAACACCTCTCCGTCCACTGTTGACAAAACATAAGCTCCGTTGTGGAGATCTTTATGAATTACATATGGTCCGTCCCAGATGGGGTCCAGTGCCCCGGGGCGCGGAAAGATTCGCCTGAGGACAAGATCTCCTTCTTGTAAGTTGCGATGCTTGACTTTGGAGTTGTATAGTGCTGTCACTTTTTGTTTGTGAGCTGCTGCTTTGAGTGCTGCATCGTTTCTCCTTTCCTCAATCAGATCCAAAGACACGAGGAGGAGTTCTTGGTTTTCCTCTGGGTTGTAGTGGATCCTACGGTGGGAAGGCACAATAGTCTCAACTGGGAGCATTGCCTCCGATCCATATGCCAAAGAGAAGGGAGTATGCCCTGTTGATGTTTCGAAAGATGTGCGGTAGGCCCAGAGTGCCGTAGGAAGCTCGTCCACCCAAGCGCCTTTTGACTTTTCAAGTTTCTTCTTGATTAGGGTTTTGAGAATTTTGTTGACAGCTTCGACTATTCCGTTTGCCTGAGGATAAGCTACTGATGAGAAGCTTTTGTGGATTCAATGCCCTTGGCACCAGTCGGCGAATTCTTCGCTGTCAAATTGGAGTCCGTTGTCTGATATGATCTTGAGTGGGACTCCGTACCTGCGCAGAATATTTTTGATCAAGAAGTTGATAACTTTTGCTGAAGATATTTTATTTAGGGGTTCCGCTTCCACCCATTTGGTGAAATAATCGACTTCCACTATAGCATATTTGGCTCCGCCTCGGCCCGTTGGCAGTTCGCCAATTAAATCAATTCCCCATACAGCAAAGGGCCAAGGGCTGGTCATTTGAGTAATCTCATTTGTGGGTAGTCGAGGAATCTTGGCAAATTTCTGACATCTGTCGCATTTCTTGACGAAGTCTAAGGCGTCTTTGTTTAGTGTGGGCCAGTAATATCCATATCGGAGTATCTTTTTTGCCAGAGTCCGCCCTCCAGTGTGATCTCCGCAACCTCCCTGATGGATGTTTGATAAGATTTCCTTGGCTTCCCTTCCAGCGACGCATCTTAATAAGGGGCTAGAGAAGCCACGCCGATAGAGGATGCCTTCTTGTATTGTGTAGTGGGGTGCTTTCCTCAAGATTCTCTTGGCTTCGTCACGCCTGTCGGGTAGTATGCCATCTTGCAAATATTTCCGGATAGGAGTCATCCAGGTTCCTTCTTCGATTGCAGTTATCAGATTCACTATTTCGAAACTTGGGGCTAGCTTCCTTGAGATGGCTAGCGCTCCGGAAATGGTGCTATTCTTCATACTAGCTTGCTTTGCAAGTTCATCGACCTCTTGGTTCTCTTCTCGAGGAATGCGTTTGATTAGATAGTGGTCCAATTGATCGAACAGCAGTTTGGTTTTCTTTAGGTATGCTGTGAGTCGTTCTCCTCGAGTCTTGAACTCTCCTAGTACTTGGTTTACGATAAGCTGGGAATCACTATGAAGACATAAAGAACTGACTCCGATTTCTAGGGCAAGTTCCAACCCTGCTATTACCGCCTCATACTCCGCATCGTTGTTAGTGGCCGCGAATTCCAACCTTAATGCATAGTACAGCTTTCTTCCCCTGGGGGTGATTATCACAACACCTGCCCCCGAGCCTTGTTCGTTCGATGCTCCATCTACAAAGAGGTTCCACTTGATGTTTTTTCCTATTTCAAATTGATCCTTGCCTTCGTTGGTAGTGAATTCGGCAATGAAATCGGCCATGGCTTGCCCCTTGATAGCGGTGCATGGATGGTAGGTGATATCATACTGACTTAGTTCAATACACCATTTGAGAAGTCGCCCAGAAGTGTCGGGACGATGGAGCACCTGTCTTAGCGGTTGATCGGTTAGAACTCTGACGGAGTGAGACTGGAAGTAGTGTCGCAGTTTTCGTGACGCGATCAATAAACAATATGCTAATTTCTCAAGTTTAGGATATCTGGCTTCTGCCCCTGCAAATCTCTTACTTACAAAGTATACCAGTCGTTGTGTGCGGTCTTCTTCTCTTACCAAGGCGGCGCTTAGAGCATGAGATGATACAGCGAGGTATAGGTATAGCTCCTCGCCTTCGTTTGGAGTTGAGAGTACGGGTGGTCTCTGAAGGTGTTCGATCAGGTTAAGGAAGGCTTTTAAGCATTCATCGGTCCACTCGAATTTTCCTTTGTCTTTCTTGAGAGCTTCGAAGAAAGGGACACACTTGTCAGTTGCTTTGGAAATGAATCTGCTTAGGGCGGCCACCTTTCCGTTTAGACTCTGCATTTCTTTTCGAGTGGAAGGTATCCTTATCTCTTTTAGAGCCCGGATTTGTTCAGGGTTTGCTTCAATTCCTCTGCCATGGACGATGAATCCTAATAATTTTCCCGATGATACTCCGAAGGAGCACTTTAGAGGATTCAGCTTCATTCCATATCGGCGAAGTACCTGAAACATCTCGCCCAGGTGGCTTACATGGTCATCGGCTTTCCTGGACTTTACCAACATGTCATCCACATACACTTCCATAGTTCATCCTATTAGTTCCGCAAAAATCTTGTTGACGAGGTGCTGATAGGTAGCTCCGGCATTTTTGAGTCCAAAAGGCATGACTTTGTAACAATATAATCCGCGGTCAGTGATGAAGCTAGTGTGGTCTGGATCGGGAGCGTGCATGGGAATCTAGTTATATCCGGAGTATGCATCCATAAAAGATAGGAGTTCGTGCCCGGCTGCGCTGTCTACAAGTTGGTCGATTCGGGGAAGTGGGAAGTAATCTTTTGGGCAAGCGTCATTCAGGTTGGAGAAGTCAATACATGTTCGCCACTTTCCATTGGCCTTTTTTACTAGTACTGGGTTCGCGATCCATTCTGGGTAGATGGCTTCTCGTATGAAGCCATTAGCAAGTAGGTTCTTTACTTCCTCGTCAAGGGCTACTGATCGTTCTGCCCCCATACTCCTCTTTTTCTGCTTTACTGGTACCTTGGTGGGATCGATGTTCAGCATGTGGCATGCTATGTATGGGGAGATTCCTGTCATATCGGCATGTGTCCATGCAAATACATCTAAGTTGTGGCGGAGAAAGTCAATGAGTCGATCCTTCGATTCTGTTTTTAGCTGAGATCCTATATTTAACAGTCTACTTGAATCATGTTTGTCCACAGATACGAATTCCATAGCCTCTGCAGGCTCGGCGGTAGCCTCCTCCTCTTTATCCCTGGGGTCTAGTTCATTGAAGGGATCGCTTGTATACCAAAGAGGAGGGGCTTTCTTTAGTTGCTATGCTTCCAAGCTTTTCATGCAGAGAGTAGTCTCTGCATCTTTTCCCTTTATCCTTTCTGTGGTTATTGCGAAGTTCAGTTACATAACATTCTCGGGCAGCGTCTTGATCCCCTTCAACTTCTCCTATTCCGTTATCTGTTGGGAATTTCATCTTCAGGCACCATGGGGCTAGGACAATTTGGAAGTCAGACAAGGCTGGTCTTCCCAAGAAGGCGTTGTAGGCCGAGTGGTTTTCTATTAGTACGAATGTTTGTTTTCGCACAACGGAGCGGGGATGACTTCCTATTTCGACGAAGAGGTCAAGTTGCCCGAGGGGTAACTTTGCATCTCCAGTGAAACCATGTAGTGGTTTGTTGCAGGGAGATACATCCTTCATTGACAGCTTCATTTTGTCAAAAGCGTGCTTGAATAGGATATTTACTGAACTTCCGGTGTCTATTAGAATTTGAACAACTTTAGTTGGACCGAACCAGGCAGAGATGACCATGGGATCCACATGTGGATACTGTCTTCCTTCTAAATCACGCCTACTGAATATGATGTCGTCACTCTCTTTCCGTTTCGGGTGGCGTTCTTCCATAATGGAGTTAACATAGCCTTCAGCATTTCTAAGTGACTTGCCGTAACTTTCCTTCTCTGCCCAGCTTTTGTCAGCGATGTGTGGTCCTCCCGAGATGGTATGGACCACTATCTTCTCTTGATTAGAGCCACTGGTGTTGCGATTCCCTCCGCCTACTTCTGGGAGGGGTCGCTTTGAGTTCTCATTGGCAGGAGTTGGAGTCATGTTCTGACCTTTCACATAGCGTTCCAGTCTTCTTCTTGTAATGTGTTCTTCGATCAAGTCCCGAAGATGGTGGCATTCATTGGTGTCATGTCCGTGGGATTCGTGGAAGCGACAGAACTTTCCAGACTTGAGTGCGTTATCTGATTCTTTCTTGTGCGGGGGGCGCTTGTATCCGAGTTTGCCCTGAGTGGCTAGGAAGATGTTTTCGATTGTTTCATTCAAAGGAGTGTAGGAGTCAAATCTTGGTCATGGTCGATATTGGCGCTTTTCAACCTTCCTACCCCCAGCATTATCTCTAGATTAATTTCTTCGAGCGTCCTTAGCTTCAGCGGGAACCTTGTCCTGAACTGTCTTACCTTGTTGTCCTGACTGCCTCTCCGTAGCAGCGTCTTCAAGTCTCATATACTTTCCAGCCTCATGGAAGAAATCAGGCAAGGTAGCTGGTTTTTCCTTAGTTAGTCTTCTGGCAAACTTGGTATCTGGATGTACACCACTACAGAGGGCCATTAGGGTGAGCTTTTCATCGGCATCTTGAACTACGGCCGCTACGGCGTTGAACCGGGTTAGGTATTGTTGCAGTGTCTCTCCGGATTTCTGTTTGACATTGGATAGAGAATAAGCATTCTTGGGTTGTTCCACATGGATGCGGAACTGGCTAATGAACCTTTCTTTCAACATCTCCCATGAGCTGATAGATCCTTGGGGTAGATGGCAGAACCAGGAGGTAGCTAGATCTGCTAGGAATAGCGGAAAGCATTTACACAGCACCCCTTCTGTTGCTCCGCTCATGAGCATATGCTGGGTGTATCTCTGTAAGTGTACGATGGGGTCAGAAGTTCCTTTGTAAGGTTCCATGGTTGGCATTTTCCATTCCCGGGGGGTGATGGCAGTTTCGATATTGCGGGTAAAGGGGCTGGTGACCCTAGCGCCTATTCCCCGGTCCCTTTGCTCCCGTTGGACGCACTCTCTGAATAATCGTGCCATTCTTTCATCAGAATTTGGAGCTGACAAAAATGAGCTTGGCTCTTCCCTGCGGGATCTATCTCGTCCAGATGACCTGTAGGGATGGTACAGTCTATCAATTCTGGCATTATCCATTGGCTGTCTTTGGCTGCTCGGATGCATGCTAGGACCAGCTACAGTTGCCCCCTGCCTTGATCTCCCCTTGTGGGGTTCTGTTTCGAGCATTTCCATGGGGTCAACTTCGGGCTGGGTTCTAGCTCGGCTCCGTTCAGCGGGGTTTCTATGATTAGGTGGCATGACTGGCTCAGCTACATCCAACCCACGCCTGGCGCCTCCCCCACTAGGTTCAGTTCTAAGGGCTTCCTCGGGTCGGAGTTCGGGTTTCTATGATGGGGTCATTGTTGTTCTTGTTGATAGCTTCTTCGAAGAGGGAAGACCTTTGCTGTCTCCGAGATCCTCCAGATTGAGATTCACCCCATGATTCGGTGTTGCGGTTGGATTCTTCGACATCCCTCAAGCGTGACATGAGTTGGTTAACCAAAGCTTCTTGTTGGGATGCGAAACGGTTACTCACTTCCTCCACAACTCTGTCTAGGTCTGTCCTAGTGATTACTGCCGGTTGTTCCGCGGCAGGGGCTGTTGGAATTGCCTGATCTACATGTGGCATTGCTGTTGTAGTGGGATGGTTCTCTTGATCTGGATCCACTGGATTCGGAGCGCAGCTAGTTGCAACGTTCTTTCCCTTGTTGGCGTCTTTTCTTGGTCTGGAAGTCATGTTTCCTAGGCAATGAAGGGTGCTATTAGGAAAGAAGGTTGAATGAGGGAAGCTGAAGCTTCGAGTTCCAAGTTCTCAGTGAAAGCACCAAAAATGTTTGCGCAAAAAATGGGCTAACACCTCCAAGTCGTGTTATTTAGTTGATTATATGCGATTTTCAATGGTTTGGGTGAGTTATGTAAATATGAAAAAAGCAGGGGCTGAAATGTAAAAGACACACAGATTTATAGTTGTTCGGCCAGAACGTGCCTACGTCCACTTTATATGTTATTATCTTCTTTCTTTCAGATTACAAGTACAAAGCTTTGTATACAAGTATGTGAAAGTAGTTTGAAAGTTCCTACCTTGCTTGAGCTCTCAAACTTGTCTACCATTGTTGTACCCCCGCCCCTCTATTTATAGAGTGAGGTAGGGGGCAGGGGTCTTGGATGTATATAGCTGCTGGCGGGCCCGGGCTGAAGCAATCTGGCCTGGTAGCATTCTGGTTCGGCGAAGCCTTGGTTCGGCCATGCTTGGAGAGGTTGGAGCTTGGTCCGGTTGTGGATGGTTCGGTGATGAGATAGCCACTTGGTTCGGCCTTACCTCGGTTCGGTATTGAAGGGGTTGTGGTTGGACCGGTTGTGGTTTGCACTGGTGCTTTGAGGGTTGGTCCGGTCTTGGTGGTGAAGTATGGTGGGAAATGGGTTGGACCGGTGATGGTGGTCCGGTGATGGTGGGAAATGGGTTGGACCGGTGGTGGATGGAAATTGTGTCAGACCGGTGGAGTTGGGGGTTGATTCAGCAGGAGCTTGGACCGGATGGGCGTTATGCCGAATGAACCTTTGCCCGTATTGCCGAATGAGCTTGTGCTTGGAATGCCGAATGGACTTAGGAACCGGATGGAATGGAGGTTGCGAACCCGGTGAAACTGACGCTTCTCGGTTTCAAGATCTTCTGGGTGAAAATTCGCCCAACACGTGGCTCGTCTTCGATTTACCATCGCTGGAGAGTGGTGCACCATGGTATTGTTCCTTTTCAAATCCATGCACGCATTTATAAAAGTCGTATGGCACCGTTTCGCCATTTCGGACGGACGTTGCACCTACACCGCAGATGTTGCACCCTGTAGATATCGATTATTCGGACGGCCATAACTTCTGGCTCGTTTAGAGTTACAGGGGCGATAACCTGTCAAAACGAAGGCCACGGTGAGTTCTACGGCTTTGACAGCTTTCAGCCATCAACGGATAGATAAATGCCAAAAAAGGACAACCCTACTCTCAATCCGGTGTCGTAAGTTTTTTATCCTTCCTTTTTTTGACGCCGGATTTTTACGGTAAAACGGGATTACCGTGGCTCGTCTTCGATTTACCATCGCTGGACAGTAGTGCACAATGGTACTGTTCCGTTTCAAATCCATGCACGCATTCCTAAAAGTCGTACGGCAATGTTTTGCCATTTCGGACGGATGTTGCACCTTGCACCGTGGATGTTGCACCCTGAAGATATCGATTATTTGGACGGCCATAACTTCTGGCTCGTTTAGAGTTACGGGGAAGATAACCTGTCAAAACGAAGGCCACGGTGAGTTCTACGGCTTTGATAGCTTTCAGCCGTCAACGAATAGATTAATGCCAAAAAAGGACAACCCGAATCTCAATCTGGTCTCGTAAGTTTTTTATCCTTCCTTTTTTCGACGCCGGATTTTTACGGTGAAACGGGATTACCATGTCTCGTCTTCGATTTACCATCGCTGGACAGTGGTGCACCATGGCACTGTTCCGTTTCAAATCCATGCACGCATTCCTAAAGGTCGTACGGCAATGTATCGCCATTTCGGACGGATGTTGCACCTTGCACCGTGGATGTTGCACCCTGTAGATATCGATTATTCGGACGGTCATAACTTCTCGCTTGTTTAGAGTTACGGGAGCCATAACCTATCAAAACGAACGACACGGTGAGTTCTACGGCTTTGACAGCTTTCAGCCATCAACGGATAGATTAATGCCCAAAAAGGACAACCCGAATCTAAATCGGGTCTCGTAAGTTTTTTACCCTTCGTTTTTTCGACATCGGACGGTAAAACGGGATTACCGTGGCTCGTCTTCGATTTACCATCGCTAGAGAGTGGTGCACCATGGTACTGTTCCGTTTCAAATCCATGCACGCATTTCTAAAAGTCGTACGACACTGTTTCGCCATTTCGGACGGACGTTGCACCTTGCACCGCGGATGTTGCACCCTGTAGATATCGATAATTCGGACGGCCATAACTTCTGGCTCGTTTAGATTTACGGGGACGATACCCTATCAAAACGAAGGCCACGGTGAGTTCTACGTCTTTGATAGCTTTCAGCCGTCAACGGAAAGATTAATGCCCAAAAAGGACAACCCGAATCTCAATCGGGTCTCGTAAGTTTTTCACCCTTCATTTTTTCGACATCAGATTTTTACGGTATAAGGGGATTACCGTGGCTCGTCTTCGATTTACCATCGCTGGAGAGTGGTGCACCATGGTACTGTTCCGTTTCAAATCCATGCACGCATTTATAAAAGTCGTACGGCACTGTTTCGCCATTTCGGACGGACGTTGCACCTAGCACCGCGAATGTTGCACCCTGTAGATATCGATTATTCGGACGACCATAACTTCTTGCTCGTTTAGAGTTACGGGGGCGATAACCTATCAAAACGAAAGCCACGGTGAGTTCTACGGCATTGTCAGCTTTCAACCGTCAACGGATAGATTAATGCCCAAAAAGGACTACCCGAATCATAGTTTTGTTTCGTAAGTTTTTTACCCTTCCTTTTTTCGACGCCGGATGTTTACGGTAAAACGGGATTACCGTGGCTCGTCTTCGATTTACCATCGCTAGAGAGTGGTGCACTATGGTACCGTTCCGTTTCAAATCCATGCACGCATTCCTAAAAGTCGTTGTTTCGCCATTTCGGACGGATGTTGCACCATGCACCGTGGATTTTGCACCCTGTAGATATCGATTATTCGGACAGCCATAACTTCTCGCTCGTTAGAGTTACGGGAGCCACAACCTCTCAAAACGAAGGCCACGGTGAGTACTACGGCTTTGACAGCTTTCAGCTGTCAACGGATAGATTAATGCCCAAAAACGACAACCCGAATCTCAATCGGGTCTCGTAAGTTTTTTACCCTTCGTTTTTTCGACATTGGATTTTTACGGTAAAAAGGGATTACCGTGGCTCGTCTTCGATTACCATCGCTGGAGAGTGGTGCACCATGGTACTGTTCCGTTTCAAATACACGCATGCATTTCTAAAAGTCGTACGACACTGTTTCGCCATTTCGGACGGACATTGCACCTTGCACCGCGGATATTGCACCATGTAGATATCGATTATTCGGACGGCCATAACTTCTGGCTCGTTAAGAGTTACGGTGGCGATAACCTATCAAAACGAAGGCCACGATGAGTTCTACGGCTTTGACAGCTCTCAGCCGTCAACGGATAGATTAATGCCCAAAAAGGACAACCTGAATCTCAATCGGGTCTCGTAAGTATTTTACCCTTCGTTTTTTCGACATCGGATTTTTACGGTAAAACGGGGTTACCGTGGCTCGTCTTCAATTTACCATCGCTTGAGAGTGGTGCACCATGGTACTGTTCCGTTTCAAATCCATGCACGCATTTCTAAAAGTCAAACGGCATTGTTTCGCCATTTCGGACGGATGTTGCACCTTGCACCGCGGATGTTGCACCCCGTAGATATCGATTATTCGGACGGCCATAACTTCTGACTCGTTTAGAGTTACGGGAGACATAACCTGTTAAAACGAAGGCCACGGTGAGTTCTACGGGTTTGACAGCTTTCAGCAGTCAACGGATAGATTAATGCTTAAAAAGGACAACCCGAATCTCAATCGGGTCTCGTAAGTTTTTTACCCTTCGTTTTTTTCGACACCAGATTTTTACGGTAAAACGGGATTACCGTGGCTCGTCTTCGATTTACCATCGCTGGAGAGTGGTCCACCATGGTACTGTTCCGTTTCAAATCCATACACGCATTTCTAAAAGTCGTACGACACTGTTTCGCCATTTCGGACGGAAGTTGCACCTTGCACCGTGGATGTTGCACCCTGTAGATATCGATTATTCGGACGGCCATAACTTCTGGCTCGTTTAGAGTTACGGGAGACGTAACCTGTCAAATCGAAGGCCACGGTGAGTTTTACGGCTTTGAAAGCTATCAGCCGTCAACGGATAGATTAATGCCCAAAAAGGACATCCCGAATCTCAATCAGGTCTCGTAAGTTTTTTACCCTTCGTTTTTTCGACACCGGATTTTTACGGTAAAACGGGATTACCGTGGCTCGTCTTCGATTTACCATCGCTAGAGAGTGGTGCACCATGGTACTGTTCCGTTTCAAATCCATGCACGCATTTCTAAAAGTCGTAAGGCACTGTTTCGCCATTTCGGACGGAAGTTGCACCTTGCACCGTGGGTGTTGCACCCTGTAGGTATCGATTATTCGGACGGCCATAACTTCTGGCTCGTTTAGAGTTATGGGAGACGTAACCTGTCAAAACGAAGGCCACGGTGAGTTTTACGGCTTTGAAAGCTATCAGCCATCAACGGATAGATTAATGCCCAAAAAGGACAGCCCGAATCTCAATCGGGTCTCGTAAGTTTTTTACCCTTAGTTTTTTCGACACCGGATTTTTACGGTAAAATGGGATTACCGTGGCTCGTCTTCGATTTACCATCTTTGGAGAGTGGTGCACCATGGTATTATTCCGTTTCAAATCCATGCACGCATTTCTAAAAGTTGTACGGCACTGTTTCGCCATTTCGGACGGACGTTGCACCTTGCACCGCGGATGTTGCACCCTGTAGATATCGATTATTCGGACGACCATAACTTCTGGCTCGTTTAGAGTTACGGGAGACGTAACCTGTCAAAACGAAGGCCACGGTGAGTTTTACGGCTTTGAAAGCTTTCAGCCGTCAACGGATAGATTAATGCCCAAAAAGGACAGCCCGAATCTCAATCGGGTCTCGTAAGTTTTTTACCCTTCGTTTTTTCGACACCGGATTTTTACGGCAAAACGGGATTACCGTGGCTCGTCTTCGATTTACCATCGCTGGAGAGTGGTGCATCATGGTACTATTCCGTTTCAAATCCATGCACGCATTTTTAAAAGTCTTACGGCACTGTTTCGCCATTTCGGACGGATGTTGCACCTTGCACCACGGATGTTGCACCGTGTAGATATCGATTATTCGGACGGCCATAACTTCTGGCTCATTTAGAATTACGGGAGCCATAACCTGTCAAAACGAAGGCCACGATGAGTTCTACGGCTTTGAGAGCTTTCAGCCATCAACGAATAGATTAATGCCCAAAAAGGACAACCCGAATCTCAATATGGTCTCGTAAATTTTTTACCCTTCGTTTTTTCGACATTGGATTTTTACGGTAAAACAGGATTACCGTGGCTCGTCTTCGATTTACCATCACTGGAGAGTGGTGCACGATGGTACTGTTCCGTTTCAAATCCAAGCACGCATTTCTAAAAGTCGTACGGCACTGTTTCGCCGTTTCGGACGGACGTTGCACCTTGCACCGCAGATGTTGCACCCTGTAGATATCGATTATTCGGACGGCCATAACTTCTGGCTCTTTTAGAGTTAAGGGGACGATAACCTGTCAAAACGAAGGCCACGGTGAGTTCTATGTCTTTGACAGCTTTCAGCCGTCAACGGATAGATTAATGCCCAAAAAGGACAACCCGAATCTCAATCGGGTCTCGTAAGTTTTTCACCCTTCATTTTTTCGACATCGGATTTTTACGGTAAAACGGGATTACTATGGCTCGTCTTCGATTTACCCTCGCTGGAGAGTGGTGCATCATGGTACTGTTCCGTTTCAAATCCATGCACACATTTATAAAACTCGTACGGCACTGTTTCGCCATTTCGGACGGACGTTGCACCTAGCACCGCGAATATTGCACCCTGTAGATAACGATTAGTCGGACGGCCATAACTTCTGGCTCGTTTAGAGTTACGGGGGCGATAACCTGTCAAAACGAAAGCCACGGTGAGTTCTACGGCATTGTCAGCTTTCAACCGTCAACGGATAGATTAATGCCCAAATAGGACTACCCGAATCTTAATCTGGTCTCGTAAGTTTTTTACCCTTCCTTTTTTCGACGCCGGATTTTTACGGTAAAACGGGATTACCGTGGCTCGTCTTTGATTTACCTTCGCTAGAGAGTGGTGCACCATTGTACTGTTCCGTTTCAAATCCATGCACGCATTCCTAAAAGTAGTACGGAAATGTTTCGCCACGGATGTTGCACTTTGCACCGTGGATGCTGCACCCTGTAGATATCGATTATTCGGCCGGCCATAACTTCTCGCTCGTTAGAGTTACGGGAGCCATAACCTCTCAAAACGAAGGCCACGGTGAGGTCTACGGCTTTGACAGCTTTCAGCAGTCAACGGATAGATTAATGCCCAAAAACGACAACCCGAATCTCAATTGAGTCTCGTAAGTTTTTTACCCTTCGTTTTTTCGACATCGGATTTTTACGGTAAAAAGGGATTACCGTTGCTCGTCTTCGATTTACCATCGCTGGAGAGTGGTGCACCATGGTACTGTTCTGTTTCAAATACACGCACGCATTTCTAAAAGTCATACGGCACTGTTTCGCCATTTCGGACGGACATTGCACCTTGCACCGCGGATGTTGCACCCTGTAGATATCGATTATTCGGACGATCATAACATCTGGCTCGTTAAGAGTTACGGGGGCGATAACCTATCAAAACAAAGAACACGGTGAGTTCTACGGCTTTGACAGCTTTCAGCCGTCAACGGATAGATTAATGCCCAAAAAGGACAACCCGAATCTCAATCGGGTCTCGTAAGTTTTTTACCCTTCGTTTTTTCGACATCGGATTTTTACGGTAAAACGGGATTACCGTGGCTCGTCTTCAATTTACCATCGCTTGAGAGTGGTGCACCATGGTACTGTTCCGTTTCAAATCCATGCATGCATTTCTAAAAGTCGTACGACATTGTTTCGCCATTTCGGACGGATGTTGCACCTTGCACCGCGGATGTTGCACCCCGTAGATATCGATTATTCGGATGGCAATAACTTCTGACTCGTTTAGAGTTACGGGAGCCATAACCTGTTAAAATGAAGGCCATGGTGATTTCTACGGCTTTGACAGCTTTCAGCCATCAACTGATAGATTAATGCCCAAAAAGGACAACCCGAATCTCAATCGGGTCTCGTAAGTTTTTTACCCTTTGTTTTTTCAAAACCGGATTTTTACGGTAAAACGGGATTACCGTGGCTCGTCTTCGATTTACCATCGCTGGAGAGTGGTGCACCATGGTACTGTTCCGTTTCAAATACATGCACGCATTTCTAAACGTCGTAAGGCACTGTTTCGCCATTTCGGACGGAAGTTGCACCTTGCACCGTGGATGTTGCACCCTGTAGATATCGATTATCCGGATGGCCATAACTTCTGGCTCGTTTAGAGTTACGGGAGACGTAACCTGTCAAAACGAAGGACACGGTGAGTTTTACGGCTTTGAAAGCTATCAGCCATCAACGGATAGATTAATGCCCAAAAAGGACAGCCCGAATCTCAATCGGGTCTTGTAAGTTTTTTACCCTTCGTTTTTTCGACACCGGATTTTTACGGTAAAATGGGATTACCTTGGCTCGTCTTCGATTTACCATCGTTGGAGAGTGGTGCACGATGGTACTATTCCGTTTCAAATCCATGCACGTATTTCTAAAAGTCGTACAGCACTGTTTCGCCATTTTGGACGGACGTTGCACCTTGCACCGCGGATGTTGCACCCTATAGATATCGATTATTCGGACGGCCATAACTTCTGGCTCGTTTAGAGTTACGGGAGACGTAACCTGTCAAAACGAAGTCCACGGTGAGTTTTACGGCTTTGAAAGCTTTCAGCCGTCAACGGATAGATTAATGCCCAAAAAGGACAGCCCGAATCTCAATCGGGTCTCGTAAGTTTTTTACCCTTCGTTTTTTCGACACCGGATTTTTACGGTAAAACGGGATTACCGTGCCTCGTCTTCGATTTACCATCGCTGGAGAGTGGTGCACCATGGTACTATTCCATTTCAAATCCATGCACACATTTCAAAAAGTCTTACGGCACTGTTTCGCCATTTCGGACGGATGTTGCACCTTGCACCACGGATGTTGCACCTTGTAGATATCGATTATTCGGACGGCCATAACTTCTGGCTCATTTAGGTTTACGGGAGCCATAACCTATCAAAACGAAGGCCACAATGAGTTCTACGGCTTTGATAGCTTTCAGCCATCAACGGATAGATTAATGCTCAAAAAGAACAACCCGAATCTCAATCCGGTCTCGTAAATTATTTACCCTTCGTTTTTTCGACATCGGATTTTTACAGTAAAACAGGATTACCGTGGCACGTCTTCGATTTACCATCACTGGAGAGTGGTGCACGATGGTACTGTTCCATTTCAAATCCATGCACGCATTTCTTAAAGTCGTACGACACTGTTTCGCCATTTCGGACGGACGTTGCACCTTGCACCTTGCACCGCGGATGTTGCACCCTGTAGATATCAATTATTCGGACGGCCATAACTTCTGGTTCGTTTAGAGTTACGGGAGCCATAACCTGTCAAAACGAAGGCCACGGTGATTTCTACGATTTTGATGGCTTTCAGCTGTCAACGGATAGATTAATGCCCAAAAGGACAACCCGAATCTCAATCGGGTCTCGTAAGTTTTTTACCTTTCCTTTTTTCGGCACCGGATATTTAATGCCCAAAACGGGAATACCGTGGCTCGTCTTCGATTTGCCATGGCTGGAGAGCGGTGCACCATGGTACTGTTCTGTTTCAAATCCATGCACGCATTTATAAAAGTCGTACAGCACTATTTCACCATTTCGGACGGACGTTGCACCTAGCATCGCGGATGTTGCACCCTGTAGATATCGATTATTCGGACGGCCATAACTTCTGGCTCGTTTAGAGTTACGGGGGCGATAACTTGTCAAAACGAAGGCCACAGTGATTTCCACGGCTTTGACAGTCATCATCTGTCGACGGATAGATTAATGCTAAAAAAGGACAACCCGAATCTCAATCTGGTCTCGTAATTTTTTTATCGCTCCTTTTTTCGATGCCGGATTTTTACGGTAAAACGGGATTACCGTGGCTCGTCTTCGATTTACCATCGCTGGAGAGTGGTCCACCATGGTACTGTTCCGTTTCAAATCCATACACGCATTTCCAAAAAGTCGTACGGCAATGTTTCGCCATTTCGGACGGATGTTGCACCCTGTAGATATCGATTATTCGAACGGTCATAACTTCTCGCACGTTTAGAGTTACGGGAGCCATAACCTGTCAAAACGAAGGCCACGGTGAGTTCTACGGCTTTGACAGCTTTCATCCAAAGTCGTACGGCACTATTTCGCCATTTCGGACGGACGTTGCACCTAGCACCGCGAATGTTGCACCCTGTAGATAAAGATTATTCGGACGACCATAACTTCTGGCTCGTTTAGAGTTACGGGGGCGATAACCTGTCAAAACAAAAGCCACAGTGAGTTCAACGGCATTGACAGCTTTCAAACATCAACGGATAGATTAGTGCCCAAAAAGGACTAGACGAATCTTAATCTGGTCTCGTAAGTTTTTTACCCTTTCTTTTTTCGACGCCGGATTTTTACGGTAAAACGGGATTACCGTAGCTCGTCTTCGATTTACCATCGCTAGAGAGTGGTGCACCATGGTACTGTTCCGTTTCAAATCCATGCACGCATTCCTAAAAGTCGTACGGAAATGTTTTTCCATTTCGGACGGATGTTGCACCTTGCACCGTGGATGTTGCACCCTGTAGATATCGATTATTCGGACGGCCATATCTTCTCGCTCGTTTAGAGTTACGGGTGCCATAACCACTAAAAACGAAGGCCACGGTGAGTTCTACGGCTTTGGCAGCTTTCAGCCGTCAACGGATAGATTAATGCCCAAAAAGGACAACCCGAATCTCAATCGGGTCTCGTAAGTTTTTTACCCTTCGTTTTTTCGACACCGGATTTTTACGGTAAAACGGGATTACCGTGGCTCGTCTTCGATTTACCATCGCTGGAGAGTGGTGCACCTTGGTACTGTTCCGTTTCGAATCCATGCACGCATTCCTAAAAGTTGTACGGCAATGTTTCGCCATTTCGGACGAATGTTGCACCATGCACCGTGGATGTTGCACACTGTAGATATAGATTATTCGACGGTCATAACTTCTCGCTCGTTTAGAGTTACGGGAGCCATAACCTGTCAAAACGAAGGCCACGGTAGTTCTATGGCTTTGACAGCTTTCAGCCATCAACGGATAGATTAATGCCCAAAAAGGACAACCTGAATCTCAATCGGGTCTCGTAAGTTTTTTACCCTTCGTTTTTTCGACATCGGATTTTTACAGTAAAAAGGGATTACCGTGGCTCGTCTTCGATTTACCATCGCTGGAGAGCGGTGCACCATGGTACTGTTCCGTTCCAAATACACGCACGCATTTCTAAAAGTCGTACGGCACTGTTTCGCCATTTCGGACGGACATTGCACCTTGCACCGCGGATGTTGCACCCTGTAGATATCGATTATTCGGACGGCCATAACTTCTGGCTCGTTAAGAGTTACGGGGGCGATAACCTATCAAAACGAAGGCCACGGTGAGTTCTACTGCTTTGACAGCTTTCAGCCATCAACGGATAGATTGATGCCCAAAAAGGACAACCCGAATCTCAATCGGGTCTCGTAAGTTTTTTACCCTTAGTTTTTTCGACATCGGATTTTTACGATAAAACGGGATTACCGTGGCTCGTCTTCAATTTACCATCGCTTGAGAGTGGTGCACCATGGTACTGTTCCGTTTCAAATCCAAGCACGCATTTCTAAAAGCCGTACGGCATTGTTTCGCCATTTCAGACGGATGTTGCACCTTGCACCACGGATGTTGCACCCCGTAGATAACAATTATTCGGACGGCCATAACTTCTGACTCGTTTAGAGTTACGGAAGCCATAACCTGTCAAAACGAAGGCCACGGTGAGTTCTACGGGTTTGACAGCTTTCAGCCGTCAACGGATAGATTAACGCCCAAAAAGGACAACCCAAATCTCAATCGGGTCTCGTAAGTTTTTTACCCTTCGTTTTTTCGACACCGGATTTTTACGGTAAAACGGGATTACCGTGGCTCGTCTTTGATTTACCATCGCTGGAGAGTAGTGTACCATGGTACTGTTCCGTTTCAAATCCATGCACGCATTTCTAAAAGTCGTAAGGCACTGTTTCGCCATTTCGGACGGAAGTTGCACCTTGCACCGTGGATGTTGCACCCTGTAGATATCGATTATTCGGACGGCCATGACTTTTGGCTCGTTTAGAGTTACGGGAGACGTAACCTGTCAAAACGAAGGCCACGGTGAGTTTTACGGCTTTGATAGCTTTCAGCCGTCAACGGATAGATTAATGCCCAAAAATGATAGCCCGAATCTCAATCGGGACTCGTAAGTTTTTTACCCTTCGTTTTTTCGACACCGGATTTTTACGGTAAAACGGGATTACCGTGGCTCGTCTTCGATTTTCCATCGCTTGAGAGTGGTGCACCATGGTACTGTTCTGGTTCAAATCCATGCACGCATTTCTAAAAGTCGTACGGCACTGTTTCGCCATTTCGGACGGATGTTGCACCTTGCACCACGGATGTTGCACCCTGTAGATATCGATTATTCGGACGGCCATAACTTCTGGGTCGTTAAGAGTTACAGGAGCCACAACCTGTCAAAACGAAGGCCATGATGAGTTCTAAGGCTTTGATAGATTTCATCCATCAACGGATAGATTAATGCCCGAAAAGGACAACCCGAATCTCAATCTGGTCTCGTAAATTTTTTACCCTTCGTTTTTTCGACATCGGATTTTTATGATAAAATAGGATTACCGTGGCTCGTCATCGATTTACCATCACTGGAGAGTGGTGCACCATGGTACTGTTCCGTGTCAAATCCATGCACGCATTTCTAAAAGTCGTACGGCACTGTTTCGCCATTTCGAACGGACGTTGCACCTTGCACCGCGGATGTTGCACCCTGTAGATATCGATTATTTGGACGGCCATAACTTCTGGTTCATTTAGAGTTACGGGAGCCATAACCTATCAAAACGAAGGCCACGGTGAGTTCTACGATTTTGATGGCTTTCAGCCGTCAACTGATAGATTAATGCCCAAAAAGGACAACCTAAATCTCAATCGGGTCTCGTAAGTTTTTTACCTTTCGATTTTTCGACACCGGATATTTAATGCCCAAAACGGGATTACCGTGGCTCGTCTTCGATTTACCATGCTGGAGAGTGGTGCACCATGGTACTGTCCCGTTTCAAATCCATGCACGCATTTATAAAAGTCGTACAGCACTGTTTCACTATTTCGGACGGACGTTGCACCTAGCACCGCGGATGTTGCACCCTGTAGATATCGATTATTCGGACGGCCATAACTTCTGGCTCGTTTAGAGTTACGGGGGCGATAACCTGTCAAAACGAAGGCCACAGTGAGTTCTACGGCTTTGACAGCTTTCAGCTGTCAACGGAAAGATTAATGCTAAAAAAGGACAACCCGAATCTCAATCTGGTCTCGTAAGTTTTTTATCCTTCCTTTTTTCGACGCCGGATTTTTACGGTAAAACGGAATTACCGTGGCTCGTCTTCGATTTACCATCGCTGGAGAGTGGCGCACCATGGCACAGTTCCGTTTTGAATCCATGCACGCATTCCTAAAAGTTATACGGCAATGTTTCGCCATTTCGGACGGATGCTGCACCTTGCACCGTGGATGTTGCACCCTGTAGTTATCGATTATTCGGACGGTCATAACTTCTCGCTCGTTTAGAGTTACGGGAGCCATAACCTGTCAAAACGAAGGCCACGGTGAGTTCTACGGCTTTGCCAGCTTTCAGCCAAAGTCGTACGGCACTGTTTCGCCATTTCGGACGGACGTTGCACCAAGCACCGCGAATGTTGCACCCTGTAGATATCGATTATTCGGACGGCCATAACTTCTGGCTCGTTTAGTGTTACGGGGGCGATAACCTGTCAAAACGAAAGCCACAGTGAGTTCTATGGCATTGGCAGCTTTCAACCGTCAACGGATAGATTAATGCCCAAAAAGGACTACCCAAATCTTAATCTGGTCTCGTAAGTTTTTTACCCTTCCTTTTTTCGACGCCGGATTTTTACGGTAAAACGGGATTACCGTGGCTCATCTTCGATTAACCATCGCTAGAGAGTGGTGCACCATGGTACTGTTTCATTTCAAATCCATGCACGCATTCCTAAAAGTCGTATGGAAATGCTTTGCCATTTCGGACGGATGTTGCACCTTGCACCGTGGATGTTGCACCCTGTAGATATCTTTTATTCGGACGGCCATAACTTCTCGCTCGTTTAGAGTTATGGGAGCCATAACCTCTCAAAACGAAGGCCACGGTGAGTTCTACGGCTTTGATAGCTTTCGGCAGTCAAAGGATAGATTAATGCCCAAAAAGGACAACCCGAATCTCAATCGGGTCTCGTAAGTTTTTTACCCTTCGCTTTTTCGACACCGGATTTTTACGGTAAAACGGGATTACCGTGGCTCGTCTTCGATTTACCATCGCTGGAGAGTGGTTCACCATGGTACTGTTCCGTTTCAAATCCATACACGCATTTCTAAAAGTCGTACGACACTGTTTCGCCATTTCGGACGGATGTTGCACCTTGCACCGCGGATGTTGCACCCTGTAGATATCGATTATACGGACGACAATAACTTCTGGCTCGTTTAGAGTTACGGGAGCCATAACCTGTCAAAACGAAGGCCACGATGAGTTCTACGACTTTGACCGCTTTCAGCCGTCAACGGATAGATTAATGTCCAAAAAGGACAACCCGAATCTCAATCGGGTCTCGTAAGTTTTTTACCCTTCGTTTTCTCGACATCAGATTTTCACGGTAAAATGGCATTACCGTGGCTCGTCTTCGATTTACCATCGCTGGAGAGTGCTGCACCATGGTACTGTTCCATTTCAAATCTATGCATGCATTTCTAAAGGTCGTACAGCATTGTTTCGCCATTTCGGACGGATGTTGCACCTTGCACCGCGGATGTTGCACCCCGTAGATATCGATTATTCGGACGGCCATAACTTCTGGCTCGTTTAGAGTTACAGGAGCCATAACCTGTCAAAACGAAGGCCACGGTGAATTCTACGGCTTTGACCGCTTTCAGCCGTCAACGGATAGATTAATGCCCAAAAAGGACAACCCGAATCTCAATCGGGTCTCGTAAGTTTTTTACCCTTCGTTTTTTCGACACCGGATTTTTACAGTAAAACGGGATTACCGTGGCTCGTCTTCGATTTAGCATCGCTGGAGAGTGGTGCACCATGGTACTGTTCCGTTTCAAATCCATGCACGCATTTCTAAAAGTCGTAAGGCACTGTTTCGCCATTTCGGACGGAAGTTGCACCTTGCACCGTGGATGTTGCACCTTGTAGATATCGATTATTCGGACGGCCATAACTTCTGGCTCGTTTAGAGTTACGGGAGACGTAACCTGTCAAAATGAAGGCCACGGTGAGTTTTACGTCTTTGAAAGCTATCAGCCGTCAACGGATAGATTAATGGCCAAAAAGGACAGCCCGAATCTCAATCGGGTCTCGTAAGTTTTTTACCCTTCGTTTTTTCGACACCGGATTTTTACGGTAAAACGGGATTACCGTGGCTCGTCTTCGATTTACCATCGCTGGAGAGTGGTGCACCATGGTACTATTCCGTTTCAAATCCATGCACGCATTTCTAAAAGTCGTACGACACTGTTTCGCCATTTCGGACGGATGTTGCACCTTGCACCACGGATGTTGCACCCTATAGATATCGATTATTCGGACGGCCATAACTTCTAGTTCGTTTAGAGTTACGGGAGCCATAACCTGTCAAAACGAAGGCCACGATGAGTTATACGGCTTTGATATCTTTCAGCCATCAACGGATAGATTAATGCCCAAAAAGGACAACCCTAATCTCAATCTGGTCTCGTAAATTTTTTACACTTCGTTTTTTCGACATCGGATTTTTACGGTATAATGGGATTACCGTGGCTCGTCTTCGATTTACCATCGCTGGAGAGTGGTGCACCATGGTACTGTTCCGTTTCAAATACACGCACGCATTTCTAAAAGTCGTACGGCACTGTTTCGTCATTTCGGACGGACTTTGAACCTTGCACCGTGGATGTTGCACCCTGTAGATATCGATTATTCGGACGGCCATAACTTCTGGTTCGTTTTGAGTTACGGGAGCCATAACCAGTCAAAACTAAGGCCACGGTGAGTTCTACGGTTTTGACGGCTTTCAGCCGTCAACGGATAGATCAATGCCCAAAAAGGACAACCCGAATCTCAATCGGGTCTCGTAAGTTTTTTACCTTTCGTTTTTTCGACACCGGATATTTAATGCCCAAAACGGGATTACCGTTGCTCGTCTTCGATTTACCATCGCTGGAGAGTGGTGCACCATGGTACTGTTCCTTTTCAAATCCATGCACGCATTTATAAAAGTCGTACGGCACTGTTTCGCCATTTCGGAAGGACGTTGCACCTATCACCGCGGATGTTGCACCCTGTAGATATCGATTATTCGGACGGCCATAACTTCTGGCTCGTTTAGAGTTACGGGGGCGATAATCTGTCAAAACGAAGGCCACAGTGAGTTCTACGGCTTTGACAGCTTTCAGCGTCAACGGATAGATAAGCTAAAAAAGGACAACCCGAATCTCAATCTGGTCTCGTAAGTTTTTTATCCTTCCTTTTTTCGACGCCGGATTTTTACGGTAAAACGGGATTACCGTGGCTCGTCTTCGATTTATCATCACTGGAGAGTGGTGCACCATGGTACTGTTCCGTTTCGAATCCATGCACGCATTCCTAAAAGTCGTTCGGCAATGTTTCGCCATTTCGGACGGATGTTTCACCTTGCACCGTGGATGTTGCACATTGTAGATATCGATTATTCGGATGGTCATAACTTCTCGCTCGTTTAGAGTTACGGGAGCCATAACCTGTCAAAACGAAGGCCACGGTAGTTCTACGGCTTTGACAGCTTTCAGCCATCAACGGATAGATGAATGCCCATAAAGGACAACCCGAATCTCAATCGGGTTTCGTAATTTTTTACCCTTCGTTTTATCGACATCGGATTTTTACGGTAAAAAGGGATTACCATGGCTCGTCTTCGATTTACCATCGCTGGAGAGTGGTGCACCATGGTACTGTTCCGTTTCAAATACGCACGCATTTCTAAAAGTCGTACGGCACTGTTTCACCATTTCGGACGGACATTGCACCTTGCACCGCGAATGTTGCACCCTGTAGATATCGATTATTCGGACGGCTATAACTTCTGGCTCGTTAAGAGTTATGCGGGCGATAACCTATCAAAACGAAGGCCACGGTGAGTTCTACGGCTTTGACAGCTTTCAGCCGTCAACGGATAGATTAATGCCCAAAAAGGACAACCCGAATCTCAATCGGGTCTCGTAAGTTTTTTACCCTTCGTTTTTTCAACATCGGATTTTTACGGTAAAAAGGGATTACCTTGGCTTGTCTTCGATTTACCATCGCTTGAGAGTGGTGCACCATGGTACTGTTCCGTTTCAAATCCATGCACGCATTTCTAAAAGTCGTACGGCATTGTTTCGCCATTTCGGACGGGTGTTGCACCTTGCACCGCGGATGTTGCACCCCGTAGATATCGATTATTCGGACGGCCATAACTTCTGACTCGTTCAGAGTTACGGGAGCCATAACCTGTTAAAACAAAGGCCACGATGAGTTCTACGGCTTTGATAGCTTTCAACCGTCAGCGGATAGATTAATGCCCAAAAAGGACAACCCGAATCTCAATTGGGTCTCGTATGTTTTTTACCCTTCGTTTTTTCGACACCGGATTTTTACGGTAAAACGGGATTACTGTGGCTCGTCTTCGATTTACCATCGCTGGAGAGTAGTGCACCATGGTACTGTTCCGTTTCAAATCCATGCACGCATTTCTAAGAGTCGTAAGGCACTATTTTGCCATTTCGGACGGAAGTTGCACCTTGCACCGTGGATGTTGCACCCTGTAGATATCTATTATTCGGACGGCCATAACTTCTGGCTCGTTTAGAGTTACGGGAGACGTTACCTGTCAAAACGAAGGCCACGGTGAGTTTTACGGTTTTGAAAGCTTTCAGCCGTCAACGGATAGATTAATGCCCAAAAAGGACAGCCTGAATCTCAATCGGGTCCCGTAAGTTTTTTACCCTTCGTTTTTTCGACACCGGATTTTTACGGTAAAACGGGATTACTGTGGCTCGTCTTCGATTTACCATCGTTGGAGAGTGGTGCACCATGGTACTATTCCGTTTCAAATCCGTGCACGCATTTCTAAAAGTCATACGGCACTGTTTCGCCATTTCGGACGGATGTTGCACCTTTCGCCACGGATGTTGCATCCTGTTGATATCGATTATTCGGACGGCCATAACTTCTGGCTCGTTTAGAGTTACGGGAGCCGTAACCTGTCAAAACAAAGGCCACGATGAGTTCTATGGCTTTGATAGCTTTCAACCATCAACGGATAGATTAATGCCCGAAAAAGACAACCCAAATCTCATTCTGGTCTCGTAAATTTTTTACCCTTCGTTTTTTCGACATTGGATTTTTACGGTAAAACAGGATTACCGTGGTACGTCTTCGATTTACCATCACTGGAGAGTGGTGCACCACGGTATTGTTCCGTTTCAAATCCATGCACGCATTCCTAAAAGTCGTACGGCACTGTTTCGCCATTTCGGACGGACGTTGCACCTTGCACCGCGGATGTTGCACCCTGTAGATATCGATTATTCGGACGGCCATAACTTCTGGTTCGTTTAGAGTTACGGGAGCCATAACCTGTCAAAACGAAGGCCACGGTGTGTTCTATGATTTTGACGGCTTTCAGCCGTCAACGGATAGATTAATGCCCAAAAAGGACAACCCGAATCTCAATCGGGTCTCGTAAGTTTTTTACCTTTCGTTTTTTCGACACCGGATATTTAATGCCCAAAACGGGATTACCGTGGCTCGTCTTCGATTTACCATCGCTGGAGAGTGGTGCACCATGGTACTGTTCCGTTTCAAATCCATGCACGCATTTATAAAAGTCGTACGGCATTGTTTCGCCATTTTGAATGGACGTTGCACCTAGCACCGCGGATGTTGCACCCTGTAGATATCGATTATTCGGACGGCCAAAACTTCTGGCTCGTTTAGAGTTACGGGGGCGATAACCTGTCAAAACGAAGACCACGGTGAGTTCTACGGCTTTCAGCCCTCAACGGAAAGATTAATGCTAAAAAAGGACAACCCGAATCTCAATCTGGTCTCGTAAGTTTTTTATCCTTCCTTTTTTCGACGCCGGAATTTTACGGTAAAACGGGATTACCATGGCTCATCTTCGATTTACCATCGCTAGAGAGTGGTGCACCATGGTACTGTTCCGTTTCGAATCCATGCACGCATTCCTAAAAGTCATACGGCAATGTTTCGCCATTTCGAACGGATGTTGCACCTTGCACCGTGGATGTTGCACCCTGTAGATATCGATTATTCGGACGGTCATAACTTCTCGCTCGTTTAGAGTTACGGGAACCATAACCTGTCAAAACGAAGGCCACGGTGAGTTCTAAAGCTTTGACAGCTTTCAGCCAAAGTCGTACGGAACTGTTTCGCCATTTCGGACGGACGTTGCACCTAGCACCACGAATGTTGCACCCTGTAGATATCGATTATTCGGACGGCCATAACTTCTGGCTCGTTTAGAGTTACGGGGGCGATAACCTGTCAAAACGAAAGCCACAGTGAGTTCTACGGCATTGACAGCTTTCAACCGTCAACGGATAGATTAATGCCCAAAAAGGGCTACCCGAATCTTAATCTGGTCTCGTGAGTTTTTTACCCTTCCTTTTTTCGACGCCGGATTTTTACGGTAAAACGGGATTACCGTGGCTCGTCTTCGATTTACCATCGCTAGAGAGTGGTGCACCATGGTACTTTTCCGTTTCAAATCCATGCACGCATTCCTAAAATTCGTACGAAAATGTTTCGCCATTTCGGATGGATGTTGCACCTTGCACCGTGGATGTTGCACCCTGTAGATATCAATTATTCGGACGGCCATACCTTCTCGCTCGTTTAGAGTTACGGGAGCCATAACCTATCAAAACGAAGGCCACGGTGAGTTCTACGGCTTTGACAGCTTTCAGCAGTCAACGGATAGATTAATGCCCAAAAAGGACAACCCGAATCTCAATCGGGTCTCGTAAGTTTTTTACCCTTCGTTTTTTCGACACCGGAATTTTACGGTAAAACGGGATTACCGTGGCTCGTCTTCGATTTACCATCACTGGAGAGTGGTTCACCATGGTACTGTTCCGTTTCAAATCCATACACGCATTTCTAAAAGTCGTACGACACTGTTTAGCCATTTCGGACGGATGTTGCACCTTGCACCGCGGATGTTGCACCCTATAGATATCGATTATTCGGACGGCCATAACTTCTGGCTCGTTTAGAGTTACGGGAGCCATAACTTGTCAAAACGAAGGCCACGGTGAGTTCTACGACTTTGACCGCTTTAAGCCGTCAACGGATAGATTAATGTCCAAAAAGGACCACCTGAATCTCAATCGGGTCTTGTAAGTTTTTTACCCTTCGTTTTTTCGACACCGGATTTTTACGGTAAAACGGGATTACCGTGGCTCGTCTTCGATTTACCATCGCTGGAGAATGGTTCACCATGGTACTATTCCGTTTCAAATCCATACACGCATTTCTAAAAGTCGTACGACACTGTTTAGCCATTTTGGACGGATGTTGCACCTTGCACCGCGGATGTTGCACCCTGTAGATATCGATTATTCGGACGGCCATAACTTTTGGCTCGTTTAGAGTTACGGGAGCCATAACCTGTCAAAACGAAGGCCACGGTGAGTTCTACGACTTTGACCGCCTTTAGCCATCAACGGATAGATTAATGTCCAAAAAGGACAACCCGAATCTCAATCGGGTCTCGTAAGTTTTTTACCCTTCGTTTTTTCGACATCGGATTTTTACGGTAAAACGGGATTACCTTGGCTCGTCTTCGATTTACCATAGCTGGAGAGTGGTGCACCATGGTACTGTTCCGTTTCAAATCCATGCACGCATTTCTAAAAGTCGTACAGCATTGTTTCGCCATTTCGGACGGATGTTGCACCTTGCACCGCAGATGTTGCACCCCGTAGATATCGATTATTCGGACGGCCTTAACTTCTGGCTCGTTTAGAGTTACGAGAGCCATAACCTGTCAAAACGAAGGCCACAGTGAGTTCTACGGCTTTGACAGATTTCAGCCGTCAACGGATAGATTAATGCCCAAAAATGACAACCCGAATCTCAATCGGGTCTCGTAAGTTTTTTATCCTTCGTTTTTTCGACACTGGATTTTTACGGTAAAACGGGATTACCGTGGCTCGTCTTCGATTTACCATCGCTAGATAGTGGTGCACCATGGTACAGTTCCGTTTCAAATCCATGCACGCATTTCTAAAAGTCGTAAGGCACTGTATCGCCATTTCGGACGGAAGTTGCACCTTGCACCGTGGATGTTGCACCCTGTAGATATCGATTATTCTGACGGCCATAACTTCTGGCTCGTTTAGAGTTACGTGAGACGTAACCTGTCAAAACGAAGGCCACGGTGAGTTTTATGGCTTTGAAAGCTTTCAGCCGTCAACGGATAGATTAATGCTAAAAAAGGACAGCCCGAATCTCAATCGGGTCTCGTAAGTTTTTTACCCTTCGTTTTTCCGACACGGGATTTTTATGGTAAAACGGGATTACCGTGGCTCGTCTTCGATTTACCATCGCTGGAGAGTGGTGCACCATGGTACTAATCCGTTTCAAATCCATGCACGCATTTCTAAAAGTCGTACGGCACTGTTTCGCCATTTCGGACGGATGTTGCACCCTGTAGATATCGATTATTCGGACGGCCATAGCTTCTGGCTCGTTTAGAGTTACGGGAGCCATAACCTATCAAAACGAAGGCCACGATGAGTTCTACGGCTTTGATAGCTTTCAGCCATCAATGAATAGATAAATGCCCAAAAAGGACAACCCGAATCTCAATCTGGTCTCGTAAATTTTTTACCCTTCGTTTTTTCGACATCGGATTTTTACGGTAAAACAGGATTACCTTGGCTCGTCTTCGATTTACCATCGCTGGAGAGTGGTGCACCATGGTACTGTTCCATTTCAAATCCATGCACGCATTTATAAAAGTCGTACGGCACTGTTTCGCCATTTTGGACGGACGTTGCACCTAGCACCGCGGATGTTGCACCCTGTAGATATCGATTATTCGGACGGTCATAACTTCTGGCTCGTTTAGAGTTACAGGGGCGATAATCTGTCAAAACAAATGACACAGTGAGTTCTACGGCTTTGACAGCTTTCAGCCATCAACAGATAGCTTAATGCTAAAAAAGGACAACCCGAATCTCAATCTGGTCTCGTAAGTTTTTTATCCTTCCTTTTTTCGACGCCGAATTTTTACGGTAAAACGGGATTACCGTGGCTCGTCTTCGATTTACCATCGCAGGAGAGTGGTGCACCATGGTACTGTTCCGTTTTGAATCCACGCACGCATTCCTAAAAGTCGTACGGCAATGTTTCGCCATTTCGGACGGATGTTGCACCTTGCACCGTGGATGTTGCACACTGTAGATATCGATTATTCGGAAGGTCATAACTTCTCGCTCGTTTAGAGTTACGGGAGCCATAACCTGTCAAAACGCAGGCCACGGTGAGTTCTACGGCTTTGACAGCTTTCAACCATCAACGGATAGATTAATGCCCAAAAAGGACAACCCGAATCTCAATCGGGTCTCGTAAGTTTTTTACCCTTCGTTTTTTCGACATCGGATTTTTATGGTAAAACGGGATTACCGTGGCTCGTCTTCGATTTACCATCGCTGGAGAGTGGTGCACCATGGTACTGTTCCGTTTTAAATCCATGCACGCATTTCTAAAAGTCGTACGGCACTGTTTCGCCATGTCGGACGGACGTTGCACCTTGCACCGCGGATGTTGCACCCTGTAGATATCAATTATTCGGACGGCCATAACTTCTGGCTCGTTTAGAGTTACGGAGGCGGTAACCTATCAAAACGAAGGCCACGGTGAGTTCTACGTCTTTGACAGCTTTCAGCCGTCAACGGATAGATTAATGCCCAAAAAGGACAACCCGAATCTCAATCGGGTCTCGTAAGTTTTTCACCCTTCGTTTTTTCGACACCGGATTTTTACAGTAAAACGGGATTACCGTGGCTCGTCTTCGATTTACCATCGCTGGAGAGTGGTGCACCATGGTACTGTTCCGTTTCAAATCCATGCACGCATTTCTAAAAGTCGTACGACACTGTTTCGCCATTTCGGACGGATGTTGCACCTTGCACCGAGGATGTTGCACCCTGTAGATATCGATTATTCGGACGGCTATAACTTCTGGCTCGTTTAAGTTACGGGAGCCATAACCTGTCAAAACGAAGGCCACGGTGAGTTCTACGGCTTTGACAGCTTTCAACCGTCAACGGATAGATTAATGCCAAAAAGGATAACCGAATCTCAGTCTGGTCTCGTAAGTTTTTTACCCTTCGTTTTTTCGACACCGGATTTTTACGGTAAAACGGGATTACCGTGGCTCTTCTTCGATTTACCATCGCTGGAGAGTGGTTCACCATGGTACTGTTCTGTTTCAAATCCATGCACGCATTTCTAAAATTCGTACAACACTGTTACGCCATTTCGGAAGGATGTTGCACCTTGCACCGCGGATGTTGCACCCTGTAGATATTGATTATTCGGACAGCCATAACTTCTGGCTCGTTTAGAGTTACGGGAGCCATAACCTGTCAAAACGAAGGCCATGGTGAGTTCTACGGCTTTGACAGCTTTCGGCCATCAACGTATAGATTAATGCCCAAAAAGGACAACCCGAATCTCAATCGGGTCTCGTAAGTTTTTTACCCTTCGTTTTTTCGACATCGAATTTTTACGGTAAAAAGGGATTACCGTGGCTCGTCTTCTATTTGCCATCGCTGGAGAGTGGTGCACCATGGTACTGTTCCGTTTCAAATCCATGCTCGCTGTTTGCGCCAAAATTGGTCACAAGCACCTAATATCACGAAAGCACCCGTTTACGTACTCAAATCGATAATAATCAACACAGAACTCAGCAACAATCAATATAGAATTCAACTCTAAGTAACAAATCACAGTAATTCACAGACAACAATCACAAACACAGGATTTATAGTGGTTCGGCGTTCATGCCTACGTCCACTTTGAAGGTTTTCTCTTTATTGCTTTGCTTGATCAGATCAATTACAACGGGTTACAGTTGATAATAGCTTTGAAATCTGAATACAACATCGATTCTGATGAATAGATTTGAATCCGGTAGAGTCTTGGTGTTCAATGGCAAAAGTTCTCGGAAGCTCCCCCTTTTCTGAAGGCTTCAGGGTGCTATTTATAGGCGTTGGAGGCCCAGATCTCGTCAAACTTTGGGAGACTTCTTCTGGCACGTGAGTGGGCCCACGCGACCGACCCCACCAAGTTTCGTCTCGATCTGACATCGATTCGAAGTGATTTCGAACCCATCAAGAAATGGTCCAATCGAGCTGAAACTTGGCAGGAACAATCTTTACCTTGTATGGAAGCTACTGTGAAAATTTTGTTGCATTTGGATGTGTGGTTGAGGAGATATGATCGGTTCGAAATGGTGTTTCTCGGTTGGCTGTGGAGTTCGAACCGATCACTTCGAAACCATGAATTCGAATCCATGGACACACGTGATTCTGCAGTGACGTGGCGCGTACTCCTCGCGTCGATCCTGATTTATCTTCGTGTTGACCGCTTCGAATCCATGGATTTTGCTGACTTCGTATCGATGACCGTTGGTAGTTTGAATCAATCAACTACGTAACTCTCGTGTTGACCTGCATCTGTCTAGTTCGAACCGAGGGGAGGGAGCTTCCTTCGTATCGATGGCAAGTTCGTATCGATACATGTGATGGATACGAAATGAAGCTCCGCGATGGGTTCGAAAGATCATCGATTCGAACTAGGCAATGGCGTGAATGGTACAACGCTCATGGATACGAAGACGCAACCCATTAATGGATACGAAAGAGTGCTTTAGCATGGATACTGATGGGTTCGAATGCAATCGATTCGAAGTAGATGGAGAGTGATGGGTTCAAACTTGTTGAGGGGATAGCCATCTGGAGGGTTCGAACCGATCGATTCGAAGTGACTAGTATCGTGCCTGATCGGTTCGAATTCGATCGATTCGAAGTTAACGGTGGCCGATGGGTTCGAACATGGCAGGCAGTGATGGGTTCGAAGGTGATGGTTTCGTGGCAAGGACATTGGATGGGTTCGAAGGTGATGGTTTCGAAGCACTCCAACGTGATGGTTTCGAACCAGACAATGACTACCTTTCTCAAATTGAATCCATCATATCTTGAGCATACGAACTCGGATTGACTTGAAATTTGAAATGACGACTCCTACGACCTTTCTTGTCATGTCCTATCAATTGTGGCCTGATCCGAACTCGGACAAAATTCATCGATATCCATAGTAAAGTGAAGTATAACCAATCTCTGAGACGAACTGTCTTTTGTTTTCGACCAATCTTTTGGTATCACGGCTTTGCCAAAAAGCGGGATAACATCTTGCCCCCGAAAACATGCCTTGCGGTAGGAAGGTGTGTTTTGTAATGCTTTGAGTTGGATGTTCGTATCCTATTATCAACCTGCAAAGAACTTGATAGTTTCATATGGCCTCAAATGACGATCGTTCGGGATCGAGCTATTTGGGATGAAGCGCGGCCGTTCGTGGTCAAGCGCTTAACTTCAAATGACGATCGTTCGTGATCGAGCCATTCGAAGTGGAGTGCGACCGTGCGCGGTCGAGCGTATAAATCCATGCGTCGATCGTTCGGGATCGTATGCTGCTTGAGGTGAATCGAGACCGTTCGCGGTCTGCGCCATTCGTGGCATAGGATGGAATAGGACCGTTCGTGGTCGGTGCCGTTCGCGGCAAATGATGAATTGGGACAGTTCGCGGTCGACTGCCGTTTGTGGCAAATGATGATCGTTCGCGACCAAGTGTCGTTCAAGGTGAATGGTGACCGTTCGAGGTCGGATTTCATAATTAGTGAACCATGACCGTTCGCGGTCGGTGCCGTTCAAGAAAGAAAGTGGTCGTTCGCGATCGTGTGCCGTTCGAGGCGAATTTGTGACCGTTCGCGGTCGGGTGTCGGACCTCAAGTGACGTCCGTTCGCGATCAAGCCATTTGAGGTGAGGTAAGTTGTGACTGTTCGAAGTCGGGTGCCGTTCGTGGCGAATTGTGTGCCCGGGAGGGTTGGTGTCATCGATGCCAGGGTCACGTTCGGGTGAGTTCCTGGATCGTTTGTCAGGGCGGTTCATCGCCATCTCAGAGCATGCCTAAGGATCGTTCGCGACCCCATACATGTGTAAGTAGCTTAGCCATTCCAGAGTTATTAGAATCAAATATCTATTAAACGGATGAGTTTCAAAAACAATGTCCAAACAAGCAAGGTCTAAATGTTCAAATCAAAACGAAATGAAAGCAAAACATGGATGTCGAAGTGTAAGTTCCCACTACGAAACGGTCAATGATCACTCAGAGCATGCCTGGAGATCGTTCGCAATCTCGCACATGTGTAAATGATTTAATTGCGTTAGTGGAAGCTTACAATCTGTTCATCGTTATTTCACTCAATTGATAACCAAACGGTGCCTTGATTCAGGGTCGCCTCTAGCTGATGTGGACGGTGGCCGTTCTGGTTCCGCCATAGGAGCTCGCCTCCTTACATATTTGAAGGAGCGTACCGTTCCTGATATGCCCTTCCACCTCGTCCTTCAGGTGCCTACAATGATTAGTGTTATGACCATTTAATTCATGGAATACACAGAACTTATCTGATTTCCTTTCATCAGAGGTTGGATCCCTTCGCATTGGCCTACGATACGGAATCTGTTCTTTGGTATCCTGATAAATTCGTTCTAGGCTCTCATTCAGCTCAGTGTAGGTGGTGAATCGCGGCTCCCTCCGTTGCCGCTTTGATCTGTCTCCGTCATTCTCAATCCTTCTTTTACCTTTATCCTTGTCCGAGTCCCTTCTAGGGGGCTTTTCATCTTTGAGTGCATAAACTTCTATCCCATCTCCTTCTTCTCTTTCTGCATTCGCATCCTCTAATCGTAAAAACTTTTCTGCCTCATGATAGAATTCTCCCAGATCTGTGGGTGGATCCTTAGTTAATGAATTTTTGAACTCCGTTCCGTCTGCTATTCCGGACACAGCCGCCATCATAACCATGGATGGATCCGGTCGATCCACCGAAGCTGCTGCCGCATTGAATCGTGTCAGGAAACTTCTCAATGTTTCTCCAGCCTTCTGTTTTAAAGTTGCCAACGTCATCACATTCTTAGGTCTTGTAATGTGAACTCTGAATTGCCTCATAAATCTCTCAGTTAATCATTCCATGTTCCGATGGATCCACTATCTAATTGCCTGAACCATAACGCCGC
Organism: Allium cepa; assembly: GCA_030765085.1. Classification (NCBI taxonomy): domain Eukaryota; kingdom Viridiplantae; phylum Streptophyta; class Magnoliopsida; order Asparagales; family Amaryllidaceae; genus Allium; species Allium cepa. The sequence goes on along the minus strand of CM060943.1, from coordinate 31,721,134 downwards.
GATATCCGCCAAGTACAATGGGAAGCACCGGCCATAACCTCCTATGATGCCCCCAGCACTTCCATATGTCTCATATATTTTGTAAGATGGACCGTGGGGTCCGTTCTCCCGTCATACAAATCCAACGATGGTAGTTTGAAATCCGGTGGGTTCCTAGCTTGCCTGATTGCTGAAGTAAAAGGACTTCTATTAACATCCTCCAAATCTTTGTTCACCAAACCGCCTCTCAAAGCTCGCCTAACCATCTCTGCCAACCTGTCGTTGTCTCCAAGATGTAATCCTCGTTCACTACTTTCATCCTGCCCCCCGAGTTCACGAGGGAACTCTGGGATCTGCCCCCTTGACTGAGCGTTCACTCCTCTACTACTACCGGGTTGCGCAGATGCTCCTCTTTCCCTCTCCAAAACTGGATCAACGTTCTCCATGGGTGTGCCCCCTAATCCAGGTGCTACGCCGGATTGTCCTGCTCCATTCTGGACTCCATTGGCTTCCCTATTCTGTGCTCCAAGCTGTCCTATCTGTTGGAATAAACTCTGGATCAATTCCTCTTGCCTCTTCATCATAGTCTCCATCTCGTCCCTAGTGATGAAGATCGACGGTTGATTCGCTCCTGAGGAAGCCTCTTGACTTCCTTGATGTTCGCTTCTCTCTGGCCTTGGCCTTCTACTCGACTGTCTCGTCATAATTTCTCAAACCTGAACTTTCAAACTCTCTCTGAATCTGCTATCAATTGGTAGAACTCTTGAATCAGCCTTCTCAGTGAAAGCACCAAAATGTTTGCGCCAAAATTGGTCACAAACGCCCAATATCATGAAAGCACCCGTTTATGTACTCAAATCGATAATAATCAACACAGAACTCAGCAACAATCAATATAGAATTCAACTCTAAGTAACAAATCACAATAATTCACGGACAACAATCACAAACACAGGATTTATAGTAGTTCGGCGTTCGTGCCTACGTCCACTTTGAAGGTTTTCTCTTTATTGCTTTGCTTGATCAGATCAATTACAACGGGTTACAGTTGATAATAGCTTTGAAATCTGAATACAACAGCGATTCTGATGAATAGATTTGAATCCGGCAGAGTCTTGGTGTTCAATGGCAGAAGTTCTCGGAAGCTCCCCCTTTTCTGAAGGCTTTAGGGTGCTATTTATAGGCGTTGGAGGCCCAGATCTCGCTCAAACTTCAGGAGACTTCTTCTGGCACGTGAGTGGGCCCACGCGACCGACCCCACCAAGTTTCGTCTCGATCTGACATCGATTCGATGTGATTTCGAAACCATCAAGAAATGGTCCAATCGAGCTGAAACTTGGCAGGAACAATCTTTACCTTGTATGGAAGCTACTGTGAAAATTTGGTTGCATTTGGATGTGTGGTTGAGGAGATATGATCGGTTCGAAATGGTGTTTGTCGGTTGGCTGTGGAGTTCGAACCGATCACTTCGAAACCATGACTTCGAATCCATGGACACACGTGATTCTGCAGTGACGTCGCGCGTACTCCTCGCGTCGATCCTGATTTATCTCCGTGTTGACCGCTTCGAATCCATAGATTTTGTTGACTTCGTATCGATGACCGTTGGTAGTTTGAATCAATCAACTACGTAACTCTCGTGTTGACCTGCATCTGTCTAGTTCGAACCGAGGGGAGGGAGCTTCCTTCGTATCGATGGCAAGTTCGTATCGATACATGTGATGGATACGAAATGAAGCTCCGCGATGGGTTCGAAAGATCATTGATTCGAACTAGGCAATGGCGTGAATGATACAACGCTCATGGATACGAAGACGCAACCCATTAATGGATATGAAAAAGTGATTTAGCATGGATACCGATGGGTTCAAATGCAATCGATTCGAAGTAGATGGAGAGTGATGGGTTCAAACTTGTTGAGGGGATAGCCATCTGGAGGGTTCGAACCGATCGATTCGAAGTGACCAGTATCATACCTGATCGGTTCGAATTCAATCGATTCGAAGTTAACGGTGGCTGATGGGTTCGAACATGGCAGGAAGTGATGGGTTCGAAGGTGATGGTTTCGTGGCAAGGACATTGGATGGGTTCGAAGGTGATGGTTTCGAAGCACTCCAACATGATTGTTTCGAACCAGACAATGACTACCTTTCTCAAATTGAATCCATCATACCTTGAGCATACGAACTCGGATTGACTTGAAATTTGAAATGACGACTCCTACGACCTTTCTTGTCATGTCCTATCAATTGTGGCCTGATCCGGACTCGAACAAAATTCATCGATATCCATAGCAAAGTGAAGTATAACCAATCTCTGAGACGAACTGTCTTTTGTTTTCGACCAATCTTTTGGTATCACGGCATTGCCAAAAAGTGGGATAACACTCGCATTTCTAAAAGTCGTACGGCACTGTTTCGCCATTTCGGACGGACGTTGCACCTTGCACCGCGGATGTTGCACCCTGTAGGTATCGATTATTCGGACGGCCATAACTTCTGGCTCGTTTAGAGTTACGGGGGCGATAACCTGTCAAAACGAAGGCCGCGGTGAGTTCTACGTCTTTTACTGCTTTCAGCCGTCAACGGATAGATTAATGCCCAAAAAGGACAACCCGAATCTCAATCGGATCTCATAAGTTTTTTACCCTTCGTTTTTTCGACACCGGATTTTTACGGTAAAACGGGATTACCGTGGCTCGTCTTCGATTTACCATCGCTGGAGAGTGGTGCACCATGGTACTGATCCGTTTCAAATCCATGCACGCATTTCTAAAGGTCGCACGACACTGTTTCGCCATTTCGGACGGATGTTGCACCTTGCACCGCGGATGTTGCACCCTGTAGATATCGATTATTCGGATGGCCATAACTTTTGGCTCGTATAGAGTTACGGGAGCCATAACCTGTCAAAACGAAGGCCACGGTGAGTTCTACGGCTTTGACAGCTTTCAACCGTCAACGGATAGATTAATGCTAAAAAGGACAACCCGAATCTCAATCTGGTCTCGTAAGTTTTTTACCCTTCGTTTTTTCGACATCAGATTTTTACGGTAAAACGGGATTACCGTGGCTCATCTTCGATTTACCATCGCTGGAGAGTGGTGCACCATGGTACTGTTCCGTTTCAAATCCATGCACGCGTTTCTAAAAGTCGTATGGCATTGTTTCGCCATTTCGGACGGATGTTGCACCTTGCACCGCGGATGTTGCACCCCGTAGAGATCGATTATTCGGACGGCCATAACTTCAGGCTCGTTTAGAGTTACCGGAGCCAAAACCTGTCAAAACGAAGGCCACGGTGAGTTCTACGGCTTTGAGAGCTTTGAGCCGTCAACGGATAGATTAATGTCCAAAAAGGACAACCCGAATCTCAATCGGGTCTCGTAAGTTTTTTACCCTTCATTTTTTCGACATTGGATTTTTACGGTAAAACGGAATTACCGTGGCTCGTCTTCGATTTACCATCGCCGGAGAGTGGTGCACCATGGTACTGTTCCGTTTCAAATCCATGCACGCATTTATTAAAGTCTTACGGCATTGTTTCGCCATTTTGGACGGATGTTGCACCTTGCACCGTGGATGTTGCACCCTGTAGATATCGATTATTCGGACGGCCATAACTTCTGGCTCATTTAGAGTTAAGGGAGCCATAACCTGTCAAAACGAAGGCCACGGTGAGTTCTACGGCTTTAACGGCTTTGAGCCGTCAAAGGATAGATTAATGCCCAAAAAGGACAACCCGGATCTCAATCGGGTCTCGTAAGTTTTTTACCCTTCGTTTTTTCGACATCGGATTTTTACGGTAAAATGGGATTACCGTGGCTCGTCTTCGATTTACCATGGCTGGAGAGTGGTGCACCATGGTACTGTTCCGTTTCAAATCCATGAACACATTTCTAGAAGTCGTACGACACTGTTTCACCATTTCGGACGGATGTTGAACCTTGGACGGTGAATGTTGCACCCTGTTGATATCGATTATTCGGACGGCCATAACTTTTGGCTCGTTTAGAGTTACGGGAGCCGTAACTTGTCAAAACGAAGGCCACGGGGAGTTCTACGGTTTTGAAAGCTTTCATCCCTCAACGGATAGATTAATGCCCAAAAAGGACAACTCGAATCTCAATCGGGTCTCGTAATTTTTTTACCCTTTGTTTATTCGACACCAGATTTTTACGGTAAAACGGAATTACCGTGGCTCGTCTTCGATTTACCATCGCTGGAGAGTGGTGCACCAAGGTACTGTTCCATTTCAAATCCATGCACACATTTCTAAAAGTCGTACGACACTGTTTCGCCATTTCGGACAGACGTTTCACCTTGCACCATGGATGTTGCACCCTGTAGATATCGATTATTCGGATGGCCGTAACTTCTGGCTCGTTTAGAGTTACGGAAGCCATAACCTGTCAAAACGAAGGCCATGATGAGTTCTATGGCTTTGCAGCTTTCAGCCATCAACGGATAGATTAATGCCCACAAAGGACAACCCGACTCTCAATCTGGTCTCGTAAGTTTTTTACCCTTCGTTTTTTCGACATCGGATTTTTACGGCAAAACGGGATTACCGTGGCTCGTCTTCGATTTACCTTCGCTGGAGAGTGGTGCACCATGGTATTGTTCTGTGTCAAATCCATGCATGCATTTCTAAAAGTCGTACGACACTGTTTCGCCATTTCGGACGGATGTTGCACCTTGCACCGTGGATGTTGCACCCTGTAGATATCGATTATTCGGACGGCCATAACTTCTGGCTCGTTTAGAGTTACGAGAGCCATAACCTGTCAAAACGAAGGCCACGATGAGTTCTACGGCTTCGACAGCTTTCGGCCGTTAATGGATAGACTAATGCCCAAAAAGGACATCCCGAATCTCAATCTGGTCTCGTAAGTTTTTTACCCTTCGTTTTTTCGACATCGGATTTTTACGGTAAAACGGGATTACTGTGGCTCGTCTTCGATTTACCATCGCTGGAGAGTGGTGCACCATGGTACAGTTCCGTTTCAAATCCATGCACGCATTTCTAAAAGTCGTACGGCACTGTTCCGCCATTTCGGACGGATGTTGCACCTTGCACCGTTGATGTTGCACCCTGTAGATATCGATTATTCGGACGGCCATAACTTCTGGATCGTTTAGAATTACGGGAGCCATAACCTGTCAAAATGAAGGCCACGATGAGTTCTACGGCTTTGACAGCTTTCAGACGTCAACGGATAGACTAATACCCAAAAAGGACTAACCGAATCTCAATCGGGTCTCGTATGTTTTTTACCCTTCGTTTTTTCGACACCGGATTTTTACGGTAAAACGGGATTACCGTGGCTCGTCTTCGATTTACCATCGCATGAGAGTGGTGCACCATGGCACTGTTCCGTTTCAAATCCATGCAAGCATTTCTAAAAGTTGTAAGGCACTGTTTCCCCATTTCGGACGGATCCGTGTTAAAACGAAGGCCACGTGGAGTTCTACGGCTTTGAAATCTTTCATCCCTAAACGGATAGATTAATGCCCAAAAAGGACAACTCGAATCATAATCGGGTCTCGTAAGTTTTTTACCCTTTGTTTTTTCGACACCGGATATTTAATGCCCAAAACGGGATTACCGTGGCTCGTCTTCGATTTACCATCGCTGGAGAGTGGTGCACCATGGTACTGTTCCGTTTCAAATCCATGCACGCATTTATAAAAGTCGTACGGCACTGTTTCGCCATTTCGGACGGACGTTGCACCTAGCACCGCGGATGTTGCACCCTGTAGATATCGATTATTCGGACGGCCATAACTTCTGGTTCGTTTAGAGTTACGGGGGCGATAACCTGTCAAAACGAAGGCCACAGTGAGTTCTACGGCTTCGACAGCTTTCAGCCGTCAACGGATAGACTAATGCTAAAAAAGGACAACCCGAATCTCAATCTGGTCTCGTAAGTTTTATATCCTTCCTTTTTTCGACGCCAGATTTTTACGGTAAAACGGGATTACCGTGGCTCGTCTTCGATTTACCATCGCTGGAGAGTGGTGCACCACGGTACTGTTCTGTTTTGAATCCATGCACGCATTCCTAAAAGTCGTATGGCAATGTTTCGCCATTTCGGACGGATGTTGCACCTTGCACCGTGGATGTTGCACCCTGTAGATATCGATTATTCGGACAGTCATAACTTCTCGCTCGTTTAGAGTTACGGGAGCCATAACCTGTCAAAACGAAGGTTACGGTGAGTTCTACGGCTTTGACAGCTTTCAGCCATCAACGGATAGATTAATGCCCAAAAAGAATAACCTGAATCTCAATCGGGTCTCGTAAGTTTTTTACCCTTCGTTTTTTCGACACCGGATTTTTGCGGTAAAACGGGATTATCGTGGCTCGTCTTCGATTTACCATCGCTGGAGAGTGGTGCACCATGGTACTGTTCCGTTTCAAATTCATGCACGCATTTCTAAAAGTCGTACGGCACTGTTTCGCCATTTCGGACGGAGGTTGCACCTTGCACCGCGGATGTTGCACCCTGTAGATATCGATTATTCGGACGGCCATAACTTCTGGCTCGTTTAGAGTTACGGGGGCGATAACCTGTCAAAATGAAGGCTACGGTGAGTTCTACGTCTTTGACAGCTTTCAGCCGTCAACGGATGGATTAATGCCCAAAAAGGACAACCCGAATCTCAATCGGGTCTCGTAAGTTTTTCACCCTTCGTTTTTTCGACACTGGATTTGTACGGTAAAACGGGATTACCGTGGCTCGTCTTCGATTTACCATCGCTGGAGAGTGGTGCACCATAGTACTGTTCCGTTTCAAATCAATGCACGCATTTCTACAAGTCGTACGACACTGTTTCACCATTTTGGACGGATGTTGCACCTTGCACCGCGGATGTTGCACCCTGTAGATATTGATTATTTGGACGTCTATAACTTCTGGCTCGTTTAGAGTTACGGGAGCCATAACCTGTCAAAACGAAGGCCACGGTGAGTTCTACGGCTTTGACAGCTTTCAACCGTCAACGAATAGATTAATGCCAAAAAGGATAACCGAGTCTCAATCTGGTCTCGTAAATTTTTTACCCTTCGTTTTTTCGACACCGGATTTTTACGGTAAAACGGGATTACCGTGGCTCGTCTTCGATTTACCATCGCTGGAGAGTGGTTCACCATGGTACCGTTCCGTTTCAAATCCATGCATGCATTTCTAAAAGTCCTACAACACTGTTTCGCCATTTCGGACGGATGTTGCACCTTGCACCGCGGATGTTGCACCCTGTAGATATCGATTATTCGGACGGCCATAACTTCTGGCTCGTTTAGAGTTACGGGAGCCATAACCTGTCAAAACGAAGGCCACGGTGAGTTCTACGGCTTTGACCGCTTTCAGCCGTCAACGGATAGATTAATGCCCAAAAAGGACAACCCGAATCTCAATCGGGTCTCGTAAGTTTTTTACCCTTCGTTTTTTCGACATCGGATTTTTACGGTAAAAAGGGATTACGGTGGCTTGTCTTCGATTTACCATCGCTGGAGAGTGGTGCACCATTGTACTGTTCCGTTTCAAATCCATGCACGCATTTCTAAAAGTCGTACGGCACTGTTTCGACATTTCGGACGGACGTTGCACCTTGCACCGCGGATGTTGCACCCGTAGATATCGATTATTCGGACGGCCATAACTTCTGGCTCGTTTAGAGTTACGGGGCCGATAACCTGTCAAAACGAAGGCCACGGTGAGTTCTACGTCTTTGACTGCTTTCAGCCGTCAACAGATAGATTAATGCCCAAAAAGGACAACCCAAATCTCAATCGGGTCTCGTAAGTTTTTTACCCTTTGTTTTTTCGACACCGGATTTTTACGGTAAAACGGGATTACCGTGGCTCGTCTTCGATTTACCATCGCAGGAGAGTGGTGCACCAAGGTACTGTTCCGTTTCAAATCCATGCACGCATTTCTAAAAGTCGTACGACACTGTTTCTCCATTTCGGACGGATGTTGCACCTTGCACCGCGGATGTTGCACCCTGTAGATATCGATTATTCGGACGGCCATAACTTCTGGCTCGTATAGAGGTACGGGAGCCATAACCTGTCAAAACGAAGGCCACGGTGAGTTCTACGGCTTTGATAGCTTTCAACCGTCAACGGATAGATTAATGCCAAAACGGACAACCCGAATCTCAATCTGGTCTCGTAAGTTTTTTACCCTTCGTTTTTTCGACATCGGATTTTTACGGTAAAACGGGATTACCGTGGCTCGTCTTAGATTTACCATCGCTGGAGAGTGGTGCACCATGGTACTGTTCCGTTTCAAATCCATGCACGCATTTCTAAAAATCGTACGGCATTGTTTCGCCATTTCGGATGGATGTTGCACCTTGCACCGCGGATGTTGCACCCCGTAGATATCGATTATTCGTACGGCCATAACTTCAGGCTCGTTTAGAGTTACGGGAGCCATAACCTGTCAAAACGAAGGCCACGGTGAGTTCTACAGCTTTGAGAGCTTTGAGCCATCAACGGATAGATTAATGCCCAAAAAGGACAACCCGAATCTCAATCGGGTCTCGTAAGTTTTTTACCCTTCGTTTTTTCGACATTGGATATTTACGGTAAAACGGGATTACCGTGGCTCATCTTCGATTTACCATCGTCGGAGAGTGGTGCACCATGGTACTGTTCCATTTCAAATCCATGCACGCATTTCTAAAAGTCGTACGGCGCTGTTTCGCCATTTTGGATGGATGTTGCACCTTGCACCGTGGATGTTGCACCCTGTAGATATCGATTATTCGGACGGCCATAACTTCTGGCTCATTTAGAGTTAAGGGAGCCATAACCTGTCAAAACGAAGGTCACGGTGAGTTCTACGGCTTTGACAGCTTTAAGCCGTCAACGGATAGATTAATGCCCAAAAAGGACAACCTGAATCTCAATCGGGTCTCGTAAGTTTTTTACCCTTCGTTTTTTCGACATCGGATTTTTACGGTAAAATGGGATTACCGTGCCTCGTCTTCGATTTTCCATGGCTGTCGAGTGGGGCACCATGGTACTGTTCCGTTTCAAACCCATGCACACATTTCTAGAAGTCGTACGGCACTGTTTCACCATTTCGGACGGATGTTGCACATTGCACCGTGAATGTTGAACCCTGTTGATATCGATTATTCGGACGGCCATAACTTTTGGCTCGTTTAGAGTTACGGGAGCCGTAACTTGTCAAAACGAAGGCCACGGTGAGTTCTACGGCTTTGAAAGCTTTCATCCCTCAACGGATAGATTAATGCCCAAAAAGGACAACTCGAATCTCAATCGAGGCTCGTAAGTTTTTTACCCTTTGTTTTTTCGACACCGGATTTTTACGGTAAAACGGAATTACTGTGGCTCGTCTTCGATTTACCATCGCTGGAGAGTGATGCACCAAGGTACTGCTCCATTTCAAATCCATGCACACATTTATAAAAGTCGTACGACACTGTTTCGCCATTTTAGACGGATGTTGCACCTTGCACCATGGATGTTGCACCCTGTAGATATCGATTATTCGGACGGCCGTAACTTCTGGCTCGTTTATAGTTACGGAAGCCATAACCTGTCAAAACGAAGGCCACGATGAGTTCTATGGCTTTGACAGCTTTCACCCATCAACCGATAGATTAATGTCCAAAAAGGACAACCTGAATCTCAATCTGGTCTCGTAAGTTTTTTACCCTTCGTTTTTTCGACATCGGATTTTTACGGCAAAACGGGATTACCGTGGCTCGTCTTCGATTTACCATCGCTGGAGAGTGGTGCACCATGGTAATGTTCCGTTTCAAATCCATGCACGCATTTCTAAAAGTCGCACGACATTGTTTCGCCATTTCGGACGGATGTTGCACCTTGCACCGTGGATGTTGCACCCTGTAGATATCGATTATTCGGACGGCCATAACTTCTGGCTCGTTTACAGTTACGGGAGCCATAACCTGTCAAAACGAAGGCCACGATAAGTTCTACGGCTTTGACAGCTTTCAGCCGTCAACGGATAGATTAATGCCTAAAAAGGACAACCCGAATCTCAATCTGGTCCCGTAAGTGTTTTACCCTTCGTTTTTTCGACATCGGATTTTTACGGTAAAACAGGATTACCGTGGCTCGTCTTCGATTTACCATCGCTGGAGAGTGGTGCACCATGGTACTGTTCCGTTTCAAATCCATGCACGCATTTCTAAAAGTCGTACGGCACTATTTTGCCATTTCGGACGGATGTTGCACCTTGCACCGTTGATGTTGCACCCTGTAGATATCGATTATTCGGACGGCCATAACTTCTAGCTCGTTTAGAGTTACTGGAGCCATAACCTGTCAAAACGAACGCCACGATCAGTTCTACGGCTTTGACAGCTTTCAGACGTCAACAGATAGACTAATGCCCAAAAAGGACTACCCGAATCTCAATCGGGTCTCGTATGTTTTTTACCCTTCGTTTTTTCGACACCGGATTTTTACGGTAAAACGGGATTACTGTGGCTCGTCTTCGGTTTACCATCGCTGGAGAGTGGTGCACCATGGCACTGTTCCGTTTCAAATCCATGCACGCATTTCTAAAAGTCGTAAGGCATTGTTTCGCCATTTCGGACGGATCCGTGTCAAAACGAAGGCCACGGGCAGTTCTACGGCTTTGAAAGCTTTCATCCCTCAACGGATAGATTAATGCCCAAAAAGGGCAACTCGAATCTCAATCGGGTCTCGTAAGTATTTTACCCTTTGTTATTTCGACACTGGATATTTAATGGCCAAAACGGGATTACCGTGGCACGTCTTCGATTTACCATCGCTGGAGAGTGGTGCACCATGGTACTGTTCCATTTCAAATCCATGCACGCATTTATAAAAGTCGTACGACACTATTTCGCCATTTCGGATGGACGTTGCACCGAGCACCGCGGATGTTGCACGCTGTAGATATCGATTATTTGGACGGCCATAACTTCTGGCTCGTTTAGAGTTACGGGGGCGATAACCTGTCAAAACGAAGGCCACAGTGAGTTCTACCGCTTTGACGGCTTTCAGCCGTCAACGGATATGTTAATGCTAAAAAAGGACAACCCGAATCTCAATCTGGTCTCGTAAGTTTCTTATCCTTCCTTTTTTCTACGCCGGATTTTTACGGTAAAACAAGATTACCGTGGCTCGTCTTCGATTTACCATTGCTGGAGAGTGGTGCACCATGGTACTGTTCCGTTTCGAATCCATGCGCGCATTCCTAAAAGTCGTACGGCAATTTTTCGCCATTTCGGACGGATGTTGCACCTTGCACCGTGGATGTTGCACCTAGTAGATATCGATTATTCGGACGGCCATAACTTCTGACTCATTTAGAGTTACGGGAGCCATAACCTGTCAAAACGAAGGCCACAGTGAGTTCTACGGCTTTGATAGCTTTCAGCCATCAACGGATAGATTAATGCCCAAAAAGGACAACCCGAATCTCAATCGGGTCTCGTAAGTTTTTTACCCTTCGTTTTTTCGACACCGGATTTTTACGGGATTACCGTGGCTCGTCTTCGATTTACCATCGCTGGAGAGTGTTCACCATGGAACTGTTCCGTTTCAAATCCATGCACGCATTTCTTAAAGTCGTACAACACTGTTTCGCCATTTCGGATGGATGTTGCACCTTGCACCGCGGATGTTGCACCATGTAGATATCGATTACTCGGACGGCCATAACTTCTGGCTCGTTTAGAGTTACGAGAGCCATAAGCTGTCAAAACGAAGGCCATGGAGAGTTCTACGTCTTTGACAGCTTTCAGCTGTCAACGGATAGATTAATGCCCAAAAAGGACAACCCGAATCTCAATCGGGTCTCGTAAGTTTTTTACCCTTCGTTTTTTCGACATCAGATTTTTATGGTAAAAAGGGATTACCGTGGCTCGTCTTCGATTTACCATCGCTGGAGAGTGGTGCACCATGGTACTGTTCCGTTTCAAATCCATGCACATATTTCTAAAAGTCGTACGACACTGTTTCGCCATTTCGGACGGATGTTGCACCTTGCACCGCGGATGTTGCACCCTGTAGATATCTATTATTCGGACGGCCATAACTTCTGGCTCGTATAGAGTCATGGAAGCCATAACATGTCAAAACGAAGGCCACGGTGAGTTCTATGACTTTGATAGCTTTCAACCGTCAACGGATAGATTAATGCCTAAAAGGACAACCCGAATCTCAATCTGGTCTCGTAAGTTTTTTACCCTTCGTTTTTTCGACATCGGATTTTTACGGTAAAACGGGATTACCGTGGCTCGTCTTCGATTTACCATCGCTGGAGAGTGGTGCACCATGGTGCTATTCCGTTTCAAATCCATGCACGCATTTCTAAAAGTCGTATGGCATTGTTTCGCCATTTCGGACGGATGTTGCACCTTGCACCGTGGATGTTGCACCCTGTAGATATCGATTATTCGGACGGCCGTAACTTCTGGCTCATTTAGAGTTAAGGGAGCCATAACCTGTCAAAACGAAGGCCATGGTGAGTTCTACGGCTTTGACAGCTTTGAGCCTTCAACGGATAGATTAATTCCCAAAAAGGACAACCCGAATCTCAATCGGGTCTCGTAAGTTTTTTACCCTTCGTTTTTCGACATCGGATTTTTACGGTAAAATGGTATTACCGTGGCTCGTCTTCGATTTACCATGGCTGGTGAGTGGTGCACCATGGTACTGTTCCGTTTCAAATCCATGCACACATTTCTAGAAGTCGTACGGCACTGTTTCGCCATTTCGGACTGATGTTGCACCTTGCACCGTGAATGTTGCACCCTATTGATATCGATTATTCGGATGACCATAACTTTTGGCTCGTTTAGAGTTACGGGAGCCATAACCTGTCAAAACGAAGGCCACGGTAAGTTCTACGGCTTAACGGCTTTCAGCCGTCAACGGATAGATTAATGCCCAAAAAGGACAACCAGAATCTCAATTGGGTCTCGTAAGTTTTTTACCCTTCGTTTTTTCGACACCGGATTTTTACGGTAAAACGGGACTACCGTGGCTCGTCTTCGATTTACCGTCGCTGGAGAGTGGTTCACCATGGTACTGTTCCGTTTCAAATCCATGCATGCATTTCTAAAAGTCCTACAACACTGTTTCGCCATTTCGGACGGATGTTGCACCTTGCACCGCGGATGTTGCACCCTGTAGATATCGATTATTCGGACGGCCATAACTTCTGGCTCGTTTAGAGTTACGGGAGCCATAACCTGTCAAAACGAAGGCCATGGTGAGTTCTACGGCTATGACCGCTTTCAGCCGTCAACGGATAGATTAATGCCCAAAAAGGACAACCCGAATCTCAATCGGGTCTCGTAAGTTTTTTACCCTTCGTTTTTTCGACATCGGATTTTTACGGTAAAAAGGGATTACGGTGGCTTGTCTTCGATTTACCATCGCTGGATAGTGGTGCACCATGGTACTGTTCCGTTTCAAATCCATGCACGCATTTCTAAAAGTCGTACGACACTGTTTCGCCATTTCGGACGGACGTTGCACCTTGCACCGCGGATGTTGCACCCGTAGATATCGATTATTCGGACGGCCATAACTTCTGGCTCGTTTAGACTTACGGGGGCGATAACCTGTCAAAACGAAGGCCACGGTGAGTTCTACGTCTTTGACTGCTTTCAGCCGTCAACGGATAGATTAATGCCCAAAAAGGACAACCCAAATCTCAATCGGGTCTCGTAAGTTTTTTACCCTTCGTTTTTTCGACACCGGATTTTTACGGTAAAACGGGATTACCGTGGCTCGTCTTCGATTTACCATCGCAGGAGAGTGGTGCACCAAGGTACTGTTCCGTTTCAAATCCGTGCACGCATTTCTAAAAGTCGTACGACACTGTTTCTCCATTTCTGACGGATGTTGCACCTTGCACCGCGGATGTTGCACCCTGTAGATATCGATTATTCGGACGGCCATAACTTCTGGCTCGTATAGAGTTACGGGAGCCATAACCAGTCAAAACGAAGGCCACGGTGAGTTCTACGGCTTTGACAGCTTTCAATCGTCAACGGATAGATTAATGCCAAAAAGGAAAACCCGAATCTCAATCTGGTCTCGTAAGTTTTTTACCCTTCGTTTTTTCGACATCGGATTTTTACGGTAAAACGGGATTACCGTGGCTCGTCTTAGATTTACCATCGCTGGAGAGTGGTGCACCATGGTACTGTTCCATTTCAAATCCATGCACGCATTTCTAAAAATCGTATGGCATTGTTTCGCCATTTCGGACGGATGTTGCACCTTGCACCGCGGATGTTGCACCCCGTAGATATCGATTATTCGGACGGCCATAACTTCAGGCTCGTTTAGAGTTACGGGAGCCATAACCTGTCAAAACGAAGGCCACGGTGAGTTCTACAGCTTTGAGAGCTTTGAGCCATCAACGGATAGATTAATGCCCAAATAGGACAACCCGAATCTCAATCGGGTCTCGTAAGTTTTTTGCCCTTCGTTTTTTCGACATTGGATTTTTGCGGTAAAACGGGATTACCGTGGCTCGTCTTCGATTTACCATCGCCGGAGAGTGGTGCACCATGGTACTGTTCCATTTCAAATCCATGCACGCATTTCTAAAAGTCGTACGGCGCTGTTTCGCCATTTTGGATGGATGTTGCACCTTGCACCGTGGATGTTGCACCCTGTAGATATCGATTATTCGGACGGCCGTAACTTCTGGCTCATTTAGAGTTAAGGGAGCCATAACCTGTCAAAACGAAGGCCACGGTGAGTTCTACGGCTTTGACAGCTTTAAGCCGTCAACGGATAGATTAATGCCCAAAAAGGACAACCTGAATCTCAATCGGGTCTCGTAAGTTTTTTACCCTTCGTTTTTTCGACATCGGATTTTTACGGTAAAATGGGATTACCGTGCCTCGTCTTCGATTTACCATGGCTGTCGAGTGGTGCACCATGGTACTGTTCCGTTTCAAATCCATGCACACATTTCTAGAAGTCGTACGGCACTGTTTCACCATTTCGGACGGATGTTGCACATTGCACCGTGAATGTTGCACCCTGTTGATATCGATTATTCGGACGGCCATAACTTTTGGCTCGTTTAGAGTTACGGGAGCCGTAGCTTGTCAAAACGAAGGCCACGGGGAGTTCTACGGCTTTGAAAGCTTTCATCCCTCAACGGATAGATTAATGCCCAAAAAGGACAACTCGAATCTCAATCGAGTCTCGTAAGTTTTTTACCCTTTGTTTTTTCGACACCGGATTTTTACGGTAAAATGGAATTACTGTGGCTCGTCTTCGATTTACCATCGCTGGAGAGTGGTGCACCAAGGTACTGTTCCATTTCAAATCCACTGTTTCGCCATTTTAGACGGATGTTGCACCTTGCACCATGGATGTTGCACCCTGTAGATATCGATTATTCGGACGGCCGTAACTTCTGGCTCGTTTATAGTTACGGAAGCCATAACCTGTCAAAACGAAGGCCACGATGAGTTCTATGGCTTTGACAGCTTTCACCCATCAACGGATAGATTAATGTCCAAAAAGGACAACCTGAATCTCAATCTGGTCTCGTAAGTTTTTTACCCTTCGTTTTTTCGACATCGGATTTTTACGGCAAAACGGGATTACCGTGGCTCGTCTTCGATTTACCATCGCTGGAGAGTGGTGCACCATGGTACTGTTCCGTTTCAAATCCATGAACGCATTTCTAAAAGTCGTACGACACTGTTTCGCCATTTCGGACGGATGTTGCACCTTGCACCGTGGATGTTGCACCCTGTAGATATCGATTATTCGGACGGCCATAACTTCTGGCTCGTTTACAGTTACGGGAGCCATAACCTGTCAAAACGAAGGCCACGATGAGTTCTACGGCTTTGACAGCTTTCAGCCGTCAACGGATAGATTAATGCCCAAAAAGGACAACCCGAATCTCAATCTGGTCCCGTAAGTTTTTTACCCTTCGTTTTTTCGACATCGGATTTTTACGGTAAAACAGGATTACGTGGCTCGTCTTCGATTTACCATCGCTGGAGAGTGGTGCACCATGGTACTGTTCCGTTTCAAATCCATGCACGCATTTCTAAAAGTCGTACGGCACTATTTTGCCATTTCGGACGGATGTTGCACCTTGCACCGTTGATGTTGCACCCTGTAGATATTGATTATTCGAACGGCCATAACTTCTGGCTCGTTTAGAGTTACTGGAGCCATAACCTGTCAAAACGAACGCCACGATCAGTTCTACGGCTTTGACAGCTTTCAGACGTCAACGGATAGACTAATGCCCAAAAAGGACTATCCGAATCTCAATCGGGTCTCGTATGTTTTTTACCCTTCGTTTTTTCGACACCGAATTTTTACGGTAAAACGGGATTACTGTGGCTCGTCTTCGATTTACCATCGCCGGAGAGTGGTGCACCATGGCACTGTTCCGTTTCAAATTCATGCACGCATTTCTAAAAGTCGTAAGGCACTGTTTCGCCATTTCGGACGGATCCGTGTCAAAACGAAGGCCACGGGCAGTTCTACGGCTTTGAAAGCTTTCATCCCTCAACGGATAGATTAATGCCCAAAAAGGACAACTCGAATCTCAATCGGGTCTCGTAAGTTTTTTACCCTTTGTTTTTTCGACACTGGATATTTAATGCCCAAAACGGGATTACCGTGGCTCGTCTTCGATTTACCATCGCTGGAGAGTGGTGCACCATGGTACTATTCCATTTCAAATCCATGCACGCATTTATAAAAGTCGTACGACACTGTTTCGCCATTTCGGACGGACGTTGCACCTAGCACCGCGGATGTTGCACCCTGTAGATATCGATTATTCGGACGGCCATAACTTCTGGCTCGTTTTGAGTTACGGGGGCGATAACCTGTCAAAACGAAGGCCACAGTGAGTTCTACCGCTTTGACGGCTTCCATCCGTCAACGGATAGGTTAATGCTAAAAAGGACAACCCGAATCTCAATCTGGTCTCGTAAGTTTCTTATCCTTCCTTTTTTCTACGCCGGATTTTTACGGTAAAACGAGATTACCGTGGCTCGTCTTTGATTTACCATTGCTGGAGAGTGGTGCACCATGGTACTGTTCCGTTTCGAATCCATGCGCGCATTCCTAAAAGTCGTACGGCAATTTTTCGCCATTTCGGACGGATGTTGCACCTTGCATCGTGGATGTTGCACCTAGTAGATATCGATTATTCGGACGGCCATAACTTCTGACTCGTTTAGAGTTACGGGAGCCATAACCTGTCAAAACGAAGGCCACAGTGAGTTCTACGGCTTTGATAGCTTTCAGCCATCAACGGATAGATTAATGCCCAAAAAGGACAACCCGAATCTCAATCGGGTCTCGTAAGTTTTTTACCCTTCGTTTTTTCGACACCGGATTTTTACGGTAAAACGGGATTACCGTGGCTCGTCTTCGATTTACCATCGCTGGAGAGTGTTCACCATGGAACTGTTCGGTTTCAAATCCATGCACGCATTTCTAAAAGTCGTACAACACTGTTTCGCCATTTCGGATGGATGTTGCACCTTGCACCGCGGATGTTGCACCATGTAGATATCGATTATTCGGACGGCCATAACTTCTGGCTCATTTAGAGTTACGGGAGCCATAAGCTGTCAAAACGAAGGCCACAGTGAGTTCTACGGCTTTGACAGCTTCCAGCTGTCAACTGATAGATTAATGCCCAAAAAGGACAACCCGAATCTCAATCGGGTCTCGTAAGTTTTTTACCCTTCGTTTTTTCGACATCAGATTTTTACGGTAAAAAGGGATTACCGTGGCTCGTCTTTGATTTACCATCGCTGGAGAGTGGTGCACCATGGTACTGTTCCGTTTCAAATCCATGCACACATTTCTAAAAGTCGTACGGCACTGTTTCGCCATTTCGGACGGATGTTGCACCTTGCACCGCGGATGTTGCACCCTGTAGATATCTATTATTCGGACGGCCATAACTTCTGGCTCGTATAGAGTTATGGGAGCCATAACCTGTCAAAACGAAGGACACGGTGAGTTCTATGGCTTTGATAGCTTTCAACTGTCAACGGATAGATTAATGCCTAAAAGGACAACCCAAATCTCAATCTGGTCTCGTAAGTTTTTTACCCTTCGTTTTTTCGACATAGGATTTTTACGGTAAAACGGGATTACCGTGGCTCGTCTTCGATTTACCATCGCTGGAGAGTGGTGCACCATGGTACTGTTCCGTTTCAAATCCATGCATGCATTTCTAAAAGTCGTACGACATTGTTTCGCCATTTCGGACGGATGTTGCACCTTGCACCGCGGATGTTGCACCCCGTAGATATCGATTATTCGGACGGCCATAACTTCAGGCTCGTTTAGAGTTACGGGAGCCATTACCTGTCAAAACGAAGGCCACGGTGAGTTCTACGGCTTTGAGAGCTTTGAGTTGTCAACGGACAGATTAATGTCCAAAAAGGACAACCCGAATCTCAATCGGGTCTCGTAAGTTTTTTACCCTTCGTTTTTTCGACATCGGATTTTTACGGTAAAACGGGATTACCGTGGCTCGTCTTCGATTTACCATCGCCGGAGAGTGGTGCACCATGGTATTGTTCCGTTTCAAATCCATGCACGCATTTCTAAAAGTCGTACGGCACTGTTTCGCCATTTTAGACGGATGTTGCACCTTGCACCGTGGATGTTGCACCCTGTAGATATCGATTATTCGGACGGCCGTAACTTCTGGCTCATTTAGAGTTAAGGGAGCCATAACCTGTCAAAACGAAGGCCATGGTGAGTTCTACGGCTTTGACAGCTTTGAGCCTTCAACGGATAGATTAATTCCCAAAAAGGACAACCCGAATCTCAATCGGGTCTCGTAAGTTTTTTACCCTTCGTTTTTCGACAACGGATTTTTACGGTAAAATGGGATTACCGTGGCTCGTCTTCGATTTACCATGGCTGGTGAGTGGTGCACCATGGTACTGTTCCGTTTCAAATCCATGCACACATTTCTAGAAGTCGTACGGCACTGTTTCGCCATTTTGGACGGATGTTG
The DNA here is from genome assembly GCA_030765085.1 of Allium cepa. NCBI lineage: Eukaryota > Viridiplantae > Streptophyta > Magnoliopsida > Asparagales > Amaryllidaceae > Allium > Allium cepa. The sequence goes on along the minus strand of CM060943.1, from coordinate 31,702,119 downwards.
CACCTTGCACCGTGAATGTTGCACCCTGTTGATATCGATTATTCGGATGACCATAACTTTTGGCTCGTTTAGAGTTACGGGAGCCATAACCTGTCAAAACGAAGGCCACGGTAAGTTCTACGGCTTTAACGGCTTTCAGCCATCAACGGATAGATTAATGACCAAAAAGGACAACCCGAATCTCAATCGGGTCTCGTAAGTTTTTTACCCTTCGTTTTTTCGACCCTGGATTTTTACGGTAAAACGGGATTACCGTGGCTCGTCTTCGATTTACCATCGCTGGAGAGTGGTGCACCATGGTACTGTTCCGTTTCAAATCCATGCACGCATTTCTAAAAGTCGTAAGGCAGTGTTTTGCCATTTCGGATGGATGTTGCACCTTGCACCGTGGATGTTGCACCCGGTAGATATCGATTATTCGGACGGCCATAACTTCTGCCTCGTTTAGACTTACGGGAGCCATAACCTGTCAAAACAAAGGCCACGGTGAGTTCTACGGCTTTGACAGCTTTCGACCGTTAACGGATAGAATAATGCCCAAAAAGGACAACCCGAATCTCATTCGGGTCTCGTAAGTTTTTTACGCTTTGTTTTTTCGACACCGGATTTTTACGGTAAAACGGGATTACCGTGGCTCGTCTTCGATTTACCATCGCTGGAGAGTGGTGCACCATGGTACTGTTCCGTTTCAAATCCATGCACGCATTTCTAAAAGTCGTACGGCACTGTTTTGCCATTTCGGACGGATGTTGCACCTTGCACCGTGGATGTTGCACCCTGTAGATATCGATAATTCGGACGGCCATAACATCTGGCGCGTTTAGAGTTACGGGAGCCATAACCTGTCAAAACGAAGGCCTCGATGAGTTCTACGGCTTTGACTACTTTCAGCCGTCAAACGATTGACTAATGCCCAAAAAGGACAACCCAAATCTGAATCGGTACTCGTAAGTTTTTTACCCTTCATTTTTTCGATACCGGATTTTTACGGTAAAACGGGATTACCGTGGCTCGTCTTCGATTTACCATCGCTGGAGAGTGGTGCACCATGGTACTGTTCCGTTTCAAATCCATGCACGCATTTCTAAAAGTCGTACGGCACTGTTTCGCCATTTCGGACGGATGTTGCACCTTGCACCATTGATGTTGCACCCTGTAGATATCGATTATTCGGACGGCCATAACTTCTGGCTCGTTTAGAGTTACGGGAGCCATAACCTGTGAAAACGAAGGCCATGATGAGTTCTACGGCTTTGACAGCTTTCAGACGTCAACGGATAGACTAATGCCCGAAAAGGACTACCCGAATCTCAATCGGATCTCGTATGTTTTTTACCCTTCGTTTTTTCGACCCCGGATTTTTACGGTAAAACGGGATTACAGTGGCTCGTCTTTGATTTACCATCGCTGGAGAGTGCTGCACCATGGCACTGTTCCATGTCAAATCCATGCACGCATTTCTAAAAGTCGTAAGGCACTGTTTTGCCATTTCGGACGGATGTTGCACCTTGCACCGTGGATGTTGCACATTGTACATATCGATTATTCGGACGGCCATAACTTCTGGCTCGTTAAGAGTTACGGGAGCCATGCTCGCTGAAGAAAGCTTTCATCCCTTAACGGATAGATTAATGCCCAAAAAGGACAACTCGAATCTCAATCGGGTCTCGTAAGTTTTTACCCTTTGTTTTTTCGATACTGGATTTTTACGGTAAAACGGAATTACCGTGGCTCGTCTTCGATTTACCATCGCTGGAGAGTGGTGCACCAAGTTATTGTTCCGTTTCAAATCCATGCACACATTTCTAAATGTCGTACGACACTGTTTCGCCATTTCGGACGGACGTTGCACCATGCACCATGGATGTTGCACCCTGTAGATATCGATTATTCGGACGGCCGTAACTTCTGGCTCGTTTAGAGTAACGGAAGCCATAACCTGTCAAAACGAAGCCCACGATGAGTTCTATGGCTTTGACAGCTTTCAGCCATCAACGGATAGATTAATGCCCAAAAAGGACAACCCGAATCTCAATCTGGTCTCGTAAGTTTTTTACCCTTCGTTTTTCCGACATCGGATTTTTACGGTAAAACGGGATTACCATGGCTCGTCTTCGATTTACCATCGCTGGAGAGTGGTGCACCATGGTACTCTTCCGCTTCAAATCCATGCACGCATTTCTAAAAGTCGTACGACGCTGTTTCGCCATTTCGGATGGATGTTGCACCTTGCACCGTGGATGTTGCACCCTATAGATATCGATTATTCGGATGGCCATAACTTCTGGCTCGTTTAGAGTTACGGGAGCCATAACCTGTCAAAACGAAGGCCACGATGAGTTCTACGGCTTTGACCGCTTTCAGCCGTCAGCGGATAGATTAATGCCCAAAAAGGACAACCCGAATCTCAATCTGGTCACGTAAGATTTTTACCCTTCGTTTTTTCGACATCGGATTTTTACGGTAAAACGGGATTACCGTGGCTCGTCTTCGATTTACCATCGCTGGAGAGTGGTGCACCATGGTACTGTTCCGTTTCAAATCCATGCACGCATTTCTAAAAGTCTTACGGCACTGTTTCGCCATTTCGGACGGATGTTGCACCTTGCACCGTTGATGTTGCACCCTGTAGATATCGATTATTCGGACGGCCATAACTTCTGGCTCATTTAGAGTTACGGGAGCCATAACCTGTCAAAACGAAGGCCACGATGAGTTCTACGGCTTTGACAGCTTTCAGACGTCAACGGATAGACTAATGCCCAAAAAGGACTACCTGAATCTCAATCGGGTCCCGTATGTTTTTTACCCTTTGTTTTTTCGACACCGGATTTTTACTGTAAAACGGGATTACCGTGGCTCGTCTTCGATTTACCATCGCTGGAGAGTGGTGCACCATGGCACTGTTCCGTTTCAAATCCATGCACGCGTTTCTAAAAGTCGTAAGGCACTGTTTCGCCATTTCGGACGGATGTTGCACCTTGCACCGTGGATGTTGCACCCTGTAGATATCGATTATTCGGACGGCCATAACTTCTGGCTCGTTTAGAGTTACGGGAGCCGTAACTTGTCAAAACGAAGGCCACGGGGAGTTCTACGGCTTTGAAAGCTTTCATCCCTCAACGGATAGATTAGAGCCCAAAAAGGACAACTCGAATCTCAATCGGGCCTCGTAAGTTTTTTACCCTTTATTTTTTCGACACCGGATTTTTACGGTAAAACGGAATTACCGTGGCTCGTCTTCGATTTACCATCGCTGGACAGTGGTGTAGCAAGGTACTGTTCCATTTCAAATCCATGCACACATTTCTAAAAGTCGTACGACACTGTTTCGCCATTTCGGACGGACATTGCACCTTGCACCATGGATGTTGCACCCTGTAGATATCGATTATTCGGACGGCCGTAACTTCTGGCTCGTTTAGAGTTACGGAAGCCATAACCTGTCAAAACGATGGCCACGATGAGTTCTATGGCTTTGACTGCTTTAAGCCATCAACGGATAGATTAACGCCCAAAAAGGACAGCCCGAATCTCAATCTGGTCTCGTAAGTTTTTTACCCTTCGTTTTTTCGACATCGGATTTTTGCGGTAAAACGGGATTACCGTGGCTCGTCTTCGATTTACCATCGCTGGAGAGTGGTGCACCATGGAACTGTTGCGTTTCAAATCCATGCACGCATTTTTTAAAGTCGTACGACACTGTTTCGCCATTTCGGACGGATGTTGCACCTTGCACCGTGGATGTTGCACCCTGTAGATATCGATTATTCGGACGCTCGCTTAGAGTTACAGGAGCCATAACCTGTCAAAACAAAGGCCATGATGAGTTCTACGGCTCTGACAGCTTTCATCCATCAACGGATAGATTAATGCCCAAAGAGGACAACCCGAATCTCAATCTGGTCTCGTAAGTTTTTTACCCTTCGTTTTTTCGACATCGGATTTCGACGTTAAAACTGGATTACCGTGGCTCGTCTTCGATTTACCATCGCTGGAATGTGGTGCACCATGGTACTGTTCCGTTTCAAATCCATGCACGCATTTCTAAAAGTCGTACGGCACTGTTTCGCCATTTCGGACGGATGTTGCAACTTGCACCGTTGATGTTGCACCCTGTAGATATCGATTATTCGGACGGCCATAACTTCTGGCTCGTTTAGAGTTACGGGAGCCATAACCTGTCAAAACAAAGGCCACGATGAGTTCTACGGCTTTGATAGCGTTCAGACGTCAACGGATAGACTAATGCCCAAAAAGGACTACCCGAATCACAATCAGGTCTCGTATGTTTTTTACCCTTCGTTTCTTCGACACCGGATTTTTACGGTAAAACGGGATTACCGTGGCTCGTCTTCGATTTACCATCGCTGGAGAGTGGAGCACCATGGCACTGTTCCGTTTCAAATCCATGCACGCATTTCTAAAAGTCGTAAGGCACTGTTTCGCCATTTCGGACGGATGTTGCACCTTGCACCGTGGATGTTGCACCCTGTAGATATCGATTATTCGGACGGCCATAACTTCTGGCTCGTTTAGAGTTACGGGAGCCGTAACTTGTCAAAACAAAGGCCACAGGGAGTTCTACGGCTTTGAAAGATTTCATCCCTCAAAGGATAGATTAATGCCCAAAAAGGACAACTCGAATCTCAATCGGGTCTCGTAAGTTTTTTACCCTTTGTTTTTTCGACACCGGATTTTTACGGTAAAACGGAATTACCGTGGCTCGTCTTCGATTTACCATCGCTGGAGAGTGGTGCACCAAGGTACTGTTCCGTTTCAAATCCATGCACACATTTCTAAAAGTCGTACGACACTGTTTCACCATTTCGGACGGACGTTGCACCTTGCACCATGGATGTTGCACCCTGTAGATATCGATTATTCGGACGGTCGTAACTTCTGGCTCGTTTAGAGTTACGGAAGTCATAACCTGTCACAACGAAGGCCACGATGAGTTATATGGCTTTGACAGCTTTCAGCCATCAACGGATAGATTAATGCCCAAAAAGGACAACCCGAATCTCAATCTGGTCTTGTTAGTTTTTTACCCTTCGGTTTTTCGACATCAGATTTTTACGTTAAAACGGGATTACCGTGGCTCGTCTTCGATTTACCATCGCCGGAGAGTGGTGCACCATGGTACTGTTCCGTTTCAAATCCATGCACGCATTTATTAAAGTCGTACGGCACTGTTTCGCCATTTCGGACGGACGTTGCACCTTGCACCATGGATGTTGCCCCTGTGGATATCGATTATTCGGACGGTCGTAACTTCTGGCTCGTTTAGAGTTAAGGAAGTCATAACCTGTCAAAACGAAGGCCACGATGAGTTCTATGGCTTTGACAGCTTTCAGCCATCAACGGATAGATTAATGCCCAAAAAGAACAACCCGAATCTCAATCTGGTCTCGTCAGTTTTTTACCCGTCGTTTTTTCGACATCGGATTTTTACGTTAAAACGGGATTACCGTGGCTCGTCTTCGATTTACCATAGCTGGATAGTGGTGCACCATGATACCATTCCATTTCAAATTCATGCACGCATTTCTAAAAGTTGTACGACACTATTTCGCCATTTCGGACGGATGTTGCACCTTGCACCGTGGATGTTGCACCCTGTAGATATCGATTATTCGGACGGCCATAACTTCTGGCTCGTTTAGAGTTACGGGAGCCATAACCTGTCAAAACGAAGGCCACGATGAGTTCTACGTCTTTGACATCTTTCAGCCGTCAACGGATAGACTAATGCCCAAAAAGGACTACCCGAATCTCAATCGGGTCTCGTAAGTTTTTTTGCCCTTCGTTTTTTCGACACCGGATTTTTACGGTAAGACGGGATTACCGTGGCTCGTCTTCAATTTACCATCGCTGGAGAGTGGCGCACCATGGTACTGTTCCGTTTGAAATCCATGCACGCATTTCTAAAAGTCGTAAGCCACCGTTTCGCCATTTCGGACGGATGTTGCACCTTGCACCGTGGATGTTGCACCCTATAGATATCGATTATTCGGACGGCCATAACTTCTGGCTCGTTTAGAATTACGGGAGCTGTAGCCTGTCAAAACGAAGGCCACGGTGAGTTCTACGGCTTTGAAAGCTTTCAGCCATCAACGGATTGATTAATGCCCAAAAAGGACAACCCGAATCTCAATCGGGTCTCGTAAGTTTTTTACCCTTCGTTTTTTCGACACCGGATTTTTACGGCAAAACAGGATTACCGTGGCTCGTCTTCGATTTACCATCGCTGGAGAGCTCTGCACCATGGTACTGTTCCATTTCAAATCCATGCACACATTTATAAAAGTCGTACGGCACTGTTTCGCCATTTCGGACGGATGTTGCACCTTGCACTGTGGATGTTGAACCCTATAGATATCGATTATTCGGACGACCATAACTTCTGGCTCGTTTAGAGTTACGGGAGCCATAACCTGTCAAAACGAAGGACATGGTGAGTTCTACGGCTTTGATAGCTTTCAGCCGTCAACGGACAGATTAATGCCCAAAAAGGACAACCCGAATCTCAATCGGGTCTCGTAAGTTTTTTACCCTTCGTTTTTTCGACATCGGATTTTTACGGTAAAATGGGATTACCGTGGCTCGTCTTCGATTTACCATCGCTGGAGAGTGGTGCACAATGGTACTGTTCCGTTTCAAATCCATAGACACATTTCTAAAAGTCGTACGGCACTGTTTCGCCATTTCGGACGGATGTTGCACCATGCACCGAGGATGTTGCACCCTGTAGATATCAATTATTCGGACGGCCATAACTTCTGGCTTGTTTAGAGTTACGGGAGCCATAACCTGTCAAAACGAAGGCCAAAGTGAGTTCTACGGGTTTGATAGCTTTCAGCCGTCAATGGATAAATTAATGCCCAAAAAGGACAACCCAAATCTCAATCGGGTCACGTAAGTTTTTTACCCTTCGTTTTTTCAACACCGGATATTTAATGCCCAAAACGGGATTACCGTGGCTCGTCTTCGATTTAGCATCGCTGGAGAGTGGTGCACCATGGTGCTGTTTCGTTTCAAATCCATGCATATATTTTTAAAAGTCGTATGACAGTGTTTCGCCATTTCGGACGGATGTTGCACCTTGCACCGTGGATGTTGCACCCTGTAGATATCGATTATTCAGACGGCAATAACTTCTGGCTCATTTAGAGTTAAGGGAGCCATAACCTGTCAAAACGAAGGCCACGGTGAGTTCTACGGCTTTGACAGCTTTGAGCCGTCAACCAATAGATTAATTGCCAAAAAGGACAACCCGAATCTCAATCGGGTCTCGTAAGTTTTTTACCCTTCGTTTTTTCGACATCGGATTTTTACGGTAAAATAGGATACCGTGGCTCGTCTTCGATTTACCATGGCTGGAGAGTGGTGCACCATGGTACTGTTCCGTTTCAAATCCATGCACACATTTCTAGAAGTCATACGGCACTGTTTCACCATTTCGGACGGATGTTGCACCTTGCACCGTGAATGTTGCACCCAGTTGATATCGATTATTCGGACGGCCATAGCTTTTGGCTCGTTTATAGTTACGGGAGCCATAACCTGTCAAAACGAAGGCCACGGTAAGTTCTACGGCATTGACTGCTTGTAGCCGTCAACGGATAGATTAATGCCCAAAAAGGACAACCCGAATCTCAATCGGGTCTCGTAAGTTTTTTACCCTTCGTTTTTTCGACACCGGATTTTTACTGTAAAACGGGATTACCGTGGCTTGTCTTCGATTTACCATCGCTGGAGAGTGTTGCACCATGGTACTGTTCCATTTCAAATCCATGCACGCATTTCTAAAAGTCGTAAGGCACTGTTTTGCCATTTCGGACGGATGTTGCACCTTGCACCGTGGATGTTGCACCCTGTAGATATCGATTATTCGGACGGCCATAACTTCTGGCTCGTTTAGACTTACGGGAGCCATAACCTGTCAAATCAAAGGCCACGGTGAGTTCTACGGCTTTGATAGCTTTCAACCGTTAACGGATAGAATAATGCCCAAAAAGGACAACCCGAATCTCATTCGGGTCCCGTAAATTTTTTACCCTTCGTTTTTTCGACACCGGATTTTTACGGTAAAACGGGATTACCGTGGCTCGTCTTCGATTTACCATCGCCGGAGAGTGGTGCACCATGGTACTGTTCCGTTTCAAATCCATGCACACATTTCTAAAAGTCGTACGGCACTGTTTCGCCATTTCGGACGGACGTTGCACCTTGCGCCGCGGATGTTGCACCCTGTAGATATCGATTATTCGGACGGCCATAACTTCTGGTTCGTTTGGAGTTACAGGAGCCATAACCTATCAAAACGAAGGCCACGGTGAGTTCTACGGCTTTGACAGCTTTCAGCCATCAACGGATAAATTAATGCCCAAAAAGGACAACCCGAATCTCAATTGGGTCTCCTAAGTTTTTTACCCTTCGTTTTTTCGACACCGGATATTTAATGCCCAAAACGGGATTACCGTGGCTCGTCTTCGATTTACCATCGCTAGAGAGTGGTGCACCATGGTACTGTTTTGTTTCAAATCCATGTATGCATTTCTAAAAGTCGTACGACACTGTTTCGCCATTTCGGTCGGATGTTGCACCTTGCACCGTGGATGTTGCACCCTGTAGATATAGATAATTCGGACGGCCATAACATCTGGCTCGTTTAGAGTTACGGGAGCCATAACCTGTCAAAACGAAGGCCACGATGAGTTCTACGGCTTTGATAGCTTTCAGCCGTCAACGGATAGATTAATGCACAAAAAGGACAACCCGAATCTCCATCTGGTCTCGTAAGTTTTGTACCCTTCGTTTTTTCGACATCGGATTTTTACGGTAAAACGGGATTACCGTGGCTCATCTTCGATTTACCATCGCTGGAGAGTGGTGCACAATGGCACTGTTCCGTTTCAAATCCATGCACGCATTTCTAAAAGTCGTAAGGCACTGTTTCGCCATTTCGGACGGATGTTGCACCTTGCACCGTGGATGTTACACCTTGTAGATATCGATTATTCGGACGGCCATAACTTCTGGCTCGTTTAGAGTTACGGGAGCTGTAACTTATCAAAATGAAGGCCACGAGGAGTTCTACGGCTTTGAAAGCTTTCATCCCTCAACGGATAGATTAATGCCCAAAAAGGACAACTCGAATCTCAATCGGGTCTCGTAAGTTTTTTACCCTTTGTTTTTTCGACACCGGATTTTTACGGTAAAACGGAATTACCGTGGCTCGTCTTCGATTTACCATCGCTGGAGAGTGGTGCACCAAGGTACTGTTCCGTTTCAAATCCATGCACACATTTCTAAAAGTCGTACGACACTATTTCGCCATTTCGGACGGACGTTGCACCATGCACCATGGATGTTGCACCCTGTAGATATCGATTATTCAGACGGTCGTAACTTCTGGCTCGTTTAGAGTTACGGAAGCCATAACCTGTCAAAACGAAGGCCACGATGAGTTCTATGGCTTTGACAGCTTTCAGCCATCAACGGATAGATTAATGCCCAAAAAGGACAACCCGAATCTCAATCTGGTCTCGTAAGTTTTTTACCCTTCGTTTTTTCGACATCAGATTTTTACGGTAAAACGGGATTACCGTGGCTCGTCTTCGATTTACCATCGCTGGAGAGTGGTGCACCATGGTACTTTTCCGTTTCAAATCCATGCACGCATTTCTAAAAGTCGTACGACACTGTTTCGCCATTTCGGATGGATGTTGCACCTTGCACCGTGGATGTTGCACCCTGTAGATATCGATTATTCGGACGGCCATAACTTCTGGCTCGTATAGAGTTACGGAAGTTATAACCTGTCAAAACGAAGGCCACGATGTGTTCTACGGCTTTAACAGCTTTCAGACATCAACGGATAGACTAATGCCCAAAAAGGACTACCCGAATCACAATCGGGTCTCGTATGTTTTTTACCCTTCGTTTTTTCGACACCGGATTTTTACGGTAAAACAGGAATACCCTGGCTCGTTGTGACGACCGCCCATGACTCCTGCACTAAACAAGGGAAAGGTGCGCTAAAAGGCGTGCCAGGCAGCCATGGACGATGGTCAGGGTAAAATAAAAAAGAATCCTATCGTACAACTCACAGCGCATGGATAAAATACAATAGAGAAATATAAATATAGTGAAGCTCCATAGAACAGAATATCATCATATAAGCATCATAGAAGTTTGATACAACATCAGAACAGTCAATACATCAAAGCCTCACTACAAAGCACTCAGAGTATATACAAACAGCGGAACACCCAGTACATATAGTAAGAAAACAATATGCAAAAGCCTCCTGCTCGTCTTCGTCATCATCAGCATCAATCACAAAGAACAGCACCTGTCACCTGCTACCTAGTCTGCCCATCCCAACATGGATGAACAGCCCCAGGTAATAAGAATTAAACAAAAAACCTTGAGTCAGACGAAGTCTTAGTGAGCAGTAAATCAACTATCAAACATACCAAAAGAGTATAAGGGATAAAAGGAATAGGAACCAAACCATCCCACTCCACCTCTTTCTACGGTGATAGCCCCCAGACACACACTAAGGAGAAGCAAGCATAACATAGCAGACAATTAAAGTAAAGCAATAATCACTCGAGTCAAGGTCGATGTTTTCCAAACACAAACCCCCAAGGCCTAAACCAAGATCAGATAAGCACCCAGAGAACACCGCTCTTGAGACCGAATGATGATACATCCAAACGTCCAAACATCCATGACTCTGGCTATCACTGTTATCATTGCCTTGATTTCACCGTTAGTGGAATGACCACCTGTCGAGGGCTAATGGTAACCCCGGTTCTAGACAAACTCCGCACGCTACCTGTGCCTAGGACTTATCTACTCTGCCCAGAGTACTCGACTACCTGCCTGTAGTCTTTTGGGTGCCCCGACTACCTACCTGTAGTCGTTTTGGGCGCCCCATGTACTCTTGCTTTTGAGCATGCTAGAACCTTCAACAACAATGAGATCCAAGCCTCCTGGTCATCCTCCCCGACGACTATTCTCATGCTAGCCCAAGCTACCTCTCGAGCAGTCCATTATCAACCAACTCGAACCATCCCTCGAGTTATCAACATGCTTGGAATGATCCCTGCCTGGATTACGCCAAGACTACATCACATCACACTTCGCTTTATCGCATCATAGCAAAGTCTCATCTCAACATCATGGTTTGCCTCCTCGCATCATGGCAAAGTCCCATTTCAATATCATCCAATCCATACATATGAGCTTCAACATCCGCTTCATATGCCTCAAGCAGCTTTCCTTATCCAAGAGCCTTTCCACTTAGCTTTTGAATCACCATCAACCATACTTGTCCAATTCAAGTTATCAATCAACTAATCAATCAAATCAAACATTAATACAACCAATCAATTATTCAAATAAGATCTAAATAGACAACTAGAACAACAATGGCAATTTCGTAAATAAAGGATCCAAATCTAACATGTTATCTAACAAGCATGAATTATGGACAATATCTCTACAACTTAATGAATAAACTTGCATAGATGAACATATGGTAGAATAGGTGTCAAATCATCATGGACAATAGATCTACATGCAGACTTAGGGAAAATACACGAAATCACTATCTTTAACACTTAAACAAGCCACCGATCCAACATACTCCTTTGGGTCCGTGTGAGAGATTACTACCACTCACCAAATCACCTAAACACCTCAAAAGAAACCCACTTCAGATCTGGACAGCGAAGAACTAAGCTTGATCCGGCAAAATCTCGCTTCAAACGATGAAAACTCACTTTGTTGGATGAAGATCTTCAACTTTGGCTCTTGAATCTTCGATCTTGATCTTGATCTTGGATGGATGTTAGCACTAGACTGGAGTGGAGAAAAGAAGTGAAGAAGTGTTGTAGTCGAGCTCTCAAAATGGCAGCACTTCGTTGCTTCAAAATCCGATGTCAAAAAGTGAGCCAAAGCCCTCTATTTATAGGCTGAAATCTCCCTGAGTCGGCCACCCCCATGAATCGTCCACGACTCATGACTCACGACTCAATGCCAACACGACACAACACACACACGACTCACGACCTAAAGCACATGCGCATCCACTTCAAGCCGACCTAAACTCAAGCCTTGGTACGACTTATCACAACCTAAAGACTTATTCTACCTAGCGACTTAACTAGGTCCGACTCAACAACTTACGACTCACTCATGCGCACGACTCAACACATGCGCGCTACCCACGACTCAAAGGCTTACGACATAAGACACTGTCGTATTTTCCTAAGTCTTAAGCCGTATGACAACTCAACAAACATACCGACTTAACCAACACACGACTCAACACTAAGTCATCTGGACGACTTAACATCTTAACGACTCACACGGCTTAGCTTCCCAATGACCTAACACTAACACCCTACGACTTACGACTTAACCTCTTATCCTTATGTCACTAGCCCGTTGACCCCCAACCTCCTTGAGTCGTAACTCGTTCAACCGACTCAAGCCATAACACTATTCCTTAGGTTGGTCCAACCCATGACTCGGTCATACTATAAGTCGTCTACTCCTTAAGTCGGCCATACTTTAACTCGATGCCAAACTTATAAGCCGCTAACTCTTAAGCCATTCAACTCCTAAGTCAGTCGGTTCCTATAAGTCGTTAACTCGGCAACACGACCCAAGCTCCTACCGACTCAACATCACATGTCCTAAGACACTAAGTCGGTCACGACTCAACTCCGAACGACCTAGGCTACCCTTCAACCCAAGCCTCTACACGAGTTAACTACCATACGACTTAAGCACTAAGTCATTAACTTTCTTAACTCAATAACTCGACCTAACATTCTTAAGTCGTAAACCTTACCACCTAGGTTCAAAACGACTCAAGCAATACTGGCGACTTAATGCAGCTATTTTACGATATGCCGACACGTAAAATACGGGTCGTTACATTCTCTCCCCATTAGGAATTTCGCCCCCGAAATTCCAAACAAAAAGGAGCAATCAAAATTATTCCGCATGCCTACCATCCATAGCAATCAACAAACCATGCATCCAATTACTAGCCTAGCATGCAGAATCCTAAGACTTTGAACAAGCTACAAATTCGTGAGATGTCACGACACCTTAGGGCCATACCTCGAAGAGTACAGGATGAGCTGCCTTCGTCCTCTCTTCCTCCTCCCATGTACAGTCGTTAACATCATCACTCCATTGTACCTTGAGCAACGTAATCGTCTTCCTCCTAAGCTGTTTTGTGTCAGTTTCCACAACACGAAGCGGCTTACGAGATCTCATAACAACTGGATCAACCTCCAAGTCTTCACAGCTATCAGCAGAAACCACCGTATTCGAGTCATGCACAAACTTCCGTAGATAAGATATATGAAAAACATTGTGCACACCCGCCATCTTTTCCGGTAACTCCAATCTATAGGCGAGCTTTCCACTTCGCTCGATAATCGGGAATGGTCCAACAAATCTCGGAGTTAACTTTCCTTTCTTCCCAAATCTAATAACATTCTTCAGTGGAGAAATCTTCACAAAAACCATATCACCTACATCGAATTCCAAGTCCTTACGACGATTATCGGCATAACTTTTATGACGATCTTGGGCTGCCTTCATTCGTCGCCGAATGATCTCTATACAATCCGTAGTCTGTCGAATCATCTCTGGCCCAAGTATCAATTTTTCTCCAGTTTCCAACCAACATGTCGGAGAGTTACACGGTCTTCCATATAATGCGTCATATGGTGCCATACCAATACTAGACCGATAACTGTTATTATATGCAAATTCCACCAAATGAAGATGATCTTCCCATGATCCTCCGAAGTCCAAAACACATGCTCTGAGAAGATCTTCCAAAACTCGGTTGACTCTCTCAGTCTGACCATCTGTTTGAGGGTGATAAGCTGTACTCAAACACAACTCGGTTCCCAAAACTTCCTGGAAGCTCTTCCAAAATCCACTAGTGAACAATGGGTCTCGATCGCTCACTATACTCTTCGGAATACCATGGAATCGAACTATCCACTTAACATAAAGCTCAGCCAACTTCGATGCGGTCCTAGTCGATCGAACAGGAATGAATCTTGCACTCTTAGTCAAACGATCTACAATGACCCAAATCCCTTCATTCCCTGCCCTGGTTCTAGGTAGACCATCGATAAAATCCATCGATATCTGCTCCCACTTCCATGTAGGAACCTCCAACGGCTGAAGCAATCCACTGGGCTTCTTCTGCTCGGCTTTTACCAACTGGCAGTTCACACATTTGGAAATAAAATTTCCAACATCCTTCTTCATACCTTCCCAGAAATAGGTTCTCTTCATATCTCGGTACATCTTATTTCCACCTGGATGAATCGTCAACTTCGAGTGATGACTTTCCCTAAGAACTTCATCTCTCAATCCATCTATATCGGGAACAACTAGTCGTCCTTGCTTTCAAAGCCAACCCTCTCGATCGACTTCAAATCCTTTATCCTTTTCTGGGTTCAATCCAGATTCCAAATCTTGGATAATCTTGACAAGCTTATCATCTCGCTTTTGGCTCTCGCCAATTCTCTCCGTAAGAGTAGGTCTTATTGATAAGTTTGCCAACATCTTAGGTTCCAACTCACATCTAGGCCTGAAGTCAAATCCAGCCAAATACTCGAGACTCATCCATTCCGAAAACATGGCTCCCAATCCTGCATGTCTTCGACTTAACGCATCTGCCACTGCGTTACCTTTTCCCGCAGTATAGGCTATACCAAAATCATATGATGCCAAAAACTCTAGCCACCTTTGCTGCCGAAGATTCAAATCCTTTTGGGAGAACAGATACTTCAACGACTTATGATCTGTAAACAACTCGAATCGAACTCCCAATAGATAATGTCTCCACATCTTCAGAGTAAAAACAATCGCCGCTAACTCCAAATCATGAGTCGGATAATTCCTTTCATGCGGCTTCAGTTGTCGACTTGCATACGCAACAACTTTATCCTTCTGCATTAGTACTGCTCCAAGTCCAGTACCACATGCATCGGTGTAAACCACCATCTCATCATTCCCACTTGGAATAGTCAAAACAGGAGCACTCGTCAGTCGCTCTTTCAGGATTACGAAAGCTTGCTCACACTTATCATCCCATCTGAACACTTGGTTCTTTTTCATCAATCCTATTAACGGTGCCGCTATCTTGGAAAAGTCTTTGATAAACCGACGATAATATCCAGCTAATCCAAGAAAACTTCTCACATCAGATGCATTCTTAGGTCTAACCCAATCCTGGATTGCTGCCACCTTAGCGGGATCAACAGCTATTCCATTTCCAAAAATAACATGGCCTAAGAATCTCACTTCACTCTTCCAGAAGTGACACTTCGAAAACTTAGCCTTCAGCTGATGTTTCCGCAAGATTTCCAAAACAATACTCAAGTGCGTCTTGTGCTCTTCTTCAGTTCTGGAATAAACCAAAATATCATCCACGAACACAAGCACGAACTTATTCAACTGATCTCTGAAAACCCTATTCATAAGATCCACAAAATATGCTGGTGCATTAGTCAATCCAAACGGCATTACCAGCCACTCATAAAAACCAGATGGTGTCCTAAAAGCAGTCTTCGGCACACTATCCTTAGCCACTCTCAACTTGTGAAATCCCGTTGCCAAATCCATCTGAGAAAACACCTTAGCCTCGTGAAGCTGATCAAACAAGTCATCTATTCTTGGCAATGGATACTTGTTCTTCTTAGTCACCATATTCAGCCCACGATTGTTTGCGCAAAAAATGGGCAAACACCTCCAAGTCGTATTATTTAGTTGATTATATGTGATTTTCAATGGTGTGGATGAGTTATGTAAATATGAAAAAAGCAGGGGCTGAAATGTAAAGGACACACAGATTTATAGTGGTTCGGCCAGAACGTGCCTACGTCCACTTTATATGTTATTATCTTCTTTCTTTTGGATTACAAGTACAATGCTTTGTATACAAGTATATGAAAGTAGTTTGAAAGTTCCTTCCTTGCTTGAGCTCTCAAACTTGTCCGCCATTGTTGTACCCCTGCCCCTCTATTTATAGAGTGAGGTAGGGGGCAGGGGTCTTGGAAGTATATAGCTGCTGGCAGGCTGGGGCTGAAGCAATCTGGACTGGCAATCTTCTGGTTCGGCAAAGCTCCATTCGGCTTTGAGCTTGGACCGGTGGTAGGTGTGCATGTGGACCGGCAGTGGAAAAGAGGGGGTTGGTTCGGTGCTTGCTTGGACCGGTGATCGAGTGGGATGGAGGTTCATTCGGTGGTGAGGTATGTGGTAGGCTCGGTGATGTTGGTCCGGCCATGAATGGTCCGGTGATGGTGGTCCGGTTGTAGCTTGGGAGTTGGTTCGGTAATGGGGTGATGGTTGGTTCGGTGGACCTAGTCCGGTAGGGTATTGGTGAGGTGAAGTATGGTGGTCCGGTATGGCTGGTCCGGATACCGGATGGGACATGCCGAATGGCACTCGAGATATGCCGAATGGAACCCTTGCCCGAATGAGTTCTAGGTTGGATTGCCGAATGGACCCTTGGCTTTGCTGGATGGTGAGTGGGTTGCGATCCCGGGTGAAACCAATGCTTCTTGGTCTCGAGGTCTTCTAGGTGAGAATTCGCCCAACATTTGCCCCCCAAAGTGGGGCACGTGCTTGCACGTGTCGCGCTTTGTTTCTTTGTGGTAGGAATGCTTGTTTTGTAATGCCATGGGCAGGATGTTCGTATCCTGTTGATGTCCTGCAAAGGAATATACGGTTTTAGTGTGATTTCAAATAATGATCGTTTGTGATCGAAATATTCGAGATGAAGTGAACTGTGTTGTTCGGGACGAGAGAGTGAGCCCCGAGGGGGCTTAGCATCATCGATGCTAGGTTCACGTTAGAGTAGGCCCCTGGATCGTTTGGTTTATCGCCAGCTTAGAGCATGCCTAAGGGTTGCTCTCGACCCCGTACATGTGTAAGCAGCTTAGCCATTTCCTAATTATCAGAATCAAATATCCGTTTATCCTATGAGTTTAAAAAGGCATGTCAAAGTGTAAATTCCCACGACGATAGGGTTAATAGCCATTCAGAGCGTGCCTATGGACCGTTCGTGGTCGCGTACACGTGTAAACGATTAATCCATGTTAGTGAGAGATTTACGACTCATTCATTGTTATCATATTCCCTACTTTATTAGTAGGTTCTAGAGTTCGGTACTTATCTGAGTGAGGCGCCTGCGTGCCCCCTGCTTCTGACTTTCGCTGGTGGAGACAGTTTCATTCGGCCTCGAGTAGGTATAGGTTTTCATTCGGTTGGAGGTTGGTCCGGTATGCCGATCCATCTGGTCCGGTGGTGTTCCTCCAGTCTATATATAGGGGCTACACCCCCATAGTTTTTCTTCACCGAATCAACAAGCGCCGAACCAATACTATACCGAATCAAAGACTTTGTCGAATCAAGTCATTTCCGAACCAGGTATGTACTCCTTTGCCGAATGACTTTTATTACCGGATGATCCTGATTTGCCGAATACATACGAAGTGCTTTGCTTTACGGAATGAGACTTAGGCCTTAGGGCCGAATGATATGTATACCGAAGCAAATTTTAGTGCCGAACGGTCATACACTTTCAATGCCGAATGAACATAGGACCCTAGTACCGAATGGTTTTGAATCCCAGTGCCGAATGACTTTTGTATTCGGACTTCGAGTGGAACTCGAGACTTATGCATTCTTTTTTGCTTACATCTCTGCATCCCTTGTTCTAATAACCTGTCTTTTCACCTTTGTGTATGCAGATAAATGTCTTGCAAGGCAGAAACTCGATCGGACAGGAAGAAGTCTAAAGGTACAGGAGAGTCTTCTTCCTCCATGCCCCCAGCCCAACCAGAACCGACGCAACATCGACCTGTCCCGAGGTCGTTAGTGGACGGATATGGACCCCAGGAACTACTGGTCTCTCCTCCGGATTGTTTTCCTAGCTTCCTAAAGGAGGAGCAACTTGATGTCATATCTCGTTCATTCGGGATAGACAGGGCTCTTATGCTGCTGTCGGGAGATGGAGTGATGCCGTATAATCCCCCCGAAGGTTACTTTGCTTACAGCATATATCATTGCATGTGTGGTGCTATCCCTCCTATCAATGCCTGGATAGTCAGTTTTACCACATATTTGAAAATGCTCCATTCCAGCTTCAGCCGAACTCTTATGCCATTCTGGTGAGCCTTTTCGTTATCTTCCAGAGGAGGTACGGGCGCCCTCCTTCTAACCGGGAAATTCGATATTTGTATAACCTGAGAGGCTACAAGAAGGGGTCTCCGTATATTAGTCTAGAAGCGGCCGTGCCCTTCAAACCAGTCCTGGACTTATATTCAAAGTTTACCATGTTCAAGAAAGAATGCTTTTTTATCAAGGACGATTCTGTTTCTTTCCGCCTTTTCACTTCTAGCTGTAAGATGAATTTCATTTGTATTTTCCATGTTCTGATTATAGTGCTTTTTCAGACATGCTTCTATTTCTTGCTAGCGACAGGTGGCATTGCAGTCGTGGAAGATGATTCTTTGGCGCGGATGGCTGCTGAAATAAAGGCCATTCCGACACGGGACAGGTCAGCTTCTTTCCTGATCAGGAACGCTACCCTCCTGGAGTACAACTTGATCCTGCCGCACCAGTCCGTGGTTAAACAGAGGGACACGGCTGAGGAGAAGGCCGCTAAAGCCAAGGAGGGGGCCACGGTGAAGAGTGGCAAGAGGAAGCCCTTTGCACAACGCCCAGCTGTGGGAGGTAAGAAGCTTAAGGAGTCTGATGGCCCCTCTCCTAGTACTTGCCCGATCATCCCGGAGGAGGAAGGTGTGGAAGAGGGCGAAGGAGGCGATATGGCAGGAGAGTCAGAGGGCGGAGGAGATGGCGATGGAGATGGTGATGGCGATGGACAGGGCGGCAGTGGTGCCGGTGCCTTAACCTCCGGGCAGGTAGGGGAGCTTCAGGAGTGGACGGATGAGGCTCTCCGTCAGGCTTTCGGGGAATCCGTCAGGCTTTCGGGGAATCGGAGGGAGAGTCAGAAGCGGAGATGGCGAAGAAAATTGGCAAGGCTGTGGCTGCTGCCGATCCATCCCGTAAAGGTTCCTCAGCTAGGGTAACATCGGCGGTGCAAGGTGAACTTCTGAATTCTGCCGATTCCATTTACGATGGGGACTTAGGAATATTTTATGGTCCACTTCCGTCCTGGAATGAGATTCAGGACTTATTGCAGTATCCCACTCCTCCGCAGGGTTTGTATAATAGATGTGTCTTCTCACTTTTTCTTTCTTTTTAACGTAACGTGTTTTTTTTTTGAATTGTGGATCATTGTATGTTCGTAACACTTGTTCTTTATTCCAGGGGCAGGCCAGGTGGTTAAAATGTCAGATGTTCGACACCGCCTCGAACAATTCAAGTCGAGGAGGGCTTCTGCGAAGCCTCCTACTGGTCGTACCGGGGACGTAGTCAGTTACCGTCCTCTTCTTGGGGTCATTGAAGAGAGCATTCAGAAATGGAAGCGGAGTCGTTCCTTATTTGAGTCCTCCCCTGGTCCGCAGCTTCCTACTCAGCCTCCTCGTGATACCACGGAGGAGAGCACAGAGTCTGGCCCCCCTCATCCCCCTTTCAAGAATCCAACTGTTATCCGTATAAGATGTCCTGACGTGCCTCGTCACATGCCTCGTGACCCCTTTGCCGGTCATCCTGATTTAGACCCGAGCTCTCAGGATATCTCATTTGATGAGGTCACGGGTGAGCACCTTCTTCCCCGTAACCCCATGGTACGGGTGCTCGATGAGGCCAAATCCCTAGATCTTGATCTGCTTACTACTCGGGTAGTTACCATGGGGAACGAGGCCAAGGCTAATATTGATCGGGTGGCTGAAGAGACCAAGAAGTTAATGGAGCATCATGCTCGTTTGGTCAAGGCCGGGGAGGAGATTGGTAGTGCTAATACTCGGTTGAGGCTAAAGGTTGCCGATCAGGCCAAGCAGCTTGCCGATCAAGCCATCCAGATTTCTCAGCACGAGGAAGCCTCCAGGCGGCTGAAACAGACTATGGAAAAGGCTAGTAGGGCGGAACTACGGAAGATGGAGGCCGCCTGCAAGGAGCGGATTAACATAGCCATTACGACAGTGGATGAGGTTCGGAACGCGGATCTCGAGCAGTTAGAGGAGTTGTCTGGGAGGCTTGAGGCCGCGGAGATGGCTCAAGTCAAGTTAAAGGAAGAGATGGAGGAGATGAGGAGGTCTCTCCAGGCTGACTGCTTGAGATACCGATCAAAGAGGGATGCTGCTGTCGCCAAGTTGCAGGCTTCCGAGGCCCGGGTGAGGGAGTTTGAGGAGAATGAGGGGATGATGGACGAGATGCTACAGGACATGTACTTCCGCACTTGGAAGGAGGGCAGCCTGTCTTGGATGGATGACTACCCCCGGGTTATGGCAAAGGTATATCTTCAAGCTTTAGAGGAGGCCAGGGTCAATGTGGGTAAGGAAGGTGGAGAGGCTTTTAGTCTGGATGCGGTCACTACTCAGTTCTCGAAGGAGGAGCAAGCGGCGGTGAAAGAGGGAATGCGGCTGCTTGCTGCGGAGGAAGCGGGCGTGCAGTTTGAGGATGAGGATCAAGCGGCGGACGCTGGTGAGTTATTCTTCTCTTTTTCTTTTCTTTCTGTGTTTCCATAACTTGATCGTTTATTGTTTGTTTAATGAATTCCTCTTCTGAATCGGACAGGTGGAACTTCCGATCAACACGCTAGGGGCTCCGATCCAGCGGCCAAGTAGGCTTGGGAAGTTGGTAGGATGAGGGTGGAGTGTGCAGCTGGTTCCTTGTCCGGATTCGGCCACCTTTATGTTTCCTTTTATCGCTGTTTATGTTAGTCCAAAACATTGATGTGACTGTAATAACATTATTTGCAAAGAATGTCTTTGTGTGATTTCATAATATAAGCTGATTTTGTTATGTTTGAATGTTGTTGTTATTTTGATATGCTGCGTAAGAAATATAACTATGCATGTGCCTGTGATTTTAGTTGTGTTTGATGATCAGCTCTTGTTTGAAATATATTTTCATGTTTTGCAATGTTAGTGTGACGTATGAATAAGCTATAGTTACATTTTTATGTACAAGAGAAGAGAGTACCGCCCTTCATGTTTTATTTGCAGGCGGTTGCTTTGAGCGTCTTGTGTAACCGATCATGGATATAGCTGAGTACCTTGCCACCCAGTATGTAGGCTTAGATTCTCATGAGTGAGTGCTTCCTATTTGGTTTCCTGTACTTTAGAGTTTGTTATATAGGATAGGGGAAAAGTATTTAAATGAAATGGAAATGTAGAAAAAGTAAAACTTCCAGTCACGGAAGGCCGTCGATGTGCTTAAGTTCGTGGCAAACGGGCTTTGTAGTCACTTTCCCTAGCTGTGGGTCTTAGAGACATTTGTCACCTATCTTACGCCTCCGCGGGGAGTTTTCTTTTTTAGCACAGCCGCACTTAAGACACATCGGAGCCGAGATCGCGCACGGTAACTACCAGAACCATTATGGTCCGTAATCGTGGGTATTATTCGATTTACCGTGGCTGGCTAGCGTGGGTGCCGTTGGCCGTGAACTACCCCTGGCTGGCCACACCTTATGTTGGGGCTTAAAGTTGGTTCACAGTTGCCGGCGAGCCGAACGCCGTAATGAGCTGCCATCAGCTATAGTCGGCCTTTATGATGACTTATAATCGGCTCATTATAGTTGGCTTTGAGGGCAGGCGCGAGCAATGAGTTAACCCGCAGCAGAGGGATGCTGGAGCAAAAGTGTCTCATTGGCGAGTGCATAGAATCGTAGCGTACCTGTTAGGCCTTGTCCAGATGAGGCCGCGGTGCGTCTTGAGTGGAGATGCCATAGGATTTTGTTCAACAGAAAGGGATAAAACTTAACAAGCAGCCAAGATATAAAGGAACAAGTTAAAAAGAGACAAGATTTTTTAAAGTGGTTCGGCACGAAAATGCCTACGTCCACTGATTCTCTTTTTTAATTCACTTCATATGGGCAGTACAAGTTAAGAAAAGTATCGACGGAGGTGTCGGATGTTCCATGCCCTCTGGAACACCTCTCCGTCCACTGTTGACAAAATATAAGCTCCGTTGTGGAGATCTTTATGATTTACATATGGTCCGTCCCAGATGGGGTCCAGTGCCCCGGAGCGCGGAAAGATTCGCCTGAGGACAAGATCTCCTTCTTATAAGCTGCGATGCTTGACTTTGGAATTGTATAGTGCTGCCACTTTTTGTTTGTGAGCTGCTGCTTTGAGTGCTGCGTCGTTTCTCCTTTCCTCAATCAGATCCAACGACATGAGGAGGAGTTCTTCGTTTTCCTCTGGGTTGTAGTGGATCCTACGGTGGGAAGGCACAATAGTCTCAAATGGGAGCATTGCCTCTGATCCATATGCCAAAGAGAAGGGAGTATGTCCCGTTGATGTTCTGAAAGATGTGCGGTAGGCCAAAGTGCCGTAGGAAGTTCGTCCACCCAAGCGCCTTTTGAATTTTCAAGTTTCTTCTTGATTAGGGTTTTGAGAATTTTGTTGACAGCTTCGACTTGTCCGTTTGCCTGAGGATAAGCTACTGATGAGAAGCTTTTATGAATTCCATGCTCTTGGCACCAGTCGGCGAATTCTTCGCTGTCAAATTGGAGTCCGTTGTCTGATACGATCTTGAGTGGGACTCCGTACCTGCACAGAATATTCTTGATCAAGAAGTTGATAACTTTTGCTGAAGATATTTTATTTAGAGGTTCCGCTTCCACCCATTTGGTGAAATAATCGACTGCCACTATAGCATATTTGGCTCCGCCTCGGCCCGTTGGTAGTTCGCCAATTAAGTCAATTCCCCATACAGCAAAGGGCCAAGGGCTGGTTATTTGAGTAATCTCATTTGTGGGCAGTCGAGGAATCTTGGCAAATTTCTGACATCTGTCGCATTTCTTGACGAAGTCTAAGGCGTCTTTGTTTAGTTTGGGCCAGTAATATCCATATCGGAGTATCTTTTTTGCCCGAGTCTGCCCTCCAGTGTGATCTCCGCAACCTCCCTGATGGATGTTTGATAAGATTTCTTTGGCTTCCCTTCCAGCGACGCATCTTAATAAGGGGCTAGAGAAGCCACGCCGATAGAGGATGCCTTCTTGTATTGTGTAGTGGGGAGCTTTCCTCAAGATTCTCTTGGCTTCGTCACGCCTGTCGGGTAGTGTGCCATCTTGCAAATATTTCCGGATAGGAGTCATCCAGGTTCCTTCTTCGATTGCAGTTATCAGATTCACTTGTTCGAAACTTGGGGCTAGTTGCCTTGAGATGGCTAGTGCTCCGGAAATGGTGCTATTCTTCATACTAGCTTGCTTTGCAAGTTCATCGGCCTCTTGGTTCTCTTCTCGAGGAATGTGTTTGATTAGATAGTGGTCCAATTGATCGAGCAGCAGTTTGGTTTTCTTTAGGTATGCTGTGAGTCGTTCCCCTCAAGTCTGGAACTCTCCTAGTACTTGGTTTACGATAAGCTGAGAATCACTATGAAGACATAAAGAACTGACTCCGATTTCTAGGGCAAGTTCCAATCTGGCTATTACTGCCTCATACTCCGCATCGTTGTTAGTGGCCGTGAATTCCAACCTTAATGCATAGTACAACTTTCTTCCCCTGGGGGTGATTATCACAATTCCTGCCCCCGAGCCTTGTTCGTTCGATGCTCCATCTACAAAGAGGTTCCACTTGATGTTTTTTGCTACTTCGGATTGTTCCTTGTCTTCGTTGGTAGTGAATTCGGCAATGAAATCGGCCATGGCTTGTCCTTTGATAGCGGTGCGAGGATGGTAAGTGATATCATACTGACTTAGTTCAATGCACCATTTGAGAAGTCGCCCAGAAGTGTCAGGACGATGTAGCACCTGTCTTAGCGGTTGATCGGTTAGAACTCTGATGGAGTGAGACTGGAAGTAGTGTCGCAGTTTTCGTGACGCGATCAATAAACAATACGCTAATTTCTCAAGTTTAGGATATCTGGCTTCTGCCCCTGTAAATCTCTTACTTACAAAGTAAACTGGGCGTTGTGTGCGGTCTTCTTCTCTTACCAAGGCGGCGCTTAGAGCATGAGATGATACAGCGAGGTATAGGTATAACACTTCACCTTCATTTGGAGTTGAGAGTACTGGTGGTCTCTGAAGGTGTTCGATTAGGTTAAGGAAGGCTTTTAAGCATTCATCGGTCCACTCGAACTTCCCTTTGTCTTTCTTGAGAGCTTCGAAGAAAGGGACACACTTGTCAGTCGCTTTGGAAATGAATCTGCTTACGGCGGCCACCTTTCCATTTAGGCTCTGCATTTCTTTTCGAGTGGAAGGTATCCTTATTTCTTTTAGAGCCCGGACTTGTTCAGGGTTTGCTTCGATTCCTCTGGCGTGGACGATAAATCCTAAGAATTTTCCCGAGGATACTCTGAAGGAGCACTTTAGAGGATTTAGCTTCATTCCATATCGGAGAAGGACCTGAAACATCTCGCCCAGGTGGCTTACATGGTCGTCGGCTTTCCTGGACTTTACCAACATGTCATCCACATACACTTCCATAGTTCGTCCTATTAGTTCCGCGAACATCTTGTTGACGAGGCGCTGATAGGTAGCTCCGGCATTTTTGAGTCCAAAAGGCATGACTTTGTAACAATATAATCCGCGGTCAGTGACGAAGCTAGTGTGGTCTTGATTGGGAGCGTGCATGGGAATTTGGTTATATCCGGAGTATGCATCCATAAATGATAAGAGTTCGTGTCCGGCTGTGCTGTCTACAAGTTGGTCGATTCGGGGAAGTGGGAAGCAATCTTTCGGGCAAGCGTCATTCAGGTTGGAGAAGTCAATACACGTTCGCCACTTTCCATTGGCCTTTTTTACTAGTACTGGGTTGGCGATCCACTCTGGGTAGATGGCTTCTCGTATGAAGCCATTAGCAAGTAGGTTCTTTACTTCCTCATCGAGGGTTGCTGATCGTTCTGCCCCAATACTCCTCTTTTTCTGTTTTTACTGGTACCTTGGTGGGATCGATGTTCAGCATGTGGCATGCTATGTCTGGGGAGATTCCTGTCATATCGGCATGTGTCCATGCAAATACGTCTAAGTTGTGGTGGAGAAATTCAGTGAGTTGGTCTTTCAATTCCGTCTTTAGCTGAGACCTGATCTTTAATAGCCTACTTGAATCATGCTTATCTACAGATACGAATTCCATAGCCTCTGCAGGCTCGGCGGTAGCCTCCTCCTCTTTATCCCTGGGGTCTAGTTCATTGAAGGGATCGCTTGTATACCGAAGAGGAGGGGCTTTCTTTAGTTGCTATGCTTCCAAGCTTTTCATGCAGAGAGTAGTCTCTGCATCTTTTCCTTTATTCTTTCTGCGGTTATTGCGAAGTTCAGTTACGTAGCAGTCTCGGGCAGCGTCTTGATCTCCTTCTACTTCTCCTATTCCGCTGTCTGTTGGAAATTTCATCTGCAGGCACCAGGGGGCTAAGACAATTTGGAAGTAAGACAAGGCTGGTCTACCCAAGAAGGCGTTGTAGGCCGAATGGTTTTCTATTAGTACGAATGTTTGTTTTCGCACAACGGAGCGGGGATGACTTCCTATTTCGACGAAGAGGTCAAGTTGCCCGAGGGACATTTTTGCATCTCCAGTGAAACCGTGCAGTGGTTTGTCGCAGGGAGACACATCCTTCATTGATAACTTCATTTTGTCGAAAGCATGCTTGAATAGGATATTTATGGAGCTTCCTGTGTCTATTAGAATCCGAAAAACTTTAGCTGGACCGAACCAGGCAGAGATGACCATGGGATCCATATGTGGGTACTGTCTTCCTTCCAAATCACGCCTACTGAATACGATGTCATCGTTCTCTTTCCGTTTCAGGTGGCGTTCTTCTGTAATGGAGTTAACATAGCCTTCAGCATTTCTAAGTGACTTGCCGTACCTTTCCATCTCTGCCCAGCTTTTGTCGGCGATGTGTGGTCCTCCCGAGATGGTAAGGACCACTATCTTCTCTTGACTAGAGCCACTGGTGTTGCGATTCCCTCCGCCTACTTCTGGGAGGGGTTGCTTTGAGTTTTCATTAGAAGGAGTTGGAGTCCTGTTCTGACCCTTCACATAGCGTTCCAGTCTTCTTCTTCTAATGTGTTCTTCGATCAAGTTCCAAAGATGATGGCATTCATTGGTGTCATGTCCGTAGGATTCGTGGAAGCGACAGAACTTTCCAGACTTGAGTGCGTTATCTGATTCTTTCTTGTGCGGGGGACGCTTGTATCCGAGTTCGCCCTGAGTGGCTAGGAAGATGTTTTCGATCGTTTCATTCAAAGGAGTGTAGGAGTCAAATCTTGGTCCTGGTCGATATTGGCGCTTTTCAACCTTCCTGCCCCCAGCATTGTCTCTAGATTCATTTCTTCGAACGTCCTTAGCCGCAGTGGGAACCTTGTCCTGAACTGTCTTACCTTGTTGCCCTGACTGCCTTTCAGTGGCGGCGTCTTCAAGCCTCACATACTTTCCAGCTTCATGGAAGAAATCAGGTAAAGTAGCTGGTTTTTCCTTAGTTAGTCTTCTGGCAAACTTGGTATCTGGGTGTACACCACTACAGAGGGCCATTAGGGTGAGCTTTTCATCGGCGTCTTGAACTATGGCCGCTGCGGCGTTGAACCGGGTTAGATATTGTTGCAGTGTCTCTCCGGATTTCTGTTTGACATTGGATAGAGAATAAGCATCCTTGGGTTGTTCCACATGGATGCGGAACTGGCTAATGAACCTTTCTTTCAACATCTCCCATGAGCTGATAGATCCTTGGGGTAGATGGCAGAACCAGGAGGTAGCTAGATCTTCTAGGAATAGCGGAAAGCATTTACATAGTACCCCTTCTGTTGCTCCGCTCATGAGCATATGTTGTGTGTATCTTTGTAAGTGTACGATGGGGTCAGAAGTTCCCTTGTAAGGTTCCATGGTTGGAATTTTCCATTCCCGGGGTGTGATGGCGGTTTCGATATTACAGGTAAAGGGGCTGGTGACCCTAGCGCCTATTCCCCGGTCCCTTTGCTCCCGTTCGACGCACTCTCTGAATAATCGTGCCATTCGTTCAACAGAATTTGGAGCGGACAAAAATGAGCTTGGCTCTTCCCTGCGGGATCTATCTCGTCCAGATGACCTGTAGGGATGGTACAGTCTATCACTTCTAGCATTATCCAGTGGTTGTCTCTGGCTGTTCGGATGCACGCTAGGACCAGCTACAGTTGCCCTCTGCCTTGATCTTCCCTTGTGGGGTTCTGTTTCGAGCATATCCATGGGGTCAACTTCGGGCTTGGTTCTAGCTCGGCTCCGTTCAGCGGGGTTTCTATGATTAGGTGGCATGACTGGCTCAGCTACATCCGACCCTCGCCTGGCGCCTCCCCCACTGGGTTCGGTTCCAAGCGCTTCCTCGACTCGGAGTTCGGGCTGAGTCCGGGCGCGACCCCTATCATTGTTGTTCCTGTTGATAGTTTCTTCGAAGAGGGAAGACCTTTGTTGTCTCCGAGATCCTCCGGATTGGGATTCACCCCATGATTCAGTGTTGCGGTTGGATTCTTCAGCATCCCTTAAGCGTGACATGAGTTGGTCCACCAAAGCTTTTTGTTGGGATGTGAAGCGGTTAGTTACTTCAGCCACAACCCTGTCCAGATCTGCCCTAGTGATTGGTTGTTCCGTGGCGGGGCCAGTCGGATTTTCTTGTTTTTCATCTGGTACTGCTGTTGAAGTGGGTTGATCTGCGATTGCTGGATCTGGAAGGCTGCTAGTGGCGATGTTCTTTCCCTTGTTAACATCCTTTCTCTGCTTGGAAGGCATGATTTCTAAGTGATGAACGATGTTGTTAGGAAGAAGGTTAAGGGGGAGAAGCTGAAGCTTCGGGTTCCAAGTTCTCAGTGAAAGCACCAAAAATATTTGCGCAAAAAATGGGCAAACACCTCCAAGTCGTATTATTTAGTTGATTATATGTGATTTTCAATGGTTTGGATGAGTTATGTAAATATGAAAAAAGCAGGGGCTGAAATGTAAAGGACACACAGGTTTATAGTGGTTCGGCCAGAACGTGCCTACGTCCACTTTATATGTTATTATCTTCTTTCTTTCGGATTACAAGTACAATGCTTTGTATACAAGTATATGAAAGTAGTTTGAAAGTTCCTTCCTTGCTTGAGCTCTCAAACTTGTCCGCCATTGTTGTACCCCTGCCCCTCTATTTATAGAGTGAGGTAGGGGGCAGGGGTCTTGGAAGTATATAGCTGCTGGCGGGCCCGGGCTGAAGCAATCTGGACTGGCAATCTTCTGGTTCGGAAAAGCTCCATTCGGCTTTGAGCTTGGACCGGTGGTAGGTGTGCATATGGACCGGCAGTGGAAAAGAGGGGGTTGGTTCGGTGCTTGCTTGGACCGGTGATGGAGGGGGATGGAGGTTCATTCGGTGGTGAGGTATGTGGTAGGCTCGGTGATGTTGGTCCGGCCATGAATGGTCCGGTGATGGTGGTCCGGTTGTAGCTTGGGAGTTGGTTCGGTAGTGGGGTGATGCTTGGTTCGGTGGACCTAGTCCGGTAGGGTATTGGTGAGGTGAAGTATGGTGGTCCGGTATGGCTGGTCCGGCTACCGGATGGGACATGCCGAATGGCACTCGAGATATGCCGGATGGACCCCTTGCCCGAATGAGTTCTAGGTTGGATTGCCGAATGGACCCTTGGCTTTGCTGGATGAAGCGTGGGTTGCGATCCCGGGTGAAACCAATGCTTCTTGGTCTCGAGGTCTTTTGGGTGAGAATTCGCCCAACAACGATAATCCACACACAACCTCAACGATCCATCCTCTTTGGTTGCGAACACAACTGGTGCACCCCATTCGGACACACTTCTCCAAATGAATCCTTTCTACAAAAGGTCATCAACTTGCACCTTCGGCCCTTGTTGTTCTCTAGGCGCCATCCGCCTAAGAGGCATCACAACAGGTCTGGCTCCCTCAACTAGATGATACGAAACTCGATCTCCCTATGCGGCGGTAACCCTTTGACTTCGTCAAAGACATCCTCAAATCCATTCACAATAGGCACCGATGACAGTCCATCCCGTGGAACAACCAGCGAATACATGAAGCTCATGAAGACGCCTTCCTCATGCTTACATCGTATCACGACCTTTCGCCCTTCCACATTCCCGACTGTCACCTCCAGCCTCTCACAATCAATCCTTGCCGCATACTTCCTAATCCAGTCCATACCCAAAATAATTCCGAACCCCGCAAAGTTCAGAACAAAACAATCACAAACAAAAGAGCAATCATGACCCGACACAACTAGACCACGGCATATCATACACAAACATGACGAACCCCCAACTGGATTAGTCACAACCAATGGCCTATCAACAATATCCGGTTCCAAACCTAAACGGCCTACAAGATCATCACAAACAAAAGAATGCGACGCTCCAGTATCAAACAACACTCTAACTGGAACACCACAAATAGAAAGAGCACCTTGAACCACCACACTCTTCCCCTTCTCCTCAGCAGTAGGAGCTTTCGAAGACGATGGAACAGCTCCCAAAGCATAACATGCACAATCTGCCTATCCTTCCTCGGCTCTGGACAATTCTTCTTGATATGTCCCAGCTTATCACAGTTGTAACACTTTCCCGGCACCTTGGGATTCTTACAATCTTTAAAGAGATGGCCCTTCTGCTTGCAGTTGTAGCAGGTCACTTCACCCTTCGGCTTCTTCTTCTGGCCATCCTTACCCCTCTGTTGCTGTTGCTTCCTCTTCTTGTTTCCACTCTGCTGTCGTTTAGATCCTTCCTTGGTTACAGCAACTACAAATCCTTCCTTAGGAAACAGACTCTCATGCGTGAGAGCTTTCTCCACAAGCTTCTCAAATGGGTCATCCAAGTGATCTACCAACTGCCTCCCAAGATAAGAATCCAAGCCCGTCACTAACTTCTCATTCTTCTGATAGGGAGAATCAATATATGACTGAGCATACTTGGACAAAGCTTCAAACTCAGAAACATACTCAAGAACCGATCTCCCACCTTGCTTGAGCTCTACAAACTTCTTGAACAAAACAAATTTCTGAGCCGTAGAGATAAACTTAGCTTCAAATCTAGCTTAGAATTGCTCCCAAGTAATCTCTCCTCCGGAATATCAATGGTGATAGAATTTCACCAATCAGAAGCTCTCCCTTGAAGCTGTCTCGATGCAATCTTCCTCTTAGTTGCATCCTCGATTCCCAAATCATCAAAGATCCTTCGACAAGCATCAATCAATCTCTGCACTTCAATGGTTGATTTCGTTCCCAAGAAAACCTTTCCTCCAAGAGAAGTATAGTCCTTGCAAAGCTTAGCAAAATCCACCGGTCTTGGAGCTTGAACTTGAACTCCCACATCCACTGATGATCCTGAAGTTGGTATCCTCCTCATGATCGAAGTCATCATGGCCTCAAACATAGGAGCATAATCAACAGCTTCCCTAGCAGCACGGCCTTCCCTCGCAACTTGTCTCTCGCTTCGACTCATCCTTATTATCTACAAAAAGGAATGATTTAGAACACCTTGAAAAACAACTACATAAGGAGTTCAAATCCTTCTAAACTACTATATATTATATATAGTAACCATCCATCAAAATACAATTACGTCTCTCATACGTAATTACGTCAGCGAGCGTTGGCTAAAATCGATTAACCTGGCTCTGATACCAAATGGGACGACCGCCCATGACTCCTGCACTAAACAAGGGAAAGGTGCGCTGAAAGGCGTGCCAAGCAGCCATGGACGATGGTCAGGGTAAAATAAAACAGAAACCTATCGTACAACTCACAGCGCATGGATAAAATACAATAGAGAAATATAAATATAGTGAAGCTCCATAGAACAGAATATCATCATATAAGCATCATAGAAGTTTGATACAACATCAGAACAGTCAATACATCAAAGCCTCACTACAAAGCACTCAGAGTATATACAAACAACGGAACACCTAGTACATATAGTAAGAAAACAATATGCAAAAGCCTCCTGCTCGTCTTCGTCATCATCAGCGTCAATCACAAAGAACAGCACCTGTCACCTGCTACCTAGTCCGCCCATCCCAACATGGATGAACAGCCCCAGGTAATAAGAATTAAACATAAAACCTGGAGTAAGACAAAGTCTTAGTGAGCAGTAAATCAACTATCAAACATACCAAAAGTGTATAAGAGATAAAAGGAATAGGAACCAAACCATCCCACTCCACCTCTTTCTACAGTGATAGCCCCCAGACACACACTAGGGAGAAGCAAGCATAACATAGCAGACAATTAAAGTAAAGCAATAATCACTCGAGTCAAGGTCGATGTTTTCCAAATACAAACCCCCAAGGCCTAAACCAAGATCAGATAAGCACCCAGAGAACACCGCTCTTGAGACCGAATGATGATACATCCAAACGTCCAAACATCCATGACTCTGGCTATCACTGTTATCATTGCCTTGATTTCACCGTTAGTTGAATGACCACCTGTCAAGGGCTAATGGTAACCCCGGTTCTAGACAAACTCCGCATGCTACCTGTGCCTAGGACTTATCTACTCTGCCCAGAGTACTCGACTACCTGCCTGTAGTCTTTTGGGTGTCCCGATTACCTACCTGTAGTCGTTTTGGGCGCCCCATGTACTCTTGCTTTTGAGCATGCTAGAACCTTCAACAACGATGAGATCCAAGCCTCCTAGTCATCCTCCTCGACGACTATTCTCATACTAGCCCAAGCTACCTCTCGAGCAGTCCATTATCAGCCAACTCGAACCATCCCTCGAGTTATCAACATGCTTGGAATGATCCCTGCCTGGATTACGCCAAGACTACATCACACTTCGCTTTATCGCATCATAGCAAAGTCTCATCTCAACATCATGGTTTGCCTCCTCGCATCATGGCAAAGTCCCATTTCAATATCATCCAATCCATACATATGAGCTTCAACATCCGCTTCATATGCCTCAAGCAGGTTTCCTTATCCAAGAGCCTTTCCACTTAGCTTTTGAATCACCATCGACCATACTTGTCCAAATCAAGTTATCAATCAACTAATCAATCAAATCAAACATTAATCCAAACAATCAATTATTCAAATAAGATCTAAATAGACAACTAGAACAACAATGGCAATTTCCTAAATAAAGGATCCAAATCTAACATGTTATCTAACAAGCATGAATTATGGACAATATCTCTACAACTTAATGAATAAACTTGCATAGATGAACATATGGTAGAATAGGTGTCAAATCATCATGGACAATAGATCTACATGCAGACTTAAGGAAAACACACGAAATCACTATCTTTAACACTTAAACAAGCCACCGATCCAATATACTCCTTTGGGTTCGTGTCAGAGATAACTACCACTCACCAAATCACCTAAACACCTCAAAAGAAACCCACTTCAGATCTGGACAGCGAAGAACTAAGCTTGATCCGGCAAAATCTCGCTTCAAACGATGAAAACTCACTTTGTTGGATGAAGATCTTCAACTTTGGCTCTTGAATCTTCGATCTTGATATTGATCTTGGATGGATGTTAGCACTAGATTGGAGTGGAGAAAAGAAGTGAAGAAGTGTTGTAGTTGTTTGCGCCAAAATTTGTCACAAACACCCAATACTGCGAAAGCACCCGTTTACGTATTCAAATTAATAATAATCAACACAGATCTCAGCAACAATCAATATAGAACTCACAGACAACAATCACAAACACAGGATTTATAGTGGTTCGGCGTTCGTGCCTACGTCCACTTTGAAGGTTTTCTCTTTATTGCTTCACTTGATGATCTTAATCAATTACAACGGGTTATAGCTTTGAACTTGATCATCTTAATCGATTACAATGGATTATAGCTTTGAAATCTGAACACAATAGCTAAAAGAATTGAATTCAGCAGAGTCTGGGCTTGCTCTCTTTCTCCTGGAACTCCTCCCCTTTTCTGAATGACCAGGGGCTCTATTTATAGGTGTGGAAGGCCAAAATCCCGCCTAAAACCTGGAGAGGCTGCTTGGCACGTGACGGGGGGCCCACAGGCCCACGTTCTTGGAATGCGTGCCCGGTTTGGGATCGATTCGAAGTGAACTTCGAATCGATCAAAAAATTGTCCAATTGCGATGAAACTTGGCGTGGACGTTCTTCATCATGTAGACAAACTTCTGTAAAAATTTCATGGGATTTGGATCAGTAGATTGGGAGTTATGATCGGTTCGAAATTGAGTGTTCGACATTCTGTTTGGTTCGAATCGATGGAATCGATTCGTTCGAATCGATGCATGGTCGAAACGAATACTTCGAATCGATTGGGGCGCGCCTGTCTTCGAGCCGATCCATGTTCGTGTTAGCTTAGCCGCTTTGTTGGATTGGAAGGTCGTCTTCGAATCGATGGAGTGGCATTCGTTCGAATCGATCTAAATGCGTCACCCTGGATCGATTCGAAGTTGTCGAAGGCGGCATGGGGCGAAGTGACTTGGATGGAGTCGAAGCAAGGCTCGGTCCATGGATTCGAAGTTAGGTCATGGATGGATTCGAAGCGAGGCTATTTGGGGGTTTACTTGATGGAGTCGAAGTCGATGGAGTCGAAGGTGATGGATGGAGTCGAAGGTTAGTGATGGAGTCGAAGGTGATGGATGGATTCGAAGGTGAGTGATGGAGTCGAGGCTGTGATGGGTTTGAAGCTGTTAATGGATTCGAAGCTGTTGATGGATTCGAAGCTGTTAATGGATTCGAAGCTGTGGTGGATTCGAAGCTGTGGTGGATTCGAAGCTTGGAAAGGACTCGAATTTGTGATGGATTCGAAGTAGGGGGTTCCTTAGATGGATTCGAATGTCGCCTCTTCCTATGGGTTTGAATATGATGGGTTCGAAACAGATGGTGTCGAACACGATGGTTTCGAACACGATGGGTTCGAATATGATGTGTTCGAACATGATGGGTTCGAACCGAGCAATGTGCACCTTCTTAACTTGAATCCATCATAACTTGAGCATATGACCTCGGATTGACTTGAAATTTGAAATGCTGGCTTCTATGGTCTTTCTTGTCATGCCTTATCAATTGTGGCCCGATCCGGGCTCGGACAGAATTCATCGATATCCATAGTGAAGTGAAATACGACCAATCTCTGAGGCGAACTGTTTTCTGTTTTTGACCAATCTTTTGGTATCACGACTTTTGCCCAAAAAGCGGGATAACATTTTGCCCCCCAAAACATGCCTTGCGGTAGGAAGGTGTGTTTTGCAATGCCTTGAGTTGGATGTTCATATCCCGTCATCAACCTGTAAAGAACTTGATAACTTTATATGTCCTCAAATGACGATCGTTCGTGATCGAATTATTCAGGATGAAGCGCGGCCGTTCATGGTCAAGCGCCTAAATTCAAATGACGATCGTTCGTGATCGAGTCATTCGAGGGAAAGTGCGACCCTGCGCGGTCAAGCGCGTAAATCCATGCGTCGATCGTTCGGGATCGAGTCATCTATGGTGAAATGCGACCGTTCAAGGTCAAGCGCCTAATTTCGAATGACGACTGTTCGCGATCGAGTCATTCGAGGTAAGGTGCGATAGTGCCCGGTCAGATGCTTAAATCCATGTGTCGATCGTTCGGGATCGAGTCATCTGTGGTGAAATGCGACCGTTCAAGGTCAAGCGCCTAATTTCGAATGACGACCGTTCGCGATCGAGTCATTCGAGGTAAGGTGCGACAGTGCCCGGTCAGATGCTTAAATCCATGTGTCGATCGTTCGGGATCGAGTAATCTGTGGCGAAATGCGACCGTTCAAGGTCAAGCGCTCAACTTCAAATGACGACCGTTCGGGATCGAGTCATTCGAGGTAAAGTGCGACAGTGCGGGGTCAAATGGTGGTCCTCAAATGGCGACCGTTCGCGATCGAGCCATTTGAGGTAAGGTGTAACAGTCAGTGATCAGGTGGCGGACCTCAAATGACGACCGTTCGCGATCGAGTCATTTGAAGTAAAGTGAGTTGTGCCGTTCGAGGCGAGTTGTGACCGTTCGCGATCGTATGCCGTTCGAGGCGAGTTTGTGACTGTTCGAAGTCGGGTGCCGTTCGAGGCGAGTTTGTGACTGTTCGAAGTCGGGTACCGTTCGAGGCGATTTGTGACCGTTCGCGGTCGGGTGCCGTTCGAGGCGAGAAAGCGTGCCCGGGAGGGCTTGATGTTTTGGATGCTAGGGTCACGTTCGGGTGAGTTCCTTGATTATTTGTGTGCCTATTGAAGGCGAATCAGTGTGCCCAGAGGGGCTTGATACTATTGATACCAGGTTCACGTTCGCGTGGGTCCCTGGATCATTTGTTTAGGTATATCACTATCTCAGAGCATGCCTAAGGACCGTTCGCGACCCCATACATGTGCAAGTAGCCCAGCTATTTCAGAGTTATCAGAATCAAATATCTATTCAACGGGTGAGTTTTTAAAAACAGAAATGTCCAAACAAACCAAGTTCAAATGTCCAAATCAACATGAAATAAAAACAAAGCAAAGATGTCAAAGTGTAAGTTCCCACTACGAAACATTCAATGATCACTCAGAGCATGCCCGAAGAACGTTCGCGATCACGTACATGTGTAAATGATTCGATTGCGTTAGTGGGCACTTGCGACTTGTTCATCGTTATTTTAACTAATTGATAACCAAACGACGTCCTGGCTCAGGGTTGCCCCTGGTTGATGTAGACGATGGCCGCTCTGGCTCTTCCGCTGAAGCTCGCCTCCTCACATACTGAAGGAGCATGCCGTTCCTGATGTGTCCTTCCACCTCGTCCTTCAGATGCCTACAATCATTAGTGTTATGACCGTTTAATTCATGAAATACGCAAAACTTATCTGATTTTCTTTCGCTTGAGGTTGGATCCCTCCGCATTGGTCTGCGATACAGAATCTGCTCCTTGGTATCCTGGTAAATGCGTTCCAAACTCTCAGTCAGCTCGGTGTAAGTAGTGAATCGTGGCTTTCTCCGCTGCCGTTTTGACCTGTCATCATAATCCTCGGTCCTTCGTTTTCCTTTATCCTTGTCCGAGTCCTTTTCGATAGGCTTTTTGTCTTTAAGCATATAAACTTCTATTCCCTTTCCTTCTTCTCTTTCTGCATTTGCATCCTCTAAACGTAAAAACTTTTTTGCCTCGTTGTAGAATTCCTCTAGATCTACGGTCGAATCTTTAGTCAATGAATTCTTGAACTCTGTACCGTCAGCTACTCCGGACACAGCTGCCATTACCACCATAGATGGATCTGCCCGATCCACTGAAGCTGCTGCTGCATTGAAACGCGCTAGATAACTTCTCAAGGTTTCTCCGGCTTTCTGTTTTAAGGTTGCCAAAGTCATCATATTCTTGGGTCTCGTAATGTGAACCCTGAATTGCCTCATAAATTTCTCAATTAAACCATTCCACGTTCCGATGGATCCATTCTCTAATTGCCTAAACCACAATGCTGCAATATCCGTTAAGTATAATGGAAAGCACCGAGCCATAACCTCCTCTGATGCCCCCAGCACTTCCATATGCCTCATATACTTTGTTAGATGAACCGTGGGGTCCGTTCTCCCGTCATACGTGTCCAACGATGGTAACTTGAAATCCGGTGGGTTTTTAGCTTGTCTAATCGCCGAAGTGAAAGGACTCCTATTAACATCCTCCAAATCCTTGTTTACCAAACCGCCTCTCATAGCTCTTCTAACCATCTCTGCCAATCTGTCGTTGTCACCGAGATGCAATCTTCGTTCATTACTTTCAACCTGCCCCCCGAGTTCACGTGGGAATTCTGGAATCTGCCCCCTTGACTGAGCGTTCATTCCTCTGTTGCCTCCAGGTTGCGTGGGTACTCCTCTCTCTCCCTCCGGGATTGGATCTTCACGCTCCAAGTGTGCGCCTCCTAATCCATGTACTATTCCGGATGGTCCTGCTCCGTTCTGAACTCCATCAGTTTCCCTATTCTGTGCTCCAAGTTGTCTAATTTGTTGGAATAAGCTCTGAATCAACTCTTCCTGTCTCTTCATCATTGTCTCCATTTCGTCCCTAGTGATGTAGATTGATGCTTGATTCCCACCTGAGGAGGCCTCTTGACTTCCTTGTGGTTCACTTCTCTCAGGCCTTGGCCTTCTACTCGATTGTCTTGTCATAATTCCTAGATCTGAACTCCTGAATTTTCAAATTCAACTTCTTCCTGAATCAGTTTCTCAGTGAAAGCACCAAAATGTTTGCGCCAAAATTGGTCACAAACACCCAATACTGCGAAAGCACCCGTTTACGTATTCAAATTAATAATAATCAACACAGATCTCAGCAACAATCAATATAGAACTCACAGACAAAAATCACAAACACATGATTTATAGTGGTTCGGCGTTCGTGCCTACGTCCACTTTGAAGGTTTTCTCTTTATTGCTTCACTTGATGATCTTAATCAATTACAACGGGTTATAACTTTGAACTTCATCATCTTAATCGATTACAATGGATTATAGCTTTGAAATCTGAACACAACAGCTAAAAGAATTGAATTCAGCAGAGTCTGGGCTTGCTTTCTTTCTCCTGGAACTCCTCCCCTTTTCTGAATGACCAGGGGCTCTATTTATAGGTGTGGAAGGCCAAAATCCCGCCTAAAACCTGGAGAGGCTGCTTGGCACGTGACGGGGGCCCCAGAGGCCCGCATTCTTGGAATGCGTGCCCAGTTTGGGATCGATTCGAAGTGAACTTCGAATCGATCAGAAAATTGTCCAATTGCGATGAAACTTGGCGTGGACGTTCTTCATCATGTAGGCAAACTTCTGTAAAAATTTCATGGGATTTGGATCAGTAGATTGGGAGTTATGATCGGTTCGAAATTGGGTGTTCGGCATTCTGTTTGGTTCGAATCGATGGAATCGATTCGTTCGAATCGATGGAATCGATTCGTTCGAATCGATGCATGGTCGAAACGAATACTTCGAATCGATTGGGGCGCGCCTGTCTTCGAGTCGATCCATGTTCGTGTTAGCTTAGCCGCTTTGTTGGATTCGAAGGTCGTCTTCGAATCGATGGAGTGGCATTCGTTTGAATCGATCCAAATGCGTCACCCTGGATCGATTCGAAGTTGTCGAAGGCGGCATGGGGCGAAGTGACTTGGATGGAGTCGAAGCAAGGCTCGGTCCATGGATTCGAAGTTAGGTCATGGATGGATTCAAAGCGAGGCTATCTGGGGGTTTACTTGATGGAGTCGAAGTCGATGGAGTCGAAGGTGATGGATGGAGTCGAAGGTTAGTGATGGAGTCGAAGGTGATGGATGGATTCGAAGGTGAGTGATGGAGTCGAGGCTGTGATGGGTTTGAAGCTGTTAATGGATTCGAAGCTGTTGATGGATTCGAAGCTGTTAATGGATTCGAAGCTGTGGTGGATTCGAAGCTTGGAAAGGACTCGAATTTGTGATGGATTCGAAGTAGGGGGTTCCTTAGATGGATTCGAATGTCGCCTCTTCCTATGGGTTTGAATATGATGGTTTCGAAACAGATGGTTTCGAACACGATGGTTTCGAACACGATGGGTTCGAATATGATGGGTTCGAACATGATGGGTTCGAACCGAGCAATGTGCACCTTCTTAACTTGAATCCATCATAACTTGAGCATATGACCTCGGATTGACTTGAAATTTGAAACGCTGGCTTCTATGGTCTTTCTTGTCATGCCTTATCAATTGTGGCCCGATCCGGGCTCGGACAGAATTCATCGATATCCATAGTGAAGTGAAATACGACCAATCTCTGAGGCGAACTGTTTTCTGTTTTTGACAAATCTTTTGGTATCACGGCTTTTGCCCAAAAAGCGGGATAACTGTAGTCGAGCTCTCAAAATGGCAGCACTTCGTTGCTTCAAAATCCGATGTCAAAAAGTGAGCCAAAGCCCTCTATTTATAGGCTGAAATCTCCCTGAGTCGGCCGCCCCCATGAGTCGTCCACGACTCATGACTCACGACTCAATGCCAACACGACACAACACACACACATGACTCATGACCTAAAGCACATGCGCATCCACTTCAAGCCGACCTAAACTCAAGCCTTGGTACGACTTATCACAACCTAAAGACTTATTCTACCTAGCGACTTAACTAGGTCCGACTCAACAACTTACGACTCACTCATGCGCACGACTCAACACATGCGCGCTACCCACGACTCAAAGGCTTACGACATAAGACACTGCCGTATTTTCCTAAGTCTTAAGCCGTATGACAACTCAACAAACATACCGACTTAACCGACACCCGACTCAACACTAAGTCGTTTGGAAGACTTAACATCTTAACGACTCACACGGCTTAGCTTCCCAACGACCTAACACTAGCACCCTACGACTTACGACTTAACCTCTTATCCTTAAGTCGCTAGCCCGTTGACCCCCAACCTCCTTGAGTCGTAACTCGTTCAATCGACTCAATCCATAACACTATTCCTTAGGTTGGTCCAACCCATGACTCGGTCATACTATAAGTCGTCTACACCTTAAGTCGGCCATACTTTAACTCGGTGCCAACCTTATAAGCCGCTGACTCTTAAGCCATTCAACCCCTAAGTCGGCCGGTTCCTATAAGTCGTTAACTCGGTAACACGACCCAAGCTCCTACCGACTCAACATCACATGTCCTAAGACACTAAGTCGGTCACGACTCAACTCCGAACGACCTAGGCTACCCTTCAACCCAAGCCTCTACACGAGTTAACTACCATACGACTTAAGCACTAAGTCGTTAACTTTCTTAACTCGATAACTCGACCTAACATTCTTAAGTCGTAAACCTTACCACCTAGGTTCAAAACGACTTAAGCAATACCGACGACTTAATGCAGCTATTTTACGATATGCCGACACGTAAAATACGGGTCGTTACACTCGTCTTCGATTTACCATCGCTGGAGAGTGGTGCACCATGGCACTGTTCCGTTTCAAATCCATGCACGCATTTCTAAAAGTCGTAAGGCACTGTTTCGCCATTTCGGACGGATGTTGCACCTTGCATCGTGGATGTTGCACCCTGTAGATATCGATTATTCAGATGGCCATAACTTCTGTCTCCTTTAGAGTTACGGGAGCCGTAACTTGTCAAAATGAAGGCCACGGGGAGTTCTACGGCTTTGAAAGCTTTCATCCCTCAACGGATAGATTAATGCCCAAAAAGGACAACTCGAATCTCAATCGGGTCTCGTAAGTTTTTTACCCTTTGTTTTTTCGAC
This sequence comes from Allium cepa, assembly GCA_030765085.1. Classification (NCBI taxonomy): domain Eukaryota; kingdom Viridiplantae; phylum Streptophyta; class Magnoliopsida; order Asparagales; family Amaryllidaceae; genus Allium; species Allium cepa. The sequence continues at coordinate 31,661,792 of CM060943.1, read as the reverse complement.
ACCGGATTTTTACGGTAAAATGGAATTACCGTGGCTCGTCTTCGATTTACCATCGCTGGAGAGTGGTGGACCAAGGTACTGTTCCGTTTCAAATCCATGCACACATTTCTAAAAGTCGTACGATACTGTTTCGCTATTTCGGACGGACGTTGCACCTTGCACCATGGATGTTGCACCCTGTAGATATCGATTATTCGGACGGCCGTAACTTCTGGCTCGTTTAGGGTTACGGAAGCCATAACCTGTCAAAACGAAGGCCACGATGAGTTCTATGGCTTTGACAGCTTTCAGCCATCAACGGATAGATTAATGCCCAAAAAGGACAACCCGAATCTCAATCTGGTCTCGTAAGTTTTTTACCCTTCGCTTTTTCGACATCGGATTTTTACGGTAAAACGGGATTACCGTGGCTCGTCTTCGATTTACCATCGCTGAAGAGTGGTGCACCATGATACTGTTCCATTTCAAATCCATGCACGCATTTCTAAAAGTTGTACGACACTGTTTCGCCATTTCGGACGGATGTTGCACCTTGCACCGTGGATGTTGCACCCTGTAGATATCGATTATTCGGACGGCCATAACTTCTGCCTCGTTTAGAGTTACGGGAGCCATAACCTGTCAAAACGAAGGCCACGATTAGTTCTACGGCTTTGGCAGCTTTCAGCCGTCAATGGATAGACTAATGCCCAAAAAGGACTACCCGAATCTCAATCGGTTCTCGTAAGTTTTTTACGCTTCGTTTTTTCGACACCGGATTTTTACGGTAAAACGGGATTACCGTGGCTCGTCTTCGATTTACCATCTCTGGAGAGTGGTGCACCATGGCACTGTTCCATTTCAAATCCGTGCACGCATTTCTAAAAGTCGTAAGGCACTGTTTTGCCATTTCGGACAGATGTTGCACCTTGCACCGTGGATGTTGCACCCTGCAGATATCGATTATTCAGACGGCCATAACTTCTGGCTCGTTTAGAGTTACGGGAGCCGTAACCTGTCAAAACGAAGGCCACGATGAGTTCTACGGCTTTTAAAGCTTTCAGCCATCAACGGATAGATTAATGCCCAAAAAGAACAACCCGAATCTCAATCGGGTCTCGTAAGTTTTTTACCCTTCGTTTTTTCGACACCGGATTTTTACGGTAAAACGGGATTACCGTGGCTCGTCTTCGATTTACCATCGCTGGAGAGTGGTGCACCATGGTACTGTTCCGTTTCGAATCCATGCACGCATTTCTAAAAGTCGTAAGCTGTTATCCCAACTTTTGGCAAAGTTGAGATATCCAAAATTTACTAGAAATCAATGATTACTATTCATGAATATCAACCATGCATTGCAGGATAACCATAGATATCGATGAATTTTGTCCGAGTCCGGAACGTGCCACAATTGATAGGACACTACAAGAAAGATCATAGGAGTCTGCATTTCAGATTTCAAGTCAATCCGAGGTCGCATGCTCAAGTTATGATGGATTCAAGATAAGAGGGATAGACACTGCTCGGTTCGAACCCATCATGTTCGAACCCATCACGTTCGAAACCAACTGTTTCGAACCCATCATGGTCGAACCCAACTAGTTCGAATCCATACGAAGAGGTGGCGTTCGAACCCATCAGCTAACATCATCCTTCGACTCCATCGGCCTCAACTCCGCTTCGAATCCATCAAGCCATTGCCTACTTCGACTCCGTCACGATGTCCTCTCTTCAAACCCATCATAGAGCCATTCTTCGAACCCATCCGTGATGCCATCTTCGAACCCATCCTGTGTAGCTTCATTCGAACCCACTGGCCAACCACGATGACGTGTCTTCCATCGGTTCGAATGCGCCGACATACATGGAATCGAAGCGGTCAACACGGAATGAAGTCCGGATCGATTCGAAGTTTGCACTCCACGTCACCTCGAAGTCGCGTGCCGTGATGGATTCGAAACCATCGTTTCGAATACAGGGGTTCGAACCAAACAGCTATGCCATAAAAGCAATTTCGAATCCATCATATCTCCCAATCTGCTGATCCAAACGCCATGAAATTTTCAAAGATGCTTGGATACATGTTGAAGAACGTCCATGCCAAATTTCACCTCGATTGGATGAATTATTGATCGGTTCGAATGGAGTTCGAACCGATGCCAAAGTGGGCCCAAACTTCCCGAGACCGTACGTGTGGGCCCCCTCACGTGCCAGAAGACGTCTCCCGAGTTTTCAGCGAGATATCAGCAGCCTACACCTATAAATAGACTCCCAGATCGTTCAGAAAAGGGACTGGATTCTCTTTGGCAAGATCAAGACTCTGAAGCATCAAGACTCCACCAAGGCTCTACTTTGCACTCAACAACCACCGTTGTACTTGAATTTTAGAACTACAATTCATTGTAATCCGCTGTAATCGATTGTAATCAGCGAAGAACATCAATAAAAGGAAAAAACCTTTGAAGTGGACGTAGGCCGGAGATAGCCGAACCACTATAAACCGTGTGTTCTTGTTTATATTTATTATTTTGCTGCTTAAATCTGTGATTTGTGTTTGGATATTGCTGATTTATACTCCAACACTGGTGCTTTCACATTCATCGGGGTTTGTGACCAATTTTGGCGCAAACACTTTGGTGCTTTCACTGAGAAGAACTAGCACCCGCTACGTCAGATTCAGAATTCAAGAACTCCAATTCAGAAACAATGACTCGACAAACGAGACAGAGAGTTGATAGGAGCCAACAAGGAGGAAGCCAAGAAGCATCCTCAGGATCAGGAGAAGGACAAGCTTCCGTCTACATCACCAGAGACGAGATGGAGGCTATGGCCAATTCCTTACGCGAAAGCATAATGAAAAGTCAACAAGAGATGCTGCAGAATTTCCTCGAGCAGATGAGGGCAGCGAACATGCAAAACCTTGGACCAACTACAACAGCTACGAGTACGGGACAAGGAATCAGGATTACAGAAGCAAATGAAGGACAGGCTCAAGACCAGAATACAGGAATTGAAGGTGGCCAACAAGGCCTTGGGGGCAGACCCTCGGGGTCCGATACCGGAAGACCAACAGACGGAGCTCAACAAGCTAGAGCCAATGCATATGCTAACGAGCCACCAGAAGAGTATGTACCAGAATTCCCTTCAAGGCTCGGGGGGCAGGACAGAAACTTGACAAGGGGGCAACCCCTAGACGGAGACGAGACGATGATTGGCCTCATGCGAAGAATCATGAGAGGAGGATTGCCTAGCGAAGGCCTAGAAGAAGTTAGTCGGAGTCCGTTCACTCCAAACATCCGAAACGCAAGGAATCCTCCGAAGTTCAAACTACCGACGCTAGAACCATATGACGGGAGATCAGACCCGACCATGCACATCACAAGATATATCAGGCACATGGAAGTGCTGGGGGCATCCGAGGAAGTGATGGCACGATGCTTCCCTCTATATTTGACAGATTTAGCATCACTATGGTTCAGACAACTAGAGACTGGATCAATCGGAACATGGAGCGAGCTTGTAGATTGCTTCATGAGATAGTTTAGGGTCCACGTGATGCGACCCAAGAGTGTGATGACCTTGGCATCAATCAAACAGAGGACAGGAGAGTCCATAAAAGATTTCCTACTAAGATTCAACGTGACAGTGACTTCTGTGGATCACCCGGATCCATCAATGATTTTAATGGCGGCGGTGGCAGGAGTCGCGGAAGGCACCAAGTTTAAAGATTCTCTAACAAAAGATCCACCACAAGATCTTAGAGAATTCTTCCATAAAGCCGAGAAGTTCGTTCGATTAGAAGAATCACGAGTCGAGAGTCGTGAAATAAACGCCACGAAAAGCGTAGGGACCTCCAGAGAACAGTCCGGAGCGGACAAGGGAAAAAGGAAACAGGATGACAGACATGATGGTCCTGATAAACGGAAGAAATTCCGAGAACCAAGATTCAGGCAGTACATAGATCTGAATGCAAGCCTAGAAAGAGTCTTCACTGAAACCAGGGGGCAACTTCACTATTGAAAGCCACCTATAAGGGATCCCACCGAGCGGGAGCGCAGGACTTGAAAATATTGCCTATTCCATGAGCTGGATGGGCACACTACAGATGAATGCCGTCACCTAGAGGATGAGGTGGAAGAACATGCCAGGGGTGGTAGATTGCCGCAATATGTCAGAGAACGGACAGCGGCGACGAGACCTGAACAACTACCGCCTTCACCTTGCAGGAACGATCCTGGTTCGGGATCACGACTCGTCATCAACTGATTAAAGATGGCAAGGGCCAAGTCCAGGATTTGGACTTTGGTCGAATAATTTTATTTAGATTTATTTTCATAATAAATGGTTACTCCACTTACACATGTACGGGAACCGGAGAGATCCCTAGGCATGCTCTGAGATGGAGATAAACCGCTACGCCCGGAGAGGCAATCCTTAGTTTTTTCGTGATGTTTGAGATTGAACATCTAGAACTTGAATTTTAATAAATAAATTACAACTTCTTGCAATAAACCTTTTGACCAGAGAGTCAAAGGATGAACATTGAACACCAATATAAACATGATCGCTTTATGACCCTACCCGGAGAGACGGGGTCCGGAGTGCAAGAAGTGAGTTGCTTCGCCGGAGAGCGACAGGATCGACTCACTTAAGCGCTGTTTCCCCTTCACCGGAGAGTGACAGGATGGGATCCAGCAAGAGCCCGGAGAGGCTGTGATCGGTCTCGAACGACCATGGCATCGCTTAATGTTCAGACACACTGAACCGGAATGCAAGAAGTGAGTTGCTTCGCCGGAGAGCGACAGGATCAACTCACTTAAGCGTTGTTTCCCCTTCACCGGAGAGTGACAGGATGGGATCCAGCAAGAGCCCGGAGAGGCTATGATCGGTCCCGAACGACCATGATATCGCTATACGTCCTAACTGGGACCAGAGTGCAAGGGATAGAAGGCAACGCCAGAGAGCAATAGGATCTTTCTATTCAATCACTAAGTCTAGAATGGACTTAGTAAGGGTTCAGAGCAGCCAATAATAGTCCGAGGAGACTATGAAACTTCATTCTCAACTTCTACGGAAAGAACTAATATCGATTTGGCTTCGAACTGCCACAAACTTGATTGATAATGCCACAGCTATGAATGAAACATGAATTCATTACACTTGATACAAGACCATTCAAAACATACCTTTTACAAAAAGGCATGTTTTGGGGGGCAAAATGTTATCCCAACTTTTGGCAAAGATGAGATATCCAAAATTTACTAGAAATCAATGATTACTATTCATGAATATCAACCATGCATTGCAGGATAACCATGGATATCGATGAATTTTGTTCGAGTCCGGAACGGGCCACAATTGATAGGACACTACAAGAAAGATCATAGGAGTCTGCATTTCAGATTTCAAGTCAATCCGAGGTCGCATGCTCAAGTTATGATGGATTCAAGATAAGAGGGATAGACACTGCTCGGTTCGAACCCATCATGTTCGAACCCATCACGTTCGAAACCAACTGTTTCGAACCCATCATGTTCGAACCCAACTAGTTCGAATCCATGCGAAGAGGTGGCGTTCGAACCCATCAGCTAACATCATCCTTCGACTCCATCGGCCTCAACTCCGCTTCGAATCCATCAAGCCATTGCCTTCTTCGACTCCATCACGATGTCCTCTCTTCGAACCCATCACAGAGCCATGCTTCGAACCCATCCGTGATGCCATCTTCGAACCCATCCTGTGTAGCTTCATTCGAACCCACTGGCCAACCACGATGACGTGTCTTCCATCGGTTCGAATGCGCCGAGATACATGGAATCGAAGCGGTCAACACGGAATGAAGTCCGGATCGATTCGAAGTTTGCGCTCCATGTCACCTCGAAGTCGCTTGCCGTGATGGATTCGAAACCATCGTTTCGAATACAGGGGTTCGAACCAAACAGCTATGCCATAAAAGCAATTTCGAATCCACCATATCTCCCAATCTGCTGATCCAAACGCCATGAAATTTTCACAGATGCTTGCATACATGTTGAAGAACGTCCATGCCAAATTTCACCTCGATTGGATGAATTCTTGATCGGTTCGAATGGAGTTCGAACCGATGCCAAAGTGGGCCCAAACTTCCCGAGACCGTACGTGTGGGCCCCCTCATGTGCCAGAAGATGTCTCCCGAGTTTTCAGCGACATATCAGCAGCCTACACCTATAAATAGACTCCCAGATCATTCAGAAAAGGGACCGGATTCTCTTTGGCAAGATCAAGACTCTGAAGCATCAAGACTCCACCAAGGCTCTACTTTGCACTCAACAACCACCGTTGTACTTGAATTTCAGAACTACAATTCATTGTAATCCGCTGTAATCGATTGTAATCAGCGAAGAACATCAATAAAAGGAAAAAACCTTTGAAGTGGACGTAGGCCGGAGATAGCCGAACCACTATAAACCGTGTGTTCTTGTTTATATTTATTGTTTTGCAGCTTAAATCTGTGATTTGTGTTTGGATATTGCTGATTTATATTCCAACACTGGTGCTTTCACATTCATCGGGGTTTGTGACCAATTTTGGCACAAACATAAGCCACTGTTTCGCCATTTCGGACGGATGTTGCACCTTGCACTATGGATGTTGCACCCTGTAGATATCGATTATTCGGACCGCCATAACTTCTGGCTCGTTTAGTGTTACGGGAGCTGTAGCATGTCAAAACGAAGGCCACGGTGAGTTCTAAGGCAGTGAAAGCTTTCAGCCATCAATGGATAGATTAATGCCCAAAAAGGACAACCCGAATCTCAATCGGGTCTCGTAAGTTTTTTATCCTTCGTTTTTTCTACACCGGATTTTTACGGTAAAACGGGATTACCGTGGCTCGTCTTCGATTTACCATCGCTGGGGAGTGGTGCACCATGGTACTGTTCCATTTCAAATCCATGCACACATTTCTAAAAGTCGTACGGCACTGTTTCGCCGTTTCGGACGAATGTTGCACCTTGCACCGTGGATGTTGCACCCTATAGATATCGATTATTCGGACGGTCATAACTTCTGGCTCGTTTAGATTTACGGGATCCATAACCTGTCAAAACGAAGGACACGGTGAGTTCTACAGCTTTGATAGCTTTCGGCCGTCAACGATTTGATTAATGCCCAAAAAGGACAACCCGAATCTCAATCGGGTCTCGTAAGTTTTTTACCCTTCGTTTTTTCGACATCGGATTTTAACGGTAAAATGGGATTATCGTGGCTCGTCTATGATTTACCATCGCTGGAGAGTGGTGCACCATGCTACTGTTCCGTTTCAAATCCATGGACGCATTTCTAAAATTCGTACGGCACTGTTTCGCCATTTCGGACGGATGTTGCACCTTGCACCGTGGATGTTGCACCTTGCACCGAGGATGTTGCACCTTGTAGATATCGATTATTCGGACGGCCATAACTTCTGGCTCATTTAGAGTTACGGGAGCCATAACCTGTCAAAATGGAGGCCAAGGTGAGTTCTACGGCTTTGACAGCTTTCAGCCGTCAACGGATAAATTAATGCCCAAAAAGGACAACCCGAATCTCAATCGGGTCACGTAAGTTTTTTACCCTTCGTTTTTTCGACAACGGATTTTTACGGCAAAACGGGATTACCGTGGCTCGTCTTCGATTTACCATCGCTGGAGAGTGGTGCACCATGGCACTATTCCGTTTCAAATCCATGCACGCATTTCTAAAAGTCGTTAGGCACTGTTTCGCCATTTCGGACGGATGTTGCACCTTGCACCGTGGATGTTGCACCCTGTAGATATCGATTATTCGGACGGCCATAACTTCTGGCTCGTTTAGAGTTAAGGGGGCGATAACCTATCAAAATGAAGGCCACGGTGAGTTCTACGGCTTTGATAGCTTTCAGCCGTCAGCGGATAGATTAATGCCCAAAAAGGACAACCCGAATCACAATCTGGTCTTGTAAGTTTTTTACCCTTCGTTTTTTCGACATCGGATTTTTACGGTAAAACGGGATTACCGTGGCTTTTCTTCGATTTACCATCGCTGGAGAGTGGTGCACCAAGGTACTGTTCCGTTTCAAATCCATGCACGCATTTCTAAAGGTCGTACGGCACTGTTTCGCCATTTCGGACAGATGTTGCACCTTGCACCGTGGATGTTGCACTCTGTAGATATCGATTATTTGGACAACCATAACTTCTGGCTCGTTTAGAGTTACGGGAGCCATAACCTGTCAAAACGAAGGCCACGGTGAGTTCTACGGCTTTGACCACTTTCAGCCATCAATGGATAGATTAATGCCCAAAAAGGACAACCCGAATCTCAATCGGGTCTCGTAAGTTTTTTACCCTTCGTATTTTCGACACAGGATTTTTACGGTAAAACGGGATTACCGTGGCTCGTCTTCGATTTACCATCGCTGGAGAGTGGTGCACTATGGTACTGTTCCGTTTCAAATCCATGCACGCATTTCTAAAAGTCGTAAGGCACTGTTTTGCCATTTCGGACGGATGTTGCACCTTGCACCGTGGATGTTGCATCCTGTAGATATCGATTATTCGGACGGCCATAACTTCTGGCTCGTTTAGAGGTACAAGAGCAGTAACCTGTCAAAACGAAGGCCACGGTGAGTATTACGGCTTTGAAAGATTTCAGCCGTCAATGGAAAGATTAATGCCCAAAAAGGACAGCCCGAATCTCAATCGGGTCTCGTAAGTTTTTTACCCTTCGTTTTTTCGACACCGGATTTTTACGGTAAAACGGGATTACCGTGGCTCGTCTTCGATTTACCATCGCTGGAGAGTGGTGCACCATGGCACTGTTCCGTTTCAAATCCATGCGCGCATTTCTAAAAGTCGTACGGCACTGTTTCGAAATTTCGGACGGACGTTGCACCTTGCACCGCGGATGATGCACCCTGTAGATATCGATTATTCGGACGGCCATAACTTCTGGTTCGTTTAGATTTACGGCAGCCATAACCTGTCAAAACGAAGGCCACGGAGAATTCTACGACTTTGACGGCTTTCAATCATCAACGGATAGATTAATGCCCAAAAAGGACAACCAGAATCTCAATCGGATCTCGTAAGTTTGTTACCCTTCGTTTTTTCGACACCGGATATTTAATGGCCAAAACGGGATTACCGTGGCTCGTCTTCGATTTACCATCGCTGGAGAGTGGTGCACCATGGTACTGTTCCGTTTCAAATCCATGCACGCATTTATAAAAGTCGTACGGCACTGTTTCGCCATTTCGGACGGACGTTGCACTTAGCACCACGGATGTTGCACCCTGTAGATATCGATTATTCGGACGACCATAACTTCTGGCTCGTTAAGTGTTACGGGGGCGATAACCTGTCAAAACGAAGGCCACGGTGAGTTCTATGGCTTTAACAGCTTTTAGCTGTCAACGGATAGATTAATGACCAAAAAGGACAACCCGAATCGCAATCGGGTCTCGTAAGTTTTTTACCCTTCGTTTTTTCGACATAGGATTTTTACGGTAAAACGGGATTACCGTGGCTCGTCTTTGATTTACCATCGCGGGAGAGTGGTGCACAATGGTACTATTCCGTTTCAAATCCATGCACGCATTTCTAAAAGTCGTACGGCACTGTTTCGCCATTTCGGACGGACATTGCACCATACACCGCGGATGTTGCACCCTGTAGATATCGATTATTCGGACGGCCATAACTTCTGGCTCGTTAAGTGTTACGGGGGCAATAACCTATCAAAACGAAGGCCACAGTGAGTTCTACGGTTTTGAATGCTTTCAGCCGTCAAAGGATAGATTAATGCCCAAAAAGGACAACCCGAATCTCAATCGGGTCTCGTAAGTTTTTTACCCTTCGTTTTTTCGACATCGGATTTTTACGGTAAAACGGGATTACCGTGGCTCGTCTTCGATTTACCATCGCTGGAGAGTGGTGCACAATGGTATTGTTCCGTTTCAAATCCATGCACGCATTTCTAAAAGTCATACGACATTGTTTCGCCATTTCGGACGGATGTTGCACCTTGCACCGCGGATGTTGCACCCCGTAGATATCGATTATTCGGACGGCCATAACTTCTGGCTCGTTTAGAGTTGCGGTAGCCATAAACTGTCAAAACGAAGGCCACGGTGAGTTCTACGGCTTTGACAGCTTTCAGTCATCAATGGATAGATTAATACCCAAAAAGGACAACTCGAATCTCAATCGGGTCTCGTAAGTTTTTTACCCTTTGTTTTTTCGACACCGGATTTTTACGATAAAACGGGATTACCGTGGCATGTCTTCGATTTACCATCGCTGGAGAGTGGTGCACCATGGTACTGTTCCGTTTCAAATCCATGCACGCATTTCTAAAACTCGTACGGCACTGTTTCGCCATTTCGGACGGATGTTGCACCTTGCACCGTGGATGTTGCACCCCGTAGATATCGATTATTCGGACGGCCATAACTACTGGCTCGTTTAGAGTTACGGGAGACGTAACCTGTCAAAACGAAGGCCACGGTGAGTTTTAAGGCTTTGAAAGCTTTCAGCCATCAACAGAAAGATTAATGCCCAAAAAGGACAGCTCGAATCTCAATCGGGTCTCGTAAGTTTTTTACCCTTCGTTTTTTCGACACCGGATTTTTACGGTAAAACGGGATTACCGTGGCTCGTTTTCGATTTACCATCGCTGGAGAGTGGTGCACCATGGTACTATTCCGTTTCAAATCCATGCACGCATTTCTAAAAGTCGTACGACACAGTTTCGCAATTTCGGACGGATGTTGCACCTTGCACCACGGATGTTGCACCCTATAGATATCGATTATTCGGACGGCCATAACTTCTGGCTCGTTTACAGTTACGGGAGCCATAACCTGTCAAAACGAAGGCCACGATGATTTCTACGGCTTTGATGGCTTTCAGCCATCAACGGATAGATTAATGCCTAAAAAGGACAACCCGAATCTCAATCTGTTCTTGTAAATTTTTTACCCTTCGCTTTTTCGACATCGGATTTTTACGGTAAAACAGGATTACCTTGGCTCGTCTTTGATTTACCATCGCTGGAGAGTGGTGCACCATGGTACTGTTCCGTTTCAAATCCATGCACGCATTTCTAAAAGTCGTACGACACTGTTTCGCCATTTCGGATGGACGTTGCACCTTGCACCATGGATGTTGCGCCCTGTAGATATCGATTATTCGGACGGCCGTAACTTCTGGCTCGTTTAGAGTTACGGGAGCCATAACCTGTCAAAACGAAGGCCACGATGATTTCTACGGCTCTAATCGCTTTCAGCCATCAACAGATAGATTAATGCCCAAAAAGGACAACCCGAATCTCAATCAGGTCTCGTAAATTTTTTACCCTTCGTTTTTTCGACATCGGATTTTTACGGTAAAACAGGATTCCCGTGGCTCGTCTTCGATTTACCATCGCTGGAGAATGGTGCACCATGGTACTGTTCCGTTTCAAATCCATGCACGCATTTCTAAAAGTCGTACGACGCTGTTTCGCCATTTCAGACGGACGTTGCACCTTGCACCGCGGATGTTGCATCCTGTAGATATCGATTATTCGGACGGCCATAACTTCCGGTTCGTTTAGAGTTACGGGAGCCATAACCTGTCAAAACGAAGGCCACGGTGAGTTCTATGATTTTGACGGCTTTCAACCGTCAACGGATAGATTAATGCCCAAAACGGACAACCCGAATCTCAATCGGGTCTCGTAAGTTTTTTACCCTTCGTTTTTTCGACACCGGATATTTAATGCCCAAAACGGGATTACCGTGGCTCGTCTTCAATTTACCATCGCTGGAGAGTGGTGCACCATGGTACTGTTCCGTTTCAAATCCATGCACGCATTTATAAAAGTCGTACGGCGTTGTTTCGCCTTTTCAGACGGACGTTACACCTAGCACCGCGGATGTTGCACCCTGTAGATATCGATTATACGGACGGCCATAACTTCTGGCTCGTTTAGAGTTACGGGGGAGATAACCTATCAAAGCGAAGGCCACGGTGAGTTCTACGGCTTTGACAGCTTTCAGCCATCAACGGATAGATTAATGCCAAAAAAGGACAACCCGAATCTCAATCTGGTCTCGTAAGTTTTTTATCCTTCCTTTTTTCGATGCCGGATTTTTACGGTAAAACGGGATTACCGTGGCTCGTCTTCGATTTACCATCGCTGGAGAGTGGTGCACCATGGTACTGTTTCGTTTCGAATCCATGCACGCATTCCTTAAAGTCGTACGGCAATGTTTCGCCATTTCGGACGGATGTTGCACCTTGCACCGTGGATGTTGCACCCTGCAGATGTCGATTATTCGGACGGTCATAACTTCTCGCTCATTTAGAGTTACAGGAGCCATAACCTGTCAAAACAAAGGCCACGGTGAGTTCTACGATTTTGATAGCTTTCAGCCATCAACGGATAGATTAATGTCCAAAAAGGACAACTCGAATCTCAATCGGGTCTCGTAAGTTTTTTACCCTTCGTTTTTTCGACATCTGATTTTTATGGTAAAACGGGATTACTGTGGCTCATCTTCGATTTACCATCGCTGGAGAGTGGTGCACCATGGTACTGTTCCGTTTCAAATCCATGCACGCATTTCTAAAAGTCGTACGGCACTGTTTCGCCATTTCGGACGGACGTTGCGCCTTGCACCGCGGATGTTGCACCCTGTAGATATCGATTATTCGGACGGCCATAACTTTTGGCTCATTTAGAGTTATGGGAGCGATAACCTGTCAAAACGAATGCCACGGTGACTTCTACGTCTTAGACTGCTTTTAGCAGTCAACGGATAGATTAATGCCCAAAAAGGACAACCCAAATCTCAAATGGGTCTCGTAAGTTTTTCACCCTTCGTTTTTTCGACACCGGATTTTTACGGTAAAACGGGATTACCGTCGCTCGTCTTCGATTTACCATCGCTGGAGAGTGGTGCACCATGGTACTGTTCCGTTTCAAATCCATGCACACATTTCTAAAAGTCGTACGGCACTGTTTCTCCATTTCGGACGGATGTTGCACCTTGCACCGCGGATGTTGCACCCTGTAGATATCGATTATTCGGACGGCCATAACTTCTGGCTCGTTTAGTTTTACGGGAGCCAAAACCTGTCAAAACGAAGGCCACGGTGAGTTCTACGGCTTTGACAGCTTTCAGCCATCAGCGGATAGATTAATGCCCAAAAAGGACAACCGAATCTCAATCTGGTCTCGTATGTTTTTTAACCTTCGTTTTTTCGACATCGGATTTTTCGGTAAAACGGGATTACCGTGACTCGTCTTCGATTTACCATCGCTGGAGAGTGGTGCACCATGGTATTGTTCCGTTTCACATCCATGCACGCATTTCTAAAAGACGTACGACACTGTCTCGCTATTTCGAACGGATGTTGCACCTTGCACCGTGGATGTTGCACCTTATAGATATCGATTATTCGGACGGTCATAACTTCTGCCTCGTTTAGAGTTACGGGAGCCATAACCTGTCAAAACAAAGGCCACGGTGAGTTCTACTGCTTTGACAGCTTTCAGCCGTCAACGGATAGATTAATGCCCAAAAAGGTCAACCCAAATCTCAATTGGGTCTCGTAAGTTTTTTACCCTTCGTTTTTTCAACACCACATTTTTACGGTAAAACGGGATTACCGTGGCTCGTCTTCGATTTACCATCGCTGGAGAGTGGTGCAGAATGGTACTGTTCCATTTCAAATCCATGCACGCATTTCTAAAAGTCGTACGGCACTGTTTCGCCATTTCAGACGGATGTTCCCCCTTGTACCGTGGATGTTGCACCCTGTAGATATCGATTATTCGGATGACCATAACTTCTGGCTCGTTTAGAGTTACGCGAGCCATAACCTGTCAAAACGAAGGCCACGGTGAGTTCTACGGCTTAGACAGCTTTCAGCCATCAATGGAGAGATTACTGCCCAAAAAGCACAACCCGAATCTCAATCATGTCTCGTAAGTTTTTTACCCTTCGTTTTTTCGACACCGGATTTTTACGGTAAAACGGAATTACTATGGCTCGTCTTCTATTTAGCATTGCTGGAGAGTAGCGCAGAATGGTACTGTTCCGTTTCAAATCCATGCACGCATTTCTAAAAGTCGTACGACACTGTTTCGCCATTTCGGACGGACGTTGCACCTTGCACTGCGGATGTTGCACCCTGTAGATATCGATTATTCGGACGGCCATAACTTCCGGTTCGTTTAGAGTTACGGGAGCCATAACCTGTCAAAACGAAGGCCACTTTGAGTTCTATGATTTTGATGGCTTTCAACCGTCAAAGGATAGATTAATGCCCAAAAAGCACAACCCGAATCTGAATCGGGTCTCGTAAGTTTTTTACCCTTCGTTTTTTCGACACCGGATATTTAATGCCCAAAACGGGATTACCGTGGCTCGTCTTCGATTTACCATCGCTGGAGAGTGGTGCACCATGGTACTGTTCCGTTTCAAATCCATGCACGCATTTATAAAAGTCGTACGACACTGTTTTGCCTTTTCGGACGGACGTTGCACCTAGCACCACGGATGTTGCACCCTGTAGATATCGATTATTCGGACGGCCATAACTTCTGGCTCGTTTAGAGTTACGGGGGAGATAACCTATCAAAACGAAGGCCACAGTGAGTTCTACGGCTTTGACAGCTTTCAGCCATCAACGGATAGATTAATGCCAAAAAAGGACAACCCGAATCTCAATCTGGTCTCGTAAGTTTTTTATCCTTCCTTTTTTCGATGCCGGATTTTTACGGTAAAACGGGATTGCCGTGGCTCGTCTTCGATTTACCGTCGCTGGAGAGTGGTGCACCATGGTACTGTTTCGTTTCGAATCCATGCACGCATTCCTTAAAGTCGTATGGCAATGTTTCGCCATTTCGGACGGATGTTGCACCTTGCACCGTGGATGTTGCACCCTGCAGATGTCGATTATTCGGACGGTCATAACTTCTCGCTCGTTTAGAGTTACGGGAACAATAACCTGTCAAAACGAAGGCCACGGTGAGTTCTACAACTTTGACAGCTTTCAGCCATCAACGGATAGATTAATGTCCAAAAAGGACAACTCGAATCTCAATCGGGTCTCGTAAGTTTTTTACCCTTCGTTTTTTCGACATCGGATTTTTACGGTAAAACGGGATTACCGTGGCTCGTCTTCGATTTACCATCGCTGGAGAGTGGTGCACCATGGTACTGTTCCGTTTCAAATCCATGCATGCATTTCTAAAAGTCGTACGACACTGTTTCGCCATTTCGGACGGACGTTGCGCCTTGCACCGCGGATGTTGCACCCCATAGATATCGATTATTCGGACGGCCATAACTTCTTGCTCATTTAGAGTTATGGGGGCGATAACCTGTCAAAACGAAGGCCACGGTGATTTCTACATCTTAGACTGCTTTTAGCCGTCCACGGATAGATTAATGCCCAAAAAGGACAACCCAAATATCAATCGAGTCTCGTAAGTTTTTCACCCTTCGTTTTTTCGACACCGGATTTTTACGGTAAAACGGGATTACCGTGGCTCGTCTTCGATTTACCATCGCTGGAGAGTGGTGCACCATGGTACTGTTCCGTTTCAAATCCATGCACACATTTCTAAAAGTCGTACGGCACTGTTTCGCCATTTCGGACGGATGTTGCACCTTGCACCGCGGATGTTGCACCCTGTAGATATCGATTATTCGGACGGCCATAACTTCTGGCTCGTTTAGATTTACGGAAGCCATAACCTGTCAAAACGAAGGCCACAGTGAGTTCTACGGCTTTGACAGCTTTCAGCCATCAGCGGATAGATTAATGCCCAAAAAGGACAACCGAATCTCAATCTGGTCTCGTATGTTTTTTAACCTTCGTTTTTTCGACGTCGGATTTTTCGGTAAAACGGGATTACCGTGACTCGTCTTCGATTTACCATCGCTGGAGAGTGGTGCACCATGGTATTGTTCTGTTTCAAATCCATGCACGCATTTCTAAAAGACGTACGACACTGTCTCGCTATTTTGGACGGATGTTGCACCTTGCACCGTGGATGTTGCACCTTATAGATATCGATTATTCGGACGGTCATAACTTCTGCCTCGTTTAGAGTTACGTGAGCCATAACCTGTCAAAACAAAGGCCACGGTGAGTTCTACTGCTTTGGTAGCTTTCAGCCGTCAACGGATAGATTAATGCCCAAAAAGGTCAACCCAAATCTCAATTGGGTCTCGTAAGTTTTTTACCCTTCGTTTTTTCAACACCGCATTTTTACGGTAAAACGGGATTACCGTGGCTCGTCTTCGATTTACCATCGCTGGAGAGTGGTGCAGAATGGTACAGTTCCATTTCAAATCCATGCACGCATTTCTAAAAGTCGTACGGCACTGTTTCGCCATTTCAGACGGATCTTCCCCCTTGCACCGTCGATGTTGCACCCTGTAGATATCGATTATTCGGATGACCATAACTTCTGGCTCGTTTAGAGTTACGCGAGCCATAACCTGTCAAAACGAAGGCCACGGTGAGTTCTACGGCTTTGACAGCTTTCAGCCGTCAACGGAGAGATTAATGCCCAAAAAGCACAACCCGAATCTCAATCATGTCTCGTAAGTTTTTTACCCTTCGTTTTTTCGACACCGGATTTTTACGGTAAAAAGGAATTACTGTGGCTCATCTTCGATTTAGCATCGCTGGAGAGTAGTGCAGAATGGTACTGTTCCTTTTCAAATCCATGCACGCATTTCTAAAAGTCGTACGACACTGTTTCGCCATTTCGGACGGACGTTGCATCTTGCACCGCGGATGTTGCACCCTGTAGATATCGATTATTCGGACGACCATAACTTCCGGTTCGTTTAGAGTTACGGGAGCCATAACCTGTCAAAACGAAGGTCACGGTGAGTTCTACGATTTTGATGGCTTTCAACCGTCAAAGGATTGATTAATGCCCAAAAAGGACAACCCGAATCTCAATCGGGTCTCGTAAGTTTTTTACCCTTCGTTTTTTCGACACCGGATATTTAATGCCCAAAACGGGATTACCGTGGCTCGTCTTCGATTTACCATCGCTGGAGAGTGGTCCACCATGGTACTGTTCCGTTTCAAATCCATGCACGCATTTATAAAAGTCGTACGGCACTGTTTCGCCTTTTCGGACGGACGTTGCACCTAGCACCACGGATGTTGCACCCCGTAGATATCGATTATTCGGACGGCCATAACTTCTGGCTCGTTTAGAGTTACGGGGGAGATAACCTATCAAAACGAAGGCCACAGTGAGTTTTACGGCTTTGACAGCTTTCAGCCATCAACGGATAGATTAATGCCAAAAAAGGACAACCCGAATCTCAATCTGGTCTCGTAAGTTTTTTATCCTTCCTTTTTTCGATGCCGGATTTTTACGGTAAAACGGGATTGCCGTGGCTCGTTTTCGATTTACCATCGCTGGAGAGTGGTGCACCATGGTACTGTTTCGTATCGAATCCATGAACGCATTCCTTAAAGTCGTACGGCGATGTTTCGCCATTTCGGACGGATGTTGCACCTTGCATCGTGGATGTTGCACCCTGCAGATGTCGATTATTCGGACGGTCATAACTTCTCGCTCGTTTAGAGTTACGGGAACAATAACCTGTCAAAACGAAGGCCACGGTGAGTTCTACAACTTTGACAGCTTTCAGCCATCAACGGATAGATTAATGTCCAAAAAGGACAACTCGAATCTCAATCGGGTCTCGTAAGTTTTTTACCCTTCGTTTTTTCGACATCGGATTTTTACGGTAAAACGGGATTACCGTGGCTCGTCTTCGATTTACCATAGCTGGAGAGTGGTGCACCATGGTACTGTTCCGTTTCAAATCCATGCACGCATTTCTAAAAGTCGTACGACACTGTTTCGCCATTTCGGACGGACGTTGCGCCTTGCACCGCGGATGTTGCACCCTATAGATATCGATTATTCGGACGGCCATAACTTCTGGCTCATTTAGAGTTATGGGGGCGATAACCTGTCAAAACGAAGGCCACGGTGAGTTCTACGTCTTAGACTGCATTTAGCCGTCCATGGATAGATTAATGCCCAAAAAGGACAACCCAAATATCAATCGGGTCTCGTAAGTTTTTCACCCTTCGTTTTTTCGACACCGGATTTTTACGGTAAAACGGGATTACCGTGGCTCGTCTTCGATTTACCATCGCTGGAGAGTGGTGCACCATGGTACTGTTCCGTTTCAAATCCATGCACACATTTCTAAAAGTCGTACGGCACTGTTTCGCCATTTCGGACGGATGTTGCACCTTGCACCGCGGATGTTGCACCCTGTAGATATCGATTATTCGGACGGCCATAACTTCTGGCTCGTTAAGATTTACGGGAGCCATAACCTGTCAAAACGAAGGCCACGGTGAGTTCTACGGCTTTGACAGCTTTCAGCCATCAACGGATAGATTAATGCCCAAAAAGGACAACCCGAATCTCAATCTGGTCTCGTAAGTTTTTTACCCTTCGTTTTTTCGACATCGGATTTTTCGGTAAAACGGGATTACCGTGACTCGTCTTCGATTTACCATCGCTGGAGAGTGGTGCACCATGGTATTGTTCCGTTTCAAATCCAGGCACGCATTTCTAAAAGACGTACGACACTGTCTCGTCATTTCGGAAGGATGTTGCACCTTGCACCGTGGATGTTGCACCCTATAGATATCGATTATTCGGACGGTCATAACTTCTGCCTCGTTTAGACTTACGGGAGCCATAACCTGTCAAAACAAAGGCCACGGTGAGTTCTACGGCTTTGACAGCTTTCAGCCATCAACGGATAGATTAATGCCCAAAAAGGACAACCCGAATCTCAATCGGATCTCGTAAGTTTTTTACCCTTTGTTTTTTCAACACCGCATTTTTACGGTAAAACGGGATTACCGTGGCTCGTCTTCGATTTACCATCGCTGGAGAGTGGTGCACCATGGTACTGTTCCGTTTCAAATCCATGCACACATTTCTAAAAGTCGTACGACACTGTTTCGCCATTTCGGACGGATGTTGCACCTTGCACCGCGGATGTTGCACCCTGTAGATATCGATTATTCGGACGGCCATAACTTCTGGCTCGTTAAGATTTACGGGAGCCATAACCTGTCAAAACGAAGGCCACGGTGAGTTCTACGGCTTTGACAGCTTTCAGCCATCAACGGATAGATTAATGCCCAAAAAGGACAACCCGAATCTCAATCTGGTCTCGTAAGTTTTTTACCCTTCGTTTTTTCGACATCGGATTTTTCGGTAAAACGGGATTACCGTGACTCGTCTTCGATTTACCATCGCTGGAGAGTGGCGCACCATGGTATTGTTCCGTTTCAAATCCAGGCACGCATTTCTAAAAGACGTACGACACTGTCTCGCCATTTCGGACGGATGTTGCACCTTGCACCGTGGATGTTGCACCCTATAGATATCGATTATTCGGACGGTCATAACTTCTGCCTCGTTTAGAGTTACGGGAGCCATAACCTGTCAAAACAAAGGCCACGGTGAGTTCTACGGCTTTGATAGCTTTCAGCCGTCAACGGATAGATTAATGCCCAAAAAGGACAACCCGAATCTCAATCGGATCTCGTAAGTTTTTTACCCTTTGTTTTTCCAACACCGCATTTTTACGGTAAAACGGGATTACCGTGGCTCGTCTTCGATTTACCATCGCTGGAGAGTGGTGCAGAATGGTACTGTTCCATTTCAAATCCATGCACGCATTTCTAAAAGTCATACGGCACTGTTTCGCCATTTCAGACGGATGTTCCACCTTGCACCATGGATGTTGCACCCTGTAGATATCGATTATTCGGACGACCATAACTTCTAGCTCGTTTAGAGTTACGCGAGCCATAACCTGTCAAAACGAAGGCCACGGTGAGTTCTACGGCTTTGACAGCTTTCAGCCGTCAACGGATACATTAATGCCCAAAAAGCACAACCCGAATCTCAATCGGGTCTCGTAAGTTTTTTACCCTTTGTTTTTTCGACACCGGATTTTTACGGTAAAACAGAATTACTGTGGCTCTTCTTCGATTTAACATCGCTGGAGAGTGGTGCAGAATGGTACTGTTCTATTTCAAATCCGTGCACGCATAACAAAAAGTCGTACGGCACTGTTTCACCATTTCGGACGGATGTTGCACCTTGCACCGTGGATGTTGCACCCTGTAGATATCGATTATTCGGACGACCATAACTTCGGGCTCGTTTAGAGTTACGGGAGCCATAACCTGTCAAAACGAAGGCCACGGTGAGTTCTACGACTTTGAGAGCTTTGAGCCGTCAACGGATAGATTAATGTCCAAAAAGGACAACCTGAATCTCAATCGGGTCTCGTAAGTTTTTTACCCTTCGTTTTTACGACATCGGATTTTTACGGTAGAACGGGATTACCGTGGCTCGTCTTCGATTTACCATCACTGGAGAGTGGTGCACCATGGTACTATTCCGTTTCAAATCCATGCACGCATTTTTAAAAGTCGTACGACACTGTTTTGCAATTTCGGACGGATGTTGCACCTTGCACCACGGATGTTGCGCCCTGTAGATATCGATTATTCGGACGACCATAACTTCTGGCTCGTTTAGAGTTACGGGAGCCATAACCTGTCAAAACAAGGCCACGATGATTTCAACGGCTTTGATAGCTTTCAGCCATCAACGGATAGATTAATGCCCAAAAAGGACAATCCGAATCTCAATCTGGTCTCGTAAATTTTTTACCCTTCGTTTTTTCGAAATCGGATTTTTACGGTAAAACAGGATTACCATGGCTGTCTTCGATTTACCATCGCTGGAGAGTGGTGCACCATGGTACTGTTCCGTTTCAAATCCATGCACGCATTTCTAAAAGTCGTACGACAGTGTTTCGCCATTTCGGACGGACGGTGCACCTTGCACCACGGATGTTGCACCCTGTAGATATCGATTATTCGGACGGCCATAACTTCTGGCTCGTTTAGAGTTGCGGGAGCCATAACCCGTCAAAACGAAGGCCACGATGATTTCTACGGCTTTGATCGCTTTCAGCCATCAATGGATAGATTAATGCCCAAAAAGGACAACCCGAATCTCAATCTGGTCTCGTAAATTTTTTCCCCTTCGTTTTTTCGACATCGGATTTTTACGGTAAAATAGGATTACTGTGGCTCGTCTTCGATTTACCATCGCTAGAGAGTGGTGCACCATGGTAGTGTTCAGTTTCAAATCCATGCACGCATTTCTTAAAGTTGAACGACACTGTTTCGCCATTTCGGACGGACGTTGCACCTTGCACCGCGGATGTTGCACCCTGTAGATATCGATTATTCGGACGGCCATAACTTCCGGTTCGTTTAGAGTTACGGGAGCCATAACCTGTCAAAACGAAGGCCACGGTGAGTTCTACGATTTTAACGCCTTTCAACCGTCAACGGATTGATTAATGCCCAAAAAGGACAACCCGAATCTCAATCGGGTCTCGTATGTTTTTTACCCTTCGTTTTTTCGACACCGGATATTTAATGCCCAAAACGGGATTACCGTAGCTCGTCTTCGATTTACCATCGCAGGAGAGTGGTGCACCATGGTATTGTTCCGTTTCAAATCCATGCACGCATTTGTAAAAGTCATACGGCACTGTTTCGCCTTTTCGGACGGACGTTGCACCTAGCACCGCGGATGTTGCACCCTGTAGATATCGATTATTCGGACGGCCATAACTTCTTGCTTGTTTAGAGTTACGGGGAAGATAACCTATCAAAACGAAGGCCACGGCGAGTTCTACGGCATTGACAGCTTTCAGCCGTCAACGGATAGATTAATGCCAAAAAAGGACAACCCGAATCTCAATCTGGTCTCATAAGTTTTTTATCCTTCCTTTTTTCGATGCTGGATTTTTACGGTAAAACGGGATTACCGTGGCTCGTCTTCGATTTACCATCGCTGGAGAGTGGTGCACCATGGTACTGTTCCGTTTCGAATCCATGCACGCATTCCTTAAAGTCGTACTGCAATGTTTCTCTATTTCGGACGGATGTTGCACCTTGCACCGTGGATGTTGCACCCTGCAGATATCGATTATTCGGACGGTCATAACTTCTCGCTCATTTAGAGTTACGGGAGCCATAACCTGTCAAAACGAAGGCCACGGTGAGTTCTACGGCTTTGACAGCTTTCAGGCGTGGACGGATAGATTAATGCCAAAAAAGGACAACCCGAATCTCAATCGGGTCTCGTAAGTTTTTTACCCTTCGTTTTTTCGACCCCGCATTTTTACGGTAAAACGGGATTACCGTGGCTCGTCTTCGATTTACCATCGCTGGAGAGTGGTGCACCATGGTACTGTTCCGTTTCAAATCCATGCACGCATTTCTAAAAGTCGTACGGCACTGTTTCGCCATTTCGGACGGATGTTGCACCTTGCACCGCAGATGTTGCACCCTGTAGATATCGATTATTCGGACGGCCATAACTTCTGGCTCGTTTAGATTAACGGGAGCCATAACCTGTCAAAACGAAGGCCACGGTGAGTTCTACGGCTTTGACAGCTTTCAGCCATTAACAGATAGATTAATGCCCAAAAAGGACAACCCGAATCTCAATCTGGTCTCGTATGTTTTTTACCCTTCGTTTTTTCGACATCGGATTTTTCGGTAAAACGGGATTACCGTGATTCGTCTTCGATTTACCATCGCTAGAGAGTGGTGCACCATGGTATTGTTCCGTTTCAAATCCAGACACGCATTTCTAAAAGACGTACGACACTGTCTCGCCATTTCGGACGGATGTTGCACCTTGCACCGTGGATGTTGCACCCTATAGATATCGATTATTCGAACGGTCATAACTTCTGCCTCGTTTAGATTTACGGGAGCCATAACCTGTCAAAACAAAGGCCACGGTGAGTTCTACGGATTTGACAGCTTTCAGCCGTCAACGGATAGATTAATGCCCAAAAAGGACAACCCGAATCTCAATCGGGTCTCGTAAGTTTTTTACCCTTCGTTTTTTCAACACCGCATTTTTACGGTAAAACGGGATTACCGTGGCTCGTCTTCGATTTACCATCGCTGGAGAGTGGTGCAGAATGGTACCGTTCCATTTCAAATCCATGCACGCATTTCTAAAAGTCGTACGGCACTGTTTCGCCATTTCAGACGGATGTTCCACCTTGCACCGTGGATGTTGCACCCTGTAGATATCGATTATTCGGACGACCATAACTTCTGGCTCGTTTAGAGTTACGCGAGCCATAACCTGTCAAAACGAAGGCCACGGTGAGTTCTACGGCTTTGACAGCTTTCAGCCGTCAACGGATAGATTAATGCCCAAAAAGCACAACCCGAATCTCAATCGGGTCTCGTAAGTTTTTTACCCTTCGTTTTTTCGACACCGGATTTTTACGGCAAAACGGAATTACTGTGGCTCGTCTTCGATTTAACATCGCTGGAGAGTGGTGCAGAATGGTACTGTTCTATTTCAAATCCATGCACGCATTACAAAAAGTCGTACGGCACTATTTCACCATTGAGGACGGATGTTGCACCTTGCACCATGGATGTTGCACCCTGTAGATATCGATTATTCGGACGACCATAACTTCTGGCTCGTTTAGAGTTACGCGAGCCATAACCTGTCAAAACGAAGGCCACGGTGAGTTCTACGGCTTTGAGAGCTTTGAGCCATCAACGGATAGATTAATGTCCAAAAAGGACAACCTGAATCTCAATCGGGTCTCGTAAGTTTTTTACACTTCGTTTTTTCGACATCGGATTTTTACGATAAAACGGGATTACCGTGGCTCTTCTTCGATTTACCATCATTGGAGAGTGGTGCACCATGGTACTATTCCGTTTCAAATCCATGCACGCATTTTTAAAAGTCGTACGACACTGTTTTGCAATTTCGGACGGATGTTGCACCTTGCACCACGGATGTTGCACCCTGTAGATATCGATTATTCGGACGACCATAACTTCTGGCTCGTTTAGAGTTACGGGATTTATAACCTGTCAAAACGAAGGCCACGATGATTTCTACGGCTTTGATAGCTTTCAGCCATCAACGGATAGATTAATCCCCAAAAAGGACAACCCGAATCTCAATCTGGTCTCGTAAATTTTTTACCCTTCGTTTTTTCGACATCGGATTTTTACGGTAAAACAGGATTACCATGGCTGTCTTCGATTTGCCATCGCTGGAGAGTGGTGCACCATGGTACTATTCCGTTTCAAATCCATGCACGCATTTCTAAAAGTCGTACGACACTGTTTCGCCATTTCGGACGGACGGTGCACCTTGCACCACGGATGTTGCACCCTGTAGATATCGATTATTCGGACGGCCATAACTTCTGGCTCGTTTAGGGTTACGGGAGCCATAACCTGTCAAAACGAAGGCCACGATGATTTCTACGGCTTTGATCGCTTTCAGCCATCAACGGATAGATTAATGCCCAAAAAGGACAACCCGAATCTCAATCTGGTCTCGTAAATTTTTTACCCTTCGTTTTTTCGACATCGGATTTTTACGGTAAAACAGGATTACCGTGGCTCGTCTTCGATTTACCATCGCTGGAGAGTGGTGCACCATGGTGCTGTTCCGTTTCAAATCCATGCACGCATTTCTAAATGTCGTACGACACTGTTTCGCCATTTCGGACGGACGTTGCACCTTGCACCGCGGATGTTGCACCCTGTAGATATCGATTATTCGGACGGCCATAACTTCCGGTTCGTTTAGAGTTACGGGAGCCATAACCTGTCAAAACGAAGGCCACGGTGAGTTCTACGATTTTGACGGCTTTCAACCGTCAACGGATAGATTAATGCCCAAAAAGGACAACTCGAATCTCAATCGGGTCTCGTATGTTTTTTACCCTTCGTTTTTTCGACACCGGATATTTAATGCCCAAAACGGGATTACCGTGGCTCGTCTTCGATTTACCATCGCAGGAGAGTGGTGCACCATGGTACTGTTCCGTTTCAAATCCATGCACGCATTTATAAAAGTCATACGGCACTGTTTCGCCTTTTCGGACGGACGTTGCACCTAGCACCGCGGATGTTGCACCCTGTAGATATCGATTATTCGGACGGCCATACTTCTTGCTCGTTTAGAGTTACAGGGAAGATAACCTATCAAAACGAAGGCCACGGCGAGTTCTACGGCATTGACAGCTTTCAGCCATCAACGGATAGATTAATGCCAAAAAAGGACAACCCGAATCTCAATCTGGTCTCATAAGTTTTTTATCCTTCCTTTTTTCGATGCTGGATTTTTACGGTAAAACGGGATTACCATGGCTCGTCTTCGATTTACCATCGCTGGAGAGTGGTGCACCATGGTACTGTTCCGTTTCGAATCCATGCACGCATTCCTTAAAGTCGTACTGCAATATTTCGCCATTTCGGACGGATGTTGCACCTTGCACCGTGGATGTTGCACCCTGCAGATATCGATTATTCGGACGGTCATAAATTCTCGCTCATTTAGAGTTACGGGAGCCATAACCTGTCAAAACGAAGGCCACGGTGAGTTCTACGGCTTTGACAGCTTTCAGCCGTCGACGGATAGATTAAAGCCAAAAAAGGACAACCCGAATCTAAATCGGGTCTCGTAAGTTTTTTACCCTTCGTTTTTTCGACACCGCATTTTTACGGTAAAACGGGATTACCGTGGCTCGTCTTCGATTTACCATCGCTGGAGAGTGGTGCAGAATGGTACTGTTCCGTTTCAAATCAATGCACGCATTTCTAAAAGTCATACGGCACTGTTTCGCCATTTCGGACGGACGTTGCGCCTTGCACCGCGGATGTTGCACCCTGTAGATATCGATTATTCGGACGGCCATAACTTCTGGGTCATTTAGAGTTATGGGGGCGATAACCTGTCAAAACGAAGGCCACGGTGAGTTCTACGTCTTAGACTGCTTTTAGCCATCAACGGATAGATTAATGCCCAAAAAGGACAACCCAAATCTCAATCGGGTCTCGTAAGTTTTTCACCCTTCGTTTTTTCAACACCGGATTTTTACGGTAAAACGGGATTACCGTAGCTCGTCTTCGATTTACCATCGCTGGAGAGTGGTGCACCATGGTACTATTCCGTTTCAAATCCATGCACACATTTCTAAAAGTCGTACGGCACTGTTTCGCCATTTCGGACGGATGTTGCACCTTGCACCGCGGATGTTGCACCCTGTAGATATTGATTATTCGGACGGCCATAACTTCTGCCTCGTTTAGATTTACGGGAGCCATAACCTGTCAAAACGAAGGCCACGTTGAGTTCTACGGCTTTGACAACTTTCAGCCATCAACGGATAGATTAATGCCCAAAAAGGACAACCCGAATCTCAATCTGGTCTCGTAAGTTTTTTACCCTTCGTTTTTTCGACATCGGATTTTTCGGTAAAACAGGATTACCGTGACTCGTCTTCGATTTACCATCGCTGGAGAGTGGTGCACCATGGTATTGTTCCGTTTCAAATCCATGCACGCATTTCTAAATGTCGTACGACACTGTTTCGCCATTTCGGACGGACGTTGCACCTTGCACCGCGGATGTTGCACCCTATAGATATCGATTATTCAGACGGTCATAACTTCTGCCTCGTTTAGAGTTACGGGATCCATAACCTGTCAAAAAAAAGGCCACGGTGAGTTCTACGGCTTTGACAGCTTTCAGCCGTCAACGGATAGATTAATGCCCAAAAAGGACAACCCGAATCTCAATCGGGTCTCATAAGTTTTTCACCCTTCGTTTTTTTCGACACCGCATTTTTACGGTAAAATGGGATTACCGTGGCTCGTCTTTGATTTACCATCGCTGGAGAGTGGTGCAGAATGGTACTGTTCCATTTCAAATCCATGCACGCATTTCTAAAAGTCGTACGGCACTGTTTCGCCATTTCAGACGGATGTTCCACCTTGCACCGGGGATGTTGCACCCTGTAGATATCGATTATTTGGACGATCATAACTTCTGGCTCGTATAGAGTTACGCGAGCCATAACCTGTCAAAACGAAGGCCACGGTGAGTTCTACGGCTTTGACCGCTTTCAGCCGTCAACGGATAGATTAATGCCCAAAAAGCACAACCTGAATCTCAATCGGGTCTCGTAAGTTTTTTACCCTTCGTTTTTTCGACACCGGATTTTTAAGGTAAAACGGAATTACTGTGGCTCGTCTTCGATTTAGCATCGCTGGAGAGTGGTGCAGAATGGTACTGTTCTATTTCAAATCCGTGCACGCATTTCAAAAAGTCATACAGCACTGTTTCACCATTTCGGACGGATGTTGCACCTTGCACCGTGGATGTTGCACCCTGTAGATATCGATTATTCGGACGACCATAACTTCTGGCTCGTTTAGAGTTACGGCAGCCATAACCTGTCAAAACGAAGGCCACGGTGAGTTCTACGGCTTTGAGAGCTTTGAGCCGTCAACGGATAGAATAATGTCCAAAAAGGACAACCCGAATCTCAATCGGGTCTCGTAAGTTTTTTACCCTTCGTTTTTTCGACATCGGATTTTTACGGTAAAACGGGATTACCGTGGCTCGTCTTCGATTTACCATCGCTGGAGAGTGGTGCACCATGGTACTGTTCCGTTTCAAATCCATGCACGCATTTCTAAAAGTCGTACGGCACTGTTTCGCCATTTCGGACGGATGTTGCACCTTGCACCGCAGATGTTGCACCCTGTAGATATCGATTATTCGGACGGCCATAACTTCTGGCTCGTTTAGATTTACGGGAGCCATAACCTGTCAAAACGAAGGCCACGGTGATTTCTACGGCTTTGATAGCTTTCAGCCATCAACGGATAGATTAATGCCCAAAAAGGACAACCCGAATCTCAATCTGGTCTCGTAAATTTTTTACCCTTCGTTTTTTCGACATCGGATTTTTACGGTAAAACAGGATTACCATGGCTATCTCCGATTTACCATCGCTGGAGAGTGGTGCACCATGGTACTGTTCCGTTTCAAATCCATGCACGCATTTTTAAAAGTCGTACGACACTGTTTCGCCATTTCGGACGGACGTTGCACCTTGCACCGCGGATGTTGCACCCTGTAGATATCGATTATTCGGACGGCCATAACTTCCGTTTCGTTTAGAGTTACGGGAGCCATAGCCTGTCAAAACGAAGGCCTCGGTGAGTTCTACGATTTTGACGGCTTTCAACCGTCAACGGATAGATTAATGCCCAAAAAGGACAACCCGAATCTCAATCGGGTCTCGTAAGTTTTTTACCCTTCGTTTTTTCGACACCGGATATTTAATGCCCAAAACGGGATTACCGTGGCTCGTCTTCGATTTACCATCGCTGGAGAGTGGTGCACCATGGTACTGTTCTGTTTTAAATCCATGCACGCATTTATAAAAGTCGTACGGCAATGTTTCGCATTTTCGGACGGACGTTGCACCTAGCACCGCGGATGTTGCACCCTGTAGATATCGATTATTCGGACGGCCATAACTTCTGGCTCGTTTAGAGTTACGGGGGAGATAACCTATCAAAACGAAGGCCACGGTGAGTTATACGGCTTTGACAGCTTTCAGCCATCAACGGATAGATTAATGCCAAAAAAGGACAACCGGAATCTCAATCTGGTCTCGTAAGTTTTTTATCCTTCCTTTTTTCGATGCCGGATTTTTACGGTAAAACTGGATTACCGTGGCTCGTCTTCGATTTACAATCGCTGGAGAGTGGTGCACCATGGTACTGTTCCGTTTCGAATCCATGCAACCATACCTTAAAGTCATACGGCAATGTTTCGCCATTTCGGACGGATGTTGCTCCTTGCACCGTGGATGTTGCACCCTGCAGATGTCGATTATTCGAACGGTCATAACTTCTCGCTCGTTTAGAGTTACGGGAGCCATAACCTGTCAAAACGAAGGCCACGGCGAGTTCTACGGCTTTGACAGCTTTCAGCCATCAATGGATAGATTAATGTCCAAAAAGGACAACTCGAATCTCAATCGGGTCTCGTATGTTTTTTACCCTTCGTTTTTTCGACATCGGATTTTTACGGTAAAACGAGATTACCGTGGCTCGTCTTCGATTTACCATCACTGGAGAGTGGTGCACCATGGTACTGTTCCGTTTCAAAACCATGCACGCATTTCTAAAAGTCGTACGGCACTGTTTCGCCATTTCGGACGGACGTTGCGCCTTGCACCGCGGATGTTGCACCCTGTAGATATCGATTATTCGGACGGCCATAACTTCTGGCTCATTTAGAGTTATGGGGGCGATAACTTGTCAAAACGAAGGACACGGTGAGTTCTACGTCTTAGTCTGCTTTTAGCCGTCAACGGATAGATTAATGCCCAAAAAGGACAACCCAAATCTCAATCGGGTCTCGTAAGTTTTTCACCCTTCGTTTTTTTCGACACCGGATTTTTACGGTAAAATGGGATTACCGTGGCTCGTCTTCGATTTACCATTGCTGGAGAGTGGTGCACCATAGTACTGTTCCGTTTCAAATCCATGCACTAATGTCTAAAAGTCGTACGGCACTGTTTCGCCATTTCGGACGGATGTTGCACCTTACACCGCGGATGTTACACCCTATAGATATCAATTATTCGGACGGCATAACTTCTGGCTCGTTTATATTTACGGGAGCCATAACCTGTCAAAACGAAGGCCACGGTGAGTTCTACGGCTTTGACAGCTTTCAGCCATCGACGGATAGATTAATGCCCAAAAAGGACAACCCGAATCTCAATCTGGTCTCGTAAGTTTTTTACCCTTCGTTTTTTCGAGATCGGATTTTTCGGTAAAACGGGATTACCGTGACTCGTCTTCGATTTACCATCGTTGGAGAGTGGTGCACCCTAGTATTGTTCCGTTTCAAATCCATGCACGCACTTCTAAAAGACGTACGACACTGTCTCGCCATTTCGGACGGATGTTGCACCTTGCACCGTGGATGTTGCACCCTATAGATATCGATTATTCGGACGGTAATAACTTCTGCCTCGTTTAGAGTTACGGGAGCCATAACCTGTCAAAACAAAGGCCACGGTGAGTTCTACGGCTTTGACAGCTTTCAGCCGTCAACGGATAGATTAATGCCCAAAAAGGACAACCCAAATCTCAATCGGGTCTCGTAAGTTTTTTACCCTTCGTTTTTTCGACACGGCATTTTTACGGTAAAACGGGATTACCGTGGCTCGTCTTCGATTTACCATCGCTGGAGAGTGGTGCAGAATGGTACTGTTCCATTTCAAATCCATGCACGCATTTCTAAAAGTCGTACGGCACTGTTTCGCCATTTCAGACGGATGTTCCACCTTGCACCGTGGATGTTGCACCCTGTAGATATCGATTATTCGGACGACCATAACTTCTGGCTCGTTTAGAGTTACGCAAGCCATAACCTGTCAAAACGAAGGCCACGGTGAGTTCTACGGCTTTGACCGCTTTCAGCCGTCAACGGATAGACTAATGCCCGAAAAGCACAACCCGAATCTCAATCGGGTCTCGTAAGTTTTTTACCCTTCATTTTTTCGACACCGGATTTTTACGGTAAAATGGAATTACTGTGGCTCGTCTTCGATTTAGCATCGCTGGAGAGTGGTGCAGAATGGTACTGTTCTATTTCAAATCCGTGCACGCATTTCAAAAAGTCATATGGCACTGTTTCACCATTTCGGACGGATGTTGCACCTTGCACCGTGGATGTTGCACCCTGTAGATATCGATTATTCGGACGACCATAACTCCTGGCTCGTTTAGAGTTACGGGAGCCATAACCTTTCAAAACGAAGGCCACGGTGAGTTACACGGCTTTGAGAGCTTTGAGCCGTCAACGGATAGATTAATGTCCATAAAGGACAACCCGAATCTCAATCGGGTCTCGTAAATTTTTTACCCTTCTTTTTTTCGACATCGGATATTTACGGTAAAACGGGATTACTGTGGCTCGTCTTCGATTTACCATCGCTGGAGAGTGGTGCACCATGGTACTATTCCGTTTCAAATCCATGCACGCATTTCTAAAAGTCGTACGACACTGTTTCGCAATTTCGGACGGATGTTGCACCATGCACCACGGATGTTGCACCCTGTAGATATCGATTATTCGGACGGCCATAACTTCTGGCTCGTTTAGAGTTACGGGAGCCATAACCTGTCAAAACGAAGTCCACGATGATTTCTACGGCTTTGATAGCTTTCAGCCATCAACGGATAGATTAATGCCCAAAAAGGACAACACGAATCTCAATCTGGTCTCGTAAATTTTTTACCCTTCGTTTTTTCGACATCGGATTTTTACGGTAAAACAGGATTACCATGGCTGTCTTCGATTTACCATCGCTGGAGAGTGGTGCACCATGGTACTATTCCGTTTCGAATCCATGCACGCATTTCTAAAAGTCGTACGACACTGTTTCGCCATTACGGACGGACGTTGCACCTTGCACCGCGGATGTTGCACCCTGTAGATATCGATTATTCGGACGGCCATAACTTCCGGTCCGTTTAGAGTTACGGGAGCCATAACCTGTCAAAACGAAGGCCACGGTGAGTTCTACGATTTTGACGGCTTTCAACCGTCAACGGATGGATTAATGCCCAAAAAGGACAACCCGAATCTCAATTAGGTCTCGTAAGTTTTTTACCCTTCGTTTTTTCGACACCGGATATTTAATGCCCAAAACGGGATTACCGTGGCTCGTCTTCGATTTACCATCGCTGGAGAGTGGTGCACCATGGTACTGTTCTGTTTTAAATCCATGCACGCATTTATAAAAGTCGTACGGCACTGTTTCACCTTTTCGGACAGACGTTGCACGTAGCACCGCGGATGTTGCACCCTGTAGATATCGATTATTCGGACGACCATAACTTCTGGCTCGTTTAGGGTTACGGGGGAGATAACCTATCAAAACGAAGGTCACGGTGAGTTTTACGGCTTTGAAAGCTTTGAGCCGTCAACGGATAGATTAATGTCCAAAAAGGACAACCCGAATCTCAATCGGGTCTCGTAAGTTTTTTACCCTTCGTTTTTTCGACATCGGATTTTTACGGTAAAACGGGATTACCGTGGCTCGTCTTCGATTTACCGTCGCTGGAGAGTGGTGCACCATGGTACTATTCCGTTTCAAATCCATGCACATGTTTGCACAAAAAATGGACAAACACCTCCAAGTCGTATTATTTAGTTGATTATATGTGAATTTCAATGATTTTAGATGAGTATGTAAATATGAGAAAAGTAGGGGCTGAAATGTAAAAGACACGCAGATTTATAGTGGTTCGGCCAGAATGTGCCTACGTCCACTTTATATGTTATTATCTCTTTTCTTCCAGATTACAAGTACGATGCGTTGTATACAAGTGTATGAAAGTAGTTTGAAAGTTCCTTCCTTGCTTGAGCTCTCAAACTTGTCTGCCATTGTTGTACCCCTGCCCCTCTATTTATAGAGTGAGGTAGGGGGCAGGGGTCTTGGAAGTATATAACTGCTGGTGGGCCCGGGCTGAAGCAATCTGGACTGGTAATCACCTGGTTCGGCGGATGTCATTCGGCATGGAGTTTGGTCCGGTGGCAGGCGCGGTTCGGCAATAAGTGTGGACCGGTGGTAATGAGTGTAGAGGTGGTAGGGCTGGTCCGGTATTGTGTTGTGAGTAGTTGGTTCGGTGATAACGAGGTGTGGGCTTTGGACCGGCAATGGTCTCGTCCGGTAGTAGTGGGGAATGTTTGGTTCGGTATAGGTTGGTTCGGTAGGAGCTTGACCGGATGACGTGCTGGCCGGATGGAGAGTGTGGAATGTTGGTTTGTGGCCGAATGGGAGCTTATAGCCGAATGACCTTATGCCGAATGAACTTATACATGGAGAATACCGGATGGACTTCTACGCAGGTATTGAGCCTTGTGTGGAGGTCGCGAGCCCGGGTGAAACTGTGACTTCTCGGTTTCGAGATCTTCTGGGTGAAAACTCGCCCAACATTTGCCCCCCAAAGTGGGGCACGTGCTTGCATGTGTCGCGCTTTGTTTCTTTATGGTAGGAAGTCTTGCTTTGTAACGCCACAGGTTGAATGAGTTATTCTGTTGATGTCCTGCAAAGGGATTTACACTTTTAGTATGATTTCAAACGATGACCGCTCGTGGTCGAAATGTTTGGGATGAAGTGAATTGCGCCGTTCGAGGCGAGTTAGAGTGCCCCGAGGGGGCTTAGCATTGTCGATGCCAGGTTCACGTTAGAGTGGGTCCCTGGGTCGTTTGCCAAGGTGGTTTATCGCCAGCTCAGAGCATGCCTAGGGGTCGTTCGCGACCCCGTACATGTGTAAGTAGCTTAGCCATTTCACAATTATCAGAACCAAATATCCGTTTAACCTATGAGTTTAAAAAGGCGTGTCAAAGTGTAAATTCCCACGACGGTAGGGTTAATAACCATTCAGAGCGTGCCTATGGACCATTCGTGGTCACGTACACGTGTAAACGATTTAATCCATGTCGGTGAGAGTTTGACGACTTATTCATCGTTATCATAATCTCATTTTATTAGTTAGTTCTGGAGTTCGGTACTTATCTGAGTGAGGCGCCTGCGTGCCCCCTGTTTCTGGTTTCTGCTGGTAGAGGCAGCTTCATTTGGTTTCGAGTTGGCTCAGGTTTCATTCGGTTGGAGGCTGGTCCGGTATGGATAGTTCCATTCGGTTTTCATTCGGTCCGGTATGTCGAATGCCTTGGTCCGGTCCTGAGCTCGCCTATATATAGAGGCCGTACCCCCCTCGTTTTTCATTACCGAACGAGTAGAGCCGAACCATATTGTGCTGCCGAACCAAAGTCTTCGCCGAACCAGCTTATACCGAACCAGGTATGTATACTTTCTGCCGAATGAACCTTTGTCACCGAATGTCCCTGTTTGCCGAATGTGTACGGAGTGTATTGAATAGCCGAATGAGGTATGCCGAATGACATGTATGCCGAATGACATGTATGCCGAATGACATGTATGCCGAATGAGCATTGGAGTTTGGTGCCGAATGAACTCGTCTTGCACCGCCGAATGAGACTTCATACTTGAACCTTGAGCGGAATCTTATGCTTTTATATGCTTTCTTTAGATACTTGCTTGTTTATCTTTCTATATTTCTTGCTCTAACACCGTGTTTTTCTTGTGCTGCAGAAAATGTCTCGCAAAGTGGAAACACGATCAGACAGAAAGAAGTCTAGAGGCACAGGAGAGCCTTCTTCTTCCTCGCCCCTAGTCCAATCAGGATCCGGGCAACACCGACCTATTCCGAAGTCTCTAGTGGACGGATGTGGTCCACAGGAACTTTTGAACTCTCCCCCTGACTGCTTCCCAAGCTCCTTAAAGGAGGAGCAACTTGACGTTATATCCCGTTCCTTTGGGATAGACAGGGCTCTTATGTTGTTACCGGGGGAAGGGGTCATGCCATATGATCCCCCTGAGGGGTACTTCGCTTATAGCCGGTACCATTGCATGTGCGGGGCTATTCCTCCAATCAACGCCTGGATACTAAGCTTCGTCGCTTATCTGAAGGTGGCTCCATTCCAGCTTCAGCCCAACTCTTATGCCATTCTGGTATGCTTATATGCTATCTTCCAGAAGAGATATGGGCGCGCCCCCTCCAACCGGGAAATACGATATCTGTACAATCTGAGGGGGTACAGGAAGGGGTCCCCATATATTAGCTTGGAGTCAGCCGTTTCCTTCAAGCCTGTTTTGGATTTATACTCGAAGTATAGCATGTTCAAGAAGGAATGGTTCTTTGTCAGGGATGACTCCGTCTCTATTCGCCGATTTACCTCCGGATGTAAGTAAAAACTCTACTCATAATTCCTGTCTTGGCTGTAATTCACTCTCTTA
Source organism: Allium cepa (assembly GCA_030765085.1). Taxonomy (NCBI): domain Eukaryota; kingdom Viridiplantae; phylum Streptophyta; class Magnoliopsida; order Asparagales; family Amaryllidaceae; genus Allium; species Allium cepa. The sequence continues at coordinate 31,626,943 of CM060943.1, read as the reverse complement.
TGCGCTTTTATTTCTTGCTAGCGACAGGTGGTTTTGCGGTTGTGGAAGATGATCGCTTGGTTCGGATGGCAGCAGAAATTGAAGCTATTTCCGGGAGAGATAGATCAGCTGCTTATCTGATTAGGAATGCCAGGCTCTTGTCGTATAATTTGATCCTCCCACATCAGTCCGTAGTCAAACAGAGGGACACGGCAGAAGAGAAGGCTGCCCAGCCTAAAGGTGGGGTGACAGCGAAGGGTGGCAAGAGGAAGCCCTTTGCACAACGTCCAGTCGTAGGAGGCAAGAAGCTCAAGGAGTCCGATGGCCCTTCTCCAAGTACTTGCCCGGATGTCCCGGAGGAGGAAGGTGTAGAAGAGGAGGAAGGAGGTGAAGTTGGAGAAGGGTCGGAGGGTGGAGGAGATGGCGATGGTCAGGGTGGTAGCGGTGTTGCTGCTCTAACCTCTGAGCAGGACCTCGAACTGGATGAGGCTCTCCGTCGGGCCTTCGGGGAGTCAGAGGGGGAGTCGGAAACAGAGAGGGAAACGGAGAAGGCAGAGGAAACCGGCAAAGCTGTGGTTAGCACTGACCCATCCTCTAAGGGTTCCTCAGCCAGGGTGACCCCGGCGATGCAAGGTGAACTTTTGTCTTCTGCCGATTCCATTTTCGATAGGGACTTAGAAATTTTTTACGGTTCACTTCCGTCCTGGAATGAGATCCAGGACTTATTGCAGTATCCCACTCCTCCGCCGGGTTTGTATAATAGATGTGTCTCCTCACTTTTCTTTCTTTTTAACTTAGCACATTTTTTGAATTGCGGATTATTGTATGTTCGTAACACTTGTTCTTTATTCCAGGGGTAGGCCAGGCAGTTAAAACGTCGGATGTTCGACATCGTCTTGAACAATTTAAGTCGCGGAGAGCTTCCGCGAAACCTTCTACTGATCGCACTGGGGACGTAGTCAAGTACCGCCCTCTTCTTGGGGTCATCGAAGAGGGCATTCAGAAAAGGAAGCGGAGCCGTTCCTTACTTGAGTCTTCTTCTGCTTCGCAGCTTCCTACTCTGCCTCCCCCTACTCAGCCTCCTCGTGATACTACGGAGGAGAGCACGGAGCCCTGCCCCCCTCCTCCTCCTTCCAGGAGATCTACTGTCATTCATATAAGGCGTCCCGATGTGCCTCGCCCCGTGCCTCGTGACCCTTTTGCCGGTCATCCTGATTTAGACCCAAGTTTTCGGGACATTTCATTTGATGAGACCACGGGCGAGCACCTACTTCCCCGCAACCCCATGGTACGTGTGCTGGATGAGGCCAAGTCCCTAGATCTTGATCTGCTTACTACTCGGGTAGTTACTATGGGGGACGAGGCCAAGGCTAATATTGACCGGGTGGCCGAAGAGACTAAGAAGTTAATGGAGCATCATGCTCGATTGGTCAAGGCCGGGGAGGAGATTGGGAGTGCTAATATTCGGTTAAGGCTAAAGGTTGCCGATCAGGCCAAGCAGCTTGCCGACCAAGCCATCCAGATCTCCCAGCATGAGGAAGCCTCCCAGCGTCTGAAAGAGACCATGGAGAAGGCCAGTAGGGCGGAGTTACGGAAGATGGAGGTTACCTGCAGGGAGCGGATTAACATGGCCATTACAACGGTGGATGAGGTTCGAAATGCGGATCTCGAGCGGGTAGAGGAGTTGTCGGGGAGACTCGAGGCTGCGGAGATGGCTCAGGCTGAGTTGAAGGAGGAGATGGAGGAGATGAGGAGGTCCCTTAGGTTGAAGGAGGAGGAAATGAGGAGGTCACTCCAGGCTGACTGCTTGAGATACCAATCAGAGAGGGACGTTGCCGTCGCTAAGTTGCAAGCTTCCGAGGCTCGGGTGAAGGAGTTTGAGGAAAATGAGGGGATGATGGATGAGATGCTTCAGGATATGTACTTCCATACTTGGAAAGAGGGCGGCTTGTCTTGGATGGACGATTACCCTCGGGTCATGGCCAAGGTGTATCTCCAGGCTTTAGAGGAGGCCAGGGTGAACGCGGGTAAGGAAGGCGGAGAGGCTTTCAACTTGAGTGCGGTTACTGCTCAGTTCTCAAAGGAGGAGCAAGCGGCGGTGAAGGAGGGGATGCGGTTGCTTGCTGCGGAGGAAGCGGGCGTGCAGTTGGATGATGAGGATCAAGCGGCGGATGCTGGTGAGTTATTCTTTTCCCTTTCTTTTCTTTCCGTGTTTTCATAACTTGATCGTTCGTTTAATGAATTCCTCTTCCGATCTGGACAGGTGGGACTTCAGATCCACATGCTGGGGGCTCCGATCCTGCGGCTAAGTAGGCTGGGGGAGTTGGTGATGGAGTGTGGATGCATCTGCCATCTTTTTGTTTCTTTTTTATCACTGTTCATGTTAATCTTTGATATGCAACTGTAATAGAATTATTTGCAAAGAATAACTTCGTGTGACCTTATAATATAAGCTGATTTTGTCATGTTTAAATGTTGTTGCTATCTTTATGTGCTATGTGAGAAGTATAATTATGTATATGCCTGTGATTCCACTTGTGTTTGATGTTAAGTTTTTGCTTGAAATATAATTTCACGTTTTGCAATGTCAGTGTATGAATAAGTTATAGTTACGCATTTATGTACAAGAGAAGAGAGTACCGCCCTTTATGTTTTATTCGCAGGCGGTAGCTTTGAGTGTCTTGTGTAACTGTTCACGGGTATAGCAGAGCGCCCTGCTACCCAGCACGCAGGCTTAGAGCCTCATGAGTGAATGTTTCCTATTTGGTTTCCTGTACTTTAGAGTTTGTTATACAGGATAGGAGAAAAATATTTAAATGAAATGGAAATATAGTAAAAGTAAAACTTCCAGTCACGGAAGGCCGTCGATGTGCTTAAGTTCGTGGCAAACGGGTTTTGTAGTCACTTTCCCTAGCTGTGGGTCTTGGAGACATTTGTCACCCATCTTACGCCTCCGCGGGGAGTTTTCTTTTTTACCACAGCCGCACTTAAGACACATCGGAGCCGAGATCGCGCACGGTAACTACCCGAACCGTTATGGTCCGTAATCGTGGGTATTATTCGATTTACCGTGGCCGGCTAGCGTGGGTGCCGTTGGCCGTGAACTACCCCTGGCTGGCCACACCTTATGTTGGGGCTTAAAGTAGGTTCACGGTTACCGACGAGCCGAACGCCGTAATGAGCTGCCATCGGCTATAGTCGGCCTTTATGATGACTTATAATCGGCTCATTACAGTTGGCTTTGAGGGCAGGCGCGCAATGAGTTAACCCGCAGCAGAGGGATGCTGGAGCAAAAGAGTCTCATTGGCGAGTGCATAGAATCGTGGCGTACCTGTTAGGCCTAGTCTAGATGAGGCCGCGGTGCGTCTTGAGTGGAGATGCCATAGGATTTTGTTCAACAGAAAGGGATAAAACTTAACAAGTAGCCAAGACATAAAGGAACAAGTTAAAAAGAGACAAGATTTTTTAAAGTGGTTCGGCACGAAAATGCCTACGTCCACTGGTTCTCTTTGTTAATTCACTTCATATGGGCAGTACAAGTTAAGAAAAGTATCGACGGAGGTGTCGGATGTTCCATGCCCTCTGGAACACCTCTCCGTCCACTGTTGACAAAATGTAAGCTCCGTTGTGGAGATCTTTGTGAATTACATATGGTCCGTCCCAGATGGGGTCCAGTGCCCCGGGGCGCGGAAAGATTCGCCTGAGGACAAGATCTCCTTCTTGTAAGCTGCGATGCTTGACTTTGGAATTGTATAGTGCTGCCACTTTTTGTTTGTGAGCTGCTGCTTTGAGTGCTGCATCGTTTCTCCTTTCCTCAATCAGTTCCAAAGACATGAGGAGGAGTTCTTCGTTTTCTTCTGGGTTGTAGTGGATCCTACGGTGGGAAGGCACAATAGTCTCAACTGGGAGCATTGCCTCCGATCCATATGCCAAAGAGAAAGGAGTATGTCCCGTTGATGTTCTGAAAGATGTGCGGTATGCCCATAGTGCCGTAGGAAGTTCGTCCACCCAAGCGCCTTTTGACTTTTCAAGTTTCTTCTTGATTAGGGTTTTGAGAATTTTGTTGACAGCTTCAACTTGTCCGTTTGCCTGAGGGTAAGCTACTGATGAGAAGCTTTTATGAATTCCATGCTCTTGGCACCAGTCGGCAAATTCTTCGCTGTCAAATTGGAGTCCGTTGTCTGATACGATCTTGAGGGGGACTCCATACCTGCACAGAATGTTTTTGATCAAGAAGTTAATAATTTTTGCTGAAGATATTTTATTTAAAGGTTCCGCTTCCACCCATTTGGTGAAATAATCGACTGCCACTATAGCATATTTGGCTCCGCCTCGGCCCGTTGGCAGTTCGCCAATTAAGTCAATTCCCCATACAGCAAAGGGCCAAGGGCTGGTCATTTGAGTAATTTCGTTTGTGGGCAGTCGAGGGATCTTGGCGAACTTCTGACATCTGTCGCATTTCTTAACGAAGTCTAGGGTATCTTTGTTTAGTGTGGGCCAGTAATATCCATATCGGAGTATCTTTCTTGCCAAAGTCTGTCCTCCAGTGTGATCTCCGCATCCTCCCTGATGGATGTTTGTTAATATCTCCTTGGCTTCCCTTCCGGCGACGCATCTTAATAAGGGGCTAGAGAAGCCACGCCGGTAGAGGATGCCTTCTTGTATTGTGTAGTGGGGAACTTTTCTCAAGATCTTCTTGGCTTCGTCACGCCTGTCGGGTAGTATGCCATCTTGCAAATATTTCCGGATAGGAGTCATCCAGGTTCCTTCTTCGATTGCAGTTATCAGATTTACTTGTTCGAAACTTGGGGCTAGCTGCCTTGAGATTACTAGTGCTCCGGGAATGGTGCTGTCCTTCATACTAGCTTGCTTTGCAAGTTCATCTGCCTCTTGGTTTTCTTCTCGAGGAATGTGTTTGATTAGATAATGGTCCAATCGATCGAGCAGCAGTCTGGTTTTCTTTAGGTATGCTGTGAGCCGTTCTCCTCGAGTCTGGAATTCTCCTAGTACCTGGTTTACGATAAGCTGAGAATCACTATGAATACATAAGGAATTGATCCCAATTTCTAGGGCCAGTTCCAATCCCGCTATTACTGCTTCATATTCAGCATCGTTGTTAGTGGCCGTGAACTCCAATCTTAATGCATAGTACAACTTTCTTCCCCTGGGGGTGACGATCACAATACCTGCCCCCGAGCCTTGTTCGTTCGATGCTCCGTCTGCAAAGAGGTTCCACTTGATGTTTTTTGCTACTTCGGATTGTTCCTTGCCTTCGTTGGTAGTGAATTCGGCAATGAAATCAGCCATGGCTTGTCCTTTGATAGCGGTGCGGGGATGGTAGGTGATATCATACTGACTTAGTTCGATGCACCATTTGAGGAGTCGCCCAGAAGTGTCAGGACGATGGAGCACTTGTCTTAGTGGTTGATCGGTTAGAACCCTGATGGAGTGAGACTGGAAGTAGTGTCGCAGTTTCCGTGACGCGATCAATAAACAATATGCTAACTTCTCAAGTTTAGGATATCTGGCTTCTGCCCCCGTAAATCTCTTGCTTACAAAGTAAACCGGACGTTGTGTGCGGTCTTCTTCTCTTACCAAGGCGGCGCTTAGAGCATGAGATGATACAGCGAGGTATAGGTATAACACTTCACCTTCATTTGGAGTTGAGAGTACTGGTGGTCTCTGAAGGTGTTCGATTAGGTTGAGGAAGGCTTTTAAGCATTCGTCGGTCCACTCGAACCTCCCTTTGTCTTTCTTGAGTGCTTCGAAGAAAGGGACACACTTGTCAGTTGCCTTGGAAATGAATCTGCTTAGGGCGGCCACCTTTCCGTTTAGGCTCTGCATTTCTTTTCGAGTGGAAGGTATCCTTATTTCTTTTAAAGCTCGGATTTGTTCAGGGTTTGCTTCGATTCCTCTGGCGTGGACGATGAATCCTAAGAATTTTCCCGATGATACTCCGAAGGAGCACTTTAGAGGATTCAGCTTCATTCCATATCGGCGAAGTACCCGAAACATATCGTCCAGATGGCTTACATGGTCGTTGGCTTTCCTGGACTTCACCAACATGTCATCCACATATACCTCCATAGTACGTCCTATCAGTTCTGCGAACATTTTGTTGACGAGGCGTTGATAGGTAGCTCCAGCATTTTTGAGTCCAAAAGGCATGACTTTGTAACAATATAATCCGCGGTCGGTGATGAAGCTAGTGTGGTCCTGATCGGGAGCGTGCATGGGGATCTGGTTATATCCGGAGTATGCATCCATAAAAGATAGGAGTTCGTGCCCAGCTGTGCTGTCCACGAGTTGGTCAATTCGGGGAAGTGGGAAGCAGTCTTTCGGGCAAGCGTCATTCAGATTGGAGAAGTCAATACATGTTCGCCACTTTCCATTGGCCTTTTTTACTAGCACTGGGTTAGCGATCCATTCTGGGTAGATGACTTCCCGTATGAAGTCATTAGCAAGTAGATTTTTTACTTCCTCATCAAGGGCTGCTGATCGCTCTGCCCCCATGCTCCTCTTTTTCTGCTTTACTGGTACCTTGGTGGGATCGATGTTCAACATGTGGCATGCTACGTCTGGGGAGATTCCTGTCATATCGGCATGGGTCCACGCAAATACATCTAAGTTGTGGCGGAGAAAGTCAATGAGTCGATCCTTCAATTCCGTTTTCAGCTGAGATCCGATTTTTAATAGTCTACTTGAATCATGCTTATCTACAGATACGAATTCCATAGCCTCTGCAGGCTCGGCGGTAGCCTCCTCCTCTTTATCCCGGGGGTCTAGTTCATTGAAGGGATCGCTTGTGTATCGAAGAGGAGGGGCTTTCTTTAGTTGCTATGCCTCCAAGCTTTTCATGCAGAGAGTAGTCTCTGCATCTTTTCCTTTATTCTTTCTGCGGTTGTTGCGAAGCTCAGTTACATAGCAGTCTCGGGCAGCGTCTTGATCTCCTTCTACTTCTCCTATTCCGTTGTCTGTCGGGAATTTCATCTTCAGGCACCAGGGGGCTAGGACAATTTGGAAGTCAGACAAGGCTGGTCTCCCCAAGAAGGCGTTGTAAGCCGAGTGGTTCTCTATTAGCACGAACGTTTGTTTTCGCACCACGGAGCGGGGATGACTTCCTATTTCGACGAAGAGGTCAAGTTGCCCGAGGGGCATTTTTGCATCTCCAGTGAAACCGTGCAGTGGTTTGTCGCAGGGAGACACATCCTTCATTGATAACTTCATTTTGTCGAAAGCATGTTTGAACAAGATGTTTACGGAGCTTCCCGTGTCTATTAGAATCCGAAAAACTTTAGCAGGGCCGAACCAGGCAGAGATGACCATAGGATCCATATGTGGGTACTGTCTTCCTTCCAAATCGCGTCTACTGAATATGATGTCGTCGCTCTCTTTTCGTTTCGGTTGGCGTTCTTCTGTGACGGAGTTAACGTATCCTTCGGTATTTCTAAGCGACTTGCCGTACCTTTCCATCTCTGCCCAACTTCTGTCGGCAATGTGTGGTCCTCCTGAGATGGTAAGGACTACTATCTTCTCTTGACTAGAGCCACTGGTGTTGTGATTGTTGCGACTCCCTCCGCCTACTTCTGGGAGGGGTTGCTTTGAGTTCTCATTGGCAGGAGTTGGAGTCCTGTTCTGACTTTTCACATAACGTTCCAGTCTTCTTCTTCTAATGTGTTCTTCGATCAAGTCCCGAAGATGGTGGCATTCATTGGTGTCATGTCCGTGGGATTCGTGGAAGCGACAGAACTTTCCGGACTTGAGTGCGTTATCTGATTCTTTCTTGTGCGGGGGGCGCTTGTATCCGAGTTCGCCCTGAGTGGCTAGGTAGATGTTTTCGATTGTTTCATTCAAAGGAGTGTAGGAGTCAAATCTTGGCCCTGGTCGATATTGGCGCTTCTCACCCTTTCTGCCCCCAGCATTGTCTCTAGATTCATTTCTTCGAGCGTCCTTAGCTGCAGTGGGAACCTTGTCCTGAATTATCTTGCCTTGTTGCCCTGGCTGCCTCTCCGTAGCAGCGTCTTCAAGTCTCATATACTTTCCAGCTTCATGGAAGAAATCAGGCAAGGTAACTGGTTTTTCCTTAGTTAATCTTCTGGCAAACTTGGTGTCTGGATGCACACCACTACAGAGGGCCATTAGAGTGAGTTTTTCATCGGCATCTTGAACTGCTGCCGCTGCGGCGTTGAACCGTGTTAGATATTGTTGTAGCGTCTCTCCGGTTTTCTGTTTGACATTGGATAGAGAATAAGCATCCCTGGGTTGTTCCACATGGATGCGGAACTGGCTAATAAACCTTTCTTTTAACATCTCCCATGAGTTGATGGATCCTTGGGGTAGATGGCAGAACCAGGAGGTAGCTAGATCTGATAGGAATAGCGGAAAGCATTTACATAATACTCCTTCTGTTGCTCCACTCATGAGCATATGCTGGGTGTATCTCTGCAGGTGTACGATGGGGTCGGAAGTTCCTTTGTAAGGTTCCATGGTTGGCATTTTCCATTCCCGGGGAGTGATGGCAGTTTCGATATTTCGGGTAAAGGGACTGGTGACCCTAGCGCCTATTCCCCGGTCCCTTTGCTCCCGTTGGACACATTCTCTGAATAATCGTGCCATCCGCTCGTCAGAACTTGGAGCGGACAAAGATGAGCTCGGTTCTTCCCTGCGGGATCTATCTCGTCCAGATGACCTGTAGGGATGGTACAGTCTATCACCTCTAGCATTATCCAGTGGTTGTCTTTGGCTGCTTGGATGCATGCTAGGACCAGCTACAGTTGCCCCCTGCCTTGATCTTCCCCTGTGGGGTTCTGTTTCGAGCACATCCATGGGGTCAACTTCGGGCTGGGTTCTAGCTCGGCTCCGTTCAGCGGGGTTTCTATGATTAGGTGGCATGACTGGCTCAGCTACATCCGACCCTCGCCTGGTGCCTCCCCCGCTAGGTTCGGTTCCAAGGGCTTCCTCGAGTCGGAATTCGGGCTGAGTCCGGGCGCGGCCCCTATCATCGTTTTTCCTGTTGATAGCTTGTTCGAAGAGTGAAGACCTTTGTTGCCTCCGGGATCCTCCGGATTGGGATTCACCCCATGATTCAGTGTTGCGGTTGGACTCTTCAGCGTCCCTTAAGCGTGTCATGAGTTGGTCCACCAAAGTTTCTTGTTGGGATGTGAAGCGGTTAGTTACTTCAGCCACAACCCTGTCCAGATCTGCCCTAGTGATTGGTTGTTCCGTTGCGGGACCAGTTGGATTTTCCTGATTTTCATCTGGTACTGCTGTTGAAGTGGGCTGATCTGTGATTGCTGGATCTGGAAGGCTGCTAGTTGCGATGTTCTTTCCTTTGTTAACATCCCTTCTCTGTTTGGAAGGCATGATTTCTAAGCAACGAGTGATGTCGTTAGGAAAAAGGTTGAGTGGGAGAAGATGAAGTTTGAGTTCAGTTCTCAGTGAAAGCACCAAAAATGTTTGCACAAAAAATGGACAAACACCTCCAAGTCGTATTATTTAGTTGATTATATGTGAATTTCAATGATTTTAGATGAGTATGTAAATATGAGAAAAGTAGGGGCTGAAATGTAAAAGACACGCAGATTTATAGTGGTTCGGCCAGAATGTGCCTACGTCCACTTTATATGTTATTATCTCTTTTCTTCCAGATTACAAGTACGATGCGTTGTATACAAGTGTATGAAAGTAGTTTGAAAGTTCCTTCCTTGCTTGAGCTCTCAAACTTGTCTGCCATTGTTGTACCCCTGCCCCTCTATTTATAGAGTGAGGTAGGGGGCAGGGGTCTTGGAAGTATATAACTGCTGGTGGGCCCGGGCTGAAGCAATCTGGACTGGTAATCACCTGGTTCGGCGGATGTCATTCGGCATGGAGTTTGGTCCGGTGGCAGGCGCGGTTCGGCAATAAGTGTGGACCGGTGGTAATGAGTGTAGAGGTGGTAGGGCTGGTCCGGTATTGTGTTGTGAGTAGTTGGTTCGGTGATAACGAGGTGTGGGCTTTGGACCGGCAATGGTCTCGTCCGGTAGTAGTGGGGAATGTTTGGTTCGGTATAGGTTGGTTCGGTAGGAGCTTGACCGGATGACGTGCTGGCCGGATGGAGAGTGTGGAATGTTGGTTTGTGGCCGAATGGGAGCTTATAGCCGAATGACCTTATGCCGAATGAACTTATACATGGAGAATACCGGATGGACTTCTACGCAGGTATTGAGCCTTGTGTGGAGGTCGCGAGCCCGGGTGAAACTGTGACTTCTCGGTTTCGAGATCTTCTGGGTGAAAACTCGCCCAACAGCACACATTTCTAAAAGTCGTACGGCACTGTTTCGCCATTTCGGACGGATGTTGCACCTTGCACCGCGGATGTTGCACCCTGTAGATATCGATTATTCGGACGGCCATAACTTCTGGCTCGTTTAGAGTTACGGGAGCCATAACCTGTCAAAACAAAGGCCACGATGATTTCTACGGCTTTGATAGCTTTCAGCCATCAACGGATAGATTAATGCCCAAAAAGGACAACCCAAATCTCAATCTGGTCTCGTGAATTTTTTACCCTTCGTTTTTTCGACATCGGATTTTTACGGTAAAACAGGATTACCATGGCTGTCTTTGATTTACCATCGCTGGAGAGTGGTGCACCATGGTACTGTTCCGTTTCAAATCCATGCACGCATTTCTAAAAGTCGTACGACTCTGTTTCGCCATTTCGGACGGACGTTGCACCTTGCACCACGGATGTTGCACCCTGTAGATATCGATTATTCGGACGGCCATAACTTCTGGCTCGTTTAGAGTTACGGGAGCCATAACCTGTCAAAACGAAGGCCGCGATGATTTCTACGGCTTTGATCGCTTTCAGCTATCAACGGATAGATTAATGCCCAAAATGGACAACCTGAATCTCAATCTGGTCTCGTAAATTTTTTACCCTTCGTTTTTTCGACATCGGATTTTTACGGTAAAACAGGATTACCGTGGCTCGTCTTTGATTACCATCGCTGGAGAGTGGTGCACCATGGTACTGTTCCGTTTCAAATCGATGCACGCATTTCTAAAAGTCGTACGACACTGTTTCGCCATTTCGGACGGACGTTGCACCATGCACCGCGGATGTTGCACCCTATAGATATCGATTATTCAGACGGCCATAACTTCCGGTTTGTTTAGAGTTACGGGAGCCATAACCTGTGAAAACGAAGGCCACGGTGAGTTCTACGATTTTGATGGCTTTCAACCGTCAATGGATAGATTAATGCCCAAAAAGGACAACCCGAATCTCAATCGGGTCTCGTAAGTTTTTTACCCTTCGTTTTTTCGACACCGGATATTTAATGCCCAAAACGGGATTACCGTGGCTCGTCTTCGATTTACCATCGCTGGCGAGTGGTGCGCCATGGTACTGTTCCGTTTCAAATCCATGCATGCATTTATAAAAGTCGTACGGCACTGTTTCGTCTTTTCGGACGGACGTTGCACCTAGCACCGCGGATGTTGCACCCTGTAGATATCGATTATTCGGACGGCCATAACATCTGGCTCGTTTAGAGTTACGGGGGAGATAACCTATCAAAACGAAGGCCACGGTGAGTTCTAAGGCTTTGATAGCTTTCAGCCATCAACGGATAGATTAATGCCAAAAACGGACAACCCGAATCTCAATCTGGTCTCGTAAGATTTTTATCCTTCCTTTTTTCGATGCTGGATTTTTACGGTAAAACGGGATTACCGTGGCTCGTCTTCGATTTACCATCGTTGGAGAGTGGTGCACCATGGTACTGTTCCGTTTCGAATCCATGCACGCATTCCTTAAAGTCGTATGGCAATGTTTCGCCATTTCGGACGGATGTTGCACCTTGCACCGTGGATGTTGCACCCTGCAGACATCGATTATTCGGACGGCCATAACTTCTGGCTCGTTTAGAGTTACGGGGGAAATAACCTATCAAAACGAAGGCCACGGTGAGTTCTACGGCTTTGAGAGCTTTGAGCCGTCAACGGATAGATGAATGTCCAAAAAGGACAACCCGAGTCTCAATTGGGTCTCGTAAGTTTTTTACCCTTCGTTTTTTCGACATCGGATTTTTACGGTAAAACGGGATTACCGTGGCTCGTCTTCGATTTACCATCGCTGGAGAGTGGTTCACCATGGTACTATTTCGTTTCAAATCCATGCACACATTTCTAAAAGTCGTACGGCACTGTTTCGCCATTTCGGACGGATGTTGCACCTTGCACCGCGGATGTTGCACCCTGTAGATATCGATTATTCGGACGGCCATAACTTCTGGCTCGTTTAGAGTTACGGGAGCCATAACCTGTCAAAACAAAGGCCACGATGATTTCTACGGCGTTGATAGCTTTCAGCCATCAACAGATAGATTAATGCCCAAAAAGGACAACCCGAATCTCAATCTGGTCTCGTAAATTTTTTACCCTTCGTTTTTTCGACATCCGATTTTTACGGTAAAACAGGATTACCATGGCTGTCTTCGATTTACCATCGCTGGAGAGTGGTGCACCATGGTACTGTTCCGTTTCAAATCCATGCTCGCATTTCTAAAAGTCGTACGACACTGTTTCGCCATTTCGGACGGACGTTGCACCTTGCACCACGGATGTTGCACCCTGTAGATATCGATTATTCGGACGGCCATAACTTCTGGCTCGTTTAGAGTTACGGGAGCCATAACCTGTCAAAACGAAGGCCACGATGATTTCTACGGCTTTGATCGCTTTCAGCCATCAAAGGATAGATTAATGCCCAAAAAGGACAACCCGAATCTCAATCTGGTCTCGTAAATTTTTTACCCTTCGTTTTTTCGACATCGGATTTTTACGGTAAAACAGGATTACCGTGGCTCGTCTTCGATTACCATCGCTGGAGAGTGGTGCACCATGGTACTGTTCCGTTTCAAATCCATGCACGCATTTCTAAAAGTCGTACGACACTGTTTCGCCATTTTGGACGGACGTTGCACCTTGCACCGCGGATGTTGCACCCTATAGATATCGATTATTCGGACAGCCATAAATTCCGGTTCGTTTAGAGTTACGAGAGCCATAACCTGTCAAAACGAAGGCCACGGTGAGTTCTACGATTTTGACGGCTTTCAACCATCAACGGATAGATTAATGCCCAAAAAGGACAACCCGAATCTCAATCGGGTCTCGTAAGTTTTTTACCCTTCGTTTTTTTGACACCGGATATTTAATGCCCAAAACGGGATTACCGTGGCTCGTCTTCGATTTACCATCGCTGGAGAGTGGTGCACCATGGTACTGTTCCGTTTCAAATCCATGCATGCATTTATAAAAGTCGTACGGCACTGTTTCGTCTTTTCGGACGGACGTTGCACCTAGCACCGCAGATGTTGCTCCCTGTAGATATCGATTATTCGGACGGCCATAACTTCTGGCTCGTTTAGAGTTACGGGGGAGATAACCTATCAAAACGAAGGCCACGGTGAGTTCTACGGCTCTGACAGCTTTCATCCATCAACGGATAGATTAATGCCAAAAAAGGACAATCCGAATCTCAATCTGGTCTCGTAAGTTTTTTATCCTTCCTTTTTTCGATGCTGGATTTTTACGGTAAAACGGGATTACCGTGGCTCGTCTTCGATTTACCATCGTTGGAGAGTGGTGCACCATGGTACTGTTCCGTTTCGAATCCATGCACGCATTCCTTAAAGTCGTACGGCAATGTTTCGCCATTTCGGACGGATGTTGCACCTTGCACCGTGGATGTTGCACCCTGCAGACATCGATTATTCGGACGGCCATAACTTCTGGCTCGTTTAGAGTTACGGGGGTGATAACCTATCAAAACGAAGGCCACGGTGAGTTCTACGGCTTTGAGAGCTTTGAGCCATCAACGGATAGATTAATGTCCAAAAAGGACAACCCGAATCTCAATCGGGTCTCGTAAGTTTTTTACCCTTCGTTTTTTCGACATCGGATTTTTACTCTAAAACGGGATTACCGTGGCTCGTCTTCGATTTACCATCGCTGGAGAGTGGTGCACCATGGTACTATTCCGTTTCAAATCCATGCACACATTTCTAAAAGTCGTACGGCACTGTTTCGCCATTTCGGACGGATGTTGCACCTTGCACCGCGGATGTTGCACCCTGTAGATATCGATTATTCGGACGGCCATAACTTCTGGCTCGTTTAGAGTTACGGGAGCCATAACCTGTCAAAACAAAGCCCACGATGATTTCTACGGCTTTGATAGCTTTCAACCATCAACGGATAGATTAATGCCCAAAAAGGACAACCCGAATCTCAATCTGGTCTCGTAAATTTTTTACCCTTCGTTTTTTCGACATCGGATTTTTACGGTAAAACAAGATTACCATGGCTGTCTTCGATTTACCATCGCTGGAGAGTGGTGCACCATGGTACTATTCCGTTTCAAATCCATGCATGCATTTCTAAAAGTTGTACGACACTGTTTCGCCATTTCGGACGGACGTTGCACCTTGCACCACGGATGTTGCACCCTGTAGATATCGATTATTCGGACGGCCTTAACTTCTGGCTCGTTTAGAGTTACGGGAGCCATAACCAGTCAAAACGAAGGCCACGATGATTTCTACGGCTTTGATCGCTTTCAGCCATCAACGGATAGATTAATGCCCAAAAAGGACAACCCGAATCTCAATCTGGTCTCGTAAATTTTTTACCCTTCGTTTTTTCGACATCGGATTTTTACGGTAAAACAGGATTACCGTGGCTCGTCTTCGATTACCATCGCTGGAAAGTGGTGTACCATGGTACTGTTCCGTTTCAAATCCATGCATGCATTTATAAAAGTCGTACCGCACTGTTTCGTCTTTTCGGACGGACGTTGCACCTAGCACCGAGGATGTTGCACCCTGTAGATATCGATTAATCGGACGGCCATAACTTCTGGCTCGTTTAGAGTTACGGGGGAGATAACCCATCAAAACGAAGGCCACGGTGAGTTCCACGGCTCTGACAGCTTTCATCCATCAACGGATAGATTAATGCCAAAAAAGGACAACTTGAATCTCAATCTGGTCTCGTAAGTTTTTTATCCTTCCTTTTTTCGATGCTGGATTTTTACGGTAAAACGGGATTACCGTGGCTCGTCTTCGATTTACCATCGTTGGAGAGTGGTTCACCAGGGTACTGTTCCGTTTCGAATCCATGCACGCATTCCTTAAAGTCGTACGACAATGTTTCGCCATTTCGGACGGATGTTGCACCTTGCACCGTGGATGTTGCACCCTGCAGACATCGATTATTCGGACGGCCATAACTTCTGGCTCGTTTAGAGTTACGGGGGTGATAACCTATCAAAACGAAGGCCACGGTGAGTTCTACGGCTTTGAGAGCTTTGAGCCGTCAACGGATAGATTAATGTCCAAAAAGGACAACCCGAATCTCAATCGGGTCTCGTAAGTTTTTTACCCATCGTTTTTTCGACATCGGATTTTTTCGGTAAAACGGGATTACCGTGGCTCGTCTTCGATTTACCATCGCTGGAGAGTGGTGCACATTGGTACTGTTCCGTTTCAAATCCATGCACACATTTCTAAAAGTCGTACGGCACTGTTTCGCCATTTCGGACGGACGTTGCACCTTGCACCGCGGATGTTGCACCCTGTAGATATCGATTATTCGAACGGCCATAACTTCTGGCTCGTTTAGAGTTACGGGAGCCATAACCTGTCAAAACGAAGGCCACGGTGAGTTCTACGGCTTTGACAGCTTTCAGCCATCAACGGATAGATTAATGCCCAAAAAGGACAACCCGAATCTCAATCTGGTCTCGTAAGTTTTTTACCCTTCGTTTTTTCGACATCGGATTTTTCGGTAAAACGGGATTACCGTGACTCGTCTTCGATTTACCATTGCTGGAGAGTGGTGCACCATGGTATTGTTCCGTTTCAAATCCATGCATGCATTTCTAAAAGTCGTACGACACTGTTTCGCCATTTCGGACGGACGTTGCACCTTGCACCGCGGATGTTGCACCCTGTAGATATCGATTATTGGGACAGCCATAACTTCCGGTTCGTTTAGAGTTACGGGAGCCATAACCTGTCAAAACGAAGGCCACGATGAGTTCTACGATTTTGACGGCTTTCAACCGTCAACGGATAGATTAATGCCCAAAAAGGACAACCCGAATCTCAATCGGGTCTCGTAAGTTTTTTACCCTTCGTTTTTTCGACACCGGATATTTAGTGCCCAAAACGGGATTACCGTGGCTCGTCTTCGATTTACCATCGCTGGAGAGTGGTGCACCATGGTACTGTTCCGTTTCAAATCCATGCACGCATTTATAAAAGTCGTACGGCACTGTTTCGTCTTTTCGGACGGACGTTGCACCTAGCACCGCGGATGTTGCACCCTGTAGATATCGATTATTCGGACGACCATAACTTCTGGCTCGTTTAGAGTTACGGGGGAGATAACCTATCAAAACGAAGGCCACGGTGAGTTCTACGGCTTTGACAGCTTTCAGCCATCAACGGATAGATTAATGCCAAAAAAGGACAACCCGAACCTCAATCTGGTCTCGTAAGTTTTTTATCCTTCCTATTTTCGATGCTGGATTTTTACGGTAAAACGGGATTACCGTGGCTCGTCTTCGATTTACCATCGTTGAAGAGTGGTGCACCATGGTACTGTTCCGTTTCGAATCCATGCACGCATTCCTTAAAGTCGTACGGCAATGTTTCGCCATTTCGGACGGATGTTGCACCTTGAACCGTGGATGTTGCACCCTGCAGATATCGATTATTCGGACGGTCATAACTTCTCGCTCGTTTAGAGTTACGGGAGCCATAACCTGTCAAAACAAATGCCACGGTGAGTTCTACGGCTTTGACAGCTTTCAGCCGTCAACGGATAGATTATTGCCCAAAAAGTACAACCCGAATCTCAATCGGGTCTCGTAAGTTTTTTACCCTTCGTTTTTTCGACACCGGATTTTTACGGTAAAACGGGATTACCGTGGCTCGTCTTCGATTTACCATCGCTGGAGAGTGGTGCACCATGGTACTGTTCCGTTTCAAATCCATGCACGCATTTCTAAAAGTCGTACGGCACTGTTTCGCCATTTCGGGCGGACGTTGCGCCTTGCACCGCGGATGTTGCACCCTGTAGATATCGATTATTCGGACGGCCATAACTTCTGGCTCATTTAGAGTTATGGGGGTGATAACCTGTCAAAATGAAGGCCATGGTGAGTTCTACGTCTTAGACTGCTTTTAGCCATCAACGGATAGATTAATGCCCAAAAAGGACGACCCAAATCTCAGTCGGGTCTCGTAAGTTTTTCACCCTTCGTTTTTTCGACACCGGATTTTTACGGTAAAACGGGATTACCGTGGCTCGTCTTCGATTTACCATCGCTGGAGAGTGGTGCACCATGGTACTGTTCCGTTTCAAATGCATGCATGCATTTCTAAAAGTCGTACGGCACTGTTTCGCCATTTCGGACGGATGTTGCACCTTGCACCGCGGATGTTGCACCCTGTAGATATCGATTATTCGGACGGCCATAACTTCTGGCTCGTTTATATTTATGGGAGTCATAACCTTTCAAAACGAAGCCCACGGTGAGTTCTACGGCTTTGACAGCTTTTAGCCATCAACGGATAGATTAATGCCCAAAAAGGACAACCAGAATCTCAATCTGGTCTCGTATGTTTTTTACCCTTCATTTTTTCGACATCGGATTTGTCGGTAAAACGGGATTACCGTGACTCGTCTTCGATTTAACATCGCTGGGGAGTGGTGCACCATGGTATTGTTCCATTTCAAATCCGTGCATGCATTTCTAAAAGACGTACGACACTGTCTCGCCATTTCGGGCGGATGTTGCGCCTTGCACCGTGGATGTTGCACCCTATAGATATCGATTATTCGGACGATCATAACTTCTGCCTCGTTTAGAGTTACGGGAGCCATAACCTGTCAAAACAAAGGCCACGGTGAGTTCTACGGCTTTGACAGCTTTCAGCCGTCAACGGATAGATTAATGCCCAAAAAGGACAACCCGAATCTCAATCGGGCCTCGTAAGTTTTTTACCCTTCGTTTTTTCGACACCGCATTTTTACGGTAAAACGGGATTACCGTGGCTCGTCTTTGATTTACCATCGCTGGACAGTGGTGCAGAATGGTACTGTTCCATTTCAAATACATGCATGCATTTCTAAAAGTTTTACGGCACTGTCTCGCTATTTCGGACGGATGTTCCACCTTGCACCGTGGATGTTGCACCCTGTAGAAATCGATTATTCGGACGACCATAACTTCTGGCTCGTTTGGAGTTACGGGAACCATAACCTGTCAAAACAAAGGCCACGGTGAGTTCTACGGCTTTGACAGCTTTCAGCTGTCAATGGATAGATTAATGCCCAAAAAGCACAACCCGAATCTTAATCGGGTCTCGTAAGTTTTTTACCCTTCGTTTTTTCGACACCGGATTTTTACGGTAAAACGGAATTACCGTGGCTCGTCTTCGATTTAGCATCGCTGGAGAGTGGTGCAGAATGGTACTGTTCTATTTCAAATCCATGCACGCATTTCAAAAAGTCGTACGGCACTGTTTCGCCATTTCGGACGGATGTTGCACCTTGCACCATGGATGTTGCACCCTGTAGATATCGATTATTCGGACGACCATAACTTCTGGCTCGTTTAGAGTTACGGGAGCCATAACCTGTCAAAACGAAGGCCACGGTGAGTTATACGGTTTTGACAACTTTCAGCCGTTAACGGATAGATTAATGCCCAAAAAGGACAACGCGAATCTCAATCGGGTCTCGCAAGTTTTTTACCCTTCGTTTTTTCGACACCGCATTTTTACGGTAAAATGGAATTACCGTGGCTCGTCTTCGATTTACCATCGCTGGAGAGTGGTGCAGAATGGTACCGTTCCATTTCAAATCCATGCACGCATTTCTAAAAGTCGTACGGCACTGTTTTGCCATTTCGGACGGATGTTGCACCTTGCACCGCGGATGTTGCACCTTGTAGATATCGATTATTCGGACGGCCATAACTTCTGGCTCGTTTAGAGTTACGGGAGCCATAAACTGTCAAAACAAAGGCCACGGTGAGTTCTACGGCTTTGATAGCTTCAGCCATCAATGAATAGATTAATGCCCAAAAAGGACAACCCGAATCTCGATCTGTCTCGTAAATTTTTTACCCTTCGTTTTTTTGACATCGGATTTTTCGGTAAAACGGAATTACCGTGACTCGTTTTCGATTTACCATCGCTGGAGAGTGGTGCACCATGGTACTGTTCCGTTTCAAATCCATGCACGCATTTCTAAAAGACGTACGACACTGTTTCGCCATTTCGGACGGATGTTGCACCTTGCACCGTGGATGTTGCACCCTATAGATATCGATTATTCGGACGGTCATAACTTCTGCCTCGTTTAGAGTTACGGGAGCCATAACCTGTCCAAACAAAGGCCACGGTGAGTTCTACGGTTTTGACAGCTTTCAGCCGTCAACGGATAGATTAATGCCCAAAAAGGACAACCTGAATCTCAATCGGGCCTCGT
Organism: Allium cepa; assembly: GCA_030765085.1. Lineage (NCBI taxonomy): Eukaryota > Viridiplantae > Streptophyta > Magnoliopsida > Asparagales > Amaryllidaceae > Allium > Allium cepa. Next base: position 31,607,410 of record CM060943.1, on the reverse strand, counting down.
AAGTTTATTACCCTTCGTTTTTTTGACACCGCATTTTTACGGTAAAACGGGATTACCGTAGCTCTTCTTTGACTTACCATCGCTGGAGAGTGGTGCAGAATGGTACTGTTCCATTTCAAATCCACGCACGCATTTCTAGAAGTCGTACGACACTGTTTCGCCATTTCGGACGGATGTTGCACCTTGCACCGTGGATGTTGCACCCTGTAGATATCGATTATTCGGACGACCATAACATCTGGCTCGTTTAGAGTTACGGGAGCCATAACCTGTCAAAACGAAGGCCATGGTGAGTTCTACGGCTATCACAGCTTTCAGCCATCAACGGATAGATTAATGTCCAAAAAGGACAACCCGAATCTCAATCGGGTCTCGTAAGTTTTTTACCCTTCGTTTTTTCGACACCGCATTTTTACGGTAAAACGGGATTACCGTGGCTCGTCTTCGATTTACCATCGCTGGAGAGTGGTGCAGAATGGTACCGTTCCATTTCAAATCCATGCACGCATTTCAAAAAGTCGCACGGCACTGTTTGCCATTTCGGACGGATGTTGCACCCTGTAGATATCGATTATTCGAACGACCATAACTTCTGGCTCGTTTAGAGTTATGGGAGCCATAACCTGTCAAAACGAATGCCACGGTGAGTTCTACGGCTTTAAATGCTTTCAGCCGTCAACGGATAGACTAATGCCCAAGAAGGACAACGCGAATCTCAATCGGGTCTCGTAAGTTTTTTACCCTTCGTTTTTTCGACACCGGATTTTTACGGTAAAACGGGATTACCGTGGCTCATCTTCGATTTACCATCGCTGGAGAGTGGTGCACCTTGGTACTGTTCCGTTTCAAATCCATGCACGCATTTCTAAAAGTCGTACGGCACTGTTTCGCCATTTCGTACGGATGTTGCACCTTGCACCGTGGATGTTGCACACTGTATATATCGATTATTCGGTCGGTCATAACTTCTGCCTCGTTTAGAGTTACGGGAGCCATAACCTGTCAAAACAAAGGCCACAGTGAGTTCTACGGCTTTGACAGCTTTCAGCCGTCAACGGATAGATTAATGCCCAAAAAGGACAACCCGAATCTCAATCGGGTCTCATAAGTTTTTTACCCTTCGTTTTTTCGACACCGCATTTTTACGGTAAAATGGGATTACCGTGGCTCGTCTTCGATTTACCATCGCTGGAGATTGGTGCAGAATGGTACTGTTCCATTTCAAATCCATGTACGCATTTCTAAAAGTCGTACGGCACTGTTTCGCCATTTCGGACGGATGTTCCACCTTGCACCGTGGATGTTGCACCCTGTAGATATCGATTATTCGGACGACCATAACTTCTGGCTCGTTTAGAGTCACGGGAGCCATAACCTGTCAAAACGAAGGCCAACGTGAGTTCTACGGCTTTGACAGCTTTCAGCCGTCAACGGATAGATTAATGCCCAAAAAGGACAACCTGAATCTCAATCGGGCCTCGTAAGTTTATTACCCTTCGTTTTTTCGACACCGCATTTTTACGGTAAAACGGGATTACCGTAGCTCTTCTTCGATTTACCATCGCTGGAGAGTGGTGCAGAATGGTACTATTCCATTTCAAATCCACGCACGCATTTCTAAAAGTCGTACGGCACTGTTTCTCCATTTCGGACGGATGTTGCACCTTGCACCGTGGATGTTGCACCCTGTAGATATCGATTATTCGGACGACCATAACTTATGGCTCGTTTAGAGTTACGGGAGCCATAACCTGTCAAAACGAAGGCCACAGTGAGTTCTACGGCTTTGACAGCTTTCAGCCGTCAACGGATAGATTAATGCCCAAAAAGGACAATGCGAATCTCAATCGGGTCTCGTAAGTTTTTTACCCTTCGTTTTTCCGACACCGCATTTTTACGGTAAAACGGAATTACCGTGGCTCGTCTTCGATTTACCATCGCTGGAGAGTGGTGCAGAATGGTACTGTTCCATTTCAAATCCGTGCACACATTTCTAAAATTCGTACGGCACTGTTTCGCCATTTCGGACGGATGTTGCACCTTGCACCGTGGATGTTGCACCGTGTAGATATCGATTATTCGGACGGCTATAACTTCAGCCTCGTTTAGAGTTACGGGAGCCATAAACTGTCAAAACGAAGACCACGGTGAGTTCTACGGCTTTGACAGCTTTCAGCCATCAACGGATAGATTAATGCCTAAAAATGACAACCCGAATCTCAATCTGCTCTCGTAAGTTTTTTACCCTTCGTTTTTTCGACATCGGATTTTTCGGTAAAACGGAATTACCGGGCCTCGTCTTCGATTTACCATCGCTGGAGAGTGGTGCACCATGGTACTGTTCCGTTTCAAATCCATGCACGTATTTCTAAAAGACGTACGACACTGTTTAGCCATTTCGGGCGGATGTTTCACCTTGCACTGTGGATGTTGCACCCTATAGATAGCGATTATTCGGACGGTCATAACTTCTGCCTCGTTTAGAGTTACGGGAGCCATAACCTATAAAAACAAAGGCCACGGTGATTTCTACGGTTTTGATAGCTTTCAGCCGTCAACAGATAGATTAATGCCCAAAAAGGACAACCTGAATCTCAATCGGGCCTCGTAAGTTTATTACCCTTCGTTTTTTCGACACCGCATTTTTACGGTAAAACGGGATTACCGTAGCTCTTCTTCGATTTACCATCGCTGGAGAGTGGTGCAGAATGGTACTATTCCATTTCAAATCCACGCACGCATTTCTAAAAGTCGTACGGCACTGTTTCTCCATTTCGGACGGATGTTGCACCTTGCACCGTGGATGTTGCACCCTGTAGATATCGATTATTCGGACGACCATAACTTCTGGCTCGTTTAGAGTTACGGGAGCCATAACCTGTCAAAACGAAGGCCATGGTGTGTTCTACGGCTATCACAGCTTTCAGCCATCAACGGATAGATTAATGCCCAAAAAGGACAACCCGAATCTCAATCGGGTCTCGTAAGTTTTTTACCCTTCGTTTTTTCGACACCGCATTTTTACGGTAAAACGGGATTACCGTGGCTCGTCTTCGATTTACCATCGCTGGAGAGTGGTGCAGAATGGTACCGTTCCATTTCAAATCCATGCACGCATTTCAAAAAGTCGCACGGCACTGTTTCGCCATTTCGGACGGATGTTCCACCTTGCACCGTGGATGTTGCACCCTGTAGATATCGATTATTCGGACGACCATAACTTCTGGCTCGTTTAGAGTTACGGGAGCCATAACCTGTCAAAACGAAGGCCACGGTGAGTTCTACGGCTTTGACAGCTTTAAGCCGTTAACGGATAGATTAATGCCCAAAAAGCACAACCCGAATCTCAATCGGGTCTCGTAAGTTTTTTACCCTTCGTTTTTTCGACACCGGATTTTTACGGTAATGGAATTACCGTGGCTCGTCTTCGATTTACCATCGCTGGAGAGTGGTGCAGAATGGTACTGTTCTATTTCAAATCCATGCACGCATTTCAAAAAGTCGTACGGCACTGTTTCGCCATTTCGGACGGATGTTGTACCTTGCACCGTGGATGTTGCACCCTGTAGATATCGATTATTCGGACGACCATAACTTATGGCACGTTTAGAGTTACGGGAGCCATAACCTGTCGAATCGAAGGCCACAGTGAGTTCTACGGCTTTGACAGCTTTCAGCCGTCAACGGATACATTAATGCCCAAAAAGGACAATGCGAATCTCAATCGGGTCTCGTAAGTTTTTTATCCTTCGTTTTTTCGACACCGCATTTTTACGGTAAAACGAAATTACCGTGGCTCGTCTTCGATTTACCATCGCTGGAGAGTGGTGCAGAATGGTACTGTTCCATTTCAAATCCGTGCACACATTTCTAAAATTCGTACGGCACTGTTTCGCCATTACGGACGGATGTTGCACCTTGCACCGTGGATGTTGCACCGTGTAGATATCGATTATTCGGACGGCTATAACTTCAGCCTCGTTTAGAGTTACGGGAGCCATAAACTGTCAAAATGAAGACCACGGTGAGTTCTACGGCTTTGACAGCTTTCAGCCGTCAACGGATAGATTAATGCCTAAAAAGGACAACTCGAATCTCAATCTGCTCTCGTAAGTTTTTTACCCTTCGTTTTTTCGACATCGGATTTTTCGGTAAAACGGAATTACCGGGCCTCGTCTTCGATTTACCATCGCTGGAGAGTGGTGCACCATGGTACTGTTCCGTTTCAAATCCATGCACGCATTGCTAAAAGACGTACGACACTGTTTAGCCATTTCGGACGGATGTTTCACCTTGCACTGTGGATGTTGCACCCTATAGATAGCGATTATTCGGACGGTCATAACTTCTGCCTCGTTTAGAGATACGGGAGCCATAACCTGTCAAAACAAAGGCCACGGTGAGTTCTACGGTTTTGATAGCTTTCAGCCGTCAACGGATAGATTAATGCCCAAAAAGGACAACCGGAATCTCAATCGGGTCTCGTAAGTTTTTTACCCTTCGTTTTTTCGACACCGCATTTTTACGGTAAAACGGGATTACCATGGCTCGTCTTCGATTTACCATCACTGGAGAGTGGTGCAGAATGGTACCGTTCCATTTCAAATCCACGCACGCATTTCTTAAAGTCGTACGACACTGATTCGCCATTTCGGACGGATGTTGCACCTTGCACCGTGGATGTTGCACCCTGTAGATATCGATTATTCGGACGACCATAACTTCTGGCTCGTTTAGAGTTATGGGAGGCATAACCTATCAAAACGAAGGCCACGGTGAGTTCTACGGCTATCACAGCTTTCAGCCATCAACGGAACGATAAATGCCCAAAAAGGACAACCCGAATCTCAGTCGGGTCTCGTAAGTTTTTACCCTTCGTTTTTTCGACACCGCATTTTTATGGTAAAACGGGATTACCGTGGCTCGTCTTCGATTTACCATCGCTGGAGAGTGGTGCAGAATGGTACCGTTGCATTTCAAATCCATGCACGCATTTCAAAAAGTCGCACGGCACTGTTTCGCCATTTCGGACGGATGTTGCACCTTGCACCGTGGATGGTGCACCCTGTTGATATCGATTATTTGGACGACCATAACTTCTGCCTCGTTTAGAGTTACAGGAGCCATAACCTGTCAAAACGAAGGCCACGGTGAGTTCTACGGCTTTAAATGCTTTCAGCCGTCAACGGATAGATTAATGCCCAAAAAGGACAACGCGAATCTCAATCGGGTCTCGTAAGTTTTTTACCCTTCGTTTTTTCGACACCGGATTTTTACGGTAAAACGGGATTACCGTGGCTCGTCTTCGATTTACCATCGCTGGAGAGTGTTGCACCTTGGTACTGTTCCGTTTCAAATCCATGCACGCATTTCTAAAAGTCGTACGGCACTGTTTCGCCATTTCGGACGGATGTTACACCTTGCACCGTGGATGTTGCACCCTGTAGATATCGATTATTCGGAAGGCCATAACTTCTGGCTCATTTAGAGTTACGAGAGCCATAACCTGTCAAAACGAAGGCCACGGTGAGTTCTACGGCTTTGACAGCTTTCAGCCGTCAACGGATAGATTAATGCCCAAAAAGGACAACCGGAATCTCAATCCGGTCTCGTAAGTTTTTTACCCTTCGTTTTTTCGGCATCGGATTTTTCGGTAAAACGGGATTACCGTGACTCGTCTTCGAATTACCATCGCTGGAGAGTGGTGCACCATGGCACTGTTCCATTTCAAATCCATGCATGCATTTCTAAAAGTCGTACGGCACTGTTTCGCCATTTCGGACGGATGTTGCACCTTGCACCGTTGATGTTGCACATTGTAGATATCGATTATTCGGACGACCATAACTTCTGGCTCGTTTAGAGTTACGGGAGCCATAACCTGTCAAAATGAAGGCCACGGTGAGTTCTACGGCTTTGACAGCTTTCAGCTGTCAACGGATAGATTAATGCCCAAAAAGGACTTTCCGAATCTCAATCGGGTCTCGTAAGTTTTTTACCCTTCGTTTTTTCGACACCGGATTTTTATGGTAAAACGAGATTACCGTGGCTCGTCTTCGATTTACCATCGCTGGAGAGTGGTGCACCTTGGTACTGTTCCATTTCAAATCCATGCACGCATTTCTAAAAGTCGTACGGCACTGTTTCGCCATTTCGGACGGATGTTGCAACTTGCACCGTGGATGTTGCACCCTGTAGATATCGATTATTCGGACGTCCATTACATCTGGCTCGTTTAGAGTTACGGGAGCCATAACCTGTCAAAACGAAGGCCACGGTGAGTTCTACAGCTTTGACCGCTTTCAGCCGTCAACGGATAGAATAATGCCCAAAAAGGACAACCCGAATCTCAATCTGGTCTCGTAAGTTTTTTACCCTTCGTTTTTTTGACAACGGATTTTTAAGGTAAAACGGGATTACCGGGGCTCGTCTTCGATTTACCATCGCTGGAGAGTGGTGCACCATGGCAATGTTCCATTTCAAATCCATGCACGCATTTCTAAAAGTCCTACGGCACTGTTTCGCCATTTCGGCCGGATGTTGCACCTTGCACCGTGGATGTTGCACCCCATAGATAACGAATATTCGGACGACCATAACTTCTGGCTCGTTTAGAGTTACGGGAGCCATAACCTATCAAAACGAAGGCCACGGTGAGTTCTACGGCTTTGACAGCTTTCAGCCGTCAACGGATAGATAAATGCCCAAAAAGGACTTTCCGAATCTCAATCGGGTCTCGTAAGTTTTTTACCCTTCGTTTTTTCGACACCGGATTTTTATGGTAAAATGGGTTTACCGTGGCTCGTCTTCGATTTACCATCGCTGGAGAGTGGTGCACCTTGGTACTGTTCCGTTTCAAATCCATGCACGCATTTCTAAAAGTCGTACGGCACTATTTCGCCATTTCGGACGGATGTTGCAACTTGCACCGTGGATGTTGCACCCTATAGATATCGATTATTCGGACGTCCATTACATCTGGCTCGTTTAGAGTTACGGGAGCCATAACCTGTCAAAACGAAGGCCACGATGAGTTCTACAGCTTTGACCGCTTTCAGCCGTCAACGGATAGAATAATGCCCAAAAAGGACAACCCGAATCTCAATCTGGTCTCGTAAGTTTTTTACCCTTCGTTTTTTTGACAACGGATTTTTACGGTAAAACGGGATTACCGGTGCTCGTCTTCGATTTACCATCGTTGGAGAGTGTTGCACCATGGTAATGTTCCGTTTCAAATCCATGCACGCATTTCTAAAAGTCCTACGGCACCGTTTCGCCATTTCGGCCGGATGTTGCACCTTGCACCGTGGATGTTGCACCCCATAGATAACGAATATTCGGACGACCATAACTTCTAGCTCGTTTAGAGTTACGGGAGCCATAACCTATCAAAACGAAGGCCACGGTGAGTTCTACGGCTTTGACAGCTTTCAGCCGTCAATGGATAGATTAATGCCCAAAAAGGATTTTCCGAATCTCAATCGGGTCTCGTAAGTTTTTTACCCTTCGTTTTTTCGACACCGGATTTTTATGGTAAAACGGGATTACCGTGGCTCGTCTTCGATTTACCATCGCTGGAGAGTGGTGCACCTTGGTACTGTTCCGTTTCAAATCCATGCACGCATTTCTAAAAGTTGTACGGCACTGTTTGGCCATTTCGGACGGATGTTGCAACTTGCACCGTGGATGTTGCACCCTGTAGATATCGATTATTCGGACGGCCATTACTTCTGGCTCGTTTAGAGTTACGGGAGCCATAACCTGTCAAAATGAAGGCCACGGTGAGTTCTACAGCTTTGACCACTTTCAGCAGTCAACGGATAGATTAATGCCCAAAAAGGACAACCCGAATCTCAATCTGGTCTCGTAAGTTTTTTACCCTTCGTTTTTTCGACACCGGATTTTTACGGTAAAACGGAATTACCGTGGCTCGTCTTCGATTTACCATCGCTGGAGAGTGGTGCACCATGGTACTGTTCCGTTTCAAATCCATGCACGCATTTCTAAAAGTCGTACGGCACTGTTTCGCCATTTCGGACGGATGTTGCACCTTGCACTGTGGATGTTGCACCCTATAGATATCGATTATTCGGACGGTCATAACTTCTGCCTCGTTTAGAGTTACGGGAGCCATAACTTATCAAAACAAAGGCCATGGTGAGTTCTACGGTTTTGATAGCTTTCAGCCGTCAACGGATAGATTAATGCCCGAAAAGGACAACCTAAATCTCAATCGGGTCTCGTAAGTTTTTTACCCTTCGTTTTTTCGACACCGCATTTTTACGGTAAAACGGGATTACCGTGGCTCGTCTTCGATTTACCATCGCTGGAGAGTGGTGCAGAATGGTACTGTTCCATTTCAAATCCACGCACGCATTTCTAAAAGTCGTACGGCACTGTTTCGGCATTTCGGATGGATGTTGCACCTTGCACCGTGGATGTTGCTCCTTGTAGATATCGATTATTCGGACGACCATAACTTCTAGCTCGTTTAGAGTTACGGGAGCCATAACCTGCCAAAACGAAGGCCACGGTGAGTTCTACGGCTATCACAGCTTTCAGCCGTCAACGGATAGATTAATGCCCAAAAAGGACAACCCGAATCTCAATCGGGTCTCGTAAGTTTTTTACCCTTCGTTTTTTCGACACCGCATTTTTACGGTAAAACGGGATTACCGTGGCTCGTCTTCGATTTACCATCGCTGGAGAGTGGTGCAGAATGGTACCGTTCCATTTCAAATCCATGCACGCATTTCAAAAAGTCGCACGACACTGTTTCGCCATTTCGGACGGATGTTGCACCTTGCACCGTGGATGTTGCACCCTGTTGATATCGATTATTCGGACGACCATAACTTCTGGCTCGTTTAGAGTTACGGGAGCCATAACCTGTCAAAACGAAGGCCACGGTGAGTTCTACAGCTTTAAATGCTTTCAGCCGTCAACGGATAGATTAATGCCCAAAAAGGACAACGCGAATCTCAATCGGGTCTCGTAAGTTTTTTACCTTTCGTTTTTTCGACACCGGATTTTTATGGTAAAACGGGATTACCGTGGCTCGTCTTCGATTTACCATCGCTGGAGAGTGGTGCAGAATGGTACTGTTCCATTTCAAATCCATGCACGCATTTCTAACAGTCGTACGGCACTGTTTCGCCATTTCGGACGGATGTTACACCTTGCACCGTGGATGTTGCACCCTGTATATATCGATTATTCGGACGACCATAACTTCTGGCTCCTTTAGAGTTACGGGAGCCATAACCTGTCTGTTATCCCGCTTTTTGGCAAAGCTGTTATATCAAAGGATCGATCAAAAACAAAGGACAATTCGCCTAAGAGATTGGTTGTACTTCACTTCGCTGTGGATATCGATGAATTTTGTCCGAGTCCGGATTGGGCCAGAATCGGCAAGACACGATGAGCCAAGCCATAGAAGCCAGCATTTCAAATTTCAAGTCAATCCGAGGTTGTATGCTCAAGTTATGATGGATTCAAGTTGAGAGGGATGGACAGTGCTCAGTTCGAACCCATCACGGAGGTCCTGTTCGAACCCATCACGGAGGTCCTGTTCGAACCCATCACGGAGGTCCTGTTCGTACCCATCACGAAGCCTTGTTCGAACCCATCACAGAAGCCTTGTTCGAACCCACCTGTGTAGCTCCATTCGAAACCACTGGGTCAACCAACCATGATGACGTGTCTTCCATTGGTTCGAATGCGCCGAGATATATGGAGTCGAAGCATTCAACTCGGAGCGAAACCCGGATCGAAGCGAAGTGTGCGCTCTACGTCGACACGAAGACACGTGCCACCATGGATTCGAAACCATTGGTTCGAAAGCATGGTTTCGAACCAAATAGCCATGCAATAAACCCCATTTTGAATCCATCATATCTTCCAATCTACTGATCCAAATGCAACGAAATTTTCACAGTAGCTTACATACAAGATAAAGATTGCTCCTGCCAAGTTTCAGCTCGATTGGACCATTTCTTTATGGGTTCGAAATCACTTCGAATCGATGTCACATCGAGTCAAAACTTGGTGGGGTCAGTCGCGTGGGCCCACTCACGTGCCAGAAGAGGTCTCCCGAAGTTTCAGCGAGATCTGGGTCTCCAACGCCTATAAATAGCACCCTGAAGCCTTCAGAAAAGGGGATCTTCCAGGAGCTTCTGCCATCGAACGCCAAGACTCTGCCGAATTCAATTCTATTCATTATAATCACTGTTGTATTCAGATTCCAAAGCTACTATCAATTGTAATCCATTGTAATCGATCAAATCAAGCGAAGCAATAAAGAGAAAACCTTCAAAGTGGACGTAGGCACGAACGCCGAACCACTATAAATCCTGTGTCTTCAATTTCTATTTGTGAATTATTGTGATTGTTATTGCTTAGATCTGAGTTCTGTGTTGATTATAACTGATCTGTGTTCATAAGCGGGTGCTTTCACGACTTTGGGTGTTTGTGACCAATTTTGGCACAAACATTTTGGTGCTTTCACTGAGAACTGATTCAGGAAGAAGTTGAATTTGAAAATCCAGGAGTTCAGATCTAAGAATTATGACGAGACAATCAAGCCGAAGGCCAAGGCCAGAGAGAAGTGAACAACAAGGAAGTCAGGAAGCTTCCTCAGGAGCGAATCAACCATCGATCTACATCACAAGGGACGAAATGGAAACGATGATGAAGAAGCAAGAGGAGTTGATCCAGAGTTTATTTCAACAGATAGGACAACTTGGAGCACAGAATAGAGAAGCCAATGGAGTCCAGAACGGAGCAGGACCATCCAGCATAGCACCCGAGCTAGGGGGCACGCATATGGAGAATGTTGACCCAATCTTGGGAAGAGAGAGAGATGGATCTGCACAACCTAGGAGTAGTAGAGGATGGAACGCTCAGTTAAGGGGGCAGATTCCAGAGTTCCCTCACGAACTCGGGGGGCAGGCTGAAAGTAACGAACAAAGGTTACATCTTGGAGACAACGACAAGTTGGCAGAAATGGTTAGGCGAGCTATGAGAGGCGGTTTGGTGAACAAAGACCTAGAGGATGTTAATAGGAGTCCTTTCACTCCGGCAATCAGACGAGCTAGAAACCCACCGGATTTCAAGTTACCTTCGTTGGACATGTATGACGGGAGAACGGACCCCACGGTTCATCTAACAAAATATATGAGGCATACGGAAGTGTTGGGGGCACCGGAGGAGGTTATGGCCCGGTGCTTTCCATTGTACTTGACAGATATCGCAGCACTGTGGTTTAGACAATTGGAAAATGGATCCATCGGAACATGGAATGGTTTAGTTGAGAGATTTATGAGGCAATTCAGGGTTCATATTACAAGACCCAAGAATGTGATGACTTTGGCAACCCTAAAGCAAAAAGCCGGAGAGACCTTGAGGATTTATCTAGCACGATTCAATGCAGCAGCAGCTTCAGTGGATCGAGCGGATCCGTCCATGGTGGTAATGGCAGCTGTGTCCGGAGTAGCTGACGGCACAGAGTTCAAGAATTCATTGACTAAAGATCCACCCATAGATCTAGAGGAATTCTACAACGAGGCAGAAAAGTTTTTGCGATTAGAGGATGCGAATGCAGAAAGAGAAGAAGGAGGGGGGATAGAAGTTTATGTGCTTAAGGACAAAAAGCCTCTCGAAAAGGACTCAGACAAGGATAAAGGAAAACGAAGGGCTGAGGATTATGACGACAGGTCAAAACGGCAGCGGAGGGAGCCGCGATTCACTACTTACACCTAGCTGACTGAGAGCTTGGAACGCATTTATCAGGATACCAAGGAGCAGGTCCCATACCGTAAACCAATGCGAAGGCATCCAACCTCTAGCGAGAGAAAATCAGATAAGTTTTGTGTATTTCATGAATTAAACGGTCATAACACTAATGATTGTAGGCATCTAAAGGACGAAGTGGAAGGACATATCAGGAACGGTATGCTCCTTCAGTATGTGAGAAGGCAAGCTTCAGCGGTGGAGCCGGAGCGGCCACCATCTACATCAACCAGGGGCAACCCTGATCCAGGACATCGTTTGGTTATCAACTAGTTAAAATTATGATGAACAAGTCGCAAGCTTCCACTAACGCAATTGATTTATTTACACATGTACGAGATCGCGAACGTTCTCCAAGCATGCTCTGAGTGATCATTGATTGTTTCGCAGTGGGAACTTACACTTTGACATCTTTGCTTTGTTTTTATTTCATGTTGATTTGGACATTTGAACTTGGTTTGTTTGGACATTTCTGTTTTTAAAACTCATCTGTTGAGTAGATATTTGATTCTGCTAACTCTGAAATGGCTAAGCTACTTGCACATGTACGGGGTCGCGAACGGTCCTTAGGCATGCTCTGAGATAGTGATATACCCTAACAAATGATCCAGGGACCCACGCGAATGTGAACCTGGTATCAACAGTATCAAGCCCCCCTGGGCACACTGATTCGCCTTCAATAGGCACGCAAACAATCCAGGAACTCACCCGAACGCGACCTTGGCATCCAAAACATCAAGCCCTCCTGGGCACGCTTTCTTGCCTCGAACGGCACCCGACCTTGAACGGTCACAAATCGCCTCGAACGGCACCCAACTTCGAACAGTCACAAACTCGCCTCGAACGGCACACGATCGCGAACGATCACAATTCGCCTCGAACGGCACCCGACCGCGTACGGTCACAACTCGCCTCGAATGGCACAACTCACCTTACCTTAAATGGCTCGATCGCGAACGGTCGTCATTTGAGGTCCGCCACCTGATCGCTGACTGCTACACCTTGCCTCAAATGGCTCAATCGCGAACGGTCGTCATTTGAGGTCCGCCACTTGACCGCACACTGTCGCACCTTACCTCGAATGACTCGATCACGAACGATTGTCATTCGGAGTTAGGCGCTTGACCTTGGACGGTCACATTCCACTACAGATGACTCGATCCCAAGCGATCGACGCATGGATTTACGCGCTTGACCGCGCACGGTCGCACTTCCCCTCAAATGACTCGATCACGAACGATCGTCATTTGAAGTTAGGCGCTTGACCTTGAACAGCTGCGCTTCATCCCAAATAGCTTGATCCCGAACGATCGTCATTTGAGGACATATGAAACTATCAAGTTCTTTGCAGGTTGATGATCGGATACGAACATCCAACTTAAGGCATGACAAAACACACCTTCCTACCGCAAGGTAAGTTTTGGGTGGCAAATGTTATCCCGCTTTTTGGCAAAGCCGTGATATCAAAGGATCGATCAAAAACAAAGGACAATTCGCATAAGAGATTGGTTGTACTTCACTTCGCTATGGATATCGATGAATTTTGTCCGAGTCCGGATTGGGCCAGAATCGACAAGACATGATGAGCCAAGCCATAGAAGCCAGCGTTTCAAATTTCAAGTCAATCCGAGGTCGTATGCTCAAGTTATGATGGATTCAAGTTGAGAGGGATGGACATTGCTCAGTTCGAACCCATCTCAGAGGTCCTGTTCGAACCCATCACGGAGGTCATGTTCGAACCCATCACGGAGGTCCTGTTCGAACCCATCACGGAGGTCCTGTTCGAAACCATCACGGAGTTCCTGTTCGAACCCATCACGGAGGTCCTGTTCGAACCCATCACGGAGGTCCTGTTCGAACCCATCACGAAGCCTTGTTCGAACCCATCACGAAGCCTTGTTCGAACCCATCACAGAAGCCTTGTTCGAACCCACCTGTGTAGCTCCATTCGAAACCACTGGGTCAACCAACCATGATGACGTGTCTTCCATCGGTTCGAATGCGCCGAGATATATGGAGTCGAAGCATTCAACTCGGAGCGAAACCCGGATCGAAGCGAAGTGCGCGCTCCACGTCGACACGAAGACACGTGCCACCATGGATTCGAAATCATTGGTTCGAAAGCATGGTTTCGAACCAAACAGCCATGCAATAAACCCCATTTTGAATCCATCATATCTTCCAATCTACTGATCCAAATGCAACGAAATTTTCACAGTAGCTTACATACAAGATAAAGATTGCTCCTGCCAAGTTTCAGCTCGATTGGACCATTTCTTGATGGGTTCGAAATCACTTCGAATCGATGTCACATCGAGTCGAAACTTGGTGGGGTCGGTCGCGTGGGCCCATTCACGTGCCAGAAGAGGTCTCCCAAAGTTTCAGCGAGATCTGGGTCTCCAACGCCTATAAATAGCACCCTGAAGCCTTCAGAAAAGGGGATCTTCCGGGAGCTTCTGCCATCGAACGCCAAGAATCTGCCGAATTCAATTCTATTCATTATAATCACTGTTGTATTCAGATTCCAAAGCTACTATCAATTGTAATCCGTTGTAATCGATCAAATCAAGCGAAGCAATAAAGAGAAAACCTTCAAAGTGGACGTAGGCACGAACGCCGAACCACTATAAATCCTGTATCTTCAATTTCTATTTGTGAATTATTGTGATTGTTATTGCTTAGATCTGAGTTCTATGTTGATTATAACTGATCTGTGTTGATAAGCGGGTGCTTTCACGACTTTGGGTGTTTGTGACCAATTTTGGCGCAAACACTGTCAAAACGAAGACCACGGTGATTTCTACGGCTTTGACAGCTTTCAGCCGTCAACGGATAGATTAATGCCCAAAAAGGACAACCGGAATCTCAATCCGGTCTCGTAAGTTTTTTACCCTTCGTTTTTTCGGCATCGGATTTTTCGGTAAAACGGGATTACCTTAACTCGTCTTCGATTTACCATCGCTGGAGAGTGGTGCACCATGGTACTGTTCCATTTCAAATCCATGCACGCATTTCTAAAAGTCGTACGGCACTGTTTCGCCATTTCGGACGGATGTTGCACCTTGCACCGTGGATGTTGCACACTGTAGATATCGATTATTCGGACGACCATAACTTCTGGCTCGTTTAGAGTTACGGGAGCCATAACCTGTCAAAACGAAGGCCACGGTGAGTTCTACGGCTTTGACAGCTTTCAGCCGTCAACGGATAAATTAATGCCCAAAAAGGACTTTCCGAATCTCAATCGGGTCTCGTAAGTTTTTTACCCTTCGTTTTTTCGACACCGGATTTTTATGGTAAAACGGGATTACCGTGGCTCGTCTTCGATTTACCATCGCTGGAGAGTGGTGCACCTTGGTACTGTTCCGTTTCAAATCCATGCACGCAATTAAGTCGTACGGCACTGTTTCGCCATTTCGGACGGATGTTGCAACTTGCACCGTGGATGTTGCACCCTGTAGATATTGATTATTCGGACGGCCATTACATCTGGCTCGTTTAGAGTTACGGGAGCCATAACCTGTCAAAACGAAGGCCACGGTGAGTTCTACAGCTTTGAAAGCTTTCAGCCGTCAACGGATAGAATAATGCCCAAAAAGGACAACCCGAATCTCAATCTGGTCTCGTAAGTTTTTTATGCTTCGTTTTTTTGACACCGGATTTTTACGGTAAAACGGGATTACCGGGGCTCGTCTTCGATTTACCATCGCTGGAGAGTGGTGCACCATGGTACTGTTCCGTTTCAAATCCATGCACGCATTTCTAAAAGTCCTACGGCACTGTTTCGCCATTTCGGACGGATGTTGCACCTTGCACCGTGGATGTTGCACACTGTAGATATCGAATATTCGGACGACCATAACTTCTGGCTCGTTTAGAGTTACGGGAGCCATAACCTATCAAAACGAAGGCCACGGTGAGTTCTACGGCTTTGACAGCTTTCAGCCGTCAACGGATAGATTAATGCCCAAAAAGGACTTTCCGAATCTCAATCGGGTCTCGTAAGTTTTTTACCCTTCTTTTTTTCGACACCGGATTTTTATGGTAAAACGGGATTACCGTGGCTCGTCTTCGATTTACAATCGCTGGAGAGTGGTGCACCTTGGTACTGTTCCGTTTCAAATCCATGCACGCATTTCTAAAAGTCGTACGGCACTGTTTCGCCATTTCGGATGGATGTTGCAACTTGCACCGTGGATGTTGCACCCTGTAGATATCGATTATTCGGACGGCCATTACTTCTGGCTCGTTTAGAGTTACGGGAGCCATAACCTGTCAAAACGAAGGCCACGGTGAGTTCTACAGCTTTGACCGCTTTCAGCCGTCAACGGATAGATTAATGCCCAAAAAGGACAACCCGAATCTCAATCTGGTCTCGTAAGTTTTTTACCCTTCGTTTTTTCGACACCGGATTTTTACGGTAAAACGGGATTACCGTGGCTCATCTTCGATTTGCCATCGCTGGAGAGTGGGGCACCATGGTACTGTTCCATTTCAAATCCATGCTTGCATTTCTAAAAGTCGTACGGCACTGTTTCGCCATTTCGGACGGATGTTGCAACTTGCACCGTGGATGTTGCACCGTGTAGATATCGATTATTCGGACGACCATAACTTCTGGCTCGTTTAGAGTTACAGGAGCCATAACCTGTGAAAACGAAGGCCACGGTGAGTTTTACGACTTTGACAGCTTTCAGCCGTCAACGGATAGATTAACGCCCAAAAAGGACAACCCGAATCTCAATCTGGTCTCGTAAGTTTTTTACCCTTCGTTTTTTCGACATCGGATTTTTCGGTAAAACAGGATTACCGTGACTCGTCTTCGATTTACCATCGCTGGAAAGTGGTGCCCCATGGTACTTGTAACGACCCGTATTTTACGTGTCGATAGATCGTAGAATTTGTATGTCGTTAGTGTTGATTGTATTGTCTCTAGCCTGAGCCATATGTTGATTGTATTGAGTTGGTTACCGAGTCAAGTGTTGCCGAGTTATGGTTTAGGCCGACTCAGTTGGTTACCGAGTTAAGGGATAGCTCGTATGACCGACCTAAGGGCTAATGGGTTGGAGTTGTGGCCGAGTTAAGGGGTTGACCGACTTAGTGGTGGCCGACTTAAGGTAGCAGCCGACTCATACGTTGGAGCGACTTATAGGGGTTGCCGACATAAGGGGAGACCGGCCTATGGTAATAACCGACCCACAGAGTTGACCGACTTAAGGAGTTATGGCTTAAAGGCGTGGCCGACTCAGTAGTGTTGCCGAGTTAATGACTTAGAGGAACTGACCGACTTAAGAGTTGGGCCGACCTAGTGGTCACGGCTTATTGAGTTTGCTCCGAGTTAGGGTGTGACCGACCTAAGACAGTTAGGGGTTTAAGGAAGGATGTTAGGTCGGCAAGTACCGGTATGACTTAGTATGGTTGGGTCGGCAAGGGGCTTGAGTCGTGTCCAGGATAGGTCGTGTGTGTTATAAGCCGTATAAGGCTGGGCCGTGTTAGAGTTGAGTCGGCAGGAGTTAGGTCGGCCAGGTGGTTTAAGTGTTAGGTCGGCAGAGTTTTGGGTCGGCAGAGGTTAGGTCGGCGGCGACTCAGGGACGGCCGAGCTAAGGTGGATCCAGCCTATAAATAGAGGGGTTCGGCTCACTTTTTGGCACCGGTTTTTGAAGCGACGAAGTGCTGCCATTTTGAAGACTTGTCTACAACATTTCTTCATCTTCTTTTCTCCATTCCAATCTAATTCTAACATCCATCCAAGATCGAAGATCGAGATCGAAGATCCAAGTGTCCAAGTTGAAGATCTTCATCCGTTCAAGCTAGATTTCATCGTTTTGAGTGAGATTTCGCCGGATCAAGCCGTGATCTTCGCTGTCCAGATCTGAAGTGTTTAGATTTTGAGGTGTTTGGGTGATTTGGTGAGTGGTAGTTATCTCTCACGCGGATCCAAAGGAGTATATTGGATTGGTGACTTGTTTATGTGTTAAAGTTAGCGTTTTCTCGCATTTTCCTTAAGTCTGCATGTAGATCCATCATGTTTGAAGATGTTTATCTATAGAAGTTATTTATCAAGTATTAGAAACAAAACCCATGTTTTAGATTTGATAGATCTATGCTAAAAACCATGATTTCATATGTGTTAGACTTTTGCTCATTTAATTACGAAATTGCCATTATGAATGATATTGCTTGATAGATCTTGTTTGAATGCTTGAATGTTTGAATGTATGATAGATTTGATTGATCCAAGTTAGCTTGTAGTTGATTTGGAACAAGATGGTTGAAGATGATTCAAAAGCTAAGTGGAAAGGCTCTTGAATGTTGAAAGCTGCCGATGGCATATGAAGCGGATGTGGAAGCTCATATGGTTGGATTTGATGATGATGGACTTTGCCATGATGCGAAGAGGCGAAGTATGAGATCGAGATGGGACTTTGCCATGATGCGAGGAGGCAAGCCATGATGTTAAGATGAGACTTTGCTATGATGCGATGAAGCAAAGTGTGAAGTTGAGATGGAACGGGTCATGATGACGTTCCAAGCACGGGCTGCGACGACGTGCAAAGCTATGTTGATACTCGGTGATGCGATCCGGGTTGGTGATAATGGTTAGCTTGAGAGGCGCTTGAGCTAGTATGGATGGTCGTCGAGGAGGATGACTTGGAGGCTTAGATCTCATCGTTGTTGAAGGTTCTAGCATGCTCAAAGCAAGGGTACGTTGGAACGGGCTGCGACGACGTTCCAGGCACGGGCTGCGACGACGTGCTAGTACTCTGGGTAGTTGCGAAAATTCCTAGGCACGGGCTGCGACGACGTGCGGAGTTATGGCTAGAACCGGGGTTACCATTAGCCCTTGACGGATGGTCATTCAACTAACGGTGGAATCAAAGCAATGATAACAGTGATAGCCAGAGTCATGGATGTTTGGTTGTATTATCATTCGGTCTCAAGAGCGGTGTTTTCTGGGTGCTTATCTGATCTTGGTTTAGGCCTTGGGGGTTTGTATTTGGAAAGCATCACCCTTGACTCGAGTGATTATTTCTTTACTTTAATTATCAGCTATGTTATGTTTACTTCTCCTTAGTGTGTGTCTGGGGGCTATCACTGTAGAAAGAGGTGGAGTGGGATGGTTTGGTTCCTATTCCTTTTATCCCTTATGCTCTTTTGGTATGTTTGATAGTTAATTTACTGCTCACTAAGACTTTGTCTGACTCAAGGTTTTATGTCTCCTCTTATTACCTTGGGCTGTTCATCCATGTTGGGATGGGCAGACTAGGTAGCAGGTAGCAGGTGCTGTTCTTGGATCTCTACATTGATGATGACGAAGACGAGCAGGAGGCTATGCATATTATTTCTTATATGTACTGGGTATCCGCTGCTGTGTTTGATTGAGTGTTATGTAGTGAGGTCTTGATGTATGGATTTGTTGAGATGATTGTATGAAACTACTATGATGTTATATGATGATTTTCTGTTATGAGGCTTCACTATATATTTCTCTATTGTATTTTATCCATGCGCTGTGAGTTGCGATAGAGATTCTGCGATTTTAGTTTACCCTGACTATCGTCCATGGCTGCCTTGCACACCTTTCAGCGCATTATTCCCTTGTTTTGGTGCGGGAGTCATGGGCGGTCGTCACATTTGGTATCAGAGCATT
Organism: Allium cepa; assembly: GCA_030765085.1. NCBI lineage: Eukaryota > Viridiplantae > Streptophyta > Magnoliopsida > Asparagales > Amaryllidaceae > Allium > Allium cepa. Next base: position 31,587,969 of record CM060943.1, on the reverse strand, counting down.
GGTTAATCGATTTTAGCCAACGCTCGCTGACGTAACTACGTAAGAGAGACGTAATTGTATTTTGATGGATGATTACTATATATAATATAGTAGTTTAGATGGATTTGAACTCCTTATGCAGTTGTTTCTTAAGGTGTTCTAATCATTCTTTTTACAGATATTAAGAATGAGTCGAAGTGAGAGACAAGCTGCGAGGGATAGTCGAGCTGCTAGGGAAGCTGTTGATTATGGAGCTATGTTTGAAGCTATGATGACTTCCATCATGAGGAGGGTACCAGCTTCAGGATCTTCTGTGGATGTTGGAGTTCAAGTCCAAGCTCCAAAGCCGGTGGATTTTGCTAAGCTGTGTAAGGATTATACGGCTCTTGGAGGGAAAGCTTTCTTGGGGACAGAATCTACTATTGAAGTCCAAAGATGGATTGATTCTTGTCGAAGGATTTTTGGTGATCTAGGAATTGATGATGCAACCAAGAGAAGGTTGGCATCAAGACAGCTGCAGGGGAGAGCTGCTGATTGGTGGAATTCTATCACTATAGATACCCCAGAAGAAGAGATTACTTGGGAGCAATTCCAAGTTAGATTTGAGGCCAAGTTTATCTCCACTGTTCAGAAGTCTGCTTTGTTCAAAAGGTTTGTGGAGCTCAAGCAAGGAGGGAGGCCTGTTCTTGAGTATATTTCTGAGTTCGAAGCTTTGTCTAAGTATGCCAGATCATATATTGATTCTCCCTACCAGAAGAATGAAAAGTTTGTGACTGGTCTGGATGCTTATCTTGGAAGGCAATTGGTGGATCACTTGGACGATCCATTTGAGAAGCTTGTAGAGAAAGCTCTCAGGCATGAGAGTTTGTTTCCGAGGGAAAGTTCTGTTGTTGCTGTAACCAGGGATGGATCTAAACCACAGCAGAGTGGCAATAAGAAGAGGAAGCAGCAACAGCAGAAAAGTAAGGATGGCCAGAAGAAGCCAAAGGGCGAAGTGACCTGCTATAACTGCCAACAGAAGGGCCATCTCTCCAAGGATTGCAGGAATCCAAAGGCGCCGGCAAAGTGCCACAACTGTGATAAGTCAGGGCATTTCAGGAGGGACTGTCCAGAGCCGAGGAAGGATAGGCAGGTTGTGCAAGCTTATGCTCTGGAAGCTGTGCCGTCGTCTTCAAGAGCTCCTACTGCTGAGGAGAAGGGGAAGAGTGTGGTGGTCCAAGGTACTCTTTCTATTTGTGGTGTTCCAGTTAGAGTGTTGTTTGATACTGGAGCGTCGCATTCTTTTGTTTGTGATGATTTGGTAGGCCGGTTGGGTTTGAAACCGGATATTGTTGATAGGCCATTGGTTGTGACTAATCCAGTTGGGGGTTCGTCATGTTTGTGTATGATATGCCATGGTCTAGTTGTGTCGAGTCATGATTGCTCGTTTGTTTGTGATTGCTTTGTTCTGAACTTTGCGGGGTTCGGAATTATTTTGGGTATGGACTGGCTTAGGAAGTATGCGGCTAGGATTGATTGTGAGAGGCTGGAGGTGACAGTCGGGAATGTGGATGGGCGAAAGGTTGTGATACGATGTAAGCATGAAGAAGGCGTCTTCATGAGCTTCATGTATTCGCTGGTTGTTCCACGAGATGGACTGTCATTAGTGCCTATTGTGAATGGATTTGAGGACGTCTTTGACGAAGTCAAAGGGTTGCCGCCGCATAGGGAGATCGAGTTTCGTATCGATCTAGTTGAGGGAGCCAGACCTGTTGTGATGCCTCTTAGGCGGATGGCACCGAGGGAGCAGCAAGAGCTGAAGGTGCAAGTTGATGACCTTTTGCAGAAAGGATTCATTCGGAGAAGTGTGTCCGAATGGGGTGCGCCCGTTGTGTTCGCAACCAAAGCGGATGGATCGTTGAGGTTGTGTGTGGATTATCGTGAGCTGAATAAGGTGACTAAGAAGAACAAGTATCCATTGCCGAGAATAGATGACTTGTTTGATCAGCTTCACGAGGCTAAGGTGTTTTCTCAGATGGATTTGGCAACGGGATTTCACCAGTTGAGAGTGGCAAGGGATAGTGTGCCAAAGACTGCTTTCAGGACACCGTCCGGTTTTTATGAGTGGCTGGTAATGCCGTTTGGATTGACTAACGCGCCAGCGTATTTTGTGGATCTTATGAATAGAGTATTCAGAGATCAGTTGAATAAGTTCGTGCTTGTGTTTGTGGATGATATTTTGGTTTATTCCAGAACTGAGGAAGAGCACAAGACGCACTTGAGGATTGTTTTGGAAATCTTGCGGAAACATCAGCTGAAGGCTAAGTTTTCGAAGTGTCACTTCTGGAAGAGTGAAGTGAGGTTCTTAGGCCATGTTATCTCTGGAAATGGAATAGCGGTTGATCCCGCTAAGGTGGCAGCGATACAGGATTGGGTTAGACCTAAGAATGCATCTGATGTGAGAAGTTTTCTTGGATTAGCAGGATATTATCGTCGGTTTATCAAAGACTTTTCCAAGATAGCTGCACCGTTGACAGGGTTGACGAAGAAGAACCAAGTGTTCAGGTGGGATGATAAGTGTGAGCAAGCTTTCGTAATCCTGAAAGAGCGACTGACGAGTGCTCCTGTCTTGACTATTCCTGGTGGGAATGATGAGATGGTGGTTTACACCGATGCATGTGGCACTGGACTTGGAGCAGTGCTAATGCAGAGAGATAAGGTTGTTGTGTATGCTAGTCGACAACTGAAGCCGCATGAAAGGAATTATCCGACTCATGATTTGGAGTTAGCGGCGATTGTGTTTGCTTTGAAGATGTGGAGACACTATCTATTGGGAGTTAGATTCGAGTTGTTCACAGATCATAAGTCGTTGAAGTATCTGTTCTCCCAAAAGGATTTGAATCTTCGACAGCAACGGTGGCTAGAGTTCCTAGCATCATATGATTTTGGTATAGCCTATACTCCGGGAAAAGGTAACGCTGTGGCTGATGCGTTAAGTCGAAGACATGCAGGATTGGGAGCCATGTTTTCGGAATGGAAGAGTCTCGAGTATTTGGCTGGATTTGATTTCAGGCCTAGATGTGAATTGGAACCTGAGATGTTGGCAAACTTATCGATAAGGCCTACTCTTGTGGAAAGGATTGGCGAGAGCCAAAAGCGAGACGATAAGCTTGTCAGGATTATCCGAGATTTGGAAGCTGGATTGACTCCAGAGAAGGATAAGGGATTCGAGGTCGATCGAGAGGGTTGGCTTCGAAAGCAAGGACGATTAGTTGTTCCCGATGTTGATGGATTGAGAGATGAAGTTCTGAGGGAAAGTCATCACTCGAAGTTGACAATTCATCCAGATGGAAATAAGATGTATCGGGATATGAAGAGAACTTACTACTGGGAAGGTATGAAGAAAGATGTTGGAAATTTTATTTCCAAATGTATGAATTGCCAGTTAGTGAAAGCTGAGCAGAAGAAGCCCAGTGGATTACTTCAGCCATTAGAGGTTCCTACATGGAAATGGGAGCAAGTGTCGATGGATTTTATCGATGGTCTACCTAGGACAAGAGCAGGGAATGAAGGGATTTGGGTCATAGTAGATCGTTTGACTAAGAGTGCAAGGCTCATTCCTGTTCGATCGACTAGGACTGCATCGAAGTTGGCTGAGTTATATGTGAAGTGGATAGTTCGTTTCCATGGTGTTCCGAAGAGTATAGTGAGCGATCGAGATCCATTGTTCACTAGTGGATTTTGGAAGAGCTTCCAGGAAGTTTTGGGAACCGAGTTGTGTTTGAGTACAGCTTATCACCCTCAAACCGATGGTCAGACTGAGAGAGTCAACCGAGTTTTGGAAGATCTCTTGAGAGCATGTGTTTTGGACTTCGGAGGATCATGGGAAGATCACCTTCATTTGGTGGAATTTGCTTATAATAACAGTTATCAGTCGAGCATTGGTATGGCACCATATGAGGCATTATATGGAAGACCGTGTAACTCTCCGACATGTTGGTTGGAAACCGGAGAAAAGTTGATACTTGGGCCAGAGATGATTCGACAGACTTCGGATTGTATAGAGATCATTCGGCAACGAATGAAGGCAGCCCAAGATCGTCAGAAGAGTTATGCCGACAATCGTCGAAAGGATTTGGAATTCGACGTGGGCGATATGGTTTTTGTGAAGATTTCTCCGTTGAAGAATGTTATTAGATTCGGGAAGAAAGGAAAGTTAACTCCGAGATTTGTTGGGCCATTCCCGATTATCGAGCGAATTGGAAAGCTCGCTTATAGATTGGAGTTACCGGAAAAGATGGCGGGTGTGCACAATCTTTTTCATGTGTCTTATCTACGAAAGTATGTGCACGATCCAACTACGGTGGTTTCTGCTGATAGCTGTGAAGACTTAGAGGTTGATCCAGTGGTTACGAGACCTCGTAAGCCGCTTCGTATTGTTGAAACCGATACGAAACAGCTTAGGAGGAAGACGATTACGTTGCTCAAGGTACAATGGAGTGATGATGTTAACGACTGTACATGGGAGGAGGAAGAGAGGATGAAGGCAGCTCATCCCGGACTCTTCGAGGTATGGCCCTAAAGTGTCGTGACATCTCATGAATTTGTAGCTTGTTCTAAGTCTTAGAATTCTGCATGCTAGGCTAGAATTGGATGCATGGTTTGTTGATTGCTATGGATGATAGGCATGCGGAATAATTTTGATTGCTGTTGTTTGCTTGGAATTTCGGGGGCGAAATTCCTAAGGGGGAGAGAATGTAACGACCCGTATTTTACGTGTCGATAGATCGTAGAATTTGTATGTCGTTAGTGTTGATTGTATTGTCTCTAGCCTGAGCCATATGTTGATTGTATTGAGTTGGTTACCGAGTCAAGTGTTGCCGAGTTATGGTTTAGGCCGACTCAGTTGGTTACCGAGTTAAGGGATAGCTCGTATGACCGACCTAAGGGCTAATGGGTTGGAGTTGTGGCCGAGTTAAGGGGTTGACCGACTTAGTGGTGGCCGACTTAAGGTAGCAGCCGACTCATACGTTGGAGCGACTTATAGGGGTTGCCGACATAAGGGGAGACCGGCCTATGGTAATAACCGACCCACAGAGTTGACCGACTTAAGGAGTTATGGCTTAAAGGCGTGGCCGACTCAGTAGTGTTGCCGAGTTAATGACTTAGAGGAACTGACCGACTTAAGAGTTGGGCCGACCTAGTGGTCACGGCTTATTGAGTTTGCTCCGAGTTAGGGTGTGACCGACCTAAGACAGTTAGGGGTTTAAGGAAGGATGTTAGGTCGGCAAGTACCGGTATGACTTAGTATGGTTGGGTCGGCAAGGGGCTTGAGTCGTGTCCAGGATAGGTCGTGTGTGTTATAAGCCGTATAAGGCTGGGCCGTGTTAGAGTTGAGTCGGCAGGAGTTAGGTCGGCCAGGTGGTTTAAGTGTTAGGTCGGCAGAGTTTTGGGTCGGCAGAGGTTAGGTCGGCGGCGACTCAGGGACGGCCGAGCTAAGGTGGATCCAGCCTATAAATAGAGGGCTTCGGCTCACTTTTTGGCACCGGTTTTTGAAGCGACGAAGTGCTGCCATTTTGAAGACTTGTCTACAACATTTCTTCATCTTCTTTTCTCCATTCCAATCTAATTCTAACATCCATCCAAGATCGAAGATCGAGATCGAAGATCCAAGTGTCCAAGTTGAAGATCTTCATCCGTTCAAGCTAGATTTCATCATTTTGAGTGAGATTTCGCCGGATCAAGCCGTGATCTTCGCTGTCCAGATCTGAAGTGTTTAGATTTTGAGGTGTTTGGGTGATTTGGTGAGTGGTAGTTATCTCTCACGCGGATCCAAAGGAGTATATTGGATTGGTGACTTGTTTATGTGTTAAAGTTAGCGTTTTCTCGCATTTTCCTTAAGTCTGCATGTAGATCCATCATGTTTGAAGATGTTTATCTATAGAAGTTATTTATCAAGTATTAGAAACAAAACCCATGTTTTAGATTTGATAGATCTATGCTAAAAACCATGATTTCATATGTGTTAGACTTTTGCTCATTTAATTACGAAATTGCCATTATGAATGATATTGCTTGATAGATCTTGTTTGAATGCTTGAATGTTTGAATGTATGATAGATTTGATTGATCCAAGTTAGCTTGTAGTTGATTTGGAACAAGATGGTTGAAGATGATTCAAAAGCTAAGTGGAAATGCTCTTGAATGTTGAAAGCTGCCGATGGCATATGAAGCGGATGTGGAAGCTCATATGGTTGGATTTGATGATGATGGACTTTGCCATGATGCGAAGAGGCGAAGTATGAGATCGAGATGGGACTTTGCCATGATGCGAGGAGGCAAGCCATGATGTTAAGATGAGACTTTGCTATGATGCGATGAAGCAAAGTGTGAAGTTGAGATGGAACGGGTCATGATGACGTTCCAAGCACGGGCTGCGACGACGTGCAAAGCTATGTTGATACTCGGTGATGCGATCCGGGTTGGTGATAATGGTTAGCTTGAGAGGCGCTTGAGCTAGTATGGATGGTCGTCGAGGAGGATGACTTGGAGGCTTAGATCTCATCGTTGTTGAAGGTTCTAGCATGCTCAAAGCAAGGGTACGTTGGAACGGGCTGCGACGACGTTCCAGGCACGGGCTGCGACGACGTGCTAGTACTCTGGGTAGTTGCGAAAATTCCTAGGCACGGGCTGCGACGACGTGCGGAGTTATGGCTAGAACCGGGGTTACCATTAGCCCTTGACGGATGGTCATTCAACTAACGGTGGAATCAAAGCAATGATAACAGTGATAGCCAGAGTCATGGATGTTTGGTTGTATTATCATTCGGTCTCAAGAGCGGTGTTTTCTGGGTGCTTATCTGATCTTGGTTTAGGCCTTGGGGGTTTGTATTTGGAAAGCATCACCCTTGACTCGAGTGATTATTGCTTTACTTTAATTATCAGCTATGTTATGTTTACTTCTCCTTAGTGTGTGTCTGGGGGCTATCACTGTAGAAAGAGGTGGAGTGGGATGGTTTGGTTCCTATTCCTTTTATCCCTTATGCTCTTTTGGTATGTTTGATAGTTAATTTACTGCTCACTAAGACTTTGTCTGACTCAAGGTTTTATGTCTCCTCTTATTACCTTGGGCTGTTCATCCATGTTGGGATGGGCAGACTAGGTAGCAGGTAGCAGGTGCTGTTCTTGGATCTCTACATTGATGATGACGAAGACGAGCAGGAGGCTATGCATATTATTTCTTATATGTACTGGGTATCCGCTGCTGTGTTTGATTGAGTGTTATGTAGTGAGGTCTTGATGTATGGATTTGTTGAGATGATTGTATGAAACTACTATGATGTTATATGATGATTTTCTGTTATGAGGCTTCACTATATATTTCTCTATTGTATTTTATCCATGCGCTGTGAGTTGCGATAGAGATTCTGCGATTTTAGTTTACCCTGACTATCGTCCATGGCTGCCTTGCACACCTTTCAGCGCATCATTCCCTTGTTTTGGTGCGGGGGTCATGGGCGGTCGTCACCGTACTGTTCCGTTTCAAATCCATGCACGCATTTCTAAATGACGTACGACACTGTTTCGCCATTTCGGACGGATGTTGCACCTTGCACCGTGGATGTTGCACCCTATAGATATCGATTATTCGGACGGTCATAACTTCTGCCTCGTTTAGAGGTACGGGAGCCATAACCTGTCAAAACAAAGGCCACGGTGAGTTCTACGGCTTTGACATCTTTCAGCCGTCAACGGATAGATTAATGCCCAAAAAGAACAACCCGAATCTCAATCGGGTCTCGTAAGTCTTTTACCCTTCGTTTTTTCGACACCGCATTTTTACGGTAAAACGGGATTACCGTGGCTCGTCTTCGATTTACCATCGGTGGAGAGTGGTGCACCATGGTACTGTTCCGTTTCAAATCCATGCACGCATTTCTAAAAGTCGTATGACACTGTTTCGCCATTTAGGACGGACGTTGCACCTTGCACCACGGATGTTGCACCCTATAGATATCGATTATTCGGACGACCATAACTTCTGGCTCGTTTAGAGTTACGGGAGCGATAACCTGTCAAAACGAAGGCCACGATAATTTTTACGGCTTTGATCGCTTTCAGCCATCAACGGATAGATTAATGCCCAAAAAGGACAACCCGAATCTCAATCTGGTCTCGTAAATTTTTTACCCTTCGTTTTTTCGACATCGGATTTTTACGGTAAAACGGGATTACCGTGGCTCGTCTTCGATTTACCATCGCTGGAGAGTGGTACACCTTGGTACTGTTCCGTTTCAAATCCATGCACGCATTTCTAAACTACGTACGACACTGTTTCGCCATTTCGGACGGATGTTGCACCTTGCACCGTTGATGTTGCACCCTATAGATATCGATTATTCGGACGGTCATAACTTCTGCCTCGTTTAGAGTTACGGGAGCCATAACCTGTCATAACAAAGGCCACGGTGAGTTCTACGGCTTTGACAGCTTTCAGCCGTCAACGGATAGATTAATGCCCAAAAAGGACAACCCGAATCTCAATCGGGACTCGTAAGTTTTTTACCCTTCGTTTTTTCGACACCGCATTTTTACGGTAAAACGGGATTACCGTGGCTCGTCTTCGATTTACCATCGCTGGAGAGTGGTGCAGAATGGTACTGTTCCATTTCAAATCCGTGCACGCATTTCTAAAAGTCGAACGGCACTGTTTCGCCATTTCGGACGGATGTTGCACCTTGCACCGTGGATGTTGCACCCTGTAGATATCAATTATTCGGACGACCATAACTTCTGGCTCGTTTAGAGTTACGAGAGCCATAACCTGTCAAAACGAAGGCCATGGTGAGTTCTACGGCTTTGACAGCTTTCAGCGGTCAACGGATAGATTAATGCCCAAAAAGGACAACCCGAATCTCAATCTGGTCTCGTAAGTTTTTTACGCTTCATTTTTTCGACACCGCATTTTTACGGCAAAACGGGATTACCGTGGCTCGTCTTCGATTTACCATCGCTGGAGAGTGGTGCAGAATGGTACTGTTCCGTTTCAAATCCATGCACGGATTTCTAAAAGTCGTACGGCACTGTTTCGCCATTTCGGACGGATGTTGCACCTTGCACCGTGGATTTTGCACCCTGTAGATATCGATTATTCGGACGACCATAACTTCTGGCTCGTTTATAGTTACGGGAGCCATAACCTGTCAAAACGAAGGCCACAGTGAGTTCTACGGTTTGACAGCTTTCAGCCGTCAACGGATAGATTAATGCCCAAAAAGGACAACCCGAATCTCAATCGGTTCTCGTAAGTTTATTACCCTTCGTTTTTTCGACACCGGATTTTTACGGTAAAACGGGATTACCGTGGCTCGTCTTGGATTTACCATCGCTGGAGAGTGGTACACCTTGGTACTGTTCTGTTTCAAATCCGTGCTCGCATTTCTAAAAGTCGTACGGCACAGTTTCGCCATTTCGGACGGATGTTGTAACTTGCACCGTGGATGTTGCTCCCTGTAGATATCGATTATTCGGACGGCCATAACTTCTGGCTCGTTTATAGTTACGGGAGCCATAACCTGTCAAAACGAAGGCCACATTGAGGTCTACAGCTTTGACAGCTTTCAGCCGTCAACGGATAGATTAATGCGCAAAAAGGACAACCCGAATCTCTATCTGGTCTCGTAAGTTTTTTACCCTTCGTTTTTTCGACACCGGATTTTTACGGTAAAACGGGATTACCGTGGCTCGTCTTCGATTTACCATCGCTGGAGAGTGGTGCACCATGGTACTGTTTCGTTTCAAATCCATGCACGCATTTCTAAAAATCGTACGGCACTGTTTCGCCATTTCGGACGGATGTTGCACCTTGCACCGTGGATGTTGCACCGTGTAGATATCGATTATTCGCACGACCATAACTTCTGGCTCGTTTAGAGTTACGGGAGCCATATCCAGTGAAAACAAAGGCCACGGTGATTTCTACGGCTTTGACAGCTTTCAGCCATCAACGGATAGATTAATGCCCAAAAAGGACAACCCGAATCTCAATCCGGTCTCGTAAGTTTTTTACCCTTCATTTTTTCGACATCGGATTTTTGGTAAAACGGGATTACCGTGACTCGTCTTCGATTTACCATCGCTGGAAAGTGGTGCACCATGGTACTGTTCCGTTTCAAATCCATGCACGCATTTTAAAAGACGTACGACAATGTTTCGCCATTTCGGACGGATGTTGCTGTTGAGTCACAAGTTTTATGAAAGTTTTGATTTCTGACAAATAAGGCGATCGACAAAACAAGGTCATTAGAGCTATATATGGTACTCTAGATTATAGGTTGATTATTTGATGTTGTAATAGTAATAAATTTGTTAAAATCTATCCTCAAATAATCATGCATATCAAGGAAATCAATATATATACGAATAAATTATAGTTGCATGTAGTTGCACAATTCAATGTGCAATTTTACAGGTACCGGTCGACCGGTCATTATATGTGCGGTCGATCGTTCCTGTGTAAATTGCACAGTGAACGTGCACACATGCACATAACGCATATATATTTTAAATTCCTGTCTACTGGTCACTTTTTAACCTGTCGACCGTTTTTGAACAGAAAGCAATTTTTCCAAAAGACACTTCTCTTCTCCAAAGGTTGCATCTCTTAACCTTTCACCAAAGATCATATCTCTTAATGGCAAAGAGTTACAACCATTCTTATCTATATAAACTCATCCAATTCGTTGATTAAACAACAACGATTTTATATTCTTTTAATCTAATCTCTGATCTTAATTCTGCATTATAAAAGCTCTAAATTATTTTATTGAATCTTTGAAACTATTTCATATCCTTTGATTCAGTAATATACTTTCCTTAATCTTTTCAAAACATCATATCGCATACTTTGAGGATAAAATTATAGGAAGGGTGTACTGCTAGTGACAAATCCGTGTTTTCAAGAGCACAAGTTGTCAACAACAATTGTATTTGTTCTTTTGTTGAAGTCCTCTGTGTTATAAGAGGCAAGTGTTGAAGTCCTCATTGTATTAGAGGCGTGAAATCCCGTTCGGCTGTTTGGGTATTGTAAACCTGTTCCTCCGGGTGAAGCGAGGTAGTTAATAGTGAAAATCCAGATAGAAGTCTGGGACTGGACGTAGGACGGTGCTCCGAACCAGTATAAAAATCTCTGGTGTGATTTTTCTATTTTTATTTTTACTTTGCTACTATCATCTATTTTCCGCATTTATATTATAGTCCATATTACACGATCTGTGTGTACTATATTAGCACGTGCATTCGTATACACACACCCACTTTCATTTGGTATCAGAGCACGGTCATCATATAACCGTAACATAGTTATTTGATATATTCTTGTAATATGGCAAATAACGCAAGTACTAGCACTCAAAACACCACCTACACGGAAGGTCAATCGACACAAAGACCTTCATTTTTCAATGGTCTTAACTATAGTTATTGGGCAACACGTATGTCATTCTTTATGCAATCAAGTAGCTATGATGCTTGGAATGCTACTCAAAGAGAAATAGTGAATCCAACTACTGATTATTCAGAATGGACTGTGGCTGAGAAAACGGCAGCAGCCGTAAATGCAAGAGCAATAAATATGTTGTTCTGTGTATTAGACCAAAATGAATATAACCGTGTTAGTATCTGCACTACTGCATATCAAATTTGGCAAACGCTAAAAATCACTCATGAAGGTACTAACAAGGTTAAACAAGCCAAAATAGCCATGCTGAAAAGTCAATTTCAAAATTTCAAAATGAAACCAAATGAGACAATCAATGACATGTATTCACGGTTTCAAACTATTCACCATGCACTTATTGGCTTAGGATAAAAGTATTCTGATTTCGATGTTGTTTCAACATTCCTACATTCTCTGACTAGTGAATGGGAAGGAAAAGTATTAGCAATTGAAGAAGCTAATGACCTTTCCGTCATGAAGCCAGATGAATTGATAGGAAATTTAATGTCCTATGAAGCAAATTTGCAGGCTAGAAAAGAACAGAAAGAAGAAAAGAAAAATGTAGCATTTCATGTTGAGAAAGATGAAAATGAATCAGATTCTGAAGATGAAGATTTGGCGTTCATTGCTAAAGGATTCAAAAAATTCCTAAAATATCAAAAAGCCAGTCGTTACAATAAAAAGAAACCTGGATCAAATAAACCATCTTCATCTGCTATAGAATGTTTCAACTGCCATAAAAAGGGACACATGCAGAAGGATTGTCCAGAACAAAAGAAGAATTCAGAAAATGACAAATTCAAATATAAGAAGGACAAATCAAAGAAACGAGCCTTCTCAGTAACATGGGATGATTCAGAGTCATCTTCATCAGAAAGTGAAAGTGATTCGGAGAATGAACAAGCTAATGTTTGTTTTATGGCAACAGAAGATGAGGTACAAATTCCTACATTTGATAAATTACTTGATATTAATGCTGAATTGATAGTCAAATATAAAGACATAAAACGTCAATTAAAAGTAGTCAAAGCAGATTTAAGTAGAGCAGAGTTTGAACGAGATATGTTAAAAGATGAGAAGAAAATATTAGAAGAAGAACTTGAAAAATTTCAAGAATCATCATCTAATGTTGACTCTCAAATATCTCTTTTGAGTCAAGAAATAGAAGCTCAAAAAGAAAAAAATAATGCTCTCACTACTGAAAATCATGAGCTTAAAGCAAAAGTCAAAATTCTAGACCTAGAAAAAGCTAGTTTACAAACAAAGTTTGATGACATTACTCAAAATATTTCTAACTTTAACAAAGGTCGAGAAAATTTGACAAAAATCATTGAAAATTCACAATCTATTTCAGATAAACAAGGTTTGGGATATAACAAACATGAAACTAAGAAACATCTTAGAAATAAAAGGAGGAAGAAAGTACAAAAAACTGAAGCTAAGAAAAGTCTTAGTTTATTATATTCCAAACCAAAACCAGTTGTGAAATTTCAAAAGAAAAATGTCAAGACTATCAAAATATGGGCTCCTAAAACAAATAATAATTTGATTCGGAACAAATACATTCAGCAATTCATGAATACTGTACATTTTAATAACAATTATATATATAAAGGGGATACCGGACCCAAATGGGTTTGGACTCCTAAGACCTAACTCTTAGGACCCTATAAAAAGTGGGTACCATGGACTTAATTCTATTTTTTGCAGGTCCCACTGAAGAAAAGAGGAAAGTGGATATTGGACAGTGGTTGCTCAAAGCATATGACGGGAGACAAGAGCTTATTAACAAATATTAAATACTCAGATGGTGTCTCCGTCACTTTTGGAGACAATTCAAAAGGTTATATCATCGGCAAAGGCGATGTGAGCAATTGCGGTACATCTAACTTACCTCTTATTACTAATGTCATGCTAGTTAGAAATTTAAAACACAATTTACTTAGTATTAGTCAGTTATGTGACAAGGGTTTTACAATTTCCTTTTCAAATAATAAGTGTAGTATTTTAGATAAAGACCATAATTTGGTTTTCGAAGGTTATAGAGACAGAAATATATATATTCTGAATATGAATATTAATCATAATTCAGATATGTGTCTTGTGGCTAATGACAATGATCCATGGCTATGGCACAAACGTTTCTGTCATATAAACTTCAGAACTATTGACAAGCTAGCCAAAAACAATCTAGTTAGAGGACCACCCAAAATGAGTTTTAAAGTTAACAACATTTGTGATGCATGTCAATTAGGAAAATTGACCAAATCATCTTTTAAATCCAAGAAAGTCATATCAACATTACAACCACTTGAGTTACTGCACATGGATTTATTTGGACCTATTAGAGTTCAATCAATAAATCACAGTCAATATGTGCTTGTAATTGTTGATGATTTCTCTCGTTATACACGGACAATTTTCTTAAAAAATAAAAGTGATACTTTCGATCATTTCAAATCTTTCGTCAAAAGAATTCAAAAATCAAAAGGGATTAAAGTTAAAAATATAAGAAGTGATCATGGCGGAGAGTTTGAAAATAATGAATTTGAACATTTTTGTACAAAGAAAGGTATATATCATAATTTTTCGTTTCCCAGAACTCCACAACAGAATGGAGTTGTAGAACGAAAGAACTGAACTTTACAAGAATGTGCAAGAACGTTATTGAATGGAACCATCTTACCAAAACATTTCTAGGCAGAAGCTGTCGCAACTGCCTGTTATGTTTTAAATCGTGTGTCCATAAGACCTCTTACCAAGAATACTCCTTATGAATTGTTTAACAAAAGAAAGCCCAAAATCTCATACTTCAAAGTTTTTGGTTCCAAGTGCTTTATTTTAAATACGAAAGACCAGCTTGGCAAATTCGATCCAAAAGCCGATGAAGGAATATTTGTCGGTTATTCGGAACGAAGTAAGGCCTATCGGATATTTAATAAACGAACCAAAACTATTGAAGAATCACTTCATGTCTCTTTTGATGAAATCTATCAGCATCCTCACACAATATCAGATGATGACGAATCAATAGTCACTGACAATCCAATCATCTCAAATACTGATTCTGACTCAGAAATAATTATTGAGAATACTCCTCAAATATGTGAATACAATCACCACCAAGAATATTAAGAGACCATCGGGCCCAAAATATAATAGGTGAAATAACATCACATGTCAGAACAAGGAGTCAACTCAATCAAATGGGTCATGTTGCTTTTCTCTCAAATATCGAACCCAAGAATCCAAAAGAAGCTGCTACAGATGATTACTGGATCATTGCCATGCAGGAAGAACTAAATCAGTTTGAGCGCAATGACGTTTGGGAACTTGTTCCAAGACCAACTGATCAGTCAGTAATTGGTACTAAATGGGTCTATAAAAATAAGGCTGACGAACAAGGAAATATCACCAAAAATAAAGCAAGATTAGTAGCACAAGGATACAATCAGGAAGAAGGTATCGATTATGAAGAAACTTTTGCAGCAGTTGCTCGACTAGAAGCTATTAGAATTCTATTATCTTTTGCTTGTCACCATAATTTCAAACTTTATCAGATGGATGTCAAAAGTGCTTTCTCAATGGATTTATCAAAGAGAATGTCTATGTCGAACAACCTCCTTTGTTCGTACATGAAAAATATCCTGACCATGTATTCAAACTTAAGAAAGCTCTGTATGGTTTAAAACAAGCACCTCGTGCTTGGTATGAACGACTATGTAGCTATCTTATTAATTCAGGATTTCAAATAGGCAAAGTCGATCAAACTTTGTTTATTAAACATTCTCGAAAAGATATTCTAGTTATCCAGATATATGTAGACGATATCATCTTTGGTTCAACAAACGATAAACTATGCAAGGAATTTGCAAGAATTATGACCAAAGAATTCGAAATGTCTCATATGGGAGAACTATCTTATTTTCTTGGACTTCAAATCAAGCAACTTTCAAACGGTATTTTTATCAATCAAGAAAAATACTGTGAAAATCTTATCAAACGCTTCGGACTAGAAAATACATCTGGTAAACCAACTCCTATGAGTACAACTACACATCTTGAAAAAGATGAAAGTGGTAAGAATGTTGACCAGAAATTATATCGAAGCATGATTGGTTCTCTTCTTTATCTTACAGCTAGTCGTCCAGATATAATAATGAGTGTTTGTTTATGTGCTCGTTTTCAAGCCGATCCAAAGGAATCACATCTACGAGCAGTGAAACGTATAATTCGTTATCTTAATAATACCAAAGATTTCGGTCTTTTTTATCCAAAAGAATGTCCATTTGAATTAGTATCATATAGTGATGCTGATTTCGGTGGCTCACGAACGGATAGAAAAAGTACAAGTGGTACGTGCCATTTTATTGGAAAATCACTTGTCTCTTGGTTCAGTAAGAAACAGAATTGTGTTTCACTATCAACATGTGAAGCTGAATATATATCAGCAGCTCTTGCTTGTACTCAAGTATTATATATGCAACAAACACTTCAAGATTTTGATATTCATTTATCAAATTCTATTATATACTGTGATAACAGTAGTGCTATAAATCTCTCTAAAAATCCAGTAAATCACTCCAGAACCAAACACATTGATATCCGTCATCATTTCCTTCGAGATAATATTGACAAAGGAAATATATGTCTTGAATATGTTCATACTGACAATCAGTTAGCAGATATTTTTACTTAGCCTCTGCTCGAATCTAATTTTATTAGATTACGAAGAGAGCTTGGTTTAATTTCAAGAAAAAATCTTGACTAAGTAAATTCTAAAGAACGTCTTCTTATTAGTTATCCTTTAGTTATTCTTTTTAGTTATCCTTTAACTTTAACTATTGCATAAACTATATTTTTCTTACATTAAATATAAGCCACTGCTTTATTTAATGGTTAAATTCTATTTACTCATTTTATAAATTCAGTTTTAAAAAGAAAGCTATTTTTAGATTTACAATAAAATTTCTGCTTATGTTTTCTTGGTTAAAATTTATCATTAACTCACATCCATAAGTTTATATATATGAAACTTGTATATAAGCTTGCAAAAATTTTATATTTTGTTCATCTTTACTTCTTTTCCAACCATAATACTATATACAACTTACACTATGGCTCACATTTGTGATAAATGTGCTCAAGAATCTCACATTTCTATTACGAGCTCTGAGTCGGAGGAATATTATTCTCCTACAACTCCAAAACAAAAATCAAGTTGTCATCATCAATGCTCTTGTATGTCTGATAAAACTCCAAATTCAAAACGAGTGAAGAGGACACTATTCTATTCTCCTCGAACCAAAGCTCAAATCGATGAGATACACCACTACCAGAAACATCAGATAGACCTTCAGAGACAACTCCATTACGGGCAAAGTCAACTTTATCACGAGCAACAACGGACGTCGGCACGATTGTCCGTTTTAGAAAAGTTGGCAACATTTTTCTGCGGTTCCAACAAACATGACGTGCATGAACCAATGTCGTCTAGGCCATCAACATCTAAAAGTCCTAACTCATGGGATCGGAACTATGAGAAGAATGAAGGAGCTCAGAAACAATGGAGTCCATGGTCGAAACGTATTGAAGGAAACAACGATAATTCTAATGACGAACTTTCTCATTAGATTTATATATAGTTATTATATCTTTATCTATCTCTTGTATAATGACGGTTATATTTTGTATTACGTATAAAATATAATAGGTTGATATATAATAAAAACTTGAAAAATAAACTTAAATTTCACATCAGACCAAAACCGGTCGACCGCCCCTAATATAGCAGGTCGACCGTTTGCTCTCTGGTTGAAAACGGTCGACCGGCCAAAATCAGTAGGTCGACCGGTTGACGTATTTTCAGTTTTTTATATAAACCTATGCGTTAATTTTCCCTCTACCCTCATTCACTCTTTACTCAAGCTGTTCTCTTACCCCAAATCACAAACCCTAGTTTCCATCTTTCAATTCCCAAATCACAAATTCTCCAACAATGGCTCCTCCTCAAAAGAAATCCAAGAAAGGAGCAACCTCTGAAACTTCATCTCTTACCATCTCCGTCAAAAAATGGCTTCAAACTCCAATTGCTGTAACAAGATGGAATCAGATGACAAAGTACAAGTTTCATCCAGGCTCTTTCATCAAATTTGATGATTTCACGGCTTATGGAGTTCGGAGGTTAGCCAATAATGCCAATATTACTCCATTAATAGATTTTTCTGCAAATAGTGTGGAGATAAATCATTTGATGATCAAATTACTTTATGCCAACATGAATCTTGATGAATATCAACCTGATAATCCAAACGGCGTCATCTGGTCTGTGGTCTGTGGGAAGCAAATTTTTCTTACTCATGCTAGAATTGCCTCTATACTTGGTATTCCAAATCGAGGCGAAGAGTTTTTATCTACCTTCTGCGAAGTCTTCACTCGAAATAGTACCAATCATCAGTTTATAGAAACAATAGTGATGGCACTAAGTCTATTGGACTTCGACCGACAGCCAGGTTACTTCATCGGGTTTTGATGCATTCTCTTTTTCCTAGACTTGGAAATTATGATGCAGTGTACAAAGAAAACTTCAAGGCACTCTATGCTATCTATGGTGAAATCCAAATCAATTGGGTTCACATGCTTTTTGATGAAATTCTCAAGGTAAATAACTCAACCCGGCCTCATTTCTTCTACAATGAATATATCATGAGACTTTTGTTAGCTTGTGGGGTCAATCCTCCTGATTCTGCAACCTCAAAACCAAAATGCATTGATTCCATCACCATCAAGTGAATGAAGCTTCCTCCACCTTATCTTGAGATTATGCCTTTTGAAGAATGGCAACAAAGAGGACCAAGGAAACAACGAGCAACTTCCTCTCGTCCTCGTTCCGATGAAGTAAAACTTTTAAAATCAAAGTCATCAACAAAAGAATCACTTGAAACAATCGCGCGTAACCAATTTTTGCTTGAATCACGTCTCAAGCGCATGGACTCTAAAATCGATAAGCGCTTCAATAAGGTCAAGTCATTCTTTGGTATGTTATGGGATGCTATATCATGTTCCACATCCACCTCTGTTCAAACACAAGACCCAGGAAAACGTCCTGCTGCTCCAGTTTTCACCTGGACATCATCTGACGAGTCTACAGGAATGAGTGGTCATGGACATGGTGAATCATCTAGAGGGCACAATGATGAGGAAGAAGATGATGATGATGATGACAACGATGATG
The DNA here is from genome assembly GCA_030765085.1 of Allium cepa. NCBI lineage: Eukaryota > Viridiplantae > Streptophyta > Magnoliopsida > Asparagales > Amaryllidaceae > Allium > Allium cepa. The sequence continues at coordinate 31,569,280 of CM060943.1, read as the reverse complement.
ATGATGATGAAGAGGAGATACGATCTGCTTCATCCTAGATTATATTATGGTTTAGATCTTTAAAAACATTCATCGACACTTGTACTAAATAGTGTCGTTATTTATGTTTTTCAATTGACATTATGTTCTGTAGTAAACTCTGTTATGTTTTTTGATGTATTAATGATTTATTTTTCTATGCATATCATATTCATTCTATGCATATCATATTCTAGTTACTCCTTTTTGTCGATGACAAAGGGGGAGAAAGGGCTAACAATTGCTTGCAGGAACATACATTTATAAGAATTCAAAGAGAAAGAGATCACATACTCAGGGGGAGATTCAGATTTGCAGATATATATTGTCATCAATCAAAAAGGGGGAGAATGTTGAGTCACAAGTTTTATGAAAGTTTTGATTTCTGACAAATAAGGCGATCGACAAAACAAGGTCATTAGAGCTATATATGGTACTCTAGATTATAGGTTGATTATTTGATGTTGTAATAGTAATAAATTTGTTAAAATCTATCCTCAAATAATCATGCATATCAAGGAAATCAATATATATACGAATAAATTATAGTTGCATGTAGTTGCACAATTCAATGTGCAATTTTACAGGTACCGGTCGACCGGTCATTATATGTGCGGTCGACCGTTCCTGTGTAAATTGCACAGTGAACGTGCACACATGCACATAACGTATATATATTTTAAATTCCTGTCTACTGGTTACTTTTTTACATGTCGACCGTTTTTGAACAGAAAGCAATTTTTCCAAAAGACACTTCTCTTCTCCAAAGGTTGCATCTCTTAACCTTTCACCAAAGATCAGATCTCTTAATGGCAAAGAGTTACAACCATTCTTATCTATATAAACTCATCCAATTCGTTGATTAAACAACAACGATTTCATATTCTTTTAATCTAATCTCTGATCTTAATTCTGCATTATAAAAGCTCTAAATTATTTTATTGAATCTTTGAAACTATTTCATATCCTTTGATTCAATAATATACTTTCCTTAATCTTTTCAAAACATCATATCGCATACTTTGAGGATAAGATTATAGGAAGGGTGTACTGCTAGTGACAAATCCGTGTTTTCAAGAGCACAAGTTGTCAACAACAATTGTATTTGTTCTTTTGTTGAAGTCCTCTGTGTTGTAAGAGGCAAGTGTTGAAGTCCTCAGTGTATTAGAGGCGTGAAATCCCTTTCGGCTGTTCGGGTATTGTAAACCTGTTCCTCCGGGTGAAGCGAGGTAGTTAATAGTGAAAATCCAGATAGAAGTCTTGGACTGGACGTAGGACGGTGCTCCGAACCAGTATAAAAATCTCTGGTGTGATTTTTCTATTTTTATTTTTACTTTGCTACTATCATCTATTTTCCGCATTTATATTATAGTCCATATTACACGATCCGTGTGTACTATATTAGCACGTGCATTCGTATACACACACCCACTTTCAGTTGCACCTTGCACCGTGGATGTTGCACCCTATAGATATCGATTATTCGGACGGTCATAACTTCTGCATCGTTTAGAGTTACGGGAGCCATAACCTGTCAAAACAAAGGCCACACTGAGTTCTACGGCTTTGACAGCTTTCAGCCGTCAACGGGTAGATTAATGCCCAAAAAGGACAACCCGAATCTCAATCGGGTCTCGTAAGTTTTTTATCCTTCGTTTTTTCGACACCGCATTTTTACGGTAAAACGGGATTACCGTGGCTCGTCTTCGATTTACCATCGCTGGAGAGTGGTGCAGAATGGTACTGTTCCATTTCAAATCCATGCAAGCATTTCTAAAAGACGTACGACACTGTCTCACCATTTCGGACGGATGTTGCACCTTGCACCGTGGATGTTGCACCCTATAGATATCGATTATTCGGACGGTCATAACTTCTGCCTCGTTTAGAGTTACGGGAGCCATAACCTGTCAAAACAAAGGCCACGGTGAGTTCTACGGCTTTGACAGCTTTCAGCCGTCAACGGATAGATTAATGCCCAAAAGGACAACCCGAATCTCAATCTGGTCTCGTAAGTTTTTTACGCTTCGTTTTTTCGACACCGCATTTTTACGGTAAAACGGGATTACCGTGGCTCGTCTTCGATTTACCATCGCTGGAGAGTGGTGCAGAATGGTACTGTTCCATTTCAAATCCATGCACGCATTTCTAAAAGTCGTACGGCACTGTTTCGCCATTTTGGACGGATGTTGCACCTTGCACCGTGGATTTTGCACCCTGTAGATATCGATTATTCGGACGACCATAACTTCTGGCTCGTTTAGAGTTATGGGAGCCATAACCTGTCAAAACGAAGGCCACAGTGAGTTCTACGGTTTTGACAGCTTTCAGCCGTCAACGGATAGATTAATGCCCAAAAAGGACAACCCGAATCTCAATCGGTTCTCGTAAGTTTTTTACCCTTCGTTTTTTCGACACCGGATTTTTACGGTAAAACGGGATTACCGTGGCTCGTCTTCGATTTACCATCGCTGGAGAGTGGTACACCTTGGTACTGTTCTGTTTTAAATCCATGCTCGCATTTCTAAAAGTCGTACGGCACTGTTTCGCCATTTCGGATGGATGTTGCAACTTGCACCGTGGATGTTGCACCCTGTAGATATCGATTATTCGGACGGCCATAACTTCTGGCTCGTTTAGAGTTACGGGAGCCATAACCTGTCAAAACGAAGGCCACATTGAGGTCTACAGCTTTGACAGCTTTCAGCCGTCAACGGATAGATTAATGCGCAAAAAGGACAACCCGAATCTCTATCTGGTCTCGTAAGTCTTTTACCCATCGTTTTTTCGACACTGGATTTTTACGGTAAAACGGGATTACCGTGGCTCGTCTTCGATTTACCATCGCTGGAGAGTGGTGCACCATGGTACTGTTCCATTTCAAATCCATGCACGCATTTCTAAAAGTCGTACAGCACTGTTTCGCCATTTCGGACGGATGTTGCACCTTGCACCGTGGATGTTGCACCTTGTAGATATCGATTATTCGCACGACCATAACTTCTGGCTCGTTTAGAGTTACGGGAGGCATATCCTGTGAAAACAAAGGCCACGGTGATTTCTACGGCTTTGACAGCTTTCAGCCATCAACGGATAGATTAATGCCCAAAAAGGACAACCCGAATCTCAATCCGGTCTCGTAAGTTTTTTACCCTTCGTTTTTTCGACATCGCATTTTTGGTAAAACGGGATTACCGTGACTCGTCTTCGATTTACCATCGCTGGAAAGTGGTACACCATGGTACTGTTCCATTTCAAATCCATGCACGCATTTCTAAAAGACGTACGACACTGTTTCGCCATTTCGGACGGATGTTGCACCATGCACCGTGGATGTTGCACCCTATAGATATCGATTATTCGGACGGTCATAACTTATGCATCGTTTAGAGTTACGGGAGCCATAACCTGTCAAAACAAAGGCCACACTGAGTTCTACGGCTTTGACAGCTTTCAGCCGTCAACGGGTAGATTAATGCCCAAAAAGGACAACCCGAATCTCAATCGGGTCTCGTAAGTCTTTTACCCTTCGTTTTTTCGACACCGCATTTTTACGGTAAAACGGGATTACCTTGGCTCGTCTTCGATTTACCATCGCTGGAGAGTGGTGCAGAATGGTAACGTTCCATTTCAAATCCATGCACGCATTTCTAAAAGTCGTATGGCAATGTTTCGCCATTTCGGACGGATGTTGCACCTTGCACCGTGGATGTTGCACCCTGTAGATATCGATTATTCGGACGACCATAACTTCTGGCTCGTTTAGAGTTACGGGAGCCATAACCTGTCAAAACGAAGGCCACGGTGAGTTCTATGGCTTTGACGGCTTTCAGCCGTCAACAGATAGATTAATGCCCAAAATGGACAACCCGAATCTCAATCGGATCTCGTAAGTTTTTTACCCTTCGTTTTTTCGACACCGCATTTTTACGGTAAAACGGGATTACCGTGGCTCGTCTTCGATTTACCATCGCTGGAGAGTGGTGCAGAATGGTACTGTTCCATTTCAAATCCATGCACGCATTTTTAAAAGTCGTGCGGCACTGTTTCGCCATTTCGGACGGATGTGCACTTTGCACCGTGGATGTTGCACCGTGTGGATATCGATTATTCGGACAGCCATAACTTCTGGCTCGTTTAGAGTTACGGGAGCCATAAACTGTCAGAACGAAGGCCATGGTGAGTTCTACGGCTTTGATAGCTTTCAGCCGTCAACGGATAGATTAATGCCCAAAAAGGACAACCCGAATCTCAATCTGGTCTCGTAAGTTTTTTACCCTTCATTTTTTCAACATCAGATTTTTCGGTAAAACGGGATTACCGTCACTCATCTTCGATTTACCATCGCTGGAGAGTGGTGCACCATGGTACTGTTCCGTTTCAAATCCATGCACGCATTTCTAAAAGACGTACGACACTGTTTCGCCATTTCGGACGGATGTTGCACCTTGCACCGTGGATGTTGCACCCTATAGATATCGATTATTCGGACGGTCATAACTTCTGCCTCGTTTAGAGTTACATGAGCCATAACCTGTCAAAACAAAGGACATGGTGAGTTCTACGGCTTTGACAGCTTTCAACCGTCAAAGGACAGATTAATGCCCAAAAAGGACAACCCGAATCTCAATCTGGTCTCGTAAGTTTTTTACGCTTCGTTTTTTCGACACCGCATTTTTACGGTAAAACGGGATTACCGTGGCTCGTCTTCGATTTACCATCGCTGGAGAGTGGTGCAGAATGGTACTGTTCCATTTCAAATCCATGCACGCATTTCTAAAAGTCGTACGGCACTGTTTCGCCATTTTGGACGGATGTTGCACCTTGCACCGTGGATTTTCCACCCTGTAGATATCGATTATTCGGACGACCATAACTCCTGGCTCGTTTAGAGTTACGGGAGCCACAACCTGTCAAAACGAAGGCCACAGTGAGTTCTACGGTTTTGACAGCTTTCAGCCGTCAACGGATAGATTAATGCCCAAAAAGGACAACCCGAATCTCAATCGGGTCTCGTAAGTTTTTTACCCTTTGTTTTTTCGACACCGGATTTTTACGGTAAAACGGGCTTACCGTGGCTCGTCTTCGATTTACCATCGCTGGAGAGTGGTGCACCTTGGTACTGTTCTGTTTCAAATCCATGCTCGCATTTTTAAAAGTCGTACGGCACTGTTTCGCCATTTCGGACGGATGTTGCAACTTGCACCGTGGATGTTGCACCCTGTAGATATCGATTATTCGGACGACCATAACTTCTGGCTCGTTTAGAGTTACGGGAGCCATAACCTGTCAAAACGAAGGCCACGGTGAGATTTAGAGCTTTGATAGCTTTCAGCCGTCAATGTACAATTAATGCCCAAAAAGGACAACCCGAATCTCAATCGGGTCTCGTAAGTTTTTTACCCTTCGATTTTTCGACACCGCATTTTTACGGTAAAACGGGATTACCGTGGCTCGTCTTCGATTTACCATCGCTGGAGAGTGTTGCAGAACGGTACTGTTCCATTTCAAATCCATGTACGCATTTCTAAAAGTCGTACGGCACTGTTTCGCCATTTCGGACGGATGTTGCACCTTGCACCGTGGATGTTGCACCCTGTAGATATCGATTATTCGGACGACCATAACTTCTGGCTCGTTTAGAGTTACGGGAGCCATAACCTGTCAAAACGAAGGCCACGGTGAGTTCTACGGCTTTGACAGCTTTCAGCCGTCAACGGATAGATTAATGCCCAAAAAAGACAACCCGAATCTCAATCTGGTATCGTAAGTTTTTTACCCTTCGTTTTTTCAACATCGGATTTTTCGGTAAAACGGGATTACCGTGACTCATCTTCGATTTACCATCGCTGGAGAATGGTGCACCATGGTACTGTTCCGTTTCAAATCCATGCACGCATTTCTAAAAGACGTACGACACTGTTTCGCCATTTCGGACGGATGTTGCACCTTGCACCGTAGATGTTGAACCCTATAGATATCGATTATTCGGACGGTCATAACTTCTGCCTCGTTTAGAGTTACGGGAGCCATAACCTGTCAAAACAAAGGCTATGGTGAGTTCTACGGCTTTGACAGCTTTGAGCCGTCAACAGATAGATTAATGCCCAAAAAGGACAACCCGAATCTCAATCGGGTCTCGTAAGTTTTTTACCCTTCGTTTTTTCGACACCGCATTTTTACGGTGAAACGGGATTACCGTGGCTCGTCTTCGATTTACCATCGCTGGAGAGTGGTACAGAATGGTACTGTTCCATTTCAAATCCATGCACGCATTTCTAAAAGTCATACGGCACTGTTTCGCCATTACGGACGGATGTTGCACCTTGCACCGTGGATGTTGCACCCTGTAGATATCGATTATTCGGACGACCATAACTTCTGGCTCGTTTAGAGTTACGAGAGCCATAACCTGTGAAAACAAAGGCCACGGTGAGTTATATGGCTTTGACAGCTTTCAGCCGTCAACGGATAGATTAATGCCCAAAAAGGACAACCCGAATCTCAATCTGGTCTCGTAAGTTTTTTACCCTTCGTTTTTTCGACATCGGATTTTTCGGTAAAACGGGATTACCGTGACTCATCTTCGATTTACCATCACTGGAGAGTGGTGCACCATGGTACTGTTCCGTTTCAAATCCATGCACGCATTTCTAAAAGACGTACGACACTGTTTCGCCATTTCGGACGGATGTTGCACCTTGCACCGTGGATGTTGCATCCTATAGATATCGATTATTCGGACGGTCATAACTTCTGCCTCGTTTAGAGTTACATGAGCCATAACCTGTCAAAACAAAGGACATGGTGAGTTCTACGGCTTTGACAGCTTTCAACTGTCAAAGGACAGATTAATGCCCAAAAAGGACAACCCGAATCTCAATCTGGTCTCGTAAGTTTTTTACGCTTCGTTTTTTCGACACCGCATTTTTACGGTAAAACGGGATTACCGTGGCTCGTCTTCGATTTACCATCGCTGGAGAGTGGTGCAGAATGGTACTGTTCCATTTCAAATCCATGCACGCATTTCTAAAAGTCGTACGGCACTGTTTCGCCATTTCGGACGGATGTTGCACCTTGCACCGTGGATGTTGCACCTTGTAGATATCGATTATTCGCACGACCATAACTTCTGGCTCGTTTAGAGTTACGGGAGGCATATCCTGTGAAAACAAAGGCCACGGTGATTTCTACGGCTTTGACAGCTTTCAGCCATCAACGGATAGATTAATGCCCAAAAAGGACAACCCGAATCTCAATCCGGTCTCGTAAGTTTTTTACCCTTCGTTTTTTCGACATCGCATTTTTGGTAAAACGGGATTACCGTGACTCGTCTTCGATTTACCATCGCTGGAAAGTGGTACACCATGGTACTGTTCCATTTCAAATCCATGCACGCATTTCTAAAAGACGTACGACACTGTTTCGCCATTTCGGACGGATGTTGCACCATGCACCGTGGATGTTGCACCCTATAGATATCGATTATTCGGACGGTCATAACTTATGCATCGTTTAGAGTTACGGGAGCCATAACCTGTCAAAACAAAGGCCACACTGAGTTCTACGGCTTTGACAGCTTTCAGCCGTCAACGGGTAGATTAATGCCCAAAAAGGACAACCCGAATCTCAATCGGGTCTCGTAAGTCTTTTACCCTTCGTTTTTTCGACACCGCATTTTTACGGTAAAACGGGATTACCTTGGCTCGTCTTCGATTTACCATCGCTGGAGAGTGGTGCAGAATGGTAACGTTCCATTTCAAATCCATGCACGCATTTCTAAAAGTCGTATGGCAATGTTTCGCCATTTCGGACGGATGTTGCACCTTGCACCGTGGATGTTGCACCCTGTAGATATCGATTATTCGGACGACCATAACTTCTGGCTCGTTTAGAGTTACGGGAGCCATAACCTGTCAAAACGAAGGCCACGGTGAGTTCTATGGCTTTGACGGCTTTCAGCCGTCAACAGATAGATTAATGCCCAAAATGGACAACCCGAATCTCAATCGGATCTCGTAAGTTTTTTACCCTTCGTTTTTTCGACACCGCATTTTTACGGTAAAACGGGATTACCGTGGCTCGTCTTCGATTTACCATCGCTGGAGAGTGGTGCAGAATGGTACTGTTCCATTTCAAATCCATGCACGCATTTTTAAAAGTCGTGCGGCACTGTTTCGCCATTTCGGACGGATGTGCACTTTGCACCGTGGATGTTGCACCGTGTGGATATCGATTATTCGGACAGCCATAACTTCTGGCTCGTTTAGAGTTACGGGAGCCATAAACTGTCAGAACGAAGGCCATGGTGAGTTCTACGGCTTTGATAGCTTTCAGCCGTCAACGGATAGATTAATGCCCAAAAAGGACAACCCGAATCTCAATCTGGTCTCGTAAGTTTTTTACCCTTCATTTTTTCAACATCAGATTTTTCGGTAAAACGGGATTACCGTCACTCATCTTCGATTTACCATCGCTGGAGAGTGGTGCACCATGGTACTGTTCCGTTTCAAATCCATGCACGCATTTCTAAAAGACGTACGACACTGTTTCGCCATTTCGGACGGATGTTGCACCTTGCACCGTGGATGTTGCACCCTATAGATATCGATTATTCGGACGGTCATAACTTCTGCCTCGTTTAGAGTTACATGAGCCATAACCTGTCAAAACAAAGGACATGGTGAGTTCTACGGCTTTGACAGCTTTCAACCGTCAAAGGACAGATTAATGCCCAAAAAGGACAACCCGAATCTCAATCTGGTCTCGTAAGTTTTTTACGCTTCGTTTTTTCGACACCGCATTTTTACGGTAAAACGGGATTACCGTGGCTCGTCTTCGATTTACCATCGCTGGAGAGTGGTGCAGAATGGTACTGTTCCATTTCAAATCCATGCACGCATTTCTAAAAGTCGTACGGCACTGTTTCGCCATTTTGGACGGATGTTGCACCTTGCACCGTGGATTTTCCACCCTGTAGATATCGATTATTCGGACGACCATAACTCCTGGCTCGTTTAGAGTTACGGGAGCCACAACCTGTCAAAACGAAGGCCACAGTGAGTTCTACGGTTTTGACAGCTTTCAGCCGTCAACGGATAGATTAATGCCCAAAAAGGACAACCCGAATCTCAATCGGGTCTCGTAAGTTTTTTACCCTTTGTTTTTTCGACACCGGATTTTTACGGTAAAACGGGCTTACCGTGGCTCGTCTTCGATTTACCATCGCTGGAGAGTGGTGCACCTTGGTACTGTTCTGTTTCAAATCCATGCTCGCATTTTTAAAAGTCGTACGGCACTGTTTCGCCATTTCGGACGGATGTTGCAACTTGCACCGTGGATGTTGCACCCTGTAGATATCGATTATTCGGACGACCATAACTTCTGGCTCGTTTAGAGTTACGGGAGCCATAACCTGTCAAAACGAAGGCCACGGTGAGATTTAGAGCTTTGATAGCTTTCAGCCGTCAATGTACAATTAATGCCCAAAAAGGACAACCCGAATCTCAATCGGGTCTCGTAAGTTTTTTACCCTTCGATTTTTCGACACCGCATTTTTACGGTAAAACGGGATTACCGTGGCTCGTCTTCGATTTACCATCGCTGGAGAGTGTTGCAGAACGGTACTGTTCCATTTCAAATCCATGTACGCATTTCTAAAAGTCGTACGGCACTGTTTCGCCATTTCGGACGGATGTTGCACCTTGCACCGTGGATGTTGCACCCTGTAGATATCGATTATTCGGACGACCATAACTTCTGGCTCGTTTAGAGTTACGGGAGCCATAACCTGTCAAAACGAAGGCCACGGTGAGTTCTACGGCTTTGACAGCTTTCAGCCGTCAACGGATAGATTAATGCCCAAAAAAGACAACCCGAATCTCAATCTGGTATCGTAAGTTTTTTACCCTTCGTTTTTTCAACATCGGATTTTTCGGTAAAACGGGATTACCGTGACTCATCTTCGATTTACCATCGCTGGAGAATGGTGCACCATGGTACTGTTCCGTTTCAAATCCATGCACGCATTTCTAAAAGACGTACGACACTGTTTCGCCATTTCGGACGGATGTTGCACCTTGCACCGTAGATGTTGAACCCTATAGATATCGATTATTCGGACGGTCATAACTTCTTCCTCGTTTAGAGTTACGGGAGCCATAACCTGTCAAAACAAAGGCTATGGTGAGTTCTACGGCTTTGACAGCTTTGAGCCGTCAACAGATAGATTAATGCCCAAAAAGGACAACCCGAATCTCAATCGGGTCTCGTAAGTTTTTTACCCTTCGTTTTTTCGACACCGCATTTTTACGGTGAAACGGGATTACCGTGGCTCGTCTTCGATTTACCATCGCTGGAGAGTGGTACAGAATGGTACTGTTCCATTTCAAATCCATGCACGCATTTCTAAAAGTCATACGGCACTGTTTCGCCATTACGGACGGATGTTGCACCTTGCACCGTGGATGTTGCACCCTGTAGATATCGATTATTCGGACGACCATAACTTCTGGCTCGTTTAGAGTTACGAGAGCCATAACCTGTGAAAACAAAGGCCACGGTGAGTTATATGGCTTTGACAGCTTTCAGCCGTCAACGGATAGATTAATGCCCAAAAAGGACAACCCGAATCTCAATCTGGTCTCGTAAGTTTTTTACCCTTCGTTTTTTCGACATCGGATTTTTCGGTAAAACGGGATTACCGTGACTCATCTTCGATTTACCATCACTGGAGAGTGGTGCACCATGGTACTGTTCCGTTTCAAATCCATGCACGCATTTCTAAAAGACGTACGACACTGTTTCGCCATTTCGGACGGATGTTGCACCTTGCACCGTGGATGTTGCATCCTATAGATATCGATTATTCGGACGGTCATAACTTCTGCCTCGTTTAGAGTTACGGGAGCCATAACCTGTCAAAACAAAGGCAACGGTGAGTTCTACGGCTTTGATAGCTTTCAGCCGTCAACGGATAGATTAATGCCCAAAAAGGACAACCCGAATCTCAATCTGGTCTCGTAAGTTTTTTACGCTTCGTTTTTTCGACACCTCATTTTTACGGTAAAACGGGATTACCGTGGCTCGTCTTCGATTTACCATCGCTGGAGAGTGGTGCAGAATGGTGATAATCCAATTCAAATCCATGCACGCATTTCTAAAAGTCGTACGGCACTGTTTCGCCATTTCGGACGGATGTTGCACCTTGCACCGTGGATTTTGCACCCTGTAGTTATCGATTATTCGAACGACCATAACTTCTGGCTCGTTTAGAGGAACGGGAGCCATAACCTGTCAAAACGAAGGCTACAGTGAGTTCTACGGTTTTGACAGCTTTCAGGCGTCAACGGATAGATTAATTCCCAAAAAGGACAACCTGAATCTCAATCGGGTCTCGTAAGTTTTTACCCTTCGTTTTTTCGACACCGGATTTTTACGGTAAAATGGGATTACCGTGGCTCGTCTTCGATTCACCATCGCTGGAGAGTGGTGCACCTTGGTACTGTTCTGTTTCAAATCTATGCTCGCATTTTTAAAAGTCGTACGGCACTGTTTCGCCATTTCGGACGGATGTTGCAACTTGCACCGTGGATGTTGCACCCTGTAGATATCGATTATTCGGACGGCCATAACTTCTGGCTCGTTTAGAGTTACGGGAGCCATAACCTGTCAAAACGAAGGCCACGGTGAGATTTACAGCTTTGATAGCTTTCAGCCGTCGATGGACATATTAATTCCCAAAAAGGACAACCCGAATCTCAATCGGGTCTCGTAAGTTTTTTACCCTTCGATTTTTCGACGCCGCATTTTTACGGTAAAACGGGATTACCGTGGCTCGTCTTCGATTTACCATCGCTGGAGAGTGGTGCAGAATGGTACTGTTCCATTTCAAATCCATGCACGCATTTCTAAAAGTCGTACGGCACTGTTTCGCCATTTCGGACGGATGTTGCACCTTGCACCGTGGATGTTGCACCCTGTAGATATCGATTATTCGGACGACCATAACTTCTGGCTCGTTTAGAGTTACGGGAGCCATAACCTGTCAAAACGAAGGCCACGGTGAGTTCGACGGCTTTGACAGCTTTCAGCCATCAAAGGATAGATTAATGCCCAAAAAGGACAACCCGAATCTCAATCTAGTATCGTAAGTTTTTTACCCTTCGTTTTTTCAACATCGGATTATTCGGTAAAACGGGATTACCGTGACTCATCTTCGATTTACCATCGCTGGAGAGTGGTGCACCATGGTACTGTTCCGTTTCAAATCCATGCACGCATTTCTAAAAGACGTACGACACTGTTTCGCCATTTCGGACGGATGTTGCACCTTGCACCGTGGATGTTGCACCCTATAGATATCGATTATTCGTACGGTCATAACTTCTGCCTCGTTTAGAGTTACGGGAGCCATAACCTGTCAAAACAAAGGCCACGGTGAGTTCTACGGCTTTGACAGGTTTGAGCCGTCAACAGATAGATTAACGCCCAAAAAGGACAACCCTAATCTCAATCGGGTCTCGTAAGTTTTTTAGCCTTCGTTTTTTCGACACCGCATTTTTACGGTGAAACGGGATTACCATGGCTCGTCTTCGATTTACCATCGCTGGAGAGTGGTGCAGAATGGTACTGTTCCATTTCAAATCCATGCACGCATTTCTAAAAGTCGTACGGCAGTGTTTCGCCATTTCGGACGGATGTTGCACCTTGCACCGTAGATGTTGCACCCTGTAGATATCGATTATTCGGACGACCATAACTTCTGGCTCGTTTAGAGTTACGAGAGCCATAACCTGTCAAAACGAAGGCCACGGTGAGTTATACGGCTTTGACCGCTTTCAGCCGTCAACGGATAGATTAATGCCCAAAAAGGACAACCCGAATCTCAATCTGGTCTCGTAAGTTTTTTACCCTTCGTTTTTTCGACATCGGATTTTTCGGTAAAACGGGATTACCGTGACTCATCTTCGATTTACCATCGTTGGAGAGTGGCGCACCATGGTACTGTTCCGTTTCAAATCCATGCATGCATTTCTAAAAAACGTACGACACTGTTTCGCCATTTCGGACGGATGTTGCACCTTGCACCGTGGATGTTGCACCCTATAGATATCGATTATTCGAACGGTCATAACTTCTGCCTCGTTTAGAGTTACGGGAGCCATAACCTGTCAAAACAAAGGCCACGGTGAGTTCTACGGCTTTGACAGCTTTCAGCCGTCAACGTATAGATTAATGCCCAAAAGGACAACCCGAATCTCAATCTGGTCTCGTATATTTTTTACGCTTCGTTTTTTCGACACCGCATTTTTACGGTAAAACGGGATTACCGTGGCTCGTCTTCGATTTACCATCGCTGGAGAGTGGTGCAGAATGGTACTGTTCCATTTCAAATCCATGCACGCATTTCTAAAAGTCGTACGGCACTGTTTCGCCATTTTGGACGGATGTTGCACCTTGCACCGTGGATTTTGCACCCTGTAGATATCGATTATTCGGACGACCATAACTTCTGGCTCGTTTAGAGTTACGGGAGCCATAACATGTCAAAACGAAGGCCACAGCGAGTTCTACGGTTTTGACAGCTTTCAGCCGTCAACGGATAGATTAATGCCCAAAAAGGACAACCCGAATCTCAATCGGTTCTCGTAAGTTTTTTACCCTTCGTTTTTTCGACACCGGATTTTTACGGTAAAACGGGATTACCGTGGCTCGTCTTCGATTTACCATCGCTGGAGAGTGGTATACCTTGGTACTGTTCTGTTTTAAATCCATGCTCGCATTTCTAAAAGTCGTACGGCACTGTTTCGCCATTTCGGACGGATGTTGCAACTTGCACCGTGGATGTTGCACCCTGTAGATATCGATTATTCGGACGGCCATAACTTCTGGCTCGTTTAGAGTTACGGGAGCCATAACCTGTCAAAACGAAGGCCATATTGAGATCTACAGCTTTGACAGCTTTCAACCGTCAACGGATAGATTAATGCGCAAAAAGGACAACCCGAATCTCTATCTGGTCTCGTAAGTTTTTTACCCATCGTTTTTTCGACACTGGATTTTTACGGTAAAACGGGATTACCGTGGCTCGTCTTCGATTTACCATCGCTGGAGAGTGGTGCACCATGGTACTGTTCCATTTCAAATCCATGCACGCATTTCTAAAAGTCGTACAGCACTGTTTCGCCATTTCGGACGGATGTTGCACCTTGCACCGTGGATGTTGCACCGTGTAGATATCGATTATTCGCACGACCATAACTTCTGGCTCGTTTAGAGTTACGGGAGCCATATCCTGTGAAAACAAAGGCCACGGTGATTTCTACGGCTTTGACAGCTTTCAGCCATCAACGGATAGATTAATGCCCAAAAAGGACAACCCGAATCTCAATCCGGTCTCGTAAGTTTTTTACCCTTCGTTTTTTCGACATCGCATTTTTGGTAAAACGGGATTACCGTGACTCGTCTTCGATTTACCATCGCCGGAAAGTGGTACACCATGGTACTATTCCATTTCAAATCCATGCACGCATTTCTAAAAGACGTACGACACTGTTTCTCCATTTCGGACGGATGTTGCACCTTGCACCGTGGATGTTGCACCCTATAGATATCGATTATTCGGACGGTCATAACTTATGCATCGTTTAGAGTTACGGGAGCCATAACCTGTCAAAACAAAGGCCACACTGAGTTCTACGGCTTTGACAGCTTTCAGCCGTCAACGGGTAGATTATTGCCCAAAAAGGACAACCCGAATCTCAATCGGGTCTCGTAAGTCTTTTACCCTTCGTTTTTTCGACACCGCATTTTTACGGTAAAACGGGATTACCGTGGCTCGTCTTCGATTTACCATCGCTGGAGAGTGGTGCAGAATGGTACTGTTCCATTTCAAATCCATGCACGCATTTCTAAAAGTCGTATGGCAATGTTTCGCCATTTCGGACGGATGTTATACCTTGCACCGTGGATGTTGCACCCTGTAGATATCGATTATTCGGACGACCATAACTTCTGGCTCGTTTAGAGTTACGGGAGCCATAACCTGTCAAAACGAAGGCCACGGTGAGTTCTATGGCTTTGACAGCTTTCAGCCGTCAACAGATAGATTAATGCCCAAAAAGGACAACCCGAATCTCAATCGGATCTCGTAAGTTTTTTACCCTTCGTTTTTTCGACACCGCATTTTTACGGTAAAACGGGATTACCGTGGCTCGTCTTCGATTTACCATCGCTGGAGAGTGGTGCAGAATGGTACTGTTCCATTTCAAATCCATGCACGCATTTTTAAAAGTCGTGCAGCACTGTTTCGCCATTTCGGACGGATGTGCACTTTGCACCGTGGATGTTGCACCGTGTGGATATCGATTATTCGGACAGCCATAACTTCTGGCTCGTTTAGAGTTACGGGAGCCATAAACTGTCAGAACGAAGGCCATGGTGAGTTCTACGGCTTTGATAGCTTTCAACCGTCAACGGATAGATTAACGCCCAAAAAGGACAACCCGAATCTCAATCTGGTCTCGTAAGTTTTTTACCCTTCGTTTTTTCAACATCAGATTTTTCGGTAAAACGGGATTACCGTCACTCATCTTCGATTTACCATCGCTGGAGAGTGGTGCACCATGGTACTGTTCCGTTTCAAATCCATGCACGCATTTCTAAAAGACGTACGACACTGTTTCGCCATTTCGGACGGATGTTGCACCTTGCACCGTGCATGTTGCACCCTATAGATATCGATTATTCGGACGGTCGTAACTTCTGCCTCGTTTAGAGTTACGTGAGCCATAACCTGTCAAAACAAAGGCCACGGTGAGTTCTACGGCTTTGACAGCTTTCAACCGTCAAAGGACAGATTAATGCCCAAAAAGGACAACCCGAATCTCAATCTGGTCTCGTAAGTTTTTTACGCTTCGTTTTTTCGACACCGCATTTTTACGGTAAAACGGGATTACCGTGGCTCGTCTTCGATTTACCATCGCTGGAGAGTGATGCAGAATGGTATTGTTCCATTTCAAATCCATGCACGCATTTCTAAAAGTCGTACGGCACTGTTTCGCCAATTTGGACGGATGTTGCACCTTGCACCGTGGATTTTCCACCCTGTAGATATCGATTATTCGGACGACCATAACTCCTGGCTCGTTTAGAGTTACGAGAGCCATAACCTGTCAAAACGAAGGCCACAGTGAGTTCTACGGTTTTGACAGCTTTCAGCCGTCAACGGATAGATTAATGCCCAAAAAGGACAACCCGAATCTCAATCGGGTCTCGTAAGTTTTTTACCCTTTGTTTTTTCGACACCGGATTTTTACGGTAAAACGGGCTTACCGTGGCTCGTCTTCGATTTACCATCGCTGGAGAGTGGTGCACCTTGGTACTGTTCTGTTTCAAATCCATGCTCGCATTTTTAAAAGTCGTACGGCACTGTTTCGCCATTTCGGACGGATGTTGCAACTTGCACCGTGGATGTTGCACCCTGTAGATATCGATTATTCGGACGGCCATAACTTCTGGCTCGTTTAGAGTTACGGGAGCCATAACCTGTCAAAACGAAGGCCACGGTGAGATTTACAGCTTTGACAGCTTTCAGCCGTCAATGGACAGATTAATGCCCAAAAAGGACAACCCGAATCTCAATCGGGTCTCGTAAGTTTTTTACCCTTCGATTTTTCGACACCGCATTTTTACGGTAAAACGGGATTACCGTGGCTCGTCTTCGATTTACCATCGCTGGAGAGTGTTGCAGAACGGTACTGTTCCATTTCAAATCCATGCACGCATTTCTAAAAGTCGTACGGCACTGTTTCGCCATTTCGGACGGATGTTGCACCTTGCACCGTGGATGTTGCACCCTGTAGATATCGATTATTCGGACGACCATAACTTCTGGCTCGTTTAGAGTTACGGGAGCCATAACCTGTCAAAACGAAGGCCACGGTGAGTTCTACGGCTTTGACAGCTTTCAGCCGTCAACGGAGAGATTAATGCCCAAAAAGGACAACCTGAATCTCAATCTGGTATCGTAAGTTTTTTACCCTTCGTTTTTTCAACATCGGATTTTTCGGTAAAACGGGATTACCGTGACTCATCTTCGATTTACCATCGCTGGAGAGTGGTGCACCATGGTACTGTTCCGTTTCAAATCCATGCACGCATTTCTAAAAGACGTACGACACTGTTTCGCCATTTCGGACGGATGTTGCACCTTGCACCGTAGATGTTGAACCCTATAGATATCGATTATTCGGACGGTCATAACTTCTGCCTCGTTTAGAGTTACGGGATCCATAACCTGTCAAAACAAAGGCTATGGTGAGTTCTACGGCTTTGACAGCTTTGAGCCGTCAACAGATAGATTAATGCCCAAAAAGGACAACCCGAATCTCAATCGGGTCTCGTAAGTTTTTTACCCTTCGTTTTTTCGACACCGCATTTTTACGGTGAAACGGGATTACCGTGGCTCGTCTTCGATTTACCATCGCTGGAGAGTGGTACAGAATGGTACTGTTCCATTTCAAATCCATGCACGCATTTCTAAAAGTCGTACGACACTGTTTCGCCATTTCGGACGGATGTTGCACCTTGCACCGTGGATGTTGCACCCTGTAGATATCGATTATTCGGACGACCATAACTTCTGGCTCGTTTAGAGTTACGAGAGCCATAACCTGTGAAAACGAAGGCCACGGTGAGTTATACGGCTTTGACATCTTTCAGCCGTCAACGGATAGATTAATGCCCAAAAAGGACAACCCGAATCTCAATCTGGTCTCGTAAGTTTTTTACCCTTCGTTTTTTCGACATCGGATTTTTCGGTAAAACGGGATTACCGTGACTCATCTTCGATTTACCATCACTGGAGAGTGGCGCACCATGGTACTGTTCCGTTTCAAATCCATGCACGCATTTCTAAAAGACGTACGACACTGTTTCGCCATTTCGGACGGATGTTGCACCTTGCACCGTGGATGTTGCATCCTATAGATATCGATTATTCGGACGGTCATAACTTCTGCCTCGTTTAGAGTTACGGGAGCCATAACCTGTCAAAACAAAGGCAACGGTGAGTTCTACAGCTTTGATAGCTTTCAGCCATCAACGGATAGATTAATGCCCAAAAAGGACAACCCGAATCTCAATCTGGTCTCGTAAGTTTTTTACGCTTCGTTTTTTCGACACCGCATTTTTACGGTAAAACGGGATTACCGTGGCTCGTCTTCGATTTACCATCGCTGGAGAGTGGTGCAGAATGGTGATAATCCAATTCAAATCCATGCACGCATTTCTAAAAGTCGTACGGCACTGTTTCGCCATTTCGGACGGATGTTGCACCTTGCACCGTGGATTTTGCACCCTGTAGTTATCGATTATTCGAACGACCATAACTTCTGGCTCGTTTAGAGTAACGGGAGCCATAACCTGTCAAAACGAAGGCTACAGTGAGTTCTACGGTTTTGACAGCTTTCAGGCGTCAACGGATAGATTAATTCCCAAAAAGGACAACCTGAATCTCAATCGGGTCTCGTAAGTTTTTACCCTTCGTTTTTTCGACACCGGATTTTTACGGTAAAATGGGATTACCGTGGCTCGTCTTCGATTCACCATCGCTGGAGAGTGGTGCACCTTGGTACTGTTCTGTTTCAAATCTATGCTCGCATTTTTAAAAGTCGTACGGCACTGTTTCGCCATTTCGGACGGATGTTGCAACTTGCACCGTGGATGTTGCACCCTGTAGATATCGATTATTCGGACGGCCATAACTTCTGGCTCGTTTAGAGTTACGGGAGCCATAACCTGTCAAAACGAAGGCCACGGTGAGATTTACAGCTTTGACAGCTTTCAGCCGTCGATGGACATATTAATTCCCAAAAAGGACGACCCGAATCTCAATCGGATCTCGTAAGTTTTTTACCCTTCGATTTTTCGACGCCGCATTTTTACGGTAAAACGGGATTACCGTGGCTCGTCTTCGATTTACCATCGCTGGAGAGTGGTGCAGAATGGTACTGTTCCATTTCAAATCCATGCACGCATTTCTAAAAGTCGTACGGCACTGTTTCGCCATTTCGGACGAATGTTGCACCTTGCACCGTGGATGTTGCACCCTGTAGATATCGATTATTCGGACGACCATAACTTCTGGCTCGTTTAGAGTTACGGGAGCCATAACCTGTCAAAACGAAGGCCACGGTGAGTTCGACGGCTTTGACAGCTTTAAGCCATCAACGGATAGATTAATGCCCAAAAAGGACAACCCGAATCTCAATCTGGTATCGTAAGTTTTTTACCCTTCGTTTTTTCAACATCGGATTATTCGGTAAAACGGGATTACCGTGACTCATCTTCAATTTACCATCGCTGGAGAGTGGTGCACCATGGTACTGTTCCGTTTCAAATCCATGCACGCATTTCTAAAAGACGTACGACACTGTTTCGCCATTTCGGACGGATGTTGTACCTTGCACCGTGGATGTTGCACCCTATAGATATCGATTATTCGTACGGTCATAACTTCTGCCTCGTTTAGAGTTGCGGGAGCCATAACCTGTCAAAACAAAGGCCACGGTGTGTTCTACGGCTTTGACAGGTTTGAGCCGTCAACAGATAGATTAATGCCCAAAAAGGACAACCCGAATCTCAATCGGGTCTCGTAAGTTTTTTAGCCTTCGTTTTTTCGACACCCGCATTTTTACGGTGAAAAGGGATTACCGTGGCTCGTCTTCGATTTACTATCGCTGGAGAGTGGTGCAGAATGGTACTGTTCCATTTCAAATCCATGCACGCATTTCTAAAAGTCGTACGGCACTGTTTTGCCATTTCGGACGTGTTAACCCTGCTGAAGATTGAGCCGACTCATCAGGCAAAGCAGTTAGCGACTCAGAAGGCGTACAACTTACCATAAGTCGTTGGCGGTTCAAGTGTACAAGCTAACAGTCAACTCGTGTACGACTCAATGACCCAACTGCGCGACTCAAGGAATCCCCGACTCAACTATTATGCGACTCATGGGAATATCTAAACTCAACCGACTTAAGGAGCTTACGACTCATAGAAGTTACCGACTCATCAGGGAGCGACTCGTATGAGTGAATGACTCAGAGCTTTCCACGACTCATCAGCATGAAGTACCTAACGACTCAGTGGGTTTATGACTCAAGGATTGGATCAACTCATATACTCAAGGCGCGTAGCGACTCAATGGATCGGTAAGCCGCGCGAGTTAAAGGACTGAGCGACTCACGACTCAAGATGATTACCGACTCACAGCCTTAGCCTGTTGCCGACCTAAATTTAATGACGACTCAATGACTCAAGAGGGACACCGACTCATTTGATAGCCGACTCAGTAAGTTGCCGACTCATTACCGACTCAGCGACTCAACTGGCCCACGACTCATCCTATAAGGTCACTCAAAGGAGCGACTCACGACTCATCATGTCTCGTCTACGACCTAAAACTATTGAGCCGTAGTCCATTGCCGCACAACCTAGGCTAACGGGAGATGACTCGGAAGCGACTCAGAGGCTTAGTCCAATGAGTCGGCCATGACTTAATATGACTCGGCCACGGGTCAAGCATACGCCGACACACGACACACGACTCAGAGACAAGCTCAGAATCATGCTGCAAGGGGATGACTCGTTGGTGACTTACGACTTAAGATGAGTCGTACATGATGACTCGTTGATGACTTAACCTGAAGCTGCTGTGTAGAAGTCCAGGGTCGCCTCATTTCAGATGGCAACTTTTAACTCGCAGACGACTCACGATGAGTCGGCCACGACTCACGACTCATGATGAGTCAGTCACGACTCATGACTTGAAAGTTCCAGCCTAAAAATTTGCCTATAAATAGAAGGCCATACCCAACATCACGGGGACTTTTTGGCTGATTCTCGAAGCGCCGTTACTCTGCCATTTTCTCAAGCAACACTCCAAGCACTCCAAACTCCAAGAACGCTACTACACACTTCAAGGAAGAATCACAATCATTCAAGATGAATTCGAAAGTTTATTCTTCATGGAAGTTTGAGCTACTTGTTTGAAGTTAATTGTAATTGAAGAAAGTGATATAAATTGTACTCATATCAGCAATAAAGAGAATCTAAGTGGACGTAGGCCTGATTTCGGGCCGAACCACTATAAAACTTGTGTTTTTACTGCTTTTCTGCAATCTCTTTACTTGTATCTTGTTCCCGTATTCACGGGTGGTGCTTTCACAACTGTCATCCACACACCGGGGTGTTAGCGTACATTTTTAGACGTTAACATTTTTGGTGCTTTCACTGAGAATTGAACTCAGGAATACCTTCACCGTTGCTTCGCGAAAGTTTGTTGGAAGAATCTCTCTAAGGACTAGAAGTTTATCCGAGATAATGGCTACTGGAAGACAGCTTAGATCTGATAGATCCGGTGATGCTCATGAAAATACTACCACTTCTCTTGTTCCAAATGAAGCAGCTCCGAGTGTTGGAATTACACGAGCAGAATTGGACGCCATAGTTTTGGGATTGAATCAGCAATTGAATGCTCAAAATGCGCAGTTGGAAGCCCAGAATGCCCAGAATGCCTTGATTATGGATAGGTTAAACGCCCTACTTGAGGCAAATCACCAACGACAGGATAATGAAACAATCTATGCTGAAGATGCCCGTGACCCCCAAGAGAAAGGTATTCCTCAAAAAGCGGACAACACCACCGCAAGGGGACCTTCCCAAGCTGAAGGTTCAAGGCCGCAACCAATTTTTCGCGAATATTTGCCCAGGCAAACTTCCGAAAGAACAGCGGACGCAGACGTCTGCCCGGCAAGACCTTTGAACGATGAGGAGTACCTATCAGGGATGGTTCGCTCAATTATGAAAGAAAGCATGCAAAGGCAAGAGGATGAAAATGATTGGGGATTTGCCCCGAGTAAGACACCTTTCACCGAAAAAATCTTGAAGGCAGAGTTTCCCAAGAAGTTTGTACCTCCTACCATCCCAGCTTATCGAGGGGCAAGCGACCCTAACCATTTCCTGTACAAGTATGATTGGCATATGACTGGGGCAAGTGCAACTGATGAGATCAAGTGCCGTTACTTTCCGGTATACTTAGAGGGAGTGGCCTTACTTTGGTTCACAAAACTGCCAGTTAGATCCGTGGATCAATTCTCTGACTTAACACGGAAGTTCAAGGATCAGTTCAGGCTATATGCTACAAAAGCCAAGGATATAATGTCCCTCTCGAGTCTAGAACAAAACCCCGGAGAATCTACCAGATCATTCTTAAATCATTTCAATATAGCCCTAGCTGAAGTCGAGAACGCAGAGCCAAGGATGGTTTTGACTTATCTAATGCGGGCTATCGATAAATCGAGTGAATTCGGTAAATGGCTAAAAATGAAGGAGCCAAACTCACTTGAGAAATTCTATAAGAAGGCTGATGAATTTATGCGTTTGGAAAGCTTCCCTGCGACATCAAGAGCAATCGAGGCCAAAATCTTGAATGTCAATGTTACTTCTGATAAAAGAGAATCTAGAGGTCAGAAAAGGAAGAATGATGGTGGAAAAGAGCAGAGAGACTTGAAGAAAGCTCGCCGCTTTAAACCTTCAGACTTTACCCCCTTAACTGATACTCTGGAAAACATCTTTCTCGCAACTAAGGATACTTTTGATTATCCTAAGCCACCTGAGTTGAAGGTTGGGAAAAATGCTATGCGTAATGGGAGGTTCTGTCAGTTTCACAACCAACCTGGTCATAACACCAACGAATGTCGTCATTTAAGGAATTTGATTGAAGAACTATTGAGACAGAATAAACTCCAGCAATATGTCAAAAGAGACAGGAATGACCCATCCTCATCCAATCAGGGGAGACTCTCACCCGACGGGCAGGAATCATGATGGGATGGAAGGATACGCTCGTGCTCTAAGAAAAACCCCGAAAGGAGAGAATGCTCTTGTTCTTACACCGGAGATTCGATCCCAGGAAGCTTGGGACAGCAATGATTTGCATCCATGTTTTACTTTAAGGCTTTGTTATAAATTGTAAAAGAATGATGGATTTATCATTCTCATATTAAAAGTCATTGTAAAAGCATTGCAAATGAAACATAGGAACTATAAATCTTGTGTTTTCTATTACTATAAAAGACCTGTTTCATTTCGATATGCGAAATATCTTGAATATATTGCTAAAGTATCGATTTAATATTGCAGGCAATCAAAGCAAAGCTTACCTAGTCAGCACTTCGCAAAGCAAAACGATTCCTATAAGTCAATGAGCAAATAAATGTCAAGCCAGAAAAGGTTCCAAATTGAATTCCTGCATAAGAAATGCTCCTCACGAACAGTTGATACAACCAAAAGGGCACCTTCCCAACGCGAAGAGTTCAGGCCCTCACTAACCGACAAAGTTCGTTTGTGCAAACAGACATCTAGTCGGGTAGTTTGGGTCTACCCTATGGATTCACTTAACAATGAGAAGCATTCCTCTGGAAAAAAAGACAAATAACTGGCAAAGAAAAGAACATGGCTGTGGAAAAGATAACGAGGAATCGCTAAGGAGCAGATGGTGAAGAGGCATGGGCAAGCAGACAGAAAACACACAAGCCCTCTTCGGAGGCACAAGTCCTCCAATGAGGCACACTTCCCAAGTTTGAAGTGTAAACTAAAGTCCCCCAATGGGGCACACTTCCCAAGTTTGAAGTGCAAATTAAAGTCCCCCAATGGGGCACACTTCCCAAGTTTGAAGTGCAAATTAAAGTCCCCCAATGGGGCACACTTCCCAAGTTTGAAGTGCAAATTAAAGTCCCCCAATGGGGCACGCTTCCCATGTTTGAAGCGCAAACTCAAGTCCCCCAATGGGGCACACTTCCCAAGTTTGAAGTGCAAACTAAAGTCCCCCAACGGGGCACGCTTCCCATGTTTGAAGCGCAAACTAAAGTCCTCCAATGAGGCACACTTCCCAAGTTTGAAGTGTAAACTAAAGTCCTCCAATGAGGCACACTTCCCAAGTTTGAAGTGCGAACTAAAGACCTCCAATGAGGCACACTTCCCAAGTTAGAAGTGTAAACTAAAGCCCTCCAATGAGGCACGCTTCCCATATTTGAAGCTTAAACTAAAGCCCTACTCAACGGCACAACCCTTCAGAGGATAAAGACCTCTTCGGGGGCACATTTCACCAAGAGTCGGAGTAGTTACTCTTCGGAGTTTCACTTCACCAAAGTTGAAATGCAAACAAAATGAAAAACCTCTACGGAGGCACGATCAAGAAGAAAGACCTCTTCGGAAGCCCGCGTTTCACCGAGATTGAAATAAAACTTCCAAGTGTTGAAACGTGGAAAGGCTTTCTAAGGCAAAACTCTTTGGAGGTACACGTTTCGCCGAGATTGAAATAAAACTTCCAAGTGTTGGAACGTAAAAATCCCTCCTCAGAGGTACAACTTTCTATATATAAAAAATCCTCGTCAAGGGCATACTTTAACTTCCAAAGGAAGAGTAATTTACCTATTCTAGAAAATGATCTTCCTCAAAAAAAAAAAAAAAAAAAAAAAAAAAAAAAGGAAAAGAGGGAGTTAAAGTACCCTTCAGAGGTCCGCTTTGCCGCATAAAGGAATTCACTTGGTAAAAAATGTACTTAAGCAAAAGAAAGGAGTGATTTCTTCAAAGGGCAAAATGCAGAAACTTAAGCGAAGGGGGGTTGTACTCTACAAAATTTTCTTTAAAGAGTAAAATAATTATTCTTTAGCAAATAAGAATGCAAGTCCCCTCGAAGTATAGAATATTGCAGCAAACTTATGGAATGGGGGCAATATGGTATAATTACACATAAAAATGGTATAGCCAAACCAGCAAAAGGTAACGCTCAAGTAACATGCCATAAGCTCGCTGCAATATCATATAAATAAACTCATGCCAAAATGAATAATAAATGTATTCTCAAATTCAGACAAAAGTTTGTACAAACGAAGAATCATTTTATTCAACTATAGTGCAGGTACAGGTTTCAAAATAAAGAAAGTCGGGGGCCGGTGCCCGCACAATTCTCGGCCATTACATACAAAAGATAGAAAGCTAAAATCTTCACTTCTTACTGCCTTTAGACCCTTTACCCGGCCGAATGATCAGCTTTTCAGGGCGGTCAGTGGGCATAAGGGAAGTAGGAGAGGTAGGCCAAGCCGTGAAGAGCCTCTATTTGTTCCTCCTGCGATCCAGGTTGCGAGGCAGAAGTAGGCGCCACCTGAAGAGAGGGAGGCAGGATAACCGGAGGAGTAAAAGTTTGAGCAGTGCTTGGTACTTTCTCTACAGAAGAAAAGAGGTTAAAAGTCAGTAAAGAGAGGAGATGGAGGCTCACCAATGATACTAGTAAAGAGGGGAGATGAAGGCTCATCCAGGTTAAGAAGATAGCCAAGGAGCTCGTGAAACTCATGCGAAACAAATGAGTAACCCGCTTGAGCAGAATTGACAGTAGTGGGATTAACAGTGGAGTTACCTGGTGAAGCTGATTTCCTGATATCAACCTCATAAGCTTGCGTGTCAGCGCTCTCATCACCCTCGTCTCCACCATGTGCGCTTGTAATCTCAGTGGTAACTTTGGTAGGAGAAGCAAAATGGGAACTGGAACCAATGATGTTAACTTCAGACGAAGAAGGTGGCTGGACTAGAACAGTTGAAGTGGTTTTTTCCAGCTGATCCCCTTCTGCCATTTCAGCCCTTAATTTGGCAAGTTGTTCCTTTCCCCTGGCAAGGGCAGCGCGAGCATCTTCATCAAAGTAATGCCTTTCCAGGGCCGATTCGTCATAACCAGCACCTTCAGCACCGAGCATGTCAAGTGCGGCTTCCCACACTTCAGCTAAAGTGATCTCATACTTGGGGCCAAGAAAAGCAAGACTCCCGCGTCCCAAGACGCTATGCAAGTAGAAGTCAAATAATGTTGAGCCGAAGCTGTTCTTGGTCGCCTCGTGAGATTCTTCAGCTGCAATTCTGCTGGCGACAGCCTCATCACGCTCCCTCTCGGTTTTGGAAAGCTGAAGCTTAAGCATTTGTATCTCCGCTTCCTGGGAGTTGTTTTTCTCTTGAAGCTCAGCAATATTGGAAACATAGCCTTCACTGATTCTCTTTTGCGCCTCAAGCCTATCTTCGGCATCCCTTTGGCCGGCGTGAGCATCTCTCACTTGTCTGAGAAGCACTTCTTCTTTTTGAGAATATGAAGTAGAAGAAGCTGCGAGCTCATCTTTCAACTTCTCAACCTTTGCTTCGAGCTCCTCGTTGTAGGAAGTAATGCTTCTCATTTCGGTATCATGCTGCTCAAGAACCTTTTGCCATTCAGCCTTGTCATTTTCCATGGTGAGCATGGCCTCTAAGTTGGCGCGGTTAACTCTTTGGAGCTCATCAACAAGCTTCTGCCAGTTTGACATCCTCTCGATATCAAGTTTGACGGCGTCAAGATTGCGCAACATGGCAGATTTGTCGATGGGGACCAAGTCTAGGTCAAACCTCACTCCCTTAAGGCACCATTGAGGAAACCGGCTCTGCAGATTGGCTGGACCCGGTCCAACTTGAAATTTGGGCCTACTAATTATCGTTTGAATGTCTGCTTTATCAAGAGCGGGAGAGTCAGAAGGAATGTCGAGCGAGGAAGGAACAGTGACTTTTTCGGGAATAGTAGAGGCCTGCTTTTCACTTTGACGGACTCGTTTGCTTGAGTCTTCACCCATGTGACTTTTTCCTCGATCATCATGGGATTTTCTCTTGAGGGAGTCATCATCTTTTTGAAAAGATTCATGACGCTCGTCCCTCTCTCTTCTTTCGCGACGATCTTCTGCATCCCTCCTTTCACGAGCTTTTCGAGCAGCCCTCTCCTCGTCAGACTCTCTATAAGAGGTGAAGTAGCGCCCATAATTATATTGTCCACGCCCCCCGTAGCGTTGGAAATCCTGATAATATGATCCGCCGCGTGTCATTGAGGAATCTGAAATAAGAAAAGATAAGCTTTAGAAATCTTTAAAGTATAAGAAGATAAGTGCATAAATATGCTGGAAAATCCTAGGTGTTGTGTGATGTGCAGGCTACACGCATTAAGCTACAAACCACTCTTTGGTGTAGAGGTGATGATAGCTTGGGTATGAGGAGTTGGTGTTTGTGCTGGTGTTTGTCGGAGAAGAGACGTCGCCTCAATTACAGGAGAGATAGTTTTAGATACGTCGTCTCTAAAAAGCTCCTGCGAAGTCACTATTATGTCGCTCAGCCCCTCATAAACATCGTCACCATCATGCTTGGTGGGACTTGTTTTCTCAATTCCTACATCAGCTAATCCCCCGAGAGGCTGTGGAGGTTCTTCTTCTTCCTCGATCGGGGCAAGCACCGTCTTACTAGATGACCCCATAATGTCGGTGGGAGTGGAACACTTCACCAATGAAGCTTCGATAATAGACTCTTTTGATGTGAGTTGTTCGGCAATAACGGGGGCATCCGATGCTTCAGCTGGAGAATCAGGAACTTCAGTCGGGGCTTCACAAGGCTGAGTATGGCGAGAAGGGTGAAGAAGCCCGTATTGATGTAAAAAGTCGTCTCTCAGCAAAAACTTGATACTTCTCTCTTCTGCGGCTACAGCATTCAATCTCTCAAAAATTTGCTTATAGCCTGGGTCTCTAGAGGGAGGTGGAAGTGCTGAAACAGGAAAAGAGCGAAGTTAATTTTTTAGCAGCTCAGATCTTGGAAAACTCAAGAATTGAAAAATAAAGACGGGAAGTCTTACTTCCCACCCTCCAGATGGCATAAAACCCCGGGGGGCAATGAACGAAAAAGAATTGGGTTAGAAACCCATGAGCAGTTTCAGGAAGATCAACGATTAATTTACGGTTTCGGGCACTTCTCACAACAGTAATAGAAGGATGATCTTTGATCCGGGTAAAGGAGCATAAATAACAAATTTCACCAAAGCTCGGAAGTCGATCAAGTGTTCTCCTAAAAAGCACACACAACCCCATTAGAATGGCGTAGCCGTTGGGGTGTAGCTGGGATGGAGCAATGGCCAATTGATGGAGAAGTTGTTGAAAAAAGTTGTTGAAAGGAGGAGTGCCTCCATTTAGGCACATTTGTCGGTTAACTATCACAAAGCCAGAAGGTGCTATGTCAGCAGTGTTACTCCTTTCAGGAAGAATGGCATCTGATTCAGCAATACCAAACTGAGCACACAACTGGCGAAAAACTTTGTATGATAATGTAGTAGGGACTCTTTCGGGAGGATTAACTAGCGGAGCTGGAATTACGGTTGCTTCTTCAGTCTGAACCATTGTATCTCCCTGTTGAGAAGTCATTCTACACAAGTAACTGGATATTCAAATGTGAAGGTGCACGTTTCCTTAAAGTGTGGAGTGTTGTGCAGAACTAATAAAAATAATAAGCAAGTACAACTGGAATTAAACTAGTCGACAATTGATCAACTAAAAGATTTCAGAACTTGTTAATCTAAATTTCAAGCATAATATTAGTGCAAGCTGGTCAATTTTAATTGACTATTTCAGTGTTGCTTTAATATGCTACTTGAAAATGATGAGTTGAATGCACTTCAGTCACACAAATGTATTTAAGTTAATTATCTGCTATAAGCTAATCTGTCATTTGATGTGGGCAGTCAATGGCAGTATATTCGTCCCAATTTTCTGTAAACATTGTGTTAGACAGGTTGTTAGCTTGCAAGGGTGACCTGTAAAAGAAAGCAGCAAAGTTCAACAGTTCAAAGTTCAAACCAAATTTACAAGTGTTAAGTCGTCAACGACACAATGATTCTTTGTATGGGTTAAGCTAAGTCATTGGTTATTTGGATGACTCGGCTACGACCTAAGGAAGGTGAGGCAAGTTAAGTTAGGTTGCTTCAATTCTAAACCGCTGATGTTATAAGTCGGCAGTTCTATGAGTCGTAAGTCAAGGAACAGAAGGGAGGCTCCAGTCCAAAGCAACAAGAAATCCTACAAGTTCTAACTCGGTTACGACTCATGGTTTAAGTCGTAAAACTTGCTAGGTCGGATTAAAGTTAATGGTAAAGGCTACTGAGTCGCATGGAAGTTGTTGAGTCATTCACGGCTTATGGTTTGAGTCGTGCACGGTTTAAAAGGATAAGTCGTCAAAAGGACCTAAAGGGTTAAGTCGTCCATACGACCTAAGACCTGAGTCATATGAATTAACAAGGTTAAGGCATTAAGTCGCGCATGAATAACTCTGCAAAGGCCCCTAAGGTCGGTTCTCCACTCACACACTGCCACACCATCTCTTAAGTTAACCCGTGAAGCCAAGGATCCATTAACCCGGTTAACCCGTTAAAGCCTCCCTCATCTCTCCCAAATTCACCAACCAGTTAACATGAATCACTGTAATTAACCAACTCCGCCTCACATCATCACGAATCAATCGAAAATCCGACACAAATCGCCTCAAATCCGCCATACATCTGGTGCATTACCATATTCACAAGAATCGCCACAATAATTCAATCAAAGGATTAATCGAATCGCGATTTATGGGAAAACGCAGCACACGAAAGTGTATTAAGGACGGCGAGTGGAATACTGATGGGTTGATGATGGATGCGGCTGATTGTTGATAAGATTTACTTACGCAATATGAAGTTAAAGGATGGGATGACGGGTGGTTAGCTTGGAATCGCCTTTGAGAGCTTGAAGGGGCGTTAATGGCGGAACACGACTCACGAGAATGGTAAAAGAAGTAATGAAAAGAAAACGACTTAAGCCTTTTATACCTCGGAGTAGTGGAAGATGAGTCGGCATGCGCGAGTTAAGATAAATCGAAGCACGCGACCTACGACTTAGGCGTGTGCTTCGAGGGGCAAATGTTAACCCTGCTGAAGATTGAGCCGACTCATCAGGCAAAGCAGTTAGCGACTCAGAAGGCGTACAACTTACCATAAGTCGTTGGCGGTTCAAGTGTACAAGCTAACAGTCAACTCGTGTACGACTCAATGACCCAACTGCGCGACTCAAGGAATCCCCGACTCAACTATTATGCGACTCATGGGAATATCTAAACTCAACCGACTTAAGGAGCTTACGACTCATAGAAGTTACCGACTCATCAGGGAGCGACTCATATGAGTGAATGACTCAGAGCTTTCCACGACTCATCAGCATGAAGTACCTAATGACTCAGTGGGTTTATGACTCAAGGATTGGATCAACTCATATACTCAAGGCGCGTAGCGACTCAATGGATCGGTAAGCCGCGCGAGTTAAAGGACTGAGCGACTCACGACTCAAGATGATTACCGACTCAACAGCCTTAGCCTGTTGCCGACCTAAATTTAATGACGACTCAATGACTCAAGAGGGACACCGACTCATTTGATAGCCGACTCAGTAAGTTGCCGACTCATTACCGACTCAGCGACTCAACTGGCCCACGACTCATCCTATAAGGTCACTCAAAGGAGCGACTCACGACTCATCATGTCTCGTCTACGACCTAAAACTATTGAGCCGTAGTCCATTGCCGCACAACCTAGGCTAACGGGAGATGACTCGGAAGCGACTCAGAGGCTTAGTCCAATGAGTCGGCCATGACTTAATATGACTCGGCCACGGGTCAAGCATACGCCGACACACGACACACGACTCAGAGACAAGCTCAGAATCATGCTGCAAGGGGATGACTCGTTGGTGACTTACGACTTAAGATGAGTCGTACATGATGACTCGTTGATGACTTAACCTGAAGCTGCTGTGTAGAAGTCCAGGGTCGCCTCATTTCAGATGGCAACTTTTAACTCGCAGACGACTCACGATGAGTCGGCCACGACTCACGACTCATGATGAGTCAGTCACGACTCATGACTTGAAAGTTCCAGCCTAAAAATTTGCCTATAAATAGAAGGCCATACCCAACATCACGGGGACTTTTTGGCTGATTCTCGAAGCGCCGTTACTCTGCCATTTTCTCAAGCAACACTCCAAGCACTCCAAACTCCAAGAACGCTACTACACACTTCAAGGAAGAATCACAATCATTCAAGATGAATTCGAAAGTTTATTCTTCATGGAAGTTTGAGCTACTTGTTTGAAGTTAATTGTAATTGAAGAAAGTGATATAAATTGTACTCATATCAGCAATAAAGAGAATCTAAGTGGACGTAGGCCTGATTTCGGGCCGAACCACTATAAAACTTGTGTTTTTACTGCTTTTCTGCAATCTCTTTACTTGTATCTTGTTCCCGTATTCACGGGTGGTGCTTTCACAACTGTCATCCACACACCGGGGTGTTAGCGTACATTTTTAGACGTTAACAGGACGGATGTTGCACCTTGCACCGTAGATGTTGCACCCTGTAGATATCGATTATTCGAACGACCATAACTTCTGGCTCGTTTAGAGTTACGAGAGCCATAACCTGTCAAAACGAAGGCCACGGTGAGTTATACGGCTTTGACCGCTTTCAGCCGTCAACAGATAGATTAATGCCCAAAAAGGACAACCCGAATCTCAATCTGGTCTCGTAAGTTTTTTACCCTTCGTTTTTTCGACATCGGATTTTTCGGTAAAACGGGATTACCGTGACTCATCTTCGATTTACCATCGTTGGAGAGTGGCGCACCATGGTACTGTTCCGTTTCAAATCCATGCACGCATTTCTAAAAAACGTACGACACTGTTTCGCCATTTCGGACGGATGTTGCACCTTGCACCGTGGATGTTGCACCCTATAGATATCGATTATTCGGACGGTCATAACTTCTGCCTCGTTTAGAGTTACGAGAGCCATAACCTGTCAAAACAAAGGCAACGGTGAGTTCTACGGCTTTGACAGCTTTCAGCCGTCAACGGATAGATTAATGCCCAAAAAGGACAACCCGAATCTCAATCTGGTCTCGTAAGTTTTTTACGCTTCGTTTTTTCAACACCGCATTTTTACGGTAAAACGGGATTACCGTGGCTCGTCTTCGATTTATCATCGCTGGAGAGTGGTGCAGAATGGTGATAATCCATTTCAAATCCATGCACGCATTTCTAAAAGTCGTACGGCACTGTTTCGCCATTTCGGACGGATGTTGCACCTTGCACTGTGGATTTTGCACCCTGTAGATATCGATTATTCGAACGACCATAACTTCTGGCTCGTTTAGAGTTACGGGAGCCATAACCTGTCAAAACGAAGGCCACAGTGAGTGCTACGGTTTTGACAGCTTTTAGGCGTCAACGGATAGATTAATTCCCAAAAAGGACAACCCAAATCTCAATCGGGTCTCGTAAGTTTTTACCCTTCGTTTTTTCTACACCAGATTTTTACAGTAAAATGGGATTGCCGTGGCTCGTCTTCGATTTACCATCGCTGGAGAGTGGTGCACCTTGGTACTGCTCTGTTTCAAATCCATGCTCGCATTTCTAAAACTCGTACGACACTGTTTCGCCATTTCGGACGGATGTTGCAACTTGCACCGTGGATTTTGCACCCTGTAGATATCGATTATTCGGACGACCATAACTTCTGGCTCGTTTAGAGTTACGGGAGCCATAACCTGTCAAAACGAAGCCACGGTGAGATCTACAGCTTTGACAGCTTTCAGCCATCAACGGATAGATTAATGCACAAAAATGACAACCCGAATCTCAATCGGGTCTCGTAACTTTTTTACCCTTCGTTTTTTCGACACCGGATTTTTACGGTAAAACGGGATTACCGTGGCTCGTCTTCGATTTACCATCTCTGGAGAGTGGTGCACCATGGTACTGTTCCGTTTCAAATCCATGCACGCATTTTTAAAAGTCGTACGACACTGTTTCGCCATTTCGGACGGATGTTGCACCTTGCACCGTGGATTTTGCACCCTGTAGATATCGATTATTCGGACGACCATAACTTCTGGCTCGTTTAGAGTTACGGGAGCCATAACCTATCAAAACGAAGGCCACGGTGAGTTCTACGGCTTTGACAGCTTTCAGCCATCAACGGATAGATTAATGCCCAAAAAGGACAACCCGAATCTCAATCTGGTCTCGTAAGTTTTTTACCCTTCGTTTTTTTGACACCAGATTTTTACGGTAAAACGGGATTACCGGGGCTCGTCTTCGATTTACCATCGCTGGAGAGGGGTGCAGAATGGTACTGTTCCATTTCTAATCCATGCACGCATTTCTAAAAGTCGTACGGCACTGTTTCGCCATTTCGGACGGATGTTGCACCTTGCACCGTGGATTTTGCACCCTGTAGATATTGATTATTCGGACGACCATAACTTCTGGCTCGTTTAGAGTTACGGGAGCCATCACCTGTCAAAACGAAGGCCACGGTGAGTTCTACAACTTTGACAGCTTTCAGCCGTCAACGGATAGATTAATGCCCAAAAAGGACAACCCGAATCTCAATCGGTTCTCGTAAGTTTTTTACCCTTCGTTTTTTCGACACCGGATTTTTACGGTAAAACGGGATTACCGTGGCTCGTCTTCGATTTACCATCGCTGGAGAGTGGTACACCTTGGTACTGTTCTGTTTCAAATCCATGCTTGCATTTCTAAAAGTCGTACGGCACAGTTTCGCCATTTCGGACGGATGTTGCAACTTGCACCATGGATGTTGCACCCTGTAGATATCGATTAATCGGACGGCCATAACTTCTGGCTCGTTTAGACTTACGGGAGTCATAACCTGTCAAAACGAAGTCCACGGTGAGTTCTACAGCTTTGACCGCTTTCAGCCGTCAACGGATAGATTAATGCGCAAAAAGGACAACCCGAATCTCAATCTGGTCTCGTAAGTTTTTTACCCTTCGTTTTTTCAACACCGGATTTTTACGGTAAAACGGGATTACCGTGGCTCGTCTTCGATTTACCATCGCTGGAGAGTGGTGCACCATGGTACTGTTCCGTTTCAAATCCATGCACGCATTTCGAAAAGTAGTACGGCACTGTTTCGCCATTTCGGACGGATGTTGCACCTTGCACCGTGGATGTTGCACCGTGTAGATATCGATTATTCGCACGACCATAACTTCTGGCTCGTTTAGAGTTACGGGAGCCATATCCTGTGAAAACGAAGGCCACGGTGATTTCTACGGCTTTGACAGCTTTCAGCCACCAACGGATAGATTAATGCCCAAAAAGGACAACCCGAATCTCAATCCGGTCTCGTAAGTTTTTTACCCTTCCTTTTTTCGACACCGCATTTTTACGGTAAAACGGGATTACCGTGGCTCGTCTTCGATTTACCATCGCTGGAGAGTGGTGCAGAACGGTACTGTTCCATTTCAAATCCATGCACGCATTTCTAAAAGTCGTACGGCACTGTTTCGCCATTTCGGACGGATGTTGCACCTTGCACCGTGGATGTTGCACCCTGTAGATATCGATTATTCGGACGACCATAACTTCTGGCTCGTTTAGAGTTACGGGAGCCATAACCTGTCAAAACGAAGGCCACGGTGAGTTCTACGGCTTTGACAGCTTTTAGCCGTCAACGGATAGATTAATGCCCAAAAAGGACAACCCGAATCTCAATCTGGTATCGTAAGTTTTTTACCCTTCGTTTTTTCAACATCGGATTTTTCGGTAAAACGGGATTACCGTGACTCATCTTCGATTTACCATCGTTGGAGAGTGGTGCACCATGGTACTATTCCGTTCCATGCACGCATTTCTAAAAGACGTACGACACTGTTTCGCCATTTCGGACGGATGTTGCACCTTGCACTGTGGATGTTGCACCCTATAGATATCGATTATTCGGACGGTCATAACTTCTGCCCCGTTTAGAGTTATGGGAGCCATAACCTGTCAAAACAAAGGCCACGGTGAGTTCTACGGCTTTGACAGCTTTGAGCCGTCAATAGATAGATTAATGCCCAAAAAGGACAACCCGAATCTCAATCGGGTCTCGTAAGTTTTTTACCCTTCGTTTTTTCGACACCGCATTTTTACGGTGAAACGGGATTACCGTGGCTCGTCTTCGATTTACCATCGCTGGAGAGTGGTGCAGAATGGTACTGTTCCATTTCAAATCCATGCACGCATTTCTAAAAGTCGTACGGCACTGTTCCGCCATTTCGGACGGATGTTGCACCTTGCACCGTGGATGTTGCACCCTGTAGATATCGATTATTCGGATGACCATAACTTCTGGCTCGTTTAGAGTTACGAGACCCATAACCTGTCAAAACGAAGGCCACGGTGAGTTATACGGCTTTGACTGCTTTCAGCCGTCAACGGAAAGATTAATGCCCAAAAAGGACAACCCGAATCTCAATCTGGTCTCTTAAGTTTTTTACCCTTCGTTTTTTCGACATCGGATTTTTCGGTAAAACGGGATTACCGTGACTCATCTTCGATTTACCATCGCTGGAGAGTGGTTCACCATGGTACTGTTCCGTTTCAAATCCACGCACGCATTTCTAAAAGATGTACGACACTGTTTCGCTATTTCGGACGGATGTTGCACCTTGCACCGTGGATGTTGCACCCTATAGATATCGATTATTCGGACGGTCATAACTTCTGCCTCGTTTAGAGTTACGGGAGCCATAACCTGTCAAAACAAAGGCAACGGTGAGTTCTACGGCTTTGACAGCTTTCAGCCGTCAACGGATAGATTAGTACCCAAAAAGGACAACCCGAATCTCAATCTGGTCTCGTAAGTTTTTTACGCTTCGTTTTTTCGACACCGCATTTTTACGGTAAAACGGGATTACCGTGGCTCGTCTTCGATTTACCATCGTTGGAGAGTGGTGCTGAATGGTGATAATCCATTTCAAATCCATGCATGCATTTCTAAAAGTCGTACGACACTGTTTCGCGATTTCGGACGGATGTTGCACCTTGCACCGTGGATTTTGCACCCTGTAGATATCGATTATTCGGACGACCATAACTTCTGGCTCGTTTAGAGTTACGGGAGCCATAACCTGTCAAAACGAAGGCCACAGTGAGTTCTACAGTTTTGACAGCTTTTAGGCGTCAACGGATAGATTAATTCCCAAAAAGGACAACCCGAATCTCAATCGGGTCTCGTAAGTTTTTACCCTTCGTTTTTTCGACACCGGATTTTTACGGTAAAATGGGATTACCGTGGCTCGTCTTCGATTTACCATCGCTGGAGAGTGGTGCACCTTGGTACTATTCTGTTTCAAATCCATGCTCGCATTTCTAAAAGTCGTACGACACTGTTTCGCCATTTCGGACGGATGTTGCAACTTGCACCGTGGATGTTGCACCCTATAGATATCGATTATTCGGACGGCCATAACTTCTGGCTCGTTTAGAGTTACGGGAGCCATAACCTGTCAAAACGAAGCCACGGTGAGATCCACAGCTTTGACAGCTTTCAGCCGTCAACGGATAGATTAATGCACAAAAATGACAACCCGAATCTCAATCTGGTCTCGTAAGTTTTTTACCCTTCGTTTTTTTGACACCGGATTTTTACGGTAAAACGGGATTACCGGGGCTCGTCTTCGATTTACCATCGCTGGAGAGTGGTGCACCATGGTACTGTTCCGTTTCAAATCCATGCACGCATTTCTAAAAGTCCTACGGCACTGTTTCGCCATTTCGGCCGGATGTTGCACCTTGCACTGTGGATGTTGCACCCCATAGATAATGAATATTCGGACGACCATAACTTCTGGCTCGTTTAGAGTTATGAGAGCCATAACCTATCAAAACGAAGGCCACGGCGAGTTCTACGGCTTTGACAGCTTTCAGCCGTCAATGGATAGATTAATGCCCAAAAAGGACTTTCCGAATCTCAATCGGGTCTCGTAAGTTTTTTACCCTTCGTTTTTTCGACACCGGATTTTTGTGGTAAAACGGGATTACCGTGGCTCGTCTTCCATTTACCATCGCTGGAGAGTGGTGCACCTTGGTACTGTTCCATTTCAAATCCATGCACGCATTTCTAAAAGTCGTACGGCACTGTTTCGCCATTTCGGACGGATGTTGCAACTTGCACCGTGGATGTTGCACCCTGTAGATATCGATTATTCGGACGGCCATTACATCTGGCTCGTTTAGAGTTACGGGAGCCATAACCTGTCAAAACGAAGGCCACGGTGAGTTCTACAGCTTTGACCGCTTTCAGCCGTCAACGGATAGAATAATGCCCAAAAAGGACAACCCGAATCTCAATCCGGTCTCGTAAGTTTTTTACCCTTCGTTTTTTTGACACCGGATTTTTACGGTAAAACGGGATTACCGGGGTTCGTCTTCGATTTACCATCGCTGGAGAGTGGTGCACCATGGTACTGTTCCGTTTCAATTCCATGCACGCATTTCTAAAAGTCCTACGGCACTGTTTCGCCATTTCGGCCGGATGTTGCACCTTGCACCGCGGATGTTGCACCCCATAGATAATGAATATTCGGACGACCATAACATCTGGCTCGTTTAGAATTACGGGAGCCATAACCTATCAAAACGAAGGCCACGGTGAGTTCTACGGCTTTGACAGCTTTCAGCCGTCAACGGATAGATTAATGCCCAAAAAGGACTTTCCGAATCTCAATCGGGTCTCGTAAGTTTTTTACCCTTCGTTTTTTCGACACCGGATTTTTACGGTAAAACGGGATTACCGTGGCTCGTCTTCGATTTACCATCGCTGGAGAGTGGTGCACCTTGGTACTGTTCCGTGTCAAATCCATGCACGCATTTCTAAAAGTCGTACGGCACTGTTTCACCATTTCGGACGGATGTTGCAACTTGCACCGTGGATGTTGCACCCTGTAGATATCGATTATTCGAACGGCCATTACTTCTGGCTCGTTTAGAGTTACGGGAGCCATAACCTGTCAAAACGAAGGCCACAGTGAGTTCTACTGTTTTGACTGCTTTCAGGCGTCAACGGAAAGATTAATTCCCAAAAAGGACAACCCGAATCTCAATCGGGTCTCGTAAGTTTTTACCCTTCGTTTTTTCGACACCGGATTTTTACGGTAAAATGGGATTACCGTGGCTCGTCTTCGATTTACCATCGCTGGAGAGTGGTGCACCTTGGTACTATTCTGTTTCAAATCCATGCTCGCGTTTCTAAAAGTCGTACGACACTGTTTCGCCATTTCGGACGGATGTTGCAACTTGCACCGTGGATGTTGCACCCTATAGATATCGATTATTCGGGACGGCCATAACTTCTGGCTCGTTTAGAGTTACGGGAGCCATAACCTGTCAAAACGAAGCCACGGTGAGATCTACAGCTTTGACAGCTTTCAGCTGTCAACGGATAGATTAATGCACAAAAATGACAACCTGAATCTCAATCTGGTCTCGTAAGTTTTTTACCCTTCGTTTTTTTGACACCGGACTTTTACGGTAAAACGGGATTACCGGGGCTCGTCTTCGATTTACCATCGCTGGAGAGTGGTGCACCATGGTACTGTTCCGTTTCAAATACATGCACGCATTTCTAAAAGTCCTACGGCACTGTTTCGCCATTTCGGCCGGATGTTGCACCTTGCACCGTGGATGTTGCACCCCATAGATAACGAATATTCGGACGACCATAACTTCTGGCTCGTTTAGAGTTACGGGAGCCATAACCTATCAAAACGAAGGCCACGGTGAGTTCTACGGCTTTGACAGCTTTCAGCCGTCAACGGATAGATTAATGCCCAAAAAGGACTTTCCGAATCTCAATCGGGTCTCGTAAGTTTTTTACCCTTCGTTTTTTCGACACCGGATTTTTATGGTAAACCGGATTACCGTGGCTCGTCTTCGATTTACCATCGCTGGAGAGTGGTGCACCTTGGTACTGTTCCATTTCAAATCCATGCACGCATTTCTAAAAGTCGTACGGCACTGTTTCGCCATTTCGGACGGATGTTGCAACTTGCACCGTGGATGTTGCACCCTGTAGATATCGATTATTCGGACGACCATTACATCTGGCTCGTTTAGAGTTACGAGAGCCATAACCTGTCAAAACGAAGGCCACGGTGAGTTCTACAGCTTTGACCGCTTTCAGCCGTCAACGGATAGAATAATGCCCAAAAAGGACAACCCGAATCTCAATCTGGTCTCGTAAGTTTTTTACCCTTCGTTTTTTAGACACCGGATTTTTACGGTAAAACGGGATTACCGGGGTTCGTCTTCGATTTACCATCGCTGGAGAGTGGTGCACCATGGTACTGTTCCGTTTCAAATCCATGCACGCATTTCTAAAAGTCCTACGGCACTGTTTCGCCATTTCGGCCGGATGTTGCACCTTGCACCGCGGATGTTGCACCCCATAGATAATGAATATTCGGACGACCATAACTTCTGGCTCGTTTAGAGTTACGGGAGCCATAACCTATCAAAACGAAGGCCACGGTGAGTTCTACGGCTTTGACAGCTTTCAGCCATCAACGGATAGATTAATGCCCAAAAAGGACTTTCCGAATCTCAATCGGGTCTCGTATGTTTTTTACCCTTCGTTTTTTCGACACCGGATTTTTATGGTAAAACGGGATTACCGTGGCTCGTCTTCGATTTACCATCGCTGGAGAGTGGTGCACCTTGGTACTGTTCCGTGTCAAATCCATGCACGCATTTCTAAAAGTCGTACGACACTGTTTCTCCATTTCGGACGGATGTTGCAACTTGCATCGCGGATGTTGCACCCTGTGGATATCGATTATTCGGACGGCCATTACTTCTGGCTCGTTTAGAGTTACGGGAGCCATAACCTGTCAAAACGAAGGCCACGGTGAGTTCTACAGCTTTGACCTCTTTCAGCCGTCAACGAATAGATTAATGCCCAAAAAGGACAACCCGAATCTCAATCTGGTCTCGTAAGTTTTTTACCCTTCGTTTTTTCGACACCGGATTTTTACGGTGAAACGGAATTACCGTGGCCCGTCTTCGATTTACCATCGCTGGAGAGTGGTGCACCATGGTACTGTTCCGTTTCAAATCCATGCACGCATTTCTACAAGTGGTACGGCACTGTTTCGCCATTTCGGACGGATGTTGCACCTTGCACTGTGGATGTTGCACCCTATAGATATCGATTATTCGGACGGTCATAACTTCTACCTCGTTTAGAGTTACGGGAGCCATAACCTATCAAAACAAAGGCCATAGTGAGTTCTACGGTTTTGATAGCTTTCAGCCGTCAACGGATATTTTAATGCCCAAAAAGGACAACCCGCATCTCAATCGGGTCTCGTAAGTTTTTTACCCTTCGTTTTTTCGACACCGCATTTTTACGGTGAAACGGGATTATCGTGGCTCGTCTTCGATTTACCATCGCTGGAGAGTGGTGCAGAATGGTACTGTTCCATTTCAAATCCACCACGCATTTCTAAAAGTCGTACGGCACTGTTTCGCCATTTCGGACGGATGTTGCACCTTGCACCGTGGATGTTGCACTCTGTAGATATCGATTATTCGGACGACCATAACTTCTGGCTCGTTTAGAGTTACGGGAGCCATAACCAGTCAAAACGAAGGCCACGGTGAGTTCTACGGCTATCATAGCTTTCAGCCGTCAATGGATAGATTAATGCCCAAAAAGGACAACCCGAATCTCAATCGGGTCTCGCAAGTTTTTTACCCTTCGTTTTTTCGACACCGCATTTTTACGGTAAAACGGGATTACCGTGGCTCGTCTTCGATTTACCATCGCTGGAGAGTGGTGCAGAATGGTACCGTTCCATTTCAAATCCATGCACGCATTTCAAAAAGTCGCACGGTACTGTTTCGCCATTTCGGACGGATGTTGCACCTTGCACCGTGGATGTTGCACCCTGTTGATATCGATTATTCGGACG
The DNA here is from genome assembly GCA_030765085.1 of Allium cepa. Classification (NCBI taxonomy): domain Eukaryota; kingdom Viridiplantae; phylum Streptophyta; class Magnoliopsida; order Asparagales; family Amaryllidaceae; genus Allium; species Allium cepa. The sequence goes on along the minus strand of CM060943.1, from coordinate 31,528,532 downwards.
GCCATAACTTCTGGCTCGTTTAGAGTTACGAGAGCCATAACCTGTCAAAACGAAGGCCACGGTGAGTTCTACAGCTTTGACCGCTTTCAGCCGTCAACGGATAGATTAATGCCCAAAAAGGACAACCCGAATCCCAATCTGGTCTCGTAAGTTTTTTACCCTTCGTTTTTTCGACACCAGATTTTTACGGTAAAACGAAATTACCGCGGCTCGTCTTCGATTTACCATCGCTGGAGAGTGGTGCACCATGGTACTGTTCCGTTTCAAATCCATGCACGCATTTCTAAAAGTCGTACGGCACTGTTTCGCCATTTCGGACGGATGTTGCACCTTGCACTATGGATGTTGCATCCTATAGATATCGATTATTCGGACGGTCATTACTTCTGCCTCGTTTAGAGTTACGGGAGCCATAACCTGTCAAAACAAAGGCCACGGTGAGTTCTACGGTTTTGATAGCTTTCAGCCGTCAACGGATAGATTAATGCCCAAAAAGGACAACCTGAATCTCAATCGGGTCTCGCAAGTTTTTACCCTTCGTTTTTTCGACACCGCATTTTTACGGTAAAACGGGATTACCGTGGCTCGTCTTCGATTTACCATCGCTGGAGAGTGGTGCAGAATGGTACTGTTCCATTTCAAATCCACGCACGCATTTCTAAAAGTCGTACGGCACTGTTTCGCCATTTCGGACGGATGTTGCACCTTGCACCGTGGATGTTACACCCTATAGATATCGATTATTCGGACGACCATAACTTCTGGCTCGTTTAGAGTTACGGGAGCCATAACCTGTCAAAACGAAGGCAACGGTGAGTTCTACGGCTATCAAAGCTTTCAGCCGTCAACGGATAGATTAATGCCCAAAATGGACTTTCCGAATCTCAATCGGGTCTCGTAAGTTTTTTACCCTTCGTTTTTTCGACACCGGATTTTTATGGTAAAACGGGATTACCGTGGCTCGTCTTCGATTTACCATCGCTGGAGAGTGGTGCACCTTGGTACTGTTCCGTTTCAAATCCATGCATGCATTTCTAAAAGTCGTACGGCACTGTTTCGCCATTTCGGACGGATGTTGCAACTTGCACCGTGGATGTTGCACCCTGTAGATATGGATTATTCGGACGGCCATTACTTCTGGCTCGTTTAGAGTTACGGGAGCCATAACCTGTCAAAACGAAGGCCACAGTGAGTTCTACTGTTTTGACTGCTTTCAGGCGTCAACGGAAAGATTAATTCCCAAAAAGGACAACCCGAATCTCAATCGGGTCTCGTAAGTTTTTACCCTTCGTTTTTTCGACACCGGATTTTTACGGTAAAATGGGATTACCGTGGCTCGTCTTCGATTTACCATCGCTGGAGAGTGGTGCACCTTGGTACTATTCTGTTTCAAATCCATGCTCGCGTTTCTAAAAGTCGTACGACACTGTTTCGCCATTTCGGACGGATGTTGCAACTTGCACCGTGGATGTTGCACCCTATAGATATCGATTATTCGGGACGGCCATAACTTCTGGCTCGTTTAGAGTTACGGGAGCCATAACCTGTCAAAACGAAGCCACGGTGAGATCTACAGCTTTGACAGCTTTCAGCTGTCAACGGATAGATTAATGCACAAAAATGACAACCTGAATCTCAATCTGGTCTCGTAAGTTTTTTACCCTTCGTTTTTTTGACACCGGACTTTTACGGTAAAACGGGATTACCGGGGCTCGTCTTCGATTTACCATCGCTGGAGAGTGGTGCACCATGGTACTGTTCCGTTTCAAATACATGCACGCATTTCTAAAAGTCCTACGGCACTGTTTCGCCATTTCGGCCGGATGTTGCACCTTGCACCGTGGATGTTGCACCCCATAGATAACGAATATTCGGACGACCATAACTTCTGGCTCGTTTAGAGTTACGGGAGCCATAACCTATCAAAACGAAGGCCACGGTGAGTTCTACGGCTTTGACAGCTTTCAGCCGTCAACGGATAGATTAATGCCCAAAAAGGACTTTCCGAATCTCAATCGGGTCTCGTAAGTTTTTTACCCTTCGTTTTTTCGACACCGGATTTTTATGGTAAACCGGATTACCGTGGCTCGTCTTCGATTTACCATCGCTGGAGAGTGGTGCACCTTGGTACTGTTCCATTTCAAATCCATGCACGCATTTCTAAAAGTCGTACGGCACTGTTTCGCCATTTCGGACGGATGTTGCAACTTGCACCGTGGATGTTGCACCCTGTAGATATCGATTATTCGGACGACCATTACATCTGGCTCGTTTAGAGTTACGAGAGCCATAACCTGTCAAAACGAAGGCCACGGTGAGTTCTACAGCTTTGACCGCTTTCAGCCGTCAACGGATAGAATAATGCCCAAAAAGGACAACCCGAATCTCAATCTGGTCTCGTAAGTTTTTTACCCTTCGTTTTTTAGACACCGGATTTTTACGGTAAAACGGGATTACCGGGGTTCGTCTTCGATTTACCATCGCTGGAGAGTGGTGCACCATGGTACTGTTCCGTTTCAAATCCATGCACGCATTTCTAAAAGTCCTACGGCACTGTTTCGCCATTTCGGCCGGATGTTGCACCTTGCACCGCGGATGTTGCACCCCATAGATAATGAATATTCGGACGACCATAACTTCTGGCTCGTTTAGAGTTACGGGAGCCATAACCTATCAAAACGAAGGCCACGGTGAGTTCTACGGCTTTGACAGCTTTCAGCCATCAACGGATAGATTAATGCCCAAAAAGGACTTTCCGAATCTCAATCGGGTCTCGTATGTTTTTTACCCTTCGTTTTTTCGACACCGGATTTTTATGGTAAAACGGGATTACTGTGGCTCGTCTTCGATTTACCATCGCTGGAGAGTGGTGCACCTTGGTACTGTTCCGTGTCAAATCCATGCACGCATTTCTAAAAGTCGTACGGCACTGTTTCTCCATTTCGGACGGATGTTGCAACTTGCATCGCGGATGTTGCACCCTGTGGATATCGATTATTCGGACGGCCATTACTTCTGGCTCGTTTAGAGTTACGGGAGCCATAACCTGTCAAAACGAAGGCCACGGTGAGTTCTACAGCTTTGACCTCTTTCAGCCGTCAACGAATAGATTAATGCCCAAAAAGGACAACCCGAATCTCAATCTGGTCTCGTAAGTTTTTTACCCTTCGTTTTTTCGACACCGGATTTTTACGGTGAAACGGAATTACCGTGGCCCGTCTTCGATTTACCATCGCTGGAGAGTGGTGCACCATGGTACTGTTCCGTTTCAAATCCATGCACGCATTTCTAAAAGTCGTACGGCACTGTTTCGCCATTTCGGACGGATGTTGCACCTTGCACTGTGGATGTTGCACCCTATAGATATCGATTATTCGGACGGTCATAACTTCTGCCTCGTTTAGAGTTACGGGAGCCATAACCTATCAAAACAAAGGCCATAGTGAGTTCTACGGTTTTGATAGCTTTCAGCCGTCAACGGATATTTTAATGCCCAAAAAGGACAACCCGCATCTCAATCGGGTCTCGTAAGTTTTTTACCCTTCGTTTTTTCGACACCGCATTTTTACGGTGAAACGGGATTACCGTGGCTCGTCTTCGATTTACCATCGCTGGAGAGTGGTGCAGAATGGTACTGTTCCATTTCAAATCCACCACGCATTTCTAAAAGTCGTACGGCACTGTTTCGCCATTTCGGACGGATGTTGCACCTTGCACCGTGGATGTTGCACTCTGTAGATATCGATTATTCGGACGACCATAACTTCTGGCTCGTTTAGAGTTACGGGAGCCATAACCTGTCAAAACGAAGGCCACGGTGAGTTCTACGGCTATCATAGCTTTCAGCCGCCAACGGATAGATTAATGCCCAAAAAGGACAACCCGAATCTCAATCGGGTCTCGCAAGTTTTTTACCCTTCGTTTTTTCGACACCGCATTTTTACGGTAAAACGGGATTACCGTGGCTCGTCTTCGATTTACCATCGCTGGAGAGTGGTGCAGAATGGTACCGTTCCATTTCAAATCCATGCACGCATTTCAAAAAGTCGCACGGTACTGTTTCGCCATTTCGGACGGATGTTGCACCTTGCACCGTGGATGTTGCACCCTGTTGATATCGATTATTCGGACGGCCATAACTTCTGGCTCGTTTAGAGTTACGAGAGCCATAACCTGTCAAAACGAAGGCCACGGTGAGTTCTACAGCTTTGACCGCTTTCAGCCGTCAACGGATAGATTAATGCCCAAAAAGGACAACCCGAATCCCAATCTGGTCTCGTAAGTTTTTTACCCTTCGTTTTTTCGACACCAGATTTTTACGGTAAAACGAAATTACCGCGGCTCGTCTTCGATTTACCATCGCTGGAGAGTGGTGCACCATGGTACTGTTCCGTTTCAAATCCATGCACGCATTTCTAAAAGTCGTACGGCACTGTTTCGCCATTTCGGACGGATGTTGCACCTTGCACTGTGGATGTTGCATCCTATAGATATCGATTATTCGGACGGTCATTACTTCTGCCTCGTTTAGAGTTACGGGAGCCATAACCTGTCAAAACAAAGGCCACGGTGAGTTCTACGGTTTTGATAGCTTTCAGCCGTCAACGGATAGATTAATGCCCAAAAAGGACAACCTGAATCTCAATCGGGTCTCGCAAGTTTTTACCCTTCGTTTTTTCGACACCGCATTTTTACGGTAAAACGGGATTACCGTGGCTCGTCTTCGATTTACCATCGCTGGAGAGTGGTGCAGAATGGTACTGTTCCATTTCAAATCCACGCACGCATTTCTAAAAGTCGTACGGCACTGTTTCGCCATTTCGGACGGATGTTGCACCTTGCACCGTGGATGTTGCACCCTATAGATATCGATTATTCGGACGACCATAACTTCTGGCTCGTTTAGAGTTACGGGAGCCATAACCTGTCAAAACGAAGGCAACGGTGAGTTCTACGGCTATCAAAGCTTTCAGCCGTCAACGGATAGATTAATGCCCAAAATGGACTTTCCGAATCTCAATCGGGTCTCGTAAGTTTTTTACCCTTCGTTTTTTCGACACCGGATTTTTATGGTAAAACGGGATTACCGTGGCTCGTCTTCGATTTACCATCGCTGGAGAGTGGTGCACCTTGGTACTGTTCCGTTTCAAATCCATGCATGCATTTCTAAAAGTCGTACGGCACTGTTTCGCCATTTCGGACGGATGTTGCAACTTGCACCGTGGATGTTGCACCCTGTAGATATGGATTATTCGGACGGCCATTACTTCTGGCTTGTTTAGAGTTACGGGAGCCATAACCTGTCAAAACGAAGGCCACGGTGAGTTCTACAGCTTTGACCGCTTTCAGCCGTCAACGGATAGATAATGCCCAAAAAGGACAACCCGAATCTCAATCTGGTCTCGTAAGTTTTTTACCCTTCGTTTTTTCGACACCGAATTTTTACGGTAAAACGGAATTACCGCGGCTCGTCTTCGATTTACCATCGCTGGAGAGTGGTGCACCATGGTACTATTCCGTTTCAAATCCATGCACGCATTTCTAAAAGTCGTACGGCACTGTTTCGCCATTTCGGACGGATGTTGCACCTTGCACTGTGGATGTTGCACCCTATAGATATCGATTATTCGGACGGTCATAACTTCTGCCTCGTTTAGAGTTACGGGAGTCATAACCTTTCAAAACAAAGGCCACGGTGAGTTCTACGGTTTTGATAGCTTTCAGCCGTCAACGGATAGATTAATGCCCAAAAAGGACAACCTGAATCTCAATCGGGTCTCGTAAGTTTTTTACCCTTCGTTTTTTCGACACCGCATTTTTACGGTAAAACGGGATTACCGTGGCTCGTCTTCGATTTACCATCGCTGGAGAGTGGTGCAGAATGGTACTGTTCCATTTCAAATCCACGCACGCATTTCTAAAAGTCGTACGGCACTGTTTCGCCATTTCGGACAGATGTTGCACCTTGCACCGTGGATGTTGCACCCTGTAGATATCGATTATTCGGACGACCATAACTTTTGGCTCGTTTAGAGTTACGGGAGCCATAACCTGCCAAAACGAAGGCCACGGTGAGTTCTACGGCAATCATAGCTTTCAGCCGTCAAGGGATAGATTAATGCCCAAAAAGGACAACCCGAATCTCAATCGGGTCTCGTAAGTTTTTTACCCTTCGTTTTTTCGACACCGCATTTTTACGGTAAAACGGGATTACCGTGGCTCGTCTTCGATTTACCATCGCTGGAGAGTGGTGCAGAATGGTACCGTTCCATTTCAAATCCATGCACGCATTTAAAAAAGTTGCACGGCACTGTTTCGCCATTTCGGACGGATATTGCACCTTGCACCGTGGATGTTGCACCCTGTTGATATCGATTATTCGGACGACCATATCTTCTGGCTCGTTTAGAGTTACGGGAGCCATAACCTGTCAAAACGAAGGACACGGTGAGTTCTACGGCTTTAAATACTTTCAGCCGTCAACAGATAGATTAATGCCCAAAAAGGACAACGCGAATCTCAATCGGGTCTCGTAAGTTTTTTACCCTTCGTTTTTTTGACACCAAATTTTTACGGTAAAACGGGATTACCGTGGCTCGTCTTCGATTTACCGTCGTTGGAGAGTGGTGCTCCTTGGTACTGTTCCGTTTCAAATCCATGCACGCATTTCTAAAAGTCGTACGGCACTGTTTCGCAATTTCGGACGGATGTTACACCTTGCACCGTGGATGTTGCACCCTGTAGATATCGATTATTCGGACGGCCATAACTTCTGGCTCCTTTAGAGTTACGGGAGCCATAACCTGTCAAAATTAAGGCCACGGTGAGTTCTGCGGCTTTGACAGCTTTCAGCCATCAACGGATAGATTAATGCCCAAAAAGGACAACCGGAATCTCAATCCGGTCTCGTAAGTTTTTTAACCTTCGTTTTTTCGGCATCGGATTTTTCAGTAAAACGGGATTACCGTGACTCGTCTTCGATTTACCATCGCTGGAGAGTGGTGCACCATGGTACTGTTCCATTTCAAATCCATGCACGCATTTCTAAAAGTCGCACGACGCTGTTTCGCCATTTCGGACGGATGTTGCACCTTGCACCGTGGATGTTGCACATTGTAGATATCGATTATTCGGACGACCATAACTTCTGGCTCGTTTAGAGTTACGGGAGCCATAACCTGTCAAAACGAAGGCCACGGTGAGTTCTACGGCTTTGTCAGATTTCAGCCGTCAACGGATAGATTAATGCCCAAAAAGGACTTTCCGAATCTCAATCGGGTCTCGTAAGTTTTTTACCCTTCGTTTTTTCGACACCGGATTTTTATGGTAAAACGGGATTACCGTGGCTCGTCTTCGATTTACCATCGCTGGAGAGTGGTGCACCTTGGTACTGTTCCGTTTCAAATCCATGCACGCATTTAAGTCATACGGCACTATTTCGACATTTCGGACGGATGTTGCACCCTGTAGATATCGATTATTCGGACGGCCGTTACATCTGGCTCGTTTGGAGTTACGGGAGCCATAACCTGTCAAAACGAAGGCCATGGTGAGTTCTACAGCTTTGACCGCTTTCAGCCGTCAACGGATAGAATAATGCCCAAAAAGGACAACCCGAATCTCAATCTGGTCTCGTAAGTTTTTTACCCTTCGTTTTTTTGACACCGGATTTTTACGGTAAAACGGGATTACCGGGGCTCGTCTTCGATTTACTAACGCTGGAGAGTGGTGCACCATGGTACTGTTCCGTTTCAAATCCATGCACGCATTTCTAAAAGTCCTACAACACTGTTTCGCCAATTCGGCCGGATGTTGCACCTTGCACCGTGGATGTTGCACCCTATAGATAACGAATATTCGGACGACCATAACTTCGGGCTCGTTTAGAGTTACGGGAGCCATAACCTATCAAAACGAAGGCCACGGTTAGTTCTAGGGCTTTGACAGCTTTCAGCCGTCAACGGATATATTAATGCCCAAAAAGGACTTTCCGAATCTCAATCGGGTCTCGTAAGTTTTTTACCCTTCGTTTTTTCGACACCGGATTTTTATTGTAAAACGGAATTACCGTGGTTCGTCTTCGATTTACCATCGCTGGAGAGTGGTGCACCTTGGTACTGTTCCGTTTCAAATCCATGCATGCATTTCTAAAAGTCGTACGGCACTGTTTCGCCATTTCGAACGGATGTTGCAACTTGCACCATGGATGTTGCACCCTGTAGATATCGATTATTCGAACGGCCATTACTTCTGGCTCGTTTTGAGTTACGGGAGCCATAACGTGTCAAAACGAAGGCCACGGTGAGTTCTACAGCTTTGACCGCTTTCAGCCGTCAACGGATAGATTAATGCCCAAAAAGGACAACCCGAATCTCAATCTGGTCTCGTAAGTTTTTTACCCTTCGTTTTTTCGACACCGGATTTTTACGGTAAAACGGGATTACCGTGGCTCATCTTCGATTTACCATCGCTGGAGAGTGGTGCACCATGGTACTGTTCCGTTTCAAATCCATGCACGCATTTCTAAAAGTCGTACGGCACTATTTCGCCATTTCGGACGGATGTTGCACCTTGCACCATGGATGTTGCACCGTGTAGATATCGATTATTCGGACGACCATAACTTCTGGCTCGTTTAGAGTTACGGGAGCCATAACCTGTGAAAACGAAGGCCACAGTGAGTTCTACGACTTTGACAGCTTGCAGCCGTCAACGGATAGATTAATGCCCAAAAAGGACAACCCGAATCTCAATCTGGTCTCGTAAGTTTTTTACCCTTCGTTTTTTCGACATCGGATTTTTCGGTAAAACGGGATTACCGTGACTTGTCTTCGATTTACCATCGCTGGAAAGTGGTGCCCCATGGTACTGTTCCGTTTCAAATCCATGCACGCATTTCTAAAAGACGTACGACACTGTTTCGCCATTTCGGACGGATGTTGCACCTTGCACCGTTGACGTTGTACCCTATAGATATCGATTATTCGGACGGTCATAACTTCTGCCTCGTTTAGAGTTACGGGAGCCATAACCTGTCAAAACAAAGGCCACGGTTAGTTCTATGACTTTGACAGATTTCAGCCGTCAACGGATAGATTAATGCCCAAAAAGGACAACCCGAATCTCAATCGGGTCTCGTAAGTTTTTACCCTTCGTTTTTTCGACACCGGATTTTTACGGTAAAATGGGATTACCGTGGCTCGTCTTCGATTTACCATCGCTGGAGAGTGGTGCACCTTGGTACTGTTCTGTTTCAAATCCATGCTCGCATTTCTAAAAGTCGTACGGCACTGTTTCGCCATTTCGGATGGATGTTGCAACTTGCACCGTGGATGTTGCACCCTGTAGATATCGATTTTTCGGACGGCCATAACTTCTGGCTCGTTTAGAGTTACGGGAGCCATAACCTGTCAAAACGAAGGCCACGGTGAGTTCTACGGCTTTGACAGCTTTCAGCCGTCAACGGATAGATTAATGCCCAAAAAGGACAACCCGAATCTCAATCTGGTCTCGTAAGTTTTTTACCCTTCGTTTTTTTGACACCGGATTTTTACGGTAAAACGGGATTACCGGGGCTCGTCTTCGATTTACCATCGCTGGAGAGTGGTGCACCATGGTACTTTTCCGTTTCAAATCCATGCACGCATTTCTAAAAGTCCTACGGCACTGTTTCGCCATTTCGGACGGATGATGCACCTTGCACCGTGGATTTTACACCCCATAGATAACGAATATTCGGACGGTCATAACTTCTGCCTCGTTTAGAGTTACGGGAGCCATAACCTGTCAAAACAAAGGCCACGGTGAGTTCTACGGCTTTGACAGCTTTCAGCCATCAAAAGATAGATTAATGCCCAAAAAGGACAACCCGAATCTCAATCGGGTCTCGAAAGTTTTTTACCCTTTGTTTTTTTGGACACCGCATTTTTACGGTAAAACAGGATTACCGTGGCTTGTCTTCGATTTACCGTCGCTGGAGAGTGGTGCAGAATGGTACTGTTCCATTTCAAATCCTTGCACGCATTTCTAAAAGTCGTACGACACTGTTTCGCCATTTCGGACGGATGTTGCACCTTGCACCGTGGATGTTGCACCCTGTAGATATCGATTATTCGGACGACCATAACTTCTGGCTCGTTTAGAGTTACGAGAGCCATAACCTGTCAAAACGAAGGCCACGGTGAGTTCTACGGCTTTGACCGCTTTCAGCCGTCAACGGATAGATTAATGTCCAAAAAGGACAACCCGAATCTCAATCTTGTCTCGTAAGTTTTTTACCCTTCGTTTTTTCGACATCGGATTTTTCGGTAAAACGGGATTACCGTGACTCGTCTTCGATTTACCATCGCTGGAGAGTGGTGCACCATGGTACTGTTCCGTTTAAAATCCATGCACGCATTTCTAAAAGACGTACGACACTGTTTCGCCATTTCGGATGGATGTTGCACCTTGCACCGTGGATATTGCACCCTATAGATATCGATTATTCGGACGGTCATAACTTCTGCCTCGTTTAGAGTTACGGGAGCCATAACCTGTCAAAACAAAGGCCATGGTGAGTTCTACGGCTTTGACCGCTTTCGGCCGTCAACGGATAGATTAATGCCCAAAAAGGACAACCCGAATCTCAATCGGGTCTCGTAAGTTTTTTACCCTTCGTTTTTTCGACACCGCATTTTTACGGTAAAACGGGATTACCGTGGCTCGTCTTCAATTTACCTTAGCTGGAGAGTGGTGCAGAATGGTAATGTTCCATTTCAAATCCATGCACGCATTTCTAAAAGTCGTACGGCACTGTTTCGCCAGTTCGGATGGATGTTGCACCTTGCACCGTGGATGTTGCACCCTGTAGATATCGATTATTCGGACGACCATAACTTCTGGCTCGTTTAGAGTTACGGGAGCCATAACCTGTCAAAACTAAGGCCACAGTGAGTTATATGGCTTTGACAGCTTTCAGCCGTCAACTGATAGATTAATGCCAAAAAAGGACAACCCGAATCTCAATCTGGCCTCGTAAGTTTTTTACCCTTCGTTTTTTCGACATCGGATTTTTACGGTAAAACGGGATTACCGCGGCTCGTCTTCGATTTACCATCGCTGGAGAGTGGTGCACCGTGGTACTGTTCCGTTTCAAATCCATGCACGCATTTATAAAAGTCGTACGACACTGTTTCACCATTTCGGACGGATGTTGCACCTTGCACCGTGGATGTTGCACCCTTTAGATATCGATTATTCGGACGGCCATATCTTCTGGCTCTTTTAGAGTTACGGGAGCCATAACCTGTCAAAACGAAGGCCACTGTGAGTTCTACAGCTTTGACCGCTTTCAGCCATCAACGGATTGATTAATGCCCAAAAAGGACAACCCGAATCTCAATCGGGTCTCGTAAGTTTTTTACCCTTCGTTTTTTCGACGCCGGATTTTTACGGTAAAACGGGATTACCGTGGCTCGTCTTCGATTTACCATCGCTGGAGAGTGGTGCACCATGGTACTGTTTCGTTTCAAATCCATGCACGCATTTCTAAAAGTCGTACGGCACTGGTTCGCCATTTCGGATGGATGTTGCACCTTGCACCGCGGATGTTGCACCCTGTAGATATCGATTATTCGGACGGCCATAACTTCTCGCTCGTTTAGAGTTACGGGAGCCATAACCTGTAAAAACGAAGGACACGGTGAGTTCCACGGCTATGACAGCTTTCAGCCGTCAACGGATAGATTAATGCCCATAAAGGACAACCCGAACCTCAATCGGGTCTCGTAAGTTTTTTACCCTTCGTTTTTTCGACACCGGATTTTTACAGTAAAACGGGTTTACCGTGGCTCGTCTTCAATTTTCCATCGCTGGAGAGTGGTGCATCATTGTACTGTTCCGTTTCAAATTCATGCACACATTTCTAAAAGTCGTACGGCACTGTTTCGCCATTTCGGATGGACGTTGCACCTTGCACCGCGGATGTTGCACCCTGTAGATATCGATTATTCGGACGGCCATAACTTCTGGCTCTTTTTGAGTTACGGGAGCCATAACCTGTCAAAACGAAGGCCACGGTGAGCCCTACGGCTTTGACAGCTTTCAGCCGTCAACGGATAGATTAATGCCCAAAAAGGACAACCCGAATCTCAATCGAGTCTCGTAAGTTTTTTACCCTTTGTTTTTTCGACACTGGATGTTTAATGCCCAAAACGGGATTACCGTGGCTCGTCCTCGATTTACCATCGCTGGAGAGTGGTGCACCATGGTACTGTTCCGTTTCAAATCCATGCATGTATTTCTGAAAGTCGTACGGCACTGTTTCGCCATTTCGGACGGATGTTGCACCTTGCACCGTGGATGTTGCACCGTGTAGATATCGATTATTCGGACGGCCATAACTTCTGGCTCGTTTAGAGTTACGGGAGTCATAACCTATCAAAACGAAGGCCACAATGAGTTCTATGGATTTGACAGCTTTCGGCCATCAACGGATAGATTAATGCCCAAAAAGGACAACCCGAATCTCAATCTGGTCTCGTAAGTTTTTTACCCTTTGTTTTTTCGACATCGGATTTTTCGGTAAAACGGGATTACCGCGACTCGTCTTCGATTTACCTTCGCTGGAGAGTGTAGCACCATGGTACTGTTCCGTTTCAAATCCGTGCACGCATTTCTAAAAGACGTACGATACTGTTTCTCCATTTCGGACGGATGTTGCACCTTGCACCGTGGATGTTGCACCCTGTAGATATCGATTATTCGGACGGTCATAACTTCTGCCTCGTTTAGAGTTACGGGAGCCATAACCTGTCAAAACGAAGGCCACAGCTTTCAGCCGTCAATGGACAGATTATTGCCCAAAAAGGACAACCCGAATCTCTATCGGGTCTCGTAAGTTTTTTACCCTTCGTTTTTTCCACACCGCATTTTTACGGTAAAACGGGATTACCGTGGCTCGTCTTCGATTTACCATCGCTGGAGAGTGGTGCAGAACGGTACTGTTCCATTTCAAATCCATGCATGCATTTCTAATAGTCGTACGACACTGTTTCACCATTTCGTACGGATGTTGCACCTTGCACCGTGGATGTTGCACCCTGTAGATATCGATTATTCGGACGACCATAACTTCTGGCTCGTTTAGACTTACGGGAGCCATAACCTGTCAAAACGAAGGCCACGGTGAGTTCTATGGCTTTGACAGCTTTCAGCCGTCAATGGATATATTAATGCCCAAAAAGGACAACCCGAATCTCAATCTGATCTCGTAAGTTTTTTACCCTTCGTTTTTTCGACACCGGATTTTTACGGTAAAACGGGATTACCGTTGCTCGTCTTCGATTTACCTTCGCTGGAGATTGGTGCACCATGGTACTGTTCCGTTTCAAATCCATGCACGCATTTCTAAAAGTCCTACGGAACTTTTTCGCCATTTCGGCCGGATGTTGCACCTTGCACCGTGGATGTTGCACCCTATGGATATCGATTATTCGGACGACCATAACTTCTGGCTCGTTTAGAGTTACGGGAATCATAACCTGTCAAAACGAAGGCCACGGTGAGTTCTAAGGCTTTGACATCTTTCAGCCGTCAACGGATAGATTAATGCCCAAAAAGCACAACCCGAATCTCAATCGGGTCTCGTAAGTTTTTTACCCTTCGTTTTTTCGACACCGGATTTTTACGGTAAAACGGGATTACCGTGGCTCATCTTCAATTTACCATCGCTGGAGAGTGGTGCACCATGGTACTGTTCCGTTTCAAATCCATGCACGCATTTCTAAAAGTTGTACGGCACTGTTTCGCCATTTCGGATGGATGTTGCACCTTGCACCGTGGATATTGCACCGTGCAGATATCGATTATTCGGACGACCATAACTTCTGGCTCGTTTAGAGTTATGGGAGCCATAACCTGTCAAAACGCAGGCCGCGGTGAGTTCTACGGCTTTGACAGCTTTCATCCATCAACGGATAGATTAATGCCCAAATAGTACAACCCGAATCTCAATCTGGTCTCGTAAGTTTTTTACCCTTCGTTTTTTCGACATCGGATTTTTCGGTAAAACGGGATTACCGTGATTCGTCTTCGATTTGCCATCGCTGGAAAGTGGTGCACCATGGTACTGTTCCGTTTCAAATCCATGCACGCATTTCTAAAAGACGTACGACACTGTTTCGCCATTTCGTACGGATGTTGCACCTTGCACCGTGGATATTGCACCCTATAGATATCGATTATTCGGACGGTCATAACTTCTGCCTCGTTTAGAGTTACGGGAGCCATAACCTGTCAAAACGAAGGCCACGGTGAGTTCTACGGCTTTGACAGCTTTCAGCCGTCAATGGATAGATTAATGCCCAAAAAGGACAACCCAAATCTCAATCGGGTCTCGTAAGTTTTTTACCCTTTGTTTTTTCGACACCGCATTTTTACGGTAAAACGGGATTACCGTGGCTCGTCCTAGATTTACCATCGCTGGAGAGTGGTGCACCATGGTACTGTTCCATTTCAAATCCATGCACGCATTTCTGAAAGTCGTACGGCACTGTTTCGCCATTTCGGACGGATGTTGCACCTTGCACCGTGGATGTTGCACCGTGTAGATATCGATTATTCGAACGGCCAAAACTTCTGGCTCGTTTAGAGTTACGGGAGCCATAACCTGTCAAAACGAAGGCCACAATGAGTTCTATGGCTTTGATAGCTTTCGGCCGTCAACAGATAGATTAATTCCCGAAAAGGACAACCCGAATCTCAATCTGGTCTCGTAAGTTTTTTACCCTTCGTTTTTTCGACATCGGATTTTTCGGAAAACGGGATTACCGTGACTCGTCTTCGATTTACCTTCGCTGGAGAGTGGTGCACCATGGTACTGTTTCGTTTCAAATCCATGCATGCATTTCTAAAAGACGTACGACAGTGTTTCTCCATTTCGGACGGATGTTGCACCTTGCACCGTGGATGTTGCACCCTGTAGATATCGATTATTCGGACGGTCATAACTTCTGCCTCGTTTAGAGTTACGGGAGCCATAACCTGTCAAAACGAAGGCCACGGTGAGTTCTACAGCTTTGACAGCTTTCAACCGTCAATGGATAGATTAATGCCCAAAAAGGACAACCCGAATCTCAATCGGATCTCGTAAGTTTTTTACCCTTCGTTTTTTCGACACCGCATTTTTACGGTAAAACGGGATTACCGTGGCTCGTCTTCGATTTACCATCGCTGGAGAGTGGTGCAGAACCGTACTGTTCCATTTCAAATCCATGCACGCATTTCTAAAAGTCGTACGACACTGTTTCGCCATTTCGGACGGATGTTGCACCTTGCACCGTGGATGTTGCACCCTGTAGATATCGATTATTGGGACGACCATAACTTCTGGCTCGTTTAGACTTACGGGAGCCATAACCTGTCAAAACGAAGGCCACGGTGAGTTCTATGGCTTTGACAGCTTTCAGCCATCAACGGATAGATTAATGCACAAAAAGGACAACCCGAATCTCAATCTGGTCTCGTAAGTTTTTTACCCTTCGTTTTTTCGACACCGGATTTTTACGGTAAAAGGGGATTACCGTGGCTCGTCTTCGATTTACCATCGCTGGAGATTGGTGCACCATGGTACTGTTCCGTTTCAAATCCATGCATGCATTTCTAAAAGTCCTACGGAACTGTTTCGCCATTTCGGCCGGATGTTGCACCTTGCACCGTGGATGTTTCACCCTATGGATATCGATTATTCGGACGACCATAACTTCTGGCTCGTTTAGAGTTACGGGAATCATAACCTGTCAAAACGAAAGCCACGGTGAGTTCTATGGCTTTGACATCTTTCAGCCGTCAACGGATAGATTAATGCCCAAAAAGCACAACCCGAATCTCAATCGGGTCTCGTAAGTTTTTTACCCTTCGTTTTTTCGGCACCGGATTTTTACGGTAAAACGGGATTGCCGTGGCTCGTCTTCGATTTACCATCGCTGGAGAGTGGTGCACCTTGGTACTGTTCCATTTCAAATCCATACACGCATTTCTAAAAGTCGTACGGCACTGTTTCGCAATTTCGGACGGATGTTACACCTTGCACCGTGGATGTTGCACCTTGTAGATATTGATTATTCGGACGGCCATAACTTCTGGCTCCTTTAGAGTTACGGGAGCCATAACCTGTCAAAATGAAGGCCACGGTGAGTTCTACGGCTTTGACAGCTTTCAGCCATCAACGGATAGATTAATGCCCAAAAAGGACAACCGGAATCTCAATCCGGTCTCGTAAGTTTTTTAACCTTCGTTTTTTCGGCATCGGATTTTTCGGTAAAACGGGATTACCGTGACTCGTCTTCGATTTACCATCGCTGGAGAGTGGTGCACCATGGTACTGTTCCATTTCAAATCCATGCACGCATTTCTAAAAGTCGCACGACACTGTTTCGCCATTTCGGACGCATGTTGCACCTTGCACCGTGGATGTTGCACATTGTAGATATCGATTATTCGGACGACCATAACTTTTGGCTCGTTTAGAGTTACGGGAGCCATAACCTGTCAAAACGAAGGCCACGGTGATTTCTACGGCTTTGACAGATTTCAGCCGTCAACGGATAGATTAATGCCCAAAAAGGACTTTCCGAATCTCAATCGGGTCTCGTAAGTTTTTTACCCATCGTTTTTTCGACACCGGATTTTTATGGTAAAACGGGATTACCGTGGCTCGTCTTCGATTTACCATCGCTGGAGAGTGGTGCACCTTGGTACTGTTCCATTTCAAATCCATGCACGCATTTAAGTCATACGGCACTATTTCGCCATTTCGGACGGATGTTGCACCCTGTAGATATCGATTATTCGGACGGCCGTTACATCTGGCTCGTTTAGAATTACGGGAGCCATAACCTGTCAAAACGAAGGCCATGGTGAGTTCTACAGCTTTGACCGCTTTCAGCCGTCAACGGATAGAATAATGCCCAAAAAGGACAACCCGAATCTCAATCTGGTCCCGTAAGTTTTTTACCCTTCGTTTTTTTGACACCGGATTTTTACGGTAAAACGGGATTACCGGGGCTCGTCTTCGATTTACCAACGCTGGAGAGTGGTGCACCATGGTACTGTTCCGTTTCAAATCCATGCACGCATTTCTAAAAGTCCTACGACACTGTTTCGCCATTTCGGCCGGATGTTGCACCTTGCACCGTGGATGTTGCACCCTATAGATAACGAATATTCGGACGACCATAACTTCGGGCTCGTTTAGAGTTACGGGAGCCATAACCTATCAAAACGAAGGCCACGGTGAGTTCTAGGGCTTTGACAGCTTTCAGCCGTCAACGGATAGATTAATGCCCAAAAAGGACTTTCCGAATCTCAATCGGGTCTCGTAAGTTTTTTACCCTTCGTTTTTTCGACACCGGATTTTTATTGTAAAACGGAATTACCGTGGTTCGTCTTCGATTTACCATCGCTGGAGAGTGGTGCACCTTGGTACTGTTCCGTTTCAAATCCATGCATGCATTTCTAAAAGTCGTACGGCACTGTTTCGCCATTTCGGACGGATGTTGCAACTTGCACCATGGATGTTGCACCCTGTTGATATCGATTATTCGAACGGCCATTACTTCTGGCTCGTTTAGAGTTACGGGAGCCATAACGTGTCAAAACGAAGGCCACGGTGAGTTCTACAGCTTTGACCGCTTTCAGCCGTCAACGGATAGATTAATGCCCAAAAAGGACAACCCGAATCTCAATCTGGTCTCGTAAGTTTTTTACCCTTCGTTTTTTCGACACCGGATTTTTACGATAAAACGGGATTACCGTGGCTCGTCTTCGATTTACCATCGCTGGAGAGTGGTGCACCATGGTACTGTTCTGTTTCAAATCCATGCACGCATTTCTAAAAGTCGTACGGCACTGTTTCGCCATTTCGGACGGATGTTGCACCTTGCACCATGGATGTTGCACCGTGTAGATATCGATTATTCGGACGACCATAACTTCTGGCTCGTTTAGAGTTACGGGAGCCATAACCTGTGAAAACGAAGGCCACAGTGAGTTCTACGACTTTGACAGCTTTCAGCCGTCAACGGATAGATTAATGCCCAAAAAGGACAACCCGAATCTCAATCTGGTCTCGTAAGTTTTTTACCCTTCGTTTTTTCGACATCGGATTTTTCGGTAAAACGGGATTACCGTGACTCGTCTTCGATTTACCATCGCTGGAAAGTGGTGCCCCATGGTACTGTTTCGTTTCAAATCCATGCACGCATTTCTAAAAGACGTACGACACTGTTTCGCCATTTCGGACGGATGTTGCACCTTGCACCGTTGACGTTGTACCCTATAGATATCGATTATTCGGACGGTCATAACTTCTGCCTCGTTTAGAGTTACGGGAGCCATAACCTGTCAAAACAAAGGCCACGGTTAGTTCTACGGCTTTGACAGCTTTCAGCCGTCAACGGATAGATTAATGCCCAAAAAGGACAACCCGAATCTCAATCGGGTCTCGTAAGTTTTTACCCTTCGTTTTTTCGACACCGGATTTTTACGGTAAAATGGGATTACCGTGGCTCGTCTTCGATTTACCATCGCTGGAGAGTGGTGCACCTTGGTACTGTTCTGTTTCAAATCCATGCTCGCATTTCTAAAAGTCGTACGGCACCGTTTCGCCATTTCGGATGGATGTTGCAACTTGCACCGTGGATGTTGCACCCTGTAGATATCGATTATTCGAACGGCCATAACTTCTGGCTCGTTTAGAGTTACGGGAGCCATAACCTGTCAAAACGAAGCCACGGTGAGATCTACAGCTTTGACAGCTTTCAGCCGTCAACGGATAGATTAATGCACAAAAATGACAACCCGAATCTCAATCTGGTCTCGTAAGTTTTTTACCCTTCGTTTTTTCGACACCGGATTTTTACGGTAAAACGGGATTACCGAGGCTCGTCTTCGATTTACCATCGCTGGAGAGTGGTGCACCATGGTACTGTTCCGTTTCAAATCCATGCACGCATTTCTAAAAGTCGTACGACACTGTTTCGCCATTTCGGACGGATGTTGCACCTTGCACCGTGGATTTTGCACCCTGTAGATATCGATTATTCGGATGACCATAACTTCTGGCTCGTTTAGAGTTACGGGAGCGATAACCTGTCAAAATGAAGGCCACAGTGAGTTCTACGGCTTTGACAGCTTCCAGCCATCAACGGATAGATTAATGCCCAAAAAGGACAACCCGAATCTCAATCTGGTCTCGTATGTTTTTTACCCTTCGTTTTTTTGACACCGGATTTTTACGGTAAAACGGGATTACCGGGGCTCGTCTTCGATTTACCATCGCTGGAGAGTGGTGCACCATGGTACTTTTCCGTTTCAAATCCATGCACGCATTTCTAAAAGTCCTTCGGCACTGTTTCGCCATTTCGGACGGATGATGCACCTTGCACCGTGGATTTTGCACTCCATAGATAACGAATATTCGGACGGTCATAACTTCTGCCTCGTTTAGAGTTACGGGAGCCATAACCTGTCAAAACAAAGGCCACGGTGAGTTCTACGGCTTTGACAGCTTTCAGCCGTCAACAGATAGATTAATGCCCAAAAAGGACAACCCGAATCTCAATCGGGTCTCGAAAGTTTTTTACCCTTCGTTTTTTCGACACCGTATTTTTACGGTAAAACAGGATTACCGTGGCTTGTCTTCGATTTACCTTCGCTGGAGAGTGGTGCAGAATGGTACTGTTCCATTTCAAATCCATGCACGCATTTCTAAAAGTCGTACGGCACTGTTTCGCCATTTCGGACGGATGTTGCACCTTGCACCGTGGATGTTGCACCCTGTAGATATCGATTATTCGGACGACCATAACTTCTGGCTCGTTTAGAGTTATGAGAGCCATAACCTGTCAAAACGAAGGCCACGGTGAGTTCTACGGCTTTGACCGCTTTCAACCGTCAACGGATAGATTAATGCCCAAAAAGGACAACCCGAATCTCAATCTTGTCTCGTAAGTTTTTTACCCTTCGTTTTTTCGACATCGGATTTTTCGGTAAAGCGGGATTACCGTGACTCGTCTTTGATTTACCATCACTGGAGAGTGGTGCACCATGGTACTGTTCCGTTTCAAATCCATGCACGCATTTCTAAAAGACGTACGACACTATTTCGCCATTTCGGACGGATGTTGCACCTTGCACCGTGGATATTGCACCCTATAGATATCGATTATTCGGACGGTCATAACTTCTGCCTCGTTTAGAGTTACGGGAGCCATAACCTGTCAAAACAAAGGCCATGGTGAGTTCTACGGCTTTGACCGCTTTCGGCCGTCAACGGATAGATTAATGCCCAAAAGGACAACCCGAATCTCAATCGGGTCTCGTAAGTTTTTTACCCTTCGTTTTTTCGACACCGTATTTATACGGTAAAACGGGATTACCGTGGCTCGTCTTCGATTTACCATAGCTGGAGAGTGGTGCAGAATGGTAATGTTCCATTTCAAATCCATGCACGCATTTCTAAAAGTCGTACGGCACTGTTTCGCCATTTCGGATGGATGTTGCACCTTGCACCGTGGATGTTGCACCCTGTAGATATCGATTATTCGGACGACCATAACTTCTGGCTCGTTTAGAGTTACGGGAGCCATAACCTGTCAAAACGAAGGCCACAGTGAGTTATATGGCTTTGACAGCTTTCAGCCGTCAACTGATAGATTAATGCCAAAAAAGGACAACCCGAATCTCAATCTGGCCTCGTAAGTTTTTTACCCTTCGTTTTTTCGACATCGGTTTTTTACGGTAAAACGGGATTACCGCGGCTCGTCTTTGATTTACCATCGCTGGAGAGTGGTGCACCATGGTACTGTTCCGTTTCAAATCCTTGCACGCATTTCTAAAAGTCGTACGACACTGTTTCACCATTTCGGACGGATGTTGCACCTTGCATTGTGGATGTTGCACCCTTTAGATATCGATTATTCGGACGGCCATATCTTCTGGCTCTTTTAGAGTTACGGGAGCCATAACCTGTCAAAACGAAGGCCACTTTGAGTTCTACAGCTTTGACCGCTTTCAGCCGTCAACGGATTGATTAATGCCCAAAAAGGACAACCCGAATCTCAATCGGGTCTCGTAAGTTTTTACCCTTCGTTTTTTCGGCACCGGATTTTTACGGTAAAATGGGATTACCGTGGCTCGTCTTCGATTTACCATCGATGGAGAGTGGTGCACCTTGGTACTGTTCTGTTTCAAATCCATGCTCGCATTTCTAAAAGTCGTACGGCACTGTTTCGCCATTTCGGATGGATGTTGCAACTTGCACCATGGATGTTGCACCCTGTAGATATCGATTATTCGAACGGCCATAACTTCTGGCTCGTTTAGAGTTACGGGAGCCATAACCTGTCAAAACGAAGCCACGGTGAGATCTACAGCTTTGACAGCTTTCAGCCGTCAACGGATAGATTAATGCACAAAAATGACAACCCGAATCTCAATCTGGTCTCGTAAGTTTTTTACCCTTCGTTTTTTCGACACCGGATTTTTACGGTAAAACGGGATTACCGAGGCTCGTCTTCGATTTACCATCGCTGGAGAGTGGTGCACCATGGTACTGTTCCGTTTCAAATCCATGCACGCATTTCTAAAAGTCGTACGACACTGTTTCGCCATTTCGGACGGATGTTGCACCTTGCACCGTGGATTTTGCACCCTGTAGATATCGATTATTCGGATGACCATAACTTCTGGCTCGTTTAGAGTTACGGGAGCCATAACCTGTCAAAATGAAGGCCACAGTGAGTTCTACGGCTTTGACAGCTTCCAGCCATCAACAGATAGATTAATGCCCAAAAAGGACAACCCGAATCTCAATCTGGTCTCGTATGTTTTTTACCCTTCGTTTTTTTGACACCGGATTTTTACGGTAAAACGGGATTACCGGGGCTCGTCTTCGATTTACCATCGCTGGAGAGTGGTGCACCATGGTACTTTTCCGTTTCAAATCCATGCACGCATTTCTAAAAGTCCTTCGGCACTGTTTCGCCATTTCGGACGGATGATGCACCTTGCACCGTGGATTTTGCACTCCATAGATAACGAATATTCGGACGGTCATAACTTCTGCCTCGTTTAGAGTTACGGGAGCCATAACCTGTCAAAACAAAGGCCACGGTGAGTTCTACGGCTTTGACAGCTTTCAGCCGTCAACAGATAGATTAATGCCCAAAAAGGACAACCCGAATCTCAATCGGGTCTCGAAAGTTTTTTACCCTTCGTTTTTTGGACACCGCATTTTTACGGTAAAACAGGATTACCGTGGCTTGTCTTCGATTTAGCTTCGCTGGAGAGTGGTGCAGAATGGTACTGTTCCATTTCAAATCCATGCACGCATTTCTAAAATTCCTACGGCACTGTTTCACCATTTCGGACGGATGTTGCACCTTGCACCGTGGATGTTGCACCCTGTAGATATCGATTATTCGGACGACCATAACTTCTGGCTCGTTTAGAGTTACGAGAGCCATAACCTGTCAAAACGAAGGCCACGGTGAGTTCTACGGCTTTGACCGCTTTCAACCGTCAACGGATAGATTAATGCCCAAAAAGGACAACCCGAATCTCAATCTTGTCTCGTAAGTTTTTTACCCTTCGTTTTTTCGACATCGGATTTTTCGGTAAAACGGGATTACCGTGACTCGTCTTCGATTTACCATCGCTGGAGAGTGGTGCACCATGGTACTGTTCCGTTTCAAATCCATGCACGCATTTCTAAAAGACGTACGACACTGTTTTGCCATTTCGGACGGATGTTGCACCTTGCACCGTGGATATTGCACCCTATAGATATCGATTATTCGGACGGTCATAACTTCTGCCTCGTTTAGAGTTACGGGAGCCATAACCTGTCAAAACAAAGGCCATGGTGAGTTCTACGGCTTTGACCGCTTTCGGCCGTCAACGGATAGATTAATGCCCAAAAGGACAACCCAAATCTCAATCGGGTCTCGTAAGTTTTTTACCCTTCGTTTTTTCGACACCGTATTTATACGGTAAAACGGGATTACCGTGGCTCGTCTTCGATTTACCATAGCTGGAGAGTGGTGCAGAATGGTAATGTTCCATTTCAAATCCATGCACGCATTTCTAAAAGTCGTACGGCACTGTTTCGCCATTTCGGATGGATGTTGCACCTTGCACCGTGGATGTTGCACCCTGTAGATATCGATTATTCGGACGACCATAACTTCTGGCTCGTTTAGAGTTACGGGAGCCATAACCTGTCAAAACGAAGGCCACAGTGAGTTATATGGCTTTGACAGCTTTCAGCCGTCAACTGATAGATTAATGCCAAAAAAGGACAACCCGAATCTCAATCTGGCATCGTAAGTTTTTTACCCTTCGTTTTTTCGACATCGGTTTTTTACGGTAAAACGGGATTACCGCGGCTCGTCTTCGATTTACCATCGCTGGAGAGTGGTGCACCATGGTACTGTTCCGTTTCAAATCCTTGCACGCATTTCTAAAAGTCATACGACACTGTTTCACCATTTCGGACGGATGTTGCACCTTGCACCGTGGATGTTGCACCCTTTAGATATCGATTATTCGGACGGCCATATCTTCTGGCTCTTTTAGAGTTACAGGAGCCATAACCTGTCAAAATGAAGGCCACTTTGAGTTCTACAGCTTTGACCGCTTTCAGCCGTCAACGGATTGATTAATGCCCAAAAAGGACAACCCGAATCTCAATCGGGTCTCGTAAGTTTTTTACCCTTCGTTTTTTCGACGCCGGATTTTTACGGTAAAACGGGATTACCGTGGCTCGTCTTCGATTTACCATCGCTGGAGAGTGGTGCACCATGGTACTGTTCCGTTTCAAATCCATGCACGCATTTCTAAAAGTTGTACGGCACTGGTTCGCCATTTCGGATGGATGTTGCACCTTGCACCGCGGATGTTGCACCCTGTAGATATCGATTATTCGGACGGCCATAACTTCTCGCTCGTTTAGAGTTACGGGAGCCATAACCTGTAAAAACGAAGGACACGGTGAGTTCCACGGCTATGACAGCTTTCAGCCGTCAACGGATAGATTAATGCCCATAAAGGACAACCCGAACTTCAATCGGGTCTCGTAGGTTTTTTACCCTTCGTTTTTTCGACACCGGATTTTTATAGTAAAACGGGTTTACCGTGGCTCGTCTTCGATTTTCCATCGCTAGAGAGTGGTGCACCATTGTACTGTTCCGTTTCAAATCCATGCACACATTTCTAAAAGTCGTACGGCACTGTTTCGCCATTTCGGACGGACGTTGCACCTTGCACCACGGATGTTGCACCCTGTAGATATCGATTATTCGGACGGCCATAACTTCTGGCTCTTTTTGAGTTACGGGAGCCATAACCTGTCAAAACGAAGGCCACGGTGAGCCCTACGGCTTTGACAGCTTTCAGCCGTCAACGGATAGATGAATGCCCAAAAAGGACAACCCGAATCTCAATCGGGTCTCGTAAGTTTTTTACCCTTCGTTTTTTCGACACCGGATATTTAATGCCCAAAACGGGATTACCGTGACTCGTCCTCGATTTACCATCGCTGGAGAGTGGTGCACCATGGTACTGTTCCGTTTCAAATCCATGCACGTATTTCTGAAAGTCGTACGGCACTGTTTCGCCATTTCGGACGGATGTTGCACCTTGCACCGTGGATGTTGCACCGTGTAGATATCGATTATTCGGACGGCCATAACTTCTGGCTCGTTTAGAGTTACGGGAGCCATAACCTGTCAAAACGAAGGCCACAATGAGTTCTATGGCTTTGACAGCTCTCGGCCATCAACGGATAGATTAATGCCCAAAAAGGACAACCCGAATCTCAATCTGGTCTCGTAAGTTTTTTACCCTTTGTTTTTTCGACATCGGATTTTTCGGTAAAACGGGATTACCGCGACTCGTCTTCGATTTACCTTCGCTGGAGAGTGTAGCACCATGGTACTGTTCCGTTTCAAATCCATGCACGCATTTCTAAAAGACGTACGATACGGTTTCTCCATTTCGGACGGATGTTGCACCTTGCACCGTGGATGTTACACCCTGTAGATATCGATTATTCGGACGGTCATAACTTCTGCCTCGTTTAGAGTTACGGGAGCCATAACCTGTCAAAACGAAGGCCACAGCTTTCAGCCGTCAATGGACAGATTAATGCCCAAAAAGGACAACCCGAATCTCAATCGGGTCTCGTAAGTTTTTTACCCTTCGTTTTTTCGACACCGCATTTTTACGGTAAAACGGGATTACCGTGGCTCGTCTTCGATTTACCATCGCTGGAGAGTGGTGCAGAACGGTACTGTTCCATTTCAAATCCATGCACGCATTTCTAAAAGTCGTACGACACTATTTTGCCATTTCGGACGGATGTTGCACCTTGCACCGTGGATGTTGCACCCTGTAGATATCGATTATTCGGACGACCATAACTTCTGGCTCGTTTAGACTTACGGGAGCCATAACCTGTCAAAACGAAGGCCACGGTGAGTTCTATGGCTTTGACAGCTTTCAGCCGTCAATGGATATATTAATGACCAAAAAGGACAACCCGAATCTGAATCTGGTCTCGTAAGTTTTTTACCCTTCGTTTTTTCGACACCGGATTTTTACGGTAAAACGAGATTACCATGGCTCGTCTTCGATTTACCATCGCTGGAGATTGGTGCACCATGGTACTGTTCCGTTTCAAATCCATGCACGCATTTCTAAAAGTCCTACGGAACTGTTTCGCCATTTCGGCCGGATGTTGCACCTTGCACCGTGGATGTTGCACCCTATGGATATCGATTATTCGGACGACCATAACTTCTGGCTCGTTTAGAGTTACGGGAATCATAACCTGTCAAAACGAAGGCCATGGTGAGTTCTAAGGCTTTGACATCTTTCAGCCGTCAACGGATAGATTAATGCCCAAAAAGCACAACCCGAATCTCAATCGGGTCTCGTAAGTTTTTTACCCTTCGTTTTTTCGGCACCGGATTTTTACGGTAAAACGGGATTACCGTGGCTCGTCTTCGATTTACCATCGCTGGAGAGTGGTGCACCATGGTACTGTTCCGTTTCAAATCCATGCACGCATTTCTAAAAGTCGTACGGCACTGTTTCGCCATTTCGGATGGATGTTGCACCTTGCACCGTGGATGTTGCACCGTGCAGATATCGATTATTCGGACGACCATAACTTCTGGCTCGTTTAAAGTTACGGGAGCCATAACCTGTCAAAACGCAGGCCGCGGTGAGTTCTACGGCTTTGACATCTTTCATCCATCAACGGATAGAATAATGCCCAAATAGTACAACCCGAATCTCAATCCGGTCTCGTAAGTTTTTTACCCTTCGTTTTTTCGACATCGGATTTTTCGGTAAAACGGGATTACCGTGATTCGTCTTCGATTTACCATCGCTGGAAAGTGGTGCACCATGGTACTGTTCCGTTTCAAATCCATGCACGTATTTCTAAAAGACGTACGACACTGTTTCGCCATTTCGGACGGATGTTTCACCTTGCATCGTGGATATTGCACCCTATAGATATCGATTATTCGGACGGTCATAACTTCTGCCTCGTTTAGAGTTACGGGAGCCATAACCTGTCAAAACGAAGGCCACGGTGAGTTCTACGGCTTTGACAGCTTTCAGCCGTCAATGGATAGATTAATGCCCAAAGGACAACCCAAATCTGAATCGGGTCTCGTAAGTTTTTTACCCTTTGTTTTTTCGACACCGCATTTTTACGGTAAAACGGGATTACCGTGGCTCGTCCTAGATTTACCATCGCTGGAGAGTGGTGCACCATGGTACTGTTCCGTTTCAAATCCATGCACGCATTTCTGAAAGTCGTACGACACTGTTTCGCCATTTCGGACGGATGTTGCACCTTGCACCGTGGATGTTGCACCGTGTAGATATCGATTATTCGAACGGCCATAACTTCTGGCTTGTTTAGAGTTACGGGAGCCATAACCAGTCAAAACGAAGGCCACAATGAGTTCTATGGCTTTGACAGCTTTCGGCCGTCAATAGATAGATTAATTCCCGAAAAGGACAACCCGAATCTCAATCTGGTCTCGTAAGTTTTTTACCCTTCATTTTTTCGACATCGGATTTTTCGGTAAAACGGGATTACCGTGACTCGTCTTCGATTTACCTTCGCTGGAGAGTGGTGCACCATGGTACTGTTCCGTTTCAAATCCATGCATGCATTTCTAAAAGACGTACGACAGTGTTTCTCCATTTCGGACGGATGTTGCACCTTGCACCGTGGATGTTGCACCCTGTAGATATCGATTATTCGGACGGTCATAACTTCTGCCTCGTTTAGAGTTACGGGAGCCATAACCTGTCAAAACGAAGGCCACGGTGAGTTCTACAGCTTTGACAGCTTTCAACCGTCAATGGATAGATTAATGCCCAAAAAGGACAACCCGAATCTCAATCGGATCTCGTATGTTTTTTACCCTACGTTTTTTCGATACCGCATTTTTACGGTAAAACGGGATTACCGTGGCTCGTCTTCGATTTACCATCGCTGGAGAGTGGTGCAGAACGGTACTATTCCATTTCAAATCCATGCACGCATTTCTAAAAGTCGTACGGCACTGTTTCGCCATTTCGGACGGATGTTGCACCTTGCACCGTGAATGTTGCACCCTGTAGATATCGATTATTCGGACGACCATAACTTCTGGCTCGTTTAGACTTACGGGAGCCATAACCTGTCAAAACGAAGGCCACGGTGAGTTCTATGGCTTTGACAGCTTTCAGCCGTCAACGGATAGATTAATGCACAAAATGGACAACCCGAATCTCAATCTGGTCTCGTAAGTTTTTTACCCTTCGTTTTTTCGACACCGGATTTTTACGGTAAAACGGGATTACCGTGGCTCGTCTTCGATTTACCATCGCTGGAGATTGGTGCACCATGGTACTGTTCCGTTTCAAATCCATGCACGCATTTCTAAAAGTCCTACGGAACTGTTTCGCCATTTCGGCCGGATGTTGCACCTTGCACCGTGGATGTTTCACCCTATGGATATCGATTATTCGGACGACCATAACTTCTGGCTCGTTTAGAGTTACGGGAATCATAACCTGTCAAAACGAAGGCCACGGTGAGTTCTACGGCTTTGACATCTTTCAGCCGTCAACGGATAGATTAATGCCCAAAAAGCACAACCCGAATCTCAATCGGGTCTCGTAAGTTTTTTACCCTTCGTTTTTTCGGCACCGGATTTTTACGGTAAAACGGGATTACCGTGGCTCGTCTTCGATTTACCATCGCTGGAGAGTGGTGCACCATGGTACTGTTCCGTTTCAAATCCATGCACGCATTTCTAAAAGTCGTACGGCACTGTTTCGCCATTTCGGATGGATGTTGCACCTTGCACCGTGGATGTTGCACCGTGGAGATATCGATTATTCGGACGACCATAACTTCTGGCTCGTTTAGAGTTACGGAAGCTATAACCTATCAAAACGCAGGCCGCGGTGAGTTCTACGGCTTTGACAGCTTTCAGCCATCAACGGATAGATTAATGCCCAAATAGTACAACCCGAATCTCAATCTGGTCTCGTAAGTTTTTTACCCTTCGTTTTTTCGACATCGGATTTTTCGGTAAAACGGGATTACCGTGATTCGTCTTCGATTTACCATCGCTGGAAAGTGGTGCACCATGGTACTGTTCCGTTTCAAATCCATGCACGCATTTCTAAAAGACGTACGACACTGTTTCGCCATTTCGGACGGATGTTGCACCTTGCACCGTGGATATTGCACCCTATAGATATCGATTATTCGGACGGTCATAACTTCTGCCTCGTTTAGAGTTACGGGAGCCATAACCTGTCAAAAAAGGCCACGGTGAGTTCTACAGCTTTGACAGCTTTCAACCGTCAATGGATAGATTAATGCCCAAAAAGGACAACCCGAATCTCAATCGGGTCTCGTAAGTTTTTTACCCTTCATTTTTTCGACACCGCATTTTTACGGTAAAACGGGATTACCGTGGCTCGTCTTCGATTTACCATAGCTGGAGAGTGGTGCAGAATGGTAATGTTCCATTTCAAATCCATGCACGCATTTCTAAAAGTCGTACGGCAATGTTTCGCCATTTCGGACGGATGTTGCACCTTGCACCGTGGATGTTGCACCCTGTAGATATCGATTATTTGGACGACCATAACTTCTTGCTCATTTAGAGTTACGGGAGCCATAACCTGTCAAAACGAAGGCCACAGTGAGTTATATGGTTTTGACAGCTTTCAGCCGTCAACTGATAGATTAATGTCCAAAAAGGACAACCCGAATCTCAATCTGGCCTCGTAAGTTTTTTACCCTTCGTTTTTTCGACATCGGATTTTTACGGTAAAACGGGATTACCGCGGCTCGTCTTCGATTTACCATCGTTGGAGAGTGGTGCACCATGGTACTGTTCCGTTTCAAATCCATGCACGCATTTCTAAAAGTCGTACGGCACCGTTTCACCATTTCGGACGGATGTTGCACCTTGCACCGTGGATGTTGCACCCTTTAGATATCGATTATTCGGACGGCCATATCTTCTGGCTCTTTTAGAGTTACGGGAGCCATAACCGGTCAAAAAGAAGGTCACGGTGAGTTCTATAGCTTTGACCGCTTTCAGCCGTCAACGGATTGATTAATGCCCAAAAAGGACAACCCGAATCTCAATCGGGTCTCGTAAGTTTTTTACCCTTCGTTTTTTCGACGCCGGATTTTTACGGTAAAACGGGATTACCGTGGCTCGTCTTCGATTTACCATCGCTGGAGAGTGGTGCACCATGGTACTATTCCGTTTCAAATCCATGCACGCATTTCTAAAAGTCGTACGGCACTGGTTCGCCATTTCGGATGGATGTTGCACCTTGCACCGCGGATGTTGCACCCTGTAGATATCGATTATTCGGACGGCCATAACTTCTCGCTCGTTTAAAGTTACGGGAGCCATAACCTGTCAAAACGAAGGACACGATGAGTTCCACGGCTATGACAGCTTTCAGCCGTCAACGGATAGATTAATGCCCATAAAGGACAACCCGAACCTCTATCGGGTCTCGTAAGTTTTTAACCCTTCGTTTTTTCGACACCGGATTTTTACAGTAAAACGGGTTTACCGTGGCTCGTCTTCAATTTTCCATCGCTGGAGTGTGGTGCACCATGGTACTGTTCCATTTCAAATCCATGCACGCATTTCTAAAAGTCGTACGGCACTGTTTTGCCATTTCGGATGGATGTTGCACCTTGCACCGTGGATGTTGCACCGTGGAGATATCGATTATTCGGACGACCATAACTTCTGGCTCGTTTAGAGTTACGGAAGCTATAACCTATCAAAACGCAGGCCGCGGTGAGTTCTACGGCTTTGACAACTTTCAGCCATCAACGGATAAATTTATGCCCAAATAGTACAACCCGAATCTCAATCTGGTCTCGTAAGTTTTTTACCCTTCGTTTTTTCGACATCGGATTTTTCGGTAAAACGGGATTACCGTGATTCGTCTTCGATTTACCATCGCTGGAAAGTGGTGCACCATGGTACTGTTCCGTTTCAAATCCATGCACGCATTTCTAAAAGACGTACGACACTATTTCGCCATTTCGGACGGATGTTGCACCTTGCACCGTGGATATTGCACCCTATAGATATCGATTATTCGGACGGTCATAACTTCTGCCTCGTTTAGAGTTACGGGAGCCATAACCTGTCAAAAAAGGCCACGGTGAGTTCTACAGCTTTGACAGCTTTCAACCGTCAATGGATAGATTAATGCCCAAAAAGGACAACCCGAATCTCAATCGGGTCTCGTAAGTTTTTTACCCTTCATTTTTTCGACACCGCATTTTTACGGTAAAACGGGATTACCGTGGCTCGTCTTCGATTTACCATAGCTGGAGAGTGGTGCAGAATGGTAATGTTCCATTTCAAATCCATGCACGCATTTCTAAAAGTCGTACGGCAATGTTTCGCCATTTCGGACGGATGTTGCACCTTGCACCGTGGATGTTGCACCCTGTAGATATCGATTATTTGGACGACCATAACTTCTTGCTCATTTAGAGTTACGGGAGCCATAACCTGTCAAAACGAAGGCCACAGTGAGTTATATGGTTTTGACAGCTTTCAGCCGTCAACTGATAGATTAATGTCCAAAAAGGACAACCCGAATCTCAATCTGGCCTCGTAAGTTTTTTACCCTTCGTTTTTTCGACATCGGATTTTTACAGTAAAACGGGATTACCGCGGCTCGTCTTCGATTTACCATCGTTGGAGAGTGGTGCACCATGGTACTGTTCCGTTTCAAATCCATGCACGCATTTCTAAAAGTCGTACGGCACCGTTTCACCATTTCGGACGGATGTTGCACCTTGCACCGTGGATGTTGCACCCTTTAGATATCGATTATTCGGACGGCCATATCTTCTGGCTCTTTTAGAGTTACGGGAGCCATAACCGGTCAAAAAGAAGGTCACGGTGAGTTCTATAGCTTTGACCGCTTTCAGCCGTCAACGGATTGATTAATGCCCAAAAAGGACAACCCGAATCTCAATCGGGTCTCGTAAGTTTTTTACCCTTCGTTTTTTCGACGCCGGATTTTTACGGTAAAACGGGATTACCGTGGCTCGTCTTCGATTTACCATCGCTGGAGAGTGGTGCACCATGGTACTATTCCGTTTCAAATCCATGCACGCATTTCTAAAAGTCGTACGGCACTGGTTCGCCATTTCGGATGGATGTTGCACCTTGCACCGCGGATGTTGCACCCTGTAGATATCGATTATTCGGACGGCCATAACTTCTCGCTCGTTTAAAGTTACGGGAGCCATGACCTGTCAAAACGAAGGACACGGTGAGTTCCACAGCTATGACAGCTTTCAGCCGTCAACGGATAGATTAATGCCCATAAAGGACAACCCGAAACTCTATCGGGTCTCGTAAGTTTTTAACCCTTCGTTTTTTCGACACCGGATTTTTACAGTAAAACGGGTTTACCGTGGCTCGTCTTCAATTTTCCATCGCTGGAGAGTGGTGCACCATTGTACTGTTCCGTTTCAAATCCATGCACACATTTCTAAAAGTCGTACGGCACTGTTTCGCCATTTCGGACGGACGTTGCACCTTGCACCGCGGATGTTGCACTCTGTAGATATCGATTATTCGGACGGCCATAACTTCTGGCTCTTTTTGAGTTACGGGAGCCATAACCTGTCAAAACGAAGGCCACGGTGAGTTCTACGGCTTTGACAGCTTTCAGCCGTCAACGGATAGATTAATGCCCAAAAAGGACAACCCGAATCTCAATCGGGTCTCGTAAGTTTTTTACCCTTCGTTTTTTCGACACCGGATATTTAATGCCCAAAACGGGATTACCGTGGCTCGTCCTCGATTTACCATCGCTGGAGAGTGGTGCACCACGGTACTGTTCCGTTTCAAATCCATGCACGCATTTCTGAAAGTCGTACGACACTGTTTCGCCATTTCGGACGGATGTTGTACCTTGCACAGTGGATGTTGCACCGTGTAGATATCGAATATTCGGACGGCCATAACTTCTGGCTCGTTTAGAGTTACGGAAGCCATAAGCTGTCAAAACGAAGCCCACAATGAGTTCTATGGCTTTGACAGCTTTCGGTCGTCAACTGATAGATTAATGCCCAAAAAGGACAACCCGAATCTCAATCTGGTCTCGTAAGTTTTTTACCCTTCGTTTTTTCGACATCGGATTTTTCGGTAAAACGGGATTACCGTGACTCGTCTTCGATTTACCTTTGCTGGAGAGTGGTGCACCATGGTACTGTTCCGTTTCACATCCATGCACGCATTTCAAAAAAACGTACGACACTGTTTCTCCATTTCGGACGGATGTTGCACCTTGCACCGTGGATGTTGCACCCTGTAGATATCGATTATTCGGACGGTCATAACTTCTGCCTCGTTTAGAGTTACGGGAGCCATAACCTGTCAAAACGAAGGCCACAGTGAGTTCTACGGCTTTGACAGCTTTCAGCCATCAATGGATAGATTAATGCCAAAATAGGACAATCCGAATCTCAATCGGGTCTCGTAAGTTTTTTACCCTTCGTTTTTTCAACACCGCATTTTTACGGTAAAACGGGATTACCGTGGCTCGTCTTCGATTTACCATCGCTGGAGAGTGGTGCAGAACGGTACTGTTCCATTTCAAATCCATGCACGCATTTCTAAAAGTCGTACGGCACTGTTTCGCCATTTCGGACGGATGTTGCACCTTGCACCGTGGATGTTGCACCCTGTAGATATCGATTATTCGGACGACCATAACTTCTGGCTCTTTTAGACTTACGGGAGCCATAACCTGTCAAAACGAAGGCCATAGTGAGTTCTATGGCTTTGACAGCTTTCAGCCGTCAACGGATAGATTAATGCCCAAAAAGGACAACCCGAATCTCAATCTGGTCTCGTAAGTTTTTTACCCTTCGTTTTTTCGACATCGGATTTTTCGGTAAAACGGGATTACCGTGACTCGTGTTCGATTTACCTTCGCTGGAGAGTGGTGCACCATGGTACTGTTCCGTTTCAAATCCATGCATGCATTTCTAAAAGACGTACGACACTGTTTCTCCATTTCGGACGGATGTTGCACCTTGCACCGTGGATGTTGCACCCTGTAGATATCGATTATTCGGAAGGTCATAACTTCTGCCTCGTTTAGAGTTACGGGAGACATAACCTGTCAAAACGAAGGCCACAGTGAGTTCTACGGCTTTGAAAGCTTTCAGCCGTCAACAGATAGATTAATGCCCAAAAAGGACAATCCGAATCTCAATCGGGTCTCGTAAGTTTTTTACCCTTCGTTTTTTCGACACCGCATTTTTACGGTAAAACGGGATTACCGTGGCTCGTCTACGATTTACCTTCGCTGGAGAGTGGTGCAGAACGGTACTGTTCCATTTCAAATCCATGCACGCATTTCTAAAAGTCGTACGGCACTGTTTCGCCATTTCGGACGGATGTTGCACCTTGCACCGTGGATGTTGCACCCTGTAGATATCGATTATTCGGACGACCATAACTTCTGGCTCGTTTAGACTTACGGGAGCCATAACCTGTCAAAACGAAGGCCACGGTGAGTTCTATGGCTTTGACAGCTTTCAGCCGTCAACGGATAGATTAATGCCCAAAAAGGACAACCCGAATCTCAATCTGGTCTCGTAAGTTTTTTACCCTTCGTTTTTTCAACATCGGATTTTTCGGTAAAACGGGATTACCGTGACTCGTCTTCGATTTACCTTCGCTGGAGAGTGGTGCACCATGGTACTGTTCCGTTTCAAATCCATGCATGCATTTCTAAAAGACGTACGACACTGTTTCTCCATTTCGGACGGATGTTGCACCTTGCACCGTGGATGTTGCACCCTGTAGATATCGATTATTCGGACGGTCATAACTTCTGCCTCGTTTAGAGTTACGGGAGCCATAACCTGTCAAAACGAAGGCCACAGTGAGTTCTACGGCTTTGAAAGCTTTCAGCCGTCAACAGATAGATTAATGCCCAAAAAGGACAACCTGAATCTCAATCGGGTCTCGAAAGTTTTTTACCCTTCGTTTTTTCGACACCGCATTTTTACGGTAAAACGGGATTACCGTGGCTCGTCTACGATTTAGCTTCGCTGGAGAGTGGTGCATAATGGTACTGTTCCATTTCAAATCCATGCACGCATTTCTAAAAGTCGTACGGCACTGTTTCGCCATTTCGGACGGATGTTGCACCTTGCACCGTGGATGTTGCACCCTGTAGATATCGATTATTCGGACAACCATAACTTCTGGCTCGTTTAGAGTTACGAGAGCCATAACCTGTCAAAACGAAGGCCACGGTGAGTTCTACGGCATTGACAGCTTTCAGCCGTCAACGGACAGATTAATGCCCAAAAAGTACAACCCGAATCTCAATCTGGTCTCGAAAGTTTTTTACCCTTCGTTTTTTCGACATCGGATTTTTCGGTAAAACGGGATTACCGTTACTCGTCTTCGATTTACCATCGCTGGAGAGTGGCGCACCATGGTACTGTTCCGTTTCAAATCCATGCACGCATTTCTAAAAGTCCAACGGAACTGTTTCGCCATTTCGGTCGGATGTTGCACCTTGCACCGTGGATGTTTCACCCTATGGATATTGATTATTCGGACGACCATAACTTCTGGCTCGTTTAGAGTTACGGGAATCATAACCTGTCAAAACGAAGGCCACGGTGAGTTCTACGGCTTTGACATCTTTCAGCCGTCAACGGATAGATCAATGGCCAAAAAGCACAACCCGAATATCAATCGGGTCTCGTAAGTTTTTTACCCTTCGTTTTTTCGGCACCGGATTTTTACGGTAAAACGGGATTACCGTGGCTCGTCCTCGATTTACCATCGCTGGAGAGTGGTGCACCAAGGTACTGTTCCATTTCAAATCCATGCACGCATTTCTGAAAGTCGTACGGCACTGTTTCGCCATTTCGGACGGATGTTGTACCTTGCACCGTGGATGTTGCACCGTGTAGATATCGATTATTCGGACGGCCATAACTTCTGGCTCGTTTAGAGTTACGGAAGCCATAACCTGTCAAAACGAAGGCCACAATGAGTTCTATGGCTTTGATAGCTTTCAGCCATCAACGGATAGATTAATGCCCAAATAGTACAACCCGAATCTCAATCTGGTCTCGTAAGTTTTTTACCCTTCGTTTTTTCGACATCGGATTTTTCGGTAAAACGGGATTACCGTGATTCGTCTTCGATTTACCATCGCTGGAAAGTGGTGCACCATGGTACTGTTCCGTTTCAAATCCATGCACGCATTTCTAAAAGACGTACGACACTGTTTCTCCATTTCGGACGGATGTTGCACCGTGGATGTTGCACCCTGTAGATATCGATTATTCGGACGGTCATAACTTCTGCCTCGTTTAGAGTTGCGGGAGCCATAACCTGTCAAAACGAAGGCCACGGTGAGTTCTACGGCTTTGACAGCTTTTAGCCATCAATGGATAGATTAATGCCCAAATAGGACAAT
Source organism: Allium cepa (assembly GCA_030765085.1). Taxonomy (NCBI): domain Eukaryota; kingdom Viridiplantae; phylum Streptophyta; class Magnoliopsida; order Asparagales; family Amaryllidaceae; genus Allium; species Allium cepa. The sequence continues at coordinate 31,492,442 of CM060943.1, read as the reverse complement.
CCGAATCTCAATCGGGTCTCGTAAGTTTTTTACCCTTCGTTTTTTCAACACCGCATTTTTACGGTAAAACGGGATTACCGTGGCTCGTCTTCGATTTACCATCGCTGGAGAGTGGTGCAGAACGGTACTGTTCCATTTCAAATCCATGCACGCATTTCTAGAAGTCGTACGGCACTGTTTCGCCATTTCGGACGGATGTTGCACCTTGCACCGTGGATGTTGCACCCTGTAGATATCGATTATTCGGACGACCATAACTTCTGGCTCTTTTAGACTTACGGGAGCCATAACCTGTCAAAACGAAGGCCACAGTGAGTTCTATGGCTTTGACAGCTTTCAGCCATCAACGGATAGATTAATGCCCAAAAAGGACAACCCGAATCTCAATCTGGTCTCGTAAGTTTTTTACCCTTCGTTTTTTCGACATCGGATTTTTCGGTAAAACGGGATTACCGTGACTCGTCTTCGATTTACCTTCGCTGGAGAGTGGTGCACCATGGTACCGTTCCGTTTCAAATCCATGCACGCATTTCTAAAAGACGTACGACACTGTTTCTCCATTTCGGAAGGATGTTGCACCTTGCACCGTGGATGTTGCACCCTGTAGATATCGATTATTCGGACGGTCATAACTTCTACCTCGTTTAGAGATACGGGAGCCATAACCTGTCAAAACGAAGGCCACAGTGAGTTCTACGGCTTTGAAAGCTTTCAGCCGTCAACAGATAGATTAATGCCCAAAAAGGACAACCTGAATCTCAATCGGGTCTCGAAAGTTTTTTACCCTTCGTTTTTTCGACACCGCATTTTTACGGTACAACGGGATTACCGTGGCTCGTCTACGATTTACCATCGCTGGAGAGTGGTGCATAATGGTACTGTTCCATTTCAAATCCATGCACGCATTTCTAAAAGTCGTACGGCACTGTTTCGCCATTTCGGACGGATGTTGCACCTTGCACCGTGGATGTTGCACCCTGTAGATATCGATTATTCGGACGACCATAACTTCTGGCTAGTTTAGAGTTACGAGAGCCATAACCTGTCAAAACGAAGGCCACGGTGAGTTCTACGGGTTTGACAGCTTTTAGCCGTCAACGGACAGATTAATGCCCAAAAAGGACAACCCGAATCTCAATCTGGTCTCGAAAGTTTTTTACCCTTCATTTTTTCGACATCGGATTTTTCGGTAAAACGGGATTACCGTGACTCGTCTTCGATTTACCATCGCTGGAGAGTTGTGCACCATGGTACTGTTCCGTTTCAAATCCATCCACGCATTTCTAAAAGACGTATGACACTGTTTCGCTATTTCGGACGGATGTTGCACATTGCACCGTGGATGTTGCACCCTATAGATATCGATTATTCGGACGGTCATAACTTCTGCCCCGTTTAGAGTTACGGGAGCCATAACCTGTCAAAACAAAGGCCACGGTGAGTTCTACGGCTTTGACATCTTTCAACCGTCATCGGATAGATTAATGCCCAAAAATGACAACCCGAATCTCAATCTGGTCTCGTAATTTTTTTAAGCTTCGTTTTTTCGACACCGCATTTTTACGGTAAAACGGGATTACCGTGGCTCGTCTTCGATTTACCATCGCTGGAGAGTGGTGCACCATGGTAGTGTTCCGTTTCAAATCCATGCACACATTTCTAATAGTCGTACGACACTGTTTCACCATTTCGGACGGATGTTGCACCTTGCACCGTGGATGTTGCACCCTTTAGATATCGATTATTCGGACAACCATAACTTCTGGCTCGTTTAGAGTTACGAGAGCCATAACCTGTCAAAACGAAGGCCACGGTGAGTTCTACAGCTTTGACCGTTTTCAGCCGTCAACGGATTCCCAAAAAGGACAACCCGAATCTCAATCGGGTCTCGTAAGTTTTTTACCCTTCGTTTTTTCGACGCCGGATTTTTACGGTAAAACGGGATTACCGTGGCTCGTCTTCGATTTACCATCACTGGAGAGTGGTGCACCATGGTACTGTTCTGTTTCAAATCCATGCATGCATTTCTAAAAGTCGTACGGCACTGGTTCGCCATTTCGGATGGATGTTGCACCTTGCACCGCGGATGTTGCACCCTTTAGATATCGATTATTCGGACGACCATAACTTCTCGCTCGTTTAGAGTTACGGGAGCCATAACCTGTCAAAACGAAGGACACGGTGAGTTCCACGGCTATGACAGCTTTCAGCCGTCAACGGATAGATTAATGCCCATAAAGGACAACCCGAACCTCAATCGGGTCTTGTAAGTTTTTTACCCTTCGTTTTTTCGACACCGGATTTTTACAGTAAAACGGGTTTACCGTGGCTCGTCTTTGATTTTCCATCGCTGGAAAGTGGTGCACCCTTGTACTGTTCCGTTTCAAATCCATGCACACATTTCCAAAAGTCGTACGGCACTGTTTCGCCATTTCGGACGGACGTTGCACCTTGCACCGCGGATGTTGCACCCTGTAGATATCGATTATTCGGACGGCCATAACTTCTGGCTCTTTTTGAGTTACGGGAGCCATAACCCATCAAAACGAAGGCCACGATGAGTTCTACGGCTTTGACGGCTTTCAGCCGTCAACGGATAGATTAATGCCCAAAAAGGACAACCCGAATCTCAATCGGGTCTCGTAAGTTTTTTACCCTTCGTTTTTTCGACACCGGATATTTAATGCCCAAAAGGGATTACCGTAGCTTGTCCTCGATTTACCATCGCTGGAGAGTGGTGTACCATGGTACTGTTCCGTTTCAAATCCATTAACGCATTTCTGAAAGTCGTACGGCACTGTTTCGCCATTTCGGACGGATGTTGCACCTTGCACCGTGGATGTTGCACCGTGTAGATATAGATTATTCGGACGGCCATAACTTCTGGCTCGTTTAGATTTATGGGAGCCATAACCTGTCAAAACGAAGGTCACAATGAGTTCTATGGCTTTGACAGCTTTCGGCCATCAACGGATAGATTAATGCCCAAAAAGGACAACCCGAATCTCAATCGGGTCTCGTAAGTTTTTTACCCTTCGTTTTTTCGACATCGGATTTTTCGGTAAAACGGGATTACCGTGACTCGTCTTCGATTTACCTTCGCTGGAGAGTGGTGCAGAACGGTACTGTTCCATTTCAAATCCATGCACGCATTTCTAAAAGTCGTACGGCACTGTTTCGCCATTTCGGACGGATGTTGCACCTTGCACCGTGGATGTTGCACCCTGTAGATATCGATTATTCGGACGACCATAACTTCTGGCTCTTTTAGACTTACGGGAGCCATAACCTGTCAAAACGAAGGCCACAGTGAGTTCTATGGCTTTGACAGCTTTCAGCCGTCAACGGATAGATTAATGCCCAAAAAGGACAACCCGAATCTCAATCTGGTCTCGTAAGTTTTTTACCCTTCGTTTTTTCGACATCGGATTTTTCGGTAAAACGGGATTACCGTGACTCGTCTTCGATTTACCTTCGCTGGAGAGTGGTGCACCATGGTACTGTTCCGTTTCAAATCCATGCATGCATTTCTAAAAGACGTACGACACTGTTTCTCCATTTCGGACGGATGTTGCACCTTGCACCGTGGATGTTGCACCCTGTAGATATCGATTATTCGGACGGTCATAACTTCTGCCTCGTTTAGAGTTACGGGAGCCATAACCTGTCAAAACGAAGGCCACAGTGAGTTCTACCGCTTTGAATGCTTTCAGCCGTCAACAGATAGATTAATGCCCAAAAAGGACAATCCGAATCTCAATCGGGTCTCGTAAGTTTTTTACCCTTCGTTTTTTCGACACCGCATTTTTACGGTAAAACGGGATTACCGTGGCTCGTTTACGATTTACCTTCGCTGGAGAGTGGTGCAGAACGGTACTGTTCCATTTCAAATCCATGCACGCATTTCTAAAAGTCGTACGGCACTGTTTCGCCATTTCGGACGGATGTTGCACCTTGCACCGTGGATGTTGCACCCTGTAGATATCGATTATTCGGACGACCATAACTTCTGGCTCGTTTAGACTTACGGGAGCCATAACCTGTCAAAACGAAGGCCACGGTGAGTTCTATGGCTTTGACAGCTTTCAGCCGTCAACGGATAGATTAATGCCCAAAAAGGACAACCCGAATCTCAATCTGGTCTCGTAAGTTTTTTACCCTTCGTTTTTTCAACATCGGATTTTTCGGTAAAACGGGATTACCGTGACTCGTCTTCGATTTACCTTCGCTGGAGAGTGGTGCACCATGGTACTGTTCCGTTTCAAATCCATGCATGCATTTCTAAAAGACGTACGACACTGTTTCTCCATTTCGGACGGATGTTGCACCTTGCACCGTGGATGTTGCACCCTGTAGATATCGATTATTCGGACGGTCATAACTTCTGCCTCGTTTAGAGTTACGGGAGCCATAACCTGTCAAAACGAAGGCCACAGTGAGTTCTACGGCTTTGAAAGCTTTCAGCCGTCAACAGATAGATTAATGCCCAAAAAGGACAACCTGAATCTCAATCGGGTCTCGAAAGTTTTTTACCCTTCGTTTTTTCGACACCGCATTTTTACGGTAAAACGGGGTTACCGTGGCTCGTCTACGATTTAGCTTCGCTGGAGAGTGGTGCATAATGGTACTGTTCCATTTCAAATCCATGCACGCATTTCTAAAAGTCGTACGGCACTGTTTCGCCATTTCGGACGGATGTTGCACCTTGCACCGTGGATGTTGCACCCTGTAGATATCGATTATTCGGACAACCATAACTTCTGGCTCGTTTAGAGTTACGAGAGCCATAACCTGTCAAAACGAAGGCCACGGTGAGTGCTACGGCATTGACAGCTTTCAGCCGTCAACGGACAGATTAATGCCCAAAAAGGACAACCCGAATCTCTATCTGGTCTCGAAAGTTTTTTACCCTTCGTTTTTTCGACATCGGATTTTTCGGTAAAACGGGATTACCGTGACTCGTCTTCGATTTACCATCGCTGGAGAGTGGCGCACCATGGTACTGTTCCGTTTCAAATCCATGCACGCATTTCTAAAAGTCCAACGGAACTGTTTCGCCATTTCGGTCGGATGTTGCACCTTGCACCGTGGATGTTTCACCCTATGGATATTGATTATTCGGACGACCATAACTTCTGGCTCGTTTAGAGTTACGGGAATCATAACCTGTCAAAACGAAGGCCACGGTGAGTTCTACGGCTTTGACATCTTTCAGCCGTCAACGGATAGATTAATGGCCAAAAAGCACAACCCGAATATCAATCGGGTCTCGTAAGTTTTTTACCCTTCGTTTTTTCGGCACCGCATTTTTACGGTAAAACGGGATTACCGTGGCTCGTCCTCGATTTACCATCGCTGGAGAGTGGTGCACCATGGTACTGTTCCATTTCAAATCCATGCACGCATTTCTGAAAGTCGTACGGCACTGTTTCGCCATTTCGGACGGATGTTGTACCTTGCACCGTGGATGTTGCACTGTGTAGATATCGATTATTCGGACGGCCATAACTTCTGGCTCGTTTAGAGTTACGGAAGCCATAACCTGTCAAAACGAAGGCCACAATGAGTTCTATGGCTTTGATAGCTTTCAGCCATCAACGGATAGATTAATGCCCAAATAGTACAACCCGAATCTCAATCTGGTCTCGTAAGTTTTTTACCCTTCATTTTTTCGACATCGGATTTTTCGGTAAAACGGGATTACCTTGATTCGTCTTCGATTTACCATCGCTGGAAAGTGGTGCACCATGGTACTGTTCCGTTTCAAATCCATGCACGCATTTCTAAAAGACGTACGACACTGTTTCTCCATTTCGGACGAATGTTGCACCGTGGATGTTGCACCCTGTAGATATCGATTATTCGGACGGTCATAACTTCTGCCTCGTTTAGAGTTACGGGAGCCATAACCTGTCAAAACGAAGGCCACGGTGAGTTCTACGGCTTTGACAGCTTTTAGCCATCAATGGATAGATTAATGCCCAAATAGGACAATCCGAATCTCAATCGGGTCTCGTAAGTTTTTTACCCTTCGTTTTTTCAACACCGCATTTTTACGGTAAAACGGGATTACCGTGGCTCGTCTTCGATTTACCATCGCTGGAGAGTGGTGCAGAACGGTACTGTTCCATTTCAAATCCATGCACGCATTTCTAGAAGTCGTACGGCACTGTTTCGCCATTTCGGACGGATGTTGCACCTTGCACCGTGGATGTTGCACCCTGTAGATATCGATTATTCGGACGACCATAACTTCTGGCTCTTTTAGACTTACGGGAGCCATAACCTGTCAAAACGAAGGCCACAGTGAGTTCTATGGCTTTGACAGCTTTCAGCCGTCAACGGATAGATTAATGCCCAAAAAGGACAACCCGAATCTCAATCTGGTCTCGTAAGTTTTTTACCCTTCGTTTTTTCGACATCGGATTTTTCGGTAAAACGGGATTACCGTGACTCGTCTTCGATTTACCTTCGCTGGAGAGTGGTGCACCATGGTACTGTTCCGTTTCAAATCCATGCACGCATTTCTAAAAGACGTACGACACTGTTTCTCCATTTCGGACGGATGTTGCACCTTGCACCGTGGATGTTGCACCCTGTAGATATCGATTATTCGGACGGTCATAACTTCTACCTCGTTTAGAGATACGGGAGCCATAACCTGTCAAAACGAAGGCCACAGTGAGTTCTACGGCTTTGAAAGCTTTCAGCCGTCAACAGATAGATTAATGCCCAAAAAGGACAACCTGAATCTCAATCGGGTCTCGAAAGTTTTTTACCCTTCGTTTTTTCGACACCGCATTTTTACGGTACAACGGGATTACCGTGGCTCGTCTACGATTTACCATCGCTGGAGAGTGGTGCATAATGGTACTGTTCCATTTCAAATCCATGCACGCATTTCTAAAAGTCGTACGGCACTGTTTCGCCATTTCGGACGGATGTTGCACCTTGCACCGTGGATGTTGCACCCTGTAGATATCGATTATTCGGACGACCATAACTTCTGGCTAGTTTAGAGTTACGAGAGCCATAACCTGTCAAAACGAAGGCCACGGTGAGTTCTACGGGTTTGACAGCTTTTAGCCGTCAACGGACAGATTAATGCCCAAAAAGGACAACCCGAATCTCAATCTGGTCTCGAAAGTTTTTTACCCTTCATTTTTTCGACATCGGATTTTTCGGTAAAACGGGATTACCGTGACTCGTCTTCGATTTACCATCGCTGGAGAGTGGTGCACCATGGTACTGTTCCGTTTCAAATCCATCCACGCATTTCTAAAAGACGTATGACACTGTTTCGCTATTTCGGACGGATGTTGCACATTGCACCGTGGATGTTGCACCCTATAGATATCGATTATTCGGACGGTCATAACTTCTGCCCCGTTTAGAGTTACGGGAGCCATAACCTGTCAAAACAAAGGCCATGGTGAGTTCTACGGCTTTGACATCTTTCAACCGTCATCGGATAGATTAATGCCCAAAAATGACAACCCGAATCTCAATCTGGTCTCGTAAGTTTTTTAAGCTTCGTCTTTTCGACACCGCATTTTTACGGTAAAACGGGATTACCGTGGCTCGTCTTCGATTTACCATCGCTGGAGAGTGGTGCACCATGGTAGTGTTCCGTTTCAAATCCATGCACACATTTCTAATAGTCGTACGGCACTGTTTCACCATTTCGGACGGATGTTGCACCTTGCACCGTGGATGTTGCACCCTTTAGATATCGATTATTCGGACAACCATAACTTCTGGCTCGTTTAGAGTTACGAGAGCCATAACCTGTCAAAACGAAGGCCACGGTGAGTTCTACAGCTTTGACCGTTTTCAGCCGTCAACGGATTCCCAAAAAGGACAACCCGAATCTCAATCGGGTCTCGTAAGTTTTTTACCCTTCGTTTTTTCGACGCCGGATTTTTACGGTAAAACGGGATTACCGTGGCTCGTCTTCGATTTACCATCACTGGAGAGTGGTGCACCATGGTACTGTTCTGTTTCAAATCCATGCATGCATTTCTAAAAGTCGTACGGCACTGGTTCGCCATTTCGGATGGATGTTGCACCTTGCACCGCGGATGTTGCACCTTGTAGATATCGATTATTCGGACGACCATAACTTCTCGCTCGTTTAGAGTTACGGGAGCCATAACCTGTCAAAACGAAGGACACGGTGAGTTCCACGGCTATGACAGCTTTCAGCCGTCAACGGATAGATTAATGCCCATAAAGGACAACCCGAACTCAATCGGGTCTTGTAAGTTTTTTACCCTTCGTTTTTTCGACACCGGATTTTTACAGTAAAACGGGTTTACCGTGGCTCGTCTTTGATTTTCCATCGCTGGAGAGTGGTGCACCATTGTACTGTTCCGTTTCAAATCCATGCACACATTTCCAAAAGTCGTACGGCACTGTTTCGCCATTTCGGACGGACGTTGCACCTTGCACCGCGGATGTTGCACCCTGTAGATATCGATTATTCGGACGGCCATAACTTCTGGCTCTTTTTGAGTTACGGGAGCCATAACCTATCAAAACGAAGGCCACGATGAGTTCTACGGCTTTGACGGCTTTCAGCCGTCAACGGATAGATTAATGCCCAAAAAGGACAACCCGAATCTCAATCGGGTCTCGTAAGTTTTTTACCCTTCGTTTTTTCGACACCGGATATTTAATGCCCAAAAGGGATTACCGTAGCTTGTCCTCGATTTACCATCGCTGGAGAGTGGTGTACCATGGTACTGTTCCGTTTCAAATCCATGCGCGCATTTCTGAAAGTCGTACGGCACTGTTTCGCCATTTCGGACGGATGTTGCACCTTGCACCGTGGATGTTGCACCGTGTAGATATCGATTATTCGGACGGCCATAACTTCTGGCTCGTTTAGATTTATGGGAGCCATAACCTGTCAAAACGAAGGTCACAATGAGTTCTATGGCTTTGACAGCTTTCGGCCATCAACGGATAGATTAATGCCGAAAAAGGACAACCCGAATCTCAATCTGGTCTCGTAAGTTTTTTACCCTTCGTTTTTTCGACATCGGATTTTTTGGTAAAACGGGATTACCGTGACTCGTCTTCGATTTACCTTCGCTGGAGAGTGGTGCACCATGGTACTATTCAGTTTCAAATCCATGCACGCATTTCTAAAAGACGTATGACATTGTTTCTCCATTTCGGACGGATGTTGCACCTTGCACCGTGGATGTTGCACCCTGTAGATATCGATTATTCAGACGGTCATAACTTCTGCCTCGTTTAGAGTTACGGGAGCCATAACCTGTCAAAACGAAGGCCACAGTGAGTTCTACGGCTTTGAAAGCTTTCAGTCGTCAACAGATAGATTAATGCCCAAAAAGGACAACCCGAATCTTAATCGGGTCTCGAAAGTTTTTTACCCTTCGTTTTTTCGACACCGCATTTTTACGGTAAAACGGGATTATCGTGGCTCTTCTTCGATTTACCATCGCTGGAGAGTGGTGCAGAATGGTAATGTTCCATTTCAAATCCATGCACGCATTTCTAAAAGTCGTACGGCACTGTTTCGCCATTTCGGACGGATGTTGCACCTTGCACGTGGATGTTGCACCCTGTAGATATCGATTATTCGGACGACCATAACTTCTGGCTCTTTTAGACTTACGGGAGCCATAACCTGTCAAAACGAAGGCCACAGTGAGTTCTATGGCTTTGACAGCTTTCAGCCGTCAACGGATAGATTAATGCCCAAAAAGGACAACCCGAATCTCAATCTGGTCTCGTAAGTTTTTTACCCTTCGTTTTTTCGACATCGGATTTTTCGGTAAAACGGGATTACCGTGACTCGTCTTCGATTTACCTTCGCTGGAGAGTGGTGCACCATGGTACTGTTCCGTTTCAAATCCATGCATGCATTTCTAAAAGACGTACGACACTGTTTCTCCATTTCGGACGGATGTTGCACCTTGCACCGTGGATGTTGCACCCTGTAGATATCGATTATTCGGACGGTCATAACTTCTGCCTCGTTTAGAGTTACGGGAGCCATAACCTGTCAAAACGAAGGCCACAGTGAGTTCTACGGCTTTGAAAGCTTTCAGCCGTCAACAGATAGATTAATGCCCAAAAAGGACAATCCGAATCTCAATCGGGTCTCGTAAGTTTTTTACCCTTCGTTTTTTCGACACCGCATTTTTACGGTAAAACGGGATTACCGTGGCTCGTCTACGATTTACCTTCGCTGGAGAGTGGTGCAGAACGGTACTGTTCCATTTCAAATCCATGCACGCATTTCTAAAAGTCGTACGGCACTGTTTCGCCATTTCGGACGGATGTTGCACCTTGCACCGTGGATGTTGCACCCTGTAGATATCGATTATTCGGACGACCATAACTTCTGGCTCGTTTAGACTTACGGGAGCCATAACCTGTCAAAACGAAGGCCACGGTGAGTTCTATGGCTTTGACAGCTTTCAGCCGTCAACGGATAGATTAATGCCCAAAAAGGACAACCCGAATCTCAATCTGGTCTCGTAAGTTTTTTACCCTTCGTTTTTTCAACATCGGATTTTTCGGTAAAACGGGATTACCGTGACTCGTCTTCGATTTACCTTCGCTGGAGAGTGGTGCACCATGGTACTGTTCCGTTTCAAATCCATGCATGCATTTCTAAAAGACGTATGACACTGTTTCTCCATTTCGGACGGATGTTGCACCTTGCACCGTGGATGTTGCACCCTGTAGATATCGATTATTCGGACGGTCATAACTTCTGCCTCGTTTAGAGTTACGGGAGCCATAACCTGTCAAAACGAAGGCCACAGTGAGTTCTACGGCTTTGAAAGCTTTCAGCCGTCAACAGATAGATTAATGCCCAAAAAGGACAACCTGAATCTCAATCGGGTCTCGAAAGTTTTTTACCCTTCGTTTTTTCGACACCGCATTTTTACGGTAAAACGGGATTACCGTGGCTCGTCTACGATTTACCTTCGCTGGAGAGTGGTGCATAATGGTACTGTTCCATTTCAAATCCATGCACGCATTTCTAAAAGTCGTACGGCACTGTTTCGCCATTTCGGACGGATGTTGCACCTTGCACCGTGGATGTTGCACCCTGTAGATATCGATTATTCGGACAACCATAACTTCTGGCTCGTTTAGAGTTACGAGAGCCATAACCTGTCAAAACGAAGGCCACGGTGAGTTCTACGGCATTGACAGCTTTCAGCCGTCAACGGACAGATTAATGCCCAAAAAGGACAACCCGAATCTCAATCTGGTCTCGAAAGTTTTTTACCCTTCGTTTTTTCGACATCGGATTTTTCGGTAAAACGGGATTACCGTGACTCGTCTTCGATTTACCATCGCTGGAGAGTGGCGCACCATGGTACTGTTCCGTTTCAAATCCATGCACGCATTTCTAAAAGTCCAACGGAACTGTTTCGCCATTTCGGTCGGATGTTGCACCTTGCACCGTGGATGTTTCACCCTATGGATATTGATTATTCGGACGACCATAACTTCTGGCTCGTTTAGAGTTACGAGAATCATAACCTGTCAAAACGAAGGCCACGGTGAGTTCTACGGCTTTGACATCTTTCAGCCGTCAACCGATAGATTAATGGCCAAAAAGCACAACCCGAATATCAATCGGGTCTCGTAAGTTTTTTACCCTTCGTTTTTTCGGCACCGGATTTTTACGGTAAAACGGGATTACCGTGGCTCGTCCTCGATTTACCATCGCTGGAGAGTGGTGCACCATGGTACTGTTCCATTTCAAATCCATGCACGCATTTCTGAAAGTCGTACGGCACTGTTTCGCCATTTCGGACGGATGTTGTACCTTGCACCGTGGATGTTGCACCGTGTAGATATCGATTATTCGGACGGTCATAACTTCTGCCTCGTTTAGAGTTACGGGAGCCATAACCTGTCAAAACGAAGGCCACGGTGAGTTCTACGGCTTTGACAGCTTTTAGCCATCAATGGATAGATTAATGCCCAAATAGGACAATCCGAATCTCAATCGGGTCTCGTAAGTTTTTTACCCTTCGTTTTTTCAACACCGCATTTTTACGGTAAAACGTGATTACCGTGGCTCGTCTTCGATTTACCATCGCTGGAGAGTGGTGTAGAACGGTACTGTTCCATTTCAAATCCATGCACGCATTTCTAGAAGTCGTACGACACTGTTTCGCCATTTCGGACGGATGTTGCACCTTGCACCGTGGATGTTGCACCCTGTAGATATCGATTATTCGGACGACCATAACTTCTGGCTCTTTTAGACTTACGGGAGCCATAACCTGTCAAAACGAAGGCCACAGTGAGTTCTATGGCTTTGACAGCTTTCAGCCGTCAACGGATAGATTAATGCCCAAAAAGGACAACCCGAATCTCAATCTGGTCTCGTAAGTTTTTTACCCTTCGTTTTTTCGACATCGGATTTTTCGGTAAAACGGGATTACCGTGACTCGTCTTCGATTTACCTTCGCTGGAGAGTGGTGCACCATGGTACTGTTCCGTTTCAAATCCATGCATGCATTTCTAAAAGACGTACGACACTGTTTCTCCATTTCGGACGGATGTTGCACCTTGCACCGTGGATGTTGCACCCTGTAGATATCGATTATTCGGACGGTCATAACTTCTACCTCGTTTAGAGATACGGGAGCCATAACCTGTCAAAACGAAGGCCACAGTGAGTTCTACGGCTTTGAAAGCTTTCAGCCGTCAACAGATAGATTAATGCCCAAAAAGGACAACCTGAATCTCAATCGGGTCTCGAAAGTTTTTTACCCTTCGTTTTTTCGACACCGCATTTTTACGGTACAACGGGATTACCGTGGCTCGTCTACGATTTACCATCGCTGGAGAGTGGTGCATAATGGTACTGTTCCATTTCAAATCCATGCACGCATTTCTAAAAGTCGTACGGCACTGTTTCGCCATTTCGGACGGATGTTGCACCTTGCACCGTGGATGTTGCACCCTGTAGATATCGATTATTCGGACGACCATAACTTCTGGCTAGTTTAGAGTTACGAGAGCCATAACCTGTCAAAACGAAGGCCACGGTGAGTTCTACGAGTTTGACAGCTTTTAGCCGTCAACGGACAGATTAATGCCCAAAAAGGATAACCCGAATCTCTATCTGGTCTCGAAAGTTTTTTACCCTTCATTTTTTCGACATCGGATTTTTCGGTAAAACGGGATTACCGTGACTCGTCTTCGATTTACCATCGCTGGAGAGTGGTGCACCATGGTACTGTTCCGTTTCAAATCCATCCACGCATTTCTAAAAGACGTATGACACTGTTTCGCTATTTCGGACGGATGTTGCACATTGCACCGTGGATGTTGCACCCTATAGATATCGATTATTCGGACGGTCATAACTTCTGCCCCGTTTAGAGTTACGGGAGCCATAACCTGTCAAAACAAAGGCCACGGTGAGTTCTACGGCTTTGACATCTTTCAACCGTCATCGGATAGATTAATGCCCAAAAATGACAACCCGAATCTCAATCTGGTCTCGTAAGTTTTTTAAGCTTCGTTTTTTCGACACCGCATTTTTACGGTAAAACGGGATTACCGTGGCTCGTCTTCGATTTACCATCGCTGGAGAGTGGTGCACCATGGTAGTGTTCCGTTTCAAATCCATGCACACATTTCTAATAGTCGTACGGCACTGTTTCACCATTTCGGACGGATGTTGCACCTTGCACCGTGGATGTTGCACCCTTTAGATATCGATTATTCGGACAACCATAACTTCTGGCTCGTTTAGAGTTACGAGAGCCATAACCTGTCAAAACGAAGGCCACGGTGAGTTCTACAGCTTTGACCGTTTTCAGCCGTCAACGGATTCCCAAAAAGGACAACCCGAATCTCAATCGGGTCTCGTAAGTTTTTTACCCTTCGTTTTTTCGACGCCGGATTTTTACGGTAAAACGGGATTACCGTGGCTCGTCTTCGATTTACCATCACTGGAGAGTGGTGCACCATGGTACTGTTCTGTTTCAAATCCATGCATGCATTTCTAAAAGTCGTACGGCACTGGTTCGCCATTTCGGATGGATGTTGCACCTTGCACCGCGGATGTTGCACCCTGTAGATATCGATTATTTGGACGACCATAACTTCTCGCTCGTTTAGAGTTACGGGAGCCATAACCTGTCAAAACGAAGGACACGGTGAGTTCCACGGCTATGACAGCTTTCAGCCGTCAGCGGATAGATTAATGCCCATAAAGGACAACCCGAACCTCAATCGGGTCTTGTAAGTTTTTTACCCTTCGTTTTTTCGACACCGGATTTTTACAGTAAAACGGGTTTACCGTGGCTCGTCTTTGATTTTCCATCGCTGGAGAGTGGTGCACCATTGTACTGTTCCGTTTCAAATCCATGCACACATTTCCAAAAGTCGTACGGCACTGTTTCGCCATTTCGGACGGACGTTGCACCTTGCACCGCGGATGTTGCACCCTGTAGATATCGATTATTCGGACGGCCATAACTTCTGGCTCTTTTTGAGTTACGGGAGCCATAACCTATCAAAACGAAGGCCACGATGAGTTCTACGGCTTTGACGGCTTTCAGCCGTCAACGGATAGATTAATGCCCAAAAAGGACAACCCGAATCTCAATCGGGTCTCGTAAGTTTTTTACCCTTCGTTTTTTCGACACCAGATATTTAATGCCCAAAAGGGATTACCGTAGCTTGTCCTCGATTTACCATCGCTGGAGAGTGGTGTACCATGGTACTGTTCCGTTTCAAATCCATGCACGCATTTCTGAAAGTTGTACGGCACTGTTTCGCCATTTCGGACGGATGTTGCACCTTGCACCGTGGATGTTGCACCGTGTAGATATCGATTATTCGGACGGCCATAACTTCTGGCTCGTTTAGATTTATGGGAGCCATAACCTGTCAAAACGAAGGTCACAATGAGTTCTATGGCTTTGACAGCTTTCGGCCATCAACGGATAGATTAATGCCCAAAAAGGACAACCCGAATCTCAATCTGGTCTCGTAAGTTTTTTACCCTTCGTTTTTTCGACATCGGATTTTTTGGTAAAACGGGATTACCGTGACTCGTCTTCGATTTACCTTCGCTGGAGAGTGGTGCACCATGGTACTGTTCAGTTTCAAATCCATGCACGCATTTCTAAAAGACGTATGACATTGTTTCTCCATTTCGGACGGATGTTGCACCTTGCACCGTGGATGTTGCACCCTGTAGATATCGATTATTCAGACGGTCATAACTTCTGCCTCGTTTAGAGTTACGGGAGCCATAACCTGTCAAAACGAAGGCCACAGTGAGTTCTACGGCTTTGAAAGCTTTCAGTCGTCAACAGATAGATTAATGCCCAAAAAGGACAACCCGAATCTTAATCGGGTCTCGAAAGTTTTTTACCCTTCGTTTTTTCGACACCGCATTTTTACGGTAAAACGGGATTATCGTGGCTCTTCTTCGATTTACCATCGCTGGAGAGTGGTGCAGAATGGTAATGTTCCATTTCAAATCCATGCACGCATTTCTAAAAGTCGTACGGCACTGTTTCGCCATTTCGGACGGATGTTGCACCTTGCACCGTGGATGTTGCACCCTGTAGATATCGATTATTCGGACGACCATAACTTCTGGCTCATTTAGATTTACGAGAGCCATAACCTGTCAAAACGAAGGCCACGGTGAGTTCTACGGCTTTGGCAGCTTTCAGCCGTCAACGAACAGATTAATGCCCACAAAGGACAACCCGAATCTCAATCTGGTCTCGTAAGTTTTTTACCCTTCGTTTTTTCGACATCGGATTTTTCGGTAAAACGGGATTACCGTGACTCGTCTTCGATTTAACAACGCTGGAGAGTGGTGCACCAAGGTACTGTTCCGTTTCAAATCCATGCACGCATTTCTAAAAGACGTACGACACTGTTTCGCTATTTCGGACGAATGTTGCACCTTGCACCGTGGATGTTGCACCCTACAGATATCGATTATTCGGACGGTCATAACTTCTGCCCCGTTTAGAGTTACGGGAGCCATAACCTGTAAAAACAAAGGCCACGGTGAGTTCTACGGCTTTGACAGCTTTCAGCCGTCAATGGATTGATTAATGCCTAAAAAGGACAACCCGAATCTCAATCGGGTCTCGTAAGTTTTTTACCCTTCGTTTTTTCGACACCGCATTTTTACGGTAAAACGGGATTACCGTGGCTCGTCTTCGATTTACCATCGCTGGAGAGTGGTGCAGAACGGTACTGTTCCATTTCAAATCCATGCACGCATTTCTAAAAGTCGTACGACACTGTTTCGCCATTACGGACGGATGTTGCACCTTGCACCGTGGATGTTGCACCATGTAGATATCGATTATTCGGACGACCATAACTTCTGGCTCGTTTAGACTTACGAGAGCCATAACCTGTCAAAACGAAGGTCACGGTGAGTTCTACGGCTTTGACAGCTTTCAGCCGTCAACAGATAGATTAATGCCCAAAAAGGACAACCTGAATCTCAATCTGGTCTGGTAAGTTTTTTACCCTTCTTTTTTCGACATCGGATTTTTACGGTAAAACGGGATTACCGCGGCACGTCTTCGATTTACCATCGCCGGAGAGTGGTTCACCATGTTACTGTTCCGTTTCAAATCCATGCAGGCATTTCTAAAAGTCGTACGGCACTGTTTCGCCAGTTCGGACGGATGTTGCACCTTGCACCGTGGATGTTGCACCCTGTAGATATCGATTATTCGGACGGCCATAACTTCTGGCTCGTTTAGAGTTACGGGAGCCATAACCTGTCAAAACGAAGGCCTCGGTGAGTTGACGGCTTTGACCGCTTTCAGCCGTCAACTGATAGATTAATGCCCAAAAAGGACAACCCGAATCTCAATCGGGACTCGTAAGTTTTTTACCCTTCGTTTTTTCGACACCGGATTTTTACGGTAAAACGGTATTACCATGGCTCGTCTTCGATTTACCATCGCTGGAGAGTGGTGCACCACGGTACCGTTCCGATTCAAATCCGTGCACGCATTTCGAAAAGTCGTAAGGCACAATTTCGCTATTTCGGACAGAAGTTGCCCCTTTCACCGTGGATGTGGCACCTATAGATATAGATTATTCGGACGGCCATAACTTCTGGCTCGTTTAGAGTTACGGGAGCCATAACTTGTCAAAACGAAGGCCACGGTGAGTTCTACGGCTATAGCAGCTTTCAGCCCTCAACGGATAGATTAATGCCCAAAAAGGACAACCCGAATCTCAATCGGGTCTCGTAAGTTTTTTACCCTTCGTTTTTTCGACATCGGATTTTTACGGTAAAACGGAATTACCGTGGCTCGTCTTCGATTTACCAATGCTGGAGAGTGGTGCACCACGGTACTTTTCCGTTTCAAATCTATGCACGCATTTCTAAAAGTCGTACGGCACTGTTTCGCCATTTCGGACGGATGTTGCACCTTGCACCATGGATGTTGCACCCTTTAGATATCGATTATTCGGACGGCCATAACATCTGGCTCGTTTAGAGTTACGGGGGCCATAACCTGTCAAAACGAAGGCCACGGTGAGTTCTATGGATTTGACAGCTTTCAACCGTCAACGGATAGATTAATGCCCAAAAAGCACAACCCGAAACTCAATCGAGTCTCGTAAGTTTTTTACCCTTCGTTTTTTCGACACCGGATTTTTACGGTAAAGCGGTATTACCGTGGCTCGTCTTTGATTTACCATCATTGGAGAGCGGTGCACCATGGTACTGTTCCGTTTCAAATCCATGCACGCATTTCTAAAAGTCGTACGGCACTGTTTCGCCATTTCGGACGGATGTTGCACCTTGCACCGTGGATGTTGCACCCTGTAGATATCGATTATTTGGACGACCATAACTTCTGGCTCATTTAGAGTTACGGGAACTATAACCTGTCAAAACGAAGGCCACAGTGAGTTATATGGCTTTGACAGCTTTCAGCCGTCAACTGATAGATTAATGTCCAAAAAGGACAACCCGAATCTCAATCGGGTCTCGTAAGTTTTTTACCCTTCGTTTTTTCGACATTGGATTTTTACGGTAAAACGAAATTACCGTGGCACATCTTCGATTTACCATCGCTGGAGAGTGGTGCATGTAACGACCCGTATTTTACGTGTCGATAAATCGTAGAATTTGCAGGTCGTTAGTGTTGTCTGTGTTGTTTCTAGCCTGAGTCGTATGGAGAGTAACTCGTGTGTTGAAGGGTTGAGTCGTGACCGACTCATAGATAAGTCGTAGACGACTTAAGGGGATGGACCGAGTTAAGGGTTAGAACGGCATAGTAGTTGCCGACTTAAGATGAGAGGCGAGATAGGGGTCAAGTGATGAGTCGTGACCGACTCATAGGGGACCGACTCATAGAGGGCCGACTCATAGGCTTAGGCGAGTTAAGAGGGTGACCGACTTATAGAAGCAGCGACTTATAGGTTTGGCCGAGATAAGGATGGACCGAACTAAGAAGTGACCGACCTAGTTGGAGTTAGCTTCATAAGATAGTGACCGACTCATGGGTTAGCGGCTTAAGGGGCTAAGGCTTAGGTCGTGGGGTCTTGAGTCGGTAGGGGCTGGGGTCGGCAGGGTGTTATCTCGTGAAGGTTTTAAGTCGTTAGGAGGATGAGTCGATAGGTCGTTAGTACGACCTAAGGAGGTAGGATGAGTCGTGAGTCGGCTAAGTTGATGAGTCGTAAGCAGTTATGTCGGCTGCTTGACCCTGTGTGTGTGTTGTGTTTTAGGTCGGTTACCTAATGAGTCGGCATAGCAGTGTGTTGTTAGGTCGGCTGTAGGATAGGTCGTTAACGACCTAGTTAACCCGCGTCTTGGTTAGGTCGCATACGAGTTAAGTTGTAAGCCTTGTGAGTCGTTTGAGTTGTGGGTTGTGGGCTTGGCAGTTAAGTCGTACGTCACTGGGTTGTTGAGTCGTGTGAGTGGCTTGTGTTAGGTCGGCATGGCAATGAGTCGTGAACGACTCATGGTAAGTCGGCTGTGTTGTGTTGAGTCGGCATGGGGATGAGTCGGGGACGACTCAAGAGTTGGGTCGGCGACGACCTAAGAGCGACGACTCATGGGAGATTCAGCCTATAAATAGAGGGCTTTGGCTCACTTTTTGGCACCGGTTTTTGAAGCGACGAAGTGCTGCCATTTTGAAGACTCGTCTACAACATTTCTTCATCTTCTTTTCTCCATTCCAATCTATATCTAACATCCATCCAAGATCGAAGATCGAGATCGAAGATTCAAGTGCCAAAGTTGAAGATCTTCATCCGTTCGAGCTAGATTTCTTCGATTGAAGCGAGATATTGCCGGATCAAGCCTTGATCTCCGCTGTCCAGATCTGAAGTGTGTTGTATTTGAAGTGTTTGGGTGATTTGGTGAGTGGTGGTTATCTCTCACGCGGACCCAAAGGAGTATATTGGATCGGTGGCTTGTTTATGTGTTTAAGATAGTGTTTTCTCGCATTTTCCTAAAGTCTGCATGTAGATCCATCATTTTTGAAGATGTTTACCTATGCAAGTTTATTTAACAAGTGTTAGAGACAAAACCCATGTTTTATATTTGATAGATCTATGCTATAAAAAAAAAAACCTATGAATCATGCATGTTGGACTTTTGCTCATTTATTTACGAAATTGCCATTATTGTTGATATTGCTTATTAGATCTTGTTTGAATGCTTGATTGTTTGTATTGATGATTGATTTGGATTGTTTCAAGTTAGCTAGTGGTTGATTTGGAACAAGATGGTTCGAGATGATTCAAAAGCTAAGTGGAAAGGCTCTTGAATGGTGGAAGCTGCCTGTGGCATATGAAGCGGATGTGGAAGCTCATATGGATGGATTCGGGGATGTGGGATCTTGCCATGATGCGAAAAGGCAAAGCATGATTGAGTTGGGACTTTGCGATGATGAGATGAGGCAAGACATATGTTGTGATGGGACGGGTCACGATGACGTTCCAAGCACGGGTCATGACGACGTGCAAAGTTATAACTCGGTGATATGGTTCGAGTTTTGAATGGATAATGGATGGCTCGAGAGGCGCTTGAGCTAGTGTGAGAATAGTCGTCAAGGAGGATGACTAGGAGGCTGAGACTTCATCGTTGTTGAAGGTTCTAGCATGCTCAAAGCAAGAGTACGTTGGGCGGCATTGATATCCCAAGCACGGGCTACGACGACGTGCTAGTACTCTGGGCAGCATTGATATCCTAGGCACGGGTCATGATGACGTGCGGAGTTATGTCTAGAACCGGGGTTACCATTAGCCCTTGACTGACGGATGAAAGAATGTGCCGTTCATTCAACTAACGATGAAATCGAGGCAATGATAACAGTGATAGCCAGAGTCATGGATGATTGGATGTTTGGTTGTATTATCATTCGGTCTCAAGAGCGGTGTTTTCTGGGTGCTTATCTGATCTTGGTTTAGGCCTTGGGGGTTTGTATTTGGAAAACATCGTCCTTGACTCGAGTGGTTATTGCTTTACCTTACTTATCTGCTATGTTATGCTTGCTTCTCCTTAGTGTGTGTCTGGGGGCTATCACTGTAGAAAGAGGTGGAGTGGGATGGTTTGGTTCCTATTCCTTTTATCCCTTATGCTCTTTTGGTATGTTTGATAGTTAATTTACTGCTCACTAAGACTTTGTCTGACTCAAGGTTTTATGTTTCCTCTTATTACCTTGGGCTGTTCATCCATGTTTGGGATGGGCAGACTAGGTAGCAGGTGGCAGGTGCTGTGCTTAGAGTTCTCCGCTGATGATGACGAAGACGAGCAGGAGGCTATGCATATTATTTCTTACTATATGTACTTGGTATCCGCTGCTGTGTTTGATTGAGTGTTATGTAGTGAGGTCTTGATGTATGGATTTGTTGAGATGATTGTATAAAACTACTATGATGCTTATATGAGGATTTTCTGTTATGAGGCTTCACTATATATATTTCTCTATTGTATTTTATCCATGCGCTGTGAGTTACGATAGAGATTCTGCGATGCTTATTTTACTCCTGACTATCGTCCATGGCTGCCTAGCACACCTTTCAGCGCATTATTTCCTTGTCTTGGTGCGGGAGTCATGGGCGGTCGTCACATTTGGTATCAGAGCTTTGGTTAATCGATTTTAGCCAACGCTCGCTGACGTAACTACGTATGAGAGACGTAATTGTATTTTGATGGATGATTACTATATATAATATAGTAGCTTAGAAGGATTTGAACTCCTTATGCAGTTGTTTCTCAAGGTGTTCTAATCATTCTTTTTACAGATATTAAGGATGAGTCGAAGTGAGAGACAAGCTGCAAGGGAAAGTCGAGCTGCTAGGGAAGCTGTTGATTATGGAGCTATGTTTGAAGCTATGATGACTTCTATCATGAGAAGGGTACCAGCTTCAGGATCATCTGTGGATGTGGGAGTTCAAGTCCAGGCTCCAAGGCCAGTAGATTTTGCCAAGCTTTGCAAGGATTATACTTCTCTTGGAGGAAAAGCTTTCTTGGGGACGGAGTCTACTATTGAGGTGCAGAGATGGATTGATGCATGTCGAAGGATCTTTGGTGACTTGGGGATTGAGGATGCAACCAAGAGGAAGCTTGCATCGAGACAGCTTCAGGGAAGAGCTGCTGATTGGTGGAATTCTATCACCATAGATACCCCAGAAGAAGAGATTACTTGGGAGCAATTCCAAGTCAGATTTGAGGCCAAGTTCATCTCTACGGCTCAGAAGTCTGTTTTGTTTAAGAGGTTTGTAGAGCTCAAGCAAGGTGGGAGGCCTTTTCTTGAGTATATCTCTGAGTTCGAAGCTTTGTCTAAGTATGCCAGATCATATATTGATTCTCCCTACCAGAAGAACGAGAAATTTGTGACTGGTCTGGATGCTTATCTTGGAAGGCGGTTGGTGGATCACTTGGACGATCCATTTGAGAAGCTTGTGGAGAAAGCTCTTAGGCATGAGAGTTTGTTTCCTAGGGAAAGTTCTGTTGTTGCTGTAACCAGGGAAGGATCTTAACCACAGCAGGGTGGAAATAAGAAGAGGAAGCAGCAGCAACAAAAGGGAAAGAATGGCCAGAAGAAGCTAAAAGGCGAAGTGACTTGTTTCAATTACCAACAGAAAGGCCACTTCTCCAGGGATTGCAAGAATCCGAAGGTGGCAGTGAAGTGCCACAACTGTGACAAGCTGGGGCATATTAAGAAGAATTGTCCGGAACCGCTGAGGGAAAAGCAGATTGTGAAAGCTTATGCTTTGGAAGCTGTGCCGTCGTATTCAAAAGCCCCTACTGCTGAAGAGAAGGGGAAGAGTGTGGTGGTTCAAGGTACTCTTTCCATTTGTGGTGTTCCAGTTAGAGTGTTGTTTGATACTGGAGCGTCGCATTCTTTTGTTTGTGATGATTTGGTAGGCCGGTTAGGTTTGAAACCGGATATTGTGGATAGGCCATTGGTTGTGACTAATCCAGTTGGGGGTTCGTCATGTTTGTGTATGATATGCCGTGGTCTTGTTGTGTCGAGTCATGATTGCTCGTTTGTTTGTGATTGCTTTGTTCTGAACTTTGCGGGGTTCGGAATTATTTTGGGTATGGACTGGCTTAGGAAGTATGCGGCAAGGATTGATTGTGAGAGGCTTGAGGTGACAGTCGGGAATGTGGATGGGCGAAAGGTTGTGATACGATGTAAGCATGAGGAAGGCGTCTTCATGAGCTTTATGTATTCGCTGGTTGTTCCACGGGATGGACTGTCATCAGTGCCTATTGTGAATGGATTTGAGGATGTCTTTGACGAGGTGAAAGGGTTGCCGCCGCATAGGGAGATCGAGTTTCGTATCGATCTAGTTGAGGGAGCCAGACCTGTTGTGATGCCTCTTAGGCGGATGGCACCGAGGGAGCAGCAAGAGCTGAAGGTGCACGTTGATGACCTTTTACGGAAAGGATTCATTCGGAGGAGTGTGTCCGAATGGGGTGAACCAGTTGTGTTCGCAACCAAAGCGGATGGATCGTTGAGGTTGTGTTTGGATTATCGTGAGCTGAATAAGGTGACTAAGAAGAACAAGTATCCATTGCCGAGAATAGATGACTTGTTTGATCAGCTTCACGAGGCTAAGGTGTTTTCTCAGATGGATTTGGCAACGGGATTTCACCAGTTGAGAGTGGCTAAGGATAGTGTGCCGAAGACTGCTTTCAGGACACCATCCGGGTTTTATGAATGGCTGGTAATGCCGTTTGGGTTGACTAACGCACCAGCATATTTTGTGGATCTTATGAATAGGGTATTCAGGGATCAGTTGAATAAGTTCGTGCTTGTGTTCGTGGATGATATTCTGATTTATTCCAGAACTGAGGAAGAGCACAAGACGCACTTGAGAATTGTTTTGGAAATCTTGCGGAAACACCAGCTGAAGGCTAAGTTTTCGAAGTGTCACTTCTGGAGGAGTGAAGTGAGGTTCTTAGGCCATGTTATCTCTGGAAATGGAATAGCAGTTGACCCCGCTAAGGTGGCAGCAATCCAGGATTGGGTTAGACCTAAGAATGCAGCTGAAGTAAGAAGTTTTCTTGGATTAGCAGGATATTATCGTCGGTTTATCAAAGACTTTTCCAAGATAGCTGCACCGTTGACAGGATTGACGAAGAAGAACCAAGTGTTCAGATGGGATGATAAGTGTGAGCAAGCTTTCGTAATCCTGAAAGAGCGACTGACAAGTGCTCCTGTTTTGACTATTCCAAGTGGGAATGATGAGATGGTGGTTTACACCGATGCATGTGGCACTGGACTTGGAGCAGTGCTAATGCAGAAGGATAAAGTTGTTGCGTATGCTAGTCGACAACTGAAGCCGCATGAAAGGAATTATCCGACTCATGATTTGGAGTTAGCGGCAATTGTGTTTGCTTTGAAGATGTGGAGACATTATCTATTGGGAGTTAGATTTGAGTTGTTTACAGATCATAAGTCGTTGAAGTATCTGTTCTCCCAAAAGGATTTGAATCTTCGACAGCAAAGGTGGCTAGAGTTTTTAGCATCTTATGATTTTGGTATAGCCTATACTCAAGGAAAAGGCAACGCAGTGGCAGATGCGTTAAGTCGAAGACATGCAGGATTGGGAGCCATGTTTTCGGAATGGAAGAGTCTTGAGTATTTGGCTGAGTTTGATTTCAGGCCTAGATGTGAATTGGAACCTGAGATGTTGGCAAACTTATCGATAAGGCCTACTCTTGTGGAAAGGATTGGCGAGAGCCAAAAGAGAGATGATAAGCTTGTCAAGATTATCCGTGATTTGGAATCCGGATTGGACCCAGAGAAGGATAAAGGATTCGAGGTCGATCGAGAGGGTTGGCTTCGGAAGCAAGGACGACTGGTTGTTCCCGATATAGATGGATTGAGAGATGAAGTTCTGAGGGAAAGTCATCACTCGAAGTTGACAATTCATCCAGGTGGAAATAAGATGTATCGGGATATGAAGAGAACCTACTACTGGGAAGGTATGAAGAAGGATGTTGGAAATTTTATTTCCAAGTGTATGAACTGCCAGTTGGTGAAAGCCGAGCAGAAAAAGCCCAGTGGATTACTTCAGCCATTAGAGGTTCCTACAAGGAAGTGGGAGCAAGTGTCGATGGATTTTATCGATGGTCTACCTAGAACCAGGTCAGGGAATGAAGGGATTTGGGTCATAGTAGATCGTTTGACCAAGAGTGCAAGATTCATTCCTGTTCGATCGACTAGGACTGCATCGAAGTTGGCTGAGCTGTATGTGAAGTGGATTGTTCGATTCCATGGTGTTCCGAAGAGTATAGTGAGCGATCGAGACCCATTGTTCACTAGTAGATTTTGGAAGAGCTTCCAGGAAGTTTTGGGAACCGAGTTGTGTTTGAGTACAGCTTATCACCCTCAAACAGATGGTCAGACTGAGAGAGTCAATCGAGTCTTGGAAGATCTCCTTAGAGCATGTGTTTTGGACTTCGGAGGATCATGGGAAGATCACCTTCATTTAGTGGAGTTTGCTTACAATAACAGTTATCAGTCGAGTATTGGTATGGCACCATATGAGGCATTATATGGAAGACCGTGTAACTCTCCGACATGTTGGTTGGAAACTGGAGAAAAGTTGATACTTGGGCCAGAAATGTTCGACAGACTTCGGATTGTATAGAGATCATTCGGCAACGAATGAAGGCAGCCCAAGATCGTCAGAAAAGTTATGCCGACAATCGTCGAAAGGAATTGGAATTCGACGTGGATGATATGGTTTTTGTGAAGATTTCTCCTCTGAAGAATGTCATTAGATTCGGGAAGAAAGGAAAATTGACTCCGAGATTCGTTGGACCATTCCCGATTATCGAGCGAATTGGAAAGCTCGCTTATAGATTGGAGTTACCGGAAAAGATGGCGGGTGTGCACAATGTTTTTCATGTATCTTATCTACGGAAGTATGTGCACGACCCAACTACGGTGGTTTCTGCTGATAGCTGTGAAGACTTAGGGTTGATTCCGTGGTTACGAGACCTCGTAAGCCGCTTCGTATTATTGAAACCGATACGAAACAGCTTAGGAGGAAGACGATTACGTTGCTCAAGGTACAATG
Organism: Allium cepa; assembly: GCA_030765085.1. Classification (NCBI taxonomy): domain Eukaryota; kingdom Viridiplantae; phylum Streptophyta; class Magnoliopsida; order Asparagales; family Amaryllidaceae; genus Allium; species Allium cepa. Next base: position 31,466,864 of record CM060943.1, on the reverse strand, counting down.
GAGTGATGATGTTAACGACTGTACATGGGAGGAGGAAGAGAGGATGAAGGCAGCTCATCCTGAACTCTTCGAGGTATGGCCCTAAAGTGTCGTGACATCTCATGAATTTGTAGCTTGTTCTAAGTCTTAGAATTCTGCATGCTAGGCTAGAATTGGATGCATGGTTTGTTGATTGCTTTGGATGATAGGCATGCGGAATATCTTGGATTGTTGTTGTTTGCTTGGAATTTCGGGGGCGAAATTCCTAAGGGGGAGAGAATGTAACGACCCGTATTTTACGTGTCGATAAATCGTAGAATTTGCAGGTCGTTAGTGTTGTCTGTGTTGTTTCTAGCCTGAGTCGTATGGAGAGTAACTCGTGTGTTGAAGGGTTGAGTCGTGACCGACTCATAGATAAGTCGTAGACGACTTAAGGGGATGGACCGAGTTAAGGGTTAGAACGGCATAGTAGTTGCCGACTTAAGATGAGAGGCGAGATAGGGGTCAAGTGATGAGTCGTGACCGACTCATAGGGGACCGACTCATAGAGGGCCGACTCATAGGCTTAGGCGAGTTAAGAGGGTGACCGACTTATAGAAGCAGCGACTTATAGGTTTGGCCGAGATAAGGATGGACCGACCTAAGAAGTGACCGACCTAGTTGGAGTTAGCTTCATAAGATAGTGACCGACTCATGGGTTAGCGGCTTAAGGGGCTAAGGCTTAGGTCGTGGGGTCTTGAGTCGGTAGGGGCTGGGGTCGGCAGGGTGTTATCTCGTGAAGGTTTTAAGTCCTTAGGAGGATGAGTCGATAGGTCGTTAGTACGACCTAAGGAGGTAGGATGAGTCGTGAGTCGGCTAAGTTGATGAGTCGTAAGCAGTTATGTCGGCTGCTTGACCCTGTGTGTGTGTTGTGTTTTAGGTCGGTTACCTAATGAGTCGGCATAGCAGTGTGTTGTTAGGTCGGCTGTAGGATAGGTCGTTAACGACCTAGTTAACCCGCGTCTTGGTTAGGTCGCATACGAGTTAAGTTGTAAGCCTTGTGAGTCGTTTGAGTTGTGGGTTGTGGGCTAGGCAGTTAAGTCGTACGTCACTGGGTTGTTGAGTCGTGTGAGTGGCTTGTGTTAGGTCGGCATGGCAATGAGTCGTGAACGACTTATGGTAAGTCGGCTGTGTTGTTTTGAGTCGGCATGGGGATGAGTCGGGGACGACTCAAGAGTTGGGTCGGCGACGACCTAAGAGCGACGACTCATGGGAGATTCAGCCTATAAATAGAGGGCTTTGGCTCACTTTTTGGCACCGGTTTTTGAAGCGACGAAGTGCTGCCATTTTGAAGACTCGTCTACAACATTTCTTCATCTTCTTTTCTCCATTCCAATCTAGATCTAACATCCATCCAAGATCGAAGATCGAGATCGAAGATTCAAGTGCCAAAGTTGAAGATCTTCATCCGTTCGAGCTAGATTTCTTCGATTGAAGCGAGATATTGCCGGATCAAGCCTTGATCTCCGCTGTCCAGATCTGAAGTGTGTTGTATTTGAAGTGTTTGGGTGATTTGGTGAGTGGTGGTTATCTCTCACGCGGACCCAAAGGAGTATATTGGATCGGTGGCTTGTTTATGTGTTTAAGATAGTGTTTTCTCGCATTTTCCTAAAGTCTGCATGTAGATCCATCATTTTTGAAGATGTTTACCTATGCAAGTTTATTTAACAAGTGTTAGAGACAAAACCCATGTTTTATATTTGATAGATCTATGCTAAAAAAAAAAACCTATGAATCATGCATGTTGGACTTTTGCTCATTTATTTACGAAATTGCCATTATTGTTGATATTGCTTATTAGATCTTGTTTGAATGCTTGATTGTTTGTATTGATGATTGATTTGGATTGTTTCAAGTTAGCTAGTGGTTGATTTGGAACAAGATGGTTCGAGATGATTCAAAAGCTAAGTGGAAAGGCTCTTGAATGGTGGAAGCTGCCTGTAGCATATGAAGCGGATGTGGAAGCTCATATGGATGGATTCGGGGATGTGGGATCTTGCCATGATGCGAAAAGGCAAAGCATGATTGAGTTGGGATTTTGCGATGATGAGATGAGGCAAGACATATGTTGTGATGGGACGGGTCACGATGACGTTCCAAGCACGGGTCATGACGACGTGCAAAGTTATAACTCGGTGATATGGTTCGAGTTTTGAATGGATAATGGATGGCTCGAGAGGCGCTTGAGCTAGTGTGAGAATAGTCGTCAAGGAGGATGACTAGGAGGCTGAGACTTCATCGTTGTTGAAGGTTCTAGCATGCTCAAAGCAAGAGTACGTTGGGCGGCATTGATATCCCAAGCACGGGCTACGACGACATGCTAGTACTCTGGGCAGCATTGATATCCTAGGCACGGGTCATGATGACGTGCGGAGTTATGTCTAGAACCGGGGTTACCATTAGCCCTTGACTGACGGATGAAAGAATGTGCCGTTAATTCAACTAACGATGAAATCGAGGCAATGATAACAGTGATAGCCAGAGTCATGGATGATTGGATGTTTGGTTGTATTATCATTCGGTCTCAAGAGCGGTGTTTTCTGGGTGCTTATCTGATCTTGGTTTAGGCCTTGGGGGTTTGTATTTGGAAAACATCGTCCTTGACTCGAGTGGTTATTGCTTTACCTTACTTATCTGCTATGTTATGCTTGCTTCTCCTTAGTGTGTGTCTGGGGGCTATCACTGTAGAAAGAGGTGGAGTGGGATGGTTTGGTTCCTATTCCTTTTATCCCTTATGCTCTTTTGGTATGTTTGATAGTTAATTTACTGCTCACTAAGACTTTGTCTGACTCAAGGTTTTATGTTTCCTCTTATTACCTTGGGCTGTTCATCCATGTTTGGGATGGGCAGACTAGGTAGCAGGTGGCAGGTGCTGTGCTTAGAGTTCTCCGCTGATGATGACGAAGACGAGCAGGAGGCTATGCATATTATTTCTTACAATATGTACTTGGTATCCGCTGCTGTGTTTGATTGAGTGTTATGTAGTGAGGTCTTGATGTATGGATTTGTTGAGATGATTGTATAAAACTACTATGATGCTTATATGATGATTTTCTGTTATGAGGATTCACTATATATATTTCTCTATTGTATTTTATCCATGCGCTGTGAGTTACGATAGAGATTCTGCGATGCTTATTTTACTCCTGACTATCGTCCATGGCTGCCTAGCACACCTTTCAGCGCATTATTTCCTTGTCTTGGTGCGGGAGTCATGGGCGGTCGTCACAGTGCACCATGCTACTGTTCCATTTCAAATCGATGCACGCATTTCTAAAAGTCGTACGGCACTGTTTCGCCATTTCGGACGGATGTTGCACCTTGCACCGTGGATGTTGCACCTTGTAGATATCGATTATTCGGACGGACATAACTTCTGGCTCGTTTAGAGTTACGGGAGCCATAACCTGTCAAAACGAAGGCCACGGTGAGTTCTACGGCTTTGATAGCTTTCAGCCGTCAATGGATAGATTAATGCCCAAAAAGGACAACCCGAATCTCAATCGGGTCTCGTAAGTTTTTTACCCTTCGTTTTTTCGACACCGGATTTTTACGGTAAAACGGGATTACCGTGGCTCGTCCTCGATTTACCATCGCTGGAGAGTGGTGCACCATGGTACTGTTTCGTTTCAAATCCATGCATGGATTTCTGAAAGTCGTACGGCACTGTTTCGCCATTTCGGACGGATGTTGCACCTTGCACCGTGGATGTTGCACCGTGTAGATATCGATTATTCGGACAGCCATAACTACTGGCTCGTTTAGAGTTACGGGAGCCATAACATGTCAAAACGAAGGCCACATTGAGTTCTATGACTTTGACGGCTTTCAGCCGTCAACGGATAGATTAATGCCCAAAAAGGACAACCCGAATCTCAATCTGGTCTCGTAAGTTTTTTACCCTTCGTTTTTTCGACATCGGATTTTTCGGTAAAACGGGATTACCGTGACTCGTCTTCGATTTACCTTCGCTGTAGAGTGGTGCACAATGGTACTGTTCCGTTTCAAATCCATGCACGCATTTCTAAAAGACGTACGACACTGTTTCTCCATTTTGGACGGATGTTGCACCTTACACCGTGGATGTTGCACCCTGTAGATATCGATTATTCGGACGGTCATAACTTCTGCCTCGTTTAGAGTTACGGGAGCCATAACCTGTCAAAACGAAGGCCACGGTGAGTTCTACGGCATTGACAGCTTTCAGCTGTCAACGGATAGACTAATGCCCAAAAAGGACAACCCGAATCTCAACCGGGACTCGTAAGTTTTTTACCCTTCGTTTTTTCGACACCGGATTTTTACGGTAAAACGGGATTACCGTGGCTCGTCTTCAATTTGCCATCGCTGGAGAGTGGTGCAGAACGGTACTGTTCCATTTCAAATCCATGCACGCATTTCTAAAAGTCGTACGGCACTGTTTCGCCATTTCGGACGGTTGTTGCACTTTGCACCGTGGATGTTGCACCCTGTAGATATCGATTATTCGGACGACCATAACTTCTGCCTCGTTTAGACTTACGGGAGCCATAACCTGTCAAAACGAAGGCCACGGTGAGTTCTACGGCTTTGACAGCTTTCAGCCGTCAACGGATAGATTAATGCCCAAAAAGGACAACCTGAATCTCAATCTGGTCTCGTAAGTTTTTTACCCTTCTTTTTTCGACATCGGATTTTTACGGTAAAACGGGAATATCGCGGCACGTCTTCGATTTACCATCGCCGGAGAGTGGTTCACCATGGTACTGTTCCGTTTCAAATCCACGCAGGCATTTCTAAAAGTCGTACGGCACTGTTTCGCCAGTTCGGACGGATGTTGCACCTTGCACCGTGGATGTTACACCCTGTAGATATCGATTATTCGGACGGCCATAACTTCTGGCTCGTTTAGAGTTACGGGAGCCATAACCTGTCAAAACGAAGGTCTCGGTGAGTTGACGGCTTTGACAGCTTTCAGCCGTCAACGGATAGATTAATGCCCAAAAAGGACAACCCGAACCTCAATCGGGTCTCGTAAGTTTTTTACCCTTCGTTTTTCCGACACCGGATATTTAATTCCCAAAATGGGATTACCGTGGCTCGTCCTCGATTTACCATCGCTGGAGAGTGGTACACCATGGTACTATTCCGTTTCAAATCCATGCACGCATTTCTGAAAGTCATACGGCACTGTTTCGCCATTTCGGACGGATGTTGCACCTTGCACCGTGGATGTTGCACCGTGTAGACATCGATTATTCGGACGGCCATGACTTCTGGCTCGTTTAGAGTTATGGGAGCCATAACCTGTCAAAACGAAGGCCACGGTGAGTTCTACGGCTTTGACAGCTTTCAGCCGTCAACGGATAGATTAATGCCCAAAAAGGACAACCCGAATCTCAATCGGGACTCGTAAGTTTTTTACCCTTCGTTTTTTCGACACCGGATATTTAATGCCCAAAACGGGATTACCGTGGCTCGTCCTCGATTTACCATCGCTGGAGAGTGGTGCACCATGGTACTGTTCCGTTTTAAATCCATGCATGCATTTCTGAAAGTCGTACGGCACTGTTTCACCATTTCGGACGGATGTTGCACCTTGCACCGTGGATGTTGCACCCTGTAGATATCGATTATTCGGACGACCATAACTTCTGGCTCGTTTAGACTTACGGGAGCCATAACCTGTCAAAACGAAGGCCACGGTGAGTTCTACGGCTTTGACAGCTTTCAGCCGTCAACGGATAGATTAATGCCCAAAATGGACAACCCGAATCTCAATCGGGTCTCGTAAGTTTTTTACCCTTCGTTTTTTCGACACCGGATATTTAATGCCCAAAACGGGATTACCGTGGCTCGTCCTCGATTTACCATCGCTGGTGAGTGGTGCACCATGGTACTGTTCCGTTTCAAATCCATGCACGCATTTCCGAAAGTCGTACGGCACTGTTTCGCCATTTCGGACGGATGTTGCACCTTGCACCGTGGATGTTGCACCGTGTAGATATCGATTATTCGGACGGCCATAACTTCTGGCTCGTTTAGAGTTACGGGAGCCATAACCTGTCAAAACGAAGGCCACAATGAGTTCTATGGCTTTGATGGCTTTCAGCCGTCAACGGATAGATTAATGCCCAAAAAAGACAACCCGAATCTCAATCTGGTCTCGTAAGTTTTTTACCCTTCGTTTTTTCGACATCGGATTTTTCGGTAAAACGGGATTACCGTGACTCGTCTTCGATTTACCTTCGCTGGAGAGTGGTGCACAATGGTACTGTTCCGTTTCAATTCCATGCACGCATTTCTAAAAGACGTACGACACTGTTTCTCCATTTTGGACGGATGTTGCACCTTGCACCGTGGATGTTGCACCCTGTAGATATCGATTATTCGGACGGTCATAACTTCTGCCTCGTTTAGAGTTACGGGAGCCATAACCTGTCAAAACGAAGGCCACAGTGAGTTCTACGGCTTTGACAGCTTTCAGCCGTCAATGGATAGATTAATGCCCAAAAAGGACAACCATAATCTCAATCGGGTCTCGTAAGTTTTTTACCCTTCGTTTTTTCGACGCCGCATTTTTACAGTAAAATGGGATTACCGTGGCTCGTCTTCGATTTACCATCGCTGGAGAGTGGTGCGGAACGGTACTGTTCCATTTCAAATCCATGCACGCATTTCTAAAAGTCGTACGGCACTGTTTCGCCATTTCGGACGGATGTTGCACCTTGCACCGTGGATGTTGCAACCTGTAGATATCGATTATTCGGACGACTATAACTTCTGGCTCGTTTAGACTTACGAGAGCCATAACCTGTCAAAACGAAGGCCACGGTGAGTTCTACGGCTTTGACAGCTTTCAGCCGTCAACGGATAGATTAATGCCCAAAAAGGACAACCTGAATCTCTATCTGGTCTCGTAAGTTTTTTGCCCTTCTTTTTTCGACATCGGATTTTTACGGTAAAACGGGATTACCGCGGCTCATCTTCGACTTACCATCGCCGGAGAGTGGTTCACCATGGTACTGTTCCGTTTCAAATCCATGCAGGCATTTCTAAAAGTCGTACGCACTGTTTCTCCAGTTCGGACGGATGTTGCACCTTGCACCGTGGATGTTGCACCCTGTAGATATCGATTATTCGGACGGCCATAACTTCTGGCTCGTTTAGAGTTATGGGAGCCATAACCTGTCAAAACGAAGGCCTCGGTGAGTTGACGGCTTTGACAGCTTTCAGCCGTCAACGGATAGATTAATGCCCAAAAAGGACAACCCGAATCTCAATCGGGACTCGTAAGTTTTTTACCCTTCGTTTTTTCGACACCGGATTTTTACGGTAAAACGGTATTACCGTGGTTCGTCTTCGATTTACCATCGCTGGAGAGTGGTGCACCATGGTACTGTTCCGATCAAATCCGTGCACGCATTCCAAAAAGTCGTCCGGCACAATTTCGCCATTTCGGACGGAAGTTGCACCTTTCACCGTGGATGTGGCACCTGTAGATATCGATTATTCGGGCGGCCATAACTTCTGGCTCGTTTAGAGATACGGGAGCCATAACCTGTCAAAACGAAGGCCACGGTGAGTTCTACGGCTATAACAGCTTTCAGCCGTCAACGGATAGATTAATGCCCAAAAAGGACAACCATAATCTCAATCGGGTCTCGTAAGTTTTTTACCCTTCGTTTTTTCGACGCCGCATTTTTACAGTAAAATGGGATTACCGTGGCTCGTCTTCGATTTACCATCGCTGGAGAGTGGTGCAGAACGGTACTGTTCCATTTCAAATCCATGCACGCATTTCTAAAAGTCGTACGGCACTGTTTCGCCATTTCGGACGGATGTTGCACCTTGCACCGTGGATGTTGCAACCTGTAGATATCGATTATTCGGACGACTATAACTTCTGGCTCGTTTAGACTTACGAGAGCCATAACCTGTCAAAACGAAGGCCACGGTGAGTTCTACGGCTTTGACAGCTTTCAGCCGTCAACGGATAGATTAATGCCCAAAAAGGACAACCTGAATCTCTATATGGTCTCGTAAGTTTTTTGCCCTTCTTTTTTCGACATCGGATTTTTACGGTAAAACGGGATTACCGCGGCTCATCTTCGACTTACCATCGCCGGAGAGTGGTTCACCATGGTACTGTTCCGTTTCAAATCCATGCAGGCATTTCTAAAAGTCGTACGCACTGTTTCTCCAGTTCGGACGGATGTTGCACCTTGCACCGTGGATGTTGCACCCTGTAGATATCGATTATTCGGACGGCCATAACTTCTGGCTCGTTTAGAGTTATGGGAGCCATAACCTGTCAAAACGAAGGCCTCGGTGAGTTGACGGCTTTGACAGCTTTCAGCCGTCAACGGATAGATTAATGCCCAAAAAGGACAACCCGAATCTCAATCGGGACTCGTAAGTTTTTTACCCTTCGTTTTTTCGACACCGGATTTTTACGGTAAAACGGTATTACCGTGGTTCGTCTTCGATTTACCATCGCTGGAGAGTGGTGCACCATGGTACTGTTCCGATCAAATCCGTGCACGCATTCCAAAAAGTCGTCCGGCACAATTTCGCCATTTCGGACGGAAGTTGCACCTTTCACCGTGGATGTGGCACCTGTAGATATCGATTATTCGGGCGGCCATAACTTCTGGCTCGTTTAGAGATACGGGAGCCATAACCTGTCAAAACGAAGGCCACGGTGAGTTCTACGGCTATAACAGCTTTCAGCCGTCAACGGATAGATTAATGCCCAAAAAGGACAACCATAATCTCAATCGGGTCTCGTAAGTTTTTTACCCTTCGTTTTTTCGACGCCGCATTTTTACAGTAAAATGGGATTACCGTGGCTCGTCTTCGATTTACCATCGCTGGAGAGTGGTGCAGAACGGTACTGTTCCATTTCAAATCCATGCACGCATTTCTAAAAGTCGTACGGCACTGTTTCGCCATTTCGGACGGATGTTGCACCTTGCACCGTGGATGTTGCAACCTGTAGATATCGATTATTCGGACGACTATAACTTCTGGCTCGTTTAGACTTACGAGAGCCATAACCTGTCAAAACGAAGGCCACGGTGAGTTCTACGGCTTTGACAGCTTTCAGCCGTCAACGGATAGATTAATGCCCAAAAAGGACAACCTGAATCTCTATCTGGTCTCGTAAGTTTTTTGCCCTTCTTTTTTCGACATCGGATTTTTACGGTAAAACGGGATTACCGCGGCTCATCTTCGACTTACCATCGCCGGAGAGTGGTTCACCATGGTACTGTTCCGTTTCAAATCCATGCAGGCATTTCTAAAAGTCGTACGCACTGTTTCTCCAGTTCGGACGGATGTTGCACCTTGCACCTTGGATGTTGCACCCTGTAGATATCGATTATTCGGACGGCCATAACTTCTGGCTCGTTTAGAGTTATGGGAGCCATAACCTGTCAAAACGAAGGCCTCGGTGAGTTGACTGTTGGGCGAATTCTCACCCAGAAGACCTCGAGACTAAGAAGCATTGGTTTCACCCGGAGTCGCGACCCACTCTTCATCCAGAAAGGACAAGGGTCCATTCGGCATGATCATCCGGTAGCCGGACCAACCATATTCGGGCAAATCTCAAGTGCCATTCGGCATGCCCATCCGGTAGCCGAACCAACTCCCCTGCTACAGCCGGACCACCACCACCGAACCACCTACATAACCGGACCAAACGACTACCGGTCCACATTCTCACACTCCTACCACCGGACCAGGCAAGCACCGAACCAACCCTCTCCTTTCCCCTGCCGGTCCACATGCACACCTACCACCGGTCCAAGCTCATAGCCGAATGAAGCCTTGCCGAACCAGAAGATTGCCAGTCCAGATTGCTTCAGCCCGGGCCCACCAGCAGCTATATGCTTCCAAGGCCCCTGCCCTCAACCTCACTCTATAAATAGAGGGGCAGGGGTACAACAATGGCAGACAAGTTTGAGAGCTCAAGCAAGGAAGGAACTTTCAAACTACTTTCATACACTTGTATACAACGCATTGTACTTGTAACCTGAAAGAAAGAAGATAATAACATATAAAGTGGACGTAGGCACATTCTGGCCGAACCACTATAAATCTGTGTGTCTTTTACATTTCAGCCCCTACTTTTCTCATATTTACATACTCATCTAAAATCATTGAAAATTACATATAATCAACTAAATAATACGACTTGGAGGTGTTTGTCCATTTTTTGTGCAAACATTTTTGGTGCTTTCACTGAGAGCTGAACTCAAACTTCATCTTCTCCCACTCAACCTTTTTCCTAACGACATCATTCGTTGCTTAGAAATCATGCCTTCCAAACAGAGAAGGGATGTTAACAAAGGAAAGAACATCGCAACTAGCAGCCTTCCAGATCCAGCAATCACAGATCAGCCCACTTCAACAGCAGTACCAGATGAAAATCAGGAAAATCCAACTGGTCCCGCAACGGAACAACCAATCACTAGGGCAGATCTGGACAGGGTTGTGGCTGAAGTAACTAACCGCTTCACATCCCAACAAGAAACTTTGGTGGACCAACTCATGACACGCTTAAGGGACGCTGAAGAGTTCAACCGCAACACTGAATCATGGGGTGAATCCCAATCCGGAGGATCCCGGAGGCAACAAAGGTCTTCACTCTTCGAACAAGCTATCAACAGGAAAAACGATGATAGGGGCCGCGCCCGGACTCAGCCCGAATTCCGACTCGAGGAAGCCCTTGGAACCGAACCTAGCGGGGGAGGCACCAGGCGAGGGTCGGATGTAGCTGAGCCAGTCATGCCACCTAATCATAGAAACCCCGCTGAACGGAGCCGAGCTAGAACCCAGCCCGAAGTTGACCCCATGGATGTGCTCGAAACAGAACCCCACAGGGGAAGATCAAGGCAGGGGGCAACTGTAGCTGGTCCTAGCGTGCATCCAAGCAGCCAAAGACAACCACTGGATAATGCTAGAGGTGATAGACTGTACCATCCCTACAGGTCATCTGGACGAGATAGATCCCGCAGGGAAGAACCGAGCTCATTTTTGTCCGCTCCAAGTTCTGACGAGCGGATGGCACGATTATTCAGAGAATGTGTCCAACGGGAGCAAAGGGACCGGGGAATAGGCGCTAGGGTCACCAGTCCCTTTACCCGAAATATCGAAACTGCCATCACTCCCCGGGAATGGAAAATGCCAACCATGGAACCTTACAAAGGAACTTCCGACCCCATCGTACACCTGCAGAGATACACCCAGCATATGCTCATGAGTGGAGCAACAGAAGGAGTATTATGTAAATGCTTTCCGCTATTCCTATCAGATCTAGCTACCTCCTGGTTCTGCCATCTACCCCAAGGATCCATCAACTCATGGGAGATGTTAAAAGAAAGGTTTATTAGCCAGTTCCGCATCCATGTGGAACAACCCAGGGATGCTTATTCTCTATCCAATGTCAAACAGAAAACCGGAGAGACGCTACAACAATATCTAACACGGTTCAACGCCGCAGCGGCAGCAGTTCAAGATGCCGATGAAAAACTCACTCTAATGGCCCTCTGTAGTGGTGTGCATCCAGACACCAAGTTTGCCAGAAGATTAACTAAGGAAAAACCAGTTACCTTGCCTGATTTCTTCCATGAAGCTGGAAAGTATATGAGACTTGAAGACGCTGCTACGGAGAGGCAGCCAGGGCAACAAGGCAAGATAATTCAGGACAAGGTTCCCACTGCAGCTAAGGACGCTCGAAGAAATGAATCTAGAGACAATGCTGGGGGCAGAAAGGGTGAGAAGCGCCAATATCGACCAGGGCCAAGATTTGACTCCTACACTCCTTTGAATGAAACAATCGAAAACATCTACCTAGCCACTCAGGGCGAACTCGGATACAAGCGCCCCCCGCACAAGAAAGAATCAGATAACGCACTCAAGTCCGGAAAGTTCTGTCGCTTCCACGAATCCCACGGACATGACACCAATGAATGCCACCATCTTCGGGACTTGATCGAAGAACACATTAGAAGAAGAAGACTGGAACGTTATGTGAAAAGTCAGAACAGGACTCCAACTCCTGCCAATGAGAACTCAAAGCAACCCCTCCCAGAAGTAGGCGGAGGGAGTCGCAACAATCACAACACCAGTGGCTCTAGTCAAGAGAAGATAGTAGTCCTTACCATCTCAGGAGGACCACACATTGCCGACAGAAGTTGGGCAGAGATGGAAAGGTACGACAAGTCGCTTAGAAATGCCGAAGGATATGTTAACTCCATTACGGAGGAACGCCACCCGAAACGAAAAGAAAACGACGACATCATATTCAGTAGGCGTGATTTGGAAGGAAGACAGTACCCACATATGGATCCTATGGTCATCTCTGCCTGGTTCGGTCCAGCTAAAGTTTTTCGGATTCTAATAGACACAGGAAGCTCCGTTAATATCCTGTTCAAACATGCTTTCGACAAAATGAAGTTATCAATGAAGGATGTATCCCCCTGTGATAAACCACTGCACGGTTTCACTGGAGATGCAAAAATGCCCCTCGGGCAACTTGACCTCTTCGTCGAAATAGGAAGTCATCCCCGCTCCGTTGTGCGAAAACAAACGTTCGTACTAATAGAAAACCACTCGGCTTACAACGCTTTCTTGGGAAGACCAGCCTTGTCTGACTTTCAGATTGTATTAGCCCCCTGGTGCCTGAAAATGAAATTTCCAACAGACAACGGAGTAGGAGAAGTAGAAGGAGATCAAGGTGCTGCCCGAGACTGCTACGTAACTGAACTTCGCAATAACCGCAGAAAGAATAAAGGAAAAGATGCAGAGACTACTCTCTGCATGAAAAGCTTGGAGGCATAGCAACTAAAGAAAGCCCCTCCTCTTCGATACACAAGCGATCCCTTCAATGAACTAGACCCCAGGGATAAAGAGGAGGAGGCTACCGCCGAGCCTGCAGAGGCTATGGAATTCGTATCGGTAGATAAGCATGATTCAAGTAGACTATTAAAAATCGGATCTCAGCTGAAAACGGAATTGAAGGATCGACTCATTGACTTTCTCCGCCACAACTTAGATGTATTTGCGTGGACCCATGCCGATATGACAGGAATCTCCCCAGACGTAGCATGCCACATGTTGAACATCGATCCCACCAAGGTACCAGTAAAGCAGAAAAAGAGGAGCATGGGGGCAGAGCGATCAGCAGCCCTTGATGAGGAAGTAAAAAATCTACTTGCTAATGACTTCATACGGGAAGCCATCTACCCAGAATGGATCGCTAACCCAGTGCTAGTAAAAAAGGCCAATGGAAAGTGGCGAACATGTATTGACTTCTCCAATCTGAATGACGCTTGCCCGAAAGACTGCTTCCCACTTCCCCGAATTGACCAACTCGTGGACAGCACAGCTGGGCACGAACTCCTATCTTTTATGGATGCATACTCCGGATATAACCAGATCCCCATGCACGCTCCCGATCAGGACCACACTAGCTTCATCACCGACCGCGGATTATATTGTTACAAAGTCATGCCTTTTGGACTCAAAAATGCTGGAGCTACCTATCAACGCCTCGTCAACAAAATGTTCGCAGAACTGATAGGACGTACTATGGAAGTATATGTGGATGACATGTTGGTGAAGTCCAGGAAAGCCAACGACCATGTAAGCCATCTGGACGATATGTTTCGGGTACTTCGCCGATATGGAATGAAGCTGAATCCTCTAAAGTGCTCCTTCGGAGTATCATCGGGAAAATTCTTAGGATTCATCGTCCACGCCAGAGGAATCGAAGCAAACCCTGAACAAATCCGAGCTTTAAAAGAAATAAGGATACCTTCCACTCGAAAAGAAATGCAGAGCCTAAACGGAAAGGTGGCCGCCCTAAGCAGATTCATTTCCAAGGCAACTGACAAGTGTGTCCCTTTCTTCGAAGCACTCAAGAAAGACAAAGGGAGGTTCGAGTGGACCGACGAATGCTTAAAAGCCTTCCTAAACCTCATCGAACACCTTCAGAGACCACCAGTACTCTCAACTCCAAATGAAGGTGAAGTGTTATACCTATACCTCGCTGTATCATCTCATGCTCTAAGCGCCGCCTTGGTAAGAGAAGAAGACCGCACACAACGCCCGGTTTACTTTGTAAGTAAGAGATTTACAGGGGCAGAGGCCAGATATCCTAAACTTGAGAAATTAGCATATTGTTTATTGATCGCGTCACGAAAACTGCGCCACTACTTCCAGTCTCACTCCATCAGGGTTCTAACCGATCAACCACTGAGACGAGTGCTCCATCGTCCTGACACTTCTGGGCGACTCCTCAAATGGTGCATCGAACTAAGTCAGTATGATATCACCTACCATCCCCGCACCGCTATCAAAGGACAAGCCATGGCTGATTTCATTGCCGAATTCACTACCAACGAAGGCAAGGAACAATCCGAAGTAGCAAAAAACATCAAGTGGAACCTCTTTGTAGACGGAGCATCGAACGAACAAGGCTCGGGGGCAGGTATTGTGATCGTCACCCCCAGGGGAAGAAAGTTGTACTATGCATTAAGATTGGAGTTCACGGCCACTAACAACGATGCTGAATATGAAGCAGTAATAGCGGGATTGGAACTGGCCCTAGAAATTGGGATCAATTCCTTATGTATTCATAGTGATTCTCAGCTTATCGTAAACCAGGTACTAGGAGAATTCCAGACTCGAGGAGAACGGCTCACAGCATACCTAAAGAAAACCAAACTGCTGCTCGATCAATTGGACCATTATCTAATCAAACACATTCCTCGAGAAGAAAACCAAGAGGCAGATGAACTTGCAAAGCAAGCTAGTATGAAGGACAGCACCATTCCCGGAGCACCAGCAATCTCAAGGCAGCTAGCCCCAAGTTTCGAACAAGTAAATCTGATAACTGCAATCGAAGAAGGAACCTGGATGACCCCTATCCGGAAATATTTGCAAGATGGCGTACTACCCGACAGGCGTGACGAAGCCAAGAAGATCTTGAGAAAAGTTCCCCACTACACAATACAAGAAGGCATCCTCTACCGGCGTGGCTTCTCTGGCCCCTTATTAAGATGCGTCGCCGGAAGGGAAACCAAGGAGATATTAACAAACATCCATCAGGGAGGATGCGGAGATCACACTGGAGGACAGACTTTGGCAAGAAAGATACTCCGATATGGATATTACTGGCCCACACTAAACAAAGATACCCTAGACTTCGTTAAGAAATGCGACAGATGTCAGAAGTTCGCCAAGATCCCTCGACTGCCCACAAACGAAATTACTCAAATGACCAGCCCTTGGCCCTTTGCTGTATGGGGAATCGACTTAATTGGCGAACTGCCAACGGGCCGAGGCGGAGCCAAATATGCTATAGTGGCAGTCGATTATTTCACCAAATGGGTGGAAGCGGAACCTTTAAATAAAATATCTTCAGCAAAAGTTATCAACTTCTTAATCAAAAACATTCTGTGCAGATATGGAGTCCCCCTCAAGATCGTATCAGACAACGGACTCCAATTTGACAGCGAAGAATTTGCCGACTGGTGCCAAGAGCATGGAATTCATAAAAGCTTCTCATCAGTAGCTTACCCTCAGGCAAACGGACAAGTTGAAGCTGTCAACAAAATTCTCAAAACCCTAATCAAGAAGAAACTTGAAAAGTCAAAAGGCGCTTGGGTGGACGAACTTCCTACGGCACTATGGGCATACCGCACATCTTTCAGAACATCAACGGGACATACTCCTTTCTCTTTGGCATATGGATCGGAGGCAATGCTCCCAGTTGAGACTATTGTGCCTTCCCACCGTAGGATCCACTACAACCCAGAAGAAAACGAAGAACTCCTCCTCATGTCTTTGGATCTGATTGAGGAAAGGAGAAACGATGCAGCACTCAAAGCAGCAGCTCACAAACAAAAAGTGGCAGCACTATACAATTCCAAAGTCAAGCATCGCAGCTTACAAGAAGGAGATCTTGTCCTCAGGCGAATCTTTCCGCGCCCCGGGGCACTGGACCCCATCTGGGACGGACCATATGTAATTCACAAAGATCTCCACAACGGAGCTTACATTTTGTCAACAGTGGACGGAGAGGTGTTCCAGAGGGCATGGAACATCCGACACCTCCGTCGATACTTTTCTTAACTTGTACTGCCCATATGAAGTGAATTAACAAAGAGAATCAGTGGACGTAGGCATTTTCGTGCCGAACCACTTTAAAAAATCTTGTCTCTTTTTAACTTGTTCCTTTATGTCTTGGCTACTTGTTAAGCGTTATCCCTTTCTGTTGAACAAAATTCTATGGCATCTCCACTCAAGACGCACCGCGGCCTCATCTGGACTAGGCCTAACAGGTACGCTACGATTCTATGCACTCGCCAATGAGACTCTTTTGCTCCAGCATCCCTCTGCTGCGGGTTAACTCATTGCGCGCCTGCCCTCAAAGCCAACTGTAATGAGCCGATTATAAGTCATCATAAAGGCCGACTATAGCCGATGGCAGCTCATTACGGCGTTCGGCTCGTCGGTAACCGTGAACCTACTTTAAGCCCCAACATAAGGTGTGGCCAGCCAGGGGTAGTTCACGGCCAACGGCACCCACGCTAGCCGGCCACGGTAAATCGAATAATACCCACGATTACGGACCATAACGGTTCGGGTAGTTACCGTGCGCGATCTCGGCTCCGATGTGTCTTAAGTGCGGCTGTGGTAAAAAAGAAAACTCCCCGCGGAGGCGTAAGATGGGTGACAAATGTCTCCAAGACCCACAGCTAGGGAAAGTGACTACAAAACCCGTTTGCCACGAACTTAAGCACATCGACGGCCTTCCGTGACTGGAAGTTTTACTTTTACTATATTTCCATTTCATTTAAATATTTTTCTCCTATCCTGTATAACAAACTCTAAAGTACAGGAAACCAAATAGGAAGCATTCACTCATGAGGCTCTAAGCCTGCGTGCTGGGTAGCAGGGCGCTCTGCTATACCCGTGAACAGTTACACAAGACACTCAAAGCTACCGCCTGCGAATAAAACATAAAGGGCGGTACTCTCTTCTCTTGTACATAAATGCGTAACTATAACTTATTCATACACTGACATTGCAAAACGTGAAATTATATTTCAAGCAAAAACTTAACATCAAACACAAGTGGAATCACAGGCATATACATAATTATACTTCTCACACAGCACATAAAGATAGCAACAACATTTAAACATGACAAAATCAGCTTATATTATAAGATCACACGAAGTTATTCTTTGCAAATAATTTTATTACAGTTGCATATCAAAGACTAACATGAACAGTGATAAAAAAGAAACAAAAAGATGGCAGATGCATCCACACTCCATCACCAACTCCCCCAGCCTACTTAGCCGCAGGATCGGAGCCCCCAGCATGTGGATCTGAAGTCCCACCTGTCCAGATCAGAAGAGGAATTCATTAAACGAACGATCAAGTTATGAAAACACGAAAAGAAAAGAAAGGGAAAAGAATAACTCACCAGCATCCGCCGCTTGATCCTCATCATCCAACTGCACGCCCGCTTCCTCTGCAGCGAGTAGCCGCATCCCCTCCTTCACCGCCGCTTGCTCCTCCTTTGAGAACTGAGCAGTAACCGCACTCAAGTTGAAAGCCTCTCCGCCTTCCTTACCCGCATTCACCCTGGCCTCCTCTAAAGCCTGGAGATACACCTTGGCCATGACCCGAGGGTAATCGTCCATCCAAGACAAGCCGCCCTCCTTCCAAGTGTGGAAGTACATATCCTGCAACATCTCATCCATCATCCCCTCGTTTTCCTCAAACTCCCTCACCCGGGCCTCGGAAGCTTGCAACTTGGTGATGGCGACGTCCCTCTCTGATTGGTATCTCAAGCAGTCAGCCTGAAGTGACCTCCTCATTTCCTCTTCCTTCAACTTGAGGGACCTCCTCATCTCCTCCATCTCCTCCTTCAACTCGGCCTGAGCCATCTCCGCAGCCTCGAGCCTCCCTGACAACTCCTCTACCCGCTCGAGATCCGCATTTCGAACCTCATCCACCGTTGCGATAGCTATGTTAATCCGTTCCCTGCAAGCGACCTCCATCTTCCGTAATTCCGCCCTACTGGCCTTCTCCATGGTCTCTTTCAGACGCTTGGAGGCTTCCTCATGCTGGGAAATCTGGATGGCTTGGTCGGCGAGTTGCTTGGCCTGATCGGCAACCTTTAACCTCAACCGAATGTTAGCACTCCCGATCTCTTCCCCGGCCTTGACCAACTTAGCATGATGCTCCATTAACTTCTTGGTCTCTGCGGCCACCCGGTCGATATTAGCCTTGGCCTCATCCCCCATGGTGACTACCCGTGTAGTAAGTAAATCAAGATCTAAAGATTTGGCCTCGTCCAGCACTCTTACCATGGGGTTGCGGGGAAGTAGGTGCTCGCCCGTGGTCTCATCGAATGAAATGTCCCGAAAACTTGGGTCTAAATCAGGATGGCCGGCAAAAGGGTCACGAGGCACGGGGCGAGGCACATCGGGACGCCTTATATGAATGACAGTAGAACTCTTGGAAGGAGGAGGAGGGGGGCAGGGCTCCGTGCTCTCCTCCGTAGTATCACGAGGAGGCTGAGTAGGGGGAGACAGAGTAGGAAGCTGCGAAGCAGAAGAAGACTCAAATAAGGAACGGCTCCGCTTCCTTTTCTGAATGCCCTCTTCGATGACCCCAAGAAGAGGGCGGTACTTGACTACGTCCCCAGTGCGATCAGTAGAAGGTTTCGCGGAAGCTCTCCTCGACTTAAATTGTTCAAGGCGGTGTCGAACATCCGACGTTTTACCCGCCTGGCCTGCCCCTGGAATAAAGAACAAGTGTTACGAACATACAATAATCCGCAATTCAAAAAAATGTGCTAAGTTAAAAAGAAAGAAAAGTGAGGAGACACATCTATTATACAAACCCGGCGGAGGAGTGGGATACTGCAATAAGTCCTGGATCTCATTCCAGGACGGAAGTGAACCGTAAAAAATTTCTAAGTCCTTATCGAAAATAGAATCGGCAGAAGACAAAAGTTCACCTTGCATCGCCGGAATCACCCTAGCTGAGGAACCCTTAGAGGATGGGTCAGTGCCAGCCACAGCTTTGCCGGTTTCCTTTGCCTTCTCCGTTCCCTTCTCCGTTTCCGACTCTCCCTCCGACTCCCCGAAGGCCCGACGGAGAGCCTCATCCAGTTCGAGGTCTTGTTCAGAGGTTAGAGCAGCAACACCACTACCACCTTGACCTTCGCCATCTCCTCCACCCTCCGACCCTTCTCCAACTTCGCCTCCTTCCTCCTCTTCTACACCTTCCTCCTCCGGGACAATCGGGCAAGTACTTGGAGAAGGGCCATCGGACTTCCTCAGTTTCTTCCCCCCGACCACGGGACGCTCTGCGAAAGGCTCCCTCTTACCGCTCTTTACCTTATCCCCCTCCTTAGCTTTAGCAGCCTTCTCCTCAGCCGTGTCTCTTTGCTTAACCACGGACTGGTGCGGTAAGATCAAATTATACTCCAAGAGGGTTGCGTTCCTGATCAAGAAGGAGGCCGACCGGTCCCGTGCCGGAATAGCCTTTAGTTCAGCAGCCATTCGCACCAAGGAATCATCCTCCACAACTGCAATACCACCTGTCGCTAGCCAGAAATAGAAGCATGTCAGAAAAAACACTACAGTCAAAACATGGAAAATATAAATGAAATCCATCTTACAGCCAGAAGTGAAAAGGCGGAAAGAAACAGCATCGTCCTTGATGAAGAACCACTCTTTCTTGAACATGGTAAACTTGGAATATAAGTCCAGAACTGGTTTGAAGGGTACGGCCGCCTCCAGACTAATATACGGAGACCCCTTCTTATAGCCTCTCAGGTTGTACAAGTATCGGATCTCCCGGTTAGAAGGAGGACGCCCGTACCTCCTCTGGAAGATGACAAAGAGGCTCACCAGGATAGCATATGAGTTAGGCTGAAGCTGGAAGGGAGCCACCTTCAAATATGTGGTGAAGCTTACTATCCAAGCGTTGATAGGGGGGATAGCGCCGCACATGCAATGGTATCTGCTAAAAGCGAAGTAGCCCTCGGGAGGATTATATGGCATCACTCCATCTCCCGGCAGCAGCATAAGAGCCCTATCTATCCCGAAGGAACGGGATATGACGTCAAGTTGCTCCTCCTTTAGGGAGCTAGGAAAGCAATCCGGGGGAGAGACCAAAAGTTCCTGTGGACCATATCCGTCCACTAGAGACCTCGGAATAGGTCGGTGTTGCCCGGATCCTGGTTGGACTGGGGGCAAGGAAGAAGAAGGCTCTCCTGTGCCTCTAGACTTCTTTCTATCCGATCGTGTTTCCGCTTTGCGAGACATTTTCTGCAACACAAGGAAAGCATGGCATTAGAACAGGGAACATAGAAAAGTAAACAAACAAGTGCGTGCAAGTGTGGGGTTTCATTCGCAAACTAAAGTTTCCAAGTTCATTCAGTTTCCAAGTTCATTCGGTTTCCAAGTTCATTCGGTTTCCAAGTTCATTCGGTTTCCAAGTACATTCGGTTTCCAAGTTCATTCGGTTTCCATCACATTCGGTCATCATGTTCATTCGGTGGTGCTATATCGAGTGCATTCGGTGCACAAGGCATTCGGCCCCAAGGCCGTAGTCCCATTCGGTGAAGCGAAGACATACGTGTGTATTCGGTAATAAGTATATACCTGGTTCGGTATAAGGTTGGTTCGGCAAACACCTGGTTCGGCAATGAAGTGGTTCGGCGCTTGTTGATTCGGTAAAGAAAAACTAAGGGGGTGTAGCCCCTATATATAGACGGTGACAATACCACCGGACCAAACGATTCGGCCTAACGGACCAATCCCCAGCCGAATGAAACCTTCAACCTCTCTACACCGGACCAACCAAGCACCGAATAAAAGTATCCCTCCTACCACATGCCAAATGAAACCCTCCATACCGGATCAACCCTTAACCGAATGAAAACCACACCTACCTCGGATCAAACGAAAACATATACCTACTCAACGCCAAATGGAGCTGTATCTACCAGCAGAAACTAAAAACTAGTGGCGTGCAAAGCGCCTCCCTCAGATAAGTACCAAACTCCAGAACTAACTAATAAAATAAGATTATGATAACGATGAATAAGTCGTAAAATCCTCACCGACGTGGATTAAATCGTTTACACGTGTACGCGACCTCGAATGGTCCATAGGCACGCTCTGAATGGCTATTAACCCTACCATCGTGGGAATTTACACTTTGACACGCATTTTTAAGCCCATCGGTCAAATGGATATTTGATAATTGTGAAATGGCTAAGCTACTTACACATGTACGGGGTCGCGAACGATCCCTAGGCATGCTCTGAGCTGGCGATAAACCACCTTGGCAAACGACCCAGGGACCCACTCTAACGTGAACCTGGCATCGACGATGCTAAGCCCCTTCGGGGCACACTTGCTCGTCCCGAGCAACACAGTTCACTTCATCTCAGATATTCCGACCACGAACGGTCGTTATTTGAAACCACACTAAAACTGTAAATTCCTTTGCAGGACATCAGCAGGATACGAACGTCCAGCCCATGGCGTTACGAAACAAGCCTTTCTATCACCGGGAAACAAAGCGCGACACGTGCAAGCACGCGCCCCACTTTGGGGGGCAAATGTTGGGCGAATTCTCACCCAGAAGACCTCGAGACTAAGAAGCATTGGTTTCACCCGGAGTCGCGACCCACTCTTCATCCAGCAAGGACAAGGGTCCATTCGGCATGATCATCCGGTAGCCGGACCAACCATATTCGGGCAAATCTCAAGTGCCATTCGGCATGCCCATCCGGTAGCCGAACCAACTCCCCTGCTACAGCCGGACCACCACCACCGAACCACCTACATAACCGGACCAAACGACTACCGGTCCACATTCTCACACTCCTACCACCGGACCAGGCAAGCACCGAACCAACCCTCTCCTTTCCCCTGCCGGTCCACATGCACACCTACCACCGGTCCAAGCTCATAGCCGAATGAAGCCTTGCCGAACCAGAAGATTGCCAGTCCAGATTGCTTCAGCCCGGGCCCACCAGCAGCTATATGCTTCCAAGGCCCCTGCCCTCAACCTCACTCTATAAATAGAGGGGCAGGGGTACAACAATGGCAGACAAGTTTGAGAGCTCAAGCAAGGAAGGAACTTTCAAACTACTTTCATACACTTGTATACAACGCATTGTACTTGTAACCTGAAAGAAAGAAGATAATAACATATAAAGTGGACGTAGGCACATTCTGGCCGAACCACTATAAATCTGTGTGTCTTTTACATTTCAGCCCCTACTTTTCTCATATTTACATACTCATCTAAAATCATTGAAAATTACATATAATCAACTAAATAATACGACTTGGAGGTGTTTGTCCATTTTTTGTGCAAACATTGACGGCTTTGACAGCTTTCAGCCGTCAACGGATAGATTAATGCCCAAAAAGGACAACCCGAATCTCAATCGGGACTCGTAAGTTTTTTACCCTTCGTTTTTTCGACACCGGATTTTTACGGTAAAACGGTATTACCGTGGTTCGTCTTCGATTTACCATCGCTGGAGAGTGGTGCACCATGGTACTGTTCCGATCAAATCCGTGCACGCATTCCAAAAAGTCGTACGGCACAATTTCGCCATTTCGGACGGAAGTTGCACCTTTCACCGTGGATGTGGCACCTGTAGATATCGATTATTCGGGCGGCCATAACTTCTGGCTCGTTTAGAGATACGGGAGCCATAACCTGTCAAAACGAAGGCCACGGTGAGTTCTACGGCTATAACAGCTTTCAGCCGTCAACGGATAGATTAATGCCCAAAAAGGACAACCCGAATCTCAATCGGGTATCGTAAGTTTTTTACCCTTCGTTTTTTCAACATCGGATTTTTACGGTAAAATGGAATTACCGTGGCCCATCTTCGATTTACCAATGCTGGAGAGTGGTGCACCACGGTACTTTTCCGTTTCAAATCTATGCACGCATTTCTAAAAGTCATACGGCACTGTTTCGCAATTTCGGACGGATGTTGCACCTTGCACCGCGGATGTTGCACCCTGTAGATATCGATTATTCGGACGGCCATAAATTCTGGCTCGTTTAGAGTTACGGGAGCCATAACCTGTCAAAACGAAGGCCACGGTGAGTTCTACGGATTTGATAGCTTTCAACCTTGAACGGATAGATTAATGCCCAAAAAGCACAACCCGAAACTCAATCGGGTCTCGTAAGTTTTTTACACTTCGTTTTGTCGACACCGGATTTTTACGGTAAAGCGGGATTACCGTGGCTCGTCTTCGATTTACTATCGTTGGAGAGCTGTGCATCATGGTACTGTTCCGTTTCAAATCCATGCATGCATTTCTAAAAGTCGTACGACACTGTTTCGCCATTTCGGACGGATGTTGCACCTTGCGCCGTGGATGTTGCACCCTATAGATATCGATTATTTGGACGGCCATAACTCCTCGCTCGTTTAGAGTTATGGGAGCCATAACCTGTCAAAACGAAGACCATGGTGAGTTCTACGGCTTTGACAACTTTCAGCCATCAGCAGATAGATTAATTCCCAAAAAGGACAACCCGAATCTCAATCGGGTCTCGTAAGTTTTTTACCCTTCGTTTTTTCGACATCGGATTTTTACGGTAAAACGGAATTACCGTGGCACATCTTCGATTTACCATCGCTGGAGATGGTGCACCATGCTACTGTTCCATTTCAAATCGATGCACGCATTTCTAAAAGTCGTACGGCACTGTTTCGGCATTTCGGACGGATGTTGCACCTTGCACCGTGGATGTTGCACCTTGTAGATATCGATTATTCGGACGGCCATAACTTCTGGCTCGTTTAGAGTTACGGGAGCTATAACCTGTCAAAACGAAGGCCACGGTGAGTTCTACGGCTTCGACAGCTTTCAGTCGTCAATGGATAGATTAATGCCCAAAAAGGACAACCCGAATCTCAATCAGGTCTCGTAAGTTTTTTTCCCTTCGTTTTTTCGACACCGCATTTTTACGGTAAAACGGGATTACCGTGGCTCGTGTTCGATTTACCATCGCTGGAGAGTGGTACAGAACGGTACTTTTCCATTTCAAATCCATGCACGCATTTCTAAAAGTCGTACGGCACTGTTTCGCCATTTCGGACGGATGTTGCACATTGCACCGTGGATGTTGCACCCTGTAGATATCGATTATTCGGACGACCATAACTTCTGGCTCGTTTAGACTTACGGGAGCCATAACCTGTCAAAACGAAGGCCACGATGAGTTCTACGGCTTTGACAGCTTTCCGCCGTCAACGGATAGATTAATGCCAAA
This sequence comes from Allium cepa, assembly GCA_030765085.1. NCBI lineage: Eukaryota > Viridiplantae > Streptophyta > Magnoliopsida > Asparagales > Amaryllidaceae > Allium > Allium cepa. Next base: position 31,442,504 of record CM060943.1, on the reverse strand, counting down.
AAAGGACAACCTGAATCTCAATCTGGTCTCGTAAGTTTTTTACCCTTCTTTTTTCGACATCAGATTTTTACGGTAAAACGGGATTACCGCGGCTCGTCTTCGATTTACCATCGCCGGAGAGTGGTTCACCATCGTACTGTTCCGTTTCAAATCCATGCACGCATTTCTAAAAGTCGTACGGCACTGTTTCACCATTTCGGACGGATGTTGCACCTTGCACCGTGGATGTTGCACCCTTTAGATATCGATTATTCGGACGGCCATAACTTCTCGCTCTTTTAGAGTTACGGGAGCCATAACCTGTCAAAACGAAGACCACAGTGAGTTCTACAGCTTTGACCGCTTTCAGCCGTCAACAGATTGATTAATGCCCAAAAAGGACAACCCGAATCTCAATCGGGTCTCGTAAGTTTTTTACCCTTCGTTTTTTCGACGCCGGATTTTTAGGTAAAACGGGATTACCTTGGCTCGTCTTTGATTTACCATCGCTGGAGAGTGGTGCACCATGGTACTGTTCCGTTTCAAATCCATGCACGCATTTCTAAAAGTCGTACGGCACTGGTTCGCCATTTCGGATGGATGTTGCACCTTGCACCGCGGATGTTGCACCCTGTAGATATCGATTATTCGGACGGCCATAACTTCTCGTTCGTTTAGAGTTACGGGAGCCATAACCTGTCAAAACGAAGGACACGGTGAGTTCTACGGCTATGACCGCTTTCAGCCGTCAACGGATAGATTAATGCCCATAAAGGACAACCCGAACCTCAATCGGGTTTCGTAAGTTTTTTACCCTTCGTTTTTTCGACACCGGATATTTACAGTAAAACGGGTTTACCGTGGCTCGTCTTCGATTTTCCATCGCTGGAGAGTGGTGCACCATTGTACTGTTCCGTTTCAAATCCATGCACACATTTCTAAAAGTCGTACGGCACTGTTTCGCCATTTCGGACGGACGTTGCACCTTGCACCGCGGATGTTGCACCCTGTAGATATCGATTATTCGGACGGCCATAACTTCTGGCTCGTTTTGAGTTACGGGAGCCATAACCTGTCAAAACGAAGGCCACGGTGAGTTCTACGGCTTTGATAGCTTTCAGCCGTCAACGGATAGATTAATGCCCAAAAAGGACAAGTCGAATCTCAATCGGGTCTCGTAAGTTTTTTACGCTTCGTTTTTTCGACACCGGATATTTAATGCCCAAAACGGGATTACCGTGGCTCGTCCTCGATTTACCATCGCTGGAGAGTGGTGCACCATGGTACTGTTCCATTTCAAATCTATACACGCATTTCTGAAAGTCGTACGGCACTGTTTCGCCATTTCGGACGAATGTTGCACCTTGCACCGTGGATGTTGCACCGTGTAGATATCGATTATTCGGACGGCCATAACTTTTGGCTCGTTTAGAGTTACGGGAGCCATAACCTGTCAAAACGAAGGCTACAATGAGTTCTATAGCTTTGACGGCTTTCAGCCGTCAATGGATAGATTAATGCCCAAAAAGGACAACCCGAATCTCAATCTGGTCTCGTAAGTTTTTTACCCTTCGTTTTTTCGACATCGGATTATTCGGTAAAACGGGATTACCGTGACTCGTCTTCGATTTACCTTCGCTGGAGAGTGGTGCACAATGGTACTGTTCCGTTTCAAATCCATGCACGCACTTCTAAAAGACGTACGACACTGTTTCTCCATTTTGGACGGATGTTGCACCTTGCACCGTGGATGTTGCACCCTGTAGATATCGATTATTCGGACGGTCATAACTTCTGCCTCGTTTAGAGTTACGGGAGCCATAACCTGTCAAAACAAATGCCACAGTGAGTTCTATGGCTTTGACAGCTTTCAGCCGTCAATGGATAGATTAATGCCAAAAAAGGACAACCCTAATCTCAATCGGGTCTCGTAAGTTTTTTACCCTTCGTTTTTTCGACACCGCATTTTTACGGTAAAATGGGATTCCCGTGGCTCGTCTTCAATTTACCATCACTGGAGAGTGGTGCAGAACGGTACTGTTCCATTTCAAATCCATGCACACATTTCTAAAAGTCGTACGACACTGTTTCGTCATTTCGGACGGATGTTGCACCTTGCACCGTGGATGTTGCACCCTGTAGATATCGTTTATTCGGACGACCATAACTTCTGGCTCGTTTAGACTTACGGGAGCCATAACCTGTCAAAACGAAGGCCACGGTGAGTTCTACGGCTTTGACAGCTTTCAGCCGTCAACGGATAGATTAATGCCCAAAAAGGACAACCTGAATCTCAATCTGGTCTCGTAAGTTTTTTACCCTTCTTTTTTCGACATCGGATTTTTACGGTAAAACGGGATTACCGCGTCTCGTCTTCGATTTACCATCGCCGGAGAGTGGTTCACCATGGTACTGTTCTGTTTCAAATCCATGCAGGCATTTCTAAAAGTCGTACGGCACTGTTTCGCCAGTTCGGACGGATGTTGCACCATGCACCGTGGATGTTGCACCCTGTAGATATCGATTATTCGGACGGCCATAACTTCTGGCTCGTTTAGAGTTACGGGTGCCATAACCTGTCAAAATGAAGGCCTCGGTGAGTTAACGGCTTTGACAGCTTTCAGCCGTCAAAGGATAGATTAATGCCTAAAAAGGACAACCCGAATCTCAATCGGGTCTCGTAAGTTTTTTACCCTTCGTTTTTTCGACACCGGATATTTAATGCCCAAAACGGGATTACCGTGGCTCGTCCTCGATTTACCATCGCTGGAGAGTGGTGCACCATGGTACTGTTCCGTTTCAAATCCATGCACGCATTTCTGAAAGTCGTACGGCACTGTTTCGCCATTTCGGACGGATGTTGCACCTTGCACCGTGGATGTTGCACCGTGTAGATATCGATTATTCGGACGGCCATAACTTCTGGCTCGTTTAGAGTTATGGGAGCCATAACCTGTCAAAACGAAGGCCACAATGTGTTCTATGGCTTTGACGGCTTTCAGCCGTCAACGGATAGATTAATGCCAAAAAAGGACAACCCGAATCTCAATCTGGTCTCGTAAGTTTTTTACCCTTCGTTTTTTGGACATCGGATTTTTCGGTAAAACGGGATTACCGTGGCTCGTCCTCGATTTACCATCGCTGGAGAGTGGTGCACCATGGTACTGTTCCATTTCAAATCCATGCACGCATTTCTGAAAGTCGTACGGCACTGTTTCGCCATTTCGGACGGATGTTGCACCTTGCACCGGGGATGTTGCACCGTGCAGATATCGATTATTCGGACGGCCATAACTTCTGGCTCGTTTAGAGTTATGGGAGCCATAACCTGTCAAAACGAAGGCCACGGTGAGTTCTACGGCTTTGACAGCTTTCAGCCGTCAACGGATAGACTAATGCCCAAAAAGGACAACCCGAATCTCAATCGGGTCTCGTAAGTTTTTTACCCTTCGTTTTTTCGACACCGGATATTTAATGCCCAAAACGGGATTACCGTGGCTCGTCCTCGATTTACCATCGCTGGAGAGTGGTGCACCATGGTACTGTTCCGTTTCAAATCCATGCACGTATTTCTGAAAGTCGTACGGCACTGTTTCGCCATTTCGGACGGATGTTGCACCTTGCACCGTGGATGTTGCACCGTGTAGATATCGATTATTCGGACGGCCATAACTTCTGGCTCGTTTAGAGTTATGGGAGCCATAACCTGTCAAAACAAAGGCCACAATGAGTTCTATGGCTTTGACGGCTTTCAGCCATCAACGGGTAGATTAATGCCCAAAAAGGACAACCCGAATCTCAATCTGGTCTCGTAAGTTTTTTACCCTTCGTTTTTTCGACATCGGATTTTTCAGTAAAACGGGATTACCGTGACTCGTCTTCGATTTACCTTCGCTGGAGAGTGGTGCACCATGGTACTGTTCCGTTTCAAATCCATGCATGCATTTCTAAAAGACGTACGACATTGTTTCTCCATTTCGGACGGATGTTGCACCATGCACCGTGGATGTTGCACCCTGTAGATATCGATTATTCGGACGGTCATAACTTCTGCCTCGTTTAGAGCTACGGGAGCCATAACCTGTCAAAACGAAGGCCACAGTGAGTTCTACGGCTTTGACAGCTTTCAGCCGTCAATGGATAGATTAATGCCCAAAAAGGACAACCCGAATCTCAATCGGGTCTCGTAAGTTTTTTACCCTTCGTTTTTTCGACACCGCATTTTTACGGTAAAATGGGATTCCCGTGGCTCGTCTTCAATTTACCATCGCTGGAGAGTGGTGCAGAACGGTACTGTTCCATTTCAAATCCATGCACACATTTCTAAAAGTCGTACGGCACTGTTTCGCCATTTCGGACGGATGTTGCACCTTGTACCGTGGATGTTGCACCCTGTAGATATCGATTATTCGGACGACCATAACTTCTGGCTCGTTTAGACTTACGGGAGCCATAACCTGTCAAAACGAAGGCCACGGTGAGTTCAACGGCTTTGACAGCTTTCAGCCGTCAACGGATAGATTAATGCCCAAAAAGGACAACCTGAATCTCAATCTGGTCTCGCAAGTTTTTTACCCTTCTTTTTTCGACATCGGATTTTTACGGTAAAACGGGATTACCGCGGCTCGTCTTCGATTTACCATCGCCGGAGAGTGGTTCACCATGGTACCGTTCTGTTTCAAATCCATGTAGGCATTTGTAAAAGTCGTACGGCACTGTTTCGCAATTCGGACGGATGTTGCACCATGCACCGTGGATGTTGCACCCTGTAGATATCGATTATTCGGACGGCCATAACTTCTGGCTCGTTTAGAGTTACGGGTTCCATAACCTGTCAAAACGAAGGCCTCGGTGAGTTGACGGCTTTGACAGCTTTTAGCCATCAACGGATAGATTAATGGCTAAAAAGGACAACCCGAATCTCAATCGGGTCTCGTAAGTTTTTTACCCTTCGTTTTTTCGACACCGGATATTTAATGCCCAAAATGGGATTACCGTGGCTCGTCCTCGATTTACCATCGCTGGAGAGTGGTGTACCATGGTACTGTTCCGTTTCAAATCCATGCACGCATTTCTGAAAGTCGTACGGCACTGTTTCGCCATTTCGGACGGATGTTGCACCTTGCACCGTGGATGTTGCACCGTGTAGATATCGATTATTCGGACGGCCATAACTTCTGGCTCGTTTAGAGTTATGGGAGCCATAACCTGTCAAAACGAAGGCCACAATGAGTTCTATGGCTTTGACGGCTTTCAGCCGTCAACGGATAGACTAATGCCCAAAAAGGACAACCCGAATCTCAATCTGGTCTCGTAAGTTTTTTACCCTTCGTTTTTTCGACATCGGATTTTTCGGTAAAACGGGATTACCGTGGCTCGTCCTCGATTTACCATCGCTGGAGAGTGGTGCACCATGGTACTGTTCCGTTTCAAATCCATGCACGCATTTCTGAAAGTCGTACGGCACTGTTTCGCCATTTCGGACGGATGTTGCACCTTGCACCGGGGATGTTACACCGTGTAGATATCGATTATTCGGACGGCCATAACTTCGGGCTCGTTCAGAGTTATGGGAGCCATAACCTGTCAAAACGAAGGCCACGGTGAGTTCTACGGCTTTGACAGCTTTCAGCCGTCAACGGATAGATTAATGCCCAAAAAGGACAACCCGAATCTCAATCGGGTCTCGTAAGTTTTTTACCCTTCGTTTTTTCGACACCGGATATTTAATGCCCAAAACGGGATTACCGTGGCTCGTCCTCGATTTACCATCGCTGGAGAGTGGTGCACCATGGTACTGTTCCGTTTCAAATCCATGCACGCATTTCTGAAAGTCGTACGGCACTGTTTCGCCATTTCGGACGGATGTTGCACCTTGCACCGGGGATGTTGCACCGTGTAGATATCGATTATTCGGACGGCCATAACTTCTGGCTCGTTTAGAGTTATGGGAGTCATAACCTGTCAAAACGAAGGCCACGGTGAGTTCTACGGCTTTGACAGCTTTCATCCGTCAATGGATAGATTAATGCCCAAAAAGGACAACCCGAATCTCAATCGGGTCTCGTAAGTTTTCTACCCTTCGTTTTTTCGACACCGGATATTTAATGCCCAAAACGGGATTACCGTGGCTCGTCCTCGATTTACCATCGCTGGAGAGTGGTGCACCATGGTACTGTTCCGTTTGAAATCCATGCACGCATTTTTGAAAGTCGTACGGCACTGTTTCGCCATTTCGGACGGATGTTGCATCTTGCTCCGTGGATGTTGCACCGTGTAGATATCGATTATTCGGACGGCCATAACTTCTGGCTCGTTTAGAGTGACGGGAGCCATAACCTGTCAAAACGAAGGCCACAATGAGTTCTATGGCTTTGACGGCTTTCAGCCGTCAACGGATAATTAATGCCCAAAAAGGACAACCCGAATCTCAATCTGGTCCCGTAAGTTTTTTACCCTTCGTTTTTTCGACATCGGATTTTTCGGTAAAACGGGATTACAGTGACTCATCTTCTATTTACCTTCGCTGGAGAGTGGTGCTCAGTGGTACTGTTCCGTTTCAAATCCATGCACGCATTTCTAAAAGACGTACGACACTGTTTCTCCATTTCGGACGGATGTTGCACCTTGCACCGTGGATGTTGCACCCTGTAGATATCGATTATTCGGATGGTCATAACTTCTGCCTCGTTTAGAGTTACGGGAGCCATAACCTGTAAAAACGAAGGCCACAGTGAGTTCTACGGCTTTGACAGCTTTCAGCCGTCAATGGATAGATTAATGCCCAAAAAGGACAACCCGAATCTCAATTGGGTCTCGTAAGTTTTTTACCCTTCGTTTTTTCGACACCGCATTTTTACGGTAAAACGGGATTACCGTGGCTCGTCTTCGATTTACCATCACTGGAGAGTGGTGCAGAACGGTACTGTTCCATTTCAAATCCATGCACGCATTTCTAAAAGTCGTACGGCACTGTTTCGCCATTTCGGACGGATGTTGCACCTTGCACCGTGGATGTTGCACCCTGTAGATATCGATTATTCGGACGACCATAACTTCTGGCTCGTTTAGACTTACGGGAGCCATAACATGTCAAAACGAAGGCCACGGTGAGTTCTACGGCTTTGACAGCTTTCTGCCATAAACGAATAGATAAATGCCCAAAAAGGACAACCTGAATCTCAATCTGGCCTCGTAAGTTTTTTACCCTTCTTTTTTCGACATCGGATTTTTATGGTAAAACGGGATTACCGCGGCTCGTCTTCGATTTACCATCGCCGGAGAGTGGTTCACCATGGTATTGTTCCGTTTCAAATCCATGCAGGCATTTCTAAAAGTCGTACGGCACTGTTTCGCCAGTTCGGACGGATGTTGCACCTTGCACCGTGGATGTTGCACCCTATAGATATCGATTATTCGGACGGCCATAACTTCTGGCTCATTTAGAGTTACGGGAGCCATAACCAGTCAAAACGAAGGCCTCGGTGAGTTGACGGCTTTGACAGCTTTCAGCCGTCAACGGATAGATTAATGCCCAAAAAGGACAACCCGAATCTCAATCGGGACTCGTAAGTTTTTTACCCTTCGTTTTTTCGACACCGGATTTTTACGGTAAAACGGTATTACCATGGCTCGTCTTCGATTTACCATCGCTGGAGAGTGGTGCACCATGGTACTGTTCCGATTCAAATCCGTGCACGCATTTCAAAAAGTCGTACGGCACAATTTCGCCATTTCGGACGGAAGTTGCACCTTTCACCGTGGATGTGGCACCTGTAGATATCGATTATTCGGGAGGCCATAACTTCTGGCTCGTTTAGAGTTACGGGAGCCATAACCTGTCAAAACGAAGGCCACGGTGAGTTCTACGGCTATTATAGCTTTCAGCCGTCAACGGATAGATTAATGCCCAAAAAGGACAACCCGAATCTCAATCGGGTCTCGTAAGTTTTTTACCCTTCGTTTTTTCGACATCGGATTTTTACGGTAAAACGGAATTACCGTGGCTCGTCTTCGATTTACCAATGCTGGAGAGTGGTGCACCACGGTACTTTTCCGTTTCAAATCTATGCATGCATTTCTAAAAGTCGTACGGCACTGTTTCGCCATTTCGGACGGATGTTGCACCTTGCACCGCAGATGTTGCACCCTGTAGATATCGATTATTCGGACGGCCATAACTTCTGGATTGTTTAGAGTTACGGGAGCCATAACCTGTCAAAACGAAGGCCACGGTGAGTTCTACGGATTTGACAGCTTTCAACCGTCAACGGATAGATTAATGCCCAAAAAGCACAACCCGAAACTCAATCGGGTCTCGTAAGTTTTTTACCCTTCGTTTTTTCGACAACGGATTTTTACGGTAAAGCGGGATTACCGTGGCTCGTCTTCGATTTACCATCGTTGGAGAGCGGTGCACCATGGTATTGTTCCGTTTCAAATCCATGCATGCATTTCTAAAAGTCGTACGGCACTGTTTCGCCATTTCGGACGGATGTTGCACCTTGCACCGTGGATGTTGCACCCTGTAGATATCGATTATTTGGACGGCCATAACTCCTCGCTCGTTTAGAGTTATGGGAGCCATAACCTGTCAAAATGAAGACCACGGTGAGTTCTACGGCTTTGACAACTTTCAGCCATCAACAGATAGATTAATTCCCAAAAAGGACAACCCGAATCTCAATCGGGTCTCGTAAGTTTTTTACCCTTCGTCTTTTCGACATCGGATTTTTACGGTAAAACGGAATTACCGTGGCACATCTTCGATTTACCATCGCTGGAGAGTGGTGCACCATGCTACTGTTCCATTTCAAATCGATGCACGCATTTCTAAAAGTCGTACGGCACTGTTTCGCCATTTCGGACGGATGTTGCACCTTGCACCGTGGATGTTGCACCTTGTAGATATCGATTATTCCGACGGCCATAACTTCTGGCTCGTTTAGAGTTACGGGAGCCATAACCTGTCAAAATGAAGGCCACGGTGAGTTCTACGGCTTTGACAGCTTTCAGCCGTCAATGGATAGATTAATGCTCAAAAAGGACAACCCGAATCTCAATCGGGTCTCGTAAGTTTTTTACTCTTCGTTTTTTCGACACCTCATTTTTACGGTAAAACGGGATTACCGTGGCTCGTCTTCGATTTACCATCGCTGGAAAGTGGTGCAGAACGGTACTGTTCCATTTCAAATCCATGCACGCATTTCTAAAGGTCGTACGGCACTGTTTCGCCATTTCGGACGGATGTTGCACATTGCACCGTGGATGTTGCACCCTGTAGATATCGATTATTCGGACGACCATAACTTCTGGCTCGTTTAGACTTACGGGAGCCATAACCTGTCAAAACGAAGACCACGGTGAGTTCTACGGCTTTGACAGCTTTCAGCCGTCAACGGATAGATTAATGCCAAAAAAGGACAACCCGAATCTCAATCTGGTCTCGTAAGTTTTTTACCCTTCTGTTTTCGACATCGGATTTTTACGGTAAAACGGGATTACCGCGGCTCGTCTTCGATTTACCATCGCCGGAGAGTGGTTCACCATGGTACTGTTCCGTTTCAAATCCATGCACGCATTTCTAAAAGTCGTACGGCACTGTTTCGCCATTTCGGACGGATGTTGCACCTTGCACCGTGGATGTTGCACCCTTTAGATATCGATTATTCAGACGGCCATAACTTCTTGCTCTTTTAGAGTTACGGGAGCCATAACCTGTCAAAACGAAGGCCACGGTGAGTTCTACAGCTTTGAATGCTTTCTGTCGTCAACGGATTGATTAATGCCCAAAAAGGACAACCCGAATCTCAATCGGGTCTCGTAAGTTTTTTACCCTTCGTTTTTTCGACGCCGGATTTTTACGGTAAAACGGGATTACCGTGGCTCGTCTTTGATTTACCATCGCTGGAGAGTGGTGCACCATGGTACAGTTCCGTTTCAAATCCATGCACGCATTTCTGAAAGTTGTACGGCACGGGTTCGCCATTTCGGATGGATGTTGCACCTTGCACAGCGGATGTTGCACCCTGTAGATATCGATTATTCGGACGGCCATAACTTCTCGCTCGTTTAGAGTTATGGGAGCCATAACCTGTCAAAACAAAGGACACGGTGAGTTCTACGGCTATGACAGCTTTCAGCCGTCAACGGATAGATTAATGCCCATAAAGGACAACCCGAACCTCAATCGGGTCTCGTAAGTTTTTTACCCTTCGTTTTTTCGACACCGGATTTTTACAGTAAAACGGGTTTACCGTGGCTCGTCTTCGATTTTCCATCGCTGGAGAGTGGTGCACCATTGTACTGTTCCGTTCCAAATCCATGCACACATTTCTAAAAGTCGTACGGCACTGTTTCGCCATTTCGGACGGACGTTGCACCTTGCACCGCGGATGTTGCACCCTGTAGATATCGATTATTCGGACGGCCATAACTTCTGGCTCGTTTAGACTTACGGGAGCCATAACCTGTCAAAACGAAGGCCACGGTGAGTTCTACGGCTTTGACAGCTTTTAGCCGTCAACGGATAGATTAATGCTCAAAAAGGACAACCCGAATCTCAATCGGGTCTCGTAAGTTTTTTACCATTCTTTTTTTCGACACCGGATATTTAATGCCCAAAACGGGATTACCGTGGCTCGTCCTCGATTTACCATCACTGGAGAGTGGTGCACCATGGTACTGTTCCGTTTCATATCCATGCACGCTTTTCTGAAAGTCGTACGGCACTGTTTCGCCATTTCGGACGGATGTTGCACCTTGCACCGTGGATGTTGCACCGTGTAGATATAGATTATTCGGACGTCCATAACTTCTGGCTCGTTTAGAGTTACGGGAGCCATAACCTGTCAAAACGAAGGCCACAATGAGTTCTATGGCTTTGACGGCTTTCGGCCGTCTACGGATAGATTAATGCCCAAAAAGGACAACCCGAATCTCAATCTCGTCTCGTAAGTTTTTTACCCTTCGTTTTTTCGACATCGGATTTTTACGGTAAAGCGGGATTAACGTGGCTCGTCTTCGATTTACCATCGCTGGAGAGTGGGGCAGAACGGTACTGTTCTATTTCAAATTCATGCACGCATTTCCAAAAGTCGTACGGCACTGTTTCGCCATTTCGGACGGATGTTGCACCTTGCACCGTGGATGTTGCACCCTGTAGATATTGATTATTCCGACGACCATAACTTCTAGCTCGTTTAGGCTTACGGGAGCCATAACCTGTCAAAACGAAGGCCACGGTGAGTTCTACGGCTTTGACCGCTTTCAGCCGTCAACGGATAGATTAATGCCCAAAAAGGACAACCTGAATCTCAATCTGGTCTCGTAAGTTTTTTACCCTTCTTTTTTCGACATCGGATTTTTACGGTAAAACGGGATTACCGCGGCTCGTCTTCGATTTACCATCGCCGGAGAGTGGTTCACCATGGTACTGTTCCGTTTCAAATCCATGCAGGCATTTCTAAAAGTCATACGGCATTGTTTCGCCAGTTCGGACGGACGTTGCACCTTGCACCGTGGATGTTGCACCCTGTAGATATCGATTAATCGGACGGCCATAACTTCTGGCTCGTTTAGAGTTACGGGAGCCATAACCTGTCAAAACGAAGGCCTCGGTGAGTTGACAGCTTTGACAGCTTTCAGCCGTCAACGGATAGATTAATGCCCAAAAAGGAAAACCCGAATCTCAATCGGGACTCGTAAGTTTTTTACCCTTCGTTTTTTCGACACCGGATTTTTACGGTAAAACGGTATTACCGTGGCTCGTCTTCGATTTACCATCGCTGGAGAGTGGTGCACCATGGTACTGTTCCAATTCAAATCCGTGCACGCATTTCAAAAAGTCATACGGCGCAATTTCGCCATTTCGGATGGAAGTTGCACCTTTCACCGTGGATGTGGCACCTGTAGATATCGATTATTCGGGCGGCCATAACTTCTGGCTCGTTTAGAGTTACGGGAGCCATAACCTGTCAAAACGAAAGCCACGGTGAGTTCTACAGCTATAACAGCTTTCAGCCGTCTGTTATCCCGCTTTTTGGCAAAGCCGTGATACCAAAAGATTGGTCGAAAACGGGAAACAGTCCATCTCAGAGGTTGGTTATACTTCACTTTGCTATGGATATCGATGAATTTTGCCCGAGTCCGGATCAGGCCACAATTGATAGGACACGACAAGAAAGGTTGTAGGAGCCATAATTTCAAGTTTCAAGTCAATCCGAGTTCGTATGCTCAAGATATGATGGATTCAGTGTGAAGAGAAATAGTCATTGTCTGGTTCGAAACCATGAAGTTCGAACCCATCCTGTTCGAACCCATCCACGCCCTCTCCTTCGAACCCACGCAGTTCGAACCCATCCATGCCCTTGCCTTCGAAGCCATGAAGTTCGACCCATCCATGCCCTTGCCTTCGAAGCCATGACGTTCGAACCCAAGCCACGTTCGAACCCATCAGCTAGTACCTGCCTCGACTCCATCGCCTTCGACTCCATCACCTTCGAATCCACCACAGTGGCCTACCTTCGAATCCATGACTTCACTCGGCTTCGCATCCTCACTTCGAACCCATCGAGTAACCCAGTTCGAACCGATCAAGTTCGAACCCATAAGGATTCCTGGGTTCGAATCGGTCACCTTCGAAACCAGGAATACTTCCTATTTCGAATCCACCGAGTCAATTGGTTTGGATGACGTGTTCGCCGTAGTTCACGGAGTCGAAGCGGTCCATTCGGAGACAAGTTAGGATCGATTCGAGAAATGCGCGCCACGTCACTGCAAGCCCACGTGCACTGATGGATTCGAAATCATGGATTCGAACTCATGGGTTCGAACGACACAGCCAACCGAAAATGCTAATTTCGAACCGAGCATATCTCCTTAACCACACATCCAAATGCAACCAAATTTTCACAGTAGCTTCCATATGAGGTAAAGATTGTTCCTGCCAAGTTTCAACTCGATTGGACCATTTCTTGATGGGTTCGAAATCACTTCGAACCGATGTCAGATCGAGACGAAACTTGGTGGGTTCGGTCGCGTGGGCCCACTCACGTGCCAGAAGAAGTCTCACGAAGTTTCAGCAAGATCTGGGCCTCCAACGCCTATAAATAGCACCCTGAAGCATTCAGAAAAGGGAGCTTTCCGCCATTGAACGCCAAGACTCTGCCGGATTCAAGTTTAACTCTCAGAATCGCTGTTGTATTCAGATTTCAAAGCAATTGTCAGCTGTAATCCATTGTAATCGATTTAATCAAGCAAAGCAATAAAGAGAAAACCTTCAAAGTGGACGTAGGCGCGAACGCCGAACCACTATAAATCCTGTGTTTGTGATTGTTGTTCGTGAATTACTGTGATTTGTTACTTAGAACTGAATTCTATATTGATTGTTGCTGAGTTCTGTGTTGATCATTATTGATTTGAGTACGTAAACGGGTGCTTTCACGACTTTGGGTGTTTGTGACCAATTTTGGCGCAAACATTTTGGTGCTTTCACTGAGAAACTGATTCAAGAAGAAGTTGAATTTGAAAATCCAAGAGTTCAGATCTAAGAGCTATGACAAGACAAAAGAGTAGGAGACAAAGGCCAGAGAGAATAGAAAATGAAGAAAGTCAATAGGCTCCTTTAGAAACAAGTCAGATGTCGATCCCGCATGGGGGCACCACAATCAGAGTATGTTGATCCAATCCCAGAGAAAGAGATAGAGGCCTCTGAGTAACCTGGTAAGGAATGAACGCTTAGCCAGGGGGCAGGTAAAATTTCCCTCGTGAACTCGGGGGGCAGGTCGAAAGCGATGAACAAGTCGCAAACCTCTCACTAGCACGGTTAAATCATTTACACATGTGAGCGATCGCGTACGATCCATAGGCATGCTCTGAATGACTATAGACCGCACCATAGTGAGAGTTTACACTTTGACATCCTCATCTTGCTCCTGCTTTGACTTTGATTTGAACGTTCCTACTATGGAACTCGTATGGTTATTGCTTTGATATTTACAACTCCGTGAAAGGATTTACTTGTATGCCCGTTGGATCGCGAACGGTCCACGAGCACCTCTTGTATGGCAATAAACTGCCAAAGTCTTTGATTCAGAAACTCCCCCGAACACGAACTCTAACAATCAAACGATCCAGGGACCCACTCGAACGTGAACCTGGTATCAACAATATCAAGCCCCCCCGGGCACGCTGATTCGCCTTCAATAGGCACACAAACAATCCAGGAACTCACCCGAACGTGACCCTGGCATCGATAACACCAAGCCCTCCCGGGCACACGCAATTCGCCTCGAACGGCATCCGACCTCGAACGGTCACAATCCGCCTCGAACGGCACCCGACTTCGAACAGTCATAACTCGCCTTACCTCAAATGGCTTGATCGCGAACGGTCGTCACTTGAGGTCCGACATCCGACCACGAACGGTCACGAATTCGCCTCGAACGGCACACGATCGTGAACGATCACTTTCTGCCTTGAATGGCACCGACCGCGAACGGTCACAGATTCGCCTCGAACGGCACACGATCGCGAACGATCACTTCCTGCCTCGAACGCCATCGATCGCGAACGGTCATGGCTCACTGATTATGAAATCCGACCTCGAACGGTCACCATTCGCCTTGAACGGCACTTGGTCGCGAACGATCATCATTTGCCACGAACGGCAGTCGACCACGAACGGTCCCATTTCATCATTTTCCACGAACGGCAGTCGACCACAAACGGTCCCATTTCATCATTTGCCACGAACGGCAGCCGACCGCGAACGGTCCCATCTCATCATTTGCCGCGAACGACATCGACCGCGAACGGTCCTATTCCATCTTATGCCACAAACGGCACAGACCGCGAACGGTCCCGATTCACCTCAAGCAGCATACGATCCCGAACGATCGAAGCATGGATTTATACGCTCGACCGCGCACGGTCGCACTTCACCTCGAATGACTCGATCGCGAAAGATCGTCATTTGAAGTTGAGCGCTTGACCACGAACGGCCGCGCTTCATCCCAAATAGCTCGGTCTCGAACGATCGTCATTTGAGGCCATATGAAACTATCGAGTTCTTTGCAGGTTGATAATCGGATACGAACATCCAACTCAAGGCATTACAAAACACACCTTCCTACAGCAAGGCATGTTTTGGGGGGCAAAGTGTTATCCTGCTTTTTGGCAAAGCCGTGATACCAAAAGATTGGTCGAAAACGGGAAACAGTCCATCTCAGAGGTTGGTTATACTTCACTTTGCTATGGATATCGATGAATTTTGCCCGAGTCCGGATCAGGCCACAATTGATAGGACACGACAAGAAAGGTTGTAGGAGCCATAATTTCAAGTTTCAAGTCAATCCGAGTTCGAATGCTCAAGATATGATGGATTCAGTGTGAAGAGAAATAGTCATTGTCTGGTTCGAAACCATGAAGTTCGAACCCATCCTGTTCGAACCCATCCTGTTCGAACCCATCCACGCCCTCTCCTTCGAACCCACGCAGTTCGAACCCATCCATGCCCTTGCCTTCGAAGCCATGAAGTTCGAACCCATCCATGCCCTTGCCTTCGAAGCCATGAAGTTCGAACCCAAGCCACGTTCGAACCCATCAGCTAGTACCTGCCTCGACTCCATCGCCTTCGACTCTATCACCTTCGAATCCACCACAGTGGCCTACCTTCGAATCCATGACTTCACTCGGCTTCGCATCCTCACTTCGAACCCATCGAGTAACCCAGTTCGAACCGATCAAGTTCGAACCCATAAGAATTCCTGGGTTCGAATCGGTCACCTTCGAAACCAGGAATACTTCCTATTTCGAATCCACCGAGTCAATTGGTTTGGATGACGTGTTCGCCGTAGTTCACGGAGTCGAAGCGGTCCATTCGGAGACAAGTTAGGATCGATTCGAGAAATGCGCGCCACGTCACTGCAAGCCCACGTGCACTGATGGATTCGAAATCATGGATTCGAACTCATGGGTTCGAACGACACAACCAACCGAAAATGCTAATTTCGAACCGAGCATATCTCCTTAACCACACATCCAAATGCAACCAAATTTTCACAGTAGCTTCCATATGAGGTAAAGATTGTTCCTGCCAAGTTTCAACTCGATTGGACCATTTTTTGATGGGTTCGAAATCACTTCGAACCGATGTCAGATCGAGACGAAACTTGGTGGGGTCGGTCGCGTGGGCCCACTCACGTGCCAGAAGAAGTCTCACGAAGTTTCAGCAAGATCTGGGCCTCCAACGCCTATAAATAGCACCCTGAAGCATTCAGAAAAGGGATCTTTCCGCCATTGAACGCCAAGACTCTGCCGGATTCAAGTTTAACTATCAGAATCGCTGTTGTATTCAGATTTCAAAGCAATTGTCAGCTGTAATCCATTGTAATCGATTTAATCAAGCAAAGCAATAAAGAGAAAACCTTCAAAGTGGACGTATGCGCGAACGCCGAACCACTATAAATCCTGTGTTTGTGATTGTTGTTCGTGAATTACTGTGATTTGTTACTTAGAACTGAATTCCATATTGATTGTTGCTGAGTTCTGTGTTGATCATTATTGATTTGAGTACGTAAACGGGTGCTTTCACGACTTTGGGTGTTTGTGACCAATTTTTGCGCAAACACCGTCAACGGATAGATTAATGCCCAAAAAGGACAACCCGAATCTCAATCGGGTCTCGTAAGTTTTTTACCCTTCGTTTTTTCGACATCGGATTTTTACGGTAAAACGGAATTACCGTGGCTCGTCTTCGATTTACCAATGCTGGAGAGTGGTGCACCATGGTACTTTTCCATTTCAAATCTATGCACGCATTTCTAAAATTCATACGGCACTGTTTCGCCATTTCGGACGGATGTTGCACCTTGCACCGCGGATGTTGCACCCTGTAGATATCGATTATTCGGACGGCCATAACTTCTGGCTCGTTTAGAGTTACGGGAGCCATTACCTGTCAAAAAGAAGGCCACGGTGAGTTCTACGGATTTGATAGCTTTCAACCGTCAACGGATAGATTAATGCCCAAAAAGCACAACCCGAAACTTAATCGGGTCTCGTAAGTTTTTTACCCTTCGTTTTTTCGACACCGGATTTTTACGGTAAAGTGGGATTACCGTGGCTCGTCTTCGATTTACCATCGTTGTAGAGCGGTGCACCATGGTACTGTTCCGTTTCAAATCCATGCATGCATTTCTAAAAGTCGTACGGCACTGTTTCGCGATTTCGGACGGATGTTGCACCTTGCACCGTGGATGTTGCACCATGTAGATATCGATTATTTGGACGGCCATAACTCCTCGCTCGTTTAGAGTTATGGGAGCCATAACCTGTCAAAACGAAGACCACGGTGAGTTCTACGGCTTTGACAACTTTTAGCCATCAACAGATAGATTAATTCCCAAAAGGGACAACCCGAATCTCAATCGGGTCTCGTATGTTTTTTACCCTTCGTTTTTTCGACATCGGATTTTTACGGTAAAACGGAATTGCCGTGGCACGTCTTCGATTTACCTTCGCTGGAGAGTGGTGCACCAAGCTACTGTTCTATTTCAAATCGATGCATGCATTTCTAAAAGTTGTACGACACTGTTTCGCCATTTCGGACGGATGTTGCACCTTGCACCGTGGATGTTGCACCTTGTAGATATCGATTATTCGGACGGCCATAACTTCTGGCTCGTTTAGAGTTACGGGAGCCATAACCTATCAAAACAAAGGCCACGGTGAGTTCTACGGCTTTGACAGCTTTCAGCCGTCAATGTATAGATTAATGCCCAAAAAGGACAACCCGAATCTCAATCGGGTCTCGTAAGTTTTTTACCTTTCGTTTTTTCGACACCGCATTTTTACGGTAAAACGGGATTACCGTGGCTCGTCTTCGATTTACCTTCGCTGGAGAGTGGTGCAGAACGGTACTTCTTCATTTAAAATCCATGCACGCATTTCAAAAAGTCGTACGGCACTGTTTCGCCATTTTGGACGGATGTTGCACATTGCACCGTGGATGTTGCACCCTGTAGATATCGATTATTCGGACGACCATAACTTCTGGCTCGTTTAGACTTACGGGAGCCATAACCTGTCAAAACGAAGGCCACGGTGAGTTCTACGGCTTCGACAGCTTTCAGCCGTCAACGGATAGATTAATGCCCAAAAAGGACAACCCGAATCTCAAACTGGTATCGTAAGTTTTTTACCCTTCTTTTTTCGACATCGGATTTTTACGGTAAAACGGGATTACCGCGGCTCGTCTTCGATTTACCATCGCCGGAGAGTGGTTCACCATGGTACTGTTCCGTTTCAAATCCATGCACGCATTTCTAAAAGTCGTACGGCACTGTTTCACCATTTCGGACGGATGTTGCACCTTGCACCGTGGATGTTGCACCCTTTAGATATCGATTATTCGGACGGCCATAACTTCTGGCTCTTTTAGAGTTACGGGAGCCATAACCTGTCAAAATGAAGGCCACGGTGAGTTCTACAGATTTGACCGCTTTCATCCATCAACGGATTGATTAATGCCCAAAAAGGACATCCCGAATCTCAATCGGGTCTCGTAAGTTTTTTACCCTTCGTTTTTTCGACGCCGGATTTTTACGGTAAAACGGGATTACCGTGGCTCGTCTTCGATTTACCATCACTGGAGAGTGGTGCACCATTGTACTGTTCCGTTTCAAATCCATGCACGCATTTTTAAAAGTCGTACGGCACTGGTTCGCCATTTCGGATGGATGTTGCACCTTGCACCGCGGATGTTGCACCCTGTAGATATCGATTATTCGGACGGCCATAACTTCTCGCTCGTTTAGAGTTACGGGAGCCATAACCTGTCAAAACGAAGGACACGGTGAGTTTTACGGCTATGATAGCTTTCAGCCGTCAACGGATAGATTAATGCCCATAAAGGACAACCCGAACCTCAATCGGGTCTCGTAAGTTTTTTACCCTTCGTTTTTTCGACACCGGATTTTTACAGTAAAACGGGTTTACCGTGGCTCGTCTTCGATTTTCCATCGCTGGAGAGTGGTGCACCATTGTACTGTTCCGTTTCAAATCCATGCACACATTTCTAAAAGTCGTACGGCACTGTTTCGCCATTTCGGACGGACGTTGCACCTTTCACCGCGGATGTTGCACCCTGTAGACATCGATTATTCGGACGGCCATAACTTCTGGCTCGTTTTGAGTTACGGGAGCCATAACCTGTCAAAACGAAGGCCACGGTGAGTTCTACGGCTTTGACAGCTTTCAGCCATCAACTGATAGATTAATGCCCAAAAAGGTCAACCCGAATCTCAATCGGGTCTCGTAAGTTTTTTACCCTTCGTTTTTTCGTCACCGGATATTTAATGCCCAAAACGGGATTACCGTGGCTCGTCCTCGATTTACCATCGCTGGAGAGTGGTGCACCGTGGTACTGTTCCGTTTCAAATCCATGCACGCATTTCTGAATGTCGTACGGCACTGTTTCGCCATTTCGGACGGATGTTGCACCTTGCACCGTGGATGTTGCACCGTGTAGATATCGATTATTCGGACGGCCATAACTTCTGGCTCGTTTAGAGTTATGGGAACCATAACCTGTCAAAACGAAGGCCACAATGAGTTCTATGGCTTTGACAGCTTTCAGCCGTCAACGGATAGATTAATGCCCAAAAAGGACAACCCGAATCTCAATCTGGTCTCGTAAGTTTTTTACCCTTCGTTTTTTCGACATCGGATTTTTCGGTAAAACGGGATTATCGTGACTCGTCTTCGATTTACCTTCGCTGGAGAGTGGTGCACCATGGTACTGTTCCGTTTCAAATCCATGCACGCATTTCTAAAAGACGTACGACACTGTTTCTCCATTTCGGACGGATGTTGCACCTTGCACCGTGGATGTTGCACCCTGTAGATATCGATTATTCAGACGGTCATAACTTCTGCCTCGTTTCGATTTACGGGAGCCATAACTGTCAAAACGAAGGCCACGGTGAGTTCTACGGCTTTGACAGCTTTCAACCGTCAATGGATAGATTAATGCCCAAAAAGGACAACCCGAATCTCAATCGGGTCTCGTAAGTTTTTTACCCTTCGTTTTTTCGACACCGCATTTTTACGGTAAAACGTGATTGCCGTGGCTCGTCTTCAATTTACCATCGGTGGAGAGTGGTGCAGAACGGTACTGTTCCATTTCGAATCCATGCACGCATTTCTAAAAGTCGTACGGCACTGTTTCGCCATTTCGGACGGATGTTGCACCTTGCACCGTGGATGTTGCACCCTGTAGATATCAATTATTCGGACGACCATAACTTCTGGCTCGTTTAGACTTACGGGAGCCATAACCTGTCAAAACGAAGGCCACGGTGAGTTCTACGGCTTTGACAGCTTTCAGCCGTCAACGGATAGATTAATGCCCAAAAAGGACAACCCGAATCTCAATCGGGTCTCGTAAGTTTTTTACCCTTCGTTTTTTCGACACCGGATATTTAATGCCCAAAACGGGATTACCGTGGCTCGTCCTCGATTTACCATCACTGGAGAGTGGTGCACCATGGTACTGTTCCGTTTCATATCCATGCACGCATTTCGGAAAGTCGTACGGCACTGTTTCGCCATTTCGGACGGATGTTGTACCTTGCACCGTGGATGTTGCACCGTGTAGATATTGATTATTCGGACGGCCATAACTTCTGGCTCGTTTAGAGTTACGGGAGCCATAACCTGTCAAAACGAAGGCCACAATGAGTTCTATGGCTTTGACGGCTTTTGGCCGTCTGCGGATAGATTAATGCCCAAAAAGGACAACCCGAATCTCAATCTCGTCTCGTAAGTTTTTTACCCTTCGTTTTTTCGACATCGGATTTTTACGGTAAACGGTATTATCGTGGCTCGTCTTCGATTTACCATCGCTGGATAGTGGGGCAGAACGGTACTGTTCTATTTCAAATCCATGCATGCATTTCCAAAAGTCGTACGGCACTGTTTCGCCATTTCGGACGGATGTTGCACCTTGCACCGTGGATGTTGCACCCTGTAGATATCGATTATTC
Organism: Allium cepa; assembly: GCA_030765085.1. Classification (NCBI taxonomy): domain Eukaryota; kingdom Viridiplantae; phylum Streptophyta; class Magnoliopsida; order Asparagales; family Amaryllidaceae; genus Allium; species Allium cepa. The sequence continues at coordinate 31,421,478 of CM060943.1, read as the reverse complement.
GGACGACCATAACTTCTAGCTCGTTTAGACTTACGGGAGCCATAACCTGTCAAAACGAAGGCCACGGTGAGTTCTACGGCTTTGACAGCTTTCAGCCGTCAACGGATAGATTAATGCCCAAAAAGGACAACCTGAATCTCAATCTGGTCTCGTAAGTTTTTTACCCTTCTTTTTTCGACATCGGATTTTTACGGTAAAACGGGATTACCGCGGCTCGTCTTCGATTTACCATCGCCGGAGAGTGGTTCACCATGGTACTGTTCCGTTTCAAATCCATGCAGGCATTTCTAAAAGTCATACGGCATTGTTTCGCCAGTTCGGACGAACGTTGCACCTTGCACCGTGGATGTTGCACCCTGTAGATATCGATTATTCGGACAGCCATAACTTCTTGCTCGTTTAGAGTTACGGGAGCCATAACATGTCAAAACGAAGGCCTCGGTGAGTTGACAGCTTTGACAGCTTTCAGCCGTCAACGGATAGATTAATGCCCAAAAAGGACAACCCGAATCTCAATCGGGACTCGTAAGTTTTTTACCCTTCGTTTTTTCGACACCGGATTTTTACGGTAAAACGGTATTACCGTGGCTCGTCTTCGATTTACCATCGCTGGAGAGTGGTGCACCATGGTACTGTTCCGATTCAAATCCGTGCACGCATTTCAAAAAGTCGTACGGCACAATTTCGCCATTTCGGATGGAAGTTGCACCTTTCACCGTGGATGTGGCACCTGTAGACATCGATTATTCGGGCGGCCATAACTTCTGGCTCGTTTAGAGTTACGGGAGCCATAACCTGTCAAAACGAAGGCCACGGTGAGTTCTACAGCTATAACAGCTTTTAGCCGTTAACGGATAGATTAATGCCCAAAAAGGACAACCCGAATCTCAATCGGGTCTCGTAAGTTTTTTACCCTTCGTTTTTTCGACATCGGATTTTTACGGTAAAACGGAATTACCGTGGCTCGTCTTCGATTTACCAATGCTGCAGAGTGGTGCACCATGGTACTTTTCCATTTCAAATCTATGCACGCATTTCTAAAAGTCGTACGGCACTGTTTCGCCATTTCGGACGGATGTTGCACCTTGCACCGCGGATGTTGCACCCTGTAGATATCGATTATTCGGACGGCCATAACTTCTGGCTCGTTTAGAGTTACGGGAGCCATTACCTGTCAAAAAGATGGCCACGGTGAGTTCTACGGATTTGATAGCTTTCAACCGTCAACGGATAGATTAATGCCCAAAAAGCACAACCCGAAACTCAATCGGGTCTCGTAAGTTTTTTACCCTTCGTTTTTTCGACACCGGATTTTTACGGTGAAGCGGGATTACCGTGGCTCGTCTTCGATTTACCATCGTTGTAGAGCGGTGCACCATGGTACTGTTCCGTTTCAAATCCATGCATGCATTTCTAAAAGTCGTACGGCACTGTTTCGCTATTTCGGACGGATGTTGCACCTTGCACCGTGGATGTTGCACCCTGTAGATATCGATTATTTGGACGGCCATAACTCCTCGCTCGTTTAGAGTTATGGGAGCCATAACCTGTCAAAACGAAGACCACGGTGAGTTCTACGGCTTTGACAACTTTTAGCCATCAACAGATAGATTAATTCCCAAAAGGGACAACCCGAATCTCAATCGGGTCTCGTATGTTTTTTACCCTTCGTTTTTTCGACATCGGATTTTTACGGTAAAACGGAATTGCCGTGGCACATCTTCGATTTACCTTCGCTGGAGAGTGGTGCACCAAGCTACTGTTCTATTTCAAATCGATGCATGCATTTCTAAAAGTTGTACGACACTGTTTCGCCATTTCGGACGGATGTTGCACCTTGCACCGTGGATGTTGCACCTTGTAGATATCGATTATTCGGACGGCCATAACTTCTGGCTCGTTTAGAGTTACGGGAGCCATAACCTATCAAAACAAAGGCCACGGTGAGTTCTACGGCTTTGACTGCTTTCAGCCGTCATTGGATAGATTAATGCCCAAAAAGGACAACCCGAATCTCAATCGGGTCTCGTAAGTTTTTTACCTTTCGTTTTTTCGACACCGCATTTTTACGGTAAAACGGGATTACCGTGGCTCGTCTTCGATTTACCTTCGCTGGAGAGTGGTGCAGAACGGTGCTGTTTCATTTAAAATCCATGCACGCATTTCTAAAAGTCGTACGGCACTTTTTCGCCATTTTGGACGGATGTTGCACATTGCACTTGCACCCTGTAGATATCGATTATTCGGACGACCATAACTTCTGGCTCGTTTAGACTTACGGGAGCCATAACCTGTCAAAACGAAGGCCACGGTGAGTTCTACGGCTTTGACAGCTTTCAGCCGTCAACGGATAGATTAATGCCCAAAAAGGACAACCCGAATCTCAATCTGGTATCGTAAGTTTTTTACCCTTCTTTTTTCGACATCGGATTTTTACGGTAAAATGGGATTACCGCGGCTCGTCTTCGATTTACCATCGCCGGAGAGTGGTTCACCATGGTACTGTTCCGTTTCAAATCCATGCACGCATTTCTAAAAGTCGTACGGCACTGTTTCACCATTTCGGACGGATGTTGCACCTTGCACCGTGGATGTTGCACCCTTTAGATATCGATTATTCGGACGGCCATAACTTCTGGCTCTTTTAGAGTTACGGGATCCATAACCTGTCAAAACGAAGGCCACGGTGAGTTCTACAGATTTGACCGCTTTCAGCCATCAACGGATTGATTAATGCCCAAAAAGGACATCCCGAATCTCAATCGGGTCTCGTAAGTTTTTTACCCTTCGTTTTTTCGACATCGGATTTTTACGGTAAAACGGAATTACCGTGGCTCGTCTTCGATTTACCATCACTGGAGAGTGGTGCACCATGGTACTGTTCCATTTCAAATCCATGCACGCATTTCTAAAAGTCGTACGGCACTGTTTCGCCATTTTGGACGGATGTTGCACCTTGCACCGCGGATATTGCACCCTGTAGATATCGATTATTCGGACGTCCATAACTTCTGACTCGTTTAGAGTTACGGGAGCCATAACCTGTCAAAACGAAGGCCACAGTGAGTTCTACGGCATTGACAGCTTTCATCCGTCAACGGATATATTAATGTCCAAAAAGGACAACCCAAATCTCAATCTAAGTTTTTTACCCTTCGTTTTTTCGACACCGGATTTTTAAGGTAAAACGGGATTACCGTGGCTCGTCTTCGATTTACCATCGCTGGAGAGTGGTGCACCATGGTACTATTCCGTTGCAAATCCATGCACGCATTTCTAAAAGTCCTATGGCACTGTTTCGCCATTTCGGTCGGACGTTGCACCTTGCACCGTGGATGTTGCACCCTGTAGATATCGATTATTCGGATGGCCATAACTTCTGGCTCGTTTAGAGTTACGGAAGCCATAACCTGTCAAAACAAAGTCCACGGTGAGTTCTACGGCTTTGACAGCTTTCAGCCGTCAATGGATAGATTAATGTCCAAAAAGCACAACCCGAATCTCAATCGGGTCTCGTAAGTTTTTTACCCTTCGTTTTTTCGACACCAGATTTTTACGGTAAAACGGGATTACCGTGGCTCGTCTTCGATTTACCATCGTTGGAGAGTGGTGCACCATGGTACTGTTCCGTTTCAAATCCATGCACGCATTTCTAAAAGTCGTACGTCACTGTTTCGCCATTTCGGCCGAATGTTGCACCTTGCACCGTGGATGTTGCACCATGTAGATATCGATTATTCGGACGGCCATAACTTCTGGCTCATTTAGAGTTACGTGAGCCATAACCTGTCAAAACTAAGGCCACGGTGAGTTCTACGGCTTTGACAGCTTTCAGCCGTCAACAGATAGATTAATGCCCAAAAAGGACAACCCGAATCTCAATCGGGTCTCGTAAGTTTTTTACCCTTCGTTTTTTCGACACCGGATTTTTACGGTAAAACTGGCTCGTCTTCGATTTACCATCGTTGGAGAGTGGTGCACCATGGTACTGTTCCGTTTCAAATCCATGCTCGCATTTCTAAAAGTCCTATGGCACTGTTTCGCCATTTCCGACGGACGTTGCACCTTGCACCATGGATGTTGCACCCTGTAGATATCGATTATTCGGACGACCATAACTTCTGGCTCGTTTAGAGTTACGGGAGCCATAACCTGTCAAAACGAAGGCCTCGGTGAGTTGACGGCTTTGACAGCTTTCAGCCGTCAACGGATAGATTAATACCCAAAAAGGACAACCCGAATCTCAATCGGGACTCGTAAGTTTTTTACCCTTCGTTTTATCGACACCGGATTTTTACGGTAAAACGGTATTACCGTGGCTCGTCTTCGATTTACCATCGCTGGAGAGTGGTGCACCATGGTACTGTTCCGATTCAAATCCGTGCACGCATTTCAAAAAGTCGTACGGCACAATTTCGCCATTTCGGACGGAAGTTGCACCTTTCACCGTGGATGTGGCACCTGTAGATATCGATTATTCGGGCGGCCATAACTTCTGGCTCGTTTAGAGTTACGGGAGCCATAACCTGTCAAAACGAAGGCCACGGTGAGTTCTACGGCTATAACAGCTTTTAGCTGTCAACGAATAGATTAATGCCCAAAAAGGACAACCCGAATCTCAATCGGGTCGCGTAAGTGTTTTACCCTTCGTTTTTTCGACATCGGATTTTTACGGTAAAACGGAATTACCGTGGCTCGTCTTCGATTTACCAATGCTGGAGAGTGGTGCACTACGGTACTTTTCCGTTTCAAATCTATGCACGCATTTCTAAAAGTCGTACGACACTGTTTCGCCATTTCGGACGGATGATGCACCTTGCACCGCGGATGTTGCACCCTGTAGATATCGATTATTCGGACGGCCACAACTTCTGGCTCGTTTAGAGTTACGGGAGCCATAACCTGTCAAAATGAAGGCCACGGTGAGTTCTACGGATTTGACAGCTTTCAACCGTCAACGGATAGATTAATGCCCAAAAAGCACAACCCGAAACTCAATCGGGTCTCGTAAGTTTTTTACCCTTCGTTTTTTCGACACCGGATTTTTACGGTAAAGCGGTATTACCGTGGCTCGTCTTCGATTTACCATCGTTGGAGAGCGGTGCACCATGGTACTGTTCCGTTTCAAATCCATGCATGCATTTCTAAAAGTCGTACGGCACTGTTTTGCCATTTCGGATGGATGTTGCACCTTGCACCGTGGATGTTGCACCCTGTAGATATCGATTATTTGGACGGCCATAACTCCTCGCTCGTTTAGAGTTATGGCAGCCATAACCTGTCAAAACGAAGACCACGGTGAGTTCTACGGCTTTGACAACCCTTCAGCCATCAACAGATAGATTAATTCCCAAAAGGGACAACCCGAATCTCAATCGGGTCTCGTAAGTTTTTTACCCTTCGTTTTTTCGACATCGGATTTTTACGGTAAAACGGAATTACCGTGGCACATCTTCGATTTACCATCGCTGGAGAGTGGTGCACCATGCTACTGTTCCATTTCAAATCGATGCACGCATTTCTAAAAGTCGTACGGCACTGTTTCGCCATTACGGACGGATGTTGCACCTTGCACCGTGGATGTTGCACCTTGTAGATATCGATTATTCGGACGGCCATAACTTCTGGCTCGTTTAGAGTTACGGGAGCCATAACCTGTCAAAACGAAGACCACGGTGAGTTCTACAGCTTTGACAGCTTTCAGCCGTCAATGGATAGATTAATGCCCAAAAATGACAACCCGAATCTCAATCGGGTCTCGTAAGTTTTTTGCCCTTCGTTTTTTCGACACCGCATTTTTACGGTAAAACGGGATTACCGTGGCTCGTCTTCGATATTCCATCGCTGGAGAGTGTAGCAAAACGGTACTGTTCCATTTCAAATCCATGCACGCATTTCTAAAAGTCGTACGACACTGTTTCGCCATTTCGGACGGATGTTGCACATTGCACCGTGGATGTTGCACCCTGTAGATATCGATTATTCGGACGACCATAACTTCTGGCTCGTTTAGAGTTACGGTGAGTTCTACGGCTTTGACAGCTCTCAGCCGTCAACGGATAGATTAATGCCCAAAAAGGACAACCCGAATCTCAATCTGGTCTCGTAAGTTTTTTACCCTTCTTTTTTCGACATCGGATTTTTACGGTAAAACGGGATTACCGCGGCTCGTCTTCGATTTACCATCACCGGAGAGTGGTTCACCATGGTACTGTTCCATTTCAAATCCATGCACGCATTTCTGAAAGTCGTACGGCACTGTTTCACCATTTCGGACGGATGTTGCGCCTTGCACCGTGGATGTTGCTCCCTTTAGATATCGATTATTCGGACGGCCATAACTTCTGGCTCTTTTAGAGTTACGGGAGCCATAACCTGTCAAAACGAAGGCCACGGTGAGTTCTACAGCTTTGACCGCTTTCAGCCGTCAACGGATTGATTAATGCCTAAAAAGGACAACCCGAATCTCAATCGGGTCTCGAAAGTTTTTAACCCTTCGTTTTTTCGACGCCGGATTTTTACGGTAAAACGGGATTACCTTGGCTCGTCTTCGATTTACCATCGCTGGAGAGTGGTGCACCATGGTACTGTTCCGTTTCAAATCCATGCACGCATTTCTAAAAGTCGTACGGCACTGGTTCTCCATTTCGGATGGATGTTGCACCTTGCACCGCGGATGCTGCACCCTGTAGATATCGATTATTCGGGCGGCCATAACTTCTCGCTCGTTTAGAGTTACGGGAGCCATAACCTGCCAAAACGAAGGCCACGGTGAGTTCTACGGCTTTGACAGCTTTCAGTCGTCAACGGATAGATTAATGCCCAAAAAGGACAACCCGAATCTCAATCAGGTCCCGTAAGTTTTTTACCCTTCGTTTTTTCGACACCGGATATTTAATGCGCAAAACGGTATTACCGTGGCTCGTCTTCGATTTACCATCGCTAGAGAGTGGTGCACCAGGGTACTGTTCCGTTTCAAATCCATGCACGCATTTCTGAAAGTCGTACGGCACTGTTTCGCCATTTCGGACGGATTACCTTGCACCGTGGATGTTGCACCGTTAGATATCGATTATTCGGGCGGCCATAACTTCTGGCTCGTTTAGAGTTACGGGAGCCATAACCTGTCAAAACGAAGGCCACGGTGAGTTCTACGGTTATAACAGCTTTCAGCCGTCAACGGATAGATTAATGCCCAAAAAGGACAACCCGAATCTCAATCGGGTCTCGTAAGTTTTTTACCCTTCGTTTTTTCGACATCGGATTTTTACGGTAAAACGGAATTACCGTGGCTCGTCTTCGATTTACCAATGCTGGAGAGTGGTGCACCACGGTACTTTTCCGTTTCAAATCTATGCACGCATTTCTAAAAGTCGTACGGCATGTTTCGCCATTTCGGACGGATGTTGCACCTTGCACCGCGAATGTTGCACCCTGTAGATATCGATTATTCGGATGGCCATAACTTCTGGCTCGTTTAGAGTTACGGGAGCCATAACCTGTCAAAACGAAGGCCACGGTGAGTTCTACGGATTTGACAACTTTCAACCGTCAACGGATAGATTAATGCCCAAAAAGCACATCCTGAAACTCAATCGGGTCTCGTAAGTTTTTTACCCTTCGTTTTTTCGACACCGGATTTTTACGGTAAAGCGGGATTACTGTGGCTCGTCTTCGATTTACCATCGTTAGAGAGCGGTGCACCATGGTACTGTTCCGTTTCAAACACATGCACGCATTTCTAAAAGTCGTACGGCACAGTTTCGCCATTTCGGACGGATGTTGCACCTTGCAACGTGGATGCTGCACCCTGTAGATATCGATTATTTGGACGGCCATAACTCCTCGCTCGTTTAGAGTTATGGGAGCCATAACCTGTCAAAACGAAGACCACGGTGAGTTCTACGGCTTTGACAACTTTCAGCCATCAACAGATAGATTAATTCCCAAAAAGGACAACCCGAATCTCAATCGGGTCTCGTAAGTTTTTTACCCTTCGTTTTTTCGACATCGGATTTTTACGGTAAAACGGAATTACTGTGGCACATCTTCGATTTACCATCGCTGGAGAGTGGTGCACCATGCTACTGTTCCATTTCAAATCGATGCACGCATTTCTAAACGTCGTACGGCACTGTTTCGCCATTTCGGACGGATGTTGCACCTTGCACCGTGGATGTTGCACCTTGTAGATATCGATTATTCGGACGGCCATAACTTCTGGCTCGTTTAGAGTTACGGGAGCCATAACCTGTCAAAACGAAGGCCATGGTGAGTTCTACGGCTTCGATAGCTTTCAGCCGTCAATGGATAGATTAATGCCCAAAAAGGACAACCCGAATCTCAATCGGGTCTCGTAAGTTTTTTACCCTTCGTTTTTTCGACACCGCATTTTTACGGTAAAACGGGATTACTGTGGCTCGTCTTCGATTTACCATCGCTGGAGAGTGGTGCAGAACGGTACTGTTCCATTTCAAATCCATGCACGCATTTCTAAAAGTCGTACGACACTGTTTCGCCATTTCGGACGGATGTTTCACCTTGCGCCGTGGATGTTGCACCCTGTAGATATCGAATATTCGGACGACCATAACTTCTGGCTCGTTTAGACTTACGGGAGCCATAACCTGTCAAAACGAAGGCCACGGTGAGTTCTACGGCTTTGAAAGCTTTCAGCCGTCAACGGATGGATTAATGCCCAAAAAGTACAACCTGAATCTCAATCTGGTCTCGTAAGTTTTTTACCCTTCTTTTTTCGACATCGGATTTTTACGGTAAAACGGGATTACCGCGGCTCGTCTTCGATTTACCATCGCCGGAGAGTGGTTCACCATGGTACTGTTCCGTTTCAAATCCATGCAGGCATTTCCAAAAGTCGTACGGCACTGTTTCGCCAGTTCGGACGGATGTTGCACCTTGCACCGTGGATGTTGCACCCTGTAGATATCGATTATTCGGACGGCCATAACTTCTGGCTCGCTTAGAGTTACGGTAGCCATAACCTATCAAAACGAAGGCCTCGGTGAGTTCACGGCTTTGACAGCTTTCAGCCGTCAACGGATAGATTAATGCCCAAAAAGGACAACCCGAATCTCAATCGGGACTCGTAAGTTTTTTACCCTTCGTTTTTTCGACACCGGATTTTTACGGTAAAACGGTATTACCGTGGCTCGTCTTCGATTTACCATCGCTGGAGAGTGGTGCACCATGGTACTGTTCCGTTTCAAATCCGTGCACTCATTTTAAAAAGTCGTGCGGCACAATTTCGCCATTTCGGACGGAAGTTGCACCTTTCACCGTGGATGTGGCACCTGTAGATATCGATTATTCGGGCGGCCATAACTTCTGGCTCGTTTAGAGTTATGGAAGCCATAACCTATCAAAACGAAGGCGACGGTGAGTTCTACGGCTATAATAGCTTTCAGCCGTCAACGGATAGATTAATGCCCAAAAAGGACAACCCGAATCTCAATCGGGTCTCGTAAGTTTTTTACCCTTCGTTTTTTCGACATCGGATTTTTACGGTAAAACGGAATTACCGTGGCTCGTCTTCGATTTACCAATGCTGGAGAGTAGTGCACCACGGTACTTTTCCGTTTCAAATCTATGCACGCATTTCTAAAAGTCGTACGGTACTGTTGCGCCATTTCGGACGGATGTTGCACCTTGCACCGCGGATGTTGCACCCTGTAGATATCGATTATTCGGACGGCCATAACTTCTGGATCGTTTAGAGTTACGGGAGCCATAACCTGTCAAAACGAAGGCCATGGTGAGTTCTACGGATTTGACAGCTTTCAACCGTCAACGGATAGATTAATGCCCAAAATGGACAACCCGAAACTCAATCGGGTCTCGTAAGTTTTTTACCCTTCGTTTTTTCGACACCGGATTTTTACGGTAAAGCGGGATTACCGTGGCTCGTCTTCGATTTACCATCGTTGGAGAGCGGTGCACCATGGTACTGTTCCGTTTCAAATCCATGCACGCATTTCTAAAAGTCGTACGGCACTGTTTCGCCATTTCGGACGGATGTTGCACCTTGCACCGTGGATGTTGCACCGTATAGATATCGATTATTTGGACGGCCATAACTCCTCGCTCGTTTAGAGTTATGGGAGCCATAACCTGTCAAAACGAAGACCACGGTGAGTTCTACGGCTTTGACAACTTTCAGCCATCAACAGATAGATTAATTCCCAAAAAGGACAACCCGAATCTCAATCGGGTCTCGTAAGTTTTTTACCCTTCGATTTTTCGACATCGGATTTTTACGGTAAAACGGAATTACCATGGCACATCTTCGATTTACCATCGCTGGAGAGTGGTGCACCATGCTACTGTTCCCTTTCAAATCGATGCACGCATTTCTAAAAGTCGTACGGCACTGTTTCGCCATTTCAGACCGATGTTGCTCCTTGCACCGTGGATGTTGCACCTTGTAGATATCGATAATTCGGACGGCCATTACTTCTGGCTCGTTTAGAGTTACGGGAGCCATAACCTGTCAAAATGAAGGCCACGGTGAATTCTACGGCTTTGACAGTTTACAGCCATCAGCTGATAGATTAATGCCCAAAAAGGACAACCCGAATCTCAATCGGGTCTCGTAAGTTTTTTACCCTTCGTTTTTTCGACACCGTATTTTTACGGTAAAACGGGATTACCGTGCCTCCTCTTCGATTTACCATTGCTGGAGAGTGGTGAAGCATGGTACTGTTCTATTTCAAATCCATGCATGCATTTCTAAAATACGTACGACACTGTTTCGCCATTTCGGACGGAAGTTGCACCTTGCACCGTGGATGTTGCACCCTGTAGATATCGATTATTCGGACGATCATAACTACTGGCTCGTTTAGAGTTACGGGAGCCATAACCTGTCTAAACGAAGGTCATAATGAGTTCTACGGCTTTGATAGCTTTCAGCCGTCAATGGATAGATTAATGCCCAAAAAGGACAACCCGAGTCTCAATCTGGTCTCATAAGTTTTTTACCCTTCGTTTTTTCGACACCGGATTTTTACGGTAAAACGGGATTACCGTGGCTTGTCTTTGATTTACCATTGCTGGAGAGTGGTGCACCATGGTACTGTTCTGTTTCAAATCCTTGCACGCATTTCTAAAAGTCCTACGACACTGTTTCGCCATTTCGGCCGGATGTTGCACCTTGCACCGTGGATGTTGCACCCTATAGATATTGATTATTCGGACGGCCGTAACTTCTGGCTCGTTTAGAGTTACGGGAGCCATAACCTGTCAAAACGAAGGCTACGGTGAGTTCTACGGCTTTGACAACTTTCAGCCATCAACGGATAGATTAATGTCCAAAAAGCACAACCCGAATCTCAGTCGGGTCTTGTAAGTTTTTTACCCATCGTTTTTTCGACCCCGGATTTTTACGGTAAAACGGTATTACCGTGGCTCGTCTTCGATTTACCATCGCTGGAGAGTGGTGCACCATGGTACTATTCTGTTTCAAATCCGTGCACGCATTTACAAAAGTCGTGCGGCACAATTTCGCCATTTCGGACGGAAGTTGCACCTTTCACCGTGGATGTGGCACCTGTAGATATCGATTATTCGGGCGGCCATAACTTCTGGCTCGTTTAGAGTTACGGAAGCCATAACCTGTCAAAACGAAGGCGACGGTGAGTTCTACGGCTATAACAGCTTTCAGCCGTCAACGGATAGATTAATGCCAAAAAAGGACAACCCGAATCTCAATTGGGTCTCGTAACTTTTTTACCCTTCGTTTTTTCGACATCGGATTTTTACGGTAAAACGGAATTACCGTGGCTCGTCTTCGATTTACCAATGCTGGAGAGTGGTGTACCACGGTACTTTTCCGTTTCAAATCTATGCACGCATTTCTAAAAGTCGTACGGCATGTTTCGCCATTTCGGACGGATGTTGCACCTTGCACCGCGGATGTTGTACCCTGTAGATATCGATTATTCGGACGGCCATAACTTCTGGATCGTTTAGAGTTACGGGAGCCATAAACTGTCAAAACGAAGGCCATGGTGAGTTCTACGGATTTGACAGCTTTCAACCGTCAACGGATAGATTAATGCCCAAAAAGGACAACCCGAAACTCAATCGGGTCTCGTAAGTTTTTTACCCTTCGTTTTTTCGACACCGGATTTTTACGGTAAAGCGGGATTACCGTGGCTCGTCTTCGATTTACCATCGTTGGAGAGCGGTGCACCATGGTACTGTTCCGTTTCAAATCCATGCACGCATTTCTAAAGGTCATACGGCACTGTTTCGCCATTTCGGACGGATGTTGCACCTTGCACCGTGGATGTTGCACCCTATAGATATCGATTATTTGGACGGCCATAACTCCTCGCTCGTTTAGAGTTATGGGAGCCATAACCTATCAAAACGAAGACCACTGTGAGTTCTACGTCTTTGACAACTTTCAGCCATCAACAGATAGATTAATTCCCAAAAAGGACAACCCGAATCTCAATCGGGTCTCGTAAGTTTTTTACCCTTCGATTTTTCGACATCGGATTTTTACGGTAAAACGGAATTACCATGGCACATCTTCGATTTACCATCGCTGGAGAGTGGTGCACCATGCTACTGTTCCATTTCAAATCGATGCATGCATTTCTAAAAGTCGTACGGCACTGTTTTGCCATTTCAGACGGATGTTGCACCTTGCACCGTGGATGTTGCACCTTGTAGATATCGATTATTCGGACGGCCATTACTTCTGGCTCGTTTAGAGTTACGGGAGCCATAACCTGTCAAAATGAAGGCCACGGTGAATTCTACGGCTTTGACAGTTTTCAGCCATCAGCTGATAGATTAATGCCCAAAAAGGACAACCCGAATCTCAATCGGGTCTCGTAAGTTTTTTACCCTTCGTTTTTTCGACACCGTATTTTTACGGTAAAACGGGATTACCGTGCCTCCTCTTCGATTTACCATCGCTGGAGAGTGGTGAAGCATGGTACTGTTCTATTTCAAATCCATGCACGCATTTCTAAAATACGTACGACACTGTTTCGCCATTTCGGACGGAAGTTGCACCTTGCACCGTGGATGTTGCACCCTGTAGATATCGATTATTCGGACGACCATAACTACTGGCTCGTTTAGAGTTACGGGAGCCATAACCTGTCTAAACGAAGGTCATAATGAGTTCTACGGCTTTGATAGCTTTCAGCCGTCAATGGATAGATTAATGCCCAAAAAGGACAACCCGAGTCTCAATCTGGTCTCATAAGTTTTTTACTCTTCGTTTTTTCGACACCGGATTTTTACGGTAAAACGGGATTACCGTGGCTCGTCTTTGATTTACCATTGCTGGAGAGTGGTGCACCATGGTACTGTTCTGTTTCAAATCCTTGCACGCATTTCTAAAAGTCCTACGACACTGTTTCGCCATTTCGCCCGGATGTTGCACCTTGCACCGTGGATGTTGCACCCTGTAGATATTGATTATTCGGACGGCCGTAACTTCTGGCTCGTTTAGAGTTACGGGAGCCATAACCTGTCAAAACGAAGGCTACAGTGAGTTCTACGGCTTTGACAGCATCAATGGATAGATTAATGCCCAAAAAGCACAACCCGAATCTCAATCGGGTCTTGTAAGTTTTTTACCCTTCGTTTTTTCGACACCGGATTTTTACGGTAAAACGGTATTACCGTGGCTCGTCTTCGATTTACCATCGCTGGATAGTGGTGCACCATGGTACTATTTCGTTTCAAATCCATGCACGCATTTCTAAAGGTCGTACGGCACTGTTTCGCCATTTCGGACGGACGTTGCACCTTGCACCGTGGATGTTCCACCCTGTAGATATCGATTATTCGGACGGCCATAACTTCTGGCACGTTTAGTGTTACGGGAGCCATAACCTGTCAAAATGAAGGCCACTGTGAGTTCAACGGCTTTGACAGCTTTCAGCCGTCAACGGATAGATTAATGCCCAAAAAGGACAACCCGAATCTCAATCGGGTGTCGTAAGTTTTTTACCCTTCGTTTTTTCGACACCGGATTTTTACGGTAAAACGGGATTACCGTAGCTCGTCTTCGATTTACCATCGCTGGAGAGTGGTGCACCATGGTGCCGTTCCGTTTCAAATCCATGCACGCATTTCTAAAAGTCGTACGACACTGTTTCGCCATTTCGGACGGATGTTGCACCTTGCACCGTGGATGTTGCACCCTGTAGATATCGATTATTCGGACGGCCATAACTTCTGGCTTGTTTATAGTTACGAGAGCCATAACCTGTCAAAACGAAGGCCACGGTGAGTTCTACGGCTTGGACTGCTTTCTGCCGTCAACGGATAGATTAATGCCCAAAAAGGACAACCCGAATCTCAATCGGGTCTCGTAAGTTTTTTACCTTACGTTTTTTCGACATCGGATTTTTACGGTAAAACGGAATTACCGTGGCTCGTCTTCGATTTACCATCGCTGGAGAGTGGTGCACCATGGTACTGTTCCATTTCAAATCCATGTATGCATTTCTAAAAGTCGTATGGCACTGTTTCGCCATTTCGGACGGATGTTGCACCTTGCACCGCGGATATTGCACCCTGTAGATATCGATTATTTGGACGTCCATAACTTCTGACTCGTTTAGAGTTACAGGAGCCATAACCTGTGAAAACGAAGGCCAGAGTGAGTTCTACGGCTTTGACAGCTTTCATCCGTCAACGGATAGATTAGTGCCCAAAAAGGACAACCCAAATCTCAATCTAAGTTTTTTACCCTTCGTTTTTTCGACACCGGATTTTTAAGGTAAAACGGGATTACCGTGGCTCGTCTTCGATTTACCATCGCTGGAGAGTGGTGTACCATGGTACTGTTCCGTTTCAAATTCATGCACGCATTTCTAAAAGTCCTATGACACTGTTTCGCCATTTCGGTCGGACGTTGCACCTTGCACCGTGGATGTTGCACCCTGTAGATATCGATTATTCGGACGGCCATAACTTCTGGCTCGTTTAGAGTTACGGGAGCCATAAACTGTCAAAACAAAGTCCATGGTGAGTTCTACGGCTTTGACAGCTTTCAGCCGTCAATGGATAGATTAATCTCCAAAAAGCACAACCCGAATCTCAATCGGGTCTCGTAAGTTTTTTACCCTTCGTTTTTTCGACATCGGATTTTTACGGTAAAACGGGATTACCGAGGCTCGTCTTCGATTTACCATCGTTGGAGAGTGGTGCACCATGGTACTGTTCCGTTTCAAATCCATGCACGCATTTCTAAAAGTTGTACGGCACTGTTTCGCCATTTCGGTCGAATGTTGCACCTTGCACCGTGGATGTTGCACCCTGTAGATATCGATTATTCGGACGGCCATAACTTCTGGCTCATTTAGAGTTACGTGAGCCATAACCTGTCAAAACGAAGGCCACGGTGAGTTCTACGGCTTTGAATGCTTTAAGCCGTCAATGGATAGATTAATGCCCAAAAAGGACAACCCGAATCTCAATCGGGTCTCGTAAGTTTTTTACCCTTCGTTTTTTCGACACCGAATTTTTACGGTAAAACTGGCTTGTCTTCGATTTACCATCGTTGGAGAGTGGTGCACCATGGTACTGTTCCGTTTCAAATCCATGCACGCATTTCTAAAAGTCCTATGGCACTGTTTCACCATTTAAGACGGACGTTGCACCGTGGATGTTGCACCCTGTAGATATCGATTATTCGGACGGCCATAACTTCTGGCACGTTTAGTTTTACGGGAGCCATAACCTGTCAAAATGAAGGCCACGGTGAGTTCTACGGCTTTGACAGCTTTCATCCGTCGACGGATAGATTAATGCCCAAAAAGGACAAACCGAATTTCAATCTGGTCTCGTAAGTTTTTTACCCTTCGTTTTTTCGACACCGGATTTTTGCGGTAAAACGGGATTACCGTGACTCGTCTTTGATTTACCATGGCTGGAGAGTGGTGCACCATGGTACCGTTCCGTTTCAAATCCATGCACGCATTTCTAAAAGTCGTACGACACTGTTTCGCCATTTCGGACGGATGTTGCACCTTGCACCGTGGATGTTGCACGCTGTAGATATCGATTATTCGGACGGCCATAACTTCTGGATCGTTTAGAGTTACGGGAGCAATAACCTGTCAAAACGAAGGCCATGGTGAGTTCTACGGCTTTGGTAGCTTTCAGCCGTCAACGGATAGATTAATGCCCAAAAAGGACAACCCGAATCTCAATCGGGTCTCGTAAGTTTTTTACCCTTCGTTTTTTCGACATCGGATTTTTATGGTAAAACGGAATTACCGTGGCTCGTCTTCGATTTACCATCGCTGGAAAGTAGTGCACCATGGTACTGTTCCATTTCAAATCCATGCATGCATTTCTAAAAGTCGTACGGCACTGTTTCGCCATTTCGGACGGATGTTGCACCTTGCACCGCGGATATTGCACCCTGTAGATATCGATTATTCGGACGTCCATAACTTCTGGCTCATTTAGAGTTACGGGAGTCATAACCTGTCAAAACGAAGGCCACGGTGAGTTCTACGACTTTGACAGCTTTCACCCATCAACGGATACATTAATGCCCAAAAAGGACAACCCGAATCTCAATCTAAGTTTTTTACCCTTCGTTTTTTCGACACCGGATTTTTAAGGTAAAACGGGATTACCGTTGCTCGTCTTCGATTTACCATCGTTGGAGAGTGGTGCACCATGGTACTGTTCCGTTTCAAATCCATGCACGCATTTCTAAAAGTCCTATGGCACTGTTTCGCCATTTCGGCCGGACGTTGCACCTTGCACCGTGGATGTTGCACCTTGTAGATATCGTTTATTCGGACGGCCATAACTTCTTGCTCGTTTAGAGTTACGGGATCCATAACCTGTCAAAACAAAGGCCACGGTGAGTTCTACGGCTTTGACGGCTTTCTGCCGTCAACTGATAGATTAATGTCCAAAAAGCACAACCCGAATCTCAATCGGGTCTCGTAAGTTTTTTACCCTCCGTTTTTTCGACACCGGATTTTTACGGTAAAACGGGATTACCGTGGCTCGTCTTCGATTTACCATCGTTGGAGAGTGGTGCTCCATGGTACTGTTCCGTTTCAAATCCATGCATGCATTTCTAAAAGTCGTACGACACTGTTTCGCCATTTCGGACGAATGTTGCACCTTGCACCGTGGATGTTGCACCCTGTAGATATCGATTATTCGGAGGGCCATAACTTCTGGCTCGTTTAGAGTTACGTGAGCCATAACCTATCAAAATGAAGGCCACGGTGAGTTCTACGGCTTTGACTGCTTTCAGCCATCAACGGATAGATTAATGCCCAAAAAGGACAACCCGAATCTCAATCGGGTCTCGTAAGTTTTTTACCCTTCGTTTTTTCGACACCGGATTTTTACGGTAAAACTGGCTCGTCTTCGATTTACCATCGTTGGATAGTGGTGCACCATGGTACTGTTCCGTTTCAAATCCATGTACGCATTTCTAAAAGTCCTATAGCACTGTTTCGCCATTTAAGACGGACGTTGCACCTTGCACCGTGGATGTTGCACCCTGTAGATATCGATTATTCGGACGGCCATAACTTCTGGCACGTTTAGTTTTACGAGAGCCATAACCTGTCAAAATGAAGGCCACAGTGAGTTCTACGGCTTTGACAGCTTTCATCCGTCGACGGATAGATTAATGCCCAAAAAGGACAACCCGAATCTCAATCTGGTCTCGTAAGTTTTTTACCCTTCGTTTTTTCGACACCGGATTTTTGCGGTAAAACGGGATTACCGTGACTCGTCTTTGATTTACCATCGCTGGAGAGTGGTGCACCATGGTACCGTTCCGTTTCAAATCCATGCACGCATTTCTAAAAGTCGTACGACACTGTTTCGCCATTTCGGACGGATGTTGCACCTTGCACCGTGGATGTTGCACCCTGTAGATATCGATTATTCGGACGGCCATAACTTCTGGATCGTTTAGAGTTACGGGAGCAATAACCTGTCAAAACGAAGGCCACGGTGAGTTCTACGGCTTTGGCAGCTTTCAGCCGTCAACGGATAGATTAATGCCCAAAAAGGACAACCCGAATCTCAATCGGGTCTCGTAAGTTTTTTACCCTTCGTTTTTTCGACATCGGATTTTTATGGTAAAACGGAATTACCGTGGCTCGTCTTCGATTTACCATCGCTGGAAAGTAGTGCACCATGGTACTGTTCCATTTCAAATCCATGCATGCATTTCTAAAAGTCGTACGACACTGTTTCGCCATTTCG
Source organism: Allium cepa (assembly GCA_030765085.1). Classification (NCBI taxonomy): domain Eukaryota; kingdom Viridiplantae; phylum Streptophyta; class Magnoliopsida; order Asparagales; family Amaryllidaceae; genus Allium; species Allium cepa. The sequence continues at coordinate 31,403,232 of CM060943.1, read as the reverse complement.
GACGGATGTTGCACCTTGCACCGCGGATATTGCACCCTGTAGATATCGATTATTCGGACGTCCATAACTTCTGGCTCGTTTAGAGTTACGGGAGTCATAACCTGTCAAAACGAAGACCACGGTGAGTTCTACGGCTTTGACAGCTTTCACCCGTCAACGGATAGATTAATGCCCAAAAAGGACAACCCGAATCTCAATCTAAGTTTTTTACCCTTCGTTTTTTCGACACCGGATTTTTAAGGTAAAACGGGATTATCGTTGCTCGTCTTCGATTTACCATCGTTGGAGAGTGGTGCACGATGGTACTGTTCCGTTTCAAATCCATGCACGCATTTCTAAAAGTCCTATGGCACTGTTTCGCCATTTCGGCCGGACGTTGCACCTTGCACCGTGGATGTTGCACCTTGTAGATATCGTTTATTCGGACGGCCATAACTTCTGGCTCGTTTAGAGTTACGGGATCCATAACCTGTCAAAACAAAGGCCACGGTGAGTTCTACGGCTTTGACGGCTTTCAGCCGTCAATTGATAGATTAATGTCCAAAAAGCACAACCCGAATCTCAATCGGGTCTCGTAAGTTTTTTACCCTTCGTTTTTTCGACACCGGATTTTTATGGTAAAACGGGATTACCGTGGCTCGTCTTTGATTTACCATCGTTGGAGAGTGGTGCACCATGGCACTGTTCCGTTTCAAATCCATGCACGCATTTCTAAAAGTCGTACGACACTGTTTCGCCATTTCGGACGAATGTTGCACCTTGCACCGTGGATGTTGCACCCTGTAGATATCGATTATTCGGACGGCCATAACTTCTGGCTCGTTTAGAGTTACGTGAGCCATAACCTACCAAAACGAAGGCCACAGTGAGTTCTACGGCTTTGACTGCTTTCAGCCGTCAACGGATAGATTAATGCGCAAAAAGGACAACCCGAATCTCAATCGGGTCTCGTAAGTTTTTTACCCTTCGTTTTTTCGACACTGGATTTTTATGGTAAAACTGGCTCGTCTTCGATTTACCATCGTTGGATAGTGGTGCACCATGGTACTGTTCCGTTTCAAATCCATGCACGCATTTCTAAAAGTCCTATGGCACTGTTTCGCCATTTCGGATGGACGTTGCACCTTGCACCATGGATGTTGCACCCTGTTGATATCGATTATTCGGACGGCCATAACTTCTGGCACGCTTAGTGTTACGGGAGCCATAACCTGTCAAAATGAAGGCCACGGTGAGTTCTACGGCTTTGACAGCTTTCAGCTGTCGACGGATAGATTAATGCCCAAAAAGGACAACCCGAATCTCAATCTGGTCTCGTAAGTTTTTTACCCTTCGTTTTTTCGACACTGGATTTTTACGGTAAAACAGGATTACCGTGGCTCGTCTTTGACTTACCATCGCTGGAGAGTGGTGCACCATGGTACCGCTCCGTTTCAAATCCATGCATGCATTTCTAAAAGTCGTACGACACTGTTTCGCCATTTCGGACGGATGTTTCACCTTGCACCGTGGATGTTGCACCCTATAGATATCGATTATTCGGACGGCCATAACTTCTGGATCATTTAGAGTTACAGGAGCCATAACCTGTCAAAACAAAGGCCACGGTGAGTTCTACGGCTTTGACGGCTTTCAGCCGTCAACGGATAGATTAATGCCCAAAAAGGACAACCAGAATCTCAATCGGGTCTCGTAAGTTTTTTACCCTTCGTTTTTTCGACATCGGATTTTTTCGGTTAAACGGAATTACCGTGGCTTGTCTTCGATTTACCATCGCTTGAGAGTGGTGCACCATGGTACTGTTCCATTTCAAATACATGCACGCATTTCTAAAAGTCGTACGGCACTGTTTCGCCATTTCGGACGGATGTTGCACCTTGCACCGCGGATATTGCACCCTGTAGATATCGATTATTCGGACGTCAATAACATCTGGCTCGTTTAGAGTTACGGGAGCCATAACCTGTCAAAACGAAGGCCACGGTGAGTTCTACAGTTTTGACAGCTTTCATCCGTCAACGAATAGATTAATGCCCAAAAAGGACAACCCGAATCTCAATCTAAGTTTTTTACCCTTCGTTTTTTCGACACCGGATTTTTAAGGTAAAACGGGATTACCGTGGCTCGTCTTCGATTTACCATCGCTGGAGAGTGGTGCACTATGGTACTGTTCCGTTTCAAATCCATGCACGCATTTCTAAAAGTCCTATGGCACTGTTTCGCCATTTCGCCCGGACGTTGCACCTTGCACCGTGGATGTTGCACCTTGTAGATATCGATTATTCGGACGGCCATAACTTCTGGTTCGTTTAGAGTTACGGGAGCCATAACCTGTCAAATCGAAGGCCACGGTGATTTCTACGGCTTTGATGGCTTTCAGCTATCAACGGATAGATTAATGTCCAAAAAGCACAACCCGAATCTCAATCGGGTCTTGTAAGTTTTTTACCCTTCGTTTTTTCGACACCGGAACGGTAAAACGGGATTACCGTGGCTCGTCTTCGATTTACCATCGTTGGAGAGTGGTGCACCATGGTACTATTCCATTTCAAATCCATGCACGCATTTCTAAAAGTCGTACGGCACTATTTTGCCATTTCGGACGAATGTTGCACCTTGCACCGTGGATGTTGCACCCTGTAGATATCGACTATTCGGACGGCCGTAACTTCTGGCTCGTTTAGAGTTACGTGAGCCATAACCTGTCAAAAAGAAGGCCACGGTGAGTTCTACAGCTTTGACTGCTTTCAGCCATCAACGGTTAGATTAATGCCCAAAAAGGACAACCCGAATCTCAATCGGGTCTCGTAAGTTTTTTACCCTTCGTTTTTTCAACACCGGATTTTTACGGTAAAACTGGATCGTCTTCGATTTACCATCGTTGGAGAGTGGTGCACCATGGTACTGTTCCGTTTCAAATCCATGCCCGCATTTCTAAAAGTCATATGGCACTGTTTCGCCATTTCGGACGGACGTTGCACCTTGCACCGTGGATGTTGCACCCAGTAGATATCGATTATTCGGACAGCCCTAACTTCTGGCACGTTTAGTGTTACGGGAGCCATAACATGTCAAAATGAAGGCCACGGTGAGTTCTACGGCTTTGACAGCTTTTAGCCATCGACGGATAGATTAATGCCCAAAATGGACAACCCGAATCTCAATTTGGTCTCGTAAGTTTTTTACCCTTCATTTTTTCGACACCGGATTTTTACGGTAAAACGGGATTACCGTGGCTCGTCTTTGATTTACCGTCGTTGGAGAGTGGTGCACCATGGTACTGTTCCGTTTTAAATCCATGCACGCATTTCTAAAAGTCCTACGGCACTGTTTCGCCATTTCGGCCGAATGTTGCACCTTGCACCGTGGATGTTGCACCCTGTAGATATCGATTATTCGGACGGCCATAACTTCTGGCTCGTTTAGAGTTACGGGAGCCATAACCTGTCAAAACGAAGGCCACTGTGAGTTCTACGGCTTTGACAGCTTTCAACCATCAACGGATAGATTAATGCCCAAAAAGCACAACCCGAATCTCAATCGGGTATCGTGAGTTTTTTACCCTTCGTTTTTTCGACACTGGATTTTTACGGTAAAACGGTATTACCGTGGCTCGTCTTCGATTTACCATCGCTAGATAGTGGTGCACCATAGTATTGTTTCGTTTCAAATCCATGCACCATTTCTAAAAGTCGTACGGCACTGTTTCGCCATTTTGGACGGATGTTGCACCTTGCACCGTGGATGTTGCACCCTGTAGATATCGATTATTTGGACGGCCATAACTTCTGGCTCGTTTAGAGTTACGGGAGCCATAACCTGTCAAAACGAAGGCCACGGTGAGTTCTACGGCTTTGACCGCTTTCAGGCATCAACGGATAGATTAATGACCAAAAAGGACAACCCGAATCTCAATCTGGTCTCGTAAGTTTTTTACCCTTCGTTTTTTCGACACCGATTTTTTACGGTAAAACGGATTACCGTGGTTCGTCTTCGATTTACCATCGCTGGAGAGTAGTGCAACATGGTACTGTTCCGTTTCGAATCCATGCACGCTTTTCTAAAAGTCGTACGGCACTGTTTCGCCATTTCGGACGGACGTTGCACCTTGCACAGTGGATGTTGCACCCTGTAGATATCGAATATTCGGACGGCCATAACTTCTGGCACGTTTATTGTTACAGGAGCCATAACCTGTCAAAATGAAGGCCACGGTGAGTTCTACGGCTTTGACAGCTTACCGCCGTCAACAGATAGATTAATGTCCAAAAAGGACAACCCGAATCTCAATCGGGTGTCGTAAGTTTTTTACCCTTCGTTTTTTCGACACCGGATTTTTACGGTAAAACGGGATTACCATGGCTCGTCTTCGATTTACCATCGCTGGAGAGTGGTGCACCATGGTACCGTTCCATTTCAAATCCATGCACGCATTTCTAAAAGTCGTACGACACTGTTTCGCCATTTCGAACGGATGTTGCACCTTGCACCGTGGATGTTGCACCCTGTAGATATCGATTATTCGGACGGCCATAACTTCTGCCTCGTTTAGAGTTACGGGAGCCATAACCTGTCAAAACGAAGGCCACGGTGAGTTCTACGGCTTTTACAGCTTTCAGTCGTCAATGGATAGATTAATGTCCAAAAAGCACAAGCCGAATCTCTCGTCTTCGATTTACCATTGCTGGAGAGTGGTGCACCACGGTACTGTTCCGTTTCAAATCCATGCACGCATTTCTAAAAGTCGTACGACACTGTTTCGCCATTTAGAACGGATGTTGCACCTTGCACCGTGGATGTTGCACCCTGTGGATATCAATTATTTGGACGGCCATAACTCGTCGCTCGTTTAGAGTTACGGGAGTCATAACCTGTCAAAACGAAGGCCACGATGAGTTCTACGGCTTTGAACGCTTTCAGCCGTCAACGGATTGACTAATGCCCAAAAAGGACAACCCGAATCTCAATCGGTACTCGTAAGTTTTGTACCCTTCGTTTTTTCGACACCGGATTTTTACGGTAAAACGGGATTACCGTGGCTCGTCTTCGATTTACCATCGCTGGAGAGTGGTGCACCATGGTACTTTTCCGTTTCAAATCCATGCATGCATTTCTAAAAGTCGTACGGCACTCTTTCGCCATTTCGGACGGATGTTGCACCTTGCACCGTGGATGTTGCACCCTGTAGATATCGATTATTCGGACGACCATAACTTCTGGCTCGTTTAGAGTTACGAAAGCCATAACCTGTCAAAACGAAGGCCACAGTGAGTTCTACGGCTATAACAGCTTTCAGCCGTCAACGGATAGATTAATGCCCAAAAAGAACAACCCGAATCTCGATCGGGTCTCGTAAGTTTTTTGCCCTTCGTTTTTTCGACATCGGATTTTTACGGTAAAACGGAATTACCGTGGCTCGTCTTCGATTTACCAACGCTGGAGAGTGGTGCACCATGGTACTGTTCTGTTTCAAATCCATGCACGCATTTTTAAAAGTCGTACGGCACTGTTTCGCTATTTCAGACGGATGTTGCACCTTGCACTGCGGATGTTGCACCTTGTAGATATCGATTATTCGGAAGGCAATAACTTCTGGCTCGTTTAGAGTTACGGAAGCCATAACTGTCAAAACGAAGGCCATGGTGAGTTCTACGGATTTGATAGCTTTCAGCCGTTAACGGATAGATTAATGCCCAAAAAGCACAACCCGAATCTCAATCGGGTCTCGTAAGTTTTTTACCCTTTGTTTTTTCGACACCGGATTTTTACGGTAAAGCGGGATTACCGTGGCTCGTCTTCGATTTACCATTGCTAGAGAGTGGTGCACCATGGTACTGTTCCATTTCAAATCCATGCACGCATTTCTAAATGTCGTACGGCACTGTTTCGCCATTTCGAACGGATGTTGCACCTTGCACCGTGGATGTTGCACCCTGTGGATATCGATTATTTGGACGGCCATAACTCCTCGCTCGTTTAGAGTTACGGAAGCCATAACCTGTCAAAATGAAGGCCATGGTGAGTTCTATGGGTTTGACAGCTTTCAACCGTCAACGGATAGATTAATGCCCAAAAAAGACAACCTGAATCTCAATCGGGTCTCGTAAGTTTTGTACCCTTCGTTTTTTCGACATCGGATTTTTACGGTAAAACGGAATTACCGTGGCTCGTCTTCGATTTACCATCGCTGGAGAGTGGTGCACATGGTACTGTTCCATTTCAAATCCATGCACGCATTTCTAAAAGTCGTACGGCACTGTTTCTCCATTTCGGACGGATGTTGCACCTTGCACCGTGGATGTTGCACCCTGTAGATATCGATTATTCGGACGACCATAACTTCTGGCTCGTTTAGAGTTACGGGAGCCATAACCTGTCAAAACAAAGGCCACGGTGAGTTCTATGGCTTCGATAGCTTTCAGCCATCAACGGATGGATTAATGCCCAAAAAGGACAACCCGAATCTCAATCTGGTCACGTATGTTTTTTACCCTTCGTTTTTTCGACACCGGATTTTTACGGTAAAACGGGATTACCATGGCTCGTCTTCGATTTACCATCGCTGGAGGGTGGTGCACCATGGTACTGTTCCGTTTTAAATCCATGCACGCATTTCTAAAAGTCCTACGGCACTGTTTCGCCATTTCGGCCGGATGTTGCACCTTGCACCGTGGATGTTGCACCCTGTAGATATCGATTATTCGGACGGCCATGACTTCTGTCTCGTTTAGAGTTACGGGAGACAGAACCTGTCAAAACGAAGGCCATGGTGAGTTCTACAGCTTTGACATCTTTCAGCCGTCAACGGATAGATTAATGCCCAAAAAGCACAACCCGAATCTCAATCGGGTCTCGTAAGTTTTTTACCCTTCGTTTTTTCGACACCGGACTTTTATGGTAAAACGGATTACCGTGGCTCGTCTTCGATTTACCATCGCTGGAGAGTGGTGTACCTTGGTACTGTTTCGTTTCAAATCCATGCACGCATTTCTAAAAGTTGTACGGCGCTGTTTCGCCATTTCGGACGGATGTTGCACCTTGCACCGTGGATGTTGCACCCTATAGATATCGATTATTCGGACGGCCATAACTTCTGGCTCATTTAGAATTACGGGAGCCATAACCTTTCAAAACGAAGGCCACGGTGAGTTCTACGGCTTTGTTAGCTTTCAGCCGTCAATGGATAGATTAATGCCCAAAAAGCACAACCCGAATCTCAATCGGGTCTCGTAAGTTTTTTACCCTTCATTTTTTTGACATCGGATTTTTACGGTAAAATGGGATTACCGTGGTTTGTCTTCGATTTACCATCGCTGGAGAGTGGTGCACCATGGTACTGTTCTGTTTCGAATCCATGCACGCATTTCTAAAAGTCGTACGGCACTTTTTCGCCATTTCGGACGGACGTTGCACCTTGCACCGTGTATGTTGCACCCTGTAGATATCGATTATTCGGACGGCCAAACTTCTGGCTCGTTTAGTGTTACGGGAGCCATAACCTGTCAAAACGAAGGCCACGGTGAGTTCTACGGCTTTGATAGCTTTCAGCCGTCAACGGATAGATTAATGCCCAAAAAGGACAACCCGAATCTCAATCGGGTCTCGTAAGTTTATTACCCTTCGTTTTTTCAACACCGGATTTTTACGGTAAAACGGGATTACCGTGGCTCGTCTTCGATTTACCATCGCTGGAGAGTGGTGCACCATGGTACTGTTCCGTTTCAAATCCATGGACGCATTTCTAAAAGTCGTACGGCACTGTTTCGCCATTTCGAACGGATGTTGCACCTTGCACCGTGGATGTTGCACCCTGTAGATATCGATTATTCAGACGGCCATATCTTCTCGCTCGTTTATAGTTACGGAAGCCATAACCTGTCAAAACGATGGCCATAGTGAGTTCTACGGGTTTGACAGCTTTCAGCCGTCAACGGATAGATTAATGCCCAAAAAGGACAACCCGAATCTCAATCGGGTCTCGAAAGTTTTTTACCCTTCGTTTTATCGACATCGAATTTTTACGGTAAAACGGAATTACCTTGGCTCGTCTTCGATTTACCATCGCTGGAGGGTGGTGCACCATGGTACTGTTCCGTTTCTAATCCATGCACGCATTTCTAAAAGTCGTACGGCACTGTTTCGCCATTTCGGACGGATGTTGCACGTTGCACCGCGGATGTTGCACCCCGTAGATATCGGTTATTCGGACGTCCATAACTTCTGGCTCGTTTAGAGTTACGGGAGCCTTAACCTGTCAAAACAAAGGCCAAAGGTGAGTTCTACGGCTTTGACAGCTTTCAACCGTTAACGGTTAAATTAATGCCCAAAAAGGACAACCCGAATCTCAATCTATGTTTTTCACCCTTCGTTTTTTCGACACCGGATTTTCAAGGTAAAACGGGATTACCGTGGCTCGTATTCGATTTACCATCGCTGGAGAGTGGTGCACCATGGTACCGTTCCGTTTCAAATCCATGCACGCATTTCTAAAAGTCCTACGGCACTGTTTCGCCATTTCGGCCGGATGTTGCACCTTGCATCGTGGATGTTGCACCTAGTAGATATCGATTACTCGGACGGCCATACCTTCTGGCTCGTTTAGAGTGACGGGAGCCATAACCTGTCGAAACGAAGGCCATGGTGAGTTCTACGGCTTTGATAGCTTTTAGCCATCAACAGATAGATTAATGTCCAAAAAGCACAACCCGAATCTCAATCGGGTGTCGTAAGTACCCTTCGTTTTGTTCGACACCGGATTTTTACGGTAAAACGGAATTACCGTGGCTCGTCTTCAATTTACCATCGCTGGAGAGTGGTGCACCATGGTACTATTCCATTTCAAATCCATGCACGCATTTCTAAAAGTCGTACGGCACTGTTTCGCCATTTCGGACGGATGTTGCACCTTCCACCGCGGATGTTGCACCCTGTAGATATCGATTATTCGGATGTCCATAACTTCTGGCTCGTTTAGAGTTACGGGAGCCTAAACCTGTCAAAACGAAGGCCGCGGTGAGTTCTACGGCTTTGACAGCTTTCAGCCGCCAACGGATAGATTAATGCCCAAAAAGGACAACCCGAATCTCAATCTGGTCTCGTAAGTTTTTTACCCTTCGTTTTTTCGACACCAGATTTTTACGGTAAAACGGGATTACCGTGGCTCGTCTTCGATTTACCATCACTGGAGAGTGGTGCAACATGGTACCGTTCCGTTTCAAATTCATGCACGCATTTCTAAAAGTCCTACGGCACTGTTTCGCCATTTCGGCAGGATGTTGCACCTTGCATCGTGGATGTTGCACCCTGTAGATATCGATTACTCGGACGGCCATAACTTCTGGCTCGTTTAGAGTTATGGGAGCCATAACCTGTCAAAACAAAGGCCACGGTGAGTTCTACGGCTTTGACAGCTTTCAGCCGTCAACGGATAGATTAATGTCCAAAAAGCACAATCCGAATCTCAATCGGGTCTCGTAAGTTTTTTACCCTTCGTTTTTTCGACAACGGATTTTTACGGTAAAACGGGATTACCGTGGCTCGTCTTCGATTTACCATCATTGGAGAGTGGTGCTGTGACGACCGCCCATGACTCCCGCACCAAAACAAGAGAATAGTGCGCTGAAAGGTGTGCCAGGTAGCCATGGACGATAGTCAGGGTAAAATAAAATCGCAGAATCTCTATCGTAACTCACAGCGCATGGATAAAATACAATAGAGAAATATATAGTGAAGTCTCATAATAGAAAATCATCATATAAGCATCACAATAGTTTTATACAATCATCTCAACAAATCCATACAACAAGACCTCACTACATAACACTCAATCAAATCCAGCAGCGGATACCCAGTACATATAGAAAGAAATAATATGCATAGCCTCCTGCTCGTCTTCGTCATCATCAGCGGATCACTCTAAGCACAGCACCTGCCACCTGCTACCTAGTCTGCCCATCCCAACATGGATGAACAGCCCAAGGTAATAAGAGGAGACATAAAACCTTGAGTCAGACAAAGTCTTAGTGAGCAGTAAATTAACAATCAAACATACCAAAAGAGCATAAGGAATAAAAGGAATAGGAACCAAAGCATCCCACTCCACCTCATCTCACAGTGATAGCCCCCAGACACACACTAAGGAGAATCAAGCATAACAATATAGACAATTAAGGTAAAGCAATAACCACTCGAGTCAAGGACGATGTTTTCCAAATACAAACCCCCAAGGCCTAAACCAAGATCAGATAAGCACCCAGAAAACACCGCTCTTGAGACCGAATGATAATACAACCAAACATCCATGACTCTGGCTATCACTGTTATCATTGCTTTGATATCACCGTTAGTTGAATGACCACCTGTCAAGGGCTAATGGTAACCCCGGTCTAGACATAACTCCGCACGTCATCGTGACCCGTGCCTAAGCCGAACGCATCAGCCCAGAGTACTAGCACGTCATCGTGACCCGTGCCTGGAACGTCATCGTGACCCGTTCCAACGTACCCTTCCTTTGAGAATGCTAGAACCTTCAACAACGATGAAGTCTCAGCCTCCTAGTCATCCTCCTTGACGACCATTTCCATACTAGCTCAAGCGCCTCCCAAGCTAACCATTATCCACACCAACCCGGACCGCATCACCGAGTTATAACTTTGCACGTCGTCATGACCCGTGCTTGGAACGTCATCATGACCCGTCCCATCACAACATATGTCTTGCCTCACCACATCATAGCAAAGTCTTCCATCTTGGAACGTCATCATGACCCGTCCCCTCTCAACATAAGCCTTGCCTCATCATATCATAGCAAAGTCCCAACTCAATCATGCTTTGCCTTCTCGCATCATGGCAAGATCCCATATCCTCGAATCCATTCATATGAGCTTCCACATCCGCTTCATATGCTACAGGCAGCTTCCACCATTCAAGAGCCTTTCCACTTAGCTATTGAATCATCTCGAACCATCTTGTTCCAAATCAACTACAAGCTAACTTGAAACAATCAAACCAATCATACCAATCATACATTCAAACAATCAAGCATTCAAACAAGATCTAACAAGCAATATTAACTATAATGGCAATTTCGTAATTAAATGAGCAAAAGTCCAACATATGTGAAATCATGGTTTTTAGCATAGATCTATCAAATATAAAACATGGGTTTTGTCTCTAATACTTGTTAAACAAACTTGCATAGGTAAACATCTTCACAAATGATGGATCTACATGCAGACTTTAGGAAAATGTGAGAAAACACTATCTTAAACACATAAACTAGCTACCAATCCCATATACTCCCTTGGATCCGCGTGAGAGATAACTACCACTCACCAAATCACCAAAACAACCTAAAATCAATCAACTTCAGATCTGGACAGCAAGGACTTGAGCTTGATCCGGAGAAATTTCACTTGAAACGGTGAAATCTAGCTTCTTCGGATGAAAATCTTCAACTTTGGATCTTCGATCTTTGATCTTGTTCTTCGATCTTCAATGGATGTTAGCACTTGATAGAAGTAGAGAAAGAAGTGAAGAAAATACTGTAGTCGAGTTTCCAAAATGGCAGCACTTCGTCGCTTCAAAAACCGGTGCCAAAAAGTGGGCCGAACCCCTCTATTTATAGGCTGGAATCCCCCTTAACTCGGCCAACTTCTTAACTCGGAGCTCGCTATTAGGTCGTCCCCGACCTATCACTTGCCGACCTAACGTTCTCGCCGACTCACGACCTAAGCAACACAACAACTACCGCCCTAAAGACATGGCCGACCCAAGACTCAAGCGACCTAACCATAACACGGCCACACAACCTAACTTAGGTCGCTGCCGACCCAACCCCTAGCCGACTCAACATAAGTCGGTCACGGCTTAACCAATGCCCACTATTCCCACATTGGGTTCCGACCTAACCTCCTACCGACCTAAGTCCTTAACACATATGACCGACCTAACGACCTAACTAAACCCAGGGCCACACGACCTAGTTCCTGCCGACCTAAGCCTAAGCCTTATCCTGACCTACGAGACACGACTTAGCGGCTTAACCTTATGGCCGTCCTAAGCCCTAGCCGACTCAACCAATGCCGACCTAAATTCTACCAACCTAAGTCCCCAACGGCTTACCTACTAAGTCGGCCCACCGACCTAACGACACATGGGATAACGTACTCTACCGACCCAAGCCTTAGGTCGTATTCCCTTTAACCCGGCAACCTTATGAGTCAGCCAACCTTAACTCGGCAACACCCTTAGGTCGGTCAACCTAAATCGGTCACAACCTTATCCCGGTAATATCTGCTAATTCGGTCAAACGACTCACGACCCATGACCCTAAGTCGGTCAACCCCTAACTAGTTAACTCCTATAGCTCGGCCACTCCCTTAGGTCGGTCATGCGACCTAAACTTCCTTAGGTCGGTTATGCGACCTAGACTCAACTCGGCAACTCTTGACTCGGTCACGAGTTAACTCCATAACTCGTTCCAACTTATGAGTCGGTCACGACTCAAGCTAGAGACAACACAAACAACACTAACGACCTGCAAATTCTACGATCTATCGACACGTAAAAATACGGGTCGTTACATTCTCTCCCCCTTAGGAATTTCGCCCCCGAAATTCCAAGCAAACAACAGCAATTCACAATTATTCCGCATGCCTACCATCCATAGCAATCAACAAACCATGCATCCAATTCTAACCTAGCATGCAGAATTCTAAGACTTAGAACAAGCTACAAATTCATGAGATGTCACGACACTTTAGGGCCATACCTCGAAGAGTCCGGGATGAGCTGCCTTCATCCTCTCTTCCTCCTCCCACGTACAGTCGTTAACATCATCACTCCATTGTACCTTGAGCAACGTAATCGTCTTTCTCCTAAGCTGTTTCGTATCGGTTTCAACAATACGAAGCGGCTTACGAGGTCTCGTAACCACGGGATCAACCTCTAAGTCTTCACAGCTATCAGCAGAAACCACTGTAGTTGGGTCGTGCACATACTTCCGTAGATACGATACATGAAAAACATTGTGCACACCCGCCATCTTTTCCGGTAACTCCAATCTATAAGCGAGCTTTCCAATTCGCTCGATAATCGGGAATGGTCCAACAAATCTCGGAGTTAACTTTCCTTTCTTCCCGAATCTAATAACATTCTTCAATGGAGAAATCTTCACAAAAACCATATCACCCACGTCGAATTCCAAATCCTTTCGACGATTATCCGCATAACTTTTCTGACGATCTTGGGCTGCCTTCATTCGTTGCCGAATGATCTCTATACAATCCGAAGTCTGTCGAATCATCTCTGGCCCAAGTATCAACTTTTCTCCAGTTTCCAACCAACATGTCGGAGAGTTACACGGTCTTCCATATAATGCCTCATATGGTGCCATACCAATACTCGACTGATAACTGTTATTATAAGCAAACTCCACCAAATGAAGGTGATCTTCCCATGATCCTCCGAAGTCCAAAACACATGCTCTAAGAAGATCTTCCAAAACTCGGTTGACTCTCTCAGTCTGACCATCGGTTTGAGGGTGATAAGCTGTACTCAAACACAACTCGGTTCCCAAAACTTCCTGGAAGCTCTTCCAAAATCTACTAGTGAACAATGGATCTCGATCGCTCACTATACTCTTCGGAACACCATGGAATCGAACAATCCACTTTACATACAATTCAGCCAACTTCGATGCAGTCCTAGTTGATCGAACAGGAATGAACCTTGCACTCTTAGTCAAACGATCTATTATGACCCAAATCCCTTCATTCCCTGCTCTTGACCTAGGTAGACCATCGATAAAATCCATCGACACTTGCTCCCACTTCCACGTAGGAACTTCTAATGGCTGAAGTAATCCACTGGGCTTCTTCTGCTCAGCTTTCACCAACTGGCAATTCATACACTTGGAAATAAAATTTCCAACATCTTTCTTCATACCTTCCCAGTAGTAGACTCTCTTCATATCCCGATACATCTTATTTCCACCTGGATGAATTGTCAACTTCAAGTGATGACTTTCCCTCAGAACTTCATCTCTCAATCCATCCACATCGGGAACAACCAATCGTCCTTGCTTTCGAAGCCAACCCTCTCGATCGACCTCGAATCCTTTATCCTTCTCTGGTTCCAATCCAGATTCCAAATCACGAATAATCTTGACAAGCTTATCATCTCGCCTTTGGCTCTCACCAATCCTTTCCACAAGAGTAGGCCTTATCGATAAGTTTGCCAACATCTCAGGTTCCAATTCACATCTAGGCCTGAAGTCAAACTCAGCCAAATACTCAAGACTCTTCCATTCCGAAAACATGGCTCCCAAACCTGCATGTCTTCGACTTAACGCATCTGCTCCTGCGTTACCTTTCCCCGGAGTATAGGCTATACCAAAATCATAAGATGCTAGAAACTCCAGCCACCGTTGCTGTCGAAGATTCAAATCCTTTTGGGAGAACAGATACTTCAACGACTTATGATCTGTAAACAACTCAAATCTAACTCCCAATAGATAATGTCTCCACATCTTCAGAGCAAACACAATCGCCGCTAACTCCAAATCATGAGTCGGATAATTCCTTTCATGCGGCTTCAGTTGTCGACTAGCATATGCAACAACTTTATCTTTCTGCATTAGCACTGCTCCTAGTCCAGTGCCACATGCATCGGTGTAAACCACCATCTCATCATTCCCACTTGGAATAGTCAAAACAGGAGCACTCGTCAGTCGCTCTTTCAGGATTACGAAAGCTTGCTCACACTTATCATCCCATCTGAACACTTGGTTCTTTTTCAAATCCATGCACGCATTTCTAAAAGTCGTACGGCACTGTTTCGCCATTTCGGACGGATGTTGCACCTTGCACCGTGGATGTTGCACCCTGTAGATATCGATTATTCGGACGGCCATAACTTCTGGCTCGTTTAGATTTACGGGAGCCATAACCTGTCAAAACGAAGGCCACGGTGAGTTCTACGGCTTTGACCGCTTTCAGCCGTCAACGGATACATTAATGCCCAAAAAGGACAACACGAATCTCAATCGGGTCTCGTAAGTTTTTTACCCTTCGTTTTTTTCGACACCGGATTTTTACGGTAAAACTGGCTCGTCTTTGATTTACCATCGTTGGAGAGCGGTGCACCATGGTATTGTTCCGTTTCAAATCCATGTACGCATTACTAAAAGTCGTACGGCACTGTTTCGCCATTTCAGACGGATGTTGCACCTTGCACCGCGGATGTTGCACCCTGTAGATATCGATTATTCGGACGTCCACAACTTCTGGCTCGTCTAGAGTTACGGGAGCCATAACCTGTCAAAACGAAGGCCACGGTGAGTTCTACGGCTTTGAGAGCTTTCAGCCGTCGACGGATAGATTAATGTCCAAAAAGGACAACCCGAATCTCAATCTAGTCTCGTAAGTTTTTTACCCTTCCTTTTTTCGACACCGGATTTTTACGTTAAAACGAGATTACCGTGGCTCGTCTTCGATTTACCATCGCTGGATAGTGGTACACCACGGCACTGTTCCGTTTCAAATCCATGCACGCATTTATAAAAGTCGTACGGCACTATTTCGCCATTTCGGACGGATGTTGCACCTTGCACTGTGGATGTTACACCCTGTAGATATCGATTATTCGGACGGCCATAACTTCTGGCTCGTTTAGAGTTACGGGAGCCATAACCTGTCAAAACGAAGGCCACGGTGAGTTCTACGGCTTTGACTGCTTTCAGCCATCAACGGATTGATTAATGCCCAAAAAGGACAACCCGAATCTCAACCGGTACTCGTAAGTTTTTTACCCTTCGTTTTTTTGACACCGAATTTTTACGGTAAAACGGGATTACGGTGGCTCGTCTTCGATTTACCATCGCTGGAGAGTGGTGCACCATGGTACTTTTCCGTTTCAAATCCATGCACGCATTTCTAAAAGTCATACGGCACTGTTTCGCCATTTCGGACGAATGTTGCACCTTGCACCGTGGATGTTGCACCCTGTAGATATCGATTATTCGGACGACCATAACTTCTGGCTCGTTTAAAGTTACGAAAGCCATAACCTGTCAAAACAAAGGCCACGGTGAGTTCTACGGCTATAACAGCTTTCAGCCATCAACGGATAGATTAATGCCCAAAAAGGACAACCCGAATCTTAATCGGGTCTCGTAAGTTTTTTACCCTTCGTTTTTTCGACATCGGATTTTTACGGTAAAACGGAATTACCGTGGCTCGTCTTCAATTTGCCAACGCTGGAGAGTGGTGCACCATGGTGCTGTTCCATTTCAAATCCATGCACACATTTCTAAAAGTCGTACGACACTGTTTGGCCATTTCGGACGGATGTTGCACCTTGCACCGCTGATGTTGCTCCTTGTAGATATCGATTATTCGGACGGGCATAACTTCTGCCTCGTTTAGAGTTACGGGAGCCATAACCTGTCAAAACGAAGGCCACGGTGAGTTCTACGGATTTGATTACTTTCAGCCGTCAACGGATAGACTAATGCCCAAAAAGCACAACCTGAATCTCAATCGGGTCTCGTAAGTTTTTTACCCTTTGTTTTTTCGACACCGGATTTTTACGGTAAAGCGGGATTACCGTGGTTCGTCTTCGATTTACCATCGCTAGAGAGTGGTGCACCATGGTACTCTTCCGTTTCAAATCCATGCACGCATTTCTCATAGTCGTACGGCACTGTTTCGCCATTTCGAATGGATGTTGCACCTTGCACCGTGGATGTTGCACCCTGTAGATATCGATTATTCGGACGGCCATAACTCCTCGCTCGTTTACAGTTACGGGAGCCATAACCTGTCAAAATGAAGGCCATGGTGAGTTCTACGGTTTTGACAGCTTTCAACCGTCAACGGATAGATTAATGCCCAAAAAGGACAACCTGAATCTCAATCGGGTCTCGTAAGTTTTTTACCCTTCGTTTTTTCGACATCGAATTTTTATGGTAAAACGGAATTACCGTGGCTCGTCTTCGATTTACCATCGCTGGAGAGTGATGCACCATAGTACTGTTCCATTTCAAATCCATGTACGCATTTCTAAAAGTCGTACGACACTGTTTCGCCATTTCGGACGGATGTTGCACCTTGCACCGCGGATGTTGCACCCTGTAGATATCGATTATTCGGAAGTCCATAACTTCTGGCTCGTTTAGAGTTTCTGTGATGACCCGCAAATCCGTACCACTTGAATATTCACTAATCTCCATAGATTAACTCAAGATGAACAGAAATACGAATTATCAATGTTTAAGAAAAAGAAGAAGAGAGAAGAAGAGAGAAGATAGTAGGAAATAGAGGGAAAAGAAAATAAGAATAGAACGGGACAGAAAGAAAACAACAACATCAGAATCTCACAATCGCAGCGGAACAACATATAATAATAAATGAATAATCTTTAAACAAAGAACTATATCGGTTATTACATTGCATTTCATTTCATTACATCATATCATCTGAGTGTACAACAACAAACAGCATCAAACAGCGGAAAAGAAATACTATATACTAGTAATACGCCATGCCATCCAGCTTGTCTCCAGCAACTCCTGAATAGCCTGATAATCCTAACTCTTAACTGCCCATGTGGAAATTGGTGGGCACCCAGAGTTTAGGAAGGAAAACAATAAACTCCGAGTCAGTCATGTGACTAGTGTGAGAACTCAAAATAGTTTATTTATCTTTAAAATAAAAATAGAGGAATATTTTTAATGTCAATTCGCAATGCTTTTAAAAAATGAGGCTACCATAAGGCCTCCCGCACACACACACAATGCAAACGCAGAATCGGAGGAGATTTCTCCTTATGATAGTCAAAGATGCTTGATACGCATTTAAAATAACATTTGATATTATTACTAGTGCATAGTGTAGGAAAATATTTCGAAAATAGAATATAAATCTTAGCCAACATAGACATTCCGAACTATGCCTACTATAGCTACCATCCAAACAGTGGGGCGCCACCATAAGTGAATGATAGGTTCTACAACTAATACCGTACAAGGTTTCGTATTGGGAATTGGATTTCCAACAAATGGTCAGGCCAAAGAACTTCCCATTGCCACATGAGAATGCCTCTTGAAGGACATCCCCGAGAACCAAACCGGATCTCTGCCAACACATGGCCGGGTTACCCCTAACTGAGTAACAACTGACCGAGTATGCCATCCCCCGGTCCTTTGGGACCTTTCACCGAGCGCTCGTAATCAATTCACACAATCATAAATAAAGTATTTCAACATGAGTAAGTATCTGGGCTCCATACCATGATACCACCCTTTTCCAGAAGGAAATGCACATACCCTAAAGGGCGCTACCCCTCATAACCTTGCTGCATCTTTCCTGTTTTGACCATTTCCGGGGTGTGAGGCACGACGAAGTCTCGTCCACAAAAACACACTTTATACAAAAGCCATGCTTTGGGTCAACAAATGATCATAGAAATGATCACAAAGATAAACGATCAAACAAATGATCCTATCACAAATGATCAACACAATGATCATTTCACAGCAACACTCAGCATGTCACATTACCAAATTGGGAAAATATCGCTGATGACCTTCAACTACATAACCTCTGAGCTCGTACGTCTCAGAGAAGGGTGTTAAGCTAAAAGAATAAATTCTCCGCCACCAACAGAAATATATTTGAAGAAATCGGCTTTATATCTCAAATTGTAATGTCAGACATACAATCCATACAAGTCTGTTCAGGGATCGAACAGAACCGAAGGCACTTACAAAGAAGTCCTTGCAATCCGGATATCCACAATCCTAATCGGATTCCCCATCACATATGGAGAACTCTATACCGGAGCATCTCGGTGCAGAGTCAATCGACAGGTCATCCAATCGCTCTCGCAAATATCCAGTCTTCAACACCGATCATCAATGCTATCCATTACGTCGTATCACTATTCGGAATGGGTAATCCGAATAACGAGCGCAATAATCTAAAAATAAGTATAGCATTCAAATTCAGCAAATCACAACAAATACCTTTCAAAGGTAAATATTGATAGTCGGTTATTGAACTATCAATGGATATGCACACATCACCAGATTCCAAATAATTTTCTAAATTATTTATTTTCCAAAATATCTTTACAAGATATAAAATTTCAATACCTCAAAAATAAATCAATATTTATTTTCATACAAATTCCACTTTCTTTTATAAATTCCTTAGTGGATTTATATTCCAAAATATCCATGCATATACGATTTCAATTTTTCATTTCAATTTATCTTCAAAAAGATAAATTCTCAAAATATTCACTTATTATTGGAAAACATTTCCATACTTATTAAATAAGTAATTCACAAATCTTTTTATTTTCTACACTTGGAAAATATTCAATATACTTAAATCGAAATTAAGTATATATTTCATTCTTTAAGGAAATCATTCTCTTAAACATATTTATTTGGGCCAAAACGAATGTTACGTAAAACATCGTTACGACAACCCAAAATCACTAGTATAGGGATTCGAAATTAAAATAGATATGTACATCCCAATACTATACAAAACATTTCCTTTCGGAAATCATTTACTATAACAACAGTGTTATAGTCCATCATTTCCTTCTATTTCTCGAAAACGTCTATTTCAATAATGAATGTTGAAATCTATGGTTTCGAATCTCAACACCTTTTAAAACATCGTTAGATCGTTTTAATTCTATTTAAAACATCACATTCAAAACAATTTCTTTAACATATTATTCACTATTTAAAAACGTGAATATACTTCGTTAACAAATTTCATCATTTCTATACATTTTACTTTAAAGGATTATTCACTGTCTAAAACGTGAATATAACTCCATTAATAAGTTATAAAAATTAACTTATCAAAATAAGTCGTTTGCGAATTTATAAACAACGTTTATAAATTCCTTTTCTATTTATTGTATAACAATTTCCTTTTATAAATTCCTTTACTAACCTATTCAATTTATAACTCAATTATAAACCAAAGGTTCACATTATAAGTTAAATGCTTATAAAATGATTATTTTACAAAATCGTTCTTTTAAAACTTCCCAAATTATAAATCTTATAACTTATAAGATTCATTCATTATCCAAAACCATTATTTTAATAACTTAATAAATTTTATAAACCTACTGCTTATAAAATTCCGTTTATAACTTCACCGTATAAAATTCTATAAATTTAATTCATCAATGAAATTCATTTACAATTCTTTCTAACACTTATAAAAGCTCGTTTTATAATTCCAGCATTTTATTAATTTATAAATATCAATTTATAAATCAATTTATATTATTCTTTTAAAACGACTTTAAACTCCTTTATAATTTCACCATTTTGATTTATAAAATAATCAAATTTTATAAATCCTATTTTTAAACTTTTTACAATACATTCAGAAATCCAATTTAAACTATTTTATAAAATCATTAATCCATATTTCTGAAAAATCAACTTTTAATCGTATTTCTCAAAATCATAATTTTTATAAATTTTAAAAATTATAACGTTTATTTATTTAAAATGGATCAAATCCAAAAATATAGTATATTTTCAAAAATCACTTAAAATCATTTTAAAATTCCAAAATTTGGTCCAATGATGCTACACATCAAATAGTCAATCACGACTACAACGATATCATATATCGTATATGATAATCAACGAATATCAAAATATCCATAATCAAATAAATACTGTTGAGGAATCCAGTTGGATCCCTCCAACTTGTTTTCCAGCATCCACAAACATTAGCACAATACCAATTTCGTTCCAGTACGAAATTATCGCGGTATATGGGATTTAAAATATTATCCGCATAATAACGGCGCAATAGGGTCTCATCCGCTAAAAAATGCGGGAAATCAACAACTGCAATATATACATATGCCAATATATATGTATATATATATATATATATTGCTATTATATATATAATACCAATTTCACTGTTTATGAAATATTCACGGTATATGTTTTTAATAAATAACATCCGCTTACTAACGGCGCATAATGTCTATTTTAACAATCAATAGATAACAATCATCATTCAAACATACATTCAATAATTTAAAATCTAACTATTTAAAATAAAAATCGAAACTGATTCGATTGAGTGAGAAGTTCTCACCTTGATTTCAATTTCGTTTTAGCGATTTATTTCGAATAAAATTAAACGGACGTTTAATTTTACCCGAAATTCTCACTAACTCCAAACGACACCAATCCAACTTCATAGCGTAGTGCTCGTCCATACGATTCCAACGCAACTAGTTTCGCGCGTTTTCGACCTCGTATGAAAAAGTTATGAATTTTACAAGTTTTACACAAATTTTTATAATAATAATTTACAACATAATTAACTATATTTTAACCTATGCTATCATCTAAGCCATTGGATCTCCAACCACTGCATCAGGCCCGTACGTCCCCACCCCTTTCTTCCTCTTCTCATTCACATACACAACCTACAGGCAACCACACACGAAACCGAACCCATCAAGCTCAATTTAGGGTTTAAAAATTCGACCTCCACGTTGAACTCTACGACGATCAGATAGTTCCATGTCGTGCGCCTAGCCTAGCTCTATACTCGGCCTGAAGAGCTTTGAGCTCGGCCCCCAATATTGCACACAGTTCAAGAACGAACGCAACTCGTTCAAACCCTTCTCTACGTCGATCCAGAGCTCCAAACGCGATCGTGACCGTTGAGAATGTAGAGCTTGATACGCTCTACTAAGTTGTAGTTGAGAGTTTGTTGAAATATTGAGTGGATTACGAGATATTTGGGGAAGAGCAATGGTGATTTTCGGCCATTGATGGCTTAAGGGTGGCGGCTGGCTAAAATTAGGGTTTAGTTTATTTTTTTTATTTTTTTTGTGAATTATGAGCTATTTATAGAGAATAAATGAACACTATTCATCCGGAAATTCCAAACTCCGATTTACGCGTGGTGACCGACGTTTCTAGGGTTTATCCCGCGTTCCGGACACAATGGAACAGGTTTCGAAAGCTAATTCGGTCATTTGTGCGAGTTATGACAATAAATGTTCAATTTAAAATTAAACCGATTAAACGATTTTCTTGGCGTTTTAGTTCGTACCGGACAAACGGTAAATGCAATTGACACGAAATTGGAAAACATACAATAATATCACATTTCGGATCCGATGAAACTGGTTTCGTCGAAATCCGACACTTTTTGAAAAATGGCTATTTTAACTCGCCAAATTAATATTAAAACAATTTTGATGCGTTTCGAGCTGCCACGATCAAAGGATAACTCCAATTGCTACGAAAATTGAAATCCGATAATAACTAACTATTACGGATCCAATGGAACTGGTTTCCTCCAATTCTGAGACTTTTCAAAAATTGGCTATTTTCCAATCGATAATTAAATATTAAAATATTCAATTTTCACAAATTAACTTTTAGATTCGATTTTAAAAGTTCTAAAATATCATTCTAACTTCAATATGATAAAATAAAATTTTACAAATCATTTTCAATCATATTTAACCCAATTTTCAATTATTTCCATAATTTCACATATTAAATTATCGATTTAATTATTCAATTAAATCCAATTATTCGAAATAAATTTATTCGACTTATAAATTTCACTTATTAATAGTTAAAATTAATTAAATATTCAAATTTTAATTAATAAAAATTCTGGGTCGTTACAGTTGTTATCCCGCTTTTTGGGCAAAAGCCGTGATACCAAAAGATTGGTCAAAGACAAAGGAACAGTTCGCCTCAGGGATTGGTCGTACTTCACTTCACTATGGATGTCGATGAATTCTGTCCGAGTCCGAATCGGGCCACAATTGATAGGGCATGACAGGAAAAACCATAGAAGCCAGTAATTCAAATTTCAAGTCAATCCGAGGTCATATGCTCAAGTTATGATGGATTCAAGTTAAGGGAATGCACATTGCTCGGTTCGAACCCATCAGGTTCGAAACCATCTGATTCGAACCCATCATGTTCGAACCCATCATAGGGGCCATGCTTCGAATCCATTGCTGAAGCCTTGCTTCGAACCCATCATTAACGCCTTACTTCGAACCCATCAGGGGCACGCCTCCCTTCGAATCCATCAGAAGTAAATACGCTTCGAATCGACGACTTCACCCAGCCTCGAGTCCATCAGCCGGTGCATGCTTCGTATCCATCAACTTCGACTCCATTGGCCTCGCATCCATCGGCTTCGAATCCATCCACACAGTACACCACGTCACTGCCTTCGCATACGTAAACAGGGTTTCGAAACATATGGAGTCAAACCATATGGATTCGAACCCATGGATTCGAACCATATGGATTCGAACCATATGGATTCGAAACATATGGATTCGAACAATATGGATTCGAATGGATCAATGAGTAGAGTCGAAGCAAACAGGGCATACGAAGACGCAATCTTAAATCGATCATATCTCTCAATCCCATGATCCAAATGCCATGAAATTTTCACAGAAGCTTACATACATGTTGAAGAATGTCCACACCAAATTTCGCCTCGATTGGATGCGTTTTTGATCGATTCATAGTTCACTTCGAATCGATCCCAAACTGGACACGGACTTCGAGAACGCGGGCTTATGGGCCCCCCTCACGTGCCAGGCAGCTTCCCTGAGTTTTAGGGGGGATTTTGGTCTTCCACACCTATAAATAGAGCCCCTGGTCATTCAGAAAAGGGGTCGGAGAATTTTGAGAAGAAGAATAAGCCTAAACGCTGCCGGAATCACTCCATACTACCTCCTTTGCTGTTAATTTCGAATTTAAGTCCATTTCCTGCTGTAATTTGCTTAAAAACACTTGTAATCTTCAAGTATTAAGGAATAAAGTGATAAAACTTCATAGTGGACGTAGGCGCATAGCCGAACCACTCTAAATCCTTGTCTTCTGTGCAATTTACTTTTCTGTGACTTGGAGTTTTTGTTAGATAGTCCTTATTTCCAATTCAAGTTCTTCATTTACTATCTCTTCAAAAACTTCCGAAGGGTGTCTGCCCAATTTTGGTGCAAACATTTTGGTGCTTTCACTGAGAACGAAAAACCAGTTCTTTCTCCTGCTCCGTGGATCTATCTTCGATACCGAATTGCATAAACCTAAAAGGGAGATTCAGGCTTCGAATTCAGATTCCTTCCATTCTTTTCAGATTTGCTCAAAATCTAGGACAGGAATCTAACCTTCAAGATGGTTAGTACGAGAACCACTTCCAACGTTGGTAACCAAGAAGGTCGGGATAGGCAGAATCCCGCACAACTACAGTCAGCCAATCAGGATGCCGCTGGGCAAACGGATCAGTCGGGTCTGGTTATAAGACAGGAGTTCCAAACATTACTCCAGGAATTAACTCAATGCCGACAACAGCTAACTGAGTAGCTAAGTGTCAATGCTGAATTGGCTAACCAACTAAACCGTCAAGGGTGAAGGAGATCAAAGAGGGACCACGCTCCGCATTCTTCCACGGAAAGCTCTGCCTCATCCGACTATGACGGCAGATCTACGCGCCCCAGGCTAGACGGAAGTCATGCGCATGCTTTTGGTCTCCGACAAACGTTAACTGTCGGGCAAATAAGAGTTGGCCCCTCTGCCAGTTTTCATACGGGACCTTCCTCTCGAGGAGGCACTGTCCCACAGCACACTGCAAATAACCAAGCCACCGCAGTTGACACAGGAGTTGACACCCGAAATCACTCCAGTCCAAACTACCACCCACAGGAACGTGTCCCAAGGCCGAATGTCCCAGAAGACGTCGAGCCAAGGAGGCGAGATTCGGATCGTCGACGGCGCCCGATCCCACCTCGCACTGTGGAACCCGACCACACTTTGGCTCGACACCCTTCGAATACGGCAACGCCTGATCTCTCAGCTATGGTCCGCCAAATGGTTCGCGAAAGTCAAGGTTTAACAAATGACGATTGGGGGATCTCTCGAAGTCACACCCCGTTCACTGATGACATATTGTATGCTGAGCCTCCCCGGCGATTCAGGATGCCGGCTTTGCCCATGTATGAAGGAAACTCCGACCCTAGCCAACATATTCTGAAGTACGAATGGTCAATGACTGCTGCCAGAGATGATCATGCAGTAAAGTGCCGTAGTTTTCCTATTTCCTTGGGGGGGGATTGCGACAATGTGGTTTACACGATTACCACCACGTTCTATCTCCTCGTTTGACCAATTGGCTACCAAATTTATCGAACAATTTCTTATGCACATCGCCAGGCCTAAAGACGTAAACACTTTATCTAGTGTCACTCAAGCCCCTGGGGAGACACTCAGGCGATACCTGGAAAGATTCAACGCCGCCTGCGCAGAAATCACTAACCCCAATGATAATTCAATCTTGATGGCTCTGACTAAGGGGATTGACCCCGACTCTGAATTTGGAAACTGGCTAGCTGGAAAACCTCCCGCGTCGTTGGATCGTTTCTATTCCAAAGCCCCCCAATTCCTGAGGCATGAGGATGCGAAACAATCTAGGAAGCAGGACGATGCGAGGCCCAGCAATGAAGGGGTTCAAAGCAATGTGGCGGTTAAACAGTCAGGAGAGGGCTTAGGAAGAGTGCAGTTGAATATTCAGAACAAGCAAACCCAGCCAAGGAACGGCGATAATAGGAGTAAGAAGCAGGATCAGAACCGTGGCCCGCGACGTAGGGCACAAATGTTTGAAAGCTATACACCACTGAATACGACGTTGGAAAACGTATATCTACAAACCTGTAATGCGATGCAATATAAGAAGCCGGCTCCGAAGCCATCATCGGAGAAACAGATTCAAATGGGGAAGTTTTGTAGATTTCACGAAAGCTATGGACACAACACCAATGACTGCAGGCATCTGCAAGACCTTATTGAAAAACTGATCAGAGAGAGGAAGTTGGATCAATTTGTGCGGGTACCGCAAGCCGGTGGTGTGGGCCCGTCAAACCAAAATCGTGCGCAGAACCAAGAAAGACAGGAGGAGCCCGCTCGTACAAGCGGAAGGTTGGTCATAAATACAGTTAGTGGTGGCCCTCATCCAGTGGATCGAAGTTGGAGGGAAATGGAATCATACGCCAATTCGATCAGGCACGTAAGTTTTGAAAGCTGCAGTACACTTGATGAAGGAGCTCCGGCTAAGCAACAGAAGACGATGGCGGATGACATCGTATTTAGAAACCAAGATGCTGACAAAGTCGAAGCCCTGACCATAGACCCACTAGTCATATCCGCCCAGGTTGGTCCTGCTTGGATGAAGAGGATCCTGGTAGACAGTGGAAGCTCAGTAAACATCTTGTTTAAAAGGGCATATGATCAGATGAAGATGGAAGCTAAAGATCTAAAGCCTTGTCAATGTAGGATCCACGGCTTCGATGGAAGTGCTAATATACCCACCAGGATGGTGGAATTGCCAGTAAAATTGGGAAACGGAGAACGCCGTAGAGTCCGAATGTTACAGTTTGTTGTCCTGGATATCCATTCACCCTATAATGCCTTTTTGGGCCGACCAGCCCTTGCAGAATTTTGGGCAGCAATTGCCCCGTGGTGTTTGACTCTAAAGTTCCCTACTGACCACGGGATAGGGGTCATTCAAGGGGACCAGGCTGCCGGGAGACCCTGTTATGTTGCTGAACTACGAGAAGCACAAAGGACGGAGAAAGGAGAGGGCATGGGGGAATCTCTCTGCGTCCGCTTTGCCGATGATTGACAATTAGCGCCTAGGCCTCGGCCCGGGCACCACGACCAATTCTAGAAGGATCTTGACCCTCGAGACACTGAAGATAATGATGAATCCGAAGAAAGTCAAGCTTCCCTAGCCGAGCTGACGATCGATGTTCCAATTGATGACAATAACGATTCGAAAATATTGAAAATTGGGTCTCAGCTAAACCTGCAAGCACAACAGGAATTGGTCGAATTTCTCCAAGCGAATCTAGACGTATTCGCCTGGACGCACTCCGATATGTGTGGAATCTCGTCGGACATCGCGAGCCACACCTTAAATATTGACCCGCGGTACATCCCGCTCAAGCAAAAGAGACGCGGTATGGATCCAGAGAGATCTGCTGCCCTCAAAGAAGAAGTCGACAAGTTGAAGACGAATGGGTTTATCCGAGATGCTTTGTACCCGAAGTGGGTATCCAATCCTGTACTTTTCCGCAAACCGAATGGAAAATGGAGAACGTGCATCGACTACTCTGACTTAAATAAGGCTTGTCCAAAAGACAGTTTTCCACTTCCTCGAATCGATCAACTTGTGGATTCGACGGCCGGACATGAGTTATTATCTTTCATGGATGCTTACTCTGGGTACAATCAGATACCCATGCATGTGCCCGATCAAGAACATACAAGCTTCGTAACTGACCTAGGACTATACTGCTACATGGTCATGCCTTTTGGTTTAAAGAATGCCGGAGCAACTTACCAACGCTTAGTCAACCGAATGTTTGCCGACCAGATCGGGAAAACCATGGAGGTCTATGTGGATGACATGTTGGTAAAATCACGATACTCCACTGATCATGTCAAGGACTTGGAGTCAATGTTCAATGTCCTCCGGAGATATGGGATGAAGCTAAATCCGTTAAAATGTCTTTTTGGGGTTGCTTCCGGAAAGTTCCTTGGGTTCATCGTCAACGCCCGGGGAATAGAGGCCAACCCCGAGAAGATCTGGGCAATCAGGAATCTTCAAACCCCGAGGACCATAAAATAGGTTCAGAGTCTCAATGGGAAGGTTGCAGCGCTGAGCAAGTTCATCTCGAAATCAACGGATAAATGCATACCCTTTTTCGATCTGATCCGAAAGGGGAAACGAAACTTCGAATGGACTACGGAATGTGAGGGCACGTTTCAATCGCTAATCCAGCATCTTTCCACACCACCGATTCTTTCAAAACCTGTTGATCACGAACAATTATACCTTTATCTGGCTGTATCTGAAAACGCTATTAGTGCTGCATTGGTTCGAGAGGAAGACCGAATATAGAAAGCAGTCTATTATGTCAGTAAACGATTAACCGTGGTCGAGAGAAATTATCCAAGGCTAGAAAAGTTGGCATACTGCCTAGTCATCGCCTCGAGGAAGCTCCGTCCATATTTTCAGGCTCACCCTATCCTTGTGTACACCGACCAACCGTTACGACGGGTCCTCACATGATCTGAGACGTCTGGCAGGTTACTAAAGTGGAACATTGAACTGAGTCAATTCGACATCGCATATGTTCCAAGGAGAGCCATACACGGTCAAGTCTTAGCAGATTTCATTGCCGAATTCACTGTTCCTGAAGACTTGCCTGAAACTAGTAACTCCCCCGAATATATATGGAAGCTATACACTGATGGTGCATTCAACGATTGGTGCTCGGGCGCAGGGATTGTGCTTGAGACTCCCGAAGGCCGATCCGTCTACTACGCCTTAAAGTTTGATTTCCGGACAACCAACAACGAAGCCGAATACGAAGCCTTGCTCACCGGGTTGAAGTTGGCCCAACACCTGAGAATTATTGCTGTGGAGATCTACTGCGATTCCCAGTTGGTGGTATGCCAAGTTCGGGGTGAATATCAGGCCAAGGATCGAAGACTAGCCGCTTATCTAGCCCGGGTCCGAGAAATACTGGATCAGTTTGATTATTATACCATTTTCTACATACCCCGAGAGCACAATCAGAAAGCCGATTCATTGGCAAAGTTGGCAAGTACAAGCGAAGCTCAACACTTGGGACTCGTCCCCGTCGAGACATTATCCTCTCCAAGCATTGATCGAACGGAGAACGAATTCACATTTGAAGCTACCTCCGAGAAGGAATCATGGATGACTCCCTACCAAGATTACATTGAGCATGGCACACTGCCTGAACGACGAAGTGAAAGAAGACAGATTCTTCGAAAAGCGTCACGATTTGTCATTCAAAACGGAGTTATGTATCGAAGAGGATATTCTGTTCCTCTTCTCCGATGTATCGTTCATGACGAAATCAAGCGAGTGTTGCGTGAGGTGCACGAAGGAGAATGTGGCGATCACACTGGGGGGCAAGCGCTTGCCAAGAAAATACTTCGATACAGATATTATTGGCCTACCGTTAACCGCGATGCTATGGATTATGCCAAAAGATGTGATAAATGCCAGAGACACGCTCGGGTCCCTAGAGCCCCGCCTTCTGAAATAACCCAAATGGTCAGTCCGTGGCCATTTGCAATGTGGGGGATGGATATAATCGGTGCATTGCCTTTAGCTAAAGGGGGTGCAAAATACGCCATAGTTGCGGTTGATTACTTCACCAAATGGGCTGAGGCTGAGCCCCTTGCAACGATAACAACAAAAAAGGTGATCAACTTCGTGGTACGAAACATCATCTGCCGGTTTGGTCTCCTGCATACTATTATCACCGACAATGGAGCCCAATTCGACAGTACTGAATTCAGGGAGTTCTGTCTGCGATTTCACATCCATAAGAGATTCTCAGCAGTAGCGCACCCACAAGCGAATGGTCAGGTCGAGGCCGTCAATAAGGTTATCAAGTCTATATTGAAGAAAAGATTGGAGAAAGCCGGGGGCAAGTGGGTTGATGAACTACCACTGGCTCTGTGGGCGTACAGAACGACTCACAAAACTGCGACCGGACACACCCCTTTTTCTCTATCCTATGGCTCTGAAGCAGTTATTCTAGTCGAAATGGAAGTTCACTCTCACCTTGTGACATACTACGACCCGAAAACGAATGCTATATTACTTGCTGAATCCCTAGATCTGCTTGATGAGAAGCGTGAAGAAGCCGATGTGAGGGCAGCTGCATATCGAGGTCGAGTCGCTCGAATGTACAACGCCAAGGTCCGCCCACGAACTTTTGAACCCGGCGACCTGGTACTCAAGAGAATTTACCCGGTTCCTTTGCACATAAACCCAAATTGGGAAGGGCCGTATATGATTTCACAAAAGCTCAGAGATGGCACATTCAAGTTATCAACCGTTGATGGTCTCACTTTACCAAGAGCCTGGAATAGCAGAAGCCTCCGTCACTACTACATCTGACGGGCTTTATTTATCTATTTTTTATCAATTTCTTCCTTAGCATTTTGTTTTTGCATTTTGAAATTTGAACTTGTAATAAGGCAACTGATTTTGCCATGTTTCTTTCGTTTCAGCAATAAAATGCCATCTCTTCGAGCCAAAAGTTATGATTCACTGAAAATAACACATAATATCACGTTGCACGAAGAGCTAAATTCCATCGCACGGTGGGATTTATTCAAATAGGGAGTAACTGTGATACGACCAGTCACTCACTAAATGAGACCCGAGCTCGGGGGCAAAATACAATACCAGCATTCACAGGGATTGATACACGACAATCCTTTTGCTAACTCCAACTTCCCAGAGTGTGAATTGGAGTATAAAATAAATCGTTCCCAGAGTGCGAACGAAATCCAACTTCCCAGAGTATGAATTGGAGTATAAACATACAATAAATCGTTCCCAGAGTGTGAATGGACTCCAACTTCCCAGAGCGCGAATTGGAGTATAAACATCAAATCCGTCGTTCCCAGAGTGTGAACGAATTCCTAAAAAAGCCCAAATAGGTGTGACTGACCACCTGTCGGCAAACTCCAACTTCCCAGAGTGTGAATTGGAAAATAAACATCCAATAAATCGTTCCCAGAGTGTGAACGAACTCCAACTTACCAGAGTGCGAATTGGAGTATAAACATCAAATCCGTCGTTCCCAGAGTGTGAACGGATTCCTAAAAAGCCCAAATAGGTGTGACTGACCACCTACCGGCTAACTCCAACTTCCCACAGCATAAACTGGAGTATAAACATTCCATATTTCGTTCCCAGAGTGCGAACGAACTCCAACTTCCCAAAGTGCGAATTGGAGTATAAACATCTAATCCAGATTCCCGAAGCGCGAATCGAAGTACAAACAACAATTCGAAGTTCCCAAAATACGGGCCGAGATGTCAACATCAACTCCCAATTCCCATAGCATAGAGTGGAGTGTGAACATCAATTCTGAGCTCCCAGAGCGCGAACTGTGTTCCAAACATCGATAACCCTCAGAGTCCTGGAATGTGGGATAGATTATCGATCTCAAATTGTCATGAGTCCCTAGAAGGGGGGCATGTGCCCAAGGCTTGCAATAAACGCAATCAGCCGCCATAATATGAGTATTATTCCCCGCTACTAAGGGGCAAAAAGCTGGGTGTTAATCACTGGCTTAAGTGATAATATACTCAGAATCCGACTCATTCATTAAATCACGACACGAAGCTATATAAATACTGAGCAGATACAAAACAAATACTGCAAGGCATTTAGGTAAGAAGAAAAGAATAATTTCCCATTTCATCAGCCAACAAAAACAGGTTTGATTACATGGCAAGTAAAGATGTTTCGATTAAGTGGAGGCCGAATCCACACATACACATGGCCCAAAAAAGAACAAGAGAAAAGACAAAAGAATTGTTATCCGTAATCTCATGACAAAGCGAAGGGCTCACTCTTTCTTCCTTCGGTGCTTCTTCCTCGGAGTCGAGCCGCTAGACCCACTGCCTGGCTTCCTGCGAGACTTTTGGCCTTTCTTAGGAACGTCCTCCGGGTCTGGCATAATATCGACATCTTCCTCAGAACTGGAAGGGACAGAGATCCTTCTGTGGGGGTGAGCCGAGGGCATGGGAGCGGTAACATGTACTTGGTCAGCAACACTCGAGACGGTTACCGTGCCACCAGGAGAAATCATCATTAGAGAAGATAAGCTTGAGGGAGCAGCGTCACAACCGGGACCAACCGTCACCGTCGTAGCCATCTCGGCACTTATCTCGGCTAAAATCTCTTCCTCTCGAGACAGTTGGGCCGCGCTAGATACACTGGTGGTCAACAAAATCGAGCCAGAAACTGGAGCAGCTCCACTCGTCGCAAAAGAAAGATCAGGGATGGGGTCAAGAGGGTGACCAAATAGCTCTTCAAACATTTGAACATCAAATGACATTGAGCCTCCCTCTCCCATATCACCAACCATGGCGGCAGTTGAAATCGCCTCGGTGACAGTAACTCCACGCATAGGATATAAAGCCGAAGGAACAGGGAGCACGGGTGCGACACTCTCGGTCACTAAACAACAAAAATTAGAGCTATCAGACCAAGAAATTCCCTCGAAAATCAATGTTTTAAGACGTAAGGAGAGTAATCAAAATACCTACTTTACCTTGCCCTGGAGCTTGAACAAGCTCGGGGACGAGAGTCTTGCCCGAAGACAGTTCCGGTTGGTCCGGATTGTAGGCTGGAATAGCTTGTGGATAAACCACAGCAACAACTTCGGATGAAGTCGAAACAGGGACTTCAGTATTCTCGCTATGGTGCACAATACCCGAACCTTCGCCAACCTCCGCTTGATGGACGCCAAGTCTTTCTTTTTCAACAGAAATGATTGCTTCATGAAGGGTCCGCCTCTCATCCTCGCTGAGCAGACGTGACTCAAGCTCAAACTCATCTAATACCGAATCCGGACAAGACATCCTCTTGTTTTCCACTAATTTCTTCCAAGCATTGTAGAGAGGCATCGAGTAATCCCCTAGCCAGGAGAGATTTCTATGCTCCAATACATTGGCATTATATGTGTCCAAGAGATCGTCGAATTCGGCCTCCATCTTGAACCTCTCTGCTTGGACTCTCTCCTCCACCTCCGATTCAACCTCCTTAACCCTTGCAATTGCCGCATCGCGCTCAGCTCGGAAAGATACAGCCTGCTCACACGCTTCTTGGGCAGCCACGTTCGCGTCGTCTTTTTCTTTATTCATGTCAGCAAACTTAGCCTTTAGCTCCTCTAGTTCCTTGACTGCCGCATCCCGCTCAGATTCAACATTCTTGTATCGGTGGCCTAAGTCTTCAACTAAAGTACAATGTGCCTGTTGCATTTTCGCCATCTCAGCTAATGTCTCATCAACCTTCTTTAACGACTCGACCTCGGCCTTGCGGGAAGATTCCGCCTCAGATTGGAGTATGTCGACAATGCGACTCTTTTGAGCCAAGTCGGCCTCCAGCTTCTCGATGATTGGGGCCCGGTCGAAGGCAGCTTTGGAAGCCTTAACAGCCGCTTTGTACCATTCTTTGTACTGAGCAAAAAAGTCACGGGTGTAGCTGAGCGCCGTGGTCGCGGCATCTTCGGGAATTCCTTTAAGATTGGGAGGAAAAATACAAGCATCAAAGCAAATCTCTGGAAAATCTTTCCTCAGTTGAGCAAGCCTGATGGCCCCTTCGCCAGAAGACTCAATAAGGGTCTCCTCCGTAGACGTAGACATTGCGACCTCAGTTCGAGGACGATGTGGCTCAAGCCTCGAAACCTGCGAAGATTAATGATGTCACAGAGGCTCGGATGCCTGGACATGACTTCAGGATGACGGAGGAGATCGAGATGGGGAGCGATGTCTATGATCTCTGTCTGATCGTTCCTGGCTAGAGTAACCACGGTGATGATCCTTTGCATGATACTCCTGGCCATATTGCCTCCGGTCGCGATCACGATCGGGGCCTCCACGCCGAGATTCATAATAGGTTGAGGGGTGATGCACTCTCTGGAGTTTGTCCAATGTATTCTGACGGCCAGCCATATTACCTGGAAAAGAGATGCAGTTCAGTTAAGTACCAGGCAAAATTGATGTGGAAAGTGAAGCAGTCATGTAGTGTCATAAAAGTGTATGCAAATGTGCAAAGCCCCCGACCAACTAGAAGTATCGACTGCACTAACGGGTAAAAGCTCGCTTATGTCTAACGCTTCCCAGAGCTCGACCAACCCGGACTCGTGATAAAGAGAAACGCATTCCGGGATGGGAACGTCATCCAGTCCTGTGAAATGTTTCCTGGTTGACAAAGAGCGGAGTCAGAAGAAATAATTCCAGGGATCAAGCGAGACACGATTACAGACTTCCGTCTCTTAAATTTAGGAACAATAGCCTTGCCTTTCCGCTTTTTTCCTGCTTGGGGAAAGTCAGCCGCTAGCCCGGTGTCAGTAGGCGTCCTCTCATCATCGCTCATTTCTCTTATCGCTACACCGGTTTTCTTCTTTGCCTTCGGAGCCGATTTCGCCAACCCCTCAACGACAATACTCTGGTTCGTCTCAATTAAACCCAGCATCCTTAAGTTATCATCAGTTAAGACCGAGTCAATGTGCCGCAAATCACTCGGAATCTCTTGTAAACTTCGGATGATGTTTCTGTATCGACCACCGTCTGGCCTTGATATGATAGCTGCAAGAAAAACACCTGATGTTAGTTCGAGTGTTGACAATGACCATTAAAGAGGGCTTACACGATTTACGACACTCACGTCTGGACAGCCATCGCCTAGCGAATCCTGGGGGGCATCGGACAAAGAACCATTCATTCTTAAAGTAACTGAGTCTAGTCCAGGCTCCCGTCACAACCTGGCAGTTTCTAACTGCCTCCAGAAAGGTGAAAGATGGACTATCACCCCTGCTCTTGAAGTTGAATATATGTCTAATCTCAGCTGGCCTAGGCGGACGAAAGAGGCGATCCATGAATAAGATGAAAACACTGTTCAGTAACGCGTGCCCGTTGGGGTGAAGTTGTGCGGGAGCGGTTCCAATGAACGATAGCATCTCCCTGATATATTGGTTAAACGGAGGGAGAGTTCCAGCCGCACAAGCATGGTGATAAAAAGCAGTATAGCCCTCGGGTGGATTGTGAGGCCTATCATCAACTCCCGGTAGCAAAACATCATCCGGGGATAAGTTATGTTTCGAACATATCCGACCCAATAATGCTCCAGAAATATTAGATCGGACGGAGTCTATGGGATTCTCGATAAGTAAGGCCTCCGGCAATTCGTCCGGAGCAGGATCTATTACTTCAGGAAGGATCTCTGGAATTTCTAGCATTGAAGGAGGCAAGCTTTGTAACTCTTGTTGTTCAGAACCTGAAGACTCCATAATTAACTAACTCACGAGAAAGCAGCGTTAAAAACGAAGAAAGCCCGTATATTCCCCGGTGTGAAGTATATGAATATGCCGTGCAGTGCAAATGCATAACTAAAGCAAATTTTAAAAGATTGGAACACGGTGTCCGAACGACAAGACTTTGGAATCAGAGAACGAAAACGACCGTCATCGCTGACCGTCACTGTCACGTCACTCGGATACTACTGACCAATTCAAGTATGAATTCGTTATATGTGTTTAAGTCATGGTGCCATCGACGAGCTCCAAAAGACAGGTCAGGTCAACTTTGATCATGCAAAGGACGAAGCTCGTCGGAATCAAATATGCTAAAAATTTAGTGAGTTCGTTAGAGTTCAATTTAAAGTTGGTTGTAGTTCAGATATTGGAACAAATCAAAGGAGTGGAAGTTCCAGAAGCAAGAACGTTTGAATCGATCAACTCGTTTCGACACGAGTCGAATCGATAAACTTCGAATCAGCGCGCCCCAATGCCACGTAGCTCGACTCGATGAAACCTGGGAACGGAGGAGCAGTTCGAACCCATGGAACCCCACCTGACTTCGAACCGATCGAGGTCGAACTCCTTCGAATCCATCAAGAGCGGTTCGAATCCATGGAGTTCCACCTGGCTTCGAATCGATCGGAGTTGAACCCCTTCGAATCGATTCACGTATCATTGCTTCGAATCGATCAGTAGTGTGCGCCTTCGAATCGAACAGAATATCGCCGTTTCGAATCGATCACCGCAAGTCTTTTTTCTTGTTCTCCTGCAATCATCGATTCGAAGCTACACACTAAAAACCGACTCGAAACGCTCACCCCTGGATCGATGCAAAGACAGTGAAAGACAGCACTCTGATCGATACGGCTCGAATGTTTGCATTCTTCAGTTCCA
The DNA here is from genome assembly GCA_030765085.1 of Allium cepa. NCBI lineage: Eukaryota > Viridiplantae > Streptophyta > Magnoliopsida > Asparagales > Amaryllidaceae > Allium > Allium cepa. The sequence continues at coordinate 31,367,358 of CM060943.1, read as the reverse complement.
TGGAGTCGACCTACGTCGTTCAAATCTCACCACTCTCCAAAATTTCCAGAAGAAGGGATTGAACCAATGCCGAAGAATTCCAATTTCTATCATTCTCAACTCGAATCGACCCCTTGGTTACCTGATTTGGTTTGGTTACAAATGGAAGCTTGAAGGAATTTGATCGATTCGTGAAATCCCTCGTTTGATTTGGCTCTGGGAAATCGATTCGAAGAAGCAGCTAAAGCAATGGTAAAAGGTAAAAAGTGAAAATGGAGTCAGCCTCGTGTATTTATATGGATTCCAAAAGGGATTGGTGTCACTTCGACTCCCATCGATTCGAACGACCACTTTCGAATCCATCACTGCTTCGAATCCATCTAAGCTTTGGATCCATAAGGGGTTTCGAATCCGTCACTGCTTCGAATCCATCTAAGTTTCGAATCCATCACTGCTTCGAATCCATCACTGCTTCGAATCCATCTAAGTTTCGAATCCATCAGAAGCTTCGAATCCATCTAAGCTTCGAATCCATCAGAAGCTTCGAGTCCACCAGAAACTTCGAATCCATCGCCGCTTCGAATCCATCTAAGCTTCGAATCCATCAAAAACCACTGATAAAAACAACACTTTGACTTGAATCTAAAGTCGATTCAGGAGAAAATCGGTACGGAATTCAGCAGCAAACAAAAATCGACATGGCTCGTGGACGCACGACATTAATAAGGGCAGAACTAATATATGTGCACACATATCGAACTAACATTCGATTTTGAACATTTACAGGGATCAAATATTCACCCTGTTGCAACAACGACAGCCAACGATCAAGCGCAATCACACAGCAATCAACCATATCAAGGCAAGGTTACGGCAATACGACATATGAGTCTCAACGAAAAGAGAGCAATGATTTTCAGAATAAAATGGCGACTATTCAAAGCACGTCATGTTCCCACAAGACGTACTTTGGGGGGCAAAATGTTATCCCGCTTTTTGGGCAAAAGCCGTGATACCAAAAGATTGGTCAAAGACAAAGGAACAGTTCGCCTCAGGGATTGGTCGTACTTCACTTCACTATGGATGTCGATGAATTCTATCCGAGTCTGGATCGGGCCACAATTGATAGGGCATGAAAGGAAAAACCATAGAAGCCAGTAATTCAAATTACAAGTCAATCCGAGGTCGTATGCTCAAGTTATGATGGATTCAAGTTAAGGGAATGCACATTGCTCGGTTCGAACCCATCAGGTTTGAAACCATCTGATTCGAACCCATCATGTTCGAACCCATCATAGGGGCCATGCTTCGAATCCATCGCTGAAGCCTTGCTTCGAACCCATCATAAACGCCCTACTTCAAACCCATCAGGGGCACGTCTCCCTTCGAATCCATTAGAAGTAAATACGCTTCGAATCGACGACATCACCCAGCCTCGAGTCCATCAGCCGGTGCATGCTTCGTATCCATCAACTTCGACTCCATTGGCCTCGCATCCATCGGCTTCGAATCCATCCACACAGTACACCACGTCACTGCCTTCGCATACGTAAACAGGGTTTCGAAACATATGGAGTCACGTAAACAGGGTTTCGAAACATATGGAGTTAAACCATATGGATTCGAACCCATGGATTCGAACCATGTGACGACCGCCCATGACTCCTGCACCAAATCAAGGGAAAAGTGCGCTGAAAGGTGTGCAAGACAGCCGTGGACGATAGTCAGGGTAAAATAAAATCGCAGAATCTCTATCGTAACTCACAGCGCATGGATAAAATACAATAGAGAAATATATAGTGAAGCCTCATAACAGAAAATCATCATATAAGCATCACAGTAGTTTTATACAATCATCTCAATAAATCCATACGTCAAGACCTCACTACAAAACACTCATCAAATACAGCAGCGGATACCCAGTACATATAAGAAATAATATGCATAGCCTCCTGCTCGTCTTCGTCATCATCAGCGGAAACTCTAAGCACAGCACCTGCCACCTGCTACCTAGTCTGCCCATCCCAAACATGGATGAACAGCCCAAGGTAATAAGAGGAGACATAAAACCTTGAGTCAGACAAAGTCTTAGTGAGCAGTAAATTAACTATCAAACATACCAAAAGAGCATAAGGGATAAAAGGAATAGGAACCAAACCATCCCACTCCACCTCTTCTCACAGTGATAGCCCCTAGACATACACTAAGGAGAAGCAAACATAACATAGCAGATAATTAAGGTAAAGCAAGAATCACTCGAGTCAAGGGTGATGCTTTCCAAATACAAACCCCCAAGGCCTAAACCAAGATCAGATAAGCAACCAGAAAACACCACTCTTGAGGCCGAATGATAATACAACCAAACATCCATGACTCTGGCTATCACTGTTATCATTGCCTTGATTTCACCGTTAGTTGAATGACCACCTGTCAAGGGCTAATGGTAACCCCGGTCTAGACATAACTCCGCACGTCATCGTGACCCGTGCCTAAGCCGAACGCATCAGCCCAGAGTACTAGCACGTCATCGTGACCCGTGCCTGGAACGTCATCGTGACCCGTTCCAACGTACCCTTGCTTTGAGTATGCTAGAACCTTCAACAACGATGAGATCTCAGCCTCCTAGTCATCCTCCTTGACGACTATTTCCATACCAGCTCAAGCGCCTCTCAAGCTAACCATTATCCACCCCAACCCGGACCACATCACCGAGTTATAACCTTGCACGTCGTCATGACCCGTGCTTGGAACGTCATCGTGACCCGTTCCATCACAACATATGTCTTGCCTCATCACATCATAGCAAGGTCTCTCATCTTGGAATGTCATCATGACCCATCCCATCTCAACATAAGCCTTACCTCATCATATCATAGCAAAGTCCCAACTCAATCATGCTTTGCCTTCTCACATCATGGCAAGATCTCACATCCTCGAATCCATCCATATGAGCTTCCACATCCGCTTCATATGCTACAGGCAGCTTTCACCATTCCAGAGCCTTTCCACTTAGCTTTTGAATCATCTCGAACCATCTTGTTCCAAATCAACCATTACCTAACTTGAAACAATCCAAATCAATCATACATCCAGACAATCAAGCATTCAAACAAGATCTAATAAGTAATATCAACAATAATGGCAATTTCGTAAATAAATGAGCAAAAGTCCAACATATGTGAAATCATGGTTTTTAGCATAGATCTATCAAATATAAAACATGGGTTTTGTCTATAATACTTGAAAATAAACTTGCATAGGTAAACATCTTCACAAATGATGGATCTACATGCAGACTTTAGGAAAATGCGAGAAAACACTATCTTAAACACATAAACTAGCCACCAATCCCATATACTCCCTTGGATCCGCGTGAGAGATAACTACCACTCACCAAATCACCCAAACACCTTGAAAACAAAACGCTTCAGATCAGGACAGCGGAGATCAAAGCTTGATCCGGCAATATCTCGCTTCAATCGATGAAATCTAGCTCGAACGGATGAAGATCTTCAACTTTGGCACTTGAATCTTCGATCTCGATCTTCGATCTTGGATGGATGTTAGATCTAGATTAGAATGGAGAAAAGAAGATGAAGAAATGTTGTAGACGAGTCTTCAAAATGGCAGCACTTCGTTGCTTCAAAAACCGGTGCCAAAAAGTGAGCCGAACCCCTCTATTTATAGGCTGAATCCCCCATGAGTCGTCGCCCCTATGAATCGTCCACGACTCATCATGAGTCGTTCACGACTCAATGCTTCCGACTCAAAGACCTATCACCTTAACACGGTTTAACGACTCAACCTATATGCGACTCAACGCCTACCGACTCACGACTCAAGACTCACCAGATAACCGTCCTAAGTCCTAAGTCGTACAACGACTCAACAACCCTTCCGACCTACGACTTAATACCAGAGCCCACCTAACTAATCAACGACCCAACTCCAAGCTGCCTAACGACTTACGACTCATCGTTAAGTCGTGCCTACCGACTCATTTGCAAACGACCTAACAACACAGCCTTATGGCCGACCTAAGTCCTAGCCGACTCAACATAAGTCGGTCACGACTTAACTATAACACAAACGACTCAACCTATCCCTAACTCGGTCAAACGACTCACGACCCATGGCCTCACCGACTCAACTACCCACGACCTAAGCCCTAAATCGGTCTTTCCTAAGTCGGTCACTATGAGTCGGTCATATCCTTATGTCGCCTAAACTCCTTGAGTCGGTCCCTATGAGTCGGTCACGACTCATCACCTAACTTAGCTATGCCTATGAGTCGGTCACGACTCAAGCCTTAACTCGGCTATGCCCATGAGTCGGTCACGACTCATCACTTACTTGGGTAACTTCTAAACGACTCAAGCTAGAAGCAGCACAAACAACACTATCGACCTGCAAATTCTACGATTTATCAACACGTAAAATACGGGTCGTTACATTCTCTCCCCCTTAGGAATTTCGCCCCCGAAATTCCAAATAAACAACAGCAATCAAAGATATTCCGCATGCCTACCATCCAAAGCAATCAACAAACCATGCAACCAATTCTAGCCTAGCATGCAGAATTCTAAGACTTAGAACAAGCTACAAATTCATGAGATGTCACGACACTTTAGGGCCATACCTCGAAGAGTCCTGGATGAGCTGCCTTCATCCTCTCTTCCTCCTCCCACGTACAGTCGTTAACATCATCACTCCATTGTACCTTGAGCAACGTAATCGTCTTCCTCCTAAGCTGTTTCGTATCGGTTTCAACAATACGAAACGGCTTACGAGGTCTCGAAACAACTGGATCAACCTCCAAGTCTTCACAGCTATCAGCAGAAACCACCGTACTTGGGTCGTGCACATACTTCCGTAGACAAGATACATGAAAAACATTGTGCACACCCGCCATCTTTTCCGGTAACTCCAGTCTATAAGCGAGCTTTCCAATTCGCTCGATAATCGGGAATGGTCCAACAAATCTCGGAGTCAACTTTCCTTTGTTCCCGAATCTAACAACATTCTTCAATGGAGAAATCTTCACAAAAACCATATCACCTACGTCGAATTCCAAATCCTTTCGACGATTATCTGTATAACTTTTCTGACGATCTTGGGCTGCCTTCATTCATTGCCGAATGATCTCTATACAATCCGAAGTCTGTCGAATCATTTCTGGCCCAAGTATCAGCTTTTCTCCAGTTTCTAACCAACATGTCGGAGAGTTACACGGTCTTCCATATAACGCCTCATATGGTGCCATACCAATACTTGACTGATAACTGTTATTATATGCAAATTCCACCAAATGAAGGTGATCTTCCCATGATCCTCCGAAGTCCAAAACACATGCTCTAAGGAGATCTTCCAAAACTCGGTTGACTCTCTCAGTCTGACCATCTGTTTGAGGGTGATAAGCTGTACTCAAACAAAACTCGGTTCCCAAAACTTCTTGGAAGCTCTTCCAAAATCTACTAGTGAACAATGGGTCTCGATCGCTCACTATACTCTTCGGAACACCATGGAATCGAACAATCCACTTCACATACAACTCAGCCAATTTCGATGCAGTCCTAGTCGATCGAACAGGAATGAACCTTGCACTCTTGGTCAAACGATCTACTATGACCCAAATCCCTTCGTTCCCTGCTCTTGTCCTAGGTAGACCATCGATAAAATCCATCGACACTTGCTCCCACTTCCATGTAGGAACCTCTAATGGCTGAAGTAATCCACTGGGCTTCTTCTGCTCAGCTTTCACCAACTGGCAGTTCATACACTTGGAAATAAAATTTCCAATATCCTTCTTCATACCTTCCCAGTAGTAAGCTCTCTTCATATCCCGATACATCTTATTCCCGCCTGGATGAATCGTCAACTTTGAGTGATGACTTTCCCTCAGAACTTCATCTCTCAATCCATCAACATTGGGAACAACCAATCGTCCTTGCTTCCGAAGCCAACCCTCTCGATCGACCTCGAATTCTTTATCCTTCTTTGGGTCCAATTCAGACTCCAAATCACAGATAATCTTGACAAGCTTATCATCTCTTTTTGGCTCTCACCAATCCTCTCAATAAGAGTAGGTCTTATCGATAAGTTTGCCAACAACTCAGGTTCCAATTCACATCTAGGCCTGAAGTCAAACTCAGCCAAATACTCAAGACTCTTCCATTCCGAAAACATGGCTCCCAACCCTGCATGTCTTCGACTTAACGCATCTGCTACTGCGTTACCTTTCCCCGGAGTATAGGCTATATCAAAATCATATGATGCTAGGAACTCTAGCCACCGTTGCTGTCGAAGATTCAAATCCTTTTGGGAGAACAGATACCTCAACGACTTATGATCTGTGAACAACTCGAATCTAACTCCCAATAGATAATGTCTCCACATCTTCAAAGCAAACACAATCGCCGCTAACTCCAAATCATGAGTCGGATAATTCCTTTCGTGCGGCTTCAGTTGTCGACTAGCATACGCAACAACTTTATCCTTCTGCATTAGCACTGCTCCAAGTCCAGTACCACATGCATCGGTGTAAACCACCATCTCATCATTCCCACTTGGAATAGTCAAGACAGGAGCACTCGTCAGTCGCTCTTTCAGGATTACGAAAGCTTGCTCACACTTATCGTCCCATCTGAACACTTGGTTCTTCTTCGTCAATCCTGTCAACGGTGCAGCTATCTTGGAAAAGTCTTTGATAAACCGACGATAATATCCTGCTAATCCAAGAAAACTTCTCACATCAGATGCATTCTTAGGTCTAACCCAATCCTGGATTGCTGCCACCTTAGCGGGATCAACCGCTATTCCATTTCCAGAAATAACATGGCCTAAGAACCTCACTTCACTCTTCCAGAAGTGACACTTCGAAAACTTAGCCTTCAGCTGATGTTTCCGTAGTATTTCCAAAACAATCCTCAAGTGCGTCTTGTGCTCTTCCTCAGTTCTGGAATAAACCAAAATATCATCCACGAACACAAGCACGAACTTATTCAACTGATCTCTGAATACTCTATTCATAAGATCCACAAAATATGCTGGCGCGTTAGTTAATCCAAACGGCATTACCAGCCACTCATAAAACCCGGATGGTGTTCTGAAAGCAGTCTTTGGCACACTATCCTTAGCCACTCTCAACTGGTGAAATCTCGTTGCCAAATCCATCTGAGAAAACACCTTAGCCTCGTGAAGCTGATCAAACAAGTCATCTATTCTCGGCAATGGATACTTGTTCTTCTTAGTCACCTTATTCAGCTCACGATAATCCACACACAACCTCAACGATCCATCCGCTTTGGTTGCGAACACAACTGGCGCACCCCATTCGGACACACTTCTCCGAATGAATCCTTTCCGCAAAAGGTCATCAACTTGCACCTTCAGCTCTTGCTGCTCCCTCGGTGCCATCCGCCTAAGAGGCATCACAACAGGTCTGGCTCCCTCAACTAGATCGATACGAAACTCGATCTCCCTATGCGGCGGTAACCCTTTGACCTCGTCAAAGACATTCTCAAATCTATTCACAATAGGCACCGATGACAGTCCATCCCGTGGAACAACCAGCGAATACATGAAGCTCATGAAGACGCCTTCCTCATGCTTACATCGTATCACAACCTTTCGCCCTTCCACATTCCCGACTGTCACCTCAAGCCTCTCACAATCAATCCTTGCCGCATACTTCCTAAGCCAGTCCATACCCAAAATAATTCCGAACCCCGCAAAGTTCAGAACAAAGCAATCACGAACAAACGAGCAATCATGACTCGACACAACTAGACCACGGCATATCATACACAAACATGAGAACCCCCCACTGGATTAGTCACAACCAATAGCCTAACAACAATATCCGGTTTCAAACCTAACCGGCCTACCAAATCATCACAAACAAAAGAATGCGACGCTCCAGTATCAAACAACACTCTAACTGGAACACCACAAATGGAAAGAGTACCTTGAACCACCACACCCTTCCCCTTCTCTTCAGCAGTAGGAACTCTTGAAGACGATGGCACAGCTTCCAAAGCATAGGCTTGCACAACCTGCCTATCTTTCCTCGGCTCTGGACAATCCTTCTTGATGTGTCCCAGCTTATCACAGTTGTGGCACTTCAACTGCACCTTTGGATTCTTACAATCCCGGGAGAGATGACCCTTCTGTCGGCAGTTATAGCAGGTCACTTCGCCCTTTGGCTTCTTCTGGCCATCCTTACTTTTCTGCTGTTGCTTCTTCCTCTTCTTATTACCATTCTGCTGTGGTTTAGATCCTTCCCTGGTTACAGCAACAACAGAACTTTCCTTAGGGAACAAACTCTCATGCCTCAAGGCTTTCTCCACAAGCTTCTCAAATGGATCGTCCAGATGATCCAGTAACTGCCTTCCCAGATAAGCATCCAGACCAGTCACAAACTTTTCATTCTTCTGGTAGGGAGAATCAATATATGATCTGGCATACTTAGACAAAGCTTCGAACTCAGAAATATACTCAAGAACAGGTCTCCCTCCTTGCTTGAGCTCTACAAACCTTTTGAACAAAGCAGACTTCTGAACAGTGGAGATGAACTTGGCTTCAAATCTAACTTGGAATTGCTCCCAAGTAATCTCTTCTTCTGGTGTATCTATGGTGATAGAATTCCACCAATCGGCAGCTCTTCCCTGAAGCTGTGTCGATGCAAGCTTCCTCTTGGTTGCATCCTCAATCCCTAGATCACCAAAGATTCTTCGACAAGAATCAATCCATCTCTGTACTTCAATAGTCGACTCCGTCCCCAAGAAAGCCTTTCCTCCAAGAGAAGTATAATCCTTGCAAAGCTTGGCAAAATCAACCGGTCTTGGAGCCTGGACCTGAACTCCCACATCCACAGAAGATCCTGAAGCTGGTACCCTCCTCATGATAGAAGTCATCATAGCTTCAAACATAGCTCCATAATCAACAGCTTCCCTAGCAGCTCGACTATCCCTCGCAGCTTGTCTCTCACTTCGACTCATTCTTAATATCTGTAAAAAGAATGATTAGAACACCTTAAGAAACAACTGCATAAGGAGTTCAAATCCATCTAAACTACTATATTATATATAGTAATCATCCATCAAAATACAATTACGTCTCTCATACGTAGTTACGTCAGCGATCGTTGGCTAAAATCGATTTACCAAAGCTCTGATACCAAATGTGGCGACCGCCCATGACTCCTGCACCAAATCAAGGGAAAAGTGCGCTGAAAGGTGTGCAAGACAACCGTGGACGATAGTCAGGGTAAAATAAAATCGCAGAATCTCTATCGTAACTCACAGCGCATGGATAAAATACAATAGAGAAATATATAGTGAAGCCTCATAACAGAAAATCATCATATAAGCATCACAGTAGTTTTATACAATCATCTCAATAAATCCATACATCAAGACCTCACTACAAAACACTCATCAAATACAGCAGCGGATACCCAGTACATATAAGAAATAATATGCATAGCCTCCTGCTCGTCTTCGTCATCATCAGCGGAAACTCTAAGCACAGCACCTGCCACCTGCTACCTAGTCTGCCCATCCCAAACATGGATGAACAGCCCAAGGTAATAAGAGGAGACATAAAACCTTGAGTCAGACAAAGTCTTAGTGAGCAGTAAATTAACTATCAAACATACCAAAAGAGCATAAGGGATAAAAGGAATAGGAACCAAACCATCCCACTCCACCTCTTCTCACAGTGATAGCCCCTAGACATACACTAAGGAGAAGCAAACATAACATAGCAGATAATTAAAGTAAAGCAAGAATCACTCGAGTCAAGGGTGATGCTTTCCAAATACAAACCCCCAAGGCCTAAACCAAGATCAGATAAGCACCCAGAAAACACCACTCTTGAGGCCGAATGATAATACAACCAAACATCCATGACTCTGGCTATCACTGTTATCATTGCCTTGATTTCACCGTTAGTTGAATGACCACCTGTCAAGGGCTAATGGTAACCCCGGTCTAGACATAACTCCGCACGTCATCGTGACCCGTGCCTAAGCCGAACGCATCAGCCCAGAGTACTAGCACGTCATCGTGACCCGTGCCTGGAACGTCATCGTGACCCGTTCCAACGTACCCTTGCTTTGAGTATGCTAGAACCTTCAACAACGATGAGATCTCAGCCTCCTAGTCATCCTCCTTGACGACTATTTCCATACCAGCTCAAGCGCCTCTCAAGCTAACCATTATCCACCCCAACCCGGACCACATCACCGAGTTATAACCTTGCACGTCGTCATGACCCGTGCTTGGAACGTCATCGTGACCCGTTCCATCACAACATATGTCTTGCCTCATCACATCATAGCAAGGTCTCTCATCTTGGAATGTCATCATGACCCATCCCATCTCAACATAAGCCTTACCTCATCATATCATAGCAAAGTCCCAACTCAATCATGCTTTGCCTTCTCACATCATGGCAAGATCTCACATCCTCGAATCCATCCATATGAGCTTCCACATCCGCTTCATATGCTACAGGCAGCTTTCACCATTCAAGAGCCTTTCCACTTAGCTTTTGAATCATCTCGAACCATCTTGTTCCAAATCAACCATTAGCTAACTTGAAACAATCCAAATCAATCATACATCCAGACAATCAAGCATTCAAACAAGATCTAATAAGTAATATCAACAATAATGGCAATTTCGTAAATAAATGAGCAAAAGTCCAACATATGTGAAATCATGGTTTTTAGCATAGATCTATCAAATATAAAACATGGGTTTTGTCTATAATACTTGAAAATAAACTTGCATAGGTAAACATCTTCACAAATGATGGATCTACATGCAGACTTTAAGAAAATGCGAGAAAACACTATCTTAAACACATAAACTAGCCACCAATCCCATATACTCCCTTGGATCCGCGTGAGAGATAACTACCACTCACCAAATCACCCAAACACCTTGAAAACAAAACGCTTCAGATCAGGACAGCGGAGATCAAAGCTTGATCCGGCAATATCTCGCTTCAATCGATGAAATCTAGCTCGAACGGATGAAGATCTTCAACTTTGGCACTTGAATCTTCGATCTCGATCTTCGATCTTGGATGGATGTTAGATCTAGATTAGAATGGAGAAAAGAAGATGAAGAAATGTTGTAGACGAGTCTTCAAAATGGCAGCACTTCGTTGCTTCAAAAACCAGTGCCAAAAAGTGAGTCGAACCCCTCTATTTATAGGCTGAATCCCCCATGAGTCGTCGCCCCTATGAGTCGTCCACGACTCATCATGAGTCGTTCACAACTCAATGCTTCCGACTCAAAGACCTATCACCTTAACACGGTTTAACGACTCAACCTATATGCGACTCAACGCCTACCGACTCACGACTCAAGACTCACCAGATAACCGTCCTAAGTCCTAAGTCGTACAACGACTCAACAACCCTTCCGACCTACGACTTAATACCAGAGCCCACCTAACTAATCAACGACTCAACTCCAAGCTGCCTAATGACTTACGACTCATCGTTAAGTCGTGCCTACCGACTCATTTGCAAACGACCTAACAACACAGCCTTATGGCCGACCTAAGTCCTAGCCGACTCAACATAAGTCGGTCACGACTTAACTATAACACAAACGACTCAACCTATCCCTAACTCGGTCAAACGACTCACGACCCATGGCCTCACCGACTCAACTACCCACGACCTAAGCCCTAAATCGGTCTTTCCTAAGTCGGTCACTATGAGTCGGTCATATCCTTATGTCGCCTAAACTCCTTGAGTCGGTCCCTATGAGTCGGTCACGACTCATCACCTAACTTAGCTATGCCTATGAGTCGGTCACGACTCAAGCCTTAACTCGGCTATGCCCATGAGTCGGTCACGACTCATCACTTACTTGGGTAACTTCTAAACGACTCAAGCTAGAAGCAGCACAAACAACACTATCGACCTGCAAATTCTACGATTTATCAACACGTAAAATACGGGTCGTTACAAACCATATGGATTCGAACCCATGGATTCGAACCATATGGATTCGAACCATATGGGTTCGAACCATATGGATTCGAATGGATCAACGAGTGGAGTCGAAGCAAACAGGGCATACGAAGACGCAATCTTGAATCGATCATATCTCTCAATCCCATGATCCAAATGCCATGAAATTTTCACAGAAGCTTACATACATGTTGAAGAATGTCCACACCAAATTTCACCTCGATTGGATTCGTTTTTGATCGATTCGAAGTTCACTTCGAATCGATCCCAAACTGGACACGGACTTCGAGAACGCGAGCTTATGGGCCCTCCTCACATGCCAGGCAGCTTCCCTGAGTTTTAGGCGGGATTTTGGTCTTCCACACCTATAAATAGAGCCCCTGGTCATTCAGAAAAGGGTTCGGAGAATTTTGAGAAGAAGAATAAGCCTAAACGCTGCCGGAATCACTCCATACTACCTCCTTTGCTGTTAATTTTGAATTTAAGTCCATTTCCTGCTGTAATTTGCTTAAAAACACTTGTAATCTTCAAGTATTAAGGAATAAAGTGATAAAACTTTATAGTGGACGTAGGCGCATAGCCGAACCACTCTAAATCCTTGTCTTCTGTGCAATTTACTTTTCTGTGACTTGGAGTTTTTGTTAGATAGTCCTTATTTCCAATTCAAGTTCTTCATTTACTATCTCTTCAAAAACTTCCGAAGGGTGTCTGCCCAATTTTGGTACAAACAACAGTTACGGGGGCCATAACCTGTCAAAACAAAGGCCAAAGGTGAGTTTCACGGCTTTGACAGCTTTCAACCGTTAACGGTTAAATTAATGCCCAAAAAGGACAACCCGAATCTCAATCTAAGTTTTTCACCCTTCGTTTTTTCGACACCGGATTTTTAAGGTAAAACGGGATTACCGTGGCTCGTCTTCGATTTACCATCGCTGGAGAGTGGTGCACCATGGTACCGTTCCATTTCAAATCCATGCACGCATTTCTAAAAGTCCTACGGCACTGTTTCGCCATTTCGGCCGGATGTTCCACCTTGCATCGTGGATGTTGCACCTTGTAGATATCGATTACTCGGACGGCCATAACTTCTGGCTCGTTTAGAGTTACGGGAGCCATAACCTGTCGAAACGAAGGCCACGGTGAGTTCTACGGCTTTGATAGCTTTTAGCCATCAACGGATAGATTAATGTCCAAAAAGCACAACCCGAATCTCAATCGGGTGTCGTAAGTTTTTTACCCTTCGTTTTTTCGACACCGGATTTTTACGGTAAAACGGAATTACCGTGGCTCGTCTTCGATTTAACATTGCTGGAGAGTGGTGCACCATGGTACTATTCCGTTTCAAATCCATGCATGCATTTCTAAAAGTCGTACGGCACTGTTTCGCCATTTCGGACGGATGTTGCACCTTCCACCGCGGATGTTGCACCCTGTAGATATCGATTATTCGGACGTCCATAACTTCTGGCTCGTTTAGAGTTCCGGGAGCCTTAACCTGTCAAAACGAAGGCCATGGTGAGTTCTACGGCTTTGACAGCTTTCAGCCGTCAACAGATAGATTAACGCCCAAAAAGGACAACCCGAATCTCAATCCGGTCTCGTAAGTTTTTTACCCTTCGTTTTTTCGACACCGGATTTTTACGGTAAAACGGGATTACCGTGGCTCGTCTTCGATTTACCATCGCTGGAGAGTGGTGCACCATGGTACCGTTCCGTTTCAAATCCATGCACGCAGTTCTAAAAGTCCTACGGCACTGTTTCGCCATTTCGGCCGGATGTTGCACCTTGCATCGTGGATGTAGCAACCTGTACATATCAATTACTCGGACGGCCATAACTTCTGGCTCGTTTAGAGTTACAGGAGCCATAACCTGTCAAAACGAAGGCCACAGTGAGTTCTACGGCTTTGACAGGTTTCAGCCGTCAACGGATAGATTAATGTCCAAAAAGCACAACCCGAATCTCAATCGGGTCTCGTAAGTTTTTTACCCTTCGTTTTTTCGACAACGGATTTTTACGGTAAAACGGGATTACCGTGGCTCGTCTTCGATTTACCATCGTTGGAGAGTGGTGCACCATGGTACTGTTCCTTTTCAAATCCATGCACGCATTTCTAAAAGTCGTACGGCACTGTTTGGCCATTTCGGACGGATGTTGCACCTTGCACCGTGGATGTTGCACCCTGTAGATATCGATTATTCGGACGGCCATAACTTCTGGCTCGTTTAGATTTACGGGAGCCATAACCTGTCAAAACGAAGGCCACGGTGAGTTCTACGGCTTTGACTGCTTTCAGCCGTCAACGGATAGATTAATGCCCAAAAAGGACAACCCGAATCTCAATCGGGTCTCGTAAGTTTTTTACCCTTCGTTTTTTTGACACCAGATTTTTACGGTATAACTGGCTCGTCTTCGATTTACCATCGTTGGAGAGTGGTGCACCATGGTATTGTTCCGTTTCAAATCCATCCACGTATTTCTAAAAGTCGTACGGCACTGTTTCGCCATTTCAGACGGATGTTGCACCTTGCACCGCGGATGTTGCACCCTGTAGATATCGATTATTCGGACGTCCATAACTTCTGGCTCGTTTAGAGTTACGGGAGCCATAACCTGTCAAAACGAAGGCCACGGCGAGTTCTACGGCTTTGAGAGCTTTCAGCCGTCGACGGATAGAATAATGTCCAAAAAGGACAACCCGCATCTCAATCTTGTCTCGTAAGTTTTTTACCCTTCCTTTTTTCGACACTGGATTTTTACGGTAAAACGAGATTACCATGGCTCGTCTTCGATTTACCATCGCTGGATAGTGGTACACCATGGTACTGTTCCGTTTCAACTCCATGCACGCATTTCTAAAAGTCGTACGACACTGTTTCGCCATTTCGGACAGATGTCGCACCTTGCACCGTGGATGTTACACCCTGTAGATATCGATTATTCGGACGGCCATAACTTCTGGCTCGTTTAGAGTTACGGGAGCCATAACCTGTCAAAACGAAGGCCACCGTGAGTTCTACGGCTTTGACTGCTTTCAGCCATCGACGGATTGATTAATGCCCAAAAAGGACAACCCGAATCTCAATCGGTACTTGTAAGTTTTTTACCGTTCGTTTTTTTGACACCGGATTTTTACGGTAAAACGGGATTACGGTGGCTCGTCTTCGATTTACCATCGCTGGAGAGTGGTGCACCATGGTACTTTTCCGTTTCAAATCCATGCATGCATTTCTAAAAGTCGTACGGCACTGTTTCGCCATTTCGGACGGATGTTGCACCTTGCACCGTGTATGTTGCACCCTGTAGATATCGATTATTCGGACGACCGTAATTTCTGGCTTGTTTAAAGTTACGAAAGCCATAACCTGTCAAAACGAAGTCCACGGTGAGTTCTACGGCTATAACAGCTTTCAGCTGTCAACGGATAGATTGATGCCCAAAAAGGACAACCCGAATCTCAATCGGGTCTCGTAAGTTTTTTACCCTTCGTTTTTTCGACATCGGATTTTTACGATAAAACGGAATTACCGTGGCTCGTCTTCGATTTACCAACGCTGGAGAGTGGTGCACCATGGTATTGTTCCGTTTCAAATCCATGCACACATTTCTAAAAGTCGTACGACACTGTTTCGCCATTTCGGATGGATGTTGCACCTTGCACCGCTAATGTTGCACCTTGTAGATATCGATTATTCGGACGGCCATAACTTCTGGCTCGTTTAGAGTTACGGGAGCCATAACCTGTCAAAACGAAGGACACGGTGAGTTCTACGGATTTGACTACTTTCAGCCGTCAACGGACAGATTAATGCCCAGAAAGCACAACCCGAATCTCAATCGGGTCTCGTAAGTTTTTTACCTTTTGTTTTTTCGACACCGGATTTTTACGGTAAAGCGGAATTACCGTGGCTAGTCTTCGATTTACCATCGCAAGAGAGTGGTGCACCATGGTACTGTTCCGTTTCAAATCTATGCACGCATTTCTCAAAGTCGTACGGCACTGTTTCGCCATTTCGAACGGATGTTGCACCTTGCATCGTGGATGTTGCACCCTGTAGATATCGATTATTCGGACGGCCATAACTCCTCGCTCGTTTAGAGTTACAGGAGCCATAACCTGTCAAAATGAAGGCCATGGTGAGTACTATGGTTTTGACAGCTTTCAACCGTCAACGGATAGATTAATGACCAAAAAGGACAACCCGAATCTCAATCGGGTCTCGTAAGTTTTTTACCCTTCGTTTTTTCGACATCGGATTTTTACGGTAAAACGGAATTACCGTGGCTCGTCTTTGATTTACCATCGCTGGAGAGTGGTGCACCATGGTACTGTTCCATTTCAAATCCATGCACGCATTTCTAAAAGTCGTACGACACTGTTTCGCCATTTCGGACGGATATTGCACCTTGCACCGCGGACGTTGCACCCTGTAGATATCGATTATTCGGACGACCATAACTTCTGGCTCGTTTTAGAGTTACGGGAGCCATAACCTGTCAAAACGAAGGCCACGGTGAGTTCTACGGCTTTGACAGCTTTTAGCCGTCAACGGATAGATTAATGCCCAAAAAGGACACCCGAATCTCAATCTGGTCTCGTAAGTTTTTTACCCTTCGTCTTTTCGACACAGGAATTTTACGGTAAAACGGGATTACCGTGGCTCGTCTTCGATTTACCATCGCTGGAGAGTGGTGCACCATGGTACTGTTCCGTTTCAAATCCATGCACGCATTTCTAAAAGTCCTACGGCACTGTTTCGCCATTTCGGCCGGATGTTGCACCTTGCTCTGTGGATGTTGCACCCTGTAGATATCGATTATTCGGACGACCATAACTTCTGGCTCGTTTAGAGTTACGGGAGCCATAACCTGTCAAAACGAAGGCCACGGTGAGTTATACGGCTTTGACGGTTTTCAGCCATCAACGGATAGATTAATGCCCAAAAAGCACAACCCGAATCTCAATCGGGTCTCGTAAGTTTTTTACCCTTTGTTTTTTCGACACCGGATTTGTAAGGTAAAACGGGATTACCGTGGCTCGTCTTCGATTTACTATCGCTGGAGAGTGGTGCACAATGGTACCATTCTGTTTCAAATCCATGCATGCATTTATAAAAGTCCTACGGCACTGTTTCGCCATTTCGGCCGGATGTTGCACCTTGCATCATGGATGTTGCACCTTGTAGATATCGATTACTCGGACGGCAATAACTTCTGGCTCGTTTAGAGTTACGGGAGCCATAACCTGTCAAAACGAAGGCCACGGTGAGTTCTACGGCTTTGACAGCTTTTAGCCATCAACGGATAGATTAATGTCCAAAAAGCACAACCCGAATCTCAATCGGGTCTCGTAAGTTTTTTACCCTTCGTTTTTTCGACACCGGATTTTTACGGTAAAACGGGATAACCGTGGCTCGTCTTCGATTCACCATCGCTGGAAAGCGGTGCACCATGGTACTGTTCCGTTTGAAATCCATGGACGCATTTCTAAATGTCGTATGGCACTGTTTCGCCATTTCGAACGGATGTTTCACCTTGCACCGTGGATGTTGCACCCTATAGATATCGATTATTCGGACGGCCATACCTTCTCGCTCGTTTAGAGTCACGGGAGCCATTTCCAGTCAAAACGAAGGCCACGGTGAGTTCTACGGCTTTGACAGCTTTCAGCCGTCAACGGATAGATTAATGCCCAAAAAGGACAACCCGAATCTCAATTGGGTCTCGTAAGTTTTTTACCCTTCGTTTTTTCGACATTGGATTTTTACGGTAAAACGGGATTACTGTAGCTCGTCTTCGATTTACCATCGCTGGAGAGTGGTGCACCATGGTACTGTTCCGTTTCAAATCCATGCACGCATTTCTAAAAGTCGTACGGCACTGTTGCGCCATTTCGGACGGATGTTGCACCTTGCACCGTGGATGTTGCACCCTGTAGATATCGATTATTCGGACAGCCATATCTTCTGGCTCGTTTAGAGTTACGGGAGCCATAACCTGTTAAAACGAAGGCCACGGTGAGTTCTACGGCTTTGACAGCTTACAGCCGTCAACGCATAGATTAATGACCAAAAAGGACAACCCGAATCTCAATCTGGTCTCGTAAGTTTTTTACCCTTCGTTTTTTCGACAATGAATTTTTACGGTAAAACGGGATTACCGTGGTTCGTCTTCGATTTACCATCGCTGGAGAGTGGTGCACCACGGTACTGTTCCGTTTCGAATCCATGCACGTGTTTCTAAAAGTCGTACGGCACTGTTTCGCCATTTCGGACAGACGTTGCACCTGGCACCGTGGATGTTGCACCCTTGAGATATCGATTATTCGGACGGCCATAACTTCTGGCTCGTTTAGTGTTACGGGAGCCATATCCTGTCAAAACGAAGGCCACGGTGAGTTCTAAGGCTTTGACAGCTTTCAGCTGTCAATGGATAAATTAATGCCCAAAAAGGAAAACCCGAATCTCAATCGGGTCTCGTAAGTTTTTTACCCTTCGTTTTTTCGACACCGGATTTTTACGGTAAAACGGGATTACCGTGGCTCGTCTTCGATTTACCATCGCTGGAGAGTGGTACACCATGGTACTGTTCCGTTTCAAATCCATGGACGCATTTCTAAAAGTCGTACGGCACTCTTTCGCCATTTCGAACGGATGTTGCACCTTGCACCGTGGATGTTGCACCCTGTAGATATCGATTATTTGGACGGCCATACCTTCTCGCTCGTTTAGAGTTACAGGAGCCATAACCTATCAAAACGAAGGCCACGGTGAGTTCTACGGCTTTGACAGCTTTCAACCGTCAACGGATAGATTAATGCCTAAAAAGGACAACCCGAATCTCAATTGGGTCTCGTAAGTTTTTTACCCTTCGTTTTTTCGACATCGGATTTTTACGGTAAAACGGAATTACCGTGGCTCGTCTTCGATTTACCATCGCTGGAGAGTGGTGCACCATGGTACTGTTCCGTTTCAAATCCATGCACCCATTTCTAAAAGTCGTACGGCACTGTTTCGCCATTTCGGACGGATGTTGCACCTTGCACCGCGGATGTTGCACCCTGTAGATATCTATTATTCGGACGTCCATAACTTCTGGCTCGTTTAGAATTACGGGAGCCATAACCTGTCAAAACGAAGGCCAAAGGTGAGTTCTACGACTTTGACAGCTTTCTACCATCAACGGTTAGATTAATGCCCAAAAAGGACAACCCGAATCTCAATCTATGTTTTTCACCCTTCGTTTTTTCGGCACCGGATTTTTAAGGTAAAACGGGATTACCGTGGCTCGTCTTCGATTTACTATCTCTGGAGAGTGGTGCACCATGGTACCGTTCCATTTCAAATCCGTGCACGCATTTCTAAAAGTCCTAAGGCACTGTTTCGCCATTTCGGCCGGATTTTGCACCTTGCATCGTGGATGTTGCGCCTTGCAGATATCGATTACTCGGACGGCCACAACTTCTGGCTCGTTTAGAGTTACGGGTGCCATAATCTGTCAAAACGAAGGCCAAGGTGAGTTCTACGGCTTTGACAGCTTTTAGCCGTCAACGGATAGATTAATGTCCAAAATGCACAACCCGAATCTCAATCGGGTCTCGTAAGTTTTTTACCCTTCGTTTTTTCGACACCGGATTTTTACAGTAAAACGGAATTACCGTGGCTCGTCTTCAATTTACCATCGCTGGAGAGTGGTGCACCATGGTACTGTTCCGTTTCAAATCCATGCACGCATTTCTAAAAGTCGTACGGCACTGTTTCGCCATTTCGGACGGATGTTGCAGCTTGCACCGCGGATGTTGCACCCTATAGATATCGATTATTCGGACGTCCATAACTTCTGGCTCGTTTAGAATTACGGGAGCCATAACCTGTCAAAACGAATGCCACGGTGAGTTCTATGGCTTTGACAGCTTTCAGCCATCAACGGATAGATTAATGCCAAAAAAGGACAACCCGAATCTCAATCTGGTCTCGTAAGTTTTTCACCCTTCGTTTTTTCGACACCGGATTTTTAAGGTAAAATGGGATTACAGTGGCTCGTCTTCGATTTACCATCGCTGGAGAGTGGTGCACCATGGTACCATTCCATTTCAAATCCATGCACGCATTTCTAAAAGTCCTACGGCATTGTTTCGCCATTTCGGCCGGATGTTGCACCTTGCATCGTGGATGTTGCACCCTGTAGATATCGATTACTCGGGCGGCCATAACTTCTGGCTCGTTTAGAGTTACGGGAGCCATAACCTGTCAAAACGAAGGCCACGGTGAGTTCTACGGCTTTAACAGCTTTCACCCGTCAACGGATAGATTAATGTCCAAAAAGCACAACCTGAATCTCAATCGGGTCTCGTAAGTTTTTCACCCTTCGTTTTTTCGACACCGGATTTTTACGGTAAAACAGGATTATCGCGGCTCGTCTTCGATTTACCATCGTTGGAGAGTGGTGCACCATGGTACTGTTCCGTTTCAAATCCATGCACGCGTTTCTAAAAGTCATACGGCACTGTTTCGCCATTTCGGACGGATGTTGCACCTTGCACCATAGATGTTGCACCCTGTAGATATCGATTATTCGGACGGCCATAACTTCTGGCTCGTTTAGATTTACGGGAGCCATAACCTATCAAAACAAAGGCCACGGTGAGTTCTACGGCTTTGACCGCTTTCAGCCGTCAACGGATAGATTAATGCCCAAGAAGGACAACCCGAATCTCAAACGGGTCACGTAAGTTTTTTACCCTTCGTTTTTTCGACACCGGATTTTTACGGTAAAACTGGCTCGTCTTCGATTTACCATCGTTGGAGAGTGGTGCACCATGGTACTATTCCGTTTCAAATCCATGCACGTATTTCTAAAAGTCGTACGACACAGTTTCGCCATTTCAGACGGATGTTGCACCTTGCACCGCGGATGTTGCACCCTGTAGATATCGATTATTCGGACGTCCATAACTTCTGGCTCGTTTAGAGATACGAGAGCCATAACCTGTCAAAACAAAGGCCACGGTGAGTTCTACGGCTTTGACAGCTTTCAGCCGTCGACGGATAGATTGATGCCCAAAAAGGACAACCCGAATCTCAATCGGGTCTCGTAAGTTTTTTACCCTTCATTTTTTCGACATCGGATTTTTACGGTAAAACGGGATTACCGTGGCTCGTCTTCGATTTATGTAACGACCCCGAAATTTCGATCCCGAAATTTCCAGATAGTTAGAGAAAGGAAGAAATAGAAAGAAGAAAAGAACAGAAAAGAAACACATAATCTCACATTCGCAGCGGATAAAATATAATATCACATAATAATAACAGTTATACAAAGAAAACTATATCTGTTAATTTACATTTTACATCAGAGTTACAACAATTCCTCAACACTGGACAGTTTAAAATAACTTGTCCCATAAAAATAACAATACTATATCAGAATCCCTCCATACGCTCCTGCCATCTAGCTCGCCTCCTGAGCTCCAGAACGTCCTTACCTGAAAAGCTGTAATACTCGGTCTGACCCGAGCATTACATCAAAGTAACACCCGGGTCAGGCTGTAAACCAGCGTGAGTAAACCCTTCTAACATAAATTTCAAAAGCATACAACTTATACATATAACCCAGGTAACTTGTATCAATTACAATTTCACAAATAGTTATCGACCTCATTTATTTCACTCACCAATTTCTAAGTACTAAACTTAGATTAAATGGTCTAATTTACTTAAATCATTCCATTCTAGCTTATTGATTTCACCTAGCAAATTATAAGGAATCGAAGTGGTTTCGGGTATTTACTAATACCCGACTATAGTCTCTTCGAACCCAACACCCTCAACCCAAGTTATTCGAGTGAAATACAATTCGATTTTAAATACCAGATGCCACTTTTTACACAACAATTCATTATCGATAGTTATCCACCTTATCATTGTCCATCCATTCAAATTATATCAAAAGCATTTCATAACCGAGATATCCAACAATTCAAGGTATTTAATCATCATTCAATCATTCATAAATAAGAGGGATCGTTTCCAAGATCAATTTTAATTTTTCTCTAAGCAAATTACTTACTAATCCTTTAATCACTTAGATTACTTTACTTAGTCATTAATAATTGCAAATCGATTTATACTCATCTTTTAATTGTCCATTCTTGATTAGTTATCTTCAATACATAAAAATTATTATCCTTAACCATTTATAGTAATTAATCTTTAATTACTTTCATTGATTACATTAATTAATTACATTAATTAATTACATTAACTAATGATTCTTAATAAATTACTTCCCTTAATCCATCTTAATTAATTAGTAATTTGCCATCCTGCAATTAATTTCCTTAATTAATTAATTCCTTAATTAATTATATTAATCTTTTAGTTAATTACAACAAGTAATTAATTCTTAATTATTAATTAAACTAACTAATTACTCTTGATTAATTACTTAATTAACCCTTTATAATAAATTAATCAAATTAATTAATTATACTTGGTTTCCTAATTAACTTAATTAATCTCAAGACATTAGTGTTATCCCTCTTTTTGGGCAAAAGCCGTGATACCAAAAGATTGGTCAAAGACAAGAGACAGTTCGCCTCAGAGATTGATCGTACTTCACTCCGCTATGGATATCGATGAATTCTGTCCGAGTCCGGATCGGGCCACAATTGATAGGACATAGCAAGAGAGACCACAGAAGCCACCAATTCAAATTTCAAGTCAATCCGAGGTCATATGCTCAAGTAATGATGGATTCAAGTTAAGAAGGTGCACATTGCTCGGTTCGAACCCATCATGTTCGAACCCATCGTTTTCGAACCCATCACATTCGAAACCATCTGTTTCGAACCCATCATATTCGAACCCACAGGAAGAAGCGACGTTCAAATCCATCAGGTGCGTGCCTCCCTTCGAATCCATCACTGCTTAGATGCGCTTCGAATCAATCACGGCTTCGTGTCCACCTCATGCTTCGAACCCATCACCAACTTCGAATCCATCACAAGCTTCGAGTCCATCACAAGCTTCGAATCCATCACAAGCTTCGAATCCATCACAAGCTTCGGATCCATCACAAGCTTCGAACCCATCACAAGCTTCGAGTCCATCACAAGCTTCGAGTCCATCACAAGCTTCGAATCCATCACAAGCTTCGGATCCATCACAAGCTTCGGATCCATCACAAGCTTCGAACCCATCACAAGCTTCGGGTCCATCACAAGCTTCGAGTCCATCACAAGCTTCGAATCCATCACAGCTTCGAATCCATGCTGTCTTCGAACCCTACACGTTAAAAACAACTTCGATTCGAAGCGTCGCCGCCCCCTCATGCAACAAGTTCGATTCGAACCTATGGGTTCGACCCATATGGATTCGAACCATATGGATTCGAACCTAAGGTTTCGAACCATATGGATTCGAAACATATGGTTTCGAACGACCCATAGGATCGGTTCGAATTAACCAGCGTACCAAAATGCATCATCTTGAATCGATCGTAACTCCCAATCTACTGCTCCAAATGCCATGAAATTTTCACAGAAGCTTACATACATGTTGAAGAATGTCCACACCAAATTTCGCCTCGATTGGATGCGTTTTTGATCGATTCGAAGTTCACTTCGAATCAATCCCAAACTGGGCATGGACTTCAAGAACGCGGGCTTATGGGCCCCCTCACGTGCCAGGCAGCTCCCCTGAGTTGTAGGCGGGATTTTGGCCTTCCACACCTATAAATAGAGCCCCTGGTCATTTAGAAAAGGGGTCGGAGAATTTGGAGAAGAAGAATAAGCCTAAACGCTGCCAAAATCACTCCATACTATTTCCTTTGCTGTTAATTTCGAATTTAAATCTATTTCCTGTTGTAACTTGCTGTTGATCGCTGTAACAACTTGTAAACATTGAAAGAGAATCAATAAAATATCACAAAACTTCACAGTGGACGTAGGCAACACGCCGAACCACTATAAAGCGCTTGTCTACGCATTTTCTTTACTGTTGATTGGAGTTTTTGTTAGATAATATTCATATTCAGTTCATACTATTGATTGTTATCTCTTCAACGACTCCCGAAGAGTGTTGTGACCAATTTTGGTGCAAACATTTTGGTGCTTTCACTGAGAAAACCCAGCTTTTCTCCCGCTCATTGGATCTGTCATCGATACCGGATTGAATAAATCTAAGAGAGAGATCCAGATCTATCGTTCATGGGTTCCTTCTATTCTATTCAGATTGCTCTAAAATCTAAGAAGAACCGCATTCATCATGAAATCCGTACTCTTATTTTCGAATCCAGGAAAAATGTCAAATTTCGTAACCATATTTTCGACCCCCGAAAATATGATAAACTTCGTATCCATACTTTCGAACCCCAGAAAGTATGGTCATTTTCGTACCCCTATTTCGTGTCCTTGAAAAGTATGGTGATTTTCGCATCCAAGTTTTGGAATCCAGAAGACATGGCCATTTTAGTATCCAGAAGGAAAGGTGATATTCGAACCGATCACAAATACGTATCGATGCTCACGTACATTCTTGTATCGGTCGTGCAACTCCCATTTCGAACCGAACCCGGAGGCACCGTTTCGAATCGCTCCCAAGGCTCCATTTCAAATCGATACCGAGGCTCCATTTCGAATCGATCCCGAGGCACCATTTCGAATCGATCCCAAGGCTCCATTTCGTATCGATCCCATGGTGCCATTTCGTACCGATCCGATGGCATACATTTCGTACCGATACCCATATACCACTGCGCCTCGATTCGAACGCACGCCTTTCATATCGATTCGATCACCTATTGGCCATTTCGTATCCATCCTGGGAGACCTTGTTCGAATCCATCGAGGCTTGTTAGTTTGTGTCCATCAAGTTACTTCATATCCATCACAGAACCACTGTTCATATCCATCATAGCATCGATACGAATTACGCAGTTCGAATCCATCGTATCACCGCCTCCAGAAGCCGATATCCATTGATACGAACTGCGAATCATCAGTTCATTTTCCAGGGACATCGAGCTCATCGATACGAAGTGAAGTCCACTGCAATGGAGTCCAACGTATTTCATAAGCATCGTTACGAACGAATTTCGTCACTTACAAGATCTCGTTGAAAAACTGATCAGAGAAAGGAAGCTTGAAAAGTTTGTGCGGACACCGCAACCCAGAGAAGCGGGTCCATCAAATCAAAACAATGAACCCAATCAACCGAGACATGAGGACTCCAATGGTCCCCGTGGAAGATTGGTGATAAACGCCATCAGTGGCGGACCAACTTTCGTAGGAGCCTGGAACGACGAGGATCTTCGTCACTGTCACACATGACAGTCTCATTCAATCTATGAATAATTTGCAATTTCCTTTACATTCTGAAATTCGATTTTGTAATAAGGCACTGACTTTGCCATATTTTCTTGTTTCAGCAGTAAAACATTATCTCTTCAAGCTAAGAGCCGTGATTCACCGAATGCGACGTTCAACAATCACGACACACGAAGAGCTAAGTTCCATCAAACAATGGAATCCATTCAAATAGCGAGTGACTGCGATACAATCGGCAACTCACTAAGTGAAACCCCAGCTCGGGGGCAAGCCATCACATCAAAGGCTGAACTGGACCAACACACGACAGTCCTACAATTGACTCCAACTTCCCACAGCGTGAATTGGAGTATAAACATTTCATAATACGTTCCCAAAGTGCGAACGGACTCCAACTTCCCGCAGCGTGAATTGGAGTATAAACATTCCATAATTCGTTCCCAGAGTGCGAACGGACTCCAACTTCCCACAGCGTGAATTGGAGTATAAACATTTCATAATTCGTTCCCAGAGTGCGAACGGACTCCAACTTCCCAGAGTGTGAATTGGAGTATAAACATCCAATAAATCATTCCCAGAGTACGAACGGACTCCAACTTCCCAGAGTGTGAATTGGAGTATAAACATCCAATAAATCGTTCCCAGAGTGCGAACGGACTCCAACTTCCCAGAGTGTGAATTGGTGTATAAACATTCCATAATTCGTTCCCAGAGTGCGAACGGACTCCAACTTCCCAGTGGGTGAATTGGAGTATAAACATCAAATCCATCGTTCCCGGAGTGCGAACAAATTCCTAAAAAGCTCAAAGAGGTGTGACTGACCATCTATCGGCTAACTCCAACTTCCCAGAGTGTGAATTGGAGTATAGACATCTATTCCAGGTTCCCGTAGTGCGAACCATCCCATCAATGCGAACTCCAAGTTCTCAAAGCATGCATTGGAGTATAAACACAAAATACAGGTTCCCGGAGCGCGAACCGAAGCATCCATCCTAACTCCAGATTCCCAGAGCGTGAGTCGGAGTACAAACAACAATTCGAAGTTCCCGAAGTGCGAACCGAAATGTCAACATCAACTCCCAGTTCCCAAAGCGTGAAGCGGAGTGTAAACGTCAATTCCGGGTTCCCGGAGCGCGAACCACAATACAAACATCGATAACTCTCAAACTCCTGGAGTGCAAAGCAGATTATCGATCTCAAATTATCCTAAGTCCCCAGAATGCGGACGTGTGCTTAAGATTTGCAACAAGTGCGATCAACCACCTAAAATACAAGTGCTGTTCCCCGAAACCGGGGGGCATGAAAGCTAAGTGTCAATCACAAACCAAAGTGATACAACGTCCGGAGTTCAACTCATTCACCAATCATAACTTGTGACCAAGATTTTCAGTCTTGGCAAATGAAACGGGCTCTACTCAAACGATAAAAACACCACAAATACACCGGACCGAAAACAAGACACTGCAAGTACTTAAGCACAAATGAAACAAGAATTGAAATGAAGAAACTGAAGTTTATTTCAACTAACTAAAAATAAGGACTTACGTACAAATAAGTTCTTCCAAAAAACAATCCCTACTAGCAGGAGCCGAACCTGCATCTATACACGGCTTAAAAACAAAAACAAGTACCTATCTACTAAAACATCCACTTGTAAAGCCGGTCTTTTTCTTCTTCTTTTTCGTCTTTCTTATTAGTGGTTCCTCATCAGAATCACTAGCGACAGAAATTCTTATTGAGTGCCTCCTCTTCGGCGGTGACTCTTCGGCTGGGGGCATGATATCGATGTCCTCCTCAGAGCTCGAATCTGCAGGGAGGCTTCCCGCCCGAGGAGTAGGGGGGACTGGATATGTGACGGAAGATGGGATAGTGCCACCCGACGACACTACCCTAGCAGATGTTGGACTCTGCGCCGTCGTGCTGCCACCGGCGCTACCACTATGCCCCGCAGCTTCTATTTCAGCATTGATTTCAGCCAAAATTTCCTCATCTCGAGTCGCTTGGGCTTGGCTGGGGCCATCCGCAGTCTGCATCGAAGAACTTGATGTCGGCGGGAGATCGCTAACGATGATAAACGCTAAGTCCGTGGAGGAACCGCCCGGCTCACCGAGCAGCTCGCTCACCATTTGTTCCTCAAAAGATAACCCACTCCCCTGTGCCGCCTCGGTCGATACCGCAGTTACAGCAGTAGTCTCGGTGGCGATGGCCTTATCCCTTTGGCTTGATTCTTGAGTCACGACGATCGGCGTAATTCCAGTCACTAAGCAAAAAATAATAAGTTAATAGTAACTTCTTCAAAACAAACTCTCTATTTAGAAAACGCTTGAGATAACTTCGAAATACCTTCCCCTGTTTGGCTCGCAGACGGCTGAACGGCCTCGGAAGTATGCTCATGAATAGGGGACAAGCGCGGCTGCTCCGGGTCATAAGCAGGAACAGGTGGCAAATTGACCGCAGATACAGGCATTGACGAAGGCGGTGTGGTGACTTCAGTGACATCCGCACGATGCTCAACGCCTGATCCCTCTCCAACTTCCAGGGAACGACCACCGATCATCTCCCTCTCATGAGAAATGATAGCATCGTGAAGGACCTTCTTCTCATCCTCGGTCAACAACCGATTCTCGAGCTCGAATCGATCAACCGATTCGCCCGGGTGCGCTTCCTCCTCTTCCTCGACCAATCGTTCCCAATCGCTGCGAAGGTGAACCGGATAATCCTGAAGCCAGGCCAGGTTTCTATGTTTTAACACATTGGCGTTATAGGTTATAAGCAAATCTTCAATATCGGCCTCTAGCCTGGCCTCTGCTCGTTGAAATTTCTCCTCCACCTCTGCCTCGACCACTTGAACTTTCGCCACTGCCGCATCTCTTTCGGTGCGAAGCACTACAGCTTGTTCACACGCCTCCTGGGCTGCCCTATTCGCATCATCCCTTTCCTTGGCGATTTCGGCGAATTTTGACTTAAGTTCGTTCAATTCCTTTAGGGCTGCGTCCCTCTCAGCAGTGACCAAGGTGTTTCGATGGCCCATATCCTCAACCGTGGCGTAGTGCTCGCGTTACATCCTATCCATGATTGCCTGGGCTTCATCGGCTCTCTTGGTAGCCTCCATTTCAGATTTACGGGATGATTCAGCCTCAGTATTCAGCACTTGTATGATGCGATCTTTTTGTGCTAACTCGGCTTGCAACTTTTCAATGGTGGCCGCTCGTTCGAAGGCCAGTGCCGATGCTTTTTCGGCCGCCTTGTACCACACCTTGTATTGTGCGTAGAAATCATGCACATAGTCAAGCGCCCACCGTTCGGCCTCCGGTGGGATTCTTTTCAAATTCGGGGGAAAGGCATAATTGTCGAAGCAGATATTCGGGAACTCTCTCCTCAGCTGTGCAAGCCTAATCGCTCCTTCCCCCGCGATTTCAGTAGGAGGTTCCTCCGCAACCATCGGCGCCATCGCCTCAGATGTAGAAGCTTGAGAAACCGACACATGTCGAGAAGAATCACGAGGAACATGAACGGGATGTTGTACGGGATCTCTGGAAGGAGGAGGGGTACGCGATCGAGATCGACGCCTATGGCCCCTGTCCGAGTCATATCTCTCATGACTAGAATATCCGGAACGTCCCTGGTCATAATATCCAGGGCGTCCCTGATCATAATCTCTATCTCCCTCTCGTCTACGCGAATCATAATACGAAGACTTGCGGACATGTCAAAGGCTCCCGAGCATTGAACCTCGTTTAGACATAGTATGTGCAAAGAAAAATAAAATTGAGTTAATCACCCTTCGAAACAGGTAATTTACAGTCAAAGATTATGCAGTGTCGTGAAATGTGTATGAATATGCATTTCCCCCCGACCAACCAGAAGTGTCGACCTCGCTAGTAATAAGAGGCTCGCTCAGTTCTAGATTGCGATGGAACTCCTCCAACCCGACATCATGTTGAAAAGATACATCGTCCGGGATTGGGAGATCGGCAAGCCCTTCGAAGAGATTTTCATTTCTCGTGGGAGACATCTCCGAGATTCTAACTCCGGTTGCGGGACGGGCCGTGACAACCGATTTCCGTCTCCCCTGTCTAGTAGACTTAACTATGGCAGCCTTGCCTTTTCTCTGCCCCGCGACATCCGGAGCTACATCCGTAGGCTCGGTCAGCGGCTCATCGTCAGTATGAGTTCTTTCAGAATCAGCCTCCTCGGCTATTACAACTTCGGGTTTCTTATGCTTGACTCGATTTTTAGAAACGATCCTTAGCACCACCTCAAACCTTATGCTCTGTCCTCGTTCAATCAGCCCATAAGTCCGAAGATTCCTATCGGTCAAAAGCAACTCGATGTCCCTATCTTCACTCGGGACTTCTCGAAGTGCTCGCACCATCTCCTTGAACTGTTCGCCTTCGGGTCGCGGGATCGTTGCTGTAAAAAGAAAAAATTAATATTAGTTCCACTTCGGCTGCAATTGTCGTAGTAACTATTTAAGAACTCGGTTATACTCACGTCTGAATAACCATCGTCGAGCAAATCCTGGAGGACATCTGACATAAAACCATTTTGTCCTATAGTAATTCAGCCTTGTCCAAGATCCGGTGACCACTTGACAATTCCTCACTGCTTCCATAAATGTGAAAGAGGGATAATCACCACTAGTTTTGAAGTTGAACAAGTATCTGATTTCGATGGGGGAGTGGCGGTCGATGAAGACATTCCATAAATGCAACGAACAAGCTATTGATCGACGCATATCCGTTTGGGTGCAGCTGAGATGGGGCAATCCTCAAAAACGACAATACTTCTCTTATATACTCGTTGAACGGGGGAAGTGTCCAGGCCGCACACGCGTGGCGGTTAAATGCTGTATACCCTTCCGGCGGATTATGTGGTCTATCATTCAGCCCTGGTAGTAAAACATCGTCGAGTGACAGGCCGTGTCTCAAACATATTCTCCCCAACATGTCTTCAGAGATATTCGATGGAACGGAATCCGATGGATTGGCAATGAACGACGCATCAGGGAGTTCGTCCGGAGCCGGACCAATGATCTCGGGATCTATATCCGGAACCTCTAGCCTCGGAGAGACTGTACCTTGAATCTCCTGCTGCTGTGAACTTGAAGGTTCCATAACTAGCTAACTCATGAGAAACCATCGTTAGACGACAAAGAACCCGTGTGTTCCCAGTGTAACGTGTATGAATGTATGTGGTGCCGTGCCATGCATTACTTGAATAAATGTTGCAGAGTTAAAGTAAATATGCAAACAACAAAGCTACGGAGTCCAGCTATAATGACCGTCATCGCTGACCGTCATCACTAAATCGTTTATATGATGGATGTCGGTTCGAATAGAGGTTGTTATAGTTCCATCGACGAGCTTCAAAAGGCAGTCAAATATGCAGTTCAATATTCAAGTCCAAATATGCAGGGATGAAGCTCGTCGGAGATATACTTAGAAAAATTTCGAATTTTGGAACCCATCATATAGGGTTCGAAACCATCACAAAGACTTCGTTCGAACCCAACCGAACACCTCTTCGTTCGAACCCATGCGTTCGAAACCATCCTGACATAATTTCGAACCCATGCGTTCGAACCCATCCTGAATTCGCTTCGAAACCATGAAGTTAAACGCGCTTCGAACCGATAGACAGACGGCAAGTTCGAACCGATCACTACTTGACAAGTTCGAACCGATAAGGAAACTTCAACTCCACATCAGTCACGTTCGAACCGATCCACTTCGTATCGATACGAAGTTGTAAGCTTCGAAACGATAGCCTATGGGTTCGAATCCATCGATTCGAATGAACCCCTCGAATCCCTCGATCGGTGCGAACTGCGCATCCAACTAAAGACATTCCAAGGATCGATCCGAAATCCAATAGAAAGACGCCACCGTCATCGATTCGAACTCGTCCCCGCGCATCGGTTCGAATCCTCCCCAAAACCAGATCTGGTTTTGTCAATCTCGAAGCCATGCAATCGATAAACAGAAATGGGTTCGGGATTACTTCGCCGTTTGAATCCGAGGCTAATTACCTAGTTTGAACAATGGATTCGAGAGATTAAAGGCTTGAATCTGGATTGACTTGATGATACGACACAGTGTTCCCCCTTTTGATGCTTCGAAACGATGCACTGCGCAGTAGAAAGCAAGAAAAGAGTAAAAGTGAAAAGTGAAAAAGTGGAAGGCCCACTGCTATTTATACGAAACTTGTGATGTGACCGAGGCGATTGCTCTCCCAGTCAACCCAACCGGTCACAACCGGTCAAGCATCGTGTCGTTTCGAAGTTAACCTTCGAATCCATCGGCCTAAAGCCCTATCGATTCGAAGTTCACTCCATACCTCATCGGTACGAAACGCACTACAGAGCAACAAGTTGCATCGATGCGAAACTAACGGTGGGCGCATCGATTCGAAGCCCTTACTCACATCAACGACTTCGTATCCATCCAAATCATCGATTCGAAGATCAGTTTCGAACCCACCGAAACGAACTACTAGTTCGAAACCATCCTTTCAGATCGGTTCGAATGTCAGCTTCGAACC
Source organism: Allium cepa (assembly GCA_030765085.1). Classification (NCBI taxonomy): domain Eukaryota; kingdom Viridiplantae; phylum Streptophyta; class Magnoliopsida; order Asparagales; family Amaryllidaceae; genus Allium; species Allium cepa. The sequence goes on along the minus strand of CM060943.1, from coordinate 31,335,514 downwards.
CATCACAGCACAAAGTATACTCCATCTTTTCACATCGGTTCGAAAGTCAACTTCGAATCCATCATAGCACGATTATACTCCGTCGGTTCAGATGTAGATTTCGAATCCATCATTGCTCCAACGCATCGATTCGAAGTCTCATATTCACACAACCCACCATTGCACAGGCATATTGCATCCATACAAACGTGGATTTCGAACCCATCAATGCTCGAATGCATCGGTTCGAAACATTACACTCGCGCAATCCAAATTCGATTCCTTTAACCTTCGACATCGGTCCAGGGGAGGATCGATACGAAGGAACCTTTCAAAACAACCATCAAGCGTTATCTCAATTCAAATTTCAAAATCGGTTCAGGAGAGAATCGATACGAAATTCTATAGCAAACCAAACTGGCAACGACTCGTGGACGCACGATGTTAACACGGTTTAAACTATCATATGTGCATACATATCGGACTAACATTCAATTTCGAATATTCACAGGGATCAAACACTTATCCTGTTACAAATGCGACAGCCAACGGCTAAGCACTATTATACAGCAATCAATCACATCAACGCAAGGTTACAGCAGTACATCATATGAGTCTCAACGAAAAGGGAGCAATAATTTTCAGAATAAGATGGCGACTATTCAAAGCACGTCATTTTCCCACAAGACGTACTTTGGGGGGCAAAATGTTATCCCGCTTTTTGGGCAAAAGCCGTGATACCAAAAGATTGGTCAAAGACAAGAGACAGTTCGCCTCAGAGATTGATCGTACTTCACTCCGCTATGGATATCGATGAATTCTGTCCGAGTCTGGATCGGGCCACAATTGATAGGGCATAGCAAGAGAGACCATAGAAGCCACCAATTCAAATTTCAAGTCAATCCGAGGTCATATGCTCAAGTAATGATGGATTCAAGTTAAGAAGGTGCACATTGCTCGGTTCGAACCCATCATGTTCGAACCCATCGTTTTCGAACCCATCACATTCGAAACCATCTGTTTCGAACCCATCATATTCGAACCCACAGGAAGAAACGACGTTCGAATCCATCAGGTGCGTGCCTCCCTTCGAATCCATCACTGCTTAGATGCGCTTCGAATCAATCACGGCTTCGTGTCCACCTCATGCTTCGAACCCATCACCAACTTCGAATCCATCACAAGCTTCGAATCCATCACAAGCTTCGAATCCATCACAAGCTTCGAATCCATCACAAGCTTCAAACCCATCACATGCTTCGGGTCCATCACAAGCTTCGAGTCCATCACAAGCTTCGAATCCATCACAAGCTTCGAATCCATCACAAGCTTCGGATCCATCAGAAGCTTCGAACCCATCACAAGCTTCGCGTCCATCACAAGCTTCGAGTCCATCACAAGCTTCGAATCCATCACAGCTTCGAATCCATGCTGTCTTCGAACCCTACACGTTAAAAACAACTTCGATTCGAAGCGTCGCCGCCCCCTCATGCAACAGGTTCGATTCGAACCTATGGGTTCGAACCATATGGATTCGAACCATATGGATTCGAACATAAGGGTTCGAACCATATGGATTCGAAACATATGGGTTCGAACGATCCATAGGATCGGTTCGAACTAACCAGCGTACCGAAATGCATCATCTTGAATCGATCGTAACTCCCAATCTACTGCTCCAAATGCCATGAAATTTTCACAGAAGCTTACATACATGTTGAAGAATGTCCACACCAAATTTCGCCTCGATTGGATGCGTTTTTGATCGATTCGAAGTTCACTTCGAATCGATCCCAAACTGGGCACGGACTTTAAGAACGCGGGCTTATGGGCCCCCCTCACGTGCCAGGCAGCTCACCTGAGTTGTAGGCGGGATTTTGGCCTTCCACACCTATAAATAGAGCACCTGGTCATTCAGAAAAGGGGTCGGAGAATTTGGAGAAGAAGAATAAGCCTAAACGCTGCCAGAATCACTCCATACTATTTCCTTTGCTGTTAATTTCGAATTTAAATCTATTTCCTGTTGTAACTTGCTGTTGATCGCTGTAACAACTTGTAAACATTGAAAGAGAATCAATAAAATATCAAAAAACTTCACAGTGGACGTAGGCAACACGCCGAACCACTATAAAGCGCTTGTCTACGCATTTTCTTTACTGTTGATTGAAGTTTTTGTTAGATAATATTCATATTCAGTTCATACTATAAATTGTTATCTCTTCAACGACTCCCGAAGAGTGTTGTGACCAATTTTGGTGCAAACAATTAGATCCTTAATTTTCTTAAAATTAAAACATTGTTTTATAATCTCTACATTGATTAATTGTCCTATAACTAATCACATTCAATAATTAACCAACCCTTAATTACTCTCGTTTAATCTTTATTAATTAAGTAGCTTCAAGAATTAACTTACAAGTTAAATAAATAATTTTACTTAATTAATTCAAACACTCAAGCCATACTTTATCTTCAAAGAATAATTAAGCAACATATTAAAATTCCATTTCGTTAACTTAAAAGATTTAGTTACTGCTTAATTTTCCCGAGTCAAAACTCGTACTTACTCGAACAAAACCTGATACCTTCCCCTTTTTTTTTCTTCTTCTTGTCGAAATACTTTATCAGTCAATTTTGCTGAATGAAATAACACACGCAACCAACAGGCATGAGAACCCAAACCAACCACTCAATTTCCCAGATTTTCCCAGGGCTCTCTCTCTTCATCTTCCTCACGAAACATCACTGATGCACAGCGGCCATGTACACGTGCACATGCTATCAGACCGGCGTCGAACATTGCTCCGACCATCAATAAGTCAACTACCATCCCCTGATTCGACTCGCCTATCAGATCATCGAATCACCTCGAAAATACAGAATCGACCGAACGAACCTCAAATACTTCGAATACCATCGCCTAAGTTCACCCCGCATTGGCGTCTCCGATCACCGTAGGCAATATAACTTCGTCCATGCCTTGCCTTGCTTCCACGCCACCATTCCTCAAAGTTTTAAGCAACTCGCATCTTCAGAGTAGCCACCACGACCCCAAACCCAGCTTCAACAAAACTAGGGTTTAAAACCCTTTTTTAATCTACCACCAGCGCCACAGGATGTGATAAACCCTCTTAGCATTTTTGCCTGAATTCCCACCATCTCCTCCACCTCCAGCAATGTTCCCGACCACCCCAAATGTTCCATCCCCCAGAAATCACTAAAACCCATTTTTCAGACAATCCAAAAATTCACATTCATTTTAGTGTTAAAAATTATGATATTTGTTTTAAAAATCATAACTTTTAAAATTGATTCAAGTTATAGTCTCAAAATAGTAAATAAAGATGAATTGATTTTACATGTTTTAAGAATCTCTACTGTATTTCCCAGGTTAAAATAGTTTAAATCTTATAATACTTGAATCTATTTATAATTCCTGGATTAGGCTTTTACTAACAAGATATTGTTTAAATCTCACAGTCCCACAGAGAACACAAGCAAAGATTTTTGAACTTTGATCGAAAACAAATGCTCTGAACTAAGAACAGAGAAGTTAGGATCAACAGATCAGCATACATCATATATACACACAGATTTATTTACATGCGTACATACAGAACAGTTATCATCACGAAATAAGATAATTATCTACTTAACTTTAATTTAGAAATGTTTATCACTTGAATTACTGTTGAAACAGAGAACAAATTTTGTTGAAGAACTGGAGTTAAAATCCCTGTAAATCTGTTTTGCCTTGTTTTTGAAAGAATTGTTTGAGTTTGTAAATAAAGCTGTTTATTTTTCTTTTCTCAGTTTACTAAGTTATGGAACGAACTAAGAATAAAATGATGGATATATAGGAACAACTTGGAACAGAGGTATTCCAGCATACATTCATTATTTTTTTAAATATTCACATAAATTTATTACTATACATACTCACAAACATATTTGGCATCAGATGTTAACCATGCAACCTTGCATACTTAAAATTTTAAAAGTGGTGTTACTCACCCTTTTATGATGCAGAGATTCTTTTATACTAAATATCAGATTTGATTTTTTTTTAAATCTGGAAAAAAAAATATGTTTGATTAGAAACTGGTAGTCCAGACATGCACTAAATTTATAGCTTTCATATACATTCTTCATTTCCAAACAATCATGCAAGGATAATTTTCATCCAAACTTTGACAATTACTTCATACAAGCAAAAATGCATGTGAGTTTTGAAATATTAAGATCAGTTTACTCACCTTTGGAAGTTTAAACAGAGAGCCTGAAACATGGATGCTTGATTTGATTTTCCTTAAAACTGAAATAGAGGTTGCTTGAACTCTTAAAACTAAAAAGCGTAGTTGACTGAGATGACGACGACTTCAGACTCTATCTCGGTTTGAAGATAAAGCATTACAGGCTTAAATGACAGAGCTTGATTTGATTTTCCTTAAAACTGAAATAGAGGTTGCTTGAACTCTTAAAACTAAAAAGCGTAGTTGACTGAGATGACGACGACTTCAGACTCTATCTCGGTTTTAAGATAAAGCATTACAGGCTTAAATGACAGAGCTTGATTTGTTTACAAGCTTCAAGAAAAATGATTTCAGACACTTCAATAACATTTTCTCTGGCTTGCATTTGGTTTAGTGGAGATGAATTACAGATTTTTGGCTTGAGATGGTTGCAGACTTTAGAAAACTGCTTGTATGGTTTTGGTCTGAGAAGATTGCAGACTTGAATATGTTTTCAAGCGATCTTAGTTTTGATAATCTAGGTTTAAAGATAGATTTTTATGTAAGTTAATTTAGATTTTGTTAAAATTTAAAAGAAAATTAAAATAAATGGGACACTTGTCTCAACTTAAGTTAATAAGCTAACACATGTTAGTTAAGAGGTTTATAACTTTAACACTTGTAATAACTATATTTTTTTTTTATTATTTATAAATGATTTGAAAGCTTTTAAATATGACTTCCCAATAAATAAACATTTATCTAAATACATTATTATATATAAAAATTACTTTAAAACAAAATATTATAAAACAAATAATATACAAATAAATCTTATACATTTTTAAACAAACCCGTCTCAAATTTGTCTTATATATATTATATAATTCTTATAAAAATAATGATTTTTATTTCTATTAAACTCTACTCATCTATATATATACATATATTCTATTTTTATTATTTGTTTTAAAAGAATAATTTATAATTTTAGACGATTATGTTAAGAGATTTTTAAATGAATACTTATCCAAATATTTATAATTCAGTATTTATTATAGTTCAAATTCATATATACATATCCATATATACATATATACCAGAATTTCATTTGTTCAATTTACAAATAAGTATTTTAATAATTTTAATCCTGTTAATTTTCAATTAACAGATGCTTAGAAATTCGGGTTATCACATTCCTCCCCCCCTTTGAATCTTTTCGTCCTCGAAAAGAGACGAAACCAGGATTTATTAAATATTTTAAATCCAGTTAAAATATTCTTTGATCATTTTAAAACACTTTAAAATCTATGTAATATTTCCAAAATAATTTTTACAGAATATATCATTTTATAACTCGATGTTTCAACAGGTCCGTCCTCGTTCTTGTAGAAATTCGATCATACGTTGATCAGGCGTAGGACTGAAAATCTATAAGTACTTAGTAGACCCATCCTCAACACCCAGTGAAAATACTTGAAAAATAATTTTATTGAAAATATAGAAAACAGTTTTTGAAAATAGAGGATATATCTTTGGTGAGAATGCTCTGGAAATCATCACCCCCATCCATGGTCGCAGTTAACCCGATGGTTACGTTGCCATCCCGACAAAATCCATAGATAACTGTAGGCCTCCGCGCCCCTCGATTACACCATGGAACCCGCTACAGATCGCAGCTACAACTGGGGTTACGTTGCTATCACAGCAAAAACCCATATAACTGTAGGCATCAGCGCCCTCGAATTTCGCTGCCAAAAGAATGAAACTTCTCCACTCACTTGACCATAGATCGCAGTCTACCGATGTTGCGTTGCCTTCCCGGCAAAATCAAGTGTAGACCGTTGACACTCATCCTCCACACGATTTTCGCTATGGTCCCCATAGAAGATCGCAACGACATCGAGTTACACTGTCATCACAGCATAACCCAAATGCCCCTGTAGGCATCAGCGCCCTCGACTTTCGCTACCCAATAATCCTCAGGAACTAGTTTAGTCCGGACTCCTCACAGGATCAACTTTAGAACCCCCCTTGGGGCTCAAGGCAGCACCACCCAGTGGTACTCCTGAGAAGTCCATTCCAAGGGAGCGCCTTTTTCCCCAGAGCATCATCAAAACATTTTATACTATACATATATAGTATCTTCAAATCATAAACTTAGTATGATATCATACAAAGCTCCTTTACACAAAATCGATTATTCCAAAATCGATAATTCTCAAACTAGGCTTTCCAAATTCTCATATTGATTTTACCCAAAAATCAAAAGCCTTTCCAAATCCATAGGTTAGCAAAACCTTTTTCCAAAATCCTCATATGATCCTTTATATATATATATATTATATATTCAGATATATAAAATCTTTTAAAACTTGGATCATTTCAAACTTGTATAAAACTCCTTTATACTTCAAACACTTCCAAAAACCATTTTCTTCCGGCAAAAGATTCATCAAGGGAAGTTTTATCTTATCTCACAAAGATATTTACTTGTTTACTCAAAATCAAATAATCAAATTTGATTACTCCTTTCAATATCATTTTCATTCAAATCCGTACGATGTACACATACCATTCGTACGTCATACCAATCTGATCGCTTATTCGATCACACAATTTCTCTTCCGAACTAGTATCGTTCACTCGACTTCCTAGTGCGGACACAGATCTGGTTTCATGATCAGAAACCGTCATTCTCCTTGCATAGTCATAACTATGATAGAGAATATCCAGAACCAATCAACAATCCATATCCAGGTTCGCCTTCGAAAATCGAATGAAAAATCCCACTCGGATTGATATAAATATCTTGAAATTCTGTGCTCGAATCTGGATCAAATCACTATGCGAATAGAATAACATACGTACATCCTACGTATTTATCTTTATTGGTTATTAGCCAAATCAATTCCATTTCTATTCACATTCACTTTAATTTTCATCCACTTACTCTCAATTGCTTCAATCCATTTGGATTATCACTTCTATTCTTACCTCGATTGGGTATGTAACCAATAACAGTTTAAACTCTGTCCAGTTTAAATTTAGAAAATAGCTTGAAAAGTTAAAAATAAATAAGTAGTTAGAAAATAATTACTAGTTTATAAAATAGGTGAAAAATAGTTAGAAAATAGTTAAAATAATTGTAGAAATTTTAGATAATTGCAAAATAATCGTAAGATAGTAATTAGTTTTGTAAAACAGTTAAAATATAGTAATTAGTTTATAAAACAGTTGGAAAATTGTTAAACAGTTTCAAAAATAATTGTAAAACAAGTATAAGATTGTTTGTCTTTTAAAAGAAAGGTTGTATATATAATAAATAGCTTGGAAAAATAGGTTTATATTAAAACAATTTATATTAAAAATAGTCCAGAGTCAAAACTGTTAAATTCCCAATCTCCATTCTCATCAATTCAATTTAAATTTCCTCTTCCATTTAAATTTACCCAATTCCAATCTAAATAACCTCAATTTCCATTGAAATTGATTTATTCCCAATTCAAGCTGAATTAATTCTCAATTCCTTTTTAAATTTAAATCAAATTCCATTTGATTTTAAACATATTCATCTTTAATTATAATCCCAAGTTACTCCAATCACTTTGGACTAATATCCATTCAATTGAACCTACTTCAATTTCAAATCATTCAAATTAATCCAATTCAAATTTCCATTTGAATCTTATACTCATACATCTTCAATCACAATTTCAATCAATTCAAATCAAATTCAATTTGAACTAAATTTCAAATTTTAAACCATCTCGAATTATATAAATTCGAGTTAATACTTCAAATGTTGATTTAATTCCTTTAAATCAATTTACCTTTTTATCCCAACAATGGATTACCATACTCCATTTCTTATTCATTTAAACAAATCTAATTCACAACTTAAATATTTTTAACAACAATAGGATGATATCATTCAATTCATCTTAAAACATCCATCAATTTACAATTTCCAGATCTCAAACCCATTTTGAGATCTCACAAACTCCCAATTCAGATTAACCCTTTAACTTTCCAAATTAAATCTCAATTTCATTTTGAAATTTCCAAATCAGATTGTTCATTCAAACTTATTTAACTTCCTCCAAGTTAAATTCAATCAATCCCGATTAACCTCACTCAAACTTGAATTCTCCATTTCAAATTTCAAAATTCTAAACTTCACATTAATAATTTTTCCCATTTATAAGTTCAAAACTTATCACTTGGATATCACATCTTATTTCAAATTCAAAACTCAATATTTAGAGTTTATTTCAAACCAACTTTGATATTATGTATATCCACATATATACATATTAATTTCTTTTACATACCCAGTTATACTTTAAAATTTTAAACCACCTTTGGTTCTTAATTCAAACAAATTTCTTTATATTTCCAAACAACTCTCGTTTGAAATAAGACCATTTCATTCAATTGCATTAAATAATATTATTTACTATTTCATTAAATTAATTACGTCATTAATTAATCGAATTCGGTAATTAACCTATTTCTTAATTACCTTCATTTAGTAATTATCCTTTAAATTACTTACCTCTAGTTACTTCATTAAATAACTTCTTCTTAATTTATCATTTCCAATTACTATCCATTAAATAATCTTATTAAATAAAGTTCAATTAATGACATAAATTAATTGATTATCCTGAACCCTTTCCCAATTTCAAGATTTAATTCCAGTTTGAATCCATTCCAAACTTGTCATTAATTTAATTTCAATTTGGTTGTAATTCTATTCCCAGTTTAATTAATACTACAACCAATTTCCTTGGATAATCTATTTCTTATATAAGATTCATTTACCTTTGAAATCATTTAAAAAAAACATTATATAAGAAAATACAAGTACGCTCTCTCATATATATATATATATATACACTCAACTCATTCTAGGGTACCACTTACCCAATCCTTAATGAGTAATCCCAATAGAGCCAAGGTTCTCGCTTAACCTTCAGCTCTGATACCAAATGTAACGACCCGAAAATTTCGATCCCGAAATTTCCAAATAGTTAGAGAAAGGAAGAAAGAGAAAGAAGAAAAGAACAGAAAAGAAACACATAATCTCACATTCGCAGCGGATAAAATATAATATCACATAATAATAACAGTTATACAAAGAAAACTGTATCTGTTAATTTACATTTTACATCAGAGTTACAACAATTCCTCAACACTGGACAGTTTAAAATAACTTGTCCCATAAAAATAACAATACTATATCAGAATCCCTCCATACGCTCCTGCCATCTAGCTCGCCTCCTGAGCTCCAAAACGTCCTTACCTGAAAAGCTGTAATACTCGGTCTGACCCGAGCATCACATCAAAGTAACACCCGGGTCAGGCTGTAAACCAGCGTGAGTAAACCCTTCTAACATAAATTTCAAAAGCATACAACTTATATATATAACCCGGGTAACTTGTATCAATTACAATTTCACAAATTGTTATCGACCTTATTTATTTCACTCACCAATTTCTAAGTACTAAACTTAGATTAAATGGTCTAATTTACTTAAATCATTCCATTCTAGCTTATTGATTTCACCTAGCAAATTATAAGGAATCGAAGTGGTTTCGTGTATTTACTAATACCCGACTATAGTCTCTTCGAACCCAACACCCTCAACCCAAGTTATTCGAGTGAAATACAATTCAATTTTAAATACCAGATGCCACTTTTTACACAACAATTCATTATCGATAGTTATCCACCTTATCATTGTCCATCCATTCAAATTATATCAAAAGCATTTCATAACCGAGATATCCAACAATTCAAGGTATTTCATCATCATTCAATCATTCATAAATAAGAGGGATCGTTTCCAAGATCAATTTTAATTTTTCTCTAAGCAAATTACTTACTAATCCTTTAATCACTTAGATTACTTTACTTAGTCATTAATAATTGCAAATCGATTTGTACTCATCTTTTAATTGTCCATTCTTGATTAGTTATCTTCAATACATAAAAATTATTATCCTTAACCATTTATAGTAATTAATCCTTAATTACTTTCATTGATTACATTAATTAATTACATTAATTAATTACATTAACTAATGATTCTTAATAAATTACTTCCCTTAATCCATCTTAATTAATTAGTAATTTGCCATCCTGCAATTAATTTCCTTAATTAATTAATTCCTTAATTAATTATATTAATCTTTTAGTTAATTACAACAAGTAATTAATTCTTAATTATTAATTAAACCAACTAATTACTCTTGATTAATTACTTAATTAACCCTTTATAATAAATTAATCAAATTAATTAATTATACTTGGTTTCCTAATTAACTTAATTAATCTCAAGACATTAGATCCTTAATTTTCTTAAAATTAAAACATTGTTTTATAATCTCTACATTGATTAATTGTCCTATAACTAATCACATTCAATAATTAACCAACCCTTAATTACTCTCGTTTAATCTTTATTAATTAAGTAGCTTCAAGAATTAACTTACAAGTTAAATAAATAATTTTATTTAATTAATTCGAACACTCAAGCCATACTTTATCCTCAAAGAATAATTAAGCAACATATTAAAATTCCATTTCGTTAACTTAAAAGATTTAGTTACTGCTTAATTTTCCCGAGTCAAAACTCGTACTTACTCAAACAAAACCTGATACCTTCCCCTTTTTTTTTCTTCTTCTTGTCGAAATACTTTATCAGTCAATTTTGCTGAATGAAATAACACACGCAACCAACAGGCATGAGAACCCAAACCAACCACTCAATTTCCCAGATTTTCCCAGGGCTCTCTCTCTCTTCATCTTCCTCACGAAACATCACTGATGCACAGCGGCCTTGTACACGTGCACATGCTATCTGACCGGCGTCGAACATTGCTCCGACCATCAATACGTCAACTACCATCCCCTGATTCGACTCGCCTATCAGATCATCGAATCACCTCGAAAATACAGAATCGACCGAACGAACCTCAAATACTTCGAATACCATCGCCTAAGTTCACCCCGCATTGGCGTCTCCGATCACCGTAGGCAATATAACTTCGTCCATGCCTTGCCTTGCTTCCACGCCGCCATTCCTCAAAGTTTTAAGCAACTCGCATCATTAGAGTAGCCACCACGACTCCAAACCCAGCTTCAACAAAACTAGGGTTTAAAACCCTTTTTTAATCTACCACCAGCGCCACAGGATGTGATAAACCCTCTTAGCATTTTTGCCTGAATTCCCACCATCTCCTCCACCTCCAGCAATGTTCCCAACCACCCCAAATGTTCCATCCCCCAGAAATCACTAAAACCCATTTTTCAGACAATCCAAAAATTCACATTCATTTTAGTGTTAAAAATTATGATATTTGTTTTAAAAATCATAACTTTTAAAATTGATTCAAGTTATAGTCTCAAAACAGTAAATAAAGATGAATTGATTTTACATGTTTTAAGAATCTCTACTGTATTTCCCAGGTTTAACATAGTTTAAATCTTATAATACTTGAATCTATTTATAATTCCTGGATTAGGCTTTTACTAACAAGATATTGTTTAAATCTCACAGTCCCACAGAGAACACAAGCAAAGATTTTTGAACTTTGATCGAAAACATATGCTCTGAACTAAGAACAGAGAAGTTAGGATCAACAGATCAGCATACATCATATATACACACAGATTTATTTACATGCGTACATACAGAACAGTTATCATCACGAAATAAGATAATTATATACTTAACTTTAATTTAGAAATGTTTACGCACTTGAATTACTGTTGAAACAGAGAACAAATTTTGTTGAAGAACTGGAGTTAAAATCCCTGTAAATCTGTTTTGCCTTGTTTTTGAAAGAATTGTTTGAGTTTGTAAATAAAGCTGTTTATTTTTCTTTTCTCAGTTTACTAAGTTATGGAACGAACTAAGAATAAAATGATGGATATATAGGAACAACTTGGAACAGAGGTATTCCAGCATACATTCATTATTTTTTTAAATATTCACATAAATTTATTACTATACATACTCAAAAACATATTTAACATTAGATGTTAACCATGCAACCTTGTATACTTAAAATTTTAAAAGTGGTGTTACTCACCCTTTTATGATGCAGAGATTCTTTTATACTAAATATCAGATTTGATTTTTTTTTTAAATCTGGAAAAAAAAATATGTTTGATTAGAAACTGGTGGTCCAGACATGCACTAAATTTATAGCTTTCATATACATTCTTCATTTCCAAACAATCATGCAAGGATAATTTTCATCCAAACTTTGACAATTGCTTCATACAAGCAAAAATGCATGTGAGTTCTGAAATATTAAGATCAGTTTACTCACCTTTGGAAGTTTAAACAGAGAGCCTGAAACATGGATGCTTGATTTGATTTTCCTTAAAACTGAAATAGAGGTTGCTTGAACTCTTAAAACTAAAAAGCGTAGTTGACTGAGATGACGACGACTTCAGACTCTATCTCGGTTTGAAGATAAAGCATTACAGGCTTAAATGACAGAGCTTGATTTGATTTTCCTTAAAACTGAAATAGAGGTTGCTTGAACTCTTAAAACTAAAAAGCGTAGTTGACTGAGATGACGACGACTTCAGACTCTATCTCGGTTTGAAGATAAAGCATTACAGGCTTAAATGACAGAGCTTGATTTGTTTACAAGCTTCAAGAAAAATGATTTCACACACTTCAATAACATTTTCTCTGGCTTGCATTTGGTTTAGTGGAGATGAATTACAGATTTTTGGCTTGAGATGCTTGTAGTCTTTTGAAAACTGCTTGCATGGTTTTGGTCTGAGAAGATTGCAGACTTGAATATGTTTTCATCTGATCTTAGTTTTGATAATCTAGTTTTAAAGATAGATTTTTATGTAAGTTAATTTAGATTTTGTTAAAATTTAAAAGAAAATTAAAATAAATGGGACACTTGTCTCAACTTAAGTTAATAAGCTAACACATGTTAGTTAAGAGGTTTATAACTTTAACACTTGTAATAACTATATTTTTTTATTATTATTTATAAATGATTTGAAAGCTTTTAAATATGACTTCCCAATAAATAAACATTTATCTAAATACATTATTATATATAAAAATTACTTTAAAACAAAATATTATAAAACAAATAATATACAAATAAATCTTATACATTTTTAAACAAACCCGTCTCAAATTTGTCTTATATATATTATATAATTTTTATAAAAATAATGATTTTTATTTCTATTAATGTGACGACCGCCCATGACTCCCGCACCAAAACAAGAGAAAAGTGCGCTGAAAGGTGTGCAAGGCAGCCATGGACGATAGTCAGGGAAAAATAAAATCGCAGAATCTATCGTATAACTCACAGCGCATGGATAAAATACAATAGAGAAATATAATATAGTGAAGCTCCATAGAACATAACATCATCATATAAGTAACATAGCAGTTTTTATACAATCATCCACACAAATCCATACATGAAAGCCTCACTACAAATCACTCAACCAAATACAGCAGCGGATACCCAGTACATATAGTAAGAAAACTAATATGCAAAGCCTCCTGCTCGTCTTCGTCATCTTCAGCGTAGAACTCCAAGCACAGCACCTGCCACCTGCTACCTAGTCTGCCCATCCCAACATGGATGAACAGCCCAAGGTAATAAGAGGAGACATAAAACCTTGAGTCAGACAAAGTCTTAGTGAGCAGTAAATTAACTATCAAACATACCAAAAGAGCATAAGGAACAAAAGGAATAAGAACCAAACCATCCCACTCCATCTCTTTCTACAGTGATAGCCCCCAGACACACACTCAGGAGAAGTAAGCATAACATAGCAGATAAGTAAGGTAAAGCAATAATCACTCGAGTCAAGGACGATGTTTTCCAAATACAAACCCCCAAGGCCTAAACCAAGATCAGATAAGCACCCAGAAAACACCGCTCTTGAAGCCGAATGATGATACAACCAAACATCCAAACATCCATGACTCTGGCTATCACTGTTATCATTGCCTTGATTTCACCGTTAGTTGAATGGCTGGCTCGTTATTTCATCCATGCGCCAAGGGTTAATGGTAACCCCGGTTCTAGACATAACTCCGCACGCCGTCGTAGCCCGTGCCTAGGAATTTTCGCAACTACCCAGAGTACTAGCACGCCGTCGTAGCCCGTGCCTGGAACGCCGTCGCAGCCCGTTCCAACGTACTCTTGCTTTGAGCATGCTAGAACCTTCAACAACGATGAGATCTCAGCCTCCTAGTCATCCTCCTCGACGACTACTTCCATACTAGCTCAAGCGCCTCTCAAGCTAACCATTATCACCAACCCGGATCGCATCACCGAGTTATCAACATAACTTTGCACGTCGTCGCAGCCCGTGCTTGGAACGTCATCGTGACCCGTCCCATCTCAACATCAAACTTTGCCTCATCGCATCATGGCAAAGTCCATCTCAACATCATTCTATCCATACATATGATCTTCAACATTCGCTTCATATGCCACAAGCAGCTTTCACCATTCAAGAGCTTTTCCACTTAGCTTTTGAATCATCTTCGACCATCTTGTCTAGATCTAACCCTTAATCAACTAACATACATAGCAACCAATCATACATTCAAACATTAAAGCATTCAAATAAGATCTAATAAGCAATATCATTCATAATGGAAATTTCGTAATTAAATGAGCAAAAGTCTAACACATATGAAATCATGATTTTTAGCATAGATCTATCAAATCTAAAACATGGGTTTTGTTTCTAATACTTGATAAATAACTTCTATAGATAAACATCTTCAAGCATGATGGATCTACATGCAGACTTAAGGAAAATGCGAGAAAACGCTAACTTAAACACATAAACTAGCCACCAATCCCATATACTCCCTTGGATCCGCGTGAGAGATAACTACCACTCACCAAATCACCCAAACACCTCAAAATCTAAACACTTCAGATCTGGACAGCGAAGATCACGGCTTGATCCGGCGAAATCTCACTCAAAACGATGAAATCTAGCTTGAACGGATGAAGATCTTCAACTTGGACACTTGGATCTTCGATCTCGATCTTCGATCTTGGATGGATGTTAGATCTAGATTAGAAGTAGAGAAAGAAGTGAAGAAAATATTGTAGTCGAGTTTCCAAAATGGCAGCACTTCGTCGCTTCGAAATCCGGTGCCAAAAAGTGAGCCGAACCCCTCTATTTATAGGCTGGATCCACCTTAGCTCGGCCGTCCCTGAGTCGCCGCCGACCTAACCTCTGCCGACCCAACACTTAAACCACATGGCCGACCTAACTCCTGCCGACTCAACCCCATGGCCGACCTAACGACTCAACTCTAACACGGCCCAGCCTTATACGGCTTATAACACACACGACCTATCCTGGACACGACTCAAGCCCCTTGCCGACCCAACCACACTAAGCCATACCGGTACTTGCGGACCTAACAACCTTCCATAAGTCGTCAGGACGACTCAATTACCACCCGACTCAAACACGGGCCGACCTAACCAACACAGTAATCCCTAACTCTAAGTCACTCACGCGACTTAACCCAAGGCCGATCCAACGTCTTAACACGGCCTAACTCAACCCCGAGTCACGACTTACGACTCATGCATGCGCGCAACTTAACACAGAACACATGCCAACTCAACCTAGACCGGTCACGACTTAACTAGCTGCCGACTTAACATCAACACACGTCCTAGGCCTTAACTCCTTAAGCCGCTAGCCACTAGGTCGGCCACACCCTTAAGTCGTTAGTCCCTTAACCCGGCAACCATCCTTAAGTCAGCTAGTTCTAACAAACCGCTAACCCTTAACTCGGCCACAACATATAGGTCGGTCCAACCCATGACTCGGTCACTCTAAGCCGTCTTCATCTTAAGTCGGCCATACTTTGACTCGGAGACAACCCTATAAGCCACTAACTCTTGAGCCGTTCAACCCCTAAGCCGCCTAAGCCTTAAGTCGGCCAACGACTTAAACTCATCACACGACCTAGGCTTAAGTCGCCTATACGAGTTATCTTCCTTACAACTCAACCAACACACGAGTTAACTTCCTATTCGACTTAGGCTAGAGACAGCATAACCAACTCTAACGACCTGTAAATTCTACGATATATCGACACGTAAAATACGGGTCGTTACATTCTCTCCCCCTTAGGAATTTCGCCCCCGAAATTCCAAACAAACAACAACAACCAAAGATATTCCGCATGCCTACCATCCATAGCAATCATCAAACCATGCATCCAATTCTAGCCTAGCATGCAGAATTCTAAGACTTAGAACAAGCTACAAATTCATGAGATGTCACGACACTTTAGGGCCATACCTCGAAGAGTCCGGGATGAGCTGCCTTCATCCTCTCTTCCTCCTCCCACGTACAGTCGTTAACATCATCACTCCATTGTACCTTGAGCAACGTAATCGTCTTCCTCCTAAGCTGTTTCGTATCGGTTTCAACAATACGAAGCGGCTTACGAGGTCTCGTAACCACGGGATCAACCTCTAAGTCTTCACAGCTATCAGCAGAAACCACCGTAGTTGGATCGTGCACATACTTCCGTAGATAAGACACATGAAAAACATTGTGCACACCCGCCATCTTTTCCGGTAACTCCAATCTATAAGCGAGTTTTCCAATTCGCTCGATAATCGGGAATGGTCCAACAAATCTCGGAGTTAACTTTCCTTTCTTTCCGAATCTAATGACATTCTTCAATGGAGAAATCTTCACAAAAACCATATCACCCACGTCGAATTCCAAATCCTTTCGACGATTATCTGCATAACTTTTCTGACGATCTTGGGCTGCCTTCATTCGTTGCCGAATGATCTCTATACAATCCGAAGTCTGTCGAATCATCTCTGGCTCAAGTATCAGCTTTTCTCCAGTTTCTAACCAACATGTCGGAGAGTTACACAGTCTTCCATATAATGCCTCATATGGTGCCATACCAATACTCGACTGATAACTGTTATTATAAGCAAACTCCACCAAATGAAGGTGATCTTCCCATGATCCTCCGAAGTCTAAAACACATGTTCTAAGAAGATCTTCCAAAACTCGGTTGACTCCCTCAGTCTGACCATCTGTTTGAGGGTGATAAGCTGTACTAAAACACAACTCGGTTCCCAAAACTTCCTGGAAGCTCTTCCAAAATCCACTAGTGAACAATGGGTCTCGATCGCTCACTATACTCTTCGGAATACCATGGAATCGAACAATCCACTTCACATACAGCTCAGCCAACTTCGATGCAGTCCTAGTCGATCGAACAGGAATGAACCTTGCACTCTTGGTCAAACGATCCACTATGACCCAAATCCCTTCATTTCCCGCTCTTGTCCTAGGTAGACCATCGATAAAATCCATCGACACTTGCTCCCACTTCCACGTAGGAACCTCTAATGGCTGAAGCAGTCCACTGGGCTTCTTCTGCTCAGCTTTCACTAACTGGCAGTTTATACACTTGGAAATAAAATTTCCAACATCCTTCTTCATACCTTCCCAGTAGTAAGCTCTCTTCATATCCCGATACATCTTATTACCACCTGGATGAATCGTCAACTTTGAGTGATGACTTTCCCTCAGAACTTCATCTCTCAATCCATCAATATCGGGGACAACCAATCGTCCTTGCTTTCGAAGCCAACCCTCTCGATCGACCTCGAATCCCTTATCCTTCTCTGGATCCAATCCGGACTCCAAATCACGAATAATCTTGACAAGCTTATCATCTCTCTTTTGGCTCTCGCCAATCCTTTCTACAAGAGTAGGCCTTATCGATAAGTTTGCCAACATCTCAGGTTCCAATTCACATCTAGGCCTGAAGTCAAATCCAGCCAAATACTCAAGACTCTTCCATTCCGAAAACATGGCTCCCAAACCTGCATGTCTTCGACTGAACGCATCAGCCACTGCATTACCTTTTCCCGGAGTATAGGCAATACCAAAATCATATGATGCTAGGAACTCTAGCCACCGTTGCTGTCGAAGATTCAAATCCTTTTGGGAGAACAGATACTTCAACGACTTATGATCTGTGAACAACTCGAATCTAACTCCCAATAGATAGTGTCTCCACATCTTCAAAGCAAACACAATCGCCGCTAACTCCAAATCATGAGTCGGATAATTCCTTTCGTGCGGCTTCAGTTGTCGACTAGCATACGCAACAACTTTATCCTTCTGCATTAGCACCGCTCCTAATCCAGTGCCACATGCATCGGTGTAAACCACCATCTCATCATTCCCACTTGGAATAGTCAAAACAGGAGCACTTGTCAGTCGCTCTTTCAGGATTACGAAAGCTTGCTCACACTTATCATCCCATCTGAACACTTGGTTCTTTTTCGTCAATCCTGTCAACGTTGCAGCTATCTTGGAAAAGTCTTTGATAAACCGACGATAATATCCTGCTAATCCAAGAAAACTTCTTACACCAGATGCATTCTTAGGTCTAACCCAATCCTGGATTGCTCCCACCTTAGCGGGATCAACCGCTTATTCCATTTCCAAAAATGACATGGCCTAAGAACGTCACTTCACTCTTCCAGAAGTGACACTCCGAAAACTTAGCCTTTAGCTGATGTTTCCGCAGGATTTCCAAAACAATCCTCAAGTGCGTCTTGTGTTCTTCCTCCGTTCTGGAATAAACCAAAATATCATCCACGAACACAAGCACGAACTTATTCAACTGATCTCTGAATACTCTATTCATAAGATCCACAAAATATGCTGGCGCGTTAGTCAATCCAAACGGCATTACCAGCCACTCATAAAACCCGGATGGTGTCCTGAAAGCAGTCTTCGGCACACTATCCTTCGACACTCTTAACTGGTGAAATCCCGTTGCCAAATCCATCTGAGAAAACACCTTAGCCTCGTGAAGCTGATCAAACAAGTCATCTATTCTCGGCAATGGATACTTGTTCTTCTTAGTCACCTTATTCAGCTCACGATAATCAACACACAACCTCAACGATCCATCCGCTTTGGTTGCGAACACAACGGGCACACCCCATTCGGACACACTTCTCCGAATGAATCCTTTCCGTAAAAGATTATCAACTTGCACCTTCAGCTCTTGCTGCTCCCTCGGTGCCATCCGCCTAAGAGGCATCACAACAGGTCTGGCTCCCTCAACTAGACCGATACGAAACTCGATCTCCCTATGCGGCGGCAACCCTTTGACTTCGTCAAAGACATCCTCAAATCCATTCACAATAGGCACCGATGACAGTCCATCCCGTGGAACAACCAGCGAATACATGAAGCTCATGAAGACGCCTTCTTCATGCTTACATCGTATCACAACCTTTCGCCCATCCACATTCCCGACTGTCACCTCAAGCCTCTCACAATCAATCCTTGCCGCATACTTCCTAAGCCAGTCCATACCCAAAACAATTCCGAACCCCGCAAAGTTCAGAACAAAGCAATCACAAACAAACGAGCAATCATGACTCGATACAACTAGACTACGGAATATCATACATAAACCAGACAAATCTTCAACTGAATTTGTTACAACCAGTGGTCTATCAATAATATCCATTTCCTAACCCAATCGGTCTACAAGATTATTACAAACAAGAGAATACAACACTCTAGTATCAAACAATACCCCAACTGGAACATCCCAAAGAGCACCCTAAACCACTACACCCTTCTCCTTCCCTTCCACAATAGGAGCTTGTGAAGTTGAAGGAACAGCTCTCAACACATAGGCTTGCTCAACCTGCTTAACCTTTGGCGGCTCTGGACAATTCTTCTTAACATGCCCTGGCTTATCACAGTTGTAACACTTTCCCTGCACCTTTGGATTTCCACAGTCTTTGGAAATATGGCCCTTCTGCTGACAATTGTAGCAGGTCACCTCGCCCTTCTGCTTCTTTTGGCCACTCTTACCCTTTTTCTGTTGCTGCCTCTTCTTCTTGTTTCCGCCTTGTGGCAGTTTAAACCCTTCCTTGGTTAAAACAACAGCAGGTTCTTCTTTAGGAAACAGGTTCCTATGCCTGGAAGCTTTCTCCATAAGCTCTTCAAATGAATTGTCCAGATAATCCGCCATCTGTCTCTTTACGATTGAAGACACCATAGCCTCGAACCTAGCAGCATGATCAACAACTCCTTCAGCTGCACAACCTTCCTTAGCAGCTTGTCCCTCTTCTAGACTCATCCTTAATATCTATAAAAAGAAATGATTAGAACACCTTAAGAAACAACTGCATAAGGAGTTCAAATCCTTCTATGCTACCATATTATATATAGTAATCATCCATCAAAATACAATTACGTCTCTCATACGTAGTTACGTCAGCGAGCGTTGGCTAAAATCGATTAACCAAAGCTCTGATACCAAATGTGACGACCGCCCATGACTCCCGCACCAAAACAAGAGAAAAGTGCGCTGAAAGGTGTGCAAGGCAGCCATGGACGATAGTCAGGGAAAAATAAAATCGCAGAATCTATCGTATAACTCACAGCGCATGGATAAAATACAATAGAGAAATATAATATAGTGAAGCTCCATAGAACATAACATCATCATATAAGTAACATAGCAGTTTTTATACAATCATCCACACAAATCCATACATGAAAGCCTCACTACAAATCACTCAACCAAATACAGCAGCGGATACCCAGTACATATAGTAAGAAAACTAATATGCAAAGCCTCCTGCTCGTCTTCGTCATCTTCAGCGTAGAACTCCAAGCACAGCACCTGCCACCTGCTACCTAGTCTGCCCATCCCAACATGGATGAACAGCCCAAGGTAATAAGAGGAGACATAAAACCTTGAGTCAGACAAAGTCTTAGTGAGCAGTAAATTAACTATCAAACATACCAAAAGAGCATAAGGAACAAAAGGAATAGGAACCAAACCATCCCACTCCATCTCATTCTACAGTGATAGCCCCCAGACACACACTCAGGAAAAGTAAGCATAACATAGAAGATAAGTAAGGTAAAGCAATAATCACTCGAGTCAAGGACGATGTTTTCCAAATACAAACCCCCAAGGCCTAAACCAAGATCAGATAAGCACCCAGAAAACACCGCTCTTGAAGCCGAATGATGATACAACCAAACATCCAAACATCCATGACTCTGGCTATCACTGTTATCATTGCCTTGATTTCACCGTTAGTTGAATGGCTGGCTCGTTATTTCATCCATGCGCCAAGGGTTAATGGTAACCCCGGTTCTAGACATAACTCCGCACGCCGTCGTAGCCCGTGCCTAGGAATTTTCGCAACTACCCAGAGTACTAGCACGCCGTCGTAGCCCGTGCCTGGAACGCCGTCGCAGCCCGTTCCAACGTACTCTTGCTTTGAGCATGCTAGAACCTTCAACAACGATGAGATCTCAGCCTCCTAGTCATCCTCCTCGACGACTACTTCCATACTAGCTCAAGCGCCTCTCAAGCTAACCATTATCACCAACCCGGATCGCATCACCGAGTTATCAACATAACTTTGCACGTCGTCGCAGCCCGTGCTTGGAACGTCATCGTGACCCGTCCCATCTCAACATCAAACTTTGCCTCATCGCATCATGGCAAAGTCCATCTCAACATCATTCTATCCATACATATGAGCTTCAACATCCGCTTCATATGCCACAAGCAGCTTTCACCATTCAAGAGCTTTTCCACTTAGCTTTTGAATCATCTTCGACCATCTTGTCTAGATCTAACCCTTAATCAACTAACATACATAGCAACCAATCATACATTCAAACATTAAAGCATTCAAATAAGATCTAATAAGCAATATCATTCATAATGGAAATTTCGTAATTAAATGAGCAAAAGTCTAACACATATGAAATCATGATTTTTAGCATAGATCTATCAAATCTAAAACATGGGTTTTGTTTCTAATACTTGATAGATAACTTCTATAGATAAACATCTTCAAGCATGATGGATCTACATGCAGACTTAAGGAAAATGCGAGAAAACGCTAACTTAAACACATAAACTAGCCACCAATCCCATATACTCCCTTGGATCCGCGTGAGAGATAACTACCACTCACCAAATCACCCAAATACCTCAAAATCTAAACACTTCAGATCTGGACAGCGAAGATCACGGCTTGATCCGGCGAAATCTCACTCAAAACGATGAAATCTAGCTTGAACGGATGAAGATCTTCAACTTGGACACTTGGATCTTCGATCTCGATCTTCGATCTTGGATGGATGTTAGATCTAGATTAGAAGTAGAGAAAGAAGTGAAGAAAATACTGTAGTCGAGTTTCCAAAATGGCAGCACTTCGTCGCTTCGAAATCCGGTGCCAAAAAGTGAGCCGAACCCCTCTATTTATAGGCTGGATCCACCTTAGCTCGGCCGTCCCTGAGTCGCCGCCGACCTAACCTCTGCCGACCCAACACTTAAACCACATGGCCGACCTAACTCCTGCCGACTAAACCCCATGGCCGACCTAACGACTCAACTCTAACACGGCCCAGCCTTATACGGCTTATAACACACACGACCTATCCTGGACACGGCTCAAGCCCCTTGCCGACCCAACCACACTAAGCCATACCGGTACTTGCCGACCTAACAACCTTCCATAAGTCGTCAGGACGACTCAATTACCACCCGACTCAAACACGGGCCGACCTAACCAACACAGTAATCCCTAACTCTAAGTCACTCACGCGACTTAACCCAAGGCCGATCCAACGTCTTAACACGGCCTAACTCAACCCCGAGTCACGGCTTACGACTCATGCATGCGCGCAACTTAACACAGAACACATGCCAACTCAACCTAGACCGGTCACGACTTAACTAGCTGCCGACTTAACATCAACACACGTCCTAGGCCTTAACTCCTTAAGCCGCTAGCCACTAGGTCGGCCACACCCTTAAGTCGTTAGTCCCTTAACCCGGCAACCATCCTTAAGTCAGCTAGTTCTAACAAACCGCTAACCCTTAACTCGGCCACAACATATAGGTCGGTCCAACCCATGACTCGGTCACTCTAAGCCGTCTTCATCTTAAGTCGGCCATACTTTGACTCGGAGACAACCCTATAAGCCACTAACTCTTGAGCCGTTCAACCCCTAAGCCGCCTAAGCCTTAAGTCGGCCAACGACTTAAACTCATCACACGACCTAGGCTTAAGTCGCCTATACGAGTTATCTTCCTTACAACTCAACCAACACACGAGTTAACTTCCTATTCGACTTAGGCTAGAGACAGCATAACCAACTCTAACGACCTGTAAATTCTACGATATATCGACACGTAAAATACGGGTCGTTACAATTAAACTCTACTCATCTATATATATACATATATTCCATTTTTATTATTTGTTTTAAAAGAACAATTTATAATTTTAGACGATTATGTTAAGAGATTTTTAAATGCATACTTATCCAAATATTTATAATTCAGTATTTATTATAGTTCAAATTCATATATACATATCCAGATATACATATATACCAGAACTTCATTTGTTCAATTTACAAATAAGTATTTTAATAATTTTAATCCTGTTAATTTTCAATTAACAGATGCTCAGAAATTCGGGTTATCACAATTTACCGTCGCTGAAGAGTGGTGCACCATGGTACTGTTCCGTTTCAAATCCATGCACGCATTTCTAAAATTCGTACGGCAATGTTTCGCCATTTCAGATGGATGTTGCACCTTGCACCGTGGATGTTGCACCCTGTAGATATCGGTTATTCGAAAGGCCATAACTTCTGGCTCGTTTAGAGCTACGGGAGGCATAACCTTTTAACACGAAGGCCACGGTGAGTTCTACGGCTTTGACATCTTTCAGCCGTCAACGGATAGATTAATGACCAAAAAGGACAACCCGAATCTCAATCTTGTCTCGTTAGTTTTTTACCCTTTGTTTTTTCGACTATGAATTTTTACGGCAAAACGGGATTACCGTGGTTCGTCTTCGATTTACCATCGCTGGAGAGTGGTGCACCACGGTACTGTTCCGTTTCGAATCCATGCACGCGTTTCTAAAAGTCGTACGACACTGTTTCGCCATTTCGGACGGGCGTCGCACCTTGCACCGTGCATGTTGCACCCTTGAGATATCGATTATTCGGACGGCCATAACTTCTGGCTCGTTTAGTGTTACGGGAGCCATAACCTGTCAAAACGAAGGCCACGGTGAGTTCTAAGGCTTTGACAGCTTTCATCCGTCAACGGATAGATTAATGCCCAAAAAGGACAACCCGAATCTCAATCGGGTCTCGTAAGTTTTTACCCTTCGTTTTTTCGACACCGGATTTTTACGGTAAAACGGGATTACCGTGGCTCGTCTTCTATTTACCATCGCTGGAGAGTGGTGCACCATGGTACTGTTCCATTTCAAATCCATGGACGCATTTCTAAAAGTCGTACGGCACTGTTTCGCCATTTCGAACGGATGTTGCACCTTGCACCGTGGATGTTGCACCCTGTAGATATCGATTATTCGGACGGCCATACCTTCTCGCTCGTTTAGAGTTACGGGAGCCATAACCTGTCAAAACGAAGGCCACGGTCATTTCTACGGCTTTGACCGCTTTCAGCCGTCAACGGATAGATTAATGCCCAAAAAGGACAACCCGAATCTCAATCGGGTCTCGTAAGTTTTTTACCCTTCGTTTTTTCGACACCGGATTTTTACGGTAAAACGGGATTACCGTGGCTCGTCTTCGATTTACCATCGCTGGAGAGTGGTGCACCATGGTACTGTTCCGTTTCAAATCCATGGACGCGTTTCTAAAAGTCCTACGGCACTGTTTCGCCATTTCGAGCGGATGTTGCACCTTGCACCGTGGATGTTGCACCCTGTAGATATCGATTATTCGGACGGCCATACCTTCTCCCTCGTTTATAGTTACGGAAGCCATAACCTGTCAAAACGAAGGCCACAGTGAGTTCTACGGCTTTGACAGCTTTCAGCCGTCAACGGAAAGATTAATGCCCAAAAAGGACAACCCGAATCTCAATCGGGTCTCGTAAGTTTTTTACTCTTCGTTTTTTCGACATCGAATTTTTACGGTAAAACGGAATTACCGTGGCTCGTCTTCGATTTACCATCGCTGGAGAGTGGTGCACCATGGTACTGTTTCGTTTCAAATCCATGCATGCATTTCTAAAAGTCGTACGGCACTGTTTCGCCATTTCGGACGGATGTTGCACCTTGCACCACGGATGTTGCACCCTGTAGATATCAATTATTCGGACGTCCATAACTTCTGGCTCGTTTAGAGTTACGGGAGCCATAATCTGTCAAAACAAAGGCAAAAGGTGAGTTCTACGGCTTTGACAGCTTTCAACCGTTAACGGTTAAATTAATGCCCAAAAAGGACAACCCGAATCTCAATCTAAGTTTTTCACCCTTCGTTTTTTCGACACCGGATTTTTAAGGTAAAACGGGATTACAGTGGCTCGTCTTCGATTTACCATCGCTGGAGAGTGGTGCACCATGGTACCATTCCATTTCAAATCCATGCACGCATTTCTAAAAGTCCTACGACACTGTTTCGCCATTTCGGCCGGATGTTGCACCTTGCATCGTGGATGTTGCACCTTGTAGATATCGATTATTCGGACGGCCATAACTTCTAGCTCGTTTAGAGTTACGGGAGCCATAACCTGTCAAAACGAAGGCCACGGTGAGTTCTACGGCTTTGATAGCTTTTAGCCATCAACGGATAGATTAATGTCCAAAAAGCACAACCCGAATCTCAATCGGGTGTCGTGAGTTTTTTACTCTTCGTTTTTTCGACACCGGATTTTTACGGTAAAACGGAATTACCGTGGCTCGTCTTCGATTTACCATCGCTGGAGAGTGGTGCACCATGGTACTAATCCGTTTCAAATCCATGCACGCATTTCTAAAAGTCGTACGGCACTGTTTCGCCATTTCGGACGGATGTTGCACCTTCCACCGCGGATGTTGCACCCTGTAGATATCGATTATTCGGACGTCCATAACTTCTAGCTCGTTTAGAGTTACGGTAGCCTTAACCTGTCAAAACGAAGGCCACGGTGAGTTCTACGGCTTTGACAGCTTTCAGCCGTCAACGGATAGATTAATGCCCAAAAAGGACAACCTGATCTCAATCTGGTCTCGTAAGTTTTTTACCCTTCGTTTTTTCGACACCGGATTTTTACGGTAAAACGGGATTACCGTGGCTCGTCTTCGATTTACCATCGCTGGAGAGTGGTGCATCATGGTACCGTTCCGTTTCAAATCCATGCACGCATTTCTAAAAGTCCTACGGCACTGTTTTGCCATTTCGGCCGGATGTTGCACCTTGCATCGTGGATGTTGCACCCTGTAGATATCGATTACTCGGACGGCCATAACTTCTGGCTCGTTTAGAGTTACGGGAGCCATAACCTGTCAAAACGAAGGCCATGGTGAGTTCTACGGCTTTGGTAGCTTTTAGCCATCAACGGATAGATTAATGTCCAAAAAGCACAACCCGAATCTCAATCGGGTGTCGTAAGTTTTTTACTCTTCGCTTTTTCGACACCGGATTTTTACGGTAAAACGGAATTACCGTGGCTCGTCTTCGATTTACCATCGCTGGAGAGTGGTGCACCATGGTACTGTTCCGTTTCAAATCCATGCATGCATTTCTAAAAGTCGTACGGCACTGTTTCGCCATTTCGGACGGATGTTGCACCTTGCACCACGGATGTTGCACCCTGTAGATATCGATTATTCGGACGTCCATAACTTCTGGCTCGTTTAGAGTTACGGGAGCCATAATCTGTCAAAACAAAGGCAAAAGGTGAGTTCTACGGCTTTGACAGCTTTCAACCGTTAACGGTTAAATCAATGCCCAAAAAGGACAACCCGAATCTCAATCTAAGTTTTTCACCCTTCGTTTTTTCGACACCGGATTTTTAAGGTAAAACGGGATTACAGTGGCTCGTCTTCGATTTACCATCGCTGGAGAGTGGTGCACCATGGTACCATTCCATGTCAAACCCATGCACGCATTTCTAAAAGTCCTACGGCACTGTTTCGCCATTTCGGCCGGATGTTGCAACTTGCATCGTGGATGTTGCAACTTGTAGATATCGATTACTCGGACGGCCATAACTTCTGGCTCGTATAGAGTTACGGGAGCCATAACCTGTCAAAACGAAGGCCACGGTGAGTTCTACGGCTTTGATAGCTTTTAGCCATCAACGGATAGATTAATGTCCAAAAAGCACAACCCGAATCTCAATCGGGTGTCGTAAGTTTTTTACTCTTCGTTTTTTCGACACCGGATTTTTACGGTAAAACGGAATTACCGTGGCTCTTCTTCGATTTACCATCGCTGGAGAGTGGTGCACCATGGTACTATTCCGTTTCAAATCCATGCACGCATTTCTAAAAGTCGTACGGCAATGTTTCGCCATTTCGGACGGATGTTGCACCTTCCACCGCGGATATTGCACCCTGTAGATATCGATTATTCGGACGTCCATAACTTCTGGATCGTTTAGAGTTACGGGAGCCTTAACCTGTCAAAACGAAGGCCACGGTGAGTTCTACAGCTTTGATAGCTTTCAGCCGTCAACGGATAGATTAATGCCCAAAAAGGACAACCCGATCTCAATCTGGTCTCGTAAGTTTTTTACCCTTCGTTTTTTCGACACCGTATTTTTACGGTAAAACGGGATTACCGTGGCTCGTCTTCGATTTACCATCACTTGAGAGTGGTGCATCATGGTACCGTTCCGTTTCAAATCCATGCACGCATTTCTAAAAGTCCTATGGCACTGTTTCGCCATTTCGGCCGGATGTTGCACCTAGCATCGTGGATGTTGCACCCTGTAGATATCGATTACTCGGACGGCCATAACTTCTGGCTCGTTTAGAGTTACGGGAGCCATAACCTGTCAAAACGAAGGCCACGGTGAGTTCTACGGCTTTGACAGCTTTCAGCCGTCAACGGATAGATTAATGTCCAAAAATCACAACCCGAATCTCAATCGGGTCTCGTAAGTTTTTTACCCTTCGTTTTTTCGACAATGGATTTTTACGGTAAAACGGGATTACCGTGGCTCGTCTTCGATTTACCATCGTTGGAGAGTGGTGCACCATTGTACTGTTCCGTTTCAAATCCATGCACGCATTTCTAAAAGTCGTACGGCACTGTTTCGCAATTTCGGACGGATGTTGCACCTTGCACCGTGGATGTTGCACCTGGTGATTTCGATTATTCGGACGGCCATAACTTCTGGCTCGTTTAGATTTACGGGAGCCATAACCTGTCAAAACGAAGGCCAAGGTGAGTTCTACGGCTTTGGCAGCTTTCAGCCGTCAACGGATAGATTAATGCCCAAAAAGGACAACCCGAATCTTAATCGGGTCTCGTAAGTTTTTTACCCTTCGTTTTTTCGACACCGGATTTTTACGGTAAAACTGGCTCGTCTTCGATTTACCATCGTTGGAGAGTGGTGCACCATGGTATTGTTCCGTTTCAAATCCGTGCACGCATTTCTAAAAGTCATACGGCACTGTTTCGCCACTTCAGACGGATGTTGCACCTTGCACCGCGGATGTTGCACCCTGTAGATATCGATTATTCGGACGTCCATAACTTCTGGCTCGTTTAGAGTTACGGGAGCCATAACCTGTCAAAAAGAAGGCCACGGTGAGTCCTACGGCTTTGAGAGCTTTCAGCCGTCGACGGATAGATTAATGTCCAAAAAGGACAACCCGAATCTTAATCTGGTCTCGTAAGTTTTTTACCCTTCCTTTTTTCGACACCTGATTTTTACGGTAAAACGAGATTACCGTGGCTCGTCTTCGATTTACCATCGCTGGATAGTGGTACACCACTGTACTGTTCCGTTTCAAATCCATGCATGCATTTCTAAAAGTCGTACGGCACTGTTTCGCCATTTTGGACGGATGTTGCACCTTGCACCGTGGATGTTACACCCTGTAGATATCGATTATTCGGACGGCCATAACTTCTGGCTCGTTTAGAGTTACGGGAGCCATAACCTGTCAAAACGAAGGCCACGGTGAGTTCTACGGCTTTGACTGCTTTCAGCCATCAACGGATTGATTAATGCCCAAAAAGGACAACCTTAATCTCAATCGGTACTCGTAAGTTTTTTACCCTTCGTTTTTTTGACACCGAATTTTTACGGTGAAACGGGATTACGGTGGCTCGTCTTCGATTTACCATCGCTGGAGAGTGGTGCACCAAGGTACTTTTCCATTTCAAATCCATGCACGCATTTCTAA
Source organism: Allium cepa (assembly GCA_030765085.1). Lineage (NCBI taxonomy): Eukaryota > Viridiplantae > Streptophyta > Magnoliopsida > Asparagales > Amaryllidaceae > Allium > Allium cepa. Next base: position 31,306,028 of record CM060943.1, on the reverse strand, counting down.
AAGTCGTACGACACTGTTTCGCCATTTCGGACGGATGTTGCACCTTGCACCGTGGATGTTGTACCCTGTAGATATCGATTATACAGACGACCATAACTTCTGGCTCGTTTAAAGTTACGAAGGCCTTGACCCGTCAAAACGAAGGCCACGGTGAGTTCTACGGCTATAACAGCTTTCAGCCATCAACGGATAGATTAATGCCCAAAAAGGACAACCCGAATCTCAATCGGGTCTCGTAAGTTTTTTACCCTTCGTTTTTTCGACATCGGATTTTTACGGTAAAACGGAATTGCCGTGGCTCGTCTTCGATTTACCAACGCTGGAGAGTGGTGCACCGTGGTACTGTTCCGTTTCAAATCCATGCACACATTTCTAAAAGTCGTACGGCACTGTTTCGCCATATCGTACGGATGTTGCACCTTGCACCGCTGATGTTGCACCTTGTAGATATCGCTTATTCGGACGACCATAACTTCTGGCTCGTTTAGTGTTACGGGAGCCATAACCTGTCAAAACGAAGGCCACGGTGAGTTCTACGGATTTGACTACTTTCAGCCGTCAACGGATAGATTAATGCCCAAAAAGCACAACCCGAATCTCAATCGGGACTCGTAAGTTTTTTACCCTTTGTTTTTTCGACACCAGATTTTTACGGTAAAGCGGGATTACCGTGGCTCGTCTTCGATTTACCATCGCTAGAGAGTGGTGCACCATGGTACTGTTCCGTTTCAAATCCTTGCATGCATTTCTCAAAGTCGTACGGCACTGTTTCGCCATTTCGGATGGATGTTGCACCTTGCACCGCGGATGTTGCACCCTGTAGATATCGATTATTCGGATGCCCATAACTTCTGGCTCGTTTAGAGTTACGGGAGCCATAACCTGTCAAAACGAAGGCCACGGTGAGTTCTACGGCTTTGACAACTTTCAGCCGTCAACAGATAGATAAATGCCCAAAAAGGACAACCCGAATCTCAATCTGGTCTCGTAAGTTTTTTACCCTTCGTTTTTTCGACACCGGATTTTTACGGTAAAACGGGATTACCGTGGCTCGCCTTCGATTTACCATCGCTGGAGAGTCGTGCACCATGGTACTGTTCCGTTTCCAATCCATGCACGCATTTCTAAAAGTCCTACGGCACTGTTTCGCCATTTCGGCCGGATGTTGCACCTTGCACCGTGGATGTTGCACCCTGTAGATATCGATTATTCGGACGACCATAACTTCTGGCTCGTTTGGAGATACGGGAGCCATAACCTGTCAAAACGAAGGCCACGGTGAGTTCTACGGCATTGATGGTTTTCAGCCGTCAACGGACAGATTAATGCCCAAAAAGCACAACCCGAATCTCAATCGGGTCTCGTAAGTTTTTTACCCTTCGTTTTTTCGACACCGGATTTTTACGGTAAAACGGGATTACCGTGGCTCGTCTTCGATTTACCATCGCTGGAAAGTGGTGCACCATGGTACTGTTCCGTTTCAAATCCATGGACGTATTTCTAAAAGTCGTACGGCACTGTTTCGCCATTTCGAACGGATGTTTCACCTTGCACCGTGGATGTTGCACTCTGTAGATATCGATTACTCGGATGGCCATGCCTTCTTGCTCGTTTAGAGTCACAGGAGCCATAACTTGTCAAAACGAAGGCCACGGTGAGCTCTACGATTTTGACAGCTTTCAGCCATCAACAGATAGATTAATGCCCAAAAAGGACAACCCGAATCTCAATTGGGTCTCGTAAGTTTTTTACCCTTCGTTTTTTCGACATCGGATTTTTACGGCAAAACAGGATTACCGTGGCTCGTCTTCGATTTACCATCGCTGGAGAGTGGTGCATCATGGTATTGTTCCGTTTCAAATCCATGCATGCATTTCTAAAAGTCGTACGGCACTGTTGCGCCATTTCGGACGGATGTTGCACCTTGCACCGTGGATGTTGCACCCTGTAGATATGGATTATTCGGACGGCCATAACTTCTGGCTCATTTAGAGTTACGGGAGCCATAACCTGTTAAAACGAAGGCCACGGTGAGTTCTACGGCTTTGACAGCTTTCAGCCGTCAACGGATAGATTAATGACCAAAAAGGACAACCCGAATCTCAATCTCGTCTCGTAAGTTTTTTACCCTTCGTTTTTTCGACAATGAATTTTTACGGTAAAACGGGATTACCGTGGTTCGTCTTCGATTTACCATCGCTGGAGAGTGGTGCACCACGGTACTGTTCTGTTTCGAATCCATGCACGCATTTCTAAAAGTCGTACGGCACTGTTTCGCCATTTCGGACGGACGTTGCACCTTGCACTGTGGATGTTGCACCCTTGAGATATCGATTATTCGGACGGCCATAACTTCTGCCTCGTTTAGTGTTACGGGAGCCATAACCTGTCAAAACGAAGGCCACGGTGAGTTCTAAGGCTTTGACAGGTTTTAGCCGTCAACGGAAAAATTAATTCCCAAAAAGGACAACCTGAGTCTCAATCGGTACTCGTAAGTTTTTTACCCTTCGTTTTTTTGACACCGGATTTTTACGGTAAAACGGAATTACGATGGCTCGTCTCCGATTTACCATCGCTGGAGAGTGGTGCACCATGGTACTTTTCCGTTTCAAATCCATGCACACATTTCTAAAAGTCGTACGGCACTGTTTCGCCATTTCGGACGGATGTTGCACCTTGCACCGTGGATGTTGCACCCTGTAGATATCGATTATTCGGACGACCATAACTTCTGGCTCGTTTAAAGTTACGAAAGCCATAACCTGTCAAAACGAAGGCCACAGAGAGTTCTATGGCCATAACAGCTTTCAGCATCAACGGATAGATTAATGCCCAAAAAGGACAACCCCAATCTTAATCGGGTCTCGTAAGTTTTTTACCCTTCGTTTTTTCGACATCGGATTTTTACGGTAAAACGGAATTACCGTGGCTCGTCTTCGATTTGCCAACGCTGGAGAGTGGTGCACCATGGTACTGTTCCGTTTCAAATCCATGCACACATTTCTAAAAGTTGTACGGCACTGTTTCGCCATTTCGGACGGATGTTGCACCTTGCACCGCTGATGTTGCAACTTGTAGATATCGATTATTCGGACGGCCATAACTTCTGGCTCGTTTAGAGTTACGGGAGCCATAACCTGTCAAATCAAAGGCCACGGTGAGTTCTATGGATTTGACTACTTTCAGCCGTCAATGAATAGATTAATGCCCAAAAAGCACAACCCAAATCTCAATCGGGTGTCGTAAGTTTTTTACCCTTTGTTTTTTCGACACCAGATTTTTACGGTAAAGCGGGATTACCGTGGCTCGTCTGCGATTTACCATCGCTAGAGAGTGGCGTACCATGGTTCTGTTCCGTTTCAAATCAATGCACGCATTTCTCAAAGTCGTACGGCACTGTTTCGCCATTTCGAACGAATGTTGCACCTTGCACCGTGGATGTTGCACCCTGTAGATATCGATTATTCGGACGGCCATAACTCCTCGCTCGTTTAGAGTTACGGGAGCCATAACCTATCAAAATGAAGGCCATGGTGAGTTCTACGGTTTTGACAGCTTTCAACCATTAACGGATAGATTAATGCCCAAAAAGGACAACCCTAATCTCAATCGGGTCTTGTAAGTTTTTTACCCTTCGTTTTATCGACATCGGATTTTTACGGTAAAATGGAATTACCGTGGCTCGTCTTCGATTAACCATCGCTGGAGAGTCGTGCACCATGGTACTGTTCCATTTCAAATCCATGCACGCATTTCTAAAAGTCGTACGACACTGTTTCGCCATTTCGGACGGATGTTGCACCTTGCACCGCGGATGTTGCACCCTGTAGATATTGATTATTCGGATGACCATAACTTCTGGCTCGTTTAAAGTTACGGGAGCCATAACCTGTCAAAACGAAGGCCACGGTGAGTTCTACGGCTTTGACAGCTTTTAGCCATCAACGGATAGATTAATGCCCAAAAAGGACACCCGAATCTCAATCTGGTCTCGTAAGTTTTTTACTCTTCGTTTTTTCGACACCGGATTTTTACGGTAAAACAGGATTACCGTGGCTCGTCTTCGATTTACCATCGCTGGAGAGTGGTGCACCATGGTACTGTTCCGTTTCAAATCCATGCACGTATTTCTAAAAGTCCTACGGCACTGTTTCGCCATTTCAGCCGGATGTTGCACCTTGCACCGTGGATGTTGCACCCTGTAGATATCGATTATTCGGACGACCATAACTTCTGGCTCGTTTAGAGTTACGGGAGCCATAACCTGTCAAAACGAAGGCCACGGTGAGTTCTACGGCTTTGATGGTTTTCAGCCGTCAACGGATAGATTTGTTATCCCGCTTTTTGGAAAAGCCATGATACCAAAAGATTGGTCGAAAACAAAAGACAGTTCGTCTCAGAGATTGGTTATACTTCACTTTGCTATGGATATCGATGAATTTTGTCCAAGTCCGGATCAGGCCACAATTGATAGGACATGACAAGAAAGGTCGTATTAGTCGTCATTTCAAATTTCAAGTCAATCCGAGTTTGTATGCTCAAGATATGATGGATTCAATTTGAGAAAGGTAGTCATTGTCTGGTTCGAAACCATCACGTTGGAGTGCTTCGAAACCATCACCTTCGAACCCATCCAATGTCCTTGCCACGAAACCATCACCTTCGAACCCATCACTGCCTGCCATGTTCGAACCCACCGGCCACCGTTAACTTCGAATCGATCGAATTCGAACCGATCAGGCATGATACTGGTCACTTCGAATCGATCGGTTCGAACCCTCCAGATGGCTATCCCCTCAACAAGTTTGAACCCATCACTCTCCATCTACTTCGAATCCATTGCATTCTAACCCATCAGTATCCATGCTAGAGCACTTTTTTGTATCCACTAATGGGTTGCGTCTTCGTATCCATGAGCGTTGTATCATTCACGCCATTGCCTAGTTCGAATCGATGATCTTTCGAACCCATCGCGGAGCTTCATTTCGTATCCATCACATGTATCGATACGAACTTGCCATCGATACGAAAGAAGCTCCCTCCCCTCGATTCGAACTAGAAAGATGCAGGTCAACACGAGAGTTACGTAGTTGATTGATTCAAACTACCAACGTTCATCGATACTGTGACGACCGCCCATGACTCCCGCACTAAAACAAGGAAATAGTGCGCTGAAAGGTGTGCAGGGCAGCCATGGACGATAGTCAGGGTAAAATAAAATCGCAGAATCTCTATCGTAACTCACAGCGCATGGATAAAATACAATAGAGAAATATATATAGTGAAGTCTCATAACAGAAAATCATCATATAAGCATCACAGAAGTTTTATACAATCATCTCAACAAATCCATACATCAAGACCTCACTACAAGCACTCATCAAATACAGCAGCGGATACCCAGTACATATAGAAAGAAATAATATGCATAGCCTCCTGCTCGTCTTCGTCATCATCAGCGGATCACTCTAAGCACAGCACCTGCCACCTGCTACCTAGTCTGCCCATCCCAACATGGATGAACAGCCCAAGGTAATAAGAGGAGACATAAAACCTTGAGTCAGACAAAGTCTTAGTGAGCAGTAAATTAACAATCAAGCATACCAAAAGAGCATAAGGAATAAAAGGAATAGGAACCAAACCATCCCACTCCACCTCTTCTCACAGTGATAGCCCCCAGACACATACTAAGAAGAAGCAATCATAGCATAGCAGGTAATTAAAATAAAGCAATAATCACTCGAGTCAAGGACGATGTTTTCCAAATACAAACCCCCAAGGCCTAAACCAAGATCAGATAAGCACCCAGAAAACACCGCTCTTGAAGCCGAATGATAATACAACCAAACATCCATGACTCTGGCTATCACTGCATCATTGCCTTGATTTCACCGTTAGTTGAATGACCATCCGTCAAGGGCTAATGGTAACCCCGGTTTAGCCATAACTCCGCACGTCATCGTGACCCGTGCTTAAGCCGAACGCATCAGCCCAGAGTACTAGCACGTCATCATGACCCGTGACTGGAACGTCATCGTGACCCGTTCCAACGTACCCTTGCTTTGAGTATGCTAGAACCTTCAACAACGATGAGATCTTAGCCTCCTAGTCATCCTCCTCGACGACTACTTCCATACTAGCTCAAGCGCCTCTCAAGCTAACCATTATCCACCCCAACCCGGACCGCATCACCGAGTTATAACTTTGCACGTCGTCATGACCCGTGCTTGGAACGTCTTCGTGACCCGTCCCATCACAACATATGTCTTGCCTCATCGCATCATAGCAAAGTCTCTCATCTTGGAACTTCATCATGACCCGTCCCATCTCAACATAGGCTTTGCCTCCTCATCTCATAGCAAAGTTCCAACTCAATCATGCTTTGCCTTCTCGCATCATGGCAAGGTAACATATCCTCGAATCCATCCATATGAGCTTCCACATCCGCCCCATATGCTACGGCAGCTTCCACCATTCAAGAGCCTTTCCACTTAGCTTTTGAATCATCTCGAACCACCTTGTTCCAAATCAACCATTAGCTAACTTGAAACAATCCAAATCAATCATCAATACAAACAATCAAGCATTCAAACAAGATCTAACAAGCAATATTAACTATAATGGCAATTTCGTAAATAAATGAGCATAAGTCCGACATATGTGAAATCATGGTTTTTAGCATAGATCTATCAAATCTAAAACATGGGTTTTGTTTCCAATACTTGATAATTAACTTTCATAGATAAACATCTTCAAATATGATGGATCTACATGCAGACTTAAGGAAAATGCGAGAAAACGCTAACTTAAACACATAAACACATCACCAATCCCATATACTCCCTTGGATCCGCGTGAGAGATAACTACCACTCACCAAATCACCCAAACACCTCTAAATCTAAGCACTTCAGATCTGGACAGCGGAGATCACGGCTTGATCCGGCGAAATCACACTTGAAACGATGAATTCTAGCTCAAACGGATGAAGATCTTCACTTGGACACTTGAATCTTCGATCTCGATCTTCGATCTTGGATGGATGTTAGATCTAGATTGAAATGGAGAAAAGAAGATGAAGAAATGTTGTAGACAAGTCTTCAAAATGGCAGCACTTCGTCGCTTCAAAAACCGGTGCCAAAAAGTGAGCCAAACCCCTCTATTTATAGGCTGGAATACCTATGAGTCGTCGTCCCATGAGTCGGTCACGACCTATCCCATGAGTCGTTCACGACTCATCAGACCCTTACGACCTACGACCCATCGTGACTCGTACCAACGACTCACGACTCAAGACTCACCAAGTAAACGACCTAACACATCCTGCCGCTAACACTCCAAGTCCTAAGTCGTTTGACGACTCAACCAAACACACACGCGACTCAACGTATGTGCACAACCTACGACCCAACCCAGGTCGACTCACGACTCAAGACCTTGCCACATTCCCTAAGTCTTAAGTCGTAAGAACGACTTATCATCTGTTGACTCAACTCGACTCCGAGTCAAACGACTCATCACACCAGCACCCTAACGACCTATCTATCACATGACTCACCAGCATAGCCGACCTAATTCTTACCCGACTCAATAAGCCTCCGCCGACTCAGCACCTACCGACTCAAGCTCTACACAGACACGCACACGTTAGCATGTACACGACTCAACTATGATGCCGACTCACGACCTATGGCCCCACCGACTCATCCCATGAGTCGTCCCTAACGACTCAACTAGTCTTACCGACTCAACTACCCATGAGTCGGCTAACACTTAAGTCGGCCAACCCTAAAACCTGTTGACCCTATGAGTCGGCCACGACTCATCTTGCTAACCCGTTAAGTCCTAAGCCACTGACTCGCTACCCCTATGAGTCGCTGCCTCTACTGAGTCGCTCACCTCTATAAGTCGGTCACCTATGAGTCGTAACTCGGTCTATCACACTAACATGCTTACTTATTAAGTCGCAAGCTCCTTGACTCGGTCACCCCTATGAGTCGCTTATACCATTTTGAGCGGTCACTAGCTAACTCCTACTAGGTCGGTCCATCCCATGAGTCGGTTACGACTCAAGCCTTAACCCGGCTATGTTTATGAGTTGGTCACGACTCATTACTTCACTCGAGTTAACTTCTAAACGACTCAGGCTAGAAACAACACAAACAACGCTAACGACCTGCAAATTCTACGATTTATCGACACGTAAAATACGGGTCGTTACATTCTCTCCCCCTTAGGAATTTCGCCCCCGAAATTCCAAGCAAACAACAACAATCACAATTATTCCGCATGCCTACCATCCATAGCAATCAACAAACCATGCATCCAATTCTAACCTAGCATGCAGAATTCTAAGACTTAGAACAAGCTACAAATTCATGAGATGTCACGACACTCTAGGGCCATACCTCGAAGAGTCCGGGATGAGCTGCCTTCATCCTCTCTTCCTCCTCCCACGTACAGTCATTAACATCATCACTCCATTGTACCTTGAGCAACGTAATCGTCTTCCTCCTAAGCTGTTTCGTATCGGTTTCAACAATACGAAGCGGCTTACGAGGTCTCGTAACCACTGGATCAACCTCCAAGTCTTCACAGCTATCAGCAGAAACCACCGTACTTGGGTCGTGCACATACTTCCGTAGATAAGATACATGAAAAACATTGTGCACACCCGCCATCTTTTCCGGTAACTCCAATCTATAAGCGAGCTTTCCGATTCGCTCGATAATCGGGAATGGTCCAACAAATCTTGGAGTCAACTTTCCTTTCTTCCCGAATCGAATAACATTCTTCAATGGAGAAATCTTCACAAAAACCATATCACCCACGTCGAATTCCAAATCCTTTCGACGATTATCTGCATAACTTTTCTGGCGATCCTGGGCTGCCTTCATTCTTTGCCGAATGATCTCTATACAATCCGAAGTCTGTCGAATCATTTCTGGCCCAAGTATCAGCTTTTCTCCGGTTTCCAACCAACATGTCGGAGAGTTACACGGTCTTCCATATAATGCTTCATATGGTGCCATACCAATACTCGACTGATAACTGTTATTATAAGCAAACTCCACCAAATGAAGGTGATCTTCCCATGATCCTCCGAAGTCCAAAACACATGCTCTAAGAAGATCTTCCAATACTCGGTTGACTCTCTCAGTCTGACCATCTGTTTGAGGGTGATAAGCTGTACTCAAACACAACTTAGTTCCCAAAACTTCCTGGAAGCTCTTCCAAAATCCACTAGTGAACAACGGATCACGATCGCTCACTATACTCTTCGGAACACCATGGAATCGAACAATCCACTTCACATACAACTCAGCCAATTTCGATGCAGTCCTAGTCGATCGAACAGGAATGATCCTTGCACTCTTGGTCAAACGATCTACTATGACCCAAATCCCTTCATTTCCTGCCCTGGTTCTAGGTAGACCATCGATAAAATCCGTCGACACTTGCTCCCACTTCCATGTAGGAACCTCTAATGGCTGAAGTAGTCCACTGGGTTTCTTCTGCTCAGCTTTCACCAACTGGCAGTTCATACACTTGGAAATAAAACTTCCAACATCCTTCTTCATACCTTCCCAGTAGTAAGCTCTCTTCATATCCCGATACATCTTATTCCCACCTGGATGAATCGTCAATTTCGAGTGATGACTTTCCCTCAGAACCTCATCTCTCAATCCATCAATATCGGGAACAACCAATCGTCCTTGCTTTCGAAGCCAACCCTCTCGATCGACCTCGAATCCCTTATCCTTCTCTGGGTCCAATCCGGATTCCAAATCACGGATAATCTTGACAAGCTTATCGTCTCGCCTTTGGCTCTCACCAATCCTTTCCACAAGAGTAGGCCTTATCGATAAGTTTGCCAACAACTCAGGTTCCAATTCACATCTAGGCCTGAAGTCAAACTCAGCCAAATACTCGAGACTCTTCCATTCCGAAAACATGGCTCCCAATCCTGCATGTCTTCGACTTAACGCATCAGCCACTGCGTTTCCTTTCCCTGGAGTATAGGCTATACCAAAATCATAAGATGCTAGAAACTCTAACCACCGTTGCTGTCGAAGATTCAGATCCTTTTGGGAGAACAGATACTTTAACGACTTATGATCTGTAAACAACTCGAATCTAACTCCCAATAGATAGTGTCTCCACATCTTCAAAGCAAACACAATTGCCGCTAACTCCAAATCATGAGTCGGATAATTCCTTTCATGCGGCTTCAGTTGTCGACTAGCATATGCAACAACTTTATCCTTCTGCATTAGCACTGCTCCCAGTCCAGTGCCACATGCATCGGTGTAAACCACCATCTCATCATTCCCACTTGGAATAGTCAAAACAGGAGCACTCGTCAGTCGCTCTTTCAGGATTACGAAAGCTTGCTCACACTTATCATCCCATCTGAACACTTGGTTCTTCTTCGTCAATCCTTTCAACGGTGCAGCTATCTTGGAAAAGTCTTTGATAAACCGTCGATAATATCCTGCTAATCCAAGAAAACTTCTCACATCAGATGCATTCTTAGGTCTAATCCAATCCTGGATTGCTGCCACCTTAGCGGGATCAACCGCTATTCCATTTCCAGAGATAACATGGCCTAAGAACCTCACTTCACTCTTCCAGAAGTGACACTTTGAAAACTTAGCCTTCAGCTGATGTTTCCGTAGTATTTCCAAAACAATCCTCAAGTGCGTCTTGTGCTCTTCCTCAGTTCTGGAATAAACCAAAATATCATCCACGAACACAAGTACGAACTTATTCAACTGATCTCTGAACACTCTATTCATAAGATCCACAAAATATGCTGGTGCGTTAGTCAATCCAAACGGCATTACCAGCCACTCATAAAATCCGGACGGTGTCCTGAAAGCAGTCTTCGGCACACTATCCTTTGCCACTCTCAACTGGTGAAATCCCGTTGCCAAATCCATCTGAGAAAACACCTTAGCCTCGTGAAGCTGATCAAATAAGTCATCTATTCTCGGCAATGGATACTTGTTCTTCTTAGTCACCTTATTCAGCTCACGATAATCGACACACAACCTCAACGATCCATCCGCTTTGGTTGCGAATACAACGGGCGCACCCCATTCGGACACACTTCTCCGAATGAATCCTTTCCGCAAAAGGTCATCAACTTGCACCTTCAGCTCTTGCTGCTCCCTCGGTGCCATCCGCCTAAGAGGCATCACAATAGGTCTGGCTCCCTCAACTAGATAGATACGAAACTCGATCTCCCTATGCGGCGGCAACCCTTTGACCTCGTCAAAGACATCCTCAAATCCATTCACGATTGGCATCGATGACAGTCCATTCCGTGGAACAACCAGCGAATACATGAAGCTCATGAAGACGCCTTCCTCATGCTTACATCGTATCACAACCTTTCGCCCATCCACATTCCCGACTGTCACCTCCAATCTCTCACAATCAATCCTAGCCGCATACTTCCTAAGCCAGTCCATACCCAAAATAATTCCGAACCCCGCAAAGTTCAGAACAAAGCAATCACAAACAAACGAGCAATCATGACTCGACACAACCAGACCACGGCATATCATACACAAACATGACGAACCCCCAACTGGATTAGTCACCACCAATGGCCTATCAACAATATCCGGTCTCAAACCTAACCGGCCTACCAAATCATCACAAACAAAAGAATGCGACGCTCCAGTATCAAACAACACTCTAACTGGAACACCACAAATAGAAAGAGTACCTTGAACCACCACACTCTTCCCCTTCTCCTCAGCAGTAGGAGCTCTTGAAGACGATGGAACAGCTTCCAATGCATAAGCTTGCACAACCTGTCCATCTTTCCTCGGCTCTGGACAGTCCTTCTTGATGTGTCCCAGCTTATCACAGTTGTGGCACTTCAACTGCACCTTTGGATTCTTACAATCCCGGGAGAGATGACCCTTCTGTCGGCAGTTATAGCAGGTCACTTTGCCTTTTGGCTTCTTCTGGCCATCCTTGCCTTTCTGCTGTTGCTGCTTCCTCTTCTTGTTACCATTCTGCTGTGGTTTAGATCCTTCCCTGGTTACAGCAACAACAGAACTTTCCTTAGGGAACAAACTCTCATGCCTCAAAGCTTTCTCCACAAGCTTCTCAAATGGGTCGTCCAGATGATCCACTAACTGCCTTCCCAGATAAGCATCCAGACCAGTCACAAACTTTTCATTCTTCTGGTAGGGAGAATCAATATATGATCTGGCATACTTAGACAAAGCTTCGAACTCAGAAATATACTCAAGAACAGGCCTCCCACCCTGCTTGAGCTCTACAAACCTTTTGAACAAAGCAGACTTCTGAACAGTAGAGATGAACTTGGCCTCAAATCTAACTTGAAATTGCTCCCAAGTAATCTCCTCTTCTGGTGTATCTATAGTGATAGAATTCCACCAATCTGCAGCCCTCCCTTGAAGCTGTCTCGATGCAAGCTTTCTCTTGGTTGCATCTTCGATCCCTAGATCACCAAAAATCCTCTGACAAGCATCAATCCATCTCTGCAACTCAATAGTCGACTCCGTCCCCACGAAAGGTTTTCCTCCAAGAGAAGTATAATCCTTGCAAAGCTTAGCAAAATCTACTGGTCTTGGAGCTTGGACTTGAACTCCCACATCCACAGAAGATCCTGAAGCTGGTACCCTCCTCATGATAGAAGTCATCATAGCTTCAAACATAGCTCCATAATCAACAGCTTCCCTAGCAGCTCGACTATCCCTCGCAGCTTGTCTCTCGCTTCTACTCATTCTTAATATCTGCAAAGAGGAATGATTAGAACACCTTAAGAAACAACTGCATAAGGAGTTCAAATCCATCTAAGCTACTATATTACATATAGTAATCATCCATCAAAATACAATTACGTCTCTCATACGTAATTACGTCAGCGAGCATTGGCTAAAATCGATTAACCAAAGCTTTGATACCAAATGTGACGACCGCCCATGACTCCCGCACTAAAACAAGGAAATAGTGCGCTGAAAGGTGTGCAGGGCAGCCATGGACGATAGTCAGGGTAAAATAAAATCGCAGAATCTCTATCGTAACTCACAGCGCATGGATAAAATACAATAGAGAAATATATATAGTGAAGTCTCATAACAGAAAATCATCATATAAGCATCACAGAAGTTTTATACAATCATATCAACAAATCCATACATCAAGACCTCACTACAAGCACTCATCAAATACAGCAGCGGATACCCAGTACATATAGAAAGAAATAATATGCATAGCCTCCTGCTCGTCTTCGTCATCATCAGCGGATCACTCTAAGCACAGCACCTGCCACCTGCTACCTAGTCTGCCCATCCCAACATGGATGAACAGCCCAAGGTAATAAGAGGAGACATAAAACCTTGAGTCAGACAAATTCTTAGTGAGCAGTAAATTAACAATCAAGCATACCAAAAGAGCATAAGGAATAAAAGGAATAGGAACCAAACCATCCCACTCCACCTCTTATCACAGTGATAGCCCCCAGACACATACTAAGGAGAAGCAATCATAGCATAGCAGGTAATTAAAATAAAGCAATAATCACTCGAGTCAAGGACGATGTTTTCCAAATACAAACCCCCAAGGCCTAAACCAAGATCAGATAAGCACCCAGAAAACACCGCTCTTGAAGCCGAATGATAATACAACCAAACATCCATGACTCTGGCTATCACTGCATCATTGCCTTGATTTCACCGTTAGTTGAATGACCATCCGTCAAGGGCTAATGGTAACCCCGGTTTAGCCATAACTCCGCACGTCATCGTGACCCGTGCTTAAGCCGAACGCATCAGCCCAGAGTACTAGCACGTCATCATGACCCGTGCCTGGAACGTCATCGTGACCCGTTCCAACGTACCCTTGCTTTGAGTATGCTAGAACCTTCAACAACGATGAGATCTTAGCCTCCTAGTCATCCTCCTCGACGACTACTTCCATACTAGCTCAAGCGCCTCTCAAGCTAACCATTATCCACCCCAACCCGGACCGCATCACCGAGTTATAACTTTGCACGTCGTCATGACCCGTGCTTGGAACGTCTTCGTGACCCGTCCCATCACAACATATGTCTTGCCTCATCGCATCATAGCAAAGTCTCTCATCTTGGAACGTCATCATGACCCGTCCCATCTCAACATAGGCTTTGCCTCCTCATCTCATAGCAAAGTTCCAACTCAATCATGCTTTGCCTTCTCGCATCATGGCAAGATAACATATCCTCGAATCCATCCATATGAGCTTCCACATCCGCCCCATATGCTACGGCAGCTTCCACCATTCAAGAGCCTTTCCACTTAGCTTTTGAATCATCTCGAACCACCTTGTTCCAAATCAACCATTAGCTAACTTGAAACAATCCAAATCAATCATCAATACAAACAATCAAGCATTCAAACAAGATCTAACAAGCAATATTAACTATAATGGCAATTTCGTAAATAAATGAGCATAAGTCCGACATATGTGAAATCATGGTTTTTAGCATAGATGTATCAAATCTAAAACATGGGTTTTGTTTCCAATACTTGATAATTAACTTTCATAGATAAACATCTTCAAATATGATGGATCTACATGCAGACTTAAGGAAAATGCGAGAAAACGCTAACTTAAACACATAAACACATCACCAATCCCATATACTCCCTTGGATCCGCGTGAGAGATAACTACCACTCACCAAATCACCCAAACACCTCTAAATCTAAGCACTTCAGATCTGGACAGCGGAGATCACGGCTTGATCCGGCGAAATCACACTTGAAACGATGAATTCTAGCTCAAACGGATGAAGATCTTCACTTGGACACTTGAATCTTCGATCTCGATCTTCGATCTTGGATGGATGTTAGATCTAGATTGAAATGGAGAAAAGAAGATGAAGAAATGTTGTAGACAAGTCTTCAAAATGGCAGCACTTCGTCGCTTCAAAAACCGGTGCCAAAAAGTGAGCCAAACCCCTCTATTTATAGGCTGGAATACCTATGAGTCGTCGTCCCATGAGTCGGTCACGACCTATCCCATGAGTCGTTCACGACTCATCAGACCCTTACGACCTACGACCCATCTTGACTCGTACCAACGACTCACGACTCAAGACTCACCAAGTAAACGACCTAACACATCCTGCCGCTAACACTCCAAGTCCTAAGTCGTTCGACGACTCAACCAAACACACACGCGACTCAACGTATGTGCACAACCTACGACCCAACCCAGGTCGACTCACGACTCAAGACCTTGCCACATTCCCTAAGTCTTAAGTCGTAAGAACGACTTATCATCTGTTGACTCAACTCGACTCCGAGTCAAACGACTCATCACACCAGCACCCTAACGACCTATCTATCACACGACTCACCAGCATAGCCGACCTAATTCTTACCCGACTCAATAAGCCTCCGCCGACTCAGCACCTACCGACTCAAGCTCTACACAGACACGCACACGTTAGCATGTACACGACTCAACTATGATGCCGACTCACGACCTATGGCCCCACCGACTCATCCCATGAGTCGTCCCTAACGACTCAACTAGTCTTACCGACTCAACTACCCATGAGTCGGCTAACACTTAAGTCGGCCAACCCTAAAACCTGTTGACCCTATGAGTCGGCCACGACTCATCTTGCTAACCCGTTAAGTCCTAAGCCACTGACTCGCTACCCCTATGAGTCGCTGCCTCTACTGAGTCGCTCACCTCTATAAGTCGGTCACCTATGAGTCGTAACTCGGTCTATCACACTAACATGCTAACTTATTAAGTCGCAAGCTCCTTGACTCGGTCACCCCTATGAGTCGCTTATACCATTTTGAGTCGGTCACTAGCTAACTCCTACTAGGTCGGTCCATCCCATGAGTCGGTTACGACTCAAGCCTTAACCCGGCTATGTTTATGAGTCGGTCACGACTCATTACTTCACTCGAGTTAACTTCTAAACGACTCAGGCTAGAAACAACACAAACAACGCTAACGACCTGCAAATTCTACGATTTATCGACACGTAAAATACGGGTCGTTACAGATACGAAGTCAGCAAAATCCATGGATTCGAAGCGGTCAACACGGAGATAAATCAGGATCGACGCGAGGAGTACGCGCCACGTCACTGCAGAATCACGTGTGTCCATGGATTCGAAGTCATGGTTTCGAAGTGATGGGTTCGAACTCCACAGCCAACCGAGAAACACCATTTCGAACCGATCATATCTCCTCAACCACACATCCAAACGCAACCAAATTTTCACAGTAGCCTCCATACAAGGTAAAGATTGTTCCTGCCAAGTTTCAGCTCGATTGGACCATTTCTTGATGGGTTCGAAATCACTTCGAATCGATGTCAGATCGAGACGAAAATTGGTGGGGTCGGTCGCGTGGGCCCACTCACGTGCCAGAAGAAGTCTCCCGAAGTTTGAGCGAGATCTGGGCCTCCAACGCCTATAAATAGCACCCTGAAGCCTTCAGAAAAGGGGATCTTCCGAGAACTTCTGCCATTGAACACCAAGACTATGCCGGATTCAAATCTATTCATCAGAATCATTGTTGTATTCAGATTTCAAAGCTATTATCAACTGTAATCCGTTGTAATCGATTTAATCAAGCAAAGCAATAAAGAGAAAACCTTCAAAGTGGACGTAGGCACGAACGCCGAACCACTATAAATCCTGTGTTTGTGATTATTGTTTGTGAATTACTGTGATTTGTTACTTAGGGCTGAATTCTATATTGATTATTGCTGAGTTCTGTGTTGATTATTATCGAGTTGAGTACGTAAACGGGTGCTTTCATGATATTGGGTGTTTGTGACCAATTTTGGCAAAAACATTTTGGTGCTTCCACTGAGAAGGCTGATTCAGGAGTTCTACCAACTGATAGTAGATTCAGAGAGAGTTTGAAAGTTCAGGTTTGAGAAATTATGACGAGACAGTCGAGTAGAAGGCCAAGGCTAGAGAGAAGCGAACAACAAGGAAGTCAAGAGGCTTCCTGAGGAGCGAATCAACCATCGATCTTCATCACTAGGGACGAGATGGAGACTATGATGAAGAGGCAAGAGGAATTGATCCAGAGTTTATTCCAACAGATAGGACAACTTGGAGCACATAATAGGGAAGCCAATGGAATCCAGAACGGAGCAGGACCATCCGGCGTAACACCTGGATTAGGGGGCACACCCATGGAGAATGTTGATCCGGTTTCAGAGAGAGAAAGAGGACCATCTGCAACCCGGTAGTAGTAGAGGAGTGAACGCTCAGTCAAGGGGGCAGATCCCAGAGTTCCCTCGTGAACTCGGGGGGCAGGTTGAAAGTAGTGAACGAGGATTACATCTTGGAGACAACGACAGGTTGGCAGAGATGGTTAGGCGAGCTTTGAGAGGCGATTTGGTGAACAAAGATTTGGAGGATGTTAATAGAAGTCCTTTTACTTCAGCAATCAGGCAAGCTAGGAACCCACCGGATTTCAAACTACCATCGTTGGATATGTATGATGGGAGAACGGACCCCACGGTCCATCTGACAAAGTATATGAGACATATGGAAGTGCTGGGGGCATCAGAGGAGGTTATGGCCCGGTGCTTCCCATTGTACTTGGCGGATATCGCAGCGTTATGGTTCAGGCAATTAGATAGTGGATCCATCGGAACATGGAATGATTTAACTGAGAGATTTATGAGGCAATTTAGAGTTCACATTACAAGACCCAAGAATGTGATGACGTTGGCAACTTTAAAACAGAAGGCTGGAGAAACATTGAGAAGTTTCCTGACATGGTTCAATGCGGCAACAGCTTCGGTGGATCGACCGGATCCGTCCATGGTTATGATGGCGGCTGTGTCCGGAATAGCAGACGGAACGGAGTTCAAAATTCTTTAACTAAGGATCCACCCGTAGATCTGGGAGAATTCTATCACGAGGCATAAAAGTTTTTACGATTAGAGGATGCAAACGCAGAAAGAGAAGAAGGAGATGGGATAGAAGTTTATGCACTCAAAGACGAAAAGCCCCCTAGAAGGGACTCGGACAAGGATAAAGGTAAAAGAAGGATTGAGAATGACGGAGACAGATCAAAGCGGCAACGGAGGGAGCCGCGATTCACCACCTACACTGAGCTGAATGAGAGCCTGGAACGAATTTATCAGGATACCAAAGAATAGATTCCGTATCGTAGGCCAATGCGAAGGGATCCAACCTCTGACGAATGGAAATCAGATAAGTTCTGTGTATTCCATGAATTAAATGGTCATAACACTAATGATTGTAGGCACCTGAAGGACGAGGTGGAAGGGTATATCAGGAACGGTATGCTCCTTCAATATGTAAGGAGGCGAGCTCCTGTGGCGGAACCATAACGGCCACCGTCCACATCAGCTAGAGGCGACCCTGAATCAAGGCACCGTTTGGTTATCAATTGAGTGAAATGACGATGAACAAGTTGTAAGCTTCCACTAACGCAATTAAATCATTTACACATGTGCGAGATCGCGAACGATCTCCAGGCATGCTCTGAGTGATCATTGACCGTTTCGTAGTGGGAACTTACACTTTGACATCCATGCTTTGCTTTCATTTCGTTTTGATTTGAACATTTAGACTTTGTTTGTTTGGACATTGTTTTTGAAATTCATCCGTTTAATAGATATTTGATTCTGATAACTATGGATTGGCTAAGCTACTTACACATGTATGGGGTCGCGAACGATCCTTAGGCATGCTCTGAGATGGCAATGAACCGCCCTGACAAACGATCCAGGAACTCACCCGAACGTGATCCTGGCATCGATAACACCAAGCCCTCCCGGGCACACAATTCGCCACCAACGACACCCGACTTCGAACAGTCACAACTCACCTCACCTCAAATGGCTTGATCGCGAACGGTCTTTACTTGAGGTCCGACACCCGACCGCGAACGGTCACAAATTCGCCTCGAACGGCACACGATCGCGAACGATCACTTTCTGCCTTGAACGGCACCGACCGCGAATGGTCATGGTTCACTAATTATGAAATCCGACCTCGAACGGCCACCATTCACCTTGAACGGCACTTGGTCGCAAACGATCATCATTTGCCACAAACGGCAGTCGACCGCGAACGGTCTCAACTCATCATTTGCCGCGAACGGCGCCGACCGCGAACGGTCCTATTCCATCCTATGGCACGAACGGCGCAGACCGCGAACGGCCCCGATTCACCTCAAGCAGCATACGATCCCGAACGATCGACGCATGGATTTATACGCTCGACCGCGCACGGTCGCACTTCACTTCGAATGACTCGATCACGAACGATCGTCATTTGAAGTTAAGCGCTTGACCACGAACCGCCGCGCTTCGTCCCAAATAGCTCGATCCCGAACGATCGTCATTTGAGGCCATATGAAACTATCAATTTCTTTGCAGGTTGATAATAGGATACGAACATCCAACTCAAAGCATTACAAAACACACCTTCCTACTGCAAGGCATGTTTTGGGGGGCAAGATGTTATCCCGCTTTTTGGCAAAGCCGTGATACCAAAAGATTGGTCGAAAACAAAAGACAGTTCGTCTCAGAGATTGGTTATACTTCACTTTGCTATGGATATCGATGAATTTTGTTCGAGTTCGGATCAGGCCACAATTGATAGGACATGACAAGAAAGGTCATAGGAGTCGTTATTTCAAATTTCAAGTCAATCCGAGTTCGTATGCTCAAGATATGATGGATTCAATTTGAGAAAGGTAGTCATTGTCTGGTTCGAAACCATCACGTTGGAGTGCTTTGAAACCATCACCTTCGAACCCATCCAATGTCCTTGCCACGAAACCATCACCTTCGAACCCATCACTGCCTGCCATGTTCGAACCCATCGGCCACCGTTAACTTTGAATCGATCGAATTCGAACCGATCAGGCATGATACTGGTCACTTCGAATCGATCGGTTCGAACCCTCCAGATGGCTATCCCCTCAACATGTTTAATCCCATCACTCTCCATCTACTTCGAATCCATTGCATTCGAACCCATCAGTATCCATGCTAGAGCACTTTTTTGTATCCATTAATGGGTTGCGTCTTCGTATCCATGAGCGTTGTATCATTCATGCCATTGCCTAGTTCGAATCGATGATCTTTCGAACCCATCGCGGAGCTTCATTTCATATCCATCACATGTATCGATGCGAACTTGCCATCGATACGAAAGAAGCTCCCTCCCCTCGGTTCGAACTAGAAAGATGCAGGTCAATACGGGAGTTACGTAGTTGATTGATTCAAACTACCAACGGTCATCGATACGAAGTCAGCAAAATCCATGGATTCGAAGCGGTCAACACGGAGATAAATCAGGATCGACGCAAGGAGTACGCGCCACGTCACTGCAGAATCACGTGTGTCCATGGATTCGAAGTCATGGTTTCGTAGTGATCGGTTCGAACTCCACAGCCAACCGAGAAACACCATTTCGAACCGATCATATCTCCTCAACCACACATCCAAACGCAACCAAATTTTCACAGTAGCCTCCATACAAGTTAAAGACTGTTCGTGCCAAGTTTCAGCTCGATTGGACCATTTCTTGATGGGTTCGAAATCACTTCGAATCGATGTCAGATCGAGACGAAATTTGGTGGGGTCGGTCGCGTGGGCCCACTCACGTGCCAGAAGAAGTCTCCCGAAGTTTGAGCGAGATCTGGGCCTCCAACGCCTATAAATAGCACCCTGAAGCCTTCAGAAAAGGGGATCTTCCGAGAACTTCTGCCATTGAACACCAAGACTCTGCCGGATTCAAATCTATTCATCAGAATCATTGTTGTATTCGGATTAAAAAGCTATTATCAACTGTAATCCATTGTAATCGATTTAATCAAGCAAAGCAATAAAGAGAAAACCTTCAAAGTGGACGT
Organism: Allium cepa; assembly: GCA_030765085.1. NCBI lineage: Eukaryota > Viridiplantae > Streptophyta > Magnoliopsida > Asparagales > Amaryllidaceae > Allium > Allium cepa. The sequence goes on along the minus strand of CM060943.1, from coordinate 31,285,117 downwards.
AGGCACGAACGCCGAACCACTATAAATCCTGTGTTTGTGATTGTTGTTTGTGAATTACTGTGATTTGTTACTTAGGGCTGAATTCTATATTGATTATTGCTGAGTTCTGTGTTGATTATTATCGAGCTGAGTACGTAAACGGGTGCTTTCATGATATTGGGTGTTTGTGACCAATTTTGGCGCAAACAAGATTAATGCCCAAAAAGCACAACCCGAATCTCAATCGGGTCTCGTAAGTTTTTTACCCTTCGTTTTTTCGACACCGGATTTTTAAGGTAAAACGGGATTACCGTGGCTCGTCTTCGATTTACTATCGCTGGAGAGTGGTGCACCATGGTACCATTCCATTTCAAATCATGCACCCATTTCTAAAAGTCCTACGGCACAGTTTCGCCATTTCGGCCGGATGTTGCACCTTGCATCGTGGATGTTGCACCTTGTAGATATCGATTACTCGGACGGCCATAAATTCTGGCTCGTTTAGAGTTACGGGAGCCATAACCTGTCAAAACGAGGGCCACGGTGAGTTCTACGGCTTTGACACCTTTTAGCCGTCAACGGATAGATTAATGTCCAAAAAGCACAACCCGAATCTCAATCAGGTCTCGTAAGTTTTTTACCCTTCGTTTTTTCGACACCGGATTTTTACGGTAAAACGGGATTACCGTGGCTCGTCTTCGATTTACCTTCGCTGGAAAGTGGTGCACCATGGTACTGTTCCGTTTCAAATCCATGGACGCATTTCTAAAAGTCGTACGGCACTGTTTCGCCATTTCGAACGGATGTTTCACCTTGCACCGTGGATGTTGCATCCTGTAGACGGCCATACCTTCTCGCTCGTTTAGAGTCACGGGAGCCATGACCTGTCAAAACGAAGGCCACGGTGAGTTCTACGGATTTGAAAGCTTTCAGCCGTCTACGGATAGATTAATGCCCAAAAAGCACAACCCGAATCTCAATCGAGTCTCGTAAGTTTTTTACCTTTTGTTTTTTCGACACCGGATTTTTACGGTAAAGCCGGATTACCGTGGCTCGTCTTCGATTTACCATCACTGGAGAGTGGTCCACCATGGTACTGTTCCATTTCAAATCCATGCACGCATTTCTAAAAGTCGTACGGCACTGTTGCGCCATTTCGGACGGATGTTGCACCTTGCACCGTGGATGTTGCACCCTGTAGATATCGATTATTCGGACGGCCATAACTTCTGCCCCGTTTAGAGTTACGAGAGCCATAACCTGTTAAAACGAAGGCCACGGTGAGTTCTACGGCTTTGACAGCTTTCAGCCGTCAACGGATAGATTAATGACCAAAAAGGACAACCCGAATCTCAATCTGGTCTCGTAAGTTTTTTACCCTTCATTTTTTCGACAATGAATTTTTACGGTAAAACGGGATAACCGTGGTTCGTCTTCGATTTACCATCGCTGGAGAGTGGTGCACCATGGTACTGTTCTGTTTCGAATCCATGCACGCGTTTCTAAAAGTCGTACGGCACTGTTTCGCCATTTCGGACGGACGTTGCACCTTGCACCGTGGATGTTGCACCCTTGAGATATCGATTATTCGGACGGCCATAACTTCTGGCTCGTTTAGTGTTACGGGATCCATAACCTGTCAAAACGAAGGCCACGGTGAGTTCTAAGGCTTTGACAGCTTTCAGCCATCAACGGATAAATTAATGCCTAAAAAGGACAACCCGAATCTCAATCGGGTCTCATAAGTTTTTTACCCTTCGTTTTTTCGACACCGGATTTTTACGGTAAAACGGGATTACCGTGGCTCGCCTTCGATTTACCATCGCTGGAGTGTGGTGCACCGTGGTACTGTTCCATTTCAAATCCATGGACGCATTTCTAAAAGTCGTACGGCACTGTTTCGCCATTTCGAACGGATGTTGCACCTTGCACCGTGGATGTTGCACCCTGTAGATATCGATTATTCGGATGGCCATACCTTCTCGCTCGTTTAGAGTTACGGGAGCCATAACCTGTCAAAACGAAGGCCATGGTGAGTTCTACGGCTTTGACAGCTTTCAGCCGTCAACGGATAGATTAATGCCCAAAAAGGACAACCCGAATCTCAATTGGGTCTCGTAAGTTTTTTACCCTTCATTTTTTCGACATCGGATTTTTACGGTAAAACGGAATTACCGTGGCTCGTCTTCGATTTACCATCGCTGGAGAGTGGTGCACCATGGTATTGTTCCATTTCAAATCCATGCACGCATTTCTAAAAGTCGTACGGCACTGTTTCGCCATTTCGGACGGATGTTGCACCTTGCACCGCGGATGTTGCACCCAGTAGATATCGATTATTCGAAAGTCCATAACTTCTGGCTCGTTTTGAATTACGGGAGCCATAACCTGTCAAAACGAAGGCCAAAGGTGAGTTCTACGACTTTGACAGCTTTCTATCATCAACGGTTAGATTAATGCCCAAAAAGGACAACCTGAATCTCAATCTATATTTTTCACCCTTCGTTTTTTCGACACCGGATTTTTAAGGTAAAACGGGATTACCGTGGCTCGTCTTCGATTTACTATCGCTGGAGAGTGGTGCACCATGGCATCGTTCCGTTTCAAATCCATGCACGCATTTCTAAAAGTCCTACGGCACTGTTTCGCCATTTCGGCCGGATGTTGCACCTTGCATCGTGGATGTTGCACCATGTAGATATCGATTACTCGGACGACCATAACTTCTGGCTCGTTTAGAGTTACGGGAGCCATAACCTGTCAAAACGAAGGCCACGGTGAGTTCTACAGCTTTGACAGCTTTTAGCCATCAATGGATAGATTAATGTCCAAAAAGCACAACCCGAATCTCAATCGGGTCTCATAAGTTTTTTACCCTTCGTTTTTTCGACACCGGATTTTTACGGTAAAAAGGAATTACCATGGCTCGTGTTCGATTTACCATCGCAGGAGAGTGGTGCACCATGGTACTGTTCCATTTCAAATCCATGCACGCATTTCTAAAAGTCGTACGGCACTGTTACGCCATTTCGGACGGATGTTGCACCTTGCACCGCGGATGTTGCACCCTGTAGATATCGATTATTCGGACGTCCATAACTTCTGGCTCGTTTAGAATTACGGAAGCCATAACCTTTCAAAACGAATGCCACGGTGAGTTCTACAGCTTTGACAGCTTTCAGCCATCAATGGATAGATTAATGCCCAAAAAGGACAACCCGAATCTCAATCTGGTCTCGTAAGTTTTTTACCCTTCGTTTTTTCGACACCGGATTTTTGCGGTAAAACGGGATTACCGTGGCTCGTCTTCGATTTACCATCGCTGGAGAGTGGTGCACCATGGTACCGTTCCGTTTCAAATCCATGCACGCATTTCTAAAGGTCCCACGGCACTGTTTCGCCATTTCGGCCGGATGTTGCACCTTGCATCGTGGATGTTGCACCCTGTAGATATCGATTACTCGGACGGCCATAACTTCTGGCTCGTTTAGAGTTACGGGAGCCATAATCTGTCAAAACGAAGGCCAAGGTGAGTTATACGGCTTTGACCGCTTTCAGCCGTCAACGGATAGATTAATGTCTAAAAAGCACAACCCAAATCTCAATCGGGTCTCGTAAGTTTTTTACCCTTCGTTTTTTTGACACCAGATTTTTACGGTAAAACGGGATTACCGTGGCTCGTCTTCGATTTACCATCATTGGAGAGTGGTGCACCATGGTACTGTTCCGTTTCAAATCCATGCACACATTTCTAAAATTCATACGGCACTGTTTTGCCATTACGGACGGATGTTGCACCTTGCACCATGGATGTTGCACCCTCTAGATATCGATTATTCGGACGGCCATAACTTTTGGCTCGTTTAGATTTACGGTAGCCATAACCTGTCAAAACAAAGGCCACGGTGAGTTCTACGGCTTTGACAGCTTTCAGCCGTCAACGGATAGATTAATGCCCAAAAAGGACAACCCGAATCTCAATCGGGTCTCGTAAGTTTTTTACCCTTCGTTTTTTCGACACCGGATTTTTATGGTAAAATTGGCTCGTCTTCGATTTACCATCATTGGAGAGTGGTGCAACATGGTACTATTCCGTTTCAAATCCATGCACGTATTTCTAAAAGTCGTACGGCACTGTTTTGCCATTTCAGACGGATGTTGCACCTTGCACCGCGGATGTTTCACCCTGTAGATATCGATTATTCGGACGTCCATAACTTCTGGCTCGTTTAGAGTTACAGGAGCCATAACCTGTCAAAATGAAGGCCACGGTGAGTTCTACGGCTTTGATAGCTTTCAGCCGTCGACGGATAGATTAATGCCCAAAAAGGACAACCCGAATCTCAATCGGGTCTTGTAAGTTTTTTACCCTTCGTTTTTTCGACATCGGATTTTTACGGTAAAACGGGATTACCATGGCTTGTCTTCGATTTACCATCGCTGGAGAGTGGTGCACCATGGTACTGTTCCGTTTCAAATCCATGCACGCATTTCTAAAAGTCGTACGGCAATGTTTCGCCATTTCAGACGGATGTTGCACCTTGCACCGTGGATGTTGCACCCTGTAGATATCGATTATTCGGACGGTCATACCTTCTCGCTCGTTTAGAGTTACACGAGCCATAACCCTGTCAAAACGAAGGCCATGGTGAATTCTACGGCTTTGACAGCTTTCAGTCGTCAACGGATAAATTAATGCCCAAAAAGGACAACCCGAATCTCCATTGGGTCTCGTAAGTTTTTTACCCTTCATTTTTCGACATCGGTTTTTTACGGTAAAACGGAATTACCATGGCTCGTCTTCGATTTACCATCGCTGGAGAGTGGTGCACCATGGTACTGTTCCGTTTCAAATCCGTGCGTGCATTTCTAAAAGTCGTACGACACTGTTTCGCCATTTCGGACGGATGTTGCACCTTGCACCGCGGATGTTGCACCCTGTAGATATCGATTATTCGGACGTCCACAACTTCTGGCTCATTTTGAATTACGGGAGCCATAACCTGTCAAAACGAAGGCCAAAGGTGAGTTCTATGACTTTGAAAGCTTTCTATCGTCAACGGTTAGATTAATGCCCAAAAAGGACAACCCGAATCTCAATCTATATTTTTCACCCTTCGTTTTTTCGACACCGGGTTTTTAATGTAAAACGGGATTATCGTGGCTCGTCTTCGATTTACTATCGCTGGAGAGTGGTGCACCATGGTACCGTTCCGTTTCAAATCCATGCACGCATTTCTAAAAGTCCTACGACACTGTTTCGCCATTTCGGCCGGATGTTGCACCTTGCATCGTGGATGTTGCACCATGCATATATCGATTACTGGGACGACCATAACTTCTGGCTCGTTTAGAGTTACGGGAGCCATAACCTGTCAAAACGAAGGCCACGGTGAGTTCTACGGCTTTGACAGCTTTTAGCCGTCAACGGATAGATTAATGTCCAAAAAGCACAACCGAATCTCAATCGGGTCTCGTAAATTTTTTACCCTTCGTTTTTTCGACACCGGATTTTTACGGTAAAACGGAATTACCGTGGCTCGTCTTCGATTTACCATCGCTGGAGAGTGGTGCACCATGGTACTGTTCCGTTTCAAATCCATGCATGCATTTCTAAATGTCGTATGGCACTGTTTCGCCATTTTGGATGGATGTTGCACCTTGCACCGCGGATGTTGCACCCTGTAGATATCGATTATTCGGACGTCCATAACTTCTGGCTCGTTTAGAATTACGGAAGCCATAACCTTTCAAAATGAATGCCACTATGAGTTCTACGGCTTTGACAGCTTTCAGCCATCAACGGATAGATTAATGCCCAAAAAGGTCAACCCGAATCTCAATCTGGTCTCGTAAGTTTTTTACCCTTCGTTTTTTCGACACCGGATTTTTGCGGTAAAACGGGATTACCGTGGCTCGTCTTCGATTTACCATCGCTGGAGAGTGGTGCACCATGGTACCGTTCCGTTTCAAATCCATGCACGCATTTCTAAAGGTCCCACGGCACTGTTTCGCCATTTCGGCCGGATGTTGCACCTTGCATCGTGGATGTTGCACCCTATAGATATCGATTACTCGGACGGCCATAACTTCTGGCTCGTTTAGAGTTACGGGAGCCATAACCTGTCAAAACGAAGGCCACAGTGAGTTCTACGGCTTTAACAGCTTTCACCCGTCAACGGATAGATTGATGTCTAAAAACCACAACCCGAATCTCAATCGGGTCTCGTAAGTTTTTTACCCTTCGTTTTTTCGACACCGGATTTTTATGGTAAAACGGGATTACCGTGGCTCATCTTCGATTTACCATCATGGGAGAGTGGTGCACCATGGTACTATTCCGTTTCAAATCCATGCACACATTTCTAAAAGTCATACGGCACTGTTTCGCCATTTCGGACGGATGTTGCACCTTGCACCATGGATGTTGCACCCTCTAGATAACGATTATTCGGACGGCCATAACTTCTGGCTCGTTTAGATTTACGGGAGCCATAACCTGTCAAAACGAAGGCCAAGGTGAGTTCTACGGCATTGACAGCTTTCAGCCATCAACGGATAGATTAATGCCCAAAAAGGACAACCCGAATCTCAAACGGGTCTCGTAAGTTTTTTACCCTTCGTTTTTTCGACACCGGATTTTTACGGTAAAACTGGCTCGTCTTCAATTTACCATCGTTGGAGAGTGGTGCAACATGGTACTATTCCGTTTCAAATCCATGCACGTATTTCTAAAAGTCGACGACACTGTTTCGCCATTTCAGACGGATGTTGCACCTTGCACCGCGGATGTTTCACCCTGTAGATATCGATTATTCGGACGTCCGTAACTTCTGGCTCGTTTAGAGTCACGGGAGCCATAACCTGTCAAAACGAAGGCCACGGTGAGTTCTACGGCTCTGACAGCTTTAAGCCATCGACGGATAGATTAATGCCCAAAAAGGACAACCCGAATCTCAACCGAGTCTCGTAAGTTTTTTACCCTTCATTTTTTCGACATCGGATTTTTACGGTAAAACGGGATTATCGTGGCTCGTCTTCGATTTACCATCGCTGGAGAGTGGTGCACCATGGTAATGTTCCGTTTCAAATCCATGCACGCATTTCTAAAAGTCGTACGGCAATGTTTCGCCATTTCAGACGGATGTTGCACCTTGCACTGTGGATGTTGCACCCTGTAGATATCGATTATTCGGACGGCCATAACTTCTGGCTCGTTTAGAGTTCCGGGAGCCATAACCTGTTAAAACGAAGGCCACGGTGAGTTCTACGGCTTTGACAGCTTTCAGCCGTCAACAGATAGATTAATTACTAAAAAGGACAACCCGAATCTCAATCTCGTAAGTTTTTTACCCTTTGTTTTTTCGACAATGAATTTTTACGGTAAAACGGGATTACCGTGGTTCGTCTTCGATTTACCATCGCTGGAGAGTGGTGCACCACGGTACTGTTCCGTTTCGAATCCATGCACGTGTTTCTAAAAGTCGTACGGCACGGTTTCGCCATTTCGGACGGACGTTGCACCTTGCACCGTGGATGTTGCACCCTTGAGATGTCGATTATTCGGACGGCCATAACTTCTGGCTCGTTTAGTGTTATGGGAGCCATAACCTGTCAAAACGAAGGCCACGGTGAGTTCTAAGGCTTCGACAGCTTTCAGCCGTCAACGGATAGATTAATGCCCAAAAAGGACAACCCGAATCTCAATCGGGTCTCGTAAGTTTTTACCCTTCGTTTTTTCGACACCGGATTTTTACGGTAAAACGGGATTACCGTGGCTCTTCTTCGATTTACCATCGCTGGAGAGTGGTGCACCATGGTACTTTTCTGCTTCAAATCCATGGACGCATTTCTAAAAGTCGTACGGCACTGTTTCGCCATTTCGAACGGATGTTGCACCTTGCACCGTGGATGTTGCACCCTGTAGATATCGATTATTCGGACGGCCATACCTTCTCGCTCGTTTAGAGTTACGGGAGCCATAACCTGTCAAACCGAAGGCCACGGTGAGTTCTACGGCCTTGACAGCTTTCAGCCGTCAAGGGATAGATTAATGCCCAAAAAGGACAACCCGAATCTCAATTGGGTCTCGTAAGTTTTTTACCCTTCGTTTTTTCGACATCGGATTTTTATGGTAAAGCGGGATTACCGTGGCTCGTCTTCGATTTACCATCGCTGGAGAGTGGTGCACCATGGTACTGTTCCATTTCAAATCCATGCACACATTGCTAAAAGTCGTACGGCACTGTTTCGCCATTTCGAACGGATGTTGCACCTTGCACCGTGGATGTTGCACCCTGTAGATATCGATTATTCGGACGGCCATAACTCCTCGCTCGTTTAGAGTTACGGGAGCCATAACCTGTCAAAATGAAGGCCATGGTGAGTTCTACGGCTCTGACCGCTTTCAACCGTCAACGGATTGATTAATGCCCAAAAAGGATAACCCAAATCTCAATCGGGTCTCGTAAGTTTTTTACCCTTCGTTTTTTCAACACAGGATTTTTACGGTAAAACGGGATTACCGTGGCTCATCTTCGATTTACCATCTCTTGAGAGTGGTGCACCATGGTACTATTCCGTTTGAAATCCATGCATGCATTTCTAAAAGTCGTACGGCACTGTTTCGCCATTTCAAACGGATGTTGCACCTTGCACCGTGTATGTTGCACCCTGTAGATATCGATTATTCGAACGACCATAACTTCTTGCACGTTTAGAGTTACGGGAGCCATAACCTGTCAAAACGAAGGCCACGGTGAGTTCTACGGCTATAACAGCTTTCCGCCGTCAACGGATAGATTAATGCCCAAAAAGGACAACCCGAATCTCAATCTGGTCTCGTAAGTTTTTTACCCTTCGTTTTTTCGACACCGGATTTTTACGGTAAAACGGGATTACCGTGGCTCGTCTTCGATTTACCATCGTTGGGGAGTGGTGCACCATGGTACCGTTCCGTTTCAAATCCATGCACGCATTTCTAAAGATCCCACGGCACTGTTTCGCCATTTCGGCCGGATGTTGCACCATGCATCGTGGATGTTGCACCCTGTAGATATCGATTACTCGGACGGCCATAACTTCTGGCTCGTTTAGAGTTACGGGAGCCATAACCTGTCAAAACGAAGACTACGGTGAGTTCTACGGCTATAACAGCTTTCAGCCATCAACGGATAGACTAATGCCCCAAAAGGACAACCCGAATCTCAATCGGGTCCCGTAAGTTTTTTACCCTTCGTTTTTTCGACATCGGATTTTTATGGTAAAACGGAACTACTGTGGCTCGTCTTCGATTTACCAACGCTGGAGAGTGGTGCACCATGGTGCTGTTCCGTTTCAAATCCATGCACACATTTCTAAAAGTTGTACGACACTGTTTAGCCATTTCGGACGGATGTTGCACCTTGCACCGCGGATGTTGCACCTTGTAGATATCGATTGTTCGGACGGCCATAACTTCTGGCTCGTTTAGAGTTGCGGGAGCCATAACCTATCAGAACGAAGGCCACGGTGATTTCTACGGATTTGATAGCTTTCAGCCATCAACGGATAGATTAATGCCCAAAAAGCACAACCTGAATCTCAATCGGGTCTCGTAAGTTTTTTACCCTTTGTTTTTTCGACACCGGATTTTTACGGTAAAGCGGGATTACCGTGGCTCGTCTTCGATTTACCGTCGCTAGAGAGTGGTGCACCATGGTACTGTTCCATTTCAAATCCATGCACGCATTGTTGAAAGTCGTACGGCACTGTTTCGCCATTTCGAACGGATGTTGCACCTTGCACCGTAAATGTTGCACCCTGTAGATATCGATTATTCGGACGGCCATAACTCCTCGTTCGTTTAGAGTTACGGGAGCCATAACCTGTCAAAATGAAGGCCATGGTGAGTTCTATGGCTTTGACCGCTTTCAAACGTCAACGGATAGATTAATTCCCAAAAAGGACAACCCGAATCTCAATCGGGTCTCGTAAGTTTTTTACCCTTCGTTTTTTCGACACCGGATTTTTACGGTAAAACGGGATTACCGTGGCTCGTCTTCGATTTACCATCGCTGGAGAGGGGAGCACCATGGTACCGTTCCGTTTCAAATCCATGCACACATTTCTAAAGGTCCCACGGCACTGTTTCGCCATTTCGGCCGGATGTTGCACCTTGCATCGTGGATGTTGCACCATGTAGATATCGATTACTCGGACGGTCATAACTTCTGGCTCGTTTAGAGTTACGGGAGCCATAACCTGTCAAAACGAAGGCCACGGTGAGTTCTATGGCTTTGACAGCTTTCACCCATCAACGGATAGATTAATGTCCAAAAAGCACAACCCGAATCTCAATCGGGTCTCGTAAGTTTTTTACCTTACGTTTTTTTGACTCTGGATTTTTACGGTAAAACGGGATTACCGTGGCTCGTCTTCGATTTACCATCGTTGGAGACTGGTGCACCATGGTACTGTTCCGTTTCAAATCCATGCACGCATTTCTAAAAGTCATACGGCACTGTTTCGCCATTTCGGACGGATGTTGCACCTTGCACCGTGGATGTTGTACCCTGTAGATATCGATTATTCGGACGGCCATAACTTCTGGCTCGTTTAGATTTATGGGAGCCATAACCAGTCAAAACGAAGGCCACGGTGAGTTCTACGGCTTTGACAGCTTTCAGCCGTCAACGGATAGATTAATGCCCAAAAAGGACAACCCGAATCTCAATCGGGTCTCGTAAGTTTTTACCCTTAGTTTTTTCGACACCGGATTTTTACGATAAAACTGGCTCGTCTTCGATTTACCATCGTTGGAGAGTGGTGCACCATGGTGCTATTCCGTTTCAAATCCATGCACGTATTTCTAAAAGTCGTACGACACTGTTTCGCCATTTCAGACGGATGTTGCACCTTGCACCGCGGATGTTGCACCCTGTAGATATCGATTATTCGGACGTCCATAACTTCTGGCTCGTTTAGAGTTACGAGAGCCATAACCTGTCAAAACGAAGGCCACGGTGAGTTTTACGGCTTTGACAGCTTTCAGCCGTCATAGATAGATTAATGTCCAAAAAGGACAACCCGAATCTCAATCGGGTCTCGTAAGTTTTTTACCCTTCATTTTTTCGACATCGGATTTTTACTGTAAAACGGGATTACCGTGGCTCGTCTTCGATTTACCATCGCTGGAGAGTGGTGCACCATGGTACTGTTCTGTTTCAAATCCATGCACGCATTTCTAAAAGTCGTACGGCAATGTTTCGCCATTTCGGACGGATGTTGCACCTTGCACCATGGATGTTGCACCCTGTAGATATCGATTATTCGGACGGCCACAACTTCTGGCTCGTTTAGAGTTACGGGAGCCATAACCTGTTAAAACGAAGGCCACGGTGAGTTCTACGGCTTTGACGGCTTTCAGTCGTCAACGGATAGATTAATGACCAAAAAGGACAACCCGAATCTCAATCTGGTCTCGTAAGTTTTTTACCCTTTGTTTTTTCGGCAATGAATTTTTACGGTAAAACGGGATTACCGTGGTTCGCCTTCGATTTACCATCGCTGGAGAGTGGTGCACCACGGTACTGTTCCGTTTAAAATCCATGCACGCGTTTCTAAAAGTCGTACGGCACTGTTTTGCCATTTCGGACGGACGTTGCACCTTGCACCGTGGATGTTCCACCCTTGAGATATCGATTATTCGGACGGCCATAACTTCTGGCTCGTTTTGTGTTACGGGAGCCATAACCTGCCAAAACGAAGGCCATGGTGAGTTCTAAGGCTTTGATAGCTTTCAGCCATCAACAGATCGATCAATGCCCAAAAAGGACAACCCGAATCTCAATCGGGTCTCGTAAGTTTTTTACCCTTCATTTTTTCGACACCGGATTTTTACGGTAAAACGGGATTACCGTGGCTCGTCTTCGATTTACCATCGCTGGAGAGTGGTGCACCATGGTACTGTTCCGTTTCAAATCCATGGACGCATTTCTAAAAGTCGTACGGCACTGTTTCGCCATTTCGAACGGATGTTGCACCTTGCACCGTGGATGTTGCACCCTGTAGATATCGATTATTCGGATGGCCATACCTTCTCGCTCGTTTAGAGTTACGGGAGCCATAACCTGTCAAAACAAAGGCCACGGTGAGTTCTACGGCTTTGACAGCTTTCAGCCGTCAACGGATAGATTAATGCCCAAAAAGGACAACCCGAATCTCAATTGGGTCTCGTAAGTTTTATACCCTTCGTTTTTTCGACACCGGATTTTTACGGTAAAACGGGATTACCGTGGCTCGTCTTCGATTTACCATCGCTGGAGAGGGGAGCACCATGGTACCGTTCCGTTTCAAATCCATGCACACATTTCTAAAGGTCCCACGGCACTGTTTCGCCATTTCGGCCGGATGTTGCACCTTGCATCGTGGATGTTGCACCCTGTAGATATCGATTACTCGGACGGCCATAACTTCTGGCTCGTTTAGAGTTACGGGAGCCATAACCTGTCAAAACGAAGGCCACGGTGAGTTCTATGGCTTTGACAGCTTTCACCCATCAACGGATAGATTAATGTCCAAAAAGCACAACCCGAATCTCAATCGGGTCTCGTAAGTTTTTTACCCTTCGTTTTTTCGACACCGGATTTTTACGGTAAAACGGGATTACCGTGGCTCGTTTTCGATTTACCATCGCTGGAGAGTGGTGCACCATGGTACTGTTCCGTTTCAAATCCATGGACGCATTTCTAAAAGTCGTACGGCACTGTTTCGCCATTTCGAACGGATGTTGCACCTTGCACCGTGGATGTTGCACCCTGTAGATATCGATTATTCGGACGGCCATACCTTCTCGCTCGTTTAGAGTTACGGGAGACATAACCTGTCAAAACGAAGGCCACGGTGAGTTCTACGGCTTTGATAGCTTTCAGCTGTCAACGGATAGATTAATGCCCAAAAAGGACAACCCGAATCTCAATTGGGTCTCGTAAGTTTTTTACCCTTCGTTTTTTCGACATCGGATTTTTACGGTAAAGCGGGATTACCGTGGCTCGTCTTCGATTTACCATCGCTGGAGAGTGGTGCACCATGGTACTGTTCCGTTTCAAATCCATGCACGCATTGCTAAAAGTCGTACGGCACTGTTTCGCCATTTTGAACGGATGTTGCACCTTGCACCGTGGATGTTGCACCCTGTAGATATCAATTAGTCGGACGGCCATAACTCCTCGCTCGTTTATAGTTACGGGAGCCATAACCTGTCAAAATGAAGGCCATGGTGAGTTCTACGGCTTTGACCGCTTCCAACCGTCAACGGATAGATTAATGCCCAAAAAGGACAACTCGAATCTCAATCGGGTCTCGTAAATTTTTTACCCTTCGTTTTTTCGACACCGGATTTTTACGGTAAAACGGGATTACCGTGGCTCGTCTTCGATTTACCATCGCTGGAGAGTGGTGCACCATGGTACTGTTCCGTTTCAAATCCATGCACGCATTTCTATAAGTCATACGGCACTGTTTCGCCATTTCGGACGGATGTTGCACCTTGCACCGTGGATGTTGCACCCTGTAGATATCGATTATTCGGATGGCCATAACTTCTGGCTCGTTTAGAGTTACTGTGACGACCGCCCATGACTCCTGCACCAAAACAAGGAGATAGTGCACTGAAAGGCGTGCCAGGCAGCCATGGACGATAGTCAAGATATGATAAAACAGAAACTCTATCGTACAACTCACAGCGCATGGACAAAATACAATAGAGAAATATATGTATATAGTGAAGCTCATAACAGAATATCATCATACAGACTTCATAAAGGTTTGATACAAGCATCTGAACAATCAATACATCAAGCCTCACTACATAACACTCAAAACATATACAAGCAGCGGAACATCTAATACATATAGTAAGAAAACTAATATGCTTGCCTCCAGCTCGTCTTTGTCATCAACAGCGTTGGTAGCCAAGAACAGCACCTGTCACCTGCTATCTAGTCTACCCATCCCAACATGGATGAACAGCCCATGGTAATAAGAGTTGAACATAAAACCTTGAGTCAGACAACAGTCTTAGTGAGCAGTAAATTAACTATCAAGCATACCAAAAGAGCATAAAGGATAAAAGGAATAGGAACTCAACCATCCCACTCCACCTCATTCTACAGTGATAGCCCCCAGACCCCCTAAGCATTAACAAGCACAGCAAAGCAGACAATTTAAGTAAAGTAATATCACTCGAGTCAAGGTCGATGTTTTCCAAATACAAACCCCCAAGGCCTAAACCAAGATCAGATAAGCACCCAGAAAACACCGCTCTTGAGGCCGAATCATGGTACAATCAAACATCCATGACTCTGGCTATCACTGTTAACATTGCCTCGATATCACCGTTAATTGAATGACCGGCACCTTCTTTTAGCCGTCCGTCAAGGGTTAATGGCAACCCCGGTTCTAGACATAACTCTGCACGTCATCGTGACCCGTGCCTAGGACTATCGCATCTGCCCAAAGTACTAACACGTCATCATGACCCGTGTCTGGCACGTCATCGTGACCCGTTCCAACGTACTCTTGCTTTGAGCATGCTAGAACCTTCAATAACGATAAGATCCAAGCCTCCTAGTCATCCTCCTCGACGACTATTCTCACGCTAGCTCAAACGCTTCTCGAGCCCACCATTATCCACACAAACTCGGACCGCGTCACCGAGTTATCAACATAGCTTCGCACGTCGTCGTGACCCGTGCTTGGAACGTCATCATGGCCCGTCCCAACTCAACATCATGCTTTGCCTCATCTCATCATAGCAAAGTCCCATCTCAACATCATGGTTTGCCTTATCGCATCATGGCAAAGTCCATCATCATCAATCTATGCATATGAGCTTCCACATCCGCTTCATATGCCACAAGCAGCTTTCACCATTCAAGAGCCTTTCCACTTAGCTTTTGAAACATCTTCGACCAACTTGTCCAAATAAAGTTATCGATCAACTAATTAACCAAATCAAACATCAATCCAAGTAATCAATCATTCATACAAGATCTAATAAGCAATTACAACAATAATGGCAATTTCGTAAATAAAGAGTTCAAATCTAACATGCATTCTAACAAGCATGAATTATGAACAATATCTCCACAACTTGATGAATGAACTTGCATAAGTTAACATGTAGTAAAATAGATATCAAAACTTCATAGGTGATAGATCTACATGCAGACTTAAGGAAAATGCAAGAAATCACTATCTTTAATACATAAAAAAGCCACCAATCCAATATACTCCCTTGGGTCCGTGTGAGTGATAACTAACACTCACCAAATCACCTAAACACATCAAAATCAACTAACTCCAGATCTGGACAGCGAAGAACAAAGCTTGATCCGGCAAAATATCGCTTCAATCGATGAAAACTCTCTTTGTTGGATGAAGATCTTCAACTTTGGCTCTTGGATCCTTGATTTGATCTTCAATCTTGGATGGATGTTAGCACTAGATTAGAGAGGAGAAAAGAAGTGAAGAAGTGTTGTAGTCGAGCTCTCAAAATGGCACCACTTCATCGCTTCAAAATCCGGTGCCGAAAAGTGAGCCAAACCCTTCTATTTATAGGCTGAATCCTTATCTCATCCGCCCATAAGTCGGTCACGACTTAACCCATGAGTCGTTCCCCCTTATGAGTCGTCCACGACTCACGACTCAAGCCAGCATACGACCTACCGACTCACCTCAACACAGCACAACCCATACACGACTCAACACACACGGCTCACGACTCATACGACTCAACACACGCACGGCCTAGCAACTCACGACTCAACCTCAAGGCCGCACAGTTCCTAAGTCCTAAGTCGTATGACGACTTAACTAGCATGCCGACCAAACTCTAAGCCGATCTAACATGCGCACGACTTAACCAATGTGCGACTCAACACAGACATAGGGTCACACGACTTAACCCTATATGCGACCTAACGACTTAGCCTTATGGCCGACCTAGCCCCTAACCGACTTACGACCTAACCTTAAGTCGCCGATTCAATTGAGTCGGTTATCTCCTTAACCCCACTTAGTTTCCGTAGGTCGGTTAATCCATGAGTCGGCCATCTATAAACCGTTAGCCCTTAAGTCGGTCACTACCTATGAGTCAGCTAACATCTATAGGTCGTTCAACACCTTTACCCGGTAACCTTAAGTCGCCTAAGCCTATTAGTCGGCTAAACCTTATAAGCCACTAACCCTATGAGTCGTCCACCTACCTTAAGTCGCCCCATAAGACCCAAGCTTCCGATCACTTAAGCACCACACGAGCTAGCTTCCATACGACTTAAGCTATGGTTGACTCAAACTTAAACGACTTAACAACGTCAACGACTTAAAGCATATAGTTTAACAATGTTTCGATCCGTAAAAATACGGGTCGTTACATTCTCTCCCCCTTAGGAATTTCGCCCCCGAAATTCCAAACAAACAAGAGCAATCATAATTATTCTGCATGCCTACCATCCATAGCAATCAACAAACCATGCATCCAATTACTAGCCTAGAATGCAGAATTATAAGACTAGAACAAGTTACAAATTCGTGAGATGTCACGACACCTTAGGGCCATACCTTGAAGAGTTCAGGATGAGCTGCCTTCATCCTCTCTTCCTCCTCCTTCGTACAGTCGTCAACATCATCACTCCATTGTACCTTGAGCAACGTAATCGTCTTCCTCCTAAGCTGTTTCGGGTTGGTTTTGACAACACGAAGCGGCTTACGAGGTCTCGTAACAACTGGATCAACCTCAAAATCTTCACAGCTATCAGCAGAAACCACCGTAGTTGGGTCGTGCACATACTTCCGTAGATACGATACGTGAAAAATATTGTGCACACCCGCCATCTTTTCCGGTAACTTCAATTTATAAGCGAGCTTTCCAATTCGCTCGATGATCGGAAATGGTCCAACAAATCTCGTAGTCAATTTCCCTTTCTTCCCGAATCTAATAACATTCTTCAGTGGAGAAATCTTCACAAAAACCATATCATCCACGTCGAATTCAAAATCCTTACGACGCTTATCGGCATAACTTTTCTGACGGTCTTGGGCTGCCATCATTCGTCGCCGAATGATCTCTATACAATCTGAAGTCTGTCGAATCATTTCTGGCCCAAGTATCAACTTTTCTCCAGTTTCCAACCAACATGTCGGAGAGTTACACGGTCTTCCATACAATGCCTCATATGGTGCCATACCAATGCTTGACTGATAACTGTTATTATACGCAAACTCCACCAAATGAAGATGATCTTCCCATGGTCCACCGAAATCCAAAACACATGCTCTGAGAAGATCTTCCAAAACTCGGTTGACTCTCTCAGTCTGACCATCTGTTTGGGGGTGATAAGTTGTACTCAAACACAACTCAGTTCCCAAAACTTCCTAGAAGCTCTTCCAAAATCCACTGGTGAACAATGGGTCTCGATCGCTCACTATACTCTTCGGAATACCATGGAATCGAGCTATCCAGTTAACAAACAAATCAGCCAATTTCGATGCAGTCCTAGTTGATCGAACAGGAATGAACCTTGCACTCTTGGTCAACCGATCTATGATGACCCAAATCCCTTCATTTTCTGCCCTGGTTCTAGGTAGACCATCGATAAAATCCATCGATATTTGCTCCCACTTCCATGTATGAACCTCTAATGGCTGAAGCAATCCACTGGGCTTCTTCTGCTCGACTTTTAACAACTGGCAGTTCATATGCTTGGAAATAAAATTTCCAACATCCTTCTTCATACCTTCCCAGAAATAGGTTCTCTTCATATTCCGATACATCTTATTTCCACCTGGATGAATCGTCAACTTCGAGTGATGACTTTCCCTAAGAACTTTATCTCTCAATCCATCTATATCAGGAACAACTAATCGTCCTTGCTTCCGAAGCCAACCCTCTCGATCAACCTCGTATCCTTTATCCTTTTCTGGATTCAATCCAGATTCCAAATCTCGGATAATCTTGATAAGCTTATCGTCTCGCTTTTGGCTCTTGCCAATCCTTTCTACAAGAGTAGGTCTTATCGATAAGTTTGCCAACATCTCAGGTTTTAATTTACACCTAGGCCTGAAGTCAAATCCAGCAAACTACTCGAGACTCTTCCATTTCGAAAACATGGCTCCCAATCCTGCATGTCTTTGACTTAACGCATCTACCACTGCGTTACCTTTTCCCGGAGTATAGGCTATATCAAAATCATATGATGCCAAAAACTCTCGCCACCTTTGCAGCCGAAGATTCAAATCTTTTTGGGAGAACAGATACTTCAACGACTTATGATCCGTAAACAACTCGAATCGAACTCCCAATAGATAATGTCTCCACATCTTCAGAGCAAAAACAATCGTCGCTAACTCCAAATCATGAGTCGGGTAATTCCTTTCATGCGGCTTCAGTTGTCGACTTGCATATGCAACAACTTTATCCTTCTGCATTAGCACTGCTCCAAGTCTAGTACCACATGCATCGGTGTAAACCACCATCTCATCATTCCCACTTGGAATAGTCAAAACAGGAGCACTTGTCAGTCGCTCTTTCAGGATTACGAAAGCTTGCTCACACTTATCATCCCATCTGAACACTTGGTTCTTTTTCGTCAATCCTGTTAACGGTGCCGCTATCATGGAAAAGTCTTTGATAAACCGACGATAATATCCAGCTAATCCAAGAAAACTTCTCACATCAGATGCATTCTTAGGTCTAACCCAATCCTGGATTGCTGCCACCTTAGCGGGATCAACCGCTATTCCATTTCCAGAAATAACATGGCCTAAGAACCTCACTTCAGTCTTCCAGAAGTGACACTTCGAAAACTTAGCCTTCAGCTGATGTTTCCGCAAGATTTCCAAAACAATAGGCAAGTGTGTCTCGTGCTCTTCCTCAGTTCTGGAATAAATCAGAATATCATCCACGAACACAAGTACAAACTTATTCAACTGATCTCTGAACACTCTATTCATAAGATCCACAAAATATGCTGGTGCGTTAGTCAATCCAAACGGCATTACCAGCCACTCATAAAAACCAGATGGTGTCCTAAAAGCAGTCTTCGGCACACTATCCTTAGTCACTCTCTACTGGTGAAATCCCGTTGCCAAATCCATCTGAGAAAACACCTTAGCTTCGTGAAGCTGATCAAACAAGTCATCTATTCTCGGCAATGGATACTTGTTCTTCCTAGTCACCTTATTCAGCTCAAGATAATCCACACACAACCTCAACGATCCATCCGCTTTGGTTGCGAACACAACTGGTGCACCCCATTCGGACACACTACGCCGAATGAATCCTTTCCGAAAAAGGTCATCAACCTGCACCTTCAGCTCTTGTTGTTCTCTAGGCACCATCCGTCTAAGAGGCATCACAACAGGTCTGGCTCCCTCAACTAGATCGATACGAAACTCGATCTCCCTATGCGGCGGTAACCCTTTGACCTCGTCAAATACGTCCTCAAATCCATTCACAACTGTTATCAATGACAGTCCATCCCGTGGAACAACCAGCGAATACATGAAGCCCATGAAGACGCCTTCTTCATGCTTACATCGTATCACAACCTTTCGCCCTTCCACATTCCCGACTGTCACCTCCAGTTTCTCACAATCAACCTTTGCCGCATACTTCCTAAGCCAGTCCATACCCAAAATAATTCCGAACCCCGCAAAGTTCAGAACAAAGCAATCACAAACAAAAGAGCAATCATGACTCGATACAACTAGACCACGGCATACCATACACAAACAAGACGAACCCCCAACTGGATTAGTCACAACCAATGGTCTATCAACAATTTTCGGTTCCAAACCCAACCGGCCTACGAAATCATCACAAACAAACGAATGTGATGCCCCAGTATCAAACAATACCCTAACTGGAACACCACAAATGGAAAGAGTACCTTGAACCACCACACTCTTCCCTTTCTCATCAACAGTAGGAGCTTTTGAAGACGATGGAACAGCTCCCAAAGCATAAGCTTGCACAATCTGCTTATCTTTCCTCGGTTCTGGACAGTCCTTCTTGATATGTCCCAGCTTATCACAGTTGTGGCACTTCAACTGCACCTTTGGATTCTTGCAATCCCTAGAGAAATGGCCCTTCTGCCGACAATTGTAGCAGGTCACTTCACCCTTTGGCTTCTTCTGGCCATCCTTACCCTTCTGATGCTGCTGCTTCCTCTTCTTGTTTCCACCCTGCTATGGTTTGGACTCTTCCTTGGTTACAGCAACAACAGATCCTTCCTTAGGAAACAAACTTTCGTGCCTGAGAGCTTTCTCCACAAGCTTCTCAAACGGATCGTCCAAATGATCTACCAACTGTCTCCCAAGGTAACTATCCAAGCCTGTCACAAACTTCTCATTCTTCTGATATGGAGAATCAATATATGATCTGGCATACTTGGACAAAGCATCAAACTGAGAAACATACTCAAGAACTGATCTTCCACCTTGCTTGAGTTCCACAGACTTCTTAAACAAAACTGATTTCTAAGCCGTAGAGATGAACTTAGCTTCAAATCTAACTTGGAATTGCTCCCAAGTAATCTCTTCCTCTGGAGTATCAATGGTGATAGAATTCCACCAATCCGAAGCTCTCCCTTGAAGCTTTCTTGATGCAAGCTTCCTCTTAGTTGCATCCTCAATCCCCAAATCACCAAAGATCCTTCTACAAGCATCAATCCATCTCTGAACTTCAACGGTTGATTCTATCCCCAAGAAAACCTTTCCTCCAAGAGAAGTATAGTCCTTGCACAACTTAGCAAAATCCACTGGTCTTGGAGCTTGAACATGAACTCCAACATCTACTGATGACCCCGAGGCTGGTATCCTTCTCATGATCGAAGTCATCATAGCCTCAAACATAGCAGCATAGTCAGTAGCTCCCCCAGCAGCACAGCTTTCCCTAGCAGCTTGTCTCTCACTTCGACTCATCCTTAATATCTACAAAAAAGAATGATTTAGAACACCATGAGAAACAACTACATAAGGAGTTCAAATCCTTCTAAACTACTATATTATATATATAGTAACCATCCATCAAAATACAATTACGTCTCTCATACGTAGTTACGTCAGCGAGCGTTGGCTAAAATCGATTAACCAAAGCTTTGATACGAAATGTGACGACCGCCCATGACTCCTGCACCAAAACAAGGAGATAGTGCACTGAAAGGCGTGCCAGGCAGCCATGGACGATAGTCAAGATAAGATAAAACAGGAACTCTATCGTACAACTCACAACGCATGGACAAAATACAATAGAGAAATATATGTATATAGTGAAGCTCATAACAGAATATCATCATATAGACTTCATAAAGGTTTGATACAAGCATCTGAACAATCAATACATCAAGCCTCACTACATAACACTCAAAACATATACAAGCAGCGGAACGTCCAGTACATATAGTAAGAAAACTAATATGCTAGCCTCCAGCTCGTCTTTGTCATCAACAGCGTTGGTAGCCAAGAACAGCACCTGTCACCTGCTACCTAGTCTGCCCATCCCAACATGGATGAACAACCTAAGGTAATAAGAGTTGAACATAAAACCTTGAGTCAGACAACAGTCTTAGTGAGCAGTAAATTAACTATCAAACATACCAAAAGAGCATAAAGGATAAAAGGAATAGGAACTCAACCATCCCACTCCACCTCATTCAACAGTGATAGCCCCCAGACCCACTAAGCATAAACAAGCACAGCAAAGCAGACAATTTAAGTAAAGTAATTATCACTCGAGTCAAGGTCGATGTTTTCCAAATACAAACCCCTAAGGCCTAAACCAAGATCAGATAAGCACCCAGAAAACACCGCTCTTGAGGCCGAATGATGGTACAATCAAACATCCATGACTCTGGCTATCACTGTTAACATTGCCTCGATATCACCGTTAATTGAATTACCGACACCTTCTTTCAGCCGTCCGTCAAGGGTTAATGGCAACCCCGGTTCTAGACATAACTCCGCACGTCATCGTGACCCGTGCCTAGGACTATCACATCTGCCCAGAGTACTAACACGTCATCATGACCCGTGTCTGGAACGTCATCGTGACCCGTTCCAACGTACTCTTGCTTTGAGCATGCTAGAACCTTCAACAACGATAAGATCCAAGCCTCCTAGTCATCCTCCTCGACGACTATTTTCATGCTAGCACAAACGCCTCTCGAGCCCACCATTATCCACACAAATTCGGACCGCATCAACGAGTTATCAACATAGCTTCGCACGTCGTCGTGACCCGTGCTTGGAACGCCATCATGGACCGTCCCAACTCAACATCATGCTTTGCCTCATCTCATCATAGCAAAGTCCCATCTCAACATCATGGTTTGCCTTATCGCATCATGGCAAAGTCCATCATCATCGAATCTATCCATATGAGCTTCCACATCCGCTTCATATGCCACAAGCAGCTTTCACCATTCAAGAGCCTTTCCACTTAGCTTTTGAATCATCTTCGACCAACTTGTCCAAATCAAGTTATCGATCAACTAATCAATCAAATCAAACATCAATCCAAGTAATCAATCATTCAAACAAGATCTAATAAGCAATTACAACAATAATGGCAATTTCGTAAATAAAGAGTTCAAATCTAACATGCATTCTAACAAGCATGAATTATGAACAATATCTCTACAACTTGATGAATGAACTTGCATAAGTTAACATGTAGTAAAATAGATATCAAAACTTCATAGGTGATAGATCTACATGCAGACTTAAGGAAAATGCAAGAAATCACTATCTTTAACACATAAACAAGCCACCAATCCAATATACTCCCTTGGGTCCGTGTGAGAGATAACTACCACTCAACAAATCACCTAAACACCTCAAAATCAACTAACTCCAGATCTGGACAGCGAAGAACAAAGCTTGATCCAGCAAAATCTCGCTTCAATCGATGAAAACTCTCTTTGTTGGATGAAGATCTTCAACTTTGGCTCTTGGATTCTTGATTTGATCTTCAATCTTGGATGGATGTTATCACTAGATTAGAGAGGAGAAAAGAAGTGAAGAAGTGTTGTAGTCGAGCTCTCAAAATGGAAGCACTTCGTCGCTTCAAAATCCAGTGCCGAAAAGTGAGCCAAACCCCTCTATTTATAGGCTGAATCCTTATCTCGTCCGCCCATAAGTCAGTCACGACTTAACCCATGAGTCGTTCCCCCCTATGAGTCGTCCACGACTCACGACTCAAGCCAGCATACGACCTACCGACTCACCTCAACACAGCACAACCCATACACGACTCAACACACACGGCTCACAACTCATACGACTCAACACACGCACGGCCTAGCAACTCACGACTCAACCTCAAGGCCGCACAGTTCCTAAGTCCTAAGTCGTATGACGACTTAACTAGCATGCCGACCTAACTCTAAGCCGATCTAACACGCGCACGACTTAACCAATGTGCGACTCAACACAGACACAGGGTCACACGACTTAACCCTATATGCGACCTAACGACTTAGCCTTATGGCCGACCTAGCCCCTAGCCGACTTACAACCTAACCTTAAGTCGCCGATTCAATTGAGTCGGTTATCTCCTTAACCCCACTTAGTTTCCCTAGGTCGGTTAATCCATGAGTCAGCCATCTATAAACCGTTAGTCCTTAAGTCGGTCACTACCTATGAGTCGGCTAACATCTATAGGTTGTTCAACACCTTTACCCAGTAACCTTAAGTCGCCTAAGCCTATGAGTTGGCCAAACCTTATAAGCCACTAACCCTATGAGTCGGCCACCTACCTTAAGTCGCCCCATACGACCCAAGCTTCCCACGACTTAAGCACCACACGAGCTAGTTTCCATACGACTTAAGCTATGGTTGACTCAAACTTAAACGACTTAACAACGTCAACGACTTAAAGCATATAGTTTAACAATGTTTCGATCCGTAAAAATACGGGTCGTTACATTCTCCCCCCCTTAGGAATTTCGCCCCCGAAATTCCAAACAAACAATAGCAATCAAAATTATTCCGCATGCCTACCATCCATAGCAATCAACAAACCATGCATCTAATTACTAGCCTAGCATGCAGAATTCTAAGACTAGAACAAGTTACAAATTCGTGAGATGTCACGACACCTTAGGGCCATACCTTGAAGAGTTCAGGATGAGCTGCCTTCATCCTCTCTTCCTCCTCCCACGTACAGTCGTCAACATCATCACTCCATTGTACCTTGAGCAACGTAATCGTCTTCCTCCTAAGCTATTTCATGTTGGTTTCGACAACACGAAGCGGCTTACGAGGTCTCGTAACAACTGGATCAACCTCTAAATCCTCACAGCTATCAGCAGAAACCACCGTAGTTGGGTCGTGCGCATACTTCCGTAGATACGATACGTGAAAAACATTATGCACACCCGCCATCTTTTCCGGTAACTTCAATCTATAAGCGAGCTTTCCAATTCGCTCGATGATCGGAAATGGTCCAACAAATCTCGAAGTCAATTTCCCTTTCTTCCCGAATCTAATAACATTCTTCAGTGGAGAAATCTTCACAAAAACCATAACATCCACGTCGAATTCCAAATCCTTACGACGCTTATCGGCATAACTTTTCTGACGGTCTTGGGCTGCCTTCATTCGTCGCCGAATGATCTCTATACAATCCGAAGTCTGTCGAATCATTTCTGGCCCAAGTATCAACTTTTCTCCAGTTTCCAACCAACATGTTGGAGAGTTACACGGTCTTCCATACAATGCCTCATATGGTGCCATACCAATGCTTGACTGATAACTGTTATTATATGCAAACTCCACCAAATGAAGATGATCTTCCCATGATCCACCGAAATCCAAAACACATGCTCTGAGAAGATCTTCCAAAACTCGGTTTACTCTCTCAGTCTGACCATCTGTTTGGGTGTGATAAGCTGTACTCATACACAACTCAGTTCCCAAAACTTCCTGGAAGCTCTTCCAAAATCCACTGGTGAACAATGGGTCTCGATCGCTCACTATACTCTTTGGAATACCATGGAATCGAACTATCCACTTAACATACAACTCAGCCAATTTCGATGCAGTCCTAGTTGATCGAACAGGAATGAACCTTGCACTATTGGTCAACCGATCTATGATGACCCAAATCCCTTCATTTCCTGCCCTGGTTCTAGGTAGACCATCGATAAAATCCATCGGACGACAATAACTTCTGGCTTGTTTAGAGTTACGGGAGCCATAACCGGTCAAAACGAAGGTCACGGTGAGATCTACGGCTTTGACAGCTTTCAGCCGTCAACGGATAGATTAATGCCCAAAAAGGACAACCCGAATCTCAATCAGGTCTCGTAAGTTTTTTACCCTTCGTTTTTTCGACACCGGATTTTCACGGTAAAACGAGATTACCGTGGCTCGTCTTCGATTTACCATCGCTGGAGAGTGGTGCACCATGATACTGTTCCATGTCAAATCCATGCACGCATTTCTAAAAGTCCAAAGGCACTGTTTCGCCATTTCGGCCGGATGTTGCACCTTGCACCGTGGATGTTGCACCCTGTAGATATCGATTATTCGGACGGCCATAACTTCTGGCTCGTTTAGATTTACGGGAGCCATAACCTGTCAAAACGAAGGCCACGGTGAGTTCTACGGCTTTGACAGCTTTCAGCCGTCAACGGATAGATTAATGCCCAAAAAGCACAACCCGAATCTCAATCGGGTCTCGTAAGTTTTTTACCCTTTGTTTTTTCGACACCGGATTTTTACGGTAAAGCGGGATTACAGTGGCTCGTCTTCGATTTACTATCGCTAGAGAGTGGTGCACCATGGTACTGTTCCGTTTCAAATCCTTGCACGCATTGCTAAAAGTCGTACGACACTGTTTCGCCATTTCGAACGGATGTTGCACCTTGCATCGTGGATGTTGCACCCTGTAGATATCGATTATTCGGACGACCATAACTCCTCGCTCGTTTAGAGTTACGGGAGCCATAACCTTTCAAAATGAAGGCCATGGTTAGTTCTACGGCTTTGACAGCTTTCAACCGTCAACGGATAGATTAATGCCCAAAAAGGACAACCCGAATCTCAATCGGGTCTCGTTAGTTTTTTACCCTTTGTTTTTTCGACATCGGATTTTTACGGTAGAACGGAATTACCGTGGCTCATCTTCGATTTACCATCGTTGGAGAGTGGTGCACCATGATAATATTCAATTTCAAAGCCATGCACGCATTTCTAAAAGTCGTACGGCACTGTTTTGCCATTTCGGACGGATGTTGCACCTTGCACCGCGGATGTTGCACCCTGTAGAAATCGATTATTCGGACGACCATAACTTCTGGCTCGTTTAGAGTTACGGGAGCCATAACCTGTCAAAACGAAGGCCACGGTGAGTTCTACGGTATAATAGCTTTCAGCCGTCAACGGATAGATTATGCCCAAAAAGGACAACCCGAATCTCAATCGGGTCTCGTAAGTTTTTTACCCTTCGTTTTTTCGACATCGGATTTTTACGGTAAAACGGAATTACAGTGGCTCGTCTTCGATTTACCAACGCTGGAGAGTGGTGCACCATGGTACTATTCCGTTTCAAATCCATGCACACATTTCTAAAAGTCGTATGACACTGTTTCGCCATTTCGGACGGATGTTGCACCTTGCACCTCGGATGTTGCACCTTGTAGATATCGATTATTCGGACGGCCATAAATTCTGGCTCGTTTAGAGTTACGGGAGCCATAACCTGTCAAAACGAAGGCCACGGTGAGTTCTACGGATTTGACAGCTTTCAGCCGTCAACGGATAGATTAATGCCCAAAAAGCACAACCCGAATCTCAATCGAGTCTCGTTACCCTTTGTTTTTTCGACACCGGATTTTTACGGTAAAGCGGGATTACCGTGGCTCGTCTTCGATTTACCATCGCTAGAGAGTGGTGCACCATGGTACTGTTCCATTTCAAATCCATGCACGCATTTGTAAAAGTCGTACGGCACTGTTTCGCCTTTTCGAACGGATGTTGCACCTTGCACCGTGGATGTTGCACCCTGTAGATATCGATTATTCGAACGGCCATAACTCCTCGCTCGTTTAGAGTTACTGGAGCCATAACCTGTCAAAATGAAGGCCATGGTGAGTTCTACGGCTTTGACAGCTTTCAACCGTCAACGGATAGATTAATGCCCAAAAAGGACAACCCGAATCTCAATCGGGTCTCGTAAGTTTTTTACCCTTCGTTTACGGTAAAACGGAATTACCGTGGCTCGTCTTCGATTTACCATCGCTGGAGAGTGGTGCACCATGATACTGTTCCATTTCAAATCCATGCACGCATTTCTAAAAGTCGCACGGCACTGTTTCGCCATTTCGGACGGATGTTGCACCTTGCACCGCGGATGTTGCACGCTGTAGATATCGATTATTCGGACGACCATAACTTCTGGCTCGTTTAGAGTTACGGGAGCCATAACCGGTCAAAACGAAGGCCACGGTGAGTTCTACGGCTTTGACAGCTTTCAGCCATCAACGGATAGATTAATGCCCAAAAAGGACAACCCAAATCTCAATCCGATCTCGTAAGTTTTTTACCCTTCGTTTTTTCGACACCGGATTTTTGCGGTAAAACGAGATTACCGTGGCTCGTCTTCGATTTACCATCGCTGGAGAGTGGTGCACCATGGTACTGTTCCGTTTCAAATCCACGCACGCATTTCTAAAAGTCCTACGGCACTGTTTCGCCATTTCGGCCGGATGTTGCACCTTGCACCGTGGATGTTGCACCCTGTAGATATCGATTATTTGGACGGCCATAACTTCTGGCTCGTTTAGAGTTACGGGAGCCATAACCTGTCAAAACGAAGGCCACGGTGAGTTCGACGGCTTTGACAGCTCTCAGCCATCAACGGATAGATTAATGCCCAAAAAGCACATGTAACGACCCGCTATTTTGGACTATTCACATCCGCACTTGTCAGACTTGAATAATTCAAAATACCGAATTGTTAATTTAAAATTTGGCAAAACTCAGATATACAGTAAATAAATAATCACAGAATCCCAAACACAGAGTAATAATATGCAGCGGAAGTAAAAGAAAAATAGTAGTTCATGAAGCTACTATATAAATATATAAGATACATCAGAGTTTACAACAGAAGAGAAATATGATACATCAAGTACAAATCAGAATACATCACTGGAATCATCGAATACTGAAAGCAGAATAGATGGCTGGATCTTCAAGCAAATCTCCAACTCCAAAGGAGAGTCTCACAAGCTGAACCACTCAGTCTGACCCGAGCGTAAAGCAAAACACAAGACACTCGAGTCAGGATTAATATTCTCATATCAATAAAACCAACTCAAGTGAAATAGCAATCAAAATACAAGTACCTCAAAGGATGTTGGTGTTTGCGCAAAAAATGGGCAAACACCTCCAAGTCGTGTTATTTAGTTGATTATATGTGATTTTCAATGATTTGGATGAGTTATGTAAATATGAAAAAAGCAGGGGCTGAAATGTAAAAGACACACAGATTTATAGTGGTTCGGCCAGAACGTGCCTACGTCCACTTTATATGTTATTATCCTTTTTCTTTCAGATTACAAGTACAAGGCTTTGTATGCAAGTATATGAAAGTAGTTTGAAAGTTCCTTCCATGCTTGAGCTCTCAAACTTGTGTGCCATTGTTGTACCCCTACCCCTCTATTTATAGAGTGATGCAGGGGGCAGGGATCTTGGATGTATATAGCTGCTGGTGGGCCCGGGCTGAAGCAATCTGGACTGGCAATTGTCTGATTCGGCGATGCTTCATTCGGCATGGAGCTTGGACCGGTGGTAGGTGTAGACCGGTGGTAGGTGTGGACCGGTGGTAGGTTTGGTCCGGTGGTGAGTGTGGTTCGGTGTTAGATGGTGTGGGCTTTGGATCGGCAGTGGCCTCGTCCGGTAGTAGTGGGGGATGTTTGGATCGGTAGTATGATTGGTTCGGCCACGATGGGAATGGATTTGGTTCGGCCTTGATGGAGATGGGTTTGGTCCGGTGGCCGAATGGGAATGCCGAATGAGCTTGTATATTGCGAATGCCGGATGGACTTCTATGCTTGCATTGAGCCTTGTGTTTGTCGAACGTAGTGGGGGTTGTGTTCCCGGGTGAAACTGTGATTCCTTGGTCTCGAGATCTTCTGGGTGAGAATTCGCCCAACATTTGCCCCCCAAAGTGGGGCACGTGCTTGCATGTGTCGCGCTTTGTTTCCCTGCGGTAGGAAGGCTTGTTTTGTAATGCCATGGGCTGGATGTTCGTATTCTGTTGATGTCCTGCAAAGGAATTTACAGTTTTAGTGTGATTTCAAATAACGATCGCTCGGGATCGAAATTTTTGAGATAGAGCGAATCGTGCCGTTCGGGGCGAGAGGGTGTGCCCCGAGGGGGTTTAGCATTATCGATGCCAGGTTCACGTTAGAGTGGGTCCCTGGATCGTTTGTCAAGGTGGTTTATCGCTAGATCAGAGCATGCCTAGGGATCGTTCGCGACCCCGTACATGTGTAAGTAGCTTAGCCATTTCATAATTATCAGAATCAAATATCCATTTAACCGATGAGCTTAAAAAGGATGTCAAAGTGCAAATTCTCACGACGATAGTGTTAATAGCCATTCAGAGCGTGCCTATGGACCGTTCGTGGTTGCGTACACGTGTAAATGATTAACCCACGTTGGTGAGAGATTTACGACTCATTCATTGTTATCATATTCTCTACTTTATTAGTAGGTCCTAGAGTTCGGTACTTATCTGAGTGAGGTGCCTTGCTTGCCCCCTGTTTCTGGTTTTCGCTGGTGGAGACAGCTTCATTCGGTTTTTGGTTGGTCCGGTATATGTTGGTCCGGTGGGCCGGACCAGTTGGTTCGGCAGATCTGAGCGCGCCTATATATAGAGCTACACCCCCTTAGTTTTTTCCTTAACGAACCAGAGAGCCGAATCAACTGACCACCGAACCAAATCTTCTGCCGAACCGAGCTTCTTCCGAATCAGGTACATCCTTTTTTACCGAGTGGGTTTGATTGCCGAATACACACGAAAGATTTCAAATGCCGAATGAACTTGAGACATCGGTGCCGAATGAACTTTAGACATCATTGCCGAATGAACTTTCGTCATAAGTGCCGAATGAACTTTAGACATCATTGCCAAATGAACATATGACCCTAGTGCCGAATGGCCTTGAATCCCAGTGCCGAATGACTTTTGTATTCGGACTTTGAGTGGAACTCCAGACTTATGCATGCTTGCTTGCTTATACTTCCGTTCTAACGTCATGTTTTTCACTTTTGTGTATGCAGATAAATGTCTCACAAGGCGGAAACACGATCAGACAGACGGAAATCCAAGGATGGAGGAGAGTCTTCTTCCGTGCCCCCAGCCCAACCAGGATCCGGGCAACATCGACCAGTTCCGAGGTCGTTAGTGGACAGATATGGTCCACAGGAAATTCTGGTCTCCCCTTCCGATTGCTTTCCTAGCTCCCTAAAGTAGGAGCAACTTGATGTCATATCTCGTTCATTCGGGATAGACATGGCTCTTATGCTGCTGCCGGAAGATGGAGTGATGCCGTATAATCCCCCCGAAGGTTACTTTGCTTACAGCAGATATCATTGCATGTGTCGTGCTATCCCTCCTATCAACGCCTGGATAGTCAGCATTACCACATATTTGAAAGTGGCTCCATTCTAGCTTCAGCCGAACTCTTATGCCATTCTGGTGAGCCTTTTCGTTATCTTCCAAAGGAGGTATGGGCGCCCTCCTTCTAACCGGGAAATTCGATATTTGTATAACCTGAGAGGCTACAAGAAGGGGTCTCCGTATATTAGTCTAGAAGCGGCCGTGCCCTTCAAACCAGTCCTGGACTTATATTCAAAGTTTACCATGTTCAAGAAAGAATGGTTTTTTATCAAGGACGATTCTGTTTCTTTCCGCCTTTTCACTTCCGGCTGTAAGATGAATTTCATTTGTATTTTCCATGATCTGATTGTAGTGCTTTTTCTGACATGCTTCTATTTCTTGCTAGCGACAGGTGGCATTGCAGTCGTGGAAGATGATTCTTTGGCGCGGATGGCTGCTGAAATAAAGGCCATTCCGGCATGGGACAGGTCGGCTTCTTTCCTGATCAGGAACGCTACCCTCCTGGAGTACAACTTGATCCTGCCGCACCAGTCCGTGGTTAAGCAGAGGGACACGGCTAAGGAGAAGGCCGCTAAAGCTAAGGAGGGGGCCACGGTGAAGAGTGGCAAGAGGAAGCCCTTTGTTCACACCCAGTCGTGGGAGGTAAGAAGCTTAAGGAGTCTGATGGCCCCTCTCCTAGTACTCGCCCGATCATCCCGGAGGAGGAAGGTGTGGAAGAGGGCGAAGGAGGCGATATGGGAGGAGAGTCAGAGGGTGGAGGAGATGGCGATGGAGATGGTGATGGCGATGGACAGGGGGCAGTGGTGCTGGTGCCTTAACCTCCAGGCAGGTAGGGGAGCTTCAGGAGTGGACGGATGAGGCCCTCCGTCAGGCTTTCGGCGAATCGGAGGGAGAGTCGGAAGCGGACAAGGCGAAGAAAACTGGCAAGGCTGTGGCTGCTGCCGATCCATCCCCTAAAGGTTCCTCAGCTAGGGTAACTTCGGCGGTGCCAGGTGAACTTTTGACTTCCGCCGATTCCATTTTCGATAAGGACTTAGGAAAATTTTATGGTTCACTCCCGTCCTGGAATGAGATTCAGGACTTATTGCAGTACCCCACTCCTCCGCAGGGTTTGTATAATAGATGTGCCTTCTCACTTTTCTTTCTTTTTAACTTAACATGTTTCTTGAATTGTGGACTATTGTATGTTCGTAACACTTGTCCTTTATTCCAGGGGTGGGCCAGGTGGTTAAAACGTCAGATGTTCGACACCGCCTCGAACAATTCAAGTTGATGAGAGCTTCTACGAAGCCTCCCGCTGGTCGTACTGGGGACGTAGACAGTTACCGTCCCCTTCTTGGGGTCATTGAAGAGAGCATTCAGAAAAAGAAGCGGAGTCGTTCCTTATTTGAGTCCTCCCCTGGTCCGCAGCTTCCTACTCAGCCTCCTCGTGATACCACGGAGGAGAGCACGGAGTCTGGCCCCCCTCATCCTCCTTTCAAGAATCCAACTGTTATCCGTATAAGACGCCCTGACGTGCCTCATCACGTGCCTCGTGACCCCTTTGCCGGTCATCCTGATTTAGATCCAAGCTCTCAGGATATCTCATTTGATGAGGCCACGGGTGAGCACCTTCTTCCCCGCAACCCCATGGTGCGAGTGCTTGATGAGGCCAAATCCCTAGATCTTGATCTGCTCACTACTCGGGTAGTTACCATGGGGAACGAGGCCAAGGCTAATATCGATCGGGTGGCTGAAGAGACAAGGAAGTTAATGGAGCATCATGCTCGTTTAGTGAAGGCCGGGGAGGAGATTGGAAGCGCTAATATTCGGTTGCGGCTAAAGGTTGCCGATCAGGCCAAACAGCTTGCTGATCAAGCTATTCAGATCTCTCAGCATGAGAAAGCCTCCAGGCGGCTAAAAGAGACTATGGGAAAGGCTAGTAGGGCAGAGCTACGGAAGATGGAGGCCGCCTGTAAGGAGCGGATTAACATGGCCATTGCGACAGTGGATGAGGTTCGGAATGCGGATCTCGAGCAGGTGGAGGAATTATCTGGGAGGCTTGAGGCCGCTGAGATGGCTCAAGTCAAGCTAAAGGAAGAGATGGAGGAGATGAGGAGGTCTCTCCAGGCTGACTTCTTGAGATACTGATCGGAGAGGGATGCTGCTGTCGCCAAGTTGCAGGCTTCCGAGGCCCGGGTGAGGGAGTTTGAGGAGAATGAGGGGATGATGGATGAAATGCTGCAGGACATGTACTTCCGCACTTGGAAGGAGGGCAGCTTGTCTTGGATGGATGACTACCCCCGGGTCATGGCCAAGGTATACCTTCGGGCCTTAGAGGAGGCCAGGGTCAATACGGGTAAGGAAGGTGGAGAGGCTTTTAGTCTGGATGCGGTCACCGCTCAGTTCTCGAAGGAGGAGCAAGCGGCGGTGAAGGAGGGGATGCGGCTGCTTGCTGCGGAGGAAGCGGGTGCGCATTTGGATGATGAGGATCAAGCGGCGGACGCTGGTGAGTTATTCTTCTCTTTTCCTTTTCTTTCTGGGTTTCCATAACTTGATCGTTTATCGTTTGTTTAACGAATACCTCTTCTGAATTGGACAGGTGGAACTTCCGATCAACACGCTAGGAGCTCCGATCCTGCGGCCAAGTAGGCTTGTGAGAGTTGGTTGGATGAGAGCGAAGTGTGGACGCAGCTGGTCACTCGTCCGGATTTGGCCGCCTTTTTGTTTCCTTTCATCGCTGTTTATGTTAGTTCAAAACATTGATGTGATTGTAATAATATTATTTGCAAAGAATAACTTTGTATGATTTTATGACATAAGTCGAATTTGTTATGTTTGAATGTTGTTGTCATTTTGATGTGCTGCGTGAGAAGCATGCATATGCCTGTGATTTTTGTTGTGTTTGATGTTAAGCTGTTGCTTGAAATATAATTTCATGTTTTGCAATGTTAGTGTGACATATGAATAAACTATAGTTCGTATTTATGTACAAGAGAAGAGAGTACCGCCCTTCATGTTTTAATTGCAGGCGGTAGCTTTGAGCGTCTTGTGTAACTGATCATGGATATAGCTGAGTACTCTGCCACCCAGTATACAGGCTAGATTCTCACGAGTGAATGCTTCCTATTTGGTTTCCTGTACTTTAGAGTTCGTTATACAGGATAGGAGAAAAGTATTTAAATGAAATGGAAATATAGAAAAAGTAAAACTTCCAGTCACGGAAGGCCGTCGATGTGCTTAAGTTCGTGGCAAACGGGTTTTGTAGTCACTTTCCCTAGCCATGGGTCTTGGAGACATTTGTCACCCATCTTACGCCTCCGCGGGGAGTTTTTTTTTTTACCACAACCGCACTTAAGACACATCGGAGCCGAGATCGCACACGGTAACTACCCGAACCATTATGGTCCATAATCATGGGTATTATTCGATTTACCGTGGCCGGCTAGCGTAGGTCCCGTTGGCCGTGAACTACCCCTGGCTGGCCACACCTTATGTTGGGGCTTAAAGTAGGTTCACAGTCGCCGGCGAGCCGAACGCCGTAATGAGCTGTCATCGGCTATAGTCGGCCTTTATGATGACTTATAATCGGCTCATTACAGTTGGCTTTGAGGGCAGGCGCAAGCAATGAGTTAACCCGCAGCAGAGGGATGCTGGAGCAAAAGAGTCTCATTGGCGAGTGCATAGAATCGTAGCGTACCTCTTAGGCCGTGTCCAGATGAGGCCGTGGTGCGTCTTGAGTGGAGATGCCATAGGATTTTGTTCAACAGAAAAGGATAAAGCTTAACAAGCAGCCAAGATATAAAGTTAAAAAGAGACAAGATTTTTTAAAGTGGTTCGGCATGAAAATGCCTACGTCCACTGATTCTCTTTGTTAATTCACTTCATATGGGCAGTACAAGTTAAGAAAAGTATCGACGGAGGTGTCGGATGTTCCATGCCCTCTGGAACACCTCCCCGTCCACTGTTGACAAAATATAAGCTCCGTTGTGGAGATCTTTATGAACTACATATGGTCCGTCCCAGATGGGGTCCAGTGCCCCGGGGCGCGGAAAGATTCGCCTGAGGACAAGATCTCCTTCTTGTAAGATGCGATGCTTGACTTTGGAATTGTATAGTGCTGCCACTTTTTGTTTGTGAGCTGCTGCTTTGAGTGCTGCATCGTTTCTCCTTTCCTCAATCAGATCCAAAGACATGAGGAGGAGTTCTTCGTTTTCTTCTGGATTGTAGTGGATCCTACGATGGGAAGGAACAATAGTCTCAATATGGAGCATTGCCTCCGATCCGTATGCCAAAGAGCAAGGAGTATGTCCCGTTGATGTTCTGAAAGATGTGCGGTAGGCCCAAAGTGCCGTAGGAAGTTCGTCCACCCAAGCGCCATTTGACTTTTCAAGTTTCTTCTTGATTAGGGTTTTGAGAATTTTGTTGACAGCTTCGACTTGTCCGTTTGCCTGAGGATAAGCTACTGATGAGAAGCTTTTATGAATTCCATGCTCTTGGCACCAGTCGGCGAATTCTTCGTTGTCAAATTGGAGTCCGTTGTCTGATACGATCTTGAGTGGGACTCCGTACCTGCACAGAATATTTTTGATCAAGAAGTTGATAACTTTTGCTGAAGATATTTTATTTAGGGGTTCCGCTTCCACCCATTTGGTGAAATAATCGACTGCCACTATAGCATATTTGGCTCCGCCTCGGCCCGTTGGCAGTTCGCCAATTAAGTCAATTCCCCATACAGCAAAGGGCCAAGGGCTGGTCATTTGAGTAATCTCATTTGTGGGTAGTCGAGGAATCTTGGCAAATTTCTGACATCTGTCGCATTTCTTGACGAAGTCTAAGGCATCTTTTTTTAGTGTGGGCCAGTAATACCCATATCGGAGTATCTTTTTTGCCAGAGTCTGCCCTCCAGTGTGATCTCCACAACCTCCCTGATGGATGTTTGATGAGATTTCCTTGGCTTCCCTTCCAGCGACGCATCTTAATAAGGGGCTAGAGAAGCCACGCCGATAGAGGATGCCTTCTTGTATTGTGTAGTGGGGAGCTTTCCTCAAGATTCTCTTGGCTTCGTCACGCCTGTCGGGTAGTGCGCCATCTTGTAAATATTTCCGGATAGGAGTCATCCAGGTTCCTTCTTCGATCGCAGTTATCAGATTCACTTGTTCAAAACTTGGGGCGAGCTGCCTTGAGATGGCTAGTGCTCCGGAAATGGTGCTATTCTTCATACTAGCTTGCTTTGCTAGTTCATCGGCCTCTTGGTTCTCTTCTCGAGGAATGTGTTTGATTAGATAGTGGTCCAATTGATCGAGCAGCAGTTTGGTTTTCTTTAGGTGTGCTGTGAGTCATTCTCCTCGAGTCTGGAACTCTCCTAGTACTTGGTTTACGATAAGCTGAGAATCACTATGAAGACATAAAGAATTGACTCCAATTTCTAGGGCAAGTTCCAATCCCGCTATTACTGCCTCATATTCCGCATCGTTGTTAGTGGCCGTGAATTCCAACCTTAATGCATAGTACAGCTTTCTTCCCCTGGGGGTGATGATCACAATACCTGCCCCCGAGCCTTGTTCGTTCGATGCTCCATCTACAAAGAGGTTCCACTTGATGTTTTTTGCTATTTCGGATTGTTCCTTGCCTTCGTTGGTAGTGAATTCGGCAATGAAATCGGCCATGGCTTGTCCTTTGATAGCGGTGCGAGGATGGTAGGTGATATCATACTGACTTAGTTCAATGCACCATTTGAGGGGTCGCCCAGAAGTGTCAGGACGATGGAGCACCTGTCTTAGCGGTTGATCGGTTAGAACTCTGATGGAGTGAGACTGGAAGTAGTGTCGCAGTTTTCGTGATGCGATCAATAAACAATATGCTAATTTCTCAAGCTTAGGATATCTGGCTTCTGCCCCTGTAAATCTCTTACTTACAAAGTATACTGGGCGTTGTGTGCGGTTTTCTTCTCTTACCAAGGCGGTGCTTAGAGCATGAGATGATACAGCGAGGTATAGGTATAGTTCCTCGCCTTCGTTTGGAGTTGAGAGTACGGGTGGTCTCTGAAGGTGTTCGATCAGGTTAAGGAAGGCTTTTAAGCATTCATCGGTCCACTCGAATTTTCCTTTGTCTTTCTTGAGAGCTTCGAAGAAAGGAACGCACTTGTCAGTTGCTTTGGAAATGAATCTTCTTAGGGCGGCCACCTTTCCGTTTAGGCTCTGCATTTCCTTTCGAGTGGAAGGTATCCTTATCTCTTTTAGAGCCCTGATTTGTTCAGGGTTTGCTTCAATTTGTCTGGCATGGACGATGAATCCTAAGAATTTTCCCGATGATACTCCGAAGGAGCACTTTAGAGGATTCAGCTTCATTCCATATCGGCGAAGTACCTGAAACATCTCGCCCAGGTGGCTTACATGGTCGTTGGCTTTCCTGGACTTTACCAACATGTCGTCCACATACACTTCCATTGTTCGTCCTATTAGTTCCGCGAACATCTTGTTGACGAGGCGCTGATA
Source organism: Allium cepa (assembly GCA_030765085.1). Classification (NCBI taxonomy): domain Eukaryota; kingdom Viridiplantae; phylum Streptophyta; class Magnoliopsida; order Asparagales; family Amaryllidaceae; genus Allium; species Allium cepa. The sequence continues at coordinate 31,247,986 of CM060943.1, read as the reverse complement.
GGTAGCTCCGGCATTTTTGAGCCCGAAAGGCATGACTTTGTAACAATATAATCCTCGATCAATGATGAAGCTAGTGTGGTCTTGATCGGGAGCGTGCATGGGAATCTGGTTATACCCGGAATATGCGTCCATAAAAGATAAAAGTTCGTGCCCGGCTGTGCTGTCTACAAGTTGGTCGATTCGGGGAAGTGGGAAGCAATCTTTCGGGCAAGCGTCATTCAGGTTGGAGAAGTCAATACATGTTTGCCACTTTCCATTGGCCTTTTTTACTAGTACTGGGTTAGCGATCCACTCTGGGTAGATGGCTTCTCGTATGAAGCCATTAGCAAGTAGGTTCTTTACTTCCTCATTAAGGGCTGCTGATCGTTCTGCCCCCATACTTCTCTTCTTCTGCTTTACCGGTACCTTGGTGGGATCGATGTTCAGCATGTGGCATGCTATGTTTGGGAGATTCCTGTCATGTCGGCATGTGTCCATGCAAATACATCTAAGTTGTGGCGGACAAAGTCAATGAGTTGATCTTTCAATTCCGTTTTTAGCTGAGATCCGATTTTTAATAGTTTACTTGAATCATGCTTGTCTACAGATACGAATTCCATAGCCTCTGCAGGCTCGGCGGTAGCCTCCTCCTCTTTATCCCTAGGGTCTAGTTCATTGAAGGGATCGCTTGTATACCGAAGAGGAGGGGCTTTCTTTAGTTGCTATGCTTCCAAGCTTTTCATGCAGAGAGTAGTCTCTGCATCTTTCCCTTTATCCTTTCTGCGGTTATTGCGAAGTTCAGTTACATAACAGTCTCGGGCAGCGTCTTGATCCCCTTCAACTTCTCATATTCCGTTATCTGTTGGGAATTTCATCTTCAGGCACCACGGGGCTAGGACAATTTGGAAGTTAGATAAGGCAGGTCTTCCCAGGAAGGCGTTGTAGGCCGAGTGGTTTTCTATTAGTACGAATGTTTGTTTTCGTACAACAGAGCGGGGATGACTTCCTATTTCGACGAAGAGTCAAGTTGCCCGAGGGGCATTTTCGCATCTCTAGTGAAACCGTGCAGGGGTTTGTTGCAGGGAGACACGTCCTTCATTGACAGCTTCATTTTGTCGAAAGCATGCTTGAATAGGATATTTACGGAGCTTCCTGTGTCTATTAGAATTCGAAAAACTTTAGCTGGACCGAACCAGGCAGAGATGACCACGGGATCCATATGTGGATACTGTCTTCCTTCTAAATCATGCCTACTGAATATGATGTCGTCACTCTCTTTTCGTTTCGGGTGGCGTTCTTCCATAATGGAGTTAACATAGCCTTCAGCGTTTCTAAGTGACTTGCCGTATCTTTCCATCTCTGCCCAGCTTCTGTCGGCGATGTGTGGTCCTCCCGAGATGGTGTGGACCACTATCTTCTCTTGACTAGAGCCACTGGTGTTGCGATTCCCTCCGCCTACTTCTGGGAGGGGTCGCTTTGAGTTCTCACTGGCAGGAGTTGGAGTCCTGTTCTGACCTTTCACATAGCGTTCCAGTCTTCTTCTTCTAATGTGTTCTTCGATCAAGTCCCGAAGATGGTGGCATTCATTGGTGTCATCTCCGTGGGATTCGTGGAAGCGACAGAACTTTCCAGACTTGAGTGCGTTATCTGATTCTTTCTTGTGCGGGGGGCGCTTGTATCCGAGTTCGCCCTGAGTGGCTAGGAAGATGTTTTCGATTGTTTCATTCAAAGGAGTGTAGGAGTCAAATCTTGGTCCTGGTCGATATTGGCGCTTTTCAACCTTCCTACCCCCGGCATTGTCTCTAGATTCATTTCTTCGAGCGTCCTTAGCTGCAGCGGGAACCTTGTCCTGAACTGTCTTACCTTGTTGCCCTGACTGCCTCTCCGTAGCAGCGTCTTCAAGTCTCATATACTTTCCAGCTTCATGGAAGAAATCAGGCAAGGTAGCTGGTTTTTCCTTAGTTAATCTTCTGGCAAACTTGGTATCTGGATGTACACCACTACAGAGGGCCATTAGGGTGAGCTTCTCATCGGCATCTTGAACTGCGGCCGCTGCGGCGTTGAACCGGGTTAGATATTGTTGCAGTGTTTCTCCGGATTTTTGTTTGACATTGGATAGACAATAAGCATCCTTGGTTGTTCCACATGGATGCGGAACTGGCTAATGAACTTTTCTTTCAACATCTCCCATGAGCTGATAGATCCTTGGGGTAGATGGCAGAACCAGGAGGTAGCTAGATCTGCTAAGAATAGCGGAAAGCATTTACACAATACCCCTTCTGTTGCTCCGCTCATGAGCATATGCTGTGTGTATCTCTGTAAGTGTACGATGGGGTCAGAAGTTCCCTTGTAAGGTTCCATGGTTGGCATTTTCCATTCCCGGGGGGTGATGGCAGTTTCGATATTGCAAGTAAAGGGGCTGGTTACCCTAGCGCCTATTCCTCGATCCCTTTGCTCCCGTTGGATGCATTCTCTGAACAGTCGTGCCATCCTTTCATCGGAATTTGGAGTTGATAGAAATGAACTTGGTTCTTCCCTGCGGGATCGATCTTGCCCAGATGACCTATAGGGATGGTATAGTCTATCACTTCTGACGTTATCCAACGGTTGTCTCTGGCCGCTCGGATGCATGCTAGGACCAGCTACAGTTGCCCCCTGCTTCGATCTTCCCCTGTGGGGTTCTGTTTCAAGCATTTCCATGGGGTCAACTTCGGGCTGGGTTCTAGCTCGGCTCCGCTCAGCGGGGTTTCTATGATTCGGTGGCATGACTGGTTCAGCTACATCCGACCCTCGCCTGGCGCCCCCCCACTGGGTTCGGTTCCAAGTGCTTCATCGAGTCGGAGTTCGGGCTGAATCCGGGCGCGGCCCCTATCATTGTTTTTCCTATTGATTGCTTCTTAGAAGAGGGAAGACCTTTGCTGTCTCCGAGATCCTCCAGATTGAGATTCATCCCATGATTCAGTGTTGCGGTTGGATTCTTCGACATCCCTCAAGCGTGACATGAGTTGGTTCACCAAAGCTTCTTGTTGGGATGCGAAGCGGTTAGTCACTTCCACCACAACTCTGTCTAGGTCTGCTCTAGTGATTACTGCCGGTTGTTCCGCGGCAGGGGCTGTTGGAATTGCCTGATCTACATGTGGCACTGCTGCTGTAGTGGGATGGTTCTCTTGATCTGGATCCACTGGATTTGGAGCGCTGCTGGTTGCAACGTTCTTTCCCTTGTTGGCATCTTTTCTTGTCCTGGAAGTCATGTTTCCTAGGCAATGTAGGGTGCTATTGGGAAAGAAGGTTGAATGAGGGAAGCTGAAGCTTCGAGTTCGAAGCTCTCAATGAAAGCACAAAAAATGTTTGCGCAAAAAATGGGCAAACACCTCCAAGTCATGTTATTTAGTTGATTATATGTGATTTTCAATTATTTGGATGAGTTATGTAAATATGAAAAAAGCAGGGGCTGAAATGTAAAAGACACATAGATTTATAGTGGTTCGGCCAGAACGTGCCTACGTCCACTTTATATGTTATTATCCATTTTCTTTCAGATTACAAGTACAAGGCTTTGTATGCAAGTATATGAAAGTAGTTTGAAAGTTCCTTCCGTGCTTGAGCTCTCAAACTTTTTTGCCATTGTTGTACCCCTACCCCTCTATTTATAGAGTTAGGTATGGGGCATGGATCTTGGATGTATATAGCTGCTGGTGGGCCCGGGCTGAAGCAATCTGGACTGGCAATTGTCTGGTTCGGCGATGCTTCATTCGGCATGGAGCTTGGACCGGTGGTAGGTGTGGACCGGTGGTAGGTGTGGACCGGTGGTAGGTGTGGTCCGGTGGTGAGTGTGGTTCGGTGTTAGATGGTGTGGGCTTTGGACCGGCAATGGCCTCGTCAGGTAGTAGTGGGGGATGTTTGGATCGGTAGTATGATTGGTTCGGCCATGATGGGAATGGATTTGGTTCGGCCTTGATGGAGATGGGTTTGGTCCGGTGGCCGAATGGGAATGCCGAATGAGCTTGTATATTGCGAATGCCGGATGGACTTCTATGCTTGCATTGAGCCTTGTGTTTGTCGAACGTAGTGGGGGTTGTGTTCCCGGGTGAAACTGTGATTCCTTGGTCTCGAGATCTTCTGGGTGAGAATTCGCCCAACAGTTGGAATCACCGTCCTCTAAGGGTCCGTTAAACTATCTACTATGTAGTAGTATACGCTAAATAGATAATGTCTATCAGTAATATAAAGTATCAAAATAATGTTAAGGCGTTACCATTATCCCCCATAACACGTTTTTATATAAATGTCAAAGTCTATACAGCACTGTAAATTCCACCATAAACTAGTGGGATATCAGGGTGTACTCCATAAGTATAACACAAAACAAATTCGTAGTGGTCGCTTATATAAGGATACAAGTATGACAAGGCACATGAGGCAATACCCAAGGTAGTGAAACTACCGTTCGCCTGATCCGGACTGGTGAGAACGTATTGCCGCAGCGATCGCAACATCGCGAAACAACACTCCTGAAATTCCGAGGGTGCACCAATCAATAACAAGTAATGAGTAGTTTATGAAGAAGTGTGTTCGCTCGAGGTAGCTAACCCCATTTGGCCCGGCACGGCTCCTGATTTTAGTCATTTCCAATTTGACACAAGTGTCAAGGCTATCCATTGTCGTTCTCTTTCTTCAATCATCACGTACATCATTCCAACCACTTCATTCTGGATCATCACTCCGCGTATAGTTATTAAAGCGGTTTTCGGTTTAGACAGAGAGTATGTCCATAACCGACCTCGGTTTCTTTAATAACTTCCGTAATTATTACACCGATTGGTCATTTAATAAATTTCAAACCACATCAAATTCAATTTCAATTTCAATTCATAAATCAGCATTTCGTTTGTCTTTCTAAATCAATTTCCAAAGTTTACGTTCCAAAACTTCCGAATTACCATTTCAAAATCTCATAATTCGATTTCCACTTTTATTTAAACAATTCAAATATTGATTCAAGTTCGAATATAAAATTTTTATTTCAAAATCGTTTAAATAAATTAATTTAACACTCAAATTAATTTCAAATTCATTTATCCATTTCATTCAATATTCGTTAAGTTACTTTATCATTCAAAACAATTTTACTTAATTCCCAATTCATTAAATAAATTACTTACGTTCATCTTCATTATATCAAAACCTCAAATTTAACTAAATTAGATTCGTCAAATCAAATTTCCAAAATTACCAGTCTTACATTAATTCAATAAATCACATTTTATTTCTTGTTAAAGAAATTCAATTTCATTTATTTACTTACTCGGTTACACATTTCAAACTCAATTAATCAAGAACTAAATTTCATATATTCAAGAAGTTCAATTTCACTTATCATCTTACTTAAATTTCCAAAACTTAACTAATAAAGAAACAAAATTTCATTTACTAACGAAGTTCAAATTCACTTATTCAAAAGTTCCATTTCTCTTATCAAAGAATTCAAATTTTATTCAATTATCAAATAATTCAATCTTATTCAATTATTAAATAATTTCAACTTAATTATAAATTCAAACTTAATTATTAAATCATTTCAAACTTAATTCAATGAATAATTCCAAATTTAATTGTTAAATAATTAAATTTAAAACAACGTTCTTTCATCGGTTATTACATTAATATTTTGTTTCAGATTTCAATATTAACATTTTCCTTTTATCAAAATTTACGTTCCAAATTTTATTTCAAATCCCTATTATTCAAATAAAATCTTTATTTTATTTCAAATCAAATTATTGACCAATTGGTTTATCTAATTCTCTCTCCTAAGTCAAGTTCATTTTTGGTATTTATCATTTCAACCCGATTCCAATTCAATTCACAAATCAAAGCATAGCAAAGGGAACTTGCAGTGTGATAACAGGGATGGTGTCAAAGTAAATAAACAAGCAATAACACAATCAATTACAATCCAATAATTAATTCAAATAATCCCGAAATAATCGTATTAATTCGTGTTGTTAGTTGTGCGAATTAATATAATTATCTCCGGAATCTACATTATTATTTCATGTAGATTAAAGATTATTACATTACGGTTTTTCCCACTTGTCGTTCAATTTCAATTTCAAATTTTATTCTACAATAATTAATCCAATATATGTTCAAAGGTTCAAAGTCTAATTTATCAAATTTTACATGCCAATTAACTTAACAAATAAAAGGGGTCATATTATTCAAATTAACTAATCAAATTCAACATATATGTCGATCCACTTTTTAAAACTATCCTACGTCAAATTCAATTTCATAATATTTATCACTTTATACATTTCAATTTAACATTCCATATAAATAACAAACAATCAATCAATTATCAACCAAACTGGACCAATTATTGCATACATAACAGATAACGGTGTCAGATGTCAGAGGTGAACTGATACATAAATAACAATGCAATAAATAACAGCAGTATATTTCAATTGTCGTTTCAATTGAAATCAAATTTAATAAATAAAAGAATATTAATCGTGAGTGATTGCTCACCTTCCGAGGCTAGAGAAAATAGACAGTGGAATGAGTTACTGATCCAAACACGAATTCAACGCAAAGCACGATTAGCATGAATTAGACGGGCAAAGCTGAAATTTGAGAAATCGATGCAACAATTAGAATCAGTTTTATAGAGACAATAATTATATATAATTATTATTATCGTGAAATCAGTATTTAAGTTAAAACAAATATAAAAATGTGATTGTTTTAAATTAAAGCACTTATATTAAAATCCAACATATATTTATTTTCAAACTAATATTAACTTTAATATCAAAATAAAATCAAAATAAATATATATACATAGGAAAAACAAACTTCACATATATACTGAAACTAAATTATACTTACAATGATTTGTACATATATATAGGTAACAAAATATACTGCTTATATAACTTGTATATTATAAACAACATATATACGTATCAATATTAGAATTTAAATTCAATATTATAGATTACTGTAGATTTGTAATACAGTAAAATCATATATATATATATATATATATATATACAACACAGATTTCACCCTTTTTTTTAAATAAAATGTACACATAAAATTTGAAACTATAAATATATATACTCATTGTCACAAAATCTAAAACACTCACACGCCTAAAATAGAAATCAACGGGCAAGGGTAGTTTAATGCATTACAGACTTAACATAAAATATTAAAATTGCAACAATCTCAACACATAAACGTGTATATACAAATGATACACATTCACCTTCAAAATACTATCCTATAATATATGTATATATCTTTCAAATCAACGGTTTTAAAATCAAATATATATACACCTTGCACATATGATAACATATTGTACACATGGACAACACAAATTCTTTTCATTTAAGACATCTATAAGAACTATCAAATACATATTTTATAATAAAACAGATAATATATATTATACTAACAGATCTATATTAACTATTGACATATATATATATAGTAGTAATGCATACCAATCGCTTCATAACACAATATATAAAATACTTATCCATAAAATATGTATATTTTACTTAAAATATCCCTGCCTGAACTATAGATATGCACGTACATTATAATACAATACATAGATGTGCAATGCTTTAGGCTTATAAAATGCAATACTGTAACTTATAAAACTTTGTAAACAGCAGATGCTATATATATATATGTGAAAAATGTGTAGAAGCAACTTTTATATTTCCATCGTAAAAATGCCACTGGTCAGAACCAATAAGGCAATATGTATAAAACATTTTCATTGTAAAATATATTAAACAAAGCATACTAATATATATAACATATTATATACAAAGCTATATAACTTTATATATACAAACAGAAAACATGCGAAATACATATATATAAAGAGTAACCATTATATAAGCTAATATCAACATCTTAAACTGTAACTTTATATATATAACACAGCAAGCATACTTAGATTATACAAAGGAGCACGGCACGATGGTGATGAACGAAGGGATGTACACAAGCGGGTGGTGCTGTGTTGTCATGGACGGCGGAGATTTTGACTACTGTAGGCTGGCCGAGCTTGGCTGCCGATGCTCGATCGCAAGCTAGTGGAGTGACGAGCGTGGGAAGGGGAGACGTTGCTTTGTGGTGGAGAGTGAAGATGGCGGCCGGTGTTTGGTGATGGTGTACAGCGGGGAAGAAGAGGCAGTGGTGTTGCAAACTCGGAGTGGTGGTCGGAAAGGAAACGGGTCGGTTGTGGGCGAATGGAGCAATGGAGAGTGGGTTCGCGGGTTGAATCGGAGTCGGGTTGTGTGGCTGAGCACACGGCTGAAGGGAGGGCAGACTCGGCTTTGGGATAGTGGTGGAGCTCGTGGCGGAGGAAGGAACGGTGGATTGCGTGGGGATATGTGGTGGTTATAATGGTGGAGGGTGGTAGCGGTGGATGGGAGAGAGCTTCGGGAGAGGCCGAGCACAGCGGTAGTGGTTTGTTTCATCAATTTTTTTTATACACGCATAGTAATAGTAGGGAAGGAGGTGGCCTTAGAATGCTACAGGCAAATGCATGGAAGAACAAGAGGTATGGGATGAATCAAATAAAGCTTGAAAATGTAAAGGCACGGTAAAACTAGAGAAATGTAAACGAACCATATTTATTTGAATATCTTGAAAATTGAACGGCCAGTAAAATAAATTCAAGGAATAATAATGGGAATTGGCTGTTAGTTAAGTACCGAGGAAATTTGAATAGCCACTGGTTTTCAGAAAGCTCCAAACCGATACGGATCACTATTTTACAGATTATGTTGCGTACCGAACTTCAAAATACAAAAATGAATATACCGTAGAGATCAGTACGACGAGACGATCAAAACGGTATGCAGATATCAGTGGTACGATTTGGTTATAAAATTTTGAAATTTTATACTACGGAAAATGCATAAAAATCGTAGAAAAATAAGATCGATGGAGCCAAAGATGTCCGAATTTGGAAAACGAAAAATAGCGTTTGCTCAGAAGATGGTTTAGAATTTTTCTATGTAAAAATATTTAGGTTCCGAAAACATTTTATTTTCATCGCTTTATAACTGATTAAATTGAAGTAAATTTACGCACGATATAAACTTTCATATTTTCGGACGAAAATTTACCAGTTGCTATTTTTAATAGACGCATTCCAAATATCAAATTTATATTTCAAGATTTTATCGTTTAAAATTTCACAAAATTTCAATTAAATACGTTACTAAAACAAGTTAAATTTACGGGTCGTTAGAGCACAACCCGAATCTCAATTGGGTCTCGTAAGTTTTTTACCCTTCGTTTTTTCGACACCGGATTTTTACAGTAAAACGGGATTACCGTGGCTCGTCTTCGATTTACCATCGCTGGAGAGTGGTGCACCTTGGTACTGTTCCGTTTCAAATCCATGCGCGCATTTCTAAAAGTCGTACGGCACTGTTTCGCCATTTCGGACGGATGTTGCACCCTGTAGACATCGATTATTCGGACGGCCATAACTTCTGGCCCGTCTAGAGTTACGGGAGCCATAACCTGTCAAAACGAAGGCCACGGTGAGTTCTACAGCTTTGACAGCTTTCAGCCGTCAACGGATAGATTAATGACCAAAAAGGACAACCCGAATCTCAATCTGGTCTCGTAAGTTATTTACCCATCGTTTTTTCGACACCGAATTTTTACGGTAAAACGGGATTACCGTGATTCGTCTTTGATTAACCATCGCTGGAGAGTGGTGCACCACGGTACTGTTCCCTTTCGAATCCATGCACGCATTTCTAAAAGTCGTACGGCACTGTTTCGCCATTTCGGACGGACGTTGCACCTTGCACCGTGGATGTTGCACCCTGTAGATATCGATTATTCGGACGGCCATAACTTCTGGCTCGTTTAGTGTTACGGGAGCCATAACCTGTCAAAACGAAGGCCACGGTGAGTTCTACGGCTTTGACAGCTTTCAGCCGTCAACGGATTGATTAATGCCCAAAAAGGACAACCCTAATCACAATCGGGTCTCGTAAGTTTTTTACCCTTCATTTTTTCGACACCGGATTTTTACGGTAAAACAGGATTACCGTGGCTTGTCTTCGATTTACCATCGCTGGAGAGTGATGCACCATGGTACTGTTCCGTTTCAAATCCATGAACGCATTTCTAAAAGTCGTACGACACTGTTTCGCCATTTCGAACGGATGTTGCACCTTGCACCGTGGATGTTGCACCCTGTAGATATCGATTATTCGAACGGCCATACCTTCTCGCTCGTTTAGAGTTACGTGAGCCATAACCTGTCAAAACGAAGGCCATGGTGAATTCTACGGCTTTGACAGCTTTCAGCCATCAACGGATAGATTAATGCCTAAAAAGGACAACCCGAATCTCAATCGGGTCTCGTATGTTTTTTACCCTTCGTTTTTTCGACATCGGATTTTTACGGTAAAACGGAATTACCGTGGCTCGTCTTCGATTTACCATCGCTGGAGAGTGGTGCACCATGGTACTGTTCCGTTTCAAATCCATGCACGCATTTCTAAAAGTCGTACGGCACTGTTTAGCCATTTCGGACGGATGTTGCACCATGCACCGCGGATGTTGCACCCTGTGGATATCGATTATTCGGACGTCCATAACTTCTGGCTCGTTTAGAGTTACAGGAGCCGTAACCTGTCAAAACAAAGGCCACGGTGAGTTCTACGGCTTTGACAACTTTCAGCCGTCAACGGATAGATTAATGCCCAAAAAGGACAATCCGAATCTCAATCTAAGTTTTTTACCCTTCGTTTTTTCGAAACCGGATTTTTAAGGTAAAACGGGATTACCGTGGCTCGTCTTCGATTTACCATCGCTGGAGAGTGGTGCACCATGGTACCGTTCCGTTTCAAATCCATGCACGCATTTCTAAAAGTCTTACGGCACTGTTTCGCCATTTCGGCCGGATGTTGCACCTTGCATCGTGGATGTTGCACCTTGTAGATATCGATTACTCGGATGGCCATAACTTCTGGCTCGTTTAGAGTTACGGGAGCCATAACATGTCAAAACGAAGGCCACGGTGAGTTCTACGGCTTTGACAGCTTTCAGCCGTCAACGGATAGATTAATGACCAAAAAGGAAAACCCGAATCTCAATCTGGTCTCGTAAATTATTTACCCTTCGTTTTTTGGACACCGAATTTTTACGATAAAACGGGATTACCGTGTTTCGTCTTCGATTTTCCATCGCTGGAGAGTGGTGCACCACGTTACTATTCCGTTTCGAATCCATGCACGCATTTTTAAAAGTCGTACGGCACTGTTTCGCCATTTTGGACGGACGTTTCACCTTGCACCGTGGATGTTGCACCCTGTAGATATCGATTATTCGGACGGCCATAACTTCTGGCTCGTTTAGTGTTACGGGAGCCATAACCTGTCAAAACGAAGGCCACGATGAGTTCTACGGCTTTGACAGCTTTCAGCCGGATGGATTCATGCCCAAAAAGGACAACCCGAATCTCAATCGGGTCTCGTAAGTTTTTTACCCTTCATTTTTTCGACACCGGATTTTTATGGTAAAACGGGATTACCGTGGCTTGTCTTCGATTTACCATCGTTGGAGAGTGATGCACCATGGTACTGTTCCGTTTCAAATCCATGGACGCATTTCTAAAAGTCGTACGGCACTGTTTCGCCATTTCGAACGGATGTTGCACCTTGCACCGTGGATGTTGCACCCTGTAGATATCGATTATTCGGACGGCCATACCTTCTCGCTCATTTAGAGTTACGGGAGCCATAACCTGTCAAAACGAAGGCCACGGTGAATTCTATGGCTTTGACAGCTTTCAGCCGTCAACGGATAGATTAATGCCCAAAAAGGACAACCTGAATATCAATCGGGTCTCGTATGTTTTTTACCCTTCGTTTTTTCGACATCGGATTTTTACGGTAAAACGGAATTACCGTGGCTCGTCTTCGATTTACCATCGCTGGAGAGTGGTGCACCATGGTACTGTTCCGTTTCAAATCCATGCACGCATTTCTAAAAGTCGTACGACACTGTTTTGCAATTTCGGACGGATGTTGCACCTTGCACTGCGTGTTATCCCATTTTTTGGACAAAACTGGAATATCAATGTTGTGTGCGTTTCCACCATGACCGGGACAAGAAGAAGCAGCCAGCAAGCAGCGAAATCTCATTCGGCATTCAAGATTCCCTTGGTTCATCCGGCATCCCAATACAAGAGCTTGTTCGGCACTCCCAAATATAGAAGTTCATTCGGCATTAAACTCACTGCCGAACCAGAATCCCACCGAATCAACTCTCTCCCAAGTAGTGCCGGTCCAAGCATTGCCGCCATCTCCAAGCAATGCCAGACCATCCCTTCTCCACATAGCCGAATCAACCTCCTGCCGAACCACCAAACTCCTACCACCGAACCAAAACTCCACCGAGCCAAACTAGTTCGCTTCACCCACCGGACCATCCACTACCGGTCCAATGCCACCAAGCCAAGATTACCACCGGACCAAGCTCCACACAGCCACGGCCGAACCAAGGAATGCCGAACCAAAGTTGCCAGTCCAGATTGCATCAGCCCAGGCCCACCAGCAGCTATAAACATCCAAGACCCCTGCCCCCAGCCTCACTCTATAAATAGAGGGGCAGGGGTACAACAATGGGGGACAAGTTTGAGAGCTCAAGCATGGAAGGAACTTTCAAACAACTTTAGATACTTGTAATCAAAGCTTTGTACTTGTAATCTGAAGAGAAAAGGAGAATAACATATAAGTGGACGTAGGCACGTTCTGGCCGAACCACTATAAATCTGTGTGTCTTTTATAGTTTAGTCCCTACTTTTTATATATTTGCATAAATCACCCAAATCACTAAAAACAACATAAAATCGACTAGTTCATACGACTTTGGGTGTTTGTGGCCATTTTTTGCGCAAACACCGCGGATGTTGCACCCCGTAGATATCGATTATTCGGACGTCCATAACTTTTGGCTCGTTTAGAGTTACGGGAGCCATAACCTGTCAAAACGAAGGCCACGGTGAGTTCTACGGCTTTGACAGCTTTCAGCCGTCAACGGATAGATTAATACCCAAAAAGGACAATCCGAATCTCAATCTAAGTTTTTTACCCTTCGTTTTTTCGACACCGGATTTTTAAGGTTAAACGGGATTACCGTGGCTCGTCTTCGATTTACCATCGCTGGAGAGTGGTGCACCATGGTACCGTTCCGTTTCAAATCAATGCATGCATTTCTAAAGTCCTACGGCACTGTTTCGCCATTTCGGCCGGATGTTGCACCTTGCATCGTGGATGTTGCACCTTGTAGATATCGATTACTCGGACGGCCATAACTTCTGGCTCGTTTAGAATTACGGGAGCCATAACATGTCAAAATGAAGGCCACGGTGAGTTCCACGGCTTTGATAGCTTTCAGCCGTCAACGGATAGATTAATGCCCAAAAAGGACAACCCGAATCTCAATCTGGTCTCGTAAGTTTTTTACCCTTCGTTTTTTCGACACTGGATTTTTACGGTAAAACGGGATTACCGTGGCTCGTCTTCGATTTACCATCGCTAAAGAGTGATGCACCACGATACTGTTCCGTTTCAAATCCATGCACGCATTTCTAAAAGTCGTACGACACTGTTTCGCCATTTCGGACGGACGTTGCACCTTGCACCGTGGATGTTGCACCTTGTAGATATCGATTATTCAGACGCCCATAACTTCTGGCTCGTTTAGTGTTACGGGAGCCCTAACCTGTCAAAACGAAGGCCTCGGTGAGTTCTACGGGTTTAACAGCTTTCAGCCGTCAACGGATAGATTAATGCCCAAAAAGGACAACCCGAATCTCAATCGGGTCTCGTAAGTTTTTTACCCTTCGTTTTTTCGACACCGAATTTTTACGGTAAAACGGGATTACAATGGCTCGTCTTCGATTTACCATCGCTGGAGAGTGGTGCACCAAGGTACTGTTCCGTTTCAGATCCATGCACGCATTTCTAAAAGTCGTACGACACTGTTTCGCCATTTCGGACGGACGTTGCGCCTTGCACCGTGGATGTTGCACCCTGTAGATATCGATTATTCGGACGGCCATACCTTCTCGCTCGTTTAGATTTACGGGAGCCATAACCTGTGAAAACGAAGGCCACGGTGAGTTCTACGGCTTTGACAGCTTTCAGCCGTCAACGGATAGATTAATGCCTAAAAAGGACAACCCGAATCTTAATCGAGTCTCATAAGTTTTTTACCCTTCGTTTTTTCGACAGCAGATTTTTACGGTAAAATTGGCTCGTCTTCGATTTACCATCGTTGGAGAGTGGTGCACCATGGTACTATTCCGTTTCAAATCCATGCATGCATTTCTAAAAGTCGTACAGCACTGTTTCGCCATTTCGGACGGATGTTGCACCTTGCACCGCGGATGTTGCACCTTGTAGATATCGATTATTCGGACGTCCATTACTTCTGGCTCGTTTATAGTTATGGGAGCCATAACCTGTCAAAACGAAGGCCACGGTGAGTTCTACGGCTTTGATAGCTTTCAGCCGTCGACGGATAGATTAATGCCCAAAAAGGACAACCCGAATCTCAATCGGGTCTCGTAAGTTTTTTACCCTTCGTTTTTTCGACACCGGATTTTTACGGTAAAACGGGATTACCATGGCTCGTCTTCGATTTACCATCGCTGGAGAGTGGTGCACCATGGTTCTGTTCCGTTTCAAATCCATGCACGCATTTCTAAAAGTCCTACGGCACTGTTTCGCCATTTCGGCCCGATGTTGCACCTTGCATCGTGGATGTTGCACTCTGTATATATCAATTACTCGGACTGCCATAACTTCTAGTTGGTTTGAGTTAAGGGAGCCATAACTTGTCAAAACAAAGGCCACGGTGAGTTCTACGGCTTTGACAGCTTTCAGCCGTCAATGGATAGATTAATGTCCAAAAAGCACAACCCGAATCTCAATCGGGTCTCGTAAGTTTTTTACCCTTCGTTTTTTTGACACCGGATTTTTACGGTAAAACGGGATTACCATGGCTCGTCTTCGATTTACCATCGTTGGAGAGTGGTGCACCATGGTACTGTTCTGTTTCAAATCCATGCATGCATTTCTAAAAGTCGTACGGCACTGTTTCGCCATTTCGGACGGATGTTGCACCTTGCACCGTGGATGTTGCACCCTGTAGATATCGATTATTCGGACGGCCATAACTTCTGACTCATTTAGAGTTACGGGAGCCAGAACCTGTCAAAACGAATGCCACAGTGAGTTCTACGGCTTTGACAGCTTTCAGCCGTCAACGGATAGATTAATGCCCAAAAAGGATAACCCGAATCTCAATCTGGTCTCGTAAGTTTTTTACCCTTCGTTTTTTCGACACCGGATTTTTACGGTGAAACGGGATTAAAGTGGCTCGTCTTCGATTTACCATCGCTGAAGAGTGATGCACCACGATACTGTTCCGTTTCAAATCCATGCACGCATTTCTAAAAAGTCGGACGGCACTGTTTCGCCATTTCGGGCGAACGTTGCACCTTGCACCGTGGATGTTGCACCCTGTAGATATCGATTATTCGGACGCCCATAACTTCTGGCTCGTTTAGTGTTACGGGAGCCATAACCTGTCAAATCAAAGGCCTCGGTGAGTTCTACGGTTTTAACAGCTCTCAGCCGTCAACGGATAGATTAATGCCCAAAATGGACAACCCGAATCTCAATCGGGTCTCGTAAGTTTTTTACCCTTCGTTTTTTCGACATCAGATTTTTACGGTAAGACGGGATTACAATGGCTCGTCTTCGATTTACCATTGCTGGAGAGTGGTGCACCATGGTACTGTTCCTTTTCAGATCCATGCACGCATTTCTAAAAGTCGTACGACACTGTTTCGCCATTTCGGACGGACGTTGCACCTTGCACCGCGGATGTTGCACCCAGTAGATATCGATTATTCGGACGGCCATACCTTCTCGCTCGTTTAGAGTTACGGGAGCCATAACCTGTCAAAACGAAGGCCACGTTGAGTTCTACGGCTTTGACAGCTTTCAGCCGTCAACGGATAGATTAATGCCTAAAAAGGACAACCCGAATCTTAATCGGGTCTCGTAAGTTTTTTACCCTTCGTTTTTTCGACACCGGATTTTTACGGTAAAATTGGCTCGTCTTCAATTTACCATCGTTGGAGAGTGGTGCACCATGGTACTGTTCCGTTTCAAATCCATGCATGCATTTCTAAAAGTCGTACGGCACTGTTTTGCCATTTCGGACGGATGTTGCACCTTGCACCGCGGATGTTGCACCTTGTAGATATCGATTGTTCGGACGTCCATAATTTCTGGCTCGTTTATAGTTATGGGATCCATAACCTGTCAAAACGAAGGCCACGGTGAGTTCTACGGCTTTGATAGCTTTCAGCCGTCGACGGATAGATTAATGCCCAAAAAGGACAACCCGAATCTCAATCGGGTCTCATAAGTTTTTTACCCTTCGTTTTTTCGACACCGGATTTTAACGGTAAAACGAGATTACCATGGCTCGTCTTCGATTAACCATCGCTGGAGAGTGGTGCACCATGGTTCCGTTCCGTTTCAAATCCATGCACGCATTTCTAAAAGTCCTACGGCACTGTTTCGCCATTTCGGCCCGATGTTGCACCTTGCATCGTGGATGTTGCACTCTGTATATATCGATTACTCGGACTGCCATAACTTCTGGCTCGTTTAGAGTTACAGGAGCAATAACTTGTCAAAACGAAGGCCACAGTGAGTTCTACGGCTTTGACAGCTTTCAGCCGTCAATGGATAGATTAATGTCCAAAAAGCACAACCCGAATCTCAATCAGGTCTCGTAAGTTTTTTACCCTTCGTTTTTTCGACAACGGATTTTTACGGTAAAACGGGATTACCGTGGCTCGTCTTCGATTTACCATCGTTGGAGAGTGATGCACCATGGTACTGTTCCGTTTCAAATCCATGCACGCATTTCTAAAAGTGGTACGGCACTGTTTCGCCATTTCGGACGGATGTTGCACCTTGCACCGCGGATGTTGCACCCTGTAGATATCGATTATTCGGACGTCCATAACTTCTGGCTCGTTTATATTTATGGGAGCCATAACCTGTCAAAACGAAGGCCACGGTGAGTTCTACGGCTTTGACAGCTTTCAGCCGTCGAAGGATAGATTAATGCCCAAAAAGGACAACCCGAATCTCAATCGGGTCTCGTAAGTTTTTTACCCTTCGTTTTTTCGACACCGGATTTTTACGGTAAAACGGGATTAGCATGGCTCGTCTTCGATTTACCATCGCTGGAGAGTGGTGCACCACGATACTGTTCCGTTTCAAATCCATGCACGCATTTCTAAAAGTCCTACGGCACTGTTTCGCCATTTCGGCCGGATGTTGCACCTTGCATCGTGGATGTTGCACTCTGTATATATTGATTACTCGGACGGCCATAACTTCTGGCTCGTTTAGAGTTACGGGAGCCATAACCTGGCAAAACGAAGGCCACGGTGAGTTCTACGGATTTGACAGCTTTCAGCCGTTAACGGATAGATTAATGTCCAAAAAGCACAACCCGAATCTCAATCGGGTCTCGTAAGTTTTTTACCCTTCGTTTTTTCGACACCGGGTTTTTACGGTAAAACGGGATTACCGTGGCTCGTCTTCGATTTACCATCGTTGGAGAGTGGTGCACCACGATACTGTTCTGTTTCAATTCCATGCACGCATTTCTAAAAGTCGTACGACATTGTTTCGCCATTTCGGACGGACGTTGCACCTTGCACCATGGATGTTGCACCCTGTAGATATCGATTATTCTGACGCCCATAACTTCTGGCTCGTTTAGTGTTACGGGAGCCATAACCTGTCAAAACGAAGGCCTCGGTGAGTTCTACGGGTTTAACAGCTTTCAGCCGTCAACGGATAGATTAATGCCCAAAAAGGACAACCCGAATCTCAATCGGGTCTCGTAAGTTTTTTACCCTTCGTTTTTTCGACACGGGATTTTTACGTTAAAACGGGATTACAATGGCTCGTCTTCGATTTACCATCGCTAGAGAGTGGTGCACCATGGTACTGTTCCATTTCAGATCCATGCACGCATTTCTAAAAGTCGTACGGCACTGTTTCGCCATTTCGGACGGACGTTGCACCTTGCACCGCGGATGTTGCACCCTGTAGATATCGATTATTCGGACGGCCATACCTTCTCGCTAGTTTAGAGTTACGGGAGCCATAACCTGTCAAAACAAAGGCCACGGTGAGTTCTACGGCTTTGACAGCTTTCAGCCATCGACGGATAGATTAATGCCCAAAAAGGACAACCCGAATCTCAATCTGGTCTCGTAAGTTTTTTACCCTTCGTTTTTTCGACACCGGATTTTTACGGTAAAACGGGATTACCGTGGCTCGTCTTCGATTTACCATCGCTGAAGAGTGGTGCACCACGATACCGTTCCGTTTCAAATCCATGCACACATTTCTAAAAGTCCTACGGCACTGTTTCGCCATTTCGGCCAGACGTTGCACCTTGCACCGTGGATGTTGCACCCTGTAGATATCGATTATTCGGACGGCCATAACTTCTGGCTCGTTTAGTGTTACGGGAGCCATAACCTGTCAAAACGAAGGCCTCGGTGAGTTCTACGGGTTTCACAGCTTTCAGCCGTCAACGGATAGATTAATGCCCAAAAAGGACAACCCGAATCTCAATCGGGTCTCGTAAATTTTTTACCCTTCGTTTTTTCGACACCGGATTTTTATGGTAAAACGGGATTACAGTGGCTCGTCTTCGATTTACCATCGCTGGAGGGTGGTACACCATGGTACTGTTCCGTTTCAGATCCATGCACGCATTTCTAAAAGTCGTACGACACTGTTTCGCCATTTCGGACGGACGTTGCACCTTGCACCGCGGATGTTGCACCCCGTAGATATCGATTATTCGGACGGCCATACCTTCTCGCTCGTTTAGAGTTACGGGAGCCATAACCTGTCAAAACGAAGGCCACGGTGAGTTCTACGGCTTTGACAGCTTTCAGCCGTCAACGGATAGATTAATGCCCAAAAAGGACAAGCCGAATCTTAATCGGGTCTCGTAAGTTTTTTACCCTTCGTTTTTTCGATACCGGATTTTTACGGTAAAACTGGCTCGTCTTCGATTTACAATCGTTGGATAGTGGTGCACCATGGTACTGTTCCGTTTCAAATCCATGCATGCATTCCAAAAGTGGTACGGCACTGTTTCGCCATTTTGGACGGATGTTGCACCTTGCACCGCGGATGTTGCACCCTGTAGATATCGATTATTCGGACGTCCATAACTTCTGGCTCGTTTATAGTTACGGGAGCCATAACCTGTCAAAACGAAGGCCACGGTGAGTTCTACGGCTTTGACAGCTTTCAGCCGTCGACGGTGTTGGGCGAATTCTCACCCAGAAGATCTCGAGACTGGGAAGTCACAGTTTCACCCGGGCTCGCAACCTCCACCTCATTCGACAAACACAAGGCTCAATACATGCGTAGAAGTCCATCCGGTATTCTCAATGTACAAGCTCATTCGGCATAAGGACATTCGGCCATAGGCTCCCATTCGGCCACGAACCAACATTCCACAAACTCCATTCGGCATACCGGTCCAAACACATACCGAACCAACCCTCTCCTCTACGACCGATCCAAAGCTCCACCGATCCATCATCAAAACCCTACCACCGGACCAGCCACACTGGACCATCGCAACACTCCTACCACCGGAGCAGGCTGGTACCGGACCAAAGCCACCGGTCCACATCCACACTCACCGCCACTGGTCCACGCATACCTACCGGTCCATACCTACCACCGGTCCAAGCTAAATGCCGAATGAAGATCCACCGAAACAGATGATGGCCAGTCCAGATTGCTTCAGCACGGGCTCACCAGCACCTATATACTTCCAAGACCCCTGCCCCCTACCTCACTCTATAAATAGAGGGGCAGGGGTACAACAATGGCAGACAAGTTTGAGAGCTCAAGCAAGGAAGGAACTTTCAAACTACTTTCATATACTTGTATACAAAGCATTGTACCTGTAATCTGAAAGGAAGAAGATCATAACATATAAAGTGGACGTAGGCACGTTCTGGCCGAACCACTAAAAATCTGTGTGTCTTTTACATTTCAGCCCCTGCTTTTTTCATATTTATATAACTCACCCAAACCATTGAAAATCACATATAATCAACTAAATAACACGACTTGGAGGTGTTTGCCCATTTTTTGCGCAAACATTTTTGGTGCTTTCACTGAGAACTTGGAGCCCGAAGCTTCAGCTTCTCCCACTCAACCTTCTTCCTAACAACATCGTTTGTCACTTAGAAATCATGCCCTCCTAGCAGAGAAAGGATGTTAACAAAGGAAAGAACAACGCAACTAGCAGCCTTCCAGATCCAGCAATCACAGATCAACCCACTTCAACAGCAGTACCAGATGAAAATAAGGAAAATCCGACTGGCCCCGCCACGAAACAACCAATCACTAGGGCAGATCTGGACAGGGTTGTGGCTGAAGTAACTAACCGCTTCACATCCCAACAAGAAGCTTTGGTGGACCAACTCATGTCACGCTTAAGGGATGCTGAAGAATCCAACCGCAAAACTGAATCATGGGGTGAATCCCAATCCGGAGGGTCTCGGAGACAACAAAGGTCTTCCCTCTTCGAAGAAACTATCAACAGAAACAACAATGATAGGGGCCGCGCCCGGACTCAGCCCGAACTCCGACTCGAGGAAGCCCTTGGAACCAAACCCAGTGGGGGAGGCGCCAGGCGAGGGTCGGATGTAGCTGAGCCAGTCATGCCACCTAATCATAGAAACCCCGCTGAACGGAGCTGAGCCAGAACCCAGCCCGAAGTTGACCCCATGGATATGCTCGAAACAGAACCCCACAGGGGAAGATCAAGGCATAGGGCAACTGTAGCTGGTCCTAGCGTGCATCCAAGCAGCCAGAGACAACCACTGGATAATGCTAGAAGTGATAGACTGTACCGTCCCTACAGGTCATTTGGACGAGAAAGATCCCGTAGGGAAGAGCCAAGCTCATTTTTGTCCGCTCCAAATTCTGACGAACGAATGGCACGATTATTCAGGGAATGCGTCCAACGAGAACAACGGGATCGGGGAATAGGCGCTAGGGTCACCAGCCCCTTCACCCGCAGTATCGAAACCGCCATTACCCCCCGGGAATGGAAGATGCCAACCATGGAACCTTACAAAGGAACTTCCGACCCCATCGTACACTTACAGAGATACACCCAGCATATGCTCATGAGCAGAGCAACAGAAGGGGTATTGTGTAAATGCTTTCCGCTATTCCTAGCAGATCTAGCTACCTCCTGGTTCTGCCATCTACCCCAAGGATCTATCAGCTCATGGGAGATGTTGAAAGAAAGGTTCATTAGCCAGTTCCGCATCCATGTGGAGCAACCCAAGGATGCGTATTCTCTATCCAATGTCAAACAGAAATCTGGAGAGACGCTGCAACAGTATCTAACACGGTTCAACGCCGCAGCGGCCGCAGTTCAAGATGCCGATGAAAAGCTCACCCTAATGTCCCTCTGTAGTGGTGTACACCCAGATACCAAGTTTGCCAGAAGACAAACTAAGGAAAAACCAGCTACTTTACTTGATTTCTTCCATGAAGCTGGAAAGTATATGAGGCTTGAAGACGCCGCCACTAAGAGGCAGTCAGGGCAACAAGGTAAGACAGTTCAGGACAAGGTTCCCACTGCAGCTAAGGACGCTCGAAGAAATGAATCTACGGACAATGCTGGGGGCAGGAAGGTTGAAAAGCGCCAATATCGGCCAGGACCAAGATTTGACCCCTACACTCCTTTGAATGAAACAATCGAAAACATCTTCCTAGCCACTCAGGGCGAACTCGGATACAAGCGCCCCCCGCACAAGAAAGAATCAGATAACGCACTCAAGTCTGGAAAGTTTTGTCGCTTCCACGAATCCCACGGACATGACACCAACGAATGCCACCATATTCGGGACTTGATCGAAGAACATATCAGAAGAAGAAGACTGGAACGCTATGTGAAAGGTCAAAACAGGACCCCAACTCTTGCCAATGAGAACTCAAAACGACCCCTCCCAGAAGTAGGCGGAGGGAATCGCAACACCAGTGGCTCTAGTCAAGAGAAGATAGTGGTCCATACCATCTCGGGAGGACCACACATCGCCGACAGAAGCTGGGCAGAGATGGAAAGGTACGGCAAGTCACTTAGAAATGCTGAAGGCTATGTTAACTCCATTACGGAAGAACGCCACCCGAAACGGAAAGAGAACGATGACATCATATTCAGTAGGCGTGATTTGGAAGGAAGACAGTACCCACATATGGATTCCATGGTCATCTCTGCCTGGTTCGGTCCAGCTAAAGTTTTTCGAATTCTAATAGACACAGGAAGCTCCGTAAATATCCTATTCAAGCATGCTTTCGACAAAATGAAGTTATCAATGAAGGATGTGTCTCCCTGCGACAAACCACTGCACGGTTTCACTGGAGATGCGAAAATGCCCCTCGGGCAACTCGACCTCTTCGTCGAAATAGGAAGTCATCCCCGCTCCGTTGTGCGAAAACAAACGTTCGTACTAATAGAAAACCACTCGGCTTACAACACCTTCTTGGGAAGACCAGCCTTGTCTGACTTCCAAATTGTCTTAGCCCCCTGGTGCCTGAAGATGAAATTTCCAACAGACAACGGAATAGGAGAAGTAGAAGGAGATCAAGACGCTGCCCGAGACTGCTACGTAACTGAACTTCGCAATAACCGCAGGAAGAATAAAGGGAAAGATGCAGAGACTACTCTCTGCATGAAAAGCTTGGAAGCATAGCAACTAAAGAAAGCCCCTCCTCTTCGATATACCAGCGATCCGTTCAATGAATTAGACCCCAGGGATAAAGAGGAGGAGGCTACCGCCGAGCCTGCAGAGGCTATGGAATTCGTATCTGTAGATAAGCATGATTCAAGTAGACTATTAAATATCGGATCTCAGCTAAAAATGGAATTGAAGGATCAACTCATTGACTTTCTCCGCCACAACTTAGATGTATTTGCATGGACACATGCCGATATGACAGGAATCTCCCCAGACATAGCATGCCACATGCTGAACATCGACCCCACCAAGGTACCAGTAAAGCAGAAAAAGAGGAGCATGGGGGCAGAGCGATCAGCAGCCCTTGATGAGGAAGTAAAGAATCTACTTGCTAATGGCTTCATACGAGAAGCCATCTACCCAGAGTGGATCGCTAACCCAGTGCTAGTAAAAAAGGCCAATGGAAAGTGGCGAACATGTATCGACTTCTCCAACCTGAATGACGCTTGCCCAAAAGATTGCTTCCCACTTCCCCGAATCGACCAACTTGTAGACAGCACAGTTGGGCACGAACTCCTATCTTTTATGGATGCATACTCCGGATATAACCAGATTCCCATGCACGCTCCCGATCAAGACCACACTAGCTTCATCACTGACCGCGGGTTATATTGTTACAAAGTCATGCCTTTTGGACTCAAAAATGCCAGAGCTACCTATCAGCGCCTCGTCAACAAGATGTTCACGGAACTAATAGGACGAACTATGGAAGTGTATGTGGATGACATGTTGGTAAAGTCCAGGAAAGCCGACGACCATGTAAGCCACCTGGGCGAGATGTTTCAGGTACTCCGCCGATATGGAATGAAGCTGAATCCTCTAAAGTGCTCCTTCGGAGTATCATCGGGAAAATTCTTAGGATTTATCGTCCACGCAAGAGGAATCAAAGCAAACCCTGAACAAATCCGGGCTCTAAAAGAAATAAGGATACCTTCCACTCGAAAAGAAATGCAGAGCCTAAACGGAAAGGTGGCCGCCCTAAGCAGATTCATTTCCAAAGCAACTGACAAGTGTGTCCCTTTCTTCGAACCTCTCAAGAAAGACAAAGGGAAGTTCGAGTGGACCGATGAATGCTTAAAAGCCTTCCTTAACCTAATCGAACACCTTCAGAGACCACCAGTACTCTCAACTCCGAATGAAGGTGAAGTGTTGTACCTATACCTCGCTGTATCATCTCATGCTTTAAGCGCCGCCTTGGTAAGAGAAGAAGACCGCACACAACGCCCGGTTTACTTTGTAAGCAAAAGATTTACAGGGGCAGAAGCCAGATATCCTAAACTCGAGAAATTAGCATATTGTTTACTAATCGCGTCACGAAAACTGCGACATTACTTCCAATCTCACTCCATCAGAGTTCTAACCGATCAACCATTAAGACAGGTGCTCCATCGTCCTGACACTTCTGGGCGACTCCTCAAATGGTGCATTGAACTAAGTCAGTATGATATCACCTACCATCCTCGCACCGCTATCAAAGGACAAGCCATGGCCGATTTCATTGCCGAATTCACTACCAACGAAGGCAAGGAACAATCCGAAATAGCAAAAAACATCAAGTGGAACCTCTTTATAGATGGAGCATCGAACGAACAAGGCTCGGGGGCAGGTATTGTGATCATCACCCCCAGGGGAAGAAAGCTGTACTATGCATTAAGGTTGGAATTCACGGCCACTAACAATGATGCGGAATATGAGGCAGTAATTGCGGGATTGGAACTTGCCCTAGAAATTGGAGTCAATTCTTTATGTCTTCATAGTGATTCTCAGCTTATCGTAAACCAGGTACTAGGAGAGTTCCAGACTCGAGGAGAACGACTCACAGCATACCTAAAGAAAACCAAACTGCTGCTCGATCAATTGGACCACTATCTAATCAAACACATTCCTCGAGAAGAGAACCAAGAGGCCGATGAACTTGCAAAGCAAGTTAGTATGAAGAATAGCACCATTTCCGGAGCACTAGCCATCTCAAGGCAGCTAGCCCCAAGTTTCGAACAAGTGAATCTAATAACTGCAATCGAAGAAGGAACCTGGATGACGCCTATCCGGAAATATTTGCAAGATGGCACACTACCCGACAGACGTGACGAAGCCAAGAGAATCTGGAGGAAAGTTCCCCACTACACAATACAAGAAGGCATCCTCTATCGGCGTGGCTTCTCTAGCCCCTTATTAAGATGCGTCGCCGGAAGGGAAGCCAAGGAAATCTTATCAAACATCCATCAGGGAGGTTGTGGAGATCACACTGGAGGGCAGACTCTGGCAAAAAAGATACTCCGATATGGATATTACTGGCCCACACTAAACAAAGACGCCTTAGACTTCGTCAAGAAATGCGACAGATGTCAGAAATTTGCCAAGATTCCTCGATTGCCCACAAATGAGATTACTCAAATGACCAGCCCTTGGCCCTTTGCTGTATGGGGAATTGACTTAATTGGCGAACTGCCAACGGGCCGAGGCGGAGCCAAATATGCTATAGTGGAAGTCGATTATTTCACCAAATGGGTGGAAGCGGAACCTCTAAATAAAATATCTTCAGCAAAAGTTATCAACTTCTTGATCAAAAATATTCTGTGCAGGTATGGAGTCCCACTCAAGATCATATCAGACAACGGACTCCAATTTGACAGCGAAGAATTCGCCGACTGGTGCCAAGAGAATGGAATTCATAAAAGCTTCTCATCAGTAGCTTATGTTTGCACCAAAATTGGGCAAACACCCTTCGGAAGTTTTTGAAGAGATAGTAAATGAAGAACTTGAATTGGAAATAAGGCTATCTAACAAAAACTCCAAATCACAGAAAAGTAAATTGCACAGAAGACAAGGATTTAGAGTGGTTCGGCTATGCGTCTACGTCCACTATGAAGCTTTATCACTTTATTCCTTAATACTTGAAGATTACATGTGTTTTTAAGCAAATTACAGCAGAAAATGGACTTAAATTCGAAATTATCAGCAAAGGAGGTAGTATGGAGTGATTACGGCAGCGTTTAGGCTTATTCTTCTTCTCCAAATTCTCCGGTCCCTTTTCTGAATGACCAGGGGCTCTATTTGTAGGTATGGAAGGCCAAAATCCCGCCTAAAACTCAGGGGAGCTGCTTGGCGCGTGAGGGGGGCCCATAAGCCCACGTTCTCGAAGTCCTTGCCCAGTTTGGGATCGATTCGAAGTGAACTTCGAATCGATCATAAACGCATACGATCGAGGCGAAATTTGGTGTGGACATTCTTCAACATGTATGTGAACTACTGTAAAAATTTCATGGGATTTGGATCAGTGGATTGGAAGTTATGATCGGTTCGAAATTGGTGTCTTCGGCCTTCTGTTTGGTTCGAATCGATGAAATGGTCTTGTTCGAATCGATCCGTTTGATTCGAGTACCTCGAACCGATCCCAGGGCGCCTTTCTTCGAGTCGATCCCTATCTTTTGCCGTGTGGTTGGATTCGAAGTGTGTCTTTGAATCGATGGGGATGGTGTTTGTTCGAATCGATCCAAATGTGTTACCTTGGATCGATTCGAAGTTGTCTTAGCATGTTGGATTCGAAGACAGCGTGATGCCGCATGGTGGGCTTGTGGTCTCGTGAAGATGGATTCGAACTAGCGCACAGTTGATGGAGTCGAAGTATGGTTGCTTGGATGGATTCGAAGCATTCATGTCCGGTGGATTCGAAATGAGGCAGCCGAGTATGGATGGATCCGATGGGTTCGAAAGTGATGGAGTCGAACCTGTGGGGGATTCGAAGGGTTCGAAGGAGATGGTTTCGAACTGGGGCGTGACGATGGATTCGAAGACGACCATCACGATGGGTTCGAAAGCAGTGTGTTCCCTCCAAGTTGACTCGATCATAACTTGAGCATACGAACTCGGATTGACTTGAAATTTGAGATGCTAACTCCTGTGGTCTTTCTTGCCGTGTCTTATCAATTGTAGCTCAATCGGGACTCGGACAAAATTCAGTGATATCCATGGCGAAAGGAAGTACGATCAACCTCTGAGGTGAACTGTCCTTCGTTTTTCGATCAATCTTTTGGTATCACGGCTTTTGCCCAAAAAGTGGGATAACATTTTGCCCCCCAAAGTACGTCTTGTGGAAACATGACGTGCTTTGAATAGTCGCCATTTTATTCTGAAAATTATTGCTCTCTTTTCGTTGAAACTCATATGTCGTATTGCTGTAACCTTGCCTTGATATGGTTGATTGCTGTGTGATTGCGCTTGATCGTTGGCTGTCGTTGTTGCAACCGGGTGAATATTTGGTCCCTGTAAATGTTCAAAATCGAATGTTAGTTCGATAAGTGTACACATTTATTAGCTTCGTCCTTGTTAACGTTGTGCGTCCATGAGTCATGTTGGTTTTTGTTTGCTGCCGAATTCTGTCCCGATTTTCTCCCGAATCGATTTTAGATTCAAGTCAAAGTGTTGTTTATCAGTGGTTTTTGATGGATTCGAAGTTATGATTGTATGAATTGATGGCTTTCGAATCGATGTTGTCTCTGATGGATTCGAAAATTCTATGGAGTCGAAACTTCTGATGGATTCGAAATTTCTATGGACTCGAAAGTTCTATGGATTCGAAACTTCTGATGGATTCGAAACTTCTGATGGATTCGAAACCTCTATGGAGTCGAAACTTCTGATGGATTCGAAACTTCTGATGGATTCAAAACTTCTGATGGATTCGAAACTTCTATGGATTCGAAACTTCTGATGGATTCTAAAGTTCTATGGATTCGAAATTTCTATGGATTCGAAACTTCTGATGGATTCGAAATTTCTATGGATTCGAATTTCTATGGATCCGAAACTTCTATGGATTCGAAACTTCTGATGGATTCGAAATTTCTATGAATTCGAATCTTCTATGGAGTCGAAACTTCTATGGAGTCGAAACTTCTGATGGATTCGAAACTTCTGATGGATTCGAAACTTCTGATGGATTCGAAATTTCTATGGATTCGAAAGTTCTATGGATTCGAAACTTCAGATGGATTCGAAACTTCTATGGAGTCAAAACTTCTGATGGATTCGAAACTTCTGATGGATTCGAAACTTCTGATGGATTCGAAACTTCTATGGATTCGAAACTTCTTATGGATTCGAAAGTTCTATGGATTCGAAACTTCTATGGATTCGAAACTTCTGATGGATTCGAAATTTCTATGGATTCGAATTTCTATGGATTCGAAACTTCTATGGATTCGAAACTTCTGATGGATTCGAAATTTCTATGGATTCGAAACTTCTATGGAGTCGAAACTTCTGATGGATTCGAAACTTCTGATGGATTCGAAACTTCTATGGATTCGAAACTTCTGATGGATTCGAAAGTTCTATGGATTCGAAATTTCTATGGATTCGAATTTTTATGGATTCGAAACTTCTGATGGATTCGAAACTTCTGGTGGATTCGAAACTTCTGATGGATTCGAAACTTCTGATGGATTCGAAACTTCTGATGGATTCGAAAGGAGGCATGCCCTTGATGGATTCGAAGTAGGGCGTTTATGATGGATTCGAAGCAAGGCTTCTGTGATGGGTTCGAACATGATGGGTTCGAAACAGATGGTTTCGAACATGGTGGGTTCGAACCGTGCCTTCTCTTAACTTGAATCCATCATAACTTGGGCATACGACCTCGGATTGACTTGAAATTTGAATTTAGATAACGCTTGATGGTTGTTTTGAAAGGTTCCTTCGTATAGATCCTCTCCTGGACCGATGTAGAAGGTTAAAGGAATCGAATTTGGATTGCGCGAGTGTAATGTTTCGAACCGATGCATTCGAGCATTGATGGGTTCGAAATCCACGTTTGTACCGATGTAGAAGGTTAAAGGAATCGAATTTGGATTGCGCGAGTGTAATGTTTCGAACCGATGCATTCGAGCATTGATGGGTTCGAAATCCACGTTTGTATGGATGCAATATGCCTGTGCAATGATGGGTTGTGTGAATATGAGACTTCGAATCGATGCGTTGGAGCATTGATGGATCCGAATTCTACATTCGAACCGACGGAGTATACTCGTGCTATGATGGATTCGAAGCTGACATTCGAACCGATCTGAAAGGATGGTTTCGAACTAGTAGTTCGTTTCGGTGGGTTCGAAACTGATCGTCGAATCGATGATTTGGATGGATACGAAGTCGTTGATGTGAGTAAGGGCTTCGAATCGATGCGCCCACCGTTAGTTTCGCATCGATGCAACTTGTTGCTCTGTAGTGCGTTTCGTACCGATGAGGTATGGAGTGAACCTCGAATCGATAGGGCTTTAGGCCGATGGGTTCGAAGGTTAACTTCGAAACGACCCGATGCTTGACCGGTTGTGACCGGTTGGGTTGACTGGGAGAGCAATCGCCTCGGTCACATCACAAGTTTCGTATAAATAGCAGTGGGCCTGCCACTTTTTCACTTTTCACTTTTACTCTTTTCTTGCTTTCTACTACGCAGTGCATCGTTTCGAAGCATCAAAAGGGGGAACACTGTGTCGTATCGTCGAGTCAATCCAGATTCAAGCCTTTAATCTCTCGAATCCATTGTTCAAATTAGGTAATTAGCCTCGGATTCAAACGACGAAGCTGTTTCGAACCCATTTCTGTTCATCGATTGCATAACTTAGAGTTTTGCAAAACCAGATCTGGTTTGGGATGGTTTCGAACCGATGCGTGGGTTCGAGTTCGAATCGAAGACGGTGGTGTCTTTTCATTAGATTTCGAATCGATCCTTGGAAAGTCTTTGCTTGGATGCGTAGTTCGCACCGATCGAGGGATTCGAGGGGTCCATTCGAGTCGATGGATTCGAACCCATAGGCTATCGTTTCGAAGTCCCCAACTTCGTATAGATACGAAGTGGGTCGGTTCGAAAGTGGATGATGTGGAGTTGAGGTTTTCGTATCGGTTCGAACTTGTCAAGCAATGATCGATTCGAAGTCGTCCCTTATCGATCGTTTCGGACATGCCACGTGGTTATCGGTTCGGAGCGCGCCTAACTTCATGGTTTCGAAGCGAATTCAGGATGGTTTCGAACGCATGGGTTCGAAACTACGTCGGGATGGGTTCGAACGCATGGGTTCGAACGAAGAGGTCTTCGGTTGGGTTCGAACGAAGTCTTTGTGATGGCTTCGAGCCCTATATGATGGATACCAAATTTTGAAATTTTTCAAGCATAACTCCGACGAGCTTCATTCCTGCATATTCGGACTTGAATATTAAACTGCATACTTGACTGCCTTTTGAAGCTCGTCGATGGAACTATAACAACTTCTATTCGAACCGACTTCCATCATATAAACGATTTAGTGATGACGGTCAGCGATGACGGTCATTATAGCTGGACTCCGTAGCTTTGTCGTTTGCATATTTACTTTAACTCTGTAACATTCATTCAAGTAACGCATGGCACGGTACCACACACATTCATACACGTTACACTGGGGAACACACGGGTTCTTTGTCGTCTAATGATGGCTTCTCATGAGTCAGCTAGTTATGGAACCTTCAAGTTCACAGCAGCAGGAGATTCAAGGTACAGTCTCTCCGAGGCTAGAGATTCCGGATATAGATCCTGAGATCATCGGTCCGGCTCCGGACGAACTTCCCGATGCTTCGTTCATTGCCAATCCATCGGATTCCGTTCCGTCGAATATCTCTGAAGACATGCTGTGGAGAATATGTTTGAGGCACGGCTTGTCGCTAGACGATGTGTTACTGCCGGGGCCGAATGATAGACCACACAATCCACCGGAAGGGTACACAACATTTAACCGCCACGCGTGTGCGGCCGGGACACTTCCCCCGTTTAACGAGTATATAAGAGAAGTACTGTCGTTTTTGAGGATCGCCACATCTCAGCTGCACCCGAACGGATATGCGTCGATCAATAGCTTGTTCATTGCATTTATGGAATGTCTCCATCGACCGCCACTCCCAATCGAAATCAGATACTTGTTTAATTTCAAAACTCGGGGTGATTATCCCTCTTTCACATTTATGGAAGCAGTGAGGAATTGTCAAGTGGTCACCGGATCCTGGACAAGGCTAAGTTACTATAGGACAGAATGGTTTTATGTCAGATGTCCTCCAGGATTTGCCCGACGATGGTTATTCAGACGTGAGTATAACTGAGCTCTTAAATAGTTACTACGGCAATTGCAGCCGAAGTGAGACTTATATTAATTTTTTCTTTTTACAGCAACGATCCCGCGACCCGTGTGACGACCGCCCATGACTCCCGCACCAAAACAAGAGAAAAGTGCGCTGAAAGGTGTGCAAGGCAGCCATGGACGATAGTCAGGGAAAAATAAAATTGCAGAATCTCTATCGTAACTCACAGCGCATGGATAAAATACAATAGAGAAATATATAGTGAAGTCTCATAACAGAAAATCATCATATAAGCATCACAGAAGTTTTATACAATCATCTCAACAAATCCATACATCAAGACCTCACTACAACACTCAACAAATACAGCAGCGGATACCCAGTACATATAAGAAAATAATATGCATAGCCTCCTGCTCGTCTTCGTCATCATCAGCGGAAAACCCTAAGCACAGCACCTGCCACCTGCTACCTAGTCTGCCCATCCCAAACATGGATGAACAGCCCAAGGTAATAAGAGAAGACATATAACCTTGAGTCAGACAAAGTCTTAGTGAGCAGTAAATTAACTATCAAACATACCAAAAGAGCATAAGGGATAAAAGGAATAGGAACCAAACCATCCCACTCCACCTCTTTCTACAGTGATAGCCCCCAGACACACACTAAGGAGAAGCAAGCATAGCATAGCATATAATTAAAGTAAAGCAATAATCACTCGAGTCAAGGGCGATGTTTTCCAAATACAAACCCCCAAGGCCTAAACCAAGATCAGATAAGCACCCAGAAAATACCGCTCTTGAGACCGAATGATAATACAACCAAACATCCAAACATCCATGACTCTGGCTATCACTGTTATCATTGCCTCGATTTCATCGTTAGTTGAATGAACGGCACATTATTTCATCCGTCAGTCAAGGGCTAATGGTAACCCCGGTTCTAGACATAACTCCGCACGTCATCGTGACCCGTGCCTAGGATATCAATGCTGCCCAGAGTACTAGCACGCACGTACTTGGGATATCAATGCCGCCCAATGTACTTACACGCCCGTGCTTGGGATATCAATGCCGCCCAACGTACTCTTGCTTTGAGCATGCTAGAACCTTCAACAACGATGAAGTCTCAGCCTCCTAGCCATCCCCCTTGACGACTATTCTCACGCTAGCTCAAGCGCCTCTCGAGCCATCCATTATCCATTCAAAACTCGAACCATATCACCGAGTTATAACTTCGCACGTCATCATGACCCGTGCTTGGAACGTCATCGTGACCCGTCCCATCACAACATAAGCCTTGCCCCATCACATCATAGCAAAGTCCCATCTCAATCTCATGCTTTGCTTCCTCACATCATGGCAAAGACCATCATCATCGAATCCATCCATATGAGCTTCCACATCTGCTTCATATGCTACAGGCAGCTTCCACCATTCAAGAGCCTTTACACTTAGCTTTTGAATCATCTCGAACCATCTTGTTCCAAATCAACTACAAGCTAACTTGGAGCAATCAAATCTATCATACATTCACACAATCAATCATTAATACAACCAATCAAGCATTCAAACAAGGTCTAACAAGCAATATCAACTATAATGGCAATTTTGTAAATAAATGAGCAAAAGTCCAACATATGTGAAATCATGGTTTTTAGCATAGATCTATCAAATCTAAAACATGGGTTTTGTCTCTAATACTTGATAAATAACTTCTATAGATAAACATCTTCAAACATGATGGATCTACATGCAGACTTAAGGAAAATGCGAGAAAACGCTAACTTTAACACATAAACAAGTCACCAATCCAATATACTCCTTTGGATCCGCGTGAGAGATAACTACCACTCACCAAATCACCCAAACACTCCAAAAACAACACGCTTCAGATCTGGACAGCGGAGATCACGGCTTGATCCGGCGAAATCTCACTCAAAACGGTGAAATCTAGCTTGAACGGATGAAGATCTTCAACTTGGACACTTGGATCTTCGATCTCGATCTTCGATCTTGGATGGATGCTAACACTTGATTGGAATGGAGAAAAGAAGGTAAAGAAATGTTGTAGACAAGTCTTCAAAATGGCAGCACTTCGTCGCTTCAAAAACCGGTGCCAAAAAGTGAGAAAAACCCCGCTATTTATAGGCTGAATTCCCCCTTATCTCGGCCGTTCCTAAGTCGCCGCCGACCTAACCCTGCCGACCTAACAGCGCCGACCTAACCCTGCCGACTCAACCACCTAACTCGTGTACGACTCAGCTCTTGCCGACTTAATCCCATGGCCGACCTAACTACACGGCCGACCCTACGACTCATGCGACCTAACTCCTATACGACCTAACGCCTTCACAAACCCCACGACTTAGCCTAGTTCCGACCTAACATCTCCGACTTAACTTAGGTCGTCACCGACCTATCTACCCCAACCTCTTAACGACTTAACCCCCTAACGAGATAACACCCTGCCGACCCAAGCCCTTACCGACTCAAGACCCCACCGACTCAACTATCCACGACCTAAGCCCTAAGCCCCTTAAGCCGCTAACCCTTGAGTCGGTCACTATCTTAGGTCGGTCCATCCTATCTCGGTCATACTCTAAGTCGTCTATCCTTAAGTCGGTATCCCGGTAACTTTGCTAGCTCGGCAACACTTAACTCGGTCACTATGAGTCGGTCATATCCTTATGTCGCCTAAACTCCTTGAGTCGTAACTCCTATGACTCGGCCACTTCCTTAACTCAGCAAACCCCCTGAGTCGTAACTCGTACACGACTCATCCTTAACCCGGAGATCCTTAAGTCGGTCACAAATCTTATGAAGCTAACTCCTACTAGGTCGGTCCATCTCATGAGTCGGTTACGACTCAAGCCTTAACTCGGCTATGTTTATGAGTCGGTCACGACTCATCACTTCACTCGAGTTAACTTCTAAACGACTCAGGCTAGAAACAACACAAACAACGCTAACGACCTGCAAATTCTACGATTTATCGACACGTAAAATACGGGTCGTTACATTCTCTCCCCCTTAGGAATTTCGCCCCCGAAATTCCAAGCAAACAACAGCAATCACAATTCTTCCGCATGCCTACCATCCATAGCAATCAACAAACCATGCATCCAATTCTAGCCTAGCATGCAGAATTCTAAGACTTAGAACAAGCTACAAATTCATGAGATGTCACGACACTTTAGGGCCATACCTCGAAGAGTCCGGGATGAGCTGCCTTCATCCTCTCTTCCTCCTCCCATGTACAGTCGTTAACATCATCACTCCATTGTACCTTGAGCAACGTAATCGTCTTCCTCCTAAGCTGTTTCGTATCGGTTTCAACAATACGAAGCGGCTTACGAGGTTTCATAACCATGGGGTCAACCTCTAAGTCTTCACAGCTATCAGCAGAAACCACTGTAGTTGGGTCGTGCACATACTTCCGTAGATAAGATATATGAAAAACATTGTGCACACCCGCCATCTTTTCCGGTAATTCCAATCTATAAGCGAGCTTTCCAATTCGCTCGATAATCGGGAATGGTCCAACAAATCTCGGAGTTAACTTTCCTTTCTTCCCAAATCTAATAACATTCTTCAATGGAGAAATCTTCACAAAAACCATATCGCCCACGTCGAATTCCAAATCCTTTCGACGATTGTCGGCATAACTCTTCTGACGATCTTGGGCTGCCTTCATTCTTTGCCGAATGATCTCTATACAATCCGAAGTCTGTCGAATCATTTCTGGCCCAAGTATCAGCTTTTCTCCAGTTTCCAACCAACATGTCGGAGAGTTACACGGTCTTCCATATAATGCCTCATATGGTGCCATCCCAATACTCGACTGATAACTGTTATTATAAGCAAACTCCACCAAATGAAGGTGATCTTCCCACGATCCACCGAAGTCCAAAACACATGCTCTAAGAAGATCTTCCAAAACTCGGTTGACTCTCTCAGTCTGACCATCAGTTTGAGGGTGATAAGCTGTACTCAAACACAACTCGGTTCCCAAAACTTCCTGGAAGCTCTTCCAAAATCCACTAGTGAACAATGGGTCTCGATCGCTCACTATACTCTTCGGAACACCATGGAATCGAACAATCCACTTCACATACAGCTCAGCCAACTTCGACGCAGTCCTAGTCGATCGAACAGGAATGAACCTTGCACTCTTGGTCAAACGATCTACTATGACCCAAATCCCTTCATTCCCTGCTCTTGTCCTAGGTAGACCATCGATAAAATCCATCGACACTTGCTCCCACTTCCACGTAGGAACCTCTAATGGCTGAAGTAGTCCACTGGGCTTCTTCTGCTCAGCTTTCACCAACTGGCAGTTCATACACTTGGAAATAAAACTTCCAACATCTTTCTTCATACCTTCCCAGTAATAAGCCCTCTTCATATCCCGATACATCTTATTACCACCTGGATGGATTGTCAACTTCGAGTGATGACTTTCCCTCAGAACCTCATTTCTCAACCCATCTATATCGGGAACAACCAATCGTCCTTGTTTCCGAAGCCAACCCTCTCAATCGACCTCGAATCCTTTATCCTTCTCTGGTTCCAATCCAGATTCCAAATCACGGATAATCTTGACAAGCTTATCGTCTCTCTTTTGGCTCTCGCCAATCCTTTCTATAAGAGTAGGCCTTATCGATAAGTTTGCCAACAACTCAGGTTCCAATTCACATCTAGGCCTGAAGTCAAACTCAGCCAAATACTCGAGACTCTTCCATTCCGAAAACATGGCTCCCAAACCTGCATGTCTTCGACTTAACGCATCAGCCACTGCGTTACCTTTTCCCGGAGTATAGGCTATACCAAAATCATACGATGCTAAGAACTCTAGCCACCTTTGCTGTCGAAGATTCAAATCCTTTTGGGAGAACAGATACTTCAACGACTTATGATCTGTGAACAACTCGAATCTAACTCCCAATAGATAGTGTCTCCACATCTTCAAAGCAAACACAATCGCCGCTAACTCCAAATCATGAGTCGGATAATTCCTTTCATGCGGCTTCAGTTGTCGACTAGCATACGCAACAACTTTATCCTTCTGCATTAGCACTGCTCCAAGTCCAGTGCCACATGCGTCGGTGTAAACCACCATCTCATCATTCCCACTTGTAATGGTCAAAACAGGAGCACTCGTCAGTCGCTCTTTCAGGATTACGAAAGCTTGCTCACACTTACCATCCCATCTGAACACTTGGTTCTTCTTCGTCAATCCCGT
The DNA here is from genome assembly GCA_030765085.1 of Allium cepa. Lineage (NCBI taxonomy): Eukaryota > Viridiplantae > Streptophyta > Magnoliopsida > Asparagales > Amaryllidaceae > Allium > Allium cepa. The sequence continues at coordinate 31,211,691 of CM060943.1, read as the reverse complement.
CAACGGTGCAGCTATCTTGGAAAAGTCTTTGATAAACCGACGATAATATCCTGCTAATCCAAGAAAACTTCTTACTTCAGATGCATTCTTAGGTCTAATCCAATCCTGGATCGCTGCCACCTTAGCGGGATCAACTGCTATTCCATTTCCAGAGATAACATGGCCTAAGAACCTCACTTCACTCTTCCAGAAGTGACACTTCGAAAACTTAGCCTTCAGCTGATGTTTCCGTAGTATTTCCAAAACAATCCTCAAGCGCGTCTTGTGCTCTTCCTCAGTTCTGGAATAAATCAGAATATCATCCACGAACACAAGCACGAACTTATTCAACTGATCTCTGAACACTCTATTCATAAGATCCACAAAGTATGCTGGTGCGTTAGTCAATCCAAACGGCATTACCAGCCACTCATAAAACCCGGATGGTGTCCTGAAAGCAGTCTTCGGCACACTATCCTTCGCCACTCTCAACTGGTGAAATCCCGTTGCCAAATCCATCTGAGAAAACACCTTAGCCTCGTGAAGCTGATCAAACAAGTCATCTATTCTCGGCAATGGATACTTGTTCTTCTTAGTCACCTTATTCAGCTCACGATAATCAACACACAACCTCAACGATCCATCCGCTTTGGTTGCGAACACAACTGGCGCACCCCATTCGGACACACTTCTCCGAATGAATCCTTTCCGCAAAAGGTCATCAACTTGCACCTTCAGCTCCTGCTGCTCCCTCGGTGCCATCCGCCTAAGAGGCATCACAACAGGTCTGGCTCCCTCAACTAGATCGATACGAAACTCGATCTTCCTATGCGGCGGCAACCCTTTGACTTCGTCAAAGACATCCTCAAATCCATTCACAATAGGCACCGATGACAGTCCATCCCGTGGAACAACCAGCGAATACATGAAGCTCATGAAGACGCCTTCTTCATGCTTACATCGTATCACAACCTTTCGCCCATCCACATTCCCGACTGTCACCTCCAGCCTCTCACAATCAATCCTAGCCGCATACTTCCTAAGCCAGTCCATACCCAAAATAATTCCGAACCCCGCAAAGTTCAGAACAAAGCAATCACAAACAAACGAGCAATCATGACTCGACACAACTAGACCACGGCATATCATACACAAACATGACGAACCCCCCACTGGATTAGTCACAACCAATGGCCTATCAACAATATCCGGTTTCAAACCTAACCGGTCAACCAAATCATCACAAACAAAAGAATGCGACGCTCCAGTATCAAACAACACTCTAACTGGAACACCACAAATAGAAAGAGTACCTTGAACCACCACACTCTTCCCCTTCTCTTCCGCAGTAGGAACTCTTGAAGACGACGGAACAGCTTCCAAAGCATAAGCTTGAACAACCTGCCTATCTTTCCTCGGCTCCGGACAATTCTTCTTAATATGCCCCAGCTTATCACAGTTGTGGCACTTCACTGCCACCTTCGGATTCTTGCAATCCCTGGAGAAGTGGCCTTTCTGCTGGCAGTTGAAACAAGTCACTTCGCCTTTTAGCTTCTTCTGGCCATTCTTACTTTTCTGCTGTTGCTGCTTCCTCTTATTATTGCCACTCTGCTGTGGTTTAGATCCTTCCCTGGTTATAGCAACAACAGAACTTTCCCTCGGAAACAAACTCTCATGCCGGAGAGCTTTCTCTACAAGCTTCTCAAATGGATCGTCCAGATGATCCACTAATTGCCTTCCCAGATAAGCATCCAGACCAGTCACAAACTTTTCATTCTTCTGGTAGGGAGAATCAATATATGATCTGGCATACTTAGACAAAGCTTCGAACTCAGAGATATACTCAAGAACAGGCCTCCCTCCTTGCTTGAGTTCTACAAACCTCTTGAACAAAGCAGACTTCTGAACAGTGGAGATGAACTTGGCCTCAAATCTATCTTGGAATTGCTCCCAAGTAATCTCCTCTTCTGGGGTATCTATAGTGATAGAATTCCACCAATCAGCAGCTCTCCCCTGAAGCTGTCTCGATGCCAACTTTCTCTTGGTTGCATCATCAATCCCTAGATCACCAAAGATTCTTTGACAAGAATCAATCCATCTCTGTACCTCAATAGTCGACTCCGTCCCCAAGAAAGCTTTTCCCCCAAGAGAAGTATAATCCTTACAAAGCTTGGCAAAATCCACCGTCCTTGGAGCCTGGACTTGAACTCCCACATCCACAGAAGATCCTGAAGCTGGTACCCTCCTCATGATGGAAGTCATCATAGCTTCAAACATAGCTCCATAATCAACAGCTTCCCTAGCAGCTCGACTATCCCTCGCAGCTTGCCTCTCACTTCGACTCATTCTTAATATCTGTAAAAAGAATGATTAGAACACCTTAAGAAACAACTGCATAAGGAGTTCAAATCCATCTAAACTACTATACTATATATAGTAATCATCCATCAAAATACAATTACGTCTCTCTTACGTAGTTACGTCAGCGAGCGTTGGCTAAAATCGATTAACCAAAGCTCTGATACCAAATGTGACGACCGCCCATGACTCCCGCACCAAAACAAGAGAAAAGTGCGCTGAAAGGTGTGCAAGGCAGCCATGGACGATAGTCAGGGAAAAATAAAATCGCAGAATCTCTATCGTAACTCACAGCGCATGGATAAAATACAATAGAGAAATATATAGTGAAGTCTCATAACAGAAAATCATCATATAAGCATCACAGAAGTTTTATACAATCATCTCAACAAATCCATACATCAAGACCTCACTACAACACTCATCAAATACAGCAGCGGATACCCAGTACATATAAGAAAATAATATGCATAGCCTCCTGCTCGTCTTCGTCATCATCAGCGGAAAACCCTAAGCACAGCACCTGCCACCTGCTACCTAGTCTGCCCATCCCAAACATGGATGAACAACCCAAGGTAATAAGAGAAGACATAAAACCTTGAGTCAGACAAAGTCTTAGTGAGCAGTAAATTAACTATCAAACATACCAAAAGAGCATAAGGGATAAAAGGAATAGGAACCAAACCATCCCACTCCACCTCTTTCTACAGTGATAGCCCCCAGACACACACTAAGGAGAAGCAAGCATAGCATAGCATATAATTAAAGTAAAGCAATAATCACTCGAGTCAAGGGCGATGTTTTCCAAATACAAACCCCCAAGGCCTAAACCAAGATCAGATAAGCACCCAGAAAATACCGCTCTTGAGACCGAATGATAATACAACCAAACATCCAAACATCCATGACTCTGGCTATCACTGTTATCATTGCCTCGATTTCATCGTTAGTTGAATGAACGGCACATTATTTCATCCGTCAGTCAAGGGCTAATGGTAACCCCGGTTCTAGACATAACTCCGCACGTCATCGTGACCCGTGCCTAGGATATCAATGCTGCCCAGAGTACTAGCACGCACGTACTTGGGATATCAATGCCGCCCAATGTACTTACACGCCCGTGCTTGGGATATCAATGCCGCCCAACGTACTCTTGCTTTGAGCATGCTAGAACCTTCAACAACGATGAAGTCTCAGCCTCCTAGCCATCCCCCTTGACGACTATTCTCACGCTAGCTCAAGCGCCTCTCGAGCCATCCATTATCCATTCAAAACTCGAACCATATCACCGAGTTATAACTTCGCACGTCATCATGACCCGTGCTTGGAACGTCATCGTGACCCGTCCCATCACAACATAAGCCTTGCCCCATCACATCATAGCAAAGTCCCATCTCAATCTCATGCTTTGCTTCCTCACATCATGGCAAAGACCATCATCATCGAATCCATCCATATGAGCTTCCACATCTGCTTCATATGCTACAGGCAGCTTCCACCATTCAAGAGCCTTTACACTTAGCTTTTGAATCATCTCGAACCATCTTGTTCCAAATCAACTACAAGCTAACTTGGAGCAATCAAATCTATCATACATTCACACAATCAATCATTAATACAACCAATCAAGCATTCAAACAAGGTCTAACAAGCAATATCAACTATAATGGCAATTTCGTAAATAAATGAGCAAAAGTCCAACATATGTGAAATCATGGTTTTTAGCATAGATCTATCAAATCTAAAACATGGGTTTTGTCTCTAATACTTGATAAATAACTTCTATAGATAAACATCTTCAAACATGATGGATCTACATGCAGACTTAAGGAAAATGCGAGAAAACGCTAACTTTAACACATAAACAAGTCACCAATCCAATATACTCCTTTGGATCCGCGTGAGAGATAACTACCACTCACCAAATCACCCAAACACTCCAAAAACAACACGCTTCAGATCTGGACAGCGGAGATCACGGCTTGATCCGGCGAAATCTCACTCAAAACGGTGAAATCTAGCTTGAACGGATGAAGATCTTCAACTTGGACACTTGGATCTTCGATCTCGATCTTCGATCTTGGATGGATGCTAACACTTGATTGGAATGGAGAAAAGAAGGTAAAGAAATGTTGTAGACAAGTCTTCAAAATGGCAGCACTTCGTCGCTTCAAAAACCGGTGCCAAAAAGTGAGAAAAACCCCGCTATTTATAGGCTGAATTCCCCCTTATCTCGGCCGTTCCTAAGTCGCCGCCGACCTAACCCTGCCGACCTAACAGCGCCGACCTAACCCTGCCGACTCAACCACCTAACTCGTGTACGACTCAGCTCTTGCCGACTTAATCCCATGGCCGACCTAACTACACGGTCGACCCTACGACTCATGCGACCTAACTCCTATACGACCTAACGCCTTCACAAACCCCACGACTTAGCCTAGTGCCGACCTAACATCTCCGACTTAACTTAGGTCGTCACCGACCTATCTACCCCAACCTCTTAACGACTTAACCCCCTAACGAGATAACACCCTGCCGACCCAAGCCCTTACCGACTCAAGACCCCACCGACTCAACTATCCACGACCTAAGCCCTAAGCCCCTTAAGCCGCTAACCCTTGAGTCGGTCACTATCTTAGGTCGGTCCATCCTATCTCGGTCATACTCTAAGTCGTCTATCCTTAAGTCGGTATCCCGGTAACTTTGCTAGCTCGGCAACACTTAACTCGGTCACTATGAGTCGGTCATATCCTTATGTCGCCTAAACTCCTTGAGTCGTAACTCCTATGACTCGGCCACTTCCTTAACTCAGCAAACCCCCTGAGTCGTAACTCGTACACGACTCATCCTTAACCCGGAGATCCTTAAGTCGGTCACAAATCTTATGAAGCTAACTCCTACTAGGTCGGTCCATCTCATGAGTCGGTTACGACTCAAGCCTTAACTCGGCTATGTTTATGAGTCGGTCACGACTCATCACTTCACTCGAGTTAACTTCTAAACGACTCAGGCTAGAAACAACACAAACAACGCTAACGACCTGCAAATTCTACGATTTATCGACACGTAAAATACGGGTCGTTACAACCCGAAGGTGAACAGTTTAAGGAGATGGTGCGAGTACTTCGAGAAGTTCCGAGTGAAGATAGGGACATCGAGTTGCTTTTGACCGATAGGAATCTTCGGACTTATGGGCTGATTGAACGAGGGCAGAGCATAAGGTTTGAGGTGGCGCTAAGGATCGTTTCTAGAAAACGAGTCAAACATAAGAAGCCCGAAGTTGTCATAGCCGAGGAGGCTGATTCTGAAAGGACTCATACTGACGATGAGCTGCTGACCGAGCATACGGATGTAGCTCCGGAAGTCGCGGGGCAGAGAAAAGGCAAGGCTGCCATAGTTAAGTCAAGTGAGAAAAGGAGATGGAAATCGGCTGTCACGGCCCGTCCCGCAACCGGAGTTAGAATCTCGGAGATGTCTCCTCCACGAACTGAAAGTCTTTTTGAAGGGCTTGCCTACCTTCCAATCCCGGAAGACGTGTCTTTTCAACATGATGTCGGGTTGGAGGAGTTCCATCGTAACTTGGAATTGAGCGAGCCTCTTTTTACTAGCGAGGTCGACACTTCCGGTTGGTCTGGGGGAAATGCATATTCATACACATTTCACGACACTGCATAACCTTTGACTGTAAATTACCTGTTTAGAAGGGGGATTAATTCGATTTTATTTTGCTTTGCAGATACTATGTCTAAGCGGGGTTCAATGCTTGGGAGTCTTCGACATGCCCGCAAGTCTTCTTATTATGATTCACGCAGGCGAGAGGGAGATAGAGATTATGATCATGGACGCTCTGGGTATTATGACCAGGGACGTTCAGGTTATTCTAGTCATGAGAGATATGACTCGGACAGGGGCCATAGGCGTCGATCGCGATCGCGTACCCCTCCTCCTTCCAGAGATCCCGTACAACCTCCCGTTCGTGTCCCTCGTGATTCTTCTCGACATGTGCCGGCTTCTCAAGCTTCTTCATCTGAGGCGATGGCGCCGATGGTTGCGGAGGAACCTCCTGCTGAAATCATGGGGGAAGGAGCAATCAGGCTTGCGCAACTGAAGAGAGAGTTCCCGAATATCTGCTTCGACAACTATGTCTTTCCCCCGAACTTGAAAAGAATCCCACCGGAGGCCGAGCGGTGGGCGCTCGACTATGTGCATGATTTTTACGCACAGTACAAGGTGTGGTATAGAGCGGCCGAAAAAGCATCGGCCTTGGCCTTCGAACGAGCGGCCACCATTGAGAAGTTGCAGGCCGAGTTAGCACAAAAAGATCGCATCATTCAAGTGCTGAATTCTGAGGCTGAATCATCCCGTAAATCTGAAATAGAGGCCACCAAGAGAGCCGATGAAGCTCAAGCGGCGATGGAAAGAATGAAAAAGGAACATTATGTCACGGTGGAAGACATGGGCCACCGGAACACTGTCGTCACTGCCGAGAGGGATGCGGCGTTAAAAGAACTCAATGAGCTTAAGGCTAAACTCGCCGAAATCGCCAAGGAAAGGGATGATGCGAATAAGGCGGCGCAGGAGGCATGCGAACAGGCCGTAGTGCTTCGCACCGAAAGAGATGCGGCAGTGGGGAAAGTTCAAGCAGTCGAGGCAGAGGTGGAGGGCAAAGTTCAATACGCGGAGGCCAGGCTAGAGGCCGATATCGAAGATTTGCTTATAACCTACAACGCCAATGTACTAAAACGTAGAAATTTGGCCTGGCTTCAAGACTATCCGGTTCACCTCCGCAGCGCATGGGAACGATTGGTTGAGGAAGAGGAGGAAGCGCATCCGGGCGAATCGGTTGATCGATTCGAGTGCGAGAACCGGCTGCTAACTGAGGATGAGAAGAAGGTCCTTCATGATGCTATCATTGCTCATGAGAAGGAGACGATGGGTGGTCATTCCCTGGAAGTCGGAGAGGGATCGGGTATTGAGCACCATTCTGATGTTACTGAAGTCACCACATCGCTTTCGTCAGTGCCTGTGTCTGCGGTCAGCTTGCCACCTGTTCCTGCTTACGACCCGGAGCAGCCGCGCTTATCTCCTATCTACGAGCACACTTCCGAGGCCGTTCCGCCGTCTACGAGTCAGACTGGGGAAGGTATTTCAAAATTATCTCAAGTGTTTTCTAAATAAAGAGTTTGTTTTGAAGAAGTTACTAATAACTTATTGTTTTTGCCTAGTGACGGAGGATGCGCCGACAGTCACGGCTCAAGAATCAAGTCAAAAGGATAAGGCCATCGCCACCGAGACCACTGCTGTAGCTGCGATATCGACCGAGGCGGCACAGGGGAGTGGGTTATCTCTCGAGGAACAAATGGTGAGCGAGCTGCTCGGTGAGCAGAGCGGTTTCTCTACGGACTTACCGTTTATCATCGTTAGTGATCCCCTGCCGACCTCGAGCTCTTCGATGCGAGCTGCGGATGCCCCCAGCCAAGCCCAAGCGACTTGAGAAGAGGAGATTTTGGCTGAAATCAATGCTGAAATAGAAGCTGCGGGGCACAGTGGTAGCGCCGGTGGCAGCACGACGGCGCAGAGCCAAGCGTCTGCTAGGGTAGTGTCGTCGGGTGGCACTATCCCAACTTCCGTCACGGATCCAGTCCCCCCTACTCCTCCGGCGGGAAGCCTTCCTGCAGATTCGAGCTCCGAGGACATCGATATCATGCCCCCAGCCGAAGAGTCACCGCCGAAGAGGAGGCACTCAAAAAGAATTTCTGTCGCTAGTGATTCCGATGAGGAACCACTAATAAGAAAGACGAAAAAGAAGAAGAAATAGACGGGCTTTACAAGTAGACGTTTTGGTAAATAAGTACTTGTTTCTTTGTTTTTTAGTAAGCCGTGTATAGATGCAGGCTCGGCTCCTGGTAGTAGGGATTGTTTTTTGGAAGAACTTATTTGTACGTAAGTCCTTATTTTTAGTTAGTTGAAATAGACTTCAGTTTCTTTGTTTCAACTCTTGTTTTATTTGTGCTTAAGTACTTGCAGTGTCTTGTTTTCGGTCCGAAGTACTTGTGATGTTTTTATCGTTTAAGTAGAGCTCGCTTCATTTGCCGAGCCTGAAAATCTTGGTCACAAGTTGTGATTGATGAATGAGTTGAACTTCGGATGTTGTATCACTTTGGTTAGTGATTGACACTTAGCTTTCATGCCCCCCAGTCTCGGGGAACAACACTTGTATTTTTGGCAGTTGATCGCACTTGTTACAAATCTTAAGCACACGCCCGCATTCTGGCGACTTAGGATAATTTGAGATCGATAATCTGCTTTGCACTCTAGGAGTTTGAGAGTTATCGATGTTTGTATTGTGGTTCGCGCTCCGGGAACTTGGAATTGATGTTTACACTCCGCTTCACGCTCTGGGAACTGGGAGTTGATGTTGACATCTCAGTTCGCACTTCGGGAACTTCGAATTGTTGTTTGTACTTCGACTCGCGCTTTGGGAATCCGGAGTTAGCATCGATGCTTCGGTTCGCACTCCGGGAACCTGGAATAGATGTTTATACTCCGATTCACGCTCCGGGAACCGGGAGTTGATGTTGACATCTCAGTTCGCACTTCGGGAACTTCGAATTGTTTTTTGTATTCCGACTCGCGCTTTGGGAATCCGGAGTTAGCATCGATGCTTCGGTTCGCACTTCGGGAATCTGTAAGTTGTGTTTACACTTCAATGCATGCTTTGAGAACTCGGAGTTCGCATTGATGGGTTGGTTCACATTCCAGGAACCTGGAATAGATGTTTATACTCCGATTCACACTCCGGGAAGTCGGAGTTAGCCGATAGATGGTCAGTCACACCTATTTGAGCTTTTTAGGAATTCGTTCGCACTCCGGGAATGATGGATTTGATGTTTATACTCCAATTCACGCTCCGGGAAGTTGGAGTCCGTTCCTACTCTGGGAACGATTTATGGAATGTTTATACTCCAATTCACGCTGTGGGAAGTTGGAGTCCGTTCGCACTCTGGGAACGAATTATGGAATGTTTATACTCCAATTCACGTTGTGGGAAGTTGGAGTCCGTTCGCACTCTGGGAACGAATTATGGAATGTTTATACTCCAATTCACGCTGTGGGAAGTTGGAGTCCGTTCGCACTCTGGGAACGAATTATGGAATGTTTATACTCCAATTCACGCTGTGGGAACTGGGAGTCCGTTCGCACTCTGGGAACGAATTATGGAATGTTTATACTCCAATTCACGCTGTGGGAAGTTGGAGTCCGTTCGCACTCTGGGAACGAATTATGGAATGTTTATACTCCAATTCACGCTGTGGGAAGTTGGAGTCCGTTCGCACTCGGGGAACGAATTATGGAATGTTTATACTCCAATTCGCGCTGTGGGAAGTTGGAGTTGGTTGAGGGACTGCCGTGTGTCGGTCCAGTTCAGCCTTTGATGTTATGGCTTGCCCCCGAGCTGGGGTTTCACTTAGTGAGTTGCCGATTGTATCGCAGTCACTCGCTATTTGAATAGATTCCATTGTTTGATGGAATTTAGCTCTTCGTGTGTCGTGATTGTTGAACGTCGCATTCGGTGAATCACGGCTCTAGCTTGAAGAGATAATGTTTTGCTACTGAAATAAGAAAATATGGCAAAGTCAGTGCCTTATTACAAAATCAATCTTCAGAATGTAAAGGAAATTGCAAATTATTTATGGATTCAGTGAGCCTGTCATGTGTGACATTGATGAAGATCTTCATCGTTCCAGGCTCCTGAGAAAGTTGGTCCGCCACTGATGGCGTTTATCACCAATCTTCCACGGGGACCATTGGAGTCCTCACGTCTCGGTTGATTGGGTTCATTGTTTAGATTTGATGGACCCGCTTCTCTGGGCTGCGGTGTCCGCACAAACTGTTCAAGCTTCCTTTCTCTGATCAGTTTTTCAAAGAGAACTTGTAAGTGACAACATTCGTTCGTAACGATGGTTATGAAATACGTTGGACTCCATTGCAGTAGACTTCATTTTGTACCGATGAGCTCGACGTCCCTGGAAAATGAACTGATGATTCGCAGTTCGTATCAATGGATATCGGCCTCTGGAGGCGGTGATATGATGGATTCGAACTGCGTAATTCGTATCGATGCTATGATGGATATGAACAGTGGTTCGGTGATGGATACGAAGTAACTTGATGGACACAAACTAACAAGCCTCGATGGATTCGAACCACGTCTCCCAGGATGGATACGAAATGGCCAATAGGTGATCGAATCGATATGAAAGGCGTGCGTTTGAATCGTTGCGCAGTGGTATATGGACCCAATTCTTGATCGGTTCGAAATGGCACCGTGGGATCGATACGAAATGGAGCCTTGGGGATCGATTCGAAATGGTGCCTTGGAATCAGTTCGAAATGGAGCCCTGGGGATCGATTCGAAATGGAGCCTCCGGGATCGATTCGAAATGGGAGTTGCACGACCGATACGAGAATGTACGTGAGCATCGATACGAATTTGTGATCGATTCGAATATCACCTTTCCTTTTGGGTACGAAAATGGCCATATCTTCTGGATTCCAAAACTTGGATGCGAAAATCACCATACTTTTCAAGGCTACGAAGTAGGGATACGAAAACGACCATACTTTCAGGGGTTCGAAAGTATGGATACGAAGTTTATCATATTTTCGGGGGTCGAAAATATGGTTACGAAATTTGACATTTTTTCTGGATTCGAAAATAAGAGTACGGATTTCATGATGAATGCGGTTCTTCTTAGATTTTAGAGCAATCTGAATAGAATAGAAGGAACCCATGAACCATAGATCTGGATCTCTCTCTTAGATTTATTCAATCCGGTATCGATGACAGATCCAATGAGCAGGAGAAAAGCTGGGTTTTCTCAGTGAAAGCACCAAAATGTTTGCACCAAAATTGGGCAAACACCCTTCGGAAGTTTTTGAAGAGATAGTAAATGAAGAACTTGAATTGGAAATAAGGGCTATCTAACAAAAACTCCAAATCACAGAAAAGTAAATTGCACAGAAGACAAGGATTTAGAGTGGTTCGGCTATGCGCCTACGTCCACTATGAAGCTTTATCACTTTATTCCTTAATACTTGAAGATTACAAGTGTTTTTAAGCAAATTACAGCAGAAAATGGACTTAAATTCGAAATTATCAGCAAAGGAGGTAGTATGGAGTGATTCCGGCAGCGTTTAGGCTTATTCTTCTTCTCCAAATTCTCCGGTCCCTTTTCTGAATGACCAGGGGCTCTATTTATAGGTGTGGAAGGCCAAAATCCCGCCTAAAACTCAGGGGAGCTGCCTGGCACGTGAGGGGGGCCCATAAGCCCGCGTTCTCGAAGTCCGTGCCCAGTTTGGGATCGATTCGAAGTGAACTTCGAATCAATCATAAACGCATCCGATCGAGGCGAAATTTGGTGTGGACATTCTTCAACATGTATGTGAACTACTGTAAAAATTTCATGTGATTTGGATCAGTGGATTGGAAGTTATGATCGGTTCGAAATTGGTGTCTTCGGCCTTCTGTTTGGTTCGAATCGATGTAATGGTCTTGTTCGAATCGATCCGTTTGATTCGAGTACCTCGAACCGATCCCAGGGCGCCTTTCTTCGAGTCGATCCCTATCTTTTGCCGTGTAGTTGGATTCGAAGTGTGTCTTTGAATCGATGGGGATGGTGTTTGTTCGAATCGATCCAAATGTGTTACCTTGGATCGATTCGAAGTTGTCTTAGCATGTTGGATTCGAAGACAGCGTGATGCCGCATGGTGGGCTTGTGGTCTCGTGAAGATGGATTCGAACTAGCGCATAGTTGATGGAGTCGAAGTATGGCTGCTTGGATGGATTCGAAGCATGCATGTCCGGTGGATTCGAAATGAGGCAGCCGAGTATGGATGGATCCGATGGGTTCGAAAGTGATGGAGTCGAACCTGTGGGGGATTCGAAGGGTTCGAAGGAGATGGTTTCGAACTGGGGCGTGACGATGGATTCGAAGACAACCATCACGATGGGTTCGAAAGCAGTGTGTTCCCTCCAAGTTGACTCGATCATAACTTGAGCATACGAACTCGGATTGACTTGAAATTTGAGATGCTAACTCCTGTGGTCTTTCTTGCTGTGTCTTATCAATTGTAGCTCAATCGGGACTCGGACAAAATTCAGTGATATCCATGGCGAAAGGAAGTACGATCAACCTCTGAGGTGAACTGTCCTTCGTTTTTCGATCAATCTTTTGGTATCACGGCTTTTGCCCAAAAAGTGGGATAACAGCTTATCCTCAGGCAAACGGACAAGTCGAAGCTGTCAACAAAATTCTCAAAACCCTAATCAAGAAGAAGCTTGAAAAGTCAAAAGGCGCTTGGGTGGACGAACTTCCTACGACACTTTGGGCCTACCGCACATCTTTCAGAACATCAACGGGACATTCTCCTTTCTCTTTGGCATATGGATCGGTGGCAATGCTCCCAGTTGAGACTATTGTGCCTTCCCACCGTAGGATCCAATACAACCCAGAAGAAAACAAAGAACTCCTCCTCATGTCTTTGGATCTGATTGAGGAAAGGAGAAACGATGCAGCACTCAAAGCAGCAGCTCACAAACAAAAAGTGGCAGCGCTATACAATTCCAAAGTCAAGCATCGCAGCTTACAAGAAGGAGATCTTGTCCTCAGGCAAATCTTTCCGCGCCCCGGGGCACTGGACCCCATCTGGGACGGACCATATGTAATTCATAAAGATCTCCACAACGGAGCTTATATTTTGTCAACAGTGGACGGAGAGGTGTTCCAGAGGGCATGGAACATCCGACACCTCCGTCGATACTTTTCTTAACTTGTACTGCTCCTATGAAGTGAATTAACAAAGAGAATCAGTGGACGTAGGCATTTTCGTGCCGAACCACTTTAAAAAATCTTGTCTCTTTTTAACTTGTTCCTTTATATCTTGGCTGCTTGTTAAGTTTTATCCCTTTCTGTTGAACAAAATCCTATGGCGTCTCCACTCAAGACGCACCGCGGCCTCATCTGGATAAGGCCTAACAGGTACGCTACGATTCTATGCACTCGCCAATGAGACACTTTTGCTCCAGCATCCCTCTGCTGCGGGTTAACTCATTGATCGCGCCTGCCCTCAAAGCCAACTGTAATGAGCCGATTATAAGTCATCATAAAGGCCGACAATAGCCGATGGCAGCTCATTACGGCGTTCGGCTCGCCGGCAATTGTGAACCTACTTTAAGCCCCAACATAAGGTGTGGCCAGCCAGGGATAGTTCACGGCCAACAGCACCCACGCTAACCGGCCACGGTAAATCGAATAATACCTACGATTACGGACCATAATGGTTCAGGTAGTTAACGTGCGCGATCTCGGCTCCGATGTGTCTTAAGTGCGGCTGTGGTAAAAAAAAAACTCCCCGCGAAGGCGTAAGATGGGTGACAAATGTCTCCAAGACCCACAGCTAGGGAAAGTGACTACAAAACCCGTTTGCCACGAACTTAAGCACATCGACGGCCTTCCGTGACTGGAAGTTTTACTTTTTCTATATTTCCATTTCATTTAAATACTTTTCTCCTATCCTGTATAACGAACTCTAAAGTACAGGAAACCAAATAGGAAGCATTCACTCATGAGAATCTAAGCCTGCATACTGGGTGGCAGGGTACTCAGCTATATTCGTGATCAGTTACACAAGACACTCAAAGCTACCGCCTGCAAATAAAACATGAAGGGCGGTACTCTCTTCTCTTGTACATAAATACGTAACTATAGCTTGTTCATACACTAACATTGCAAAACATGAAATTATATTTCAAGCAAAAGCTTAACATCAAACACAACTAAAATCACAGGCATATACATAGTTATACTTCTCACGCAGCACATCAAGATGACAACAACATTCAAACATAACAAAATCAGCTTATATTATAAAACCACACGAAGTTATTCTTTACAAATAATATTATTACAGTCACATCAATGTCTTGGACTAACGTAAACAGTGATAAAAAGAAATAAAAAGGTGGCCGAATCCGGACAAGGAACCAGCTGCGTCCACACTTCGCTCTCGTCCTTCCGACTTCCCAAGTCTACTTGGCCGCAGGATCAGAGCCCCCAGCGTGTTGATCAGAAGTTCCACCTGTCCAATTCAGAAGAGGAATTCATTAAACGAACGATGAACGATCAAGTAATGGAAACGCAGAAAGAAAAGAAAAAGAGAAGAATAACTCACCAGCGTCCGCCGCTTGATCCTCATCCTCCAACTGCACGCCCGCTTCCTCCGCAGCAAGCAGCCACATTCCCTCCTTCACTGCCGCTTGCTCCTCCTTCGAGAACTGAGCAGTGACCGCATCCAGACTAAAAGCCTCTCCACCTTCCTTACCCGCATTGACCCTGGCCTCCTCTAAAACTTGAAGATATACCTTGGCCATAACCCGGGGGTTGTCATCCATCCAAGACAGACTGCCCTCCTTCCAAGTGTGGAAGTACATGTCCTGCAGCATCTCGTCCATCATCCCCTCATTCTCCTCAAACTCCCTCACCCGGGCCTCGGAGGCCTGCAACTTTGCGACAGCAACATCCCTCTCTGATCGGTATCTCAAGCAGTTAGCCTGGAGAGACCTCCTCATTTCCTCCTCCTTTAACTTGAGAGACCTCCTCATTTCCACCATCTCTTCCTTTAACTTGACTTGAGCCATTTCCGTGGCCTCAAGCCTCCCAGACAACTCCTCTACCCGCTCGAGATCCGCATTTCGAACCTCATCCACTGTCGTAATGGCCATGTTATTCCGCTCCTTGCAGGTGGCCTCCATCTTCCGCAGTTCTGCCCTACTAGCCTTCTCCATAGTCTCTTTCAGCCGCCTGGAGGCTTCCTCGTGCTGAGAAATCTGGATGGCTTGATCGGCAAGCTGCCTGGCCTGATCGGCAACCTTTAGCCTCAACCGAATATTAGCACTCCCAATCTCCTCCCCGGCCTTGACCAATCGAGCATAATGCTCCATTAATTTCTTGGTCTCTTCAGCCACCCGATCAATATTAGCCTTGGCCTCGTCCCCCATAGTAACTACCCGAGTAGTAAGCAGATCAAGATCTAGGGACTTGGCCTCATCAAGCACTCGTACCATGGGGTTGCGGGGAAGAAGGTGCTCACCCGTGGCCTCATCAAATGAGATATCATGAAAGCTTGGATCTAAATCAGGATGACCGGCAAAGGGGTCACGAGGCACGTGACGAGGCACGTCAGGACGCCTTATACGGATAACTGTTGGATTCTTGAAGGGAGGATGAGGGGGGCCAGACTCCGTGCTCTCCTCCGTGGTATCACGAGGAGGCTGAGTAGGAAGCTGCGGACCAGGGGAAGACTCGAATAAGGAACGGCTCCGCTTCTTTTTCTGAATACTCTCTTCAATGACCCTAAGAAGAGGACGGTAACTGACTACGTCCCCAGTACGACCAGTAGGAGGCTTTGCAGAAGCTTTCCTCAACTTGAATTGTTCGAGGCGGTGTCGAACATCTGGCGTTTTAACCACCTGGCCTGCCCCTGGAATAAAGAACAAGTGTTACGAACATAAAATGATCCACAATTCGAAAAACGTGTTAAGTTAAAAAGAAAGAAAAAGTGAGAAGGCACATCTATTATACAAACCCGGCGGAGGAGTGGGATAATGCAATAAGTCCTGGATCTCATTCCAGGACGGAAGTGAACCGTAAAATATTTCTAAGTCCCTATCGTAAATGGAATCGGCAGAGGACAAAAGTTCACCTTGCACCGTCGGAATCACCCTAGCTGAGGAACCCTTAGGGGATGGGTCAGCGCCAGCCACAGCCTTGACGGCTTCCTTTGCCTTCTCTGTTTCCGACTCTCCCTCCGATTCCCCGAAAGCCTGACAAAGAGCCTCATCCAGTTCATGGTGTTGCCCAGAGGTTAAGGCACCAGCGCCACTTCCACCCTGACCGTCGCCATCTCCTCCATCCTCTGACCCTTCTCCAACTTTGCCCCCTTCCCCTCTTCCACACCTTCCTCCTCCGGGACAATCGGGCAAGTACTTGGAGAAGGGCTATCAGACTTCTTCAGTTTCTTCCCCCCAACAACGGGACGCTCTGTAAAAGGCTCCCTCTTGCCACTCTTCACCGTGGCCCCCTCCTTAGCTTTAGCGGCCTTCTCCTCAGCCGTGTCCCTCTGCTTAACCACGGACTGGTGCGGCAGGATCAAATTGTACTCCAGGAGGGTTGCATTCCTGATCAAGAAGGAAGCCGACCGGTCCCGTGCCGAAATGGCCTTTATTTCAGCAGCCATTCGCGCCAAGGAATCGTCCTCCACGACTGCAATACCACCTGTCGCTAGCAAGAAATAGAAGCATGTCAGAAAAAGCACTACAGTCAGAACATGGAAAATATAAATGAAATCCATCTTACTGCCGGAAGTGAAAAGGCGGAAAGAAACAGAATCGTCCTTGATAAAAAACCATTCTTTCTTGAACATGGTAAACTTCGAATATAAATACAAGACCGGTTTGAAGGGCACGGCCGCTTATAGACTAATATACGGAGATCCCTTCTTGTAGCCTCTCAGGTTATACAAATATCGAATTTCCCGGTTAGAAGGAGGACGCCCGTACCTCCTCTGGAAGATAACGAAAAGGCTCACCAGAATGGCATAAGAGTTAGGCTGAAGCTGGAATGGAGCCACCTTTAAACATGTGGTAAAGCTAACTATCCAAGCATTGATAGGAGGGATAGCACCGCACATGTAATGATATCTCCTATAAGCAAAGTAGCCTTCGGGGGAATTATGCGGCATCACTCCATCTCCCGGCAACAGCATGCAAGCCCTGTCTATCCCGAAGGAACGGGATATAACATCAAGTTGCTCCTCCTTTAGGGAGCTAGGAAAGCAATCGGGAGGGGGGACTAGAAGCTCCTGGGGACCGTACCCATCCACTAACGACCTCGGGGCAGGCCCATGCTGCACCGGTCCTGGTCGAGCTGGAGGCACGAAAGAAGAAGACTCTCCTGTACCTTTAGACTTCTTTCTATCCGATCGAGTTTCTGCCTTGCGAGACATTTATCTGCGTACACAAAAATGAAAAGACAGGTTGTTAGAACAAGGGATACAGAGATGTAAACAAAAAAAAAGAGTGCATAAGTCCGGAATTCCACTAAGATATCAAGTTCATTCGGCAGTGCAAGTAAGCTCATTCGGCAGGGAAATAATAAGTTCATTCGGCACTTATGACGAAAGTTCATTCGGCGATGATGTTTAAAGTTCATTCGGCACTAATAACGAAAGTTCATTCGGCAGTGCAATCTCAAGTTCATTCGGCATTTGAAATCTTTCGTATGTATTCGGCAATCAAACCCATTCGGCAAAAAAGTATGTACCTGATATGGAAGAAGCTTGGTTCGGCAGAAGATTTGGTTCGGTGGTCAGTTGATTCGGCTCTCTGGTTCGGTAAAGAAAAACTAAGGGGGTGTAGCTCTATATATAGGCGCGCTCAGATCTGCCGAACCAACTGGTCCGGCCCACTGGACCAACATATTCCGGACCAACAAAATACCGAATGAAATTATCCATACCGGACCAACCAAATGAAACTTTCCCTATCAACAAAAACCAGGAACTGGGGGCATGCAAAGCACCTCGCTCAGATAAGTACCGAACTCTAGAACCTACTAACAAAGTAGAGAGTATGATAACGATGAATGAGTCGTAAATCTCTCACCAATGTGGGTTAATCATTTACACGTGTACGCGACCACGAACGGTCCATAGGCACGCTCTGAATGGCGATTAACCCAATCGTCGTGAGAATTTGCACTTTGACAACCCTTTTTAAGCTCATCGGTTAAATGGATATATGATTCTGATAATTATGAAATGGCTAAGCTACTTACACATGTACGGGGTCGCGAACGATCCCTAGGCATGCTCTGAGCTGGCGATAAACCATCTTGACAAACGATCCAGGGACCCACTCTGATGTGAACCTGACATCGATAATGCTAAGCCCCCTCGGGGCACACCTCTCGCCCCGGACGGCGCGATTCACTTCATCTCAAATGCTTCGATCCTGAACGGTCGTTATCTGAAGTCACCCTAAAACTACAAATTCCTTTGCAGGACATCAACAAGATATGAACATCCAGCCCATGGCATTACAAAACAAGCCTTCCTACCACAGGGAAACAAAGCGCGACACATGCAAGCACGTGCCCCACTTTGGGGGGCAAATGTTGTGCGAATTCTCACCCAGAAGATCTCGAGACCGGGAAGTCACAGTTTCACCCGGGCTCGCAACCTCCACCTCGTTCGACAAACACAACGCTCAATACATGCGTAGAAGTCCATCCGGTATTCTCAATGTACAAGCTCATTCGGCATAAGGACATTCGGCCATCGGCTCCCATTCGGCAACGAACCAACATTCCACAAACTCCATTCGGCATACCGGTCCAAACACATACCGAACCAACCCTCTCCTCTACGACCGATCCAAAGCTCCACCGATCCATCATCAAAACCCTACCACCGGACCAGCCACACTGGACCATCGCAACACTCCTACCACCGGACCAGGCTGGTACCAGACCAAAGCCACCGGTCCACATCCACACTCACTGCCACCGGTCCACGCATACCCACCGGTCCATACCTACCACCGGTCAAAGCTAAATGCCTAATGAAGATCCACCGAACCAGATGATGGCCAGTCCAGATTGCTTCAGCACGGGCCCACCAGCAGCTATATACTTCCAAGACCCCTGCCCCCTACCTCACTCTATAAATAGAGGGGCAGGGGTACAACAATGGCAGACAAGTTTGAGAGCTCAAGCAAGGAAGGAACTTTCAAACTACTTTCATATACTTGTATACAAAGCATTGTACCTGTAATCTGAAAGGAAGAAGATAATAACATATAAAGTGGACGTAGGCACGTTCTGGCCGAACCATTACAAATCTGTATGTCTTTTACATTTCAGCCCCTGCTTTTTTCATATTTATATAACTCACCCAAACCATTGAAAATCACATATAATCAACTAAATAACACGACTTGGAGGTGTTTTCCCATTTTTTGCGCAAATAGACGGATAGTCTCAATCGAGTCTCGTAAGTTTTTTACCCTTCGTTTTTTCGACACCGGATTTTTACGGTAAAACGGGATTACCATGGCTCGTCTATGATTTTCCAACGCATTAGAGTGGTGCACCATGGTACCGTTCCGTTTCAAATCCATGCACGCATTTCTATAAGTCCTACGGCACTGTTTCGCCATTTCGGTCGGATGTTGCACCTTGCATCGTGGATTTTGCACCCTATATATATCGATTACTCGGACGGCCATAACTTTTGGCTCGTTTAGAGTTACGGGAGCCATATCCTGTCAAAACGAAGGCCACGGTGAGTTCTACGGCTTTGACAGCTTTCAGCCGTCAACGGATAGATTAATGTCCAAAAAGCACAACCCGAATCTCAATCGGGTTACGTAAGTTTTTTACCCTTCGTTTTTTCGACACCGGATTTTTACGGTAAAACGGGATTACCAAGGCTCGTCTTCGATTTACCATCGCTGGGGAGTGGTGGACCATGGTACCGTTCTGTTTCAAATCCATGCATGCATTTCTAAAAGTCCTACGACACTGTTTCGCCATTTCAGCCGGATGTTACACCATGCATCGTGGATGTTGCACCCTGTATATATCGATTACTCGGACGGCCATAACTTCTGGCTCGTTTAGAGTTAGGGGAGCCATAACCTGTCAAAATGAAGGCCACGGTGAGTTCTATGGCTTTGACAGCTTTCAGCCGTCAACGGATAGATTAATATCCAAAAAGCACAACCCGAATCTCAATCGGGTCTCGTAAGTTTTTTACCCTTCGTTTTTTCGACACCGGATTTTTACGGTAAAACGGGATTACCGTGGCTCGTCTTCGATTTACCACCGTTGGAGAGTGGTGCAACATGGTACTGTTCCGTTTCAAATCCTTGCACGCATTTCTAAAAGTCGTACTACACTGTTTCGCCATTTCGGACAGATGTTGCACCTTGCAACGTGGATGTTGCACCCTGTAGATATCGATTATTCGGACGACCATAACTTCTGACTCGTTTAGAGTTACGGGAGCCATAACCTGTCAAAATGAAGGCCACGGTGAGTTCTACGGCTTTGACAGCTTTCAGCCGTCAACGGATTGATTAATGCCCAAAAAGGGCAACCCGAATCTCAATCTGGTCTCGTAAGTTTTTTACCCTTCGTTTTTTCGACACTGGATTTTTACGGTAAAACCGGATTACCGTGGCTCATCTTTGATTTACCATCGCTGAAGAGTGATGCACCACGGTACTGTTCCGTTTCAAATCCATGCACGCATTTCTAAAAGTCGTACATCACTGTTTCGCCATTACGGACGGACGTTGCACCTTGCACCGTGGATGTTGCATCCTGTAGATATCGATTATTCGGACGGCCATAACTTCTGGCTCGTTTAGTGTTACGGGAGCCTTAACCTGTCAAAACGAAGGCCTCAGTGATTTCTACGGGTTTAATAGCTTTCAGCCATCAACGGATAGATTAATGCCAAAAAAGGACAACCCGAATCTCAATCGGGTCTCGTAAGTTTTTTACCCTTCGTTTTTTCGACACCGGATTTTTACGGTAAAACGGGATTACAGTGGCTCGTCTTCGATTTACCATCGCTGGAGAGTGGTGCACCATGGTACTGTTCTGTTTCAGATCCATGCACGCGTTTCTAAAAATCGTACGACACTGTTTTGCCATTTCGGACGGACGTTGCACCTTGCAACGCGGATGTTGCACCCTGTAGATATTGATTATTCGGACGGCCATAACTTCTGGCTCGTTTAGTGTTACAGGAGCCATAACCTGTCAAAACGAAGGCCTCGGTGAGTTCTACGGGTTTAATAGCTTTCAGCCATCAACCGATAGATTAGTGCCCAAAAAGGACAACCCGAATCTCAATCGGGTCTCGTAAGTTTTTTACCCTTCGTTTTTTCGACACTGGATTTTTACGGTAAAACGGGATTACAGTGGCTCGTCATCGATTTACCATCGCTGGAGAGTGGTGCACCATGGTACTGTTCCGCTTAAGATCCATGCACGCATTTCTAAAAGTCGTACGGCACTGTTTCGCCATTTCGGACGGACGTTGCACCTTGCACCGCGGATATTGCACCGTGTAGATATCGATTATTCGGACGGCCATACCTTCTCGCTCGTTTAGAGTTATGGGAGCCATAACCTGTCAAAACGAAGGCCACGGTGAGTTCTACGACATTGACAGCTTTCAGCCGTCAACGGATAGATTAATGCCCAAAAAGGACAACCCGAATCTTAATCGGGTCTCATAAGTTTTTTACCCTTCGTTTTTTCGACACCGGATTTTTACGGTAAAACTGGCTCGTCTTCGATTTACCATCATTGGAGAGTGGTGCACCATGGAACTGTTCCGTTTCAAATCCATGCACGAATTTCTAAAAGTCGTACGGCACTGTTTCGCCATTTCGGACGGATGTTGCACCTTGCACCGTGGATGTTGCACCCTGTAGATATCGATTATTCGGACGTCCATAACTTCTGGCTCGTTTAGAGTTGCGGGAGCCATAACCTATCAAAACAAAGGCCACGGTGAGTTCTACGACTTTGACAGCTTTCAGCCGTCAACGGATAGATTAATGCCCAAAAAAGGACAACCCGAATCTCAATCGGGTCTCGTAAGTTTTTTACCATTCGTTTTTTCGACACCGGATTTTTACGGTAAAACTGGCTCGTCTTCGATTTACCATCGTTGGAGAGTGGTGCACCATGGTACTGTTCCGTTTCAAATCTACGCACGCATTTCTAAAAGTCGTACGACACTGTTTCGCCATTTCGGACGGATGTTGCACCTTGCACCGCGGATGTTGCACCCTATAGATATCGATTATTCGAACGTCCATAACTTCTGGCTCGTTTAGACTTACGGGAGCCATAACCAGTCAAAACTAAGGCCACGGTGAGTTCTACGGCTTTGACAGCTTCCAGCCATCAACGGATAGATTAATGCCCAAAAAGCACAACCCGAATCTCAATCGGGTCTCGTAAGTTTTTTACCCTTCGTTTTTTCGACATCGGATTTTTACAGTAAAACGGGATTACCGTGGCTCGTCTTCGATTTACCATCGTTGGAGAGTGGTGCACCATGGTACTGTTCCGTTTCAAATCCATGCACGCATTCCTAAAAGTTGTACGACATTGTTTCGCCATTTCGGACGGATGTTGCACCTTGCACCGTGGATGTTGCACCCTGTAGATATCGATTATTCGGACGGCCATAACTTCTGACTCGTTTAGAGTTACGGGAGCCATAACCTGTCAAAACGAAGGCTACGGTGAGTTCTACGGCTTTGACAGTTTTCAACCGTCAACGGATAGATTAGTGCCCAAAAAGGACAACCCGAATCTCAATCTAGTCTCGTAAGTTTTTACCCTTCGTTTTTTCGACACCGGATTTTTACGGTAAAACGGGATTACCGTGGATTGTCTTCAATTTATAATCGCTGGAGAGTGGTGCACCATGGTATCGTTCCGTTTCAAATCCATGCATGCATTTCTAAAAGTCCTACGACACTGTTTCGCCATTTCGGCCGGATGTTGCACCTTGCATCGTGGATGTTGCACCCTGTATATATCGATTACTCGGACGGCCATAACTTCTGGTTCGTTTAGAGTTACGGGAGCCATAACCTGTCCAAACGAAGACCACGGTGTGTTCTATGGCTTTGACCGCTTTCAGCCGTCAACGGATAGATTAATGTCCAAAAAGCACAACCCGAATCTCAATCGGGTCTCGTAAGCTTTTTACCCTTCGTTTTTTCGACACCGGATTTTTACGGTAAAACGGGATTACCGTGGCTCGTCTTCGATTTACCATCACTGTTGAGTGGTGCACCATGGTACCGTTCTGTTTCAAATCCATGCACGCATTTCTAAAAGTCCTACGGCACTGTTTTGCCATTTCGGTCGGATGTTGCACCTTACTCTGCGGATGTTGCACCCTGTATATATCGATTACTCAGACAGCCATAACTTCTGGCTCGTTTAGAGTTACGGGAGCCATAACCTGTCAAAACGAAGGCCACGGTGAGTTCTACGGCTTTGACCGCTTTCAGCCATCAACAGATATATTAATGTCCAAAAAGCACAACCCGAATCTCAATCGGGTCTCGTAAGTTTTTACCCTTCGTTTTTTCGACATCGGATTTTTACGGTAAAACGGGATTACCGTGGCTCGTCTTCGATTTACCATCGTTGGAGAGTGGTGCACCACGGTACTGTTCCGTTTCAAATCTATGCACGCATTTCTAAAAGTCGTACGGCACTGTTTCGCCATTTCGGACGGATGTTGCACCTTGCACCGCGGATGTTGCACCTTGTAGATATCGATTATTCGGACGGCCATAACTTCTGACTCGTTTAGAGTTACGGGAGCCATAACCTGTCAAAACGAAGGCCACGGTGAGTTCTATGGCTTTGACAGCTTTCAGCCGTCATTGGATAGATTATTGCCAAAAAAGGACAACCCGAATCTCAATCTAGTCTCGTAAGTTTTTTACCCTTCGTTTTTTCGACATTGGATTTTTACGGTAAAACGGGATTACCGTGGCTCGTCTTCGATTTACCATGGCTGGAGAGTGGTGGACCATGGTACCGTTCCGTTTCAAATCCATGCACGCATTTCTAAAAGTCGTACGGCACTGTTTCGCCATTTCGGCCGGATGTTGCACCTTACAACGTGGATGTTGCACCCTGTATATATCGATTACTCGGACGGCCATAACTTCTGGCTCGTTTAGAGTTACGGGAGCCATAACCTGTCAAAACGAAGGCCACGGTGAGTTCTACGGTTTTGAAAGCTTTCAGCCGTCAACAGATAGATTAATGTCCAAAAAGCACAACCCGAATCTCAATCGGGTCTCGTAAGTTTTTTACCCTTCGTTTACGGTAAAACGGAATTACCGTGGCTCGTCTTCGATTTACCATCGCTGGAGAGTGGTGCACCATGGTACTGTTCCATTTCAAATCCACGCACGCATTTCTAAAAGTCTTACGGCACTGTTTTGCCATTTTGGCCGGATGTTGCACCTTGCACCGTGGATGTTGCACCCTGTAGATATCGATTATTCGAACGGCCATAACTTCTGGCTCGTTTAGAGTTACGGGAGCCATAACCTGTCAAAACGAAGGCCATGGTGAGTTCGACGGCTTTGACAGCTCTCAGCCGTCAACGGATAGATTAATGCCCAAAAAGCACATGTAACGACCCGCTATTTTGTTCTATTCGCATCCGCACTTGTCGGACTTGAATAATTAAAAATACCGAATTGTTAATTTAAAATTTGGCAAAACTCAGATATACAGGGAATAAATAATCACAGAATCCCAAACACAGAGTAATAGTATGCAGCGGAAGTAAAAGAAAAATAGTAGTTCATGAAGCTACTGTATAAATATATAAGATACATCAGAATTTACAACAGAAGAGAAATATGATACATCAAGTACAAATCAGAATACATCACTGGAATCATCGAATACTGAAAGCAGAATAGATGGCTGGATCTTCAAGCAAATCTCCAACTCCAAAGGTGAGTCTCACAAGCTGAACCACTCAGTCTGACCCGAGCGTAAAGCAAAACACAAGACACTCGAGTCAGGATTAATATTCTCATATCAATAAATCCAACTCAAGTGAAATAGCAATCAAAATACAAGTAACTCAAAGGATGTTGGAATCACCGTCCTCTAAGGATCCGTTAAACTATCTACTATGTAGTAGTGTACGCTAAATAAATAATGTCTATCAGTAATATAAAGTATCAAAATAATGTTAAGGCGTTGCCATTATCCCCCTTAACACGTTTTTATATAAATGTCAAAGTCTATACAGCAGTGTAAACTCCACCGTAAACTAGTGGGATATCAGGGAGTACTCCATAAGTATAACACAAATCAAATTCGTAGTGGTCGCGTATATAAGGATACAAGTATGACAAGGCACATGAGGCAATACCCAAGGTAGTGAAACTACCGTTCGCCTGATCCGGACTGGTGAGAACGTATCGCCGCAGCGATCGCAACACCGCGAAACAACACTCCTGAAATTCCGAGGGTGCACCAATCAATAACAAGTAATGAGTAGTTTATGAAGAAGTGTGTTCGCTCAAGGTGGCTAACCCCATTTGGCCCGGCACGGCTCCTGATTTTAGTCATTTCCAATTTGACACAAGTGTCAAGGCTATCCATTGTCGTTCTCTTTCTTCAATCATCACGTACATCATTCCAACCACTTCATTCTGGATCATCACTCAGCGTATAGTTATTAAAGCAGTTTTCGGTTTAGACAGAGATTATGTCCATAACCGACCCCGGTTTCTTTAATAACTTCCGTAATTATTACACCGATTGGTCATTTAATAAATTTCAGACCACATCAAATTCAATTTCAATTTCAATTCGTAAATCAACATTTCGTTTTTCTTTCTAAATCAATTTCCAAAGTTTACGTTCCAAAACTTCCAAATTACCATTTCAAAATCTCATAATTCGATTTCCACTTTTATTTAAACAATTCAAATATTGATTCAAGTTTGAATATAAAATTTTTATTTCAAAATCGTTTAAATAAATTAATTTAACACTCAAATTAATTTCAAATTCATTTATCCATTTCATTCAATATTCGTTAAGTTACTTTATCATTCAAAACAATTTTACTTAATTCCCAATTCATTAAATCAATTACTTACGTTCATCTTCATTATATCAAAACCTCAAAATTAACTAAATTAGATTCGTCAAATCAAATTTCCAAAATTACCAGTCTTACATTAATTCAATAAATCACATTTTATTTCTTGTTAAAGAAATTCAATTTCATTTATTTACTTACTCGGTTACACATTTCAAACTCAATTAATCAAGAACTAAATTTCATATATTCAAGAAGTTCAATTTCACTTATCATCTTACTTAAATTTCCAAAACTTAACTAATAAAGAAACAAAATTTCATTTACTAACGAAGTTCAAATTCACTTATTCAAAAGTTCAATTTCTCTTATCAAAGAATTCAAATTTTATTCAATTATCAAATAATTCAATCTTATTCAATTATTAAATAATTTCAACTTAATTATAAATTCAAACTTAATTATTAAATCATTTCAAACTTAATTCAATGAATAATTCCAAATTTAATTGTTAAATAATTAAATTTAAAACAACGTTCTTTCATCGGTTATTACATTAATATTTTGTTTCAGATTTCAATATTAACATTTTCCTTTTATCAAAATTTACGTTCCAAATTTTATTTCAAAACCCTATTATTCAAATAAAATCTTTATTTTATTTCAAATCAGATTATTGACCAATTGGTTTATCTAATTCTCTATCCTAAGTCAAGTTCATTTTTGGTATTTATCATTTCAACCCGATTCCAATTCAATTCACAAATCAAAGCATAGCAAAGGGAACTTGCAGTGTGATAACAGGGATGGTGTCAAAGTAAATAAACAAGCAATAACACAATCAATAACAATCCAATAATTAATTCAAATAATCCCGAAATAATCGTATTAATTCGCGCTGTTAGTTGTGCGAATTAATATAATTATCTCCAGAATCTACATTATTATTTCATGTAGATTAAAGATTATTACATTGCGGTTTTTCCCACTTGTCGTTCAATTTCAATTTCAAATTTTATTCTACAATAATTAATCCGATATATGTTCAAAGGTTCAAAGTCTAATTTATCAAATTTTACGTGTCAATTAACTTAACAAATAAAAGGGGTCATATTATTCAAATTAACTAATCAAATTCAACATATATGTCGATCCACATTTTAAAACTATCCTACGTCAAATTCAATTTCATAACATTTATCACTTTATACATTTCAATTTAACATTCCATATAAATAACAAACAATCAATCAATTATCAACCAAAATGGACTTATTATTGCATACATAACAGATAACGGTGTCAGATGTCAAAGGTGAACTGATACATAAATAACAATGCAATAAATAACAGTACTATATTTCAATTGTCATTTCAATTGAAATCAAATTTAATAAATAAAAGAATATTAATCGTGAGTGATTGCTCACCTTCCGAGGCTAGAGAAAATAGACAGTGGAATGAGTTACTGATCTAAACACGAATTCAACGCAAAGCACGATTAGCATGAATTAGACGGGCAAAGCTGAAATTTGAGAAATCGATGCAACAATTAGAATCAGTTTTATAGAGACAATAATTATATATTATTATTATTATCGTGAAATCAGTATTTAAGTTAAAACAAATATAAAAATGTGATTGTTTTAAGTTAAAGCACTTATATTAAAATCCAACATATATTTATTTTCAAACTAATATTAACTTTAATATCCAAATAAAATCAAAATAAATATATATACATAGGAAAAACAAACTTCACATATATACTGAAACTAAATTATACTTACACGGATTTGTACATATATATAGGTAACAAAATATACTGCTTATATAACTTGTATATTATAAACAACATATATACGTATCAATATTAGAATTTAAATTCAATATTATAGATTACTGCAGATATGTAATACAGTAAAATCATATATATATATATATATATATACACAACACAGATTTCAACCTTTTTTTTTTAAATAAAATGTACACATAACATTTGAAACTATAAATATATATACTCATTGTCACAAAATCTAAAACACTCACACGCCTAAACTAGAAATCAACGGGCAAGGGTAGTTTAATGCATTACAGACTTAACATAAAATATTAAAATTGCAACAATCTCAACACATAAACGTGTATGTACAAATGATACACATTCACCTTCAAAATACTATCCTATAATATATGTATATATCTTTCAAACCAACGGTTTTAAAATCAAAATATATATATACCTTGCACATATGATAACATATTATACACATGGACAACACAAATTCTTTTCATTTAAGACATCTATAAAAACTATCAAATACATATTTTATAATAAAACTGATAATATATATTATACTCACAGATCTATATTAACTATTGACATATATATATATATAGTAGTAATGCACACCAATCGCTTCATAACACAATATATAAAATACTTATCCATAAAATATGTATATTTTACTTAAAATATCCCTGCCTGAGCTATAGATATGCAAGTATATTATAATACAGTACATAGATGTGCAATGCTTTAGGCTTATAAAATACAATACTGTAACTTATAAAACTTTGTAAGCAGCAGATGTTATATATATATATATATATATATATATATATATATATATATATATATATATATGTGTGTGTGTGAAAAATGTGTAGAAGCAACTTTTATATTTCCATCGTAAAAATGCCACTGGTCAGAACCAATAAGGCAATATGTATAAAACATTTTCATTGTATAATATATTAAACAAAGCATACTAATATATATAACATATTATATACAAAGCTATATAACTTTATATATACAAACAGCAAACATGCGAAATACATATATATAAAGAGTAACCCTTATATAAGCTAATATCAACATCTTAAACTGTAACTTTATATATATAACACAGCAAGCATACCTAGATTATACAAAGGAGCACGACACGATGGTGATGAACGAAGGGATGTACACAAGCGGGTGGTGCTGTGTTGTCATGGACGGCGGAGATTTTGACTGCTGTAGGCTGGCCGAGCTTGGCTGCCGATGCTCGATCGCAAGCTAGTGGAGTGACGAGCGTGGGAAGGGGAGACGTTGCTTTGTGGTGGAGAGTGAAGATGGTGGCCGGTGTTTGGTGATGGTGTACAGCGGGGAAGACGAGACAGTGGTGTTGCAGACTCGGAGTGGTGGTCGGAAAGGAAACGGGTTGGTGGTGGGCGAATGGAGCAATGGAGAGTGGGTTCGCGCATTGAATCGGAGTCAGGTTGTGTGGCTGAGCACACGGCTGAAGGGAGGGAAGACTCGGCTTTGGGATAGTGGCGGAGCTCGCGGCGGAGGAAGGAACGGTGGATTGCGTGGGGATGTTTGGTGGTTATAATGGTAGAGGGTGGTAGCGGTGGATGGGAGAGAGCTTCGGGAGAGGCCGAGCACAGCGGTAGTGCTTTGTTTCATCATTTTTTTTATACACGCATAGTAATAGTAGGGAAGGAGGTGGCCTTAGAATGCTACAGGAAAATGCATGGAAGAAGAAGAGGTATGGGATGAATCAAATAAAGCTTGAAAATGTAAAGGCACGGTAAAACTAGAGAAATGTAAACGAACCATATTTATTTGAATATCTTGAAAATTGAACGGCCAGTAAATTAAATTCAAGGAATAATAATGGGAATTGGCTGTTAGTTCAGTACCGAGGAAATTTGAATAGCCACTGGTTTTCAGAAAGCTCCAAACCGATACGGATCACTATTTTACAGATTATGTTGCGTACCGAACTTCAAAATACAAAAATGAATATACCGTAGAGATCAGTACGACGAGACGATCAAAACGGTATGCAGATATCAGTGGTACGATTTGGTTATAAAATTTCGAAATTTTATACTACGGAAAATGCATAAAAATCGCAGAAAAATAAGATCGACGGAGCCAAAGATGTCCGAATTTGGAAAACGAAAAATAGCGTTTGCTCAGAAGATGGTTTAGAATTTTTTTGTGTAAAAATATTTAGGTTCCGAAAACATTTTATTTTCATCGCTTTATAACTGATTAAATTGAAGTAAATTTACGCACGAAATAAACTTTCATATTTTCGGACGAAAATTTACCAGTTGCTATGTTTACTAGACGCATTCCAAATATCAAATTTATATTTCAAGATTTTATCGTTTAAAATTTCACAAAATTTCAATTAAATACGTTACTAAAACATGTTAAATTTACGGGTCGTTACAGCACAACCCGAATCTCAATTGGGTCTCGTAAGTTTTTTACCCTTCGTTTTTTCGACACCGGATTTTTACAGTAAAACGGGATTACCGTGGTTCGTCTTCGATTTACCATCGCTGGAGAGTGGTGCACCTTGGTACTGTTCCATTTCAAATCCATGCAAGCATTTCTAAAAGTCGTACGGCACTGTTTCGCCGTTTCGGACGGATGTTGCACCCTGTAGATATCGATTATTCGGACGGCCATAACTTCTGGCTCGTCTAGAGTTACAGGAGCCATAACCTGTCAAAACGAAGGCCACGGTGAGTTCTACGGCTTTGACAGCTTTCAGCCGTCAACGGATAGATTAATGACCAAAAAGGACAACCCGAATCTCAATCTGGTCTCGTAAGTTATTTACCCTTCGTTTGTTCGACACCGAATTTTTACGGTAAAACGGGATTATCGTGATTCGTCTTTGATTAACCATCGCTGGAGAGTGGTGCACCATGGTACTGTTCCGTTTCGAATCCATGCACGCATTTCTAAAAGTCGTACGGCACTGTTTCGCCATTTCGGACGGACGCTGCACCTTGCACCGTGGATGTTGCACCCTGTAGATATCGATTATTCGGACGGCCATAACTTCTGGCTCGTTTAGTGTTACGGGAGCCATAACCTGTCAAAACGAAGGCCACGGTGAGTTCTACGGCTTTGACAGCTTTCAGCCGTCAACGGATAGATTAATACCCAAAAAGGACAACCCAAATCTCAATCGGGTCTCGTAAGTTTTTTACCTTCATTTTTTCGACACCGGATTTTTACGGTAAAACGGGATTACCGTGGCTTGTCTTCGATTTACCATCGCTGGAGAGTGATGCACCATGGTACTGTTCCGTTTCAAATCCATGAACGCATTTCTAAAAGTCGTACGACACTGTTTCGCCATTTCGAATGGATGTTGCACCTTGCACCGTGGATGTTGCACCCTGTAGATATCGATTATTCGAACGGCCATACCTTCTCGCTCGTTTAGAGTTACGGGAGCCATAACCTGTCAAAACGAATGCCACGGTGAATTCTACGGCTTTGACGGCTTTCAACCGTCAACGGATAGATTAATGCCCAAAAAGGACAACCCGAATCTCAATCGGGTCTCGTATGTTTTTTACCCTTCGTTTTTTCGACATCGGATTTTTACGGTAAAACGGAATTACCATGGCTCGTCTTTGATTTACCATCGCTGGAGAGTGGTGCACCATGGTTCCATTTCAAATCCATGCACGCATTTCGAAAAGTCGTATGGCACTGTTTCGCCATTTCGGACGGATGTTGCACCATGCACCACGGATGTTGCACCCTGTAGATATCGATTATTCGGACGTCCATAACTTCTGGCTCGTTTAGAGTTACAGGAGCCATAACCTGTCAAAACAAAGGCCACGGTGAGTTCTACGGCTTTGACAGCTTTTAGCCGTCAACGGATAGATTAATGCCCAAAAAGGACAATCCGAATCTCAATCTAAGTTTTTTACCCTTCGTTTTTTCGACAGCGGATTTTTAAGTTAAAACGAGATTACCGTGGCTCGTCTTCGATTTACCATCGCTGGTGAGTGGTGCACCATGGTACCGTTCCGTTTCAAATCCATGCACGCATTTCTAAAAGTCCTACGGCACTGTTTCGCCATTTCGGCCGGATGTTGCACCTTGCATCGTGGATGTTGCACCTTGTAGATATCGATTACTCGGACGGCCATAACTTCTGGCTCGTTTAGAGTTACGGGAGCCATAACATGTCAAAAGGAAGGCCACGGTGAGTTCTACAGCTTTGACAGCTTTCAGCCGTCAACGGATAGATTAATGACGAAAAAGGACAACCCGAATCTCAATATGGTCTCGTAAGTTATTTACCCTTCGTTTTTTGGACACCGAATTTTTACGATAAAACGGGATTACCGTGTTTCGTCTTTGATTTACCATCGCTGGAGAGTGGTGCACCACGGTACTATTCCGTTTCGAATCCATGCACGCATTTCTAAAAGTCGTACGGCACTGTTTCGCCATTTCGGACGGACGTTTCACCTTGCACCATGGATGTTGCACCCTGTAGATATCGATTATTCGGACGGCCATAACTTCTGGCTCGTTTAGTGTTACGGGAGCCATAACCTGTCAAAACGAAGGCCACGGTGAGTTCTACGGCATTGACAGCTTTCAACCATCAACGGATAGATTCATGCCCAAAAAGGACAACCCGAATCTCAATCGGGTCTCGTAAGTTTTTTACCCTTCATTTTTTCGACACCGGATTTTTACGGTAAAACGGGATTACCGTGGCTTGTCTTCTATTTACCATCGCTGGAGAGTGATGCACCATGGTACTGTTCCGTTTCAAATCCATGGACGCATTCCTAAAAGTCGTACGGCACTTTTTCGCCATTTGGAACGGATGTTGCACCTTGCACCGTGGATGTTGCACCCTGTAGATATCGATTATTCGGACGGCCATACCTTCTCGCTCGTTTAGAGTTACGGGAGCCATAACCTGTCAAAACGAAGGCCACGGTGAATTCTACGGCTTTGACAGCTTTCAGCCGTCAACGGATAGATTAATGCCCAAAAAGGACAACCTGAATATCAATCGGGTCTCGTATGTTTTTTACCCTTCATTTTTTCGACATCGGATTTTTACGGTAAAACGGAATTACCGTGGCTCGTCTTCGATTTACCATCACTGGAGAGTGGTGCACCATGGTACTGTTCCGTTTCAAATCCATGCACGCATTTCGAAAAGTCGTACGACACTGTTTTGTATTTTCGGACGGATGTTGCACCTTGCACCGCGTGTTATCCCATTTTTTGGACAAAACTGGAATATCAATGTTGTGTGCGTTTCCACCACGACCGGGACAAGAGGAAGCAGCCAGGAAGCAGCGAAATCTCATTCGGCATTCAGGAATCCCTTGGTTCATCCGGCATCCCAATACAAGAGCTCGTTCGGCACTCCCAAATATAGAAGTTCATTCGGCATTCAACTCACTGCCGAACCAGAATCCCACCGAATCAACTCTCTCCCAAGTAATGCTGGTCCAAGCATTGCCGCCATCTCCAAGCAATGCCGGACCATCCCTTCTCCACATAGCCGAATCAACCTCCTGCCGAACCACCATACTCCTACCACCGAACCAAAACTCCACCGAGCCAAACTAGTTCGCTTCACCTACCGGACCATCCACTACCGGTCCAATGCCACCGAGCCAAGATTACCACCGGACCAAGCTCCACACAGCCACGGCCGAACCAAGGAATGCCGAACCAAAGTTGCCAGTCCAGATTGCATCAGCCCAAGCCCACCAGCAAATATAAACATCCAAGACCCCTGCCCCCAGCCTCACTCTATAAATAGAGGGGCAGGGGTACAACAATGGAGGACAAGTTTGAGAGCTCAAGCCTGGAAGGAACTTTCAAACAACTTTAGATACTTGTAATCAAAGCTTTGTACTTTTAATCTGAAGAGAAAAGGAGAATAACATATAAAGTGTACGTAGGCACGTTCTGGCCGAACCACTATAAATCTGCGTGTCTTTTATAGTTTAGTCCCTATTTTTTATATATTTGCATAAATCACCCAAATCACTAAAAACAACATAAAATCGACTAGTTCATAAGACTTTGGGTGTTTGTGGCAATTTTTTGCGCAAACACCGCGGATGTTGCACCCTGTAGATATCGATTATTCGGACGTCCATAACTTTTGGCTCGTTTAGAGTTATGGGAGCCATAACCTGTCAAAACGAAGGCCACGGTGAGTTCTACGGCTTTGACAGCTTTCAGCCGTCAACGGATAGATAAATGCTCAAAAAGGACAATCCGAATCTCAATCTATGTTTTTTACCCTTCGTTTTTTTGACACCAGATTTTTAAGGTAAAACGGGATTACCGTGGCTCGTCTTCGATTTACCATCGCTGGAGAGTGGTGCACCATGGTACCGTTCCGTTTCAAATCCATGCACGCATTTCTAAAAGTCCTACGGCACTGTTTTACCATTTCGGCCGGATGTTGCACCTTGCATCGTGGATGTTGCACCTTGTAGATATCGATTACTCGGACGGCCATAACTTCTGGCTCGTTTAGAATTACGGGAGCCATAACATGTCAAAACGAAGGCCACGGTGAGTTCTACGGCTTTGATAGCTTTCAGCCGTCAACGGATAGATTAATGCCCAAAATGGACAACCCGAATCTCAATCTGGTCTCGTAAGTTTTTTACCCTTCCTTTTTTCGACACCGGATTTTTACGGTAAAACGGGATTACCGTGGCTCGTCTTCGATTTACCATCGCTGAAGAGTGATGCACCACGATACTGTTCCGTTTCAAATCCATGCACTCATTTCTAAAAGTCGTACGGCACAGTTTCGCCATTTCGGACGGACGTTGCACCTTGCACCGTGGATGTTGCACCCTGTAGATATCGATTATTCGGACGCCCAGAACTACTGGCTCGTTTAGTGTTACGGGAGCCATAACCTGTCAAAACGAAGGCCTCGGTGAGTTCTACGGGTTTAACAGCTTTCAGCCGTAAACGGATAGATTAATGCCAAAAAAGGACAACCCGAATCTCAATTGGTTCTCGTAAGTTTTTTACCCTTCGTTTTTTCGACACCGGATTTTTACGGTAAAACGAGATTACAATGGCTCGTCTTCGATTTACCATCGCTGGAGAGTGGTGCACCATGGTACTGTTCCGTTTCAGATCCATGCACGCATTTCTTAAAGTCGTACGACAATGTTTCGCCATTTCGGACGGACGTTGCACCTTGCACCGCGGATGTTGCACCCTGTAGATATCGATTATTCGGACGGCCATACCTTCTCGCTCGTTTAGAGTTACGGGAGCCATAACCTATCAAAACGAAGGCCACGGTGAGTTCTACGGCTTTGACAGCTTTCAGCCGTCAACGGATTGATTAATGCCTAAAAAGGACAACCCGAATCTTAATCGGGGCTCGTAAGTTTTTTACCCTTCGTTTTTTCGACACCGCATTTTTACGGTAAAATTGGCTCGTCTTCGATTTACCGTCGTTGGAGAGTGGTGCACCATGGTACTGTTCCGTTTCAAATCCATGCATGCATTTCTAAAAGTCGTACGGCACTGTTTCGCCATTTCGGACGGATGTTGCACCTTGCACCGCGGATGTTGCACCTTGTAGATATCGATTATTCGGACGTCCATAACTTCTGGCTCGTTTATATTTATGGGAGCCATAACCTGTCAAAACGAAGGACACGGTGAGTTCTACGGCTTTGATAGCTTTCAGCCGTCGACGGATAGATTATTGCCAAAAAAGGACAACCCGAATCTCAATCGGGTCTCGTAAGTTTTTTACCCTTCGTTTATTCGACACCGGATTTTTACGGTAAAACGAGATTACCATGGCTCGTCTTCGATTTACCATCGCTGGAGAGTGGTGCACCATGGTTCCGTTCCGTTTCAAATCCATGCACGCATTTCTAAAAGTCCTACGGCACTGTTTCGCCATTTCGACCCGATGTTGCACCTTGCATCATGGATGTTGCACTCTGTATATATCGATTACTCGGACTGCCATAACTTCTGGCTCGTTTAGAGTTACGGGAGCCATAACTTGTCAAAACAAAGGCCACGGTGAGTTCTACGGCTTTGACAGCTTTCAGCCGTCAATGGATAGATTAATGTCCAAAAAGCACAACCCGAATCTCAATCGGGTCTCGTAAGTTTTTTACCCTTCGTTTTTTCGACACCGGATTTTTACGGTAAAACGGGATTACCGTGGCTCGTCTTCGATTTACCATCGTTGGAGAGTGGTGCACCATGGTACTGTTCTGTTTCAAATCCATGCATGCATTTCTAAAATTCGTACGGCACTGTTTCACCATTTCGGACGGATGTTGCACCTTGCACCGTGGTTGTCGCACCCTGTAGATATCGATTATTCGGACGGCCATAATTTCTGACTCGTTTAGAGTTACGGGAGCCATAACCTGTCAAAACTAAGGCCACAATGAGTTCTACGGCTTTGACAGCTTTCAGCCGTCAACGGATAGATTAATGCACAAAAAGGATAACCCGAATCTCAATCTGGTCTCGTAAGTTTTTTACCCTTCGTTTTTTCGACACCGGATTTTTACGGTAAAGCGGGATTACAGTGGCTCGTCTTCGATTTACCATCGCTGAAGAGTGATGCACCACGATACTGTTCCGTTTCAAATCCATGCACGCATTTCTAATAGTCGTACGACACTGTTTCGCCATTTCGGGCGAACGTTGCACCTTGCACCGTGGATGTTGCACCCTGTAGATATCGATTATTCGGACGCCCATAACTTCTGGCTCGTTTAGTGTTACTGGAGCCATAACCTGTCAAATCGAAGGCCTCGGTGAGTTCTACGGGTTTAACAACTTTCAGCCGTCAACGGATAGATTAATGCCCAAAAAGGACAA
This sequence comes from Allium cepa, assembly GCA_030765085.1. Lineage (NCBI taxonomy): Eukaryota > Viridiplantae > Streptophyta > Magnoliopsida > Asparagales > Amaryllidaceae > Allium > Allium cepa. The sequence goes on along the minus strand of CM060943.1, from coordinate 31,174,910 downwards.
CCCGAATCTCAATCGGGTCTCGCAAGTTTTTTACCCTTCGTTTTTTCGACACCGGATTTTTACAGTAAAACGGGATTACAATGGCTCGTCTTCGATTTACCATCGCTGGAGAGTGGTGCACCATGGTATTGTTCCGTTTCAGATCCATGCACGCATTTCTAAAAGTTTTACGGCACGGTTTCGCCATTTCGGACGGACGTTGCACCGCGGATGTTGCACCCTGCAGATATCGATTATTCGGACGGCCATACCTTCTCGCTCGTTTGGAGTTACAGGAGCCATAACCTGTCAAAACTAAGGCCACGGTGAGTTCTACGGCTTTGACAGCTTTCAGCCATCAACGGATAGATTAATGCCCAAAAAGGACAACCCGAATCTTAATCGGGTCTCGTAAGTTTTTTTACCCTTCGTTTTTTCGACACCGGAATTTTACGGTAAAACTGGCTCGTCTTCGATTTACCGTTGTTGGAGAGTGATGCACCATGGTACTGTTCCGTTTCAAATCCATGCACGCATTTCTAAAAGTCGTACGGCACTGTTTCGCCATTTCGGACGGATGTTGCACCTTGCACCGCGGATGTTCTGTAGATATCGATTATTCGGACGTCCATAACTTCTGGCTCGTTTATAGTTAAACCTGTCAAAACGAAGGCCACGGTGTGTTCTACGGTTTTGACAGCTTTCAGCCGTCGAAGGATAGATTAATGCCCAAAAAGGACAACCCGAATCTCAATCGGGTCTCGTAAGTTTTTTACCCTTTGTTTTTTCGACACCGGATTTTTACGTTAAAACGGGATTAGCATGGCTCATCTTCGATTTACCATCGCTGGAGAGTGGTGCACCACGATACTGTTCCGTTTCAAATCCACGCACGCATTTCTAAAAGTCCTACGGCACTGTTTCGCCATTTCGGCCCGATGTTGCACCTTGCATCGTGGATGTTGCACTCTGTATATATCGATTACTCGGACGGCCATAACTTCTGGCTCGTTTAGAGTTACGGGAGCCATAACCTGTTAAAACGAAGGCCACGGTGAGTTCTACGGATTTGACAGCTTTCAGCCGTTAATGTATAGATTAATGTCCAAAAAGCACAACCCGAATCTCAATCGGGTCTCGTAAGTTTTTTACCCTTCGTTTTTTCGACACCGGATTTTTACGGTAAAACGGCATTACCGTGGCTCGTCTTCGATTTAGCATCGTTGGAGAGTGGTGCACCATGGTACTGTTCCGTTTCAAATCCATGCACGCATTTCTAAAAGTCGTACGACACTGTTTCGCCATTTCGGACGGATGTTGCACCTTGCACCATGGATGTTGCACCCTGTAGATATCGATTATTCTGACGACCATAACTTCTAACTCGTTTAGAGTTACGGGAGCCATAACCTGTTAAAAAGAAGGCCACGGTGAGTTCTACGGATTTGACAGCTTTCAGCCGGCAACGGATAGATTAATGCCCAAATAGGACGGCCCGAATCTCAATCTGGTCTCGTAAGTTTTTTACCCTTCGTTTTTTTGACACCGGATTTTTACGGTAAAACGGGATTACCGTGGCTCATCTTCGATTTACCATCGCTGAAGAGTGATGCACCACGATACTGTTCCGTTTCAAATCCATGCACGCATTTCTAAAAGTCGAACGGCACTGTTTCGCAATTTCGGACGGACGTTGCACCTTGCACCGTGGATGTTGCACCCTATAGATATCGATTATTTGGGCGCCCATAACTTCTGGCTTGTTTAGTCTTACGGGAGCCATAACCTGTCAAAACGAAGGCCTCGGTGAGTTCTACGGGTTTAACAGCTTTCAGCCGTCAACGGATAGATTAATGCCCAAAAAGGACAACCCGAATCTCAATCGGGTCTCGTAAGTTTTTTACCCTTCATTTTTTCGACACCGGATTTTTACGGTAAAACGGGATTACAATGGCTCGTCTTCGATTTACCATCGCTGTAACGACCCGTATTTTACGTGTTGATAAATCGTAGAATTTGCAGGTCGATAGTGTTGTTTGTGTTGCCTCTAGCTTGAGTCGTTTAGAAGTTACCCGAGTGAAGTGATGAGTCGTGACCGACTCATGGGCATAGCCGAGTTAAGGCTTGAGTCGTGACCGACTCATAGGGACCGACTCAAGGAGTTTAGGCGACTTAAGAAAGACCGACTTAGGACTTAATGGGTTAGCAAGATGAGTCGTTTGGCCGAGTCATGGAGTTGCCGACTCATAGAGTTAGGAACCTAGTAGTCCAGACCAACTCATAACGTCAACGAGATATAGGATTGACCGACTTAAGTGTTAGCCGACTCATAGGTTAGCGGCTTAAGGGGTTTAGGCTTAGGTCGTGGGTGGTGAGTCGGCAGGGTCTTGAGTCGTAGGGTCTGATGAGTCGTTGAAGGGTTAGGTCGGCATGGTAATGAGTCGTGAACGACTCATGTTGAGTCGGCAAAGGGTGGTTGGGTCGTGTCTAGGATAGGTCGGCTAAGTTGATGAGTCGTATTGTAGATAAGTCGTTGGGAACTTAGGCCATTGAGTCGTCATACGACTTAGGAGGTGCGGCAGTGTTATGTTGAGTCGTTGGCTTGAGTCAGAAGGCAGTGCAGTTGAGTCGGCTGGGGTAGGTCGTATGACTGATGAGTCGTGAGTCGGCAAGGTGTTAAGGTGATGAGTCGTTAGGTCTTTGAGTCGGAGGCATTGAGTCGTGAGCGACTCATGATGAGTCGTGGACGACTCATAGGGGCGACGACTCATGGGGTGTTCAGCCTATAAATAGAGGGGTTCGGCTCACTTTTCGGCACCGGTTTTTGAAGCGACGAAGTGCTGCCATTTTGAAGACTTGTCTACAACATTTCTTCAACTTCTTTTCTCCATTCTAATCTAGATCTAACATCCATCCCAGATCGAAGATCGAGATCGAAGATCCAAGTGCCAAAGTTGAAGATCTTCATCCGTTCGAGCTAGATTTCGTCGATTTGAGCGAGATATTGCCGGATCAAACCTTGATCTCCGCTGTCCAGATCTGAAGCGTGTTGTTTTTGGAGTGTTTGGGTGATTTGGTGAGTGGTGGTTATCTCTCACGCGGACCCAAAGGAGTATATTGGATCGGTGGCTTGTTTATGTGTTTAAGATAGTGTTTTCTCGCATTTTCCTAAAGTCTGCATGTAGATCCATCATTTTTGAAGATGTTTACTTATGCAAGTTCATTTAATAAGTGTTAGAGACAAAACCCATGTTTTATATTTGATAGATCTATGCTAAGAACCTATGAATCATGCATGTTGGACTTTTGCTCGTTTATTTACGAAATTGCCATTATTGTTAATATTGCTTGTTAGATCTTGTTTGAATGCTTGATTGTTTGTATTGATGATTGATTTGGATTGTTTCAAGTTAGCTAATGGTTGATTTGGAACAAGATGGTTCGACATGATTCAAAAGCTAAGTGGAAAGGCTCTTGAATGGTGGAAGCTGCCTGTAGCATATGAAGCGGATGTGGAAGCTCATATGGATGGATTCGATGACAATGGTCTTTGCCATGATGTGAGGAAGCAAAGCATGAGATCGAGATGGAACTAAACTATGGTGCGATGAAGCGAAGGGTGATGTTAAGATGGGACGGGTCATGATGACGTTCCAAGATGAGAGACTTTGCTATGATGTGATGAGGCAAGACATATGTTGTGATGGGACGGGTCACGATGACGTTCCAAGCATGGGTCATGACGACGTGCAAAGTTATAACTCGGTGATGCGGTCCGGGTTGGGGTGGATAATGGTTAGCTTGAGAGGCGCTTGAGCTAGTATGGAAATAGTCGTCGAGGAGGATGACTAGGAGGCTAAGATCTCATCATTGTTGAAGGTTCTAGCATACTCAAAGCAAGGGTACGTTGGAACGGGTCACGATGACGTTCCAGGCACGGGTCACGATGACGTGCTAGTACTCTGGGCTGATGCGTTCGGCTTAGGCACGGGTCACGATGACGTGCAGAGTTATGTCTAGACCGGGGTTACCATTAGCTCTTGACAGGTGGTCATTCAACTAACGGTGAAATCAAGGCAATGATAACAGTGATAGCCAGAGTCATGGATGTTTGGTTGTATCATCATTCGGTCTCAAGAGCGGTGTTTTCTGGGTGCTTATCTGATCTTGGTTTAGGCCTTGGGGGTTTGTATTTGGAAAACATCGTCCTTGACTCGAGTGATTATTGCTTTACTTTAATTACTTGATATGTTATGCTTGCTTTTCCTTAGTGTGTGTCTGGGGGCTATCACTGTAGAAAGAGGTGGAGTGGGATGGTTTGGTTCCTATTCCTTTTATCCCTTATGCTCTTTTGGTATGTTTGATAGTTAATTTACTGCTCACTAAGACTTTGTCTGACTCAAGGTTTTATGTCTCCTCTTATTACCTTGGGCTGTTCATCCATGTTGGGATGGACAGACTAGGTAGCAGGTGACAGGTGCTGTGCTTAGAGTTCTCCGCTGATGATGACGAAGACGAGCAGGAGGCTATGCATATTATTTTCCTATATGTACTGGGTATCCGCTGCTGTATTTGATGAGTGTTTTGTAGTGAGGTCTTGATGTATGGATTTATTGAGATGATTGTATAAAACTACTGTGATGCTTATATGATGATTTTCTGTTATGAGGCTTCACTATATATTTCTCTATTGTATTTTATCCATGCGCTGTGAGCTACGATAGAGATTCTGCGATTTTATTTTACCCTGACTATCGTCCATGGCTGCCTTGCACACCTTTCAGCGCACTATTCCCTTGTTTTGGTGCGGGAGTCATGGGCGGTCGTCACATTTGGTATCAGAGCTTTGGTTAATCGATTTTAGCCAAGGCTCGCTGACGTAACAACGTAAGAGAGACGTAATTGTATTTTGATGGATGATTACTATATATAGTATAGTAACTTAGATGGATTTGAACTCCTTATGCAGTTGTTTCTTAAGGTGTTCTAATCATTCTTTTTACAGATATTAAGAATGAGTCGAAATGAGAGACAAGCTGAGAGGGATAGTCGAGCTGCTAGGGAAGCTGTTGATTATGGAGCTATGTTTGAAGCTATGATGACTTCTATCATGAGAAGGGTACCAGCTTCAGGATCTTCTGTGGATGTGGGAGTTCAAGTCCAAGCTCCGAGACCGGTGGATTTTGCCAAGCTTTGCAAGGATTATATTTCTCTGGGAGGAAAAGCTTTCTTGGGAACGGAGTCGACTATTGAGGTACAGAGGTGGATTGATGCTTGCAGAAGAATTTTTGGTGATTTGGGAATTGATGATGCAACCAAGAGGAAGCTTGCATCGAGACAGCTTCAGGGAAGAGCTGCTGATTGGTGGAATTCTATCACTATAGATACACCAGAAGAAGAGATTACTTGGGAGCAATTCCAAGTTAGATTTGAGGCCAAGTTCATCTCCACTGTTCAGAAGTCTGCTTTGTTCAAAAGGTTTGTAGAGCTCAAGCAAGGAGGGAGGCCTGTTCTTGAGTATATTTCTGAGTTCGAAGCTTTGTCTAAGTATGCCAGATCATATATTGATTCTCCTTACCAGAAGAATGAAAAGTTTGTGACTGGTCTGGATGCTTATCTGGGAAGGCAGTTAGTGGATCATCTGGACGATCCATTTGAGAAGCTTGTGGAGAAAGCTTTGAGGCATGAGAGTTTGTTCCCTAAGGAAAGTTCTGTTGTTGCTGTAACCAGGGAAGGATCTAAACCACAGCAGAATGGTAATAAGAAGAGGAAGCAGCAACAGCAGAAAGGTAAGGATGGCCAGAAGAAGCCAAAGGGCGAAGTGACCTGCTATAACTGCCGACAGAAGGGTCATCTCTCCCGGGATTGTAAGAATCCAAAGGTGCAGTTGAAGTGCCACAACTGTGATAAGCTGGGACACATCAAGAAGGACTGTCCAGAGCCGAGGAAAGATAGGCAGGTTGTGCAAGCCTATGCTTTGGAAGCTGTGCCGTCGTCTTTCAAGAGTTCCTACTGCTGAAGAGAAGGGGAAGAGTATGGTGGTTCAAGGTACTCTTTCCATTTGTGGTGTTCCAGTTAGAGTATTGTTCGATACTGGAGCGTCGCATTCTTTTGTTTGTGATGATTTGATAGGCCGGTTAGGTTCGAAACCGGATATTGTTGATAGGCCACTGGTTGTGACTAATCCAGTGGAGGGTTCGTCATGTTTGTGTATGATATGCCGTGGTCTAGTTGTGTCGAGTCATGATTGCTCGTTTGTTTGTGATTGCTTTGTTCTGAACTTTGCGGGGTTCGGAATTATTTTGGGTATGGACTGGCTTAGGAAGTATGCGGCTAGGATTGACTGTGAGAGGCTGGAGGTGACAGTCGGGAATGTGGATGGGCGAAAGGTTGTGATACGATGTAAGCATGAGGAAGGCGTCTTCATGAGCTTCATGTATTCGCTGGTTGTTCCACGGGATGGACTGTCATCAGTGCCTATTGTGAATGGATTTGAGGACGTCTTTGACGAAGTCAAAGGGTTGCCGCCGCATAGGGAGATCGAGTTTCGTATCGATCTAGTTGAGGGAGCCAGACCTGTTGTGATGCCTCTTAGGCGGATGGCACCGAGGGAGCAGCAGGAGCTGAAGGTGCAAGTTGATGACCTTTTGCGGAAAGGATTCATTCGGAGAAGTGTGTCCGAATGGGGTGCGCCCGTTGTGTTCGCAACCAAAGCGGATGGATCGTTGAGGTTGTGTGTGGATTATCGTGAGCTAAATAAGGTGACTAAGAAGAACAAGTATCCATTGCCGAGAATAGATGACTTGTTTGATCAGCTTCACGAGGCTAAGGTGTTTTCTCAGATGGATTTGGCAACGGGATTTCACCAGTTAAGAGTGGCGAAGGATAGTGTGCCGAAGACTGCTTTCAGGACACCATCCGGGTTTTATGAGTGGCTGGTAATGCCGTTTGGATTGACTAACGCGCCAGCATATTTTGTGGATCTTATGAATAGAGTGTTCAGAGATCAGTTGAATAAATTCGTGCTTGTGTTCGTGGATGATATTCTGATTTATTCCAGAACTGAGGAAGAGCACAAGACGCACTTGAGGATTGTTTTGGAAATCTTGCGGAAACATCAGCTGAAGGCTAAGTTTTCGAAGTGTCACTTCTGGAAGAATGAAGTGAGGTTCTTAGGCCATGTTATCTCTGGAAATGGAATAGCGGTTGATCCCGCTAAGGTGGCAGCAATCCAGGATTGGGTTAGACCTAAGAATGCATCTGAAGTAAGAAGTTTTCTTGGACTAGCAGGATATTATCGTCGGTTTATCAAAGACTTTTCCAAGATAGCTGCACCGTTGACAGGATTGACGAAAAAGAACCAAGCGTTCAGATGGGATGTTAAGTGTGAGCAAGCTTTCGTAATCCTGAAAGAGCGACTGACGAGTGCTCATGTCTTGACTATTCCAAGTGGGAATGATGAGATGGTGGTTTACACCGATGCATGTGGTACTGGACTTGGAGCAGTGTTAATGCAGAAGGATAAAGTTGTTGCATATGCTAGTCGACAACTGAAGCCGCATGAAAGGAATTATCCGACTCATGATTTGGAGTTAGCGGCGATTGTGTTTGCTTTGAAGATGTGGAGACATTATCTATTGGGAGTTAGAATCGAGTTGTTTACAGATCATAAGTCGTTGAAGTATCTGTTCTCCCAAAAGGATTTGAATCTTCGACAGCAACGGTGGCTAGAGTTCCTAGCATCATATGATTTTGATATAGCCTATACTCCGGGGAAAGGTAACGCAGTAGCAGATGCGTTTAGTCGAAGACATGCAGGGTTGGGAGCCATGTTTTCGGAATGGAAGAGTCTTGAGTATTTGGCTGAGTTTGACTTCAGGCCTAGATGTGAATTGGAACCTGAGTTGTTGGCAAACTTATCGATAAGGCGTACTCTTGTAGAAAGGATTGGCGAGAGCCAAAAGAGAGATGATAAGCTTGTCAAGATTATTCGTGATTTGGAATCCGGATTGGACCGGGAGAAGGATAAGGGATTCGAGGTCGATCGAGAGGGTTGGCTTCGGAAGCAAGGACGATTGGTTGTTCCCGATATTGATGGATTGAGAGATGAAGTTCTGAGGGAAAGTCATCACTCAAAGTTGACGATTCATCCAGGTGGTAATAAGATGTATCGGGATATGAAGAGAGCTTACTACTGGGAAGGTATGAAGAAAGATGTTGGAAGTTTTATTTCCAAGTGTATAAACTGCCAGTTGGTGAAAGCTGAGCAGAAGAAGCCCAGTGGACTACTTCAGCCATTAGAGGTTCCTACATGGAAGTGGGAGCAAGTGTCGATGGATTTTATCGATGGTCTACCTAGGACAAGAGCGGGGAATGAAGGGATTTGGGTCATCGTAGATCGGTTGACCAAGAGTGCAAGGTTCATTCCTGTTCGATCGACTAGGACTGCGTCGAAGTTGGCTGAATTGTATGTGAAGTGGATTGTTCGATTCCATGGTGTTCCGAAGAGTATAGTGAGCGATCGAGACCCATTGTTCACTAGTAGATTTTGGAAGAGCTTCCAGGAAGTTTTGGGAACCGAGTTGTGTTTGAGTACAGCTTATCACCCTCAAACAGATGGTCAGACTGAGAGAGTCAACCGAGTTTTGGAAGATCTTCTTAGAGCATGTGTTTTGGACTTCGGAGGATCATGGGAAGATCACCTTCATTTGGTGGAGTTTGCATATAATAACAGTTATCAGTCGAGTATTGGTATGGCACCATATGAGGCATTATATGGAAGACCGTGTAACTCTCCGACATGTTGGTTGGAAACTGGAGAAAAGCTGATGCTTGGGCTAGAGATGATTCGACAGACCTCGGATTGTATAGAGATCATTCGGCAAAGAATGAAGGCAGCCCAAGATCGTCAGAAGAGTTATGCAGATAATCGTCGAAAGGATTTGGAATTCAACGTGGGTGATATGGTTTTTGTGAAGATTTCTCCATTGAAGAATGTTATTAGATTCGGGAAGAAAGGAAAGTTAACTCCGAGATTTGTTGGACCATTTCCGATTATCGAGCGTATTGGAAAGCTCGCTTATAGATTGGAGTTACCGGAAAAGATGGCGGGTGTGCACAATGTTTTTCATGTATCTTATCTACGGAAGTATGTGCACGACCCAACTACAGTGGTTTCTGCTGATAGCTGTGAAGACTTAGAGGTTGACCCCGTGGTTACGAGACCTCGTAAGCCGCTTCGTATTGTTGAAACCGATACGAAACAGCTTAGGAGGAAGACGATTACGTTACTCAAGGTACAATGGAGTGATGATGTTAACGACTGTACATGGGAGGAGGAAGAGAGGATGAAGGCAGCTCATCCCGGACTCTTCGAGGTATGGCCCTAAAGTGTCGTGACATCTCATGAATTTGTAGCTTGTTCTAAGTCTTAGAATTCTACATGCTAGGCTAGAATTGGTTGCATGGATTGTTGATTGCTATGGATGATAGGCATGCGGAATAATTTTGATTGCTGTTGTTTGCTTGGAATTTCGGGGGCGAAATTCCTAAGGGGGAGAGAATGTAACGACCCGTATTTTACGTGTTGATAAATCGTAGAATTTGCAGGTCGATAGTGTTGTTTGTGTTGCCTCTAGCTTGAGTCGTTTAGAAGTTACCCGAGTGAAGTGATGAGTCGTGACCGACTCATGGGCATAGCCGAGTTAACGCTTGAGTCGTGACCGACTCATAGGGACCGACTCAAGGAGTTTAGGCGACTTAAGAAAGACCGACTTAGGACTTAATGGGTTAGCAAGATGAGTCGTTTGGCCGAGTCATGGAGTTGCCGACTCGTAGAGTTAGGAACCTAGTAGTCCAGACCAACTCATAACGTCAACGAGATATAGGATTGACCGACTTAAGTGTTAGCCGACTCATAGGTTAGCGGCTTAAGGGGTTTAGGCTTAGGTCGTGGGTGGTGAGTCGGCAGGGTCTTGAGTCGTAGGGTCTGATGAGTCGTTGAAGGGTTAGGTCGGCATGGTAATGAGTCGTGAACGACTCATGTTGAGTCGGCAAAGGGTGGTTGGGTCGTGTCTAGGATAGGTCGGCTAAGTTAATGAGTCGTATTGTAGATAAGTCGTTGGGAACTTAGGCCATTGAGTCGTCATACGACTTAGGAGGTGCGGCAGTGTTATGTTGAGTCGTTGGCTTGAGTCAGAAGGCAGTGCAGTTGAGTCGGCTGGGGTAGGTCGTATGACTGATGAGTCGTGAGTCGGCTAGGTGTTAAGGTGATGAGTCGTTAGGTCTTTGAGTCGGAGGCATTGAGTCGTGAGCGACTCATGATGAGTCGTGGACGACTCATAGGGGCGACGACTCATGGGGTGTTCAGCCTATAAATAGAGGGGTTCGGCTCACTTTTTGGCACCGGTTTTTGAAGCGACGAAGTGCTGCCATTTTGAAGACTTGTCTACAACATTTCTTCATCTTCTTTTCTCCATTCTAATCTAGATCTAACATCCATCCAAGATCGAAGATCGAGATCGAAGATCCAAGTGCCAAAGTTGAAGATCTTCATCCGTTCGAGCTAGATTTCGTCGATTTGAGCGAGATATTGCCGGATCAAACCTTGATCTCCGCTGTCCAGATCTGAAGCGTGTTGTTTTTGGAGTGTTTGGGTGATTTGGTGAGTGGTGGTTATCTCTCACGCGGACCCAAAGGAGTATATTGGATCGGTGGCTTGTTTATGTGTTTAAGATAGTGTTTTCTCGCATTTTCCTAAAGTCTGCATGTAGATCCATCATTTTTGAAGATGTTTACTTATGCAAGTTCATTTAATAAGTGTTAGAGACAAAACCCATGTTTTATATTTGATAGATCTATGCTAAGAACCTATGAATCATGCATGTTGGACTTTTGCTCGTTTATTTACGAAATTGCCATTATTGTTAATATTGCTTGTTAGATCTTGTTTGAATGCTTGATTGTTTGTATTGATGATTGATTTGGATTGTTTCAAGTTAGCTAATGGTTGATTTGGAACAAGATGGTTCGACATGATTCAAAAGCTAAGTGGAAAGGCTCTTGAATGGTGGAAGCTGCCTGTAGCATATGAAGCGGATGTGGAAGCTCATATGGATGGATTCGATGACAATGGTCTTTGCCATGATGCGAGGAAGCAAAGCATGAGATCGAGATGGAACTTCGCTATGGTGCGATGAAGCGAAGGGTGATGTTAAGATGGGACGGGTCATGATGACGTTCCAAGATGAGAGACTTTGCTATGATGTGATGAGGCAAGACATATGTTGTGATGGGACGGGTCACGATGACGTTCCAAGCATGGGTAATGACGACGTGCAAAGTTATAACTCGGTGATGCGGTCCGGGTTGGGGTGGATAATGGTTAGCTTGAGAGGCGCTTGAGCTAGTATGGAAATAGTCGTCGAGGAGGATGACTAGGAGGCTAAGATCTCATCGTTGTTGAAGGTTCTAGCATACTCAAAGCAAGGGTACGTTGGAACGGGTCACGATGACGTTCCAGGCACGGGTCACGATGACGTGCTAGTACTCTGGGCTGATGCGTTCGGCTTAGGCACGGGTCACGATGACGTGCGGAGTTATGTCTAGACCGGGTTACCATTAGCTCTTGACAGGTGGTCATTCAACTAACGGTGAAATCAAGGCAATGATAACAGTGATAGCCAGAGTCATGGATGTTTGGTTGTATCATCATTCGGTCTCAAGAGCGGTGTTTTCTGGGTGCTTATCTGATCTTGGTTTAGGCCTTGGGGGTTTGTATTTGGAAAACATCGTCCTTGACTCGAGTGATTATTGCTTTACTTTAATTACTTGATATGTTATGCTTGCTTTTCCTTGGTGTGTGTCTAGGGGCTATCACTGTAGAAAGAGGTGGAGTGGGATGGTTTGGTTCCTATTCCTTTTATCCCTTATGCTCTTTTGGTATGTTTGATAGTTAATTTACTGCTCACTAAGACTTTGTCTGACTCAAGGTTTTATGTCTCCTCTTATTACCTTGGGCTGTTCATCCATGTTGGGATGGGCAGACTAGGTAGCAGGTGACAGGTGCTGTGCTTAGAGTTCTCCGCTGATGATGACGAAGACGAGCAGGAGGCTATGCATATTATTTTCCTATATGTACTGGGTATCCGCTGCTGTATTTGATGAGTGTTTTGTAGTGAGGTCTTGATGTATGGATTTATTGAGATGATTGTATAAAACTACTGTGATGCTTATATGATGATTTTCTGTTATGAGGCTTCACTATATATTTCTCTATTGTATTTTATCCATGCGCTGTGAGCTACGATAGAGATTCTGCGATTTTATTTTACCCTGACTATCGTCCATGGCTGCCTTGCACACCTTTCAGCGCACTATTCCCTTGTTTTGGTGCGGGAGTCATGGGCGGTCGTCACAATCGCTGGAGAGTGGTGCACGCATTTCTAAAAGTCGTACAGCACTGTTTCGTCATTTCGGACGGACGTTGCACCTTGCACCGCGGATGTTGCACCCTGTAGATATCGATTATTCGGACAGCCATACCTTCTCGCTCGTTTAGAGTTACGAGAGGCATAACCTGTCAAAACGAAGGCCACGGTGAGTTCTACGGCTTTGACAGCTTTCAGCCGTCGACGGATAGATTAATGCCCAAAAAGGACAACCCGTATCTCAATCTGGTCCCGTAAGTTTTTTACCCTTCGTTTTTTCGACACAGGATTTTTACGGTAAAATGGGATTACCGTGGCTCGTCTTCGAATTACCATCGCTGAAGAGTGGTGCACCACGATACTGTTCCATTTCAAATCCATGCATGCATTTCTAAAAGTCCTACGGCACTGTTTCACCATTTCGGCCGGACGTTGCACCTTGCACCGTGGATGTGGCACCCTGTGGATATCGATTATTCGGACGGCCATAACTTCTGGTTCGTTTAGTGTTACGGGAGCCATAACCTGTCAAAACGAAGGCCTCGGTGAGTTCTACGGGTTTCATAGCTTTCAGCCGTCAACGGATAGATTAATGCCCAAAAAGGACAACCCGAATCTCTATCGGGACTCGTAAGTTTTTTACCCTTCGTTTTTTCGACACCGGATTTTTACGGTAAAACGGGATTACAGTGGCTCGTCTTCGATTTACCATCGCTGGAGAGTGGTGCACCATGATACTGTTCTGTTTTAGATCCATGCAATCATTTCTAAAAGTCGTACGACATTGTTTCGCCATTTCGGACGGACGTTGCACCTTGCACCGCAGATGTTGCACCCCGTAGATATCGATTATTCAGACGGCCATACCTTCTCGCTCGTTTAGAGTTACGGGAGCCATAACCTGTCAAAACGAAGGCCACGGTGAGTTCTACGGCTTTGACAGCTTTCAGCCGTCAACGGATAGATTAATGCCCAAAAAGGACAAGCCGAATCTTAATCGGGTCTCGTAAGTTTTTTACCCTTCGTTTTTTCGATACCGGATTTTTACGGTAAAACTGGCTCGTCTTCGATTTACCATCGTTGGAGAGTGGTGCACCATGGTACTGTTCCGTTTCAAATCCATGCACGCATTTCTAAAAGTGGTACGGCACTGTTTCGCCATTTCGGACGGATGTTGCACCTTGCACCGCGGATGTTGCACCCTATAGATATCGATTATTCAGTCGTCCATAACTTCTGGCTCGTTTATAGTTACGGGAGCCATAACCTGTCAAAACGAAGGCCACGGTGAGTTCTACGGCTTTGACAGCTTTCAGCCGTCGATGGATAGTTTCAATCGAGTCTCGTAAGTTTTTTACCCTTTGTTTTTTCGACACCGGATTTTTACGGTAAAACGGGATTACCGTGGCTCGTCTACGATTTACCAACGCTGTAGAGTGGTGCACCATGGTACCGTTCCGTTTCAAATCCATGCACGAATTTTCTAAATGTCCTACGGCACTGTTTCGCCATTTCGGCCGGATGTTGCACCTTGCATCGTGGATGTTGCACCCTGTATATATCGATTACTCGGACGGCCATAACTTCTGGCTCGTTTATAGTTACGGGAGCCATAACCTGTCAAAACGAAGGCCACGGTTAGTTCTACTGCTTTGACAGCTTTTAGCCGTCAACAGATAGATTAATGTCCAAAAAGCACAACCCAAATCTCAATCGGGTCTCGTAAGTTTTTTACCCTTCGTTTTTTCGACACCGGATTTTTACGGTAAAACGGGATTACCGTGGCTCGTCTTCGATTTACCATCGCTGGGGAGTGGTGCACCATGGTACTGTTCTGTTTCAAATCCATGCACGCATTTGTAAAAGTCGTACGGCACTGTTTCGCCATTTCGGACGGATGTTGCACCTTGCACCATGGATGTTGCACCCTGTAGATATCGATTATTCTGACGGCCATAACTTCTAACTCGTTTAGAGTTACGGGAGCCATAACCTGTCAAAAAGAAGGCCACGGCGAGTTCTACGGCTTTGACAGCTTTCAGCCGTTAACGGATAGATTAATTCCCAAAAAGGACAGCCCGAATCTCAATCTGGTCTCGCAAGTTTTTTACCCTTCGTTTTTTTGACACCGGATTTTTACGGTAAAACGGGATTACCGTGGCTCGTCTTCGATTTACCATCGCTGAAGAGTGATGCACCACGATACTGTTCCGTTTCAAATCCATGCACGCATTTCTAAAAGTCGAACGGCACTGTTTCGCCATTTCGGACGGACGTTGCACCTTGCACCGTGGATGTTGCACCCTATAGATATCGATTATTCGGACGCCCATAACTTCTGGCTCGTTTAGTGTTACGGGAGCCATAACCTGTCAAAACGAAGGCCTCGGTGAGTTCTACGGGTTTAACAGCTTTCAGCCGTCAACGGATAGATTAATGCCCAAAAAGGACAACCCGAATCTCAATCGGGTCTCGTAAGTTTTTTACCCTTCGTTTTTTCGACACCGGATTTTTACGGTAAAACGGGATTACAATGGCTCGTCTTCGATTTACCATCGCTGGAGAGTGGTGCACCATGGTACTGTTCCATTTCAGATCCATGCACGCATTTCTAAAAGCCGTACGGCACTGTTTAGCCATTTCGGACGGACGTTGCACCTTGCACCGTGGATGTTGCACCCTGTAGATATCGATTATTCGGACGACCATACCTTCTCGCTTGTTTAGAGTTACGGGAGCCATAACCTGTCAAAACAAAGGCCACGGTGAGTTCTACGGCTTTGACAGCTTTCAGCCGTCGACGGATAGATTAATGCCCAAAAAGGACAACCCGAATCTCAATCTGGTCTCGTAAGTTTTTTACCCTTCGTTTTTTCGACCCCGGATTTTTACGGTAAAACGGGATTACCGTGGCTCGTCTTCGATTTACCATCACTGAAGAGTTGTGCACCACGATACTGTTCCGTTTCAAATCCATGCACGCATTTCTAAAAGTCCTACGGCACTGTTTCGCCATTTCGGCCGGACGTTGCACCTTGCACCATGGATGTTGCACCCTGTAGATATCGATTATTCGGACGGCCATAACTTCTGGCTCGTTTAGTGTTACGGGAGCCACAACCTGTCAAAACGAAGGCCTCGGTGGGTTCTACGGGTTTCACAGCTTTCAGCCGTCAACAGATAGATTATTGCCCAAAAAGGACAACCCGAATCTCAATCGGGTCTCGTAAGTTTTTTACCCTTCGTTTTTTCGACACCGGATTTTTACGGTAAAACGGGATTACAGTGGCTCGTCTTCGATTTACCATCGCTAGAGAGTGGTGCACCATGGTACTGTTCCGTTTCAGATCCATGCACGCATTTCTAAAAATCGTACGACACTGTTTCGCCATTTCGGACGGACGTTGCACCTTGCACCGCGGATGTTGCACCTCGTAGATATTGATTATTTGGACGACCATACCTTCTCGCTCGTTTTGAGTTACGGGAGCCATAACCTGTCAAAACGAAGGCCACGGTGAGTTCTACGGCTTTGACAGCTTTCAGCCATCAACGGATAGATTAATGCCCAAAAAGGACAAGCCGAATCTTAATCGGGTCTCGTAAGTTTTTTACCCTTTGTTTTTTCGATACCGGATTTTTACGGTAAAACTGGCTCGTCTTCGATTTACCATCGTTGGAGAGTGGTGCACCATGGTACTGTTCCGTTTCAAATCCATGCAAGCATTTCTAAAAGTGGTACGGCACTGTTTTGCCATTTCGGACGGATGTTGCACCTTGCACCGCGGATGTTGCACCCTGTATATATCGTTTATTCGGACGTCCATAACTTCTGGCTCGTTTATAGTTACGGGAGCCATAACCTGTCAAAACGAAGGCCACGGTGAGTTCTACGGCTTCGACAGCTTTCAGCCGTCGACGGATTGTCTCAATCGAGTCTCGTAAGTTTTTTACCCTTCGTTTTTTCGACACCGGATTTTTACGGTAGAACGGGATTACCATGGCTCGTCTACGATTTACCAATGCTGTAGAGTGGTGCACCATGGTACCGTTCCATTTCAAATCCATGCACGCATTTCTAAAAGTCCTATGGCACTGTTTCGCCATTTCGGCCGGATGTTGCACCTAGCATCGTGGATGTTGCACCCTTTATATATCGATTACTCGGACGGCCATAACTTCTGGCTCGTTTAGAGTTACGGGAGCCATAACCTGTCAAAACGAAGGCCACGGTGAGTTCTACGGCTTTGACAGCTTTCAGCCGTCAACGGATAGATTAATGTCCAAAAAGCACAACCCGAATCTCAATCGGGTCTCGTAAGTTTTTTACCCTTCGTTTTTTCGACACCGGATTTTTACGGTAAAACGGGATTACCATGGCTCGTCTTCGATTTACCATCGCTGGGGAGTGGTGCACCATGGTACCGTTCTGTTTCAAATCCATGCACGCATTTCTAAAAGTCCTACGACACTGTTTCGCCATTTCAGCCGGATGTTGCACCATGCATCGTGGATGTTGCACCCTGTATATATCGATAACTCGGACGGCCATAACTTCTGGCTCGTTTAGAGTTAGGGGAGCCATTGTTTGCACAAAAAATGGACAAACACCTCCATGTCGTATTATTTAGTTGATTATATGTGATTTTCAGTGGTTTGGATGAGTTATGTAAATATGAAAAAAGTAGGGGCTGAAATGTAAAAGACACACAGATTTATAGTGGTTCGGCCAGAATGTGCCTACGTCCACTGTATATGTTATTATCTTCTTTCTTTCAGATTACAAGTACAATGCTTCGTATACAAGTATATGAAAGTAGTTTGAAAGTTCCTTCCTTGCTTGAGCTCTCAAACTTGTCTGCCATTGTTGTACCCCTGCCCCTCTATTTATAGAGTAAGGTAGGGGGAAGGGGTCTTGGAAGTATATAGCTGCTGGTGGGCCCGGGCTGAAGCAATCTGGACTGGCAATCATCTGGTTCGGTGGAGCTTCATTCGGCTTTGAGCTTGGACCGGTGGTAGGTATGGACCGGGGGTATGCGTGGACCGGTGGCAGTGAGTGTGGATGTGGACCGGTCCGGTAGTGCTTGGTCTGGTGGTGGCCTTGTTGTTGGGTTGGTTCGGCATGGGGCATCCTCCCTCTGGTTCGGCAGTAGGGAGAAATGTTGATGCGGCAGATGTTACCTTGGGTTGGTTCGGAGGTCGAGTGGAGGATGTGTGGTTCAGTATAGGTTGGATCGGTGGTTGCTAGTAGGAGTTGGTCCGGTAGGAGCTTGACCGGATGAAGTGCTGACCGGATGAACTTGTGCCTGTACTGCCGAACGAATCATCTTCTTGGAATGCCAAATGTACTCATGCTTGTATTGAGCCTTGTGTTCGCCCAATGAAGAGGAGGTTGCGAACCCGGATGAAATGACACTTCTGGGACTCGAGATCCCCTGGGTGAGAATTCGCCCAACATTTGCCCCCCAAAGTGGGGCACGTGCTTGCATGTGTCGCGCTTTGTTTCCCTGTGGTAGGAAGGTTTGTTTTGTAACGCCATGGGCTGGATGTTCATATCCTGTTGATGTCCTGCAAAGGAATTTATAGTTTTAGTGTGACTTCAGATAACGACGGTTCAGGATCGAAGCATCTGAGATGAAGTGAATCGCGCCGTCCGGGACGAGAGGTGGCCCCGAGGGGGCTTAACATTATCGATGCCAGGTACACGTCAGAGTGGGTCCCTGGATCGTTTGTCAAGATGGTTTATCGCCAGCTCAGAGCATGCCTAGGGATCGTTCGCGACCCCGTACATGTGTAAGTAGCTAACCATTTCATAATTATCAGAATCAAATATCCATTTAACCGATGAGTTTAAAAAGGGATGTCAAAGTACAAATCCTCACGACGATTGGGTTAATAGCCATTCAGAGCGTGCCTATGGACCGTTCGTGGTCGCGTACATGTGTAAATGATTAACCCACATTGGTGAGAGATTCACGACTCATTCATCGTTATCATATTCTCTACTTTGTTAGTAGGTTCTAGAGTTCAGTACTTATCTGAGCGAGGTGCTTTGCGTGCCCCCAGTTCCTGGTGTTTGTTGGTAGAGAAAGTTTCATTTGGTCGGTCCGGTATGGATAATTTCATTCGATATTTTGTTGGTCCGGTATATGTTGGTCCGGTGGGCCGGACCAGTTGGTTCGGCAATCCTGAGCTCGCCTATATATAGAGGCTACACCCCCTTAGTTTTTCCTTACCGAACCAGAGAAAGCCGAATCAACTGACCACCGAACCAAATCTTTGCTGAATCAAATCTTCACCGTATCAGGTATATACTCTTTTGCCGAATGGCCTTTACCACTGAATGGATCTGATTGCCGAATATACGCGTAAGGCTCTCATTGCCGAATGGTACAGTTTACCGAATGAACTTGTGATACCGGTGCCGAATGAACATGAGGCTCTAGTGCCGGATGAACTTCAGATTGAACCTCAGATCCTATTACCGAATGGAAAATGACTTGTACTGCCGAATGAACTTGAACTTCCAGTGCCGAATGAACTTTGTATTCGGACTTTGAGTAGAACTCCAGACTTGTGCATGCTTGCTTGCTTATACTTTCGTTCTAACGTCATGTTTTTCACTTTTGTGTACGCAGATAAATGTCTCGCAAGGCGGAAACACGATCAGACAGACGAAAATCCAAGGATGGAGGAGAGTCTTCTTTCGTGCCCCCAGCCCAACCAGGATCCGGGCAACATCGACCTGTTCCGAGGTCGTTAGTTGTAACGACCCGTATTTTACGTGACGATAGATCGTAGAATTTGCAGGTCGATAGTATTGTTTGCATTATCTCTAGCTTAAGTCGTATGGGGAGTTAACCCGTGGGATAGAGTCTTGAGTCGTGGCCGACTCATAGAGGGCCGACTCATGGGTGGTTGGGTCGTGATAGCCGAGTTAGCAGGGTAGCGAGTTAAGAGGGGCAACGGCTTATAGGTTTGGCCGAGATAAGGACGGTGACCGACTCACGAGACAGTGGTTTAAAGTGTGGAGCGACTCATAGGATGGACCGACTCATAGAATTTGCCGAGTTAGGGAGTTAACGGGTTAAGGTGTTTTGGTCATGAGTCGTTAGGAACGACTTAAGGATGAGTCGTGAGTCGGCCCCGTAGATGAGTCGTTGGGGGACTGTGTTGTGTTGAGTCGGCATAGCAGCGTGCGTTGTTAGGTCGGCTGTAGGATAGGTCGTTAACGACCTAGTTAACCCGCGTCTTAGTTGAGTCGTTGGGTCGGTCTTGGGTTGAGTCGGTGAGACCAGTTGAGTCGTTAGCGACTTAGGGTTAGTTTGGATAGGGGATAGGTCGGCATTGATGAGTCGTATGTAGTTAAGTCGGCACCCTGGTTGAGTCGTATGACCTGGTATCTTGGTATGGTGAGTCGGTAGAGGCTTAGGTCGGCTGCTTGTTGAGTCGTGTGGGTGGCTTAGTGTATGAGTCGCGTGTGTAGTGAGTCGGCAGCAGTTGAGTCGGGGGCGACTCAGGAGTTGGGTCGGCAACGACTCAGGGGGCGACGACTCATGGAGGTTCCAGCCTATAAATAGAGGTGTTCGGCTCACTTTTTGGCACCGGTTTTTGAAGCGACGAAGTGCTGCCATTTTGAAGACTTGTCTACAACATTTCTTCATCTTCTTTTCTCCATTCCAATCAAGTGTTAGCATCCATCCAAGATCGAAGATCGAGATCGAAGATCCAAGTGTCCAAGTTGAAGATCTTCATCCGTTCAAGCTAGATTTCATCGTTTTGAGTGAGATTTCGCCGGATCAAGCCGTGATCTTCGCTGTCCAGATCTGAAGTGTTTAGATTTTGAGGTGTTTGGGTGATTTGGTGAGTGGTAGTTATCTCTCACGCGGATCCAAGGGAGTATATGGGATTGGTGGCTAGTTTATGTGTTTAAGATAGTGTTTTATCTCATTTTCCTAAAGTCTGCATGTAGATCCACCATTTGTGAAGATGTTTACTTATGCAAGTTCATTTAATAAGTATTAGAAACAAAACCCATGTTTTAGATTTGATAGATCTATGCTAAAAACCATGATTTCACATATGTTGGACTTTTGCTCATTTAATTACGAAACTGCCATTATAGTTAATATTGCTTGTTAGATCTTGTTTGAATGCTTGATTGTTTGAATGTATGATTGGTTTGATTGTTTCAAGTTAGCTTGTAGTTGATTTGGAACAAGATGGTTCGAGATGATTCAAAAGCTAAGTGGAAAGGCTCTTGAATGGTGGAAGCTGCCTGTAGCATATGAAGCGGATGTGGAAGCTCATATGGATGGATTCGAGGATGTGGGATCTTGCTATGATGCGGGAAGGCAAAGCATGATTGAGTTGGGACTTTGCTATGATGTGATGAGGCAAGGCTTATGTTGAGATGGGACGGGTCATGATGACGTTCCAAGATGAGGGACTTTGCCATGATGTGATGAGGCAAGACATATGTTGTGATGGGACGGGTCACGAAGACGTTCCAAGCACGGGTCATGACGACGTGCAAAGTTATAACTCGGTGATGCGGTCCGGGTTGGGGTGGATAATGGTTGGCTTGAGAGGCGCTTGAGCTAGTATGGAAATGGTCGTCAAGGAAGATGACTAGGAGGCTGAGACTTCATCGTTGTTGAAGGTTCTAGCATACTCAAAGCAAGGGTACGTTGGAACGGGTCACGATGACGTTCCAGGCACGGGTCACGATGACGTGCTAGTACTCTGGGCTGATGCGTTCGGCCTAGGCACGGGTCACGATGACGTGCGGAGTTATGTCTAGACCGGGGTTACCATTAGCCCTTGACAGGTGGTCATTCAACTAACGGTGATATCAAAGCAATGATAACAGTGATAGCCAGAGTCATGGATGTTGGTTGTATTATCATTCGGTCTCAAGAGCGGTGTTTTCTGGGTGCTTATCTGATCTTGGTTTAGGCCTTGGGGGTTTGTATTTGGAAAACATCGTCCTTGACTCGAGTGGTTATTGATTTACCTTAATTGTCTATATTGTTATGCTTGATTCTCCTTAGTGTGTGTCTGGGGGCTATCACAGTGAGAAGAGGTGGAGTGGGATGGTTTGGTTCCTATTCCTTTTATTCCTTATGCTCTTTTGGTATGTTTGATAGTTAATTTACTGCTCACTAAGACTTTGTCTGACTCAAGGTTTTATGTCTCCTCTTATTACCTTGGGCTGTTCATCCATGTTGGGATGGGCAGACTAGGTAGCAGGTGGCAGGTGCTGTGCTTAGAGTGATCCGCTGATGATGACGAAGACGAGCAGGAGGCTATGCATATTATTTCTTTCTATATGTACTGGGTATCCGCTGCTGTATTTGATTGAGTGATTTGTAGTGAGGCCTTCATGTATGGATTTGTGTGGATGATTGTATAAAACTGCTGTGATGCTTATATGATGATTTTCTGTTATGAGGCTTCACTATATATATATATATATATATATATATATATATATATATATATATATATATATATATTTCTCTATTGTATTTTATCCATGCGCTGTGAGTTGTATCATAGAGATTCTGCGATTTTATTTTACCCTGACTATCGTCCATGGCTGCCTTGCACACCTTTCAGCGCACTTTTCCCTTGTTTTGGTGCGGGAGTCATGGGCGGTCGTCACATTTGGTATCAAAGCTTTGGTTAATCGATTTTAGCCAACGCTCGCTGACGTAACTACGTATGAGAGACGTAATTGTATTTTGTTGGATGATTACTATATATAATATAGTAGCTTAGATGGATTTGAACTCCTTTAGCAGTTGTTTCTTAAGGTGTTCTAATCATTCTTTTTACAGATATTAAGAATGAGTCGAAGTGAGAGACAAGCTGCGAGGGATAGTCGAGCTGCTAGGGAAGCTGTTGATTATGGAGCTATGTTCGAAGCTATGATGACTTCCATCATGAGGAGGGTACCAGCTTCAGGATCTTCTGTGGATGTGGGAGTTCAAGTCCAAGCTCCGAAACCGGTGGATTTTGCCAAGCTTTGTAAGGATTATACATCTCTTGGAGGAAAAGCTTTCTTGGGAACGGAGTCGACTATTGAGGTGCAGAGATGGATTGATGCTTGCAGAAGAATTTTTGGTGACTTGGGAATTGATGATGCAACTAAGAGGAAGCTTGCATCGAGACAGCTTCAGGGAAGAGCTGCTGATTGGTGGAATTCTATCACTATCGATACACCAGAAGAAGAGATTACTTGGGAGCGATTCCAAGTTAGATTTGAGGCCAAGTTCATCTCCACTGTTCAGAAGTCTGCTTTGTTCAAGAGGTTTGTAGAACTCAAGCAAGGAGGGAGGCCTGTTCTTGAGTATATCTCTGAGTTCGAAGCTTTGTCTAAGTATGCCAGATCATATATTGACTCTCCTTACCAGAAGAATGAAAAGTTTGTGACTGGTCTGGATGCTTATCTGGGAAGGCAGTTAGTGGATCATCTGGACGATCCATTTGAGAAGCTTGTGGAGAAAGCTTTGAGGCATGAGAGTTTGTTCCCTAAGGAAAGTTCTGTTGTTGCTGTGACCAGGGAAGGATCTAAACCACAGCAGAATGGTAATAAGAAGAGGAAGCAGCAACAGCAGAAAGGCAAGGATGGCCAAAAGAAGCCAAAAGGCGAAGTGACCTGCTATAACTGCCGACAGAAGGGTCATCTCTCCCGGGATTGTAGGAATCCAAAGGTGCATTTGAAGTGCCACAACTGTGATAAGCTGGGACACATCAAGAAGGACTGTCCAGAGCCGAGGAAAGATAGACAGGTTGTGCAAGCTTATGCTTTGGAAGCTGTGCCGTCGTCTTCAAGAGTTCCTACTGCTGAAGAGAAGGGGAAGAGTGTGGTGGTTCAAGGTACTCTTTCCATTTGTGGTGTTCCAGTTAGGGTTTTGTTTGATACTGGAGCGTCACATTCTTTTGTTTGTGATGATTTGGTTGACCGGTTAGGTTTGAAACCGGATATTGTTGATAGGCCATTGGTTGTGACTAATCCAGTGGGGGGTTCGTCATGTTTGTGTATGATATGCCGTGGTCTAGTTGTGTCGAGTCATGATTGCTCGTTTGTTTGTGATTGCTTTGTTATGAACTTTGCGGGGTTCGGAATTATTTTGGGTATGGACTGGCTTAGGAAGTATGCGGCTAGGATTGATTGTGAGAGGCTGGAGGTGACAGTCGGGAATGTGGATGGGCGAAAGGTTGTGATACGATGTAAGCATGGAGAAGGCGTCTTCATGAGCTTCATGTATTCGCTGGTTGTTCCACGGGATGGACTGTCATCGGTGCCTATTGTGAATAGATTTGAGGATGTCTTTGACGAAGTCAAAGGGTTGCCGCCGCATAGGGAGATCGAGTTTCGTATCGATCTAGTTGAGGGAGCCAGACCTGTTGTGATGCCTCTTAGGCGGATGGCACCGAGGGAGCAGCAGGAGCTGAAGGTGCAAGTTGATGACCTTTTGCGGAAAGGATTCATTCGGAGAAGTGTGTCCGAATGGGGTGCGCCAGTTGTGTTCGCAACCAAAGCGGATGGATCGTTGAGGTTGTGTGTGGATTATCGTGAGCTGAATAAGGTGACTAAGAAGAACAAGTATCCATTGCCGAGAATAGATGACTTGTTTGACCAGCTTCACGAGGCTAAGGTGTTTTCTCAGATGGATTTGGCAACGGGATTTCACCAGTTGAGAGTGGCGAAGGATAGTGTGCCGAAGACTGCTTTCAGGACACCATCCGGGTTTTATGAGTGGCTGGTAATGCCGTTTGGATTGACTAACGCACCAGCATATTTTGTGGATCTTATGAATAGAGTGTTCAGAGATCAGTTGAATAAGTTCGTGCTTGTGTTCGTGGACGATATTTTGGTTTATTCCAGAACTGAGAAAGAGCACAAGACGCACTTGAGGATTGTTTTGGAAATCTTGCGGAAACATCAGCTAAAGGCTAAGTTTTCGAAGTGTTACTTCTGGAAGAGTGAAGTGAGGTTCTTAGGCCATGTTATTTCTGGAAATGGAATAGCGGTTGACCCCGCTAAGGTGGCAGCAATCCAGGATTGGGTTAGACCTAAGAATGCATCTGAAGTAAGAAGTTTTCTTGGATTAGCAGGATATTATCGTCGGTTTATCAAGGACTTTTCCAAGATAGCTGCACCATTGACAGGATTGACGAAGAAGAACCAAGTGTTCAGATGGGATGATAAGTGTGAGCAAGCTTTCGTAATCCTGAAAGAGCGACTGACGAGTGCTCCTGTTTTGACTATTCCAAGTGGGAATGATGAGATGGTGGTTTACACCGATGCATGTGGCACTGGACTTGGAGCGGTGCTAATGCAGAAGGATAAGGTCGTTGCGTATGCTAGTCGACAACTGAAGCCGCATGAAAGGAATTATCCGACTCATAATTTGGAGTTAGCGGCGATTGTGTTTGCTTTGAAAATATGGAGACATTATCTATTGGGAGTTAGATTCGAGTTGTTTACAGATCATAAGTCGTTGAAGTATCTGTACTCCCAAAAGGATTTGAATCTTCGACAGCAAAGGTGGCTAGAGTTCCTAGCATCGTATGATTTTGGTATAGCCTATACTCCGGGAAAAGGAAACGCAGTGGCTGATGCGTTAAGTCGAAGACATGCAGGATTGGGAGCCATGTTTTCGGAATGGAAGAGTCTCGAGTATTTGGCTGAGTTTGACTTCAGGCCTAGATGTGAATTGGAACCTGAAATGTTGGCAAACTTATCGATAAGGCCTACTCTTGTGGAAAGGATTGGCGAGAGCCAAAAGAGAGATGATAAGCTTGTCAAGATTATCCGTGATTTGGAATCTGGATTGGAACCAGAGAAGGATAAAGGATTCGAGGTCGATCGAGAGGGTTGGCTTCGAAAGCAAGGACGATTAGTTGTTCCCGATGTTGATGGATTAAGAGATGAAGTTCTGAGGGAAAGTCATCGCTCGAAGTTGACAATTCATCCAGGTGGAAATAAGATGTATCGGGATATGAAGAGAACTTACTACTGGGAAGGTATGAAGAAGGATGTTGGAAATTTTATTTCCAAGTGTATGAACTGCCAGTTGGTGAAAGCTGAGCAGAAGAAGCCCAGTGGATTACTTCAGCCATTAGAGGTTCCTACATGGAAGTGGGAGCAAGTGTCGATGGATTTTATCGATGGTCTACCTAGGACAAGAGCAGGGAATGAAGGGATTTGGGTCATAGTAGATCGTTTGACCAAGAGTGCAAGGTTCATTCCTGTTCGATCGACTAGGACTGCATCGAAGTTGGCTGAATTGTATGTGAAGTGGATTGTTCGATTCCATGGTGTTCCGAAGAGTATAGTGAGCGATCGAGATCCATTGTTCACTAGTAGATTTTGGAAGAGCTTCCAGGAAGTTTTGGGAACCAAGTTGAGTTTGAGTACAGCTTATCACCCTCAAACAGATGGTCAGACTGAGAGAGTCAACCGGGTTTTGGAAGATCTTCTTAGAGCATGTGTTTTGGACTTCGGAGGATCATGGGAAGATCACCTTCATTTGGTGGAATTTGCATATAATAACAGTTATCAGTCGAGTATTGGTATGGCACCATATGAGGCATTATATGGAAGACCGTGTAACTCTCCGACATGTTGGTTGGAAACCGGAGAAAAGCTGATACTTGGGCCAGAAATGATTAGACAGACTTCGGATTGTATAGAGATCATTCGGCAAAGAATGAAGGCAGCCCAAGATCGTCAGAAAAGTTATGCCGACAATCGTCGAAAGGATTTGGAATTCGACGTAGGTGATATGGTTTTTGTGAAGATTTCTCCATTTAAGAATGTTATAAGATTTGGGAAGAAAGGAAAGTTGACTCTAAGATTTGTTGGACCATTCCCGATTATTGAGCGAATTGGAAAGCTCGCTTATAGATTGGAGTTACCGGAAAAGATGGCGGGTGTGCACAATGTTTTTCATGTGTCTTATCTACGGAAGTATGTGCACGACCCAACTACAGTGGTTTCTGCTGATAGCTGTGAGGACTTAGAGGTTGATCCCGTGATTACGAGACCTCGTAAGCCGCTTCGTATTGTTGAAACCGATACGAAACAGCTTAGGAGGAAGACGATTACGTTGCTCAAGGTACAATGGAGTGATGATGTTAACGACTGTACATGGGAGGAGGAAGAGGGGATGAAGGCAGCTCATCCCGGACTCTTCGAGGTATGGCCCTAAAGTGTCGTGACATCTCATGAATTTGTAGCTTGTTTTAAGTCTTAGAATTCTGCATGCTAGGCTAGAATTGGATGCATGGTTTGTTGATTGCTATGGATGGTAGGCATGTGGAATAATGGTGATTGCTATTGTTTGCTTGGAATTTCTGGGGCGAAATTCCTAAGGGGGAGAGAATGTAACGACCCGTATTTTACGTGACGATAGATCGTAGAATTTGCAGGTCGATAGTATTGTTTGCATTATCTCTAGCTTAAGTCGTATGGGGAGTTAACCCGTGGGATAGAGTCTTGAGTCGTGGCCGACTCATAGAGGGCCGACTCATGGGTGGTTGGGTCGTGATTGCCGAGTTAGCAGGGTAGCGAGTTAAGAGGGGCAACGGCTTATAGGTTTGGCCGAGATAAGGACGGTGACCGACTCACGAGACAGTGGTTTAAAGTGTGGAGCGACTCATAGGATGGACCGACTCATAGAATTTGCCGAGTTAGGGAGTTAACGGGTTAAGGTGTTTTGGTCATGAGTCGTTAGGAACGACTTAAGGATGAGTCGTGAGTCGGCCCCGTAGATGAGTCGTTGGGGGACTGTGTTGTGTTGAGTCGGCATAGCAGCGTGCGTTGTTAGGTCGGCTGTAGGATAGGTCGTTAACGACCTAGTTAACCCGCGTCTTAGTTGAGTCGTTGGGTCGGTCTTGGGTTGAGTCGGTGAGACCAGTTGAGTCGTTAGCGACTTAGGGTTAGTTTGGATAGGGGATAGGTCGGCATTGATGAGTCGTATGTAGTTAAGTCGGCACCCTGGTTGAGTCGTATGACCTGGTATCTTGGTATGGTGAGTCGGTAGAGGCTTAGGTCGGCTGCTTGTTGAGTCGTGTGGGTGGCTTAGTGTATGAGTCGCGTGTGTAGTGAGTCGGCAGCAGTTGAGTCGGGGGCGACTCAGGAGTTGGGTCGGCAACGACTCAGGGGGCGACGACTCATGGAGGTTCCAGCCTATAAATAGAGGTGTTCGGCTCACTTTTTGGCACCGGTTTTTGAAGCGACGAAGTGCTGCCATTTTGAAGACTTGTCTACAACATTTATTCATCTTCTTTTCTCCATTCCAATCAAGTGTTAGCATCCATCCAAGATCGAAGATCGAGATCGAAGATCCAAGTGTCCAAGTTGAAGATCTTCATCCGTTCAAGCTAGATTTCATCGTTTTGAGTGAGATTTCGCCGGATCAAGCCGTGATCTTCGCTGTCCAGATCTGAAGTGTTTAGATTTTGAGGTGTTTGGGTGATTTGGTGAGTGGTAGTTATCTCTCACGCGGATCCAAGGGAGTATATGGGATTGGTGGCTAGTTTATGTGTTTAAGATAGTGTTTTATCTCATTTTCCTAAAGTATGCATGTAGATCCACCATTTGTGAAGATGTTTACTTATGCAAGTTCATTTAATAAGTATTAGAAACAAAACCCATGTTTTAGATTTGATAGATCTATGCTAAAAACCATGATTTCACATATGTTGGACTTTTGCTCATTTAATTACGAAACTGCCATTATAGTTAATATTGCTTGTTAGATCTTGTTTGAATGCTTGATTGTTTGAATGTATGATTGGTTTGATTGTTTCAAGTTAGCTTGTAGTTGATTTGGAACAAGATGGTTCGAGATGATTCAAAAGCTAAGTGGAAAGGCTCTTGAATGGTGGAAGCTGCCTGCAGCATATGAAGCGGATGTGGAAGCTCATATGGATGGATTCGAGGATGTGGGATCTTGCTATGATGCGGGAAGGCAAAGCATGATTGAGTTGGGACTTTGCTATGATGTGATGAGGCAAGGCTTATGTTGAGATGGGACGGGTCATGATGACGTTCCAAGATGAGGGACTTTGCCATGATGTGATGAGGCAAGACATATGTTGTGATGGGACGGGTCACGAAGACGTTCCAAGCACGGGTCATGACGACGTGCAAAGTTATAACTCGGTGATGCGGTCCGGGTTGGGGTGGATAATGGTTGGCTTGAGAGGCGCTTGAGCTAGTATGGAAATGGTCGTCAAGGAGGATGACTAGGAGGCTGAGACTTCATCGTTGTTGAAGGTTCTAGCATACTCAAAGCAAGGGTACGTTGGAACGGGTCACGATGACGTTCCAGGCACGGGTCACGATGACGTGCTAGTACTCTGGGCTGATGCGTTCGGCCTAGGCACGGGTCACGATGACGTGTGGAGTTATGTCTAGACCGGGGTTACCATTAGCCCTTGACAGGTGGTCATTCAACTAACGGTGATATCAAAGCAATGATAACAGTGATAGCCAGAGTCATGGATGTTGGTTGTATTATCATTCGGTCTCAAGAGCGGTGTTTTCTGGGTGCTTATCTGATCTTGGTTTAGGCCTTGGGGGTTTGTATTTGGAAAACATCGTCCTTGACTCGAGTGGTTATTGCTTTACCTTAATTGTCTATATTGTTATGCTTGATTCTCCTTAGTGTGTGTCTGGGGGCTATCACTGTGAGAAGAGGTGGAGTGGGATGGTTTGGTTCCTATTCCTTTTATTCCTTATGCTCTTTTGGTATGTTTGATAGTTAATTTACTGCTCACTAAGACTTTGTCTGACTCAAGGTTTTATGTCTCCTCTTATTACCTTGGGCTGTTCATCCATGTTGGGATGGGCAGACTAGGTAGCAGGTGGCAGGTGCTGTGCTTAGAGTGATCCGCTGATGATGATGAAGACGAGCAGGAGGCTATGCATATTATTTCTTTCTATATGTACTGGGTATCCGCTGCTGTATTTGATTGAGTGATTTGTAGTGAGGCCTTCATGTATGGATTTGTGTGGATGATTGTATAAAACTGCTGTGATGCTTATATGATGATTTTCTGTTATGAGGCTTCACTATATATATATATATATATATATATATATATATATTTCTCTATTGTATTTTATCCATGCGCTGTGAGTTGTATCATAGAGATTCTGCGATTTTATTTTACCCTGACTATCGTCCATGGCTGCCTTGCACACCTTTCAGCGCACTTTTCCCTTGTTTTGGTGCGGGAGTCATGGGCGGTCGTCACATTAGTGGACGGATATGGTCCTCAGGAACTTCTGGTCTCCCCTCCCGATTGCTTTCCTAGCTCTCTAAAGGAGGAGCAACTTGATGTCATATCTCGTTCATTTTGGATAGACAGGGCTCTTATGCTGTTGCCGGGGGAGGGGGTCATGCCATATGATCCCCCTGAGGGATACTTCGCTTACAGCCGATACCATTGTATGTGCGGGGCTATTCCTCCAGTCAACGCCTGGATATTAAGCTTCATCACTTATCTGAAGGTGGCTCCATTCCAGCTCCAGCCTAACTCTTATGCCATTCTGGTATGCTTGTATGCTATCTTCCAGAAGAGGTATGGGCGCGCCCCTTCCAATCGGGAAATACGATATCTGTACAATCTGAGGGGATACAGGAAGGGATCCCCATATATTAGCTTGGAGTCAGCCGTTTCCTTCAAGCCAGTTTTGGATTTATACTCGAAGCATAGTATGTTCAAGAAGGAATGGTTCTTTGTCAGAGATGACTCCGTCTCTATTCGCCGATTTACCTCCGGATGTAAGTCAAAACTCTACTCATAATTCTTGTCTTGGCTGTAATTCTCTTTCTTATGCGTTTTCATTTCTTGCTAGCGACAGGTGGTTTTGCGGTTGTGGAAGATGATCGCCTGGTTCAGATGGCAGCTGAAATTGAAGCTATTTCAGGGAGAGACAGATCGGCTGCTTATTTGATTAGGAATGTCAGGCTCTTGATGTATAATTTGATCCTCCCACATCAGTCCGTAGTCAAGCAGAGGGACACGGCAAAAGAGAAGGCTGCCCAGCCTAAAGGAGGGGCCACAGCGAAGGGTGGCAAGAGGAAGCCCTTTGCACAACATCCAGTCGTAGGAGGCAAGAAGCTTAAGGAGTCCGATGGCCCTTCTCCCAGCACTTGCCCGATTATTCTGGAGGAGGAAGGTGTGGAAAAGGGCGAAGAAGGTGAAGTTGGAGAAGGGTCAGAGGGTGGAGGAGACGGCGATGGCCAAGGCGGTAGTGATGCTGGTGCCTTAACCCCTGGGCAAGACCCTGAACTGGATGAGGCTCTCCGTCAGGCCTTTGGTGAATCGGAGGAAGAATCGGAAGCGGAAAAGGTAAAGGAGGCGGGCAAGGCCGTGGCTGCTGCCGATCCATCCCTTAAAGGTTCCTCAGCTAGGGTAACTTCGGCGGTGCAAGGTAAACTTTTGAATTCTGCCGATTCCATTTACGATAGGGACTTAGGAATATTTTATGGTCCACATCCGTCCTGGAATGAGATTCAGGACTTATTGCAGTATCCCACTCCTCCGCAGGGTTTGTATAATAGATGTGCCTTCTCACTTTTTCTTTCTTTTTAACTTAACGTGTTTTTTGAGTTGTGGATCATTGTATGTTCATAACACTTGTTCTTTTTTTTTTAGGAGCAGGCTAGGTGGTTAAAACGTCAAATGTTCGACACCGCCTCGAACAATTCAAGTCGAGGAGAGCTTCTGAGAAGTCCCCTACTGGTCGTACTGGGGACGTTGTCAGTTACCGTCCTCTTCTTGGGGTCATTGAAGAGAGCATTCAGAAAAAGAAGCTGAGTTGTTCCTTATTTGAGTCTTTCCCTGGTTCGCAGCTTCCTACTCAACCTCCTCGTGATACTACGGAGGAGAGCACGGAGTCCGGCCCCCCTCATCCTCCTTTCAAGAGTCCAATTGTTATCCGTATAAGGCGTCCTGACGTGCCTCGCCCCGTGCCTCGTGACCCCTTTGCCGGTCATCCTAATTTTGATCCAAGCTTTCAGGATATGTCATTTGATGAGGCCACGGGTGAGCACCTCCTTCGCCGCAACCCCATGGTACGAGTGCTGGATGAGGCCAAGTCCCTAGATCTTGATTTGCTTACTACTCGAGTAGTTACCAAGGGGGACGAGGCCAAGGCTAATATTGATCGGGTGGCCGAAGAGACCAAGAAGTTAATGGAGCATCATGCTCGATTGGTCAAGGCCGGGGAGGAGATTGGGAGTGCTAATATTCGATTGAGGCTAAAGGTCGCCGATCAGGCCAAACAGCTTGCTGATCAAGTCATTCAGATTTCTCAGCACGAGGAAGCCTCCAGGCGGCTGAAAGAGACTATGGAGAAGGCTAGTAGGGCAGAACTACGGAAGATGGAGGCCGCCTGCAAGGAGCGGATTAACATGGCCATTACGACAGTGGATGAGGTTCGGAATGCGGATCTCGAGCAGGTAGAGGAGTTGTCTGGGAGGCTTGAGGCCGCGGAGATGGCTGAAGTCAAATTAAAGGAAGAGATGGATGAAATGGGGAGGTCTCTCAAGTTAAAGGAGGAGGAAATGAGGAGGTCTCTCCAGGCTGACTGCTTGAGATACCGATCAGAGAGGGATGTGGCTGTCGCCAAGTTGCAGGCCTCCGAGGCCCGGGTGAAGGAGTTTGAGGAGAATGAGGGGATGATGGACGAGATGCTGCAGGACATGTACTTCCACACTTGGAAGGAGGGCGGCTTGTCTTGGATGGATGACTACCCTCGGGTCATGGCCAAGGTATATCTCCAGGCTTTAGAGGAGGCCAGGGTTAATGCGGGTAAGGAAGGTGGAGAGGCTTTCAATCTGGATGCGGTCACTGCTCAGTTCTCAAAGGAGGAGCAAGCGGCGGTGAAGGAGGGGATGCGGCTGCTTGCTGCAGAGGAGGCAGGTGTACAATTGGAGGATGAGGATCAAGCGGCGGATGTTGGTGAGTTATTCTTCTCCCTTTCTTTTCTTTCTGTGTTTCCATAACTTGATCATTCATTGTTCGTTTAATGAATTCCTCTTCTGAATTGGACAGGCGGAACTTCTGATCAACACGCTGGGGGCTCTGATCCTGCGGCCAAGTAGACTTGGGAAGTCGGAAGGACGAGAGCGAAGTGTGGACGCAGCTGGTTCCTTGTCCGGATTCGGCCACCTTTTTATTTCCTTTTATCGCTGTTTATGTTAGTCCAAAACATTGATGTGACTGTAATAATGTTATTTGCAAAGAATGACTTTGTGTGAATCTATAACATAAGCTGATTTTTTTATGTTTGAATGTTGTTGTCATTTTGATATGCTGCGTGAGAAGTATAACTATGCATATGCCTGTAATTCTAGTTGTGTTTGATGTTCAGCTCTTGTTTGAAATATAATTTCATGTTTTGCAATGTTAGTGTGACGTATGAATAAGCTGTAGTTACATATTTATGTACAAGAGAAGAGAGTACCGCCCTTCATGTTTTAGTTGCAGGCGGTTGCTTTGAGCGTCTTGTGTAACCGATCATGGATATAGCTGAGTACTTTGCCACCCAGTATGCAGGCTTAGATTCTCATGAGTGAATGATTCCTACATGGTTTCATGTACTTTAGAGTTCGTTATACAGGATAGGAGAAAAGTATTTAAATGAAATGGAAATATAGAAAAAGTAAAACTTCCAGTCACGGAAGGCCGTCGATGTGCTTAAGTTCGTGGCAAACGGGCTTTGTAGTCACTTTCCCTAGCTGTGGGTCTTGGAGACATTTGTCACCCATCTTACGCCTCCGCGGGGAGTTTTCTTTTTTACCACAGCCGCACTTAAGACACATTGGAGCCGAGATCGCGCACGGTAACTACCCGAACCATTATGGTCCGTAATCGTGGGTATTATTCGATTTACCGTGGCCGGCTAGCGTGGGTGCCGTTGGCCGTGAACTACCCCTGGCTGGCCACACCTTATGTTGGGGCTTAAAGTAGGTTCACAGTTGCCGGCGAGCCGAACGCCGTAATGAGCTGCCATCGGCTATAGTCGGCCTTTATGATGACTTATAATCGGCTCATTACAGTTGGCTTTGAGGGCAGGCGCGAGCAATGAGTTAACCCGCAGCAGAGGGATGCTGGAGCAAAAGTGTCTCATTGGCGAGTGCATAGAATCGTAGCGTACCTGTTAGGCCTTGTCCAGATGAGGCCGCGGTGCGTCTTGAGTGGAGATGCCATAGGATTTTGTTCAACAGAAAAGGATAAAGCTTAACATGCAGCCAAGATATGAAGGCACAAGGTAACAAGAGACAAGATTTTTAAAGTGGTTTGGCACGCTAATGCCTGCGTCCACCGATTCTCATTGTTAATACGCTTCATATGGGCAGTACATGTTAAGCAAAGTATCGGCGGAGGTGTCGGATGTTCCAAGCCCTCTGGAACACCACTCCGTCCACTGTTGACAAAATATAAGCTCCGCTGTGGAGATCTTGATGAATTACATATGGTCCGTCGACTGGTGTTTTCGTGGTTAGGCAGCATGACAGGCTCAGCTACATCCGACCCCTGCCTGGCACCTCCCCCGTTGGGTTCGGTTCCAAGTGTTTCCTCAGGTCGGAATTCGGGATGAGTCCGGGCTCGGCTCCTACCATGACTATTTCTGTTATTAACCTCTTCGAAGAAGAAAGGTCATTGTTGTCTCCCAGATCCTCCAGATTGGGACTCAGCCCATGATTCGGTGTTGCGGGTGGATCCGCTTGAGGATAAGATCTCCCTCTTGTAAGCTGCGGTGCTTGATTTTGGAGTTGTATTGTGCTGCCACTTTTTTATTGTGGGGTTCTGCTTTTAGGTGTTGCATCGTTTCTCCTTTCCTCAATCAGATCCAAAGACATGAGGAGGAGTACTTCGTTTTCTTCTGGGTTGCAGTGGGTCCTATGGTGAGATGGCGCTACAGTTTCAACTGGGAGCATGGCCTCCAATCTATATGCCAAAGAGAAAGGAGTATGCCCTGTTGATGTTCTGTAAGACGTGCGGCAGGCCCAGAGTGCCGTAGGAAGTTCGTCCACCCAAGCGCCTTTTGACTTTTCAAGCTTCTTCTTGATTAGGGTTTTGGGAATTCTGTTGACAGTTTCAACTTGTCCGTTTGCCTGAGGATAAGCTACAGATGAGAAGCTTTTGTGAATTCTGTGCTCTTGGCACCGGTCGGCGAATCCTTCGTTGTCAGACTAGAGTCCGTTGTCTGATATGATCTTGAGTGGGACTCCGTACCTGCATAGAATATATTTGATCAAGAAGTTGATAATTTATGCAAGAAGTTGATAATTTATGCCGAAGATATTTTATTTTAAAGGGTCCGCTTCCACCCATTTGGTGAAATAATCGAAAACATCCTTCTAGCCATCCAGGACAAAGTTTAAAGCAAGGGGGTGTAAGAGTCAAATCCCGGTCCAGGTTGATATAAATGCTTTTCTCCCCTCTTGCCCACAACATTGTCTCTAGAGTCATTTTTTTCAAACGTCCTTTGCTACAGCGGGAGTGTCGCCATGGGTTGCCTTAGCCTGTTGTCCTGACTGTCTTTCAGTGGCAGCGTCTTCAAGCCTCATATACTTCCCGGCTTCATGGAAGAAGTCAGGTAACCTAGCTGGTTTTTCTTTTGTTAACCTCCTAGCAAACTTGGTATCCGGATGCACGCCACTACAAAGGGCCGTTAGGATAAGTTTCTCATTGGCATCTTGAACTGCTGCTGCTGTGGCATTGAATCGGGTTAGGTATTGCTGCAGTGCCTCTCCGGGTTCCTGTCTGACAATAGATAGGGAGTAAGCATCCTTGGGTTGTTCCACATGAACGCGAAACTGGCTGATAAACTTCTCCTTCAACATTTCCCATGAACTGATGGATCCTTGGGGTAGATGGCTGAACCAGGAGGTAGCCAGATCTGCTAAAAATAATGGAAAGCATTTGCATAATACTCCTTCTGTCGCTCCGCTCATGAGCATATGCTGGGTGTATCTCTGTAAGTGTACGATGGGGTCAGAGGTTCCTTTGTAGGGTTCCATTGTTGGCATTTTCATTCTCGAGGGGTGATGGCGATTTCAATATCGCGAGTGAAAGGGCTGGTTACCCTAGCACCTATCCCACGATCTCTTTGGTCCCGTTGGACGCATTCCCTAAATAATCGTGCCGTCCTTTCATCAGAACTTGGAGCGGATAGAAATGAGTTTGGTTCTTCCCTGCGGGATTGATTTCGCCCAGATGACCCGTAGGGATGGTATAGTCTATTACTTCTGACGTTATCTGATGGCTGTCTTTGGCTGTTCGGATGCACGCTAGGACCAGCTACAGTTGGCCCCTGCATTGATCTTCCCCTGTGGGGTTCTGTTTCGAGCATTTTCATGGGGTCAACTTCGGGCTGGGTTCTAGCTCGGCTCCGTTCAGCGGGGTTCCTAGGATTGTTGTTCCTGTTGATAGTTTCTTCAAAGAGGGAAGATCTTTGTTGTCTCCGAGATCCTCCAGATTGAGACTCATCACATGATTCAGTGTTGCGGTTGGATTCTTCAGCATCCCTTAAGCGTGACATGAGTTGGTCCACCAAAGCTTCTTGTTGGGATGTGAAGCGGTTAGTTACTTCAGCCACAACTCTGTCTAGATCTGCCCTAGTTATTGGTTGTTCCGTGGCGGGGGCTATCGGATTTTCCTGATTTCCATCTGGTACTGCTGTTGAAATTGGATGATTCTCTTGATCTGGGGCTACTGGATCCGGAAGACTGCTAGTTGCGATGTTCTTTCCTTTGATAACATCTCTCCTCTGCCTGGAAGTCATGTTGTTGGATCAAGGAACAAGGCTGTTAGGAAGAAGGTTGAGTAGGAGAAGCTGAAGCTTCGAGCTCTTGTTCTCAGTGAAAGCACCAAAAATGTTTGCTCAAAAAATGGACAAACACCTCCAAGTCGTATTATTTAGTTGATTATATGTGATTTTCAGTGGTTTGGATGAGTTATGTAAATATGAAAAAAATAGGGGCTGAAATGTAAAAGACACACAGATTTATAGTGGTTCGGCCAGAATGTGCCTACGTCCACTGTATATGTTATTATCTTCTTTCTTTCAGATTACAAGTACAATGCTTCGCATACAAGTATATGAAAGTAGTTTGAAAGTTCCTTCCTTGCTTGAGCTCTCAAACTTGTCTGCCATTGTTGTACCCCTGCCCCTCTATTTGTAGAGTGAGGTAGGGGGCAGGGGACTTGGAAGTATATAGCTGCTGGTGGGCCCGGGCTGAAGCAATCTGGACTGGCAATCATCTGGTTCGGTGGAGCTTCATTCGGCTTTGAGCTTGGACCGGTGGTAGGTATGGACCGGGGGTATGCGTGGACCGGTGGCAGTGAGTGTGGATGTGGACCGGTCCGGTAGTGCTTGGTCCGGTGGTGGCCTTGTTGTTGGGTTGGTTCGGCATGGGGCATCCTCCCTCTGGTTCGGCAGTAGGGAGAAATGTTGATTCGGCAGATGTTACCTTGGGTTGGTTCGGAGGTCGAGTGGAGGATGTGTGGTTCGGTATAGGTTGGATCGGTGGTTGCTAGTAGGAGTTGGTCCGGTAGGAGCTTGACCGGATGAAGTGCTGAACGGATGAACTTGTGCCTGTACTGCCGAACGAATCATCTTCTTGGAATGCCGAATGTACTCATGCTTGTATTGAGCCTTGTGTTCGCCCAATGAAGAGGAGGTTGCGAACCCGGATGAAATGACACTTCTGGGACTCGAGATCTCCTGGGTGAGAATTCGCCCAACAGCCATAACCTGTCAAAATGAAGGCCACGTTGAGTTCTACGGCTTTGATAGCTTTCAGCCGTCAACGGATAGATTAATATCCAAAAAGCACAACCCGAATCTCAATCGGGTCTCGTAAGTTTTCTACCCTTCGTTTTTTCGATACCGGATTTTTACGGTAAAACGGGATTACCGTGGCTCGTCTTCGATTTACCACCGTTGGAGAGTGGTGCACCATGGTACTGTTCCGTGTCAAATCCTTGCACGCATTTCTAAAAGTCGTACGGCACTGTTTCGCCATTTCGGACAGATGTTGCACCTTGCAACGTGGATGTTGCACCCTGTAGATATCGATTATTCGGACGACCATAACTTCTAACTCGTTTAGAGTTACGGGAGCCATAACCTGTCAAAACGAAGGCCACGGTGAGTTCAACGGCTTTGACAGCTTTCAGCCGTCAACGGATTGATTAATGCCCAAAAAGGACAACCCGAATCTCAATCTGGTCTCGTAATTTTTTTACCCTTCGTTTTTTCGACACTGGATTTTTACGGTAAAACCGGATTACCGTGGCTCATCTTCGATTTACCATCGCTGAAGAGTGATGCACCACGGTACTGTTCCGTTTCAAATCCATGCATGCATTTCTAAAAGTCGTACGTCACTGTTTCGCCATTTCGGACGGACGTTGCACCTTGCACCGCGGATGTTGCATCCTGTAGATATCGATTATTCGAACGGCCATAACTTCTGGCTCGTTTAGTGTTACGGGAGCCATAACCTGTCAAAACGAAGGCCTCAGTAATTTCTACGGGTTTAATAGTTTTCAGCCATCAACGGATAGATTAATGCCCAAAAAGGACAACCCGAATCTCAATCGGGTCTCGTAAGTTTTTTACCCTTCGTTTTTTCGACACCGGATTTTTACGGTAAAACGGGATTACAGTGGCTCGTCTTCGATTTACCGTCACTGGAGAGTGGTGCACCATGGTACTGTTCTGTTTCAGATCTATGCACGCATTTCTAAAAGTCGTACGACACTGTTTTGCCATTTCGGAAGGACGTTGCACCTTGCACCGCGGATGTTGCACCCTGTAGATATCGATTATTCAGACGGCCATAACTTCTGGCTCGTTTAGTGTTACGGGAGCCATAAACTGTCAAAAAGAAGGCCTCGGTGAGTTCTACGGGTTTAATAGCTTTCAGCCATCAATGGATAGATTAGTGCCCAAAAAGGACAACCCGAATCTCAATCGGGTCTCGTAAGTTTTTTACCCTTCGTTTTTTCGACACCGGATTTTTACGGTGGGATTACAGTGGCTCGTCTTCGATTTACCATCGCTGGAGAGTGGTCCACCGTGGTACTGTTCCGTTTCAGATCCATGCACGCATTTCTAAAAGTCGTACGGCACTGTTTCGCCATTTCGGACGGACGTTGCACCTTGCACCGCAGATGTTGCACCCTGTAGATATCGATTATTCGAAAGCCATACCTTCTCGCTCGTTTAGAGTTATGGGAGCCATAACCTGTCAAAACGAAGGCCACGGTGAGTTCTACGGCTTTGACAGCTTTCAGCCGTCAACGGATAGATTAATGCCCAAAAAGGACAACCCGAATCTTAATCGGGTCTCGTAAGTTTTTCACCCTTCATTTTTTCGACACCGGATTTTTACGGTAAAACTGGCTCGTCTTCGATTTACCATCATTGGAGAGTTGTGCACAATGGAACTGTTCCGTTTCAAATCCATGCACGAATTTCTAAAAGTCGTACGACACTGTTTCGCCATTTCGGACGGATGTTGCACCTTGCACCGCGGATGTTGCACCCTGTAGATATCGATTATTCGGACGTCCATAACTTCTGGCTCGTTTAGAGTTACGGGAGCCATAACCTGTCAAAACGAAGACCACGGTGAGTTCTACGGCTTTGACCACTTTCAGCCGTCAACGGATAGATTAATGTCCAAAAAGCACAACCCGAATCTCAATCGGGTCTCGTAAGTTTTTTACCCTTCGTTTTTTCGACATCGGATTTTTACGGTAAAACGGGATTACCGTGGCTCATCTTCGATTTACCATCGTTGGAGAGTGGTGCACTATGGTACTATTCCGTTTCAAATCCATGCACGCATTTCTAAGAGTCGTACGACACTGTTTCGCCATTTCGGACGGATGTTGCACCTTGCACCGTGGATGTTGCACCCTGTAGATATCGATTAGTCGGACGGCCATAACTTCTGACTCGTTTAGAGTTACGGGAGCCATAACCTGCCAAAACGAAGGCCACGGTGAGTTCTACGTCTTTGACAGCTTTGAGCCGTCAACGGATAGATTACTGCCCAAAAAGGACAACCCGAATTTCAATCTAGTCTCGTAAGTTTTTTACCCTTCGTTTTTTCGACCCCGGATTTTTACGGTAAAACGAGATTACCGTGGCTCTTCTTCGATTTACCATCGCTGGAGAGTGGTGCACCATGGTACCATTCCGTTTCAAATCCATGCACGCATTTCTAAAAGTCCTACGGCACTGTTTCGCCATTTCGGCCGGATGTTGCACCTTGCATCGTGGATGTTGCACCCTGTATATATCGATTACTCGGACGGCCATAACTTCTGGCTCGTTTAGAGTTACGGGAGCCATAACCTGTCAAAACGAAGGCCACGGTGAGTTCAACGGCTTTGACAGCTTTCAGCCGTCAACGGATTGATTAATGCCCAAAAAGGACAACCCGAATCTCAATCTGGTCTCGTAATTTTTTTACCCTTCGTTTTTTCGACACTGGATTTTTACGGTAAAACCGGATTACCGTGGCTCATCTTCGATTTACCATCGCTGAAGAGTGATGCACCACGGTACTGTTTCGTTTCAAATCCATGCATGCATTTCTAAAAGTCGTACGTCACTGTTTCGCCATTTCGGACGGACGTTGCACCTTGCACCGTGGATGTTGCATCCTGTAGATATCGATTATTCGGACGGCCATAACTTCTGGCTCGTTTAGTGTTACGGGAGCCATAACCTGTCAAAACGAAGGCCTCAGTGATTTCTACGGGTTTAATAGTTTTCAGCCATCAACGGATAGATTAATGCCCAAAAAGGACAACCCGAATCTCAATCGGGTCTCGTAAGTTTTTTACCCTTCGTTTTTTCGACACCGGATTTTTACGGTAAAACGGGATTACAGTGGCTCGTCTTCGATTTACCGTCGCTGGAGAGTGGTGTACCAATCCATGCATGCATTTCTAAAAGTCGTACGACACTGTTTTGCCATTTCGGAAGGACGTTGCACCTTGCACCGCGGATGTTGCACCCTGTAGATATCGATTATTCAGACGGCCATAACTTCTGGCTCGTTTAATGTTACGGGAGCCATAACCTGTCAAAAAGAAGGCCTCGGTGAGTTCTACGGGTTTAATAGCTTTCAGCCATCAACGGATAGATTAGTGCCCAAAAAGGACAACCCGAATCTCAATCGGGTCTCGTAAGTTTTTTACCCTTCGTTTTTTCGACAACGGATTTTTACGGTGGGATTACAGTGGCTCGTCTTCGATTTACCATCGCTGGAGAGTGGTGCACCATGGTACTGTTCCGTTTCAGATCCATGCACGCATTTCTAAAAGTCGTACAGCACTGTTTCGCCATTTCGGACGGACGTTGCACCTTGCACCGCAGATGTTGCACCCTGTAGATATCGATTATTCGAAAGCCATACCTTCTCGCTCGTTTAGAGTTATGGGAGCCATAACCTGTCAAAACGAAGGCCACGGTGAGTTCTACGGCTTTGACAGCTTTCAGCCGTCAACGGATAGATTAATGCCCAAAAAGGATTTCCCGAATCTTAATCGGGTCTCGTAAGTTTTTCACCCTTCGTTTTTTCGACACCGGATTTTTACGGTAAAACTGGCTCGTCTTCGATTTACCATCATTGGAGAGTTGTGCACCATGGAACTGTT
The DNA here is from genome assembly GCA_030765085.1 of Allium cepa. Lineage (NCBI taxonomy): Eukaryota > Viridiplantae > Streptophyta > Magnoliopsida > Asparagales > Amaryllidaceae > Allium > Allium cepa. Next base: position 31,133,778 of record CM060943.1, on the reverse strand, counting down.
CCGTTTCAAATCCATGCACGAATTTCTAAAAGTCGTACGACAATGTTTCGCCATTTCGGACGGATGTTGCACCTTGCACCGCGGATGTTGCACCCTGTAGATATCGATTATTCGGACGTCCATAACTTCTGGCTCGTTTAGAGTTACGGGAGCCATAACCTGTCAAAACGAAGACCACGGTGAGTTCTACGGCTTTGACCACTTTCAGCCGTCAACGGATAGATTAATGTCCAAAAAGCACAACCCGAATCTCAATCGGGTCTCGTAAGTTTTTTACCCTTCGTTTTTTCGACATCGGATTTTTACGGTAAAACGGGATTACCGTGGCTCATCTTCGATTTACCATCGTTGGAGAGCGGTGCACTATGGTACTATTCCGTTTCAAATCCATGCACGCATTTCTAAGAGTCGTACGGCACTGTTTCGCCATTTCGGACGGATGTTGCACCTTGCACCGTGGATGTTGCACCCTGTAGATATCGATTACTCGGACGGCCATAACTTCTGGCTCGTTTAGAGTTACGGGAGCCATAACCTGCCAAAACGAAGGCCACGGTGAGTTCTACGTCTTTGACAGCTTTGAGCCGTCAACGGATAGATTACTGCCCAAAAAGGACAACCCGAATCTCAATCTAGTCTCGTAAGTTTTTTACCCTTCGTTTTTTCGACGCCGGATTTTTACGGTAAAACGGGATTACCGTGGCTCTTCTTCGATTTACCATCGTTGGAGAGTGGTGCACCATGGTACCATTCCGTTTCAAATCCATGCTCGCATTTCTAAAAGTCCTACGGCACTGTTTCGCCATTTCGGCCGGATGTTGCACCTTGCATCGTGGATGTTGCACCCTGTATATATCGATTACTCGGACGGCCATAACTTCTGGCTCGTTTAGAGTTACGGGAGCCATAACCTGTCAAAACGAAGGCCACGGTGAGTTCTACGGCTTTGAAAGCATTCAGCCGTCAACGGATAGATTAATGTCCAAAAAGCACAACCCGAATCTCAATCGGGTCTCGTAAGTTTTTTACCCTTCGTTTTTTCGACACCGGATTTTTACGGTAAAACGGGATTACCGTGGCTCGTCTTCGATTTACCATCGCTGGGGAGTGGTGCACCATGATACCGTTCTGTTTCAAATCCATGCACGCATTTCTAAAAGTCCTACGGCACTGTTTCGCCATTTCGGCCGGATGTTGCACCTTGCATCGTGGATGTTGCACCCTGTATATATCGATTACTCGGACGGCCATAACTTCTGGCTCGTTTAGAGTTACGGGAGCCATAAGCTCTCAAAACGAAGGCCATGGTGAGTTCTACGGCTTTGACTGCTTTCAGCCATCAACGGATAGATTAATGTCCAAAAAGCACAACCCGAATCTCAATCGGGTCTCGTAAGTTTTTTACCCTTTGTTTTTTCGACACCGGATTTTTACGATAAAACGGGATTACCGTGGCTCGTCTTCGATTTACCATCGTTGGAGAGTGGTGCACCATGGTACTCTTCCATTTCAAATCCATGCACGTATTTCTAAAAGTCGTACGACACTGTTTCGCCATTTCGGACGGATGTTGCACCTTGCACCGTGGATGTTGCACTCTGTAGATATCGATTATTCGGACGGCCATAACATCTGACTCGTTTAGAGTTACGGGAGCCGTACCCTGCCAAAACGAAGGCCACGGTGAGTTCTACGGCTTTGATAGCTTTCAGCCGTCAACGGATAGATTAGTGCCCAAAAAGGACAACCCGAATCTCAATCTGGTCTCGTAAGTTTTTTACCCTTCGTTTTTTCGACATCGGATTTTTACGGTAAAACGAGATTACCGTGGATCGTCTTCGATTTACCATCGCTGGAGAGTGGTGCACCATGGTACTGTTCCGTTTCAGATCCATGCACGCATTTCTAAAAGTCGTACGGCACTGTTTCGCCATTTCGGCCGGATGTTGCACCTTGCATCGTGGATGTTGCACCCTGTATATATCGATTACTCGGACGGGCATAACTTCTGGCTCGTTTAGAGTTTCGGGAGCCATAACCTGTCAAAACAAAGGCCACGCTGAGTTCTACGGTTTTGAAAGCTTTTAGCCGTCAACGGATAGATTAATGTCCAAAAAGCACAACCCGAATCTCCATCGGGTCTCGTAAGTTTTTTACCCTTCGTTTTTTCGACACCGGATTTTTACGGTAAAACGGGATTACCGTGGCTCGTCTTCGATTTACCATCACTGGGGAGTGGTGCACCATGGTACCGTTCTTTTACAAATCCATGCACGCATTTCTAAAAGTCCTAAGGCACTGTTTCACCATTTCGGCCGGATGTTGCACCTTGCATCGTGGATGTTGCACCCTGTATATATCGATTACTCGGACGGCCATAACTTCTGGCTCGTTTAGAGTTACGGGAGCCATAACCTGTCAAAACGAAGGCCACGGTGAGTTCTACGGCTTTGACTACTTTCAGCCGTCAACGGAAAGATTAATGTCCAAAAAGCACACCCTGAATCTCAATCGGGTCTCGTAAGTTTTTTACCCTTCGTTTTTTTGACACCGAATTTTTACGGTAAAACGGGATTACCGTGGCTCGTCTTCGATTTACCATCATTGGGGAGTGGTGCACCATGGTACTGTTCCGTTTCAAATCCATGCACAAATTTCTAAAAGTCATACGACACTGTTTTGCCATTTCAGACGGATGTTGCACCTTGCACCGTGGATGTTGCACCCTGTAGATATCGATTATTCTGACGGCCATAACTTCTGACTCGTTTAGAGTTACGGGAGCCATAACCTGTCAAAACGAAGGCCACGGTGAGTTCTACGGCTTTGACAGCTTTCAGTCGTCAACGGGTAGATTAATGCCCAAAAAGGACAATCCGAATCTCAATCGGGTCTCGTAAGTTTTTACCCTTCGTTTTTTCGACACCGGATTTTTACGGTAAAACGGGATTACCGTGGCTCGTCTTCGATTTACCATCGCTGGTGAGTGGTGCACCATGGTACCGTTCCGTTTCAAATCCATGCTCGCATTTCTAAAAGTCCTACGGCACTGTTTCGCCATTTCGGCCGGATGTTGCACCTTGCATCGTGGATGTTGCACCCTGTATATATCGATTACTCGGACGGCCATAACTTCTGGCTCGTTTAGAGTTACGGGAGCCATAACCTGTCAAAACGAAGGCCACGGTGAGTTCTACGGCTTTGAAAGCATTCAGCCGTCAACGGATAGATTAATGTCCAAAAAGCACAACCCGAATCTCAATCGGGTCTCGTAAGTTTTTTACCCTTCGTTTTTTCGACACCGGATTTTTACGGTAAAACGGGATTACCGTGGCTCGTCTTCGATTTACCATCGCTGGGGAGTGGTGCACCATGATACCGTTCTGTTTCAAATCCATGCACGCATTTCTAAAAGTCCTACGGCACTGTTTCGCCATTTCGGCCGGATGTTGCACCTTGCATCGTGGATGTTGCACCCTGTATATATCGATTACTCGGACGGCCATAACTTCTGGCTCGTTTAGAGTTACGGGAGCCATAAGCTCTCAAAACGAAGGCCATGGTGAGTTCTACGGCTTTGACTGCTTTCAGCCATCAACGGATAGATTAATGTCCAAAAAGCACAACCCGAATCTCAATCGGGTCTCGTAAGTTTTTTACCCTTTGTTTTTTCGACACCGGATTTTTACGATAAAACGGGATTACCGTGGCTCGTCTTCGATTTACCATCGTTGGAGAGTGGTGCACCATGGTACTCTTCCATTTCAAATCCATGCACGTATTTCTAAAAGTCGTACGACACTGTTTCGCCATTTCGGACGGATGTTGCACCTTGCACCGTGGATGTTGCACTCTGTAGATATCGATTATTCGGACGGCCATAACATCTGACTCGTTTAGAGTTACGGGAGCCGTACCCTGCCAAAACGAAGGCCACGGTGAGTTCTACGGCTTTGATAGCTTTCAGCCGTCAACGGATAGATTAGTGCCCAAAAAGGACAACCCGAATCTCAATCTGGTCTCGTAAGTTTTTTACCCTTCGTTTTTTCGACATCGGATTTTTACGGTAAAACGAGATTACCGTGGATCGTCTTCGATTTACCATCGCTGGAGAGTGGTGCACCATGGTACTGTTCCGTTTCAGATCCATGCACGCATTTCTAAAAGTCGTACGGCACTGTTTCGCCATTTCGGCCGGATGTTGCACCTTGCATCGTGGATGTTGCACCCTGTATATATCGATTACTCGGACGGGCATAACTTCTGGCTCGTTTAGAGTTTCGGGAGCCATAACCTGTCAAAACAAAGGCCACGCTGAGTTCTACGGTTTTGAAAGCTTTTAGCCGTCAACGGATAGATTAATGTCCAAAAAGCACAACCCGAATCTCCATCGGGTCTCGTAAGTTTTTTACCCTTCGTTTTTTCGACACCGGATTTTTACGGTAAAACGGGATTACCGTGGCTCGTCTTCGATTTACCATCACTGGGGAGTGGTGCACCATGGTACCGTTCTTTTACAAATCCATGCACGCATTTCTAAAAGTCCTAAGGCACTGTTTCACCATTTCGGCCGGATGTTGCACCTTGCATCGTGGATGTTGCACCCTGTATATATCGATTACTCGGACGGCCATAACTTCTGGCTCGTTTAGAGTTACGGGAGCCATAACCTGTCAAAACGAAGGCCACGGTGAGTTCTACGGCTTTGACTACTTTCAGCCGTCAACGGAAAGATTAATGTCCAAAAAGCACACCCTGAATCTCAATCGGGTCTCGTAAGTTTTTTACCCTTCGTTTTTTTGACACCGAATTTTTACGGTAAAACGGGATTACCGTGGCTCGTCTTCGATTTACCATCATTGGGGAGTGGTGCACCATGGTACTGTTCCGTTTCAAATCCATGCACAAATTTCTAAAAGTCATACGACACTGTTTTGCCATTTCAGACGGATGTTGCACCTTGCACCGTGGATGTTGCACCCTGTAGATATCGATTATTCTGACGGCCATAACTTCTGACTCGTTTAGAGTTACGGGAGCCATAACCTGTCAAAACGAAGGCCACGGTGAGTTCTACGGCTTTGACAGCTTTCAGTCGTCAACGGGTAGATTAATGCCCAAAAAGGACAATCCGAATCTCAATCGGGTCTCGTAAGTTTTTACCCTTCGTTTTTTCGACACCGGATTTTTACGGTAAAACGGGATTACCGTGGCTCGTCTTCGATTTACCATCGCTGGTGAGTGGTGCACCATGGTACCGTTCTGTTTCAAATCCATGCACGCATTTCTAACAGTCCTACGGCACTGTTTCGCCATTTCGGCCGGATGTTGCACCTTGCATCGTGGATGTTGCACCTTGTATATATCGATTACTCGGACGACCATAACTTCTGGCTCGTTTAGAGTTACGGGAGCCATAACCTGTCAAACGAAGGCCACGGTGAGTTCTACAGCTTTGACTACTTTCGGCCATCAACGGATAGATTAATGTCCAAAAAGCACATCCCGAATCTCAATCGGGTCTCGTAAGTTTTTTACCCTTCGTTTTTTCGACACCGGATTTTTACGGTAAAACGGGATTACCGTGGCTCGTCTTCGATTTACCATCGTTGGAGAGTGGTGCAGCATGGTACTGTTCCGTTTCAAATCCATGCACGCATTTCTGAAAGTCATACGGCATTGTTTCGCCATTTCGGATGCATGTTGCACCTTGCACCGTGGATGTTGCACCCTGTAGATATCGATTATTCGGACGGCCATAACTTCTGACTCGTTTAGAGTTACGGGAGCCATAACCTGTCAAAACGAAGGCCACGGTGAGTTCTACGGCTTTGACAGCTTTCAGCCGTCAACGGATAGATTAATGCCCAAAAAGGACAACCCGAATCTCAATCTGGTCTCGTAAGTTTTATACCCTTCGTTTTTTCGACACCGGATTTTTACGGTAAAACGGGATTACCGTGGCTCGTCTTCGATTTACCATCGCTGAAGATTGATGCACCACGATACTGTTCAGTTTCAAATCCATGCACGCATTTCTAAAAGTTGTACGACACTGTTTCGCCATTTCGGACGGACGTTGCACCGTGGATGTTGCACCCTGTAGATATCGATTATTCGGACGGCCATAACTTCTAGCTCGTTTAGTGTTACGGGAGCCATAACCTGTCAAAACGAAGGCCTCGATGAGTTCTACGGGTTTAACAGCTTTTAGCCGTCAACGGATAGATTAATGCCCAAAAAGGTCAACCCGAATCTCAATCGGGTCTCGTAAGTTTTTTACCCTTCGTTTTTTCGACACCGGATTTTTACGGTAAAACGGGATTACAGTGGCTCGTCTTCGATTTACCATCGCTGGAGAGTGGTGCACTATGGCAATGTTCTGTTTCAGTTCCATGCACACATTTCTAAAAGTCGTATGGCACTGTTTCGCCATTTCGGACGGACGTTGCACCTTGCACCGCGTATGTTGCACCCTGTAGATATCGATTATTCGGACGGTCATACCTTCTCGCTCGTTTATAGTTACGGGAGCCATAACCTGTCAAAACGAAGGCCACGGTGATATCTATGGCTTTGACAGCTTTCAGCCATCAACGGATAGATTAATGCCCAAAAAGGACAACCCAAATCTTAATCGGGTCTCCTAAGTTTTTTACCCTTCGTTTTTTCGACACCGGATTTTTACGGTAAAACTGGCTCGTCTTCGATTTACCATCGTTGGAGAGTGGTGCACCATGGTACTGTTTCGTTTCAAATCCATGCACGCATTTCTAAAAGTCGTACGGCACTGTTTCGCCATTTCGGACGGATGTTGCATCTTGCACCGCGGATGTAGCACCCTGTAGATATCGATTATTTGGACGTCCATAACTTCTGGCTCGTTTATAGTTACGGGAGCCATAACCTGTCAAAACAAAGGCCACGGTGAGTTCTACGGCTTTGACATCATTTAGCCGTCGACGGATAGATTAATGCCCAAAAAGGACAACCCGAATCTCAATCGGGTCTCGTAAGTTTTATACCCTTCGTTTTTTTGACACCGGATTTTTACGGTAAAACGGGATTACCATGGCTCGTCTTTGATTTACGACACTCCTACGACACTGTTTCCATTTCGGCCGGATGTTGCACCTTGCATCGTGGATGTTGCACCCAGTATATATCGATTACTCGGACGGCCATAACTTCTGGCTCATTTAGAGTTACGGGAGCCATAACCTTTCAAAACAAAGGCCACGGTGAGTTTTACGGCTTTGACAGCTTTCAGCCGTCAACGCATAGATTAATGTCCAAAAAGCACAAACCGAATCTCAATCGGGTCTCGCAAGTTTTTTACCCTTAGTTTTTTCGACACCGGATTTTTACAGTAAAACGGGATTACCGTGGCTCGTTTTCAATTTACCATCGTTGGAGAGTGGTGCACCATGGTACTGTTCCGTTTCTAATCCATGCACGCATTTCTAAAAGTCGTACGGCACTGTTTCGCCATTTTCGACGGATGTTGCACTTGCACCGCGGATGTAGCACCCTGTAGATATCGATTATTCGGACGTCCATAACTTCTGGCTCGTTTATAGTTACAGGAGCCATAACCTGTCAAAACGAAGGCCACGGTGAGTTCTACGGCTTTGACAGCATTTAGCCGTCGACGGATAGATTAATGCCCAAAAAGGACAACCCGAATCTCAATCGGGTCTCGTAAGTTTTTTACCCTTCGTTTTTTTGACACCGGATTTTTACGGTAAAACGGGATTACCATGTCTCGTCTTTGATTTACCATCGCTGGAGAGTGGTTCACCATGGTACCGTTCCGTTTCAAATCCATGCACGCATTTCTAAAAGTCCTACGGCACTGTTTCGCCATTTCGGCTGGATGTTGCACCTTGCATCGTGGATGTTGCACCCAGTATATATCGATTACTCGGACGGCCATAACTTCTGGCTCGTTTAGAGTTACGGGAGCCATAACCTGTCAAAACAAAGGCCACGGTGAGTTTTACGTCTTTGACAGCTTTCAGCCGTCAACGGATAGATTAATGTCCAAAAAGCACAAACCTAATCACAATCGGGTCTCGCAAGTTTTTTACCCATCGTTTTTTCGACACCGGATTTTTACGGTAAACCGGGATTGTCGTGGCTCGTTTTCAATTTACCATCGTTGGAGAGTGGTGCACCATGGTAATGTTCCGTTTCAAATCCATGCACGCATTTCTAAAAGTCCTACGGCACTGTTTCGCCATTTCGGCTGGATGTTGCACCTTGCATCGTGGATGTTGCACCCAGTATATATCGATTACTCGGACGACCATAACTTCTGGCTCATTTAGAGTTACGGGACCCATAACCTGTCAAAACAAAGGCCACGGTGAGTTTTATGGCTTTGACAGCTTTCAGCCGTCAACGCATAGATTAATGTCCAAAAAGCACAAACCGAATCTCAATCGGGTCTCGCAAGTTTTTTACCCTTCGTTTTTTCGACACCGGATTTTTACAGTAAAACGGGATTACCGTGGCTCGTTTTCAATTTACCATCGTTGGAGAGTGGTGCACCATGGTACTGTTCCGTTTCAAATCCATGCACGCATTTCTAAAAGTCGTACGGCACTGTTTCGCCATTTCCGACGGATGTTGCATCTTGCACCGCGGATGTAGCACCCTGTAGATATCGATTATTCGGATGTCCATAACTTCTGGCTCGTTTATAGTTACGGGAGCCATAACCTGTCAAAACGAAGGCCACGGTGAGTTCTACGGCTTTGACAGCATTTAGCCGTCGACGGATAGATTAATGCCCAAAAAGGACAACCCGAATCTCAATCGGGTCTCGTAAGTTTTTTACCCTTCGTTTTTTTCACACCAGATTTTTACGGTAAAACGGGATCACCATGGCTCGTCTTTGATTTACCATCGCTGGAGAGTGGTTCACCATGGTACCGTTCCGTTTCAAATCCATGCACGCATTTCTAAAAGTCCTACGGCACTGTTTCGCTATTTCGGCTGGATGTTGCACCTTGCATCGTGGATGTTGCACCCAGTATATATCGATTATTCGGACGTCCATAACTTCTGGCTCGTTTATAGTTACGGGAGCCATAACCTGTCAAAACAAAGGCCACAGTGAGTTCTACGGCTTTGACAGCTTTCAGCCGTCAACGGATAGATTAATGTCCAAAAAGCACAACCCGAATCTCAATCGGGTTTCGTAAGTTTTTTACCCTTCGTTTTTTCGACACCGGATTTTTACGGTAAAACGGGATTACCGTGGCTCGTCTTCGATTTACCATCGTTGGAGAGTGGTGCACCATGGTACTGTTCCGTTTCAAATCCTTGCACGCATTTCTAAAAGTCGTACGGCACGGTTTCGCCATTTCGGACAGATGTTGCACCTTGCACCGTGGATGCTGCACCCAGTAGATATCGATTATTCGGACGGCCATAACTTCTGACTCGTTTAGAGTTACGAGAGCCATAACCTGTCAAAACGAAGGCCACGGTGAGTTCTACGGCTTTGACAGCTTTCAGCCGTCAACAGATAGATAAATGCCCAAAAAGGACAACCCGAATCCCAATTTCGTCTCGTAAGTTTTTTACCCTTCGTTTTTTCGACACTTGATTTTTACGGTAAAACGGAATTACCGTGGCTCGTCTTCGATTTACCATCGCTGAAGAGTGATGCACCACGGTACTATTCCGTTTCAAATCCATGCATGCATTTCTAAAAGTCGTACGACACTATTTCGCCATTTCGGACGGACGTTGCACCTTGCACCGTGGATGTTGCATCCTGTAGATATCGATTATTGGACGGCCATAACTTCTGGCTCATTTAGTGTTACGGGAGCCATAACCTGTCAAAACGAAGGCCTCGGTGAGTTCTACGGGTTTAACAGCTTTCAGCCGTCAACGGATAGATTAATGCCCAAAAAGGACAACCCGAATCTCAATCGGGTCTCGTAAGTTTTTTACCCTTCGTTTTTTCGACACCGGATTTTTACGGTAAAACGGGATTACAGTGGCTCGTCTTCGATTTACCATCGCTGAAGAGTGGCGCACCATGGTACTGTTCCGCTTCAGATCCATGCACGCATTTCTAAAAGTCATAAGGCACTGTTTCGCCATTTCGGACGGACGTTGCACCTTGCACCGCGGATGTTGCACCCTGTAGATATCGATTATTCGGACGGCCATAACTTCTCGCTCGTTTAGAGTTACGGGAGCCATAACCTATCAAAACGAAGGCCACGGTGAGTTCTACGGCTTTGACAGCTTTCAGCCGTCAACGGATAGATTAATACCCAAAAAGGACAACCCGAATCTTAATCGGGTCTCGTAAGTTTTTTGCCCTTCGTTTTTTCGACACCAGATTTTTACGGTAAAACTGGCTCGTCTTCGATTTACCATCGATGGAGAGTGGTGCACCATGGTACTGTTCCGTTTCAAATCCATGCACGAATTTCTAAAAGTCGTACGACACTGTTGCGCCATTTCGGACGGATGTTGCACCTTGCACCGCGGATGTTGCACCCTGTAGATATCGATTATTCGGACGTCCATAACTTCTGGCTCGTTTAGAGTTACGGGAGCCATAACCTATCAAAACAAAGGCCACAGTGAGTTCTACGGCTTTGACAGCTTTCAGGCGTCGACGGATAGATTAATGCCCAAAAAGGATAACCCGAATCTCAATCGGGTCTCGTAAGTTTTTTACCCTTCGTTTTTTCGACACCGGATTTTTACGGTAAACTGGCTCGTCTTCGATTTACCATCGTCGGAGAGTGGTGCACCATGGTACTGTTCCGTTTCAAATCTATGCACGCATTTCTAAAAGTCGTACGACACTGTTTCGCCATTTCGGACGGATGTTGCACCTTGCACCGCGGATGTTGCACCCTGTAGATATCGATTATTCGAACGTCCATAACTTCTGGCTCGTTTAGAGTTACGGAAGCCATAACCAGTCAAAACGAAGGCCACAGTGAGTTCTACGGCTTTAACAGCTTCCAGTCATCAACGGATAGATTAATGACCAAAAAGCACAACCCGAATCTCAATCGGGTCTCGTAAGTTTTTTACCTTTCGTTTTTTCGACACCGGATTTTTACGGTAAAATGGGATTACCGTGGCTCGTCTTCGATTTACCATCATTGGAGAGTGGTGCACCATGGTACTATTCCGTTTCAAATCCATGCACGCATTTCTAAAAGTTGTACGACACTGTTTCGCCATTTCGGACGGATGTTGCACCTTGCATCGTGGATGTTGCACCCTGTAGATATCGACTATTCGGACGGCCATAACTTCTGACTCGTTTAGAGTTACGGGAGCCATAACCTGTCAAAACGAAGGCCACGGTGAGTTCTACAGCTTTGACAGCTTTCAGCTATCAATGGATCGATTAGTGCCCAAAAAGGACAACCCAAATCTCAATCTGGTGTCGTAAGTTTTTACCCTTCGTTTTTTTCGACACCGGATTTTTACGGTAAAACGGGATTACCGTGGCTCGTCTTCGATTTACGGAGAGTGGTGCACCATGGTACCGTTCCGTTTCAAATCCATGCACGCATTTCTAAAAGTCCTACGGCACTGTTTCGCCATTTCGGCCGGATGTTGCACCTTGCATCGTGGATGTTGTACCCTGTATATATCGATTACTCGGACAGCCATAACTTCTGGCTCGTTTAGAGTTACGGGTGCCATAACCTGTCAAAACGAAGGTCACGGTGAGTTCTAGAGCTTTGACAACTTTCAGCCATCAACGGATAGATTAATGTCCAAAAAGCATAACCCGAATCTCAATCGAGTCTCGTAAGTTTTTTACCCTTTGTTTTTTCGATACCGGATTTTTACGGTAAAACGGGATTACCGTGGCTTGTCTTCGATTTACCATCGCTGGGGAATGGTGCACCATGGTACAGTTCTGTTTCAAATCCATGCACGTATTTCTAAAAGTCCTACGGCACTGGTTCGCCATTTCGGCCGGATGTTGCACCTTGCAACGTGGATGTTGCACCCTATATATATCGATTACTCGGACAGCCATAACTTCTGGCTCGTTTAGAGTTACGGAAGCCATAACCTGTCAAAATGAAGGCCATGGTGAGTTCTACGGCTTTGACCGCTTTCAGCCGTCAACGGATAGATTAATGTCCAAAAAGCACAACCCGAATCTCAATCGGGTCTCGTAAGTTTTTTACCCTTCGTTTTTTCAACACCGGATTTTTACGGTAAAACGGGATTACCGTGGCTCGTCTTCGATTTACCATCGTTGGAGGGTGGTGCACAATGGTACTGTTCCATTTCAAATCCATGTACGCATTTCTAAAAGTCGTACGGCACTGTTTCGCCATTTCGGACGGACGTTGCACCTTGCACCGTGGATGTTGCACCCTGTAGATACCGATTATTCGGACGGCCATAACTTCTGACTCGTTTAGAGTTACGGGAGCCATAACCTGTCAAAACGAAGGCCACGGTGAGTTCTATGGGTTTGACAGAATTCAGCCATCAACGGATAGATTAGTGCCCAAAAAGGACAACCCGAATCTCAATCTGGTCTCGTAAGTTTTTTACCCTTCGTTTTTTCGACACCGGATTTTTATGGTAAAACGGGATTACCGTGGCTCGTCTTCGATTTACCATCGCTGGAGAGTGGTGCACTATGGTACCGTTCCGTTTCAAATCCATGCACGCATTTCTAAAAGTCCTAAGGCACTGTTTCGCCATTTCGGCCGGATGTTGTACCTTGCATCGTGGATGTTGCACCTTGTATATATATCGATTACTCAGACGGCCATAACTTCCGGCTCGTTTAGAGTCACGGGAGCCATAACCAGTCAAAACGAAGGCCACGGTGAGTTCTACGGCTTTGAACGCTTTCAGCCCTCAACGGATAGATTAATGTCTAAAAAGCACAATCCGAATCTCAATCGGGCCTCGTAAGTTTTTTACCCTTCGTTTTTTCGACACTGGATTTTTACGGTAAAACGGGATTATTGTGGCTCGTCTTCGATTTACCATCGCTTGGGAGTGGTGCACCATGGTACCGTTCTGTTTCAAATCCATGCACGCATTTCTAAAAGTCCTACGGCACTGTTTCGCCATTTCGGCCGGATGTTGCACCTTGCATCGTGGATGTTGCACCCTGTATATATCGATTACTCGGACAGCCATAACTTCTGGCTCGTTTAGAGTTACGGGAGCCATAACCTGTCAAAACGAAGGCCACGGTGAGTTCTACAGCTTTGACAGCTTTCAACCGTCAACGGATAGATTAATGTCCAAAAAGCACAACCCGAATCTTAATCGGGTCTCGTAAGTTTTTTACCCTTCGTTTTTTCGACACTGGATTTTTACGGTAAAACGGAATTCCCGTGGCTCGTCTTCGATTTACCATCGTTGGAGGGTGGTGCACCATGGTACTGTTCCGTTTCAAATCCATGCACGCATTTCTAAAAGTCGTACGGCACTGTTTCGCCATTTCGGACGGATGTTGCACCTTGCACCGCGGATGTTGCACCCTGTAGATAATGATTATTCGGACGGCCATAACTTCTGACTCGTTTAGAGTTACGGGAGCCATAACCTGTCAAAACGAAGGCCACGGTGAGTTCTACGGCGTAGACAGCTTTCAGCTGTCAACGGATAGATTAGTGCCCAAAAAGGACAACCCGAATCTCAATCTGGTCTCGTAAGTTTTTTAACCTACGTTTTTTCAACGCCGGATTTTTATGATAAAACGTGATTACCGTGGCTCGTCTTCGATTTACCATCGCTGGAGAGTGGTGCACTATGGTACCGTTCCGTTTCAAATCCATGCACGCATTTCTAAAAGTCCTACGGCACTGTTTTGCCATTTCGGCCGGATGTTGCACCTTGCATCGTGGATGTTGCACCTTGCATCGTGGATGTTGCACCCTGTATATATCGATTACTCGGACGGCCATAACTTCTGCCTCGTTTAGAGTTACGGGAGCCATAACCTGTCAAAACAAAGGCCACGGTGAGTTTTACGGCTTTGAAAGCTTTCAGCCGTCAACGGATAGATTAATGTCCAAAAAGCACAACCCGAATCTCAATCGGGTCTCTTAAGATTTTTACCCTTCGTTTTTTCGACACCGGATTTTTACGGTAAAACGGGATTACCGTGGCTCGTCTTCGATTTACCATCGTTGGAGAGTGGTGCACCATGGTACTATTCCGTTTCAAATCCATGCACGCATTTCTAAAAGTCGTACGACACTGTTTCGCCATTTCGGACGGATGTTGCACCTTGCACCGTGGATGTTGCACCCTGTAGATATCGATTATTCGGACGGCCATAACTTCTGACTCGTTTAGAGTTACGGGAGCCATAACCTGCCAAAACGAAGGCCACGGTGAGTTCTACGGCTTTGACAGCTTTCAGCGATCAACGGATAGATTAGTGCCCAAAAAGGACAACCCGAATCTCAATCTGGCCTCGTAAGTTTTTTACCCTTCGTTTTTTCGACACCGGATTTTTACGGTAAAACGGGATTACCTTGGCTCGTCTTCGATTTACCGTATGTTGGGCGAATTGTGACGCCCGCCCATGACTTCCTGTAACGACCCGTATTTTACGTGTCGATAGATCGTAGAATTTGTAGGTCGTTAGTGTTGTTTGTGATGTCTCTAGCTTGAGTCGTTTAGAAGTTAACTCGAGTGAAGTGATGAGTCGTGACCGACTCATAGATAAGTCGTAGACAACTTAAGGGGATGGACCGAGTTAAGGTAGGCAGCGACTCATGGGGCTTGCCGAGTCATGGGGTTAACTAGTGACCGACTCATAATGGGTTGCGACTCATAGGAGACCGACTCAAGAAGTTAGGCGACTCATAGAAGATAGTAGGTTGCCGAGTTAAGAGAAGACCGACTCATAGGGTCAACAAGTTATAGGGTTGGCCGACTTAAGTGTTAGCCGACTCATGGGTAGTTGAGTCGGGTGAATAGTTGAGTCGTACAGACGGCTTAGTGGATGAGTCGTGAGTCGTGTAGTTGGGTTGTATGAAAGATAGGTCGGCCTGTGTTTGAGTCGTGTGTGTGTTAACCCGCGTGTGTTTGGTTGAGTCGTCATACGACTTAGGAGGTGCGGCAGTGTTATGTTGAGTCGTTGGCTTGAGTCGGAAGGATGTGCAGTTGAGTCGGCTAGGGATAGGTCGTTGGGGTGTTGAGTCGGCAGAGGCTGGTTGAGTCGTGTTCATGCTATCGTGTGTGTGTGTCTGTGTTGAGTCGTGGATGCTTGAGTCGTGAACGACTCATGATGAGTCGTGGACGACTCATAGGGGCGACGACTCATGGTGGTTCCAGCCTATAAATAGAGGGGTTCGGCTCACTTTTTGGCACCGGTTTTTGAAGCGACGAAGTGCTGCCATTTTGAAGACTTGCCTACAACATTTCTTCATCTTCTTTTCTCCATTCTAATCTAGATCTAACATCCATCCAAGATCGAAGATCGAGATCGAAGATCCAAGTGCCAAAGTTGAAGATCTTCATCCGTTCGAGCTAGAATTCGTCGATTTGAGCGAGATATTGCCGGATCAAACCTTGATCTCCGCTGTGCAGATCTGAAGCGTGTTGTTTTTGGAGTGTTTGGGTGATTTGGTGAGTGGTGGTTATCTCTCACGCGGACCCAAAGGAGTATAATGGATCGGTGGCTTGTTTATGTGTTTTAAATAGTGTTTTCTCGCATTTTCCCTAAGTCTGCATGTAGATCCATCATTTTTGAAGATGTTTACTTATGCAAGTTTATTTAACAAGTGTTAGAGACAAAACCCATGTTTTATATTTGATAGATCTATGTTAAAAACCTATGAATCATGCATGTTGGACTTTTGCTCATTTATTTACGAAATTGCCATTATACTTGATATTGCTTGTTAGATCTTGTTTGAATGCTTGATTGGTTGTATTAATGATGGATTGTGTGAATGTATGATAGATTTGATTGCTCCAAGTTAGCTTGTAGTTGATTTGGAACAAGATGGTTTGAGATGATTCAAAAGCTAAGTGGAAAGGCTCTTGAATGGTGGAAGCTGCCTATAGCATATGTAGCGGATGCGAAAGCTCATATGGATGGATTCGATGATGATGGACTTTGCCATGATGCGAGAGGGCAAAGCATGAGATTGAGATGAGACTTTGTTGCTATGATGCGATGAAGCAAAGTGTGATGTTAAGATGGGACGGGTCATGATGACGTTCCAAGATGAGAGACTTTGCTATGATGTGATAAGGCAAGGCATGAGATCGAGATGGAACTTTGCTATGATGCGATGAAGCAAAGTTTGATGTTGAGATGGGACGGGTCACGATGACGTTCCAAGCACGGGCTGCGACGACGTGCAAAGTTATGTTGATAACTCGGTGATGCGATCCGGGTTGGTGATAATGGTTAGCTTGAGAGGCGCTTGAGATGGTATGGAAGTAGTCGTCGAGGAGGATGACTAGAAGGCTGAGATCTCATCGTTGTTGAAGGTTCTAGCATGCTCAAAGCAAGAGTACGTTGGAACGGGCTGCGACGACGTTCCAAGCACGGGCTGCGACGACGTGCTAGTACTCTGGGTAGTTGCGAAAATTCCTAGGCACGGGCTGCGACGACGTGCGGAGTTATGGCTAGAACCGGGGTTACCATTAGCCCTTGACAGGTGGTCATTCAATTAACGGTGAAATCATGGCATTGATAGCAGTGATAGCCAGAGTCATGGATGTTTGGTTGTATTATCATTCGGCCTCAAGAGTGGTGTTTTCTGGGTGCTTATCTGATCTTGGTTTAGGCCTTGGGGGTTTGTATTTGGAAAGCATCACCCTTGACTCGAGTGATTATTGCTTTACTTTAATTATCTGCTATGTTATGATTGCTTCTCCTTAGTGTGTGTCTGGGGGCTATCACTGTAAGAAGAGGTGGAGTGGGATGGTTTGGTTCCTATTCCTTTATCCCTTATGCTCTTTTGGTATGTTTGATAGTTAATTTACTGCTCACTAAGACTTTGTCTGACTCAAGGTTTTATGTCTCCTCTTATTACCTTGGGCTGTTCATCCATGTTGGGATGGGCAGACTAGGTAGCAGGTGGCAGGTGCTGTGCTTTGAGTTCTCCGCTGATGATGACGAAGACGAGCAGGAGGCTATGCATATTATTTCTTACTATATGTACTGGGTATCCGCTGCTGTATTTGATGAGTGTTTTGTAGTGAGGTCTTGATGTATGGATTTATTGAGATGATTGTATAAAACTACTGTGATGCTTATATGATGATTTTTCTGTTATGAGGCTTCACTATATATTTCTCTATTGTATTTTATCCATGCGCTGTGAGTTACGATGGAGATTCTGCGATTTTATTTTACCCCGACTATCGTCCATGGCTGCTTTGCACACCTTTCAGCGCACTTTTCCCTTGATTTGGTGCGGGAGTCATGGGCGGTCGTCACATTTGGTATCAGAGCTTTGGTTAATCAATTTTAGCCAACGCTCGCTGACGTAACTACGTATGAGAGACGTAATTGTATTTTGATGGGTGACTACTATATATAATATAGTAGCTTAGATGGATTTGAACTCCTTATGCAGTTGTTTCTTAAGGTGTTCTAATCATTCTTTTTACAGATATTAAGAATGAGTCGAAGTGAGAGACAAGCTGCGAGGGATAGTCGAGTTGCTAGGGAAGCTGTTGATTATGGAGCTATGTTTGAAGCTATGATGACTTCTATCATGAGGAGGGTACCAGCTTCAGGATCTTCTGTGGATGTGGGAGTCCAAGTCCAAGCTCCAAGACCAGTGGATTTTGCTAAGCTTTGCAAAGATTATACTTCTCTTGGAGGAAATGCTTTCTTGGGGACGGAGTCGACTATTGAGGTACAGAGATGGATTGATGCTTGTCGAAGGATTTTTGGTGATTTGGGAATTGATGATGCAACTAAGAGGAAGCTTGCATCGAGACAGCTTCAGGGAAGAGCTGCTGATTGGTGGAATTCTATCACCATAGATACACCAGAAGAAGAGATTACTTGGGAGCAGTTCCAAGTCAGATTTGAAGCCAAGTTCATTTCCACTGTTCAGAAGTCTGCTTTGTTCAAAAGGTTTGTAGAGCTCAAGCAAGGAGGGAGGCCTGTTCTTGAGTATATTTCTGAGTTCGAAGCTTTATCTAAGTATGCCAGATCATATATTGATTCTCCCTACCAGAAGAACGAGAAGTTTGTGACTGGTCTGGATGCTTATCTTGGGAGGCAGTTAGTGGATCATTTGGATGATCCGTTTGAGAAGCTTGTGGAGAAAGCTCTTAGGCACGAGAGTTTGTTTCCTAAGGAAAGTTCTGTTGTTGCTGTAACCAGGGAAGGATCTAAACCACAGCAGAGTGGCAATAGGAAGAGGAAGCAGCAGCAACAGAAGGGTAGGGATGGCCAGAAGAAGCCGAAGGGCGAAGTGACTTGCTATAATTGCCAGAAGAAGGGCCATCTCTCCAAGGATTGTAGGAATCCAAAGGCGCCGGCGAAACGCCACAATTGTGATAAGCCGGGGCATTTCAGAAAGGACTGTCCAGAGCCGAGGATAGATAGGCAGGTTGTGCAAGCTTATGCTTTGGAAGCTGTGCCGTCGTCTTCAAGAGTTCCTACTGCTGAAGAGAAGGGGAAGAGTGTGGTGGTTCAAGGTACTCTTTCCATTTGTGGTGTTCCAGTTAGAGTGTTGTTTGATACTGGAGCATCGCATTCTTTTGTTTGTGATGATTTGGTAGGCCGGTTAGGTTTGAAATCGGATATTGTTGATAGGCCATTGGTTGTGACTAATCCAGTGGGGGGTTCGTCATGTTTGTGTATGATATGCCATGGTCTAGTTGTGTCGAGTCATGATTGCTCGTTTGTTTGTGATTGCTTTGTTCTGAACTTTGCGGGGTTCGGGATTATTTTGGGTATGGACTGGCTTAGGAAGTATGCGGCTAGGATTGATTGTGAGAGGCTGGAGGTGACAGTCGGGAATGTGGAAGGGCGAAAGGTTGTGATACGATGTAAGCATGAGGAAGGCGTCTTCATGAGCTTCATGTGTTCGCTGGTTGTTCCACGGGATGGACTGTCATCGGTACCTATTGTGAATGGATTTGAGGATGTCTTTGACGAAGTCAAAGAGTTGCCGCCGCATAGGGAGATCGAGTTTCGTATCGATCTAGTTGAGGGAGCCAGACCTGTTGTGATGCCTCTTAGGCGGATGGCACCGAGGGAGCAGCAAGAGCTGAAGGTGCAAGTTGATGACCTTTTGCGGAAAGGATTCATTCGGAGAAGTGTGTCCGAATGGGGTGCGCCAGTTGTGTTCGCAACCAAAGCGGATGGATCGTTGAGGTTGTGTGTTGATTATCGTGAGCTGAATAAGGTGACTAAGAAGAACAAGTATCCATTGCCGAGAATAGATGACTTGTTTGATCAGCTTCACGAGGCTAAGGTGTTTTCTCAGATGGATTTGGCAACGGGATTTCACCAGTTAAGAGTGGCGAAGGATAGTGTGCCGAAGACTGCTTTCAGGACACCATCCGGTTTTTATGAGTGGCTGGTAATGCCGTTTGGGTTGACTAACGCACCAGCATATTTTGTGGATCTTATGAATAGGGTATTCAGGGATCAGTTGAATAAGTTCGTGCTTGTGTTCGTGGATGATATTTTGGTTTATTCCAGAACTGAGGAAGAGCACAAGACGCACTTGAGGATTGTTTTGGAAATCCTGCGGAAACATCACCTGAAGGCTAAGTTTTCGAAGTGTCACTTCTGGAAGAGTGAAGTGAGGTTCTTAGGCCATGTTATTTCTGGAAATGGAATAGCGGTTGATCCCGCTAAGGTGGCAGCAATCCAGGATTGGGTTAGACCTAAGAATGCATCTGATGTGAGAAGTTTTCTTGGATTAGCAGGATATTATCGTCGGTTTATCAAAGACTTTTCCAAGATAGCTGCACCATTGACTGGATTGACAAAGAAGAACCAAGTGTTCAGATGGGATGTTAAGTGTGAGCAAGCTTTCGTAATCCTGAAAGAGCGACTGACAAGTGCTCCTGTTTTGACTATTCCAAGTGGGAATGATGAGATGGTGGTTTACACCGGTGCATGTGGCACTGGACTGGAAGCGGTGCTAATGCAGAAGGATAAAGTTGTTGCGTAAGCTAGTCGACAACTGAAGCCGCATGAAAGAAATCATCCGACTCATGATTTGGAGTTAGCGGCGATTGTGTTTGCTTTGAAGATGTGGAGACATTATCTATTGGGAGTTAGATTCGAGTTGTTTACAGATCATAAGTCGTTGAAGTATCTGTTCTCCCAAAAGGATTTGAATCTTCGACAGCAACGGTGGCTAGAGTTCCTAGCATCTTATGATTTTGGTATAGCCTATACTCCGGGAAAAGGTAACGCAGTGGCTGATGCGTTAAGTCGAAGACATGCAGGGTTGGGAGCCATGTTTTCGGAATGGAAGAGTCTTGAGTATTTGGCTGAGTTTGACTTCAGGCCTAGATGTGAATTGGAACCTGAGTTGTTGGCAAACTTATCGATAAGGCCTACTCTTGTAGAAAGGATTGGCGAGAGCCAAAAGAGAGATGATAAGCTTGTCAAGATTATTCGTGACTTGGAATCTGGATTGGAACCAGAGAAGGATAAAGGATTCGAGGTCGATCGAGAGGGTTGGCTTCGAAAGCAAGGACGATTGGTTGTTCCCGATGTAGATGGATTGAGAGATGAGGTTCTGAGGGAAAGTCATCACTCGAAGTTGACAATTCATCCAGGTGGTAATAAGATGTATCGGGATATGAAGAGAGCTTACTACTGGGAAGGTATGAAGAAGGATATTGGAAATTTTATTTCCAAGTGTATGAATTGCCAGTTGGTGAAAGCTGAGCAGAAGAAGCCCAGTGGATTACTTCAGCCATTAGAGGTTCCTACATGGAAGTGGGAGCAAGTGTCGATGGATTTTATCGATGGTCTACCTAGGACAAGAGCAGGGAATGAAGGGATTTGGGTCATAGTAGATCGTTTGACTAAGAGTGCAAGGTTCATTCCTGTTCGATCGACTAGGACTGCATCGAAGTTGGCTGAGCTGTATGTGAAGTGGATTGTTCGATTCCATGGTGTTCTGAAGAGTATAGTGAGCGATCGAGACCCATTGTTCACTAGTAGATTTTGGAAGAGCTTCCAGGAAGTTTTGGGAACCGAGTTGTGTTTGAGCACAGCTTATCACCCTCAAACAGATGGTCAGACTGAGAGAGTCAACCGAGTTTTGGAAGATCTTCTCAGAGCTTGTATTTTGGACTTCGGAGGATCATGGGAAGATCTCCTTCATTTGGTGGAGTTTGCTTATAATAACAGTTATCAGTCAAGTATTGGTATGGCACCATATGAGGCATTATATGGAAGACCGTGTAACTCTCCGACATGTTGGTTTGAAACTGGAGAAAAGCTGATACTTGGGCCAGAGATGATTCGACAGACTTCGGATTGTATAGAGATCATTCGGCAAAGAATGAAGGCAGCCCAAGATCGACAGAAAAGTTATGCAGATAATCGTCGAAAGGATTTGGAATTCGACGTGGGTGATATGGTTTTTGTGAAGATTTCTCCATTGAAGAATGTTATTAGATTCGGGAAGAAAGGAAAGTTAACTCCGAGATTTGTTGGACCATTCCCGATTATCGAGCGAATTGGAAAGCTCGCTTATAGAATAGAGTTACCGGAAAAGATGGCGGGTGTGCACAATGTTTTTCATGTATCGTGTCTACGGAAGTATGTGCATGACCCAACTACGGTGGTTTCTGCTGATAGCTATGAAGACTTAGAGGTTGACCCCGTGGTTACGAGACCTCGTAAGCCGCTTCGTATTGTTGAAACCGATACGAAACAGCTTAGGAGGAAGACGATTACGTTGCTCAAGGTACAATGGAGTGATGATGTTAACGACTGTACATGGGAGGAGGAAGAGAGGATGAAGGCAGCTCATCCCGGACTCTTCGAGGTATGGCCCTAAAGTGTCGTGACATCTCATGAATTTGTAACTTGTTCTAAGTCTTAGAATTCTGCATGCTAGGCTAGAATTGGATGCATGGTTTGTTGATTGCTATGGATGATAGGCATGCGGAATAATTTTGATTGTTGTTGTTTGCTTGGAATTTCGGGGGCGAAATTCCTAAGGGGGAGAGAATGTAACGACCCGTATTTTACGTGTCGATAGATCGTAGAATTTGCAGGTCGTTAGTGTTGTTTGTGATGTCTCTAGCTTGAGTCGTTTAGAAGTTAACTCGAGTGAAGTGATGAGTCGTGACCGACTCATAGATAAGTCGTAGACGACTTAAGGGGATGGACCGAGTTAAGGTAGGCAGCGACTCATGGGGCTTGCCGAGTCATGGAGTTAACTAGTGACCGACTCATAATGGGTTGTGACTCATAGGAGACCGACTCAAGAAGTTAGGCGACTTATAGAAGATAGTAGGTTGCCGAGTTAAGAGAAGACCGACTCATAGGGTCAACAAGTTATAGGGTTGGCCGACTTAAGTGTTAGCCGACTCATGGGTAGTTGAGTCGGGTGAATAGTTGAGTCGTACAGACGGCTTAGTGGATGAGTCGTGAGTCGTGTAGTTGGGTTGTATGAAAGATAGGTCGGCCTGTGTTTGAGTCGTGTGTGTGTTAACCCGCGTGTGTTTGGTTGAGTCGTCATACGACTTAGGAGGTGCGGCAGTGTTATGTTGAGTCGTTGGCTTGAGTCGGAAGGATGTGCAGTTGAGTCGGCTAGGGATAGGTCGTTGGGGTGTTGAGTCGGCAGAGGCTGGTTGAGTCGTGTTCATGCTATCGTGTGTGTGTGTCTGTGTTGAGTCGTGGATGCTTGAGTCGTGGACGACTCATGATGAGTCGTGGACGACTCATGATGAGTCGTGGACGACTCATGATGAGTCGTGGACGACTCATAGAGGCGACGACTCATGGTGGTTCCAGCCTATAAATAGAGGGGTTCGGCTCACTTTTTGGCACCGGTTTTTGAAGCGACGAAGTGCTGCCATTTTGAAGACTTGCCTACAACATTTCTTCATCTTCTTTTCTCCATTCTAATCTAGATCTAACATCCATCCAAGATCGAAGATCGAGATCGAAGATCCAAGTGCCAAAGTTGAAGATCTTCATCCGTTCGAGCTAGAATTCGTCGATTTGAGCGAGATATTGCCGGATCAAACCTTGATCTCCGCTGTCCAGATCTGAAGCGTGTTGTTTTTGGAGTGTTTGGGTGATTTGGTGAGTGGTGGTTATCTCTCACGCGGACCCAAAGGAGTATAATGGATCGGTGGCTTGTTTATGTGTTTTAAATAGTGTTTTCTCGCATTTTCCCTAAGTCTGCATGTAGATCCATCATTTTTGAAGATGTTTACTTATGCAAGTTTATTTAACAAGTGTTAGAGACAAAACCCATGTTTTATATTTGATAGATCTATGTTAAAAACCTATGAATCATGCATGTTGGACTTTTGCTCATTTATTTACGAAATTGCCATTATACTTGATATTGCTTGTTAGATCTTGTTTGAATGCTTGATTGGTTGTATTAATGATGGATTGTGTGAATGTATGATAGATTTGATTGCTCCAAGTTAGCTTGTAGTTGATTTGGAACAAGATGGTTTGAGATGATTCAAAAGCTAAGTGGAAAGGCTCTTGAATGGTGGAAGCTGCCTATAGCATATGTAGCGGATGCGAAAGCTCATATGGATGGATTCGATGATGATGGACTTTGCCATGATGCGAGAGGGCAAAGCATGAGATTGAGATGAGACTTTGTTGCTATGATGCGATGAAGCAAAGTGTGATGTTAAGATGGGACGGGTCATGATGACGTTCCAAGATGAGAGACTTTGCTATGATGTGATAAGGCAAGGCATGAGATCGAGATGGAACTTTGCTATGATGCGATGAAGCAAAGTTTGATGTTGAGATGGGACGGGTCACGATGACGTTCCAAGCACGGGCTGCGACGACGTGCAAAGTTATGTTGATAACTCGGTGATGCGATCCGGGTTGGTGATAATGGTTAGCTTGAGAGGCGCTTGAGCTGGTATGGAAGTAGTCGTCGAGGAGGATGACTAGAAGGCTGAGATCTCATCGTTGTTGAAGGTTCTAGCATGCTCAAAGCAAGAGTACGTTGGAACGGGCTGCGACGACGTTCCAAGCACGGGGTGCGACGACGTGCTAGTACTCTGGGTAGTTGCGAAAATTCCTAGGCACGGGCTGCGACGACGTGCGCAGTTATGGCTAGAACCGGGGTTACCATTAGCCCTTGACAGGTGGTCATTCAATTAACGGTGAAATCATGGCATTGATAGCAGTGATAGCCAGAGTCATGGATGTTTGGTTGTATTATCATTCGGCCTCAAGAGTGGTGTTTTCTGGGTGCTTATCTGATCTTGGTTTAGGCCTTGGGGGTTTGTATTTGGAAAGCATCACCCTTGACTCGAGTGATTATTGCTTTACTTTAATTATCTGCTATGTTATGATTGCTTCTCCTTAGTGTGTGTCTAGGGGCTATCACTGTAAGAAGAGGTGGAGTGGGATGGTTTGGTTCCTATTCCTTTATCCCTTATGCTCTTTTGGTATGTTTGATAGTTAATTTACTGCTCACTAAGACTTTGTCTGACTCAAGGTTTTATGTCTCCTCTTATTACCTTGGGCTGTTCATCCATGTTGGGATGGGCAGACTAGGTAGCAGGTGGCAGGTGCTGTGCTTTGAGTTCTCCGCTGATGATGACGAAGACGAGCAGGAGGCTATGCATATTATTTCTTACTATATGTACTGGGTATCCGCTGCTGTATTTGATGAGTGTTTTGTAGTGAGGTCTTGATGTATGGATTTATTGAGATGATTGTATAAAACTACTGTGATGCTTATATGATGATTTTTCTGTTATGAGGCTTCACTATATATTTCTCTATTGTATTTTATCCATGCGCTGTGAGTTACGATGGAGATTCTGCGATTTTATTTTACCCCGACTATCGTCCATGGCTGCTTTGCACACCTTTCAGCGCACTTTTCCCTTGATTTGGTGCGGGAGTCATGGGCGGTCGTCACACTTCCGCACCAAAACAAGGAAATAATGCGCTGAAAGGTGTGCCAGGCAGCCATGGACGATAGTCAGGGTAAAATAAAACAGAAACTCTATCGTACAACTCACAGCGCATGGATAAAATACAATAGGGAAATATATAGTGAGGCTCCATAATAGAAAATCATCATATAAGCAACATAGCAGTTTTATACAGACATAAGAATCATCCATACATCAAAGCCTCACAACAACACTCAATCAGATACAACAGCGGAACACCCAGTACATATAGTAAGAAAACTAATATGCAAAGCCTCCTGCTCGTCCTCGTCATCATCGGCGTAGAACTCCAAGCACAGCACCTGTCACCTGCTACCTAGTATGCCCATCCCAAACATGGATGAACAGCCCAAGGTAATAAGAGGAGACATAAAACCTTGAGTCAGACAAAGTCTTAGTGAGCAGTAAATTAACTATCAAACATACCAAAAGAGCATAAGGGATAAAAAGGAATAGGAACCAAACCATCCCACTCCACCTCTTTCTACAGTGATAGCCCCCAGACACACACTAAGGAGAAGCAAGCATAACATAGCAGGTAATTAAAGTAAAGCAATAATCACTCGAGTCAAGGATGATGTTTTCCAAATACAAACCCCTAAGGCCTAAACCAAGATCAGATAAGCACCCAGAAAACACCACTCTTGAGGCCGAATGATAATACAACCAAACATCCATGACTCTGGCTATCACTGTTATCTTTGCCTTGATTTCATCGTTAGTTGAATGACCACCTGTCAAGGGCTAATGGTAACCCCGGTTCTAGCCATAACTCTGCACGTCGTCGCAGCCCGTGCCTAGGAATTTTCGCAACTACCCAGAGTACTAGCACGTCGTCGCAGCCCGTGCCTGGAACGTCGTCGCAGCCCGTGCCTGGAACGTCGTCGCAGCCCGTTCCAACGTACTCTTGCTTTGAGCATGCTAGAACCTTCAACAACGATAAGATCTCAGCCTCCTAGTCATCCTCCTCGACGACTACTTCAATACTAGCTCAAGCGCCTCTCAAGCTAACCATTATCACCAACCCGGATCGCATCACCGAGTTATCAACATAACTTTGCACGTCGTCGTGGCACGTGCTTAGAACGTCATCATAACCCGTCCCATCTCAACATATGTCTTGCCTCATCACATCATAGCAAAGTCCCATCTCAATATCATGCTTTGCCTTCTCGCATCATGGCAAGATCCCACATCCTCGAATTCATCCATATGAGCTTTCACATCCACTTCATATGCTATAGGCAGCTTTCACCATTCAAGAGCCTTTCCACTTAGCTTTTGAATCATCTTCAACCATCTTATTCCAAACAACTACAAGCTAACTTGGAGCAATCAAATCTATCATACATTCACACAATCAATCATTAATACAACCAATCAAGCATTCAAACAAGATCTATC
Organism: Allium cepa; assembly: GCA_030765085.1. Classification (NCBI taxonomy): domain Eukaryota; kingdom Viridiplantae; phylum Streptophyta; class Magnoliopsida; order Asparagales; family Amaryllidaceae; genus Allium; species Allium cepa. The sequence goes on along the minus strand of CM060943.1, from coordinate 31,107,246 downwards.
AAGCAATATCAACTATAATGGCAATTTCGTAAATAAATGAGCAAAAGTCCAACATATGTGAAATCATGGTTTTTAGCATAGATCTATCAAATATAAAACATGGGTTTTGTCTCTAATACTTGTTAAATAAACTTGCATAAGTAAACATCTTTGGAAACAATGGATCTAGACTCGGATCTAAGAAAAATGCATGAAATCTCTAACTTTAACACTCAAACAAGCCACCAATCCAATATACTCCTTTGGATCCGCGTGAGAGATAACTACCACTCACCAAATCACCCAAACACAATGAAAACTAAACACTTCAGATCTGGACAGCGGAGATCAAGGCTTGATCTGGCAATATCTCGCTTCAATCGATGAAATCTAGCTCAAACGGATGAAGACCTTCAACTTTGGCTCTTGGATCTTCAATCTTGATCTTCGATCTTGGATGGATGTTAGAACTAGATTGGAATGGAGAAAAGAAGATGAAGAAATGTTGTAGACGAGTCTTGAAAATGGCAGCACTTCGTCGCTTCAAAAACCGGTGCCAAAAAGTGAGCCAAACCCCTCTATTTATAGGCTGAAATTCCCATGAGTCGTCGCCCCTTAGGTCGGCCACGACCTAAGCCATGAGTCGTCCACGACTCATCAGATCCCTACGACCCACGACCTAAAATCACTGCCGATCTAACCCTTCAACGACATAACAACCCCAGGGTCCCTCGAGACACGACTCATCAACCTAACGCCTTAACATGCCACACGGCTAAGCCTAATACCGACCTAATATCTCCGACCTAACTTAGGTCGTTTACGACCTAAGCCTTAACAGTACTCACGCGACCTAACTCCTGCCGACCTAACACATAAGTCGTTCTGCGACTTAACAAAAGACACGGCCCACACGACTTAATAAACAGCCGACATAACTGCTTACGACTCAAGCATGCCTCTCTAAACCCTAAGTCGGCTACTCCCCTAGGTCGGTCCAAAACCCCTACTTACGACCTATCCTCCAAACGACCTAACTCCCAAGCCTTCCATCCTATGAGTCGTTACTCTCACACGACTCATCCTTAGCTCGGCAACACCTTAGGTCGTAATCTCCTTAACCCGGCCACCTTCCTTAGGTCGGCAACATCCCTAAGTCGTATAAACGACTCATTTACCCACCGACCTAAGCTAACTCGCTCACGACCTAAGCTAACTCGGCAACCCTTAGGTTGTTACTTCCACTAATTCATGAGTCGGCCTGAACTACTAGGTTCGTAATACTATGAGTCGGCAACTCTATGACTCGGTCACGAGTTAAATCCATAACTCGTTCCAACCTATGAGTCGGTCACGACTCAACACTAACCACACGAGTTATCTCCTTATACGACTCAGGCTAGGAACACCACAAACAATATTAATGACCTGTAAATTCTACGATTTATCGACACGTAAAATACGGGTCGTTACATTCTCTCCCCCTTAGGAATTTCGCCCCCGAAATTCCAAACAAACAACAACAATCAAAATTATTCCGCATGCCTACCATCCATAGCAATCAACAAACCATGCATCCAATTATAGCCTAGCATGCAGAATTCTAAAACTTAGAACAAGCTACAAATTCATGAGATGTCACGACACTTTAGGGCCATACCTCGAAGAGTCCGGGATGAGCTGCCTTCATCCTCTCTTCCTCCTCCCATGTACAGTCGTTAACATCATCACTCCATTGTACCTTGAGCAACGTAATCGTCTTCCTCCTAAGCTGTTTCGTATCGGTTTCAACAATACGAAGCGGCTTACGAGGTCTTCTAACCACTGGATCAACCTCCAAGTCTTCACAGCTATCAGCAGAAACCACCGTACTTGGGTCATGCACATACTTCTGTAGATAAGGTACATGAAAAACATTGTGCACACCCGCCATCTTTTCCGGTAACTCCAATCTATAAGCGAGCTTTCCAATTTGCTCGATAATCGGAAATGGTCCAACAAATCTCGGAGTTAACTTTCCTTTCTTTCCGAATCTAATAACACTCTTCAATGGAGAAATTTTCACAAAAACCATCTCACCTACGTCGAATTACAAATCCTTACGACGATTATCGGCATAACTTTTCTGACGATCTTGGGCTGCCTTCATTCGTTGCCGAATGATCTCTATACAATCCGAAGTCTGTCGAATCATCTCTGGCCCAAGTATCAGCTTTTCTCCAGTTTCCAACCAACATGTCGGAGAGTTACACGGTCTTCCATATAATGCCTCATATGGTGCCATAACAATACTCGACTGAAAACTGTTATTATAAGCAAACTCCACCAAATGAAGGTGATCTTCCCATGATCCTCCGAAGTCCAAAACACATGCTCTAAGAAGATCTTCCAAAACTCGGTTGACTCTCTCAGTCTGATCATCTGTTTGAGGGTGATAAGCTGTACTCAAACACAACTCGGTTCCCAAAACTTCCTGGAAGCTCTTCCAAAATCCACTAGTGAACAATGGGTCTCGATCGCTCACTATACTCTTCGGAATACCATGGAATCGAACAATCCATTTCACATAAAGCTCAGCCAACTTCGATGCAGTTCTAGTCGATCGAACAGGAATGAATCTTGCACTCTTAGTCAAGCGATCTACAATGACCCAAATCACTTCATTCCCTGCTCTTGTCCTAGGTAGACCATCGATAAAATCCATCGACACTTGCTCCCACTTCCATGTAGGAACCTCTAATGGCTGAAGCAATCCACTGGGCTTCTTCTGCTCAGCCTTCACCAACTGGCAGTTCATACACTTGGAAATAAAACTTCCAACATCTTTCTTCATACCTTCCCAGTAGTAGGTTCTTTTCATATCCCGATACATCTTATTTCTACCTGGATGAATTGTCAACTTCGAGTGATGACTTTCCCTCAGAACTTCATCTCTCAATCCATCTACATCGGGAACAACCAATCGTCCTTGCTTTCGAAGCCAACCCTCTCGATCGACCTCGAATCCTTTATCCTTCTCTGGTTCCAACCCAGATTCCAAATTACGGATAATCTTGACAAGCTTATCGTCTCGCCTTTGGCTCTCACCAATTCTTTCCACAAGAGTAGGTCTTATCGATAAGTTTGCCAACATCTCAGGTTCCAATTCACATCTAGGCCTGAAATCAAATCCAGCCAAATACTCGAGACTCTTCCACTCCGAAAACATGGCTCCCAATCCTGCATGTCTTCGACTTAACGCATCTGCCACTGCGTTACCTTTTCCCGAGGTGTAGGTTATACCAAAATCATACGATGCTAAGAATTCTAGCCACCTTTGCTGTCGAAGATTCAAATCCTTTTGGGAGAACAGATACTTCAACGACTTACGATCTGTGAACAACTCGAATCTAACTCCCAATAGATAATGTCTCCACATCTTCAAAGCAAACACAATTGCCGCTAACTCCAAATCATGAGTCGGATAGTTCCTTTCATGCGGCTTCAGTTGTCGACTAGCATACGCAACAACTTTATCCTTCTGCATTAGCACCGCTCCTAGTCCAGTGCCACATGCATCGGTGTAAACCACCATCACATCATTCCCACTTGGAATAGTCAAAATAGGAGCACTCGTCAGTCGCTCTTTCAGGATTACGAAAGCTTGCTCACACTTGTTATCCCATCTGAACACCTGGTTCTTCTTCGTCAATCCTGTCAATAGTGCATCTATCTTGGAAAAGTCTTTGATAAACCGTCGATAATATCCTGCTAATCCAAGAAATCTTCTCACATCAGATGCATTCTTAGGCCTAACCCAATCCTGGATTGCTGCCACCTTAGCGGGATCAACCGATATTCCATTTTCAGAGATAACATGGCCTAAGAACCTCACTTCATTCTTCCAGAAGTGACACTTCGAAAACTTAGCCTTCAGCTGATGTTTCCGCAAAATTTCCAAAACAATCCTCAAGTGCGTCTTGTGCTCTTCCTCAGTTCTGGAATAAACCAAAATATCATCCACGTACACAAGCACGAACTTATTCAACTGAACTCTGAACACTCTATTCATAAGATCCACGAAATATGCTGGTGCATTAGTCAACCCAAACGGCATTACCAGCCACTCATAAAATCCGGACGGTGTCCTGAAAGCAGTCTTCGGCACACTATCCTTCACCACTCTCAACTGGTGAAATCCCGTTGCCAAATCCATCTGAGAAAACACCGTAGCCTCGTAGAGCTGATCAAACAAGTCATCTATTCTCGGCAATGGATACTTGTTCTTCTTAGTCACCTTATTCAGCTCACGATAATCAACACACAACCTCAACGATCCATCCGCTTTGGTTGCGAACACAACTGGTGCACCCCATTCGGACACACTTCTCCGAATGAATCCTTTTCGCAAAAGGTCATCAATTTGCACCTTCAGCTCTTGCTGCTCCCTCTGTGCCATCCGCCTAAGAGGCATCACAACAGGTCTGGCTCCCTCAACTAGATCGATACGAAACTCGATCTCCCTATGTGGCGGTAACCCTTTGACTTCGTCAAAGACATCCTCAAATCCATTCACAATAGGCACTGATGACAGTCCATCCCGTGGAACAACCAGCGAATACATGAAGCTCATGAAGACGCCTTCCTCATGCTTACATCGTATCACAACCTTTCGCCCTTCCACATTCCCGACTGTCACCTCCAGCTCACAATCAATCCTTGCCGCATACTTCCTAAGCCAGTCCATACCCAAAATAATTCCGAACCCCGCAAAGTTCAGAACAAAGCAATCACAAACAAACGAGCAATCATGACTCGACACAACTAGACCACGGCATATCATACACAAACATGACGAACCCCCAACCGGATTAGTCACAACCAATGGCCTATCAACAATATCCGGTTTCAAACCCAACCGGCCTACCAAATCATCACAAACAAAAGAATGCGACGCTCCAGTGTCAAACAACACTCTAACTGGAACACCACAAATAGAAAGAGTACCTTGAACCACCACACTCTTCCCCTTCTCTTCAGTAGTAGGAGCTTTTGAAGACGACGACACAGCTCCCAAAGCATAAGCTTGCACAATCTGCCTATCCTTCCTCGGCTCTGGACAATCCTTCCTGAAATGCCCTGGCTTATCACAGTTGTGGCATTTCGCCAGCGCCTTTGGATTCCTACAATCCTTGGAGAGATGGCCCTTCTGCTGGCAATTATAGCAAGTCACTTCGCCCTTCGGCTTCTTCTGGCCATCCCTACCCTTCTATTGCTGCTGCTTCCTCTTCCTATTGCCACTCTGTTGTGGTTTAGATCCTTCCCTGGTTACAGCAACAACAGAACTTTCCTTAGGAAACAAACTCTCGTGCCTGAGAACTTTCTCCACAAGCTTCTCAATCGGATCATCCAAATGATCCACTAACTGCCTCCCAAGATAAGCATCCAAACCAGTCACAAACTTCTCGTTCTTCTGGTAGGGAGAATCAATATATGATCTGGCATACTTAGACAAAGCTTCAAACTCAGAAATATACTCAAGAACAGGTCTCCCCCCTTGCTTGAGCTCCAGAAACCTCTTAAACAAGACAGATTTCTGAGAAGTAGAGATGAACTTAGCTTCAAATCTAACTTGGAATTGCTCCCAAGTAATCTCTTCTTCTGGGGTATCTATAGTGATAGAATTCCACCAATCTGCAGCCCTCCCTTGAAGCTGTCTCGATGCAAGCTTTCTCTTGGTTGCATCTTCAATCCCCAAGTCACCAAAGATTCTTCGGCAAGCATCAATCCATCTCTGTACTTCAATAGTCGACTCCGTCCCCAAGAAAGCTTTTCCTCCGAGAGAAGTATAATCCTTGCAAAGCTTAGCAAAATCCACCGGTCTCGGAGCTTGGACTTGAACTCCCACATCCACAGATGATCCTGAAGCTGGTATCCTCCTCATGATTGAAGTCATCATGGCCTCAAACATAGGAGCATAATCAACAGCCTCCCTAGCAGCACGGCTATCCCTCGCAGCTTGTCTCTCACTTCAACTCATCCTTAATATCTGTAAAAAGGAATGATTAGAACACCTTAAGAAACAACTGCATAAGGAGTTCAAATCCTTCTAAACTACTATATTATATATAGTAATCATCCATCAAAATACAATTACGTCTCTCATACGTAGTTACATCAGCGAGCGTTGGCTAAAATCGATTAACCTCGCTCTGATACCAAATGTGACGTCCGCCCATGACTTCCGCACCAAAACAAGGAAATAATGCGCTGAAAGGTGTGCCAGGCTGCCATGGACGATAGTCAGGGTAAAATAAAACAGAAACTCTATCGTACAACTCACAGCGCATGGATAAAATACAATAGGGAAATATATAGTGAAGCTCCATAACAGAAAATCATCATATAAGCAACATAGCAGTTTTATACGGACATAAGAATCATCCATACATCAAAGCCTTACTACAACACTCAATCAGATACAACAGCGGAACACCCAGTACATATAGTAAGAAAACTAATATGCAAAGCCTCCTGCTCGTCCTCGTCATCATCGGCGTAGAACTCCAAGCACTGCACCTGTCACCTGCTACCTAGTCTGCCCATCCCAAACATGGATGAACAGCCCTAGGTAATAAGAGGAGACATAAAACCTTGAGTCAGACAAAGTCTTAGTGAGCAGTAAATTAACTATCAAACATACCAAAAGAGCATAAGGGATAAAAAGAAATAGGAACCAAACCATCCCACTCCACCTCTTTCTATAGTGATAGCCCCCAGACACACACTAAGGAGAAGCAAGCATAACATAGCAGGTAATTAAAGTAAAGCAATAATCACTCGAGTCAAGGACGATGTTTTCCAAATACAAACCCCCAAGGCCTAAACCAAGATCAGATAAGCACCCAGAAAACACCACTCTGAGGCCGAATGATAATACAACCAAACATCTATGACTCTGGCTATCACTGTTATCTTTGCCTTGATTTCATCGTTAGTTGAATGACCACCTGTCAAGGGCTAATGGTAACCCCGGTTCTAGCCATAACTCCGCACGTCTTCGCAGCCCGTGCCTAGGAATTTTCGCAACTACCCAGAGTACTAGCACGTCGTCGCAGCCCGTGCCTGGAACGTCGTCGCAGCCCGTTCCAACGTACTCTTGCTTTGAGCATGCTAGAACCTTCAACAACGATAAGATCTCAGCCTCCTAGTCATCCTCCTCGACGACTACTTCCATACTAGCTCAAGCGCCTCTCAAGCTAACCATTATCACCAACCTGGATCGCATCACCGAGTTATCAACATAACTTTGCACGTCGTCGCGGCACGTGCTTGGAACGTCATCATAACCCGTCCCATCTCAACATATGTCTTGCCTCATCACATCATAGCAAAGTCCCATCTCAATATCATGCTTTGCCTTCTCGCATCATGGCAAGATCCCACATCCTCGAATCCATCCATATGAGCTTTCACATCCACTTCATATGCTATAGGCAGCTTTCACCATTCAAGAGCCTTTCCACTTAGCTTTTGAATCATCTTCAACCATCTTATTCCAAATCAACTACAAGCTAACTTGGAGCAATCAAATCTATCATACATTCACACAATCAATCATTAATACAACCAATCAAGCATTCAAACAAGATCTATCAAGCAATATCAACTATAATGGCAATTTCGTAAATAAATGAGCAAAAGTCCAACATATGTGAAATCATGGTTTTTAGCATAGATCTATCAAATATAAAACATGGGTTTTGTCTCTAATACTTGTTAAATAAACTTGCATAAGTAAACATCTTTGGAAACAATGGATCTAGACTCGGATCTAAGAAAAATGCATGAAATCTCTAACTTTAACACTCAAACAAGCCACCAATCCAATATACTCCTTTGGATCCGCGTGAGAGATAACTACCACTCACCAAATCACCCAAACACAATGAAAACTAAACACTTCAGATCTAGACAGCGGAGATCAAGGCTTGATCTGGCAATATCTCGCTTCAATCGATGAAATCTAGCTCAAACGGATGAAGATCTTCAACTTTGGCTCTTGGATCTTCAATCTTGATCTTCGATCTTGGATGGATGTTAGAACTAGATTGGAATGGAGAAAAGAAGATGAAGAAATGTTGTAGACGAGTCTTCAAAATGGCAGCACTTCGTCGCTTCAAAAACCGGTGCCAAAAAGTGAGCCAAACCCCTCTATTTATAGGCTGAAATTCCCATGAGTCGTCGCCCCTTAGGTCGGCCACGACCTAAGCCATGAGTCGTCCACGACTCATCAGATCCCTACGACCCACGACCTAAAATCACTGCCGATCTAACCCTTCAACGACATAACAACCCCAGGGTCACTCGAGACACGACTCATCAACCTAACGCCTTAACATGCCACACGGCTAAGCCTAATACCGACCTAATATCTCCGACCTAACTTAGGTCGTTTACGACCTAAGCCTTAACAGTACTCACGCGACCAAACTCCTGCCGACCTAACACATAAGTCGTTCTGCGACTTAACAAAAGACACGGCCCACACGACTTAACAAACAGCCGACATAACTGCTTACGACTCAAGCATGCCTCTCTAAACCCTAAGTCGGCTAATCCCCTAGGTCGGTCCAAAACCCCTACTTACGACCTATCCGCCAAACGACCTAACTCCCAAGCCTTCCATCCTATGAGTCGTTACTCTCACACGACTCATCCTTAGCTCGGCAACACCTTAGGTCGTAATCTCCTTAACCCGGCCACCTTCCTTAGGTCGGCAACATCCCTAAGTCGTATAAACGACTCATTTACCCACCGACCTAAGCTAACTCGCTCACGACCTAAGCTAACTCGGCAACCCTTAGGTTGTTACCTCCAGTAATTCATGAGTCGGCCTGAACTACTAGGTTCCTAATACTATGAGTCGGCAACTCTATGACTCGGTCACGAGTTAACTCCATAACTCGTTCCAACCTATGAGTCGGTCACGACTCAACACTAACCACACGAGTTATCTCCTTATACGACTCAGGCTAGGAACACCACAAACAATATTAACGACCTGTAAATTCTACGATTTATCGACACGTAAAATACGGGTCGTTACACGAATTTTCACCCAGAAGATCTCGAGACCAAGAAGCATCAGTTTCACCCGGGTTCGCAACCTTCATTCCATCCGGTTCCTAAGTCCATTTGGCGTTCCAAGCACAAGTTCATTCGGCAATTCAAGATATATACCATTCGGTCCATGCATACTTTCCACCAAGAACACTTGGCACAAGGCCATGCCCCATTCGGTCAAACACATCCGGTCCTCCAATCTCACCGTGCTCCAACCTTCCCCACCGGACCATTCATAGCCGGACCAACGCCACCGAATCAACCCTACACCGGTCCATTGCCTACTGGACCAAACTCCCAGCCGAACCAACTTCCATCACCAACAACCACCGGTCCAAAGCCCCACCGGTCCAACCTTCTCCAGCCACTACCGAACCAAGCTTCGCCGAACCAGAACGCTGCCAGGCCAGATTGCTTCAGCCCGGGCCCGCCAGCAGCTATATACCTCCAACACCCCTGCCCCCAGCCTCACTCTATAAATAGAGGGGCAGGGGTACAACAATGGCAGACAAGTTTGAGAGCTCAAGCAAGGAAGGAACTTTCAAACTACTTTCATATACTCGTGTAAAAAGCATTGTACTTGTAATCCGAAAGAAAGAAGATAATAACATATAAAGTGGAGTAGGCACGCTCTGGCCGAACCACTATAAATCTGTGTGTCTTTTACATTTCAGCCCCTGCTTTTTTCATATTTACATAACTCATCCAAATCATTGAAAATCACATATAATCAACTAAATAACACGACTTGGAGGTGTTTGCCCATTTTTCGCGCAAACACCATCGCTGGAGAGTGGTGCACCATGGTATCGTTCCGTTTCAAATCCATGCACGCATTTCTAAAAGTCGTATGGCACTGTTTCGCCATTTCGGACGGATGTTGCACCTTGCACCGTGGATGTTGCACCCTGTAGATATCGATTATTCGGATGGCCATAACTTCTGACTCGTTTAGAGTTACGGGAGCCATAACCTGCCAAAACGAAGGCCACCGTGAGTTCTACGGCTTTGACAGCTTTCAGCCGTCAACGGATAGATTAGTGCCCAAAAAGGACAACCCGAATCTCAATCTGGTCTCGTAAGTTTTTTACCCTTCGTTTTTTCGACACCGGATTTTTACGGTAAAACGGGATTACCGTGGCTCGTCTTCGATTTACCATCGCTGGAGAGTGGTGCACTATGGTGCCGTTCCATTTCAAATCCATGCACACATTTCTAAAAGTCCTACGGCACTGTTTCGCCATTTCGGCCGGATGTTGCACCTTGCATCGTGGATGTTGTACCCTGTATATATATCGATTACTCGGACGGCCATAACTTCTGGCTCGTTTAGAGTTACGGGAGCTCTAACCTGTCAAAACGAAGGCCACGGTGAGTTCTACGGCCCTGACAGCTTTCAGCCGTCAACGGATAGATTAATGTCCAAAAAGCACAACCCGAATCTCAATCGGGTCTCGTAAGTTTTTTACCCTTCGTTTTTTCGACACCGGATTTTTACGGTAAAACGGGATTACCGTGGCTCGTCTTCGATTTACCATCGTTGGAGAGTGGTGCACCATGGTACTGTTCCGTTTCAAATCCATGCACACATTTCTAAAAGTAGTACGGCACTGTTTCGCCATTTCGGACGGATGTTGCACCTTGCACCGTGGATGTTGCACCCTGTAGATATCGATTATTCGGACGGCCATACTTCTGACTCGTTTAGAGTTATGGGAGCCATAACCTGTCAAAAACGAAGGCCACGGTGAGTTCTACGGCTTTGACCGCTTTCAGCCGTCAACGGATAGATTAATGCCCAAAAAGGACAACCCGAATCTCAATCTGGTCTCGTAAGTTTTTTACCCTTCGTTTTTTCGACACCGGATTTTTACGGTAAAACGGGATTACCGTGGCTCGTCTTCGATTTACCATCGTTGGAGGGTGGTGCACCATGGTACTGTTCCATTTCAAATCCATGCACGCATTTCTAAAAGTCGTACGGCACTGTTTCGCCATTTCGGACGGATGTTGCACCTTGCACCGTGGATGTTGCACCCTGTAAATACCGATTATTCGGACGGCCATAACTTCTGACTCGTTTTGAGTTACAGGAGCCATAACCTGTCAAAACGAAGGCCACAGTGAGTTCTACGGCTTTGACAGAATTCAACCATCAATGGATAGATTAGTGCCCAAAAAGGACAACCCGAATCTCAATCTGGTCTCGTAAGTTTTTTACCCTTCGTTTTTTCGACACCGGATTTTTATGGTAAAACTGGATTACCGTGGCTCGTCTTCGATTTACCATCGCTGGAGAGTGGTGCACTATGGTACCGTTCCGTTTCAAATCCATGCATGCATTTCTAAAAGTCCTACGGCACTGTTTCGCCATTTCGGCCGGATGTTGTACGTTGCATCGTGGATGTTGCACCCTGTATATATCGATTACTCGGACGGCCATAACTTCTGGCTCGTTTAGAGTTACGGGAGCCATAACCTTTCAAAACGAAGGCCACGGTGAGTTCTATGGCTTTGAAAGCTTTCAGCCAACAACGGATAGATTAATGTCCAAAAAGCACAACCCGAATCTCAATCGGGTCTCGTAAGTTTTTTACCCTTCGTTTTTTCGACACCGGATTTTTACGGTAAAACGGGATTACTGTGTCTCGTCTTCGATTTACCATCGCTGGGGAGTGGTGCACCATGGTACCGTTCTGCTTCAAATCCATGCACGCATTTCTAAAAGTCCTACGGCACTATTTCGCCATTTCGGCCAGATGTTGCACCTTGCATCGTGGATGTTGCACCCTGTATATATCGATTACTCGGACGGCCATAACTTCTGGCTCGTTTAGAGTTACGGGAGCCATAACCTGTCAAAACGAAGGCCACGGTGAGTTCTACGGCTTTGACAGCTTTCAGCCATCAACGGATAGATTAATGCCCAAAAAGCACAACCCGAATCTCAATCGGGTCTCGTAAGTTTTTTACCCTTCGTTTTTTCGACACCGGATTTTTACGGTAAAACGGAATTACCGTGGCTCGTCTTCGATTTACCATCGTTGGAGGGTGGTGCACCATGGTACTGTTCCGTTTCAAATCCATTCACGCATTTCTAAAAGTCGTACGGCACTGTTTCGCCATTTCGGACAGATGTTGCACCTTGCACCGCGGATGTTGCACCCTGTAGATATCGATTATTCGGACGGCCATAACTTCTGACTCGTTTAGAGTTACGGGAGCCATAACCTGTCAAAACGAAGGCCACGGTGAGTTCTACGGCTTAGACAGCTTTCAGCCGTCAACGGATAGATTAGTGCCCAAAAAGGACAACCCGAATCTCAATCTGGTCTCGTAAGTTTTTTACCCTACGTTTTTTCAACGCCGGATTTTTATGGTAAAACGGGATTACCGTGGCTCGTCTTCGATTTAACATCGCTGGAGAGTGGTGCACTACGGTACCGTTCCGTTTCAAATCCATGCACGCATTTCTAAAAGTCCTACGGCACTGCTTCGCCATTTCGGCTGGATGTTGCACCTTGCATCGTGGATGTTGCACCCTGTATATATCGATTACTCGGACGGCCATAACTTTTGGCTCGTTTAGAGTTACGGGAGCCATAACCTGTCAAAACGAAGGCCACGGTGAGTTTTACGGCTTTGAAAGCTTTCAGCCGTCAACGGATAGATTAATGTCCAAAAAGCACAACTCGAATCTCAATCGGGTCTCGTAAGTTTTTTACCCTTCGTTTTTTCGACACCGGATTTTTACGGTAAAACGGGATTACCGTGGCTCGTCTTCGATTTACCATCGTTGGAGAGTGGTGCACCGTGGTACTATTCCGTTTCAAATCCATGCACACATTTTTAAAAGTCGTACGACACTGTTTCGCCATTTCGGACTGATGTTGCACCTTGCACCGTGGATGTTGCACCCTGTAGATATCGATTATTCGGACGGCCATAACTTCTGACTCGTTTAGAGTTACGGGAGCCATAACCTGCCAAAACGAAGGCCACGGTGAGTTCTACGGCTTTGACAGCTTTCAGCCATCAATGGATAGATTAGTGCCCAAAAAGGACAACCCGAATCTCAATCTGGTCTCGTAAGTTTCTTACCCTTCGTTTTTTCGACACCGGATTTTTACGGTAAAACGGGATTACCTTGGCTCGTCTTCGATTTTCCTTCTGTTGGGCAATTTTCACCCAGAAGATCTCGAGACCAAGAAGCGTCAGTTTCACCAGGGTTCGCAACCTTCATTCCATCCGGTTCCTAAGTCCATTTGGCATTCCAAGCACAAGTTCATTCGGCAATTCAAGATATATACCATTCGGTCCATGCATACTTTCCACCAAGAACACTTGGCACAAGGCCATGCCCCATTTGGTCAAACACATCCGGTCCTCCAATCTCACTGTGCTCAAACCTCCACCACCGGACCATTCATAGCCGGACCAACGCCACCGAATCAACCCTACACCGGTCCATTGCCTACCAGACCAAACTCCCAGCCGAACCAACTTCCATCACCAACAACCACCGGTCCAAAGCCCCACCGGTCCAACCTTCTCCAACCACTACCGAACCAAGCTTCGCCGAACCAGAACGCTGCCAGGCCAGATTGCTTCAGCCCGGGCCCACCAGCAACTATATACCTCCAAGACCCCTGCCGCCAGCCTCACTCTATAAATAGAGGGGCAGGGGTACAACGATGGCAGACAAGTTTAAGAGCTCAAGCAAGGAAGGAACTTTCAAACTACTATCATATACTCGTGTAAAAAGCATTGTACTTGTAATCCGAAAGAAAGAAGATAATAACATATAAAGTGGACGTAGGCACGCTCTGGCCGAACCACTATAAATCTGTGTGTCTTTTACATTTCAGCCCCTGCTTTTTTCATATTTACATAACTCATCCAAATCATTGAAAATCACATATAATCAACTAAATTACACGACTTGGAGGTGTTTGCCCATTTTTTGCGCAAACATTTTTTGTGCTTTCATTGAGAAATTGGAACTCGAAGCTTCAGCTTCCCTCATTCAACCTTCTTTCCCCAATAGCACCCTTCATTACCTAGGAAACATGACTTCCAGGCCAAGAAAAGATGCCAACAAGGGAAAGAACGTTGCAACCAGCAGCGCTCCAAATCCAGTGGATCCAGATCAAGAGAACCATCCCACTACAGTAGCAGTGCCACATGTAGATCAGGCAATTCCAACAGCCCCTGCCGCGGAACAACCGGCAGTAATCACTAGGGCAGACCTAGACAGAGTTGTGGTGGAAGTGACTAACCGTTTCGCGTCCCAACAAGAAGCTTTGGTGAACCAACTCATGTCACGCTTGAGGGATGTCGAAGAATCCAACCGCAACACTGAATCATGGGGTGAATCTCAATCTGGAGGATCTCGGAGACAGCAAATGTCTTCCCTCTTTGAAGAAGCTATCAACAGGAACAACAATGATAGGGGCCGCGCCCAGACTCAGCCCGAACTCCGACTCGAGGAAGCACTTGGAACCGAACCCAGTGGGGGAGGCGCCAGGCGAGGGTCGGATGTAGCTGAGCCAGTCCTGCCGCCTAGTCATAGAAACCCCGCCGAATGGAGCCGAGCTAGAACTCAGCCCGAAGTTGACCCCATGGAAATGCTTGAAACAGAACCCCACAGGGGAAGATTAAGGCAAGGGGCAACTGTAGCTGGTCCTAGCGTGCATCCGAGCAGCCAGAGACAGCCGCTGGATAACGTCAGAAGTGATAGACTATACCATCCCTACAGGTCATCTGGGCGAGATCGATCCCGCAGGGAAGAACCAAGTTCATTTCTATCCGTTCCAAATTCCGATGAAAGGATGGCACGATTATTCATAGAGCGCGTTCAATGGGAGCAAAGGGACCGAGGAATAGGCGCTAGGGTCACCAGCCCCTTTACCCGCAATATCGAAACTGCCATCACCCCCCGGGAGTGGAAAATGCCAACCATGGAACCTTACAAGGGAACTTATGACCCCATCGTGCACTTACAGAGATACACCCAGCATATGCTCATGAGCGGAGCAACAGAAGGGGTATTGTGTAAATGCTTTCCGCTATTACTAGCAGATCTAGCTACCTCCTGGTTCTGCCATCTACCCCAAGGATCTATCAGCTCATGGGAGATGTTGAAGGAAAGGTTCATTAGCCAGTTCCGCATCCATGTGGAACAACCCAAGGATGCTTATTCTTTATCCAATGTCAAACAGAAATCCGAAGAGACACTGCATCAATATCTAACCCGGTTCAACGCCGCAGCGGCCGCAGTTCAAGATGCTGATGAAAAGCACACCCTAATGGCCCTCTGTAGTGGTGTACACCCAGATACCAAGTTTGCTAGAAGACTAACTAAGGAAAAACCAGCTACTTTGCCTGATTTCTTCCATGAAGCTGGAAAGTATATGACACTTGAAGACGCCGCTACGGAGAGGCAGTCAGGGCAACAAGGTAAGACAGTTCAGGACAAGGTTCCTGCTGCAGCTAAGGACGCTCGAAGAAATGAATCTAAAGACAATACTGGGGGTAGGAAGGTTGAAAAGCGCCAATACCGACCAGGACCAAGATTTGACTCCTACACTCCTTTGAATGAAACAATCGAAAACATCTTCCTAGCCACTCAGGGCGAACTCGGATACAAGCGCCCCCCGCACAAGAAAGAATCAGATAAAGCACTCAAGTCTGGAAAGTTCTGTCGCTTCCACGAATCCCACGGACATGACACCAATGAATGCCACCATCTTCGGCACTTGATCGAAGAACACATTAGAAGAAGAAGACTGGAACGCTATGTGAAAGGTCAAAACAGGACTCCAACTCCTGCCAATGAGAACTCAAAGCGACCCCTCCCAGAAGCAGGCGGAGGGAATCGCAACACCAGTGGATCTAATCAAGATAAGATAGTGGTCCATACCATCTCGGGAGGACCAAACATCGCCGACAGAAGCTGGGCAGAGATGGAAAGATACGACAAGTCACTTAGAAATGTTGAAGGCTATGTTAACTCCATTATGGAAGAACGCCACCCGAAACGGAAAGACAGTGACGACATCATATTCAGTAGGCGTGATTTAGAAGGAAGACAGTATCCACATGTGGATCCCATGGTCATCTCTGCCTGGTTCGGTCCAGCTAAAGTTTTTCGAATTCTAATAGACACTGGAAGTTCAGTAAATATCCTATTCAAGCATGCTTTCGAAAAAATGAAGCTGTCAATGAAGGATGTATCTCCCTGCAACAAACCACTACATGGTTTCACTGGAGATGCAAAGTTACCCCTCAGGCAGCTTGACCTTTTCGTCGAAATAGGAAGTCATCCCCGCTCCGTTGTGCGAAAACAAACGTTCGTACTAATAGAAAACCACTCGGCCTACAACGCCTTCTTGGGAAGACCAGCCTTGTCTGACTTCCAAATTGTCCTAGCCCCGTGGTTGTGACGACCGCCCATGACTCCAGCACCAAAACAAGGGAAAGTGCGCTGAAAGGCGTGCCAGGCAGCCATGGGTAACCGTCAAGGGTAAAATAAAACAGAAACTCTATCGCATAACTCACGGCGCATGGATAAAATACAATAGAGAAATATAATATAGTGAAGCTCCAAAGAACAGAACATCATCATATAAGCATCATAGTAGTTTGACACAATCATCCAAACAAATCCATACATCCAAGCCTCACTACATAGCACTCAGAATATATACAAACAGCGGAACACCCAGTACATATAGTAAGAAAAACTAATATGCAAAGCCTCCTGCTCGTCTTCGTCATCATCAGCGTAGATCTCCAAGAACAGCACCTGCCACCTGCTACCTAGTCTGCCCATCCCAACATGGATGAACAGCCCAAGGTAATAAGAGGAGACATAAAACCTTGAGTCAGACAAAGTCTTAGTGAGCAGTAAATTAACTATCAAACATACCAAAAGAGCATAAGGAATAAAAGGAATAGGAACCAAACCATCCCACTCCACCTCTTTCTACAGTGATAGCCCCCAGACACACACTAAGAAGAAGCAATCATAACATAGCAGGTAATTAAGGTAAAGCAATAATCACTCGAGTCAAGGACGATGTTTTCCAAATACAAACCCCCAAGGCCTAAACCAAGATCAGATAAGCACCCAGAAAACACCGCTTTTGAGGCCGAATGATAATACAAACAAACATCCATGACTCTGGCTATCACTGTTATCTTTGCCTTGATTTCACCGTTAGTTGAATGACCACCTGTCAAGGGCTAATGGTAACCCCAGTTTAGACATAACTCCGCACGTCATCGTGACCCGTGCCTAAGCCGAACGCATCAGCCCAGAGTACTAGCACGTCATCGTGACCCGTGCTTGGAACGTCATCGTGACCCGTTCCAACGTACCCTTGCTTTGAGTATGCTAGAACCTTCAACAACGATGAGATCTTAGCCTCCTAGTCATCCTCCTTGATGACTATTTCCATACTAGCTCAAGCGCCTCTCAAGCTAACCATTATCCACACCAACCCGGACCGCATCACCGAGTTATAACTTCGCACGTCGTCATGACCCGTGCTTGGAACGTCATCGTGACCCGTCCCGTCTCAACATAAGTCTTGCCTAATCATATCATAGCAAAGTCTCTCATCTTGGAACGTCATCATGACTCGTCCCATTCCAACATATGCCTTGCCTCATCACACCATAGCAAAATCCCATATCAACATCATGCTTTGCCTTCTCACACCATGGCAAGATTCCACATCCTCGAATCCATCCATATGAGCTTCCACATCAGCTTCATATGCTACAGGCAGCTTTCACCATTCAAGAGCCTTTCCACTTAGCTTTTGAATCATCTTCAACCATCTTGTTCCAAATCAACTACAAGCTAACTTGAAACAATCAAATCAATCATACATCCAAACATTCAAGCATTCAAACAAGATCTAATAAGAAATATCAACTATAATGGCAATTTCGTAAATAAATGAGCATAAGTCCAACATGCATGATTCATAGGTTTTTAGCATAGATCTATCAATTATAAAATATGGGTTTTGTCTCTAATACTTGTTAAATAAACTTGCATAGGTAAACATCTTCAAAAACCATGGATCTACACTTGGATCTAAGAAAAATGCACAAAATCACTATCTACAACACTCCAACAAACCACCAATCCAATATACTCCTTTGGATCCGCGTGAGAGATAACTACCACTCACCAAATCACCCAAACACCTCAAAAACTAAACACTTCAGATCTGGACAGCGGAGATCAAGGCTTGATCCGGCAATATCTCGCTTCAATCGATGAAATCTAGCTCGAACGGATGAAGATCTTCAACTTTGGCTCTTGGATCTTCAATCTAAATCTTCGATCTTGGATGGATGTTAGAACTAGATTGGAATGGAGAAAAGAAGGTGAAGAAATGTTGTAGTCGAGTTCCCAAAATGGCAGCACTTCGTCGCTTCAAAAACCGGTGCCAAAAAGTGAGCCAAACCCCTCTATTTATAGGCTGAAAACCCCTTAGGTCGTCCAGGCCTTATAACTCGTTCTCGGTCTTAGGTCGTCGCCGACCTAAAATCCCCGACCTATCATAGGTCGTCACCGACCTATCTACCCCACGACCTAACATAGGTCGTTACCGACCTATCTACCTCACGACCCAACGGTCTAAACAAACTCCACGACACACGACTCAAGAACCCAAGGCCGACCTAACCAAACCCAGGGTCACACGAGTTAACACACGGCCGACCTAATTCCTGCGACCTAAAACACTGCCGACCTAAAGACTCCAGCGACATAACTAGGTCCGACCTAACTCTTATGCGACCTAACAAACCAGGCCGACTCAATGACCTAAGCCCCCAACGACTCATCGTACATACGACCTACGACTTAACACACTCGCGATCTAATGGCTTACGACCTAACTGATCCTACGACCTAACTATGCTACGACCCAAAACTCCCACGACCTAAAACTTACACCTTCTAAGTTAGGTCGTTTATTACTATAAGTCGGTCACCTCTAGGTCGATCTACACTAGGTCGGTCACCACTAGCATCATCCTACCTGCTAGGTCGTCCACGACCTAACTTCCTTAGGTCGCTCCAAAACCCTGACTCGGTCACTCCCATAGGTCGGTCCAACACTAAGTCGTCTAACCTTTAGGTCGCAAACTACCATAAGTCGGTCAAAACCTTTGGTCGGCCACTCTCTTAGGTCGCTCCAGCGACCTAACCTACTTCACGACCTATGCCTTATGTCGTCCAAATCACTAGGTCGCTAGTTTACCTAGGTCGGTCATATCTATAGGTCGCTCACATCCTATAGGCCGCCTACGACCTAACACTATGCAACCTAAGCCATCACTCACCAATAACTCGTGCACGACCTAAACAACTATGATTCGGTCACGACTCAACCCTTAACTCGGCTAAACCTATGAGTCGGTCACGACTCAACTCTTCAAAACACGAGTTACTCTCCATACGACTCAGGCTAGAGACAACACAAACAACCCTAATGACCTGTAAATTCTACGATCTATCGATACGTAAAATACGGGTCGTTACATTCTCTCCCCCTTAGGAATTTCGCCCCCGAAATTCCAAGCAAACAACAGCAATCAAGGATAATCCGCATGCCTACCATCCATAGCAATCAACAAACCATGCATCCAATTCTAGCCTAGCATGCAGAATTCTAAGGCTTAGAACAAGCTACAAATTCATGAGATGTCACGACACTTTAGGGCCATACCTCGAAGAGTCCGGGATGAGCTGCCTTCATCCTCTCTTCCTCCTCCCATGTACAGCTGTTTCGTGTCGGTTGCAACAACACGAAGCGGCTTACGAGGTCTCGAAACAACTGGATCAACTTCTAAGTCTTCACAGCTATCAGCAGAAACCACTGTAGTTGGGTCATGCACATATTTCCGTAGATAAGATACATGAAAAACATTGTGCACACCCGCCATCTTTTCCGGTAACTCCAATCTATAAGCGAGCCTTCCAATTCGCTCGATAATCGGGAATGGTCCAACAAATCTCGGAGTCAATTTCCCTTTCTTCCCAAATCGAATAACATTCTTCAAAGGAGAAATCTTCACAAATACCATATCACCCACGTCGAATTCCAAATCCTTACGACGATTATCGGCATAACTTTTCTGACGATCTTGGGCTGCCTTCATTCGTTGCCGAATGATCTCTATACAATCCGAAGTCTGTTGAATCATCTCTGGCCCAAGTATCATCTTTTCTCCAGTTTCTAACCAACATGTCGGAGAGTTACACGGTCTTCCATATAATGCCTCATATGGTGCCATACCAATACTCGACTGATAACTGTTATTATAAGCAAACTCCACCAAATGAAGGTGATCTTCCCATGATCCTCCGAAGTCCAAAACACATGCTCTAAGAAGATCTTCCAAAACTCGGTTGACTCTCTCAGTCTGACCATCTGTTTGAGGGTGATAAGCTGTACTCAAACACAACTCGGTTCCCAAGACTTCCTGGAAGCTCTTCCAAAACCTACTAGTGAACAATGGGTCTCGATCGCTCACTATACTCTTCGGAACACCATGGAATCGAACAATCCACTTCACATAAAGCTCAGCCAACTTTGATGCAGTCCTAGTCGATCGAACAGGAATGAATCTTGCACTCTTAGTCAAACGATCTACAATGACCCAAATCCCTTCATTCCCTGCTCTTGTCCTAGGTAGGCCATCGATAAAATCCATCGACTCTTGCTCCCACTTCCATGTAGGAACTTCTAATGGCTGAAGCAATCCACTGGGCTTCTTCTGCTCAGCCTTCACCAACTGGCAGTTCATACACTTGGAAATAAAACTTCCAACATCTTTCTTCATACCTTCCCAGTAGTAGGTTCTCTTCATATCCCGATACATCTTATTTCCACCTGGATGAATTGTCAACTTCGAGTGATGACTTTCCCTCAGAACTTCATCTCTCAATCCATCTACATCGGGAACAACCAATCGTCCTTGCTTTCGAAGCCAACCCTCTCGATCGACCTCAAATCCTTTACCCTTCTCTGGGTCCAATCCAGATTCCAAATCACGGATAATCTTGACAAGCTTATCGTCTCGCTTTTGGCTCTCGCCAATCCTTTCCACAAGAGTAGGTCTTATCGATAAGTTTGCCAACATCTCAGGTTCCAATTCACATCTAGGCCTGAAGTCAAATCCAGCCAAATACTCGAGACTCTTCCATTCTGAAAACATGGCTCCCAATCCTGCATGTCTTCGACTTAACGCATCAGCCACTGCGTTACCTTTTCCTGGAGTATAGGCTATACCAAAGTCATACGATGCTAAAAACTCTAGCCACCGTTGCTGTCGAAGATTCAAATCCTTTTGTGAGAATAGATACTTCAGCGACTTATGATCCGTAAACAACTCGAATCTAACTCCCAATATGTAATGTCTCCACATCTTCAAAGCAAACACAATCGCCGCTAACTCAAAATCATGAGTCGGATAGTTCCTTTCATGCGGCTTGTTATCCCGCTTTTTGGCAAAGCCGTGATACCAAAAGATTGGTCGAAAACGGGAAACAGTCCATCTCAGAGATTGGTTATACTTCACTTTGCTATGGATATCGATGAATTTTGCCCGAGTCCGGATCAGGCCACAATTGGTAGGACACGACAAGAAAGGTTGTAGGAGCCATCATTTCAAGTTTCAAGTCAATCCGAGTTCGTATGCTCAAGATATGATGGATTCAATGTGAAGAGAAGTAGTCACTGTCTGGTTCGAAACCATCCATTTCGAACCCATCCACTGTGTTTGCTTCGAACCCATGCTGTTCGAACCCATCCACGATCTCTCCTTCGAACCCACCTAGTTCGAACCCATCCACGTCCTTGCCTTCGAAACCATGAAGTTCGAACCCAGGCCACCTTCGAAACCATCAGCTAGTGCCTGCCTCGACTCCATCGCCTTCGACTCCATCGCCTTCGAACCCAACACAATGGCCTACCTTCGAATCCATGGCGCCACTCAGCTTCGCACCCTTGCTTCGAATCCATCGAGTGACCCAGTTCGAACCGATCAATTTCGAACCCATAAGGATTCCTGGATTCGAATCGGTCACTTTCGAAACCAGGAATACTTCCCATTTCGAATCCACCGAGTCAATTGGTTTGGATGACGTGTTTGCCGTAGTTCACGGAGTCGAAGCGGTCCATTCGGAGATAAGTTAGGATCGATTCGAGAAATGCGCGCCACGTCACTGCAAGCCCACGTGCACTGATGGATTCGAAATCGTGGGTTCGAACTCATGGGTTCGAACGACACAGGCAAACCGAAAATGCTAATTTCGAACCGAGCATATCTCCTTAACAACACATCCAAATGCAACCAAATTTTCACAGCAGCTTCCATATGAGGTAAAGATTGTCCCTGCCAAGTTTCAACTCGATTGGACCATTTCTTGATGGGTTCGAAATCACTTCGAACCGATGTCAGATCGAGACGAAACTTGGTGGGGTCGGTCGCGTGGGCCCACTCACGTGCCAGAAGAAGTCTCACGAAGTTTCAGCAAGGTCTGGGCCTCCAACGCCTATAAATAGCACCCTGAATCATTCAGAAAAGGGATCTTTCCGCCATTGAACGCCAAGACTCTGCCGGATTCAAGTTTAACTATCAGAATCGCTGTTGTATTCAGATTTCAAAGCAATTGTCAGCTGTAATCCATTGTAATCGATTTAATCAAGCAAAGCAATAAAGAGAAAACCTTCAAAGTGGACGTAGGCGCGAACGCCGAACCACTATAAATCCTGTGTTTGTGATTGTTGTTCGTGAATTACTGTGATTTGTTACTTAGAACTGAATTCTATATTGATTGTTGCTGAGTTCTGTGTTGATCATTATTAATTTGAGTACGTAAACGGGTGCTTTCGTGACTTTGGGTGTTTGTGACCAATTTTGGTGCAAACATTTTGGTGCTTTCACCGAGAGACTAATTCAGGAAGAAGTTGAATTTGGAAATCCAGGAGTTCAGATCCAGGAATTATGGCAAGACAATCGAGTAGGAGGCCAAGGCCAGAGAGAAGCGAACATCAAGGAAGTCAGGAGGCTTCCTCAGGAGCGAATCAACCATCGATATACATCACTAGGGACGAGATGGAAATTATGATGAAGAGGCAAGAGGAAATGATCCAGAGTTTATTCCAACAGATAGGACAGCTTGGGGCACAGAATAGGGAAGCCAATGGAGTCCAGAACGGAGCAGGACCATCTTGCGTAGCACCTGGATTAGGGGGCACACCGTTGGAAAACGTTGACCTTGTTTCGGAAAGAGAAAGAGGAGCATCTGCGCAACCCGGTAGTAGTAGAGATGCGAATGCTCAGTCAAGGGGGCAGATCCCGGAGTTACCCCGTGAACTCGGGGGGCAGGTTGGAAGTAGTGAACACGGATTACATCTCGGAAACAATGACCGATTAGCAGAGATAGTTAGGAGAGCTTTGAGAGGCGGTATGGTGAACAAAGATTTGGAAGATGTCAATAGAAGTCCTTTTACTTTAGCAATCAGGCAAGCTAGGAACCCACCTGATTTCAAACTA
The DNA here is from genome assembly GCA_030765085.1 of Allium cepa. NCBI lineage: Eukaryota > Viridiplantae > Streptophyta > Magnoliopsida > Asparagales > Amaryllidaceae > Allium > Allium cepa. The sequence continues at coordinate 31,083,573 of CM060943.1, read as the reverse complement.
CCATCATTGGATATGTATGACGGGAGAACGGACCCCACGGTCCATGTGACAAAAGATATGAGGCATATGGAAGTGCTGGGGGCATCGGAGGAGGTTATGGCCCGGTGTTTTCCATTGTACTTGACAGATATCGCTGCACTATGGTTTAGACAGTTGGAGAACGGATCCATCGGAACATGGAATGGTTTAGTGGAGAGATTTATGAGGCAATTCAGGGTTCATATTACAAGACCCAAGAACGTGATGACTTTGGCAACCCTAAAGCAAAAAGCCGGAGAGACCTTGAGAAGTTATCTAGCACGATTTAATGCAGCAGCAGCTTCAGTGGATAGAGCGGATCCGTCCATGGTGGTAATGGCAGCTGTGTCCGGAATAGCTGACGGCACAGAGTTCAAGAATTCATTGACTAAAGATCCACCCATAGATCTAGAGGAATTCTATCATGAAGCAGAAAAGTTTTTACGATTAGAAGATGCGAATGCCGAGAGAGAAGAAGGAGATGGGATAGAAGTTTTTGCATTTAGAGACGAAAAGCCTTTTAAAAAAGATTCGGATAAAGGTAAAAGAAAGACTGAGAATGACAGAGACAGATCAAAGCGGCAACGGAGGGAGCCGCGATTCACCACCTACGCTGAGTTGAACGAGAGCCTGGAACGAATTTATCAGGATACCAAAGAACAGATTCTGTATCGTAGGCCGATGCGAAGGGATCCTACCTCTGACGAAAGGAAATCAGATAAGTTCTGTGTATTCCATGAATTAAATGGTCATAATACTAATGATTGTAGGCACCTGAAGGATGAGGTGGAAGGGCATATCAGGAACGGTATGCTCCTCCAATATGTAAGGGGGCGAGCTCCTGTGGCGGAACCAGAGCGGCCGCCATCAACATCAGCTAGAGGCGATCCTGAATCGAGGCACCGTTTGGTTATCAATTGAGTGAAAAAACGATGAACAAGTTGTAAGCTTCCACTACCACAATTAAATCGTTTACACATGTGCGAGATCGCGAACGATCTCCAGGCATGCTCTAAGTGATCATTGACCGTTTCGTAGTGGGAACTTACACTTTGACATCCATGCTTTACTTTCATTTCATTTTGGTTTGGACATTTAGACCTTGTTTGTTTGGACATTGTTTTTGAAACTCATCCGTTTAATAGATATTTGATTCTAATAACTCTGAAATGGCTAGGCTACTTGCACATGTACGGGGTCACGAACGGTCCTTAGGCATGCTCTGAGATAGTAATATACCTTAACAAATGATCCGGGAACCCACGCGAACATGAACCTGGCATCGACAACACCAAGCCCTCCCGGGCACACACACAATCCGCCTCGAACGGCACCCGACTTCGAACAGTCATAACTCGCCTTACCTCAAATGGCTTGATCACGAGCGGTCGTCACTTGAGGTCCGACATCCGACCACGAACGGTCACGAACTTGCCTCGAACGGCATACGATCGCGAATGATCACTTTCTGCCCTGAACGGCACCGACCGCGAACGGTCACAGATTCGCCTCGAACGGCACACGATCGCGAACGATCACTTCCTGCCTCGAACGCCATCGATCGCCAACGGTCATGGCTCACTGATTATGAAATCCGACCTCGAACGGTCACCATTCGCCTTGAACGGCACTTGGTCGCGAACGATCATCATTTGCCACGAACGGCAATCGACCGCGAACGGTCCCGTATCATCATTTGCCACGAACGGCAGTCGACCGCGAACGGTCCCATTTCATCATTTGCCGCGAACGGCATCGACCGCGAACGGTCCTATTCAATCCTATGCCACGAACGGCACGGATCGCGAACGGTCCCGATTCACCTCAATCGGCATACGATCCCGAACGATCGACGCATGGATTTATACGCTCGACCGCACACGGTCGCACTTCACCTCGAATGACTCGATCACGAACGATCGTCATTTGAAGTTGGGCGCTCGACCACGAACGGCCGCGCCTCATCCCAAATAGCTCGATCCCGAACGATCGTCATTTGAGGCCATATGAAACTATCGAGTTCTTTGCAGGTTGATAATCGGATACGAACATCCAACTCAAGGCACTACAAAACACACCTTCCTACAGCAAGGCATGTTTTGGGGGGCAAAGTGTTATCCCGCTTTTTGGCAAAGCCGTGATACCAAAAGATTGGTCGAAAACGGGAAACAGTCCATCTCAGAGATTGGTTATACTTCACTTTGCTATGGATATCGATGAATTTTGCCCGAGTCCGGATCAGGCCACAATTGGTAGGACACGACAAGAAAGGTTGTAGGAGCCATCATTTCAAGTTTCAAGTCAATCCGAGTTCGTATGCTCAAGATATGATGGATTCAATGTGAAGAGAAGTAGTCACTGTCTGGTTCGAAACCATCCATTTCGAACCCATCCACTGTCTTTGCTTCGAACCCATGCTGTTCGAACCCATCCACGATCTCTCCTTCGAACCCACCTAGTTCGAACCCATCCACGTCCTTGCCTTCGAAACCATGAAGTTCGAACCCAGGCCACCTTCGAAACCATCAGCTAGTGCCTGCCTCGACTCCATCGCCTTCGACTCCATCGCCTTCGAACCCAACACAATGGCCAACCTTCGAATCCATGGCGCCACTAAGCTTCGCACCCTTGCTTCGAATCCATCGAGTGACCCAGTTCGAACCGATCAATTTCGAACCCATAAGGATTCCTGGATTCGAATCGGTCACTTTCGAAACCAGGAATACTTCCCATTTCGAATCCACCGAGTCAATTGGTTTGGATGACGTGTTTGCCGTAGTTCACGGAGTCGAAGCGGTCCATTCGGAGATAAGTTAGGATCGATTCGAGAAATGCGCGCCACGTCACTGCAAGCCCACGTGCACTGATGGATTCGAAATCGTGGGTTCGAACTCATGGGTTCGAACGACACAGCCAAACCGAAAATGCTAATTTCGAACCGAGCATATCTCCTTAACCACACATCCAAATGCAACCAAATTTTCACAGTAGCTTCCATATGAGGTAAAGATTGTCCCTGCCAAGTTTCAACTCGATTGGACCATTTCTTGATGGGTTCGAAATCACTTCGAACCGATGTCAGATCGAGACGAAACTTGGTGGGGTCGGTCGCGTGGGCCCACTCACGTGCCAGAAGAAGTCTCACGAAGTTTCAGCAAGGTCTGGGCCTCCAACGCCTATAAATAGCACCATGAATCATTCAGAAAAGGGATCTTTCCGCCATTGAACGCCAAGACTCTGCTGGATTCAAGTTTAACTATCAGAATCGCTGTTGTATTCAGATTTCAAAGCAATTGTCAGCTGTAATCCATTGTAATCGATTTAATCAAGCAAAGCAATAAAGAGAAAACCTTCAAAGTGGACGTAGGCGCGAACGCCGAACCACTATAAATCCTGTGTTTGTGATTGTTGTTCGTGAATTACTGTGATTTGTTACTTAGAACTGAATTCTATATTGATTGTCGCTGAGTTCTGTGTTGATCATTATTAATTTGAGTACGTAAACGGGTGCTTTCGTGACTTTGGGTGTTTGTGACCAATTTTGGTGCAAACACGGCTTTAGTTGTCGACTAGCATACGCAACAACTTTATCCTTCTGCATTAGCACTGCTCCAAGTCCAGTGCCACATGCATCGGTGTAAACCACCATCTCATCATTCCCACTTGGAATAGTCAAGACAGGAGCACTCGTCAGTCGCTCTTTCAGGATTACGAAAGCTTGCTCACACTTATCATCCCACTTGAACACTTGGTTCTTCTTCGTCAATCCTGTCAACGGTGCAGCTATCTTGGAAAAGTCTTTGATAAACCGACGATAATATCCTGCTAATCCAAGAAAACTTCTCACATCAGATGCATTCTTAGGCGTAACCCAATCCTGGATTGCTACCACCTTAGCAGGGTCAACCGCTATCCCATTTCCAGAGATAACATGGCCTAAGAACCTCACTTCACTCTTCCAGAAGTGACACTTCGAAAACTTAGCCTTCAGCTGATGTTTCCGCAAAATTTCCAAAACAATTCTCAAGTGCGTCTTGTGCTCTTCCTCAGTTCTGGAATAAACCAAAATATCATCTACGAACACAAGCACGAACCTATTCAATTGATCTCTGAATACTCTATTCATAAGATCCACAAAATATGCTGGCGCGTTAGTCAATCCAAACGGCATTACCAGCCACTCATAAAACCCGGATGGTGTCCTGAAAGCAGTCTTCGGCACACTATCCTTCGCCACTCTCAACTGGTGAAATCCCGTTGCCAAATCCATCTGAGAAAACACCTTAGCCTCGTGGAGCTGATCAAACAAGTCATCTATTCTCGGCAATGGATACTTGTTCTTCTTAGTCACCTTATTCAGCTCACGATAATCAACACACAACCTCAACGATCCATCCGCTTTGGTTGCGAACACAACTGGTGCACCCCATTCGGACACACTTCTCCGAATGAATCCTTTCCGTAAAAGGTCATCAACTTGCACCTTAAGCTCTTGCTGCTCCCTCGGTGCCATCCGCCTAAGAGGCATCACAACAGGTCTGGCTCCCTCAACTAGATCGATACGAAACTCGATCTCCCTATGCGGCGGCAACCCTTTGACTTCGTCAAAGACATCCTCAAATCTATTCACAATAGGCACCGATGACAGTTCATCCCGTGGAACAACCAGCGAATACATGAAGCTCATGAAGACGCCTTCTTCATGCTTACATCGTATCACAACCCTTCGCCCTTCCACATTCCCAACTGTCACCTCCAGCCTCTCACAATCAATCCTTGCCGCATACTTCCTAAGCCAGTCCATACCCAAAATAATTCTGAACCCTGCAAAGTTCAGAACAAAGCAATCACAAACAAATGAGCAATCATGACTCGACACAACTAGACCACGGCATATCATACACAAACATGACGAACCCCCAACTAGATTAGTCCCAACCAATGGCCTATCAACAATGTCCGGTTTCAAACCTAACCGGCCTACCAAATCATCACAAACAAAAGAATGCGACGCTCCAGTATCAAACAACACTCTAACTGGAACACCACAAATGGAAAGAGTACCTTGAACCACCACACTCTTCCCCTTCTCTTCAGCAGTAGGAGCTTTCGAAGACGATGGAACAGCCCCCAAAGCATAGGCTTGCACAACCTGCCTATCTTTCCTTGGTTCTGGACAATCCTTCTTGATATGTCCCAGCTTATCACAGTTGTGGCACTTCAACTGCACCTTTGGATTCTTGCAATCCCGGGAGAGATGACCCTTCTGTCGGCAGTTGTAGCAGGTCACTTCGCCTCTCGGCTTCTTCTGGCCATCCTTACCTTTCTGTTGCTGCTGCTTCCTCTTCCTATTTCCACCCTGCTGTGGTTTAGATCCTTCCCTGGTTACAGCAACAACAGAACTTTCCTTAGGAAACAAACTCTCATGCCTAAGAGCTTTCTCCACCAGCTTCTCAAACAGATCATCCAAATGATCCACCAACTGCCTTCCAAGATAAGCATCCAGACCAGTCACAAACTTTTCGTTCTTCTGATAGGGAGAATCAATATACAATCTGGCATACTTTGACAAAGCTTCAAACTCAGAGATATACTCAAGGACAGGCCTTCCACCTTGCTTGAGCTCCACAAACCTCTTAAACAAGACCGATTTCTGAGCAGTAGAGATGAACTTAGCTTCAAATCTAACTTGGAATTGCTCCCATGTAATCTCTTCTTCTGGGGTATCTATGGTGATAGAATTCCACCAATCAGCAGCTCTTCCCTGAAGCTGTCTCGATGCAAGCTTCCTCTTGGTTGCATCCTCAATCCCCAAGTCACCAAAGATCCTTCGGCAAGCATCAATCCATCTCTGCACTTCAATAGTCGACTCCGTCCCCAAGAAAGCTTTTCCTCCGAGAGAAGTATAATCCTTGCAAAGCTTGGCAAAATCCACCGGTCTCGGAGCTTGGACTTGAACTCCCACATCCACAGATGATCCTGAAGCTGGTATCCTCCTCATGATTGAAGTCATCATGGCCTCAAACATAGGAGCATAATCAACAGCTTCCCTAGCAGCACGGCTATCCCTCGCAGCTTGTCTCTCACTTTTGCTCATCCTTAATATCTGTAAAAAGGAATGATTAGAACACCTTAAGAAACAACTGCATAAGGAGTTCAAATCCTTCTAAGCTACTATATTATATATAGTAATCATCCTTCAAAATACAATTACGTCTCTCTTACGTAGTTACGTCAGCGAGCGTTGGCTAAAATCGATTAACCAAAGCTCTGATACCAAATGTGACGACCGCCCATGACTCCAGCACCAAAACAAGGGAATGTGCGCTGAAAGGCGTGCCAGGCAGCCATGGGTAACCGTCAAGGGTAAAATAAAACAGAAACTCTATCGCATAACTCACGGCGCATGGATAAAATACAATAGAGAAATATAATATAGTGAAGCTCCAAAGAACAGAGCATCATCATATAAGCATCATAGTAGTTTGATACAATCATCCAAACAAATCCATACATCCAAGCCTCACTACATAGCACTCAGAATATATACAAACAGCGGAACACCCAGTACATATAGTAAGAAAAACTAATATGCAAAGCCTCCTGCTCGTCTTCGTCATCATCAGCGTAGATCTCCAAGAACAGCACCTGCCACCTGCTACCTAGTCTGCCCATCCCAACATGGATGAACAGCCCAAGGTAATAAGAGGAGACATAAAACCTTGAGTCAGACAAAGTCTTAGTGAGCAGTAAATTAACTATCAAACATACCAAAAGAGCATAAGGAATAAAAGGAATAGGAACCAAACCATCCCACTCCACCTCTTTCTACAGTGATAGCCCCCAGACACACACTAAGAAGAAGCAATCATAACATAGCAGGTAATTAAGGTAAAGCAATAATCACTCGAGTCAAGGACGATGTTTTCCAAATACAAACCCCCAAGGCCTAAACCAAGATCAGATAAGCACCCAGAAAACACCGCTCTTGAGGCCGAATGATAATACAACCAAACATCCATGACTCTGGCTATCACTGTTATCTTTGCCTTGATTTCACCGTTAGTTGAATGACCACCTGTCAAGGGCTAATGGTAACCCCGGTTTAGACATAACTCCGCACGTCATCGTGACCCGTGCCTAAGCCGAACGCATCAGCCCAGAGTACTCGCACGTCATCGTGACCCGTGCTTGGAACGTCATCGTGACCCGTTCCAACGTACCCTTGCTTTGAGTATGCTAGAACCTTCAACAACGATGAGATCTTAGCCTCCTAGTCATCCTCCTTGATGACTATTTCCATACTAGCTCAAGCGCCTCTCAAGCTAACCATTATCAACACCAACCCGGACCGCATCACCGAGTTATAACTTCGCACGTCGTTATGACCCATGCTTGGAACATCATCGTGACCCGTCCCGTCTCAACATAAGTCTTGCCTAATCATATCATAGCAAAGTCTCTCATCTTGGAACGTCATCATGACCCGTCCCATTCCAACATATGCCTCGCCTCATCACACCATAGCAAAATCCCATATCAACATCATGCTTTGCCTTCTCACACCATGGCAAGATTCCACATCCTCGAATCCATCCATATAAGCTTCCACATCAGCTTCATATGCTACAGGCAGCTTTCACCATTCAAGAGCCTTTCCACTTAGCTTTTGAATCATCTTCAACCATCTTGTTCCAAATCAACTACAAGCTAACTTGAAACAATCAAATCAATCATACATCCAAACATTCAAGCATTCAAACAAGATCTAATAAGAAATATCAACTATAATGGCAATTTCATAAATAAATGAGCATAAGTCCAACATGCATGATTCATAGGTTTTTAGCATAGATCTATCAATTATAAAATATGGGTTTTGTCTCTAATACTTGTTAAATAAACTTGCATAGGTAAACATCTTCAAAAACCATGGATCTACACTTGGATCTAAGAAAAATGCACAAAATCACTATCTACAACACTCCAACAAACCACCAATCCAATATACTCCTTTGGATCCGCGTGAGAGATAACTACCACTCACCAAATCACCCAAACACCTCAAAAACTAAACACTTCAGATCTGGACAGCGGAGATCAAGGCTTGATCCGGCAATATCTCGCTTCAATCGATGAAATCTAGCTCGAACGGATGAAGATCTTCAACTTTGGCTCTTGGATCTTCAATCTAAATCTTCGATCTTGGATGGATGTTAGAACTAGATTGGAATGGAGAAAAAAAGGTGAAGAAATGATGTAGTCGAGTTCCCAAAATGGCAGCACTTCGTCGCTTCAAAAACCGGTGCCAAAAAGTGAGCCAAACCCCTCTATTTAAAGGCTGAAAACCCCTTAGGTCGTCCAGGCCTTATAACTCGTTCTCGGTCTAAGGTCGTCGCCGACCTAAAATCCCCGACCTATCATAGGTCGTAACCGACCTATCTACCCCACGACCTAACATAGGTCGTTACCGACCTATCTACCTCACGTCCCAACGGTCTAAACAAACTCCACGACACACGACTCAAGAACCCAAGGCCGACCTAACCAAACCCAGGGTCACACGAGTTAACACAGGGCCGACCTAATTCCTGCGACCTAAAACACTGCCGACCTAAAGACTCCAGCGACTTAACTAGGTCCGACCTAACTCTTATGCGACCTAACAAACCAGGCCGACTCAATGACCTAAGCCCCCAACGACTCATCGTACATACGACCTACGACTTAACACACTCGCGATCTAACGGCTTACGACCTAACTGATCATACGACCTAACTATGCTACGACCCAAAACTCCCACGACCTAAAACTTATACCTTCTAAGTTAGGTCGTTTATTACTATAAGTCGGTCACCTCTAGGTCGATCTACACTAGGTCGGTCACCACTAGCATCATCCTACCTGCTAGGTCGTCCACGACCTAACTTCATTAGGTCGCTCCAAAACCCTGACTCGGTCACTCCCATAGGTCGGTCCAACACTAAGTCGTCTAACCTTTAGGTCGCAAACTACCATAAGTCGGTCAAAACCTTAGGTCGGCCACTCTCTTAGGTCGCTCCAGCGACCTAACCTACTTCACGACCTAAGCCTTATGTCGTCCAAATCACTAGGTCGCTAGTTTACCTAGGTCGGTCATATCTATAGGTCGCTCACATCCTATAGGCCGCCTACGACCTAACACAATGCAACCTAAGCCATCACTCACCAATAACTCGTGCACGACCTAAACAACTGTGAGTCGGTCATGACTCAACCCTTAACTCGGCTAAACCTATGAGTCGGTCACGACTCAACTCTTCAACACACGAGTTACTCTCCATACGACTCATGCTAGAGACAACACAAACAACCCTAACGACCTGTAAATTCTACGATCTATCGATACGTAAAATACGGGTCGTTACAATGGTGCCTGAAGATGAAATTCCCAACAGATAACGGAATAGGAGAAGTTGAAGGGGATCAAGACGCTGCCCGAGACTGTTATGTAACGGAACTTCGCAATAACCGCAGAAAGGATAAAGGGAAAGATGCAGAGACTACTCTCTGCATGAAAAGCTTGGAAGCATAGCAACTAAAGAAAGCCCCTCCTCTTCGGTATACAAGCGATCCCTTCAATGAACTAGACCCAGGGATAAAGAGGAGGAGGCTACCGCTGAGCCTGCAGAGGCTATGGAATTCGTATCTGTAGACAAACATGATTCAAGTAGACTGTTAAAAATAGGATCTCAGCTAAAAACAGAATTGAAGGATCAACTCATTGACTTCCTCCGCCACAACTTAGACGTATTTGCATGGACGCACGCCGATATGACAGGAATCTCCCCAGACATAGCATGCCACGTGCTGAACATTGATCCCACCAAGGTACCAGTAAAGCAGAAAAAGAGAAGTATGGGGGCAGAACGATCAGCAGCCCTCGATGAGGAAGTAAAGAACCTACTTTCTAATGGCTTCATACGGGAAGCCATCTATCCAGAATGGATCGCTAACCCGGGTACTAGTAAAAAAGGCCAATGGAAAGTGGCGAACATGTATTGACTTCTCCAACCTGAATGACGCTTGCCCAAAAGATTGCTTCCCACTTCCCCGAATCGACCAACTTGTAGACAGCACATCCGGGCACGAACTCCTATCTTTTATGGATGCATACTCCGGATATAACCAGATTCCCATGCACGCTCCCGATCAAGACCACACTAGCTTCATCACTGACCGCGGATTATATTGTTACAAAGTCATGCCTTTTGGACTCAAAAATGCCGGAGCTACCTATCAGCGCCTCGTCAACAAGATGTTCGTGGAACTAATAGGACGAACTATGGAAGTGTATGTGGATGACATGTTGGTAAAGTCCAGGAAAGCCGACGACCATGTAAGCCACCTAGGCGAGATGTTTCAGGTACTTCGCCGATATGGAATGAAGCTGAATCCTCTAAAGTGCTCCTTCGGAGTATCATCGGGAAAATTCTTAGGATTCATCGTCCATGCCAGAGGAATTGAAGCAAACCCTGAACAAATCCGGGCTCTAAAAGAGATAAGGATACCTTCCACTCGAAAAGAAATGCAGAGCCTAAACGGAAAGGTGGCCGCCCTAAGCAGATTCATTTCCAAAGCAACTGACAAGTGTGTCCCTTTCTTCGAAGCTCTCAAGAAAGACAAAGGAAAATTCGAGTGGACCGATGAATGCTTAAAAGCCTTCCTTAACCTGATCGAACACCTTCAGAGACCACCCGTACTCTCAACTCCAAACGAAGGCGAGGAGCTATACCTATACGTCGCTGTATCATCTCATGCCCTAAGCGCCGCCTTGGTCAGAGAAGAAGACCGCACACAACGCCCGGTATACTTTGTAAGTAAGAGATTTACAGGGGCAGAAGCCAGATATCCTAAGCTTGAGAAATTAGCATATTGTTTATTGATCGCGTCACGAAAACTGCGACACTACTTCCAGTCTCACTCCATCAGAGTTCTAACCGATCAACCGCTAAGACAGGTGCTCCATCGTCCCAACACTTCTGGGCGACTCCTCAAATGGTGTATTGAACTAAGTCAGTATGATATCACCTACCATCCACGCACCGCTATGAAGGGGCAAGCCATGGCCGATTTCATTGCCGAATTCACTACCAACGAAGGCAAGGATCAATTTGAAATAGCAAAAAACATCAAGTGGAACCTCTTTGTAGATGGAGCATTGAACGAACAAGGCTCGGGGGCAGGTGTTGTGATAATCACCCTCAGGGGAAGAAAGCTGTACTATGCATTAAGGATGGAATTCGCGGCCACTAACAACGATGCGGAGTATGAGGCGGTAATAGCAGGATTGGAACTTGCCCTAGAAATCGGAGTCAGTTCTTTATGTCTTCATAGTGATTCTCAGCTTATCGTAAACCAAGTACTAGGAGAGTTCCAGACTCAAGGAGAACGACTCACAGCATATCTAAAGAAAACCAAACTGTTGCTCGATCAATTGGACCACTATCTAATCAAACACATTCCTCGAGAAGAGAACCAAGAGGCCGATGAACTTGCAAAGCAAGCTAGTATGAAGAATGGCACCATTTCCGGAACACTAGCCATCTCAAGGCAGCTAGCCCCAAGTTTCGAACAAGTGAATCTGATAACTGTAATCGAAGAAGAAACCTGGATGACTCCTATCCGGAAATATTTGCAAGATGGCACACTACCCGACATGTGTGACGATGCCATGAAAATCTTGAGGAAAGCTCCCCACTACACAATACAAGAAGGCATCCTCTATCGGCGTGGCTTCTCTAGCCCCTTATTAAGATGCATCGCTAGAAGGGAAGCCAAGGAAATCTTATCAAACATCCATCAGGAAGGTTGCGGAGATCACACTGGAGGGCAGACTCTGGCAAAAAAGATACTCCGATATGGATATTACTGGCCCACACTAAACAAAGACGCCTTAGACTTCGTCAAGAAATGCGACAGATGTCAGAAATTTGCCAAGATTCCTCGACTGCCCACAAATGAGATTACTCAAATGACCAGCCCTTGGCCCTTTGCTGTATGGGGAATTGACTTAATTGGCGAACTGCCAACGGGCCGAGGCGGAGCCAAATATGCTATAGTGGCAATCGATTATTTCACCAAATGGGTGGAAGTGGAACCCCTAAATAAAATATCTTCAGCCAAAGTTATCAACTTCTTGATCAAAAATATTCTATGCAGGTACGGAGTCCCACTCAAGATCATATCAGACAACGGACTCCAATTTGACAGCGAAGAATTCGCCGACTGGTGCCAAGAGCATGGAATTCACAAAAGCTTCTCATCAGTAGCTTATCCTCAGGCAAACGGACAAGTCGAAGCTGTCAACAAAATTCTCAAAACCCTAATCAAGAAGAAACTTGAGAAGTCAAAGGGCGCTTGGGTGGACGAACTTCCTACGGCACTCTGGGCCTACTGCACATCTTTCAAAACATCAACAGGGCATACTCCCTTCTCTTTGGCATATAGATCGGAGGCAATTCTCCCAGTTGAGACTATTGTGCCTTCCCACCGTAGGATCCACTACAACCCAGAAGAAAACGAAGAACTCCTCCTCATGTCTTTGGATCTGATTGAGGAAAGGAGAAACGATGCAGCACTCAAAGCAGCAGCTCACAGACAAAAAGTGGCAGCACTATACAATTCCAAAGTCAAGGATCGCAGCCTACAAGAAGGAGATCTTGTCCTCAGGCGAATCTTTCCGCGCCCCGGGGCACTAGACCCCATCTGGGACGGACCATATGTAATTCATAAAGATCTCCACAACGGAACTTATATTTTGTCAACAGTGGACGGAGAGGTGTTCCAGAGGGCATGGAACATCCGACACCTCTGTCGATACTTTTCTTAACTTGTACTGCCCATATGAAGTGAATTAACAAAGAGAATCAGTGGACGTAGGCACTTTCGTGCCAAACCACTTTAAAAAATCTTGTCTCTTTTTAACTTGTTCCTTTATATCTTCGCTGCTTGTTAAGCTTTATCCTTTACTGTTGAACAAAATCCTATGTCATCTCCACTCAAGACGCACCGCGGCCTAATCTGGACAAGGCCTAACAGGTATGCTACGATTCTATGCACTCACCAATGAGACACTTTTGCTCCAGCATCCCTCTGCTGCGGGCTAACTCATTGCTCGCGCCTGCCCTCAAAGCCAACTGTAATGAGCCGATTATAAGTCATCATAAAGGCCGACTATAGCCGTGGCAGCTCATTACGGCGTTCGGCTCTCCGGCAACTGTGAACCTACTTTAAGCCCCAACATAAGGTGTGGCCAGCCAGGAGTAGTTCACGGCCAACGGCACCCACGCTAGCCGGCCACGGTAAATCGAATAATACCCACAATTACGGACCATAATGGTTCGGGTAGTTACCATGCGCGATCTCGGCTCCAATATGTCTTATGTGCGGCTGTGGTAAAAAAGAAAACTCCCCGCGGAGGCGTAAGATGGGTGACAAATGTCTCCAAGACCCACAGCTAGGGAAAGTGACTACAAAGCCCGTTTGCCACGAACTTAAGCACATCGACGGCCTTCCGTGACTGGAAGTTTTACTTTTCCTATATTTCCATTTCATTTAAATACTTTTCTCCTATCCTGTATAACGAACTCTCAAGCACAGGGAACCAAATAAGAAGCATTCGCTCATGAGAATCTAAGCCTGCGTACTGGGTACTCAGCTATATCCATGATCAATTACACAAGACGCTCAAGGCTACCGCCTGCAACTAAAACATGAAGGGCGGTACTCTCTTATCCTGTACATAAATAGGTAACTATAGCTTATTCATACGTCACACTAACATTGCAAAACATGAAATTATATTTCAAGCAAAAGCTTAGCATCAAACACAACTAAAATTAAAGGCATATGCATAGTTATACTTCTTACGCAGCACATCAAGATGACAACAACATTCAAACATAACAAAATCAGCTTATGTTATAAAGTCACACAAAGTTATTCTTTGCAAATAATATTATTACAGTCACATCAATGTTTTGGACTAACGTAAACAGCGATAAATAGAAATAAAAAGGCGGCCGAATCCGGACAAGTAACCAGCTGCGTCCACACTTCATTACCAACTTCCCAAGCTTACTTGGCCGCAGGGCCGGAGCTCCCAGCATGTTGATCGAAAGTTCCACCTGTCTAATTCAGAAGAGGAACTCATTAAACGAACAATAAACGGTAAAGTTATGGAAACCCGAAAAGAAAAGAAAAAGAAAAGAATAACCCACCAACGTCTGCCGCTTGATCCTCATCCTCCAAATGCACGCCAGCTTCCTCCGCAGCAAACAACCGCATCCCCTCCTTCACCGCCGCTTGCTCCTCCTTCGAGAACTGAGCAGTGACCACATCTAGACTAAAAGCCTCTCCACCCTCCGTACCCGCATTAACCCTGGCCTCCTCTAAAGCCCAAAGATATACCTTGGCCATGACCCGGGGATAGTCATCCATCCAAGACAAGCTGCCCTCCTTCCAAGTGCTGAAGTACATGTCCTGCAGCATCTCGTCCATCATCCCCTCGTTCTCCTCAAACTCACTCACCCGGGCCTCGGAAACCTGCAACTTGGCGACAGCAGCATCCCTCTCTGATCGGTATCTCAAGCAGTCAGCCTGGAGAGACCTCCACATCTCCTCCATCTCTTCCTTTAGCTTGACTTGAGCCATCTCTGCGGCCTCAAGCCTCCCAGACAATTCCTCCACCTGCTCGAGATCCGCATTCCGAACCTCATCCACTGTCGCAATGGTCATGTTAATACGCTCCTTACAGGTGGCCTCCATCTTTCGTAGCTCTGCCCTACTAGCCTTTTCCATAGTCTCTTTCAGCCGCCTGGAGGCTTCCTCGTGCTGAGAAATCTGAATGGCTTGATCGGCAAGCTGTTTGGCCTGATCAGCAACCTTTAGCCGCAACCGAATATTAGCACTTCCAATTTCCTCTCCGGCCTTGATCAATCGAGCATGATGCTCCATTAACCTCTTAGTCTCTTTAGCCACCCGATCAATATTAGCCTTGGCTTCGTTCCCCATGGTAACTACCCGAGTAGTAAGCAGATCGAGATCTAGGACTTGGCCTCATCAAGCACTCGTACCATGGGGTTGCGGGGAAGAAGGTGCTCACCCATGGCCTCGTCAAATGAAATATCCTGAGAGCTTGGATCCAAGTCAGGATGACCGGCAAAGGGGTCACAAGGCACGTCGGGATGTATTATACGAATAACAGTGGGATTTATGGAAGGAGGTGGAGGGGGGACAGACTCCGTGGTCTCTTCCGTGGTATCTCGGGGAGGCTGAGTAGGAGGTTGAAGACCGTGTGGAGAACCAAACAAGGAACGCTTCCTCTACCTCTGCCGGCTACCCTCCTCGATAACTTCAAGAAGAGGGCGGTAGCTGACCACGTCCCAAGGACGACCAGTGGGAGGCTTCGCAGAAGCTCTCATCAACTTGAATTGTTCGAGGCGGTGTCGAACATCTGATGTTTTAACCACTTGGCCTGCCCCTGGAATAGAGAACAAGTGTTACGAACATACGATGATCAAAGAAACATGTTAAGTTAAAAAGAAAGAAAAAGTGAGAAGGCACATCTATTATACAAACCTTGCGGAGGAGTGGGATACTGCAATAAGTCCTGAATCTCATTCCAGGACGGAAGTGAACCATAAAATATGTCTAAGTCCCTATCGTAAATGGAATCGGCAGAGGACAAAAGTTCACCTTGCACCGCCGGAGTCACCCTAGCTGAAGAGCCCTTAGGGGATGGATCAGCACCAGCCACGGCCTTGCCAGTTTTCTTCGCCTTCTCCGCTTCCGACTCTCCCTCCGATTCCCCGAAAGCCTGACGGAGAGCCTCATCCGTCCACTCCTGAAGCTTCCCTACTTGCCTAGAATTTTAGGCACCGGCACCACTACCGCCCTGACCGTCGTCACCACCATTGCCCTCTCCATCTCCATCGCCATCTCTTCCACCCTCAGACTCTTCATCTCCATCGCCATCTCCTCCACCCTCAAACTCTCCTCTTACATCGCCTTCTTCTCCCTTTTCCACACCTTCCTCCTCCGGGATAATTAGGCAAGTACTGTGAGAAGGGCCATCAGACTCCTTAAGCTTCTTGCCGCCTACGACTGGATGTTGCGCGAAGGGCTTCCTCTTGCCACCCTTCGTTGTGGCCCCTCCTTTAGGCTGGGCAGCCTTCTCTTCTGCCGTGTCCCTCTGCTTGACTACGGACTGATGTGGGAGAATCAAATTGTACATCAAGAGCCTGGCATTCCTAATCAAATAAGCAGCCGATCTGTCACTCCCTGAAATAGCTTCAATTTCAGCCGCCATCTGAACTAGGCGATCATCTTCCACAACCGCAAAACCACCTGTCGCTAGCAAGAAATGAAAACGCATAAGAAAGAGAATCACAGCCAAGACAAGAATTATGAGTAGAGTTTTGACTTACATCCGGAGGTAAATCGGCGAATAGAGACGGAGTCATCTCTGACAAAGAACCATTCCTTCTTTAACATACTATACTTCGAGTATAAATCCAAAACCGGCTTGAAGGAAACGGCTGACTCCAAGCTAATATATGGGGACCCCTTCCTGTATCCCCTCAGATTGTACAGATATCGTATTTCCCGGTTGGAAGGGGCGCGCCCATACCTCTTCTGTAAGATAGCATACAAGCATACCAAAATGGCATAAGAGTTGGGCTGGAGTTGGAATGGAGCCACCTTCAGATAAGTGACGAAGCTTAATATCCAGGCGTTGATTGGAGGAATAGCCCCGCACATACAATGGTATCGGCTGTAAGCGAAGTATCCCTCAGGGGGATCATATGGCATGACCCCCTCTCCTGGCAATAGCATAAGAGCCCTGTCTATCCCAAATGAACGAGATATGACATCAAGTTGCTCCTCCTTTAGGGAGCTAGGAAAGCAATCGGGAGGGGAGACCAGAAGTTCCTGTGGACCAAATCCGTCCACTAACGACCTCGGGACAGGTCGATGTTGCGTCGGTTCTGGTTGGGCTGGGGGCATGGAGGAAGAAGACTCTCCTGTACCTTTAGACTTCTTTCTATCCGATCGAGTTTCTGCTTTGCGAGACATTTATCTGCAGCACAAGAAAAACACGATGTTAGAACAAGAAGTACGGGAAAGTAAACAAGCAAGTGTATAGAGCGAGCAGGCGTATATCGGTCTGGTATTCCGCTCGAAATTCAAGTACGAAATCCCATTCGGCATATACTCCATTCGGTAGTCCCATTTGGTGTTGAGTGTTCGTCCGGTACACTTGCTCATTCGGTAGTACAGTGCAAAGTTCATCCGGAACTAAAATCTCAAGTTCATTCGGTATAAAGGATCATTCGGCATTAAAAGCCTTACGTGTGTATTCGGTATCGGATCCATTCGCAAATCAAGGACATTCGGCAAAAGAGCATATACCTGGTTCGGCAAGGGTTTGATTCGGCAAAGGTTCGATTCGGTATGGGCTTGGATCGGCTCTCGTTGGTTCGGTAAGGAATAACTAAGGGGGGGTGTAGCCTCTATATATAGACGAGAGCAGGAGTGCCGAACCAACTGGTTCGGCATACCGGACCAACATACCGAACCAACTGGTTGGCTATTGACCGAATGACACGAAGCGCCGGACCAACAGGTTCGGCATACCGGACCAAACAAAAACCGAATGAAGCTACCAAACCAGCGAAGACCAGAAGCATAGGGCATGCAAAGCGCCTCACTCAGATAAGTACCGGACTCTAGGGTCTACTGATAAAATAGAAATTATGACAACGATGAACAAGTAGTAAATCTCTCACTAACATGGGTTAATCATTTACACATATACGCGACCACGAACAGTCCACAGGCATGCTCTGAATGGCTATTAACCCTATCGTTGTGAGAACTTACACTTTGACATCCTTTTAAAAATCATCGGTTGGATGGATATTTAGTTCTACTAATTCTGAAATGGCTAAGCCACTTACACATGTACGGGGTCGCGAACAACCCTTAGGCATGCTCTGAGCTGGCGATAAACCACCATGACAAACGATCCAGGGACCCACTCCAACGTGAACCTGGCATCGATAAAGCTAAGCCCCCTCGGGGCACACTCTCTCGCCTCGAACGACACGATTCACTCCATCTCAAATATTTCGATCACGAGCGGTCATCATTTGAAATCACATTAAAACTGTAAATTCCTTTTGCAGGACATCAACAGGATATGAACATCCAGTCCATGGCATTACAAAACAAGCCTTCCTACCACAGGGAAACAAAGCGCGACACATGCAAGCACGTGCCCCACTTTGGGGGGCAAATGTTGGGCGAATTTTCACCCAGAAGATCTCGAGACCAAGAAGCGTCAGTTTCACCCGGGTTCGCAACCTTCATTCCATCCGGTTCCTAAGTCCATTTGGCGTTCCAAGCACAAGTTCATTCGGCAATTCAAGATATATACCATTCGGTCCATGCATACTTTCCACCAAGAACACTTGGCACAAGGCCATGCCCCATTCGGTCAAACACATCCGGTCCTCCAATCTCACCGTGCTCCAACCTCCACCACCGAACCATTCATAGTCGGACCAACGCCACCGAATCAACCCTACACTGGTCCATTGCCTACCGGACCAAACTCTCAGCCAAACCAACTTCCATCACCAACAACCACCGGTCCAAAGCCCCACCGGTCCAACCTTCTCCAATCACTACCGAACCAAGCTTCGCCGAACCAGAACGCTGCCAGGCCAGATTGCTTCAGCCCGGGCCCACCAGCAGCTATATACCTCCAAGACCCCTGCCCCCAGCCTCACTCTATAAATAGAGGGGCAGGGGTACAACGATGGCAGACAAGTTTGAGAGCTCAAGCAAGGAAGGAACTTTCAAACTACTTTCATATACTCGTGTAAAAAGCATTGTACTTGTAATCCGAAAGAAAGAAGATAATAACATATAAAGTGGACGTAGGCACGCTCTGGCCGAACCACTATTAATCTGTGTGTCTTTTACATTTCAGCCCCTGCTTTTTTCATATTTACATAACTCATCCAAATCATTGAAAATCACATATAATCAACTAAATAACACGACTTGGAGGTGTTTGCCCATTTTTCGCGCAAACACCATCGCTGGAGAGTGGTGCACCAAGGTACCGTTCCGTTTCAAATCCATGCACGCATTTCTAAAAGTCGTACGGCACTGTTTCGCCATTTCGGACGGATGTTGCACCTTGCACCGTGGATGTTGCACCCTGTAGATATCGATTATTCGGACGGCCATAACTTCTGACTCGTTTAGAGTTACGGGAGCCATAACCTGCCAAAACGAAGGCCACAGTGAGTTCTACGGCTTTGACAGCTTTCAGCCGTCAACGGATAGATTAGTGCCCAAAAAGGACAACCCGAATCTCAATCTGGTCTCGTAAGTTTTTTACCCTTCGTTTTTTCGACACCGGATTTTTACGGTAAAACGGGATTACCGTGGCTCGTCTTCGATTTACCATCGCTGGAGAGTGGTGCACTATGGTACCGTTCCGTTTCAAATCCTTGCACGCATTTCTAAAAGTCCTACGGCACTGTTTCGCCATTTCGGCCGGATGTTGCACCTTGCATCGTGGATGTTGCACCCTGTATATATCGATTACTCGGACGGCCATAACTTCTGGCTCGTTTAGAGTTACGGGAGCCCTAACCTGTCAAAACGAAGGCCACGGTGAGTTCTACGGCTTTGACAACTTACAGCCGTCAACGGATAGATTAATGTCCAAAAAGCACAACCCGAATCTCAATCGGGTCTCGTAAGTTTTTTACCCTTCGTTTTTTCGACACCGGATTTTTACTGTAAAACGGGATTACCGTGGCTCGTCTTCGATTTACCATCGTTGGAGAGTGGTTCACCATGGTACTGTTCCGTTTCAAATCCATGCATGCATTTCTAAAAGTCGTACGGCACTGTTTCGCCATTACGGACGGATGTTGCACCTTGCACCATGGATGTTGCACCCTGTAGATATCGATTATTCGGACGGCCATACTTCTGACTCGTTTAGAGTTATGGGAGCCATAACCTGTCAAAACGAAGGCCACGGTGAGTTCTACGGCTTTGATGGCTTTCAGCCGTCAACGGATAGATTAATGCCCAAAAAGGACAACCCGAATCTCAATCTGGTCTCGAAAGTTTTTTACCCTTCATTTTTTCGACACCGGATTTTTACGGTAAAACGGGATTACCGTGGCTCGTCTTCGATTTACCTTCGCTGAAGAGTGATGCACCATGATACAGTTCCATTTCAAATCCTTGCACGCATTTCTAAAAGTCGTACGCCATTGTTTCGCCATTTCGGACGGACGTTGCACCTTGCACCGTGGATGTTGCACCCTGTAGATATCGATTATTCGGACGGCCATAACTTCTGGCTCGTTTAGTGTTACGAGAGCCATAACCTGTCAAAACGAAGGCCTCGGTGAGTTCTACGGGTTTAACAGCTTTAAGCCGTCAACGGATAGATTAATGCCCAAAAAGGTCAACCCGAATCTCAATCGGGTCTCGTAAGTTTTTTACCCTTCGTTTTTTCGACACCGGATTTTTATGGTAAAACGGGATTACAGTGGGTCATCTTCGATTTACCATCGCTGGAGAGTGGTGCACCATGGTACTGTTCCGTTTCAGATCCATGAACGCAGTTCTAAAAGTCGTACGGCACTGTTTCGCCATTTTGGCCGGACGTTGCACCTTGCACCGTGGATGTTGCACCATGTAGATATCGATTATTCGGACGGACATACCTTCTCGCTCGTTTAGAGTTACGTGAGCCATAACCTGTCAAAACGAAGGCCACGGTGAGTTCTACGGCTTGGACAGCTTTCAGCCGTCAACGGATAGATTAATGCCCAAAAAGGACAACCCGAATCTTAATCGGGTCTCGTAAGTTTTTTTCCCTTCGTTTTTTCGACACTGGTTTTTTATGGTAAAACTGGCTCGTCTTCGATTTACCATCGATGGAGAGTGGTGCACCATGGTACTGTTCCGTTTCAAATCTATGCACACATTTCTAAAAGTCGTATGACACTGTTTTGCCATTTCGGACGGATGTTGCACCTTGCACCGCGGATGTTGCACCCTGTAGATATCGATTATTCGGACGTCCATAACTTCTGGCTCGTTTATAGTAACGGGAGCCATAACCTGTCAAAACGAAGGCCACGGTGAGTTCTACGGCTTTAACAGCTTTCAGCCGTGGATGGATAGATTAATGCCCAAAAAGGTCAAACCGAATCTCAATCGGGTCTCGTAAGTTTTTTACCTTTCGTTTTTTTGACACCGGATTTTTACGGTAAAACGGGATTACCATGATTTGTCTTCGATTTAACATCGCTGGAGAGTGGTGCACCATGGTACTTTTCCATTTCAAATCCATGCACGCATTTCTAAAAGTCCTACGGCACTGTTTCGCCATTTTGGCCGGATGTTGCACCTTGCATCGTGGATGTTGCACCCTGTATATATCGATTATTCGGACGACCATAACTTCTGGCTCGTTTAGAGTTACGGGAGCACTAACCTGTCAAAACGAAGGCCACGGTGAGTTCTACGGCTTTGACAGCTTTCAGCCGTCAATGGATAGATTAATGTCCAAAAAGCACAACCCGAATCTCAATCGGGCCTCGTAAGTTTTTTACCCTTTGTTTTTTCGACACCGGATTTTTACGGTAAAATGGGATTGCCGTGGCTCGTCTTCGATTTACCATCGTTGGAGAGTGGTGCACCATGGTGCTGTTCCGTTTCAAATCAATACACGCATTTCTAAAAGTCGTACGACACTGTTTCGCCATTCCAGACGGATGTTGCACCTTGCACCATGGATGTTGCACCCTGTAGATATCGATTATTCGGACGGCCATAACTTCTGACTCGTTTAGAGTTACGCGAGCCATAAGCTTTCAAAACAAAGGCCACGGTGAGTTCTACGGCTTTGACAGCTTTCAGTCGTCAACGGATAGATTAATGCCCAAAAAGGACAACCCGAATCTTAATCGGGTCTCGTAAGTTTTTTACCCTTCGTTTTTTCGAAACCGGATTTTTACGGTAAAACTAGCTCGTCTTCGATTTACCATCGTTGGAGAGTGATGCACCATGGTACTGTTCCGTTTCAAATCCATGCACGCATTTCTTAAAGTCGTACGGCACTATTTCGCCATTTCGGACGGATGTTGCACCATGCACCGCGGATGTTGCGCCCTGTAGATATCGATTATTCGGACGTCCATAACATCTGGCTCGTTTATATTTACGGGAGCCATAACATGTAAAAACGAAGGCCATGGTGAGTTCTACGGCTTTGACAGCTTTCGACCGTCGATGTTATCCCGCTTTTTAGCAAAGCCGTGATACCAAAAGATTGGTCGAAAACAAAAGACAGTTCGTCTCAGAGATCGGTTGCACTTCACTTCACTATGGATATCGACGAATTTTGTCCGAGCCCGGATCAGGCTACAATTGATAAGACATGACAACCAGGACCATGAAAGCCAGTGTTTGAAATTTCACGTTAATCGGAGTTGGTATGAGCGAGATATGATCGATGCAAGTTAGCCAAAGTACACAGTTCGTAACCATCGGCTTGTTGAGAGGACGCCCGTTTCGAACCGATGGAGTTCGAATCCATCAGCAACCCTTCTATTCGAACCCATCGGTTTGCACATACTTCGAATCGAACGAGTTCGAACCGATCAGGCGTGATAATTGTTCGCTTCGAACCCAACGGTTAGAACCCATCAGAAAGGCATCATCTCAACAAGTTCGAACCCATCAAGCTTCGTGTACTTCGAACCGATCAGTTCGAATCCATCACATGGGCATCACCTGAGCACTGTTTCGTATCCATCCAGTCCGGAGTACTTCGAAACCATCACCATATATCCTACTTCGTATCGATCGACCTCGCATCCATCAAGAATGCCAGATCGTTCTTTCGTATCCATGAATTCTGCCATGTTCGAATACACTCGGCTCGCCTTTATCCCCTTCATATCGATCCATTTCGAATCCATTGATGCGAACTGGGTCGCGGCACACGATACGTACGAGGCGAAATACATGGGTGCGAAGCGGTCAACTCGAAGATAAAGTAGGGTCGATGCGAGGAGTGCGCGCCACGTCACCAGAGATCCACGTGAACGATCGAGTCGAAGGGGATGGATTCAAATTGATGGGTTCGAACGCAACAGCTATCACGAAAAACCACAACTTGAATCGATCATATCTCCTAAACCACTGGTCCAAATGCAACCAAATTTTCACAGTAGCTTTCATACAAGGTAAAGATTGTTCCTGCCAAGTTTTAGCTCGATTGGACCATTTCTTGATGGGTTCGAAATCACTTCGAAACAATGTCAGATCGAGACGAAACTTGATGGGGTCGGTCGTGTGGGCCCACTCACGTGCCAGAAAAAGTCTCCCGAAGTTTGAGCGAGATCTAGGCCTCCAGCGCCTATAAATAGCACCCTAAAGCCTTCAGAAAGGGGGGATCTTCCGAGAACTTCTGCCATTGAACACCAAAACTCTGCCGGATTCAAGTCTATTCATCAGAATCACTGTTGTATTCAGATTTCAAAGCTATTATCAACTGTAATCCGTTGTAATCGATTTAATCCAGCAAAGCAATAAAGGGAAAACCTTCAAAGTGGACGTAGGCACGAACGCCGAACCACTATAAATCATGTGTTTGTGATTGTTGTTTGTGAATTACTGTGATTTGTTACTTAGAGCTGAATTCTATATTGATTGTTGCTGAGTTCTGTGTTGATTATTATCGAGCTGAGTACGTAAACGGGTGCTTTCGTGATATTGGGTGTTTGTGACCAATTTTGGCGCAAACATTTTGGTGCTTTCACTGAGAAGGCTAATTCAGGAGTTCTATCAATTGATAGCAGATTCAGAGAGAGTTTGAAAGTTTAGATTTGAGAAATTATGACGAGACAATCGAGTAGAAGGCCAAGGCCAGAGAGAAGCGAACATCAAGGAAGTCAAGAGGCTTCCTCGGGACAGAATCAACCATCGATTTTCATCACTAGGGACGAGATGGAGACTATGATGAAGAGGCAAGAGGAATTGATCCAGAGTTTATTCCAACAGATAGGACAGCTTGGAGCACAGAATAGTGAAGCCAATGGAGTCCAGAACGGAGCAGGAGCATCCGGCGTAGCACCTGGATTAGGGGGCACACCCATGGAGAACGCTGATCCAGTTTCGAAGAGAGAAAGAGGAGCATCTGCGTAACCCGGTAGTAGCAGAGGAGTGAACGCTCAGTCAAGGGGGCAGATCCTAGAGTTCCCTCGTGAACTCGGGGGGCAGGTTGAAAGTAGTGAACGAGGATTACATCTTGGAGACAACGACAGGTTGGCAGAGATGGTTAGGCGAGCTTTGAGAGGCGGTTTGGTGAATAAAGATTTGGAGGATGTTAATAGAAGTCCTTTTACTTCAGCAATCAGGCAAGCTAGGAACCCACCGGATTTCAAACTACCATCGTTGGATATGTATGACGGGAGAACGGACCCCACGGTCCATCTGACCAAATATATGAGACATATGGAAGTGCTAGGGGCATCAGAGAAGGTTATGGCCCGGTGCTTCCCATTGTACTTGGCGGATATTGCGGCGTTATGGTTCAGGCAATTAGATAGTGGATCCATCGGAACATGGAATGATTTAACTGAGAGATTTATGAGGCAATTCAGGGTTCACGTTACAAGACCCAAGAATGTGATGACGTTGGCAACTTTAAAACAGAAGGCTGGAGAAACATTGAGAAGTTTCCTGACACGATTCAATGCGGCGGCAGCTTCGGTGGATCGACCGGATCCATCCATGGTTATGATGGCGGCTGTGTCCGAAATAGCAGACGGAACGGAGTTCAAAAATTCATTAACTAAGGATCCACCCGTAGATCTGGGAGAATTCTACCATGAGGCAGAAAAGTTTTTACGATTAGAGGATGCAAATGCGGAAAGAGAAGAAGGAGATGGGATAGAAGTTTATGCACTCAAAGACGAAAAGCCCCCTGGAAGGGACTCGGACAAGGATAAAGGTAAAAGAAGGATTGAGAATGACGGAGACAGATCAAAGCGGCAACGGAGTGAACCGCGATTCACCACCTACATTGAGCTGAATGAGAGCCTGAAACGAATTTATCAGGATACCAAAGAACAGATTCCGTATCGTAGGCCAATGCGAAGGGATCCAACCTCTGACGAAAGGAAATCAGATAAGTTCTGTGTATTCCATGAATTAAACGGTCATAACACTAATGATTTTAGGCACCTGAAGGACGAGGTGGAAGGGCATATCAGGAACGGTATGCTCCTTCAATATGTAAAGAGGCAAGCTCCTGTGGCGGAACCAGAACGGCCACCGTCCACATCAGCTAGAGGCGACCCTGGATCAAGGCACCGTTTGGTTATCAATTGAGTGAAATAACGATGAACAAGTTGTAAGCTTCCACTAACGCAATTAAATCATTTACACATGTGCGAGATCGCGAACGATCTCCAGGCATGCTCTGAGTGATCATTGACCGTTTCGTAGTGGAAACTTACACTTTGACATCCATGCTTTACTTTCATTTCGTTTTGATTTGAACATTTAGACTTTGTTTGTTTGGACATTGTTTTTGAAACTCATCCGTTTAATAGATATTTGATTACGATAACACTGGAATGGCTAAGCTACTTACACATGTATGGGGTCGCGAACGATCCTTAGGCATGCTCTGAGATGGCGATGAACCGCCCTAACAAACGATCCAGGAACTCACCCGAACGTGACCCTGGCATCGATAACACCAAGCCCTCCCGGGCACACAATTCGCCACGAACGGCACCCGACTTCGAACAGTCACAACTCACCTCACCTCGAATGGCTTGATCACGAACGGTCGTCACTTGAGGTCCGACACCCGACCGGGAACGGTCACAAATTCACCTCGAACGGCACACGATCGCGAACGATCACTTTCTGCCTTGAACGGCACCGACCGCGAACGGTCATGGTTCACTAATTAAGAAATCCGACCTCGAACGGTCACCATTCGCCTTGAACGGCACTTGGTCGCGAACGACCATCATTTGCCACGAACAGCAGTCGACCGCGAACGGTCCCATCTCATCATTTGCCGCGAATGGCATCGACCGCGAACGGTCCTATTCCATCCTATGCCACGAACGGCACGGACCGCGAAAGGTCCCGATTCACCTCAAGCAGCATACGATCCCGAACGATCGATGCATGGATTTGTACGCTCGACCGCGCACGGTCGCACTTCACCTCGAATGACTCGATCACGAACGATCGTCATTTGAAGTTAAGCGCTTGACCACGAATGGCCGCGCTTCATCCTAGATAGCCCGATCTCGAACGATCGTCGTTTGAGGCCATATGAAACTATCAAGTTCTTTGCAGGTTGATAATAGGATACGAACATCCAACTCAAAGCATTACAAAACACACCTTCCTACCGCAAGGCATGTTTTGTGTGACGACCGCCCATGACTCCTGCACCAAAACAAGGAAATAGTGCGCTGAAAGGCGTGCCATACAGCCATGGACGATGGTCAGGGTAAGATAAATCAGCAAACTCTATCGTACAACTCACAGCGCATGGATAAAATACAATAAAGAAATATATTATAGTGAAGCTCCATAGAACAGAACATCATCATATAAGCATCATAGTAGTTTTATACAACATATGAATCATCCATACATCAAAGCCTCACTACATATCACTCAAACAAATACAGCAGCGGAACACCCAGTACATATAATATGAAATAATATGCATAAGCCTCCTGCTCGTCTTCGTCATCATCAGCGTAGATCTCCAAGAACAGCACCTGTCACCTGCCACCTAGTCTGCCCATCCCAAACATGGATGAACAGCCCAAGGTAATAAGAGGAGACATAAAACCTTGAGTCAGACAAAGTCTTAGTGAGCAGTAAATCAACTATCAAACATACCAAAAGAGCATAAGGGATAGAAGGAATAGGAACTAAACCATCCCACTCCACCTCTTTCTACAGTGATAGCCCCCAGACACACACTAAGGAGAAGCAAGCATAATAATACAGACAATTAAGGTAAAGCAATAATCACTCGAATCAAGGGCGATGTTTTCCAAATACAAACACCCAAGGCCTAAAACAAGATCAGATAAGCACCCAGAAAATACCGCTCTTGAGACCAAATGATGATACAACCAAACATCCATGACTCTGGCTATCACTGCTATCATTGCCTTGATTTCACCGTTAGTTGAATGACCACCTGTCAAGGGCTAATGGTAACCCCGGTTCTAGACATAACTCCGCACGTCGTCGCAGCCCGTGCCTAGGAATTTTCGCAACTACCCAGAGTACTAGCACGTCGTCGCAGCCCGTGCCTGGAACGTCGTCGCAGCCCGTTCCAACGTACTCTTGCTTTGAGCATGCTACAACCTTCAACAACGATGAGATCTCAGCCTCCTAGTCATCCTCCTCGACGACTATTTCCATACTAGCTCGAGCGCCTCTCAAGCTAACCATTATCACCAACCCGGATCGCATCACCGAGTTATCAACATAACTTTGCACGTCATCGTAGCCCGTGCTTGGAACGTCATCATGACCCGTCCCATCTCAACATCACGCTTTGCCTCATCGCATCATAGCAAAGTCCCATCTCGATCTCATGCTTTGCCTCCTCGCATCATGGCAAAGTCCATCATCATCGAATCCATCCATATGAGCTTCCACATCCGCTTCATATGCCACAGGCAGCTTTCACCATTCAAGAGCCTTTCCACTTAGCTTTTGAATCATCTTCAACCATCTTGTTCCAAATCAACTACTAGCTTACTTGAAACAATCAAATCAATCATCAATATAAACAATCAAGCATTCAAACAAGATCTAATAAGCAATATCAACTATAATGGCAATTTCGTTAATAAATGAGCATAAGTCTAACACGCATAAATCATAGGTTTTTAGCATAGATCTATCAAATATAAAACATGGGTTTTGTTTCTATAACTTTATAAATGAACCTGCATAGGTAAACATCTTCTCAAACAATGGATCTACATGCAGACTTAAGAGAAATGCGAGAAATCACTATCTTAAACACATAAACAAGCCACCGATCCAATATACTCCTTTGGGTCCGCGTGAGAGATAACTACCACTCACCGAATCACCCAAACACTTCAAAAACTAATCACTTCAGATCTGGACAGCAAGGATTCAAGCTTGATTCGTCGAAATCTCGCTTGAAATGATGAAACGTAGCTTCGTTGGATGAAGATCTTCAACTTTGGCTCTTGGATCTTCGATCTTGGATGGATGTTAGAACTAGATTGGAATAGAGAAAAGAAGATGAAGAAATGTTGTAGTCGAGTTCCCAAAATGGCAGCACTTCGTCGCTTCAAAAACCGGTGCCAAAAAGTGAGCCAAAGCCCTCTATTTATAGGCTGATTTGTCCATGAGTCGTCGCCCCATGAGTCGGTCACGACCTATCCCATGAGTCGTCCACGACTCATCAAATCCTCCGAGTCAACTGCCTTATAACGACTCACGACTCAACACGCTAAGACACAAGGTCATACGACTCAACCTATATGCGACTTATCCCAGACACGACTCAAAACACACACGCACAAGCCCAAGCCTTATCTCGCCTACGACTCATCACCGAGCTACGACCTACGACTCAACTATGCTACGACTTACGACTTAGTAAGGCTGCACGACCTAAGACGCACACGACTCAAGCCCGAAGCCTAAGTTCCAACGACTTACGACTCAAGACAACTCAAGACCCTGCCGACTCAACTACCCACGACCTAAGCCTTAACCCCTTGAGTCGCTAACCCATGAGTCGGCATCCCTTAAGCCGTTGGTTCCTTAGGTCGCTCTACCTATAGGTCGGCAACACCACTGACTCGCCTACCACCTTAAGTCGGTCCTCTATGAGTCGTTAACAACTTAAAACCCTATTAACTCGAGCGCGAATCAACACTTAACACGTTAACTTGACAACGTACTAACTCCAAGTAGCTCTTGAGTCGGTTCCCTATGAGTCGGCCCTCTATGAGTCGGTCACGACTCAAGACTCAAACTTCCTAACCCGCCAATTACCTTAACTCGGCTAAGCCTATGAGTCGGTCACGACTCAACACTCACCGCACGAGTTAACTCCCTATACGACTCAGGCTAGAGACAACATAAACAACACTAACGACCTGTAAATTCTACGATTAATCAACACGTAAAATACGGGTCGTTACATTCTCTCCCCCTTAGGAATTTCGCCCTCGAAATTCCAGGCAAACAACAGCAATCAAAGCTATTCTGCATGCCTACCATCCATATCAATCAACAAACCATGCATCCAATTCTAACCTAGCATGCAGAATTCTAAGACTTAGAACAAGCTACAAATTCATGAGATGCCACGACACCTTAGGGCCATACTTTGAAGAGTTCAGGGTGAGCTGCATTCATCCTCTCTTCCTCCTCCCACGTACAGTCGTTAACATCATCACTCCGTTGTATCTTGAGCAGCGTAATCGTTTTCCTCCTAAGCTGTTTCGTGTCGGTTTCAACAACACGAAGCGGCTTACGAGGTCTTCTAACAACTGGATCAACCTCCAAATCTTCACAGTTATCAGCAGAAACCACTGTATTCGAGTCGTGCACATACTTCCGTAGATAAGATACATGAAAAACATTATGCACACCCGCCATCTTTTTCGGTAACTCCAATCTATATGCGAGTTTTCCAATTTGCTCGATAATCGGGAATGGTCCAACAAATCTCGGAGTTAACTTTCCTTTCTTCCCGAACCTAATAACACTCTTCAATGGAGAAATCATCACAAAAACCATATCACCTATGTCGAATTCCAAGTCCTTACGACGATTGTCGGCATAACTCTTCTGACGATCTTCGGCTGCCTTCATTCGTTGCCGAATGAGCTCTATACAATCCGAAGTCTGTCGAATCATCTCTGGCCCAAGTATCAGCTTTTCTCCAGTTTCCAACCAACATGTCGGAGAGTTACACGGTCTTCCATATAATGCCTCATATGGTGCCATACCAATACTCGACTGATAACTGTTATTATACGCAAATTCCACCAAATGAAGGTGATCTTCCCATGATCCTCCGAAGTCCAACACACAAGCTCTAAGAAGATCTTCCAAAATTCGGTTGACTCTCTCAGTCTGACCATCTGTTTGAGGGTGATAAGCTGTACTCAAACACAACTCAGTTCCCAAAACTTCCTGGAAGCTCTTCCAAAACATACTAGTGAACAATGGGTCTCGATCGCTTACTATACTCTTCGGAATACCATGGAATCGAACTATCCACTTCACATACAACTCAGCCAACTTCGATGCAGTCCTAGTCGATCGAACAAGAATGAATCTTGCACTCTTAGTCAAACGATCTGCAATGACCCAAATCCCTTCATTCCCTGCCCTAGTTCTAGGTAGACCATCGATAAAATCCATCGACACTTGCTCCCACTTCCATGTAGGAACCTCTAATGGCTGAAGTAATCCACTGGGCTTTTTCTGCCCGGCTTTCACCAACTGGCAGTTCATACACTTGGAAATAAAATTTCCAACATCCTTCCTCATACCTTCCCAGTAATAGGTTCTCTTCATATCCCGATACATCTTATTGCCACCTGGATGAATCGTCAACTTCGAGTGATGACTTTCCCTCAGAACTTCATCTCTCAACCCATCAATATCGGGAACAACCAATCGTCCTTGCTTTCAAAGCCACCCTCTCGATCGACCTCGAATCCCTTATCCTTCTCCGGGTCCAATACGGATTCCAAACCACAGATAATCTTGACAAGCTTATCATCTCTCTTTTGGCTCTCGCCAATCCTTTCCACAAGAGTAGGTCTTATCGATAAGTTTGCCAACATCTCAGGTTCCAATTCACATCTAGGCTTGAAGTCAAATCCAGCCAAATACTCGAGACTCTTCCATTCTGAAAACATGGCTCCCAATCCTACATGTCTTCGACTTAACGCATCTGCCACTGCGTTACCTTTTCCCGGAGTATAGGCTATACCAAAATCATATGATGCTAAAAACTCTAGCCACCTTTGCTGTCGAAGATTTAAATCCTTTTGGGAGAACATATACTTCAACGACTTATGATCCGTAAACAGCTCGAATCGAACTCCCAATAGGTAATGTCTCCATATCATCAAAGCAAACACAACCGCCGCTAACTCCAAATCATGAGTCGGATAATTCCTTTCATGCGGCTTCAATTGTCGACTAGCATATGCAACAACTTTGCCCTTCTGCATTAGCACTGCTCCCAATCCAGTACCATATGCATCGGTGTAAACTACCATCTCATCATTCCCACTTGGAATAGTCAAAACAGGAGCACTCGTCAGTCGCTCTTTCAGGATTACGAAAGCTTGCTCACACTTATCATCCCAACTGAACACTTGGTTCTTTTTCGTCAATCCTGTTAACGGTGCAGCTATCTTGGAAAAGTCTTTGATAAACCGTCGATAATATTCTGCTAATCCAAGAAAACTTCTCACATCAGATGCATTCTTAGGTCTAACCCAATCCTGGATCGCCGCCACCTTAGCGGGATCAACCGTTATTCCATTCCCAGAAATAAAATGGCCTAAGAACCTCACTTCACTCTTCCAGAAGTAACACTTCGAAAACTTAGCCTTCAGCTGATGTTTCCGCAAGATTTCCAAAACAATCCTCAAGTGCGTCTTGTGCTCTTCTTCAGTTCTGGAGTAAACCAAAATATCATCCACGAACACAAGTACAAACTTGTTCAACTGATCTCTGAACACTCTATTCATAAGATCCACAAAATATGCTGGTGCATTGGTCAATCCAAACGGCATTACCAGCCACTCATAAAACCCGGATGGTGTCCTGAAAGCAGTCTTCGGCACACTATCCTTCGCCACTCTCAACTGGTGAAATCTCGTTGCCAAATCCATCCGAGAAAACACCTTAGCCTCGTGAAGCTGATCAAACAAGTCATCTATTCTCGGCAATGGATACTTGTTTTTCTTAGTCACCTTATTCAGCTCACGATAATCAACACACAACCTCAACGATCCATCCGCTTTGGTTGCGAACACAACTGGTGCACCCCATTCGGACACGCTACGCCGAATGAATCCTTTCTGCAAAAGGTCATCAACTTGCACCTTCAACACTTGCTGCTCCCTCGGTGCCATCCGCCTAAGAGGCATCACAACAGGTCTGGCTCCCTCAACTAGATCGATACGAAACTCGATCTCCCTATGCTGCGGCAACCCTTTGACCTCGTCAAAGACATCCTCAAATCCATTCACAATAGGCACCGATGACAGTCCATCCCGTGGAACAACTAGCGAATACATGAAGCTCATGAAGACGCCTTCTTCATGCTTACATCGTATCACAACCTTTCGCCCTTCCACATTCCCGACTGTCACCTCCAGCCTCTCACAATCAATCCTAGCCGCATACTTCCTAAGCCAGTCCATACCCAAAATAATTCCGAACCCGCAAATTTCAGAACAAAGTAATCACAAACAAACGAGCAATCATGACTCGACACAACTAGACCACGGCATATCATACACAAACATGACGAACCCCCGACTGGATTAGTCACAACCAATGGCCTATCAACAATATCCGGTTTCAAACCTAACCGGCCTACCAAATCATCACAAACAAAAGAATGCGACGCTCCAGTATCAAACAACACTCTAACTGGAACACCACAAATAGAAAGAGTACCTTGAACCACCACACTCTTCCCCTTCTCTTCAGCAGTAGGAGCTTTTGAAGACGACGGCACAGCTCCCAAAGCATAGACTTGCACCATCTGCCTGTCCTTCCTTGGTTTCGGACAGTCCTTCTTGAAACGCCCTGGCTTATCACAATTGTGGCATTTCGCCGGTGCCCTTGGATTCTTACAATCCTTGGAAAGATGGCCCTTCTGCTGGCAATTATAGCAAGTCACCTCTCCTTTCGGTTTCTTCTGGCCATCCCTACTCTTCTGCTGCTGCTGCTTCCTCTTCCTATTGCCACTCTGCTGTGGTTTAGATCCTTCCCTGGTCACAGCAACAACAGAACTTTCCTTAGGAAACAAACTCTCATGCCTGAGAGCTTTCTCCACAAGCTTCTCAAACGGATCGTCCAAATGATCCACCAATTGCCTTCCAAGATAAGCGTCCAGACCAGTCACAAACTTCTCGTTCTTCTGGTAGGGAGAATCAATATACGATCTGGCATACTTAGACAAAGCTTCAAACTCAGAAATATACTCAAGAACAGGCCTACCACCTTGCTTGAGCTCTACAAACCTCTTGAACAAAACAGACTTCTGAGCCGTAGAGATGAACTTAGCTTCAAATCTAACTTGGAATTGCTCCCAAGTAATCTCTTCTTCTGGAGTATCGATGGTGATAGAATTCCACCAATCAGCAGCTCTCCCTTGAAGCTGTCTCGATGCAAGCTTCCTCTTGGTTGGATCCTCAATCCCCAAGTCACCAAAGATCCTTCGGCAAGCATCAATCCATCTCTGCACTTCGATAGTCGACTCCGTTCCCAAGAAAGCTTTTCCTCCAAGAGAAGTATAGTCCGTGCAAAGCTTAGCAAAATCTACCGGTCTTGGAGCTTGGACTTGAACTCCCACATCCACTGATGATCCTGAAGCTGGTATCCTCCTCATGATCGAAGTCATCATGGCCTCAAACATAGGAGCATAATCAACAGCTTCCCTAGCAGCACGGCTTTCCCTCGCAGCTCGTCTCTCACTTCGACTCATCCTTAATATCTGTAAAAAGAATGATTAGAACACCTTAAGAAACAACTGCATAAGGAGTTCAAATCCATCTAAACTACTATATTATGTATAGTAATCATCCATCAAAATTACAATTACGTCTCTCATACGTAGTTACGTCAGCGAGCGTTGGCTAAAATCGATTAACCAAAGCTTTGATACCAAATGTGACGACCGCCCATGACTCCTGCGCCAAAACAAGGAAATAGTGCGCTGAAAGGCGTGCCAGACAGCCATGGACGATGGTCAGGGTAAGATAAATCAGCAAACTCTATCGTACAACTCACAGCGCATGGATAAAATACAATAAAGAAATATATTATAGTGAAGCTCCGTAGAACAGAACATCATCATATAAGCATCATAGTAGTTTTATACAACATATGAATCATCCATACATCAAAGCCTCACTACATATCACTCAAACAAATACAGCAGCGGAACACCCAGTACATATAATATGAAATAATATGCATAAGCCTCCTGCTCGTCTTCGTCATCATCAGCGTAGATCTCCAAGAACAGCACCTGTCACCTGCCACCTAGTCTGCCCATCCCAAACATGGATGAACAGCCCAAGGTAATAAGAGGAGACATAAAACCTTGAGTCAGACAAAATCTTAGTGAGCAGTAAATCAACTATCAAACATACCAAAAGAGCATAAGGGATAGAAGGAATAGGAACTAAACCATCCCACTCCACCTCTTTCTACAGTGATAGCCCCCAGACACACACTAAGGAGAAGCAAGCATAATAATACAGACAATTAAGGTAAAGCAATAATCACTCGAATCAAGGGCGATGTTTTCCAAATACAAACCCCCAAGGCCTAAACCAAGATCAGATAAGCACCAAGAAAATACCGCTCTTGAGACCGAATGATGATACAACCAAACATCCATGACTCTGGCTATCACTGTTATCATTGCCTTGATTTCACCGTTAGTTGAATGACCACCTGTCAAGGGCTAATGGTAACCCCGGTTCTAGACATAACTCCGCACGTCGTCGAAGCCCGTGCCTAGGAATTTTCGCGACTACCCAGAGTACTAGCACGTCGTCGCAGCCCGTGCCTGGAACGTCGTCGCAGCCCGTTCCAACGTACTCTTGCTTTGAGCATGCTAGAACCTTCAACAACGATGACATCTCAGCCTCCTAGTCATCCTCCTCGACGACTATTTCCATACTAGCTCGAGCGCCTCTCAAGCTAACCATTATCACCAACCCGGATCGCATCACCGAGTTATCAACATAACTTTGCACGTCGTCGTAGCCCGTGCTTGGAACGTCATCATGACCCGTCCCATCTCAACATCACGCTTTGCCTCATCGCATCATAGCAAAGTCCCATCTCGATCTCATGCTTTGCCTCCTCGCATCATGGCAAAGTCCATCATCATCGAATCCATACATATGAGCTTCCACATCCGCTTCAAATGCCACACGCAGCTTTCACAATTCAAGAGCCTTTCCACTTAGCTTTTGAATCATCTTCAACCATCTTGTTCCAAATCAACTACTAGCTAACTTGAAACAATCAAATCAATCATCAATATAAACAATCAAGCATTCAAACAAGATCTAATAAGCAATATCAACTATAATGGCAATTTCGTAAATAAATGAGCATAAGTCTAACACGCATAAATCATAGGTTTTTAGCATAGATCTATCAAATATAAAACATGGGTTTTGTTTCTATAACTTTATAAATGAACTTGCATAGGTAAACATCTTCTCAAACAATGGATCTATATGCAGACTTAAGAGAAATGCGAGAAATCACTATCTTAAACACATAAACAAGCCACCGATCCAATATACTCCTTTGGGTCCGCGTGAGAGATAACTACCACTCACCGAATCACCCAAACACTTCAAAAACTAATCACTTCAGATCTGGACAGCAAGGATTCAAGCTTGATTCGTCGAAATCTCGCTTGAAATGATGAAACCTAGCTTCGTTGGATGAAGATCTTCAACTTTGGCTCTTGGATCTTCGATCTTGATCTTCGATCTTGGATGGATGTTAGAACTAGATTGGAATGGAGAAAAGAAGATAAAGAAATGTTGTAGTCGAGTTCCCAAAATGGCAGCACTTCGTCGCTTCAAAAACCGGTGCCAAAAAGTGAGCCAAAGCCCTCTATTTATAGGCTGATTTGTCCATGAGTCGTCGCCCCATGAGTCGGTCACGACCTATCCCATGAGTCGTCCACGACTCATCAAATCCTCCGAGTCAACTGCCTTATAACGACTCACGACTCAACATGCTAAGACACAAGGTCATAGGACTCAACCTATATGCGACTTATCCGAGACACGAATCAAAACACACACGCACAAGCCCAAGCCTTATCTCGCCTACGACTCATCACCGAGCTACGACCTACGACTCAACTATGCTACGACTTACGACTAAGTAAGGCCACACGACCTAAGACGCACACGACTCAAGCCCGAAGCCTAAGTTCCAATGACTTACGACTCAAGACAACTCAAGACCCTGCCGACTCAACTACCCACGACCTAAGCCTTAACCCCTTGAGTCGCTAACCCATGAGTCGGCATCCCTTAAGCCGTTGGTTCCTTAAGTCGCTCTACCTATAGGTCGGCAACACCACTGACTCGCCTACCACCTTAAGTCGGTCCTCTATGAGTCGTTAACGACTTAAAACCCTATTAACTCGAGCGCGACTCAACACTTAACATGTTAACTTGACAACGTACTAACTCCAAGTAGCTCTTGAGTCGGTTCCCTATGAGTCGGCCCTCTATGAGTCGGTCACGACTCAAGACTCAAACTTCCTAACCCGCCAATTACCTTAACTCAGCTAAGCCTATGAGTCGGTCACGACTCAACACTCACCACATGAGTTAACTCCCTATAGGACTCAGGGTAGAGACAACATAAACAACACTAACGACCTGTAAATTCTACGATTAATCGACACGTAAAATACGGGCCATTACATTTTGGGGGGCAAAATGTTATCCCGCTTTTTAGCAAAGCCGTGATACTAAAAGATTGGTCGAAAACAAAAGACAGTTCGTCTTAGAGATCGGTTGCACTTCACTTCACTATGGATATCGACGAATTTTGTCCGAGCCCGGATCAGGCTACAATTGATAAGACATGACAACCAAAACCATGAAAGCCAGTGTTTGAAATTTCACGTTAATCGGGGTTCGTATGAGCGAGATATGATCGATGCAAGTTAGCCAAAGTACACAGTTCGAAACCATCGGCTTGTTGAGAGGACGCCCGTTTCGAACCGATGGAGTTCGAATCCATCAGTAACCCCTCTATTCGAACCCAACGGTTTGCACATACT
Organism: Allium cepa; assembly: GCA_030765085.1. Classification (NCBI taxonomy): domain Eukaryota; kingdom Viridiplantae; phylum Streptophyta; class Magnoliopsida; order Asparagales; family Amaryllidaceae; genus Allium; species Allium cepa. Next base: position 31,046,314 of record CM060943.1, on the reverse strand, counting down.
TCGAATCGAACGAGTTCGAACCGATCAGGCATGATAATTGGTCGCTTCGAACCCAACGGTTCGAACCCATCAGAAAGGCATCATCTCAACAAGTTCGAACCCATCAAGCTTCGTGTACTTCGAACCAATCAGTTTGAATCCATCACATGGGCATCACCTGAGCGCTGTTTCGTATCCATCCAGTCCGGAGTACTTCGAACCCATCACCATATACCCTACTTCGTATCGATCGACCTCGCATCCATCAAGAATGCCAGATCGTTCTTTCGTATCCATTAATTCTGCCATGTTCGAATCCACTCGGCTCGCCTTGATCCCCTTCGTATCGATCCATTTCGAATCCATTGATGCGAACTGGGTCGCGGCACACGATACGAACGTGGCGAAATACATGGGTGCGAAGCGGTCAACTCGGAGATAAAGTAGGGTCGATGCAAGGCGTGCGCGCCACGTCACCAGAGATCCACGTGAACGATCGAGTCGAAGGGGAAGGATTCGAATTGATGGGTTCGAACGCAACAGCTATGACGAAAAACCACAACTTGAATCGATCATATCTCCTAAACCACTAGTCCAAATGCAACCAAATTTTCACAGTAGTTTCCATACAAGGTAAAGATTGTTCCTGCCAAGTTTCAGCTCGATTGGACCATTTCTTGATGGGTTCGAAATCACTTCGAAATGATGTCAGATCGAGACGAAACTTGATGGGGTCGGTCGCGTGGGCCCACTCACGTGCCAGAAAAAGTCTCCCGAAGTTTGAGCGAGATCTGGGCCTCCAGCGCCTATAAATAGCACCCTGAAGCCTTCAGAATGGGGGGATCTTCCGAGAACTTCTGCCATTGAACACCAAGACTCTGCCGGATTCAAGTCCATTCATCACAATCACTGTTGTATTCAGATTTCAAAGCTATTATCAACTGTAATCCGTTGTAATCGATTTAATCAAGCAAAGCAATAAAGAGAAAACCTTCAAAGTGGACGTAGGCACGAACGCCGAATCACTATAAATCCTGTGTTTGTGATTGTTGTTTGTGAATTACTGTGATTTGTTACTTAGAGCTGAATTCTATATTGATTGTTGTTGAGTTCTGTGTTGATTATTATCGAGTTGAGTACGTAAACGGGTGCTTTTGTGATATTGGGTGTTTGTGACCAATTTTGGCGCAAACAATCGACGGATAGATTAATGCCCAAAAAGGACAACCCGAATCTCAATCGGGCCTCGTAAGTTTTTTACCCTTCGTTTTTTCGACACCGGATTTTTATGGTAAAACGGGATTACCATGGATCGTCTTCGATTTACCATCGCTGGAGAGTGGTGAACCATGGTACCGTTCCGTTTCAAATCCATGCACGCATTTCTAAAAGTCCTACGGCACTGTTTCGCCATTTCGGCCGGATGTTGCACCTTGCACCGTGGATGTTGCACCCTATAGATGTCGATTATTCGGACGGCCGTAACTTCTGACTCGTTTAGAGTTACGGGAGCCATAACCTGTCAAAACGAAGGCCACGGTGAGTTCTACGGCTTTGACAGCTTTCAGCCGTCAACGGATAGATTAATGCCCAAAAAGGACAACCCGAATCTCAATCTGGTCTCGTAAGTTTTTTACCCTTCGTTTTTTCGACACCGGATTTTTACGGTAAAACGGGATTACAGTGGCTCGTCTTCGATTTACCATCGTTGGAGAGTGGTGCACCATGATACTGTTCCGTTTCAAATCCATGCACGCATTTCTAAAAGTCGTACGACACTGTTTTGCCATTTCGGACGGATGTTGCACCTTGCACTGTGGATGTTGCACCCTGTAGATATCGATTATTCGGACGGCCATAACTTCTGACTCGTTTAGAGTTACGGGAGCCATAACCTGTCAAAACGTAGGCCACGGTGAGTTCTACGGCTTTGATAGCTTTCAGCCGTCAACGGATAGATTAATGCTAAAAAAGAACAACCCGAATCTCAATCGGGTCTCGTAAGTTTTTTACCCTTCGTTTTTTCGACATCGGATTTTTACGGTAAAACGGGATTACCGTGGCTCGTCTTCGATTTACCATCGCTGAAGAGTGATGCACCACGATACTGTTCCGTTTCAAATCCATGCACGCATTTCTAAAAGTCGTACGACACTGTTTCGCCATTTCGGACGGACGTTGCACCTTGCATCGTGGATGTTGCACCCTATAGATATCGATTATTCGGACGGCCATAACTTCTGGCTCGTTTAGTGTTACGGGAGCCATAACTTGTCAAAACGAAGGCCTCGGTGAGTTCTACGGGTTTAACAGCTTTCAGCCGTCAAGGGATAGATTAATGCCCAAAAAGGACAACCCGAATCTCAATCGGGTCTCGTAAGTTTTTTACCCTTCGTTTTTTCGACACTGGATTTTTATGGTAAAAAGGGATTACAGTGGCTCGTCTTCGATTAACCATCGTTGGAGAGTGGTGCACCATGGTATTGTTCCGTTTCAGATCCATGCACGCATTTCTAAAAGTCGTACGACACTGTTTTGCCATTTCGGACGGACGTTGCACCTGCACCGCGGATGTTGCACCCTATAGATATCGATTATTCGGACGGCCATACCTTCTCGCTCGTTTAGAGTTACGGGAGCCATAACCTGTCAAAACGAAGGCCACGGTGAGTTCTACGGCTTTGACAGCTTTCAGTCGTCAACGGTTACATTAATGCCCAAAAAGCACAACCCGAATCTCAATCGGGTCTCGTAAGTTTTTTACCCTTCGTTTTTTCGACACCGGATTTTTACGGTAAAACGGGATTACCGTGGCTCGTCTTCGATTTACAATCATTGGAGAGTGGTGCACCATGGTACTGTTCCATTTCAAATCCATACACGCATTTCTAAAAGTCGTACGGCACTGTTTCGCCATTTCGGACGGATGTTGCACCTTGCACCGTGGATGTTGCACCCTGTAGATATCGATTATTCGGACCGCCATAACTTCTGACTCGTTTAGAGTTACGCGAGCCATAAGCTTTCAAAACGAAGGCCATGGTGAGTTCTACGGCTTTGACAGCTTTCAGCCGTCAACGGATAGATTAATGCCCAAAAAGGACAACCCGAATCTTAATCGGGTCTCGTAAGTTTCTTACCCTTCATTTTTTCGAAACCGGATTTTTACGGTAAAACTGGCTCGTCTTCGATTTACCATCGTTGGAGAGTGGTGCACCATGGTACTGTTCCGTTTCAAATCCATGCACGCATTTCTAAAAGTCGTACGACACTGTTTCGCCATTTCGAACGGATGTTGCACCTTGCACCGCGGATGTTGCACCCTGTAGATATCGATTATTCGGACGTCCATAACTTCTGGCTCGTTTATATTTACGGGAGCCATAACATGTCAAAACGAAAACCATGGTGAGTTCTACGGCTTTGACAGCTTTCAGCCGTCGACGGATAGATTAATGCCTAAAAAGGACAACCCGAATCTCAATCGGGTCTCGTAAGTTTTTTACCCTTCGTTTTTCGACACCGGATTTTTACGGTAAAACGGGATTACCATGGCTTGTCGTCGATTTACCATCGATGGAGAGTGGTGAACCATGGTACCGTTCCGTTTCAAATCCATGCACGCATTTCTAAAATTCCTACGGCACTGTTTCGCCATTTCGGCCGGATGATGCACCTTGCATCGTGGATGTTGCACCCTGTATATATCGATTACTCGGACGGCCATAACTTCTGGCTCGTTTAGAGTTACGGCAGCCATAACCTGTCAAAACGAAGGCCACGGTGAGTTCTACTGCTTTGACAACTTTCAGCCATCAATGGATAGATTAATGTCCAAAAAGCACAACCCGAATCTCAATCGGGTCTCGTAAGTTTTTTACCCTTCGTTTTTTCGACACCAGATTTTTACGGTAAAACGGGATTACCGTGGCACGTCTTCGATTTTCCATCATTGGAGAGTGGTGCACCATGATACTATTCCGTTTCAAATCCATGCACGCATTTCTAAAAGTCGTACGGCACTGTTTCGCCATTTCGGACGGATGTTGCACCTTGCACCGTGGATGTTGCACCCTGTAGATATCGATTATTCGGACGGCCATAACTTCTGATTCGTTTAGAGTTACGGGAGCCATAACCTGTCAAAACGAAGGCCACGGTGAGTTCTACGGCTTTGACAGATTTCAGCCATCAACGGATAGATTAATGCCCAAAAAGGACAACCCGAATCTCAATCTGGTCTTGTAAGTTTTTTACCCTTCGTTTTTTCGACACCGGATTTTCACGGTAAAACGGGATTACAGTGGCTCGTCTTCGATTTACCATCGTTGGAGTGTGGTGCACCATGGTATTGTTCCGTTTCAAATCCATGCACGCATTTGTAAAAGTCGTACGGCACTGTTTCACCATTTCGGACGGATGTTGCACCTTGCACCGTGGATGTTGCACCTTGTAGATATCGATTATTCGGACGGCCATAACTTCTGACTCGTTTAGAGTTACGGGAGCCATAACCTGTCAAAACGAAGGCCACGGTGAGTTCTACGACTTTGATAGCTTTCAGCTGTTAAAGGATAGATTAATGCCCAAAAAGGACAACCCGAATCTCAATCGGGTCTCGTAAGTTTTTTACCCTTCGTTTTTTCGACACCGTATTTTTACGGTAAAACGGGATTACCGTGGCTCGTCTTCAATTTACCATCGCTGAAGAGTGATGAACCATGATACTGTTCCGTTTCAAATCCATGCACGCATTTCTAAAAGTCGTACGGCACTGTTTCGCCATTTCGGACGGACGTTGCACCTTGCACCGTGGATGTTGCACCCTATAGATATCGATTATTCGGACGGCCATAACTTCTGGCTCGTTTAGTGTTACGGGAGCCATAACCTGTCAAAATGAAGGCCTCGGTGAGTTCTATGGGTTTAACTGCTTTCAGTCGTCAACGGATAGATTAATGCCCAAAAAGGACAACCCGAATCTCAATCGGGTCTCGTAAGTTTTTTACCCTTCGTTTTTTCGACACCGGATTTTTACGGTAAAAAGGGATTACGGTGGCTCGTCTTCGATTTACCATCGCTGGAGAGTGGTGCACCATGGTACTGTTCTGTTTCAGATCCATGCACGCATTTCTAAAAGTCTTACGGCACTGTTTCGCCATTTCGGACGAACGTTGCACCTGCACCGCGGATGTTGCACCCTGTAGATATCGATTATTCGGACGGCCATACCTTCTCGCTCGTTTAGAGCTACGGGAGCCATAACCTGTCAAAACGAAGGCCACGGTGAGTTCTACATCTTTGACAGCTTTCAGCCGTCAACGGATAGATTAATGCCCAAAAAGCACAACCCGAATCTCAATCGGGTCTCGTAAGTTTTTTACCCTTTGTTTTTTCGACACCGGATTTTTACGGTAAACGGGATTACCGTGGCTCGTCTTCGATTTACCATCGTTGGAGAGTGGTGCACCATGGTACTGTTCCGTTTCAAATCCATGCAAGCATTTCTAAAAGTCGTACGACACTGTTTCGCCATTTCGGACGGATGTTGCACCTTGCACCGTGGATGTTGCACCCTGTAGATATCGATTATTCGGACGGCCATAACTTCTGACTCATTTAGAATTATGGGAGCCATAACCTGTCAAAACGAAGGCCACGGTGAGTTCTACGACTTTGACAGCTTTCAGCCGTCAACGGATAGATTAATGCCCAAAAAGGACTACCCGAATCTCAATCTGGTCTCGTAAGATTTTTACCCTTCGTTTTTTCGACATCGGATTTTTACGGCAAAACGAGATTACCGTGGCTCGTCTTCGATTTACCATCGCTGAAGAGTGATGCATCACGATACTGTTCCGTTTCAAATCCATGCACGCATTTCTAAAAGTCGTACGGCACTGTTTTGCGATTTCGGACGGACGTTGCACCTTGCACCGTGGATGTTGCACCCTATAGATATCGATTATTCGGACGGCCCTAACTTCTGGCTCGTTTAGTGTATTGGGAGCCATAACCTGTCAAAACGAAGGCCTCGATGAGTTCTACGGGTTTAACAGGTTTCAGCCGTCAACGGATAGATTAATGCCCAAAAAGGACAACCCCAATCTCAATCGGGTCTCGTAAATTTTTTACCCTTCGTTTTTTTGACACCGGATTTTTACGGTAAGAAGGGATTACAGTGGCTCGTCTTCGATTTACCATCCCTGGAGAGTGGTGCACCATGGTACTGTTCCGTTTCAGATCCATGCACGCATTTCTAAAAGTCGTACGACACTGTTTCGCCATTTCGGACGTTGCACCTTGCACAGCAGATGTTGCACCCTGTAGATATCGATTATTCGGATGGCCATACCTTCTCGCTCGTTTAGAGTTACGGGAGTCATAACCTGTCAAAACGAAGGCCACGGTGAGTTCTACGGCTTTGACAGCTTTCAGCCGTCAACGGATAGATTAATGCCCAAAAAGGACAACCCGAATCCTAATCGGGTCTCGTAAGTTTTTTACCCTTCGTTTTTTCGACACCGGATTTTTACGGTAAAACTGACTCGTCTTCGATTTACCATCGCTGGAGAGTGGTGCACCATGGTACTGTTCCGTTTCAGATCCATGCACGCTTTTCTAAAAGTCGTACGGCACTGTTTCGCCATTTCGGACGGATGTTGCACCTTGCACCGCAGATGTTGCACCCTGTAGATATCGATTATTCGGACGTCCATAACTTCTGGCTCGTTTAGAGATACGGGAGCCATAACCTGTCAAAACGAAGGCCACGGTGAGTTCTACGGCTTTGACAGCTTTCAGCCGTCGACGGATGGATTAATGCCCAAAAAGGACAACCCTAATCTCAATCGGGTCTCGTAAGTTTTTCACCCTTCGTTTTTTCGACAGCGGATTTTTACGGTAAAACTGGCTCGTCTTCGATTTACCATCGTTGGAGAGTGGTGCACCATGGTACTGTTCCATTTCAAATCCATGCACGCATTTCTAAAAGTCATACGGCACTGTTTCGCCATTTCGGACGGATGGTGCACCTTGCACCGCGGATGTTGCACCCTGTAGATATCGATTATTCGGACGTCCATAACTTCTGGCTCGTTTAGAGTTACGGGAGCCATAACCTATCAAAACGAAGGCCACAGTGAGTTCTACGGTTTTGACAGCTGCCATCCATCAACGGATAGATTAGTGCCCAAAAAGCACAACCCGAATCTCAATCGGGTCTCGTAAGTTTTTTACCCTTCGTTTTTTCGACAATGGATTTTTACGGTAAAACGGAATTACCGTGGCTCGTCTTTGATTTACCATCGTTGGAGAGTGGTGCACCATGGTATTGTTCCATTTCAAATCCATGCCCGCATTTCTAAAAGTTGTACGGCACTGTTTCGCCATTTCGGACGGATGTTGCACCTTGCACCTTGGATGTTGCACCTTGTAGATATCGATTATTCAGACGGTCATAACTTCTGTCTCGTTTAGAGTTACGGGAGCCATAACCTGTCAAAACGAAGGCCACTGTGAGTTCTATGGCTTTGACAGCTTTCAACCGTCAATGGATAGATTAGTGCCCAAAAAGGACAACCCGAATCTCAATCCGGTCTCGTAAGTTTTTTTCCCTTCTTTTTTTCGACACCGGATTTTTACGGTAAAACAGGATTACCTTGGCTCGTCTTCGATTTACCATCGCTGGAGAGTGGTGCACTATTGTACTGTTCCGTTTCAAATCCATGCACGCATTTCTAAAAGTCCTACGGCACTGTTTCGCCATTTTGGCCGGACGTTGCACCTTGCACCGTGGATGTTGCACCCTGCAGATATCGATTATTCGGACGGCCATAACTTCTGGCTCGTTTAGTGTCACAGGAGGCATAACCTGTCAAAACGAAGGCCACGGTGAGTTCTACGGCTTTGACAGCTTTCAGCCGTTAACGGATAGATTAATGCCCAAAAAGGACAACCCGAATCTCAATCGCGTCTCGTAAGTTTTTTACCCTTTGTTTTTCGACACCGGATTTTTATGGTAAAACGGGATTACCGTGGCTCCTCTTCGATTTACCATCGCTGGAGAGTGGTGCACCATGGTACTGTTTCGTTTCAAATCCATGCACGCATTTCTAAAAGTCGTACGGCTCTGTTTCGCCATTTCGAACGGATGTTGCACCTTGCACCGTGGATGTTGCACCCTGTAGATATCGATTATTTGGACGGCCATACCTTCTCGCTCGTTTAGAGTTACGGAAGGCATAACCTGTCAAAACGAAGGCCACGGTGAGTTCTACGGCTTTGACAGCTTTCAGCCATCAACCAATAGATTAATGCCCAAAAAGGACAACCCGTATCTCGATCGGGTCTCGTAAGTTTTTTACCCTTCGTTTTTTCGACATCGGATTTTTACGGTAAAACAGAATTACCGTGGCTCGTCTTCGATTTACCATCGCTGGAGAGTGGTGCACCATGGTACTGTTCCGTTTCAAATTCATGCACGCATTTCTAAAAGTCGTACGGTACTTTTTGCCATTTCGGACGGATGTTGCACCTTGCACCGGGGATGTTGCACTCTGTAGATATCGATTATTCGGACGTCCATAACTTCTGGCTCGTTTAGAGTTACGGAAGCCATAACTTGTCAAAACGAAGGCCACGGTGAGTTCTACGGCTTTGACTGCTTTCAGCCGTCAACAGATAGATTAATGCCCAAAAAGGACAGCCCGAATCTCAATCTGGTCTCGTAAGTTTTTTACCCTTCGTTTTTTCGACACCGGATTTTTATGGTAAAACGGGATTACCGTGGCTCGTCTTCGACTTACCATCGCTGGAGAGTGGTGCACCATGGTACCGTTCCGTTTCAAATCCATGCACGCATTTCTAAAAGTCCTACGGCACTGTTTCGCCATTTCGGCCGAATGTTGCACCTTGCATCGTGGATGTTGCACCATGTAGATATCGATTACTCGGACGACCATAACTTCTGGCTCGTTTAGAGTTACGGGAGCCATAACGTGTCAAAACGAAGGCCACTGTGAGTTCTACGGCTTTGACAGCTTTCAGCCGTCAACGGATAGATTAATGGCCAAAAAGCACAACTCGAATCTTAATCGGGTCTCGTAAGTTTTTTACCCTTCGTTTTTTCGACACCGGATTTTTACGGTAAAACGGGATTACCGTGGGTCGTCTTCGATTTACCATCGCTGGAGAGTGGTGCACCATGGTACTGTTCCGTTTCAAATCCATGCAAGCATTTCTAAATGTCGTACGACACTGTTTTGCCATTTCGGACGGATGTTGCACCTTGCACCGCGGATGTTGCACCCTGTAGATATCGATTATTCGAACGTCCATAACTTCCTGCTCGTTTAGAGTTACGGGAGCCATAACCAGTCAAAACGAAGGCCACGGTGGGTTCTACGGCTTTGACAGCTTCCAGCCATCAATGGATAGATTAATGCCCAAAAAGCACAACCCGAATCTCAATCGGGTCTCGTAAGTTTTTTACCCTTCATTTTTTCGACACCGGATTTTTACGGTAAAATGGGATTACCGTGGCTCGTCTTCGATTTACCATCGTTGGAGAGTGGTGCACTATTGTACTGTTCCGTTTCAAATCCATGCACGCATTTCTAAAAGTTGTACGGCACTGTTTCGCCATTACGGACGGATGTTGCACCTTGCACCGTGGATGTTGCACCCTGTAGATATCGATTATTCGGACGGCCATAACTTCTGACTCGTTTAGAGTTACGGGAGCCATAACCTGTCAAAATGAAGGCCACGGCGAGTTCTACGGCTTTGACAGCTTTCAGCACTCAACGGATAGATTAGTGACCAAAAAGGACAACCCGAATCTCAATTTGGTCTCGTAAGTTTTTTACCCTTCGTTTTTTCGATACCGGATTTTTACGGTAAAACGGGATTACCGTGGCTCATCTTCGATTTACCATCGCTGAAGAGTGGTGCACCATGGTACCGTTCTGTTTCAAATCCATGCACGCATTTCTAAAAGTCATACGGCATTGTTTCGTCATTTCGGCTGGATGTTGCACCTTGCATCGTGGATGTTGCACCCTGTATATATCGATTACTCGGACGACCATAACTTCTGGCTCGTTTAGATTTACGGGAGCCATAACCTGTCAAAACAAAGGCCACGGTGAGTTCTACGGCTTTGACAGCTTTCAGCTGTTAACGGATAGATTAATGTCCAAAAAGCACAACCCGAATCTCAATCGGGTCTCGTAAGTTTTTTACCCTTTGTTTTTTCGACACCGGATTTTTACGGTAAAACGGGATTACCGTGGCTCGTCTTCGATTTACCAATGCTGGGGAGTGGTGCACCACGGTACCGTTCTGTTTCAAATCCATGCACGCATTTCTAAAAGTCCAACGACACAGTTTCACCATTTCGGCTGGATGTTGCACCTTGCATCGTGGATGTTGCACCCTGTATATATCGATTACTCGGACGGCCATAACTTCTGGCTCGTTTAGAGTTACGGGAGCCATAACCTTTCAAAACGAAGGCCACGGTGAGTTCTACGGTTTTGATAGCTTTCAGCCGTCAACGGATAGATTAATGTCCAAAAAGCACAACCCGAATCTCAATCGGGTCTCGTAAGTTTTTTACCCTTCGTTTTTTCGACACCGAATTTTTACGGCAAAACGGGATTACCGTGGCTCGTCTTCGATTTACCATCGCTGAAGAGTGATGCACCACGATACTGTTCCGTTTCAAATCCATGCACGCATTTCTAAAAGTCGTACGACACTGTTTTGCGATTTCGGACGGACGTTGCACCTTGCACCGTGGATGTTGCACCCTATAGATATCGATTATTCGGACGGCCATAACTTCTGGCTCGTTTAGTGTAACGGGAGCCATAACCTGTCAAAACAAAGGCTTCGGTGAGTTCTAGGTGTTTAACAGTATTCAGCCGTCAACGGATAGATTAATGCCCAAAAAGGACAACCCCAATCTCAGTCGGGTCTCGTAAGTTTTTTACCCTTCGTTTTTTCGACACCGGATTTTTACGGTAAGACGGGATTACAGTGGCTCGTCTTCGATTTACCATCGCTGGAGAGTGGTGCAACATGGTACAGTTCCGTTTCAGATCCATGCACGCATTTCTAAAAGTCGTACGGCACTGTTTCGACATTTCGGACGGACGTTGCACCTTGCACCGCGGATGTTGCACTCTGTAGATATCGATTATTCGGACGGCCATACCTTCTCGCTCGTTTAGAGTTACGAGAGTCATAACCTGTCAAAACGAAGGCAACGGTGAGTTCTACGGCTTTGATAGCTTTCAGCCGTCAATGGATAGATTAATGCCCAAAAAGGACAACCCGAATCTTAATCGGGTCTCGTATGTTTTTTACCCTACGTTTTTTCGACACCGGATTTTTACGGTAAAACTGACTCGTCTTCGATTTACCATCGCTGGAGAGTGGTGCACCATGGTACTATTCCGTTTCAGATCCATGCATGCTTTTCTAAAAGTCGTACGACACTGTTTCGCCATTTCGGACGGATGTTGCACCTGGCACCGCGGATGTTGCACCCTCTAGATATCGATTATTCGGACGTCCATAACTTCTGGCTCGTTTAGAGATACGGGAGCCATAACCTGTCAAAACGAAGGCCACGGTGAGTTCTACGGCTTTGACAGCTTTCAGCCGTCGACGGATAGATTAATGCCCAAAAAGGACAACCCGAATCTCAATCGGGTCTCGTAAGTTTTTCACCCTTCGTTTTTTCGACACCGGATTTTTACGGTAAAACTGGCTCGTCTTCGATTTACCATCGTTGGAGAGTGGTGCACCATGGTACTGTTCCATTTCAAATCCATGCACGCATTTCTAAAAGTCATACGGCACTGTTTCGCCAATTCGGACGGATGGTGCACCTTGCACCGCGGATGTTGCACCCTGTAGATATTGATTATTCGGACATCCATAACTTCTGGCATGTTTAGAGTTACGGGAGCCATAACCTGTCAAATCGAAGGCCACAGTGAGTTCTACGGTTTTGACAGCTTCCACCCATCAACGGATAGATTAATGCCCAAAAAGCACAACCCGAATCTCAATCGGGTCTCGTAAGTTTTTTACCCTTCGTTTTTTCGATAACGGATTTTTACGGTAAAACGGGATTACCGTGGCTCGTCTTCGATTTACCATCGTTGGAGAGTGGTGCACCATGGTACTGTTCCATTTCAAATCCATGCACGCATTTCTAAAAGTTGTACGGCACTGTTTCGCCATTTCGGACGGATGTTGCACCTTGCACCTTGGATGTTGCACCCTGTAGATATCGATTATTCGGACGGTCATAACTTCTGTCTCGTTTAGAGTTACGGAAGCCATAACCTGTCAAAACAAAGGCCACGGTGAGTTCTATGGCTTTGACAGCTTTCAACCGTCAATGGATAGATTAGTGCCCAAAAAGGACAACCCGAATCTCAATCTGGTCTCGTAAGTTTTTTTCCCTTCTTTTTTTCGACACCGGATTTTTACGGTAAAACGGGATCACCTTGGCTCGTCTTCGATTTACCATCGCTGGAGAGTGGTGCACCATGGTACTGTTCCGTTTCAAATCCATGCATGCATTTATAATAGTCCTACGGCACTGTTTCGCCATTTCGGCCGGACGTTGCACCTTGCACCGTGTATGTTGCACCCTGTAGATATCGATTATTCGGACGGCCATAACTTCTTGCTCGTTTAGTGTTACGGGAGGCATAACCTGTCAAAACGAAGGTCACGGTGAGTTCTACGGCTTTGACAGCTTTTAGCCGTCAACGGATAGATTAATGCCCAAAAAGGACAACCCGAATCTCAATCGCGTCTCGTAAGTTTTTTACCCTTTGTTTTTCGACACCGGATTTTTACGGTAAAACGGGATTACCGTGGCTCCTCTTCGATTTACCATCGCTGGAGAGTGGTGCACCATGGTACTGCTTCGTTTCAAATCCATGCACGCATTTCTAAAAGTCGTACGGCTCTGTTTCGCCATTTCGAACGGATGTTGCACCTTGCACCGTGGATGTTGCACCCTGTAGATATCGATTATTTGGACGGCCATACCTTCTCGCTCGTTTAGAGTTACGGAAGGCATAACCTGTCAAAACGAAGGCCACGGTGAGTTCTACAGCTTTGACAGCTTTCAGCCATCAACGGATAGATTAATGCCCAAAAAGGACATCCCGTATCTCGATCGGGTCTTGTAAGTTTTTTACCCTTCATTTTTTCGACATCGGATTTTTACGGTTAAACGGAACTACCGTGGCTTGTCTTCGATTTACCATCGCTGGAGAGTGGTGCACCATGGTACTGTTCCGTTTCAAATCCATGCACGGATTTTTAAAAGTCGTATGGCACTGTTTTGCCATTTCGGACGGATGTTGCACCTTGCACCGCGGATGTTGCACCCTGTAGATATCGATTATTCGGACGGCCATAACTTCTGGCTCGCTTAGAGTTACGGAAGCCATAACCTGTCAAAACGAAGGCCACGGTGAGTTCTACGGTTTTGACTGCTTTCAGCCGTCAACGGATAGATTAATGCCAAAAAGGACAGCCCGAATCTCAATCTGGTCTCGTAAGTTTTTTACCCTTCGTTTTTTCGACACCGGATTTTTACGGTAAAACGGGATTACCGTGGCTCGTCTTCGACTTACCGTCGCTGGAGAGTGGTGCACCATGGTAACGTTCCGTCTCAAATCCATGCACGCATTTCTAAAAGTCCTACGGCACTGTTTCGCCATTTCGGCCGGATGTTGCACCTTGCATCGTGGATGTTGCACCATGTAGATATCGATTACTCGGACGACCATAACTTCTGGCTCGTTTAGAGTTACGGGAGCCATAACGGGTCAAAACGAAGGCCACGTTGAGTTCTATGGCTTTGACAGCTTTCAGCCGTCAACGGATAGATTAATGTCCAAAAAGCACAACCCGAATCTCAATCGGGTCTCGTAAGTTTTTTACCCTTCGTTTTTTCGACACCGGATTTTTACGGTAAAACGGGATTACCGTGGCTCGTCTTCGATTTACCATCGCTGGTGAGTGGTGCACCATGGTACTGTTCCGTTTCAAATCCATGCACGCATTTCTAAATGTCGTACGACACTGTTTTGCCATTTCGGACGGATGTTGCACCTTGCACCGCGGATGTTGCACACTGTAGATATCGATTATTCGAACGTCCATAACTTCCGGCTCGTTTTGAGTTACGGGAGCCATAACCAGTCAAAACGAAGGCCACGGTGCGTTCTACGGCTTTGACAGCTTCTAGCCATCAACGGATAGATTAATGCCCAAAAAGCACAACCCGAATCTCAATCGGGTCTCGTAAGTTTTTTACCCTTCGTTTTTTCGACACCGGATTTTTACGGTAAAATGGGATTACCGTGGCTCGTCTTCGATTTACCATCATTGGAGAGTGGTGCACCATTGTACTGTTCCATTTCTGATCCATGCACGCATTTCTAAAAGTTGTACGGCACTGTTTCGCCATTACGGACGGATGTAGCACCTTGCACCGTGGTTGTTGCACCCTGTAGATATCGATTATTCGGACGGCCATAACATCTGACTCGTTTAGAGTTACGGGAGCCATAACCTGTCAATATGAAGGCCACGGTGAGTTCTACGGCTTTGACAGCTTTCAGCACTCAACGGATAGATTAGTGCCCAAAAAAGGACAACCCGAATCTCCATCTGGTCTCCTAAGTTTTTTACCCTTCGTTTTTTCGACACCAGATTTTTACGGTAAAACGGGATTACCGTGGCCCATCTTCGATTTACCATCGCTGGAGAGTGGTGCACTATGGTACCGTTCCGTTTCAAATCCATGCACGCATTTCTAAAAGTCATACGGCACAGTTTCGTCATTTCGGCTGGATGTTGCACCTTGCATCGTGGATGTTGCACCCTGTATATATCGATTACTCGGACGACCATAACTTCTGGCTCGTTTAGAGTTACGGGAGCCATAACCTGTCAAAACGAAGGCCACGGTGAGTTCTACGGCTTTGACAGCTTTCAGCCGTTAACGGATAGATTAATGTCCAAAAAGCACAACCCGAATCTCAATCGGGTCTCGTATGTTTTTTACCCTTCGTTTTTTCGACACCGGATTTTTACCGTAAAACGGGATTACCGTGGCTCGTCTTCGATTTACCAATGATGGGGAGTGGTGCACCATGGTACCGTTCTGTTTCAAATCCATGCACGCATTTCTAAAAGTCCAACGGCACTGTTTCGCCATTTCTGCCGGATGTTGCACCTTGCATCGTGGATGTTGCACCCTATATATGTCGATTACTCGGACGGCCATAACTTCTGGCTCGTTTAGAGTTACGGGAGCCATAACCTTTCAAAACGAAGGCCACGGTGAGTTCTACGATTTTTACAGCTTTCAGCCGTCAACGGATAGATAAATGTCCAAAAAGCACAACCCGAATCTCAATCGGGTCTCGTAAGTTTTTTACCCTTCATTTTTTCGACACCGGATTTTTACTGTAAAACCGGATTACCGTGGCTCGTCTTCAATTTACCATCGTTGGAGAGTGGTGCACCATGGTACTGTTCCGTTTCAAATCCATGCACGCATTTCTAAAAGTTGTACGGCATTGTTTCGCCATTTCGGACGGATGTTGCACCTTGCACCGTGGATGTTGCACCCTGTAGATATCGATTATTCGGACGGCCATAACTTCTGACCCGTTTAGAGTTACGGGAGCCATAACCTGTCAAAACGAAGGACACGGTGAGTTCTACGGCTTTGAAAGCTTTCAGCCGTCAACGGATAGATTAATGCCCAAAAAGGACAACCCGAATCTCTATCTGGTCTCGTAAGTTTTTTACCCTTCGTTTTTTCGACACCGGATTTTTACGGTAAAACGGGATTATCGTGGCTCGTCTTCGATTTACCATCGCTGAAGAGTGATGCACCACGATATTGTTCCGTTGCAAATCCATAAACGCATTTCTAAAAGTCGTACGGCACTGTTTCGCCATTTCGGACGGGCGTTGCACCTTGCACCGTGGATGTTGCACCCTGTAGATATCGATTATTCGGACGGCCATAACTTTTGGCTCGTTTAGTGTTACGGGAGCCATAACCTGTCAAAACGAAGGCCTCGGTGAGTTCTACGGGTTAAACAGCTTTCATCCATCAACGGATAGATTAATGCCCAAAAAGGACAACCCGAATCTCAATCGGGTCTCGTAAGTTTTTTACCCTTCGTTTTTTCGGCACCGGATTTTTACGGTAAAACGAGATTACAGTGGCTCGTCTTCGATTTACCATCGCTAGAGAGTGGTGCACCATGGTACTGTTCCGTTTCATATCCATGCACGCATTTCTAAAAGTCGTACGGCAATGTTTCGCCATTTCGGACGGACGTTGCACCTTGCACCGCGAATGTTGCACCCTGTAAATATCGATTATTCGGACGGCCATACCTTCTTGCTCGTTTAGAGTTACGGAAGCCATAACCTGTCAGAACGAAGGCCACGGTGAGTTCTACGGCTTTGATAGCTCTCAGCCGTCAACGGATAGATTAATGCCCAAAAAGGACAACCCGTATCTTAATCGGGTCTCGTAAGTTTTTTACCCTTTGTTTTTTTGGACACCGGATTTTTACGGTAAAACTGGCACGTCTTCGATTTACCATCGTTGGAGAGTGGTGCACCATGGTACTGTTCCGTTTCAAATCCATGCACGCATTTCTAAAAGTCGTACGGCACTGTTTCGCCATTTCGGACGGATGTTGCACCTTGCACCGCGGATGTTGCACCCTGTAGATATCGATTATTCGGACGTCCATAACTTCTGGCTCGTTTATAGTTACGGGAGCCATAACCTGTCAAAACGAAGGCCATTGTGAGCTCTACGGCTTTGACAGCTTTCAGCCGTCGACGAATAGATTAATGCCCAAAAAGGACAACCTGAATCTCAATCTGGTCTCGTAAGTTTTTTACCCTTCGTTTTTTCGGCACAGGATTTTTACGGTAAAACGGGATTACAATAGCTCGTCTTCGATTTATGTGACGACCGCCCATGACTCCCGCACCAAAACAAGGGAAAAGTGCGCTGAAAGGCGTGCAAGGCAGCCATGGACGATAGTCAGGGTAAAATAGAATCGCAGAATCTCTATCGTAACTCACAGCGCATGGATAAAATACAATAGAGAAATATATAGTGAAGCCTCATAACAGAAAATCATCATATAAGCATCACAGTAGTTTTATACAATCATCTCAATAAATCCATACATCAAGACCTCACTACAAAACACTCATCAAATACAGCAGCGGATATCCAGTACATATAAGAAATAATATGCATAGCCTCCTGCTCGTCTTCGTCATCATCAGCGGAGAACTCTAAGCCCAGCACCTGCCACCTGCTACCTAGTCTGCCCATCCCAACATGGATGAACAGCCCAAGGTAATAAGAGGAGACATAAAACCTTGAGTCAGACAAAGTCTTAGTGAGCAGTAAATTAACTATCAAACATACCAAAAGAGCATAAGGGATAAAAGGAATAGGAACCAAACCATCCCACTCCACCTCTTTCTACAGTGATAGCCCCCAGACACACACTAAGGAGAAGCAATCATAGCATAGCAGGTAATTAAAGTAAAGCAATAATCACTCGAGTCAAGGACGATGTTTTCCAAATACAAACCCCCAAGGCCTAAACCAAGATCAGATAAGCACCCAGAAAACACCGCTCTAGAGGCCGAATGATAATACAATCAAACATCCATGACTCTGGCTATCACTGTTATCTTTGCCTTGATTTCACCGTTAGTTGAATGACCATCCGTCAAGGGCTAATGGTAACCCCGGTTCTAGCCATAACTCCGCACGTCGTCGCAGCCCGTGCCTAGGAATTTTCGCAACTACCCAGAGTACTAGCACGTCGTCGTAGCCCGTGCCTGGAACGTCGTCGCAGCCCGTTCCAACGTACTCTTGCTTTGAGCATGCTAGAACCTTCAACAACGATAAGATCTCAGCCTCCTAGTCATCCTCCTTGACGACTATTTCCATACTAGCTCAAGCGCCTCTCAAGCTAACCATTATCACCAACCCGGATCGCATCACCGAGTTATCAACATAACTTTGCACGTCGTCGCAGCACGTGCTTGGAACGTCATCATGACCCGTCCCATCTCAACATCACACTTTGCTTCATCGCATCATAGCAAAGTTCCATCTCGATCTCATGCCTTGCCTTATCACATCATAGCAAAGTCCCATCTCACATCATACTTTGCTTCTTCGCATCATGGCAAAGACTATCATCATCAAATCCATCCATATGAGCTTCCACATCCGCTTCATATGCTACAGGCAGCTTTCACCATTCAAGAGCCTTTCCACTGAGCTTTTGAATCATCTTCAACCATCTTGTTCCAAATCAACTACAAGCTAACTTGGAACAATCAAACCAATCATACATCCAAACATTCAAGCATTCAAACAAGATCTAATAAGCAATATCAACTATAATGGCAATCTCGTAAATAAATGAGCAAAAGTCCAACATGCATGATTCATAGGTTTTTAGCATAGATCTATCAAATATAAAACATGGGTTTTGTCTCTAATACTTGTTAAATAAACTTGCATAAACAAACATCTTTGGAAACAATGGATCTAGACTTGGATCTAAGAAAAATGCATGAAATCTCTAACTTTAACACTCAAACATGCCACCAATCCAATATACTCCTTTGGGTCCGCGTGAGAGATAACTACCACTCACCAAATCACCCAAAACACCTTGAAAACAACACACTTCAGATCTGGACAGCGAAGATCCAAACTTGATCCGGCAATATCTCGCTTCAATCGATGAAATGTAGCTCGAACGGATGAAGATCTTCAACTTTGGCACTTGGATCTTCGATCTCGATCTTCGATCTTGGATGGATGTTAGATCTAGATTGGAATGGAGAAAAGAAGATGAAGAAATGTTGTAGTCGAGTCTTCAAAATGGCAGCACTTCGTCGCTTCAAAAACCGGTGCCAAAAAGTGAGCCAAACCCCTCTATTTATAGGCTGAATCCCCCATGAGTCGTACGCCCCATGAGTCGTCACCGACCCAACTCTTGAGTCGTCCCCGACTCATCTCCATGCCGACTCAACACAACACAGCCGACTTACCATGAGTCGTTCACGACTCATTGCCATGACGACCTAACACAAAACCCACATGGCCGACTTAACACTAAGCCGCTTACGCGACTTAACCCAGACACGACCCAACGACTTATACACAGGATGACCTAACACCACACAAGGTCATACGACCTAACTTCTAGCCGACTCAACGACTCAAAATGCCTCCGACTCACGACCTAATGACTCAACAACATACACACGACTCAACTACGATGCCGACTCACGACTCATCCACCAAGCCGACTCAACACAAACACGGGACCTCTCAACTTATCACATGAGTCGCTCAACGACCTAACTAGTATGCGACTCATCGCCCCAACTACCTAACGACTTACGACTCATAGCATACACGACTCAAAACAACTTATGACCTATGACTCGGCCATACGACTCATCTTGCTAACCCGCTATCTCCTAAGTCGGTCTTTCTTATGTCGGTCACCAACCCTTAAACCGCTGTCTCGTGAGTCGGTCACCATCTTAACTCGTCTAAGCCTATGAGTCGGCCCTCTATGAGTCGGTCACGACTCATCACTTCACTCAGGTTAACTCCTAAACGACTCATGCTAGAGGCAACACAAACAACACTATCAACCTGCAAATTCTACGATTTATCGACACGTAAAATACGGGTCGTTACATTCTCTCCCCCTTAGGAATTTCGCCCCCGAAATTCCAAGCAAACAACAGCAATCACAATTACTCCGCATGCCTACCATCCATAGCAATCAACAAACCATGCATCCAATTCTAGCCTAGCATGCAGAATTCTAAGACTTAGAACAAGCTACAAATTCATGAGATGTCACGACACTTTAGGGCCATACCTCGAAGAGCTCAGGATGAGCTGCCTTCATCCTCTCTTCCTCCTCCCATGTACAGTCGTTAACATCATCACTCCATTGTACCTTGAGCAACGTAATCGTCTTCCTCCTAAGCTGTTTCGTATCGGTTTCAACAATACGAAGCGGCTTACGAGGTCTCGAAACCACTGGATCAACCTCTAAGTCTTCACAGCTATCAGCAGAAACCACCGTAGTTGGGTCGTGCACATACTTCCGTAGATAGGATACATGAAAAACGTTGTGCACACCCGCCATCTTTTCCGGTAACTCCACTCTATAAGCGAGCTTCCCAATTCGCTCGATAATCGGGAATGGTCCAACAAACCTCGGAGTTAACTTTCCTTTCTTCCCGAATCTAATAACATTCTTCAATGGAGAAACCTTCACAAAAACCATGTCACCCACGTCGAATTCCAAATCCTTTCGACGATTGTCGACATAACTTTTCTGACGATCTTGGGCTGCCTTCATTCTTCGCCGAATGATCTCTATACACTCCGAAGTCTGTCGAATCATCTCTGGCCCAAGTATCAGCTTTTCTCCAGTTTCCAACCAACATGTCGGAGAGTTACACGGTCTTCCATATAATGCCTCATATGGTGCCATACCAATACTCGACTGATAACTGTTATTGTAGGCAAACTCCACCAAATGAATGTGATCTTCCCATGATCCTCCGAAGTCCAAAACACATGCTCTAAGGAGATCCTCCAACACTCGGTTGACTCTCTCAGTCTGACCATCTGTTTGAGGGTGATAAGCTGTACTCAAACACAACTCGGTTCCCAAAACCTCTTGGAAGCTCTTCCAAAATCCACTAGTAAACAATGGGTCTCGATCGCTCACTATACTCTTCGGAACACCATGGAATCGAACAATCCACTTAACATACAGTTCAGCCAACTTCGATGCAGTCCTAGTCGATCGAACAGGAATGAACCTTGCACTCTTGGTCAAACGATCTACTATGACCCAAATCCCTTCATTCCCTGCCCTTGTTCTACGTAGACCATCGATAAAATCCATCGACACTTGCTCCCACTTCCATGTAGGAACCTCTAATGGCTGAAGCAATCCACTGGGCTTCTTTTGCTCGACTTTCACCAACTGGCAGTTCATACACTTGGAAATAAAATTCCCAACATCCTTCTTCATACCTTCCCAGTAATAGGATCTCTTCATATCCCGATACATCTTATTTCCACCAGGATGAATTATCAACTTCGAGTGATGACTTTCCCTCAGAACTTCATCTCTCAATCCATCAATATCGGGAACAACCAATCGTCCTTGCTTTCGAAGCCAACCCTCTCGATCGACCTCGAATCCCTTATCCTTCTCTGGGTCCAATCCTGATTCCAAATCACGGATAATCTTGACAAGCTTATCATCCCTCTTTTGGCCCTCACCAATCCTTTCCACAAGAGTAGGCCGTATCGATAAGTTTGCCAACATCTCAGGTTCCAATTCACATCTAGGCCTGAAATCAAACTCAGCCAAATACTCGAGACTCTTCCATTCCGAAAACATGGCTCCCAATCCCGCATGTCTTCGAGTCAACGCATCAGCCACTGCGTTACCTTTCCCCGGAGTATAGGCTATACCAAAATCATACGATGCTAAGAACTCTAGCCACCGTTGCCGTCGAAGATTCAAATCCTTTTGGGAGAACAGATACTTCAACGACTTATGATCTGTAAACAACTCAAATCTAACTCCCAATAGATAATGTCTCCACATCTTTAAAGCAAACACAATCGCCGCTAACTCCAAATCATGAGTCGGATAATTCCTTTCATGCGGCTTCAGTTGTCGACTAGCATACGCAACAACCTTATCTTTCTGCATTAGCACTGCTCCAAGTCCAGTGCCACATGCGTCGGTGTAAACCACCATCTCCTCATTCCCACTTGGAATAGTCAAAACAGGAGCACTCGTCAGTCGCTCTTTCATGATTACGAAAGATTGCTCACACATATCATCCCATCTGAACACTTGGTTCTTTTTCGTCAATCCTGTCAACGGTGCAGCTATCTTGGAAAAGTCTTTGATAAACCGACGATAATATCCTGCTAATCCAAGAAAACTTCTCACATCAGATGCATTCTTAGGTCTAATCCAATCCTGGATCGCTGCCACCTTAGCGGGGTCAACCGCTATTCCATTCCCAGATATAACATGGCCTAAGAACCTCACTTCACTCTTCCAGAAGTGACACTTCGAAAACTTAGCCTTCAGCTGATGTTTCCGCAAGATTTCCAAAACAATCCTCAAGTGCGTCTTGTGCTCTTCCTCGGTTCTGGAATAAACCAAAATATCATCCACGAACACAAGCACAAACTTGTTCAACTGATCTCTGAATACTCTATTCATAAGATCTACAAAATACGCTGGTGCGTTAGTCAATCCAAACCGCATTACCAGCCACTCATAAAACCCGGATGGTGTCCTGAAAGCAGTCTTCGGCACACTATCCCTCGCCACTCTCAACTGGTGAAATCCCGTTGCCAAATCCATTTGAGAAAACACCTTAGCCTCATGAAGCTGATCAAACAAGTCATCTATTCTCGGCAATGGATACTTGTTCTTCTTAGTCACCTTATTCAGCTCACGATAATCCACACACAACCTCAACGATCCATCCGCTTTGGTTGCGAACACAACGGGCGCACCCCATTCGGACACACTTCTCCGAATGAATCCTTTCCGCAAAAGGTCATCAACTTGCACCTTCAGCTCTTGCTGCTCCCTCGGTGCCATCCGCCTAAGAGGCATCACAACAGGTCTGGCTCCCTCAACTAGATCGATACGAAACTCGATCTCCCTATGCGGCGGCAACCCTTTTACTTCGCCAAAGACGTCCTCAAATCCATTCACAATAGGCACCGATAACAGTCCATCCCGTGGAACAACCAGCGAATACATGAAGCTCATGAAGACGCCTTCTTCATGCTTACATCGTATCACAACCTTTCGCCCATCCACATTCCCGACTGTGACCTCAAGCCTCTCACAATCAATCCTTGCCGCATACTTCCTAAGCCAGTCCATACCCAAAATAATTCCGAACCCCGCAAAGTTCAGAACAAAGCAATCACAAACAAACGAGCAATCATGACTCGACACAACTAGACCACGGCATATCATACACAAACATGACGATCCCCCAACTGGATTAGTCACAACCAGTGGCCTATCAACAATATCCGGTTTCAAACCTAACCGGCCTACCAAATCATCACAAACAAAATAATGCGACGCTCCAGTATCAAACAACACTCTAACTGGAACACCACAAATGGAAAGAGTACCTTGAACCACCACACTCTTCCCCTTCTCTTCAGCAGTAGGAGCCTTTGAAGACGACGGAACAGCTCCCAGAGCATAAGCTTGCACAACCTGCCTATTGTAACGACCCGTATTTTACGTGTCGATAAATCGTAGAATTTGTAGGTCGTTAGCGTTGTTTATGTTGTTTCTAGCCTGAGTCGTTTAGAAGTTAACTCGAGTGAAGTGATGAGTCGTAACCGACTCATGGGATGGACCGACCTAGTAGGAGTTGGCTTCATAAGATTGGTGACCGACTTAAGGATCTCCGGATTAAGGCTTGGGTCGTGATAGCCGAGTTAGTAGGGTCAACGGTTTATAGGAAGTGCCGACTTAATAGTTACCGAGTTAAGAGGGGTAACGACCTATAGTGTTAGAGCGACTTAGTAGATTGACCGAGACAGGGAGTTAACTAGTGACCGACTCATAGAAGATAGGGGGGTTGCCGAGTTAAGAGAAGACCGACTCATGGGTTAACGGCTTAAGGAGTTAAGGCCTAGGACGTAGGTTGAGTCGGCTAGGGGTTAGGTCGGCAAGTACCCAGTATAGCTTAGTGTTGTTAAGTCGGCAGGGACATAAGCCATTGAGTCGTGTGCGTTGAGTAGTGTCTTGGGGTTAAGTCGTAGGTTGATGAGTCGTTTGACTCGGGGTAGATGTTGAGTCGTTAGGGACGACTCATGGGATGAGTCGTGAGTCGTTAGAAGGCTTGTGTCTTAGGCCGTGTATGTTTTGAGTCGTATATGAGCTAGGATGTTGAGTCGGCAAAGGGGTCTTGAGTCGCGTCTTAGTTGAGTCGTTGGGTCGGTCTTGGGTTGAGTCGGTGAGACCAGTTGAGTCGTTAGCGACTTAGGGTTAGTTTGGACAGGGGATAGGTCGGCATTGATGAGTCGTATGTAGTTAAGTCGGCACCCTGGTTGAGTCGTATGACCTGGTATCTTGGTATGGTGAGTCGATAGAGGCTTAGGTCGGCTGCTTGTTGAGTCGTGTGGGTGGCTTAGTGTATGAGTCGCGTATGTTATCCCGTGTGTGTTTGGTTGAGTCGTCATACGACTTAGGAGGTGCGGCAGTGTTGTGTTGAGTCGGCTGGGGTAGGTCGTATGACTGATGAGTCGTGAGTTGGCATCTGGGTTAGTGTTAAGTCGTATAGTTGGTTGTGCTAGGTCGTGAGTCGGCAAGGATGGGTCGGCAGGAGATGAGTCGTGGACGACTCATGATGAGTCGGGACCGACTCATGGGGCGACGACTCATGGGGGATCCAGCCTATAAATAGAGGGGTTCGGCTCACTTTTTGGCACCGGTTTTTGAAGCGACGAAGTGCTGCCATTTTGGAGACTCGACTACAGTATTTTCTTCACTTCTTTCTCTACTTCTATCAAGTGCTAAAATCCATTGAAGATTGAAGATCAAGATCAAAGATCAAGAGCCAAAGTTGAAGATTTTCATCCGAAGAGGCTAGATTTCACCGTTTCAAGTGAAATTTCTCCGGATCAAGTCCAAGTCCTTGCTGTCCAGATCTGAAGTTGATTCTTTTTAGGTTGTTTTGGTGATTTGGTGAGTGGTAGTTATCTCTCACACGGACCCAAAGGAGTGTAGTGGATTGGTGATATGTTTATGTGTTAAAGTTAGCGTTTTCTCGCATTTTCCTTAAGTCTGCATGTAGATCCATCATATTTGAAGATGTTTATCTATAGAAGTTATTTATCAAGTATTAGAGACAAAACCCATGTTTTAGATTTGATAGATCTATGCTAAAAACCATGATTTTACATATGTTGGACTTTTGCTCATTTAATTACGAAATTGCCATTATAGTTGATATTGCTTAATAGATCTTGTTTGAATGCTTGAATGTTTGAATGTATGATAGATTTGGTTGCTCCAAGTTAGCTTGTAGTTGATTTGGAACAAGAGGGTTGAAGATGATTCAAAAGCTAAGTGGAAAGGCTCTTGAATGGTGAAAGCTGCCGATGGCATATGAAGCGGGTGTAAAAGCTCATATGGATGGATTCGAGGATGTGGGATCTTGCCATGATGCGAGAGGGCAAAGCATGATTGAGTTGGGACTTTGCCATGATGTGATGAGGCAAGACATATGTTGTGATGGGACGGGTCACGATGACGTTCCAAGCACGGGCTGCGACGACGTGCAAAGTTATGTTGATTACTCGGTGATGCGATCCGAGTTGGTGATAATGGTTAGCTTGAGAAGCGCTTGAGCTAGTATGGATATAGTCGTCGAGGAGGATGACTAGGAGGCTGAGATCTCATCGTTGTTGAAGGTTCTAGCATGCTCAAAGCAAGGGTACGTTGGAACGGGCTGCGACGGCGTTCCAGGCATGGGCTACGACGGCGTGCTAGTACTCTGGGTAGTTGCGAAAATTCCTAGGCACGGGCTACGACGGCGTGCGGAGTTATGGCTAGAACCGGGGTTACCATTAGCCCTTGACGGATGGTCATTCAACTAACGGTGAAATCAAGGCA
The DNA here is from genome assembly GCA_030765085.1 of Allium cepa. Classification (NCBI taxonomy): domain Eukaryota; kingdom Viridiplantae; phylum Streptophyta; class Magnoliopsida; order Asparagales; family Amaryllidaceae; genus Allium; species Allium cepa. The sequence goes on along the minus strand of CM060943.1, from coordinate 31,020,485 downwards.
ATGATAACAGTGATAGCCAGAGTCATGGATGTTTGGATGTTTGGTTGTATCATCATTCGGCTTCAAGAGCGGTGTTTTCTGGGTGCTTATCTGATCTTGGTTTAGGCCTTGGGGGTTTGTATTTGGAAAACATTGCCCTTGACTCGAGTGGTTATTGCTTTACCTTATTTGTCTATATTGTTATGCTTGCTTCTCCTTAGTGTGTGTCTGGGGGCTATCACTGTGAGATGAGGTGGAGTGGGATGGTTTGGTTCCTATTCCTTTTATCCCTTATGCTCTTTTGGTATGTTTGATTGTTAATTTACTGCTCACTAAGACTTTGTCTGACTCAAGGTTTTATGTCTCCTCTTATTACCTTGGGCTGTTCATCCATGTTTGGGATGGGCAGACTAAGTAGCAGGTGGCAGGTGCTGTGCTTAGAGTTTTCCGCTGATGATGACGAAGACGAGCAGGAGGCTTTGCATATTATTTTCTTATATGTACTGGGTATCCGCTGCTGTATTTGATGAGTGTTTGTAGTGAGGTCTTGATGTATGGATTTGTTGAGATGATTGTATAAAACTTCTGTGATGCTTATATGATGATTTTTCTGTTATGAGACTTCACTATATATTTCTCTATTGTATTTTATCCATGCGCTGTGAGTTACGATAGAGATTCTGCGATTTTATTTTACCTTGACTATCGTCCATGGCTGCCTGGCACACCTTTCAGCGCACTGTTCTCTTGTTTTGGTGCGGGAGTCATGGGCGGTCATCACATTTGGTATCGGAGCTTTGGTTAATCGATTTTAGCCAACGCTCGCTGACGTAACTACGTATGAGAGACGTAATTGTATTTTGATGGATGATTACTATATATAATATAGTAGCTTAGATGGGTTTGAACTCCTTATGCAGTTGTTTCTTAAGGTGTTCTAATCATTCCTTTTTGTAGATACTAAGGATGAGTCTAGAAGAGGGACAAGCTGCTAGGGAAGGTCGTACAGTTGAAGAAGTTGCTGGTTATGATGCCAAGTTTGAGGCTATGGTGACTTCAATCGTGAAGAGACAATTGGTGGATTTTCTGGACAGTTCATTTGAGGGGCTTATGGAGAAGACTTCTAGGCACAGGAGCTTGTTTCCTAAAGAAGAACCTGCTGTTATTTTAACCAAGGAAGGGTTTAAACCACCACAAGGCGGAAACAAGAAGAAGAGGCAGCAACAGAAAAAGGGTAAGAGTGGCCAAAAGAAGCAGAAGGGCGAGGTGACCTGCTACAATTGTCAGCAGAAGGGCCATATTTCCAAAGACTGTGGAAATCCAAAGGTGCAGGGAAAGTGTTATAACTGTGATAAGCCAGGACATGTCAAGAAGAATTGTCCAGAGCCGCCAAAGGTTAGGCAGGTTGAGCAAGCCTATGTGTTGAAAGCTGTTCCTTCAACTTCACAAGCTCCTACTGTGGAAGAGAAGGAGAAAAGTGTAGTGGTTTAAGATACTCTTTGTGGCGTTCTAGTTAGGATATTGTTTGGCACTGGAGTGTTGTATTCTCTTGTTTGTAATAACTTGTATGACGATTGGTTAGGAACCAGATATTATTGATAGACCGTTGGTTGTAACTAATTCAGTTGAAGATTTGTCTGGTTTGTATATGATATGCCGTGGTCTAGTTGTGTCGAGTTATGATTGCTCGTTTGTTTGTGATTGCTTTGTTCTGAACTTTGCGGGGTTCAGAATTATTTTGGGTATGGACTGGCTTAGGAAGTATGCGGCTAGGATTGATTGTGAGAGGCTGGAGGTGACAGTCGGGAATGTGGAAGGGCGAAAGGTTGTGATACGATGTAAGCATGAGGAAGGCGTCTTCATGAGCTTCATGTATTCGCTGGTTGTTCCATGGGATGGACTGTCATCGGTGCCTATTGTGAATGGATTTGAGGATGTCTTTGACGAAGTCAAAGGGTTGCCGCCGCATAGGGAGATCGAGTTTCGTATCGATCTAGTTGAGGGAGCCAGACCTGTTGTGATGCCTCTTAGGCGGATGGCACCGAGGGAGCAGCAAGAGCTGAAGGTGCAAGTTGATGACCTTTTACGGAAAGGATTCATTCGGAGAAGTGTGTCCGAATGGGGTGCGCCCGTTGTGTTCGCAACCAAAGCGGATGGATCGTTGAGGTTATGTGTGGATTATCGTGAGCTGAATAAGGTGACTAAGAAGAACAAGTATCCATTGCCGAGAATAGATGACTTGTTTGATCAGCTTCACGAGGCTAAGCTGTTTTCTCAGATGGATTTGGCAACGGGATTTCACCAGTTGAGAGTGGCGAAGGATAGTGTGCCGAAGACTGCTTCCAGGACACCATCCGGGTTTTATGAGTGGCTGGTAATGCCGTTTGGATTGACTAACGCACCAGCATATTTTGTGGATCTTATGAATAGAGTGTTCAGAGATCAGTTGAATAAGTTCGTGCTTGTGTTCGTGGATGATATTTTGGTTTATTCCAGTACTGAGGAAGAGCACAAGACGCACTTGAGAATTGTTTTGGAAATACTACGGAAACATCAGCTGAAGGCTAAGTTTTCGAAGTGTCACTTCTGGAAGGGTGAAGTGAGGTTCTTAGGCCATGTTATCTCTGGAAATGGAATAGCGGTTGATCCCGCTAAGGTGGCAGCAATCCAGGATTGGATTAGACCTAAGAATGCATCCGATATGAGAAGTTTTCTTGGATTAGCTGGATATTATCGACGGTTTATCAAAGACTTTTCCAAGATAGCTGCACCGTTGACAGGATTGACGAAGAAGAACCAAGCATTCAGATGGGATGATAAGTGTGAGCAAGCTTTCGTAATCCTGAAAGAGCGACAGACGAGTGCTCCTGTTTTGACTATTCCAAGTGGGAATGAGGAGATGGTGGTTTACACCGATGCATGTGGCACTGGACTGGGAGCAGTGCTAATGCAGAAGGATAAAGTTGTTGCGTATGCTAGTCGACAACTGAAGCCGCATGAAAGGAATTATCCGACTCATGATTTGGAGTTAGCGGCGATTGTGTTTGCTTTGAAGATGTGGAGACACTACCTATTGGGAGTTAGATTCGAGTTGTTTACGGATCATAAGTCGTTGAAGTATCTGTTCTCCCAAAAGGATTTGAATCTTCGACAGCAAAGGTGGTTAGAGTTTCTAGCATCTTATGATTTTGGTATAGCCTATACTCCAGGAAAAGGTAACGCAGTGGCTGATGCGTTAAGTCGAAGACATGCAGGATTGGGAGCCATGTTTTCGGAATGGAAGAGTCTTGAGTATTTGGCTGGATTTGATTTCAGGCCTAGATGTGAATTGGAACCTGAGATGTTGGCAAACTTATCGATAAGACCTACTCTTGTGGAAAGGATTGGCGAGAGCCAAAAGAGAGATGATAAGCTTGTCAAGATTATCCGTGATTTGGAATCCGGATTGGACCCAGAGAAGGATAAGAGATTCGAGGTCGATCGAGAGGGTTGGCTTCGGAAGCAAGGACGATTGGTTGTTCCCGATATTGATGGATTGAGGGATGAAGTTCTGAGGGAAAGTCATCACTCGAAGTTGACGATTCATCCAGGTGGTAATAAGATGTATCGGGATATGAAGAGAGCTTACTACTGGGAAGGTATGAAGAAGGATGTTGGAAATTTTATTTCCAAGTGTATGAATTGCCAGTTGGTGAAAGCCGAGCAGAGGAAGCCCAGTGGACTGCTTCAGCCATTAGAGATTCCTACATGGAAGTGGGAGCAAGTGTCGATGGATTTTATTGATGGTCTACCGAGAACCAGGACAGGGAATGAAGGGATTTGGGTCATCGTAGATCGTTTGACTAAAAGTGCAAGGTTCATTCCTGTTCGATCGACTAGGACTGCATCAAAGTTGGCTGAGTTGTATGTGAAGTGGATTGTTCGATTCCATGGTGTTCCGAAGAGTATAGTGAGCGATCGAGACCCATTGTTCACTAGTGGATTTTGGAAGAGCTTCCAGGAAGTTTTGGGAACTGAGTTGTGTTTGAGTACAGCTTATCACCCTCAAACAGATGGTCAGACTGAGAGAGTCAACCGAGTTTTGGAAGGTCTTCTTAGAGCTTGTATTTTGGACTTCGGAGGATCATGGGAAGATCACCTTCATTTGGTGGAATTTGCTTATAATAACAGTTATCAGTCGAGTATTGGTATGGCACCATATGAGGCATTATATGGAAGACCGTGTAACTCTCCGACATGTTGGTTGGAAACTGGAGAAAAGCTGATACTTGGGCCAGAGATGATTCGACAGACTTCAGATTGTATAGAGATCATTCGACAAAGAATGAAGGCAGCCCAGGATCGTCAGAAAAGTTATGCAGATAATCGTCGAAAGGATTTGGAATTCGACGTGGGTGATATGGTTTTTGTGAAGATTTCTCCATTGAAGAATGTTGTTAGATTCGGGAACAAAGGAAAGTTGACTCCGAGATTTGTTGGACCATTCCCGATTATCGAGCGGATTGGAAAGCTCGCTTATAGGTTGGAGTTACCGGAAAAGATGGCGGGTGTGCATAATGTTTTTCATGTATCCTATCTACGGAAGTATGTGCACGACCCAACTACGGTGGTTTCTGCTCATAGCTGTGAAGACTTAGAGGTTGATCCAGTGGTTACGAGACCTCGTAGGCCGCTTCGTATTGTTGAAACCGATACGAAACAGCTTAGGAGGAAGACGATTACGTTGCTCAAGGTACAATGGAGTGACGATGTTAACGACTGTACATGGGAGGAGGAAGAGAGGATGAAGGCAGCTCATCCCGGACTCTTCGAGGTATGGCCCTAAAGTGTCGTGACATCTCATGAATTTGTAGCTTGTTCTAAGTCTTAGAATTCTGCATGCTAGGCTAGAATTGGTTGCATGGTTTGTTGATTGCTATGGATGGTAGGCATGCGAAATATCTTTGGTTGTTGTTGTTTGTTTGGAATTTCGGGGGCGAAATTCCTAAGGGGGAGAGAATGTAACGACCCGTATTTTACGTGTCGATAAATCGTAGAATTTGTAGGTCGTTAGCGTTGTTTATGTTGTTTCTAGCCTGAGTCGTTTAGAAGTTAACTCGAGTGAAGTGATGAGTCGTAACCGACTCATGGGATGGACCGACCTAGTAGGAGTTGGCTTCATAAGATTGGTGACCGACTTAAGGATCTCCGGATTAAGGCTTGGGTCGTGATAGCCGAGTTAGTAGGGTCAACGGTTTATAGGAAGTGCCGACTTAATAGTTACCGAGTTAAGAGGGGTAACGACCTATAGTGTTAGAGCGACTTAGTAGATTGACCGAGACAGGGAGTTAACTAGTGACCGACTCATAGAAGATAGGGGGGTTGCCGAGTTAAGAGAAGACCGACTCATGGGTTAACGGCTTAAGGAGTTAAGGCCTAGGACGTAGGTTGAGTCGGCTAGGGGTTAGGTCGGCAAGTACCCAGTATAGCTTAGTGTTGTTAAGTCGGCAGGGACATAAGCCATTGAGTCGTGTGCGTTGAGTAGTGTCTTGGGGTTAAGTCGTAGGTTGATGAGTCGTTTGACTCGGGGTAGATGTTGAGTCGTTAGGGACGACTCATGGGATGAGTCGTGAGTCGTTAGAAGGCTTGTGTCTTAGGCCGTGTATGTTTTGAGTCGTATATGAGCTAGGATGTTGAGTCGGCAAAGGGGTCTTGAGTCGCGTCTTAGTTGAGTCGTTGGGTCGGTCTTGGGTTGAGTCGGTGAGACCAGTTGAGTCGTTAGCGACTTAGGGTTAGTTTGGACAGGGGATAGGTCGGCATTGATGAGTCGTATGTAGTTAAGTCGGCACCCTGGTTGAGTCGTATGACCTGGTATCTTGGTATGGTGAGTCGATAGAGGCTTAGGTCGGCTGCTTGTTGAGTCGTGTGGGTGGCTTAGTGTATGAGTCGCGTATGTTATCCCGTGTGTGTTTGGTTGAGTCGTCATACGACTTAGGAGGTGCGGCAGTGTTGTGTTGAGTCGGCTGGGGTAGGTCGTATGACTGATGAGTCGTGAGTTGGCATCTGGGTTAGTGTTAAGTCGTAGGGTTGGTTGTGCTAGGTCGTGAGTCGGCAAGGATGGGTCGGCAGGAGATGAGTCGTGGACGACTCATGATGAGTCGGGACCGACTCATGGGGCGACGACTCATGGGGGATCCAGCCTATAAATAGAGGGGTTCGGCTCACTTTTTGGCACCGGTTTTTGAAGCGACGAAGTGCTGCCATTTTGGAGACTCGACTACAGTATTTTCTTCACTTCTTTCTCTACTTCTATCAAGTGCTAACATCCATTGAAGATTGAAGATCAAGATCAAAGATCAAGAGCCAAAGTTGAAGATTTTCATCCGAAGAGGCTAGATTTCACCGTTTCAAGTGAAATTTCTCCGGATCAAGTCCAAGTCCTTGCTGTCCAGATCTGAAGTTGATTCTTTTTAGGTTGTTTTGGTGATTTGGTGAGTGGCAGTTATCTCTCACACGGACCCAAAGGAGTGTAGTGGATTGGTGATATGTTTATGTGTTAAAGTTAGCGTTTTCTCGCATTTTCCTTAAGTCTGCATGTAGATCCATCATATTTGAAGATGTTTATCTATAGAAGTTATTTATCAAGTATTAGAGACAAAACCCATGTTTTAGATTTGATAGATCTATGCTAAAAACCATGATTTTACATATGTTGGACTTTTGCTCATTTAATTACGAAATTGCCATTATAGTTGATATTGCTTAATAGATCTTGTTTGAATGCTTGAATGTTTGAATGTATGATAGATTTGGTTGCTCCAAGTTAGCTTGTAGTTGATTTGGAACAAGAGGGTTGAAGATGATTCAAAAGCTAAGTGGAAAGGCTCTTGAATGGTGAAAGCTGCCGATGGCATATGAAGCGGGTGTAAAAGCTCATATGGATGGATTCGAGGATGTGGGATCTTGCCATGATGCGAGAGGGCAAAGCATGATTGAGTTGGGACTTTGCCATGATGTGATGAGGCAAGACATATGTTGTGATGGGACGGGTCACGATGACGTTCCAAGCACGGGCTGCGACGACGTGCAAAGTTATGTTGATTACTCGGTGATGCGATCCGAGTTGGTGATAATGGTTAGCTTGAGAAGCGCTTGAGCTAGTATGGATATAGTCGTCGAGGAGGATGACTAGGAGGCTGAGATCTCATCGTTGTTGAAGGTTCTAGCATGCTCAAAGCAAGGGTACGTTGGAACGGGCTGCGACGGCGTTCCAGGCACGGGCTACGACGGCGTGCTAGTACTCTGGGTAGTTGCGAAAATTCCTAGGCACGGGCTACGATGGCGTGCGGAGTTATGGCTAGAACCGGGGTTACCATTAACCCTTGACGGATGGTCATTCAACTAACGGTGAAATCAAGGCAATGATAACAGTGATAGCCAGAGTCATGGATGTTTGGATGTTTGGTTGTATCATCATTCGGCTTCAAGAGCGGTGTTTTCTGGGTGCTTATCTGATCTTGGTTTAGGCCTTGGGGGTTTGTATTTGGAAAACATTGCCCTTGACTCGAGTGGTTATTGCTTTACCTTATTTGTCTATATTGTTATGCTTGCTTCTCCTTAGTGTGTGTCTGGGGGCTATCACTGTGAGATGAGGTGGAGTGGGATGGTTTGGTTCCTATTCCTTTTATCCCTTATGCTCTTTTGGTATGTTTGATTGTTAATTTACTGCTCACTAAGACTTTGTCTGACTCAAGGTTTTATGTCTCCTCTTATTACCTTGGGCTGTTCATCCATGTTTGGGATGGGCAGACTAAGTAGCAGGTGGCAGGTGCTGTGCTTAGAGTTTTCCGCTGATGATGACGAAGACGAGCAGGAGGCTTTGCATATTATTTTCTTATATGTACTGGGTATCCGCTGCTGTATTTGATGAGTGTTTGTAGTGAGGTCTTGATGTATGGATTTGTTGAGATGATTGTATAAAACTTCTGTGATGCTTATATGATGATTTTTCTGTTATGAGACTTCACTATATATTTCTCTATTGTATTTTATCCATGCGCTGTGAGTTACGATAGAGATTCTGCGATTTTATTTTACCTTGACTATCGTCCATGGCTGCCTGGCACACCTTTCAGCGCACTGTTCTCTTGTTTTGGTGCGGGAGTCATGGGCGGTCGTCACACCTATCCTTCCTCGGCTCTGGACAATCCTTCCTGAAATGCCCTGGCTTATCACAGTTATGGCACTTCGCCGGCGCCTTTGGATTCCTACAATCCTTGGAGAGATGACCCTTCTGCTGGCAATTATAGCAAGTCACTTCGCCTTTCGGCCTCTTCTGGCCATCCTTACCCTTCTGTTGCTGCTGCTTCCTCTTCTTGTTGCCACTCTGCTGTGGTTTAGATCCTTCCCTGGTTACAGCAACAACAGAACTTTCCTTAGGAAACAAACTCTCATGCCTAAGGGCTTTCTCTACAAGCTTCTCAAATGGATCGTCCAAGTGATCCACCAACTGCCTTCCAGGATAAGCATCCAGACCAGTCACAAACTTTTCATTCTTCTGGTAGGGAGAATCAATATATGATCTGGCATACTTGGACAAAGCTTCAAACTCAGAAATATACTCAAGAACCGGCCTCCCTCCTTGCTTGAGCTCCACAAACCTCTTAAACAAGACGGACTTCTGAGCCGTAGAGATGAACTTGGCTTCAAATCTAACTTGGAATTGCTCCCAAGTAATCTCTTCTTCTGGGGTATCGATGGTGATAGAATTCCACCAATCAGCAGCTCTTCCCTGAAGTTGTCTCGATGCAAGCTTCCTCTTGGTTGCATCCTCAATCCCCAAGTCACCAAAAATTCTTCTGCAAGCATTAATCCATCTCTGCACCTCAATAGTCGACTCCGTTCCCAAGAAAGCTTTTCCTCCAAGAGAAGTATAATCTTTGCAAAGCTTAGCAAAATCCACCGGCCTTGGAGCTTGGACTTGAACTCCCACATCCACAGAAGATCCTGAAGCTGGTACCCTCCTCATGATAGAAGTCATCATAGCTTCAAACATAGCTCCATAATCAACAGCTTCCCTAGCAGCTCGACTATCCCTCGCAGCTTGTCTCTCACTTCGACTCATTCTTAATATCTGTAAAAAGAATGATTAGAACACCTTGAGAAACAACTGCATAAGGAGTTCAAATCCTTCTAAGCCACTATATTATATATAGTAATCATTCATCAAAATACAATTACGTCTCTCATACGTAGTTACGTCAGCGAGCGTTGGCTAAAATCGATTAACCAAAGCTTTGATACCAAATGTGACGACCGCCCATGACTCCCACACCAAAACAAGGGAAAAGTGCGCTGAAAGGCGTGCAAGGCAGCCATGGACGATAGTCAGGGTAAAATAGAATCGCAGAATCTCTATCATAACTCACAGCGCATGGATAAAATACAATAGAGAAATATATAGTGAAGCCTCATAACAGAAAATCATCATATAAGCATCACAGTAGTTTTATACAATCATCTCAATAAATCCATACATCAAGACCTCACTACAAAACACTCATCAAATACAGCAGCGGATATCCAGTACATATAAGAAATAATATGCATAGCCTCCTGCTCGTCTTCGTCATCATCAGCGGAGAACTCTAAGCCCAGCACCTGCCACCTGCTACCTAGTCTGCCCATCCCAACATGGATGAACAGCCCAAGGTAATAAGAGGAGACATAAAACCTTGAGTCAGACAAAGTCTTAGTGAGCAGTAAATTAACTATCAAACATACCAAAAGAGCATAAGGGATAAAATGAATAGGAACCAAACCATTCCACTCCATCTCTTTCTACAGTGATAGCCCCCAGACACACACTAAGGAGAAGCAATCATAGCATAGCAGGTAATTAAAGTAAAGCAATAATCACTCGAGTCAAGGACGATGTTTTCCAAATACAAACCCCCAAGGCCTAAACCAAGATCAGATAAGCACCCAGAAAACACCGCTCTAGAGGCCGAATGATAATACAATCAAACATCCATGACTCTGGCTATCACTGTTATCTTTGCCTTGATTTCACCGTTAGTTGAATGACCATCCGTCAAGGGCTAATGGTAACCCCGGTTCTAGCCATAACCCCGCACGTCGTCGCAGCCCGTGCCTAGGAATTTTCGCAACTACCCAGAGTACTAGCACGTCATCGCAGCCCGTGCCTGGAACGTCGTCGCAGCCCGTTCCAACGTACTCTTGCTTTGAGCATGCTAGAACCTTCAACAACGATAAGATCTCAGCCTCCTAGTCATCCTCCTTGACGACTATTTCCATACTAGCTCAAGCGCCTCTCAAGCTAACCATTATCACCAACCCGGATCGCATCACCGAGTTATCAACATAACTTTGCACGTCGTCGCAGCACGTGCTTGGAACGTCATCATGACCCATCCCATCTCAACATCACACTTTGCTTCATCGCATCATAGCAAAGTTCCATCTCGATCTCATGCCATGCCTTATCACATCATAGCAAAGTCCCATCTCACATCATACTTTGCTTCTTCGCATCATGGCAAAGATATCATCATCAAATCCATCCATATGAGCTTCCACATCCGCTTCATATGCTACAGGCAGCTATCACCATTCAAGAGCCTTTCCACTTAGCTTTTGAATCATCTTCAACCATCTTGTTCCAAATCAACTACAAGCTAACTTGGAACAATCAAACCAATCATACATCCAAACATTCAAGCATTCAAACAAGATCTAATAAGCAATATCAACTATAATGGCAATCTCGTAAATAAATGAGCAAAAGTCCAACATGCATGATTCATAGGTTTTTAGCATAGATCTATCAAATATAAAACATGGGTTTTGTCTCTAATACTTGTTAAATAAACTTGCATAAACAAACATCTTTGGAAACAATGGATCTAGACTTGGATCTAAGAAAAATGCATGAAATCTCTAACTTTAACACTCAAACATGCCACCAATCCAATATACTCCTTTGGGTCCGCGTGAGAGATAACTACCACACACCAAATCACCCAAAACACCTTGAAAACAACACACTTCAGATCTGGACAGCGAAGATCCAAACTTGATCCGGCAATATCTCGCTTCAATCGATGAAATCTAGCTCGAACGGATGAAGATCTTCAACATTGGCACTTGGATCTTCGATCTCGATCTTCGATCTTGGATGGATGTTAGATCTAGATTGGAATGGAGAAAAGAAGATGAAGAAATGTTGTAGTCGAGTCTTCAAAATGGCAGCACTTCGTCGCTTCAAAAACCGGTGCCAAAAAGTGAGCCAAACCCCTCTATTTATAGGCTGAATCCCCCATGAGTCGTACGCCCCATGAGTCGTCACCGACCCAACTCTTGAGTCGTCCCCGACTCATCTCCATGCCGACTCAACACAACATAGCCGACTTACCATGAGTCATTCACGACTCATTGCCATGACGACCTAACACAAAACCCACATGGCCGACTTAACACTTAGCCGCTTATGCGACTTAACCCAGACACGACCCAACGACTTATACACAGGACGACCTAACACCACACAAGGTCATACGACCTAACTTCTAGCCGACTCAACTACTCAAAATGCCTCCGACTCACGACCTTATGACTCAACAACATACACACGACTCAACTACGATGCCGATTCACGACTCATCCACCAAGCCGACTCAACACAAACACGGGACCTCTCAACTTTTCACATGAGTCGCTCAACGACCTAACTAGTATGCGACTCATCGCCCCAACTACCTAACGACTTACGACTCATAGCATACACGACTCAAAACAACTTATGACCTATGACTCGGCCATACGACTCATCTTGCTAACCCGCTATCTCCTAAGTCGGTCTTTCTTAAGTCGGTCGCCAACCCTTAAACCGCTGTCTCGTGAGTCGGTCACCATCTTAACTCGTCTAAGCCTATGAGTCGGCCCTCTATGAGTCGGTCACGACTCATCACTTCACTCAGGTTAACTCCTAAACGACTCATGCTAGAGGCAACACAAACAACACTATCAACATGCAAATTCTACGATTTATCGACACGTAAAATACGGGTCGTTACAATTTACCATCGCTGGAGAGTGGTGCACCATGGTACCGTTCCGTTTCAAATCCATGCACGCATTTCTAACAGTCCTACGACACTGTTTCGCCATTTTGGTCGGATGTTGCACCTTGCATCGTGGATGTTGCACCCTGTATATATCGATTACTCGGACGACCATAACTTCTGGCTCGTTTAGAGTTATGGGAGCCATAACCTGTCAAAACGAATACCACGGTGAGTTCTACGGTTTGACAGCTTTCAGCCGTCAACGGATAAATTAATGTACAAAAAGCACAACCTGAATTTCAATCGGGTCTCGTTAGTTTTTTACCCTTCGTTTTTTCGACACCGGATTTTTACGGTTAAACGGGATTACCGTGGCTCGTCTTCAATTTACCATCGTTGGAGAGTGGTGCACCATGGTACTGTTCTGTTTCAAATCCATGCACGCATTTCTAAAAGTCGTACGACACTGTTTTGCCATTTCGGACGGATGTTGCACCTTGCACCGTGGATGTTGCACCCTGTAGATATGGATTGTTCGGACGGCCACAACTTCTGACTCGTTTAGAGTTACGGGAGCCATAATCTATCAAAACGAAGGCCACGGTGAGTTCTACGGCTTTGACAGCTTTCAGCCATCAACGGATTGATTAATGCCCAAAAAGGACAACCCGAATCTCAATCTGGTCTCGTAAGTTATTTACCCTTCGTTTTTTCGACACCGGATTTTTACGGTAAAATGGGATTACCGTGGCTCGTCTTCGATTTACCATAGCTGAAGAGTGATGCACCACGGTACTATTCCGTTTCATATCCATGCACGCATTTCTAAAAGTCGTACGACACTGTTTCGCCATTTCGGACGGACGTTGCACCTTGCACCGTGGATGTTGCACCCTGTAGATATCGATTATTCGGACGGCCATAACTTCTGGCTCGTTTAGTGTTACGGGAGCCATAACCTGTCAAAAAGAAGGCCTCGGTGAGTTCTATGGGTTTAACAGCTTTCAGCCGTCAACGGATAGATTAATGCCCAAAAAGGACAACCGAATCTCAATCGGGTCTCGTAAGTTTTTTACCCTTCGTTTTTTCGACACCGGATTTTACGGTAAAACGGGATTACAGTGGCTCGTCTTCGATTTACCATCGCTGAAGAGTGGTGCACCATGGTACTGTTCCGTTTCAGATCCATGCACGCATTTCTAAAAGTCGTACGACGCTGTTTCCCCATTTCGGACGGACGTTGCACCTTGCACCGCGGATGTTGCACCCTGTAGATATCGATTATTCGGACGGCCATACCTTCTCGCTCGTTTAGAGTTACGGGCGCCATAACCTGTCAAAACGAAGGACACGGTGAGTTCTACGGCTTTGATAGCTTTCAGCCGTCAACGGATAGATTAATGCCCAAAAAGGACAACCCGAATCTTAATCGGGTCTCGTAAGTTTTTTACCCTTCGTTTTTTCGACATTGGGTTTTTACGGTAAAACTGGCTCGTCTTCGATTTACCATCGCTGGAGAGTGGTGCACCATGGTACTGTTCCGTTTCAGATCCATGCACGCAATTCTAAAAGTCATACAACACTGTTTCGCCATTTCGGACGGATGTTGCACCTTGCACCGCGGATGTTGCACCTTGTAGATATCGATTATTCGGATGTCCATAACTTCTGGCTCGTTTGGAGTTACGGGAGCCATAACCTGTCAAAACGAAGGCCATGGTGAGTTCTACGGCTTTGACAGCTTTCAGCCGTCGACGGATAGATTAATGCCCAAAAAGGTCAACCCGAATCTCAGTCGGGTCTCGTAAGTTTTCCGCCCTTCGTTTTTTCGACACCGGATTTTTACGGTAAAACTGGCTCATCTTCGATTTACTACCATTGGAGAGTGGTGCACCATGGTACCGTTCCGTTTCAAATCCATGCACGCATTTCTAAAAGTTGTACGGCACTGTTTCGCCATTTCGGACGGATGTTGCACCTTGCACCGCGGATGTTGCACCCTGTAGATATCGATTATTCGGACGTCCATAACTTCTGGCTCGTTTAGAGTTACGGGAGCCATAACCTGTCAAAACAAAGGCCACGGTGAGTTCTACGGCTTTGACATCTTCCAGCCATCAACGGATAGATTAATGCCCAAAAAGCTCAACCCGAATCTCAATCGGGTCTCGTAAGTTTTTTACCCTTCGTTTTTTCGACAACGGATTTTTACGGTAAAACGGGATTACTGTGGCTCGTCTTCGATTTGCCATCATTGGAGAGTGGTGTGTTTGCGCCAAAATTGGTCACAAACCCCCAAATATTGTGAAAGCACCAGTGTTGGAATATAAATCAGTAATATCCAAACACAAATCACAGATTTAGGCAAGCAACACGCAGTAAAATAGAAATTACGAACGAGAACACACAATTTATAGTGGTTCGGCTATCTCCGGCCTACGTCCACTTCAAAGGTTTTAACTTTTATTGATGTTCTTCGCTGATTACTCTTGATTACAGCGGATTACAGTTGTTGATAGCCTTGAAATCTGAATACAACAATGATAATGAAGTATGTAATTCAATCCAGCAGAGTCTGGACGTTCAATGGTGGAAGCTCCGAAAAGTCCCCCTTTCTGAAGGCTTCAAGGTGCTATTTATAGGCGTAGGAGGCCCAGATCTCACTCAAACTTCGGGAGACTTCTTCTGGCACGTGAGTGGGCCCACCCGACCGGCCCCACCAAGTTTTGTCTCGATCTGACATCGATTCGAAGTGATTTCGAACCCATCAAGAAATGGTCCAATCGAGCAGAAACTTGGCAGGAGCAATCTTTATCTTGTATGTAAGCTACTCTGAAAATTTCGTGGCATTTGGATCAGTGGATTTCGAGATATCATGGATTCGAAATGGCGTTTTCTGCATGGCTGTTTGGTTCGAAACCATCCATTCGAACCGATGGTTTCGAACCGATAGTGGCACGTGCCTTCGCAGCGACGTGGAGTGCAAATCTCGAACCGATCCGGTCTTCACCCCGAGTTGACCGCTTCGACTCCTAATATCTCGGCGCATTCGAACCAATGAAGGACACGTCACCATGGCTAGTTGACCCAGTGGATTCGAACGAAGCTTCTTGGATGGGTTCGAATAGGGTTCCAACGATGGGTTCGAACGAAGACCTATCGATGGAGTCGAACGACCAATGCTTGATGGATTCGAACCAGCTACTCTCCGATGGATTCGAGGCCCATTGTTATGAACTTGGTAGGTTCGAACTTGATGGGTTCAAACCCGAGGCACCCCGAGGGGTTCGAAGGTGATGGGTTCGAACCTGATGGGTTCGAATCTCGGGCCTTTTCTTCCAAATTGAATTGATCATAACTTGAGCGTATGAACTCTGATTGACTCGAAATTTGAGACGCTGGCTTCTACAGCTTTGCTTGTCATGTCCTATCAATTGTGGCCCGTTCCGGACTCGGACAAAATTCATTGATATCCATGGTTATCCTGCAATGCATTGTCGACATTCGAGAATAATAATCATCAATTTTTGGTAAATCTTGGGTATCTCAACTTTGCCAAAAGTTGGGATAACACTTTGCCCCCCAAAACATGCCTTTTTGTAAAATGTATGTTTTGAACGGTCTTAAATCGAGTGTAATAAATTCATGTTTCATCGATAGCTGCAGTATTATCAATCAAGTTTGTGGCTGTTCGAAGCCAAATCAGCATTCGTTCTTTACGTAGAAATTGAGAATGAAGTTCCGTAGTCTCTCCGGACTATTAATGGCTACTCTGAACCCTTACTAAGCCCATTCTAGACTTAGTGATTGAATAGAAAGATCCTATTGCACTCTGGCGTTGCCTTCTATCCCCTGCACTCTGGTCCCAGTTAGGACGTATAGCGATGTCAAGGTCGTTCTAGACCGATCATAGCCTCTCCGGGCTCTTGCTGGATTCCATCTTGTCACTCTCTGTTGAAGGGGAAACAGCGCTTAAGTGAGTTGATCCTGCCGCTCTTCGGCGAAGCAACTCACTTCTTGCACTCCGGTTCAGTGTATCTGAACATTAAGCGATGTCTTGATCGTTCGAGACCGATCATAGCCTCTCCGGGCTCTTGCTAGATCCCATCCTGTCACTCTCCGGTGAAGGGGAAACAGCGCTTGAGTGTGTTGATCCTGTCGCTCTCCGGCGAAGCAACTCACTTCTTGCACTCCGGACCCCGTCTCTCTGGGTAGGGTCATAAAGCGATCATGTTTATATTGGTATTTAATGTTCATCCTTTTACTCTCCGGTCAAAAGGTTTATTGCAAGAGATTCTAATTTATTTATCAAAATTCGAGTTCTAGATGTTCAATCTCAAACATCAGAGAAAAGCTAAACATTGCCTCTCCGGGCATATCGGTTTATGTCCATCTCAGAGCATGCCTAGGGATCTCTCCGGTTCCCGTACATGTGTAAGTGGAGTAACCGTTTATTCTTGAAAATTAATCGAAATGAAATTATTCGACCAAAGTCCAAATCCTGGACTTGGCCCTTGCCATCTTTAATCAGTTGATGACGAGTCGTGATCCCGATCCAGGATCGTTCCTGTTAGGTGGAGGTGGTAGTTGTTCAAGTCTTGTCGCTGCTGTCCGTTCTCTGACATATTGTGGCAATCTACCAACCCTAGCATGTTCTTCCACCTCATCCTTTAGGTGACGGCATTCATCTGTGGTGTGCCCATCCAGCTCATGGAATAGGCAATATTTTCTAGTCCTGTGCTCCCGCTCGGTGGGATCCCTTATAGGTGGCTTTCGATAGGGAAGTTGCCCCCGAGTTTCAGTGTAGATTCTTTCTAAGCCTGCAGTCAGATCGGTGTACTGCCTGAATCTTGGTTCTCGGAATTTCTTCCGTTTATCAGGACCATCATGTCTGTCATCCTGTTTCCTCTTTCCTTTGTCTACTACAGGCTGTTCTCTGGGGATTTCTTCGCTCCGCGCGGTATTTTGTTTCCCGACTCTCGGCTCGTGATTCTTCTAATCGGATGAACTTTTCAGCTTTATGAAAGAATTCTCCAAGATCTTGCGGTGGATCTTTAGTTAGAGATTCTTTAAATTTGGTGCCTTCCGCGACTCCTGCCACCGCCGCCATTAAAATCATTAATGGATCCGGGCGATCTACAGAAGTCACTGTCACATTGAATCTCTGCAGAAAATCTTTTATGGACTCTCCAGTCCTTTGCTTGATCGAAGCTAAAGTCATCACGCTCTTGGGTCGTGTCATGGACCCTAAACTGTCTCATGAAGCAGTCAACAAGCTCGCTCCATGTTCCTATCGATCCAGTCTCTAGTTGTCTGAACCATAGTGAAGCTAAATCTGATAAATATAGAGGGAAGCATCGGCCATCACTTCCTCGGATGCCCCCAGCACTTCCATGTGCCTGATATATCTGGTAATATGCATGGTCGGGTCTGATCTCCCGTCATAAGGTTCTAGCGCTGGTAGTTTGAACTTTGGAGGGTTCCTTGCGTTTCGGATGTTTGGAGTGAATGGACTCCGACTAACTTCTTCCAGACCTCCGCTAGGCAATCCTCCTCTCATGATTCTTCGCATGAGGCCAATCATTCTCTCGTCTCCTTCCAGTGGTTGACCTTTTGTTAAGCTTCTATCCTGCCCCCCGAGCCTTGAAGGGAATTCTGGTACGTATTCTTCTAGTGGCTCGTTAGCGTAAGCATTAGCTCCAGTCTGTTGAGCTCCGTCTGTTGGTCTTCCAGTATCGGACCCTGAGGGTCTGCCCCCAAGGCCTTGTTGACCACCTTCAACTCCTGTATTCTGGTCTTGAACCTGACCTTCATTAGCTTCAGCAATCCTGATTAATTGTCCCGCACTCGTAGCTGTTGTAGTTGGTCCAAGGTTTTGCATGTTCGCCGCCCTCATCTGTTCGAGGAAATTCTGCAGCATCTCCTGTTGACTCTTCATCATGCTTTCGCGTAATGAATTAGCCATAGCCTCCATCTCGTCTCTAGTGATGTAGACGAAAGCTTGTCCTTCTCCTGATCCTGAGGATGCTTCTTGGCTTCCTCCTTGTTGGCTCCTATCAACTCTTTGTCTTGTTTGTCGAGTCATTGTTTCTGGATTGGAGTTTCTTCAAACTTTTGAATCTGAATTCTGAATCTGATGTAGCGGGTGCTGGTTCTTCTCGGTGAAAGCACCAAAGTGTTTGCGCCAAAATTGGTCACAAACCCCCAAATATTGTGAAAGCACCAGTGTTGGAATATAAATCAGCAATATCCAAACACAAATAACAGACTTGAGCCAAAATTGGTCTCGTAAGTTTTTTGCCCTTCGTTTTTTCGACACCGGATTTTTACGGTAAAATGGAATTACCGTGGCTCGTCCTTGATTTACCATCGCTGGAGAGTGATGCACCATGGTACTGTTCCGTTTCAAATCCATGCACGCATTTCTAAAAGACCTACGTCACTTTTCTCCATTTCGGACGGATGTTGCACCTTGCACCACGGATGTTGCACCCTGTAGATATCGATTATTCGGACGTCCATAACTTCTGTCTCGTTTATAGTTACGGGAGCCATAACCTTTCAAAACGAAAGCCACGGTGAGTTCTACGGCTTTGACTGCTTTCAGCCATCAACGGATAGATTAATGCCCAAAAAGGACAACCCGAATCTCAATATGGTCTCGTAAGTTTTTTACCCTTCGTTTTTTCGACACCGGATTTTTACAGTAAAACGGGATTACCGTGGCTCGTCTTCGACTTACCATCGCTGGAGAGTGGTGCACCATGGTACCGTTCCATTTCAAATCCATGCACGCATTTCTAAAAGTCCTACGGCACTGTTTCGCCATTTCCGCCGGATGTTGCACCTTGAATCGTGGATGTTGCACCCTGTAGATATCGATTACTCGGACGGCCATAACTTCTGGCCCGTTTAGAGTTACGGGAGCCATAACGTGTCAAAACGAAGGCCACGGTGAGTTCTACGGGTTTGACAGGTTTCAGTCATCAACGGATAGATTAATGCCCAAAAAGCACAACCCGAATCTCAATCGGGTCTCGTAAGTTTTTTACCCTTCGTTTTTTCGACACCGGATTTTAACGGTAAAACGGGATTACCTTGGCTCGTCATCGATTTACCATCGTTGGAGAGTGGTGCACCATGGTACGGTTCCGTTTCAAATCTATGCACGCATTTCTAAAAGTCGTACGGCACTGTTTCGCCATTTCGCACGGATGTTGCACCTTGCACCGGGGATGTTGCACCCTATAGATATGGATTATTCGGACGGCCATAACTTCTGGCTCGTTTAGAGTTACGGGAGCCATAACCTGACAAAACAAAGGCCACGGTGAGTTCTACGGCTTTGACAGCTTTCAGCCGTCAACAGATAGATTAATGCCAAAAAGGACAACCCGAATCTCAATCGGGTCTCGTATGTTTTTTACCCTTTATTTTTTCGACACCGAATTTTTACGGTAAAACGGGATTACCGTGGCTCGTCTTTGATTTACCATCCTTGGAGAGTGGTGCACCATGGTACTGTTCCGTTTCGAATCCATGCACGCATTTCTAAAAGTTGTACGGCACTGTTTCGCCATTTCTGACGGACGTTGCACCTTGCACCGTGGAAGTTGCACCCTGTAGATATCGATTATTTGGATGGCCATAACTTCTGGCTCGTTTAGAGTTACGGGAGCCATAACCTGTCAAAACGAAGGCTACGGTGAGTTCTACGGCTTTGACAGCTTTCAGCGGTTAACGGATAGATTAGTGCCCAAAAAGGACTACCCGAATCTAAATCTGGTCTCGTAAGTTTTTTTCCCTCGTTTTTTCGACACCGGATTTTTACGGTAAAACGGGATTACCTTTGCTCGTCTTCGATTTACCATCGCTGGAGAGTGGTCCACCATGGTACTGTTCCGTTTCAAATCCATGCACGCATTTCTAAAAGTCCTACGGCACTGTTTCGCCATATCGGCCGGACGTTGCACCTTGCACCGTGGATGTTGCACCCTGTAGATATCGATTATTCGGACGGCCATAACATCTAGCTCATTTAGTGTTACGGGAGCCATAACCTGTCAAAACGAAGGCCACGGTGAGTTCTACGGCTTTGACAGCTTTCAACCGTCAACGGATAGATTAATTCCCAAAAAGGACAACCCGAATCTCAATCGGGTCTCGTAAGTTTTTTACCCTTCGTTTCTTAGACATCGGATTTTCACGGTAAAATGTAATTACCGTGGCTCGTCTTTGATTTACCATCGCTGGAGAGTGGTACACCATGGTACTATTCCGTTTCAAATCCATGCATGCATTTCTAAAAGACGTACAACACTGTTTCGCCATTTCGAACGGATGTTGCACCTTGCACCGCGGATGTTGCACCCTGTAGATATCGATTATTCGGACGTCCACAACTTCTGGCACGTTTAGAGTTACGGGAGCCACAAGCTGTCAAAACAAAGGCCACGGTGAGTTCTACGGCTTTGACAGCTTTCAGCCGTCAATGGATAGAGTAATGCCCAAGGACAACCCGAATCTCAATCTAAGTTTTTTACCCTTCGTTTTTTCGACACCGGATTTTTACGGTAAAACGGGATTACCGTGGATCTTCTTCGATTTAACATCGCTGGAGAGTGGTGCACCATGGTACCGTTCCGTTTCAAATCCATGCACGCATTTCTAAAAGACCTACGGCACTGTTTCACCATTTCGGCCGGATGTTGCATCTTGCATCGTGGATGTTGCACCTTGTAGATATCAATTACTCGGACGGCCATAACTTCTGGCTTGTTTAGAGTTACGGGAGCCATAACCTGTCAAAACGAAGGCCACGATGAGTTCTACGGCTTTGACCACTTTCAGCCGTCAACGGATAGATTAATGTCCAAAAAGCACAACCCGAATCTCAATCAGGTCTCGTAAGTTTTTTACCCTTCGTTTTTTCGACACCGGATTTTTACGGTAAAACGGAATTACCGTGGCTCGTCCTCGATTTACCATCGCTGGAGAGTGGTGCACCATGGTACGGTTCCATTTCAAATCCATGCACGCATTTCTAAAAGTCGTACGGCACTGTTTCGCCATTTCGAACGGATGTTGCACCTTGCACCGGGGATGTTGCACCCTGTAGATATGGATTATTCGGACGGCCATAACTTCTGGCTCGTTTAGAGTTACGGGAGCCATAACCTGATAAAACAAAGGCCACAGTGAGTTCTACGGCTTTGACAGCTTTCAGCCGTCAACGGATAGATTAATGACCAAAAAGGACAACCCGAATCTCAATCGCGTCTCGTATGTTTTTTACCCTTCATTTTTTCGACACCGAATTTTTACGGTAAAACGGGATTACCGTGGCTCGTCTTCGATTTACCATCCTTGGAGAGTGGTGCAACATGGTACTGTTCCGTTTCGAATCCATGCACGCATTTCTAAAAGTTGTACGGCACTGTTTCGCCATTTCGGACGGACGTTGCACCATGCACCGTGGATGTTGCACCCTGTAGATATCGATTATTTGGACGGCCATAACTTCTGGCTCGTTTAGAGTTACGGGAGCCATAACCTGTCAAAACGAAGGCCACGGTGAGTTCTACGGCTTTGACATCTTTCAGCGGTCAACGGATAGATTAGTGTCCAAAAAAGACAACCCGAATCTCAATCTGGTCTCGTAAGTTTTTTCCCCTCGTTTTTTCGACACCGGATTTTTACGGTAAAACGGGATTACCTTGGCTCGTCTTCGATTTACCATCGCTGGAGAGTGGTGCACCACGGTACTGTTCTGTTTCAAATCCATGCACGCATTTCTAAAAGTCCTACGGCACTGTTTCTCCATTTCGGCCGGACGTTGGACCTTGCACCGTGGATGTTGCACCCTGTAGATATCGATTATTCGGACGGCCATAACATCTGGCTCGTTTAGTGTTACGGGAGCCATAACCTGTCAAAACGAAGGCCACGGTGAGTTCTACGTCTTTGATAGCTTTCAACCGTCAACAGATAGATTAATGCCTAAAAAGGACAACCTGAATCTCAATCGGGTCTCGTAAGTTTTTTACCCTTCGTTTTTTAGACATCGGATTTTTACGGCAAAATGGAATTTCCGTGGCTCGTCTTCGATTTACCATCGCTGGAGAGTAGTGCACCATGGTACTGTTCCGTTTCAAATCCATGCATGCATTTCTAAAAGTCGTACGGCACTGTTTCGCCATTTCGGACGGATGTTGCTCCTTGCACCGCGGATGTTGCACCCTGTAGATATCGATTATTCGGACGTCCATAACTTCTGGCTTGTTTAGAGTTACGGGAGCCATAACCTGTCAAAACGAAGGCCACAGTGAGCTCTATGGCTTTGACAGCTTTCAGCCGTCAATGGATAGATTAATGGCCAAAAAGGACAACCCGAATCTCAATCTAAGTTTTTTACCCTTCGTTTTTTCGACACAAGATTTTTACGGTAAAACGGGATTACCGTGGCTCATCTTCAATTTAACATCGCTGGAGAGTGGTGCACCATGGTACCATTCCATTTCAAATCCATGCACGCATTTCTAAAAGTCCTACGGCACTGTTTCGCCATTTCGGCCGGATGTTGCACCTTGCATCGTGGATGTTGCACCTTGTAGATATCGATTACTCGGACGGCCATAACTTCTGGCTCGTTTAGAGTTACGGGAGCCATAACCTGTCAAAACGAAGGCCACGGTGAGTTCTATGGCTTTGACAGCTTTCAGCCGTCAACGGATAGATTAATGTCAAAAAAGCACAACCCGAATCTCAATCAGGTCTCGTAATTTTTTTACCCTTCGTTTTTTCGACACCAGATTTTTACGGTAAAATGGAATTACCGTGGCTCGTCCTCGATTTACCATCGCTGGAGAGTGGTGCACCATGGTACTGTTCCGTTTCAAATCCATGCACGCATATCTAAAAGTCGTACGTCACTGTTTCGCCATTTCGGACGGATGTTGCACCTTGCACCACGGATGTTGCACCATGTAGATATCGATTATTCGGACGTCCATAACTTCTGGCTCGTTTAGAGTTACGGGAGCCATAACCTGTCAAAACGATACCACGGTGAGTTCTACGGCTTTGACTACTTTCAGCCGTCAACGGATAGATTAATGCCCAAAAAGGACAACCCGAATCTCAATCTGGTCTCGTAAGTTTTTTACCCTTCGTTTTTTCGACACCAGATTTGTACGGTAAAACGGGATTACCGTGGCTCGTCTTCGACTTACCATCGTTGGAGAGTGGTGCACCATGGTACCGTTCCGTTTCAAATCCATGCACGCATTTCTGAAAGTCCTACGGCACTGGTTCGCCATTTCGGCCGGATGTTGCACCTTGCATCGTGGATGTTGCACCCTGTAGATATCGATTACTCGGACGGCCATAACTTCTGGCTCGTTTAGAGTTACGGGAGCCATAACATGTCAAAACGAAGGCCACGGTGAGTTCTACGGCTTTGACAGGTTTTAGCCATCAACGGATAGATTAATGCCCAAAAAGCACAACCCGAATCTCAATCGGGTCTCGTAAGTTTTTTACCCTTCGTTTTTTCGACACCGGATTTTTACGGTAAAACGGGATTACTGTGGCTCGTCTTCAATTTACCATCGCTGGAGAGTGGTGCACCATGGTACCGTTCCGTTTCAAATCCATGCACGCATTTCTAAAAGTCGTACGACACTGTTTCGCCATTTCGGATGGATGTTGCATCTTGCACCGGGGATGCTGCACCCTGTAGATATGGATTATTCGGACGGCCATAACTTCTGGCTCGTTTAGAGTTACGGGAGCCATAACTTGATAAAACAAAAGCCACAGTGAGTTCTACGGCTTTGACAGCTTTCAGCCGTCAACGGATAGATTAATGACCAAAAAGGACAACCCGAATCTCAATCGGGTCTCGTAAGTTTTTTACCCTTCGTTTTTTCGACACCGAATTTTTACAGCAAAACGGGATTACCGTGGCTCGTCTTCGATTTACAATCCTTGGAGAGTGGTGCACCATGGTGCTGTTCCGTTTCGAATCCATGCACGCATTTCTAAAAGTTGTACGGCACTGTTTCGCCATTTCGGACGGACGTTGCACCTTGCACCGTGGATGTTGCACCCTGTAGATATCGATTATTTGGACGGCCATAACATCTGGCTCGTTTAGAGTTACGGGAGCCATAACCTGTCAAAACGAAGGCCACGGTGAGTTCTACGGCTTTGACAGCTTTCAGCGGTCAACGGATAGATTAGTGCCCAAAAAGGACGACCCGAATCTCAAACTGGTCTCGTTAGTTTTTTCCCCTCGTTTTTTCGACACCGGATTTTTACGGTAAAACGGGATTACCTTGCCTCGTCTTCGATTTACCATCGCTGGAGAGTGGTGCACCATGGTACTGTTCCGTTTCAAATCCATGCACGCATTTCTAAAAGTCCTACGACACTGTTTCGCCATTTCGGCCGGACGTTGCACCTTGCACCGTGGATGTTGCACCCTGTAGATATCGATTAATCGGACGGCCATAACTTCTGGCTCGTTTAGTGTTGTGGGAGCCATAACCTGTCAAAACGAAGGCCACGGTGAGTTCTACGGCTTTGATAGCTTTCAGCCATCAACGGATAGAATAATGCCCAAAAAGGACAACCCGAATCGCAATCGGGTCACGTAAGTTTTTTACCCTTCGTTTTCTAGACATCGGATTTTTACGGTAAAACGGAATTACCGTGTCTCGTCTTCGATTTACCATCGCTGGAGAGTGGTGCACCATGGTACTGTTCCGTTTCAAATCCATGCATGCATTTCTAAAAGTCGTACGACACTGTTTCGCCATTTCGGACGGATGTTGCACCTTGCACCGTGGATGTTGCACCCTGTAGATATCGATTATTCGGACGTCCATAACTTCTGGCTCGTTTAGAGTTACGGGAGCCATAACCTGTCAAAACGAAGGCCACGGCGAGTTCTACGGATTTGACAGCTTTCAGCCGTCAATGGATAGATTAATGTCCAAAAAGGACAACTCGAATCTCAATCTAAGTTTTTTACCCTTCGTTTTTTCGACATAAGATTTTTACGGTAAAACGGGATTACCGTGGCTCTTTTTCGATTTAACATCGCTGGAGAGTGGTGCACCATGGTACCGTTCCGCTTCAAATCCATGCACGCATTTCTAAAAGTTATACGGCACTGTTTCGCCATTTCGGACGGACGTTGCACCTTGCACCGTGGATGTTGCACCCTGTAGATATCGATTATTTGGACGGCCATAACTTCTGGCTCGTTTAGAGTTACGGGAGCCATAACCTGTCAAAACGAAGGCCACGGTGAGTTCTACGGCTTTGACATCTTTCAGCGGTCAACGGATAGATTAGTGCCCAAAAAGGACAACCCGAATCTCAATCTGGTCTCGTAAGTTTTTTCCCCTCGTTTTTTCGACACTGGATTTTTACGGTAAAACGGGATTACCTTGGCTCGTCTTCGATTTACCATCGTTGGAGAGTGGTGCACCATGGTACTGTTCCATTTCAAATCCATGCACGCATTTCTAAAAGTTGTACGTCACTGTTTCGCCATTTCGGACGGATGTTGCACCTTGCACCACGGATGTTGCACCATGTAGATATCGATTATTCGGACGTCCATAACTTCTGGCTCGTTTAGAGTTACGGGAGCCATAACCTGTCAAAACGAAGGCCACGGTGAGTTCTACGACTTTGACTACTTTCAGCCGTCAACGGATAGATTAATGCCCAAAAAGGACAACCCGAATCTCAATCTGGTCTCGTAAGTTTTTTACCCTTCGTTTTTACGACACCTGATTTTTACGGTAAAACGGTATTACCGTGGCTCGTCTTCGACTTACCATCCTTGGAGAGTGGTGCACCATGGTACCGTTCCGTTTCAAATCCATGCACGCATTTCTGAAAGTCCTACGACACTGGTTCGCCATTTCGGCCGGATGTTGCACCTTGCATCGTGGATGTTGCACCCTGTAGATATCGATTACTCGGACGGCCATAACTTCTGGCTCGTTTAGAGTTACGGGAGCCATAACATGTCAAAACGAAGGCCATGGTGAGTTCTACGGCTTTGACAGGTTTTAGCCATCAACGGATAGATTAATGCCCAAAAAGCACAACCCGAATCTCAATCGGGTCTCGTAAGTTTTTTACCCTTCGTTTTTTCGACACCGGATTTTTACGGTAAAACGGGATTACCGTGGCTCGTCTTCAATTTACCATCGCTGGAGAGTGGTGCACCATGGTACCGTTCCGTTTCAAATCCATGCACGCATTTTTAAAAGTCGTACGACAGTGTTTCGCCATTTCGGATGGATGTTGCATCTTGCACCGGGGATGCTGCACCCTGTAGATATGGATTATTCGGACGGCCATAACTTCTGGCTCGTTTAGAGTTACGGGAGCCATAACTTGATAAAACAAAAGCCACAGTGAGTTCTACGGCTTTGACAGCTTTCAGCCGTCAACGGATAGATTTATGACCAAAAAGGACAACCCGAATCTCAATCGGGTCTCGTAAGTTTTTTACCCTTCGTTTTTTCGACACCGAATTTTTACAGCAAAACGGGATTACCGTGGCTCGTCTTCGATTTACCATCCTTGGAGAGTGGTGCACCATGGTGCTGTTCCGTTTCGAATCTATGCACACATTTCTAAAAGATGTACGGCACTGTTTCGCCATTTCGGACGGACGTTGCACCTTGCACCGTGGATGTTGCACCCTGTAGATATCGATTATTTGGACGGCCATAACATCTGGCTCGTTTAGAGTTATGGGAGCCATAACCTGTCAAAACGAAGGCCACGGTGAGTTCTACGGCTTTGACAGCTTTCAGCGGTCGACGGATAGATTAGTGCCCAAAAAGGACGACCCGAATCTCAATCTGGTCTCGTTAGTTTTTTTCCCCTCGTTTTTTCGACACCGGATTTTTACGGTAAAACGGGATTACCTTGCCTCGTCTTCAATTTACCATCGCTGGAGAGTGGTGCACCATGGTACTGTTCCGTTTCAAATCCATGCACGCATTTCTAAAAGTCCTACGGCACTATTTCGCCATTTCGGCCGGACGTTGCACCTTGCACCGTGGATGTTGCACCCTGTAGATATCGATTAATCGGACGGCCATAACTTCTGGCTCGTTTAGTGTTGTGGGAGCCATAACCTGTCAAAACGAAGGCCACGGTGAGTTCTACCGCTTTGACAGCTTTCAGCCATCAACGGATAGAATAATGCCCAAAAAGGACAACCCGAATCGCAATCGGGTCACGAAAGTTTTTTACCCTTCGTTTTCTAGACATCGGATTTTTACGGTAAAACGGAATTACCGTGTCTCGTCTTCGATTTACCATCGCTGGAGAGTGGTGCACCATGGAACTGTTCCGTTTCAAATCCATGCATGCATTTCTAAAAGTCGTACGGCACTGTTTCGGCATTTCGGACGGATGTTGCACCTTGCACCGTGGATGTTGCACCCTGTAGATATCGATTATTCGGACGTCCATAACTTCTGGCTCGTTTAGAGTTACGGGAGCCATAACCTGTCAAAACGAAGGCCACGGCGAGTTCTACAGATTTGACAGCTTTCAGCCGTCAATGGATAGATTAATGTCCAAAAAGGACAACCCGAATCTCAATCTAAGTTTTTTACCCTTCGTTTTTTCGACATAAGATTTTTACGGTAAAACGGGATTACCGTGGCTCTTTTTCGATTTAACATCGCTGGAGAGTGGTGCACCATGGTACCGTTCCGCTTCAAATCCATGCACGCATTTCTAAAAGTTATACGGCACTGTTTCGCCATTTCGGACGGACGTTGCACCTTGCACCGTGGATGTTGCACCCTGTAGATATCGATTATTTGGACGGCCATAACTTCTGGCTCGTTTAGAGTTATAGGAGCCATAACTTGTCAAAACGAAGGCCACGGTGAGTTCTACGGCTTTGACATCTTTCAGCGGTCAACGGATAGATTAGTGCCCAAAAAGGACAACCCGAATCTCAATCTGGTCTCGTAAGTTTTTTCCCCTCGTTTTTTCGACACCGGATTTTTACGGTAAAACGGGATTACCTTGGCTCGTCTTCGATTTACCATCGCTGGAGAGTGGTGCACCACGGTACTGTTCTGTTTCAAATCCATGCACGCATTTCTAAAAGTCCTACGGCACTGTTTCTCCATTTCGGCCGGACGTTGGACCTTGCACCGTGGATGTTGCACCCTGTAGATATCGATTATTCGGACGGCCATAACATCTGGCTCGTTTAGTGTTACGGGAGCCATAACCTGTCAAAACGAAGGCCACGGTGAGTTCTACGTCTTTGATAGCTTTCAACCGTCAACAGATAGATTAATGCCTAAAAAGGACAACCCGAATCTCAATCGGTTCTCGTAAGTTTTTTACCCTTCGTTTTTTAGACATCGGATTTTTACGGTAAAATGGAATTGCCGTGGCTCGTCTTCAATTTACCATCGCTGGAGAGTGGTGCACCATGGTACTGTTCCGTTTCAAATCCATGCATGCATTTCTAAAAGTCGTACGGCACTGTTTCGCCATTTCGGACGGATGTTGCTCCTTGCACCGCGGATGTTGCACCCTGTAGATATCGATTATTCGGACGTCCATAACTTCTGGCTCGTTTAGAGTTACGGGAGCCATAACCTGTCAAAACGAAGGCCACAGTGAGCTCTATGGCTTTGACAGCTTTCAGCCGTCAATGGATAGATTAATGGCCGAAAAGGACAACCCGAATCTCAATCTAAGTTTTTTACCCTTCGTTTTTTCGACACAGGATTTTTACGGTAAAACGGGATTACCGTGGCTCATCTTCAATTTAACATCGCTGGAGAGTGGTGCACCATGGTACCATTCCATTTCAAATCCATGCACGCATTTCTAAAAGTCCTACGGCACTGTTTCGCCATT
Organism: Allium cepa; assembly: GCA_030765085.1. Taxonomy (NCBI): domain Eukaryota; kingdom Viridiplantae; phylum Streptophyta; class Magnoliopsida; order Asparagales; family Amaryllidaceae; genus Allium; species Allium cepa. Next base: position 30,991,509 of record CM060943.1, on the reverse strand, counting down.
TCGGCCGGATGTTGCACCTTGCATCGTGGATGTTGCACCTTGTAGATATCGATTACTCGGACGGCCATAACTTCTGGCTCGTTTAGAGTTACGGGAGCCATAACCTGCAAAACGAAGGACACGGTGAGTTCTATGGCTTTGACAGCTTTCAGCCGTCAACGGATAGATTAATGTCCAAAAAGCACAACCCGAATCTCAATCAGGTCTCGTAAGTTTTTTACCCTTCGTTTTTTCGACACCGGATTTTTACGGTAAAACGGAATTACCGTGGCTCGTCCTCGATTTACCATCGCTGGAGAGTGGTGCACCATGGTACTGTTCCGTTTCAAATCCATGCACGCATATCTAAAAGTCGTACGTCACTATTTCGCCATTTCGGACGGATGTTGCACCTTGCACCACGGATGTTGCACCATGTAGATATCGATTATTCGGACGTCCATAACTTCTGGCTCGTTTAGAGTTACGGGAGCCATAACCTGTCAAAACGAAGGCCACGGTGAGTTCTACGGCTTTGACTACTTTCAGCCGTCAACGGATAGATTAATGCCCAAAAAGGACAACCCGAATCTCAATCTGGTCTCGTAAGTTTTTTACCCTTCGTTTTTTCGACACCTGATTTTTACGGTAAAACGGGATTACCGTGGCTCGTCTTCGACTTACCATCGTTGGAGAGTGGTGCACCATGGTACCGTTCCGTTTCAAATCCATGCACGCATTTCTGAAAGTCCTACGGCACTGGTTCGCCATTTCGGCTTGATGTTGCACCTTGCATCGTGGATGTTGCACCCTGTAGATATCGATTACTCGGATGGCCATAACTTCTGGCTCGTTTAGAGTTACGGGAGCCATAACATGTCAAAACGAAGGCCACGGTGAGTTCTACGGCTTTGACAGGTTTTAGCCATCAACGGATAGATTAATGCCCAAAAAGCACAACCCGAATCTCAATCGGGTCTCGTAAGTTTTTTACCCTTCGTTTTTTCGACACCGGATTTTTACGGTAAAACGGGATTACCGTGGCTCGTCTTCAATTTACCATCGCTGGAGAGTGGTGCACCATGGTACGGTTCCGTTTCAAATCCATGCACGCATTTCTAAAAGTCGTACGACACTGTTTCGCCATTTCGGATGGATGTTGCATCTTGCACCGGGGATGCTGCACCCTGTAGATATGGATTATTCGGACGGCCATAACTTCTGGCTCGTTTAGAGTTACGGGAGCCGTAACTTTTTAAAACAAAAGCCACAGTGAGTTCTACGGCTTTGACAGCTTTCAGCCGTCAACGGATAGATTAATGACCAAAAAGGACAACCCGAATCTCAATCGGGTCTCGTAAGTTTTTTACCCTTCGTTTTTTCGACACCGAATTTTTACAGCAAAACGGGATTACCGTGGCTCGTCTTAGATTTACCATCCTTGGAGAGTGGTGCACCATGGTGCTGTTCCGTTTCGAATCCATGCACGCATTTCTAAAAGTTGTACGGCACTGATTCGCCATTTCGGACGGACGTTGCACCTTGCACCGTGGATGTTGCACCCTGTAGATATCGATTATTTGGACGGCCATAACATCTGGCTCGTTTAGAGTTACATGAGCCATAACCTGTCAAAACGAAGGCCACGGTGAGTTCTACGGCTTTGACAGCTTTCAGCGGTCAGCGGATAGATTAGTGCCCAAAAAGGACGACCCGAATCTCAATCTGGTCTCGTTAGTTTTTTTCCCCTCGTTTTTTCGACACCGTATTTTTACGGTAAAACGGGATTACCTAGCCTCGTCTTCGATTTACCATCGCTGGAGAGTGGTGCACCATGGTACTGTTCCATTTCAAATCTATGCACGCATTTCTAAAAGTCCTACGGCACTGTTTCGCCATTTCGGCCGGACGTTGCACCTTGCACCGTGGATGTTGCACCCTGTAGATATCGATTAATCGGACGGCCATAACTTCTGGCTCGTTTAGTGTTGTGGGAGCCATAACCTGTCAAAACGAAGGCCACGGTGAGTTCTACGGCTTTGACAGCTTTCAGCCATCAACGGATAGAATAATGCCCAAAAAGGACAACCCGAATCGCAATCGGGTCACGTAAGTTTTTTACCCTTCGTTTTCTAGACATCGGATTTTTACGGTAAAACGGAATTACCGTGTCTCATCTTCGATTTACCATCGCTGGAGAGTGGTGCACCATGGTACTGTTCCGTTTCAAATCCATGCATGCATTTCTAAAAGTCGTACGGCACTGTTTCGCCATTTCGGACGGATGTTGCACCTTGCACCGTGGATGTTGCACCCTATAGATATCGATTATTCGGACGTCCATAACTTCTGGCTCGTTTAGAGTTACGGGAGCCATAACCTGTCAAAACGAAGGCCACGGCGAGTTCTACGGATTTGACAGCTTTCAGCCGTCAATGGATAGATTAATGTCCAAAAAGGACAACCCGAATCTCAATCTAAGTTTTTTACCCTTCGTTTTTTCGACATAAGATTTTTACGGTAAAACGGGATTACCGTGGCTCTTTTTCGATTTAACATCGCTGGAGAGTGGTGCTCCATGGTACCGTTCCGCTTCAAATCCATGCACGCATTTCTAAAAGTCCTACGGCACGGTTTCGCCATTTCGGCCGGATGTTGCACCTTGCATCGTGGATGTTGCACGCTGTAGATATCGATTACTCGGACGGCCATAACTTCTAGCTCGTTTAGAGTTACGGGAGCCATAACGTGTCAAAACGAAGGCGACGGTGAGTTCTACGGCTTTGACAGGTTTCAGCCGTCAACGGATAGATTATTGCCCAAAAAGCACAACCCGAATCTCAATCGGGTCTCGTAAGTTTTTTACCCTTCGTTTTTTCGACACCGGATTTTTACGGTAAAACGGGATTACCGTGGCTCGTCTTCGATTTACCATCGTTGGAGAGTGGTGCACCATGGTACGGTTCCATTTCAAATCCATGCACGCATTTCTAAAAGTCGTACGGTACAGTTTCGCCATTTCGGACGGATGTTGCACCTTGCACCGGGGATGTTGCACCCTGTAGATATGGATTATTCGGACGGCCATAACTTCTGGCTCGTTTAGAGTTACGGGAGCCATAACCTGATAAAACAAAGGCCACGGTGAGTTCTACGGCTTTGACAGCTTTCAGCCGTCAACGGATAGATTAATGACCAAAAAGGACAACCCGAATCTCAATCGGGTCTCGTAAGTTTTTTACCCTTCGTTTTTTCAACACCGAATTTTTACGGTAAAACGGGATTACCGTGGCTCGTCTTCGATTTACCATCCTTGGAGTGTGGTGCACCATGTTACTGTTCCGTTTCGAATCCATGCACGCATTTCTAAAAGTTGTACGGCACTGTTTCGCCATTTCGGACGGACGTTGCACCGTGGATGTTGCACCCTGTAGATATCGATTATTTGGATGGCCATAACTTCTGGCTCGTTTAGAGTTACGGGAGCCATAACCTGTCAAAACGAAGGCCACGGTGAGTTCTATGGCTTTGATAGCTTTCAGCGGTCAACGGATAGATTAGTGCCAAAAAAGGACAACCCGAATCTCAATCTGGTCTCGTAAGTTTTTTCCCCTCGTTTTTTCGACACCGGATTTTTACGGTAAAACGGGATTACCTTGGCTCGTCTACGATTTACCATCGCTGGAGAGTGGTGCACCACGGTACTGTTCCGTTTCAAATCCATGCATGCATTTCTAAAAGTCCTACGGCACTGTTTCGCCATTACGGCCGGACGTTGCACCTTGCACCGTGGATGTTGCACCCTGTAGATATCGATTATTCGGACGGCCATAACTTCTGGCTCGTTTAGTGTTACGGGAGCCATAACCTGTCAAAATGAAGGCCACGGTGAGTTCTACAGCTTTGACAGCTTTCAGCCGTCAACGGATAGATTAATGCCCAAAAAGGACAACCCGAATCTCAATCGGGTCTCGTAAGTTTTTTACCCTTCGTTTTTTAGACATCGGATTTTTGCGGTAAAATGGAATTACCGTGGCTCGTCTTCGATTTACCATCGCTGGAGAGTGTTGCACCATGGTACTGTTCCGTTTCAAATTCATGTATGCATTTCTAAAAGTCGTACGGCACTGTTTCACCATTTCGGACGGATGTTGCACCTTGCACCGCGGATGTTGCACCCAGTAGATATCAATTATTCGGACGTCCATAACTTCTGGCTCGTTTAGAGTTACGGGAGCCATAACCTGTCAAAACGAAGGCCACGGTGAGTTCTACGGCTTTGACAGCTTTCAGCCATCAGTGGATAGATTAATGCCCAAAAAGGACAACCTGAATCTCAATCTAAGTTTTTTACCCTTCGTTTTTTCGACACAGGATTTTTACGGTAAAACGGGATTACCGTGGCTCTTCTTCGATTTAACATCGCTGGAGAGTGGTGCACCATGGTACCATTCCATTTCAAATCCATGCACGCATTTCTAAAAGTCCTACGGCACTGTTTCGCCATTTCGGCCGGATGTTGCACCCTGCATCGTGGATGTTGCACCTTGTAGATATCGATTACTCGGACGGCCATAACTTCTGGCTCGTTTAGAGTTACGGGAGCCATAACCTGTCAAAACGAAGGCCACGGTAAGTTCTATGGCTTTGACAGCTTTCAGCCGTCAACGGATAGATTAATGTCCAAAAAGCACAACCCGAATCTCAATCAGGTCTCGTAAGTTTTTTACCCTTCGTTTTTTCGACACCGGATTTTTACGGTAAAACGGAATTACCGTGGCTCGTCCTCGATTTACCATCGCTGGAGAGTGGTGCACCATGGTCCTGTTCCGTTTCAAATCCATGCACGCATTTCTAAAAGTCGTACGTCACTGTTTCGCCATTTCGGACGGATGTTGCACCTTGCCCCACGGATGTTGCACCCTGTAGATATCGATTATTCGGACGTCCATAACTTCTGGCTCGTTTAGAGTTACGGGAGCCATAACCTGTCAAAACGAAGGCCACGGTGAGTTCTACGGCTTTGACTACTTTCAGCCGTCAACGGATAGATTAATGCCCAAAAAGGACAACCCGAATCTCAATCTGGTCTCGTAAGTGTTTTACCCTTCGTTTTTTCGACACCGGATTTTTGCGGTAAAACGGGATTACCGTGGCTCGTCTTCGAATTACCATTGCTGGAGAGTGGTGCACCATGGTACCGTTCCGTTTCAAATCCATGCATGCATTTCTAAAAGTCCTACGGCACTGGTTCGCCATTTCGGCCGGATGTTGCACCTTGCATCGTGGATGTTGCACCCTGTAGATATCGATTACTCGGACGGCCATAACTTCTGGCTCGTTTAAAGTTACGGGAGCCATAACGTGTCAAAACAAAGGCCACGGTGAGTTCTACGGCTTTGACAGGTTTCAGCCGTCAACGGATAGATTAATGCCCAAAAAGCACAACCCGAATCTCAATCGGGTCTCGTAAGTTTTTTACCCTTCGTTTTTTCGACACCGGATTTTTACGGTAAAACGGGATTACCGTGGCTCGTCTTCGATTTACCATCGCTGGAGAGTGGTGCACCATGGTACGGTTCCATTTCAAATCCATGCACGCATTTCTAAAAGTCGTACGGCACTGTTTCGCCATTTCGGACGGATGTTGCACCTTGCACCGGGGATGTTGCACCCTGTAGATATGGATTATTCGGACGGCCATAACTTCTGGCTCGTTTAGAGTTACGGGAGCCATAACCTGATAAAACAAAGGCCACGGTGAGTTCTACGGCTTTGACGGCTTTCAGCCGTCAAAGGATAGATTAATGACCAAAAAGGACAACTCGAATTTCAATCGGGTCTCGTAAGTTTTTTACCCTTCGTTTTTTCGACACCGAATTTTTACGGTAAAACGGGATTACCGTGGCTCGTCTTCGATTTACCATCCTTGGAGAGTGGTGCACCATGGTACTGTTCCGTTTTGAATCCATGCACGCATTTCTAAAAGTTGTACGGCACTGTTTCGCCATTTCGGACGGACGTTGCACCTTGCACCGTGGATGTTGCACCCTGTAGATATCGATTATTCGGACGGCCATAACTTCTGGCTCATTTAGTGTTACGGGAGCCATAACCTGTCAAAACGAAGGCCACGGTGAGTTCTACGGCTTTGACAGCTTTCAGCCGTCAACGGATAGATTAATGTACAAAAAGGACAACCCGAATCTCAATCGGGTCTCGTAAGTTTTTTACCCTTCGTTTTTTAGACATCGGATTTTTACGGTAAAATGGAATTACCGTGGCTCGTCTTCGATTTACCATCGCTGGAGAGTGGTGCACCATGGTACTGTTCCGTTTCAAATCCATGCATGCATTTCTAAAAGTCGTACGGCACTGTTTCGCCATTTCGGACGGATGTTGCACCTTGCACCGCGGATGTTGCACCCTGTAGATATCGATTATTCGGACGTCCATAACTTCTGGCTCGTTTAGAGTTACGGGAGCCATAACCTGTCAAAACGAAGGCCACGGTGAGTTCTACGGATTTGACAGCTTTCAGCCGTCAATGGATAGATTAATGCCCAAAAAGGACAACCCGAATCTCAATCTAAGTTTTTTACCCTTCGTTTTTTCGACACAAGATTTTTACGGTAAAACGGGATTACCGTGGCTCTTCTTCGATTTAATATCGCTGGAGAGTGGTGCACCATGGTACCGTTCCGCTTCAAATCCATGCACGCATTTCAAAAAGTCCTACGGCACCGTCTCGCCATTTCGGCCGGATGTTGCACCTTGCAACGTGGATGTTGCACCCTGTAGATATCGATTACTCGGACGGCCATAACTTCTGGCTCGTTTAGAGTTACGGGAGCCATAACGTGTCAAAACGAAGGCCACGGTGAGTTCTACGGCTTTGACAGTTTCAGCCGTCAACGGATAGATTACTGCCCAAAAAGCACAACCCGAATCTCAATCGAGTCTCGTAAGTTTTTTACCCTTCGTTTTTTCGACACCGGATTTTTACGGTAAAACGGGATTACCGTGGCTCATCTTTGATTTACCATCGCTGGAGAGTGGTGCACCATGGTATGGTTCCGTTTCAAATCCATGCACGCATTTCTAAAAGTCGTACGGCACTGTTTCGCCATTTCGGACGGATGTTGCACCTTGCACCGGGGATGTTGCACCCTGTAGATATGGATTATTCGGACGGCCATAACTTCTGGCTCGTTTAGAGTTACGGGAGCCATAACCTGATAAAACAAAGGCCACGGTGAGTTCTACGGCTTTGACAGCTTTCAGCCGTCAACGGATAGATTAATGACCAAAAAGGACAACCCGAATCTCAATCGGGTCTCGTAAGTTTTTTACCCTTCGTTTTTTCGACACCGAATTTTTACGGTAAAACGGGATTACTGTGGCTCGTCTTCGATTTACCATCCTTGGAGAGTGGTGCACCATGGTACTGTTCCGTTTCGAATCCATGCACGCATTTCTAAAAGTTGTACGGCACTGTTTCGCCATTTCGTACGGACGTTGCACCTTGCACCGTGGATGTTGCAACCTGTAGATATCGATTATTTGGACGGCCATAACTTCTGGCTCGTTTAGAGTTACAGGAGCCATAACCTGTCAAAACGAAGGCCACGGTGAGTTCTACGGCTTTGACAGCTTTCAGCGGTCAACGGATAGATTAGTGCCCAAAAAGGACAACCCGAATCTCAATCTGGTCTCGTAAGTTTTTTCCCCTCGTTTTTTCGACACCGGATTTTTACGGTAAAAAGGGATTACCTTGGCTCATCTTCGATTTACCATCGCTGGAGAGTGGTGCACCACGTTACTGTTCCATTTCAAATCCTTGCACGCATTTCTAAAAGTCCTACGGCACTGTTTCGCCATTTCGGCCGGACGTTGCACCTTGCACTGTGGATGTTGCACCCTGTAGATATCGATTATTCGGACGGCCATAACTTCTGGCTCGTTTAGTGTTACGGGAGCCATAACCTGTCAAAACGAAGGCCACGGTGAGTTCTACGACTTTGACAACTTTCAGCCGTCAACGGATAGGTTAATGCCCAAAAAGGACAACCCGAATCTCAATCGGGTCTTGTAAGTTTTTTACCCTTCGTTTTTTAGACATCGGATTTTTACGGTAAAATGGAATTACAGTGGCTTGTCTTCGATTTACCATCGCTGGAGAGTGGTGCACCATGGTACTGTTCCGTTTCAAATCCATGCATGCATTTCTAAAAGTCGTACGGCACTGTTTTGCCATTTCGGACGGATGTTGCACCTTGCACCGCGGATGTTGCACCCTGCAGATATCGATTATTCGGACGTCCATAACTTCTGGCTCGTTTAGGGTTACGGGAGCCATAACCTATCAAAACGAAGGCCACGGTGAGTTCTACGGCTTTGACAGCTTTCAGCCGTCAATGGATAGATTAATGCCCAAAAAGGACAACCCGAATCTCAATCTAAGTTTTTTACCCTTCGTTTTTTCGACATAGGATTTTTACGGTAAAACGGGATGACCGTGGCTCTTCTTCGATTTAACATCGCTGGAGAGTGGTGCACCATGGTACTGTTCCATTTCAATTCCATGCACGCATTTCTAAAAGTCCTACGGCACTGTTTCGCCATTTCGGCCAGATGTTGCACCTTGCATCGTGGATGTTGCATCTTGTAGATATCGATTACTCGGACGGCCATAACTTCTGGCTCGTTTAGAGTTACGGGAGCCATAACCTGTCAAAACGAAGGCCACGGTGAGTTCTATGGCTTTGACAGCTTTCAGCCGTCAACGGATAGATTAATGTCCAAAAAGCACAACCCGAATCTCAATCAGGTCTCATAAGTTTTTTACCCTTCGTTTTTTCGACACCGGATTTTTACGGTAAAATGGAATTACCGTGGCTCGTCCTCGATTACCATCGCTGGAGAGTGGTGCACCATGGAACTGTTCCGTTTCAAATCCATTCACGCATTTCTAAAAGTCCTAAGGCACTGTTTCGCCATTTCGGCCGGACGTTGCACCTTGCACCATGGATGTTGCACCCTGAAGATATCGATTATTCGGACGGCCATAACTTCTGGCTCGTTTAGTGTTACGGGAGCCATAACCTGTCAAAACGAAGGCCACGGTGAGTTCTACGGCTTTTACAGCTTTCAGCCGTCAATGGATAGATTAATTCCCAAAAAGGACAACCCGAATCTCAATCGGGTCTCGTAAGTTTTTTACCCTTCGTTTTTCAGACATCCGATTTTTACGGTAAAACGGAACTACCGTGGATCGTCTTCGACTTACCATCGCTGGAGAGTGGTGCACCATGGTACCGTTCCGTTTCAAATCCATGCACGCATTTCTAAAAGTCCTACGGCACTGGTTCGCCATTTCGGCCGGATGTTGCACCTTGCATCGTGGATGTTGCACCCTGTAGATACCGATTACTCGGACGGCCATAACTTCTGGCTCGTTTAGAGTTACGGGAGCCATAACGTGTCAAAACGAAGGCCAAGGTGAGTTCTACGCCTTTGACAGGTTTCAGCCGTCAACGGATAGATTAATGCCCAAAAAGCACAACCCGAATCTCAATCGGGTCTCGTAAGTTTTTTACCCTTCGTTTTTTCGACAGCGGATTTTTACGGTAAAACGGGATTACCGTTGCTCGTCTTCGATCTACCATCGCTGGAGAGTGGTGCACCATGGTACGGTTCCGTTTCAAATCCATGCACGCATTTCTAAAAGTCGTACGGCAATGTTTCGCCATTTCGGACGGATGTTGCACCTTGCAACGTGGATGTTGCACCCTGTAGATATGGATTATTCGGACGGCCATAACTTCTGGCTCGTTTAGAGTTACGGGAGCCATAACCAGATAAAACAAAGGCCACGGTGAGTTCTACAGCTTTGACGGCTTTCAGCCGTCAACGGATAGATTAATGACCAAAAAGGACAACCCGAATCTCAATCGGGTCTCGTAAGTTTTTTACCCTTCGTTTTTTCGACACCGAATTTTTACGGTAAAACGGGATTACCGTGGCTCGTCTTCAATTTACCATCCTTGGAGAGTGGTGCACCATGGTACTGTTCCGTTTCGAATCCATGCACGCATTTCTAAAAGTTGTACGGCACTGTTTCGCCATTTCGGACGGACGTTGCACCTTGCACCGTGGATGTTGCACCCTGTAGATATCGATTATTTGGACGGCCATAACTTCTGGCTCGTTTAGAGTTACGGGAGCCATAACCTGTCAAAACAAAGGCCACGGTGAGTTCTACGGCTTTGACCGCTTTCAGCGGTCAACGGATAGATTAGTGCCCAAAAAGGACAACCTGAATCTCAATCTGGTCTCGTAAGTTTTTTTCCCCTCGTTTTTTCGACACCGGATTTTTACGGTAAAACGGGATTACCTTGGCTCGTCTTCGATTTGCCATAGCTGGAGAGTGGTGCACCACTGTACTATTCCGTTTCAAATCTATGCACGCATTTCTAAAAGTCCTACGGCACTGTTTCGCCATTTCGGCCGGACGTTGCACCTTGCACCGTGGATGTTGCACCCTGTAGATATCGATTATTCGGACGGCCATAACTTCTGGCTCGTTTAGTGTTACGGGAGCCATAACCTGTCAAAACGAAGGCCACGGTGAGTTCTACGGCTATGACAGCTTTCAGCCGTCAACGGATAGATTAATGCCCAAAAAGGACAACCCGAATCTCAATCGGGTCTCGTAAGTTTTTTACCCTTCGTTTTTTAGACATTGGATTTTTACGTAAAATGGAATTACCGTGGCTCGTCTTCGATTTACCATCGCTGGAGAGTGGTGTACCATGGTACTGTTCCGTTTCAAATCGATGCATGCATTTCTAAAAGTCGTACGGCACTGTTTCGCCATTTCGGACGGATGTTGCATCTTGCACCGCGGATGTTGCACCCTGTAGATATCGATTATTCGGACGTCCATAACTTCTGGTTCGTTTAGGGTTACGGGAGCCATAACCTGTCAAAACGAAGGCCACGGTGAGTTCTACGGCTTTGACAGCTTTCAGCCGTCAATGGATAGCCCAAAAAGGACAACCCGAATCTCAATCTAAGTATTTTACCCTTCGTTTTTTCGACACAGGATTTTTACGGTAAAACGGGATTACCGTGGCTCTTCTTCGATTTAACATCGCTGGAGAGTGGTGCACCATGGTACCGTTCCATTTCAAATCCATGCACGCATTTCTAAAAGTCCTACGACACTGTTTCGCCATTTCGGCCGGATGTTGCACCTTGCATCGTGGATGTTGCACCTTGTATATATCGATTACTCGGACGGCCATAACTTCTGGCTCGTTTATAGTTACGAGAGCCATAACCTGTCAAAACGAAGGCCACGGTGAGTTCTATGGCTTTGACCGCTTTCAGCCAACAACGAATAGATTAATGTCCAAAAAGCACAACCCGAATCTCAATCAGGTCTCGTAAGTTTTTTACCCTTCGTTTTTTCGACACCGGATTTTTACGGTAAAACGGAATTACCGTGGCTCGTCCTCGATTTACCATCGCTGGAGAGTGGTGCACCATGGTACTGTTCCATTTCAAATCCATGCACGCATTTCTAAAAGTCCTAAGGCACTGTTTCGCCATTTCGGCCGGACGTTGAACCTTGCACGGTGGATGTTGCACCCTGTAGATATCGATTATTCGGACGGCCATAACTTCTGGCTCGTTTAGTGTTACGGGAGCCATAACCTGTCAAAACGAAGGCCACGGTGAGTTCTACGGCTTTGACAGCTTTCAGCCGTCAACGGATAGATTAATGCCCAAAAAGGACAACCCGAATCTCAATCGGGTCTCGTAAGTTTTTTACCCTTCGTTTTTCAGACATCGGATTTTTACGGTAAAACGGAATTACCGTGGCTCATCTTCGACTTACCATCGCTGGAGAGTGGTGCACCATGGTACCGTTCCGTTTCAAATCCATGCATGCATTTCTAAAAGTCCTACGGCGCTGGTTCGCCATTTCGGCCGGATGTTGCACCTTGCATCGTGGATGTTGCACCCTGTAGATATCGATTACTCGGATGTCCATAACTTCTGGCTCGTTTAGAGTTACGGGAGCCTTAACGTGTCAAAACGAAGGCCACGGTGAGTTCTACGCCTTTGACAGGTTTCAGCCGTCAACGGATAGATTAATGCCCAAAAAGCACAACCCGAATCTCAATCGGGTCTCGTAAGTTTTTACCCTTCGTTTTTTCGACACCGGATTTTTACGGTAAAACGGGATTACCGTGGCTCGTCTTCGATTTACCATCGCTGGAGAGTGGTGCACCATGGTACGGTTCCGTTTCAAATTCATGCACGCATTTCTAAATGTCGTACCGCACTGTTTTGCCATTTCGGACGGATGTTGCACCTTGCACCGGGGATGTTGCACCTTATAGATATGGATTATTCGGACGGCCATAACTTCTGGCTCGTTTAGAGTTACGGGAGCCATAACCTGATAAAACAAAGGCCATGGTGAGTTCTATGGCTTTGACAGCTTTCAGCCGTCAAAGGATAGATTAATGACCAAAAAGGACAACCCGAATCTCAATCGGGTCTCGTATGTTTTTTACCCTTCGTTTTTTCGACACCGAATTTTTATGGTAAAACGGGATTACCGTGGCTTGTCTTCAATTTACCATCCTTGGAGAGTGGTACACCATGGTACTGTTCCATTTCGAATCCATGCACGCATTTCTAAAAGTTGTACGGCACTGTTTCGCCATTTCGAACAGACGTTGCACCTTGCACCGTGGATGTTGCACCCTGTAGATATCGATTATTTGGACGGCCATAACTTCTGGCTCGTTTAGAGTTACAGGAGCCATAACCTGTCAAAACGAAGGCCACTTTGAGTTCTACGGCTTTGACAGCTTTCAGCGGTCAACGGATAGATTAGTGCCCAAAAACGACAACCCGAATCTCAATCTGGTCTCGTAAGTTTTTTCCCCTCGTTTTTTCGACACCGGATTTTTACGGTAAAACGGGATTACCTTGGCTCGTCTTCGATTTACCATCGCTGGAGAGTGGTGGACTATGGTACTGTTCTGTTTCAAATCCATGCACGCATTTCTAGAAGTCCTACGGCACTGTTTCGCCATTTCGGCCGGACGTTGCACCTTGCACCGTGGATGTTGCACCCTGTAGATATCGATTATTCGGACGGCCACAACTTCTGGCTCGTTTAGTGTTACGGGAGCCATAACCTGTCAAAACGAAGGCCACGGTGAGTTCTACAGCTTTGACAGCTTTCAGCCGTCAATGGATAGATTAATGCCCAAAAAGGACAACCCGAATCTCAATCGGGTCTCGTAATTTTTTTACCCTTCGTTTTTTAGACATCGGATTTTTACGGTAAAATGGAATTACCGTGGCTCGTCTTCGATTTACCATCACTGGAGAGTGGTGCACTGTTCCGTTTCAAATCCATGCATGCATTTCTAAAAGTCGTACGACACTGTTTCGCCATTTCGGACGGATGTTGCACCTTGCACCGCGGATGTTGCACCCTGTAGATATCGATTATTCGGACGTCCATAACTTCTGGCTCGTTTAAAGTTACGGGAGCCATAACCTGTCAAAACGAAGGCCACGGTGAGTTCTACGGCTTTGACAGATTTCAGCCGTCAATGGATAGACTAATGCCCAAAAAGGACAACCCGAATCTTGATCTAAGTTTTTTACCCTTCGTTTGTTCGACACAGGATTTTTACGGTAAAACGGGATTACCGTGGCTCTTCTTCGATTTAACATTGCTGGACAGTGGTGCACCACGGTACCGTTCCGCTTCAAATCCATGCACGCATTTCTAAAAGTCCTACGGCACTGTTTCGCCATTTCGGCCGGATGATGCACCTTGCATTGTGGATGTTGCACCTTCTAGATATTGATTACTCGGACGGCCATAACTTCTGGCTCGTTTAGAGTTACGGGAGCCATAACCTATCAAAAAGAAGGCCACGGTGAGTTCTACGGCTTTGACAGCTTTCAGCCGTCAACGGATAGATTAATGTCCAAAAAGCACAACCCGAATCTCAATCAGGTGTCGTAAGTTTTTTACCCTTCGTTTTTTCGACACCGGATTTTTACGGTAAAACGGAATTACCGTGGCTCGTCCTCGATTTACCATCGCCGGAGAGTGGTGCACCATGGTACTGTTCCGTTTCAAATCCATGCACGCATTTCTAAAAGTCGTACGTCACTGTTTCGCCATTTCGGACGGATGTTGCACCTTGCACCACGGATGTTGCACCCTGTAGATATCGATTATTCGGACGTCCATAACATCTGGCTCGTTTAGAGTTACGGGAGCCATAACCTGTCAAAACGAAGGCCACGGTGAGTTCTACGGATTTGACTACTTTCAGCCGTCAACGGATAGATTAATGCCCAAAAAGGACAACCCGAATCTCAATCTGGTCTCGTAAGTTTTTTACCCTTCGTTTTTTCGACACCGGATTTTTACGGTAAAACGGGATTACCGTGGCTCGTCTTCGACTTACCATCGCTGGAGAGTCGTGCACCATGGTACCGTTCCGTTTCAAATCCATGCACGCATTTCTAAAAGTCCTACGGCACTGTTTCGCCATTTCGGCCGGATGTTGCACCTTGCATCGTGGATGTTACATCCTGTAGATATCGATTACTCGGACGGCCATAACTTCTGGCTCGTTTAGAGTTACGGGAGCCATAACGTGTCAAAACGAAGGCCACGGTGAGTTCTACGGCTTTTACAGGTGTCAGCCATCAACGGATAGATTAATGCCCAAAAAGCACAACCCGAATCTCAATCGGGTCTCGTAAGTTTTTTACCCTTCGTTTTTTCGACACCGGATTTTTATGGTAAAACGGGATTACCGTGGCTCGTCTTTGATTTACCATCGCTGGAGAGTGGTTCACCATGGTACGGTTCCGTTTCAAATCCATGCAAGCATTTCTAAAAGTCGTACGACACTGTTTCACCATTTCGGATGGATGTTGCACCTTGCACTGGGGATGTTGCACCCTGTAGATATGGATTATTCGGACGGCCATAACTTCTTGCTCGTTTAGAGTTACGGGAGCCATAACCTGATAAAACAAAGGCCACGGTGAGTTCTATGGCTTTGACAGCTTTCAGCCATCAACGGATAGATTAATGACCAAAAAGGACAACCCAAATCTCAATCGGGTCTCGTAAGTTTTTACCCTTCCTTTTTTCGACACCGAATTTTTACGGTAAAACGGGATTACCGTGGCTCGTCTTCGATTTACCATCATTGGAGAGTGGTGCACCATAGTACTTTTCCGTTTCGAATCCATGCACGCATTTCTAAAAGTCCTAAGGCACTGTTTCGCCATTCCGGACGGACGTTGCACCTTGCACCGTGGATGTTGCACCCTGTGGATATCGATTATTCGGACGGCCATAACTTCTGACTCGTTTAGAGTTACGGGAGCCATAACCTGTCAAAACAAAGGCCACGGTGAGTTCTACGGCTTTAACAGCTTTCAGCCGTCAACGGATAGATTAATGCCCAAAAAGGATAACCCGAATCTCAATCGGGTCTCGTAAGTTTTTTACCCTTCGTTTTTCAGACATCGAATTTTTACGGTAAAAAGGAATTACCGTGGCTCGTCTTCGATTTACCATCGCTGGGTAGTGGTGCACCATGGTACTGTTCCGTTTCAAATCCATGCACTCTTTTCTAAAAGTCGTACGGCATTGTTTCGCCATTTCGGACGGATGTTGCACCTTGCACCGCGGATGTTGCACCCTGTGGATATCGATTATTCGGACGTCCATAACTTCTGGCTCGTTTAGGGTTATGGGAGCCATAACCTGTCAAAACGAAGGCCACGGTGAGTTCTACGGCTTTGACAGCTTTCATCCGTCAATGGATAGATTAATGCCCAAAAAGGACAACCCGAATCTCAATCTAAGGTTTTTTACCCTTCGTTTTTTCGACACCGGATTTTTACGGTAAAATGGGACTACCGTGGCTCTTCTTCGATTTAACATCGCTGGAGAGTGGTGCACCATGGTACCGTTCCGTTTCAAATCCATGCACGCATTTCTAAAAGTTCTACGGCACTATTTCGCCATTTCGGCCGGATGTTGCACCTTGCATCGTGGATGTTGCGCCTTGTAGATATCGATTACTCGGACGGCCATAACTTCTGGCTCGTTTAGAGTTACGGGAGCCATAACCTGTCAAAACGAAGGCCACGGTGAGTTCCACGGCTTTGATAGCTTTCAGCCGTCAACAGATAGATTAATGTCCAAAAAGCACAAACCGAATCTCAATCAGGTCTCATAAGTTTTTTACCCTTCGTTTTTTCGACACCGGATTTTTACGGTAAAACGGAATTACCGTGGCTCGTCCTCGATTTACCATCGCTGGAGAGTGGTGCACCAAGGTACTGTTCCGTTTCAAATCCATGCACGCATTTCTAAAAGTCGTACGGCACTGTTTCGCCATTTTGGACGGATGTTGCACCTTGCATCGCGGATGTTGCACCCTGTTGATATCGATTATTCGGACGTCCATAACTTCTGGCTCTTTTAGAGTTACGGGAGCCATAACCTGTCAAAAAGAAGGCCACAGTGAGTCTTATGGCTTCGACCACTTTCAGCCGTCAACGGATATATTATTGCCCAAAAAGGAAAACCCGAATCTCAATCTGGTCTCGTAAGTTTTTTACCCTTCGTTTTTTCGACACCGGATTTTTACGGTAAAACGGAATTACCGTGGCTCGTCTTCTATTTACCATCGCTGGAGAGTGGTGCACCGTGGTACCTTTCCGTTTCAAATCCATGCAAAAATTTCTAAAAGTGCTACGGCACTGTTTCGCCATTTCGGCCGGATGTTGCACCTTGCATCGTGGATGTTGCACCCTGTAGATATCGATTACTCGGACGGCCATAACTTCTGGCTCGTTTAGAGTTACGTGGGACATAACCTATCAAAATGAAGGCCACGGTGAGTTCTACGGCTTTGACAGGTTTGAGCCGTCAACGGATAGATTAATTTCCATAAAGCACAACCCGAATCTCAATCGGGTCTCGTAAGTTTTTTACCCTTCGTTTTTTCGACACCGGATTTTTACGGTAAAACTGGCTCGTCTTCGATTTACCATCTTTGGAGAGTGGTGCACCATGGTACTGTTCCGTTTCAAATCCATGCACGCATTTCTAAATGTCGCACGACACTGTTTCGCCATTTCGGACGGATGTTCCACCTTGCACCGCGGATGTTGCACCCTCTAGATATTGATTATTCGGACGTCCATAACTTTTGGCTCATTTAGAGTTACAGGAGCCATAACCTGTCAAAACAAAGGCCACGGTGAGTTCTACGGCTTTGACAGCGTTCAGCCGTCAACGGATAGATTAAAGCCCAAAAAGGACAACCCGAATCTCAATCAGGCCCCGTAAGTTTTTTACCCTTCCATTTTTCGACACCGGATTTTTACGGTAAAACCGGCTCGTCTTCGATTTACCATCGTTGGAGAGTGGTGCACCATGGTACTTGTTTGCGCCAAAATTGGTCACAAAACCCGAATACCGTGAAATCACCAGTGTATGAATATAAATCAACGATATACAAACACAAATAACAGATCTCAGCATATAATAAACAGCAACCAAAAAGTAACGAACAAAAACACCAGTTTTTATAGTGGTTCGGCTATCTCCGGCCTACGTCCACTCCAAAGTTTTATCCTTTTATTGATTATCCTTGATGATTATAGATGATTACAGTAGTTACAAAGTCCAAATCCGAAATAAAATAGCCGTATTGATGTTATGGGATGATCCTAGCCGCGTCCGGGCGTGCTTCCTTTCTCCAAATTTTCCGACCCCTATTCTGAATGACCAGGGGCTCTATTTATAGGCGTAGGGAGCTGATATTTCCCCTAAAAACCGGGAGACCGCTTCTGGCACGTGAGGGGGCACACGCGCCCGAAATCTGGAGGTCCGGGCCCACATCAGGATCGATTCGAAGTACGCTTTGAATCGATCAGGAAATCATCCAATTGAGCTGAAATTTGGTGAGAACATTCTTCAGCATGTATGTAAGCTCCTATAAAAATTTCATTGCATTTGGATCAACGGTTTAGAAGATATGATCTTTTCAAGTTCAAGGATCCATGCGTTCTGAACGGTTCGAACCCATGCTTCGAACCCATACTCTTCGAAACCACCCTCTTCGAATCCATGCCCTTCGAATCCATGCTCTTCGAAGCCGCCTCCTTCGAACCCATGCTCTTTGAACCCATGCTCTTTGAATCCGCCTCCTTCGAGTCCATGACTTTCGAGCCCGTCTCCTTCGAGTCCATATCCTCTGAGTCCATCTTCTTCGAATCCATCCCTTTCGAATCCACGTCCTTCGAATCCATGTCCCTCTTATCCATCTCCTTCGAATCCACGAAGCTGACTCCCCTCCTTCGAATCCCTCTCCTTCGAATCCATGGAGTTCCCATGGATTCGAACCACCATCGATGCGAACTAACAAGTATACACCTTTATGCCTCTCCATCGAGTCGAAGTCCATGGATTCGAAGAACCATCGATGCGAACTTTATCAAGCCGAAACCATGCCATTCGATACGAAGTGTATCGATTCGAACTGTCCTTGCGCGCCTCTTGATCGATGCGAACCTGATGGGTTCGAATCCATCTTGATGGGTTCGAATCTGATTGATTCGAACCGAGCACCACTTCGTCCCTTTTTATGGATTCGAACAACATGCATTCCCCACCTTGAATCCATCATATTTCCTCCATACGAACTCCGATTAACCTGAAATTTGAAACATAGTCTTTCCCAGTCCTTATCTTCATCTCCAATCAATTTCGTCCCAATCGGAGTTCATCAAAATTTTGACGATATCGATCGTAACCTTGATTCCAATCGATCTCCAATCCTGATATCCATAATTCCTTGCCAATTTGTTGATATTCCAGTTTTGACCAAAAATGGGATAACACTTTGCCCCCCAAAACATGCCTTGTGATAACAAAGCGTGTTTTGAATAGTTCCGAATCCAATATCCGAAGTCCATATCCATATTGCCAGAGTATATTATCCTTGACTGCTCCGAGTCGATGTCCAATTTCCAAATCTAATAACCAAAGCCTAGCCAATCCCATATCCGTCTGAGGTCGATAACCAAGTCTCAATCCATCCTTGTCTGCTAGCCAATAACCGAATTCAGGACCTCTCTGGGTCGATATCCAATTCCGTAACCTCTCCGGGCTCTAGCCAAACGCAATCCATGCTGAATGTCCTTAGTCCAGCGTCCTTGGATGCTGAGCTAACCTTTACGGATTCTTACCAAGCGTAATCCACACTTGACGACCTTGGTCCAGTGTCCCTGGATGTTGAGCTAACCTCTCCGGGTTCTTGTCAAGCGTAATCCACACTTGACGACCTTGGTCCGGTGTCCCTGGACGCTGCACAATGCCGTGGCTTAAGTCCTAAGCCGAATCCTGGTCTCTCCGGACCCTTATTGAGCATAGTCCATACTCAACGACCTGAAAATAATAATTTATAATATAGGGTCTAAGTCCTAGGCCGAATCCTGGTCACTCCGGACCCTTGCCGAGCATAGTCCATACTCGACGACCGTTATCAAAAATCATACGAAAATCCAATCAAAATCCAACTCAAAGTCCAAATGCAAACCAGAAAACCAGAAATCCAAAGCAGCATTCAAAATCAAAAACAACCATCCAAAGAAAGATCAAAAAGCGAGCAGAGCTTAATCCAAGCTCCAAAACCAAAAACCAAACAGAAAAGCAGTGTCCAGTCCAAAAGCAAAAGATAAATTTCACAAACCATAGCGTCGCAGTTTATCATCATTCAGAGCATGCCTAGGGGCTATCTCCGTCCCCGTACATGTGTAAATGACTTGGTTGCTTGCCAATAATTCGCTACTTATTTCATACTAACCTGGTCAATGGATGATCAACCGGCCATCATTCCTGGGCCTCCCACCATCGTAGCTTAAGGTAGGCGGCGGTTGCTCCTACCTCGCCGTTGCATTCCGAGGTCCAACATATTGTGGTAGTTGTCCATTCCTTGCATGTTCCTCAATTATGTCCTTTAAGTGCCTGCAGCTGTTGGTGTCGTGTCCATCCAAATCATGGAAGAGACAGTGCCTTCCTGATGTCCTTTCCCGTTCTGTTGGTTCTCTCCTAGCCGGCCTCCAGTAGTGAAGGCGATTTCGAGTATCCAGGTATATCCGCTCCAGCGTCTCGTTCAATCCTGTGTACGTGGAAAACTTTGGATCCTTCCATTGCTTCCTAGCATTTCCAAAATCACCGTCCAACTTCCTTTTTCCTTTGTCTTTATCCGAACCTTTGCTGGATGGTCTTCAAACCTCAACTGCATTAACCTTTCTCAACTTTAAATCTGTACTCGCATCTTCTTGCCGAAGGAACCTTTCTGCCTCGTCAAAGAATTCGTCGAGATCCCGTGGGGGATCCCGTATCAGAGATACCTTGAAATCTGAGTCCTCCCTGATTCCTGATACTGCTGCCATTAAAACCATCGACGAATCAGGCCGATCCACCGAAGCGACCGCCGCACTGAATCGGGTTAGAAAAGCTCTAAGCGATTCATCCACCCTTTGCTTCACCGATGTTAACGTCATCACATTTTTCAGCCTCTTGACGTTAACCCGAAACCGTCCCAAAAACTTTTCCACCAATTCTCTCCAAGTCCTGATAGATCCTTCTCCCAGTTGCCTAAACAACATTGCAGCTAAGTCCGTCAAATACAAAGGGAAACATCGGGCCATTACTTCCTCCGATGCCCCCAGCACCTCCATGTGTCTAGTGTACCTCATCAGGTGATCTGTTGGATCTGCCTTGCCATCATATACCTCCACGCTTGGTAGCTTGAACTTAGGTGGATTCTGAGCCATCCTTATTTCCTGAGCGAACGGACTCCTACTCACTCCTTCCAAGTCTCTGTTTGTCAAACCACCTCGCACGGTTCTTCTGATAATTTCTACTAATCCAGTATTGTCTGCTGGGGGTTGCCCCCCATGCCCCCGAGGGAACTCTGGTACATATTCCTCGTGTGGTTCACTAACAGCAATATTAGTTCTAGCCTGCTGAACTCCTTCCAAAGGTCCTCCTGTGTTAGATCCGGTGGGTCTGCCCCCAAGCCCTTGTTGATTGCCTTCCGGCTCTGTATTCGTCCCTCTACTGGGTTCCGCAACTCTAGCTCCTTGTCCTGCATCCACAGCAGCTGTAGCTATTCCTAGGTTATGCATCCCTGCAGCTCTCATTTGCTCCAAGAAAGTCTGCATCATTTCCTGTTGACTCTTCAACAATCTCTCTTGTAGCGAATTTGTTATGGCTTCCATTTCATCCCGGGTTATGTAGATCGAAGCCGGCCCTTCCTCACCTCCGGAGGATGCTTGTTGACTCCCTTCTTGTTGACTTCTCTCAGCCATTAGCCTTCTGCTATTCTGCCTAGTCATTGTCTTCCAAATCCAAACTCCTCAAACTTTTCAAATCCGATGTAGCGGGTGCTAGGCCTTCTCAGTGAAAGCACTAAAGTGTTTGCGCCAAAATTGGTCACAAACCCCGAATACCGTGAAAGCACCAGTGTATGAATATAAATCAACGATATTGAAACACAAATAACAGATCTCAGCATATAATAAACAACAACCAAAAAGTAACAAACAAAAACACCAGTTTTTATAGTGGTTCGGCTATCTCCGGCCTACGTCCACTCCAAAGTTGTATCCTTTTATTGATTATCCTTGATGATTATAGATGATTACAGCAGTTACAAAGTTCAAATCCGAAATAAAATAGCCGTATTGATGTAATGGGATGATCCTAGCCGCGTCCGAGCGTGCTTGCTTTCTCCAAATTTTCCGACCCCTTTTCTGAATGACCAGGGGCTCTATTTATAGGCGTAGGGAGCTGATATTTCTCCTAAAAACCGGGAGACCGCTTCTGGCACGTGAGGGGGCCCACACGCCCGAAATCTGGAGGTCCGGGCCCACATCAGGATCGATTCGAAGTAAGCTTCGAATCGATCAAGAAATCATCCAATTGAGCTGAAATTTTGTGAGAAAATTCTTCAGCATGTATGTAAGCTCCTGTAAAAATTTTATTGCATTTGGATCAACGGTTTAGAAGATATGATCGTTTCAAGTTCAAGGATCCGTGCTTTCTGAACGGTTCGAACCCATGCTTCGAACCCATACTCTTCGAAACCACCCTCTTCGAATCCATGCCCTTCGAAACCATGCTCTTCGAAGCCGCCTCCTTCGAACCCATGCTCTTTGAATCCATGCTTTTTGAATCCGCCTCCTTCGAGTCCATGACTTTCGAGCCCGTCTCCTTCGAGTCCATATCCTCTGAGTCCATCTTCTTCGAATCCATCCCTTTCGAATCCACGTCCTTCGAATCCATGTCCCTCGTATCCATCTCCTTCGAATCCACGAAGCTGACTCCCCTCCTTCGAATCCCTCTCCTTCGAATCCATGGAGTTCCCATGGATTCGAACCACCATCGATGCGAACTAACAAGTATACACCTTTATGCCTCTCCATCGAGTCGAAGTCCATGGATTCGAAGAACCATCGATGCGAACTTTATCAAGCCGAAACCATGCCATTCGATACGAAGTGTATCGATTCGAACTGTCCTTGCGCAACGCCTCTTGATCGATGCGAACCTTATGGGTTCGAATCCATCCTGATGGGTTCGAATCTGATCGATTCGAACCGAGCACCACTTCGTCCCTTTTTATGGATTCGAACAACATGCATTCCCCACCTTGAATCTATCATATTTCCTCTATACGAACTCCGATTAACCTGAAATTTGAAACATAGTCTTTCCCAGTCCTTATCATCATCTCCAATCAATTTCGTCCCAATCGGAGTTCATCAAAATTTTGACGATATCGATCGTAACCTTGATTCCAATCGATCTCCAATCCTGATATCCATAATTCCTTGCCAATTAGTTGATATTCCAGTTTTGACCAAAAATGAGTTAACAGTACTGTTCCGTTTCAAATCCATGCACGTATTTCTAAAAGTCGTACAACACTGTTTCTCCATTTCGGACGGATGTTGCACCTTGCACCGCGGATGTTCCACCATGTAGATATCGATTATTCGGACGTCCAAAAATTCGGGCTCGTTTAGAGTTACGGGAGCCATAACCTGTCAAAACGAAGGCCATAGTGAGTTCTACGGTTTTGACTGCTTTCAGCCGTCAACGGATAGATTAG
Organism: Allium cepa; assembly: GCA_030765085.1. Lineage (NCBI taxonomy): Eukaryota > Viridiplantae > Streptophyta > Magnoliopsida > Asparagales > Amaryllidaceae > Allium > Allium cepa. Next base: position 30,968,257 of record CM060943.1, on the reverse strand, counting down.
TGCCCAAAAAGGACAACCCGAATCTCAATCTGGTCTCGTAAGTTTTTTACCCTTCGTTTTTTCGACACCGGATTTTTACGGTAAAACGGGATTACCGTGGCTCGTCTTCGATTTACCATCGCTGGAGAGTGGTGCACCCTGGTATTGTTCCGTTTCAAATGCATGCACGCATTTCTAAAAGTCCTACGGCACTGTTTCGCCATTTCGGACGAATGTTGCACCTTGCACCACGGATGTTGCACCCTGTAGATATCGATTATTCGGATGTCCATAACTTCTGGCTCGTTTAGAGTTACGGGAGCGATAACCTGTCAAAACGAAGGCCAAGGTGAGTTCTACGGCTTTGACAGCTATCAGCCGTCGACGGATAGATTAATGCCGAAAAAGGACAACCCGAATCTCAATCGGGTCTCGTAAGTTTTTTACCCTTCGTTTTTTCGACACCGGATTCTTACGGTAAAACTGGCTCGTCTTCCATTTACCATCGTTGGAGAGTGGTGCACCATGGTACCGTTCCGTTTCAAATCCGTGCACGCATTTCTAAAAGTCCTACGGCACTGTTTCGCCATTTCGGACGGATGTTGCACCTTGCACCGCGGATGTTGCACCCTGTAGATATCGATTATTCGGACGTCCATAACTTCTGGCTCGTTTAGAGTTACGGGAGCCATAACCTGTCAAAACGAAGGCCATGGTGATTTCTACGGCTTTGACAGCTTCCAGCCATCAACGGATAGATTAATGCCCAAAAAGCACAACCCGAATCTCAATCGGGTCTCGTAAGTTTTTTACCCTTCGTTTTTTCGACACCGGAATTTTACGGTCAAACGGGATTACCGTGGCTCGTCCTCGATTTACCATCGTTGGAGAGTGGTGCACCATGGTACTGTTCCGTTTCAAATCCATGCATGCATTTCTAAAAGTCGTACGGCACTGTTTCGCCATTTCGGACGGATGTTGCACCTTGCACCGTGGATGTTGCACCCTGTAGATATCGATTATTCGGACGGCCATAACTCTGGCTCGTTTAGAGTTACGGGAGCCATAACCTGTCAAAATGAAGGCCACGGTGAGTTCTACGGCTTTAACAGCTTTCAGCCATCAACAGATAGATTAATGACCAAAAAGGACAACCCGAATCTCAATCGGGTCTCGTAAGTTTTTTACCCTTCGTTTTTTCGACACCGGATTTTTACGGTAAAACGGGATAACCGTGGCTTGTCTTCGATTTACCATCGCTGGAGAGTGGTGCACCATGGTACCGTTCCGTTTCAAATCCATGCACGCATTTCTAAAAGTCCTACGGAACTGTTTCGCCATTTCGGCCGGATGTTGCACCTTGCATCGTGGATGTTGCACCCTGTAGATATCGATTACTCGGTCGGCCATAACTTCTGGCTCGTTTAGAGTTACGGGAGTCATAACCTGTCAAAACGAAGGCCACGGTGAGTTCTACGGGTTTGATAGCTTTCAGCCGTCAACGGATAGATTAATGCCCAAAAAGCACAACCCGAATCTCAATCGGGTCTCGTAAGTTTTTTACCCTTCGTTTTTTCGACACCGGATTTTTACGGTAAAACGGGATTACCTTGGCTCGTCTTCGATTTACCATCGCTGGAGAGTGGCGCACCATGGTACTGTTCCGTTTCAAATCCATGCATGCATTTTGTAACGACCCGTATTTTACGTGTCGATAAATCGTAGAATTCGCAAGTCGTTAGCGTTGTTTGTGTTGTTTCTAGCCTGAGTCGTTTAGAAGTTAACTCGAGTGAAGTGATGAGTCGTGACCGACTCATAAACATAGCCGAGTTAAGGCTTGAGTCGTAACCGACTCATGGGATGGACCGACCTAGTAGGAGTTAGCTTCATAAGATTGGTGACCGACTTAAGGATCTCCGGGTTAAGGATGAGTCGTGTACGAGTTACGACTCAGGGGGTTTGCCGAGTTAGGAGTTGGAGTGTTGGAACGAGTTATGGAGTTAACTCGTGACCGAGTTAAGTGTTGCCGAGTTAAGGAAGTGGTCGAGTCATAGGAGTTACGACTCAAGACTGGGACGAGTTAGTGTGTGGAGCGACTTAAGGGGATAAGCCGTAGGCGAGTCAAGGTGGTGAGCGACTCATAGTAACCGATTTAGGGCTTGGGTCGTGAGTCGTTTGACCGAGTTAGGGATAGGTTGAGTCGTTTGTGTCATAGTTAAGTCGTGACCGACTTATGTTGAGTCGGCTAGGACTTAGGTCGGCCATAAGGCTGTGTTGTTAGGTCGTTTGTAAATGAGTCGGTAGGCACGACTTAACGATGAGTCGTAAGTCGTTAGGCAGTGCAGTTGAGTCGGCTGGGGTAGGTCGTATGACTGATGAGTCGTGAGTCGGCTAGGTGTTAAGGTGATGAGTGTTAGGTCGTGAGCGCTTGTGTCGGTAGGTGTTGAGTCGGCCTGGGTTGTTGAGTCGTGTGAGGCTTGTGTTGAGTCGGCATGGGATGAGTCGGGGGCGACTCAGGAGTTGGGTCGGCGACGAGCTAAGGGCGACGACTCATGGTGGTTCCAGCCTATAAATAGAGGGGTTCGGCTCACTTTTTGGCACCGGATTTTGAAGCGACGAAGTGCTGCCATTTTGAAGACTTGTCTACAACATTTCTTCATCTTCTTTTCTCCATTCCAATCTAATTCTAACATCCATCCAAGATCGAAGATCGAGATCGAAGATCCAAGTGCCAAAGTTGAAGATCTTCATCCGTTCGAGCTAGATTTCATCGATTGAAGTGAGATTTTGCCGGATCGAGCCTTGATCTCCGCTGTCCAGATCTGAAGCGTGTTGTTTTCATAGTGTTTGGGTGATTTGGTGAGTGGTAGTTATCTCTCACGCGGACCCAAAGGAGTATATTGGATCGGTGGCTTGTTTATGTGTTTAAGATGGTGTTTTCTCGCATTTTCCTAAAGTCTGCATGTAGATCCATCATTTTTGAAGATGTTTACTTATGCAAGTTCATTTAATAAGTGTTAGAGACAAAACCCATGTTTTATATTTGATAGATCTATGCTAAAAACCTATGAATCATGCATGTTGGACTTTTGCTCATTTATTTACGAAATTGCCATTATACTTGATATTGCTTGTTAGATCTTGTTTGAATGCTTGATTGGTTGTATTAATGATTGATTGTGTGAATGTATGATAGATTTGATTGCTCCAAGTTAGCTTGTAGTTGATTTGGAACAAGACGGTTCGAGATGATTCAAAAGCTAAGTGGAAAGGCTCTTGAATGGTGGAAGCTGCCTATAGCATATGAAGCGGATGTGGAAGCTCATATGGATGGATTCGATGACGATGGTCTTTGCCATGATGCGAGGAAGCAAAGCATGAGATCGAGATGGAACTTTGCTATGATGCGATTAAGCGAAGTGTGATGTTAAGATGGGACAGGTCATGAGGACGTTCCAAGATGAGAGACTTTGCTATGATGTGATGAGGCAAGACATATGTTGTGATGGGACGGGTCACGATGACGTTCCAAGCACGAGTCATGACGACGTGCAAAGTTATAACTCGGTGATGCGGTCCGGGTTGGGGTGGATAATGGTTAGCTTGAGAGGCGCTTGAGCTAGTATGGAAATAGTCGTCGAGGAGGATGACTAGGAGGCTGAGATCTCATCGTTGTTGAAGGTTCTAGCATACTCAAAGCAAGGGTACGTTGGAACGGGTCACGATGACGTTCCAGGCACAGGTCACGATGACGTGCTAGTACTCTGGGCTGATGCGTTCGGCTTAGGCACGGGTCACGATGACGTGCGGAGTTATGTCTAGACCGGGGTTACCATTAGCCCTTGACAGGTGGTCATTCAATTAACGGTGATATCAAGGCAATGATAACAGTGATAGCCGGAGTCATGGATGTTTGGTTGTATTATCATTCGGTCTCAAGAGTGGTGTTTTCTGGGTGCTTATCTGATCTTGGTTTAGGCCTTGGGGGTTCGTATTTGGAAAGCATCACCCTTGACTCGAGTGATTCTCGCTTTACTTTAATTATTTGCTATGTTATGTTTGATTCTCCTTAGTGTGAGTCTGGGGGCTATCACTGTAAGATGAGGTGGAGTGGGATGGTTTGGTTCCTATTCCTTTTATCCCTTATGCTCTTTTGGTATGTTTGATAGTTAATTTACTGCTCACTAAGACTTTGTCTGACTCAAGGTTTTATGTCTCCTCTTATTACCTTGGGCTGTTCATCCATGTTGGGATGGGCAGACTAGGTAGCAGGTGGCAGGTGCTGTGCTTAGAGTTCTCTGCTGATGATGACAAAGACGAGCAGGAGGCTATGCATATTATTTCTTATATGTACTGGGTATCCGCTGCTGTATTTGATGAGTGTTTTGTAGTGAGGTCTTGATGTATGGATTTATTGAGATGATTGTATAAAACTACTGTGATGCTTATATGATGATTTTCTGTTATGAGGCTTCACTATATATATATTTCTCTATTGTATTTTATCCATGCGCTGTGAGTTGTACGATAGAGATTCTGCGATTTTATTTTACCCTGACTATCGTCCATGGCTGCCTTGCACACCTTTCAGCGCACTATTCTCTTGTTTTGGTGCGGGAGTCATGGGCGGTCGTCGCATTTGGTATCAGAGCTTTGGTTAATCGATTTTAGCCAACGCTCGCTGACATAACTACGTAAGAGAGACGTAATTGTATTTTGATGGGTGATTACTATATATAATATAGTAGCTTAGATGGATTTGAACTCCTTATGCAGTTGAAATGCTATAACTGTGATAAGCTGGGACACATCAAGAAGGACTGTCCAGAGCCGAGGAAAGATAGGCAGGTTGTGCAAGCTTATGCTTTGGAAGCTGTGCCGTCGTCTTCAAGAGTTCCTACTGCTGAAGAGAAGGGGAAGAGTGTGGTGGTTCAAGGTACTCTTTCCATTTGTGGTGTTCCAGTTAGAGTGTTGTTTGATACTGGAGCCTCGCATTCTTTTGTTTGTGATGATTTGGTAGGCCGGTTATGTTTGAAACCGGATATTGTTGATAGGCCATTGGTTGTGACTAATCCAGTTGGGGGTTCGTCATGTTTGTGTATGATATGCCATGGTCTAGTTGTGTCGAGTCATGATTGCTGGTTTGTTTGTGATTGCTTTGTTCTGAACTTTGCGGGGTTCGGAATTATTTTGGGTATGGACTGGCTTAGGAAGTATGCGGCTAGGATTGATTGTGAGAGGCTTGAGGTGACAGTCGGAAATGTGGATGGGCGAAAGGTTGTGATACGATGTAAGCATGAAGAAGGCGTCTTCATGAGCTTCATGTATTCGCTGGTTGTTCCACGGGATGGACTGTCATCAGTGCCTATTGTGAATGGATTTGAGGATGTCTTTGACGAAGTCAAAGGGTTGCCGCCGCATAGGGAGATCGAGTTTCGTATCGATCTAGTTGAGGGAGCCAGACCTGTTGTGATGCCTCTTAGGCGGATGGCACCGAGGGAGCAGCAAGAGCTGAAGGTGCAAGTTGATGACCTTTTACGGAAAGGATTCATTCGGAGAAGTGTGTCCGAATGGGGTGCGCCCGTTGTGTTCGCAACCAAAGCGGATGGATCGTTGAGGTTGTGTGTTGATTATCGTGAGCCGAATAAGGTGACTAAGAAGAACAAGTATCCATTGCCGAGAATAGATGACTTGTTTGACCAGCTTCACGAGGCTAAGGTGTTTTCTCAGATGGATTTGGCAACGGGATTTCACCAGTTGAGAGTGGCTAAGGATAGTGTGCCGAAGACTGCTTTCAGGACACCATCCAGGTTTTATGAGTGGCTGGTAATGCCGTTTGGATTGACTAACGCACCAGCATATTTTGTGGATCTTATGAATAGAGTGTTCAGAGATCAGTTGAATAAGTTCGTGCTTGTGTTCGTGGATGATATTTTGGTTTATTCCAGAACGGAGGAAGAACACAAGACGCACTTGAGGATTGTTTTGGAAATCTTGCGGAAACATCAGCTGAAGGCTAAGTTTTCGAAGTGTCACTTCTGGAAGAGTGAAGTGAGGTTCTTAGGCCATGTTATCTCTGGAAATGGAATAGCGGTTGATCCCGCTAAGGTAGCAGCAATCCAGGATTGGGTTAGACCTAAGAATGCATCTGATGTGAGAAGTTTTCTTGGATTAGCAGGATATTATCGTCGGTTTATCAAAGACTTTTCCAAGATAGCTGTACCGTTGACAGGATTGACGAAGAAGAACCAAGTGTTCAGATGGGATGATAAGTGTGAGCAAGCTTTCGTAATCCTGAAAGAGCGACTGACGAGTGCTCCTGTTTTGACTATTCCAAGTGGGAATGATGAGATGGTGGTTTACACCGATGCATGTGGCACTGGACTTGGAGCAGTGCTAATGCAGAAGGATAAAGTTGTTGCGTATGCTAGTCGACAACTGAAGCCGCATGAAAGGAATTATCCGACTCATGATCTGGAGTTAGCGGCGATTGTGTTTGCTTTGAAGATGTGGAGACATTATCTATTGGGAGTTAGATTTGAGTTGTTCACAGATCATAAGTCGTTGAAGTATCTGTTCTCCCAAAAGGATTTGAATCTTCGACAGCAACGGTGGCTGGAATTTATGGCATCTTATGATTTTGGTATAGCCTATACTCCGGGGAAAGGTAACGCAGTAGCAGATGCGTTAAGTCGAAGACATGCAGGATTGGGAGCCATGTTTTCGGAATGGAAGAGTCTTGAGTATTTGGCTGAGTTTGACTTCAGGCCTAGATGTGAATTGGAACCTGAGATGTTGGCAAACTTATCGATAAGGCTTACTCTTGTGGAAAGGATTGGTGAGAGCCAAAGGCGAGATGATAAGCTTGTCAAGATTATCCGTGATTGGGAATCTGGAGTAGACCCAGAAAAGGATAAAGGATTCGAGGTCGATCGAGAGGGTTGGCTTCGGAAGCAAGGACGGTTGGTTGTTCCCGATATTGATGGATTGAGAGATGAAGTTCTGAGGGAAAGTCATCACTCAAAGTTGACGATTCATCCAGGTGGTAATAAGATGTATCGGGATATGAAGAGAACTTATTACTGGGAAGGTATGAAGAAAGATGTTGGAAGTATTATTTCCAAGTGTATGAATTGCCAGTTGGTGAAAGCTGAGCAGAAGAAGCCCAGTGGATTACTTCAGCCATTAGAGGTTCCTACGTGGAAGTGGGAGCAAGTGTCGATGGATTTTATCGATGGTCTACCTAGGACAAGAGCAGGGAATGAAGGGATTTGGGTCATAATAGATCGTTTGACTAAGAGTGCAAGGTTCATTCCTGTTCGATCAACTAGGACTGCATCGAAGTTGGCTGAGTTGTATGTGAAGTGGATTGTTCGATTCCATGGTATTCCGAAGAGTATAGTGAGCGATCGAGACCCATTGTTCACTAGTGGATTTTGGAAGAGCTTCCAGGAAGTTTTGGGAACCGAGTTGTGTTTGAGTACAGCCTATCACCCTCAAACAGATGGTCAGACTGAGAGAGTCAACCGAGTTTTGGAAGATCTTCTTAGAGCATGTGTTTTGGACTTCGGAGGATCATGGGAAGATCACCTTCATTTGGTGGAGTTTGCTTATAATAACAGTTATCAGTCGAGTATTGGTATGGCACCATATGAGGCATTATATGGAAGACCGTGTAACTCTCCGACATGTTGGTTGGAAACTGGAGAAAAGTTGATACTTGGGCCAGAGATGATTCGACAGACTTCGGATTGTATAGAGATCATTCGGCAACGAATGAAGGCAGCCCAAGATCGTCAGAAAAGTTATGCGGATAATCGTCGAAAGGATTTGGAATTCGACGTGGGTGATATGGTTTTTGTGAAGATTTCTCCATTGAAGAATGTTATTAGATTCGGGAAGAAAGGAAAGTTAACTCCGAGATTTGTTGGACCATTCCCGATTATTGAGCGAATTGGAAAGCTCGCTTATAGATTGGAGTTACCGGAAAAGATGGCGGGTGTGCACAATGTTTTTCATGTATCGTATCTACGGAAGTATGTGCGCGACCCAACTACGGTGGTTTCTGCTGATAGCTGTGAAGACTTAGAGGTGGATCCCGTGATTACGAGACCTCGTAAGCCGCTTCGTATTGTTGAAACCGATACGAAACAGCTTAGGAGGAAGACGATTACGTTGCTCAAGGTACAATGGAGTGATGATGTTAACGACTGTACGTGGGAGGAGGAAGAGAGGATGAAGGCAGCTCATCCCGGACTCTTCGAGGTATGGCCCTAAAGTGTCGTGACATCTCATGAATTTGTAGCTTGTTCTAAGTCTTAGAATTCTGCATGCTAGGATAGAATTGGATGCATGGTTTGTTGGTTGCTATGGATGGTAGGCATGCAGAATAATTTTTGTTGTTGTTGTTTGCTTGGAATTTCGGGGGCGAAATTCCTAAGGGGGAGAGAATGTAACGACCCGTGTTTTACGTGTCGATAAATCGTAGAATTTGCAGGTCGTTAGCGTTGTTTGTGTTGTTTCTAGCCTGAGTCGTTTAGAAGTTAACTCGAGTGAAGTGATGAGTCGTGACCGACTCATAAACATAGCCGAGTTAAGGCTTGAGTCGTAACCGACTCATGGGATGGACCGACCTAGTAGGAGTTAGCTTCATAAGATTGGTGACCGACTTAAGGATCTCCGGGTTAAGGATGAGTCGTGTACGAGTTACGACTCAGGGGGTTTGCCGAGTTAGGAGTTGGAGTGTTGGAACGAGTTATGGAGTTAACTCGTGACCGAGTTAAGTGTTGCCGAGTTAAGGAAGTGGCCGAGTCATAGGAGTTACGACTCAAGACTGGGACGAGTTAGTGTGTGGAGCGACTTAAGGGGATAAGCCGTAGGCGAGTCAAGGTGGTGAGCGACTCATAGTAACCGATTTAGGGCTTGGGTCGTGAGTCGTTTGACCGAGTTAGGGATAGGTTGAGTCGTTTGTGTCATAGTTAAGTCGTGACCGACTTATGTTGAGTCGGCTAGGACTTAGGTCGGCCATAAGGCTGTGTTGTTAGGTCGTTTGTAAATGAGTCGGTAGGCACGACTTAACGATGAGTCGTAAGTCGTTAGGCAGTGCAGTTGAGTCGGCTGGGGTAGGTCGTATGACTGATGAGTCATGAGTCGGCTAGGTGTTAAGGTGATGAGTGTTAGGTCGTGAGCGCTTGTGTCGGTAGGTGTTGAGTCGGCCTGGGTTGTTGAGTCGTGTGAGGCTTGTGTTGAGTCGGCATGGGATGAGTCGGGGGCGACTCAGGAGTTGGGTCGGCGACGAGCTTAGGGCGACGACTCATGGTGGTTCCAGCCTATAAATAGAGGGGTTCGGCTCACTTTTTGGCACCGGATTTTGAAGCGACGAAGTGCTGCCATTTTGAAGACTTGTCTACAACATTTCTTCATCTTCTTTTCTCCATTCCAATCTAATTCTAACATCCATCCAAGATCGAAGATCGAGATCGAAGATCCAAGTGCCAAAGTTGAAGATCTTCATCCGTTCGAGTTAGATTTCATCGATTGAAGTGAGATTTTGCCGGATCGAGCCTTGATCTCCGCTGTCCAGATCTTAAGCGTGTTGTTTTCATAGTGTTTGGGTGATTTGGTGAGTGGTAGTTATCTCTCACGCGGACCCAAAGGAGTATATTGGATCGGTGGCTTGTTTATGTGTTTAAGATGGTGTTTTCTCGCATTTTCCTAAAGTCTGCATGTAGATCCATCATTTTTGAAGATGTTTACTTATGCAAGTTCATTTAATAAGTGTTAGAGACAAAACCCATGTTTTATATTTGATAGATCTATGCTAAAAACCTATGAATCATGCATGTTGGACTTTTGCTCATTTATTTACGAAATTGCCATTATACTTGATATTGCTTGTTAGATCTTGTTTGAATGCTTGATTGGTTGTATTAATGATTGATTGTGTGAATGTATGATAGATTTGATTGCTCCAAGTTAGCTTGTAGTTGATTTGGAACAAGACGGTTCGAGATGATTCAAAAGCTAAGTGGAAAGGCTCTTGAATGGTGGAAGCTGCCTATAGCATATGAAGCGGATGTGGAAGCTCATATGGATGGATTCGATGACGATGGTCTTTGCCATGATGCGAGGAAGCAAAGCATGAGATCGAGATGGAACTTTGCTATGATGCGATTAAGCGAAGTGTGATGTTAAGATGGGACGGGTCATGAGGACGTTCCAAGATGAGAGACTTTGCTATGATGTGATGAGGCAAGACATATGTTGTGATGGGACGGGTCACGATGACGTTCCAAGCACGAGTCATGACGACGTGCAAAGTTATAACTCGGTGATGCGGTCCGGGTTGGGGTGGATAATGGTTAGCTTGAGAGGCGCTTGAGCTAGTATGGAAATAGTCGTCGAGGAGGATGACTAGGAGGCTGAGATCTCATCGTTGTTGAAGGTTCTAGCATACTCAAAGCAAGGGTACGTTGGAACGGGTCACGATGACGTTCCAGGCACAGGTCACGATGACGTGCTAGTACTCTGGGCTGATGGTTCGGCTTAGGCACGGGTCACGATGACGTGCGGAGTTATGTCTAGACCGGGGTTACCATTAGCCCTTGACAGGTGGTCATTCAATTAACGGTGATATCAAGGCAATGATAACAGTGATAGCCGGAGTCATGGATGTTTGGTTGTATTATCATTCGGTCTCAAGAGTGGTGTTTTCTGGGTGCTTATCTGATCTTGGTTTAGGCCTTGGGGGTTCGTATTTGGAAAGCATCACCCTTGACTCGAGTGATTCTCGCTTTACTTTAATTATTTGCTATGTTATGTTTGATTCTCCTTAGTGTGAGTCTGGGGGCTATCACTGTAAGATGAGGTGGAGTGGGATGGTTTGGTTCCTATTCCTTTTATCCCTTATGCTCTTTTGGTATGTTTGATAGTTAATTTACTGCTCACTAAGACTTTGTCTGACTCAAGGTTTTATGTCTCCTCTTATTACCTTGGGCTGTTCATCCATGTTGGGATGGGCAGACTAGGTAGCAGGTGGCAGGTGCTGTGCTTAGAGTTCTCCGCTGATGATGACAAAGACGAGCAGGAGGCTATGCATATTATTTCTTATATGTACTGGGTATCCGCTGCTGTATTTGATGAGTGTTTTGTAGTGAGGTCTTGATGTATGGATTTATTGAGATGATTGTATAAAACTACTGTGATGCTTATATGATGATTTTCTGTTATGAGGCTTCACTATATATATATTTCTCTATTGTATTTTATCCATGCGCTGTGAGTTGTACGATAGAGATTCTGCGATTTTATTTTACCCTGACTATCGTCCATGGCTGCCTGGCACACCTTTCAGCGCACTATTCTCTTGTTTTTGTGCGGGAGTCATGGGCGGTCGTCACACATTTCTAAAAGTCGTACGGCACTGTTTCGCCATTTCGGACGGATGTTGCACCTTGCACCGGGGATGTTGCACCCTGTAGATATCGATTATTCGGATGGCCATAACTTCTGGCTCGTTTAGTGTTACGGGAGCCATAACCTGACAAAACAAAGGCCACGGTGAGTTCTACGTCTTCGACAGCTTTCAGCCGTCAACAGATAGATTAATGACCAAAAAGGACAACCCGAATCTCAGTCGGGTCTCGTAAGTTTTTTACCCTTCGTTTTTTCGACACCGAATTTTTACGGTAAAACGGGATTACCGTGGCTCGTCTTCGATTTACCATTGTTGGAGTGTGGTGCACTATGGTACTGTTCCGTTTCGAATCCATGCACGCATTTCTAAAAGTTGTACGGCACTGTTTCGCCATTTCGGACGGACGTTGCACCTTGCACCGTGGATGTTGCACCCTGTAGATATCGATTATTCGGACGGCCATAACTTCTGGCTCGTTTAGAGTTACGGGAGCCATAACCTGTCAAAACGAAGGCCACGGTGAGTTCTACGGCTTTGACCGCTTTCAGCCGTCAACGGATAGATTAGTGCCCAAAAAGGACAACCCGAATCTCAATCTGGTCTCGTAAGTTTTTTTCCCTTCGTTTTTTCGCCACCGGATTTTTACGGTAAAATGGGATTACATTGGCTCGTCTTCGATTTACCATCGCTAGAGAGTGGTGCACCACGGTACTGTTTCGTTTCAAATCCATGCACGCATTTCTAAAAGTCCTACGGCACTGTTTCGCCATTTTGGCCGGACGTTGCACCTTGCACCGTGGATGTTGCACCCTGTATATATTGATTATTCGGACGGCCATAACTTCTGGCTCGTTTAGTGTTACGGGAGCCATAACCTGTCAAAACGAAGGCCACGGTGAGTTCTACGGCTTTGACAGCTTTCAGCCGTCAACGGATAGATTAATTCCCAAAAAGGACAACCCGAATCTCAATCAGGTCTCGTAAGTTTTTTACCCTTCGTTTTTTGGACATCGGATTTTTACGGTAAAACGGAATTACCATGGCTCGTCTTCGATTTACCATCGCTGGAGAGTTGTGCACCATGGTACTGTTCCGTTTCAAATCCACGCACGCATTTCTGAAAGTCGTACGACACTGTTTCGCCATTTCGGACGGATGTTGCACCTTGCACCGCGGATGTTGCACCCTGTAGATATCGATTATTCGGACGTCCATAACTTCTTGCTCGTTTAGAGTTACGGGAGCCATAACCTGTCAAAACGAAGGCCACAGTGAGTTCTACGGCTTTGACAGCTTCCAGCCATCAACGGATAGATTAATCCCCCAAAAGCACAACCCGAATCTCAAACGGGTCTCGTAAGTTTTTTACCCTTCGTTTTTTCGACACCGGATTTTTACGGTAAAACGGGATTACCGTGGCTCTTCTTCGATTTAACATCGCTGGAGAGTGGTGCACCATGGTACCGTTCCCTTTCAAATCCATGCACACATTTCTAAAAGTCCTACGGCACTATTTCGCCATTTCGGCCGGATGTTGCACCTTGCATCGTGGATGTTGCACCTTGTAGATATCGATTACTCGGACGGCCATAACATCTGGCTCGTTTAGAGTTACGGGAGCCATGACCTGTCAAAACGAAGGCCACTATGAGTTCTACGGCTTTGAGAGTTTCAGCCGTCAACGGATAGATTAATGTCCAAAAAGCTCAACCCGAATCTCAATCAGGTCTCGTAAGTTTTTTACCCTTCGTTTTTTCGACACCGGATTTTTACGGTAAAACGGAATTACCGTGGCTCGTCCTCGATTTACCATCGCTGGAGAGTGGTGCACCATGGTACTGTTCCGTTTCAAATCCATGCACGCATTTCTAAAAGTCCTACGGCACTGCTTCGCCATTTCGGCCGGATGTTGCACCTTGCATCGTGGATGTTGCACCCTGTAGATATCGATTACTCGGACGGCCATAACTTCTGGCTCGTTTAGAGTTACGTGAGCCATAACCTGTCAAAACGAAGGCCACGGTGAGTTCTACGGCTTTGACCGGTTTCAGCCGTCAACGGATAGATTAATTTCCATAAAGCACAACCCGAATCTCAATCGGGTCTCGTAAGTTTTTTACCCTTCGTTTTTTCGACACAGGATTTTTACGGTAAAACTGGCTCGTCTTCGATTTACCATCGTTGGAGAGTGGTGCACCATGGTACTGTTCCGTTTCAAATCCATGCATGCATTTCTAAAAGACGTACGACACTGTTTTGCCATTTCGGACGGATGTTGCACCTTGCACCGCGGATGTTGCACCCTATAGATATCGATTATTCGGACGTCCATAACTTCTGGCTCGTTTAGAGTTACGGGAGCCATAACCTGTAAAAACGAAGGCCACGGTTAGTTCTACGGCTTTGACAGCTTTCAGCCGTCAACGGATAGATTAAAGCCAAAAAAGGACAACCCGAATCTCAATCGGGTCTCGTAAGTTTTTTACCCTTCCTTTTTTCGACACCGGATTTTTATGGTAAAACTGGCTCGTCTTCGATTTACCATCGTTGGAGAGTGGTGCACCATGGTACTGTTCCGTTTCAAATCCATGCACGTATTTCTGAAAGTCGTACGGCACTGTTTCGCCATTTCGGACGGATGTTGCACCTTGCACCGCAGATGTTGCACCTTGCACCGCGGATGTTGCACCCTGTAGATATCGATTATTCGGACGTCCATAACTTCTGGCTCGTTTAGAGTTACGGGAGCCATAACCTGTTAAAACGAAGGCCACAGTGAGTTCTACGTATTTGACAGCTTCCAGCCATCAACGGATAGATTAATGCCCAAAAAGCACAACCCGAATCTCAAACGGGTCTCGTAAGTTTTTTACCCTTCGTTTTTTCGACACCGGATTTTTACGGTAAAACGGGATTACCGTGGCTCTTCTTTGATTTACCATCATTAAAGAGTGGTGCACCATGGTACTGTTCCGTTTCAAATCCATGCACGCATTTCTAAAATTTGTACGGCACTGTTTCTCCATTTTGGACGGATGTTGCACCATGCACTGTGGATGTTGCACCCTGTAGATATCGATTATTCGGACGGCCATAACTTCTGCCTCGTTTAGAGTTACGGGAGCCATAACCTGTCAAAACGAAGGCCACGTTGAGTTCTACGGCTTTGACAGCTTTCAGCCGTCAACAGATAGATTAGTGCCCAAAAAGGACAACCCGAATCTCAATCTGGTCTCGTAAGTTTTTTACCCTTCGTTTTTTCGACACCAGATTTTTACAGTAAAACGGGATTACCGTGGCTCGTCATCAATTTACCATCGCTAGAGAGCGGTGCACCATGGTACCGTTCCATTTCAAATCCATGCACGCATTTCTAAAAGTCCGACGACACTGTTTCGCCATTTCGGCCGGATATTGCACCTTGCATCGTGGATGTTGCACCCTGTATATATCGATTACTCGGACGGCCATAACTTCTTCCTCGTTTAGAGTTACGGGAGCCATAACCTGTCAAAACGAAGGCCACGGTGAGTTCTACAGCTTTGACAGCTTTCAGCCATCAACGGATAGATTAATGTCCAAAAAGCAAAACCCGAATCTAAATCGGGTCTCGTAAGTTTTTTACCCTTCGTTTTTTCGACACCGGATTTTTACGGTAAAACGGGATTACCGTGGCTCGTCTTCGATTTACCATCGTTGGAGAGTGGTGCACCACGGTACTGTTCCAATTCAAATCCATGCACGTATTTCTAAAAGTCGTACGGCACTGTTTCGCCATTTCGGACGGATGTTGCACCTTGCACCGTGGATGTTGCACCCTATAGATATCGATTATTCGGACGGCCATGACTTCTGAATCGTTTAGAGTTACGGGAGCCATAACTTGTCAAAACGAAGGCCACGGTGAGTTCTACTTCTTTGACAGCTTTCAGCCGTCAACAGATATATTATTTCCCAAAAAAGACAACCCGTATCTCAATCTGGTCTCGTAAGTTTTTTACCCTTCTTTTTTTCGACACCGGATTTTTACGGTAAAACGGAATTACCGTGGCTCGTCTTCGATTTACCATCGCCGGAGGGTGGTGCACCATGGTACCGTTCCGTTTCAAATCCATGCAAAAATTTCTAAAAGTCCCACGGCACTGTTTCGCCATTTCTGACGGATGTTGCACCTTGCACCGCGGATGTTGCACCTGGTACATATCAACGGATAGATTAATGCCCAAAAAGCACAACCCGAATCTCAATCGGGTCTCGTAAGTTTTTTACCCTTCGTTTTTTCGACACCGGATTTTTACGGTAAAACGGGATTACTGTGGCTCGTCTTTGATTTACCATCGTTGGAGAGTGGTGCACCATGGTACTGTTCCGTTTCAAATCCATGCACGCATTTCTAAAAGTTGTACGGCACTGTTTCGCCATTTCGGACGGATGTTGCACCTTGCACCGTGGATGTTGCACCCTGTAGATATCGATTACTCGGACGGCCATAACTTCTGGCTCGTTTAGAGTTACGAGAGCCATAACCTGTCAAAACGAAGGCCACGGTGAGTTCTACGGCTTTGACCGCTTTCAGCCGTCAACTGATAGATCAATGACCAAAAAGGACAACCCGAATCTCAATCTTTTCTCGTAAGTTTTTTACCCTTCGTTTTTTCGACACCAGATTTTTACGGTAAAACGGGATTACCGTGGCTCGTCTTCGATTTACCATCGCTGGAGAGTGGTGCACCATGGTACTGTTCCGTTTCGAATCCATGCACGCATTTCTAAAAGTCGTACGGCACTGTTTCGCCATTTCGGACGGATGTTGCACCTTGCACCGCGGATGTTGCACCCTGTAGATATCGATTATTCGGACGTCCATAACTTCTGGCTCGTTTAGATTTACGGGAGCCATAACCTGTCAAAACGAAGGCCACACTGAGTTCTACGGCTTTGACAGCTTCCAGCCATCAACGGATAGATTAATGCCCAAAAAGCACAACCCGAATCTCAATCGGGTCTCGTAAGTTTTTTACCCTTCGTTTTTTCGACACCGGAATTTTACGGTCAAACGGGATTACCGTGGCTCGTCCTCGATTTACCATCGTTGGAGAGTGGTGTACCATGGTACTGTTCCGTTTCAAATCCATGCATGCATTTCTAAAAGTCGTACGGCACTGTTTCGCCATTTCGGACGGATGTTGCACCTTGCACCGTGGATGTTGCACCCTGTAGATATCGATTATTCGGACGGCCATAACTCTGGCTCGTTAAGAGTTACGGGAGCCATAACCAGTCAAAACGAAGGCCACGGTGAGTTCTACGGCTTTAACAGCTTTCAGCCATCAACAGATAGATTAATGACCAAAAAGGACAGCCCGAATCTCAATCGGGTCTCGTAAGTTTTTTACCCTTCGTTTTTTCGACACCGGATTTTTACGGTAAAACGGGATTACCGTGGCTTGTCTTCGATTTACCATCGCTGGAGAGTGGTGCACCATGGTACCGTTCCGTTTCAAATCCATGCACGCATTTCTAAAAGTCCTTCGGCACTGTTTCGCCATTTCGGCCGGATGTTGCACCTTACATCGTGGATGTTGCACCCGGTACATATCGATTACTCGGACGGCCATAACTTTTGGCTCGTTTTGAGTTACGGGAGTCATAACCTGTCAAAACGAAGGCCACGGTGAGTTCTACGGGTTTGATAGCTTTCAGCCTTCAACGGATAGATTATTGCCCGAAAAGCACAACCCGAATCTCAATCGATTCTCGTAAGTTTTTTACCCCTCATTTTTTCGAGACCGGATTTTTACGGTAAAACGGGATTACCGTGGCTCGTCTTCGATTTACCATCGCTGGAGAGTGGTGCACCATGGTACTGTTCCGTTTCGAATCCATGCACGCATTTCTAAAAGTCGTACGACACTGTTTCGCCATTTCGGACGGATGTTGCACCTTGCACCGCGGATGTTGCACCCTTTAGATATCGATTATTCGGACGTCCATAACTTCTGGCTCGTTTAGAGTTACGGGAGCCATAACCTGTCAAAACAAAGGCCACGGTGAGTTCTACGGCTTTGACATCTTCCAGCCATCAACGGATAGATTAATGCCCAAAAAGCTCAACCCGAATCTAAATCTGGTCTCGTAAGTTTTTTACCCTTCGTTTTTTCGACACCGGATTTTTACGGTGAAACGGAATTACCGTGGCTCGTCCTCGATTTACCATCACTGGAGAGTGGTGCACCATGGTACTGTTCCGTTTCAAATCCATGCACGCATTTCTAAAAGTCCTACGGCACTGTTTCGCCATTTCGGCCGGATATTGCACCTTGCATCGTGGATGTTGCACCCTGTAGATATCGATTACTCGGACGGCCATAACTTCTGGCTCGTTTAGAGTTACGGGAGCCATAACCTGTCAAAACGAAGGCCACGGTGAGTTCTACGGCTTTGGCCGGTTTCAGCCGTCAACGGATAGATTAATTTCCATAAAGCACAACCCGAATCTCAATCGGGTCTCGTAAGTTTTTCACCCTTCGTTTTTTCGACACAGGATTTTTACGGTAAAACTGGCTCGTCTTCGATTTACCATCGTTGGAGAGTTGTGCACCATGGTACTGTTCGGTTTCAAATCCATGTACGCATTTCTAAAAGACGTACGACACTGTTTCGCCATTTCGGACGGATGTTGCACCTTGCACCGCGGATGTTGCACCATGTAGATATCGATTACTCGGACGACCATAACTTCTGGCTCGTTTAGAGTTACGGGAACCGTAACCTGTCAAAACGAAGGCCACGGTGAGTTCTACGGCTTTGACAGCTTTCAGCCGTCAACGGATAGATTAAAGCCCAAAAAGGATAACCCGAATCTCAATCGGGTCTCGTAAGTTTTTTACCCTTCCTTTTTTCGACACCGGATTTTTACGGTAAAACTGGCTCGTCTTCGATTTACCATCGTTGGAGAATGGTGCACCATGGTACTGTTCCGTTTCAAATCCATGCATGTATTTCTGAAAGTCGTACGGCACTGTTTCGCCATTTCGGATGGATGTTGCACCTTGCACCGCGAATGTTGCACCCTGTAGATATCGATTATTCGGACGTCCATAACTTCTGGCTCGCTTAGAGTTACGGGAGCCATAACCTGTCAAAACGAAGGCCACAGTGTGTTCTACGGCTTTGACAGCTTCCAGCCATCAACGGATAGATTAATGCCCAAAAGTCACAACCTGAATCTTAAACGGGTCTCGTAAGTTTTTTACCCTTCGTTTTTTCGACACCGGATTTTTATGGTAAAACGGGATTACCGTGGCTCTTCTTCGATTTACCATCGTTGGAGAGTGTTGCACCATGGTACTGTTTCGTTTCAAATCCATGCACGCATTTCTAAAAGTTGTACGGCACTGTTTCTCCATTTTGGACGGATGTTGCACCTTGCACTGTGGATGTTGCACCCTGTAGATATCAATTATTCGGACGGCCATAACTTCTGGCTCGTTTAGATTTATGAGAGCCATAATCTATCAAAACGATGGCCACGGTGAGTTCTACGGGATTGACAGCTTTCGGCCGTCAACGGATAGATTAGTGCCCAAAAAGGACAACCTGAATCTCAATCTGATCTCGTAAGTTTTTTACCCTTCGTTTTTTCGACACCAGATTTTTATGGTAAAACGGGATTACCGTGGCTCGTCTTCGATTTACCATCGCTGGAGAGCGGTGCACCATGGTACCGTTCCATTTCAAATCCATGCACGCATTTCTAAAAGTCCTACGACACTGTTTCGCCATTTCGGCCGGATGTTGCACCTTGCATCGTGGATGTTGCACCCTGTATATATCGATTACTCGGACGACCATAACTTCTGGCTCGTTTAGAGTTACGGGAGCAATAACCTGTCAAAACGAAGGCCACGGTGATTCTACGGCTTTGAAAGCTTTCATCCATAAACGGATAGATTAATGTCCAAAAAGCACAACCCGAATCTCAATCGGGTCTCGTAAGTTTTTTACCCTTCGTTTTTTCGATACTGGATTTTTACGGTAAAACGGGATTACCGTGGCTCGTCTTCGATTTACCATCGTTGGAGAGTGGTGCACTACGGTACTGTTCCGTTTCAAATTCATGCACGTATTTCTAAAAGTCGTACGGCACTATTTCGCCATTTCGGACGGACGTTGCACCTTGCACCGTGGATGTTGCACCCTATGGATATCGATTATTCGGACGGCCATGACTTCTGACTCGTTTAGAGTTACGGGACCATAACATGTCAAAACGAAGGCCACGGTGAGTTCTACGTTTTTGACAGCTTTCAGCCGTCAACAGATATATTATTGCCCAAAAAGGACAACCCGTATCTCAATCTGGTCTCGTAAGTTTTTTACCCTTCGTTTTTTCGACACCGGATTTTTACGGTTAAACAGAATTACCGTGGCTCGTCTTCGATTTACCATCGCTAGTGGGTGGTGCAACATGGTACCGTTCCGTTTCAAATCCATGCAAAAATTTCTAAAGGTCCTACGGCACTGTTTCTCCATTTCTGACGGATGTTGCACCTTGCACCGCGGATGTTGCACCCTGTAGACATCGATTATTCGGACGTCCATAACTTCTGGCTCGTTTAGAGTTACGGGAGCCATAACCTGTCAAAACGAAGGCCACGGTGAGTTCTACGGCTTTGACAGCTTCCAGCCATCAACGGATAGAATAATGCCCAAAAAGCACAACCTGAATCTCAAACGGGTCACGTAAGTTTTTTACCCTTCGTTTTTTCGACACCGGATTTTTACGGTAAAACTGGCTCGCCTTCGATTTACCATCGTTGGAGAGTGGTGCACCATGGTACTGTTCCGTTTCAAATCCATGCACGCATTTCTAAAAGTCGTACGGCACTGTTTCGCCATTTCGGACGGATGTTGCACCTTGCACCGCGGATGTTGCCCCCTGTAGATATCGATTATTCGGACGTCCATAACTTCTGGCTCGTTTAGAGTTACGGGAGCCACAACCTGTCAAAACGAAGGCCAAGGTGATTTCTACGGCTTTGACAGCTTCCAGCCATCAACGGATAGATTAATGCCCAAAAATCACAACCCGAATCTCAATCGGGTCTCGTAAGTTTTTTACCCTTCGTTTTTTCGACGCTGGATTTTTACAGTAAAACATGATTACCGTGGCTCGTCTTTGATTTACCATCGTTGGAGAGTGGTGCACCATGGTACTGTTCCGTTTCAAATCCATGCACGCATTTCTAAAAGTTGTACGGCACTGTTTCGCCATTTCGGACGGATGTTGCACCTTGCACCGTGGATGTTGCACCCTGTAGATATCAATTACTCGGACGACCATAACTTCTGGCTCGTTTAGAGTTACGGGAGCCATAACCTGTCAAAACGAAGGCCACGGTGAGTTCTACGGCTTTGATAGCTTTCAGCCATCAACAGATAGATTAATGACCAAAAAGGACAACCCGAATCTCTACCTTGTCTCGTAAGCTTTTTACCCTTCGTTTTTTCGACACCGGATTTTTACGGTAAAACGGGATTACCGTGGCTTGTCTTCGATTTACCATCGCTGGAGAGTGGTGCACCATGGTACCATTCCATTTCAAATCCATGCACGCATTTCTAAATGTCCTACGGCACTGTTTCGCCATTTCGGCCGGATGTTGCACCTTGCATCGTGGATGTTGCACCCTGTAGATATCGATTACTCGGACGGCCATAACTTCTGGCTCGTTTAGAGTTACGGGAGTCATAACCTGTCAAAACGAAGGCCACGGTGAGTTCTACGGGTTTGATAGCTTTCAGCCGTCAACGGATAGATTAATGCCCAAAAAGCACAACCCGAATCTCAATCGGGTCTCGTAAGTTTTTTACCCTTCGTTTTTTCGACACCGGATTTTTACGGTAAAACGGGATTACCGTGGCTCGTCTTCGATTTACCATCGCTGGAGAGTGGTGCACCATGGTACTGTTCTGTTTCAAATCCATGCATGCATTTCTAAAAGTCGTACGGCACTGTTTCGCCATTTCGGACAGATGTTGCACCTTGCACCGGGGATGTTGCAACCTGTAGATATCGATTATTCGGACGGCCATAACTTCTGGCTCGTTTAGAGTTGCGGGAGCCATAACCTGACAAAACAAAGGCCTTGGTGAGTTCTACGGCTTTGACAGCTTTCAGCTGTCAACAGATAGATGAATGACCAAAAAGGACAACCCGAATCTCAATCGGGTCTCGTAAGTTTTTTACCCTTCGTTTTTTCGACACCGAATTTTTACGGTAAAACGGGATTACCGTGGCTCGTCTTCGATTTACCATTGTTGGAGAGTGGTGCACTATGGCACTGTTCAGTTTTGAATCCATGCACGCATTTCTAAAAGTTGTACGGCACTGTTTCGCCATTTCGGACGGACGTTGCACCTTGCACCGTGGATGTTGCACCCTGTAGATATCGATTATTCGGACGGCCATAACTTCTGGCTGGTTTAGAGTTGCGGGATAACCTGTCAAAACGAAGGCCACGGTGAGTTCTACGACTTTGACCGCTTTCAGCCGTCAACGGATAGATTAGTGCTCAAAAAGGACAACCCGAATCTCAATCTGGCCTCGTAAGTTTTTTCCCTTCGTTTTTTCGACACCGGATTTTTACAGTAAAATGGGATTACCTTGGCTCGTCTTCGATTTACCATCGCTGGAGAGTGGTGCACCATGGTACTGTTCCGTTTCAAATCCATGCACGCATTTCTAAAAGTCCTATGGCACTGTTTCGCCATTTCGGCCGGACGTTGCACCTTGCATCGTGGATGTTGCACCCTGTAGATATCGATTACTCGAACGGCCATAACTTCTGGCTCGTTTAGAGTTACGGGAGCCATAACCTGTCAAAACGAAGGCCACGGTGAGTTCTACGGCTTTGACCGGTTTCAGCCGTCAACGGATAGATTAATTTCCATAAAGCACAACCCGAATCTCAATCGGGTCTCGTAAGTTTTTCACCCTTCGTTTTTTCGACACAGGATTTTTACGGTAAAACTGGCTCGTCTTTGATTTACCATCGTTGGAGAGTGGTGCACCATGGTACTGTTCCGTTTCAAATCCATGCACGCATTTCTAAAAGACGTACGACACTGTTTCGCCATTTCGGACGGATGTTGCACCTTGCACCGCGGATGTTGCACCCTGTAGATATCGATTACTTGGACGACTATAACTTCTGGCTCGTTTAGAGTTACGGGAACCGTAACCTGTCAAAACGAAGGCCACGGTGAGTTCTACGGCTTTGACAGCTTTCAGCCGTCAACGGATAGATTAAAGCCAAAAAGGACAACCCGAATCTCAATCGGGTCTCGTAAGTTTTTTACCCTTCCTTTTTTCGACACCGGATTTTTACGGTAAAACTGGCTCGTCTTCGATTTACCATCGTTGGAGAGTGGTGCACCATGGTACTGTTCTGTTTCAAATCCATGCATGTATTTCTGAAAGTCGTACGGCACTGTTTCGCCATTTCGGACGGATGTTGCACCTTGCACCGCGAATGTTGCACCCTGTAGATATCGATTATTCGGACGTCCATAACTTCTGGCTCGTTTAGAGTTAAGGGAGCCATAACCTGTCAAAACGAAGGACACAGTGAGTTCTACGGCTTTGACAGCTTCCAGCCATCAACGGATAGATTAATGCCCAAAAGGCACAACCCGAATCTTAAACGGGTCTCGTAAGTTTTTTACCCTTCGTTTTTTCGACACTGGATTTTTACGGTAAAACGGGATTACCGTGGCTCTTCTTCGATTTACCATCGTTGGAGAGTGTTGCACCATGGTACTGTTCCGTTTGAAATCCATGCACGCATTTCTAAAAGTTGTACGACACTGTTTCTCCATTTTGGACGGATGTTGCACCTTGCACTGTGGATGTTGCACCCTGTAGATATCGATTATTCGGACGGCCATAACTTTTGGCTCGTTTAGAGTTATGAGAGCCATAACCTGTAAAAACGATGGCCACGGTGAGTTCTACGGCTTTGACAGCTTTCGGCCGTCAACGGATAGATTAGTCCCAAAAAGGACAACCCGAATCTCAATCTGGTCTCGTAAGTTTTTTACCCTTCGTTTTTTCGACACCAGATTTTTACGGTAAAACGGGATTACCGTGGCTCGTCTTCGATTTACCATCGCTGGAGAGCGGTACACCATGGTACCGTTCCATTTCAAATCCATGCACGCATTTCTAAAAGTCCTACGACACTGTTTCGCCATTTCGGCCGGATGTTGCACCTTGCATCGTGGATGTTGCACCATGTATATATCGATTACTCGGACGGCCATAACTTCTGGCTCGTTTAGAGTTACGGGAGCCATAACCTGTCAAAACGAAGGCCACGGTGATTCTACGGCTTTGAAAGCTTTCAGCCATCAACGGATAGATTAATGTCTAAAAAGCGCAACGCGAATCTCAATCGGGTCTCGTAAGTTTTTTTACCCTTCGTTTTTTCGATACCGGATTTTTACGGTAAAACGGGATTACCGTGGCTCGTCTTCGATTTACCATCGTTGGATAGTGGTGCACTACGGTACTGTTCCGTTTCAAATTCATGCACGTATTTCTAAAAGTCGCACGGCACTGTTTTGCCATTTCGGATGGACGTTGCACCTTGCACCGTGGATGTTGCACCCTATAGATATCGATTATTCGGACGGCCATGACTTCTAACTCGTTTAGAGTTACGGGAGCCATAACATGTCAAAACGAAGGCCACGGTTAGTTCTACGTTTTTGACAGCTTTCAGCCGTCAACAGATATATTATTGCCCAAAAAGGACAACCCGTATCTCAATCTGGTCTCGTAAGTTTTTTACCCTTCGTTTTTTCGACACCGGATTTTTACGGTAAAACAGAATTACCGTGGCTCGTCTTCGATTTACCATCGCTAGAGGGTGGTGCACCATGGTACCGTTCCGTTTCAAATCCATGCAAAAATTTCTAAAGGTCCTACGGCACTGTTTCGCCATTTCTGACGGATGTTGCACCTTGCACCGCGGATGTTGCACCCTGTAGACATCGATTATTCGGACGTCCATAACTTCTGGCTCGTTTAGAGTTACGGGAGCCATAACCTGTCAAAACGAAGGCCACGGTGAGTTCTACGGCTTTGACAGCTTCCAGCCATCAACGGATAGAATAATGCCCAAAAAGCACAACCCGAATCTCAAACGGGACACGTAAGTTTTTTACCCTTCGTTTTTTCGACACCGGATTTTTACGGTAAAACTGGCTCGTCTTCGATTTACCATCGTTGGAGAGTGGTGCACCATGGTACTGTTCCGTTTCAAATCCATGCACGCATTTCTAAAAGTCGTACGGCACTGTTTCGCCATTTCGGACGGATGTTGCACCTTGCACCGCGGATGTTGCACCCTGTAGATATCGATTATTCGGACGTCCATAACTTCTGGCTCGTTTAGAGTTACGGGAGCCACAACCTGTCAAAACGAAGGCCAAGGTGATTTCTACGGCTTTGACAGCTTCCAGCCATCAACGGATAGATTAATGCCCAAAAAGCACAACCCGAATCTCAATCGGGTCTCGTAAGTTTTTTACCCTTCGTTTTTTCGACACCGGATTTTTACGGTAAAACGTGATTACCGTGGCTCGTCTTTGATTTACCATCGTTGGAGAGTGGTGCACCATGGTACTGTTCCGTTTCAAATCCATGCACGCATTTCTAAAAGTTGTACGGCACTGTTTCGCCATTTCGGACGGATGTTGCATCTTGCACCGTGGATGTTGCACCCTGTAGATATCGATTACTTGGACGGCCATAACTTCTGGCTCGTTTAGAGTTACGGGAGCCATAACCTGTCAAAACGAAGGCCACGGTGAGTTCTACGGCTTTGATAGCCTTCAGCCATCAAAAGATAGATTAATGACCAAAAAGGACAACCCGAATCTCAATCTTGTCTCGTAAGTTTTCTACCCTTCGTTTTTTCGACACCGGATTTTTACGGTAAAACGGGATTACCGTGGCTTGTCTTCGATTTACCATCGCTGGAGAGTGGTGCACCATGGTACCGTTCTGTTTCAAATCCATGCACGCATTTCTAAAAGTCCTACGGCACTGTTTTGCCATTTCGGCCGGATGTTGCACCTTGCATCGTGGATGTTGCACCCTGTAGATATCGATTACTCGGACGGCCATAACTTCTGGCTCGTTTAGAGTTACGGGAGTCATAACCTGTCAAAACGAAGGCCACGGTGAGTTCTACGGGTTTGATAGCTTTCAGCCGTCAACGGATAGATTAATGCCCAAAAAGCACAACCCGAATCTCAATCGGGTCTCTTAAGTTTTTTACCCTTCGTTTTTTCGACACCGGATTTTTACGGTAAAACGGGATTACCGTGGCTCGTCTTCGATTTACCATCGCTGGAGAGTGGTGCACCATGGCACTGTTCCGTTTCAAATCCATGCATGCATTTCTAAAAGTCGTACGGCACTGTTTCGCCATTTCGGACAAATGTTGCACCTTGCACCGGGGATGTTGCACCCTGTAGATATCGATTATTCGGACGGCCATAACTTCTGGCTCGTTTAGAGTTGCGGGAGCCATAACCTGACAAAACAAAGGCCACGGTGAGTTCTACGTCTTTGACAGCTTTCAGCTGTCAACAGATAGATTAATGACCAAAAAGGACAACCCGAATCTCAATCGGGTCTCGTAAGTTTTTTACCCTTCGTTTTTTCGACACCGAATTTTTGCGGTAAAACGGGATTACCGTGGCTCGTCTTCGATTTACCATTATTGGAGAGTGGTGCACTATGGTACTGTTCAGTTTCGAATCCATGCACGCATTTCTAAAAGTTGTACGGCACTGTTTCGCCATTTCGGACGGACGTTGCACCTTGCACCGTGGATGTTGCACCCTGTAGATATCGATTAGTCGGACGGCCATAACTTCTGGCTCGTTTAGAGTTACGGGATAACCTGTCAAAACGAAGGCCACAGTGAGTTCTACGGCTTTGACAGCTTTCAGCCGTCAACGGATAGATTAGTGCTCAAAAAGGACAACCCAAATCTCAATCTGGTCTCGTAAGTTTTTTCCCTTCGTTTTTTCGACACCGGATTTTTACAGTAAAATGGGATTACCTTGGCTCGTCTTCGATTTACCATCGCTGGAGAGTGGTGCACCACAGTACTGTTCCGTTTCAAATCCATACACGCATTTCTAAAAGTCCTACGGCACTGTTTCGCCATTTCGGCCGGACGTTGCACCTTGCACCGTGGATGTTGCACCCTATAGATATCGATTATTCGGACGGCCATAACTTCTGGCTCGTTTAGTGTTACGAGAGCCATAACCTGTCAAAACGAAGGCCACGGTGAGTTCTACGGCTTTGATAGCTTTCAGCCGTCAACGGATAGATTAATGCCCAAAAAGGACAACCCGAATCTCAATCGGGTCTCGTAAGTTTTTTACCCTTCGTTTTTTAGACATCGGATTTTTACGGTAAAACGGAATTATCGTGGCTCGTCTTCGATTTACCATCGCTGGAGAGTTGTGCACCATGGTATTGTTCCGTTACAAATCCATGCACACATTTCTGAAAGTCGTACGGCACTGTTTCGCCATTTCGGCCGGATGTTGCACCTTGCATCGTGGATGTTGCACCCTGTATATATCGATTACTCGGACGGCCATAACTTCTCGCTCGTTTAGAGTTACGGGACACATAACCTGTCAAAACGAAGGCCACGGTGAGTTCTACGTCTTTGACAGCTTTCAGCCGTCAACGGATAGATTAATGTCCAAAAAGCACAACCCGAATCTCAATCGGGTCTCGTAAGTTTTTTACCCTTCGTTTTTTCGACACCGGATTTTTACGGTAAAACGGGATTACCGTGGCTCGTCTTCGATTTGCCATCGTTGGAGAGTGGTGCACCACGGTACTGTTCCGTTTCAAATCCATGCATGCATTTCTAAAAGTCGTACGGCACTGTTTCGCCATTTCGGACGGACGTTGCACCTTGCACCGTGGATGTTGCACCCTATAGATATCGATTATTCGGACGGCCATGACTTCTGACTCGTTTAGAGTTACGGGAGCCATAACCTGTCAAAACGAAGGCCACGGTGAGTTCTACATCTTTGACAGCTTTCAGCCGTCAACGGATATATTATTGCCCAAAAAGGACAACCCGTATCTCAATCTGGTCTCGTAAGTTTTTTACCCTTCGTTTTTTCGACATCGGATTTTTACGGTAAAACGGAATTACCGTGGCTCGTCTTCGATTTACCATCACTGGAGAGTGGTGCACCATGGTACCGTTCCGTTTCAAATCCATGCAAAAATTTCTAAAAGTCCTACGACACTATTTCGCCATTTCTGACGGATGTTAAACCTTGCACCGCGGATGTTGCACCCTGTAGACATCGATTATTCGGACGTCCATAACTTCTGGCTCATTTAGAGTTACGGGAGGCATAACCTGTCAAAACGAAGGCCACGGTGAGTTCTACGGCTTTGACAGCTTCCAACCATCAACGGATAGATTAATGCCCAAAAAGCACAACCCGAATCTCAAATGGGTCAAGTAAGTTTTTTACCCTTCGTTTTTTCGACACCGGATTTTTACGGTAAAACTGGCTCGCCTTCGATTTACCATCGTTGGAGAGTGGTGCACCATGGTACTGTTCCGTTTCAAATCCATGCACGCATTTCTAAAAGTCGTACGGCACTGTTTCGCCATTTCGGACGGATGTTGCACCTTGCACCGCGGATGTTGCACCCTGTAGATATCGATTATTCGGACGTCCATAACTTCGGGCTCGTTTAGAGTTACGGGAGCCATAACCTGTCAAAACGAAGGCCAAGGTGATTTCTACGGCTTTGACAGCTTCCAGCCATCAACGGATAGATTAATGCCCAAAAAGCACAACCTGAATCTCAATCGGGTCTCGTAAGTTTTTTACCCTTTGTTTTTTCGACATCGGATTTTTACGGTAAAACAGGATTACCGTGGCTCATCTTTGATTTACCATCGTTGGAGAGTGGTGCACCATGGTACTGTTCCGTTTCAAATCCATGCACGCATTTGTAAAAGTTGTACGGCACTGTTTCGCCATTTCGGACAGATGTTGCACCTTTGCACCGTGGATGTTGCACCCTGTAGATATCGATTACTCGGACGGCCATAACTTCTGGCTCGTTTAGAGTTACGGGAGTCATAACCTGTCAAAACGAAGGCCACGGTGATTTCTACGGATTTGACCGGTTTCAGTCGTCAACGGATAGATTAATTTCCATAAAGCACAACCCGAATCTCAATCGGGTCTCGTAAGTTTTTTACCCTTCGTTTTTTCGACACCGGATTTTTACGGTAAAACTGGCTCGTCTTCGATTTACCATCATTGGAGAGTGGTGCACCATGGTACTGTTCCGTTTCAAATCCATGCATGCATTTCTAAATAACGTACGGCACTGTTTCGCCATTTCGGACGGATGTTGCACCTTGCACCGCGGATGTTGCACCCTGTAGATATCGATTATTCGGACGTCCATAACTTTTGGCTCGTTTAGAGTTACGGGAGCCATAACCTGTCAAAACGAAGGCCGCGGTGAGTTCTACGGCTTTGACAGCTTTCAGCCGTCAACGAATAGATTAAAGCCCAAAAAGGACAGCCCGAATCTCAATCGGGTCTCGTAAGTTTTTTACCCTTCCTTTTTTCGACACCGGATTTTTACGGTAAAACTGGCTCGTCTTCGATTTACCATCGTTGGAGAGTGGTGCACAATGGTACTGTTCCGTTTCAAATCCATGCACGTATTTCTGAAAGTCGTACGGCACTGTTTCGCCATTTCGGACGGATGTTGCACATTGCACCGCGGATGTTGCACCCTGTGACGACCGCCCATGACTCCCGCACCAAAACAATGGAATAGTGCGCTGAAAGGTGTGCATGGCAGCCATGGACGATAGTCAGGGTAAAATAAGATCGCAGGATCTCTATCGTACAACTCACAGCGCATGGATAAAGTACAATAGAGAAATATAATGTAGTGAAGCTTCATAGAACAAAACATCATCATATAAGCAACATAGCAGTTTTATACAATCATCCACACAAATCCATACATGAAAGCCTCACTACAAATCACTCAGACAAATACAGCAGCGGATACCCAGTACATATAGTAAGAAAAACTAATATGCAAAGCCTCCTGCTCGTCTTCGTCATCTTCAGCGGAGAACTCTAAGCACAGCACCTGCCACCTGCTACCTAGTCTGCCCATCCCAACATGGATGAACAGCCCAAGGTAATAAGAGGAGACATAAAACCTTGAGTCAGACAAAGTCTTAGTGAGCAGTAAATTAACAATCAAACATACCAAAAGAGCATAAGGGATAAAAGGAATAGGAACCAAACCATCCCACTCCACCTCTTTCTACAGTGATAGCCCCCAGACACACACTAAGGAGAAGTAAGCATAACATAGCAGATAAGTAAGGTAAAGCAATAATCACTCGAGTCAAGGACGATGTTTTCCAAATACAAACCCCCAAGGCCTAAACCAAGATCAGATAAGCACCCAGAAAACACCGCTCTTGAAGCCGAATGATGATACAACCAAACATCCAAACATCCATGACTCTGGCTATCACTGTTATCATTGCCTGGATTTCACCGTTAGATGAATGACCATCCGTCAAGGGCTAATGGTAACCCCGGTTCTAGCCATAACTCCGCACGTCGTCGCAGCCCGTGCCTAGGAATTTTCGCAACTACCCAGAGTACTAGCACGTCGTCGCAGCCCGTGCCTGGAACGTCGTCGCAGCCCGTTCCAACGTACTCTTGCTTTGAGCATGCTAGAACCTTCAACAACGATGAGATCTAAGCCTCCAAGTCATCCTCCTCGACGACCATCCATACTAGCTCAAGCGCCTCTCAAGCTAACCATTATCACCAACCCGGATCGCATCACCGAGTATCAACATAGCTTTGCACGTCGTCGCAGCCCGTGCTTGGAACGTCATCATGACCCGTTCCATCTCAACTTCACACTTTGCTTTATCGCATCATAGCAAAGTCTCATCTTAACATCATGGCTTGCCTCCTCGCATCATGGCAAAGTCCATCATCATCGAATCCAACCATATGAGCTTCCACATCCGCTTCATATGCCATCGGCAGCTTTCAACATTCAAGAGCCTTCCCACTTAGCTTTTGAATCATCTTCAACCATCTTGTTCCAAATCAACTATAAGTTAACTTGGATCAATCAAATCTATCATACATTCAAACATTCAAGCATTCAAACAAAATCTATCAAGCAATATCATTCATAATGGCAATTTTGTAATTAAATGAGCAAAAGTCTAACACATATGAAATCATGGTTTTTAGCATAGATCTATCAAATCTAAAACATGGGTTTTGTCTCTAATACTTATTAAATAAACTTGCATAAGTAAACATCTTCAAAAAACAATGGATCTAGACTTGGATCTAAGAAATATGCATGAAAACTCTAACTTTAACACCCAAACAAACCACCAATCCGATATACTCCTTTGGATCCGCGTGAGAGATAACTACCACTCACCAAATCACCCAAACACCTCTAAATCCACACACTTCAGATCTGGACAGCGAAGATCACGGCTTGATCCGGCGAAATCTCACTCAAAACGAAGAAATCTAGCTTGAACGGATGAAGATCTTCAACTTGGACACTTGGATCTTCGATCTCGATCTTCGATCTTGGATGGATGCTAACACTTGATTGGAATGGAGAAAAGAAGGTGAAGAAATGTTGTAGACAAGTCTTCAAAATGGCAGCACTTCGTCGCTTCAAAATCCGGTGCCAAAAAGTGAGCCGAACGCCTCTATTTATAGGCTGAAACCTCCTTGTCTCGGCCGTCCTAAGTCGCCGCCGACCCAACTCCTGAGTCGCCCCCGACTCATCCCTTGCCGACTCACGACCTAGCACCTACCGACTCAACTACACAACATATACTCCCAGATGTCGACTTACGACTCAACCAAGTGCCAACCTACTTCCTACCGACTCAACCAATGCCGACTTAAATTCTACCGACTCATCACAGCAAGAAGGTCACACGACTTATCCCTGCCGACCTAAGCCTAATCCTTATCCCTCGAGACACGACTCAAAAGCCTAAGTCCCCAACGACTTATCCACTAAGTCGGCCCACCGACCTAACGACACATGGAATAACCCCATGCCGACCCAAACCCCTACCGACTCAGGACCCCACGACCTAAGCCCTAATACTATGAGTCGGCAATTCTTAAACCACCAACCTCCTTAAGTCGGCAACGTTTTAATTCGAGAAACTCTTAAGTCGGTCGCTTCCTTATCTCGGCCAACATTCTAAACCGCAACCCCTCTTTGAGCCGGTCCCCTATGAGTCGTTAACGACTTAAGACCCTATTAACTCGAGCGCGACTCAACACTTGAGTCGGTTCCCTATAAGTCGGCCACTAACTTAGGTCGTTCCAACACTCCAACCCTTAACTCGGCAAACCCCATAAACCGTTGCTTCTATAAGTCGGTCACTCATACACAACCCATTCTATGAGTCGGTTACGACTCAAGCCTTAACCCATTACCTTGTCTCACCTCCTAAGTCGGCTACGACTTACTATAGGTCGGTCACCATCCTAACTAGGCCGCTCGACTCAAGCTATCATGCGACCTAGGCACTAAGTCGGTCACGACTCATGCCCCTATACGACTCAATTCTGAATGACTTAGGCTAGAGACAACACAACAACACTAACGACCTGCAAATTCTACGATTTATCGACACGTAAAATACGGGTCGTTACATTCTCTCCCCCTTAGGAATTTCGCCCCCGAAATTCCAAGCAAACAACAGCAATCAAAGATATTCCGCATGCCTACCATCCATAGCAATCAACAAACCATGCAACCAATTCTAGCCTAGCATGCAGAATTCTAAGACTTAGAACAAGCTACAAATTCATGAGATGTCACGACACTTTAGGGCCATACCTCGAATAGTCCGGGATGAGCTGCCTTCATCCTCTCTTCCTCCTCCCACGTACAGTCGTTAACATCGTCACTCCATTGTACCTTGAGCAACGTAATCGTCTTCCTCCTAAGCTGTTTCGTATCGGTTTCAACAATACGAAGCGGCTTACGAGGTCTTGTAACCACTGGATCAACCTCTAAGTCTTCACAGCTATCAGCAGAAACCACCGTAGTAGGGTCATGCACATACTTCCGTAGATAAGACACATGAAAAACATTGTGCACACCCGCCATCTTTTCCGGTAACTCCAATCTATAAGCGAGCTTTCCAATTCGCTCGATAATCGGGAATGGTCCAACAAATCTCGGAGTCAATTTCCCTTTCTTCCCGAATCTAATAACATTCTTCAATGGAGAAATCTTCACAAAAACCATATCGCCCACGTCGAATTCCAAATCCTTTCGACGATTGTCGGCATAACTCTTCTGACGATCTTGGGCTGCCTTCATTCTTTGCCGAATGATCTCTATACAATCCGAAGTCTGTCGAATCATCTCTGGCCCAAGCATCAGCTTTTCTCCAGTTTCCAACCAACATGTCGGAGAGTTACACGGTCTTCCATATAATGCCTCATATGGTGCCATACCAATACTCGACTGATAACTGTTATTATAAGCAAATTCCACCAAATGAAGGTGATCTTCCCATGATCCTCCGAAGTCCAAAACACATGCTCTCAAGAGATCTTCCAAAACTCGGTTGACTCTCTCAGTCTGACCATCTGTTTGAGGGTGATAAGCTGTACTCAAACACAACTCGGTTCCCAAAACTTCCTGGAAGCTCTTCCAAAATCCACTAGTGAACAATGGATCTCGATCGCTCACTATACTCTTCGGAACACCATGGAATCGAACAATCCACTTCACATACAATTCAGCCAACTTCGATGCAGTCCTAGTCGATCGAACAGGAATGAACCTTGCACTCTTAGTCAAACGATCTACTATGACCCAAATCCCTTCATTCCCTGCTCTTGTCCTAGGCAGACCATCGATAAAATCCATCGACAC
This sequence comes from Allium cepa, assembly GCA_030765085.1. Taxonomy (NCBI): domain Eukaryota; kingdom Viridiplantae; phylum Streptophyta; class Magnoliopsida; order Asparagales; family Amaryllidaceae; genus Allium; species Allium cepa. The sequence continues at coordinate 30,934,775 of CM060943.1, read as the reverse complement.
TTGCTCCCACTTCCACGTAGGAACCTCTAATGGCTGAAGCAATCCACTGGGCTTCTTCTGCTCAGCTTTCACCAACTGGCAATTCATACACTTGGAAATAAAATTTCCAATATCCTTCTTCATACCTTCCCAGTAGTAAGCCCTCTTCATATCCCGATACATCTTATTACCACCTGGATGAATTGTCAACTTCGAGTGATGACTTTCTCTCAGAACTTCATCTCTCAATCCATCTACATCGGGAACAATCAATCGTCCTTGCTTTCGAAGCCAACCCTCTCGATCGGCCTCGAATCCCTTATCATTCTCTGGGTCCAATCCGGATTCCAAATCACGGATAATCTTGACAAGCTTATCGTCTCGCCTTTGGCTCTCACCAATCCTTTCCACAAGAGTAGGCCTTATCGATAAGTTTGCCAACAACTCAGGTTCCAATTCACATCTAGGCCTGAAGTCAAACTCAGCCAAATACTCGAGACTCTTCCATTCCGAAAACATGGCTCCCAATCATGCATGTCTTCGACTTAACGCATCAGCTACTGCATTACCTTTTCCCGGAGTATAGGCTATACCAAAATCATACGATGCTAAGAACTCTAGCCACCTTTGCTGTCGAAGATTCAAATCCTTTTGGGAGAACAGATACTTCAACGACTTATGATCTGTGAACAACTCAAATCTAACTCCCAATAGATAATGTCTCCACATCTTCAAAGCAAACACAATCGCCGCTAACTCCAGATCATGAGTCGGATAATTCCTTTCATGCGGCTTCAGTTGTCGACTAGCATATGCAACAACTTTATCCTTCTGCATTAGCACCGCTCCAAGTCCAGTGCCACATGCGTCGGTATAAACCACCATCTCATCATTCCCACTTGGAATAGTCAAAACAGGAGCACTCGTCAGTCGCTCTTTCAGGATTACGAAAGCTTGCTCACACTTATCATCCCATCTGAACACTTGGTTCTTCTTCGTCAATCCTGTCAATGGTGCAGCTATCTTGGAAAAGTCTTTGATAAACCGACGATAATATCCTGCTAATCCAAGAAAACTTCTCACTTTAGATGCATTCTTAGGTCTAACCCAATCCTGGATTGCTGCCACCTTAGCGGGATCAACCGCTATTCCATTTCCAGAGATAACATGGCCTAAGAACCTCACTTCACTCTTCCAGAAGTGACACTTTGAAAACTTAGCCTTCAACTGATGTTTCCGCAAGATTTCCAAAACAATTCTCAAGTGCGTCTTGTGCTCTTCCTCAGTTCTGGAATAAACCAAAATATCATCCACGAACACAAGCACGAACTTATTCAACTGATCTCTGAACACTCTATTCATAAGATCCACAAAATATGCTGGCGCGTTAGTCAATCCAAACGGCATTACCAGCCACTCATAAAAACCGGACGGTGTCCTGAAAGTAGTCTTTGGCACACTATCCCTCGCCACTCTCAACTGGTGAAATCCCGTTGCCAAATCCATCTGAGAAAACACCTTAGCCTCGTGAAGCTGATCAAACAAGTCATCTATTCTCGGCAATGGATACTTGTTCTTCTTAGTCACCTTATTCAGCTCACGATAATCAACACACAACCTCAACGATCCATCCGCTTTGGTTGCGAACACAACGGGCGCACCCCATTCGGACACACTCCTCCGAATGAATCCTTTCCGCAAAAGGTCATCAACTTGCACCTTCAGCTCTTGCTGCTCCCTCGGTGCCATCCGCCTAAGAGGCATCACAACAGGTCTGGCTCCCTCAACTAGATCGATACGAAACTCGATCTCCCTATGCGGCGGCAACCCTTTGACCTCGTCAAAGACATCCTCAAATCCATTCACAATAGGCACCGATGACAGTCCATCCCGTGGAACAACCAGCGAATACATGAAGCTCATGAAGACGCCTTCTTCATGCTTACATCGTATCACAACCTTTCGCCCATCCACATTCCCGACTGTCACCTCCAGCCTCTCACAATCAATCCTAGCCGCATACTTCCTAAGCCAGTCCATACCCAAAATAATTCCGAACCCCGCAAAGTTCAGAACAAAGCAATCACAAACAAACGAGCAATCATGACTCGACACAACTAGACCACGGCATATCATACACAAACATGACGAACCCCCCACTGGGTTAGTCACAACCAATGGCCTATCAACAATATCCGGTTTCAAACCCAACCGGCCTACCAAATCATCACAAACAAAAGAATGCGACGCTCCAGTATCAAACAACACTCTAACTGGAACACCACAAATAGAAAGAGTACCTTGGACCACCACACTCTTCCCCTTCTCCTCAGCAGTAGGAGCTCTTGAAGACGACGGCACAGCTTCCAAAGCATAAGCTTGCACAACCTGCCTATCCTTCCTCGGCTCTGGACAATCCTTCCTGAAATGCCCTGGCTTATCACAGTTATGGCACTTCGCCGGCGCCTTTGGATTCCTGCAATCCTTGGAGAGATGGCCCTTCTTCTGGCAATTGTAGCAAGTCACTTCGCCCTTTGGCTTCTTCTGGCCATCCTTACCTTTCTGCTGTTGCTGCTTCCTCTTCTTATTACCATTCTGCTGTGGTTTAGATCCTTCCCTTGTCACAGCAACAATAGAACTTTCCTTAGGGAACAAACTCTCATGCCTCAAAGCTTTCTCCACAAGCTTCTCAAATGGATCGTCCAGATGATCCACTAACTGTCTTCCCAGATAAGCATCCAGACCAGTCACAAACTTTTCATTCTTCTGGTAGGGAGAGTCAATATATGATCTGGCATACTTAGACAAAGCTTCAAACTCAGAGATATACTCAAGAACAGGCCTCCCTCCTTGCTTGAGCTCTACAAACCTCTTGAACAAAGCAGACTTCTGAACAGTGGAGATGAACTTGGCCTCGAATCTGACTTGGAATTGCTCCCAAGTAAACTCTTCTTCTGGTGTATCTATAGTAATAGAATTCCACCAATCAGCAGCCCTTCCCTGAAGCTGTCTCGATGAAAGCTTCCTCTTGGTTGCATCATCAATTCCCAAGTCACCAAAAATTCTTCTGCAAGCATCAATCCATCTCTGCACCTCAATAGTCGACTCCGTCCCCAAGAAAGCTTTTCCCCCAAGAGAAGTATAATCCTTACACAGCTTGGCAAAATCCACCGGTCTTGGAGCCTGGACTTGAACTCCCACATCCACAGAAGATCCTGAAGCTGGTATTCTCCTCATGATGGAAGACATCATAGCTTCAAACATTGCTCCATAATCAACAGCTTCCCTAGCAGCTCGACTATCCCTCGCAGCTTGTCTCTCAGCTCGACTCATTCTTAATATCTGTTAAAAAGAATGATTAGAACACCTTAAGAAACAACTGCATAAGGAGTTCAATCCTTCTAAGCTACTATATTATATATAGTAATCATCCATCAAAATACAATTACGTCTCTCTTACGTAGTTACGTCAGCGAGCGTTGGCTAAAATCGATTAACCAAAGCTCCGATACCAAATGTGACGACCGCCCATGACTCCCGCACCAAAACAATGGAATAGTGCGCTGAAAGGTGTGCATGGCAGCCATGGACGATAGTCAGGGTAAAATAAGATCGCAGGATCTCTATCGTACAACTCACAGCGCATGGATAAAGTACAATAGAGAAATATAATGTAGTGAAGCTTCATAGAACAAAACATCATCATATAAGCAACATAGCAGTTTTATACAATCATCCACACAAATCCATACATGAAAGCCTCACTACAAATCACTCAAACAAATACAGCAGCGGATACCCAGTACATATAGTAAGAAAAACTATTATGCAAAGCCTCCTGCTCGTCTTCGTCATCTTCAGCGGAGAACTCTAAGCACAGCACCTGCCACCTGCTACCTAGTCTGCCCATCCCAACATGGATGAACAGCCCAAGGTAATAAGAGGAGACATAAAACCTTGAGTCAGACAAAGTCTTAGTGAGCAGTAAATTAACAATCAAACATACCAAAAGAGCATAAGGGATAAAAGGAATAGGAACCAAACCATCCCACTCCACCTCTTTCTACAGTGATAGCCCCCAGACACACACTAAGTAGAAGTAAGCATAACATAGCAGATAAGTAAGGTAAAGCAATAATCACTCGAGTCAAGGACGATGTTTTCCAAATACAAACCCCCAAGGCCTAAACCAAGATCAGATAAGCACCCAGAAAACACCGCTCTTGAAGCCGAATGATGATACAACCAAACATCCAAACATCCATGACTCTGGCTATCACTGTTATCATTGCCTGGATTTCACCGTTAGATGAATGACCATCCGTCAAGGGCTAATGGTAACCCCGGTTCTAGCCATAACTCCGCACGTCGTCGCAGCCCGTGCCTAGGAATTTTCGCAACTACCCAGAGTACTAGCACGTCGTCGCAGCCCGTGCCTGGAACGTCGTCGCAGCCCGTTCCAACGTACTCTTGCTTTGAGCATGCTAGAACCTTCAACAACGATGAGATCTAAGCCTCCAAGTCATCCTCATCGACGACCATCCATACTAGCTCAAGCGCCTCTCAAGCTAACCATTATCACCAACCCGGATCGCATCACCGAGTATCAACATAGCTTTGCACGTCGTCGCAGCCCGTGCTTGGAACGTCATCATGACCCGTTCCATCTCAACTTCACACTTTGCTTTATCGCATCATAGCAAAGTCTCATCTTAACATCATGGCTTGCCTCCTCGCATCATGGCAAAGTCCATCATCATCGAATCCAACCATATGAGCTTCCACATCCGCTTCATATGCCATCGGCAGCTTTCAACATTCAAGAGCCTTTCCACTTAGCTTTTGAATCATCTTCAACCATCTTGTTCCAAATCAACTATAAGTTAACTTGGATCAATCAAATCTATCATACATTCAAACATTCAAGCATTCAAACAAAATCTATCAAGCAATATCATTCATAATGGCAATTTTGTAATTAAATGAGCAAAAGTCTAACACATATGAAATCATGGTTTTTAGCATAGATCTATCAAATCTAAAACATGGGTTCTGTCTCTAATACTTATTAAATAAACTTGCATAAGTAAACATCTTCAAAAAACAATGGATCTAGACTTGGATCTAAGAAATATGCATGAAAACTCTAACTTTAACACCCAAACAAACCACCAATCCGATATACTCCTTTGGATCCGCGTGAGAGATAACTACCACTCACCAAATCACCCAAACACCTCTAAATCCACACACTTCAGATTTGGACAGCGAAGATCACGGCTTGATCCGGCGAAATCTCACTCAAAACGAAGAAATCTAGCTTGAACGGATGAAGATCTTCAACTTGGACACTTGGATCTTCGATCTCGATCTTCGATCTTGGATGGATGCTAACACTTGATTGGAATGGAGAAAAGAAGGTGAAGAAATGTTGTAGACAAGTCTTCAAAATGGCAGCACTTCGTCGCTTCAAAATCCGGTGCCAAAAAGTGAGCCGAACGCCTCTATTTATAGGCTGAAACCTCCTTGTCTCGGCCGTCCTAAGTCGCCGCCGACCCAACTCCTGAGTCGCCCCCGACTCATCCCTTGCCGACTCACGACCTAGCACCTACCGACTCAACTACACAACATATACTCCCAGATGTCGACTTACGACTCAACCAAGTGCCAACCTACTTCCTACCGACTCAACCAATGCCGACTTAAATTCTACCGACTCATCACAGCAAGAAGGTCACACGACTTATCCCTGCCGACCTAAGCCTAATCCTTATCCCTCGAGACACGACTCAAAAGCCTAAGTCCCCAACGACTTATCCACTAAGTCGGCCCACCGACCTAACGACACATGGAATAACGCCATGCCGACCCAAACCCCTACCGACTCAGGACCCCACGACCTAAGCCCTAATACTATGAGTCGGCAATTCTTAAACCACCAACCTCCTTAAGTCGGAAACGTTTTAACTCGAGAAACTCTTAAGTCGGTCGCTTCCTTATCTCGGCCAACATTCTAAACCGCAACCCCTCTTTGAGTCGGTCCCCTATGAGTCGTTAACGACTTAAGACCCTATTAACTCGAGCGCGACTCAACACTTGAGTCGGTTCCCTATAAGTCGGCCACTAACTTAGGTCGTTCCAACACTCCAACCCTTAACTCGGCAAACCCCATAAACCGTTGCTTCTATAAGTCGGTCACTCATACACAACCCATTCTATGAGTCGGTTACGACTCAAGCCTTAACCCATTACCTTGTCTCACCTCCTAAGTCGGCTACGACTTACTATAGGTCGGTCACCATCCTAACTCGGCCGCTCGACTCAAGCTATCATGCGACCTAGGCACTAAGTCGGTCACGACTCATGCCCCTATACGACTCAATTCTGAATGACTTAGGCTAGAGACAACACAACAACACTAACGACCTGCAAATTCTACGATTTATCGACACGTAAAATACGGGTCGTTACACACCCTGTGGATATCGATTATTCGGACGTCCATAACTTCTGGCTCGTTTAGAGTTACGGGAGCCATAACCTGTCAAAAAGAAGGCCATAGTGAGTTCTTCGGCTTTGACAGCTTCCAGCCATCAACGGATAGATTAATGCCCAAAAAGCACAACCCGAATCTCAAACGGGTCTCGTAAGTTTTTTACCCTTCGTTTTTTCGACACCGGATTTTTACGGTAAAACGGGATTACTGTGGCTCGTCTTCGATTTACCATCGTTGGAGAGTGGTGCACCACGGTACTGTTCTGTTTCAAATCCATGCATGCATTTCTAAAAGTTGTACGGCACTGTTTCGCCATTTTGGACGGATGTTGCACCTTGCACTGTGGATGTTGCACCCTGTAGATATCGATTATTCGGACGACCATAACTTCTGGCTCGTTTAGAGTTACGGGAGCCATAACCTGTCAAAACGAAGGCCACGGTGAGTTCTACGGCTTTGACAGATTTCAATCGTCAACCGATAGATTAGTGCCCAAAAAGGACAACCCGAATCTCAATCTGGTCTCGTAAGTTTTTTACCCTTCGTTTTTTCGACACCGGATTTACGGTAAAACGGGATTACCGTGGCTCGTCTTCGATTTACCATCGTTGGAGAGCGGTGCACCATGGTACCGTTCCATTTCAAATCCATGCACGCATTTCTAAAAGTCCTACGAAACTGTTTCGCCATTTCGGCCGGATGTTGCACCCTGTATATATCGATTACTCAGACGGCCATAACTTCTGGCTCGTTTAGAGTTACGGTAGCCATAACATGTCAAAACGAAGGCCACGGTGAGTTCTACGGCTTTGACAGCTTTCAGCCGTCAACGGATAGATTAATGCCCAAAAAGGACAACCCGAATCTCAATCTGGTCTCGTAAGTTTTTTACCCTTCGTTTTTTCGACACCGGATTTTTACGGTAAAACGGGATTACCGTGGCTCGTCTTCGATTTGCCATCGTTGGAGAGTGGTGCACCACGGTACTGTTCCGTTTCAAATCCATGCACATATTTCTAAAAGTCGTACGGCACTGTTTCGCCATTTCGGACGGACGTTGCACCTTGCACCGTGGATGTTGCACCCTGTAGATATCGATTATTCGGACGGCCATGACTTCTGACTCGTTTAGAGTTATGGGAGCCATAACCTGTCAAAACGAAGGACACGGTGAGTTCTACGGCTTTGACTGCTTTCAGCCGTCAACGGAAAGATTAATGTCCAAAAAGCACAACCCGAATCTCAATCGGGTCTCGTAAGTTTTTTACCCTTCGTTTTCGACACCGGATTTTTACGGTAAAACGGGATTACCGTGGCTCGTCTTCGATTTACCATCGTTGGAGAGTGGTGCACCATGGTACTATTCCGTTTCAAATCCATGCACGTATTTCTGAAAGTCGTACGGCACTGTTTCGCCATTTCGGACGGATGTTGCACCTTGCACCGCGGATGTTGCACCCTATAGATATCGATTATTCGGACGTCCATAACTTCTGGCTCGTTTAGAGTTACGAGAGCCATAACCTGTCAAAACGAAGGCCACAGTGAGTTATACGGCTTTGACAGCTTTCAGCCATCAACGGATAGATTAACGCCCAAAAAGCACAACCCGAATCTCAAACGGGTCTCGTAAGTTTTTTACCCTTCGTTTTTTCGACACCGGATTTTTATGGTAAAACGGGATTACCGTGGCTCGTCTTCGATTTACCATCGTTGGAGAGTGGTGCACCATGGTACTGTTCCGTTTCAAATCCATGCACGCATTTCTAAAAGTTGTACGGCACTGTTTCGCCATTTTGGACGGATGTTGTACCTTGCACTGTGGATGTTGCACCCTGTAGATATCGATTATTCGGACGGCCATAACTTCTGGCTCGTTTAGAGTTACAGGAGCCATAACCTGTCAAAACGAAGGCCACGGTGAGTTCTACGGCTTTGACGGCTTTCAGCCGTCAACGGATAGATTAGTGCCCAAAAAGGACAACCCGAATCTCAATCGGGTCTCGCAAGTTTTTTACCCTTCGTTTTATCGACACCGGAGTTTTACGGTAAAACTGGCTCGTCTTCGATTTACCATCGTTGGAGAGTGGTGCATCATGGTACTGTTCCGTTTCAAATCCATGCACGCATTTCTAAAAGTCGTACGACACTGTTTCCCCATTTCGGACGGATGTTGCACCTTGCACCGCGGATGTTGCACCCTGTAGATATCGATTATTCGGACGTCCATAACTTCTGGCTCGTTTAGAGTTACGGGAGCCATAACCTGTCAAAACGAAGGCCATGGTAATTTCTACGGCTTTGATAACTTCCAGCCATCGACGGATGGATTAATGCCCAAAAAGCACAACCCGAATCTCAATCGGGTCTCGTAAGTTTTTTACCCTTCGTTTTTTCGACACCGGATTTTTACGGTAAAACGGGATTACCGTGGCTCGTCTTTGATTTACCATCGTTGGAGAGTGGTGCACCATGCTACTATTCCGTTTCAAATCCATGCACGCATTTCTAAAAGTTGTACGGCACTGTTTCGCCATTTCGGATGGATGTTGCACCTTGCACCGTGGATGTTGCACCCTGTTGATATCGATTATTCGGACGACCATAACTTCTGGCTCGTTTAGAGTTACGGGAGCCATAACCTGTCAAAACGAAGGCCACGGTGAGATCTACGGCTTTGACAGCTTTTAGCCGTCAACCGATAGATTAGTGCCCAAAAAGGACAACCCGAATCTCAATCTGCTCTCGTAAGTTTTTTCCCTTCATTTTTTCGACACCGGATTTTTACGGTAAAACGGGATTACCTTGGCTCGTCTTCGATTTACCATCGCTGGAGAGTAGTGCACCATGGTATTCTTCCGTTTCAAATCCATGCACGCATTTCTAAAAGTCCAATGGCACTGTTTTGCCATTTCGGCCGGATGTTGCACCTTGCACCGTGGATGTTGCACCCTGTAGATATCGATTATTCGGACGACCATAACTTCTGGCTCGTTTAGTGTTAGGGGAGCCACAACCTGTCAAAACGAAGGCCACGGTGAATTCTACAGTTTGATAGCTTTCAGCCGTCAACGGATAGATTAATGTCCAAAAAGGACAACCCGAATCTCAATCGGGTCTCGTAAGTTTTTTACCCTTTGTTTTTCGACACCGGATTTTTACGGTAAAACGGGATTACCGAGGCTCCTCTTCGATTTACCATCGCTGCATAGTGGTGCACTATGGTACTGTTCCGTTTCAAATCCATGCACGAATTTCTAAAAGTCGTACGGCACTGTTTCTCCATTTCGAACGGATGTTGCACCTTGCACCGTGGATGTTGCACCCTGTAGATATCGATTATTTGGACGGCCATACCTTCTCGCTCGTTTAGATTTACGGGAGCCATAACCTGTCAAAACGAAGGCCACGGTGAGTTCTACGGCTTTGACCTCTTTCAGCCGTCAGCGGATAGATTAATGCCCAAGAAGGACAACCCGTATCTCAATTGGGCCTCGTAAGTTTTTTACCCTTCGTTTTTTTCGACATCGGATTTTTACGGTAAAACGGAATTACCGTGGCTCGTCTTCGATTTACCATCTCTGGAGAGTGGTGCACCATGGTACTGTTCCGTTTCAAATCCATGCACACATTTCTAAAAGTCGTACGGCACTGTTTCGCCATTTCGGACGGATGTTGCACCTTGCACCGCGGATGTTGCACCCTGTAGATATCGATTATTCGGACGTCCATAACTTCTGGCTCGTTTAGAGTTACGGGAGCCATAACCTGACAAAACGAAGGCCACGGTGAGTTCTACGGCTTTGACTGCTTTCAGCCGTGAACGGATAGATTAATGCCCAAAAAGGACAACCCGATCTCAATCTGGTCTCGTAAGTTTTTTACCCTTCATTTTTCGACACCGGATTTATACAGTAAAACGGGATTACCGTGGCTCGTCTTCGATTTACCATTGCTAGAGAGTGGTGCACCATGGTACCGTTCTGTTTCAAATCCATGCACGCATTTCAAAAAGTCCTACGGCACTGTTTCGCCATTTCGGCCGGATGTTGCACCTTGCATCGTGGATGTTGCACCCTGTAGATATCGATTACTCGGACGGCCATAACTTCTGGCTCGTTTAGAGTTACGGGAGTCATAACCTGTGAAAACGAAGGCCACGGTGAGTTCTACGGGTTTGACAGCTTTCAGCCGTCAATGGATAGATTAATGCCCAAAAAGCACAACCCGAATCTCAATCGGGTCTCGTAAGTTTTTTACCCTTCGTTTTTTCGACACCGGATTTTTACGCTAAAACGGGTTTACCGTGGCTTGTCTTCGATTTACCATCGCTGGAGAGTGGTGCACCATGGTACTGTTCCGTTTCAAATCCATGCACGCATTTCTAAAAGTCGTACGGCACTGTTTCGCCATTTCGGACGGATGTTGCACCTTGCACCGGGGATGTTGCACCCTGTAGATATCGATTATTCGGACGGCCATAACTTCTGGCTCGTTTAGAGTTACGGGAGCCATAACCTGACAAAACAAAGGCCACGGTGAGTTCTACGGCTTTGACAGCTTTCAGCCGTCAACGGATAGATTAATGACCAAACAGGACAACCCGAATCTCAATCGGGTCTCTTAAGTTTTTTACCCTTCGTTTTTTCGAAACCGAATTTTTACGGTAAAACGGGATTACCGTGGCTCGTCTTCGATTTACCATTGTTAGAGAGTGGTGCACCATGGTACTATTCCGTTTCGAATCCATGCACGCATTTCTAAAAGTCCTACGACACTGTTTCGCCATTTCGGCCGGATGTTGCACCTTGCATCGTGGATGTTGCACCCTGTAGATATCGATTACTCGGACGGCCATAACTTCTGGCTCCTTTAGAGTTATGGGAGCCATAACGTGTCAAAACGAAGGCCACGGTGAGTTTTACGGCTTTGACCGCTTCCAGCCGTCAACGGATAGATTAATGCCCAAAAAGGACTACCCGTATATCAATCGGGTCTCGTAAGTTTTTTACCCTTGTTTTTTTCGACATCGGATTTTTACGGTAAAAGGGAATTGCCGTGGCTCCTCTTCGATTTACCATCGCTGGAGAGTGGTGCACCAAGGTACTGTTCCGTTGCAAATCCATGCGTGCTGTTTGCGCCAAAATTGGTCAGAAACAACCAATACCGTGAAAGCACCAGTGTATGAATATAAATTAGTGATATTCAAACGCAAATAACAAATCTCAACAAATAATAGACAGCAATCCAAAATTAAAGAACAGAGACACAAGTTTTATAGTGGTTCGGCTATCTCCGGCCTACGTCCACTCCAATTTTTTTTTATTGATTATCCTTGAAGATTACAAGTGATTACAACAGTTGTAGTGACCAAATCTGAAGAAAATAGCAGTAATGATGCTATGGAATGATTCTAGCAGCGTCTGGGCTTGCCTTTTCTCTCCAAATTTTCCGACCCCTTTTCTGAATGACCAGGGGCTCTATTTATAGGCGTGGAAGGATGAAATCCCGCCTAAGACCTGGGGAGGCCGCTCGGCACGTGAGGGGGGCCCACAGGCCCGCGTTCTCGGAATTCGTGCCCAGTTTGGGATCGATTCGAAGTGACGTTCGAATCGATCAAGAAACCATCCAATCGCGCTGAAATTTGGTGTGAACATTCTTCAACATGTATGTAAGCTCCTGTAAAAATTTGATTGCATTTGGATCAACGGTTTGTAAGATATGATCGATTCAAGTTCAAAGTGTCGCGCGTCCTGTCTGGTTCGAACCCATGCTTCGAAACCACTCCATTCGAATCCATCCCCTTCGAAACCACTCCATTCGAATCCATCTCCTTCGAAACCACTCCATTCGAATCCATCTCCCTCAGCTCCACTCCTACGAATCCATCGCCCTCGTATCCTGTTGCTTCGAAACCACCTTCTTCGAAACCATCCTCTTCGAATCCATGTTATTCGAACCCGCCTCCTTCGAGTCCATGACTTTCGAGTCCATATCCTTTCGAATCCATCCCTTTCGAATCCACTTCCTTTGAATCCGTGTCCCTTGCTTCGTATCCATCATCTTCGAATCCATGTTTATTTCGAATCCATCTCCTTCTTTGAATCCATGTCCACTTCGAATCCATGTACACTTCGAATCCATTATCTTCTTCGAGTCCATCTTCATTGCTTCGTATCCATCATCTTCGAATCCATATCCATTGCTTCGAATCCATCACTTCCGAATCCACGAAGTTCCCTCGCATCCATCTCCTTCGAATCCACCAAGCTGACTCCTCTCCTTCGAATCCCTCTCCTTCGAATCCATAGAGTTCCCATGGATTCGAACCACCATCGATGCTTTACTTTTGACCGATGCGAACTTGATGGGTTCGAATCCATCCTGATGGATTCGAATCTGATGGATTCGAACCGAACACCATTGTGACAACCGCCCATGACTCCCGCACCAAAACAAGGGAATAGTGCGCTGAAAGGTGTGCAAGGCAGCCATGGACGATAGTCAGGGTAAAATAAAATCGCAGAATCTCTATCGTACAACTCACAGCGCATGGATAAAATACAATAGAGAAATATATATAGTGAAGCCTCATTACAGAAAATCATCATATAAGCATCACAGTAGTTTTATACAATCATCTCAATAGATCCATACATCAAGACCTCACTACAAAACACTCATCAAATACAGAAGCGGATACCCAGTACATATAAGAAATAATATGCATAGCCTCCTGCTCGTCTTCGTCATCATCAGTGGAGAACTCTAAGCACAGCACCTGTCACCTGCTACCTAGTCTGCCCATCCCAACATGGATGAACAGCCCAAGGTAATAAGAGGAGACATAAAACCTTGAGTCAGACAAAGTCTTAGTGAGCAGTAAATTAACTATCAAACATACCAAAAGAGCATAAGGGATAAAAGGAATAGGAACCAAACCATCCCACTCCACCTCTTCTCACAGTGATAGCCCCCAGACACACACTAAGGAGAAGCAAACATAACATAGCAGATAATTAAAGTAAAGCAAGAATCACTCGAGTCAAGGGTGATGCTTTCCAAATACAAACCCCCAAGGCCTAAACCAAGATCAGATAAGCACCCAGAAAACACCACTCTTGAGGCCGAATGATAATACAACCAAACATCCATGACTCTGGCTATCACTGTTATCATTGCCTTGATATCACCGTTAGTTGAATGACCACCTGTCAAGGGCTAATGGTAACCCCGGTCTAGACATAACTCCGCACGTCATCGTGACCCGTGCCTAAGCCGAACGCATCAGCCCAGAGTATTAGCACGTCATCGTGACCCGTGCCTGGAACGTCATCGTGACCCGTTCCAACGTACCCTTGCTTTGAGTATGCTAGAACCTTCAACAACGATGAGATCTCAGCCTCCTAGTCATCCTCCTTGACGACTTTTCCATACTAGCTCAAGCGCCTCTCAAGCTAACCATTATCCACCCCAACCCGGACCGCATCACCGAGTTATAACTTTGCACGTCATCATGACCCGTGCTTGGAACGTCATCGTGACCCGTCCCATCACAACATATGTCTTGCCTCATCACATCATAGCAAAGTCTCTCATCTTGGAACGTCATCATGACCCGTCCCATCTCAACATAAGCCTTGCCTCATCATATCTTAGCAAAGTCCCAACTCAATCATGCTTTGCCTTCTCGCATCATGGCAAGATCCCACATCCTCTAATCCATCCACATGAGCTTCCACATCCGCTTCATATGCTACAGGCAGCTTCCACCATTCAAGAGCCTTTCCACTTAGCTTTTGAATCATCTCGAACCATCTTGTTCCAAATCAACCATTAGCTAACTTGAAACAATCCAAATCAATCATCAATACAAACAATCAAGCATTCAAACAAGATCTAACAAGTAATATCAACAATAATGGCAATTTCGTAAATAAACGAGCAAAAGTCCAACATGCATGATTCATAGGTTTTTATCATAGATCTATCAAATATAAAACATGGGTTTTGTTTCTAATACTTGAAAATAAACTTGCATAGGTAAACATCTTCCAAAATGATGGATCTACATGCAGACTTAAGGAAAATGCGAGAAAACACTATTTAGAACACATAAACAAGCCACCGATCCACTATACTCCTTTGGGTCCGCGTGAGAGATAACCACCACTCACCAAATCACCCAAACACCTTGAAAACTAAACGCTTCAGATCTGGACAGCGGATATCAAATCTTGATCCGGCAATATCTCGCTTCAATCGATGAAATCTAGCTCGAACGGATGAAGATCTTCAACTTTGGCACTTGAATCTTCGATTTCGATCTTCGATCTTGGATGGATGTTAGATCAAGGTTAGAATGGAGAAAAGAAGATGAAGAAATGTTGTAGACGAGTCTTCAAAATGGCAGCACTTCGTCGCTTCAAAAACTGGTGCCAAAAAGTGAGCCGAACCCCTCTATTTATAGGCTGAAACCAACATGAGTTGTCTGCCCCTATGAGTCGTCCACGAGACACGACTCACGACTCAAGCCTACTAACGACTCACGCGACTCAACGGTTCATGCTTTAACACGACTCAACTGCCTAGTCTACACCCCACAACTCAAACGACTCACAAGGCTTACGACTCAACTCGTATGCGACTCAACAACCTAGTGACATACGACTCAGACCCAAGCCGACTCAACACGAACCGCCCTAAAACCCTACGCGACCTACGACTCATGGTACACGACTCATCTACAAAGCCGGCCCTATGTCCTAACGACTCAACCTGTGACGACTCACGACTTATGGTTCACCGACTCATCAACGCACACGACTAAGCTATGAGTCGTTCATCCTTATATGTCGGCCACCCAATGAGTCGTATACATCCTACAAGTCATCAACACCTTAAGTCGCTATACCCTAACACTATGAGTCGGCAACTCCATGACTCGGTCACTAGTTAACTCCTAACCCGTTCACTCCTATGAGTCGTAACCTGCTATCTCGCATGAGTCGTGACCCGCTACCTCCTATGACTCGGCATACCCCATGAGTCGCTGCCTACCTTAACTCGGTCCATCCCCTTAAGTCGTCTACGACTTATCTATGAGTCGGTCACGACTCATCACTTGTACCCGGGTTAACTCCTAAACGACTCAAGCTAAAGGCAACACAAACAACACTATCGACCAGCAAATTTCATGATTTATCGACACGTAAAATATGGGTCGTTACATTCTCTCCCCCTTAGGAATTTCGCCCCCGAAATTCCAAGCAAACAACAGCAATCACAATTATTCCGCATGCCTACCATCCATAGCAATCAACAAACCATGCATCCAATTCTAGCCTAGCATGCAGAATTCTAAGACTTAGAACAAGCTACAAATTCATGAGATGTCACGACACTTTAGGGCCATACCTCGAAGAGTCCGGGATGAGCTGCCTTCATCCTCTCTTCCTCCTCCCACGTACAGTCGTTAACATCATCACTCCATTGTACCTTGAGCAACGTAATCGTCTTCCTCCTAAGCTGTTTCGTATCAGTTTCAACAATACGAAGCGGCTTACGAGGTCTCATAACCACGGGATCAACCTCTAAGTCTCCACAGCTATCAGCAGAAACCACTGTAGTTGGGTCATGCACATACTTCCGTAGATAAGATACATGAAAAACATTGTGCACACCCACCATCTTTTCCGGTAACTCCAATCTATAAGCGAGCTTTCCAATACGCTCGATAATCGGGAATGGTCCAACAAATCTCGGAGTTAACTTTCCTTTCTTCCCGAATCTAATAACATTCTTCAATGGAGAAATCTTCACAAAAACCATATTACCCACGTCGAATTCCAAATCCTTTCGACGATTATCTGCATAACTTTTCTGACGATCTTGGGCTGCCTTCATTCTTTGCCGAATGATCTCTATACAATCCGAAGTCTGTCTAATCATCTCTGGCCCAAGTATCAGCTTTTCTCCGGTTTCCAACCAACATGTCGGAGAGTTACACGGTCTTCCATAAAATGCCTCATATGGTGCCATACCAATACTCGACTGATAACTGTTATTATAAGCAAATTCCACCAAATGAAGGTGATCTTCCCATGATCCTCCGAAGTCCAAGACACATGCTCTAAGAAGATCTTCCAAAACTCGGTTGACTCTCTCAGTCAGACCATCTGTTTGAGGGTGATAAGCTGTACTAAAACACAACTCGGTTCCCAAAACTTCCTGGAAGCTCTTCCAAAATCTACTAGTGAACATTGGGTCTCGATCGCTCACTATACTCTTCGGAATACCATGGAATCGAACAATCCACTTCACATACAACTCAGCCAACTTCGATGCAGTCCTAGTTGATCGAACAGGAATGAACCTTGCACTCTTAGTCAAACGATCTACTATGACCCAAATCCCTTCATTTCCTGCCCTGGTTCTCGGTAGACCATCGATAAAATTCATCGACACTTGCTCCCACTTCCATGTAGGAACCTCTAATGGTTGAAGTAATCCACTGGGCTTTTTCTGCTCAGCTTTCACCAACTGGCAATTCATACACTTGGAAATAAAATTTCCAACGTCTTTCTTCATACCTTCCCAGTAGTAAGCTCTCTTCATATCCCGATACATCTTATTCCCGCCTGGATGAATTGTCAACTTTGAGTGATGACTTTCCCTCAGAACTTCATCTCTCAATCCATCAACATTGGGAATAACCAATCGTCCTTGCTTCCGAAGCCAACCCTCTCGATCGACCTCGAATCCTTTATCCTTTTCTGGGTCCAATCCAGACTCCAAATCACAGATAATCTTGACAAGCTTATCATCTTTCTTTTGGCTCTCGCCAATCCTTTCCACAAGAGTAGGTCTTATCGATAAGTTTGCCAACAACTCAGGTCCCAATTCACATCTAGGCCTGAAATCAAACTCAGCCAAATACTCGAGACTCTTCCATTCTGAAAACATGGCTCCCAATCCTGCATGTCTTCGACTCAACGCATCAGCTACTGCGTTACCTTTTCCCGGAGTATAGGCTATACCAAAATCATAAGATGCTAGAAATTCCAGCCACCGTTGCTGTCGAAGATTCAAATCCTTTTGGGAGAACAGATACTTCAACGACTTATGATCTGTGAACAACTCGAATCTAACTCCCAATAGATAATGTCTCCACATCTTCAAAGCAAACACAATCGCCGCTAACTCCAAATCATGAGTCGGATAATTCCTTTCGTGCGGCTTCAGTTGTCGACTAGCATACGCAACAACTTTATCCTTCTGCATTAGCACTGCTCCCAGTCCAGTACCACATGCATCGGTGTAAACCACCATCTCCTCATTCCCACTTGGAATAGTCAAAACAGGAGCACTCGTCAGTCGCTCTTTCAGGATTACGAAAGCTTGCTTACACTTGTCATCCCATCTGAACACTTGGTTCTTCTTCGTCAATCCTGTTAACGGTGCAGCTATCTTGGAATAGTCTTTGATAAACCGACGATAATATCCTGCTAATCCAAGAAAACTTCTCACATCAGATGCATTCTTAGGTCTAACCCAATCCTGGATCGCTGCCACCTTAGCGGGATCAACCGCTATTCCATTTCCTGAGATAACATGACCTAAAAACCTCACTTCACTCTTCCAGAAGTGACACTTCGAAAACTTAGCCTTCAGCTGATGTTTTCGCAAGATTTCCAAAACAATCCTCAAGTGCGTCTTGTGCTCTTCCTCAGTTCTGGAATAAACCAAAATATCATCCACGAACACAAGCACGAACTTATTCAACTGATCTCTGAACACTCTATTCATAAGATCCACAAAATATGCTGGCGCGTTAGTCAACCCAAACGGCATTACCAGCCAGTCATAAAACCCGGATGGTGTCCTGAAAGCAGTCTTCGGCACACTATCCTTCGCCACTCTCAACTGGTGAAATCCCGTTGCCAAATCCATTTGAGAAAACACCTTAGCCTCGTGAAGCTGATCAAAAAAGTCATCTATTCTCGGCAATGGATACTTGTTCTTCTTAGTCACCTTGTTTAGCTCACGATAATCCACACACAACCTCAACGATCCATCCGCTTTGGTTGCGAACACAACTGGCGCACCCCATTCGGACACACTTCTCCGAATGAATCCTTTCCGCAAAAGGTCATCAACTTGCACCTTCAGCTCTTGCTGCTCCCTCGGTGCCATCCGCCTAAGAGGCATCACAACAGGTCTGGCTCCCTCAACTAGATCGATACGAAACTCGATCTCCCTATGCGGCGGCAACCCTTTGACTTCGTCAAAGACATCCTCAAATCCATTCACAATAGGCACCGATGACAGTCCATCCCGTGGAACAACCAGCGAATACGTGAAGCTCATGAAGACGCCTTCTTCATGCTTACATCGTATCACACCCTTTCGCCCATCCACATTCCCGACTGTCACCTCCAGCCTCTCACAATCAATCCTAGCCGCATACTTCCTAAGCCAGTCCATACCCAAAATAATTCCGAACCCCGCAAAGTTCAGAACAAAGCAATCACAAACAAACGAGCAATCATGACTCGACACAACTAGACCACGACATATCATACACAAACATGACGAACCCCCCACTGGATTAGTCACAACCAATGGCCTATCAACAATATCCGGTTTCAAACCAAACCAGCCTACCAAATCATCACAAACAAAAGAATGCGACGCTCCAGTATCAAACAACACTCTAACTGGAACACCACAAATGGAAAGAGTACCTTGAACCACCACACTCTTCCCCTTCTCTTCAGCAGTAGGAACTCTTGAAGACGACGGCACAGCTTCCAAAGCATAAGCTTGCACAACCTGCCTATCTTTCCTCGGCTCTGGACAGTCCTTTTTGATGTGTCCCAGCTTATCACAGTTGTGGCACTTCAACTGCACCTTTGGATTCTTACAATCCCGGGAGAGATGACCCATCTTTCGGCAGTTATAGCAGGTCACTTCGCCCTTTGGCTTCTTCTGGCCATCCTTACCTTTCTGCTGTTGCTGCTTCCTCTTCTTATTACCATTCTGCTGTGGTTTAGATCCTTCCCTGGTTACAGCAACAACCGAACTTTCCTTAGGGAACAAACTCTCATGCCTCAAGGCTTTCTCCACAAGCTTCTCAAACGGATCATCCAAATGATCCACTAACTGCCTCCCAAGAAAAGCATCCAGACCAGTCACAAACTTTTCATTCTTCTGGTAGGGAGAATCAATATATGATCTGGCATACTTAGACAAAGCTTCGAACTCAGAAATATACTCAAGAACAGGCCTCCCACCTTGCTTGAGCTCTACAAACCTCATGAACAAAGCAGACTTCTGAACAGTGGAGATGAACTTGGCCTCAAATCTAACTTGGAATTGCTCCCAAGTAATCTCTTCTTCTGGTGTATCGTTGTTAATAGAATTCCACCAATCAGCAGCTCTCCCACGAAGCTGTCTCGATGCAAGCTTCCTCTTGGTTGCATCATCAATTCCCAAATCACCAAAAATCCTTCGACATGCATCAATCCATCTATGCACCTCAATAGTCGACTCCGTTCCCAAGAAAGCTTTTCCCCCGAGAGAAGTATAATCCTTACAAAGCTTGGCAAAATCCACCGGCCTTGGAGCCTGGACTTGAACTCCCACATCCACAGAAGATCCTGAAGCTGGTACCCTTCTCATAATGGAAGTCATCATAGCTTCAAACATAGCTCCATAATCAACAGCTTCCCTAGCAGCACGGCTTTCCCTTGCAGCTTGTCTCTCGCTTCGATTCATTCTTAATATCTGTAAAAAGAATGATTAGAACACCTTAAGAAACAACTACATAAGGAGTTCAAATCCTTCTAAACTACTATATTACATATAGTAATCATCCATCAAAATACAATTACGTCTCTCTTTACGTAGTTACGTCAGCGAGCGTTGGCTAAAATCGATTAACCAAAGCTCTGATACCAAATGTGACGACCGCCCATGACTCCCGCACCAAAACAAGGGAATAGTGCGCTGAAAGGTGTGCAAGGCAGCCATGGACGATAGTCAGGGTAAAATAAAATCGCAGAATCTCTATCGTACAACTCACAGCGCATGGATAAAATACAATAGAGAAATATATATAGTGAAGCCTCATAACAGAAAATCATCATATAAGCATCACAGTAGTTTTATACAATCATCTCAATAGATCCATACATCAAGACCTCACTACAAAACACTCATCAAATACAGCAGCGGATACCCAGTACATATAAGAAATAATATGCATAGCCTCCTGCTCGTCTTCGTCATCATCAGTGGAGAACTCTAAGCACAGCACCTGTCACCTGCTACCTAGTCTGCCCATCCCAACATGGATGAACAGCCCAAGGTAATAAGAGGAGACATAAAACCTTGAGTCAGACAAAGTCTTAGTGAGCAGTAAATTAACTATCAAACATACCAAAAGAGCATAAGGGATAAAAGGAATAGGAACCAAACCATCCCACTCCACCTCTTCTCACAGTGATAGCCCCCAGACACACACTAAGGAGAAGCAAACATAACATAGCAGATAATTAAAGTAAAGCAAGAATCACTCGAGTCAAGGGTGATGCTTTCCAAATACAAACCCCCAAGGCCTAAACCAAGATCAGATAAGCACCCAGAAAACACCACTCTTGAGGCCGAATGATAATACAACCAAACATCCATGACTCTGGCTATCACTGTTATCATTGCCTTGATATCACCGTTAGTTGAATGACCACCTGTCAAGGGCTAATGGTAACCCCGGTCTAGACATAACTCCGCACGTCATCGTGACCCGTGCCTAAGCCGAACGCATCAGCCCAGAGTACTAGCACGTCATCGTGACCCGTGCCTGGAACGTCATCGTGACCCGTTCCAACGTACCCTTGCTTTGAGTATGCTAGAACCTTCAACAACGATGAGATCTCAGCCTCCTAGTCATCCTCCTTGACGACTTTTCCATACTAGCTCAAGCTCCTCTCAAGCTAACCATTATCCACCCCAACCCGGACCGCATCACCGAGTTATAACTTTGCACGTCATCATGACCCGTGCTTGGAACGTCATCGTGACCCGTCCCATCACAACATATGTCTTACCTCATCACATCATAGCAAAGTCTCTCATCTTGGAACGTCATCATGACCCGTCCCATCTCAACATAAGCCTTGCCTCATCATATCTTAGCAAAGTCCCAACTCAATCATGCTTTGCCTTCTCGCATCATGGCAAGATCCCACATCCTCGAATCCATCCATATGAGCTTCCACATCCGCTTCATATGCTACAGGCAGCTTCCACCATTCAAGAGCCTTTCCACTTAGCTTTTGAATCATCTCGAACCATCTTGTTCCAAATCAACCATTAGCTAACTTGAAACAATCCAAATCAATCATCAATACAAACAATCAAGCATTCAAACAAGATCTAACAAGTAATATCAACAATAATGGCAATTTCGTAAATAAACGAGCAAAAGTCCAACATGCATGATTCATAGGTTTTTAGCATAGATCTATCAAATATAAAACATGGGTTTTGTTTCTAATACTTGAAAATAAACTTGCATAGGTAAACATCTTCCAAAATGATGGATCTACATGCAGACTTAAGGAAAATGCGAGAAAACACTATTTAGAACACATAAACAAGCCACCGATCCACTATACTCCTTTGGGTCCGCGTGAGAGATAACCACCACTCACCAAATCACCCAAACACCTTGAAAACTAAACGCTTCAGATCTGGACAGCGGAGATCAAAGCTTGATCCGGCAATATCTCGCTTCAATCGATGAAATCTAGCTCGAACGGATGAAGATCTTCAACTTTGGCACTTGAATCTTCAATTTCGATCTTCGATCTTGGATGGATGTTAGATCTAGATTAGAATGGAGAAAAGAAGATGAAGAAATGTTGTAGACGAGTCTTCAAAATGGCAGCACTTCGTCGCTTCAAAAACTGGTGCCAAAAAGTGAGCCGAACCCCTCTATTTATAGGCTGAAACCAACATGAGTCGTCTACCCCTATGAGTCGTCCACGAGACACGACTCACGACTCAAGCCTACTAACGACTCACGCGACTCAACGGTTCATGCTTTAACACGACTCAACTGCCTAGTCTACACCCCACAACTCAAACGACTCACAAGGCTTACGACTCAACTCGTATGCGACTCAACAACCTAGTGACATACGACTCAGACCCAAGCCGACTCAACACGAACCGCCCTAAAACCCTACGCGACCTACGACTCATGGTACACGACTCATCTACAAAGCCGGCCCTATGTCCAAACGACTCAACCTGTGACGACTCACGACTTATGGTTCACCGACTCATCAATGCACACGACTAAGCTATGAGTCGTTCATCCTTATATGTCGGCCACCCAATGAGTCGTATACATCCTACAAGTCATCAACACCTTAAGTCGCTATACCCTAACACTATGAGTCGGCAACTCCATGACTCGGTCACTAGTTAACTCCTAACCCGTTCACTCCTATGAGTCGTAACCTGCTATCTCGCATGAGTCGTGACCCGCTACCTCCTATGACTCGGCATACCCCATGAGTCGCTGCCTACCTTAACTCGGTCCATCCCCTTAAGTCGTCTACGACTTATCTATGAGTCGGTCACGACTCATCACTTGTACCCGGGTTAACTCCTAAACGACTCAAGCTAAAGGCAACACAAACAACACTATCGACCAGCAAATTCCACGATTTATCGACACGTAAAATACGGGTCGTTACAACCATTTTGCCCCCTTTTGATGGATTCGAACAACATGCATTCCCTACCTTGAATCCATCATATTTCCTCCAGACGAACTCCGATTAACCTGAAATTTGAAACATAGCCTTTCATAGTCCTTATCATCATTTCCAATCTATTTCGTCCCGATCGGAGTTCAACAAAATTTTGACGATATCCATCGTAGCCTTATCTCCAGTCCTGATATCCATAATTCCTTGCCAATTTTTTGTTATTCCCATTTTGGCCAAAAAATGGGATAACACTTTGCCCCCCAAAACATGCCTTGTGACAACAAGGCGTGTTTTGAATAGTTCCGAATCCAATATCCGAAGTTCAAAGCCATATTGCAAGAGTATATCATCCTTGACTGCTTCGAGTCGATGTCCAATTACCAAAGCCTTAGCCAATTCCGTATCCATTCGAACTCGACAACCGAGTTCCAATCCATCCTTATCCAATAGCCAATAACCGAATCCAAGACCTCTCCGGGTCGATATTCAAATCCATAACCTCTCTGGGTTCCTGCCAAGCGTGATCCACATCCGACGACCGTGGTCCAGTGTCCCTGGACGTTGAGTTAACCTCTCCGGGTTCTTTCCAAGCGCAATCCATGCTTGATGTCCTTGGTCCAGTGTCCCTGGATGTTGAGCCAACCTCTCCGGGTTCTTTCCAAGCGCAATCCATACTTGACGACCTTGGCCCAGTGTCCCTGGGCGCTGTAAAATGCCATGGCTTAAGTCCTAAGCCGAATCCTGATCTCTCCGGACCCTTGCCGAGCATAGTCCATACTCGACGACCTGAAAATAATAAATGATAATAGAGGGCCTAAGTCCTAGGCCGAATCCTGGTCACTCCGGACCCTTGCCGAGCATAGTCCATACTCGACGACCTGAATGAGTCAATTCACCTTGTTTGGGTAAAGTGACTCACCCCTTGCCAGGCATAATCCATACCCGATGACCATTTATCAAAAACCAGATAAAATTCCAACCAAAATTTATTCCAAAATCCAAAATCCAAATCCGAAATTCAAATCCAAAATCCAAATCCAAAATCCAAATCCAAATCCAAAATTCAAATCCAAAACCAGAAAACCAGAAATCCAAACCAGCATCCAAAACCAAAAACAATCATCCAAAGGAAAATCCAAATAAAAAAGCAAGAAAAACCAGGAGCTCAATCCAAGCTCCAAAACCAAATTCAAAAAGAAAAGCAATGTCCAATCTAAAAGCAAGAAATAAATTTCACAAACCATAGCGTCCCGGTTTATCATCATTCAGAGCATGCCTAGGGGCTATCTCCGTCCCCGTACATGTGTAAATGACTTTACCATTTGCTATTAGCTTGTTACTTATTCCATATTATCCTAGTCAATGGATGATCATTCGACCATCATCCCTGGGCCTCCCATCATCACGGCGCGAGGTGGTCGGTGGTTGCTCCTGCTCCACCGTTGGATTCCGAGTTCCAACGTATTGCTGTAACTGTCCATTCCTTACATGCTCCTCGATTATATCCTTTAGGTGCCTGCAGCTGTTGGTACCGTGTCCATCCGGATCATGGAAGAGACAGTGCCTTCCTGATGTCCTTTCCCGCTCTGTTGGTTCCCTCCGAGTTTCCAAGTATATCCGCTCCAGCGTCTCGTTCAATCCAGTGTATGTGGAAAACTTTGGATCCTTCCATCGTTTTCTAGCGTTTCCAGAGTCGTCATCTAACTTCCTTTTTCCTTTATCTTTATCCGAACCGTTTTTGGATACCGCTCCAACCTCGATTGCACTAACCTTTTTCAACTTTAAATCCGTACTTGCATCTTCTTGCCGAAGGAACCTTTCTGCCTCATGAAAGAATTCGTCGAGATTTTGCGGGGGATCTCGTATCAGAGATACCTTGAAATCCGAATTCTCCTTGACTCCTGATACTGCTGCCATTAAAACCATTGATGGATCAGGCCGATCCACCGAGGCGACTGCCGCACTAAATCGAGTTAGAAAAGCTCTAAGGGATTCGTCCATCCTTTGCTTCACCGATGTTAAAGTCATCACGTTCTTCGGCCTCTTGACGTGAACCCGAAACTGTCCCAGAAACTTTTCCACTAATTCCTTCCAAGTCCTGATAGATCCTTCTCCCAGCTGCCTAAACCACATTGCAGCTAAGTCCTTCAAATACAAAGGGAAACATCGGGCCATCACTTCCTTTGATGCCCCCAGCACCTCCATGTGTCTGGTGTACCTCATTAAGTGATCTGTTGGATCCGTCTTACCATCATATACCTCCACGCTAGGTAGCTTGAACTTAGGTGGATTCTGAGCCATCCTTATCTCCCGAGCGAATGGACTTCTATTCACTCCTTCCAAATCTCCGTTTGTGAAACCACCTCGCACAGTCTTCCTGATCATTTCTACTAATCCTGTATTGTCTGGTAGGGGTTGCCCCCCATGCCCCCGAGGGAACTCTGGTACATATTCCTCGTGTGGCTCACTAGTAGCAACGTTAGCTCTAGCTTGTTGAATTCCTTCCAAAGGTTCTCCTGCATTGAATCCTGTGGGCCTGCCCCCAAGCCCTTGTTGATTGCCTTCTGGCTCCGTATCGTGTCCTTCATTGGGTTCCACAACCCTAGCTCCTTGTCCTGTATCCGCAGCTGCTGTAGCTGTTCCTAAGTTCTGCATCCCTGCAGCTCTCATTTGTTCCAAGAAAGTTTGCATCATTTCCTATTGACTTTTCAACAATCTCTCCTGCAAAGAATTGGCCATAGCTTCCATTCCATCCCGAGTTATGTAGACCGAAGCCTGTCCTTCCTCACCTCCGGAGGATGTTTGTTGACTTCCTCCTTGTTGGCTTCTCTCAGCCCTTAGCCTTTTGCTATTCTGCCTAGTCATTGTCTTCCAAATCCAAATTCCTCACACTCTTCAAATCCGATGTAGCGGGTGCTAGTTGCTCTCAGTGAAAGCACCAAAATGTTTGCGTCAAAATTGGTCACAAACACCCAATACCGTGAAAGCACCAGTGTATGAATATAAATTAGTGATATTCAAACGCAAATAACAAATCTCAACAAATAATAGACAGCAATCCAAAAGTAAAGAACAGAGACACAAGTTTTATAGTGGTTCGACTATCTCCAGCCTACGTCCACTCCAATTTTTTCTTTTTATTGATTATCCTTGAAGATTACAAGTGATTACAACAGTTGTAGTGACCAAATCTGAAGAAAATAGCAGTAATGATGCTATGGAATGATTCTAGCAGCGTCTGGGCTTGCCTTTTCTCTCCAAATTTTCCGACCCCTTTTCTGAATGACCAGGGGCTCTATTTATAGGCGTGGAAGGCTGAAATCCCGCCTAAAACCTGGGGAGGCCGCTCGGCACGTGAGGGGGGGCCACAGGGCCGCGTTCTCGGAATCCGTGCCCAGTTTGGGATCGATTCGAAGTGACGTTCGAATCGATCAAGAAACCATCCACTCGAGCTGAAATTTGGTGTGAACATTCTTCAACATGTATGTAAGCTCCTGTAATAATTTCATTGCATTTGGATCAACGGTTTGTAAGATATGATCGATTCAAGTTCAAACTGCCGCGCGTCCTGTCTGGTTCGAACCCATGCTTCGAAACCACTCCATTCGAATCCATCTCCTTCGAAACCACTCCATTCGAATCCATCTCCCTCGGCTCCTCTCCTTCGAATCCATCGCCCTCGTATCCTATTGCTTCGAAACCACCTTCTTCGAAACCATCCTCTTCGAATCCATGTTATTCGAACCCGCCTCCTTCGAGTCCATGACTTTCAAGTCCATATCTTTTCGAATCCATACCTTTCGAATCCACGTCCTTCGAATCCGTGTCCCTTGCTTCGTATCCATCATCTTCGAATCCATGTTTATTTCGAATCCATCTCCTTCTTCGAATCCATGTCCACTTCGTATCCATGTATACTTCGAATCCATTATCTTCTTCGTGTCCATCTTCATTGCTTCGTATCCATCATCTTCGAATCCATATCCATTGCTTCGAATCCATCACTTCCGAATCCACGAAGTTCCCTCGCATCCATCTCCTTCGAATACATGAAGCTGACTCCTCTCCTTCGAATCCCTCTCCTTCGAATCCATAGAGTTCCCATGGATTCGAACAACCATCGATGCCTTACTTTTGACCGATGCGAACTTGATGGGTTCGAATCCATCCTGATGGATTCGAATCTGATGGATTCGAACCGAGCACCATTTTGCCCCATTTTGATGGATTCGAACACCATGCATTCCCTACCTTGAATCCATCATATTTCCTCCATACGAACTCCGATTAACCTGAAATTTGAAACATAGCCTTTCATTGTCCTTATCATCATTTCCAATCGATTTCGTCCCGATCGGAGTTCAACAAAATTTTGACGATATCCATCGTAGCCTTATCTCCAGTCTTGATATCCATAATTCCTTGCCAATTTGTTGTTATTCCCGTTTTGACCAAAAAATGGGATAACACGCGCATTTCTAAAAGTCGTACGGCACTGTTTCACCATTTCGGACGGATGTTGCACCTTGCACCGCGGATGTTGCACCCCGTAGATATCGATTATTCGGACGTCCATAACTTCTGGCGCGTTTAGAGTTACGGGAGCCATAACCTGTCAAAACGAAGGCCACGGTGAGTTCTACGGCTTTGACTGCTTTAAGCCATCAACATATAGATTAATGCCCAAAAAGGATAACCAGAATCTCAATCTGGTCTTGTAAGTTTTTTACCCTTCGTTTTTTCGACACCGGATTTTTAAAGTAAAACGGGATTATCGTGGCTCGTCTTCGATTTACCATCACTGGAGAGTGGTACACCATGGTACCGTTCCGTTTCAAACCATGCACGCATTTCCAAAAGTCCTACAGCACTGTTTCGCCATTTCGGCCGGATGTTCCACCTTGCATCATGGATGTTGCACCCTGTAGATATCGATTACTCGGACGGCCATAACTTCTGGCTCGTTTAGAGTTACGGGAACCATAAACTGTCAAAACGAAGGCCACGGTGAGTTCTACGGCTTTGACAGCTTTCAGCCGTCAACGGATAGACTAATGCCCAAAAAGCACAACCCGAATCTCAATCGGGTCTCGTACGTTTTTTACCCTTCGTTTTTTCGACATCGGATTTTTACGGTAAAACGGGATTACCGTGGCTCGTCTTTGATTTACCATCGCTGGAGAGTGGTGCACCATGGTACTGTTCCGTTTCAAATCCATGCATGCATTTCTAAAAGTCTTACGACACTGTTTCGCCATTTCGGGCGGTTGTTGCACCTTGCACCGGGGATGTTGCACCCTGTAGATATCGATTATTCGGACGGCCATAACTTCTGGCTCGTTTAGAGTTACGGAAGCCATAACCTGAGAAAACAAAGGCCACGGTGAGTTCTACGGCTTTGACAGCTTTCAGCCGTCAACGGATAGATTAATGACCAAAAAGGACAACCCGAATCTCAATCGGGTCTTGTAAGTTTTTTACCCTTCGTTTTTTCGACACCGAATTTTTACGGTAAAACGGGATTACCGCGGCTCGTCTTCGATTTACCATCGTTGGAGAGTGGTGCACCATGGTATTGTTCCGTTTTGAATCCATGCACGCATTTCTAAAAGTTGTACGGCACTGTTTCGCCATTTCGGACGGACGTTGCACCTTGCACCGTGGATGTTGCACCCTGTAGATATCGATTATTCGGACGGCCATAACTTCTGGCTCGTTTAGAGTTACGGGAGCCATAACCTGTCAAAACGAAGGCCACAGTGATTTCTACGGCTTTGACAGCTTTCAGCCATCAACGGATAGATTAGTGCCCAAAAAGGACAACCCGAATCTCAATCTGGTCTCGTAAGTTTTTTCCCTTCGTTTTTTTGACACCGGATTTTTACGGTAAAACGAGACTACCTTGGCTCGTCTTCGATTTACCATCGCTGGAGAGTGGTGCACCACGGTACTGTTCCGTTTCAAATCCATGCACGCATTTCTAAAAGTCCTACGGCACTGTTTCACCATTTCGACCGGACGTTGCACCTTGCACCGTGGATGTTGCACCCTGTAGATATCGATTATTCAGACGGCCATAACTTCTGGCTCGTTTAGTGTTACGGGAGCCATAACCTGTCAAAACGAAGGCCACGGTGAGTTCGACGGCTTTGACAGCTTTCAGCCGTCAACGGATAAATTAATGCCCAAAAAGCACAACCCGAATCTCAATCGGGTCTCGTAAGTTTTTTACCCTTCGTTTTTTCGACACCGGATTTTTACGGTAAAACGGGATTACCGTGGCTCATCTTTGATTTACCATCGCTGGAGAGTGGTGCACCATGGTACTGTTCCGTTTCAAATCCATGCACGCATTTCTAAAAGTCGTACGGCACTGTTTCGCCATTTCGGACGGTTTTTACTCCTTGCACCGGGGATGTTGCACCCTGTAGATATCGATTATTCGGACGGCCATAACTTCTGGCTCGTTTAGAGTTACGGGAGCCATAAGCTGAGAAAACAAAGGCCACGGTGAGTTCTACGGCTTTGACAGCTTTCAGCCATCAACGGATAGATTAATGACCAAAAAGGACAACCCGAATCTCAATCGGGTCTCGTAAGTTTTTTACCCTTCGTTTTTTCGACACCGAATTTTTACGGTAAAATGGGATTACCGTGGCTCGTCTTCGATTTACCATCGTAGGAGAGTGGAGCACCACGGTACTGTTCCATTTTGAATCCATGCATGCATTTCTAATAGTTGTACGGCACTGTTTCGCCATTTCGGACGGACGTTGCACCTTGCACCGTGGATGTTGCACCCTGTAGATATCGATTATTCGGATGGCCATAACTTCTGGCTCGTTTAGAGTTACGGGAGCCATAACCTGTCAAAACGAAGTTCACGGTGAGTTCTATGGTTTTGACAGCTTTCAGCCGTCAACGGATAGGTTAGTGCCCAAAAAGGACAACCCGAATCTCAATCTGGTCTCGTAAGTTTTTTCCCTTCATTTTTTCGACACCGGATTTTTATGGTAAAACGGGATTACCTTGGCTCGTCTTTGATTTACCATCGCTGGAGAGTGGTGCACTACGGTACTGTTCCGTTTCAAATCCATGCACGCATTTCTGAAAGTCCTACGACACTGTTTCGCCATTTCGGCCGGACGTTGCACCTTGCACCGTGGATGTTGCACCCTGTAGATATCGATTATTCGGACGGCCATAACTTCTGGCTCGTTTAGTGTTACGGGAGCCATAACCTGTCAAAACGAAGGCCACGGTGAGTTCTACGGCTTTGACAGCTTTCAGCCGTCAACGGATAGATTAATGCCCAAAAAGGACAACCCGAATCTCAATCGGGTCTCGTAAGTTTTTTACCCTTCGTTTTTTCGACACCGGATTTTTACGGTAAAACGGGATTACCGTGGCTCGTCTTTGATTTACCATCGCTGGAGTGTGGTGCACCATGGTACTGTTCCGTTTCAAATCCATGCACGCATTTCTAAAAGTCGTACGGCACTGTTTCGCCATTTCGGACGGTTGTTGCACCTTGCACCGGGGATGCTGCACCCTGTAGATATCGATTATTCGGACGGCCATAACTTCTGGCTCGTTTAGAGTTACGGAAGCCATAACCTGAGAAAACAAAGGACACGGTGAGTTCTATGGATTTGACAGCTTTCAGCCGTCAACGGATAGATTAATAACAAAAAAGGACAACCCGAATCTCAATCGGGTCTCGTAAGTTTTTTTACCCTTCGTTTTTTCGACACCGAATTTTTACGGTAAAACAGGATTACCGTGGCTCGTCTTCGATTTACCATCGTTGGAGAGTGGGGCACCATGGTACTGTTCCGTTTTGAATCCATGCACGCATTTCTAAAAGTTGTACGTCACTGTTTCGCCATTTCGGACGGACGTTGCACCTTGCACCGTGGATGTTGCACCCTGTAGATATCGATTATTCGGACGGCCATAACTTCTGGCTCGTTTAGAGTTCCGGGAGCCATAACCTGTCAAAACGAAGGCCACGGTGAGTTCTATGGCTTTGACAGCTTTCAGCCGTCAACGGATAGATTAGTGCCCAAAAAGGACAACCCGAATCTCAATCTGGTCTCGTAAGTTTTTTCCCTTCGTTTTTTCGACAACGGATTTTTACGGTAAAACGGGATTTCCTTGGCTCGTCTACGATTTACCATCGCTGGAGAGTGGTGCACCACGGTACTGTTCCGTTTCAGATCCATGCACGCATTTCTAAAAGTCCTACGGCATTGTTTCGCCATTTCGGCCGGACGTTGCACCATGCACCGTGGATGTTGCACCCTGTAGATATCGATTATTCGGACGGCCATAACTTCTGGCTCGTAGAGTGTTACGGGAGCCATAACCTGTCAAAACGAAGGACACGGTGAGTTCTACGGCTTTGACAGCTTTCATCCGTCAACGGATAGATTAATGCCCAAAAAGGACAACCCGAATCTCAATCGGGTCTCGTAAGTTTTTTCCCTTCGTTTTTTCGACACCGGATTTTTACAGTAAAACGGGATTACCTTGGCTCGTCTTCGATTTACCATCGCTGGAGAGTGGTGCACCACGGTACTGTTCCATTTCAAATCCATGTACGCATTTCTAAAAGTCCTACGGCACTGTTTCGCCATTTCGGCCGGACGTTGCACCATGCACCGTGGATGTTGCACCCTGTAGATATCGATTATTCGGACGGCCATAACTTCAGGCTCGTTTAGTGTTACGGGAGCCATAACCTGTCAAAACGAAGGCCACGGTGAGTTCTACGGCTTTGATAGCTTTCAGCCGTCAACGGATAGATTAATGCCTAAAAAGGACAACCCGAATCTCAATCGGGTCTCGTAAGTTTTTTACCCTTCGTTTTTTCGACACCGGATTTTTACGGTAAAACGGGATTACCGTGGCTCGTCTTTAATTTACCATCGCTGGAGAGTGGTGCACCATGGTACTGTTCCATTTCAAATCAATGCACGCATTTCTAAAAGTCGTACGACACTGTTTTGCCATTTCGGACGGTTGTTGCACCTTGCACCGGGCATGTTGCACCCTGTAGATATCGATTATTCGGACAGCCATAACTTCTGGCTCGTTTAGAGTTACGGAAGCCATAACCTGAGAAAACAAAGGCCACGGTGAGTTCTACGGCTTTGACAGCTTTCAGCCGTCAACGGATAGATTATTGACCAAAAAGGACAACCCGTATCTCAATCGGGTCTCGTAAGTTTTTTACCCTTCGTTTTTTCGACACCGAATTTTTACGGTAAAACGGGATTACCGTGGCTCGTCTTCGATTTACCATCGTTGGAGAGTGGTGCACCATGGTACTATTCCGTTTTGAATCCATGCACGCATTTCTAAAAGTTGTACGGCACTGTTTCGCCATTTCGGACGGACGTTGCACCTTGCACCGTGGATGTTGCACCCCGTAGATATCGATTATTCGGACGGCCATGACTTCTGGCTCGTTTAGAGTTACGGGAGCCATAACCTGTCAAAAACGAAGGCCACGGTGAGTTCTACGGCTTTGATGGCTTTCAGCCGTCAACGGATAGATTAGTGCCCAAAAAGGATAACCCGAATCTCAATCTGGTCTCGTAAGTTTTTTCCCTTCGTTTTTTCGACAACGGATTTTTACGGTAAAACGGGATTACCTTGGCTCTTCTTCGATTTACCATCGCTGGTGAGTGGTGCACCACGGTACTGTTCCCTTTCAAATCCATGCACGCATTTCTAAAAGTCCTACGGCACTGTTTCGCCATTTCGGCCGGACGTTGCACCATGCACCGTGGATGTTGCACCCTGTAGATATCGATTATTCGGACGGCCATAACTTCTGGCTCATTTAGTGTTAGGGGAGCCATAACCTGTCAAAACGAAGGCCACGGTGATTTCTACGGCTTTGACAGCTTTCAGCCGTCAACGGATAGATTAATGCCCAAAAAGGACAACCCGAATCTCAATCGGGTCTCGTAAGTTTTTTCCCTTCGTTTTTTCGACACCGGATTTTTACGGTAAAACGGGATTACCCTGGCTCGTCTTTGATTTACCATCGCTGGAGAGTGGTGCACCACGGTACTGTTCCGTTTCAAATCCATGCACGCATTTCTAAAAGTCCTACGGCACTGTTTCGTCATTCCGGCCGGACGTTGCACCTTGCACCGTGGATGTTGCACCCTGTAGATATCGATTATTCGGACGGCCATAACTTCTGGCTCGTTTAGCATTATGGGAGCCATATCCTGTCAAAATGAAGGCCACGGTGAGTTCTACGGCTTTGACAGCTTTCAGCCGTCAACGGATAGATTAATGCCCAAAAAGGACAACCCGAATCTCAATCAGGTCTCGTAAGTTTTTTACCCTTCGTTTTTTCGACACCGGATTTTTACGGTAAAACGGGATTACCGTGGCTCGTCTTTTATTTACCATCGCTGGAGAGTGGTGCACCATGGAACTGTTCCGTTTCAAATCCATGCACGCATTTCTAAAAGTCGTACGGCACTGTTTCGCCATTTCGGACGGTTGTTGCACCTTGCACCGGGGATGTTGCACCCTGTAGATATCGATTATTTGGACGGCCATAACTTCTGGCTCGTTTAGAGTTACGGAAGCTATAACCTGAGAAAAGAAAGGCCACGGTGAGTTCTACGGCTTCGACAGCTTCCAGCCGTCAACGGATAGATTAATGCCCAAAAAGGACAACCCGAATCTCAATCGGGTCTCGTTAGTTTTTTACCCTTCGCTTTTCCGACACCGGATTTTTACGGTAAATCGGGATTACCGTGGCTCGTCTTCGATTTACCATCGCTGGAGAGTGGTGCACCATGGTACTTTTCTGTTTCAAATCCATGCACGTATTTCTAAAAGTCGTACGGCACTGTTTCGCCATTTCGGACGAATGTTGCACCTTGCACCGGGGATGTTGCACCCTGTAGATATCGATTATTCGGACGGCCATAACTTCTGGCTCGTTTAGAGTTACGGGAGCCATAACCTGACAAAACAAAGGCCACGGTGAGTTCTACGGCTTTGACAGCTTTCAGCCGTCAACGGATAGATTAATGACCAAAAACGACAACCCGAATCTCAATCGGGTCTCTTAATTTTTTACCCTTCGTTTTTTCGACACCTAATTTTTACGGTAAAACGGGATTACCGTGGCTCGTCTTCGATTTACCATTGTTGGAGAGTGGTGCACCATGGTACTGTTCCGTTTCGAATCCATGCACGCATTTGTAAAAGTTTTACGGCACTGTTTCGCCATTTTGGACGGACGTTGCACCTTGCACCGTGGATGTTGCACCCGGTAGATATCGATTATTCGGACGGCCATAACTTCTGGCTGGTTTAGGGTTACGGGAGCCATAACCTGTCAGAACAAAGGCCACGGTAAGTTCTACGGCTTTTACCGCTTTCAACCGTCAAGGGATAGATTAGTGCCCAAAAAGGACAAGCCGAATCTCAATCTGGTCTCGTAAGTTTTTTCCCTTCGTTTTTTCGACACCGTATTTTTACGGTAAAACGGGATTTCCTTGGCTCGTCTTCGATTTACCACCGCTGGAGAGTGGTGCACCACGGTACTGTTCCGTTTCAAATCCATGCACGCATTTCTAAAAGTCCTACGGCACTGTTTCGCCATTTCGGCCGGACGTTGCACCTTGCACCGTGGATGTTGCACCCTGTAGATATCGATTATTCGGACGGGCATAACTTCTGGCTCGTTTAGTGTTACGGGAGCCATAACCTGTCAAAACGAAGGCCACGGTGAGTTCTACGACTTTGACAGCTTTCAGCCATCAACGGATAGATTAATGCCCAAAAAGGACAACCCGAATCTCAATCGGGTCTCGTATGTTTTTTACCCTTCGTTTTTTCCACATCGGATTTTTACGGTAAAACAGAATTACCGTGGCTCGTCTTCAATTTACCATCGCTGGAGAGTGGTGCACCATGGTACTTTTCCGTTTCAAATGCATGCACGCATATCTAAAAGTCGTACGGCACTGTTTCGCCATTTCAGACGGATGTTGCACCTTGCACCGCGGATGTTGCACCCTTAGATATCGATTATTCGGACGTCCATAACTTCTGGCTCGTTTAGAGTTACGGGAGCCATAACCTATCAAAACGAAGGCCACAGTGAGTTCTACGGCTTTGACAGCTTTCAGCCATCAATGGATGGATTAATGCCCAAAAAGGCGACCCGAATCTCAATCTAAGTTTTTTACACTTCGTTTTTTCGACACTGGATTTTTATGGTAAAACGGGATTACCGTGGCTCTTCTTCGATTTAACATCGCTGGAGAGTGGTGCACCATTGTACCGTTCCATTTCAAATCCATGCACGCATTTCTAAAAGTCCTACGGCACTGTTTCGCATTTCGGCCGGATGTTGCACCTTGCATCGTGGATGTTGCACCTTGTAGATATCGATTACTCGGACGGCCATAACTTCTGGCTCGTTTAGAGTTATGGGAACCATAACCTGTCAAAACGAAGGCCACGGTGAGTTGTACGGCTTTGACAACTTTCCGCCGTCAACGGATAGATTAAAGCCCAAAAAGGACAACCCGAACCTCAATCGGGTCTCGTAAGTTTTTTACCCTTCCTTTTTTCGACACCGGATTTTTACGGTAAAACTGGCTCGTCTTCGATTTACCATCGTTGGAGAGTGGTGCACCATGGTACTGTTCTGCTTCAAATCCATTCACGCATTCCTAAAAGTCGTACGGCACCGTTTCTGTAACGACCCGTATTTTACGTGTCGATAAATCGTAGAATTTGCAGGTCGTTAGTGTTGTTTGTGTTGCCTCTAGCTTGAGTCGTTTAGAAGTTAACCCGAGTGCAAGTGATGAGTCGTGACCGACTCATAGATAAGTCGTAGACGACTTTAGAAGAGAGGCGAGATAGGGGTCAAGTGATGAGCCGTGACCGACTCATAGGGTTGCCGAGTTAACAGGTTAGCGAGTTAAGAGGGGCAACGGTTTACAGGTTTGGACGAGACATGGAGTGGCCGACTCATAGTAGGGCCGACTCATAGGTTAGTGGGAGTAACGACTTTAGGGTTGCCGGGTTATAGCTTAAGTCGTAGGCGAGTTAACTGTTTAAGGGATGACCGACTTAGGGCTTAGCTGTGTGTTGATGAGTCGGTGAGGCCATAGGTCGTGAGTCGTTTGACCGAGTTAGAGATAGGTTGAGTCGTGTGTGTCTTAGGTCGTGTGGCCTTACTAAGTCATAAGTCGCCACGTAGTTGATTCGTGTGAGAGTTAGGTCGGCTATGCTGATGAGTCGAGTGGTATGATGAGTCGTTTGACTCGGGGTAGATGTTGAGTCGTTCTTACGGCTCAGGACTTAGGCATTTCGGCAGGGTCTTAAGTCGTGAGTCATAACAGGGTTGAGTCGTAGGTTGCGCACATGTGTTGAGTCGCATATAGGTTGAGTCGTCTGACCTTGTGTCTGAGCATGTTGAGTCGTAGGTCGGCCTTGGGGTTGCTTAGGTCGTGAGTCGGCAAGAGTTGAGTCGTGGACGACTCATGAGATGACTCGTGGCCGAGTTATGGGCGACGACTCATGGACAGTCCAGCCTATAAATAGAGGGGTTCGGCTCACTTTTTGGCACCAGTTTTTGAAGCGACGAAGTGCTGCCATTTTGAAGACTCGTCTACTACATTTCTTCATCTTCTTTTCTCCATTCCAATCTAATTCTAACATCCATCCAAGATCGAAGATCGAGATCGAAGATCCAAGTGCCAAAGTTGAAGATCTTCATCCGTTCGAGCTAGAATTCGTCGATTTGAGCGAGATATTGCCGGATCAAACCTTGATCTTTGCTGTCCAGATCTGAAGTGTGTAGTTTTTGGAGTGTTTGGGTGATTTGGTGAGTGGTGGTTATCTCTCACGCGGACCCAAAGGAGTATATTGGATTGGTGGCTTGTTTATGTGTTTAAGATAGTGTTTTCTCGCATTTTCCTTAAGTCTGCATGTAGATCCATCATTTTTGAAGATGCTTACTTATGCAAGTTTGTTTAACAAGTATTAGAGACAAAACCCATGTTTTATATTTGATAGATCTATGCTAAAAACCTATGAATCATGCATGTTGGACTTTTGCTCGTTTATTTACGAAATTGCCATTATTGTTGATATTACTTGTTAGATCTTGTTTGAATGTTTGATTGGTTGTATTAATGATTGATTTTGTGAATGTATGATAGATTTGATTGCTCCAAGTTAGCTTGTAGTTGATTTGGAACAAGATGGTTTGAGATGATTCAAAAGCTAAGTGGAAAGGCTCTTGAATGGTGGAAGCTGCCTATAGCATATGTAGCAGGTGCGAAAGCTCATATGGATGGATTTGATGATGATGGACTTTGCCATGATGTGAGAAGGCAAAGCATGAGATTGAGATGAGACTTTGTTGTGATGCGAGGAGGCAAAGTTTGATGTTGAGATGGGACGGGTCACGATGACGTTCCAAGCACGGGCTGCGACGACGTGCAAAGTTATGTTGATAACTCGGTGATGCGATCCGGGTTGGTGATAATGGTTAGCTTGAGAGGCGCTTGAGCTAGTATGGAAGTAGTCGTCGAGGAGGATGACTAGAAGGCTGAGATCTTATCGTTGTTGAAGGTTCTAGCATGCTCAAAGCAAGAGTACGTTGGAACGGGCTGCGACGACGTTCCAGGCACGGGCTGGGACGACGTGCTAGTACACTGGGTAGTTGCGAAAATTCCTAGGCACGGGCTGCGACGACGTGCGGAGTTATGGCTAGAACCGGGGTTACCATTAGCCCTTGACAGGTGGTCATTCAACTAACGGTGATATCAAGGCAATGATAACAGTGATAGCCAGAGTCATGGATGTTTGGTTGTATTATCATTCGGTATCAAGAGCGGTGTTTTCTGGGTGCTTATCTGATCTTGGTTTAGGCCTTGAGGGTTTGTATTTGGAAAACATCGTCCTTGACTCGAGTGATTATTGCTTTATTTTAATTACCTGCTATACTATGATTGCTTCTCCTTAGTGTGTGTCTGGGGCTATCACTGTAGAAAGAGGTGGAGTGGGATGGTTTGGTTCCTATTCCTTTTATCCCTTATGCTCTTTTGGTATGTTTGATAGTTAATTTACTGCTCACTAAGACTGTTGTCTGACTCAAGGTTTTATGTCTCCTCTTATTACCTTGGGCTGTTCATCTATGTTGGGATGGGCAGACTAGGTAGCAGGTGGCAGGTGCTGTTCTTGGTTCTGTACGCTGATGATGACGAAGACGAGCAGGAGGCTTTGCATATTATTTCTTATATGTACTGGGTATCCGCTGCTGTATTTGATGAGTGTTTTGTAGTGAGGTCTTGATGTATGGATTTATTGGGATGATTGTATAAAACTACTGTGTTGCTTATATGATGATTTTCTGTTATGAGACTTCACTATATATTTCTCTATTGTATTTTATCCATGCGCTGTGAGCTACGATAGAGATTCTGCGATTTTATTTTACCCTGACTATCGTCCATGGCTGCTTTGCACACCTTTCAGCGCACTTTTCCCTTGATTTGGTGCGGGAGTCATGGGCGGTCGTTACATTTGGTATCAGAGCCAGGTTAATCGATTTTAGCCAACGCTCGCTGACGTAACTACGTAAGAGAGACGTAATTGTATTTTGAAGGATGATTACTATATATAGTTAGTAGCTTAGATGGATTTGAACTCCTTATGCAGTTGTTTCTTAAGGTGTTCTAATCATTCTTTTTACAGATATTAAGAATGAGTCGAAGTGAGAGACAAGCTGCGAGGGATAGTCGAGCTGCTAGGGAAGCTGTTGATTATGGAGCTATGTTTGAAGCTATGATGACTTCTATCATGAGGAGGGTACCAGCTTCAGGATCTTCTGTGGATGTGGGAGTTCAAGTCCAAGCTCCGAGACCGGTGGATTTTGCCAAGCTTTGCAAGGATTATACCTCTCTTGGAGGAAAAGCTTTCTTGGGGACGGAGTCGACTATTGAGGTGCAGAGATGGATCGATGCTTGCAGAAGAATCTTTGGTGACTTGGGGATTGAGGATGCAATCAAGAGGAAGCTTGCATCGAGACAGCTTCAGGGAAGAGCTGCTGATTGGTGGAATTCTATCACCATCGATACCCCAGAAGAAGAGATTACTTGGGAGCAATTCCAAGTTAGATTTGAAGCCAAGTTCATCTCTACGGCTCAGAAGTCTGTCTTGTTTAAGAGGTTTGTAGAGCTCAAGCAAGGAGGGAGGCCTGTTCTTGAGTATATTTCTGAGTTCGAAGCTTTGTCTAAGTATGCCAGATCATATATCGACTCTCCCTACCAGAAGAACGAGAAATTTGTGACTGGTCTGGATGCTTATCTTGGAAGACAGTTGGTGGATCACTTGGACGATCCGTTAGATAAGCTTGTAGAGAAAGCCCTTAGGCATGATAGTTTGTTTCCTAAGGAACGTTCTGTTATTGCTGTAACCAGGGAAGGATCTAAACCACAGCAGAATGGCAACAAGAAGAGGAAGCAGCAGCAACAGAAGGGTAAGGATGGCCAGAAGAGGCTGAAAGGCGAAGTGACTTACTATAATTGCCAACAGAAGGGCCATCTCTCCAAGGATTGTAGGAATCCAAAGGCGCCGGCGAAGTGCCATAACTGTGATAATCCAGGGCATTTCAGGAAGGACTGTCCAGAGCCGAGGAAAGATAGGCAGGTTGTGCAAGCTTATGCTTTGGAAGCTGTGCCGTCGTCTTCAAGAGTTCCTACTGCTGAAGAGAAGGGGAAGAGTGTGGTGGTTCAAGGTACTCTTTCCATTTGTGGTGTTCCAGTTAGAGTGTTGTTTGATACTGGAGCGTCGCATTCTTTTGTTTGTGATGATTTGGTAGGCCGGTTAGGTTTGAAACCGGATATTGTTGATAGGCCATTGGTTGTGACTAATCTAGTTGGGGGTTCGTCATGTTTGTGTATGATATGCCGTGGTCTAGTTATGTCGAGTCATGATTGCTCGTTTGTTTGTGATTGCTTTGTTCTGAACTTTGCGGGGTTCGGAATTATTTTGGGTATGGACTGGCTTAGGAAGTATGCGGCTAGGATTGATTGTGAGAGGCTGGAGGTGACAGTCGGGAATGTGGAAGGGCGAAAGGTTGTGATACGATGTAAGCATGAGGAAGGCGTCTTCATGAGCTTCATGTATTCGCTAGTTGTTCCACGGGATGGACTGTCATCAGTGCCTATTGTGAATGGATTTGAGGATGTCTTTGACGAAGTCAAAGGGTTGCCGCCGCATAGGGAGATCGAGTTTCGTATCGATCTAGTTGAGGGAGCCAGACCTGTTGTGATGCCTCTTAGGCGGATGGCACCGAGGGAGCAGCAAGAG
Organism: Allium cepa; assembly: GCA_030765085.1. NCBI lineage: Eukaryota > Viridiplantae > Streptophyta > Magnoliopsida > Asparagales > Amaryllidaceae > Allium > Allium cepa. The sequence goes on along the minus strand of CM060943.1, from coordinate 30,894,140 downwards.
CTGAAGGTGCAAGTTGATGACCTTTTGCAAAAAGGATTCATTCGGAGAAGTGTGTCCGAATGGGGTGCGCCAGTTGTGTTCGCAACCAAAGCGGATGGATCGTTGAGGTTGTGTGTGGATTATCGTGAGCTGAATAAGGTGACTAAGAAGAACAAGTATCCATTGCCGAGAATAGATGACTTGTTTGATCAGCTTCACGAGGCTAAGGTGTTTTCTCAGATGGATTTGGCAACGGGATTTCACCAGTTGAGAGTGGCAAAGGATAGTGTGCCGAAGACGGCTTTCAGGACACCATCCGGGTTTTATGAGTGGCTGGTAATGCCGTTTGGATTGACTAACGCACCAGCATATTTTGTGGATCTTATGAATAGAGTGTTCAGAGATCAGTTGAATAAGTTCGTGCTTGTGTTCGTGGATGATATTCTAATTTATTCCAGAACTGAGGAAGAGCACAAGACGCACTTGAGGATTGTTTTGGAAATCTTGCGGAAACATCAGCTGAAGGCTAAGTTTTCGAAGTGTCACTTCTGGAAGAGTGAAGTGAGGTTCTTAGGCCATGTTATCTCTGGAAATGGAATAGCGGTTGATCCCGCTAAGGTGGCAGCAATCCAGGATTGGGTTAGACCTAAGAATGCATCTGAAGTAAGAAGTTTTCTTGGACTAGCAGGATATTATCGTCGGTTTATCAAAGACTTTTCCAAGATAGCTGCACCGTTGAAAGGATTGACGAAAAAGAACCAAGCGTTCAGATGGGATGTTAAGTGTGAGCAAGCTTTCGCAATCCTGAAAGAGCGACTGACGAGTGCTCCTGTTTTGACTATTCCAAGTGGGAATGATGAGATGGTGGTTTACACCGATGCATGTGGCACTGGACTGGGAGCGGTGCTAATGCAGAAGGATAAAGTTGTTGCGTATGCTAGTCGACAACTGAAGCCGCATGAAAGGAATTATCCGACTCATGATCTGGAGTTAGCGGCGATTGTGTTTGCTTTGAAGATGTGGAGGCATTATCTATTGGGAGTTAGATTCGAGTTGTTTACAGATCATAAGTCGTTGAAGTATCTGTTCTCCCAAAAGGATTTGAATCTTCGACAGCAAAGGTGGCTAGAGTTCTTAGCATCGTATGATTTTGGTATAGCCTATACTCCAGGGAAAGGTAACGCAGTGGCAGACGCGTTAAGTCGAAGACATGCAGGTTTGGGAGCCATGTTTTCGAAATGGAAGATTCTCGAGTATATGGCTGAGTTTGACTTCAGGCCTAGATGTGAATTGGAACCTGAGTTGTTGGCAAACTTATCGATAAGGCCTACTCTTGTAGAAAGGATTGGCGAGAGCCAAAAGAGAAATGATAAGCTTGTCAAGATTATTCGTGATTTGGAATCCGGATTGGACCCGGAGAAGGATAAGGGATTCGAGGTCGATCGAGAGGGTTGGCTTCGGAAGCAAGGACGATTGGTTGTTCCCGATATTGATGGATTGAGAGATGAAGTTCTGAGGGAAAGTCATCACTCAAAGTTGACGATTCATCCAGGTGGTAATAAGATGTATCGGGATATGAAGAGAGCTTAATACTGGGAAGGTATGAAGAAGGATATTGGAAATTTTATTTCCAAGTGTATGAATTGCCAGTTGGTGAAAGCTGAGCAGAAGAAGCCCAGTGGATTACTTCAGCCATTAGAGGTTCCTACGTGGAAGTGGGAGCAAGTGTCGATGGATTTTATCGATGGGCTACCTAGGACAAGAGCAGGGAATGAAGGGATTTGGGTCATAATAGATCGTTTGACTAAGAGTGCAAGGTTCATTCCTGTTCGATCAACTAGGACTGCATCGAAGTTGGCTGAGTTGTATGTGAAGTGGATTGTTCGATTCCATGGTATTCCGAAGAGTATAGTGAGCGATCGAGACCCATTGTTCACTAGTGGATTTTGGAAGAGCTTCCAGGAAGTTTTGGGAACCGAGTTGTGTTTGAGTACAGCTTATCACCCTCAAACCGATGGTCAGACTGAGAGAGTCAACCGAGTTTTGGAAGATCTTCTCAGAGCTTGTATTTTGGACTTCGGAGGATCATGGGAAGATCATCTTCATTTGGTGGAGTTTGCTTATAATAACAGTTATCAGTCAAGTATTGGTATGGCACCATATGAGGCATTATATGGAAGACCGTGTAACTCTCCGACATGTTGGATAGAAACTGGAGAAAAGCTGATACTTGGGCCAGAGATGATTCGACAGACTTCGGATTGTATAGAGATCATTCGGCAAAGAATGAAGGCAGCCCAAGATCGTCAGAAAAGTTATACAGATAATCGTCGAAAGGATTTGGAATTCGACGTGGGTGATATGGTTTTTGTGAAGATTTCTCCATTGAAGAATGTTATTAGATTCGGGAAGAAAGGAAAGTTGAATCCAAGATTTGTTGGACCATTCCCGATTATCGAGCGTATTGGAAAGCTCGCTTATAGATTGGAGTTACCGGAAAAGATGGCGGGTGTGCACAATGTTTTTCATGTGTCTTATCTACGGAAGTATGTGCATGACCCTACTACGGTGGTTTCTGCTGATAGCTGTGAAGACTTAGAGGTTGATCCTGTGGTTACGAGACCTCGTAAGCCGCTTCGTATTGTTGAAACCGATACGAAACAGCTTAGGAGGAAGACGATTACGTTGCTTAAGGTACAATGGAGTGATGATGTTAACGACTGTACATGGGAGGAGGAAGAGAGGATGAAGGCAGCTCATCCCGGACTCTTCGAGGTATGGCCCTAAAGTGTCGTGACATCTCATGAATTTGTAGCTTGTTCTAAGTCTTAGAATTCTGCATGCTAGGCTAGAATTGGATGCATGGTTTGTTGATTGCTATGGATGGTAGTCATGCGGAATAATTGTGATTGCTGTTGTTGCTTGGAATTTCGAGGGCGAAATTCCTAAGGGGGAGAGAATGTAACGACCCGTATTTTACGTGTCGATAAATCGTAGAATTTGCAGGTCGTTAGTGTTGTTTGTGTTGCCTCTAGCTTGAGTCGTTTAGAAGTTAACCCAAGTGCAAGTGATGAGTCGTGACCGACTCATAGATAAGTCGTAGACGACTTTAGAAGAGAGGCGAGATAGGGGTCAAGTGATGAGTCGTGACCGACTCATAGGGTTGCCGAGTTAACAGGTTAGCGAGTTAAGAGGGGCAACGGTTTACAGGTTTGGACGAGACATGGAGTAGCCGACTCATAGTAGGGCCGACTCATAGGTTAGTGGGAGTAACGACTTAAGGGTTGCCGGGTTATAGCTTAAGTCGTAGGCGAGTTAACTGTTTAAGGGATGACCGACTTAGGGCTTAGCTGTGTGTTGATGAGTCGGTGAGGCCATAGGTCGTGAGTCGTTTGACCGAGTTAGAGATAGGTTGAGTCGTGTGTGTCTTAGGTCGTGTGGCCTTACTAAGTCATAAGTCGCCACGTAGTTGAGTCGTGTGAGAGTTAGGTCGGCTATGCTGATGAGTCGAGTGGTATGATGAGTCGTTTGACTCGGGGTAGATGTTGAGTCGTTCTTACGGCTCAGGACTTAGGCATTTCGGCAGGGTCTTAAGTCGTGAGTCATAACAGGGTTGAGTCGTAGGTTGCGCACATGTGTTGAGTCGCATATAGGTTGAGTCGTCTGACCTTGTGTCTTAGCATGTTGAGTCGTAGGTCGGCCTTGGGGTTGCTTAGGTCGTGAGTCGGCAAGAGTTGAGTCGTGGACGACTCATGAGATGACTCGTGGCCGAGTTATGGGCGACGACTCATGGACAGTCCAGCCTATAAATAGAGGGGTTCGGCTCACTTTTTGGCACCAGTTTTTGAAGCGATGAAGTGCTGCCATTTTGAAGACTCGTCTACTACATTTCTTCATCTTCTTTTCTCCATTCCAATCTAATTCTAACATCCATCCAAGATCGAAGATCGAGATCGAAGATCCAAGTGCCAAAGTTGAAGATCTTCATCCGTTCGAGCTAGAATTCATCGATTTGAGCGAGATATTGCCGGATCAAACCTTGATCTTTGCTGCCCAGATCTGAAGTGTGTAGTTTTTGGAGTGTTTGGGTGATTTGGTGAGTGGTGGTTATCTCTCACGCGGACCCAAAGGAGTATATTGGATTGGTGGCTTGTTTATGTGTTTAAGATAGTGTTTTCTCGCATTTTCCTTAAGTCTGCATGTAGATCCATCATTTTTGAAGATGCTTACTTATGCAAGTTTGTTTAACAAGTATTAGAGACAAAACCCATGTTTTATATTTGATAGATCTATGCTAAAAACCTATGAATCATGCATGTTGGACTTTTGCTCGTTTATTTACGAAATTGCCATTATTGTTGATATTACTTGTTAGATCTTGTTTGAATGTTTGATTGGTTGTATTAATGATTGATTGTGTGAATGTATGATAGATTTGATTGCTCCAAGTTAGCTTGTAGTTGATTTGGAACAAGATGGTTTGAGATGATTCAAAAGCTAAGTGGAAAGGCTCTTGAATGGTGGAAGCTGCCTATAGCATATGTAGCAGGTGCGAAAGCTCATATGGATGGATTTGATGATGATGGACTTTGCCATGATGTGAGAAGGCAAAGCATGAGATTGAGATGAGACTTTGTTGTGATGCGAGGAGGCAAAGTTTGATGTTGAGATGGGACGGGTCACGATGACGTTCCAAGCACGGGCTGCGACGACGTGCAAAGTTATGTTGATAACTCGGTGATGCGATCCGGGTTGGTGATAATGGTTAGCTTGAGAGGCGCTTGAGCTAGTATGGAAGTAGTCGTCGAGGAGGATGACTAGAAGGCTGAGATCTTATCGTTGTTGAAGGTTCTAGCATGCTCAAAGCAAGAGTACGTTGGAACGGGCTGCGACGACGTTCCAGGCACGGGCTGCGACGACGTGCTAGTACTCTGGGTAGTTGCGAAAATTCCTAGGCACGGGCTGCGACGACGTGCGGAGTTATGGCTAGAACCGGGGTTACCATTAGCCCTTGACAGGTGGTCATTCAACTAACGGTGATATCAAGGCAATGATAACAGTGATAGCCAGAGTCATGGATGTTTGGTTGTATTATCATTCGGTCTCAAGAGCGGTGTTTTCTGGGTGCTTATCTGATCTTGGTTTAGGCCTTGGGGGTTTGTATTTGGAAAACATCGTCCTTGACTCGAGTGATTATTGCTTTATTTTAATTACCTGCTATACTATGATTGCTTCTCCTTAGTGTGTGTCTGGGGGCTATCACTGTAGAAAGAGGTGGAGTGGGATGGTTTGGTTCCTATTCCTTTTATCCCTTATGCTCTTTTGGTATGTTTGATAGTTAATTTACTGCTCACTAAGACTGTTGTCTGACTCAAGGTTTTATGTCTCCTCTTATTACCTTGGGCTGTTCATCCATGTTGGGATGGGCAGACTAGGTAGCAGGTGGCAGGTGCTGTTCTTGGTTCTCTACGCTGATGATGACGAAGACGAGCAGGAGGCTTTGCATATTATTTCTTATATGTACTGGGTATCCGCTGCTGTATTTGATGAGTGTTTTGTAGTGAGATCTTGATGTATGGATTTATTGGGATGATTGTATAAAACTACTGTGTTGCTTATATGATGATTTTCTGTTATGAGACTTCACTATATATTTCTCTATTGTATTTTATCCATGCGCTGTGAGCTACGATAGAGATTCTGCGATTTTATTTTACCCTGACTATCGTCCATGGCTGCTTTGCACACCTTTCAGCGCACTTTTCCCTTGATTTGGTGCGGGAGTCATGGGCGGTCGTTACAGTTTCGCCATTTCGGACGGATGTTGCACCTTGCACCGCGGATGTTGCACCCTGTAGATATCGATTATTCGGACGTCCATAACTTCTGGCTCGTTTAGAGTTACGGGAGCCATAACCTATCAAAAAGAAGGCCACGGTGAGTTCTACGGCTTTAACAGCTTTCAGCCGTCAATGGATAGATTGATTACCAAAAAGGACAACCCGATTCTCAATCTATGTTTTTTACCCTTTGTTTTTTCGACACCGGATTTTTACGGTAAAACGGGATTATCGTGGCTCTTCTTCGATTTAACATCGCTGGAGAGTGGTACACCATGGTACCGTTCCGTTTCAAATCCATGGATGCATTTGTAAAAGTCCTACGGCACTGTTTTGCCATTTCGGCCGGATGTTGCACCTTGCATCGTGGATGTTGCACCTTGCATCGTGGATGTTGCACCTTGTAGATATCGATTACTCGGACGGCCATAACTTCTGGCTCGTTTAGAGTTACATGAACCATAACCTGTCAAAACGAAGGCCACGGTGTAATGACCCGTATTTTACGTGTCGACATATCGTAAAATAGTTACCATCAAGTCGTGTGAATGCTAGATCGAGTGGAGCGACTTATGGGAGTCAACGACTTAGTGCTTAAGTCTTATGAAAGTTAACTCGTGTAGAGGCTTAGGTTGAAGGTAGCTTAAGTTGTTCGGAGTTGGGTCGTGTACGACTTACGACTCAAGTGGAAAACGGGTTATAGGAGTGTTTGACTTAGGAGCTAACGACTTAAGCTAGTAAACGACCTAAAGGATGTAACGACTTAAGGGTTAGTGGCTAACGGCTCAGGAAGGTAGGCCGACTTAAGGAGTGAACGACCTAAGGTTTAAGTCGTTACGGTATAAGTCGTAGGGGGCCTAGGCTTAGTGTTAAGTCGCGTGCACGTGTTAGGTCGTGTATGCTATAAGTCGTATACGAGTTAAGGATAGGTCGGCCATATCGTTGAGTCGGCAGAGGCTTGAGTCGTGAGTCGGCATGTGTTATGGGTTTAGGACGGCAGGGGACTAGGTCGTGTGACCCTGTGTAGCGTTAAGTCGCATGAGTCGTTAGGTTGTTGAGTCGACTATACGACTTAGGACTTAGGAACAATGCGGAAGTGTGTTGAGTTGTGGGTCCTGTTGAGTCGTTAGGTCGGCAAGGGTTATGTCGTAAGTCGTGCATAGGCTTGAGTTGTTGAGTCTTGAGCCGTTTGTGTTGAGCCATGAATGTTGAGTCGTAGGTCGTGGGCATTGTTAAGTCGTGGACGACTTAAGGGGGGACGACTCATGGGGATTTCAGCCTATAAATAGAGGGCATTGGCTCACTTTTTGACACCGGATTTTGAAGCGACGAAGTGCTGCCATTTTGAGAGCTCGACTACAACACTTCTTCACTTCTTTTCTCCTCTCTAATCTAGTGCTAACATCCATCCAAGATTGAAGATCAAATTGAAGATCCAAGAGCCAAAGTTGAAGATCTTCATCAATTGAAGTGAGATTTCATCGATTGAAGCGAGATTTTGCCGGATCAAGCTTTGTTCATCGCTGTCCAGATCTGGAGTTAGTTGATTTTGAAGCGAGATTTTGCCGGATCAAGCTTTGTTCATCGCTGTCCAGATCTGGAGTTAGTTGATTTTGAGGAGTTTAGGTGATTCGATGAGTGGTAGTTATCTCTCACACGGACCCAAAGGAGGATATTGGATCGGTGGCTTGTTTATGTGTTAAAAAGTGTGATTTCGTGCATTTTCTTAAGTCTACATGTAGATCTATTGTTCATGATGATTTGCCACCTATTTTACTACATGATCACTTATGCAAGTTTATTCATCAAGTTGTAGAGATATTGTTCATGATTCATGGGTGTTAAAATGAATGTTAGATTTGAACACTTTATTTACAAAATTGCCATTATTGTTGTAATTGTTTATTTAGATCTTGTTTGAATGATTGATTGCTTGGATTAATGTTTGATTTGATTGATTAGTTGATTGATAACTTGATTTGGTCAAGTTGGGTGATGATGATTCAAAAGCTAAGTGGAAAGGCTCTTGAATGGTGAAAGCTGCTTGTGGCATATGAAGCGAGTGATGAAGCTCATATGGATAGATTCGATGATGATGGACTTTGCTATGATGCGATGAGGCAAAGCATGATGTTGAGATGGGACTTTGCTATGATGCGATGAAGCAAAGCATGATGTGAGATAGCCTTGGTTTCATCCAGATGGGATCATTCCAAGCATGTTGATAACTCGATGATGCGATACGAGTTGGTTGATAATGGTGGGCTCGAGAGGCGCTTGGGCTAGTATGAGAATAGTCGTCGAGGAGGATGACTAGGAGGCTTGGGTTTCATCGTTATTGAAGTTTCTAGCATGCTCAAAGCAAGAGTACGTTGGAACGGGCTGCGACGACGTTCCAAGCACAGGCTGCGACGACGTGCTAGTACTCTGGGTAGTTGCGAAAATTCCTAGGCATGGGCTGCGACGACGTGCGGAGTTATGTCTAGAACCGGGGTTACCATTAGCCCTTGACGGATGGATGAAAGAATGAGATAGTCATTCAATTAACGATGAGATCGAGGCAATGATAACAGTGATAGCCAGAGTCATGGATGTTGGTTGTATCGTCATTCGGACTCAAGAGCGATGTTTTCTGGGTGCTTATCTGATCTTGGTTTAGGCATTGGGGGTTTGTATTTGGAAAACACCGACCTTGACTCGAGTGATAATTCCTTTACTTTAAATGTCTGAATTGCTATGTTTACTTCTGCTTAGTGTGTCTGGGGGATATCACTGTAGAAAGAGGTGGAGTAGGATTGTTGGGTTCCTATTCCTTTTACCCTTTATGCTCTTTTGGTATGTTTGATAGTTAATTTACTGCTCACTAAGACTTTTGTCTGACTCAAGGTTTTATGTTCAACTCTTATTACCTTGGGTTGTTCATCCATGTTGGGATGGGCGGACTAGGTAGCAGGTGACAGGTGCTGTTCTTAAGGATCTACGATGTTGATGACGAAGACGAGCTGGAGGCTAGCATATTGGTTTTCCTACTATGTACTGGATGTTCCGCTGTTTGTTTGATACTCTGAGTGTTATGTAGTGAGGCTTGATGAATTGACTATTCAGATGATTGTATAAAACTATTATGAGTTTATATGATTCTGTTCTATGGAGCTTCACTATGTATATTTTCTATTGTATTTTGTCCATGCGCTGTGAGTAATGCGATAGATTCCGCTGTTTTATTTTACCCTGACTATCGTCCATGGCTGCCTGGCACGCCTTTCAGCGCACTATTTCCTTGTTTTGGTGCGGGAGTCATGGGCGGCCGTCACACACGGTGAGTTCTATGGCTTTGACAGCTTTCTGCCGTCAACGGATAGATTAAAGCCCAAAAAGGACAACCCGAATCCCAATCGGGTCTCATAAGTTTTTTACCCTTTGTTTTTCGACACCGGATTTTTACGGTAAAACGGGATTACCGTGGCTCCTCTTCGATTTACCACCGCTGGAGAGTGGTGCACTATGGTACTATTGCGTTTCAAATCCATGCACGCATTTCTAAAAGTCGTACGGCACTGTTTCGCCATTTCGAACGGATGTTGCACCTTGCACCGTGGATGTTGCACCCTGTAGATATCGATTATTTGGACGGCCATACCTTCTCGCTCGTTTAGATTTACGGGAGCCATAACCTGTCAAAACGAAGGCCACTGTGAGTTCCACGGCTTTGACCGCTTTCAGCCATCAACGGATAGATTAATGCCCAAAAAGGACAACCGTATCTCAATCGGGTCTCGTAAGTTTTTTACCCTTCGTTTTTTCGACATCGGATTTTTACGGTAAAACGGAATTACCGTGGCTCGTCTTCGAATTACCATCGCTGGAGAGTGGTGCACCATGGTACTGTTCCATTTCAAATCCATGCACGCATTTCTAAAAGTCGTACGGCACTGTTTCGCCATTTCGGACGGATGTTGCACCTTGCACCGCGGATGTTGCACCATGTAGATATCGATTATTCGGACGTCCATAACTTCTGGCTCGTTTAGAGTTACGGGAGCCATAACCTGTCAAAACGAAGGCCACGGTGAGTTCTACGGTTTTGATTGCTTTCAGCCGTCAACGGATAGATTAATGCCCAAAAAGGACAACCCGAATCTCAATCTAGTCTCGTAAGTTTTTTACCCTTCGTTTTTTCGACACCGGATTTTTACAATAAAACGGGATTACCGTGGCTCTTCTTCAATTTACCATCGCTGGAGAGTGGTGCACCATGGTACCATTCCGTTTCAAATCCATGCACGCATTTCTAAAAGTCCTACGGCACTGTTTCGCCATTTCGGCCGGAGTTGCACCTCGCATCATGGATGTTGCACCCTGTAGATATCGATTACTCGGACGGCCATAACTTCTGGCTCATTTAGAGTTACGGGAGCCATAACCTGTCAAAACGAAGACCACGGTGAGTTCTACGGCTTTGACAGCTTTCAGCCGTCAACGGATAGATTAATGCCCAAAAAGCACAACCCGAATCTCAATAGGGTCTCGTAAGTTTTTTACCCTTCGTTTTTTCGACACCGGATTTTTACGGTAAAATAGGATTACCGTGGATCGTCTTCGATTTACCATCGCTGGAGAGTGGTGCACCATGGTACTGTTCTGTTTCAAATCCGTGCACGCATTTCTACAAGTCGTACGGCACTGTTTCCCCATTTCGGATGGACGTTGCACCTTGCACCGGGGATGTTGCACTCTGTAGATATCGATTATTCGGACGGCCATAACTTTTGGCTCGTTTAGAGTTACGGGAGCCATAACCTGACAAAACAAAGGCCACAATGAGTTCTACGGCTTTGAGAGCTTTTAGCCGTCAACGGATAGATTAATGACCAAAAAGGACAACCCGAATCTTAATCGGGTCTCGTAAGTTTTTTACCCTTCGTTTTTTCGACAACGAATGTTTACGGTAAAACGGGATTACCGTGGCTCGTCTTCGATTTACCATCGTTGGAGAGTAATGCACCACGGTACTATTCCGTTTTAAATCCATGCACGCATTTCTAAAAGTTGTACGGCACTGTTTCGCCATTTCGGACGGACGTTGCACCTTGCACCGTGGATGTTGCACCCTGTAGATATTGATTATTGGGACGGCCATAACTTCTGGCTCGTTTAGAGTTACGGGAGCCATAACCTTTCAAAACGAAGGCCATGGTGAGTTCTATGGCTTTGACAGCTTTCAACCGTCAACGGATAGATTAGTGCCCAAAAAGGACAACCCGAATCTCAATCTGGTCTGGTAAGTTTTTTTCCCTTCGTTTTTTCGACACCGGATTTTTACGGTAAAACCGGATTACCGTGGCTCGTCTTCGATTTACCATCGCTGGAGAGTGGTGCACCATGGTACTGTTCCGTTTCAAATCCATGCACGCATTTCTAAAAGTCGTACGGCACTGTTTCGCCATTTCGGATGGACGTTGCACCTTGCACCGGGGATGTTGCTCCCTGTAGATATCGATTATTCGGACGGCCGTAACTTTTGGCTCGTTTAGAGTTACGGGAGCCATAACCTGACAAAACAAAGGCCACGGTGAGTTCTACGGGTTTGAGAGCTTTTAGCCGTCATAGGATAGATTAATGACCAAAAAGGACAACCCGATTCTTAATCGGGTCTCGTAAGTTTTTTACCCTTCGTTTTTTCGACACCGAATTTTTACGGTAAAACGGGATTACCGTGGCTCGTCTTCGATTTACCATCGTTGGAGAGTAATGCACCACGGTACTGTTCCGTTTTAAATCCATGCACGCATTTCTAAAAGTTGTACAGCACTGTTTCGCCATTTCGGACGGACGTTGCACCTTGCACCGTGGATGTTGCACCCTGTAGATATCGATTATTCGGACGACCATAACTTCTGGCTCGTTTAGAGTTACGGGAGCCATAACCTTTCAAAACGAAGGCCACGGTGAGTTCTACGGCTTTGACAGCTTTCAGCCGTCGACGGATAGATTAATGTCCAAAAAGGACAACCCGAATCTCAATCTGGTCTCGTAAGTTTTTTACCCTTCCTTTTTTCGACACCGGAGTTTTACGGTAAAACTGGCTCGTCCTCGATTTACCATCATTGGAGAGTGGTGCACCATGGTACTGTTCTGCTTCAAATCCATGCACGCATTTCTAATAGTCGTACGGCACTGTTCCGCCATTTCGGACGGATGTTGCACCTTGCACCACTGATGTTGCACCCTGTAGATATCGATTATTCGGACGTCCATAACTTCTGGCTCGTTTAGAGTTACGGGAGCCATAACCTATCAAAACGAAGGCCACGGTGAGTTCTACGGCTTTGACAGCTTTCAGCCGTCAATGGATAGATTAATGCCCAAAAAGGACAACCCGAATCTCAATCTATGTTTTTTACCCTTCGTTTTTTCGACACCGGATTTTTACGGTAAAACGGGATTACCGCGGCTCTTCTTCGATTTAACATCGCTGGAGAGTGGTGCACCATGGTACCGTTCCGTTTCAAATCCATGCATGCATTACTGAAAGTCCTACGGCACTGTTTCGCCATTTCGGCCGGATGTTGCACCTTGCATCGTGGATGTTGCACCTTGTAGATATCGATTACTCGGACGGCCATAACTTCTGGCTCGTTTAGAGTTACGAGAACCATAACCTGTCAAAACGAAGGCCACGGTGAGTTCTACGGCTTTGACAGCTTTCAGCCGTCAATGGATAGATTAAAGCCGAAAAAGGACAACCCAAATCTTAATCGGGTCTCGTAAGTTTTTTACCCTTCCTTTTTTCGACACCGAATTTTTACGGTAAAACTGGCTCGTCTTCGATTTACCATCGTTGGAGAGTGGTGCACCATGGTACTATTCTGCTTCAACTCCATGCACGCATTTCTAAAAGTCGTACGGCACTGTTTCGCCATTTCGGACGGATGTTGCACCTTGCACCGCTGATGTTGCAACCTATAGATATCGATTATTCGGACGTCCATAACTTCTGGCTCGTTTAGAGTTACGGGAGCCATAACCTATCAAAACGAAGGCCACGGTGAGTTCTACGGCTTTGACAGCTTTCAGCCGTCAATGGATAGATTAATGCCCAAAAAGGACAACCCGAATCTCAATCTAAGTTTTTTTCCTTTGTTTTTTCGACACCGGATTTTTACGGTAAAACGGGATTACCGTGGCTCTTCTTCAATTTACCATCGCTGGAGAGTGGTGCACCACGGTACTGTTCCGTTTCATATCCATGCATGCATTTCTAAAAGTCCTACGGCACTGTTTCGCCATTTCGGCCGGACGTTGCACCTTGCACCGTGGATGTTGCACCCTGTAGATATCGATTATTCGGACGGCCATAACTTCTGGCTCGTTTAGTGTTACGGGAGTCATAACCTGTCAAAACGAAGGCCACGGTGAGTTCTACGGCTTTGACAGCTTTCAGCCGTCAATGGATAGATTAATGCCCAAAAAGGACAACCCGAATCTCAATCTAAGTTTTTTGCCCTTTGTTTTTTCGACACCAGATTTTTACGGTAAAACGGGATTACCGTGGCTCTTCTTCAATTTAACATCGCTGGAGAGTGGTGCACCATGGTACCATTCTGTTTCAAATCCATGCATGCATTTCTAAAAGTCCTGCGGCACTGTTTCGCCATTTCGGCCGGATGTTGCACCTTGCATCGTGGATGTTGCACCATGTAGATATCGATTGCTCGGACGGCCAAAACTTCTGGCTCGTTTAGAGTTACGGGAACCATAACCTGTCAAAACGAAGGCCACGGTGAGTTCTACGGCTTTGACAGCTTTCACCCGTCAACGGATAGATTAAAGCCCAAAAAGGACAACCCAAATCTCAATCGGGTCTTGTAAGTTTTTTACCCTTTGTTTTTCGACACCGGATTTTTACGGTAAAATGGGATTACCGTGGCTCCTCTTCGATTTACCATCGCTGGAGAGTGGTGCACTATGGTACTGTTCCGTTTCAAATCCATTCACGCATTTCTAAAAGTCGTACGACACTGTTTCGCCATTTCGAACGGATGTTGCACCTTGCACCGTGGATGTTGCACCCTGTAGATATCGATTATTTGGACGGCCATACCTTCTCGATCGTTTAGATTTACGGAGCCATGACCTGTCAAAACGAAGGCCACGGTGAGTTCTACGGCTTTGACCGCTTTCAGCCATCAACGGATAGACTAATGCCTAAAAAGGACAACCCGTATCTCAATCGGGTCTCGTAAGTTTTTTACCCTTCGTTTTTTCGACATCCGATTTTTACGGTAAAACGGAATTACCGTGGCTCGTCTTCGATTTACCATCGCTGGAGAGTGGTGCACCATGGTACTGTTCCGTTTCAAATCCATGCACGCATTTCTAAAAGTCGTACGACACTGTTTCGCCATTTCGGACGGATGTTGCACCTTGCACCGCGGATGTTGCACCCTGTAGATATCGATTATTCGGACGTCCATTACTTCTGGCCTGTTTAGAGTTACGGGAGCCATAACCTGTCAACGGTGAGTTCTACGGCTTTGACTACTTTCAGCCGTCAACGGATAGATTAATACCCAAAGAACAACCCGAATTTCAATCTGGTCTCGTAAGTTTTTTACCCTTCGTTTTTTCGACACCGGATTTTTACAGTAAAACGGGATTACCGTGGCTCGTCTTCGATTTACCATCGTTGGAGAGTGGTGCACCATGGTACCGTTCCGTTTCAAATCCATGCATGCATTTCTTAAAGTCCTACGGCACTGTTTCGCCATTTCGGCCGGATGTTGCACCTTGCATCATGGATGTTGCACCCTGTAGATATCGATTACTCGGAGGGCCATAACTTCTGGCTCGTTTAGAGTTACGGGAGCCATAACCTGTCAAAACGAAGGCCACGGTGAGTTCTACGGCTTCGACAGCTTTCAGCCGTCAACGGATAGATTAATGCCCATAAAGCACAACCCGAATCTCAATCGGGTCTCGTAAGTTTTTTACCCTTCATTTTTTCGACACCGGATTTTTACGGTAAAATGGGATTACCTTGGCCTATCTTCGATTTACCATCGCTGGAGAGTGGTGCACCATGGTACTGTTCCATTTCAAATCCATGGACGCATTTCTAAAAGTCCTACGGCGTTGTTTCGCCATTTCGGCCGGACGTTGCACCTTGCACCGTGGATGTTGCACCCTGTGGATATCGATTATTCGGACGGCCATAACTTCTGGCTCGTTTAGTGTTACGGGAGCCATAACCTGTCAAAATGAAGGCCACAGTGAGATCTACGGCTTTGACAGCTTTCAGCCGTCAAACGATAGATTAATGCCCAAAAAGGACAACCCGAATCTCAATCGGATCTCGTAAGTTTTTTACCCTTCGTTTTTTCGACATCGGATTTTTACGGTAAAACGGAATTACCGTGGCTCGTCTTCGATTTACCATCGCTGGAGAGTGGTGCACCATGGTACTGTTCCGATTCAAATCCATGCACGCATATCTAAAAGTTGTACGGCACTGTTTCGCCATTTCAGACGGATGTTGCACCTTGCACCGCGGATGTTGCACCCTGCAGATATCGATTATTCAGACGTCCATAACTTCTGGCTCGTTTAGAGTTACGGGAGCCATAACCTATCAAAACGAAGGCCACAGTGAGTTCTACGGCTTTGACAGCTTTTAGCCATCAATGGATAGATTAATGCCCAAAAAGGACAACCCTGTAGATATGGACAGCTTTCGACATTTCGGACGGATGTTGCACCTTGCACCGGGGATGTTGCACCCTGTAGATATCGATTATTCGGACGGCCATAACTTCTGGCTCGTTTAGAGTTACGGGAGCCATAACCTGAAAAAACAAAGGCAACGGTGAGTTCTACGGCTTTGACAGCTTTCAGCCGTCAACGGATAGATTAATGACCAAAAAGGACAACCCGAATCTCAATCGGGTCTCTTAAGTTTTTTACCCTTCGTTTTTTCGAAAACGAATTTTTACGGTAAAACGGGATTACCGTGGCTCGTCTTCGATTTACCATTGTTGGAGAGTGGTGCACCATGGTACTGTTCCGTTTCGAATCCATGCACGCATTTCTAAAAGTTGTACGGCACTGTTTCGCCATTTCGGACGGACGTTGCACCTTGCACCATGGATGTTGCACCCTGTAGATATCGACTATTCGGACGGCCATAACTTCTGGCTCGTTTAGAGTTACGGGATCCATAACCTGTCAAAACAAAGGCCACGGTGAGTTCTACGGCTTTGATAGCTTTCAGCCGTCAACGGATAGATTAGTGCCCAAAAAGGACAACCCGAATCTCACTCTGGTCTCGTAAGTTTTTTTCCCTTCGTTTTTTCGACACCGGATTTTTACGGTAAAATGGGATTACCTTGGCCTATCTTCGATTTACCATCGCTGGAGAGTGGTGCACCATAGTACTGTTCTGTTTCAAATCCATGCATGCATTTCTAAAAGTCCTACGGCACTGTTTCGCTATTTCGGCCGGACGTTGCACCTTGCACCGTGGATGTTGCACCCTGTAGATATCGATTATTCGGACGGCCATAACTTCTGGCTCGTTTAGTGTTACGGGAGTCATAACCTATCAAAACGAAGACCACGGTGACTTCTACGGCTTTGACAGCTTTCTGCCGTCAACGGATAGATTAATGCCCAAAAAGGACAACCTGAATCTCAATCGGGTCTCGTAAGTTATTTACCCTTCGTTTTTTCCACATCGGATTTTTACGGTAAAACGGAATTACCGTGGTTCGTCTTCGACTTACCATCGCTAGAGAGTGGTGCACCATGGTAATGTTCCGTTTCAAATCCATGCACGCATATCTAAAAGTCACACGGCACTGTTTCAACATTTCAGACGGATGTTGCACCTTGCACCGCTGATGTTGCACCCTGTAGATATCGATTATTCGGACGTCCATAACTTCTGGCTCGTTTAGAGTTACGGGAGCCATAACCTATCAAAACGAAGGCCACGGTGAGTTCTACGGCTTTGACAGCTTTCATCCATCAATGGATAGATTAATGCCCAAAAAGGACAACCCGAATCTCAATCTAAGTTTTTTACCCTTTGTTTTTTCGACACCGGATTTTTACGGTAAAACGGGATTACCGTAGCTCTTCTTCGATTTAACATCGCTGGAGAGTGGTGCACCATGGTACCGTTCCATTTCAAATCCATGCATGCATTTCTAAAAGTCCTACAGCACTGTTTCCCCATTTCGGCCGGATGTTGCACCTTGCATCGTGGATGTTGCACCTTGTAGATATTGATTACTCGGACGGCCATAACTTCTGTCTCGTTTAGAGTTACGGGAACCATAACCTGTCAAAACGAAGGCCACGGTGAGTTCTACGGCTTTGACAGCTTTCAGCCGTCAACAGATAGATTAAAGCCCAAAAAGGACTACCCGTATCTCAATCGGTTCTCGTAAGTTTTTTACCCTTTGTTTTTCGACACCGGATTTTTACGGTAAAACAGGATTACCGTGGCTCCTCTTCGATTTTCCATCGCTGGAGAGTGGTGCACTATGGTACTGTTCCGTTTCAAATCCATGCACGAATTTGTAAAAGTCCTACGGCACTGTTTCGCTATTTCGGCCGGATGTTGCACCTTGCATCGTGGATGTTGCACCCTGTAGATATCGATTACTCGGACGGCCATAACTTCTGGCTAGTTTAGAGTTATGGGAGCCATAACATGTCAAAACGAAGGCCACGGTGAGTTCTACGGCTTTGACCGCTTTCAGCCGTCAACGGATAGATTAATGCCCAAAAAGGACTACCCGTATCTCAATCGGGTCTCGTAAGTTTTTTACCCTTATTTTTTTCGACATCGGATTTTTACGGTAAAACGAAATAGCCGTGGCTCATCTTCGATTTACCATCGTTGGAGAGTGGTGCACCATGGTACTGTTCCGTTTCAAATCCATGCGCGCATTTCTAAAAGTCGTACGGCACTGTTTCGCCATTTCGGACGGATGTTGCACCTTGCACCGCGGATGTTGCACCCTGTAGATATCGATTATTCGGACGTCCATAACTTCTGGCGCATTTAGATTTACGGGAGCCATAACCTGTCAAAATGAAGGTCATGGTGAGTTCTACGGCTTTGACCGCTTTCAGCCGTCAACGGATAGATTAATGCCCAAAAAGGATAACCAGAATCTCAATCTGGTCTCGTAAGTTTTTTACCCTTCGTTTTTTCGACACCGGATTTTTACAGTAAAGCGGGATTACCGTGGCTCGTCTTCGATTTACCATCGCTGGAGAGTGGTGCACCATGGTACCATTCCGTTTCAAACCATGCACGCATTTCCAAATGTCCTACGGCACTGTTTCGCCATTTCGGCCAGATGTTGCACCTTGCATCATGGATGTTGCACCCTGTAGATATCGATTACTCGGACGGCCATAACTTCTGGCTCGTTTAGAGTTACGGGAACCATAACCTGTCAAAACGAAGGCCACGGTGAGTTCTACGGCTTTGACAACTTTCAGCCGTCAACGGATAGATTAATGCCCAAAAAGCACAACCCGAATCTCAATCGGGTCTCGTAAGTTTTTTACCCTTCGTTTTTTCGACAAAGGATTTTTACGGTAAAACGGGATTACCGTGGCTCGTCTTTGATTTACCATCGTTGGAGAGTGGTGCACCATGGTACTGTTCCGTTTCAAATCCATGCACGCATTTCTAAAAGTCGTACGACACTGTTTCGCCATTTCGGACGGTTGTTGCACCTTGCACCGGGGATGTTGCACCCTGTAGATATCGATTATTCGGACAACCACAACTTCTGGCTCGTTTAGAGTTACGGAAGCCATAACCTGAGAAAACAAAGGCCACGGTGAGTTCTACGGCTTTGACAGCATTCAGCCGTCAACGGATAGATAAATGACCAAAAAGGACAACCCGAATCTCAATCGGGTCTCGTAAGTTTTTTACCCTTCGTTTTTTCGACACCGAATTTTTACGGTAAAACGGGATTACCGTTGCTCGTCTTCGATTTACCATCGTTGGAGAGTGGTGCACCATGGTACTGTTCCGTTTTGAATCCATGCACGCATTTCAAAAAGTTGTATGGCACTGTTTCGCCATTTCGGACGGACGTTGCACCTTGCACCGTGGATGTTGCACCCTGTAGATATCGATTATTCGGACGGCCATAACTTCTGGCTCGTTTAGAGTTACGGGAGCCATAACCTGTCAAAACGAAGGCCACGGTGTGTTCTACGGCTTTGACAGCTTTCATCCGTCAACGGATAGATTAGTGCCCAAAAAGGACAACCCGAATCTCAATGTGGTCTCGTAAGTTTTTTCCCTTCGTTTTTTCGACACCGGATTTTTATGGTAAAACGGGATTACCTTGGCTCGTCTTCGATTTACCATCGCTGGAGAGTGGTGCACCACGGTACTGTTCCATTTCAAATCCATGCACACATTTCTAAAAGTCCTACGGCACTGTTTCGCCATTTCGGCCGGACGTTGCACCTTGCACCGTGGATGTTGCACCCTGTAGATATCGATTATTCGGACGGCCATAACTTCTGGCTCGTTTAGTGTTATGGGAGCCATAACCTGTCAAAACGAAGGCCACGGTGAGTTCAGCTTTCAGCCGTCAACGGATAGATTAATGCCCAAAAAGGACAACCCGAATCTCAATCGGGTCTCGTAAATTTTTTACCCTTCGTTTTTTCGACACCGGATTTTTACGGTAAAACGGGATTACCGTGGCTCGTCTTTGATTTACCATCGTTGGAGAGTGGTGCACAATGGCACTGTTCCGTTTAAATCCATGCACGCATTTCTTAAAGTCGTACGGCACTGTTTCGCCATTTCGGACGGTTGTTGCACCTTGCACCGGGGATGTTGCACCCTGTAGATATCGATTATTCGGACGGCCATAACTTCTGGCTCGTTTAGAGTTACGGAAGCCATAACCTGAGAAAACAAAGGCCACGGTGAGTTCTACGGCTTTGACAGCTTTCAGCCGTCAACGGATAGATTAATGACCAAAAAGGACAACCCGAATCTCAATCGGGCCTCGTAAGTTTTTTACCCTTCGTTTTTTCGACACCGAATTTTTACGGTAAAACGGGATTACCGTGGCTCGTCTTCGATTTACCATCGTTGGAGAGTGGTGCACCATAGTACTGTTCCGTTTTGAATCCATGCACGCATTTCTAAAAGATGTACGACACTGTTTCGCCATTTCGGACGGACGTTGCACCTTGCACCGTGGATGTTGCACCCTGTAGATATCGATTATTCGGACGGCCATAACTTCTGGCTCGTTTAGAGATACGGGAGCCATAACCTGTCAAAACGAAGGCCACGGTGAGTTCTACGGCTTTGACAGCTTTCAGCCATCAACGGATAGGTTAGTGCCCAAAAAGGACAACCGGAATCTCAATCTGGTCTCGTAAGTTTTTTCCCTTCGTTTTTTCGACACCGGATTTTTACGGTAAAACGGGATTACCTTGGCTCGTCTTAGATTTACCATCGCTGGATAGTGGTGCACCACGGTACTATTCCGTTTCAAATCCATGCATGCATTGCTAAAAGTCCTACGGCACTGTTTCGCCATTTCGGGTGGACGTTGCACCATGCACCGTGTATGTTGCACCCTGTAGATATCGATTATTCGGACGACCGTAACTTCTGGCTCGTTTAGTGTTACGGGAGCCATAACCTGTCAAAACGAAGGCCACGGTGGGTTCTACGGCTTTGACAGCTTTCAGCCGTCAACGGATAGATTAATGCCCAAAAAGGACAACCCGAATCTCAATCGGGTCTCGTAAGTTTTTTACCCTTCGTTTTCTCGACATCGGATTTTTACGGTAAAACGGAATTACCGTGGCTCGTCTTCGATTTACCATCGCTGGAGAGTGGTGCACCCATGGTACTGTTCCGTTTCAAATCCATGCACGCTTATCTAAAAATCGTACGGCACTGTTTCGCCATTTCAGATGGATGTTGCACCTTGCACCGCGGATGTTGCACCCTGTAGATATCGATTATTCGGACGGCCATAACTTCTGGCTCGTTTAGAGTTACGGGAGCCATAACCTATCAAAACGAAGGCCAAAGTGAGTTCTACGTCTTTGACAGCTTTCAGCCGTCAATGGATAGATAAATTCCCAAAAAGGCAACCCGGATCTCAATCTAAGTTTTTTACCCTTCGTTTTTTCGACACCGGATTTTTACGGTAAAACGGGATTACCGTGGCTCTTCTTCGATTTAACATCGCTGGAGAGTGGTGCACCATGGTACCGTTCCATTTCAAATCCATGCATGCATTTCTAAAAGTCCTACGACACTGTTTCGCATTTCGGCCGGATGTTGCACCTTGCATCGTGGATGTTGCACCTTGTAGATATCGATTACTCGGACGGCCATAACTTCTGGCTCGTTTAGACTTACGGGAACCATAACCTGTCAAAACGAAGACCACGGTGAGTTCTACGGCTTTGATAGCTTTCAGCCGTCAACGGATAGATTAAAGTCCAAAAAGGACAACCCGAATCTCAATCCGGTCTCGTAAGTTTTTTACCCTTCGTTTTTTCGACACCGGATTTTTACGGTAAAACAGGATTACCGTGGCTCGTCTTCGATTTACCATCGCTGGATAGTGGTGCACCATGGTACTGTTCCGTTTCAAATCCATGCACGCATTTCTAAAAGTCGTACGGAACTGTTTCGCCATTTCGGACGGATGTTGCACCTTGCACCGGGGATGTTGCACCCTGTAGATATCGATTATTCGGACGGCCATAACTTCTGGCTCGTTTAGAGTTACGGGAGCCATAACCTGACAAAATAAAGGCCACGGTGAGTTCTACGGCTTTGACAGCTTTCAGCCGTCAACGGATAGATCAATGACCAAAAAGGACAACCCGAATCTCAATCGGGTCTCTTAAGTTTTTTACCCTTCGTTTTTTCGACACCGAATTTTTACGGTAAAACGGGATTACCGTGGCTCGTCTTCGATTTACCATTGTTGGAGAGTGGTGCACCATGGTACTGTTCCGTTTCGAATCCATGCACGCATTTGTAAAAGTTGTACAGCACTGTTTCGCCATTTCGGACGGACGTTGCACCTTGCACCGTGGACGTTGCACCCTGTAGATATCGATTATTCGGACAGCCATAACTTCTGGCTCGTTTAGAGTTACGGGAGCCATAACCTATCAAAACAAAGGCCACGGTGAGTTCTACGGCTTTGACAGCTTTCAGCCGTCAATGGATGGATTAGTGCCCAAAAAGGACAAGCCGAATCTCAATCTGGTCTCGTAAGTTTTTTCCCTTCGTTTTTTCGACACCGGATTTTTACGGTAAAACGGGATTACCTTGGCTCGTCTTCGATTTACCATTGCTGGAGAGTGGTGCACCACGGTACTGTTCCGTTTCAAATCCATGCACGCATTTCTAAAAGTCCTACGGCACTGTTTCGCAATTTCGGCCGGACCTTGCACCTTGCACCGTGGATGTTGCACCCTGTAGATATCGATTATTCGGATGGCCATAACTTCTGGCTCGTTTAGTGTTACGGGAGCCATAACCTGTCAAAACGAAGGCCATGGTGAGTTCTACGGCTTTGACAGCTTTCAGCCATCAACGGATAGATTAATGCCCGAAAAGGACAACCCGAATCTCAATCGGGTCTCGTAGGTTTTTTACCCTTCGTTTTTTCCACATCGGATTTTTACGGTAAAACGGAATTACCGTGGCTCGTCTTCGATTTACCATCGCTGAAGAGTGGTGCACCATGGTACTGTTCCATTTCAAATCCATGCACGCGTATCTAAAAGTCGTACGGCACTGTTTCACCATTTCAGACGGATGTTGCACCTTGCACCGCGGATGTTGCACCCTTAGATATCGATTATTCGGACGTCCACAACTTCTGCCTCGTTTAGAGTTAGGGGAGCCATAACCTTTCAAAACGAAGGCCAAGGTGAGTTCTACGGCTTTGACAGCTTTCAACCGTCAACGGATAGATTAGTGCCCAAAAAGGACAACCCGAATCTCAATCTAAGTTTTTTACACTTCGTTTTTTCGACACCGGATTTTTACGGTAAAACAGGATTACCGTGGCTCTTCTTCGATTTAACATCGCTGGAGAGTGGTGCACCATGGTACCGTTCCATTTCAAATCCATGCACGCATTTCTAATAGTCCTACGGCACTGTTTCGCATTTCGGCCGGATGTTGCACCTTGCATCGTGGATGTTGCACCTTGTAGATATCGATTACTCGGACGGCCATAACTTCTGGCTCGTTTAGAGTTACGGGAACCATAACCTGCCCAAACGAAGGCCACGGTGAGTTCTACGGCTTTGACAGCTTTCAGCCGTCAACGAATAGATTAAAGCCCAAAAAGGACAACCCGAATCTCAATCGGGTCTCGTAAGTTTTTTACCCTTCCTTTTTTCGACACCGGATTTTTACGGTAAAACTGGCTCGTCTTCGATTTACCATCGTTGGAGAGTGATGCACCATGGTACTGTTCTGCTTCAAATCCATTCACGCATTTCTAAAAGTCGTACGGCACCGTTTCGCCATTTCGGACGGATGTTGCACCTTGCACCGCGGATGTTGCACCCTGTAGATATCGATTATTCGGACGTCCATAACTTCTGGCTCGTTTAGAGTTACGGGAGCCATAACCTATCAAAAAGAAGACCACGGTGAGTTCTACGGCTTTGACAGCTTTCAGCCGTCAATGGATAGATTAATGCCCAAAAAGGACAACCCGAATCTCAATCTAAGTTTTTTACCCTTTGTTTTTTCGACACCGGATTTTTACGGTAAAACGGGATTATCGTGGCCCTTCTTCGATTTAACATCGCTGGAGAGTGGTTCACCATGGTACCATTCCGTTTCAAATCCATGCATGCATTTCTAAAAGTCCTACGGCACTGTTTCGCCATTTCGGCCGGATGTTGCACCTTGCATCGTGGATGTTGCACCTTGTAGATATCGATTACTCGGACAGCCATAACTTCTTGCTCGTTTAGAGTTACAGGAACCATAACCTGTCAAAACGAAGGCCACGGTGTAACGACCCGTATTTTACGTGTCGACATATCATAAAATAGTTACCATCAAGTCGTGTGAATGCTAGATCGAGTGGAGCGACTTATGGGAGTCAACGACTTAGTGCTTAAGTCGTATGAAAGTTAACTCGTGTAGAGGCTTAGGTTGAAGGGTAGCTTAAGTTGTTCGGAGTTGGGTCGTTTACGAGTTACGACTCAAGGGGTGAACGGGTTATAGGAGTTTTTGACTTAGGAGCTAACGACTTATGTAACGACCCGTATTTTACGTGTTGATAAATCGTAGAATTTGCAGGTCGATAGTGTTGTTTGTGCTGCTTCTAGCTTGAGTCGTTTAGAAGTTACCCAAGTAAGTGATGAGTCGTGACCGACTCATGGGCATAGCCGAGTTAAGGCTTGAGTCGTGACCGACTCATAGGCATAGCTAAGTTAGGTGATGAGTCGTGACCGACTCATAAGGGTTAACGAGTTACGACTCAAGACTGGGACGAGTTAGTATGTGGAGCGACTTAAGGGGATAAGCCGTAGGCGAGTCAAGGTGGTGAGCGACTCATAGGACAACCGACTCATGTATTGGACCAATCCATAGAATGGTAGTAGACGACTTAAGGTTGTAGCGGCTTATGGTGGTAGGGTGTGTAATTGAGTCGTTAGGGACGACTCATGGGATGAGTCGTCAGTCGTAACAGGGTTGAGTCGGTAGGCACGACTTAACGATGAGTCGTAAGTCGTTAGGCAGCTTGGAGTTGAGTCGTTGATTAGTTAGGTGGGCTCTGGTATTAAGTCGTAGGTCGGAAGGGTTGTTGAGTCGTTGTACGACTTAGGACTTAGGACGGTTATCTGGTGAGTCTTGAGTCGTGAGTCGGTAGGCGTTGAGTCGCATATAGGTTGAGTCGTTAAACCGTGTTAAGGTGATAGGTCTTTGAGTCGGAGGCATTGAGTCGTGAACGACTCATGATGAGTCGTGGACGACTCATAGGGGCGTACGACTCATGGTGTTTCCAGCCTATAAATAGAGGGGTTCGGCTCACTTTTTGGCACCGGTTTTTTGAAGCGACGAAGTGCTGCCATTTTGAAGACTTGTCTACAACATTTCTTCATCTTCTTTTCTCCATTCTAATCTAGATCTAACATCCATCCAAGATCGAAGATCGAGATCGAAGATCCAAGTGCCAAAGTTGAAGATCTTCATCCGTTCGAGCTAGAATTCGTCGATTTGAGCGAGATATTGCCGGATCAAACCTTGATCTTTGCTGTCCAGATCTGAAGTGTGTTGTTTTTGGAGTGTTTGGGTGATTTGGTGAGTGGTAGTTATCTCTCACGCGGATCCAAGGGAGTATATGGGATTGGTGGCTAGTATATGTGTTTAAGATAGTGTTTTCTCGCATTTTCCTAAAGTCTGCATGTAGATCCATCATTTGTGAAGATGTTTACCTATGCAAGTTTATTTTCAATTATTATAGACAAAACCCATGTTTTATATTTGATAGATCTATGCTAAAAACCTATGAATCATGCATGTTGGACTTTTGCTCGTTTATTTACGAAATTGCCATTATTATTGATATTGCTTGTTAGATCTTGTTTGAATGCTTGATTGTTTGTATTGATGATTGATTTGGATTGTTTCAAGTTAGCTAATGGTTGATTTGGAACAAGATGGTTCGAGATGATTCAAAAGCTAAGTGGAAAGGCTCTTGAATGGTGGAAGCTGCCTGTAGCATATGAAGCGGACGTGGAAGCTCATATGGATGGATTCGATGACGATGGTCTTTGCCATGATGCGAGGAAGCAAAGCATGAGACCGAGATGAAACTTTGCTATGGTGCGATGAAGCAAAGTGTGATGTTAAGATGGGACGGGTCATGATGACGTTCCAAGATGAGAGACTTTGCTATGATGTGATGAGGCAAGACACATGTTGTGATGGGACGGGTCACGAAGACGTTCCAAGCACGGGTCATGACGACGTGCAAAGTTATAACTCGGTGATGCGGTCCGGGTTGGGGTGGATAATGGTTAGCTTGAGAGGCGCTTGAGCTAGTATGGAAATAGTCGTCAAGGAGGATGACTAGGAGGCTGAGATCTCATCGTTGTTGAAGGTTCTAGCATACTCAAAGCAAGGGTACGTTGGAACGGGTCACGATGACGTTCCAGGCACGGGTCACGATGACGTGCTAGTACTCTGGGCTGATACGTTCGGCTTAGGCACGGGTCATGATGACGTGCGGAGTTATGTCTAAAACCGGGGTTACCATTAGCCCTTGGCCGATGGATGAAATAACGGGCCAGCCATTCAATTAACGGTGAAATCAAGGCAATGATAACAGTGATAGCCAGAGTCATGGATGTGTGGATGTTTGGTTGTATCATCATTCGGTCTCAAGAGCGGTATTTTCTGGGTGCTTATCTGATCTTGGTTTAGGCCTTGGGGGTTTGTATTTGGAAAACATCGCCCTTGACTCGAGTGATTATTGCTTTACTTTAATTATCTGCTATGTTATGCTTGCTTCTCTTTAGTGTGTGTCTGGGGGCTATCACTGTAGAAAGAGGTGGAGTGGGATGGTTTGGTTCCTATTCCTTTTATCCCTTATGCTCTTTTGGTATGTTTGATAGTTAATTTACTGCTCACTAAGACTTTGTCTGACTCAAGGTTTTATGTCTCCTCTTATTACCTTGGGCTGTTCATCCATGTTGGGATGGGCAGACTAGGTAGCAGGTGGCAGGTGCTGTGCTTAGAGTTCTCCGCTGGTGATGACGAAGACGAGCAGGAGGCTATGCATATTATTTCTTATATGTACTGGGTATCCGCTGCTGTATTTGATGAGTGTTTTGTAGTGAGGTCTTGATGTATGGATTTATTGAGATGATTGTATAAAACTACTGTGATGCTTATATGATAATTTTCTGTTATGAGGCTTCACTATATATATTTCTCTATTGTATTTTATCCATGCGCTGTGAGTTACGATAGAGATTCTGCGATTTTATTTTACCCTGACTATCGTCCATGGCTGCCTTGCACACCTTTCAGCGCACTATTCCCTTGTTTTGGTGCGGGAGTCATGGGCGGTCGTCACATTTGGTATCAGAGCTTTGGTTAATCGATTTTAGCCAACGCTCGCTGACGTAACTACGTAAGAGAGACGTAATTGTATTTTGATGGATGATTACTATATATAGTGTAGTAGTTTAGATGGATTTGAACTCCTTATGCAGTTGTTTCTTAAGGTGTTCTAATCATTCCTTTTTGTAGATATTAAGGATGAGTCTAGAGGAGGGATAAGCTGCTAGGGAAGGTTGTACAGCTGAAGGAGCTGTTGATCATGCTGCTAAGTTCGAGGCTATGGTGTCTTCAATCGTGAAGAGACAGTTGGCGGATTATCTGGACAATCCATTTGAAGAGCTTATGGAGAAGGCTTCCAGGCACAGGAACTTGTTTCCTAAAGAAGAACCTGCTGTTGTTTTAACCAAGGAAGGGTTTAAAACACCACAAGGCGGAAACAAGAAGAAGAGGCAGCAGCAGAAAAAGGGTAAGAGTGACCAAAAGAAGCAGAAGGTCGGGGTGACCTGCTACAATTGTCAGCAGAAGGGCCATATTTCGAAAGACTGTGGAAATCCAAAGGTGCAGGGAAAGTGTTACAACTGTGATAAGCCCGGGCATTTTAGGAAGGATTGTCCAGAGCCGCCAAAGGTTAAGCAGGTTGAGCAAGCCTATGTGTTGAGAGCTGTTCCTTCAACCTCAAAAGCTCCTACTGTGGAAGAGAAGGAGAAGAGTGTAGTGGTTTAAGGTACTCTTTGTGCTGTTCCAGTTAGGGTATTGTTTGACACTGGAGTGTTGTATTCTCTTGTTTGTAATAATCTTGTAGACCGGTTGGGTTTGGAGCTGTATATTATTGATAGACCATTGGTTGTAACAAATTCAGTTGAAGAGTTGTCTGGTTTGTGTATGATATGCCGTGGTCTAGTTGTGTCGAGTCATGATTGCTCGTTTGTTTGTGATTGCTTTGTTCTGAACTTTGCGGGGTTCAGAATTATTTTGGGTATGGACTGGCTTAGGAAGTATGCGGCTAGGATTGATTGTGAGAGGCTGGAGGTGACAGTCGGGAATGTGGATGGGCGAAAGGTTGTGATACGATGTAAGCATGAAGAAGGCGTCTTCATGAGCTTCATGTATTCGCTGGTTGTTCCACGGGATGGACTGTCATCAGTGCCTATTGTGAATGGATTTGAGGATGTCTTTGACGAAGTCAAAGGGTTGCCGCCGCATAGGGAGATCGAGTTTCGTATCGATCTAGTTGAGGGAGCCAGACCTGTTGTGATGCCTCTTAGGCGGATGGCACCGAGGGAGCAGCAAGAGCTGAAGGTGCAAGTTGATGACCTTTTGCGGAAAGGATTCATTCGGAGAAGTGTGTCCGAATGGGGTGCGCCAGTTGTGTTCGCAACCAAAGCGGATGGATCGTTAAGGTTGTGTGTTGATTATCGTGAGCTGAATAAGGTGACTAAGAAGAACAAGTATCCATTGCCGAGAATAGATGACTTGTTTGATCAGCTTCACGAGGCTAAGGTGTTTTCTCAGATGGATTTAGCAACGGGATTTAACCAGTTGAGAGTGGCGAAGGATAGTGTGCCGAAGACTGCTTTCAGGACACCATCCGGGTTTTATGAGTGGCTGGTAATGCCGTTTGGATTGACTAACGCGCCAGCATATTTTGTGGATCTTATGAATAGAGTGTTCAGAGATCAGTTGAATAAGTTCGTGCTTGTGTTCGTGGATGATATTTTGATTTATTCCAGAACTGAGGAAGAGCACAAGACGCACTTGAGGATTGTTTTGGAAATCTTGCGGAAACATCAGCTGAAGGCTAAGTTTTCGAAGTGTCACTTCTGGAAGAGGGAAGTGAGGTTCTTAGGCCATGTTATTTCTGGAAATGGAATAGCGGTTGATCCCGCTAAGGTGGCAGCAATCCAGGATTGGGTTAGACCTAAGAATGCATCTGATGTGAGAAGTTTTCTTGGATTAGCAGGATATTATCGTCGGTTTATCAAAGACTTTTCCAAGATAGCTGCACCGTTAACAGGATTGACGAAGAAGAACCAAGTGTTCAGGTGGGATGATAAGTGTGAGCAAGCTTTTGTAATCCTGAAAGAGCGACTGACGAGTGCTCCTGTTTTGACTATTCCAAGTGGGAATGATGAGATGGTGGTTTATACCGATGCATGTGGCACTGGACTTGGAGCAGTGCTAATGCAGAAGGATAAAGTTGTTGCATATGCTAGTCGACAACTGAAGCCGCACGAAAGGAATTATCCGACTCATGATTTGGAGTTAGCGGCGATTGTGTTTGCTTTGAAGATGTGGAGACATTATCTATTGGGAGTTAGATTCGAGTTGTTCACAGATCATAAGTCGTTGAAGTATCTGTTCTCCCAAAAGGATTTGAATCTTCGACAGCAACGGTGGCTAGAGTTCCTAGCATCATATGATTTTGATATAGCCTATACTCCGGGGAAAGGTAACGCAGTAGCAGATGCGTTAAGTCGAAGACATGCAGGGTTGGGAGCCATGTTTTCGGAATGGAAGAGTCTTGAGTATTTGGCTGAGTTTGACTTCAGGCCTAGATGTGAATTGGAACCTGAGTTGTTGGCAAACTTATCGATAAGGCCTACTCTTGTAGAAAGGATTGGCGAGAGCCAAAAGAGAGATGATAAGCTTGTCAAGATTATTCGTGATTTGGAATCCGGATTGGACCCGGAGAAGGATAAGGGATTCGAGGTCGATCGAGAGGGTTGGCTTCGAAAGCAAGGACGATTGGTTGTTCCCGATGTAGATGGATTGAGAGATGAAGTTCTGAGGGAAAGTCATCACTCGAAGTTGACAATTCATCCAGGTGGAAATAAGATGTATCGGGATATGAAGAGAACTTATTACTGGGAAGGTATGAAGAAAGATGTTGGTAGTTTTATTTCCAAGTGTATGAACTGCCAGTTGGTGAAAGCTGAGCAGAAGAAGCCCAGCGGACTGCTTCAGCCATTAGAGGTTCCTACGTGGAAGTGGGAGCAAGTGTCGATGGATTTTATCGATGGTCTACCTAGGACAAGAGCAGGGAATGAAGGGATTTGGGTAATAATAGATCGTTTGACTAAGAGTGCAAGGTTCATTCCTGTTCGATCGACTAGGACTGCATCGAAGTTGGCTGAGCTGTATGTGAAGTGGATTGTTCGATTCCATGGTGTTCCGAAGAGTATAGTGAGCGATCGAGACCCATTGTTCACTAGTAGATTTTGGAAGAGCTTCCAGGAAGTTTTGGGAACCGAGTTGTGTTTGAGTACAGCTTATCACCCTCAAACAGATGGTCAGACTGAGAGAGTCAACCGAGTGTTGGAGGATCTCCTTAGAGCTTGTGTTTTGGACTTCGGAAGATCATGGGAAGATCACCTTCATTTGGTGGAGTTTGCATATAATAACAGTTATCAGTCGAGTATTGGTATGGCACCATATGAGGCATTATATGGAAGACCGTGTAAGTCTCCGACATGTTGGATAGAAACTGGAGAAAAGTTGATACTTGGGCCAGAGATGATTCGACAGACTTCGGATTGTATAGAGATCATTCGGCGAAGAATGAAGGCAGCCCAGGATCGTCAGAAAAGTTATGCAGATAATCGTCGAAAGGATTTGGAATTCGACGTGGGCGATATGGTTTTTGTGAAGATCTCTCCATTAAAGAATGTTATTAGATTCGGGAAGAAAGGAAAGTTAACTCCAAGATTTGTTGGACCATTCCCGATTATCGAGCGTATTGGAAAGCTCGCTTATAGATTGGAGTTACCGGAAAAGATGGCAGGTGTGCACAATGTTTTTCATGTGTCGTATCTACGGAAGTAAGTGCATGACCCTACTACGGTGGTTTCTGCTGATAGCTGTGAAGACTTAGAGGTTGATCCTATGGTTACGAGACCTCGTAAGCCGCTTCGTATTGTTGAAACCGATACGAAACAGCTTAGGAGGAAGACGATTACGTTGCTCAAGGTACAATGGAGTGATGATGTTAACGACTGTACGTGGGAGGAGGAAGAGAGGATGAAGGCAGCTCATCCCGGACTCTTCGAGGTATGGCCCTAAAGTGTCGTGACATCTCATGAATTTGTAGCTTATTCTAAGTCTTAGAATTCTGCATGCTAGGCTAGAATTGGATGCATGGTTTGTTGATTGCTATGGATGGTAGGCGTGCGGAATAATTGTGATTGCTGTTGTTTGCTTGGAATTTCGGGGGCGAAATTCCTAAGGGGGAGAGAATGTAACGACCCGTATTTTACGTGTTGATAAATCGTAGAATTTGCAGGTCGATAGTGTTGTTTGTGCTGCTTCTAGCTTGAGTCGTTTAGAAGTTACCCAAGTAAGTGATGAGTCGTGACCGACTCATGGGCATAGCCGAGTTAAGGCTTGAGTCGTGACCGACTCATAGGCATAGCTAAGTTAGGTGATGAGTCGTGACCGACTCATAAGGGTTAACGAGTTACGACTCAAGACTGGGACGAGTTAGTATGTGGAGCGACTTAAGGGGATAAGCCGTAGGCGAGTCAAGGTGGTGAGCGACTCATAGGACAACCGACTCATGTATTGGACCAATCCATAGAATGGTAGTAGACGACTTAAGGTTGTAGCGGCTTATGGTGGTAGGGTGTGTAATTGAGTCGTTAGGGACGACTCATGGGATGAGTCGTGAGTCGTAACAGGGTTGAGTCGGTAGGCACAACTTAACGATGAGTCGTAAGTCGTTAGGCAGCTTGGAGTTGAGTCGTTGATTAGTTAGGTGGGCTCTGGTATTAAGTCGTAGGTCGGAAGGGTTGTTGAGTCGTTGTACGACTTAGGACTTAGGACGGTTATCTAGTGAGTCTTGAGTCGTGAGTCGGTAGGCGTTGAGTCGCATATAGGCTGAGTCGTTAAACCGTGTTAAGGTGATAGGTCTTTGAGTCGGAGGCATTGAGTCGTGAACGACTCATGATGAGTCGTGGACGACTCATAGGGGCGGACGACTCATGGTGTTTCCAGCCTATAAATAGAGGGGTTCGGCTCACTTTTTGGCACCGGTTTTTTGAAGCGACGAAGTGCTGCCATTTTGAAGACTTGTCTACAACATTTCTTCATCTTCTTTTCTCCATTCTAATCTAGATCTAACATCCATCCAAGATCGAAGATCGAGATCGAAGATCCAAGTGCCAAAGTTGAAGATCTTCATCCGTTCGAGCTAGAATTCGTCGATTTGTGCGAGATATTGCCGGATCAAACCTTGATCTTTGCTGTCCAGATCTGAAGTGTGTTGTTTTTGGAGTGTTTGGGTGATTTGGTGAGTGGTAGTTATCTCTCACGCGGATCCAAGGGAGTATATGGGATTGGTGGCTAGTTTATGTGTTTAAGATAGTGTTTTCTCGCATTTTCCTAAAGTCTGCATGTAGATCCATCATTTGTGAAGATGTTTACCTATGCAAGTTTATTTTCAAGTATTATAGACAAAACCCATGTTTTATATTTGATAGATCTATGCTAAAAACCTATGAATCATGCATGTTGGACTTTTGCTCGTTTATTTACGAAATTGCCATTATTATTGATATTGCTTGTTAGATCTTGTTTGAATGCTTGATTGTTTGTATTGATGATTGATTTGGATTGTTTCAAGTTAGCTAATGGTTGATTTGGAACAAGATGGTTCGAGATGATTCAAAAGCTAAGTGGAAAGGCTCTTGAATGGTGGAAGCTGCCTGTAGCATATGAAGCGGACGTGGAAGCTCATATGGATGGATTCGATGACGATGGTCTTTGCCATGATGCGAGGAAGCAAAGCATGAGACCGAGATGAAACTTTGCTATGGTGCGATGAAGCAAAGTGTGATGTTAAGATGGGATGGGTCATGATGACGTTCCAAGATGAGAGACTTTGCTATGATGTGATGAGGCAAGACACATGTTGTGATGGGACGGGTCACGAAGACGTTCCAAGCACGGGTCATGACGACGTGCAAAGTTATAACTCGGTGATGCGGTCCGGGTTGGGGTGGATAATGGTTAGCTTGAGAGGCGCTTGAGCTAGTATGGAAATAGTCGTCAAGGAGGATGACTAGGAGGCTGAGATCTCATCGTTGTTGAAGGTTCTAGCATACTCAAAGCAAGGGTACGTTGGAACGGGTCACGATGACGTTCCAGGCACGGGTCACGATGACGTGCTAGTGCTCTGCGCTGATACGTTCGGCTTAGGCATGGGTCATGATGACGTGCGGAGTTATGTCTAAAACCGGGGTTACCATTAGCCCTTGGCCGATGGATGAAATAACGGGCCAGCCATTCAATTAACGGTGAAATCAAGGCAATGATAACAGTGATAGCCAGAGTCATGGATGTGTGGATGTTTGGTTGTATCATCATTCGATCTCAAGAGCGGTATTTTCTGGGTGCTTATCTGATCTTGGTTTAGGCCTTGGGGGTTTGTATTTGGAAAACATCGCCCTTGACTCGAGTGATTATTGCTTTACTTTAATTATCTGCTATGTTATGCTTGCTTCTCTTTAGTGTGTGTCTGGGGGCTATCACTGTAGAAAGAGGTGGAGTGGGATGGTTTGGTTCCTATTCCTTTTATCCCTTATGCTCTTTTGGTATGTTTGATAGTTAATTTACTGCTCACTAAGACTTTGTCTGACTCAAGGTTTTATGTCTCCTCTTATTACCTTGGGCTGTTCATCCATGTTGGGATGGGCAGACTAGGTAGCAGGTGGCAGGTGCTGTGCTTAGAGTTCTCCGCTGGTGATGACGAAGACGAGCAGGAGGCTATGCATATTATTTCTTATATGTACTGGGTATCCGCTGCTGTATTTGATGAGTGTTTTGTAGTGAGGTCTTGATGTATGGATTTATTGAGATGATTGTATAAAACTACTGTGATGCTTATATGATAATTTTCTGTTATGAGGCTTCACTATATATATTTCTCTATTGTATTTTATCCATGCGCTGTGAGTTACGATAGAGATTCTGCGATTTTATTTTACCCTGACTATCGTCCATGGCTGCCTTGCACACCTTTCAGCGCACTATTCCCTTGTTTTGGTGCGGGAGTCATGGGCGGTCGTCACAACTTAAGCTAGTAAACGACCTAAAGGATGTAACGACTTAAGGGTTAGTGGCTAACGGCTCAGGAAGGTAGGCCGACTTAAGGAGTGAACGACCTAAGGTTTAAGTCGTTATGGTATAAGTCGTAGGGGGCCTAGGCTTAGTGTTAAGTCGCGTACACGTGTTAGGTCGTGTATGCTATAAGTCGTATACGAGTTAAGGATAGGTCGGCCATATCGTTGAGTCGGCAGGGGCTTGAGTCGTGAGTCGGCATGTGTTATGGGTTTAGGACGGCAGGGGACTAGGTCGTGTGACCCTGTGTAGCGTTAAGTCACATGAGTCGTTAGGTCGTTGAGTCGACTATACGACTTAGGACTTAGGAACAATGCGGCAGTGTGTTGAGTTGTGGGTATTGTTGAGTCGTTAGGTCGGTAAGGGTTATGTCGTAAGTCGTGCGTAGGCTTGAGTTGTTGAGTCTTGAGCCGTTTGTGTTGAGCCGTGAATGTTGAGTCGTAGGTCATAGGCATTGTTGAGTCGTGGACGACTTAAGGGGGGACGACTCATGGGGATTTCAGCCTATAAATAGAGGGCTTTGGCTCACTTTTTGACACCGGATTTTGAAGCGACGAAGTGCTGCCATTTTGAGAGCTCGACTACAATACTTCTTCACTTCTTTTCTCCTCTCTAATCTAGTGCTAACATCCATCCAAGATTGAAGATCAAATCGAAGATCCAAGAGCCAAAGTTGAAGATCTTTATCCATTGAAGTGAGATTTCATCGATTGAAGCGAGATTTTGCCGGATCAAGCTTTGTTCTTCGCTGTCCAGATCTGGAGTTAGTTGATTTTGAGGAGTTTAGGTGATTCGGTGAGTGGTAGTTATCTCTCACACGGACCCAAAGGAGTATATTGGATCGGTGGCTTGTTTATGTGTTAAAAAGTGTGATTTCGTGCATTTTCTTAAGTCTACATGTAGATCTATTGTTCATGATGATTTGCTACCTATTTTACTACATGATCACTTATGCAAGTTTATTCATCAAGTTGTAGAGATATTGTTCATAATTCATGGTTGTAAAAATGCATGTTAGATTTGGACACTTTATTTACAAAATTGCCATTATTGTTGTAATTGTTTATTTAGATCTTTTTTGAATGATTGATTGCTTGGATTAATGTTTGATTTGATTGATTAGTTGATTGATAACTTGATTTGGTCAAGTTGGGTGATGATGATTCAAAAGCTAAATGGAAAGGCTCTTGAATGGTGAAAGCTGCTTGTGGCATATGAAGCGAGTGATGAAGCTCATATAGATAGATTCGATGATGATGGACTTTGCTGTGATGCGATGAGGCAAAGCATAATGTTGAGATGGGACTTTGCTATGATGCGATGAAGCAAAGCATGATGTGAGATAGCCTTGGTTTAATCCAGATGGGATCATTCCAAGCATGTTGATAACTCGGTGATGCGATACGAGTTGGTTGATAATGCTGGGCTCGAGAGGCGCTTGGGCTAGTATGAGAATAGTCGTCGAGGAGGATGACTAGGAGGCTTGGGTTTCATCGTTATTGAAGTTTCTAGCATGCTCAAAGCAAGAGTACGTTGGAACGGGCTGCGACGACGTTCCAAGCACGGGCTGCGACGACGTGCTAGTACTCTGGGTAGTTGCGAAAATTCCTAGGCACGGGCTGCGACGACGTGCGGAGTTATGTCTAGAACCGGGGTTACCATTAGCCCTTGACGGATGGATGAAAGAATGAGATAGTCATTCAATTAACGATGAGATCGAGGCAATGATAACAGTGATAGCCACAGTCATGGATGTTGGTTGCATCGTCATTCGGACTCAAGAGCGATGTTTTCTGGGTGCTTATCTGATCTTGGTTTAGGCATTGGGGGTTTGTATTTGGAAAACACCGACCTTGACTCGAGTGATAATTGCTTTGCTTTAAATGTCTGAATTGCTATGTTTACTTCTGCTTAGTATGTCTGGGGGATATCACTGTAGAAAGAGGTGGAGTAGGATGGTTAGGTTCCTATTCCTTTTACCCTTTATGCTCTTTTGGTATGTTTGATAGTTAATTTACTGCTCACTAAGACTTTTGTCTGACTCAAGGTTTTATGTTCAACTCTTATTAGCTTGGGTTGTTCATCCATGTTGGGATGGGCAGACTAGGTAGCAGGTGACAGGTGCTGTTCTTAAGGATCTACGATGTTGACGACGAAGATGAGCTGGAGGCTAGCATATTAGTTTTCCTACTATGTACTGGATGTTCCGCTGTTTGTTTGATACTCTGAGTGTTATGTAGTGAGGCTTGATGTATTGACTATTCAGATGATTGTATAAAACTATTATGAGTTTATATGATTCTTTTCTATGGAGCTTCACTATGTATATTTTCTATTGTATTTTGTCCATGCGCTGCGAGTAATGCGATAGATTCCGCTGTTTTATTTTACCCTGACTATCGTCCATGGCTGCCTGGCACGCCTTTCAGCGCACTATTTCCTTGTATTGGTGCGGGAATCATGGGCGGTCGTCACATTTGGTATCAGAGCTTTGGTTAATCGATTTTAGCCAATGCTCGCTGACGTAATTACGTATGAGAGACGTAATTGTATTTTGATGGATGATTACTATATATAATATAGTAGCTTAGAAGGATTTGAACTCCTTATGCAGTTGTTTCTCAAGGTGTTCTAAATCATTCCTTTTTGTAGATATTAAGGATGAGTCGAAATGAGAGACAAGCTGCTAGGGAAAGCCGTGCTGCTAGGGAAGCTACTGACCATGCTGCAATGTTCGAAGCTATGATGACTTCGATCATGAGAAAGATACCAACTTTAGGACCGTCAGTAGATGTTGGAGTTCAAGTTCAAGCTCCAAGACCAGTGGATTTTGCTAAGTTGTGCAAGGACTATACTTCTCTTAGAGGAAAGGTTTTCTTGGGAACAGAATCAACTGTTGATGTTCAGAGATGGATTGATGCTTGTAGAAGGATCTTTGGTGATCTGGGAATTGAGGATGCAACTAAGAGGAAGCTTGCATCAAGACAGCTTCAAGGGAGAGCTTCGGATTGGTGGAATTCTATCACCATTGATACTCCAGAGGAAGAGATTACTTGGGAGCAATTCCAAGTTAGATTTGAAGCTAAGTTCATTTCTACGGCTCAGAAATCTGTCTTGTTTAAGAAGTTTGTGGAGCTCAAGCAAGGTGGGAGACCAGTTCTTGAGTATGTTTCTGAGTTTGAAGCTTTGTCCAAGTATGCCAGATCGTATATTGATTCTCCCTATCAGAAGAATGAGAAGTTCGTGACAGGCTTGGACACTTACCTTCGGAGGCAGTTGGTGGATCATTTGGACGATCCATTTGAGAAGCTTGTAGAGAAAGCTCTCAGGCATGAGAGTCTGTTTCCCAAGGAAGGATCTGTTGTTGCTGTGACCAAGGAGCAAAGTGGAAACAAGAAGAGGAAGCAGCAGTAGCAGAAGGGTAAGGATGGCCAGAAGAAACCAAAGGGTGAAGTGACCTGCTACAACTGTCAGCAGAAGGGTCATCTCTCCATGGATTGCAAGAAACCGAGAGTGCCAGCGAAGTGTCACAACTGTGACAAACCGGGGCATTTCAAGAGGGATTGTCCAGAAATGAGGAAAGACAAGCAGATTGTGCAAGCTTATGCTTTGGGGGCTATTCCGTCGTCCTCAAAAGCTCCTACTGCTGAAGAGAAGGGGAAGAGTGTGGTGGTTCAAGGTACTCTTTCCATTTGTGGTATTCCAGTTAGAGTGTTGTTTGATACTAGAGCATCGCATTCTTTTGTTTGTAGTGAACTTGTAGGCCGGTTCGGTTTGGAACCAGATATTGTTGATAGACCATTGGTTGTGACTAATCCAGTTGGGATTCGTCTTGTTTGTGTATGGTATGCCGTGGTCTAGTTGTGTCGAGTCATGATTGCTCTTTTGTTTGTGATTGTTTTGTTATGAACTTTGCGGGGTTCAGAATTATTTTGGGCATGGACTGGCTTAGGAAGTATGCGGCAAGGATTGATTGTGAGAGGCTGGAGGTGACAGTCGAGAATGTGGAAGGGCGAAAGGTTGTGGTACGATGTAGGCATGAGGAAGGCATCTTCATGAGCTTCATGTATTCGCTGGTTGTTCCACGGGATGGACTGTCATCGGTGCCTATTGTGAATGAATTTGAGGATGTCTTTGACGAAGTCAAAGGATTACCGCCGCATAGGGAGATCAAGTTTCGTATCGATCTAGTTGAAGGAGCCAGACCTGTTGTGATGCCTCTTAGGCGGATGGCGCCTAGGGAACAACTAGAGTTGAAGGTTCAAGTTGAAGGTGCACCGGTTGTGTTCGCAACCAAAGCGGATGGATCGTTGAGGTTGTGTGTGGATTATCGTGAGCTGAATAAGGTGACTAAGAAGAACAAGTATCCATTGCCGAGAATAGATGACTTGTCTTATCTGCTTCACGAAGCTAAGGTGTTTTCTCAGATGGATTTGGCAACGGGATTTCACCAGTTGAGAGTGGCTAAGGATAGTGTGCCGAAGACTGCTTTTAGGACACTATCCGGTTTTTATGAGTGGCTGGTAATGCCGTTTGGATTGACCAATGCACCAGCATATTTTGTGTATCTTATGCATAGAGTATTCAGAGATCAGTTGAACAAGTTCATACTTGTATTCGTGGATGATATTTTGGTTTATTCCAGAACTGAAGAAGAGCACAAGACAAACTTGAGGATTGTTTTGGAAATCTTGCGGAAACATCAGCTGAAAGCTAAGTTTTCGATGTGTCACTTCTGGAAGAGTGAAGTGAGGTTCTTAGGCCATGTTATCTCTGGAAATGGAATAGCGGTTGATCCCGCTAAGGTGGCAACGATCCAGGATTGGGTTAGACCTAAGAATGCATCTGATGTGAGAAGTTTTCTTGGATTAGCAGGATATTATCGTCGGTTTATCAAAGACTTTTCCAAGATAGCTGCACCGTTAACAGGATTGACGAAAAAGAATCAGGTATTCATATGGGATGATAAGTGTGAGCAAGCTTTCGTAATCCTGAAAGAGCGACTGACAAGTGCTCCTGTTTTGACTATTCCAAGTGGGAATGATGAGATGGTGGTTTACACCGATGCATGTGGTACTGGACTTGGAGCAGTGCTAATGCAAAAGGATAAAGTTGTTGCGTATGCAAGTCGACGATTGAAGCCGCATGACAGGAATTACCCGACTCATGATTTGGAGTTAGCGGCGATTGTTTTTTCTCTGAAGATGTGGAGGCATTACCTATTGGGAGTTCGATTCGAGTTGTTTGCAGATCATAAGTCGTTGAAGTATTTGTTCTCCCAAAAGGATTTGAATCTTCGACAGCAAAGGTGGCTAGAGTTTTTGGCATCATATGATTTTGATATAGCCTATACTCCGGGAAAAGGTAACGCAGTGGCCGATGCGTTAACTCGAAGAAATGCAGGGTTGGGAGCCATGTTTTTAGAATGGAAGAGTCTCAAGTATTTGGCTGGATTTGATTTCAGGCCTAGGTGTGAATTTGAACCTGAGATGTTGGCAAACTTATCGATAAGTCCTACTCTAGTGGGAAGAATTGGCGAGAGCCAAAAGCGAGACGATAAGCTTGTCAAGATTATCTATGATTTGGAATCTGGATTAGACCCAGAGAAGGATAAAGGATTCGAAGTTGATCGAGAGGGTTGGCTTCGAAAGCAAGGACGACTGGTTGTTCCCGATATAGATGGATTGAGAGATGAAGTTCTTAAGGAAAGTCATCACTCGAAGTTGACAATTCATCCAGGTGGAAATAAGATGTATCGGGATATGAAGAGAACCTACTACTGGGAAGGTAAGAAGAAGGATGTTAGAAATTTTATTTCCAAATGCATGAACTGCCAGTTGGTGAAAGCCGAACAGAAGAAGCCCAGTGGATTGCTTCAGCCATTAGAGGTTCCTACATGGAAGTGGGAGCAGATATCGATGGATTTTATCGATGGTCTACCAAGAACCAGGGCAGGGAATGAAGGAGTTTGGGTCATCGTAGATCGTTTGACGAAGAGTGCAAGATTCATTCCTGTTCGATCAACTAGGACAGCATCGAAGTTGGCTGAGTTGTATGTTAAGTGGATAGTTCGATTCCATGGTATTCCGAAGGGTATAGTGAGCGATCGAGACCCATTGTTCACTAGTAGATTTTGGAAGAGCTTCCAGGAAGTTTTGGGAACCGAGTTGTGTTTGAGTACAACTTATCACCCCCAAACAGATGGTCAGACCGAGAGAGTCAACCGAGTTTTGGAGGATCTCTTGAGAGCTTGTGTTTTGGATTTCGGAGGATCATGGGAAGATCATCTCCATTTGGTGGAATTTGCATATAATAAAAGTTACCAGTCAAGTATTGGTATGGCACCGTATGAAGCATTGTATGGAAGGCCGTGTAACTCTCCGACATGTTGGTTAGAAACTGGAGAAAAGTTGATACTTGGGCCAGAGATGATTCGATAGACTACGGATTGTATAGAGATCATTCGGCGACGAATGAAGGCAGCACAAGATCGTCAGAAAAGTTATGCCGATAAGCGTCGTAAGGATTTGGAATTCGATGTGGGTGATAGGGTTTTTGTGAAGATTTCTCCACTGAAGAATGTTATTCGATTCGGGAAGAAAGGAAAGTTGACTCCGAGATTTGTTGGACCATTCCCGATCATCGAGCGAATTGGAAAGCTCGCTTATAGATTGGAGTTACCAAAAAAGATGGCGGGCGTGCACAATGTTTTTCATGTATCTTATCTACGGAAGTATGTGCATGACTCGAATACGGTAGTTTCTGCTGATAGCTGTGGAGATTTAGAGGTTGATCCAGTTG
Source organism: Allium cepa (assembly GCA_030765085.1). Classification (NCBI taxonomy): domain Eukaryota; kingdom Viridiplantae; phylum Streptophyta; class Magnoliopsida; order Asparagales; family Amaryllidaceae; genus Allium; species Allium cepa. The sequence continues at coordinate 30,853,268 of CM060943.1, read as the reverse complement.
TTACGGGTGACGACCGCCCATGACTCCCGCACCAAAACAAGGAAATAATGCGCTGAAAGGTGTGCCAGGCAGCCATGGACGATAGTCAGGGTAAAATAAAAACAGCAAACTCTATCGTATAACTCACAGCGCATGGATAAAATACAATAGAGAAATATAATATAGTGAAGCCCCATAGAACAGAACATCATCATATAAGCATCATAGTAGTTTTATACAAGCATATGAATCATCCATACATCAAAGCCTCACTACATAACACTCAAACAAATACAGCAGCGGAACACCCAGTACATATAATATGAAATAATATGCAAAAGCCTCCTGCCCGTCTTCGTCATCATCAGCGTAGATCTCCAAGAACAGCACCTGTCACCTGCTACCTAGTCTGCCCATCCCAACATGGATGAACAACCCAAGGTAATAAGAGGAGACATAAAACCTTGAGTCAGACAAAGTCTTAGTGAGCAGTAAATCAACTATCAAACATACCAAAAGAGCATAAAGGATAAAAGGAATAGGAACCAAACCATCCCACTCCGCCTCTTTCTATAGTGATAGCCCCCAGACACACAATAAGGAGAAGCAAGCATAACATAGCGGACAATTAAAGTAAAGCAATAATCACTCGAGTAAAGGGCGATGTTTTCCAAATAAAAACCCCCAAGGCCTAAACCAAGATCAGATAAGCACCCAGAAAATAACCGAATGGTGATACAACCAAACGTCCAAACATCCATGACTCTGGCTATCACTGTTATCCTTGCATTGATTTCACCGTTAATTGAATGACCATCCGTCAAGGGCTAATGGTAACCCTGGTTCTAGACATAGCTCTGCACGTCATCGTGACCCGTGCCTAGGACTTACCTACTCTGCCCAGAGTACTCAACTACCTACCTTTAGTCTTTTGGGTGTCCCGACTACCTACCTGTAGTCGTTTTGGGCGCCCCATGTACTCTTGCTTTTGAGAATGCTAGAACCTTCAACAACGATGAGATCCAAGCCTCCTAGTCATCCTCCTTGACGACTATTCTCATACTAGCTCAAGCTACCTCTCGAGCAATCCATTATCAACCAACTCGAACCATCCCTTGAGTTATCAACATGCTTGGAATGATCCCTGCTTGGATTATGCCAAGACTCACATCATACTTCGCTTCATCGCATCATAGAAAAGTCTCATCTCAACATCATGGTTTGCCTCTTCGCATCATGGCAAAGTTCCATCTCAACATCATCCAATCCATACATATGAGCTTCAACATCCGCTACATATGTCTTAAGCAGCTTTCACCATTCAAGAGCCTTCTCCCATAGCTTTTGAATCGTCTTTGACCATACTTGTCCAAATCTATCAACTAGATAACTCATTCACAACAATCAAACAAGGCAAACATTAATCCAAACAAATAAGTAGTCAATCAAGATCTAAATAGGCATTTATAACTACAATGGTAATTTCGTAATTAAATGAGCATAGATCTAACATACATGAATCATGGGTTTTTAGCATAGATCTAACAAATGTAAATCATGGGTTTTGTCTCTACAATTAGATGAATAAACTTGCAAAGGTAAACATCTTCATAAGTAATGGATCTACACTTGGATCTAAGGAAAAAGGCACAAAATCACTATCTACAACACTCCAACAAACCACCAATCCAATAAACTCCTTTGGGTCCGCGTGAGAGATAACTACCACTCACCAAATCACCCAAACACTTCAAAAGAAACCCACTTCAAATCTGGACAGCGAAGGACAAGGCTTGATCCGGCAAAATCATGCTTCAAACGATGAAATCTCACTCGAACGGATGAAGATCTTCAACTTTGGCTGTTGGATCTTCGACCTCGATCTTCGATCTTGGATGGATGTTAGAAATAGATTGGAATGGAGAAAAGGAGATGAAGAAATGTTGTAGTCGAGCTCTCAAAATGGCAGCACTTCGTCGCTTCAAAAACCGGTGCCAAAAAGTGAGCCAAACCCCTCTATTTATAAGCTGAATTCCCCTTAGGTCGTAACTCGTAGGTTTGGTTTTAGGTCGTTACCGACCTAAGAAATCTCCGACCTAACTAAGTCGTCTATGACTCATAGAATCCCTACAGCTTACGACCTACCCACTTCACGACCTAACAACCCCAGGGTCACACGAGTTAACACACGGCCGACCTAATTCTAATACGACCTAAGACCCACAGCATCCTAACTAAGGTCGTCTACGACCTAACACACTCACGACTCTTCAGGGTTAACGACATATGACTTATCGTTAAGTCATTCCGAACGACTCACGACCTAAGCACCTTAACCCGCTAACCTTTAGGTCGGTCCAAACCTTAACTCGGTCAAACTCTATAAGTCGGTCATCCTATAGGTCGTAACCCGTTAGCTACCGACCTAACTTAAGTCGCTACTACTAGGTTTCTCATAACCCCTTAAGTCGCTTGAACGACTTATCTCCCCTAGGTCGCTAATCTGCCTAACCGACCTATCTCCTTAGGTCGTTCCACTGACCTAAACTAACTTATCTTCCATACGACCTAAACTTCCTAGTTCGCTAACCCTATAGGTCGCTCCACTCGACCTAAACACCACACGACTCAACTCCGAATGACTTAAGCTTAGGTTGACTCATATTCTAAACGACTCAATCAAAACTAACGACCTAATACAACCATTTTACGATTTATCGTCACGTAAAATACGGGTCGTTACATTCTCTCCCCCTTAGGAATTTCGCCCCCAAAATTCCAAGCAAACAAGAGCAACCAAAACTATTCTGCATGCCTACCATCCATAACAATCAACAAACCATACATCCAATTACTAGCCTAGCATGTAGAATTTTAAAACTTAGAACAAGCTACAAATTCATGAGATGTCACGACACCTTAGGGCCATACCGTGAAGAGTTTAGGATGAGCTGCCTTCATCCTCTCTTCCTCTTCCCACGTACAGTCGTTAACATCATCACTCCATTGTATCTTGAGCAACGTAATCGTCTTCCTCCTAAGCTGTTTCGTGTTAGTTCCAATAATACGAAGCGGCTTACGAGGTCTTCTAACCACTGGATCAACCTCTAAATCTTCACAGCTATCAGCAGAAACTACCGTAGTTGGGTCGTGCACATACTTTCGTAGATAAGATACATGAAAAACATTGTGCACACCCGCCATCTTTTCCGGCAACTCCAATCTATAAGCGAGCTTTCCAATTCGCTCGATGATCAGGAATGGCCCAACAAATCTCGGTGTTAATTTCCCTTTCTTCCTGAATCTAATAACATTCCTCAATGGAGAAATCTTCACAAAAACCATATCACCCACGTCGAATTTCAAATTCTTACGACGATTATCAGCATAACTTTTCTAACGATCTTGGGCTGCCTTCATTCGTTGTCGAATGATCTCTATACATTCTGAAGTCTGTCGAATCATCTCTGGCCCAAGTATCAGCTTTTCTCCAGTTTCCAACCAACATGTCGGAGAGTTACACGGTCTTCCATACAGTGCTTCATATGGTGCCATACCAATACTCGACTGATAACTGTTATTATACGCAAATTCCACCAAATGAAGGTGATCTTCCCATGATCCTCCGAAGTCCAAAACACATGCTCTAAGAAGATCTTCCAAAACTCGATTGACTCTCTCAGTCTGACCATCTGTTTGAGGGTGATAAGCTGTACTCAAACACAACTCGGTTCCCAAAACTTCCTGGAAGCTCTTCCAAAATCCACTAGTGAACAATGGGTCTCGATCGCTCACTATACTCTTCGGAATACCATGGAATCGAACTATCCACTTAACATAAAGCTCAGCCAACTTCGATGTAGTCCTAGTTGACCTAACAGGAATGAACCTTGCACTCTTGGTTAAACGATCTACAATGACCCAAATCCCCTCATTCCCTGCCCTGGTTCTAGGTAGACCATCAACAAAATCCATCGACACTTGCTCCCACTTCCATGTAGAAACCTCTAATGGCTGAAGTAATCCACTGGGCTTCTTCTGCTCAGCTTTAACCAACTGGCAGTTCATACACTTGGGAATAAAATTTCCAACATCCTTCTTCATGCCTTCCCAGTAATAGGTTCTCTTCATATCCCGATACATCTTATTTCCACCTGGATGAATTGTCAACTTCGAGTGATGACTTTCCCTCAGAACTTCATCTCTCAATCCATCTATATCAGGAACAACTAGTCGTCCTTGCTTTCGAAGCCAACCCTCTCGATCGACTTCAAATCCTTTATCCTTTTCTGGATTCAATCCAGATTCCAAATCATGGATAATCTTGACAAGCTTATCGTCTCGCTTTTGGCTCTCACCAATCCTTTCCACAAGAGTAGGTCTTATCGATAAGTTTACCAACATCTCAGGTTCCAATTCACATCTAGGCCTGAAATCAAATCCAGCCAAATACTCAAGATTCTTCCATTCCGAAAACATGGCTCCTAATCCTGCATGTCTTCGACTTAACGCATCTGCCACTGCGTTGCCTTTTCCCGGAGTATAGGCTATACGAAAACCATACGATGCTAAAAACTCTAGCCACCGTTGCTGTCGAAGATTCAAATACTTTTGGGAGAAAAGATACTTCAATGACTTATGATCCGTAAACAACTCGAATCGAACTCCCAATAGATAATGTCTCCACATCTTCAAAGCAAACACAATCGCCGCTAACTCCAAATCATGAGTCGGATAATTCCTTTCATGCGGCTTCAATTGTCGACTTGAATATGCAACAACTTTATCCTTCTGCATTGGCACTGCTCCAAGTCCAGTGCCACATGCATCGGTGTAAACCACCATCTCATCATTTCAAATTGGAATAGTCAAAACAGGAGCACTCGTTAGTCGCTCTTTCAGGATTACGAAAGCTTGCCCACACTTATCATCCCATCTAAACACTTGGTTCTTTTCCGTCAATCCTATTAACGGTGCAGCTATCTTGAAAAGTCTTTGATAAACCGACGATAATATCCTGCTAATCCAAGAAAACTTCTCACATCAGATGCATTCTTAAGTCTAATCCAATCCTGGATCGCTGCCACCTTAGCGGGATCAACCGCTATTCCATTTCCAGGAATAACATGGCCTAAGAACCTCACTTCACTCTTCCAGAAGTGACACTTCGAAAACTTAGCCTTCAGCTGATGTTTCCGTAAGATTTCCAAAACAATCCGCAAGTGCGTCTTGTGCTCCTCCTCAGTTCTGGAATAAATCAGAATATCATCCACGAACACAAGCACGAACTTATTCAACTGATCTCTGAACACTCTATTCATGAGATCCACAAAATATGCTGGTGCATTGGTCAATCCAAACGGCATTACCAGCCACTCATAAAACCTGGATGGTGTCCTGAAAGCAGTCTTCGGCACACTATCCTTCGCCACTCTCAACTGGTGAAATCCCGTTGCCAAATCCATCTGAGAAAACACCTTAGCCTCGTGGAGCTGATCAAACAAGTCATCTATTCTCGGCAATGGATACTTGTTCTTCTTAGTCACCTTATTCAGCTCACGATAATCCACACACAACCTCAACGATCCATCCGCTTTGGTTGCGAACACAACTGGTGCACCCCATTCGGACACACTACGCCAAATGAATCCTTTCTGCAAAAGGTCATCAACTTGCACCTTCAACTCTTGCTGCTCCCTAGGCGCCATCCGCCTAAGAGGCATCACCACAGGTCTGGCTCCCTCAACTAGATCGATACGAAACTCGATCTCCCTATGCGGCGGTAACCCTTTGGCTTCGTCAAAGACATCCTCAAATCCATTCACAATAGGCACCGATGACAATCCATCCCGTGGAACAACCAGCGAATACATGAAGCTCATGAAGACGCCTTCTTCATGCTTACATCGTATCACAACTTTTCGCCCTTCCACATTCCCGACTGTCACCTCAAGCCTCTCACAATCAATCCTTGCCGCATGCTTCCTAAGCCAGTCCATACCCAAAATAATTCCGAACCCCGCAAAGTTCAGAACAAAGCAATCACAAACAAACGAGCAATCATGACTCGACACAACTAGACCACGGCATATCATACACAAACATGATGAACCCCCAACTGGATCAGTCACAACCAATGGCCTCTCAACAATATCCGGTTTCAAACCTAACCGGCCTACCAAATCATCACAAACAAACGAATGCGACGCTCCAGTATCAAACAACACTCTAACTGGAACACCACAAATAGAAAGAGTACCTTGAACCATCACACTCTTCCCCTTCTCTTCAGCAGTAGGAGCTTTTGAAGACGACGGCACAGCTCCCAAAGCATAAGCTTGCACAATCTGCCTGTCTTTCTTTGGTTCTGGGCAATCCTTCTTGATGTGTCCCAGCTTATCACAGTTATAACACTTTCCCGGCACCTTGGGATTCTTACAATTTCTGGAGAGATGACCCTTCCGCTTGCAGTTATAGCAGGTCACTTCGCCCTTCGGTTTCTTCTGGCCATTCTTTCCCTTCTGTTGCTGCTGCTTCCTCTTCTTGTTTCCACCTTGCTGCGGTTTAGACTCCTCCTTGGTCACAGCAACAACAGACCCTTCCTTAGGAAACAAACTCTCATGCCTAAGAGCTTTCTCCACAAGTTTCTCAAACGGATCGTCCAAGTGATCCACCAACTGCCTCCCAAGATAAGCGTCCAAACCGGTCACAAACTTCTCGTTCTTCTGGTAAGGAGAATCAATATACGATCTGGCATACTTGGATAAAGCCTCAAACTCCGAAACATACTCAAGAACCGATCTTCCACCTTGCTTGAGCTCTACAAACTTCTTAAACAAGGCAGATTTCTGAGCCGTAGAGATGAACTTTGCTTCAAATCTAACTTGGAAGTGCTCCCAAGTAATCTCTTCTTCTGGAGTATCGATGGTGATAGAATTCCACCAATCAGCAGCTCTTCCCTGAAGCTGTCTCGATGCAAGCTTCCTCTTAGTTGCATCCTCAATCCCTAAGTCACCAAAGATCCTTCGACATGCATCTATCCATCTTTGTACTTCAATGGTCGACTCTGTCCCCAAGAAAGCTTTTCCTCCAAGAGAAGTATAGTCCTTGCAAAGCTTAGCAAAATCCACCGGTCTTGGAGCTTGGACTTGAACTCCCACATCCACTGATGATCCTGAAGCTGGTATCCTCCTCATGATCGAAGTCATCATGGCCTCAAACATAGGAGCATAATCAACAGCTTCCCTAGCAGCACGGCTTTCCTTCGCAGCTTGTCTCTCGCTTCGACTCATCCTTATTATCTACAAAAAGGAATGATTTAGAACACCTTGAGAAACAACTACATAAGGAGTTCAAACCCATCTAAACTACTATATTATACATAGTAATCATCCATCAAAATACAATTACGTCTCTCTTACGTAGTTACGTCAGCGAGCGTTGGCTAAAATCTATTAACCAAAGCTCCGATACCAAATGTGACGACCGCCCATGACTCCCGCACCAAAACAAGGAAATAATGCGCTGAAAGGTGTGCCAGGCAGCCATGGACGATAGTCAGGGTAAAATAAAAACAGCGAACTCTATCGTATAACTCACAGCGCATGGATAAAATACAATAGAGAAATATAATATAGTGAAGCCCCATAGAACAGAACATCATCATATAAGCATCATAGTAGTTTTATACAAGCATATGAATCATCCATACATCAAAGCCTCACTACATAACACTCAAACAAATACAGCAGCGGAACACCCAGTACATATAATATGAAATAATATGCAAAAGCCTCCTGCTCGTCTTCGTCATCATCAGCGTAGATCTCCAAGAACAGCACCTGTCACCTGCTACCTAGTCTGCCCATCCCAACATGGATGAACAGCCCAAGGTAATAAGAGGAGACATAAAACCTTGAGTCAGACAAAGTCTCAGTGAGCAGTAAATCAACTATCAAACATACCAAAAGAGCATAAAGGATAAAAGGAATAGGAACCAAACCATCCCACTCCGCCTCTTTCTACAGTGATAGCCCCAGACACACACTAAGGAGAAGCAAGCATAACATAGCGGACAATTAAAGTAAAGCAATAATCACTCGAGTCAAGGGCGATGTTTTCCAAATACAAACCCCCAAGGCCTAAACCAAGATCAGATAAGCACCCAGAAAATACCCTCTTGAGACCGAATGATGATACAACCAAACGTCCAAACATCCATGACTCTGGCTATCACTGTTATCCTTGCCTTGATTTCACCGTTAATTGAATGACCATCCGTCAAGGGCTAATGGTAACCCCAGTTCTAGACATAGCTCCGCACGTCATCGTGACCCGTGCCTAGGACTTACCTACTCTGCCCAGAGTACTCAACTACCTACCTGTAGTCTTTTGGGTGTCCCGACTACCTACCTGTAGTCGTTTTGGGCGCCCCATGTACTCTTGCTTTTGAGCATGCTAGAACCTTCAACAACGATGAGATCCAAGCCTCCTAGTCATCCTCCTTGACGACTATTCTCATACTAGCTCAAGCTAACACTCGAGCAATCCATTATCAACCAACTCGAACCATCCCTCGAGTTATCAACATGCTTGGAATGATCCCTGCTTGGATTATGCCAAGACTCACATCATACTTCGCTTCATCGCATCATAGCAAAGTCTCATCTCAACATCATGGTTTGCCTCTTCGCATCATGGCAAAGTTCCATCTCAACATCATCCAATCCATACATATGAGCTTCAACATCCGCTACATATGTCTTAAGCAGCTTTCACCATTCAAGAGCCTTCTCCCGCAGCTTTTGAATCGTCTTTGACCATACTTGACCAAATTTATCAACTAGATAACTCATTCACAACAATCAAACAAGGCAAACATTAATCCAAACAAATAAGTAGTCAATCAAGATGTAAATAGGCATTTATAACTACAATGGTAATTTCGTAATTAAATGAGCATAGATCTAACATACATGAATCATGGGTTTTTAGCATAGATCTAACAAATGTAAATCAAGGGTTTTGTCTCTACAACTAGATGAATAAACTTGCAAAGGTAAACATCTTCATAAGTAATGGATCTACACTTGGATCTAAGGAAAAATGCACAAAATCACTATCTACAATACTCCAACAAACCACCAATCCAATACAATCCTTTGGGTCCACATGAGAGATAACTACCACTCACCAAATCACCCAAACACTTCAAAAGAAACCCACTTCAAATTATATGTTTGAAACATCTTTTTTTTAATTCAATTTTCTTTTAAATTTTAAAACAAATTTATCTTGTGTTAAAATTAAAATGAAAGGATATTAACAAATTATTATTTTCAGCCTTTGAAATAATTTTAAGTTGCCAATTATAATTTAAAATGATCAAATTAATTTAATTATTATCAAAGATTATTAAATTGATATTGCTCAAAATTCCGGGATATTACATTTAAGTTCTTCATTTATCATCTCTTCAAAGACTTCCGAAGGGTGTTGCCCAATTTTGGTGCAAACAAGATTAATGCCCAAAAAGGACAACCCGAATCTCAATCAGGTCTCGTAAGTTTTTTACCCTTCTTTTTTTCGACATCGAATTTTTACGGTAAAACGGAATTACCGTGGCTCGTCTTCGATTTACCATCGTTGGAGAGTGGTGCACCATGGTACTGTTCCATTTCAAATCCATGCATGCATTTCTAAAAGTCGTACGGCACTGTTTCGCCATTTCAGACGGATGTTGCACCTTGCACCGTGGATGTTGCACCGTGTAGATATCGATTATTCGGACGGCCATAACTTCTGGCTCGTTTAGAGTTACGAGAGCCATAACCTGTCATAACGAAGGCCATTGTGAGTTCTACGGCTTTGACAGCTTTCAGCCATCAACGGATAGATTAATGCCCAAAAAGGACAACCCGAATCTCAATCTGGTCTCGTAAGTTTTTTACCCTTCGTTTTTCGACACCGGATTTTTATGGTAAAACGGGATTACCGTGGCTCGTCTTCGATTTACCATCGCTGGAGAGTGCTGCACCATGGTACTATTCCGTTTCAAATCCATGCACGCATTTCTAAAAGTCCTACGGCACTGTTTCGCCATTTCGGACGGATGTTGCACCTTGCACCGTTGATGTTGCACCCTGTAGATATCGATTATTCGGACGGCCATAACTTCTGGCTCGTTTAGATTTACGGGAGCCATAACCTGTCAAAACGAAGGCCACGGTGAGTTCTACGGCTTTGACAGCTTTCAGCCGTCAACGGATAGATTAATGCCCAAAAAGCACAACCCGAGTCTCAATCGGGTCTCGTAAGTTTTTTACCCTTGGTTTTTTCGGCACCGAATTTTTACGATAAAACAGGATTACCGTGGCTCGTCTTCGATTTACCATCGCTGGAGAGTGGTGTACCATGGTACTGTTCCGTTTCAAATCCATACACGCATTTCTAAAAGTCGTACGACACTGTTTCGCCATTTCGGAGGGATGTTGCACCTTGCACCGTTGATGTTGCACCCTATAGATAACGATTATTCGGACGGCCAGAACTTCTGGCTCGTTTAGAGTTACGGGAGCCATAACCTGTCAAAAAGAAGGCCACGGTGAGTTCTATGGCTTTGACAGCTTTCAGCCATCAACGGATAGATTAATGGCCAAAAAGGACAACCCGAATCTCAATCTGGTCTCGTAAGTTTTTTACCCTTCGTTTTTTCGACACCGGATTTTTACGGTAAAACGGGATTACCGTGGCTCATCTTCGATTTACCATCGCTGGAGAGTGGTGTACCACGGTACTGCTCCGTTTCAAATCCTTGCATGCATTTCTAAAAGTCGTACGGCACTGTTTCGCCATTTCGGACGGATGTTGCACCTTGCACCGTGAATGTTGCACCCTATAGATATCGATTATTCGGATGGCCATAACTTCTGGCTCGTTTAGAGTTATGGGAGCCATAACCTGTCAAAACGAAGGCCACGGTGAGTTCTACGGCTTTGACGGCTTTCAGCCGTCAACGGATAGATTAATGCCCAAAAAGGACAACCCGAATCTCAATCGGGTCTCGTAAGTTTTTGACCCTTCGTTTTTTCGACACCGGATTTTTACGGTAAAACGGGATTACCGTGGCTCATCTTCGATTTACCATCGCTAGAGAGTGGTGCATCATGGCACTGTTCCATTTCAAATCCATGGACGCATTTCTAAAAGTCGTACGGCACTGTTTCGCCATTTCGGACGGATGTTGCACCTTGCACCGTGGATGTTGCACCCTGTAGATATCGATTATTCGGGCAGCCATACCTTCTTGCTCGTTTTGAGTTACGGGAGCCATAAACTGTCAAAACGAAGGCCACGGTGAGTTCTACAGCTTTGACAGCTTTCAGCCGTCAACGGATAGATTAATGCCCAAAAAGGACAACCCGAATCTCAATCGGGTCTCGTAAGTTTTTGACCCTTCGTTTTTTCGACACCGGATTTTTACGGTAAAACGGGATTACCGTGCCTCGTCTTCGATTTACCATCGCTGGAGAGTGGTGCACCATGGTACTGTTCCGTTTCAAATTCATGCACGCATTTTTAAAAGTCGTACAACACTGTTTTGCCATTTCGGACGGATGTTGCACCTTGTACCGTGGATGTTGCACCCTGTAGATATCGATTATTCAGACGGCCATAACTTCTGGCTCGTTTAGAGTTACGGGAGCCATAACCTGTCAAAACGAAGGCCACGGTGAGTTCTACGGCTTTGACAGCTTTCAGCCGTATACGGATAGATTAATGCCCAAAAAGGACAACCCGAATCTCAATCGGGTCTCGTAAGTTTTTGACCCTTCGTTTTTTCGACACTGGATTTTTAAGGTAAACGGGATTACCGTGGCTCGTCTTCGATTTACCATCGCTGGAGAGTGGTGCACCATGGTACTTTCGTTTCAAATTCATGCACGCATTTCTAAAAGTTGTACGGCACTGTTTCGCCATTTCGGATGGATGTTGCACCTTGCACCGTGGATGTTGCACCCTGTAGATATCGATTATTCGGACGGCCATAACTTCTGGCTCATTTAGAGTTACGGGAGCCATAACCTGTCAAAACGAAGGCCACGGTGAGTTCTACGGCTTTGACAGCTTTCAGCCGTCAATGGATAGATTAATGCCCAAAAAGCAAAACCCGAATCTCAATCGGGTCTCGTAAGTTTTTTACCCTTCGTTTTTTCGACACCGGATTTTTACAGTAAAACGGCATTACCGTGGCTCGTCTTCGATTTACCATCGCTGGAGAGTGGTGCACCATGGCACTGTTCCGTTTCAAATCCATGGACGCATTTCTAAATGTCGTACGGCACTGTTTCGCCATGGCACTGTCCCTCGCATGATAGAAGTCATCATAGCTTCAAACATAGCTCCATAATCAACAGCTTCCCTAGCAGCTCGACTATCCCTCGCAGCTTGTCTCTCACTTCGACTCATTCTTAATATCTGTAAAAAGAATGATTAGAACACCTTAAGAAACAACTGCATAAGGAGTTCAAATCCATCTAAGCTACTATATTATATATAGTAATCACCCATCAAAATACAATTACGTCTCTCTTACGTAGTTACGTCAGCGAGCGTTGGCTAAAATCGATTAACCAAAGCTCTGATACCAAATGTGACGACCGCCCATGACACCCGCACCAAAACAAGAGGATAGTGCGCTGAAAGGTGTGCCAGGCAGCCATGGACGATAGTCAGGGTAAAATAAAATCGCAGAATCTCTATCGTAACTCACAGCGCATGGATAAAATACAATAGAGAAATATATATATAGTGAAGCCTCATAACAGAAAAATATCATCATATAAGCATCACAGTAGTTTTATACAATCAACTCAACAAATCCATACAACAAGACCTCACTACATAACACTCAGTCAAATACAGCAGCGGATATCCAGTACATATAAGAAATAATATGCATAGCCTCCTGCTCGTCTTCGTCATCATCAGCGGAGAACTCTAAGCACAGCACCTGCCACCTGCTACCTAGTCTGCCCATCCCAACATGGATGAACAGCCCAAGGTAATAAGAGGAGACATAAAACCTTGAGTCAGACAAAGTCTTAGTGAGCAGTAAATTAACTATCAAACATACCAAAAGAGCATAAGGGATAAAAGGAATAGGAAACAAACCATCCCACTCCACCTCTTTCTACAGTGATAGCCCCCAGACACACACTAAGGAGAAGCAAACATAACATAGCAAGTAATTAAAGTAAAGCAATAATCACTCGAGTCAAGGACGATGTTTTCCAAATACAAACCCCCAAGGCCTAAACCAAGATCAGATAAGCACCCAGAAAACACCGCTCTTGAGGCCGAATGATAATACAACCAAACATCCATGACTCTGGCTATCACTGTTATCTTTGCCTTGATTTCACCGTTAGTTGAATGACCACCTGTCAAGGGCTAATGGTAACCCCGGTCTAGACATAACTCCGCACGTCATCGTGACCCGTGCCTAAGCCGAACGCATCAGCCCAGAGTACTAGCACGTCATCGTGACCCGTGCCTGGAACGTCATCGTGACCCGTTCCAACGTACCCTTGCTTTGAGTATGCTAGAACCTTCAACAACGATGAGATCTCAGCCTCCTAGTCATCCTCCTCGATGACTATTTCCATACTAGCTCAAGCGCCTCTCAAGCTAACCATTATCCACCCCAACCCGGACCGCATCACCGAGTTATAACTTTGCACGTCGTCATGACCCGTGCTTGGAACGTCTTCGTGACCCGTCCCATCACAACATATGTCTTGCCTCATCTCATCATAGCAAAGTCTCTCATCTTGGAACGTCCTCATGACCCGTCCCATCTTAACATCACACTTCGCTTCATCGCACCATAGCAAAGTTCCATCTCGATCTCATGCTTTGCTTCCTCGCATCATGGCAAAGACCATCATCATCAAATACATCCATATGAGCTTCCACATCCGCTTCATATGCTACAGGCAGCTTTCACCATTCAAGAGCCTTTCCACTTAGCTTTTGAATCATCTCGAACCATCTTGTTCCAAATCAACTACAAGCTAACTTGGAGCATTCAAATCTATCACACAATCAAACATTAATACAACCAATCAAGCATTCAAACAAGATCTAACAAGCAATATCAAGTATAATGGCAATTTCGTAAATAAATGAGCAAAAGTCCAACATGCATGATTCATAGGTTTTTTGCATAGATCTATCAAATATAAAACATGGGTTTTGTCTCTAACACTTATTAATGAACTTGCATAAGTAAACATCTTCAAAAATGATGGATCTACATGCAGACTTTAGGAAAATGCGAGAAAACACTATCTTAAACACATAAACTAGCCACCAATCCCATATACTCCCTTGGATCCGCGTGAGAGATAACTACCACTCACCAAATCACCCAAACACTCCAAAAACAACACGCTTCAGATCTGGACAGCGGAGATCAAGGTTTGATCCGGCAATATCTCGCCCAAATCGACGAATTCTAGCTCGAACGGATGAAGATCTTCAACTCTGGCACTTGGATCTTCGATCTCGATCTTCGATCTTGGATGGATGTTAGATCTAGATTAGAATGGAGAAAAGAAGATGAAGAAATGTTGTAGACAAGTCTTCAAAATGGCAGCACTTCGTCGCTTCAAAAACCGGTGCCAAAAAGTGAGCCGAACCCCTCTATTTATAGGCTGGAACCACCATGAGTCGTCGCCCTTAACTCGTCGCCGACCCAACTCCTGAGTCGCCCCGACTCATCACCATACCGACTCAACAACCCCAACGACCTATGCCTAGCTGACTCAACTGCACATCCTTCCGACTCAAGCCAACGACTCAACAACTTAACACCTAGCCGACTCAACACAGGCCATTCACACGACTCAACAACCCAGGCCGACTCAACACCTAGCGACACACGACTCAAGACCCCTTTTGCCGACTCAACATGAGTCGTTTACGACTCATTACCATGCCGACCTAACCTTTCAACGACTCAAGACCTAAACCCCTTAAGCCGCTAACCCATGAGTCGGCCATCACCTAAGTCGGCCAACCCTATCACCTGTTGACCCTATGAGTCGGCCACGACTCATCTTGCTAACCCGTCTAAGTCCTAAGTCGGTCACTAACCCTTAAACCACTGTCTCGTGAGTCGGTCACCATCCTTATCTCGGCCAAACCTATAAGCCGTCCCCCCTATAAGTCGTAACTCGTGCACGACTTAATCTATAAGTCGCCGCTTCTATAAGTCGGCAACTACTATGAGTCGGCTACTCAATGACTCGTCCAACCTGTAAACCGTTGCCTACCTTAACTCGGTCCATCCCCTTAAGTCGTCTACGACTTATCTATGAGTCGGTCACGACTCATCCCTTGTACCCGGGTTAACTCCTAAACGACTCAAGCTAAAGGCAACACAAACAACACTAACGACCTGCAAATTCTACGATCTATCGACACGTAAAAATACGGGTCGTTACATTCTCTCCCCCTTAGGAATTTCGCCCCCGAAATTCCAAGCAAACAACAGCAATCACAACTATTCCGCATGCCTACCATCCATAGCAATCAACAAACCATGCATCCAATTCTAGCCTAGCATGCAGAATTCTAGGACTTAGAACAAGCTACAAATTCATGAGATGTCACGACACTTTAGGGCCATACCTCGAAGAGTCCGGGATGAGCTGCCTTCATCCTCTCTTCCTCCTCCCATGTACAGTCGTTAACATCATCACTCCATTGTACCTTGAGCAACGTAATCGTCTTCCTCCTAAGCTGTTTCGTATCGGTTTCAACAATACGAAGCGGCTTACGAGGTCTCGTAACCACAGGGTCAACCTCAAAGTCTTCACAGCTATCAGCAGAAACCACTGTAGTTGGGTCGTGCACATACTTCCGTAGATACGATACATGAAAAACATTGTGCACACCCGCCATCTTTTCCGGTAACTCCAATCTATAAGCGAGCTTTCCAATTCGCTCGGTAATCGGAAATGGTCCAACGAACCTCGGAGTTAACTTTCCTCTCTTTCCGAATCTTATAACATTCCTCAATGGAGAAATCTTCACAAAAACCATCTCACCTACGTCGAATTCCAAATCCTTTCGACGATTATCTGCATAACTTTTCTGACGATCTTGGGCTGCCTTCATTCTTTGCCGAATGATCTCTATACAATCCGAAGTCTGTCGAATCATCTCTGGCCCAAGTATCTGCTTTTCTCCAGTTTCCAACCAACATGTCGGAGAGTTACACGGTCTTCCATATAATGCCTCATATGGTGCCATACCAATACTCGACTGATAACTGTTATTATAAGCAAACTCCACCAAATGAAGGTGATCTTCCCATGATCCACCAAAGTCCAAAACACATGCTCTAAGAAGATCTTCCAAAACTCGGTTGACTCTCTCAGTCTGACCATCTGTTTGAGGGTGATAAGCTGTGCTCAAACACAACTCGGTTCCCAAAACTTCCTGGAAGCTCTTCCAAAATCCACTAGTGAACAATGGGTCTCGATCGCTCACTATACTCTTCGGAATACCATGGAATCGAACAATCCACTTCACATACAACTCAGCCAACTTCGATGCAGTCCTAGTTGATCGAACAGGAATGAACCTTGCACTCTTAGTCAAACGATCTATTATGACCCAAATTCCTTCATTCCCTGCTCTTGTCCTAGGTAGACCATCGATAAAATCCATCGACACTTGCTCCCACTTCCACGTAGGAACCTCTAATGGCTGAAGTAATCCACAGGGCTTCTTCTGCTCAGCTTTCACCAACTGGCAATTCATACACTTGGAAATAAAATTTCCAATATCCTTCTTCATACCTTCCCAGTAGTAAGCCCTCTTCATATCCCGATACATCTTATTACCACCTGGATGAATCGTCAACTTTGAGTGATGACTTTCCCTCAGAACTTCATCTCTCAATCCATCAACATCAGGAACAACCAATCGTCCTTGCTTTCGAAGCCAACCCTCTCGATCGACCTCGAATCCTTTATCCTTCTTTGGTTCCAATCCAGATTCCAAATCACGGATAATCTTGACAAGCTTATCGTCTCTCTTTTGGCTCTCGCCAATCCTTTCCACAAGAGTAGGCCTTATCGATAAGTTTGCCAACATCTCAGGTTCCAATTCACATCTAGGCCTGAAATCAAACCCAGCCAAATACTCGAGACTCTTCCATTCTGAAAACATGGCTCCCAAACCTGCATGTCTTCGGCTCAACGCATCAGCCACTGCGTTACCTTTTCCCGGAGTATAGGCTATACCAAAATCATAAGATGCTAGGAACTCTAGCCACCGTTGCTGTCGAAGATTCAAATCCTTCTGGGAGAACAAATACTTCAACGACTTATGATCTGTAAACAACTCAAATCTAACTCCCAATAGATAGTGTCTCCACATCTTCAAAGCAAACACAATCGCCGCCAACTCCAAATCATGAGTCGGATAATTTCTTTCATGCGGCTTCAGTTGTCGACTAGCATACGCGACAACTTTATCTCTCTGCATTAGCACTGCTCCAAGTCCAGTGCCACATGCATCGGTGTAAACCACCATCTCATCATTCCCACCAGGAATAGTCAAAACAGGAGCACTCGTCAGTCGCTCTTTCAGGATTACGAAAGCTTGCTCACACTTATCGTCCCATCTGAACACTTGGTTCTTCTTCGTCAATCCTGTCAACGGTGCAGCTATCTTGGAAAAGTCTTTGATAAACCGACGATAATATCCTGCTAATCCAAGAAAACTTCTTACATCAGATGCATTCTTAGGTCTAACCCAATCCTGGATTGCTGCCACCTTAGCGGGATCAACCGCTATTCCATTTCCAGAGATAACATGGCCTAAGAACCTCACTTCACTCTTCCAGAAGTGACACTTCGAAAACTTAGCCTTCAGCTGATGTTTCCGTAGTATTTCCAAAACAATCCTCAAGTGCGTCTTGTGCTCTTCCTCAGTTCTGGAATAAACCAAAATATCATCCACAAACACAAGCACGAACTTATTCAACTGATCTCTGAATACTCTATTCATAAGATCCACAAAATATGCTGGCGCGTTAGTCAATCCAAACGGCATTACCAGCCACTCATAAAAACCGGATGGTGTCCTGAAAGCAGTCTTCGGTACACTATCCTTCGCCACTCTCAACTGGTGAAATCCCGTTGCTAAATCCATTTGAGAAAACACCTTAGCCTCGTGAAGCTGATCAAACAAGTCATCTATTCTCGGCAATGGATACTTGTTCTTCTTAGTCACCTTATTCAGCTCACGATAATCCACACACAACCTCAACGATCCATCCGCTTTGGTTGCGAACACAACGGGCGCACCCCATTCGGACACACTTCTCCGAATGAATCCTTTCCGCAAAAGGTCATCAACTTGCACCTTCAGCTCTTGCTGCTCCCTCGGTGCCATCCGCCTAAGAGGCATCACAACAGGTCTGGCTCCCTCAACTAGATCGATACGAAACTCGATCTCCCTATGCGGCGGCAACCCTTTGACTTCGTCAAAGACATCCTCAAATCCATTCACAATAGGCACTGATGACAGTCCATCCCGTGGAACATCCAGCGAATACATGAAGCTCATGAAGACGCCTTCTTCATGCTTACATCGTATCACAACCTTTCGCCCATCCACCTTCCCGACTGTCACCTCCAGCCTCTCACAATCAATCCTAGCCGCATACTTCCTAAGCCAGTCCATACCCAAAATAATTCCGAACCCCGCAAAGTTCAGAACAAAGCAATCACAAACAAACGAGCAATCATGACTCGACACAACTAGACCACGGCATATCATACACAAACATGACGAACCCCCAACTGGATTAGTTACAACCAATGGCCTATCAACAATATCCGGTTCCAAACATAACCGGCCTACCAAATCATCACAAACAAAAGAATGCGACGCTCCAGTATCAAACAACACTCTTACTGGAACACCACAAATGGAAAGAGTACCTTGAACCAACACACTCTTCCCCTTCTCTTCAGCAGTAGGAACTCTTGAAGACGACGGCACAGCTTCCAAGGCATAAGCTTGCACAATCTGCCTATCTTTCCTCGGCTCTGGACAGTCCTTCTTGATGTGTCCCAGCTTATCACAGTTATGGCATTTCAACTGCACCTTCGAATTCTTACAATCCCGAGAGAGATGACCCTTCTGTCGGCAGTTATAGCAGGTCACTTCGCCCTTTGGCTTCTTCTGGCCATCCTTACTTTTCTGCTGTTGCTGCTTCCTCTTCTTATTACCATTCTGCTGTGGTTTAGTTCCTTCCCTGGTTACAGCAACAACAGAACTTTCCTTAGGGAACAAACTCTCATGCCTCAAAGCCTTCTCCACTAGCTTCTCAAATGGATCGTCCAGATGATCCACTAACTGCCTTCCCGGATAAGCATCCAGACAAGTCACAAACTTTTCATTCTTCTGGTAGGGAGAGTCAATATATGATCTGGCATACTTAGACAAAGCTTCAAACTCAGAAATATACTCAAGAACAGGCCTCCCTCCTTGCTTGAGCTCTACAAACCTTTTAAACAAGGCAGACTTCTGAACAGTGGAGATGAACTTGGCCTCAAATCTAACTTGGAATTGCTCCCAAGTAATCTCTTCTTATGGTGTATCTATGGTGATAGAATTCCACCAATCAGCAGCTCTTCCCTGAAGCTGTCTCGATGCAAGCTTCCTCTTAGTTGCGTCATCAATTCCCAAATCACCAAAAATCCTTCGGCAAGCATCAATCCATCTCTGTACCTCAATAGTCGACTCTGTCCCCAAGAAAGCTTTTCCCCCGAGAGAAGTATAATCCTTGCAAAGCTTGGCAAAATCCACCGGTCTCGGAGCTTGGACTTGAACTCCCACATCCACAGATGATCCGGAAGCTGGTACCCTCCTCATGATAGAAGTCATCATAGCTTCAAACATAGCTCCATAATCAACAGCTTCCCTAGCAGCTCGACTATCCCTCGCAGCTTGTCTCTCACTTCGACTCATTCTTAATATCTGTAAAAAGAATGATTAGAACACCTTAAGAAACAACTGCATAAGGAGTTCAAATCCATCTAAGCTACTATATTATATATAGTAATCACCCATCAAAATACAATTACGTCTCTCTTACGTAGTTACGTCAGCGAGCGTTGGCTAAAATCGATTAACCAAAGCTCTGATACCAAATGTGACGACCGCCCATGACTCCCGCACCAAAACAAGAGGATAGTGCGCTGAAAGGTGTGCCAGGCAGCCATGGACGATAGTCAGGGTAAAATAAAATCGCAGAATCTCTATCGTAACTCACAGCGCATGGATAAAATACAATAGAGAAATATATATATAGTGAAGCCTCATAACAGAAAAATATCATCATATAAGCATCACAGTAGTTTTATACAATCAACTCAACAAATCCATACAACAAGACCTCACTACATAACACTCAGTCAAATACAGCAGCGGATATCCAGTACATATAAGAAATAATATGCATAGCCTCCTGCTCGTCTTCGTCATCATCAGCGGAGAACTCTAAGCACAGCACCTGCCACCTGCTACCTAGTCTGCCCATCCCAACATGGATGAACAGCCCAAGGTAATAAGAGGAGACATAAAACCTTGAGTCAGACAAAGTCTTAGTGAGCAGTAAATTAACTATCAAACATACCAAAAGAGCATAAGGGATAAAAGGAATAGGAAACAAACCATCCCACTCCACCTCTTTCTACAGTGATAGCCCCCAGACACACACTAAGGAGAAGCAAACATAACATAGCAAGTAATTAAAGTAAAGCAATAATCACTCGAGTCAAGGACGATGTTTTCCAAATACAAACCCCCAAGGCCTAAACCAAGATCAGATAAGCACCCAGAAAACACCGCTCTTGAGGCCGAATGATAATACAACCAAACATCCATGACTCTGGCTATCACTGTTATCTTTGCCTTGATTTCACCGTTAGTTGAATGACCACCTGTCAAGGGCTAATGGTAACCCCGGTCTAGACATAACTCCGCACGTCATCGTGACCCGTGCCTAAGCCGAACGCATCAGCCCAGAGTACTAGCACGTCATCGTGACCCGTGCCTGGAACGTCATCGTGACCCGTTCCAACGTACCCTTGCTTTGAGTATGCTAGAACCTTCAACAACGATGAGATCTCAGCCTCCTAGTCATCCTCCTCGACGACTATTTCCATACTAGCTCAAGCGCCTCTCAAGCTAACCATTATCCACAACAACCCGGACCGCATCACCGAGTTATAACTTTGCACGTCGTCATGACCCGTGCTTGGAACGTCTTCGTGACCCGTCCCATCACAACATATGTCTTGCCTCATCTCATCATAGCAAAGTCTCTCATCTTGGAACGTCCTCATGACCCGTCCCATCTTAACATCACACTTCGCTTCATCGCACCATAACAAAGTTCCATCTCGATCTCATGCTTTGCTTCCTCGCATCATGGCAAAGACCATCATCATCAAATACATCCATATGAGCTTCCACATCCGCTTCATATGCTACAGGCAGCTTTCACCATTCAAGAGCCTTTCCACTTAGCTTTTGAATCATCTCGAACCATCTTGTTCCAAATCAACTACAAGCTAACTTGGAGCAATCAAATCTATCACACAATCAAACATTAATACAACCAATCAAGCATTCGAACAAGATCTAACAAGCAATATCAAGTATAATGGCAATTTCGTAAATAAATGAGCAAAAGTCCAACATGCATGATTCATAGGTTTTTAGCATAGATCTATCAAATATAAAACATGGGTGTTGGGCGAATTCTCACCCAGAAGACCTCGAGACTAAGAAGCATTGGTTTCACCCGGAGTCGCGACCCACTCTTCATCCAGCAAGGACAAGGGTCCATTCGGCATGATCATCCGGTAGCCGGACCAACCATATTCGGGCAAATCTCAAGTGCCATTCGGCATGCCCATCCGGTAGCCGAACCAACTCCCCTGCTACAGCCGGACCACCACCACCGAACCACCTACATAACCGGACCAAACGACTACCGGTCCACATTCTCACACTCCTACCACCGGACCAGGCAAGCACCGAACCAACCCTCTCCTTTCCCCTGCCGGTCCACATGCACACCTACCACCGGTCCAAGCTCATAGCCGAATGAAGCCTTGCCGAACCAGAAGATTGCCAGTCCAGATTGCTTCAGCCCGGGCCCACCAGCAGCTATATGCTTCCAAGGCCCCTGCCCTCAACCTCACTCTATAAATAGAGGGGCAGTGGTACAACAATGGCAGACAAGTTTGAGAGCTCAAGCAAGGAAGGAACTTTCAAACTACTTTCAAACACTTGTATACAACGCATTGTACTTGTAACCTGAAAGAAAGAAGATAATAACATATAAAGTGGACGTAGGCACATTCTGGCCGAACCACTATAAATCTGTGTGTCTTTTACATTTCAGCCCCTACTTTTCTCATATTTACATACTCATCTAAAATCATTGAAAATTACATATAATCAACTAAATAATACGACTTGGAGGTGTTTGTCCATTTTTTGTGCAAACATTTTTGGTGCTTTCACTGAGAACTGAACTCAGGCTTCATCTTCTCCCACTCAACCTTTTTCCTAACGACATCACTCGTTGCTTAGAAATCATGCCTTCCAAACAGAGAAGGGATGTTAACAAAGGAAAGAACATCGCAACTAGCAGCCTTCCAGATCCAGCAATCACAGATCAGCCCACTTCAACAGCAGTACCAGATGAAAATCAGGAAAATCCAACTGGTCCCGCAACGGAACAACCAATCACTAGGGCAGATCTGGACAGGGTTGTGGCTGAAGTAACTAACCGCTTCACATCCCAACAAGAAACTTTGGTGGACCAACTCATGACACGCTTAAGGGACGCTGAAGAGTCCAACCGCAACACTGAATCATGGGGTGAATCCCAATCCGGAGGATCCCGGAGGCAACAAAGGTCTTCACTCTTCGAACAAGCTATCAACAGGAAAAACGATGATAGGGGCCGCGCCCGGACTCAGCCCGAATTCCGACTCGAGGAAGCCCTTGGAACCGAACCTAGCGGGGGAGGCACCAGGCGAGGGTCGGATGTAGCTGAGCCAGTCATGCCACCTAATCATAGAAACCCCGCTGAACGGAGCCGAGCTAGAACCCAGCCCGAAGTTGACCCCATGGATGTGCTCGAAACAGAACCCCACAGGGGAAGATCAAGGCAGGGGGCAACTGTAGCTGGTCCTAGCGTGCATCCAAGCAGCCAAAGACAACCACTGGATAATGCTAGAGGTGATAGACTGTACCATCCCTACAGGTCATCTGGACGAGATAGATCCCGCAGGGAAGAACCGAGCTCATTTTTGTCCGCTCCAAGTTCTGACGAGCGGATGGCACGATTATTCAGAGAATGTGTCCAACGGGAGCAAAGGGACCGGGGAATAGGCGCTAGGGTCACCAGTCCCTTTACCCGAAATATCGAAACTGCCATCACTCCCCGGGAATGGAAAATGCCAACCATGGAACCTTACAAAGGAACTTCCGACCCCATCGTACACCTGCAGAGATACACCCAGCATATGCTCATGAGTGGAGCAACAGAAGGAGTATTATGTAAATGCTTTCCGCTATTCCTATCAGATCTAGCTACCTCCTGGTTCTGCCATCTACCCCAAGGATCCATCAACTCATGGGAGATGTTAAAAGAAAGGTTTATTAGCCAGTTCCGCATCCATGTGGAACAACCCAGGGATGCTTATTCTCTATCCAATGTCAAACAGAAAACCGGAGAGACGCTACAACAATATCTAACACGGTTCAACGCCGCAGCGGCAGCAGTTCAAGATGCCGATGAAAAACTCACTCTAATGGCCCTCTGTAGTGGTGTGCATCCAGACACCAAGTTTGCCAGAAGATTAACTAAGGAAAAACCAGTTACCTTGCCTGATTTCTTCCATGAAGCTGGAAAGTATATGAGACTTGAAGACGCTGCTACGGAGAGGCAGCCAGGGCAACAAGGCAAGATAATTCAGGACAAGGTTCCCACTGCAGCTAAGGACGCTCGAAGAAATGAATCTAGAGACAATGCTGGGGGCAGAAAGGGTGAGAAGCGCCAATATCGACCAGGGCCAAGATTTGACTCCTACACTCCTTTGAATGAAACAATCGAAAACATCTACCTAGCCACTCAGGGCGAACTCGGATACAAGCGCCCCCCGCACAAGAAAGAATCAGATAACGCACTCAAGTCCGGAAAGTTCTGTCGCTTCCACGAATCCCACGGACATGACACCAATGAATGCCACCATCTTCGGGACTTGATCGAAGAACACATTAGAAGAAGAAGACTGGAACGTTATGTGAAAAGTCAGAACAGGACTCCAACTCCTGCCAATGAGAACTCAAAGCAACCCCTCCCAGAAGTAGGCGGAGGGAGTCGCAACAATCACAACACCAGTGGCTCTAGTCAAGAGAAGATAGTAGTCCTTACCATCTCAGGAGGA
The DNA here is from genome assembly GCA_030765085.1 of Allium cepa. NCBI lineage: Eukaryota > Viridiplantae > Streptophyta > Magnoliopsida > Asparagales > Amaryllidaceae > Allium > Allium cepa. Next base: position 30,828,729 of record CM060943.1, on the reverse strand, counting down.
CCACACATTGCCGACAGAAGTTGGGCAGAGATGGAAAGGTACGGCAAGTCGCTTAGAAATGCCGAAGGATATGTTAACTCCATTACGGAGGAACGCCACCCGAAACGAAAAGAAAACGACGACATCATATTCAGTAGGCGTGATTTGGAAGGAAGACAGTACCCACATATGGATCCTATGGTCATCTCTGCCTGGTTCGGTCCAGCTAAAGTTTTTCGGATTCTAATAGACACAGGAAGCTCCGTTAATATCCTGTTCAAACATGCTTTCGACAAAATGAAGTTATCAATGAAGGATGTATCCCCCTGTGACAAACCACTGCACGGTTTCACTGGAGATGCAAAAATGCCCCTCGGGCAACTTGACCTCTTCGTCGAAATAGGAAGTCATCCCCGCTCCGTTGTGCGAAAACAAACGTTCGTACTAATAGAAAACCACTCGGCTTACAACGCTTTCTTGGGAAGACCAGCCTTGTCTGACTTTCAGATTGTATTAGCCCCCTGGTGCCTGAAAATGAAATTTCCAACAGACAACGGAGTAGGAGAAGTAGAAGGAGATCAAGGTGCTGCCCGAGACTGCTACGTAACTGAACTTCGCAATAACCGCAGAAAGAATAAAGGAAAAGATGCAGAGACTACTCTCTGCATGAAAAGCTTGGAGGCATAGCAACTAAAGAAAGCCCCTCCTCTTCGATACACAAGCGATCCCTTCAATGAACTAGACCCCAGGGATAAAGAGGAGGAGGCTACCGCCGAGCCTGCAGAGGCTATGGAATTCGTATCGGTAGATAAGCATGATTCAAGTAGACTATTAAAAATCGGATCTCAGCTGAAAACGGAATTGAAGGATCGACTCATTGACTTTCTCCGCCACAACTTAGATGTATTTGCGTGGACCCATGCCGATATGACAGGAATCTCCCCAGACGTAGCATGCCACATGTTGAACATCGATCCCACCAAGGTACCAGTAAAGCAGAAAAAGAGGAGCATGGGGGCAGAGCGATCAGCAGCCCTTGATGAGGAAGTAAAAAATCTACTTGCTAATGACTTCATACGGGAAGCCATCTACCCAGAATGGATCGCTAACCCAGTGCTAGTAAAAAAGGCCAATGGAAAGTGGCGAACATGTATTGACTTCTCCAATCTGAATGACGCTTGCCCGAAAGACTGCTTCCCACTTCCCCGAATTGACCAACTCGTGGACAGCACAGCTGGGCACGAACTCCTATCTTTTATGGATGCATACTCCGGATATAACCAGATCCCCATGCACGCTCCCGATCAGGACCACACTAGCTTCATCACCGACCGCGGATTATATTGTTACAAAGTCATGCCTTTTGGACTCAAAAATGCTGGAGCTACCTATCAACGCCTCGTCAACAAAATGTTCGCAGAACTGATAGGACGTACTATGGAAGTATATGTGGATGACATGTTGGTGAAGTCCAGGAAAGCCAACGACCATGTAAGCCATCTGGACGATATGTTTCGGGTACTTCGCCGATATGGAATGAAGCTGAATCCTCTAAAGTGCTCCTTCGGAGTATCATCGGGAAAATTCTTAGGATTCATCGTCCACGCCAGAGGAATCGAAGCAAACCCTGAACAAATCCGAGCTTTAAAAGAAATAAGGATACCTTCCACTCGAAAAGAAATGCAGAGCCTAAACGGAAAGGTGGCCGCCCTAAGCAGATTCATTTCCAAGGCAACTGACAAGTGTGTCCCTTTCTTCGAAGCACTCAAGAAAGACAAAGGGAGGTTCGAGTGGACCGACGAATGCTTAAAAGCCTTCCTCAACCTAATCGAACACCTTCAGAGACCACCAGTACTCTCAACTCCAAATGAAGGTGAAGTGTTATACCTATACCTCGCTGTATCATCTCATGCTCTAAGCGCCGCCTTGGTAAGAGAAGAAGACCGCACACAACGTCCGGTTTACTTTGTAAGCAAGAGATTTACGGGGGCAGAAGCCAGATATCCTAAACTTGAGAAGTTAGCATATTGTTTATTGATCGCGTCACGGAAACTGCGACACTACTTCCAGTCTCACTCCATCAGGGTTCTAACCGATCAACCACTAAGACAAGTGCTCCATCGTCCTGACACTTCTGGGCGACTCCTCAAATGGTGCATCGAACTAAGTCAGTATGATATCACCTACCATCCCCGCACCGCTATCAAAGGACAAGCCATGGCTGATTTCATTGCCGAATTCACTACCAACGAAGGCAAGGAACAATCCGAAGTAGCAAAAAACATCAAGTGGAACCTCTTTGTAGACGGAGCATCAAACGAACAAGGCTCGGGGGCAGGTATTGTGATCGTCACCCCCAGGGGAAGAAAGTTGTACTATGCATTAAGATTGGAGTTCACGGCCACTAACAACGATGCTGAATATGAAGCAGTAATAGCGGGATTGGAACTGGCCCTAGAAATTGGGATCAATTCCTTATGTATTCATAGTGATTCTCAGCTTATCGTAAACCAGGTACTAGGAGAATTCCAGACTCGAGGAGAACGGCTCACAGCATACCTAAAGAAAACCAGACTGCTGCTCGATCGATTGGACCATTATCTAATCAAACACATTCCTCGAGAAGAAAACCAAGAGGCAGATGAACTTGCAAAGCAAGCTAGTATGAAGGACAACACCATTCCCGGAGCACTAGTAATCTCAAGGCAGCTAGCCCCGAGTTTCGAACAAGCGAATCTGATAACTGCAATCGAAGAAGGAACCTGGATGACTCCTATCCGGAAATATTTGCAAGATGGCATACTACCCGACAGGCGTGACGAAGCCAAGAAGATCTTGAGGAAAGTTCCCCACTACACAATGCAAGAAGGCATCCTCTACCGGCGTGGCTTCTCTAGCCCCCTATTAAGATGCGTCGCCGGAAGGGAAGCCAAGGAGATATTAACAAACATCCATCAGGGAGGATGCGGAGATCACACTGGAGGACAGACTTTGGCAAGAAAGATACTCCGATATGGATATTACTGGCCCACACTAAACAAAGATGCCCTAGACTTCGTTAAGAAATGCGACAGATGTCAGAAGTTCGCCAAGATCCCTCGACTACCCACAAACGAAATTACTCAAATGACCAGCCCTTGGCCCTTTGCCGTATGGGGAATTGACTTAATTGGCGAACTGCCAACGGGCCGAGGCGGAGCCAAATATGCTATAGTGGCAGTCGATTATTTCACCAAATGGGTGGAAGCGGAACCTTTAAATAAAATATCTTCAGCAAAAGTTATCAACTTCTTGATCAAAAACATTCTGTGCAGGTATGGAGTCCCCCTCAAGATCGTATCAGACAACGGACTCCAATTTGACAGCGAAGAATTTGCCGACTGGTGCCAAGAGCATGGAATTCATAAAAGCTTCTCATCAGTAGCTTACCCTCAGGCAAACGGACAAGTTGAAGCTGTCAACAAAATTCTCAAAACCCTAATCAAGAAGAAACTTGAAAAGTCAAAAGGCGCTTGGGTGGACGAACTTCCTACGGCACTATGGGCATACCGCACATCTTTCAGAACATCAACGGGACATACTCCTTTCTCTTTGGCATATGGATCGGAGGCAATGCTCCCAGTTGAGACTATTGTGCCTTCCCACCGTAGGATCCACTACAACCCAGAAGAAAACGAAGAACTCCTCCTCATGTCTTTGGATCTGATTGAGGAAAGGAGAAACGATGCAGCACTCAAAGCAGCAGCTCACAAACAAAAAGTGGCAGCACTATACAATTCCAAAGTCAAGCATCGCAGCTTACAAGAAGGAGATCTTGTCCTCAGGCGAATCTTTCCGCGCCCCGGGGCACTGGACCCCATCTGGGACGGACCATATGTAATTCACAAAGATCTCCACAACGGAGCTTACATTTTGTCAACAGTGGACGGAGAGGTGTTCCAGAGGGCATGGAACATCCGACACCTCCGTCGATACTTTTCTTAACTTGTACTGCCCATATGAAGTGAATTAACAAAGAGAATCAGTGGACGTAGGCATTTTCGTGCCGAACCACTTTAAAAAATCTTGTCTCTTTTTAACTTGTTCCTTTATGTCTTGGCTACTTGTTAAGCGTTATCCCTTTCTGTTGAACAAAATTCTATGGCATCTCCACTCAAGACGCACCGCGGCCTCATCTGGACTAGGCCTAACAGGTACGCTACGATTCTATGCACTCGCCAATGAGACTCTTTTGCCCCGGCATCCCTCTGCTGCAGGTTAACTCATTGCGCGCCTGCCCTCAAAGCCAACTGTAATGAGCCGATTATAAGTCATCATAAAGGCCGACTATAGCCGATGGCAGCTCATTACGGCGTTCGGCTCGTCGGTAACTGTGAACCTACTTTAAGCCCCAACATAAGGTGTGGCCAGCCAGGGGTAGTTCACGGCCAACGGCACCCACGCTAGCCGGCCACGGTAAATCGAATAATACCCACGATTACGGACCATAATGGTTCGGGTAGTTACCGTGCGCGATCTCGGCTCCGATGTGTCTTAAGTGCGGCTGTGGTAAAAAAGAAAACTCCCCGCGGAGGCGTAAGATGGGTGACAAATGTCTCCAAGACCCACAGCTAGGGAAAGTGACTACAAAACCCGTTTGCCACGAACTTAAGCACATCGACGGCCTTCCGTGACTGGAAGTTTTACTTTTACTATATTTCCATTTCATTTAAATATTTTTCTCCTATCCTGTATAACAAACTCTAAAGTACAGGAAACCAAATAGGAAGCATTCACTCATGAGGCTCTAAGCCTGCGTGCTGGGTAGCAGGGCGCTCTGCTATACCCGTGAACAGTTACACAAGACACTCAAAGCTACCGCCTGCGAATAAAACATAAAGGGCGGTACTCTCTTCTCTTGTACATAAATGCGTAACTATAACTTATTCATACACTGACATTGCAAAACGTGAAATTATATTTCAAGCAAAAACTTAACATCAAACACAAGTGGAATCACAGGCATATACATAATTATACTTCTCACACAGCACATAAAGATAGCAACAACATTTAAACATGACAAAATCAGCTTATATTATAAGATCACACGAAGTTATTCTTTGCAAATAATTTTATTACAGTTGCATATCAAAGACTAACATGAACAGTGATAAAAAAGAAACAAAAAGATGGCAGATGCATCCACACTCCATCACCAACTCCCCCAGCCTACTTAGCCGCAGGATCGGAGCCCCCAGCATGTGGATCTGAAGTCCCACCTGTCCAGATCAGAAGAGGAATTCATTAAACGAACGATCAAGTTATGAAAACACGAAAAGAAAAGAAAGGGAAAAGAATAACTCACCAGCATCCGCCGCTTGATCCTCATCATCCAACTGCACGCCCGCTTCCTCTGCAGCGAGTAGCCGCATCCCCTCCTTCACCGCCGCTTGCTCCTCCTTTGAGAACTGAGCAGTAACCGCACTCAAGTTGAAAGCCTCTCCGCCTTCCTTACCCGCATTCACCCTGGCCTCCTCTAAAGCCTGGAGATACACCTTGGCCATGACCCGAGGGTAATCGTCCATCCAAGACAAGCCGCCCTCCTTCCAAGTGTGGAAGTACATATCCTGCAACATCTCATCCATCATCCCCTCGTTTTCCTCAAACTCCCTCACCCGGGCCTCGGAAGCTTGCAACTTGGTGATGGCGACGTCCCTCTCTGATTGGTATCTCAAGCAGTCAGCCTGGAGTGACCTCCTCATTTCCTCTTCCTTCAACTTGAGGGACCTCCTCATCTCCTCCATCTCCTCCTTCAACTCGGCCTGAGCCATCTCCGCAGCCTCGAGCCTCCCTGACAACTCCTCTACCCGCTCGAGATCCGCATTTCGAACCTCATCCACCGTTGCGATAGCTATGTTAATCCGTTCCCTGCAAGCGACCTCCATCTTCCGTAATTCCGCCCTACTGGCCTTCTCCATGGTCTCTTTCAGACGCTTGGAGGCTTCCTCATGCTGGGAAATCTGGATGGCTTGGTCGGCGAGTTGCTTGGCCTGATCGGCAACCTTTAACCTCAACCGAATGTTAGCACTCCCGATCTCTTCCCCGGCCTTGACCAACTTAGCATGATGCTCCATTAACTTCTTGGTCTCTGCGGCCACCCGGTCGATATTAGCCTTGGCCTCATCCCCCATGGTGACTACCCGTGTAGTAAGTAAATCAAGATCTAAAGATTTGGCCTCGTCCAGCACTCTTACCATGGGGTTGCGGGGAAGTAGGTGCTCGCCCGTGGTCTCATCGAATGAAATGTCCCGAAAACTTGGGTCTAAATCAGGATGGCCGGCAAAAGGGTCACGAGGCACGGGGCGAGGCACATCGGGACGCCTTATATGAATGACAGTAGAACTCTTGGAAGGAGGAGGAGGGGGGCAGGGCTCCGTGCTCTCCTCCGTAGTATCACGAGGAGGCTGAGTAGGGGGAGACAGAGTAGGAAGCTGCGAAGCAGAAGAAGACTCAAATAAGGAACGGCTCCGCTTCCTTTTCTGAATGCCCTCTTCGATGACCCCAAGAAGAGGGCGGTACTTGACTACGTCCCCAGTGCGATCAGTAGAAGGTTTCGCGGAAGCTCTCCTCGACTTAAATTGTTCAAGGCGGTGTCGAACATCCGACGTTTTACCCGCCTGGCCTGCCCCTGGAATAAAGAACAAGTGTTACGAACATACAATAATCCGCAATTCAAAAAAATGTGCTAAGTTAAAAAGAAAGAAAAGTGAGGAGACACATCTGTTATACAAACCCGGCGGAGGAGTGGGATACTGCAATAAGTCCTGGATCTCATTCCAGGACGGAAGTGAACCGTAAAAAATTTCTAAGTCCTTATCGAAAATAGAATCGGCAGAAGACAAAAGTTCACCTTGCATCGCCGGAATCACCCTAGCTGAGGAACCCTTAGAGGATGGGTCAGTGCCAGCCACAGCTTTGCCGGTTTCCTTTGCCTTCTCCGTTCCCTTCTCCGTTTCCGACTCTCCCTCCGACTCCCCGAAGGCCCGACGGAGAGCCTCATCCAGTTCGAGGTCTTGTTCAGAGGTTAGAGCAGCAACACCACTACCACCTTGACCTTCGCCATCTCCTCCACCCTCCGACCCTTCTCCAACTTCGCCTCCTTCCTCCTCTTCTACACCTTCCTCCTCCGGGACAATCGGGCAAGTACTTGGAGAAGGGCCATCGGACTTCCTCAGTTTCTTCCCCCCGACCACGGGACGCTCTGCGAAAGGCTCCCTCTTACCGCTCTTTACCTTATCCCCCTCCTTAGCTTTAGCAGCCTTCTCCTCAGCCGTGTCTCTTTGCTTAACCACGGACTGGTGCGGTAAGATCAAATTATACTCCAAGAGGGTTGCGTTCCTGATCAAGAAGGAGGCCGACCGGTCCCGTGCCGGAATAGCCTTTAGTTCAGCAGCCATTCGCACCAAGGAATCATCCTCCACAACTGCAATACCACCTGTCGCTAGCCAGAAATAGAAGCATGTCAGAAAAAACACTACAGTCAAAACATGGAAAATATAAATGAAATCCATCTTACAGCCAGAAGTGAAAAGGCGGAAAGAAACAGCATCGTCCTTGATGAAGAACCACTCTTTCTTGAACATGGTAAACTTGGAATATAAGTCCAGAACTGGTTTGAAGGGTACGGCCGCCTCCAGACTAATATACGGAGACCCCTTCTTATAGCCTCTCAGGTTGTACAAGTATCGGATCTCCCGGTTAGAAGGAGGACGCCCGTACCTCCTCTGGAAGATGACAAAGAGGCTCACCAGGATAGCATATGAGTTAGGCTGAAGCTGGAAGGGAGCCACCTTCAAATATGTGGTGAAGCTTACTATCCAAGCGTTGATAGGGGGGATAGCGCCGCACATGCAATGGTATCTGCTAAAAGCGAAGTAGCCCTCGGGAGGATTATATGGCATCACTCCATCTCCCGGCAGCAGCATAAGAGCCCTATCTATCCCGAAGGAACGGGATATGACGTCAAGTTGCTCCTCCTTTAGGGAGCTAGGAAAGCAATCCGGGGGAGAGACCAAAAGTTCCTGTGGACCATATCCGTCCACTAGAGACCTCGGAATAGGTCGGTGTTGCCCGGATCCTGGTTGGACTGGGGGCAAGGAAGAAGAAGGCTCTCCTGTGCCTCTAGACTTCTTTCTATCCGATCGTGTTTCCGCTTTGCGAGACATTTTCTGCAACACAAGGAAAGCATGGCATTAGAACAGGGAACATAGAAAAGTAAACAAACAAGTGCGTGCAAGTGTGGGGTTTCATTCGCAAACTAAAGTTTCCAAGTTCATTCAGTTTCCAAGTTCATTCGGTTTCCAAGTTCATTCGGTTTCCAAGTTCATTCGGTTTCCAAGTACATTCGGTTTCCAAGTTCATTCGGTTTCCATCACATTCGGTCATCATGTTCATTCGGTGGTGCTATATCGAGTGCATTCGGTGCACAAGGCATTCGGCCCCAAGGCCGTAGTCCCATTCGGTGAAGCGAAGACATACGTGTGTATTCGGTAATAAGTATATACCTGGTTCGGTATAAGGTTGGTTCGGCAAACACCTGGTTCGGCAATGAAGTGGTTCGGCGCTTGTTGATTCGGTAAAGAAAAACTAAGGGGGTGTAGCCCCTATATATAGACGGTGACAATACCACCGGACCAAACGATTCGGCCTAACGGACCAATCCCCAGCCGAATGAAACCTTCAACCTCTCTACACCGGACCAACCAAGCACCGAATAAAAGTATCCCTCCTACCACATGCCAAATGAAACCCTCCATACCGGATCAACCCTTAACCGAATGAAAACCACACCTACCTCGGATCAAACGAAAACATATACCTACTCAACGCCAAATGGAGCTGTATCTACCAGCAGAAACTAAAAACTAGTGGCGTGCAAAGCGCCTCCCTCAGATAAGTACCAAACTCCAGAACTAACTAATAAAATAAGATTATGATAACGATGAATAAGTCGTAAAATCCTCACCGACGTGGATTAAATCGTTTACACGTGTACGCGACCTCGAATGGTCCATAGGCACGCTCTGAATGGCTATTAACCCTACCATCGTGGGAATTTACACTTTGACACGCATTTTTAAGCCCATCGGTCAAATGGATATTTGATAATTGTGAAATGGCTAAGCTACTTACACATGTACGGGGTCGCGAACGATCCCTAGGCATGCTCTGAGCTGGCGATAAACCACCTTGGCAAACGACCCAGGGACCCACTCTAACGTGAACCTGGCATCGACGATGCTAAGCCCCTTCGGGGCACACTTGCTCGTCCCGAGCAACACAGTTCACTTCATCTCAGATATTCCGACCACGAACGGTCGTTATTTGAAACCACACTAAAACTGTAAATTCCTTTGCAGGACATCAGCAGGATACGAACGTCCAGCCCATGGCGTTACGAAACAAGCCTTTCTATCACCGGGAAACAAAGCGCGACACGTGCAAGCACGCGCCCCACTTTGGGGGGCAAATGTTGGGCGAATTCTCACCCAGAAGACCTCGAGACTAAGAAGCATTGGTTTCACCCGGAGTCGCGACCCACTCTTCATCCAGCAAGGACAAGGGTCCATTCGGCATGATCATCCGGTAGCCGGACCAACCATATTCGGGCAAATCTCAAGTGCCATTCGGCATGCCCATCCGGTAGCCGAACCAACTCCCCTGCTACAACCGGACCACCACCACCGAACCACCTACATAACCGGACCAAACGACTACCGGTCCACATTCTCACACTCCTACCACCGGACCAGGCAAGCACCGAACCAACCCTCTCCTTTCCCCTGCCGGTCCACATGCACACCTACCACCGGTCCAAGCTCATAGCCGAATGAAGCCTTGCCGAACCAGAAGATTGCCAGTCCAGATTGCTTCAGCCCGGGCCCACCAGCAGCTATATGCTTCCAAGGCCCCTGCCCTCAACCTCACTCTATAAATAGAGGGGCAGGGGTACAACAATGGCAGACAAGTTTGAGAGCTCAAGCAAGGAAGGAACTTTCAAACTACTTTCAAACACTTGTATACAACGCATTGTACTTGTAACCTGAAAGAAAGAAGATAATAACATATAAAGTGGACGTAGGCACATTCTGGCCGAACCACTATAAATCTGTGTGTCTTTTACATTTCAGCCCCTACTTTTCTCATATTTACATACTCATCTAAAATCATTGAAAATTACATATAATCAACTAAATAATACGACTTGGAGGTGTTTGTCCATTTTTTGTGCAAACAATGGGTTTTGTCTCTAACACTTATTAATGAACTTGCATAAGTAAACATCTTCAAAAATGATGGATCTACATGCAGACTTTAGGAAAATGCGAGAAAACACTATCTTAAACACATAAACTAGCCACCAATCCCATATACTCCCTTGGATCCGCGTGAGAGATAACTACCACTCACCAAATCAACCAAACACTCCAAAAACAACACGCTTCAGATCTGGACAGCGGAGATCAAGGTTTGATCCGGCAATATCTCGCCCAAATCGACGAATTCTAGCTCGAACGGATGAAGATCTTCAACTCTGGCACTTGGATCTTCGATCTCGATCTTCGATCTTGGATGGATGTTAGATCTAGATTAGAATGGAGAAAAGAAGATGAAGAAATGTTGTAGACAAGTCTTCAAAATGGCAGCACTTCGTCGCTTCAAAAACCGGTGCCAAAAAGTGAGCCGAACCCCTCTATTTATAGGCTGGAACCACCATGAGTCGTCGCCCTTAACTCGTCGCCGACCCAACTCCTGAGTCGCCCCGACTCATCACCATACCGACTCAACAACCCCAACGACCTATGCCTAGCCGACTCAACTGCACATCCTTCCGACTCAAGCCAACGACTCAACAACTTAACACCTAGCCGACTCAACACAGGCCATTCACACGACTCAACAACCCAGGCCGACTCAACACCTAGCGACACACGACTCAAGACCCCTTTTGCCGACTCAACATGAGTCGTTTACGACTCATTACAATGCCGACCTAACCTTTCAACGACTCAAGACCTAAACCCCTTAAGCCGCTAACCCATGAGTCGGCCATCACCTAAGTCGGCCAACCCTATCACCTGTTGACCCTATGAGTCGGCCACGACTCATCTTGCTAACCCGTCTAAGTCCTAAGTCGGTCACTAACCCTTAAACCACTGCCTCGTGAGTCGGTCACCATCCTTATCTCGGCCAAACCTATAAGCCGTCCCCCCTATAAGTCGTAACTCGTGCACGACTTAATCTATAAGTCGCCGCTTCTATAAGTCGGCAACTACTATGAGTCGGCTACTCAATGACTCGTCCAACCTTTAAACCGTTGCCTACCTTAACTCGGTCCATCCCCTTAAGTCGTCTACGACTTATCTATGAGTCGGTCACGACTCATCCCTTGTACCCGGGTTAACTCCTAAACGACTCAAGCTAAAGGCAACACAAACAACACTAACGACCTGCAAATTCTACGATCTATCGACACGTAAAAATACGGGTCGTTACATCCGCCGAACCAGAAGTTGCCAGTCCAGATTGCATCAGCCCAAGCCCACCAGCAGCTATAAGCATCCAAGACCCCTGCCCCCTGCCTCACTCTATAAATAGAGGGGCAGGGGTACAACAATGGAGGACAATTTCTGGAGACAAGTTTGAGAGCTCAAGCCCGGAAGGAACTCTCAAACAACTTTAGATACTTGTAATCAAAGCTTTGTACTTGTAATCTGAAGGAAAAAAGGAGAATAACATATAAAGTGGACGTAGGCACGTTCTGGCCGAACCACTATAAATCTGTGTGTCTTTTACAGTTTAGTCCCTGCTTTTCATATATTTGCATAAATCATCCAAATCACTAAGAATAACATAAAATCAACCAACTCATACGACTTTGGGTGTTTGCGGCCATTTTTTACGCAAACATTTTGGTGCTTTCACTGAGAAGAACCAGCTTCCGCTACACGGATAGAAGTTGAATTTGAAAGTCTAAGAGTTCAGATCTAAGAGTTATGACAAGACAAACAAGTAGTGGAAGACAAAAGGGCAGAGAAATGTGAACATGAAGGAAAATCAAGAGACTTCTTCTAGAAATGGAGCAGGAGGAGCATCCATCTACATGAGCATCCATCTACATCACCAGGGAGGAAATGGAAGTCATAATGAAAAGACAAGAGGAGGTGACGCAAGCTCTTCTCAAACGACATTACGCGAGCAGTAAATGCCGAAACTCAGATCCATGTAGCTGGATCAGAAATGCTCAACCAGCAAGCAGATGAAATGGCTCAGCAGGGGCAACCCCCAATCAGCAGACGACTATCAATCAGGCATCGATCCCGCATGGGGGCACCACACTTGGAGCCAGCTGATCCAATCCTAGAGAGAGAAATAGAGGCCTCTGAGCCACCAGGTAAGGAATGAACGCGCAGCCAGGGGGCAGGTAAAAATTCCCTCATGAACTCGGGGGCAGGTCGAAAACAATGAACAAGTCGCAAACCTCTCACTAGCACGGTTAAATCATTTACACATGTGAGCGATCGCGTAAGATCCATAGGCATGCTCTGAATGACTACTGACCGCTCCTTAGTAAGAGTTTACACTTTGACATCCTCGTTGTGCTCCCGCATTGATTTTGATTTGAACATTCCTACTGTGGAACTCGTATGATTATTGCTTTGATATTTGTAACTCCATGGAAAAATTATTTACTTGTATGCCTGTTGGATCGCGAACGGTCCACGAGCACCTATTGCATGGCAACGAACTGCCGAACTCTTTGATTCGAAAAATTCCCCCAAACAATGACTCCAACACTGATAATGTTAAGTCCCCCCCGGGCACACTCATTCGCCTCGAACGGCACCCGACTTCGAACAGTCACAATTCGCCTCGAACGGCACCCGACTTCGAACAGTCACAACTCGCCTCGAACGGCAACCGATCGCGAACGGTCACAACTCGCCTCGAACGGCACAACTCGCCTCGAACGGCACAACTCGCCTCGAACGGCACAACTCGCCTCGAACGGCACAACTCGCCTTACCTCAAGTGGCTCGATCGCGAACGGTCGTCATTTGAGGTCCGCCACCTGATCACTAACTGTCACATCTCGCCTCAAATGGCTCGATCGCGAACGGTCGTCATTTGAGGACCCCCACTTGACCGCACACTGTCGCACCTTACCTCGAATGACTTGATCACGAACGATCGTCATTTGAAGTTAGGCGCTTGACCCTGAACGGTCACATTTCATTCACAAATGGCTCGGTCTCGAACGATCGACGCGTGGACTTACAGACTCGACCGCGCACTGTCGCACTTTACCTCGAATGACTTGATCACGAACGATCGTCATTTGAAGTTAAGCGCTTGACCTTGAACGGTCCCCACTCGACCGCGCACTGTCGCACTTTACCTCGAATGACTCGATCCCGAACGGTCGTCATTTGAAGTAAAGCGCTTGACCTTGAACGGTCACATTTCACTACAGATGACTCGATCCCGAACGATCGACGCATGGATTTACGCGCTTGACCGCGCAGGGTCGCACTTCACCTCGAATGACTCGATCGCGAACGGTCGTCATTTGAAGTTAGGCGCTTGACCATGAACGGCCGCGCTTCATCCCGAATAGCTCGATCCCGAACGGTCGTCATTTGGGGCTATATAAACTATCAAATTCTTTACAGGTTGATGACAGGATATGAACATCCAGCTCATGGCATTCCAAAACACGCCTTCCTACCGCAAGGCATATTTTGGGGGGCAAAGTGTTATCCCATTTTTTGGACAAAACTGGAATATCAATGTTGAGCGCGTCTCCACCACGATTGAGCCAAGAAGAAGCAGGCAAGCGTACATAAGTCAGAGATTTCACTCAAGGTTCATTCGGCAATATAACAGTTTCATTCGGCATAGCACATTCGGCCATATGAAGCAAGGCCTCATTCGGCGTTCCCTACTCCTTTGGTTGCCTCATTCGGCATTCCCTACCCCTTTGATTCATCCGGCATATCAAGCTCCAAGACCTCATTCGGCACAAACCCACCATTCGGCACCGGACCATTCGGTGCCGGACCAACACCATCACCCCATAGCCGAACCAACAAGCCACTTCCATGCTCCACCGAACCACATACCACCGAGTCATGTTACCACCGGACCATGCGCCGAACCAACAAGCCACTTCCATGCTCCACCGAACCACATACCACCGAGTCATGTTACCACCGGACCATGCACCGGATCACCATCACCGAGCCATACTACCACCGGACCATGCAACCACCGAACCAGCTCCATCCTCACCATACTACTGCCGGCCCAAAAGTCAATGCCGATCCAACATCTAACCATCTCCCACCGAATCAACCTCCTTTCCATCCACTACCAAGTAAACCACCGGTCCAACCATCCCAGCTATGACCGAACCAAGCTCCGCCGAACCAGAAGTTGCCAGTCCAGATTGCATCAGCCCAAGCCCACCAGCAGCTATAAGCATCCAAGACCCCTGCCCCCTGCCTCACTCTATAAATAGAGGGGCAGGGGTACAACAATGGAGGACAATTTCTGGAGACAAGTTTGAGAGCTCAAGCCCGGAAGGAACTCTCAAACAACTTTAGATACTTGTAATCAAAGCTTTGTACTTGTAATCTGAAGGAAAAAAGGAGAATAACATATAAAGTGGACGTAGGCACGTTCTGGCCGAACCACTATAAATCTGTGTGTCTTTTACAGTTTAGTCCCTTCTTTTCATATATTTGCATAAATCATCCAAATCACTAAGAATAACATAAAATCAACCAACTCATACGACTTTGGGTGTTTGCGGCCATTTTTTACGCAAACACCTTGCACCGTGGATGTTGCACCCTGTAGATATCGATTATTCGGATGGCCATAACTTCTGGCTCGTTTAGAGTTACGGGAGCCATAACCTGTCAAAACGAAGGCCACGGTGAGTTCTACGGCTTTCACAGCTTTCAGCCGTCAACGGGTAGATTAATGCCCAAAAAGCACAACCCGAATCTCAATCGGGTCTCGTAAGTTTTTTACCCTTCGTTTTTTCGACACCGGATTTTTACGGTAAAACGGGATTACCGTGGCTCGTCTTCGATTTACCATCGCTGCAGAGTGGTGCACGATGGTACTATTCCATTTCAAATCCATGCACGTATTTATAAAATTCGTACGGCACTGTTTCGCCATTACGGACGGATGTTGCACCTTGCACCGCGGATGTTGCACCCTATAGATATCGATTATTCGGACGGCCATAACTTCTGGCTCGTTTAGACTTACGGGAGCCATAACCTGTCAAAACGAAGGCCACGGTGAGTTCTACGTCTTTGATAGCTTTCAGCCGTCAATGGATAGATTAATGCCCAAAAAGGACAACCCGAACCTCAATCGGGTCTCGTAAGTTTTTTACCCTTCGTTTTTTCGACACCGGATTTTTACGGTAAAACGGGATTACCGTGTCTCGTCTTCGATTTACCATCGCTGGAGACTGGTGCACCATGGTACTGTTCCGTTTCAAATCCATGCGCGTATTTCTAAAATTCGTACGGCGCTGTTTAGCCATTTCGGACGGATGTTGCACCTTGCACCGTGGATGTTGCACCCTGTAGATATCGATTATACGGACGGCCATAACTTCTGGCTCGTTTAGATTTACGGGAGCCATAGCCTGTCAAAACGAAGGCCACGGTGAGTTCTACGGCTTTGATCGCTTTCAGCCATCAACGGATAGGTTAATGCCCAAAAAGGACAACCCGAATCTCAATCGGGTCTCGTAAATTTTTTACCCTTCGTTTTTTCGACACTGGATTTTTACGGTAAAACGGGATTACCGTGGCTCGTCTTCGATTTACCATCGCTGCAGAGTGGTGCACTATGGTACTATTCCATTTCAAATCCATGCACGTATTTCTGAAATTTGTACGACACTGTTTCGCCATTTCGGACGGATGTTGCACCTTGCACCGTGGATGTTGCACCCTGTAGATATCGATTATTCGGACGGCCATAACTTCTGGCTCGTTTAGAGTTACGGGAGCCATAACCTGTCAAAACGAAGGCCACGGTGAGTTCTACGGCTTTGACTGCTTTCAGCCGTCAACGGATAGACTAATGCCCAAAAAGGACAACCCGAGTCTCAATCGGGTCTCGTAAGTTTTTGACCCTTCGTTTTTTCGACACCGGATTTTTACGGTAAAACGGGATTACCGTGGCTCGTCTTCGATTTACCATCGCTGGAGAGTGGTGCACCATGGTACTCTTCCGTTTCAAATCCATGCACGCATTTCTAAAAGTCGTACGGCACAGTTTCGCCATTTCGGACGGATGTTGCACCTTGCACCGTGGATGTTACACCCTGTAGATATCGATTATTCGGACGGTCATAACTTCTGGCTCGTTTAGAGTTACGGGAGCCACAACCTGTCAAAACGAAGGCCACGGTGAGTTCTACGGCTTTGACAGCTTTCAGCCATCAATGGATAGGTTAATGCCCAAAAAGGACTACCCGACTCTCAATCGGGTCTCGTAAGTTTTTTACATTTCGTTTTTTCGACACCGGATTTTTACGGTAAAACGGGATTACCGTGGCTCTCTTCGATTTACCATCGCTGGAGAGTGGTGCACCATGGTACTGTTCCATTTCAAATCCATGCACGCATTTCTAAAAGTCGTACGGCACCATTTCGCCATTTCGGACGGATGTTGCAACTTGCACCGCGGATGTTGCACCCTATAGATATCGATTATTCGGACGGCCATAACTTCTGGCTCGTTTGGAGTTATGGGAGCCATAACCTGTCAAAACGAAGGCCACCGTGAGTTCTATGGCTTTGACTGCTTTCAGCCATCAACGGGTGGATTAATGCCCAAAAAGGACAACCCGAATCTCAATCGGGTCTCGTAAGTTTTTTACCTTTCGTTTTTTCGACACCGGATTTTTACGGTAAAACGGGATTACCGTGGCTCGTCTTCGATTTACCATCGCTATAGAGTGGTGCACTATGGAACTATTCCGTTTCAAATCCACGCACGTATTTCTAAAATTCGTACGACACTGTTTCGCCATTTCGGACGGATGTTGCACCTTGCACCGTGGATGTTGCACCCTGTAGATATCGATTAATCGGATGGACATAACTTCTGGATCGTTTAGAGTTACGGGAGCCATAACCTGTCAAAACAAAGGCCACGGTGAGTTCTACGGCTTTGACAGCTTTCAGCCGTCAACGGGTAGATTAATGCCCAAAAAGCACAACCCGAATCTCAATCGGGTCTCGTAAGATTTTTACCCTTCGTTTTTTCGACGCCGGATTTTTACGGTAAAACGGGATTACCGTGGCTCGTCTTCGATTTACCATCACTGCAGATTGGTGCACTATGGTACTATTCCGTTTCAAGTCCATGCACGTATTTCTAAAATTCGTACGGCACTGTTTCACCATTTCGGACGGATGTTGCACCTTGCACCGTGGATGTTGCACCCTGTAGATATCGATTATTCGGACGGCCATAACTTCTGGCTCGTTTAGAGTTACGGTAGCCATAACCTGTCAAAATGAAGGCCATAGTGAGTTCTACGGCTTTGACAGCTTTCAGCTGTCAACGGATAGATTAATGCCCAAAAAGGACAACCTGAATCTCAATCAGGTCTCGTAAGTTTTTTACCTTTCATTTTTTCGACACTGGATTTTTACGGTAAAACGGAATTACCGTGCCTCGTCTTCGATTTACCATCGCTGGAGACTGGTGCACTATGGTACTATTCCGTTTCAAATCAATGCACGTATTTCTAAAATTCGTACGACATTGTTTCGCCATTTCGGACGGATGTTGCACCTTGCACTGTGGATGTTGCACCCTGTAGATATCGATTATACGGACGGCCATAACATCTTGCTCGTTTAGAGTTACGAGAGCCATAACCTGTCAAAACGAAGGCCAAGGTGAGTTCTACGGCTTTGATAGCTTTCAGCTGTCAACGGATAGGTTAATGCCCAAGAAGGACAACCCGAATCTCAATCGGGTCTCGTAAGTTTTTTACCCTTCGTTTTTTCGACACTGGATTTTTACGGTAAAACGGGATTACCGTGGCTCGTCTTCGATTTACCATCGCTGGAGAGTGGTGCACCATGGTACTATTTCATTTCAAATTCATGCACGCGTTGCTAAAATTCGTACGGCACCGTTTCTCCATTTCGGACGGATGTTGCACCTTGCACCGCGGATGTTGCACCCTTAGATATCGATTATTCGGACGGCCATAACTTCTGGCTCGTTTAGAGTTACGAGAGCCATAACCTGTCAAAACGAAGGCCACAGTGAGTTCTACGGCTTTGACAACTTTCAGCCGTCAACGGATAGATTAATGCCCAAAAAGGATAACCCGAATCTCAATCGGGTCTCGTAAGTTTTTTACCTTTCCTTTTTCCGACACCGGATTTTCACGGTAAAACGGGATTACCGTGGCTCGTCTTCGATTTACCATCGCTGCAGTGTGGTGCACTATGGAACTATTCCATTTCAAATCCATGCACGTATTTCTAAAATTCGTACGGCACTGTTTCGCCATTTCGGACGGATGTTGCACCTTGCACCGCGGATGTTGCACCCTGTAGATATCGATTATTCGGACGGCCATAACTTCTGGCTCGTTTAGACTTACGGGAGCCATAACCTGTCAAAACGAAGGCCATGGTGAGTTCTACGGCTTTGATAGCTTTCGGCCGTCAAGGGATAGATTAACGCCCAAAAATGACAACCCGAACCTCAATCGGGTCTCATAAGTTTTTTACCCTTCGTTTTTTCGACACCTGATTTTTTACGGTAAAACGGGATTACCGTGGCTCGTCTTCGATTTACCGTCGCTGGAGACTGGTGCACCATGGTACTGTTTCGTTTCAAATCCATGCGCGTATTTCTAGAATTCGTACGGCACTGTTTCGCCATTTCGGACGGATGTTGCACCTTGCACCGTGGATGTTGCACCCTGTAGATATCGATTATAAGGACGGCCAGAACTTCTGGCTCGTTTAGATTTACGGGAGCCATAGCCTGTCAAAACGAAGGCCACGTTGATTTCTACGGCTTTGATAGCTTTCAGCCGTCAACGGATAGGTTAATGCCCAAAAAGAACAACCCGAATCTCAATCGGGTCTCGTAAGTTTTTTACCCTTCGTTTTTTCGACACTGGATTTTTACGGTAAAACGGGATTACCGTGGCTCGTCTTCGATTTACCATCGCTACAGAGTGGTGCACTATGGTACTATTCCATTTCAAATCCATGCACGTATTTCTGAAATTTGTACGACACAGTTTCTCCATTTCGGACGGATGTTGCACCTTGCACCGTGGATGTTGCACCCTGTAGATATCGATTATTCGGACGGCCATAACTTCTGGCTCGTTTAGAGTTACGGGAGCCATAACCTGTCAAAACGAAGGCCACGGTGAGTTCTACGGCTTTGACTGCTTTCAGGCGTCAACGGATAGATTAATGCCCAAAAAGGACAACCCGAACCTTAAACGGGTCTCGTAAGTTTTTTACCTTTCGTTTTTTCGACACCGGATTTTTACGGTTAAACAGGATTACCGTGGCTCTCTTCGATTTACCATCGCTGGAGAGTGGTGCACCATGGTACTGTTCCATTTCAAATCCATGCACGCATTTCTAAAAGTCGAACGGCACCGTTTCGCCCTTTCGGACGGATGTTGCACCTTGCACCGCGGATGTTGCACCTTGTAGATATCGATTATTCGGACGGCCATAACTTCTGGTTCGTTTGGAGCCATAACCTGTCAAAACGAAGGCCACAGTGAGTTCTACGGCTTTGACAGTTTTCAGCCATCAACGGGTAGATTAATGCCCAAAAAGGACAACCCGAATCTCAATCGGGTCTCGTAAGTTTTTTACCTTTCGTTTTTTCGACAACGGATTTTTACGGTAAAACGGGATTACCGTGGCTCGTCTTCGATTTACCATCGCTGTAGAGTGGTGCACTATGGTACTATTCCATTTCAAATCCACGCACGTATTTCTAAAATTCGTACGGCACTGTTTCGCCATTTCGGACGGATGTTGCACCTTGCACCGTGGATGTTGCACCCTGTAGATATCGATTATTCGGATGGCAATAACTTCTGGATCGTTTAGAATTACGGGAGCCATAACCTGTCAAAACGAAGGCCACGGTGAGTTCTACGACTTTGACAGCTTTCAGCCGTCAACGGGTAGATTAATGCCCAAAAAGCACAACCCGAATCTCAATCGGGTCTCGTAAGTTTTTTACCCTTCGTTTTTTCGACACCGGATTTTTACGGTAAAATGGGATTACCGTGGCTCGTCTTCGATTTACCATCGCTGCAGAGTGGTGCACTATGGTACTATTCCGTTTCAAATCCATGCACGTATTTCTAAAATTCGTACGGCACTGTTTCGCCATTTCGGACGGATGTTGCACCTTGCACCGTGGATGTTGCGCCCTGTAGATATCGATTATTCGGACGGCCATTACTTCTGGCTCGTTTAGAGTTACGGTAGCCATAACCTGTCAAAACAAGGCCACGGTGA
The DNA here is from genome assembly GCA_030765085.1 of Allium cepa. Lineage (NCBI taxonomy): Eukaryota > Viridiplantae > Streptophyta > Magnoliopsida > Asparagales > Amaryllidaceae > Allium > Allium cepa. Next base: position 30,808,135 of record CM060943.1, on the reverse strand, counting down.
GTTCTACGGCTTTGACAGCTTTCAGCTGCCAACGTATAGATTAATGCCCAAAAAGGACAACCCGAATCTCAATCGGGTCTCGTAAGTTTTTTACCTTTCATTTTTTCGACACCGGATTTTTACGATAAAACGGGATTACCGTGGCTCGTCTTCGATCTACCATCGCTGCGGAGTGGTGCACTATGGTACTATTCCGTTTCAAATCCATGCACGTATTTCTAAAATTCGTACGACACTGTTTTGCCATTTCGGACGGATGTTGCACCTTGCACCGTGGATGTTGCACCCTGTAGATATCGATTATACGGACGGTCATAACATCTTGCTCATTTAGAGTTACGAGAGCCATAACCTGTCAAAACGAAGGCCACGGTGAGTTCCACGACTTTGATAGCTTTCAGCCGTCAACGGATAGGTTAATGCCCAAAAAGGACAACCCGAATCTCAATCGGGTCTCGTAAGTTTTTTACCCTTCGTTTTTTCGACATCGGATTTTTACGGTAAATCGGGATTACCGTGGCTCGTCTTCGATTTACCATCGGTGCAGAGTGCTGCACTATGGTACTATTCCGTTTCAAATCCATGCACGTATTTCTAAAATTCGTACGACACTGTTTTTCCATTTCAGACGGATGTTGCACCTTGCACCGTGTATGTTGCACCCTATAGATATCGATTATTCGGACGGCCATAACTTCTGGCTCGTTTAGATTTACGGGAGCCATAACCTGTCAAAACGAAGGCCACGGTGAGTTCTACGGCATTAACAGCTTTCAGCCGTCAACGGATAGATTAATGCCCAAAAAGGACAAACCGAATTTCAATCGGGTCTCGTAAGTTTTTTACCTTTCGTTTTTTCGACACCGGATTTTTACGGTAAAACGGGATAACCGTGGCTCTCTTCGATTTACCATCGCTGGAGAGTGGTGCACCATGGTACTGTTCTGTTTCAAATCCATGCACGCATTTCTAAAAGTCGTACGGCACCATTTCGCCATTTCGAACGGATGTCGCACCTTGCACTGCGGATGTTGCACCCTGTAGATATCGATTATTCGGACGGCCATAACTTCTGGCTCCTTTGGAGTTACGGGAGCCATAACCTGTCAAAACGAAGGCCACGGTGAGTTCTACGGCTTTGACCGCTTTCAGCCGTCAACGGATAGAATAACGCCCAAAAAGGACAACCCGAATCTCAATCGGGTCTCGTAAGTTTTTTACCTTTCATTTTTTCGACACCGGATTTTTACGGTAAAACGGGATTACAATGGCTCGTCTTCGATCTACCATCGCTGCAGAGTGGTGCACTATGGTACTATTCCATTTCATATCCATGCACGTATTTCTAAAATTCGTACAGCACTGTTTCGCCATTTCGGACGGATGTTGCACCTTGCACTGTGGATGTTGCACCCTGTAGATATCGATTATTCGGACGGCCATAACTTCTGGCTCGTTTAGAGTTACGGGAGCCATAACCTGTCAAAACGAAGGCCACGGTGAGTTCAACGGCTTTGACAGCTTTCAGCTGTCAACAGATAGATTAATGCCCAAAAAGGACAACCCGAATCTCAATCGGGACTCGTAAGTTTTTTACCTTTCATTTTTTCGACACCGGATTTTTATGGTAAAACGGGATTACGGTTGCTCGTCATCGATCTACCATCGCTGCAAAGTGGTGCACAATGGTACTATTCCGTTTCAAATCCTCGCACGTATTTCTAAAATTCGTACGACACTGTTTCGCCATTTCGGACGGATGTTGCACCTTGCACCGTGGATGTTGCACCCTGTAGATATCGATTATACGGACGGCCATAACATCTTGCTCGTTTAGAGTTACGAGAGCCATAACCTGTCAAAACGAAGGCCACGGTGAGTTCTACGGCTTTGACAGCTTTCAGCCATCAACGGATAGATTAATGCCCAAAAAGGACAACCCGAATCTCAATCGGGTCTCGTAAGTTTTTTACCTTTCATTTTTTCGACACCGGATTTTTACGGTAAAACGGGATTACCGTGGCTCGCCTTCGATCTACCATCGCTGCAGAGTGGTGCACTATGGTACTATTCCATTTCAAATCCATGCACGTATTTCTAAAATTCGTACGGCACTGTTTCTCCATTTCGGACGGATGTTGCACCTTGCACCGTGGATGTTGCACCCTGTAGATATTGATTATACGGACGGCCATAACTTCTGGCTCGTTTAGAGTTACGGGAGCCATAACCTGTCAAAACGAAGGCCACGGTGAGTTCTACGGATTTGATAGCTTTCAGCTGTAAACGGATAGGTTAATGCCCAAAAAGGACAACCCGAATCTCAATCGGTTCTCGTAACTTTTTTACCCTTCGTTTTTTCGACACCGGATTTTTTCGGTAAAACGGGATTACCGTGGCTCGTTTTCGATTTACCATCACTGCAGAGTGGTGCACTATGGTACTATTCCATTTCAAATCCATGCACGTATTTCTAAAATTGGTACGGCACTGTTTCGCCATTTCGGACGGATGTTGCACCTTGCACCGTGGATGTTGTACCCTGTAGATATCGATTATTCGGACGACCATATCTTCTGGCTCGTTTAGAGTTACGGGAGCCATAACCTGTCGAAACGAAGGCCATGGTGAGTTCCACGGCTTTGACTGCTTTCAGCGGTCAACGGATAGATTAATGCCCAAAAAGGACAACCCGAATCTCAATCGGTTCTAGTAAGTTTTTTACCTTTCGTTTTTTCGACACCGGATTTTTACGGTAAAACGGGATTACCGTGGCTCTCTTCGATTTACCATCGCTGGAGAGTGGTGCACCATGGTACTATTTCATTTCAAATTCATGCACGCATTTCTAAAATTCGTACGGCACCGTTTCTCCATTTCGGACGGATGTTGCACCTTGCACCGCGGATGTTGCACCCTGTAGATATCGATTATTCGGACGGCCATAACTTCTGGCTCGTTTAGAGTTACGGGAGCCATAACCTGTCAAAACGAAGGCCACAGTGAGTTCTACGGCTTTGACAACTTTCAGCTGTCAACGGATAGATTAATGCCCAAAAAGGATAACCCGAATCTCAATCGGGTCTCGTAAGTTTTTTACCTTTCCTTTTTCCGACACCGGATTTTCACGGTAAAACGGGATTACCGTGGCTCGTCTTCGATTTACCATCGCTGCAGTGTGGTGCACTATGGAACTATTCCGTTTCAAATCGATGCACGTATTTTTAAAATTCGTACGGCACTGTTTCGACATTTCGGATGGATGTTGCATCTTGCACCGTGGATGTTGCACCATGTAGATATCGATTATTCGGATGGCCATAACTTCTGGCTCGTTTAGAGTTACGGGGGCCATAACCTGTCGAAACGAAGGCCATGGTGAGTTCTACGGCTTTGACAGCTTTCAGCCGTCAACGGGTAGATTAATGCCCAAAAAGCACAACCCGAATCGTATGTTTTTTACCCTTCGTTTTTTCGACACCGGATTTTTACGGTAAAACGGGATTACCGTGGCTCGTCTTCTATTTACCATCGCTGCAGAGTGGTGCACGATGGTACTATTCCATTTCAAATCCATGCACGTATTTCTAAAATTCGTACGGCACTGTTTCGCCATTTCGGACGGATGTTGCACCTTGCACCGCGGATGTCGCATCCTGTAGGTATCGATTATTCGGACGGCCATAACTTCTGGCTCGTTTAAACTTACGGGAGCCATAACCTGTCAAAACGAAGGCCACGGTGAGTTCTACGGCTTTTATAGCTTTCAGCCGTCAAGGGATAGATTAACGCCCAAAAAGGACAACCCGAACCTCAATCGGGTCTCGTAAGTTTTTTACCCTTCGTTTTTTCGACACCTGATTTTTTACGGTAAAACGGGATTACCGTGGCTCGTCTTCGATTTACCGTCGCTGGAGACTGGTGCACCATGGTACTGTTTCGTTTCAAATCCATGCGCGTATTTCTAGAATTCGTACGGCACTGTTTCTCCATTTCGGACGGATGTTGCACCTTGCACCGTGGATGTTGCACCCTGTAGATATCGATTATAAGGACGGCCAGAACTTCTGGCTCGTTTAGATTTACGGGAGCCATAGCCTGTCAAAACGAAGGCCACGTTGATTTCTACGGCTTTGATAGCTTTCAGCCGTCAACGGATAGGTTAATGCCCAAAAAGGACAACCCGAATCTCAATCGGGTGTCGTAAGTTTTTTACCCTTCGTTTTTTCGACACTGGATTTTTACGGTAAAACGGGATTACCGTGGCTCGTCTTCGATTTACCATCGCTACAGAGTGGTGCACTATGGTACTATTCCATTTCAAATCCATGCACGTATTTCTGAAATTTGTACGACACAGTTTCTCCATTTCGGACGGATGTTGCACCCTATAGATATCGATTATTCGGACGGCCATAACTTCTGGCTCGTTTAGAGTTACGGGAGCCATAACCTGTCAAAACGAAGGCCACGGTGAGTTCTACGGCTTTGACTGCTTTCAGGCATCAACGGATAGATTAATGCCCAAAAAGGACAACCCGAACCTTAAATGGGTCTCGTAAGTTTTTTACCTTTCGTTTTTTCGACACCGGATTTTTACGGTAAAACAGGATTACCGTGGCTCTCTTCGATTTACCATCACTGGAGAGTGGTGCACCATGGTACTGTTCCATTTCAAATCCACGCACGCATTTCTAAAAGTCGTACGGCACCGTTTCGCCCTTTCGGACGGATGTTGCACCTTGCACCGCGGATGTTGCACCTTGTAGATATCGATTATTCGGACGGCCATAACTTCTGGCTCGTTTGGAGCCATAACCTGTCAAAATGAAGGCCACAGTGAGTTCTACGGCTTTGACAGCTTTCAGCCATCAACGGGTAGATTAATGCCCAAAAAGGACAACCCGAATCTCAATCGGGTCTCGTAAGTTTTTTACCTTTCGTTTTTTCGACACCGGATTTTTACGGTAAAACGGGATTACCGTGGCTCGTCTTCGATTTACCATCGCTGCAGAGTGGTGCACTATGGTACTATTCCGTTTCAAATCCACGCACGTATTTCTAAAATTCGTACGGCACTGTTTCTCCATTTCGGACGGATGTTGCACCTTGCACCGTGGATGTTGCACCCTGTAGATATAGATTATTCGGATGGCAATAACTTCTGGATCGTTTAGAATTACGGGAGCCATAACCTGTCAAAACGAAGGCCACGGTGAGTTCTACGGCTTTGACAACTTTCAGCCGTCAACGGGTAGATTAATGCCCAAAAAGCACAACCCGAATCTCAATCGGGTCTCGTAAGTTTTTTACCCTTCGTTTTTTCGACACCGGATTTTTATGGTAAAATGGGATTACCGTGGCTCGTCTTCGATTTACCATCGCTGCAGAGTGGTGCACTATGGTACTATTCCGTTTCAAATTCATGCACGTATTTCTAAAATTCGTACGGCACTGTTTCGCCATTTCGGACGGATGTTGCACCTTGCACCGTGGATGTTGCGCCCTGTAGATATCGATTATTCGGACGGCCATAACTTCTGGCTCGTTTAGAGTTACGGTAGCCATAACCTGTCAAAACAAGGCCACTGTGAGTTCTACGGCTTTGACAGCTTTCAGCTGCCAACGTATAGATTAATGCCCAAAAAGGACAACCCGAATCTCAATCGGGTCTCGTAAGTTTTTTACCTTTCATTTTTTCGACACCGGATTTTTACGGTAAAACGGGATTACCGTGGCTCGTCTTCGATCTACCATCGCTGCGGAGTGGTGCACTATGGTACTATTCCGTTTCAAATCCATGCACGTATTTCTAAAATTCGTACGACACTGTTTTGCCATTTCGGACGGATGTTGCACCTTGCACCGTGGATGTTGCACCCTGTAGATATCGATTATACGGACGGCCATAACATCTTGCTCATTTAGAGTTACGAGAGCCATAACCTATCAAAACGAAGGCCACGGTGAGTTCCACGACTTTGATAGCTTTCAGCCGTCAACGGATAGGTTAATGCCCAAAAAGGACAACCCGAATCTCAATCGGGTCTCGTAAGTTTTTTACCCTTCGTTTTTTCGACATCGGATTTTTACGGTAAAACGGGATTACCGTGGCTCGTCTTCGATTTACCATCGGTGCAGAGTGCTGCACTATGGTACTATTCCGTTTCAAATCCATGCACGTATTTCTAAAATTCGTACGACACTGTTTTGCCATTTCAGACGGATGTTGCACCTTGCACCGTGTATGTTGCACCCTGTAGATATCGATTATTCGGACGGCCATAACTTCTAGCTCGTTTAGATTTACGGAAGCCATAACCTGTCAAAACGAAGGCCACGGTGAGTTCTACGGCATTAACAGCTTTCAGCCGTCAACGGATAGATTAATGCCCAAAAAGGACAAACCGAATTTCAATCGGGTCTCGTAAGTTTTTTACCTTTCGTTTTTTCGACACCGGATTTTTACGGTAAAACGGGATAACCATGGCTCTCTTCGATTTACCATCGCTGGAGAGTGGTGCACCATGGTACTGTTCTGTTTCAAATCCATGCACGCATTTCTAAAAGTCGTACGGCACCGTTTCGCCATTTCGAACGGATGTCGCACCTTGCACTGCGGATGTTGCACCCTTTAGATATCGATTATTCGGACGGCCATAACTTCTGGCTCCTTTGGAGTTACGGGAGCCATAACCTGTCAAAACGAAGGCCACGGTGAGTTCTACGGCTTTGACCGCTTTCAGCCGTCAACGGATAGAATAACGCCCAAAAAGGACAACCCGAATCTCAATCGGGTCTCGTAAGTTTTTTACCTTTCATTTTTTCGACTCCGGATTTTTACGGTAAAACGGGATTACAATGGCTCGTCTTCGATCTACCATCGCTGCAGAGTGGTGCACTATGGTACTATTCCATTTCATATCCATGCACGTATTTCTAAAATTCGTACGGCACTGTTTCGCCATTTCGGACGGATGTTGCACCTTGCACTGTGGATGTTGCACCCTGTAGATATCGATTATTCGGACGGCCATAACTTCTGGCTCGTTTAGAGTTACGGGAGCCATAACCTGTCAAAACGAAGGCCACGGTGAGTTCTACGGCTTTGACAGCTTTCAGCTGTCAACAGATAGATTAATGCCCAAAAAGGACAACCCGAATCTCAATCGGGTTTCGTAAGTTTTTTACCTTTCATTTTTTCGACACCGGATTTTTATGGTAAAACGGGATTACCGTTGCTCGTCTTCGATCTACCATCGCTGCAAAGTGGTGCACAGTGGTACTATTCCGTTTCAAATCCATGCACGTATTTCTAAAATTCGTACGACACTGTTTCGCCATTTCGGACGGATGTTGCACCTTGCACCGTGGATGTTGCACCTTGTAGATATCGATTATACGGACGGCCATAACATCTTGCTCGTTTAGAGTTACGAGAGCCATAACCTGTCAAAACGAAGGCCACGGTGAGTTCTACGGCTTTGACAGCTTTCAGCCATCAACGGATAGATTAATGCCCAAAAAGGACAACCCGAATCTCAATCGGGTCTCGTAACTTTTTTACCTTTCATTTTTTCGACACCGGATTTTTACGGTAAAACGGGATTACCGTGGCTCGCCTTCGATCTACCATCGCTGTAGAGTGGTGCACTATGGTACTATTCCATTTCAAATCCATGCACGTATTTCTAAAATTCGTACGGCACTGTTTCTCCATTTCGGACGGATGTTGCACCTTGCACCGTGGATGTTGCACCCTGTAGATATCGATTATACGGACGGCCATAACATCTGGCTCGTTTAGAGTTACGGGAGCCATAACCTGTCAAAACGAAGGCCACGGTGAGTTCTACGTATTTGATAGCTTTCAGCTGTCAACGGATAGGTTAATGCCCAAAAAGGACAACCCGAATCTCAATCGGGTCTCGTAACTTTTTTACCCTTCGTTTTTTCGACACCGGATTTTTTCGGTAAAACGGGATTACCGTGGCTCGTTTTCGATTTACCATCACTGCAGAGTGGTGCACTATGGTACTATTCCATTTCAAATCCATGCACGTATTTCTAAAATTTGTACGGCACTGCTTCGCCATTTCGGACGGATGTTGCACCTTGCACCGTGGATGTTGTACCCTGTAGATATCGATTATTCGGACGACCGTATCTTCTGGCTCGTTTAGAGTTACAGGAGCCATAACCTGTCGAAACGAAGGCCATGGTGAGTTCTACGGCTTTGACTGCTTTCAGCCGTCAATGGATAGATTAATGCCCAAAAAGGACAACTCGAATCTCAATCGGTTCTAGTAAGTTTTTTACCTTTCGTTTTTTCGACACCGGATTTTTACGGTAAAACGGGATTACCGTGGCTCTCTTCGATTTACCATCGCTAGAGAGTGGTGCACCATGGTACTCTTCCGTTTCAAATCCATGCACGCATTTCTAAAAGTCGTACGGCACTGTTTCGCCATTTTGGGACGGATGTTGCACCTTGCACCGTGGATGTTGCACCCTGTAGATATCGATTATTCGGACGGCCATAACTTCTGGCTCGTTTAGAGTTATGGGAGCCATAACCTGTCAAAACGAAGGCCACAGTGAGTTCTACGGGTTTGATACCTTTCAGCCGTCAACGGATTGATTAATGCCTAAAAAGGACAACCCGAATCTCAATCGGGTCTCGTAAGTTTTTTACCTTTCGTTTTTTCGACACCGGATTTTTACGGTAAAACGGGATTACCGTGGCTCTCTTCGATTTACCATCGCTGGAGAGTGGTGCACCATGGTACGGTTCCATTTAAAATCCATGCACGCATTTCTAAAAGTCGTACGGCATCGTTTCGCCATTTCGGACGGATGTTGCACCTTGCACCGCGGATGTTGCACCCTGTAGATATCGATTATTCGGACGGCCATAACTTCTGGCTCGTTTGGAGTTACGGGAGCCACAACCTGTCAAAACGAAGGCCACGGTGAGTTCTACGTCTTTGACCGCTTTCAGCCATCAACGGATAGATTAATGCCCAAAAAGGACAACCCGAATCTCAATCGGGTCTCGTAAGTTTTTTACCTTTCATTTTTTCGACACCGGATTTTTACGGTAAAACGGGATTACCGTGGCTCGTCTTCGATTTACCATCGCTGCAGAGTGGTGCACTGTGGAACTATTCTGTTTCAAATCCATGCACGTATTTCTAAAATTCGAATGACACTGTTTCGCCATTTCGGACGGATGTTGCACCTTGCACCGTGGATGTTGCACCCTGTAGATATCGATTATTAGGATGGCCATAACTTCTGGCTCGTTTAGAATTACGGGAGCCATAACCTGTCAAAACGAAGGCCACGGTGTATTCTACGGCTTTGACAGCTTTCATCCGCCAAGGGTAGATTAATGCACAAAAAGCACAACCCGAATCTCAATCGGGTCTCATAAGTTTTTTACCCTTCGTTTTTTCGACACCAGATTTTTACGGTAGAACTGGATTACCGTGGCTCGTCTTCGATTTACCATCGCTGCAGGGTGGTGCACTATGGTACTATTCCGTTTCAAATCCATGCACATATTTCTAAAATTCGTACGACACTGTTTCGCCATTTCGGACGGATGTTGCACCTTGCACCGTGGATGTTGCACCCTGTAGATATCGATTATTCGGACGGCCATAACTTCTGGCTCGTTTAGAGTTATGGGAGCCATAACCTGTGAAAACGAAGGCCACGGTGAGTTCTACGACTTTGACGGCTTTTAGCCGTCAACGGGTAGATTAATGCCCAAAAAGGACAACCCGAATCTCAATCGGGTCTCATAAGTTTTTTACCTTTCATTTTTTCGACACCCGGATTTTTACGGTAAAACGGGATTACCATGGCTTGTCTTCGATCTACCATCGTTGCAGAGTGGTGCACTACGGTACTATTCCGTTTCAAATCCATGCACGTATTTGTAAAATTCGTACGACAATGTTTCGCCATTTCGGACGGATGTTGCACCTTGCACCGTGGATGTTGCACCCTGTAGATATCGATTATATGGACGGCCATAACTTCTGGCTCGTTTAGAGTTACGGAAGCCATAACCTATCAAAACGAAGGCCACTGTGAGTTCTATGGATTTGACAGCTTTCAGCCATCAACGGATAGATTAATGCGCAAAAAGGACAACCCGAATCTCAATCGGGTCTCGTAAGTTTTTTACCTTTCATTTTTTCGACACCGGATTTTTACGGTAAAACGGGATTACCGTGGCTCATCTTCGATCTACCATCGCTGCAGAGTGGTGCACTATGGTACAATTCCATTTCAAATCCATGCACGTATTTCTAAAATTCGTGCGGCACTGTTTTGCCATTTCGGACGGATGTTGCACCTTGCACCGTGGATGTTGCACCCTGTAGATATCGATTATACGGACGGCCATAACATCTTGCTCGTTTAGAGTTACGAGAGCCATAACCTGTCAAAACGAAGGCCACGGTGAGTTCCACGACTTTGATAGCTTTCAGCCGTCAACGGATAGGTTAATGCCCAAAAAGGACAACCCGAATCTCAATCGGGTCTCGTAAGTTTTTTACCCTTCGTTTTTTCGACATCGGATTTTTACGGTAAAACGGGATTACCGTGGCTCGTCTTCGATTTACCATCGGTGCAGAGTGCTGCACTATGGTACTATTCCGTTTCAAATCCATGCACGCATTTCTAAAATTCGTACGACACTGTTTTGCCATTTCAGACGGATGTTGCACCTTGCACCGTGTATGTTGCACCCTGTAGATATCGATTATTCGGACGGCCATAACTTCTGGCTCGTTTAGATTTACGGGAGCCATAACCTGTCAAAACGAAGGCCACGGTGAGTTCTACGGCATTAACAGCTTTCAGCCGTCAACGGATAGATTAATGCCCAAAAAGGACAAACCGAATTTCAATCGGGTCTCGTAAGTTTTTTACCTTTCGTTTTTTCGACACCGGATTTTTACGGTAAAACGGGATAACTGTGGCTCACTTCGATTTACCATCGCTGGAGAGTGGTGCATTATGGTACTGTTCCGTTTCAAATCCATGCACGCATTTCTAAAAGTCGTACGGCACCGTTTCGCCATTTCGAACGGATGTCGCACCTTGCACTGCGGATGTTGCACCCTGTAGATATCGATTATTCGGACGGCCATAACTTCTGGCTCCTTTGGAGTTACGGGAGCCATAACCTGTCAAAACGAAGGCCACGGTGAGTTCTACGGCTTTGACCGCTTTCAGCCGTCAACGGATGGATTAACGCCCAAAAAGGACAACCCAAATCTCAATTGGGTCTCGTAAGTTTTTTACCTTTAATTTTTTCGACACCGGATTTTTACGGTAAAATGGGATTACATTGGCTCGTCTTCGAACTACCATCGCTGCAGAGTGGTGCACTATGGTACTATTCCATTTCATATCCATGCACGTATTTCTAAAATTCGTACGGCAATGCTTCGCCATTTCGGACGGATGTTGCACCTTGCACCGTGGATGTTGCACCCTGTAGATATCGATTATTCGGACGGCCATAACTTCTGGCTCGTATAGAGTTACGGGAGCCATAACCTGTCAAAACGAAGGCCACGGTGAGTTCTACGGCTTTGACAGCTTTCTGCTGTCAACAGATAGATTAATGCCCAAAAAGGACAACCCGAATCTCAATCGGGTCTCGTAAGTTTTTTACCTTTCATTTTTTCGACACCGGATTTTTACAGTAAAATGGGATTACCGTGGCTCGTCTTCGATCTACCATCGCTGCAGAGTGGTGCACTATGGTACTATTCCATTTCAAATACATGCACGTATTTCTAAAATTCGTACGGCACTGTTTTGCCATTTCGGACGGATGTTGCACCTTGCACCGTGGATGTTGCACCCTGTAGATATCGATTATACGGACGGCCATAACATCTTGCTCGTTTAGAGTTACGAGTGCCATAACCTATCAAAACGAAGGCCATGGTGAGTTCCACGACTTTGATAGCTTTCAGCCATCAACGGATAGGTTAATGCCAAAAAAGGACAACCCGAATCTCAATCGGGTCTCGTAAGTTTTTTACCCTTCGTTTTTTCGACATCGGATTTTTACGGTAAAACGGGATTACCGTGGCTCGTCTTCGATTTACCATCGGTGCAGAGTGCTGCACTATGGTACTATTCCGTTTCAAATCCATGCACGTATTTCTAAAAGTCGTACGGCACCGTTTCGCCATTTCGGACGGATGTTGCACCTTGCACCGCGGATGTTGCACCCTGTAGATATCGATTATTCGGACGGCCATAACTTCGGGCTCGTTTGGAGTTACGGGAGCCATAACCTGTCAAAACGAAGGCCACGGTGAGTTCTATGGCTTTGACCGCTTTCAGCCGTCAACGGATAGATTAATGCCCAAAAAGGACAACCCGAATCTCAATCGGGTCTCGTAAGTTTTTTACCTTTCATTTTTTCGACACCGGATTTTTACGGTAAAACGGGATTACCGTGGCTCGTCTTCGATTTAACATCGCTGCAGAGTGGTGCACTGTGGAACTATTCTGTTTCAAATCCATGCACGTATTTCTAAAATTCGTACGACACTGTTTCGCCATTTCGGACGGATGTTGCACCTTGCACCGTGGATGTTGCACCCTGTAGATATCGATTATTCGGATGGCCATAACTTCTGGCTCGTTTAGAGTTACGGGAGCCATAACCTGTCAAAACGAAGGCCAAGGTGTGTTCTACGGCTTTGACAGCTTTCATCCGCCAACGGGTAGATTAATGCCCAAAAAGCACAACCCGAATCTCAATCGGGTCTCGTAAGTTTTTTACCCTTTGTTTTTTCGACACCGGATTTTTACGGTAGAACTGGATTACCGTGGCCCGTCTTCGATTTACCATCGCTGCAGGGTGGTGCACTATGGTACTATTCCATTTCAAATCCATGCACGTATTTCTAAAATTCGTACGGCACTGTTTCGCCATTTCGGACGGATGTTGCACCTTGCACCATGGATGTCGCACCCTGTAGATATCGATTATTCGGACGGCCATAACTTCTGGCTCGTTTAGAGTTACGGGAGCCATAACCTGTGAAAACGAAGGCCACGGTGAGTTCTACGGCTTTGACGGCTTTTAGCCGTCAACAGATAGATTAATGCCCAAAAAGGACAACTCGAATCTCAATCGGGTCTCATAAGTTTTTTACCTTTCATTTCTTCGACACCGGATTTTTACGGTAAAACGGGATTACCGTGGCTCGTCTTCGATCTACCATCGCTGCAGAGTGGTGCACTATGGAACTATTCCGTTTCAAATCCATGCACGTATTTCTAAAATTCGTACGACAATGTTTCGCCATTTCGGACGGATGTTGCACCTTGCACCGTGGATGTTGCACCCTGTAGATATCGATTATACGGACGGCCATAACATCTTGCTCGTTTAGAGTTACGAGAGCCATAACCTGTCAAAACGAAGGCCACGGTGAGTTCTACGGCTTTGACAGCTTTCAGCCATCAACGGATAGATTAATGCCCAAAAAGGACAACCCGAATCTCAATCGGGTCTCGTAAGTTTTTTACCTTTCATTTTTTCGACACCGGATTTTTACGGTAAAACGGGATTACCGTGGCTCGTCTTCGATCTACCATCACTGCAGAGTGGTGCACTATGGTACTATTCCATTTCAAATCTATGCACGTATTTCTAAAATTCGTACGGCACTGTTTCGCCATTTCGGACGGATGTTGCACCTTGCACCGTGGATGTTGCACCCTACAGATATCGATTATACGGACGGCCATAACTTCTGGCTCGTTTAGAGATACGGGAGCCATAACCTGTCAAAACGAAGGCCACGGTAAGTTCTACGGATTTGATAGCTTTCAGCTGTCAACGGATAGGTTAATGCCCAAAAAGGACAATCCGAATCTCAATCGGGTCTCGTAACTTTTTTACCCTTCGTTTTTTCGACACCGAATTTTTTCGGTAAAACGGGATTACCGTGGCTCGATTTCGATTTACCATCACTGCAGAGTGGTCTACTATGGTACTATTCCATTTCAAATCCATGCACGTATTTCTAAAATTTGTACGGCACTGTTTCGCCATTTCGGTCGGATGTTGCACCTTGCACCGTGGATGTTATACCCTGAGATATCGATTATTCGGACGACCATAACTTCTGGCTCGTTTAGAGTTACGGGAGCCATAACCTGTCGAAACGAAGGCCATGGTGAGTTCTACGGCTTTAACTGCTTTCAGCCATCAACGGATAGATTAATGCCCAAAAAGGACAACCCGAATCTCAATCGGTTCTCGTAAGTTTTTTACCTTTCGTTTTTTCGACACCGGATTTTTACGGTAAAACGGGATTACCGTGGCTCGTCTTCGATTTACCATCGCTGGAGAGTGGTGCACCATGGTACTCTTCCGTTTCAAATCCATGCACGCATTTCTAAAAGTCGTACGGCACTGTTTCGCCATTTCGGACAGAAGTTGCACCTTGCACCGTTGATGTTGCACCCTGTAGATATCGATTATTCGGACGGCCATAACTTCTGGCTCGTTTAGAGTTACGGGAGCCATAACCTGTCAAAACGAAGGCCACGGTGAGTTCTACGGGTTTGATACCTTTCATCCGTCAACGGATAGATTAATGCCTAAAAAGGACAACCCGAATCTCAATCGGGTCTCGTAAGTCTTTTACCTTTCGTTTTTTCGACACCGGATTTTTACGGTAAAACGGGATTACCGTGGCTCTCTTCGATTTACCATCGCTCGAGTGTGGTGCACCATGGTACGGTTCCATTTCAAATCCATGCACGCATTTCTAAAAGTCGTACGGCACCGTTTCGCCATTTCGGACGGATGTTGCACCTTGCACCGCGGATGTTGCACCCTGTAGATATCTATTATTCGGACGGCCATAACTTCTGGCTCGTTTGGAATTACGGGAGCCATAACCTGTCAAAACGAAGGCCACGATGAGTTCTACGGCTTTGACCGCTTTCAGCCGTCAACGGATAGATTAATGCCAAAAAATGACAACCCGAATCTCAATCGGGTCTCGTAAGTTTTTTACCTTTCATTTTTTCGACACCGGATTTTTACGGTAAAACGGGATTACCGTGGCTCGTCTTTGATTTACCATCGCTGCAGAGTGGTGCACGGTGGAACTATTCTGTTTCAAATCCATGCACGTATTTCTAAAATTCGAACGACACTGTTTCGCCATTTCGGACGGATGTTGCACCTTGCACCGTGGATGTTGCACCCTATAGATATCGATTATTCGGATGGCCATAACTTCTGGCACGTTTAGAATTACAGGAGCCATAACCTGTCAAAAGGAAGGCCACGGTGTATTCTACGGCTTTGAAAGCTTTCATCCGCCAAGGGTAGATTAATGCCCAAAAAGCACAACCCGAATCTCAATCGGGTCTCATAAGTTTTTTACCCTTCGTTTTTTCGACACCGGATTTTTACGGTAGAACTGGATTACCGTAGCTCGTCTTCGATTTACCATCGTTGCAGGGTGGTGCACTATGGTACTATTCCGTTTCAAATCCATGCACATATTTCTAAAATTCGTACGACACTGTTTCGCCATTTCGGACGGATGTTGCACCTTGCACCGTGGATGTTGCACCCTGTAGATATCGATTATTCGGATGGCCATAACTTCTGGCTCGTTTAGAGTTACGGGAGCCATAGCCTGTGAAAACGAAGGCCACGGTGAGTTCTACGACTTTGACGGCTTTTAGCCTTCAACGGATAGATTAATGCCCAAAAAGGACAACCCGAATCTCAATCGGGTCTCATAAGTTTTTTACCTTTCATTTTTTCGACACCGGATTTTTACGGTAAAACGGGATTACCGTGGCTCGTCTTCGATCTACCATCGCTGCAGAATGGTGCAATATGGTACTATTCCGTTTCAAATCCATGCACGTATTTGTAAAATTCGTACGACAATGTTTCGCTATTTCGGACGGATGTTGCACCTTGCACCGTGGATGTTGCACCCTGTAGATATCGATTATACGGACGGCCATAACTTCTGGCTCGTTTAGAGTTACGGGAGCCATAACCTATCAAAACGAAGGCGACGGTGAGTTCTACGGCTTTGATAGCTTTCAGCCGTCAACGGATAGGTTAATGCCCAAAAAGGACAACCCGAATCTCAATCGGGTCTCGTAAGTTTTTTACCCTTCGTATCTTCGACACCGAATTTTTACGGTAAAACACGATTACCGTGGCTCGTCTTCGATTTACCATCGCTGCAGAGTGGTGCACTATGGTACTATTCCGTTTCAAATCCATGCCCGCATTTTTAAAATTCATACGACACTGTTTTGCCATTTCGGACGGATGTTGCACCTTGCACCGTGGATGTTGCACCCTGTAGATATCGATTATTCGGACGGCCATAACATCTGGCTCGTTTAGAGTTACGGGAGCCATAACCTGTCAAAACGAAGGCCACGGTGAGTTCTACGGCTTTGACAGCTTTCAGCCGTCAACGGATAGATTAATGCCCAAAAAGGACAACCCGAATTTCAATCAGGTCTCGTAAATTTTTTACCTTTCGTTTTTTCGACACCGGATTTTTACGGTAAAACGGGATTACCGTGGCTCTCTTCGATTTACCATCGCTGGAGAGTGGTGCACCATGGTACGGTTCCATTTCAAATCCATGCACGCATTTCTAAAAGTCGTACGGCACCGTTTCGCCATTTCGGACGGATGTTGCACCTTGCACCGCGGATGTTGCACCCTGTAGATATCGATTATTCGGACGGCCATACCTTCTGGCTCGTTTGGAGTTACGGGAGCCATTACCTGTCAAAACGAAGGCCACGGTGAGTTCTACGGCTTTGACCGCTTTCAGCCGTCAACGGATAGATTAATGCCCAAAAAGGACAACCCGAATCTCAATCGGGTCTCGTAAGTTTTTTACCTTTCATTTTTTCGACACCGGATTTTTACGGTAAAACGGGATTACCGTGGCTCGTCTTCGATTTACAATCGCTGCAGAGTGGTGCACTCTGGAACTATTCTGTTTCAAATCCATGCATGTATTTCTAAAATTCGTACGACACTGTTTCGCCATTTCGGACGGATGTTGCACCTTGCACCGTGGATGTTGCACCCTGTAGATATCGATTATTCGGATGGCCATAACTTCTGGCTCGTTTAGAGTTACGGGAGCCATAACCTGTCAAAACGAAGGCCACGGTGTGTTCTACGGCTCTGACAGCTTTCATCCGCCAACGGGTAGATTAATGCCCAAAAAGCACAACCCGAATCTCAATCGGGTCTCGTAAGTTTTTTACCCTTCGTTTTTTCGACACCGGATTTTACGGTAGAGCTGGATTACCGTGGCTCGTCTTCGATTTACCATCGCTGCAGGGTGGTGCACTATGGTACTATTCCGTTTCAAATCCATGCACGTATTTCTAAAATTCGTACGGCACTGTTTCGCCATTTCGGACGGATGTTGCACCTTGCACCGTGGATGTTGCACCCTGTAGATATCGATTATTCGGACGGCCATAACTTCTGGCTCGTTTAGAGTTACGGGAGCCATAACCTGTGAAAACGAAGGCCACGGTGAGTTCTACGGCTTTGATGGCTTTTAGCCGTCAACGGATAGATTAATGCCCGAAAAGGACAACTCGAATCTCAATCGGGTCTCATAAGTTTTTTACCTTTCATTTTTTCGACACCGGATTTTTACGGTAAAACGGGATTACCGTGGCTCGTCTTCGATCTACCATCGCTGCAGAGTGGTGCACTATGGAACTATTCCATTTCAAATCCATGCACGTATTTCTAAAATTCGTACGGCAATGTTTCGCCATTTCGGACGGATGTTGCACCTTGCACCGTGGATGTTGCACCCTGTAGATATCGATTATACGGACGGCCATAACTTCTGGCTCGTTTAGAGTTACGGGAGCCATAACCTATCAAAACGAAGTCCACGGTGAGTTCTACAGCTTTGATAGCTTTCAGCCGTCAACGGATAGGTTAATGCCCAAAAAGGACAACCCAAATCTCAATCGGATCTCGTAAGTTTTTTACCCTTCGTATCTTCGACACCGGATTTTTACGGTAAAACGCGATTACCGTGGCTCGTCTTCGATTTACCATCGCTGCAGAGTGGTGCACTATGGTACTATTCAGTTTCAAATCCATGCCCGTATTTCTAAAATTCGTACGACACTGTTTTGCCATTTCGAACGGATGTTGCACCTTGCACCGTGGATGTTGCACCCTGTAGATATCGATTATTCGAACGGCCAAAACTTCTGGCTCGTTTAGAGTTACGGGAGCCATAACCTGTCAAAATGAAGGCCACGGTGAGTTCTACAGCTTTGACAGCTTTCAGCCGTCAACGGGAAGATTAATGCCCAAAAAGCACAACCCGAATCTCAATCGGGTCTCGTAAGTTATTTGCCCTTCGTTTTTTCGACACCGGATTTTTACGGTAAAACGAGATTACCGTGGCTCGTCTTCGATTTACCATCACTACAGAGTGGTGCACTATGGTACTATTCCGTTTCAAATCCATGCACGTATTTCTAAAATTCATACGGCACTGTTTCGCCATTTCGGACGGATGTTGCACCTTGCACCGTGGATGTTGCACCCTGTAGATATCGATTATTCGGACGGCCATAACTTCTGGCTCGTTTAGAGTTACGGGAGCCATAACCTGTCAAAACGAAGGCCACAGTGAGTTCTATGGATTTGACAGCTTTCAGCCGTCAACGGATAGATTAATGCCCAAAAGGACAACCCGAATCTCAATCGGGTCTCGTAAGTTTTTTACCTTTCGTTTTTTCGACACCAGATTTTTACGATAAAACGGGATTACCGTGGCTCGTCTTCGATTTACCATCGCTGCAGAGTGGTGCACTATTGAAATATTCCGTTTCAAATCCATGCACGTATTTCTAAAATTCGTACGACAATGTTTCGCCATTTCGGACGGATGTTGCACCTTGCACCGTGGATGTTGCACCCTGTAGATATCGATTATACGGACGGCCATAACTTCTGGCTCGTTTAGAGTTACGGGAGCCATAACCTATCAAAACGAAGGCCACGGTGATTTCTACGGCTTTGAAAGCTTTCAGCGGTCAACGGATAGGTTAATGCCCAAAAAGGACAACCCGAATCTCAATCGGGTCTCGTAAGTTTTTTACCCTTCGTATCTTCGACACTGGATTTTTACGGTAAAACGCGATTACCGTGGCGCGTCTTCGATTTACCATCGCTACAGAGTGGTGCACTATGGTACTATTCCGTTTCAAATCCATGCCCGTATTTCTAAAATTCGTACGACACTGTTTTGCCATTTCGGACGGAAGTTGCACCTTGCACCGTGGATGTTGTACCCTGTAGATATCGATTATTCGGACGGCCATAACTTCTGGCTCATTTAGAGTTACGGGAGCCATAACCTGTCAAAACGAAGGCCACGGTGATTTCTACGGCTTTGACAGCTTTTAGCCGTCAACGGATAGATTAATGCCCAAAAAGGACAACCCGAATTTCAATCGGGTCTCGTAAATTTTTTACCTTTCGTTTTTTCGACACCGGTTTTTTACGGTAAAACGGGATTACCGTGGCTCTCTTCGATTTACCATCGCTGGAGAGTGTTGCACCACGGTACTGTTCCATTTCAAATCCATACACGCATTTCTAAAAGTCGTACGACACCGTATCGCCATTTCGGACGGATGTTGCACCTTGCACCGCGGATGTTGCACCCTGTAGATATCGATTATTCGGACGGCCATAACTTCTGGCTCGTTTGGAGTTACGGGAGCCATAACCTGTCAAAACGAAGGCCATGGTGAGTTCTACGGCTTTGATAGCTTTCAGCCATCAACGGATATATTAATGCCCAAAAAGGACAACCCGAATCTCAATCGGGTCTCGTAAGTTTTTTACCTTTCGTTTTTTCGACACCAGATTTTTACGATAAAACGGGATTACCGTGGCTCGTCTTCGATTTACCATCGCTGCAGAGTGGTGAACTATGGTACTATTCCGTTTCCAATCCATGCACGTATTTCTAAAATTCGTACGTCACTGTTTCGCCATTTCGAACGGATGTTGCACCTTGCACCGTGGATGTTGCACCCTGTAGATATCGATTATTCGAACGGCCAAAACTTCTGCCTCGTTTAGAGTTACGGGAGCCATAACCTGTCAAAATGAAGGCCACGGTGAGTTCTACGGCTTTGACAGCTTTCAGCCGTCAACGGGAAGATTAATGCCCAAAAAGCACAACTCGAATCTCAATCGGGTCTCGTAAGTTTTTCACCTTTCATTTTTTCGACACCGGATTTTTACGGTAAAACAAGATTACCGTGGCTCGTCTTCGATTTACCATCACTGCAGAGTGGTGCACTATGGTACTATTCCGTTTCAAATCCATGCACGTATTTCTAAAATTCGTACGGCACTGTTTCGCCATTTCGGACGGATGTTGCACCTTGCACCGTGGATGTTGCACCCTGTAGATATCGATTATTCGGACGGCCATAACTTCTGGCTCGTTTAGAGTTACGGGAGCCATAACCTGTCAAAACGAAGGCCACAGTGAGTTCTACGGCTTTGACAGCTTTCAGCCGTCAACGGATAGATTAATGCCCAAAAGGACAACCCGAATCTCAATCGGGTCTCGTAAGTTTTTTACCTTTCGTTTTTTCGACACCGGATTTTTACGGTAAAACGGGATAACCGTGGCTCGTCTTCGATCTACCATCGCTGCAGAGTGGTGCACTATGGTACTGTTCCGTTTCAAATCCATGCACGTATTTCTAAAATTCGTAAGGCACTATTTCGCCATTTCGGACGGATGTTGCACCTTGCACCGTGGATGCTGCACCCGGTAGATATCGATTATTCGGACGGCCATAACTTCTGGCTCGTTTAGAGTTACGGGAGCCATAACCTGTCAAAACGAAGGCCACGATGAGTTCTACGACTTTGACAGCTTTCTGCCATCAACGGGTAGGTTAATGCCCAAAAAGGACAACCCGAATCTCAATCGGGTCTCGTAAGTTTTTTACCCTTCGTTTTTTCGACACCGGATTTTTACGGTAAAACGGGATTATCGTGGCTCGTCTTCGATTTACCATCGCTGCAGAGTGGTGCACTATGGTACTATTCCGTTTCAAATCCATGCACGTATTTCTAAAATTCGTACGACACTGTTTCGCCATTTCGGACGGATGTTGCACCTTGCACCTTGGATGTTGCACCTTGTAGATATCGATTATTAGGACAGCCATAACTTCCGTCTCGTTTAGAGTTACGGGAGCCATAACCTGTCAAAACGAAGGCCACGGTGAGTTCTACGGCTTTGACCGCTTTCAGCCGTCAACGAATAGATTAATGCCAAAAAAGGACAACCCGAACCTCAATCGGGTCTCGTAAGTTTTTTACCCTTCGTTTTTTGACGCCAGATTTTTATGGTAAAACGGGATTACCGTGGCTCGTCTTCGATTTACCATCGCTGGAGACTGGTGCACCATGGTACTGTTCCATTTCAAATCCATGCACACATTACTAAAAGTCGTACGGCACTGTTTCGCCATTTCGGACGGATGTTGCACCTTGCACCGCGGATTTTGCACCCTGTAGATATCGATTATTCGGACGGCCATAACTTCTGGCTCGTTTGGAGTTACGGGAGCCATAACCTGTCAAAACGAAGGCCACGGTGAGTTCTACGGCTTTGACAGCTTTCAGCCGTCAACGGGTAGATTAATGCCCAAAAAGGACAGCCCGAATCTCAATCGGGTCTCGTAAGTTTTTTACCTTTCGTTTTTTCGACACCGGATTTTTACGGCAAAACGGGATTACCGTGGCTCGTCTTCGATTTACCAACGCTGCAGAGTGGTGCACTATGGAACTATTCCATTTCAAATCCACGCACGTATTTCTAAAATTCGTAAGGCACTGTTTCGCCATTTCGGACGGATGTTGCACCTTGCACCGTGGATGTTGCACCCAGTAGATATCGATTATTCGGACGGCCATAACTTCTGGCTCGTTTAGAGTTACGGGAGCCATAACCTGTCAAAACGAAGGCCATAGTGAGTTCTATGGCTTTGACAACTTTCAGCCGTCAACGGATAGATTAATGCCCAAAAGGACAACCCGAATCTCAATCGGGTCTCGTAAGTTTTTTACCTCTCGTTTTTTCGACACCGGATTTTTACGGTAAAACGGGATAACCGTGGCTCGTCTTTGATCTACCATCGCTGCAGAGTGGTGCACTATGGTACTGTTCCGTTTCAAATCCATGCACGTATTTCTAAAATTCGTACGGCACTGTTTCGCCATTTCGGACGGATGTTGCACCTTGCACCATGGATGTTGCACCCTATAGATATCTATTATTCGGACGGCCATAACTTCTGGCTCGTTTGGAGTTACGGGAGCCATAACCTGTCAAAACGAAGGACACAGTGAGTTCTATGGCTTTGACAGCTTTCAGTCGTCAACGGATAGATTAATGCCCAAAAGGACAACCCGAATCTCAATCGGGACTCGTAAGTTTTTTACCTTTCGTTTTTTCGACACCGGATTTTTACGGTAAAACGGGATAACCGTGGCTTGTCTTCGATCTACCATCGCTGCAGAGTGGTGCACTATGGTACTGTTCCGTTTCAAATCCATGCACGTATTTCTAAAATTCGTACGGCACTGTTTCGCCATTTCGGACGGATGTTGCACCTTGCACCGTGGATGTTGCACCCTGTAGATATCGATTATTCGGACGGCCATAACTTCTGGCTCGTTTAAAGTTATGTGAGCCATATCCTGTCAAAACGAAGGCCACGGTGAGTTCTACGACTTTGACAGCTTTCAGCCATCAACGGATAGGTTAATGCCCAAAAAGAACAACCCGAATCTCAATCGGGTCTCGTAAGTTTTTTACCCTTCGTTTTTTCGACACCGGATTTTTACGATAAAACGGGATTACCGTGGCTCGTCTTCGATTTACCATCGCTGCGGAGTGGTGCACTATGGTACTATTCCGTTTGAAATCCATGCACGTATTTCTAAAATTCGTACGGCACTGTTTCGCCATTTCGGACGGATGTTGCACCTTGCACCTTGGATGTTGCACCCTGTAGATATCGATTATTCGGACAGCCATAACTTCCGGCTCGTTTAGATTTACGGGAGCCATAACCTGTCAAAACGAAGGCCACGATGAGTTCTATGACTTTGACAGCTTTCTGCCATCAACGGGTAGGTTAATGCCCAAAAAGGACAACCCGAATCTCAATCGGGTCTCGTAAGTTTTTTACCTTTCGTTTTTTCGACACCGGATTTTTACGGTAAAACGGGATAACCGTGGCTCGTCTTCGATCTACCATCGCTGCAGAGTGGTGCACTATGGTACTGTTCCGTTTCAAATCCATGCACGTATTTCTAAAATTCGTAAGGCACTATTTCGCCATTTCGGACGGATGTTGCACCTTGCACCGTGGATGCTGCACCCGGTAGATATCGATTATTCGGACGGCCATAACTTCTGGCTCGTTTAGAGTTACGGGAGCCATAACCTGTCAAAACGAAGGCCACGATGAGTTCTACGACTTTGACAGCTTTCTGCCATCAACGGGTAGGTTAATGCCCAAAAAGGACAACCCGAATCTCAATCGGGTCTCGTAAGTTTTTTACCCTTCGTTTTTTCGACACCGGATTTTTACGGTAAAACGGGATTATCGTGGCTCGTCTTCGATTTACCATCGCTGCAGAGTGGTGCACTATGGTACTATTCCGTTTCAAATCCATGCACGTATTTCTAAAATTCGTACGACACTGTTTCGCCATTTCGGACGGATGTTGCACCTTGCACCTTGGATGTTGCACCTTGTAGATATCGATTATTAGGACAGCCATAACTTCCGTCTCGTTTAGAGTTACGGGAGCCATAACCTGTCAAAACGAAGGCCACGGTGAGTTCTACGGCTTTGACCGCTTTCAGCCGTCAACGAATAGATTAATGCCCAAAAAGGACAACCCGAACCTCAATCGGGTCTCGTAAGTTTTTTACCCTTCGTTTTTTGACGCCAGATTTTTATGGTAAAACGGGATTACCGTGGCTCGTCTTCGATTTACCATCGCTGGAGACTGGTGCACCATGGTACTGTTCCATTTCAAATCCATGCACACATTACTAAAAGTCGTACGGCACTGTTTCGCCATTTCGGACGGATGTTGCACCTTGCACCGCGGATGTTGCACCCTGTAGATATCGATTATTCGGACGGCCATAACTTCTGGCTCGTTTGGAGTTACGGGAGCCATAACCTGTCAAAACGAAGGCCACGGTGAGTTCTACGGCTTTGACAGCTTTCAGCCGTCAACGGGTAGATTAATGCCCAAAAAGGACAGCTCGAATCTCAATCGGGTCTCGTAAGTTTTTTACCTTTCGTTTTTTCGACACCGGATTTTTACGGCAAAACGGGATTACCGTGGCTCGTCTTCGATTTACCAACGCTGCAGAGTGGTGCACTATGGAACTATTCCGTTTCAAATCCACGCACGTATTTCTAAAATTCGTAAGGCACTGTTTCGCCATTTCGGACGGATGTTGCACCTTGCACCGTGGATGTTGCACCCAGTAGATATCGATTATTCGGACGGCCATAACTTCTGGCTCGTTTAGAGTTACGGGAGCCATAACCTGTCAAAACGAAGGCCATAGTGAGTTCTATGGCTTTGACAACTTTCAGCCGTCAACGGATAGATTAATGCCCAAAAGGACAACCCGAATCTCAATCGGGTCTCGTAAGTTTTTTACCTCTCGTTTTTTCGACACCGGATTTTTACGGTAAAACGGGATAACCGTGGCTCGTCTTCGATCTACCATCGCTGCAGAGTGGTGCACTATGGTACTGTTCCGTTTCAAATCCATGCACGTATTTCTAAAATTCGTACGGCACTGTTTCGCCATTTCGGACGGATGTTGCACCTTGCACCATGGATGTTGCACCCTATAGATATCTATTATTCGGACGGCCATAACTTCTGGCTCGTTTGGAGTTACGGGAGCCATAACCTGTCAAAACGAAGGACACAGTGAGTTCTACGGCTTTGACAGCTTTCAGCCGTCAACGGATAGATTAATGCCCAAAAGGACAACCCAAACCTCAATCGGGTCTCGTAAGTTTTTTACCCTTCGTTTTTTCGACACCGGATTTTTACGGTAAAACGGGATAACCGTGGCTTGTCTTCGATCTACCATCGCTGCAGAGTGGTGCACTATGGTACTGTTCCGTTTCTAATCCATGCACGTATTTCTAAAATTCGTACGGCACTGTTTCGCCATTTCGGACGGATGTTGCACCTTGCACCGTGGATGTTGCACCCTGTAGATATCGATTATTCGGACGGCCATAACTTCTGGCTCGTTTAAAGTTATGTGAGCCATATCCTGTCAAAACGAAGGCCACGGTGAGTTCTACGACTTTGACAGCTTTCAGCCATCAACGGATAGGTTAATGCCCAAAAAGGACAACCCGAATCTCAATCGGGTCTCGTAAGTTTTTTACCCTTCGTTTTTTCGACACCGGATTTTTACGATAAAACGGGATTACCGTGGCTCGTCTTCGATTTACCATCGCTGCGGAGTGGTGCACTATGGTACTATTCCGTTTGAAATCCATGCACGTATTTCTAAAATTCGTACGGCACTGTTTCGCCATTTCGGACGGATGTTGCACCTTGCACCTTGGATGTTGCACCCTGTAGATATCGATTATTCGGACAGCCATAACTTCCGGCTTGTTTAGATTTACGGGAGCCATAACCTGTCAAAACGAAGGCCACGGTGAGTTCTACGTCTTTGATAGCTTCCAGCCGTCAACTAATAGATTACTGCCCAAAAAGGACAACCCAAACCTCAATCGGGTCTCGTAAGTTTTTTACCCTTTGTTTTTTGACACCGGATTCTTAGGGTAAAACGGGATTACCGTGGCTCGTCTTCGATTTACCATCGCTGGAGAGTGGTGCACCATGGTACTGTTCCGTTTCAAATCCATGCACGCATTTCTAAAAGTCGTACGGCACCATTTCGCCATTTCGGACGGATGTTGCACCTTGCACCGTGGATGTTGCACCCTGTAGATATCGATTATTCGGACGGCCAAAACTTCTGGCTCGTTTGGAGTTACGGGAGCCATAACCTATCAAAATGAATGCCACGGTGAGTTCTACGGCTTTGACTGCTTTCAGCCGTCAACGGATAGATTAATGCCCAAAAAGGACAACCCGAATCTCAATCGGGTCTCGTAAGTTTTTTACCTTTCGTTTTTTCGACACCGGATTTTTACGATAAAACGGGATTACCGTGGCTCGTCTTCGATTTACCATCGCTGCAGAGTGGTGCACTATGGTACTATTCCGTTTCAAATCCATGCACGTATTTCAAAAATTCGTACGTCACTGTTTCGCCATTACGGACGGATGTTGCACCTTGCACCGTGGATGTTGCACCCTGTAGATATCGATTATTCGAACGGCCAAAACTTCTGGCTAGTTTAGAGTTACGGAAGCCATAACCTGTCAAAATGAAGGCCACGGTGAGTTCTACGGCTTTGACAGCTTTCAGCCGTCAACGGGTAGATTAATGCCCAAAAAGCACAACCCGAATCTCAATCGGGTCTCGTAAGTTTTTTACCCTTCGTTTTTTCGACACCGGATTTTTACGGTAAAACGGGATTACCGCGGCTCGTCTTCGATTTACCATCGCTGCAGAGTGGTGCACTATGGTACTATTTCGTTTCAAATCCATGCACGTATTTCTAAAATTCGTACGACACTGTTTTGCCATTTCATACGGATGTTGCACCTTGCACCGTGGATGTTGCACCCTGTAGATATCGATTATTCGGACGGCCATAACTTCTGGCTCGTTTAGAGTTACGGGAGCCATAACCTGTCAAAACGAAGGCCACAGTGAGTTCTACGGCTTTGACAGCTTTCAGCTGTCAACGGATAGATTAATGCCCAAAAAGGACAACCCGAATCTCAATCGGGACTCGTAAGTTTTTTACCTTTCGTTTTTTCGACACCGGATTTTTACGGTAAAACGGGATAACCGTGGCTCGTCTTCGATCTACCATTGCTGCAGAGTGGTGTGTTATCCCGCTTTTTGGCAAAGCCGTGATACCAAAAGATTGGTCGAAAACGAAAGACAGTTCGTCTCAGAGATTGGTCATACTTCACTTTGCTATGGATATCGATGAATTTAGTCTGAGTCCGGAACGGGCCACAATTGATAGTACATGACAAGAATGATCATAGGAGTCGGCATTTCAAATTTCAAGTCAATCCGAGTTCGTATGCTCAAGATAGGATGGATTCAAATTGAGAAAAGTAGTCATTGTCTGGTTCGAAACCATCACCTTCGAACCCAACCGCTTCGAACCCATGGTTTCGAACCCATCTACTTCGAACCCATGCTGTTCGAACCCATCCACGATCTCTCCTTCGAACCCACCTAATTCGAACCCATCCACGTCCTTGCCTTCGAAGCCATGAAGTTCGAACCCAAGCCACGTTCGAACCCATCAGCTAGTACCTACCTCAACTTCATCGCCTTCGACTCCATCACCTTCGAATCCACCACAGTGGCCTACCTTCGAATCCATGACTTCACTCGGCTTCGCATCCTCGCTTCGAACCCATCGAGTGACCCAGTTCGAACCGATCAATTTCGAACCCATAAGGATTCCTGGATTCGAATCGGTCACTTTCGAAACCAGGAATACTTCCTATTTCGAATCTACCGAGTCAATTGGTTTGGATGACGTGTTTGCCGTAGTTCACGGAGTCGAAGCGTTCCATTCGGAGATAAGTTAGGATCGATTCGAGAAATGCGCGCCATGTCACTACAAGCCCACGTGCACTGATGGATTCGAAATCGTGGGTTCGAACTCATGGGTTCGAACGACACAGCCAACCGAAAATGCTAATTTCTAACCGAGCATATCTCCTTAACCACACATCCAAATTCAACCAAATTTTCACAGTAGCTTCCATATGAGGTAAAGATTGTTCCTGCCAAGTTTCAGCTCGATTGGACCATTTCTTGATGGGTTCGAAATCACTTCGAACCGATGTCAGATCGAGACGAAACTTGGTGGGGTCGGTCGCGTGGGTCCACTCACGTGCCAGAAGGAGTCTCACGAAGTTTCAGCAAGATCTGGGCCTCCAACGCCTATAAATAGCACCCTGAAGCCTTCAGAAAAGGGGGATCTTCGGACAACTTCTGCCTTCGAACGCCAAGACTCTGCCGGATTCAAGTTTAACTAACAGAATCGCTGTTGTATTCAGATTTCAAAGCAATTTTCAGCTGTAATCCATTGTAATCGATTTAATCAAGCAAAGCAATAAAGAGAAA
This sequence comes from Allium cepa, assembly GCA_030765085.1. Taxonomy (NCBI): domain Eukaryota; kingdom Viridiplantae; phylum Streptophyta; class Magnoliopsida; order Asparagales; family Amaryllidaceae; genus Allium; species Allium cepa. The sequence goes on along the minus strand of CM060943.1, from coordinate 30,779,684 downwards.
ACCTTTAAAGTGGACGTAGGCGCGAACGCCGAACCACTATAAATCCTGTGTTTGTGATTGTTGTTCGTGAATTACTGTGATTTGTTACTTAGATCTGAATTCTATATTGATTGTTGCTGAGTTCTGTGTTGTTTATTATCGAGTTAAGTACGTTAACGGGTGCTTTCGTGACTTTGGGTGTTTGTGACCAATTTTGGCGCAAACATTAACGTGTTTGCCGTAGTTCACGGAGTCGAAGCGGTCCATTCGGAGATAAGTTAGGATCGATTCGAGAAATGCGTGCCACGTCACTGCAAGCCCACGTGCACTGATGGATTCGAAATCGTGGGTTCGAACTCATGGGTTCGAACGACACAGCCAACCGAAAATGCTAATTTCGAACCGAGCATATCTCCTTAACCACACATCCAAATTCAACCAAATTTTCACAGTAGCTTCCACATGAGGTAAAGATTGTTCCTGCCAAGTTTCAGCTCGATTGGACCATTTCTTGATGGGTTCGAAATCACTTCGAACCGATGTCAGATCGAGACGAAACTTGGTGGGGTCGGTCGCGTGGGTCCACTCACGTGCCAGAAGGAGTCTCACGAAGTTTCAGCAAGATCTGGGCCTCCAACGCCTATAAATAGCACCCTGAAGCCTTCAGAAAGGGGGATCTTCGGACAATTTCTGCCATCGAACGCCAAGACTCTGCCGGATTCAAGTTTAACTACCAGAATCGCTGTTGTATTAAGATTTCAAAGCAATTGTCAGCTGTAATCCATTGTAATCGATTTAATCAAGCAAAGCAATAAAGAGAAAACCTTCAAAGTGGACGTAGGCGCGAACGCCGAACCACTATAAATCCTGTGTTTGTGATTGTTGTTCGTGAATTACTGTGATTTGTTACTTAGATCTGAATTCTATATTGATTGTTGCTGAGTTCTGTGTTGTTTATTATCGAGTTAAGTACGTTAACGGGTGCTTTCGTGACTTTGGGTGTTTGTGACCAATTTTGGCGCAAACATTTTGGTGCTTTCACTGAGAATTGAACTCAGGAAGAAGTTGAATTTGAAAATCCAGAAGTTCAGATCTAGGAATCATGGCAAGACAATCGAGTAGGAGGCCAAGGCCTGAGAGAAGCGAACCACAAGGAAGCCAAGAGGCTTCCTCAGGAGCGAATCAACCATCGATATACATCACTAGGGACGAGATGGAAACTATGATGAAGAGGCAAGAGGAAATGATCCAGAGTTTATTCCAACAGATAGGACAGCTTGGAGCAGAGAATAGGGAAGCCAATGGAGTCCAGAACGGAGCAGGACCATCCGGTGTAGCACCTGGATTAGGGGGCACACCCTTGGAGAACGTTGATCTTGTTTCGGAAAGAGAAAGAGGAGCATCCGCGCAGCCCGGTAGTAGTAGAGGAGCGAATGCTCAGTCAAAGGGGCAGATCCCGGAGTTACCTCGTGAACTCGGGGGGCAAGTCGGAAGTAGTGAAAAAGGATTACATCTCGGAGACAATGACCGGTTAGCAGAGATAGTTAGGAGAGCTTTGAGAGGCGGTATGGTGAACAAAGATTTGGAAGATGTTAATAGAAGTCCTTTTACTTCAGCAATCAGGCAAGCTAGGAACCCACCTGATTTCAAACTACCATCATTAGATATGTATGACGGGAGAACGGACCCCACGGTCCATCTGACAAAATATATGAGGCATATGGAAGTGCTGGGGGCATCGGAGGAGGTTATGGCCCGGTGTTTTCCATTGTACTTGACAGATATCGCTGCACTATGGTTTAGACAGTTGGAGAACGGATCCATCGGAACATGGAATGGTTTAGTGGAGAGATTTATGAGGCAATTCAGGGTTCATATTACAAGACCCAAGAACGTGATGACTTTGGCAACCCTAAAGCAAAAAGCCGGAGAGACCTTGAGAAGTTATCTAGCACGATTTAATGCAGCAGCAGCTTCAGTGGATAGAGCGGATCCGTCCATGGTGGTAATGGCAGCTGTGTCCGGAATAGCTTACGGCACAGAGTTCAAGAATTCATTGACTAAAGATCCACCCATTGATCTAGAGGAATTCTATCATGAAGCAGAAAAGTTTTTACGATTAGAAGATGCGAATGCCGAGAGAGAAGAAGGAGATGGGATAGAAGTTTTTGCATTTAGAGATGAAAAGCCTCTTAAAAAAGATTCGGATAAAGGTAAAAGAAAGATTGAGAATGACAGAGACAGATCGAAGCGGCAACGGAGGGAGCCGCGATTCACCACCTACGCTGAGTTGAACGAGAGCCTGGAACGAATTTATCAGGATACCAAAGAACAGATTCCGTATCGTAGGCCGATGCGAAGGGATCCTACCTCTGACGAAAGGAAATCAGATAAGTTATGTGTATTCCATGAATTAAATGGTCATAATACTAATGATTGTAGGCACCTGAAGGATGAGGTGGAAGGGCATATCAGGAACGGTATGCTCCTTCAATATGTAAGGAGGCGAGCTCCTGTGGCGGAACCAGAGCGGCCACCATCCACATCGGCTAGAGGCGACCCTGAATCAAGGCACCGTTTGGTTATCAATTGAGTGAAATAACGATGAACAGGTTGTAAGCTTCCACTACTGCATTTAAATCATTTACACATGTGCGAGATCCCGAACGATCTCCAGGCATGCTCTGAGTGATCATTGACCGTTTCGTAGAGGGAACTTACACTTTGACATCCATGCTTTACTTTCATTTCGTTTTGATTTGAACATTTGAACTTTGTTTGTTTGGACAATTGTTTTTGAAACTCATCCGTTTAATAGATATTTGATTCTAATGACTCTTGAATGACTAAGCTACTTACACATGTATGGGGTCGCGAACGATCCTTAGGTATGCTCTGAGACGGCGATGAACCGCCCATATAAACGATCCAAGAACTCACCCGAACGTGACCCTGGCATCGATAACACCAAGCCTTCCCGGGCACACACAAATCCGCCTCGAACGGCATCCGACCTCGAACGGTCACAATCCGCCTCGAACAGGCATCCGACTTCGAACAGTCACAACTCACTTCACCTCAAATGGCTTGATCACGAACGGTCGTCACTTGGGGTCTGACACCCGACCGCGAACGGTCACAAATTCGCCTCGAACGGCACACGATCGCGAACGATCACTTTCTGCCTTGAACGGCATCGACCGCGAACGGTCACAAATTCGCCTCGAACGGCACACGATCGCGAACGATCACTTCCTGCCTCGAACGCCATCGATCGCGAACGGTCATGGCTCACTGATTATGAAATCCGACCTCGAACGGTCACCATTCGCCTTGAACGGCACTTGGTCGTGAACGATCATCATTTGCCATGAACGGCAGTCGACCGCGAACGGTCCCGTCTCATCATTTGCCGCGAACGGCATCGACCGCAAACGGTCCTATTCCATCTTATGCCACGAACGGCACGGACCGCAAACGGTCCCGATTCACCTCAAGCAGCATACGATCCCGAACGATCGAAGCATGGATTTATACGCTCGACCGTGCACGGTCGCACTTCACCTCGAATGACTCGATCGCGAACGATCGTCATTTGAAGTTGAGCGCTTGACCACGAACGGCCGCGCTTCATCCCAAATAGCTCGATTTCGAACGATCGTCATTTGAGGCCATATGAAACTATCGAGTTCTTTGCAGGTTGATAATCGGATACGAACATCCAACTCAAGGCATTACAAAACACACCTTCCTACAGCAAGGCATGTTTTGGGGGGCAAAGTGTTATCCCGCTTTTTGGCAAAGCCGTGATACCAAAAGATTGGTCGAAAACGAAAGACAGTTCGCCTCAGAGATTGGTCATACTTCACTTTGCTATGGATATCGATGAATTTAGTCCGAGTCCGGAACGGGCCACAATTGATAGTACATGACAAGAATGATCATAGGAGTCGGCGTTTCAAATTTCAAGTCAATCCGAGTTCGTATGATCAAGATAGGATGGATTCAAATTGAGAAAAGTAGTCATTGTCTGGTTCGAAACCATCACCTTCGAACCCAGCCGCTTCGAACCCATGGTTTCGAACCCATCTACTTCGAACCCATGCTGTTCGAACCCATCCACGATCTCTCCTTCGAACCCACCTAATTCGAACCCATCCACGTCCTTGCCTTCGAAGCCATGAAGTTCGAACCCAAGCCACGTTCGAACCCATCAGCTAGTACCTGCCTCAACTCCATCGCCTTCGACTCCATCACCTTCGAATCCACCACAGTGGCCTACCTTCGAATCCATGACTTCACTCGGCTTCGCATCCTCGCTTCGAACCCATCGAGTGACCCAGTTCGAACCGATCAATTTCGAACCCATAAGGATTCCTGGATTCGAATCGGTCACTTTCGAAACCAGGAATACTTCCTATTTCGAATCCACCGAGTCAATTGGTTTGGATGACGTGTTTGCCGTAGTTCACGGAGTCGAAGCGGTCCATTCGGAGATAGGTTAGGATCGATTCGAGAAATGCGCGCCACGTCACTGCAAGCCCACGTGCACTGATGGATTCGAAATCGTGGGTTCGAACTCATGGGTTCGAACGACACAGCCAACCGAAAATGCTAATTTCGAACCGAGCATATCTCCTTAACCACACATCCAAATTCAACCAAATTTTCACAGTAGCTTCCATATGAGGTAAAGATTGTTCCTGCCAAGTTTCAGCTCGATTGGACCATTTCTTGATGGGTTCGAAATCACTTCGAACCGATGTCAGATCGAGACGAAACTTGGTGGGGTCGGTCGCGTGGGTCCACTCACGTGCCAGAAGGAGTCTCACGAAGTTTCAGCAAGATCTGGGCCTCCAACGCCTATAAATAGCACCCTGAAGCCTTCAGAAAGGGGGATCTTCGGACAACTTCTGCCATCGAACGCCAAGACTCTGCCGGATTCAAGTTTAACTACCAGAATCGCTGTTGTATTCAGATTTCAAAGCAATTGTCAGCTGTAATCCATTGTAATCGATTTAATCAAGCAAAGCAATAAAGAGAAAACCTTCAAAGTGGACATAGGCGCGAACGCCGAACCACTATAAATCCTGTGTTTGTGATTGTTGTTCGTGAATTACTGTGATTTGTTACTTAGATCTGAATTCTATATTGATTGTTGCTGAGTTCTGTGTTGTTTATTATCGAGTTAAGTACGTTAACGGGTGCTTTCGTGACTTTGGGTGTTTGTGACCAATTTTGGCGCAAACATGGTGCACTATGGTACTGTTCCGTTTCAAATCCATGCACGTATTTCTAAAATTCGTACGGCACTGTTTCGCCATTTCGGACGGATGTTGCACCTTGCACCGTGGATGTTGCACCCTGTAGATATCGATTATTCGGACGGCCATAACTTCTGGCTCGTTTAGAGTTACGGGAGCCATAACCTGTCAAAACGAAGGCCACGGTGAGTTCTACGACTTTGACAGCTTTCAGCCATCAACGGATATGTTAATGCCCAAAAAGGACAACCCGAATCTCAATCGGGTCTCGTAAGTTTTTTACCCTTTGTTTTTTCGACACCGGATTTTTACAGTAAAACGGGATTACCGTGGCTCGTCTTCGATTTACCACCGCTGCAGAGTGGTGCACTATGGTAATATTCCGTTTCAAATCAATGCACGTATTTCTAAAATTCATACGGCACTGTTTCGCCATTTCTGACGGATGTTGCACCTTGCACCTTGGATGTTGCACCCTGTAGATATCGATTATTCGGACAGCCATAACTTCCGCCTCGTTTAGATTTACGGGAGCCATAACCTGTCAAAACAAAGGCCACGGTGAGTTCTACGGCTTTGACAGCTTTCAGCCGTCAACTAATAGATTAATGCCCAAAAAGGACAACCCATACCTCAATCGGGTCTCGTAAGTTTTTTACCCTTTGTTTTTTGACACCGGATTCTTAGGGTAAAACGGGATTACCGTGGCTCGTCTTCGATTTACCATCGCTGGAGAGTGGTGCACCATGGTACTGTTCCGTTTCAAATCCATGCACGCATTTCTAAAAGTCGTACGGCACCATTTCGCCATTTCGGACGGATGTTGCACCTTGCACCGTGGATTTTGCACCCTGTAGCTATCGATTATTCGGACGGCCATAACTTCTGGCTCGTTTGGAGTTACGGGAGCCATAACCTGTCAAAACGAAGGCCACAGTGAGTTCAACGGCTTTGACAGCTTTCAGCCGTCAACGGATAGATTAATGCCCAAAAGGACAACTCGAATCTCAATCGGGACTCGTAAGTTTTTTGCCTTTCGTTTTTTCGACACCGGATTTTTACGGTAAAACGGGATAACCGTGGCTCGTCTTCGATCTACCATCGCTGCAGAGTGGTGCACTATGGTACTGTTCCGTTTCAAATCCATGCACGTATTTCTAAAATTCGTACGACACTGTTTCGCCATTTCGGACGGATGTTGCACCTTGCACCGTGGATGTTGCACCCTGTAGATATCGATTATTCGGACGGCCATAACTTCTGGCTCGTTTAGAGTTACGGGAGCCATAACTTGTCAAAACGAAGGCCACGGTGAGTTCTACGACTTTGACAGCTTTCAGCCATCAACGGATAGGTTAATGCCCAAAAAGGACAACCCGAATCTCAATCGGGTCTCGTAAGTTTTTTACCCTTCGTTTTTTCGACACCGGATTTTTACGGTAAAACGGGATTACCGTGGCTCGTCTTCGATTTACCATCGCTGCAGAGTGGTGCACTATGGTACTATTCCGTTTCAAATCCATGCACGTATTTCTAAAATTCGTACGGCACTGTTTCGCCATTTCGGACGGATGTTGCACCTTGCACCTTGGATGTTGCACCCTGTAGATATCGATTATTCGGACAGCCATAACTTCCGGCTCGTTTAGATTTACGGGAGCCATAACCTGGCAAAACGAAGGCCACGGTGAGTTCTACGGTTTTGACAGCTTTCAGCCGTCAACTAATAGATTAATGCCCAAAAAGGACAACCCAAACCTCAATCGGGTCTCGTAAGTTTTTTACCCTTTGTTTTTTGACACCGGATTCTTAGGGTAAAACGGGATTACCGTGGCTCGTCTTCGATTTACCATCGTTGGAGAGTGGTGCACCATGGTACTGTTCCGTTTCAAATCCATGCACGCATTTCTAAAAGTCGTATGGCACCATTTCGCCATTTCGGACGGATGTTGCACCTTGCACCGTGGATGTTGCACCCTGTAGATATCGATTATTCGGACGGCCATAACTTCTGGCTCGTTTGGAGTTACGGGAGCCATAACCTGTCAAGACGAAGGCCACAGTGAGTTCTACGGCTTTGACAGCTTTCAGCCGTCAGCGGATAGATTAATGCCCAAAAGGACAACCCGAATCTCAATCGGGACTCGTAAGTTTTCTACCTTTCGTTTTTTCGACACCGGATTTTTACGGTAAAACGGGATAACCGTGGCTCGTCTTCGATCTACCATCGCTGCAGAGTGGTGCACTATGGTACTGTTCCGTTTAAAATCCATGCACGTATTTCTAAAATTCGTACGGCACTGTTTCGCCATTTCGGACGGATGTTGCACCTTGCACCGTGGATGTTGCACCCTATAGATATCGATTATTCGGACGGCCATAACTTCTGGCTCGCTTAGAGTTACGGGAGCTATAACCTGTCAAAACGAAGGCCATGGTGAGTTCTACGGCTTTGACAGCTTTCAGCCGTCAACGGATAGATTAATGCCCAAAAGGACAACCCGAATCTCAATCGGGACTCGTAAGTTTTTTGCCTTTCGTTTTTTCGACACCGGATTTTCACGGTAAAACGGGATAACCGTGGCTCGTCTTCGATCTACCATCGCTGCAGAGTGGTGCACTATGGTACTGTTCCGTTTCAAATCCATGCACGTATTTCTAAAATTCGTACGGCACTGTTTCGCCATTTCGGACGGATGTTGCACCTTGCACCGTGGATGTTGCACCCTGTAGATATCGATTATTCGGACGGCCATAACTTCTGGCTCGTTTAGAGTTACGGGAGCCATAACTTGTCAAAACGAAGGCCACGGTGAGTTCTACGACTATGACAGCTTTCAGCCATCAACGGATAGGTTAATGCCAAAAAAGGACAACCCGAATCTCAATCGGGTCTCGTAAGTTTTTTACCCTTAGTTTTTTCGACACCGGATTTTTACGGTAAAACGGGATTACCGTGGCTCGTCTTCGATTTACCATCGCTGCAGAGTGGTGCACTATGGTACTATTCCGTTTCAAATCCATGCACGTATTTCAAAAATTCGTACGGCACTGTTTCGCCATTTCGGACGGATGTTGCACCTTGCACCTTGGATGTTGCACCCTGTAGATATCGATTATTCGGACAGCCATAACTTCCGGCTCGTTTAGATTTACGGGAGCCATAACCTTGCAAAACGAAGGCCACGGTGAGTTCTACGGTTTTGACAGCTTTCAGCCGTCAACTAATAGATTAATGCCCAAAAAGGACAACCCAAACCTCAATCGGGTCTCGTTAGTTTTTTACCCTTTGTTTTTTGACACCGGATTCTTAGGGTAAAACGGGATTACCGTGGCTCGTCTTCGATTTACCATCGCTGGAGAGTGGTGCACCATGGTACTGTTCCGTTTCGAATCCATGCACGCATTTCTAAAAGTCGTACGGCACCATTTCGCCATTTCGGACGGATGTTGCACCTTGCACCGTGGATGTTGCACCCTGTAGATATCGATTATTCGGACGGCCATAACTTCTGGCTCGTTTGGAGTTACGGGAGCCATAACCTGTCAAGACGAAGGCCACAGTGAGTTCTACGGCTTTGACAGCTTTCAGCCGTCAGCGGATAGATTAATGCCCAAAAGGACAACCAGAATCTCAATCGGGACTCGTAAGTTTTCTACCTTTCGTTTTTTCGATACCGGATTTTTACGGTAAAACGGGATAACCGTGGCTCGTCTTCGATCTACCATCGCTGCAGAGTGGTGCACTATGGTACTGTTCCGTTTCAAATCCGTGCACGTATTTCTAAAATTCGTACGGCACTGTTTCGCCATTTCGGACGGATGTTGCACCTTGCACCGTGGATGTTGCACCCTGTAGATATCGATTATTCGGACGGCCATAACTTCTGGCTCGTTTAGAGTTACGGGAGCCATAACCTGTCAAAACGAAGGCCATGGTGAGTTCTATGGCTTTGACAGCTTTCTGCCGTCAACGGATAGATTAATGCCAAAAAGGACAACCCGAATCTCAATCGGGTCTCGTAAGTTTTTTACCTTTCGTTTTTTCGAAATCGGATTTTTACGGTAAAACGGGATAACCGTGGCTCGTCTTCGATCTACCATCGCTGCAGAGTGGTGCACTATGGTACTGTTCCGTTTCAAATCCATGCACGTATTTCTAAAATTCGTACGGCACTGTTTCGCCATTTCGGACGGATGTTGCACCTTGCACCGTGGATGTTGCACCCTGTAGATATCGATTATTCGGACGGCCATAACTTCTGGCTCGTTTAGAGTTACGGGAGCCATAACCTGTCAAAACGAAGGCCACGGTGAGTTCTACGACTTTGACAGCTTTCAGCCATCAACGGATAGGTTAATGCCCAAAAAGGACAACCCGAATCTCAATCGGGTCTCGTAAGTTTTTTACCCTTCGTTTTTTCGACACCGGATTTTTACGGTAAAACGGGATTACCGTGGCTCGTCTTCGATTTACCATCGCTGCAGAGTGGTGCACTATGGTACTATTCCGTTTCAAATCCATGCACGTATTTCTAAAATTCGTACGGCACTGTTTCGCCATTTCGGACGGATGTTGCACCTTGCACCTTGGATGTTGCACCCTGTAGATATCGATTATTCGGACAGCCATAACTTCCGGCTCGTTTAGATTTATGGGAGCCATAACCTGTCAAAACGAAGGCCACGGTGAGTTCTATGGATTTGACAGCTTTCAGCCGTCAAATAATAGATTAATGCCCAAAAAGGACAACCCAAACCTCAATCGGGTCTCGTAAGTTTTTTACCCTTTGTTTTTTGACACCGGATTCTTAGGGTAAAACGGGATTACCGTGGCTCGTCTTCGATTTACCATAGCTGGAGAGTGGTGCACCATGGTACTGTTCCGTTTCAAATCCATGCACGCATTTCTAAAAGTCGTACGGCACCATTTCGCCATTTCGGACGGATGTTGCACCTTGCACCGTGGATGTTGCACCCTGTAGATATCGATTATTCATACGACCATAACTTCTGGCTCGTTTAGATTTACGGGAGCCATAACCTGTCAAAACGAAGGCCACGGTGAGTTCTACGGCTTTGACAGCTTTCAACCGTCAACTAATAGATTAATGCCCAAAAAGGACAACCCAAACCTCAATCGGGTCTCGTAAGTTTTTTACCCTTTGTTTTTTGACACCGGATTCTTAGGGTAAAACGGGATTACCGTGGCTCGTCTTCGATTTACCATCGCTGGAGAGTGGTGCACCATGGTATTGTTCCGTTTCAAATCCATGCACGCATTTCTAAAAGTCGTACGGCACCATTTCGCCATTTCGGACGGATGTTGCACCTTGCACCATCGATGTTGCACCCTGTAGATATCGATTATTCGGACGGCCATAACTTCTGGCTCGTTTGGAGTTACGGGAGCCATAACCTGTCAAAACGAAGGCCATGGTGAGTTCTACGGCTTTGACCGCTTTCAGCCGTCAATAGATAGATTAATGCCCAAAAAGGACAACCCGAATCTCAATCGGGTCTCGTAAGTTTTTTACCTTTCGTTTTTTCGACACTGGATTTTTACGATAAAACGGGATTACCGTGGCTCATCTTCGATTTACCATCGCTGCAGAGTGGTGCACTATGGTACTATTATGTTTCAAATCCATGCACGTATTTCTAAAATTCGTACGTCACTGTTTCGCCATTTTGGACGGATGTTGCACCTTGCACCGTGGATGTTGCACCCTGTAGATATCGATTATTCGAACGGCCAAAACTTCTGGCTCGTTTAGAGTTACGGGTGCCATAACCTGTCAAAACAGAGGCCACGGTGAGTTCTACGGATTTGACAGCTTTCAGCCGTCAACGGGTAGATTAATGCCCAAAAAGCACAACCCGAATCTCAATCGGGTCTCGTAAGTTTTTTACCCTTCGTTTTTTCGACACCGGATTTTTACGGTAAAACGGGATTACCGTGGCTCGTCCTCGATTTAACATCGCTGCAGAGTGGTGCACTATGGTACTATTCCGTTTCAAATCCATGTACGTATTTCTAAAATTCGTACGACACTGTTTCGCCATTTCGGACCGATGTTGCACCTTGCGCCGTGGATGTTGCACCCTGTAGATATCGATTATTCGGACGGCCATAACTTCTGGCTCGTTTAGAGTTACGGGAGCCATAACCTGTCAAAACGAAGGCCATAGTGATTTCTACGGCTTTGACAGCTTTCGGCCGTCAACGGATAGATTAATGCCCAAAAGGACAACCCGAATCTCAATCGGGTCTCGTAAGTTTTTTACCTTTCGTTTTTTCCACACCGGATTTTTACGGTAAAACGGGATAACCGTGGCTCGTCTTCGATCTACCATCGCTGCAGAGTGGTGCACCATGGTATTGTTCCGTTTCAAATCCATGCACGTATTTCTAAAATTCGTACGGCACTGTTTCGCCATTTCGGACGGATGTTGCACCTTGCACCATGGATGTTGCACCCTGTAGATATCGATTATTCGGACGACCATAACTTCTGGCTCGTTTAGAGTTACGGGAGCCATAACCTGTCAAAACGAAGGCCACGGTGAGTTCTACGGCTTTGACAGCTTTCAGCCATCAACGGATAGGTTAATGCCCAAAAAGGAAAGCCCGAATCTCAATCGGGTCTCGTAAGTTTTTTACCCTTCGTTTTTTGACACCGGATTCTTAGGGTAAAACGGGATTACCGTGGCTCGCCTTCGATTTACCATCGCTGGAGAGTGGTGCACCATGATACTGTTCCGTTTCAAATCCATGCACGCATTTCTAAAAGTCGTACGGCACTGTTTCGCCATTTCGGACGGATGTTGCACCTTGCACCGCGGATGTTGCACCCTATAGATATCGATTATTCGGATGGCCAAAACTTCTGGCTCGTTCGGAGTTACGGGAGCCATAACCTGTCAAAACGAAGGCCACAGTGAGTTCTACGGCTTTGACAGCTTTCAACCGTCAACGGATAGATTAATGCCCAAAAGGACAACCCGAATCTCAATCGGGACTCGTAAGTTTTTTACCTTTCGTTTTTTCGACACCGGATTTTTACCTTAAAACGGGATAACCGTGGCTCGTCTTCGATCTACCATCGCTGCAGAGTGGTGCACTATGGTACTGTTCCGTTTCAAATCCATGCTCGTATTTCTAAAATTCGTACGGCACGGTTTCGCCATTTCGGACGGATGTTGCACCTTGCACCGTGGATGTTGCACCCTGTAGATATCGATTATTCGGACGGCCATAACTTCTGGCTCGTTTGGAGTTACGGGAGCCATAACCTGTCAAAACGAATGCCATGGCGAGTTCTACGGCTTTGACAGCTTTCAGCCGTCAACGGATAGATTAATGCCCAAAAAGGACAACCCGAATCTCAATCGGGTCTCGTAAGTTTTTTACCTTTCGTTTTTTCGACACCGGATTTTTACGATAAAACGGGATTACCGTGGCTCTTCTTCGATTTACCATCGCTGCAGAGTGGTGCGCTATGGTACTATTCCGTTTCAAATCCATGCACGTATTTCTAAAATTCGTACGTCATTGTTTCTCCATTTCGGACGGATGTTGCACCTTGCACCGTGGATGTTGCACCCTATAGATATCGATTATTCGAACGGCCAAAACTTCTGGCTCGTTTGGAGTTACGGGAGCCATAACCTGTCAAAACGAAGGCCACGGTGAGTTCTACGGCTTTGATAGCTTTCCGCCGTCAACGGGTAGATTAATGCCCAAAAAGGGCAACATGAATCTCAATCGGGTGTCGTAAGTTTTTTATCTTTCGTTTTTTCGACACCGGATTTTTACGGTAAAACGGGATTACCGTGGCTCGTCTTCGATTTACCATCGCTGCAGAGTGGTGCACTATGGTACTATTCCGTTTCAAATCCGTGCACGTATTTCTAAAATTCATACGGCACTGTTTCGCCATTTCGGACGGATGTTGCACGTTGCACCGTGGATGTTGAACCCTGCACAAATCGATTATTCGAACGGCCAAAACTTCTGGCTCGTTTAGAGTTACGGGAGCCATAACCTGTCAAAACGAAGGGCACGGTGAGTTCTACGGCTTTGACAGCTTTCAGCCGTCAACGGGTAGATTAATGCCCAAAAAGCACAACCCGAATCTCAATCGGGTCTCGTAAGTTTTTTACCCTTCGTTTTTTCGACACCGGATTTTTACGGTAAAACGGGATTACCGTGGCTCATCTTCGATTTACCATCGCTGCTGAGTGGTGCACTATGGTACTATTCCGTTTCAAATCCATGCACGTATTTATAAAATTCATACGGCACTGTTTCGCCATTTCGGACTGATGTTGCACCTTGCACCGTGGATGTTGCACCCTGTAGATATCGATTATTCGGACGGCCATAACTTCTGGCTCGTTTAGAGTTACGGGAGCCATAATCTGTCAAAACGAAGGCCACAGTGAGTTCTATGGCTTTGACAGCTTTCAGCCGTCAACGGATAGAATAATGCCCAAAAGGACAACCCGAATCTCAATCGGGTCTCGTAAGTTTTTTACCTTTTGTTTTTTCGACACCGGATTTTTACGGTAAAACAGGATAACCGTGGCTCGTCTTCGATCTACCATCGCTGCAGAGTGGTGCACTATGGTACTGTTCCGTTTCAAATCCATGCACGTATTTCTAAAATTCGTACGGCATTGTTTCGCCATTTCGGACGGATGTTGCACCATGCACCGTGGATGTTGCACCCTGTAGATATCGATTATTCGGACGGCCATAACTTCTGGCTCGTTTAGAGTTACGGGAGCCATAACCTGTCAAAACGAAGGCCACGGTGAGTTCTACGACTTTGACAGCTTTCAACCATCAACGGATAGGTTAATGCCCAAAAAGGACAACCCGAATCTCAATCGGGTCTCGTAAGTTTTTTACCGTTCGTTTTTTCGACACCGGATTTTTACGGTAAAACGGAATTACCGTGCCTCGTCTTCGATTTACCATCGCTGCAGAGTGGTGCACTATGGTACTATTCCGTTTGAAATCCATGCACGTATTTCTAAAATTCGTACGGCACTGTTTCGCCATTTCGGACGGATGTTGCACCTTGCACCTTGGATGTTGCGATTATTCGGACATCCATAACTTCCGGCTCATTTAGATTTACGGGAGCCATAACCTGTCAAAACGAAGGCCACGGTGAGTTCTACGGCTTTGAAGCTTTCAGCCGTCAACTAATAGATTAATGCCCAAAAAGGACAACCCAAACCTCAATCGGGTCTCGTAAGTTTTTTACCCTTTGTTTTTTGACACCGGATTCTTAGGGTAAAACGGGATTACCGTGGCTCGTCTTCAATTTACCATCGCTGGAGAGTGGTGCACCATGGTACTGTTCCGTTTCAAATCCATGCACGCATTTCTAAAAGTCGTACGGCACCATTTCGCCATTTCGGACGGATGTTGCACCTTGCACCGTGGATGTTGCACCCTGTAGATATCGATTATTCGGACGGCCATAACTTCTGGCTCGTTTGGAGTTACGGGAGCCATAACCTGTCAAAACGTAGGCCACGGTCAGTTCTACGGCTTTGATAGCTTTCAGCCGTCAACAGATAGATTAATGCCCAAAAAGGACAACCCGAATCTCAATCGGGTCTCGTAAGTTTTTTACCTTTCGTTTTTTCGACACCGGATTTTTACGATAAAACGGGATTACCGTGGCTCGTCTTCGATTTACCATCGCTGCAGAGTGGTGCACTATGGTACTATTCCGTTTCAAATCCATGCACGTATTTCTAAAATTCGTACGTCACTGTTTCTCCATTTCGGACGGATGTTGCACCTTGCACCGTGGATGTTGCACCCTGTAGATATCGATTATTCGAACGGCCAAAACTTCTGGCTCGTTTGGAGTTACGGGAGCCATAACCTATCAAAACGAAGGCCACGGTGAGTTCTACGGCTTTGATAGCTTTCAGCCGTCAACGGGTAGATTAATGCCCAAAAAGGACAACCCGAATCTCAATCGGGTGTCGTAAGTTTTTTACCTTTCGTTTTTTCGACACCGGATTTTTACGGTAAAACGGTATTACCGTGGCTCGTCTTCGATCTACCATCGCTGCAGAGTGGTGCACTATGGTACTATTCCGTTTCAAATCCATGCACGTATTTCTAAAATTCGTACGGCACTGTTTCGCCATTTCGGACGGATGTTGCACCTTGCACCGTGGATGTTGCACCCTGTAGATATCGATTATTCGAACGGCCAAAACTTCTGGCTCGTTTAGAGTTACGGGAGCCATAACCTGTCAAAACGAAGGCCACGGTGAGTTCTACGGTTTTGACAGCTTTCAGCCATCAACGGGTAGATTAATGCCCAAAAAGCACTACCCGAATCTCAATCGGGTCTCGTAAGTTTTTTACCCTTCGTTTTTTCGACACCGGATTTTTACGGTAAAACGGGATTACCGTGGCTCGTCTTCGATTTACCATCGCTGCAGAGTGGTGCACTATGGTACTATTCCGTTTCAAATCCATGCACGTATTTCTAAAATTCGTACGGCACTGTTTCGCCATTTCGGACGGATGTTGCACCTTGCACCGTGGATGTTGCACCCTGTAGATATCGATTATTCGGACGGCCAAAACTTCTGACTCGTTTAGAGTTACGGGAGCCATAACTTGTCAAAACGAAGGCCACAGTGAGTTCTACGGCTTTGACAGCTTTCAGCCGTCAACGGATAGATTATTGCCCAAAAGGACAACTCGAATCTCAATCGGGTCTCGTAAGTTTTTTACCTTTCGTTTTTTCGACACCGGATTTTTACGGTAAAACGGGATAACCGTGGCTCGTCTTCGATCTACCATCTCTGCAGAGTGGTGCACTATGGTACTGTTCCATTTCAAATCCATGCACGTATTTCTAAAATTCGTACGGCACTGTTTCGCCATTTCGGACGGATGTTGCACCTCGCACCGTGGATGTTGCACCCTGTAGATATCGATTATTCGGACGGCCATAACTTCTGGCTCGTTTAGAGTTACGGGAGCCATAACCTGTCAAAACGAAGGCCACGGTGAGTTCTACGACTTTGACAGCTTTCAGCCATCAACGGATAGGTTAATGCCCAAAAAGGACAACCCGAATCTCATTCGGGTCTCGTAAGTTTTTTACCCTTCGTTTTTTCGACACCGGATTTTTACGGTAAAACGGGATTACCGTGGCTCGTCTTCGATTTACCATCGCTGCAGAGTGGTGCACTATGGTACTATTCCGTTTCAAATCCATGCACGTATTTCTAAAATTCGTATGGCACTGTTTCGCCATTTTGGATGGATGTTGCACCTTGCACCTTGGATGTTGCATCCTGTAGATATCGATTATTCGGACAGCCATAACTTCCGGCTCGTTTAGATTTACGGGAGCCATAACCTGTCAAAACGAAGGCCACGGTGAGTTCTACGGCTTTGACAGCTTTCAGCCGTCAACTAATAGATTAATGCACAAAAAGGACAACCCAAACCTCAATCGGGTCTCGTAACTTTTTTACCCTTTGTTTTTTGACACCGGATTCTTAGGGTAAAACGGGATTACCGTGGCTCATCTTCGATTTACCATCGCTGGAGAGTGGTGCACCATGGTACTGTTCCGTTTCAAATCCATGCACGCATTTCTAAAAGTCGTACGGCACCATTTCGCCATTTCGGACGGATGTTCCACCTTGCACCGTGGATGTTGCACCCTGTAGATATCGATTATTCGGACGGCCATAACTTCTGGCTCGTTTGGAGTTACGGGAGCCATAACCTGTCAAAACGAAGGCCACGGTGAGTTCTACGGCTTTGATAGCTTTCAGCCGTCAACAGGTAGATTAATGCCCAAAAAGGACAACCCGAATCTCAATCGGGTGTCGTAAGTTTTTTACCTTTCGTTTTTTCGACACCGGATTTTTACGGTAAAACGGGATTACCGTGGCTCGTCTTCGATTTACCATCGCTGCAGAGTGGTGCACTATGGTACTATTCCGTTTCAAATCCATGCACGTATTTCTAAAATTCGTACGGCACTGTTTCGCCATTTCGGACGGATGTTGCACCTTGCACCGTGGATGTTGCACCCTGTAGATATCGATTATTCGAACGGCCAAAACTTCTGGCTCGTTTAGAGTTACGGGAGCCATAACCTGTCAAAACGAAGGCCACGGTGAGTTCTGCGGCTTTGACAGCTTTCAGCCGTCAACGGGTAGATTAATGCCCAAAAAGCACAACCCGAATCTCAATCGGGTCTCGTAAGTTTTTTACCCTTCATTTTTTCGACACCGGATTTTTACGGTAAAACGGGATTACCGTGGCTCGTCTTCGATTTACCATCGCTGCAGAGTGGTGCACTATGGTACTATTCCGTTTCAAATCCATGCACGTATTTCTAAAATTCGTACGGCACTGTTTCGCCATTTCGGACGGATGTTGCACCTTGCACCGTGGATGTTGCACCCTGTAGATATCGATTATTCGGACGGCCATAACTTCTAGCTCGTTTAGAGTTACGGGAGCCATAACCTGTCAAAACGAAGGCCAAAGTGAGTTCTACGGCTTTGACAGCTTTCAGCCATCAACGGATAGATTAATGCCCAAAAGGACAACCCGAATCTCAATCGGGTCTCGTAAGTTTTTTATCTTTCGTTTTTTCGACACCGGATTTTTACGGTAAAACGGGATAACCGTGGCTCGTCTTCGATCTACCATCGCTGCAGAGTGGTGCACTATGGTACTGTTCCGTTTCAAATCCATGCACATATTTGTAAAATTCGTACGGCACTGTTTCGCCATTTCGGACGGATGTTGCACCTTGCACCGTGGATGTTGCACCCTGTAGATATCGATTATTCGGACGGCCATAACTTCTGGCTCGTTTAGAGTTACGGGAGCCATAACCTGTCAAAACGAAGGCCACGGTGAGTTCTGCGGCTTTGACAGCTTTCAACCGTCAACGGGTAGATTAATGCCCAAAAAGCACAACCCGAATCTCAATCGGGTCTCGTAAGTTTTTTACCCTTCGTTTTTTCGACACCGGATTTTTACGGTAAAACGGGATTACCGTGGCTCGTCTTCGATTTACCATTGCTGCAGAGTGGTGCACTATGGTACTATTCCGTTTCAAATCCATGCACGTATTTCTAAAATTCGTACGGCACTGTTTCGCTATTTCGGACGGATGTTGCACCTTGCACCGTGGATGTTGCATCCTATAGATATCGATTATTCGGACAGCCATAACTTCCGGCTCGTTTAGATTTACGGGAGCCATAACCTGTCCAAACGAAGGCCACGGTGAGTTCTATGGCTTTGACAGCTTTCAGCCGTCAACTAATAGATTAATGCCCAAAAAGGACAACCCAAACCTCAATCGGGTCTCTTAAGTTTTTTACCCTTTGTTTTTTGACACCGGATTCTTAGGGTAAAACAGATTACCGTGGCTCGTCTTCGATTTACCATCGCTGGAGAGTGGTGCACCATGGTACTGTTCCGTTTCAAATCCATGCACGCATTTCTAAAAGTCGTACGGCACCATTTCGCCCTTTCGGACGGATGTTGCACCTTGCACCGTGGATGTTGCACCCTGTAGATATCGATTATTCGGACGGCCATAACTTCTAGCTCGTTTGGAGTTACGGGAGCCATAACCTGTCAAAACGAAGGCCACGGTGAGTTCTACGGCTTTGATAGCTTTCAGCCGTCAACAGATAGATTAATGCCCAAAAAGGACAACCCGAATCTCAATCGGGTCTCGTAAGTTTTTTACCTTTCGTTTTTTCGACACCGGATTTTTACGATAAAACGGGATTACCGTGGCTCGTCTTCGATTTACCATCACTGCAGAGTGGTGCACTATGGTACTATTCCGTTTCAAATCCATGCACGTATTTCTAAAATTCGTACGTCACTGTTTCTCCATTTCGGACGGATGTTGCACCTTGCACCGTGGATGTTGCACCCTGTAGATATCGATTATTCGAACGGCCAAAACTTCTGGCTCGTTTGGAGTTACGGGAGCCATAACCTGTCAAAACGAAGGCCACCGTGAGTTCTACGGCTTTGATAGCTTTCAGCCGTCAACGGGTAGATTAATGCCCAAAAAGGACAACCCGAATCACAATCGGGTGTCGTAAGTTTTTTACCTTTCGTTTTTTCGACACCGGATTTTTACGGTAAAATGGGATTACCGTGGCTCGTCTTCGATTTACCATCGCTGCAGAGTGGTGCACTATGGTACTATTCAATTTCAAATCCATGCACGTATTTCTAAAATTCGTACGGCACTGTTTCGCCATTTCGGGCGGATGTTGCACCTTGCACCGTGGATGTTGCACCCTGTAGATGTGACGACCCGTATTTTACGTGTTGATAAATCGTAGAATTTGCAGGTCGATAGTGTTGTTTGTGCTGCTTCTAGCTTGAGTCGTTTAGAAGTTACCCAAGTAAGTGATGAGTCGTGACCGACTCATGGACATAGCCGAGTTAAGGCTTGAGTCGTGACCGACTCATAGGCATAGCTAAGTTAGGTGATGAGTCGTGACCGACTCATAGGGACCGACTCAAGGAGTTTAGGCGACGAAAGGATATGACCGACTCATAGTGACCGACTTAGGAAAGACCGATTTAGGGCTTGGGTCGTGAGTCGTTTGACCGAGTTAAGTGTTGCCGAGTTAAGGAAGTGGCCGAGCTATAGGAGTTAACTGGTTAAGGGTTGACCGACTTAGTGGTGGTCGACTTAGTGGAGATGCCGAGCTAGCAAAGTTACCGGGATAACATGTTAAGGGGGAATACCGACCTAAAGGATAGACGACTTAGAGTGTGACCGAGATAGGTCGGTGACGACCTAAGTTAAGTCGGAGATATTAAGTCGGCACTAGGCTAAGTCGTGGGGTTTGTTAAGGCATTAGGTCGTATAGGAGTTAGGACGCATGAGTCGGCCGTGTAGTTAGGTCGGCCATGGGATTAAGTCGGCAAGAGCTGAGTCGGGGACGACCTAAGGTTGGTTCAGGTGTTAAGTCGACTAGGGGTTAGGTCGGCCATAAGGTTGAGTCGTTAGGTCGGCCTATGTTTTAGGACGTTTATGCCATGAGTCGTACACGAGTTAGGTTGTTGAGTCGGCTGAGTGTTGGGTCGTATGAGGTTGCTTAAGTCGTGAGTCGGCAGGGTTAGGTCGGCTATGTTAGGTCGGCGAGGTTAGGTCGGCGGCGACTTAGGGACGGCCGAGATAAGGGGTGTTCAGCCTATAAATAGAGGACTTTGGCTCACTTTTTGGCACCGGTTTTTGAAGCGACGAAGTGCTGCCATTTTGAAGACTCGTCTACAACATTTCTTCATCATCTTTTCTCCATTCCAATCTAATTCTAACATCCATCCAAGATCGAAGATCGAGATTGAAGATTCAAGTGCCAAAGTTGAAGATCTTCATCCGTTCGGGCTAGAATTCGTCGATTTGAGCGAGATATTGCCGGATCAAACCTTGATCTCCGCTGTCCAGATCTGAAGCGTGTTGTTTTTGGAGTGTTTGGGTGATTTGGTGAGTGGTAGTTATCTCTCACGCGGACCCAAAGGAGTATATTGGATTGGTAGCTTGTTTGAGTGTTAAAGTTAGAGATTTCATGCATTTTTCTTAGATCCAAGTCTAGATCCATTGTTTCCATAGATGTTTACTTATGCAAGTTTATTTAACAAGTATTAGAGACAAAACCCATGTTTTAGATTTGATAGATCTATGCTAAAAACCATGATTTCACATATGTTGGACTTTTACTCATTTATTTACGAAATTGCCATTATACTTGATATTGCTTGTTAGACCTTGTTTGAATGCTTGATTGGTTGTATTAATGATTGATTGTGTGAATGTATGATAGATTTGATTGCTCCAAGTTAGCTTGTAGTTGATTTGGAACAAGATGGTTTGAGATGATTCAAAAGCTAAGTGGAAAGGCTCTTGAATGGTGGAAGCTGCCTATAGCATATGTAGCGGATGCGAAAGCTCATATGGATGGATTCGATGATGATGGACTTTGCCATGATGCGAGAAGGCAAAGCATGAGATTGAGATGAGACTTTGTTGTGATGCGAGGAGGCAAAGTTTGATGTTGAGATGGGACGGGTCACGATGACGTTCCAAGCACAGGCTGCGACGACGTGCAAAGTTATGTTGATAACTCGGTGATGCGATCCGGGTTGGTGATAATGGTTAGCTTGAGAGGCGCTTGAGCTAGTATGGAAGTAGTCGTCGAGGAGGATGACTAGAAGGCTGAGATCTCATCGTTGTTGAAGGTTCTAGCATGCTCAAAGCAAGAGTACGTTGGAACGGGCTGCGACGACGTTCCAGGCACGGGCTGCGACGACGTGCTCGTACTCTGGGTAGTTGCGAAAATTCCTAGGCACGGGCTGCGACGACGTGCGGAGTTATGGCTAGAACCGGGGTTACTATTAGCCCTTGACGGATGGTCATTCAACTAACGGTGGAATCATGGCAATGATAACAGTGATAGCCAGAGTCATGGATGTTTGGTTGTATTATCATTCGGCCTCAAGAGTGGTGTTTTCTGGGTGCTTATCTGATCTTGGTTTAGGCCTTGGGGGTTTGTATTTGGAAAGCATCACCCTTGACTCGAGTGATTATTGCTTTACTTTAATTATCTGCTATGTTATGATTGCTTCTCCTTAGTGTGTGTCTGGGGGCTATCACTGTGAGAAGAGGTGGAGTGGGATGGTTTGGTTCCTATTCCTTTTATCCCTTATGCTCTTTTGGTATGTTTGATAGTTAATTTACTGCTCACTAAGACTTTGTCTGACTCAAGGTTTTATGTCTCCTCTTATTACCTTGGGCTGTTCATCCATGTTGGGATGGGCAGACTAGGTAGCAGGTGGCAGGTGCTGTGCTTAGAGTTCTCCGCTGATGATGACGAAGACGAGCAGGAGGCTATGCATATTATTTCTAATATGTACTGGGTATCCGCTGCTGTATTTGATGAGTGTTTTGTAGTGAGGTCTTGATGTATGGATTTATTGAGATGATTGTATAAAACTACTGTGATGCTTATATGATGATTTTCTGTTATGAGGCTTCACTATATATATTTCTCTATTGTATTTTATCCATGCGCTGTGAGTTGTACGATAGAGATTCTGCGATTTTATTTTACCCTGACTATCGTCCATGGCTGCCTTGCACACCTTTCAGCGCACTCTTCCCTTGTTTTGGTGCGGGAGTCATGGGCGGTCGTCACATTTGGTATCAGAGCTTTGGTTAATCGATTTTAGCCAACGCTCGCTGACGTAACTACGTAAGAGAGACGTAATTGTATTTTGAAGGATGATTACTATATATAGTATAGTAGCTTAGATGGATTTGAACTCCTTATGCAGTTGTTTCTTAAGGTGTTCTAATCATTCTTTTTACAGATATTAAGAATGAGTCGAAGTGAGAGACAAGCTGCGAGAGATAGTCGAGCTGCTAGGGAAGCTGTTGATTATGGAGCTATGTTTGAAGCTATGATGACTTCTATCATGAGAAGGGTACCAGCTTCAGGATCTTCTGTGGATGTGGGAGTTCAAGTCCAAGCTCCGAGACCGGTGGATTTTGCCAAACTTTGTAAGGATTATACTTCTCTTGGAGGAAAAGCTCTCTTGGGGACGGAGTCGACTATTGAGGTGCAGAGATGGATTGATGCATGTCGAAGAATTTTTGGTGATTTGGGAATTGATGATGCAACTAAGAGGAAGCTTGCATCGAGACAGCTTCAGGGAAGAGCTGCTGATTGGTGGAATTCTATCACTATAGATACACCAGAAGAAGAGATTACTTGGGAGCAATTCCAAGTTAGATTTGAGGCCAAGTTCATCTCCACTGTTCAGAAGTCTGCTTTGTTCAAGAGGTTTGTAGAGCTCAAGCAAGGAGGGAGGCCTGTTCTTGAGTATATTTCTGAGTTCGAAGCTTTGTCTAAGTATGCCAGATCGTATATTGATTCTCCCTACCAGAAGAATGAAAAGTTTGTGACTGGTCTGGATGCTTATCTGGGAAGGCAGTTGGTGGATCACTTGGACGATCCGTTTGAGAAGCTTGTAGAGAAAGCCCTTAGGCATGAGAGTTTGTTTCCTAGGGAATGTTCTGTTATTGCTGTAACCAGGGAAGGATCTAAACCACAGCAGAGTGGCAACAAGAAGAGGAAGCAGCAGCAACAGAAGGGTAAGGAATGCCAGAAGAGGCCGAAAGGCGAAGTGACTTGCTATAATTGCCAGAAGAAGGGCCATCTCTCCAAGGATTGTAGGAATCCAAAGGCGCCGGCGAAGTGCCATAACTGTGATAAGCCAGGGCATTTCAGGAAGGACTGTCCAGAGCCGAGGAAAGATAGGCAGGTTGTGCAAGCTTATGCTTTAGAAGCTGTGCCGTCGTCTTCAAGAGTTCCTACTGCTGAAGAGAAGGGGAAGAGTGTGGTGGTTCAAGGTACTCTTTCCATTTGTGGTGTTCCAGTTAGAGTGTTGTTTGATACTGGAGCGTCGCATTCTTTTGTTTGTGATGATTTGGTAGGCCGGTTAGGTTTGAAACCGGATATTGTTGATAGGCCATTGGTTGTGACTAATCCAGTGGGGGGTTCGTCATGTTTGTGTATGATATGCCGTGGTCTAGTTGTGTCGAGTCATGATTGCTCGTTTGTTTGTGATTGCTTTGTTCTGAACTTTGCGGGGTTCGGAATTATTTTGGGTATGGACTGGCTTAGGAAGTATGCGGCTAGGATTGATTGTTAGAGGCTGAAGGTGACAGTCGGGAATGTGGAGGGGCGAAAGGTTGTGATACGATGTAAGCATGAAGAAGGCGTCTTCATGAGCTTCATGTATTCGCTGGTTGTTCCACGGGATGGACTGTCATCGGTGCCTATTGTGAATGGATTTGAGGATGTCTTTGACGAAGTCAAAGGGTTGCCGCCGCATAGGGAGATCGAGTTTCGTATCGATCTAGTTGAGGGAGCCAGACCTGTTGTGATGCCTCTTAGGCGGATGGCACCGAGGGAGCAGCAAGAGCTGAAGGTGCAAGTAGATGACCTTTTGCGGAAAGGATTCATTCGGAGAAGTGTGTCCGAATGGGGTGCGCCCGTTGTGTTCGCAACCAAAGCGGATGGATCATTGAGGTTGTGTGTGGATTATCGTGAGCTGAATAAGGTGACTAAGAAGAACAAGTATCCATTGCCGAGAATAGATGACTTGTTTGATCAGCTTCACGAGGCTAAGGTGTTTTCTCAGATGGATTTAGCAACGGGATTTCACCAGTTGAGAGTGGCGAAGGATAGTGTGCCGAAGACTGCTTTCAGGACACCATCCGGGTTTTATGAGTGGCTGGTAATGCCGTTTGGATTGACTAACGCGCCAGCATATTTTGTGGATCTTATGAATAGAGTGTTCAGAGATCAGTTGAATAAGTTCGTGCTTGTGTTCGTGGATGATATTTTGGTTTATTCCAGAACTGAGGAAGAGCACAGGACGCACTTAAGGATTGTTTTGGAAATCTTGCGAAAACATCAGCTGAAGGCTAAGTTTTCGAAGTGTCACTTCTGGAAGAGTGAAGTGAGGTTCTTAGGTCATGTTATCTCGGGAAATGGAATAGCGGCTGATCCCGCTAAAGTGGCAGCGATCCAGGATTGGGTTAGACCTAAGAATGCATCTGATGTGAGAAGTTTTCTTGGATTAGCAGGATATTATCGTCGGTTTATCAAAGACTTTTCCAAGATAGCTGCACCGTTGACAGGATTGACGAAGAAGAACCAAGTGTTCAGATGGGACGATAAGTGTGAGCAAGCTTTCGTAGTCCTGAAAGAGCGACTGACGAGTGCTCCTGTCTTGACTATTCCTGGTGGGAATGATGAGATGGTGGTTTACACCGATGCATGTGGCACTGGACTTGGAGCAGTGCTAATGCAGAAAGATAAGGTTGTTGCGTATGCTAGTCGACAACTGAAGCCGCATGAAAGGAATTATCCGACTCATGATTTGGAGTTAGCGGCGATTGTGTTTGCTTTGAAGATGTGGAGACATTATCTATTGGGAGTTAGATTCGAGTTGTTTACAGATCACGAGTCGTTGAAGTATCTGTTCTCCCAAAAGGATTTGAATCTTCGACAGCAACGGTGGCTAGAGTTCCTAGCATCTTATGATTTTGGTATAGCCTATACTCCGGGAAAAGGTAACGCAGTGGCTGATGCGTTAAGTCGAAGACATGCAGGTTTGGGAGCCATGTTTTCGGAGTGGAAGAGTCTTGAGTATTTGGCTGAGTTTAATTTCAGGCCTAGGTGTGAATTGGAACCTGAGATGTTGGCAAACTTATCGATAAGGCCTACTCTTGTAGAAAGGATTGGCGAGAGCCAAAAGAGAGATGATAAGCTTGTCAAGATTATTCGTGATTTGGAATCCGGATTGGACCCGGAGAAGGATAAGGGATTCGAGGTTGATCGAGGGGGTTGGCTTCGGAAGCAAGGACGATTGGTTGTTCCCGATATTGATGGATTGAGAGATGAAGTTCTGAGGGAAAGTCATCACTCAAAATTGACGATTCATCCAGGTGGTAATAAGATGTATCGGGATATGAAGAGAGCTTACTACTGGGAAGGTATGAAGAAGGATATTGGAAATTTTATTTCCAAGTGTATGAATTGCCAGTTGGTGAAAGCTGAGCAGAAGAAGCCCAGTGGATTACTTCAGCCATTAGAGGTTCCTACGTGGAAGTGGGAGCAAGTGTCGATGGATTTTATCGATGGCCTACCTAGGACAAGAGCAGGGAATGAAGGGATTTGGGTCATAGTAGATCGTTTGACTAAGAGTGCAAGGTTCATTCCTGTTCGATCAACTAGGACTACATCAAAGTTGGCTGAGCTGTATGTGAAGTGGATTGTTCGATTCCATGGTGTTCCGAAGAGTATATTGAGCGATCGAGACCCATTGTTCACTAGTAGATTTTGGAAGAGATTCCAGGAAGTTTTGGGAACTGAGTTGTGTTTGAGTACAGCTTATCACCCTCAAACAGATGGTCAGACTGAGAGAGTCAACCGAGTTTTGGAAGATATTCTTAGAGCATGTGTTTTGGACTTCGGAGGATCATGGGAAGATCACCTTCATTTGGTGGAGTTTGCATATAATAACAGTTATCAGTCGAGTATTGGTATGGCACCATATGAGGCATTATATGGAAGACCGTGTAACTCTCCGACATGTTGGTTGGAAACTGGAGAAAAGCTGATGCTTGGGCCAGAGTTGATTCGACAGACTTCGGATTGTATAGAGATCATTCGGGAAAGAATGAAGGCAGCCCAAGATTGTCAGAAGAGTTATGCCGACAATCATCGAAAGGATTTGGAATTCGACGTGGGCGATATGGTTTTTGTGAAGATTTCTCCATTGAAGAATGTTATTAGATTCGGGAAGAAAGGAAAGTTAACTCCGAGATTTGTTGGACCATTCCCGATTATCGAGCGTATTGGAAAGCTCGCTTATAGATTGGAGTTACCGGAAAAGATGGCGGGTGTGCACAATGTTTTTCATGTGTCTTATCTACGGAAGTATGTGCATGACCCTACTACGGTGGTTTCTGCTGATAGCTGTGAAGACTTAGAAGTTGATCCCGTGGTTACGAGACCTCGTAAGCCGCTTCGTATTGTTGAAACCGATACGAAACAGCTTAGGAGGAAGACGATTACGTTGCTCAAGGTACAATGGAGTGATGATGTTAACGACTGTACATGGGAGGAGGAAGAGAGGATGAAGGCAGCTCATCCCGGACTCTTCGAGGTATGGCCCTAAAGTGTCGTGACATCTCATGAATTTGTAGCTTGTTCTAAGTCTTAGAATTCTGCATGCTAGGCTAGAATTGGATGCATGGTTTGTTGATTGCTATGGATGGTAGGCATGCGGAATAATTGTGATTGCTGTTGTTTGCTTGGAATTTCGGGGGCGAAATTCCTAAGGGGGAGAGAATGTAACGACCCGTATTTTACGTGTTGATAAATCGTAGAATTTGCAGGTCGATAGTGTTGTTTGTGCTGCTTCTAGCTTGAGTCGTTTAGAAGTTACCCAAGTAAGTGATGAGTCGTGACCGACTCATGGACATAGCCGAGTTAAGGCTTGAGTCGTGACCGACTCATAGGCATAGCTAAGTTAGGTGATGAGTCGTGACCGACTCATAGGGACCGACTCAAGGAGTTTAGGCGACATAAGGATATGACCGACTCATAGTGACCGACTTAGGAAAGACCGATTTAGGGCTTGGGTCGTGAGTCGTTTGACCGAGTTAAGTGTTGCCGAGTTAAGGAAGTGGCCGAGCTATAGGAGTTAACTGGTTAAGGGTTGACCGACTTAGTGGTGGTCGACTTAGTGGAGATGCCGAGCTAGCAAAGTTACCGGGATAACATGTTAAGGGGGAATACCGACCTAAAGGATAGACGACTTAGAGTGTGACCGAGATAGGTCGGTGACGACCTAAGTTAAGTCGGAGATATTAAGTCGGCACTAGGCTAAGTCGTGGGGTTTGTTAAGGCATTAGGTCGTATAGGAGTTAGGTCGCATGAGTCGGCCGTGTAGTTAGGTCGGCCATGGGATTAAGTCGGCAAGAGCTGAGTCGGGGACGACCTAAGGTTGGTTCAGGTGTTAAGTCGACTAGGGGTTAGGTCGGCCATAAGGTTGAGTCGTTAGGTCGGCCTATGTTTTAGGACGTTTATGCCATGAGTCGTACACGAGTTAGGTTGTTGAGTCGGCTGAGTGTTGGGTCGTATGAGGTTGCTTAAGTCGTGAGTCGGCAGGGTTAGGTCGGCTATGTTAGGTCGGCGAGGTTAGGTCGGCGGCGACTTAGGGACGGCCGATATAAGGGGTGTTCAGCCTATAAATAGAGGACTTTGGCTCACTTTTTTGGCACCGGTTTTTGAAGCGACGAAGTGCTGCCATTTTGAAGACTCGTCTACAACATTTCTTCATCATCTTTTCTCCATTCCAATCTAATTCTAACATCCATCCAAGATCGAAGATCGAGATTGAAGATTCAAGTGCCAAAGTTGAAGATCTTCATCCGTTCGGGCTAGAATTCGTCGATTTGAGCGAGATATTGCCGGATCAAACCTTGATCTCCGCTGTCCAGATCTGAAGCGTGTTGTTTTTGGAGTGTTTGGGTGATTTGGTGAGTGGTAGTTATCTCTCACGCGGACCCAAAGGAGTATATTGGATTGGTAGCTTGTTTGAGTGTTAAAGTTAGAGATTTCATGCATTTTTCTTAGATCCAAGTCTAGATCCATTGTTTCCATAGATGTTTACTTATGCAAGTTTATTTAACAAGTATTAGAGACAAAACCCATGTTTTAGATTTGATAGATCTATGCTAAAAACCATGATTTCACATATGTTGGACTTTTACTCATTTATTTACGAAACTGCCATTATACTTGATATTGCTTGTTAGACCTTGTTTGAATGCTTGATTGGTTGTATTAATGATTGATTGTGTGAATGTATGATAGATTTGATTGCTCCAAGTTAGCTTGTAGTTGATTTGGAACAAGATGGTTTGAGATGATTCAAAAGCTAAGTGGAAAGGCTCTTGAATGGTGGAAGCTGCCTATAGCATATGTAGTGGATGCGAAAGCTCATATGGATGGATTCGATGATGATGGACTTTGCCATGATGCGAGAAGGCAAAGCATGAGATTGAGATGAGACTTTGTTGTGATGCGAGGAGGCAAAGTTTGATGTCGAGATGGGACGGGTCACGATGACGTTCCAAGCACGGGCTGCGACGACGTGCAAAGTTATGTTGATAACTCGGTGATGCGATCCGGGTTGGTGATAATGGTTAGCTTGAGAGGCGCTTGAGCTAGTATGGAAGTAGTCGTCGAGGAGGATGACTAGAAGGCTGAGATCTCATCGTTGTTGAAGGTTCTAGCATGCTCAAAGCAAGAGTACGTTGGAACTGGCTGCGACGACGTTCCAGGCACGGGCTGCGACGACGTGCTAGTACTCTGGGTAGTTGCGAAAATTCCTAGGCACGGGCTGCGACGACGTGCGGAGTTATGGCTAGAACCGGGGTTACCATTAGCCCTTGACGGATGGTCATTCAACTAACGGTGGAATCATGGCAATGATAACAGTGATAGCCAGAGTCATGGATGTTTGGTTGTATTATCATTCGGCCTCAAGAGTGGTGTTTTCTGGGTGCTTATCTGATCTTGGTTTAGGCCTTGGGGGTTTGTATTTGGAAAGCATCACCCTTGACTCGAGTGATTATTACTTTACTTTAATTATCTGCTATGTTATGATTGCTTCTCCTTAGTGTGTGTCTGGGGGCTATCACTGTGAGAAGAGGTGGAGTGGGATGGTTTGGTTCCTATTCCTTTTATCCCTTATGCTCTTTTGGTATGTTTGATAGTTAATTTACTGCTCACTAAGACTTTGTCTGACTCAAGGTTTTATGTCTCCTCTTATTACCTTGGGCTGTTCATCCATGTTGGGATGGGCAGACTAGGTAGTAGGTGGCAGGTGCTGTGCTTAGAGTTCTCCGCTGATGATGACGAAGACGAGCAGGAGGCTATGCATATTATTTCTTATATGTACTGGGTATCCGCTGCTGTATTTGATGAGTGTTTTGTAGTGAGGTCTTGATGTATGGATTTATTGAGATGATTGTATAAAACTACTGTGATGCTTATATGATGATTTTCTGTTATGAGGCTTCACTATATATATTTCTCTATTGTATTTTATCCATGCGCTGTGAGTTGTACGATAGAGATTCTGCGATTTTATTTTACACTGACTATCGTCCATGGCTGCCTTGCACACCTTTCAGCGCACTATTCCCTTGTTTTGGTGCGGGAGTCATGGGCGGTCGTCACAGTAGATATCGATTATTCGAACGACCAAAACTTCTGGCTCATTTAGAGTTACGGGAGCCATAACCTGTCAAAACGAAGGCCACGGTGAGTTCTACGGCTTTGACAGCTTTCAGCCGTCAATGGGTAGATTAATGCCCAAAAAGCACAACCCGAATCTCAATCGGGTCTCTTAAGTTTTTTGCCCTTCGTTTTTTCGACACCGGATTTTTACGGTAAAACGGGATTACCGTGGCTCGTCTTTGATTTACCATCGCTGCAGAGTGGTGCACTATGGTACTATTCCGTTTCAAATCCATGCACGTATTTCTAAAATTCGTACGGCACTGTTTCGCCATTTCGGACGGATGTTGCACCTTGCACCGTGGATGTTGCACCCTGTAGATATCGATTATTCGGACGGCCATAACTTCTGGCTCGTTTAGAGTTACGGGAGTCATAACCTGTCAAAACGAAGGCCACAGTGAGTTCTACGGCTTTGACAGCTTTCAGCCGTCAACGGATAGATTAATGCCCAAAAGGACAACCCGAATCTCAATCGGGTCTCGTAAGTTTTTTACCTTTCGTTTTTTCGACACCGGATTTTTACGGTAAAACGGGATAACCGTGGCTCGTCTTCGATCTACCATCGCTGCAGAGTGGTGCACTATGGTACTGTTCCGTTTCAAATCCATGCACGTATTTCTAAAATTCGTACGGCACTGTTTCGCCATTTCGGACGGATGTTGCACCTTGCACCGTGGATGTTGCACCCTGTAGATATCGATTATTCGGACGGCCATAACTTCTGGCTCGTTTGGAGTTACGGGAGCCATAACCTGTCAAAACGAATGCCACGGTGAGTTCTATGGCTTTGACAGCTTTCAGCCGTCAACGTATAGATTAATGCCCAAAAAGGACAACCCGAATCTCAATCGGGTCTCGTAAGTTTTTTACCTTTCGTTTTTTCGACACCGGATTTTTACGATAAAACGGGATTACCGTGGCTCTTCTTCGATTTACCATCGCTGCAGAGTGGTGCACTATGGTACTATTCCGTTTCAAACCCATGCACGTATTTCTAAAATTCGTACGTCATTGTTTCTCCATTTCGGACGGATGTTGCACCTTGCACCGTGGATGTTGCACCCTGTAGATATCGATTATTCGGACGGCCATAACTTCTGGCTTGTTTAGAGTTACGGGAGCCATAACCTGTCAAAACGAAGGCCACGGTGAGTTCTACGACTTTGACAGCTTTCAGCCATCAACGGATAGGTTAATGCCCAAAAAGGACAACCCGAATCTCAATCGGGTCTCGTAAGTTTTTTACCCTTCGTTTTTTCGACACCGGATTTTTACGGTAGAACGGGATTACCGTGGCTCGTCTTCGATTTACCATCGCTGCAGAGTGGTGCACTATGGTACTATTCCGTTTCAAATCCATGCACGTATTTCTAAAATTCGTACGACACTGTTTCGCCATTTCGGACGGATGTTGCACCTTGCACCTTGGATGTTGCATCCTGTAGATATCGATTATTCGGACAGCCATAACTTCCGGCTCGTTTAGATTTACGGGAGCCATAACCTGTCAAAACGAAGGCCACGGTGAGTTCTACGGCTTTGACAGCTTTCAGCCGTCAACTAATAGAATAATGCCCAAAAATGACAACCCAAACCTCAATCGGGTCTCATAAGTTTTTTACCCTTTGTTTTTTGACACCGGTTTCTTAGGGTAAAACGGGATTACCGTGGCTCGTCTTCTGGCTCGTTTGGAGTTACGGGAGCCATAACCTGTCAAAACTAATGCCACGGTGAGTTCTACGGCTTTGACAGCTTTAAGCCGTCAACGGATAGATTAATGCCCAAAAAGGACAACCTGAATCTCAATCGGGTCTCGTAAGTTTTTTACCCTTCGTTTTTTCGACACTGGATTTTTACGGTAAAACGGGATTACCGTGGCTCGTCTTCGATTTACCATCGCTGCAGAGTGGTGCACTATGGTACTTTTCCGTTTCAAATCCATGCACGTATTTCTAAAATTTGTACAACACTGTTTCGCCATTTCGGACGGATGTTGCACCTTGCACCTTGGATGTTGCACCCTGTAGATATCGATTATTCGGACAGCCATAACTTCCGGCTCGTTTAGAGCTACGGGAGCCATAACCTGTCAAAACGAAGGCCACGGTGAGTTCTACGGCATTGTCCGCTTTCAGCCGTCAACGAATAGATTAATGCCCAAAAAGGACAACCCGAACCTCAATCGGGTCTCGTAAGTTTTTTACCCTTCGTTTTTTGACGCCAAATTTTTAGGGTAAAACGAGATTACCGTGGCTCGTCTTCGATTTACCATCGCTGGAGACTGGTGCACCATGGTACTGTTCCGTTTCAAATCCATGCACACATTTCTAAAAGTTGTACGGCATTGTTTCGCCATTTCGGACGGATGTTGCACCTTGCACCGCGGATGTTGCACCCTGTAGATATCGATTATTCGGACGGCCACAACTTCTGGCTCGTTTAGACATACGGGAGCCATAACCTGTCAAAACGAAGGCCACGGTGAGTTCTACGGCTTTGATAGCTTTAAGCCGTCAATGGATAGATTAATGCCCAAAAAGGACAACCCGAACCTCAATCGGGTCTCGTAAGTTTTTTACCCTTCGTTTTTTCGACACCGGATTTTTACGGTAAAACGGGATTTCCGTGGCTCGTCTTCGATTTACCATCGCTGGAGACTGGTGCACCATGGTACTGTTCCATTTCAGATCCATGCATGCATTTCTAAAAGTTATACGACACTGTTACGCCATTTCGGACGGATGTTGCACCTTGCACCGCGGATGTTGCACCCTGTAGATATCGATTATTCGGACAGCCATAACTTCCGGCTCGTTTAGAGTTACGGGAGCCATAACCAGTCAAAACGAAGGCCACGGTGAGTTCTACGGCTTTGACAGCTTTCAGCCGTCAACTAATAGATTAATGCCCAAAAAGGACAACCCAAACCTCAATCGGGTCTCGTAAGTTTTTTACCCTTTGTTTTTTGACACCGGATTCTTAGGGTAAAACGGGATTACCGTGGCTCGTCTTCTATTTACCATCGCTGGAGAGTGGTGCACCATGGTACTGTTCCTTTTCAAATCCATGCACGCATTTCTAAAAGTCGTACGGCACCATTTCGCCATTTCGGACGGATGTTGCACCTTGCACCGCGGATGTTGCACCCTGTAGATATCGATTATTCGGACGGCCATAACTTCTGGCTCGTTTGGAGTTACGGGAGCCATAACCTGTCAAAACGAAGGCCACGGTGAGTTCTACAGCTTTGATAGCTTTCATCCGTCAACAGATAGATTAATGCCCATAAAGGACAACCCGAATCTCAATCGGGTCTCGTAAGTTTTTTACCTTTCGTTTTTTCGACACCGGATTTTTACGATAAAACGGGATTACCGTGGCTCGTCTTCGATTTACCATCGCTGCAGAGTGGTGCACTATGGTACTATTCCGTTTCAAATCCATGCACGTATTTCTAAAATTCGTACGTCACTGTTTCTCCATTTCGGACGGATGTTGCACCTTGCACCGTAGATGTTGCACCCTGTAGATATCGATTATTCGAACAGCCAAAACGTCTGGCTCGTTTAGAGTTACGGCAGCCATAACCTATCAAAACGAAGGCCACGGTGAGTTCTATGGCTTTGACAGCTTTCAACCGTCAACGGGTAGATTAATTTCCAAAAAGCACAATCCGAATCTCGATCGGGTCTCGTAAGTTTTTTACCCTTCGTTTTTTCGACACCGGATTTTTACGGTAAAACGGGATTACCATGGCTCGTCTTCGATTTACCATCGCTGCAGAGTGGTGCACTATGGTACTATTCCTTTTCAAATCCATGCACGTATTTCTAAAATTCGTACGACACTGTTTCGCCATTTCGGACGGATGTTGCACCTTGCACCGTGGATGTTGCACCCTGTAGATATCGATTATTCGGATGGCCATAACTTCTGGCTCGTTTAGAGTTACGGAAGCCATAACCTATCAAAACGAAGGCCACAGTGAGTTCTACGGCTTTGACAGCTTTCAGCCGTCAACGGATAGATTAATGCCCAAAAGGACAACCCGAATCTCAATCAGGTCTCGTAAGTTTTTTACCTTTCGTTTTTTCGACACCGGATTTTTACGGTAAAACGGGATTACCGTGGCTCGTCTTCGATCTACCATCGCTGCAGAGTGGTGCACAATGGTACTATTCCGTTTCTAATCCATGCACGTATTTCTAAAATTCGTACGGCACTATTTCGCCATTTCGGACGGATGTTGCACCTTGCACCGTGGATGTTGCACCCTGTAGATATCGATTATTCGGACGGCCATAACTTCTGGCTCGTTTAGAGTTACGGGAACCATAACCTGTCAAAACGAAGGCCACGGTGAGTTCTACGGCTTTGACAGCTTTCAGCCATCAACGGATAGGTTAATGCCCAAATAGGACAACCCGAATCTCAATCGGGTCTCGTAAGTTTTTTACCCTTCGTATTTTCGACACCGGATTTTTACAGTAAAACGGGATTACCGTGGCTCGTCTTCGATTTACCATCGCTGCAGAGTGGTGCACTATGGTACTATTCCGTTTCAAATCCATGCACGTATTTCTAAAATTCGTACGGCACTGTTTCGCCATTTCGGACGGATCACCGTGGATGTTGCACCCTGTAGATATCCATTATTCGGACAGCCATAACTTCCGGCTCGTTTAGAGTTACGGGAGCCATAACCTGTCAAAACGAAGGCCACGGTGAGTTCTACGGCTTTGACCGCTTTCAGCCGTCGACGAATAGATTAATGCCCAAAAAGGACAACCCGAACCTCAATCGGGTCTCTTAAGTTTTTTACCCTTCGTTTTTTGACACCGGATTTTTAGCGTAAAACGGGATTACCGTGGCTCGTCTTCGATTTACCATAGCTGGAGACTGGTGCACCATGGTACTGTTCCATTTCAAATCCTTGCACACATTTCTAAAATTCGTACGGCACTGTTTCGCCATTTCGGACGGATGTTGCACCTTGCACCGCGGATGTTGCACCGTGTACATATCGATTATTCGGACGGCCATAACTTCTGGCTTGTTTAGACTTACGGGAGCCATAACCTGTCAAAACGAAGGCCACGGTGAGTTCTACGGCTTTGATAGCTTTCAGCCGTCAACGGATAGATTAATGCCCAAAAAGGACAACCCGAACCTCAATCGGGTCTCGTAAGGTTTTTACCCTTCGTTTTTTGAACACCGGATTTTTACGGTAAAACGGGATTACCGTGGCTCGTCTTCGATTTACCATCGCTGGAGACTGGTGCACCATGGTACTGTTCCGTTTCAAATCCTTGCACACATTTCTAAAAGTCGTACGGCACTGTTTCGCCATTTCGGACGGATGTTGCACCTTGCACCGCGGATGTTGCACCCTGTAGATATCGATTATTCGGACGGCCATAACTTCTGGCTCGTTTAGACTTACGGGAGCCATAACCTGTCAAAACGAAGGCCACGGTGAGTTCTACGGCTTTGACCGCTTTCAGCCGTCAACGAATAGATTAATGCCCAAAAAGGACAACCCAAACCTCAATCGGGTCTCGTAAGTTTTTTACCCTTTGTTTTTTGACACCGGATTCTTAGGGTAAAACGGGATTACCGTGGCTCGTCTTCGATTTACCATCGCTGGAGAGTGGTGCACCATGGTACTGTTTCGTTTCAAATCAATGCATGCATTTCTAAAAGTCGTACGTCACCATTTCGCCATTTCGGACGGATGTTGCACCTTGCACCGCGGATGTTGCACCCTGTAGATATCGATTATTCGGACGGCCATAACTTCTGGCTCGTTTGGAGTTACGGGAGCCATAACCTGTCAAAACGAAGGCCACGGTTAGTTCTACGGCTTTGATAGCTTTCAGCCATCAACGGATAGATTAATGCCCAAAAAGGACAACCCGAATCTCAATCGGGTCTCGTAAGTTTTTTACCTTTCGTTTTTTCGACACCGGATTTTTATGATAAAACGGGATTACCGTGGCTCGTCTTCGATTTACCATCGATGCAGAGTTGTGCACTATGGTACTATTCCGTTTCAAATCCATGCACGTATTTCTAAAATTCGTACGTCACAGTTTCGCCATTTCGGACGGATGTTGCACCTTGCACCGTGGATGTTGCACCCTGTAGATATCGATTATTCGAACGACCAAAACTTCTGGCTCGTTTAGAGTTACGGGAGCCATAACTTGTCAAAACGAAGGCCACGGTGAGTTCTATGGCTTTGACAGCTTTCAGCCGTCAACGGGTAGATTAATGCCCAAAAAGCACAACCCGAATCTCAATCGGGTCTCGTAAGTTTTTACCATTCGTTTTTTCGACACCGGATTTTTACGGTAAAACGGGATTACCGTGGCTCGTCTTCGATTTACCATCGCTGCAGAGTGGTGCACTATGGTACTATTCCGTTTCAAATCCATGCACGTATTTCTAAAATTCGTACGGCACTGTTTCGCCATTTCGGACGGATGTTGCACCTTGCACCGTGGATGTTGCACCCTGTAGATATCGATTATTCGGACGGCCATAACTTCTGGCTCGTTTAGAGTTACGGAAGCCATAACCTGTCAAAATGAAGGCCACAGTGAGTTCTACGGCTTTGACAGCTTTCAGCCGTCAACGGATAGATTAATGCCCAAAATGACAACCCGAATCTCAATCGGGTCTCGTAAGTTTTTTACCTTTCATTTTTTCGACACCGGATTTTTACGGTAAAACGGGATTACCGCGGCTCGTCTTCGATCTACCATCGCTGCAGAGTGGTGCACAATGGTACTATTCCGTTTCTAATCCATGCACGTATTGCTAAAATTCGTACGGCACTGTTTCGCCATTTCGGACGGATGTTGCACCTTCCACCGTGGATGTTGCACCCTGTAGATATCGATTATTCGGACGGCCATAACTTCTTGCTCGTTTAGAGTTACGGGAACCATAACCTGTCAAAACGAAGGCCACGGTGAGTTCTATGGCTTTGACTACTTTCAGCCATCAACGAACAGGTTATTGCCCAAAAAGGACAACCCGAATCTCAATCGGGTCTCGTAAGTTTTTTACCCTTCGTTTTTTCGACACCGGATTTTTACGGCAAAACGGGATTACCGTGGCTCGTCTTCGATTTACCATCGCTGCAGAGTGGTACACTATGGTACTATTCCGTTTCAAATCCATGCACGTATTTCTAAAATTCGTACGGCACTGTTTCGCCATTTCGGACGGATCACCGTGGATGTTGCACCCTGTAGATATCGATTATTCGGACAGCCATAACTTCCGGCTCGTTTAGAGTTACGGGAGCCATAACCTGTCAAAACGAAGGCCACGGTGAGTTCTACGGCTTTGACCGCTTTCAGCCATCAACGAATAGATTAATGCCCAAGAAGGACAACCCGAACCTCAATCGGGTCTCGTAAGTTTTTTACCCTTCGTTTTTTCGACACCGGATTTTTACGATAAAACGGGATTACCGTGGCTCGTCTTCGATTTACCATCGATGCAGAGTGGTGCACTATGGTACTATTCCGTTTCAAATCCATGCACGTATTTCTAAAATTCGTACGTCACTGTTTCGCCATTTCGGACGGATGTTGCACCTTGCACCATGGATGTTGCACCCT
This sequence comes from Allium cepa, assembly GCA_030765085.1. NCBI lineage: Eukaryota > Viridiplantae > Streptophyta > Magnoliopsida > Asparagales > Amaryllidaceae > Allium > Allium cepa. The sequence goes on along the minus strand of CM060943.1, from coordinate 30,741,853 downwards.
GTAGATATCGATTATTCGAACGACCAAAACTTCTGGCTCGTTTAGAGTTACGGGAGCCATAACTTGTCAAAACGAAGGCCACGGTGAGTTCTATGGCTTTGACAGCTTTCAGCCGTCAATGGGTAGATTAATGCCCAAAAAGCACAACCCGAATCTCAATCGGGTCTCGTAAGTTTTTTACCATTCGTTTTTTCGACACCGGATTTTTACGGTAAAACGGGATTACCGTGGCTCGTCTTCGATTTACCATCGCTGCAGAGTGGTGCACTATGGTACTATTCTGTTTCAAATCCATGCACGTATTTCTAAAATTCGTACGGCACTGTTTCGCCATTTCGGACGGATGTTGCACCTTGCACCATGGATGTTGCACCCTGTAGATATCGATTATTCGGACGGACATAACTTCTGGCTCGTTTAGAGTTATGGAAGCCATAACCTGTCAAAACGAAGGCCACAGTGAGTTCTACGGCTTTGACAGCTTTCAGCCGTCAACGGATAGATTAATGCCCAAAATGACAACCCGAATCTCAATCGGGTCTCGTAAGTTTTTTACCTTTCATTTTTTCGACACCGGATTTTTACGGTAAAACGGGATTACCGTGGCTCGTCTTCGATCTACCGTCGCTGCAGAGTGGTGCACAATGGTACTATTCCGTTTCTAATCCATGCACGTATTGCTAAAATTCGTAAGGCACTGTTTCGCCATTTCGGACGGATCTTGCACCTTGCACCGTGGATGTTGCACCCTGTAGATATCGATTATTCGGACGGCCATAACTTCTTGCTCGTTTAGAGTTACGGGAACCATAACCTGTCAAAACAAAGGCCACGGTGAGTTCTATGGCTTTGACTTCTTTCAGCCATCAACGGACAGGTTAGTGCCCAAAGAGGTCAACCCGAATCTCAATCGGGTCTCGTAAGTTTTTTACCCTTCGTTTTTTTGACACCGGATTTTTACGGCAAAACGGGATTACCGTGGCTCGTCTTCGATTTACCATCGCTGCAGAGTGGTGCACTATGGTACTATTCCATTTCAAATCCATGCACGTATTTCTAAAATTCGTACGGCACTGTTTCGCCATTTCGGACGGATCACCGTGGATGTTGCACCCTGTAGATATCTATTATTCGGACAGCCATAACTTCCGGCTCGTTTAGAGTTACGGGAGCCATAACCTGTCAAAACGAAGGCCACGGTGAGTTCTACGGCTTTGACCGCTTTCAGCCATCAACGAATAGATTAATGCCCAAGAAGGACAACCCGAACCTCAATCGGGTCTCGTAAGTTTTTTTACCCTTCGTTTTTTGACACCGGATTTTTAGCGTAAAACGGGATTACCGTGGCTCGTCTTCGATTTACCATAGCTGGAGACTGGTGCACCATGGTACTGTTCCGTTTCAAATCCTTGCACACATTTCTAAAAGTCGTACGGCACTGTTTCGCCATTTCGGACGGATGTTGCACCTTGCACCGCGGATGTTGCACCCTGTAGATATCGATTATTCGGACGGCCATAACTTCTGGCTCGTTTAGACTTACGGGAGCCATAACCTGTCAAAACAAAGGCCACGGTGAGTTCTACGGCTTTGATAGCTTTCAGCCGTCAACGAATAGATTAATGCCCAAAAAGGACAACCCGAACCTCAATCGGGTCTCATAAGTTTTTTACCCTTCGTTTTTTCGACACCGGATTTTTACGGTAAAACGGGATTACCGTGGCTCGTCTTCGATTTACCATCGCTGGAGACTAGTGCACCATGGTACTGTTCCGTTTCAAATCCATGCATGCATTTCTAAAAGCCATACGACACTGTTACGCCATTTCGGACGGATGTTGCACCTTGCACCGCGGATGTTGCACCCTGTAGATATCGATTATTCGGACAGCCATAACTTCCGGCTCGTTTAGAGTTACGGGAGCCATAACCTGTCAAAACGAAGGCCACGGTGAGTTCTACCGCTTTGACGGTATTCAGCCGTCGACGAATAGATTAATGCCCAAAAAGGACAAGCCGAACCTCAATCGGGTCTCGTATGTTTTTTACCCTTCGTTTTTTGACACCGGATTTTTAGGGTAAAACGGGATTACCGTGGCTCGTCTTCGATTTACCATCGTTGGAGACTGGTGCACCATGGTACTGTTCCGTTTCAAATCCATGCACACATTTCTAAAAGACGTACGACACTGCTTCGCCATTTCGGACGGATGTTGCACTTTGCACCGCGGATGTTGCACCCTGTAGATATCGATTATTCGGACGACCATAACTTCTGGCTCGTTTAGAGTTACGGGAGCCATAACCTGTCAAAACGAAGGCCACGGTGAGTTCTACGGCTTTGACCACTTTCAGCCATCAATGGATAGATTAATGCCCAAAAAGGCAACCCGAACATCAATCGGGTCTCGTAAGTTTTTTACCCATCGTTTTTTCGACACCGGATTCTTACGGTAAAACGGGAATACCGTGGCTCGTCTTCGATTTACCATCGCTGGAGACTGGTGCACCATGGTACTGTTCCGTTTCAAATACATGCATGCATTTCTAAAAGTCGTACGACACTGTTACGCCTGTTGGGCGAATTCTCACCCAGAATATCTCGAGACCGGGAAGTCACAGTTTCACCAGGGCTCGCAACCTCCACCTCGTTCGACAAACACAAGGCTCAGTACATGCGTAGAAGTCCATCCGGTATTCTCAATGTACAAGCTCATTCGGTATAAGGACATTCGGCCATAGGCTCCCATTCGGCCACGAACCAACATCCCACAAACTCCATTCGGCATACCGGTCCAAACACATACCGAACCAACCCTCTCCTCTACGACCGATCCAAAGCTCCACCGATCCATCATCAAAACCCTACCACCGGACCAGCCACACCGGACCATCGCAACGCTCCTACCACCGGACCAGGCTGGTACCGGACCAAAGCCACCGGTCCACATCCACACTCACTGCCACCGGTCCATACATACCCACCGGTCCATACCTACCACCGGTCCAAGCTAAATGCCGAATGAAGATCCACCGAACCAGATGATGGCCAGTCCAGATTGCTTCAGCACGGGCCCACCAGCAGCTATATACTTCCAAGACCCCTGCCCCCTACCTCACTCTATAAATAGAGGGGCAGGGGTACAACAATGGCAGACAAGTTTGAGAGCTCAAGCAAGGAAGGAACTTTCAAACTACTTTCATATACTTGTATACAAAGCATTGTACCTGTAATCTGAAAGGAAGAAGATAATAACATATAAAGTGGACGTAGGCACGTTCTGGCCGAACCACTATAAATCTGTGTGTCTTTTACATTTCAGCCCCTGCTTTTTTCATATTTATATAACTCACCCAAACCATTGAAAATCACATATAATCAACTAAATAAAACGACTTGAAGGTGTTTGCCCATTTTTTGCGCAAACAATTTTGGTGCTTTCATTGAGAGCTTGGAGCCTGAAGCTTCAGCTTCTCCCACTCAACCTTCTTCCTAACAACATCGTTCGTCACTTAGAAATCATGCCCTCCAAGCAGAGAAAGGATGTTAACAAAGGAAAGAACATCGCAACTAGCAGCCTTCTAGATCCAGCAATCACAGATCAACTCACTTCAGCAGCAGTACCAGATGAAAATGAGGAAAATCCGACTGGCCCCGCCACGGAACAACCAATCACTAGGGCAGATCTGGACAGGGTTGTGGCTGAAGTAACTAACCGCTTCACATCCCAACAAGAAGCTTTGGTGGACCAACTCATGTCACGCTTAAGGGATGCTGTAGAATCCAACCGCAACACTGAATCATGGAGTGAATCCCAATCCGGAGGGTCTCGGAGACAACAAAGGTCTTCCCTCTTCGAAGAAACTATCAACAGGAACAACAATGATAGGGGCCGCGCCCGGACTCAGCCCGAACTCCGACTCGAGGAAGCCTTTGGAACCGAACCCAGTGGGGGAGGCGCCAGGCGAGGGTCGGATGTAGCTGAGCCAGTCATGCCACCTAATCATAGAAACCCCGCTGAACGGAGCCGAGCCAGAACCCTGCCCGAAGTTTACCCCATGGATATGCTCGAAACAGAACCCCACAGGGGAAGATCAAGGCAGGGGGCAACTGTAGCTGGTCCTAGCGTGCATCCGAGCAGCCAGAGACAACCACTGGATAATGCTAGAAGTGATAGACTGTACCATCCCTACAGGTCATCTGGACGAGAAAGATCCCGTAGGGAAGAGCCAAGCTCATTTTTGTCCGCTCCAAATTCTGATGAACGAATGGCACGATTATTCAGGGAATGCGTCCAACGAGAACAACGGGATCGGGGAATAGGCGCTAGGGTCACCAGCCCCTTCACCCGCAGTATCGAAACCGCCATTACCCCCCGGGAATGGAAGATGCCAACCATGGAACCTTACAAAGGAACTTCCGACCCCATCGTACGCTTACAGAGATACACCCAGCATATGCTCATGAGCGGACCAACAGAAGGGGTATTGTGTAAATGCTTTCCGCTATTCCTAGCAGATCTAGCTACCTCCTGGTTCTGCCATCTACCCCAAGGATCTATCAGCTCATGAGAGATGTTGAAAGAAAGGTTCATTAGCCAGTTCCGCATCCATGTGGAGCAACCTAAGGATGCTTATTCTCTATCCAATGTCAAACAGAAATTCGGAGAGACGCTGCAACAATATCTAACACGGTTCAACGCCGCAGCAGCTGCAGTTCAAGATGCCGATGAAAAGCTCACCCTAATGGCCCTCTGTAGTGGTGTACACCCAGATACCAAGTTTGCCAGAAGACTAACTAAGGAAAAACCAGCTACTTTACCTGATTTCTTCCATGAAGCTGGAAAGTATATGAGGCTTGAAGACTCCGCCACTGAGAGGCAGTCAGGGTAACAAGGTAAGACAGTTCAGGACAAGGTTCCCACTTCAGCTAAGGACGCTCGAAGAAATGAATCTAGGGACAATGCTGGGGGCAGGAAGGTTGAAAAGCGCCAATATCGGCCAGGACCAAGATTTGACTCCTACACTCCTTTGAATGAAACAATCGAAAACATCTTCCTAGCCACTCAGGGCGAACTCGGATACAAGCGCCCCCGCGCAAGAAAGAATCAGATAACGCACTCAAGTCTGGAAAGTTCTGTCGCTTCCACGAATCCCACGGACATGACACCAACGAATGCCACCATCTTCGTGACTTGATCGAAGAACATATCAGAAGAAGAAGACTGGAACGCTATGTGAAAGGTCAAAACAGGACGCCAACTCCTGCCAATGAGAACTCAAAACGACCCCTCCCAGAAGTAGGCAGAGGGAATCGCAACACCAGTGGCTCTAGTCAAGAGAAGATAGTGGTCCATACCATCTCGGGAGGACCACACATCGCCGACAGAAGCTGGGCAGAGATGGAAAGGTACGACAAGTCACTTAGAAATGCTGAAGGCTATGTTAACTCCATTACGGAAGAATGCCAACCGAAACGGAAAGAGAACGATGACATCATATTCAGTAGGCGTGATTTGGAAGGAAGACAGTACCCACATATGGATCCCATGGCCATCTCTGCCTGGTTCGGTCCAGCTAAAGTTTTTCGAATTCTAAGAGACACAGGAAGCTCCGTAAATATCCTATTCAAGCATGCTTTCGACAAAATGAAGTTATCAATGAAGGATGTGTCTCCCTGCGACAAACCACTGCACGGTTTCACTTGAGATGCGAAAATGCCCCTCGGGCAACTTGACCTCTTCGTCAAAATAGGAAGTCATCCCCGCTCCGTTGTGCGAAAACAAACGTTCGTACTAATAGAAAACCACTCGGCTTACAACGCCTTCTTAGAAAGACCAGCCTTGTCTGACTTCCAAATTGTCTTAGCCCCCTGGTGCCTGAAGATGAAATTTCCAACAGACAACGGAATAGGAGAAGTAGAAGGAGATCAAGACGCTACCCGAGACTGCTACGTAACTGAACTTCGCAATAACCGCAGAAAGAATAAAGGGAAAGATGCAGAGACTACTCTCTGCATGAAAAGCTTGGAAGCATAGCAACTAAAGAAAGCCCCTCCTCTTCGATATACCAGCGATCCCTTCAATGAACTAGACCCCAGGGATAAAGAGGAGGAGGCTACCGCCGAGCCTGCAGAGGCTATGGAATTCGTATCTGTAGATAAGCATGATTCAAGTAGACTATTAAAAATCGGTTCTCAGCTAAAAACGGAATTGAAGGATCAACTCATTGACTTTCTCCGCCACAACTTAGATGTATTTGCATGGACACATGCCGATATGACAGGAATCTCCCCAGACATAGCATGCCACATGTTGAACATCGACCCCACCAAGGTACCAGTAAAGCAGAAAAAGAGGAGCATGGGGGCAGAGCGATCAGCAGCCCTTGATGAGGAAGTAAAGAATCTACTTGCTAATGGCTTCATACGAGAAGCCATCTACCCAGAGTGGATCGCTAACCCAGTGCTAGTAAAAAAGGCCAATGGAAAGTGGCGAACATGTATTGACTTCTCCAACCTGAATGACGCTTGCCCAAAAGATTGCTTCCCACTTCCCCGAATCGACCAAAATGTAGACAGCACAGCCGGGCACGAACTCCTATCTTTTATGGATGCATACTCCAGATATAACCAGATTCCCATGCACGCTCCCGATCAACACCACACTAGCTTCATCACTGACCGCCGGTTATATTGTTACAAAGTCATGCCTTTTGGACTGAAAAATGCCGGAGCTACCTATCAGCGGCTCGTCAACAAGATGTATGCGGAACTAATAGGACGAACTATGGAAGTGTATGTGGATGATATGTTGGTAAAGTCCAGGAAAGCCGACGGCCATGTAAGCCACCTGGGCGAGATGTTTCAGGTACTCCACCGATATGGAATGAAGCTGAATCCTCTAAAGTGCTCCTTCGGAGTATCATCGGGAAAATTCTTAGGATTTATCGTCCACGCCAGAGGAATCGAAGCAAACCCTGAACAAATCTGGGCTCTAAAAGAAATAAGGATACCTTCCGCTCGAAAAGAAATGCAAAGCCTAAACGGAAAGGTGGCCGCCCTAAGCAGATTCATTTCCAAAGCAACTGACAAGTGTGTCCCTTTCTTCGAAGCTCTCAAGAAAGACAAAGGGAAGTTCGAGTGGACTGATGAATGCTTAAAAGCCTTCCTTAACCTAATCGAACACCTTCAGAGACCACCAGTACTCTCAACTCCGAATGAAGGTGAAGTGTTGTACCTATACCTCGCTGTATCATCTCATGCTTTAAGCGCCGCCTTGGTAAGAGAAGAAGACCGCACACAACGCCCGGTTTACTTTGTAAGCAAAAGATTTACAGGGGCAGAAGCCAGATATCCTAAACTCGAGAAATTAGCATATTGTTTACTAATCGCGTCACGAAAACTACGACATTACTTCCAATCTCACTCCATCAGAGTTCTAACCGATCAACCGTTAAGACAGGTGCTCCATCGTCCTGACACTTCTGGGCGACTCCTCAAATGGTGCATTGAACTAAGTCAGTATGATATCACCTACCATCCTCGCACCGCTATCAAAGGACAAGCCATGGCCGATTTCATTGCCGAATTCACTACCAACGAAGGCAAGGAACAATCCGAAATAGCAAAAAACATCAAGTGGAACCTCTTTGTAGATGGAGCATCGAACGAACAGGGCTCGGGGGCAGGTGTTGTGATCATCACCCCCAGGGGAAGAAAGCTGTACTATGCATTAAGGTTGGAATTCACGGCCACTAACAACGATGCGGAATATGAGGCAGTAATAGCAGGATTGGAACTTGCCCTAGAAATTGGAGTCAATTCTTTATGTCTTCATAGTGATTCTCAGCTTATCGTAAACCAGGTACTAGGAGAGTTCCAGACTCGAGGAGAACGACTCACAGCATACCTAAAGAAAACCGAACTGCTGCTCGATCAATTGGACCGCTATCTAATCAAACACATTCCTCGAGAAGAGAACCAAGAGGCCGATGAACTTGCAAAGCAAGCTAGTATGAAGAATAGCACCATTTCCGGAGCACTAGCCATCTCAAGGCAGCTAGCCCCAAGTTTCGAACAAGTGAATCTAATAACTGCAATCGAAGAAGGAACCTGGGTGACCCCTATCCGGAAATATTTGCAAGATGGCACACTACCCGACAGACGTGACGAAGCCAAGAGAATCTTGAGGAAAGTTCCCCACTACACAATACAAGAAGGCATCCTCTATCGGCGTGGCTTCTCTAGCCCCTTATTAAGATGCGTCGCCGGAAGGGAAGCCAAGGAAATCTTATCAAACATCCATCAGGGAGGTTGTGGAGATCACACTGGAGGGCAGACTCTGGCAAAAAAGATACTCCGATATGGATATTACTGGCCCACACTAAACAAAGACGGCTTAGACTTCGTCAGGAAATGCGACAGATGTCAGAAATTTGCCAAGATTCCTCGATTGCCCACAAATGAGATTACTCAAATGACCAGCCCTTGGCCCTTTGCTGTATGGAGAATTGACTTAATTGGCGAACTGCCAACGGGCCGAGGCAGAGCCAAATATGCTATAGTGGCAGTCGATTATTTCACGAAATGGGTGGAAGCGGAACCTCTAAATAAAACATCTTCAGCAAAAGTTATCAACTTCTTGATCAAAAATATTATGTGCAGGTACGGAGTCCCACTCAAGATCATATCAGACAACGGACTCCAATTTGACAGCGAAGAATTCGCCGACTGGTGCCAAGAGCATGGAATTCATAAAAGCTTCTCATAAGTAGCTTATCCTCAGGCAAACGGACAAGTCGAAGCTGTCAACAAAATTCTCAAAACCCTAATCAAGAAGAAGCTTGAAAAGTCAAAAGGCGCTTGGGTGGACGAACTTCCTACGGCACTTTGGGCCTACCGCACATCTTTCAGAACATCAACGGGACATACTCCTTTCTCTTTGGCATATGGATCGGAGGCAATGCTCCCAGTTGAGACTATTGTGCCTTCCCACCGTAGGATCCACTACAACCCAGAAGAAAACGAAGAACTCCTCCTCATGTCTTTGGATCTGATTGAGGAAAGGAGAAACGATGCAGCACTCAAAGAAGCAGCTCAAAAACAAAAAGTGGCAGCGCTATACAATTCCAAAATTCAAGCATCGCAGCTTAAAGAAGGAGATCTTGTCCTCAGGCGAATCTTTCAGCGCCCCGGGGCACTGGACCCCATCTGGGACGGACCATATGTAATTCAAAAAGATCTCCACAACGGAGCTTATATTTTGTCAACAGTGGACGGAGAGGTGTTTCAGAGGGCATGGAACATCCGACACCTCCGTCGATACTTTTCTTAACTTGTACTGCCCTTATGAAGTGAATTAACAAAGAGAATCAGTGGACATAGGCATTTTCGTGCCGAACCACTTTAAAAAATCTTGTCTCTTTTTAACTTGTTCCTTTATATCTTGGCTGCTTGTTATGTTTTATCCCTTTCTGTTGAACAAAATCCTATGGCGTCTCCACTCAAGACGCACCGCGGCCTCATCTGGACAAGGCCTAACAGGTACGCTACGATTCTATGCACTCGCCAATGAGACACTTTTGCTCCAGCATCCCTCTGCTGCGGGTTAACTCATTGATCGCGCCTGCCCTCAAAGCCAACTGTAATGAGCCGATTATAAGTCATCATAAAGGCCGACTATAGCCGATGGCAGCTCATTACGGCGTTCGGCTCGCCGGTAATTGTGAACCTACTTTAAGCCCCAACATAAGGTGTGGCCAGCCAGGGGTAGTTCACGGCCAACAACACCCACGCTAGCCGGCCACGGTAAATCGAATAATACCCACGATTACGGACCATAATGGTTCGGGTAGTTACCGTGCGCAATCTCGGCTCCGATGTGTCTTAAGTGCGGCTGTGGTAAAAAAGAAAACTCCCCACGGAGGCGTAAGATGGGTGACAAATGTCTCCAAGACCCACAACTAGGGAAAGTGACTACAAAACCCGTTTGCCACGAACTTAAGCAAATCGACGGCCTTCCGTGACTGGAAGTTTTACTTTTTCTATATTTCCATTTCATTTAAATACTTTTCTCCTATCCTGTATAACGAACTCTAAAGTACAGGAAACCAAATAGGAAGCATTCAATCATGAGAATCTAAGCCTGCATACTGGGTGGCAGGGTACTCAGCTATATCCGTGATCAGTTACACAAGACACTCAAAGCTACCGCCTGCAAATAAAACATGAAGGGCGGTACTCTCTTCTCTTGTACATAAATACGTAACTATAGCTTGTTCATACACTAACATTGCAAAACATGAAATTATATTTTAAGCAAAAGCTTAACATCAAACACAACTAAAATCACAGGCATATACATAGTTATACTTCTCACGCAGCAAATCAAGATGACAACAACATTCAAACATAACAAAATCAGCTAATATTATAAAATCACATGAAGTTATTCTTTGCAAATAATATTATTACAGTCACATCAATGTCTTGGACTAACGTAAACAGTGATAAAAAGAAATAAAAAGGTGGCCGAATCCGGACAAGGAACCAGCTGCGTCCACACTTCGCTCTCGTCCTTCCGACTTCCCAAGTCTACTTGGCCGTAGGATCAGAGCCCCCAGCGTGTTGATCAGAAGTTCCACCTGTCCAATTCAGAAGAGGAATTCATTAAACGAACGATGAACGATCAAGTTATGGAAACACAGAAAGAAAAGAAAAAGAGAAGAATAACTCACCAGCGTCCGCCGCTTGATCCTCATCCTCCAACTGCACGCCCGCTTCCTCCGCAGCAAGCAGCCGCATTCCCTCCTTCACCGCCGCTTGCTCCTCCTTCGAGAACTGAGCAGTGACCGCATCCAGACTAAAAGCCTCTCCACCTTCCTTACCCGCATTGACCCTGGTCTCCTCTAAAGCTTGAAGATATACCTTGGCCATAACCCGGGGATAGTCATCCATCCAAGACAGACTGCCCTCCTTCCAAGTGTGGAAGTACATGTCCTGCAGCATCTCGTCCATCATCCCCTCATTCTCCTCAAACTCCCTCACCCGGGCCTCGGAAGCCTGCAACTTGGCGACAACAACATCCCTCTCTGATCGGTATCTCAAGCAGTCAGCCTGGAGAGACCTCCTCATTTCCTCCTCCTTTAACTTGAGAGACCTCCTCATTTCCTCCATCTCTTCTTTTAACTTGACTTGAGCCATTTCCGCGGCCTCAAGTCTCCTAGACAACTCCTCTACCCGCTCGAGATCCGCATTTCGAACCTCATCCACTGTCGTAATGGCCATGTTAATCCGCTCCTTGCAGGCGGCCTCCATCTTCCGCAGTTCTGCCCTACTAGCCTTCTCCATAGTCTCTTTCAGCCGCCTGGAGGCTTCCTCGTGCTGAGAAATCTAGATGGCTTGATCGGCAAGCTGCTTGGCCTGATCGGCAACCTTTAGCCTCAACCGAATATTAGCACTCCCAATCTCCTCCCCGGCCTTGACCAATCGAGCATGATGCTCCATTAATTTCTTGGTCTCTTCAGCCACCCGATCAATATTAGCCTTGGCCTCGTCCCCCATAGTAACTACCCGAGTAGTAAGCAGATCAAGATCTAGGGACTTGGCCTCATCAAGCACTCGTACCATGGGGTGCGGGGAAGAAGGTGCTCACCCGTGGCCTCATCAAATGAGATATCCTCAAAGCTTGGATCTAAATCAGGATGACCGGCAAAGGGGTCACGAGGCACGTGACGAGGCACGTCAGGACGCCTTATACGGATAACAGTTGGATTCTTGAAGGGAGGATGAGGGGGGCTAGACTCCGTGCTCTCCTCCGTGGTATCACGAGGAGGCTGAGTAGGAAGCTGCGGACCAGGGGAAGACTCGAATAAGGAACGGCTCCGCTTCTTTTTCTGAATACTCTCTTCAATGACCCCAAGAAGAGGACGGTAACTGACTACGTCCCCAGTACGACCAGTAGGAAGCTTCGTAGAAGCTTTCCTCAACTTGAATTGTTCGAGGCGTTGTCAAACATCTAACGTTTTAACCACCTGGCCTGCCCCTGGAATGAGGAAAAAGTGTTACGAACATACAATGATCCACAATTCGAAAAACATGTTAAGTTAAAAAGAAAGAAAAAGTGAGAAGGCACGTCTATTATACAAACCCGGCGGAGGAGTGGGATACTGCAATAAGTCCTGGATCTCATTCCAGGACGGAAGTGAACCGTAAAATATTTCTAAGTCCCTATCATAAATGGAATCGGTAGAGGACAAAAGTTCACCTTGCACCGCCGGAATCACCCTAGCTGAGGAACCCTTAGGGGATGGGTCAGCGCCAGCCACAGCCTTGCCGGCTTCCTTTGCCTTCTCCGTTTCCGACTCTCCCTCCGATTCCCCGAAAGCCTGACGAAGAGCCTCATCCAGTCCAGGGTCTTGACCAGAGGTTAAGGCACCAGCGCCACTACCACCCTGACCGTCGCCATCTCCTCCATCCTCTGACCCTTCTCCAACTTCGCCCCCTTCCCCCTCTTCCACACCTTCCTCCTCCAGGACAATCGGGCAAGTACTTGGAGAAGGGCCATCAGACTTCTTCAGTTTCTTTCCCCCAACAACGGGATGCTCTGTAAAAGGCTCCCTCTTGCCACTCTTCACCGTGGCCCCCTCCTTAGCTTTAGCGGCCTTCTCCTCAGCCGTGTCCCTCTGCTTAACCACGGACTGGTGTGGCAGGATCAAATTGTACTCCAGGAGGGTTGCATTCCTGATCAAGAAGGAAGCCGACCGGTCCCGTGCCGGAATGGCCTTTATTTCAGCAGCCATTCGTGCCAAGGAATCGTCCTCCACGACTGCAATACCACCTGTCGCTAGCAAGAAATAGAAGCATGTCAGAAATAGCACTATAGTCAGAACATGGAAAATATAAATGAAATCCATCTTACAGCCGGAAGTGAAAAGGCGGAAAGAAACAGAATCGTCCTTGATTAAAATCCATTCTTTCTTGAACATGGTAAACTTCGAATATAAATCCAAGACCGGTTTGAAGGGCACGGCCGCTTCTAGACTAATATACGGAGATCCCTTCTTGTAGCCTCTTAGGTTATACAAATATCGAATTTCCCGGTTAGAAGGAGGATGCCCGTACCTCCTCTGGAAGATAACGAAAAGGCTCACCAGAATGGCATAAGAGTTAGGCTGAAGCTGGAATGGAGCCACCTTCAAATATGTGGTAAAGCTAACTATCCAAGCATTGATAGGAGGGATAGCACCGCACATGCAATGATATCTGCTATAAGCAAAGTAGCCTTCGGGGGGATTATACGGCATCACTCCATCTCCCGGCAACAGCATGCAAGCCCTGTCTATCCCGAAGGAACGGGATGTAACATCAAGTTGCTCCTCCTTTAGGGAGCTAGGAAAGCAATCGGGAGGGGAGACTAGAAGCTCCTGGGGACCGTACCCATCCACTAACGACCTCGGTGCAGGACCATGACTGCACCGGTCCTGGTCGAGCTGGGGGCACGGAAGAAGAAGACTCTCCTGTACCTTTAGACTTCTTTCTATCCGATCGAGTTTCTGCCTTGCGAGACATTTATCTGCATACACAAAAATGAAAAGATAGGTTGTTAGAACAAGGGATACAGAGATGTAAACAAAAAAAAGAGTGCATAAGTCCGGAATTCCACTAAGATATCAAGTTCATTCGGCAGTGCAAGTAAGCTCATTCAGCAGGGAAATAATAAGTTCATTCGGCACTTATGACGAAAGTTCATTCGGCGATGATGTTTAAAGTTCATTCGGTACTAATAACGAAAGTTCATTCGGCAGTGCAATCTCAAGTTCATTCGGCATTTGAAATCTTTCGTGTGTATTCGGCAATCAAACCCATTCGGCAAAAAGGTATGTACCTGATATGGAAGAAGCTTGTTTCGGCAGAAGATTTGGTTCGGTGGTCAGTTGATTCGGCTCTCTGGTTCGGTAAAGAAAAACTAAGGGGGTGTAGCTCTATATATAGGCGCGCTCAGATCTACCGAACCAACTGGTCCGGCCCATCGGACCAACATATTCCGGACCAACAAAATACCGAATGAAATTATCCATACCGGACCAACCAAATAAAACTTTCCCTACCAACAAAAACCAGGAACTGGGGGCATGCAAAGCACCTCGCTCAGATAAGTACCGAACTCTAGAACCTACTAACAAAGTAGAGAGTATGATAACGATGAATGAGTCGTAAATCTCTCACCAATGTGGGTTAATCATTTACACGTGTACGCGACCACGAACGGTCCATAGGCACGCTCTGAATGGCTATTAACCCAATCGTCGTGAGAATTTGCACTTTGACATCCCTTTTTAAGCTCATCGGTTAAATGGATATTTGATTCTGATAATTATGAAATGGCTAAGCTACTTACACATGTACGGGGTCGCGAACGATCCCTAGGCATGCTCTGAGCTGGCGATAAACCATCTTGACAAACGATCCAGGGACCCACTCTGATGTGAACCTGGCATCGATAATGCTAAGCCCCCTCGGGGCACAGCACTCGCCCCGGACGGCGCGATTCACTTCATCTCAAATGCTTCGATCCTGAATGGTCATTATCTGAAGTCACCCTAAAACTATAAATTCCTTTGCAGGACATCAACAGGATATGAACATCCAGCCCATGGCATTACTAAACAAGCCTTCCTACCACAGGGAAACAAAGCACGACACATGCAAGCACGTGCCCCACTTTGGGGGGCAAATGTTGGGCGAATTCTCACCCAGAAGATCTCGAGACCGGGAAGTCACAGTTTCACTCGGGCTCGCAACCTCCACCTCGTTCGACAAACACAAGGCTCAATACATGCGTAGAAGTCCATTCGGTATTCTCAATGTACAAGCTCATTCGGCATAAGGACATTCGGCCATAGGCTCCCATTCGGCCACGAACCAACATTCCACAAACTCCATTCGGCATACCAGTCCAAACACATACCGAACCAACCCTCTCCTCTACGACCGATCCAAAGCTCCACCGATCCATCATCAAAACCCTACCACCGGACCAGCCACACCGGACCATCGCAACACTCCTACCACCGGACCAGGCTGGTACCGGACCAAAGCCACCGGTCCACATCCACACTCACTGCCACCAGTCCACGCATACCCACCGGTCCATACCTACCACCGGTCCAAGCTAAATGCCGAATGAAGATCAACCGAACCAGATGATGGCCTGTCCAGATTGCTTCAGCACGGGCTCACCAGCAGCTATATACTTCCAAGACCCCTGCCCCCTACCTCACTCTATAAATAGAGGGGCAGGGGTACAACAATGGCAGACAAGTTTGAGAGCTCAAGCAAGGAAGGAAGTTTCAAACTACTTTCATATACTTGTATACAAAGCATTGTACCTGTAATCTGAAAGGAGAAGATAATAACATATAAAGTGGACGTAGGCACGTTCTGGCCGAACCACTATAAATCTGTGTGTCTTTTATATTTCAGCCCCTGCTTTTTTCATATTTATATAACTCACCCAAACCATTGAAAATCACATATAATAAACTAAATAACACGACTTGGAGGTGTTTGCCCATTTTTTGCGCAAACAACGCAATTTCGGACGGATGTTGCACCTTGCACCGTGGATGTTGCACCCCGTAGATATCGATTATTCGGACAACCGTAACTTCCGGCTCGTTTAGAATTACGGGAGCCATAACCTACCAAAACGAAGGCCACGGTGATTTCAACGGCTTTGACGGCTTTCAGCCGTCAACGGACAGATTAATGCCCAAAAAGGACAACCCGAACCTCAATCGGGTCTCGTAAGGTTTTCACCCTTCGTTTTTTGACACCGGATTTTTAGGGTAAAACGGGATTACCGTGGCTCGTCTTTGATTTACCATCGCTGGAGACTCGTGCACCATGGTACTATTCCGTTTCAAATCTATGCACACATTTCTAAAAGTCGTACGGCACTGTTTCGCCATTTCGGACGGATGTTGCACCTTGCACCGTGGATGTTGCACCCTGTAGATATCGATTATTCGGACGACCATAACTTACGGCTCGTTTAGAGTTACGGGAGCCATAACCTGTAAAAATGAAGGCCACGGTGAGTTCTACAGCTTTGACTGCTTTCAGCCGTCAACGGATAGATTAATGCCAAAAAAGGACAACCCGAACCACAATCGGGTCTCGTAAGTTTGTTACCCTTCGTTTTTTCGACACCGGATTTTTACGGTAAAACGGGATTACCGTGGCTCTCTTCGATTTACCATCGCTGGAGACTGGTGCACCATGGTACTGTTCCGTTTCAAATCCATGCACGCATTTCTAAAAGTCGTACGACACCGTTTCGCCATTTCGGACGGATGTTGCACCTTGCACCGCGGATGTTGCACCCTGTAGATATCGATTATTCGGACGGCCATAACTTCTGGCTCGTTTAGAGTTACGGGTGCCATAACCTGTCAAAACGAAGGCCACGGTGGGTTCTACGGCTTTGACCGCTTTCAGCCGTCAACGGATAGATTAATGCCCAAAAAGGACAACCCGAATCTCAATCGGGTCTCGTAAGATTTTTACCCTTCGTTTTTTCGACACCGGATTTTTACGGTAAAACGGGATTACCATGGCTCGTCATCGATTTACCATCGCTGTAGAGTGGTGCACTATGGTACTATTCCGTTTCAAATCCATGCACGTATTTCTAAAATTCGTACGGCACTGTTTCGTCATTTCGGACGGATGTCGCACCTTGCACCGTGGATGTTGCACCCTGTAGATATCGATTATTCGGACGGCCATAAGTTTTGGCTCGTTTAGAGTTACGGGAGCCATAACCTGTCAAAACGAAGGCCACGGTGAGTTGTACGGCTTTGACAGCATTTAGCCGTCAACGGGTAGATTAATGCCCAAAAAGTACAACCCGAATCTCAATCGGGTCTCGTAAGTTTTTTACCCTTCGTTTTTTCGATACCGGATTTTTACGGCAAAACGGGATTACCATGGCTCTCTTCGATTTACCATCTATGGATAGCGGTGCACCATGGTACTGTTCCGTTTCAAATCCATGCACGCATTTCTAAAAGTCGTACGGCACCGTTTCGCCATTTCGGACGGATGTTGCACCTTGCACCGTGGATGTTGCACCCTGTAGATATCGATTATTCGGACGGCCATAACTTCTGGCTCGTTTGGAGTTACGGGAGCCATAAGTTGTCAAAACAAAGGCCACGGTGAGTTCTACGGCTTTGATAGCTTTCAGCCGTCAACGGATAGATTTATACCCAAAAAGGACAACCTGAATCTCAATCGGGTCTCGTATGTTTTTTACCTTTCGTTTTTTCGACACCGGATTTTTACGGTAAAATGGGATTACCGTGGCTCTCTTCGATTTACCATCGCTGGAGAGTGGTGCACCATGGTACTGTTCCGTTTCAAATCCATGCACGCATTTCTAAAAGTCGTACGGCACCATTTCGCCATTTCGGATGGATGTTGCACCTTGCACCGTGGATGTTGCACCCTGTAGATATCGATTATTCGGACGGCCATAACTTCTGGCTCGTTTGGAGTTACGGGAGCCATAACCTGTCAAAACGAAGGCCACGGTGAGTTCTATGGCTTTTACTGCTTTCAGCCGTCAACGGATAGAATAATGCCCAAAAAAGACAACCCGAATCTCAATCGGGTCTCGTAAGTTTTTTACCTTTCGTTTTTTCGACACCGGATTTTTACGGTAAAACGGGATTACCGTGGCTCGTCTTCGATTTACCATCTCTGCAGAGTGGTGCACGATGGTACTATTCCGTTTCAAATCCATGCACGTATTTTTAAAATTCATACGACACTATTTCGCCATTTCGGACGGATGTTGCACCTTGCACCGTGGATGTTGCACCCTGTAGATATCGATTATTCGGACGGCCATAACTTCTGGCTCGTTTAGAGTTACGGGAGCCAAAACCTATCAAAACGAAGGCCACGGTGAGTTCTATGGCATTGACAGCTTTCAACCGTCAACGGGTCGATTAATGCCCAAAAAGCACAACCTGAATCTCAATCGGGTCTCGTAAGTATTTTACCCTTCGTTTTTTCGACACCGGATTTTTATGGTAAAACGGGATTACCGTGGCTCGTCTTCGATTTACCATCGCTGCAGAGTCGTGCACTGTGGTACTATTCCATTTCAAATCCATGCACGTATTTCTAAAAGTCGTACGGCACTGTTTCGCCATTTCGGATGGATGTTGCACCTTGGACCGTGGATGTTGCACCCTGTAGATATCGATTTTTCGAACGGCCATAACTTCTGGCTCGTTTGAAGTTACGGGAGCCATAACCTGCCAAAACGAAGGCCACGGTGAGTTTTACGGCTTTGACAGCTTTCAGCCGTCAACGGACAGGTTAATGCCCAAAAAGGACTACCCGAATCTCAATCGGGTCTCGTAAGTTTTTTACCCTTCGTTTTTTCGACACCGGATTTTTACGGTAAAACGGGATTACCGTGGCTCGTCTTCGATTTACCATCGCTGCAGAGCGGTGCACTATGGTACTATTCTGTTTCAAATCCATGCACGTATTTCTAAAATTCGTACAGCACTGTTTCGCCATTTCGGACGGATGTTGCACCTTGCACCGCGGATGTTGCACCATGTAGATATCGATTATTCGGACGGCCATAACTTCTGGCTATTTTAGAGTTACGGAAGCCATAACCTATAAAAACGAAGGCCACGGTGAGTTCTACAGCTTTGACTGCTTTCAGCCGTCAACGGATAGATTAATGCCCAAAAAGGACAACCCGAACCTCAATCGGGTCTCGTAAGTTTTTTACCCTTCGTTTTTTGACACCGGATTTTTACAGTAAAACGGGATTACCGTGGCTCGTCTTCGATTTACCATCGCTGGAGACTGGTGCACCATGGTACTGTTCCATTTCAAATCCATGCACGCATTTCTAAAAGTCGTACGGCACTGTTTCGCCATTTCGGACGGATGTTGCACCTTGCACCGCGGATGTTGCACCCTGTAGATGTCGATTATTCGGACGGCCATAACTTCTGGCTCTTTTAGAGTTACGGGAGCCATAACCTGTCATAACGAAGGCCACGGTGAGTTCTACGGCATTGACGGCTTTAAGCCGTCAACGGATAGATTAATGCCCAAGAAGGACAACCCGAACCTCAATCGGGTCTCGTAAGTTTTTTACCCTTCGTTTTTTGACACCGGATTTTTCGGGTAAAACGGGATTACCGTGGCTTGTCTTCGATTTACCATCGCTGGAGACTGGTGCACCATGGTACTGTTCCGTTTCAAATCCATGCATGCATTTCTAAAAGTCGTACGACACTGTTACGCCATTTCGGACGGATGTTGCACCTTGCACCGCGGATGTTGCACCTTGTAGATATCGATTATTCGGACGGCTATAACTTCCTGCTCGTTTAGAGTTACGGGAGTCATAACCTGTCAAAACGAAGGCCACGGTGAGTTCTACGGCTTTGACAGCTTTAAGCCGTCAACGGATAGATTAATGCCAAAAAAGGACAACCCGAACCTCAATCGGGTCTCGTAAGTTTTTTACCCTTCGTTTTTTCGACACCGGATTTTCACGGTAAAACGGGATTACCGTTGCTCGTCTTCGATTTACCAACGCTGGAGAGTGGGGCACCATGGTACTGTTCCGTTTCAAATCCATGCACACATTTCAAAAAGTCGTACGACACTGTTTCGCCATTTCGGACGGATGTTGCACCTTGCACCGCGGATGTTGCACCCTATAGATATCGATTATTCGGACTGCCATAACTTCTGGCTCGTTTGGAGTTACGGGAGCCATAACCTGTCAAAACGAAGGCCACGGTGATTTCTATGGCTTTGACCCCTTTCAGCCGTCAACGGATAGATTAATGCCCAAAAAGGACAATCCGAACCTCAATCGGGTCTCGTAAGTTTTTTACCCTTCGTTTTTTGACACCGGATTTTTACGGTAAAACGTGATTACCATGGCTCGTCTTCGATTTACCATCGCTAGAGACTGGTGCACCGTGGTACTGTTCCATTTAAAATCCATGCACGCATTTCTAAAAGTCGTACGACACTGTTTCGCCATTTCGGACGGATGTTGCACCTTGCACCGCGGATGTTGCACCCTGTAGATATCGATTATTCGGACGGCCATAACTTCTGGCTCGTTTAGAGTTATGGGAGCCATAACCTATCAAAACGAAGGCCACAGTGAGTTCTATGGCTTTGACGGCTTCCAGCCGTCAACGGATAGATTAATGCCCAAAAAGGACAACCCGAACCTCAATCGGGTTTCGTAAGTTTTTTACCCTTCGTTTTTTCGACACCGGATTTTTACGGTAAAACGGGATTACCGTGGATCGTCTTCGATTTACCATCGCTGGAGACTGGTGCACCATGGTACTGTTCCGTTTCAAATCCATTCACGCATTTCTAAAAGTCGTACGACACCGTTTCGCAATTTCGGACGGATGTTGCACCTTGCACCGCGGATGTTGCACCCTGTAGATATCGATTATTCGGACGGCCATAACTTCTGGCTCGTTTAGAGTTACGGGAGCCATAACCTGTCAAAACAAAGGCCATGGTGAGTTCTACGGCTTTGACAGCTTTCAGTCATCAACGGATAGATTAACGCCCAAAAAGGACAACCCGAACCTCGATCGGGTCTCGTAAGTTTTTTACCCTTCGTTTTTTGACACCGGATTTTTAGGGTAAAACGGGATTACCGTGGCTCGTCTTCGATTTACCATCGCTAGAGACTGGTGCACCATGGTACTGTTCCGTTTCAAATCCATGCACACATTTCTAAAAGTCGTACGGCACTGTTTCGCCATTTCGGACGGATGTTGCACCTTGCACCGCGGATGTTGCACCCTGTAGATATCGATTATTCGGACGGCCATAACTTCTGTCTCGTTTAGAGTTACGAGAGCCATAACCTGTAAAAACGAAGGCCACGGTGGGTTCTACTGCTTTGACCGCTTTCAGCCGTCAACGGATAGATTAATGCCCAAAAAGGACAACCCGAATCTCAATCGGGTCTCGTAAGTTTTTTACCTTTCGTTCATTTCTAAAAGTCGTACGGCACTGTTTCGCCATTTCAGACAGATGTTGCACCTTGCACCGCGGATGTTGCACCCTGTAGATATCGATTATTCGGACGGCCATAACTTCTGGCTCGTTTAGAGTTACACGAGCCATAACCTGTCAAAACGAAGGCCATGGTGAGTTCTACGGCTTTGACCGCTTTCAGCCGTCAATGGATAGATTAATGCCCAAAAAGGAAAACCCGAATCTCAATCGGGTCTCGTAAGTTTTTTACCTTTCGTTTTTCCGACACCGGATTTTTACGCTAAAACAGGATTACCGTGGCTCGTCTTCGATTTACCACCGCTGCAGAGTGGTGCACTATGGAACTATTCCGTTACAAATCCATGCACGTATTTCTAAAATTCGTACGGTACTGTTTCGCCATTTCGGACGGATGTTGCACCTTGCACCGTGGATGTTGCACCCTATAAATATCGATTATTCGGACGGCCATAACTTCTGGCTCGTTTAGAATTACGGGAGCCATAACCTATCAAAACGAAGGCCACGGTGAGTTCTATGGCTTTGACAGCTTTCAGCCGTCAACGGATAGATTAATGCCCAAAAAGGACAACACGAATCTTAATCGGGTCTCGTAAGTTTTTTACCTTTCGTTTTTTCGACACCGGATTTTTACGGTAAAACGGGATTACCGTGGCTCTCTTCGATTTACAATCGCTGGAGCGTGGTGCACAATGGTACTGTTCCGTTTCAAATCCATGCACGCATTTCTAAAAGTCTTACGTGTGACGACCGCCCATGGCTCCCGCACCAAAACAAGGGAAAAGTGCGCTGAAAGGTGTGCGAGGCAGCCATGGACGATAGTCAGGGTAAAATAAAATCACAGAATCTCTATCGTAACTCACAGCGCATGGATAAAATACAATAGAGAAATATATAGTGAAGCCTCATAACAGAAAATCATCATATAAGCATCACAGTAGTTTTATACAATCATCTCAATAAATCCATACATCAAGACCTCACTACATAACACTCATCAAATATAGCAGCGGATACCCAGTACATATAAGAAATAATATGCATAGCCTCCTGCTCGTCTTCGTCATCATCAGCGGATCACTCTAAGCACAGCACCTGCCACCTGCTACCTAGTCTGCCCATCCCAACATGGATGAACAGCCCAAGGTAATAAGAGGAGACATAAAACCTTGAGTCAGACAAAGTCTTAGTGAGCAGTAAATTAACTATCAAACATACCAAAAGAGCATAAGGGATAAAAGGAATAGGAACCAAACCATCCCACTCCACCTCTTCTCACAGTGATAGCCCCCAGACACACACTAAGGAGAAGCAAACATAACATAGCAGATAATTAAAGTAAAGCAAAAATCACTCGAGTCAAGGGTGATGCTTTCCAAATACAAACCCCCAAGGCCTAAACCAAGATCAGATAAGCACCCAGAAAACACCACTCTTGAGGCCGAATGATAATACAACCAAACATCCATGACTCTGGCTATCACTGATATCATTGCCTTGATTTCACCGTTAGTTGAATGACCACCTGTCAAGGGCTAATGGTAACCCCGGTCTAGACATAACTCCGCACGTCATCGTGACCCGTGCCTAAGCCGAACGCTTCAGCCCAGAGTACTAGCACGTCATCGTGACCCGTGCTTGGAACGTCATCGTGACCCGTTCCAACGTACCCTTGCTTTGAGTATGCTAGAACCTTCAACAACGATGAGATCTCAGCCTCGTAGTCATCCTCCTTGACGACTATTTCCATACTAGCTCAAGCGCCTCTCAAGCTAACCATTATCCACCCCAACCCGGACCGCATCACCGAGTTATAACTTTGCACGTCGTCATGACCCATGCTTGGAACGTCATCGTGACCCGTTCCATCACAACATATGTCTTGCCTCATCACATCATAGCAAAGTCTCTTATCTTGGAACGTCCTCATGACCCGTCCCATCTTAACATCACACTTCGCTTCATCGCATCATAGCAAAGTTCCATCTCGATCTCATGCTTTGCTTCCTCGCATTATGGCAAAGACCATCGTCATCGAATCCATCCATATGAGCTTCCACATCCGCTTCATATGCTACAGGCAGCTTCCACCATTCAAGAGCCTTTCCACTTAGCTTTTGAATCATCTCGAACCATCTTGTTCCAAATCAACTACAAGCTAACTTGGAGCAATCAAATCTATCATACATTCACACAATTAATCATTAATACAACCAATCAAGCATTCAAACAAGATCTAACGAGCAATATCAAGTATAATGGCAATTTCGTAAATAAATGAGCAAAAGTCCAACATGCATGATTCATAGGTTTTTAGCATAGATCTATCAAATCTAAAACATGGGTTTTGTCTCTAACACTTATTAAATGAACTTGCATAAGTAAACATCTTCAAAAATGATGGATCTACATGCAGACTTTAGGAAAATGCGAGAAAACACTATCTTAAACACATAAACAAGCCACCGATCCAATATACTCCTTTGGGTCCGCGTGAGAGATAACCACCACTCACCAAATCACCCAAACACTCCAAAAACAACACGCTTCAGATCTGGACAGCGGAGATCAAGGCTCGATCCGGCAAAATCTCACTTCAATCGATGAAATCTAGCTCGAACGGATGAAGATCTTCAACTTTGGCACTTGGATCTTCGATCTCGATCTTCGATCTTGGATGGATGATAGAATTAGATTGGAATGGAGAAAAGAAGATGAAGAAATGTTGTAGACAAGTCTTCAAAATGGCAGCACTTCGTCGCTTCAAAAACCGGTGCCAAAAAGTGAGCCGAACCCCTCTATTTATAGGCTGGATCCCCCATGAGTCGTCGCCCATAACTCGTCGCCGACCCAACTCCTGAGTCGCCCCCGACTCATCGCATGCCGACTCAACACAAGCCTCACCCGACTCAACAACCCAGGCCGACTCAACACCTACCGACACACGACTCAAGACTCTACGACCTAACTCACTGCCTGCCCAAAACACCTAGCCGACCTACGACTCAACATAACACACACGACTCAACTATGGTGCCGACTCAACTGCATACGACTCATCAACTTAGCCGACTCACGACTCATCCACCAGCCGACTTAACCCTTCAGCGACTCAACACCAAGCTGCCTAACGACTCAACCTATCCCTAACTCGGTCTTTCCTAAGTCGGTCACTATGAGTCGGCAATTCCATGACTCGTCTAAACTTATAAGCTTATGAGTCGGTCACGACTTAGACCATCAACCCTATGAGTCGGCCACGACTCATCTTGCTAACCCTTAACCCGCTGACTCGGCCTAGACCATGAGTCGTTCCCCTCTTGACTCGGTCACATACTAACTCGTGTAGCTTGTTAACTCGAACACGATCTAGCCCTTAAGTCGCTGACACTAGTTAACTCGGCAACGACTCATCCCACTAACTCGTTGACTACTATAGGTCGCTATGCTTCTTAGGTCGCTCACCCCTACTCACGGCCTAACTCCCTAACGACCTAACTCCTTAAGTCGTCTACGACTTATCTATGAGTCGGTCACGACTCATCACTTCACTCGAGTTATCCTCCAAACGACTCAAGCTAGAGACATCACAAACAACACTAACGACCTGCAAATTCTACGATTTATCGACACGTAAAATACGGGTCGTTACATTACGGCACCGTTTCGCCATTTCGGACGGATGTTGCACCTTGCACCGCGGATGTTGCACCCTGTAGATATCGATTATTCGGATGGCCATAACTTCTGGCTCGTTTGGAGTTACGGGAGCCATAACATGTCAAAACGAAGGCCACGGTGATTTATACGGCTTTGACAGCTTTCAGCCGTCAACAGATAGATTAATGCCCAAAAAGGACAACCCGAATCTCAATCGGGTCTCGTAAGTTTTTTACCTTTCGTTTTTTCGACACCGGATTTTTACGGTAAAACGGGATTACCGTGGCTCGTGTTCGATTTACCATCGCTGCAGAGTGGTGCACTATGGTACTATTCTGTTTCAAATCCATGCACGCATTTCTAAAAGTCGTACGACACTGTTTCGCCATTTCGGACGGATGTTGCACCTTGCACCGCGGATGTTGCACCCTGTAGATATCGATTATTCGGACGTCCATAACTTCTGGCTCGTTTAGAGTTACGGGAGCCATAACCTGTCAAAACGAAGGCCACAGTGAGTTCTACGGCTTTGACCGCTTTCAGCCGTCAACGGATAGATTAATGCCGAAAAAGGACAACCCGAACCTCAATCGGGTCTCGTAAGTTTTTTACCCTTCGTTTTTTGACCCCGGATTTTTACGGTAAAACGGGATTACCGTGGCTCGTCTTCGATTTACCATCGCTGGAGAGTGGTGCACCATGGTACTGTTCCGTTTCAAATCCATGCACGCATTTCTTTAAGTCGTACGGCACCGTTTCGCCATTTCGGACGGATGTTGCACCTTGCACCGCGGATGTTGCACCCTGTAGATATCGATTATTCGGACTGCCATAACTACTGGCTTGTTTGGAGTAACGGGAGCCATAACCTGTCAAAACGAAGGCCAAGGTGAGTTCTACGGCTTTGACAGCTTTCAGCCGTCAAAGGATAGATTAATGCCCAAAAAGGACAACCCGAATCTCAATCGGGTCTCGTAAGTTTTTTACCTTTCGTTTTTTCGACACCGGATTTTTACGGTAAAATGGGTTTACCGTCGCTCGTCTTCGATTTACCATCGCTGCAGAGTGGTGCACTATGGTACTATTCCGTTTCAAATCCATGCACGTATTTCTAAAATTCGTACGTGTTTGCGCAAAAAATGGGCAAACATGTCCAAGTCGTGTGATTTAGTTGATTTTATGTGATTCTTAATGTTTTAGATGAGTTATGTAAATATGAAGAAAGCAGGGGCTAAAATGTAAAAGACACACAGATTTATAGTGGTTCGGCCAGAACGTGCCTACGTCCACTTTATATGTTATTATCCTTTTTCTTTCCGATTACAAGTACAAAGCTTTGTATACAAGTGTATGAAAGTAGTTTGAAAGTTCCTTCCGTGCTTGAGCTCTCAAACTTTTCTGCCATTGTTGTACCCCTGCCCCTCTATTTATAGAGTGAGGTAGGAGGCAGGGTCTTGGATGTATATAGCTGCTGGTGGGCCCGGGCTGAAGCAATCTGGCCTGGTAGCGTTCTGGTTCGGCGAAGCTTGGTGCGGCAGTGGTGAGTGGACCGGTTGCAGGCGTAGCTTGGTTCGGCAGTGGTGGTTCGGTGGTAGGAGTGTGGATATGGATCGGCAGTGGCCATGTTCGGTAGTAGATGAAGATGTTTGGTTCGGTAGGTTTGTAGGCGAAGCCTGGTTCGGTAATGGGGGATGGTCCGGCTAGGACATGGAGAATGTCTGGTTCGGAGGAGGACGAGGTTGGAGTTTGGACCGGATGAGGTATGCCGAACGCGTTTGGACCGGATGAGGTATGCCGAATGAGTTTGAACAGGATGAGGTAAATGAGATTTCGCCCTTCATTGCTGAATGAAACTTTAAGCCCTTGAATTGTCGAACGGACTTAGGAACCGGATGGAATGGAGGTTGCGAACCCGGGTGAAACTGACGCTTCTCGGTCTCGAGATCTTCTGGGTGAGAATTCGCCCAACATTTGCCCCCCAAAGTGGGGCTCGTGCTTGCACGTGTCGCGCTTTGTTTCCTGGCGGTGGGAAGGCGTGTTTTGTTATGCCATGGGCTGGATGTTCATATCCTGTTGATGTCCTGCAAAGGAATTTACAGTTTTAATGTGATCTCAAACGAAGACCGTTCGGGATCGAAATTTTTGAGGTGAAGTGAATTGTGCCGTTCGGGGCGAGATGGGAACGTTCGCGGTCGGGTGCCATTCGAGGCGAGTAAGTGTGCCCCGAGGGGGCTTAGCGTTATCGATGCCAGGTTCACGTTCGAGTGGGTTCCTGGATCGTTTGTCAGGGTGGTTTATCACCATCTCAGAGCATGTCTAAGGATCGTTCGCGACCCCGTACATGTGTAAGTAGCTTAGCCATTTCAGAATTATCGGAACCAAATATCCATTCAACCGATGAGTTTTAAAAGGATGTCGAAGTGTAAATTCCCACAATGATAGGGTCAATAGCCATTCAGAGCATGCTCGTGGACCGTTCGTGGTCGCGTACATGTGTAAATGATTAACCCATGTTAGTGAGAGATTCACTACTTGTTCATCGTTATCATAATTTCTATTTTATCAGTAGACCCTAGAGCACGGTACTTATCTGGTTTTTGCTGGCTGAGATGGCTTCATTCGGTTTTTGGTTGGTCCGGTATGCCGAACCGGTTGGACCGGTGCTTCTGCGCTTGCCTATATATAGGGGCTACACCCCCTTTGTTAACCTTTAGCGAATCAACGAGAGCCGAATCAACCCTATACCGAATCAAACCTTTACCGAATCTGATAGATTCGAATCACCTCATGCCGAATCAATCCCTTGCCGAATCAGCTTCGTATCAGGTACATGTCCTTTCGCCGAATACACACGAAAGGTTTTTAATGCCGAATGCTTTCTTGTAGACTTCCCATGCCGAATGAACTCGAACGTATTCAACACCGAATGAACTTGTACCTTTGGTTACTGAATGTAATGGAGAAAACGAATGAACACGAAGGTCGTGTTTGACCGAATGAACTCGGTGTTTCTGAGTACCGAATGAGCATGAAAATTTTCAATACCGAACGAACTCGAAAATTTTCAATACCGAATGAACTAATCATTCGTTTATATTCTCATACTTCTTGTTCTAATATCACGTTTATCTTGTGTCGCAGATAAATGTCTCAAAGAGTAGAAACTCGATCAGAAAAGAAGAAGTCCAAGGATAGAGGAGAGTCTTCTTCCGTGCGCCCAGCCCAACCAGAACCGGCGCGACATGGACCTGCCCCGCGGTCGCTAGTGGATGGGTATGGTCCCCAAGAGCTTCTGAACTCTCCTCCCGATTGCTTTCCGAGCTCCCTCAAAGAGGAGCAGCTTGATGTCATTGCTCGTTCCTTTGGGATTGACAGGGCTCTTATGCTGTTGCCGGAGGAGGGGGTCATGCCATATGATCCTCCTGAAGGATATTTCGCTTACAGCCGATACCATTGTATGTGCGGGGCTATTCCTCCAATCAATGCCTGGATAGTCAGCTTCCTCACATATCTGAAAGTGGCTCCACTCCAGCTTCAGCCTAACTCCTACGCCATTCTGGTGAGTCTTTTCGTCATCTTTCAGAGGAAATATGGGCGTCCCCCTTCCAACCGGGAGATCCGGTATCTGTACAACTTGAGAGGCTACAAGAAGGGGTCTCTATATATCAGTTTGGAAGCGGCTGTGCCCTTGAAGCCTGTTCTGGATTTGTACTCGAAGTTCAGTATGTCCAACAAGGAATGGTTCTTCATTAGGGATGACTCTGTTTCTTTCCGCCTCTTCACTTCCGGCTGTAAGTTGAACTTTATTTATATTTTCCTTGTCCCGATCACAATGCTCCTTCTTATATGCTTTTATTTCTTGCTAGCGACAGGTGGCTTTGCGGACGTGGAGAATGATTCCTTGGCTCGGATGGCCGCAGAAATAAAGGCCATTCCGGCGCGGGACAGGTCGGCTTCTTTCCTGATCAGGAATGCTACTATCCTGGAGTACAACTTGATCCTGCCGCACCAGTCCGTGGTTAAGCAGAGGGACACGGCTGAGGAGAAGGCTGCCAAAGCCAAGGAAGGGGCCACGGTGAAGAGTGGCAAGAGGGAACCATTCACAAAGCATCCCGTTGTTGGAGGTAAGAAACTTAAGAAGTCTGACGGTCCCTCTCCTAGCACTTGCCTGATTATTCCGGAGGAGGAAGGTGTGGAAGAGGGCGAAGAAGCCGATGTAGGAGGAGAGTCAGAGGGTGGAGGAGATGGCGATGGAGATGGAGAGGGCAATGGTGATGGCGACGGTCAGGGTGGTAGTGGTGCTGGTGCCTTAACCTCCGGTTAAGTGGGGGAGCTTCAGGAGTGGACGGGTGAGGCTCTCCGTCAGGCTTTCGGGGAATCGGAGGGAGAATCGGAAGCGGAGAAGGCGAAGAAGACTGGCAAGGCCGGGGCTGGTGCCGATTCATCCCCTAAGGGCTCCTCAGCTAGGGTGACTCCGGCGGTGCAAGGTGAACTTTTGACCTCTGCCGATTCCACTTACGATAGGGACTTACAAATATTTTATGGTTCACTTCCGTCATGGAATGAGATTTAGGACTTATTGCAGTATCCCACTCCTCCGCAGTGTTTGTATAATAGATGTGCCTTCTCATTTTTTTTTAATTAACATTTTTCTTGAATTATGGATCATCGTATGTTCGTAACACTTGTTCTTTATTCCAGGGGCAGGCCAGGTGGCCAAAACTTCGGACGTTCGACACCGCCTTGAACAATACAAGTTGCCCAGAGCCTCTGCCAAGCCTAAGCCTCCCACTAGTCGTCCAGGAGACGTAGTTAGCTACCGTCCTCTTCTTGGGGTCATTGAAGAGAGTATTCAGAAAAAGAAGAGGAGTCGCTCCTTATTTGAATCTTCACCTGGTCCGCAGCCTCCACCTCAACCTATTCATGATATCACGGAGGAGGACACTGAGTATATTCCCTCCCCGCATCCTTTCAAGAATCCCACTGTTATCCGCATAAAACGTCCTGACGTGCCTCGCGATCCCTTTGCCGGTCACCCTGATTTGGATCCAAGCTCTCAGGATATTTTGTTTGACGAGGTCACGGGCGAGCATCTTCTCCCCCGCAATCCCATGGTTCGGGTTCTTGATGAGGCCAAGTCCCTAGATCTTGATCTGCTTACTACTCGGATAGTTACCATGGGGGACGAAGCCAAGGCTAATATTGATCGGGTGGCTAAAGAGACCAAGAAGTTAATGGAGCATCATGCTCGACTGGCCAAGGCCGGGGAGGAGATTGGGAGTGCTAATATTCAGTTGCGGCTAAAAGTTGCCGATCAGGCCAAACAGCTTGTCGATCAAGCCATTCAGATTTCTCAACACGAGGAAGCCTCCAGGCGGCTGAAGGAGACTATGGAAAAGGCTAGTAGGGCAGAACTACGAAAGATGGAGGCCGCCTGTAAGGAGCGGATTGATATGGCCATTGCGACAGTGGATGAGGTTCGGAATGCGGATCTCGAGCAGGTAGAGGAATTGTTTGGGAGGCTTGAGGCCGCAGAGATGGCTCAAGTCAGGCTAAAGGAAGAGATGGAGGAAATGAGGAGGTCTCTCCAAGCTGACTTCTTGAGATATCGATCAGAGAGGGATATTGCTGTCCCTAAGTTGCAGGTTTCCGAGGCCCGGGTGAAGAGGTTTGAAGAGGATGAGGGGATGATGGACGATATGCTGCAGGACATGTACTTCCGCACTTGGAAGGAGGGCAGCTTATCCTGGATGGACGACTATCCCCGGGTTATGGCCATGGTATATCTTCGGGCTTTGGAGGAGGCCAGGGTTGATGCGGGTAAGGAAGGTGGAGCGGCCTTTATCTGGATGTAGTTACTGCTCAGTTTTCGAAGGAGGAGCGAGCGGCGGTGAAGGAGGGGATGCGGCTGCTTGCTGCGGAGGAAGCGGGTGTGCAATTGGAGGACGAGGATCAAGCGGCGGACGCTGGTGAGTTATTCTTCTATTTTTCTTTTCTTTCCGGGTTTCCATAACTTGATCGTTTATTGTTCGTTTAATGAATTCATCTTTTGAATTGGATAGGTGGAACTTTCGGTCAACATGCTGGGAGCTCCGACCCTATGGCCAAGTAGGCATGGAGAGTTGGTGGGATGAGAGCGAAGTGTGGACACCGCTGGTTCCTTGTCCGGATTCGGCCACCTTTTGATTTCCTTTTATCGCTGTTCATGTTAGTCCAAAACATTGACGTGACTGTAATAATATTATTTGCAATGAATGACTTTATGTGATTTTATAACATAAGCTGATTTTGTTATGTTTGAATGTGGTTGTCATTTTGACGTGCTGCGTAAGAAGTATAATTATGTATATGCCTGTGATTTTTGTTGTGTTTGATGCTAAGCTTTTGCTTGAAATATAATTTCATGTTTTGCAATGTTAGTGTGGCGTATGAATAAGTTATAGTTACATGTTTATGTACAAGAGAAGAGAGTACCGCCCTTCATGTTTTAGTTGCAGGAGGTAGCTTTGAGCGTCTTGTGTAACTGATCACGGATATAGCTGAGTACCGTGCCACCCAGTACGCAGACTTAAATTCTCATGAGCGAATGCCTCCTATTTGGTTCCCTATACTTTAGAGTCTGTTATACAGGATACGAGAAAAGCATTTAAATGGAATGGAAATATAGAAAAAGTAAAACTTCCAGTCACGGAAGGCCGTCGATGTGCTTAAGTTTGTGGCAAACGTGTTTTGTAGTCACTTTCCCTAGCTGTGGGTCTTGGAGACATTTTTCACCCATCTTACGCCTCTGCGGGGAGTTTTCTTTTTTACCACAGCCGCACTTAAGACACAACGGAGCTGAGATCGCGCATGGTAACTACCCGAACCATTATGGTCCGTAATCGTGGGTATTATTCGATTTACCGTGGCCGGCTAGCGTGGGTGCCGTTGGCCGTGAACTACCCCTGGCTGGCCACACCTTATATTGGGGCTTAAAGTAGGTTTACAGTTGCCGGCGAGCCGAACGCCGTAATGAGCTGCCATCGGCAATAGTCGGCCTTTATGATGACTTATAATCGACTCATTACAGTTGGCTTTGAGGGCAGTCGCGAACAATGAGTTAACCCGCAGCAGAGGGATGCTGGAGCAAAAGTGTCTCATTGGCGAGTGCATAGAATCGTAACGTACCTGTTAGATTTTGTCCAGGTGGAGTTACGCTGTGATGCGTCTTGAATGGAGATGCCATAGGATTTTGTTCAACAGAAAAGGATAAAACTCAACAAGTAGCCAAGATATGAAGGCACACGGTAACAAGAGACAAAATTTTTAAAGTGGTTCGGCACGAAAATGCCTACGTCCACCGATTCTCATTGTTAATACGCTTCATATGGGCAGTACATGTCAAGCAAAGTATCGACGGAGGTGTCGGATGATCCATGCCCTCTGGAACACCACTCCGCCCAATGTCGATAAAATATACGCTCCGTTGTGAAGATCTTGATGAACTACACAGGGTCCGTCTACTGGTGTTTTTATGGTTAGGTAGCATGACAGGCTCAGCTACATCCGCCCCCTGCCTGGCACCTCCCCCGTTGGGTTCGGTTCCAAGTGTTTCCTCAAGTCGGAATTCGGGCTGAATCCGGGCTCGGCTCCTACCATGGTTATTTCTGTTATTGACCTCTTCGAAGAAGAAAGGTCTCTGTCGTCTCCCAGATCCTCCAGATTGGGGTTCAGCCCATGATTCGGCGTCGCGGGAAGATCCGCTTGAGGACAAGATCTCCCTCTTGTAAGCTGCGGTGCTTGACTTTGGAGTTGTATTGTGCTGCCACTTTTTGCTTGTGGGCTTCTGCTTTAAGTTCTGCGTCATTTCTTCTCTCCTCAATTAGATCCAAAGACATGAGGAGGAGTTCTTCGTTCTTTTCTGGGTTATAGTGGATCCTATGGTGAGAAGGCACTACAGTTTCAATTGGGAGCATGGCCTCCAATTCGTATGCCAAAGAGAAAGGAGTATGCCTCGTTGATGTTCTGTAAGATGTGCGGTAGGCCCAAAGTGCCGTAGGAAATTCATCCACCCAAGCGTCTTTTGACCTTTCAAGTTTCTTCTTGATTAGGGTTTTGAGAATTTTGTTGATAGCTTCGACTTGTCCGTTTGCCTGAGGATAAGCTACAGATGAGAAGCTTTTGTGAACTCCGTGCTCTTGCACCGGTCTGCAAATTCTTCGCTGCCAAACTGGAGTCCGTTGCCTGATATGATCTTGAGCGGGACACCGTACCTGCAAAGAATATTTTTGATCAAGAAGTTGATAATTTTTGCCGAAGATATTTTATTTTAAAAGGGTCCGCTTCCACCCATTTGGTGAAATAATCGAAAACATCCTTCTAGCCATCCAGGACAAAGTTTAAAGCAAGGGGGTGTAAGAGTCAAATCTCGGTCCTGGTCGTTATAAATGCTTTTCTCCCTTCTTGCCCCCAGCATCGTCTCTAGAGTCATTTCTTCGAACATCCTTCGCTGCAGCGGGAACCTTGTCCGGAGCTGTCTTATCCTGTTGCCTTGACTCCCTCTTAGTGGCAGTGTCTTCAAGTCTCATATACTTTCCAGCTTCATGGAAGAAATCGGGTAAAGTAGCTGGTTTTTCCATGGTTAGTCTTCTAGCAAATTTAGTATCTGGGTGCACCCCACTACAGAGGGCCATTAAGGTGAGCTTCTCATCGGCATCTTGAACTGCGGCCGCTGCGGCGTTGAACCGGGTTAGATATTGTTGCAGTGTCTCTCCGGATTTCTGTTCGACATTGGATAGAGAATAAGCATCCTTGGGTTGTTCCACATGGATGGGGAACTGGCTAATGAACCTTTCTTTCAACATCTCCCATGAGCTTATAGATCCTTGGGGTAGATGGCAGAACCAGGAGGTAGCTAGATCTGCTAGGAATAGCGGAAAGCATTTACACAACACCCCTTCTGTTGCTCCGCTCATGAGCATATGCTGGGTGTATCTTTGTAAGTGTACGACGATGTCAGAGGTTCCCTTGTAAGGTTCCATGGTTGGCATTTTCCATTCCCCGGTGGTGATGGCAGTTTCGATATTGCGGGTGAAGGGGCTGGTGACCCTAGCGCCTATTCCCCAGTCCCGTTGTTCCCGTTGGACGCATTCCCTGAATAATCATGCCATTCTTTCATCAGAATTTGGAGCTGACAAAAATGAGCTTGGCTCTTCCCTGCGGGATCGATCTCGTCCAGATGACCTGTAGGGATGGTACAGTCTATCACTTCTGGCGTTATCCAGTGGCTCTCTCTGGCTGCTCGGATGCATGCTAGGACCAGCTACAGTTGGCCCCTGCCTTGATCTTCCCCTGTGGGGTCCTGTTTCGAGCATTTCCATGGGGTCAACTTCGGGCTGGGTTCTAGCTCGGCTCCGTTCAGCGGGGTTTCTATGATTAGGTGGCATGACTGGCTCAGCTACATCCGACCCTCGCCTGGCGCCTCCCTCACTGGGTTCGGTTCCAAGTGCTTCCTCGAGTCGGAGTTCGGGCTGAGTCCGGGCGCGGCCCCTATCATTGTTGTTCCTGTTGATAGCTTCTTCGAAGAGGGAAGACCTTTGTTGTCTCCGAGATCCTCCGGATTGGGATTCACCCCATGATTCAGTGTTGCGGTTGGATTCTTCAGCATTCTTTAAGCGTGACATGAGTTGGTCCACCAAAGCTTCTTGTTGGGATGTGAAGCGGTTAGTTACTTCAGTCACAACCCTGTCCAGATCTGCCCTAGTGATTGGTTGTTCCGTGTCGGGGCCCGTCGGATTTCCCTGATTTTCATCTGGTACTGCTGTTGAAATGGGTTGATCTGTGATTGCTGGATCTGGAAGGCTGCTAGTTGCGATGTTCTTTCCTTTGTTAACATCCTTCCTCTGCTTGGAAGGCATGATTTCTAAGCGACGAATGATGTTGTTAGGAAGAAGGTTGAGTGGGAGAAGCTGAAGCTTCGAGCTCTTGCTCTCAGTGAAAGCACCAAAAATGTTTGCGCAAAAAATGGGCAAACACCTCCAAGTCGTGTGATTTAGTTGATTTTATGTGATTCTTAATTTTTTAGATGAGTTATGTAAATATGAAGAAAGCAGGGGCTAAAATGTAAAAGACACACAGATTTATAGTGGTTCGGCTAGAACGTGCCTACGTCCACTTTATATGTTATTATCCTTTTTCTTTCCGATTACAAGTACAAAGCTTTGTATACAAGTATATGAAAGTAGTTTGAAAGTTCCTTCCGTGCTTGAGCTCTCAAACTTTTCTGCCATTGTTGTACCCCTGCCCCTCTATTTATAGAGTGAGGTAGGGGGCAGGGGTCTTGGATGTATATAGCTGCTGGTGGGCCCGGGCTGAAGCAATCTGGCCTGGTAGCATTCTGGTTCGGCGAAGCTTGGTGCGGCAGTGGTGAGTGGACCGGTTGCAGGCGTAGCTTGGTTCGGCAGTGGTGGTTCGGTGGTAGGAGTGTGGATATGGATCGGCAGTGGCCTCGGTCGGTAGTAGATGAAGATGTTTGGTTCGGTAGGTGTGTAGGCGAAGCCTGGTTCGGTAGTGGGTGTTATCCCGCTTTTTGGCAAAGCTGTGATACCAAAAGATTGGTCGAAAACAAAAGACAGTTTGTCTCTGAGATTGGTTATACTTCACTTTGCTATGGATATCGATGAATTTTGTCCGAGTCCG
Source organism: Allium cepa (assembly GCA_030765085.1). Lineage (NCBI taxonomy): Eukaryota > Viridiplantae > Streptophyta > Magnoliopsida > Asparagales > Amaryllidaceae > Allium > Allium cepa. The sequence continues at coordinate 30,706,404 of CM060943.1, read as the reverse complement.
GAACGGGCCACAATTGATAGGACATGACAAGAAAGGTCGTAGGAGTCGTCATTTCAAATTTCAAATCAATCCGAGTTCGTAAGTTCAAGATATGATGGATTCAATTTGAGAAAGGTAGCCATTGTCTGGTTCGAACCCATCACGTTGAAGTGCTTCGAAACCATCACCTTCGAACCCATCTAATGTCACTACCTCGAAACCATCCAGTTCGAACCCATCCAATGTCCTTGCTTCGAACCTATCTAGTTCGAACCCATCTGGTTCGAAACCATCCCGAAGCCTTCCTTCGTAGCCACCGAGCAGAAGTCCTTCGAATCCATGGCGTCACCCAGCTTCACATCCATCCAACTAAAGCCCCTTCGTATCCTAGCTTCGAATCCATGCAAGCCCTTACTTCGAATCCATCCTCACTAGTATGTTCGAGTCCATAAAAAACCCTCTAGCTTTGAGTCCATGTCACTTCGAACCGACCCTGTTCGAATCGATCGAGTTCGAACCCATAGGGACTCCTCGATTCGAATCAGTCGCGTTCGAAGCCAGGGATACTCCATTGTTCGAATCCACCGAGTCAGCTGGTTTGAATAACGTGTCACTCCATCGGTATGAAGTCGCCATAATTCACAGAGTCGAAGCGGTCCACTCGAAGATAAATCAGGATCGATTCGAGAAATACGCGCCACGTCACTGCAGACCCACGTGCACTCATGGATTCGAACTCAAGGGTTCGAAACTATCGGTTCGAACCACACAGCCAACCGAGAATCTTTATTTCGAACCGATCATATCTCCTAAACCACTGATCCAAATGCAACCAAATTTTCACAGTAGCTTCCATACAAGATAAAGATTGTTCCTGCTAAGTTTCAGCTCGATTGGACCATTTCTTGATGGGTTCGAAATGACTTCGAATCGATGTCAGATCGAGACGAAACTTGGTGGGGTCGGTCGCGTGGGCCCATTCATGTGCCAGAAGAGGTCTCCCAAAGTTTTAGCGAGATCTGGGCGTCCAACGCCTATAAATAGCACCCTGAAGCCTTAAGAAGAGGGGATCTTCCGAGAACTTCTGCCATTGAACACCAAGACTCTGCCGGATTCAAATCTATTCATCAGAATCACCATTGTATTCAGATTTCAAAGCTATTATCAACTATAATCCGTTGTAATCGATTTAATCAAGCAAATTAATAAAGAGAAAATCTTCAAAGTGGATGTAGGCACGAACGCCGAACCACTATAAATCCTGTGTTTGTGATTGTTGTTTGTGAATTACTGTGATTTGTTACTTAGAGCTGAATTCTATATTGATTGTTGCTGAGTTCTATGTTGATTATTATCGAGTTGAGTACGTAAACGGGTGCTTTCGTGATATTGGGTGTTTGTGACCAATTTTGGCGCAAACATTTTGGTGCTTTCACTGAGAAGGCTAATTCAGGAGTTCTACCAATTGATAGCAGATTCAGAGAGAGTTTGAAAGTTCAGGTTTGAGAGATTATGACGAGACAATCGAGTAGAAGGCCAAGGCCAGAGAGAAGCGAACATCAAGGAAGTCAAGAGGCTTCCTCAGGAGCGAATCAACCATCGATCTTCATCACTAGGGACGAGATGGAGACTATGATGAAGAGGCAAGAGGAATTGATCCAGAGATTATTCCAACAGATAGGACAGCTTGGAGCACAGAATAGCGAAGCCAATGGAGTCCAGAACGGAGCAGGACCATCCGGTGTAGCACCTGGATTAGGGGGCACACCCATGGAGAACGTTGATCCAGTTTCGGAGAGAGAAAGAGGAGCATCTGCGCAACCCGGTAGTAGTAGAGGAGTGAACGCTCAGTCAAGGGGGCAGATCCTAGAGTTCCCTCGTGAACTCGGGGGGCAGGTTGAAATTAGTGAACGAGGATTACATCTTGGAGACAACGACAGGTTGGCAGAGATGGTTAGGCGAGCTTTGAGAGGCGGTTTGGTGAACAAAGATTTGGAGGATGTTAATAGAAGTCCTTTTACTTCAGCAATCAGGCAAGCTAGGAACCCACCGGATTTCAAATTACCATCGTTGGATATGTATGACGGGAGAACGGACCCCACGGTCCATCTGACAAAATATATGAGGCATATGGAAGTGCTGGGGGCATCAGAGGAGGTTATGGCCCGGTGCTTCCCATTGTACTTGGCGGATATCGCGGCGTTATGGTTCAGGCAATTAGATAGTGGATCCATCGGAACATGGAATGATTTAACTGAGTGATTTATGAGGCAATTCAGGGTTCACATTACAAGACCCAAGAATGTGATGGCGTTGGCAACTTTAAAATAGAAGGCTGGAGAAACATTGAGAAGTTTCCTGACACGGTTCAATGCGGCGGCAACTTCGGTGGATCGACCGGAACCATCCATGGTTATGATGGCGGCTGTGTCCGGAATAGCAGACGGAACGGAGTTCAAAAATTCATTAACTAAGGATCCACCCTTAGATCTGGGAGAATTCTATCATGAGGCAGAAAAGTTTTTACGATTAGAGGATGCAAATGCGGAAAGAGAAGAAGGAGATGGGATAGAAGTTTAGGCACTCAAAGACGAAAAGCCCCCTAGAAGGGACTCGGACAAGGATAAAGGTAAAAGAAGGATTGAGAATGACGAAGACAGATCAAAGCGGCAACAGAGGGAGCCGCGATTCACCACCTACACTGAGATGAATGAGAGCTTGGAACGAATTTATTAGGATACCAAAGAACAGATTCAGTATCGTAGGCCAATGCGAAGGGATCCAACCTCTGACGAAAGGAAATCAGATAAGTTCTGTGTATTCCATGAATTAAATGGTCATAACACTAATGATTGTATGCACCAAAAGGACGAGGTGGAAGGGCATATCAGGAACGGTATGCTCCTTCAATATGTAAGGCGGCGAGCTCCTGTGGCGGAACCAGAACGGCCACTGTCCACATCAGCTAGAGGCGACCTTGAATCAAGGCACTGTTTGGTTATCAATTGAGTGAAATAACGATGAACAAGTTGTAAGCTTCCACTAACGCAATTAAATCATTTACACATGTGCGAGATCACGAACGATCTCCAGGCATGCTCTGAGTGATCATTGACCGTTTCGTGGTGGGAACTTGCACTTTGACATCCATGCTTTGCTTTCATTTCGTTTTGATTTAAACATTTAGACTTTGTTTGTTTGGACATTGTTTTTGAAACTCATCCGTTTAATAGATATTTGATTCTGATAACTCTAGAATGGCTAAGCTACTTACACATGTATGGGGTCGCTAACGATCTCTAGGCATGCTCTAAGACGGCGATAAACCGCCCTGACAAATGATCCTGGAACTCACCCGAACGCGACCCTGGCATCGATAACACCAAGCCCTCCCGGGCACACAATTCGCCTCGAACGGCACCCGACCTCGAACGGTCACAATTCGCCTCGAACGACACCCGACTTCGAACAGTCACAACTCACCTCACCTCAAATGGCTTGATCGCGAACGGTCGTCACTTGAGGTCCGACACCCGACCGCGAATGGTCACAATTCGCCTCGAACGGCACACGATCGCGAACGATCACTTTCTGCCTTGAACGGCACCGACCGCGAACGGTCATGGTTCACTTATTATGAAATCCGACCTCGAACGGTCACCATTCGCCTTAAACGGCACTTGGTCGCGAACGATCATCATTCGCCACGAACAGCAGTCGACCGCGAACGGTCCCATCTCATCATTTGCCGCGAACGGCATCGACCGCGAACGGTCCTATTCCATCCTATGCCACGAACGGCGCAGACCGCGAATGGTCCCGATTCACCTCAAGCAGCATACGATCCCGAACGATCGACGCATGGATTTATATGCTCGACCGCGCACGGTCGCACTTCACCTCGAATTACTCGATCACGAACGATCGTCATTTGAAGTTAAGCGCTTGACCACGAACGGCCGCGCTTCATCCCAAATAGCTCGATCCCGAACGATCGTCATTTGAGGCCATATGAAACTATCAAGTTCTTTGCAGGTTGATAATAGGATACGAACATCCAACTCAAAGCATTACAAAACACACCTTCCTAACGCAAGGCATGTTTTGAGGGGGGGTAAAATGCTATCCCGCTTTTTGGCAAAGCCGTGATACCAAAAGATTGGTCGAAAACAAAAGACAGTTTGTCTCAGAGATTGGTTATACTTCACTTTGCTATGGATATCGATGAATTTTGTCTGAGTCCGGAACGGGCCACAATTGATAGGACATGACAAGAAAGGTCGAAGGAGTCGTCATTTCAAATTTCAAGTCAATCCGAGTTCGTATGTTCAAGATATGATGGATTCAATTTGAGAAAGGTAGCCATTTTCTGGTTCGAACCCATCACGTTGGAGTGCTTCGAAACCATCAACTTCGAACCCATTAATGTCACTACCTCGAAACCATCCAGTTTGAACCCATCCAATGTCCTTGCTTCGAACCCATCTAGTTCGAACCCATCTGGTTCGAAACCATCCCGAAGCCTTCCTTCGTACCCACCGAGAAGAAGTCCTTCGAATCCATGATGTCACCCAGCTTCGCATCCATCCAACTAAAGCCCCTTCGTATCCTTGCTTCGAATCCATGCAAGCCCTTACTTCGAATCCATCCCCACCAGTATGTTCGAGTCCATAAAAAACCCTCTAGCTTTGAGTCCATGTAACTTCAAACCGACCCTGTTCAAATCGATCGAGTTCGAACCCATAGGGACTCCTCAATTCGAATCAGTCTCGTTCGAAGCCGGGGATACTCCATTGTTCGAATCCACCGAGTCAGCTGGTTTGAATAACGTGTCACTCCATCGATACGAAGTTGCCATAATTCACGGAGTCGAAGCGGTCCACTCGGAGATAAATCAGGATCGATTTGAGAAATACGCGCCACGTCACTGCAGACCCACGTGCACTCATGGATTCAAACTCAAGGGTTTGAAACTATCGGTTCGAACCACACAGCCAACCGAGAATCTTTATTTCGGACCGATCATATCTCCTAAACCACTGATCGAAATGCAACGAAATTTTCACAGTAGCTTCCATACAAGATAAAGATTGTTCCTGCCAAGTTTCAGCTCGATTGGACCATTTATTGATGGGTTCGAAATGACTTCGAATCGATGTCAGATCGAGACGAAACTTGGTGGGGTTGGTCGCGTGGGCCCACTCACGTGCCAGAAGAGGTCTCCCGAAGTTTCAGCGAGATCTGGGCCTCCAACACCTATAAATAGCACTCTGAAGCCTTCAGAAGAGGGGATCTTCCGAGAACTTCTGCCATTGAACACCAAGACTCTGCCGGATTCAAATCTATTCATCAGAATCACTGTTGTATTCAGATTTCAAAGCTATTATCAACTATAATCCGTTGTAATCGATTTAATCAAGCAAAGCAACAAAGAGAAAACCGTCAAAGTGGACGTAGGCACGAACGCCGAACCACTATAAATCCTGTGTTTGTGATTGTTGTTTGTGAATTACTGTGATTTGTTACTTAGAGCTCAATTCTATATTGATTGTTGCTGAGTTCTTTGTTGATTATTATCGAGTTGAGTACGTAAACGGGTGCTTTCGTGATATTGGGTGTTTGTGACCAATTTTGGCGCAAACAGTGGGGGATGGTCCGGCTAGGACATGGAGAATGTCTGGTTCGGAGGAGGACGAGGTTTGAGTTTGGACCAGATGAGGTATGCCGAATGCGTTTGGACCGGATGAGGTATGCCGAATGAGTTTGAACCGGATGAGGTAAATGAGATTTCGCCCTTCATTGCCGAATGAAACTTTATGCCCTTGAATTACCGAACGAACTTAGGAACCGGATGGAATGGAGGTTGCGAACCCGGGTGAAACTGACGCTTCTCGGTCTCGAGATCTTCTGGGTGAGAATTCGCCCAACAGTACGGCACTGTTTCGCCATTTCGGACGGATGTTGCACCTTGCACCGTGGATGTTGCGCCCTGTAGATATCGATTATTCGGACGGTCATAACTTCTGGCTCGTTTAGAGTTACGGTAGCCATAACCAATCAAAACGAAGGCCACGGTTTGTTCTACGGCATTGACAGCTTTCAGCCGTCAACGGATAGATTAATGCCCAAAAAGGACAACCCGAATCTCAATCGCGTCTCGTAAGTTTTTTACCCTTCGTTTTTTCGACACCGAATTTTTACGGTAAAACGGGATTACCGTGGCTCGTCTTCGATTTACCATCGCTGCAGAGTGGTGCACTATAGTACTATTCCGTTTCAAATCCATGCACGTATTTCTAAAATTCGCACGACACTGTTTCGTCATTTCGGACGGATGTTGCACCTTGCACTGTGGATGTTGCACCCTGTAGATATCGATTATTCGGACGGCCATAAGTTTTGGCTCGTTTAGAGTTACGGGAGCCATAACCTGTCAAAACGAAGGCCACGGTGAGTTCTACGGCTTTGTTAGCTTTCAGCCGTCAATGGGTAGATTAATGCCCAAAAAGCACAACCCGAATCTCAATCGGGTCTCGTAAGTTTTTTACCCTTCGTTTTTTCGACACCGGATTTTTACGGTAAAACGGGATTGCCATGGCTCTCTTCGATTTACCATCGCTGGAGAGTGGTGCACCATGGTACTGTTCCATTTCAAATCCATGCACGCAGTTCTAAAAGTCGTACGGCACCGTTTCGCCATTTCGGACGGATGTTGCACCTTGCACCGCGGATGTTGCACCCTGTAGATATCGATTATTCGGATGGCAATAACTTCTGGCTCGTTTGGAGTTACGGGAGCCATAACCTGTCAAAACGAAGGCGATGGTGAGTTCTACGGCTTTGACTGCTTTCAGGCGTCAACGGATAGAATAATGCCCAAAAAGGACAACCCGAATCTCAATCGGGTCTCGTAAGTTTTTTACCTTTCTTTTTTTCGACACCGGATTTTTACGGTAAAACGGGATTACCGTGGCTCGTCTTCGATTTACCATCGCGGCAGAGTGGTGCACGATGGTACTATTCCATTTCAAATCCATGCACGTATTTCTAAAATTCATACGGCACTGTTTCGCCATTTCGGACTGATGTAGCACCTTGCACCGTGGATGTTGCACCCTATAGATATCGATTATTCGGACGGCCATAACTTCTGGCTCGTTTAGCGTTACGGGAGCCACAACCTGTCAAAACGAAGGCCACGGTGAGTTCTATGGCTTTGATACCTTTCAGCCGTCAACGGGTAGATTAATGCCCAAAAAACACAACCCGAATCTCAATCGGGTCTCGTAAGCTTTTACCCTTCGTTTTTTCGACACTGGATTTTTAAGGTAAAACGGGATTACCGTGGCTCGTCTTCGATTTACCATCGCTGCAGAGTGGTGCACTATGGTACTATTCCGTTTCAAATCCATGCACGTATTTCTAAAATTCGTATGGCACTGTTTCGCCATTTCGGATGGATGTTTCACCTTGCACCGCGGATGTTGCACCATGTAGATATCGATTATTCGGACGGCCATAACTTCTGGCTCGTTTAGAGTTACGGGAGCCATAACCTGTACAAACGAAGGCCATGGTGTGTTCTACGGCTTTGACCGCTTTCAGCCGTCAACGGATAGATTAATGCCCAAAAAGGACAATCGGAACCTCAATCTGGTCTCGTAAGTTTTTTACCCTTCGTTTTTTGACACCGGATTTTTACGGTAAAACGGGATTACCGTGGCTCGTCTTCGATTTACCATCGCTGGAGATTGGTGCAGCATGGTACTGTTCCGTTTCAAATCCATGCATGCATTTCTAAAAGTCGTACGGCACTGTTTCGCCATTTCGGACGGATGTTGCACCTTGCACCGCGGATGTTGCACCCTGTAGATGTCGATTATTCGGACGGCCATAACTTTTGGCTCGTTTAGAGTTACGGGAGGCATAACCTGTCAAAACAAAGCCTACGGTGAGTTCTACGACATTGACGGCTTAGATTAATGCCCAAAAAGGACAACCCGAACCTCAATCGGGTCTCGTAAGTTTTTTACCCTTCGTTTTTTGACACCGGATTTTTAGGGTAAAACGGGATTACCATGGCTCGTCTTCGATTTACCATCGCTGGAGACTGGTGCACCATGGTACTGTTCCGCTTCAGATTCATGCATGAATTTCTAAAAGTCGTACGACACTATTACGCCATTTCGGACGGATGTTGCACCTTGCACCGCGGATGTTGCACCTTGTAGATATCGATTATTCAGATGGCTATAACTTCCGGGTCGTTTAGAGTTACGGGAGTCATAACCGATCAAAACGAAGGCCACGGTGAGTTCTACGGCTTTGATAGCTTTTAGCCGTCAATGGATAGATTAATGCCCAAAAAGGACAACCCGCACCTCAATCGGGTCTCGTAAGTTTTTTACCCTTCGTTTTTTCGACACCGAATTTTTACGGTAAAACGGGATTACCGCGGCTTTTCTTCGATTTACCATCGCTGGAGACTGGTGCACCATTGTACTGCTCCGTTTCAAATCCATGCACGCATTTCTAAAAGTCGTACAGCACTGTTTCGCCATTTCGGACGGATGTTGCACCTTGCACCGCGGATGTTGCACCCTGTAGATATCGATTATTTGGACGGCCATAACTTCTGGCTCGTTTAGAGTTACGGGAGACATAACCTGTCAAAATGAAGGCCATGGTGAGTTCTACGGCTTTGACCGCTTTCAGCCGTCAACGGATAGATTAATGCCCAAAAAGGACAACCCGAACCTCAATCGCGTCTCGTAAGTTTTTTACCCTTCGTTTTTTGACACCGGATTTTTACGGTAAAACGTGATTGCCGTGGCTCGTCTTCGATTTACCATCGCTGTAGACTGGTGCACCACGGTACTGTTCCGTTCCTAATCCACTCACGCATTTCTAAAAGTCGTACGACGCTGTTTCGCCATTTCGGACGGATGTTGCACCTTACACCGCGGATGTTGCACCCTGTAGATATCGATTATTCGGACGGCTATAACTTCCGGGTCGTTTAGAGTTACGGGATTCATAACCGATCAAAACGAAGGCCACGGTGAGTTCTACGGCTTTGACAGCTTTTAGCCGTCAACAGATAGATTAATGCCCAAAAGGGACAACCCGAACCTCAATCGGGTCTCGTAAGTTTTTTTCCCTTCGTTTTTTGACACCAGATTTTTAGGGTAAAACGGGATTACCATGCCTCGTCTTCGATTTACCATCGCTGGAGACTGGTGCACCATTGTACTGTTCTGTTTCAAATCGATGCACGCATTTCTAAAAGTCGTACGACACTGTTTCGCCATTTCGGACGGATGTTGCACCTTGCACCGCGGATGTTGCACCCTGTAGATATCGATTATTCGGACGACCATAACTTCTGGCTCTTTTAGAATTACAGGAGCCATAACCTGTCAAAACGAAGGCCACAATGAGTTCTACTGTTTTGACAGCTTTCAACCATCAACGGATAGATTAATGGCCAAAAAGGACAACCCGAATCTTAATCGGGTCTCGTAAGTTTTTTACCCTTCGTTTTTTCGACACCGGATTTTTACGGTACAACTGGTTCGTCTTCGATTTACCATCGCTGGAGACTGGTGCACCATGGTAGTATTCCGTTTCAAATCCAAGCACGCATTTCTAAAAGTCGTACGACGCTGTTTCGCCATTTCGGACGGATGTTGCACCTTGCACCGCAGATGTTGCACCCTGTAGATATCGATTATTCGGACGATCATAACTTCCTGCTCGTTTAGAGTTACGGGAGCCATAACCTGTCAAAACGAAGGCCACAGTGAGTTCTACCGCTTTGACCGCTTTCAGCCATCAACGGATAGATTAATGCCCAAAAAGGACAAACCGAATCTCAATCGGGCCTCGTAAGTTTTTTACCCGTTGTTTTTTCGACACCGGATTTTTACGGTAAAACGGGATTACCGTGGCTCGTCTTCGATTTACCATCGCTGGACAGTGGTGCACCATGGTACTGTTCCATTTCAAATCCATGCACGCATTTCTAAAAGTCGTACGACACTGTTTCGCCATTTCGGACGGATGTTGCACCTTGCACCGCGGATGTTGCACCCTGTAGATATCGATTATTTGGACGGCCATAACTTCTAGCCCGTTTAGAGTTACGGGAGCCATAACATGTCAAAACGAAGGCCACGGTGAGTTCTAAAGCTTTGACCACTTTCAGCCGTCAACGGATAGCTTAATTCCCAAAAAGGACAACCCGAATCTCAATCGGGCCTCGTAAGTTTTTTACCCTTCGTTTTTTCGACACCGGATTTTTACGGTAAAACGGGATTACCGTGGCTCGTCTTCGACTTACCAACGCTGGAGAGTGTTGCACCATGGTACTGTTCCGTTTCAAATCCATGCACGCATTTCTAAAAGTCATACGAAACTGTTTCGCCATTTCGGACGAATGTTGCACTTTGCACCGCGGTGTTACACCCTGTAGATATCGATTATTCAGACGGCCGTAACTTCCGGCTCGTTTAGAGTTACGGGAGTCATAACCTATCAAAACGAAGGCCACGGTGAGTTCTACGGCTTTGACAGCTTTCAGCCATCAACGGATAGAATAATGCCCAAAAAGGACAACCCGAACCTAAATCGGGTCTCGTAAGTTTTTTACCCTTCGTTTTTTCGACACCGGATTTTTACGGTAAAACGGGATTACCGTGGCTCTTCTTTGATTTACCATCGCTGGAGACTGGTGCACCATGGTACTATTCCGTTTCAAATCCATGCACGTATTTCTAAAAGTCGTACGATACTGTTTCGCCATTTCGGACGGATGTTGCACCTTGCACCGCGAATGTTGCACCCTGTAGATATCGATTATTCGGACGGCCATAACTTATGGCTCGTTTAGAGTTACGGGAGCCATAACCAGTCAAAATGAAGGCCACGGTGAGTTCTACGGTTTTGACCATTTTCGGCCGTCAACGGATAGATTAATGCCCAAAAAGGACAACCCGAACTTCAATCGGGTCTCGTAAGTTTTTTGCCCTTCGTTTTTTGACACCGGATTTTTACGGTAAAACGAGATTACCGTGGCTCGTCTTCGATTTACCATCGCTGGAGACTGGTGCACCATGGTACTGTTCCGTTTCAAATCCATGCACGCATTTCTAAAAGTCGTACGACACTGTTTCGCCATTTCGGACGGATGTTGCACCTTGCACCGCGGATGTTGCACCCTGTAGATATCGATTATTCGGACGACCATAACATCCGGCTCGTTTAGAATTACGGGAGCCATAACCTGTCAAAACGATGGCCACGGTGAGTTATACGGTTTGACAGCTTTCAACCGTCAACGGATAGATTAACGCCCAAAAAGGTCAATACGAACCTCAATCGGGTCTCGTAAGTTTTTTACCCTTCGTTTTTTGACACCGGATTTTTAGGGTAAAACGGGAGTACCGTGGCTCGTCTTCGATTTACCATCGCTGGAGACTGGTGCACCATGGTACTGTTCCGTTTCAAATCCAGCACGTATTTTTAAAAGTCGTACGGCACTTGTTTGCGCCAAAATTGGTCACAAACACCCAATATCACGAAAGCACCCGTTTACGTACTCAACTCGATAATATTCAACATAGAACTCAGCAACAATCAATATAGAATTCAGCTCTAAGTAACAAATCATAGTAATTCACAAACAACAATCACAAACACAGGATTTATAGTGGTTCGGCGTTCGTGCCTACGTCCACTTTGAAGGTTTTCTCTTTATTGCTTTGCTTGATTAAATCGATTACAACGGATTACAGTTGATAATAGCTTTGACATCTGAATACAACAGTGATTCTGATAGATAGATTTGAATCCGGCAGAGTCTTGGTGTTCAATGGCAGAAGTTCTCGGAAGATCCCCCGTTCTGAAGGCTTCAGGATGCTATTTATAGGCGTTGGAGGCCCAGATCTTGCTGAAACTTCGGGAGACCTCTTCTGGAACGTGAGTGGTCCCACGCAACCGACCCCACCAAGTTTCGTCTCGATTTGACATCGATTCGAAGTCACTTCGAACCCATCAAGAAATGGCCCAATCGAGCTGAAACTTGGCAGGAACAATCTTTATCTTGTATGGAAGCTACTGTGAAAATTTGGTTGCATTTGGATCAGTGGTTTAGGAGATATGATCGGTTCGAAATGAGGATTCTCGGTTGGCTGTGTGGTTCGAACCGATAGTTTCGAACCCTTGAGTTCGAATCCATGAGTGCACGTGGGTCTGCAGTGACGTGGCGCGTATCTCTCGTATCGATCCTAATTTATCTCCGAATGGACCACTTCGACTCCGTGAACTATGGCGACTTCGTATCGATGGAGTGACACGTCATTCAAACCAGCTGACTCGGTGGATTCGAACAAAGGAGTATCCCTGGCTTCAAACGCGACCGATTCGAATCAAGGAGTCCTTATGGGTTCGAACTCGATTGATTCAAACAGGGTCTGTTCGAAGTGACCTGGACTCAAAGCTAGAGGGTTTTCTATGGACTCGGACATACTGGTGAGGATGGATTCGAAGTAAGGGCTTGCATGGATTCGAAGCAAGGATACGGAGGGGCTTTAGTTGGATGGATGCGAAGCTGGGTGACGTCGTGGATTCGAAGGACCGGCGGGTACGAAGGAAGGCTTTGGGATGGTTTCGAAACAGATGGGTTCGAACTAGATGGCTTCGAAGCAAAGACTGTGGATGGGTTCGAACTAGATGGTTTTGAGGTAGGGGTATTGGATGAGTTCGAAGGTGATGGTTTCTTGGCAAGGACATTGGATGGGTTCGAAGGTGATGGTTTCGAACCAGACAATGACTACCTTTCTCAAATTGAATCCATCATATCTTGAGCATACGAACTCGTATTGACTTGAAATTTGAAATGACGACTCCTACGACCTTTCTTGTCTTGTCCTATCAATTGTGGCCTGATCCGGACTCGGACAAAATTCATCGATATCCATAGCAAAGTGAAGTATAACCAATCTCTGAGACGAACTGTCTTTTGTTTTCGACCAATCTTTTGGTACACGGCTTTGCCAAAAAGCGGGATAACATCTTGCCCCCCAAAACACGCCTTGCGGTAGGAAGGTGTGTTTTGTAATGCTTTGAGTTGGATGTTCGTATCCTATTATCGACCTGCAAAGAACTTGATAGTTTCATATGGCCTCAAATGACGATCGTTCGGGATCGAGCTATTTGGGATGAAGCGCAGCCGTTCGTGGTCAAGCGCTTAACTTCAAATGACGATCGTTCGTGATCGAGTCTTTCGAGGTGAAGTGCGACAGTGCGCGGTCGAGCGTATAAATCCATGCGTCGATCGTTCGGGATCGTTTGTTGCTTGAGGTGAATTGGGACCGTTCGCGGTCCGCGCCGTTCGTGGCATAGGGTGGAATAGGACAATTCGCGGTCGATGTCGTTCGTGGCAAATGATGAAATGGGACCGTTCGCGGTCGACTGCCGTTCGTGGCAAATGATGATCGTTCGCGACCAAGTGATGAGATGGGACCATTCGCGGTCGGACTTCATAATTAGTGAACCATGGCCGTTCGCGGTCGGTGCTTTTCAAGGCAGAAAGTGATCGTTCGCGATCGTGTGCTGTTCGAGGCGAATTTGTGACCGTTCACGGTCGGGTGTCGGACCTCAAGTGACGACCGTTCGCTATCAAGCCATTTGAGGTGAGGTGAGTTGTGACTGTTCGAAGTCGGGTGCCGTTCGAGGCGAATTGTGTGCCCAGGAGGGCTTGGTGTTATCGATGCCAGGGTCACGTTCGGGTGAGTTCCTGGATCGTTTGTCAAGGCGGTTCATCGCCATCTCAGAGCATGCTTAAGGATCGTTCGTGACCCCATACATGTGTAAGTAGCTTAGCCATTCCAGAGTTATCAGAATCAAATATCTATTAAACAAATGAGTTTCAAAAACAATGTCCAAACAAAAAGAGTCTAAATTTTCAAATCAAAACAAAATGAAAGTAAAGCATGGATGTCAAAGTGTAAGTTCCCACTACGAAACGGTCAATGATCACTCAGAGCATGCCTGAAGATCGTTCGCGATCTCGCACATGTGTAAATGATTTAATTGCGTTAGTGGAAGCTTACAACTTATTCATCGTTATTTCACTCAATTGATAACCAAACGGTGCCTTGATTCAGGGTCGCCTCTAGCTGATGTGGACAGTGGTCGCTCTGGTTCCGCCGCAGGAGCTTGCCTCCTTACATATTGAAGGAGCATACCGTTCCTGATATGCCCTTCCACCTCCTCCTTCAGGTGCCTACAATCATTAGTGTTATGACCATTTAATTCATGGAATACACAGAACTTATCAGATTTCCTTTCGTCAGAGGTTGGATCCCTTCGCATTGGCCTATGATACGGAATCTGTTCTTTAGTATCCTGATAAATTCGTTCCAGGCTCTCATTCAGCTCAGTGTTGGTGGTGAATCGCGGCTCCCTGCCTTGCCGCTTTGATCTGTCTCCGTCATTCTCAATCTTTCTTTTACCTTTATCCTTGTCCGAATCCTTTTTAAGAGGCTTTTCGTCTTTAAGTGCATAAACTTCTATCCCATCCCCTTCTTCTCTTTCTACATTCACATCCTCTAATCGTAAAAACATTTCTGCCTCGTGATAGAATTCTCCCAGATCTACGGGTGGATCCTTGGTTAAAGAATTTTTGAACTCCGTTCCGTCTGCTATTCCGGACACAGCTGCCATCATAACCATGGATGGATCCGGTCGATCCACCAAAGCTGCTACCGCATTGAACCGTGTCAGGAAACTTATCAATGTTTCTCCAGCCTTATGTTTTAAAGTTGCCAACGTCATCACATTCTTGGGTCTTGTAATGTGAACCCCGAATTGCCACATAAATCTCTCAGTTAAATCGTTCCATGTTCCGATGGACCCACTATCTAGTTGCCTGAACCATAACGCCGCAATATCCGTTAAATACAATGGGAAGCACCGGGCCATAACCTCCTCTGATGCCCCCAGCACCTCCATATGCGTCATATATTTCGTCAGATGGACCGCGGGGTCCGTTCTCCCGTCATACATATCCAACGATGGTAATTTGAAATCCGGTGAGTTTCTAGCTCGTCTGATTGCCGGAGTGAAAGGACTCCTATTAACATCCTCTAGGTCTTTGTTCACCAAACCGCCTCTCATTGCTCGCCTAACCATCTCTGCCAACTTTTCGGTGTTTTCGAGATGTAACCTTCGTTCGTTACTTTCATCCTGCCCCCCGAGTTCGTGAGGGAACTCTGGAATCTGCCCCCTTGACTGAGCGTTCACTCCTCTACTACTCCTAGGTTGCACAGATCCTTCTCTCTCTCTTTCCAAGATTGGGTCAACATTCTCCATATGGGTGCCCCCTAGCTCTGTTGCTATGCCGGATGGTCCAGCTCCGTTCTGGACTCCATTGGCTTCTCTATTCTGTGCTCCAAGCTGTCCTATCTATTGAAATAAACTCTGGATCAACTCCTCTTGCTTCTTCATCATCGTCTCCATCTCGTCCCTAGTGATGTAGATCGATGGTTTATTCGCTTCTGAGGAAGCCTCCTGACTTCCTTGTTGTTCACTTCTCTATGCCCTTGGCCTTCTACTCGATTGTCTCATCATAATTTCTCAAATCTAAACTTTCAAACTCTCTCTAAATCTGCTATCAATTGGTAGAACTCCTGAATCAGCCTTCTCGGTGAAAGCACCAAAATGTTTGCGCCAAAATTGGTCACAAACACCCAATATCACGAAAGCACCCGTTTACGTACTCAACTCGATAATATTCAACATAGAACTCGGCAACAATCAATATAGAATTCAGCTCTAAGTAACAAATCACAATAATTCACAAACAACAATCACAAACACAGGATTTATAGTGGTTCGGCGTTCGTGCCTACGTCCACTTTGAAGGTTTTCTCTTTATTGCTTTGCTTGATTAAATCGATTACAACGGATTACAGTTGATAATAGCTTTGAAATCTGAATACAACAGTGATTCTGATAGATAGATTTGAATCCGGCAGAGTCTTGGTGTTCAATGGCAGAAGTTCTCGGAAGATCCCCCGTTCGGAAGGCTTCAGGATGCTATTTATAGACGTTGGAGGCCCAGATCTTGCTGAAACTTCGGGAGACCTCTTCTGGCACGTGTGTGGGCCCACGCGACCGACCCCACCAAGTTTCGTCTCGATCTGACATCGATTCGAAGTCACTTCGAACCCATCAAGAAATGGCCCAATCGAGCTGAAACTTGGCAGGAACAATCTTTATCTTGTATGGAAGCTACTGTGAAAATTTGGTTGCATTTGAATCAGTGGTTTAGGAGATATGATCGGTTCGAAATGAGGATTCTCGGTTGGCTGTGTGGTTCGAACCGATAGTTTCGAACCCTTGAGTTCGAATCCATGAGTGCTCGTGGGTCTGCAGTGACGTGGCGCGTATCCCTCGAATCGATCCTAATTTATCTCTGAATGGACCGCTTCGACTCCGTGAACTATGGCGACTTCGTATCGATGGAGTGACACGTCATTCAAACCAGCTGACTCGGTGGATTCAAACAAAGGAGTATCCGTGGCTTCGAACGCGACCGATTCGAATCAAGGAGTCCTTATGGGTTCGAACTCGATCGATTCGAACAGGGTCGGTTCGAAGTGACATGGACTCAAAGCTAGAGGGTTTTCTATGGACTCGGACATACTGGTGAGGATGGATTCGAAGTAAGGGCTTGCATGGATTCGAAGCAAGGATACAGAGGGGCTTTAGTTGGATGGATGCGAAGCTGGGTGACGTCATGGATTCGAAGGACCGGCGGGTACGAAGGAAGGCTTTGGGATGGTTTCGAAACAGATGGGTTCGAACTAGATGGGTTCGAAGCAAAGACAGTGGATGGGTTCGAACTGGATGGTTTCGAGGTAGGGGTATTGGATGGGTTCGAAGGTGATAGTTTCGTGGCAAGGACATTGGATGGGTTCGAAGGTGATGGTTTCGAACCAGACAATGACCACCTTTCTCAAATTGAATCCATCATATCTTGAGCATACGAACTCGGATTGACTTGAAATTTGAAATGACGACTCCTAAGACCTTTCTTGTCATGTCCTATCAATTGTGGCCTGATCCGGACTCGGACAAAATTCATCGATATCCATAGAAAAGTGAAGTATAACCAATCTCTGAGACGAACTGTCTTTTGTTTTCGATCAATCTTTTGGTATCACGGCTTTGCCAAAAAGCAGGATAACAGCACTGTTTCGCCATTTCAGACGGATGTTGCACCTTGCACCGCCGATGTTGCACCCTGTAGATATCGATTATTCAGACGACCATAACTTCCGGCTCATTTAGAGTTACTGTGACGACCGCCTACGACTCCTGCACTAAAACAGGGAAATGGTGCGCTGAAAGGCAAGCCAGGCCTCCATGGACGATCATTAGGGTAAGATAAAACAGAAACACTCTATCGTACAACTCACAGCGCATGGATAAAATACAATAGAGAAATATAAATATAGTGAAGCTCCATAGAACAGAATATCATCATATAAGCATCATAGAAGTTTGATACAACATCAGAACAGTCAATACATCAAAGGTTCACTACAAAGCACTCAGGGTATATACAAACAGCGGAATATCTAGTACATATAGAAGAAAAACAATAGCATAAGCCTCCTGCGCGTCTTCGTCATCATCAACGTCAATCACAAAGAACAGCACCTGTTACCTGCTACCTAGTCTGCCCATCCCAACATGGATGAACAACCCAAGGTAATAAGAATTAAACATAAAACCTTGAGTCAGACAAAGTCTTAGTGAGAAGTAAATCAACTATTAAACATACCAAAAGAGCATAAGGGATAAAAGGAATAGGAACCAAACCATCCCACTCCACCTCTTTCTACAGTGATAGCCCCCAGACACACACTAAGGAGAAGCAAGCATAACATGGCAATTAAAGTAAAGCAATAATCACTCGAGTCAAGGTCGATGTTTTCCAACGATAAACCCCCAAGGCCTAAACCAAGATCAGATAAGCACCCAGAAAACACCGCTCTTGAGAATGAATGATGATACAACCAAACGTCCAAACATCCATGACTTTGGCTATCACTGTTATCGTTGCCTTGATTTCACCGTTCGTTGAATGACCACCTGTCAAGGGCTAATGGTAACCCCGTTTCTAAACATAACTCCGCACACTACCTGTGCCTAGGACTTATCTACTCTGCCCAGAGTACTCGACTACCTGCCTGTTGTCTTTTGGGTATCCCGACTACCTACCTGTAGTCGTTTTAGGCGCCCCATGTACTCTTGCTTTTGAGCATGCTAGAACCTTCAACAACGATGAGATCGAAGCCTCCTAGTCATCCTCCTCGACGACTATTCTCATACTAGCCCAAGCTACCTCTCGAGCAATCCATTATCAACCAACTCGAACCATCCCTCGAGTTATCAACATGCTTGGAATGATCACTGCCTGGATTACGCCAAGACTACATCACATCATACTTCGCTTCATCGCATCATAGCAAAGTCTCATCTCAACATCATGGTTTGCCTCATCGCATCATGGCAAAGTCCCATTTCAATATCATCCAATCCATACATATGAGCTTCAACATCCGCTTCATATGCCACAAGCAGCTTTCCTTATTCAAGAGCCTATCCACTTAGCTTTTGAATCACCATCGACTATACCCAAATCAAGTAATCTATCAACTAATCAATCAAATCAAACATCAATCCCAATAATCAAACATTCAAACAAGATCTAAGTAAGCAATTATAACAACAATGGCAATTTCGTAAATAAAGGATCCAAATGTAACATGTAATCTAACAAGCATGAATCATGGACAATGTCTCTACAACTTAATGAATGAACTTACATAGATGAACATATGGTAAAATAGGTGTCAAATCATCATGGACAATAGATCTACATGCAGACTTAGGAAAAATACACGAAATCACTATCTTTAACACTTAAACAAGCCACCGATCCAATATACTCCTTTGGGTCCGTGTGAGAGATAACCACCACTCACCAAATCCCCTAAACACCTAAAAAGAAACCCACTTTAGATCTGGACAGCGAAGAACAAGGCTTGATCCGGCAAAATCTCGCTTCAATCGATGAAATCTCTCTTCGTTGGATGAAGATCTTCAACTTTAGCCCTTGAATCTTCGATCTTGATCTTCGATCTTGGATGGATGTTAGAACTAGATTGGAGTGGAGAAAAGGAGATGAAGAAATGTTGTAGTCGAGCTCTCAAAATGGGAGCACTTCGTCGCTTCAAAATCCGGTGCCAAAAGGTGAGCCAAACCCCTCTATTTATAGGCTGAATTCCCCATGAGTCGTCCGCCCATGAGTCGTCGCCGACCCATCAGACCCACAACCTACGACTCAACAACCCCTACGACTCATCACCTAGCCGACCCAACAACTTAACTCGTGTACGACTCATAGCATACACGTCCTGAAACACAGGCCGACCTAACGACTCATGCCTTCGAACGACTTACGACTCATCGGAGAGGCCGACCCAACTACACTAAGCCATACTGGGTACTTGCCGACCTAACGACTCACACACTCACTCGACCTAACTCTAAGGCCGACCTACGACCTAAAGGAACACAGCCGCCTCAACGACCTAATTCAAGTGCCGACTGTTTGCGCAAAAAATGGGCAAACACCCTTAAGTCGTATGATTCCGTTGATTTTATGTTGTTTTTAGTGATTTGGGTGATTTACGCAAATATATAAATAGCAGGGACTAAACTGTAAAAGACACACAGATTTATAGTGGTTCGGCCAGAATGTGCCTACGTCCACTTTATATGTTATTCTCCTTTTCTCTTCAGATTACAAGTACAAAGCTTTGATTACAAGTATCTAAAGTTGTTTGAGAGTTCCTTCCAGGCTTGAGCTCTCAAACTTGTCTGCCATTGTTGTACCCCAGCCCCTCTATTTATAGAGTGAGGCTGGGGGCAGCGGTCCTGCATGTATATAGCTGCTGGTGGGCCTGGGCTGATGCAATCTGGACTGGCACATCTGGTTCGGTTGTCACCTGGTTCGGTGGTAGGAGTATGGTGATGGACCGGTGGAGCTTGGGTTCGGTAGGAGGATGGAGGTTAAGATGGACCGGTTGTGTTGGATCGGTAGTGGATGGAAGAGATGGTTCGGTAGAAGAGATTCGGTGGTGAGAGGGATGCCGAATGAACTGTGGTGAGAGGGATGCCGAATGAACTTCCATATATGGGAGTGCCGAATGGAAATGGGTGCTCGGACCACCGAATGAGAATTGCGACCACCGAATGAGAATTGCCTTGGGAATGCCGAATGGACTTCGGCATTGGGAACGCGGATGAATCTCGGCATAGGGAATGCCGGATGAGCCATGGTAATTCGAATGCCGAATGAGATGTCGTTTCATACTGCCGAATGGACTCTCGCATTGCTTCATCGAATGAACTTTTGCACCTGAATCATGAGTGAAATTCCTGACTTATGTACGCTTGCTTGCTTCTTCTTGGTTTGGCCGTGGTGGAAATGCACACAACATTGATATTCCAGTTTTGACCAAAAAATGGGATAACACTTTGCCCCCCAAAATATGCCTTGCGGTAGGAAGGCGTGTTTTGTAATGCCATGAGCCGGATGTTCATATCCTGTCATCAACCTGTAAAGAACTTGATAGTTTATATGGCCCCAAATGACGACCTTTCGGGATCGAGCTATTTGGGATGAAGCGCGGCCGTTCATGGTCAAGCGCCTAACTTCAAATGACGACCGTTCGCGATCGAGTCATTTGTGGTGAAGTGCGACCGTTCGCGGTCAAGCGTCTAAATCCATGCGACGATCGTTCGAGATCGAGTCATTTGCGGTGGAATGTGACCGTTCATGGTCAAGCGCTTTACTTCAAAAGACGACCGTTCGGGATCGAGCCATTCGAGGTAAAGTGCGACCGAGCCCGGTCAGAGGGCGGAGCTCAAATGGCGACCGTTCGCGATCAAGCCACTTGGGGTGAAATGTGACCGTTAACGGCCGGTGCCGTTCGCGGCAAAAGATGAAATAGGACCTTTCGCGGTCAAGCGCCTTACTTCGGATGATGATCGTTCGATATCGAGCCATTCGTGGTAAGGTGCGACTGTTGGCGGTCAGGGGGTGGACCTCAAATGGCGACCGTTCGCGATCGAGCCATTTGTGGCGTGATGAGTTGTGCTGTTCAAGGCGAGTTGTGCCGTTCGAGGCGAGTTGTGCCGTTCGAGGCGAGTTGTGCCGTTCGAGGCGAGTTGTGATCGTTCGCGATCGGGTGCCGTTCGAGGCGAGTTGTGACTGTTCGAAGTCGGGTGCCGTTCGAGGCGAATTGTGACTGTTCGAAGTCGGGTTCCGTTCGTGGCGAGTGGTGACTGTTCGAAGTCGAGTGCCGTTCGAGGCGAGAAAGCGTGCCCGGGAGGGCTTGATGTTATGGATGCCAGGGTCACGTTCGGGTGAGTCCCTGGATTGTTTGTGTGCCTATTGGAGGCGAACAAGTGTGCCCGGGAGGGCTTAGTATCGTTGATACCAGGTTCACGTTCGAGTGGGTCCCTGGATCGTTTGATTGCTGGAGTTCATGTTTGGGGGAGTTTCTGAACCAAAAGATTTTGGCAGTTCATTGCCATCCAGGAGGTGCTCGTGGACCGTTCGCGATCCAACGGGCATGCAAGTAAATCCTTTCACGGAGTTGCAATTATCAAAGCAATAATCATACGAGTTCCCCAGTAGGAATGCTCAAATCAAAGTCAAAGCGGGAGCAAGACGAGGATGTCAAAGTGTAAACTATTACTACGGTGCGGTCAGTAGTCATTCAGAGCATGCCTATGGATCGTGCGCGATCGCTTACATGTGTAAATGATCTAACCGTGCTATTGAGAGGTTTGCGACTTGTTCATCGCCTTCGACCTGCCCCCCGTGTTCAGGAGGGAATTTTACCTGCCCCCTGGCTGGGCGTTCATTCCTTACCAGGTTGCTCAGAGGCCTCTATCTTATTCTCTGGGATTGGATCAACTGGCTCCAAGTGTGGTGCCCACATGCAGGATCGATGCCTGATTGATAGTCGTCTGCTGATTGGGGGTTGCCCCCTGCTGAGCCATTTCATCTGCTTGCTCGTTGAGCATTTCTGATCCAGCTACATGGATCTGAGTTCCGGCATTTCCTGCTCGCGTAATGTCGTATGAGAAGAGCTTGCGTCTCCTCCTCTTGTCTTTTCATTATGACTTCAATTTCCTCTCTGGTGATGTAGATGGATGCTCCTCCTGCTCCATTTCTAGAAGAAGTCTCTTGATTTTCCTTTATGTTCACATCTCTCTGGCCTTTTGCCTTCTACTATTTTGCCTAGTCATTGTCTTCCAAATCCAAACTTCTATCCGATGTTGCGGGAGCTGGTTAGAGCACCAAAATGTTTGCGCAAAAAATGGGCAAACACCCTTAAGTCGTATGATTCCGTTGATTTTATGTTGTTTTTAGTGATTTGGGTGATTTACGCAAATATATAAATAGCAGGGACTAAACTGTAAAAGACACACAGATTTATAGTGGTTCGGCCAGAACGTGCCTACGTCCACTTTATATGTTATTCTCCTTTTCTCTTCAGATTACAAGTACAAAGCTTTGATTACAAGTATCTAAAGTTGTTTGAGAGTTCCTTCCAGGCTTGAGCTCTCAAACTTGTCTGCCATTGTTGTACCCCAGCCCCTCTATTTATAGAGTGAGGCTGGGGGCAGGGGTCCTGCATGTATATAGCTGCTGGTGGGCCTGGGCTGATGCAATCTGGACTGGCACATCTGGTTCGGTTGTCACGTGGTTCGTTGGTAGGAGTATGGTGATGGACCGGTGGAGCTTGGGTTCGGTAGGAGGATGGAGGTTGAGATGGACCGGTGGTGTTGGATCGGTAGTGGATGGAAGACATGGTTCGGTAGAAGAGATTCGGTGGTGAGAGGGATGCCGAATGAACTGTGGTGAGAGGGATGCCGAATGAACTTCCATATATGGGAGTGCGGAATGGAAATGGGTGCTCGGACCACCGAATGAGAATTGCGACCACCGAATGAGACTTGCCTTGGGAATGCCGAATGGACTTCGGCATTGGGAACGCCGGATGAATCTCGGCATAGGGAATGCCGGATGAGCCATGGTAATTCGAATGCCGAATGAGATGTCGTTTCATACTGCCGAATGGACTCTCGCATTGCTTCATCGAATGAACTTTTGCACCTGAATCATGAGTGAAATTCCGGACTTATGTACGCTTGCTTGCTTCTTCTTGGTTTGGCCGTGGTGGAAATGCACACAACATTGATATTCCAGTTTTGACCAAAAAATGGGATAACACCGACTTAACCAACCCACGACTCAACACTAGGTTGTCTGGACGACTTAACATCCTTACGACTTAGCACTAAACCTAAGTCCCAACGGCCTACGACTTATACCATAGCAGCTTAAGTCTTAAGCCTTTCACTCTTGAGTCGGCTAAACCTTGAGTCGGCTACTAACTTAAGTCGCTCCATCACTCCAACTCTTAAGTCGGTCACACCACATAGGTCGCCCTATCATCCTAACTCGTATACGACCTATCACTTAACTCGTTCCAACCCCTAAGTCGCTAACTCCTCTAACTCGCTAACACACTAACTCATATAACTTCTATAGATCGTTACTCGCTAGCCCATAAGTCGTTTACGACTTAAGAACCCCACTAACTCGTACACGACTTATAAACCATCCACGACCTAACCAAGAGCCGATCTAAGGACTCTATGCAACCGAGACAACTTCCTTACGAGCTATCTTTTACAAGACTTAGGCTATGGATGACATAAACAATACTAACGACCTAATAATTCTACGACTTTATCGACACGTAAAATACGGGTCGTTACATTCTCTCCCCCTTAGGAATTTCGCCCCCGAAATTCAAATCAAACAGAAGCAATCAAAATTATTCCGCATGCCTACCATCCATAGCAATCAACAAACCATGCATCCAATTACTAGCCTAGCATGCAGAATTCTAAGACTAGAACAAGTTACAAATTCGTGAGATGTCACCACACCTTAGGGCCATACCTTGAAGAGTTCAGGATGAGCTGCCTTCATCCTCTCTTCCTCCTCCCACGTACAGTCGTTAACATCATCACTCCATTGTACCTTGAGCAACGTAACCGTCTTCCTCCTAAGCTGTTTCGTGTCGGTTCCAACAACACGAAGTGGCTTACGAGGTCTCGAAACAACTGGATCAACCTCCAAGTCTTCACAGCTATCAACAGAAACCACCGTAGTTGGGTCGTGCACATACTTCCGTAGATACGATACATGAAAAACATTATGCACACCCGCCATCTTCTCCGGTAACTCCAATCTATAAGCGAGCTTTCCAATTCGCTCGATAATCGGGAATGGTCTAACAAATCTCGGAGTTAACTTTCCTTTCTTCCCGAATCTAATAACATTCTTCAATGGAGAAATCTTCACAAAAACCATGTCATCTACATCGAATTCCAAATCCTTACGACGATTATCGGCATAACTTTTCTGACGATCTTGGGCTGCCTTCATTCGTTGTCGAATGATCTCTATACAATCCGTAGTCTGTCGAATCATCACTGGCCCAAGTATTAACTTTTCTCCAGTTTCCAACCAACATGTCGGAGAGTTACACGGTCTTCCATATAATGCCCCATATGGTGCCATACCAATACTCGACTGATAACTGTTATTATATGCAAATTCCACCAAATGAAGATGATCTTCCCATGATCCTCCGAAGTCCAAAACACATGCTCTGAGAAGATCTTCCAAAACTCGGTTGACTCTCTCGGTCTGACCATCTGTTTGGGGGTGATAAGCTGTACTCAAACACAACTCGGTTCCCAAAACTTCCTGGAAGCTCTTCCAAAATCCACTAGTGAACAATGGGTCTCGATCGCTCACTATACTCTTCGGAATACCATGCAATCGAACTATCCATTTAACATAAAGCTCAGCCAACTTCAATGTAGTCCTAGTTGATTGAACAGGAATGAATCTTGCACTCTTAGTTAAACGATCTACAATGACCCAAATCCCTTCATTCCCTGCCTTGGTTCTAGGTAGACCATCGATAAAATCCATCGATATCTGCTCCCACTTCCATGTAGGAACCTCTAATGGCTGAAGCAATCCACTGGGCTTCTTCTGCTCGGCTTTTACCAACTGGCAGTTCATACACTTGGAAATAAAATTTCCAACATCCTTTTTCATACCTTCCCAGTAGTAGGTTCTCTTCATATCCCGATACATCTTATTTCCTCCTGGATGAATCGTCAACTTCGAGTAATGACTTTCCCTCAGAACTTCATCTCTCAATCCATCTATATCGGGAACAACCAATCGTCCTTGCTTTCGAAGCCAACCCTCTCGATCGACCTCGAATCCTTTATCCTTCTCTGGGTCCAATCGAGATTCCAAATCACAGATAATTTTGACAAGCTTATCGTCTCGCTTTTGGCTCTCGCCAATTCTTTCCACTAGAGTAGGTCTTATCGATAAGTTTGCCAACATCTCAGGTTCCAATTCATATCTAGGCTTGAAGTCAAATCCAACCAAATACTCGAGACTCTTCCATTCCGAAAACATGGCTCCCAATCCTGCATGTCTTCGACTTAACGCATCTGCCACTGCGTTGCCTTTTCCCGGAGTATAGGCTATACCAAAATCATATGATGCTAAGAACTCTAGCCATCGTTGCTATCGAAGATTCGAATCCTTTTGGGAGAACAGATACTTCAACGACTTATGATCTGTAAACAACTCGAATCTAACTCCCAACAGATAATGTCTCCACATCTTCAAAGCAAACACAATCGCCGCTAACTCCAAATCATGAGTCGGATAATTCCTTTCGTGCGGCTTCAGTTGTCGACTTGCATATGCAACAACTTTATCCTTCTGCATTAGCACTGCTCCAAGTCCAGTACCACATGCATCGGTGAAAACCACCATCTCATCATTCCCACTTGGAATAGTCAAAACAGGAGCACTCGTCAGTCGCTCTTTCAGGATTACGAAAGCTTGCTCACACTTATCATCCCATATGAATACCTGATTCTTTTTCGTCAATCCTGTTAACGGTGCAGCTATCTTGGAAAAGTCTTTGATAAACCGACGATAATATCCTGCTAATCCAAGAAAACTTCTCACATCAGATGCATTCTTAGGTCTAATCCAATCCTGGATTACTGCCACCTTAGCGGGATCAACCGCTATTCCATTTCCAGAAATAACATGGCCTAAGAACCTCACTTCACTCTTCCAGAAGTGACACTTCGAAAACTTAGCCTTCAGCTGATGTTTCCGCAAGATTTCCAAAACAATACTCAAGTGCATCTTGTGCTCTTCTTCATTTCTGGAGTAAAGCAAAATATCATCCACGAACACAAGCACGAACTTATTCAACTGATCTCTGAACACTCTATTCATAAGATCCACAAAATATGCTGGTGCGTTAGTCAATCCAAACGGCATTACCAGCCACTCATAAAAACCGGATGGTGTCCTAAAAGCAGTCTTCGGCACACTATCCTTAGCCACTCTCAACTGGTAAATCCCGTTGCCAAATCCATCTGAGAAAACACCTTACCCTCGTGAAGCTGATCAAACAAGTCATCTATTCTCGGCAATGGATACTTGTTCTTCTTAGTTACCTTATTCAGCTCACGATAATCCACACACAACCTCAACGATCCATCCGCTTTGGTTGCGAACACAACTGGTGCACCCCATTCGGACACACTTCTCCGAATGAATCCTTTCTGCAAAAGGTCATCAACTTGCACCTTCAGCTTTGTTGTTCTCTAGGCACCATCCGCCTAAGAGGCATCACAACAGGTCTGGCTCTCTCAACTAGATCGATAGGAAACTCGATCTCCCTATGCGGCGGTAACCCTTTGACTTCGTCAAAGACGTCCTCAAATCCATTCACAATAGGCACCGATGACAGTCCATCCCGTGGAACAACCAGCGAATACATGAAGCTCATGAAGACGCCTTCCTCATGCTTACATTGTATCACAACCTTTCGCCCTTCCACATTCCCGACTGTCACCTCCAGCCTCTCACAATCAATCCTTGCCGCATACTTCCTAAGCCAGTCCATACCCAAAATAATTCTGAACCCCGCAAAGTTCAGAACAAAGCAATCACAAACAAAAGAGCAATCATGACACGACACAACTAGACCACGGCATATCATACACAAACATGACGAACCCCCAACTGGATTAGTCACAACCAATGGCCTATCAACAATATCCGGTTTCAAACCTAACCGGCCTACAAGATCATCATAAACAAAAGAATGCGACGCTCCAGTATCAAACAACACTCTAACTGGAACACCACAAATAGAAAGAGTACCTTGAACCACCACACTCTTCCCCTTCTCCTCAGCAGTAGGAGCTTTCGAAGACGATGGAACAGCTCTCAAAGCATAAGCTTGCACAATCTGCATATCCTTCCTCGGTTCTGGACAATTCTTCTTGATATGTCCCAGCTTATCACAGTTGTAACACTTTCCCACACCTTGGGATTGTTACAATCTTTGAAGAGATGGCCCTTCTGCTGGCAGTTGTAGCAGGTCACTTCGCCCTTCAGCTTCTTCTGGGCATCCTTACCCCTCTGTTGCTGCTGCTTCCTCTTCTTGTTTCCACTCTGTTGTGGTTTAAATCCTTCCTTGGTTACAGCAACTACAAGTCCTTCCTTAGGAAACAAACTCTCGTGCCTGAGAGCTTTCTCCACAAGCTTCTCAAATGGGTCATCCAAGTGATCCACCAACTGCCTCCCAAGATAAGCGTCAAAGCTCATCACAAACTTCTCATTCTTCTGATAGGGAGAATCAATATATGACCGAGCATACTTGGAAAAAGCTTCAAACTCAGAAACATACTCAAGAACCAATCTCCCACCTTGCTTGAGCTCTACAAACTTCTTGAACAAAACAGATTTCTGAGCCGTAGAGATAAACTTAGCTTCAAATCTAGCTTGGAATTGCTCCCAAGTAATCTCCTCCTCCAGAGTATCAATGGTGATAGAATTCCACCAATCAGAAGCTCTCCCTTGAAGTTGTCTCGATGCAAGCTTCCTCT
Source organism: Allium cepa (assembly GCA_030765085.1). Classification (NCBI taxonomy): domain Eukaryota; kingdom Viridiplantae; phylum Streptophyta; class Magnoliopsida; order Asparagales; family Amaryllidaceae; genus Allium; species Allium cepa. The sequence goes on along the minus strand of CM060943.1, from coordinate 30,678,243 downwards.
TAGTTGCATCCTCGATTCCCAAATCACCAAAGATCCTCCAACAAGCATCAATCCATCTCTGCACTTCAATGGTCGATTCCGTTCCCAAGAAAACTTTTCCTCCAAGAGAAGTATAGTCCTTGCAAAGCTTAGCAAAATCCACCGGTCTTGGAGCTTGGACTTGAACTCCCACATCCACTGATGATCCTGAAGCTGGTATCTTCCTCATGATCGAAGTCATCATGGCCTCAAATATAGGAGCATAATCAACAGCTTCCCTAGCAGCACGGCTTTCCCTAGCAGCTTGTCTCTCACTTCGAATCAAACTTAATATCTACAAAAGGAATGATTTAGAACACCTTGAAAAACAACTACATAAGGCGTTCAAATCCTTCTAAACTACTATATATTATATACAGTAATCATCCATCAAAATACAATTACGTCTCTCATACGTAGTTACGTCAGCGAGCGTTGGCTAAAATCGATTAACCAAAGCTCTGATACCAAATGTGATGACCGCCCATGACTTCTGCACTAAAACAGGGAAATGGTGCGCTGAAAGGCGTGCCAGGCCGCCATGGACGATCATCAGGGTAAGATAAAACAGAAACTCTCTATCATACAACTCACAGCGCATGGATAAAATATAATAGAGAAATATTAATATAGTGAAGCTCCATAGAACAGAATATCATCATATAAACATCATAGAAGTTTGATACAACATCAGAACAGTCAATACATCAAAGCCTCACTACAAAGCACTCAGAGTATATACAAACAGCGGAATATGCAGTACATATAGAGGAAAAACAATATGCATAAGCCTCCTGCTAGCCTTCGTCATCATCAGCGTCAATCACAAAGAACAGCACCTGCTACCTAATCTGCCCATCCCAACATGGATGAACAGCCCAAGGTAATAAGAATTAAACATAAAACCTTGAGTCAGACAAAGTCTTAGTGAGCAGTAAATCAACTATGAAACATACCAAAAGAGCATAAGGGATAAAAGGAATAGGAACAAAACAATCCCACTCCACCTCTTTCTACAGTGATAGCCCCCAGACACACACTAAGGAGAAGCAAGCATAACATGGCAATTAAAGTAAAGCAATAATCACTCGAGTCAAGGTCGATGTTTTCCAAATACAAACCCCCAAGGCCTAAACCAAGATCAGATAAGCACCCAGAAAACACCGCTCTTGAGACCGAATGATGATACAACCAAACGTCCAAACATCCATGACTCTGGCTATCACAGTTATCATTGCCTTGATTTCACCGCTCATTGAATAACCACCTGTCAAGGGCTAATGGTAACCCCGGTTCTAAACATAACTCCGCACACTACCTGTGCCTAGGACTTATCTACTCTGCATAGAGTACTCGACTACCTGCCTGTAGTCTTTTGGGTGTCCCGACTACCTACCTGTAGTCGTTTTGGGCGCCCCATGTACTCTTGCTTTTGAGCATGCTAGAACCTTCAACAACGATGAGATCGAAGCATCCTAGTCATCCTCCTCGACGACTATTCTCATACTAGCCCAAGCTACCTCTCGAGCAATCCATTATCAACCAACTCGAACCATCCCTTGAGTTATCAACATGCTTGGAATGATCCCTGCCTGGATTACGCCAAGACTACATCACATCATACTTCGCTTTATCGCATCATAGCAAAGTCTCATCTCAACCTCATGGTTTGCCTCATCGCATCATGGCAAAGTCCCATTTCAATATCATCCAATACATACATATGAGCTTCAACATCCGCTTCATATGCCACAAGCAGCTTTCCTTATTCAAGAGCATATCCACTTAGCTTTTGAATCACCATCAACCATACTTGTCCAAATCAAGTAATCTATCAACTAATCATTCAAATCAAACATCAATCCCAGTAATCAAACATTCAAACAAGATCTAAGTAAGCAATTTTAACAACAATGGCAATTTCGTAAATAAAGGATCCAAATCTAACATATAATCTAACAAGCATGAATCATGGACAATGTCTCTACAACTTAATGAATGAACTTGCATAGATGAACATATGGTAAAATAGGTGTCAAATCATAATGGACAATAGATCTACATGCAGACTTAGGAAAAATACACGAAATCACTATCTTTAACACTTAAACAAGCCACCGATCAAATATACTCCTTTGGGTCCGTCTGAGAGATAACTACCACTCACCAAATCACCTAAATACCTCAAAAGAAACCCACTTCAGATCTGGACAGCGAAGAACAAGGCTTGTTTCGGCCGAATCACGCTTCAATCGATGAAATCTCTCTTCGTTGGATGAAGATCTTCAACTTTAGCCCTTGAATCTTCGATCTTGATCTTCGATCTTCGATGGATGTTAGAACTAGATTGGAATGGAGAAAAGGAGATGAAGAAATGTTGTAGTCGAGCTCTCAAAATGGATGCACTTCGTTGCTTCAAAATCCGGTGCAAAAAATTAAGCCAAACCCCTCTATTTATAGGCTGAATTCCCCATGAGTCGTCCGCCCATGAGTCGTCGCCGACTCATCAGACACACAACCTACGACTCAACAACCCCTACGACTCATCACCTAGCCGACCCAACAACTTAACTCGTGTACGACTCATAGCATACACGTCCTGAAACACAGGCCGACCTAACGACTCATGCCTTCGAACGACTTACGACTCATCGGAGAGGCCGACCCAACTACACTAAGCCATACTGGGTACTTGCCGATCTAACGACTCAGACACTCACGCGACCTAACTCTAAGGCCGACCTACGACCTAAAGCAACACAGCCGCCTCAACGACCTAATTCAAGTGCTGACTTAACCAACCCACGACTCAACACTAGGTTGTCTGGACGACTTAACATCCTAACGACTTAGCACTAAACCTAAGTCCCAACGGCCTACGACTTATACCATAGCAGCTTAAGTCTTAAGCCGTTCACTCTTGAGTCTGCTAAACCTTGAGTCAGCTACTAACTTAAGTCGCTCCATCACTCCAACTCTAAAGTCGGTCACACCACATAGGTCGCTCTATCATCCTAACTCGTATACGACCTATCACTTAACTCGTTCCAGCCCCTAAGTCGCTAACTCCTCTAACTCGCTAACACGCTAACTCGTATAACTTCTATAGATCGTTACTCGCTAGCCCATAAGTCGTTTACGACTTAAGAACCCCACTAACTCGTACACGACTTATAAACCATCCACGACCTAACCAAGAGCCGATCTAAGGACCCTATGCAACCGAGATAACTTCCTTACGAGCTATCTTTTACACGACTTAGGCTATGGATGACATAAACAATACTAACGACCTAATAATTCTACGATTTATCGCTGGAGACTGGTGCACCATGGTACTGTTCCGTTTCAAATAAGTGCAAACATTTTTAAAAGTCGTACGGCACTGTTTCGCCATTTCGGACGGATGTTGCACCTTGCACCGCGGATGTTGCACCCTGTAGATATCGATTATTTGGACGAACATAACTTCTGGCTCGTTTAGAGTTACGGGAGCCATAACCTGTAAAAACGAAGGCCACGGTGAGTTCTACCGCTTTGACCGCTTTCAGCCGTCAACGGATAGATTAATGCCCAAAAAGGACAACCCGAATCTCAATCGGGCCTAGTAAGTTTTTTACCCGTCATTTTTTCGACACCGGATTTTTACGGTAAAACAGGATTACCGTGGCTCGTCTTCGATTTACCATCGCTGGAGAGTGGTGCACCATGGTACTGTTCCGTTTCCAATCCGTGCACGCATTTCTAAAAGTCGTACGACACTGTTTCGCCATTTCGGACGGATATTGCACCTTGCACCGCAGATGTTGCACCCTGTAAATATCGATTATTCGGACGGCCATAACTTCTGACTCGTTTAGAGTTACGGGAGCCATAACCTGTCAAAATGAATGCCACGGTGAGTTCTACAGCTTTGACCGCTTTCAGCCGTCAGTGGATAGATTAATGCCCAAAAAGGACAACCCGAGCCTCAATCGGGTCTCGTAAGTTTTTTACCCTTCGTTTTTTCGACACCGGATTTTTACAGTAAAACGGGATTACCGTGGCTCGTCTTCGATTTACCATCGCTGGAGACTGGTGCACCATGGTACTATTCCGTTTCAAATCCATGCACGTATTTCTAAAAGTCGTAGGCACTGTTTCGCCATTTCGGACGGATGTTGCACCTTGCACCGCGGATGTTTCACCCTGTAGATATCAATTATTCGGACGGCCATAACTTCTGGCTCATTTAGAGTTACGGGAGCCATAACCTGTCAAAACGAAGGCCATGGTGAGTTCTACGGCTTTGACGGCTTTCAGCCGTCAACGGATAGATTAATGCCCAAAAGGGACAACCCGAACCTCAATCGGGTCTCGTAAGTTTTTTACCCTTCGTTTTTTGACACCAGATTTTTACGGTAAAACGGGATTACCGTGGCACGTCTTCGATTTACCATCGCTGGAGACTAGTGCACCATGGTACTGTTCCGTTTCAAATCCATGCATGCATTTCTAAAAGTCGTACGACACTGTTACGCCATTACGGACGGATGTTGCACCTTGCACCGCGGATGTTGCACCCTGTAGATATCGATTATTCGGACGGCTATAACTTCCGGCTCGTTTAGAATTACGGGAGCCATAACCTGTCAAAACGAAGGCCACGGTGAGTTCTACGGCTTTGACAGCTTTCAGCGGTCAACGGATAGATTAATGCCCAAAAAGAACAACCCAAACCTCAATCGGGTCTCGTAAGTTTTTTACCCTTCGTTTTTTCGACACCGGATTTTTACAGTAAAACGGGATTACCATGGCTCTTCTTCGATTTACCATTGCTCGAGACTGGTGCACCATGGTACTATTCCGTTTCAAATCCATGCACGCATTTCTAAAAGTCGTACGACACTGTTTCGCCATTTCGGACGGATGTTGCACCCTGTAGATATCGATTATTCGGACGGCCATAACTTCTGGCTCGTTTAGAGTTACGGGAGCCATAACCTGTCAAAACGAAGTCCACGGTGAGTTCTACGGCTTTGACCGCTTTCAGCCATCAACGGATGGATTAATACCCAAAAAGGACAACCCGAACCTCAATCGGGTCTCGTAAGTTTTTTACCCTTCGTTTTTTGACACCGGATTTTTACGGTAAAACGGGATTACCATGGCTCGTCTTCGATTTACCATCGCTGGAGACTGGTGCACCACGGTACTGTTCCATTTCAAATCCATGCACGCATTTCTAAAAATCGTACGACACTGTTTCGCCATTTCGGACGGATGTTGCACCTTGCACCGCGGATGTTGCACCCTGTAGATATCGATTATTCGGACGACCATAACTTCCGACTCGTTTAGAGTTACGGGAGCCATAACCTGTCAAAACGAAGGCCACGGTGAGTTATACGGCTTTGACAGCTTTCAGCCGTCAACGGATAGATTAACGCCCAAAAAGGACAACCCAAACCTCAATCGGGTCTCGTAAGTTTTTTACCCTTCGTTTTTTGACACCGGATTTTTAGGGTAAAACGGGATTACCATGCCTCGTCTTCAATTTACCATCACTGGAGACTGGTGCACCATGGTACTGTTCCGTTTCAAATCAGTGCACACATTTTTAAAAGTCGTACGACACTGTTTCGCCATTTCGGACGGATGTTGCACCTTGCACCGCGGATGTTGCACCCTGTAGATATCGATTATTCGGACGACCATAACTTCTGGCTCGTTTAGAGTTACGGGAGCCATAACCTGCAAAAACGAAGGCCACGGTGAGTTCTACCGCTTTGACCGCTTTCAGCCGTCAACGGATAGATTAATGCCCAAAAAGGACAACCTGAATCTCAATCGGGCCTAGTAAGTTTTTTACCCGTCATTTTTTCGACACCGGATTTTTACGGTAAAACAGGATTACCGTGGCTCGTCTTCGATTTACCATCGCTGGAGAGTGATGCACCATGGTACTGTTCCGTTTCAAATCCGTGCACGCATTTCTAAAAGTCGTACGACACTGTTTCGCCATTTCGGACGGATATTGCACCTTGCACCGCGGATGTTGCACCCTGTAGATATCGATTATTCGGACGGCCATAACTTCGGACTCGTTTTGAGTTACGGGAGCCATAACCTGTCAAAATGAAGGCCACGGTGAGTTCTACAGCTTCGACCGCTTTCAGCCGTCAACGGATAGATTAATGCCCAAAAAGGACAACCCGAGCCTCAATCGGGTCTCGTAAGTTTTTTACCCTTCGTTTTTTCGACACCGGATTTTTACGGTAAAACGGGATTACCGTGGCTCGTCTTCGATTTACCATCGCTGGAGACTGGTGCACCATGGTACTGTTCCGCTTCAAATCCATGCACGCATTTCTAAAAGTCGTAGGCACTGTTTCGCCATTTCGGACGGATGTTGCACCTTGCACCGCGGATGTTTCACCCTATAGATATCAATTATTCGGACGGCCATAACTTCTTGCTCATTTAGAGTTACGGGAGCCATAACCTGTCAAAACGAAGGCCATGGTGAGTTCTACGGCTTTGACAGCTTTCAGCCGTCAACGGATAGATTAATGCCCAAAAGGGACAACCCGAACCTCAATCGGGTCTCGTAATTTTTTTACCCTTCGTTTTTTGACACCGGATTTTTACGGTAAAACGGGATTACCGTGGCTCGTCTTCGATTTACCATCGCTGGAGACTAGTGCACCATGGTACTGTTCCGTTTCAAATCCATGCATGCATTTCTAAAAGTCGTACGACACTAGTACGCCATTTCGGACGGATGTTGCACCTTGCACCGCGGATGTTGCACCCTGTAGATATCGATTATTCGGACGGCTATAACTTCCGGCGCGTTTAGAATTACGGGAGCCATAACCTGTCAAAACGAAGGCCATGGTGAGTTCTACGGCTTTGACAGCTTTCAGCCGTCAACGGATAGATTAATGCCCAAAAAGAACAACCCGAACCTCAATCGGGTCTCGTAAGTTTTTTACCCTTCGTTTTTTCGACACCGGATTTTTACAGTAAAACGGGATTACCATGGCTCTTCTTCGATTTACCATCGCTGGAGACTGGTGCACCATGGTACTATTCCGTTTCAAATCCATGCACGCATTTCTAAAAGTCGTACGACACTGTTTCGCCATTTCGGACGGATGTTGCACCCTGTAGATATTGATTATTCGGACGGCCATAACTTCTGGCTCGTTTAGAGTTACGGGAGCCCTAACCTGTCAAAACGAAGTCCACGGTGAGTTCTACGGCTTTGACCGCTTTCAGCCGTCAATGGATAGATTAATACCCAAAAAGGACAACCCGAACCTCAATCGGGTCTCGTAAGTTTTTTACCCTTTGTTTTTTGACACCGGATTTTTACGGTAAAACGAGATTACCGTGGCTCGTCTTCGATTTACCATCGTTGGAGACTGGTGCACCATGGTACTGTTCCATTTCAAATCCATGCACGCATTTCTAAAAATCGTACGACACTGTTTCGCCATTTCGGACGGATGTTGCACCTTGCACCGCGGATGTTGCACCCTGTAGATATCGATTATTCGGACGACCATAACTTCCGACTCGTTTAGAGTTACGGGAGCCATAACCAGTCAAAACGAAGGCCACGGTGAGTTATACGGCTTTGACCGCTTTCAGCCGTCAACGGATAGATTAACGCCCAAAAAGGACAACCCAAACCTCAATCGGGTCTCGTAAGTTTTTTACCCTTCGTTTTTTGACACCGGATTTTTAGGGTAAAACGGGATTACCATGCCTCGTTTTCAATTTACCATCGCTGGAGACTGGTGCACCATGGTACTGTTCCGTTTCAAATCAGTGCACACATTTTTAAAAGTCGTACGACACTGTTTCGCCATTTCGGACGGATGTTGCACCTTGCACCGCGGATGTTGCACCCTGTAGATATCGATTATTCGGACGACCATAACTTCTGGCTCGTTTAGAGTTACGGGAGCCATAACCTGCAAAAACGAAGGCCACGGTGAGTTCTACCGCTTTGACCGCTTTCAGCCGTCAACGGATAGATTAATGCCCAAAAAGGACAACCCGAATCTCAATCTGGCCTAGTAAGTTTTTTACCCGTCATTTTTTCGACACCGGATTTTTACGGTAAAACAGGATTACCGTGGCTCGTCTTCGATTTACCATCGCTGGAGAGTGGTGCACTACGGTACTGTTCCGTTTCAAATCCGTGCACGCATTTCTAAAAGTCGTATGACACTGTTTCCCCATTTCGGACGGATATTGCACCTTGCACCGCGGATGTCGCACCCTGTAGATATCGATTATTCGGACGGCCATAACTTCTGACTCGTTTAGAGTTACGGGAGCCATAACCTGTCAAAATGAAGGCCACGGTGAGTTCTACAGCTTTGACCGCTTTCAGCCGTCAACAGATAGATTAATGCCCAAAAAGGACAACCCGAGCCTCAATCGGGTCTCGTAAGATTTTTACCCTTCGTTTTTTCGACACCAGATTTTTACGGTAAAACGGGATTACCGTGGCTCGTCTTCGATTTACCATCGCTGGAGACTGGTGCACCATGGTACTGTTCCGTTTCAAATCCATGCACGCATTTCTAAAAGTCGTACGACACTGTTTCGCCATTTCGGACGGATGTTGCACCTTGCACCGTGGATGTTTCACCCTGTAGATATCAATTATTCGGACAGCCATAACTTCTGGCTCATTTAGAGTTATGGGAGCCATAACCTGTCAAAACGAAGGCCATGGTGAGTTCTACGGCTTTGATGGCTTTCAACCATCAACGGATAGATTAATGCCCAAAAGGGACAACCCGAACCTCAATCGGGTCTCGTAAGTTTTTTACCCTTCGTTTTTTGACACCGAATTTTTACGGTAAAACAGGATTACCGTGGCTTGTCTTCGATTTACCATCATTGGAGACTAGTGCACCATGGTACTGTTCTGTTTCAAATCCATGCATGCATTTGTAAAAGTCGTACGACACTGTTACGCCATTTCGGACGGATGTTGCACCTTGCACCGCGGATGTTGCACCCTGTAGATATCGATTATTCGGACGGCTATAACTTCCGGCTCGTTTAGAATTACGGGAGCCATAACCTGTCAAAACGAAGGCCACGGTGAGTTCTACGGCTTTGACAGCTTTCACCCGTTAACGGATAGATTAATGCCCAAAAAAGACAACCCGAACCTCTATCGGGTCTCGTAAGTTTTTTACCCTTCGTTTTTTCGACACCGGATTTTTGCGGTAAAACGGGATTACCGTGGCTCTTCTTCGATTTACCATCGCTGGAGACTGGTGCACCATGGTACTATTCCGTTTCAAATCCATGCACGCATTTCTAAAAGTCGTACGACACTGTTTCGCCATTTCGGACGGATGTTGCACCCTGTGGATATCGATTATTCGGACGATCATAACTTGTGGCTCGTTTAGAGTTACGGGAGCCATAACCTGTCAAAACGAAGGCCCCGGTGAGTTCTACGGCTTTGACCGCTTTCAGCCGTCAATGGATAGATTAATGCCCAAAAAGGACAACCCGAACCTCAATCGGGTCTCGTAAGTTTTTTACCCTTTGTTTTTTGACACCGGATTTTTACGGTAAAACGGGATTACCGTGGCTCGTCTTCGATTTACCATCGCTGGATACTGGTGCACCATGGTACTGTTCCATTTCAAATCCATGCACGCAGTTCTAAAAATCGTACGACACTGTTTCGCCATTTCGGACGGATGTTGCACCTTGCACCGCGGATGTTGCACCCTGTAGATATCGATTATTCGGACGACCATAACTTCCGACTCGTTTAGAGTTACGGGAGCCATAACCTGTCAAAACGAAGGCCACGGTGACTTATACGGCTTTGACAGCTTTCAGCCGTCAACGGATAGATTAATGCCCAAAAAGGACAACCCTAACCTCAATCGGGTCTCGTAAGTTTTTTACCCTTCGTTTTTTGACACCGGATTTTTAGAGTAAAACGGGATTACCATGCCTCGTCTTCAATTTACCATCGCTGGAGACTGGTGCACCATGGTACTGTTCCGTTTCAAATCAGTGCACACATTTTTAAAAGTCATACGGCACTGTTTCGCCATTTCGGACGGATGTTGCACCTTGCACCGCGGATGTTGCACCCTGTAGATATCGATTATTCGGACGACCATAACTTCTGGCTCGTTTAGAGTTACGGGAGCCATAACCTATAAAAACGAAGGCCACGGTGAGTTCTACCGCTTTAACCGCATTCAGCCGTCAACGGATAGATTAATGCCCAAAAAGGACAACCCGAATCTCAATCGGGCCTAGTAAGTTTTTTACCCGTCATTTTTTCGACACCGGATTTTTACGGTAAAACAGGATTACCGTGGCTCGTATTCGATTTACCATCGCTGGAGAGTGGTGCACCATGGTACTGTTCCGTTTCAAATCCGTGCACGCATTTCTAAAAGTCGTACGACACTGTTTCGCCATTTCGGAAGGATATTGCACCTTGCACCGCGGATGTTGCACCCTGTAGATATCGATTATTCGGACGGCCATAACTTCTGACTCGTTTAGAGTTACGGGAGCCATAACCTGTCAAAATGAAGGCCACGGTGAGTTCTAAGGCTTTGACCGCTTTCAGCCGTCAACGGATAGATTAATGCCCAAAAAGGACAACCCGAGCCTCAATCGGGTCTCGTAAGTTTTTTACCCTTCCTTTTTTCGACACCGGATTTTTACGGTAAAACGGGATTACCGTGGCTCGTCTTCGATTTACCATCGCTGGAGACTGGTGCACCATGGTACTGTTCCGTTTCAAATCCATGCACGCATTTCTAAAAGTCGTACGGCACTGTTTCGCTATTTCGGACGGATGTTGCACCTTGCACCGCGGATGTTGCACCCTGTAGATTTCGATTATTCGGACGGCTATAACTTCCGGCTCCTTTAGACTTACGGGAGCCATAACCTGTCAAAACGAAGGCCACGGTGAGTTCTACGGCTTTGATAGCTTTCAGCCGTCAACGGATAGATTAATGCCCAAGAAGGACAACCCAAACCTCAATCGGGTCTCGTAAGTTTTTTACCCTTCGTTTTTTCGACACCGGATTTTTACGGTAAAACGGGATTACCGTGGCTCTTCTCCGATTTATCATCGCTGGAGACTGGTGCACCATGGTACTATTCCGTTTCAAATCCATGCACGCATTTCTAAAAGTCGTACGACACTGTTTCGCCACTTCGGACGGATGTTGCACCCTGTAGATATCGATTATTCGGACGGCCATAACTTCTGGCTTGTTTACAGTTACGGGAGCCATAACCTGTCAAAACGAAGGCCACGGTGAGTTCTACGGCTTTGACCGCTTTCAGCCGTCAACGTATAGATTAATGCCCAAAAAGGACAACCCGAACCTCAATCGGGTCTCGTAAGTTTTTTACCCTTCGTTTTTTCGACACCGGATTTTTACGGTAAAACGGGATTACCGTGGCTCTTCTTCGATTTACCATCGCTGGAGACTGTTGCACCATGGTACTGTTCCGTTTCAAATCCATGCACGCATTTCTAAAAATCATACGACACTGTTTCGCCATTTCGGACGGATGTTGCACCCTGTGGATATCGATTATTCGGACGGCCATAACTTCTGGCTCGTTTAGAGTTACGGTAGCCATAACCTGTCAAAACGAAGGCCACGGTGAGTTCTATGGCTTTGACCGCTTTCAGCCATCAACGGATAGATTAATGCCCAAAAAGGACAACCCGAACCTCAATCGGGTCTCGTAAGTTTTTTACCCTTTGTTTTTTGACACCGGATTTTTACGGTAAAACGGGATTACCGTGGCTCGTCTTCCATTTACCATCGCTGGAGACTGGTGCACCATGGTGTTTGAACAAAAAATGGGCAAAAACCCTTAAGTCGTGTGATTCTGTTGATTTTACGTTGGTCTTTGTAATTTGGGTGATTTATGCAAATATATAAAAAGCAGGGACTAAACTGTAAAAGACACACAGATTTATAGTGGTTCGGCGTTCGTGCCTACGTCCACTTTGAAGGTTTTCCCTTTATTGCTTTGCTTGATTAGATTGATTAGAACGGATTACAATCTGAAAAATAGCTAAAAGAATTGAATTCAGCAGAGTCTGGGCTTGCTTTTTCTCTTCTGAATCTCCTCTCCCTTTTCTGAATGACCCGGGGCTCTATTTATAGGTGTGGAAGGCCAAAATCCCGCCTAAAACCTGGAGAGGCTGCTTTGCACGTGACGGGGGGCCCACAGGCCCGCGTTCTTGGAATGCGTGCCCAGTTTGGGATCGATTCGAAGTGAACTTCGAACCGATCAAAAAATTGTCCGATTGCGATGAAACTTGGCGTGGACGTTCCTCATCATGTAGACAAACTTCTGTAAAAATTTCATCGGATTTGAATCAGTAGGTTAGGAGTTATGATCGGTTCGAAATTGGGTGCTCGTCATGCTGGTTGCTTCGACTCCACTGATTCATTCGAATCCATATGGTTCGAATCCATATGGTTCGAAACCATATGGTTCGAACCCATAGGGTTCGAATCCATAGGTTCGAATCCATATGGTTCGACTCCATATGGTTCGAATCCATGCTTTTGTATGCGATGTGGATGGATTCGAAGCTTGGATGGATTCGAAGCTTCTGATGGATTCGAAGCTTCTGATGGATTCGAAGCTTAGTGATGGATTCGGAGCTTCTGATGGATTCGAAGCTTGGATGGATTCGAAGCTTCTGATGGATTCGAAGCTTCTGATGGAGTCGAAGGTGCTGATGGAGTCGAAGCTGATGGATTCGAAGGCGATGGAGTCGGAGCTTCTGATGGATTCGAAGTAGTGATGGACTCGAAGTTAAAGGATGGATTCGAAACTGATGGGTTCGAAACAGATGGTTTCGAACATGACGGGTTCGAACAGGATGGGTTCGAACATAGTGGTTTCGAAAAAGATGGGTTCGAACACGATGGGTTCGAACCAAGCAATGTGCACCGTCTCATCTTGAATCCATCATAACGTGAGCATACGACCTCGGATCGTCTTGAAATTTGAAATGTTGCCTTCTATGGTCTTTCTTGTCATGCCTTATCAATTGTGGCCCGTTCCGGACTCGGACAAAATTTACTGATATCCATAGCGAAATGAAGTGCGACCAGTCTCTGAGGCGAACTGTCTTTTGTTTTTGTCCAATCTTTTGGTATCACGGCTTTTGCCCAAAAAGCGGGATAACATTTTGCCCCCCAAAACATGCCTTGCGGTAGGAAGGTGTGTTTTGCAATGCCTTGATTTGGATGTTCATAAACTGTCGTCAACCTGTAAAGAACTTGATAGTTTTATATGTCCTCAAGTGACGATCGTTCGTGATCGAGTTATTCGGGATGGAGCGCGGCCGTTCATGGTCAAGCGCCTAACTTCAGATGACGATCGTTCGTGATCGAGTCATTTGAGGGAAAGTGCGACCCTGCGCGGTCAAGCGCGTAAATCCGTGCGTCGATCATTCGGGATCGATTCACCTGCGGTGAAATGCGACCGTTTAAGGTCAAGCGCCTAATTTCGAATGACGACCGTTCGCGATCGAGTTATTCGAGGTAAGGTGCGACAGTGCCTGGTCTGATGCTTAAAATCCATGTGTGGATCGTTCGGGATCGAGTAATCTGTGGTGAAATGCGACCGTTCAAGGTCAAGCACTCAACTTCAAATGACGATCGTTCGTGATCGAGTCATTCGAGGTAAAGCGCGACAGTGCGCGGTCAAGTGGTGGTCCTCAAATGACGACCGTTCGCGATCGAGCCATTTGAGGTAAGGTGTAGCAGTCAGCGATCAGGTGGTGGACCTCAAATGACGACCGTTCGCGATCGAGCCATTTGAGGTAAAGTGAGTTGTGCCGTTCGAGGCGGACCTCAAATGACGACCGTTCGCGATCGAGCAATTTGAGGTAAAGTGAGTTGTGACCGTTCGCGATCGTGTGCCGTTCGATGCGAGTTCGTGACTGTTCGAAGTCGGGTGCCGTTCGAGGCGAGTTAGCGTGCCCGGGAGGGCTTGATGTTTTGGATGCCAGGGTCACGTTCGGGTGAGTTCCTGGATTGTTTGTGTGCCTGTTGAAGGCGAATCAGTGTGCCCGGGGGGGCATGATACTGTTGATACCAGGTTCACGTTCGCGTGGGTCCCTGGATCATTTGTATAGGTATATCACTATCTCAGAGCATGCCTAAGGACCGTTCGCGACCCCGTATATGTGCAAGTAGCCTAGCCATTTCAGAGCTTATCAGAATCAAATATCTATTCAATAGATGAGTTTTAAAAACAAAAATGTCCAAACAAACCAAGTTCAAATGTCCAAATCAACATGAAATAAAAACAAAGCAAAGATGTCGAAGTGCAAGTTCCCACTACGAAGCAATCAATGATCATTCAGAGCATGCCTTGAGAACGTTCGCGATCTCGTACATTTGTAAATAATTCAGTTGAGTTAGTGGAAGCTTGCGACTTGTTCATCGATATTTTAACTAATTGATAACCAAACGACGTCCTGGATCAGGGTTGCCCCTGGTTGATGTAGATGGTGGCCGCTCAGGCTCCACTGCTGAAGCTCTCCTTCTCACATACTGAAGGAGCATACCGTTCCTGATGTGCCCTTCCACCTCGTCCTTCAGATGCCTACAATCATTAGTGTTATGACCGTTTAATTCGTGAAATACACAAAACTTATCTGATTTTCTCTCGCTAGAGGTTGGATCCCTTCGCATTGGTCTGCGATACGGAATCTGCTCCTTGGTATCCTGATAAATACGTTCCAAACTCTCAGTCGGCTCGGTGTAAGTAGTGAATCGCGGCTCTCTCCGCTGCCGTTTTGACCTGTCATCATAATCCTCGGTCCTTCGTTTTCCTTTATCCTTGTCTGAGTCCCTTTCGATAGGCTTTTTGTCTTTAAGCATATAAACATCTATTCCCACTCCTTCTTCTCTTTCTGCATTCGCATCCTCTAAACGTAAAAACTTTTCTGCCTTGTTGTAGAATTCCTCTAGATCTACGGGTGGATCTTTAGTCAATGAATTCTTGAATTCTGTGCCGTCAGCTACTCCGGACACAGCTGCCATTACCAACATGGACGGATCCGCTCGGTCCACTGAAGCTGCTGCTGCATTGAATCGTGCTAGATAACTCCTCAGGGTCCTTCCGGCTTTTTGCTTTAGGGTTGCCAAAGTCATCACATTCTTGGGTCTCATAATGTGAACCCTGAATTGCCTCATAAATCTCTCAATTAAACCATTCCACGTTCCGATGGATCCATTCTCTAATTGCCTAAACCACAATGCTGCAATATCCGTCAAATATAATGGAAAGCACCGGGCCATAACCTCCTCTGATGCCCCCAGCACTTCCATATGCCTCATATACTTTGTTAGATGAACCGTGGGGTCCGTTCTCCCATCATACGTGTTCAACGATGGTAACTTGAAATCCGGTGGGTTTCTAGCTTGTCTAATCGCCGAAGTGAAAGGACTCCTATTAACAGCCTCCAAATCCTTGTTTATCAAACCGCCTCTCATAGCTCTTCTAACCATCTCTGCCAATCTGTTATTGTCACCGAGATGCAATCTTCGTTCATTACTTTCAACCTGCCCCCCGAGTTCACGAGGGAATTCTGGAATCTTCCCCCTTGACTGAGCGTTCATTCCTCTGTTGCCTCCAGGTTGCGTGGGTACTCCTCTCTCTCCTTCCGGGACTGGATCTTCGTGCTCCAAGTGTGCGCCTTCTAATCCAGGTGCTATTCCGGATGGCCCTGCTCCGTTCTGAACTCCATCAGTTTCTCTATTCTGTGCTCCAAGTTGTCCAATTTGTTGGAATAAGTTCTGAATCAACTCCTCCTGTCTCTTCATCATCGTCTCCATTTCGTCCCTAGTGATGTAGATTGATGCTTGATTCCCTCCAGAGGAGGCCTCTTGACTTCCTTGTGGTTCACTTCTCTCAGGCCTAGGCCTTCTACTCGATTGTCTTGTCATAATTCCTAGATCTGAACTCCTGGATCTTCAAATTCAACTTCTTCCTGAATCAGTTTCTCAGTGAAAGCACCAAAATGTTTGCACAAAAAATGGGCAAACACCCTTAAGTCGTGTGATTCTGTTGATTTTACGTTGTTCTTTGTAATTTGGGTGATTTATGCAAATATATAAAAAGCAGGGACTAAACTGTAAAAGGCACACAGATTTATAGTAGTTCGGCGTTCGTGCCTACGTCCACTTTGAAGATTTTCCCTTTATTGCTTTGCTTGATTAGATTGATTACAACGGATTACAATCTGAAAAATAGCTAAAAGAATTGAATTCAGCAGAGTCTGAGCTTGCTTTTTCTCTTTTGAATCTCCTCTCCCTTTTCTGAATGACTCGGGGCTCTATTTATAGGTGTGGAAGGCCAAAATCCCGCCTAAAACCTGGAGAGGCTGCTTGGCACATGACGTGGGGCCCACAGGCCCGCGTTCTTGGAATGCTTGCCCAGTTTGGGATCGATTCGAAGTGAACTTCGAACCGATCAAAAAATTGTCCGATTACGATGAAACTTGGCGTGGACGTTCCTCATCATGTAGACAAACTTCTGTAAAAATTTCATCGGATTTGGATCAGTAGGTTGGGAGTTATGATCGGTTCGAAATTGGGTGCTCGTCATGCTGGTTGCTTCGACTCCACTGATTCATTCGAATCCATATGGTTCGAATCCATATGGTTCGAATCCATATGGTTCGAACCCATAGGGTTCGAATCCATAGGTTCGAATCCATATGGTTCGACTCCATATGGTTCGAATCCATGCTTTCGTATGCGATGTGGATGGATTCGAAACCGATGGCTGATGGATTCGAAGCTTGGATGGATTCGAAGCTTCTGATGGATTCGAAGCTTCTGACGGATTCGAAGCTTAGTGATGGATTCGGAGCTTCTGATGGATTCGAAGCTTGGATGGATTCGAAGCTTCTGATGGATTCGAAGCTTGGATGGATTCGAAGCTTAGTGATGGATTCGGAGCTTCTGATGGATTCAAAGCTTGGATGGATTCGAAGCTTCTGATGGATTCGAAGCTTGGATGGATTCGAAGCTTCTGATGGATTCGAAGCTTCTGATGGAGTCGAAGGTGCTGATGGAGTCGAAGCTGATGGATTCGAAGGCGATGGAGTCGGAGCTTCTGATGGATTCGAAGTAGTGATGGACTCGAAGTTAAAGGATGGATTCGAAACTGATGGGTTCGAAACAGATGGTTTCGAACATGACGGGTTCGAACAGGATGGGTTCGAACATGGTGGTTTCGAACATGATGGGTTCGAACACGATGGGTTCGAACCAAGCAATGTGCACCGTCTCATCTTGAATCCATCATAACTTGAGCATACGACCTCGGATCGTCTTGAAATTTGAAATGTTGGCTTCTATGGTCTTTCTTGTCATGCCTTATCAATTATGGCCCGTTCCGGACTCGGACTAAATTTACTGATATCCATAGCGAAATGAAGTGCGACCAGTCTCTGAGGCGAACTGTCTTTTGTTTTTGTCCAATCTTTTGGTATCACGGCTTTTGCCCAAAAAGCGGGATAACACATGGTACTGTTCCGTTTCAAATCCATGCACGCATTTCTAAAAATCGTACGACACTGTTTCTCCATTTCGGACAGATGTTGCACCTTGCACCGCGGATGTTGCACCCTGTAGATATCGATTATTCGGACGACCATAACTTCCGACTCGTTTAGAGTTACGGGAGCCATAACCTGTCAAAACGAAGGCCACGGTGACTTATACGGCATTGACAGCTTTCAGCCGTCAACGGATAGATTAATGCCCAAAAAGGAAAACCCAAACCTCAATCGGGTCTCGTAAGTTTTTTACCCTTCGTTTTTTGACACCAGATTTTTAGGGTAAACCGGGATTACCATGCCTCGTCTTCAATTTGCCATCGCTGGAGACCGGTGCACCATGGTACTGTTCCGTTTCAAATCAGTGCACACATTTTTAAAAGTCATACGGCACTGTTTCGCCATTTCGGACGGATGTTGCACCTTGCACCGCGGATGTTGCACCCTGTAGATATCGATCATTCGGATGACTATAACTTCTGGCTCGTTTAGAGTTACGAGAGCCATAACCTGTAAAAACGAAGGACACGGTGAGTTCTACTGCTTTGACCGCTTTCAGCCGTCAACGGATAGATTAATGCCCAAAAAGGACAACCCGAATCTCAATCGGGCCTAGTAAGTTTTTTACCCGTCATTTTTTCGACACCGGATTTTTACGGTAAAATAGGATTACCGTGGCTCGTATTCGATTTACCATCGCTGGAGATTGGTGCACCATGGTACTATTCCGTTTCAAATCCGTGCACGCATTTCTAAAAGTCGTACGACACTGTTTCGCCATTTCGGAAGGATATTGCACCTTGCACCGCGGATGTTGCACCCTGTAGATATCGATTATTCGGACGGCCATAACTTCCGACTCGTTTAGAGTTACGGGAGCCATAACCTGTCAAAATGAAGGCCACGGTGAGTTCTACAGCTTTGACCGCTTTCACCCGTCAACGGATAGATTAATGCCCAAAAAGGACAACCCGAGCCTCAATCGGGTCTCGTAAGTTTTTTACCCTTCGTTTTTTCGACACCGGATTTTTACGGTAAAACGGGATTACCGTGGCTCGTCTTCGATTTACCATCGCTGGAGACTGGTGCACCATGGTACTATTCCGTTTCAAATCCATGCACGCATTTCTAAAAGTCGTACGACACTGTTTCGCCATTTCGGACGGATGTTGCACCTTGCACCGCGGATGTTTCACCCTGTAGATATCAATTATTCGGACGGCCATAACTTCTGGCTCATTTAGAGTTACGGTAGCCATAACTTGTCAAAACGAAGGCCATGGTGAGTTCTATGGCTTTGACGGCTTTCAGCCGTCAACGGATAGATTAATGCCCAAAAGGGACAACCCGAACCTCAATCGGGTCTCGTAAGTTTTTTACCCTTCGTTTTTTGACACCGGATTTTTACGGTAAATCGGGATTACCGTGGCTCGTCTTCGATTTACCATCGCTGGAGACTAGTGCACCATGGTACTGTTCCGTTTCAAATCCATGCATGCATTTCTAAAAGTCGTACGACACTGTTACGCCATTTCGGACGGATGTTGCACCTTGCACCGGGGATGTTGCACCCTGTAGATATCGATTATTCGGACGGCTATAACTTCCGGCTCATTTAGAATTACGGGAGCCATAACTTGTCAAAACGAAGGCCACGGTGAGTTCTACGGCTTTGATAGCTTTCAGCCGTCAACGGATAGATTAATGCCCAAAAAGGACAACCCAAACCTCAATCGGGTCTCGAAAGTTTTTTACCCTTCGTTTTTTCGACACCGGATTTTTACGGTAAAACGGGATTACCGTGGCTCTTCTTCGATTTACCATCGCTGGAAACTGGTGCACCATGGTACTATTCCGTTTAAAATCCATGCACGCATTTCTAAAAGTCGTACGACACTGTTTCGCCATTTCGGACGGATGTTGCACCCTGTAGATATCGATTATTCGGACGGCCATAACTTCTGGCTCGTTTACAGTTACGGGAGCCATAACCTGTCAAAACGAAGGCCACGGTGAGTTCTACGGCTTTGACCGCTTTCAGCCGTCAATGGATAGATTAATGCCCAAAAAGGACAACCCGAACCTCAATCGGGTCTCGTAAGTTTTTTACCCTTCGTTTTTTGACACCGTATTTTTACGGTAAAACGGGATTACCGTGGCTCATCTTCGATTTACCATCGCTGGAGACTAGTGCACCATGGTACTGTTCCGTTTCAAATCCATGCACGCATTTCTAAAAATCTTACGACACTGTTTCGCCATTTTGGACGGATGTTGCACCTTGCACCGCGGATGTTGCACCCAGTAGATATCGATTATTCGGACGACCATAACTTCCGACTCGTTTAGAGTTACGGGAGCCATAACCTGTCAAAACGAAGGCCACGGTGAGTTATACGGCTTTGACCACTTTCAGCCGTCAACGGATAGATTAACGCCCAAAAAGGACAATCCAAACCTCAATCGGGTCTCGTAAGTTTTTTACCCTTCGTTTTTTGACAACGGATTTTTAGGGTAAAACGGGATTACCGTGCCTCGTCTTCAATTTACCATCGCTGGAGACTGGGGCACCATGGTACTGTTCCGTTTCAAATCAGTGCACACATTTTTAAAAGTCGTACGGCACTGTTTCGCCATTTCGGACGGATGTTGCACCTTGCACCGCGGATGTTGCACCCTGTAGATATCGATTATTCGGACGGCCATAACTTCTGCCTCGTTCAGAGTTATGGGAGCCATAACCTGTAAAAACGAAGGCCACGGTTAGTTCTACCGCTTTGACCGCTTTCAGCCGTCAACGGATAGATTAATGCCCAAAAAGGACAACCCGAACCTTAATCGGGTCTCGTAAGTATTTTACCCCTCTTTTTAGACACCGGATTTTTATGGTAAATCGGGATTACCATGGCTCGTCTTCGATTTACCATCGCTAGAGACTGGTGCACCATGGTACTGTTCCGTTTCAAATCCATGCATGCATTTCTAAAAGTCGTACGACACTGTTACGCCATTTCGGACGGATGTTGCACCTTGCACCGCGGATGTTGCACCCTCTAGATATCGATTATTCGGACGGCCATAACTTCTGGCTCGTTCAGAGTTACGGGATCCAAAACCTGTCAAAACGAAGGCCACGGTGAGTTCTACGGCTTTGACTTCTTTCAGCCGTCAACGGATAGATTAACCCAAAAAGGACAACCCGAACCTCAATGGGGTCTCGTAAGTTTTTTACCCTTCGTTTTTTGACACCGGATTTTTACGGTAAAACGGGATTACCGTGGCTCGTCTTCGATTTACCATCGCTGGAGACTGGTGCACCATGGTACTGTTCCGTTTCAAATCCATGTATGCATTTCTAAAAGTCGTACGACACTGTTACGCCATTTCGGACAGATGTTGCACCTTGCACCGCGGATGTTGCACCCTGTAGATATCGATTATTCGGACGGCTATAACTTCCGGCTCTTTTAGAGTTACGGGAGTCATAACCTGTGACGACCGCCCATGACTCCCGCACCAAAACAAGAGGATAGTGCGCTGAAAGGTGTGCCAGGCCGCCATGGACGATAGTCAAGGTAAAATAAAATCGCAGAATCTCTATCGTAACTCACAGCGCATGGATAAAATACAATAGAGAAATATATAGTGAAGTCTCATAACAGAAAATCATCATATAAGCATCACAGAAGTTTTATACAATCAAATGAGTCATCAATACATCTGAGCCTCACTACATCACTCAATCAGATACAACAGCGGAACACCCAGTACATATAAGAAAATAATATGCATAGCCTCCTGCTCGTCTTCGTCATCATCAACGGAAAACTCTAGCACAGCACCTGCCACCTGCTACCTAGTCTGCCCATCCCAAACATGGATGAACAGCCCAAGGTAATAAGAGGAGACATAAAACCTTGAGTCAGACAAAGTCTTAGTGAGCAGTAAATTAACTATCAAACATACCAAAAGAGCATAAGGAAATAAAAGGAATAGGAACCAAACCATCCCACTCCACCTCTTTCTACAGTGATAGCCCCCAGACACACACTAAGGAGAAGCAAGCATAACATAGCAGATAAGTAAGATAAAGCAATAATCACTCGAGTCAAGAACGATGTTTTCCAAATACAAACCCCCAAGGCCTAAACCAAGATCAGATAAGCACCCAGAAAACACCGCTCTTGAAGCCGAATGATGATACAACCAAACATCCAAACATCCATGACTCTGGCTATCACTGTTATCATTTCCTTGATTTCATCGTTAGTTGAATGACCGCCTGTCAAGGGCTAATGGTAACCCCGGTTTAGCTATAACTCCGCACGTCATCGTGACCCGTGCCTAAGCCGAACGCATCAGCCCAGAGTACTAGCACGTCATCATGACCCATGCCTGGAACGTCATCGTGACCCGTTCCAACGTACCCTTGCTTTGAGTATGCTAGAACCTTCAACAACGATGAGATCTTAGCCTCCTAGTCATCCTCCTCGACGACTACTTCCATACTAGCTCAAGCGCCTCTCAAGCTAACCATTATCCACCCCAACCCGGACCGCATCACCGAGTTATAACTTTGCACGTCATCATGACCCGTGCTTGGAACGTCTTCGTGACCCGTCCCATCACAACATATGTCTTGCCTCATCACATCATAGCAAAGTCTCTCAACTTGGAACGTCATCATGACCCGTCCCATCTCAACACAAGCCTTGCCTCATCATATCATCGCAAAGTCCCAACTCAACCATGCTTTGCCTTCTCGCATCATGGCAAGATCCCATATCCTCGAATTCATCCATATGAGCTTCCACATCCGCTTCATATGCCATCGGCAGCTTTCACCATTCAAGAGCCTTTCCACTTAGCTTTTGAATCATCTTCACCATCTTGTTCCAAATCAACTACAAGCTAACTTGGAGCAATCAAATCTAACATACATTCAAACATTCAAGCATTCAAACAAGATATATTAAGCAATATTAACTATAATGGCAATTTCGTAATTAAGTGAGCAAAAGTCCAACATATGTGAAATCATGGTTTTTAGCATAGATCTATCAAATCTAAAACATGGGTTTTGTCTCTAATACTTGATAAATAACTTCTATAGACAAACATCTTCAAATATGATGGATCTACATGCAGATTTAAGGAAAATGCGAGAAAACGCTAACTTTAACACATAAACATATCACCAATCCCATATACTCCTTTGGATCCGCGTGAGAGATAACTACCACTCACCAAATCACCCAAACAACCTAAAAGCAATCAACTCCAAATCTGGACAGCAAGGATTCAAGCTCGATTCGTCGAAATCTCGCTTGAAATGGTGAAATCTAGCTTCGTCGGATGAAGATCTTCAACTTGGGCTCTTCGATCTTCGATCTTGATCTTCGATCTTCAATGGATGTTAGCGCTTGATTGAAGTAGAGAAAGAAGTGAAGAAAATACTGTAGTCGAGTCTTCAAAATGGCAGCACTTCGTCGCTTCAAAAACCGGTGCCAAAAAGTGAGCCGAACACCTCTATTTATAGGCTGGACACACCATGAGTCGTCGCCCCTATGAGTCGGTCCCGACTCATCATGAGTCGTCTACGACTCATCTCCTGCCGACTCATCCTTGCCGACTCAACCTAGCACAGCCGACCCAACATCCTACCGAGACAACAACCTAGCTACACAACGGCTCAACGACTCAACAAGCAGCCGACCTAAGCTTCTATCGACTCACCATACCAAGGTACCAGGTCATACGACTCAACCAGGGTGCCGACTTAACTACATACGACTCAAAACATACACGGCCTAAGACACAAGTCTTCTAACGACTCACGACTCATCCCATGAGTCGTACCTAACGACTCAAAGACCTAACGACTCATCACTCTAGCCGACTCAACTGCACTGCCTACCGACTCAAGCCAACGACTCAACAACCCAGGCCGACCTACGACTTAATACTAGAGCCGACTCACGACTCAACACCCTACCGACTCATCATGAGTCGTTAACAACTCAATACCTCACTCGGTCAAACGACTCACGACTCATGGCCTCACCGACTCAACTACCCACGACCTAAGTCCTAAGTCGGTCTCTCTATGAGTCGTGACTCCTACACAACCTATCCTATGAGTCGGTTACGACTCAAGCCTTAGCTCGGCTATACTATAAGTCGGTCTATCCTTATCTCGGCCAACATTCTAAACTGCTACCCCTTCTTGAGTCGGTCACTACTCATCCCTTAACTCGGCAAATCCATGAGTCGTTGCCTACCTTAACTCGGTCCATTCCCTTAAGTCGTCTACGACTTATCTATGAGTCGGTCACGACTCATCACTTGCACTCAGGTCAACTCCTAAACGACTCAAGCTAGAGGCAATACAAACAACACTATCGACCTGCAAATTCTACGATTTATCGACACGTAAAATACGGGTCGTTACATTCTCTCCCCCTTAGGAATTTCGCCCCCGAAATTCCAAGCAAACAACAGCAATCAAAGATATTCCGCATGCCTACCATCCATAGCAATCAACAAACCATGCAACCAATTCTAGCCTAGCATGCAGAACTCTAAGACTTAGAACAAGCTACAAATTCATGAGATGTCACGACACTTTAGGGCCATACCTCGAAGAGTCCGGGATGAGCTGCCTTCATCCTCTCTTCCTCCTCCCACGTACAGTCGTTGACATCATCACTCCATTGTACCTTGAGCAACGTAATCGTCTTCCTCCTAAGCTGTTTCGTATCAGTTTCAACAATACAAAGCGGCTTACGAGGTCTCGTAACCACTGGATCAACCTCCAAGTCTTCACAGCTACCAGTAGAAACCACCGTACTTGGGTCGTGCACATACTTCCGTAGATAAGATACATGAAAAACATTATGCACTCCCGCCATCTTTTCCGGTAACTCCAATCTATAAGCGAGCTTTCCAATTCGCTCGATAATCGGGAATGGTCCAACGAATCTCGGAGTTAACTTTCCTTTGTTCCCGAATCTTATAACATTCTTCAATGGAGAAATCTTCACAAAAACCATATCACCCACGTCGAATTCCAAATCCTTTCGACGATTATCTGCATAACTTTTCTGACGATCTTGGGCTGCTTTCATTCGTTGTCGAATGATCTCTATACAATCCGAAGTCTGTCGAATCATCTCTGGCCCAAGTATCGGCTTTTCTCCAGCTTCCAACCAACATGTCGGAGAGTTACACGGTCTTCCATATAATGCCTCATACGGTGCCATTCCAATACTCGACTGATAACTGTTATTATAAGCAAATTCCACCAAATGAAGGTGATCCTCCCATGATCCTCCGAAGTCCAAAACACAAGCTCTAAGAAGATCTTCCAAAACCCGGTTGACTCTCTCAGTCTGACCATCTGTTTGAGGGTGATAAGCTGTACTCAAACACAACTCAGTTCCCAAAACTTCCTGGAAGCTCTTCCAAAATTCACTTGTGAACAATGGATCTCGATCGCTCACTATACTCTTCGGAATACCATGGAATCGAACAATCCACTTCACATACAACTCAGCCAACTTCGATGCAGTTCTTGTCGATCGAACAGGAATGAACCTTGCACTCTTGGTCAAACGATCTACAATGACCCAAATCCCTTCATTCCCTGCCCTGGTCCTAGGTAGACCATCAATAAAATCCATCGACACTTGCTCCCACTTCCACGTAGGAACTTCTAATGGCTGAAGTAATCCACTGGGCTTCTTCTGCTCAGCTTTCACCAACTGACAGTTCATACACTTGGAAATAAAATTTCCAACATCCTTCTTCATACCTTCCCAGTAGTAAGCTCTCTTCATATCCCGATACATCTTATTTCCACCTGGATGGATTGTCAGCTTCGAGTGATGACTTTCCCTCAGAACTTCATCTCTCAATCCATCTATATCGGGAACAACCAATCGTCCTTGCTTTCGAAGCCAACCCTCTCGATCGACCTCGAATCCCTTATCCTTCTCTGGTTCCAATCCAGATTCCAAATCACGGATAATCTTGACAAGCTTATCATCTTTCTTTTGGCTCTCGCCAATTCTTTCCACTAGAGTAGGCCTTATTGATAAGTTTGCCAACATCTCAGGTTCCAACTCGCATCTAGGCCTGAAATCAAACTCAGCCAAATACTCGAGACTCCTCCACTCTGAAAACATGGCTCCCAAACCTGCATGTCTTCGACTTAACGCATCAGCCACTGCGTTACCTTTTCCCGGAGTATAGGCTATACCAAAATCATAAGATGCTAGAAACTCTAACCACCTTTGCTGTCGAAGATTCAAATCCTTTTGGGAGAACAGATACTTCAACGACTTATGATCTGTAAACAACTCAAATCTAACCCCCAATAGGTAGTGTCTCCACATCTTCAAAGCAAACACAATCGCCGCTAACTCCAAATCATGAGTTGGATAGTTCCTTTCATGCGGCTTCAGTTGTCGACTAGCATACGCAACAACTTTATCCTTCTGCATTAGCACTGCTCCCAGTCCAGTGCCACATGCATCGGTGTAAACCACCATCTCATCATTCCCACTTGGAATAGTCAATACAGGAGCACTCGTCAATCGCTCTTTCAGGATTACGAAGGCTTGCTCACACTTGTCATCCCATCTGAACACTTGGTTCTTCTTCGTTAATCCTGTCAACGGTGCAGCTATCTTGGAAAAATCCTTGATAAACCGACGATAATATCCTGCTAATCCAAGAAAACTTCTCACATCAGATGCATTCTTAGGTCTAATCCAATCCTGGATCGCTGCCACCTTAGCGGGATCAACCGCTATTCCACTTCCAGAGATAACATGGCCTAAGAACCTCACTTCACTCTTCCAGAAGTGACACTTCGAAAACTTAGCCTTCAGCTGATGTTTCCGTAAAGTTTCCAAAACAATCTTCAAGTGCGTCTTGTGCTCTTCCTCAGTTCTGGAATAAACCAAAATATCATCCACGAACACAAGCACGAACTTATTCAACTGATCTCTGAATACTCTATTCATAAGATCCACAAAATATGCTGGTGCGTTAGTCAACCCAAACGGCATTACCAGCCACTCATAAAACCCGGATGGTGTCCTGAAAGCAGTCTTCGGCACACTATCCCTCGCCACTCTCAACTGGTGAAATCCCGTTGCCAAATCCATCTGAGAAAACACCTTAGCCTCGTGAAGCTGATCAAACAAGTCATCTATTCTCGGCAATGGATACTTGTTCTTCTTAGTCACCTTATTCAGCTCACGATAATCAACACACAACCTCAACGATCCATCCGCTTTGGTTGCGAACACAACGGGCGCACCCCATTCGGACACACTTCTCCGAATGAATCCTTTCCGTAAAAGGTCATCAACTTGCACCTTCAGCTCTTGCTGCTCCCTCGGTGCCATCCGCCTAAGAGGCATCACAACAGGTCTGGCTCCCTCAACTAGATCGATACGAAACTCGATCTCCCTATGCGGCGGCAACCCTTTGACCTCGTCAAAGACATCCTCAAATCCATTCACAATAGGCACCGATGACAGTCCTTCCCGTGGAACAACCAGCGAATACATGAAGCTCATGAAGACGCCTTCCTCATGCTTACATCGTATCACAACCTTTCGCCCTTCCACATTCCCGACTGTCACCTCCAGCCTCTCACAATCAATCCTAGCCGCATACTTCCTAAGCCAGTCCATACCCAAAATAATTCTGAACCCCGCAAAGTTCAGAACAAAGCAATCACAGACAAACGAGCAATCATGACTCGAAACAACTAGACCACGGCATGTCATACACAAACATGACGAACCCCCAACTGGATTAGTCACAACCAATGGCCTATCAACAATTTCCGGTTTCAAACCTAACCGGCCTACCAAATCATCACAAACAAAAGAATGCGATGCTCCAGTATCAAACAACACTCTAACTGGAACACCACAAATGGAAAGAGTACCTTGAACCACCACACTCTTCCCCTTCTCTGCAGCAGTAGGGACTCTTGAAGACGACGGCACAGCTTCCAAAGCATAGGCTTGCACAACCTGCCTATCTTTCCTCGGCTCTGGACAGTCCTTCTTAATGTGTCCCAGCTTATCACAGTTGTAACACTTCAACTGCACCTTCGGATTCTTGCAATCCCGAGAAAGATGACCCTTCTGACGGCAGTTATAACAAGTCACCTCGCCCTTCGGCTTCTTCTGGCCATCCGTACCCTTCTGTTGCTGCTGCTTCCTCTTCTTGTTGCCATTCTGCTGTGGTTTAGATCCTTCCCTGGTTATAGCAACAACAGAACTTTCCTTAGGGAACAAACTCTCATGCCTCAAAGCTTTCTCCACAAGCTTCTCAAATGGATCGTCCAGATGATCCACTAACTGCCTTCCAAGATAAGCATCCAGACCAGTCACAAACTTTTCATTCTTCTGGTAGGGAGAATCAATATATGATCTGGCATACTTAGACAAAGCTTCGAACTCAGAAATGTACTCCAGAACAGGCCTCCCGCCTTGTTTGAGCTCTACAAACATCTTAAACAAAACAGACCTCTGAGCAGTAGAGATGAACTTGGCTTCAAATCTAACTTGGAACTGCTCCCAAGTAATATCCTCTTCTGGTGTATCTATGGTGATAGAATTCCACCAATCTGCAGCTCTTCCCTGAAGCTGTCTCGATGCAAGCTTCCTCTTGGTTGCATCCTCAATCCCTAAATCACCAAAAATCCTTCGGCAAGCATCAATCCATCTCTGCACCTCAATAGTCGACTCCGTCCCTAAGAAAGCTTTTCCTCCAAGCGAAGTATAATCCTTGCAAAGCTTAGCAAAATCCTCTGGTCTTGGAGCTTGGACTTGAACTCCCACATCCACAGAAGATCCTGAAGCTGGTACTCTCCTCAGGATAGAAGTCATCATAGCTTCAAACATAGCTCCATAATCAACAGCTTCCCTAGCAGCTCGACTATCTCTTGCAGCTTGTCTCTCGCTTCTACTCATCCTTATTATCTGAAAAGAAGAATGATTAGAACACCTTAAGAAACAACTGCATAAGGAGTTCAAATCCATCTAAGCTACTATATTATATATAGTAATCATCCATCAAAATACAATTACGTCTCTCTTACGTAGTTACGTCAGAGAGCGTTGGCTAAAATCGATTAACCAAAGCTCTGATACCAAATGTGACGACCGCCCATGACTCCCGCACCAAAACAAGAGGATAGTGCGCTGAAAGGTGTGCCAGGCCGCCATGGACGATAGTCAAGGTAAAATAAAATCGCAGAATCTCTATCGTAACTCACAGCGCATGGATAAAATACAATAGAGAAATATATAGTGAAGTCTCATAACAGAAAATCATCATATAAGCATCACAGAAGTTTTATACAATCAAATGAGTCATCAATACATCTGAGCCTCACTACATCACTCAATCAGATACAACAGCGGAACACCCAGTACATATAAGAAAATAATATGCATAGCCTCCTGCTCGTCTTCGTCATCATCAACGGAAAACTCTAGCACAGCACCTGCCACCTGCTACCTAGTCTGCCCATCCCAAACATGGATGAACAGCCCAAGGTAATAAGAGGAGACATAAAACCTTGAGTCAGACAAAGTCTTAGTGAGCAGTAAATTAACTATCAAACATACCAAAAGAGCATAAGGAAATAAAAGGAATAGGAACCAAACCATCCCACTCCACCTCTTTCTACAGTGATAGCCCCCAGACACACACTAAGGAGAAGCAAGCATAACATAGCAGATAAGTAAGATAAAGCAATAATCACTCGAGTCAAGAACGATGTTTTCCAAATACAAACCCCCAAGGCCTAAACCAAGATCAGATAAGCACCCAGAAAACACCGCTCTTGAAGCCGAATGATGATACAACCAAACATCCAAACATCCATGACTCTGGCTATCACTGTTATCATTGCCTTGACTTCATCGTTAGTTGAATGACCGCCTGTCAAGGGCTAATGGTAACCCCAGTTTAGCTATAACTCCGCACGTCATCGTGACCCGTGCCTAAGCCGAACGCATCAGCCCAGAGTACTAGCACGTCATCATGACCCGTTCCTGGAACGTCATCGTGACCCGTTCCAACGTACCCTTGCTTTGAGTATGCTAGAACCTTCAACAACGATGAGATCTTAGCCTCCTAGTCATCCTCCTCGACGACTACTTCCATACTAGCTCAAGCGCCTCTCAAGCTAACCATTATCCACCCCAACCCGGACCGCATCACCGAGTTATAACTTTGCACGTCATCATGACCCGTGCTTGGAACGTCTTCGTGACCCGTCCCATCACAACATATGTCTTGCCTCATCACATCATAGCAAAGTCTCTCAACTTGGAACGTCATCATGACCCGTCCCATCTCAACACAAGCCTTGCCTCATCATATCATCGCAAAGTCCCAACTCAACCATGCTTTGCCTTCTCGCATCATGGCAAGATCCCATATCCTCGAATTCATCCATATGAGCTTCCACATCCGCTTCATATGCCATCGGCAGCTTTCACCATTCAAGAGCCTTTCCACTTAGCTTTTGAATCATCTTCACCATCTTGTTCCAAATCAACTACAAGCTAACTTGGAGCAATCAAATCTAACATACATTCAAACATTCAAGCATTCAAACAAGATATATTAAGCAATATTAACTATAATGGCAATTTCGTAATTAAGTGAGCAAAAGTCCAACATATGTGAAATCATGGTTTTTAGCATAGATCTATCAAATCTAAAACATGGGTTTTGTCTCTAATACTTGATAAATAACTTCTATAGATAAACATCTTCAAATATGATGGATCTACATGCAGACTTAAGGAAAATGCGAGAAAACGCTAACTTTAACACATAAACATATCACCAATCCCATATACTCCTTTGGATCCGCGTGAGAGATAACTACCACTCACCAAATCACCCAAACAACCTAAAAGCAATCAACTCCAAATCTGGACAGCAAGGATTCAAGCTCGATTCGTCGAAATCTCGCTTGAAATGGTGAAATCTAGCTTCGTCGGATGAAGATCTTCAACTTGGGCTCTTCGATCTTCGATCTTGATCTTCGATCTTCAATGGATGTTAGCACTTGATTGAAGTAGAGAAAGAAGTGAAGAAAATACTGTAGTCGAGTCTTCAAAATGGCAGCACTTCGTCGCTTCAAAAACCGGTGCCAAAAAGTGAGCCGAACACCTCTATTTATAGGCTGGACACACCATGAGTCGTCGCCCCTATGAGTCGGTCCCGACTCATCATGAGTCGTCTACGACTCATCTCCTGCCGACTCATCCTTGCCGACTCAACCTAGCACAGCCGACCCAACATCCTACCGAGACAACAACCTAGCTACACAACGGCTCAACGACTCAACAAGCAGCCGACCTAAGCTTCTATCGACTCACCATACCAAGGTACCAGGTCATACGACTCAACCAGGGTGCCGACTTAACTACATACGACTCAAAACATACACGGCCTAAGACACAAGTCTTCTAACGACTCACGACTCATCCCATGAGTCGTACCTAACGACTCAAAGACCTAACGACTCATCACTCTAGCCGACTCAACTGCACTGCCTACCGACTCAAGCCAACGACTCAACAACCCAGGCCGACCTACGACTTAATACTAGAGCCGACTCACGACTCAACACCCTACCGACTCATCATGAGTCGTTAACAACTCAATACCTCACTCGGTCAAACGACTCACGACTCATGGCCTCACCGACTCAACTACCCACGACCTAAGTCCTAAGTCGGTCTCTCTATGAGTCGTGACTCCTACACAACCTATCCTATGAGTCGGTTACGACTCAAGCCTTAGCTCGGCTATACTATAAGTCGGTCTATCCTTATCTCGGCCAACATTCTAAACTGCTACCCCTTCTTGAGTCGGTCACTACTCATCCCTTAACTCGGCAAATCCATGAGTCGTTGCCTACCTTAACTCGGTCCATTCCCTTAAGTCGTCTACGACTTATCTATGAGTCGGTCACGACTCATCACTTGCACTCAGGTCAACTCCTAAACGACTCAAGCTAGAGGCAATACAAACAACACTATCGACCTGCAAATTCTACGATTTATCGACACGTAAAATACGGGTCGTTACATAACCTGTCAAAACGAAGGCCACGGTGAGTTCTACAGCTTTGACAGCTTTCAACCGTCAACGGATAGATTAATTCCCAAAAAGGACAACCCGAACCTCAATCGAGTCTCGTAAGTTTTTTGCCCTTCGTTTTTTCGACACCGGATTTTTACGGTAAAACGGGATTACCGTGGCTCGTCTTCGATTTACCATCGCTGGAGACTGGTGCACCATGGTACTGTTCCGTTTCAAATCCATGCACTCATTTCTAAAAGTCGTACGGCACTGTTTCGCTATTTCGGACGGATGTTGCACCTTGCACCGCGGATGTTGCACCCTGTAGATTTCGATTATTCGGACGGCTATAACTTCCGGCCCTTTTAGACTTACGGGAGCCATAACCTGTCAAAACGAAGGCCACGGTGAGTTCTACGGCTTTGATAGCTTTCAGCCGTCAACGGATAGATTAATGCCCAAAAAGGACAACCCAAACCTCAATCGGGTCTCGTAAGTTTTTTACCCTTCGTTTTTTCGACACCGGATTTTTACGGTAAAACGGGATTACCGTGGCTCTTCTTCGATTTATCATCGCTGGAGACTGGTGCACCATGGTACTATTCCGCTTCAAATCCATGCACGCATTTCTAAAAGTCGTACGACACTGTTTCGCCATTTCGGACGGATGTTGCACCCTGTAGATATCGATTATTCGGACGGCCATAACTTCTGGCTCGTTTACAGTTACGGGAGCCATAACCTGTCAAAACGAAGGCCACGGTGAGTTCTACGGCTTTGACCGCTTTCTGCCGTCAACGGATAGATTAATGCCCAAAAAGGACAACCCGAACCTCAATCGGGTCTCGTAAGTTTTTTACCCTTCGTTTTTTCGACACCGGATTTTTACGGTAAAAGGGGATTACCGTGGCTCTTCTTCGATTTACCATCGCTGGAGACTGGTGCACCATGGTACTGTTCTGTTTCAAATCCATGCACGCATTTCTAAAAATCATACGACACTGTTTCGCCATTTCGGACGGATGTTGCACCCTGTGGATATCGATTATTCGGACGGCCATAACTTCTGGCTCGTTTAGGGTTACGGGAGCCATAACCTGTCAAAACGAAGGCCACGGTGAGTTCTACGGCTTTGACCGCTTTCAGCCGTCAACGGATAGATTAATGCCCAAAAAGGACAACCCGAACCTCAATCGGGTCTCGTAAGTTTTTTACCCTTTGTTTTTTGACACCGGATTTTTACGGTAAAACGGGATTACCGTGGCTCGTCTTCGATTTACCATCGCTGGAGACTGGTGCACCATGGTGTTTGAACAAAAAATGGGCAAAAACCCTTAAGTCGTGTGATTCTGTTGATTTTACATTGTTCTTTGTAATTTGGGTGATTTATGCAAATATATAAAAAGCAGGGACTAAACTGTAAAAGACACACAGATTTATAGTGGTTCGGCATTCGTGCCTACGTCCACTTTGAAGGTTTTCCCTTTATTGCTTTGCTTGATTAGATTGATTACAACGGATTACAATCTGAAAAATAGCTAAAAGAATTGAATTCAGTAGAGTCTGTGCTTGCTTTTTCTCTTCTGAATCTCCTCTCCCTTTTCTGAATGACCCGGGGCTCTATTTATAGGTGTGGAAGGCCAAAATCCCGCCTAAAACCTGGAGAGGTTGCTTTGCACGTGACGGGGCGCCCACAGGCCCGCGTTCTTGGAATGCGTGCCCAGTTTGGGATCGATTCGAAGTGAACTTCGAACCGATCAAAAAATTGTCCGATTGCGATGAAACTTGGCGTGGACGTTCCTCATCATGTAGACAAACTTCTGTAAAAATTTCATCGGATTTGAATCAGTAGGTTGGGAGTTATGATCGGTTCGAAATTGGGTGCTCGTCATGCTGGTTGCTTCGACTCCACTGATTCATTCTGTGACGACCGCCCATGACTCCCGCACCGAAACAAGAGAATAGTGCGCTGAAAGGTGTGCAAGGCAGCCATGGACGATAGTCAGGGTAAAATAAAATCGCAGAATCTCTATCGTAGCTCACAGCGCATGGATAAAATACAATAGAGAAATATATAGTGAAGCCACATAACAGAAAATCATCATATAAGCATCACAGTAGTTTTATACAATCATCTCAATAAATCCATACATCAAGACCTCACTACAAAACTCTCATCAAATACAGCAGCGGATACCCAGCACAAATAAGAAATAATATGCATAGCCTCCTGCTCGTCTTCGTCATCATCAGCGGAGAACTCTAAGCACAGCACCTGTCACCTGCTACCTAGTCTGCCCATCCCAACATGGATGAACAGCCCAAGGTAATAAGAGGAGACATAAAACCTTGAGTCAGACAAAGTCTTAGTGAGCGGTAAATTAACTATCAAACATACCAAAAGAGCATAAGAGATAAAAGGAATAGGAACCAAACCATCCCACTCCACCTCTTTCTACAGTGATAGCCCCCAGACACACACTAAGGAGAAGCAATCATAGCATAGCAGGTAATTAAAATAGAGCAATAATCACTCGAGTCAAGGACGATGTTTTCCAAATACAAACCCCCAAGGCCTAAACCAAGATCAGATAAGCACCCAGAAAACACCGCACTTGAGGCCGAATGATAATACAACCAAACATCCATGACTCTGGCTATCACTGTTATCATTGCCTTGATTTCACCATTAGTTGAATGACCATCCGTCAAGGGCTAATGGTAACCCCGGTTCTAGCCATAACTCCGCACGTCGTCGCAGCCCGTGCCTAGGAATTTTCGCAACTACCCAGAGTACTAGCACGTCGTCGCAGCCCGTGCTTGGAACGTCGTCGCAGCCCGTTCCAATGTACTCTTGCTTTGAGCATGCTAGAACCTTCAACAACGATAAGATCTCAGCCTCCTAGTCATCCTCCTCGACGACTATTTCCATACTAGCTCAAGTGCCTCTCAAGCTAACCATTATCACCAACCCGGATCGCATCACCGAGTTATCAACATAACTTTGCACGTCGTCGCAGCCCGTGCTTGGAACGTCATCATGACCCGTCCCATCACAACATCACACTTTGCTTCATCGCATCATAGCAAAGTTCCATATCAATCTCATGCCTTGCCTCATCACATCATAGCAAGGTCCCATCTCATATCATACTTTGCCTCCTCGCATCATGACAAAGACTATCACCATCAAATCCATCCATATGAGCTTTCACATCCGCTTCATATGCCACAGGCAGCTTTCACCATTCAAGAGCCTTTCCACTTAGCTTTTGAATCATCTCGAACCATCTTGTTCCAAATCAACCACTAGCTAACTTGAAACAATCCAAATCAATCATACATCCAAACAATCAAGCATTCAAACAAGATCTAATAAGTAATATCAACAATAATGGCAATTTCGTAAATAAATGAGCAAAAGTCCAACATATGTGAAATCATGGTTTTTAGCATAGATCTATCAAATATAAAACATGGGTTTTGTCTCTAACACTTGTTAAATAAACTTGCATAAACAAACATCTTTGGAAACAATGGATCTAGACTTGGATCTAAGAAAAATGCATGAAATCTCTAACTTTAACACTCAAACAAGCCACCAATCCAATATACTCCTTTGGGTCCGCATGCGAGATAACTACCACTCACCAAATCACCCAAACACTTCAAATACAACCCACTTCAGATCTGGACAGCGGAGATGAAGGCTTGATCCGGCGATATCTCGCTTCAATCGAAGAAATCTAGCTCGAACGGATGAAGATCTTCAACTTTGGCACTTGGATCTTCGATCTCGATCTTCGATCTTGGATGGATGTTAGATCTAGATTAGAATGGAGAAAAGAAGATGAAGAAATGTTGTAGACGAGTCTTCAAAATGGCAGCACTTCGTCGCTTCAAAAACCGGTGCCAAAAAGTGAGCCGAACCCCTCTATTTATAGGCTGGAACCACCCTGAGTCGTCGCCCTTAGGTCGTCGCCGACCCAACTCCTGAGTCGCCCCCCGACTCATCCCCATGCCGACTCAACACAGCCGACTTATCATGAGTCGTTCACGACTCATTGCCATGCCGACCTAACACAAGCCACTCACACGACTCAACAACCCAGCGTCCTAAAACCTTACGCGACCTACGACTCACGGCTTAACCAATGAGCGACTCAACATCTGCCGACTCAACTTAACTCCGAGTCAAACGACTCATCACCAACATCCTATCGACTTATCCATCACTCGACTCAATACAAGTGCCGACCTAACCCCTAGCCGACTCAACTACGATACCGACTCACGACTCATCCACCAAGCCGACTCATCGCCCCTGCTACCTAAAGACTTACGACTCATAGCATACACGACTCAAAACAACTTATGACCTATGACTCGGCCAACGACTCATCTTGCTAACCCGTTAAGTCCTAAGTCGGCCTTTCTTAAGTCGGTCACCAACCCTTAAACCGTTGTCTCGTGAGTCGGTCACCATCCTTATCTCGGCCAAACCTATAAGCAGTCCCTCCTATAAGTCGTAACTCGTGTACGACTTAACCTATAAGTCGCTGCTTCTATAAGTCGGCAACTACTATGCCGTTCTAACCCTTAACTCGGTCCATCCCCTTAAGTCGTCTACGACTTATCTATGAGTCGGTCACGACTCATCACTTGCACTCGGGTCATCTCCTAAACGACTCAAGCTAGAAGCAACACAAACAATACTATCGACCTGTAAATTCTACGATCTATTGACACGTAAAATACGGGTCGTTACATTCTCTCCCCCTTAGGAATTTCGCCCCCGAAATTCCAAGCAAACAACAGCAATCAAAATTATTCCGCATGCCTATCATCCATAGCAATCAACAAACCATGCATCCAATTCTAGCCTAGCATGCAGAATTCTAAGACTTAGAACAAGCTACAAATTCATGAGATGTCACGACACTTTAGGGCCATACCTCGAAGAGCTCAGGATGAGCTGCCTTCATCCTCTCTTCCTCCTCCCATGTACAGTCGTTAACATCATCACTCCATTGTACCTTGAGCAACGTAATCATCTTCCTCCTAAGTTGTTTCGTATCGGTTTCAACAATACGAAGCGGCTTACGAGGTCTCGAAACAAAAGGATCAACCTCTAAGTCTTCACAGCTATCAGCAGAAACCACAGTAGTTGGGTCGTGCACATACTTCCGTAGATAAGATACATGAAAAACATTGTGCACACCCGCCATCTTTTCCGGTAACTCCAATCTATAAGCGAGCTTTCCAATTCTCTCGGTAATCGGGAATGGTCCAACAAATCTCGGAGTCAATTTTCCTTTCTTCCCAAATCTAATAACATTCTTCAACGGAGAAATCTTCACAAAAACCATATCGCCCACGTCGAATTCCAACTCCTTTCAACGATTATCTGCATAACTTTTCTGACGATCTTGGGCTGCCTTCATTCTTCGCCGAATGATCCCTATACAATCCGAAGTCTGTCGAATCATTTCTGGCCCAAGTATCAATCTTTCTCCAGTTTCCAACCAACATGTCGGAGAGTTACACGGTCTTCCATATAATGCTTCATATGGTGCCATCCCAATACTCGACTGATAACTGTTACTATAAGCAAACTCCACCAAATGAAGGTGATCTTCCCATGATCCTCCGAAGTCCAAAACACATGCTCTAAGAAGATCTTCCAAAACTCGGTTGACTCTCTCAGTCTGACCATCTGTTTGAGGGTGATAAGCTGTACTCAAACACAACTCAGTTCCCAAAACTTCCTGGAAGCTCTTCCAAAATCTACTAGTGAACAATGGGTCTCGATCGCTCACTATACTCTTCGGAATACCATGGAATCGAACAATCCACTTCACATACAACTCAGCCAACCTCGATGCGGTCCTAGTCGATCGAACAGGAATGAACCTTGCACTCTTTGTCAAACGATCTACTATGACCCAAATCCCTTCATTTCCTGCTCTTGTCCTCAGTAGACCATCGATAAAATCCATCGACACTTGCTCCCACTTCCATGTAGGAACCTCTAATGGCTGAAGTAATCCACTGGGCTTCTTCTGCTCAGCTTTCACCAATTGGCAGTTCATACACTTGGAAATAAAATTTCCAACATCTTTCTTCATACCTTCCCAGTAGTAGACTCTCTTCATATCCCGATACATCTTATTACCACCTGGATGAATCGTCAACTTCGAGTGATGACTTTCCCTCAGAACTTCATCTCTCAATTCATCTATACCGGGAACAACAAATCGTCCTTGCTTCCGAAGCTAACCCTCTCGATCGACCTCGAATCCTTTATCCTTCTCTGGTTCCAATCCAGATTCCAAATCACGGATAATCTTGACAAGCTTATCATCTCTCTTTTGGCTCTCGCCAATCCTTTCCACAAGAGTAGGCCTTATCGATAAGTTTGCCAACAACTCAGGTTCCAATTCACATCTAGGCCTGAAATCAAACTCAGCCAAATACTCGAGACTCTTCCATTCTGAAAACATGGCTCCCAAACCTGCATGTCTTCGACTTAACGCATCAGCCACTGCGTTACCTTTCCCTGGAGTATAGGCTATACCAAAATCATACGATGCTAGGAACTCTAGCCACCTTTGCTGTCGAAGATTCAAATCCTTTTGGGAGAACAGATACTTCAACGACTTATGATCTGTGAAAAACTCGAATCTAACTCCCAGTAGCACTACACTACAAAAGGCTTTTAACAGCGTTTGATAAACACTGTAATATGATACAACAACGTTATTAGAAACGCTGTATAACGACATGCTGTCGTATATACATAACTTACAACAGTGTTTCTATAAACGCTGTTGAAACATCTCTGTGACAGCGTTTATTACGAGCTGTTAATAATGTTTTCTACAGCAATGTATAAACGCTGTCGTAGAGATATGCATTTTTTTTCCAATGAATTGACAGCAATGTATAAACGCTGTCGTAGGGATATGCATTTTTTTTCCAAAGAATTGACAGCAATGTATAAACGCTGTCGTAGTTCAACAATAATACATATAGTACAATTCAATTCAGATAGTACTCACTCCCCAGTTCAACAATAATACATAATACCATATGCAATCCAATTCAGATAGTACTCACTAATACACAACTTCATTTCAAAAACATATTATTTTATTGCATTGAATTTTCATTTACAATTACATTTGCTGTTACATTACAACTAAAAAAATTTATTCATGCACCTCTCTGTGCACACTTTCTTTCTGCAGCCTGCATACATTTCAGATACTCCCCCCTCTGCCTCAACACCCCCGCTGTCATCTCCTACATCACTTAACTGACAACTCAAACTGCCTCGGCCACCACTGCACATACCAATCTTGGTTCCAACCTGCCTTCACTTTGTATTCATCGCCATTCATCACCCATCACCATTCATACCTCCAGCAACATACAACCTGAACAGTGCATACTAGTGTTACACTCACCCATCACCAAACCAACTTGCCTTCACTTCATATCCAACACCCCACTATCAATCTACAAAACTGCTCTGCCTCGAATACATCATCACAGCCTGACCAACATCCCCATAACCACCTGACATCTTGCCTCATCAAACCCCCAGTAACCTACAAACGTGCTTCACCTCTATCAACACAGTCCCCGTCTCATCCTCCTCTACCACCTGACTCTGCAACTGTACATACCACTTCTATCATTCACCCTATACCACTTCCCTGCAAACCCTTACAACATATACTACTTCTCTGCAACACTTTCTACAAACTTCCATCATCATATTAAACTGCTGCCTTATTCAACTATTGGTACACACTTCCAGTACACACTTCTATCCCTGCCTACATCACCTCTAAACCATTGCCTTCCTCAAACTGCTTGGCAAATACCTACATCTTCCATCTGAACAATAGTAACCCACCTAACTGCTGCCCTACCAAAATCATAACCAACCAAATACATAACCGCCTTCCTTAATTAACACCATAACTGCATGACACCCATATGTGCACTGCCATATTATAGTAAAAATTTCCTCCTACAAACACAACTTCCTCCTGCATTGCCACATCACCATCAAACATACATCCTCTGCATCATCACAGATCCAAACTGCTGCAAACTTAAGTGAAAATGAATGAGCTTTTGAAAGATTAACAATTGCAACACAAACTTTTGTGATAGCATAGGAGATGATAAGAGGCAACTTGCACATAGAACATGCAATCAGAATAGCTACAACAGCTTGATAATGCCAGCAAGCTTCATATATATTTACCAATAATAGTTGATTAGCGTCAGCATAAATTTTCCATTATCAACACAATGCTCTTCATATATTCCTTTTTTAAAGTTCTACAGGCTAGTATTCCATAATTATTAAAATAACACTATAAGAAGAGAAGTTATTTCTTTGTATTTTGTTACCGGGTGCAAGTTGAAACATATAAAATGCAGCGATTGCTAGGATGTTGTTTTGGTCATGAATTATATCTAGCAACTTTTATCCACACATGGGATAATATTCTACCGCTACAATTAAAAAAATCACTTGTGTTGGATACACACACACATACATATAATTATTGAAAAGTCATGACAATATATAATATGTTTAAAGAGGGTTTAAAAGTTAGTATTAATCTATGTTTACAGGTATCATTATACTTCAGATGATGGGATATGGTGCACAAGATTCAAAAAATAATTATATATTAAATGAAATTCCTAATGAATGCAAAATAGTATAAATCAGAACTGATATATAATTGTGTTTTAGGATTGTCTACCATTATCTTAACTCTCCCATTATTTAGTTTGTGCAGAACACAACTGATGCTATTTTGTCTACTAGTGAAATTCATACTAAAATCATCATGAAAGCTAATATGATATGAGATATAATATGAGATAAAACATAATAAATTTCATTTATAGTTGATGAAAATACAAATAAGGAATAAATAGAATAAAATAGAAACAAAAAGTAGTGATAATTTTTCCTAAAAAGATCATTTGCAGCACATTTCTTTTAAACAGCATGCCCTTTGTGTTATATGCAGAAGATAATTTGTGGTGTAACACAAATTTAAGAAAACTATTGCAATATAAGTAGTGTTGCATTCCAATCTAATAGCAGTAGTTTGATTGGGCTTATCTATATAACAAAAGTTCAAATTCTGCAATTTCACATTTCCCTACAAATTCAATCAATGATCAAACAATACATCAAGTTTAAGATATATAGATTTACGACGATTAACATGTAACAAATGAAGGAAAAAACCAAAGTGATGAAGTGACCAAGGTGTTTAAATTCATACCAGAGGAAAAACAGAATTTAAAAGGTGTTGGAATTCCTTTCTCAAACAATCAAACAGGCAGGAGGAGATTTCCCAAATCGAAGAGCAATTAGACTGATAGATCGTTGGGATGTAGTGATGAAAGCTCATCAGGTTGTCTCTCAATCGCTAGAAAGCTCATGCTTATCAAGTTTTCACAGCTCTAGCTCCTTATGCTCATGATCAATCAGCTGCAATTCACCCCCACCCAACTGCAATTATTCTTGCCAAAGTTGATGTATAAATATATTAATAAATTGTTTGTGATAGCAGCTTGCTCAAATGCAATGTATAAATATATAAATAATTTGTAAACATAGTTAATTTTTTTAAAGAGAAACCTAAGTCTCTGTTATATCATTCTGTTCTATTATATCTTCTATAAAAGTAGATAAGGCCATATATATACTCTGAATTTTGTACCAGAAATGATAGGATTTTCTGTAGGTTCAACGCAAATTACTTCCAGTGCTGGATTCTTGGTTCTAAGGTACTTGCTAACA
The DNA here is from genome assembly GCA_030765085.1 of Allium cepa. NCBI lineage: Eukaryota > Viridiplantae > Streptophyta > Magnoliopsida > Asparagales > Amaryllidaceae > Allium > Allium cepa. The sequence goes on along the minus strand of CM060943.1, from coordinate 30,636,619 downwards.
CCAGAAATTGTACCTCCAGAGCCAACACCGCATACTAGTATATCTATCTTGCCTCATGTATCTTTCCATATTTCTGGACCTGAAAGGCAATTTCCTTACATTTTATGATTCATACTGTATATATCAAACATTAGTTGTATTTTGTCTACCTGTGCTGATAACATGTGTTGCAGGATTTGCTGGATTATCAAACTGGTCAAGAACATATGCATTTGCATTCTTAGCTTTGATCTCTTCAATTCTATCGAATGCACCTTTATCCCCAAGTTTCGAATCTTTACGAACAACAAATGTTAAAAGATGTTAAAGTGTATGATTTTCTTTTTACCATGAATTCAGAATCTGAGAATCAAATCCCCAGGCACGGGTTTGAAGAAAAAATGAAAAGTAAGAAATATAATGATCTCTTTGATTTATCCACATGCACGTTAGGATCAAATATCTACTTTATTTTTTTCTTTCAGTATTACAGGTAATTAAAAGGCTTGGTCATCCTTTTTTTTTTAAAGAAAGAATAGAAGGAAAAAAATGAATATATATACCGGTTATTGATACATCGGCACCCAAATATTTCATCAACATCCGCTTCTCAGCCGAGTAATGATCGGACATAACTGCAATGAACTTGTAGCCTTTTCTCAATCCGATGTACGTCAGAGCGATCCCTAAGTTTCCACTTGTGTATTCTACTAAATTTGTAACACCTGGTGTGATTAAACCCTTCTTCTCGGCATCCTCTATCATTCTACAACAAAGGGGAAAAAAGAACCTTTAAGCTGCCCTAAAATGCCGCTCAAATTATCATGCCCAACATCTTGTTTTTCCAACTCAATCTACAATAATGATAACATAACATAATATCAAAACTAACATATGCAATTTTTTTTGTGTCATTTAAAAGCTATAAAATGTTGCAATAGTAGTTTCTTTGTACTGTCTACTTTTGCTTCTGACTTAATAATCCTAGTTTCTCCCTCTATTCCATAATTTTCTTTGTACCTTTCTCCCTCCGTTCCATAATTGATAGTTCAGCTGAACCTGTATAGATGAATTTTCTTTTGATAACTTAAATTTATGTAAAAATATGGTATTACATATACTAAACGAAAAGAAAAAACCTGGAGCTCGGTGGTAACAGGATATTCATTCGTCTTAACATAATCCTTATCAATGAAAGCCATCATAGGTTTATCACACTCTGGTCCCATTACCATCCTGATGCCATACTTCCCCAACCAAAACAATAAATGCAAACGTGGGCTAGTATAATTTAATATCATTAAACACCATTGATTTTGTGATTATTAAATCGCCATTGATGAAGTGATTGATGTAAACAAATGTGGTATAAATGTAGATGGATGTTTATGTGCTTCAGTTGAATTGAGGACATGTATTACACGGTCAGCCCTACTTGTTATAATCTTTTGCTATCTTCCAAGTTTATCTTCCTTGATTTCAGTATTAGTTGATTATACTGCCATATCAGTAATACACTTATTACAAACTTCAGGTTAGCTGCTGCAAGTCAAATGTTGTCAAATCCACGAGTTCAGATCCTCTAAGATAATTATTACTTCTATCTGGATTACAGTTTAGTATGTTTGCTTCATGTCTGGGTTTGGGCTATCTAATTTGAAACAACATTTTCTCCAATTTTGAATCAAGTTAGATATGGTAGTGTGTCCATTAAACACACAAGGTTCATTTAATACATATCAAGATAAGACATTATTATTACATAAAAAGATATTTTGTTTAAATACAGGTATGCTCTTTTATTAAAATTTGTTCTTTGTATTTGATAGGGGTAAAAAGGTAAGTTTCATCATGTATATGTATTAGTACTTTGTTTTATGTTTTCCATATGTTTCCAATTTTCCAAACTATTCCTGTATATTATTTCTGTAAAAAGAATGATGCTATTATGTACTACATCTGATTATTCTTATCTGAACTTGAAGCCTTTTATATATTATAAATGTAGCCTTTTATCATTGTTTAGAGTTCAAAACATCTCATTAGAACAATTTCCTTAATAGTAATAATATATCAGATTATCACCCAAAACTCATTAAGCAAGGATAGAACTAAAAGTTTTAAAGAATACAAAGTAGAACAACACCATAATGACCCTAGAGACTGCATATGTTTTTGTACTGAATCATATACAGTCTCATAAAAGCGTCAAAAAAGCCAACAAGAAAAGCAACACAGAAACCACCTAAGCATAATAGGAGAAAGGACCATCAAACATATACAAATATAAAAAGACAACCATAGTAAAAAAGAGAGATTATCCATCATACAAAAAAGATAAAGTTGAACAAATAAATCAGCTGTCCTATATAGCAAGAAGTTTACTGTATTACAGGTAGAATCAGAGACATCTTATGTTTCATTTTTTTAGAACACAATGATCACTAAAGACCAAGAAACCAACTTCTGAATATTGCTTTCAGCTTTATTTATTTATTCTATATGAATGATAGAAGTCTTATGAGTACATTATAGTCGGAATAGCATAACTTTATAAACATAAAAATAAAGAAGAAAAAGCAAAAAAAAAAGATAAACATACAAACTTGGTCCACATTCATCGACCAGCAATCAAAAGTGAAACTGCAGAAGGTTGGACTGTGTAAGAGATCATTATAATTAGAAAAGGTGTTGTGGTTCAGAAGAGAACATTCAAGTTACTAGCAAACACAAATGCATGTAATTTGAATCGCTAGTGAATACGCACACACTATGTTGTGCTATGAATAACGTTGAAGAAAACTCTAGAATCGCCATAGTTTTGAAGTGTGTCTTTGTGTACTAATTGGAAGGAACATAATGACTATAAATACTTATAATTTAACTTTTGCACCATAAGTTGGAGTAAATCACCAAGTTAATCATGCATTACAGACATATTTTATTTTTCATTTTTTTTGTTTGCATACTTAATTAGCACAGAATACAGAAAGTGATTAATAAATTGATTCTATTTATTCACAGATGTACAAGGAATTTACTCAAATTATACGTCTAATTAATAAATTGATTCTATTTATTCATGCCGTTTCTGTTCTGTTAGGTTGGTTTATGGGTTTTTCTTGTTTATGGTTGGCTGAGTTAAACTACATTTCATAGTTTTAGCACAAATACTGCGATCATGTAGTGTTCTGAAAAGCAAAGATACACCAAGGAGTTGAATGAAGTTAAGATTGATAAAATTAAGTATTCAACACATGCTATCTATTTCAAAATTAAGTAAAAGATAGATAAAAGCGAGTTTATTTCCAAAAATTGACAAGTTTCTATTATGTTGTGGATGTTGGAATAGCTGAAAAGGTTGACAGGAACTAAAGCACCAGAATAATGGTTAAACATTTGGAGATAACCGTTGAATTTGTTTTACAGTGCTAGTATAATTTAATGGTTAAACATACCTACATCAATCACACAGGAAAACCTTCACAACCAACCAGAACCATATCTGCAACCTCTGCCTGCTTCAACAACCCTATCATCATCACTAGAAAATAACATTGTTCTTTTAAAAAAAACATTCCCCGTTCTTTCATTTGCATTTGCCTCACCACTTTTACTTTACAATTTCTGTTTACTTTCTATTACCCCTCCTAAGCATCCCTCTTCAACCGAACCTGCCTCAATCTCAACCAATTACACTGTTACAACATGACCATCACCCTCCTCAAACAACGGCCTACAATATGCGACCTGCAACAACAACATCCTACTTCCCTCGTCACCCAAACCATCCTGCTACAGCATTATTCCTTCCCATGCATATTTTCGTTTCCTCCCAGCCATCTGAACCACACCTTCGACCATCCCCTTCACTCCAGCAACTCCATGCATCACCTTACAACCTAAATCAAATACAAACTGCTTCTCAACCCCGCCTCAAACTGCTGTACCACAGACAGCAAACACCAAACTCCTCTGCAAATTGTCTCCCTCGAAACCACAAACCTGCCTGAAACACAACCATCAAATACTCCTCCATCACTGTGAATCACCATCCAAACCAACCACTAACACAGTTAACCTGCAACACACCCATCCCAACCAACTGCTGTTCGACCAACACTCTCCTTCTCCCACCACTATCAAATTCAATCCACACAATATAAATGTATCTCTATCTAATTCTACTCAATAATATAATCATTACATGTGTGCAAAAGAAACTAAGGAAATGCCTAGTTTTAACTCCCTCAGTTTTCCTATACTTGTTGTGAAAACTACTGCAAATAGTTAGGGACCATGAACAATAGAAAATAATTCACACAGGTACAAACAGAAACTAATCGTGACTTGAATAAGTATGCCAAGGAAATGTTACAAGGAAAAGAGTATGGTAAAAAAATTGATAACTAATTGTCAAGGGGAATATATTGAAACTAGCTAGTACACACTACACATACATGAACAGTTATTTAGTATTATCGAAATCCTCCACCCTCGGTTAACCATCAGAACTCATCACACTTCTATACTATAACTATAACAACGACATTCTGTTTCTGTTAACCAATCTACCTCAATATTTAAGCACAAGAATTGCATGTTGTTTGTTACTTAACACATAGCTTCAAACATATAATAAGTAATAATCAACTTTGAAATTATACTGAGTGGTACAACGAATCTAGCAAATATTTTTGAATAAATTATATAAGTATAGAAAATTTCAGCAATCAAATCATCCAGTGGACAGAGAGGTATCTGCAAGTTGCAGTCAAAACTTCTAGTGAAATTGATTATAAACAAACCCAGAGATAATGGATTATAAAACTTCTAGTGAAATTGAAATCAAACCTATATAGTAAAAATCGAAATCAGCATAGGATACGTAAAAATCAACTAACCCAGAAATAACAAAAATAAAATTAATGAAATTCGGAGTACCACATATGAAAAGAGGAGTTAGGTTACCAACGAACTCTAAGATCGAAGGAACTAAATTACAATCGAGCTTTGAGACAAATCGCGGAGATGAGCTGGTTTAAATTCTTTTTTCTTTCTTAGAGCTATGATAAAGGAGATGAAGCGAGAAAAAGACGACCGAGGGAAAATGAATTATTTTGGGAAAGGGTATAATGATAGGCGGCAATTAATTAAAATCTAATAACATTATCAGCGTTTGCCGCCAAACATTTTTTATGAATTTCTACTTTCCACTGCACTTAAGATTTAAACGCTGATATATTATGCAGTTAAAACTAAAATTTGTTGTAGTGTAGATAATGTCTCCACATCTTCAAAGCAAACACAATCGCCGCTAACTCCAAATCATGAGTCGGATAATTCCTTTCATGCGGCTTCAGTTGTCGACTAGCATACGCAACAACTTTATCCTTCTGCATTAGCACTGCTCCAAGTCCAGTACCACATGCATCGGTGTAAACCACCATCTCATCATTCCTACCTGGAATAGTCAAAACAGGAGCACTTGTCAATCGCTCTTTCAGGATTACGAAAGCTTGCTCACACTTGTCATCCCATTTGAACACTTGGTTCTTTTTCGTCAATCCTGTCAATGGTGCAGCTATCTTGGAAAAGTCTTTGATAAACCGACGATAATATCCTGCTAATCCAAGAAAACTTCTCACATCAGATGCATTCTTAGGTCTAACCCAATCCTGGATTGCTGCCACCTTAGCGGGATCAACCGCTATTCCATTTCCAGAGATCACATGGCCTAAGAACCTCACTTCCCTCTTCCAGAAGTGACACTTCGAAAACTTAGCCTTCAGCTGATGTTTCCGCAAGATTTCCAAAACAATCCTCAAGTGCGTCTTGTGCTCTTCCTCAGTTCTGGAATAAATCAGAATATCATCCACGAACACAAGCACGAACTTATTCAACTGATCTCTGAACACTCTATTCATAAGATCCACAAAATATGCTGGCGCGTTAGTCAATCCAAACGGCATTACCAGCCACTCATAAAACCCGGATGGTGTCCTGAAAGCAGTCTTCGGCACACTATCCTTCGCCACTCTCAACTGGTGAAATCCCGTTGCTAAATCCATCTGAGAAAACACCTTAGCCTCGTGAAGCTGATCAAACAAGTCATCTATTATCGGCAACAGATACTTGTTCTTCTTAGTCACCTTATTCAGCTCACGATAATCCACACACAACCTCAACGATCCATCCGCTTTGGTTGCGAACACAACTGGCGCACCCCATTCGGACACACTTCTCCGAATGAATCCTTTCCGCAAAAGGTCATCAACTTGCACCTTCAGCTCTTGCTGCTCCCTCGGTGCCATCCGCCTAAGAGGCATCACAACAGGTCTGGCTCCCTCAACTAGATCGATACGAAACTCGATCTCCCTATGCGGCGGCAACCCTTTGACTTCATCAAAGACATCCTCAAATCCATTCACAATAGGCACCGATGACAGTCCATCCCGTGGAACAACCAGCGAATACATGAAGCTCATGAAGACGCCTTCTTCATGCTTACATCGTATCACAACCTTTCGCCCATCCACATTCCCGACTGTCACCTCCAGCCTCTCACAATCAATCCTAGCCGCATACTTCCTAAGCCAGTCCATACCCAAAATAATTCCGAACCCCGCAAAGTTCAGAACAAAGCAATCACAAACAAACGAGCAATCATAACTCGACACAACTAGACCACGGCATATCATACACAAACATGACGAACCCCCAACTGGATTAGTCACAACCAATGGCCTATCAACAATATCCGGTTTCAAACCTAACCGGCCTACCAAATCATCACAAACAAAAGAATGCGACGCTCCAGTATCAAACAACACTCTAACTGGAACACCACAAATGGAAAGAGTACCTTGAACCACCACACTCTTCCCCTTCTCTTCAGCAGTAGGAACTCTTGAAGATGACGGCACAGCTTCCAAAGCATAAGCTTGCACAACCTGCCTATCCTTCCTCGGCTCTGGACAATCCTTCCTGAAATGCCCTGGCTTATCACAGTTATGGCACTTCGCCGACGCCTTTGGATTCCTACAATCCTTGGAGAGATGACCCTTTTGCTGGCAATTATAGCAAGTCACTTCGCCTTTCGGTTTCTTCTGGCCATCCCTACTCTTCTGCTGCTGCTGCTTCCTCTTTCTATTCCCACCCTGCTGTGGTTTAGATCCTTCCCTGGTTACAGCAACAACAGAGCTTTCCTTAGGAAACAAACTCTCATGCCTAAGGGCTTTCTCTACAAGCTTCTCAAATGGATCGTCCAAGTGATCCACCAACTGCCTTCCAAGATAAGCATCCAGACCAGTCACAAACTTTTCATTCTTCTGGTAGGGAGAATCAATATATGATCTGGCATACTTAGACAAAGCTTCGAACTCAGAAATATACTCAAGAACAGGCCTCCCTCCTTGCTTGAGCTCCACAAACCTCTTGAACAAAACAGACTTCTGAGCCGTAGAGATGAACTTGGCCTCAAATCTAACTTGGAATTGCTCCCAAGTAATCTCTTCTTCTGGGGTATCGATGGTAATAGAATTCCACCAATCAGCAGCTCTTCCCTGAAGCTGTCTCGATGCAAGCTTCCTCTTGATTGCATCCTCAATCCCCAAGTCACCAAAAATTCTTGTGCAAGCATCAATCCATCTCTGCACCTCAATAGTCGATTCCGTCCCCTAGAAAGCTTTTCCTCCAAGAGAAGTATAATCTTTGCAAAGCTTAGCAAAATCCACTGGTCTTGGAGCTTGGACTTGAACTCCCACATCCACAGAAGATCCTGAAGCTGGTACCCTCCTCATGATAGAAGTCATCATAGCTTCAAACATAGCTCCATAATCAACAGCTTCCCTAGCAGCTCGACTATCCCTCGCAGCTTGTCTCTCACTTCGACTCATTCTTAATATCTGTAAAAAGAATGATTAGAACACCTTAAGAAACAACTGCATAAGGAGTTCAAATCCTTCCAAGCTACTATACTATATATAGTAATTCATCCATCAAAATACAATTACGTCTCTCTTACGTAGTTACGTCAGCGAGCGTTGGCTAAAATCGATTAACCAAAGCTCTGATACCAAATGTGACGACCGCCCATGACTCCCGCACCGAAACAAGAGAATAGTGCGCTGAAAGGTGTGCAAGGCAGCCATGGACGATAGTCAGGGTAAAATAAAATCGCAGAATCTCTATTGTAGCTCACAGCGCATGGATAAAATACAATAGAGAAATATATAGTGAAGCCTCATAACAGAAAATCATCATATAAGCATCACAGTAGTTTTATACAATCATCTCAATAAATCCATACATCAAGACCTCACTACAAAACTCTCATCAAATACAGCAGCGGATACCCAGCACAAATAAGAAATAATATGCATAGCCTCCTGCTCGTCTTCGTCATCATCAGCGGAGAACTCTAAGCACAACACCTGTCACCTGCTACCTAGTCTGCCCATCCCAACATGGATGAACAGCCCAAGGTAATAAGAGGAGACATAAAACCTTGAGTCAGACAAAGTCTTAGTGAGCGGTAAATTAACTATCAAACATACCAAAAGAGCATAAGAGATAAAAGGAATAGGAACCAAACCATCCCACTCCACCTCTTTCTACAGTGATAGCCCCCAGACACACACTAAGGAGAAGCAATCATAGCATAGCAGGTAATTAAAATAGAGCAATAATCACTCGAGTCAAGGACGATGTTTTCCAAATACAAACCCCCAAGGCCTAAACCAAGATCAGATAAGCACCCAGAAAACACCGCTCTTGTGGCCGAATGATAATACAACCAAACATCCATGACTCTGGCTATCACTGTTATCATTGCCTTGATTTCACCGTTAGTTGAATGACCATCCGTCAAGGGCTAATGGTAACCCCGGTTCTAGCCATAACTCCGCACGTCGTCGCAGCCCGTGCCTAGGAATTTTCGCAACTACCCAGAGTACTAGCACGTCGTCGCAGCCCGTGCTTGGAACGTCGTCGCAGCCCGTTCCAATGTACTCTTGCTTTGAGCATGCTAGAACCTTCAACAACGATAAGATCTCAGCCTCCTAGTCATCCTCCTCGATGACTATTTCCATACTAGCTCAAGCGCCTCTCAAGCTAACCATTATCACCAACCCGGATCGCATCACCGAGTTATCAACATAACTTTGCACGTCGTCGCAGCCCGTGCTTGGAACGTCATCATGACCCGTCCCATCACAACATCACACTTTGCTTCATCGCATCATAGCAAAGTTCCATATCAATCTCATGCCTTGCCTCATCACATCATAGCAAGGTCCCATCTCATATCATACTTTGCCTCCTCGCATCATGACAAAGACTATCACCATCGAATCCATCCATATGAGCTTTCACATCCGCTTCATATGCCACAGGCAGCTTTCACCATTCAAGAGCCTTTCCACTTAGCTTTTGAATCATCTCGAACCATCTTGTTCCAAATCAACCACTAGCTAACTTGAAACAATCCAAATCAATCATACATCCAAACAATCAAGCATTCAAACAAGATCTAATAAGTAATATCAACAATAATGGCAATTTCGTAAATAAATGAGCAAAAGTCCAACATATGTGAAATCATGGTTTTTAGCATAGATCTATCAAATATAAAACATGGGTTTTGTCTCTAACACTTGTTAAATAAACTTGCATAAACAAACATCTTTGGAAACAATGGATCTAGACTTGGATCTAAGAAAAATGCATGAAATCTCTAACTTTAACACTCAAACAAGCCACCAATCCAATATACTCCTTTGGGTCCGCATGAGAGATAACTACCACTCACCAAATCACCCAAACACTTCAAATACAACCCACTTCAGATCTGGACAGCGGAGATCAAGGCTTGATCCGGCGATATCTCGCTTCAATCGAAGAAATCTAGCTCGAACGGATGAAGATCTTCAACTTTGGCACTTGGATCTTCGATCTCGATCTTCGATCTTGGATGGATGTTAGATCTAGATTAGAATGGAGAAAAGAAGATGAAGAAATGTTGTAGACGAGTCTTCAAAATGGCAGCACTTCGTCGCTTCAAAAACCGGTGCCATAAAGTGAGCCGAACCCCTCTATTTATAGGCTGGAACCACCCTGAGTCGTCGCCCTTAGGTCGTCGCCGACCCAACTCCTGAGTCGCCCCCCGACTCATCCCCATGCCGACTCAACACAGCCGACTTATCATGAGTCGTTCACGACTCATGGCCATGCCGACCTAACACAAGCCACTCACACGACTCAACAACCCAGCGTCCTAAAACCTTACGCGACCTACGACTCACGGCTTAACCAATGAGCGACTCAACATCTGCCGACTCAACTCAACTCCGAGTCAAACGACTCATCACCAACATCCTATCGACTTATCCATCACTCGACTCAATACAAGTGCCGACCTAACCCCTAGCCGACTCAACTACGATGCCGACTCACGACTCATCCACCAAGCCGACTCATCGCCCCTGCTACCTAAAGACTTACGACTCATAGCATACACGACTCAAAACAACTTATGACCTATGACTCGGCCAACGACTCATCTTGCTAACCCGTTAAGTCCTAAGTCGGCCTTTCTTAAGTCGGTCACCAACCCTTAAACCGCTGTCTCGTGAGTCGGTCACCATCCTTATCTCGGCCAAACCTATAAGCCGTCCCTCCTATAAGTCGTAACTCGTGTACGACTTAACCTATAAGTCGCTGCTTCTATAAGTCGACAACTACTATGCCGTTCTAACCCTTAACTCGGTCCATCCCCTTAAGTCGTCTACGACTTATCTATGAGTCGGTCACGACTCATCACTTGCACTCGGGTCATCTCCTAAACGACTCAAGCTAGAAGCAACACAAACAATACTATCGACCTGTAAATTCTACGATCTATTGACACGTAAAATACGGGTCGTTACACATTCGAATCCATAAGTTCGAATCCATATGGTTCGACTCCATATGGTTCGAATCCATGCTTTCGTATGCGATGTGGATGGATTCGAAGCTTGGATGGATTCGAAGCTTCTGATGGATTCGAAGCTTCTGATGGATTCGAAGCTTAGTGATGGATTCGGAGCATCTGATGGATTCGAAGCTTGGATGGATTCGAAGCTTCTGATGGATTCGAAGCTTGGATGGATTCGAAGCTTCTAATGGAGTCGAAGGTGCTGATGGAGTCGAAGCTGATGGATTCGAAGGCGATGGAGTCGGAGCTTCTGATGGATTCGAAGTAGTGATGGACTCGAAGTTAAAGGATGGATTCGAAACTGATGGGTTCGAAACAGATGGTTTCGAACATGACGGGTTCGAACAGGATGGGTTCGAACATGGTGGTTTCGAACATGATGGGTTCGAACACGATTGGTTCGAACCACGCAATGTGCACCGTCTCATCTTGAATCCATCATAACTTGAGCATACGACCTCGGATCGTCTTGAAATTTGAAATGTTGGCTTCTATGGTCTTTCTTGTCATGCCTTATCAATTGTGGCCCGTTCCGGACTCGGACAAAATTTACTGATATCCATAGCGAAATGAAGTGCGACCAGTCTCTGAGGCGAACTGTCTTTTGTTTTTGTCCAATCTTTTCGTATCACGGCTTTTGCCCAAAAAGCGGGATAACACATGGTACTGTTCCGTTTCAAATCCATGCACGCATTTCTAAAAATCGTACGACGCTGTTTCTCCATTTCGGACAGATGTTGCACCTTGCACCGCGGATGTTGCACCCTGTAGATATCGATTATTCGGACGACCATAACTTCCGACTCGTTTAGAGTTTCGGGAGCCATAACCTGCCAAAACGAAGGCCACGGTGACTTATACGGCTTTGACAGCTTTCAGCCGTCAACGGATAGATTAATGCCCAAAAAGGACAACCCAAACCTCAATCGGGTCTCGTAAGTTTTTTACCCTTCGTTTTTTGACACCGGATTTTTTGGGTAAAACGGGATTACCATGCCTCGTCTTCAATTTACCATCACTGGAGACTGGTGCACCATGGTACTGTTCCGCTTCAAATCAGTGCACACATTTTTAAAAGTCGTACGACACTGTTTTGCCATTTCGGACGGATGTTGCACCTTGCACCGCGGATGTTGCACCCTGTAGATATCGATTATTCGGACGACCATAACTTCTGGCTCGTTTAGAGTTACGAGAGCCATAACCTGTAAAAACGAAGGACACGGTGAGTTCTACCGCTTTGACCGCTTTCAGCCGTCAACGGATAGATTAATGCCCAAAAAGGACAACCCGAATCTCAATCGGGCCTAGTAAGTTTTTTACCCGTCATTTTTTCGACACCGGATTTTTACGGTAAAACAGGATTACCGTGGCTCGTATTCGATTTACCATCGCTGGAGATTGGTGCACCATGGTACTGTTCCGTTTCAAATCCGTGCACGCATTTCTAAAAGTCGTACGACACTGTTTCGCCATTTCGGAAGGATATTGCACCTTGCACCGCGGATGTTGCACCCTGTAGATATCGATTATTCGGACGGCCATAACTTCCGACTCGTTTAGAGTTACGGGAGCCATAACCTGTCAAAATGAAGGCCACGGTGAGTTCTACAGCTTTGACCGCTTTCAGCCGTCAACGGATAGATTAATGCCCAAAAAGGACAACCCGAGCCTCAATCGGGTCTCGTAAGTTTTTTACCCTTCGTTTTTTCGACACCGGATTTTTACGGTAAAACGGGATTTCCGTGGCTCGTCTTCGATTTACCATCGCTGGAGACTGGTGCACCATGGTACTATTCCGTTTCAAATCCATGCACGCATTTCTAAAAGTCGTACGGCACTGTTTCGCCATTTCGGACGGATGTTGCACCTTGCACCGCGGATGTTTCACCCTGTAGATATCAATTATTCGGACGGCCATAACTTCTGGCTCATTTAGAGTTACGGGAGCCATAACTTGTCAAAACGAAGGCCATGGTGAGTTCTATGGCTTTGACGGCTTTTAGCCGTCAATGGATAGATTAATGCCCAAAAGGGACAACCCGAACCTCAATCGGGTCTCGCAAGTTTTTTACCCTTCGTTTTTTGACACCGGATTTTTACGGTAAAACGGGATTACTGTGGCTCATCTTCGATTTACCATCGCTGGAGACTAGTGCACCATGGTACTGTTCCGTTTCAAATCCATGCATGCATTTCTAAAAGACGTACGACACTGTTACGCCATTTCGGACGGATGTTGCACCTTGCACCGCGGATGTTGCACCCTGTAGATATCGATTATTCGGACGGCTATAACTTCCGGCTCGTTTAGAATTACGGGAGCCATAACCTGTCAAAACGAAGGCCACGGTGAGTTCTACGGCTTTGATAGCTTTCAGCCGTCAACGGATAGATTAATGCCCAAAAAGGACAACCCAAACCTCAATCGGGTCTCGTAAGTTTTTTACCCTTCGTTTTTTCGACACCGGATTTTTTCGGTAAAACGGGATTACCGTGGCTCTTCTTCGATTTACCATCGCTGGAAACTGGTGCACCATGGTACTATTCCGTTTAAAATCCACGCACGCATTTCTAAAAGTCGTACGACACTGTTTCGCCATTTCGGACGGATGTTGCACCCTGTAGATATCGATTATTCGGACGGCCATAACTTCTGGCTCGTTTACAGTTACGGGAGCCATAACCTGTCAAAACGAAGGCCACGGTGAGTTCTACGGCTTTGACCGCTTTCAGCCGTCAATGGATAGATTAATGCCCAAAAAGGACAACCCGAACCTCAATCGGGTCTCGTAAGTTTTTTACCCTTCGTTTTTTGACACCGGATTTTTACGGTAAAACGGGATTACCGTGGCTCGTCTTCGATTTACCATCGCTGGAGACTAGTGAACCATGGTACTGTTCCGTTTCAAATCCATGCACGCATTTCTAAAAATCTTACGACACTGTTTCGCCATTTTGGACGGATGTTGCACCTTGCACCGCGGATGTTGCACCCAGTAGATATCGATTATTCGGACGACCATAATTTCCGACTCGTTTAGAGTTACGGGAGCCATAACCTGTCAAAACGAAGGCCACGGTGAGTTATACGGCTTTGACCGCTTTCAGCCGTCAACGGATAGATTAACGCCCAAAAAGGACAACCCAAACCTCAATCGGGTCTTGTAAGTTTTTTACCCTTCGTTTTTTGACACCGGATTTTTAGGGTAAAACGGGATTACCGTGCCTCGTCTTCAATTTACCATCGTTGGAGACTGGTGCACCATGGTACTGTTCCGTTTCAAATCAGTGCACACATTTTTAAAAGTCGTACGGCACTGTTTCGCCATTTCGAACGGATGTTGCACCTTGCACCGCGGATGTTGCACCCTGTAGATATCGATTATTCGAACGGCCATAACTTCTGGCTCTGTTTGCACCAAAATTGGTCACAAACCCCGATGAATGTGAAAGCACCAGTGTTCGAATATAAATCAATGATATCTAAACACAAATCACAGATCTAAGCAGTAAAGTAGTAAATGTAAACAAGAACACACGATTTTATAGTGGTTCGGCTATCTCCGGCCTACGTCCACTTCAAAGGTTTTTCCTTTTATTGATGTTCTTCGCTGATTACAATCGATTACAGCGGATTACAATGAATTGTAGTTCTGAAATTCAAGTACAACGGTGGTTCTGATAGTTAAACTTGAATCCGGCAGAGTCTTGGCGTTCAATGGCGGAAAGATCCTTTTTCTGAATGACCTGGAGGTCTATTTATAGGCGTAGGCTGCTGCTATCTTGCTGAAAACTTGGGAGAACTCTTCTGGCACGTGAGGGGGCCCATACGTACGGTCTCGGGAAGTTTGGGCCCACTTTGGCATCGGTTCGAACTCCATTCGAACCGATCAAGAATTCATCCAATCGAGGTGAAATTTGGCGTGGACATTCTTCATCATGTGTGGAAGCATCTGTGAAAATTTCATGGCATTTGGATCAGTAGGTTAGGAGATATGCAGGGTTCGAAATTGACTTCACGGTGAGGCTGTTGCGTTCGAACCCCTGTTGCTTGAAACGATGATTTCGAAACCAGTGTGGCAAGCGACTTCGTGGTGACGTGGAGCGCGAGTTTCGAACCGATCCGGACTTCTCTCCGTGTTGACCGCTTCGACTCCATATATCTCGGCGCAGTCGAACCGATGGAAGACACGTCATCAAGGTTGGTTGACCCCGTGGGTTCGAATGAGGCTACTCAGGATGGGTTCGAAGATGATATCACGGATGGGTTCGAAGCATGGCTTTGTGATGGGTTCGAAGCTAGGTTTTGTGATGGGTTCGAACTAGTTGGGTTCGAAGTGGAGTCGAGGCTGATGGTTTCGGACTAGATGGACTCGAACCCGATGGGTTCGAGTGTGGCATGGCTGGGCTATCGGTTCGAACGCAGATGGGTTCGAACTAGATGGTTTCGAACCGATGGATACGAACTCCATCGATTCGAATTGGGCAAATGCTTATGGATTCGAGGCGCGGCCTTATTTCTTGGGTTCGAACCAGACGGGTTCGAACGTAGGTAGTGTGATGGTTTCGAATATGATGGGTTCGAACACTGTGGGTTCGAACCGAGCAATGTCAATTCCTCTTATCTTGATTCCATCATAACTTGAGCATACGACCTCGGATTGACTTGAAATTTGGAATGCAGGTTCCTATGATCTTTCTTGTCATGTCCTATGAATTGTGGCCCATTCCGGACTCGGACGAAATTCATCGATATCCATGGTTATCCTGCAATGCATGGTCGATATTCATGAATAGTAATCATTGATTTCTAGTAAATTTTGGATATCTCAACTTTGCCAAAAGTTGGGATAACACTTTGCCCCCCAAAACATGCCTTTTTGTAAAAAGGTATGTTTTGAACGGTCTCATATCAAGTGTAATAAATTCATGTTTCGTTGATAGCTGTGGCATTATCAATCAAGTTTGTGGCTGTTCGAAGCCAAATCAGCATTTGTTTGTTTTTCGTAGAAGCTGAGAATGAAGTTTCGTAGTCTCTCCGGACTATTATTGGCTGCTCTAAACCCTTACTGAGTCCATTCTAGACTCAGTGATTGAATAGAAAGATCCTATGCTCTCTGGCGTTGCCTTCTATCCCTTGCACTCTGGTCCCAGTTAGGACGTATAGCGATATCATGGTCGTTCGAGACCGATCATAGCCTCTCCGGGCTCTTGCTGGATCCCATCCTGTCACTCTCCGGTGAAGGGGAAACAGCGCTTAAGTGAGTTGATCCTGTCGCTCTCCGGCGAAGCAACTCACTTCTTGCACTCCGGTTCAGTGTATCTGAACATTAAGCGATGTCATGACCTGAATCATCGGCCGATCACAGTCTCTCCGGACTCTTGTCGGATCCCATCCTGTCACTCTCCGGTGAAGGGGAAACGACGATAAGTGAGTCGATCCTGTCGCTCTCCGGCGAAGCAACTCACTTCTTGCCATATGGATCCACCTCTCCGGGTGAAGGCGATCTGTCTTGTATAAGCGAGTCGATCCTGTCGCTCTCCGGCGAAGCAACTCACTTCTTGCCTTATGGATTCACCTCTCCGGGTGAAGGCGATCTTTCTTGTATAAGCGAGTCGATCATGTCGCTCTCCGGCGAAGCAACTCACTTCTTGCCTTCGGACCCCGTCTCTCCGGATAGGGTCATAAAGCGATCATGTTTATGTCGGTGTTCAATGTTCATCCTTTGACTCTCCGGTCAAAAGGTTTATTGCAAGAAGTTCTAATTTATTTATTAAAATTCAAGTTCTAGATGTTCAATCTCAAACATCAGAAAAAACTAAGGATTGCCTCTCCGGGCGTAGCGGTTTATCTCCATCTCAGAGCATGCGTAGGGATCTCTCCGGTTCCCGTACATGTGTAAGTGGAGTAACCGTTTTATTTTGAAAATAAATCTAAATAGAGTTATTCGACCAAAGTCTAAATCCTGGACTTGGCCCTTGCCATCTTTGATCAGTTGATGACGAGTGGTGATCCCGATCCAGGATCGTTCCTGCATGGTGGAGGCGGTAGTTGCTCATGCCTTGTCGCTGCTGTCCGTTCTCTGACATACTGCGGTAATCTACCACCCCTAGCGTGTTCTTCCACCTCATCCTTCAGGTGACGGCATTCATCTGTGGTGTGCCCATCCAGCTCATGGAATAGGCAATATTTTCCAGTCCCGCGCTCCCGCTCAGTGGGATCCCTCACAGGCGGCTTTCGATAGTGAAGGTGTCCCCTGGTTTCAGTGAAGACTCTTTCTAGGCTTGCATTCAGATCGGTGTACTGCCTGAATCTTGGTTCTCGGAATTTCTTCCGTTTATCAGGACCGTCATGTCTGTCATCCTGTTTCCTTTTTCCCTTGTCTGCTCCGGACTGCTCTCCAGAGGTTCCTACGCTTTTCGTGGCATTTATTTCGCGACTCTCGGCTTGTGATTCTTCTAACCGAATGAATTTTTCGGCTTTATGAAAGAACTCTCCAAGATCTTGCGGTGGATCTTTTGTTAGAGAATCTTTGAACTTGGTGCCTTCCGCGACTCCTGCCACTGCCGCCATTAAAATCATTGATGGATCCGGGCGATCCACAGAAGTCACTGTCACGTTGAATCTGAGTAAAAAATCTTTTATGGACTCTCCGGTCCTTTGCTTGATTGTTGCTAAAGTCATCACACTCTTGGGTCGCGTCACGTGGACCCTGAACTGTCTCATGAAGCAATCAACGAGCTCGCTCCATGTTCCGATTGATCCAGTCTCTAGTTGTCTGAACCATAGTGAAGCTAAATCTGTCAAATATAGAGGGAAGCATCGCGCCATCACTTCCTCGGATGCCCCCAGCACTTCCATGTGCCTGATATATCTTGTGATGTGCATGGTCGGGTCTGACCTTCCGTCATAAGGATCCAGCGTTGGTAGCTTGAATTTTGGAGGGTTCCTGGCATTTCGGATGTTTGGAGCGAATGGACTCCGACTAACTTCTTCTAGGCCTCCGCTAGGCAATCCTCCTCTCATGATTCTTCGCATGAGGCCAATCATTCTCTCGTCTCCATCTTGGGGTTGCCCCCTTGTCAAGTTTCTGTCCTGCCCCCCGAGCCTTGAAGGGAATTCTGGTACGTACTCTTCTGGTGGCTCGTTGGCGTATGCATTGGCTCCAGCTTGTTGAGCTCCGTCTGTTGGTCTTCCAGTATCGGACCCTGAGGGTCTGCCCCCAAGGCCTTGTTGACCAGCTTCAATTCCTGGATTCTGGCCTTGATCCTGTCCTTCGTTAGCTTCTGCAATCCTGATTCCTTGTCCCGCACTTGTAGCTGTTGTGGTTGGTCCAAGGTTTTGCATGTTCGCTGCCCTCATCTGCTCGAGAAAATTCTGCAGCATTTCCTGTTGACTCTTCATCATGCTTTCGCGTAGTGAATTGGCCATAGCCTCCATCTCGTCTCTAGTAATGTAGACGGAAGCCGGTCCTTCTCGTGATCCAGAGGATGCTTCTTGGCTTCCTCCTTGTTGGCTCCTATCAACTCTCTGTCTCGTTTGTCGAGTCATTGTTTCTGAATTGGAATTCTTCAAACTTTTGAATCTGAATTCTGAATCTTGATGTAGTGGGTGCTAGTTCTTCTCAGTGAAAGCACCAAAGTGTTTGCACCAAAATTGGTCACAAACCCCGATGAATGTGAAAGCACCAGTGTTCGAATATAAATCAATGATATCTAAACACAAATCACAGATCTAAGCAGTAAAGTAGTAAATGTAAACAAGAACACACGATTTTATAGTGGTTCGGCTATCTCCGGCCTACGTCCACTTCAAAGGTTTTTCCTTTTATTGATGTTCTTCGCTGATTACAATCGATTACAGCGGATTACAATGAATTGTAGTTCTGAAATTCAAGTACAACGGTGGTTCTGATAGTTAAACTTGAATCCGGCAGAGTCTTGGCGTTCAATGGCGGAAAGATCCTTTTTCTGAATGACCTGGAGGTCTATTTATAGGCGTAGGCTGCTGCTATCTTGCTGAAAACTTGGGAGAACTCTTCTGGCACGTGAGGGGGCCCATACGTACGGTCTCGGGAAGTTTGGGCCCACTTTGGCATCGGTTCGAACTCCATTCGAACCGATCAAGAATTCATCCAATCGAGGTGAAATTTGGCGTGGACATTCTTCATCATGTGTGGAAGCATCTGTGAAAATTTCATGGCATTTGGATCAGTAGGTTAGGAGATATGCAGGGTTCGAAATTGACTTCACGGTGAGGCTGTTGCGTTCGAACCCCTGTTGCTTGAAACGATGATTTCGAAACCAGTGTGGCACGCGACTTCGTGGTGACGTGGAGCGCGAGTTTCGAACCGATCCGGACTTCTCTCCGTGTTGACCGCTTCGACTCCATATATCTCGGCGAAGTCGAACCGATGGAAGACACGTCATCAAGGTTGGTTGACCCCGTGGGTTCGAATGAGGCTACTCAGGATGGGTTCGAAGATGATATCACGGATGGGTTCGAAGCATGGCTTTGTGATGGGTTCGAAGCTAGGTTTTGTGATGGGTTCGAACTAGTTGGGTTCGAAGTGGAGTCGAGGCTGATGGTTTCGGACTAGATGGACTCGAACCCGATGGGTTCGAGTGTGGCATGGCTGGGCTATCGGTTCGAACGCAGATGGGTTCGAACTAGATGGTTTCGAACCGATGGATACGAACTCCATCGATTCGAATTGGGCAAATGCTTATGGATTCGAGGCGCGGCCTTATTTCTTGGGTTCGAACCAGACGGGTTCGAACGTAGGTAGTGTGATGGTTTCGAATATGATGGGTTCGAACACTGTGGGTTCGAACCGAGCAATGTCAATTCCTCTTATCTTGATTCCATCATAACTTGAGCATACGACCTCGGATTGACTTGAAATTTGGAATGCAGGTTCCTATGATCTTTCTTGTCATGTCCTATGAATTGTGGCCCATTCCGGACTCGGACGAAATTCATCGATATCCATGGTTATCCTGCAATGCATGGTCGATATTCATGAATAGTAATCATTGATTTCTAGTAAATTTTGGATATCTCAACTTTGCCAAAAGTTGGGATAACAGGCTCGTTTAGAGTTACGGGAGCCATAACCTGTAAAAACGAAGGCCACGGTGAGTTCTACCACTTTGACCGCTTTCAGCCGTCAACGGATAGATTAATGCCCAAAAAGGACAACCCGAACCTCAATCGGGTCTCGTAAGTATTTTACCCCTCTTTTTAGACACCGGATTTTTATGGTAAATCGGGATTACCGTGGCTCGTCTTCGATTTACCATCGCTAGAGACTGGTGCACCATGGTACTGTTCCGTTTCAAATCCATGCATGCATTTCTAAAAGTCGTACGACACTGTTACGCCATTTCGGACGGATATTGCACCTTGCACCGCGGATGTTGCACCCTCTAGATATCGATTATTCGGACGGCCATAACTTCTGGCTCGTTCAGAGTTACGGGAGCCAAAACCTGTCAAAACAAAGGCCACGGTGAGTTCTACGGCTTTGACTGCTTTCAGCCGTCAACGGATAGATTAACCCAAAAAGGACAACCCGAACCTCAATGGGGTCTCGTAAGTTTTTTACCCTTCGTTTTTTGACACCGGATTTTTACGGTAAAACGGGATTACCGTGGCTCGTCTTCGATTTACCATCGCTGGAGACTGGTGCACCATGGTACTATTCCATTTCAAATCCATGCATGCATTTCTAAAAGTCGTACGACACTGTTACGTCATTTCGGACAGATGTTGCACCTTGCTCCGCGGATGTTGCACCCTGTAGATATCGATTATTCGGACGGCTATAACTTCCGGCTCGTTTAGAGTTACGGGAGTCATAACCTGTCAAAACGAAGGCCACGGTGAGTTCTACAGCTTTGACAGCTTTCAACCATCAACGGATAGATTAATGCCCAAAAAGGACAACCCGAACCTCAATCGAGTCTCGTAAGTTTTTTACCCTTCGTTTTTTCGACACCGGATTTTTACGGTAAAACGGGATTACCGTGGCTCTTCTTTGATTTACCATTGCTGGAGACTAGTGCACCATGGTACTATTCCGTTTCAAATCCAAGCACGCATTTCTAAAAGTCGTACGACACTGTTTTGCCATTTCGGACGGATGTTGCACCTTGCACCGCGGATGTTGCACCCTGTAGATATCGATTATTCGGACGGCTATAACCTCCGGCTCGTTTAGAATTACGGGAGCCATAACCTGTCAAAACGAAGGCCACGGTGAGTTCTACGGCTTTGACAGCTTTCAGCCGTCAACGGATAGATTAATGCCCAAAATGGACAACCCGAACCTCAATTGGGTCTCGTAAGTTTTTTACCCTTCGTTTTTTCGACACCCGGATTTTTACGGTAAAACGGGACTACCGTGGCTCTTCTTCGATTTCCCATCGCTGGAGACTGGTGCACCATGGTACTATTCCGTTTCAAATCCATGCACGCATTTCTAAAAGTTGTACGACACTGTTTCGCCATTTCGGACGGATGTTGCACCCTGTAGATATCGATTATTCGGATGGCCATAACTTCTGGCTCGTTTAGAGTTACGGGAGTCATAACCTGTCAAAACGAAGGCCACGGTGGGTTCTACGGCTTTGACCATTTTTAACCGTCAACGGATAGATTAATGCCCAAAAAGGACAACCCGAACCTCAATCCGGTCTCGTAAGTTTTTTACCCTTCGTTTTTTGACACCCGGATTTTTACGGTAAAACGGGATTACCGTGGCTCGTCTTCGATTTACCATCGCTGGAGACTGGTGCACCATGGTACTGTTCCATTTCAAATCCATGCACGCATTTCTAAAAATCGTACGACACTGTTTCGCCATTTCGGACGGATGTTGCACCTTGCACCGCGGATGTTGCACCCTGTAGATATCGATTATTCTGACGACCATAACTTCCGACTCATTTAGAGTTACGGGAGCCATAACCTGTCAAAACGAAGGCCACGGTGAGTTATACGGCTTTGACCGCTTTCAGCCATCAACGGATAGATTAACGCCCAAAAAGAACAACCCATACCTCAATCGGGTCTCTTAAGTTTTTTACCCTTCGTTTTTTGACACCGGATTTTTAGGGTAAAACGGGATTACCGTGCCTCGTCTTCAATTTACCATCGCTGGAGACTGGTGCACCATGGTACTGTTCCGTTTCAAATCAGTGCACACATTTTTAAAAGTCGTACGGCACTGTTTTGCCATTTCGGACGGATGTTGCACCTCGCACCGCGGATGTTGCACCCTGTAGATATCGATTATTCGGACGGCCATAACTTCTGGCTCGTTTAGAGTTACGGGAGCCATAACCTGTAAAAACGAAGGCCACGGTGATTTCTACAGCTTTGATCGCTTTCAGCCGTCAATGGATAGATTAATGCCCAAAAAGGACAACTCGAATCTCAATCGGGCCTCGTAAGTTTTTTACCCTTCGTTTTTTCGACACCGGATTTTTACGGTAAAACGGGATTACCGTGGCTCGTCTTCGATTTACCAACGCTGGAGAGTGGTGCACCATGGTACTGTTCCGTTTCAAATCCATGCACGTATTTCTAAAAGTCATATGACACTGTTTCTCCATTTCGGACGGATGTTGCACCTTGCACCGCGGATTTTGCACCCTGTAGATATCGATTATTCAGACGGCCATAACTTCAGGCTCGTTTAGAGTTACGGGAGCCATAACCGGTCAAAACGAAGGCCATGGTGAGTTCTACGGCTTTGACAGCTTTCAGCCGTCAATGGATAGATTAATGCCCAAAAAGGACAACCCGAACATCAATCGGGTCTCGTAAGTATTTTACCCCTCTTTTTAGACACCGGATTTTTATGGTAAATCGGGATTACCGTGGCTCGTCTTCGATTTACCATCGCTGGAGACTGGTGCACCATGGTACTGTTCCGTTTCAAATCCATGCATGCATTTCTAAAAGTCGTACGACACTGTAACGCCATTTCGGACGGATGTTGCACCTTGCACCGCGGATGTTGCACCCTCTAGATATCGATTATTCGGACGGCCATAACTTCTGGCTCGTTCAGAGTTACGGGAGCCAAAACCTGTCAAAACGAAGGCCACGGTGAGTTCTACGGCTTTGACTGCTTTCAGCCGTCAACGGATAGATTAACCCAAAAAGGACAACCCGAACCTCAATCGGTTCTCGTAAGTTTTTTACCCTTCGTTTTTTGACACCGGATTTTTACGGTAAAACGGGATTACCGTGGGTCGTCTTCGATTTACCATCGCTGGAGACTGGTGCACCATGGTACTGTTCCGTTTCAAATCCATACATGCATTTCTAAAAGTCGTACGACAATGTTACGCCATTTCGGATGGATGTTGCACCTTGCACCGCGGATGTTGCACCCTGTAGATATCGATTAATCGGACGGCAATAACTTCCGGCTCGTTTAGAGTTACGGGAGTCATAACCTGTCAAAACGAAGGCCACGGTGAGTTCTACGGCTTTGACCGCTTTCAACCGTCAACGGATAGATTAATGCCCAAAAAGGACAACCCGAACCTCAATCGGGTCTCGTAAGTTTTTTACCCTTCGTTTTTTCGACACAGGATTTTTACGGTAAAACGGGATTACCGTGGCTCTTCTTCGATTTACCTTTGCTGGAGACTAGTGCACCATGGTACTATTCCGTTTCAAATCCATGCACGCAATTCTAAAAGTCGTACGACACTGTTTCGCCATTCCGGACGGATGTTGCACCTTGCACCGTGGATGTTGCACCCAGTAGATATCGATTATTTGGACGGCTATAACTTCCGGCTCGTTTAGAATTACGGGAGCCATAATCTGTCAAAACGAAGGCCACGGTGAGTTCTACGGCTTTGACAGCTTATAGCCGTCAACGGATAATTAATGCCCAAAAAGGACAACCCGAACCTCAATCGGGTCTCGTAAGTTTTTTACCCTTCGTTTTTTCGACACCGGATTTTTACGGTAAAACGGGATTACCGTGGCTCTTCTTCGATTTACCATCGTTGGAGACTGGTGCACCATGGTACTATTCCGTTTCAAATCCATGCACGCATTTCTAAAAGTCGTACGACACTGTTTCGCCATTTCGGACGGATGTTGCACCCTGTAGATATCGATTATTCGGACGGCCATAACTTCTGGCTCGTTTAGAGTTACGGGAGCCATAACCTGTCAAAACGAAGGCCACGGTGAGTTCTACGGCTTTGACCGCTTTCAGCCGTCAACGGATAGATTAATGCCCAAAAAGGACAACCCGAACCTCAATCGGGTCTCGTAAGTTTTTTACCCTTCGTTTTTTGACACCGGATTTTTACGGTAAAACGGGATTACCGTGGCTCGTCTTCGATTTACCATCGCTGGAGACTAGTGAACCATGGTACTGTTCCGTTTCAAATCCATGCACGCATTTCTAAAAATCATACGACACTATTTCGCCATTTTGGACGGATGTTGCACCTTGCACCGCGGATGTTGCACCCAGTAGATATCGATTATTCGGACGACCATAACTTCCGACTCGTTTAGAGTTACGGGAGCCATAACCTGTCAAAACGAAGGCCACGGTGAGTTATACGGCTTTGATCGCTTTCAGCCGTCAACGGATAGATTAACGCCCGAAAAGGACAACCCAAACCTCAATCGGGTCTCGTAAGTTTTTTACCCTTCGTTTTTTGACACCGGATTTTTAGGGTAAAACGGGATTACCGTGCCTCGTCTTCAATTTACCATCGCTGGAGACTGGTGCACCATGGTACTGTTCCGTTTCAAATCAGTGCACACATTTTTAAAAGTCGTACGGCACTGTTTCGCCATTTCGGACGGATGTTGCACCTTGCACCGCGGATGTTGCACCCTGTAGATATCGATTATTCGGACGGCCATAACTTCTGGCTCGTTTAGAGTTACGGGAGCCATAACCTGTAAAAACGAAGGCCACGGTGAGTTCTACCGCTTTGACCGCTTTCAGCCGTCAACGGATAGATTAATGCCCAAAAAGGACAACCCGAACCTCAATCGGGTCTCGTAAGTATTTTACCCCTCTTTTTAGACACCGGATTTTTATGGTAAATCAGGATTACCGTGGCTCGTCTTCGATTTACCATCGCTAGAGACTGGTGCACCATGGTACTGTTCCGTTTCAAATCCATGCATGCATTTCTAAAAGTCGTACGACACTGTTACGCCATTTCGGACGGATGTTGCACCTTGCACCGCGGATGTTGCACCCTCTAGATATCGATTATTCGGACGGCCATAACTTCTGGATCGTTCAGAGTTACGGGAGCCAAAACCTGTCAAAACGAAGGCCACGGTGAGTTCTACGGCTTTGACTGCTTTCAGCCGTCAACGGATAGATTAACCCAAAAAGGACAACCCGAACCTCAATGGGGTCTCGTAAGTTTTTTACCCTTCGTTTTTTGACACCGGATTTTTACGGTAAAACGGGATTACCGTGGCTCGTCTTCGATTTACCATCACTGGAGACTGGTGCACCATGGTACTATTCCGTTTCAAATCCATGCAGGCATTTCTAAAAGTCGTACGACACTGTTACGCCATTTCGGACAGATGTTGCACCTTGCACCGCGGATGTTGCACCCTGTAGATATCGATTATTCGGACGGCTATAACTTCCGGCTCGTTTAGAGTTACGGGAGTCATAACCTGTCAAAACGAAGGCCACGGTGAGTTCTACAGCTTTGACAGCTTTCAACCGTCAACGGATAGATTAATGCCCAAAAAGGACAACTCGAACCTCAATCGAGTCTCGTAAGTTTTTTACCCTTCGTTTTTTCGACACCGTATTTTTACGGTAAAACGGGATTACCGTGGCTCTTCTTTGATTTACTATTGCTGGAGACTAGTGCACCATGGTACTATTCCGTTTCAAATCCATGCACGCATTTCTAAAAGTCGTACGACACTGTTTCGCCATTTCGGACGGATGTTGCACCTTGCACCGCGGATGTTGCACCCTGTAGATATCGATTATTCGGACGGCTATAACTTCCGGCTCGTTTAGAATTACGGGAGCCATAACCTGTCAAAACGAAGGCCACGGAGAGTTCTACGGCTTTGACAGCTTTCAGCCGTCAACGGATAGATTAATGCCCAAAATGGACAACCCGAACCTCAATCGGGTCTCGTAAGTTTTTTACCCTTCGTTTTTTCGACACCGGATTTTTACGGTAAAACGGGATTACCGTGGCTCTTCTTCGATTTACCATCGCTGGAGACTGGTGCACCATGGTACTATTCCGTTTCAAATCCATGCACGCATTTCTAAAAGTCGTACGACACTGTTTCGCCATTTCGGACGGATGTTGCACCCTGTAGATATCGATTATTCGGACGGCCATAACTTTTGGCTCGTTTAGAGTTACGGGAGCCATAACCTGTCAAAACGAAGGCCACGGTGGGTTCTACGGCTTTGACCGTTTTCAGCCGTCAACGGATAGATTAATGCCCAAAAAGGACAACCCGAACCTCAATCGGGTCTCGTAAGTTTTTTACCCTTCGTTTTTTGACACCGGATTTTTACGGTAAAACGGGATTACCGTGGCTCGTCTTCGATTTACCATCGCTGGAGACTGGTGCACCATGGTACTGTTCCATTTCAAATCCATGCACGCATTTCTAAAAATCGTACGACACTGTTTCGCCATTTCGAATGGATGTTGCACCTTGCACCGCGGATGTTGCACCCTGTAGATATCGATTATTCTGACGACCATAACTTCCGACTCATTTAGAGTTACGGGAGCCATAACCTGTCAAAACGAAGGCCACGGTGAGTTATACGGCTTTGACCACTTTCAGCCGTCAACGGATAGATTAACGCACAAAAAGGACAACCCATACCTCAATCGGGTCTCTTAAGTTTTTTACCCTTCGTTTTTTGACACCGGAGTTTTAGGGTAAAACGGGATTACCGTGCCTCGTCTTCAATTTACCATCGCTGGAGACTGGTGCACCATGGAACTGTTCCGTTTCAAATCAGTGCACACATTTTTAAAAGTCGTACGGCACTTTTTTGCCATTTCGGACGGATGTTGTACCTTGCACCGCGGATGTTGCACCCTGTAGATATCGATTATTCGGACGGCCATAACTTCTGGCTCGTTTAGAGTTACGGGAGCCATAACCTGTAAAAACGAAGGCCACGGTGAGTTCTACAGCTTTGACCGCTTTCAGCCGTCAACGGATAGGTTAATGCCCAAAAAGGACAACTCGAATCTCAATCGGGCCTCGTAAGTTTTTTACCCTTCGCTTTTTCGACACCGGATTTTTACGGTAAAACGGGATTACCGTGGCTCGCCTTCGATTTACCAACGCTGGAGAGTGGTGCACCATGGTACTGTTCCGTTTCAAATCCATGCACGTATTTCTAAAAGTCATATGACACTGTTTCGCCATTTCGGACGGATGTTGCACCTTGCGCCGCGGATTTTGCACCCTGTAGATATCGATTATTCAGACGGCCATAACTTCAGGCTCGTTTAGAGTGACGGGAGCCATAACCGGTCAAAACGAAGGCCACGGTGAGTTCTACGGCTTTGACTGCTTTCAGCCGTCAATGGATAGATTAATGCCCAAAAAGGACAACCCGAACCTCAATCGGGTCTCGTAAGTATTTTACCCCTCTTTTTAGACACCGGATTTTTATGGTAAATCGGGATTACCGTGGCTCGTCTTCGATTTACCATCGCTGGAGACTGGTGCACCATGGTACTGTTCCGTTTCAAATCCATGCATGCATTTCTAAAAGTCGTACGACACTGTGTGACGACCGCCCATGACTCCAGCACCAAAACAAGAGAATAATGCGTTGAAAGGCGTGCTCGGTGGCCATGGACGATAGTCAGGGTAAAATAAAACAGCAACTCTATCGCATAACTCACAGCGCATGGATAAAATACAATAGAGAAATATAATATAGTGAAGCTCTATAGAATAGAACATCATCATATAAGCATCATAGTAGTTTGATACAATCATCCAAACAAATCCATACATCAAAGCCTCACTACATAGCACTCAGAATATATATACAAACAGCAGAACACCCAGTACATATAGTAAGAAAACTAATATGCAAAGCCTCGTGCTCGTCTTCGTCATCATCAGCGTAGATCTCCAAGAACAGCACCTGTCACCTGCTACCTAGTCTGCCCATCCCAACATGGATGAACAGCCCAAGGTAATAAGAGGAGACATAAAACCTTGAGTCAGACAAAGTCTTAGTGAGCAGTAAATTAACTATCAAACATACCAAAAGAGCATAAGGGATAAAAGGAATAGGAACCAAACCATCCCACTCCACCTCTTTCTAAAGTGATAGCCCTTAGACACACACTAGGAGAAGCAAGCATAACATAGCAGGTAATTAAAGTAAAGCAATAATCACTCGAGTCAAGGACGATGTTTTCCAAATACAAACCCCCAAGGCCTAAACCAAGATCAGATAAGCACCCAGAAAACACCGCTCTTGAGGCCGAATGATGATACAACCAAACATCCATGACTCTGGCTATCACTGTTATCATTGCCTTGATTTCACCGTTAGTTGAATGACCACCTGTCAAGGGCTAATGGTAACCCCGGTTTAGACATAACTCCGCACGTCATCGTGACCCGTGCCTAAGCCGAACGCATCAGCTCAGAGTACTAGCACGTCATCGTGACCCGTGCTTGGAACGTCATCGTGACCCGTTCCAACGTACCCTTGCTTTGAGTATGCTAGAACCTTCAACAACGATGAGATCTTAGCCTCCTAGTCATCCTCCTTGACGACTATTTCCATACTAGCTCAAGCGCCTCTCAAGCTAACCATTATCCACACCAACCCGGACCGCATCACCGAGTTATAACTTCGCACGTCGTCATGACCCGTGCTTGGAACGTCATCGTGACCCGTCCCATCTCAACATAAGTCTTGCCTAATCGTATCATAGCAACGTCTCTCATCTTGGAACGTCATCATGACCCGTCCCATTCCAACATATGCCTTGCCTCATCACACCATAGCAAAGTCCCATATCAACATCATGCCTTGCCTTCTCACACCATGGCAAGATTCCACATCCTCGAATCCATCCATATGAGCTTCCACATCAGCTTCATATGCTACAGGCAGCTTTCACCATTCAAGAGCCTTTCCACTTAGCTTTTGAATCATCTTCAACCATCTTGTTCCAAATCAACTACAAGCTAACTTGAAACAATCAAATCAATCATACATCCAAACATTCAAGCATTCAAACAAGATCTAATAAGAAATATCAACTATAATGGCAATTTCGTAAATAAATGAGCATAAGTCCAACATACATGAAATCATGGTTTTAAGCATAGATCTATCAAATATAAAACATGGGTTTTGTCCCTAATACTTGTTAAATGAACTTGCATAGGTAAACATCTTCAAAAATAATAAATCTACACTTGGATATAAGAAAAATGCACAAAATCACTAACTACAACACTCCAACAAGTCACCAATCCAATATACTCCTTTGGATCCGCGTGAGAGATAACTACCACTCACCAAATCACCCAAACACCTTGAAAACTGAACACTTCAGATCTGGACAGCGGAGATCAAGGCTTAATCCGGCAATATTTCGCTTCAATCGATGAAATCTAGCTCGAACGGATGAAGATCTTCAACTTTGGCTCTTGGATCTTCAATCTAAATCTTCGATCTTAGATGGATGTTAGAACTAGATTAGAATGGAGAGAAGAAGATGAAGAAATGTTGTAGTCGAGTTCCCAAAATGGCAGCACTTCGTCGCTTCAAAAACCGGTGCCAAAAAGTGAGCCAAACCCCTCTATTTATAGGCTGAAAACCCCTTAGGTCGTCCAGGCCTTATAACTCGTTCTCGGTCTTAGGTCGTCGCCGACCTAAA
This sequence comes from Allium cepa, assembly GCA_030765085.1. Classification (NCBI taxonomy): domain Eukaryota; kingdom Viridiplantae; phylum Streptophyta; class Magnoliopsida; order Asparagales; family Amaryllidaceae; genus Allium; species Allium cepa. The sequence continues at coordinate 30,606,717 of CM060943.1, read as the reverse complement.
ATTCCCGACCTATCATAGGTCGTCACCGACCTATCTACCCCACGACCTAACATAGGTCGTTACCGACCTATCTACCTCACGACCCAACGGTCTAAACAAACTCCACGACACACGACTCGAGAACCCAAGGCCGACCTAACCAAACCCAGGGTCACACGAGTTAACACACGGCCGACCTAATTCCTGCGACCTAAAACACTGCCGACCTAAAGACTCCAGCGACTTAACTAGGTCCGACCTAACTCTTATGCGACCTAACAAACCTGGCCGACTCAATGACCTAAGCCCGCAACGACTCATCGTGCTTGCCGACCTATCCCCTAGCGACCTAACGCTAACCCTTAGGTCGTTCAATGACCTAACTCTAAGTTGCTCGCACGACCCAGCGACCTAACGCTATAACGACCTAATGGGCCTACGACCTAACTATGCTACGACCCAAAACTCCCACGACCTAAAACTTACACCTTCTAAGTTAGGTCGTTTATTACTATAAGTCGGTCACCTCTAGGTCGATCTACACTAGGTCGGTCACCACTAGCATCATCCTACCTGCTAGGTCGTCCACGACCTAACTTCCTTAGGTCGCTCCAAAACCCTGATTCGGTCACTCCCATAGGTCGGTCCAACACTAAGTCGTCTAACCTTTAGGTCGCAAACTACCATAAGTCGGTCAAAACCTTAGGTCGGCCACTCTCTTAGGTCGCTCCAGCGACCTAACCTACTTCACGACCTATGCCTTATGTCGTACAAATCACTAGGTCGCTAGTTTACCTAGGTTGGTCATATCTATAGGTCGCTCACATCCTATAGGCCGCCTACGACCTATCACTATGCAACCTAAGCCATCACTCACCAATAACTCGTGCACGACCTAAACAACTATGAGTCGGTCACGACTCAACCCGTAACTTGGCTAAACCTATGAGTCGGTCACGACTCAACTCTTCAACACACGAGTTACTCTCCATACGACTCAGGCTAGAGACAACACAAACAACCCTAACGACCTGTAAACTCTACGATCTATCGATACGTAAAATACGGGTCGTTACATTCTCTCCCCCTTAGGAATTTCGCCCCCGAAATTCCAAGCAAACAACAGCAATCAAGGATAATCCGCATGCCTACCATCCATAGCAATCAACAAACCATGCATCCAATTCTAGCCTAGCATGCAGAATTCTAAGGCTTAGAACAAGCTACAAATTCATGAGATGTCACGACACTTTAGGGCCATACCTCGAAGAGTCCGGGATGAGCTGCCTTCATCCTCTCTTCCTCCTCCCATGTACAGTCGTTAACATCATCACTCCATTGTACCTTGAGCAACGTAATCGTCTTCCTCCTAAGCTGTTTCGTATCGGTTGCAACAACACGAAGCGGCTTACGAGGTCTCGAAACAACTGGATCAACCTCCAAATCTTCATCGCTATCAGCAGAAACCACCGTAGTTGGGTCGTGCACATACTTCCGTAGATACGATAAATGAAAAACATTGTGCACACCCGCCATCTTTTCCGGTAACTCCAATCTATAAGCGAGCTTTCCAATACGCTCGATAATCGGGAATGGTCCAACAAATCTCGGAGTTAACTTTTCTTTCTTTCCGAATCTAATAACATTCTTCAGAGGAGAAATCTTCACAAATACCATATCACCTACGTCGAATTCCAAATCTTTTCGACGATTATCGGCATAACTTTTCTGACGATCTTGGGCTGCCTTCATTCGTTGCCGAATGATCTCTATACAATCCGAAGTCTGTCGAATCATCTCTGGCCCAAGTATCAGCTTTTCTCCAGTTTCTAACCAACATGTCGGAGAGTTACACGGTCTTCCATATAATGCCTCATATGGTGCCATACCAATACTCGACTGATAACTGTTATTATATGCAAACTCCACCAAATGAAGGTAATCTTCCCATGATCCTCCGAAGTCCAAAACACAAGCTCTGAGAAGATCTTCCAAAACTCGATTAACTCTCTCAGTCTGACCATCTGTTTGAGGGTGATAAGCTGTACTCAAACACAACTCGGTTCCCAAAACTTCCTGGAAGCTCTTCCAAAATCCGCTAGTGAACAATGGGTCTCGATCGCTCACTATACTCTTCGGAATACCATGGAATCGAACAATCCATTTAACATACAACTCAGCCAACTTCGATGCAGTCCTAGTTGATCGAACAGGAATGAATCTTGCACTCTTGGTCAAACGATCTACTATGACCCGAATCCCTTCATTCCCCGCTCTTGTCCAAGGTAGACCATCGATAAAATCCATCGACACTTGCTCCCACTTCCATGTAGGAACCTCTAATGGCTGAAGCAATCCACTGGGCTTCTTCTGCTCAGCTTTCACTAACTGGCAGTTCATACACTTGGAAATAAAACTTCTAACATCTTTCTTCATACCTTCCCAGTAGTAGGTTCTCTTCATATCCCGATACATCTTATTCCTACCTGGATGAATTGTCAACTTCGAGTGATGACTTTCCCTCAGAACTTCATCTCTCAATCCATCTACATCAGGAATAACCAATCGTCCTTGCTTCCGAAGCCAACCCTCTCGATCGACCTCGAATCCTTTATCCTTCCCTGGGTCCAATCCAGATTCCAAATCACGGATAATCTTGACAAGCTTATCATCTCTCTTTTGGCTCTCGCCAATCCTTTCCACAAGAGTAGGTCTTATCGATAGGTTTGCCAACATCTCAGGTTCCAATTCACATCTGGGCCTGAAATCAAATCCAGCCAAATACTCGAGACTCTTCCATTCCGAAAACATGGCTCCCAATCCTGCATGTCTTCGACTTAACGCATCAGCCACTGCGTTACCTTTTCCCGGAGTATAGGCTATACCAAAGTCATACAATGCTAAGAACTCTAGCCACCGTTGCCATCGAAGATTCAAATCCTTTTGGGAGAACAGATACTTCAACGACTTATGATCCGTAAACAACTCGAATCTTACTTCCAATAGATAATGTCTCCACATCTTCAAAGCAAACACAATCGCCGCTAACTCCAAATCATGAGTCGGATAGTTCCTTTCATGCGGCTTTAGTTGTCGACTAGCATACGCAACAACTTTATCCTTCTGCATTAGCACTACTCCAAGTCCAGTGCCACATGCATCGGTGTAAACCACCATCTCATCATTCCCACATGGAATAGTCAAAACAGGAGCACTCGTCAGTCGCTCTTTCAGGATTACGAAAGCTTGCTCACACATATCATTCCATCTGAACACTTGGTTCTTTTTCGTCAATCCTGTTAACAGTGCAGCTATCTTGGAAAAGTCTTTGATAAACCGTCGATAATATCCTGCTAATCCAAGAAAACTTCTCACATCAGATGCATTCTTAGGCCTAACCCAATCCTGGATTGCTACCACCTTAGCGGGGTCAACCGCTATTCCATTTCCAGAGGTAACATGGCCTAAGAACCTCACTTCACTCTTCCAGAAGTGACACTTCGAAAACTTAGCCTTTAGCTGATGTTTCCGCAAGATTTCCAAAACAATTCTCAAGTGCGTCTTATGCTCTTCCTCAGTTCTGGAATAAACCAAAATATCATCCACGAACACAAGCACGAACTTGTTCAACTGATCTCTGAATACTCTATTCATAAGATCCACAAAATATGCTGGTGCATTGGTCAATCCAAACGACATTACCAGCCACTCATAAAATCTGGATGGTGTCCTAAAAGCAGTCTTCGGCACACTATCCTTTGCCACTCTCAACTGGTGAAATCCCGTTGCCAAATCCATCTGAGAAAACACCTTAGCCTCGTGAAGCTGATCAAACAAGTCATCTATTCTCGGCAATGGATACTTGTTCTTCTTAGTCACCTTATTCAGCTCACGAAAATCAACACACAACCTCAACGATCCATCCGCTTTGGTTGCGAACACAACTGGTGCACCCCATTCGGACACACTTCTCCGAATGAATCCTTTCCGTAAAAGGTCATCAACTTGCACCTTCAGCTCTAGCTGCTCCCTAGGCGCCATCCGCCTAAGAGGCATCACAACAGGTCTGGCTCCCTCAACTAGATCAATACGAAACTCGATCTCCCTATGCGGCGGCAACCCTTTGACTTCGTCAAAGACATCCTCAAATCCATTCACAATAGGCACCGATGACAGTCCATCCCGTGGAACAACCAGCGAATACATGAAGCTCATGAAGACGCCTTCCTCATGCTTACATCGTATCACAACCTTTCGCCCTTCCACATTCCCGACTGTCACCTCAAGCCTCTCACAATCAATCCTTGCCGCATACTTCCTAAGCCAGTCCATACCCAAAATAATTCCGAACCCCGCAAAGTTCAGAACAAAGCAATCACAAACAAATGAGCAATCATGACTCGACACAACTAGACCACGACATATCATACACAAACATGACGAACCCCCGACTGGATTAGTCACAACCAATGGCCTATCAACAATATCCGGTTTCAAACCTAACCGGCCTACCAAATCATCACAAACAAAAGAATGCGACGCTCCAGTATCAAACAACACTCTAACTGGAACACCACAAATAGAAAGAGTACCTTGAACCACCACACTCTTCCCCTTCTCTTCAGCTGTAGGAGCTTTTGAAGATGACGGTACAGCTCCCAAAGCATAAGCTTGCACAATCTGCCTATCTTTCCTCTGCTCTGGGCAATCCTTCTTGATATGTCCCAGCTTATCATAGTTGTGGCACTTCAACCGCACCTTTGGATTCTTGCAATCCCGGGAGAGATGACCCTTCTGTCGGCAGTTGTAGCAGGTCACTTCGCCTCTCGGCTTCTTCTGGCCATCCTTACCTTTCTGTTGCTGCTGCTTCCTCTTCCTATTTCCACCCTGCTGTGGTTTAGATCCTTCCCTGGTTACAGCAACAACAGAACTTTCCTTAGGAAACAAACTCTCATGCCTAAGAGCTTTCTCCACCAGCTTCTCAAACGGATCATCCAAATGATCCACCAACTGCCTTCCAAGATAAGCATCCAGACCAGTCACAAACTTTTCGTTCTTCTGATAGGGAGAATCAATATATGATCTGGCATACTTAGACAAAGCTTCAAACTCAGAGATATACTCAAGGACAGGCCTTCCACCTTGCTTGAGCTCCACAAACCTCTTAAACAAGACCGATTTCTGAGTAGTAGAGATGAACTTAGCTTCAAATCTAACTTGGAATTGCTCCCAAGTAATCTCTTCTTCTGGGGTATCTATGGTGATAGAATTCCACCAATCAGCAGCTCTTCCCTAAAGCTGTCTCGATGCAAGCTTCCTCTTGGTTGCATCCTCAATCCCCAAGTCACCAAAGATCCTTCGGCAAGCATCAATCCATCTCTGCACTTCAATAGTCGACTCCGTCCCCAAGAAAGCTTTTCCTCCGAGAGAAGTATAATCCTTGCAAAGCTTGGCAAAATCCACCGGTCTCGGAGCTTGGACTTGAACTCCCACATCCACAGATGATCCTGAAGCTGGTATCCTCCTCATGATTGAAGTCATCATGGCCTCAAACATAGGAGCATAATCAACAGCTTCCCTAGCAGCACGGCTATCCCTCGCAGCTTGTCTCTCACTTCTGCTCATCCTTAATATCTGTAAAAAGGAATGATTAGAACACCTTAAGAAACAACTGCATAAGGAGTTCAAATCCTTCTAAGCTACTATATTATATATAGTAATCATCCTTCAAAATACAATTACGTCTCTCTTACGTAGTTATGTCAGCGTGCATTGGCTAAAATCGATTAACCAAAGCTCTGATACCAAATGTGACGACCGCCCATGACTCCAGCACCAAAACAAGAGAATAATGCACTGAAAGGCGTGCTCGGTGGCCATGGACGATAGTCAGGGTAAAATAAAACAGCAACTCTATCGCATAACTCACAGCGCATGGATAAAATACAATAGAGAAATATAATATAGTGAAGCTCTATAGAACAGAACATCATCATATAAGCATCATAGTAGTTTGATACAATCATCCAAACAAATCCATACATCAAAGCCTCACTACATAGCACTCAGAATATATATACAAACAGCGGAACACCCAGTACATATAGTAAGAAAACTAATATGCAAAGCCTCCTGCTCGTCTTCGTCATCATCAGCGTAGATCTCCAAGAACAGCACCTGTCACCTGCTACCTAGTCTGCCCATCCCAACATGGATGAACAGCCCAAGGTAATAAGAGGAGACATAAAACCTTGAGTCAGACAAAGTCTTAGTGAGCAGTAAATTAACTATCAAACATACCAAAAGAGCATAAGGGATAAAAGGAATAGGAACCAAACCATCCCACTCCACCTCTTTCTACAGTGATAGCCCTTAGACACACACTAGGAGAAGCAAGCATAACATAGCAGGTAATTAAAGTAAAGCAATAATCACTCGAGTCAAGGACGATGTTTTCCAAATACAAACCCCCAAGGCCTAAACCAAGATCAGATAAGCACCCAGAAAACACCGCTCTTGAGGCCGAATGATGATACAACCAAACATCCATGACTCTGGCTATCACTGTTATCATTGCCTTGATTTCACCGTTAGTTGAATGACCACCTATCAAGGGCTAATGGTAACCCCGGTTTAGACATAACTCCGCACGTCATCGTGACCCGTGCCTAAGCCGAACGCATCAGCTCAGAGTACTAGCACGTCATCGTGACCCGTGCTTGGAACGTCATCGTGACCCGTTCCAACGTACCCTTGCTTTGAGTATGCTAGAACCTTCAACAACGATGAGATCTTAGCCTCCTAGTCATCCTCCTTGACGACTATTTCCATACTAGCTCAAGCGCCTCTCAAGCTAACCATTATCCACACCAACCCGGACCGCATCACCGAGTTATAACTTCGCACGTCGTCATGACCCGTGCTTGGAACGTCATCGTGACCCGTCCCATCTCAACATAAGTCTTGCCTAATCGTATCATAGCAAAGTCTCTCATCTTGGAACGTCATCATGACCCGTCCCATTCCAACATATGCGTTGCCTCATCACACCATAGCAAAGTCCCATATCAACATCATGCTTTGCCTTCTCACACCATGGCAAGATTCCACATCCTCGAATCCATCCATATGAGCTTCCACATCAGCTTCATATGCTACAGGCAGCTTTCACCATTCAAGAGCCTTTCCACTTAGCTTTTGAATCATCTTCAACCATCTTATTCCAAATCAACTACAAGCTAACTTGAAACAATCAAATCAATCATACATCCAAACATTCAAGCATTCAAACAAGATCTAATAAGAAATATCAACTATAATGGCAATTTCGTAAATAAATGAGCATAAGTCCAACATACATGAAATCATGGTTTTAAGCATAGATCTATCAAATATAAAACATGGGTTTTGTCCCTAATACTTGTTAAATGAACTTGCATAGGTAAACATCTTCAAAAATAATAAATCTACACTTGGATCTAAGAAAAATGCACAAAATCACTAACTACAACACTCCAACAAGTCACCAATCAAATATACTCCTTTGGATCCGCGTGAGAGATAACTACCACTCACCAAATCACCCAAACACCTTGAAAACTAAACACTTCAGATCTGGACAGCGGAGATCAAGGCTTAATCCGGCAATATTTCGCTTCAATCGATGAAATCTAGCTCGAACGGATGAAGATCTTCAACTTTGGCTCTTGGATCTTCAATCTAAATCTTCGATCTTAGATGGATGTTAGAACTAGATTAGAATGGAGAGAAGAAGATGAAGAAATGTTGTAGTCGAGTTCCCAAAATGGCAGCACTTCGTCGCTTCAAAAACCGGTGCCAAAAAGTGAGCCAAACCCCTCTATTTATAGGCTGAAAACCCCTTAGGTCGTCCAGGCCTTATAACTCGTTCTCGTTCTTAGGTCGTCGCCGACCTAAAATTCCCGACCTATCATAGGTCGTCACCGACCTATCTACCCCACGACCTAACATAGGTCGTTACCGACCTATCTACCTCACGACCCAACGGTCTAAACAAACTCCACGACACACGACTCGAGAACCCAAGGCCGACCTAACCAAACCCAGGGTCACACGAGTTAACACACGGCCGACCTAATTCCTGCGACCTAAAACACTGCCGACCTAAAGACTCCAGCGACTTAACTATGTCCGACCTAACTCTTATGCGACCTAACAAACCAGGCCGACTCAATGACCTAAGCCCCCAACGACTCATCGTGCTTGCCGACCTATCCCCTAGCGACCTAACGCTAACCCTTAGGTCGTTCAACGACCTAACTCTAAGTTGCTCGCACGACCCAGCGACCTAACGCTATAACGACCTAACGGGCCTACGACCTAACTATGCTACGACCCAAAACTCCCACGACCTAAAACTTACACCTTCTAAGTTAGGTCGTTTATTACTATAAGTCGGTCACCTCTAGGTCGATCTACACTAGGTCGGTCACCACTAGCATCATCCTACCTGCTAGGTCGTCCACGACCTAACTTCCTTAGGTCGCTCCAAAAACCTGACTCGGTCACTCCCATAGGTCGGTCCAACACTAAGTCGTCTAACCTTTAGGTCGCAAACTACCATAAGTCGGTCAAAACCTTAGGTCGGCCACTCTCTTAGGTCGCTCCAGCGACCTAACCTACTTCACGACCTATGCCTTATGTCGTCCAAATCACTAGGTCGCTAGTTTACCTAGGTCGGTCATATCTATAGGTCGCTCACATCCTATAGGCCGCCTACGACCTATCACTATGCAACCTAAGCCATCACTCACCAATAACTCGTGCACGACCTAAACAACTATGAGTCGGTCACGACTCAACCCTTAACTCGGCTAAACCTATGAGTCGGTCACGACTCAACTCTTCAACACACGAGTTACTCTCCATACGACTCAGGCTAGAGACAACACAAACAACCCTAACGACCTGTAAACTCTACGATCTATCGATACGTAAAATACGGGTCGTTACACACTGTTACGCCATTTCGGACGGATGTTGCACCTTGCACCGCGGATGTTGCACCCTCTAGATATCGATTATTCGGACGGCCATAACTTCTGGCTCGTTCAGAGTTACGGGAGCCAAAACCTGTCGAAACGAAGGCCACGGTGAGTTCTACGGCTTTGACTGCTTTCAGCCGTCAACGGATAGATTAACCCAAAAAGGACAACCCGAACCTCAATCGGGTCTCGTAAGTTTTTTACCCTTCGTTTTTTGACACCGGATGTTTACGGTAAAACGGGATTACCATGGGTCGTCTTCGATTTACCATCGCTGGAGACTGGTGCACCATGGTACTGTTCCGTTTCAAATCCATACATGCATTTCTAAAAGTCGTACGACAATGTTACGCCATTTCGGACGGATGTTGCACCTTGCACCGCGGATGTTGCACCCTGTAGATATCGATTAATCGGACGGCTATAACTTCCGGCTCGTTTAGAGTTACGGGAGTCATAACCTGTCAAAACGAAGGCCACGGTGAGTTCTACGGCTTTGACAGCTTTCAACCGTCAACGGATACATTAATGCCCAAAAAGGACAACCCGAACCTCAATCGGGTCTCGTAAGTTTTTTACCCTTCGTTTTTCCGACACCGGATTTTTACGGTAAAACGGGATTACCGTGGCTCTTCTTCGATTTACCATAGCTGGAGACTAGTGCACCATGGTACTATTCCGTTTCAAATCCATGCACGCAATTCTAAAAGTCGTACGACACTGTTTCGCCATTTCGGACGGATGTTGCACCTTGCACTGTGGATGTTGCACCCTGTAGATATCGATTATTCGGATGGCTATAACTTCCGGCTCGTTTAGAATTACTGGAGCCATAATCTGTCAAAATGAAGGCCACAGTGAGTTCTACGGCTTTGACAGCTTCCAGCCGTCAACGGATAGATTAATGCCCAAAAAGGACAACCCGAACCTCAATCGGGTCTCGTAAGTTTTTTACCCTTCGTTTTTTCGACACCGGATTTTTACGGTAAAACGGGATTACCGTGGCTCTTCTTCGATTTACCATCGTTGGAGACTGGTGCACCATGGTACTATTCCGTTTCAAATCCATGCACGCATTTCTAAAAGTCGTACGACACTGTTTCGCCATTTCGGACGGATGTTGCACCCTGTAGATATCGATTATTCGGACGGCCATAACTTCTGGCTCGTTTAGAGGTACGGGAGCCATAACCTGTCAAAACGAAGGCCACGGTGAGTTCTATGGCTTTGACCGCTTTCAGCAGTCAACGGATAGATATATGCCCAAAAAGGACAACCCGAACCTCAATCGGGTCTCGTAAGTTTTTTACCCTTCGTTTTTTGACACTGGATTTTTACGGTAAAACGGGATTACCGTGGCTCGTCTTCGATTTACCATCGCTGGAGATTAGTGCACCATGGTACTGTTCCGTTTCAAATCCATGCACGCATTTCTAAAAATCGTACGACACCGTTTCGCCATTTCGGACGGATGTTGCACCTTGCACCGCGGATGTTGCACCCTATAGATATCGATTATTCGGACGACCATAAATTCCGACTCGTTTAGAGTTACGGGAGCCATAACCTGTCAAAACGAAGGCCACGGTGTGGTATAAGGCTTTGACCGCTTTCAGCCGTCAACGGATAGATTAACGACCAAAAAGGACAACCCAAACCTCAATCGGGTCTCGTAAGTTTTTTACCCTTCGTTTTTTGACACCGGATTTTTAGGGTAAAACGGGATTACCGTGCCTCGTCTTCAATTTACCATCGCTGGAGACTGGTGCACCATGGTACTGTTCCGTTTCAAATCAGTGCACACATTTTTAAAAGTCGTACGGCACTGTTTCGCCATTTCGGACGGATGTTGCACCTTGCACCGCGGATGTTGCACCCTCTAGATATCGATTATTCGGACGACCATAACTTCTGGCTCGTTCAGAGTTACGGGAGCCATAACCTGTCAAAACGAAGGCAACGGTGAGTTCTGCGGCTTTGACTGCTTTCAGCCGTCAACGGATAGATTAACCCAAAAAGGTCAACCCGAACCTCAATCGGGTCCGTAAGTTTTTTACCCTTCGTTTTTTGACACCGGATTTTTACGGTAAAACGGGATTACCGTGGGTCGTCTTCGATTTACCATCGCTGGAGACTGGTGCACAATGGTACCGTTCCGTTTCAAATCCATGCATGCATTTCTAAAAGTCGTACGACACTGTTACGCCATTTCGGACAGATGTTGCACCTTGCACCGCGGATGTTGCACCCTGTAGATATCGATTATTCGGACGGCTATAACTTCTGGCTCGTTTAGAGTTACGGGAGTCATAACCTGTCAAAACGAAGGCCACGGTGAGTTCTACGGCTTTGACAACTTTCAACCGTCAACAGATAGATTAATGCCCAAAAAGGACAACCCGAACCTTAATCGGGTCTTGTAAGTTTTTTACCCTTCGTTTTTTCGACACCGGATTTTTACGGTAAAACGGGATTACCGTGGCTCTTCTTCGATTTACCATCGCTGGAGACTGGTGCACCATGGTACTATTCCGTTTCAAATCCATGCACGCATTTCTAAAAGTCGTACGACACTGTTTCGCCATTTCGGACGGATGTTGCACCCTGTAGATATCGATTATTCGGACGGCCATAACTTCTGGCTCGTTTAGAGTTACGGGAGCCATAACCTGTCAAAACGAAGGCCACGGTGAGTTCTACGGCTTTGACGGCCTTAAGCCGTCAACGGATAGATTAATGCCCAAAAAGGACAACCCGAACCTCAATCGGCTCTCGTAAGTTTTTTACCCTTCGTTTTTTGACACCGGATTTTTACGGTAAAACGGGATTACCGTGGCTCGTCTTCGATTTACCATCGCTGGAGACTGGTGCACCATGGTACTGTTCCGTCTCAAATCCATGCACGCATTTCTAAAAATCGTACGACACTGTTTCTCCATTTCGGACGGATGTTGCACCTTGCACCGCGGATGTTGCACCCTGTAGATATCGATTATTCGGACGACCAAACTTCCGACTCCTTTAGAGTTACGGGAGCCATAACCTGTCAAAACGAAGGCCACGGTGAGTTATATGGCTTTGACCGCTTTCAGCCGTCAACGGATAGATTAACGCCCAAAAAGGACAACCCAAACCTCAATCGGGTCTCTTAAGTTTTTTACCCTTCGTTTTTTGACACCGGATTTTTAGGGTAAAACGGGATTACCGTGCCTCGTCTTCAATTTACCTTCGCTGGAGACTGGTGCACCATGGTACTGTTCCGTTTCAAATCAGTGCACACATTTTTAAAAGTCGTACGGCACTGTTTCGCCATTTCGGACGGATGTTGCACCATGCACCGCGGATGTTGCACCCTGTAGATATCGATTATTCGGACGGCCATAACTTCTGGCTCGTTTAGAGTTACGGGAGCCATAACCTGTAAAAACGAAGGCCATGGTGAGTTCTACAGCTTTGACCGCTTTCAGCCGTTAACGGATAGATTAATGCCCAAAAAGGACAACCCGAATCTCAATCGGGCCTCGTAAGTTTTTTACCCTTCGTTTTTTCGTCACCGGATTTTTACGGTAAAACGGGATTACCGTGGCTCGTTTTCGATTTACCAACGCTGGAGAGTGGTGCACCATGGCACTGTTCCGTTTCAAATCCATGCACGTATTTCTAAAAGTCATATGACACTGTTTCGCCATTTCGGACGGATGTTGCACCTTGCACCGCGGATGTTGCACCCTGTAGATATTGATTATTCGGACGGCCATAACTTCAGGCTCGTTTAGAGTTACGGGAGCCATAACCGCTGAAAACGAAGGCCACGGTGAGTTCTACGGCTTTGACAGCTTTCAGCCGTCAATGGATAGATTAATGCCAAAAAAGGACAACCCGAACATCAATCGGGTCTCGTAAGTTTTTTACCCCTCTTTTTTGACACCGGATTTTTACGGTAAATCGGGATTACCGTGGCTCGTCTTCGATTTACCATCGCTGGAGACTGGTGCACCATGGTACCGTTCCGTTTCAAATCCATGCATGCATTTCTAAAAGTCGTACGACACTGTTACGCCATTTCGGACGGATGTTGCACCTTGCACCGCGGATGCTGCACCCTCTAGATATCGATTATTCGGACGGCCATAACTTCTGGCTCGTTCAGATTTACGGGATCCATAACCTGTCAAAACGAACGCCACGGTGAGTTCTACGGCTTTGACTGCTGTCAGCCGTCAACGGATAGATTAACCCAAAAAGGACAACCCGAACCTCAATCGGGTCTCATAAGTTTTTTACCCTTCGTTTTTTGACACCGGATTTTTGCGGTAAAACGGGATTACCATGGGTCGTCTTCGATTTACCATCGCTGGAGACTGGTGCACCATGGTACTGTTCTGTTTCAAATCCATGCACGCATTTCTAAAAGTCGTACGACACTGTTTTGCAATTTCGGAGGGATGTTGCAACTTGCACCGTGGATGTTGCACCCTGTAGATATTGATTATTCGGAGGGCTATAACTTCCGGCTCGTTTAGAATTACGGGAGCCATAACCTGTCAAAACGAAGGCCACGGTGAGCTCTACTGCTTTGACAGCTTTCAGCCGTCAACGGATAGATTAATGCCCAAAAAGGACAACCCGAACCTCAATCGGGTCTCGTAAGTTTTTTACCCTTCGTTTTTTCGACACCGGATTTTTACGGTAAAACGGGATTACCGTGGCTCTTCTTCGATTTACCATCGCTGGAGACTGGTGCACCATGGTGCTATTCCGTTTCAAATCCATGCACGCATTTCTAAAAGTCGTACGACACTGTTTCGCCATTTCGGACGGATGTTGCACCCTGTAGATATCGATTATTCGGACGGCCATAACTTCTGGGTTGTTTAGAGTAACGGGAGCCATAACCTGTCAAAACGAAGGCCACGGTGAGTTCTAAGGCTTTGACCGCTTTCAGCCGTCAACGGATAGATTAATGCCCAAAAAGGACAACCCGAACCTCAATCGGGTCTCGTAAGTTTTTTACCCTTCGTTTTTTGACACTGGATTTTTACGGTAAAACGGGATTACCGTGGCTCGTCTTCGATTTACCATCGCTGGAGACTGGTGCACCAAGGTACTGTTCCGTCTCAAATCCATGCAGGCATTTCTAAAAATCGTACGACACTGTTTCTCCATTTCGGACGGATGTTGCACCTAGCACCGCGGATGTTGCACCCTGTAGATATCGATTATTCGGACGACCATAACTTCCGACTCGTTTAGAGTTACGGGAGCCATAACCTGTCAAAACGAAGGCCACGGTGAGTTATACGGCTTTGACTGCTTTCAGCCGTCAACGGATAAATTAACGCCCAAAAAGGACAACCCAAACCTCAATCGGGTCTCTTAAGTTTTTTACCCTTCGTTTTTTGACACCGGATTTTTAGGGTAAAACGGGATTACCGTGCCTCGTCTTCAATTTACCATCGCTAGAGACTGGTGCACCATGGTACTGTTCCGTTTCAAAACAGTGCACACATTTTTAAAAGTCGTACGACACTGTTTTGCCATTTCGGACGGATGTTGCACCTTGCACCGCGGATGTTGCACCCTGTAGATATCGATAATTCGGACGGCCATAACTTCTTGCTCGTTTAGAGTTACGGAGCCATAACCTGTAAAAACGAAGGCCACGGTGAGTTCTACAGCTTTGACCGCTTTCAGCCGTCAACGGATAGATTAATGCCCAAAAAGGATAACCCGAATCTCAATGGGGCCTCGTAAGTTTTTTACACTTCGTTTTTTCGACACCGGATTTTTACGGTAAAACGGGATTACCGTGGCTCGTCTTCGATTTACCAACGCTGGAGAGTGGTGCACCATGGTACTGTTCCGTTTCAAATCCATGCACGTATTTCTAAAAGTCATATGACACTGTTTCGTCATTTCGGACGGATGTTGCACCTTGCACCGCGGATGTTGCACCCTGTAGATATCGATTATTCGGACGGCCATAACTTCAGACTCGTTTAGAGTTACGGGAGCCATAACCGGTCAAAACGAAGACCACGTTGAGTTCTACGGCTTTGACAGCTTTCAGCCGTCAATGGATAGATTAATGCCCAAAAAGGACAACCCGAACCTCAATCGGGTCTCGTACGTTTTTTACCCCTCTTTTTTGACACCGGATTTTTACGGTAAATCGGGATTACCGTGGCTCGTCTTCGATTTACCATCGCTGGAGACTGATGCACCATGGTACTGTTCCGTTTCAAATCCATGCATGCATTTCTAAAAGTCGTACGACACTGTTACGCCATTTCGGACGGATGTTGCACCTTGCACCGCGTATGCTGCACCCTCTAGATATCGATTATTCGGACGACCATAACTTCTGGCTCGTTCAGAGTTACGGGAGCCATAAACTGTCAAAACGAAGGCCACGGTGAGTTCTACGGCTTTGACTGCTTTCAGCCGTCAACGGATAGATTAACCCAAAAAGGACAACTCGAACCTCAATCGGATCTCGTAAGTTTTTTACCCTTCGTTTTTTGACACCGGATTTTTACGGTAAAACGGGATTACCGTGGGTCGTCTTCGATTTACCATCGCTGGAGACTGGTACACCATGGTACTGTTCCATTTCAAATCCATGCATGCATTTCTAAAAGTCATACGACACTGTTACGCCATTTCGGACGGATGTTGCACCTTGCACCGCGGATGTTGCACCCTGTAGATATCGATTATTCGGACGGCTATAACTTCCGGCTCGTTTAGAGTTACGGGAGTCGTACCCTGTCAAAATGAAGGCCACGGTGAGTTCTACGGCTTTGACAGCTTTCAACCGTAAACGGATAGATTAACTCCCAAAAAGGACAACCCGAACCTTAATCGGGTCTCGTAAGTTTTTTACCCTTCGTTTTTTCGACACCGGATTTTTACGGTAAAACGAGATTACCGTGGCTCTTCTTCGATTTACCATTGCTGGAGACTAGTGCACCATGGTACTATTCCGTTTCAAATCCATGCACGCATTTCTAAAAGTCGTACGACACTGTTTCGCCATTTCGGAGGGATGTTGCACCTTGCACCGCGGATGTTGCACCCTGTAGATATCGATTATTCGGAGGGCTATAACTTCCGGCTCGTTTAGAATTAGGGGAGCCATAACCTGCCAAAACGAAGGCCACGGTGAGTTCTACGGCTTTGACAGCTTTCTGCCGTCAACGGATAGATTAATGCCCAAAAAGGACAACCCGAACCTCAATCGGGTCTCGTAGGTTTTTTACCCTTCGTTTTTTCGACACCGGATTTTTACGGTAAAATGGGATTACCGTGGCTCTTCTTCGATTTACCATCGCTGGAGACTGGTGCACCATGGTACTATTCTGTTTCAAATCCATGCACGCATTTCTAAAAGTCATACGACACTGTTTCGCCATTACGGACGGATGTTGCACCCTGTAGATATCGATTATTCGGACGGCCATAACTTCTGGCTCGTTTAGAGTTACGGGATCCATAACCTGTCAAAATGAAGGCCACGGTGAGTTCTACGGCTTTGACCGCTTTCAGCCGTCAACGGATAGATTAATGCCCAAAAAGGACAACCCGAACCTCAATCGGGTCTCGTAAGTTTTTTACCCTTCGTTTTTTGACACCGGATTTTTACGGTAAAACGGGATTACCGTGGCTCGTCTTCGATTTACCATCGCTGGAGACTGGTGCACCATGGTACTGTTCCGTCTCAAATCCATGCACGCATTTCTAAAAATCGTACGACACTGTTTCTCCATTTCGGACGGATGTTGCACCTTGCACCGCGGATGTTGCACCCTATAGATATCGATTATTCGGACGACCATAACTTCCGACTCGTTTAGAGTTACGGGAGCCATAACCTGTCAAAACGAAGGCCACGGTGAGTTATACAGCTTTGACCGCTTTCAGCCGTCAACGGATAGATTAACGCCCAAAAATGACAACCCAAACCTCAATCGGGTCTCTTATGTTTTTTACCCTTCGTTTTTTGACACCGGATTTTTAGGGTAAAACGGGATTACCATGCCTCGTCTTCAATTTACCATCGCTGGAGACTGGTGCACCATGGTACTGTTCCGTTTCAAATTAGTGCACACATTCTTAAAGGTCGTACGGCACTGTTTCGCCATTTCGTACGGATGTTGCACCTTGCACCGCGGATGTTTCACCCTGTAGATATCGATTATTCGGACGGCCATAACTTCTGGCTCGTTTAGAGTTACGGGAGCCATAACCTGTAAAAACGAAGGCCACGGTGAGTTCTACAGCTTTGACCGCTTTCTGCCGTCAACGGATAGATTAATGCCCAAAAAGGACAACCCGAACCTCAATCGGGTCTCGTAGGTTTTTTACCCTTCGTTTTTTCGACACCGGATTTTTACGGTAAAATGGGATTACCGTGGCTCTTCTTCGATTTACCATCGCTGGAGACTGGTGCACCATGGTACTATTCTGTTTCAAATCCATGCACGCATTTCTAAAAGTCATACGACACTGTTTCGCCATTACGGACGGATGTTGCACCCTGTAGATATCGATTATTCGGACGGCCATAACTTCTGGCTCGTTTAGAGTTACGGGATCCATAACCTGTCAAAATGAAGGCCACGGTGAGTTCTACGGCTTTGACCGCTTTCAGCCGTCAACGGATAGATTAATGCCCAAAAAGGACAACCCGAACCTCAATCGGGTCTCGTAAGTTTTTTACCCTTCGTTTTTTGACACCGGATTTTTACGGTAAAACGGGATTACCGTGGCTCGTCTTCGATTTACCATCGCTGGAGACTGGTGCACCATGGTACTGTTCCGTCTCAAATCCATGCACGCATTTCTAAAAATCGTACGACACTGTTTCTCCATTTCGGACGGATGTTGCACCTTGCACCGCGGATGTTGCACCCTGTAGATATCGATTATTCGGACGACCATAACTTCCGACTCGTTTAGAGTTACGGGAGCCATAACCTGTCAAAACGAAGGCCACGGTGAGTTATACAGCTTTGACCGCTTTCAGCCGTCAACGGATAGATTAACGCCCAAAAATGACAACCCAAACCTCAATCGGGTCTCTTATGTTATTTACCCTTCGTTTTTTGACACCGGATTTTTAGGGTAAAACGGGATTACCATGCCTCGTCTTCAATTTACCATCGCTGGAGACTGGTGCACCATGGTACTGTTCCGTTTCAAATTAGTGCACACATTCTTAAAGGTCGTACGGCACTGTTTCGCCATTTCGTACGGATGTTGCACCTTGCACCGCGGATGTTTCACCCTGTAGATATCGATTATTCGGACGGCCATAACTTCTGGCTCGTTTAGAGTTACGGGAGCCATAACCTGTAAAAACGAAGGCCACGGTGAGTTCTACAGCTTTGACCGCTTTCAGTCGTCAACGGATAGATTAATGCCCAAAAAGGACAACCCGAATCTCAATCGGGCCTCGTAAGTTTTTTACCCTTCGTTTTTTCGACACCGGATTTTTACGGTAAAACGGGATTACCGTGGCTCGTCTTCGATTTACCAACGCTGGAGAGTGGTGCACCATGGTACTGTTCCGTTTCAAATCCATGCACGTATTTCTAAAAGTCATATGACACTGTTTCGCCATTTCGGACGGATGTTGCACCTTGCACCGCAGATGTTGCACCCTGTAGATATCGATTATTCGGACGGCCATAACTTCTGGCTCGTTTAGAGTTACGGGAGCCATAACCGGTCAAAACGAAGGCCACAGTGAGTTTTACGGTTTGACAGCTTTCAGCCGTCAATGGATAGATTAATGCCCAAAAAGGACAACCCGAACCCCAATCGGGTCTCGTAAGTTTTTTACCCCTCTTTTTTGACACCGGATTTTTACGGTAAATCGGGATTACCGTGGCTCGTCTTCGATTTACCATCGCTGGAGACTGGTGCACCATGGTACTGTTCCGTTTCAAATCCATGCATGCATTTCTAAAAGTCGTACGACACTGTTACGCCATTTCGGACGGATGTTGCACCTTGCACCGCGGATGTTGCACCCTCTAGATATCGATTATTCGGACGGCCATAACTTCTGGCTCGTTCAGAGTTACGGGAGCCATAACCTGTCAAAACGAAGGCCACGGTGAGTTCTACGGCTTTGACTGCTTTCAGCCGTCAACGGATAGATTAACCCAAAAAGGATAACCCGAACCTCAATCGGGTCTCGTAAGTTTTTTACCCTTCGTTTTTTGACACCGGATTTTTACGGTAAAACGGGATTACCGTTGGTCGTCTTTGATTTACCATCGCTGGAGACTGGTGCACCATGGTACTGTTCCGTTTCCAATCCATGCATGCATTTCTAAAAGTCGTACGACACTGTTACGCCATTTCGGACGGATGTTGCACCTTGCACCGCGGATGTTGCACCCTATAGATATCGATTATTCGGACGGCTATAACTTCCGGCTTTGACATGGTGAGTTCTACGGCTTTGACAGCTTTCAACCGTCAATGGATAGATTAACACCCAAAAAGGACAACCCGAACCTCAATCGGGTCTCATAAGTTTTTTACCCTTCGTTTTTTCGACACCGGATTTTTACGGTAAAACGGGATTACCGTGGCTCTTCTTCGATTTACCATTGCTGGAGACTAGTGCACCATGGTACTATTCCGTTTCAAATCCATGCACGCATTTCTAAAAGTCGTACGACACTGTTTCGCCATTTCGGAGGGATGTTGCACCTTGCACCGCGGATGTTGCACCCTGTAGATATCGATTATTCGGAGGGCTATAACTTCCGGCTCGTTTAGAATTACGGGAGCCATAACCTGTCAAAACGAAGGCCACGGTGAGTTCTACGGCTTTGACAGCTTTCAGCTGTCAACGGATAGATTAATGCCCAAAAAGGACAACCCGAACCTCAATCGGGTCTCGTAAGTTTTTTACCCTTCGTTTTTTCGACACCGGATTTTTACGGTAAAACGGGATTACCGTGGCTCTTCTTCGATTTACCATCGCTGGAGACTGGTTCACCATGGTACTATTCCATTTCAAATCCATGCACGCATTTCTAAAAGTCGTACGACACTGTTTCGCCATTTCGGACGGATGTTGCACCCTGTAAATATTGATTATTCGGACGGCCATAACTTCTGGCTCGTTTAGAGTTACGGGAGCCATAACCTGTCAAAACGAAGGCCACAGTGATTTCTACGGCTTTGACCGCTTTCAGCCGTCAACGGATAGATTAATGCCCAAAAAGGACAACCCGAACGTCAATCGGGTCTCGTAAGTTTTTTACCCTTCGTTTTTTGACACCGGATTTTTACGGTAAAACGGTATTACCGCGCCTCGTCTTCGATTTACCATCGCTGGAGACTGGTGCACCATGGTACTGTTCCGTTTCAAATCCATGCACGCATTTCTAAAAATCGTACGACACTGTTTCGCCATTTCGGACGGATGTTGCACCTTGCACCGCGGATGTTGCACCCTGTAGATATCGATTATTCGGACGACCATAACTTCTGACTCGTTTAGAGTTACCGGAGCCATAACCTGTCAAAACGAAGGCCACGGTGGGTTATATGGCTTTGACAGCTTTCAGCCGTCAACGGATAGATTAACGCCCAAAAAGGACAACCCAAACCTCAATCGGGTCTCGTAAGTTTTTTACCCTTCGTTTTTTGACACCGGATTTTTAGGGTAAAACGGGATTACCGTGTCTCGTCTTCAATTTACCATCGCTGGAGACTGGTGCACCATGGTACAGTTCCGTTTCAAATCAGTGCACACATTTTTAAAAGTCGTACGGCACTGTTTCGCCATTTCGGACGGATGTTGCACCTTGCACCGCAGATGTTGCACCCTGTAGATATCGATTATTCGGACGGCCATAACTTCTGGCTCGTTTAGAGTTACAGGAGCCATAACCTGTAAAAACGAAGGCCACGGTGAGTTCTACAGCTTTGACCGCTTTCAGCCGTCAATGGATAGATTAATGCCCAAAAAGGACAACCCGAACCTCAATCGGGTCTCGTAAGTTTTTTACCCCTCTTTTTTTACACCGGATTTTTACGGTAAATCGGGATTACCGTGGCTCGTCTTCGATTTACCATCGCTGGAGACTGGTGCACCATCGTACTGTTCCGTTTCAAATCCATGCATGCATTTCTAAAAGTCGTATGACACTGATACGCCATTTCGGACGGATGTTGCACCTTGCACCCTCTAGATATCGATTATTCGGACGGCCATAACTTCTGGCTCGTTCAGAGTTACGGGAGCCATAACCTGTCAAAACGAAGGCCACGGTGAGTTCTACGGCTTTGACTGCTTTCAGACGTCAACGGATAGATTAATCCAAAAAATGACAACCCGAACCTCAATCGGGTCTCGTAAGTTTTTTACCCTTCGTTTTTTGACACCGGATTTTTACGGTAAAACGGGATTACCGTGGGTCGTCTTCGATTTAACATCGCTGGAGACTGGTGCACCATGGTACTGTTCCGTTTCAAATCCATGCATGCATTTCTAAAAGTCGTACGACACTGTTACGCCATTTCGGACGGATGTTGCACCTTGCACCGCGGATGTTGCACCATGTAGATATCGATTATTCGGACGGCTATAACTTCCGGCTCGTTTAGAGTTACGGGAGTCATAACCTGTCAAAACGAAGGCCACGGTGAGTTCTACGGTTTTGACTGCTGTCAACCGTCAACGGATAGATTAATGCACAAAAAGGACAACCCGAACCTCTATCGGGTCTCGTAAGTTTTTTACCCTTCGTTTTTTGACACTGGATTTTTACGGTAAAACGGGATTACCGTGGCTCTTCTTCGATTTACCATTGCTGGAGACTAGTGCACCATGGTACTATTCCGTTTCAAATCCATGCACGCATTTCTAAAAGTCGTACGACACTGTTTCGCCATTTCGGACGGATGTTGCACCTATCACCGCGGATGTTGCACCCTGTAGATATTGATTATTCGGACGGCCATAACTTCTGGCTCGTTTAGAGTTACGGGAGCCATAACCTGTCAAAACGAAGGCCACGGTGAGTTCTACGGCTTTGACCGCTTTCAGCCATCAACGGATAGATTAATGCCCAAAAAGGACAACCCAAACCTCAATCGGGTCTCGTAAGTTTTTTACCCATCGTTTTTTGACACCGGATTTTTACGGTAAAACGGGATTACCATGGCTCGTCTTCGATTTACCATCGCTGGAGACTGGTGCACCATGGTGTTTGCACCAAAATTGGTCACAACACTCTTCGGGAGTCGTTGAAGAGATAACAATCAAGAGTATGAACTGAATATGAATATTATCTGACAAAAACTCCAATCAACAGTAAAGAAAATGCGTAGACAAGCGATTTATAGTGGTTCGGCGAGTCGCCTACGTCCACTGTGAAGTTTTTTGATATTTGATCGATTCTCTTTCAATGTTTACAAGTTGTTTCAGCGATCAATAGCAAGTTACAACTGGAAATTCGAAATCAGTAGTGAAATTATGATGGAGATGTCAATCCGGCAGAGTCTGGGCACTTGAGAGTCAGTAGATCCCGAAGGTCCCTTTTGTGTTGGCTCTGGAGCTCTATTTATAGGCGTAGGCTGCTGATATCTCGCTAAAAACTCGGGAGGCCTCTTCTGGCATGTGAGGGGGCCCACACGCACGGTCTCAGGAAGCTTGGGCCCACTTTGGCATCGGCTAGAACTCCATTCGAACCGATCAAGAATTCATCCAATCGAGGTGAAATTTAGCGTGGGCATTCTTCAACATGTATGCAAGCATCTGTGAAAATTTCATGGCATTTGGATCAGCAGATTGGGAGATATGGTGGGTTCGAAATAGGGTTCACGACACGGCTGTTTGGTTCGAACCCATGTATTCGAAACGATGGTTTCGAGTCCATCATGGCACGCGTCTTCGTGGTGACGTGGAGCGCAAACTTCGAATCGATCCGGACTTCACTCCGTGTTGACCGCTTCGACTCCATATATCTCGACGCATTCGAACCGATGGAAGACACGTCATCGTGGTTGGTTGACCTAGTGGGTTCGAACGAAGCTACACAGGATGGGTTCGAAGATGGTATCACGGATCGGTTCGAACAAGGACTCTGTGATGGGTTCGAAGCACGGCTCTGTGATGGGTTCGAAGCATGGCTCTGTGATGGGTTCGAACTTGTGTTCCTTGGATGCATATGAGCTCTGCAACCCCTCTATGGATACGAGGCACATGGATTCGAACACGATGGAGTCGAAGGTGAGGCGCTTGGATGGTTTCGAAACCGATGGGTTCGATGTCCTTCGGTTCGAAGGTGATGGTTTCGAATGGTGCATGATGATGGGTTCGAAGACACCCATCATGATGGGTTCAAAACCAGTGTGTTCCCTCCAAGTTGAACCGAACATAACTTGAGCATACGGACTCGGATTGACTTGAAATTTGAAATGCTGACTCCTGTGGTCTTTCTTGCCGTGTCCTATCAATTGTAGCTCAATCTGGACTCGGATAAAATTCAGTGATATCCATGGCGAAAGGAAGTACGATCAACCTCTGAGGTGAACTGTCCTTCGTTTTCGATCGATCTTTTGGTATCGCAGCTTTGCGGAAAAGTGGGATAACAATTTGCCCCCCAAAGTACGTCTTGTGGGAACATGACGTGCTTTGAATAGCTGCCATTTCTCTCTGAGCAATCATTGCTCTCTTTTTTGTTGAAACTCATATGCTGTACTGCTGTAACCTTGCGTTGATATGATTGATTGCTGTATAATAGTGCTTAGCCGTTGGCTGTCGTATTTGTAACAGGATGAGTGTTTTATCCCTGTGAATATTCAAAATCGAATGTTAGGCCGACATGTATGCACATATGTTAATTTGACCCTTGTTAACGTCGTGCGTCCACGAGTCGTTGTCAATTTGGTTTGCTATAGAATTTCGTATCGATTCTCTCCTGAACCGATTTTGAAATTTGAATTGAGACAACACTTGATGGTTGTTGTGGAAGGTTCCTCCGTATCGATCCTCTCCTGAACCGATATTGAAGGTTGAAGAAATTGAATTTGGTATGACGTGAGTGTACTATTTCGAACCGACGCATTCGAGCATCGATGGGTTCGAAATCCACGTTTGTATGGACAAGGTATGCTTATGCTATGATGGATTCGAAATTGACATTCGAACCGGTCTGAAAGTATGGAGTATACTTGTGTTGTGATGGGTTCGAAACTGACATTCGAACCGATGTGAAAGGATGGTTTTGAACTAGTAGTTGGTTTCGGTGGGTTATGGAAGGATACGAAGTCGTCGTTCGTATCGATGTTGCATGTCACTCTGTAGTGCGTTTCGTACCGATGAAACATGAGGTGAACTTCGAATAGATTGAGCTTTAGGCAGATGGTTTCGAAAGCTAATTTCGAACCGATCTTGTACTTGACCGGTTGTGACCGGTTGGGTTGACTGGGAGAGCAATCGTCTCGGTCACATCCCAAGCTTCATATAAATAGCAGTGGGCTTCACATTTTTTCACTTTTTACTTTTTTACTGTGCTCTTCATCGCTTCGAAGCTTCAAAGGAGAAAAAACACTGTGTTGCGTTTCTGAACCATTCAAGATCCGAATCTTTAATTTCTCGAATCCATTATTCAAACTAGGTAATTAGCCTCGAATTCAAACGGCGAAGTTATTTCGAACCCATATCTTTTTATCGGTTGCGTAGCCTCGAGATTGGCAAAACCAGATCTGGTTTGGGAGGGATTCGAACCGATGCGTGGGCTCGAGTTCGAATCGATGACGGTGGCGTCTTTTTATTGGATTTCGAATCGATCCTTGGAATGTCTTGTTGGGATGCGCAGTTCGCACCGATTGAGGGATTCGAGGGGTCCATTCGAACCGATGGATTCGAAGCCATAGGCTATCGTTTTGAAGTCCACAACTTCGTATCGATACGAAGTGGATCGGTTCGAACGTGAATGATGCGGAGTTGAGGTTTCCTTATAGGTTCGAACTTGTCAAGCAATGATCGGTTCGAAGCCGTTCCTTATCGATCGGTTCGAACTTGTCATCTGGTTATCGGTTCGAAGCGCATTTTACTGCATGGTTTCGAAGCGAATTCAGGATGGGTTCGAACGCATGGTTTCGAAGTGACGTCAGGATGGGTTCGAACGTAGAGTTGTTCGGTTGGGTTCGAAGCGATGTCAGGATGGGTTCGAACGAAGAGATGTTCGGTTGGGTTCGAACAATGTCCTTGTGATGGTTTCGAACCCTATATGATGGATACCAAAATTTGAAATTTTCTAAGCATAACACCGACGAGCTTCATTCCATCATATTTGGACTTGAATATTAAACTGCATACTTGACTGCCTTTTGAAGCTCGTCGATGGAACCATAACAACATTTATCCGAACCAACTTCCATCATATAAACGATTTAGTGATGACGGTCAGCGATGACGGTCGTTATAGCTGGACTCTATAGCTTTGTCGTTTGCATATTTCTTTTATCTCTGTGATACTTATTCAAGTAATGCATGGCACTGCACAACATACACTCATACATGTTACACTGGGGAACGCACGGGTTCTTTGTCGTCTAACGATGGTTTCTCATGAGTTAGCTAGTTATGGAACCTTCAAGTTCACAGCAGCAGGAGATTCAAGGTACAGTCTCTCCGAGACTGGATGTTCCGGATATAGATCCTGCGATCATCGGTCCAGCCCCGGACGAATTTCCCGACGCGTCGTTCATTGCCAATCCATCGGATTCCGTTCCATCGAATATCTCTGAAGACATGCTGGGGAGAATATGTTTGAGGCATGGCCTGTCACTGGACGATGTGTTACTGCCGGGGCCGAATGATAGACCACATAATCCGCCGGAAGGGTATACAGCATTTAACCGCCACGCGTGTGCGGCCAGGACACTTCCCCCGTTCAACGAGTATATAAGAGAAGTATTGTCGTTTTTGAGGATCGCCCCATCTCAGCTGCACCCGAACAGATATGATTCGATCAATAGCTTGTTCATTGCATTTATGGAATATCTCCATCGACCGCCACTCCCAATCGAAATCAGATACTTGTTTAACTTCAAAACTCGGGGTGATTATCCCTCTTTCACATTTCTGGAAGCGGTGAGGAATTGTCAAGTGGTCGCCGGATCCTGGACAAGGCTGAGTTACTATAGGACAGAATGGTTTTATGTCAGATGTCCTCCAGGATTTGCCCGACGATGGTTATTCAGATGTGAGTATAACCGAGTTCTTAAATAGTTACTACGACAATTGCAGCCGAAGTGGGACTTATATATATTTTTTCTTCTTACGGCAACGATCCAGCGACCCGAAGGAGAACAGTTCAACGAGATGGTGCGAGTGCTTCAAGAAGTCCCGAGCGAAGATAGGGACATCGAGTTGCTTTTGACCGATAGGAATCTCCGGACTTATGGGCTGATTGAACGAGGGCAGAGCATAAAGTTTGAGGTGGCACTAAGGATCGTTCCTAAAAAACGAGTCAAACATAAGAAGCCCGAAGTTGTCATAGCCGAGGAGGCTGATTCTGAAAGAACTCATACTGACGATGAGCCGCTGACCGAGCCTACGGATGTAGTTCCGGAGATCGCGGAGCAGAGAAAAGGCAAGGCTGCCATGGTTAAGTCAACTAAGCAGGGGAGACGGAAATCGGTTGTCAAGGTCCGATCCTCTCCCGGAGTTAGAATTTCTGAGATGTCTCCTCCACGAACTGAAAGTCTTTTTGAATGGCTTGCCGACCTTCCAATCCCGGATGGCGTGTCTTTTCACCATGATGCCAGGTTGGAGGAGTTCCATCGTAATATAGAATTGAGCGAGCCTCTTTTTACTAGCGAGGTCGACACTTCTGGTTGGTCGGGGGGAAATGCATATTCATACACATTTCACGACACTACATAACCTTTGACTGTAAACTACCTGTTTCGAAGGGTGATTAATTCGATTTTATTTTGCTTTGCAGATACTATGTCTAAGCGAGGTTCAATGCTTGGGAGTCTTCGACATGCCCGCAAGTCTTCATATTATGATTCGCGTAGATGAGAGGGGGATAGAGATTATGACTAGGGACGCTCTGGGTATTATGACCAGGGACGTTCAGGTTATTCTAGTCATGAGAGATATGATTCGGACAGGGGCCATAGGCGTCGATCGCGATCGCGTACCCCTCCTCCTTCCATAGATCCCATACAACCTCCCGTTCATGTCCCTCGTGATTCTTCTCGACATGTGTCGGTTTCTCAAGCTTCTACATCTGAGGCGATGGCGCCGATGGTTGCGGAGGAACCTCCTACTGAAATTATGGGGGAAGGAGCAATTAGGCTTGCGCAACTGAAGAGGGAGTTCCCGAATATCTGCTTCGACAACTACGTCTTTCCCCTGAATCGGAATAGAATCCCGCCGGAGGCCGAGCGGTTGGCGCTCGACTATGTGCATGATTTTTACGCACAATACAATGTGTTGTATAAGGCGGCCGAAAAAGCATCGGCCTTGGCTTTCGAACGAGCGGCCACCATTGAAAAGCTTCAAACTGAGCTAGCACAAAAAGATCGTATTGTGCAAGTGTTGAATACAGAAGCTGAGTCGTCTTGAAAATCTGAAATGGAGGCCATCAAAAAAGCCGACGAGGCCCAGGCAACCATGGATAGAATGAAACGTGAGCACTACGCCACGGTTGAGGATATGGGCCATCGAAACACCCTGGTCACTGTTGAGAGGGACGCTGCCCTGAAGGAGTTAAACGAGCTTAAGTCCAAATTCGCCGAAATCGCCAAGGATAGGGATGACGCGAAAAAGGCAGCCCAGGAGGCGTGTGAACAAGCCGTAGTGCTTCGCACTGAAAGGGATGTGGCAGTGGCCAAAGTTCAGGCGGTCGAAGCAGAGGTGGAGGAGAAAGTTCAACAAGCAGAGGCTAGGCTAGAGGCCGATATCGAAGATTTGCTTATAACTTATAATGCCAATGTGTTGAGACACAGAAATTTGGCCTGGCTTCAGGACTATCCGGTTCACCTTCGTTGCGCTTGGGACCGATTAGTTGAGGAAGAAGAGGAAGCGCATCCGGGCGAATCGGTTGACCGATTCGAGCTCGAGAACCGGCTGTTGACTGAGGATGAAAAGAAGGTCCTTCATGACGCTATCATTGCTCATGAGAAGGAGATGATGGGTGGTCGTTGCCTGGAAGTTGGAGAGGGATCAAGTGTTGAGCATCATGCGGCTGTTACTGAAGTCACCACAACGCCTTCGTCAGTGCCTGTATCTACGGTCAGTTTGCCACCTATTCCTGCTTATGACCCGGAGCAGCCGCGCTTATCTCCTATTCATGAGCATACTTCCGAGGCCGTTCAACCGTCTGCGAGCCAAACTGGGGAAGGTATTTTGAAGTTATCTCAAGTGTTTTCTAAATAGAGAGTTTGTTTTCAAGAAGTTACTAATAACTTATTATTTTTGCTTAGTGACTGGAGTTGCGCCGATCGTCGTGGCTCAAGAATCAACCCAAAGGGATAAGGCCATTACCACCGAGACTACTGTTGTAACTGCGGTATCAACCGAGGTGGCACAGTGGAGTGGGTTATCTCTCGAGGAACAAATGGTGAGCGAGCTGCTCGGTGAGCTGGGCGGCTTCTCCACGGACTTACCCTTTATCATCGTTTGTAACCTCCCGCCGACCTCAAGTTCTTCGATGCAGACTGCGGATGCCCCCAGCCAGGCCCAAGCGACTCGAGATGAGGAAATTTTGGCTGAAATCAACGCCGAAATAGAGGCTGCGGGGCATAGTGGTAGCGTCGGTGGCAGCACGGCGGCGCAGAGTCCAGCACCTGCTAGGGTAGCGTCGTCGGGTGGCACTATCCTATCTTCTGTCACAGATCCAGTCCCCCCTACTCCTCCGGCGGGAAGCCTCCCTGCAGATTCGAGCTCTGAGGAGGACATTGATATCATGGCCCCAGCCGAAGAGCCACCGCCGAAGAGGAGACACTCAAAAAGAATTTCTGTCCCTAGTGATTCTGATGATGAACCACTAATAAGAAGGATGAAAAAGAAGAAGAAATAGATCGGCTTTTCAAGTAGATGTTTTCGTAGATAAGTACTTGTTTTTGCTTTTTGTTAGTAAGCCGTGTATTGATGCAGGTTCGGCCCCTGTTAGTAGGGATTGTTTTTGGGAGAACTTTTTTGCATGTAAGTCCCTATTTTTAGTTAGTTGAAATAAACTTCAGTTTCTTTGTTTCAACTCTTGTTTTATTTGTGCTTAAGTACTTGCAGTGTCTTGCTTTCGGTCCGATGTATTTGTGGTGTTTTTACCGTTTAAGTAGAGTTTGTTTCATTTGCCAAGCCTGAAAATCTTGGTCACAAGTTGTGATTATGAATGAGTTGAACTTCGGACGTTGTATCACTTCGGTTAGTGATTGACACTTAGCTTTCGTGCCCCCCAGTTTCGGGGAACAGCACTTGTATTTTTGGTGGTTGATCGCACTTGTTGCGAATCTTAAGCACACGTCCGCATTCTGGGGACTTAGGATAATTTGAGATCGATAATCTGCTTTGCACTCCAGGAGTTTGAAAGTTATCGATGTTTGTATTGTGGTTCACGCTCCGGGAACCTGGAATTGATGTTTACACTCCGCTTCACGCTCTGGGAACTGGGAGTTGATGTTGACATTTCAGTTCGCACTTCGGGAACTTCGAATTTTTGTTTGTACTCCGACTCACGCTTTGGGAATCTGGAGTTAGCATGGATGCTTCGGTTCGCGCTCCGGGAACCTATAATTTGTGTTTATACTCCAATGCATGCTTTGAGAACTTGGAGTTCGCATTGATGGGTTGGTTCGCACTCCGGGAACCTGGAATAGATGTTTATACTCCAATTCACACTCTGGGAAGTTGGAGTCAGCCGATAGATGGTCAGTCACACCTATTTGAGCTTTTTAGGAATTCGTTCGCACTCCGGGAACGATGGATTTGACGTTTATACTCCAATTCGCGCTCTGGGAAGTTGGAGTCCGTTTGCACTCTGGGAACGATTTATTGGATGTTTATACTCCAATTCACACTCTGGGAAGTTGGAGTCCGTTCGCACTCTGGGAACGATTTATTGGATGTTTATACTCCAATTCACACTCTGGGAAGTTGGAGCCCGTTCGCACTCTGGGAACGAATTATGGAATGTTTATACTCCAATTCACACTCTGGGAAGTTGGAGTCTGTTTGCACTCTGGGAACGAATTATGGAATGTTTATACTCCAATTCACGCTGTGGGAAGTTGGAGTCCGTTCGCACACTGGGAACGAATTATGGAATGTTTATACTCCAATTCTTGTTCTAGGAAGTTGGAGTCCGTTCACGCAGTGGGAACGAATTGTTGAATGTTTATACTCCAATTCGCGCTGTGGGAAGTTGGAGTCAGTTCGCGCAGTGGGAACAAATTGTTGAATGTTTATACTCCAATTCGCGCTGTGGGAAGTTGGAGTCCGTTCGCGCAGTGGGAACGAATTGTTGAATGTTTATACTCCAATTCGCGCTGTGGGAAGTTGGAGTCAGTTCGCGCAGTGGGAACGAATTGTTGAATGTTTATACTCCAATTCGCGCTGTGGGAAGTTGGAGTCCGTTCGCGCAGTGGGAACGAATTGTTGAATGTTTATACTCCAATTCACGCTGTGGGAAGTTGGAGTTAGTTGTAGGACTATCGTGTGTCGGTCCAATTCAGCCTTTGATGCGATGGCTTGCCCCCGAGCTGGGGTTTCACTTAGTGAGTGGCCGGTTGTATCGCAGTCACTCGCTATATGAATAAACTCCATTGTTTGATGGAATTTAGCTCTTCGTGTGTCGTGATTGTTGAACGTTGCATTCGGTGAATCACAACTCTAGCTTGAAGAGATAATGTTTTATTGCTGAAATAAGAAAATATAGCAAAGTCGGTGCCTTATTACAAAATCAAATTTCAGAATGTAAAGGAAATTGCAAAGTATTCATAGATTGAATGAGCCTGTCATGTGTGACAGTGACGAAGATCCTCGTCGTTCTAGGCTCCTGAGAAAGTCGGTCCGCCACTGATGGCGTTTATCACCAATTTCCCGCGAGGACCATTGGAGTCCTCATGTCTCGGTCGATCGGGTTCATTGTTTTGATTTGATGGACCTGCTTCCCTGGGTTGCGGTGTCCGCACAAATCGATCAAGCTTCCTTTCCCTGATCAGTTTTTCAACGAGATCCTGTAAGTGACGACACTCGTTCGTATCGTGCCCGTAGCTTTCATGGAACCTGCAAAACTTTCCTGTTTGGATTTGTCTCTCTGAGGACAGTCTCGGAGCAGGTTTTTCATATTGAATTGTATAACGGGTTTGTAAATACAAGTCCTCCAGTGAAGTATTCAAAGGAGTATAATTGTCGAACATCGGATTCTTGCGTTGCGGGCCACGATTTTGATCTTGTTTTTTAATTTGATTCACGCTCTCTCTTCGCCGAGCTTGCTTATTTTTGACGTTCAACTGAACTTTTCCGTAGCTCTTCACCGGATTATTTGATTGCAACATTGCTTTGGATCCCTTCCGTACTTGGTTGTGCATCGGGTTGCTTCCTAGACTATTTCGCGTCTTCCCGTCTCAGGAATTGAGCCGCATTGGCATGGAAACGGTCCAACGATGCAGGTGGTTTTCCGGCTAACCAATTGCCAAACTCAGAATCGGGGTCGATCCCCTTAGTCAGCGCCATAAGGATGGAATTATCATTCGGATTGCTGATCTCCGCGCATGCAGTATGAAATCTCTCTAAGTAGTGTCTGAGTGTCTCTCCGGGAGCCTGAGTGACACTAGACAGGGTATTAACATCTTTGGGTCTTGCGACATGCATGCGGAATTGCTCAACGAATTTTGTAGCTAACTGGTCGAATGAAGAGATGGATCGAGGCTGTAATCGAGAGAACCACATGGTGGCGATGCCCCCCAAGGATATGGGGAAACTTCGACACTTTACTGCATCGTCAGCACGGGCAGTAGTCATCGACCATTCATATTTTAGAATATGTTGGTTAGGGTCGGAGTTTCCTTCGTACATGGGTAGAGTTCGCATTCTGAATCGCCGTGGGGGTTCAGCAGTAAGGATATCGTCCGTAAAAGGAGTGTGACTTCGGGAAACTCCCCAGTCGTCATTTGTGAATCCCTGACTCTCACGGATCATTTGACGTATCATAGTGGAAAGATCCGGCATTTGCGCGTTCTATACGGCTTGTGCCGGAGTACGATTACGTTCCATGCTTTGGGGTTGGACCGGATACTGTCGACGGTCCAAGCTTTGCCTTCTTGGCTCATAGTCTTCTGGGACGTATGGTTCAGGAGTACGTCCGTTATGACGACGGTTCAGGTCCGACTGATCTTGAACGTCGACCCCTGGTTCCACCGCAACGTCAGTAGTGCGGTATTCTGTAGCGTGGTGAGGGATGGCACCTCCTCGGGAGGAGGGCCTGGTTTGGAAACTGGCTGATGGACCAACTCTCAGTTGTCCAACGGTCATTGTTGGTTGACCTCCAGCGGTTGGCGCACGATTCCCATCTAGTCGGGGTCGTGGATATCGATTGAGATAATCAGAAGATAAAGAACTCTCGCTGGAGGAGCGAGACACGTGGTCTCTCTTGGATCTCTTTCGTTTCTGACGATCCAATTTGTTGATTAGTTCAGCGTTAGCGCGTAGTTGTTCTTCTAGTTGTCGCCGACTCTGGGTCAGCTCTTGGATCAGCGACTGCAACTCTTGTCGGGTAAAAGGAGCTGAGGGTTCCGAGTGTGCAGTGGTATCTTGATTAGGTGGAGGTAGAGTTACAGGATTCTGTCGATCCTGTTCTTCTTGATTGACGGCGTTTGAGGTGGTTCTTGTGCTAACCATCTCGAACGTTGGATTCCTTTCCTTAGACTTTTGCAAATCTGAATCGAATGGAAGGAATTTGAATTCAAAGATCTGGATCTCTCTCTTAGATTTATTCAATCCGGTATCGGTGACAGATCCAACGAGCAGGAGAAAAGCTGGGTTTTCTCGGTGAAAGCACCAAAGTGTTTGCACCAAAATTGGTCACAACACTCTTCGGGAGTCGTTGAAGAGATAACAATCAAGAGTATGAACTGAATATGAATATTATCTAACAAAAACTCCAATCAACAGTAAAGAAAATGCGTAGACAAGCGATTTATAGTGGTTCGGCGTGTCGCCTACGTCCATTGTGAAGTTTTTTGATATTTTATTGATTCTCTTTCAATGTTTACAAGTTGTTACAGCGATCAACAGCAAGTTACAACTGGAAATTCGAAATCAGTAGTGAAATTATGATGGAGATGTCAATCCGGCAGAATCTGGGTGCTTGAGAGTCAGTAGATCCCGAAGGTCCCTTTTGTGTTGGATCTGGAGCTCATTTATAGGCGTAGGCTGCTGATATCTCGCTGAAAACTCGGGAGACCTCTTCTGGCACGTGAGGGGGCCCACACGCGCGGTCTCAGGAAGTTTGGGCCCACTTTGGCATCGGTTCGAACTCCATTTGAGCCGATCAAGAATTCATCCAATCGAGGTGAAATTTGGCGTGGACATTCTTCAACATGTATGCAAGCATCTGTGAAAATTTCATGGCATTTGGATCAGCAGATTGGGAGATATGGTGGATTCGAAATATGGTTCACGCCACGGCTGTTGGGTTCGAACCCATGTATTCGAAACGATGGTTTCGAATCCATCATGGCACGCGTCTTCGTGGTGACGTGGAGCGCAAACTTCGAATCGATCCGGACTTCACTTCGTGTTGACCGCTTCGACTCCATATATCTCGGCGCATTCAAACCGATGGAAGACACTTCATCGTGGTTGGTTGACCCAGTGGGTTCGAACGAAGCTACACAGGATGGGTTCGAAGATGGTATCACGGATGGGTTAAAACAAGGACTCTGTGATGGGTTCGAAGCATGGCTCTGTGATGGGTTCGAAGCATGGCTCTGTGATGGGTTCGAACTTGTGTTCCTTGGATGCATATGAACTCTGCAACCCCTCTATGGATACGAGGCACATGGATTCGAACACGATGGAGTCGAAGGTGAGGCGCTTGGATGGTTTCGAAACCGATGGGTTCGATGTCCTTCGGTTCGAAGGTGATGGTTTCGAATGGTGCATGATGATGGGTTCGAAGACACCCATCATGGTGGGTTCGAAACCAGTGTGTTCCCTCCAAGTTGAACCGATCAAACTTGAGCATACGGACTCGGATTGACTTGAAATTTGAAATGATGACTCCTGTGGTCTTTCTTGCCGTGTCCTATCAAGTGTAGCTCAATCTAGACTCGGATAAAATTCAGTGATATCCATGGCGAAAGGAAGTACGATCAACCTCTGAGGCGAACTGTCCTTCGTTTTCGATCGATCTTTTGGTATCGCGGCTTTGCCGAAAAGCGGGATAACACATGGTACTGTTCCGTTTCAAATCCATGCACGCATTTCTAAAAGTCGTACGACACTGTTTCGCCATTTCGGACGGATGTTGTACCTTGCACCGCGGATGTTGCACCCCGTAGATATCGATTATTCGGACGACCATAACTTTCGGCTCGTTTAGAGTTACGGGAGCCATAGCCTGTTAAAACGAAGGCCACGGTGAGTTATACGGCTTTGACGGCTTTCAGCCGTCAACGGATAGACTAACGCCCAAAAAGGTCAACACGAACCTCAATCGGGTCTCGTATGTTTTTTACCCTTCGTTTTTTGACACCGGATTTTTAGGGTGATACGGGATTACCATGGCTCGTCTTCAATTTACCATCGCTGGAGACTGGTACACCATGGTACAGTTCCGTTTCAAATCAGTGCACACATTTTTAAAAGTCGTACGGCACTGTTTCGCCATTTCGGACGGATGTTGCACCTTGCACCGCGGATGTTGCACCCTGTAGATATCGATTATCCAGACGACCATAACTTCTGGCTCGTTTAGAGTTACGGGAGCCATAACCTGTAAAAACGAAGGCCACGGTGAGTTCTACCGCTTTGACCGCTTTCAGCCGTCAACGGATAGATTAATGCCCAAAAAGGACAACCCGAATCTCAATCGGGCCTCGTAAGTTTTTTACCCGTCATTTTTTCGACACCGGATTTTTACGGTAAAACAGGATTACCGTGGCTCGTCTTCGATTTACCATCGCTGGAGAGTGGTGCACCATGGTACTGTTCCGTTTCAAATCCATGCACGCATTTCTAAAAGTCGTACGACACTGTTTCGCCATTTCGGACGGATAATGCACCTTGCACCGCAGATGTTGCACCCTGTAGATATCGATTATTCGGACGGCCATAACTTCTGCCTCGTTTAGAGTTACGGGAGCCATAACCTGTCAAAACGAAGGCCACGGTGAGTTCTACAGCTTTGAACGCTTTCAGCCGCCAACGGATAGATTAATGCCCAAAAAGGACAACCCGATCCTCAATCGGGTCTCGTAAGTTTTTTACCCTTCGTTTTTTCGGCACCGGATTTTTACGGTAAAACGGGATTACCGTGGCTCGTCTTCGATTTACCATCGCTGGAGACTGGTGCACCATGGTACTGTTACGTTTCAAATCCATACACGCATTTCTAAAAGTCGTACGGCACTGTTTTGCCATTTTGGACGGATGCTGCACCTTGCACCGCGGATGTTTCACCCTGTGGATATCAATTATTCGGACGGCCATAACTTCTGGCTCATTTAGAGTTACGGGAGCCATAACCTGTCAAAACGAAGGCCATGGTGAGTTCTACGGCTTATATGGCTTTCAGCCGTCAATGGATAGATTAATGCACAAAAAGGACAACCCGAACCTCTATCGGGTCCCGTAAGTTTTTTACGCTTCGTTTTTTGACACCGGATTTTTACGGTAAAACGGGATTACCGTGGCTCGTCTTCGATTTACCATCGCTGGAGACTAGTGCACCATGGTACTGTTCCGTTTCAAATCCATGCATGCATTTCTAAAAGTCGTACGACACTGTTACGCCATTTCGGACGGATGATGCACCTTGCACCGCGGATGTTGCACCCTGTAGATATCGATTATTCGGACGGCTATAACTTCCGGCTCGTTTAGAATTACGGGAGCCATAACCTGTCAAAATGAAGGCCACGGTGAGTTCTACGGCTTTTGCAGCATTCAACCGTCAACGGATAGATTAATGTCCAAAAAGGACAACCCGAATCTCAATCGGGTCTCGTAAGTTTTTTACCCTTCGTTTTTTCGACACCGGATTTTTACGGTAAAACGAGATTACCGTGGCTCTTCTTCGATTTACCATCGCTGGAGACTGGTGCACCATGGTACTATTCCGTTTCAAATCCATGCACGCATTTCTAAAGGTCGTACGACACTGTTTCGCCATTTCGAACGGATGTTGCACCCTATAGATATCGATTATTCGGACGACCATAACTTCTGGCTCGTTTAGTGTTACGGGAGCCATAACCTGCCAAAACGAAGGCCATGGTGAGTTCTACGGCTTTGACCGCTTTCAGCCGTCAACGGATAGCTTAATGCCCAAAAAGGACAACCCGAACCTCAATCGGGTCCCGTAAGTTTTTTACCCTTCGTTTTTTGACACCGAATTTTTACGGTAAAACGGGATTACCGTGGCTCGTCTTCGATTTACCATCGCTGGAGACTGGTGTACCATGGTACTGTTCCGTTTCAAATCCATGCACGCATTTCTAAAAATCGTACGACACTATTTCGCCATTTCGGAGGGAAGTTGCACCTTGCACCGCTGATGTTGCACCCTGTAGATATCGATTATTCTGACGACCATAACTTGCGGCTCGTTTAGAGTTACGGGAGTCATAACCTGTCAAAACAAAGGCCACGGTGAGTTCTACGGCTTTGACCACTTTCAGCCGTCAACGGATAGACTAACGCCCAAAAAGTTCAACACGAACCTCAATCGGGTCTCGTATGTTTTTTACCCTTCGTTTTTTGACACCGGATTTTTAGGGTGATACGGGATTACCATGGCTCGTCTTCAATTTACCATCGCTGGAGACTGGTACACCATGGTACTGTTCCGTTTCAAATCAGTGCACACATTTTTAAAAGTCGTACGGCACTGTTTCGCCATTTCGGACGGATGTTGCACCTTGCACCGCGGAGTTTGCACCCTGTAGATATCGATTATTCGGACGACCATAACTTCTGGCTCGTTTAGAGTTACGGGAGCCATAACCTGTAAAAACGAAGGCCATGGTGAGTTCTACCGCTTTGACCGCTTTCAGCCGTCAACGGATAGATTAATGCCCAAAAAGGACAACCCGAATCTCAATCGGGCCTCGTAAGTTTTTTACCCGTCATTTTTTCGACACCGGATTTTTACGGTAAAACAGGATTACCGTGGCTCGTCTTCGATTTACCATCGCTGGAGAGTGGTGCACCATGGTACTGTTTCGTTTCAAATCCATGCACGCATTTCTAAAAGTCGTACGACACGTTTTCGCTATTTCGGACGGATATTGCACCTTGCACCGTGGATGTTGCACCTTGTAGATATCGATTATTCGGACGGCCATAACTTCTGCCTCGTTTAGAGTTACGGGAGCCATAACCTGTCAAAATGAAGGCCACGGTGAGTTCTACAGCTTTGACCGCATTCAGCCATCAACGGATAGATTAATGCCCAAAAAGGACAACCCGAGCCTCAATTGGGTCTCGTAAGTTTTTTACCCTTCGTTTTTTCGACACCGGATTTTTACGGTAAAACGGGATTACTGTGGCTCGTCTTCGATTTACCATCGCTGGAGGCTAGTGCACCATGGTACTGTTCCGTTTCAAATCCATGCATGCATTTCTAAAAGTCGTACGACACTGTTACGCCATTTCGGACGGATGATGCACCTTGCACCGCGGATGTTGCACCCTGTAGATATCGATTATTCGGACGGCTATAACTTCCGGCTCGTTTAGAATTACGGGAGCCATAACCTGTCAAAACGAAGGCCACGGTGAGTTCTACGGCTTTGGCAGCATTCAGCCGTCAACGGATAGATTAATGTCCAAAAAGGACAACCCGAATCTCAATCGGGTCTCGTAAGTTTTTTACCCTTCGTTTTTTCGACACCGGATTTTTACGGTAAAACGAGATTACCGTGGCTCTTCTTCGATTTACCATCGCTGGAGACTGGTGCACCATGGTACTATTCCGTTTCAAATCCATGCACGCATTTCTAAAGGTCGTACGACACTGTTTCGCCATTTCGGACGGATGTTGCACCCTGTAGATATCGATTATTCGGACGACCATAACTTCTGGCTCGTTTAGAGTTACGGGAGCCATAACCTGCCAAAACGAAGGCCATGGTGAGTTCTACGGCTTTGACCGCTTTCAGCCGTCAACGGATAGATTAATGCCCAAAAAGGACAACCCGAACCTCAATCGGGTCTCGTAAGTTTTTTACCCTTCGTTTTTTGACACCGAATTTTTACGGTAAAACGGGATTACCGTGGCTCGTCTTCGATTTACCATCGCTGGAGACTGGTGTACCATGGTACTGTTCCGTTTCAAATCCATGCACGCATTTCTAAAAATCGTACGACACTATTTCGCCATTTCGGAGGGAAGTTGCACCTTGCACCGCTGATGTTGCACCCTGTAGATATCGATTATTCTGACGACCATAACTTCCGGCTCGTTTAGAGTTACGGGAGCCATAACCTGTCAAAACAAAGGCCACGGTGAGTTCTACGGCTTTGACCACTTTCAGCCGTCAACGGATAGACTAACGCCCAAAAATTTCAACACGAACCTCAATCGGGTCTCGTATGTTTTTTACCCTTCGTTTTTTGACACCGGATTTTTAGGGTGATACGGGATTACCATGGCTCGTCTTCAATTTACCATCGCTGGAGACTGGTACACCATGGTACTGTTCCGTTTCAAATCAGTGCACACATTTTTAAAAGTCGTACGGCACTGTTTCGCCATTTCGGACGGATGTTCCACCTTGCACCGCGGATGTTGCACCCTGTAGATATCGATTATTCGGACGACCATAACTTCTGGCTCGTTTAGAGTTACGGGAGCCATCACCTGTAAAAACGAAGGCCATGGTGAGTTCTACCGCTTTGACCGCTTTCAGCCGTCAACGGATAGATTAATGCCCAAAAAGGACAACCCGAATCTCAATCGGGCCTCGTAAGTTTTTTACCCGTCATTTTTTCGACACCGGATTTTTACGGTAAAACAGGATTACCGTGGCTCGTCTTCGATTTACCATCGCTGGAGAGTGGTGCACCATGGTACTGTTCCGTTTCAAATCCATGCACGCATTTCTAAAAGTCGTACGACACTGTTTTGCCATTTCGGACGGATAATGCACCTTGCACCGCAGATGTTGCACCCTGTAGATATCGATTATTCGGACGGCCATAACTTCTGCCTCGTTTAGAGTTACGGGAGCCATAACCTGTCAAAACGAAGGCCACGGTGAGTTCTACAGCTTTGAACGCTTTCAGCCGCCAACGGATAGATTAATGCCCAAAAAGGACAACCCGATCCTCAATCGGGTCTCGTAAGTTTTTTACCCTTCGTTTTTTCGGCACCGGATTTTTACGGTAAAACGGGATTACCGTGGCTCGTCTTCGATTTACCATCGCTGGAGACTGGTGCACCATGGTACTGTTACGTTTCAAATCCATACACGCATTTCTAAAAGTCGTACGGCACTGTTTTGCCATTTTGGACGGATGCTGCACCTTGCACCGCGGATGTTTCACCCTGTGGATATCAATTATTCGGACGGCCATAACTTCTGGCTCATTTAGAGTTACGGGAGCCATAACCTGTCAAAACGAAGGCCATGGTGAGTTCTACGGCTTATATGGCTTTCAGCCGTCAATGGATAGATTAATGCACAAAAAGGACAACCCGAACCTCTATCGGGTCCCGTAAGTTTTTTACGCTTCGTTTTTTGACACCGGATTTTTACGGTAAAACGGGATTACCGTGGCTCGTCTTCGATTTACCATCGCTGGAGACTAGTGCACCATGGTACTGTTCCGTTTCAAATCCATGCATGCATTTCTAAAAGTC
The DNA here is from genome assembly GCA_030765085.1 of Allium cepa. NCBI lineage: Eukaryota > Viridiplantae > Streptophyta > Magnoliopsida > Asparagales > Amaryllidaceae > Allium > Allium cepa. The sequence continues at coordinate 30,566,633 of CM060943.1, read as the reverse complement.
GTACGACACTGTTACGCCATTTCGGACGGATGATGCACCTTGCACCGCGGATGTTGCACCCTGTAGATATCGATTATTCGGACGGCTATAACTTCCGGCTCGTTTAGAATTACGGGAGCCATAACCTGTCAAAATGAAGGCCACGGTGAGTTCTACGGCTTTTGCAGCATTCAGCCGTCAACGGATAGATTAATGTCCAAAAAGGACAACCCGAATCTCAATCGGGTCTCGTAAGTTTTTTACCCTTCGTTTTTTCGACACCGGATTTTTACGGTAAAACGAGATTACCGTGGCTCTTCTTCGATTTACCATCGCTGGAGACTGGTGCACCATGGTACTATTCCGTTTCAAATCCATGCACGCATTTCTAAAGGTCGTACGACACTGTTTCGCCATTTCGAACGGATGTTGCACCCTATAGATATCGATTATTCGGACGACCATAACTTCTGGCTCGTTTAGTGTTACGAGAGCCATAACCTGCCAAAACGAAGGCCATGGTGAGTTCTACGGCTTTGACCGCTTTCAGCCGTCAACGGATAGATTAATGCCCAAAAAGGACAACCCGAACCTCAATCGGGTCCCGTAAGTTTTTTACCCTTCGTTTTTTGACACCGAATTTTTACGGTAAAACGGGATTACCGTGGCTCGTCTTCGATTTACCATCGCTGGAGACTGGTGTACCATGGTACTGTTCCGTTTCAAATCCATGCACGCATTTCTAAAAATCGTACGACACTATTTCGCCATTTCGGAGGGAAGTTGCACCTTGCACCGCTGATGTTGCACCCTATAGATATCGATTATTCTGACGACCATAACTTGCGGCTCGTTTAGAGTTACGGGAGTCATAACCTGTCAAAACAAAGGCCACGGTGAGTTCTACGGCTTTGACCACTTTCAGCCGTCAACGGATAGACTAACGCCCAAAAAGTTCAACACGAACCTCAATCGGGTCTCGTATGTTTTTTACCCTTCGTTTTTTGACACCGGATTTTTAGGGTGATACGGGATTACCATGGCTCGTCTTCAATTTACCATCGCTGGAGACTGGTACACCATGGTACTGTTCCGTTTCAAATCAGTGCACACATTTTTCAAAGTCGTACGGCACTGTTTCGCCATTTCGGATGGATGTTGCACCTTGCACCGCGGAGTTTGCACCCTGTAGATATCGATTATTCGGACGACCATAACTTCTGGCTCGTTTAGAGTTACGGGAGCCATAACCTGTAAAAACGAAGGCCATGGTGAGTTCTACCGCTTTGACCGCTTTCAGCCGTCAACGGATAGATTAATGCCCAAAAAGGACAACCCGAATCTCAATCGGGCCTCGTAAGTTTTTTACCCGTCATTTTTTCGACACCGGATTTTTACGGTAAAACAGGATTACCGTGGCTCGTCTTCGATTTACCATCGCTGGAGAGTGGTGCACCATGGTACTGTTTCGTTTCAAATCCATGCACGCATTTCTAAAAGTCGTACGACACGTTTTCGCTATTTCGGACGGATATTGCACCTTGCACCGTGGATGTTGCACCTTGTAGATATCGATTATTCGGACGGCCATAACTTCTGCCTCGTTTAGAGTTACGGGAGCCATAACCTGTCAAAATGAAGGCCACGGTGAGTTCTACAGCTTTGACCGCATTCAGCCATCAACGGATAGATTAATGCCCAAAAAGGACAACCCGAGCCTCAATTGGGTCTCGTAAGTTTTTTACCCTTCGTTTTTTCGACACCGGATTTTTACGGTAAAACGGGATTACTGTGGCTCGTCTTCGATTTACCATCGCTGGAGGCTAGTGCACCATGGTACTGTTCCGTTTCAAATCCATGCATGCATTTCTAAAAGTCGTACGACACTGTTACGCCATTTCGGACGGATGATGCACCTTGCACCGCGGATGTTGCACCCTGTAGATATCGATTATTCGGACGGCTGTAACTTCCGGCTCGTTTAGAATTACGGGAGCCATAACCTGTCAAAACGAAGGCCACGGTGAGTTCTACGGCTTTGGCAGCATTCAGCCGTCAACGGATAGATTAATGTCCAAAAAGGACAACCCGAATCTCAATCGGGTCTCGTAAGTTTTTTACCCTTCGTTTTTTCGACACCGGATTTTTACGGTAAAACGAGATTACCGTGGCTCTTCTTCGATTTACCATCGCTGGAGACTGGTGCACCATGGTACTATTCCGTTTCAAATCCATGCACGCAATTCTAAAGGTCGTACGACACTGTTTCGCCATTTCGGACGGATGTTGCACCCTGTAGATATCGATTATTCGGACGACCATAACTTCTGGCTCGTTTAGAGTTACGGGAGCCATAACCTGCCAAAACGAAGGCCATGGTGAGTTCTACGGCTTTGACCGCTTTCAGCCGTCAACGGATAGATTAATGCCCAAAAAGGACAACCCGAACCTCAATCGGGTCTCGTAAGTTTTTTACCCTTCGTTTTTTGACACCGAATTTTTACGGTAAAACGGGATTACCGTGGCTCGTCTTCGATTTACCATCGCTGGAGACTGGTGTACCATGGTACTGTTCCGTTTCAAATCCATGCACGCATTTCTAAAAATCGTACGACACTATTTCGCCATTTCGGAGGGAAGTTGCACCTTGCACCGCTGATGTTGCACCCTGTAGATATCGATTATTCTGACGACCATAACTTCCGGCTCGTTTAGAGTTACGGGAGCCATAACCTGTCAAAACAAAGGCCACGGTGAGTTCTACGGCTTTGACCACTTTCAGCCGTCAACGGATAGACTAACGCCCAAAAATTTCAAAACGAACCTCAATCGGGTCTCGTATGTTTTTTACCCTTCGTTTTTTGACACCGGATTTTTAGGGTGATACGGGATTACCATGGCTCGTCTTCAATTTACCATCGCTGGAGACTGGTACACCATGGTACTGTTCCGTTTCAAATCAGTGCACACATTTTTAAAAGTCGTACGGCACTGTTTCGCCATTTCGGACGGATGTTCCACCTTGCACCGCGGATGTTGCACCCTATAGATATCGATTATTCGGACGACCATAACTTCTGGCTCGTTTAGAGTTACGGGAGCCATCACCTGTAAAAACGAAGGCCATGGTGAGTTCTACCGCTTTGACCGCTTTCAGCCGTCAACGGATAGATTAATGCCCAAAAAGGACAACCCGAATCTCAATCGGGCCTCGTAAGTTTTTTACCCGTCATTTTTTCGACACCGGATTTTTACGATAAAACAGGATTACCGTGGCTCGTCTTGGATTTACCATCGCTGGAGAGTGGTGCACCATGGTACTGTTTCGTTTCAAATCCATGCACGCATTTCTAAAAGTCGTACGACAAGTTTTCGCTATTTCGGACGGATATTGCACCTTGCACCGCGGATGTTGCACCCTGTAGATATCGATTATTCGGACGGCCATAACTTCTGCCTCGTTTAGAGTTACGGGAGCCATAACCTGTCAAAACGAAGGCCACGGTGAGTTCTACAGCTTTGACCGCATTCAGCCATCAACGGATAGATTAATGCCCAAAAAGGGCAACCCGAGCCTCAATCGGGTCTCGTAAGTTTTTTACCCTTCGTTTTTTCGACACCGGATTTTTACGGTAAAACGGGATTACCGTGGCTCGTCTTCGATTTACCATCGCTGGAGACTGGTGCACCATGGTACTGTTCCGTTTCAAATCCATGCACGCATTTCTAAAAGTCGTACGACACTGTTTCGCCATTTCGGACGGATGTTGCACCTTGCACCGCGGATGTTTCACCCTGTAGATATCAATTATTCAGACGGCCATAACTTCTGGCTCATTTAGAGTTACGAGAGCCATAACCTGTCAAAACGAAGGCCATGGTGAGTTCTACGGCTTTGACGGCTTTCAGCCGTCAACGGATAGATTAATGCCCAAAAAGGACAACCCGAACCTCAATCGGGTCTCGTAAGTTTTTTACCCTTCGTTTTTTGACACCGGATTTTTACGGTAAAACGGGATTACCGTGGCTCGTCTTCGATTTACTATCGCTGGAGACTAGTGCACCATGGTACTGTTCCGTTTCAAATCCATGCATGCATTGTAAAAGTCGTACGACACTGTTACGCCATTTCGGACGGATGTTGCACCTTGCACCGCGGATGTTGCACCCTGTAGGTATCGATTATTCGGACGGCCATAACTTCTGGCTCATTTAGAGTTACGGGAGCCATAACCTGTCAAAACGAAGGCCATGGTGAGTTCTACGGCTTTGACGGCTTTCAGCCGTCAACGGATAGATTAATGCCCAAAAAGGACAACCCGAACCTCAATCGGGTCTCGTAAGTTTTTTACCCTTCGTTTTTTGACACCGGATTTTTACGGTAAAACGGGATTACCGTGGCTCGTCTTCGATTTACCATCGCTGGAGACTAGTGCACCATGGTACTGTTCCGTTTCAAATCCATGCACGCATTTCTAAAAGTCGTACGACACTGTTTCGCCATTTCGGACGGATGTTGCACCCTGTAGATATCGATTATTCGGACGGCTATAACTTCTGGATCGTTTAGAGTTACGGGAGCCATAACCTGTCAAAAAGAAGGCCACGGTGAGTTCTACGGCTTGACCGCTTTCAGCCGTCAACGGATAGATTAATGCCCAAAAAGGACAACCCGAACCTCAATCGGGTCTCGTAAGTTTTTTACCCTTCGTTTTTTGACACCGGATTGTTACGGTAAAACGGGATTACCGTGGCTCATCTTCGATTTACCATCGCTGGAGACTGGTGCACCATGGTATTGTTCCGTTTCAAATCCATGCACGCATTTCTAAAAATCATACGACACTGTTTCGCCATTTCGAACGGAATTTGCACCTTGCACCGCTGATGTTGCACCCTGTAGATATCGATTATTCGGACGACCATAACTTCCGGCTCGTTTAGAGTTACGGGAGCCATAACCTGTCAAAACGAAGGCCACGGTGAGTTATACGGCTTTGACGGCTTTCAGCCGTCAACGGATAGATTAACGCCCAAAAAGGACAATCCGAACCTCAATCGGGTCTCGTAAGTTTTTTACCCTTCGTTTTTTGACACCGGATTTTTAGGGTAAAACGGGATTACCGTGCCTCGTCTTCAATTTACCATCGCTGGAGACTGGTGCACCATGGTACTGTTCCGTTTCCAATCAGTGCACACATTTTTAAAAGTCGTACGGCACTGTTTCGCCATTTCGGACGGATGTTGCACCTTGCACCGCGGATGTTGCACCCTGTAGATATCGATTATTCGGACGGCCATAACTTCTGCCTCGTTTAGAGTTACGGGAGCCATAACCTGTAAAAACGAAGGCCACGGTGAGTTCTACAGCTTTGACCACTTTCAGCCATCAACGGATAGATTAATGCCCAAAAAGGACAACCCGAATCTCAATCGGGCCTCGTAAGTTTTTTACCCTTCGTTTTTTCTACACCAGATTTTTACGGTAAAACGAGATTACCGTGGCTCGTCTTCGATTTACCAACGCTTAAGAGTGGTGCACCACGGTACTGTTCCGTTTCAAATCCATGCACGTATTTCTAAAAGTCATATGACACTGTTTCGCCATTTCGGACGGATGTTGCACCTTGCACCGCGGATGTTGCACCCTGTAGATATCGACTATTCGGACGGCCATAACTTCAGGCTCGTTTAGAGTTACGGAAGCCGTAACTTGTCAAAACGAAGGCCACAGTGAGTTCTATAGCTTTGACAGCTTTCAGCCGTCAATTGATAGATTAATGCCCAAAAAGGACAACCCGAACCTCAATCGGGTCTCGTAAGTTTTTTGCCCTTCTTTTTTGACACCGGATTTTTACGGTAAATCGGGATTATCGTGGCTCGTCTTCGATTTACTATCGCTGGAGACTGGTGCACCATGGTACTGTTCCGTTTCAAATCCATGCATGCATTTCTAAAAGTCGTACGACACTGTTACGCCATTTCGGACGGATGTTGCACCTTGCACCGCGGATGTTGCACCCTTTAGATATCGATTATTCGGACGGCCATAACTTCTGGGTCATTTAGAGTTACGGGAGCCATAACCTGTCAAAACGAAGGCCACGGTGAGTTCTACGGCTTTGACTGCTTTCAGCCGTCAACGGATAGATTAACCCAAAAAGGACAAACCGAACCTCAATCGGGTCTCGTAAGTTTTTTACCCTTCGTTTTTTCGACACCGGATTTTTACGGTAAAACGGGATTACCGTGGCTCGTCTTTGATTTACCATCGCTGGAGACTGGTGCACCATGGTACTATTCCATTTCAAATCCATGCACGCATTTCTAAAAGTCGTACGACACTGTTTCGCCATTTCGGACGGATGTTGCACCTTGCACCGCGGATGTTGCACCCTGTAGATATCGATTATTCAGACGGCCATAACTTCTGGCTCGTTTAGAGTTACCGGAGCCATAACCTGTCGAAACGAAGGCCACCGTGAGTTCTACTGCTTTGACAGCTTTCAGCCGTCAATGGATAGATTAATGCCCAAAAAGGACAACCCGAACCACAATAGGGCCTCGTAAGTTTTTTACCCTTCGTTTCTTCGACACCGGATTTTTAAGGTAAAACGGGATTACCGTGGCTCGTCATCGATTTACCATCGCTGGAGACTGGTGCACCATGATACTGTTCCAGTTCAAATCCATGCACGCATTTCTAAAAGTCGTACGACACTGTTTCGCCATTTCGGACGGATGTTGCACCCTGTAGATATCGATTATTCGGACGGCCATAACTTCTGGCTCGTTTAGAGTTACGGGAGGCATAACCTGTCAAAATGAAGGCCACGGTGAGTTCTACGGCTCTGACCGCTTTCAGCCATCAACGGATAGATTAATGCCCAAAAAGGACAACCCGAACCTCAATCGGGTCTCGTAAGTTTTTTACCCTTTGTTTTTTGACACCGGATTTTTACGGTAAAACGGGATTACCGTGGCTCGACTTCGATTTACCATCGCTGGAGACTGGTGCACCATGTTACTGTTCCGTTTCAAATCCATGCACGCATTTCTAAAAATCGTACGACACTGTTTCGGCATTTCAGACGGAAGTTGCACCTTGCACCGCTGATGTTGCACCCTGTAGATATCGATTATTCGGACGACCATAACTTCCGGCTCGTTTAGAGATACGGGAGCCATAACCTGTCAAAACGAAGGCCACGGTGAGTTATACGGCTTTGACGGCTTTCTACCGTCAATGGATAGATTAACGCCCAAAAAGGACAATCCGAACCTCAATCGGGTCTCGTAAGTTTTTTACCCTTCGTTTTTTGACACCGGATTTTTAGGGTAGAATGGGATTACCGTGCCTCGTCTTCAATTTACCATCGCTGGAGACCGGTGCACCATGGTACTTTTCCGTTTCCAATCAGTGCACACATTTTTAAAAGTCGTACGGCACTGTTTCGCCATTTCGGACGGATGTTGCACCTTGCACCGCGGATGTTGCACCCTGTAGATATCGATTATTCGGACGGCCATAACTTCTTGCTCGTTTAGAGTTACGGGAGCCATAACCTGTAAAAACGAAGGCCACGGTGAGTTCTACAGCTTTGACCGCTTTCAGCCGTCAACGGATAGATTAATGCCCAAAAAGGACAACCCGAATCTCAATCGGGCCTCGTAAGTTTTTTACCCTTCGTTTTTTTGCCACCAGGTTTTTACGGTAAAACGAGATTACCCTGGCTCGTCTTCGATTTACCAACGCTGGAGAGTGGTGCACCATGGTAATGTTCCGTTTCAAATCCATGCACGTATTTGTAAAAGTCATATGACATTGTTTCGCCATTTCGGACGGATGTTGCACTTTGCACCGCGGATGTTGCACCCTGTAGATATCGATTATTCGGACGGCCATAACTTCAGGCTCGTTTAGAGTTACGGGAGCCGTAACCGGTCAAAACGAAGGCCACGGTGAGTTCTATGGCTTTGACAGCTTTTAGCCGTCAATGGATAGATTAATGCCCAAAAAGGACAACCCGAACCTCAATCGGGTCTCGTAAGTTTTTTACCCTTCTTTTTTGACACCGGATTTTTACGGTAAATCGGGATTATCGTGGCTCGTCTTCGATTTACCATCGCTGGAGACTGGTGCACCATGGTACTGTTCCGTTTCAAATCCATGCATGCATTTCTAAAAGTCGTACGACACTGTTACGCCATTTCGGACGGATGTTGCACCTTGCACCGCGGATGTTGCACCCTCTAGATATCGATTATTCGGACGGCCATAACTTCTGGTTCGTTTAGAGTTACGGGAGCCATAACCTGTCAAAACGTAGGCCGCGGTGAGTTCTACGGCTTTGATTGCTTTCAGCCGTCAACGGATAGATTAACCCAAAAAGGACAACCCGAACCTCAATCGGGTCTCGTAAGTTTTTTACCCTTCGTTTTTTCGACACCGGATTTTTACGGTAAAACGGGATTACCGTAGCTCGTCTTCGATTTACCGTCGCTGGAGACTGGTGCACCATGGTACTGTTCCGTTTCAAATCCATGCACGCATTTCTAAAGGTCGTACGACACTGTTTCGCCATTTCGGACGGATGTTGCACCTTGCACCGCGGATGTTGCACCCTGTAGATATCGATTATTCGGACGGCCATAACTTCTGGCTCGTTTAGAGTTTCCGGAGCCATAACCTGTCAAAACGAAGGCCACGGTGTGTTCTACGGCTTTGACTGCTTTCAGCCGTCAACGGATAGATTAATGCCCAAAAAGGACAACCCGAACATCAATCGGGCCTCGTAAGTTTTTTACCCTTCGTTTTTTCGACACCGGATTTTTTAGGTAAAACGGGATTACCGTGGCTCGTCTTCGATTTACCATAGCTGGAGACTGGTGCACCATGGTACTGTTCCGTTTCAAATCCATGCACGCATTTCTAAAAGTCGTACGACACTGTTTCGCCATTTCGGACGGATGTTGCACCTTGCACCGCAGATGATGCACCCTGTAGATATCGATTATTCGGACGGCCGTAACTTCTGGCTCGTTTAGACTTACGGGAGCCATAACCTGTCAAAACGAAGGCCACGGTGAGTTTTACGGCTTTGACGGCTTCCAGCCATCAACGGATAGATTAATGCCCAAACAGGACAACCCGAATCTCAATCGGGCCTCGTAAGTTTTTTACCCTTCGTTTTTTCGACACCGGATTTTTACGGTAAAACGGGATTACCGTGGCTCGTCTTCGATTTACCAACGCTGGAGAGTGGTGCACCATGGTACTGTGCCGTCTCAAATCCATGCACGTATTTCTAAAAGTCGTACGACACTGTTTCGCCATTTCGGACGAATGTTGCACCTTGCACCGCGGATGTTGCACCCTGTAGATATCGATTATTCGGACGGCCATAACTTCTGGCTCGTTTAGAGTTACGGGAGCCATAACCTGTCAAAACCAAGGCCACGGTGAGTTCTACGGCTTTGACAGCTTTCAGCCGTCAACGGATAGATTAATTCCCAAAAAGGACAACCCGTACCTCAATCGGGTCTCGTAAGTTTTTTACCCTTCGTTTTTTGACACCGGATTTTTACGGTAAAACGGGATTACCGTGGCTCGTCTTCGATTTACCATCGCTGGAGACTGGTGCACCATGGTTCTGTTCCGTTTCAAATCCATGCACGCATTTCTAAAAGTCGTACGGCACTGTTTCGCCATTTCAGACGGATGTTGCACCTTGCACCGCGGATGTTGCACGCTGTAGATATCGATTATTCGGACGGCCATAACTTCTGGCTCGTTTAGAGTGATGGGAGCCATAACCTGTCAAAACGAAGGCCATGGTGAGTTCTACAGCTTTGACCGCATTCAACCGTCAACGGATAGATCAATGCCCAAAAAGGACAACCCGAATCTCAATCGGGCCTCGTAAGTTTTTTACCCTTCGTTTTTTCGACACCGGATTTTTACGGTAAAACGGGATTACCGTGGCTCGTCTTCGATTTACCAACGCTGGAGAGTGGTGCACCATGGTACTGTTCCGTTTCAAATCCATGCACGTATTTCTAAAAGTCATACGACACTGTTTCGCAATTTTGGACGAATGTTGCACCTTGCACCGCGGATGTTGCACCCTGTAGATATCGATTATTCGGACGGCCATAACTTCTGCCTCGTTTAGAGTTACGGGAGCCATAACCTGTCAAAACGAAGGCCACGGTGAGTTCTACAGCTTTGACCGCTTTCAGCCATCAACGGATAGATTAATGCCCAAAAAGGACAACTCGAACCTCAATCGGGTCTCGTAAGTTTTTACCCTTCGTTTTTTGACGCCGGATTTTTACGGTAAAACGGGATTACCGTGGCTCTTCTTCGATTTACTATAACTGGAGACTGGTGCACCATGGTACTGTTCCGTTTCAAATCCATGCATGCATTTCTAAAAGTCGTACGACACTGTTACGCCATTTCGGACGGATGTTGCACCTTGCACCGCGGATGTTGCACCCTGTAGATGTCGATTATTCGGACGGCTATAACTTCCGGCTCGTTTAGAATTACGGGAGTCATAACCTGTCAAAACGAAGGCCACGGTGAGTTCTACGGCTTTGACAGCTTTCAGCTGTCAATGGATAGATTAATTCCGAAAAAGGACAACCCGAACCTCTATCGGGTCTCGTAAGTTTTTTACCCTTCGTTTTTTGACACCGGATTTTTACGGTAAAATGGAATTACCGTGGCTCGTCTTCGATTTACCATCGTTGGAGACTGGTGCACCATGGTACTGTTCCATTTCAAATCCATGCACGCATTCCTAAAAGTCGTACGACACTGTTCCGCCATTTCGGACGGATGTTGCACCTTGCACCGCGGATGTTGCACCCTGTAGATATCGATTATTCGGACGGCCATAAGTTCTGGCTCTTTTAGACTTACGGGAGCCATAACCTGTCAAAACAAAGGCCACGGTCAGTTCTACAGCATTAACAGCTTTCAACCGTCAACGGATAGATTAATGCCCAAAAAGGACAACCCAAACCTCAATCGGGTCTCGTAAGTTTTTTACCCTTCGTTTTTTGACACCTGATTTTTAGGGTAAAACGGGATTACCGTGGCTCGTCTTCGATTTACCATCGCTGGAGACTGGTGCACCATGGTACTGTTCCGTTTCAAATCCATGCATGCATTTCTAAAAGTCGTACGACACTGTTTCGCCATTTCGGACGGATGTTGCACCTTGCACCGCGGATGTTGTACCCTGTACATATCGATTATTCGGACGGCCATAACTTCTGGCTCCTTTAGAGTTACGGGAGCCATAACCTGTCAAAACAAAGGCCATGGTGAGTTCTACGGCTTTGACGGCTTTCAGCCGTCAACAGATAGATTAATGCCCAAAAAGGACAACCCGAACCTCAATCGGGTGTCGTCAGTTTTTTACCCTTCGTTTTTTGACACCGCATTTTTATGGTAAAACGGGATTACCGTGGCTCGTCTTCGATTTACCATCGCTGGAGACTGGTGCACCATGGTACTGTTCCGTTTCAAATCCATGCAAGCATTTCTAAAAGTCGTACGCCACTGTTTCGCCATTTCGGACGGATGTTGCACCCTGTAGATATCGATTATTCGGACGGCCATAACTTCTGGCTCGTTTAGAGTTACGGGAGCCATAACCTATCAAAACGAAGGCCACGGTCAGTTCTACGGCTTTGACAGCATTCAGCCGTCAACGGATAGATTAATGCCCAAAAAGTACAACCCGAACATCAATCGGGTCTCGTAAGTTTTTTACCATTCGTTTTTTGACATCGGATTTTTAGGGTAAAACGGGATTACCGTGGCTCGTCTTAGATTTACCATCGCTGGAGACTGGTGCACCATGGTACTGTTCCGTTTCAAATCAGTGCACACATTTCTAAAAGTCATACGACACTGTTTCGCCATTTCGGACGAATGTTGCACCTTGAACCGCGGATGTTGCACCCTGTAGATATCGATTATTCGGACGACCATAGCTTCTGGCTCGTTTAGAGTTACGGGAGCCATAACCTGTCAAAACGAAGGCCACGGTGAGTTTTACGGCTTTGACGGCTTCCAGCCGTCAACGGATAGATTAATGCCCAAACAGGACAACCCGAATCTCAATCGGGCCTCGTAAGTTTTTTACCCTTCGTTTTTTCGACACCGGATTTTTACGGTAAAACGGGATTACCGTGGCTCGTCTTCGATTTACCAACGCTGGAGAGTGGTGCACCATGGTACTGTGCCGTCTCAAATCCATGCACGTATTTCTAAAAGTCGTACGACACTGTTTCGCCATTTCGGACGAATGTTGCACCTTGCACCGCGGATGTTGCACCCTGTAGATATCGATTATTCGGACGGCCATAACTTCTGGCTCGTTTAGAGTTACGGGAGCCATAACCTGTCAAAACCAAGGCCACGGTGAGTTCTACGGCTTTGACAGCTTTCAGCCGTCAACGGATAGATTAATTCCCAAAAAGGACAACCCGAACCTCAATCGGGTCTCGTAAGTTTTTTACCCTTCGTTTTTTGACACCGGATTTTTACGGTAAAACGGGATTACCGTGGCTCGTCTTCGATTTACCATCGCTGGAGACTGGTGCACCATGGTTCTGTTCCGTTTCAAATCCATGCACGCATTTCTAAAAGTCGTACGGCACTGTTTCGCCATTTCAGACGGATGTTGCACCTTGCACCGCGGATGTTGCACGCTGTAGATATCGATTATTCGGACGGCCATAACTTCTGGCTCGTTTAGAGTGATGGGAGCCATAACCTGTCAAAACGAAGGCCATGGTGAGTTCTACAGCTTTGACCGCATTCAACCGTCAACGGATAGATCAATGCCCAAAAAGGACAACCCGAATCTCAATCGGGCCTCGTAAGTTTTTTACCCTTCGTTTTTTCGACACCGGATTTTTACGATAAAACGGGATTACCGTGGCTCGTCTTCGATTTACCAACGCTGGAGAGTGGTGCACCATGGTACTGTTCCGTTTCAAATCCATGCACGTATTTCTAAAAGTCATACGACACTGTTTCGCAATTTTGGACGAATGTTGCACCTTGCACCGCGGATGTTGCACCCTGTAGATATCGATTATTCGGACGGCCATAACTTCTGCCTCGTTTAGAGTTACGGGAGCCATAACCTGTCAAAACGAAGGCCACGGTGAGTTCTACAGCTTTGACCGCTTTCAGCCATCAACGGATAGATTAATACCCAAAAAGGACAACTCGAACCTCAATCGGGTCTCGTAAGTTTTTACCCTTCGTTTTTTGACGCCGGATTTTTACGGTAAAACGGGATTACCGTGGCTCTTCTTCGATTTACTATCACTGGAGACTGGTGCACCATGGTACTGTTCCGTTTCAAATCCATGCATGCATTTCTAAAAGTCGTACGACACTGTTACGCCATTTCGGACGGATGTTGCACCTTGCACCGCGGATGTTGCACCCTGTAGATGTCGATTATTCGGACGGCTATAACTTCCGGCTCGTTTAGAGTTACGGGAGTCATAACCTGTCAAAACGAAGGCCACGGTGAGTTCTACGGCTTTGACAGCTTTCAGCTGTCAATGGATAGATTAATTCCGAAAAAGGACAACCCGAACCTCTATCGGGTCTCGTAAGTTTTTTACCCTTCGTTTTTTGACACCGGATTTTTACGGTAAAATGGAATTACCGTGGCTCGTCTTCGATTTACCATCGTTGGAGACTGGTGCACCATGGTACTGTTCCATTTCAAATCCATGCACGCATTCCTAAAAGTCGTACGACACTGTTCCGCCATTTCGGACGGATGTTGCACCTTGCACCGCGGATGTTGCACCCTGTAGATATCGATTATTCGGACGGCCATAAGTTCTGGCTCTTTTAGACTTACGGGAGCCATAACCTATCAAAACAAAGGCCACGGTCAGTTCTACAGCATTAACAGCTTTCAACCGTCAACGGATAGATTAATGCCCAAAAAGGACAACCCAAACCTCAATCGGGTCTCGTAAGTTTTTTACCCTTCGTTTTTTGACACCTGATTTTTAGGGTAAAACGGGATTACCGTGGCTCGTCTTCGATTTACCATCGCTGGAGACTGGTGCACCATGGTACTGTTCCGTTTCAAATCCATGCATGCATTTCTAAAAGTCGTACGACACTGTTTCGCCATTTCGGACGGATGTTGCACCTTGCACCGCGGATGTTGTACCCTGTACATATCGATTATTCGGACGGCCATAACTTCTGGCTCCTTTAGAGTTACGGGAGCCATAACCTGTCAAAACAAAGGCCATGGTGAGTTCTACGGCTTTGACGGCTTTCAGCCGTCAACAGATAGATTAATGCCCAAAAAGGACAACCCGAACCTCAATCGGGTGTCGTCAGTTTTTTACCCTTCGTTTTTTGACACCGCATTTTTATGGTAAAACGGGATTACCGTGGCTCGTCTTCGATTTACCATCGCTGGAGACTGGTGCACCATGGTACTGTTCCGTTTCAAATCCATGCACGCATTTCTAAAAGTCGTACGCCACTGTTTCGCCATTTCGGACGGATGTTGCACCCTGTAGATATCGATTATTCGGACGGCCATAACTTCTGGCTCGTTTAGAGTTACGGGAGCCATAACCTATCAAAACGAAGGCCACGGTCAGTTCTACGGCTTTGACAGCATTCAGCCGTCAACGGATAGATTAATGCCCAAAAAGTACAACCCGAACCTCAATCGGGTCTCGTAAGTTTTTTACCATTCGTTTTTTGACATCGGATTTTTAGGGTAAAACGGGATTACCGTGGCTCGTCTTAGATTTACCATCGCTGGAGACTGGTGCACCATGGTACTGTTCCGTTTCAAATCAGTGCACACATTTCTAAAAGTCATACGACACTGTTTCGCCATTTCGGACGAATGTTGCACCTTGAACCGCGGATGTTGCACCCTGTAGATATCGATTATTCGGACGACCATAGCTTCTGGCTCGTTTAGAGTTACGGGAGCCATAACCTGTCAAAACGAAGGCCACGGTGAGTTTTACGGCTTTGACGGCTTCCAGCCGTCAACGGATAGATTAATGCCCAAACAGGACAACCCGAATCTCAATCGGGCCTCGTAAGTTTTTTACCCTTCGTTTTTTCGACACCGGATTTTTACGGTAAAACGGGATTACCGTGGCTCGTCTTCGATTTACCAACGCTGGAGAGTGGTGCACCATGGTACTGTGCCGTCTCAAATCCATGCACGTATTTCTAAAAGTCGTACGACACTGTTTCGCCATTTCGGACGAATGTTGCACCTTGCACCGCGGATGTTGCACCCTGTAGATATCGATTATTCGGACGGCCATAACTTCTGGCTCGTTTAGAGTTACGGGAGCCATAACCTGTCAAAACCAAGGCCACGGTGAGTTCTACGGCTTTGACAGCTTTCAGCCGTCAACGGATAGATTAATTCCCAAAAAGGACAACCCGAACCTCAATCGGGTCTCGTAAGTTTTTTACCCTTCGTTTTTTGACACCGGATTTTTACGGTAAAACGGGATTACCGTGGCTCGTCTTCGATTTACCATCGCTGGAGACTGGTGCACCATGGTTCTGTTCCTTTTCAAATCCATGCACGCATTTCTAAAAGTCGTACGGCACTGTTTCGCCATTTCAGACGGATGTTGCACCTTGCACCGCGGATGTTGCACGCTGTAGATATCGATTATTCGGACGGCCATAACTTCTGGCTCGTTTAGAGTGATGAGAGCCATAACCTGTCAAAACGAAGGCCATGGTGAGTTCTACAGCTTTGACCGCATTCAACCGTCAACGGATAGATCAATGCCCAAAAAGGACAACCCGAATCTCAATCGGGCCTCGTAAGTTTTTTACCCTTCGTTTTTTCGACACCGGATTTTTACGGTAAAACGGGATTACCGTGGCTCGTCTTCGATTTACCAACGCTGGAGAGTGGTGCACCATGGTACTGTTCCGTTTCAAATCCATGCACGTATTTCTAAAAGTCATACGACACTGTTTCGCAATTTTGGACGAATGTTGCACCTTGCACCGCGGATGTTGCACCCTGTAGATATCGATTATTCGGACGGCCATAACTTCTGCCTCGTTTAGAGTTACGGGAGCCATAACCTGTCAAAACGAAGGCCACGGTGAGTTCTACAGCTTTGACCGCTTTCAACCATCAACGGATAGATTAATGCCCAAAAAGGACAACTCGAACCTCAATCGGGTCTCGTAAGTTTTTACCCTTCGTTTTTTGACGCCGGATTTTTACGGTAAAATGGGATTACCGTGGCTCTTCTTCGATTTACTATCACTGGAGACTGGTGCACCATGGTACTGTTCCGTTTCAAATCCATGCATGCATTTCTAAAAGTCGTACGACACTGTTACGCCATTTCGGACGGATGTTGCACCTTGCACCGCGGATGTTGCACCCTGTAGATGTCGATTATTCGGACGGCTATAACTTCCGGCTCGTTTAGAGTTACGGGAGTCATAACCTGTCAAAACGAAGGCCACGGTGAGTTCTATGGCTTTGACAGCTTTCAGCTGTCAATGGATAGATTAATTCCGAAAAAGGACAACCCGAACCTCTATCGGGTCTCGTAAGTTTTTTACCCTTCGTTTTTTGACACCGGATTTTTACGGTAAAATGGAATTACCGTGGCTCGTCTTCGATTTACCATCGTTGGAGACTGGTGCACCATGGTACTGTTCCATTTCAAATCCATGCACGCATTCCTAAAAGTCGTACGACACTGTTCCGCCATTTCGGACGGATGTTGCACCTTGCACCGCGGATGTTGCACCCTATAGATATCGATTATTCGGACGGCCATAAGTTCTGGCTCTTTTAGACTTACGGGAGCCATAACCTGTCAAAACAAAGGCCACGGTCAGTTCTACAGCATTAACAGCTTTCAACCGTCAACGGACAGATTAATGCCCAAAAAGGACAACCCAAACCTCAATCGGGTCTCGTAAGTTTTTTACCCTTCGTTTTTTGACACCTGATTTTTAGGCTAAAACGGGATTACCGTGGCTCGTCTTCGATTTACCATCGCTGGAGACTGGTGCACCATGGTACTGTTCCGTTTCAAATCCATGCATGCATTTCTAAAAGTCGTACGACACTGTTTCGCCATTTCGGACGGATGTTGCACCTTGCACCGCGGATGTTGTACCCTGTACATATCGATTATTCGGACGGCCATAACTTCTGGCTCCTTTAGAGTTACGGGAGCCATAACCTGTCAAAACAAAGGCCATGGTGAGTTCTACGGCTTTGACGGCTTTCAGCCGTCAACAGATAAATTAATGCCCAAAAAGGACAACCCGAACCTCAATCGGGTGTCGTCAGTTTTTTACCCTTCGTTTTTTGACACCGCATTTTGATGGTAAAACGGGATTACCGTGGCTCGTCTTTGATTTACCATCGCTGGAGACTGGTGCACCATGGTACTGTTCCGTTTCAAATCCATGCACGCATTTCTAAAAGTCGTACGCCACTGTTTCGCCATTTCGGACGGATGTTGCACCCTGTAGATATCGATTATTCGGACGGCCATAACTTCTGGCTCGTTTAGAGTTACGGGAGCCATAACCTATCAAAACGAAGGCCACGGTCAGTTCTACGGCTTTGACAGCATTCAGCCGTCAACGGATAGATTAATGCCCAAAAAGTACAACCCGAACCTCAATCGGGTCTCGTAAGTTTTTTACCCTTCGTTTTTTGACATCGGATTTTTAGGGTAAAACGGGATTACCGTGGCTCGTCTTAGATTTACCATCGCTGGAGACTGGTGCACCATGGTACTGTTCCATTTCAAATCAGTGCACACATTTCTAAAAGTCATACGACAATGTTTCGCCATTTCGGACGAATGTTGCACCTTGAACCGCGGATGTTGCACCCTGTAGATATCGATTATTCGGACGACCATAGCTTCTGGCTCGTTTAGAGTTACGGGAGCCATAACCTGTCAAAACGAAGGCCACGGTGAGTTCTACGACTTTGACAGCTTTCAGCCATCAATGGATTGATTAATGCCCAAAAAGGACAACCCGAACCTCAATCGGGTCTCGTAAGTTTTTTACCCTTCGTTTTTTGACACCGGATTTTTACGGTAAAACGGGATTACCGTGGCTCGTCTTCGATTTACCATCGCTGGAGACTGGTGTGTGACGACCGCCCATGACTCCCGCACCAAAACAAGGAAATAGTGCACTGAAAGGCGTGCCAGGCAGCCATGGACGATAGTCAGGGTAAAATAAAACAGCGGAATCTATCGCATTACTCACAGCGCATGGACAAAATACAATAGAAAATATACATAGTGAAGCCCCATAGAACAGAATCATATAAACTCATAATAGCTTTATACAATCATCCGAATAGTCAATACATCAAGCCTCACTACATAACACTCAGAGTATCAAACAAACAGCGGAACATTTAGTACATAGTAGGAAAAACTAATATGCTAGCCTCCAGCTCGTCTTCGTCATCAACATCGTAGATCCTTAAGGACAGCACCTGTCACCTGCTACCTACTCTGTCCATCCCAACATGGATGAACAGCCCAAGGTAATAAGAGTTGAACATAAAACCTTGAGTCAGACAAAAGTCTTAGTGAGCAGTAAATTAACTATCAAACATACCAAAAGAGAATAAAGGGTAAAAGGAATAGGAACACAACCATCCCACTCCACCTCTTTCTACAGTGATAGCCCCCAGACACACTAAGCAGAAGTAAACATAGCAATTCAGACATTTAAAGTAAAGCAATTATCACTCGAGTCAAGGTCGGTGTTTTCCAAATACAAACCCCCAAGGCCTAAACCAAGATCAGATAAGCACCCAGAAAAGATCGCTCTTGAGTCCGAATGATGATACAACCAACATCCATGACTCTGGCTATCACTGTTATCATTGCCTCGATCTCATCGTTAATTGAATGACTATCTCATTCTTTCATCCATCCGTCAAGGGCTAATGGTAGCCCCGGTTCTAGACATAACTCCGCACATCGTCCCAGCCCGTGCCTAGGAATTTTCGCAATTACCCAGAGTACTAGCACGTCGTCGCAGCCCGTGCTTGGAACGTCGTCGCAGCCCGTTCCAACGTACTCTTGCTTTGAGCATGCTAGAACCTTCAATAACGATGAAACCCAAGCTACCTAGTCATCCTCCTCGACGATAATTCTCGTACTAGCCCAAGCGCCTCTCAATCCCACCATTATCAACCAACTCGTATCGCATCACCGAGTTATCAACATGCTTGGAATGATCCCATATGGATTAAACCAAGGCTAGCTCACATCATGCTTTGCTTCATCGCATCATAGCAAAGTCCCATCTCAACATCATGCTTTGCCTCATCGCATCATAGCAAAGTCCATCATCATCGAATCTATCCATATGAGCTTCATCACTCGCTTCATATGCCACAAGCAGCTTTCACCATTCAAGAGCCTTTCCACTTAGCTTTTGAATCATCATCACCCAACTTGACCAAATCAAGTTATCAATCAACTAATCAATCAAATCAAACATTAACCAAAGCAATTAATCATTTAAACTAGATCTAAATAAACAATTACAACAATAATGGCAATTTTGTAGATAAATTGTCCAAATCTAACATGCATTCTGACACCCATGAATCATGCACAATATCTCTACAACTTGATAAATAAACTTACATAAGTGATCATGTAGTAAAATAGGTGTCAAATCATCATGAACAATAGATCTACATGTAGACTTAAGAAAATGCACGAAATCACACTTTTTAACACATAAACAAGCCACCGATCCAATATACTCCTTTGGGTCCGTGTGAGAGATAACTACCACTCACCAAATCACCTAAACACCTCAAAATCAACTAACTCCAGATCTGGACAGCGAAGAACAAAGCTTGATCCGGGAAAATCTCGCTTCAATCGATGAAAACTCTCTTTGTTGGATGAAGATCTTCAACTTTGGCTCTTGGATCCTTGATTTGATCTTCAATCTTGGATGGATGTTAGCACTAGATTAGGGAGGAGAAAAGAAGTGAAGAAGTGTTGTAGTCGAGCTCTCAAAATGGCAGCACTTCGTCGCTTCAAAATCCGGTGCCAAAAAGTGAGCCAAACCCCTCTATTTATAGGATGAAATCCCCATGAGTCGTCCCCCCTTAAGTCGTCCACGGCTTATGTTTGCGCCAAAATTGGTCACAAACACCCAAAGTCGTGAAAGCACCCGTTTACGTACTTAAATTAATGATAATCAACACAGATCTCAGCAACAATCAATATGGAATTCAGTTCTAAGTAACAAATCATAGTAATTCATGAACAACAATCACAAACACAGGCTTTATAGTGGTTCGGCGTTCGCGCCTACGTCCACTTTGAAGGTTTTCTCTTTATTGCTTTGCTTGATTAAATCGATTACAACGGATTACAGCTGACAATTGCTTTGAAATCTGAATACAACAGCGATTCTGATAGTTAAACTTGAATCCGGCAGAGTCTTGGCGTTCAATAGCGGAAAGATCCCTTTTCTGAATGCTTCAGGGTGCTATTTATAGGCGTTGGAGGCCCAGATCTTGCTGAAACTTCGTGAGACTTCTTCTGGCACGTGAGTGGGCCCACGCGACCGATCCCACCAAGTTTCGTCTCGATCTGACATCGGTTCGAAGTGATTTCGAACCCATCAAGAAATGGTCCAATCGAGCTGAAACTTGGCAGGAACAGTCTTTACCTCTAATGGAAGCTACTGTGAAAATTTGGTTGCATTTGGATGTGTGGTTTAGGAGATATGATCGGTTCGAAATGGAGTTTTCTTGGTTGGCTGAGTCGTTCGAACCGATCATTTCGAAACCAGGAGTTCGAACCCATGTACGCACGTGATTCTGCAGTGACGTGGCGCGTACTCCACGCGTTGATCCAGATTTATCTCCGAGTTGACCGCTTCGAATCCATGGATTTCGCTGACTTCGTATCGATGACCGTTGTGTAGTTTGAATCCATCAACTACGTGACTTTCGTGTTGGCCTGTCTGTCTAGTTCGAACCGAGGGGAGGGGTGCTTCCTTCGTATCGATACTGGATACGAAATGAAGCTCCGTGATGGATTCGAACGTGCATCGGTTCGAACTAAGCACCGGCGTGGATGATTCAACGCTCATGGATACGAAGATGCAACCTAATAATGGATACAGTGTTTTTAGCATGGATACTGATGGATTCGACCGCAATCAATTCGAAGTTAACAGTGGCCGATGGGTTCGAACATGGCAGGAAGTGATGTGTTCGAAGCAATGGGTTTTGGATGGGTTCGAAATGGATGGTTTCGAAGCAGTGGGTATCGGATGGTTTCGAAGCCACGGGTTCGAAGTGGATGGGTTCGAAGCCACGGTTCGAAGTAGATGGGTTCGAAGCCATGGGTTCGAAGCGGCTGGGTTCGAAGTTGATGGTTTCGAACCAGACAATGACCACTTTTCTTAAATTGAACCCATCATATCTTGAGCATACGAACTCGGATTGACTTGAAACTTGAAATGATGGCTCCTACAACCTTTCTTGTCGTGTCCTATCAATCGTGGCCTGATCCGGACTCGGGCAAAATTCATCGATATCCATAGCTAAGTGATGTATAACCAATCTCTAAGACGGACTGTTTCCCGTTTTCGACCAATCTTTTGATATCACGGCTTTGCCAAAAAGCGGGATAACACTTTGCCCCCCAAAATATGCCTTGCTGTAGGAAGGTGTGTTTTGTAATGCCTTGAGTTGGATGTTCGTATCCGATTATCAACCTGCAAAGAACTCAATAGTTTCATATGGTCTCAAATGACGATCGTTCGAGATCGAGCTATTTGGGATGAAGCGCGGCCGTTCGTGGTCAAGCGCTCAACTTCAAATGACGATCGTTCGCGATCGAGTCATTCGAGGTGAAGTGCGACCGTGCGCGGTCGAGCATATAAATCCATGCTTCGATCGTTCGGGATCGTATGCCGCTTGAGGTGTATTGGGACCGTTTGCGGTCCGTGCCGTTCGTGGCACAAGATGGAATAGGACCGTTCGCGGTCGATTGCCGTTCGTGGCAAATGATGATCGTTCGCGATCAAGTGCCGTTCAAGGCGAATGGTGACCGTTCGAGGTCGGATTTCATAATCGGTGAGCCATGACCGTTCGCGATCGATGGCGTTCGAGGCAGGAAGTGATCGTTCGCGATCGTGTGCCGTTCGAGGCGAATCTGTGACCGTTCGCGGTCGGTGCCGTTCAAGGCAGAAAGTGATCGTTCGCGATCGTGTGCCGTTCGAGGCGAATTGGTGACCGTTCGCGGTCGGATGTTGGACCTCAAGTGACGACCGTTCGCGATCAAGCCATTTGAGGTAAGGCGAGTTATGACTGTTCGAAGTCAGGTGCCTGTTCGAGGCGGATTGTGACCGTTCGAGGTCGGATGCCGTTCAAGGCGAGTTGTGTGTGTGCCCGGGAGGGCTTGGTGTTATTGATGCCAGGGTCACGTTCGGGTGAGTTCCTGGATCGTTTATAGGGGCGGTTCATCGCCGTCTTAGAGCATACCTAAGGATCGTTCGCGACCCCATACATGTGTTAGTAGCTTGGTCATTCGAGAGTTATCAAAATCAAATAACTATTAAACAAATGAGTTCCAAAAACAATGTCCAAACAAACATAGTCCAAAAGTTCAAATCAAAATGGAATAAAAGTAAAGCATGGATGTCAAAGTGTGAGTTCCCACTACGAAACGGTCGATGATCACTCAGAGCATGCCTGGAGATCGTTCGCGATCTCGCACATGTGTAAATGATTTAATTGCGGTAGTGGAAGCTTACAACTTGTTCATCGTTATTTCATTCAGTTGATAACCAAACGGTGCCTTGATTCGGGATCGCCTCTAGCTGATGTGGACGGTGGTCGCTCTGGTTCCGCCGCAGGAGCTCGCCTCCTTACATATTGAAGGAGCATACCGTTCCTGATATGCCCTTCCACCTCATCCTTCAGGTGCCTACAATCGTTAGTGTTATGACCATTTAATTCATGGAATACACAGAACTTATCTGATTTCCTTTCGTCAGAGGTAGGATCCCTTCGCATTGGCCTACGGTACGGAATCTGTTCTTTGGTATCCTGATAAATTCGTTCCAGGCTCTCGTTCAACTCAGTGTAGGTGGTGAATCGCGGCTCCCTCCGTTGCCGCTTCGATCTGTCTCCGTCATTCTCAATCTTTCTTTTACCTCTATCCTTGTCTGAATCCTTTTTAAGAGGCTTTTCGTCTCTAAATGCAAAAATTTCTATCCCATCTCTTTCTTCTCTCTCGGCATTCGCATCTTCTAATCGTAAAAACTTTTCTGCTTCATGATAGAACTCCTCTAGATAAACGGGTGGATCTTTAGTCAATGAATTCTTGAATTCTGTGCCGTCAGCTATTCCGGACACAGCTGCCATTACCACCATGGACGGATCCGCTCTATCCACTGAAGCTGCTGCTGCATTAAATCGTGCTAAATAACTTCTCAAGGTCTCTCCGGCCTTCTGCTTTAGGGTCGCCAGAGTCATCACGTTCTTGGGTCTTGTAATATGAACCCTGAATTGCCTCATAAATCTCTCCACTAAACCATTCCATGTTCCGATGGATCCGTTCTCCAACTGTCTAAACCATAGTGCAGCGATATCTGTCAAGTACAATGGAAAACACCGGGCCATAACCT
The DNA here is from genome assembly GCA_030765085.1 of Allium cepa. NCBI lineage: Eukaryota > Viridiplantae > Streptophyta > Magnoliopsida > Asparagales > Amaryllidaceae > Allium > Allium cepa. Next base: position 30,542,905 of record CM060943.1, on the reverse strand, counting down.
CCTCCGATGCCCCCAGTACTTCCATATGCCTCATATATTTTGTCAGATGGACCGTGGGGTCCGTTCTCCCGTCATACATATCCAATGATGGTAGTTTGAAATCAGGTGGGTTCCTAGCTTGTCTGATTGCTGAAGTAAAAGGACTTCTATTAACATCTTCCAAATCTTTGTTCACCATACCGCCTCTCAAAGCTCTCCTAACTATCTCTGCTAATCGGTCATTGTCTCCGAGATGTAATCCTCGTTCACTGCTTTCAACCTGCCCCCCGAGTTCCCGAGGTAACTCCGGGATCTGCTCCCTTGATTGAGCGTTCGCTCCTCTACTACTACCGAGTTGCGCAGATGCTCCTCTTTCTCTCTCCGAAACTGGATCAACGTTCTCCAAGGGTGTGCCCCCTAATCCAGGTGCTACGCCGGATGGTCCTGCTCCGTTCTGGACTCCATTGGCTTCCCTATTCTGTGCTCCAAGCTGTCCTATCTGTTGGAATAAACTCTGGATCATTTCCTCTTGCCTCTTCATCATGGTTTCCATCTCGTCCCTCGTGATGTATATTGATGGTTGATTTGCTCCTGAGGAAGCCTCTTGGCTTCCTTGTGGTTCGCTTCTCTCTGGCCTTGGCTTCCTACTCGACTGTCTCGTCATAATTTCTCAAACTTGAACTTTCAAACTCTCTCTGAATCTCCTATCAATTGGTAGAACTCCTGAATTAGCCTTCTCAGTGAAAGCACCAAAATGTTTGCGCCAAAATTGGTCACAAACACCCAAAGTCGTGAAAGCACCCGTTTACGTACTTAAATTAATGATAATCAACACAGATCTCAGCAACAATCAATATGGAATTCAGTTCTAAGTAACAAATCACAGTAATTCATGAACAACAATCACAAACACAGGCTTTATAGTGGTTCGGCGTTCGCGCCTACGTCCACTTTGAAGGTTTTCTCTTTATTGCTTTGCTTGATTAAATCGATTACAACGGATTACAGCTGACAATTGCTTTGAAATCTGAATACAACAGCGATTCTGATAGTTAAACTTGAATCCGGCAGAGTCTTGGCGTTCAATAGCGGAAAGATCCCTTTTCTGAATGCTTCAGGGTGCTATTTATAGGCGTTGGAGGCCCAGATCTTGCTGAAACTTCGTGAGACTTCTTCTGGCACGTGAGTGGGCCCACGCGACCGATCCCACCAAGTTTCGTCTCGATCTGACATCGGTTCGAAGTGATTTCGAACCCATCAAGAAATGGTCCAATCGAGCTGAAACTTGGCAGGAACAGTCTTTACCTCTAATGGAAGCTACTGTGAAAATTTGGTTGCATTTGGATGTGTGGTTTAGGAGATATGATCGGTTCGAAATGGAGTTTTCTTGGTTGGCTGAGTCGTTCGAACCGATCATTTCGAAACCAGGAGTTCGAACCCATGTACGCACGTGATTCTGCAGTGACGTGGCGCGTACTCCACGCGTTGATCCAGATTTATCTCCGAGTTGACCGCTTCGAATCCATGGATTTCGCTGACTTCGTATCGATGACCGTTGTGTACTTTGAATCCATCAACTACGTGACTTTCGTGTTGGCCTGTCTGTCTAGTTCGAACCGAGGGGAGGGGGCTTCCTTCGTATCGATACTGGATACGAAATGAAGCTCCGTGATGGATTCGAACGTGCATCGGTTCGAACTAAGCACCGGCGTGGATGATTCAACGCTCATGGATACGAAGATGCAACCTAATAATGGATACAGTGTTTTTAGCATGGATACTGATGGATTCGACCGCAATCAATTCGAAGTTAACAGTGGCCGATGGGTTCGAACATGGCAGGAAGTGATGTGTTCGAAGCAATGGGTTTTGGATGGGTTCGAAATGGATGGTTTCGAAGCAGTGGGTATCGGATGGTTTCGAAGCCACGGGTTCGAAGTGGATGGGTTCGAAGCCACGGTTCGAAGTAGATGGGTTCGAAGCCATGGGTTCGAAGCGGCTGGGTTCGAAGTTGATGGTTTCGAACCAGACAATGACCACTTTTCTTAAATTGAACCCATCATATCTTGAGCATACGAACTCGGATTGACTTGAAACATGAAATGATGGCTCCTACAACCTTTCTTGTCGTGTCCTATCAATCGTGGCCTGATCCGGACTCGGGCAAAATTCATCGATATCCATAGCTAAGTGATGTATAACCAATCTCTAAGACGGACTGTTTCCCGTTTTCGACCAATCTTTTGATATCACGGCTTTGCCAAAAAGCGGGATAACAGCTTATCACATGAGTCGTCCACGACTCATCAAGGCCTACGGTTCAAAACACATCACTTACGACCTAGTGACTCAAGCCCCTAACGACCCAAGCCTTATCTATACTGCCGACTCAACGACCTAATTACCACGGCCTAACGACTTACGACTTAACTCAAGCGCGGCTCAACACATGCGCGTGACTCTCGACTCAAGCACACTGCCGACTCAACGATATGGCCAACCTATCCTTAACTCGTATACGACATAAAGCATACACGACCTAACACGTGCACGCGACTTAACACTAAGCCTAGGTCCCCTACGACTTATACCATAACGACTTAAGCCTTAGGTCGTTCACTCCTTAAGTCCGCCTACCTTCCTGAGCCGTTAGCCACTAACCCTTAAGTCGTTACATCCTATAGGTCGTTTACTAGCTTAAGTCGTTAGCTCCTAAGTCAAACACTCCTATAACCCGTCCACCCCTTGAGTCGTAACTCGTACATGACCCAACTCCGAACAACTTAAGCTACCCTTCAACCTAAGCCTCTACACGAGTTAACTTTCATACGACTTAAACACTAAGTCGTTGACTCCCATAAGTCGCTCCACTCGATCTAGCATTCACACGACTTAATGGTAACTATTTTACGATATGTCGACACGTAAAATACGGGTCGTTACATTCTCTCCCCCTTAGGAATTTCGCCCCCGAAATTCCAAACAAACAAGAGCAATCAAAATTATTCCGCATGCCTACCATCCATAGCAATCAACAAACCATGCATCCAATTACTAGCCTAGCATGCAGAATTCTAAGACTAGAACAAGTTACAAATTCGTGAGATGTCACGACACCTTAGGGCCATACCTTGAAGAGTTCAGGATGAGCTGCCTTCATCCTCTCTTCCTCCTCCCACGTACAGTCGTCAGCATCATCACTCCATTGTACCTTGAGCAACGTAATCGTCTTCCTCCTAAGCTATTTCGTGTTGATTTCGACAACACGAAGCGGCTTATGAGGTCTCATAACAACTGGATCAACCTCTAAATCTTCACAGCTATCAGCAGAAACCACCGTAGTTGGGTCGTGCACATACTTCCGTAGATACGATACGTGAAAAACATTGTGCACACCCGCCATCTTTTCTGGTAACTTCAATCTATAAGGGAGCTTTCCAATTCTCTCGATGATCGGAAATGGTCCAACAAATCTCGGAGTCAATTCCCTTTCTTCCCGAATCTAATAACGTTCTTCAGTGGAGAAATCTTCACAAAAACCATATTGCCTACGTCGAATTCCAAATCCTTACGACGATTATCTGCATAACTTTTCTGACGATCTTGGGCTTCCTTCATTCGATGCCTAATGATCTCTATGCAATCCGAAGTCTGTCGAATCATCTCTGGCCCAAGTATCAACTTTTCTCCAGTTTCCAACCAACATGTCGGAGAGTTACACGGTCTTCCATACAGTGCTTCATACGGTGCCGTACCAATGCTTGACTGGTAACTATTATTATACGCAAATTCCACTAAATGAAGGTGATCCTCCCATGATCCTTCGAAATCCAAAACACATGCCCTCAGGAGATCTTCCAAAGCTCGGTTGACTCTCTTAGTCTGACCATCTGTTTAGGGATGGTAAGCTGTACACAAACACAACTCAGTTCCCAAAACTTCTTGGAAGCCCTTCCAAAATCCACTAGTGAACAATGGGTCTCGATCGCTCACTATACTCTTCGGAATACAGTGGAATCGAACTATCCACTTAACATAAAGCTCAGCCAACTTCGATGCAGTCCTAGTTGATCGAAAAGGAATGAATCTTGCACTCTTCGTCAAACGATCTACGATGACCCAAACTCCTTCATTCCCTGCCCAGGTTCTAGGTAGACCATCGATAAAATCCATCGATATCTGCTCCCACTTCCATGTAGGAACCTCTAATGGCTGAAGCAATCCACTGGGCTTTTTCTGTTCGGCTTTCACCAACTGGCAGTTCATGCATTTGGACATAAAAATTCCAACATCCTTCTTCATACCTTTCCAGTAGTAGGTTCTCTTCATATCCCGATACATCTTATTTCCACCTGGATGAATTGTCAACTTCGAGTGATGACTTTCCTTAAGAACTTCATCTCTCAATCCATCTATATCGGGAACAAACAGACGTCCTTGCTTTCGAAGCCAACCCTCTCGATCAACCTCGAATCCTTTATCCTTCTCTGGGTCCAATCCAGATTCCAAATCATGGATAATCTTGACAAGCTTATAGTCTCGCTTTTGGCTCTCGCTAATTCTTCCCACTAGAGTAGGTCTTATCGATAAGTTTGCCAACATCTCAGGTTCTAATTCACACCTAGGCCTGAAGTCAAATCCAGCCAAATACTCGAGACTCTTCCATTCTGAAAACATGGCTCCCAACCCTGCATGTCTTCGACTTAACGCATCGGCCACTGCGTTACCTTTTCCCGGAGTATAGGCTATATCAAAATCATATGATGCCAAAAACTCTAGCCACCTTTGCTGCCGAAGATTCAAATCCTTTTGGGAGAACAGATACTTCAACGACTTATGATCCGTAAACAACTCGAATCGAACTCCCAATAGGTAATGCCTCCACATCTTCAGAGCAAAAACAATCGTCGCTAACTCCAAATCATGAGTCGGGTAATTCCTTTCATGCGGCTTCAATTGTCGACTTGCATACGCAACAACTTTATCCTTTTGCATTAGCACTGCTCCAAGTCCAGTACCACATGCATCGGTGTAAACCACCATCTCATCATTCCCACTTGAAATAGTCAAAACAGGAGCACTTGTCAGTCGCTCTTTCAGGATTACGAAAGCTTGCTCACACTTATCATCCCATATGAATACCTGATTCTTTTTCGTCAATCCTGTTAACGGTGCAGCTATCTTGGAAAAGTCTTTGATAAACCGATGACAATATCCTGCTAATCCAAGAAAACTTCTCACATCAGATGCATTCTTAGGTCTAACCCAATCCTGGATCGTTGCCACCTTAGCGGGATCAACCGCTATTCCATTTCCAGAGATAACATGGCCTAAGAACCTCACTTCACTCTTCCAGAAGTGACACTTCGAAAACTTAGCCTTCAGTTGATGTTTCCGCAAGATTTCCAAAACAATCCTCAAGTGTGTTTTGTGCTCTTCTTCAGTTCTGGAATAAACCAAAATATCATCCACGAACACAAGTACGAACTTGTTCAACTGATCTCTGAATACTCTATTCATAAGATCCACAAAATATGTTGGTGCATTAGTCAATCCAAACGGCATTAACAGCCACTCATAAAAACCAGATGGTGTCTTAAAAGCAGTCTTCGGCACACTATCCTTAGCCATTCTCAACTGGTGAAATCCCGTTGCCAAATCCATCTGAGAAAACACCTTAGCTTCGTGAAGCTGATCAAACAAGTCATCTAATCTCGGCAATGGATACTTGTTCTTCTTAGTCACCTTATTCAGCTCACAATAATCCACACACAACCTCAACGATCCATCCGCTTTGGTTGCGAACACAACTGGTGCACCCCATTCAGACACGCTACGCCGAATGAATCCTTTCCGTAAAAGGTCATCAACTTGCACCTTCAACTCTAGCTGTTCCCTAGGCGCCATCCGTCTAAGAGGCATCACAACAGGTCTCGCTCCTTCAACTAGATCGATACGAAACTCGATCTCCCTATGCGGCGGTAATCCTTTGACTTCGTCAAAGACATCCTCAAATTCATTCACAATAGGCAGCGATGACAGTCCATCCCGTGGAACAACCAGCGAATACATGAAGCTCATGAAGACGCCTTCCTCATGCTTACATCGTACCATAACCTTTCGCCCTTCCACACTCTCGACTGTCACCTCCAGCCTCTCACAATCAATCCTTGCCGCATACTTCCTGAGCCAGTCCATGCCCAAAATAATTCCGAACCCCGCAAAGTTCAGAACAAAACAATCACAAACAAAAGAGCAATCATGACTCGACACAACTAGACCACGGCATACCATACACAAACAAGACGAACCCCCAACTGGATTAGTCACAACCAATGGTCTATCAACAATATCCGGTTCCAAACCCAACCGGCCTACAAGTTCACTTCAAACAAAAGAATGCGATGCTCCAGTATCAAACAACACTCTAACTGGAATACCACAAATGGAAAGAGTACCTTGAACCACCACACTCGTCCCCTTCTCTTCAGTAGTAGGAGCTTTTGAAGACGACGGAATAGCCCCCAAAGCATAAGCTTGCACAATCTGCTTGTCTTTCCTCGGTTCTGGACAATCCCTCTTGAAATGCCCCGGTTTGTTACAGTTGTGACACTTCGCCGGCACTCTCGGTTTCTTGCAATTCCTGGAGAGATGACCCTTCTGTTGATAGTTATAGCAGGTCACTTCACCCTTTGGCTTCTTCTGGCCATCCTTACACTTCTGCTGCTGCTGCTTCCTCTTCTTGTTTCCATTATGCTCCTTGGTCACAGCAACAATAGATCCTTCCTTAGGAAACAGATTCTCGTGCCTGAGAGCTTTCTCCACAAGCTTCTCAAATGGATCGTCCAAATGATCCACCAACTGTCTCCCAAGATAAATGTCCAAGCCTGTCACAAACTTCTCATTCTTCTGATAGGGAAAAACAATATACGACCGAGCATACTTGGACAAAGCTTCAAACTCAGACACATACTCAAGAACTGGTCTCCCACCTTGCTTGAGCTCCACAAACTTCTTAAACAAGACAGATTTCTTAGCCGTAGAAATGAACTTAGCTTCAAATCTAACTTGGAATTGCTCCCAAGTAATCTCTTCCTCTGGAGTATCAATGGTGATAGAATTCCACCAATCCGAAGCTCTCCCTTGAAGCTCTCTTGATGCAAGCTTCCTCTTAGTTGCATCCTCAATTCCCAGATCACCAAAGATCCTTCTACAAGCATCAATCCATCTCTGAACATCAACAGTTGATTCTGTTCCAAAGAAAACCTTTCCTCCAAGAGAAGTATAGTCCTTGCACAACTTAGCAAAATCCACTAGTCTTGGAGCTTGAACTTGAACTCCAACGTCTACTGATGACCCCGAGGCTGGTATCCTTCTCATGATCGAAGTCATCATAGCCTCAAACATAGCAGCATAATCAGTAGCTCCCCCAGCAGCACGGCTTTCCCTAGCAGCTTGTCTCTCACTTCGACTCATCCTTAATATCTACCAAAAGGAATGATTAGAACACCTTGAGAAACAACTGCATAAGGAGTTCAAATCCTTCTAATCTATTATATTATATATAGTAATCATCCATCAAAATACAATTACGTCACTCATACGTAGTTACGTCAGCGAGCATTGGCTAAAATCGATTAACCAAAGCTCTGATACCAAATGTGACGACCGCCCTTGACTCCCACACCAAAACAAGGAAATAGTGCGCTGAAAGGCGTGCCTGGCAGCCATGGACGATAGTCAGGGTAAAATAAAACAGCGAAATCTATCGCATTACTTACAGCGCATGGACAAAATACAATAGAAAACATACATAGTGAAGCTCCATAGAACAGAATCATATAAACTCATAATAGTTTTATACAATCATCCGAATAGTCAATACATCAAGCCTCACTACATAACACTCAGAGTATCAAACAAACAGCGGAACATCCAGTACATAGTAGGAAAAACTAATATGCTAGCCTCCGGCTCGTCTTCGTCATCAACATCGTAGATCCTTAAGAACAGCACCTGTGACCTGCTACCTAGTCTGTCCATCCCAACATGGATGAACAGCCCAAGGTAACAAGAGTTGAACATAAAACCTTAAGTCAGACAAAAGTCTTAGTGAGCAGTAAATTAACTATCAAACATACCAAAAGAGCATAAAGGGTAAAAGGAATAGGAACCCAACCATCCCACTCCACCTCTTTCTACAGTGATAGCCCCCAGACACACTAAGCAGAAGTAAACATAGCAATTCAGACATTTAAAGTAAAGCAATTATCACTTGAGTCAAGGTCGGTGTTTTCCAAATACAAACCCCTAAGGCCTAAACCAAGATCAGATAAGAACCCAGAAAACATCGCTCTTGAGTCCGAATGACGATACAACCAACATCCATGACTCTGGCTATCACTTTTATCATTGCCTCGATCTCATCGTTAATTGAATGACTATCTCATTCTTTCATCCATCCGTCAAGGGCTAGTGGTAACCCCGGTTCTAGACATAACTCCGCAAGTCGTCGCAGCCCGTGCCTAGGAATTTTCGCAACTACCCAGAGTACTAGCACGTCGTCACAGCCCGTGCTTGGAACGTCGTCGCAGCCCGTTCCAACGTACTCTTGCTTTGAGCATGCTAGAACCTTCAATAACGATGAAACCCAAGCCTCCTAGTCATCCTCCTCGATGACAATTCTCATACTAGCCCAAGCGCCTCTCGAGCCCACCATTATCAACCAACTCGTATCGCATCACCGAGTTATCAACATGCTTGGAATGATCCCATCTGGATTAAACCAAGGCTATCTCACATCATGCTTTGCTTCATCGCATCATAGCAAAGTCCCATCTCAACATCATGCTTTGCCTCATCGTATCATAGCAAAGTCCATCATCATCGAATGTATCCATATGAGCTTCATCACTCGCTTCATATGCCACAAGCAGCTTTCACCATTCAAGAGCCTTTCCACTTAGCTTTTGAATCATCATCACCCAAATTGACCAAATCAAGTTATCAATCAACTAATCAATCAAATCAAACATTAATCCAAGCAATCAATCATTCAAACTAGATCTAAATAAACAATTACAACAATAATGGCAATTTTATAAATAAAGTGTCCAAATCTAACATGCATTCTAACACCCATGAATCATGCACAATATCTCTACAACTTGATGAATAAACTTGCATAAGTGATCATGTAGTAAAATAGGTGTCAAATCATCATGAACAATAGATCTACATGTAGACTTAAGAAAATGCATGAAATCACACTTTTTAACACATAAACAAGCCACCGATCCAATATACTCCTTTGGGTCCGTGTGAGAGATAACTACCACTCACCAAATCGCCTAAACACCTCGAAATCAACTAACTCCAGATCTGGACAGCTAAGAACAAAGCTTGATCCGGCAAAATCTCGCTTCAATCGATGAAAACTCTCTTTGTTGGATGAAGATCTTCAACTTTGGCTCTTGGATCCTTGATTTGATCTTCAATCTTGGATGGATGTTAGCACTAGATTATAGAGGGGAAAAGAAGTCAATAAGTGTTGTAGTCGAGCTCTCAAAATGGCAGCACTTCGTCGTTTCAAAATCCGGTGCCAAAAAGTGAGCCTAACCCCTCTATTTATAGGCTGAAATCCCCATGAGTCGTCCCCCCTTAAGTCGTCCACGGCTTATCACATGAGTCATCCACGACTCATCAAGGCCTACGACTCAAAACACATCACTTACGACCTAACGACTCAAGCCCCTAACGACCCAAGCCTTATCTATACTGCCGACGCAACGACCTAATTACCACGGCCTAACGACTTACGACTTAACTCAAGCGCGGCTCAACACATGCGCGCGACTCTCGACTCAAGCACACTGCCGACTCAACGATATGGCCAACCTATCCTTAACTCGTATACGACTTAAAGCATACATGATCTAACACGTGCATGCGACTTAACACTAAGCCTAGGTCCCCTACGACTTATACCATAACGACTTAAGCCTTAGGTCGTTCACTCCTTAAGTCGGCCTACCTTCCTGAGCCGTTAGCCAATAACCCTTAAGTCGTTACATCCTATAGGTCGTTTACTAGCTTAAGTCGTTAGCTCCTAAGTCAAACACTCCTATAACCCATTCACCCCTTGAGTCGTAACTCGTACACGACCCAACTCCGAACAACTTAAGCTACCCTTCAACCTAAGCCTCTACACGAGTTAACTTTCATACGACTTAAGCACTAAGTCGTTGACTCCCATAAGTCGCTCCACTCGATCTAGCATTCACATGACTTGATGGTAACTATTTTACGATATGTCGACACGTAAAATATGGGTCGTTACATTGTGTGCCATGGTACTGTTCGGTTTCAAATCCATGCACGTATTTCTAAAATTCATACGGCACTGTTTCGCCATTTCGGACGGATGTTGCACCTTGCACAGCGGATATTGCACCCTGTAGATATCGATTATTCGGACGACAATAACTTCTGGCTCGTTTAGAGTTACGGGATCCATAACCTGTCAAAACGAAGGCCACAGTGAGTTATACGGCTTTGACAGCTTTCAGCCGTTAACGGATAGATTAATGCCCAAAAAGGACAACCCGAACCTCAATCGGGACTCGTAAGTTTTTTACCCTTCGTTTTTTGACACCGGATTTTTACGGTAAAACGGGATTACCGTGGCTCGTCTTCGATTTACCATCGCTGGAGACTGGTGCACCATGGTACTGTTCCGTATCAAATCCATGCATGCATTTCTAAAAGTCGTACGTCACTGTTACGCCATTTCGGACGAATGTTGCACCTTGCACAGCGGATGTTGCACCCTGAAGATATCGATTATTCGGACAGCCATAAGTTCCATCTCGTTTAGAGTTATGGAAGCCATAACCTGTCAAAACGAAGGCCACGATGAGTTCTACGGCTTTCACAGCTTTCAGCCGTCAACGGATAGATTAATGCCCAAAAAGGACAACCCGAACCTCAATCGGGTCTCGTAAGTTTTTTACCCTTCGTTTTTTGACACCGGATTTTTAGGGTAAAACAGAATTACCGTGGCTTGTCTTCAATTTACCATCACTGGAGACTGGTGCACCATGGTACCTTTCCGTTTCAAATCCATGCACACATTTCTAAAAGCCGTACGGCACTGTTTCGCCATTTCGGACGGATGTTGCACCTTGCACCGTGGATGTTGCACCCTGTAGATATCGATTATTCGGACGGCCAGAACTTCTGCCTCGTATAGAGTTACGGGAGCCATAACCTGTAAAAATGAAGGCCACGGTGAGTTCTACAGCTTTGACCGCTTTCAGCCGTCAACGGATAGATTAATGCCCAAAAAGGACAACCCGAACCTCAATCGGGTCTCGTAAGTTTGTTACCCTTCGTTTTTTGACACCGGATTTTTACGGTAAAACGGGATTACCGTGGCTCGTCTTCGATTTACCATCGTTGGAGACTGGTGCAACATGGTACTGTTCTGTTTCAAATCAGTGCACACATTTCTAAAAGTCATACGACACTGTTTCGCCATTTCGAACGAATGTTGCACCTTGCACCGCGGATGTTGCACCCTGTAGATATCGATTATTCGGACGGCCATAACTTTTGGCTCGTTTAGAGTTACGGGAGCCATAACCTGCCAAAACGAAGGCCACGGTCAGTTCTACGGCTTTGACCGCTTTCATCCGTCAACGGATAGATTAATGCCCAAAAAGGACAACCCGAACCTCAATCGGGTCTCGTAAGTTTTTTACCCTTCGTTTTTTGACACCGGATTTTTGGGGTAAAACGGGATTACCGTGGCTCGTCTTCGATTTACCATCGCTGGAGACTGGTGCACCATGGTACTGTTCCGTTTCAAATCCATGCATTCGTTTCTAAAAGTCGTACGGCATTGTTTCGCCATTTCGGACGGATGTTGCACCTTGCACCGCGGATGTTGCACCCTGTAGATATCGATTATTCGGATGGCCAACTTCTGGCTCGTTTAGAGTTACGGGAGCCATAACCTGTAAAAACGAAGGCCATGGTGAGTTCTACAGCTTTGACCGCTTTCAGCCGTCAACGGATAGATTAATGCCCAAAAAGGACAACCCGAACGTCAATCGGGTCTCGTAAGTTTTTTACCCTTCATTTTTTGACACCGGATTTTTAGGGTAAAACGGGATTACCGTGGCTCGTCTTCGATTTACCATCGCTGGAGACTGGTGCACCATGGTACTGTTCCACTTCAAATCCATGCACACATTTCTAAAAGTCGTACGACACTGTTTTGCCATTTCGGACGGATGTTGCACCTTGCACCGCGGATGTTGCATCCTATAGATATCGATTATTCGGACGGCCATAACTTCTGGCTCGTTTAGAGTTACGGGAGTCATAATCTGTAAAAATGAAGGCCACGGTGAGTTCTACAGCTTTGACCGCTTTCAGCCGTCAACGGATAGATTAATGCCTAAAAAGGACAACCCGAATCTCAATCGGGCCCCGTAAGTTTTTTACCCTTCGATTTTTCGACACCGTATTTTTACGGTAAAATGGGATTACCATGGCTCGTCTTCGATTTACCAACGCTGGAGAGTGGTGCACAATGGTACTGTTCCTTTTCAAATCGATGCAAGTATTTCTAAAATTCATACGACACTGTTTCGCCATTTCGGACGAATGTTGCACCTTGCACCGCAAATGTTGCACCCTATAGATATCGATTATTCGGACGGCCATAACTTCTGGCTCGTTTAGAGTTACGGGATCCATAACCTGTAAAAACGAAGGCCACGGTCAGTTCTACGGCTTTGACAGCTTTCAGCCGTCAAGGGATAGATTAATGCCCAAAAAGGACAACCCGAACCTCAATCGGGTCTCGTAAGTTTTTTACCCTTCGTTTTTTGACACCGGATTTTTACGGTAAAACGGGATTACCGTGGCTCGTCTTCGATTCACCATCGCTGGAGACTGGTGCACCATGGTACTGTTCCGTTTCAAATCCGTGCATGTATTTCTAAAAGTCGTACGGCACTGTTTCGCCATTTCGGACGGATGTTGCACCTTGCACCGCGGATGTTGCACCCTATAGATATCGATTATTCGGACGGCCATAACTTCTGGCTCGTTTAGAGTTACGGGAGCCATAACCTGTAAAAACGAAGGCCACGGTGAGTTCTACAGCTTTGACCGCTTTCAGCCGTCAACGGATAGACTAATGCCCAAAAAGGACAACCCGAACGTCAATCGGGTCTCGTAAGTTTTTTACCCTTCGTTTTTTGACACCGGATTTTTACGGGAAAATGGGATTACCGTGGCTCGTCTTCGATTTACCATCGCTGGAGACTGGTGCACCATGGCGCTGTTCCGTTTCAAATCCATGCATGCATTTCTAAAAGTCGTACGACACTGTTTCGCCATTTCGGACGGATGTTCCACCTTGCACCGCGGATGTTGCACCCTATAGATATTGATTATTCGGACGGCCATAACTTCTGGCTCGTTTAGAGTTACGGGAGCCATAACCTGTCAAAACGAAGGCCACGGTGAGTTCTACGGCTTTGACAGCTTTCAGCCGTCGATGGATAGATTAATGCCCAAAAAGGATAAACCCGAACCTCAATCGGGTCTCGTAAGTTTTTTACCCTTTGTTTTTTGACACCGGATTTTTAGGGTAAAACGGGATTACCGTGGCTCGTCATCGATTTACCATCGTTGGAGACTGGTGCACCAATGTACTGTTCCGTTTCAAATCCATGCACGTATTTCTAAAAGTCATATGGCACTGTTTCGCCATTTCGGACGGATGTTGCACCTTGCACCGTGGATATTGCACCCTGTAGATATCGATTATTCGGACGACCATAACTTCTGGCTCGTTTAGAGTTACGGGAGCCATTACCTGTCAAAACGAAGGCAACGGTGAGTTATACGGCTTTGACAGCTTTCAGTCGTCAACGGATAAATTAATGCCCAAAAAGGACAACCCGAACCTCAATCGGGTCTCGTAAGTTTTTTACCCTTCCTTTTTTGACACCGGATTTTTACGGTAAAACGAGATTGTTATCCCATTTTTTGGTCAAAACTGGAATATCGACAAACTGGCAAGGAATGATGGAGGTCGGGATTTCACTCATGGTTCAAGGATAAAATTCTATTCCGTATCAAGGGTTTAAAGTTACATTCGGTAGTGTAAAGTAAAATCACATTCGGCCTTCCCTTTGTTCATTCGGCACTCACAAGTGAAGGTCATTCGGCACTCCCAAGTGAAGGTCATTTGGCATTCCCCTCTCACCACCGAACCAACTCCACTTCCCCTCCTACCGAACCAAAGCCAGCCTCCACCGGTCCAGAGCCTCACCGGATCGACAAACCACTCTCTCCTACTACCGGTCCACCCACTGCCGGTCCACCATATCCATCACCGGACCGGCACTCCTCCGAACCAAACAACTCCAGAGCCTAGCCGAACCAACTCACCTACCACCTACCACCGGTCCAAGACCATGCCGAACCAGATGTACCAGGCTAGATTGCAGCAGCCCAGGCCCACCAGCAGCTATATACATCCAAGACCCCTGCCCCCAGCCTCACTCTGTAAATAGAGGGGCAGGGGTACAACAATGGCGGACAAGTTTGAGAGCTCAAACCTGGAAGGAACTTTCAAACAACTTTCATACACTTGTACTACAAGCTTTGTACTTGTAATCGGATTGGAAAAGGAGAATAACATATAAAGTGGACGTAGGCATATTTTGGCCGAACCACTATAAATCTGTGTGTCTTTTACAGTTTAGTCCCTGCTTTTTACGTATTTGCATAAACCACCTAAATCACTACGAACAATATAAAATCAACTAAATCATACGACTTGGAGTTGTTTGCCCATCTTTTGTGCAAACGTATTTGGATTATTTGTTGAGATCTGTGATTTGTGTTCGAATATCGCTGACTTATATTCATACACTGATGCTTTCACGGTATTGGGTGTTTGTGGCCATTATTTACGCAAACATTTTGGTGCTTTCACTGAGAAGGACCAGCACCCGCTACATCGGATAGAAGTTTGGATTTGGAAGACAATGACTAGGCAAAACAGTAGAAGGCTAAGGGCTGAGAGAAGCCAACATGGAGGAAGTCAACAAGCATCCTCCGGAGGTGAGGAAGGACCGGCTTCGATCTACATAACCCGGGATGAAATGGAAGCCATAACAAATTCACTACAAGAGTGGTTGTTGAAGAGTCAACAGGAAATGATGCAAACTTTCTTGGAATAAATGAGAGCTGCAGGGATGCAGAACTTAGGAACAGCTACGGCGGCTGTGGATGCAGGACAAGGAGCTAGGGTTGTGGAACCCAATGAAGGACAGGATACGGAGCCAGAAGGCAATCAACAAGGGCTTGGGGGCAGGCCCACATGATTCAACACAGGAGAACCTTTGGAAGGAGTTCAACAGGCTATAACCAATGTTGCTGCTAACGAGCCACACGAAGAGTATGTACCGGAGTTCCCTCGGGGGCAACCCCCTACAGACAACGGTGGATTGGTAGATATAATCAGGAAGACTGTGAGAGGTGGTTTGACAAATGGAGACTTGGAAGGAGTAAACAGGAGTCCGTTCACTCGGGAAATAAGGATGGCTCAGAATCCACCTAAGTTCAAGCTACCTAGCGTAGTGGTATACAATGGCAAGGAAGACCCTACAGATCACTTGATGAGATACACCAGACACATGGAGGTGCTAGGGGCATCAGAGGAGGTGATGGCCCGATGCTTCCCTTTGTACTTAACGGACTTAGCTGCGATGTGGTTCAGGCAGCTGGAAGAAGGATCTATCAGAACTTGGAGGGAATTGGTGGAAAGGTTTTTGGGACAGTTTCGGGTTCATGTCAAGAGACCGAAGAACGTGATGACATTGACATCGGTAAGGAAAAGGGTGGATGAATCGCTTCGAGCTTTTCTAACTCGATTCAGTGCCGCAGTTGCTTCGGTGGATCGACCCGATCCATCGATGGTTTTAATGGCAGCAGTATCAGGAGTCAGGGAGTACTCGGATTTCAAGGTATCTTTGATACGAGATCCCCCACGGAATCTCGACGAATTCTTTCATGAGGCAGAAAGGTTCCTTCGACAAGAAGATGAGAGTACGGATTTAAAATTGAAAAAGGTTAATGCAGTTGAGGGGGGAGGACCATCCAGCAATGGTTCGGATAAAAACAAAGGAAAAAGGAAGTTGGACGGTGATTCTGGAAATGCTAGGAAGCAATGGAAGGATCCAAAGTTTTCCATATACACAGGATTGAACGAGACACTGGAGCGGATATACCCGGATACTCGAAATCGCCTTCACTACCGGAGGCCGGCTAGGAGAGAACCAACAGAACGGGAAAGGACATCAGGAAGGCACCCTCTCTTCCATGATTTGGATGGACACGACACCAACAGCTGCAGGCACTTAAAGGACATAATTGAGGAACATGTAAGAAGTGGACAATTGCTGCAATATGTTGGACCTCGGAATGCAACGGCGAGGCAGGAGCAACCGCCGCCTACCTCAAGCTACGATGGTGGGAGGCCCAGGAATGATGGTCGGTTGATCATCCCTTGACCAGGTTAATATGAAATAAGTAGCAAATTATTGGCAAGCAACCAAGTCATTTACACATGTACGGGGACGGAGATAGCCCCTAGGCATGCTCTGAATGATAATAAACTGCGATGCTATGGTTTGTGAAATTTATCTTTTGCTTTTGGATTGGACACTGCTTTTCTTTTTGGTCTTCGGTTTTGGAGCTTGGATTGAGCTCCTGGTTTTTCTTGCTTTTTGATTTGGATTTTCCTTTGGACGATTGTTTTCGGTTTTGGATGCTGGTTTGGATTTCTGGTTTTCTGGTTTTGGATTTGAATTTTGGATTTGGATTTTTGATTTGGATTGGATTTTGACTGGATTTTTATTTGGTTTTTGGTAACGGTCGTCGGGTATGGATTATGCCTGGCAAGGGGTGAGTTGCTTTGCCCGAACGTGGTAAATTGACTCATTCAGGTCGTCGAGTATGGACTATGCTCGGCATGGGTCCAGAGTGACCAGGATTTGGCCTAGGACTTAGGCCCTATATTATCAATTGTTATTTTCAGGTCGTCGAGTATGGACTATGCTCGGCAAGGGCCCGGAGAGACCAGGATTCGGCTTAGGACTTAAGCCATGGCATCGTACAGCGCCCAGGGACACTGGGCCGAGGTCGTCAAGTGTGAATTGCGCTTGGCAAGAACCCGGAGAGGTTAGCTCAACGTCCAGGGACACTGGACCAAGGTCGTCAGGTGTGGATTACGCTTGGCAAGAGCCCGGAGAGGTTAGCTCAACGTCCAGGGACACTGGACCAAGGTCGTCATGTGTGGATTACGCTCGACAAGAACACGAGGAGGCCAGCTTAACGTCCAGGGACACGGGATCATGGCCGTCAGGTGTGGATTGCGCTTGGCAAGAGCCCGGAGAAGTTATGAATTTGGATATCGACCCAGAGAGGTCCTGGATTCGGTTGTTGGCTATTGGATAAGGATGGTTTGGGACTCGGTTGTCGAGTTCGGATGGACATGGAATTGGCTCAAGCCTTGGTTATTGGATTTGGAACTGGATATCGACTCGGAGCAGTCGAGGATGATCTACTCTGGCAATATGGCTATGAACTTTGGATATTGGATTTGGGACTATTCAAAACACGCGTTGTTATCACAAGGCATGTTTTGGGGGGCAAAGTGTTATCCCATTTTTGGGTCAAAACTGGAATATCGACAAACTGGCAAGGAATGATGGAGGTCGGGATTTCACTCATGGTTCAAGGA
Source organism: Allium cepa (assembly GCA_030765085.1). NCBI lineage: Eukaryota > Viridiplantae > Streptophyta > Magnoliopsida > Asparagales > Amaryllidaceae > Allium > Allium cepa. The sequence continues at coordinate 30,525,093 of CM060943.1, read as the reverse complement.
TAAAACTCCATTCGGTATCAAGGGTTTAAAGTTACATTCGTTAGTGTAAAGTAAAATCACATCCGGCCTTCCCTTAGTTCATTCGGCACTCACAAGTGAAGGTCATTCGGCACTCCCAAGTGAAGGTCATTCGGCATTCCCCTCTCACCACCGAACCAACTCCACTTCCCCTCCTACCGAATCAAAGCCAGCCTCCACCGGTCCAGAGCCTCACCGGATCGACAAACCACTCTCTCCTACTACCGGTCCACCCACTACCGGTCCACCATATCCATCACCGGACCGGCACTCCTCCGAACCAAACAACTCCAGAGCCTAGCCGAACCAACTCACCTACCACCTACCACCGGTCCAAGACCATGCCGAACCAGATGTGCCAGGCCAGATTGCAGCAGCCCAGGCCCACCAGCAGTTATATACATCCATGACCCCTGCCCCCAGCCTCACTCTATAAATAGAGGGGCAGGGGTACAACAATGGCGGACAAGTTTGAGAGCTCAAACCTGGAAGGAACTTTCAAACAACTTTCATACACTTGTACTACAAGCTTTGTACTTGTAATCGGATTGGAAAACGAGAATAACATATAAAGTGGACGTAGGTATATTTTGGCCGAACCACTATAAATCTGTGTGTCTTTTACACTTTAGTCCCTGCTTTTTACGTATTTGCATAAACCACCTAAATCACTACGAACAACATAAAATCAACTAAATCATACGACTTGGAGTTGTTTGCCCATCTTTTATGCAAACGTATTTGGATTATTTGTTGAGATCTGTGATTTGTGTTCGAATATCGCTGACTTATATTCATACACTGGTGCTTTCACGGTATTGGGTGTTTGTGGCCATTTTTTACGCAAACAGAGATTACCGTGGCTCGTCTTCGATTTACCATCGCTGGAGACTGGTGCACTGTTTGCACCAAAATTGGTCACAACACTCTTCGGGAGTCGTTGAAGAGATAACAATCAAGAGTATGAACTGAATATGAATATTATCTAGCAAAAACTCCAATCAACAGTAAAGAAAATGCGTAGACAAGCGATTTATAGTGGTTTGGCGTGTCGCCTACGTCCACTGTGAAGTTTTTTGATATTTTATTGATTCTCTTTCAATGTTTACAAAGTTGTTACAGCGATCAACAGCAAGTTACAACTGGAAATTCGAAATCAGCAGTCAAATTATGATGGAGATGTCGATACGGCAGAGTCTGGGCGCTTGAGAGTCAGAAGATCCCAAAGGTCCTTTTTCTGTTGGCCCTGGGGCTCTGTTTATTGGCGTAGGCTGCTGATATGTTGTTGAAAACTCGGGAGACTTCTTCTGGCACGTGAGGGGGCCCACACGCACGGTCTCAGAATGTTTGGGCCCACTTTGGCATCGGTTCGAACTCCATTCGAACCGATCAAGAATTCATCCAATCGAGGTGAAATTTGGCGTGGACATTCTTCAACATGTATGCAAGCATCTGTGAAAATTTCATGGCATTTGGATCAGTAGATTGGGAAATATGATGGATTCGAAATTGGGTTTATGGCATAGCTATTTGGTTCGAACCCACTTAAGTTTTTTACCCTTCGTTTTTTCGACAACCCGAATCTCAATCGGGCCGCGTAAGTTTTTTACCCTTCGTTTTTTCGACACCGTATTTTTACGGTAAAATGGGATTACCATGGCTCGTCTTCGATTTACCAACGCTGGAGAGTGGTGCACAATGGTACTGTTCCGTTTCAAATCCATGCACGTATTTCTAAAAGTCATACGATACTGTTTCGCCATTTCGGACGAATGTTGCACCTTGCATCGCGGATGTTGTACCCTATAGATATCGATTATTCTGACAGCCATAACCTCTGGCTCGTTTAGAGTTACGGGAGCCATAACCTGTAAAAACGAAGGCCACGGTCAGTTCTACGGCTTTGACCGATTTCAGCCGTCAACGGATAGATTAATGCCCAAAAAGGACAACCCGAACCTCAATCGGGTCTCGTATGTTTTTTACCCTTCGTTTTTTGACACCGGATTTTTAGGATAAAAGGGGATTACCGTGGCTCGTCTTCGATTTACCATCGCTGGAGACTGGTGCACCATTGTACTGTTCCGTTTCAAATCCATGCACGCATTTCTAAAAGTCGTACGGCACTGTTTCGCCATTTCGGACGGATGTTGCACCTTGCACCGCGGATGTTGCACCCTGTAGATATCGATTATTCGGACGGCCATAACTTCTGGCTCGTTTAGAGTTACGGGAGCCATAACCTGTAAAAACGAAGGCCACGGTCAGTTCTACGGCTTTGACAGCTTTCATTCGTCAACGGATAGATTAGGCCCCAAAAGGACAACCCGAACCTCAATCGGGCCTCGTAAGTTTTTTACCCTTCGTTTTTTGACACCGGATTTTTACGGTAAAACGGGATTACCGTGGCTCGTCTTCGATTTACCAACACTGGAGACTGGTGCACATGGTACTGTTCCGTTTCAAATACATGCACGCATTTCTAAAAGTCGTACGGCACTGTTTCGCCATTTCGGACGGATGTTGCACCTTGCACCGCGGATGTTGCACCCTGTAGATATCGATTATTCGGACGGCCATAACTTCTGGCTCGTTTAGAGTTACGGGAGCCATAACATGTCAAAACGAAGGCCATGGTGAGTTCTACGGGTTTGACAGCTTTCAGCCGTCAACGTATAGATTAATGCCCAAAAAGGACAACCCGAACCTCAATCGGGTCTCGTAAGTTTTTTACCCTTCGTTTTTTGACACCGGATTTTTACGGTAAAACGGGATTACCGTGGCTCTTCTTCGATTTACCATCGCTGGAGACTGGTGCACCATGGTACTGTTCCGTTTCAAATCCATGCATGCATTTCTAAAAGTCGTACGACACTGTTACGCCATTTCGGACGGATGTTGCACCTTGCACCGCGGATGTTGCATCCTGTAGATGTCGATTATTCGGACGGCTATAACTTCCGGCTCGTTTAGAGTTATGGGAGTCATAACCTGTCAAAACGATGGCCACGGTGAGTTCTATGGCTTTGACAGCTTTCAGCCGTCAACGGATAGATTAATTCCCAAAAAGGACAACCCGAACCTCAATCGGGTCTCGTAAGTTTTTTACCCTTCTTTTTTGACACCGGATTTTTATGGTAAAACGGGATTACCGTGGCTCGTCTTCGATTTACCATCGCCGGAGACTGGTGCACCATGGTACTGTTCCATTTCAAATCAGTGCACACATTTCTAAAAGTCATACGACACTGTTTCTCCATTTCGGACGAATGTTGCACCTTGCACCGCGGATCTTGCACCCTGTAGATATCGATTATTCGGACGGCCATAACTTCTGGCTCGTTTAGAGTTACGGGAGCCATAACCTGTCAAAACGAAGACCACGGTCAGTTCTACGGGTTTGTCTGCTTTCTGCCGTCAACGGATAGATTAATGCCCAAAAAGGACAACCCGAATCTCAATCGGGCCGCGTAAGTTTTGTACCCGTCATTTTTTCGACACCGTATTTTTACGGTAAAACGGGATTACCGTGGCTCGTCTTCGATTTACCAACACTGGAGAGTGGTGCACAATGTAACTGTTCCGTTTCAAATCCATGCACGTATTTCTAAAAGTCATACGACACTGTTTCGCCATTTCGGACGAATGTTGCACCTTGCACCGCGGATGTTGTACCCTATAGATATCGATTATTCGGACAGCCATAACTTCTGGCTCGTTTAGAGTTACGGGAGCCATAACCTGTAAAAATGAAGGCCACGGTCAGTTCTACGGCTTTGACCGCTTTCAGCCGTCAACGGATAGATTAAAGCCCAAAAAGGACAACCCGAACCTCAATCGGGTCTCGTATGTTTTTTACCCTTCGTTTTTTGACACCGGATTTTTAGGGTAAAAGGGGATTACCGTGGCTCGTCTTCAATTTACCATCGCTGGAGACTATTGCACCATTGTACTGTTCCATTTCGAATCCATGCACGTATTTTTAAAAGTCATACGGCACTGTTTCGCCATTTCGGACGAATGTTGCACCTTGCACCGCGGATATTGCACCATGTAGATATCGATTATTCGGACGACCATAACTTCAGGCTCGTTTAGAGTTACGGGAGCCATAACCTGTCAAAACGAAGGCCATGGTGAGTTATACGGCTTTGACAGCTTTCAGACGTCAACGGATAAATTAATGCCCAAAAAGGACAACCCGAACCTCAATCGGGTCTCGTAAGGTTTTTACCCTTCGTTTTTTGACACCGGATTTTTACGGTAAAACGGGATTACCGTGGCTCGTCTTCGATTTACCATCGCTGGAGACTGGTGCACCATGGTACTGTTCCATTTCAAATCCGTGCCCGCATTTCTAAAAGTCGTACGACACTGTTTCGCCATTACGGACGGATGTTGCACCTTGCACCGCGGATGTTTCACCCTGTAGATATCGATTATTCGGACGGCCATAACTTCTAGCTCGTTTAGAGTTACGGGAGCCATAACCGGTCAAAACGAAGGCTACGGTGAGTTCTACAGCTTTGACCGCTTTCAGCCATCATCGGATAGATTAATGCCCAAAAAGGACAACCTGAATCTCAATCGGGGCTCGTAAGTTTTTTACCCTTCGTTTTTTGACACCGGATTTTTACGGTAAAACGGGATTATCGTGGCTTGTCTTCGATTTACCATCGCTGGAGACTAGTGCACCATGGTACTGTTCCGTTTCAGATCCATGCACGCATTTCTAAAAGTCGTACGGCACTGTTTCTCCATTTTGGACGGATGTTGCACCTTGCACCGCGGATGTTGCACCCTGTAGATATCGATTATTCGGACAGCCATAACTTCTGGCTCGTTTAGAGTTACGGGAGCCATAACCTGTCAAAACGAAGACCACGGTCAGTTCTACGGCTTTGACTGCTTTCAGCCGTCAACGGATAGATTAATGCCCAAAAAGGACAACCCGAATCTCAATTGGGCCGCGTAAGTTTTTTACCCTTCGTTTTTTTGACACCGTATTTTTACGGTAAAACGGGATTACCGTGGCTCGTCTTCGATTTACCAACACTGGAGAGTGGTGCACAATGGTACTGTTCCGTTTCAAATCCATGCACGTATTTCTAAAAGTCATACGACACTGTTTCGCCATTTCGGACGAATGTTGCACCTTGCACCGCGGATGTTGTACCCTATAGATATCGATTATTCGGACAGCCATAACTTCTGGCTCGTTTAGAGTTACGGGAGCCATAACCTGTAAAAACGAAGGCCACGGTCAGTTCTACGGCTTTGACCGCTTTCAGCCGTCAACGGATAGATTAATGCCCAAAAAGGACAACCCGAACCTCAATCGGGTCTCGTATGTTTTTTACCCTTCGTTTTTTGACACCGGATTTTTAGGGTAAAAGGGGATTACCGTGGCTCGTCTTCAATTTACCATCGCTGGAGACTAGTGCACCATTGTACTGTTCCGTTTCGAATCCATGCACGTATTTCTAAAAGTCATACGGCACTGTTTCGCCATTTCGGACGGATGTTGCACCTTGCACCGCGGATATTGCACCCTGTAGATATCGATTATTCGGACGACCATAACTTCAGGCTCGTTTAGAGTTACGGGAGCCATAACCTGTCAAAACGAAGGCCATGGTGAGTTATACGGCTTTGACAGCTTTCAGACGTCAACGGATAAATTAATGCCCAAAAAGGACAACCCGAACCTCAATCGGGTCTCGTAAGGTTTTTACCCTTCGTTTTTTGACACCGGATTTTTACGGTAAAACGTGATTACCGTGGCTCGTCTTCGATTTACCATCGCTGGAGACTGGTGCACCATGGTACTGTTCCGTTTCAAATCCGTGCCCACATTTCTAAAAGTCGTACGGCACCGTTTCGCCATTTCGGACGGATGTTGCACCTTGCACCGCGGATGTTGCACCCTGTAAATATCGATTATTCGGACGGCCATAACTTCTAGCGCGTTTAGAGTTACGGGAGCCATAACCTGTCAAAACGAAGGCTACGGTGAGTTCTATAGCTTTGACCGCTTTCAGCCATCATCGGATAGATTAATGCCCAAAAAGGACAACCTGAATCTCAATCGGGGCTCGTAAGTTTTTTACCCTTCGTTTTTTGACACCGGATTTTTACGGTAAAACCGGATTACCGTGGCTTGTCTTCGATTTACCATCGCTGGAGACTGGTGCACCATGGTACTATTCCGTTTCAAATCCATGCACGCATTTCTAAAAGTCATACGGCACTGTTTCTCCATTTTGGACGGATGTTGCACCTTGCACCGCGGATGTTGCACCCTGTAGATATCGATTATTCGGACAGCCATAACTTCTGGCTCGTTTAGAGTTACGGGAGCCATAACCTGTCAAAACGAAGGCCACGGCGAGCTATACGGCTTTGACAGCTTTCAGCCGTCAACGGATAGATTAATGCCCAAAAAGGACAACCCGAACCTCAATCGGGTCTCGTAAATTTTTTACACTTCGTTTTTTGACACCGGATTTTTACGGTAAAACGGGATTACCGTGGCTCTTCTTCGATTTACCATCGCTGGAGACTGGTGCACCATGGTACTGTTCCGTTTCAAATCCATGCATGCATTTCTAAAAGTCATACGACACTGTTACGCCATTTCGGACGGATGTTGCACCTGGCACCGCGGATGTTGCACCCTGTAGATGTCGATTATTCGGACGGCCATAACTTCTGGCTCGTTTAGAGTTACGGGAGCCATAACCTGTAAAAACGAAGGCCACGGTGAGTTCTACAGCTTTGACCCCTTTCAGCCGTCAACGGATAGATTAATGCCCATAAAGAACAACCCGAACCTCAATCGGGTCTCGTAAGTTTTTTACCCTTCATTTTTTGACACCGGATTTTTACGGTAAAACGGGATTACCGTGGCTCGTCTAAGATTTACCATAGCTGGAGACTGGTGCAACATGGTACTATTCCATTTCAAATCAGTGCACGCATTTCTAAAAGTCATACGACACTGTTTCGCCATTTCGGACGAATGTTGCACCTTGCACCGCGGATGTTGCACCTTGTAGATATCGATTATTCGGACGGCCATAACTTCTGTCTCGTTTAGAGTTACGGGAGCCATAACCTGTCAAAACTAAGGCCACGATCAGTTCTACGGCTTTGACTGCTTTCAGCTGTCAACGGATAGATTAATGCCCAAAAAGGACAACCCGAATCTCAATCGGGCCGCTTAAGTTTTTTACCCTTCGTTTTTTCGACACCGTATTTTTACGGTAAAATGGGATTACCGTGGCTCGTCTTCGATTTACCAACGCTGGAGAGTGGTGCACAATGGTACTGTTCCGTTTCAAATCCATGCACGCATTTCTAAAAGTCATACGACACTGTTTCGCCATTTCGGACGAATGTTGCACCTTGCACCGCGGATGTTGCACCCTATAGATATCGATTATTCGGACGGCCATAACTTCTGGCTCGTTTAGAGTTACGGGAGCCATAACCTGTAAAAACGAAGGCCACGGTCAGTTCTACGGCTTTGACAGCTTTCAACCGTCAACGGATAGATTAATGCCCAAAAAGGACAACCCGAACCTCAATCGGGTCTCGTAAGTTTTTTACCCTTCGTTTTTTGACACCGAATTTTTAGGGTAAAACGGGATTACCGTGGCTCGTCTTCGATTTACCATCGCTGGAGACTGGTGCACCGTAGTACTGTTCCGTTTCAAATCAGTGCACACACTTCTAAAAGTCATACGACATTGTTTCGCTATTTCGGACGAATGTTGCACCTTGCACCGCGGATGTTGCACCCTGTAGATGTCGATTATTCGGACGGCCATAACTTCTGGCTCGTTTAGAGTTACGGGAGCCATAACCTGTCAAAACGAAGGCCACGGTGAGTTCTACGGCTTTGATAGCTTTCAGCCGTCAATGGATAGATTAATGCCCAAAAAGGACAACCCGAACCTCAATCGGGTCTCGTAAATTTTTAGCCCTTCGTTTTTTGACACCGGATATTTAGGGTAAAACGGGATTACCTTGGCTCGTCTTCGATTTACCATCGCTGGAGACTGGTGAACCATGGTACTATTCCGTTTCAAATCCATGCACGTATTTCTAAAAGTCATACGACACTGTTTCTCCATTTCGGGCGGATGTTGCACCTTGCACCGCGGATATTGCACCCTGTAGATATCGATTATTCGGACGACCATAACTTCTGGCTCGTTTTGAGTTACGGGAGCCATAACCTGTCAAAACGAAGGCCACGGTGAGTTATACGGCTTTGACAGCTTTCAGTCGTCAATGGATAAATTAATGCCCAAAAAGGACAAGCCGAACCTCAATCGGGTCTCGTTAGTTTTTTACCCTTCGTTTTTTGACACCGGATTTTTACGGTAAAACGGGATTACTGTGGCTCGTCTTCGATTTACCATCGCTGGAGACTGGTGCACCATGGTACTGCTCCGTTTCAAATCCATGCACTCATTTCTAAAAGTCGTACGGCACTGTTTCGCCATTTCAGACGGATGTTGCACCTTGCACCGCGGATGTTGCACCCTGTAGATATCGAACATTCGGACGGCCATAACTTCTGGCTCGTTTAGAGTTACGAGAGCCATAACCTGTCAAAACAAAGGCCACGGTGAGTTCTACAGCTTTGACTGCTTTCAGCCTTCAACGGATAGATTAATGCCCAAAAAGGACAACCCGAATCTCAATCGGGCCTCGTAAGTTTTTTACCCTTCGTTTTTTGACACCGGATTCTTACGGTGAAATGGGATTACCATGGCTCTTCTTCGATTTACCATCGCTGGAGACTGGTGCACCATGGTACTGTTCCGTTTCAAATCCATGCATGCATTTCTAAAAGTCGTACGACACTGTTACGCCATTTCGGACGGATGTTGCACCTTGCACCGCGGATGTTGCACCCTGTAGATGTCGATTATTCAGACGGTTATAACTTCCGGCTCGTTTAGAGTTACGGGAGCCATAAACTGTAAAAACGAAGGCCACGGTGAGTTCTACGGCTTTGACAGCTTTCAGCCGTCAACGGATAGATTAATTCCAAAAAAGGACAACCCGAACCTCAATCGGGTCTCGTAAGTTTTTTACCCTTCGTTTTTTTCGACACCGGATTTTTAGGGTAAAACGGGATTACCGTGGCTCGTCTTCGATTTACCATCGCTGGAGACTGGTGCACCATGGTACTGTTCCGTTTCAAATCCATGCACGTATTTCTAAAATCATACGACACTTTTTCGCCATTTCGGACGGATGTTGCGCCTTGCACCGCGGATATTGCACCCTGTAGATATCGATTATTCGGACGACCATAACTTCTGGCTTGTTTAGAGTTACGGGAGCCATAACCTGTCAAAACGAAGGCCACAGTGAGTTATACGGCTTTGACAGCTTTCAGTCATCAACGGATAAATTAATGCCCAAAAATGACAATCCGAACCTCAATCGGGTCTCGTAAGTTTTTTACCCTTCGTTTTTTGACACCGGATTTTTACGGTAAAACGGGATTACCGTGGCTCGTCTTCGATTTACCATCGCTGGAGACTGGTGCACCATGGTCCTGTTCCATTTCAAATCCATGCACGCATTTCTAAAAGTCGTACGGCACTGTTTCGCCATTTCGAACAGATGTTGCACCTTGCACCGCGGATGTTGCACCCTGTAGATATCGATTATTCGGACGGCCATAACATCTGGCTCGTTCAGAGTTACGGGAGCCATAACCTGTCAAAACGAAGGCCACGGTGAGTTCTACAGCTTTGACCGCTTTCAGCCATCAACGGATAAATTAATGCCCAAAAAGGACAACCCGAATCTCAACCGGGCCTCGTAAGTTTTTTGCCCTTCGTTTTTTGACACCGGATTTTTACGGTAAAGCGGGATTACCGTGGCTCGTCTTCGATTTACCAACGTTGGAGAGTGGTGCGCCATGGTACTGTTCCGTTTCAAATCCATGCACGTATTTCTAAAAGTCATACGACACTGTTTCGCCATTTCGGACGAATGTTGCACCTTGTACCGCAGATGTTGCACCCTGTAGATATCGATTATTCGGATGGCCATAACTTCTGGCTCGTTTAGAGTTACGGGAGCCATAATCTGTCAAAACGAAGGCCATGGTGAGTTCTACGGCTTTGACAGCTTTCAGCCATCAACAGATAGATTAATGCCAAAAAGGACAACCAGAACCTCAATCGGGTCTCGTAAGTTTTTTACCCTTCGTTTTTTGACACCGGAGTTTTACGGTGAAACGGGATTACAGTGGCTCTTCTTCGATTTACCATCGCTGGAGACTGGTGCACCATGGTACTGTTCCATTTCAAATCCATGCATGCATTTCTAAAAGTTGTACGACACTGTTACGCCATTTCGGACGGATGTTGCACCTTGCACCGCGGATGTTGCAACTTGTAGATGTCGATTATTCAGACGGCTATAACTTCCGGCTCGTTTAGAGTTACGGGAGCCATAACCTGTCAAAACGAAGGCCACGGTGAGTTCTACGGCTTTGACAGCTTTCAGCCGTCAACGGATAGATTAATTCCCAAAAAGGGCAACCCAAACCTCAATCGGGTCTCGTAAGTTTTTTACCCTTCGTTTTTTCGACACCTGATTTTTACGGTAAAACGGGATTACCGTGGCTCTTCTTCGATTTACCATCGCTAGAGACTGGTGCACCATGGTACTATTCTGTTTCAAATCCATGCACGCATTTCTAAAAGTCGTACAACACTGTTTCGCCATTTCGGACGGATGTTGCGTCCTGTAGATATCGATTATTCGGACGGCCATAACTTCTGGCTCGTTTAGAGTTACGGGAGCCATAACCTGTCAAAACGAAGGCCATGGTGAGTTCTACGGCTTTGACAGCTTTCTGCCATCAACAGATAGATTAATGCCCAAAAAGGACAACCCGAACCTCAATCGGGTCTCGTAAGTTTTTTACCCTTCGTTTTTTGACACCGGAGTTTTACGGTAAAACGGGATTACCGTGGCTCGTCTTCGATTTACCATCGCTGGAGACTGGTGCACCATGGTACTGTTCCATTTCAAATCCATGCACGCATTTCTAAAAGTCGTACGGCACTGTTTCGCCATTTCGGACGGATGTTGCACCTTGCACCGCGGATGTTGCACCCTGTAGATATCGATTATTCGGACAGCCATAACTTCTGGCTCGTTTAGAGTTACGGGAGCCATAACCTGTCAAAACGAAGGCCACGGTGAGTTCTACAGCTTTGACCGCTTTCAGCCGTCAATTGATAGATTAATGCCCAAAAAGTACAACCCGAATCTCAATCGGGCCTCGTAAGTTTTTTACCCTTCGTTTTTTGACACCGGATTTTTACGGTAAAACGGGATTACCGTGGCTCGTCTTCGATTTACCATTGCTGGAGACTGGTGCACATGGTACTGTTCCGTTTCAAATCCATGCACGCATTTCTAAAAGTCGTACGGCACTGTTTCGCCATTTCGGACGGATGTTGCACCTTGCACCGAGGATGTTGCACCCTGTAGATGTCGATTATTCTGACGGCCATAACTTCTGGCTCGTTTAGAGTTACAGGAGGCATAACCTGTCAAAACGAAGGCCACGGTGAGTTCTACGGCTTTGACAGCTTTCAGCCATCAACAGATAGATTAATGCCCAAAAAGTACAACCCGAACCTCAATCGGGTCTCGTAAGTTTTTTACCCTTCGTTTTTTGACACCGGATTTTTACGGTGAAACGGGATTACCGTGGCTCTTCTTCGATTTACCATCGCTGGAGACTGGTGCACCATGGTACTGTTCCGTTTCAAATCCATGCACGCATTTCTAAAAGACGTACGACACTGTTACACCATTTCGGACGGTTGTTGCACCTTGCACCGCGGATGTTGCACCCTGTAGATGTCGATTATTCAGACGGCTATAACTTCCGGCTCGTTTAGAGTTACGGGAGCCATAACCTGTCAAAACGAAGGCCACGGTGAGTTCTACGGCTTTGACAGCTTTCAGCCGTCAACGGATAGATTAATTCCCAAAAAGGACAACCCGAACCTCAATCGGGTCTCGTAAGTTTTTTACCCCTCGTTCTTTCGACACCGGATTTTTACGGTAAAACGGGATTACCGTGGCTCGTCTTCGATTTACCATCGCTGGAGACTGGTGCACCATGGTACTGTTCCGTTTCAAATCCATGCACGCATTTCTAAAAGTCGTACGACATTGTTTCGCCATTTCGGACGGATGTTGCACCTTGCACCGCGGATGTTGCACCCTGTAGATATCGATTATTCGGACGGCCATAACTTCCGGCTCGTTTAGAATTACGGGAGCCATAACCTGTCAAAACAAAGGCCATGGTGAGTTCTATGGCTATGACGGCTTTCAGCCGTCAACGGATAGATTAATGCCCAAAAAGGACAACCCGAACCTCAATCGGGTCTCGTAAGTTTTTTACCCTTCGTTTTTTGACACCGCATTTTTACGTTAAAACAGTATTACCGTGGCTCGTCTTCGATTTACCATCGCTGGAGACTGGTGCACCATTGTACTGTTCCGTTTCAAATCAGTGCATACATTTTTAAAAGTCGTACGGCACTGTTTCGCAATTTCGGACGGATGTTGCACCTTGCACCGCGGATGTTGCACCCTGTAGATATCGATTATTCGGACGGCCATAACTTCTGGCTCGTTTAGAGTTACGGGAGCCATAACCTGTAAAAACGAAGGCCACGGTGCGTTCTACAGATTTGACTGCTTTCAGCCGTCAACGGATAGATTAATGCCCAAAAAGGACAACCCGAATCTCAATCGGGCCTCGTAAGTTTTTTACCCTTCGTTTTTTCGACACCGGATTTTTACGGTAAAACGGGATTACCGTGGCTCGTCTTCGATTTACCAACGCTGGAGAGTAGTGCACCATGGTACTGTTCCGTTTCAAATCCATGTACGTATTTCTAATAGTCATATGACACTGTTTCGCCATTTCGGACGGATGTTGCACCTTGCACCGCGGATGTTGCACCCTGTAGATATCGATTATTCGGACGGCCATAACTTCAGGTTCGTTTTGAGTTACGGGAGCCATAACAGGTCAAAACGAAGGCCACGGTGAGTTCTACATCTTTGACGGCTTTCAGCCGTCAATGGATAGATTATCGCCCAAAAAGGACAACCCGAAACTCAGTCGGGTCTCGTTAGTTTTTTACCCTTCGTTTTTTGACACCGGATTTTTACGGTAAAACGGGATTACCATCGCTCGTCTTCGATTTAACATCGCTGGAGACTGGTGCACCATGGTACTGTTCCGTTTCAAATCCATGCACGCATTTCTAAAAGTCGTACGACACTGTTTCGCTATTTTGGACGGATGTTGCACCTTGCACCGCGGATGTTGCACCCTGTAGATATCGATTATTCGGACAGCCATAAGTTCTGGCTCGTTTAGAGTTATGGGAGCCATAACCTGTCAAAAAGAAGGCCACGATGAGTTCTACGGCTTTGACAGCTTTCAGCCGTCAACGGATAGATTAATGCCCAAAAAGGACAACCCGAACTTCAATCGGGTCTCATAAGTTTTTTACCCTTCGTTTTTTGACACCGGATTTTTAGGGTAAAACGGGATTACCGTGGCTCGTCTTCAATTTACCATCGTTGGAGACTGGTGCACCATGGTACTGTTCCGTTTCAAATCCATGCACACATTTCTAAAAGTCGTACGACATTGTTTTGCCATTTCGGACGGATGTTGCACCTTGCACCACGGATGTTGCACCCTGTAGATATCGATTATTCGGACGGCCAAAACTTCTGGCTCGTTTAGAGTTACGGGAGCCATAACCTGTAAAAACGAAGGCCACAGTGAGTTTACAGCTTTGACCGCTTTCAGCCGTCGACGGATAGATTAATGCCCAAAAAGGACAACCCGAACCTCAATCGGGTCTCGTAAGTTTTTTACCCTTCGTTTTTTGACACCGGATTTTTACGGTAAAACGGGATTACCGTGGCTCGTCTTCGATTTACCATCGCTGGAGACTGGTGCACCATGGTACTGTTCCGTTTCAAATTAGTGCGTACATTTCTAAAAGTCATACGACACTGTTTCGCCATTTCGAACGAATGTTGCACCTTGCATCGCGGATGTTGCACCCTGTAGATATCGATTATTCGGACGGCCATAACTTCTGGCTCGTTTAGAGTTACGGGAGCCATAACCTGTCAAAACGAAGGCCACGGTGAGTTCTACAGCTTTGACCGCTTTCAGCCGTCAACGGTTAGATTAATGCCCAAAAAGGACAACCCGAATCTCAATTGGGCCTCGTAAGTTTTTTACCCTTCGTTTTTTGTCACTGGATTTTTACGGTAAAACGGGATTACCGTGGCTCGTCTTCGATTTACCATCGCTGGAGACTGGTGCACCATAGTGATGTTTCGTTTCAAATCAGTGCACAGACTTCTAAAAGTGGTACGACACTGTTACGCCATTTCGGACGGATGTTGCACCTTGCACCGTGGATTTTGCACCCGGTAGATGTCGATTATTCGGACGGCTATAACTTCCGGCTCGTTTAGAGTTATGGGAGTCGTAACCTGTCAAAACGAAGGCCACCGTGAGTTCTACGGCTTTGACAGCTTTCAGCCGTCAACGGATAGATTAATTCCCAAAAACGACAAGCCGAACCTCAATCGGGTCTCCTAAGATTTTTACCCTTCGTTTTTTGACACCGGATTTTTACGGTAAAACGGGATTACCGTGGCTCGTCTTCGATTTACCATCGTTGGAGGCTGGTGCACTATGGTACTGTTCCGTTTCAAATCAGTGCACACATTTCTAAAAGTCATACGACACTGTTTTGCCATTTCGGACGAATGTTGCACCTTGCACCGCGGATGTTGCACCCTCTAGATATCGATTATTCGGACGGCCATAACTTCTGGCTCGTTCAGAGTTACGGGAGCCATAACCTGTCAAAATGAAGGCCACGGTGAGTTCTACGGCTTTGATAGCTTTCAGCCGTCAACGGATAGATTAATGCCCAAAAAGGATAACCCGAACCTCAATCGGGTCTCGTAAGTTTTTTACCCTTCGTTTTTTGACACCGGATTTTTAGGGTAAAACGGGATTACTGTGGCTCGTCTTCGATTTACCATCGCTGGAGATTGGTGCACCATTGTACTGTTCCATTTCAAAACCATGCACGTATTTCTAAAAGTCATACGGCACTGTTTCGCCATTTCGGACGGATGTTGCACCTTGCACCGCGGATATTGCACCCTATAGATATCGATTATTCGGACGACCATAACTTCTGGCTCGTTTAGAGTTACAGGAGCAATAACCTGTCAAAACGAAGGCCACGGTGAGTTCTACGTCTTTGACCGCTTTCAGTCATCGACGGATAGATTAATGCCCAAAAAGGACAACCCGAACCTCAATCGGGTCTCGTAAGTTTTTTACCCTTCGTTTTTTGACACCGGATTTTTACAGTAAAACGGGATTACCGTGGCTCGTCTTCGATTTACCATCGCTGGAGACTGGTACACCATGGTACTATTCCGTTTAAAATTAGTGCACACATTTCTAAAAGTCATACGACACTGTTTCGCCATTTCGGACGAATGTTGCACCTTGCACCACGGATGTTGCACCCTGTAGATATCGATTATTCGGACGGCTATAACTTCGGGCTCGTTTAGAGTTACGGGAGCCATAACCTGTCAAAACGAAGGCCACGGTCAGTTCTACGGCTTTGACTGCTTTCAGCCGTCAACGGATAGATTAATGCCCAAAAAAGACAACCCGAATCTCAATCGGGCCGCGTAAGTTTTTTACCCTTCGTTTTTTCGACACCGTATTTTTACGGTAAAACGGGATTACCGTGGCTCGTCTTCGATTTACCAACGCTGGAGAGTGGTGCATAATGGTACTGTTCCGTTTCAAATCCATGCATGTATTTCTAAAAGTCATACGACAATGTTTCGCCATTTCGGACGAATGTTGCACCTTGCACCGCGGATGTTGCACCCTATAGATATCGATTATTCGGACGGCCATAACTTCTGGCTCGTTTAGAGTTACGGGAGCCATAACCTGTAAAAACGAAGGCCACGGTGAGTTCTACAGCTTTGACCGCTTTCAACCGTCAATGGATAGATTAATGTCCAAAAAGGACAACCCGAACCTCAATCGGGCCTCGTTAGTTTTTTACCCTTCGTTTTTTGACACCGGATTTTTACGTTAAAACGGGATTACCGTGGCTCGTCTTCGATTTACCAACGCTGGAGACTGGTGCACCATGGTACTGTTCCGTTTCAAATCCATGCACGCATTTCTAAAAGTCGTACGGCACTGTTTCGCAATTTTGGACGGATGTTGCACCTTGCACCGCGGATGTTGCACCCTGTAGATATCGATTATTCGGACGGCCATAACTTCTGGCTCGTTTAGAGTTATGGGAGCCATAACCTGTCAAAACGAAGGCCACGGTGAGTTCTACGGCTTTGACAGCTTTCAGCTGTCAACAGATAGATTAATGCCCAAAAAGGACAACCCGAACCTCAATCGGGTCTCGTAAGTTTTTTACCCTTCGTTTTTTGACACCGTATTTTTACGGTAAAACGGGATTACCGTGGCTCTTCTTCGATTTACCATCACAGGAGACTGGTGAACCAAGGTACTGTTCCGTTTCAAATCCATGCATGCATTTCTAAAAGTCGTACGACACTGTTACGCCATTTCGGATGGATGTTGCACCTTGCACCGCAGATGTTGCACCCTGTAGATGTCGATTATTGGGACGGCTATAACTTCTGGCTCGTTTAGAGTTATGGGAGTCATAACCTGTCAAAACGATGGCCACGGTGAGTTCTATGGCTTTGACAGCTTTCAGCCGTCAACGGATAGATTAATTCCCAAAAAGGACAACCCGAACCTCAATCGGGTCTCGTAAGTTTTTTACCCTTCTTTTTTGACACCGGATTTTTACGGTAAAACGGGATTACCGTGGCTCGTCTTCGATTTACCATCGCTGGAGACTGGTGCACCATGGTACTGTTCCTTTCAAATCAGTGCACACATTTCTAAAAGTCATACGACACTGTTTCGCCATTTCGGACGAATGTTGCACCTTGCACCGCGGATGTTGCACCCTGTAGGTATCGATTATTCGGACGGCCATAACTTCTGGCTCGTTTAGAGTTACGGGAGCCATAACCTGTCAAAACGGAGGCCACGGTCAGTTCTAAGGATTTGACTGCTTTCAGCCGTCAACGGATAGATTAATGCCCAAAAAGGACAACCCGGATCTCAATCGGGCCGCGTAAGTTTTTTACCCTTCGTTTTTTCGACACCGTATTTTTACGGTAAAACGGGATTGCCGTGGCTCTTCTTCGATTTACCAACGCTAGAGAGTGGTGCACAATGGTACTGTTCCGTTTCAAATCCATGCACGTGTTTCTAAGTGTCATACGACACTGTTTCGCAATTTCGGACGAATGTTGCACCTTGAACCGCGGATGTTGCACCCTATAGATATCGATTATTCGGACGGCCATAACTTCTGGCTCGTTTAGAGCTACGGGAGCCATAACCTATAAAAACGAAGGCCATGGTCAGTTCTATGGCTTTGACAGCTTTCAGCCGTCAACGGATAGATTAATGCCCGAAAAGGACAACCCGAACCTCAATCGGGTCTCGTAAGTTTTTTACCCTTCGTTTTTTGACACCGGATTTTTAGGTTAAAAGGGGATTACCGTGGCTCGCCTTTGATTTCCTATCGCTGGAGACTGGTGCACCATTGTACTGTTACGTTTCAAATCCATGCACGTATTTCTAAAAGTCATACGGCACTGTTTCGCCATTTCGGACGGATGTTGCACCTTGCACCGCGGATATTGCACCCTGTGGATATCGATTATTCGGATGACCATAACTTCTGGCTCGTTTAGAGTTACGGGAGCCATAACCTGTCAAAACAAAGGTCACGGTGAGTTCTACAGCTTTGACCGCTTTCAGCCGTCAACGGATAGATTAATGCCCAAAAAGGACAACCCGAACCTCAATCGGGTCTCGTAAGTTTTTTACCCTTCGTTTTTTGACACCGGATTTTTAGGGTAAAACAGGATTACCGTGGCTCGTCTTCGATTTATCATCGCTGGAGACTGGTGCACCATGGTACTGTTCCGTTTCAAATCCATGCACGCATTTCTGAAAGTCGTACGGCACTGTTTCGCCATTTCGGACGGATGTTGCACCTTGCACCGCGGATGTTGCACCCTGTAGATATCGATTATTCGAACGGCCATAACTTCTAGCTCGTTTAGAGTTACGGGAGCCATAACCTGTCAAAACGAAGGCCACGGTGAGTTCTACAGTTTTGACAGCTTTCAGCCATCAACGGATAGATTAATGCCCAAAAAGGACAACCCGAATCTCAATCGGGCCTCGTAAGTTTTTTACCCTTCGTTTTTTGACACCAGATTTTTACGGTAAAACGGGATTACCGTGGCTTGTCTTCGATTTACCATCGCTGGAGACTGGTGCACCATGGTACTGTTCCGTTTCAAATCCATGCACGCATTTCTAAAAGTCGTACGACACTGTTTCTCCATTTCAGACGGATGTTGCACCTTGCACCGCGGATGTTGTACCCTGTAGATATCGATTATTCGGACGGCCATAACTTCTGGCTCGTTTAGAGTTACGGGAGCCAAAACCTGTCAAAACGAAGGCCACGGTGAGTTCTACGGCTTTGGCGGCTTACAGCCGTCACGGATAGATTAATGCCCAAAAAGGACAACCCGAACCTCAATCGGGTCTCGTAAGTTTTTTACCCTTCGTTTTTTGACACTGGATTTTTAGGGTAAAACGGGATTACCGTGGCTCGTCTTCGATTTACCATCGCTGGAGACTGGTGCACCATGGTACTGTTCCGTTTCAAATCTGTGCACGCATTTCTAAAAGTCGTACGACACTGTTACGCCATTTCGGACGGATGTTGCACCTTGCACCGCGGATGTTGCACCCTCTAGATATCGATTATTCGGAAGGCCATAACTTCTGGCTCGTTTAGAGTTACGGGAGCCATAACCTGTCAAAACGAAGGCCACGGTGAGTTCTACGGCTTTGACGGCTTACAGCCGTCAACGGATAGATTAATGCCCAAAAAGGACAACCCGAACCTCAATCGGGTCTCGTAAGTTTTTTACCTTTCGTTTTTTGACACCAGATTTTTAGGGTAAAACGGGATTACCGTGGCTCGTCTTCGATTTACCATCGCTGGAGACTGGTGCACCATGGTACTGTTCCGCTTCAAATCCATGCACGCATTTCTAAAAGTTGTACGACACTGTTACGCCATTTCGGACGGATGTTGCACCTTGCACCGCGGATGTTGCACCCTCTAGATATCGATTATTCGGACGGCCCTAACTTCTGGCTCGTTTAGAGTTACGGGAGCCATAACCTGTCAAAACGAAGGACACGGTGAGTTCTACGGCTTTGAAAGCTTTCAGCCGTCAACGGGTAGATTAATGCCCAAAAAGGACAACCCGAACCTCAATCGGGTCTCGTAAGTTTTTTACCATTCGTTTTTTGACACCGGATTTTTACGGTAAAACGGGATCACCGTGGCTCGTCTTCGATTTACCATCGCTGGAGACTGGTGCAACATGGTACTGTTCCGTTTCAAATTAGTGCACGCATTTCTAAAAGTCATACGACACTGTTTCGCCATTTCGGATGAATGTTGCACCTTGCACCGCGGATGTTGCACCCTGTAGATATCGATTATTCGGATGGCCATAACTTCTGGCTCGTTTAGAGTTACGGGAGCCATAACCTGTCAAAACTAAGGCCACGGTCAGTTCTATGGCTTTGACTGCTTGCAGCCGTCAACGGATAGATTAATGCCCAAAAAGGACAACCCGAATCTCAATCGGGCCGCGTAAGTTTTTTACCCTTCGTTTTTTCGACACCGTATTTTTACGGTAAAACGGGATTACCGTGGCTCGTCTTCGACTTACCAACGTTGGAGAGTGGTGCACAATGGTACTGTTCCGTTTCAAATCCATGCACGTATTTCTAAAAGTCATACGACACTGTTTCGCCATTTCGGACGAATGTTGCACCTTGCACCGCGGATGTTGCACCCTATAGATATCGATTATTCAGACGGCCATAACTTCTGGCTCGTTTAGAGTTACGGGAGCCATAACCTGTCAAAACGAAGGCCACGGTGAGTTCTACGGCTTTGACAGATTTCAGCCGTCAACGGATAGATTAATTCCCAAAAAGGACAACCCGAACCTCATTTGGTCTCGTAAGTTTTTTACCCTTCGTTTTTTGACACCGGATTTTTACGGTAAAACGGGATTACCGTGGCTCGTCTTCGATTTACCATCGCTGGAGATTGGTACACCATGGTACTGTTCCGTCTCAAATCCATGCGTGCATTTCTAAAAGTCGTACGGCACTGTTTCGCCATTTCGGACATATGTTGCACCTTGCACCACGGATGTTTCACCCTGTAGATATCAATTATTCGGACGGCCATAACTTCTGGCTCGTTTAGAGTTACGGGAGCCATAACCTTTAAAAACGAAGGCCACGGTGAGTTCTACAGCTTTGGCCACTTTCAGCCGTCAACGGATAGATTAATGCCCAAAAAGGACAACCCGAACCTCAATCGGGTCTTGGAAATTTATTATCCTTCGTTTTTTGACACCGGATTTTTACGGTAAAACGGGATTACCGTGGCTCGTCTTCGATTTACCGTCGCTGGAGACTGGTACACCATGGTACTGTTCCGTTTAAAATCAGTGCACACATTTCTAAAAGTCATACGACACTGTTTCGCCATTTCGGACGAATGTTGCACCTTGCACCGCGGATGTTGCACCCTGTAGATATCGATTATTCGGACGGCTATAACTTTTGGCTCGTTTAGAGTTACGGGAGCCATAACCTGTCAAAACGAAGGCCACGGTCAGTTCTACGGCTTTGACTGCTTTCAGCCGTCAACGGATAGATTAATGCCCAAAAAAGACAACCCGAATCTCAATCGGGCCGCGTAAGTTTTTTACCCTTCGTTTTTTCGACACCGTATTTTTCGGTAAAACGGGATTACCGTGGCTCGTCTTCGATTTACCAACGCTGGAGAGTGGTGCATAATGGTACTGTTCCGTTTCAAATCCATGCATGTATTTCTAAAAGTCACACGACACTGTTTTGCCATTTCGGACGGATGTTGCACCTTGCACCGCGGATGTTGCACCCTGTAGATATCGATTATTCGGACGGCCATAACTTCTGGCTCGTTTAGAGTTACGGGAGCCATAACCTGTCAAAACGAAGGCCACGGTGAGTTCTACGGCTTTGGCGGCTTACAGCCGTCAACGGATAGATTAATGCCCAAAAAGGACAACCCGAACCTCAATCAGGTCTCGTAAGTTTTTTACCCTTCGTTTTTTGACACCGGATTTTTAGGGTAAAACGGGATTACCGTGGCTCGTCTTCGATTTACCATCGCTGGAGACTGGTGCACCATGGTACTGTTCCGTTTCAAATCTATGCACACATTTCTAAAAGTCGTACGACACTGTTACGCCATTTCGGACGGATGTTGCACCTTGCACCGCGGATGTTGCACCCTCTAGATATCGATTATTCGGACGGCCATAACTTCTGGCTTGTTTAGAGTTACGGGAGCCATAACCTGTCAAAACGAAGGCCACGGTGAGTTCTACGGCTTTGACGGCTTTCAGCCGTCAACGGATAGATTAATGCCCAAAAAGGACAACCCGAACCTCAATCGGGTCTCGTAAGTTTTTACCCTTCGTTTTTTGACACCGGATTTTTACGGTTAAACGGGATTACCGTGGCTCGTCTTCGATTTACCATCGCTGGAGACTGGTGCACCATGGTACTGTTCCATTTCAAATCCATGCATTCATTTCTAAAAGTCGTACGACAGTGTTACGCCATTTCGAACGGATGTTGCACCTTGCACCGTAGATGTTGCACCTTGCACCGCAGATGTTGCACCCTCTAGATATCGATTATTCGGACGGCCATAACTTCTGGCTCGTTTAGAGTTACGGGAGCCATAACCTGTCAAAACGAAGGCCATGGTGAGTTCTACGGCTTTGAAAGCTTTCAGCCGTCAACGGATAGATTAATGCCCAAAAAGGACAACCCGAACCTCAATCGGGTCTCGTAAGTTTTTTACCCTTCGTTTTTTCGACACCGGATTTTTACGGTAAAACGGGATTACGGTGGCTCATCTTCGATTTACCATCGCTGGAGACTGGTGCACCATGGTACTGTTCCATTTCAAATCCATGCATGCATTTCTAAAAGTCGTACGACAGTGTTACGCCATTTCGAACGGATGTTGCACCTTGCACCGCAGATGTTGCACCCTCTAGATATCGATTATTCGGACGGCCATAACTTCTGGCTCGTTTAGAGTTACGGGAGCCATAACCTGCAAAATGAAGGCCACGGTGAGTTCTACGGCTTTGATAGCTTTCAGCCGTCAACGGATAGATTAATGCCCAAAAAGGACAACCCGAACCTCAATCGGGTCTCGTAAGTTTTTACCCTTCGTTTTTTGACACCGGATTTTTACGGTAAAACGGGATTACCGTGGCTCGTCTTCGATTTACCATCGCTGGAGACTGGTGCACCATAGTGATGTTTCGTTTCAAATCAGTGCACACACTTCTAAAAGTCATACGACACTGTTTCGCCATTTCGGACGAATGTTGCACCTTGCACCGCGGATGTTGCACCCTGTAGATGTCGATTATTCGGACGGCCATAACTTCTGGCTCGTTTAGAGTTACGGGAGCCATAACCTGTCAAAAAGAAGGCCACGGTGAGTTCTACGGCTTTGAAAGCTTTCAGCCGTCAACGGATAGATTAATTCCCAAAAAGGACAACCCGAACCTCAATCGGGTCTCGTAAGTTTTTTACCCTTCGTTTTTTGACACCGGATTTTTACGGTAAAACGGGATTATCGTGGCTCGTCTTCGATTTACCATCGCTTGAGACTGGTGCACTACGGTGCTGTTCCGTTTCAAATCCATGCATGCATTTCTAAAAGTCGTACGACACTGTTACGCCGTTTCGGACGGATGTTGCACCTTGCACCGCGGATGTTGCACCTTGCACCGCGGATGTTGCACCCTCTAGATATCGATTATTCAGACGGCCATAACTTCTGGCTCGTTTAGAGTTACGGGAGCCATAACCTGTCAAAACGAAGGCCACGGTGAGTTCTACGGCTTTGATAGCTTTCAGCCGTCAACGGATAGCTTAATGCCCAAAAAGGACAACCCGAACCTCAATCGGGTCTCGTAAGTTTTTTACCCTTCGTTTTTTGACACCGGATTTTTACGGTGAAACGGGATTACCGTGGCTCTTCTTCGATTTACCATCGCCGGAGACTGGTGCACCATGGTACTGTTCCGTTTCAAATCCATGCATGCATTTCTAAAAGTCGTACGACACTGTTTCGCCATTTCGGACGGATGTTGCACCTTGCACCGCGGATGTTGCACCCTGTAGATATCGATTATTCGGACGGTCATAACTTTTGGCTCGTTTAGAGTTACGGGAGCCATAACCTGTCAAAACGAAGGCCACGGTGATTTCTACGGCTTTGATGGCTTTCGGCCGTCAACTGATAGATTAATGCCCAAAAAGGACAACCCGAACCTCAATCGGGTCTCGTAAGTTTTTTACCCTTCGTTTTTTCGACACCGGATTTTTACGGTAAAACGGGATTACCGTGGCTCTTCTTCGATTTACCATCGCTGGAGACTGGTGCACCATTGTACTATTCTGTTTCAAATCCGTGCACGCATTTCTAAAAGTCGTACGACACTGTTTTGCCATTTCGGACGGATGTTGCACCTTGCACCGCGGATGTTGCACCCTGTAGATATCGATTATTCGGACGGCCATAACTTCTGGCTCGTTTAGAGTTACGGGAGCCATAACCTGTCAAAACGAAGGCCACGGTGAGTTCTACGGCTTTGGCAGCATACAGCCGTCAACGGATAGATTAATGCCCAAAAAGGACAACCCGACCCTCAATCGGGTCTCGTAAGTTTTTTACCCTTCGTTTTTTGACACCGGATTTTTAGGGTAAAATGGGATTACCGTGGCTCGTCTTCGATTTACCATCGCTGGAGACTGGTGCACCATGGTACTGTTCCGTTTCAAATCCATGCACGCATTTCTAAAAGTCGTACGACACTGTTACGCCATTTCGGACGGATGTTGCACCTTGCACCGCGGATGTTGCACCCTCTAGATATCGATTATTCGGATGGCCATAACTTCTGGCTCGTTTAGAGTTACGGGAGCCATAACCTGTCAAAACGGAGGCCACGGTGAGTTCTACGGCTTTGATGGCTTTCAGGCGTCAACGGATAGATTAATGCCCAAAAAGGACAACCCGAACCTCAATCGGGTCTCGTAAGTTTTTTACTCTTCGTTTTTTGACACCGGATTTTTACGGCAAAACGGGATTACCGTGGCTCGTCTTCGATTTACCATCGCTGGAGACTGGTGCACCATGGTACTGTTCCGTTTCAAATCCATGCATGCATTTCTAAAAGTCGTTCGATACTGTAACGCCATTTCGGACGGATGTCGCACCTTGCACCGCGGATGCTACACACTCTAGATATCGATTATTCAGACGGCCATAACTTCTGGCTCGTTTAGAGTTACGGGAGCCATAACCTGTCAAAACGAATACCACGGTCAGTTCTACGGCTTTGAAAGCTTTCAGCCGTCAACGTATATATTAATGCCCAAAAAGGACAACCCGAACCTCAATCGGTTCTCGTAAGTTTTTTACCCTTCGTTTTTTGACACCGGATTTTTACGGTAAAACGGGATTACTGTTGCTCGTCTTCGATTTACCATCGCTGGAGCCTGGTGCACCATGGTACTGTTCCGTTTCAAATCCATGCATGCATTTCTAAAAGTCGTATGACAGTGTTACGCCATTTCGGACGGATGTTGCGCCTTGCACCGCGGATGTTGCACCCTCTAGATATCGATTATTCGGACGGCCATAACTTCTGGCTCGTTTAGAGTTACGGGAGCCATAACCTGTCAAAACGAAGGCCACGGTGAGTTCTACGGCTTTGATAGCTTTCAGCCGTCAACGAATAGATTAATGCCCAAAAAGGACAACCCGAACCTTAATCGGGTCTCGTAAGTTTTTTACCCTTCGTTTTTTCGACACCGGATTTTTACGGTAAAACGGGATTACCGTGGCTCGTCTTCGATTTACCATCGCTGGAGACTGGTGCACCATGGTACTGTTCCGTTTCAAATCCATGCTTGCATTTCTAAAAGTCGTACGACACTGTAACGCCATTTCGGACGGATGTTGCACCTTGCACCGCGGATGTTCCACCCTCTAGATATCGATTATTCGGACGGCCATAACTTCTGGCTCGTTTAGAGTTACGGGAGCCATAACCTGTCAAAACGAAGGCCACGGTGAGTTCTACGGCTTTGAAAGCTTTCAGCCGTCAACGGATAGATTAATGCCCGAAAAGGACAACCCGAACCTCAATCGGGTCTCGTAAGTTTTTTACCCTTCGTTTTTTCGACACCGGATTTTTACGGTAAAACGGGATTACCGTGGCTCGTCTTCGATTTACCATCGCTGGAGACTGGTGCACCATGGTACTGTTCCATTTCAATTCCATGCGTGCATTTCTAAAAGTCGTACGACAGTGTTACGCCATTTCGAACGAATGTTGCACCTTGCACCGCGGATGTTGCACCCTCTAGATATCGATTATTCGGACGGCCATAACTTCTGGCTCGTTTAGAGTTACGGGAGCCATAACCTGTCAAAACGAAGGTCACGGTGAGTTCTACGGCTTTGAAAGCTTTCAGCCTTCAACGGATAGATTAATGCCCAAAAAGGACAACCCGAACCTCAATCGAGTCTCGTACGTTTTTTACCCTTCGTTTTTTTACACCGGATTTTTACGGTAAAACGGGATTACCGTGGCTCGTCTTCGATTTACCATCGCTGGAGACTGGTGCACCATGGTACTGTTTCGTTTCAAATCCATGCATGCATTTCTAAAAGTCGTACGACACTGTTACGCCATTTCGGACGGATGTTGCACCTTGCACCGCGGATGTTGCACCCTCTAGATATCGATTATTCGGACGGCCATAACTTCTGGCTCGTTTAGAGTTACGGGAGCCATAACCTGTCAAAACGAAGGCCATGGTGAGTTCTACGGCTTTGACCACTTTCAGCCGTCAACGGATAGATTAATGCCCAAAAAGGACAACCCGAACCTCAATCGGGTCTCGTAAGTTTTTTACCCTTCGTTTTTTCGACACCGGATTTTTACGGTAAAACGGGATTACCGTGGCTCGTCATCGATTTACCATCGCTGGAGACTGGTGCACCATGGTATTGTTCCATTTGAAATCCATGCATGCATTTCTAAAAGTCGTACGACACTATTTTACCATTTCGGACGGATGTTGCACCTTGCACCGTGGATGTTGCACCCTGTAGATATCGATTATTCGGACGGCCATAACTTCTGGCTCGTTCAGAGTTACGGGAGCCATAACCTGTCAAAACGATGGCCACGGTGAGTTCTACGGCTTTGACAGCTTTCAACCGTCAACGAATAGATTAATTCCCAAAAAGGACAACCCGAACCTCAATCGGGTCTCGTAAGTTTTTTACCCTTCGTTTTTTGACACCGGATTTTTAGGGTAAAACAGGATTACCGTGGCTCGTCTTCAATTTACCATCGCTGGAGACTGGTGCACCATGGTACTGTTCCGTTTCAAATCCACGCACACATTTCTAAAAGTCGTACGGCACTGTTACGCCATTTCGGACAGATGTTGCACCTTGCACCGCGGATGTTGCACCCTCTAGATATCGATTATTCGGACGGCCATAACTTCTGGCTCGTTTAGAGTTACGGGAGCCATAACCTGTCAAAACGAAGGCCACGGTGAGTTCTACGGCTTTGATAGCTTTTAGCCGTCAACCGATAGATTAATGCCCAAAAAAGACAACCCGAACCTCAATCGGGTCTCGTAAGTTTTTTACCCTTCGTTTTTTGAAACCGGGTTTTTAGGGTAAAACGGGATCACCGAGGCTCATCTTCGATTTACCATCGCTGGAGACTAGTGCACCATGGTACTGTTCCATTTCAATTCCATGCACGTATTTCTAAAAGTCATACGGCACTGTTCCGCCATTTCGGACGGATGTTGCACCTTGCACCACGGATATTGCACCCAGTAGATATCGATTATTCGGACGACCATAACTTCTTGCTCGTTTAAAGTTACGGGAGCCATAACCTGTCAAAACGAAGGCCACGGTGAGTTCTACAGCTTTGACCGCTTTCAGCCGTCAATGGATAGATTAATGCCCAAAAAGGACAACCCTAACCTCAATCGGGTCTCGTAAGTTTTTTACCCTTCGTTTTTTGACACCGGATTTTTAGGGTAAAACGGGATTACCGTGGCTCGTCTTCGATTTACCATCGCTGGAGACTAGTGCACCATGGTACTGTTCCGTTTCAAATCCAAGCACGCATTTCTAAAAATCCTACGAAATTGTTTCGCCATTTCGGACGAATGTTGCACCTTGCACCGCGGATGTTGCACCCTGTAGATATCGTTATTCGGACGGCCATAACTTCTGGCTCGTTTAGGGTTACGGGAGCCATAACCTGTCAAAACGAATGCCACGGTGATTTCTACGGCTTTGACCGCTTTCAGCCGTCAACGGATAGATTAATGCCCAAAAAGGACAACCCGAACCTCAATCGGGTCTCGTAAGTTTTTTACCCTTCATTTTTTCGACACCGGATTTTTACGGTAAAACGGGATTACCGTGGCTCGTCTTCGATTTACCATCGCTGGAGTCTGGTGCACCATGGTACTGTTCCGTTTCAAATCCATGCATGCATTTCTAAAAGTCGTACGACACTGTTACGCCATTTCGGACGGATGTTGCACCTTGCACCGCGGATGTTGCACCCTCTAGATATCGATTATTCGGACGGCCATAACTTCTGGCTCGTTTAGAGTTACGGGAGCCATAACTTGTCAAAACGAAGGCCACGGTGAGTTCTACGGCTTTGACCACTTTCAGCCGTCAACGGATAGATTAATGCCCAAAAAGGACAACCCGAACCTCAATCGGGTCTCGTAAGTTTTTTACCCTTCGTTTTTTTGACACCGGATTTTTACGGTAAAACGGGATTACCGTGGCTCGTCTTCGATTTACCATCGCTGGAGACTGGTGCACCATGGTACTGTTCCGTTTCAAATCAATGCACGCATTTCTAAAAGTCGTACGACACTGTTTTGCCATTTCGGACGGATGTTGCACCTTGCACCGTGGATATTGCACCCTGTAGATATCGATTATTCGGACGGCCATAACTTCTGGCTCATTCAGAGTTACGGGAGCCATAACCTGTCAAAACGAAGGCCACGGTGAGTTCTACGGCTTTGACGGCTTTCAGCCGTCAACGGATAGATTAATTCCCAAAAAGGACAACCCGAACCTCAATCGGGTCTCGTAAGTATTTTACCCTTCGTTCTTTGACATCGGATTTTTAGGGTAAAACGGGATTACCATGGCTCGTCTTCAATTTACCATCGCTGGAGACTGGTGCACCATGGAACTGTTCCGTTTCAAATCCATGCACACATTTCTAAGAGTCGTACGGCACTGTTACGCCATTTCAGACGGATGTTGCACCTTGCACCGCGGATGTTGCACCCTCTAGATATCGATTATTCGGACGGCCATAATTTCTGGCTCGTTTAGAGTTACGGGAGCCATAACCTGTCAAAACGAAGGCCACAGTGAGTTCTACGGCTTTGACTGCTTTCAGCCGTCAACCGATAGATTAGTGCCCAAAAAGGACAACCCGAACCTCAATCGGATCTAGTAAGTTTTTTACCCTTCGTTTTTTCGACACCGGATTTTTACGGTAAAACGGGATTACCGTGGCTCGTCTTCGATTTACCATCGCTGGAGACTGGTGCACCATGGTACTGTTCCGTTTCAAATCCATGCACACATTTCTAATAGTCGTACGACACAGTTACGCCATTTCGGATGGATGTTGCACCTTGCACCGCGGATGTTGCACCCTCTAGATATCGTTCGGACGGCCATACTTCTGGCTCGTTTAGAGTTACGGGAGCCATAACCTGTCAAAACGAAGGGCACGGTGAGTTCTACGGCTTTGACAGCTTTCAGCCGTCAACGGATAGATTAATGCCCAAAAAGGACAACCCGAACCTCAATCGGGTCTAGTAAGTTTTTTACCCTTCGTTTTTTCGACACCGGATTTTTACGGTAAAACGGGATTACCGTGGCTCGTCTTCGATTTACCATCGCTGGAGACTGGTGCACCATGGTACTGTTCCGTTTCAAATCCATGCACGCATTTCTAAAAGTCGTACGACACTGTTTTGCAATTTCCGACGGATGTTGCACCTTGCACCGCGGATGTTGCACCCTGTGGATATCGATTATTCGGACGGCCATAACTTCTAGCTCGTTTAGAGTTACGGGAGCCATAACCTGTCAAAACAAAGGCCACGGTGAGTTCTACGGCTTTGACTGCTTTCAGCCGGATAGATTAATGCCCAAAATGGACAACCCGAACCTCAATCTGGCCTCGTAAGTTTTTTACCCTTCGTTTTTTGACACCGGATTTTTAGGGTAAAACGGGATTACCGTGGCTCGTCTTCAATTTACCATCGCTGGAGACTGGTGCACCATGGTACTGTTCCGTTTCAAATCCATGCACACATTTCTAAAAGTCGTACGACACTGTTACGCCATTTCGGATGGATGTTGCACCTTGCACCGCGGATGTAGCACCCTCTAGATATCGATTATTCGGACGGCATTAACTTCTGGCTCGTTTAGAGTTACGGGAGCCATAACTTGTCAAAACGAAGGCCACGGTGAGTTCTACGGCTTTGACAGATTTCAGCCGTCAACGGATAGATTAATGCCCAAGAAGGACAACCCGAACCTCAATCGGGTCTCGTAAGTTTTTTACCCTTCGTTTTTTCGACACCGGATTTTTACGGTAAAACGGGATTACTGTGGCTCGTCTTCGATTTACCATCGCTGGAGACTGGTGCACCATGGTACTGTTCCATTTCAAATCCATGCATGCATTTCTAAAAGTCGTACGATACTATTACGCCATTTCGGACGGATGTTGCACCTTGCACCGTGGATGTTGCACCCTCTAGATATCGATTATTCGGACGGCCATAACTTCTGGCTCGTTCAGAGTTAAAGGAGCCATAACCTGTCAAAACGAAGGCCACGGTGAGTTCTACGGCTTTGATAGCTTTCAGCCGTCAACGGATAGATTAATGCCCAAAAAGGACAACCCGAACCTCAATCGGGTCTCGTAAGTTTTTTACCCTTCGTTTTTTCGACACCGGATTTTTACGGTAAAACGGGATTACCGTGGCTCATCTTCGATTTACCATCGCTGGAGACTGGTGCACCATGGTACTGTTCTGTTTCAAATCCATGCACGCATTTCTAAAAGTCGTACGACACTGTTTTGCCATTTCGGACGGATGTTGCACCTTGCACCGTGGATGTTGCACCCTGTGGATATCGATTATTCGGACGGCCATAACTTCTAGCTCGTTTAGAGTTACAGGAGCCATAACCTGTCAAAACGAAGGCCACAGTGAGTTCTACGGCTTTGACTGCTTTCAGCCGTCAACGGATAGATTAATGCCCAAAAAGGACAACCCGAACCTCAATTGGGCCTCGTAAGTTTTTTACCCTTCGTTCTTTGACACCGGATTTTTAGGGTAAAACGGGATTACCATGGCTCGTCTTCCATTTACCATCGCTAGAGACTGGTGCTCCATTGTACAGTTTCGTTTCAAATCCATGCACACATTTCTAAAAGTCGTACGACACTGTTACGCCATTTCGGATGGATGTTGCACCTTGCACCGCGGATGTTGCACCCTCTAGGTATCGAATATGCGGACTGCCAAAACTTCTGGCTCGTTTAGAGTTACGGGAGCCATAACCTGTCAAAACGAAGACCACGGTGATTTCTACGGCTTTGACAGCTTTCAGCCGTCAACGGATAGATTAATGCCCAAAAAGGACAACCCGAACCTCAATCGGGTCTCGTAAGTTTTTTACCCTTCGTTTTTTCGACATCGGATTTTTACGGTAAAACGGGATTACCGTGGCACGTCTACCATTTACCATCGCTGGAGACTGGTGCACCATGGTACTGTTACGTTTCGAATCCATGCATGCATTTCTAAAAGTCGTACGACACCGTTACGCCATTTCGGACGGATGTTGCACCTTGCACCGCGGATGTTGCACCATCTAGATATCGATTATTCGGACGGCCTTAAGTTCTGGCTCGTTCAGTGTTAAGGGAGCCATAACCTGTCAAAACGAAGGCCACGCTGAGTTCTACTGCTTTGACAGCTTTCAGCCGTCAACGGATAGATTAACGCCCAAAAAGGACAACCCGAAGCTCAATCTGATCTCGTAAGTTTTTTACCCTTCGTTTTTTCGACACCGGATTTTTACGGTAAAACGGGATTACCGTGGCTCGTCTTCGATTTACCATCGCTGGACACTGGTGCACCATGGTACCGTTCCATTTCAAATCCAAGCACGCATTTCTAAAAATCCTACGTCATTGTTTCGCCATTTCGGACGAATGTTGCACCTTGCACCGCGGATGTTGCACCCTGTAGATATCGATTATTCGGACGGCCATAACTTCTGGCTCGTTTAGAGCTACGGGAGCCATAACCTGTCAAAACGAAGGCCACGGTGAGTTCTACGGCTCTGACTGCTTTCAGCCGTCAACGGATAGATTAATGCCCAAAAAGGATAACCCGAACCTCAATCGGGTCTCGTAAGTTTTTTACCCTTCGTTTTTTGACACCGCATTTTTACGGTAAAACGGGATTAACGTGGCTCGTCTTCGATTTACCATCGCTGGAGACTGGTGCACCATGGTGCTGTTCCGTTTCAAATCCATGCATGCATTTCTAAAAGTCGTACGACACTGTTACGCCATTTCGGACGGATGTTGCACCTTGCACTGCGGATGTTGCACCCTCTAGATATCGATTATTCGGACGGCCATAACTTCTGGCTCGTTTAGAGTTACGGGAGCCATAACCTGTCAAAAAGAAGGCCACGGTGTGTTCTACGGCTTTGATAGCTTTCAGCCGTCAACGGATAGATTAATGCCCAAAAAGGACAACCCGAACCTCAATCGGGTCTCGTAGGTTTTTTACCCTTCGTTTTTTGACACCGGATTTTTACGGTAAAACGGGATTACCGTGGCTCCTCTTCGATTTACCCTCGCTGGAGACTGGTGCACCATGGTACTGTTCTGTTTCAAATCCATGCACACATTTCCAAAAGTCGTACGACACTGTTACGCCATTTCGGATGGATGTTGCACCTTGCACCGCGGATGTTGCACCCTGTAGATATCGATTATTCGGACGGCCATAACTTCTGGCTCGTTTAGAGTTACGGGAGCCATAACCTGTCAAAACGAACGCCACGGTGAGTTTTACGGCTTTGACAGCTTTCAGCCATCAAAGGATCGATTAATGCCCAAAAAGGACAACCCGAACCTCAATCGGGTCTCGTAAGTTTTTTTCCCTTCGTTTTTTTGACACCGGATTTTTACGGTAAAACGGGATTACCGTGGCTCGTCTTCGATTTACCATCGCTGGAGACTGGTGCACCATGGTACTGTTCCGTTTCAAATTAGTGCACACAATTCTAAAAGTCATACGACACTGTTTCGCCGTTTCGGACGAATGTTGCACCTTGCACCGTGGATGTTGCACCCTCTAGATATCGATTATTCGGACGGCCATAACTTCTGGCTCGTTTAGAGTTACGGGGGCCATAACCTGTCAAAACGAAGGCCACGACGAGTTCTACGGCTTTGAAAGCTTTCTTCCGTCAACGGATTGATTAATGCCCAAAAAGGACAACCCGAACCTCAATCGGGTCTCGTAAGTTTTTTACCCTTCGTTTTTGGACACCGGATTTTTACGGTAAAACGGGATTACCGTGGCTCGTCTTCGATTTACCATCGCTGGAGACTGGTGCACCATGGTAATGTTCCGATTCAAATCCATGCACGCATTTCTAAAAGTCGTACGACACTGTTTTGCCATTTCGGACGGATGTTACACCTTGCACCGCGGATGTTGCACCTTGTAGATATCGATTATTCGGACGGCCATAACTTCTGGCTCGTTAAGAGTTACGGGAGCCATAACCTGTCAAAACGAAGGCCACGGTGAGTTCTACGGCTTTGACAGCTTTCAGCCCTCAACGGATAGATTAATGCCCAAAAAGGACAACCCGAACCTCAATCGGGTCTCGTAAGTTTTTTACCCTTCGTTTTTTGACACCGGATTTTTAGGGTAAAACGGGATTACCGGGGCTCGTCTTCAATTTACCATCGCTGGAGACTGGTGCACCATGGTACTGTTCCGTTTCAAATCCATGCACACGTTTCTAAAAGTCGTACAGCACTGTTAAGCCATTTCGGACGGATGTTGCACCTTGCACCGCGGATGTTGCACCCTCTAGATATCGATTATTCGGACGGCCATAACTTCTGGCTCGTTTAGAGTTACAGGAGCCATAACCTGTCAAAACGAAGGCCACGGTGAGTTCTACGGCTTTGACAGCTTTCAGCCGTCAACGGATAGATTAATGCCCAAAAAGGACAACCCGAACCTCAATCGGGTCTAGTAAGTTTTTTACCCTTCGTTTTTTCGACACCGGATTTTTACGGTAAAACGGGATTACCGTGGCTCGTCTTCGATTTACCATCGCTGGAGACTGGTGCACCATGGTACTGTTCCGTTTCAAATCCATGCACACATTTCTAAAAGTCGTACGGCACTGTTACGCCATTTCGGACGGATGTTGCACCTTGCACCGCGGATGTTGCACCCTCTAGATATCGATTATTCGAACGGCCATAACTTCTGGCTCGTTTAGAGTTACGGGAGCCATAACCTGTCAAAACGAAGGCCACGGTGAGTTCTACGGCTTTGACAGCTTTCAGCCTTCAACGGATAGATTAATGCCTAAAAAGGACAACCCGAACATCAATCGGGTCTCGTAAGTTTTTTACACATCGTTTTTTGACACCGGATTTTTAGGGTAAAACGGGATTACCATGGCTCGTCTTCAATTTACCATCGCTGGAGACTGGTGCACCACGGTACTATTCCATTTCAAATCCATGCACGCATTTCTAAAAGTCGTACGATACTGTTTTGCCATTTCGGACGGATGTTGCACCTTGCACCGCGGATGTTGCACCCTGTGGATATCGATTATTCGGACGGCCATAACTTCTAGCCCGTTTAGAGTTACGGGAGCCATAACCTGTCAAAACGAAGGCCACGGTGAGTTCTACGGCTTTGACTACTTTCAGCCGGATAGATTAATGCCCAAAATGGACAACCCGAACCTCAATCTGGCCTCGTAAGTTTTTTACCCTTCGTTTTTTGACACCGGATTTTTAGGGTAAAACGGGATTACCGTGGCTCGTCTTCAATTTACCATCGCTGGAGACCGGTGCACCATGGTACTGTTCCGTTTCAAATCCATGCACACATTTACAAAAGTCGTACGACACTGTTACGCCATTTCGGATGGATGTTGCACCTTCCATCGCTGATGTTGCACCCTCTAGATATCGATTATTCGGACGGCCATAACTTCTGGCTCGTTTAGAGTTACGGGAGCCATAACCTGTCAAAACGAAGGCCACGACGAGTTCTACAGCTTTGAAAGCTTTCTGCCGTCAACGGATAGATTAATGCCCAAAAAGGACAACCCGAACCTCAATCGGGTCTCGTAAGTTTTTTACCCTTCGTTTTTTTGACACCGGATTTTTACGGTAAAACAGGATTACCGTGGCTCGTCTTCGATTTACCATCGCTGGAGACTGGTGCACCATGGTACTGTTCCGTTTCAAATTAGTGCACACAATTCTAAAAGTCATACGACACTGTTTCGCCATTTCGGACGAATGTTGCACCTTGCACCGTGGATGTTGCACCCTCTAGATATCGATTATTCGGACGGCCATAACTTCTGGCTCGTTTAGAGTTACGGGAGCCATAACCTGTCAAAACGAAGGCCACGACGAGTTCTACGGCTTTGAAAGCTTTCTGCCGTAAACGGATAGATTAATGCCCAAAAAGGACAACCCGAACCTCAATCGGGCCTCGTAAGTTTTTTACCCTTCGTTTTTTGACACCGGATTTTTACGGTAAAACGGGATTACCGTGGCTCGTCTTCGATTTACCATCGCTGGAGACTAGTGCACCATGGTACTGTTCCGTTTCAAATCCATGCATGCATTTCTAAAAGTCGTACGACACTGTTACGCCATTTCGGATGGATATTGCACCTTGCACCGCGGATGTTGCACCCTCTAGATATCGATTATTCGGACGGCCATAACTTCTAGCTCGTTTAGAGTTACGGGAGCCATAACCTGTCAAAACGAAGGCCACGGTGAGTTCTACGGCTTTGACCACATTCAGCCGCCAACGGATAGATTAATGCCCAAAAAGGACAACCCGAACCTCAATCGGGTCTCGTAAGTTTTTTACCCTTCGTTTTTTCGACACCGGATTTTTACGGTAAAACGGGATTACCCTGGCTCGTCTTCGATTTACCATCGCTGGAAAATGGTGCACCATGGTACTGTTCCGTTTCAAATCCATGCACGCATTTCTAAAAGTCGTACGACACTGTTTTGCCATTTCGGACGGATGTTGCACCTTGCACCGCGGATGTTGCACCTTGTAGATATCGATTATTCGGACGGCCATAACTTCTGGCTCGTTTAGAGTTACGGGAGCCATAACCTGTCAAAACGAAGGCCACGGTGAGTTCTACGGCTTTGATCGCTTTCAGCCGTCAACGGATAGATTAATGCCCAAAAAGGACAACCCGAACCTCAATAGGGTCTCGTAAGTTTTTAACCCTTCGTTTTTTGACACCGGATTTTTAGGGTAAAACGGGATTACCGGGGCTCGTCTTCAATTTACCTTCGCTGGAGACTGGTGCACCATGGTACTGTTCCGTTTCAAATCCATGCACACGTTTCTAAAAGTCGTACGGCACTGTTAAGGCATTTCGGACGGATGTTGCACCTTGCACCGCGGATGTTGCACCCTCTAGATATCGATTATTCGGACGGCCATAACTTCTGGCTCGTTTAGAGTTACGGGAGCCATAACCTGTCAAAACGAAGGCCACGGTGAGTTCTACGGCTTTGAAAGCTTTCAGCCATCAACGGATAGATTAATGCCCAAAAAGGATAACCCGAACCTCAATCGGGTCTAGTAAGTTTTTTACCCTTCGTTTTTTCGACACCGGATTTTTACGGTAAAACGGGATTACCGTGGCTCGTCTTCGATTTACCATCGCTGGAGACTGGTGCACCATGGTACTGTTCCGTTTCAAATCCATGCACACATTTCTAAAAGTCGTACGACACTGTTAAGCCATTTCGGACCGATGTTGCACCTTGCACCGCGGATGTTGCACCCTCTAGATATCGATTATTCGGACGGCCATAACTTCTGGGTCGTTTAGAGTTACGGGAGCCATAACCTGTCAAAATGAAGGCCACGGTGAGTTCTACGGCTTTGACAGCTTTCAGCCGTCAACGGATAGATTAATGCCTAAAAAGGACAACCCGAACATCAATCGGGTCTCGTAAGTTTTTTACCCATCGTTTTTTGACACCGGATTTTTAGGGTAAAACGAGATTACCATGGCTCGTCTTCAATTTACCATCGCTGGAGACTGGTGCACCACGGTACTGTTCCATTTCAAATCCATGCACGCATTTCTAAAAGTCGTACGATGCTGTTTTGCCATTTCGGACGGATGTTGCACCTTGCACCGCGGATGTTGCACCCTGTGGATATCGATTATTCGGACGACCATAACTTCTAGCCCGTTTAGAGTTACGGGAGCCATAACTTGTCAAAACGAAGGCCACGGTGAGTTCTACGGCTTTGACTGCTTTCAGCCGGATAGATTAATGCCCAAAATGGACAACCCGAACCTCAATCTGGCCTCGCAAGTTTTTTACCCTTCGTTTTTTGACACCGGATTTTTAGGGTAAAACGGGATTACCGTGGCTCGTCTTCAATTTACCATCGCTGGAGACCGGTGCACCATGGTACTGTTCCGTTTCAAATCCATGCACACATTTCCAAAAGTCGTACGACACTGTTACGCCATTTTGGATGGATGTTGCACCTTGCACCGCGGATGTTGCACCCTCTAGATATCGATTATTCGGACGGCCATAACTTCTGGCTCGTTTAGAGTTACGGGAGCCATAACCTGTCAAAACGAAGGCCACGGTGAGTTTTACGGCTTTGACAGCTTTCAGCCGTCAAAGGATCGATTAATGCCCAAAAAGGACAACCCGAACCTCAATCGCGTCTCGTAAGTTTTTTACCCTTCGTTTTTTTGACACCGGATTTTTACGGTAAAACGGGATTACCGTGGCTCGTCTTCGATTTACCATCGCTGGAGACTGGTGCACCATGGTACTGTTCCGTTTCAAATTAGTGCACACATTTCGAAAAGTCATACGACACTGTTTCGCCATTTCGGACGAATGTTGCACCTTGCGCCACGGATGTTGCACCCTCTAGATATCGATTATTCGGACGGCCGTAACTTCTGGCTCGTTTAGAATTACGGGAGCCATAACCTGTCAAAACGAAGGCCACGGCGAGTTCTACAGCTTTGAAAGCTTTCTGCCATCAACGGATAGATTAATGCCCAAAAAGGACAACCCGAACCTCAATCGGGTCTCGTAAGTTTTTCACCCTTCGTTTTTTGACACCAGATTTTTACGGTAAAACGGGATTACCGTGGCTCGTCTTCGATTTACCATCGCTGGAGACTGGTGCACCATGGTACTGTTCCGTTTCAAATCCATGCATGCATTTCTAAAAGTCGTACGACAATGT
The DNA here is from genome assembly GCA_030765085.1 of Allium cepa. NCBI lineage: Eukaryota > Viridiplantae > Streptophyta > Magnoliopsida > Asparagales > Amaryllidaceae > Allium > Allium cepa. The sequence goes on along the minus strand of CM060943.1, from coordinate 30,486,932 downwards.
TACGCCATTTCGGATGGATATTGCACCTTGCACCGTGGATGTTGCACCCTCTAGATATCGATTATTCGGACAGCCATAACTTCTGGCTCGTTTAGAGTTACGGGAGCCATAACCTATCAAAACGGCCACGGTGAGTTCTACGGCTTTGACCGCTTTCAGCCGTCAACGGATAGATTAATGCCCAAAAAGGATAACCCGAACCTCAATCGGGTCTCGTAAGTTTTTTACCCTTCGTTTTTTCGACACCGGATTTTTACGGTAAAACGGGATTACCGTGGCTCGTCTTCGATTTACCATCGCTGGAGAATGGTGCACCATGGTACTGTTCCATTTCAAATCCATGCACGCATTTCTAAAAGTCGAACGACACTGTTTTGCCATTTCGGACGGATGTTACACCTTGCACCGCAGATGTTGCACCTTGTAGATATCGATTATTCGGACGACCATAAATTCTGGCTCGTTTAGAGTTACGAGAGCCATAACCTGTCAAAACAAAGGCCACGGTGAGTTCTACGGCTTTGACAGCTTTCAGCCGTCAACGGATAGATTAATGCCCAAAAAGGACAACCCGAACCTCAATCGGGTCTCGTAAGTTTTTTACCCTTCGTTTTTTGACACCAGATTTTTAGGGTAAAACGGGATTACCGGGGCTCGTCTTCAATTTACCATCGCTGGAGACTGGTGCACCATGGTACTGTTCTGTTTCAAATCCATGCACACATTTCTAAAAGTCGTACGGCACTGTAAAGCCATTTCGGACGGATGTTGCACCTTGCACCGCGGATGTTGCACCCTCTAGATATCGATTATTCGGACGGCCATAACTTCTGGCTCGTTTAGAGTTACGGGAGCCATAACCTGTCAAAACGAAGGCCACGGTGAGTTCTACGGCTTTGACCGCTTTCAGCCGTCAACGGATAGATTAATGCCCAAAAAGGACAACCGGAACCTCAATCGGGTCTAGTAAGTTTTTTACCCTTCGTTTTTTCGACACCGGATTTTTACGGTAAAACGGGATTACCGTGGCTCGTCTTAGATTTACCATCGCCGGAGACTGGTGCACCATGGTACTGTTCCGTTTCAAATCCATGCACACATTTTTTAAAGTCGTACGACACTGTTAAGCCATTTCGGACGGATGTTGCACCTTGCACCGCGGATGTTGCACCCTCTAGATATCGATTATTCGGACGGCCATAACTTCTGGCTCGTTTAGAGTTACGGGAGCCATAACCTGTCAAAACGAAGGCCACGGTGAGTTCTACGGCTTTGACAGCTTTCAGCCATCAACGGATATATTAATGCCTAAAAAGGACAACCCGAACCTCAATCGGGTCTCGTAAGTTTTTTACCCATCGTTTTTTGACACCGGATTTTTAGGGTAAAACGGGATTACCATGGCTCGTCTTCAATTTACCATCGCAGGAGACTGGTGCACCACGGTACTGTTCCATTTCAAATCCATGCACGCATTTCTAAAAGTCGTACGACACTGTTTTGCCATTTCGGACGGATGTTGCACCTTGCACCGCGGATGTTGCACCCTGTGGATATCGATTATTCGGACGGCTATAACTTCTAGCTCGTTTAGAGTTACGGGAGCCATAACCTGTCAAAACGAAGGCCACGGTGAGTTCTACGGCTTTGACTGCTTTCAGCCGGATAGATTAATGCCCAAAATGGACAACCCGAACCTCAATCTGGCCTCGTAAGTTTTTTACCCTTCGTTTTTTGACACCGGATTTTTAGGGTAAAACGGGATTACCGTGGCTCGTTTTCAATTTACCATCGCTGGAGACTGGTGCACCATGGTACTGTTCCGTTTCAAATCCATGCACACATTTCTAAAATTCGTACGACACTGTTACGCCATTTCGGATGGATGTTGCACCTTGCACCGCGGATGTTGCACCCTCTAGATATCGATTATTCGGACGGCCATAACTTCTGGCTCGTTTAGAGTTACGGGAGCCATAACCTGTCAAAACGAAGGCCACGGTGAGTTCTACGGCTTTGACAGCTTTCACCCGTCAACGGATCGATTAATGCCCAAAAAGGACAACCCGAACCTCAATCGGGTCTCGTATGTTTTTTACCCTTCGTTTTTTCGACACCGGATTTTTACGATAAAACGGGATTACCGTGGCTCGTCTTCGATTTACCATCGCTGGAGACTGGTGCACCATGGTACTGTTCCGTTTCAAATCCATGCATGCATTTCTAAAAGTCGTACGACACTGTTACGCCATTTCGGACGGATGTTGCACCTTGCACCGCGGATGTTGCACCCTCTAGATATCGATTATTCGGACGGCCATAAATTCTGGCTCGTTCAGAGTTAAGGGAGCCATAACCTGTCAAAACGAAGGCCACGGCGAGTTCTACGGCTTTGATAGCTTTCAGCCGTCAACGGATAGATTAATGCCCAAAAAGGACAACCCGAACCTCAATTTGGTCTCGTAAGTTTTTTACCCTTCGTTTTTTCGACACCGGATTTTTACGGTAAAACGGGATTACCGTGGCTCGTCTTCGATTTACCATCGCTGGAGACTGGTGCAGCATGGTACTGTTCCGTTTCAAATCCATGCACGCATTTCTAAAAGTCGTACGACACTGTTTTGCCATTTCGAACGGATGTTGCACCTTGCACCGCGGATGTTGCACCCTGTGGATATCAATTATTCGGACGGCCATAACTTCTTGCTCGTTTAGAGTTACAGGAGCGATAACATGTCAAAACGAAGGCCACGGTGATTTCTATGGCTTTGACTGCTTTCAGCCGTCAACGGATAGATTAATGCCCAAAAAGGACAACCCGAACCTCAATCGGGTCTCGTAAGTTTTTTACCCTTCGTTTTTTCGACACCGGATTTTTACGGTAAAACGGGATTACCGTGGCTCGTCTTCGATTTACCATCGCTGGAGACTGGTGCGCCATGGTACTGTTCCGTTTCAAATCCAAGCACGCATTTCTAAAAATCCTACGACATTGTTTCGCCATTTCGGACGAATGTTGCAACTTGCACCGCGGATGTTGCACCCTGTAGATATCGATTATTCGGACGGCCATAACTTCTGGCTCGTTTAGAGCTACGGGAGCCATAACCTGTCAAAACGAAGGCCACAGTGAGTTCTACGGCTTTGATCGCTTTCAGCCGTCAACGGATAGATTAATGCCCAAAAAGGACAACCCGAACCTCAATCGGGTCTCGTAAGTTTTTTACCCTTCGTTTTTTGACACCGGATTTTTACGGTAAAACGGGATTACCGTGGCTCGTCTTCGATTTACCATCGCTGGAGACTGGTGCACCATGGTGCTGTTCCGTTTCAAATCCATGCATGCATTTCTAAAAGTCGTACGACACTGTTACGCCATTTCGGACGGATGTTGCACCTTGCACCGCGGATGTTGCACCCTCTTGATATCGATTATTCGGACGGCCATAACTTCTGGCTCGTTTAGAGTTACGGGAGCCATAACCTGTCAAAAAGAAGGCCACGGTGAGTTCTACGACTTTGATAGCTTTCAGCCGTCAACGGATAGATTAATGCCCAAAAATGACAACCCGAACCTCAATCGGGTCTCGTAAGTTTTTTACCCTTCGTTTTTTCGACACCGGATTTTTACGGTAAAACGGGATTACCGTGGCTCGTCATCGATTTACCATCGCTGGAGACTTGTGCACCATGGTACTGTTCCGTTTCAAATCAGTGCTCACATTTCTAAAAGTTATACGACACTGTTTCGCCATTTCGGACGAATGTTGCACCTTGCACCGCGGATGTTGCACCCTGTAGATATCGATTATTCGGACGGCCATAACTTCTGGCTCGTTTAGAGTTACGGGAGCCATAACATGTCAAAACAAAGGCCACGGTGAGTTCTACGGCTTTGATAGCTTTCAGCCGTCAACGGATAGACTAATGCCCAAAAAGGACAATCCGAACCTCAATCGGGACTCGTAAGTTTTTTACCCTTCGTTTTTTGACACCGGATTTTTACGGTAAAATGGGATTACCGTGGCTCGTCTTCGATTTACCATCGCTGGAGACTTGTGCACCACGGTACTGTTCCGTTTCAAATTAGTGCACACATTTCTAAAAGTCATACGACACTGTTTCGCCATTTCGGATGAATGTTGCACCTTGCACCGCGGATGTTGCACCCTCTAGATATCGATTATTCGGACGGCCATAACTTCTGGCTCGTTTTGAGTTACGGGAGCCATAACCTGTCAAAACGAAGGCCACGGTGAGTTCTACAGATTTGACCGCTTTCAGCCGTCAACGGATAGATTAATGCCCAAAAAGGACAACCCGAACCTCAATCGGGACTCGTAAGTTTTTTACCCTTCGTTTTTTGACACCGGATTTTTACGGTAAAATGGGATTACCGTGGCTCGTCTTCGATTTACCATCGCTGGAGACTTGTGCACCATGGTACTCTTCCGTTTCAAATTAGTGCACACATTTCTAAAAGTCATACGACACTGTTTCGCCATTTCGGACGAATGTTGCACCTTGCACCGCGGACGTTGCACCCTCTAGATATCGATTATTCGGACGGCCATAACTTCTGGCTCGTTTAGAGTTACGGGAGCCACAACCTGTCAAAACGAAGGCCACGGTGAGTTCTACGGCTTTGATAGCTTTCAGCCGTCAACGGATAGATTAATGCCCAAAAAGGACAACCCGAACCTCAATCGGGTCTCGTAAGTTTTTTACCCTTCGTTTTTTGACACCGGATTTTTACGGTAAAACGGGATTACCGTGGCTCGTCTTCGATTTACCATCGCTGGAGACTGGTGCACCATGGTGTTGTTCCGTTTTCAAATCCATGCATGCATTTCTAAAAGTAGTACGACACTGTTACGCCATTTCGGACGGATGTTGGACCCTCTTGATATCGATTATTCGGACGGCCATAACTTCTGGCTCGTTTTGAGTTACGGGAGCCATAACCTGTCAAAAAGAAGGCCACGGTGAGTTCTTAGGCTTTGATAGCTTTCAGCCATCAACGGATAGATTAATGCCCAAAAAGGACAACCCGAACCTCAATCGGGTCTCGTAGGTTTTTTACCCTTCGTTTTTTGACACCAGATTTTTACGGTAAAACGGGATTACCGTGGCTCGTCTTCGATTTACCATCGCTGGAGACTGGTGCACCATGGTTCTGTTCCGTTTCAAATCCATGCATGCATTTCTAAAAGTCGTAAGACACTGTTACGCCATTTCGGACGGATGTTGCACCTTGCACCGCGGATGTTGCACCCTCTAGATATCGATTATTTGGACGGCCATAACTTCTGGCTCGTTTAGAGTTACGGGAGCCATAACCTGTCAAAACGAAGGCCACGGTGAGCTCTATGGCTGTGATAGCTTTCAGCCGTCAACGGATAGATTAATGCCCAAAAAGGACAACCCGAACCTCAATCGGGTCTCGTAAGTTTTTTACCCTTCGTTTTTTGACACCGAATTTTTACGGTAAAACGGGATTACCGTGGCTCGTCTTCGATTTACCATCGCTGGTGACTGGTGCACCATGGTACTGTTCCGTTTCAAATCAGTGCACACATTTCTAAAAGTCATACGACATTGTTTCGCCATTTCGGACGAATGTTGCACCTTGCACCGCGGATGTTGCACCCTGTAGATATCGATTATTCGGACGGCCATAACTTCTGGCTCGTTCAGAGTTAAGGGAGCCATAACCTGTCAAAACGAAGGCCACGGTGAGTTCTACGGCTTTGATAGCTTTTAGCCATCAACGGATAGATTAATGCCCAAAAAGGACAACCCGAACCTCAATCGGGTCTCGTAAGTTTTTTACCCTTCGTTTTTTGACACCGGATTTTTAGGGTAAAACGGGATTACCGTGGCTCGTCTTCAATTTACCATCGCTGGAGACTGGTGCACCATGGTACAATTCCGTTTCAAATCCATGCATACATTTCTAAAAGTCGTACGGCACTGTTACGCCATTTCGGACGGATGTTGCACCTTGCACCGCGGATGTTGCACCCTGTAGATATCGATTATTCGGACGGCCATAACTTCTGGCTCGTTTAGAGTTACGGGAGCCATATCCTATCAAAACGAAGGCCACGGTGAGTTCTACGGCTTTGACAGCTTTCAGCCGTCAACCGATATATTAATGCCCAAAAAGGACAACCCGAACCTCAATCGGGTCTCGTAAGTTTTTACCCTTCATTTTTTTAACACCGGATTTTTACGGTAAAACGGGATTACCGTGGCTCGTCTTCGATTTACCGTCGCTGGAGACTGGTGCACCATGGTACTGTTCCATTTCAAATCCATGCATGCATTTCAAAAAGTCGTACGACACTGTTACGCCATTTCGGACGGATGTTGCACCTTGCACCGCGGATGTTGCACCCTCTAGATATCGATTATTCGGACGGCCATAACTTCTGGCTCGTTTAGAGTTACGGGAGCCATAACCTGTCAAAACGAAGGCCACGGTGAGTTCTACGGCTTTGACCGCTTTCAGCCGTCAACGGATAGATTAATGCCCAAAAAGGACAACCCGAACCTCAATCGGGTCTCGTAAGTTTTTTACCCTTCGTTTTTTCGACACCGGATTTTTACGGTAAAACGGGATTACCGTGGCTCGTCTTCGATTTACCATCGCTGGAGACTGGTGCACCATGGTACTGTTCCGTTTCAAATCCATGCATGCATTTCTAAAAGTCGTACGACACTGTTACGCCATTTCGGACGGATGTTGCACCTTGCACCGCGGATGTTGCACCCTCTTGATATCGATTATTCGGACGACCATAACTTCTGGGTCGTTCAGAGTTAAGGGAGCCATAACCTGTCAAAGCGAAGGCCACGGTGAGTTCTACGGCTTTGACCTCTTTAAGCCGTCAATGGATAGATTAATGCCCAAAAAGGACAACCCGAACCTCAATCGGGTCTCGTAAGTTTTTTACCCTTCGTTTTTTGACACCGGATTTTTAGGGTAAAACGGGATTACCGTGGCTCGTCTTCAATTTACCATCGCTGGAGACTGGTCCACCATGGTACTATTCCGTTTCAAATCCATGCATGCATTTCAAAAAGTCGTACGACACTGTTACACCATTTCGGACGGATGTTGCACCTTGCACCGCGGATGTTGCACCCTATAGATATCGATTATTCGGACGGCCATAACTTCTGGCTCGTTTAGAGTTACGGGAGCCATAACCTGTCAAAACGAAGGCCACGGTGAGTTCTACGGCTTCGCTAGCTTTCAGCCGTCAACGGGTAGATTAATGCCCAAAAAGGACAACTCGAACCTCAATCGGGTCTCGTAAGTTTTTTACCCTTCGTTTTTTGACACCGTATTTTTACGGTAAAACGGGATTACCATGGCTCGTCTTCGATTTACCATCGCTGGAGACTGGTGCACCATGGTACTGTTCCGTTTCAAATCCATGCACGCATTTCTAAAAGTCGTACGACACTGTTTTGCCATTTCGGACGGATGTTGCACCTTGCACCGCGGATGTTGCACCCTGTAGATATCGATTATTCGGACGGCCATAACTTCTAGCTCGTTTAGAGTTACAGGAGCCATAGCCTGTCAAAACGAAGGCCACGGTGAGTTCTACGGCTTTGACAGCTTTCAGCCGTCAACGGATAGATTAATGCCCAAAAAGGACAACCCGAACCTCAATCGGGTCTCGTAAGTTTTTTACCCTTCGTTTTTTCGACACCGGATTTTTACGGTAAAACGGGATTACCGTGGCTCGTCTTCGATTTACCATAGCTGGAGACTGGTGCACCATGGTACTGTTACGATTCAAATCCATGAATGCATTTCAAAAAGTCGTACGACACTGTTACGCCATTTCAGACGGATGTTGCACCTTGCACCGCGGATGTTGCACCCTCTAGATATCGATTATTCGGACGGCCATAACTTCTGGCTCGTTCAGAGTTAAGAGAGCCATAACCTGTCAAAAAGAAGGCCACGGTGAGTTCTACGGCTTTGATAGTTTTCAGCCGTCAAAGAATAGATTAATGCCCAAAAAGGACAACCCGAACCTCAATCGGATCTCGTAAGTTTTTTACCCTTCGTTTTTTCGACACCGGATTTTTACGGTAAAACGGGATTACTGTGGCTCGTCTTCGATTTACCATCGCTGGAGACTGGTGCACCAAGGTACTGTTCCTTTTCAAATCAGTGCACACATTTATAAATGTCATACGACACTATTTTGCCATTTCGGACGAATGTTGCACCATGCACCGCGGATGTTGCACCCTGTAGATATCGATTATTCGGACGGCCATAACTTCTGGCTCGTTTAGAGTTACGGGAGCCATAACTTGTCAGAACGAAGGCCACGGTGAGTTCTATGGCTTCGACTGCTTTCAGCCGTCAACGGATAGATTAATGCCCAAAAAGGACAACCCGAACCTCAATCGGGTCTCGTAAGTTTTTTACCCTTCGTTTTTTCGACACCGGATTTTTACGGTAAAACGGGATTACCATGGCTCGTCTTCGATTTACCATCGCTGGAGACTGTTGCACCATGGTACTGTTCCGTTTCAAATCCGTGCATGCATTTCTAAAAGTCATACGACGCTATTACGCCATTTCGGACGGATGTTGCACCTTGCACCGCGGATGTTGCACCCTCTAGATGTCGATTATTTGGACGGCCATAACTTCTGGCTCGTTTGGAGTTACGGGAGCCATAACCTGTCAAAACGAACACCACGTTGAGTTCTACGGATTTGATAGCTTTCAGCCGTCATCGGATAGATTAATGCCCAAAAAGGACAACCCGAACCTCAATCGGGTCTCGTAAGTTTTTTACCCTTCGTTTTTTCGACACCGGATTTTTACGGTAAAACGGGATTATCGTGGCTCGTCTTCGATTTACCATCGCTGGAGACTGGTGCACCATGGTACTGTTCCGTTTCAAATTAGTGCACACATTTCTAAAAGTCATACGACGCTGTTTCGCCATTTCGGACGAATGTTGCACCTTGCACCGCGGATGTTGCACCCTCTAGATATCGATTATTCGGACGGCCATAACTTCTGGCTCGTTTAGAGTTACGGGAGCCATAACCTGTCAAAACGAAGGCCACGATGTGTTCTACGGCTTTGACAGCTTTCGGCCGTCAACGGATAGATTAATGCCCAAAAATCACAACCCGAACCTCAATCGGGTCTCGTAAGTTTTTTACCCTTCGTTTTTTGACACCGGATTTTTACGGTAAAACGGGATTACCGTGGCTCGTCTTCGATTTACCATCGCTGGAGACTGGTGCACCATGGTACTGTTCCGTTTCAAATCCATGCATGCATTTCTAAAAGTCGTACGACAGTGTTACGCCATTTCGGACGGATATTGCACCTTGCACTACGGATGTTGCACCCTCTAGATATCGATTATTCGGATGGCCATAACTTCTGGCTCGTTTAGAGTTACGGGAGCCATAACCTGTCAAAACGAAGGCCACGGTGAGTTCTACGGCTTTGACCGCTTTCAGCCGTCAACGGATAGATTAATGCCCAAAAAGGACAACCCGAACCTCAATCGGGTCTCGTAAGTTTTTTACCCTTCGTTTTTTCGACACCGGATTTTTACGGTAAAACGGGATTACCGTGGCTCGTCTTCGATTTACCATCGCTGGAGACTGTTGCACCATGGTACTGTTCCGTTTCAAATCCGTGCATGCATTTCTAAAAGTCGTACGACACTATTACGCCATTTCGGACGGATGTTGCACCTTGCACCGCGGATGTTGCGCCCTCTAGATGTCGATTATTCGGACGGCATAACTTCTGGCTCGTTTGGAGTTACGGGAGCCATAACCTGTCAAAACGAACGCCACGTTGAGTTCTACGGCTTTGATAGCTTTCAGCCGTCATCGGATAGATTAATGCCCAAAAAGGACAACCCGAACCTCAATCGGGTCTCGTGAGTTTTTTACCCTTCGTTTTTTCGACACCGGATTTTTACGGTAAAACGGGATTATCGTGGCTCGTCTTCGATTTACCATCGCTGGAGACTGGTGCACCATGGTACTGTTCCGTTTCAAATTAGTGCACACATTTCTAAAAGTCATACGACGCTGTTTCGCCATTTCGGACGAATGTTGCACCTTGCACCACGGATGTTGCACCCTCTAGATATCGATTATTCGGACGGCCATAACTTCTGGCTCGTTTAGAGTTACGGGAGCCATAACCTGTCAAAACGAAGGCCACGGTGAGTTCTACGGCTTTGACAGCTTTCGGCCGTCAACGGATAGATTAATGCCCAAAAATAACAACCCGACCTCAATCGGGTCTCGTAAGTTTTTTACCCTTCGTTTTTTGACACCGGATTTTTACGGTAAAACGGGATTACCGTGGCTCGTCTTCGATTTACCATCGCTAGAGACTGGTGCACCATGGTACTGTTCCGTTTCAAATCCATGCATGCATTTCTAAAAGTCGTACGACACTGTTATGCCATTTCGGACGGATATTGCACCTTGCACCACGGATGTTGCACCCTCTAGATATCGATTATTCGGACGGCCATAACTTCTGGCTCGTTTAGAGTTACGGGAGCCATAACCTATCAAAACGAAGGCCATGGTGAGTTCTACGGCTTTGACCGCTTTCCGCCGTCAATGGATAGATTAATGCCCAAAAAGGACAACCCGAACCTCAATCGGGTCTCGTAAGTATTTTACCCTTCGTTTTTTCGACACCGGATTTTTACGGTAAAACGGGATTAACGTGGCTCGTCTTCAATTTACCATCGCTGGAGACTGGTGCACCATGGTGCTGTTCCGTTTCAAATCCATGCACGCATTTCTAAAAGTCATACGACACTATTTCGCCATTTCGGACGGATGTTGCACCTTGCACCGCGGATGTTGCACCCTGTAGATATCGATTATTCGGACGGCCATAACTTCTGGCTCGTTTAGAGTTACGGGAGCCATAACTTGTCAGAACGAAGGCCACGGTGAGTTCTATGGCTTCGACTGCTTTCAGCCGTCAACGGATAGATTAATGCCCAAAAAGGACAACCCGAACCTCAATCGGGTCTCGTAAGTTTTTTACCCTTCGTTTTTTCGACACCGGATTTTTACGGTAAAACGGGATTACCATGGCTCGTCTTCGATTTACCATCGCTGGAGACTGTTGCACCATGGTACTGTTCCGTTTCAAATCCGTGCATGCATTTCTAAAAGTCATACGACGCTATTACGCCATTTCGGACGGATGTTGCACCTTGCACCGCGGATGTTGCACCCTCTAGATGTCGATTATTTGGACGGCCATAACTTCTGGCTCGTTTGGAGTTACGGGAGCCATAACCTGTCAAAACGAACACCACGTTGAGTTCTACGGATTTGATAGCTTTCAGCCGTCATCGGATAGATTAATGCCCAAAAAGGACAACCCGAACCTCAATCGGGTCTCGTAAGTTTTTTACCCTTCGTTTTTTCGACACCGGATTTTTACGGTAAAACGGGATTATCGTGGCTCGTCTTCGATTTACCATCGCTGCAGACTGGTGCACCATGGTACTGTTCCGTTTCAAATTAGTGCACACATTTCTAAAAGTCATACGACGCTGTTTCGCCATTTCGGACGAATGTTGCACCTTGCACCACGGATGTTGCACCCTCTAGATATCGATTATTCGGACGGCCATAACTTCTGGCTCGTTTAGAGTTACGGGAGCCATAACCTGTCAAAACGAAGGCCACGGTGATTTCTACGGCTTTGACCGCTTTCAGCCGTCAACGGATAGATTAATGCCCAAAAAGGACAACCCGAACCTCAATCGGGTCTCGTAAGTTTTTTACCCTTCGTTTTTTCGACACCGGATTTTTACGGTAAAACGGGATTACCGTGGCTCGTCTTCGATTTACCATCGCTGGACACTGTTGCACCATGGTACTGTTCCGTTTCAAATCCGTGCATGCATTTCTAAAAGTCGTACGACACTATTACGCCATTTCGGACGGATGTTGCACCTTGCACCGCGGATGTTGCGCCCTCTAGATGTCGATTATTCGGACGGCATAACTTCTGGCTCGTTTGGAGTTACGGGAGCCATAACCTGTCAAAACGAACGCCACGTTGAGTTCTACGGCTTTGATAGCTTTCAGCCGTCATCGGATAGATTAATGCCCAAAAAGGACAACCCGAACCTCAATCGGGTCTCGTGAGTTTTTTACCCTTCGTTTTTTCGACACCGGATTTTTACGGTAAAACGGGATTATCGTGGCTCGTCTTCGATTTACCATCGCTGGAGACTGGTGCACCATGGTACTGTTCCGTTTCAAATTAGTGCACACATTTCTAAAAGTCATACGACGCTGTTTCGCCATTTCGGACGAATGTTGCACCTTGCACCACGGATGTTGCACCCTCTAGATATCGATTATTCGGACGGCCATAACTTCTGGCTCGTTTAGAGTTACGGGAGCCATAACCTGTCAAAACGAAGGCCACGGTGAGTTCTACGGCTTTGACAGCTTTCGGCCGTCAACGGATAGATTAATGCCCAAAAATGACAACCCGAACCTCAATCGGGTCTCGTAAGTTTTTTACCCTTCGTTTTTTGACACCGGATTTTTACGGTAAAACGGGATTACCGTGGCTCGTCTTCGATTTACCATCGCTGGAGACTGTTGCACCATGGTACTGTTCCGTTTCAAATCCGTGCATGCATTTCTAAAAGTCATACGACACTATTACGCCATTTCGGACGGATATTGCACCTTGCACCACGGATGTTGCACCCTCTAGATATCGATTATTCGGACGGCCATAACTTCTGGCTCGTTTAGAGTTACGGGAGCCATAACCTATCAAAACGAAGGCCATGGTGAGTTCTACGGCTTTGACCGCTTTCCGCCGTCAATGGATAGATTAATGCCCAAAAAGGACAACCCGAACCTCAATCGGGTCTCGTAAGTATTTTACCCTTCGTTTTTTCGACACCGGATTTTTACGGTAAAACGGGATTAACGTGGCTCGTCTTCAATTTACCATCGCTGGAGACTGGTGCACCATGGTGCTGTTCCGTTTCAAATCCATGCACGCATTTCTAAAAGTCATACGACACTATTTCGCCATTTCGGACGGATGTTGCACCTTGCACCGCGGATGTTGCACCCTGTAGATATCGATTATTCGGACGGCCATAACTTCTGGCTCGTTTAGAGTTACGGGAGCCATAACTTGTCAGAACGAAGGCCACGGTGAGTTCTATGGCTTCGACTGCTTTCAGCCGTCAACGGATAGATTAATGCCCAAAAAGGACAACCCGAACCTCAATCGGGTCTCGTAAGTTTTTTACCCTTCGTTTTTTCGACACCGGATTTTTACGGTAAAACGGGATTACCATGGCTCGTCTTCGATTTACCATCGCTGGAGACTGTTGCACCATGGTACTGTTCCGTTTCAAATCCGTGCATGCATTTCTAAAAGTCATACGACGCTATTACGCCATTTCGGACGGATGTTGCACCTTGCACCGCGGATGTTGCACCCTCTAGATGTCGATTATTTGGACGGCCATAACTTCTGGCTCGTTTGGAGTTACGGGAGCCATAACCTGTCAAAACGAACACCACGTTGAGTTCTACGGATTTGATAGCTTTCAGCCGTCATCGGATAGATTAATGCCCAAAAAGGACAACCCGAACCTCAATCGGGTCTCGTAAGTTTTTTACCCTTCGTTTTTTCGACACCGGATTTTTACGGTAAAACGGGATTATCGTGGCTCGTCTTCGATTTACCATCGCTGGAGACTGGTGCACCATGGTACTGTTCCGTTTCAAATTAGTGCACACATTTCTAAAAGTCATACGACGCTGTTTCGCCATTTCGGACGAATGTTGCACCTTGCACCGCGGATGTTGCACCCTCTAGATATCGATTATTCGGACGGCCATAACTTCTGGCTCGTTTAGAGTTACGGGAGCCATAACCTGTCAAAACGAAGGCCACGATGTGTTCTACGGCTTTGACAGCTTTCGGCCGTCAACGGATAGATTAATGCCCAAAAATCACAACCCGAACCTCAATCGGGTCTCGTAAGTTTTTTACCCTTCGTTTTTTGACACCGGATTTTTACGGTAAAACGGGATTACCGTGGCTCGTCTTCGATTTACCATCGCTGGAGACTGGTGCACCATGGTACTGTTCCGTTTCAAATCCATGCATGCATTTCTAAAAGTCGTACGACAGTGTTACGCCATTTCGGACGGATATTGCACCTTGCACTACGGATGTTGCACCCTCTAGATATCGATTATTCGGATGGCCATAACTTCTGCCTCGTTTAGAGTTACGGGAGCCATAACCTGTCAAAACGAAGGCCACGGTGATTTCTACGGCTTTGACCGCTTTCAGCCGTCAACGGATAGATTAATGCCCAAAAAGGACAACCCGAACCTCAATCGGGTCTCGTAAGTTTTTTACCCTTCGTTTTTTCGACACCGGATTTTTACGGTAAAACGGGATTACCGTGGCTCGTCTTCGATTTACCATCGCTGGAGACTGTTGCACCATGGTACTGTTCCGTTTCAAATCCGTGCATGCATTTCTAAAAGTCGTACGACACTATTACGCCATTTCGGACGGATGTTGCACCTTGCACCGCGGATGTTGCGCCCTCTAGATGTCGATTATTCGGACGGCATAACTTCTGGCTCGTTTGGAGTTACGGGAGCCATAACCTGTCAAAACGAACGCCACGTTGAGTTCTACGGCTTTGATAGCTTTCAGCCGTCATCGGATAGATTAATGCCCAAAAAGGACAACCCGAACCTCAATCGGGTCTCGTGAGTTTTTTACCCTTCGTTTTTTCGACACCGGATTTTTACGGTAAAACGGGATTATCGTGGCTCGTCTTCGATTTACCATCGCTGGAGACTGGTGCACCATGGTACTGTTCCGTTTCAAATTAGTGCACACATTTCTAAAAGTCATACGATGCTGTTTCGCCATTTCGGACGAATGTTGCACCTTGCACCGCGGATGTTGCACCCTCTAGATATCGATTATTCGGACGGCCATAACTTCTGGCTCGTTTAGAGTTACGGGAGCCATAACCTGTCAAAACGAAGGCCACGGTGAGTTCTACGGCTTTGACAGCTTTCGGCCGTCAACGGATAGATTAATGCCCAAAAATAACAACCCGACCTCAATCGGGTCTCGTAAGTTTTTTACCCTTCGTTTTTTGACACCGGATTTTTACGGTAAAACGGGATTACCGTGGCTCGTCTTCGATTTACCATCGCTAGAGACTGGTGCACCATGGTACTGTTCCGTTTCAAATCCATGCATGCATTTCTAAAAGTCGTACGACACTGTTATGCCATTTCGGACGGATATTGCACCTTGCACCACGGATGTTGCACCCTATAGATATCGATTATTCGGACGGCCATAACTTCTGGCTCGTTTAGAGTTACGGGAGCCATAACCTATCAAAACGAAGGCCATGGTGAGTTCTACGGCTTTGACCGCTTTCCGCCGTCAATGGATAGATTAATGCCCAAAAAGGACAACCCGAACCTCAATCGGGTCTCGTAAGTATTTTACCCTTCGTTTTTTCGACACCGGATTTTTACGGTAAAACGGGATTAACGTGGCTCGTCTTCGATTTACCATCGCTGGAGACTGGTGCACCATGGTGCTGTTCCGTTTCAAATCCATGCACGCATTTCTAAAAGTCATACGACACTATTTCGCCATTTCGGACGGATGTTGCACCTTGCACCGCGGATGTTGCACCCTGTAGATATCGATTATTCGGACGGCCATAACTTCTGGCTCGTTTAGAGTTACGGCAGCCATAACTTGTCAAAAGGAAGGCCACGGTGAGTTCTACGGCTTTGACAGCTTTCAGCGTCAACGGATAGATTAATGCCCAAAAAGGACAACCCGAACCTCAATCGGGTCTCGTAAGTTTTTTACCCTTCATTTTTTTTAACACCGGATTTTTACGGTAAAACGGGATTACCGTGGCTCGTCTTTGATTTACCATCGCTGGAGACTGGTGCACCATGGTACTGTTCCGTTTCAAATCCATGCATGCATTTCAAAAAGTCGTACGACACTGTTACGCCATTTTGGACGGATGTTGCACCTTGCACCGCGGATGTTTCACCCTCTAGATATCGATTATTCGGATGGCCATAACTTCTGGCATGTTTAGAGTTACGGGAGCCATAACCTGTCAAAACGAAGGCCACGATGAGTCCTACGGCTTTGATAGCTTTCAGCCGTCAATGGATAGATTAATGCCCAAAAAGGACAACCCGAACCTCAATCGGGTCTCGTAAGTTTTTTACCCTTCGTTTTTTGACACTGGATTTTTACGATAAAACGGGATTACCGTGGCTCGTCTTCGATTTACCATCGCTGGAGACTGGTGCACCACGGTAATGTTCCGTTTCAAATCAGTGCACACATTTCTAAATGTCATACGACACTGTTTCGGCATTTCGGACGAATGTTGCACCTTGCACCGCGGATGTTGCACCCTGTAGATATCGATTATTCGGACGGCCATAACTTCTGGCTCGTTTAGAGTTACGGGAGCCATAACCTGTCAAAATGAAGGCCACGGTGAGTTCTACGGCTTTGACAGCTTTCGTCCGTCAATGGATAGATTAAAGCCCAAAAAGGACAACCCGAACCTCAATCGGGTCTCGTAAGTTTTTTACTCTTCGTTTTTTAACACCGGATTTTTACGGTAAAACGGGATTACCGTGGCTCATCTTCGATTTACCATCGCTGGAGAGTGGTACACCATGGTACTGTTCCGTTTCAAATCCATGCATGCATTTCTAAAAGTCAGACGACACTATTACGCCATTTCGGACGGATGTTGCACCTTGCACCGCGGATGTTGCACCATGTAGATATCGATTATTCGGACGGGCATAACTTCTGGCTCGTTTAGAGTTACGGGAGCCATAACCTGTCAAAACGAAGGCCACGGTGAGTTCTACGGCTTTGACCGCTTTCAGCCGTCAACGGATAGATTAATGCCCAAAAAGGACAACCCGAACCTCAATCGGGTCTCGTAAGTTTTTTACCCTTCGTTTTTTCGACACTGGATTTTTACGGTAAAACGGGATTACCGTGGCTCGTCTTTGATTTACCATCGCTGGAGACTGGTGCACCATGGTACTGTTCCGTTTCAAATCAGTGCACACATTTCTAAAAGTCATACGACACTGTTTCTCCATTTCGAACGAATGTTGCACCTTGCACCGCGGATGTTGCACCCTGTAGATATCGATTATTCGGACGGCCATAACTTCTGGCTCGTTTAGAGTTACGGGAGCCATAATCTGTCAAAACGAAGGCCACCGTGAGTTTTACGGCTTTGACCGCTTTAAGCCGTCAATGGATAGATTAATGCCCAAAAAGGACAACCCGAACCTCAATCGGGTCTCGTAAGTTTTTTACCCTTCCTTTTTTGACACCGGATTTTTAGGGTAAAATGGGATTACCGTGGCTCGTCTTCAATTTACCATCGCTGGAGACTAGTGCACCATGGTATTGTTCTGTTTCAAATCCATGCACACATTTCTAAAAGTCGTACGGCACAGTTACGCCATTTCGGACGGATGTTGCACCTTGCACCGCGGATGTTGCACCCTCTAGATATCGATTATTCGGACGGCCATAACTTCTGGCTCGTTTATAGTTACGGGAGCCATAACATGTCAAAACGAAGGCCACGGTGAGTTCTACGGCTTTGATAGCTTTCAGCCGTCAACGGATAGATTAATGCCTAAAAAGGACAAACCGAACCTCAATCGGGTCTCGTAAGTTTTTTACCCTTCGTTTTTGACACCGGATTTTTACGGTAAAACGGGATTACCGTGGCTCGTCTTCGATTTACCATCGCTGGAGACTGGTGCACCATGGTACTGTTCCGTTTCAAATCTATGCATGCATTTCTAAAAGTCGTACGACACTGTTACGCCATTTCGGACGGATGTTGCACCTTGCACCGCGGATGTTGCACCGTGTAGATATTGATTATTCGGACGACCATAACTTCTGGCTCGTTTAGAGTTACGGGAGCCATAACCTGTCAAAACGAAGGCCACGGTGAGTTCTACGGCTTTGACCGCTTTCAGCCGTCAACGGATAGATTAATGCCCAAAAAGGACAACCCGAACCTCAATCGGGTCTCGTAAGTTTTTTACCCTTCATTTTTTTACACCGGATTTATACGGTAAAACGGGATTACCGTGGCTCGTCTTCAATTTACCATCGCTGGAGACTGGTGCACCATGGTGTTGTTCCGTTTCAAATCCATGCATGCATTTCTAAAAGTCGTACGACACTGTTACGCCATTTCGGACGGATGTTGCACCTTGCACCGCGGATGTTGCACCCTCTAGATATCGATTATTCGGACGACCATAACTTCTGGCTCGTTTAGAGTTACGGGAGCCATAACCTGTCAAAACGAAGGCCACGGTGAGTTCTACGGCTTTGATAGCTTTCAGCCGTCAACGGATAGATTAATGCCCAAAAAGGACAACCCGAACCTCAATCAGGTCCCGTAAGTTTTTTACCCTTCGTTTTTTCGACACCGGATTTTTACGGTAAAACGGGATTACCGTGGCTCGTCTTTGATTTACCATCGCTGGAGACTGGTGCACCATGGTACTGTTCCGTTTCAAATCAGTGCACACATTTCTAAAAGTCATACGACACTGTTTCGCCATTTCGAACGAATGTTGCACCTTGCACCGCGGATGTTGCACCATGTAGATATCGATTATTCGGACGGGCATAACTTCTGGCTCGTTTAGAGTTACGGGAGCCATAACCTGTCAAAACGAAGGCCACGGTGAGTTCTACGGCTTTGACCGCTTTCAGCCGTCAACGGATAGATTAATGCCCAAAAAGGACAACCCGAACCTCAATCGGGTCTCGTAAGTTTTTTACCCTTCGTTTTTTCGACACTGGATTTTTACGGTAAAACGGGATTACCGTGGCTCGTCTTTGATTTACCATCGCTGGAGACTGGTGCACCATGGTACTGTTCCGTTTCAAATCAGTGCACACATTTCTAAAAGTCATACGACACTGTTTCTCCATTTCGAACGAATGTTGCACCTTGCACCGCGGATGTTGCACCCTGTAGATATCGATTATTCGGACGGCCATAACTTCTGGCTCGTATAGAGTTACGGGAGCCATAATCTGTCAAAACGAAGGCCACCGTGAGTTTTACGGCTTTGACCGCTTTAAGCCGTCAATGGATAGATTAATGCCCAAAAAGGACAACCCGAACCTCAATCGGGTCTCGTAAGTTTTTTACCCTTCGTTTTTTGACACCGGATTTTTAGGGTAAAATGGGATTACCGTGGCTCGTCTTCAATTTACCATCGCTGGAGACTAGTGCACCATGGTATTGTTCTGTTTCAAATCCATGCAAACATTTCTAAAAGTCGTACGGCACAGTTACGCCATTTCGGACGGATGTTGCACCTTGCACCGCGGATGTTGCACCCTCTAGATATCGATTATTCGGACGGCCATAACTTCTGGCTCGTTTATAGTTACGGGAGCCATAACATGTCAAAACGAAGGCCATGGTGAGTTCTACGGCTTTGATAGCTTTCAGCCGTCAACGGATAGATTAATGCCTAAAAAGGACAAACCGAACCTCAATCGGGTCTCGTAAGTTTTTTACCCTTCGTTTTTGACACCGGATTTTTACGGTAAAACGGGATTACCGTGGCTCGTCTTCGATTTACCATCGCTGGAGACTGGTGCACCATGGTACTGTTCCGTTTCAAATCTATGCATGCATTTCTAAAAGTCGTACGACACTTTTACGCCATTTCGGACGGATGTTGCACCTTGCACCGCGGATGTAGCACTGTGTAGATATCGATTATTCGGACGACCATAACTTCTGGCTCGTTTAGAGTTACGGGAGCCATAACCTGTCAAAACGAAGGCCACGGTGAGTTCTACGGCTTTGACCGCTTTCAGCCGTCAACGGATAGATTAATGCCCAAAAAGGACAACCCGAACCTCAATCGGGTCTCGTAAGTTTTTTACCCTTCATTTTTTTACACCGGATTTATACGGTAAAACGGGATTACCGTGGCTCGTCTTCAATTTACCATCGCTGGAGACTGGTGCACCATGGTGTTGTTCCGTTTCAAATCCATGCATGCATTTCTAAAAGTCGTACGACACTGTTACGCCATTTCGGACGGATGTTGCACCTTGCACCGCGGATGTTGCACCCTCTAGATATCGATTATTCAGACGACCATAACTTCTGGCTCGTTTAGAGTTACGGGAGCCATAACCTGTCAAAACGAAGGCCACGGTGAGTTCTACGGCTTTGATAGCTTTCAGCCGTCAACGGATAGATTAATGCCCAAAAAGGACAACCCGAACCTCAATCAGGTCCCGTAAGTTTTTTACCCTTCGTTTTTTCGACACCGGATTTTTACGGTAAAACGGGATTACCGTTGCTCGTCTTTGATTTACCATCGCTGGAGACTGGTGCACCATGGTACTGTTCCGTTTCAAATCAGTGCACACATTTCTAAAAGTCATACGACACTGTTTCGCCATTTCGAACGAACGTTGCACCTTGCACCGCGGATGTTGCACCCTGTAGATATCGATTATACGGACGGGCATAACTTCTGGCTCGTTTAGAGTTACGGGAGCCATAACCTGTCAAAACGAAGGCCACGGTGAGTTCTACGGCTTTGACCGCTTTAAGCCGTCAATGGATAGATTCATGTCCAAAAAGGACAACCCGAACCTCAATCGGGTCTCGTAAGTTTTTTACCCTTCGTTTTTTGACACCGGATTTTTGGGGTAAAACGGGATTACCGTGGCTCGTCTTCAATTTACAATCGCTGGAGACTGGTGCACTATGGTACTATTCCGTTTCAAATCCATGCACATATTTCTAAAAGTCGTACGGCACTGTTACGCCATTTCGGACGGATGTTGCACCTTGCACCGCGGATGTTGCACCCTCTAGATATCGATTATTCGGACGGCCATAACTTCTGGCTCGTTTAGAGTTACGGGAGCCATAACCTGTCAAAACGAAGGCCATGGTGAGTTCTACGGCTTTGACAGCTTTCAGCCGTCAACGGATAGATTAATGCCTAAAAAGGACAACCCGAACCTCAATCGGGTCTCGTAAGTTTTTTACCCTTCGTTTTTTGACACCGGATTTTTACGGTAAAACGGGATTACTGTGGCTCGTCTTCGATTTACCATCGCTGGAGACTGGTGCACCATGGTACTGTTCCGTTTCAAATCCATGCATGCGTTTCTAAAAGTCGTACGACACTGTTACGCCATTTCGGACGGATGTTGCACCTTGCACCGCGAATGTTGCACCCTGTAGATATCGATTATTCGGACGGCCATAACTTCTGGCTAGTTTAGAGTTACGGGAGCCATAACCTGTCAAAACGAAGGACACGGTGAGTTCTACGGCTATGACCGCTTTCAGCCGTCAACGGATAGATTAATGCCCAAAAAGGACAAGCCGAACCTCAATCGGGTCTCGTAAGTTTTTTACCCTTCGTTTTTTGACACCGGATTTTACGGTAAAATAAGACTACCGTGGCTCGTCTTCGATTTACCCTCGCTGGAGACTGGTGCACCATGGTGTTGTTCTGTTTCAAATCCATGCATGCATTTCTAAAAGTCGTACGACACTGTTACGCCATTTCGGATGGATGTTGCATCTTGCACCGCGGATGTTGCACCCTCTAGATATCGATTATTCGGACGGCCATAACTTCTTGCTCGTTTAGAGTTACGGGAGCCATAACCTGTCAAAACGAAGGCCACGGTGAGTTCTACGGCTTTGATAGCTTTCAGCCGTCAACGGATAGATTAATTCCAAAAAAGGACAACTCGAACCTCAATCGGGTCTCGTAAGTTTTTTACCCTTCGTTTTTTGACACCGGATTTTTACGGTAAAACGGGATTACCGTGGCTTGCCTTCGATTTACCATCGCTGGAGACTGGTGCACCATGGTACTATTCCGTTTAAAATCAGTGCACACATTTCTAAAAGTCATACGACACTGTTTCGCCATTTCGGACGAATGTTGAACCTCGCACCGCGGATGTTGCACCCTGTAGATATCAATTATTCGGACGGCCAAAACTTCTGGCTCGTTTAGAGTTATGGGAGCCATAACCTGTCAAAACGAAGGCCACGGTGAGTTCTACGGCTTTGAGGGCTTTCAGCCATCAACGGATAGATTAATGCCCAAAAAGGACAACCCGAACCTTAATCGGGTCTCGTAAGTTTTTTACCCTTCGTTTTTTCGACACCGGATTTTGACGGTAAAACGGGATTACCGTGGCTCGTCTTCGATTTACCATCGCTGGAGACTGGTGCACCATGGTACTGTTCCGTTACAAATCCATGCAAGCATTTCAAAAAGTCGTACGACACTGTTACACCATTTCGGACGGATGTTGCACCTTGCACCGCGGATGTTGCACCCTCTAGATATCGATTATTCGGACGGACATAACTTCTGGCTAGTTTAGAGTTACGGGAGCCATAACCTGTCAAAACGAAGGCCACGGTGAGTTCTACGGCTATGACCGCTTTCAGCCGTCAACGGATAGATTAATGCCCAAAAAGGACAACCCGAACCTCAATCGGGTCTCGTAAGTTTTTTACCCTTCGTTTTTTGACACCGGATTTTTACGGTAAAACGGGATTACTGTGGCTCGTCTTCGATTTACCATCGCTGGAGACTGGTGCACCATGGTACTGTTCCGTTTCAAATCCATGCATGCGTTTCTAAAAGTCGTACGACACTGTTACGCCATTTCGGACGGATGTTGCACCTTGCACCGCGAATGTTGCACCCTGTAGATATCGATTATTCGGACGACCATAACTTCTGGCTAGTTTAGAGTTACGGGAGCCATAACCTGTCAAAACGAAGGCCACGGTGAGTTCTACGGCTATGACCGCTTTCAGCCGTCAACGGATAGATTAATGCCCAAAAAGGACAAGCCGAACCTCAATCGGGTCTCGTAAGTTTTTTACCCTTCGTTTTTTGACACCGGATTTTTACGGTAAAATAGGACTACCGTGGCTCGTCTTCGATTTACCCTCGCTGGAGACTGGTGCACCATGGTGTTGTTCTGTTTCAAATCCATGCATGCATTTCTAAAAGTCGTACGACACTGTTACGCCATTTCGGATGGATGTTGCATCTTGCACCGCGGATGTTGCACCCTCTAGATATCGATTATTCGGACGGCCATAACTTCTTGCTCGTTTAGAGTTACGGGAGCCATAACCTGTCAAAACGAAGGCCACGGTGAGTTCTACGGCTTTGATAGCTTTCAGCCGTCAACGGATAGATTAATTCCAAAAAAGGACAACTCGAACCTCAATCGGGTCTCGTAAGTTTTTTACCCTTCGTTTTTTGACACCGGATTTTTACGGTAAAACGGGATTACCGTGGCTTGCCTTCGATTTACCATCGCTGGAGACTGGTGCACCATGGTACTGTTCCGTTTAAAATCAGTGCACACATTTCTAAAAGTCATACGACACTGTTTCGCCATTTCGGACGAATGTTGAACCTCGCACCGCGGATGTTGCACCCTGTAGATATCAATTATTCGGACGGCCAAAACTTCTGGCTCGTTTAGAGTTATGGGAGCCATAACCTGTCAAAACGAAGGCCACGGTGAGTTCTACGGCTTTGAGGGCTTTCAGCCATCAACGGATAGATTAATGCCTAAAAAGGACAACCCGAACCTTAATCGGGTCTCGTAAGTTTTTTACCCTTCGTTTTTTCGACACCGGATTTTGACGGTAAAACGGGATTACCGTGGCTCGTCTTCGATTTACCATCGCTGGAGACTGGTGCATCATGGTACTGTTCCGTTTCAAATCCATGCACGCATTTCTAAAAGTCGTACGATACTGTTTTGCCATTTCGGACGGATGTTGCACCTTGCACCGCGGATGTTGCACCCTATATATATCGATTATTCGGACGGCCATAACTTCTGGCTCGTTTAGAGTTACGGGAGCCATAACCTGTCAAAACGAAGGCCACGGTGAGTTCTACGGCTTTGACTGCTTTCAGCCGTCAACGGATAGATTAATGCCCAAAAAGGACAACCCGAACCTCAATCGGGTCTCGTAAGTTTTTTACCCTTCGTTTTTTGACAGCGGATTTTTAGGGTAAAACGGGATTACCGTGGCTCGTCTTCAATTTACCATCGCTGGACACTAGTGCACCATGGTACAGTTCCGTTTCAAATCCATGCACACATTTCTAAAAGTCGTACGGCACTGTTACGCCATTTCGGACGGATGTTGCACCTTGCACCGTGGATGTTGCAACCTGTAGATATCGATTATTCGGACGGCCATAACTTCTGGCTCGTTTAGAGTTACGGGAGCCATAACCTGTCAAAACGAAGGCCACGGTGAGTTCTACGGCTTTGACAGCTTTCAGCCATCAACCGATAGTTTAATGCCCAAAAATGACAACCCGAACCTCAATCGGGTCTCGTAAGTTTTTACCCTTCATTTTTTTAACACCGGATTTTTACGGTAAAACGAGATTACCGTGGCTCGTCTTCGATTTACCATCGCTGGAGACTGGTGCACCATGGTACTGTTCCGTTTCAAATCCATGCTTGCATTTCTAAAAGTCGTACGACACTATAACGCCATTTCGGACGGATGTTGCACCTTGCACCGCGGATGTTCCACCCTCTAGATATCGATTATTCGGACGGCCATAACTTCTGGCTCGTTTAGAGTTACGGGAGCCATAACCTGTCAAAACGAAGGCCACGGTGAGTTCTACGGCTTTGACAGCTTTCAGCCATCAACCGATAGTTTAATGCCCAAAAATGACAACCCGAACCTCAATCGGGTCTCGTAAGTTTTTACCCTTCATTTTTTTAACACCGGATTTTTACGGTAAAACGGGATTACCGTGGCTCGTCTTCGATTTACCATCGCTGGAGACTGGTGCACCATGGTACTGTTCCGTTACAAATCCATGCATGCATTTCAAAAAGTCGTACGGCACTGTTACACCATTTCGGACGGATGTTGCACCTTGCACCGCGGATGTTGCACCCTCTAGATATCGATTATTTGGACGGCCATAACTTCTGGCTCGTTTAGAGTTACAGGAGCCATAACCTGTCAAAACGAAGGCCACGGTGAGTCCTACGGCTTTGGTAGCTTTCAGCCGTCAACGGATAGATTAATGCCCAAAAAGGACAACCCGAACCTCAATCGGGTCTCGTAAGTTTTTTACCCTTCATTTTTTGACACCAGATTTTTACGGTAAAACGGGATTACCGTGGCTCGTCTTCGATTTAACATCGCTGGAGACTGTTGCACCACGGTACTGTTCCGTTTCAAATCAGTGCACACATTTCTAAAAGTCATACGACACTGTTTCGCCATTTCGAACGAATGTTGCACCTTGCACCGCGGATGTTGCACCCTGTAGATATCGATTATTCGGACGGCCATAACTTCTAGCTCGTTTAGAGTTACGGGAGCCATAACCTGTCAAAACGAAGGCCACGGTGAGTTCTACGGCTTTGACCGCTTTAAGCCGTCAATGGATAGATTAATGTCCAAAAAGGACAACCCGAACCTCAATCGGGTCTCGTAAGTTTTTTACCCTTCGTTTTTTGACACCGGATTTTTGGGGTAAAACGGGATTACCGTGGCTCGTCTTCAATTTACCGTCGCTGGAGACTGGTGCACCATGGTACTATTCCGTTTCAAATCCATGCACATATTTCTAAAAGTCGTACGGCACTGTTACGCCATTTCGGACGGATGTTGCACCTTGCACCGCGGATGTTGCACCCTCTAGATATCGATTATTCGGACGGCCATAACTTCTGGCTCGTTTATAGTTACAGGAGCCATAACCTGTCAAAACGAAGGCCATGGTGAGTTCTACGGCTTTGACAGCTTTCAGCCGTCAACGGATAGATTAATGCCTAAAAAGGACAACCCGAACCTTAATCGGGTCTCGTAAGTTTTTTACCCTTCGTTTTTTGACACCGGATTTTTACGGTAAAACGGGATTACCGTGGCTCGTCTTCGATTTACCATCGCTGGAGACTGGTGCACCATGGTACTGTTCCGTTTCAAATCCATGCATGCGTTTCTAAAAGTCGTACGACACTGTTACGCCATTTCGGACGGATGTTGCACCTTGCACCGCGAATGTTGCACCCTGTAGATATCGATTATTCGGACGGCCATAACTTCTGGCTAGTTTAGAGTTACGGGAGCCATAACCTGTCAAAACGAAGGCCACGGTAAGTTCTACGGCTTTGACCGCTTTCAGCCGTCAACGGATAGGTTAATGCCCAAAAAGGACAAGCCGAACCTCAATCGGGTCTCGTAAGTTTTTTACCCTTCTTTTTTTGACACCGGATTTTTACGGAAAAACAAGACTACCGTGGCTCGTCTTCGATTTACCCTCGCTGGAGACTGGTGCACCATGGTGTTGTTCTGTTTCAAATCAATGCATGCATTTCTAAAAGTCGTACGACCCTGTTACGCCATTTCGGACGGATGTTGCATCTTGCACCGCGGATGTTGCACCCTCTAGATATCGATTATTCGGACGGCCATTACTTCTGGCTCGTTTAGAGTTACGGGAGCCATAACCTGTCAAAACGAAGGCCACGGTGAGTTCTACGGCTTTGATAGCTTTCAGCCGTCAACGGATAGATTAATGCCAAAAAAGTACAACTCGAACCTCAATCGGGTTTTGTAAGTTTTTTACCCTTCGTTTTTTGACACCGGATTTTTACGGTAAAACGGGATTACCGTGGCTCGTCTTCGATTTACCATCGCTGGAGACTGGTGCACCATGGTACTGTTCCGTTTCAAATCAGTGCACACATTTCTAAAAGTCATACGACACTGTTTCGCCATTTCGGACGAATGTTGCACCTCGCACCGCGGATGTTGCACCCTGTAGATATCAATTATTCGGACGGCCAAAACTTCTGGCTCGTTTAGAGTTACGTGAGCCATAACCTGTCAAAACGAAGGCCACGGTGAGTTCTACGGCTTTGAGGGCTTTCAAACGTCAACGGATAGATCAATGCCCAAAAAGGACAACCCGAACCTTAATCGGGTCTCGTAAGTTTTTTACCCTTCGTTTTTTCGACACCGGATTTTGACGGTAAAACGGGATTACCGTGGCTCGTCTTCGATTTACCATCGCTGGAGACTGGTGCATCATGGTACTGTTCCGTTTCAAATCCATGCACGCATTTCTAAAAGTCGTACGATACTGTTTTGCCATTTCGGACGGATGTTGCACCTTGCACCGCGGATGTTGCACCCTGTATATATCGATTATTCGGACGGCCATAACTTCTGGCTCGTTTAGAGTTACGGGAGCCATAGCCTGTCAAAACGAAGGCCACGGTGAGTTCTACGGCTTTGACTGCTTTCAGCCGTCAACGGATAGATTATTGCCTAAAAAGGACAACCCGAACCTCAATCGGGTCTCGTAAGTTTTTTACCCTTCGTTTTTTGACAGCGGATTTTTGGGGTAAAACGGGATTACCGTGGCTCGTCTTCAATTTACCATCGCTGGAGACTGGTGCACCATGGTACAGTTCCGTTTCAAATCCATGCACACATTTCCAAAAGTCGTACGGCATTGTTACGCCATTTCGGACGGATGTTGCACCTTGCACCGCGGATGTTGCAACCTGTAGATATCGATTATTCGGACGGCCATAACTTCTGGCTCGTTTAGAGTTACGGGAGCCATAACCTGTCAAAACGAAGGCCACGGTGAGTTCTACGGCTTTGACAGCTTTCAGCCATCAACCGATAGTTTAATGCCCAAACATGACAACCCGAACCTCAATTGGGTCTCGTAAGTTTTTACCCTTCATTTTTTTAACACCGGATTTTTACGGTAAAACGGGATTACCGTGGCTCGTCTTCGATTTACCATCGCTGGAGACTGGTGCACCATGGTACTGTTCCGTTACAAATCCATGCATGCATTTCAAAAAGTCGTACGACACTGTTACACCATTTCGGACGGATGTTGCACCGCGGATGTTGCACCCTCAAGATATCGATTATTCGGACGGCCATAACTTCTGGCTCGTTTAGAGTTACGGGAGCCATAACCTGTCAAAACGAAGGCCACGGTGAGTTCTACGGCTTTGGTAGCTTTCAGCCGTCAACGGATAGATTAATGCCCAAAAAGGACAACCCGAACCTCAATCGGGTCTCGTAAGTTTTTTACCCTTCATTTTTTGACACCGGATTTTTACGGTAAAACGGGATTACCGTGGCTCGTCTTCGATTTAACATCGCTGGAGACTGGTGCACCATGGTACTGTTCCGTTTCAAATCAGTGCACACATTTCTGAAAGTCATACGACACTGTTTTGCCATTTCGGACGAATGTTGCACCTTGCACCGCGGATGTTGCACCGTCTAGATATCGATTATTCGGACGGCCATAACTTCTGGCTCGTGTAGAGTTACGGGAGCCATAACCTGTCAAAACGAAGGCCATGGTGAATTCTACAGCTTTGACCGCTTTCAGCCGTCAACGGATAGATTAATGCCCAAAAAGGACAACCCGAACCTCAATCGGGTCTCGTATGTCTTTTACCCTTCGTTTTTTCGACACCGGATTTTTACGGTAAAACGGGATTACCGTGGCTCGTCTTCGATTTATCATCGCTGGAGACTGGTGCACCATGGTACTTTTCCGTTTCAAATCCATGCACGCATTTCTAAAAGTCGTACGACACTGTTTTGCCATTTCGGACGGATGTTGCACCTTGCACCGCGGATGTTGCACCCTGTAGATATCGATTATTCGGACGGCCATAACTTCTGCCTCGTTTAGAGTTATGGGAGCCATAACCTGTCAAAACGAAGGCCACAGTGAGTTCTACGGCTTTGACAGCTTTCAGCCGTCAACGGATAGATTAATGCCCAAAAAGGACAACCCGAACCTCAATCGGGTCTCGTAAGGTTTTTACCCTTCGTTTTTTGGCACCGGGTTTTTAGTGTAAAACGGGATTGCCGTGGCTCGTCTTCAATTTACCATCGCTGGAGACTGGTGCACCATGGTACTTGTTTGCACCAAATTGGTCACAACACTCTTCGGGAGTCGTTGAAGAGATAACAATCAAAAGTATGAACTGAATATGAATATTATCTAACAAAAACTACAATCAACAGTAAAGAAAATGCGTAGACAAGCGATTTATAGTGGTTCGGCGTGTCGCCTACGTCCATTGTGAAGTTTTTTTGATATTTTATTGATTCCCTTTCAATGTTTACAAGTTGTTACAGCGATCAACAGCAAGTTACAACTGGAAATTCGAAATCAGTTGTGAAATTATGATGGAGATGTCAATCCGGCAGAGTCTGGGCGCTTGAGAGTGAGAAGATCCCAAAGGTCCCTTTTCTTTTGGCTTTGGAGCTCAATTTATAGGCGTTGGCTGCTGATATTTCGCTGAAAACTCGGGAGACCACTTCTGGCACGTGAGGGGGCCCACACGCCCGGTCTTAGGAAGTTTGGGCCCACTTTGGCATCGGTTCGAACTCCATTCGAACCGATCAAGAATTCATCCAATCGAGGTGAAATTTGGCGTGAAAATTCTTCAACATGTATGCAAGCATCTGTGAAAATTTCATGGCATTTGGATCAGTAGACTGGGAGATATGATGGATTCGAAATTAGGTTTATGGCACAGCTATTTGGTACGAACCCATGTATTCGAACCGATGGTTTCGAATCCATCATGGCACGCATCTTCGTGGTGACGTGGAGCGCAAACTTCGAATCGATCCGGACTTCACTCCGTGTTGACCGCTTCGACTCCATATATCTTGGCGCATTCGAACCGATGGAAGACACGTCATCATGGTTGGTTGACCCAGTGGTTTCGAATGAGGCTACACTGTTGGGTTCGAACAAGGACTCCGTGATGGGTTCGAACAAGGACTCCGTGATGGGTTCGAACAAGGACTCCATGATGGGTTCGAACAAGGACTCTGTGATGGATTCGAAGCACGGCTTTTGTGATTGGTTCGAACTTGCGTTCCTTTGATGCATATGAGCTCTGCAACCCCTCCATGGATACGAGGCACATGGATTCGAACACGATGGAGTCGAAGGTGATGGAGTCGAAGGCGAGGCGCTTTGATGGTTTCGAAACCGATGGGTTCGATGTCCTTCGGTTCGAAGGTAATGGTTTCGAATGTTGCATGACGATGGGTTCGAAGACACCCATCATGATGGGTTCGAAACCAGTGTGTTCCCTTCAAGTTGAACCGATCATAACTTGAGCATATGAACTCGGATTGACTTGAAATTTGAAATGCTGCATCCTATGGTATTTCTTGCCGTGTCCTATCAATTGTAGCTAAATCTGGACTCGGATAAAATTCAGTGATATCCATGGCAAAACGAAGTATGATCAACCCTTTTGAGGCGAACTGTCCTTCGTTTTCGATCGATCTTTTGGTATCGCGGCTTTGCCGAAAAGCGGGATAACATTTTGCCCCCCAAATTACGTCTTGTGGGAACATGACGTGCTTTGAATAGTGCCATTTCTCTCTGAACAATCATTGCTCTCTTCTTTGTTGAAACTCGTATGCTGTATTGCTGTATAATAGTGCTTAGCCGTTGGCTGTTGCATTTGCAACAGGATGAGTGTTTGATCCCTGTAAATTTTTAAAATCGAATGTTAGTTCGACATATATGCACATATGTTAGTTTGAACCTTATAAACGTTGTGCGTCCACGAGTCGTGTCAGTTTGTTTGCTATAGAATTTCGTTTCGATTCTCTCCTGAACCGATTTTGAAATTTGAATTGAGACAACGCATGATGGTTGTTGTGGAAGGTTCCTTCGTATCGATCCTGTTATCCCAATTTTTGGACAAAACTGGAATATCAATGTTGTGTGCATTTCCACCACGAAGAAGCAGCCAGCAAGCGTATACAAGTCGAAGATTTCATTCATAACCCAGGTGCAAAAGCTTCATTCGGTATTGAGAAGTCTAAGGCTTCATTCGGCAAAGTCCCATTCGGCATTCAAGATACCATTTCTCATCCGGCGTTCCTGGTACCGGGTCCATCCGGGGTTCCCATCTCCCACAGTCCATTCGGCACCGGACCATTCGGTGCCGGACCACACTCCTCATCTATGCCGAACCAAACTTCCCCCATGCCGAGTATAGCCTCACCGGACAAACCATTCCCTTGCTACCACCGGACCAACTACAACTTCCCCAAGCACCACCGAACGAGCTCCACCGAATCCCCTACGACCGAACCATGCTACCAGCTACCACCGGTCCAACCCACCACCGGTCCAAACGACTCACCACTCACCGCCGAACCAAAGCTCCGCCGAACCAGAATGTTAACGCTAAAATTTGAACGCTAACACCCCGGTGTATGAGTTATAGTTGTGAAAGCACCACCCGTTATCACGGGAACGAGATACAAGTAAAGAAATTGCAGGAAAGCAGTAAAAACACAAGTTTTATAGTGGTTCGGCCCAAAATCAAGCCTACGTCCACTTAGATTCTCTTTATTGCTGATATGAGTACAATTCTTTACAATCAACTCCAATTACAACACACTTGGACAATTATCTCAAACCCTGATGGAGAATAATCTTTCGAATTCATCTTGAATGATTGTGATTCTATCTCTTGAAGTTTGGTGTAATGTCTTTGATGTTTGGAGTGCTTGAAGTGTTGCTTGAGCTGAGAAAATGGCAGAGTGTCGGCGCCTTGAGAATGAGCCGAAAAGGTCCTTTGCATGATGGAGATGGTTGCATATTTATAGAGGGTTCTGGGCGAAAAAAAGTGCCAAGTCCTAACCCGTTGCCGACTTAAGGTAAGTCGTTGCCGACTTAGGATGAGTCGTGACCGACTCATTGAGCTGAGTCTCTGGTTTGCAGAGAGCTTCCTGCCTTTTTCGAACCCACGCTTCAAGTACTAGGTCGTTTACGAGTTGTCTGGTTGTAGTTTCTGGCTTGTTTGTATAAGTCGTATACGGCTCATCATAAGTCGTAGGTCGTGGTTGACTTAACCAGCTGTCTTCGGCTTAAAGCTGAGTTCAGGCTTTGTGAAGGCAAGTCTTAACTCGTAAACGAGTTAAGAGATTGTGTCTTTAGGTTGTATCCCTTTTTTAAGTCGTAACACTTGTTAACTCGTTCAGGCTTTAATCTGTTAAGTCGTAGCTTTCTGATAAGTCGGCAATCAATTGAGTCGGTAGCCTATGCGAGTCTTTAGGTCGGGAACGAGTCATGATCAATTGTTTCCTATGATAAGTCGCTCCCGAGTTAACCAAGTACAATTTCCTTCGTGCTAGCATGAGTCGCACACGACTCATCATAAGTCGTAAGTCGTCAATGCGTCACCTCATTGCCTCATGGTGTTGAACTAGCCTCTATGCCTTAAGTCGGTCTGCCATGAGTCGTGAACTCCATGAGTCGGCCAACACCTTTAAATCATTAAGGTTTTATCCCGGTGAGTCACTGTTCCTTATGAGCCGTTGAGTCGTCATTAAATTTAGGTCGGCAACAAGCTAAGGCTGCTGAGTCGGCGATCATCTTGAGTCGTGAGTCGCTCAGTCCTTTAACTCGCGCGGCTCACAATCTATTGAGTCGTTACGTGCCCTGAGTAGATGAGTTGGCCCAACCCTTGAGTCGTAAACCTACTGAGTCGTTAGGTACTTTATGCTAATGAGTCGTGGATAGCTCTGAGTCATTTACTCATATGAGTCGCTTCCTGATGAGTCGGTAACTCCTATGAGTCGTTGCCGAGACATCCTGAGTCGTTGCCGAGTTAGGACTTTGAGAATTCCGCATGCCATTGGACCGAGACCCTTTGACTCATACGATGCGATTTACTGATGCAGTGATCTTCCTGTTAGGCTATGAGCGACTTTAGGTTTGGGATGCATGGTGTCGTGCCTTGTGTCCCTTAACTTGATTCAGATTGCCTTGAGTTTTAAGCGACTTCAGGAACTTGAAATTTTGACAGAACTAGCTTATGTTGGGGGGTTGAGTTGACCATCCTTCGAGACGAACTGTCATTAGCTTCTCGGTCGACTTTTGATATCACAGCCTTGCTGAAAAGGTGGAGTTAACAATTGCCCCTCGAAGTATACGCCTAGGGACTGGGTCGTGTGCTTCGATTCTTCTTAACTCGTGCTCTACTGAGCTGCTGAGCTTGTACTTAGGCAACTTTGCATTGCTCTCGACCTGAAACCTTTTAAACTTGGCCAATGCGACTCAATGGATCTTTGACCTGAACTTGCTGCATCTCTTTACAGATTATTTTAACAACCTGTCAAACGCAACATTTGTAGAAAAATAGGGCGAATATACTCATCACCGATTGCCCATATCAAGTGATGGATTAGATCGAAGAACTGGTACTTTATTGTAAGCAAATTAATATGGTCTTGATGAAGTGTTGCGAATCAACTGTCTTGAATGAAGTATCAACATAAAGTTTACACAGTTATAACTGCTGTCTGCATTGACACTGCACTTACTTTCAAATAACAAGCCTTGAATTTTTCTGAGTTGATATATGCCAACCAGTATTATTTCAAGTATTGCTTTAATTACTTGTTATTTTAGTAGCTTTGCACAACACTTCATATGCTTTTAGAAAACGTGCACCTTTACTTTTGAATATCCAGTTCTTCATATAGAATGTCCTTTCAATAAGAAGAGTAGTGGGGCAAACTGGATCCTTCCATTTCTGGGATTTTTCAAAATCCAAGTTGTCCGGTACTAATTTCATTCTTTACTTTTGCAGCACTTCCTTCCTTTTTTCCGAATATTCCAGTCACAAGTCAATTTTTAAAAGACTAAGTGCTGTGACGGTTAAGGAGAGGAGTGTTGAATTTTTGCCGAAAGATGAATTTTTGCACTAATTCGAACTTTCGCACTCCTTTTGGTTGACTTAGCTTCACGATGCCCCTGGTTTTCAAGCACAAACTTCAGATGCCCCAGCTTTCGCAAAGGAACTTGCATCAATGGAACCTATTGCGGTTATTGGTGTAATGTTTTGCTCCATTTGACGGTGTGGGGTCATCCATCTTTGTTTTGCCTTTCGAAACCTGCACGTGCATAACAAATTTTATAGAAACTTTTGTCTGTATTTGAGAATGTATTTATTCCTCATTTTCATACAAGTTTCTTTTATTCTTTTTTCATGATATTGCAGTGAGCTTGTGGTATGTTGCTTGGGTTCTGCTTTTATTAATGTAGCAATACTATATTGCCCCATACCGCAGCTCATCGTAATATTCTCCTTTTTGAGGAGATTTGTGGAGAACAATTCTTCTGTTTTTAGAAGGCTTGTACTCCTTCTTTAGAGAATAACTCTTCCATTTTGACAAGGTATGCACTCTTTCTCTAGAGAATAATTTTCCATTTTTGAGGAAATATTATTCTTGCTCTGGTAGAGTGCGCCTTGTATTGGAGGAGCCATTTTTCCTCCTTTCTTTCTTTTTTTTTTTTGTTGCGCCTCGCTAGAGGGCTTTGTTTTGACATTTCAACTCTGGAGGAGTGGGCCTCCACAGAGATTGCACTTCAGCTTCGGTGAAATGTGCCCCCGAAGAGGTCTTTATCCTCTGAAGGTTTGTGCCTTTGAGTAGGGCTTTAGTTTAAGCTTCAAACATGGGAAGCATGCCCCATTGGAGGGCTTTAGTTCACACTTCAAACTTGGGAAGTGTGCCCCATTGGAGGTCTTTAGTTTGCACTTCAAACTTGGGAAGTGTGCCCCATTGGGGGACTTTATTTTGCACTTCAAACTTGGGAAGTGTGCCCCATTGGGGGACTTTATTTTGCACTTCAAACTTGGGAAGTGTGCCTCATTGGAGGACTTGAGTTTGCACTTCAAACTTGGGAAGTGTGCCTCATTGGAGGACTTGATTTTGCACTTCAAACTTGGGAAGTGTGCCTCATTGGAGGACTTGAATTTGCACTTCAAACTTGGGAAGTGTGCCCCATTGGGGGACTTTATTTTGCACTTCAAACTTGGGAAGTGTGCCCCATTGGGGGACTTGTGTTTGCACTTCAAACTTGGGAAGTGTGCCCCATTGGGTGACTTTATTTTGCACTTCAAACTTTGGGAAGTGTGCCCCATTGGGGGACTTTATTTTGCACTTCAAACTTGGGAAGTGTGCCTCATTGGAGGACTTGAGTTTGCACTTCAAACTTGGGAAGTGTGCCTCATTGGAGGACTTGATTTTGCACTTCAAACTTGGGAAGTGTGCCTCATTGGAGGACTTGAATTTGCACTTCAAACTTGGGAAGTGTGCCTCATTGGAGGACTTGAATTTGCACTTCAAACTTGGGAAGTGTGCCCCATTGGGGGACTTGTGCCTCCGAAGAGGGCTTGTGTGTTTTCTGTCTGCTTGCCCATGCCTTTTCACCATCTGCTCCTTAGCGATTCCTCGTTATCTCTTTCACAGTCATGTTCTTTTCTTTGCCAGTTATCTGTCTCTTTTCCAGAGAAATGCTCCTCTTTGTTAAGTGAATCCGTAGGGTAGACCCAAACTACCTGACTAGATGTCTGTTTGCACAAACGATCTTTGTCGGTTAGTGAGGGCCTGAAACCTTCGCGTTGGGAAGGTACCCTTTTGGTTGTATCAACTGTTCGCGAGGAACATTTCTTATGCAGGAACTCAATTTGGAACCTTTTCTGGCTTGACATTTATTTGCTTAATGACTTATAGGAATTGCTTTGCTTTGCGATGTGCTGACTGGGAAAGCTTTGCTTTGATTGCCTGCAATATTAAATCGATATTTTAGCAATATATTCAAGATATTTAGCATATCGAAATGAAACAGGTCTTTTATAGTAATAGGAAACACAAGATTTATAGTTCCTATATTTCATTTGCAATGCTTTTACAATGACTTTTAATATGAGAATGATAAATCCATCATTTTTTTTTACTATTGTAACAAAGCCTTAAAGTAAAACATGGATGCAAATCATTGCTGTCCCAAACTTCCTGGGATCGAATCCCCGGTGTAAGAGCAATAGCATTCTCTCCCTTCGGGGTTTTTCTTAGAGCACGAGCGTATCCTTCCATCCCATCATGATTCCTGCCCGTCGGGTGAGAGTCTCCCCTGATTGGATGAGGATGGGTCATTCCTGTCTCTTTTGACATATTGCTGGAGTTTATTCTGTCTCAATAGTTCTTCAATCGAATTCCTTAAATGACGACATTCGTTGGTGTCATGACCGGGTTGGTTGTGGAACTGACAGAACCTCCCATTATGCACAGCATTTTTCCCAACCTTCAACTCAGGTGGCTTAGGATAATCAAAAGCATCCTTAGTTGCGAGAAAGATGTTTTCCAGAGTATCAGTTAAGGGGGTAAAGTCTGAAGGTTTAAAGCGGCGAGCTTTCTTCAAGTCTCCCTGCTCTTTTCCGCCATCATTCTTCCTTTTCTGACCTCTAGGTTCTCTTTTATCAGAAGTAACACTGACATTCAAGATTTTGGCCTCGATTGCTCTTGATGTCGCAGGAAAGCTTTCCAAACGCATAAATTCATCAGCCTTCTTATGGAATTTCTCAAGTGAGTTTGGCTCCTTCATTTTTAGCCATTTACCGAATTCACTCGATTTATCGATAGCCCGCATTAGATAAGTCAAAACCATCCTTGGCTCTGCGTTCTCGACTTCAGCTAGGGCTATATTGAAACGATTTAAGAATGATCTGGTAGATTCTCCGGGGTTTTGTTCTAGACTGGAGAGAGACATTATATCCTTGGCTTTTGTAGCATATAGCCTGAACTGATCCTTGAACTTCCGTGTTAAGTCAGAGAATTGATCCACGGACCTAACTGGCAGCTTTGTGAACCAAAGTAAGGCCACTCCCTCTAAGTATACCGGAAAGTAACGGCACTTGATCTCATCTGTTGCTCTTGCCCCGGTCATATGCCAATCGTACTTGTACAGGAATTGGTTAGGGTCACTTGTTCCTCGATAAGCTGGGATGGTAGGAGGTGCGAATTTCTTGGGAAACTCTGCCTTTAAGATTTTTTCGGTGAAAGGTGTCTTACTTGGGGCAAATCCCCAATCATTCTCATCCTCTTGCCTTTGCATGCTTTCTTTCATAATCGAGCGAACCATCCCTGATAAGTACTCCTCATCGTTCAAAGGTCTTGCCGGGCAGACGTCTGCGTCCGCTGTTCTTTCGGAAGTTTGCCTGGGCAAATATTCGCGAAAAGTTGGTTGCGGCCTTGATCCTTCAGCTTGGGAAGGTCCCCTTGCAGTGGTGTTGTCCGCTCTTTGAGGAATACCTTTCTCTTGGGGGTCACGGGCATCTTCAGCATAGATTGTTTCATTATCTTGTCGTTGGTGATTTGTTTCAAGTAGGGCGTTTATCCTATCCATAATCAAGGCATTCTGGGCATTCTGGGCTTCCAACTGCGCATTTTGAGCATTCAATTGCTGATTCAATCCCAAAACTATGGCGTCTAATTCTGCTCGTGTAATTCCAACACTCGGAGCTGCTTCATTTGGAGCAAGAGAAGTGGTAGTATTTTCATGAGCATCACCGGATCTATCAGATCTAAGCTGTCTTCCAGTAGCCATTATCTCGGATAAACTTCTAGTCTTTAGAGAGATTTTTCCCACAAACTTTCGCGAAGCAACGGTGAAGGTATTCCTGAGTTCAATTCTCAGTGAAAGCACCAAAAATGTTAACGCTAAAATTTGAACGCTAACACCCCGGTGTATGAGTTATAGTTGT
Organism: Allium cepa; assembly: GCA_030765085.1. NCBI lineage: Eukaryota > Viridiplantae > Streptophyta > Magnoliopsida > Asparagales > Amaryllidaceae > Allium > Allium cepa. Next base: position 30,449,065 of record CM060943.1, on the reverse strand, counting down.
GAAAGCACCACCCGTTATCACGGGAACGAGATACAAGTAAAGAAATTGCAGGAAAGCAGTAAAAACACAAGTTTTATAGTGGTTCGGCCCAAAATCAAGCCTACGTCCACTTAGATTCTCTTTATTGCTGATATGAGTACAATTCTTTACAATCAACTCCAATTACAACACACTTGGACAATTATCTCAAACCCTGATGGAGAATAATCTTTCGAATTCATCTTGAATGATTGTGATTCTATCTCTTGAAGTTTGGTGTAATGTCTTTGATGTTTGGAGTGCTTGAAGTGTTGCTTGAGCTGAGAAAATGGCAGAGTGTCGGCGCCTTGAGAATGAGCCGAAAAGGTCCTTTGCATGATGGAGATGGTTGCATATTTATAGAGGGTTCTGGGCGAAAAAAAGTGCCAAGTCCTAACCCGTTGCCGACTTAAGGTAAGTCGTTGCCGACTTAGGATGAGTCGTGACCGACTCATTGAGCTGAGTCTCTGGTTTGCAGAGAGCTTCCTGCCTTTTTCGAACCCACGCTTCAAGTACTAGGTCGTTTACGAGTTGTCTGGTTGTAGTTTCTGGCTTGTTTGTATAAGTCGTATACGGCTCATCATAAGTCGTAGGTCGTGGTTGACTTAACCAGCTGTCTTCGGCTTAAAGCTGAGTTCAGGCTTTGTGAAGGCAAGTCTTAACTCGTAAACGAGTTAAGAGATTGTGTCTTTAGGTTGTATCCCTTTTTTAAGTCGTAACACTTGTTAACTCGTTCAGGCTTTAATCTGTTAAGTCGTAGCTTTCTGATAAGTCGGCAATCAATTGAGTCGGTAGCCTATGCGAGTCTTTAGGTCGGGAACGAGTCATGATCAATTGTTTCCTATGATAAGTCGCTCCCGAGTTAACCAAGTACAATTTCCTTCGTGCTAGCATGAGTCGCACACGACTCATCATAAGTCGTAAGTCGTCAATGCGTCACCTCATTGCCTCATGGTGTTGAACTAGCCTTTATGCCTTAAGTCGGTCTGCCATGAGTCGTGAACTCCATGAGTCGGCCAACACCTTTAAATCATTAAGGTTTTATCCCGGTGAGTCACTGTTCCTTATGAGCCGTTGAGTCGTCATTAAATTTAGGTCGGCAACAAGCTAAGGCTGCTGAGTCGGCGATCATCTTGAGTCGTGAGTCGCTCAGTCCTTTAACTCGCGCGGCTCACAATCTATTGAGTCGTTACGTGCCCTGAGTAGATGAGTTGGCCCAACCCTTGAGTCGTAAACCTACTGAGTCGTTAGGTACTTTATGCTAATGAGTCGTGGATAGCTCTGAGTCATTTACTCATATGAGTCGCTTCCTGATGAGTCGGTAACTCCTATGAGTCGTTGCCGAGACATCCTGTGTCGTTGCCGAGTTAGGACTTTGAGAATTCCGCATGCCATTGGACCGAGACCCTTTGACTCATACGATGCGATTTACTGATGCAGTGATCTTCCTGTTAGGCTATGAGCGACTTTAGGTTTGGGATGCATGGTGTCGTGCCTTGTGTCCCTTAACTTGATTCAGATTGCCTTGAGTTTTAAGCGACTTCAGGAACTTGAAATTTTGACAGAACTAGCTTATGTTGGGGGGTTGAGTTGACCATCCTTCGAGACGAACTGTCATTAGCTTCTCGGTCGACTTTTGATATCACAGCCTTGCTGAAAAGGTGGAGTTAACACAGAAGTTGCCAGTCCAGATTGCATCAGCCCAAGTCCACCAGCAGCTATAAGCATCCAAGACCCCTGCCCCCTGCCTCACTCTATAAATAGAGGGGCAGGGGTACAACAATGGGGGACGATTTCTGGAGACAAGTTTGAGAGCTCAAGCCTGGAAGGAACTCTCAAACAACTTTAGATACTTGTAATCAAAGCTTTGTACTTGTAATCTAAAGAGGAAAAGGAGAATAACATATAAAGTGGATGTAGGCACGTTCTGGCCGAACCACTATAAATCTGTGTGTCTTTTACAATTTAGTCCCTGCTTTTCATATATTTGCATAAATCATCCAAATCACTAAGAAAAACACAAAATCAATCAACTCATACGACTTTGGGTGTTTGCGTCCATTTTTTACGCAAACATTTTGGTGCTTTCACTGAGAAGAACCAGCTCCCTCTACATTGGATAGAAGTTGAATTTGGAAGTCTAAGAGTTCAGATCTAAGAGTTATGACGAGACAAACAAGTAAAAGGCAAAGACCAGAGAGAAGTGAACACCAAGGAAGTCAAGAGGCTTCCTCAGGGGGGAATCAAGCATCGATCTTCATCACTAGAGATGAGATGGAGGCCATGATGAGAAGACAAGAAGAGATGATCCAGAACTTACTTCAACAAATTGGGCAAATTGGAGCACAGATCCAAGGAGCAACTGGAGTTCAGAACGGAGCAGGACCATCTGGCGCAGCACCAGAGCTAGGGGGCACTCACGCAGGGCATGTTGATCCAACCCCGGGAAGAGAGATGGGGGCATCTGAGCCACCTGGTAACAATAGAGGAATGAACGCTCAGCCGGGGAGGCATACACATGAAAACTCTCACGGACTTGGGGGGCAGGTCGAAGACAGTGAACGAGAACTACAGCTTGGAGACAACGACAGATTAGCAGAGATGGTTAGAAGAGCTATGAGAGGCGGTTTAGTAAACAGAGACTTGGAAGATGTAAACAGGAGTCCTTTTTCTTCTGCGATCAGGATGGCTAGGAACCCACCAGAATTCAAGCTACCATCATTGGACATGTACAATGGGAAAACGGACCCGACGGTCCATCTAACGAAGTATATGAGACATATGGAAGTGCTGGGGGCATCAGAGAAGGTTATGGCCCGGTGCTTTCCACTGTATTTGACGGACATTGCAGCGCTATGGTTTAGGCAACTGGAGAGCGGCTCCATAGGAACATGGGCAGATCTAACTGAGAAATTCATGAGACAATTCAGGGTTCATATTGCGAGACCCAAGAATGTGATGACTTTGGCAACCTTGAAACAAAAAACTGGAGAAACTTTGAGGAGCTTTCTAACGCGATTTAATGCGGCGGCAGCATCAGTGGATCGACCAGATCCATCTATGGTCATGATGGCGGCTGTATCTGGAATAGCTGTTAATACAGAGTTCAAGAATTCATTAACCAAGGACCCGCCTATGAATCTGGGAGAGTTCTATCATGAGGCTGAAAAGTTTCTGCGCTTGGAAGATGCTAGTGCAGAAAGAGAGGAAGAAGATGACGTTTACACAATCAAGAGCGGAAACCCACCTGGGAAGGGTGCGGAGACTAGCAAAGGAAAAAGAAAGGCTGAGGATAATGATGACAGGGCGAAGTGGCTACGAAGAGAGCCACGATTCACCACCTATTCGGAACTGAATGAGAGTTTGGAACGGATTTATCAGGATACCAAGGGGCAGGTTCCGTATCGTAAACCAATGCGAAGGGATCCAACCTCTGACGAAAGAAAATCAGATAAGTTTTGTGCATTTCATGAATTGAATGGTCATAACACTAATGATTGTAGGCATCTGAAGGACGAGGTGGAAGGACTTATCAGGAACGGTATGCTCCTTCAGTATGTGAGGAGGCGAACTCCAGCGGTGGAACCAGAGCGACCATCCTCTACATCAGCTAGAGGTGACCCTGGATCAGGGCACCATTTGATTATCCATTGACTGCATGATTAGAATAAAGATGAACAAGTCGTAAGCTTCCAGTAATGCAATTAGATCATTTACACATGTATGAGATCGCGAACGATCTCCAGGCATGCTCTGAATGATCATTGACTGCTTCGGAGTGGGGACTTACACTTTGACATCCTTGCTTTGCTTTTGTTTCATTTTGATTTGAACATTTGAATCCTTCCTGTTTGGACATTCTTGCTGTAAGGTACTATTGCTTTAACATTTACAATTCCATGGAAAAATTATTTACTTGTATGCCCGTTGGATCGCGAACGGTCCACGAGCACCTATTGCATGGCAACGAACTGCCGAAGTCTTTGATTCGAAAAATTCCCCCAAACAATGACTCCAACACTGATAATATTAAGTCCCCCCCGGGCACACTCACTCGCCTCGAACGGCACCCGACTTCGAACAGTCACAATTCGCCTCGAACGGCACCCGACTTCGAACAGTCACAATTCGCCTCGAACGGCACCCGACTTCGAACAGTCACAACTCGCCTCGAACGGCACCCGATCGCGAACGGTCACAACTCGCCTCGAACGGCACAACTCGCCTCGAACGGCACCACTCGCCTCGAACGGCACAACTCACCTTACCTCAAATGGCTCGATCGCGAACGGTCGTCATTTGAGGTCCGCCACCTGATCACTGACTATTGCACCTTACCTCAAATGGCTTGATCGCGAACGGTCGTCATTTGAGGACCACCACTTGACCGCGCACTGTCGCACCTTACCTCGAATGACTTGATCATGAACGGTCGTCATTTGAAGTTAGGCGCTTGACCCTGGACGGTCACACTTCATCACAAATGGCTCGGTCTCGAACGATCGACGCGTGGACTTACAAACTCGACCGCGCACTGTCGCACTTTACCTCGAATGACTTGATCACGAACGATCGTCATTTGAAGTTAAGCGCTTGACCTTGAACGGTCCCTACTCGACCGCGCACTGTCGCACTTTACCTCGAATGACTCGATCTCGAACGGTCGTCATTTGAAGTAAGGCGCTTGACCTTGAACGGTCACATTTCACTACAGATGACTCGATCCCGAACGATCGGCGTATGGATTTACGCGCTTGACCGCGCAGGGTCGCACCTTCCCTCGGATGACTCGATCGCGAACGATCGTCATTTGAAGTCGGGCGCTTGACCATGAACGGCCGCGCTTCATCCCGAATAGCTCGATCCCGAACGATCATCAGTTGGGGCCTTATAAAATATCAAGCTCCTTACAGGTTATCAACAGGATACGAACATCCAGCTCATGGCATTACAAAACACGCCTTCCTACCGCAAGGCATATTTTGGGGGGCAAAGTGTTATCCCAATTTTTGGACAAAACTTGAATATCAATGTTGTGTGCATTTCCACCACGAAGAAGCAGCCAGCAAGCGTATACAAGTCGAAGATTTCATTCATAACCCAGGTGCAAAAGCTTCATTCGGTATTGAGAAGTCTAAGGCTTCATTCGGCAAAGTCCCATTCGGCATTCAAGATACCATTTCTCATCCGGCGTTCCTGGTACCGGGTCCATCCGGCGTTCCCATCTCCCACAGTCCATTCGGCACCGGACCATTCGGTGCCGGACCACAATCCTCACCTATGCCGAACCAAACTTCCCCCATGCCGAGTATAGCCTCACCGGACAAACCATTCCCTTGCTACCACCGGACCAACTACAACTTCCCCAAGCACCACCGAACGAGCTCCACCGAATCCCCTACGACCGAACCATGCTACCAGCTACCACCGGTCCAACCCACCACCGGTCCAAACGACTCACCACTAACCGCCGAACCAAAGCTCCGCCGAACCAGAAGTTGCTAGTCCAGATTGCATCAGCCCAAGTCCACCAGCAGCTATAAGCATCCAAGACCCCTGCCCCCTGCCTCACTCTATAAATAGAGGGGCAGGGGTACAACAATGGGGGACGATTTCTGGAGACAAGTTTGAGAGCTCAAGCCTGGAAGGAACTCTCAAACAACTTTAGATACTTGTAATCAAAGCTTTGTACTTGTAATCTAAAGAGGAAAAGGAGAATAACATATAAAGTGGATGTAGGCACGTTCTGGCCGAACCACTATAAATCTGTGTGTCTTTTACAATTTAGTCCCTGCTTTTCATATATTTGCATAAATCATCCAAATCACTAAGAAAAACACAAAATCAATCAACTCATACGACTTTGGGTGTTTGCGTCCATTTTTTATGCAAACAGATCCTCTCCTGAATCGATATAGAAGGTTAAAGGAATCGAATTTGTATTGCGCGAGTGTAATGTTTCGAACCGATGCATTCGAGCATCGATGGGTTCGAAATCCACGTTTGTATGGACGCGGTACGCTTGTGCTATGATGGATTCGAAATTGACATTCGAACCGGTCTGAAAGGATGGAGTATACTTGTGTTGTGATGGGTTCGAAACTGACATTCGAACCGATGTGAAAGGATGGTTTCGAACTAGTCGTTCGTTTCGGTGGGTTATGGAAGGATACGAAGTCGTCGTTCGTATCGATTAGGAGATGATGGATACGAAGTCATCTGTCGTATCGGTAGGCCATGGATGGATTCGAAGTGGTTGATGTGAACAAGGTCTTCGAATCGATGTGCCCACAGTTCATTTCACATCGATGCAGCATGTCACTCTGTAGTGCGTTTCGTATCGATGAAGCATGAGGTGAACTTCGAATCGATAGGGCCTTAGGCCGATGGGTTCGAAGGTTAACTTCGAAACGATCTGGCATTTGACAGGTTGTGACCGGTTGGGTTGACTGGGAGAGCAATCGTCTCGGTCACATCCCAAGCTTCATATAAATAGCAGTGGGCTTCACATTTTTTCTGTAACGACCCGTATTTTACGTGTCGATAAATCGTAGAATTTGCAGGTCGTTAGCGTTGTTTGTGTTGTTTCTAGCCTGAGTCGTTTAGAAGTTAACTCGAGTGAAGTGATGAGTCGTGACCGACTCATAAACATAGCCGAGTTAAGGCTTGAGTCGTAACCGACTCATGGGATGGACCGACCTAGTAGGAGTTAGCTTCATAAGATTGGTGACCGACTTAAGGATCTCCGGGTTAAGGATGAGTCGTGTACGAGTTACGACTCAGGGGGTTTGCCGAGTTAGGAGTTGGAGTGTTGGAACGAGTTATGGAGTTAACTCGTGACCGAGTTAAGTGTTGCCGAGTTAAGGAAGTGGCCGAGTCATAGGAGTTACGACTCAAGACTGGGACGAGTTAGTGTGTGGAGCGACTTAAGGGGATAAGCCGTAGGCGAGTCAAGGTGGTGACCGACTCATAGTGACCGGCTTAGGAAAGACCGATTTAGGGCTTGGGTCGTGAGTCGTTTGACCGAGTTAGGGATAGGTTGAGTCGTTTGTGTCATAGTTAAGTCGTGACCGACTTATGTTGAGTCGGCTAGGACTTAGGTCGGCCATAAGGCTGTGTTGTTAGGTCGTTTGTAAATGAGTCGGTAGGCACGACTTAACGATGAGTCGTAAGTCGTTAGGCAGTGCAGTTGAGTCGGCTGGGGTAGGTCGTATGACTGATGAGTCGTGAGTCGGCTAGGTGTTAAGGTGATGAGTGTTAGGTCGTGAGCGCTTGTGTCGGTAGGTGTTGAGTCGGCCTGGGTTGTTGAGTCGTGTGAGGCTTGTGTTGAGTCGGCATGGGATGAGTCGGGGGCGACTCAGGAGTTGGGTCGGCGACGAGCTAAGGGCGACGACTCATGGTGGTTCCAGCCTATAAATAGAGGGGTTCGGCTCACTTTTTGGCACCGGATTTTGAAGCGACGAAGTGCTGCCATTTTGAAGACTTGTCTACAACATTTCTTCATCTTCTTTTCTCCATTCCAATCTAATTCTAACATCCATCCAAGATCGAAGATCGAGATCGAAGATCCAAGTGCCAGAGTTGAAGATCTTCATCCGTTCGAGTTAGAATTCGTCGATTTGAGCGAGATATTGCCGGATCAAACCTTGATCTCCGCTGTCCAGATCTGAAGCGTGTTGTTTTTGGAGTGTTTGGGTGATTTGGTGAGTGGTAGTTATCTCTCACGCGGATCTAAGGGAGTATATGGGATTGGTGGCTAGTTTATGTGTTTAAGATAGTGTTTTCTCGCATTTTCCTAAAGTCTGCATGTAGATCCATCATTTGTGAAGATGTTTACCTATGCAAGTTTATTTTCAAGTATTATAGACAAAACCCATGTTTTATATTTGATAGATCTATGCTAAAAACCTATGAATCATGCATGTTGGACCTTTGCTCGTTTATTTACGAAATTGCCTTTATTATTGATATTGCTTATTAGATCTTGTTTGAATGCTTGATTGTTTGTATTGATGATTGATTTGGATTGTTTCAAGTTAGCTAATGGTTGATTTGGAACAAGATGGTTCGAGATGATTCAAAAGCTAAGTGGAAAGGCTCTTGAATGGTGGAAGCTGCCTGTAGCATATGAAGCGGATGTGGAAGCTCATATGGATGGATTCGAGGATGTGGGATCTTGCCATGATGCGAGAAGGCAAAGCATGATTGAGTTGGGACTTTGCTATGGTGCGATGAAGCGAAGTGTGATGTTGAGATGGGACGGGTCATGAGGACGTTCCAAGATGAGAGACTTTGCTATGATGTGATGAGGCAAGACATATGTTGTGATGGGACGGGTCACGAAGACGTTCCAAGCACGGGTCATGACGACGTGCAAAGTTATAACTCGGTGATGCGGTCCGGGTTGGGGTGGATAATGGTTAGCTTGAGAGGCGCTTGAGCTAGTATGGAAATAGTCGTCGAGGAGGATGACTAGGAGGCTGAGATCTCATCGTTGTTGAAGGTTCTAGCATACTCAAAGCAAGGGTACGATGGAACGGGTCACGATGACGTTCCAGGCACGGGTCACGATGACGTGCTAGTACTCTGGGCTGATGCGTTCGGCTTAGGCACGGGTCACGATGACGTGCGGAGTTATGTCTAGACCGGGGTTACCATTAGCCCTTGACAGGTGGTCATTCAATTAACGGTGGTATCCCGGCAATGATAACAGTGATAGCCAGAGTCATGGATGTTTGGTTGTATTATCATTCGGCTTCAAGAGCGGTGTTTTCTGGGTGCTTATCTGATCTTGGTTTAGGCCTTGGGGGTTTGTATTTGGAAAACATCGTCCTTGACTCGAGTGGTTATTGCTTTACCTTAATTGTCTATATTGTTATGCTAGATTCTCCTTAGTGTGTGTCTGGGGGCTATCACTGTAAGATGAGGTGGAGTGGGATGGTTTGGTTCCTATTCCTTTTATTCCTTATGCTCTTTTGGTATGTTTGATTGTTAATTTACTGCTCACTAAGACTTTGTCTGACTCAAGGTTTTATGTCTCCTCTTATTACCTTGGGCTGTTCATCCATGTTGGGATGGGCAGACTAGGTAGCAGGTGGCAGGTGCTGTGCTTAGAGTGATCCGCTGATGATGACGAAGACGAGCAGGAGGCTATGCATATTATTTCTTTTATGTACTGGATATCCGCTGCTGTATTTGACTGAGTGTTATGTAGTGAGGTCTTGTTGTATGGATTTGTTGAGTTGATTGTATAAAACTACTGTGATGCTTATATGATGATATTTTTCTGTTATGAGGCTTCACTATATATATATTTCTCTATTGTATTTTATCCATGTGCTGTGAGTTACGATAGAGATTCTGCGATTTTATTTTACCCTGACTATCGTCCATGGCTGCCTGGCACACCTTTCAGCGCACTATCCTCTTGTTTTGGTGCGGGAGTCATGGGCGGTCGTCACATTTTCACTTTTTACTTTTACTCTTGCTTGCTTTCTACTGTGCAGTGCATCGTTTCGAAGCTTCAAAAGAGAAAACACTGTGTCGTATTATCAAATCAACCAAGATCCAAGTCTTCAATCTCTCGAATCCATTGTTCAAACTAGGTAATTAGCCTCGGATTCAAACGGCGAAGTTATTTCGAACCCATTTCTTTTTATCGATTGCGTAGCCTCGAGATTGGCAAAACCAAATCTGGTTTGGGAGGGATTCGAACCGATGCGTGGGCTCGAGTTCGAATCGATGACGGTGGCGTCTTTTTATTGTATTTCGAATCGATCCTTGGAATGTCCTTGTTGGGATGCGCAGTTCGCACCGATTGAGGGATTCGAGGGGTCCATTCGAATCGATGGATTCGAACCCATAGGCTATCATCTCGAAGTCCACAACTTCGTAACGATACAAAGTGGATCGGTTCGAACGTGAATGATGCGGAGTTGAGGTTTCCTTATCGGTTCGAACTTGTCATCTGGTTATCGGTTCGAAGCACGTCTAACTGCATGGGTTTGAAGCAACGTCAGGATGCGTTCGAACGCGTGGGTTCGAAGCGACGTCACGATGGGTTCGAAAGAAGAGATTTTCGGTTGGGTTCGAACGAAGTCCTTGTGATGGTTTCGAACCCTATATGATGGATACCAAAATTTGAAACTTTTCAAGCATAACTCCGACGAGCTTCATTCCTGCATATTTGGACTTGAATATTAAACTGCATACTTGACTGCCTTTTGAAGCTCGTCGATGGAACTATAACAACTTCTATTCGAACCAACTTCCATCATATAAACGATTTAGTGATGACGGTCAGCGATGACGGTCATTATAGCTGGACTCCGTAGCTTTGTCGCTTGCATATTTCTTTAACTCTGCAACATTTATTCAAGTAATGCATGGCACGGTACCACATACATTCATACACTTTACACTGGGGAAGGCACGGGTTCTTTGTCGTCAAACGATGGTTTCTCATGAGTTAGCTAGTTATGGAACCTTCAAGTTCACAGCAGCAGTAGATTCAAGGTACAGTCTCTCCGAGACTAGAGGTTCCGGATATAGATCCTGAGATCATCGGTCCAGCCCCGGACGAACTTCCCGACGCGTCGTTCATTGCCAATCCATCGGATTCCGTTCCATCGAATATCTCTGAAGACATGCTGGTGAGAATATGTTTGAGGCATGGCCTGTTACTGGACGATGTGTTACTGCCGGGGCCGAATGATAGACCACATAATCCGCTGGAAGGGTATACAGCATTTAACCGCCACGCGTGTGCGGCCGGGACACTTTCCCCGTTCAACGAGTATATAAGAGAAGTATTGTCGTTTTTGAGGATCGCCCCATCTCATCTGCACCCGAACGGATATGCGTCGATCAATAGCTTGTTCATTGCATTTATGGAATATCTCCATCGACCGCCACTCCCAATCGAAATCAGATACTTGTTTAACTTCAAAACTCGGGGTGATTATCCCTCTTTCACATTTTTGGAAGCGGTGAGGAATTGTCAAGTGGTCACCGGATCCTGGACAATGCTGAGTTACTATAGGACATAATGGTTTTATGTCAGATGTCCTCCAGGATTTGCCCGACGATAGTTATTCAGACGTGAGTATAACCGAGTTCTTAAATAGTTACTACGACAATTGTAGCCGAAGTGGAACTTATATTAATTTTTATTTTTACAGCAACGATCCAGCGACCCGAAGGCGAACAGTTTAAGGAGATGGTGCGAGTACTTCGAGAAGTCCCGAGTGAAGATAGGGACATCGAGTCGCTTTTGACCGATAGGAATCTCCGGACTTATGGGCTGATCGAACGAGGGCAGAGCATAAAGTTTGAGGTGGCACTAAGGATCATTCCTAAAAAACGAGTCAAACATAGGAAGCCCAAAGTTGTCATAGCCGAGGAGGCTGATTCTGAAAGAACTCATACTGACGATGAGCCGCTGACCGAGCCTACGGTTGTAGCTCCGGATGTCACGGAGCAGAGAAAAGGCAAGGCCGCCATGGTTAAGTCAAGTGAGAAAAGGAGATGGAAATCGGTTGTCACCGCCCAATCCACTCCCGGAGTTAAAATCTCGAAGATGTCTCCTCCGAGAACTGAAAATCTTTTTGAAGGGCTTGCCGATCTTCCAATCCCGGACGATGTATCTTTTCAACATGATGCCGGGTTGGAGGAATTCCATCGTACTATAGAATTGAGCGAGCCTCTTATTACTATCGAGGTCGACATTTCTGGTTGGTCGGGGGGAATGCATATTCATACACATTTCATGACACTGCATAACCTTTGACTGTAGACTACCTGTTTCGAAGGGTGATTAATTCGATTTTATTTTGCTTTGCATATACTATGTCTAAGCGAGGTTCAATGCTTGGGAGTCTTCGACATGCCCGCAAGTCTTCATATTACGATTCGCGCAGGCGAGAGGGGGATAGAGATTATGACCAGGGATGCTCTGGGTATTATGACCAGGGACGTTCAGGTTATTCTAGTCATGAGAGATATGATTCGGACAGGGGCCATAGGCGTCGATCGCGATCGCATACCCCTCCTCCTTCCAGAGATCCCATACAACCTCCCGTTCATGTCCCTCGTGATTCTTCTCGACATGTGTCGGTTTCTCAAGCTTCTAGATCAGAGGTGATGGCGCCGATGGTTGCGGAGGAACCTCCTACTAAATTTTGGAAGAAGGAGCAATTAGTCTTGCGCAACTGAAGAGGGAGTTCCCGAATATCTGCTTTTACAACTACGTGTTTCCCCCGAATCTGAAAAGAATCCCGCCGGAGGCCGAGCGGTTGGCGCTCGACTATGTGCATGATTTTTACGCACAATACAAGGTGTGGTATAAGGCGGCCGAAAAAGCATCGGCCTTGGCCTTCGAACGAGCGGCCACTATTGAAAAACTTCAAACCGAGCTAGCACAAAAAGATCGTATTGTGCAAGTGCTGAATACAGAAGCCGAGTCGTCTCGAAAATCTGAAATGGCGGCTATCAAAAAAGCTGACGAGGCCCAGGCAACCATGGATAGAATGAAACGTGAGCACTACGCCACGGTTGAGGATATGGGCCATCGAAACACCTTGGTCACTGCTGAAAGGGACGCTGCCCTGAAGGAGTTAAACGAGCTTAAGTCCAAATTCGCCGAAATCGCCAAGGATAGGGATGACGCGAATAAGGCAGCCCAAGTGGCGTGTGAACAAAGCTTAGCACTGAAAGGGATGTGGCAGTGGCAAAAGTTCAGGTGGTCGAAGCAGAGGTGGAGGAGAAAGTTCAACATGCGGAGGCAAGGCTAGAGGCCGATATCGAAGTTTTGCTTATAACTTATAATGCCAATGTGTTGAGACACAGAAATTTGGCCTGGCTTCAGGATTATCCGGTTCACCTCCACAGCGCTTGGGATCGATTGGTCGAGGAAGAAGAGGAAGCGCATTCGGGCGAATCGGTTGACCGATTCGAGCTCAAGAATCGACTGTTGACTGAGGATGGGAAGAAGGTCCTTCATGACGCCATCATTGCTCATGAGAAGGAGATGATGGGTGGTCGTTCCCTGGAAGTTGGAGAGGGATCAGGTGTTGAGCACCATTCGGCTGTCACTGAAGTCACCACACCGCCTTCGTCAGTGCCTGTATCTGCGGTCAGTTTGCCACCTGTTCCTGCTTACGACCCGGAGCAGCCGCGCTTATCTCCTATTCATGAGCATACTTCTGAGGCCGTTCAGCCGTCTGCGAGCCAAACTGGGGAAGGTATTCCGAAGTTATCTCAAACGTTTTCTAAATATAGAGTTTGTTTTGAAGAAGTTACTAATAACTTATTATTTTTGCTTAGCGACTGGAGTTGCGCCGATCGTCGTGGCTCAAGAATCAAGCTAAAGGGATAAGGCCATCGCCACCGAGACTACTGCTGTAACTGCGGTATCGACCGAGGCGGCACAGGGGAGTGGGTTATCTCTTGAGGAACAAATGGTGAGCGAGCTGCTCGGTGAGCAGGGTGGTTTCTCCACGGACTTACCGTTTATCATCGTTAGTAACCTCCCGCCGACCTCAAGTTCTTCGATGCAGACTGCAGATGCCCCCAGCCAGGCCTAAGCGACTCGAGATGAGGAAATTTTGGCTGAGATCAACGCCGAAATAGAGGCTGAGGGGCATAGTAGAAGTGTCGGTGGTAGCATGGCGGCGCAGAGTCAAGCACCTGCTAGGGTAGTACCATCGGGTGGCACTATCTCAACTTCCTTCACGGATCCAGTCACCCCTACTCCTCCGGCGGGATGCCCCCATGTAGATTCGAGCTCTGAGGAGGACATTGATATCATGCCCCCAGCCGAAGAGCCACCGCCGAAGAGGAGACACTCAAAAAGAATTTATGTCCCTAGTGATTCTGATGATGAACCACTAATAAGAAGGACGAAAAAGAAGAAGAAATAGATAGGCTTTTCAAGTAGATGTTTTGGTAGACAGGTACTTGTTTTTTGTTTTTTGTTAGTAAGCCGTGTATAGATGCAGGTTCGGCCCCTGCTAGTAGGGATTGTTTTTTTGGAAGAACTTATTTGTACGTAAGTCCTTATTTATAGTTAGTTGAAATAAACTTCAGTTTCTTCGTTTCAACTCTTGTTTTATTTGTGCTTAAGTACTTGTAGTGTCTTGCTTTCGGTCCGGTGTATTTGTGGTGTTTTTACCGTTTAAGTAGAGCTCGTTTCATTTGCCAAGCTTGAAAATCTTGGTCACAAGTTGTGATTGATGAATGAGTTGAACTTCGGACGTTGCATCACTTCGGTTAGTGATTGACACTTAGCTTTCGTGCCCTCCAGTTTTAGGGTACAACACTTGTATTTTTGGTGGTTGACCGCACTTGTTGCAGATCTTAAGCACACGTTCGCATTCTGGGGACTTAGGATAATTTGAGATCGATAATCTGCTTAGCACTCCAGGAGTTTGAGAGTTATCGATGTTTATATTGTGGTTCGCGCTCCGGGAACCTGGAATTGATGTTTACACTCTGCTTCACACTCTGGGAACAGGGAGTTGATGTTGACATTTCGGTTCGCACTTCGGGAACTTCGAATTGTCGTTTGTACTCCGACTCACGCCTTGGGAATCTAGAGTTAGCATGGATGCTTTGGTTCGCACTCCGGGAACTTTGAATCGTTGTTTGTACTCCGACTCACGCTCTGGGAATCTGGAGTTAGCATGGGGGTTTCGGTTCGCGCTCCGGGAACCTGTAATTTGTGTTTACACTCCAATGCATGCTTTGAGAACTTGGAGTTCGCATTGATGGGTTGGTTCGCACTCCGGGAACCTGGAATAGATGTTTATACTCCAATTCACACTCTGGAAAGTTGGAGTTAGCCGATAGATGGTCAGTCACACCTATTTGAGCTTTTTTAGGAATTCGTTCGCACTCCGGGAACGATGGATTTGATGTTTATACTCCAATTCACACTCTGGGAATTTGGAGTCCGTTCGCACTCTGGGAACGATTTATTAGATGTTTATACTCCAATTCACACTCTGGGAAGTTGGAGTCCGTTCGCACTCTGGGAACGAATTATGGAATGTTTATACTCTAATTCGCGCTGTGGGAAGTTGGAGTCCATTCACACTCTGGGAACGTTTTATTGGATGTATATACTCCAATTCACACTCTGGGAAGTTGGAGTCCGTTCGCACTCTGGGAACGAATTATGGAATGTTTATACTCCAATTCGCGCTGTGGGAAGTTGGAGTCCGTTCGCGCAGTGGGAACGAATTGTGGAATGTTTATACTCCAATTTGCATTCTAGGAAGTTGGAGTCCGTTCGCGCAGTGGGAACGAATTGTGGAATGTTTATACTCCAATTCGCGTTCTAGGAAGTTGGAGTCGCGTAGTGGGAACGAATTGTGGAATGTTTATACTCTAATTCGCGTTCTAGGAAGTTGGAGTCCGTTCGCGCAGTGGGAACGAATTGTGGAATGTTTATACTCCAATTCCCGTTCTAGGAAGTTGGAGTCCGTTTGCGCAGTGGGAACGAATTGTGGAATGTTTATACTCCAATTCGCGCTGTGGGAAGTTGGAGTTAGTTGTAGGTCTGTCGTGTGTCGGTCCAGTTCAGCCTTTGATGTGTTGGCTTGCCCCCGAGCTGGGGTTTCACTTAGTGAGTCGCCGGTTGTATCGCAGTCACTCGCTATTTGAATAAACTCCATTGTTTGATGGAATTTAGCTCTTCGTGTGTCGTGATTGTTGAACGTTGCATTCGGTGAATCACAGCTCTAGCTTGAAGAGATAAAGTTTTATTGCTTAAATAAGAAAATATGGCAAAGTCAGTGCCTTATTACAAAATCAAATTTCAGAATGTAAAGGAAATTGCAAAGTATTCATAGATTGAATGAGCCTGTCATGTATGACAGTGACGAAGATCCTCGTCGTTCCAGGCTCCTTAGAGAGTCGGTCCGCCACTGACGGCGTTTATCACCAATCTTCCACGGGGACCGTTGATGTCATCATGTCTCGGTCGATCGGGTTCATTGTTTTTATTTGATGGGCCCGCTTCTCCGGGTTGCGGTGTTCGCACAAACTGTTCAAGATTCCTTTCTCTGACCAGTTTTTCAACGAGGTCTTGTAAGTGACGACACTCGTTCGTATTGTGCCCGTAACCTTCATGGAACCTGCAAAACTTTCCTGTTTGTATTTGTCTCTCTGACGACGGTCTTGGAGCAGGTTTTTCATATTGAATTGTATTACGGGTTTGTAAGTACAAGTCCTCCAGTGAAGTATTCAAAGGAGTATAATTGTCGAACATCGGATTCTTGCGTTGCAGGCCACGATTTTGATCTTGTTTTTTAATTTGATTTACGCTCTCTCTTCGCCGGGCTTGTTTATTTTTGACGTTCAACTGAACTTTTCCGAAACTTTCACCGGATTGTTTGATTGCAACATTGCTTTGGATTCCTTCCGTACTTGGTTTTGCATCGGTTTGCTTCCTAGACTGTTTCGCATCTTCCCGTCTCAAGAATTGAGCCGCCTTGGCGTGGAAACGGTCCAACGACGCAGGTGGTTTTCCGGCTAACCAATTGCCAAATTCAGAATCAGGGTCGATCCCCTTTGTTAGCGCCATAAGGATGGAATTATCGTTTGGATTGCTGATCTTCGCGCATGGAGTATGGAATCTCTCTAAGTAGTGTCTGAGCGTTTCTCCAAGCGCTTGAGTGACACTAGACAGAGTGTTGAAATCTTTAGTTCTTGCAATGTGCATGCGGAATTGCTCAACGAATTTTGTGGCTAACTGGTCGAATGAAGAGATGGATCGAGGTGGCAATCGAGTGAACCACATGGTGGCGATGCCCCCCAAGGATATGGGGAAACTACGACACTTTACTGCATCGTCGGCACGGGTAGCATTCACCGACCATTCATATTGTAGAATATGTTGGTTGGGGTCGGAGTTTCCTTCGTACATGGGTAAAGTTGCCATCCGGAATCGCCGTGGGGGTTCAGCAGTAAGGATATCGTCCGTAAAAGGAGTGTGACTTCGGGTAACCCCCAATCGTCATTCATGAATCCCTGACTCTCACGGATCATTTGACGTATCATAGTGGAAAGATCCGGCATTTGCGCGTTCTGTGCGGCTTGTGCCGGAGTACGATTACGTTCCATGCTTTGGGGTTGGACCGGATATTGTCGACGGCCCAAGTTTTGTCTTCTTGGCTCATAGTCCTCTGGGATGTATGGTTCGGGAGTATGTCCGTCATGACGACGGTTCGGGTCCGACTGATCTTGAACGTCGACCCCTAGTCCAGCTGCAACGTCAGTGGTACGGTACTCTGTAGTGTCGTGAGGGATGGCACCTCCTCGGGAGGAGGGTCCAGTTTGGAAACTGGCTGATGGACCAACTCTCAGTTGTCCAACGGTCAGCGTTGGTCGATCTCCAGCAGTTGGCATGCGATTCCCATCTAGCTGGGGTCGTGGAGGTCGATTGTGATAATCAGAAGATGAAGAACTCTCGCTGGAGGAACGAGACACGTGGTCTCTCTTGGATCTCTTTCGCTTCTGGCTATCCAATTTGTTGATTAGTTCAGCGTTAGCGCGTAGTTGTTCTTCTAGTGGTCGCTGACTCTGGGTCAGCTCTTGGATTAGCGACTGCAACTCTTGTCGGGTAACCGGAGCTGAGGGTTCCGAGTGTGCAGTGGCATCTTGATTAGGTGGAGGTAGAGTTACAGGATTCTGTCGATCCCGTTCTTCTTGATTGACGGCGTTTGAGGTGGTTCTTGTGCTAACCATCTCGAACGTTGAATTCCTTTCCTTAGACTTTTGCAAATATGAATAGAATGGAAGGGATTTGAATTCGAGGATCTGGATCTCTCTCTTAGATTTATTCAATCCGGTATCAATGACAGATCCAACGAGCAGGAGAAAAGCTGGGTTTTCTCGGTGAAAGCACCAAAGTGTTTGCATCAAAATTGGTCACAACACTCTTCGGAAGTCGTTAAAGAGATAACAATCAAGTGTATGAACTGAATATGAATATTATCTAACAAAAACTCCAATCAACAGTAAAGAAAATGCGTAGACAAGCGATTTATAGTGGTTCGGCGTGTCGCCTACGTCCACTGTGAAGTTTTTTTGATATTTTATTGATTCCCTTTTAATGTTTAGAAGTTGTTACAGTGATCAACAGCAAGTTACAACTGGAAATTCGAAATCAGTAGTGAAATTATGATGGAGATGTCAATCCGGCAGAGTCTGGGAGCTTGAGAGTGAGAAAATCCCGAAGGTCCCTTTTCTGTTGGCTCTGGAGCTCTATTTATAGGCGTTAGCTGCTGATATTTCGCTGAAAACTCAGGAGACCACTTCTGGCACGTGAGGGGGCCCACACGCCCGGTCTTAGGAAGTTTGGGCCTACTTTGGCATCGGTTCGAACTCCATTCGAACCGATCAAGAATTCATCCAATCAAGGTGAAATTTGGCGTGAACATTCTTTAACATGTATGCAAGCATCTGTGAAAATTTCATGGCATTTGGATCAGTAGATTGGGAGATATGATGGATTCGAAATTAGGTTTATGGCACAGCTGTTTGGTTCGAACACATGTATTCGAACCGATGGTTTCGAATCCATCATGGCACGCGTCTTCGTGGTGATATGGAGCGCAAACATTGAATCGATCCGGACTTTACTCTGTGTTGACCGCTTCGACTCCATATATCTCGGCGCATTCGCACCGATGGAAGACACATCATCATGGTTGGTTGACCCAGTGGTTTCGAATGAAGCTACACAGTTGGGTTCGAACAAGGACTCCGTGATGGGTTCGAACAAGGACTCCGTGATGGGTTCGAACAAGGACTCTGTGATGGATTCGAAGCACGGCTTCTGTGATGGGTTCGAACTTGCGTTCCTTGGATGCATATGAGCTCTGCAACCCCTCCATGGATATGAGGCACATGGATTTGAACACGATGGAGTCGAAGGTGATGGAGTCGAAGGCGAGGCGCTTTGATGGTTTCGAAACCGATGGGTTCGATGTCCTTCGGTTCGAAGGTGATGGTTTCGAATGTTGCATGACGATGGGTTCGAAGACACCCATCATGATGGGTTCGAAACCAGTGTGTTCCCTTCAAGTTGAACCGATCATAACTTGAGCATATGAATTCGGATTGACTTGAAATTTGAAATGCTGTATCCTACGGTATTTCTTGCCGTGTCCTATCAATTGTAGCTCAATCTGGACTCGGATAAAATTCAGTGATATCCATGGCAAAATGAAGTATGATCAACCTCTGAGGCGAACTGTCCTTCGTTTTCGATCGATCTTTTGGTATCGCGGCTTTGCCGAAAAGTGGGATAACAGTACTGTTCCGTTTCAAATCCAAGCACACATTTCTAAAAGTCGTACGGAACTGTTACGCCATTTCGGACGGATGTTGCACCTTACACCGCGGATGTTGCACCCTCTAGATATCGATTATTCGGACGGCCATAACTTCTGGCTCGTTTAGAGTTACGGGAGCCATAACCTGTCAAAACGAAGGCCATGGAGAGTTCTACGGCTTTGACAGCTTTCAGCCGTCAACGGATAGATTAATGCCCAAAAAGGACAACCCGAACCTCAATCCGGTCTCGTAAGTTTTTTACCCTTCGTTTTTTCGACACCGGATTTTTACGGTAAAACGGGATTACCGTGGCTCGTCTTCGATTTACCATCGCTGGAGACTGGTGCACCATGGTACTGTTCCGTTTCAAATCGAAGCACGCATTTCTAAAAATCCTACGACATTGTTTCGCCATTTCGGACGAATGTTGCACCTTGCACCGCGGATGTTGCACCCTGTAGATATCGATTATTCGAATGACCATAACTTCTGGCTCGTTTAGAGTTACGGGAGCCATAACATGTCAAAACGAAGTCCACGGTGAGTTCTATGGCTTTGACCGCTTTTAGCCGTCAACGGATAGATTAATGCCCAAAAAGGACAACCCGAACCTCAATCGGGTCTCGTTAGTTTTTTACCCTTCGTTTTTTGACACCGGATTTTTACAGTAAAACGGGATTACCGTGGCTCGTCTTCAATTTACCATCACTGGAGACCGGTGCACCATTGTACTGTTCCGTTTCAAATCCATGCATGCATTTCTAAAAGTCGTACGACACTGTTACGCCTGTTTGCGCGAAAAATGGGCAAACACCTCCAAGTCGTGTTATTAAGTTGATTATATGCGATTTTCAATGGTTGGGGTGAGTTATGTAAATATGAAAAAAGCTGGGGCTGGAATGTAAAAGACACACAGATTTATAGTGGTTCGGCCAGAACGTGCCTACGTCCACTTTATATGTTATTATCTTCTTTCTTTCAGATTACTAGTACAAAGCTTTGTATACAAGTATATGAAAGTAGTTTGAAAGTTCCTTCCTTGCTTGAGCTCTCAGACTTGTCTACCACTGTTGTACCCCTGCCCCTCTATTTATAGAGTGAGGTAGGGGGCAGGGATCTTGGATGTATATAGCAGATGGTGGGCCTGGGCTGAAGCAATCTGGCCTGGCAGCGTTCTGGTTCGGCGAAGCCTTGGTTCGCCCGTGCTTGGAGTGTAGTGGACCGGTGGAGCTTTGATTCGGTGGTTGAGGCCGGTCCGGTGATGGGTGATGTCTTGGTCCGGTTGCGGCCTTGGTCCGGTGGAAAAGGATTGTCTGGTGAAGGAGGTCGATCCGGTGTGGTATGGGCCGGTAGTCTGTTGGTTTGGTGGAGTAAGTTGGTCCGGTGGTGGTTTGGACCGGTGGGGAAGTGCTGACCGGATGAAGCTCGACCGGATGAACTTGTGCCTGTATCGCCGACCGAACATCTACTTGGAATGCCGAATGGACTCATGCTTGTATTGAGCCTTGTGTTCGCCAAATGAAGAGGAGGTTGCGAACCCGGTTGAAATGACACTTCTGGGTCTCGAGATCTCCTGGGTGAGAATTCGCCCAACAGCCATGACTTCTGGCTTGTTTAGATTTACAGGAGCCATAACCTGTCAAAACGAAGGCCAAGGTGAGTTCTACGGCTTTGACAGCTTTCAGCCGTCAACGGATAGATTAATGCCCAAAAAGGACAACCCGAATCTCAATCGGGTCTCGTAAGTTTTTTACCCTTCGTTTTTTCGACACCGAGTTTTTATGGTAAAACGGGATTACCGTAGCTCGTCTTCGATTTACCATCGCTGGAGAGTGGTGAACCATGGTACTGTTCCGTTTCAAATCCATGCACGCATTTCTAAAAGTCGTACGACACTGTTTCGCCATTTCGGACGGATGTTGCACCTTGCACCGCGGATGTTGCACCCGGTAGATATCGATTATTCGGACGGCCATAACTTCTAGCTCGTTTGGAGTTACGGGAGCCATAACCTGCCAAAACGAAGGCCACGGTGAGTTCTACGGCTTTTACAGCTTTCCTCCATCAACGGATAGATTTATACCCAAAAAGGACAACCCGAATCTCAATCGGGTCTCGTATGTTTTTTACCCTTCGTTTTTTCGACACCGGATTTTTACGATAAAACGGGATTACCGTGGCTCGACTTCGATTTACCATCGCTGGAGAGTGGTGCACCATGGTACTGTTCCGTTTCAAATCCATGCACGCATTTCTAAAAGTCGTACGGCACTGTTTCGCCATTTCGGACGGATGTTGCACCTTGCACCGCGGATGTAGCACCCGGTACATATCGATTATTCGGACGGCCATAACTTCTGGCTCGTTTGGAGTTACGGGAGCCATAACCTGTCAAAATGAAGGCCACGGTGAGTTCTACGGCTTTAACAGCTTTCAGCCATCAACGAATAGATTAACGCCCAAAAAGGACAACCCGAATCTCAATCGGGTCTCGTAAGTTTTTTACCCTTCATTTTTTCAACACTGGTTTTTTACGGTAAAACGGGATTACCGTGGCTCGTCTTCGATTTACCATCGCTGGAGAGTGTTGCACCATGGTACTGTTCCGTTTCAAATCCATGCACGCATTTCTAAAAGTCGTACGGCACGGTTTCGCCATTACGGACGGATGTTGCACCTTGCGCCGCGAATGTTGCACCCTGTAGATATCGATTATTCGGACGGCCATAACTTCTGGCTCGTTTAAAGTTACTGGAGCCATAACCTGTCAAAACGAAGGCCACGGTGAGTTCTATGGCTTCGACAGCTGTCAGGCGTCAACGGATAGACTAATGCCCAAAAAGGACAACCCGAATCTCAATCGGGTCTCGTAAGTTTTTTACCCTTCGTTTTTTTGACACCGGATTTTTACGGTAAAACGGGATTACCGTGGCTCGTCTTTGATTTACCACCGTTGAAGAGTGGTGCAACATGGTATTGTTCCATTTCAAATCCATGCACGCATTTCAAAAAGTCGTACGACACTCTTTCACCATTTCGGACGGATGTTGCACCTTGCACCGCGGATGTTGCACCCAGTAGATATCGATTATTCGGAAGGCCATAACTTCTGGCTCGTTTGGAGTTACGGGAGCCATAACCTATCAAAACGAAGGCCACGGTGAGTTCTACGGCTTTGACAGCTTTCAGCCGTCAACGGATAGATTAATGCCCAAAAAGGACAACCCGAATCTCAATCGGGTCTCGTGAGTTTTTTACCCTTCGTTTTTTCGACACCGGATTTTTACGGTAAAACGGGATTACCGTGGCTCGTCTTCGATTTACCATCGCTAGAGAGTGGTGCACCATGGTACTGTTCCGTTTCAAATCCATGCACGAATTTCAAAAATTCGTATGACACTGTTTCGCCATTTTCGGATGGATGTTGCACCTTGGACCGCGGATGTTGCACCCGGTAGATATCGATTATTCGGACGGCCATAACTTCTGGCTCGTTTGGAGTTACGGGAGCCACAACCTGTCAAAACGAAGGCCGCGGTGAGTTCTACGGCTTTGACAACTTTCAGCTGTCAACAGATAGATTAATGCCCAAAAAGGACAACCCGAATCTCAATCGGGTCTCGTAAGTTTTTTACCCTTCGTTTTTTCGACACCGGATATTTACGGTAAAACGGGATTACCGTGGCTCGTCTTCGATTTACCATCGCTGGAGAGTGGTGCACCATGGTACTGTTCCGTTTCAAATCCATGCACGCATTTCTAAAAGTCGTACGGCACTGTTTCGCCATTTCAGACGGATATTGCACCTTGCACCGCGGATGTTGCAATCCGGTAGATATCGATTATTCGAACGGCCATAACTTCTGGCTCGTTTGGAGTTACAGGAGGCCTAACCTGTTAAAATGAAGGCCACGGTGAGTTCTATGACTTTGACAGCTTTCAGCCGTCAACGGACAGATTAATGCCCAAAAAGGACAACCTGAATCTAAATCGGGTCTCGTAAGTTTTTTACCCTTCGTTTTTTCGACACCGGATTTTTACGGCAAAACGGGATTACTGTGACTCGTCTTCGATTTACCATCGCTGGAGAGTGGTGCACCATGGTACTGTTCCATTTCAAATCCATACACGCATTTCTAAAAGTCTTACGGCGCTGTTTCGCCATTTCGGACGGATGTTGCACCTTGCACCACGGATGTTGCACCCGGTAGATATCGATTATTCGGACGACCTTAACTTCTGGCTCGTTTGGAGTTATGGGAGCCATAACCTGTCAAAACGAAGGCCACGGTGAGTTCTACGGCTTTGACAGCTTTCAGCCGTCAACGGATAGATTAATGCCCAAAAAGGACAACCCGAATCTCAATTGGGTCTCGTAAGTTTTTTACCCTTCGTTTTTTCGACACCGGATTTTTACGGTAAAACGGGATTACCGTGGCTCGTCTTCGATTTACCATCGCTGGAGAGTGGTTCACCATGGTACTGTTTCGTTTCAAATCCATGCACGCATTTCTAAAAGTCGTACGGCACTGTTTCGCCATTTCGGACGGATGTTGCACCTTGCACCGCGGATGTAGCACTCGATAGATATCTATTATTCGGACGGCCATAACTTCTGGCTCGTTTGGAGTTACGGGAGCCATAACCTGTCAAAACGAAGGCCACGGTGAGTTCTACGGCTTTGATAGCTTTCAGCCATCAACGGATAGATTAATGCCCAAAAAGGACAACCCAAAACTCAATCGGGTCTCTTAGGTTTTTCACCCTTCGTTTTTTCGACACCGGATTTTTATGGTAAAATAGGATTACTGTGGCTCGTCTTCGATTTACCATCGCTAGAGAGTGGTGCAACATGGTACTGTTCCGTTTCAAATCCATGCACGCATCTCTAAAAGTCGTACGGCGTGGTTTCGCCATTTCGGACGGATGTTGCACCTTGCACCGCCGATGTTGCACCCTATAGATATCGATTATTCGGACGGCCATAACTTCTGGCTCGTTTTGAGTTACGGGAGCCATAACCTGTCAAAACGAAGGCCACGGTGAGTTCTACGGCTTTGACAGCTTTCAGCCGCCAACGGATAGACTAATGCCCAAAAAGGACAACCCGAATCTCAATCGGGTCTCGTAAGTATTTTACCCTTCGTTTTTTCGACACCGGATTTTTACGGTAAAACGGGATTACCGTGGCTCGTCTTTGATTTACCATCGTTGGAGAGTGGTGCACCATGGTATTGTTCCGTTTCAAATCCATGCGCGCATTTCTAAAAGTCGTACGACACTGTTTCTCCATTTCGGACGGATGTTGCACCTTGCACCGCGGATGTTGCACCCGGTAGATTTCGATTATTCGGACGGCCATAACTTCTGGCTCGTTTGGAGTTACGGGAGCCCTAACCTGTTAAAATGAAGGCCACGGTGAGTTCTATGACTTTGATAGCTTTCAGCCGTCAACGGACAGATTAATGCCCAAAAAGGACAATCCGAATCTCAATCGGGTCTCGTAAGTTTTTTACCCTTCGTTTTTTCGACACCGGATTTTTACGGCAAAACGAGATTACTGTGGCTCGTCTTCGTTTTACCATCGCTGGAGAGTGGTGCACCATGGTACTGTTCCATTTCAAATCCATACACGTATTTCTAAAAGTCTTACGGCGCTGTTTCGCCATTTCGGACGGATGTTGCACCTTGCACCACGGATGTTGCACCCGGTAGATATCGATTATTCGGACGACCTTAACTTCTGGCTCGTTTGGAGTTATGGGAGCCATAAACTGTCAAAACGAAGGCCACGGTGAGTTCATCTTTGACAGCTTTCAGCCGTCAATGGATAGATTAATGCCCAAAAAGGACAACCCGAATCTCAATCGGGTCTCGTAAGTTTTTTACCCTTCGTTTTTTCGACACCGGATTTTTACGGTAAAACGGGATTACCGTGGCTCGTCTTCGATTTACCAACGCTGGAGAGTGGTTCACCATGGTACTGTTCCGTTTCAAATCCATGCACGCATTTCTAAAAGTCGTACGGCACTGTTTCGCCATTTCGGACGGATGTTGCACCTTGCACCGCGGATGTAGCACCCGATAGATATCGATTATTCGGACGGCCATAACTTCTGGCTCGTTTGGAGTTACGGGAGCCATAACCTGTCAAAACGAAGGCCACGGTGAGTTCTATGGCTTTGATAGCTTTCAGCCCACAACGGATAGATTAATGCCCAAAAAGGACAACCCAAATCTCAATCGGGTCTCGTAAGTTTTTTACCCTTCGTTTTTTCGATACCGGATTTTTATGGTAAAACGGGATTACTGTGGCTCGTCTTTGATTTACCATCGCTACAGAGTGGTGCAACATGGTACTTTTCCGTTTCAAATCCATGCACGCATCTCTAAAAGTCGTACGGCACGGTTTCGCCATTTCGGACGGATGTTGCACCTTGCACCGCCGATGTTGCACCCGTTAGATATCGATTATTCGGGCGGCCATAACTTCTGGCTCGTTTTAAGTTATGGGAGCCATAACCTGTCAAAACGAAGGCCACGGTGAGTTCTACGGCTTTGATGGCTTTTAGCCGCCAACGGATAGACTAATGCCCAAAAAGGACAACCCGAATCTCAATCGGGTCTCGTAAGTTTTTTACCCTTCATTTTTTCCACACCGGATTTTTATGGTAAAACGGGATTACCGTGGCTCGTCTTCGATTTACCATCGTTGGAGAGTGGTGCACCATGGTATTGTTCCGTTTCTAATCCATGCGCGCATTTCTAAAAGTCGTACGACACTGTTTCGCCATTTCGGACGGATGTTGCACCTTGCACCGCGGATGTTGCACCCGGTAGATATCTATTATTCGGACGGCCATAACTTCTGGCTCGTTTGGAGTTACGGGAGCCATAACCTGAAAAAACGAAGGCCACGGTGAGTTCTACGGCTTTGATAGTTTTAAGCCATCAATGGATAGATTAATGCCCAAAAAGGACAACCCGAATCTCAATTGAGTCTCGTAAGTTTTTTACCCTTCGTTTTTTCGACAACGGATATTTAATGCCCAAAACGGGATTACCGTGGCTCGTCTTCGATTTACCATCGCTGGAGAGTGGCACACCATGGTAATGTTCCGTTTCAAATCCATGCACGCATTTCTAAAAGTCGTACGGCACTGTTTCGCCATTTCGGATGGATGTTGCACCTTGCACCGTGGATGTAGCACCCGGTAGATATCGATTATTCGGACGACCATAACTTCTGGCTCGTATGGAGTTACGGGAGCCACAACCTGTCAAAAGGAAGGCCACGGTGTGTTCTACGGCATTGACAGCTTTCATCCGTCAATGGATAGATTAATGCCCAAAAAGGACAACCCGAATCTCAATCGGGTCTCGTAAGTTTTTTACCCTTCGTTTTTTCGACACCGGATTTTTACGGTAAAACAGGATTACCGTGGCTCGTCTTCAATTTACCATCGTTGGAGAGTGGTGCACCGTGGTATTGTTCCGTTTCAAATCCATGCATGCATTTCAAAAAGTCGTACGACACTGTTTTGCCATTTCGGACGGATGTTGCACCTTGCACCGCGGATGTTGCACCCGGTAGATATCGATTATTTGGACGGCCATAACTTCTGGCTTGTTTGGAGTTACGGGAGCCGTACCCTGTCAAAACGAAGGCCACAGTGAGTTCTAAGTCTTCGACAGTTTTCAGCCGTCAACGGATAGATTAATGCCCAAAAAGGACAACCCGAATCTCAATCGGGTCTCGTAAGTTTTTTACCCTTCGTTTTTTCGACACCGGATTTTTACGGTAAAACGGGATTACCGTGGCTCGTCTTCGATTTACCATCGCTGGAGAGTGGTGCACCATGGTACTGTTCCGTTTGAAATCCATGCACGCATTTCTAAAAGATGTACGACACTGTTTCGCCATTTCGGACGGATATTGCACCTTGCACCACGGATGTTGCAATCCGGTAGATATCGATTATTCGGACGGCCATAACTTCTGGCTCATTTGGAGTTACGGGAGCCCTAACCTGTTAAAAAGAAGGCCACAGCGAGTTCTACGTCTTTGACAGCTTTCAGCCATCAACGGACAGATTAATGCCCAAAAAGGACAACCCGAATCTCAATCGGGTCTCGTAAGTTTTTTACCCTACGTTTTTTCGACACCGGATTTTTACGGTAAAACGGGATTACTGTGGCTCGTCTTCGATTTACCAACGCTGGAGAGTGGTGCACCATGGTACTGTTCCATTTCAAATCCATATACGCATTTCTAAAAGTCTTACGGCGCTGTTTCGCCATTTCGGACGGATGTTGCACCTTGCACCACGGATGTTGCACCCGGTAGATATCGATAGGGTGTTGAGTCGTTGGGTCGGCCTTGGGTTGAGTCGCGTGAGTAACTTAGTGTTAGACAGATAAACCGCATATGAGTTGTATTGTGTTGGCTTGAGTCGGTAAGACCAGTTGAGTCGTTAGCGACTTAGGGTTAGTTTGGATAGGGGTTAGGTCGGCATTGATGAGTCGTAGGTATTTTAAGTCGTAAGTCGGCATGGTTGTTAAGTCGCTGACTTCAGACAATAGACTGTGTGTTAGGTCGTGAGCGCTTGAGTCGGTAGGGTGTTGAGTCGTGTGGGTGGCTTAGTGATAGTGTGCATGCTAATGAGTAGTGAACGACTCATGTTGAGTCGGCAAGGGCTGATGAGTCGGCAACGACTCAAGAGTTAGGTCGGCGACGACCTAAGGGCGACGACTCATGGGGTGTTCAGCCTATAAATAGAGGGGTTTGGCTCACTTTTTGGCACCGGTTTTTGAAGCGACGAAGT
Source organism: Allium cepa (assembly GCA_030765085.1). NCBI lineage: Eukaryota > Viridiplantae > Streptophyta > Magnoliopsida > Asparagales > Amaryllidaceae > Allium > Allium cepa. Next base: position 30,420,881 of record CM060943.1, on the reverse strand, counting down.
GCTGCCATTTTGAAGACTTGTCTACAACATTTCTTCATCTTCTTTTCTCCATTCCAATCTAATTCTAACATCCATCCAAGATTGAAGATCGAGATCGAAGATCCAAGTGCCCAAGTTGAAGATCTTCATCCGTTCGAGCAAGATTTCATCGATTGAAGTGAGATTTTGCCGGATCAAACCTTGATCTCCGCTGTCCAGATCTGAAGTGTGTAGTTTTCATAGTGTTTGGGTGATTTGGTGAGTGGTAGTTATCTCTCACGCGGATCCAAGGGTGTATATGGGATTGGTGGCTAGTTTATATGTTTAAGATAGTGTTTTCTCGCATTTTCCTAAAGTATGCATGTAGATCCATCATTTTTGAAGATGTTTACTTATGCAAGTTCATTTAACAAGTGTTAGAGACAAAACCCATGTTTTATATTTGATAGATCTATGCTAAAAACCTATGAATCATGCATGTTGGACTTTTGCTCATTTATTTACGAAACTGCCATTATTGTTGATATTGCTTGTTAGATCTTGTTTGAATGCTTGATTGTTTGTATTGATGATTGATTTGGATTGTTTCAAGTTAGCTAATGGTTGATTTGGAACAAGATGGTTCGAGATGATTCAAAAGCTAAGTGGAAAGGCTCTTGAATGGTGGAAGCTGCCTGTAGCATATGAAGCGGATGTGGAAGCTCATATGGATGGATTCGAGGATGTGAGATCTTGCCATGATGCGAGAAGGCAAAGCATGATTGAGTTGGGACTTTGCTAGGATGAGATGAGGCAAGGCTTATGTTGAGATGGGACGGGTCATGATGACGTTCCAAGATGAGGGACTTTGCCATGATGTGATTAGGCAAGACATATGTTGTGATGGGACGGGTCACGAAGACGTTCCAAGCACGGGTCATGACGACGTGCAAAGTTATAACTCGGTGATGCGGTCCGGGTTGGGGTGGATAATGGTTAGCTTGAGAGGCGCTTGGGCTAGTATGGAAAAGTCGTCAAGGAGGATGACTAGGAGGCTGAGATCTCATCGTTGTTGAAGGTTCTAGCATGCTCAAAGCAAGGGTACGTTGGAACGGGTCACGATGACGTTCCAGGCACGAGTCACGATGACGTGCTAGTACTCTGGGCTGATGCGTTCGGCTTAGGCACGGGTCACGATGACGTGCGGAGTTATGACTAGACCGGGGTTACCATTAGCCCTTGACAGGTGGTCATTCAACTAACGGTGGTATCCCGGCAATGATAACAGTGATAGCCAGAGTCATGGATGTTTGGTTGTATTATCATTCGGTCTCAAGAGCGGTGTTTTCTGGGTGCTTATCTGATCTTGGTTTAGGCCTTGGGGGTTTGTATTTGGAAAGCATCGTCCTTGACTCGAGTGATTATTGTTTTACTTTAATTATCTGCTATGTTATGCTTGCTTCTCTTTAGTATGTGTCTGGGGGCTATCACTGTAGAAAGAGGTGGAGTGGGATGGTTTGGTTCCTATTCCTTTTTATCCCTTATGCTCTTTTGGTATGTTTGATTGTTAATTTACTGCTCACTAAGACTTTGTCTGACTCAAGGTTTTATGTCTCCTCTTATTACCTTGGGCTGTTCATCCATGTTGGGATGGGCAGACTAGGTAGCAGGTGGCAGGCGCTGTTCTTGGATCTCTACGTTGATGATGACGAAGACGAGCAGGAGGCTTTGCATATTATTTCTTATATGTACTGGGTATCCGCTGCTGTATTTGATTGAGTGTTATGTAGTGAGGTCTTGTTGTATGGATTTGTTGAGATGATTGTATAAAACTATTGTGATGCTTATATGATGATTTTCTGTTATGAGACTTCACTATATTATTTCTCTATTGTATTTTATCCATGCGCTGTGAGTTACGATAGAGATTCTGCAATTTTATTTTACCCTGACTATCGTCCATGGCTGCCTTGCACACCTTTCAGCGCACTTTTCCCTTGTTTTGGTGCGGGAGTCATGGGCGGTCGTCACATTTGGTATCGGAGCTTTGGTTAATCGATTTTAGCCAACGCTCGCTGACGTAACTACGTATGAGAGACGTAATTGTATTTTGATGGATGATTACTATATATAATATAGTAGTTTAGATGGATTTGAACTCCTTATGCAGTTGTTTCTTAAGGTGTTCTAATCATTCTTTTTACAGATATTAAGAATGAGTCGAAGTGAGAGACAAGCTGCGAGGGATAGTCGAGCTGCTAGGGAAGCTGTTGATTATGGAGCTATGTTTGAAGCTATGATGACTTCCATCATGAGGAGGGTACCAGCTTCAGGATCTTCTGTGGATGTGGGAGTTCAAGTCCAGGCTCCAAGACCGGTAGATTTTGCCAAGCTTTGTAAGGATTATACTTCTCTCGGGGGAAAAGCTTTCTTGGGAACAGAGTCGACTATTGAAGTGCAGAGATGGATTGATGCTTGTCGAAGAATCTTTGGTGATCTTGGGATTGATGATGCAACCAAGAGGAAGCTTGCATCGAGACAGCTTCAGGGAAGAGCTGCTGATTAGTGGAATTCTATCACCATAGATACACCAGAAGAAGAGATTACTTGGGAGCAATTCCAAGTTAGATTTGAGGCCAAGTTCATCTCCACTGTTCAGAAGTCTGCAAAGTTCAGAAGCCTGTTCTTGAGTATATTTCTGAGTTCAAAGCTTTGTCTAAGTATGCCAGATCATATATTGACTCTCCCTATCAGAAGAATGAAAAGTTTGTGACTGGTCTGGATGCTTATCTGGGAAGGCAGTTGGTGGATCATCTGGACGATCCCTTTGAGAAGCTTGTTGAGAAAGCTTTGAGGCATGAGAGTTTGTTCCCTAAGGAAAGTTCTGTTGTTGCTGTAAGCAGGGAAGGATCTAAACCACAGCAGAATGGTAATAAGAAGAGGAAGCAGCAACAGCAGAAAGGCAAGGATGGCCAGAAGAAGCCAAAAGGCGAAGTGACCTGCTATAACTGCCGACAGAAGGGTCATCTCTCCCGGGATTGTAAGAATCCGAAGGTGCAGTTGAAATGCCATAACTGTGATAAGCTGGGACACATCAAGAAGGACTGTCCAGAGTCGAGGAAAGATAGGCAGGTTGTGCAAGCTTATGCTTTGGAAGCTGTGCCGTCATCTTCAAGAGTTCCTGCTGCTGAAAAGAAGGGGAAGAGTGTGGTGGTTCAAGGTACTCTTTCCATTTGTGGTGTTCCAGTTAGAGTGTTGTTTGACACTGGAGCGTCGCATTCTTTTGTTTGTGATGATTTGATAGACCGGTTAGGTTTGAAACCGGATATTGTTGATAGGCCATTGGTTGTGACTAATCCAGTGGGGGGTTCGTCATGTTTGTGTATGATATGCCGTGGTCTAGTTGTGTCGAGTCATGATTGCTCGTTTGTTTGTGATTGCTTTGTTCTGAACTTTGCGGGGTTCGGAATTATTTTGGGTATGGACTGGCTTAGGAAGTATGCGGCAAGGATTGATTGTGAGAGGCTTGAGGTGACAGTCGGGAATGTGGATGGGCGAAAGGTTGTGATACGATGTAAGCATGAAGAAGGCGTCTTCATGAGCTTCATGTATTCGCTGGTTGTTCCACGGGATGGACTGTCATCGGTGCCTATTGTGAATGGATTTGAGGACGTCTTTGACGAAGCCAAAGGGTTGCCGCCGCATAGGGAGATCGAGTTTCGTATCGATCTAGTTGAGGGAGCCAGACCTGTTGTGATGCCTCTTAGGCGGATGGCACCGAGGGAGCAGCAAGAGCTGAAGGTGCAAGTTAATGACCTTTTGCGGAAAGGATTCATTCGGAGAAGTGTGTCCGAATGGGGTGCGCCCGTTGTGTTCGCAACCAAAGCGGATGGATCGTTGAGGTTGTGTGTGGATTATCGTGAGCTGAATAAGGTGACTAAGAAGAACAAGTATCCATTGCCGAGAATAGATGACTTGTTTGATCAGCTTCACGAGGCTAAGGTGTTTTCTCAGATGGATTTGGCAACGGGATTTCACCAGTTAAGAGTGGCGAAGGATAGTGTGCCGAAGACTGCTTTCAGGACACCGTCCGGTTTTTATGAGTGGCTGGTAATGCCGTTTGGATTGACTAACGCGCCAGCATATTTTGTGGATCTTATGAATAGAGTATTCAGAGATCAGTTGAATAAGTTCGTGCTTGTGTTCGTGGATGATATTCTGATTTATTCCAGAACTGAGGAAGAGCACAAGACGCACTTGAGGATTGTTTTGGAAATCTTGCGGAAACATCAGCTGAAGGCTAAGTTTTCGAAGTGCCACTTCTGGAAGAGTGAAGTAAGGTTCTTAGGCCATGTTATCTCTGGAAATGGAATAGCGGTTGACCCCGCTAAGGTGGCAGCGATCCAGGATTGGGTTAGACCTAAGAATGCATCTGAAGTAAGAAGTTTTCTTGGATTAGCAGGATATTATCGTCGGTTTATCAAAGACTTTTCCAAGATAGCTGCACCATTGACAGGATTGACGAAGAAGAACCAAGTGTTCAGATGGGATGATAAGTGTGAGCAAGCTTTCGTAATCCTGAAAGAGCGACTGACGAGTGCTCCTGTTTTGACTATTCCAAGTGGGAATGATGAGATGGTGGTTTACACCGATGCATGTGGCACTGGACTTGGAGCGGTGCTAATGCAGAGAGATAAAGTTGTTGCGTATGCTAGTCGACAACTGAAGCCGCATGAAAGGAATTATCCGACTCATGATTTGGAGTTGGCAGCGATCGTGTTTGCTTTGAAGATGTGGAGACATTATCTATTGGGAGTTAGATTTGAGTTGTTCACAGATCATAAGTCGTTGAAGTATCTGTTCTCCCAAAAGGATTTGAATCTTCCACAGCAACGGTGGCTGGAATTTCTAGCATCATATGATTTTGATATAGCCTATACTCCGGGGAAAGGTAACGCAGTGGCTGATGCGTTAAGTCGAAGACATGCAGGTTTGGGAGCCATGTTTTCGGAGTGGAAGAGTCTCGAGTATTTGGCTGAGTTTGATTTCAGGCCTAGATGCGAATTGGAACCTGAATTGTTGGCAAACTTATCGATAAGGCCTACTCTTGTAGAAAGGATTGGCGAGAGCCAAAAGAGAGATGATAAGCTTGTCAAGATTATTCGTGATTTGGAATCCGGATTGGACCCGAAGAAGGATAAGGGATTCGAGGTCGATCGAGAGGGTTGGCTTCGGAAGCAAGGACGATTGGTTGTTCCCGACATTGATGGATTGAGAGATGAAGTTCTGAGGGAAAGTCATCACTCGAAGTTGACAATTCATCCGGGTGGAAATAAGATGTATCGGGATATGAAGAGAGTCTACTACTGGGAAGGTATGAATAAAGATGTTGGAAATTTTATTTCCAAGTGTATGAACTGCCAGTTGGTGAAAGCTGAACAGAAGAAGCCCAGTGGACTGCTTCAGCCATTAGAGGTTCCTACATGGAAGTGGGAGCAAGTGTCGATGGATTTTATAGATGGTCTACCTAGGACAAGAGCAGGGAATGAAGGGATTTGGGTAATAGTAGATCGTTTGACTAAGAGTGCAAGGTTCATTCCTGTTCGATCAACTAGGACTGCATCGAAGTTGGCTGAGTTGTATGTGAAGTGGATTGTTCGATTCCATGGTATTCCGAAGAGTATAGTGAGCGATCGAGACCCATTGTTCACTAGTAGATTTTGGAAGAGCTTCCAGGAAGTTTTGGGAACCGAGTTGTGTTTGAGTACAGCTTATCACCCTCAAACCGATGGTCAGACTGAGAGAGTCAACCGAGTTTTGGAAGATCTTCTCAGAGCTTGTGTTTTGGACTTCAGAGGATCATGGGAAGATCACCTTCATTTGGTGGAGTTTGCTTATAATAACAGTTATCAGTCGAGTATTGGTATGGCACCATATGAGGCATTATATGGAAGACCGTGTAACTCTCCGACATGTTGGATAGAAACTGGAGAAAAGCTGATACTTGGACCAGAGATGATTCGACAGACTTCGGATTGTATAGAGATCATTCGGCGAAGAATGAAAGCAGCCCAAGATCGTCAGAAAAGTTATGCCGACAATCGTCGAAAGGATTTAGAATTCGATGTGGGTGACATGGTTTTTGTGAAGATTTCTCCATTGAAGAATGTTATTAGATTCGGGAAGAAAGGGAAATTGACTCCGAGGTTCGTTGGACCATTTCCGATTATCGAGCGAATTGGAAAGCTCGCTTATAGATTGGAGTTACCGGAAAAGATGGCGGGTGTGCACAATGTTTTTCATGTATCTTATCTATGGAAGTATGTGCACGACCCAACTACAGTAGTTTCTGCTGATAGCTGTGAAGACTTAGAGGTTGATCCCGTGGTTACGAGACCTCGTAAGCCGCTTCGTATTGTTGAAATCGATACGAAACATCTTAGGAGGAAGATGATTACGTTGCTCAAGGTACAATGGAGTGATGATGTTAACGACTGTACATGGGAGGAGGAAGAGAGGATGAAGGCAGCTCATCCCGGACTCTTCGAGGTATGGCCCTAAAGTGTCGTGACATCTCATGAATTTGTAGCTTGTTCTAAGTCTTAGAATTCTGCATGCTAGGCTAGAATTGGATGCATGGTTTGTTGATTGCTATGGATGGTAGGCATGCGGAATAATTGTGATTGCTATTGTTTGCTTGGAATTTCGGGGGCGAAATTCCTAAGGGGGAGAGAATGTAACGACCCGTATTTTACGTGTCGATAGATCGTAGAATTTGCAGGTCGTTAGTATTGTTTGTGTTGCTTCTAGCTTGAGTCGTTTAGAAGTTGACCCGGGTGCAAGTGATGAGTCGTGACCGACTCATAGGATGGACCGACCTAGTAGGAGTTAGCTCCATGAGATGGTGACCGACTCATGAAATAGTGGTTCAAGTGTTGGTGAACGACTTAAGAAAGACCGACTCATAGGGTGGCCGAGTCATAGGAATAGCCGACTCAAGGGGTGACCGGGTTATAGAACGTTACGGCCTAGATAGTGACCGACTCATGGATTAGCAGCTTAGGAAGTTAAAGTTTAGGTCGTGGGAGGTTGAGTCGGCAGGGTCTTGAGTCGCGTCTTAGTTGAGTCGTTGGGTCGGCCTTGGGTTGATTCGCGTGAGTAACTTAGTGCTAGACAGATAAACCGCATATGAGTTGTATTGTGTTGGCTTGAGTCGGTAAGACCAGTTGAGTCGTTAGCGACTTAGGGTTAGTTTGGATAGGGGTTAGGTCGGCATTGATGAGTCGTAGGTATTTTAAGTCGTAAGTCGGCATGGTTGTTAAGTCGCTGACTTCAGACAATAGGCTGTGTGTTAGGTCGTGAGCGCTTGAGTCGGTAGGGTGTTGAGTCGTGTGGGTGGCTTAGTGATAGTGTGCATGGTAATGAGTAGTGAACGACTCATGTTGAGTCGGCAAGGGCCGATGAGTCGGCAACGACTCAAGAGTTAGGTCGGCGACGACCTAAGGGCGACGACTCATGGGGTGTTCAGCCTATAAATAGAGGGGTTTGGCTCACTTTTTGGCACCGGTTTTTGAAGCGACGAAGTGCTGCCATTTTGAAGACTTGTCTACAACATTTCTTCATCTTCTTTTCTCCATTCCAATCTAATTCTAACATCCATCCAAGATTGAAGATCGAGATCGAAGATCCAAGTGCCCAAGTTGAAGATCTTCATCCGTTCGAGCTAGATTTCATCGATTGAAGTGAGATTTTGCCGGATCAAACCTTGATCTCCGCTGTCCAGATCTGAAGTGTGTAGTTTTCATAGTGTTTAGGTGATTTGGTGAGTGGTAGTTATCTCTCACGCGGATCCAAGGGAGTATATGGGATTGGTGGCTAGTTTATATGTTTAAGATAGTGTTTTCTCGCATTTTCCTAAAGTCTGCATGTAGATCCATCATTTTTGAAGATGTTTACTTATGCAAGTTCATTTAACAAGTGTTAGAGACAAAACCCATGTTTTATATTTGATAGATCTATGCTAAAAACCTATGAATCATGCATGTTGGACTTTTGCTCATTTATTTACGAAACTGCCATTATTGTTGATATTGCTTGTTAGATCTTGTTTGAATGCTTGATTGTTTGTATTGATGATTGATTTGGATTGTTTCAAGTTAGCTAATGGTTGATTTGGAACAAGATGGTTCGAGATGATTCAAAAGCTAAGTGGAAAGGCTCTTGAATGGTGGAAGCTGCCTGTAGCATATGAAGCGGATGTGGAAGCTCATATGGATGGATTCGAGGATGTGAGATCTTGCCATGATGCGAGAAGGCAAAGCATGATTGAGTTGGGACTTTGCTATGATGAGATGAGGCAAGGCTTATGTTGAGATGGGACGGGTCATGATGACGTTCCAAGATGAGGGACTTTGCCATGATGTGATTAGGCAAGACATATGTTGTGATGGGACGGGTCACGAAGACGTTCCAAGCACGGGTCATGACGACGTGCAAAGTTATAACTCGGTGATGCGGTCCGGGTTGGGGTGGATAATGGTTAGCTTGAGAGGCGCTTGGGCTAGTATGGAAAAGTCGTCAAGGAGGATGACTAGGAGGCTGAGATCTCATCGTTGTTGAAGGTTCTAGCATACTCAAAGCAAGGGTACGTTGGAACGGGTCACGATGACGTTCCAGGCACGGGTCACGATGACGTGCTAGTACTCTGGGCTGATGCGTTCGGCTTAGGCACGGGTCACGATGACGTGCGGAGTTATGACTAGACCGGGGTTACCATTAGCCCTTGACAGGTGGTCATTCAACTAACGGTGGTATCCCGGCAATGATAACAGTGATAGCCAGAGTCATGGATGTTTGGTTGTATTATCATTCGGTCTCAAGAGCGGTGTTTTCTGGGTGCTTATCTGATCTTGGTTTAGGCCTTGGGGGTTTGTATTTGGAAAGCATCGTCCTTGACTCGAGTGATTATTGTTTTACTTTAATTATCTGCTATGTTATGCTTGCTTCTCTTTAGTATGTGTCTAGGGGCTATCACTGTAGAAAGAGGTGGAGTGGGATGGTTTGGTTCCTATTCCTTTTTATCCCTTATGCTCTTTTGGTATGTTTGATTGTTAATTTACTGCTCACTAAGACTTTGTCTGACTCAAGGTTTTATGTCTCCTCTTATTACCTTGGGCTGTTCATCCATGTTGGGATGGGCAGACTAGGTAGCAGGTGGCAGGTGCTGTTCTTGGATCTCTACGTTGATGAAGACGAAGACGAGCAGGAGGCTTTGCATATTATTTCTTATATGTACTGGGTATCCGCTGCTGTATTTGATTGAGTGTTATGTAGTGAGGTCTTGTTGTATGGATTTGTTGAGATGATTGTATAAAACTATTGTGATGCTTATATGATGATTTTCTGTTATGAGACTTCACTATATTATTTCTCTATTGTATTTTATCCATGCGCTGTGAGTTACGATAGAGATTCTGCGATTTTATTTTACCCTGACTATCGTCCATGGCTGCCTTGCACACCTTTCAGCGCACTTTTCCCTTGTTTTGGTGCGGGAGTCATGGGCGGTCGTCACAAACGGATAGATTAATGCCCAAAAAGGACAACCCGAATCTCAATCGGGTCTCGTAAGTTTTTTACCCTCCGTTTTTTCGACACCGGATTTTTAAGGTAAAACGGGATTACCGTGGCTCGTCTTCGATTTACCATCGCTGGATAGTGGTGCACCATGGTACTGTTCCGTTTCAAATCCATGCACGCATTTCTAAAAGTCGTATGGCACTGTTTCACCATTTCGGACGGATATTGCACCTTGCACCGCGGATGTTGCAATTCGGTAGATATCGATTATTCGGACGACCATAACTTCCGGCTCGTTTGGAGTTACGGGAACCCTAACCTGTTAAAACGAAAGCCACGGTGAGTTCTACGGCTTTGACAGCTTTCAGCCGTCAACGGATAGATTAATGCCCAAAAAGGACAACCCGAATCTCAATCGGGTCTCGTAAGTTTTTTACCCTTCGTTTTTTCGACACCGGTTTTTACGGCAAAACGGGATTACTGTGGCTCGTCTTCAATTTACCATCGCTGGAGAGTTGTGCACCATGGTACTGTTCCATTTCAAATCCATACACGCATTTCTAAAAGTCTTACGGCGCTGTTTCGCCATTTCGGACGGATGTTGCACCTTGCACCACGGATGTTGCATCCGGTTGATATTGATTATTCGGACGGCCATAACTTCTGGCTCGTTTGGAGTTACGGAAGCCATAACCTTTCAAAACGAAGGCCACGGTGAGTTCTACGGCTTTGACAGCTTTCAGCCGTCAACGGATAGATTAATGCCCAAAAAGGACAACACGAATCTCAATCGGGTCTCGTAAGTTTTTTACCTTTCGTTTTTTCGACACCGGATTTTTACGGTAAAACGGGATTACCGTGGCTCGTCTTCGATTTTCCATCGCTGGAGAGTGATGCACCATGGTACTGTTCCGTTTCAAATCCATGCACGCATTCCTAAAAGTCGTACGGCACAGTTTCGCCATTTCGGACGGACGTTGCACTTGCACCGCGGATGTTGCACCCTGTAGATATCGATTATTCGGACGGCCATGACTTCTGGCTCGTTTCGAGTTACGGGGGCGATAACCTGTCAAAAGGAAGGCCACGGTGAGTTCTACGGCTTTGACAGCTTTCAGCCATCAACGGATAGATTAATGTCCAAAAGGACAACCCGAATCTCTATCGGGTCTCGTAAGTCTTTTACCCTTCGTTTTTTGGACACCGGATTTTTACGGTAAAACGGGATTACCGTGGCTCGTCTTCGATTTGCCATCGCTGGAGAGTGGTGCACCATGGTACTATTCCGTTTAAAATCCATGCGCGCATTTCTAAAAGTCGTACGGCACTGTTTCGCCATTTCGGACGGACGTTGCACCTTGCACCGCGGATGTTGCACCCTGTAGATATCGATTATTCGGACGGCCATAACTTCTGGCTCGTTTAGAGTTAAGGGGGCGATAATCTGTCAAAACGAAGGCCACGATTAGTTCTATGGCTTTCAGTCGTCAACGGATAGATTAATGCCCAAAAAGGACAACACGAATCTCAATCGGGTCTCGTAAGTTTTTACCCTTCGTTTTCTCGACACCGGATTTTTACGGTAAAACGGGATTACCGTTGCTCGTCTTCGATTTGCCATCGCTGGAGAGTGGTGCACCATGGTACTGTTCCGTTTCAAATCCATGCACGCATTTCTAAATGTCGTACGGCACTGTTTCGCCATTTCGGACGGATGTTGCACCTTGCACCGCGGATGTTGCACCCTGTAGATATCGATTATTCGGACGGCCATAGCTTCTGGCTTGTTTAGATTTACGGGGTGATAACCTGTCAAAATGAAGGCCACGGTGAGTTCTACGGCTTTGACAGCTTTCAACCGTCAACGGATTTTTACTGTCTCAATCGGGTCTCGTAAGTTTTTTACCCTTCGTTTTTTCGACACCGAATTTTTACTGTAAAATGGCATTACCGTGGCTCGTCTTCGATTTACCATCGTTGGAGAGTGGTGCACCATGGTACTGTTCTGTTTCAAATCCGTGCACGCATTCTTAAAAGACGTACGGCACTGTTTCGCCATTTCGGACGGACGTTGCACCTTGCACCGCGGATGTTGCACCCTGTAGATACCGATTATTCGGACGACCATAACTTCTGGCTCGTTTAGAGTTACGGGGGCGATAACCTATCAAAACGAAGGCCACGGTGAGTTCTACGGCTTTGACAGCTTTCAGCCATCAATGGATAGATTAATGCCCAAAAAGGGCAACCCGAATCTCAATCGGGTCTCGTAAGTTTTTTACCCTTCGTTTTTTCGACACCGGATTTTTACGGTAAAACGGGATTACCGTGGCTCGTCTTCGATTTACCATCGTTGGATAGTGGTGCACCATGGTACTGTTCCATTTCAATTCCATGCACGCATTTCTAAAAGTCGTATGGCACTGTTTCGCCATTTCGGACGGACGTTGCACCTTGCACCGCGGATGTTGCACCCTGTAGATATCGATTATTCGGACGGCCATAACTTCTGGCTCGTTTAGAGTTACGGGGGCGATAACCTGTCAAAACGAATGCCACGGTGAGTTCTACGGCTTTGACAGCTTTCAGCCGTCAACGGATAGATTAATGCCCAAAAAGGACAACCCGAATCTCAATCGGGTCTCGTAAGTTTTTTACCCTTCGTTTTTTCGACACCGGCTTTTTACGGTAAAACGAGATTACCGTGGCTCATCTTCGATTTACCATCGCTGGAGAGTGGTGCACAAGGGTACTGTTCCATTTCAAATCCATGCACGCATTTCTAAAAGTCGTACGGCACTGGTTTGCCATTTCGGACTGATATTGCACCTTGCACATGGATGTTGCAATCCGGTAGATATCGTTTATTCGGACGGCCATAACTTCTGGCTCGACTGGAGTTACGGGAGCCCTAACATGTTAAAACGAAGGCCATGGTAAGTTCTACGGCTTTGACATCTTTCAACCGTCAACAGATAGATTAATGCCCAAAAAGTACATCCCGAATCTCAATCGGGTCTCGTAAGTTTTTTACCCTTCGTTTTTTCGACACCGGATTTTTACGTCAAAACGGGATTACTGTGGTTCGTCTTCGATTTACCATCGCTGGAGAGTGGTGCACCATGGTACTGTTCCATTTCAAATCCATACACGTATTTCTAAAAGTCTTACGGCGCTGTTTCGCCATTTCGGGCGGATGTTGCACCTTGCACCACGGATGTTGCACCCGGTAGATATCGATTATTCGGACGGCCATAACTTCTGGCTCGTTTGGAGTTACGGGAGCCATAACCTAACAAAACGAAGGCCACGGTAAGTTCTACGGCTTTGATAGCTTTCAGCCGTCAATGGATAGATTAATGCCCAAAAAGGACAACCCGAATCTCAATCGAGTCTCGTAAGTTTTTTACCCTTCGTTTTTTCGACAACGGATATTTAATGCCGAAAACGGGATTACCGTGGCTCGTCATCGATTTACCATCGCTGGAGAGTGGCGCACCATGGTGCTGTTCCGTTTCAAATCCATGCACGCATTTCTAGAAGTCGTACGGTGCTGTTTCGCCATTTCGGATGGATGTTGCACCTTGCACCGCGGATGTAGCACCCAGTAGATATCGATTATTCGGACGACCATAACTTCTGGCTCGTATGGAGTTACGGGAGCCACAACCTGTCAAAAGGAAGGCCACGGTGTGTTCTACGGCATTGACAGCTTTCATCCGTCAATGGATAGATTAATGCCCAAAAAGGGCAACCCGAATCTCAATCGGGTCTCGTAAGTCTTTTACCCTTCGTTTTTTGGACACCGGATTTTTACGGTAAAACGGGATTACCGTGGCTCGTCTTCGATTTGCCATCGCTAGAGAGTGGTGCAATAAGGTACTGTTCTGTTTCAAATCCATTCACGCATTTCTAAAAGTCTTACGGCACTGTTTCGCCATTTCGGACGGATGTTGCACCTTGCACCGCGAATGTTGCACCCTGTAGATATCAATTATTCGGACGGCCATAACATCTGGCTCGTTTAGAGTTAAGGGGGCGATAACCTGTCAAAACGAAGGCCACGATGAGTTCTATGGCTTTCAGTCGTTAACGGATAGATTAATGCCCAAAAAGGACAACCAGAATCTCAATCGGGTCTCGTGAGTTTTTTACCCTTCGTTTTCTCGACACCGGATTTTTACGGTAAAACGGGATTACCGTGGCTCGTCTTCGATTTGCCATCGCTGGAGAGTGGTGCACCATGGTACTGTTCCGTTTCAAATCCATGCACGCATTTCTAAATGTCGTACGACACTGTTTCGCCATTTCGGACGGACGTTGCACCTTGCACCGCGGATGTTGCACCCTGTAGACATCGATTATTCGGACGGCCATAACTTCCGGCTCGTTTAGAGTTACGAGGGTGATAACCTGTCAAAATGAAGGCCACGGTGAGTTCTATGGGTTTGACAGCTTTCAGCCGTCAACGGATAGATTAATGCCCAAAAAGGACATCCCGAATCTCAATCGGGTCTCGTAAGTTTTTTACCCTTCGTTTTTTCGACACCGGATTTTTACGGTAAAACGGCATTACCGTGGCTCATCTTCGATTTACCATCGCTGGAGAGTGGTGCACCGTGGTACTGTTCTGTTTCAAACCCATGCACGCATTCCTAAAAGTCGTACGGCACTGTTTCGCCATTTCGAAAGGACGTTGCACCTTGCATGGCGGATGTTGCACCCTGTAGATATCGATTATTCGGACGGCCATAACTTCTGGCTCGTTTAGAGTTACGGGGGCGATAACCTATCAAAACGAAGGCCACGGTGAGTTCTACGGCTTTGACAGCTTTCATCCATCAACGGACAGATTAATGCCCAAAAAGGGCAACCCGAATCTCAATCGGGTCTCGTAAGTTTTTTACCCTTCGTTTTTTCGACACCGGATTTTTACGGTAAAACGGGATAACCGTGGCTCGTCTTCGATTTGCCAGCTGGAGAGTGGTGCACAATAATACTGTTCTGTTTCAAATCCATGCACGCGTTCCTAAAAGTCGTACGGCACTGTTTCGCCATTTCGGACAGACGTTGCACCTTGCACCGCGGATGTTGCACCCTGTAGATATCGATTATTCGGACGGCCATAACTTCTGGCTCGTTTAGAGTTACGGGGGCGATAACCTGTCAAAAGAAAGGCCACGGTGAGTTCTACGGCTTTGACGGCTTTCAGCCGTCAACGGAAAAATTAATGCCCAAAAGGGACAACCCGAATCTCAATCGGGTCTCGTAAGTCTTTTACCCTTCGTTTTTTCGACACCGGATTTCTAAGGTAAAACGGGATTACCGTGGCTCGTTTTCGATTTACCATCGCTGGATAGTGGTGCACCATGGTACTGTTCCATTTCAATTCCATGCACGCATTTCTAAAAGTCGTACGACACTGTTTCACCATTTCGGACGGACGTTGCACCTTGCACCGCGGATGTTGCACCCTGTAGATATCGATTATTCGTACGGCCATAACTTCTGGCTCTTTTAGAGTTACGGGGGCGATAACCTGTCAAAACGAAGGCCACGGTGAGTTCTACGGTTTTGACCGCTTTCAGCCGTCAACGGATAGACTAATGCCCAAAAAGGACAACCCGAATCTCAATCGGGTCTCGTAAGTTTTTTACCCTTCGTTTTTTCGACACCGGATTTTTACAGTAAAACGAGATTACCGTGGCTCCTCTTCGATTTACCATCGCTGGAGAGTGGTGCACCATGGTACTGTTCCGTTTCAAATTCATGCACGCATTTCTAAAAGTCGTGCGGCACTATTTCGCCATTTCGGACGGATATTGCACCTTGCACCGTGGATGTTGCAATCCGGTAGATATCGATTATTCGGACGGCCATAACTTCTGGCTCGTTTGGAGTTACGGGAGCCCTAACCTGTTAAAGCGAAGGCCACGGTGAGTTCTACGGCTTTGACAGCTTTCAACCGTCAACGGATAGATTAATGCCCAAAAAGGACAACCCGAATCTCAATCGGGTCTCGTAAGTTTTTTTCCCTTCGTTTTTTCGACAACGGATATTTAATGCCCAAAACGGGATTACCGTGGCTCATCTTCGATTTACCATCGCTGGAGAGTGGTGCACCATGGTACTGTTCCGTTTCAAATCCATGCACGCATTTCTAAAAGTCGTACGATACTGTTTTGCCATTTCGGATGGATGTTGCACCTTGCACCGCGGATGTAGCACCCCGTAGATATCGATTATTCGGATGACCATAACTTCTGGCTCGTTTGGAGTTACGGGAGCCACAACCTGTCAAAACGAAGGCCACGGTGGGTTCTACGGCTTTGACCGCTTTCAGCCGTCAACGGATAGATTAATGCCAAAAAAGGACAACCCGAATCTCAATCGGGTCTCGTATGTTTTTTACCCCTTCGTTTTTTCGACACCGGATTTTTACGGTAAAATTGGATTACCGTGGCTCGTCTTCGATTTACCATCGCTGGAGAGTGGTGCACTATGGTACTGTTCCGTTTCAAATCCATGCACGCATTTCTAAAAGTCGTACGGCACTTTTTCGCCATTTCAGACGGATGTTGCACCTTGCACTTCGGATGTTGCACCCTGTAGATATCGATTATTCGGGCGACCATAACTTCTGTCTCGTTTAGAGTTACGGGAGCCATAACCTTTCAAAACGAAGGCCACGGTGAGTTCTACTGCTTTGACAGCTTTCAGCCGTCAACGGATAGACTAATGCCCAAAAAGGACAACCCGAATCTCAATCGGGTCTCGTAAGTTTTTTACCCTCCTTTTTTCGACACCGGATTTTTACGGTAAAACGGGATTACCGTGGCTCGTCTTCGATTTGCCATCACTGGAGAGTGGTGCACCATGGTACTGTTCCGTTTCAAAGCCATGCACGCGTTTCTAAATGTCGCACGGCACTGTTTCGCCATTTCAGACGGACGTTGCACCTTGCACCGCGGATGTTGCACCCTGTAGATATCGATTATTCGGACGGCCATAACTTCTGGCTAGTTTGGAGTTACGGGAGCCATAACCTGTCAAAATGAAGGCCACGGTGAGTTCTACGGCTTTGACAGCTTTCAGCCATCAACGGATAGATTGATGCCCAAAAAGGACAACCCGAATCTCAATCGGGTCTCGTAAGTTTTTTACCCTTCGTTTTATCGACACCGGATTTTTATGGTAAAAAGGGATTACCGTGGCTCATCTTCGATTTACCCTCGCTGGAGAGTGGTGCACCATGGTACTGTTCCGTTTCAAATCCATGCACGCATTTCTAAAAGTCGTACGACACTGTTTCGCCATTTTGGATGGATGTTGCATCTTGCACCGCGGATGTTGCACCCTGTAGATATCGATTGTTCGGACGGTCATAACTTCTTGCTCGTTTAGAGTTACGGGAGCCATAACCTTTCAAAACGAAGGCCAC
Organism: Allium cepa; assembly: GCA_030765085.1. Classification (NCBI taxonomy): domain Eukaryota; kingdom Viridiplantae; phylum Streptophyta; class Magnoliopsida; order Asparagales; family Amaryllidaceae; genus Allium; species Allium cepa. The sequence continues at coordinate 30,403,903 of CM060943.1, read as the reverse complement.
GGTGAGTTCTACGGCTTTGACAGCTTTCAGCCGTCAACGGATAGACTAATGCCCAAAAAGGACAACCCGAATCTCAATCGGGTCTCGTAAGTTTTTTACCCTCCTTTTTTCGACGTCAGATTTTTACGATAAAACGGAATTACCGTGGCTCGTCTTCGATTTACCATCGCTGGAGAGTGGTGCACCATGGTACTGTTCCGTTTCAAATCCATGCACGCATTTCTAAAAGTCGTACGACACTGTTTCGCCATTTGGGACGGATGTTGCACCTTGCACCGCGGATGTTGCACCCTTTAGATATCGATTATTCGCACGACCATGACTTCTGGCTTGTTTAGATTTACGGGAGCCATAACCAGTCAAAACGAAGGCCACGGTGAGTTCTACGACTTTGACAGCTTTCAGCCGTCAACGGATAGATTAATGACCAAAAAGGACAAGCAGAATCTCAATCAGGTCTCGTAAGTTTTTTACCCTTCGTTTTTTCGACACCGGATTTTTACGGTAAAACGGGATTACCGTAGCTCGTCTTCGATTTACCATCGCTGGAGAGTGGTGCATCATGGCACTGTTCCGTTTCAAATCCATGCATGCATTTCTAAAAGTCCTACGGCACTGTTTCGCCATTTCGGACGGATGTTGCACCTTGCACCGCGGATGTTGCACCCGGTAGATATCGATTATTCGGACGGCCATAACTTCTGGCTCGTTTGGAGCTACGAGAGCCATAACCTGCCAAAACGAAGGCCACGGTGAGTTCTACGGCTTTGACAGCTTTCAGCCGTCAACGGATATATTTATACCCAAAAAGGTCAACCCGAATCTCAATCGGGTCTCGTGAGTTTTTTACCCTTCGTTTTTTCGACACCGGATTTTTACGGTAAAACGGGATTACCGTGTCTCGTCTTCGATTTACCATCGCTGGAGAGTGGTGCACCATGGTACTGTTCCGTTACAAATCCATGCACGCATTTCTAAAAGTCGTAAGGCACTGTTTCGCCATTTCGGACGGATGTTGCACCTTGCACCGCGGATGTAGCACCCGGTACATATCGATTATTCGGACGGCCATAACTTCTGGGTCGTTTGGAGTTACGGGAGCCACAACCTGTCAAAACAAAGGCCACGGTGAGTTCTACGGCTTTAACAGCTCTCAGCCATCAATGGATAGATTAATGCCCTAAAAGGACAACCCGAATCTCAATCGGGTCTCGTAAGTTTTTTACCCTTCGTTTTTTCAACACCGAATTTTTACGGTAAAACGGGATTACCGTGGCTCGTCTTCGATTTACCATCGCTGGAGAGTGTTGCACCATGGTACTGTTCCGTTTCAAATCCATGCACGCATTTCTAAAAGTCGTACGGCACGGTTTCGCCATTATGGACGGATGTTGCACCTTGCGCCGCGGATGTTGCACCCTGTAGATATCGATTATTCGGACGGCCGAAACTTCTGGCTCGTTTAGAGTTACGGGAGCCATAACCTGTCAAAACGAAGGCCACGGTGAGTTCTACGGCTTTGACTGCTTTCAGCCGTCAACGGATGGACTAATGCCTAAAAAGGATAACCCGAATCTCAATTGGGTCTCGTAAGTTTTTTACCCTTCGTTTTTTCGACACCGGATTTTTACGGTAAAACGGGATTACCATGGCTCGTCTTCGATTTACCATCGTTGGAGAGTGGTGCATCATGGTATTGTTCCGTTTCAAATCCATGCACGCATTTCAAAAAGTCGTACGGCACTGTTTCGCCATTTCGGACGGATGTTGCACCTTGCACCGTGGATGTTGCACCCGGTAGATATTGATAATTCGGACGGCCATAACTTCTGGCTGGTTTGGAGTTACGGGAGCAATAACCTATCAAAACGAAGGCCACGGTGAGTTCTACGGCTATGACTACTTTCAGCCGTCAACGGATAGACTAATGTCCAAAAAGGACAACCCGAATCTCAATCGGGTCTCGTAAGTTTTTTACCCTTTCTTTTTTCGACACCGGATTTTTACGGTAAAACGGGATTACCGTGGCTCGTCTTCGATTTACCATCACTGGAGAGTGGTGCACAATGGTACTGTTCCGTTTCAAATCCATGCACGAATTTCTAATAGTCGTACGACACTGTTTCGCCATTTCGGACGGATGTTGCACCTTGCAACGCGGATGTTGCACCCAGTAGATATCGATTATTCGGACGGCCATAACTTCTGGCTCGTTTGGAGTTACGGGAGCCACAACCTGTCAAAACGAAGGCCACGGTGAGTTCTACGGCTTTGACAGCTTTCAGCCGTCAACGGATAGAATAATGCCCAAAAAGGACAACCCGAATCTCAATCGGGTCTAGTAAGTTTTTTACCCTTCGTTTTTTCGACACCGGATTTTTACGGTAAAACGGGATTACCGTGGCTCGTCTTCGATTTACCATCGCTGGAGAGTGGTGCACCACGGTACTGTTCCGTTTCAAATCCATGCACGCATTTCTAAAAGTGGTACGACATTGTTTCGCCATTTCGGACGGATATTGCACCTTGCACCGCGGAAGTTGCAATCCGGTAGATATCGATTATTCGGACGACCATAACTTCTGGCTCGTTTGGAGTTACGGGAGCCCTAACCTTTTAAAACGAAGGCCACGGTGAGTTCTACGGCTTTGACAGCTTTCAGCCATCAACGGACAGATTAATGCCCAAAAAGGACAACCCGAATCTCAATCGGGTCTCGTAAGTTTTTTACCCTTCGTTTTTTCGACACCGGATTTTTACGGCAAAACGGGATTACTGTGGCTCGTCTTCGATTTACCATCGCTGGAGAGTGGTGCCACCATGGTACTGTTCCATTTCAAATCCATACATGCATTTCTAAAAGTCTTACGGCGCTGTTTCGCCATTTCGGACGGATGTTGCACCTTGCACCACGGATGTTGCACCCGGTAGATATCGATTATTTGAACGGCCATAACTTCTGGCTCGTTTGGAGTTACGGGAGCCATAACCTGTCAAAACGAAGGCCACGGTGAGTTCTACGTCTTTGACCGCTTTCAGCCATCAACGGATAGATTAATGCCCAAAAAGGACAACACGAATCTCAATCGGGTCTCGTAAGTTTTTTACCCTTCGTTTTTTCGACACCGGATTTTTACGGTAAAACGGGATTACCGTGGCTCCTCTTCGAGTTACTATTGATGGAGAGTGGTTCACCATGGTACTGTTCCGTTTCAAATCCATGCACGCATTTCTAAAAGTCGTACGGCACTGTTTGCCATTTCGGACGGATGTTGCACCTTGCACCGCGGATGTTGCACCCTGTAGATATCGATTATTCGGACGGCCATAACTTCTGGCTCGTTTAGAGTTTCGAGAGCCATAACCTGTCAAAACGAAGGCCACGGTGAGTTCTACGGCTTTGACGACTTTCAGCCGTCAACGGGTAGATTAATGCCCAAAAAGGACAACCCGAGTCTCAATCGGGTCTCGTAAGTTTTTTACCCTTCGTTTTTTCAACACCGGATTTTTACGGTAAAACGGGATTACCGCGGCTCGTCTTCGAATTACCATCACTAGAGAGTGGGGCACCATGGTACTGTTCCGTTTCAAATCCATGCACGCATTTCTAAAAGCCGTACGGCACTGTTTCGCCATTTCGGACGGATATTGCACCTTGCACCGCGGATGTTCCAATCCGGTAGATGTCGATTATTCGGAAGGCCATAACTTCTGGCTCGTTTGGAGTTACGGGAGCCCTAACCTGTTAAAACGAAGGCCACGATGAGTTCTACGGCTTTGACGGCTTTCAGCATTCAACGGACAGATTAATGCCCAAAAAGGACAGCCAGAATCTCAATCGGGTCTCGTAAGTTTTTTACCCTTCGTTTTTTCGACACCGGATTTTTACGGCAAAACGGGATTACTGTGGCTCGTCTTCGATTTACCATCGCTGGAGAGTGGTGCACAATGGTACTGTTCCATCTCAAATCCATACATGCATTTCTAAAAGTCTTACGGCGCTGTTTCGCCATTTTGGACGGATGTTGCACCTTGCACCACGGATGTTGCACCCGGTAGATATCGATTATTCGGACGACCATAACTTCTGGCTCGTTTGGAGTTACGGGAGCCATAACCTGTCAAAACGAAGGCCACGTTGAGTTCTACATCTTTGACCGCTTTCAGCCGTCAACGGATAGATTAATGTCCAAAAAGGATAACCCGAATCTCAATCGGGTCTCGTAAGTTTTTTACCCTTCGTTTTTTCGACACCGGATTTTTACGGTAAAACGGGATTACCGTGGCTCCTCTTCGATTTAACATCGATGGAGAGTGGTTCACCACGGTACTGTTCCGTTTCAAATCCATGCACGCATTTCTAAAAGTCGTACGGCACTGTTTCGCCATTTCGGACGGATGTTGCACCTTGCACCGCGGATGTAGCACCCGGTAGATATCGATTATTCGGACGGCCATAACTTCTGGCTCGTTTGGAGTTACGGGAGCCATAACCTGTCAAAACGAAGGCCACGGTGAGTTCTACGGCTTTGACAGCTTTCAGCCATCAACGGATATATTAATGCCCAAAAAGGACAACCCGAATCTCAATCTGGTCTCGTAAGTTTTTTACCCTTTGTTTTTTCGACACCGGATTTTTATGGTAAAACGGGATTACCGTGGCTCGACTTCGATTTACCATCGCTGCAGAGTGGTGCACCATGGTACTGTTCCGTTTCAAATCCATGCACGCATCTCTAAAAGTCGTACGGCACGGTTTCGCCATTTCGGACGGATGTTGCACCTTGCACCGCGGATGTTGCTCCCTGTAGATATCGATTATTCGGACGACCATAACTTCTGGCTCGTTTAGAGTTACGGGAGCCATAACCTGTCAAAATGAAGGCCACGGTGAGTTCTACGGCTTTGACAGCTTTCAGCCGCCAACGGATAGACTAATGCCGAAAAAGGACAACCCGAATCTCAATCGGGTCTCTTAAGTGTTTTACCCTCCGTTTTTTCGACACCGGATTTTTACGGTAAAACGGGATTACCGTGGCTCGTCTTCGATTTACCATCGCTGGAGAGTGGTGCACCACGGTACTGTTCCGTTTCAAATCCATGCACGCATTTCTAAAAGTGGTACGACACTGTTTCGCCATTTCGGACGGATATTGCACCTTGCACCGCGGAAGTTGCAATCCGGTAGATATCGATTATTCGGACGACCATAACTTTTGGCTCGTTTGGAGTTACGGGAGCCCTAACCTGTTAAAACGAAGGCCACGGTGAGTTCTACGGCTTTGATAGCTTTCAGCCGTCAACGGACAGATTAATGCCCAAAAAGGACAACCCGAATCTCAATCGGGTCTCGTAAGTTTTTTACCCTTCGTTTTTCCGACACCGGATTTTTACGGCAAAACGGCATTACTGTGGCTCGTCTTCGATTTACCATCGCTGGAGAGTTGTGCCACCATGGTACTGTTCCATTTCAAATCCATACACGCATTTGTAAAAGTCTTACGGCGCTGTTTCGCCATTTCGGACGGATGTTGCATCTTGCACCACGGATGTTGCACCCGGTAGATATCGATTATTCGGACGGCCATAACTTCTGGCTCGTTTGGAGTTACGGGAGCCATAACCTGTCAAAACGAAGGCCACGGTGAGTTCTACGTCTTTGACCGCTTTCAGCCATCAAAGGATAGATTAATGCCCAAAAAGGACAACCCGAATCTCAATCGGGTCTCGTAAGTTTTTTACCCTTCGTTTTTTCGACACCGGATATTTACGGTAAAACGGGATTACCGTGGCTCCTCTTCGATTTACTATCGATGGAGAGTGGTTCACCATGGTACTGTTCCATTTCAAATCCATGCACGCATTTCTAAAAGTCGTACGGCACTGTTTGCCATTTCGGACGGATGTTGCACCTTGCACCGCGGATGTTGCACCCTGTAGATATCGATTATTCGGACGGCCATAACTTTTGGCTCGTTTAGAGTTTCAGGAGCCATAACCTGTCAAAACGATGGCCACGGTGAGTTCTACGGCTTTGACAGCTTTCAGACGTCAACGGATAGATTAATGCCCAAAAAGGACAACCCGAGTCTCAATCGGGTCTCGTAAGTTTTTTACCCTTCGTTTTTTCGACACCGGATTTTTACGATTAAACGGGATTACCGTGGCTCGTCTTCGATTTACCATCGCTAGAGAGTGGGGCACCATGGTACTGTTCCGTTTCAAATCCATGCACGCATTTCTAAAAGCCGTACGGCACTGTTTCGCCATTTCGGACGGATATTGCACCTTGCACCGCGGATGTTCCAATCCGGTAGATGTCGATTATTCGGAAGGCCATAACTTCTGGCTCGTTTGGAGTTACGGGAGCCCTAACCTGTTATAATGAAGGCCACGGTGAGTTCTACGGCTTTGACGGCTTTCAGCCGTCAACGGACAGATTAATGCCCAAAAAGGACAGCCAGAATCTCAATCGGGTCTCGTAAGTTTTTTACCCTTCGTTTTTTCGACACCGGATTTTTACGTCAAAACGGGATTACTGTGGCTCGTCTTCGATTTACCATCGCTGGAGAGTGGTGCACCATGGTACTTTTCCATCTCAAATCCATACACGCATTTCTAAAAGTCTTACGGCGCTGTTTCGCCATTTCGGACGGATGTTGCACCTTGCACCACGGATGTTGCACCCGGTAGATATCTATTATTCGGACGGCCATAACTTCTGGCTCGTTTGGAGTTACGGGAGCCATAACCTGTCAAAACGAAGGCCGTGTTGAGTTCTACGTCTTTGACCGCTTTCAGCCGTCAACGGATAGATTAATGCCCAAAAAGGACAACCCGAATCTCAATCGGGTCTCGTAAGTTTTTCACCCTTCGTTTTTTCGACACCGGATTTTTACGGTAAAACGGGATTACCGTAGCTCCTCTTCGATTTAACATCGATGGAGAGTGGTTCACCATGGTACTGTTCCGTTTCAAATCCATGCACGCATTTCTAAAAGTCGTACGGCACTGTTTCGCCATTTCGGACGGATGTTGCACCTTGCACCGCGGATGTAGCACCCGGTAGATATCGATTATTCGGACGGCCATAACTTCTGGTTCGTTTGGAGTTACGGGAGCCATAACCTGTCAAAACGAAGGCCACGGTGAGTTCTACGGCTTTGACAGCTTTCAGCCATCAACGGATATATTAATGCCCAAAAAGGACAACCCGAATCTCAATCTGGTCTCGTAAGTTTTTTACCCTTTGTTTTTTCGACACCGGATTTTTATGGTAAAACGGGATTACCGTGGCTCGACTTCGATTTACCATCGCTGCAGAATGGTGCACCATGGTACTGTTCCGTTTCAAATCCATGCACGCATCTCTAAAAGTCGTACGGCACGGTTTCGCTATTTCGGACGGATGTTGCACCTTGCACCGCGGATGTTGCACCCTGTAGATATCGATTATTCGGACGACCATTACTTCTGGCTCGTTTAGAGTTACGGGAGCCATAACCTGTCAAAATGAAGGCCACGGTGAGTTCTACGGCTTTGACAGCTTTCAGCCGCCAACGGATAGACTAATGCCCAAAAAGGACAACCCGAATCTCAATCGGGTCTCTTAAGTTTTTTACCCTTCGTTTTTTCGACACCGGATTTTTACGGTAAAACGGGATTACCGTGGCTCGTCTTCGATTTACCATCGTTGGAGAGTGGTGCACCATGGTAGTGTTCCGTTTCAAATCCATGCACGCATTTCTAAAAGTCGTACGACACTGTTTCGCCATTTCGGACGGATGTTGCACCTTGCACCGCGGATGTTGCACCCGGTAGATATCGATTATTCGGACGGCCATAACTTCTGGCTCGTTTGGAGTTACGGGAGCCATAACTGTTAAAACGAATGCCACGGTGAGTTCTACGGCTTTGACAGCTTTCAGCCGTCAACGGACAGATTAATGCCCAAAAAGGACAGCCCGAATCTCAATCGGGTCTCTTAAGTTTTTTACCCTTCATTTTTTCGACACCGGATTTTTATGGCAAAACGGGATTACTGTGGCTCGTCTTCGATTTACCATCGCTGGAGAGTGGTGCACCATGGTACTATTCCATTTCAAATCCATACACGCATTTCTAAAAGTCTTACGGCGCTGTTTCGCCATTTCGGACGGATGTTGCACCTTGCACCATGGATGTTGCACCCGGTAGATATCGATTATTCGGACGGCCATAACTTCTGGCTCGTTTGGAGTTACGGGAGGCATAACCTGTCAAAACGAAGGCCACGGTGAGTTCTACGTCTTTGACAGCTTTCAGCTGTCAACAGATAGATTAATGCCCAAAAAGGACAACCCGAATCTCAATCGGGTCTCGTAAGTTTTTTACCCTTCGTTTTTTCGACACCGGATTTTTACGGTAAAACGGGATTACCGTGGCTCGTCTTCGATTTACCATCGCTGGAGAGTGGTTCACCATGGTACTGTTCCATTTCAAATCTATGCACGCATTTCTTAAAGTCGTACGGCACTGTTTCGCCATTTCGGACGGATGTTGCACCTTGCACCGCGGATGTAGCACCCGGTAGATATCGATTATTCGGACGGCCATAACTTCTGGCTCGTTTGGAGTTACGGGAGCCATAACCTGTCAAAACGAAGGCCACGATGAGTTCTACGGCTTTGAAAGCTTTCAGCCATCAACGGATAGATTAATGCCCAAAAAGGACAACCCGGATCTCAATCGGGTCTCGTATGTTTTTTACCCTTCGTTTTTTCGACACCGGATTTTTATGGTAAAACGGGATTACCGTGGCTCGTCTTCGATTTACCATCACTGGAGAGTGGTGCACCATAGTACTGTTCCATTTCAAATCCATGCTTGCATCTCTAAAAGTCGTACGGCACGGTTTCGCCATTTCGGACGGATGTTGCACCTTGCACCGCGGATGTTGCACCCTGTAGATATCGATTATTCGGACGGCCATAACTTCTGGCTCGTTTAGAGTTTCGGGAGCCATAACCTGTCAAAACGAAGGCCACAGTGAGTTCTACGGCTTTGACGGCTTTCAGCGGCCAACGGATAGACTAATGCCCAAAAAGGACAACCCGAATCTCAATCGGGTCTCTTAAGTTTTTTACCCTTCGTTTTTTCGACACCGGATTTTTACGGTAAAACGGGATTACCGTGGCTCGTCTTCGATTTACCATCGTTGGAGAGTGGTGCACCATGGTACTGTTCCGTTTCAAATCCATGCACGCATTTCTAAAAGTCGTACGACGCTGTGTCTCCATTTCGGACGGATGTTGCACCTTGCACCGTGGATGTTGCACCCGGTAGATATTGATTATTCGGACGGCCATAACTTCTGGCTCGTTTGGAGTTATGGGAGCCCTAACCTGTTAAAACGAAGGCCATGGAGAGTTCTACGGCTTTGATAGCTTTCAGCCGTCAAAGGACAGATTAATGCCCAAAAAGGATAGCCCGAATCTCAATCGGGTCTCGTAAGTTTTTTACCCTTCGTTTTTTCGACACCGGATTTTTACGGCAAAACGGGATTACTGTGGCTCGTCTTCAATTTACCATCGCTGGAGAGTGGTGTGTTATCCCAACTTTTGGCAAAGTTGAGATATCCAAAATATACTGAAAGACAATGATTACTATTCATGAATATCAACCATGCATTGCAGGATAACCATGGATATCGATGAATTTTGTCCGAGTCCGGAACGGGCCACAATTGATAGGACACGACAAGAAAGATCATAAGAGTCTGCATCTCAAATTTCAAGTCAATCCGAGGTCGCATGCTCAAGTTATGATGGATTCAAGTTAAGGAAGATGGACATTGCTCAGTTCGAACCCATCATGTTCGAACCCATCACGTTCGAAACCATCTGTTTCGAACCCATTGTGTTTGAACCCAACTAGTTCGAATCCATACGAAGAGGTGGCGTTCGAACCCATCAGCTAACATCATCCTTCGACTCCATCGGCCTCAACTCCACTTCGAATCCATCAGGCCATTGCCTACTTCGACTCCATCACGATGTCCTCTCTTCGAACCCATCACAGAGCCTTGCTTCGAAACCATCCAAGCCGCCTCGCCCCATGCTGTCTTCAAACCCAACGTGATAAGTCAACTTCGAATCGATCCAAGGTGACGCATTTGGATCGATTCAAACGAACACCCTTCCAACGATTCGAAGACGACTTTCGAACCCAATGCACGAAGCCATCCAGCAAACTCGACAGAGAGCTCGGACTCGACTCGTTCAACTCGGCGAAAAGCTTGGATCGAACCGAAGAAGGCGCGCCACGTCATCACGAAGTCGCGTGCTATGATGGATTCGAAACCATCAGTTCGAACACATGGGTTCGTACCAAACAGCTATCCCATAAACTCAATTTCGAATCCATCTTATCTCCCAATCTGCTGATCCAAATGCCATGAAATTTTCACGGATGCTTGCATACATGTTGAAGAATGTTCACGCCAAATTTCACCTCGATTGGATGAATTCTTGATCGGTTCGAATGGAGTTCGAACCGATGCCAAAGTGGGCCCAAACTTTCCGAGACCGTACGTGTGGGCCCCCTCACGTGCCGGAAGAGGTCTCCCGAGTTTTCAGCGAGATAGCAGCAGTCTACGCCTATAAATAGACTCCCAGGTCATTCAGAAAAGGAAGGGGATTCTCTTTGGCAAGATCAAGACTCTGAAGCATCAAGACTCCACCAAGGCTCTACTTTGCACTCAACAACCATGTTGTACTCGAATTTCAGAACTACAATTCATTGTAATCCGATGTAATCGATTGTAATCAGCGAAGAACATCAATAAAAGGAAAAACCTTTGAAGTGGACGTACGCCGGAGATAGCCGAACCACTATAAATCGTGTGTTCTTGTTTACATTTACTATTTTGCTACTTAGATCTGTGATTTGTGTTTGGATATTGTTTATTTATATTCCAACACTGGTGCTTTCACATTCATCGGGGTTTGTGACAAATTTTAGTGCAAACACTTTGGTGCTTTCATTGAGAGGGAACTAGCACTCGCTACATCGAGATTCAGAATTCAGAAACAATGACTCGACAAACTAGACAAAGAATTGATAGGAGCCAACAAGGAGGAAGCCAAGAAGCATCCTCAGGATCAAGAGAAGGACAAGCTTCCGTCTACATCACCAGAGACGAGATGGAGGCAATGGCCAATTCCTTGCGCGAAAGCATAATGAAGAGTCAACAGGAGATGCTGCAGAATTTCCTCGAGCAAATGAGGGCAGCAAACATGCAAAACCTTGGACCAACTGCAACGGCTACGAGTACGGGACAAGGAATAAGGATTGCAGAAGCAAATGAAGGACAGGCTCAAGGCCAGAATACAGGGATTGAAGGTCGTCAGCATGGCCTTGGGGGAAGACCCTCAGGGTCCGATACTGGAAGACCAACAGACGGAGCTCAACAGACTGGAGCCAATGCTTACGCTAACGAGCCACCAGAAGAATACGTACCAGAATTCCCTTCAAGGCTCGGGGGGCAGGATAGAAACTTGACAAGGGGGCAACCCCTAGACGGAGATGAGAGAATGATTGGCCTCATGCGAAGAATAATGAGAGGAGGATTGCCTAGCGGAGGCCTAGAAGAAGTTAGTCGGAGTCCATTCACTCCAAACATCCGAAACGCAAGGAACCCTCCGAAGTTCAAACTTCCGACACTAGAACCATATGACGGGAGATCAGACCCGACCATGCACATCACAAGATATATCAGGCACATGGAAGTGCTGGGGGCATCCGAAGAAGTAATGGCACGGTGCTTCCCTCTATATTTGACAGATTTAGCTTCACTATGGTTCAGACAACTAGAGACTGGATTAATCGGAACATGGAGCAAGCTTGTAGACTGCTTCATGAGACAGTTCAGGGTCCACGTGACGCGACCCAAGAGTGTGATGACTTTAGCAACAATCAAGCAAAGGACCAGAGAGTCCATAAATGATTTCCTACTAAGATTCAACGTGACAGTGACTTCTGTGGATCGCCCGGATCCATCGATGATTTTAATGGCGGCGGTGGCAGGAGTCGCGGAAGGAACCAAGTTCAATGATTCTTTAACTAAAGATCCACCGCAAGATCTTGGAGAATTCTTTCATAAAGCCGAGAAGTTCATTCGGTTAGAAGAATCACGAGTCGAGAGTCGTGAAATAAATGCCACGAAAAGCGTAGGGACCTCTAGAGAGCAGTCCGGAGTGGACAAGGGAAAAAGGAAACAGGATGAAAGACATGATGGTCCTGATAAACGGAAGAAATTCCGAGAACCAAGATTCAGGCAGTACACCGATCTGAATGCAAGCCTAGAAAGAGTCTTCACTGAAACTAGGGGGCAACTTCACTATCGAAAGCCACCTATAAGGGATCCCACCGAGGGGGAGCGCAGGACTGGAAAATATTGCCTATTCCATGAGCTGGATGGGCACACTACAGATGAATGCCGTCACCTAAAGGATGAGGTGGAAGAGCATGCCAGAGGTGGTAGATTGCCACAATATGTCAGAGAACGGACAGCGGCAACGAGACCTGAACAACTACCGCCTCCACCTAGCAGGAACGATCCTGGATCGGGATCACGACTCGTCATCAACTGATTAGAGATGGCAAGGGCCAAGTCCAAGATTTGGACTTTGGTCGAATAATTTTATTTAAATTTATTTCGAGAATAAACGGTTACTCCACTTACACATGTATGGGAACCGGAGAGATCCCTAGGCATGCTCTGAGATGGAGATAAACCGCCACGCCCGGAGAGGCAACCCTTAGCTTTTTTCTTGATGTTTGAGATTGAGCATCTAGAACTTGAATTTTAATAAATAAATTAGAACTTCTTGTAATAAACCTTTTGACCGGAGAGTCAAAGGATGAACATTGAACACCAATATAAACATGATCGCTTTATGACCCTACCCGGAGAGACGGGGTCCGGAGTGCAAGAAGTGAGTTGCTTCGCCGGAGAGCGACATGATTAACTCACTTAGGCGTTGTTTCCCCTTCACCGGAGAGTGACAGGATGGGATCCAGCAAGAGCCCGGAGAGGCTATGATCGGTCTCGAACGACCATGACATCGCTTAATGTTCAGACACACTGAACCGGAGTGCAAGAAGTTAGTTGCTTCGCCGGAGAGCGACATGATCGACTCACTTAAGCGCTGTTTCCCCTTCACCGGAGAGTGACAGGATGGGATCCAGCAAGAGCCCGGAGAGGCTATGATCGGTCCCGAACGACCATGATATCGCTATATGTCCTAACTGGGACCAGAGTGCAAGGGATAGAAGGCAATGCCAGAGAGCAATAGGATCTTTCTATTCAATCACTGAGTCTAGAATGGGCTCAATAAGGGTTTAGAGCAGCCAATAATAGTCCGGAGAGACTATGAAACTTCATTCTCAACTTCTACGGAAAGGACAAATACTGATTTGGCTTCGAACAGCCACAAACTTGATTGATAATACCACAGCTATCAACGAAACATGAATTTACTACACTTGATATAAGACCATTCAAAACATACCTTTTACAAAAAGGCATGTTTTGGGGGGCAAAGTGTTATCCCAACTTTTGGCAAAGTTGAGATATCCAAAATTTACTGAAAGACAATGATTACTATTCATGAATATCAACCATGCATTGCAGGATAACCATGGATATCGATGAATTTTGTCCGAGTCCGGAACGGGCCACAATTGATAGGACACGACAAGAAAGATCATAGGAATCTGCATCTCAAATTTCAAGTCAATCCGAGGTCGCATGCTCAAGTTATGATGGATTCAAGTTAAGGAAGATGGACATTGCTCAGTTCGAACCCATCATGTTCGAAGCCATCACGTTCGAAACCATCTGTTTCGAACCCATCGTGTTCGAACCCAACTAGTTCGAATCCATACGAAGAGGTGGCGTTCGAACCCATCAGCTAACATCATCCTTCGACTCCATCGGCCTCAACTCCACTTCGAATCCATCAGGCCATTGCCTATTTCGACTCCATCACGATGTCCTCTCTTCGAACCCATCACAAAGCCTTGCTTCGAAACCATCCAAGCCGCCTCGCCCCATGCTGTCTTCGAACCCAACGTGATAAGTCAACTTCGAATCGATCCAAGGTGACGCATTTGGATCGATTCGAACGAACACCCTTCCAACGATTCGAAGACGACTTTCGAACCCAGTGCACGAAGCCATCCAGCAAACTCGGCAGAGAGCTCGGACTCGACTCGTTCAACTCGGCGAAAAGCTTGGATCGAACCGAAGAAGGCGCGCCACGTCATCAAGAAGTCGCGTGCTATGATGGATTCGAAACCATCGGTTCGAACACATGGGTTCGAACCAAACAGCTATCCCATAAACTCAATTTCGAATCCATCTTATCTCCCAATCTGCTGATCCAAATGCATGAAATTTTCATGGATGCTTACATACATGTTGAAGAATGTTCACGCCAAATTTCACCTCGATTGGATGAATTTTGATCGGTTCGAATGGAGTTCGAACCAATGCCAAAGTGGGCCCAAACTTCCCGAGACCGTACGTGTGGGCCCCCTCACGTGCCGGAAGAGGTCTCCCGAGTTTTCAGCGAGATAGCAGCAGCCTACGCCTATAAATAGACTCCCAGGTCATTCAGAAAAGGAAGGGGATTTTCTTTGGCAAGATCAAGACTCTGAAGCATCAAGACTCCACCAAGGCTCTACTTTGCACTCAACAACCACCGTTGTACTCGAATTTCAGAACTACAATTCATTGTAATCCGCTGTAATCGATTGTAATCAGCGAAGAACATCAATAAAAGGAAAAACCTTTGAAGTGGACGTAGGCCGGAGATAGCCGAACCACTATAAATCGTGTGTTCTTGTTTACATTTACTATTTTGCTACTTAGATCTGTGATTTGTGTTTGGATATTGTTGATTTATATTCCAACACTGGTGCTTTCACATTCATCGGGGTTTGGGACCAATTTCGGTGCAAACATGGTGCACCATGGTACTGTTCCATTTCAAATCCATACACGCATTTCTAAAAGTCTTACGGCGCTGTTACGCCATTTCGGACGGATGTTGCACCTTGCACCATGGATGTTGCACTCAAAAGATATCGATTATTCGGACGGCCATAACTTCTGGCTCGTTTGGAGTTACGGGAGCCATAACCTGTCAAAACGAAGTCCACGGTGAGTTCTACGTCTTTGACAGCTTTCAGCCGTCAACGGTTAGATTAATGCCCAAAAAGGACAACCCGAATCTCAATCGGGTCTCGTAAGTTTTTTACCCTTCGTTTTTTCGACACCGGATTTTTACGGTAAAACGGGATTACCGTGGCTCGTCTTCGATTTACCATCGCTGGAGAGTGGTTCACCATGGTAATGTTCCATTTCAAATCCATGCACGCATTTCTAAAAGTCGTACGGCACTGTATCTCCATTACGGACGGATGTTGCACCTTGCACCGCGGATGTAGCACCCGGTAGATATCGATTATTCGGACGGCCATAACTTCTGGCACGTTTGGAGTTACGGGAGCCATAACC
The DNA here is from genome assembly GCA_030765085.1 of Allium cepa. Lineage (NCBI taxonomy): Eukaryota > Viridiplantae > Streptophyta > Magnoliopsida > Asparagales > Amaryllidaceae > Allium > Allium cepa. Next base: position 30,388,338 of record CM060943.1, on the reverse strand, counting down.
TGTCAAAACGAAGGCCACGGTGAGTTCTACGGCTTTGCCACTTTCAGCCGTCAACGGATAGACTAATGCCCAAAAAGGACAACCCGAATCTCAATCGGGTCTCGTAAGTTTTTTACCTTTCGTTTTTCGACACCGGATTTTTACGGTAAAACGGGATTACCGTGGATCGTCTTCGATTAACCATCGTTGGAGAGTGGTGCACCATGGTACTGTTCCATTTCAAATCCATGCACGCATCTCCAAAAGTCGTACGGCACGGTTTCGCCATTTCGGACGAATGTTGCACCTTGCACCGCGGATGTTGCACCCTGTAGATATCGATTATTCGGATGGCCGTAACTTCTGGCTCGTTTAGAGTTACGGGAGCCATAACCTGTCAAAACGAAGGTCACGGTGAGTTCTATGGCTTTGACAGCTTTCAGCCGCCAACGGATAGACTAATACCCAAAAAGGACAACCCGAATCTCAATCGAGTCTCGTAAGTTTTTTACCCTTCGTTTTTTCGACACCGGATTTTTACGGTAAAACGGGATTACCGTGGCTCGTCTTCGATTTACCATCGTTGGAGAGTGGTGCACCATGGTACTGTTCCGTTTTAAATCCATGCATGCATTTCTCAAAGTCGTACGGTACTGTTTCGCCATTTTGGACGGATGTTGCACCTTGCACCGCGGATGTTGCACCCGGTAGATATCGATTATTCGGACGGCCATAACTTCTGGCTCGTTTGGAGTTACGGGAGCCATAACCTATTAAAACGAAGGCCGCGGTGAGTTCTATGGCTTTGACAGCTTTCAGCCGTCAACGGATAGATTAATGTCCAAAAAGGACAACCCGAATCTCAATCGGGTCTCGTAAGTTTTTTACCCTTCGTTTTTTCGACACCGGATTTTTTACGGTAAAATGGGATTACCGTGGCTCGTCTTCGATTTACCATCGCTGGAGAGTGGTGCACCATGGTACTGTTCCATTTCAAATCCATGCACGCATTTCTAAAAGTTGTACGGCACTGTTTCGCCATTTCGGACGGATATTGCACCTTGCACCGCGGATGTTGCAATCCGGTAGATATCGATTATTCGGACGACCATAACTTCTGGCTCGTTTGGAGTTACGGGAGCCCTAACCTGTTAAAACGAAGGCCACGGTGAGTTCTACGGCTTTGACAGCATTCAGCCGTCAACGGACAGATTAATGCCCAAAAAGGACAACCCGAATCTCAGTCGGGTCTCGTAAGTTTTTTACCCTTCGTTTTTTCGACACCGGATTTTTACGGCAAAACGGGATTACTGTGGCTCGTCTTCGATTTACCATCGCTGGAGAGTGGCGCACCATGGTACTGTTCCATTTCAAATCCATACACGCATTTCTAAAAGTCTTACGGCGCTGTTTCGCCATTTCGGTCGGATGTTGCACCTCGCACCACGGATGTTGCACTCGGTAGATATCGATTATTCGGACGGCCATAACTTCTGGCTCGTTTGGAGTTACGGGAGCCATAACCTGTCAAAACGAAGGCCACGGTGAGTTCTACGTCTTGGACAGCTTTAAGCCGTCAACGGATTGATTAATGCCCAAAAAGGACAACCCGAATCTCAATCGGGTCTCGTAAGTTTTTTACCCTTCGTTTTTTCGACACCGGATTTTTACGGTAAAACGGGATTACCGTGGCTCGTCTTCGATTTACCATCGCTGGAGAGTGGTTCACCATGGTACTGTTCCCTTTCAAATCCATGCACGCATTTCTAATAGTCGTACGACACTGTTTCGCCATTTCGGACGGATGTTGAACCTTGCACCGCGGATGTAGCACCCGGTAGATATCGATTATTCGGACGGCCATAACTTCTGGCTCGTTTGGAGTTACGGGAGCCATAACCTGTCAAAACGAAGGCCACGGTGAGTTCTACGGCTTTAATAGTTTTTAGCCGTCAACGTATAGATTAATGCCCAAAAAGGACAACCCTAATCTCAATCGGGTCTCGTAAGTTTTTTACCCTTCGTTTTTTGGACACCGGTTTTTTACGGTAAAACGGGATTATCGTGGCTCGTCTTCGATTTACCGTCGCTGGAGAGTGGTGCACCATGGTACTTTTCCGTTTCAAATCCATGCACGAATTTCTAAAAGTCGTACGACACTGTTTCGCCATTTCGGACGGATGTTGCACCTTGCACCGCGGATGTTGCACCCGGTAGATATCGATTATTCGGACGGCCATAAGTTCTGGCTCGTTTGGAGTTACGGGAGCCACAACCTGTCAAAACGAAGGCCACGGTGAGTTCTATGGCTTTGACAGCTTTCAGCCATCAACGGATAGATTAATGCCCAAAAAGGACAACCCGAATCTCAATCGGGTCTCGTAAGTTTTTTACTCTTCGTTTTTTCGACACCGGATTTTTACGGTAAAACGGGATAACCGTGGCTTGTCTTCGATTTACCATCGCTGGAGAGTGGTGCACCATGTTACTATTCCGTTTCAAATCCATGCACGCATTTCTAAAGTTGTACGGCACTGTTTCGCCATTTCGGACGGATATTGCACCTTGCACCGCGGACGTTGCAATCCGGTAGATATCGATTATTCGGACGGCCATAACTTCTGGCTCGTTTGGAGTTACGGGAGCCCTAACCTGTTAAAACGAAGGCCACGGAGAGTTCTACGGCTTTGACAGCTTTCAGCCGTCAACGGACAGATTATTGCCCAAAAAGGACAACCCGAATCTCAATTGGGTCTCGTAAGTTTTTTACCCTTCGTTTTTTCGACACCGGATTTTTACGGCAAAACGGGATTACTGTGGCTCGTCTTCAATTTACCATCGCTGGAGAGTGGTGCACCATGGTACTGTTCCCTTTCAAATCCATACACGCATTTCTAAAAGTCTTACGGCGCTGTTACGCCATTTCGGACGGATGTTGCACCTTGCACCACGGATGTTGCACCTGGTAGATATCGATTATTCGGACGGCCATAACTTCTGGCTCGTTTGGAGTTACGGGAGCCATAACCTGTCAAAACGAAGGCCACGGTGAGTTCTACGTCTTTGATTGCTTTAAGCAGTCAACGGATAGATTAATGCCCAAAAAGGACAACCCGAATCTCAATCGGGTCTCGTAAGTTTTTTACCCTTCGTTTTTTCGACACCGGATTTTTACGGTAAAACGGGATTACCGTGGCTCGTCTTCGATTTACCATCGCTGGAGAGTGGTTCACCATGGTACTGTTCCCTGTCAAATCCATGCACGCATTTCTAAAAGTCGTACGACACTGTTTCGCCATTTCGGACGGATGTTGCACCTTGCACCGCGGATGTAGCACCCGGTAGATATCGATTACTCGGACGGCCATAACTTCTGGCTCGTTTGGAGTTACGGGAGCCATAACCTGTCAAAACGAAGGCCACGGTGAGTTCTACGGCTTTAACAGTTTTCAGCCGTCAACGGATAGATTAATGCCCAAAAAGGACAACCCGAATCTCAATCGCATCTCGTAAGTTTTTTACCCTTCGTTTTTTCGACACCGGTTTTTTACGGTAAAACGGGATTACCGTGGCTCGTCTTCGATTTACCGTCGCTGGAGAGTGGTGCACCATGGTACTTTTCCGTTTCAAATCCATGCACGAATTTCTAAAAGTCGTACGACACTGTTTCGCCATTTCGGACGGATGTTGCACCTTGCACTGCGGATGTTGCACCCGGTAGATATCGATTATTCGGACGGCCATAACTTCTCGCTCGTTTGGAGTTACGGGAGCCACAATCTGTCAAAACGAAGGCCACGGTGAGTTCTACGTCTTTGACAGCTTTCAGCCGTCAACGGTTAGATTAATGCCCAAAAAGGACAACCCGAATCTCAATCGGGTCTCGTAAGTTTTTTACCCTTCGTTTTTTCGACACCGGATTTTTACGGTAAAACGGGATTACCGTGGCTCGTCTTCGATTTACCATCCCTGGAGAGTGGTTCACCATGGTTCTGTTCCCTTTCAAATCCATGCACGCATTTCTAAAAGTCGTATGACACTGTTTCGCCATTTCGGACGGATGTTGCACCTTGCACCGCGGATGTAGCACCCGGCAGATATCGATTATTCGGACGGCCATAACTTCTGGCTCGTTTGGAGTTACGGGAGACATAACCTGTCAAAACGAAGGCCACGGTGAGTTCTACGGCTTTAACAGTTTTCAGCCGTCAACGTATAGATTAATGCCCAAAAAGGACAACCCGAATCTCAATCGGGTCTCGTAAGTTTTTTACCCTTCGTTTTTTCGACACCGGTTTTTTACGGTAAAACGGGATTACCGTGGCTCGTCTTCGATTTACCGTCGCTGGAGATTGGTGCACCATGGTACTTTTCCGTTTCAAATCCACGCACGAATTTCTAAAAGTCGCACGACACTGTTTCGCCATTTCGGACGGATGTTGCACCTTGCACTGCGGATGTTGCACCCGGTAGATATCGATTATTCGGACGGCCATAACTTCTGGCTCGTTTGGAGTTACGAGAGCCACAATCTGTCAAAACGAAGGCCACGGTGAGTTCTATGGCTTTGACAGCTTTCAGCCGTCAACGGATAGATTAATGTCCAAAAAGGACAACCCGAATCTCAATCGGGTCTCGTAAGTTTTTTACCCTTCGTTTTTTCGACACCGGATTTTTACGGTAAAACGGGATTACCATGGCTCGTCTACGATTTACCATCGCTGGAGAGTGGTTCACCATGGTTCTGTTCCCTTTCAAATCCATGCACGCATTTCTAAAAGTCGTACGACACTGTTTCGCCATTTCGGACGGATGTTGCACCTTGCACCGCGGATGTAGCACCCGGCAGATATCGATTATTCGGACGGCCATAACTTCTGGCTCGTTTGGAGTTACGGGAGATATTACCTGTCAAAACGAAGGCCACGGTGAGTTCTACGGGTTTAACAGTTTTCAGCCGTCAACGTATAGATTAATGCCCAAAAAGGACAACCCGAATCTCAATCGGGTCTCGTAAGTTTTTTACCCTTCGTTTTTTCGACACCGGTTTTTTACGGTAAAACGGGATTACCGTGGCTCGTCTTCGATTTACCGTCGCTGGAGAGTGGTGCACCATGGTACTTTTCCGTTTCAAATCCATGCACGAATTTCTAAAAGTCGTACGACACTGTTTCGCAATTTCGGACGGATGTTGCACCTTGCACCGCGGATGTTGCACCCGGTAGATATCGATTATTCGGACGGCCATAACTTCTGGCTCGTTTGGAGTTACGGGAGCCACAACCTGTCAAAACGAAGGCCACGGTGAGTTCTATGGCTTTGACAGCTTTCAGCCATCAATGGATAGATTAATGCCCAAAAAGGACAACCCGAATCTCAATCGGGTCTCGTAAGTTTTTTACTCTTCGTTTTTTCGACACCGGATTTTTACGGTAAAACGGGATTACCGTGGCTCGTCTTCGATTTACCATCGCTGGAGAGTGGTGCACCATGGTACTATTCCGTTTCAAATCCATGCACGCATTTCTAAAGTTGTACGGCACTGTTTCGCCATTTCGGACGGATATTGCACCTTGCACCGCGGATGTTGCAATCCGGTAGATATCGATTATTCGGACGGCCATAACTTCTGGCTCGTTTGGAGTTACGGGAGCCCAAACCTGTTAAAACTAAGGCCACGGAGAGTTCTACGGCTTTGACAGCTTTCAGCCGTCAACGGACAGATTATTGCCCAAAAAGGACAACCCGAATCTCAATTGGGTCTCGTAAGTTTTTTACCCTTCGTTTTTTCGACACCGGATTTTTACGGCAAAACGGGATTACTGTGGCTTGTCTTCAATTTACCATCGCTGGAGAGTGGTGCACCATGGTACTGTTCCATTTCAAATCCATACACGCATTTCTAAAAGTCTTACGGCGCTGTTACGCCATTTCGGACGGATGTTGCACCTTGCACCACGGATGTTGCACCTGGTAGATATCGATTATTCGGACGGCCATAACTTCTGGCTCGTTTGGAGTTACGGGAGCCATAACCTGTCAAAACGAAGGCCACGGTGAGTTCAACGACTTTGACAGCTTTAAGCCGTCAACGGATAGATTAATGCCCAAAAAGGACAACCCGAATCTCAATCGGGTCTCGTAAGTTTTTTACCCTTCGTTTTTTCGACACCGGATTTTTACGGTAAAACGGGATTACCGTGGCTCGTCTTCGATTTACCATCGCTGGAGAGTGGTTCACCATGGTACTGTTCCCTTTCAAATATATGCACGCATTTCTAAAAGTCGTACGACACTGTTTCGCCATTTCGGACGGATGTTGCACCTTGCACCGCGGATGTAGCACCCGGTAGATATCGATTACTCGGACGGCCATAACTTCTGGCTCGTTTGGAGTTACGGGAGCCATAACCTGTCAAAATGAAGGCCACGGTGAGTTCTACGGCTTTAACACTTTTCAGCCATCAACGGATAGATTAATGCCCAAAAAGGACAACCCGAATCTCAATCGGGTCTCGTATGTTTTTTACCCTTCGTTTTTTCGACACCTGTTTTTTACGGTAAAACGGGATTACTGTGGCTCGTCTTCGATTTACCATCGCTGGAGAGTGGTGCACCATGGTACTTTTCCGTTTCAAATCCATGCACGAATTTCTAAAAGTCGTACGACACTGTTTCGCCATTTCGGACGGATGTTGCACCTTGCACTGCGTATGTTGCACCCGGTAGATATCGATTATTCGGACGGCCATAACTTCTGGGTCGTTCGGAGTTACGGGAGCCACAATCTGTCAAAACGAAGGCCACAGTGAGTTCTATGGCTTTGACAGCTTTCAGCCGTCAACGGATAGATTAATGCCCAAAAAGGACAACCCGAATCTCAATCGGGTCTCGTAAATTTTTTACCCTTCGTTTTTTCGACACCGGATTTTTACGGTAAAACGGGATTACCGTGGCTCGTCTTCGATTTACCATCGCTGGAGAGTGGTGCACCATAATACTGTTCCGTTTCAAATCCATGCACGCATTTCTAAAGTTGTACGACACTGTTTCGCCATTTCGGACGGATATTGCACCTTGCACCGCGGATGTTGCAATCCGGTAGATATCGGTTATTCGGACGGCCATAACTTCTGGCTCGTTTGGAGTTACGGGAGCCCTAACCTGTTAAAACAAAGGCCACAGAGAGCTCTACGGCTTTGACAGCTTTCAGCCGTCAACGGACAGATTAATGCCCAAAAAGGACAACCCAAATCTCAATCGGGTCTCGTAAGTTTTTTACCCTTCGTTTTTTCGACACCGTATTTTTACGGCAAAATGGGATTACTGTGGCTCGTCTTCAATTTACCATCGCTGGAGAGTGGTGCACCATGGTACTGTTCCATTTCAAATCCATACACGCATTTCTAAAAGTCTTACGGCGATGTTTCGCCATTACGGACGGATGTTGCACCTTGCACCGCGGATGTAGCACCCGGTAGATATCGATTATTCGGACGGCCATAACTTCTGGCTCGTTTGGAGTTACGGGAGCCATAACCTGTCAAAACGAAGGCCACGGTGAGTTCTACGGCTTTGACCGATTTCAGCCGTCGACGGATAGACTAATGCCCAAAAACGACAACCCGAATCTCAATCGGGTCTCGTAAGTTTTTTACCCTTCGTTTTTTCGACATCGGATTTTTATGGTAAAACGGGATTACCGTGGCTCGTCTTCAATTAACCATCGCTGGAGAGTGGTGCACCATGGTACTTTTCCGTTTCAAATCCATGCATGCATCTCTAAAAGTCGTACGGCACGGTTTCGCCATTTCGGACGGATGTTGCACCTTGCACCGCGGATGTTGCACCCTGTAGATATCGATTATTCGGATGGCTATAACTTCTGGCTCGTTTAGAGTTACGGGAGCCATAACCTGTCAAAACGAAGGCCACGGTGAGTTCTATGGCTTTGACAGCTTTCAGCCGCTAACGGATAGACTAATACCCAAAAAGGACAACCCGAATCTCAATCGGGTCTCGTAAGTTTTTTACCCTTCGTTTTTTCGACACCGGATTTTTACGGTAAAACGGGATTACCGTGGCTCGTCTTCGATTTACCATCGCTGGAGAGTGGTGCACCATGGTACTGTTCCGTTTCAAATCCATGCATGCATTTCTAAAAGTCGTACGGTAATGTTTCGCCATTTCGGACGGATGTTGCACCTTGCACCGCGGATGTTGCACCCGGTAGATATCGATTATTCGGACGGCCATAACTTCTGGCTCGTTTGGAGTTACGGGAGCCATAACCTATCAAAACGAAGGCCACGGTGAGTTCTACGGCTTTGATAGCTTTCAGCCGTCAACGGATAGATTAATGCCCAAAAAGGACAACCCGAATCTCAATCGGGTCTCGTAAGTTTTTTACCCATCGTTTTTTCGACACCATATTTTTACGGTAAAACGGGATTACCGTGGCTCGTCTTCGATTTACCATTGCTGGAGAGTGGTGCACCACGGTACTGTTCCGTTTCAAATCCTTGCACGCATTTCTAAAAGTCATACGGCACTGTTTCGCCATTTCGGACGGATATTGCACCTTGCACCGCGGATGTTGCAATCCGGTAGATATCGATTATTCGGACGACCATAACTTCTGGCTCGTTTGGAGTTACGGGAGCCCTAACCTGTTAAAATGAAGGCCACGTTGAGTTCTACGGCTTTGACAGCTTTCAGCCGTCAACAGATAGATTAATGCCCAAAAAGGACAACCCGAATCCCAATCGAGACTCGTAAGTTTTTTACCCTTCGTTTTTTCGACACCGGATTTTTACGGCAAAATGGGATTACTGTGGCTCGTCTTCGATTTACCATCGCTGGAGAGTGGTGCACCATGGTACTGTTCCATTTCAAATCCATACACGCATTTCTAAAAGTCTTACAGCGCTGTTTCGCCATTTCGGACGGATGTTGCACCTTGCACCACGGATGTTGCACTCGGTAGATATCGATTATTCGTACGACCATAACTTCTGGCTCGTTTGGAGTTACGAGAGCCATAACCTGTCAAAATGAAGGCCACAGTGAGTTGTACGTCTTTGACCGCTTTAAGCCGTCAACGGATAGATTAATGCCCAAAAAGGACGACCCGAATCTCAATCGGGTCTCGTAAGTTTTTTACCCATCAGTTTTTTCGACACCGGATTTTTACGGTAAAACGGGATTACCGTGGCTCGTCTTCGATTTACCATCGCTGGAGAGTGGTTCACCATGGTACTGTTCCCTTTCAAATCCATGCATGCATTTCTAAAAGTCGTACGACACTGTTTCGCCATTTCGGATGGATGTTGCACCTTGCATCGCGGATGTAGCACCCGGTAGATATCGATTATTCGGACGGCCATAACTTCTGGCTCGTTTGGAGTTACGGGAGCCATAACCTGTCAAAACGAAGGCCACGGTGAGTTCTACGGGTTTAACAGTTTTCAGCCGTCAACGGATAGATTAATGCCCAAAAAGGACAACCCGAATCTCAATCGGGTGTCGTAAGTTTTTTACCCTTCGTTTTTTCGACACCGGATTTTTATGGTAAAACGGGATTACCGTGGCTCGTCTTCGATTTACCATCGCTGGAGAGTGGTGCACCATGGGACTGTTACGTTTTAAATCCATGCACGCATCTCTAAAAGTCGTACAGCACGTTTTCGCCATTTCGGACGGATGTTGCACCTTGCACCGCGGATGTTGCACCCTGTAGATATCGATTATTCGGACGGCCATAACTTCTGGCTCGTTTAGAGTTACGGGAGCCATAACCTGTCAAAACGAAGGCCACAGTGAGTTCTACGGCTTCGACAGCTTTCAGCCGCCAACGGATGGACTAATGCCCAAAAAGGACAACCCGAATCTCAATCGGGTCTCGTAAGTTTTTTACCCTTCGTTTTTTCGACACCGGATTTTTACGGTAAAACGGGATTACTGTGGCTCGTCTTCGATTTACCATCGTTGGAGAGTGGTGCACCATGGTACTGTTCCATTTCAAATCCATGCACGCATTTTGTAACGACCCTTATTTTTACGGATCGAAAGATCGTAGAATTGTTGTTATTAGATTGATAGTATTGGTTATGTTGTCCAGAGATAAGTCGCTCGAGATTGGTCGTGTTAGTTAGGTCGGTTAGGCGACATAAGGGATTGGACCGACCTAAGGGGCGAGGCCGACCTAAGGAAGCTAGTGGTAATAGTTAACGGCTTAGAGGATGGCCGACTTAAGGCATGGCCGACTCATAAGTGTTGCCGAGTTAGGGGTTTGGCCGAGTTAAGGTGTGGCCGACTTAAGGAGTTAGCGACCTAAGGAGTTGACCAGTCTAATAGTTAGAGAGTTAAGGAGATAGGCCAACCTAAGAGCTAACGACTTAATAGTTAACGGGTTAACGAGTTAGGGGTTAGCGTGGTGTTGTGTTAGGTCGGCTATGCCGAGTTATAGGTTAGGTCGGCACCCCTGCTAAGTCGCTAACTCGCGTATACGTTCATGTGCAGCTGGTCTTAGGTCGGCACCATGGTTGAGTCGTTAGGTCGGCGCTTGGGTTAGGTCGTGTAAGTCGTGTGGCCCTGTGCTTGGTTAGGTCGTTGAGTCGGCAGGGGCTTGAGTCGTGAGTCGGCAAGGATAGGTCGTGGACGACTCATGGTGTAGGTCGGCAACGGCTTATAGGGGCCGACTCAGGGGGGATTTCTGCCTATAAATAGAGGTGTTTGGCTCACTTTTTGGCACCGGATTTTGAAGCGATGAAGTGCTGCCATTTTGAGAGCTCGACTTTAACATTTCTTCACTTCTTTTCTCCACTCTAATCTAGTGATTCCTTCCATCTAGATTGAAGATCAAATCAAAGATCCAAGAGCCAAAGTTGAAGATCTTCATCCAACAAAGATAGATTTCACCGTTTGAAGCGAGATTTTTGCCGGATCAAGTGAGATCCTTTGCTGTACAGATCTGGAGTTAGTTGATTTTGAGGTGTTTAGGTGATTTGGTGAGTGGTAGTTATCTCTCACACGGACCCAAAGGAGTATATTGGATTGGTGGCTTGTTTATGCATTAAAGAGAGTGGTTTGGTGCATTTTCTTAAGTCTACATGTAGATCTATCATCTATTAAGATTTGACACCTATTTTGCTACATGATCACTTATGCAAGTTTATTCATCACGTTGTAGAGATATTTGTTCATGATTCATGCTTGTTAGATTGCATGTTAGATTTGGACGCTTTAATAACGAAATTGCCATTGTTGTTATAATTGTTATTTAGATCTTGTTTGAATGATTGATTGCTTGGATTAATGTTTGATTTGATTGATTAGTTGATTGATAATTCGATTTGGACAAGTTGGTCGAAGATGATTCAAAAGCTAAGTGGAAAGGCTCTTGAATAAGGAAAGCTGCTTGTGGCATATGAAGCCGATGTTGAAGCTCATATGGATAGATTTGATGATGTTGAGATGGGACTTTGCCATGATGCGATGGGGCAAACCATGATGTTGAGATGGGACTTTGCTATGATGCGATGAAGCAAAGCATGATGTGAGATAGCCTTGGTTTAATCCAGACGGGATCATCCCAAGCATGTTGATAACTCGATGATACGATGCGAGTTGGTTGATAATGGTTAGCTTGAGGGCGCTTAAGCTAGTATGTGAATAGTCGTCGAGGAGGATGACTAGGAGGCTGAGATTTTATCGTTGTTGAAGGTTCTAGCATGCTCAAAGCAAGAGTACGTTGGAACGGGCTGTGACGACGTTCCAAGCACGGGCTGCGACGACGTGCTTGTACTCTGGGTAGTTGCGAAATTTCCTAGGCACGGGCTGCGACGACGTGCGGAGTTATGTCTAGAACCAGGGTTACCATTAGCCCTTGATATGCGGTCATTCAACTAACGGTGAATTCGAGGCAATGATAACAGTGATAGCCAGAGTCATGGATGTTTGGTTGTATTGTCATTCGGACTCAAGAGCAATGTTTTAAGGGTGCTTATCTGATCTTGGTTTAGGCCTTGGGGGTTTGTGCTCGGAAAACACCGACCTTGACTCGAGTGACAATTACTTTGCTTTAAATGTCTGAATTGCTATGTTTACTTCTGCTTAGTGTGTCTTGGGGCTATCACTGTAGAAAGAGGCGGAGTGGGATGGTTGGGTTCCTATTCCTTTTATCCTTTATGCTCTTTTGGTATGTTTGATAGTTAGTTTATTGCTCATTAAGACTTTGTCTGACTCAAGGTTTTATGTTTAATTCTTATTACCTTGGGCTGTTCATCCATGTTGGGATGGGCAGATTAGGTAGCAGGTGACAGGTGCTGTTCATAGTGGCCAACGCTGTTGATGACGAAGACGAGCGGGAGGCTTTTGCATATTGTTTTCTTACTATATGTACTGGGTGTTCCGCTGTTTGTATATTCTCTGAGTGATATGTAGTGAGGCTTAATGTATTGACTTTGCTGATTGTTGTATCAAACTATTAGAGTTTATATGATGAGATTCTGTTATATGGAGCTTCACTATGTATATTTTCTATTGTATTTTGTCCATGCGCTGTGAGTAATACAATAGATTCCGCTGTTTTATTTTACCCTGACTATCGTCCATGGCTGCCTGGCACGCCTTTTAGCGCACTATCTCCTTGTTTTGGTGTGGGAGTCATGGGCGGTCGTCACACATTTCTAAAAGTCGTACGACACTGTTTCGCCATTTCGGACGGATGTTGCACCTTGCATCGCGGATGTGGCACCCGGTAGATATTGACTATTCGGACGGCCATAACTTCTGGCTCGTTTGGAGTTACGGGAGCCATAACCTGTCAAAACGAAGGCCACGGTGAGTTCTACGGCTTTGACTGCTTTCAGCCGTCAACGGATAGATTAATGCCCAAAAAGGACAACCCGAATCTAAATCGGGTCTCGTAAGTTTTTTACCCTTCGTTTTTTCGACACCGGATTTTTACGGTAAAACGGGATTACCGTAGCTCGTCTTCGATTTACCATCGCTGGAGAGTGGTGCACCATGGTACTGTTCCGTTTCAAATCCATGCATGCATTTCAAAAAGACGTACGACACTGTTTCTCCATTTCGGACGGATGTTGCACGTTGCACCGCGGATGTTGTACTCGGTAGATATCGATTATTCGGACGGCCATAACTTCTGGCTCGTTTGGAGTTACGGCAGTCATAACCAATCAAAACGAAGGCCACGGTGAGTTCTACGGCTTTGACAGCTTTCAGCCGTCAACGAATAGATTAATGCCCAAAAAGGACAACCCGAATCTCAATCGGGTCTCGTAAGTTTTTTACCCTTCGTTTTTTCGACACCGGATTTTTACGGTAAAACGGGATTACCGTGGCTCGTCTTCGATTTACCATCGCTGGAGAGTGGTGCACCATGGTATTGTTCCGTTTCAAATCCATGCACGAATTTCTAAAAGTGGTACGGCGCTGTTTCGCCATTTCGGACGGATGTTGCACCTTGCACCGCGGATGTTGCACCCGGTAGATATCGCTTATTCGGACGACCATAACTTCTGGCTCGTTTGGAGTTAGGGGAGCCACAACCTGTCAAAACGAAGGCCACGGTGAGTTCTACGGCTTTGACAGCTTTCAGCTGTCAACGGACAGATTAATGCCCAAAAAGGACAACCCGAATCTCAATCGGGTCTCGTAAGTTTTTTACCCTTCGTTTTATCGACACCGGATTTTTATGGCAAAATGGGATTACTGTGGCTCGTCTTCGATTTACCATCGCTGGAGAGTGGTGCACCATGGTATTGTTCCATTTCAAATCCATACACGCATTTCTAAAAGTCTTACGGCGCTGTTTCGCCCTTTCGGACGGATGTTGCACCTTGCACCACGGATGTTGCACCCGGTAGATATCGATTATTCGGACGGCCATAACTTCTGGCTCGTTTGGAGTTACGGGAGCCATAACCTGTCAAAATGAAGGCCACGGTGAGTTCTACATCTTTGACAGCTTTCAGCCGTCAACGGATAGATTAATGCCCAAAAAGGACAACCCGAATCTCAATCGGGTCTCGTAAGTTTTTTACCCTTCGTTTTTTCGACACCGGATGTTTACGGTAAAACGGGATTACCGTGGCTCGTCTTAGATTTACCATCGCTGGAGAGTGGTGCACCATGGTTATGTTCTGTTTCAAATCTATGCACGCATTTCTAAAAGTCGTACGGCACTGTTTCGCCATTTCGGACGGATGTTGCACCTTGCACCGTGGATGTAGCACCCGGTAGATATCGATTATTCGGACGACCATAACTTCTAGCTCGTTTGGAATTACGGGAGCCATAACCTATCAAAACGAAGGCCATGGTGAGTTCTACGGCTTTGACAGCTTTCAGCCGTCAATGGATAGATTAATGCCCAAACAGGACAACCCGAATCTCAATCGGGTCTCGTAAGTTTTTTACCCTACGTTTTTTCGACACCGGATTTTTACAGTAAAACGGGATTACCGTGGCTCGTCTTCGATTTACCATCGCTGGAGAGTGGTGCACCACGGTACTATTCCGTTTCAAATCCATGCATGCATTTCTAAAAGTCGTACGACACTTTTTCACCATTTCGGACGGATGTTGCACCTTGCACCGCGGATGTTGCACCCGGTAGATATCGATTATTTGGACGGCCATAACTTCTGGCTCGTTTGGAGATACGGGAGCCATAACCTGTCAAAACGAAGGCCACGGTGAGTTCTACGGCTTTGTCAGCTTTCAGCCATCAACGGATAGATCAATGTCCAAAAAGGACAATCCGAATCTCAATCGGGTCTCGTAAGTTTTTTACCCTTCGTTTTTTCGACACCGGATTTTTGCGGGAAAACGGGATTACCGTGGCTCGTCTTCGATTTACAATCGTTGGAGAGTTGTGCACCATGGTACTGTTACATTTCAAATCCATGCACGCATTTTGAAAAGTCGTACGACACTGTTTCGCCATTTCGGACGGATGTTGCACCATGCACCGCGGATGTTGCACCCGGTAGATATCGATTATTCGGACGGCCATAACTTTTGGCTCATCGGAGTTACGGGAGCCATAACCTATCAAAACGAAGGCCACGGTGAGTTCTACGACTTTGTCAGCTTTCAGCCGTCAACGGATAGATTAATGCCCAAAAAGGACAATCCGAATCTCAATCGGGTCTCGTAAGTTTTTTACCCTTCGTTTTTTTGACACCGGATTTTTACGGTAAAACGGGATTACCGTGGCTCGTTTTCGATTTAAATTCTGGAGAGTGGTGCACCATGGTACTGTTCCGTTTCAAATCCATCCACGCATTTCTAAAAGTCGTACGGCACTTTTTCGCCATTTCGGACGGATGTTGCACCTTGCACCGCGGATGTTGCACCCGGTAGATATCGATTATTCGGACGACCATAACTTCTGGCTCGTTTGGAGTTACGGGAGCCATAACCTATCAAAATGAAGGCCTCGGTGAGTTCTACGGCTTTGACAGCTTTCAGCCGTCAACGGATAGATTAATGCCCAAAAAGGACAATCCGAATCTCAATCGGGTCTCGTAAGTTTTTTACCCTTCGTTTTTTCGACACAGGATTTTTACGGTAAAATGGGATTACCGTGGCTCGTCTTCGATTTACCATCGCTGGACAGTGGTGCACCATGATACTGTTCCATTTCAAATCCATGCACGCATTTCTAAAAGTCGTACGAAACTGTTTCGCCATTTCGGACGGATGTTGCACCTTGCACCGCGGATGTTGCACCCGGTAGATATCGATTATTCGGACGACCATAACTTCTGGCTCGTTTGGAGTTACGGGATCCATAACCTGTCAAAACGAAGGCCACGGTGAGTTCTATGGCTTTGACAGCTTTCAGCCATCATAGGACAGATTAATGCCCAAAAAGGACAACCCGAATCTCAATCGGGTCTTGTAAGTTTTTTACCCTTCGTTTTTTCGACACCGGATTTTTACGGTAAAACGGGATTACCGTGGCTCGTCTTCGATTTACCATCGCTGGAGAGTGGCGCACCATGGTACTGTTTCGTTTCAAATCCATGCACGCATTTCTAAAAGTCGTACGACACAGTTTCGCCATTTCGGACGGATGTTGCACCTTGCACCGCGGATGTTGCACCCTGTAGATATCGATTATTCGGACGGCCATAACTTCTGGCTCGTTTAGAGTTACGGGAGCCATAACCTGTCAAAACGAACGCCACAGTGATTTCTACGGCTCTGACAGCTTTCAGCCGCCAACGGATAGACTAATGCCCAAAAAGGGCAACCCGAATCTCAATTGGGTCTCGTAAGTTTTTTACCCTTCGTTTTTTCGACACCGGATTTTTACATGTTTGCACAAAAAATGGGCAAACACCTCCAAGTCGTATGAATTAGTTGATATTATGTCATTTCTGGTGATTTGGGTGATTTACGCAAATATATAAAAAGCAGGGATTAAACTGTAAAAGACACACAGATTTATAGTGGTTCGGCCAGAACGTGCCTACGTCCACTTTATATGTTATTCTCCTTTTTCTTTCAGATTACAAGTACAAATATTTGTATACAAGTATATGAAAGTTGTTTGAAAGTTCCTTCCGTGCTTGAGCTCTCAAACTTGTCTGCCATTGTTGTAATCCTGCCCCTCTATTTATAGAGTGAGGATGGGGGCAGGGTTCTTGGATGTTGTTTGCGCCAAAATTGGTCACAAACACCCAATGTCGTGAAAGCACCCGTTTACGTACTCAAATAGATAATAATCAACACAGAACTCAGTAACAATCAATATAGAATTTAGATCTAAGCAACAAATCACAATGATTCACAGACAACAATCACAAACACAGGATTTATAGTGGTTCGGCGTACGTGCCTACGTCCACTCTGAAGGTTTTCTCTTTATTGCTTTGCTTAATTTAATCGATTACAACGGATTACAGTTGATAATGGCTTTGAAATCTGAATACAACAGTGATTCTGATGAATAGAGTTGAATCCGGCAGAGTCTTGGTGTTCAATGGCAGAAGTTCTCGGAAGATCCCCTTTTCTGAAGGCTTCAGGGTGCTATTTATAGGCGTTGGAGGTCCAGATCTCGCTCAAACTTCGGGAGACTTCTTCTGGCACGTGAGTGGGCCCACGTGACCGACCCCACCAAGTTTCGTCTCGATCTGACATCGATTCGAAGTGATTTCGAACCCATCAAGAAATGGTCCAATCGAGCTGAAACTTGGCGGGAACAATCTTTACCTTGTATGGAAGCTACTGTGAAAATTTGGTTGCATTTGGATGTGTTGTTGAGGAGATATGATCGGTTCGAAATGGTGTTTCTCGGTTGGCTGTGGAGTTCGAACCGATCACTTCGAAACCACGACTTCGAATCCATGGACGCACGTGATTCTGCAGTGACGTGGCGCGTACTCCTCGCGTCGATCCTGATTTATCTCCGTGTTGACCGCTTCGAATCCATGGATTTTGCTGACTTCGTATCGATGACCGTTGGTAGTTTGAATCAATCAACTACGTAACTCTCGTGTTGACCTGCATCTGTCTAGTTCGAACCGAGGGGAGGGAGCTTCCTTCGTATCGATGGCAAGTTCGTATCGATACATGTGATGGATACGAAATGAAGCTCCGCGATGGGTTCGAAAGATCATCGATTCGAACTAGGCAATGGCGTGAATGATACAACGCTCATGGATACGAAGACGCAACCCATTAATGGATACGAAAAAGTGCTTTAGCATGGATACTGATGGGTTCGAATGCAATCGATTCGAAGTAGATGGAGAGTGATGGGTTCGAACTTGTTGAGGGGACAGCCATCTGGAGGGTTCGAACCGATCGATTCGAAGTGACCAGTATCATGCCTGATCGGTTCGAATTCGATCGATTCGAAGTTAACGCTGGCCGATGGGTTCGAACATGGCAGGCAGTGATGGGTTCGAAGGTGATGGTTTCGTGGCAAGGACATTGGATGGGTTCGAAGGTGATGGTTTCGAAGCACTCCAACGTGATGGTTTCGAACCAGACAATGACTACCTTTCTCAAATTGAATCCATCATATCTTGAGCATACGAACTCGGATTGACTTGAAATTTGAAATGACGACTCCTACAACTTTTCTTGTCATGTCCAATGAATTGTGGCCTGATCCGGACTCGGACAAAATTCATCGATATCCATAGCAGAGTGAAGTATAACCAATCTCTGAGACGAACTGTCTTTTGTTTTCGACCAATCTTTTGGTATCACGGCTTTGCCAAAAAGCGGGATAACATCTTGCCCCCCAAAACATGCCATGCGGTAGGAAGGTGTGTTTTGTAATGCTTTGAGTTGGATGTTCGTATGTTATTATCAACCTGCAAAGAACTTGATAGTTTCATATGGCCTCAAATGACGATCGTTCGGGATCGAGCTATTTGGGATGAAGCGCGGCCGTTCGTGGTCAAGCGCTTAACTTCAAATGACGATCGTTCGTGATCGAGTCATTCGAAGTGAAGTACGACCGTGCGCGGTCGAGCGTATAAATCCATGCGTCGATCATTCGGGATCGTATGCTGCTTGAGGTGAATCGGGACCGTTCGCGGTCTGCGCCGTTCGTGGCATAGGATGGAATAGGACCGTTCGCGGTCGGTGCCGTTCGCGGCAAATGATGAGTTGGGACCGTTCGCGGTCGACTGCCGTTTGTGGCAAATGATGATCGTTCGCGACCAAGTGCCATTCAAGGTGAATGGTGAGCGTTCGAGGTCGGATTTCATAATTAGTGAGCCATGACCGTTCGCGGTCGGTGCCATTCGAGGCAGAAAGTGATCGTTCGCGATCGTGTGCCGTTCGAGGCTAATTTCTGACTGTTCGCGGTCGGGTGTCGGACCTCAAGTGACGACCGTTCATGATCAAGCCATTTGAGGTGAGGTGAGTTGTGACTGTTCGAAGTCGGGTGCCGTTCGAGGCGAATTGTGTGCCCAGGAGGGCTTGGTGTTATCGATGCCAGGGTCACGTTCGGGTGAGTTCCTGGATCATTTGTCAAGGCGGTTCATCGCCATTTCAGAGCATGCCTAAGGATCGTTCGCGACCCCGTACATGTGTAAGGAGCTTAGCCATTCCAGAGTTATCAGAATCAAATATCTATTCAACGGATGAGTTTCAAAATAGAAATGTCCAAACAAACAAAGTCTAAATGTTCAAATCAAAACGAAATGAAAGCAAAACATGGATGTCAAAGTGTAAGTTCCCACTATGAAACGGTCAATGATCACTCAGAGCATGCCTGGAGATCGTTCGCGATCTCGCACATGTGTAAATGATTTAATTGCGTTAGTGGAAGCTTACAACTTGTTCATCGTTATTTCACTAAATTGATAACCAAACAGTGCCTTGATTCAGGGTCGCCTCTAGCTGATGTGGACGGTGGCCGTTCTGGTTCCGCCGCAGGAGCTTGCCTCCTTACATATTGAAGAAGCATAACGTTCCTGATATGCCCTTCCACCTCATCCTTCAGGTTCCTACAATCATTAGTGTTATGACCGTTTAATTCATGGAATACACAAAACTTATCTGATTTCCTTTCGTCAGAGGTAGGATCCCTTCGCATTGGCCTACGATATGGGACCTGCTCTTTGGTATCCTGATAAATTCGTTCCAGGCTCTCATTCAGCTCAGTGTAGGTGGTGAATCGGGGCTCCCTCCGTTGCCGCTTTGATCTGTCTCCGTCATTCTCAATCCTTCTTTTACCTTTATCCTTGTCTGAGTCCTTTCTAGGGGGCTTTTCGTCTTTGAGTGCATAAACTTCTATCGCATCTCCTTCTTCTCTTTTCGCATTTGCATCCTCTAATCGTAAAAACTTTTCTGCCTCATGATAGAATTCTCCCAGATCCACGGGTGGATCCTTAGTTAATGAATTTTTGAACACCGTTCCGTCTGCTATTCCGGACACAGCCGCCATCATAACCATGGATGGATCCGGTCGATCCACCGAAGTTGCTGCCGCATTGAACCGTGTCAGGAAACTCCTCAATGTCTCTCCCGCCTTCTATTTTAAAGTTGCCAAAGTCATCACATTCTTGGGTCTTGTAATGTGAACCCTGAATTGCCTCATAAACCTCTCAGTTAAATCATTCCACGTTCCGATGGATCCACTCTCTAGTTGCCTGAACCATAATGCCGCAATATCCGCCAAGTACAGTGGAAAGCACCGGGCCATAACCTCTTCTGATGCCCCCAGCACTTCCATATGCCTCATATATTTTGTCAGATGGACCGTGGGGTCCGTTCTCCCGTCATACATATCCAACGATGGTAATTTGAAATCTGGTGGGTTCCTAGCTTGCCTGATTGCCGAAGTAAAAGGACTCCTGTTAACATCCTCCAAATCTTTGTTCACCAAACCGCCTCTCAAAGCTCGCCTAACCATCTCTGCCAACCTGTCGTTGTCTCCAAGATGTAATCCTCGTTCACTACTTTCAACCTGCCCCTCGAGTTCACGAGGGAACTCTGGGATCTGCCACCTTGACTGAGCGTTCACTCCTCTACTACTACCGGGTTGCGCAGATGCTCCTCTTTCTCTCTCCAAAACTGGATCAACGTTCTCCATGGGTGTGCCCCCTAATCCAAGTGCGACGCCAGATGGTCCTGCTCCGTTCTGGACATCATTGGCTTCTCTATTCTGTGCTCCAAGCTATCCTATCTGGTGAAATAAATTTTGGATCAACTCCTCTTGCCTCTTCATCATAGTCTCCATCTCGTCCCTAGTGATGAAGATCGATGGTTGATTCGCTCCTGAGGAAGCTTCTTGACTTCCTTGATGTTCGCTTCTCTCCGGCCTCGGCCTTCTACTCGATTGTCTCGTCATAATTTCTCAAATCTAAACTTTCAAACTCTCTCTGAATCTGCTATCAATTGGTAGAACTCCTGAATTAGCCTTCTCAGTGAAAGCACCAAAATGTTTGTGCCAAAATTGGCCACAAACACCCAATGTCGTGAAAGAACCCATTTACGTACTCAAATCGATAATAATCAACACAGAACACAGCAACAATCAATATAGAATTTAGATCTAAGCAACAAATCACAATGATTCACAGACAACAATCACAAACACAGGATTTATAGTGGTTCGGCGTTCGTGCCTACGTCCACTCTGAAGGTTTTCTCTTTATTGCTTTGCTTGATTTAATCGATTACAACGGATTACAGTTGATAATGGCTTTGAAATCTGAATACAACAGTGATTCTGATGAATAGAGTTGAATCCGGCAGAGTCTTGGTGTTCAATGGCAGAAGTTCTCGGAAGATCCCCTTTTCTGAAGGCTTCAGGGTGCTATTTATAGGCGTTGGAGGCCCAGATCTCGCTCAATCTTCGGGAGACTTCTTCGGGCACGTGAGTGGGCCCACGCGACCGACCCTGCCAAGTTTCATCTCGATCTGACATCGATTCGAAGTGATTTCAAACCCATCAAGAAATGGTCCAATCGAGCTGAAACTTGGCAGGAACAATCTTTACCTTGTATGGAAGCTACTGTGAAAATTTGGTTGCATTTGGATGTGTGGTTGAGGAGATATGATCGGTTCGAAATGGTGTTTCTCGGTTGGCTGTGGAGTTCGAACCGATCACTTCGAAACCATGACTTCGAATCCATGGACGCACGTGATTCTGCAGCGATGTGGCGCGTGCTCCTCACGTCGATCCTGATTTATCTCCGTGTTGACCGCTTCGAATCCATGGATTTTGTTGACTTCGTATCGATGACCGTTGGTAGTTTGAATCAATCAACTATGTAACTCTCGTGTTGACCTGCATCTGTCTAGTTCGAACCGAGGGAAGGGAGCTTCCTTCGTATCGATGGCAAGTTTGTATCGATACATGTGATGGATACGAAATGAAGCTCCGCGATGGGTTTGAAAGATCATCGATTCGAACCAGGCAATGGTGTGAATGATACAACGCTCATGGATACGAAGACGCAACCCATTAATGGATACGAAAAAGTGCTTTAGCATGGATACTGATGGGTTCGAATTCAATTGATTCGAAGTAGATGGAGAGTGATGGGTTCGAACGTGTTGAGGGGATAGCCATCTGGAGGATTCGAACCGATCGATTCGAAGTGACCACTATCATGCCTGATCGGTTCGAATTCGATCGATTCGAAGTTAACGGTGGCCGATGGGTTCGAACATGGCAGGCAGTGATGTGTTCGAAGGTCATGGTTTCGTGGCAAGGACATTGGATGGGTTCGAAGGTGATGGTTTCGAAGCACTCCAACGTGATGGTTTCGAACCAGACAATGACTACCTTTCTCAAATTGAATCCATCATATCTTGAGCATACGAACTCGGATTGACTTGAAATTTGAAATGGCGACTCCTACGACCTTTCTTGTCATGTCCTATGAATTATGGCCTGATCCGGACTCGGACAAAATACATCGATATCCATAGAAAAGTGAAGTATAACCAATCTCTGAGACGAACTGTCTTTTGTTTTCGACCAATCTTTTGGTATCACGGCTTTGCCAAAAAGCGGGATAACAGATGTATATAGCCGCTGACGGGCCTGGACTGCTGCAATCTGGTCTGGTAAAGTTGATCTGGAATGCCTTCTTCAAGTTGGTACGGTAGTGGAAGTTGGAGATGGTCAGGAGAGTGCTGGTCCGGTGGTGAGATGGAAGAGGCTTGGACCGGTAGTAGTTGGGGGCCATGTTGGTTCGGCTAGGAGGTGGCTCGGTGGGTTGGTTCGGCAATGCCCTGGTCCGGATGTAGCTTGGTCCGGTAGAGGCTGGTCCGGTGGATTGATTCGGTGTGGGTTGGTTCGGTGTGGTCTGGACCGGTGGTTGTTGGGGGTGAGGCTTGGTTCGGTTGGAGGTGGTCTGGACCGGTAGTTCGTTGGTGAAGGGTGGTGAGATAGGACTTGGTTCGGCAGATAGGAGGAGGTAGGTTTTGGCTCTGTAGGCGTTGGAGAGGGTTTGGATCGGCAGTGCTTAGAGGTACTTGGAGAGGGCAGGTTCGGCAGATACTTGGAGAAGGAGATGGACCGGCGATAATGCCTTTCGTCTCTTTATTCGGTGGTAGGTGTAAAACCTGCCCAACATTTGCCCCCCAAAGTAGGGCATATGCCTGTATATGGCGTGCTTTGTTTTAGCGTGGTTATTCTCATCCAGTCTCTAACTCCGAGCCATCTGGTCCGGTCTTTGATGGTTGCTTATAAATAGGGGCCACGTGCCTTCGTTATTCCTTATCAACCGAGCCAAACATTTTGCCGAATCAAACTCTCATCTTTGCCGAATCAAAGTGTTAGCTGAACCAGGTGAGACCCTTTGCCGTCGAATGAACTTCTGTATTGTACTACCGAATGAACTCGGGACCTTGTGTACCGAATGAAGACTTATTATTCACTTTACCGGATGAACCGAATGAGCCTGAGGGTTGGAACGCCGAATGAGATAAGGTGTTCGAATACCGAATGGAATTATCACCGGATGAGCTCAGGGGGTGTAGTGCCGAACGAACTCTCGCCTTGCTTTACCGAATGAACTTAAAGGCTTTCAATGCCGAATGGACTTTAATCTCAACCTTTGTGTTTTGAACTTGTTTGCTTGTATTTCCATATTGCTTGTTCTAATTTGTTCTTCCGGTGTTTGCAGATAACGTCTCGCAAAGCAGAAACTCGATCAGATAAACGGAAGTCTAGGGGCGAAGGAGAGTCCTCCTCCGTGCCCCCAGCCCAGCCAGGACCGGAGCGTCATGGACCTGCCGCGAGGTCGTTAGTAGATGGGTATGGCCCCCAGGAGATTCTGAACTCTCCGCCTGACTGTTTTCCTTGCTCCCTCAGGGAGGAGCAGCTTGATGTCATCTCTCGCTCCTTTGGGATTGACAAGGTTCGTATGCTGTTGCCGGGGGACGGAGTGATGCCGTACAATCCCCCTGAAGGATATTTTGCATATAGTAGGTACCATTGCATGTGTGGGGCCATTGCTCCGATCAATGCATGGATAGTCAGCTTCATTACCTATCTGGAAGTGGCCCCTCTCCAACTCCAGCCCAATTCCTACGCTATCCTGGTGTGCTTATTCGTTATCTTCCAGAGGAGGTATGGACGCCCCCCTTCTAACCGGGAAATCCGATACTTGTATAATCTGATAGGCTACAAGAAGGGGTCACCGTATGTTAGTTTAGAAGCGGCCGTGCCCTTCAAACCGGTCTTGGACTTATACTCAAAGTTCACCATGTTTAAGAAAGAATGGTTTTTTTTCAAGGACGATTCTGTCTCCTTCCGCCTATTCACTTCTGGCTGTAAGTTGAACTTTATTTACAGTTTCTTTGCTCTGACTACCATGCTTCTTCTGATATGCTTCTATTTCTTGCTAGCGACAGGTGGCTTTGTGGTCATGGAGAGTGATTCCCTGGTCCAGATGGCTGCGGAAATAAAGGCTATTTCGGGACGGACAAGTCGGCTTCTTTCCTGATCAGGAATGCTACTCTCCTGGAGCACAACTTGATCCTGCCACACTAGTCCGTGGTTATGCAGAGGGATACGGCTGAGGAAAAGGCTGCCAAAGCCAAGGAAGGGGCCATGGTAAAAAGTGGCAAGAGGGAACCTTTTACAAAGCCTCCCGTTGTTGGAGGTAAGAAACTTAAGAAGTCTGATGGCCCCTCTCCTAGCACTTGCCCAATTGCTCCAGGAGAGGAAGATGTGGAGGAAGATAAAGGTGAGGGTGAAGGAGGAGATGGACAGAGCGGTTGTGGCGTTGGTGCCTTAACCTCCGGGCAAGTGGGAGAGATTCACGAGTGGACGGATGATGCTTTCCGTCAAGCTTTTGGGGAGTCGGAGGAAGGATCGGCTTTGGTTGAGAAGGCTAAGGAGGTTGACATGGCTGGGGCTGGCGCCGATCCATTCTCTAAGAGTTCTCCAGTTGAGGCGACTCCAGCGATTCAAGGTGAACTTTTGACCTCTGCAGACTCCATTTACGATAGGGACTTAGGAATATTTTATGGTTCGCTTCCGTCCTGGAATGAGATTCAGGACTTATTGCAGTATCCCACTCCTCCGCGGGGTTTGTATAATAGATGTGCCTTCTCACTCTTTTTATCTTAACATATTTCCTGAATTATGGATCATTGTAACGACCCGTATTTTACGTGTCGATAAATCGTAGAATTTGCAGGTCGTTAGTGTTGTTTGTGTTGTCTCTAGCTTGAGTCGTTTAGAAGTTAACCCAAGTGATGAGTCGTGACCGACTCATGGAGGACCGACCTAAGAGTTGCCGAGTTAGCTTAGGTCGTGAGCGTGTTAGCCTAGGTCGTTTGGGTAAGTGTTGGGTTTCTGGCCGATCTAAGTATCAACCGAGTTAAGGTAGTAACGACCTAAGGAGTTAAGCAATTGACCGACCCATGAGATAGAGGGCTACCGAGTTAGGGAAGTTGCCGAGTTAACGACCTAAGGCATAGGTCGTATAGTGGGTTAGGTCGCCGGAGCGACCTAAGAGAGTGACCGACCTAAGGGTGGCGGCTTAGGAGAATGAGCGACCTAATAGTTATAGCAACCTAAGGGTTTAGTAGTTAGGTCGTGGACCGACCTAAGCTAGGTCGTATGTGAGTTGAGTCGTAGAGTTTTAGGACGTGTGACCATGTGTTGAAGTAGGTCGTGTACGACCTAAGGCTTGAGTCGTTTGTGTTTTAGGTCGTCTCATAGTTAAGTCGTGTGACCTTCTGGCTGTGTTAAGTCGTTAGCGCGACCTAAAGGAAATAGGTTGAGTCGGCTATGTTGTTAGGTCGTAGCATGATAGGTCGGCAGCGACCTAAGTTAGGTCGGAGGCTTTTTGGGTCGTGTCATAGTTAAGTCGTCATACGACTTAGGACTTAGGATTTGCGGCAGGAGGGATGAGTCGTTAGGTCGGCCTGTGTTTTAGGTCGTGTCTGGGTTGAGTCGTAAGTCGGCCTTGGGGTTGCTTAGGTCGTAGGTCGTTGGAGTGTTAGGTCGGCAAATGTTAGGTCGGGGACGACCTAAGGGGCGACGACCTAAGGTTGATTCAGCCTATAAATAGAGGGGTTTGGCTCACTTTTTGGCACCGGTTTTTGAAGCGACGAAGTGCAAAGTTATGTTGATAACTCGGTGATGCGATCCGGGTTGGTGATAATGGTTAGCTTGAGAGGCGCTTGAGCTAGTATGGAAATAGTCGTCGAGGAGGATGACTAGGAGGCTGAGATCTTATCGTTGTTGAAGGTTCTAGCATGCTCAAAGCAAGAGTACGTTGGAACGGGCTGCGACGACGTTCCAGGCACGGGCTGCGACGACGTGCTAGTACTCTGGGTAGTTGCGAAAATTCCTAGGCACGGGCTGCGACGACGTGCGGAGTTATGGCTAGAACCGGGGTTACCATTAGCCCTTGACGGATGGTCATTCAACTAACGGTGAAATCAAGGCAATGATA
The DNA here is from genome assembly GCA_030765085.1 of Allium cepa. NCBI lineage: Eukaryota > Viridiplantae > Streptophyta > Magnoliopsida > Asparagales > Amaryllidaceae > Allium > Allium cepa. The sequence continues at coordinate 30,361,930 of CM060943.1, read as the reverse complement.
ACAGTGATAGCCAGAGTCATGGATGTTTGGTTGTACTATCATTCGGTCTCAAGAGCGGTGTTTTCGGGGTGCTTATCTGATCTTGGTTTAGGCCTTGGGGGTTTGAATTTTGGAAAACATCGTCCTTGACTCGAGTGATTATTGCTTTATTTTTATTACCTGCTATGCTATGATTGCTTCTCCTTAGTGTGTGTCTGGGGGCTATCACTGTAGAAAGAGGTGGAGTGGGATGGTTTGGTTCCTATTCCTTTTATCCCTTATGCTCTTTTGGTATGTTTGATAATTAATTTACTGCTCACTAAGACTTTGTCTGACTCAAGGTTTTATGTCTCCTCTTATTACCTTGGGCTGTTCATCCATGTTGGGATAGGCAGACTAGGTAGCAGGTGACAGGTGCTGTGCTTAGAGTTCTCCGCTGATGATGACGAAGACGAGCAGGAGGCTATGCATATTATTTCTTATATGTACTGGGTATCCGCTGCTGTATTTGATGAGTGTTTTGTAGCGAGGTCTTGATGTATGGATTTATTGAGATGATTGTATAAAACTACTTTGATGCTTATATGATGATTTTCTGTTATGTGGCTTCACTATATATATATATTTCTATTGTATTTTACCCATGCGCTGTGAGCTACGATAGAGATTCTGCGATTTTATTTTACCCTGACTATCGTCCATGGCTGCCTGGCACGCCTTTCAGCGCTCTATTCTCTTGTTTCCGTGCGGGAGTCATGGGCGGTCGTCACATTTGGTATCAGAGCTTTGGTTAATCGATTTTAGCCAACGCTCGCTGACGTAACTACGTATGAGAGACGTAATTGTATTTTGACGGATGATTACTATATATAATATAGTAGCTTAGATGGATTTGAACTCCTTATGCAGTTGTTTCTTAAGGTGTTCTAATCATTCTTTTTACAGATATTAAGAATGAGTTGAAATGAGAGACAAGCTGCGAGGGATAGTCGAGCTGCTAGGGAAGCTGTTGATTATGGAGCTATGTTTGAAGCTATGATGACTTCTATCATGAGGAGGGTACCAGCTTCAGGATCTTCTGTGGATGTGGGAGTTCAAGTCCAAGCTCCAAGACCGGTGGATTTTGCTAAGCTTTGCAAGGATTATACATCTCTTGGAGGAAAAGCTTTCTTTGGAACAGAGTCGACTATTGAAGTGCAGAGGTGGATTGATGCTTGCCGAAGGATCTTTGGTGACTTAGGGATTGAGGATGCAACCAAGAGGAAGCTTGCATCAAGACAGCTTCAGGGAAGAGCTGCTGATTGGTGGAATTCTATCACTATAGATACACCAGAAGAAGAGATTACTTGGGAGCAGTTCCAAGTCAGATTTGAAGCCAAGTTCATCTCCACTGTTCAGAAGTCTGCTTTGTTCAAAAGGTTTGTAGAGCTCAAGCAAGGAGGGAGGCCTGTTCTTGAGTATATTTCTGAGTTCGAAGCTTTGTCTAAGTATGCCAGATCATATATTGATTCTCCCTACCAGAAGAACGAGAAATTTGTGACTGGTCTGGATGCTTATCTTGGAAGGCAGTTGGTGGATCACTTGGACGATCCGTTTGAGAAGCTTGTAGAGAAAGCCCTTAGGCATGAGAGTTACTTTCCTAAGGAAAGTTCTGTTGTTGCTGTAACCAGGGAAGGATCTAAACCACAGCAGAGTGGCAACAAGAAGAGGAAGCAGCAGCAACAGAAGGGTAAGGATGGCCAGAAGAGGCCGAAAGGCGAAGTGACTTGCTATAACTGCCAGCAGAAGGGCCATCTCTCCAAGGATTGTAGGAATCCAAAGGCGCCGGCGAAGTGCCATAACTGTGATAAGCCAGGGCATTTCAGGAAGGACTGTCCAGAGCCGAGGAAAGATAGGCAGGTTGTGCAAGCTTATGCTTTGGAAGCTGTGCCGTCGTCTTCAAGAGTTCCTACTGCTGAAGAGAAGGGGAAGAGTGTGGTGGTTCAAGGTACTCTTTCCATTTGTAGTGTTCCAGTTAGAGTGTTGTTTGATACTGGAGCGTCGCATTCTTTTGTTTGTGATGATTTGGTAGGCCGGTTAGGTTTGAAACTGGATATTGTTGATAGGCCATTGGTTGTGACTAATCCAGTTGGGGGTTCGTCATGTTTGTGTATGATATGCCGTGGTCTAGTTGTGTCGAGTCATGATTGCTCGTTTGTTTGTGATTGCTTTGTTCTGAACTTTGCGGGGTTCGGAATTATTTTGGGTATGGACTGGCTTAGGAAGTATGCGGCTAGGATTGATTGTGAGAGGCTGGAGGTGACAGTCGGGAATGTGGATGGGCGAAAGGTTGTGATACGATGTAAGCATGAGGAAGGCGTCTTCATGAGCTTCATGTATTCGCTGGTTGTTCCACGGGATGGACTGTCATCGGTGCCTATTGTGAATGGATTTGAGGATGTCTTTGACGAGGTCAAAGGGTTGCCGCCGCATAGGGAGATCGAGTTTCGTATCGATCTAGTTGAGGGAGCCAGACCGGTTGTGATGCCTCTTAGGCGGATGGCACCGAGGGAGCAGCAAGAGCTGAAGGTGCAAGTTGATGACCTTTTGCGGAAAGGATTCATTCGGAGAAGTTGTCCGAATGGGGTGCGCCCGTTGTGTTCGCAACCAAAGCGGATGGATCGTTGAGGTTGTGTGTAGATTATCGTGAGCTGAATAAGGTGACTAAGAAGAACAAGTATCCATTGCCGAGAATAGATGACTTGTTTGATCAGCTTCACGAGGCTAAGGTGTTTTCTCAGATGGATTTAGCAACGGGATTTCACCAGTTGAGAGTGGCGAAGGATAGTGTGCCGAAGACTGCTTTCAGGACACCATCCGGGTTTTATGAGTGGCTGGTAATGCCGTTTGGATTGACTAACGCACCAGCATATTTTGTGGATCTTATGAATAGAGTGTTCAGAGATCAGTTGAATAAGTTCGTGCTAGTGTTCGTGGATGATATTTTGGTATATTCCAGAACTGAGGAAGAGCATAAGACGCACTTGAGGATTGTTTTGGAAATCTTGCGGAAACATCAGCTGAAGGCTAAGTTTTCGAAGTGTCACTTCTGGAAGAGGGAAGTGAGGTTCTTAGGCCATGTGATCTCTGGAAATGGAATAGCGGTTGATCCCGCTAAGGTGGCAGCAATCCAGGATTGGGTTAGACCTAAGAATGCATCTGATGTGAGAAGTTTTCTTGGATTAGCAGGATATTATCGTCGGTTTATCAAAGACTTTTCCAAGATAGCTGCACCATTGACAGGATTGACGAAAATGAACCAAGTGTTCAGATGGGATGATAAGTGTGAGTAAGCTTTCGTAATCCTGAAAGAGCGACTGACAAGTGCTCCTGTTCTGACTATTCCAGGTGGGAATGATGAGATGGTGGTTTACACCGATGCATGTGGCACTGGACTTGGAGCAGTGCTAATGCAGAAGGATAAAGTTGTCGCGTATGCTAGTCGACAACTGAAGCCGCATGAATGGAATTATCCGACTCATGATTTGGAGTTAGCGGCGATTGTGTTTGCTTTGAAGATGTGGAGATATTATCTATTGGGAGTTAGATTCGAGTTGTTTACAGATCATAAGGCGTTGAAGTATCTGTTCTCCCAAAAGGATTTGAATCTTCGACAGCAACGGTGGCTAGAGTTCCTAGCATCATATGATTTTGGTATAGCTTATACTCCGGGAAAAGGTAACGCAGTAGCTGATGCGTTAAGTCGAAGACATGCAGGATTGGGAGCCATGTTTTCGGAATGGAAGAGTCTTGAGTATTTGGCTGAGTTTGACTTCAGGCCAAGGTGTGAATTGGAACCTGAGATGTTGGCAAACTTATCGATAAGGCCTACTCTTGTGGAAAGGATTGGCGAGAGCCAAAAGAGAGATGATAAGCTTGTCAAGATTATCCGTGATTTGGAATCTGGATTGGACCCAGAGAAGGATAAGGGATTCGAGGTCGATCGAGAGGGTTGGCTTCGAAAGCAAGGACGATTAGTTGTTCCCGATGTAGATGGATTGAGAGATGAAGTTCTGAGGGAAAGTCATCACTCGAAGTTGACAATTCATCCAGGTGGAAATAAGATGTATCGGGATATGAAGAGAACCTACTACTGGGAAGGTATGAAGAAGGATGTTGGAAATTTTATTTCCAAATGTATGAACTGCCAGTTGGTGAAAGCAGAGCAGAAGAAGCCCAGTGGACTACTTCAGCCATTAGAGGTTCCTACATGGAAGTGGGAGCAAGTTTCGATGGATTTTATCGATGGTCTACCAAGAACCAGGGCAGGGAATGAAGGGATTTGGGTCATAGTAGATCGTTTGACCAAGAGTGCAAGGTTCATTCCTGTTCGATCGACTAGGACTGCATCGAAGTTAGCTGAGCTGTATGTTAAGTGGATTGTTCGATTCCATGGTATTCCGAAGAGTATAGTGAACGATCGAGACCCATTGTTCACTAGTAGATTTTGGAAGAGCTTCCAGGAAGTTTTGGGAACTGAGTTGTGTTTGAGTACAGCTTATCACCCTCAAACAGATGGTCCGACTGAGAGAGTCAACCGGGTTTTGGAAGATCTTCTTAGAGCATGTGTTTTGGACTTCGGAGGATCATGGGAAGATCACCTTCATTTGGTGGAGTTTGCTTATAATAACAGTTATCAGTCGAGTATTGGTATGGCACCATATGAGGCATTATATGGAAGACCGTGTAACTCTCCGACATGTTGGTTGGAAACTGGAGAAAAGTTGATACTTGGGCCAGAGATGATTCGACAGACTTCGGATTTTATAGAGATCATTCGGCAACGAATGAAGGCAGCCCAAGATCGTCAGAAAAGTTATGCAGATAATCGTCGAAAGGATTTGGAATTCGACGTGGGTGATATGGTTTTTGTGAAGATTTCTCCATTGAAGAATGTTATTAGATTCGGGAAGAAAGGAAAGTTAACTCCGAGATTTGTTGGACCATTCCCGATTATCGAGCGAATTGGAAAGCTCGCTTATAGATTGGAGTTACCGGAAAAGATGGCACATGTGCACAATGTTTTCCAGGTATCGTATCTACGGAAGTATGTGCACGACCCAACTACAGTGGTTTCTGCTGATAGCTGTGAAGATTTAGAGGTTGATCCAGTGGTCACGAGACCTCGTAAGCCGCTTCGTATTGTTGAAACCGATACGAAACAGCTTAGGAGGAAGACGATTACGTTGCTCAAGGTACAATGGAGTGATGATGCTAACGACTGTACATGGGAGGAGGAAGAGAGGATGAAGGCAGCTCATCCTGAGCTCTTCGAGGTATGGCCCTAAAGTGTCGTGACATCTCATGAATTCGTAGCTTATTCTAAGTCTTAGAATTCTGCATGCTAGGTTACAATTGGATGCATGGTTTGTTGATTGCTATGGATGGTAGGCATGCGGAATAATTGTGATTGCTGTTGTTTGCTTGGAATTTCGGGGGCGAAATTCCTAAGGGGGAGAGAATGTAACGACCCGTATTTTACGTGTCGATAAATCGTAGAATTTGCAGGTCGTTAGTGTTGTTTGTGTTGTCTCTAGCTTGAGTCGTTTAGAAGTTAACCCAAGTGATGAGTCGTGACCGACTCATGGAGGACCGACCTAAGAGTTGCTGAGTTAGCTTAGGTCGTGAGCGTGTTAGCCTAGGTCGTTTGGGTAAGTGTTGGGTTTCTGGCCGATCTAAGTATCAACCGAGTTAAGGTAGTAACGACCTAAGGAGTTAAGCAATTGACCGACTCATGAGATAGAGGGCTACCGAGTTAGGGAAGTTGCTGAGTTAACGACCTAAGGCATAGGTCGTATAGTGGGTTAGGTCGCCGGAGCGACCTAAGAGAGTGACCGACCTAAGGGTGGCGGCTTAGGAGAATGAGCGACCTAATAGTTATAGCAACCTAAGGGTTTAGTAGTTAGGTCGTGGACCGACCTAAGCTAGGTCGTATGTGAGTTGAGTCGTAGAGTTTTAGGACGTGTGACCATGTGTTGAAGTAGGTCGTGTACGACCTAAGGCTTGAGTCGTTTGTGTTTTAGGTCGTCTCATAGTTAAGTCGTGTGACCTTCTGGCTGTGTTAAGTCGTTAGCGCGACCTAAAGGAAATAGGTTGAGTCGGCTATGTTGTTAGGTCGTAGCATGATAGGTCGGCAGCGACCTAAGTTAGGTCGGAGGCTTTTTGGGTCGTGTCTGTTTGCGTAAAAAATGGCCGCAAACACCCAAAGTCGTATGAGTTGGTTGATTTTATGTTGTGTTTAGTGATTTGGGTGATTTATGCAAATATGTAAAAAGCAGGGACTAAACTGTAAAAGACACACGGATTTATAGTGGTTCGGCCAGAACGTGCCTACATCCACTTTATATGTTATTCTCCTTTTTTCTTCAGATTACAAGTACAAAGCTTTGATTACAAGTATCTAAAGTTGTTTGAGAGTTCCTTCCAGGCTTGAGCTCTCAAACTTGTCTCCAAAAATTGTCCGCCATTGTTGTACCCCTGCCCCTCTATTTATAGAATGAGGTAGGGGGCAGGGGTCTTGGAAGTATATAGCTGCTGGTGGGCCCGGGCTGAAGCAATCTGGACTGGCAACTTCTGGTTCGGCGGAGCTTGGTTCGGCCATGTGGAGAAGGTTGGATCGGTGTTGGTGATGTGTGTGTTTGGTCCGGTAGTATGTCGTTCGGTGGAGCTTGGAAGTGGAGTTTGGTTCGGTGGTAAGGAGGTCCGGGGGTATGTCGTTCGGTGGTGTTTGGTTCGGTTGATGCTGAGTTGTTGGTCCGGCACCGAATGGTCCGGTGCCGAATGGAGTGTTGGAGAAGGGAACGCCGGATGTGTCAGTGGGTTCTGAATGCCGAATGAACGGCGCCGAATGAGATTGCCGAATGAGACTTTAACCTTTGATTCCTAGTGGATTCTCGCATTGCTTCACCAAATGAACTTTTATATTTGAACCTTGAGTGAATCCCCGGCTTTTGTACGCTCGCTTGCTTCTTCTTGGTTCCGGTCGTGGTGGAAATGCATACAACATCGATATTCCAGTTTTGTCCAAAAAATGGGATAACACTTTGCCCCCCAAAATATGCCTTGCGGTAGGAAGGCGTGTTTTGTAATGCCATGAGCTGGATGTTCATATCCTGTCATCAACCTGTAAAGAGCTTGATATTTTATATAGCCCCAAATGACGACCGTTCGGGATCGAGCTATTTGGGATGAAGCGCGGCCGTTCATGGTCAAGCGCCTAACTTCAAATGACGACCGTTCGCGATCGAGTCATTCGAGGGAAAGTGCGACCCTGCGCGGTCAAGCGCGTAAATCCATGTGTCGATCGTTCGGGATCGAGTCATCTGCGGTGAAATGTGACCGTTCAAGGTCAAGCGCTCAACTTCAAATGACGACCGTTCGGGATCGAGTCATTCGAGGTAAAGTGCGACAGTGCGCGGTCAAGTGGTGGTCCTCAAATGACGACCGTACGTGATCAAGCCATTTGAGGTAAGGTGTAACAGTCAGTGATTAGGTGGCGGACCTCAAATGACGACCGTTCGCGATCGAGCCATTTGAGGTAAGGTGAGTTGTGCCGTTCGAGGCGAGTTTTGCCGTTCGAGGCGAGTTTGTGACCGTTCGCGGTCGGGTGCCGTTCGAGGCGAGTTGTGACTGTTCGAAGTCGGGTGCCGTTCGAGGCGAGTTGTGACTGTTCGAAGTCGGGTGCCGTTCGAGGCGAATTGTGACTGTTCGAAGTCGAGTTTGTGACCGTTCGCGGTCGGGTGCCGTTCGAGGCGAATGAGTGTGCCCGGGGGGGACTTAATATTATCAGTGTTGGAGTTATTGTTTGGGGGAGTTTTCGAATCAAAGACTTCAGCAGTTCGCTGCCATGCAAGAGGTGCTCGTGGACCGTTCGCGATCCAACGGGCATACAAGTAAATAATTTTTTCATAGAATTGTAAATGTTAAAGCAATAGTCATACGAGTTCCACAGTAGGAACGTTCAAATCAAAGTCAAAGCAGGAGCAAGACGAGGATGTCAAAGTGTAAACTCTTACTATGGTGCGGTCTATAGTCATTCAGAGCATGCCTATGGATCGTGCGCGATCGCTCGCATGTGTAAATGATTTAACCGTGCTAGTGGGAGTTTTGCGACTTGTTCATCGTTTTCGACCTGCCCCCGTGTTCATGAGGGAATTTTACCTGCCCCCTGGCTGGGCGTTCATTCCTTACCTGGTTGCTCAGAGGCCTCTATCTCACTCTCTGTGATTGGATTAACTGGCTCCAAGTGTGGTGCCCCCATGCGGGATCGACGCCTGATTGATAGTCGTCTGCTGCTTGGGGGTTGCCCCCTAGCTCTGGTGCTGCGCCAGATGGTTCCGCTCCGTTCTGAACTCTAGTTGCTCCTTGGATTTGTGCTCCAATTTGCCCAATTTGTTGAAGTAAGTTCTGTATCATCTCTTCCTGTCTTCTCATCATGACCTCCATCTCATCCCTAGTGATGAAGATCGACACTTGATTCCCTCCTGAGGAGGCCTCTTGACTTCCTTGGTGTTCACTTCTCACTGGCCTTTGCCTTCTACTTGTTTGTCTCGTCATAATTCTTAGATCTGAACTCTTAGACTTTCAAATTCAACTTCTGTCCGTGTAGCGGAAGCTGGTTATTCTCAGTGAAAGCACCAAAATGTTTGCGTAAAAAATGGCCGCAAACACCCAAAGTCGTATGAGTTGGTTGATTTTATGTTGTGTTTAGTGATTTGGGTGATTTATGCAAATATGTAAAAAGCAGGGACTAAACTGTAAAAGACACACGGATTTATAGTGGTTCGGCCAGAACGTGCCTACATCCACTTTATATGTTATTCTCCTTTTTTCTTCAGATTACAAGTACAAAGCTTTGATTACAAGTATCTAAAGTTGTTTGAGAGTTCCTTCCAGGCTTGAGCTCTCAAACTTGTCTCCAAAAATTGTCCGCCATTGTTGTACCCCTGCCCCTCTATTTATAGAATGAGGTAGGGGGCAGGGGTCTTGGAAGTATATAGCTGCTGGTGGGCCCGGGCTGAAGCAATCTGGACTGGCAACTTCTGGTTCGGCGGAGCTTGGTTCGGCCATGTGGAGAAGGTTGGATCGGTGTTGGTGATGTGTGTGTTTGGTCCGGTAGTATGTCGTTCGGTGGAGCTTGGAAGTGGAGTTTGGTTCGGTGGTAAGGAGGTCCGGGGGTATGTCGTTCGGTGGTGTTTGGTTCGGTTGATGCTGAGTTGTTGGTCCGGCACCGAATGGTCCGGTGCCGAATGGAGTGTTGGAGAAGGGAACGCCGGATGTGTCAGTGGGTTCTGAATGCCGAATGAACGGCGCCGAATGAGATTGCCGAATGAGACTTTAACCTTTGATTCCTAGTGGATTCTCGCATTGCTTCACCAAATGAACTTTTATATTTGAACCTTGAGTGAATCCCCGGCTTTTGTACGCTCGCTTGCTTCTTCTTGGTTCCGGTCGTGGTGGAAATGCATACAACATCGATATTCCAGTTTTGTCCAAAAAATGGGATAACAGTGTCATAGTTAAGTCGTCATACGACTTAGGACTTAGGATTTGCGGCAGGAGGGATGAGTCGTTAGGTCGGCTTGTGTTTTAGGTCGTGTCTGGGTTGAGTCGTAAGTCGGCCTTGGGGTTGCTTAGGTCGTAGGTCGTTGGAGTGTTAGGTCGGCAAATGTTAGGTCGGGGACGACCTAAGGGGCGACGACCTAAGGTTGATTCAGCCTATAAATAGAGGGGTTTGGCTCACTTTTTGGCACCGGTTTTTGAAGCGACGAAGTGCAAAGTTACGTTGATAACTCGGTGATGCGATCCGGGTTGGTGATAATGGTTAGCTTGAGAGGCGCTTGAGCTAGTATGGAAATAGTCGTCGAGAAGGATGACTAGGAGGCTGAGATCTTATCGTTGTTGAAGGTTCTAGCATGCTCAAAGCTAGAGTACGTTGGAACGGGCTGCGACGACGTTCCAGGCACGGGCTGCGATGACGTGCTAGTACTCTGGGTAGTTGCGAAAATTCCTAGGCACGGGCTGCGACGACGTGCGGAGTTATGGCTAGAACCGGGGTTACCATTAGCCCTTGACGGATGGTCATTCAACTAACGGTGAAATCAAGGCAATGATAACAGTGATAGCCAGAGTCATGGATGTTTGGTTGTACTATCATTCGGTCTCAAGAGCGGTGTTTTCGGGGTGCTTATCTGATCTTGGTTTAGGCCTTGGGGGTTTGTATTTTGGAAAACATCGTCCTTGACTCGAGTGATTATTGCTTTATTTTTATTACCTGCTATGCTATGATTGCTTCTCCTTAGTGTGTGTCTGGGGGCTATCACTGTAGAAAGAGGTGGAGTGGGATGGTTTGGTTCCTATTCCTTTTATCCCTTATGCTCTTTTGGTATGTTTGATAGTTAATTTACTGCTCACTAAGACTTTGTCTGACTCAAGGTTTTATGTCTCCTCTTATTACCTTGGGCTGTTCATCCATGTTGGGATGGGCAGACTAGGTAGCAGGTGACAGGTGCTGTGCTTAGAGTTCTCCGCTGATGATGACGAAGACGAGCAGGAGGCTATGCATATTATTTCTTATATGTACTGGGTATCCGCTGCTGTATTTGATGAGTGTTTTGTAGTGAGGTCTTGATGTATGGATTTATTGAGATGATTGTATAAAACTACTGTGATGCTTATATGATGATTTTCTGTTATGTGGCTTCACTATATATATATATATATATTTCTATTGTATTTTACCCATGCGCTGTGAGCTACGATAGAGATTCTGCGATTTTATTTTATCCTGACTATCGTCCATGGCTGCCTGGCACACCTTTCAGCGCTCTATTCTCTTGTTTCCGTGCGGGAGTCATGGGCGGTCGTCACAATCATTGTATGTTCGTAACACTTGGTTTTTATTCCAGGAGCAGGTTAGGCGGCCAAGTCATCAGATATTCGGCACCGCCTCGAACAGTATAAGCTACTCAAAGCTTCTACCAAAGCAAAGCCGCCAACCAGCCATCCTTGGGGTGTAGTTAGATATCGCCCTCTCCTCGGAGTTATTGAAGAAGATATGCAAAAGAGGAAGAGGGGAGGATCTTCGTTTGAACCTTCACCTGGCCCTCAGCCTCTAGTCCAGCCCATCCATGATATTACTGAGGAGCAAACTGAGTTTATACCTTCCCTCCATCCTTCCGAAAATCCAACCATCACCCCGATAGACCGTCCTGGTTTGGATCGCAACCCATTTGCCGGCCACCCGGATCTGGACATGAGTTTTTAGGACATCTCTTTTGACGAGGTCACGAGTGAGCATCTTCTTCCCCGCAATCCCAAGGTACGGGTGCTTGATGAGGCTAAGTCGTTAGACCCCCGTGGCCGGTCTACGATTTTCCATCATTGGAGAGTGGTGCACCATGGTACTGCACCATTTCAAATCCATGCACCCATTTCTAAAGGTCGTACGGCACTGTTTCGTCATTTTGGACGGATGTTGCACCTTGCACCGTAGATGTTGCACCATGTGGATATCGATTCTCCGGAGGGCCATAACTCTTAGCTCGTTTAGAGTTACGGGATCCATAACCAGTTCAAACGAAGGTATCTGTGAGTTCTACAGCTATGATGGCTTTCAGCCGTCACTGGTTAATTTCATACCCAAAAAATCCTATCCGAACCTCAATCGGGTCATGGATGTTTTTTACCCTTCGTTTTTCGTCACGTGGATTTTTTCTGTAAAATGGGATCCCCGTGGCTAGTCTATGATTTACCATTGCTGGAGAGTGGTGCACCATGGTACTGCACCGTTTCCACTCCATGTACCCATTTCTAAAGGTCGTACGGCACTGTTTCGTCATTTTGGATGGATTTGCACCTTGCACCGTAGATGTTGCACCCTGTGGATATCGATTCTTCGGAGGGCCATAACTCTAGGCTCGTTTAGAATTACGGGAGCCATAACCAGCCAAAACGAAGGTATCTGTGAGTTCTACAGCTATGACGGCTTTCAGCCGTCACTGGTTAGTTTCATATGCAAAAAATCCTATCTGAACCTCAATCGGGTCATAGAAGTTTTTTACCCTTCGTTTTTTCGTCACGTGGATTTTTTCTGTAAAACGGAATCCCCGTGGCTGGTCTATGATTTACCGTCGGTGGAGAGTGGCGCACCATGGTACTGCACCATTTCAAATCCATGCACCCATTTCTAAAGGTCATACGGCACTGTTTCGTCATTTTGGACGGATTTTGCACCTTGCACCGTAGATGTTGCACCATGTGGATATCGATTCTTCGGAGGGCCATAACCCTTGGCTCCTTTATAGTTACGGGAGTCATAACTAGTCCAAACGAAGGTATCTGTGAGTTCTACAGCTATGACTGCTTTCAGCCGTCACTGGTTAGTTTCATACCCAAAAAATCCTATCCGAACCTCAATCGGGTCATGGAAGTTTTTTACCCTTCGTTTTTCCTCACGTGGATTTTTTCTCTAAAACGGGATCCCCGTTGCTGTTCTATGATTTACCATTGCTGGAGAGTGGTGCTCCTTGGTACTGCACTGTTTCAAATCCATGCACCCATTTCTAAAGGTCGTACGGCAATGTTTCATCATTTTGGACGGATGTTGCACCTTGCACCGTAGATGCTGCACCCTGTGGATATCGATTCTTCGGAGGGCCATAACTCTTGGCTCGTTTAGAGTTACGGGAGCAATAACCAGTCAAAAAGAAGGTATCTGTGAGTTCTACAGCTATGATGGCTTTCAGCCATCATTGGGTAGTTTCATACCCAAAAAATCCTATCCGAACCTCAATCGGGTCATGGAAGTTTTTTACCCTTCGTTTTTTCGTCACGTGGATTTTTTCTGTAAAACGGGATCCCCGTGGCTGGTCTATGATTTACCATCGCTGGAGTGTGGTGCACCATGGTATTGAATCGTTTCCAGTCCATGAACTTATTTCTAAAGGTCATACGGCACTGTTTCATCATTTTGGATGGATGTTGCACCTTGCACCGTAGATGTTGCACCCTATGGATATCGATTCTTCGGAGGGCCATAACTCTTGGCTCATTTAGAGTTACGGGAGCCATAACTAGTCAAAACGAAGGTATCTGTGATTTCTACAGCTATGACGGCTTTTAGCCGTCACTGGTTAGTTTCATACCCAAAAAATCCTATCCGAACCTCATTCGGGTCATGGATGTTTTTTACCCTTCTTTTTTTCGTCACGTGTATTTTTCTTTAAAACGGGATCCCCGTGGCTGGTCTATGATTTACCATCGCTGGAGAGTGGTGCACAATGGTACTGCACCGTTTCAAATCCATGCACCAATTTCTAAAGGTCGTACGACACTGTTTCTTCATTTTGGACGGATGTTACACCTTGCACCGTAGATGTTGCACCCTGTGGATATCGATTCTTCGGAGGGCCATAACTCTTGCCTCGTTTAGAGTTACGGGAGCCTTAACCAGTCCAAACGAAGGTATCTGTGTGTTCTATAGCTGTGACGGCTTTTAGCCATCACTGGTTAGTTTCATACCCAAAAAATCCTATCGGAACCTCAATCGGGTCATGGAAGTTTTTTACCCTTCGTTTTCCCCCACGTGGATGTTTTCTGTAAAACGGGATCCCCGCGGCTAGTCTAAGATTTACCATCGCTGGAGAATGGTGCACCACGTTACTGCACCGTTTCAAATTCATGCACCCATTTCTAAAGGTCGTACGGCACTGTTTCGTCATTTTGGACGGGTGTTGCACCTTGCACCGTAGATGTTGCACCCTGTGGATATCGATTCTTCGGAAGGCCATAACTCTTTGCTCGTTTAGAGTTACGGGTAACCAGTCAAAAAGAAGGTATCTGTGAGTTCTACAGCTATGACAGCTTTCAGCCGTCGTTGGTTAGTTTCATACCCAAGAAATCCTATCCGAACCTCAATCGGGTCATGGAAGTTTTTTACCCTTCGTTTTTTCGTCACGTGGATTTTTTCTGTAAAATGGGATCCCCGTGGCTGGTCTATGATTTACCATTGCTGGAGAGTGGTGCACCATGGTACTGCACCGTTTCCAGTCCATGCCCCCATTTCTAAAGGTCGTACGGCACTGTTTCGTCATTTTGGATGGATATTGCACCTTGCACCGTAGATGTTGCACCCTGTGGATATCGATTCTTCGGAGGGCCATAAGTCTTGGCTCGTTTAGAATTACGGGAGCCATAACCAGCCAAAACGAAGGTATCTGTGAGTTCTACAGCTATGACGGCTTTCAGCCGTCACTGGTTAGTTTCATATGCAAAAAATCCTATCCGAACCTCAATCGGGTCATGGAAGTTTTTTACCCTTCGTTTTTTCGTCACGTGGATTTTTTCTGTAAAACGGAATCCCCGTGGCTGGTCTATGATTTACCGTCGCTGGAGAGTGGTGCACCATGGTACTGCACCGTTTCAAACCCATGCACCCATTTCTAAAGGTCGTACGGCACTGTTTCGTCTTTTTGGACGGATGTTGCACCTTGCACCGTAGATGTTGCACCCTGTGGATATCGATTCTTCGGAGGGCCATAACTCTTGGCTCCTTTAGAGTTACGGGAGCCATAACTAGTCCAAACGAAGGTATCTGTGAGTTCTAAACCTATGACGGCTTTCAGCCGTCACTGGTTAGTTTCATACCCAAAAAATCCTATCCGAACATCAATCGGGTCGTGGAAGTTTTTTACCCTTCGTTTTTCCTCACGTGGATTTTTTCTCTAAAACGGGATCCCCGTGGCTGGTCTAAGATTTACCATCGTTGGAGAGTGGTGCACCATGGTACTGCACCGTTTCAAATCCATGCACCCATTTCTAAAGGTCGTACGGCACTGTTTCGTCATTTTGGAAGGATGTTGCACCTTGCACCGTAGACGTTGCACCCTGTGGATATCGATTCTTCGGAGGGCCATAACTCTTGACGCGTTTAGAGTTACGTGAGCCATAACCAGTCAAATCGAAGGTATCTGTGAGTTCTACAGCTTTGACCACTTTCTGCCGTCACTGGTTAGTGTCATACCCATAAAATCCTATCCGAACCTCAATCGGGTCATGGAAGTTTTTTACCCTTCGTTTTTCGTCACGTGGTTTTTTTCTGTAAAACGGGATCCCCGTGGCTGGTCTATGAGTTACCATCGCTGGAAAGTGGTGCACAATGGTACTGCACCGTTTCAAATCCATGCACCCATTTCTAAAGGTCGTACGGCACTGTTTCGTCATTTTGGACGGATGTCGCACCTTGCACCGTAGATGTTGCACCCTGTGGATATCGATTCTTCGGAGGGCCATAACTCTTGGCTTGTTTAGAGTTACGGGAGCCATAACAAGTCAAAACAAAGGTATCTGTGAGTTCTAAAGCTATGAAAGCTTTTAGTCGTCACCGGTTAGTTTCATACCCAAAAAATCCTATCTGAACCTCATTCGGGTCATGGAAGTATTTTACCCTTCGTTTTTCCTCATGTGGATTTTTTCTGTAAAACGGGATCCCCATGGTTGGTCTATGATTTACCATCGCTGGAGAGTGGTGCTCCATGGTAATGCACCATTTCAAATCTGTTATCCCGCTTTTTGGCAAAGCCGCGATACCAAAAGATCGATCGAAAACGAAGGACAGTTCGCCTCAGAGGTTGATCGTACTTCCTTTCGCCATGGATATCACTGAATTTTATCCGAGTCCAGATTGAGCCACAATTGATAGGACACGGCAAGAAAGACCACAGGAGTCAGCATTTCAAATTTCAAGTCAATCCGAGTTTGTTTGCTCAAGTTTTGGTCGGTTCAACTTGGAGGGGACACACTTGTTTCGAACCCACCATGATGGGTGTCTTCGAACCCATCACCATGTACCATTCGAAACCATTACTTCGAACCCATCAGGTTCGAAACCATCACCTTCGAAACCCTCGGGATGCCTCGGATTCGAACCCATCAAGTCCACACCTACCATGTTCATAACAATGGGCTTCGAATCCATCAGAGTGTAGCTGGTTCGAATCCATACTCGACTGCCTCATTTCGAACCCATCGGACATGCATGCTTCGAACCCATCCCTGAAGTCATGTTCGAACCCATCCATGATGCCATGTTCGAACCCATCCTGTGTTGCCTTATTCGAACCCACTGGGTCAACCAACGTGTCTTCCATCGGTTCGAAATCACCGAGATATACGGAGTCGAAGCGGTCAACACGGAGTGAAGTCCGGATCGATTCGAAGTTTGCGCTCCACATCACCACGAAGACGCATGCCATGATGGATTCGAAACCATCGTTTCGAATACAGGGGTTCGAACCAAACAGCCGTGCAGTGAACCCTATTTCGAACCCACCATATCTCCCAATCTGCTGATCCAAATGCCATGAAATTTTCACAGATGCTTGCATACATGTTGAAGAATGTCCACGCCAAATTTCACCTCGATTGGATGAATTCTTGATCGGTTCGAATGGAGTTCGAACCAATGCCAAAGTGGGCCCAAACTTCCCAAGACCGTACGTATGGGCCCCCTCACGTGCCAGAAGTGGTCTCCCGAGTTTTCAGTGAAATATCAGCAGCCTACACCTATAAATAGAGCTCCAAGGCCTACAGAAAAAGGACCTTCGGGATCTTCTGACTCTCAAGCGCCCAGACTCTGCCGGATTGACATCTTCATCATAATTTCACTACTGATTTCGAATTTCCAGTTGTAACTTGCTGTTGATCGCTGTAACAACTTGTAAACATTCAAAGAAAATCAATAAAATATCAAAAAACTTCACAGTGGACGTAGGCAACACGCCGAAGCACTATAAATCGCTTGTCTACGCATTTTCTTTATTGTTGATTGGAGTTTTTGTTAGATAATATTCATATTCAGTTCATACTCTTGATTGTTATCTCTTCAACGACTCCCGAAGAGTGTTGTAACCAATTTTGGTGCAAACACTTTGGTGCTTTCACTGAGAAAACCCAGCATTTCTCCTGCTCGTTGGATCTGTCATCGATACCGGATTGAATAAATCTAAGAGAGAGATCCAGATCTTTGAATTCAAATTCCTTCCATTCTATTCAGATTTGCAAAAGTCTAAGGAAAGGAATCCAACGTTCGAGATGGTTAGCACAAGAACCACCTCAAACGCCGTCAATCAAGAAGAACAGGATCGACAGAATCCTGTAACTCTACCTCCACCTATTCAAGATACCACTGCACACTCGGAACCCTCAGCTCCGGTTACCCGACAAGAGTTGCAGTCGCTAATCCAAGAGTTGGCCCAGAGTCGGCAACAACTAGAAGAACAGCTACGCGGTAACGCCGAGCTAATCAACAAATTGGATCGTCAGAAACGAAAGATATCCAAGAGAGACCACGTGTCTCGTTCCTCCAACGAGAGTTCTTCATCTTCTGATTATCACAATCGGTCTTCACGACCCCGACTAGATGGGGATCGCATGCCAACTGCTCGAGATCGACCAACGCTGACCGTTGGACAACTGAGAGTTGGTCCATCGGCCAGTTTCAAAACCGGGCCCTCCTCCCGAGGAGGTGCCATCCCTCACCACACTACCGAATACCGCACTACTGACGTTGCGGCTGAACCAGGGGTCGATGTTCAAGATCAGTCGGACCTGAACCGTCGTCATGACGAACGCACTCCTGAACCATACGTCCCAGAAGACTATGTGCCAAGAAGGCAAAGCTTGGACCGTCGACAATATCCGGTCCAACTCCAAAGCATGGAACGTAATCGTACTCCGGCACAAGCCGCACAGAACGCGCAAATGCCGGATCTTTCCACTATGATACGTCAAATGATCCGTGAGAGTCAAGGATTCACGAATGACGACTGGGGAGTTTCCCGAAGTCACACTCCTTTTACGGACGATATCCTTACTGCTGAACCCCCATGGCGATTCAGAATGACAACTCTACCCATGTACGAAGGAAACTCCGACCCCAACCAACATATCCTAAAATATGAATGGTCGATGACTGCTGCCCGTGCCGACGATGCAGTAAAGTGTCGAAGTTTCCCCATATCCTTGGGGGGCATCGCCACCATGTGGTTCACTCGATTGCCACCTCGATCCATCTCTTCATTCGACCAGTTAGCTACAAAATTCGTTGAGCAATTCCGCATGCATGTTGCAAGAACCAAAGATGTCAACACTCTATCTAGTGTCGCTCAGGCTCCCGGAGAGACACTCAGACATTACTTAGAAAGATTCCATACGGCATGCGCGGAGATCAGCAATCCGAATGATAACTCCATCCTTATGGCGTTGACTAAGGGAATCGACCCCGATTCTGAGTTCGGCAATTGGTTAGCCGGAAAACACCTGCATCGTTGGACCGTTTCCATGCCAAGGCGGCTCAATTCTTGAGACGGGAAGACGCGAAACAGTCTAGGAAGCAAACCGATGCAAAACCAAGTACAGAAGGGATCCAAAGCAATGTTTCCATCAAACAATCCGGTGAAGCTCCGGAAAAGTTCAGTTGAACGTCAAAAATAAGCAAGCTCGGCGAAGAGAGAGCGTGAATCAAATTAAAAAACAAGATCAAAATCGTGGCCCGCCACGCAAACATCCGATGTTCGACAACTATACTCCTTTGAATACTTCATTGGAGGACTTGTATTTACAAACCCGTAATACAATTCAATATGAAAAACATGCTCCGAGACCATCGTCAGAGAGACAAATCCAAACCGGAAAGTTTTGCAGGTTCCATGAAAGCTACGGGCACGATACAAACGAGTGTCGACACTTACAGGATCTCGTTGAAAAACTGATCAGGGAAAGGAAGCTTGATCGATTTGTGCGGACACCGCAACCCAGGGAAGCAGGTCCATCAAATCAAAACAATGAACCCGATCGACCGAGACATGAGGACTCCAATGGTCCTCATGGGAGATTGGTGATAAACGCCATCAGTGGCGGACCGACTTTCTCAGGAGCCTGGAACGACGAGGATCTTCGTCACTGTCACACATGACAGGCTCATTCAATCTATGAATAATTTGCAATTTCCTTTACATTCTGAAATTTGATTTTGTAATAAGGCACTGACTTTACCATATTTTCTTATTTCAGCAATAAAACATTATCTCTTCAAGCTAGAGCTGTGATTCACCGAATGCAACGTTCAACAATCACGACACACGAAGAGCTAAATTCCATCAAACAATGGAATTTATTCAAATAGCGAGTGAATGCAATACAACCGGCCACTCATTAAGTGAAACCCCAGCTCGGGGGCAAGCCATCACACTAAAGGCTGAACTGGACCGACACACGACAGTCCTACAACTAACTCCAACTTCCTAGAACGCGAATTGGAGTCTAAACATTCCATAAGTCGTTCCCAGAGTGCGAACGGACTCCAACTTCCCACAGCGCGAATTGGAGTATAAACATTCCATAATTCGTTCCCAGAGTGCGAACGGACTCCAACTTCCCAGAGTGTGAATTTGAGTATAAACATCCAATAAATCGTTCCCGGAGTGTGAACGGACTCCAACTTCCCAGAGCGTGAATTGGAGTATAAACATCAAATCCATCATTCCCGGAGTGTGAACGAATTCCTAAAAAGCTCGAATAGGTGTGACTGACCATCTATCGGCTAACTCCAACTTCCCAGAGTGTGAATCGGGGTATAAACATCCAATAAATCGTTCCCGGAGTGTAAACGGACTCCAACTTCCCAGAGCGTGAATTGGAGTATAAACATCAAATCCGTCGTTCCCGGAGTGCGAACGAATTCCTAAAAAGCTCAAATAGGTGTGACTGACCATCTATCGGCTAACTCCAACTTCCCAGAGTGTGAATCGGAGTATAAACATCTATTCCAGGTTCCCGAAGTGCGAACCAACCCATCAATGTGAACTCCAAGTTCTCAAAGCATGTATTGGAGTGTAAACACAAATTACAGGTTCCCGGAGTGCGAACCGAAGCATCGATGCTAACTCCAGATTCCCAAAGCATGAGTCGGAGTACAAACAACAATTCGAAGTTCCCGAAGTGCGAACTGAGATGTCAACATCAACTCCCAGTTCCCAAAGCGTGAAGCGGAGTGTAAACATCAATTCCAGGTTCCCGGAGCGGGAACCACAATACAAACATCGATAACTCTCAAACTCCTGGAGTGCAAAGCAGATTATCGATCTCAAATAATCCTAAGTCCCCAGAATGCGGACGTGTGCTTACGATTTGCAACAAGTGCGATCAACTGCCACAAATACAAGTGTTGTTCCCCAAAACTGGGGGGCACGAAAGCTAAGTGTCAATCACTAACCGAAGTCATACAACGTCCGAAGTTCAACTCATTCATCAATCACAACTTGTGACCAAGATTTTCAGGCTTGGCAAATGAAACGAGCTCTACTTAAACGGTAAAAACACCACAAGTACTCCGGACCGAAAACAAGACACTGCAAGTACTTAAGCACAAATAAAACAAGAATTGAAACGAAGAAACTGAAGTTTATTTCAATTAACTAGAAATAAGGACTTACGTACAAATAAGTTCTTCCAAAAAACAATCCTTACTAGCAGGGGCCGAACCTGCATCTATACACGGCTTACTAACAAAAAACAAAGACAAGTACCTATATACCAAAACATCTACTTGTAAAGCCGGTCTATTTTTCTTCTTTTTCGTCTTCCTTATTGGTGGTTCATCATCAGAATCACTAGCGACAGAAATTCTTTTTGAGTGCCTCCTCTTCGGCGGTGACTCTTCGGGTGGGGGCATGATATCGATGTCCTCCTCAGAGCTCGAATCTACAGGGAGGCTTCCCGCCGGAGGAGTAGGGGGGACTGGATCCATGACGGAAGATGGGATAGTGTCACCCGACGACACTACCCTAGCAGATGCTGGACTCTGCGCCGTCGTGATGCCACCGGCGCTACCACTGTGCCCCGCAGCTTCTATTTCGGCGTTGATTTCAGCCAAAATTTCCTCATCTCGAGTCGCTTGGCCTTGGCTGGGGGCATCCGCAGTCTGCATCGAAGAACTTGAGGTCGGCGGGAGATCACTAACGATGATAAACGGTAAGTCCGTGGAGAAACCGCCCTGCTCACCGAGCAGCTCGCTCACCATTTGTTCCTCAAGAGATAACCCACTCCCCTGTGCCGCCTCGGTCGATACCGCAGTTACAGCAGTAGTCTCGATGGCGATGGCCTTATCCCTTTGGCTTGATTCTTGAGTCACGACGATCGGCGCAACTCCAGTCACTAAGCAAAAATAATAAGTTATTAGTAACTTCTTCGAAAACAAACTCTCTATTTAGAAAACGCTTGAGATAACTTCGAAATACCTTCCCCAGTTTGGCTCGCAGACGGATGAACGGACTCGGAAGTATGCTCATGAATAGGAGGTAAGCACGGCTGCTCCGGGTCGTAAGCAGGAACAGGTGGCAAACTGACCGCAGATACGGGCACTGACGAAGGCGATGTGGTGACTTCAGTGACATCCACATGATGCTCAATGCCTGATCCCTCTCCAACCTCCAGGGATCAGCCACCCACCATCTCCTTCTCATGAGCAATGATGGCATCATGAAGGACCTTCTTCTCATCCTCAGTCAGCAGCCGGTTCTCAAGCTCGAATCGGTCAACCGATTCGCCCGGATGCGTTTCCTCTTCTTCCTCGACCAATCGTTCCCAAGCGCTGCGAAGGTGAACCGGATAATCTTGAAGCCAGGCCAAATTTCTGTGTTTCAACACGTTGGCATTGTAAGTTATAAGAAAATCTTCGATATCGGCCTCTAGCCTGGCCTCTGCTTGTTGAACTTTCTCCTCAACCTCGGCCTCGACTGCTTGAACTTTCGCCACTGCCGCATCCCTTTCGGTGCGAAGCACTACGGCCTGTTCGCATGCCTCTTGCGCCGCGTTATGCGCGTCGTCCCTATCCTTGGTGATTTCGGCAAGTTTACCCTTGAGCTCATTGAGTTCTTTCAACGCCGCATCCCTCTCGGCAGTGACGACGGTGTTCCGGTGGCCCATGTCTTCCACCGTAACATAATGTTCCTTTTTCATTCTTTCCATGGCCGCTTGAGCTTCATCGGCCTTTGTAAGAGCCTCCATCTCCGATTTTCGGGATGATTCGGCTTCTGTATTAAGCACTTGTATGATGCGATCTTTTTATGCTAGCTCGGTTTGAAGTTTCTCAATAGTGGCCGCCCGTTCGAAGGCCAGCGCCGATGCTTTGTCGGCCGCCCTATACCATGCCTTGTATTGTGCGTAAAAATCATGCACATAGTCGAGCGCCAAACGCTCGGCCTCCGGCGGGATTCTTTTCAGATTCGGGGGAAAGACGTAGTTGTCGATGCAGATATTCAGGAACTCCCTCTTCAGTTGCGCAAGCCTAATTGCTCCTTCCCCCATAATTTCAGTAGGAGGTTCCTCTGCAACCATCGGCGCCATCGCCTCTGATGTAGAAGCTTGGGAAACCGACACGTGTCGAGAAGAATCACGAGGGACACGAACGGGAGGTTGTACGGGATCTCTGGAAGGAGGAGGGGTACGCGATCGCGATCGACGCCTATGGCCCCTGTCCGAATCATATCTCTTGTGACTAGAATAACCTGAACGTCCCTGGTCATAATATCCAGAGCGTCGTTGATCATAATCTCTTTCCCCCTCTCGTCTACGTGCATCATAATATGAAGACTTGCGGGCATGTCGTAGACTCCCAAGCATTGAACCTCGCTTAGACATAGTATCTGCAAAGCAAAATAAAATCGAATTAATCACCCTTCGAAACAGGTAATTTACAGTCAAAGGTCATGCAGTGTCGTGAAATGTGTATGAATATGCATTTCCCCCGGACCAACCAGAAGTGTCGACCTCGCTAGTAAAAAGAGGCTCGCTCAATTCTAGAGTACGATGGAATTCCTCCGACCCGGCATCATGTTGAAAAGATACATCGTCCGGGATTGGAAGATCGGCAAGCCCTTCAAAAATATTTTCAGTTCTCGGAGGAGACATCTCCGAGATTTTAACTCCGGGAGTGGATCGGGTAGTGACAACCGATTTCCATCTCCTTTTCTCACTTGACTTAAACATGGCGGCCTTGCCTTTTCTCTGCTCCGCGGCATCCGAAGCTACATCTGTAGGCTCGGTCAGCGGCTCATCGCCAGTATGAGTTCTTTCAGAATCAGCCTCCTCGGCTATGACAACTTCGGGCTTCTTATGCTTGACTCGTTTTTTAGGAACGATCCTTAGCGCCACCTCAAACCTTATGCTCTGCCCTCGTTCAATCAGCCCATATGTCCGTAGATTCCTATCGGTCAAAAGCAACTCGATGTCCCTATCTTCACTCGGGACTTCTCGAAGTACTCGCACCATCTCCTTAAACTGTTCACCTTCGGGTCGCGGGATCGTTGCTGTAAAAAGAAAAAATTAATATAAGTTCCACTTCGGCTGCAATTGTCGTAGTAACTATTTAAGAACTCGGTTATACTCACGTCTAAATAACCATCGTCGGGCAAATCCTGGAGGACATTTGACATAAAACCATTCCGTCCTATAGTAACTCAGCCTTGTCCAGGATCCGGTGACCACTTGACAATTCCTCACTGCTTCCATAAATGTGAAAGAGGGATAATCACCCCGAGTTTTGAAGTTGAACAAGTATCTGATTTCGATTAGGAGCGGCGGTCGATGGAGACATTCCATAAATGCAATGAACAAGCTATTGATTGACGCATATCCGTTCGGGTGCAGCTGAGATGGGGCGATCCTCAAAAACGACAACACTTCCCTTATATAATCGTTGAACGGGGGAAGTGTCCCGGCCGCACACGCGTGGCGGTTAAATGCTGTATACCCTTCCGGCGGATTATGTGGTCTATCGTTCGACCTCGGCAGTAACACATCGTCCAATGACAAGCCGTATCTCAAACATATTCTCCCCAACATGTCTTCAGAGATATTCGATGGAACGGAATCCGATGGATTGGCAATGAACGACGCATCGGGAAGTTCGTCCGGGGCTGGACCGATGATCTCAGGATCTATATCCGTAACCTCTAGTCTCGGAGAGACTGTACCTTGAGTCTCCTGCTGCTGTGAACTTGAAGGTTCCATAACTAGCTAACTCATGAGAAACCATCGTTAGACGACAAAGAACCCGTGTGTTCACCAGTGTAACGTGTATGAATGTGTGTGGTACCGTGCCATGCATTACTTGAATAAATGTTGCAGATTTAAAGTAAATACGCAAACGACAAAGCTACGGAGTCCAGCTATAATGACCGTCATCGCTGACCGTCATCACTAAATCGTTTATATGATGGAAGTCGGTTCAAATAGAAGTTGTTATAGTTCCATCGACGAGCTTCAAAAGGCAGTGAAGTATGCAGTTTAATATTCAAGTCCAAATATGCAGGAATGAAGCTCGTCGGAGTTATGCTTGAAAAATTTCAAATTTTGGAATCCATCATATAGGGTTCGAAACCATCACAAAGACTTCGTTCGAACCCAACCGAGCACCTCTTCGTTCGAACCCATGCGTTCGAACCCATCCTGACATTCGCTTCGAAACCATGGGATTAGGCGCGCTTCGAACCGATAACCGTATGACATGTTCGAACCGATCGATAAGGGACGACTTCGAACCAATCATTAATTGACAAGTTCGAACCGATAAGGAAACCTCAACTACACATCATCCACGTTCGAACCGATCCACTTCGTATCGATACGAAGTTGTGGACTTCGAAACGATAGCCTATGGGTTCGAATCCATCGGTTCGAATGGACCCCTCGAATTCCTCAATCGGTGTGAACTGCGCATCCCAACAAGGACATTCCAAGGATCGATTCGAAATCCAATAGAAAGACGCCACCGTCATCGATTCGAAATCGATCCCACGCACCGGTTCGAATCCCTCTCAAAGCAGATCTGGTCTTGCCAATCTAGAGGCTATGCAATCGATAAACAGAAATGGGTTCGAAATAACTTCGCCGTTTGAATCCGAGGCTAATTACCTAGTTTGAGCAATGGATTCGAGAGATTGAAGGCTTAAATCTTGAGTGATTCGAAAACGCAACACAGTGTTTTCTCTTAAGAAGCTTCGAGACGATGCAGAAAATCAGTAAAAAAGTAAAAAGTGAAAACTGCCGAGGTCCATGCTATTTATATGGGGGGTTGGTGATGACCGGGTCGATTCGAGTTCCGGTAAAGTTGACCGATTACAACAGGTCAGAATGCAGAACCGTTTCGAAATCTACTTTCGAACCCATACGCTTGAGGCTCCATCGTGTGAAGCACACGGACCACTGCCGTGAACAAAAGTTTCGTACCCATCCAAATCATCGATTCGAAGATCAGTTTCGAACCCACCAAAACGAACTACTAGTTCGAAACCATCCTTTCACATCGGTTCGAATGGCAGTTTCGAACCCATCACAACACAAGTATACTCCATACTTTCAGACCGGTTCGAATGTCAATTTCGAATCCATCATAGCACAAGCGTACCGCGTCCATACAAACATGGATTTCGAACCCATCAATGCTCAAATGCATCGGTTCGAAACATTACACTCGCGCAATACAAATTCAATTTCTTCAACCTTCAATATCGGTCCAGGAGAGGATCGATACGGAGGAACCTTCCACAACAACCATCAAGTGTTGTCTCAATTCAAATTTCAAAATCGGTTCAGGAGAGAATCGATACGAAATTCTATAGCAAACCAAACTGACAACGACTCGTGGACGCACGACGTTTACAAGGTTCAAATTAACATATGTGCATACATGTCGGACTAACATTCGATTTTGAATATTCACAGGGATCAAACACTCATCCTGTTACAAATGCGACAGCCAACGGCTAAGCACTATTATACAGCAATCAATCACATCAACGCAAGGTTACAACAGTACAGCATACGAGTTTCAACAAAAAAGAGAGCAATGGTTGTTCAGAGAGAAATGGCAGCTATTCAAAGCACGTCATGTTCCCACAAGACGTACTTTGGGGGGCAAAATGTTATCCCGCTTTTTGGCAAAGCCGCGATACAAAAAGATCGATCGAAAACGAAGGACAGTTCGCCTCAGAGGTTGATCGTACTTCCTTTCGCCATGGATATCACTGAATTTTATCCGAGTCCTGATTGAGCCACAATTGATAGGACACGGCAAGAAAGACCACAGGAGTCAGCATTTCAAATTTCAAGTCAATCCGAGTTCGTATGCTCAAGTTATGATCGGTTCAACTTGGAGGGGACACACTGGTTTCGAACCCACCATGATGGGTGTCTTCGAACCCATCACCATGTACCATTCGAAACCATTACTTCGAACCCATCAGGTTCGAAACCATCACCTTCGAAACCCTCGGGATGCCTCGGGTTCGAACCCATCAAGTCCACACCTACCAAGTTCATAACAATGGGCTTCGAATCCATCAGAGTGTAGCTGGTTCGAATCCATACTCGGCTGCCTCATTTCGAAACCATCGGACATGCATGCTTCGAACCCATCCCTGAAGTCATGTTCGAACCCATCCATGATGCCATGTTCGAACCCATCCTGTGTTGCCATATTCGAACCCACTGGGTCAACCAACGTGTCTTCCATCGGTTCGAAATCACCGAGATATACGGGGTCGAAGCGGTCAACACGGAGTGAAGTCCGGATCGATTCGAAGTTTGCGCTCCACGTCACCACAAAGACGCGTGCCATGATGGATTCGAAACCATCGTTTCGAATACAGGGGTTCGAAACAAACAGCCTTGCCGTGAACCCTATTTCGAACCCACCATATCTCCCAATCTGCTGATCCAAATGCCATGAAATTTTCATAAATGCTTGCATACATGTTGAAGAATGTCCACGCCAAATTTCACCTCGATTGGATGAATTCTTGATCGGTTCGAATGGAGTTCGAACCGATGCCAAAGTGGGCCCAAACTTCCCGAGACCGTACGTATGGGCCCCCTCACGTGCCAGAAATGGTCTCCCGAGTTTTCAGCGAAATATCAGCAGCCTACACCTATAAATAGAGCTCCAGGGCAAACAGAAAAAGGACCTTCGGGATCTTCTGACTCTCAAGCGCCCAGACTCTGCCGGATTGACATCTTCATCATAATTTCACTACTGATTTCGAATTTCCAGTTGTAACTTGCTGTTGATCGCTGTAACAACTTGTAAACATTGAAAGAGAATCAATAAAATATCAAAAAACTTCACAGTGGACGTAGGCAACACGCCGAACCACTATAAATCGCTTGTCTACGCATTTTCTTTATTGTTGATTGGAGTTTTTGTTAGATAATATTCATATTCAGTTCATACTCTTGATTGTTAACTCTTCAACGACTCCCGAAGAGTGTTGTAACCAATTTTGGTGCAAACAAAATCCATGCACCCATTTGTAAAGGTCGTACGACACTGTTTCGTCATTTTGGACGCATGTTGCACCTTGCGCCGTAGATGTTTCACCCTATGGATATCGATTCTTCGGAGGGCCATAACTCTTGGCTCGTTTAGAGTTACGAGAGCCATAACAAGTCAAAACGAACGTATTTACGAGTTCTACAGCTATGACAGCTTTCGGCCGTCACTGGTTAGTTTCATACCCAAAAAATCCTATCCGAACCTCAATCGGGTCATGGAAGTTTTTTACCCGTCGTTTTTCGTCACGTGGATTTTTTCTGTAAAACGGGATCCCCATGGCTGGTCTATGATTTACCATCGCTGGAGAGTGGTGCAACATGAAACTGCACCGTTTCAAATCCATGCATCCATTTCTAAAGGTCGTACGGCACTGTTTCGTCATTTTGGACGGATATTGCACCTTGCACCGTAGATGTTGCACCCTATGGATATCGATTCTTCGGGGGGACATAACTCTTGGCTCGTTTAGAGTTACGGGAGCCATAACTACTCAAAACGAAGGTATCTGTGAGTTCTACAGCTATGACTGCTTTCAGCCGTCACTGGTTAGTTTCATACCCGAAAAATCCTATCCAAACCTCAATCGGGTCATGGAAGTTTTTTACCCTTCGCTTTTCGTCACGTGGATTTTTTCTGTAAAACGGGATCCCCATGGCTGGTCTATGAGTTACCATCGCTGGAGTGTGGTGCACCATGGTACTGCACCGTTTCAAATCCATGCACCCATTTCTAAAGGTCGTACGGCACTGTTTCGTCATTTTGGACGGATGTTGCACCTTGCACCGTAGATGTTGCACCCTGTGGATATCGATTCTTCGGAAGGCCATAATTGTTGGATCGTTTAGAGTTACGGGAGCCATAACCAGTCAAAATGAAGGTATATGTGAGTTCTACAGCTATGAAGGCTTTCAGCCGTCACTGGTTAGTTTCATACCCAAAAAATCCTATCCGAACCTCAATCGGGTCAAGGAAGTTTTTTACCCTTCGTTTTATCGTCACGTGGATTTTTTCTGTAAAACGGGATCCCCGTGGCTGGTCTATGATTTACCATTGCTGGAGAGTGGTGCACCATGGTACTGCACCGTTTTAAATCCATGCCCCCATTTCCAAAGGTCATACGGCACTGTTTCGTCATTTTGGACGGATGTTGCACCTTGCACCGTAGATGTTGCACCTGTGGATATCGATTCTTCGGAGGGCCATATATCTTGGCTCGTTTAGAGTTACGGGAGCCATAACCAATCAAAATTAAGGTATCTTTGAGTTCTACATCTATGACGGCTTTCAGCCGTCACTGGTTAGTTTCATACCCAAAAAATCCTATACGAACCTCAATCGGGTCATGGAAGTTTTTTACCCTTCCTTTTTCCTCACGTGGATTTTTTCTGTAAAACGGGATCCCCGTGGCTGGTCTATGATTTACCATCACTGGAGAGTGGTGCACCATGGTACTGCAGCGTTTCAAATCCATGCACCCATTTCTAAAGTTCGTACGGCACTGTTTCGTCATTTTGGACGGATGTTGCACCTTCCACCGTAGATGTTGCACCCTGTGGATATCGATTCTTCGGAGGGCCATGACTATTAGCTCGTTTAGAGTTACTGGAGCCATAACCAGTCAAAGCAAAGGTATCTGTGAGTTCTACAGCTATGATGGCTTTCAGCCGTCACTGGTTAGTGTCATACCCAAAAAATGCTATCCGAACCTCAATCGGGTCATGGAAGTTTTTTACCCTTCGTTTTTCGTCACGTGGATTTTTCTGTAAAACAGGATCCCCGTGGCTGGTCTATGATTTACCATCGCTGGATAGTGGTGCACCATGGCACTGCACCGTTTCAAATCCATGCACCCATTTCTAAAGGTCGTACGGCACTGTTTCGTCATTTTGGACGGATGTTCCACCTTGCACCGTAAATGTTGCACCCTGTGGATATCGATTCTTCGGTGGGCCATAACTCTTGGCTCGTTTAGAGTTACGAGTTCCATACCCAGTCAAAACGAAGGTATCTGTGAGTTCGACAGCTATGACGGCGTTCAGCCGTCACTGGTTAGTTTCATGCCCAAAAAATCCTATCCGAACATCAATCGGGTCATGGAAGTTTTTTACCCTTCATTTTTCCTCACGTGGATTTTTTCTGTAAAATGGGATCCCCGTGGCTGGCCTATAATTTACCATTGCTGGAGAGTGGTGCACCATGGTACTGCAC
Organism: Allium cepa; assembly: GCA_030765085.1. Classification (NCBI taxonomy): domain Eukaryota; kingdom Viridiplantae; phylum Streptophyta; class Magnoliopsida; order Asparagales; family Amaryllidaceae; genus Allium; species Allium cepa. The sequence goes on along the minus strand of CM060943.1, from coordinate 30,332,313 downwards.
CGTTTTAAATCCATGCACCCATTTCTAAAGGTCGTACGACACTGTTTCGCCATTTTGGACGGATGTTGCACCTTGCACCGTAGATGTTGCACCCTGTGGATATTGATTCTTCGGAGGGCCATAACTCTTGGCTCGTTTAGAGTTACGGGAGCCCTAACAAGTCAAAACAAAGGTATCTGTGAGTTCTACATCTATGACAGCTTTCAGCCATCACTGGTTAGTTTGATACCCAAAAAATCCTATCTGAACCTCAATCGGGTCATGGAAGTTTTTTACCCTTCGTTTTTCCTCACGTCGATTTTTTCTGTAAAACGGCATCCCCGTGGCTGGTCTATGATTTACCATCGCTGGAGTGTGGTGCTCCATGGTACTGCACCGTTCCAAATCCATGCACCCATTTCTAAAGGTCGTACGGCAATGTTTCGTCATTTTGGACTGATGTTGCACCTTGCACCGTAGATGTTGCAGCCTGTGGATATCGATTCTTCGGAGGGCCATAACTCTTGGCTCGTTTAGATTTACGGGATCCATAATAAGTCAAAATGAAGGTATCTGTGAGTTCTATAGCTATGACAGCTTTCGGCCGTCACTGGTTAGTTTCATACCCAAAAAATCCTATCCGAACCTCAATCGGGTCATGGATGTTTTTTACCCTTCATTTTTCGTCACGTGGATTTTTTCTGTAAAACGGGATCCCCGTGGCTGGTCTATGATTTGCCATCGCTGGAGAGTGGTGCACCATGGTACTGCACCGTTTCAAATCCATGCACCCATTTCTAAAGGTCGTACGGCACTGTTTCGTCATTTTGGACGGATGTTGCACCTTGCACCGTAGATGTTGCTCCCTATGGATATCGATTCTTCGGAGGGCCATAACTATTGGCTCATTTAGAATTATCGGAGCCATAACAAGTTAAAACCAAGGTATCTGTGAGTTCTACAGCTATGACAGCTTTCAGCCGTCACTGGTTAGTTTCATACACAAAAAATCCTATCTGAACCTCAATCGGGTCATGGAAGTTTTTACCCTTCGTTTTTCCGCACGTGGATTTTTTCTGTAAAACGGGATCCACGTTGTTAACCCCGTTTCGCCCACGAGTTAAGAAGCCCACGAGTTAAGGAGCTAGTAACCTAACGGCTTAAAGAGACACCGACTTAAGGCTTAACAAGGGTGCCGACCTAAGGCCTAAGGGGTATGCTGACCTAACAGTTCAACAAGTGTGACGACCTAATACTTTAACAAGGCTACCGACTCAACTGGTTGCCGACCTAACTGCCTTATCAGGGAGACCGACCTAAGGCACGAAGGGATACCGACTTAAGGAGCCTGAGAAGCATGCCGACTTAAGACTCAAAGAGGTGCCGACCTAAGGCTTAACAGGGGTGCCGATCTAAAACAAAATAGCTACCGACCTAAGAAAGAAGACGACCTAACTATCCAGAGAGTTTACTAATCTAACCACTTAGGACCGGGACAAGATCATGAGCTACACCTAAGTCGCGACCGACCTATGACTTATGTTAAGTCATACACGACCTTGGACTCATCAGTTGGGTCGCGACTTACGACTTACCAGACTAACTAGGCCGCGACCTAAAGGCTACTAAAATGCAAGTCCGATGCCGTGTTACGGAGATAATGCTATGTTGACTCGGGGGCGACCTAGGTGAAACCGTAGAGAGGCCAGATGAGTCGGCCGCGACTTGCCTTAAGCCGGCCACAACCTAGCTTATCTCGACGACGACTCAAGAAAGATGGTATGAGTTCAGACAAGCTTGCTTCCATTAAGCCGTGAACTTGACTCGGTGAATCGGCCACGACATATGTTAAGTCGGCCACGACTTATACTAAGCCGGCCGCGACTTAGAACTTGGTAATTCCAGGCCAGAACTCTCTATAAATAGGTGACCACCTCCAACATTCAAGGGACTTTGGGCACATTCTCTTGAGAGACCGTTACCTTGCTGCATTGAGAACTCCATCAACACTTAGAGCTTTCGAGATCAAAGGAATACATCGAAGAACTTCACGAAGAAACTGCACATCTTCAACATGAATTCAAGGACTTTAATCGACATTGAAGCTTGAGCTACTTGTTCCAAATCTCTTGTAACTTGAAATATATTGTACTTGAGAAGAATTGTATCAGCTTGTAATGAGATCATTAATAAAAGTACTTAAAGTGGACGTAGGCTATACCCTTAAGCCGAACCACTATAAAATTGTTGTTGTTTGCTGCTTTTCTACTGTTTTCTGCTTATAATCTGTTCCCGAGCTTTCGGGTGGTGCTTTCACAACTATAACTCATACACCGGGGTGTTAGCGTTCAAATTTTAGCGTTAACACACGTGGCTAGTCTATGATTTTCCATCGCTGTAGAGTGGTGCTCCATGGTACAGCACCGTTTCAAATCCATGCACCCATTTCTAAAGGTCGTATGGCACTGTTTCGTCATTTTGGACAGATGTTGCACCTCGCACCGTAGATGTTACACCCTGTGGATATCGATTCTTCGGAGGGCCATAACTATTGGCTCGTTTAGAGTTACGGGAGCCATAACCAGTTCAAACGAAGGTATCTGTGAGTTCTACAGCTATGACGACTTTCAGCCGTCATTGGTTAATTTCACACCCAAAAAATCCTATCCGAACCTCAATCGGGTCATGGAAGTTTTTTACCCTTCGTTTTTCCTCACGCGGATTTTTTCTCTAAAACGGGATCCCCGTGGCTGGTCTAAGATTTACCATCATTGGAGAGTGGTGCACCATGGTACTGCACCGTTTCAAATCCATGCACCCATTTCTAATGGTCGTACGGCGCTGTTTCGTCATTTTGGACGGATGTTGCACCTTGCACCGTAGATGTTGCACCCTGTGGATATCGATTCTTCAGAGGGACATAACTCTTTGCTCGTTTAGAGTTACGGGAGCCATAACCAGTCAAATCGAAGGTATCTGTGAGTTCTACAGCTTTGACCGCTTTCAGCCGTCACTGGTTAGTGTCATACCCAAAAAATCCTATCCGAACCTCAATCGGGTCCTGGAAGTTTTTTACCCTTCGTTTTTCGTCACGTGGTTTTTTTCTGTAAAACGGGATCCCCGTGGCTGGTCTATGAGTTACCATCGCTGGAGAGTGGTGCACCATGGTACTGCACCGTTTCAACACCATGCACCCATTTATAAAGGTCGTACGGCCCTGTTTCGTCATTTTGGACGGATGTTGCACCTTGCACCGTAGATGTTGCACCCTGTGGATATCGATTCTTCGGATGGCCATATATGTTGTCTCGCTTTGAGTTACGGGAGCCATAACCAGTCGAAAATGAAGGTATTTGTGAGTTCTACATCTATGACGGATTTCAGCCGTCACTGGTTAGTTTCATACCCAAAAAATCCTATACGAACCTCAATCGGGTCATGGAAGTTTTTTACCCTTCGTTTTTCCTCACGTGGATTTTTTCTGTAAAACGGGATCCCCGTGGCTGGTCTATGATTTACCATCGCTGGACAGTGTTGCACCATGGTACTGCACCGTTTCAAATCCATGCACCTATTTCTAAAGGTCGTACGGCACTGTTTCTTCATTTTGGACGGATGCTGCACCTTGCACCGTAGATGTTGCACCCTGTGGATATCGATTCTTTGAAGGGCCATAACTCTTTGCTCGTTTAGAGTTACGGGAGCCATAACCAGTCAAAACGAAGGTATCTGTGATTTCTACAGCTATTATGGCTTTCATCTGTCACTGGTTAGTTTCATACCCAAAAAATGCTATCCGAACCTCAATCGGGTCATTGAAGTTTTTTACCCTTCGTTTTATCGTCACGTGGATTTTTTCTATAAAACGGGATCCCCGTGGCTGGTCTATGATTTACCATTGCTGGAGAGTGGTGCACCATGGTACTGCACCGTTTCAAATCCATGCACCCATTTCTAAATGTCATACGGCACCGTTTCGTCATTTTGGACGGATGTTGCACCTTGCACCGTAGATGTTGCACCCTGTGGATATCGATTCTTCGGAGGGCCATATATCTTGGCTCGTTTATAGTTACGGGAGCCATAACCAGTCAAAACGAAGGTATCTTTGAATTCTGCAGCTATGATGACTTTCAGCCATCACTGGTGTTTGCGCCAAAATTGGTCACAAACACCCAATACCGTGAAAGCACCAGTGTATGAATATAAATTAGTGATATCCAAACGCAAATAACAAATCTCAACGAATAATAGACAGCAATCCAAAAGTAAAGAACAGAGACACCAGTTTTATAGTGGTTCGGCTATCTCCGGCCTACGTCCACTCCAATTTTTTTAATCTTTTTATTGATTATCCTTGAAGATTACAGCGATTACAAAGTCCAAATCTGAAAGAAAATAGCTATAATGATGCTATGGAATGATCCTAGCAGCGTCCAGGCATGCTTTTCCTTTCCCAACCTTTTTCCCATTTCTGAATGACCAGGGGCTCTATTTATAGGCGTGGAAGGCTGAAATCCCGCCTAAAACTTGGGGAGGCCGCTTGGCACGTGAGGGGGGGCCACAGGCCCGTGTTCTCGGAATCCGTGCCCAGTTTGGGATCGATTCGAAGTGACGTTCGAATCGATCAAGAATCCATCCAATTGAGCTGAATTTTGGTGTGTACATTCTTCAACATGTATGTAGGCTCCTGTAAAAATTTCATTGCATTTGGATCAACGGTTTGTAAGATATGATCGATCCAAGTTCAAGAATCCGTGCGTCCTGAATGGTTCGAACCCATGCTTCGAAACCGTCCACTTAGAACCCATCCCTTCGAAACCAATCTATTCGAATCCATCTCCCTCGGCTCCTCTTCTTCGAACCCACTTCCTTCGACTCCATTGCCTCGAACCCACTTCCTTCGACTCCATTGCCTCGAATCCACTTCCTTCGAATCCATCTCTTTGGAATCCATCATCTTCGAATCCATGTCCTCTTCGAATCCATGTCCATTGCTTGAAAACCACCATCTTCGAATCCATGTCATCTTCGAATCCATGTTCTTCTTCGAATCCATGTCTACTTCGAATCCATCTCCTCCTTCGAGTCCATGTCCACTTCGAATCCATGTCCATTGCTTGGAAACCACCATATTCGAATCCATGTCATCTTCGAATCCATGTTCTTATTCGAATCCATGTCCTCTTTGAATCCATGTCCATTGCTTGGAAACCACCATCTTCGAATCCATGTCATCTTCGAATCCATGTTCTTCTTCGAATCCATGTCTACTTCGAATCCATCTCCTCCTTCGAGTCCATGTCCACTTCGAATCCATGTCCATTGCTTGGAAACCACCATCTTCGAATCCATGTCATCTTCGAATCCATGTTCTTCTTCGAATCCATGTCTACTTCGAATCCATCTCCTCCTTCGAGTCCATGTCCACTTCGAATCCATGTCCATTGCTTGGAAACCACCATCTTCGAATCCATGTTCTTTCTTCGAATCCATGTCCATTCTTCGAATCCATGTTCATTCTTCGAACCGTGTATACTTCGAACCCATATATGCGACAGTACGCCATTCATCGATTCGAAATTGCTGGGTTCGAATCCATCCTGATGGGTTCGAATCTGATGGATTCGAACCGAGCGCTGCATCTTGATGGATTCGAACACATACCTCTCCCACCTTGAATCCATCGTATTTTCTTCATACGAACTCCGATTATCCTGAAACTTGAAACATAGCCTTTTCTAGTCCTTATCATCTTCTCCAATCAATTTCGTCCCGATCGAAGTTCAACAAAATTTTGACGATATCCATCGTAGCCTTATCTCCAGTCCTGACATCCATAATTCCTTGCCAATTTGTTGTTATTCCCGTTTTGACCAAAAAATGGGATAACAGCTTGCCTCCCAAAACATGCCTTGTGATAACAAGACGTGTTTTGAATTGTTCCGAATCCAATATCCGAAGTCCAAAGCCATATTGCCAGAGTATATCATCCTTGACTGCTTCGAGTCGATGTCCAATTCCATATCCAATAACCAAAGCCTTAGCCAATTCCGTATCCATTCGAACTCGACAACCAAGTTCCAATCCATCCGTATCCAATAGCCAATAACCGAAGCTAGGACCTCTCCGGGTCGATAGCCAAATCCACAACCTCTCTGGGTTCCTGCCAAGCGTGATCCACATCCAACGACCGTGGTCCAGTGTCCCTGGACGTTGAGTTAACCTCTCCGGGTTCTTTCCAAGCGCAATCCATACTTGATGTTCTTGGTCCAGTGTCCCTGGACGTTGAGCCAACCTCTCCGGGTTCTTGCCAAGCGCAATCCATACTTGACGACCTTGTCCCAGTGTCCCTGGGCGCTGTAAAATGCCATGGCTTAAGTCCTAAGCCGAATCCTGATCTCTCCGGACCCTTGCCGAGCATAGTCCATACTCGACGACCTAAAAACAATGAATGATAATAGAGGGCCTAAGTCCTAGGCCGAATCCTGGTCACTCCGGACCCTTGCCGAGCATATTCCATACTCGACGACCTGAAAACAATGAATGATAATAGAGGGCCTAAGTCCTAGGCCGAATCCTGGTCACTCCGGACCCTTGCCGGGCATAATCCATACTCGACGACCTGAATGAGTCAATTCACCTTGTTTGGGTAAAGTGACTCACCCCTTGGCAGGTATAATCCATACCCGACAACCATTTATCAAAAACCAGATAGAAGTCCAACCAAAATCTATTCCAAAATCCAGAATTCAAATCCGAAATTCAAATCCGAAATCCAAATCCAAAATCCAAATCCAAATCCAAAATACAAATCCAAAACCAGAAAACCAGAAATCCAAACCAGCATCCAAAACCAAAAACAATCATCCAAAGGAAAATCCAAATAAAAAAAGAAAGAAAAACCAGGAGCTCAATCCAAGCTCCAAAACCAAATCCAAAAAGAAAAGCAATGTCCAATCTAAAAGCAAGAAATAAATTTCACAAACCATAGCATCCCGGTTTATCATCATTCAGAGCATGCCTAGGGGCTATCTCCGTCCCCATACATGTGTAAATGACTTTACCGTTTGCTAGTAGCTTGCTACTTATCCCATATTATCCTGGTCAATGGATGATCAATCGACGATCATCCCTGGGCCTCCCATCATCACGGCGTGAGGTGGTCGGTGGTTGCTCCTGCTCCACCGTTGCATCCCGAGTTCCAACGTATTGCTGTAGCTGTCCATTCCTTACATGCTCCTCGATTATATCCTTTAGGTGCCTGCGGCTGTTGGTATCGTGTCCATCCAGATCATGGAAGAGACAGTGCCTTCCTGATGTCCTCTCCCGTTCTGTTGGTTCCCTCCTAGCCGGCCTTCGGTAGGGAAGGCGATTCCGAGTTTCCAAGTATATCCGTTCCAGCGTCTCGTTCAATCCAGTGTATGTGGAAAACTTTGGATCCTTCCATTGTTTTCTAGCGTTTCCAGAGTCGTCATCTAACTTCCTTTTTCCTTTATCTTTATCCGAACCGTTTTTGGATACCGCTCCAACCTCGATTGTACTAACCTTTTTCAACTTTGAATCTGTACTTGCATCTTCTTGCCGAAGGAACCTTTCTGCCTCATGAAAGAATTCGTCGAGATTTTGCGGGGGATCTCGTATTAGAGATACCTTGAAATCCAAATTCTCCTTGACTCCTGATACTGCTGCCATTAAAACCATTGATGGATCAGGCCGATCCACCGAAGCGACTGCCGCACTGAATCGAGTTAGAAAAGCTCTAAGCGATTCGTCCATCCTTTGCTTCACCGATGTTAAAGTCATCACGTTCTTCGGCCTCTTAACGTGAACCCGAAACTGTCGCAGAAACTTTTCCACTAATTCCTTCCAAGTCCTGATAGATCCTTCTCCCAGCTGCCAAAACCACATTGCAGCTTAGTCCTTCAAATACAAAGGGAAACATCGGGCCATCACTTCCTCCGATGCCCCCAGCACCTCCATGTGCCTGGTGTACCTCATTAAGTGATCTGTTGGATCCGTCTTACCATCATATACCACCACGCTAGGTAGCTTGAACTTAGGTGGATTCTGAGCCATCCTTATCTCCCGAGCGAATGGACTTCTATTCACTCCTTCCAAATCTCCGTTTGTCAAACCACCTCGCACAGTCTTCCTGATCATTTCTACTAATCCTGTATTGTCTGGTAGGGGTTGCCCCCCATGCCCCCGAGGGAACTCTGGTACATATTCCTCGTGTGGCTTACTAGCAGCAACGTTAGCTCTAGCTTGTTGAATTCCTTCCAAAGATTCTCCTGCATTGAATCCTGTGGGCCTGCCCCCAAGCCCTTGTTGATTGCCTTCTGGCTCCGTATCCTGTCCTTCATTGGGTTCCACAATCCTAGCTCCTTGTCCTGCATCCGCAGCTGCTGTAGCTGTTCCTAAGTTCTGCATCCCTGTAGCTCTCATTTGTTCCAAGAAAGTTTGCATCATTTCCTGTTGACTTTTCAACAATATCTCCTGCAAAGAATTGGCCATAGCTTCCATTTCATCCCGAGTTACGTAGACCGAAACCTGTCCTTCCTCACCTCCGGAGGATGCTTGTTGACTTCCTCCTTGTTGGCTTCTCTCAGCCCTTAGCCTTCTGCTATTCTGCCTAGTCATTGTCTTCCAAATCCAAATTCCCCAAACTCTTCAAATCCGATGTAGCGGGTGCTAGTCGCTCTCAGCGAAAGCACCAAAATGTTTGCGCCAAAATTGGTCACAAACACCCAATACCGTGAAAGCACCAGTGTATGAATATAAATTAGTGATATCCAAACGCAAATAACAAATCTCAACGAATAATAGACAGCAATCCAAAAGTAAAGAACAGAGACACAAGTTTTATAGTGGTTCGGCTATCTCCGGCCTACGTCCACTCCAATTTTTTTTTATCTTTTTATTGATTATCCTTGAAGATTACAGCGATTACAAACTCCAAATCTGAAAGAAAATAGCTATAATGATGCTATGGAATGATCCTAGCAGCGTCCAGGCATGCTTTTCCTTTCCCAACCTTTTTCCCATTTCTGAATGACCAGGGGCTCTATTTATAGGCGTGGAAGGCTGAAATCCCGCCTAAAACCTGGGGAGGCCGCTTGGCACGTGAGGGGGGCCCACAGGCCCGTGTTCTCGGAATCCATGCCCAGTTTGGGATCGATTCGAAGTGACGTTCGAATCGATCAAGAATCAATCCAATTGAGATGAAATTTGGTGTGAACATTCTTCAACATGTATGTAGGCTCCTGTAAAAATTTCATTGCACTTGGATCAACGGTTTGTAAGATATGATCGATCCAAGTTCAAGAATCCGTGCATCCTGAATGGTTCGAACCCATGCTTCGAAACCGTCCACTTCGAACCCATCCCTTCGAAACCACTCTATTCGAATCCATCTCACCCGGCTCCTCTTCTTCGAATCCACTTCCTTCGACTCCATTGCCTCGAACCCACTTCCTTCGACTCCATTGCCTCGAATCCACTTCCTTCGAATCCATCTCTTTGGAATCCATCATCTTCGAATCCATGTCCTCTTCGAATCCATGTCCATTGCTTGGAAACCACCATCTTCGAATCCATGTCATCTTCGAATCCATGTTCTTCTTCGAATCCATGTCTACTTCGAATCCATCTCCTCCTTCGAGTCCATGTCCACTTCGAATCCATGTCCATTGCTTGGAAACCACCATCTTCGAATCCATGTCATCTTCGAATCCATGTTCTTCTTCGAATCCATGTCCTCTTCGAATCCATGTCCATTGCTTGGAAACCACCATCTTCGAATCCATGTCATCTTCGAATCCATGTTCTACTTCGAATCCATGTCTACTTTGAATCCATCTCCTCCTTTGAGTCCATGTCCACTTCGAATCCATGTCCATTGCTTGGAAACCACCATCTTCGAATCCATGTCATCTTCGAATCCATGTTCTTCTTCGAATCCATGTCTACTTCGAATCCATCTCCTCCTTCGAGTCCATGTCCACTTCGAATCCATGTCCATTGCTTGGAAACCACCATCTTCGAATCCATGTTCTTTCTTCGAATCCATGTCCATTCTTCGAACCCATGTTCATTCTTCGAACCGTGTATACTTCGAACCCATATATGGGACAGTACGCCTTTCGTCGATTCGAAATTGCTGGGTTCGAATCCACCCTGATGGCTTCGAATCTGATGGATTCGAACCGAGCGCTGCATCTTTATGGATTCGAACACATACCTGTCCCACCTTGAATCCATCGTATTTTCTTCATACGAACTCCGATTATCCTGAAACTTGAAACATAGCCTTTTCTAGTCCTTATCATCGTCTCCAATCAATTTCGTCCCGATCGGAGTTCAACAAAATTTTGACGATATCCATCGTAGCCTTATCTCCAGTCCTGACATCCATAATTCCTTGCCAATTTGTTGTTATTCCCGTTTTGACCAAAAAATGGGATAACAACTGGTTAGTTTCACACCCAAAAAATCCTATCCGAACCTCAATCGGATCATGGAAGTTTTTTACCCTTCGTTTTTCCTCACGCGGATTTTTTCTCTAAAATGGGATCCCCGTGGCTGGTCTAAGATTTACCGTCATTGGAGAGTGGTGCACCATGGTACTGCACCGTTTCAAATCCATGCACCCATTTCTAAAGGTCGTACGGCGCTGTTTCGTCATTTTGGACGGATGTTGCACCTTGCACCGTAGATGTTGCACCCTGTGGATATCGATTCTTCGGAGGGCCATAACTATTGGCTCATTTAGAATTATCGGAGCCATAACAAGTCAAAACGAAGGTATCTGTGAGTTCTATAGCTATGACAGCTTTCAGCCGTCACTGGTTAGTTTGATACCCAAAAAATCCTATCTGAACCTCAATCGGGTCATGGAAGTTTTTTACCCTTCGTTTTTCCTCACGTCGATTTTTTCTGTAAAACGGGATCCCCGTGGCTGGTCTATGATTTACCATCGCTAGAGTGTGGTGCTCCATGGTACTGCACCGTTCCAAATCCATGCACCCATTTCTAAAGGTCGTACGGCAATGTTTCGTCATTTTGGACTGATGTTGCACCTTGCACCGTAGATGTTGCAGCCTGTGGATATCGATTCTTCGGAGGGCCATAACTCTTGGCTCATTTAGATTTATAGGAGCCATAATAAGTCAAAATGAAGGTATCTGTGAGTTCTATAGCTATGACAGCTTTCGGCCGTCACTGGTTTGTTTCATACCCAAAAAATCCCATCCAAACCTCAATCGGGTCATGGAAGTTTTTTACCCTTCGTTTTTCGTCACGTGGATTTTTTCTGTAAAACGGGATCGTCGTGGCTGGTCTATGATTTGCCATCGCTGGAGAGTGGTGCACCATGGTACTGCACCGTTTCAAATCCATGCACCCATTTCTAAAGGTCGTACGGCACTGTTTCGTCATTTTGGATGGATGTTGCAGCTTGCACCGTAGATGTTGCACCCTGTGGATATCGATTCTTCGGAGAACCATAAATATTGGCTCATTTAGAATTATCGGAGCCATAACAAGTCAAAACGAAGGTATCTGTGAGTTCTACAGCTATGACAGCTTTCAGCCGTCACTGGTTAGTTTCATACCCAAAAAATGTTATCCGAACCTCAATCGAGTCATGGAAGTTTTTTACCCTTCGTTTTATCGTCACGTGGATTTTTTCTGTAAAACGGGATCCCCGTGGCTGGTCTATGAGTTACCATCGCTGGAAAGTGGTGCACCGTGGTACTGCACCGTTTCAAATCCATGCACCCATTTCTAAAGGTCGTACGGCACTGTTTCGTCATTTTGGACGGATGTTGCACCTTGCACCGTAGATGTTGCACCCTGTGGATATCGATTCTTCGGAGGGCCATATATCTTGGCTCGTTTAGAGTTACGGGAGCCATAACCAGTCAAAACGAAGGTATCTTTGAGTTCTACATCTATGACAGCTTTCAGCCGTCACTGGTTAGTTTCATACCCAAAAAATCCTATACGAACCTCAATTGGGTCATGGAAGTTTTTTACCCTTCCTTTTTCCTCACGTGGATCTTTTCTGTAAAACGGGATCCCCGTGGCTGGTCTATGATTTACCATCGCTGGAGTGTGGTGCTCCATGGTAGTGCACCGTTCCAAATCCATGCACCCATTTCTAAAGGTCGTACGGCACTGTTTCGTCATTTTGGATGGATGTTGCACCTTCCACCGTAGATGTTGCACCCTATGGATATCGATTCTTCGGAGGGCCATAACTATTGGCTCCTTTAGAGTTACTGGAGCCATAACCAGTCAAAACGAAGGTATCTGTGAGTTCTACAGCTATGATGGATTTCAGCCATCACTGGTTAGTGTCATACCCAAAAAATGCTATCCGAACCTCAATCGGGTCATGGAAGTTTTTTACCCTTCGTTTTTCGTCACGTGGATTTTTTATTTAAAACGGGATCCTCGTGGCTGGTCTATGATTTACCATCGCTGGATAGTGGTGCACCATGGTACTGCACCGTTTCAAATCCATGCACCCATTTCTAAAGGTCGTACGGCACTGTTTCGTCATTTTGGACGGATGTTGCACCTTGCACCGTAGATGTTGCACCCTGTGGATATCGATTCTTCGGAGGGCCATAACTCTTGGCTCGTTTAGAGTTACGAGTGCCATAACCAGTCAAAACGAAGGTATCTGTGAGTTCTACAGCTAAGACGGCGTTTAGCCATCACTGGTTTGTTTCATGCCCAAAAAATCCTATCCGAACCTCAATCGGGTCATGGAAGTTTTTTACCCTTCATTTTTCCTCACGTGGATTTTTTCTGTAAAACGGGATCCCCGTGGCTGGCCTATAATTTACCATTGCTGGAGAGTGGTGCACAATAGTACTGCATCGCTTTAAATCCATGCACCCATTTCTAAAGGTCGTACGGCACTGTTTCGCCATTTTGGACGGATGTTGCACCTTGCACCGTAGATGTTGCACCCTGTGGATATTGATTCTTCGGGGGGACATAACTCTTGGCTCGTTTAGAGTTAAGGGAGCTCTAACAAGTCAAAACAAAGGTATATGTGAGTTCTACATCTATGACAGCTTTCAGCCGTCACTGGTTAGTTTGATACAAAAAAAATCCTATCCAAACCTCAATCGGGTCATGGAAGTTTTTTACCCTTCGTTTTTCCTCACGTCGATTTTTTCTGTAAAACGGGATCCCCGTGGCTGGTCTATGATTTACCATCGCTGGAGTGTGGTGCTCCATGGTACTGCACCATTCCAAATCCATGCACCCATTTCTAAAGGTCGTACGGCACTGTTTCGTCATTTTGGACTGATGTTGCACCTTGCACCGTAGACGTTGCAGCCTATGGATATCGATTCATCGGAGGGCCATAACTCTTGGCTCGTTTAGATTTACGGGAGCCATAATAAGTCAAAATGAAGGTATCTGTGAGTTCTATAGCTATGACAGCTTTCGGCAGTCACTGGTTAGTTTCATACCCAAAAAATCCTATCCGAACCTCAATCGGGTCATGGAAGTTTTTTACCCTTCGTTTTTCGTCACGTGGATTTTTTCTGTAAAACGGGATCCCCTTGGCTGTTCTATGATTTGCCATCGCTGGAGTGTGGTGCACCATGGTACTGCACCGTTTCAAATCCATGCACCCATTTATAAAGGTCGTAAGGCACTGTTTCGTCATTTTGGACGGATGTTGCACTTTGCACCGTAGATGTTGCACCCTGTGGATATCAATTCTTCAGAGGGCCATAACTATTGGCTCATTTAGAATGATCAGAGCCATAACAAGTCAAAACGAAGGTATCTATGAGTTCTACAGCTATGACAGCTTTCAGCCGTCACTAGTTAGTTTCATACCCAAAAAATCCTATCTGAACCTCAATCGGGTCATGGAAGTTTTTACCCTTCGTTTTTCCTCACGTGGATTTTTTCTGTAAAACGGGATCCACGTGGCTAGTCTATGATTTACCATCGCTGGAGAGTGGTGCTCCATGGTACTGCACTGTTTCAAATCCATGCTCCCATTTCTAAAGGTCGTACGACACTGTTTCGTCATTTTGGACAGATGTTGCACCTTGCACCGTAGATGTTACACCCTGTGGATATCGATTCTTCGGAGGGCCATAACTATTGGCTCGTTTAGAGTTACTGGAGCCATAACCAGTTCAAACGAAGGTATCTGTGAGTTCTACAGCTATGACGACTTTCAACCGTCACTGGTTAATTTCATACCCAAAAAATCCTATCCGAACCTCAATCGGGTCATGGAAGTTTTTTACCCTTCGTTTTTCCTCACGCGGATTTTTTCTCTAAAACGGGATCCCCGTGGCTGGTCTAAGATTTACCATAATTGGAGAGTGGTGCAGCATGGTACTGCACTGTTTCAAATCCATGCACCCATTTCTAAAGGTCGTACGGCGCTGTTTCGTCATTTTGGACGGATGTTGCACCTTGCACCGTAGATGTTGCACCCTGTGGATATCGATTCTTCGGAGGGACATAACTCTTTGCTCGTTTAGAGTTACGGGAGCCATAACCAGTCAAATCGAAGGTATCTGTGAGTTCCACAGCTTTGACCGCTTTCAGCCGTCACTGGTTAGTGTCATACCCAAAAGATCCTATCCGAACCTCAATCGGGTCATGGAAGTTTTTTACCCTTCGTTTTTCGTCACGTGGTTTTTTCTGTAAAACGGGATCCCCGTGGCTGGTATATGAGTTACCATCGCTGGAGAGTGGTGCACCATGGTACTGCACCGTTTCAACACCATGCACCCATTTATAAAGGTCGTACGGCCCTGTTTCGTCATTTTGGACGGATGTTGCACCTTGCACCGTAGATGTTGCACCCTGTGGATATCGATTCTTCGGATGGCCATATATGTTGTCTCGCTTTGAGTTACGGGAGCCATAACCAGTCAAAAATAAAGGTATTTGTGAGTTCTACATCTATGACGGATTTCAGCCGTCACTGGTTAGTTTCATACCCAAAAAATCCTATACGAACCTCAATCGGGTCATGGAAGTTTTTTACCCTTCATTTTTCCTCACGTGGATTTTTTCTGTAAAACGGGATCCCCGTGGCTGGTCTATGATTTACCATCGCTGGAGAGTGTTGCACCATGGTACTGCACCGTTTCAAATCCATGCACCTATTTCTAAAGGTCGTACGGCACTGTTTCTTCATTTTGGACGGATGTTGCACCTTGCACCGTAGATGTTGCACCCTGTGGATATCGATTCTTCGGAGGGCCATAACTCTTTGCTCCTTTAGAGTTACGGGAGCCATAACCAGTCAAAACGAAGGTATCTGTGATTTCTATAGTATTATGGCTTTTATCTGTCACTGGTTAGTTTCATACCCATTAAATGCTATCCGAACCTCAATCGGGTCATGGAAGTTTTTTACCCTTCGTTTTTCGTCACGTGGATATTTTCTGTAAAACGGGATCCCCGTGGCTGGTCTATGATTTACCATCGCTGGAGAGTGGTGCACCATGGTACTGCACCATTTCAAATCCATGCACCCATTTCTAAAGGTCGTAAGGCACTGTTTCGTCATTTTGGACGGATGTTGCACCTTGCACCGTAGATGTTGCACCCTGTGGATATCGATTCTTCGGAGGGCCATAACTCTTGGCTCCTTTAGAGTTACGGGAGCCATAACTAGTCCAAACGAAGGTATCTGTGAGTTCTATAGCTATGACGGCTTTCAGCAGTCACTGGTTAGTTTCATACCCAAAAAATCCTATCCGAACCTCAATCGGGTCATGGAAGTTTTTTACCCTTCGTTTTTCCTCACGTGGATTTTTTCTCTAAAACGGGATCCCCGTGGCTGGTCTATGATGTACCATCGCTGGAGAGTGGTGCTCCATGGTACTGCACCGTTCCAAATCCATGCACCCATTTCTAAAGGTCGTACGGCAAGGTTTCGTCATTTTGGACGGATGTTGCACCTTGCACCGTAGATGCTGCACCCTGTGGATATCGATTCTTCGGAGAGCCATAACTCTTGGCTCGTATAGAGTTACGGGAGCCATAACCAGTCAAAAAGAAGGTATCTGTGAGTTCTACAGCTATGATGGCTTTCAGCCATCATTGGTTAGTTTCATACCCAAAAAATCCTATCCGAACCTCAATCGAGTCATGGAAGTTTTTACCCTTCGTTTTTCCTCACGTGGATTTTTTCTGTAAAACGGGATCCGCCTGGCTTGTCTATGATTTACCATCGTTGGAGGGTGGTACTCCATGGTACTGCACCGTTTCAAATCCATGCACCCATTTCTAAAGGTCGTACGGCACTGTTTCGTCATTTTGGACGGATGTTGCACCTTGCACCGTAGATGTTGCACCCTGTGGATATCGATTCTTCGGAGGGCCATAACTCTTGGCTCGTTTAGAGTTACGTGATCCATAAACATTCCAAACAAAGGTATCTATGAGTTCTATAGCTATGACGGCTTTCAGCCGTCACTGGTTAGTTTCATACCCAAAAAAAATCCTATCTGAACCTCAATCGGGTCAAGGAAGTTTTTTACCGTTTGAAGTGAGATTTCACCGTTTGAAGCGAGATTTTGCCGAATCAAGCTTTGTTCTTCGCTGTCCAGATCTGGAGTTAGTTGATTTTGAGGTGTTTAGGTGATTTGGTGAGTGGTAGGTATCTCTCACACGGACCCAAAGGAGAATATTGGATCGGTGGTTTGTTTATGTATTAAAGAGAGTGATTTCGTGCATTTTCTTAAGTCTGCATGTAGATCTAAGGTTCATGATGATTTTACACCTATTTTACTACATGTTCACTTATGCAAGTTCATTCATCAAGTTGTAGAGATATTGTTCATGATTCATGTGTGTTAGAATGCATGTTAGATTTGGACACTTTATTTACGAAATTGCCATTATTGTTGTAATTGTTTATTTAGATCTTGTTTGAATGATTGATTATTTGGATTAATGTTTGATTTGATTGATTAGTTGATTGATAACTTGATTTGGACAAGTTGGTTGAAGGTGATTCAAAATCTAAGTGGAAAGGCTCTTGAATGGTGAAAGCTGCCTGTGGCATATGAAGCGGATGTGGAAACTCATATGGATAGATTCGATGATGATGGACTTTGCCATGAGGCGATGAGGCAAAGCATGATATTGAGATGGGACTTTGCTATGATGCGATGAGGCAAAGCGTGATGTTGAGATGGGACGGGTCATGATGACGTTACAAGCACGGGTCACGACGACGTGCGAAGCTATGTTGATAACTCGGTGATGCGGTCCGAGTATGTGTGGATAATGGTTGGCTCGAGAGGCGCTTGAGCTAGTGTGAGAATAGTCGTCGAGGAGGATGACTAGGAGGCTTGGATCTTATCGTTATTGAAGGTTCTAGCATGCTCAAAGCAAGAGTACATTGGAACGGGTCACGATGACGTTCCAGACATGGGTCATGATGGCGTGTTAGTACTCTGGGCAGATGCGATAGTCCTAGGCATGGGTCATGATGACGTGAGGAGTTATGTCTAGAACCGGGGTTGCCATTAACCCTTGACGGACGGCTGAAAGAAGGTGCCGGTCATTCAATTAACGGTAATATCGAGGCAATGTTAACAGTGATAGCCAGAGTCATGGATGATTGATTGTACTATCATTCGGCCTCAAGAGCGGTGTTTTCTGGGTGCTTATCTGATCTTGGTTTAGGCCTTGGGGGTTTGTATTTGGAAAACATCGACCTTGACTCGAGTGATAATTACTTTACTTAAATTGTCTTCTTTGCTATGCTTGTTTATGCTTAGTGGGTCTGGGGGCTATCACTGTAGAATGAGGTGGAGTGGGATGGTTGAGTTCCTATTCCTTTTATCCTTTATGCTCTTTTGGTATGTTTGATAGTTAATTTACTGCTCACTAGGACTGTTGTCTGACTCAAGGTTTTATGTTCAACTCTTATTACCTTGGGCTATTCATCCATGTTGGGATGGGCAGACTAGGTAGCAGGTGACAGGTGCTGTTCTTAAGGATCTACGATGATGATGACGAAGACGAGCTGGAGGCTAGCATATTAGTTTTCCTACATATGTTCTGGATGTTCCGTTGTTTGTTTGATACTCTGAGTGTTATGTAGTGAGGCTTGATGTATTTACTATTCAGATGATTGTATAAAACCATTATGAGTTTATATGATTCTGTTCTATGGAGCTTCACTATGTATATTTTCTATTGTATTTTGTCCATGCGCTGTGAGTAATGCGATAGATTCCGCTGTTTTATTTTACCCTGACTATCGTCCATGGCTGCCTGGCACGCCTTGCAGCGCACTATTTCCTTGTTTTGGTGCGAGAGTCATGGGCGGTCGTCACAAGTTGAGTAGTATTTCAATACCCATTTCTCGAGTGCATTTCAACAATTGTTGTTGTAATCTCCTATGTCACGTCCGTCAAGCAACCTCAAAAAGTCCTTCTTCGTATCGTTCTTGTTCGAATCCATCAGATGTGCTTGTCTTCGTATCGATCAGATGGATGGATACGAACTGCATGTGCGTATCGATACGAAATGGAGGCCGATGTATGGATACGAAGTACATGTGAGTATCGATTCGAATTGGAGGCAGATGGATGGATACGAAATAGCGCTTCCTGATGGATACGAAGTAGCGCTCCCTGATGGATACGAAGTCGCGCTCCATGATGGGTACGAAGTAGCGCTCCATGATGGATACAAAGTAGAGCTCCGTGATGGATATGAAGCTATGGATACGAGATTCATCACATTTGCTGGATACGAAGCTATGGATACGAAATTCACCACATTTCCTGGATTCGAACCTATGGATACGAACTTCACCACATTTCCTGGATACGAAGCTATGGATACGAAATTCACTACATTTTCTGGATTCGAAGCTATGGATACGAAATTCACCACATTTTCTGGATTCGAAGCTATGGATACGAAATTCACCACATTTCCTGGATTCGAAGCTATGGATAAAAAATTCACCACATTTCCTGGATACGAAGCTATGGATACGAAATTCACCACATTTTCTGGATTCGAAGCTATGGATACGAAATTGATCAGAGTGCTCCTGTCCTCGAGTCCATCAAGCGAGGTTTCTTCGAATCCAACGTATTGAAGAAAACTTCGAATCGATCCACAGTAACGAACAATGATCGATTCGAACAAGTGCCAACATCATCGATTCGAAGGAGACAAACCTTCGAATCCAACACCTCGAAACCACCAAGTCCACACAGCTAAAACTCGGGAATATGACCAAGAAAACTCGGAGAAAAAGGACCCGAACTATGCGCGACACGTCATTGCCTTCACGTGCAGAGGCATGGATTCGACCCTATGGATTCGAACCATATCTATTCGTACGAATCCATAGGGCGAAGAACTCCATCTTGAATCGATTATAACTTGAGATCTACAAATCTGTTTGCACCAAAATTGGGCACAACACTCTTCGAATGTGTTTGAAGAGATAAAATGAAGAGAATGAATATAAAATGAAGCAGATCTAACAAACACACCAATAAACATATAAGAAAGTTCGCAGAAACACAGAGTTTTAGAGTGGTTCGGCGTGTTGCCTACGTCCACTATGAACTTTTATCACTTTATTGCTTGATACTTGAAGATTACAAGTTTTTGATAGCGAAGTACAGCAGATAATAAGCTTAAATTCGAGATCAACGGCAGTAATGGCGTTCAGCAGTGAACGTGGCAGAGTCCGGGCGATCTTTTACTCCCAAAATTCTCCGATCCCCTTTCCGAATGACCAGAGGCTCTATTTATAGGTGCTGGAGTCTAATATTTCGCCTAAAATTCGGGGAGACAGCTTCTGGCACGTGAGGGGGCCCACACGCCTGGATTCTGGAGGTCCGGGCCCACTTTGGGATCGATTCGACCCTTGGTTCGAATCGATCAAGAATTCATCCGATTGAGCTGAAATTTGGCATGAACATTCCTCATGTTGGCTGTAAGCTACTGTGAAAATTTCATATCATTTGGACTTATAGATCTCGAGTTATGATGGATGCAAGTTGGAGTTTTTCTGTCCAGGATCGATTCGAACTCAACTTCGAATCAATCAAGAATTCATCCGATTGAGCTGAAATTTGGCATGAACATTCCACATGTTGGCAGTAAGCTACTGTGAAAATTTCATAGCATTTGGACTTATAGATCTCGAGATATGATGGATGCAAGTTGGTCCGTGATCGATACGACGCAACTTCGAATCGATCAAGAATTCAACCGATGGAGCTAAAATTTGGCGTGAACATTCTTTAGGTTGCCAGTCGGCTCCTGTCCAAATTTGGTGGCATTTGGACTTATAGATCTCGAGATATGATCGATACAAGTTGGTCCGTGATAGATACGATGCAACTTCGAATCGATCAAGAATTCATCCGATGGAGCTGAAATTTGGCGTGAACATTCTTTAGGTTGCCAGTCGTCTCCTGTCCAAATTTGGTGGCATTTGGACTTATAAATCTCGAGATATGATCGATGCAATTTTGGATTTCTCAACCGCGATCCATCAATATCTTGAGCATACGAACTCCGATTGACTTGAAATTTGGAACATTTGCTTTCTCAGCTTTGATTTTCATGTCCTATAAATTGTAGCTCGATCCGGATTCAAAAAAAATTTACCGACATCCATAGTAGACCTATGTATAACTGATCTCCGGGACGAACCATCCTTGGTTTCTAGTCAAGTTCTTGGTGTCACGGCCTTGCCAAAAGGCAGGATAACATTTGCACCCCAAAGTACGCCTTGTGTGAACATGACGTGCTTTGAAAACTGCCATCTTCACTCTGAATAGTTCCATTTAACTTGTTAAACCGTTATCGTCTTCTTGTTGGAAATTGTAATCCTTGACTGATTTTTTAGTATGATGAACTGTTGACTACCAACTGTTGTGCCGTTGTAACCGATTATTGTATGATAACGATTTGCTATTTGTTGTTGTAATTGTCACCAGTTGGGCATTCGACCTGCGGATTTCTAAAATTGGAAATTAGTTCAACGTACATACATATATGTTAACCTGACTCTTGTTGACGTTCGCATGTTAATAAGTCGTTGTCGGTCTTCTCGTTCCGAATTCTGTATCGATCCTCTCCTGAATCATTGTGAAATTCGAGTTGCAACAACACTTGATGGTTGTTTTGGATTCATTCCTTCGCATCGATCCTCTCTTGGATCGATCTGGCATGCACTAAGGTAGACTTCGTATCGATGGTTATCGATACGAGATGGACTCACATAAGGTGTGCTTTGCATCGATGGATACGTTATATTGGGTCTCGGATTGGTGGATACAAAAGTAATGCTTTGTGTCGATGGAGTCGAAAGATCCAGACGTAATCATGCAGTGATGCTTTGCGGAGGATATGCCATCTCTCATTTCCCTATTCAAGAAGAATTCCTCAAGGTAGATAGTCTTTGATAGGAGTTCCATTTATGTATGTTCTCCATCGATTGAACGGTTCTCTACTGTTCTTCAGATAATCGTCTGAAGCAGTGAATTCAGATATGAAGTATGCTAATGTTTGGCCATGGATAGCTCTCTAAGGGAGAAAAGTGATATCAAACTGGCTTAGCTTGATATTCCGTTTGAGTTATCTTTCAAATATCTAAGGTTTCCATTGGACCTATCGTAACGGTTGATCATTGGAAGTGAAAAACTACGCTTTTCCATGCCTCGTGCAAGTCTGGGTGGTCGGCATACGTCTGCCACTCTCTATTTATTTCTTTCAAGAGTAAAGGATTGGATAATCATTTTGGATAGAGGACATCATGGATAAACCTATTGGTTTTGAGTAGATTCGCCTCCTCCTTATGTGCAGCAGATCTTCCTAAATCGACGTCGCTTCGTTTTTATTCACCGAGACATGCATCGGGTTAACATTTAATGCAGGGTTCTCAATGGTTGATGAGAGTTCATATATACATATGATTGAGTCCAAGTGGACATATCAAATTCATCTGGAGCAGTGTAGTTGACTCTTGCATCATCATTGCATGGAGTTGTGATCTGATCTACAATACTCGTGACGGGTTGTAGGCACTTCATGTGCTTGTTTGCAATGGTAAGTGATTAGCCTTACAGGCATGTTGAATCAAAGGCTTAGTAGAGTTTAGCCTTGTATCTCGTGCTACAACATAGCTGGCTCCAACTATGAGTTTGAGTCTACATGTGTTTCCACGCAATGCGTTTTCCATTCAATGTACTCGCGATCCATTGCTCATCGGAAGGGTAAGAATGATGATCAGTTGCCCATAAGTCCGGGCGTCGATCTGATGATTCTATCTCTAATCATCCTTTCGGTCGTAACTTAAAGTTGTTATGAATACTAGGCACGAGCTATAGGATTGAGTAGTCGTATCCAGTTCTTGGATGATCATACTCATGCCCCCAGTCTTGGGTTGATGGATGTATTGTGCGACTAATTAAGCCTAGCTTCTACTGTATTTATACTGTAGTCCAAGCTGTAAGAGCTAGAGTTGTTTGATAAAGGATCAAATTATATTCATCTTATTTCTCATGCATGCCCCCAAGTCGGGGGAATATCTCGATAAGCAGCAAGGTAGATAATGTTCGCTTCAATTTTGCATTCTGCCCCATTGAACCATAGGATCGAGTTAATCAATGGAAAGGTGAGTTGTGCCTTACCCTGCATTCTGTCCTAGTTCTTTCCTCTAGGTAGAATACTTCGTTGCCTCATCGACATTCACTTTTCTTCTTATGTCGTCATACTCTGGGCAAAAACTGAAGAGTGAATCGTCCAGTAAGATCCAATGTAGGATTGATGCCTCCTTTGTCGAATCGAGGGTAAGAATCGGTGCGTGGAAAGTTAGCTCACACTCATTGTGAATATCTCATTTAGTCGGATCGTGGTAAGAGTCAAAGAATGAATGGTCGTATTGCATTCTTTTGCAGTGGGGCGATCAACCACGTCCATTTCGGTTTACGTTCTCCCGTCAGATCTAGGGTTAAAGTCAGCATAAATGCAGTCAGGTCATGGTCGTCCCGTCTCATTCTCTTCCTAGCAGTTCGAAGGTAGGCGACGGAGGATGAATGGTCAAATCACACTCATTCGTGGTTCTATCCATGCTCTGGTGGTCGAAGGTATTCGATGGGCGCTCGTGTCACATCGAATTGTAGTCGAAGAGGATCGATATTGGCCGTCGATTTAGTGATACAATGCAGAATGTACAAACCTCATTGCCTATCGATCCATTGGTTTGATATGAAATGTGCAGATCGATATTGCCTGTCGATCCGGCGGCACGGTATAATTGGCTTCGCGTAACCTCAAGCATCATCCTGATTGGTTAGCATTAAGGCCTCCTTGTAGTCGTTGCCTTAAGTCGTAAAGGACGCTAAGCTAGCGATGTAGCGAGTCACCTTTCTCTTCTTTTCAATGATTTGTTATTCTGCCCACAGTCGTAGAGTTAGTTTGTGGACAGTCTAATTGCTCCTGTAGCGAGTTTATATTCCTCCCGTCGACTTTGGTCGGAGTTGGTGAATGAATGGTCGGATCACATTCATTCATTTGTCTACACTCGTAGTCGTAATCCGGAGATGAGAGCTAGTTGAAGGGCCATTAGTCACACCTATTTGATATTTACATCCATGTTTACACTCTGGGGACTAAGAATTTTAGCAGAAAATGGTCGAACCACATTTTCCTTGATTAATTCCTCTGGCGCTAGTCAATGGCGAAAGTCGAAGTGTAGTCGGTCACATTGCGACAACTTTAATTTGATGTTCCTCCTTCTGATTTGGAGAAAGGTGCTAACTGGCGGACGGTTGGGTCATATCCGGCCACGTTGCATGCACAACCCGCTAGATCATTAGCTAGAGTTGGCGGATGAATGGACATGTCACGTTCATTTGTGGTAGGATGGGTAATCACATCCATTTAGAATAAGATGTTCAGCTAGGTCCGTTTTTCTAATCTGCATCTCCCTGTCGAATCATGGAAGAAATTCTGTCTTGTGCGGTTGGAGTGCATCCCTATAAGATTATGTTATAGGTCCCATGCCGGGGATAAGTGTTGATGCATGAACGGCCGTGTCATTCCCGCTTTATGCTATATGGTCGAAGCATTCAATTTTTAATGATAAGTATGCCCCCGTGTCTGGGGAAGATAGGAAAGTGGATGGTTGAATCACATCCACTTTTTGTCTACAGGACACGCGGCGGGATCAGAGTTGATAGATGGACAGTCGAATCGCATCCCTATAGATATTTATATTCCAATTCTAGCTTTGAGGACTGGAGTTGGTTGATGTTTATACTCCAGTTCGCACTCTAGGAATCTGGAGTTGGCATGTATATTTTTGTTCACGCTCTGGGAACCTGGAATTGATGCTTATACTCCACTTCACGTTCTGGGAATTTGGAGTTAGCATGTATGTCTTGGGTTCGCACTCCGGGAACCTGGAATTGATGTTTATCCTCCAATTCACGCTCTGGGAACATGGAGCTAGCATTGACGTTTCATTTCATACTCCGGGAATCTGGAATTGATGTTTATACTCCATTTCGCGCTCTGGGAATCTGGAGTTAGCATTCGCATTTTGGTTCGTACTCCGGGAACCTGGAATTGATGTTTATACTCCAATTCATGCTTTGGGAACTTGGAGTTAGCATGATGCTTCGGTTCACGCTTCGGGAACCTGTAATTTATGTTTATACTCCAATTCATGCTTTGGGAACTTGGAGTTAGCACGGATGCTTCGGTTCGCGCTCCAGGACCTGTAATTTATGTTTATACTCCAATTCATGCTTTGGGAACTTGGAGTTTGCATTGATGGGTTGGTTCAAACTCCGGGAACCTGGAATAGATGTTTATACTCCAATTCACACTCTGGGAAGTTGGAATTAGCCAACAGATGGTCAGTCACACCTATTTGGGCTTTTTAGGAATTCGTTCACACTCTGGGAACTATGGATTTGATGTTTATACTCCAATTCGCACTCTGGGAATTTGGAGTCCATTCACACTCTGGGAACGATTTATTGGATGTTTATACTCCAATTCACACTCTGGGAAGTTGGAGTCTCTTCGCACTCTGGGAACGATTTATTGGATGTTTATACTCCAATTCGCGCTCTGGGAAGTTGGAGTCCGTTCGCACTCCGGGAACGATTTATTGGATGTTTATACTCCAATTCACGCTCTGGGTAGTTGGAGTCCGTTCGCACTCTGGGAACGATTTATTGGATGTTTATACTCCAATTCGCGCTCTGGGAAGTTGGAGTCCGTTAGCACTCCGGGAACGATTTATTGGATGTTTATACTCCAATTCACGCTCTGGGAAGTTGGAGTCCATTCGCACTCTGGGAACGATTTATTGGATGTTTATACTCCAATTCGCGCTCTGGGAAGTTGGAGTCCGTTCACACTCTGGGAACGATGGATTTGATGTTTATACTCCAATTCGCACTCTGGGAAAGTGGAGTTAGTCTTTATACTCTGGTTCGCACTCTGGGAACTTAGAGTTGATTGCAGGACTGTCGTGTATTGGTCCAGTTCGGCCATTGACGCGATGGCTTGCCCCCGAGATGTGGGTTTCGCTTAGCAAAATGATCGGTGGGATCCCGATTACTTTCCACTTATCTGCTATCAACGAAGGATGAGACTTAGTTTATGGACGGATGAATCGCATCCGTGTCCATTTGGATCCCGCTTCTGCCAAGCCTAAGGAGTAAGATTAGTGTTCTGGCAAGCTTTGAGCTCGAGCAGAGGAGAGGATGGCTTAGCTACATCCACTTTGAGTTGTGTATTTTCCCTTAAGTTGGGGGCAAGAGTTAGAGAATAGACAGTCGAGCCATGTCCACTTTACGCTTTGCGCTCTTCCAGTTGTGTTGAGGAAGAGAGTTGGAATGATGGCTCATGATGATTAGTGAGTAAGCAGTCGGCTGTTGATGATTATAAATTAAGGGTTGGCCCTGATGAAGTCGGTTTATGGCATGACTGTTTTGTCGAATCATTGATGCAAATTGGGGAGTGAATGGTCAAATCATATCCACTTTAAACACATGTCCTCAAATCATCCCAAGTTCTAATGTAGGATTGGATGCATAGATGGCCATGTCACATCGACTCTCGGTGTGATTCAAATTTTATTGGGCATCCGAGGAAGCATAAGTATTTTGGCAAGCTTGAAGTATGAGATGGAGAGTGCAGTGTTGGGACATATAAGTCCAAATCTTTGTCAGACCTCTTGATTAAATTGGATAGGCGGATGGGTAGATGGTCGGTTGCATCCATTTTGCACTGAAGTCCGGACTTTATCAGTCTCTCCCGCTTTAATGCCATGCCCCCAAGTTAGGTGCATGTAGGA
Source organism: Allium cepa (assembly GCA_030765085.1). Lineage (NCBI taxonomy): Eukaryota > Viridiplantae > Streptophyta > Magnoliopsida > Asparagales > Amaryllidaceae > Allium > Allium cepa. The sequence goes on along the minus strand of CM060943.1, from coordinate 30,305,957 downwards.
GCCGACGAGTGGTTGAATCATGCTCGTCATGATGATACCTCAATGGTTTGATCATAGTCCACGGAGGTCGTTTTGCACCCATCCTTCAGTACTCGGTTACCTGCATCATTTGCAAGTATTTTAATTCAAGTCGGTCATATTTCGTAACATAAACGAAATTGAAATAGAAATAATTCAAAAGAGATCGGATAAAATCTCATTGATGTGTGAAGCGGCATAGTGTGCTCGCTATTGCACTTCGGTGTAGCCATTCACAAATGGAAGTCTAACGCGAATGGTTCAGTTTGATCAAAGTTCTTGATTGATAGGGGTCGAGGTTTTCCGGCCCTTCGTTTTATGGGGCTCGAAATATTGTCAGAGCTATCCTTTCCGGAGCAGCCTTATGGCGTTGGCATCCATGGTAGCCATCCAAAGAAGAGGAGCTTCCTGATCTAGAGTGTGGAATAGGTTTCCATCTTATCTTGCGACATTGATCCTTCATCTAGTTCATCAACTCAATATTGGCATGGACATGTAGGTGTTGGCGTCGGCGGCTATCCACCAGTTCTCTTATCAAAGTCTGGAAATAAGCTTTTGTGCTGATTTCATTTATAAGTGTTGGCAGCAACGGGCTGTGGATTTTTATCAATTCGTTGGCTCCCAGCTTCTTTATTCCCTTTAGCAATATGAGAAGTAGAAATGGTATGCCTAACTACGATTGACAGTCTTCTTTGAGGAATAGGGGATACAACGCGTTGACGGCATTTATTGCTTTTGGTAGAATCCATGTGCCATTCTCACTTCATGAGGTAGTATCGGAGGTTGTATTTCTATAGTACACGGACGTAGTCGGCATGCTGAATTTTAGTTCGAAATTCTACATGTAGGATGGTCTCAATGAATAGGTCCTGACTGGGAACGATACTCGAATCAACATTATCAAGTCCATTTTATGGTTATGGGGTCTTGTAATACTAGTGAATGATGCATGCCTGATTGCCCAATGTTCGAATGGTTGGTAACACTGATTCGATGTGAGTTGGTTAAGATGGGCTAACAGATAGGAGACCTGTATAGGGTATTAAGGAAGTTCTCTGGAGGTTGTATTCCATGCTTTTAGTCGTATAGATGTGGAACGATTAAGATGTGGGCATTTGAAGACGATTCAGTGGTGACCAGCTATGCTTTGAATTGGCAGAGTTGACAGTGTAGAACAGTTGTCATAGTAGTCATCGTACCATAGTTGTCAATTCAAGAGTTTTAAAAGCTGGTCAATTGGAGGAAGTTGCAGTCCACCTTAGAAGCATGATATATTAATCAACTTCAGTACTTGGTGTTTTAGCTTGGTTCTCCAGCCTCCGGGGGCACCAGTTGTGTAACGACCCGTATTTTTACGGATCGAAACATTGTTAAACTATATGCTTTAAGTCGTATTGTTGATAAGTCATTCAGAGTTTAAGTCATTTGGAGCTTGAGTCGTGTAGGAGCATAGATGACTTAAGGTGTTGCCGAGTTAAGGGATAAATCGTTAACGAGTTAGTGAGTTACTGGGGTTTTAAGTCGTAAACGACTTATAGGAATAGACGACCTATAGGATGTGACCGACTCATAGATGAGACCGACCTAAGAAGGCTACGACTTAACAGGGTTAGCGGGTTAACGAGTTAAGACAGTGGACGGGTCAAGGATGTAACGACTAAAAGGTTAGTGGCTTAGGACGTGAGTCTCTGTGTGCTGGGATGAGTCGTATGACCGAGTTAAGGAAGTTTGCGGCATAGAGGTCTAGGAGTTAACGACCTAGTAGTAAACGACCTAAGTTGGATCTGTGTATAGTGTTAGGTCGTAGACGAGATAAGGTGTTTGCACCAAAATTGGTCACAAACCCCAATGAATGTGAAAGCACCAGTGTTCGAATATAAATCAGCAATATCCAAACACAAATCACAGATCTAAGCAGTAAAGCAGTAAATGTAAACAAGAACACACGATTTTATAGTGGTTCGGCTATCTCCGGCCTACGTCCACTTCAAAGGTTTTTCCTTTTATTGATGTTCTTCGCTGATTACAATCGATTACAGCGGATTAAAATGAATTGTAGTTCTGAAATTCAAGTACAACGGTGGTTCTGATAGTTAACCTTGAATCCGGCAGAGTCTTGGCGTTCAATGGCGGAAAGATCCTTTTTCTGAATGACCTGGAGGTCTATTTATAGGCGTAGGCTGCTGCTATCTTGCTGAAAACTTGGGAGAACTCTTCTGGCACGTGAGGGGGCCCATACGTACGGTCTCGGGAAGTTTGGGCCCACTTCGGCATCGGTTCAAACTCCATTCGAACCGATCAAGAATTCATCCAATCAAGGTGAAATTTGGCGTGGACATTCTTCATCATGTGTGGAAGCATCTGTGAAAATTTCATGGCATTTGGATCAGTAGGTTAAGAGATATGCAGGTTTCGAAATTGACTTCATGGTGAGGCTGTTGCGTTCGAACCCCTGTTGCTTGAAACGATGATTTCGAAACCAGTGTGGCACGCGACTTCGTGGTGACGTGGAGCGCGAGTTTCGAACCGATCCGGACTTCTCTCCGTGTTGACCGCTTCGACTCCATATATCTCGGCGCATTCGAACCGATGGAAGACACGTCATCAAGGTTGGTTGACCCCGTGGGTTCGAATGAGGCTACTCAGGATGGGTTCGAAGATGATATCACGGATGGGTTCGAAGCATGGCTTTGTGATGGGTTCGAAGCTAGGTTTTGTGATGGGTTCGAACTAGTTGGGTTCGAAGTGGAGTCGAGGCTGATGGTTTCGGACTAGATGGACTCGAACCCGATGGGTTCGAGTGTGGCATGGCTGGGCTATCGGTTCGAACGCAGATGGGTTCGAACTAGATGGTTTCGAACCGATGGATACGAACTCCATCGATTCGAATTGGGCAAATGCTTATGGATTCGAGGCGCGGCCTTATTTCTTGGGTTCGAACCAGACGGGTTCGAACGTAGGTAGTGTGATGGTTTCGAATATGATGGGTTCGAACACTGTGGGTTCGAACCGAGCAATGTCAATTCCTCTTATCTTGATTCCATCATAACTTGAGCATACGACCTCGGATTGACTTGAAATTTGGAATGCAGGTTCCTATGATCTTTCTTGTCATGTCCTATGAATTGTGGCCCATTCCGGACTCGGACGAAATTCATCGATATCCATGGTTATCCTGCAATGCATGGTCGATATTCATGAATAGTAATCATTGATTTCTAGTAAATTTTGGATATCTCAACTTTGCCAAAAGTTGGGATAACACTTTGCCCCCCAAAACATGCCTTTTTGTAAAAAGGTATGTTTTGAACGGTCTCATATCAAGTGTAATAAATTCATGTTTCATTCATAGCTGTGGCATTATCAATCAAGTTTAAGGCTGTTCGAAGCCAAATCAATGTTCGTTCTTTCCGTAGAAGTTGAGAATGAAGTTTCATAGTCTCTCCGGACTATTATTGGCTGCTCTAAACCCTTACTGAGTCCATTCTAGACTTAGTGATTGAATAGAAAGATCCTATTGCTCTCTGGCGTTGCCTTCTATCCCTTGCACTCTGGTCCCAGTTAGGACGTATAGCGATGTCATGGTCGTTCGAGACCGATCGTAGCCTCTCCGGGCTCTTGCTGGATCCCATCCTGTCACTCTCCGGTGAAGGGGAAACAGCGATAAGTGAGTCGATCCTGTCGCTCTCCGGCGAAGCGACTCACTTCTTGCACTCCGGTTCAAAGCAGTTGAACATTAAGCGATGTCATGACCTGAATCATCGGCCGATCATAGTCTCTCCGGACTCTTGTCGGATCCCATCCTATCACTCTCTGGTGAAGGGGAAACGACGATAAGTGAGTCGATCCTGTCGCTCTCCGCGAAGCAACTCACTTCTTGCCTTACGGATCCACCTCTCCGGGTGAAGGCGATCTTTCTTGTATAAGCGAGTCGATCCTGTCGCTCTCCGGCGAAGCAACTCACTTCTTGCCTTCGGACCCCGTCTCTCCGGATAGGGTCATAAAGCGATCATGTTTATATCGGTGTTCAATGTTCATCCTTTGACTCTCCGGTCAAAAGGTTTATTGCAAGAAGTTCCAATTTATTTATTAAAATTCAAGTTCTAGATGTTCAATCTCAAACATCAGAAAAAACTAAGGATTGCCTCTCCGGGCGTAGCGGTTTATCTCCATCTCAGAGCATGCCTAGGGATCTCTCCGGTTCCCGTACATGTGTAAGTGGAGTAACCGTTTTATTCTGAAAATAAATCTAAATAAAATTATTCGACCGAAGTCCAGATCGTGGACTTGGCCCTTGTCATCTTTGATCAGTCGATGACGAGTCGTGATCCCGATCCAGGATCGTTCCTGCAAGGTGGAGGCGGGTAGTTGTTCATGCCTTGTTGCTGCTGTCCGTTCTCTGACATACTGCGGTAATCTACCACCCCTAGCGTGTTCTTCCACCTCATCCTTCAGGTGACGGCATTCATCTGTGGTGTGCCCATCCAGCTCATGGAATAGGCAATATTTTCCAGTCCTGCGCTCCCGCTCGGTGGGATCCCTTACAGGTGGCTTTCGATAGTGAAGTTGCCCCCTGGTTTCAGTGAAGACTCTTTCTAGGCTTGTATTCAGATCTGTGTACTGCCTGAATCTTGGTTCTCGGAATTTCTTCCGTTTATCAGGACCATCATGTCTGTCATCCTGTTTCCTTTTTCCCTTGTCTGCTCCGGACTGCTCTCCGGAGGTCCCTATGCTTTTCGTGGCATTTATTTCATGACCCTCGGCTTGTGATTCTTCTAACCGAATGAACTTTTCAGCTTTGTGAAAGAACTCTCCAAGAACTTGCGGCGGATCTTTAGTTAGAGAATCTTTGAACTTGGTGCCTTCCGCGACTCCTGCCACCGCCGCCATTAAAATCATTGATGGATCCGGGCGATCCACAGAAGTCACTGTCACGTTGAATCTTAGTAGGAAATCTTTTATGGACTCTCCGGTCCTCTGCTTGATTGTTGCTAAAGTCATCACACTCTTGGGTCGCGTCACGTGGACCCTGAACTGTCTCATGAAGCAATCTACAAGCTCGCTCCATGTTCCGATTGATCCAGTCTCTAGTTGTCTGAACCATAGTGAAGCTAAATCTGTCAAATATAGAGGGAAGCATCGTGCCATCACTTCCCCGGATGCGCCCAGCACTTCCATGTGCCTGATATATCTTGTAATGTGCATGGTCGGGTCTGACCTTCCGTCGTAAGGATCCAGCGTTGGTAGTTTGAATTTTGGAGGGTTCCTTGCATTTCTGATGTTTGGAGTGAATGGACTCCGACTAACCTCTTCTAGGCCTCCGCTAGGCAATCCTCTTCTCATGATTCTTCGCATTAGGCCTATCATTCTCTCATCTCCGTCTAGGGGTTGCCCCCTTGTCAAGTTTCTGTCCTGCCCCCCGAGCCTTGAAGGGAATTCTGGTACGTATTCTTCTGGTGGCTCGTTAGCATATGCATTAGCTCCAGCTTGTTGAGCTCCGTCTGTTGGTCTTCCAGTATCGGACCCTGAGGGTCTGCCCCCAAGTCCTTGTTGACCACCTTCGATTCCTGCATTCTGGCCTTGAGCCTGTCCTTCGTTTGCTTCTGCAAACCTGATTCCTTGTCCCGTACTGGTAGCTGTTGTAGTTGGTCCAAGGTTTTGCATATTTGCCGCCCTCATCTGCTCGAGGAAATTCTGCAGCATCTCCTGTTGACTTTTCATTATGCTCTCGCGTAGTGAATTAGCCATAGCCTCCATCTCGTCTCTGGTGATGTAGACGGAAGCCGGTCCTTCTCTTGATCCAGAGGATGCTTCTTGGCTTCCTCCTTGTTGGCTCCTATCAACTCTTTGTCTTGTTTGTCGAGTCATTGTTTCTGGATTGGAACTTTCAAACTATTGAATCTGAATGTCGAATCTGGTGTAGCGAGTGCTAGTTCAATTCTCAGTGAAAGCACCAAAGTGTTTGCACCAAAATTGGTCACAAACCCCAATGAATGTGAAAGCACCAGTGTTCGAATATAAATCAGCAATATCCAAACACAAATCACAGATCTAAGCAGTAAAGCAGTAAATGTAAACAAGAACACACGATTTTATAGTGGTTCGGCTATCTCCGGCCTACGTCCACTTCAAAGGTTTTTCCTTTTATTGATGTTCTTCGCTGATTACAATCGATTACAGCGGATTACAATGAATTGTAGTTCTGAAATTCAAGTACAACGGTGGTTCTGATAGTTAACCTTGAATCCGGCAGAGTCTTGGCGTTCAATGGCGGAAAGATCCTTTTTCTGAATGACCTGGAGGTCTATTTATAGGCGTAGGCTGCTGCTATCTTGCTGAAAACTTGGGAGAACTCTTCTGGCACGTGAGGGGGCCCATACGTACGGTCTCGGGAAGTTTGGGCCCACTTCGGCATCGGTTCGAACTCCATTCGAACCGATCAAGAATTCATCCAATCAAGGTGAAATTTGGCGTGGACATTCTTCATCATGTGTGGAAGCATCTGTGAAAATTTCATGGCATTTGGATCAGTAGGTTAAGAGATATGCAGGTTTCGAAATTGACTTCACGGTGAGGCTGTTGCGTTCGAACCCCTGTTGCTTGAAACGATGATTTCGAAACCAGTGTGGCACGCGACTTCGTGGTGACGTGGAGCGCGAGTTTCGAACCGATCCGGACTTCTCTCCGTGTTGACCGCTTCGACTCCATATATCTCGGCGCATTCGAACCGATGGAAGACACGTCATCAAGGTTGGTTGACCCCGTGGGTTCGAATGAGGCTACTCAGGATGGGTTCGAAGATGATATCACGGATGGGTTCGAAGCATGGCTTTGTGATGGGTTCGAAGCTAGGTTTTGTGATGGGTTCGAACTAGTTGGGTTCGAAGTGGAGTCGAGGCTGATGGTTTCGGACTAGATGGACTCGAACCCGATGGGTTCGAGTGTGGCATGGCTGGGCTATCGGTTCGAACGCAGATGGGTTCGAACTAGATGGTTTCGAACCGATGGATACGAACTCCATCGATTCGAATTGGGCAAATGCTTATGGATTCGAGGCGCGGCCTTATTTCTTGGGTTCGAACCAGACGGGTTCGAACGTAGGTAGTGTGATGGTTTCGAATATGATGGGTTCGAACACTGTGGGTTCGAACCGAGCAATGTCAATTCCTCTTATCTTGATTCCATCATAACTTGAGCATACGACCTCGGATTGACTTGAAATTTGGAATGCAGGTTCCTATGATCTTTCTTGTCATGTCCTATGAATTGTGGCCCATTCCGGACTCGGACGAAATTCATCGATATCCATGGTTATCCTGCAATGCATGGTCGATATTCATGAATAGTAATCATTGATTTCTAGTAAATTTTGGATATCTCAACTTTGCCAAAAGTTGGGATAACATAAGGCCTGAGTCGTTAGGTCGTAAGTCGTGGGTTAGGTCCATACGGCTTAGGACTTAGGAAGGGATGCGCGCAGAAGTTAAGTCGCGCATAGGTTGTGAGCCGTTGAGTCGTGCCTGTGTTGAGTCGTGTGTGTGTTGAACCGTATGTCATTGAGTCGTTAGGGGCTTGAGTCGTGGACGACTCATGGGTTAGGTCGTGGGCGACTTAAGGGGGGACGACTCATGGGGATTTCAGCCTATAAATAGAGGGGTCTGGCTCACTTTTTGGCACCGGATTTTGAAGCGACGAAGTGCTGCCATTTTGAGAGCTCGACTACAACATTTCTTCACTTCTTTTCTCCACTCTAATCTAGTGATGCCATCCATCTAGATTGAAGATCAAATCGAAGATCCAAGAGCCAAAGTTGAAGATCTTCATCCATTGAAGTGAGATTTCACCGTTTGAAGCGAGATTTTGACGGATCAAGCTTTGTTCTTCGCCATCCAGATCTGGAGTTAGTTGATTTTGAGGTGTTTAGGTGATTTGGTGAGTGGTAGTTATCTCTCACACGGACCCAAAGGAGTATATTGGATCGGTGGTTTATTTATGTGTTAAAGAGAGTGATTTCGTGCATTTTCTTAAGTCTGCATGTAGATCTATGGTTCATGATGATTTGACACCTATTTTACTACATGTTCACTTATGCAAGTTCATTCAACAAGTTGTAGAGATATTGTTCATGATTCATGTGTGTTAGAATGCATGTTAGATTTGGACACTTTATTTACGAAATTGCCATTATTGTTGTAATTGTTTATTTAGATCTTGTTTGAATGATTCATTATTTGGATTAATGTTTGATTTGATTGATTAGTTGATTGATAACTTGATTTGGACAAGTTGGTTGAAGGTGATTCAAAAGCTAAGTGGAAAGGCTCTTGAATGGTGAAAGCTGCCTGTGGCATATAAAGCGGATGTGGAAACTCATATGGATAGATTCGATGATGATGGACTTTGCCATGAGGCGATGAGGCAAAGCATGATATTGAGATGGGACTTTGCTATGATGCGATGAGGCAAAGCGTGATGTTGAGATGGGACGGGTGATGATGACGTTCCAAGCACGGGTCACGACGATGTACGAAGCTATGTTGATAACTCGGTGATGCGGTCCGAGTTTGTGTGGATAATGGTGGGCTCGAGAGGCGCTTGAGCAAGTGTGAGAATAGTCATCGAGGAGGATGACTAGGAAGCTTGGATCTTATCGTTATTGAAGGTTCTAGCATGCTCAAAGCAAGACTACGTTGGAACGGGTCACGATGACGTTCCAGACACGGGTCATGACGACGTGTTAGTACTCTGGGCAGATGCGATAGTCCTAGGCACGGGACATGATGACGTGCGGAGTTATGTCTAGAACCGGGGTAGCCATTAACCCTTGACGGACGGCTGAAAGAAGGTGCCGGTCATTCAATTAACGGTAATATCGAGGCAATGTTAACAGTGATAGCCAGAGTCATGGATGTTTGATTGTACTATCATTCGGCCTCAAGAGCGGTGTTTTCTGGGTGCTTATCTGATCTTGGTTTAGGCCTTGGGGGTTTGTATTTGGAAAACATCGACCTTGACTCGAGTGATAATTACTTTACTTAAATTGTCTTCTTTCCTATGCTTGTTTATGCTTAATGTGTCTGGGGGCTATCACTGTAGAATGAGGTGGAGTGGGATGGTTGAGTTCCTATTCCTTTTATCCTTTATGCTCTTTTGGTATGTTTGATAGTTAATGTACTGCTCACTAAGACTGTTGTCTGACTCAAAGTTTTATGTTCAACTCTTATTACCTTGGGCTGTTCATCCATGTTGGGATGGGCAGACTAGGTAGCAAGTGACAGGTGCTGTTTTTAAGGATCTACGATGATGATGACGAAGACGAGCTGGAGGCTAGCATATTAGTTTTCCTACTATATGTACTGGATGTTCCGCTGTTTGTTTGATACTCTGAGTGTTATGTAGTAAGGCTTGATGTATTGACTATTCAGATGATTGTATAAAACCATTATGAGTTTATATGATTCTGTTCTATGGAGCTTCACTATGTATATTTTCTATTGTATTTTGTCCATGCGCTGTGAGTAAGGCGATATATTCCGCTGTTTTATTTTACCCTGACTATCGTCCATGTCTGCCTGGCACGCCTTGTAGCGCACTATTTCCTTGTTTTGGTGCGGGAGTCATGGGCGGTCGTCACATTTGGTATTAGAGCTTTGGTTAATCGATTTTAGCCAACGCTCGCTGACGTAGCTACGTATGAGAGATGTAATTATAGTTTTGATGGATGATTACTATATATAATATAGTAGCTTAGAGGGATTTGAACTCCTTATGTAGTTGTTTCTCAAGGTGTTCTAAATCATTCCTTTTTGTAGATATTAAGGATGAGTCGAAGTAAGAGACAAGCTGCTAGGGAAAGCCGTGCTGCTGGGGGAGCTACTGATTATGCTGCTATGTTTGAGGCTATGATGACTTCGGTCTTGAGAAGGATACCAGCCTCGGGGTCATCAGTAGATGTTGGAGTTCAAGTTCAAGCTCCAAGACCAGTGGATTTTGCTAAGTTGTGCAAGGACTATACTTCTCTTGGAGGAAAGTTTTTCTTGGGGACAGAATCAACCGTTGAAGTTCAGAGATGGATTGATGCTTGTAGAAGGATCTTTGGTGATTTAGGGATTAAGGATGCAACTAAGAGGAAGCTTGCATCAGGACAGCTTCAAGGGAGAGCTTCAGATTGGTGGAATTCTATCACCATTGATGCTCCAGAGGAAGAGATTACTTGGGAGCAATTCGAAGCTAGATTTGAAGCTAAGTTCATTTCTACAGCCCAGAAATCTGTCTTGTTTAAGAAGTTTGTGGAGCTCAAGCTAGGTGGAAGATCAGTTCTTGATTATGTTTCTGAGTTTGAAGCTTTGTCCAAGTATGCTCGGTCATATATTGATTCTCCCTATCAGAAAAATGAGAAGTTTGTGACAGGCTTGGATAGTTACCTTGGGAAACAGTTGGTGGATCATTTGGACGATCCGTTTGAGAAGCTTGTGGAGAAAGCTCTAAGGCACGAGAGTTTTTTTCCTAAGGAAGGATCTGTTGTTGCTGTGACCAAGGAAGAGTACAAAACACAGCAGGGTGGAAACAAGAAGAGGAAGCAGCAACAGCAGAAGGGTAAGGATGGCCAGAAGAAGCCGAAGGGCGAAGTGATCTGCTACAATTGTCGGCATAAGGGCCATTTCTCTAGGGATTGCAAGAATCCAAAGGTGCAGTTGAAGTGCCACCACTGTGATAAGCTGGGGCATATCAGGAAGGACTGTCCAGAACCAAGGAAAGATAAACAGATTGTGCAAGCTTATGCTTTGGGAGCTGTTCCATCGTCTTCGAAAGCTCCTACTGCTGAAGAGAAGGGGAAGAGTGTGGTGGTTCAAGGTACTCTTTCCATTTGTGGTGTTCCAGTTAGAGTGTTGTTTGATACTGGAGCGTCGCATTCCTTTGTTTGTAGTGAACTTGTAGGCCGGTTGGGTTTGGAACCGGATATTGTTGATAGACCATTGGTTGTGACTAATCCAGTTGGCGGTTCGTCTTGTTTGTGTATGTTATGCCGTGGTCTAGTTGTGTCGAGTCATGATTGCTCTTTTGTTTGTGATTGTTTTGTTCTGAACTTTGTGGGGTTCGGAATTATTTTACGTATGGACTGGCTTAAGAAGTATACAGCAAGGATTGATTGTGAGAGGCTAGAGGTGACAGTCGGGAATGTGGACGGGCGAAAGGTTGTGATACGATGTAAGCATGAGGAAGGCGTCTTCATGAGCTTCATGTATTCGCTGGTTGTTCCACCGGATGGACTGTCATCGGTGCCTATTGTGAATAGATTTGAGGATGTCTTTGACGAAGTCAAAGGATTACCGCCGCATAGGGAGATCGAGTTTCGTATCGATCTAAATGAGGGAGCCAGACCTGTTGTGATGCCTCTTAGGCGGACGGCGCCTAGGGAACAGCAAGAGTTGAAGGTGCAAGTTGATAACCTTTTACGGAAAGGATTCATTCGGTGTAGCGTGTCCGAATGGGGTGCACCAGTTGTGTTCGCAACCAAAGCGGATGGATCATTGAGGTTGTGTGTGGATTATCGTGAGCTGAATAAGGTGACTAAGAAGAACAAGTATCCATTGCCGAGAATAGATGACTTGTTTGATCAGCTTCACGAAGCTAGGGTGTTTTCTCAGTTGGATTTAGCAACGCGATTTCACCAGTTGAGAGTGGCAAAGGATAGTGTGCCGAAGACTGCTTTTAGGACACCATCCGGTTTTTATGAGTGGCTGGTAATGCCGTTTGGATTGACTAACGCACCAGCATATTTTGTGGATCTTATGAATAGAGTGTTCAGAGATCAGTTGAACAAGTTTGTACTTGTGTTCGTGGATGATATTCTGATTTATTCCAGAACTGAGGAAGAGCACAAGACACACTTGCGGATTGTTTTGGAAATCTTGCGAAAACATCAGCTAAAGGCTAAGTTTTCGAAGTGTCACTTCTGGAAGAGTGAAGTGAGGTTCTTAGGCCATGTTATCTCCAGAAGTGGAATAGCGGTTGATCCCGCTAAGGTGGCCGCGATCCAGGATTGGGTTAGACCTAAGAATGCATCTGATGTGAGAAGTTTTCTTGGATTAGCAGGATATTATCGTCGGTTTATCAAAGACTTTTCCAAGATAGCTGCACCGTTAACAGGTTTGACGAAAAAGAACCAAGTGTTCAGATGGGATGCTAAGTGTGAGCAAGCTTTCGGAATCCTAAAAGAGCAACTGACAAGTGCTCCTATTTTGACTATTCCGAGTGGGAATGATGAGAAGGTGGTTTACACCGATGCATGTGGTACTGGACTTGGAGCAGTGCTAATGCAGAAGGATAAAGTTGTTGCGTATGCTAGTCGACAACTGAAGCCGCATGAAAGGAATTATCCGACTCATGATTTGGAGTTTGCGGCAATTGTATTTGCTTTAATGATGTGGAGACATTACCTATTGGGAGTTCGATTCGAGTAGTTTACGGATCATAAGTCGTTGAAGTATCTGTTCTCCCAAAAGGATTTGAATCTTCGACAGCAACGATGGCTAGAGTTTTTAGCATCATATGATTTTGGCATAGCCTATACTTCGGGAAAAGGTAACGCAGTGGCAGATGCGTTAAGTCGAAGACATGCAGGATTGGGAGCCATGTTTTCAGAATGGAAGAGTGTCGAGTATTTGGCTGGATTTGACATCAGGCCTAGATATGAATTGGAACCTGAGATGTTGGCAAACTTATCGATAAGACCTACTCTTGTGGAATGGATTGGTGAGAGCCAAAAGCGAGACGATAAGCTTGTCAAGATTATCCGTGAGTTGGAATCTGGATTGGAGCCAGAGAAGGATAAAGGATTCGAGGTCGATCAAGGGGGTTGGCTTCGGAAACAAGGACGACTAGTAGTTCCCGATATAGATGAATTGAGAGATGAAGTTCTGAGGGAAAGTCATCACTCGAAATTGACTTTCATCCAGGTGGAAATAAGATGTATCGGGATATGAAGAGAACCTACTACTGGGAAGGTATGAGGAAGGATGTTGGAAATTTTATTTCCAAGTGTATGAACTGCCAGTTGGTGAAAGCTAAGCAGAAGAAGCCCAGTGGATTGCTACAGCCATTTGAGGTTCCTACATGGAAGTGGGAGCAGATATCGATGAATTTTATCGATGGTCTACCTAGAACCAGGGCAGGGAATGAAGGGTTTTGGGTCATTGTAGATCGTTTGACCAAGAGTGCAAGATTCATTCCTGTTCGATCAACTAGGACTGCATCGAAGTTGGCTGAGCTTTATGTTAAGTGGATAGTTCGATTCCATGGTATTCCGAAGAGTATAGTGAGCGATCGAGACCCATTGTTCACTAATGGATTTTGGAAGAGCTTCCAGGAAGTTTTGGGAACTGAGTTGTGTTTGAGTACAGCTTATCATCCCCAAACAGATGGTCAGACCTAGAGAGTCAACCGAGTTTTGGAAGATCTCCTGAGGGCTTGTGTTTTGGATTTTGGAGGATCATGGGAAGATCATCTTCATTTGGTGGAATTTGCATATAATAACAGTTACCAGTCAAGTATTGGTATGGCACCGTATGAAGCATTGTATGGAAGACCGTGTAACTCTCCGACATGTTGGTTGGAAACTGGACAAAAGTTGATACTTGGGCCAGAGATGATTCGACAGACTACGGATTGTATAGAGATCATTCGGCGACGAATGAAGGCAGCCCAAGAGCGTCAGAAAAGTTATGCCGATAATCGTCGTAAGGATTTGGAATTCGACGTAGGCGATATGGTTTTTGTGAAGATTTCTCCACTGAAGAATGTTATTCGATTTGCGAAGAAAGGGAAATTGACTCCGAGATTTGTTGGACCATTCCCGATTATTGAGCGAATTGGAAAGCTCGCTTATAGATAGGAGTTACCGGAAAGGATGGCGGGTGTGCACAATGTTTTTCATGTATCTTATCTACGGAAGTATGTGCACGACTCGAATGTGGTGGTTTCTGCTGATAGCTGTGAAGATGTAGAGGTTGATCCAGTTGTTAGAAGACCTCGTAAGCCGCTTTATGTTGTTGGAATCGATACGAAACAGCTTAGGAGGAAGACGGTTACGTTGCTCAAGGTACAATGGAGTGATGGTGTTAACGACTGTACGTGGGAGGAGGAAGAGAGGATGAAGGCAGCTCATCCTGAACTCTTCGAGGTATGGCCCTAAGGTGTCGTGACATCTCACGAATTTGTAACTTGTTCTAGTCTTAGAATTCTACATGCTAGGCTAGTAATTGGATGCATGGTTTGTTGATTTGCTATGGATGGTAGGCATGCGGAATAACTTTGGTCGCTCTTGTTTGTTTGGAATTTCAGGGGCGAAATTTCTAAGGGGGAGAGAATGTAACGACCCGTATTTTTACGGATCGAAACATTGTTAAACTATATGCTTTAAGTCGTATTGTTGATAAGTCGTTCAGAGTTTAAGTCAATTGGAGCTTGAGTCGTGTAGGAGCATAGATGACTTAAGGTGTTGCAGAGTTAAGGGATAAATCGTTAACGAGTTGTGAGTTACTGGGGTTTTAAGTCGTAAACGACTTATAGGAACAGGCGACCTATAGGATGTGACCGACTCGTAGATGAGACCGACCTAAGCAGGCTACGGCTTAACAGGGTTAGCGGGTTAAAGAGTTAAGACAGTGGACGGGTCAAGGATGCAACGACTTAAAGGTTAATGGCTTAGGTCGTGAGTCTCTGTGTGCTGGGATGAGTCGTATGACCGAGTTAAGGAAGTTTGCGGCATAGAGGTCTAGGAGTTAACGACCTAGTAGTAAACGACCTAAGTTGGATCTGTGTATAGTGTTACGTTGTAGACGAGATAAGGCCTGAGTCGTTAGGTCGTAAGTCGTGGGTTAGGTCCATACGGCTTAGGACTTAGGAAGGAATGCGCGCAGAAGTTAAGTCGCGCATAGGTTGTGAGCCGTTGAGTCGTGCCTGTGTTGAGTCATGTGTGTGTTGAACCGTATGTCATTGAGTCGTTAGGGGCTTGAGTCGTGGACGACTCATGGGTTAGGTCGTGGGCGACTTAAGGGGGGACGACTCATGGGGATTTCAGCCTATAAATAGAGGGTTTTGGCTCACTTTTTGGCACCGGATTTTGAAGCGACGAAGTGCTGCCATTTTGAGAGCTCGACT
Organism: Allium cepa; assembly: GCA_030765085.1. NCBI lineage: Eukaryota > Viridiplantae > Streptophyta > Magnoliopsida > Asparagales > Amaryllidaceae > Allium > Allium cepa. The sequence continues at coordinate 30,290,777 of CM060943.1, read as the reverse complement.
ACAACATTTCTTCACTTCTTTTCTCCACTCTAATCTAGTGATGCCATCCATCTAGATTGAAGATCAAATCGAAGATCCAAGAGCCAAAGTTGAAGATCTTCATCCATTGAAGTGAGATTTCACCGTTTGAAGCGAGATTTTGCCGGATCAAGCTTTGTTCTTCGCTGTCCAGATCTGGAGTTAGTTGATTTTGAGGTGTTTAGGTGATTTGGTGAGTGGTAGTTATCTCTCACACGGACCCAAAGGAGTATATTGGATCGGTGGTTTGTTTATGTGTTAAAGAGAGTGATTTCGTGCATTTTCTTAAGTTTGCATGTAGATCTATGGTTCATGATGATTTGACACCTATTTTTGTACATTTTCACTTATGCAAGTTCATTCATCAAGTTGTAGAGATATTGTTCATGATTCATGTGTGTTAGAATGCATGTTAGATTTGGACACTTTATTTACGAAATTGCCATTATTGTTGTAATTATTTATTTAGATCTTGTTTGAATGATTATTTATTTGGATTAATGTTTGATTTGATTGATTAGTTGATTGATAACTTGATTTGGACAAGTTGGTTGAAGGTGATTCAAAAGCTAAGTGGAAAGGCTCTTGAATGGTGAAAGCTGCCTGTGGCATATGAAGCGGATGTGGAAACTCATATGGATAGATTCGATGATGGACTTTGCCATGAGGCGATGAGGCAAAGCATGATATTGAGATGGGACTTTGCTATGATGCGATGAGGCAAAGCGTGATGTTGAGATGGGACGGGTCATGATGACGTTCCAAGCACGGGTCACGACGATGTGCGAAGCTATGTTGATAACTCGGTGATGCGGTCCGAGTTTGAGTGGATAATGGTGGGCTCGAGAGGCGCTTGAGCAAGTGTGAGAATAGTCGTCGAGGAGGATGACTAGGAAGCTTGGATCTTATCGTTGTTGAAGGTTCTAGCATGCTCAAAGCAAGACTACGTTGGAACGGGTCACGATGACGTTCCAGACACGGGTAATGATGACGTGTTAGTACTCTGGGCAGATGCAATAGTCCTAGGCACGGGTCATGATGACGTGCGGAGTTATGTCTAGAACCGGGGTTGCCATTAACCCTTGACGGACGACTGAAAGAAGGTGCCGGTCATTCAATTAACGGTAATATCGAGGCAATGTTAACAGTGATAGCCAGAGTCATGGATGTTTGATGGTACTATCATTCGGCCTCAAGAGCGGTGTTTTCTGGGTGCTTATCTGATCTTGGTTTAGGCCTTGGGGGTTTGTATTTGGAAAACATCGACCTTAACTCGAGTGATAATTACTTTACTTAAATTGTCTTCTTTGCTATGCTTGTTTATGCTTAGTGGTCTGGGGGCTATCACTGTAGAATTAGGTGCAGTGGGATGGTTGAGTTCCTATTCCTTTTATCCTTTATGCTCTTTTGGTATGTTTGATAGTTAATTTACTGCTCACTAAGACTGTTGTCTGACTCAAGGTTTTATGTTCAACTCTTATTACCTTGGGCTGTTCATCCATGTTGGGATGGGCAGACTAGGTAGCAGGTGACAGGTGCTGTTCTTAAGGATCTACGATGATGATGACGAAGACGAGCTGGACGCTAGCATATTAGTTTTCCTACTATATGTACTGGATGTTCCGCTGTTTGTTTGATACTCTGAGTGTTATGTAGTGAGGCTTGATGTATTGACTATTCAGATGATTGTATAAAACCATTATGAGTTTATATGATTCTGTTTTATGGAGCTTCACTATGTATATTTTCTATTGTATTTTGTCCATGCGCTGTGAGTAATGCGATAGATTCCGCTGTTTTATTTTACCCTGACTATCGTCCATGGCTGTCTGGCACGCTTTGCAGCGCACTATTTCCTTGTTTTTGTGAGGGAGTCATGGGCGGTCGTCACAAGTTGAGTAGTATTTCAATACCCATTTCTCGAGTGCATTTCAACAATTGTTGTTGTAATCTCCTATGTCACTTCCGTCAAGCAACCTGAAAAAGTCCTTCTTCGTATCGTTCTTGTTCGAATCCATCAGATGTGCTTGTCTTCGTATCGATCAGATGGATGGATACGATTTGCATGTGCGTATCGATACGAAATGGAGGCAGATGGATGGATACGAAGTACATGTGAGTATCGATTCGAATTGGCGGCAGATGGATGGATACGAAGTAGCGCTTCCTGATGGATACGAAGTAGCGCTCCCTGATGGATACGAAGTCGCGCTCCATGATGGGTACAAAGTAGCGCTCCATGATGGGTACGAAGTAGCGCTCCATGATGGATACGAAGTAGAGCTGCGTGATGGATATGAAGCTATGGATACGAGATTCATCACATTTGCTGGATAGGAAGCTATGGATACGAAATTCACCACATTTCCTGGATTCGAAACTATGGATACGAACTTCACCACATTTCCTGGATACGAAGCTATGGATACGAAATTCACCACATTTTCTAGATTCGAAGCTATGGATACGAAATTCACCACATTTTCTGGATTCGAAGCTATGGATACGAAATTCACCACATTTCCTGGATTCGAAGCTATGGATACAAAATTCACCACATTTCCTGGATACGAAGCTATGGATACGAAATTCACCACATTTTCTGGATTCGAAGCTATGGATACGAAATTCACCACATTTTCTGGATTCGAAGCTATGGATACGAAATTGATCAGAGTGCTCCTGTCCTCGAGTCCATCAAGCGAGGTTTCTTTGAATCCAACGTATTGAAGAAAACGTCGAATCGATCCACAGTAACGAACAATGATCGATTCGAACAAGTGCCAACATCATTGATTCAAAGGAGACAAACCTTCGAATCCAACACCTCGAAACCACCAAGTCCACACAGCTAAAACCCGGGAATATGACCCAGAAAACTCGGAGAAAAAGGACCCGAACTATGCGCGACACCTCATTGCCTTCACTTGCAGAGGCATGGATTTGACCCTATGGATTCGAACCATATCGATTCGAACGAATCCATAGGGCGAAGAACTCCACCTTGAATCGATTATAACTTGAGATCTACAAATCTGTTTGCACCAAAATTGGGCACAACACTCTTCGGATGTGTTTGAAGAGATAAAATGAAGGGAATAAATATAAAATGAAGCAGATCTAACAAACACACCAATAAACATATAAGAAAGTTCGCAGAAACACAGAGTTTTAGAGTGGTTCGGCGTGTTGCCTACGTCCATTATGAACTTTTATCACTTTATTGCTTGATACTTGAAGATTACAAGTTTTTGATAGCGAAGTACAGCAGATAATAAGCTTAAATTCGAGATCAATGGCAGTAACGGCGTTCTGCAGTGAACGTGGCAGAGTCCGGGCGTTCTTTTACTCCCAAAATTCTCCGATCCCCTTTCCGAATGACCAGAGGCTCTATTTATAGGTGTTGGAGGCTAATATTTCGCCTAAAATTCGGGGAGACCGCTTCTGGCACGTGAGGGGGCCCACAGGCCTGGATTCTGGAGGTCCGGGCCCACTTTGGGATCGATTCGACCCTTGGTTCGAATCGATCAAGAATTCATCCGATTGAGCTGAAATTTGGCATGAACATTCCTCATGTTGGCAGTAAGCTACTGTGAAAATTTCATATCATTTGGACTTGTAGATCTCGAGTTATGATGGATGCAAGTTGGTGTTTTTCTGTCCGGGATCGATTCGAACTCAACTTCGAATCGATCAATAATTCATCCGATTGAGCTGAAATTTGGCATGAACATTCCACATGTTGGCAGTAAGCTACTGTGAAAATTTCATAGCATTTGGACTTATAGATCTCGAGATATGATGGATGCAAGTTGGTCCGTGATCGATACGATGCAACTTCGAATCGATCAAGAATTTATCCGATGGAGCTGAAATTTGGCGTGAACATTCTTTAGGTTGCCAGTCGGCTCCTGTCCAAATTTGGTGGCATTTGGACTTATAGATCTCGAGATATGATCGATGCAAGTTGGTCCGTGATAGATACGATGCAACTTCGAATCGATCAAGAATTCATCCGATGGAGCTGAAATTTGGCGTGAACATTCTTTAGGTTGCCAGTCGGCTCCTGTACAAATTTGGTGGCATTTGGACTTATAAATCTCGAGATATGATCGATGCAATTTTGGATTTCTCAACCGTGATCCATCAATATCTTGAGCATACGAACTCCGATTGACTTGAAATTTGGAACATTGGCTTTCTCAGCTTTGCTTTTCATGTCCTATAAATTGTAGCTCGATCCGGATTCGAAATTTTTTTACCGACATCCATAGTAGACCTATGTATAACTGATCTCCAGGACGAACCATCCTTGGTTTCTAGTCAAGTTCTTGGTGTCACGGCCTTGCCAAAAGGCGGGATAACAAAATCCAAATGCTATGAAATTTTCATAGGAACTTGCGTACATATGGAAGAATGTTCACGCCAAGTTTCATCACAATTGCACCATTTCTCGATCGATTCGAACCAAGGGTCGAATCGATCCCAATGTGGGCCCGGATCTCTAGATTTCGTCCATGTGGGCCCCCCTTACGTGCCTAAAGCGTTCTCCCCGGATTTTAGGCAAAATATCAGCCTCCTACACCTATAAATAGAGCCCCTGGACATTCAGAAAAGGGATCGGAGAATTTTTAGTAAGAAGCAACGCCTAAACTCTGCCAGAATCACTCCATAGCACCACTGCTGCCCCTGATTTCGAATTTTGGTTTAAGATCTGCTGTACTTTGTCATAAAAAAGTTGTATTCTCTGAACGTCGAGCAATAAAATAACAAAACTTCATAGTGGACGTAGGCAAATCGCCGAACCACTCTAAATTGTTGTCTTCTGTGCAATTTACTTTCTGTTGCTTGGAGTTTTTATTAGATAATCCACATTTTCAATTTGCTTTCTTCATTTATTATCTCTTCAAAAACTTCCGAAGAGTGTTGTGCCCAATTTTGACATAAACACTTTGGTGCTTTCACTGAGAAAACCCAGTTTTTCTCCTGCTCCGTGGATCTATCGTCGATACCGGATTGCATAAATCTAACAGAAAGATCCAGATACAGTTTCAGATTCCTTCCGTTCTACTCAAATTTGTATAAAGTCTAGAAAAGGATTCTACCCATCAAGATGGTGAGTACTAGAACCACCTCCAATGTCGGTGATCAGGAAGTCATGGATAGGCAAAATCCTCCGCAACTACCTCCATCCAATCAAGACGTAACCGGACCCTCAGATCCATCAGGCCCGGTCACTCGATAAGAATTCCAGTCGCTGCTTCAAGAGCTGACCCAGAGTCGGCAACAACTAACAGATCAGCTCCGCGCCAATGCCGAGCTGACTAATCAATTGAATCGTCGTAAGCACAGAAGATCTAGAAGAGATCATGCTTCACGCTCCTCCACGGAAAGCTCTGCCTCCTCCTATCATCCTCACCAGTCTCCACGATCCCGACCGGATGGAGAGGATGCACAAATCGCGGGTATCAACCAGCAATGACCGTTGGACAACTAAGGGTCGGACCATCGGCCAGTTTCCAGGTCGGAACTTCCTCCCGAGGAGGTACCGCTCCTCATTACACTACAGATAACCGCGCTACGACTACCGCGGAGGGAACATGGGTCGGCACCCGAGACCAGTCAAACCTGGATCACCGTCAGATTCGACATTCTCCTGAACCATACGTCCCAGAGGACTATGAGCCGAGAAGGCAAGGTGCGGACTATCGGCAGCGTCCAGTCCGTTCTCACAATAACGAACCCAATCATGCCTTGGCTCGACACACATATAATGTCCAAATGCCAGATATTTCAGCTATGGTTCGACAGATGATTCGTGAGAGTCAAGGCCTCACAAATGACGACTGGGGAATTTTCGATATTCTTACTGTCGAACCTCCACGGCGATTCAGGATGCTAACTCTGCCCATCTATGAAGGAAACTCCGACCCCAACCAACATATTTTAAAATATGAGTGGTCAATGACCGCTGCCAGAGCTGACGATGCAGTAAAGTGTCGCAGTTTCCCCATATCCTTGGGGGGCATCGCTACCATGTGGTTCACTCGACTGCCATCACGATCCATCTCTTCCTTCGACCAGTTAGCCACGAAATTTGTTGAACAATTCTGCATGCACATCGCAAGACCAAAAGATGTCAACACTCTATCCAGCGTCACCCAACCTCCTGGGGAGACGCTCAGACACTACTTAGAGAGATTCCATACTGCATGTGCAGAGATCAGCAATCCAAATGATAACTCCATCCTTATGGCACTGACCAAGGGAATCGACCTTGATTTCGAATTTTGCAACTGGTTGGCTGGAAAACCACCTGCATCATTGGACCGTTTCCACACCAAGGCGGCTCAATTCCTTAGAAGGGAAGACGCGAAACAGTCTAGGAAGCAAGATGATGCAGGACCAATCACGGAAGGGATCCAGAGCAATGTGACGGTTAAGCAGTCCGGCGAGACTTCCGGAAAAGTTCAGCTAAATATTCAAAACAAGCAAACCCCACGGAGGGAGAGTGTGAATCAAAATAAAAAACGAGATCAGAGTCGCGGCCCACAACGCAAAAGTCCTATGTTTGACAGCTACACTCCATTGAATACATCATTGGAGAACTTGTATCTACAAACATGTAATACAATCCAATATAAAAAACCTGCACCAAAACCATCGTCGAAAAGACAGATCTACACAGGGAAATTTTGCAGGTTTCATGAGAGCTATGGGCACAATACAAATGAATGCCGTCATTTACAAGATCTCGTGGAAAAGCTGATAGAGAAAGAAAGTTAGAGCAGTTTGTGCGGGCACCGCTACCCGAAGGAGCGCGCCCATCAAATCAAGGACGTATCCCCGATCAGGCAAGAAAGGAAGAGCCCGCTCGAACTAGCGGGAGATTAGTGATAAATGCTGTAAGCGGTGGTCCTCGTCCAGCGGATCAAAGCTGGAGGGAAATGGGGTCGCACGCCGACATAGCTAAGCATGCGAACCTAAAGCGTGAAAGTAACTTGAATGACGAATTTTCACCCAAACGACGAAAGGTATCAACCAATGACATGGTTTTTCGAGGTGACGATGCTGATAAAATTGGAGCCCCGACCACTGATCCGCTCATCATATCAGCCCAAGTAGGACCGGCATGGATGAGAAGAATACTGGTGGACAATGGAAGCTCAGTAAATATCCTATTTGGACGAGCCTACAACCAGATGGGGACGAGTGACGAAGATCTAAAACCATGCAAAACTCTCATTCATGGGTTCAACGGTAGCGCCGTCGTACCCGTTGGAGTAACAAAATTACCAGTTGAGTTGGGAACCAGAATTCGCAGGAGAGTCTGAACATTATAGTTCGTTGTGCTGGAAATAAACTTTTCTTACAATGCCTTCTTGGGCCGGCCGACCCTTGCTGAATTTAGGGCTGTTATTGCCCCATGGTGCCTAACCTTAAAATTCCCTACCGACAGAGGAGTTGGTGTTGTTATGGGGGACCAAGCCGATTTGGGAACCATCATACTCAAGAAGCGAGCTCCCAAGTTGCACGATGTCTGGGTTCAACCCCGAACTTTCAAAATTGGTTATTTCGTCTGCAGAAGAGTATGCTCAACACCCTCGTACGTGGAACCAACGTCGGAAGGGCCATGTGCGATTGAACAAAAACTCGGGCATGACTTGTTCTTGTTGTCAACTCTTGGCGGTCCTATTTTGCTCGGAGCCTGGAGCCGCAAAAACCTTCGCCATTACTGTGCATGACAGGCTCTGTTTATTTAATTTTCTAGACGTTCGCAATTTGTTTTGACATTTCGAAATTAGAATTTGTAATAAGGCAACTGACTTTGCCCCATTTTCTTATTTTCAGCAATAAAATGTCATCTCTCCAAGCCAATGTTGTGGATTATTGAATGCGTTACTTTGCAAGTACCATGATGCACGGAGAGCTAAGTTCCATCATTTGGTGGGATTTATTCAAATAGGGAGTGACTGCGATGCAACCGATCACTCACTAAGTGAAACCCAAGCTTGGGGCAGAACTCTACACCAACATTGACAAGGACTGATACACGACAATCCTTCAGAACTCCAAATTCCCAGAGCGCGAATTGGAGTATAAACATCCGATAAATCATTCCCAAAGCGCGAACGGACTCCAAATTCCCAGAGCGCGAATTTCGAGTATAAACATCCAATAAATCGTTCCCAGAGCACGAACGGACTCCAAATTCCCAAAGCGCGAATTTGGAGTATAAAAATCCAATAAATCGTTCCAGAGCGCGAACGGACTCCAAATTCCCAGAGCGCGAATTTGGAGTATAAACATCCAATAAATCGTTCCCAGAGCGCGAACGGACTCCAAATTCCCCGAGCGCGAATTTGGAGTATAAACATCCAATAAATCGTTCCCAGAGCACGAACGGACTCCAAATTCCCAGAGCGCGAATTTGGAGTATAAACATCCAACAAATCGTTCCCAGAGCGCGAACGGACTCCAAATTCCCAGAGCGCGAATTTGGAGTATAAACATCCAATAAATCGTTCCCCGAGCGCGAACGGACTCCAAATTCCCAGAGCGCGAATTTGGAGTATAAACATCCAATAAATCATTCCTAGAGTGCGAACGGACTCCAAATTCCCAGAGCACGAATTGGAGTATAAACATCGAGTCAGGGTTCCCAGAGCGCGAACCAAAACGTAATCACTAACTCTAACCTCCCAGAGCGTGAATTGGAGTATAAACACTAGCTCATAGTTCCCGGAGTGTGAACTAAAGCACAACTTTTAACTCCGAATTCCCGAAGCATGAATCGGAATATATGTACTAACTTCACGTTCCCGGAGTGTGAACTAAGTTATGAATATTAATGACAATTAATCGGTTCCCAGAGTGTGGACCAAACTGTTGATTACAAGTTATACTAAGTCCCCGGAGTGCAGACGCGCGTGCAGATATAGTGACACCGATGTACACGAGTCAAATAAATGCAATACATGAACAAAGAAGGAAGCTGTTCTCCATTGCATCAACAAGCAGAATGATATTTGATTACATGGCAAAAATCCAAAAAAAAATGTCAATCACGTGGAGGCCGAATCCACAACTACACACGGCTCAAAAAAGAGCAAGAGAAGAAGCAAAAAATATTATTATCAACATCAATATTCCTAATCAGGAGCTTCATTCTTTCTCCTTCTGTGGTTTCTTCTTTGGAGTTGCCTCACCAGGACCGCCGCCCGACTTCCTACGAGACTTCTTGCTCTTCTTCTTCTTTGGCTTATCCTCCGGGTCCGGCATGATATCAACGTCCTCTTCTGAGCTAGAAAGGACGAAGATTCTCTTAAAAGGACGACCCGAAGGCTGCGAAGCTGTAACGGGTGGCGGAACTTCAGTACATGAGATCATAATCGTGCCACCAGGAGAAATAACCATTAAAGGGGTTATGTTTGGTTGAGCAACGTCACCTCCAGGACCACCAACTGCCGTCGCCGTGGCCATTTCAGCGCTTATCTTGGCAAGGATTTCATCTTCTCGAAATGATCGAGCAGCGTCAGATACACTGGCAGACTGCATAGACGAGCAAACCACTGGTGCGACTCCACTCATGGCATATTAAGGGTCGGTAAAAGAACCAAGAGGATGACCGAGAAGCTCCTCTATCATCTGAGCGTCGAACGATATCGAGATCCCCTCTCCAAAATCTCTGGCCATGGCAGCAATCGTAGTTGCCTCAGTAACAATGGCTCCCTGTGTCGGATGTGGCACTGGAGGCGCTGGGGGCACGGCCGCGGGACTTTCACTCATTGAACGAAGAGAAACAAGAATAGTCAGTCCAACAAATTCGTCTTATGGTCGTCATTTTAAGATACACAGAAAGTGTTTAAAGTACCTTCCTTGCTTTGATTTAAAACTTGAGTATGTTCAGAGACAGCAGTCTTTGCCGGAGACAATCCTGGTTGATCCGGGTTATAGGCAGGAACGATTGATGGATCAACCGCAGCGACAACCTCAGATGAGACAGGGGCAGAGGTCATAATGTCCTCGCTATGGCGTGCAGCACCCGATCCCTCGCCAGTCTCCACATGGTGAAAACCCAGTCTCTCTCTCTCAGCAGAAATCATCGCTTCATGGAGAAGTTTCCTTTCCTCCTCAACCAACAAGAGAGACTCGAGCTCAAATTCATCCACGGCACCTTTGGGGAGAGATGCTTTCTTGCTTGCCACCGGCTTTTTCCATGCACTTAGAAGAAGCATAGAATAGTCTCCGAGCAACGAGAGATTCCTGTGCTCAAGCACATTGGCATTATAAGTGTCAAGAAGTTCGTCAAATTCGGCTTTAACTCTGAACCGCTCGGCCTGAACTCTCCCCTCCATTTCATCTTCTACTGCTTTGGCCCTAGCGACGGCCGCATCTTTTTCGGCCTTAAGAGACATAGTCTGCTTGCACGCTTCCTGAGCAGCTACATTGGCAGCATCTTTCTCCTTATTCATCTCGGCAAACTTGGCCTTCAGTTCCTCCAACTCTTTAACCGCCGCATCCCGCTCGGCTGCCACATTTTTATAGCGATGGCCCAAATCTTCAACCAAGGCGCAATGTGGCTATTGCATCTTTACCATCTCAATTAGAGTTGCATCGACCTTTTTTAATGATTCAGTCTCGGCCTTGCGAGAAGAGTCAGCTTCAGTCTGAAGGATTTCAACAATACGGTTTTTCTGGGCCAAATCAGCCTCTAGCTTCTCAATAAATTTAGCCCGATCAAAGGCCGCTTTCGAAGCTTTAACAGCCGCCTTATACCACTCCTTATATTGAGCGTAGAAATCACGAGTATAACTAAGAGCAGTATGCACGGCTTCTTCGGGAATTCTTTTGAGATTTGGAGGAAAAATATAACCGTCGAAGCAAATTTCTGGAAAATCTTTCTTCATTTGAGCACGTTTGGCAGCCCCTTTTCCGGACGGTTCAATAGAAGCCTCCTCCACAGTTGTGATCGTAGCCGTATCAGTTCTGCAACGATGAGATCCAGGCCTCGAAACCTGTAAAGAAGGCTGCTGTCGCGGAGGCTCAGGTATGGGTACGTGACTTCTAGGTGGCGGAGGAGAGCGAGAAGGCGAACGATACCTTCGATCTCTATCTGAACGCTCTTGGCTAGAGTAGCTTTGAGAGTAGCCCCTATTGTGATATTCCTGCCCATAATATCTCCGATCGCGATCGCGATCAGAATCTCTGCGGCGAGAGTCGTGGTAAGACGAGGAATGATGAACTCGTCGAAGTCTATCCAACGTAGAAGGGCGGTTTGACATAGCAATTGCAAAGAAGAAACAGCTCGATTAAGCACCAAAGAAAAGTACTACAAGGAATGCGGTAGTCATGTAGTGTTGTGAAAGTGTATACGAATGTGCAAGACCCCCCGACCAACCAGAAGTGTCAAATACACTAACGGATAAAGACTCGCTTATATCTAATGCTTCCTGGAGTTCTTCCAATCCGGATTTGTGGTGGAGAAATGCGTAGTCCGGGATGGGAATATCATCCAGCCCTTTGAAAATGTCTCCCGACTGGCTAGGAGCGGCTTCACAGATAGTAACCCCAGGGATGGGACGAGTTACAACTACTGTTATCCCAATTTTTGGACAAAACTGGAATATCAATGTTGTGTGCATTTCCACCACGAAGAAGCAGCCAACAAGCGTATACAAGTTGAAGATTTCATTCATAACCCAGGTGCAAAAACTTCATTCGGTATTGAGAAGTCTAAGGCTTCATTCGGCAAAGCCTTATTCGGCAATTCAAGATACCATGTCTCATCCGGCATTCCCAATGGCACTCGTCCCATTCGGCATTCAAGATACCATGTCTCATCCGGCGTTCCCGGTACAGAGTCCATTCGGCATTCCCATCTCCACAAGCCACCGAACCAACCTACCTCCTCCATCACCGGACCAAACAACCACCGAACCATGCTACACCAAACTACCAAACCCTGCTACCACCGAACCACGCTACCACCGAACCGCTCCAACCACACCATACTACTGCCGGTCCAACCCACCACCGGTCCAAGCTCCATACCGAATGGAGGCTCGCCGAACCAAAATTGCCAGTCCAGATTGCTTCAGCCCGGGCCCACCAGCAGCTATATCCATCCAAGACTCCTGCCCCCTGCCTCACTCTATAAATAGAGGGGCAGGGGTACAACAATGGCAGACAAGTTTGAGAGCTCAAGCCTGGAAGGAACTCTCAAACAACTTTAGATACTTGTAATCAAAGCTTTGTACTTGTAATCTAAAGAGGAAAAGGAGAATAACATATAAAGTGGATGTAGGCACGTTCTGGCCGAACCACTATAAAACTGTGTGTCTTTTACCATTTAGTCCCTGCTTTTCATATATTTGCATAAATCATCCAAATCACTAAGAAAAACACAAAATCAATCAACTCATACGACTTCGGGAGTTTGCGTCCATTTTTTACGCAAACATTTTGGTGCTTTCACTGAGAAGAACCAGCTCCCTCTACATTGGATAGAAGTTGAATTTGGAAGTCTAAGAGTTCAGATCTAAGAGTTATGACGAGACAAACAAGTAAAAGGCAAAGACCAGAGAGAAGTGAACACCAAGGAAGTCAAGAGGCTTCCTCAGGGGGGAATCAAGCATCGATCTTCATCACTAGAGATGAGATGGAGGCCATGATGAGAAGACAAGAAGAGATGATCCAGAACTTACTTCAACAAATTGGGCAAATTGGAGCACAGATCCAAGGAGCAACTGGAGTTCAGAACGGAGCAGGACCATCTGGCGCAGCACCAGAGCTAGGGGGCACTCACGCAGAGCATGTTGATCCAACCCCGGGAAGAGAGATGGGGGCATCTGAGCCACCTGGTAACAATAGAGGAATGAACGCTCAGCCGGGGAGGCATACACATGAAAACTCTCACGGACACGGGGGACAGGTCGAGGGCAATGAACAAGGACTACAGCTTAGCAGAGATGGTTAGAAGAGCTATGAGAGGTGGTTTAGTAAATAGAGACTTGGAGGATGTAAACAGGAGTCCTTTTTCTTCTGCGATTAGGATGGCTAGGAACCCACCAGAATTCAAGCTACCATCATTGGACATGTACGACGGGAAAACGGACCCCACGGTCCATCTAACGAAGTATATGAGACATATGGAAGTGCTGGGGGCATCGGAGGAGGTTATGGCCCGGTGCTTTCCACTGTATTTGACGGACATTGCAGCGCTATGGTTTAGGCAACTGGAGAGCGGCTCCATAGGAACATGGGCAGATCTAACTGAGAAATTCATGAGGCAATTCAGGGTTCATATTGCGAGACCCAAGAATGTGATGACTTTGGCAACCTTGAAACAAAAAACTGGAGAAACTTTGAGGAGCTTTCTAACGCGATTTAATGCGGCGGCAGCAGCAGTGGATCGACCAGATCCATCTATGGTCATGATGGCGGCTGTATCTGGAATAGCTGTTAATACAGAGTTCAAGAATTCATTAACCAAGGACCCGCATATGAATCTGGGAGAGTTCTATCATGAGGCTGAAAAGTTTCTGCGCTTGGAAGATGCTATTGCAGAAAGAGAGGAAGAAGATGACGTTTACACAATCAAGAGCGGAAACCCACCTGGACAGGGTGCGGAGACTAGCAAAGGAAAAAGAAAGGCTGAGGATAATGATGACAGGGCGAAGTGGCTACGAAGAGAGCCACGATTCACCACCTATTCAGAACTGAATGAGAGTTTGGAACGGATTTATCAGGATACCAAGGGGCAGGTTCCGTATCGTAAACCAATGCGAAGGGATCCAACCTCTGACGAAAGAAAATCAGATAAGTTTTGTGTATTTCATGAATTGAATGGTCATAACACTAATGATTGTTGGCATCTGAAAGACGAGGTGGAAGGACTTATCAGGAACGGTATGCTCCTTCAGTATGTGAGGAGGCGAACTCCAACGGTGGAGCCAGAGCGACCACCCTCTACATCAGCTAGAGGCGACCCTAGATCAGGGCACCATTTGATTATACATTGATTGCTTGATTAAAGTGACGATGAACAAGTCGTAAGCTTCCACTAACGCAATTAAATCATTTACACATGTACGAGATCGCGAACGATCCCCAGGCATGCTCTGAATGATCATTGACTGCTTAAGAGTGGGAACTTACACTTTGACATCCTTGCTTTGCTGTTGTTTCGGTTTGAACATTTGAATTCTTCCTGTTTGGATATTTCTGCTGTAAGGTACTATTGCTTTAACATTTACAATTCTATGAAAAAGTTATTTACTTGTATGCCCGTTGGATCGCGAACGGTCCACGAGCACCTATTGCATGGCAACGAACTGCCGAAATCTTTGATTCGAAAAATTCCCCCAAACAATGACTCCAACACTGATAATATTAAGTCCCCCCCGGGCACACTCATTCGCCTCGAACGGCACCCGACTTCGAACAGTCACAATTCGCCTCGAACGGCACCCCGACTTCGAACAGTCACAACTCGCCTCGAACGGCACCCGATCGCGAACGGTCACAACTCGCCTCGAACGGCACAACTCGCCTCGAACGGCACCACTCGCCTCGAACGGCACAACTCACCTTACCTCAAATGGCTCGATCGCGAACGGTCGTCATTTGAGGTCCGCCACCTGATCACTGACTATTGCACCTTACCTCAAATGGCTTGATCGCGAACGGTCGTCATTTGAGGACCACCACTTGACCGCGCACTGTCGCACCTTACCTCGAATGACTTGATCACGAACGATCGTCATTTGAAGTTAGGCGCTTGACCCTGAACGGTCACATTTCATCACAAATGGCTCGGTCTCGAACGATCGACGCGTGGAATTACAAACTCGACCGCGCACTGTCGCACTTTACCTCGAATGACTTGATCACGAACGGTCGTCATTTGAAGTTAAGCGCTTGACCTTGAACGGTCACATTTCACTGCAGATGACTCGATCCCGAACGATCGGCGCACGGATTTACGTGCTTGACCGCGCAGGGTCGCCCTTCACCTCGAATGACTCGATCGCGAACGGTCGTCATTTGAAGTTAGGCGCTTGACCATGAACGGCCGCGCTTCATCCCAAATAGCTCGATCCCGAACGGTCGTCATTTGGGGCTATATAAAATATCAAGCTCTTTACAGGTTATCAACAGGATACGAACATCCAGCTCATGGCATTACAAAACACGCCTTCCTACCGCAAGGCATATTTTGGGGGGCAAAGTGCTATCCCAATTTTTGGACAAAACTGGAATATCAATGTTGTGTGCATTTCCACCACGAAGAAGCAGCCAGCAAGCGTAAACAAGTTGAAGATTTCATTCATAACCCAGGTGCAAAAGCTTCATTCGGTATTGAGAAGTCTAAGGCTTCATTCGGCAAAGCCTTATTCGGCAATTCAAGATACCATGTCTCATCCGGCATTCCCAATGGCACTCGTCCCATTCGGCATTCAAGATACCATGTCTCATCCGGCGTTCCCGGTACAGAGTCCATTCGGCATTCCCATCTCCACAAGCCACCGAACCAACCTACCTCCTCCATCACCGGACCAAACAACCACCGAACCATGCTACACCAAACTACCAAACCCTGCTACCACCGAACCACGCTACCACCGAACCGCTCCAACCACACCATACTACTGCCGGTCCAACCCACCACCGGTCCAAGCTCCATACCGAATGGAGGCTCGCCGAACCAAAATTGCCAGTCCAGATTGCTTCAGCCCGGGCCCACCAGCAGCTATATCCATCCAAGACTCCTGCCCCCTGCCTCACTCTATAAATAGAGGGGCAGGGGTACAACAATGGCAGACAAGTTTGAGAGCTCAAGCCTGGAAGGAACTCTCAAACAACTTTAGATACTTGTAATCAAAGCTTTGTACTTGTAATCTAAAGAGGAAAAGGAGAATAACATATAAAGTGGATGTAGGCACGTTCTGGCCGAACCACTATAAAACTGTGTGTCTTTTACCATTTAGTCCCTGCTTTTCATATATTTGCATAAATCATCCAAATCACTAAGAAAAACACAAAATCAATCAACTCATACGACTTTGGGAGTTTGCGTCCATTTTTTACGCAAACAACTACAGACTTCTGTCTCTTAAATTTAGAAGCAACAGCCTTGCCTTTCCGTCCCTCTTCCACTTGGAAAAAGTCGGCTGCTATCTCAGTGTCCGTGGGCGTTCTTTCATCATCGCTGGCTTCCCGTATTACAATGTCGGGTTTTCTCTTTGCAACTCTCTTCTTCTTCCTCGAAGCCGGTTTCGCTAGCCCTTCGACAACGATACTTTGGTCCATTTCAATTAAACCCAGTATCCTTAAGTTATCATCGGCCAACAACGAGTCGATGTGCCATGAGTCGCTTGGGACTGCTTGCAAGCTCTGAACAATGCCTTTGTAATGCCCGTCGGTAGGCCTCGAAATGATGGCTATAAGAAGAACATAGCATTAGTTCAAGTTGTTAGAATGGCTATTTAAGAATGACTTGTAACACTTACGTCTAGACAACCATCTCCTAGCAAACCCTGGGGGGCATCTGACAAAAAACCACTCATTCTTAAAGTAGCTAAGCCTGGTCCAGGCTCCAGTCACAACCTGACAGCTTCTGACCGCTTCCAAGAAAGTAAATGATGGACTATCCACCCGGCTCTTGAAATTAAATATATGCCTAATCTCGTTCTCCCTAGGCGGACGGAAGATGCAATCCATAAATAAAACAAATACGTTGTTCAGCAGCGCATGACCGTTCGGGTGGAGTTGTGAAGGAGCGATTCCAAGATAAGATAGCATCTCCCTTATGTACTGGTTAAAGGGACGAACAACTCCAGCCATACAAGCATGGCGATAAAAAGATGTATATCCTTCAGGAGGATTGTGCGGCCTTTCATCTACAGTGGGTAATAAAACATCATCCGGAGATATGCCATGCTTAAAACATATCCGACCCAATATGGACTCAGAGATATTAGACTGGACAGAATCAATGGGATCCTCGATAAATATAGCCTCCGGCAATTCGTCCGGAGCCGGGTCTATTACTTCAGGAGGAATACGCGGGATCTCAGGAACTGGGAGAGGCGGACTCTGTACTTCTTGCCGTTGAGAGCTCGAAGATTCCATAACTCACTAACTCATCAGAAAGAAACATTAAACACATGAAAAGCCCGTTCATTCCCAATGTGGAGTGTGTGTAGTGCGGTGCAAGTGTTGTGCATTACCTAAGCAGATTTTACAAGCAGAAAAAAGATGTCCGAACAACGAAACTTTAGGATTGGAGCATGAAAATGACCGTCATCGTTGACCTTCACTTCCATACCGTCCAGATGATACTGACCAATTCAAGTATAAATTTGTTATATTTTGGTTAAGTCATGTTTCCGTCGACGATCTTCAAAAGGGAGGTCAAGTCAAATTCGATTATGCATGGCTGAAGCTCGTCGGAGTCAAGTATGCTAAAAGTTCATTAAGCTCATCAAAGTTCAACTTGAAGTTGGTCGTAGTTCAGATGTTGGAGCAAATCAGAGGATCAGAAGTTTCAGATGTTAGAATGTTCGAATCGATCGACTCGAATCGATACGAGTCGAATCGAAGACGTTCGAATCCATACATCGCCTTCGAATCCTTTGCACGATTGAATCCATCCCAACTTTATCGATGCGAGGCATCATCGATTCGAGGAAGCACTAAACAAAGGCTGAATTAAAAACCATCGACTCGAAGACAATCGATTCGAACAGACGTGACTTCGAATCCATAAAAGGGCGTCGATGAGAGCAAACGAATCGCTACGATTTGAAAAATTACTTGTCTACCTTTTATACCGATTCAGGAGAGGATCAATACAAGAGGACGATTGCAGACAATCATAAAGACGGTGTTTTAACTCGAATCTCAAGATCAGTTCAGGGGAGGACCGATGCAGAATTCGATGACAAACAAAATTGACAATGACTTGCAATCATGCAACGTTAACCAAAGTCAAAGTGAACATATATGCACATATGTCTGACTATTATTTGATCTTTTATCATTCGCAGGGATCAAATGTCCATCTCGTCATGATTTCAACGATAAACAGCCGGTCACAATCGTACGACGGTTGGGTACGACAATAAATAATCTAACTCTCCGCAAAGCATGTTCTAATTGTCCAACGATAGACTGCAGCTTTTCAAAGCACGTCATGTTTACACAAGACGTACTTTGGGGGGCAAATGTTATCTCGCCTTTTGGCAAGGCCGAGATACCTAGAAACTGACTGGAAAAAGACAAGATCGCACGTCCTCAACTTGGAGTGATTGATGAGGCAACTACAATTATCGATGAATTTTTCCCGAGTCCGGATCGGGCTACAATTGATAAGGCACGTCAAGCAATGCTGTAGAAACCAACAATCCAAATTACGGGGCAATCCGAGTTCGTATACTCAACATGTCGCAAAAAGAAAAGGAGGTGGATAGGCCTTATTTCAAATCCATACGAAAGACCCAGGCTCGAATCGATCGGAGTTCGAACCATCAGAGCATGCATAGCTTCGAACCCATGAGCAAGCCCTTGCCTCGAATCCATCTCACATGTCTACGTTCGAATCCATCTATGTATGTTTCAGTTCGACTCCATCCAAAGAATGTAAGTTCGAATCCATCGAGGGCATGCCTTGTTTCGAATCCATCAGAGTGTTCCTGTCCTCGAGTCCATCAAGCGAGGTTTCTTCGAATCCAACGTATTGAAGCAAACTTCGAATCGATCCACAGTAACGAAAAATGATCGATTAGAACAAGTGCCAACATCATCGATTCGAAGGAGACAAACCTTCGAATCCAACACCTCGAAACCACCAAGTCCACACAGCTAAAACCCAGGAATATGACCCAGAAAACTCGGTGAAAAAGAAGGATTGACCCGAAGTATGCGCGACACGTCATTGCCTTCACGTGCAGAGGCATGGATTCGACCCTATGGATTCGAACCATATCGATTCGAACGAATCCATAGGGCGAAGAACTCCATCTTGAATCGATTATAACTTGAAATCTACAAATCCAAATGCTATGAAATTTTCACAGGAGCTTGCGTACGCATGGAAGAATGTTCACGCCAAGTTTCGTCACGATTGGACCATTTCTTGATCGATTCGAACCAAGGGTCAAATCAATCCCAATGTAGGCCCGGATCTCCAGATTTCGGCCATGTGGGCCCCCCTCACGTGCCTGAAGCGTTCTCCTCGGATTTTAGGCAAAATATCAGCCTCCTACACCGATAAATAGAGCCCCTGGACATTCAGAAAGGGGATCGGAGAATTTTTAGTAAGAAGCAACGCCTAGACTCTGCCAGAATCGCTCCATAGCACAACTACTGCCCTTGATTTCGAATTTTGGTTTAAGATCTGCAGTACTTTGTCATAAAAAAGTTGTATTCTCCGAACATCGAGCAATAAAATAACAAAACTTCATAGTGGACGTAGGCAAATCACCGAACCACTCTAAATTGTTGTCTTCTGTGCAATTTACTTTCTGTTGCTCGGAGTTCTTTTAGATAATCTACATTTTCAATTTGCTTTCTACATTTATTATCTCTTTAAAAACTTCCGAAGAGTGTTGTGCCCAATTTTGACACAAACAACGGCTTTCAGCCGTCACTAGTCAGTTTCATACCCAAAAAATCCTATCTGAACCTCAATCGGGTCGTGGAAGTCTTTTACCCTTCGTTTTTCCTCACGTGGATTTTCTCTGTAAACCGGGATCCCCGTGGCTTGTCTATAATTTACCATCGCTGGAGAGTGGTGCTCCATGGTGCTACACCGTTTCAAATCCATGCACCCATTTCTAAAGGTCGTACGACACTGTTTCGTCATTTTGGACGGATGTTGCACCTTGCACCGTAGATGTTGCACCCTGGGATATCGATTCTTCGGAGGGCCATAACTCTTGGCTCGTTTAGTGTTACGGGAGCCATAACCAGTAAAAAAGAAGGTATCTGTGAGTTCTACAACTATGACAACTTTCAGCCGTCACTAGTTAGTTTCATACCCAAAAAATCCTATCCGAACCTCAATCGGCTCATGGAAGTTTTTTACCCTTCGTTTTTCCACACGTGGATTTTTTCTGTAAAACGGGATCCCCGTGGCTGGTCTAAGATTTACCATCGCTGGAGAGTGGTGCACAATGGTACAGCACCGTTTCAAATCCATGCACCCATTTCTAAAGGTCGTACTGCACTGTTTCGTCATTTTGGACGGATGTTGCACCTTGCACCGTAGATGTTGCACCCTGTGGATATCGATTCTTCGGAGGGACATAACTCTTCACTCGTTTAGAGTTACTGGAGCCATAACCAGTCAAAACGAAGGTATCTGTGAGTTCTACAGTTAAGACCACTTTCATCCGTCACTGGTTAGGGTCATACCCAAAAAATCCCATCCGAACCTAAATCGGGACATGGAAGTTTTTTACCCTTCGTTTTTAGTCACGTGGATTTCTTCTGTAAAACGGGATCCCCGTGGCTGGTCCATTAGTTACCATCGCTGGAGAGTGGTGCACCATGGTAATGCATCATTTCAAATCCATGCACTCATTTCTAAAGGTCGTACGGCACTGTTTCGTCATTTTGGACGGATGTTGCACCTTGCACCGTAGATGTTGCACCCTGTGGATATCGATTCTTCGGAGGGCCATATATCTTGGCTCGTTTTGAGTTACGGGGGCCATAACCAGTCAAAAAAAAGGTATCTGTGAGTTCTACATCTATGACGGCTTTCAGCCGTCACTGTTTAGTTTCATACCCAAAAAATCCTAAACGAACCTCAATCGGGTCATGGAAGTTTTTTAACCTTCGTTTTTCCTCACGTGGATTTTTTCTGTAAAACGGGATCCCCGTGGATGGTCTATGATTTACCATCGCTGGAGAGTGGCGCACCATGGTACTGCACCGTTTCAAATCCATGCACCCATTTCTAAAGGTCATACGGCACAGTTTCGTCATTTTGGACGGATGTTGCACCTTGCACCGTAGATGTTGCACCCTGTGGATATTGATTCTTCGAAAGGCCAAAACTCTTGGCTCGTTTAGAGTTACGGGAGCCATAACCAGTCAAAACGAAGGTATCTGTGAGTTCTACAGCTATGATGGCTTTCAGCCGTCACTGGTTAGTTTCATACCCAAAAAATCCTATTCGAACCTCAATCGGGTCATGGATGTTTTTTACCCTTCGTTTTTCGTCACGTGGATTTTTTCTGTAAAACGGGATCCCTGTGGCTGGTATATGAGTTACAATCGCTGGAGAGTGGTGCACCATGGTACTGCATCGTTTCAAATCCATGCACCCATTTCTAAAGGTCGTACGGCACTGTTTCGTCATTTTGGACGGATGTTGCACCTTGCACCGTAGATATTGCACCCTGTGGATATCGATTCTTCGGAGGGCCATGACTCTTCGCTCGTTTTGAGTTACGAAAGCAATAACCAGTCAAAATGAAGGTATCTATGAGTTCTACAGCAATGATGGCTTTCGGCCGTCACTGGTTAGTTTCATACCCAAAAAATCCTATCCGAACCTCAATCGGGTCAAGGATGTTTTTTACCCTTCGTTTTAGCTTCACGTGGATTTTTTCTGTAAAACGGGATCCCCATGGCTGGTCTATGATTTACCATTGCTAGAGAGTGGTGCACCATGGTACTGCACCGTTTCAAATCCATGCACCCATTTCTAAAGGACTTACGGCATTGTTTCGTCATTTTGGACGAATGTTGCACCTTGCACCGTAGATGTTGCACCCTGTGGATATCGATTCTTCGGAGGGCCATATATCTTGGCTCGTTTAGAGTTACGGGAGCCATAACCAATCAAAACAAAGATATTTGTGAGTTCTACATCTATGACGGCTTTCAGCCGTCACTGGTTAGTTTCATACCCAAAAAATCCTATACGAACCTCAATCGGGTCATGTAAGTTTTTTACCCTTCGTTTTTCCTCACGTGAATTTTTTCTGCAAAACGGGATCCCTGTGGCTGGTCTATGATTTACCATCGCTGGAGAGTGGTGCACCACGATACTGCACCGTTTCAAATCCATGCACCCATTTCTAAAGGTCGTACGGCACTGTTTCGTCATTTTGGACGGATGTTGCACCTTGCACCGTAAATGTTGCACCCGTTGGATATCGATTCTTTGGAGGGCCATAACTCTTGGCTC
Source organism: Allium cepa (assembly GCA_030765085.1). NCBI lineage: Eukaryota > Viridiplantae > Streptophyta > Magnoliopsida > Asparagales > Amaryllidaceae > Allium > Allium cepa. The sequence goes on along the minus strand of CM060943.1, from coordinate 30,268,552 downwards.
GTTTAGAGCTACGGGAGCCATAACCAGTCAAAACGAAGGTATCTGTGAGTTCTACAGCTATGATGGCTTTAAGCCGTCACTGGTTAGTTTCATACGAAAAATGCAATCCGAACATCAATCGGGTCAAGGAAGTTTTTTACCCTTCGTTTTTCCTCACGTGGATTTTTTCTGTAAAACGGGATCCCCGTGGCTGGTCTATGATTTACCATCGCTGGAGAGTGGTGCTCCATGGTACTGCACTGTTTCAAATCCAAGCACCCATTTCTAAAGGTCGTACGACACTGTTTCGGTATTTTGGACGGATGTTGCACCTTGCACCGTTGAAGTTGCACCCTGTGGATATCGATTCTTCGGTGGGCCATAACTCTTGGCTCGTTTAGAGTTATGGGAGCTATAACTAGTCAAAACGAAGGTATCTGTGAGTTCTACAGCTATGACTGCTTTCGGCCGTCACTGTTTAGTTTCATACCCAAAAAATCATATCCGAACCTCAATCGGGTCATGGATGATTTTTACCCTTCGTTTTTCGTCACGTGGATTTTTTCTGTAAAACGGGATCCCCGTGGCTGGTCTATGATTTACCATCGCTGGAGAGTGGTGCACCATGGTACTGCACCCATTTCTAAAGGTCGTACGGCACTGTTTCATCATTTTGGACGGATGTTGCACCTTGCACCGCTGTAGATATCGACTCTTCGGAGGGCCATAACTCTTAGCTCGTTTAGAGTTACGGGAGCTATAACAAGTCAAAACGAAGGTATCTGTGAGTTCTACATCTATGACAGCTTTCAGCCGTCACTGGTTAGTTTCATACCCAAAAAATCCTATCCGAACCTCAATCGGGTCATGAAAGTTTTTTACCCTTCATTTTTCGTCACGTGGATTTTTTCTGTAAAACGGGATCCCCTTGGCTGGTCTATGAGTTAATATCGCTGGAGAGTGGTGCTCCACGGTACTGCACAGTTTCAAATCCATGCATCCATTTCTAAAGGTCGTACGGCACTGTTTCGTCATTTTGGACGGATGTTGCACCTTGCACCGTAGATGTTGCACCCTGTGGATATCGATTCTTCGGAGGGCCATAACTCTTGGCTCGTATAGAGTTACGGGAGCCATAACCAGTCAAAACGAAGGTATCTATGAGTTCTACAACTATGATGGCTTTTAGCCGTCACTGGTTTGTTTCATACCAAAAAAATCCTATCCGGACCTCAATCGGGTCATGGAAGATTTTTACCCTTCGTTTTTCGTCACGTGGATTTTTTCTGTAAAACGGTATCTCCGTGGCTGGTCTATGAGTTACCATCGCTGGAGAGTGGTGCACCACGGTACTGCACCGTTTCAAATCCGTGCACCCATTTCTAAAGGTCGTACGGCACTGTTTCGTCATTTTGGACGGATGTTGCACCTTGCACCGTAGATGTTGCACCCTGTGGAAATCGATTCTTCGGAGGGCGATAACTCTTGGCTCGTTTAGAGTTACGGGAGCCATAACCAGTCAAAACGAAGGTATCTGTGAGTTCTACAGCTATGATGGCTTTCAGCCGTCACTGGTTAGTTTCATACCAAAAATGCAATCCGAACCTTAATCGGGTCATGGAAGTTTTTTACCCTTCGTTTTTCCTCACGTGGATTTTTTCTGTAAAACGGGATCCCCATGGCTGGTCTATGATTTACCATCGCTGGAGAGTGGTGCTCCATGGTACTGCACTGTTTCAAATCCAAGCACCCATTTCTAAAGGTCGTACGACACTGTTTCGTCATTTTGGACGGATGTTGCACCTTGCACCGTAGATGTTGCACCCTGTGGATATCGATTCTTCGGTGGGCCATAACTCTTGGCTCGTTTAGAGTTATGGGAGCTATAACAAGTCAAAACGAAGGTATCTGTGAGTTCTACAGCTATGACTGCTTTCGGCCGTCACTGTTTAGTTTCATACCCAAAAAATCCTATCCGAACCTCAATCGGGTCATGGAAGATTTTTACCCTTCGTTTTTCGTCACGTGGATTTTTTCTGTAAAACGGGATCCCCATGGCTGGTCTATGATTTACCATCGCTGGAGAGTGGTGCACCATGGTACTGCACCGTTTCAAATCTATGCACCCATTTCTAAAGGTCGTACGACACTATTTCATCATTTTGGACGGATGTTGCACCTTGCACCGCTGTGGATATCGATTCTTCGGAGGGCCATAACTCTTAGCTCGTTTAGAGTTACGGGAGCTATAACAAGTCAAAACGAAGGTATCTGTGAGTTCTACAGCTATGACAGCTTTCAGCCGTCACTGGTTAGTACCCAAAAAATCCTATCCGAACCTCAATCGGGTCATGAAAGTTTTTTACCCTTCGTTTTTCGTCACGTGGATTTTTTCTGTAAAACGGGATCCCCTTGGCTGGTCTATGAGTTACTATCGCTGGAGAGTGGTGCTCCATGGTACTGCACCGTTTCAAATCCATGCATCCATTTCTAAAGGTCGTACGGCACTGTTTCGTCATTTTGGACGGATGTTGCACCTTGCACCGTAGATGTTGCACCCTGTGGATATCGATTTTTCGGAGGGCCATAACTTTTGGCTCGTTTAGAGTTACGGGAGCCATAACCAGTCAAAACGAAGGTATCTATGAGTTCTACAACTATGATGGCTTTTAGCCGTCACTGGTTAGTTTCATACCAAAAAAATCCTATCCGGACCTCAATCGGGTCATGGAAGTTTTTTACCCTTCGTTTTTCGTCACGTGGATTTTTTCTGTAAAATGGGATCCCCGTGGCTGGTCTATGAGTTACCATCGCTGGAGAGTGGTGCACAACGGTACTGCACCGTTTCAAATCCGTGCACCCATTTCTAAAGGTTGTACGGCACTGTTTCGTCATTTTGGACGGATGTTGCACCTTGCACCGTAGATGTTGCACCCTGTGGATATCGATTCTTCGGAGGGCGATAACTCTTGGCTCGTTTAGAGTTACGGGAGCCATAACCAGTCAAAACGAAGGCATCTATGTGTTCTATGGCTATGACAACTTTCATCCGTCACTGGTTAGTTTCATGCCCAAAAAATCCTATCCGAACCTCAATCGGGTCAAGGAAGTTTTTTACCCTTCGTTTTATCGTCACGTGGATTTTTTCTGTAAAACGGGATCCTCGTGGCTGGTCTATGATTTACCATTACTGGAGAGTGTTTCACCATGGTACTGCACCGTTTCAAATCCATGCACCATTTTCTAAAGGTCGTACAGCACTGTTTCGTCATTTTGGACGGATGTTGCACCTTGCACCGTAGATGTTGCACCCTGTGGATATTGATTCTTCGGAGGGCCATATATCTTGGCTCGTTTAGAGTTACGGGAGCTATGACCAGTCAAAACAAAGGTATATGTGAGTTCTACAGCTATGATGGCTTTCAGCCGTCACTGGTTAGTCTCATGCCCAAAAATCCTATACAAACCTCAATCGAGTCATGGAAGTTTTTTACCCTTCGTTTTTGTCACGTGGATTTTTTCTGTAAAACGGGATCCCCGTGGTAGGTCTATGATTTACCATCGCTGGAGAGTGGTGCACCATGGTACTGCACCGTTTCAAATCCATGCACCCATTGCTAAAGGTCGCACGGCACTGTTTCGTCATTTTGGACGGATGTTGCACCTTGCACCGTAGATGTTGCAGCCTGTGGATATCGATTCTTCGGAGGGCCATAACTCTTGGCTCGTTTAGATTTACGGGAGCCATAACCAGTCAAAATGAAGGTATCTGTCAGTTCTACAACTATGATGGCTTTCAGCCGCCATTGGTTAGTTTCATACCTAAAAAATCCTATCCGAACCTCAATCGGGTCAAGGAAGTTTTTTACCCTTCGTTTTATTGTCACCTGGATTATTTCTATAAAACGGGATCCCCGTGGCTGGTCTATGATTTACCATTGTTGGAGAGTGGTGCACCATGGTACTGCACCGTTTCAAATCCATGCACCATTTTTAAAGGTCGTACGGCACTGTTTCGTCATTTTGGACGGATGTTGCACCTTGCACCGTAGATGTTGCACCCTGTGGATATTGATTCTTTGGAGGGCCATATATCTTGGCTCGTTTAGAGTTACGGGAGCCATAACCGGTCAAAACGAAGGTATCTGTTAGTTCTACAGCTATGACGGCTTTCAGCCGTCACTGGTTTGTTTCATACCCAAAAAATCCAATCCGAACCTCAATCGGGTCATGGAAGTTTTTTACCCTTCGTTTTTCGTCACGTGGATTTTTTCTGTAAAACGGGATCCCCGTGGCTGGTCTATGAGTTACCATCGCAGGAGAGTGGTGCACCATTTTACTGCACTGTTTCAAATCCATGCACCTATTTCTGAAGGTCGTACGGCACTGTTTCGTCATTTTGGACGGATGTTGCACCTTGCACCGTAGATGTGGCACCATGTGGATATCGATTCTTCGGAGGGCCATAACTCTTGGCTCGTTTAGAGTTACGGGAGCCATAACCAGTCAAAAGGAAGGTATCTGTGAGTTCTACAACTATGATGGCTTTCAGCCGTCAATGGTTAGTTTCATACCAAAAAAATCCTATCCGGACCTCAATCGGGTCATGGAAGTTTTTTACCCTTCGTTTTTCGTCACGTGGATTTTTTCTGTAAAACGGGATCCCCGTGGCTGGTCTATGAGTTACATCGCTGGAGAGTGATGCACCACGGTACTGCACCATTTCAAATCCGTGCACCCATTTCTAAAGGTCGTACGGCACTGTTTCGTCATTTTGGACGGATGTTGCACCTTGCACCGTAGATGTTGCACCCTGTGGATATCGATTCATCGGAGGGCGATAACTCTTGGCTCGTTTAGAGTTACGGGAGCCATAACCAGTCAAAATGAAGGCATCTATGAGTTCTACAGCTATGACAGCTTTCAGCCGTCACTGGTTAGTTTCATACCCAAAAAATCCTATCCGAACCTCAATCGGGTCAAGGAAGTTTTTTACCCTTCGTTTTATCGTCACGTGGATTTTTTCTGTAAAACGGGATCCCCGTGGCTGGTCTATGATTTACCATTACTGGAGAGTGTTGCACCATGGTACTACACCGTTTCAAATCCATGCACCATTTTCTAAAGGTCGTACGGCACGGTTTCGTCATTTTCGACGGATGTTGCACCTTGCACCGTAGATGTTGCACCCTGTGGATATTGATTCTTCGGAGGGCCATATATCTTGGCACGTTTAGAGTTACGGGAGCTATAACCAGTGAAAACAAAGGTATCTGTGTGTTCTACAGCTGTGATGGCTTTTAGCCGTTACTGGTTAGTTACATACCCAAAAAATCCTATCCGAACCTCAATCGAGTCATGGAAGTTTTTTACCCTTCGTTTTTCTCACGTGGATTTTTTCTTTAAAATGGGATCCCCGTGGTAGGTCTATGATTTGCCATCGCTGGAGAGTGGTGCACCATGGTACTGCACCGTTTCAAATCCATGCACCCATTTCTAAAGGTCGTACGGCACTATTTTGTCATTTTGGACGGATGTTGCACCTTGCACCGTAGATGTTGCACCCTTTGGATATCGATTCTTCGGAGGGCCATAACTCTTGGCTCGTTAACAGTTACGGGAACAATAACCAGTCAAAACGAAGCTATCTATGAGTTCTACAGCTATGATGGCTTTCAGTCGTCACTGGTTAGTTTCATACCCAAATAATCCTATCCGAACCTCAATCCGGTCATGGAAGTTTTTTACCCTTCATTTTTCGTCACGTGGATTTTTTCTGTAAAACGGGATCCCCGAGGATGGTCTATGAGTTACCATCGCTGGAGAGTGGTGCACCATGGTACTGCACCGTTTCAAATCCTTGCGCCCATTTCTAAAGGTCGTACGGCACTGTTTCGTCATTATGGACGGATGTTGCACCTTGCACCGTAGATGTTGCACTATGTGGATATCGATTCTTCGGAGGGCCATAACTCTTGGCTCGTTTAGAGTTACGGGAGCCATAACCAGTCAAAACGAAGGTATCTGTGAGTTCTACAGCTATGAAGGCTTTCAGCTGTCACTGGTTAGTTTCATACCAAAAAAATCCTATCCGGATCTCAATCGGGTCATGGAAGTTTTTTACCCTTCGTTTTTCATCACGTGGATTTTTTCTGTAAAACGGGATCCCCGTGGCTGGTCTATGAGTTACCATCGCTGGAGAGTGGTGCACCACGGTACTGCACCGTTTCAAATTCGTGCACCCATTTCCAAAGGTCGTACGGCACTGTTTCGTCATTTTGGACGGATGTTGCACCTTGCACCGTAGGTATTGCACCCTGTGGATATCGATTCTTCGGAGGGCGATAACTCTTGGCTCGTTTAGAGTTACGGGAGCCATAACCAGTCAAAACGAAGGCATCTATGACTGGTTAGTTTCACACCCAGAAAATCCTATCCGAACCTCAATCTGGTCAAGGAAGTTTTTTACCCTTCGTTTTATTGTCACGTGGATTTTTTCTGTAAAACGGGATCCCTGTGGCTGGTCTATGATTTACCATTACTGGAGAGTGTTGCACCATGGTACTGCACCGTTTCAAATCCATGCACCATTTTCTAAAGGTCGTACGGCACGGTTTCGTCATTTTGGACGGATGTTGCACCTTGCACCGTAGATGTTACACCCTATGGATATTGATTCTTCGGAGGGCCATATATCTTGGCTCGTTTAGAGTTACGGGAGCAAAAACCAGTCAAAACAAAGGTATCTGTGAGTTCTACATCTATGATGGCTTTCAGCCATCACTGGTTAGTTTCATACCCAAAAAATCCTATCCGAACCTCAATCGAGTCATGGAAGTTTTTTACCCTTCGTTTTTCTCACGTGGATTTTTTCTGTAAAACGGGATCCCCGTGGTAGGTCTATGATTTACCATCGCTGGAGAGTGGTGCACCATGGTACTGCACCGTTTCAAATCCATGCACCCATTTCTAAAGGTCGTACGGCACTGTTTCGTCATTTTGGACGGATGTTGCACCTTGCACCGTAGATGTTGCACCCTGTGGATATCGATTCTTCGGAGGGCTATAACTCTTGGCTCGTTAACAGTTACGGGAGCCATAACCAGTCCAAACGAAGCTATCTGTGATTTCTACAGCTATGATGGCTTTCAGCCGTCACTGGTTAGATTCATACCCAAAAAATCCTATCCGAACCTCAATCGGGTCATGGAAGTTTTTTACCCATCATTTTCCGTCACGTGAATTTTTTCTGTAAAACGGGATCCCCGTGGCTGGTCTATGAGTTACCATCGCTGGAGAGTGGTGCACCATGGTACTGCACCGTTTCAAATCCATGCACCCATTTCTAAAGGTCGTACAGCACTGTTTCGTCATTTTGGACGGATGTTGCACCTTGCACCGTAGATGTTAAACCATGTGGATATCGATTCTTCGAAGGGCCATAAATCTTGGCTCGTTTAGAGTTACGGGAGCAATAACCACTCAAAACGAAGGTATCTGTGAGTTCTACAGTATGATGGCTTTCAGCCGTCACTGGTTAGTTTCATACCAAAAAAATCCTATCCGGACCTCAATCGGGTCATGGAAGTTTTTTACCCTTCGTTTTTCATCACGTGGATTTTTTCTGTAAAACGGGATCCCCGTGGCTGGTCTTTGAGTTACCATTGCTGGAGAGTGGTGCACCTTGGTACTGCACCGTTTCAAATCCGTGCACCCATTTCTAAAGGTCGTACGACACTGTTTCGTCATTTTGGACGGATGTTGCACCTTGCACCGTAGGTGTTGCACCCTGTGGATATTTATTCTTCGGAGGGCCATATATCTTGGCTCGTTTAGAGTTACCGGAGCTATAACCAGTCAAAACAAAGGTATCTGTGAGTTCTACTGCTATGATGGCTTTCAGCCGTCACTGGTTAGTTTCATACCCAAAAAATCCTATCCGAACCTCAATCGAGTCATGGAAGTTTTTTACCCTTCGTTTTTCTCACGTGGATTTTTTCTGTAAAATAGGATCCCCGTGGTAGGTCTATGATTTACCATCGCTGGAGAGTGGTGCACCATGGTACTGCACCGTTTCAAATCCACGCACCCATTTCTAAAGGTCGTACGGCACTTTTCGTCATTTTGGACGGATGTTGCACCTTGCACCGTAGATGTTGCACCCTGTGGATATCGATTCTTCGGAGGGCCATAACTCTTGGCCCGTTAACAGTTACGGGAGCCATAACCAGTCATAACGAAGCTATCTGTGAGTTCTACAGCTATGATGGCTTTTATCCGTCACTGGTTAGTTTCATACCCAAAAAATCCTATCCGAACCTCAATCGGATCATGGAAGTTTTTTACCCTTCATTTTTCGTCACGTGGATTTTTTCTGTAAAACGGGATCTCCGTGGCTGGTCTATGAGTTACCATCGCTGGAGAGTGGTGCACCATGGTACTGTACCGTTTAAAATCCATGCACCCATTTCTAAAGGTCGTACGGCACTGTTTCGTCATTTTGGACGGATGTTGCACCTTGCACCGTAGATGTTGCACCCTGTGGATATCGATTCTTCGGAGGGCCATAACTCTTGGCTCGTTAACAGTTACGGGAGCCATAACCAGTCAAAACGAAGCTATCTGTGAGTTCTACAGCTATGATGGCTTTCAGTGGCCACTGGTTAGTTTCATACCCAAAAAATCCTATCCGAACCTCAATCGGGTCACGGAAGATTTTACCCTTCATTTTTCGTCACGTGGATTTTTTCTGTAAAACGGGATCCCCGTGGCTGGTCTATGAGTTACCATCGCTGGAGAGTGGTGCACCTTGGTACTGCACCGTTTCAAATCCATGCACCCATTTCTAAAGGTCGTACGGCACTGTTTCGTCATTTTGGATGGATGTTGCACCTTGCACCGTAGATGTTGCACCATGTCGATATCGATTCTTCGGAGGGCCATAACTCTTGGCTCGTTTAGAGTTACGGGAGCCATAACCAGTCAAAACGAAGGTATCTATGAGTTCTACAGCTATGATGGCTTTCAGCCGTCACTAGTTAGTTTCATACCAAAAAAATCCTATCCGGACCTCAAACGGGTCATGGAAGTTTTTTGCCCTTCGTTTTTCATCATGTGGCTTTTTTCTGTAAAACGGGATCCCCGTGGCTGGTCTATGAGTTACCATCGCTGGAGAGTGGTGCACCACGGTACTGCATCGTTTCAAATCCATGCACCCATTTCTAAATGTCGTACGGCACTGTTTCGTCATTTTGGACGGATGTTGCACCTTGCACCGTAGGTGTTGCACCCTGTGGATATCGATTCTTCAGAGGGCGATAACTCTTGGCTCGTTTAGAGTTACGGGAGCCATAACCAGTCAAAACCAAGGCATCTATGACTGGTTAGTTTCACACCCAAAAAATCCTATCCGAACCTCAATCGGGTCAAGGAAGTTTTTTACCCTTCGTTTTATCGTCACGTGGATTTTTTCTGTAAAACGGGATCCCCGCGGCTGGTCTATGATTTACCATTACTGGAGAGTGTTGCACCATGGTACTGCACCATTTCAAATCCATGCACCATTCTCTAAAGGTCGTACGGCACGGTTTCGTCATTTTGGACGGATGTTGCACCTTGCACCGTAGATGTTGCACCCTGTGGATATTGATTCTTCGGAGGGCCATATATCTTGGCTCGTTTGGAGTTACGGGAGCAAAAATCAGTCAAAACAAAGGTATCTGTGAGTTCTACAGCTATGATGGCTTTCAGCCATCACTGGTTAGTTTCATACCCAAAAAATCCTATCCGAACCTCGATCGAGTCATGGAAGTTTTTTACCCTTCGTTTTTCTCACGTGGATTTTTTCTGTAAAACGGGATCCCCGTGGTGGGTCTATGATTTACCATCGCTGGAGAGTGGTGCACCATGGTACTGCACCGTTTCAAATCCATGCACCCATTTCTAAAGGTCGTATGACACTGTTTCGTCATTTTGGACGGATGTTGCACCTTGCACCGTAGATGTTGCACCCTGTGGATATCGAATCTTCGGAGGGCTATAACTCTTGGCTCGTTAACAGTTACGGGAGCCATAACTAGTCAAAACGAAGCTATCTGTGATTTCTACATCTATGATGGCTTTTAGCCGTCACTGGTTAGATTCATACCCAAAAAATCCTATCCGAACCTCAATCGGGTCATGGAATTTTTTACCCTTCATTTTTCGTCATGTGGATTTTTTCTGTAAAACGGGATCCCAGTGGCTGGTCTATGAGTTACCATCACTGGAGAGTGGTGCACCATGGTACTGCACCGTTTCAAATCCATGCACCCATTTCTAAAGGTCGTACGGCACTGTTTCGTCATTTTGGACGGATGTTGCACCTTGCACCGTAGATGTTAAACCATGTGGATATCGATTCTTCGAAGGGCCATAACTCTTGGCTTGTTTAGAGTTACGGGAGCCATAACCAGTCAAAACGAAGGTATCTGTGAGATCTACAGCTATGATGGCTTTCAGCCGTCACTGGTAAGTTTCATACCAAAAAAATCCTATCCGGACCTCAATCGGGTCATGGAAGTTTTTTACCCTTCGTTTTTCATCACGTGGATTTTTTCTGTAAAACGGGATCCCCGTGGCTGGTCTATGAGTTACCATTGCTGGAGAGTGGTGCACCACGGTACAGCACCGTTTCAAATCCGTGGACCCATTTCTAAAGGTCGTACGGCACTGTTTCGTCATTTTGGACGGAAGTTGCACCTTGCACCGTAGGTGTTGCACCCTGTGGATATCGATTCTTCGGAGGGCGATAACTCTTGGCTCGTTTAGAGTTACGAGAGCCATAACCAGTCGAAACGAAGGCATCTATGACTGGTTTGTTTCACACCCAAAAAATCCTATCCGAACCTCAATCGGGTCAAGGAAGTTTTTTACCCTTCGTTTTATCGTCACGTGGATTTTTTCTGTAAAACGGGATCCCCGTGGATGGTCTATGATTTACCATTACTGGAGAGTGTTGCACCATGGTACTGCACCGTTTCAAATCCATGCACCATTTTCTAAAGGTCGTACGGCACGGTTTGGTCATTTTGGACGGATGTTGCACCTTGCACCGTAGATGTTGCACCCTGTGGATATTAATTCTTCGGAGGTCCATATATCTTGGCTCGTTTAGAGTTACGGGAGCTATAACCAGTCAAAACAAAGGTATCTGTGAGTTCTACAGCTATGAAGGCTTTCAGCCGTCACTGGTTAGTTTCATACCCAAAAAATCCTATTCGAACCTCAATCGAATCATGGAAGTTTTTTACCCTTCGTTTTTCTCACGTGGATTTTTTCTGTAAAACTGGATCCCCGTGGTAGGTCTATGATTTACCATCGCTGGAGAGTGGTGCACCATGGTACTGCACCGTTTCAAATCCATGCACCCATTTCTAAAGGTCGTACGGCACTGTTTCGTCAATTTGGACGGATGTTGCACCTTGCACCGTAGATGTTGCACCCTGTGGATATCGATTCTTCCGAGGGCCATAACTCTTGGCTCGTTAACAGTTACGGGAGCCATAACCAGTCAAAACGAAGCTATCTGTGAGTTCTACAGCTATGATGGCTTTCAGCCGTCACTGGTTAGTTTCATACCCAAAAAATCCTATCCGAACCTCAATCGGGTCATGGAAGTTTTTTACCCTTCATTTTTCGTCACGTGGATTTTTTCTGTAAAACGGGATCTCCATGGCTGGTCTATGAGTTACCATCGCTGGAGAGTGGTGCACCATGGTACTGCACCATTTCAAATCCATGCATCCATTTCTAAAGGTCGTACGGCACTGTTTCGTCATTTTGGACGGATGTTGCACCTTGCACCGTTGATGTTGCACCCTGTGGATATCGATTCTTCGGAGGGCCATAACTCTTGGCTCGTTAACAGTTACGGGAGCCATAACCAGTCAAAACAAAGCTATCTGTGAGTTCTACAGCTATGATGGCTTTCAGCCGTCACTGGTTAGTTTCATACCCAAAAAATCCTATCCGAACCTCAATCGGGTCATGGAAGATTTTTACCTTTCATTTTTCGTCACGTGGATTTTTTCTGTAAAACGGGATCCCCGTGGCTGGTCTATGAGTTACCATCGCTGGAGAGTGTTGCACCATGGTACTGCACCGTTTCAAATCCATGCACCCATTTCTAAAGGTCGTACGGCACTGTTTCGTCATTTTGGATGGATGTTGCACCTTGCACCGTAGATGTTGCACCATGTGGATATCGATTCTTCGAAGGGCCATAACTCTTGGCTCGTTTAGAGTTACGGGAGCCATAACCAGTCAAAACGAAGGTATTTGTGAGTTCTACAACTATGATGGCTTTCAGCCGTCACTGGTTAGTTTCATACCAAAAAAATCCTATCCGAACCTCAATCGGGTCATGGAAGATTTTTACCTTCATTTTCGTCACGTGGATTTTTTCTGTAAAACGGGATCCCCGTGGCTGGTCTATAAGTTACCATCGCTGGAGAGTGGTGCACCATGGTACTGCACCGTTTCAAATCCATGCACCCATTTCTAAAGGTCGTACGGCACTGTTTCGTCATTTTGGACGGATGTTGCACCTTGCACCATAGGTGTTAAACCTGTGGATATCGATTCTTCGGAGGGCGATAACTCTTGGCTCGTTTAGAGTTACGGGAGCCATAACCAGTCAAAACGAAGGTATTTGTGAGTTCTACAACTATGATGGCTTTCAGCCGGTACTGGTTAGTTTCATACCAAAAAAATCCTATCCGGACCTCAATCGAGTCATGGAAGTTTTTTATCCTTCGTTTTTCTCACGTGGATTTTTTCTGTAAAACAGGATCCCCGTGGTAGGTGTGACGACCGCCCATGACTCCCGCACCAAAACAAGAGAATAGTGCGCTGAAAGGTGTGCAAGGCAGCCATGGACGATAGTCAGGGTAAAATAAAATCGCAGAATCTCTAAAGTAGCTCACAGCGCATGGATAAAATACAATAGAGAAATAAATAGTGAAGCCTCATAACAGAAAATCATCATATAAGCATCACAGTAGTTTTATACAATCATCTCAATAAATCCATACATCAAGACCTCACTACAAAACTCTCATCAAATACAGCAGCGGATACCCAGTACATATAAGAAATAATATGCATAGCCTCCTGCTCGTCTTCGTCATCATCAGCGGAGAACTCTAAGCACAGCACCTGTCACCTGCTACCTAGTCTGCCCATCCCAACATGGATGAACAGCCCAAGGTAATAAGAGGAGACATAAAACCTTGAGTCAGACAAAGTCTTAGTGAGTAGTAAATTAACTATCAAACATACCAAAAGAGCATAAGGGATAAAAGGAATAGGAACCAAACCATCCCACTCCACCTCTTTCTACAGTGATAGCCCCCAGACACACACTAAGGAGAAGCAATCATAGCATAGCAGGTAATTAAAATAAAGCAATAATCACTCGAGTCAAGGACGATGTTTTCCAAATACAAACCCCCAAGGCCTAAACCAAGATCAGATAAGCACCCAGAAAACAACGCTCTTGAGACCGAATGATAATACAACCAAACATCCATGACTCTGGCTATCACTATTATCTTTGCCTTGATTTCACCGTTAGTTGAATGACCATCCGTCAAGGGCTAATGGTAACCCCGGTTCTAGCCATAACTCCGCACGTCGTCGCAGCCCGTGCCTAGGAATTTTCGCAACTACCCAGAGTACTAGCACGTCGTCGCAGCCCGTGCCTGGAACGTCGTCGCAGCCCGTTCCAACGTACTCTTGCTTTGAGCATGCTAGAACCTTCAACAACGATAAGATCTCAGCCTCCTAGTCATCCTCCTCGATGACTATTTCCATACTAGCTCAAGCGCCACTCAAGCTAACCATTATCACCAACCCGGATCGCATCACCGAGTTATCAATATAGCTTTGCACGTCGTCGCAGCCCGTGCCTTGAACGTCATCGTGACCCGTCCCATCACAACATATGTCTTGCCTCATCACATCATAGCAAAGTCTCTCATCTTGGAACGTCATCATGACCCGTCCCATCTCAACATAAGCCTTGCCTCATCATATCATAGCAAGGTCCCAACTCAATCATGCTTTGCCTTCTCGCATCATGGCAAGATCCCACATCCTCGAATCCATCCATATGAGCTTCCACATCCGCTTCATATGCTACAGGCAGCTTTCACCATTCAAGAGCCTTTCCACTTAGCTTTTGAATCACCTTCAACCATCTTGTTCTAAATCAACTACAAGCTAACTTGAAACAATCAAACCAATCATACATCCAAACATTCAAGCATTCAAACAAGATCTAATAAGCAATATCAACTATAATGGCAATTTCGTAAATAAATGAGCAAAAGTCCAACATGCATGATTAATAGGTTTTTAGCATAGATCTATCAAATATAAAACATGGGTTTTGTCTCTAATACATGTTAAATAAACTTGCATAAACAAAAATCTTTGGAAACAATGGATCTAGACTTGGATCTAAGAAAAATGCATGAAATCTCTAACTTTAACACTCAAACAAGCCACCAATCCAATATACTCCTTTGGGTCCGCGTGCGAGATAACTACCACTCACCAAATCACCCAAACACTTCAAATACAACACACTTCAGATTTGGACAGCGGAGATCAAGGTTTGATCCGGCAAAATCTCACTTCAATCGATGAAATCTAGCTCGAACGGATGAAGATCTTCAACTTTGGCACTTGGATCTTCGATCTCGATCTTCGATCTTGGATGGATGTTAGATCTAGATTGGAATGGAGAAAAGAAGATGAAGAAATGTTGTAGTCGAGTCTTCAAAATGGCAGCACTTCGTCGCTTCAAAAACCGGTGCCAAAAAGTGAGCCGAACCCCTCTATTTATAGGCTGGAACCACCATGAGTCGTCGCCCTTAGGTCGTCGCCGACCCAACTCCTGAGTCGCCCCCGACTCATCCCCATGCCGACTCAACACAGCCGACTTACCATGAGTCGTTCACGACTCATTGCCATGCCGACCTAACACAAGCCACTCACACGACTCAACAACCCAGTGACGTACGACTTAACTGCCTAGCCTACGACCCACAACTCAACAGACTCACAAGGCTTACAACTTAACTCGTATGCGACTCAACACCCAAGCCGACTCAACTCAACTCCGAGTCAAACGACTCATCACACCAGCAACCTAACGACTTATCTACAAAGCCGACCCTATGTCCCAACGACTCAACGTAAGTCGGTCACGACCTAAAAAGCCTCCGACCTAAGACACACACGACTTACGACTCAAAACAACTCAAGACCCTGCCGACTCAACTACCCACGACCTAAACCTTAAGTCGGTCCCTTATGAGTCGGCCTTCTATGAGTCGGCCTTCTATGAGTCGGCCTCCTATGAGTCGGCCTCCTATGAGTCGTAACCCATACACGACTCATCCCTTGACCCCTATCTCGCCTCTCATCTTAAGTCGGTAACCACTATGCCGTTCTAACCCTTAACTCGGTCCATCCCCTTAAGTCGTCTACAACTTATCTATGGGTCGGTCAACTTACTTAACTCCTTAGGTCGTTACTACCTTAACTCGGTTGATACTTAGGTCGGCTAGAAACCCAAAACTTACCCAAACGACCTAAGCTAACTCGCTCACGACCTAAGCTAACTCGGCAACTCTTAGGTCGGTCCTCTATGAGTCGGTCACGACTCATCACTTCACTCGGGTTAACTCCTAAACGACTCAAGCTAGAGGCAACACAAACAACACTATCGACCTGCAAATTCTACGATTTATCGATACGTAAAATACGGGTCGTTACATTCTCTCCCCCTTAGGAATTTCGCCCACGAAATTCCAAGCAAACAACAGCAATCACAATTATTCCGCATGCCTACCATCCATAGCAATCAACAAACCATGCATCCAATTCTAACCTAGCATGCAGAATTCTATGACTTAGAACAAGCTACAAATTCATGAGATGTCACGACACTTTAGGGCCATACCTCGAAGAGCTCAGGATGAGCTGCCTTCATCCTCTCTTCCTCCTCCCACGTACAGTCGTTAACATCATCACTCCATTGTACCTTGAGCAACGTAATCGTCTTCCTCCTAAGCTGTTTCGCATCGGTTTCAACAATACGAAGCGGCTTACGAGGTCTCGAAACAACTGGATCAACCTCTAAGTCTTCACAGCTATCAGCAGAAACCACCGTAGTTTGGTCGTGCACATACTTCCGTAGACACGATACATGAAAAACATTGTGCACACCCGCCATCTTTTCCGGTAACTCCAATCTATAAGCGAGCTTTCCAATTCGCTCGATAATCGGGAATGGTCCAACAAATCTCGGAGTCAATTTCCCTTTCTTCCCAAATCTAATAACATTCTTCAATGGAGAAATCTTCACAAAAACCATATCACCCACGTCGAATTCCAAATCCTTTCGACGATTGTCGGCATAACTTTTCTGACGATCTTGGGCTACCTTCATTCTTCGTCGAATGATCTCTATACAATCTGAAGTCTGTCGAATCATCTCTGGCCCAAGCATCAGCTTTTCTCCAGTTTCCAACCAACATGTCAGAGAGTTACACGGTCTTCCATATAATGCCTCATATGGTGCCATACCAATACTCGACTGATAAATGTTATTATAAGCAAACTCCACCAAATGAAGGTGATCCTCCCATGATCCTCCGAAGTCCAAAACACAAGCTCTGAGAAGATCTTCCAAAACTCGGTTGACTCTCTCAGTCTGACCATCGGTTTGAGGGTGATAAGCTGTACTCAAACACAACTCGGTTCCCAAAACTTCCTGGAAGCTCTTCCAAAATCTACTAGTGAACAGTGGATCTCGATCGCTCACTATACTCTTCGGAACACCATGGAATCGAACAATCCACTTCACATACAGCTCAGCCAACTTCGATGCAGTCCTAGTCGATCGAACAGGAATGAACCTTGCACTCTTAGTCAAACGATCTACTATGACCCAAATCCCTTCATTCCCTGCTCTTGTCCTAGGTAGACCATCGATAAAATCCATCGACACTTGCTCCCACTTCCACGTAGGAACCTCTAATGGCTGAAGCAATCCACTGGGCTTCTTCTGCTCGGCTTTTACCAACTGGCAGTTCATACACTTGGAAATAAAATTTCCAACATCTTTCCTCATACCTTCCCAGTAGTAGGTTCTCTTCATATCCCGATACATCTTATTTCCACCAGGATGAATTGTCAACTTCGAGTGATGACTTTCCCTCAGAACTTCATCTCTCAATCCATCAATATCGGGAACAACCAATCGTCCTTGCTTTCGAAGCCAACCCTCTCGATCGACCTCGAATCCCTTATCCTTCTCTGGTTCCAATCCAGATTCCAAATCACGGATAATCTTGACAAGCTTATCATCTCTCTTTTGGCTCTCGCCAATCCTTTCCACAAGAGTAGGCCTTATTGACAAGTTTGCCAACATTTCAGGTTCCAATTCGCATTTGGGCCTGAAATCAAACTCAGCCAAATACTCGAGACTCTTCCATTCCGAAAACATTGCTCCTAATCCTGTATGTCTTCTACTTAACGCATCATCCACTGCGTTGCCTTTCCTCGGAGTAAAGGCTATACCAAAATCATATGATGCTAGGAACTCTAGCCACCGTTGCTGTCGAAGATTCAAATCCTTTTGGGAGAACAGATACTTCAACGACTTATGATCTGTAAACAGCTCGAATCGAACTCCCAATAGGTAATGTCTCCACATCTTCAAAGCAAACACAATCGCCGCTAACTCCAAATCATGAGTCGGATAATTCCTTTCATGCGGCTTCGGTTGTCGACTAGCATACGCAACAACTTTATCCTTCTGCATTAGCACTGCTCCAAGTCCAGCGCCACATGCATCGGTGTAAACCACCATCTCATCATTCCCACTTGGAATAGTCAAAACAGGAGCACTCGTCAGTCGCTCTTTCAGGATTACGAAAGCTTGCTCACACTTATCATCCCATTTGAACACTTGGTTCTTCTTCGTCAATCCTGTCAACGGTGCAGCTATCTTGGAAAAGTCTTTGATAAACCGTCGATAATATCCTGCTAATCCAAGAAAACTTCTCACATCAGATGCATTCTTAGGTCTAACCCAATCCTGGATTGCTGCCACCTTAGCGGGATCAACCGCTATTCCATTTCCAGAAATCACATGGCCTAAGAATCTCACTTCCCTCTTCCAGAAGTGACACTTCGAAAACTTAGCCTTCAGCTGATGTTTCAGCAAGATTTCTAAAACAATCCTCAAGTGCGTCTTGTGCTCTTCCTCAGTTCTGGAATAAACCAAAATATCATCCACGAACACAAGCACGAACTTGTTCAACTGATCTCTGAATACTCTATTCATAAGATCTACAAAATACGCTGGTGCGTTAGTCAATCCAAACGGCATTACCAGCCACTCATAAAACCCGGATGGTGTCCTGAAAGCAGTCTTCGACACACTATCCTTCGCCACTCTCAACTGGTGAAATCCCGTTGCCAAATCCATTTGAGAAAACACCTTAGCCTCGTGAAGCTGATCAAACAAGTCATCTATCCTCGGCAATGGATACTTGTTCTTCTTAGTCACCTTATTCAGCTCACGATAATCCACACACAACCTCAACGATCCATCCGCTTTGGTTGCGAACACAATTGGCGCACCCCATTCGGACACACTTCTCTGAATGAATCCTTTCCGCAAAAGGTCATCAACTTGCACCTTCAGCTCTTGCTGCTCCCTCGGTGCCATCCGCCTAAGAGGCATCACAACAGGTCTGGCTCCCTCAACTAGATCGATACGAAACTCGATCTCCCTATGCGGCGGCAACCCTTTGACTTCGTCAAAGACATCCTCAAATCCATTCACAATAGGCACCGATGACAGTCCATCCCGTGGAACAACCAGCGAATACATGAAGCTCATGAAGATGCCTTCTTCATGCTTACATCGTATCACAACCTTTCGCCCATCCACATTCCCGACTGTCACCTCCAGCCTCTCACAATCAATCCTAGCCGCATACTTCCTAAGCCAGTCCATACCCAAAATAATTCCGAACCCCGCAAAGTTCAGAACAAAGCAATCACAAACAAACGAGCAATCATGACTCGACACAACTAGACCACGGCAAATCATACACAAACATGACGAACCCCCCACTGGATTAGTCACAACCAATGGCCTATCAACAATATCCGGTTTCAAACCTAACCGGCCTACCAAATCATCACAAACAAAAGAATGCGACGCTCCAGTATCAAACAACACTCTAACTGGAACACCACAAATGGAAAGAGTACCTTGAACCACCACACTCTTCCCCTTCTCTTCAGCAGTAGGAACTTTTGAAGACGACGGCACCGCTTCCAAAGCATAAGCTTGCACAACCTGCCTATCCTTCCTCGGCTCTGGACAATCCTTCCTGAAATGCCCTGGCTTATCACAGTTATGGCACTTCGCCGGCGCCTTTGGATTCCTACAATCCTTGGAGAGATGGCCCTTTTCTGGCAATTATAGCAAGTCACTTCGCCTTTCGGCTTCTTCTAGCCATCCTTACCCTTCTGCTGCTGCTGCTTCCTCTTTCTATTCCCACCCTGCTGTGGTTTAGATCCTTCCCTGGTTATAGCAACAACATAACTTTCCTTAGGGAACAAACTCTCATGCCTGAGGGCTTTCTCCACAAGCTTCTCAAACGGATCGTCCAAGTGATCCACCAACTGCCTCCCCAGATAAGCATCCAGACCAGTCACAAACTTCTCGTTCTTCTGATAGGGAGAGTCAATATACGATCTGGCATACTTAGACAAAGCTTCGAACTCAGAAATATACTCAAGAACAGGCCTCCCTCCTTGCTTGAGCTCCACAAACCTCTTGAACAAAACAGACTTCTAAGCCGTAGAGATGAACTTGGCTTCAAATCTAACTTGGAATTGCTCCCAAGTAATCTCTTCTTCTGGGGTATCGATGGTAATAGAATTCCACCAATCAGCAGCTCTTCCCTGAAGCTGTCTCGATGCAAGCTTCCTCTTGATTGCATCCTCAATCCCCAAGTCACCAAAAATTCTTCTGCAAGCATCAATCCATCTCTTCACCTCAATAGTCGACTCCGTCCCCAAGAAAACCTTTCCTCCAAGAGAAGTATAATCCTTGCAGAGCTTAGCAAAATCCACCGGTCTTGGAGCTTGGACTTGAACTCCCACATCCACAGAAGATCCTGAAGCTGGTACCCTCCTCATGATAGAAGTCATCATAGCTTCAAACATAGCTCCATAATCAACAGCTTCCCTAGCAGCTCGACTATCCCTCGCTGCTTGTCTCTCACTTCGACTCATTCTTAATATCTGTAAAAAGAATGATTAGAACACCTTAAGAAACAACTGTATAAGGAGTTCAAATCCTTCTAAGCTACTATATTATATATAGTAATCATCCATCAAAATACAATTACGTCTCTCATACGTAGTTACATCAGCGAGCGTTGGCCAAAATCGATTAACCAAAGCTCTGATACCAAATGTGACGACCGCCCATGACTCCCGCACCAAAACAAGAGAATAGTGCGCTGAAAGGTGTGCAAGGCAGCCATGGACGATAGTCAGGGTAAAATAAAATCGCAGAATCTCTAACGTAGCTCACAGCGCATGGATAAAATACAATAGAGAAATATATAGTGAAGCCTCATAACAGAAAATCATCATATAAGCATCACAGTAGTTTTATACAATCATCTCAATAAATCCATACATCAAGACCTCACTACAAAACTCTCATCAAATACAGCAGCGGATACCCAGTACATATAAGAAATAATATGCATAGCCTCCTGCTCGTCTTCGTCATCATCAGCGGAGAACTCTAAGCACAGCACCTGTCACCTGCTACCTAGTCTGCCCATCCCAACATGGATGAACAGCCCAAGGTAATAAGAGGAGACATAAAATCTTGAGTCAGACAAAGTCTTAGTGAGCGGTAAATTAACTATCAAACATACCAAAAGAGCATAAGGGATAAAAGGAATAGGAACCAAACCATCCCACTCCACCTCTTTCTACAGTGATAGCCCCCAGACACACACTAAGGAGAAGCAATCATAGCATAGCAGGTAATTAAAATAAAGCAATAATCACTCGAGTCAAGGACGATGTTTTCCAAATACAAACCCCCAAGGCCTAAACCAAGATCAGATAAGCACCCAGAAAACACCGCTCTTGAGACCGAATGATAATGCAACCAAACATCCATGACTCTGGCTATCACTGTTATCTTTGCCTTGATTTCACCGTTAGTTGAATGACCATCCGTCAAGGGCTAATGGTACCCCCGGTTCTAGCCATAACTCTGCACGTCGTCGCAGCCCGTGCCTAGGAATTTTCGCAACTACCCAGAGTACTAGCACGTCGTCGCAGCCCGTGCCTGGAACGTCGTCGCAGCCCGTTCCTACGTACTCTTGCTTTGAGCATGCTAGAACCTTCAACAACGATAAGATCTCAGCCTCCTAGTCATCCTCCTCGACGACTATTTCCATACTAGCTCAAGCGCCTCTCAAGCTAACCATTATCACCAACCCGGATCGCATCACCGAGTTATCAATATAGCTTTGCACGTCGTCGCAGCCCGTGCCTGGAACGTCATCGTGACCCGTCCCATCACAACATATGTCTTGCCTCATCACATCATAGCAAAGCCTCTCATCTTGGAACGTCATCATGACCCGTCCCATCTCAACATAAGCCTTGCCTCATCATATCATAGCAAGGTCCCAACTCAATCATGCTTTGCCTTCTCGCATCATGGCAAGATCCCACATCCTCGAATCCATCCATATGAGCTTCCACATCCGCTTCATATGCTACATGTAGCTTTCACCATTCAAGAGCCTTTCCACTTAGCTTTTGAATCACCTTCAACCATCTTGTTCCAAATCAACTACAAGCTAACTTGAAACAATCAAACCAATCATACATCCAAACATTCAAGCATTCAAACAAGATCTAATAAGCAATATCAACTATAATGGCAATTTCGTAAATAAATGAGCAAAAGTCCAACATGCATGATTAATAGGTTTTTAGCATAGATCTATCAAATATAAAACATGGGTTTTGTCTCTAATACATGTTAAATAAACTTGCATAAACAAACATCTTTGGAAACAATGGATCTAGACTTGGATCTAAGAAAAATGCATGAAATCTCTAACTTTAACACTCAAACAAGCCACCAATCCAATATACTCCTTTGGGTCCGCGTGCGAGATAACTACCGCTCACCAAATCACCCAAACACTTCAAATACAACACACTTCAGATCTGGACAGCGGAGATCAAGGTTTGATCCGGCAAAATCTCGCTTCAATCGATGAAATCTAGCTCGAATGGATGAAGATCTTCAACTTTGGCACTTGGATCTTCGATCTCGATCTTCGATCTTGGATGGATGTTAGATCTAGATTGGAATGGAGAAAAGAAGATGAAGAAATGTTGTAGTCGAGTCTTCAAAATGGCAGCACTTCGCCGCTTCAAAAACCGGTGCCAAAAAGTGAGCCGAACCCCTCTATTTATAGGCTGGAACCACCATGAGTCATCGCCCTTAGGTCGTCGCCGACCCAACTCCTGAGTCGCCCCCGACTCATCCCCATGCCGACTCAACACAGCCGACTTACCATGAGTCGTTCACGACTCATTGCCATGCCGACCTAACACAAGCCACTCACACGACTCAACAACCCAGTGACGTACGACTTAACTGCCTAGCCTACGACCCACAACTCAACCGACTCACAAGGCTTACAACTTAACTCGTATGCGACTCAACACCCAAGCCGACTCAACTCAACTCCGAGTCAAACGACTCATCACACCAGCAACCTAACGACTTATCTACAAAGCCGACCCTATGTCCCAACGACTCAATGTAAGTCGGTCACGACCTAAAAAGCCTCCGACCTAAGACACACACGACTTACGACTCAAAAAAACTCAAGACCCTGCCGACTCAACTACCCACGACCTAAACCTTAAGTCGGTCCCTTATGAGTCGGCCTTCTATGAGTCGGCCTCCTATGAGTCGGCCTCCTATGAGTCGTAACCCATACACGACTCATCCCTTGACCCCTATCTCGCCTCTCATCTTAAGTCGGTAACCACTATGCCGTTCTAACCCTTAACTCGGTCCATCCCCTGAAGTCGTCTACGACTTATCTATGGGTCGGTCAACTTACTTAACTCCTTAGGTCGTTACTACCTTAACTCGGCTGATACTTAGGTCGGCCAGAAACCCAAAACTTACCCAAACGACCTAAGCTAACTCGCTCACGACCTAAGCTAACTCGGCAACTCTTAGGTCGGTCCTCTATGAGTCGGTCACGACTCATCACTTCACTCGGGTTAACTCCTAAACGACTCAAGCTAGAGGCAACACAAACAACACTATCGACCTGCAAATTCTACGATTTATCGATACATAAAATACGGGTCGTTACAGTAGGTCTATGATTTACCATCGCTAGAGAGTGGTGCACTATGTTACTGCACCGTTTCAAATCCATGCACCCATTTCTAAAGGTCGTACGGCACTGTTTCGTCATTTTGGACTGATGTTGCACCTTGCACCGTAGATGTTGCACCCTGTGGATATCGATTCTTCGGAGGGCCATAACTCTTGGCTCGTTAACAGTTACGGGAGCCATAACCAGTCAAAACGAAGCTATCTGTGAGTTCTACAGCTATGATGGCTTTCAGCTATCACTGGTTAGTTTCATACCCAAAAAATCCTATCCGAACCTCAATCGGGTCATGGAAGTTTTTTACCCTTCATTTTTCGTCACGTGGATTTTTTCTGTAAAACGGGGTCCCCGTGGCTGGTCTATGAGTTACCATCGCTGGAGAGTGGTGCACCATGTTACTGCACCGTTTCAAATCCATGCACCCATTTCTAAAGGTCGTACGGCACTGTTTCGTCATTTTGGACGGATGTTGCACCTTGCACCGTAGATGTTGCACCATGTGGATATCGATTCTTCGAAGGGCCATAACTCTTGGCTCGTTTAGAGTTACGGGAGCCATAACCAGTCAAAACGAAAGTATCTATGAGTTCTACATCTATGATGGCTTTCAGCCGTCACTGGTTAGTTTCATACCAAAAAAATCCTATCCGGACATCAATCGGGTCATGGAAGTTTTTTACCCTTCGTTTTTCATCACGTGGATTTTTTCTATAAAACGGGATCCCCTTGGCTGGTCTATGAGTTACCATCGCTGGAGAGTGGTGCACCACGGTACTGCACCGTTTCAAATCCGTGCACCCAATTCTAAAGGTCGTACGACACTGTTTCGTCATTTTGGACGGATGTTGCACCTTGCACCGTAGGTGTTGCACTTTGTGGATATCGATTCTTCGGAGGGCGATAACTCTTGGCTCGTTTAGAGTTACGGGAGCCATAACCAGTCAAAACGAACGCATCTATGACTGGTTAGTTTCACACCCAAAAAATCCTATCCGAACCTCAATCGGGTCAAGGAAATTTTTTACCCTTCGTTTTATCGTCACGTGGATTTTTTCTGTAAAATGGGATCCCCGTGGCTGGTTGTTTGCACAAAAAATGGACAAACACCTCCAAGTCGTATTATTTAGTTGATTATATGTGATTTTCAATGATTTTAGATGAGTATGTAAATATGAGAAAAGTAGGGGCTGAAATGTAAAAGACACACAGATTTATAGTGGTTCGGCCAGAATGTGCCTACGTCCACTTTATATGTTATTATCTTCTTTCCTTCAGGTTACAAGTACAATGCGTTGTATACAAGTGTATGAAAGTAGTTTGAAAGTTCCTTCCTTGCTTGAGCTCTCAAACTTGTCTGCCATTGTTGTACCCCTGCCCCTCTATTTATAGAATGAGGTAGGGGGCAGGGGTCTTGGAAGTATATAACTGCTGGTGGGCCCGGGCTGAAGCAATTTGGCCTGGCACTTCTGGTTCGGCGAGGCTTCATTCGGTAGAGCTTGGACTGGTGATGGTGGTGTGTGAAGTGGATTGCTGAAGCCTTGATTCGGTGGTAGTGTTGGAGTGGCAGTGGAGTTGATTCGGTCGTGGTTGGTTTGGTGGTAGGGTATTGGAGTTGGTCCGGTGGAGATGTGATGGGAAGGTGGTTCGGCAATAGTGTGGTCCGGTGGTGGTATTCGGCGGGACATGGACCGGCTATGCCGAATGGAAAGGGGCTGGTCATGCCGGATGGACATGGCTCGTGCTGCCGAATGGAGCTTCCATGCCGAATGGACTTGTGCTCGTGCTGCCGAATGAAGCTTCATGCGTGAGTGCCGAGTGTTCCTTGGCCTTGGTGAATGAACTGGAGGTTATTCATGTCGAATGAGCTATGGCTTGCATTGTCGAATGGTAAAGAGGCCGGTCATGCTGAATGAAGTGGTGACTGCGAACCCGGGTGAAACAGACGCTTCGTTGTCTCAAGATCTTCTGGGTGAGAATTCGCCCAACATTTGCCCCCCAAAGTGGGGCACGTGCTTGCATGCGTCGCGCTTTGTTTCCCTGCGGCAAGAAGGCGTGTTTTGTAATGTCATGGGCTGGATGTTCATATCCTGTTGAGGTCCTGCAAAGGGATTTACAGTTTTAGTATGATTTCAAACGATGACCGTTCGTGGTCGAAACGTTCGGGATGAAGTGAATTGCGCCGTTCGAGGCGAGTTGGTGTGCCCCGAGGGGGCTTTGCATTATCGATGCCAGGTTCACGTTAGAGTGATTCCCTGGATCGTTTGTCAAGGTGGTTTATCGCCAGCTCAGGGCATGCCTAGGGATCGTTCGTGATCCCGTACATGTGTAAGTAGCTTAGCCATTTCGTAATTATCAGAGTCAACTATCCGTCTCACCTATGAGTTTAAAAAGACGTGTCAAAGTGTAAATTCCCACGATGATAGGGTTAATGACCATTCAGAGCGTGCCTATGGACCATTCGTGGTCGCGTACACGTGTGAACGATTTAATTCATGCTAGTGGGAGTTTTACGACTTATTCATCGTTGTCATAATCTTATTTTATTAGTTAGTTCTGGAGTTCGGTACTTATCTGAGTGAAGCGCCCTGCATGCCCCCTGTTTCTGGCTTTTGCTGGTAGAGACAGTTTCATTCGGTTTCGAGTAGGCATATATTCTTATTCGTTTGGAGGTTGGTTTGGTATGGAAGGTTTCATTCGGTACATAGTTGGTCCGGTTGTTGTTGGTCCGGTTGTTGTTGGCCCGGTGATAGGTTCTCGTTTGGCATGGGGTTGGTCCGGCAGTAGGTTCTCGTCCGGTATTCCAGAGCTCGCCTATATATAGAGGCTACACCCCCCTTAGTTTTTCTCTACCGAACAAGAGGAAGCCGAATCAAAAGCCCACCGAACCAAGTATTTGCCGAATCAAATATTCGCCGAACCAGGTATATACTCTTTTACCGAATGAACTCTATAACCGGATGGGCTTATGCCGAATGGGCACGGAAGCTTTGCTTTGCCGAATGAACCTCAGATTCCATTGCCGAATGGAAGTCAGATCCCATTGCCGAATGAACTTGTACTGCCGAATGAACGTAAGACCCTAGTGCCGAATGGTCTTGAACCTCCAGTGCCGAACGAACTTTGTGTCTGGACTTTGAGTGGAACTCCGGACTTATGTATGCTTGTTTGTTTATACTGTCGTTCTAACATCATGCTTTTTACTTTTGTGTATGCAGATAAATGTCTCGCAAAGTTGAAACTCGATCGGGCAAGAAGAAATCCAGGGATAGCGGAGAAACTTCTGCCGTGCCCCCAGCTCAGCCAGATCCAGCACAGCACGGACCCGCTCCGAGGTCACTAGTCGATGGGTATGGTCCCCAGGAGCTTCTCGTCTCTCCTCCTGATTGCTATCCTAGCTCTCTGAAAGAGGAGCAACTTGATGTCATATCCCGTTCCTTCGGGATTGACAGAGCGCTTATGTTACTGCCGGAGGCTGGTGTCATGCCGTACAACCCTCCCGAGGGGTATTTTGCCTATAGCCGATATCATTGCATGTGTGGGGCCATTCCTCCTATCAACGCTTGGATAGTAAGCTTCACCACATACTTGAAGGTGGCTCCCTTCCAGCTTCAGCCTAACTCTTACGCCATCCTGGTGAGCCTTTTTGTTATCTTCCAGAGGAGGTACGGGCGTCCTCCTTCTAACCGGGAAATCCGATACTTGTACAACCTGAGAGGCTATAAGAAGGGGTCTCCGTACATTAGCCTGGAGGCGGCCGTACCCTTCAAACCAGTTCTGGACTTGTATTCCAAGTTCACCATGTTCAAGAAGGAGTGGTTCTTCGTCAAGGACGATGCTGTTTCTTTCCGCCTTTTCACTTCCGGCTGTAAGATTGATTTCATTTATATTTTTCATGTGTTTTGACTGTAGTGTTTTTTCTGACATGCTTCTATTTCTGGCTAGCGACAGGTGGTATTGCAGTCGTGGAGGACGATTCCTTAGTGCGAATGGCTGCTGAACTAAAGGCTATTCCGGCACGGGACCGGTCGGCCTCTTTCTTGATCAGGAACGCAACCCTCTTGGAGTATACTTTGATCTTACCGCGCCAGTCCGTGGTTAAGCAAAGGGATACGGCTGAGGAGAGGGCTGCTAAAGCTAAGGAGGGGGCTACGGTAAAGAGCGGTAAGAGGGAGCCTTTCGCAGCGCGTCCTGCGGTTGGGGGGAAGAAACTGAAGAAGTCCGATGGCCCTTCTCCAAGTACTTGCCCGACTGTCCCGGAGGAGGAAGGTGTGGAAGAGGAGGAAGGAGGCGAAGTTGGAGAAGGGTCGGAGGGTGGAGGAGATGGCGACGGTCAAGGTGGTAGTGGTGTTGCTGCTCTAACCTCTGAACAAGACCTCGAACTGGATGAGGCTCTCCGTCGGGCCTTCGGGGAGTCGGAGGGAGAGTCGGAAACGGAGAAGGGAACGGAGAAGGCAAAGGAAACCGGCAAAGCTGTGGCTGGCACTGACCCATCCTCTAAGGGTTCCTCAGCTAGGGTGATCCCGGCGATGCAAGGTGAACTTTTGTCTTCTGCCGATTCTATTTTCGATAAGGACTTAGAAATTTTTTACGGTTCACTTCCGTCCTGGAATGAGATCCAGGACTTATTGCAGTATCCCACTCCTCCGCCGGGTTTGTATAATAGATGTGTCTCCTCACTTTTCTTTCTTTTTAACTTAGCACATTTTTTGAATTGCGGATTATTGTATGTTCGTAACACTTGTTCTTTATTCCAGGGGCAGGCCAGGCAGTTAAAACGTCGGATGTTCGACATCGTCTTGAACAATTTAAGTCGAGGAGAGCTTCCGCGAAACCTTCTACTGATCGCACTGGGGACGTAGTCAAGTACCGCCCTCTTCTTGGGGTCATCGAAGAGGGCATTCAGAAAAGGAAGCGGAGCCGTTCCTTATTTGAGTCTTCTTCTGCTTCGCAGCTTCCTACTCTGCCTCCCCCTACTCAGCCTCCTCGTGATACTACGGAGGAGAGCACGGAGCCCTGCCCCCCTCCTCCTCCTTCCAAGAGATCTACTGTCATTCATATAAGGCGTCCCGATGTGCCTCGCCCCGTGCCTCGTGACCCTTTTGCCGGTCATCCTGATTTAGACCCAAGTTTTCGGGACATTTCATTTGATGAGACCACGGGCGAGCACCTACTTCCCCGCAACCCCATGGTAAGAGTGTTGGACGAGGCCAAATCTTTAGATCTTGATTTACTTACTACACGGGTAGTCACCATGGGGGATGAGGCCAAGGCTAATATCGACCGGGTGGCCGTAGAGACCAAGAAGCTAATGGAGCATCATGCTAAGTTGGTCAAAGCCGGGGAAGAGATCGGGAGTGCTAACATTCGGTTGAGGTTAAAGGTTGCCGATCAGGCCAAGCAACTCGCCGACCAAGCCATCCAGATTTCCCAGCATGAGGAAGCCTCCAAGCGTCTGAAAGAGACCATGGAGAAGGCCAGTAGGGCGGAATTACGGAAGATGGAGGTCGCTTGCAGGGAACGGATTAACGTAGCTATCGCCACGGTGGATGAGGTTCGAAATGCGGATCTCGAGCGGGTAGAGGAGTTGTCAGGGAGGCTCGAGGCTGCGGAGATGGCTCAGGCCGAGTTGAAGGAGGAGATGGAGGAGATGAGGAGGTCCCTCAAGTTGAAGGAGGAGGAAATGAGAAGGTCACTCCAGGCTGACTGCTTGAGATACCAATCAGAGAGGGACGTCGCCGTCGCTAAGTTGCAAGCTTCCGAGGCTCGGGTGAGGGAGTTTGAGGAAAATGAGGGGATGATGGATGAGATGCTTCAGGATATGTACTTCCATACTTGGAAAGAGGGCGGCTTGTCTTGGATGGACGATTACCCTCGGGTCATGGCCAAGGTGTATCTCCAGGCTTTAGAGGAGGCCGGGGTGAACGCGGGTAAGGAAGGCGGAGAGGCTTTCAACTTGAGTGCGGTTACTGCTCAGTTCTCAAAGGAGGAGCAAGCGGCGGTGAAGGAGGGGATGCGGCTGCTTGCTGCGGAGGAAGCGGGCGTGCAGTTGGATGATGAGGATCAAGCGGCGGATGCTGGTGAGTTATTCTTTTCCCTTTCTTTTCTTTCCGTGTTTTCATAACTTGATCGTTCGTTTAATGAATTCCTCTTCCGATCTGGACAGGTGGGACTTCAGATCCACATGCTGGGGGTTCTGATCCTGCGGCTAAGTAGGCTGGGGGAGTTGGTGATGGAGTGTGGATGCATCTGCCATCTTTTTGTTTCTTTTTTATCACTGTTCATGTTAGTCTTTGATATGCAACTGTAATAAAATTATTTGCAAAGAATAACTTCGTGTGATCTTATAATATAGGCTGATTTTGTCATGTTTAAATGTTGTTGCTATCTTTATGTGCTGTGTGAGAAGTATAATTATGTATATGCCTGTGATTCCACTTGTGTTTGATGTTAAGTTTTTGCTTGAAATATAATTTCACGTTTTGCAATGTCAGTGTATGAATAAGTTATAGTTACGCATTTATGTACAAGAGAAGAGAGTACCGCCCTTTATGTTTTATTCGCAGGCGTTAGCTTTGAGTGTCTTGTGTAACTGTTCACGGGTATAGCCGAGCGCCCTGCTACCCAGCACGCAGGCTTAGAGCCTCATGAGTGAATGCTTCCTATTTGGTTTCCTGTACTTTAGAGTTTGTTATACAGGATAGGAGAAAAATATTTAAATGGAATGGAAATATAGTAAAAGTAAAACTTCCAGTCACGGAAGGCCGTCGATGTGCTTAAGTTCGTGGCAAACGGGTTTTGTAGTCACTTTCCCTAGCTGTGGGTCTTGGAGACATTTGTCACCCATCTTACGCCTCCGCGGGGAGTTTTCTTTTTTACCACAGCCGCACTTAAGACACATCGGAGCCGAGATCGCGCACGGTAACTACCCGAACCATTATGGTCCGTAATCGTGGGTATTATTCGATTTACCGTGGCCGGCTAGCGTGGGTGCCGTTGGCCGTGAACTACCCCTGGCTGGCCACACCTTATGTTGGGGCTTAAAGTAGGTTCACGGTTACCGACGAGCCGAACGCCGTAATGAGCTGCCATCGGCTATAGTCGGCCTTTATGATGACTTATAATCGGCTCATTACAGTTGGCTTTGAGGGCAGGCGCGCAATGAGTTAACCCGCAGCAGAGGGATGCTGGAGCAAAAGAGTCTCATTGGCGAGTGCATAGAATCGTAGCGTACCTGTTAGGCCTAGTCCAGATGAGGCCGCGGTGCGTCTTGAGTGGAGGTGCCATAGGATTTTGTTCAACAGAAAGGGATAAAACTTAACAAGTAGCCAAGACATAAAGGAACAAGTTAAAAAGAGACAAGATTTTTTAAAGTGGTTCGGCATGAAAATGCCTACGTCCACTGATTCTCTTTGTTAATTCCCTTCATATGGGCAGTACAAGTTAAGAAAAGTATCGACGGAGGTGTCGGATGTTCCATGCCCTCTGGAACACCTCTCCGTCCACTGTTGACAAAATGTAAGCTCCGTTGTGGAGATCTTTGTGAATTACATATGGTCCGTCCCAGATGGGGTCCAGCGCCCCGGGGCGCGGAAAGATTCGCCTGAGGACAAGATCTCCTTCTTGTAAGTTGCGATGCTTGACTTTGGAATTGTATAGTGCTGCCACTTTTTGTCTGTGAGCTGCTGCTTTGAGTGCTGCATCATTCCTCCTTTCCTCAATCAGATCCAAAGACATGAGGAGGAGTTCTTCGTTTTCTTCTGGGTTGTAGTGGATCCTACGGTGAGAAGGCACAATAGTCTCAACTGGGAGCATTGCCTCCGATCCATATGCCAAAGAGAAAGGAGTATGTCCCGTTGCTGTTCTGAAAGATGTGCGGTATGCCCATAGTGCCGTAGGAAGTTCGTCCACCCAAGCGCCTTTTGACTTTTCAAGTTTCTTCTTGATTAGGGTTTTGAGAATTTTGTTGACAGCTTCAACTTGTCCGTTTGCCTGAGGGTAAGCTACTGATGAGAAGCTTTTATGAATTCCATGCTCTTGGCACCAGTCGGCAAACTCTTCGCTGTCAAATTGGAGTCCGTTGTCTGATACGATCTTGAGGGGGACTCCATACCTGCACAGAATGTTTTTGATCAAGAAGTTGATAACTTTTGCTGAAGATATTTTATTTAAAGGTTCCGCTTCCACCCATTTGGTGAAATAATCGACTGCCACTATAGCATATTTGGCTCCGCCTCGGCCCGTTGGCAGTTCGCCAATCAAGTCAATTCCCCATACAGCGAAGGGCCAAGGGCTGGTCATTTGAGTAATTTCGTTTGTGGGCAGTCGAGGGATCTTGGCGAACTTCTGACATCTGTCGCATTTCTTAACGAAGTCTAGGGCATCTTTGTTCAGTGTGGGCCAGTAATATCCATATCGGAGTATCTTTCTTGCCAAAGTCTGTCCTCCAGTGTGATCTCCGCATCCTCCCTGATGGATGTCTGTTAATATCTCCTTGGCTTCCCTTCCGGCGACGCATCTCAATAAGGGGCTAGAGAAGCCACGCCGGTAGAGGATGCCTTCTTGTATTGTGTAGTGAGGAACTTTCCTCAAAATCTTCTTGGCTTCGTCTCGCCTGTCGGGTAGTATGCCATCTTGCAAATATTTCTGGATAGGAGTCATCCAGGCTCCTTCTTCGACTGTAGTTATCAGATTCACTTGTTCGAAACTTGGGGCTAGCTGCCTTGAGATTGCTAGTGCCCCGGAAACGGTGCTGTTCATCATACTAGCTTGTTTTGCAAGTTCATCTGCCTCTTGGTTTTCTTCCCGAGGAATGTGTTTGATTAGATAATGGTCCAACTGATCGAGCAGCAGTTTGGTTTTCTTTAAGTATGCTGTGAGCCGTTCTCCCCGAGTTTGGAATTCTCCTAGTACCGCTTCATATTCAGCGTCGTTGTTAGTGGCCGTGAACTCCAATCTCAATGCATAGTACAACTTTCTTCCCCTGGGGGTGATGAACACAATACCTGCCCCCGAGCCTTGTTCGTTCGATGCTCCGTCTACAAAGAGGTTCCACTTGAGGTTTTTTGCTACTTCGGATTGTTCCTTGCCTTCGTTGATAGTGAATTCGGCAATGAAATCAGCCATGGCTTGTCCTTTGATCGCGGTACGAGGATGGTAGGTGATTTCATACTGACTTAGTTCGATGCACCATTTGAGGAGTCGCCCAGAAGTGTCAGGACGATGGAGCACTTGTCTTAGTGGTTGATCGGTTAGAACCCTGATGGAGTGAGATTGGAAGTAGTGTCGCAGTTTTCGTGACGCGATCAATAAACAATATGCTAATTTCTCAAGTTTAGGATATCTGGCCTCTGCCCCTGTAAATCTCTTACTTACAAAGTAAACCGGGCGTTGTGTGCGGTCTTCTTCTCTTACCAAGGCGGCGCTTAGAGCATGAGATGATACGGCGAGGTATAGGTATAACACCTCACCTTCATTTGGAGTTGAGAGTACTGGTGGTCTCTGAAGGTGTTCGATTAGGTTGAGGAAGGCTTTTAAGCATTCGTCGGTCCACTCGAACCTCCCTTTGTCTTTCTTGAGAGCTTCGAAGAAAGGGACACACTTGTCAGTTGCCTTGGAAATGAATCTGCTTAGGGCGGCCACCTTTCCGTTTAGGCTCTGCATTTCTTTTCGAGTGGAAGGTATCCTTATTTCTTTCAAAGCCCGGATTTGTTCAGGGTTGGCTTCGATTCCTCTGGCGTGGACGATGAATCCTAAGAATTTTCCCGATGATACTCCGAAAGAGCACTTTAGAGGATTCAGCTTCATTCCATATCGGCGAAGTACCTGAAACATATCGTCCAGATGGCTTACATGGTCGTTGGCTTTCCTGGACTTTACCAACATGTCATCCACATATACCTCCATAGTTCGTCCTATTAGTTCTGCGAACATTTTGTTGACGAGGCGTTGATAGGTAGCTCCAGCATTTTTGAGTCCAAAAGGCATGACTTTGTAACAATATAATCCGCGGTCGGTGATGAAGCTAGTGTGGTCCTGATCGGGAGCGTGCATGGGAATCTGGTTGTATCCGGAGTAAGCATCCATAAAAGATAGGAGTTCGTGCCCAGCTGTGCTGTCCACAAGTTGGTCAATTCGGGGAAGCGGGGAAGCAATCTTTCGGGCAAGCGTCATTTAGATTGGAGAAGTCAATACATGTTCGCCACTTTCCATTGGCCTTTTTTACTAGCACTGGGTTAGCGATCCATTCTGGGTAGATGGCTTCTCGTATGAAGCCATTAGCAAGTAGATTCTTTACTTCCTCATCAAGGGCTGCTGATCGTTCTGCCCCCATGCTCCTCTTTTTCTGCTTTACTGGTACCTTGGTGGGATTGATGTTCAACATGTGGCACGCTACGTCTGGAGAGATTCCTGTCATATCGGCGTGGGTCCACGCAAATACATCTAAGTTGTGGCGGAGAAAGTCAATGAGTTGACCCTTTAATTCCGTTTTCAGCTGAGATCCGATTTTTAATAGTTTACTTGAATCGTGCTTATCTACAGATACGAATTCCATAGCCTCTGCAGGCTCGGCGGTAGCCTCCTCCTCTTTATCCCGGGGGTCTAGTTCATTGAAGGGATCGCTTGTGTATCGAAGAGGAGGGGCTTTCTTTAGTTGCTATGCCTCCAAGCTTTTCATGCAGAGAGTAGTCTCTGCATCTTTTCCTTTGTTCTTTCGGCGGTTGTTGCGAAGCTCAGTTACATAGCAGCCTCGGGCAGCGTCTTGATCTCCTTCTACTTCTCCTATTCCGTTGTCTGTCGGGAATTTCATCTTCAGGCACCAGGGGGCTAGGACAATTTGGAAGTCAGACAAGGCTGGTCTCCCCAAGAAGGCGTTGTAAGCCGAGTGGTTCTCTATTAGCACGAACGTTTGTTTTCGCACCACGGAGCGGGGATGACTTCCTATTTCGACGAAGAGGTCAAGTTGCCCGAGGGGCATTTTTGCATCTCCAGTGAAACCGTGCAGTGGTTTGTCGCAGGGAGACACATCCTTCATTGATAACTTCATTTTGTCGAAAGCATGTTTGAACAAGATGTTTACGGAGCTTCCCGTGTCTATTAGAATCCGAAAAACTTTAGCAGGGCCGAACCAGGCAGAGATGACCATAGGATCCATATGTGGGTACTGTCTTCCTTCCAAATCGCGTCTACTGAATATGATGTCGTCGCTCTCTTTTCGTTTCGGTTGGCGTTCTTCTGTGACGGAGTTAACGTAGCCTTCGGCATTTCTAAGCGACTTGCCGTACCTTTCCATCTCTGCCCAACTTCTGTCGGCAATGTGTGGTCCTCCTGAGATGGTAAGGACTACTATCTTCTCTTGATTAGAGCCACTGGTGTTGTGATTGTTGCGACTCCCTCCGCCTACTTCTGGGAGGGGTTGCTTTGAGTTCTCATTGGCAGGAGTTGGAGTCCTGTTCTGACTTTTCACATAACGTTCCAGTCTTCTTCTTCTAATGTGTTCTTCGATCAAGTCCCGAAGATGGTGGCATTCATTGGTGTCATGTCCGTGGGATTCGTGGAAGCGACAGAACTTTCCAGACTTGAGTGCGTTATCTGATTCTTTCTTGTGCGGGGGGCGCTTGTATCCGAGTTCGCCCTGAGTGGCTAGGTAGATGTTTTCGATTGTTTCATTCAAAGGAGTGTAGGAGTCAAATCTTGGCCCTGGTCGATATTGGCGCTTCTCAACCTTTCTGCCCCCAGCATTGTCTCTAGATTCATTCCTTCGAGCGTCCTTAGCTGCAGTGGGAACCTTGTCCTGAATTATCTTGCCTTGTTGCCCTGGCTGCCTCTCCGTAGCAGCGTCTTCAAGTCTCATATACTTTCCAGCTTCATGGAAGAAATCAGGCAAGGTGGCTGGTTTTTCCTTAGTTAACCTTCTGGCAAACTTGGTGTCTGGATGTACACCACTACAGAGGGCCATTAGAGTGAGTTTTTCATCGGCATCTTGAACTGCTGCCGCTGCGGCGTTGAACCGCGTTAGATATTGCTGCAGTGTCTCTCCAGATTTCTGTTTGACGTTGGATAGAGAATAAGCGTCCTTGGGCTGTTCCACATGGATGCGGAATTGGCTGATAAACCTTTCCTTCAAAGTCTCCCATGAGTTGATGGATCCTTGGGGTAGATGGCAGAACCAAGAGGTAGCTAGATCTGCTAGGAACAGTGGAAAGCACTTGCATAATACTCCTTCTGTTGCTCCACTCATGAGCATATGCTGGGTGTATCTCTGTAAATGTACGATAGGGTCGGAAGTTCCTTTGTAAGGTTCCATGGTTGGCATTTTCCATTCCCGGGGGGTAATGGCGGTTTCGATATTTCGGGTAAAGGGGCTGGTGACCCTAGCGCCTATCCCCCGGTCCCTTTGCTCGCGTTGGACACATTCTCTGAATAATCGTGCCATTCGTTCGTCAGAACTTGGAGCGGATAAAAATGAGCTTGGCTCTTCCCTGCGGGATCTATCTCGTCCGGATGACCTGTAGGGATGGTACAATCTATCACTTCTAGCATTATCCAGTGGTTGTCTTTGGCTGCTTGGATGCACGCTAGGACCAGCTACAGTTGCCCCATGCCTTGATCTTCCCCTGTGGGGTTCTGTTTCGAGCACATCCATGGGGTCAACTTCGGGCTGGGTTCTAGCTCGGCTCCGTTCAGCGGGGTTTCTATGATTAGGTGGCATGACTGGCTCAGCTACATCCGACCCTCGCCTGGTGCCTCCCCCGCTAGGTTCGGTTCCAAGGGCTTCCTCGAGTCGGAATTCGGGCTGAGTCCGGGCGCGGCCCCTATCATCGTTTTTCCTGTTGGTAGCTTGTTCGAAGAGTGAAGACCTTTGTTGCCTCCGGGATCCTCCGGATTGGGATTCACCCCATGATTCCGTGTTGCGGTTGGACTCTTCAGCATCCCTTAAGCGTGACATGAGTTGGTCCACCAAAGTTTCTTGTTGGGATGTGAAGCGGTTAGTTACTTCAGCCACAACCCTGTCCAGATCTGCCCTAGTGATTGGTTGTTCCGTTGCGGGACCAGTTGGATTCTCCTGATTTTCATCTGGTACTGCTGTTGAAGTGGGCTGATCTGTGATTGCTGGATCTGGAAGGCTGCTAGTTGCGATGTTCTTTCCTTTGTTAACATCCCTTCTCTGTTTGGAAGGCATGATTTCTAAGCAACGAGTGATGTTGTTAGGAAGAAGGTTGAGTGGGAGAAGATGAAGTCTGAGTTCAGTTCTCAGTGAAAGCACCAAAAATGTTTGCACAAAAAATGGACAAACACCTCCAAGTCGTATTATTTAGTTGATTATATGTGATTTTCAATGATTTTAGATGAGTATGTAAATATGAGAAAAGTAGGGGCTGAAATGTAAAAGACACACAGATTTATAGTGGTTCGGCCAGAATGTGCCTACGTCCACTTTATATGTTATTATCTTCTTTCCTTCAGGTTACAAGTACAATGCGTTGTATACAAGTGTATGAAAGTAGTTTGAAAGTTCCTTCCTTGCTTGAGCTCTCAAACTTGTCTGCCATTGTTGTACCCCTGCCCCTCTATTTATAGAATGAGGTAGGGGGCAGGGGTCTTGGAAGTATATAACTGCTGGTGGGCCCGGGCTGAAGCAATTTGGCCTGGCACTTCTGGTTCGGCGAGGCTTCATTCGGTAGAGCTTGGACTGGTGATGGTGGTGTGTGAAGTGGATTGCTGAAGCCTTGATTCGGTGGTAGTGTTGGAGTGGCAGTGGAGTTGATTCGGTCGTGGTTGGTTTGGTGGTAGGGTATTGGAGTTGGTCCGGTGGAGATGTGATGGGAAGGTGGTTCGGCAATAGTGTGGTCCGGTGGTGGTATTCGGCGGGACATGGACCGGCTATGCCGAATGGAAAGGGGCTGGTCATGCCGGATGGACATGGCTCGTGCTGCCGAATGGAGCTTCCATGCCGAATGGACTTGTGCTCGTGCTGCCGAATGAAGCTTCATGCGTGAGTGCCGAGTGTTCCTTGGCCTTGGTGAATGAACTGGAGGTTATTCATGTCGAATGAGCTATGGCTTGCATTGTCGAATGGTAAAGAGGCCGGTCATGCTGAATGAAGTGGTGACTGCGAACCCGGGTGAAACAGACGCTTCGTTGTCTCAAGATCTTCTGGGTGAGAATTCGCCCAACACTGGTCTATGATTTACCATTACTGGAGATTGTTGCACCATGGTACTGCACCGTTTCAAATCCATGCACCATTTTCTAAAGGTCGTACGGCACTGTTTCGTCATTTTGGACGGATGTTGCACCTTGCACCGTAGATGTTGCACCCTGTGGATATTGATTCTTCGGAGGGCCATATATCTTGGCTCGTTTAGAGTTACGGGAGCTATAGCCAGTCAAAACAAAGGTATCTGTGAGTTCTACAGCTACGATGGCTTTCAGCCGTCACTGGTTAGTTTCATACCCAAAAAATCCTATACAAACCTCAATCGAGTCATGGATGTTTTTTACCCTTCGTTTTTCTCACGTGGATTTTTTCTGTTAAACGGGATCCCCGTGGTAGTTCTATGAGTTACCATCGCTGGAGAGTGGTGCATCATGGTACTGCACCATTTCAAATCCATGCACCCATTTCTAAAGGTCGTACGGCACTGTTTTGTCATTTTGGATGGATGTTGCACCTCGCACCGTAGATGTTGCACCCTGTGGATATCGATTCTTCGGAGGGCCATAACTCTTGGCTCGTTTAGATTTACGGGAGCCATAACCAGTCAAAATGAAGATATCTGTGAGTTCTACAGCTGTGATGGTTTTAAGCCGCCACTGGTTAGTTTCATACCCAAAAAATCCTATCCGAACCTCAATCGGGTCAAGGAAGTTTTTTACCCTTCGTTTTATCATCACGTGGATTTTTTCTGTAAAACGGGATCCCCGTGGCTGGTCTATGATTTTCCGTTGCTGGAGAGTGGTGCACCATGGTACTGTACCGTTTCAAATCCATGCACCTATTTCTAAAGGTCGTACGGCACTGTTTCGTCATTTTGGACGGATGTTGCACTTGCACCGTAGATGTTGCACCCTGTGGATATTGATTCTTCGGAGAGCCATATATCTTGGATCTTTTAGAGTTACGGGAGCCATAACCGGTCAAAACGAAGGTATCTGTGAGTTCTACAGCTATGACGGCTTTTAGCCGTCACTGCTTAGTTTCATACCCAATAAATCCTATACGAACCTCAATCGGGTCATGGAAGTTTTTTACCCTTCGTTTTTCCTCACGTGGATTTTTTCTATAAAACGGGATCCCCATGGCTGGCCTATGATTTACCATAACTGGAGAGTGGTGCACCATGATACTGCACCGTTTCAAATCCATGCACCCATTTCTAAAGGTCGTACGGCACTGTTTCGTCATTTTGGACGGATGTTGCACCTTTCACCGTAGATGTTGCACACTGTGGATATCGATTCTTCGGACGGCCATAACTCTTGGCTCGTTTACAGTTACGGGAGCCATAACCAGTCAAAACGAAGGTATCTGTGAGTTCTACAGCTATGATGGCTTTCAGCCATCACTGGTTAGTTTCATACCCAAAAAATCCTATCCGAACCTCAATCGGGTCATGGAAGTTTTTTACCCTTCCTTTTTTCGTCACGTGGATTTTTTCTGTAAAACGGGATCCCCGTGGCTGGTCTATGATTTACCATCGCTGGAGAGTGGTACACCATGGTACTGCACCGTTTCAAATCCATGCACCCATTTCTAAAGGTCGTACGGCACTGTTTCGTCATTTTGGACAGATGTTGCACCTTGCACCGTAGATGTTGCACCTTGTGGATATCGATTCTTCGGAGGGCTATAACTCTTGGCACGTTTAGAGTTACGAGAGCCATAACCAGTAAAAACGAAGGTATGTGTGAGTTCTACCGCTATGACGGCTTTCAGCCGTCATTGGTTTGTTTCATACCCAAAAAATCCTATCCGAACCTCAATCGGGTCATGGAAGTTTTTTGCACTTCGTTTTTCGTCACGTGGATTTTTTCTGTAAAACGGGATCCCCGTAGCTGGTCTATGAGTTACCATCACTGGAGAGTGGTGCACCATGGTACTGCACCGTTTCAAATCCGTGCACCCATTTCTAAAGGTCGTACGGCACTGTTTCGTCATTTTGGACGGATGTTGCACCTTGCACCGTAGATGTTGCACCCTGTGGATATCGATTCTTCGGAGGGCCATAACTCTTGGCTCGTTTAGAGTTACGGGAGCCATAACCAGTCAAAACAAAGGCATCTATGAGTTCTATGACTATGACTGCTTTCAGCCGTC
Organism: Allium cepa; assembly: GCA_030765085.1. NCBI lineage: Eukaryota > Viridiplantae > Streptophyta > Magnoliopsida > Asparagales > Amaryllidaceae > Allium > Allium cepa. Next base: position 30,228,709 of record CM060943.1, on the reverse strand, counting down.
ACTGGTTAGTTTCATACCCAAAAAATCCTATCCGAACCTCAATCGGGTCAAGGAAGTTTTTTACCCTTCGTTTTACCGTCACGTGGATTTTTTCTGCAAAACGGTATCCCCGTGGCTGGTCTATGATTTACCATTAATGGAGAGTGTTGCACCATGGTACTGCACCGTTTCAAATCCATGCACCATTTTCTAAAGGTCGTACGGCACTGTTTCGTCATTTCGGACGGATGTTGCACCTTGCACCGTAGTTGTTGCACCCTGTGGATATTGATTCTTCAGAGGGCCATATATCTTGGCTCGTTTAGAGTTACGGGAGCTATAACCAATCAAAACAAAGTATCTGTGAGTTCTACAGCTATGATGGCTTTCAGCCGTCACTGGTAAGTTTCATACCCAAAAAATCCTATACAAACCTCAATCGAGTCATGGAAGTTTTTTACCCTTCGTTTTTCTCACGTGGTTTTTTTCTGTAAAACGGGATCCCCGTGGTAGGTCTATGAGTTACCATCGCTGGAGAGTGGTGCATCATGGTACTGCACCGTTTCAAATCCATGCACCCATTTCTAAAGGTCGTACGGCACTGTTTCGTCATTTTGAACGGATGTTGCACCTTGCACCATAGATGTTGCACCCTGTGGATATCGATTCTTCGGAGGGCCATAACTCTTGGCTCGTTTAGAGTTACGGGAGCCATAACCAGTCAAAATGAAGGTATATGTGAGTTCTACAGCTATGATGGCTTTAAGCCGCCACTGGTTAGTTTCATACCCAAAAAATCCTATCCGAACCTCAATCGGGTCAAGGATGTTTTTTACCCTTCGTTTTATCGTCACGTGGATTTTTTCTGTAAAACGGGATTCCCGTGGCTGGTCTATGATTTACCGTTGCTGGAGAGTGGTGCACCATGGTACTGCACTGTTTCAAATCCATGCACCTATTTCTAAAGGTCGTACGGCACTGTTTCGTCATTTTGGACGGATGTTGCTCCTTGCACCGTAGATGTTGCACCCTGTGGATATTGATTCTTCGGAGAGCCATATATCTTGGCTCTTTTAGAGTTACGGGAACCATAACCGGTCAAAACGAAGGTATCTGTGAGATCTACAGCTATGATGGCTTTCAGCCGTCACTGGTTAGTTTCATACGCAATAAATCTTATACGAACCTCAATCGGGTCATGGAAGTTTTTTACCCTTCGTTTTTCCTCACGTGGATTGTTTCTGTAAAACGGGATCCCCGTGGTTGGTCTATGATTTACCATCACTGGAGAGTGGTGCACCATGATAATGCACCGTTTCAAATCCATGCACCCATTTCTAAAGGTCGTACGGCACTGTTTCGTCATTTCGGACGGATGTTGCACCTTGCACCGTAGATGTTGCACCCTGTGGATATCGATTCTTCGGAGGGCCATAACTCTTGGCTCGTTTACAGTTACGGGAGCCATAAGCAGTCAAAACGAAGATATCTGTGAGTTCTACAGCTATGATGGCTTTCAGCCGTCACTGGTTAGATTCATACCCAAAAAATCCTATCCGAACCTCAATCGGGTCATGAAAGTTTTTTACCCTTCGTTTTTCGTCACGTGGATTTTTTCTGTAAAACGGGATCCCCGTGGCTGGTCTATGATTTACCATCGCTGGAGAGTGGTGCACCATGGTACTACACCGTTTCAAATCCATGCACCCATTTCTAAAGGTCGTACGGCACTGTTTCATCATTTTGGACGGATATTGCACCTTGCACCGTAGATGTTGCACCCTTTGGATATCGATTCTTCGGAGGGCCATAACTCTTGGCTCGTTTAGAGTTACGGGAGCCATAACCAGTCAAAACGAAGGTATGTGTGAGTTCTACAGCTATGACCGCTTTCAGCCATCACTGGTTAGTTTCATACCCAAAAAATCCTATCCGAACCTCAATCGGGTCATGGAAGTTTTTTACCCTTCGTTTTTCGTCACGTGGATTTTTTCTGTAAAACGGGATCCCCGTGGTTGGTCTATGAGTTACCATCGCTGGAGAGTGGTGCACCATGGTACTACACCGTTTCAAATCCATGCACCTATTTCTAAAGGTCGTACGACACTGTTTCGTCATTTTTGACGGATGTTGCACCTTGCACCGTAGATGTTGCACCCTGTGGATATCGATTCTTCGGAGGGCCATAACTCTTGGCTCGTTTAGAGTTACGGGAGCCATAACCAGTCAAAACAAAGGCATCTATGAGTTCTAAGGCTATGACAGCTATCAGCCGTCACTGGTTAGTTTCATACCCAAAAAATCCTATCCGAACCTCAATCGGGTCATGGAAGTTTTTTTACCCTTCGTTTTATCGTCACGTGGATTTTTTCTGTAAAACGGGATCCCCGTGGCTGGTCTATGATTTACCATTACTGGAGAGTGTTGCACCATGGTACTGCACCGTTTCAAATCCATGCACCATTTTCTAAAGGTCGTACGACACTGTTTCGTCATTTTGGACGGATGTTGCACCTTGCACCGTAGATGTTGCACCCTGTGGATATTGATTCTTCGAAGGGCCATATATCTTGCCTCGTTTAGAGTTACAGGAGCTATAACCTGTCAAAACAAAGGTATTTGTGAGTTCTACAACTATGACGGCTTTCAGCCGTCACTGGTTAGTTTCATACCCAATAAATCCTATACGAACCTCAATCGGGTCAAGGAAGTTTTTTACCCTTCGTTTTTCTCACGTGGATTTTTTCTGTAAAACTGGATCCCCATGGTAGGTCTATGATTTACCATCGCTGGAGAGTGGTGCACCATGCTACTGTACCGTTTTAAATCCATGCACCCATTTCTAAAGGTCGTACGACACTGTTTCGTCATTTTGGACGGATGATGCACCTTGCACCGTAGATGTTGCACCCTGTGGATATCGATTCTTCGGAGGGCCATAACTCTTGGCTCGTTTAAAGTTACGGGAGCCATAACCAGTCAAAACGAAGGTATCTGTGAGTTCTACAGCTATGATGGCTATCAGCCGTCACTGGTTAGTTTCATACCCAAAAAATCCTATCCGAACCTCAATCGGGTCAAGGAAGTTTTTTTACCCTTCGTTTTATCGTCACGTGGATTTTTTCTGTAAAACGGGATCCCCGTGGCTGGTCTATGATTTACCATTACTGGAGAGTGTTGCACCATGGTACTGCACCGTTTCAAATCCATGCACCATTTTCTAAAGGTCGTACGGCACTGTTTCGTCATTTTGGACGGATGTTGCACCTTGCACCGTAGATGTTGCACCCTGTGGATATTGATTCTTCGGAGGGCCATATATCTTTCCTCGTTTAGAGTTACGAGAGCTATAACCTGTCAAAACAAAGGTATCTGTGAGTTCTACAGCTATAACGTCTTTCAACCGTCACTGGTTAGTTTCATACCCAATAAATCCTATACGAACCTCAATCGGGTCAAGGAAGTTTTTTCGTTTTTCTCACGTGGATTTTTTCTGTAAAACTGGATCCCCATGGTAGGTCTATGATTTACCATCGCTGGAGAGTGGTGCACCATTGTACTGTACCGTTTCAAATCCATGCACCCATTTCTAAAGGTCGTACGACAATGTTTCGTCATTTTGGACGGATGATGCACCTTGCACCGTAGATGTTGCACCCTGTGGATATCGATTCTTCGGAGGGCCACAACTCTTGGCTCGTTTAAAGTTACGGGAGCTATAACCAGTCAAAATGAAGGTATCTGTGAGTTCTACAGCTATGATGGCTTTCAGCCATCACTGGTTAGTTTCATACCAAAAAATCCTATCCGAACCTCAATCGAGTCATGGAAGTTTTTTACCCTTCGTTTTTCGTCACGTGGATTTTTCTGTAAAACGGGATCCCCGTGGCTGGTCTATGAGTTACCATCGCTGGAGAGTGGTGCACCATTGTACTGCATCATTTCAAATCCATGCACCCATTTCTAAAGGTCGTACGGCACTGTTTCGTCATTTTGGACGGATGTTGCACCTTGCACCGTAGATGTTGCACACTGTGGATATCGATTCTTCGGAGGGCCATAACTCTTGGCTGGTTTAGAGTTACGGGAGTGTTAACCAGTCAAAAGGAAGGTATCTGTGAGTTCTACAGCTATGACAGCTTTCAGCCGTCATTGTTTAGTTTCATAACCAAAAAATCCTATCCGAACCTCAATCGGGTCAAGGAAGCTTTTTACCCTTCGTTTTATCGTCACATGGATTTTTTCTGTAAAACGGGATCCCCGTGGCTGGTCTATGATTTACCATTGCTGGAGAGTGCTGCACCATGGTACTGCACCGTTTCAAATCCATGCACCAATTTCTAAAGGTCGTACGGCACTGTTTCGTCATTTTGCACGGATGTTGCACCTTGCACCATAGATGTTCCACCCTGTGGATATCGATTCTTCAGAGGGACATAACTCTTGGCTCGTTTAGAGTTACGGGAGCCATAACCAGTCAAAACGAAGGTATCTGTGAGTTCTACAGGTATGACCGCTTTCAGCCGTCACTGGTTAGTTTCATACCCAAAAAATCCTATCAGAACCTCAATCGGGTCATGGAAGTTTTTTACCCTTCGTTTTTCGTCACGTGGGTTTTTCTGTAAAACGGGATCCCCGTGGCTGGTGTATGAGTTACCATCGCTGGAGAGTGGTTCACCACGGTACTGCACCATTTCAAATCCGTGCACCCATTTCTAAAGGTCGTACGGCACTGTTTCGTCATTTTGGACGGATGTTGCACCTTGCACCGTAGATGTTGCACCCTGTGGATATCGATTCTTCGGAGGGCCATAACTCTTGGCTCGTTTACAGTTGCGGGAGCCATAACTAGTCAAAGCGAAGGTATCTATGAGTTCTATGGCTATGACAGCTTTCAGCCGTCACTGGTTAGTTTCATACCCAAAAAATCCTATTCGAGCCTCAATCGGGTCAAGGAAGTTTTTTACCCTTCGTTTTATCGTCATGTGGATTTTTTCTGTAAAACGGGATCCCCGTGGCTGGTCTATGATTTACCATTACTCAAGAGTGTTGCACCATGGTACTGCACCGTTTCAAGTCCATGCACCATTTTCTAAAGGTCGTACGGCACTGTTTCGTCATTTTGGACGGATGTTGCACCTTGCACCGTAGATGTTGTACCCTGTGGATATTGATTCTTCGGAGGGCCATATATCTTGGCTCGTTTAGAGTTACGGGAGCTATAACCAGTCAAAACAAAGGTATCTGTGAGTTCAACATCTATGATGGCTTTCGGCCGTCACTGGTTAGTTTCATACCCAAAAAATCCTATACAAACCTCAATCGAGTCATGGAAGTTTTTTACCCTTCGTTTTTCTCACGTGGATTTTTTCTGTAAAACGGGATCCCCATGGTAGGTCTATGATTTACCATCGCTGGAGAGTGGAGCACCATGGTACTGCACCGTTTCAAATCCATGCACCTATTTCTAAAGGTCGTACGGCACTGCTTCGTCATTTTGGACGGATGTTGCACCTTGCACCGTAGATGTTTCACCCTGTGGATATCGATTCTTCGGAGGGCCATAACTCTTGGCTCGTTTAGAGTTACGGGAGCCATAACCAGTCAAAAAGAAGGCATATGTGAGTTCTATAGCTATGATGGCTTTCAGCCGCCACTGGTTAGTTTCATACCCCAAAAATCCTATCCGAACCTCAATCGGGTCAAGGAAGTTTTTTACCCTTCGTTCTGTCGTCACATGGATTTTTTCTGTAAAACGGGATCCCCGTGGCTGGTCTATGATTTGCCATCGCTGTAGAGTGGTGCACCATCATACTGCACCGTTTCAAATCCATGCACCCATTTCTAAAGGTCGTACGGCACTATTTCATCATTTTGGACGGATGTTGCATCTTGCACGGTAGATGTTGCACCCTGTGGATATCGATTCTTCGGAGGGCCATAACTCTTGGCTCGTTTAGAGTTAAGGGAGTCATAACCAGTCAAAACGAAGGTATCTGTGAGTTCTATAGCTATGATGGCTTTCAGCCGTCACTGGTTAGTTTCATACCCAAAAAATTCTATCCGAACCTCAATCGGGTCATGGAAGTTTTTTACCCTTCGTTTTTCGTCACGTGGATTTTTGTGTAAAACGGGATCCCCGTTGCTGCTCCATGAGTTACCATCGCTGGAGAGTGGTGCACCATGGTTACAGGAGTCATAACTAGTCAAAAGGAAGCTATCCGTGAGTTCTACAGCTATGACAGCTTTCAGCCGTCATTGGTCAGTTTCATACCCAAAAAATCCTATCCGAACCTCAATCGGGTCAAGGAAGTTTTTTACCCTTCGTTTTATCGTCACGTGGATTTTTTCTGTAAAACGGGATCCCCGTGGCTGGTCTATGATTTACCATTGCTGTAGAGTGGTGCACCATGATACCGCACCATTTCAAATCCATGCACCCATTTCTAAAGGTCGTACGACACTGTTTCGTCATTTTGGACGGATGTTGCACCTTGCACCGTAGATGTTGCACCCTGTGGATATCGATTCTTCGGAGGGACATAACTCTTGGCTCGTTTAGAGTTAAGGGAGCCATAACAAGTCAAAACGAAGGTATCTGTGAGTTCTACAGCTATGATGGCTTTCAGCCGTCATTGGTTAGTTTCATACCCAAAAAATCCTATCCGAACCTCAATCGGGTCATGGAAGTTTTTTCCCATCGTTTTTCGTCACGTGGATTTTTCCTGTAAAACGGTATCCCCGTGGCTGGTCTATGAGTTACCATCGCTGGAAAGTGGTGCAGCATGGTACTGCACCGTTTCAAATCCATGCACCCATTTCTAAAGGTCGTACGACACTGTTTCCTCATTTTGGATGGATGTTGCTCCTTGCACCGTAGATGTTGCACCTGTGGATATCGATTCTTCGGAGGGCCATAACTCTTGGCTCGTTTAGAGTTACGGGAGCCATAGCCAGTCAAAACGAAGGTATCTGTGAGTTCTACAGCTATGACAGCTTTCATCCGTCACTGGTTAGTTTCATACCCAAAAAATCCTATCCGAACCTCAATCGGGTCAAGGAAGTTTTTTACCCTTCGTTTTATCATCACGTGGATTTTTTCTGTAAAACGGGATCCCCGTGGCTGGTCTATGATTTACCATCGCTGTAGAGTGGTGCACCGTGGTACTGCACCATTTCAAATCCATGCACCCATTACTAAAGGTCGTACCGCACTGTTTCGTCATTTTGGACGGATGTTGCACCTTGCACCGTGGATGTTGCACCCTGTGGATATCGATTCTTCGGAGGGCCATAACTCTTGGCTCGTTTAGAGTTACTGGAGCCATAACCAGTAAAAACGAAGGTATCTATGAGTTCTACGGCTATGACCGCTTTCAGCCGTCACTGGTTAGTTTCATACCCAAAAAATCCTATCCGAGCCTTAATCGGGTCAAGGAAGTTTTTTACCCTTCGTTTTATCGTCACGTGGATTTTCTCTGTAAAACGGGTGTTTGCGCCAAAATTGGTCACAAACCTCCAAGTATTGTGAAAGCACCAGTGTTGGAATATAAATCAGCAATATCCAAACACAAATCACAGATTTAAGCAAGCAACACGCAGTAAAATAGAAATTATGAACGAGAACACACAATTTATAGTGGTTCGGCTATCTCCGGCCTACGTCCACTTCAAAGGTTTTAACTTTTATTGATATTCTTCGCTGATTACTCTTGATTACAGCGGATTAAAGTTGATGATGGCCTTGAAATCTGAATAAAACAATGATAATGAAGTATGTAATTCAATCCGGCAGAGTCTGGACGTTCAATGGTGGAAGCTCCCAAAAGTCCCCCTTTTTGAAGGCTTCAGGGTGCTATTTATAGGCGTAGGAGGCCCAGATCTCGCTCAAACTTTGGGAGACTTCTTCTGGCACGTGAGTGGGCCCACGCGACCGACCCCACCAAGTTTCGACTCGATCTGACATCGATTCGAAGTGATTTCGAACCCATCAAGAAATGGTCCAATCGAGCTGAAACTTGGCAGGAACAAACTTTATCATGTATGGAATCTACTGTGAAAATTTCATTGTATTTGGATCAGTGGTTTAGGAGATATGATCGATTCAAGTTGTGGTTTCTCATGAGGGCTGTGTCGTTCGAATCAATCGCTTCGAACCCCTGAGGTCGAATCCATGGGTTCACGTAGTTCAGTGTTGACGTGGCGCACATCCTTCGAGTCGATCCGGTCTTCTCTCCGGGTTGAACGCTTCGACTCCATATACTTCGGCGCATTCGAACCGATGAAAGACACGTCATCATGGTTGGTTTGCCCAGTGGGTTCGAATGAAGCTTCACAGGTGGGTTCGAACAGGACCTCTGTGATGGGTTCGAACAGGACCTCTGTGATGGGTTCGAACAGGGCCTCTGAGATGGGTTCGAAGAGGACCTCTGCGATGGGTTCGAACAGGACCTCTGTGATGGGTTCGAACAGGACCTCTGTGATGGGTTCAAAACTTTGGTTTTCCCCTCCAAATTGAATCGATCATAACTTGAGCACATGAACTCGGATTGACTTGAAATTTGAGATGCTGACTTTTACGTTCTTTCTCGCCGTGTCCCATCAATTGTGGCTCAATCTGGACTCGGACAAAATTCATCGATATCCATGGTTATCCTGCAATGCATGGTTGATATTCAAGAATAATAATCATCGATTTTTAGTAAATCTTGGGTATCTCAACTTTGCCAAAAGTTGGGATAACAACGGGATCCCCGTGGCTGGTCTATGAGTTACCATCGCTGGAGAGTGGTGCACCACGGTACTGCACCGTTTCAAATCCGTGCACCCATTTCTAAAGGTCGTACGGCACCGTTTCTTCATTTTGGACAGATGTTGCACCTTGCACCGTAGATGTTACACCCTGTAGATATCGATTCTTCGGAGGGCCATAACTGTTGGCTCGTTTAGAGTTACGGGAGCCATAACCAGTCAAAACGAAGGTATGTATGAGTTCTACGGATATGACAGCTTTCAGCCGTCACTGGTTAGTTTCATACCCAAAAAATCCTATCCGAGCCTCAATTGGGTCAAGGAAGTTTTTTACCCTTCGTTTTATCGTCATGTGGATTTTTTCTGTAAACCGGGATCCCCGTGGCTGGTCTATGATTTACCATTACTGGAGAGTGTTGCACCATGGTACTGCACCGTTTCAAATCCATGCACCATTTTCTAAAGGTCGTACGGCACTATTTCGTCATTTTGGACGGATGTTGCACCTTGCACCGTAGATGTTGTACCCTGTGGATATTGATTCTTCGGAGGGCCATATATCTTGGCTCGTTTAGAGTCACGGGAGATAAAACCATTCAAAACAAAGGTATCTGTGAGTTCTACATCTATGATGGCTTTCAGCCGTCACCGGTTAGTTTCATACCCAAAAAATCCTATATAAACCTCAATCGAGTCATGGAAGTTTTTTACCCTTCGTTTTTCTCACGTGGATTTTTTCTGTAAAACGAGATCCCCGTGGTAGGTCTATGATTTACCATCGCTGTAGAGTGCTGCACCATGGTACTGCACCGTTTCAAATCCATGCACCCATTTCTAAAGGTCGTACGGCACTGTTTCGTCATTTTGGACGGATGTTGCACCTTGCACCGTAGATGTTGCACCCTGTGGATATCGATTCTTTGGAGGGCCATAACTCTTGGCTCGTTTAGAGTTACGGGAGCCATAACTAGTCAAAAAGAAGGTATCTGTGAGTTCTACAGCTATGATGACTTTCAGCCGCCACTGGTTAGTTTCATACCCCAAAAATCCTATCCGAACCTCAATCGGGTCAAGGAAGTTTTTTACCCTTCGTTTTATCGTCACGTGGATTTTTTCTGTAAAACGGGATCCCCGTGGCAGGTCTATGATTTACCATCGCAAGAGAGTGGTGCACCATAATACTGCACCGTTTCAAATCCATGCACCCATTTCTAAAGTTCGTACGGCAATGTTTCGTCATTTTGGACGGATGTTGCACCTTGCACCGTAGATGTTGCACCCTGTGGATATCGATTCTTCGGAGGGCCATAACTCTTGACTCGTTTAGAGTTAAGGGAGCCATAACCAGTCAAAACGAAGGTATGTGTGAGTTCTACAGCTATGACAGCTTTCAGCCGTCATTGGTTAGTTTCATACCCAAAAAATCCAATCCGAACCTCAATCGGGTCAAGGAAGTTTTTTGCCCTTCGTTTCATCATCACGTGGATTTTTTCTGTAAAACGGGATCCCCGTGGCTGGTCTATGATTTACCATTGCTGTAGAGTGGTGCACCGTGGTACTGCACCGTTTAAAATCCATGCACCCATTTCTAAAGGTCGTGCGGAACTGTTTCGTCATTTTGGACGGATGTTGCACCTTGCACCATAGATGTTGCACCATGTGGATATCGACTCTTCGGAGGGACATAACTCTTGGCTCGTTTAGAGTTACGGGAGCCATAACCAGTCAAAACGAAGGTATCTGTGAGTTCTACAGGTATGACCGCTTTTAGCCATCGCTGGTTAGTTTCATACCCAAAAAATCCTATCAGAACCTCAATCGGGTCATGGAAGTTTTTTACCCTTCGTTTTTCGTCACGTGGATTTTTTCTGTAAAACGGGATCCCCGTGGCTGGTCCATGAGTTACCATCGCTGGAGAGTGGTGCACCACGGTACTGCATCGTTCAAATCCCTGCACCCATTTCTAAAGGTCGTACGGCACTGTTTCGTCATTTTGGACGGATGTTGCACCTTGCACCGTAGATGTTGCACCCTTTGGATATTGATTCTTCGGAGGGCCATAACTCTTGGCTCGTTTAGAGTTACGGGAGCCATAACCAGTCAAAACGAAGGTATCTATGAGTTCTACGGTTATGACAGCTTTCAGCCGTCACTGGTTAGTTTCATATCCAAAAAATCCTATCCGAACCTCAATCGGGTCATGGAAGTTTTTTACCCTTCGTTTTATCGTCACGTGGATTTTTTCTGCAAAACGGGATCCCCATGGCTGGTCTATGAGTTACCATCGCCGGAGAGTGGTGCACCATTATACTGCACCGTTTCAAATCCATGCACACATTTCTAAAGGTCGTACGGCACTGTTTCGTCATTTTGGACGGATGTTGCACCTTGCACCATAGATGTGGCACCATGTGGATATCGATTCTTCGGAGGGCCATAACTCTTGGCTCGTTTAGAGTTACGGGAGCCATAACCAGTCAAAATGAAGGTATCCGTGATTTCTACAACTATGATGGCTTTCAGCCGTCACTAGTTAGTTTCATACCAAAAAAATCCTATCCGGACCTCAATCGGGTCATGGAAGTTTTTTACCCTTCGTTTTTCGTCACGTGGATTTTTTCTGTAAAACGGGATCCCCGTGGCTGGTCTATGATTTACCATTACTGGAGAGTGTTGCACCATGGTACTGCACCGTTTCAAATCCATGCACCATTTTCTAAAGGTCGTACGGCACTGTTTCGTCATTTTGGACGGATGTTGCACCTTGCACCGTAGATGTTGCACCCTGTGGATATCGATTCTTCGGAGGGCGATAACTCTTGGCTCGTTTAGAGATACGGGAGCCATAGCCAGTCAAAACGAAGGCATCTACGAGTTCTACGGCTATGACAGCTTTCAGCCGTCACTGGTTACTTTCATACCCAAAAAATCCTATCCGAACCTCAATCGGGTCAACGAAGTTTTTTACCCTTCGTTTTATCGTCACGTGGATTTTTTCTGTAAAACGGGATCCCCGTGGCTGGTCTATGATTTACCATTACTGGAGAGTGTTGCACCATGGTACTGCACCGTTTCAAATCCATGCACCATTTTCTAAAGGTCGTACGGCACGGTTTCGTCATTTTGGACGGATGTTGCACCTTGCAACGTAGATGTTGCACCCTGTGGATATTGATTCTTCGGAGGCCCATATATCTAGGCTCGTTTAGAGTTACGGGAGCCATAACCAGTCAAAACAAAGGTATCTGTGAGTTCTACAGCTATGATGGCTTTCAGCCGTCACTGGTTAGTTTCATACCCAAAAAATCCTATACAAACCTCAATCAAGTCATGGAAGTTTTTTACCCTTCGTTTTTCTCACGTGGATTTTTTCTGTAAAACGGGATCCCCGTGGTAGGTCTATGAGTTACCATCGCTGGAGAGTGGTGCATTATGGTACTGCACCGTTTCAAATCCATGCACCCATTTCTAAAGGTCGTACGGCACTGTTTCGTCATTTTGGACGGATGTTGCACCTTGCACCGTAGATGTTGCACCCTGTGGATATCCATTCTTCGGAGGGCCATAACTCTTGGCTCGTTTAGAGTTACGGGAGCCATAACCAGTCAAAAAGAAGGTATCTGTGAGTTCTACAGCTATGATGGCTTTCAGCCGCCACTGGTTAGTTTCATACCCCAAAAATCCTATCCGAACCTCAGTCGGGTCATGGAAGTTTTTTACCCTTCGTTTTTCGTCACGGGGATTTTTTGTGTAAAACGAGATCCCCGTGGCTGGTCTATGATTTGCAATTGCTGGAGAGTGGTGCACCATGGTACTGCACCGTTTCAAATCCATGCACCCATTTCTAAAGGTCGTACGGCACTGTTTCGTCATTTTGGACGGATGTTGCACCTTGCACCGTAGATGTTGCACCCTGTGGATATCGATTCTTCGGAGGGCCATAACTCTTGGCTCGTTTAGAGTTACGGGAGCCATAACCGGTCAAAACAAAGGTATCTGTGAGTTCTACGGCCATGATGGCTTTCAGCCGTCACTGGTTAATTTCATACAAAAAAAATCCTATCCGAACCTTAATCGGGTCATGGAAGTTTTTTACCCTCCGTTTTTCGTCACGTGGATTTTTTCTGTGAAACGGTATCCCCGTGGCTGGTCTATGAGTTACCATCACTGGGGAGTGGTGCACCATCGTACTGCACCGTTTCAAATCCATGCACCCATTTCTCAAGGTCGTACGGCACTGTTTCGTCATTGTGGACGGATGTTGCACCTTGCACCGTAGATGTGGCACCAAGTGGATATCGATTCTTCGGAGGGCCATAACTCTTGGCTCGTTTAGATTTACGGGAGCCATAACCAGTCAAAACGAAGGTATCTGTGAGTTCTACAACTATGATGGCTTTCAGCCGTCACTGGTTAGTTTCATAACAAAAAAAATCCTATCCGGACCTCAATCGGGTCATGGAAGTTTTTTTACCCTTCGTTTTATCGTCACGTGGATTTTTTCTGTAAAATGGGATCCCTGTGGCTGGTCTATGATTTACCATTGCTGTAGAGTGTTGCACCATGGTACTGCACCGTTTGGAATCCATGCACCCATTTCTAAAGGTCGTACGGCACTGTTTCGTCATTTTGGACGGATGTTGAACCTTGCACCATAGATGTTGCACCCAATGGATATCGATTCTTCGGAGGGACATAACTCTTGGCTCGTTTAGAGTTACGGGAGCCATAACCAGTCAAAACGAAGGTATCTGTGAGTTCTACAGGTATGACCGCTTTTAGCCGTCACTGGTTAGTTTCATACCCAAAAAATCCTATCAGAACCTCAATCGGGTCATGGAAGTTTTTTACCCTTCGTTTTTCGTCACGTGGATTTTTTCTGTAAAACGGGATCCCCGTGGCTGGTCCATGAGTTACCATCGCTGGAGAGTGGTGCACCAGGTACTGCACCGTTTCAAATCCGTGCACCCATTTCTAAAGGTTGTACGGAACTGTTTTGTCATTTTAGAGGATGTTGCACCTTGCACCGTAGATGTTGCACCCTGTGGATATCGGTTCTTCGAAGGGCCATAACTCATGGATCGTTTAGTGTTATGGGAGCCATAACCAATCAAAATGAAGGTATCTGTGAGTTCTACAGTTATGATGGCTTTCAGCCGCCACTGGTTAGTTTCATACCCAAAAAATCCTATCCGAACCTCAATCGGGTCAAGGAAGTTTTTTACCCATCGTTTTATCGTCACGTGGATTTTTTCTGTAAAACGGGATCCCCGTGGCTGGTCTATGATTTACCATTGCTGGAGAGTGGTGAACCATGGTACTGCACCGTTTCAAATCCATGCACCTATTTCTAAAGGACGTACGGCACTGTTTCGTCATTTAGGACGGATGTTGCACCTTGCACCGTAGATGTTGCACCCTGTGGATATTGATTCTTCGGAGAGCCATATATCTTGGCTCGTTTAGAGTTACGGGAGCCATAACCGGTCAAAACGAAGGTATCTGTGAGTTCTACAGCTATGACGGCTTTCAGCCGTCACTGGTTAGTTTCATACCCAAAAAATCCTATCCGAACCTCAATCGGGTCATGGAAGTTTTTTACGCTTCGTTTTTCGTCACGTGGATTTTTTCTGTAAAACGGGATCCCCGTGGCTGGTCTATGAGTTACCATCGCCGGAGAGTGGTGCACCATTATACTGCACCGTTTCAAATCCATGCACACATTTGTAAAGGTCGTACGGCACTGTTCCGTCATTTTGGACGGATGTTGCACCTTGCACCATAGATGTGGCACCATGTGAATATCGATTCTTCGGAGGGCCATAACTCTTGGCTCGTTTAGAGTTACGGGAGCCATAACCAGTCAAAACGATGGTATTCGTGAGTTCTATAACTATGATGGCTTTAAGCCGTCACTGGTTAGTTTCATACCAAAAAAATCCTATCCGGACCTCAATCGGGTCATGGAAGTTTTTTACCCTTCGTTTTTCGTCACCTGGATTTTTTCTGTAAAATGGCATCCCTGTGGCTGGTCTATGAGTTACCATCGCCGAAGAGTGGTGCACCACGGTACTGCAGCGTTTCAAATCCGTGCACCCATTTCTAAAGGTCGTACGGCACTGTTTCGACATTTTTGACGGATGTTGCACCTTGCACCGTAGATGTTGCACCCTGTGGATATCGATTCTTCGGAGGGCGATAACTCTTGGCTCGTTTAGAGTTACGGGAGCCATAACCAGTCAAAATGAAGGCATCTATGAGTTCTACGGCTATGACAGCTTTCAGCCGTCACTGGTTAGTTTCATGCCCAAAAAATCCTATCCGAACCTCAATCGGGTAACGAAGTTTTTTACCCTTCGTTTTATCGTCACGTGGATTTTTTCTGTAAAACGGGATCCCCGTGGCTGGTCTATGATTTACCATTACTGTAGAGTGTTGCACCATGGTACTGCACCGTTTCAAATCCATGCACCAGTTTCTAAAGGTCGTACGGCACGGTTTCGTCATTTTGGACGGATGTTGCACCTTGCACCGTAGATGTTGCACCCTGTGGATATTGATTCTTCGGAGGGCCATATATCTTGGCTCATTTACAGTTACGGGAGCTATAACCAGTCAAAAAAAGGTATCTGTGAGTTCTACAGCTATGATGGCTTTCAGCCGTCACTGGTTAGTTTCATACCCAAAAAATCCTATCCGAACCTCAATCGAGTCATGGAAGTTTTTTACCCTTCGTTTTTCTCACGTGGATTTTTTCTGTAAAACGGGATCCCCGTGGTAGGCCTATGATTTACCATCGCTGGAGAGTGGTGCACCATGGTACCGCACCGTTTCAAATCCATGCACCCATTTCTAAAGGTCATACGGCACTGTTTCGTCATTTTGGACGGATGTTGCACCTTGCACTGTAGATGTTGCACCCTGTGGATATCGATTCTTCGGAGGGCCATAACTCTTGGCTCGTTTACAATTACGGGAGCCATAACCAGTCAAAACGAAGCTATCTGTGAGTTCTACAGCTATGATGGCTTTCAGCCGTCACTGGTTAGTTTCATACCTAAAAAATCCTATCCGAACCTCAATCGGGTCATGGAAGTTTTTTACCCTTCATTTTTCGTCACGTGGATTTTTTCTGTAAAACGGGATCCCCATGGCTGGTCTATGAGTTACCATCGCTGGAGAGTGGTGCACCATGGTACTGCACCGTTTCAAATACATGCACCCATTTCTAAAGGTCGTTCGGCACTGTTTCTTCATTTTCGACGGATGTTGCACCTTGCATCGTAGATGTTAAACCATGTGGATATCGATTCTTTGAAGGGCCATAACTCTTGGCTCGTTTAGAGTTATGGGAGCCATAACCAGTCAAAACGAAGTTATCTGTGAGTTCTTCAGCTACGATGGCTTTCAGCCATCACTGGTTAGTTTCATACCAAAAAAATCCTACCCGGACCTCAATCGGGCCATGGAAGTTTTTTACCCTTCGTTTTTCGTCACGTGGATTTTTTCTGTAAAACGGGATCCCCGTGGCTGGTCTATGAGTTACCATCGCTGGAGAGTGGTGCACCACGGTACTGCACTGTTTCAAATACGTGCACCCATTTCTAAAGGTCGTACGGCACTGTTTCGTCATTTTGGACGGATGTCGCACCTTGCACCGTAGGTGTTGCACCCTGTGGATATCGATTCTTCGGAGGGCGATAACTCTTGGCTCGTTTAGAGTTACGGAGCCATAACCAGTCAAAATGAAGGCATCTATGACTGGTTAGTTTCATACCCAAAAAATCCTATCCGAATCTCAATCGGGTCAAGGAAATTTTTTACCCTTCGTTTTATCGTCACGTGGATTTTTTCTGTAAAACGGGATCCCCGTGGCTGGTCTATGATTTGCCATTACTGGAGAGTGTTGCACCATGGTACTGCACCGTTTCAAATCCATGCACCATTTTCTAAAGGTCGTACGGCACTGTTTCGTCATTTTGGACGGATGTTGCACCTTGCACCGTAGATGTTGCACCCTGTGGATATTGATTCTTCGGAGGGCCATATATCTTGGCTCGTTTAGAGTTACGGGAGCTATAACCAGTCAAAACAAAGGTATCTGTGAGTTCTACAGCTATGATGGCTTTCAGCCGTAAATGGTTATTTTCATACCCAAAAAATCCTATACAAACCTCAATCGAGTCATGGAAGTGTTTTACCCTTCGTTTTTCTCATGTGGATTTTTTCTGTAAAACGGGATCCCCGTGGTAGGTCTATGATTTACCATCGCTGGAGAGTGGTGCACCATGCTACTGCACCGTTTCAAATCCATGCACCCATTTCTAAAGGTCGTACGGCACAGTTTCGTCATTTTGGACGGATGTTGCACCTTGCACTGTAGATGTTGCACCCTGTGGATATCGATTCTTCGGAGGGCCATAACTCTTGGCTCATTTAGAGTTACGGGAGCCATAACCAGTCAAAAAGAAGGTATCTGTGAGTTCTACAGCTATGATGGCTTTCAGCCGCCACTGGTTAGTTTCATACCCCAAAAATCCTATCCGAACCTCAATCGGGTCAAGGATGTTTTTTACCCTTCGTTTTATCGTCACGTGGATTTTTTCAGTAAAACGGGATCCCCGTGGCTGGTCTATGATTTACCATCGCTGGAGAGTGGTGCACCATGATACTGCACCGTTTCAAATCCATGCACCCATTTCTAAAGGTCGTACGGCACTGTTTCGTCATTTTGGACGGATGTTGCACCTTGCACCGTAGATGTTGCACCCTGTGGATATCGATTCTTCGGAGGGCCATAACTCTTGGCTCGTTTAGAGTTAAGGGAGCCCTAACCAGTCAAAACAAAGGTATCTGTGAGTTCTACAGCTATAATGGCTTTCAACCGTCACTGGTTAGTTTCATACCCAAAAAATCCTATCCGAACCTCAATCGGGTCATGGAAGTTTTTTAACCTTCGTTTTTCGTCACGTGGATTTTTCCTATAAAACGGGATCCCCGTCGCTGGTCTGTGAGTTACCATCGCTGGAGAGTGGTGCACCATGGAACTGCATCGTTTCAAATCCATGTACCCATTTCTAAAGGTCGTACGACATTGTTTCGTCATTTTGGACGGATGTTGCACCTTGCACCGTAGATGTTGCACCCTGTGGATATTGATTCTTCAGAGGGCCATAACTCTTGGCTCGTTTATAGTTACAAGAGTCATAACCAGTCAAAAGGAAGGTATCTGTGAGTTCTACAGCTATGACAGCTTTCAGCCGTCATTGGTTAGTTTCATACCCAAAAAATCCTATCCGAACCTCAATCGGGTTAAGGAAGTTTTTTACCCTTCGTTTTATCGTCACGTGGATTTTTTCTGTAAAACGGGATCCCTGTGGCTGGTCTATGATTTACCATTGCTGTAGAGTGGTGCACCATGGTACTGCACCGTTTGGAATCCATGCACCCATTTCTAAAGGTCGTACGGCACTGTTTCGTCATTTTGGACGGATGTTGAACCTTGCACCATAGATGTTGCACCCTGTGGATATCGATTCTTCGGAGGGACATAACTCTTGGCTCGTTTAGAGTTACGGGAGCCATAACCAATCAAAACGAAGGTATCTGTGAGTTCTACAGGTATGACCGCTTTTAGCCGTCAACGGTTAGTATCATACCCAAAAAATCCTATCAGAACCTCAATCGGGTCATGGAAGTTTTTTACCCTTCGTTTTTCGTCACGTGGATTTTTTCTGTAAAACGGGATCCCCGTGGCTGGTCCATGAGTTACCAACGCTGGAGAGTGGTGCACCATGGTACTGCAACGTTTCAAATCCGTGCACCCATTTCTAAAGGTCGTACGGCACTGTTTCGTCATTTTGGACGGATGTTGCACCTTGCACCGTAGATGTTGCACCCTTTGGATATCGATTCTTCGGAGGGCCATAACTCTTGGCTCGTTTAGAGTTACGGGAGCCATAACCAGTCAAAACGAAGGTATCTATCAGTTCTACGGCTATGACAGCTTTCAGCCGTCACTGGTTAGTTTCATACCCAAAAAATCCTATCCGAACCTCAATCGGGTCAAGGAAGTTTTTTACCCTTCGTTTTATCGTCACGTGGATTTTTTCTGTAAAACGGGGTCCCCGTGGCTGGTCTATGATTTACCATTACTGGAGAGTGTTGCACCATGGTACTGCACCGTTTCAAATCCATGCACCATTTTCTAAAGGTCGTACGACACTGTTTCGTCATTTTGGATGGATGTTGCACCTTGCACCGTAGATGTTGCACCCTGTGGATATTGATTCTTCGGAGGGCCATATATCTTGGCTCGTTTAGAGTTACGGTAGTTATAACCAGTCAAAACAAAGGTATCTGTGATTTCTACATCTATGATGGCTTTCAGCCGTCACTGGTTAGTTTCATACCCAAAAAATCCTATATAAACCTCAATCGAGTCATGGAAGTTTTTTACCCTTCGTTTTTCTCACGTGGATTTTTCCTATAAAACTTAATCCCCGTGGTAGGTCTATGATTTACCATCGCTGGAGAGTGGTGCACCATGGTACTGCACCGTTTCAAATCCATGCACTCATTTCTAAAGGTCGTACGGCACTGTTTCGTCATTTTGGACGGATGTTGCACCTTGCACCGTAGATGTTGCACACTGTGGATATCGATTCTTCGGAGGGCCATAACTCTTGGCTCGTTTAGAGTTACGGGAGCCATAACCAGTCAAAAAGAAGGTATCTGTGAGTTCTACAGCTATGATGGCTTTCAGCCGCCACTGGTTAGTTTCATACACCAAAAATCCTATCCGAACCTCAATCGGGTCAAGGAAGTTTTTTACCCTTCGTTTTATCGTCACGTGGATTTTTTCTATAAAACGGGATCCCCGTGGCTGGTCTATGATTTGCCATTGCTGGAGAGTGGTGCACCATGGTACTGCACCGTTTCAAATCCATGCACTTATTTCTAAAGGTCGTACGGCACTGTTTCGTCATTTTGGACAGATGTTGCACCTTGCACCGTATCTGTTGCACCCTGTGGATATTGATTCTTCGGAGAGCCATATATCTTGGCTCGTTTAGAGTTATGGGAGCCATAACCGGTCAAAACGAAGGTATCTTTGAGTTCTACAACTATGACGGCTTTCAGCCGTCACTGGTGTGACGACCGCCCATGACTCCCGCATTAAAACAGGGAAAAGGTGCGCTGAAAGGTGTGCCAGGCAGCCATGGACGATAGTTTGGGTAAAATAAAACAGCGGAATCTATCGCATTACTCACAGCGCATAGACAAAATACAATAGAAAATATACATAGTGAAGCTCCATAGAACAGAATCATATAAACTCATAACAGTTTTATACAATCATCTGAATAGTCAACACATCAAGCCTCACTACTGTTATCCCAACTTTTGGCAAAGTTGAGATACCCATAATTTACTAGAAATCAATGATTACTATTCATGAATATCAACCATGCATTACAGGATAACCATGGATATCGATGAATTTTGTCCGAGTCCAGAACGGGCCACAATTGATAGGACACGACAAGAAAGATCATGGAAGTCTGCATTCCAAATTTCAAGTCAATCCGAGGTCGTATGCTCAAGTTATGATGGAATCAAGATAAGAGGAATTAACATTGCTCCGTTCGAACCCATAGTGTTCGAACCCACCATATTCGAAACCATCACCCTACCTATGTTCGAACCCATCTGGTTCGAAACCAAGAAATAGGTCCGCGCCTCGAATCCGTAAGCATTTGCCCCAGTTCGAATCGATGGAGTTCGTAGCCATCGGTTCGAAACCATCTATTTCGAATCCACCTGCCTTCGAACCGATAGCCCTGCCATACCAATCTCGAACCCATCAGGTTCGAGTCCATCTAGTTCACATCCATTAGCCTTGACTCCACTTCGAACCCATCACAAAACCTAGCTTCGAACCCATCACAAAACCTAGCTTCGAACCCATCACAAAACCTAGCTTCGAACCCATCACAAAGCCGTGCTTCGAACCCATCCGTGATATCATCTTCGAACCCATCCTGAGTAGCCTCATTCGAACCCACGGAGTCAACCAATCACGATGACGTGTCTTCCATCGGTTCGAATGCGCCGAGATATATGGAGTCGAAGCGGTCAACACGGAGAGAAGTCCGGATCGATTCGAAACTTGCGCTCCACGTCACCACGAAGTCGCGTGCCACACTGGTTTCGAAATCATCGTTTCAAGCAACAGGGGTTCGAACGCAACAGCCTCACCGTGAAGTCAAATTCGAACCCAACATATCTCCTAACCTACTGATCCAAATGCCATGAAATTTTCACAGATGCTTCCACACATGATGAAGAATGTCCACGCCAAATTTCACCTCGATTGGATGAATTCTTGATCGGTTCGAATGGAGTTCGAACCGATGCCAAAGTGGGCCCAAACTTCCCGAGACCTTACGTATGGGCCCCCTCACGTGCCAGAAGAGGTCTCCCAAGTTTTCAGCAAGATAGCAGCAGCCTACGCCTATAAATAGACCTCCAGGTCATTCAGAAAAAGGATCTTTCCGCCATTGAACGCCAAGACTCTGCCGGATTCAAGTTTAACTACCAGAACCACCGTTGTACTTGAATTTCAGAACTACAATTCATTGTAATCCGCTGTAATCCGCTGTAATCGATTGTAATCAGCGAAGAACATCAATAAAAGAAAAAACCTTTGAAGTGGACGTAGGCCGGAGATAGCCGAACCACTATAAAATCGTGTGTTCTTGTTTACATTTATTACTTTACTGCTTAGATCTGTGATTTGTGTTTGGATATTGCTGATTTATATTCGAACACTGGTGCTTTCACATTCATTGGGGTTTGTGACCAATTTTGGTGCAAACACTTTGGTGCTTTCACTGAGAAGGAACAAGCACCCGCTACATCAGATTCGGAGTTCAGATTTGAAAGTTTAAAGAATTCCAATTCAGAAACAATGACTCGACAAACGAGACAGAGAGTTGATAGGAGCCAACAAGGAGGAAGCCAAGAAGCATCCTCTGCATCAAGGGAAGGACCGGCTTCCGTCTACATTACCAGAGACGAGATGGAAGCTATGGCTAATTCACTACGCGAGAGCATAATGAAGAGTCAACAGGAAATGCTGCAAAATTTCCTCGAGCAGATGAGGACAGCAAACATGCAAAACCTTGGACCAACTACAACAGCTACGAGTGCGGGACAAGGAATCAGGATTGCAGAAGCTAATGAAGGACAGGCTCAAGGCCAGAATACAGGGATTGAAGGTGGTCAGCAAGGTCTTGGGGGCAGACCCTCAGGGTCCGATACTGGAAGACCAACAGACGGAGCTCAGCAGGCTGGAGCCAATGCGTACGCTAACGAGCCACCAGAAGAATACGTACCAGAATTCCCTTCAAGGCTCGGGGGGCAGGATAGAAACTTGACAAGGGGGCAACCCCAAGACGGAGATGAGAGAATGATAGGTCTAATGCGAAGAATCATGAGAGGAGGATTACCTAGCGGAGGCCTAGAAGAAGTTAGTCGGAGTCCATTCACTCCAAACATCAGAAATGCAAGGAACCCTCCAAAATTCAAGCTACCAACGCTGGATCCTTACGACGGGAGGTCAGACCCAACAATGCATATTACTCGATACATCAGGCACATGGAAGTACTGGGGGCATCCGAGGAAGTGATGGCGCGATGTTTCCCTCTATATTTGACAGATTTAGCTTCACAATGGTTCAGACAACTAGAGACTGGATCAATCGGAACATGGAGCGAGCTCGTTGATTGCTTCATGAGACAGTTCAGGGTCCACGTGACGCGACCCAAGAGTGTAATGACTTTAGCAACAATCAAGCAGAGGACCGGAGAGTCCATAAAAGATTTTTTACTCAGATTCAACGTGACAGTGACTTCTGTGGATCGCCCGGATCCATCGATGATTTTAATGGCGGCGGTGGCAGGAGTCGCGGAAGGTACCAAGTTCAAAGATTCTCTAACTAAAGATCCACCGCAAGATCTTGGAGAATTCTTTCATAAAGCCGAAAAGTTCATTCGGTTAGAAGAATCACAAGCCGAGAGTCGTGAAATAAACGCCACGAAAAGCATAGGGACCTCCGGAGAGCAGTCCGGAGCAGACAAGGGAAAAAGGAAACAGGATGACAGACATGATGGTCCTGATAAACGGAAGAAATTCCGAGAACCAAGATTCAGGCAGTACACAGATCTGAATGCAAGCCTAGAAAGAGTCTTCACTGAAACCAGGGGGCAACTTCACTATCGGAAGCCACCTGTAAGGGATCCCACCGAGCGGGAGCGCAGGACTGGAAAATATTGCCTATTCCATGAGCTGGATGGGCACACTACAGATGAATGCCGTCACCTGAAGGATGAGGTGGAAGAACACGCTAGGGGTGGTAGATTACCGCAGTATGTCAGAGAACGGACAGCAGCAACAAGGCATGAACAACTACCGCCTCCACCTTGCAGGAACGATCCTGGATCGGGATCACGACTCATCATCAACTGATCAAAGATGGCAAGGGCCAAGTCCAGGATTTGGACTTCGGTCGAATAATTTTATTTAGATTTATTTTCAGAATAAAACGGTTACTCCACTTACACATGTACGGGAACCGGAGAGATCCCTAGGCATGCTCTGAGATGGAGATAAACCGCTACGACCGGAGAGGCAATCCTTAGTTTTTTCTGATGTTTGAGATTGAACATCTAGAACTTGAATTTTAATAAATAAATTAGAACTTCTTGCAATAAACCATTTGACCGGAGAGTCAAAGGATGAACATTGAACACCGATATAAACATGATCGCTTTATAACCCTATCCGGAGAGACGGGGTCCGAAGGCAAGAAGTGAGTTGCTTCGCCGGAGAGCGACAGGATCGACTCGCTTATACAAGAAAGATCGCCTTCACCCGGAGAGGTGAATCCAAAAGGCAAGAAGTGAGTTGCTTCGCCGGAGAGCGACAGGATCGACTCACTTATCGTCGTTTCCCCTTCACCAGAGAGTGACAGGATGGGATCCGACAAGAGTCCGGAGAGACTATGATCGGCCGATGATTCAGGTCATGACATCGCTTAATGTTCAACTGCTTTGAACCGGAGTGCAAGAAGTGAGTCGCTTCGCCGGAGAGCGACAGGATCGACTCGCTTAAGCGCTGTTTCCCCTTCACCGGAGAGTGACAGGATGGGATCCAGCAAGAGCCCGGAGAGGCTATGATCGGTCCCGAACGACCATGATATCGCTATACGTCCTAACTGGGACCAGAGTGCAAGGGATAGAAGGCAACGCCAGAGAGCAATAGGATCTTTCTATTCAATCACTGAGTCTAGAATAGGCTCAGTAAGGGTTTAGAGCAGCCAATAATAGTCCGGAGAGACTATGAAACTTCACTCTCAACTTCTATGGGAAGAACGAATATTGGTTTGGCTTCGAACAGCCACAAACTTGATTGATAATGCCACAGCTATCAATGAAACATGAATTTATTACACTTGATATGAGACCGTTCAAAACATACCTTTTTACAAAAAGGCATGTTTTGGGGGGCAAAGTGTTATCCCAACTTTTGGCAAAGTTGAGATACCCATAATTTACTAGAAATCAATGATTACTATTCATGAATATCAACCATGCATTACAGGATAACCATGGATATCGATGAATTTTGTCCGAGTCCAGAACGGGCCACAATTGATAGGACACGACAAGAAAGATCATGGAAGTCTGCATTCCAAATTTCAAGTCAATCCGAGGTCGTATGCTCAAGTTATGATGGAATCAAGATAAGAGGAATTAACATTGCTCCGTTCGAACCCATAGTGTTCGAACCCACCATATTCGAAACCATCACCCTACCTATGTTCGAACCCATCTGGTTCGAAACCAAGAAATAGGTCCGCGCCTCGAATCCGTAAGCATTTGCCCCAGTTCGAATCGATGGAGTTCGTAGCCATCGGTTCGAAACCATCTATTTCGAATCCACCTGCCTTCGAACCGATAGCCCTGCCATACCAATCTCGAACCCATCAGGTTCGAGTCCATCTAGTTCACATCCATTAGCCTTGACTCCACTTCGAACCCATCACAAAACCTAGCTTCGAACCCATCACAAAACCTAGCTTCGAACCCATCACAAAACCTAGCTTCGAACCCATCACAAAGCCGTGCTTCGAACCCATCCGTGATATCATCTTCGAACCCATCCTGAGTAGCCTCATTCGAACCCACGGAGTCAACCAATCACGATGACGTGTCTTCCATCGGTTCGAATGCGCCGAGATATATGGAGTCGAAGCGGTCAACACGGAGAGAAGTCCGGATCGATTCGAAACTTGCGCTCCACGTCACCACGAAGTCGCGTGCCACACTGGTTTCGAAATCATCGTTTCAAGCAACAGGGGTTCGAACGCAACAGCCTCGCCGTGAAGTCAAATTCGAACCCAACATATCTCCTAACCTACTGATCCAAATGCCATGAAATTTTCACAGATGCTTCCACACATGATGAAGAATGTCCACGCCAAATTTCACCTCGATTGGATGAATTCTTGATCGGTTCGAATGGAGTTCGAACCGATGCCAAAGTGGGCCCAAACTTCCCGAGACCTTACGTATGGGCCCCCTCACGTGCCAGAAGAGGTCTCCCAAGTTTTCAGCAAGATAGCAGCAGCCTACGCCTATAAATAGACCTCCAGGTCATTCAGAAAAAGGATCTTTCCGCCATTGAACGCCAAGACTCTGCCGGATTCAAGTTTAACTACCAGAACCACCGTTGTACTTGAATTTCAGAACTACAATTCATTGTAATCCGCTGTAATCCGCTGTAATCGATTGTAATCAGCGAAGAACATCAATAAAAGAAAAAACCTTTGAAGTGGACGTAGGCCGGAGATAGCCGAACCACTATAAAATCGTGTGTTCTTGTTTACATTTATTACTTTACTGCTTAGATCTGTGATTTGTGTTTGGATATTGCTGATTTATATTCGAACACTGGTGCTTTCACATTCATTGGGGTTTGTGACCAATTTTGGTGCAAACAACTACATAACACTCAGTGTATCAAACAAACAGCGGAACATCCAGTACATATAGTAAGAAAACTAATATGCTAGCCTCCAGCTCGTCTTCGTCATCAACATCGTAGATCCTTAAGAACAACACCTGTCACCTGCTACCTAGTCTGCCCATCCCAACATGGATGAACAGCCCAAGGTAATAAGAATTAAACATAAAACCTTGAGTCAGACAAAGTCTTAGTGAGCAGTAAATCAACTATCAAACATACCAATAGAGCATAAGGAATAAAAGAAATAGGAACCAAACCATCCTACTCTACCTCTTTCTACAGTGATAGCCCCCAGACACACACTAAGGAGAAGAAAGCATAACATAGCAGGCAATTAAAGTAAAGCAATAATCACTCGAGTCAAGGTCGATGTTTTCCAAATACAAACCCCCAAGGCCTAAACCAAGATCAGATAAGCACCCAGAAAACACCGCTTTTGAGACCGAATGATGATACAACCAAACGTCCAAACATCCATGACTCTGGCTATCACTGTTATCATTGCCTTGATTTCATCGTTAGTTGAATGACCACTTGTCAAGGGCTAATGGTAACCCCGGTTCTAGACATAACTACGCACGTCGTCGCAGACCGTGCCTAGGAATTTTCGCAACTACCCAGAGTACTAGCACGTCGTCGCAGCCCGTGCTTGGAACGTCGTCGCAGCCCGTTCCAACGTACTCTTGCTTGGAGCATGCTAGAACCTTCAATAACGATGAAACCCAAGCCTCCTAGTCATCCTCCTCGACGACTATTCTCATACTAGCCCAAGCGCCTCTCGAGCCCACCATTATCAACCAACTCGTATCGCATCATCGAGTTATCAACATGCTTGGGATGATCCCGTCTGGATTAAACCAAGGCTATCTCACATAATGCTTTGCTTCATCGCATCATAGCAAAGTCCCGTCTCAACATCATGGTTTGCCCCATCGTATCATGGCAAAGTCCCATCTCAACATCATCAAATCTATCCGTATGAGCTTCAACAACCGCTTCATATGCCACAAGCAGCTTTCCTTATTCAAGAGACTTTCCACTTAGCTTTTGAATCATCTTCGACCAACTTGTCCAAATCGAATTATCGATCAACTAATCAATCAAATCAAACATTAATCCAAGCAATCAATCGTTCAAACAAGATCTAAATAAACAATTATAACAACAATGACAATTTCGTAATTAAAGTGTCCAAATCTAACATGCAATCTAACAAGCATGAATCATGAACAAATATCTCTACAACTTGATGAATAAACTTGCATAAGTGATCATGTAGCAAAATAGGTGTCAAATCTTCATAGATGATAGATCTACATGTGGACTTAAGAAAATGCACAAAACCACTCTCTTTAACGCATAAACAAGCCACCAATCTAATATACTCCTTTGGGTCCGTGTGAGAGATAACTACCACTCACCAAATCACCTAAACACCTCAAAATCAACTAACTCCAGATCTGGACAGCAAAGGATCTTACTTGATCCGGCAAAAATCTCGCTTCAAACGGTGAAATCTCTCTTTGTTGGATGAAGATCTTCAACTTTGGCTCTTGGATCTTTGATTTGATCTTCAATCTAGATGGAAGGAATCACTAGATTAGAGTGGAGAAAAGAAGTGAAGAAATGTTGTAGTCGAGCTCTCAAAATGGCAGCACTTCGTCGCTTCAAAATCCGGTGCCAAAAAGTGAGCCAAACCCCTCTATTTATAGGCAGAATTCACCTTAATTCGGTCACCCTTAGGTCGGTCACGACCTAACGACCTAGCATACTCAACGACCTAACGACCTAAACCCAAGGCCGACCTAACTACAAGTCGACTCAACCAATCACACGACTTACCGACCTAACCATAGGTCCTAACTCTAAGCCGGCCTAACACGCACACGACTTAACTCTAAACCGGCCGAACACAAGTGCCGACCCAACTTCACACGACTCAAAAAGCCTCTGCCGACTCAACGACTCATGCGACCTAACGCTACACAGGGTCACACGACCTAACAGACCTACCGACCTAGCTCAACCCCGAGTCAACGACTTACCACACACACATCTCCTTATGGCCGACCTAACACTAAGTCGCTCAAGCGACTCAGCGACTTAACTACCCTGCCGACCTAACTAGGTCGTCCCACAACCTAACTACACGGCCTTGACTTAAACACCATGCGACCTATCACATAACCGCTCCATCCCCTAGGTCGGTAACTCTTAAACCGTTCAGTACTTAAGCTGGCTACCTCCTTGACTCGGCCACACCCTAAGTCGGCAACACCTATGAGTCGGCCATGCCTTAAGCCAGCCATCCTCTAAGCCGTTAACTACTACCACTAGCTTCCCTAGGTCGGTCTCACCCCTTAGGTCAGTCCAATCCACTAACTCGCCTACCACCTTAAGTCGGTCAATTATTATCTCCTTAGGTCGCATACTATCTTAACTCGGTCGATACTTAGGTCGGTGAGAAACCCATAACTCGCTCACACGACCTAAGCTAACTTCCACACGAGTTAACTATCACAACTTAAGCCCCTAACGACCCAAGCCTTCGAACGACTCAACTCTGGATAACCTAAGCTCTGAACGACTTAGATTCTGGATGATTTAACAACATAACTAACTAAGGATAACAGTATTTCGATACATTCTCTCCCCCTTAGGAATTTCGCCCCCGAAATTCCAAACAACAAGAGTAATCAAAATTATTCCGCATGCCTACCATCCATAGCAATCAACAAACCATGCATCCAATTACTAACCTAGCATGCATAATTCTAAGACTTAGAACAAGCTACAAATTCGTGAGATGTCACGACACCTTAGGGTCATACCTTGAAGAGTTCAGGATGAGCTGCCTTCATCCTCTCTTCCTCCTCCCATGTACAGTCGTTAACATCATCACTCCATTGTACCTTGAGGAACGTAATCGTCTTCCTCCTAAGCTGTTTTGTGTCAGTTTCAACAACACGAAGCGGCTTACGAGGTCTTTTAACAACTGGATCAACCTCTAAATCTTCACAGCTATCAGCAGAAACCACCATATTCGAGTCGTGCACATACTTCCGTAGATAAGATACATGAAAAACATTGTGCATACCCGCCATCTTTTCCGGTAACTCCAATCTATAGGCGAGCTTTCTAATTCGCTCGATGGTCGGGAATGGTCCAACAAATCTTGGAGTCAACTTTCCTTTCTTTCCGAATCGAATAACATTCTTCAAAGGAGAAATCTTCACAAAGACCATATCACCTACGTCAAATTCCAAATCCTTACGACGTTTATCTGCATAACTTTTCTGATGATCTTGGGCTGCCTTCATTCATCGTTGAATGATCTCTATACAATCCGTAGTCTGTCGAATCATTTCTGGCCCAAGTATCAGCTTTTCTCCAGTTTCCAACCAACATGTCGGAGAGTTACACAGTCTTCCATATAATGCCTCATATGGTGCCATATCAATACTCGACTGATAACTGTTATTATATGCAAATTCCACCAAATGAAGGTGATCTTCCCATGATCCTCCAAAGTCCAAAACACATGCTCTGAGAAGATCTTCCAATACTCTGTTGACTCTCTCGGTCTGACCATCTGTTTGAGGGTGATAAGCTGTACTCAAGCACAACTCAGTTCTCAAAACTTCTTGGAAGCTCTTCCAGAATCCACTAGTGAACAATGGGTCTCGATCGCTTACTATACTTTTTGGAACACCATGGAATCGAACTATCCACTTAACATACAACTCAGCCAACTTCGATGCAGTCTTAGTTGATCGAACAGGAATGAATCTTGCACTCTTAGTCAAACGATCTACAATGACCCAAACTCCTTCATTTCCTGCCCTGGTTCTAGGTAGGCCATCGATAAAATCCATCGATATCTGCTCCCACTTCCATGTAGGAACCTCTAATGGCTGAAGCAATCCACTGGGCTTCTTCTGCTCGGCTTTTACCAACTGGCAGTTCATACATTTGGAAATAAAATTTCCAACATCCTTCTTCATACCTTCCCAGTAATAAGTTCTCTTCATATCCCAATACATCTTATTTCCGCCTAGATGAATTGTCAACTTCGAGTGATGACTTTCCCTAAGAACTTCATCTCTCAATCCATCTATATCAGGAAGAACTAATCGTCCTTGTTTTCGAAGCCAACCCCCACGATTGTGATGACCGCCCATGACTCCCGCACAAAACAAGGAAATAATGCGCTGAAAGACGTGCCAGGCCGCCATGAACGATCATCAGGGTAAGATAAAACAACGTACTCTATCGTATAACTCACAGCGCATGGATAAAATACAATAGAGAAATATACATATATAGTGAAGCTCTCAACAGAATATCATCATATAAGCACCATAGAAGTTTGATACAAACATCCAAACAAACCCATACATCAAGCCTCACTACATAACACTCAAAACATATACAAACAGCGGAACACCCAGTACATATAGTAAGAAAACAATATGCAAAAGACTCATGCTCGTCTTCGTCATCATCAGCGTCAATCGCAAAGAACAGCACCTGTCACCTGCTACCTAGTCTGCCCATCCCAGCATGGATGAACAGCCCAAGGTAATAAGAATTAAACATAAAACCTTGAGTCAGACTAAGTCTTAGTGAGCAGTAAATCAACTATCAAACATACCAAAAGAGCATAAGGGATAAAAGGAATAGGAACCAAACCATCCCACTCCACCTCTTTCTACAGTGATAGCCCCCAGACACACACTAAGGAGAAGCAAGCATAACATGGCAGACAATTAAAGTAAAGCAATAATCACTCGAGTCAAGGTTGATGTTTTCCAAATACAAACCCCCAAGGCCTAAACCAAGATCAGATAAGCACCCAAAGAACACCGCTCTTGAGACCGAATGATGAACATCCAAAAGTCCAAACATCCATGATTCTGGCAATCACTTTAATCATTGCATTGATTTCACCGTTAGTTGAATGACCACCTGTCAAGGGCTAATGGTAACCCCGGTTCTAGGCAAAACTCCACACACTACCTGTGCCTAGGACTTATCTACTCTGCCCAGAGTACTCGACTACTCGCCTGTAGTCTTTTGGGTGTCCCGACTACCTACCTGTAGTCGTTTTGGGCGCCCCATGTACTCTTGCTTTTGAGCATGCTAGAACCTTCAACAACGATGAGATCCAAGCCTCCTAGTCATCCTCCTCGACGACTATTCTCATACTAGCTCAAGCTACCTCTCGAGCAATCCATTATCAACCAACTCGAACCATCCCTCGAGTTATCAACATGCCTGGAATGATCCCTGCCTGGATTACGCCAAGACTACATCACATCATACTTCGCTTTATCGCATCATAGCAAAGTCTCATCTCAACATCATGGTTTGCCTCATCGCATCATGGCAAAGTCCCATTTCAATATCATCCAATCCATACATATAAGCTTCTACATCCGCTTCATATGCCACAAGCAGCTTTCCTTATTCAAGAGCCTTTCCACTTAGCTTTTGAATCATCATCGACCAACTTGATCAAATCAAGTTATCTATCAACTAATCTATCAAATCAAACATTAATCCAAGCAATCAAACATTCAAACAAGATCTAAATAAACAATTATAACAACAATGGCAATTTCGTAAATAAAGAATCCAAATCTAACATGTAATCTAGCAAGCATGAATCATGGACAATGTCTCTACAACTTAATGAATGAACTTGCATAGGTGAACATATGGTAGAATAGGTGTCAAATCATCATGGACAATAGATCTACATGCAGACTTAAGAAAAATGCACGAAATCACCATCTTTAACAATTAAACAAGCCACCGATCTAATATACTCCTTTGGGTCCGTGTGAGAGATAACTACCACTCACCAAATCACCTAAACACCTCAAAATCAACTAACTCCAGATCTGGACAGCAAAGATCTAAGCTTGATCCGGCAAAATCTCGCTTCAAACGATGAAAACTCTCTTTGTTGGATGAAGATCTTCAACTTTGGCTCTTGGATCTTCAATCTTGATCTTCGATCTTGGATGGATGTTAGAACTAGATTGGAGTGGAGAAAAGAAGATGAAGAAATGTTGTAGTCGAGCTCTCAAAATGGCAGCACTTCATCGCTTCAAAATCCGGTGCCAAAAAGTGAGCCAAACCCCTCTATTTATAGGCTGAATTCCCCATGAGTCGTCCGCCCATGAGTCGTCGCCGACTCATCAGACCCACAACCTACGACTCAACAACCCCTACGACTCATCACCTAGCCGACCCAACAACATTAGTCGTGTACGACTCATAGCATACACGTCCTGAAGCACAGGCCGACCTAACGACTCGGACACTCACGCGACATAACTCTAAGGCCGACCTACGACCTAAAGCAACACAGCCACCTCAACGACCTAATTCAAGTGCCGACTTAACCAACCCACGACTCAACACTAGGTTGTCTGGATGACTTAATATCCTAACGACTTAGCACTAAACCTAAGTCCCAACGGCCTACGACTTATACCATAGCAGCTTAAGGCTTAAGCCGTTCACTCTTGAGTCGGCTAATCCTTGAGTCGGCTACTAACTTAAGTCGCTCCATCACTCCAGCTCTTAAGTCGGTCACACCACATAGGTCGCTCTATCATCCTAACTCGTATACGACCTATCACTTAACTCGTTCCAGCCCCTAAGTCGCTAACTCCTCTAACTCGCTAACACGCTAACTCGTATAACTTCTATAGGTCGTTACTCGCTAGCCCATAAGTCGTTTACGACTTAAGAACCCCACTAACTCGTACACGACTTATAAACCATCCACGACCTAACCAAGAGCCGATCTAAGGACCCTATGCAACCGAGATAACTTCCTTACGAGCTATTTTTTACACGCCTTAGGCTATGGATGACATAAACAATACTAACGACCTAATAATTCTACGATTTTATCGACACGTAAAATACGGGTCGTTACATTCTCTCCCCCTTAGGAATTTCGCCCCCGAAATTCCAATCAAAC
Organism: Allium cepa; assembly: GCA_030765085.1. Lineage (NCBI taxonomy): Eukaryota > Viridiplantae > Streptophyta > Magnoliopsida > Asparagales > Amaryllidaceae > Allium > Allium cepa. The sequence goes on along the minus strand of CM060943.1, from coordinate 30,195,884 downwards.
AGAAGCAATCAAAATTATTCCGCATGCCTACCATCCATAGAAATCAACAAAACATGCATCCAATTACTAGCCTAGCATGCAGAATTCTAAGACTAGAACAAGTTACAAATTCGTGAGATGTCACAACACCTTAGGGCCATACCTCGAAGAGTCCAGGATGAGCTGCCTTCATCCTCTCTTCCTCCTCCCATGTACAGCCGTTAACATCATCACTCCATTGTACCTTGAGCAACGTAATCGTCTTCCTCCTAAGTTGTTTCGTGTCGGTTCCAACAACACGAAGCGGCTTACGAGGTCTCGAAACAACTAGATCAACCTCCAAGTCTTCACAGCTATCAGCAGAAATCACTGTAGTTGGGTCGTGCGCATACTTCCGTAGATACGATACATGAAAAACATTGTGCACACCCGCCATCCTTTCCGGTAACTCTAATCTATAAGTGAGCTTTCCAATTCGCTCGACAATCGGGAATGGTCCAAAAAATCTTGGAATCAATTTTCCTTTCTTCCCAAATCGAATAACATTCTTCAGTGGAGAAATCTTCACAAAAACCATATCACCTACGTCGAATTCTAAATCCTTACGACGATTATCGGCATAACTCTTCTGACGATCTTGGACTGCCTTCATTCGTTGCCGAATGACCTCTATACAATCCGTAGTCTGTCGAATCATTTCTGGCCCAAGTATCAACTTTTCTCCAGTTTCCAACCAACATGTCGGAGAGTTACACGGTCTTCCATATAATGCTTCATACGGTGCCATACCAATACTTGACTGGTAACTGTTGTTATATACAAATTCCACCAAATGAAGGTGATCTTCCCATGATCCTCCGAAGTCCAAAACACATTCTCTAAGGAGATCTTCCAAAACTCGGTTGACACTCTCGGTCTGACCATCTGTTTGGGGGTGATAAGCTGTACTCAAACACAACTCGGTTCCCAAAACTTCCTGGAAGCTCTTCCAAAATTCACTAGTGAACAATGGGTCTCGATCGCTCACTATAGCCTTCGGAATACCATGGAATCGAACAATCCACTTCACATACAACTCAGCCAACTTCGATGCAGTCCTAGCTGGCCGAAACGGAATGAACCTTGCACTCTTGGTCAACCGATCTACGATGACCCAAATCCCTTCATTCCCTGCCCTGGTTCTAGGTAGACCATCGATAAAGTCCATCGATATCTGCTCCCACTTCCATGTAGGAACCTCTAATGGCTGAAGCAATCAACTGGGCTTTTTCTGCTCGGCTTTTACCAACTGGCAGTTCATACACTTGGAAATAAAATTTCCAACATCCTTCTTCATACCTTCCCAGTAATAGGTTCTCTTCATATCCCGATACATCTTATTTCAACCTGGATGAATCGTCAACTTCGAGTGATGACTTTCCCTAAGAACTTCATCTCTCAATCCATCTATATCGGGAACAACTAGTCGTCCTTGCTTTCGAAGCCAACCCTCTCGATCGACTTCAAATCCTTTATCCTTTTCTGGATTCAATCCAGATTCCAAATCTCGGATAATCTTGACAGGCTTATCATCTCGCTTTTGGCTCTCGCCAATTCTCTCCATAAGAGTAGGTCTTATTGATAAGTTTGCCAACATCTCAGGTTCCAATACACATCTAGGCCTGAGTCAAATCCAGCAAAATACTCAAGACTCATCCATTCCGAAAACATGGCTCCCAATCTTGCATGTCTTCGACTTAACGCATCTGCCACTGCGTTACCTTTTCCCGGAGTATAAGCTATACCAAAGTCATACGATGCTAAAAACTCTAGCCACCGTTGCTGTCGAATATTCAAATCCTTTTGGGAGAACAGATACTTCAACGACTTATGATCTGTAAACAACTCGAATCTAACTACCAATAGATAATGTCTCCACATCATCAAAACAAACACAATCACCGCTAACTCAAAATCATGAGTCGGGTAATTCCTTTCATGCGGCTTCAGTTGTCGGCTTGCATATGCAACAACTTTATCCTTCTGCATTAGCACTGCTCCAAGTCCAGTACCACATGCATCGGTGAAAACCACCATCTCATCATTCCCACTTGGAATAGTCAAAACAGGAGCACTAGTCAGTCGCTCTTTCAGGATTACGAAAGCTTGCTCACACTTATCATCCCATCTGAACACTTGGTTCTTTTTCGTCAATCCTGTTAACGGTGCAGCTATCATGGAAAAGTCTTTGATAAACCGACGATAATACCCAGCTAATCCAAGAAAACTTATCACATCAGATGCATTCTTAGGTCTAACCCAATCCTGGATCGCTGCCACCTTAGCGGGATCAACCGCTATTCCATTTCCAGAAATAACATGGCATAAGAACCTCACTTCATTCTTCCAGAAGTGGCACTTCGAAAACTTAGCCTTCAGCTGATGTTTCTGCAAGATTTCCAAAACAATACGCAAGTGTGTCTTGTGCTCTTCTTCAGTTCTGGAATAAACCAAAATATCATCCACGAACACAAGTACAAACTTGTTCAACTGATCTCTGAACACTTTATTCATAAGATCCACAAAATATGCTAGTGCGTTAGTCAATCCAAACGGCATTACCAGCCACTCATAAAAACCGGATGGTATCCTAAAAGCAGTCTTCGGCACACTATCCTTAGCCACTCTCAACTGGTGAAATCCCGTTGCCAAATCCATCTGAGAAAACACCTTACCCTCGTGAAGCTGATCAAACAAGTCATCTATTCTCGGCAATGGATACTTGTTCTTCTTAGTCACCTTATTCAGCTCACGATAATCCACACACAACCTCAACGATCCATCCGCTTTGGTTGCGAACACAACTGGTGCACCCCATTCGGACACACTTCTCCGAATGAATCCTTTCTGCAAAAGGTCATCAACTTGCACCTTCAGCTCTTGTTGTTCTCTAGGAGCCATCTGCCTAAGAGGCATCACAACTGGTCTGGCTCCCTCAACTAGATCGATACGAAACTCGATCTCCCTATGCGGCGGTAACCCTTTGACTTCGTCAAAGACATCCTCAAATCCATTCACAATAGGCACCGATGACAGTCCATCCCGTGGAGCAACCAGCGAATACATGAAGCTCATGAAGACGCCTTCCTCATGCTTACATCGTATCACAACCTTTCGCCCTTCCACATTCCCGACTGTCACCTCCAGCCTCTCACAATCAATCCTTGCCGCATACATCCTAAGCCAGTCCATACCCAAAATAATTCCGAACCCCGCAAAGTTCAGAACAAAATAATCACAAACAAAAGAGCAATCATGACTCGACACAACTAGACCACGGCATATCATACACAAACATGACGAACCCCCAACTGGATTAGTCACAACCAATGGCCTATCAACAACATCCGGTTCCAAACCTAACCGGCCTACAAGATCATCACAAACAAAAGAATGCGACGTTCCAGTATCAAACAACACTCTAACTGGAACACCACAAATAGAAAGAGTACCTTGAACCACCACACTCTTCCCCTTCTCCTCAGCAGTAGGAGCTTTCGAAGACGATGGAACAGATCCCAAAGCATAAGCTTGCACAATCTGCCTATCCTTCCTCGGCTCTGGACAATTCTTCTTGATATGTCCCAGCTTATCACAATTATAACACTTTCCCGGCACCTTGGGATTCTTACAATCTTTGAAAAGATGGCCCTTCTGCTGGCAGTTGTAGCAGGTCACTTAGCCCTTCGGCTTCTTCTGGCCATCCTTACCCCTCTGTTGCTGCTGCTTCCTCTTCTTGTTTCCACTCTGCTGTGGTTTAGATCCTTCCTTGGTTACAGCAACTACAAGTCCTTCCCTAGGAAACAGACTCTCGTGCCGTAGAGCTTTCTCCGCAAGCTTCTCAAATGGGTCATCCAAGTGATCCACCAACTGCCTCCCAAGATAAGCGTCCAAGCCCGTCACAAACTTCTCATTCTTCTGATAGGGAGAATCAATATATGACCGAGCATACTTGGACAAAGCTTCAAACTCAGAAACATACTCAAGAACCGATCTCCCACATTGCTTGAGCTCTACAAACTTCATGAACAAAATAGATTTCTGAGCCGTAGAGATAAACTTAGCTTCAAATCTAACTTGGAATTGCTCCCAAGTAATCTCTTCTTCTGGAGTGTCGATGGTGATAGAATTCCACCAATCCGAAGCTCTCCCTTGAATTTGCCTTGATGCAAGCTTCCTCTTAGTTGCATCCTCGATTCCCAAATCACCAAAGATCCTCCGACAAGCATCAATCCATCTCTGCACTTCAATGGTCGATTCCGTTCCCAAGAAAACTTTTCCTCTAAGAGAAGTATAGTCCTCGCAAAGCTTAGCAAAATCCACCGGTCTTGGAGCTTGGACTTGAACTCCCACATCCACTGATGATCCTGAAGCTGGTATCCTCCTCATGATCGAAGTCATCATGGCCTCAAACATAGGAGCATAATCAACAGCTTCCCTAGCAGCACGGCTTTCCCTCGCAGCTTGTCTCTCACTTCGGCTCATCCTTATTATCTACGAAAAGGAATGATTTAGAACACCTTGAGAAACAACTACATAAGGAGTTCAAATCCTTCTAAGCTACTATATATTATATATAGTAACCATCCATCAAAATACAATTACGTCTCTGTTATCCCAACTTTTGGCAAAGTTGAGATATCCAAAATTTACTGAAAATCAATGATTACTATTCATGAATATCAACCATGCATTGCAGGATAACCATGGATATCGATGAATTTTGTCCGAGTCCAGAACTGGCCACAATTGATAGGACACGACAAGAAAGATCATAGAAGTCTGCATCTCAAATTTCAAGTCAATCCGAGGTCGTATGCTCAAGTTATGATGGATTCAAGTTGAGAAAGATGAACATTGATTAGTTCGAACCCGTCACCCTTGACCTAGTTCGAAACCATGAAATAAGGCCGCGCCTCGAATCCATAAGCGTATGCCCCAGTTCGAATCGATGGAGTTCGCATCCATCGGTTCGAAACCATCTAGTTCGAACCCACCTGCGTTCGAACTGATAACACAGCAATGCCACACTCGAACCCATCAGGTTCGAGTCCATCTAGTTCGCATCCATCGGTTCGACTCCACTTCGAACCCAACTAGTTCGAACCCACCATGTTCGAATCACGACGTTCGAATCCATCAGCTAGAACCTCGCTTCGACTCCATCAAGTAAACCCCCAGATAGCCTTACTCTGAATCCATCCACGACCTAACTTCGAACCCATCACAAAGCCATGCTTCGAACCCATCACAAAGCCATGCTTCGAACCCATCCGTGATATCATCTTCGAACCCATCCTGTGTAGCTTCATTCGAACCCACTAGGTCAACCACGATGATGTGTCTTCCATCGGTTCGAATGCGCCGAGATATATGGAGTCGAAGCGGTCAACACGGAGTGAAGTTCGGATCGATTCGAGGTTTGCGCTCCACGTCACCACGATGTCGCGTGCTATGATGGATTCGAAGCCATCGGTTCGAACACATGGGTTCGAACCGAACAGCTATCCCATAAACCCAAATTCGAATCCATCATATCTCCCAACCTGCTGGTCCAAATGCCATGAAATTTTCACAGATGCTTGCCTACATGTTGAAGAATGTCCACGCCAAATTTCAGCTCGATTGGATGGATTCTTTATCGGTTCGAATGGAGTTCGAACCGATGCCAAAGTGGGCCCAAACTTCCCGAGACCGTACGTATGGGCCCCCTCAAGTGCCAGAAGAGGTCTCCCGAGTTTTCAGCGAGATAGCAGCAGCCTACCCCTATAAATAGATCTCCAGGTCATTCAGAAAAGGGGCTGGATTCTGTTTGGCAAGATCAAGACTCCGAAGCATCAAGACTCCACCAAGGCTCTACTTTGCACTCAACAACCACCGTTGTACTTGAATTTCAGAACTACAATTCATTGTAATCCGCTGTAATCGATTGTAATCAGCGAAGAACATCAATAAAAGAAAAAACCTTTGAAGTGGACGTAGGCCGGAGATAGCCGAACCACTATAAATCGTGTGTTCTTATTTACATTTACTGCTTTACTGCTTAGATCTGTTATTTGTGTTTGGATATTCTTGATTTATATTCCAACACTGGTGCTTTCACATTCATCGGGGTTTGTGACCAATTTTGGTGCAAACACTTTGGTGCTTTCACTGAGAAGAACTAGCACCCTCTACATCAGAATTCAGAATTCAGGAACTCCAATCCAGAAACAATGACTTGACAAACAAGACAAAGGTTTGATAGGAGCCAACAAGGAGGAAGCCAAGAAGCATCCTCTGGATCAAGAGAAGGACCGGCTTCCGTCTACATCACTAGAGACGAGATGGAGGCTATGGCCAATTCCTTACGCGAAAGCATAATGAAAAGTCAACAGGAGATGCTGCAAAATTTCCTCGAGCAGATGAGGACAGCAAACATGCAAAACCTTGGACCAACTACAACAGCTACAAGTACGGGACAAGGAATCAGGATTGCAGAAGCAAACGAAGGACAGGCTCAAGGCCAGAATACAGGAGTTGAAGGCGGTCAGCAAGGCCTTGGGGGCAGACCCTCAGGGTCCGATACTGGAAGACCAACGGACGGAGCTCAACAGGCTCAAGCCAATGCTTACGCTAACGAGCCACCGGAAGAATACGTTCCAGAATTCCCTTCAAGGCTCGGAGGGCAGGACAGAAACTTGACAAGGGGGCAACCCCTAGACGGAGATGAGAGAATGATTGGCCTCATGCGAAGAATCATGAGAGGAGGATTGCCTAGCGGAGGCCTAGAAGAAGTTAGTCGGAGTCCATTCACTCCAAACATCCGAAACGCAAGGAACCCTCCAAAGTTCAAATTACCAGCGCTAGATCCCTATGACGGAAGGTCAGACCCGACCATGCACATCACAAGATATATCAGGCACATGGAAGTGCTGGGGGCATCCGAGGAAGTGATGGCACGATGCTTCCCTCTATATTTGACAGATTTAGCTTCACTATGGTTCAGACTGCTAGAGACTGGATCAATCGGAACATGGAGCGAGCTCGTTGATTGCTTCATGAGACAGTTCAGGGTCCATGTAACGCGACCCAAGAGTGTGATGACCTTGGCATCAATCAAGCAGAGGACCGGAGAGTCCATAAAAGATTTTCTACTCAGATTCAACGTGACGGTGGCTTCTGTGGATCGCCCGGATCCATCAATGATTTTAATGGAGGTAGTGGCAGGAGTCGCAGAAGGCAACAAGTTTAAAGATTCTCTAACAAAAGATCCACCACAAGATCTTGGAGAATTCTTCCATAAAGCCGAAAAATTCATTCGATTAGAAGAATCACGAGTCGAGAGTCGTGAAATAAATGCCACGAAAAGCGTAGGAACCTGTGGAGAGCAGTCCGGAGTGGACAAGGGAAAAAGGAAACAGGATAACGGACATGATGGTCCTGATAAACGGAAGAAATTCCGGGAACCAAGATTCAGGAAGTACACAGATCTGAATGCAAGCCTAGAAAGAGTCTTCACTGAAACCAGGGGGCAACTCCACTATCGAAAGCCACCTGTAAGGGATCCCACCGAGCGGGAGCGCAGGACTGGAAAATAATGCCTATTCCATGAGCTGGATGGGCACACTACAGATGAATGCCGCCACCTAAAGGATGAGGTGGAAGAACTTGCCAGGGGTGGTAGATTACTGCAATTTGTCAGAGAACGGACAGCAGCGACAAGACATGAACAACTACCGCCTCCACCTAACAGAAACGATCCTGGATCGGGATCACGACTCGTCATCAACTGATCAAAGATGGCAAGGGCCAAGTCCAGGATTTGGACTTCGGTCGAATAACTTTATTTAGATTTATTTTCATAATAAATGGTTACTCCACTTACACATGTACGGGAACCGGAGAGATCCCTAGGCATGCTCTGAGATGGAGATAAACCCCCGGAGAGGCTACCCTTAGTCTTTTCTGATGTTTGAGATTGAACATCTAGAACTTGAATTTTAATAAATAAATTAGAACTTCTTGCAATAAACCTTTTGACCGGAGAGTCAAAAGATGAACATTGAACACCAACATAAACATGATCGCTTTTTGACCCTACCCGGAGAGACGGGGTCCGGAGTGCAGGAAGTGAGTTGCTTCGCCGGAGAGCGACAGGATCGACTCACTTAAGCGCTGTTTCCCCTTCACCAGAGAGTGACAGGATGGGATCCAGCAAGAGCCCGGAGAGGCTATGATCGGTCTCGAACGACCATGACATCTCTTAATGTTCAGATACACTGAACCGGAGTGGAAGAAGTGAGTTGCTTCGCCGGAGAGCGACAGGATCGAATCACTTAAGCGCTGTTTCCCCTTCACCGGAGAGTGACAGGATGGGATCCAGCAAGAGCCCGGAGAGGCTATGATCGGTATCGAACGACCATGACATCGCTTAATGTTCAGATACACTGAACCGGAGTGCAAGAAGTCAGTTGCTTCGCCGGAGAGCGACAGGATCGACTCACTTAAGCGCTGTTTCCCCTTCACCGGAGAGTGACAGGATGGGATCCAGCAAGAGCCCGGAGAGGCTATGATCGGTCCCGAACGACCATGACATCACTATACGTCCTAACTGGGACCAGAGTGCAAGGGATAGAAGGAAACGCCAGAGAGCAATAGGATCCTTCTATTCAATCACTGAGTCTAGAATGGATTCAGTAAGGGTTTAGAGCAGCCAATAATAGTCCGGAGAGACTATGAAACTTCATTCTCAACTTCTACGGAAAGGACAAATACTGATTTGGCTTCGAACAGCCTTAAACTTGATTGATAATGCCACAGCTGTCAACGAAACATGAATTTATTACACTTGATTTAAGACCGTTCAAAACATACCTTTTACAAAAAGGCATGTTTTGGGGGGCAAAATGTTATCCCAACTTTTGGCAAAGTTGAGATATCCAAAATTTACTGAAAATCAATGATTACTATTCATGAATATCAACCATGCATTGCAGGATAACCATGGATATCGATGAATTTTATCCGAGTCCAGAACGGGCCACAATTGATAGGACACGACAAGAAAGATCATAGAAGTCTGCATCTCAAATTTCAAGTCAATCCGAGGTCGTATGCTCAAGTTATGATGGATTCAAGTTGAGAAAGATGAACATTGATCAGTTCGAACCCGTCATCCTTGACCTAGTTCGAAACCAAGAAATAAGGACGCGCCTCGAATCCATAAGCATATGCCCCAGTTCGAATCGATGGAGTTCGCATCCATCGGATCGAAACCATCTAGTTCGAACCCACCAGCGTTCGAACCGATAACACAGCAATGCCACACTCGAACCCATCAGGTTTGAGTCCATCTAGTTCGCATCCATCGGTTCGACTCCACTTCGAACCCAACTAGTTCGAACCCACTATGTTCGAATCATGATGTTCGAATCCATCAGCTAGAACCTCGCTTCGACTCCATCAAGTAAACCCCCAGATAGCCTTACTCCGAATCCATCCACGACCTAACTTCGAACCCATCACAAAGCCATGCTTCGAACCCATCACAAAGCCATGCTTCGAACCCATCCGTGATATCATCTTCGAACCCATCCTGTGTAGCTTCATTCGAACCCACTAGGTCAACCATGATGACGTGTCTTCCATCGGTTCGAATGCGCCGAGATATATGGAGTCGAAGCGGTCAACACGGAGTGAAGTTCGGATCGATTCGTGGTTTGCGCTCCACGTCACCACGAAGTCGCGTGCTATGATGGATTCGAAGCCATCGGTTCGAACACATGGGTTCGAACCGAACAGCTATCCCATAAACCCAAATTCGAATCCATCATATCTCCCAACCTGCTGGTCCAAATGCCATGAAATTTTCACAGATGCTTGCCTACATGTTGAAGAATGTCCACGCCAAATTTCACCTCGATTGGATGGATTCTTGATCGGTTCGAATGGAGTTCGAACCGATGCCAAAGTGGGCCCAAACTTCCCGAGACCATACGTATGGGCCCCCTCACGTGCCAGAAGAGGTCTCCCGATTTTTCAGCGTGATAGCAGCAGCCTACGCCTATAAATAGACCTCCAGGTCATTCAGAAAAGGGGCTAGATTCTCTTTGGCAAGATCAAGACTCCGAAGCATCAAGACTCCACCAAGGCTCTACTTTGCACTCAACAACCACCGTTGTACTTGAATTTCAGAACTACAATTCATTGTAATCCGCTGTAATCGATTGTAATCAGCGAAGAACATCAATAAAAGAAAAAACCTTTGAAGTGGACGTAGGCCGGAGATAGCCGAACCACTATAAATCGTGTGTTCTTGTTTACATTTACTGCTTTACTGCTTAGATCTGTGATTTGTGTTTGGATATTCTTGATTTATATTCCAACACTGGTGCTTTCACATTCATCGGGGTTTGTGACCAATTTTGGTGCAAACAGTCTCTCATACGTAATTACGTCAGCGAGCGTTGGCTAAAATCGATTAACCAAAGCTCTGATACCAAATGTGACGACCGCCCATGAACTCCCGCATAAAACAAGGAAATAATGCGCTGAAAGACGTGCCAGGCCACCATGAACGATCATCAGGGTAAGATAAAACAACATACTCTATCATATAACTCACAGCGCATGGATAAAATACAATAGAGAAATATACATATATAGTGAAGCTCTCAACAGAATATCATCATATAAGCACCATAGAAGTTTGATACAAACGTCCAAACAAACCCATACATCAAGCCTCACTACATAACACTCAAAACATATACAACAGCGGAACACCCAGTACATATAGTAAGAAAACAATATGCAAAAGCCTCCTGCTCGTCTTCATCATCATCAGCGTCAATCACAAAAAACAGCACCTATCACCTGCTACCTAGTCTGCCCATCCCAACATGGATGAACAGCCTAAGGTTATAGGAATTAAACATAAAACCTTGAGTCAGACAAAGTCTTAGTGAGCAGTAAATCAACTATCAAACATACCAAAAGAGCATAAGAGATAAAAGGAATAGGAACCAAACCATCCCACTCCACCTCTTTCTACAGTGATAGCCCCCAGACACACACTAAGGAGAAGCAAGCATAACATGGCAGACAATTAAAGTAAAGCAATAATCACTCAAGTCAAGGTCGATGTTTTCCAAATACAAATCCCCAAGGCCTAAACCAAGATCAGATAAGCACCCAGAGAACACCGCTCTTGAGACCGAATGATGATACATCCAAACGTCCAAACATCCATGACTCTGGCTATCACTGTTATCATTGCCTTGATTTCACCGTTAGTTGAATGACCACCTGTCAAGGGCTAATGGTAACCCCGGTTCTAGGCAAAACTCCGCACACTACCTGTTCCTAGGACTTATCTACTCTGCCCAGAGTACTCGACTACCTTCCTGTAGTCTTTTGGGTGTCCCGACTACCTACCTGTAGTCGTTTTGGGCGCCCCATGTACTCTTGATTTTGAGCAGGCTAGAACCTTCAACAACGATGAGATCCAAGCCTCCTAGTCATCCTCCTCGATGACTATTCTCATACTAGCTCAAACTACCTCTCGAGCAATCCATTATCAACCAACTCGAACCATCCCTCGAGTTATCAACAAGCTTGGAATGATCCCTGCCTGGATTACGCCAAGATTACATCACATCATACTTCGCTTTATCGCATCATAGCAAAGTCTCATCTCAACATCATGGTTTGCCTCATCGCATCATGGCAAAGTCCCATTTCAATATCATCCAATCCATGCATATGAGCTTCAACATCCGCTTCATATGCCACAAGCAGTTTTCCTTATTCAAGAGCCTTTCCACTTAGCTTTTGAATCACCATCGACCAACTTGATCAAATCAAGTTATCTATCAACTAATCTATCAAATCAAACATTAATCCAAGCAATCAAACATTCAAACAAGATCTAAATAAGCAATTATAACGACAATGGCAATTTCGTAAATAAAGAATCCAAATCTAACATGTAATCTAACAAGCATGAATCATGGACAATGTCTCTACAACTTAATGAATGACCTTGCATAGATGAACATGTGGTAAAATAGGTGTCAAATCATCATGGACAATTGATCTACATGCAGACTTAAGAAAAATGCACGAAATCACCATCTTTAACGCTTAAACAAGCCACCGATCCAATATACTCCTTTGGGTCCGTGTGAGAGATAACTACCACTCACCAAATCACCTAAACACCTCAAAATCAACTAACTCCAGATCTGGACAGCAAAGATCTAAGCTTGATCCGGCCAAATCTCGCTTCAAACGATGAAAACTCTCTTTGTTGGATGAAGATCTTCAACCTTGGCTCTTGGATCTTCAATCTTGATCTTCGATCTTGGATGGATGTTAGAACTAGATTGGAGTGGAGAAAAGAAGATGAAGAAATGTTGTAGTCGAGCTCTCAAAATGGCAGCACTTCGTTGCTTCAAAATCCGGTGCCAAAAAGTGAGCCAAACCCCTCTATTTATATGCTGAATTCCCCATGAGTCGTTGCCGACTCATCAGACCCACAACCTACGACTCAACAACCCCTACGACTCATCACCTAGCCGACCAAACAACTTAACTCGTGTACGACTCATAGCATACACGTCCTGAAGCACAGGCCGACCTAACGACTCAGACACTCACGCGACCTAACTCTAAGGCCGACCTACGACCTAAAGCAACACAGCCGCCTCAACGACCTAATTCAAATGCCGACTTAACCAACCCACGACTCAACACTAGGTTGTCTGGATGACTTAACATCCTAACGACTTAGCACTAAACCTAAGTCCCAACGGCCTACGACTTATACCATAGCAGCTTAAGTCTTAAGCCGTTCACTCTTGAGTCGGCTAAACCTTGAGTCGGCTGCTAACTTAAGTCGCTCCATCACTCCAACTCTTAAGTCGGTCACACCACATAGGTCGCTCTATCATCCTAACTCGTATACGACCTATCACTTAACTCGTTCCAGCCCCTAAGTCGATAACTCCTCTAACTCGCTAACACGCTAACTCGTATAACTTCTATAGGTCGTTACTCGCTAGCCCATAAGTCGTTTACGACTTAAGAACCCCACTAACTCGTACACGACTTATAAACCATCCACGACCTAACCAAGAGCCGATCTAAGGACCCTATGCAACCGAGATGACTTCCTTACGAGCTATTTTTTACACGACTTAGGCTATGGATGACATAAACAATACTAACGACCTAATAATTCTACGATTTTATCGACACGTAAAATATGGGTCGTTACATCGATCAACCTCAAATCCTTTATCCTTCTCTGGGTCCAATCCAGATTCCAAATCATGGATAATCTTGACAAGCTTATCGTCTCGCTTTTGGCTCTCGCCAATCCTTTCCACAAGAGTAGGTCTTATCGATAAGTTTGCCAACATCTCAGGTTCCAATTCACACCTAGGCCTGAAATCAAATCCAGCCAAATACTCGAGACTCTTCCATTCCGAAAACATGGCTCCCATTCCTGCTTGTCTTCGACTTAACGCATCGGCCACTGCATTACCTTTTCCCGGAGTATAAGCTATACCAAAATCATACGATGCTAAGAACTCTAGCCATCGTTGTTGCCGAAGATTCAAATCCTTTTGGGAGAACAGATACTTCAACGACTTATGATCCGTAAACAGCTTGAATCGAACTCCCAATAGATAATGTCTCCACATCTTCAGAGCAAAAACAATCGCCGCTAACTCCAAATCATGAGTCGGGTAATTCCTTTCATGCGGCTTCAGTTGTCGACTTGCATACGCAATAACTTTATCCTTTTGCATTAGCACTGCTCCAAGTCCAGTACCACATGCATCGGTGTAAACCGCCATCTCATCATTCCTACTCGGAATAGTCAAAACAGGAGCACTCGTCAGTCGCTCTTTCAGGATTACGAAAGCTTGCTCACACTTATCATCCCATCTGAACACTTGGTTCTTTTTCGTCAATCCTGTCAATGGTGCAGCTATCTTGGAAAAGTCTTTGACAAATCGACGATAATATCCCGCTAATCTAAGGAAACTTCTCACATCAGATGCATTCTTAGGTCTAACCCAATCCTGGATCGCGGCCACCTTAGCGGGATCAACCGCTATTCCATTTCCAGAGATAACATGGCCTAAGAACCTCACTTCACTCTTCCAGAAGTGACACTTCAAAAACTTAGCCTTCAGCTGATGCTTCCGCAAGATTTCCAAAAAAATCCGCAAGTGCGTCCTGTGCTCTTCCTCGTTTCTGGAATAAATCAGAATATCATCCACGAACACAAGCACGAACTTATTCAACTGATCTCTGAACACTCTGTTCATAAGATCCACAAAATATGCTGGTGCATTAATCAATCCAAACGGCATTACCAGCCACTCATAAAAGCCGGATGGTGTCCAAAACGCAGTCTTCGGCACACTATCCTTAGCCACTCTCAACTGGTGAAATCCCGTTGCCAAATCCATCTGAGAAAACACCTTAGCATCGTGAAGCTGATCAAATAAGTCATCTATTCTCGGCAATGGATACTTGTTCTTCTTAGTCACCTTATTCAGCTCACGATAATCCACACACAACCTCAACGATCCATCCGCTTTGGTTGCGAACACAACCGGTGCACCCCATTCGGACATGCTACGCCGAATGAATCCTTTCCGTAAAAGGTCATCAACTTGCACCTTCAACTCTAGCTGTTCCCTAGGCGCCATCCGCTTAAGAGGCATCACAACAGGTCTGGCTCCCTCAACTAGATCGATACGAAACTCGATCTCCTATGCGGCGGTAATCCTTTGACTTCGTCAAAGACATCCTCAAATCCATTCACAATAGGCATCGATGACAGTCCATCCCGTGGAACAACCAGCGAATACATGAAGCTCATGAAGACGCCTTCCTCATGCTTACATCATACCACAACCTTTCGCCCTTCCACATTCCCGACTGTCACCTCCAGCCTCTCACAATCAATCCTTGCCGCATACTTCCAAAGCCAGTCCATACCCAAAATAATTCCGAACCCCGCAAAGTTCAGAACAAAACAATCACAAACAAAAGAGCAATCATGACTCGACACAACTAGACCACAGCATATCATACACAAACAAGACGAACCCCCAACTGGATTAGTCACAACCAATGGTCTATCAACAATTTCCGGTTCCAAACCCAACCGGCCTACCAAATCATCACAAACAAACGAATGCAACGCTCCAGTATCAAATAACACTCTAACTGGAGCACCACAAATAGAAAGAGCACCTTGAACCACCACACTCTTCCCTTTCTCTTCCGCAGTAGGAGCTTTTGAAGACGACGGCACAGCTTCCAAAGCATAAGCTTGCACAATCTGCCTATCCTTCCTCGGTTCTGGACAATCTTTCCTGAAATGCCCTGGCTTGTCACAGTTGTGGCATTTCGCCGGCGCCCTTGGATTCTTACAATTCTTGGAAAGATGGCCCTTCTGCTGGCAATTGTACCAAGTCACTTCGCCCCTCGGCTTCTTCTGGCCATCCTTACCCTTCTGTTGCTGCTGCTTCCTCTTCTTGTTTCCACCCTACTGTGGCTTAGACCCTTCCTTGGTTACAGCAACAACAGATCCTTCCTTAGGAAACAAACTCTCATGCCTGAGAGCTTTCTCCACAAGCTTCTCAAACGGATCATCCAAATGATCCACCAGCTGCTTCCCAAGATAAGTGTCCAAGCCTGTCACAAACTTCTCATTCTTCTGATAGGTAGAATCGATATACGATCTGGCATACTTGGACAAAGCTTCAAACTCAGAAACATACTCAAGAACTGATCTTCCACCTTGCTTGAGCTCCACAAACTTCTTAAACAAGACAGATTTCTGAGCCGTGGAAGTGAACTTAGCTTCAAATCTAACTTGGAATTGCTCCCAAGTAATCTCTTCCTCTGGAGTATCAATGGTGATAGAATTTCACCAATCCGAAGCTCTTCCTTGAAGCTGTCTTGATGCAAGCTTCCTCTTAGTTGCATCCTCAATTCCCAAATCACCAAAGATCCTTCTACAAGCATCAATCCATCTCTGAACATCTACGGTTGATTCTGTCCCCAAGAAAACCTTCCCTCCAAGAGCAGTATAGTCCTTGCACAGCTTAGCAAAATCCACTGGTTTTGGAGCTTGAACTTGAACTCCAACTTCTACTGATGGTCCTGAAGCTGGTATCCTTCTCATAATCAAAGTCATCATAGCCTCAAACATAGGAGCATAATCAACAGCTTCCCTAGCAGTACGGCTTTCCCTAGCAGCTTGTCTCTCACTTCGACTCATCCTTAATATCTACAAAAAGGAATGATTCAGAACACCTTGAGAAACAACTACATAAGGAGTTCAAATCCTTCTAAGCTACTATTTTATATATAGTAATCATCCATCAAAATACAATTACGTCTCTCATACGTAATTACGTCAGCGAGCGTTGGCTAAAATCGATTAACCAATGCTCTGATACCAAATGTGACGACCGCCCATGACTACCGCATTAAAACAGAGAAAAGGTGCGCTGAAAGGTGTGCCAGGCAGCCATGGACGATAGTCTGGGTAAAATAAAACAGCGGAATCTATCGCATTACTCACAGCGCATGGAAAAAATACAATTGAAAATATACATAGTGAAGCTCCATAGAACAGAATCATATAAACTCATAACAGTTTTATACAATCATCTGAATAGTCAATACATCAAGCCTCACTACATAACACTCAGAGTATCAAACAAACAGCGGAACATCCAGTACATATAGTAGGAAAACTAATATGCTAGCCTCCAGCTCGTCTTGGTCATCAACATCGTAGATCCTTAAGAACAGCACCTGTCACCTGCTACCTAGTCTGCATATCCCAACATGGATGAACAGCCCAAGGTAATAAAAATTAAACATAAAACCTTGAGTCAGACAAAGTCTTAGTGAGCAGTAAATCAACTATCAAACATACCAAAAGATCATAAGGAATAAAAGGAATAGGAACCAAACCATCCCACTCCACCTCTTTCTACAGTGATATCCCCCAAACACACACTAAGGAGAAGCAAGCATAACATAGCAGGCAATTAAAGTAAAGCAATAATCACTCGAGTCAAGGTCGATGTTTTCCAAATACAAACCCCCAAGGCCTAAACCAAGATCAGATAAGCACCCAGAAAACGCCGCTCTTGAGACCGAATGATGATACAACAAAACGTCCAAACATCCATGACTCTGGCTATCACTGTTATCATTGCCTTGATTTCACCGTTAGTTGAATGACCACCTGTCAAGGGCTAATGGTAACCCCGGTTCTAGACATAACTCTGCACGTCGTCGCAGCCCGTGCCTAGGAATTTTCGCAACTACCCAGAGTACTAGCACGTCATCGAAGCCCGTGCTTGTGTGACGACCGCCCATGACTCCCGCACCAAAACAAGGAAATAATGCGCTAAAAATGTGTCAGGCAGCCATGGACGATAGTCAGGGTAAAATAAAATCGCAGAATCTCTATCGTACAACTCACAGCGCATGAATAAAATACAATAGAGAAATATAATGTAGTGAAGCTCTATAGAACATAACACCATCATATAAGCAACATAGCAGTTTTATACAATCATCTCAACAAATCCATACATCAAGACCTCACTACATGGCACTCAATCAACATACAGCAGCGGATACCCAGTACATAAAAGAAATAATATGCATAGCCTCCTGCTCGTCTTCGTCATCATCAACGTAGAGATCCAAGAACAGCACCTGCCACCTGCTACCTAGTCTGCCCATCCCAACATGGATGAACAGCCCAAGGTAATAAGAGGAAACATAAAACCTTGAGTCAGACAAAGTCTTAGTAAGCAGTAAATTAGCTATCAAACATACCAAAGGAGCATAAGGGATAAAAGGAATAGGAACCAAACCATCCCACTCCACCTCTTTCTACAGTGATAGCCCCCAGACACACACTAAGGAGAAGCAAGCATATCATAACAGATAATTAAAGTACAGCAATAATCACTCGAGTCAAGGATGATGCTTTCCAAATACAAACCCCCAAGGCCTAAACCAAGATCAAATAAGCACCCAGAAAACACCGCTCTTGAGACCGAATGATAATACAACCAAACATCCATGACTCTGGCTACCACTGTTATCTTTGCCTTGATTTCACCGTTAGTTGAATGACCATCTGTCAAGGGCTAATGGTAACCCCGGTTCTAGCCATAACTCCGCACGTCGTCGCAGCCCATGCCTAGGAATTTTCGCAACTACCCAGAGTACTAGCACGTCGTCGCAGCCCGTGCCTGGAACGTCGTCGCAGCCCGTTCCAACGTACTCTTGCTTTGAGCATGCTAGAACCTTCAACAACGATAAGATCTCAGCCTCCTAGTCATCCTTCTCGACGACAATTTCCATACTAGCTCAAGCGCCTCTCAAGCTAACCATTATCACCAACCCGGATCGCATCACCGAGTTATCAACATAACTTTGCACGTCGTCGCAGCCCGTTCTTGGAACGTCATCGTGACCCGTCCCATCACAACATATGTCTTGCCTCATCACATCATGGCAAAGTCTCTCATCTTGGAACGTCATCATGACCCGTCCCATCTCAACATAAGCCTTCTCGCATCATGGCAAGATCCCACATCCTCGAATCCATCCATATGAGCTTCCACATCCGCTTCATATGCTACAGGCAGCTTTCACCATTCAAGAGCCTTTCCACTTAGCTTTTGAATCACCTTCAACCATCTTGTTCCAAATCAACTACAAGCTAACTTGAAACAATCAAACCAATCATACATCCAAACATTCAAGCATTCAAACAAGATCTAATAAGCAATATCAACTATAATGGCAACTTCGTAAATAAATGAGCAAAAGTCCAACATGCATGATTCATAGGTTTTTAGCATAGATCTATCAAATATAAAACATGGGTTTAATCTCTAACACTTGTTAAATAAACTTGCATAAGTAAACATCTTCAAAAAAATGATGGATCTACATGCAGACTTAAGGAAAATGCGAGAAAACTCTATCTTAAACACATAAACAAGCCACCGATCCAATATACTCCTTTGGGTCCGCGTGAGAGATAACCACCACTCACCAAATCACCCAAACACCTCAAATACAACACGCTTCAGATCTGGACAGCGGAGATCAAGGTTTGATCCGGCAAAATCTCGCTTCAATCGATGAAATCTAGCTCGAACGGATGAAGATCTTCAACTTTGGCACTTGGATCTTCGATCTTGGATGGATGTTAGATCTAGATTGGAATGGAGAAAAGAAGATGAAGAAATGTTGTAGACGAGTCTTCAAAATGGCAGCACTTCGTCGCTTCAAAAACTGGTGCCAAAAAGTGAGCCGAACCCCTCTATTTATAGGCTGGAACCACCATGAGTCGTCGCCCTTAGGTCGTCGCCGACCCAACTCCTGAGTCGCCCCCGACTCATCCCCATGCCGACTCAACACAGCCGACTTACCATGAGTCGTTCACGACTCATTGCCATGCCGACCTAACACAAAGCCACTCACGCGACTTAACCCAGACACGACCCAACGACCTACGACTCACCTTAACTCGTACCAACGACTCACGACTCAAGACTCGCCAGGTAAACGACCTAACACTTCCTGCCGCTAACACTCCAAGTCCTAAGTCGTTCGACGACTCAACCATACACACACACTGCTATGCCGACTCACGACTCATCCTACTAACGACTCAACAACTTCACGAGACAACACCCTGCCGACCCCAGCGCCTACCGACTCAAGACCCCACGACCTAAGCCTTAGCCCCTTAAGCCGCTAACCCATGAGTCGGTCACTATCTTAGGTCGGTCCATCCTTATCTCGGCCAAACCTATAAGCCGCCCCTCCTATGAGTCGTAACTCGTGCACGACTTAACCTATAAGTCGCTGCTTCTATAAGTCGGTCACCCCCCCTTGACTCGTCTAAGCCTATGAGTCGGTCCCCTATGAGTCGGTCACGACTCATCACTTGACCCCTATCTCGCCTCTCTTCTTAAGTCGGCAACTACTATGTCGTTCTAACCCTTAACTCGGTCCATCCCCTTAAGTCGTCTACGACTTATCTATGAGTCGGTCACGACTCATCACTTGCACTCGGGTTAACTTCTAAACGACTCAAGCTAGAAACAACACAAACAACACTAACGACCTGCAAATTCTACGATTTATCGACACGTAAAATACGGGTCGTTACATTCTCTCCCCCTTAGGAATTTCGCCCCCGAAATTCCAAGCAAACAACAGCAATCAAAAATTATTCCGCATGCCTATCATCCATAGCAATCAACAAACCATGCATCCAATTCTAGCCTAGCATGCAGAATTCTAAGACATAGAACAAGCTACAAATTCATGAGATGTCACGACACTTTAGGGCCATACCTCGAAGAGTCCGGGATGAGCTGCCTTCATCCTCTTTTCCTCCTCCCATGTACAGTCGTTAACATCATCACTCCATTGTACCTTGAGCAACGTAATCGTCTTCCTCCTAAGCTGTTTCGTATCGGTTTCAACAATACAAAGCGGCTTACGAGGTCTCGTGACCACTTGATCAACCTCTAAATCTTCACAGCTATCAGCAGAAACCACTGTAGTTGGGTCGTGCACATACTTCCGTAGATACGATACATGAAAAACATTGTGCACACCCGCCATCTTTTCCGGTAACTCCAATCTATAAGCGAGCTTTCCAATTCGCTCGATAATCGGGAATGGTCCAACAAATCTCGGAGTTAACTTTCCTTTCTTCCCGAATCTAATAACATTCTTCAATGGAGAAATCTTCACAAAAACCATATCACCCACGTCGAATTCCAAATCCTTTCGACGATTATCTGCATAACTTTTCTGACGATCTTGGGCTGCCTTCATTCGTTGCCGAATGATCTCTATACAATCCGAAGTCTGTCGAATCATCTCTGGCCCAAGTATCAACCTTTCTCCAGTTTCCAACCAACATGTCGGAGAGTTACACGGTCTTCCATATAATGCCTCATATGGTGCCATACCAATACTCGACTGATAACTGTTATTATATGCAAATTCCACCAAATGAAGGTGATCTTCCCATGATCCTCCGAAGTTCAAAACACATGCTCTCAAGAGATCTTCCAAAACTCAGTTGACTCTCTCAGTCTGACCATCTGTTTGAGGGTGGTAAGCTGTACTCAAACACAACTCGGTTCCCAAAACTTCCTGGAAGCTCTTCCAAAATCTACTAGTGAACAATGGGTCTCGATCGCTCACTATACTCTTCGGAACACCATGGAATCGAACAATCCACTTCACATACAGCTCAGCCAACTTCGATGCAGTCCTAGTCGATCGAACAGGAATGAACCTTGCACTCTTGGTCAAACGATCTACTATGACCCAAATCCCTTCATTCCCTGCCCTGGTTCTAGGTAGACCATCGATAAAATCCATTGACACTTGCTCCCACTTCCATGTAGGAACCTCTAATGGCTGAAGTAATCCACTGGGCTTCTTCTGCTCGGCTTTCACCAACTGGCAGTTCATACACTTGGAAATGAAATTTCCAACATCCTTCTTCATACCTTCCCAGTAATAAGCTCTCTTCATATCCCGATACATCTTATTTCCACCTGGATGAATTGTTAACTTCGAGTGATGACTTTCCCTCAGAACTTCATCTCTCAATCCATCTATATCAGGAACAACCAATCGTCCTTGCTTTCGAAGCCAACCCTCTCGATCGACCTCGAATCCCTTATCCTTTTCCGGATCCAATCCGGATTCCAAATCACGGATAACCTTGACAAGCTTATCATCTCTCTTTTGGCTCTCGCCAACCCTTTCCACAAGTGTAGGTCTTATCGATAAGTTTGCCAACATTTCAGGTTCCAATTCGCATCTGGGCCTGAAATCGAACTCAGCCAAATACTCGAGACTCTTCCATTCCGAAAACATGGCTCCCAAACCTGCATGTCTTCGACTTAACGCATCAACCACTGTGTTACCTCTCCCTGGAGTATAGGCTATACCAAAATCATACGATGCTAAGAACTCTAGCCACCGTTGCTGTCGAAGATTCAAATCCTTTTGGGAGAACAGATACTTCAACGACTTATGATCTGTAAAAAACTCAAATCGAACTCCCAATAGATAATGTCTCCACATCTTCAAAGCAAACACAATCGCCGCTAACTCCAAATCATGAGTCGGATAATTCCTTTCATGCGGCTTCAGTTGTCGACTAGCATACGCAACAACTTTATCCTTCTGCATTAGCACTGCTCCCAGTCCAGTGCCACATGCATCGGTGTAAACCACCATCTCATCATTCCCACTTGGAATAGTCAAAACAGGAGCACTCGTCAGTCGCTCTTTCAGGATTACGAAAGCTTGCTCACACTTATCATCCCATTTGAACACTTGGTTCTTCTTCGTCAATCCTGTCAACGGTGCAGCTATCTTGGAAAAGTCTTTGATAAACCGACGATAATATCCTGCTAATCCAAGAAAACTTCTCACTTCCGATGCATTCTTAGGTCTAACCCAATCCTGGATTGCTGCCACCTTAGCGGGATCAGCCGCTATTCCATTTCCAGAGATCACATGGCCTAAGAACATCACTTCCCTCTTCCAGAAGTGACACTTCGAAAACTTAGCCTTCAGCTGATGTTTCCGCAAGATTTCCAAAACAATCCTCAAGTGCGTCTTGTGCTCTTCCTCAGTTCTGGAATATACCAAAATATCTTCCACGAACACAAGCACGAACTTATTCAACTGATCTCTGAACACTCTATTCATAAGATCCACAAAATATGCTGGTGCGTTAGTCAATCCAAACGGCATTACCAACCACTCATAAAACCCGGATGGTGTCCTGAAAGCAGTCTTCGGCACACTATCCTTCGCCACTCTCAACTGGTGAAATCCCGTTGCTAAATCCATCTGAGAAAACACCTTAGCCTCGTGAAGCTGATCAAACAAGTCATCTATTCTCGGCAATGGATACTTGTTCTTCTTAGTCACCTTATTCAGCTCACGATAATCCACACACAACCTCAACGATCCATCCGCTTTGGTTGCAAACACAACGGGCGCACCCCATTCGGACACACTTCTCCGAATGAATCCTTTCCGCAAAAGGTCATCAACTTGCACCTTCAGCTCTTGCTGCTCCCTCGGTGCCATCCGCCTAAGAGGCATCACAACAGGCCTAGCTCCCTCAACTAGATCGATACGAAACTCGATCTCCCTATGCGGCGGCAAACCTTTGACCTCGTCAAAGACATCCTCAAATCCATTCACAATAGGCACCGATGACAGTCCATCCCGTGGAACAACCAGCGAATACATGAAGCTCATGAAGACGCCTTCCTCATGCTTACATCGTATCACAACCTTTCGCCCATCCACATTCCCGACTGTCACTTCCAGCCTCTCACAATCAATCCTAGCCGCATACTTCCTAAGCCAGTCCATACCCAAAATAATTCCGAACCCCGCAAAGTTCAGAACAAAGCAATCACAAACAAACGAGCAATCATGACTCGACACAACTAGACCACGGCATATCACACACAAACATGATGAACCCCCGACTGGATTAGTCACAACCAATGGCCTATCAACAATATCCGGTTTCAAATCTAACCGGCCTACCAAATCATCACAAACAAAAGAATGCGACGCTCCAGTATCAAACAACACTCTAACTGGAACACCACAAATGGAAAGAGTACCTTGAACCACCACACTCCTCCCCTTCTCTTCAGCAGTAGGAGCTCTTGAAGATGACGGCACAGCTTCCAAAGCATAAGCTTGCACAACCTGCCTATCCTTCCTCGGCTCTGGACAATCCTTCCTGAAATGCCCTGGCTTATCACAGTTATGGCACTTCGCCGGCGCCTTTGGATTCCTACAATCCTTGGAGAGATGACCCTTCTGCTGGCAATTATAGCAAGTCACTTCTCCTTTCGGCTTCTTCTGGCCATCCTTACTCTTCTGTTGCTGCTGCTTCCTCTTCTTATTGCCACTCGGCTGTGGTTTAGATCCTTCCCTGGTTACAGCAACAACAGATACTTCCTTAGGAAACAAACTCTCGTGCCTTAAAGCTTTCTCCACTAGCTTCTCAAATGGATCGTCCAGATGATCCACTAACTGCCTTCCCAGATAAGCATCCAGACCAGTCACAAACTTTTCATTCTTCTGGTAGGGAGAATCAATATATGATCTGGCATACTTAGACAAAGCTTCGAACTCAGAAATATACTCAAGAACAGGCCTCCCACCTTGCTTGAGCTCTACAAACCTCTTGAACAAAGAAGACTTCTGAACAGTGGAGATGAACTTGGCCTCAAATCTAACTTGGAACTGCTCCCAAGTAATCTCTTCTTCTGGTGTATCTATGGTGATAGAATTCCACCAATCCGTAGCTCTCCCCTGAAGCTGTCTCGATGCAAGCTTCCTCTTGGTTGCATCCTCAATCCCTAAGTCACCAAAGATTCTTCTGCAAGCATCAATCCATCTCTGCACCTCAATAGTCGACTCTGTCCCCAAGAAAGCTTTTCCCCCAAGAGAAGCATAATCTTTGCAGAGCTTAGCAAAATCCACCGGTCTTGGAGCTTGGACTTGAACTCCCACATCCACAGAAGATCCTGAAGCTGGTACCCTCCTCATGATGGAAGTCATCATAGCTTCAAACATAGCTCCATAATCAACAGCTTCCCTAGCAGCACGGCTTTCCCTTGCAGCTTGTCTCTCGCTTCGACTCATTCTTAATATCTGTAAAAAGAATGATTAGAACACCTTAAGAAACAACTGCATAAGGAGTTCAAATCCATCTAAGCTACTATATTATATATAGTAATCATCCATCAAAATACAATTACGTCTCTCATACGTGGTTACGTCAGCGAGCGTTGGCTAAAATCGATTAACCAAAGCTCTGATACCAAATGTGACGACCGCCCATGACTCCCGCACCAAAACAAGGAAATAATGCGCTAAAAATGTGTCAGGCAGCCATGGACGATAGTCAGGGTAAAATAAAATCGCAGAATCTCTATCGTACAACTCACAGCGCATGGATAAAATACAATAGAGAAATATAATGTAGTGAAGCTCTATAGAACATAACACCATCATATAAGCAACATAGCAGTTTTATACAATCATCTCAACAAATCCATACATCAAGACCTCACTACATGGCACTCAATCAACATACAGCAGCGGATACCCAGTACATAAAAGAAATAATATGCATAGCCTTCTGCTCGTCTTCGTCATCATCAACGTAGAGATCCAAGAACAGCACCTGCCACCTGCTACCTAGTCTGCCCATCCCAACATGGATGAACAGCCCAAGGTAATAAGAGGAAACATAAAACCTTGAGTCAGACAAAGTCTTAGTGAGCAGTAAATTAGCTATCAAACATACCAAAAGAGCATAAGGGATAAAAGGAATAGGAACCAAACCATCCCACTCCACCTCTTCCTACAGTGATAGCCCCCAGACACACACTAAGGAGAAGCAAGCATATCATAATAGATAATTAAAGTACAGCAATAATCACTCGAGTCAAGGACGATGCTTTCCAAATACAAACCCCCAAGGCCTAAACCAAGATCAGATAAGCACCCAGAAAACACCGCTCTTGAGACCGAATGATAATACAACCAAACATCCATGACTCTGGCTACCACTGTTATCTTTGCCTTGATTTCACCGTTAGTTGAATGACCATCTGTCAAGGGCTAATGGTAACCCCGGTTCTAGCCATAACTCCGCACGTCGTCGCAGCCCGTGCCTAGGAATCTTCGCAACTACCCAGAGTACTAGCACGTCGTCGCAGCCCGTGCCTGAAACGTCGTCGCAGCCCGTTCCAACGTACTCTTGCTTTGAGCATGCTAGAACCTTCAACAACGATAAGATCTCAGCCTCCTAGTCATCCTTCTCGACGACTATTTCCATACTAGCTCAAGCGCCTCTCAAGCTAACCATTATCACCAACCCGGATCGCATCACCGAGTTATCAACATAACTTTGCACGTCGTCGCAGCCCGTGCTTGGAACGTCATCGTGACCCGTCCCATCACAACATATGTCTTGCCTCATCAAATCATGGCAAAGTCTCTCATCTTGGAACGTCATCATGACCCGTCCCATCTCAACATAAGCCTTCTCGCATCATGGCAAGATCCCACATCCTCGAATCCATCCATATGAGCTTCCACATCCGCTTCATATGCTACAGGCAGCTTTCACCATTCAAGAGCATTTCCACTTAGCTTTTGAATCACCTTCAACCATCTTGTTCCAAATCAACTACAAGCTAACTTGAAACAATCAAACCAATCATACATCCAAACATTCAAGCATTCAAACAAGATCTAATAAGCAATATCAACTATAATGGCAATTTCGTAAATAAATGAGCAAAAGTCCAACATGCATGATTCATAGGTTTTTAGCATAGATCTATCAAATATAAAACATGGGTTTTATATTTGACATTTGTTAAATAAACTTGCATAAGTAAACATCTTCAAAAAAATGATGGATCTACATGCAGACTTAAGGAAAATGCGAGAAAACTCTATCTTAAACACATAAACAAGCCACCGATCCAATATACTCCTTTGGGTCCGCGTGAGAGATAACCACCACTCACCAAATCATCCAAACACCTCAAATACAACACGCTTCAGATCTGGACAGCGGAGATCAAGGTTTGATCCGGCAAAATCTCGCTTCAATCGATGAAATCTAGCTCGAACGGATGAAGATCTTCAACTTTGGCACTTGGATCTTCGATCTTGGATGGATGTTAGATCTAGATTGGAATGGAGAAAAGAAGATGAAGAAATGTTGTAGACGAGTCTTCAAAATGGCAGCACTTCGTCGCTTCAAAAACCGGTGCAAAAAGTGAGCCGAACCCCTCTATTTATAGGCTGGAACCACCATGAGTCGTCGCCCTTAGGTCGTCGCCGACCCAACTCCTGAGTCGCCCCCGACTCATCCCCATGCCGACTCAACACAGCCGACTTACCATGAGTCGTTCACGACTCATTGCCATGCCGACCAAACACAAAGCCACTCACGCGACTTAACCCAGACACGACCCAACGACCTACGACTCACCTTAACTCGTACCAACGACTCACGACTCAAGACTCGCCAGGTAAACGACCTAACACTTCCTGCCGCTAACACTCCAAGTCCTAAGTCGTTCGTCGACTCAACCATACACACACACTGCTATGCCGACTCACGACTCATCCTACTAACGACTCAACAACTTCACGAGACAACACCCTGCCGACCCCAGCCCCTACCGACTCAAGACCCCACGACCTAAGCCTTAGCCCCTTAAGCCGCTAACCCATGAGTCGGTCACTATCTTAGGTCGGTCCATCCTTATCTCGGCCAAACCTATAAGCCGCCCCTCCTATGAGTCGTAACTCGTGCACGACTTAACCTATAAGTCGCTGCTTCTATAAGTCGGTCACCCCCCCTTGACTTGTCTAAGCCTATGAGTCGGTCCCCTATGAGTCGGTCACGACTCATCACTTGACCCCTATCTCGCCTCTCTTCTTAAGTCGGCAACTACTATGCCGTTCTAACCCTTAACTCGGTCCATCCCCTTAAGTCGTCTACGACTTATCTATGAGTCGGTCATGACTCATCACTTGCACTCGGGTTAACTTCTAAACGACTCAAGCTAGAAACAACACAAACAACACTAACGACCTGCAAATTCTACGATTTATCGACACGTAAAATACGGGTCGTTACAGCTTGGAACGTCGTCGCAGCCCGTTCCAACGTACTCTTGCTTTGAGCATGCTAGAACCTTCAATAACGATGAAACTTAAGCCTCCTAGTCATCTTCCTCGACGACTATTCTCATACTAGCCCAAGCGCCTCTCGAGCCCACCATTATCAACCAAATCGTATCGCATCATCGAGTTATCAAATTGCTTGGGATGATCCCGTCTGGATTAAACCAAGGCTATCTCACATCATGCTTTGCTTCATCGCATCATAGCAAAGTCCCATCTCAACATCAAGGTTTGCCCCATCGCATCATGGCAAATTCCCATCTCAACATCATCAAATCTATCCATATGAGCTTCAACATCCGCTTCATATGCCACAAGCAGCTTTCCTTATTCAAGAGCCTTTCCACTTAGCTTTTGAATCATCTTCGACCAACTTGTCCAAATCGAATTATCAATCAACTAATCAATCAAATCAAACATTAATCCAAGCAATCAATCATTCAAACAAGATCTAAATAAACAATTATAACAACAATGGCAATTTCGTAATTAAAGTGTCCAAATCTAACATGCAATCTAACAAGCATGAATCATGAACAAATATCTCTACAACTTGATGAATAAACTTGCATAAGTGATCTTGTAGCAAAATAGGTGTCAAATCTTCATAGATGATAGATCTACATGTAGACTTAAGAAAATGCACAAAACCACTCTCTTTAACGCATAAACAAGCCACCAATCCAATATACTCCTTTGGGTCCGTGTGAGAGATAACTACCACTCACCAAATCACCTAAACACCTCAAAATCAACTAACTCCAGATCTGGACAGCAAAGGATCTCACTTGATCCGGCAAAAATCTCGCTTCAAACGGTGAAATCTCTCTTTATTGGATGAAGATCTTCAACTTTGGCTCTTGGATCTTTGATTTGATCTTCAATCTAGATGGAAGGAATCACTAGATTAGAGTGGAGAAAAGAAGTGAAGAAATGTTGTAGTCGAGCTCCCAAAATGGCAGCACTTCGTCGCTTCAAAATCCGGTGCCAAAAAGTGAGCCAAACCCCTCTATTTATAGGCAGAATTCACCTTAAGTCGGTCACCCTTAGGTCGGTCACGACCTAACGACCTAGCATACTGTTTGCACCAAAATTGGTCACAACTCTCTTCGGGAGTCGTTGAAGAGGTAACAATCAAGAGTATGAACTGAATATGAATATTATCTAACAAAAACTCCAATCAACAGTAAAGAAAATGCGTAGACAAGCGATTTATAGTGGTTCGGCGTGTCGCCTACGTCCACTGTGAAGTTTTTTGATATTTTATTGATTCTCTTTCAATGTTTACAAGTTGTTACAGCGATCAACAGCAAGTTACAACTGGAAATTCGAAATCAGTAGTGAAATTATGATCGAGATGTCAATCCGGCAGAGTCTGGGCGCTTGAGAGTCAGTAGATCCCGAAGGTCCCTTTTGTGTTCGCTCTTGAGCTCTATTTATAGGCGTAGGCTGCTGATATCTCACTGAAACCTCGGGAGACATCTTCTGGCACGTGAGGGGGCCCACACGCACGGTCTCAGGAAGTTTGGGCCCACTTTGGCATCGGTTCGAACTCCATTCGAACCGATCAAGAATTCATCCAATCTAGGTGAAATTTGGCGTGGACATTCTTCAACATGTATGCAAGCATCTGTGAAAATTTCATGGCATTTGGATCAGCAGATTGGGAGATATGGTGGGTTCGAAATAGGGTTCACGGCACGGCTGTTTGGTTCGAACCCATGTATTCGAAACGATGGTTTTGAATCCATCATGGCACGCGTCTTCGTGGTGACGTGGAGCGCAAACTTCGAATCGATCCGGACTTCACTCCGTGTTGACCGCTTCGACTCCATATATCTCGACGCATTTGAACCGATGGAAGACACGTCATCGTGGTTGGTTGACCCAGTGGGTTCGAACGAAGCTACACAGGATGGGTTCGAAGATGGTATCACGGATGGGTTCGAACAAGGACTCTGTGATGGGTTCGAAGCATGGCTCTGTGATGGGTTCGAAGCATGGCTCTGTGATGGGTTCGAACTTGTGTTCCTTGGATGCATATGAGCTCTGCAACCCCTCTATGGATACGAGGCACATGGATTCGAACGCGATGGAGTCGAAGGTGAGGCGCTTGGATCGTTTCGAAACCGATGGGTTCGATGTCCTTCGGTTCGAAGGTGATGGTTTCGAATGGTGCATGATGATGGGTTCGAAGACACCCATCATGTGGGTTCGAAACCAGTGTGTTCCCTCCAAGTTGAACCGATCATAACTTGAGCATACAGACTCAGATTGACTTGAAATTTGAAATGCTGACTCCTGTGGTCTTTCTTGCCGTGTCCTATCAATTGTAGCTCTATCTGGACTCGGATAAAATTCAGTGATATCCATGGCGAAAGGAAGTGCGATCAACCTCTTAGGCGAACTGTCCTTCGTTTTTGATCGATCTTTTGGTATCGCGGCTTTGCCGAAAAGCGGGATAACATTTTGCCCCCCAAAGTACGTCTTGTGGGAACATGAAGTGCTTTGAATAGCTGCCATTTCTCTCTGAACAATCATTGCTCTCTTTTTTGTTGAAACTCGTATGCTGTACTGCTGTAACCTTGCGTTGATATGATTGATTGCTGTATAATAGTGCTTAGCCGTTGGCTGTCGTATTTGTAACAGGATGAGTATTTTATCTCTGTGAATATTCAAAATCGAATGTTAGTCCGACATGAATGCACATATGTTAATTTGACCCTTGTTAACGTCGTGCGTCCACGAGTCGTTGTCAATTTGGTTTGCTATAGAATTTCGTATCGATTCTCTCCTGAACCGATTTTGAAATTTGAATTGAGACAACGCTTGATGGTTGTTGTGGAAGGTTCCTCTGTATCGATCCTCTCCTGAACCGATATTGAAGGTTGAAGAAATTGAATTTGGTATGGCGTGAGTGTACTATTTCGAACCGACGCATTCGAGCATCGATGGGTTCGAAGTCCACGTTTGTATGGACACGGTATGCTTATGCTATGATGGATTCGAAATTGACATTCGAACCGGTCTGAAAGTATGGAGTATACTTGTGTTGTGATGGGTTCGAAACTGACATTCGAACCGATGTGAAAGGATGGTTTCGAACTAGTAGTTCGTTTCGGTGGGTTATGGAAGGATACGAAGTCGTCGTTCGTATCGATGTTGCATGTCACTCTGTAGTGCATTTCATACCGATGAAACATGAGGTGAACTTCGAATCGATTGAGCTTTAGGCAGATGGTTTCGAAAGCTAATTTCGAACCGATCAGCTACTTGACCGGTTGTGACCGGTTGGGTTGACTGGGAGAGCAATCGTCTCGGTCACATCCCAAGCTTCATATAAATAGCAGTGGGCTTCACATTTTTTCACTTTTTACTTTTTTACTGCGCTCTTCATCGTTTCGAAGCTTCAAAGGAGAAAAAACACTGTGTTGCGTTTCCGAACCACTCAAGATCCGAATCTTTAATTTGTCGAATCCATTATTCAAACTAGGTAATTAGCCTCGAATTCAAACGGCGAAGTTATTTCGAACCCATTTCTTTTTATCGATGGCGTAGCCTCGAGATTGGCAAAACCAGATCTGGTTTGGGAGGGATTCGAACCGATGCGTGGGCTCGAGTTCGAATCGATGACGGTGGCGTCTTTTTATTGGATTTCGAATCGATCCTTGGAATGTCCTTGTTGGGATGCGCAGTTCACACCGATTGAGGGATTCGAGGGGTCCATTCGAACTGATGGATTCGAACCCACAGGCTATCGTTCCGAAGTCCACAACTTCGTATCGATACGAAGTGGATCGGTTCGAACGTGAATGATGCGGAGTTGAGGTTTCCTTATCGGTTCGAACTTGTCAAGCAATGATCGGTTCGAAGCCGTTCCTTATCGATCTGTTCGAACTTGTCATCTGGTTATCGGTTCGAAGCGCATTTAACTGCATGGTTTCGAAGCGAATTCAGGATGGGTTCAAATGCATGGTTTCGAAGCGACGTCAGGATGGGTTCGAACGTAGAGGTGTTCGGTTGGGTTCGAAGCGATGTCAGGATGGGTTCGAACGAAGAGATGTTCGGTTGGGTTCGAACGATGTCCTTGTGATGGTTTCGAACCCTATATAATGGATACCAAAATTTGAAATTTTCTAAGCATAACACCGACAAGCTTCATTCCTGCATATTTGGACTTGAATATTAAATTGCATACTTGACTGCTTTTTGAAGCTCGTCGATGGAACCATAACAACTTCTATCCGAACCAACTTCCATCATATAAACGATTTAGTGATGACGGTCAGCGATGATGGTCATTATAGCTGGACTCTGTAGCTTTGTCGTTTGCATATTTCTTTTATCTCTGCGATACTTATTCAAGTAATGCATGGCACTGCACAACATACACTCATACATGTTACACTGGGGAACGCACGGGTTCTTTGTCGTCTAACGATGGTTTCACATGAGTTAGCTAGTTATGGAACCTTCAAGTTCACAGCAGCAGGAGATTCAAGGTACAGTCTCTCCAAGACTAGAGGTTCCGGATATAGATCTTGAGATCATCGGTCCAGCCGCGGACGAACTTCCCGACGCGTCGTTCATTACCAATCCATCGGATTCCGTTCCATCAAATAACTCTGAAGACATGCTGGGGAGAATATGTTTGAGGCATGGCCTATCACTGGACGTTGTGTTACTGCCGGGGCCGAATGATAGACCACATAATCCGCCGGAAGGGTATACAGCATTTAACCGCCACGCGTGTGCGGCCGGGACACTTCCACCGTTCAACGAGTATATAAGAGAAGTATTGTAGTTTTTGAGGATCACCCCATCTCAGCTGCACCCGAACGGATATGCGTCGATCAATAGCTTGTTCATTGCATTTATCGAATATCTCCATCGACCGCCACTCCCAATTGAAATCAGATACTTGTTTAACTTCAAAACTCGGGGTGATTATCCCTCTTTCACATTTCTGGAAGCGGTGAGGAATTGTCAAGTGGTCACCGGATCTTGGACAAGGCTGGGTTACTGTAGGACAAAATGGCTTTATGTCAGATGTCCTCCAGGATTTGCCCGACGATGGTTATTCAGATGTGAGTATAACCGAGTTCTTAAATAGTTACTATGACAATTGCAGCCGAAGTGGGACTTATATATATTTTTTCTTCTTACAGCAACGATCCAGCGACCCGAAGGCGAACAGTTCAAGGAGATGGTGCGAGTGCTTTGAGAAGTCTCGAGCGAAGATAGGGACATCGAGTTGCTTTTGACCGATAGGAATCTCCGGACTTATGGGCTGATTGAACGAGGGCAAAGCATAAAGTTTGAGGTGGCACTAAGGATCGTTCCTAAAAAACGAGTCAAACATAAGAAGCCCGAAGTTGTCATAGCCGAGGAGGCTGATTCTGAAAGAACTCATACTGACGATGAGCCGTTGACCGAGCCTACGGATGTAGTTCCGGAGGTCGCGGAGCAGAGAAAAGGCAAGGCTGCCATGGTTAAGTCAACTAAGCAGGGGAGACGGAAATCGGTTGTCACGGTCCGTTCCTCTCCCGGAGTTAGAATTTCTGAGATGTCTCCTCCACGAACTGAAAGTCTTTTTGAAGGGCTTGCCGACCTTCCAATCCCGGAAGATGTGTCTTTTCAACCTGATGCCGGGTTGGAGGAGTTCCATCGTAATCTAGAATTGAGCGAGCCTCTTTTTTCTAGCGAGGTCAACACTTCTGGTTGGTCGGGGGGAAATGCATATTCATACACATTTCACGACACTGCATAACCTTTGACTGTAAACTACCGGTTTCGAAGGGTGATTAATTCGATTTTATTTTGCTTTGCAGATACTATGTCTAAGCGAGGTTCAATGCTTGGGAGTCTTCGACATGCCCGCAAGTCTTCATATTATGATTCGCGTAGACGATAGGGGGATAGAGATTATGACCAGGACGCTCTGGGTATTATGACCAGGGACGTTCAGGTTATTCTAGTCATGAGAGATATGATTCGGACAGGGGCCATAGGCGTCGATCGCGATCGCGTACCCCTCCTCCTTCCAGAGATCCCATACAACCTCCCGTTCATGTCCCTCGTGATTCTTCTCGACATGTGTCGGTTTCTCAAGCTTCTACATCTGAGGCGATGGCGCCGATGGTTGCGGAGGAACCTCCTACTGAAATTATGGGGGAAGGAGCAATTAGGCTTGCGCAACTGAAGAGGGAGTTCCCGAATATCTGCTTCGACAACTACGTCTTTCCTCCAAATTTGAAAAGAATCCCGCCGGAGGCCGAGCGGTTGGCGCTCGACTATGAGCATGATTTTTACACACAATACAAGGTGTGGTATAAGGCGGCCGAAAAAGCATCGGCCTTGGCTTTCGAACGAGCGGCCACCATTGAAAAGCTTCAAACTGAGCTAGCACAAAAAGATCGTATTGTGCAAGTGTTGAATACAGAAGCCGAGTCGTCTCGAAAATCTGAAATGGAGGCTATCAAAAAAGCCGACGAGGCCCAAGCAACCATGGATAGAATGAAACGTGAGCACTACGCCATGGTTGAGGATATGGGCCATCGAAACACCTTGGTCACTAGTGAGAGGGACGCTTCCCTGAAGGAGTTAAATGAGCTTAAGTCCAAATTCGCCGAAATCGCCAAGGATAGGGATGACGCGAATAAGGCAGCCCAGGAGGTGTGTGAACAAGCCGTAGTGCTTCGCACTGAAAGGGATGTGGCAGTGGCCAAAGTTCAGGTGGTCGAAGCAGAGGTGGAGGAGAAAGTTCAACAAGAAGAGGCCAGGCTAGAGGCCGATATCGAAGATTTGCTTATAACTTATAATGCCAATGTGTTGAGACACAGAAATTTGGCCTGGCTTCAGGACTATCCGGTTCACCTTCGTTGCGCTTGGGACCGATTAGTTGAGGAAGAAGAGGAAGCGCATCCGGGCAAATCGGTTGACCGATTCGAGCTCGAGAACCGGCTGTTTGACTGAGGATGAAAAGAAGGTCCTTCATGACGCTATCATTGCTCATGAGAAGGAGATGATGGGTGGCCGTTCCCTGGAAGTTGGAGAGGGATCAGGTGTTGAGCATCATGCGGCTGTTACTGAAGTCACCACACCGCCTTCGTCAGTGCCTGTATCTGCGGTCAGTTTACCACCTGTTCCTGCTTACGACCCGGAGCAGCCGCGCTTATCTCCTATTCATGAGCATACTTCCGAGGCCGTTCAACCGTCTGCGAGCCAAACTGGGGAAGGTATTTCGAAGTTATCTCAAGTGTTTTCTAAATAGAGAGTTTGTTTTCAAGAAGTTACTAATAACTTATTATTTTTGCTTAGTGACTGGAGTTGCGCCGATCGTCGTGGCTCAAGAATCAAGCCAAAGGGATAAGGCCATTACCATCGAGACTACTGTTGTAACTGCGGTATCAACCGAGGTGGCACAGGGGAGTGGGTTATCTCTCGAGGAACAAATGGTGAGCGAGCTGCTCGGTGAGCAGGGCGGCTTCTCCACGGACTTACCCTTTATCATCGTTATTAACCTCCCGCCGACCTCAAGTTCTTTGATGCAGACTGCGGATGCCCCCAGCCAGGCCCAAGTGACTCGAGATGAGGAAATTTTGGCTGAAATCAACGCTGAAATAGAGGCTGCGGGGCATAGTGGTAGCGTCGGTGACAGCACGGCGGCGCAGAGTCCATCACCTACTAGGGTAGCGTCGTCGGGTGGCACTATCCCATCTTCGGTCATAGATCCAGTCCCCCCTACTCCTCCGGCGGGAAGCCTCCCTGCAGATTCGAGCTCTGAGGAGGACATTGATATCATGCCCCCAGCCGAAGAGCCACCGCCGAAGAGGAGACACTCAAAAAGAATTTCTGTCCCTAGTGATTTTGATGATGAACCACTAATAAGAAGGACGAAAAAGAAGAAGAAATAGATCGGCTTTTCAAGCAGATGTTTTGGTAGATAAGTACTTGTTTTTGCTTTTTGTTAGTAAGCCGTGTAAAGATGCAGGTTCGGCCCCTATTAGTAGGGATTGTTTTTGGGAGAACTTTTTTGCATGTAAGTCCCTATTTTTAGTTAGTTGAAATAAACTTCAGTTTCTTTGTTTCAACTCTTGTTTTATTTGTGCTTAAGTACTTGTAGTGTCTTGCTTTCGGTCCGGTGTATTTGTGGTGTTTTTACCGTTTAAGTAGAGTTCGTTTCATTTGCCAAGCCTGAAAATCTTGGTCACAAGTTGTGATTGATGAATGAGTTGAACTTTGGACGTTGTATCACTTCGGTTAGTGATTGGCACTTAGCTTTCGTGCCCCCCAGTTTCGGGGAACAGCACTTGTATTTTTGGTGGTTGATCGCACTTGTTGCGAATCTTAAGCACACGTCCGCATTTTGGGGACTTAGGATAATTTGAGATCGATAATCTGCTTTGCACTCTAGGAGTTTGAGAGTTATCGATGTTTGTATTGTGGTTCGCGCTCCGGGAACCTTGAATTGATCTTTACACTCCGCTTCACGCTCTGGGAACTGGGAGTTGATGTTGACATTTCAGTTCGCACTTCGGGAACTTCGAATTGTTGTTTGTACTCCGACTCACGCTTTGGGAATCTGGAGTTAGCATGGATGCTTCGGTTCGCGCTCCGGGAACCTATAATTTGTGTTTATACTCCAATGCATGCTTTGAGAACTTGGAGTTCGCATTGATGGGTTGGTTCGCACTCCGGGAACCTGGAATAGATGTTTATACTCCAATTCACACTATGGGAAGTTGGAGTCAGCCGATAGATGGTCAGTCACACCTATTTGAGGTTTTTAGGAATTCGTTCGCACTCCGGGAACGATGGATTTGATTTTTATACTCCAATTCGCGCTCTGGGAAGTTGGAGTCCGTTCGCACTCTGGGAACGATTTATTGGATGTTTATACTCCAATTCACACTCTGGTAAGTTGGAGTCCGTTCGTACTCTGGGAACGATTTATTGGATGTTTATACTCCAATTCACACTCTGGGAAGTTGGAGTCCGTTCGCACTCTGGGAACGAATTATGGAACGTTTATACTCCAATTCACACTCTGGGAAGTTGGAGTCCGTTCGCACTCTGGGAACGAATTATGGAATGTTTATACTCCAATTCACGCTGTGGGAAGTTGGAGTCCGTTCGCACTCTGGGAACGAATTATGGAATGTTTATACTCCAATTCGCGTTCTAGGAAGTTGGAGTCCGTTCACGTAGTGGGAACGAATTGTTGAATGTTTATACTCCAATTCACGCTGTGGGAAGTTGGAGTCCATTCGCGCAGTGGGAACGAATTGTTGAATGTTTATACTCCAATTCGCGCTGTGGGAAGTTGGAGTCCGTTCGCGTAGTGGGAACGAATTGTTGAATGTTTATACTCCAATTCACGCTGTGGGAAGTTGGAGTTAGTTGTTGGACTGTCGTGTGTCGGTCCAATTCAGCCTTTGGTGCGATGGCTTGCCCCCGAGCTGGGGTTTCACTTAGTGAGTGGCCGGTTGTATCGCAGTCACTCGCTATTTGAATAAACTCCATTGTTTGATGGAATTTAGCTCTTCGTGTGTCGTGATTGTTGAACGTTGCATTCGGTGAATCATAGCTCTAGCTTGAAGAGATAATGTTTTATTGCTGAAATAAGAAAATATGGCAAAGTCAGTGCCTTATTACAAAATCAAATTTCAGAATGTAAAGGAAATTGCAAAGTATTCATAGATTGAATGAGCCTGTCATGTGTGACAGTGACGAAGATCCTCGTCGTTCCAGGCTCTTGAGAAAGTCGGTCCGCCACTGATGGTGTTTATCACCAATCTCCCGCGAGGACCATTGGAGTCCTCATGTCTCGGTCGATCGGGTTCATTGTTTTGATTTGATGGACCTGCTTCCCTGGGTTGCGATGTCCGCACAAATCGATCAAGCTTCCTTTCCCTGATCAGTTTTTCAACGAGATCCTGTAAGTGACGACACTCGTTCGTATCGTGCCCGTAGCTTTCATGGAACCTGCAAAACTTTCCTGTTTGGATTTGTCTCTCTGACGACGGTCTCGGAGCAGGTTTTTCATATTGAATTGTATTACGGGTTTGTAAATACAAGTCCTCCAGTGAAGTATTCAAAGGAGTATAATTGTCGAACATCGGATTCTTGCGTTGAGGGCCACGATTTTGATCTTGTTTTTTAATTTGATTCACGCTCTCTCTTCGCCGAGCTTGCTTATTTTTGACGTTCAACTGAACTTTTCCGGAGCTCTCACCAGATTGTTTGATTGCAACATTGCTTTGGATCCCTTCCGTACTTGGTTGTGCATCGGTTTGCTTCCTAGACTGTTTCGCGTCTTCCCGTCTCAGGAATTGAGCCGCCTTGGCATGGAAACGGTCCAAGGATGCAGGTGGTTTTCCGGCTAACCAATTGCCGAACTCAGAATCGGGGTCGATCCCCTTAGTCAGCGCCATAAGGATCGAATTATCATTCGGATTGCTGATCTCCGCGCATGCAGTATGGAATCTCTCTAAGTAGTGTCTGAGTGTCTCTCCGGGAGCCTGAGTGACACTAGACAGAGTGTTAACATCTTTGGGTCTTGCGACATGCATGCGGAATTGCTCAACAAATTTTGTAGCTAACTGGTCGAATGAAGAGATGGATCGAGGTGGTAATCGAGTGAACCACATGGTGGCGATGCCCCCCAAGGATATGGGGAAACTTTGACACTTTACTGCATCGTCAGCATGGGCAGCAGTCATCGACCATTTATATTTTAGAATATGTTGGTTGGGGTCGGAGTTTCCTTCGTACATGGTGTTATCCCGCTTTTTGGGCAAAAGCCGTGATACCAAAAGATTGGACAAAAACAAAAGACAATTCGCCTCAGAGACTGGTCGCACTTCATTTCGCTATGGATATCAGTGAATTTTGTCCGAGTCCGGAACGGGCCACAATTGATAAGGCATGACAAGAAAGACCATAGAAGCCAACATTTCAAATTTCAAGACGATCCGAGGTCGTATGCTCAAGTTATGATGGATTCAAGATGAGACGGTGCACATTGCTTGGTCCGAACCCATCGTGTTCGAACCCATCATGTTCGAAACCACCATGTTCGAACCCATCCTGTTCGAACCCGTCATGTTCGAAACCATCTGTTTCGAACCCATCAGTTTCGAATCCGTCCTTTAACTTCGAGTCCATCACTACTTCGAATCCATCAGAAGCTCCGACTCCATCGCCTTCGAATCCATCAGTTTCGACTCCATCAGCACCTTCGACTCCATCAGAAGCTTTGAATCCATCAGAAGCTTCGAATCCATCAGCTTCGACTCCATCAGCACCTTCGACTCCATCAAAAGCTTCGAATCCATCAGAAGCATCGAATCCATCCAAGCTTCGAATCCATCAGAAGCTTCGAATCCATCCAAGCTTCGAATCCATCAGAAGCGCCGAATCCATCACTAAGCTTCGAATCCATCAGAAGCTTCGAATCCATCAGAAGCTTCGAATCCATCAGCTTCGACTCCATCAGCCATCGGTTTCGAATCCATCCACATCGCATACGAAAGCATGGATTCGAACCATATGGAGTCGAACCATATGGATTCGAACCTATGGATTCGAACCATATGGATTCGAACCATATGGATTCGAATGAATCAGTGGAGTCGAAGCAACCAGCGTACCGAAATGCATCACCTTGAATCGATCATAACTCCCATTCTACTGATCCAAATCCCATGAAATTTTCACAGAAGTTTGTCTACATGATGAAGAACGTCCACGCCAAGTTTCATCAAAATTGGACAATTTTTTGATCGATTCGAAGTTCACTTCGAATCGATCCCAAACTGGGCACGCATTCCAAGAACGCGGGCCTGTGGGCCCCCTGTCACGTGCCAAGCACCCTCTCCAGGTTTTAGGCGGGATTTTGGCCTTCCACGCCTATAAATAGAGCCCCTGGTCATTCAGAAAGAGGGGGAGTTCTAGGAGAAAGAAAGCAAGCCCAGACTCCGCTGAATTCAATTCTTTTGGCTGTTGTGTTCAGATTTCAAGACTATAATCCATTGTAATCGATTAAGATTATCAAGTTCAGAGATTTTAACCCGTTGTAATTGATTAAGATCATCAAGAGAAGCAATAAAGAGAAAACCTTCAAAGTGGACGTAGGCACGAACGCCGAACCACTATAAATCTGTGTGTCTTTTACAGTTTAGTCCCTGCTTTTTATATATTTGCATAAATCACCCAAATTACAAAGAACAACGTAAAATCAACAGAATCACACGACTTAAGGGTGTTTGCCCATTTTTTGTGCAAACATTTTGGTGCTTTCACTGAGAACTGATTCAGGAAGAAGTTGAATTTGAAGATCCAAGAGTTCAGATCTAGGAATTATGACAAGACAATCGAGTAGAAGGCCTAGGCCTGAGAGAAGTGAACCACAAGGAAGTCAAGAGGCCTCCTCAGGAGGGAATCAAGCATCAATCTACATCACTAGGGACGAAATGGAGACAATGATGAAGAGACATGAGGAGTTGATTCAGAACTTATTCCAGCAAATTGGACAACTTGGAGCACAGAATAGAGAAACTAATGGAATTCAGAACGGAGCAGGACCATCCGAAATAGCACCTGGATTAGAAGGCGCACACTTGGAGCACGAAGATCCAGTCCCGGAGGGAGAGAGAGGAGTACCCACGCAACCTGGAGGCAATAGAGGAATGAACGCTCAGTCAAGGGGCAGATTCTAGAATTCCCTCGTGAACTCGGGGGGCAGGTTGAAAGTAATGAACGAAGATTGCATCTCGGTGACAACGACAGATTGGCAGAGATGGTTAGAAGAGCTATGAGAGGCGGTTTGATAAACAAGGATTTGGAGGATGTTAATAGGAGTCCCTTCACTTTGGCGATTAGACAAGCTAGAAACCCACCGGATTTCAAGTTACCATCGTTGGACACGTATGACGGGAGAACGGACCCCACGGTTCATCTAACAAAGTATATGAGGCATATGGAAGTGCTGGGGGCATCAGAGGAGGTTATGGCTCGGTGCTTTCCTTTATATTTGACGGATATTGCAG
This sequence comes from Allium cepa, assembly GCA_030765085.1. Taxonomy (NCBI): domain Eukaryota; kingdom Viridiplantae; phylum Streptophyta; class Magnoliopsida; order Asparagales; family Amaryllidaceae; genus Allium; species Allium cepa. The sequence goes on along the minus strand of CM060943.1, from coordinate 30,154,956 downwards.
CATTGTGGTTTAGGAAATTAGAGAATGGATCCATCGGAACGTGGAATGGGTTAATTGAGAAATTTATGAGGCAATTCAGGGTTCACATTACGAGACCCAAGAATGTGATGACTTTGGCAACTCTAAAGAAAAAAGCCGGAGAGACCCTGAGGAGTTATCTAGCACGATTCAATGCAGCAGCAGCTTCAGTGGACCGAGCGGATCCGTCCATGGTGGTAATGGCAGCTGTGTCCGGAGTAGCTGACGGCACAGAATTCAAGAATTCATTGACTAAAGATCCACCCGTAGATCTAGAGGAATTCTACAACGAGGCAGAAAAGTTTTTACGTTTAGAGGATGCGAACGAAGAAAGAGAAAAAGGAGAGGGAATAGAAGTTTATATGCTTAAAGACAAAAAGCCTATCGAAAAGGACTCAAACAAGGATAAAGGAAAACGAAGGACCGAGGATTATGATGACAGGTCAAAGTGGCAGCGGAGAGAGCCGCGATTCATTACTTACACCGAGCTGACTGAGAGTTTGGAACGTATTTATCAGGATACCAAGGAGCAGATTCCGTATCGCAGACCAATGCGAAGGGATCCAACCACTAGCGAGAGAAAATCAGATAAGTTTTGCGTATTTGATGAATTAAACGGTCATAACACTAATGATTGTAGGCATCTGAAGGACGAGGTGGAAGGACACATCAGGAACGGTATGCTCCTTCAGTATGTGAGAAGGAGAGCTTCAGCAGTGGAGCTTGAGCGGCCACCATCTGCATCAACCAGGGGCAACCCTAATCCGGGACGTCGTTTGGTTATCAATTAGTTAAAATATCGGTGAACAAGTCGCAACCTTCCACTAACTCAATTGAATCATTTACACATGTACGAGATCGCGAACGTTCTACAGGCATGCTCTGAATGATCATTGATTGTTTCGTAGTGGGAACTTGCACTTCGACATCTTTGCTTTGTTTTTATTTCATGTTGATTTGGACATTTGAACTTGGTTTGTTTGGACATTTCTGTTTTTAAAACTCATCTGTTGAATAGATATTTGATTCTGATAACTCTGAAATGGCTAGGCTACTTGCACATGTACGGGGTCGCGAATGGTCCCTAGGCATGCTCTGAGATAGTGATATACCTATACAAATGATCCGGGGACCCACGCGAACGTGAACCTAGTATCAATAGTACCAAGCCCCCCTGGGCGCACTGATTCGCCTTCAACAGGCACACAAACAATCCAGGAACTCACGCGAACGTGTCCCTGGAATCCAAAACATCAAGCCCTCCCAGGCACGCTTTCTCGCCTCGAACGGCACCCGACTTCGAACAGTCACAAACTCGCCTCGAACGGCACCCGACTTCGAACAGTCACAAATTCGCCCCGAACGGCACACGATCGCGAACGGTCATAACTCACTTTACCTCAAATGGCTCGATCGCGAACGGTCGTCATTTGAGGTCCGCCTCGAACGACATAACTCACTTTACGTCAAATGGCTCGATCGCGAACGGTCGTCATTTTAGGTCCGCCTCGAACGTCACAACTCACTTTACCTCAAATGACTCGATCGCGAACGGTCGTCATTTGAGGTCCACCATTTGACCGCGCACTATCGCACTTTACCTCGAATGACTCGATCGCGAATGGTCGTCATTTGAAGTTAGGCGCTTGACCCTGAACGGTCACACTTCACCACAGATAACTCGATCCTGAACGATCGACACATGGATTTATGCATCTGACCGGGCACTGTCGCACCTTACCTCGGATGACTCGATCGCGAACGGTCGTCATTTGAAGTTAGGCGCTTGACCTTGAACGGTCATATTTCACCGCAGATTACTCGATCCCGAACGATCGACACATGGATTTTAAGCATCAGACCGGGCACTGTCGCACCTTACCTCGAATAACTCGATCGCGAACGGTCGTCATTCGAAATTAGACGCTTGACCTTGAACGGTCGCATTTCACCGCAGGTGAATCGATCCCGAATGATCGACGCACGGATTTACGCGCTTGACCGCGCAGGGTCGCACTTTCCCTCAAATGACTCGATCACGAATGATCGTCATCTGAAGTTAGGCGCTTGACCATGAACGGCCGCGCTCCATCCCGAATAACTCGATCACGAACGATCGTCACTTGAGGACATATAAAACTATCAAGTTCTTTACAGGTTGACGACAGTTTATGAACATCCAACTCAAGGCATTGCAAAACACACCTTCCTACCGCAAGGCATGTTTTGGGGGGCAAAATGTTATCCCGCTTTTTGGGCAAAAGCCGTGATACCAAAAGATTGGACAAAAACAAAAGACAGTTCGCCTCAGAGACTGGTCGCACTTCATTTCGCTATGGATATCAGTGAATTTTGTCCGAGTCCGGAACGGGCCACAATTGATAAGGCATGACAAGAAAGACCATAGAAGCCAACATTTCAATTTTCAAGACGATCCGAGGTCGTATGCTCAAGTTATGATGGATTCAAGATGAGACGGTGCACATTGCTTGGTTCGAACCCTTCGTGTTCGAACCCATCATGTTCGAAACCACCATGTTCGAACCCATCCTGTTCGAACCCGTCATTTTCGAAACCATCTGTTTCGAACCCATCGGTTTCGAATCCATCCTTTAACTTCGAGTCCATCACTACTTCGAATCCATCAGAAGCTCCGACTCCATCGCCTTCGAATCCATCAGCTTCGACTCCATCAGCACCTTCGACTCCATCAGAAGCTTCGAATCCATCAGAAGCTTCGAATCCATCAGCTTCGACTCCATCAGCACCTTCGACTCCATCAGAAGCTTCGAATCCATCAGAAGCTTCGAATCCATCCAAGCTTCGAATCCATCAGAAGCTTCGAATCCATCCAAGCTTCGAATCCATCAGAAGCTCCGAATCCATCACTAAGCTTCAAATCCATCAGAAGCTTCGAATCCATCAGAAGTTTCGAATCCATCAGCTTCGACTCCATCAGCCATCGGTTTCGAATCCATCCACATCGCATACGAAAGCATGGATTCGAACCATATGGAGTCGAACCATATGGATTCGAACCTATGGATTCGAACCCTATGGGTTCGAACCATATTGATTCGAACCATATGGATTCGAACCATATGGATTCGAATGAATCAGTGGAGTCGAAGCAACCAGCGTACCGAAATGCATCACCTTGAATCGACCATAACTCCCAAGCTACTGATCCAAATCCCATGAAATTTTCATAGAAGTTTGTCTACATGATGAAGAATGTCCACGCCAAGTTTCATCGCAATTGGACAATTTTTTGATCGATTCGAAGTTCACTTCGAATCGATCCCAAACTGGGCACGCATTCCAAGAACGCGGGCCTGTGGGCCCCCTGTCACGTGCCAAGCACCCTCTCCAGGTTTTAGGCGGGATTTTGGCCTTCCACGCCTATAAATAGAGCCCCTGGTCATTCAGAAAGAGGGGGAGTTCCAGGAGAAAGAAAGCAAGCCCAGACTCTGCTGAATTCAATTCTTTTGGCTGTTGTGTTCAGATTTCAAGACTATAATCCATTGTAATCGATTAAGATTATCAAGTTCAGAGATTTTAACTCGTTGTAATTGATTAAGATCATCAAGAGAAGCAATAAAGAGAAAACCTTCAAAGCAGACGTAGGCACGAACGCCGAACCACTATAAATCTGTGTGTCTTTTACAGTTTAGTCCCTGCTTTTTATATATTTGCATAAATCACCCAAATTACAAAGAACAACGTAAAATCAACAGAATCACACGACTTAAGGGTGTTTACCCATTTTTTGTGCAAACACATGAGTAGAGTTGGCATTCTGAATTGCCGTGGGGGTTCAGCAGTAAGGATATCGTCCGTAAAAGGAGTGTGACTTTGGGAAACTCCCCAGTCGTCATTCGTGAATCCCTGACTCTCACGGATCATTTGACGTATCATAGTGGAAAGATCCGGTATTTGCGCGTTCTGTACGGCTTGTGCCGGAGTACGATTACGTTCCATACTTTGGGGTTGGACCTGATATTGTCGACGGTCCAAGTTTTGCCTTCTTGGTTCATAGTCTTCTAGGATGTATGGTTCAGGAGTACGTCTGTTATGACGACGGTTCAGGTCCGACTGATCTTGAACGTCGACCCCTGGTTCCACCGCAACGTCAGTAGTGCGGTATTCTGTAGCGTGGTGAGGGATGGCACCTCCTCGGGAGGAGGGCCTGGTTTGGAAACTGGCTGATGGACCAACTCTCAGTTGTCCAACGGTCATTGTTGGTTGACCTCCAGCGGTTGGCGCACGATTCCCATCAAGTCAGGGTCGTGGATATCGATTGAGATAATCAGAAGATGAAGAACTCTCGCTGGAGGAGCAAGACACGTGGTCTCTCTTGGATCTCTTTCGTTTCTGACGATCCAATTTGTTGATTAGTTCAGCGTTAGCGCGTAGTTGTTCTTCTAGTTGTCGCCGACTCTGGGTCAGCTCTTGGATCAGCGACTGCAACTCTTGTCGGGTAACCGGAGCTGAGGGTTCCGAGTGTGCAGTGGTATCTTGATTAGGTGGAGGTAGAGTTACAGGATTCTGTCGATCCTGTTCTTCTTGACTGACGGCGTTTGAGGTGGTTCTTGTGCTAACCATCTCGAACGTTGGATTCCTTTCCTTAGACTTTTGCAAATCTGAATAGAATGGAAGGAATTTGAATTCAAAGATCTGGATCTCTCTCTTAGATTTATTCAATCCGGTATCGATGACAGATCCAACGAGCAGGAGAAAAGCTGGGTTTTCTCGGTGAAAGCACCAAAGTGTTTGCACCAAAATTGGTCACAACACTCTTCGGGAGTCGTTGAAGAGATAACAATCAAGAGTATGAACTGAATATGAATATTATCTAACAAAAACTCTAATCAACAGTAAAGAAAATGCGTAGATAAGCGATTTATAGTGGTTCGGCGTGTCGCCTACGTCCACTGTGAAGTTTTTTGATATTTTATTGATTCTCTTTCAATGTTTACAAGTTGTTACAGCGATCAACAGCAAGTTACAACTGGAAATTCGAAATCAGTAGTGAAATTATGATGGAGATGTCAATCTGGCAGAGTCTGGGCGCTTGAGAGTCAATAGATCCCGAAGGTCCCTTTTGTGTTGGCTCTGGAGCTCTATTTATAGGCATAGGCTGCTGATATCTCGCTGAAAACTCGGGAGACCTCTTCTGGCACGTGAGGGGCCCCACACGCACGGTCCCAGGAAGTTTGGGCCTACTTTGGCATCGGTTCGAACTCCATTCGAACCGATCAAGAATTCATCCAATCGAGGTGAAATTTGGCGTGGAAATTCTTCAACATGTATGCATGCATCTGTGAAAATTTCATGGCATTTGGATCAGCAGATTGGGAGATATGGTGGGTTCGAAATAGGGTTCACGGCACGGCTGTTTGGTTCGAACCCATGTATTCGAAACGATGGTTTCGAATCCATCATGGCACGCGTCTTCATGGTGACGTGGAGCCCAAACTTCGAATCGATCCGGACTTCACTCCGTGTTGACCGCTTCGACTCCATATATCTCGGCGCATTCGAACCGATGGAAGACACGTCATCGTGGTTGGTTGACCCAGTGGGTTCGAACGAAGCTACACAGGATGGTTTCGAAGATGGTATCACGGATGGGTTCGAACAAGCACTCTGTGATGGGTTCGAAGCATGGCTCTGTGATGGGTTCGAAGCATGGCTCTGTGATGGGTTCGAACTTGTGTTCCTTGGATGCATATGAGCTCTGCAACCCCTCTATGGATACTAGGCACATGGATTCGAACACGATGGAGTCGAAGGTGAGGCACTTGGATGGTTTCGAAACCGATGGGTTCGATGTCCTTCGGTTCGAAGGTGATGGTTTCAAATGGTGCATGATGATGGGTTCGAAGACACCCATCATGGTGGGTTCGAAACCAGTGTGTTCCCTCCAAGTTGAACCGATCATAACTTGAGCATACGGACTCGGATTGACTTGAAAATTGAAATGCTGACTCCTGTGGTCTTTCTTGCCGTGTCCTAACAATTGTATCTCAATCTGGACTCGGATAAAATTCAGTGATATCCATGGCGAAAGGAAGTACGATCAACCCATGAGGCGAACTGTCCTTCGTTTTCGATCGATCTTTTGGTATCGCGGCTTTGTCGAAAAGCGGGATAACACATACTCAACGACCTAACGACCCAAACCCAAAGCCGACCTAACTACAAGTCGACTCAACCAATCACATGACCTACCGACCTAACCATAGGTCCTAACTCTAAGCCGGCCTAACACGCACATGACTTAACTCTAAACCGGCCGAACACAAGTGCCGACCCAACTTCACACGACTCAAAAAGCCTCCGCCGACTCAACGACTCATGCGACCTAACGCTACACAAGGTCACACGACCTAACAGACCTACCGACCTAACTCAACCCCGAGTCAACGACTTACCACACACACATCTCCTTATGGCCGACCTAACACTATGTCGCTCAAGCGACTCAGCGACTTAACTACCCTGCCGGCCTAACTAGGTCGTCCCACAACCTAACTACACGGCCACGACTTAAACACCATGCGACCTATCACATAGCCGCTCCATCCCCTAGGTCGGTAACTCTTAAACCGGTCAGTACTTAAGCCGGCTACCTCCTTGACTCGGCCACACCCTAAGTCGGCAACACCTATGAGTCGGCCATGCCTTAAGCCAGCCATCCTCTAAGCCGTTAACTACTACCACTAGCTTCCCTAGGTCGGTCTCACCCCTTAGGTCGGTCCAATCCACTAACTCGCCTACCACCTTAAGTCGGTCAATTATTATCTCCTTAGTTCGCATACTCTCTTAACTCGGTCGATACTTACGTCGGTCAGAAACCCATAACTCGCTCACACGACCTAAGCTAACTTCCACACGAGTTAACTATCACAACTTAAGCCCCTAACGACCCAAGCCTTCGAACGACTCATCTCTGGACAACCTAAGCTCTGAACGACTTAGATTCTGGATGATTTAACAACACAACTAACTAAGGATAACAGTATTTCGATACGTAAAAATACGGGTCGTTACATTCTCTCCCCCTTAGGAATTTCACCCCCGAAATTCCAAACAACAAGAGCAATCAAAATTATTCCGCATGCCTACCATCCATAGCAATCAACAAACCATGCATCCAATTACTAACCTAGCATGCAGAATTCTAAGACTTAGAACAAGCTACAAATTCGTGAGATGTCACGACACCTTAGGGTCATACCTTGAAGAGTTCAGGATGAGCTGCCTTCATCCTCTCTTCCTCCTCCCACGTACAGTCGTTAACATCATCACTCCATTGTACCTTGAGCAACATAATCATCTTCCTCCCGAGCTGTTTCGTGTCAGTTTCAACAACACGAAGCGGCTTACGAGGTCTTCTAACAACTGGATCAACCTCTAAATCTTCACAGCTATCAGCAGAAACCACCGTATTCGAGTCGTGCACATACTTCCGTAGATAAGATACATGAAAAACATTGTGCATACCCTCCATCTTTTCCGGTAACTCCAATCTATAGGCGAGCTTTCCAATTCGCTCGATGATCGGGAATGGTCCAACAAATCTTGGAGTCAACTTTCCTTTCTTTCCGAATCGAATAACATTCTTCAGAGGAGAAATCTTCAAAAAGACCATATCACCTACGTCAAATTCCAAATCCTTACGACGTTTATCTGCATAACTTTTCTGACGATCTTGGGCTGCCTTCATTCGTCGCCGAATGATCTCTATACAATCCATAGTCTGTCGAATCATTTATGGCCCAAGTATCAGCTTTTCTCCAGTTTCCAACCAACATGTCGGAGAGTTACACGGTCTTCCATATAATGCCTCATATGGTGCTATATCAATACTCGACTGATAACTGTTATTATATGCAAATTCCACCAAATGAAGGTGATCTTCCCATGATCCTCCGAAGTCCAAAACACATGCTCTGAGAAGATCTTCCAATACTCTGTTGACTCTCTCGGTCTGACCATCTGTTTGAGGGTGATAAGCTGTACTCAAGCATAACTCGGTTCCCAAAACTTCTTGGAAGCTCTTCCAGAATCCACTAGTGAACAATGGGTCCCGATCGCTTACTATACTTTTTGGAACACCATGGAATCGAACTATCCACTTAACATACAACTCAGCCAACTTCGATGCAGTCCTAGTTGATCGAACAGGAATGAATCTTGCACTCTTAGTCAAACGATCTACAATGACCCAAACTCCTTCATTTCCTGCCCTGGTTCTAGGTAGACCATCGATAAAATCCATCGATATCTGCTCCCACTTCCATGTAGGAACCTCTAATGGCTGAAGCAATCCACTGGGCTTCTTCTGCTCGGCTTTTACCAACTGGCAGTTCATACATTTGGAAATAAAATTTCCAACATCCTTCTTCATACCTTCCCAGTAATAAGTTCTCTTCATATCCCGATACATCTTATTTCCGCCTGGATGAATTGTCAACTTCGAGTGATGACTTTCCCTAAGAACTTCATCTCTCAATCCATCTATATCGGGAACTACTAATCGTCCTTGCTTCCGAAGCCAACCCTCTCGATCGACCTCGAATCCTTTATTCTTCTTTGGGTCCAATCCAGATTCCAAATCACGGATAATCTTGACAAGCTTATCGTCTCGCTTTTGGCTCTCGCCAATCCTTTCCACAAGAGTAGGTCTTATCGATAAGTTTGCCAACATCTCAGGTTCCAATTCAATCGGGTCATGGAAGTTTTTTACCCTTCGTTTTTCATCACGTGGATTTTTTCTGTAAAACAGGATCCCCGTGGCTGGTCAATGATTTACCATCGCTGGAGAGTGGTGCACCATGGTACTGCACCGTTTCAAATCCATGCACCCATTTCTAAAGGTCGTACGACACTATTTCGTCATTTTAGACGGATGTTGCACCTTGCACTGTAGATGTTGCACCCTGTGGATATCGATTCTTCGGAGGGCCATAACTCTTGGCTCGTTTAGAGTTACGGGAGCCATAACCTGTCAAAACGAAGGTTTCTGTGAGTTCTACAGCTATGATGGCTTTCAGCTGTCACTGGTTAGTTTCATACCCAAAAAATCCTATCTGAACCTCGATCTGGTCATGGAAGTTTTTTACCCTTCGTTTTTCGTCACGTGGATTTTTCCTGTAAAACGGGATCCCCGTGGCTGGTGTATGAGTTACCATCGCTGGAGAGTGGTGCACCACGGTACTGCACCGTTTCAAATCCGTGCACCCATTTCTAAAAGTCGTATGGCACTGTTTCATCATTTTGGACGGATGTTGCACCTTGCACCGTAGATGTTGCACCCTGTCGATACCGATTCTTCGGAGGGCGATAACTCCTGGCTCGTTTACAGTTACGGGAGCCATAACCAGTCAAAACGAAGGCATCTATGAGTTCTACGGCTATGACAGCTTTCAGCCGTCACTGGTTAGTTTCATACCCAAAAAATCCTATCCGAACCTCAATCGGGTCAAGGAAGTTTTTTACCCTTTGTTTTATCGTCACGTGGATTTTTTCTGTAAAACGGGATCCCCGTGGCTGGTCTATGATTTACCATTACTGGAGAGTGTTGCACCATGGTACTGCACCGTTTCAAATCCATGCACCATTTCCTAAAGGTCGTATGACACGGTTTCGTCATTTTGGACGGATGTTGCATCTTGCACCGTAGATGTTGCACCATGTGGATATTGATTCTTCGGAGTGCCATATATCTTGGCTCGTTTAGAGTTACGGGAGCTATAACCAGTCAAAACAAAGGTATCTGTGAGTTCTACAGCTATGATGGCTTTCAGCTGTCACTGGTTAGTTTCATACCCAAAAAATCCTATCCGAACCTTAATCGAGTCATGGAAGTTTTTTACCCTTCGTTTTTCTCGCGTGGATTTTTTCTGTAAAACGGGATCCCCGGGTAGGTCTATGATTTACCATCGCTGGAGAGTGGTGCACCATGGTACTCCACCGTTTCAAATCCATGCGCCCATTTCTAAAGGTCGTACGGCACTGTTTCGTCATTTTGGACGGATGTTGCACCTTGCACCTTAGATGTTGCACCCTGTGGATATCGATTCTTCGGAGGGCCATAACTCTTGGCTCGTTTAGAGTTATGGGAGCCATAACCAGTCAAAACTAAGGCATCTATGAGTTCTACGGCTATGACAGCTTTCAGCCGTCACTGGTTAGTTTCATACCCAAAAAATCCTATCCGAACCTCAATCGGGTCAAGGAAGTTTTTTACCCTTCGTTTTATCGTCATGTGGATTTTTTCTGTAAAAAGGGATCCCCGTGGCTGGTCTATGATTTACCATTACTGGAGAGTGTTGCACAATGGTACTGCACCATTTCAAATCCATGCACCATTTTCTAAAGGTCGTACGGCACGGTTTCGTCATTTTGGACGGATGTTGCACCGTAGATGTTGCACCCTGTTGATATTGATTCTTCGGAGGGCCATATATCTTGGCTCGTTTAGAGTTACGGGAGCTATAACCAGTCAAAACAAAGGTATCTGTGAGTTCTATAGCTATGATGGCTTTCAGCCGTCACTGGTTAGTTTCATACCCAAAAAATCCTATCCGAACCTCAATCGAGTCATGGAAGTTTTTTACCCTTCGTTTTTCTCACATGGATTTTTTCTGTAAAACGGGATCCCCGTGGTAGGTCTATGATTTACCATCGCTGGAGAGTGGTGTACCATGGTACCGCACCGTTTCTAATCCATGCACCCATTTCTAAAAGACGTACGACACTGTTTCGTCATTTTGGACGGATATTGCACCTTGCACCGTAGATGTTGCACCCTGTGGATATCGATTCTTCGGAGGGCCATAACTCTTGGCTCGTTTACAGTTACGGAGCCATAACCCGTCAAAACGAAGCTATCTGTGAGTTTTACAGCTATGATGGCTTTCAGCCGTCACTGGTTAGCTTCATACCTAAAAAATCCTATCCGAACCTCAATCGGGTCATGGAAGTTTTTTACCCTTCATTTTTCGTCACGTGGATTTTTTCTGCAAAACGGGATCCCCGTGGCTGGTCTATGAGTTACCATCGCTGGAGAGTGGTGCACCATTGTACTGAACCATTTCAAATCCATGCACCCATTTCTAAAGGTCGTACGGCACTGTTTCGTCATTTTGGACGGATGTTGCACCATGCACCGTAGATGTTGCACCATGTGGATATCGATTCTTCGGAGGGCCATAACTCTTGGCTCGTTCAGAGTTACGGGAGCCACAACTAGTCAAAATGAAGGTATGTGTGAGTTCTACAGCTATGACCGCTTTCAGCCGTCACTGGTTAGTTTCATACCCAAAAAATCATATCCAAACCTCAATCGGGTCATGGAAGTTTTTTACCCTTCGTTTTTCGTCACGTGGATTTTTTCTGCAAAACGGGATCCCCGTGGATGGTCTATGAGTTACCATCGCTGGAGAGTCGTGCACCATGGTACTGCACCGTTTCAAATCCGTGCACCCATTTCTAAAGGTCGTACGGCACTGTTTCGTCATTTTGAACGGATGTTGCACCTTGCACCGTAGATGTTGCACCCAGTGGATATCGAATCTTCGGAGGGCCATAACTCTTGGCTCTTTTAGAGTTATGAGAACCATAACAAGTCAAAACAAAGGTATCTATGATTTCTACAGCTATGACAGCTTTCAGCCGTCACTGGTTAGTTTCATACCCAAAAAATCCTATCCGAACCTCAATCGCGTCAAGGAAGTTTTTTACCCTTCGTTTTATCGTCACGTTGATTTTTTCTGTAAAACGGGATCCCCGTGGCTGGTCTATGATTTACCATTGCTAGAGAGTGGTGCACCATGGTACTGCATCATTTCAAATCCATGCACCTATTTCTAAAGGTCGTACGGCACTGTTTCTTCATTTTGGACGGATGTTGCACCTTGCACCGTAGATGTTGCACCCTATGGATATTGATTCTTCGGAGAGCCATATATATTGGCTCGTTTAGAGTTACGGGAGCCATAACCGGTCAAAACGAAGGTATCTATGAGTTCTACAGCTATGACGACTTTCAGCCGTCACGGGTTTGTCTCATACCCAATAAATCCTATACGAACCTCAATCGGGTCATGAAAGTTTTTTACCCTTTGTTTTTCTTCACGAGGATTTTTTCTGTAAAACAGGATCACCGTGGCTGGTTTATGATTTACCATCGCTGGAGAGTGGTACACCATGACACTGCACCGTTTTAAATCCATGCACCCATTTCTAAAGGTCGTACGACACTGTTTCGTCATTTTGGACGGATGTTGCACCTTGCACCGTAGATGTTGCACCCTGTGGATATCGATTCTTCAGAGAGCCATATATCTTGGCTCATTTAGAGTTACGGGAGCCATATTCAGTCAAACAGAAGGTATCTGTGAGTTCTACAGCTATGACGGCTTTCAGCCGTCACTGGTTAGTTTCATACTCAATAAATCCTATCCGAACCTCAATCGGGTCATGGAAGTCTTTTACCCTTCGTTTTTCGTCACGTGGATTTTTTCTGTAAAACGGGATCCCCGTGGCTGGTCTATGATTTACCATCGCTGGAGAGTGGTGCACCATGGTACTGCACCGTTTCAAATCCATGCACCCATTTCTAAAGGTCGTACGGCACTGTTTCGTCATTTTGGACGGATGTTGTACCTTGCACCGTAGATGTTGCACCCTGTGGATATCGATTCTTCGGAGGGCCATATCTCTTGGCTCGTTTAGAGTTACGGGAGCCATTACCAGTCAAAACGAAGGTATGTGTGAGTTCTACAGCTACGACAGCTTTCAGCCGTCACTGGTTAGTTTCATACCCAAAAAATCCTATCCGAACCTCAATCGGGTCATGGAAGTTTTTTACCCATCATTTTTCGTCACGTGGATTTTTTCTGTAAAACGGGATCCCCGTGGCTGGTCTATGAGTTACCATCGCTGGAGAGTGGTGCACCATGGTACTGCACCATTTCAAATCCATGCACCTGTTATCCCGCTTTTTGGGCAAAAGCCGTGATACCAAAAGATTGGACAAAAACAAAAGACAGTTCGCCTCAGAGACTGGTCGCACTTCATTTCGCTATGGATATCAGTGAATTTTGTCCGAGTCCGGAACGGGCCACAATTGATAAGGCACGACAAGAAAGACCATAGAAGCCAGCATTTCAAATTTCAAGACGATCCGAGGTCGTATGCTCAAGTTATGATGGATTCAAGATGAGACGGTGCACATTGCTTGGTTCGAACCCATCGTGTTCGAACCCATCATGTTCGAAACCACCATGTTCGAACCCATCGTGTTCGAACCCATCATGTTCGAAACCACCATGTTCGAACCCATCCTGTTCGAACCCGTCATATTCGAAACCATCTGTTTCGAACCCATCAGTTTCGAATCCATCCTTTAACTTCGAGTCCATCACTACTTCGAATCCATCAGAAGCTCCGACTCCATCGCCTTCGAATCCATCAGCTTCGACTCCATCAGCACCTTCGACTCCATCATAAGCTTCGAATCCATCAGAAGCTTCGAATCCATCCAAGCTTCGAATCCATGAGAAGCTCCGACTCCATCGCCTTCGAATCCATCAGCTTCGACTCCATCAGCACCTTCGACTCCATCAGAAGCTTCGAATCCATCAGAAGCTTCGAATCCATCCAAGCTTCGAATCCATCAGAAGCTCCGACTCCATCGCCTTCGAATCCATCAGCTTCGACTCCATCAGCACCTTCGACTCCATCAGAAGCTTCGAATCCATCAGAAGCTTCGAATCCATCCAAGCTTCGAATCCATCAGAAGCTCCGAATCCATCACTAAGCTTCGAATCCATCAGAAGCTTCGAATCCATCAGAAGCTTCGAATCCATCAGCTTCGACTCCATCAGCCATCGGTTTCGAATCCATCCACATCGCATACGAAAGCATGGATTCGAACCATATGGAGTCGAACCATATGGATTCGAACCTATGGATTCGAATGAATCAGTGGAGTCGAAGCAACCAGCATGACGAACACCCAATTTCGAACCGATCATAACTCCCAACCTACTGATCCAAATCCGATGAAATTTTTACAGCAGTTCGTCTACATGATGAAGAACGTCCACGCCAAGTTTCATCTCAATCGGACAATTTCTTGATCGATTCGAACTTCACTTCGAATCGATCCCAAACTGGGCACGGACTCCAAGAACGCGGGCCTGTGGGCCCCCATCACGTGCCAAGCAGCCTCCCCAGGTTTTGGGCGGGATTCCAGCCTTCCACGCCTATAAATAGAGCCCCTGGTCATTCATAAAAGGGGGAGAGATTCAGAAGAGAAAAAGCAAGCCCAGACTCTGCTGAATTCAATTCTTTTAGCTATTTTTCAGATTGTAATCCGTTGTAATCAATCTAATCAAGAAAAGCAATAAAGGGAAAACCTTCAAAGTGGACGTAGGCTCGAACGCCGAACCACTATAAATCTGTGTGTCTTTTACAGTTTAGTCCCTGCTTTTTATATATTTGCATAAATCACCCAAATTACAAAGAACAACGTAAAATCAACAGAATCACATGACTTAAGGGTGTTTGCCCATTTTTTGTGCAAACATTTTGGTGCTTTCACTGAGAAACTGATTCAGGAAGAAGTTGAATTTGAAGATCCAGGAGTTCAGATCAAGGAATTATGACAAGACAATCGAGTAGAAGGCCTAGGCCTGAGAGAAGTGAACCACAAGGAAGTCAAGAGGCCTCCTCAGGAGGGAATCAAGCATCAATCTACATCACTAGGGACGAAATGGAGACAATGATGAAGAGATAGGAGGAGTTGATTTAGAACTTATTCCAACAAATTGGACAACTTGGAGCACAGAATAGAGAAACTGATGGAGTTCAGAACGGAGCAGGGCCATTCGGAATAGCACCTGGATTAGAAGGCGCACACTTGGAGCACGAAGATCCAGTCCCGGAGGGAGAGAGAGGAGTACCCACACAACCAGGAGGCAACAGAGGAATGAACGCTCAGTCAAGGGGGCAGATTCCAGAATTCCCTCGTGAACTCGGGGGGCAGGTTGAAAGTAATGAACGAAGATTGCATCTCGGTGACAACGACAGATTGGCAGAGATGGTTAGAAGAGCTATGAGAGGCGGTTTGGTAAACAAGGATTTGGAGGATGTTAATAGGAGTCCTTTCACTTCGGCGATTAGACAAGCTAGAAACCCACCGGATTTCAAGTTACCATCGTTGGACACGTATGACGGGAGAACGGACCCCACGGTTCATCTAACAAAGTATATGAGGCATATGGAAGTGCTGGGGGCATCAGAGGAGGTTATGGCCCGGTGCTTTCCATTATATTTGACGGATATTGCAGCATTGTGGTTTAGGCAATTAGAGAATGGATCCATCGGAACGTGGAATGGTTTAATTGAGAAATTTATGAGGCAATTCAGGGTTCACATTACGAGACCCAAGAATGTGATGACTTTGGCAACCCTAAAGCAAAAAGCCAGAGAGACCCTAAGGAGTTATCTAGCACGATTCAATGCAGCAGCAGCTTCAGTGGACCGAGCGGATCCGTCCATGGTGGTAATGGCAGCTGTGTCCGGAGTAGCTGACGGCACAGAATTCAAGAATTCATTGACTAAAGATCCGCCCGTAGATCTAGAGGATTTCTACAACGAGGCAGAAAAGTTTTTACGTTTAGAGGATGCGTGTGACGACCGCCCATGACTCCCGCACCAAAACAAGAGAATAGTGCGCTGAAAGGTGTGCCAGGCAGCCACGGACGATAGTCAGGGTAAAATAAAATCGCAGAATCTCTATCGTAACTCACAGCGCATGGATAAAATACAATAGAGAAATATAATATAGTGAAGCTCCTTAGAACATGACATCATCATATAAGCAACATAGCAGTTTAATACAATCATTCACACAAATCCATACATGAAAGCCTCACTACAAATCACTCAACCAAATACAGCAGCGGATACCCAGTACATATAAGAAAATAATATGCATAGCCTCCTGCTCGTCTTCGTCATCTTCAACGGAAAACTCTAAGCACAGCACCTGCCACCTGCTACCTAGTCTGCCCATCCCAAACATGGATGAACAGCCCAAGGTAATAAGAGGAGACATAAAACCTTGAGTCAGACAAAGTCTTAGTGAGCAGTAAATTAACAATCAAACATACCAAAAGAGCATAAGGAATAAAAGGAATAGGAACCAAACCATCCCACTCCACCTCTTTCTACAGTGATAGCCCCCAGACACACACTAAGGAGAAGTAAGCATAACATAGCAAATAAGTAAGGTAAAGCAATAATCACTCGAGTCAAGGACGATGTTTTCCAAATACAAACCCCCAAGGCCTAAACCAAGATCAGATAAGCACCCAGAAAACACCGCTCTTGAAGCCGAATGATAATACAACCAAACATCCAAACATCCATGACTCTGGCTATCAGTGTTATCTTTGCTTTGATTTCACCGTTAGTTGAATGACCATCCGTCAAGGGCTAATGGTAACCCCGGTTCTAGCCATAACTCCGCACGCCGTCGTAGCCCGTGCCTAGGAATTTTCGCAACTACCCAGAGTACTAGCACGCCGTCGTAGCCCGTGCCTGGAACGCCGTCGCAGCCCGTTCCAACGTACCCTTGCTTTGAGTATGCTAGAACCTTCAACAACGATGAGATCTAAGCCTCCAAGTCATCCTCCTTGACGACCATTCATACTAGCTCAAGCGCCTCTCAAGCTAACCATTATCACCAACTCGGATCGCATCACCGAGTAATCAACATAACTTTGCACGTCGTCGCAGCCCGTGCTTGGAACGTCATCATGACCCGTTCCATCTCAACATCACACTTTGTTTCGAAATCACCGTTAATTGAACGACCGACTCCTTCCTAAGCCATCTGTCAAGGGCTAATGGCAACCCTGGTTCTAGACAAAACTTCGCACACTGCCTTGTGCCTAGGACTTATCTTCTTGGCCCAGAGTACTCGACTACCTACCTGTAGTCTTTTAGGCGTCCCTATGTACTCTTGCTTTAGGTTTGCTAGAACCTTCAATAACGATGAGATCCAAACATCCTTGTCATCTTCCTTGATCTCGTACTTCGCCTCTTCGTATCATGGCAAAGTCCATCATCATCGAATCCGTCCATATGAGCTTCCACATCCGCTTCATATGCCATCGGCAGCTTCTAACATTCAAGAGCCTTTCCACTTAGCTTTTGAATAACCTTCAACCATCTTGTTCCAAATCAACTACAAGCTAACTTGGAGCAGTCAAATCTATCATACATTCAAACATTCAAGCATTCAAACAAGATCTAATAAGCAATATCAACTATAATGGCAATTTCGTAATTAAATGAGCAAAAGTCCAACATATGTGAAATCATGGTTTTTTAACATAGATCTATCAAATCTAAAACATGGGTTTTGTCTCTAATACTTGATAAATAACTTCTATAGATAAACATCTTCAAATATGATGGATCTACATGCAGACTTAAGGAAAATGCGAGAAAACGCTAACTTTAACACATAAACATATCACCAATCCCATATACTCCTTTGGATCCGCGTGAGAGATAACTACCACTCACCAAATCACCAAAACAACCTAAAATCAATCAACTTCAGATCTGGACAGCAAGAACTTGAGCTTGATCCGGAGAAATTTCACTTGAAACGGTGAAATCTAGCTTCTTCGGATGAAAATCTTCAACTTGGACACTTGGATCTTCGATCTTGATCTTTGATCTTCAATGGATGTTAGCACTTGGTAGAAGTAGAGAAAGAAGTGAAGAAAATACTGAAGTCGAGTCTCCAAAATGACAGCACTTCGTCGCTTCGAAAACCGGTGCCAAAAAGTGAGCCGAACCCCTCTATTTATAGGCTGGAAATCCTATGAGTCGTCGCCCCTATGAGTCGGTCACGACTCATCATGAGTCGTCCACGACTCATCCTTGCCGACTCAAGACAACACCATACGACTCATCTACAAAGGCGACTCAATGCCCCCCCACGACTCAACGGCTCACACAAGAGCACGACTCAACTAGACCAGGTACGACTCAACTGCACAGGCCCTAACGACCTACGACTTAACACACACAAGCTAACAACATCTGACTTAACTCGTATACGAGCTACGACTTACGACTCAATGGGTACACAACCTAACGTCTTAACGGTTTAAGCCCCTACACGACCTAAAGCCTTTACGAGTTACGACCTACGACTCACCACTAGGTCGTTCATACGACTCAGCACTCAACAGACGAGTTAACATCATCACGAGTCAACAACCACATGACCTGAGTCCTTAACGACTCATCTACTATATGACCTATCTCCTTAACCCGGTTACGACTCATCCTACCTGGTTAACTCGTAACTAGGCAAATGCTCTAACTCTATAAGCCGTTAACCACTATGAGTCGTTCCATACGAGTTAACTCATCACTTTTAACTCGTTAGCTCCATAACTCGGCAAACCCTATAAGTTGCTAACTCGGTAACTTCCTTGACTCGGCCAACCATGAGTTGCTGCCTTCGACCCAAGCTGTCTACGACCTAAGACCCCTACGAGTCACGACTTAGACTAAGTCGTTAACGACCCATTGATGCCGACCATCCTTATCTCCTTAAGTCGTACCAACGACCTAACTACTTAAGCACACGAATTAACTTCCTAAACGACTCAGGCTAGAGACAACATAAACAATACTAACAACATGTTAATTCTACGATATATCGACACGTAAAATACGGGTCGTTACATTCTCTCCCCCTTAGGAATTTCGCCCCCGAAATTCCAAGCAAACAACAGCCATCACAATCATTCCGCATGCCTACCATCCATAGCAATCAACAAACCATGCATCCAATTCTAACCTAGCATGCAGAATTCTAAGACTTAGAACAAGCTACAAATTCATGAGATGTCACGACACTTTAGGGCCATACCTCGAAGAGTCCGGGATGAGCTGCCTTCATCCTCTCTTCCTCCTCCCACGTACAGTCGTTAACATCGTCACTCCATTGTACCTTGAGCAACGTAATCGTCTTCCTCCTAAGCTGTTTCGTATCGGTTTCAACAATGCGAAGCGGCTTACGAGGTCTCGTAACCACTGGATCAACCTCTAAGTCTTCACAGCTATCAGCAGAAACCACCGTAGTTGGGTCGTGCACATACTTCCGTAGATAAGATACATGAAAAACATTGTGCACACCCGCCATCTTTTCCGGTAACTCCAATCTATAAGCGAGCTTTCCAATTCGCTCGGTAATCGGGAATGGTCCAACAAATCTCGGAGTTAACTTCCCTTTCTTCCCGAATCTAATAACATTCTTCAATGGAGAAATCTTCACAAAAACCATATCACCCACGTCGAATTCCAAATCCTTTCGACGATTATCTGCATAACTTTTCTGACGATCCTGGGCTGCCTTCATTCTTTGTCGAATAATCTCTATGCAATCCGAAGTCTGTCGAATCATCTCTGGCCCAAGTATCAACTTTTCTCCAGCTTCCAACCAACATGTCGGAGAGTTGCACGGTCTTCCATATAATGCCTCATATGGTGCCATACCAATGCTAGACTGATAACTGTTATTATAAGCAAACTCCACCAAATGAAGGTGATCTTCCCATGATCCTCCGAAGTCCAAAACACATGCTCTAAGAAGATCTTCCAATACCCGGTTGACTCTCTCAGTCTGACCATCTGTTTGAGGGTGATAAGCTGTACTCAAACACAACTCAGTTCCCAAAACCTCCTGGAAGCTCTTCCAAAATCCACTAGTGAACAATGGGTCTCGATCGCTCACTATACTCTTCGGAACACCATGGAATCGAACAATCCACTTCACATACAATTCAGCCAACTTCGATGCAGTTCTTGTCGATCGAACAGGAATGAACCTTGCACTCTTGGTCAAACGATCTACAATAACCCAAATCCCTTCATTCCCTGCTCTTGTCCTAGGTAGACCATCGATAAAATCCATCGACACTTGCTCCCACTTCCACGTAGGAACCTCTAATGGCTGAAGTAATCCACTGGGCTTCTTCTGCTCAGCTTTTACCAACTGACAATTCATACACTTGGAAATAAAACTTCCAACATCTTTCTTCATACCTTCCCAGTAGTAAGCTCTCTTCATATCCCGATACATCTTATTCCCTCCTGGATGAATTGTCAACTTCGAGTGATGACTTTCCCTTAGAACTTCATCTCTCAATCCATCAACATCGGGAACAACCAATCGTCCTTGCTTTCGAAGCCAACCCTCTTGATCGACCTCGAATCCCTTATCCTTCTCTGGAGTCAATCCAGCTTCCAAATCTCGGATAATCCTGACAAGCTTATCATCTCTCTTTTGGCTCTCACCAATCCTTTCCACCAGAGTAGGCCTTATCGATAAGTTTGCCAACATCTCAGGTTCCAATTCGCATCTAGGCCTGAAATCAAATCCAGCCAAATACTCAAGGTTCTTCCATTCCGAAAACATGGCTCCCAATCCTGCATGTCTTCGACTTAACGCATCAGCCACTGCGTTACCTTTTCCTGGAGTATAGGCTATACCAAAATCATAAGATGCTAGAAATTCTAACCACCTTTGCTGTCGAAGATTCAAATCCTTTTGGGAGAACAGATACTTCAACGACTTATGATCTGTAAACAACTCAAATCTAACCCCCAATAGGTAGTGTCTCCACATCTTCAAAGCAAACACAATCGCCGCTAACTCCAAATCATGAGTTGGATAGTTCCTTTCATGCGGCTTCAGTTGTCGACTAGCATACGCAACAACTTTATCCTTCTGCATTAGCACTGCTCCCAGTCCAGTGCCACATGCATCGGTGTAAACCACCATCTCATCATTCCCACTTGGAATAGTCAAAACAGGAGCACTCGTCAGTCGCTTTTTCAGGATTACGAAAGCTTGCTCACACTTGTCATCCCATCTGAACACTTGGTTCTTCTTCGTCAATCCTGTCAATGGGGCAGCTATCTTGGAAAAGTCTTTGATAAACCGACGATAATATCCAGCTAATCCAAGAAAACTTCTCACATCAGATGCATTCTTAGGTCTAACCCAATCCTGGATTGCTGCCACCTTAGCGGGATCAACCGCTATTCCACTTCCAGAGATAACATGGCCTAAGAACCTCACTTCCCTCTTCCAGAAGTGACACTTCGAAAACTTAGCCTTCAGCTGATGTTTCTGTAGTATTTCCAAAACAATCCTCAAGTGCGTCTTGTGCTCTTCCTCAGTTCTGGAATAAACCAAAATATCATCCACGAACACAAGCACGAACTTATTCAACTGATCTCTGAACACTCTATTCATAAGATCCACAAAATATGCTGGTGCGTTAGTCAATCCAAACGGCATTACCAGCCACTCATAAAACCCGGATGGTGTCCTGAAAGCAGTCTTCGGCACACTATCCTTTGCCACTCTCAACTGGTGAAATCCCGTTGCCAAATCCATCTGAGAAAACACCTTAGCCTCGTGAAGCTGATCAAACAAGTCATCTATTCTCGGCAATGGATACTTGTTCTTCTTAGTCACCTTATTCAGCTCACGATAATCAACACACAACCTCAACGATCCATCCGCTTTGGTTGCGAACACAACGGGCGCACCCCCATTCGGACACACTCCTCCGAATGAATCCTTTCCGCAAAAGGTCATCAACTTGCATCTTCAGCTCTTGCTGCTCCCTCGGTGCCATCCGCCTAAGAGGCATTACAACAGGTCTGGCTCCCTCAACTAGATCGATACGAAACTCGATCCCCCTATGCGGCGGCAACCCTTTGACCTTGTCAAAGACATCCTCAAATCCATTCTCAATAGGCACCGATGACAGTCCATCCCGTGGAACAACCAGCGAATACATGAAGCTCATGAAGACGCCTTCCTCATGCTTACATCGTATCACAACCTTTCGCCCTTCCACATTCCCGACTGTCACCTCCAGCCTCTCACAAACAATCCTAGCCGCATACTTCCTAAGCCAGTCCATACCCAAAATAATTCCGAACCTCGCAAAGTTCAGAACAAAGCAATCACAAACAAACGAGCAATCATGACTCGACACAACCAGACCACAGCATAACATCCACAAACCAGACAAATCTTCAACTGAAATAGTTACAACCAAGGGTCTATCAATAATATCTGGTTCCTAACCCAATTGGTCATACAAGTTATTACAAACAAGAGAATGTATCATCTCAACATCGAACAACATTCTTAAACGGAAACATCTCAAATGGAAAGAGTACTTTAAACCACCACACTCTTCCCCTTTTCCTCAGCAGTAGGAGCTTTTGAAGTTGGAGGAACAGCTCTCAACACATAGGCTTGCTCAACCTGCTCAACCTTTGGCGGCTCTGGACAATTCTTCTTAATATGCCCTGGCTTATCACAGTTGTAGCACTTTCCCAGCACCTTTGGATTCTTGCAATCCCTGGAGAAGTGGCCCTTCTGTTGGCAATTGTAGCAAGTCACCTCGCCCTTCTGCTTCTTTTGGCCACTCTTACTCTTCTTCTGTTGCTGTCTCTTCTTCTTGTTCCCGCCTTGCGATGATTTAAACCCATCCTTGGTAACAACAACAGCAGACTCTTCTTTAGGAAACAGGCTCCTGTGCCTAGAAGTCTTCTCCATAAACTCTTCAAATGAATTATCCAGAAAGTCCACCAACTGTCTCTTCACGATTGAAGTCACCATAGCCTCGAACTTAGCATCATGATCAACAACTCCTTCAGCTTCACAACCTTCCTTAGCAGCTTGTCCCTTTTCTAGACTCATCCTTAATATCTACAAAAAGAAATGATTAGAACACCTTTGGGAAACAACTGCATAAGGAGTGCAAATCCTTCTAAGCTACTATATTATATATATAGTAATCATCCATCAAAATACAATTACGTCTCTCTTACGTAATTACGTCAGCGAGCGTTGGCTAAAATCGATCAACCAAAGCTCTGATACCAAATGTGACGACCGCCCATGACTCCCGCACCAAAACAAGAGAATAGTGCGCTGAAAGGTGTGCCAGGCAGCCACGGACGATAGTCAGGGTAAAATAAAATCGCAGAATCTCTATCGTAACTCACAGCGCATGGATAAAATACAATAGAGAAATATAATATAGTGAAGCTCCTTAGAACATGACATCATCATATAAGCAACATAGCAGTTTAATACAATCATTCACACAAATCCATACATGAAAGCCTCACTACAAATCACTCAACCAAATACAGCAGCGGATACCCAGTACATATAAGAAAATAATATGCATAGCCTCCTGCTCGTCTTCGTCATCTTCAACGGAAAACTCTAAGCACAGCACCTGCCACCTGCTACCTAGTCTGCCCATCCCAAACATGGATGAACAGCCCAAGGTAATAAGAGGAGACATAAAACCTTGAGTCAGACAAAGTCTTAGTGAGCAGTAAATTAACAATCAAACATACCAAAAGAGCATAAGGAATAAAAGGAATAGGAACCAAACCATCCCACTCCACCTCTTTCTACAGTGATAGCCCCCAGACACACACTAAGGAGAAGTAAGCATAACATAGCAAATAAGTAAGGTAAAGCAATAATCACTCGAGTCAAGGACGATGTTTTCCAAATACAAACCCCCAAGGCCTAAACCAAGATCAGATAAGCACCCAGAAAACACCGCTCTTGAAGCCGAATGATAATACAACCAAACATCCAAACATCCATGACTCTGGCTATCAGTGTTATCTTTGCTTTGATTTCACCGTTAGTTGAATGACCATCCGTCAAGGGCTAATGGTAACCCCGGTTCTAGCCATAACTCCGCACGCCGTCGTAGCCCGTGCCTAGGAATTTTCGCAACTACCCAGAGTACTAGCACGCCGTCGTAGCCCGTGCCTGGAACGCCGTCGCAGCCCGTTCCAACGTACCCTTGCTTTGAGTATGCTAGAACCTTCAACAACGATGAGATCTAAGCCTCCAAGTCATCCTCCTTGACGCCCATTCATACTAGCTCAAGCGCCTCTCAAGCTAACCATTATCACCAACTCGGATCGCATCACCGAGTAATCAACATAACTTTGCACGTCGTCGCAGCCCGTGCTTGGAACGTCATCATGACCCGTTCCATCTCAACATCACACTTTGTTTCGAAATCACCGTTAATTGAACGACCGACTCCTTCCTAAGCCATCTGTCAAGGGCTAATGGCAACCCTGGTTCTAGACAAAACTTCGCACACTGCCTTGTGCCTAGGACTTATCTTCTTGGCCCAGAGTACTCGACTACCTACCTGTAGTCTTTTAGGCGTCCCTATGTACTCTTGCTTTAGGTTTGCTAGAACCTTCAATAACGATGAGATCCAAACATCCTTGTCATCTTCCTTGATCTCGTACTTCGCCTCTTCGTATCATGGCAAAGTCCATCATCATCGAATCCGTCCATATGAGCTTCCACATCCGCTTCATATGCCATCGGCAGCTTCTAACATTCAAGAGCCTTTCCACTTAGCTTTTGAATAACCTTCAACCATCTTGTTCCAAATCAACTACAAGCTAACTTGGAGCAGTCAAATCTATCATACATTCAAACATTCAAGCATTCAAACAAGATCTAATAAGCAATATCAACTATAATGGCAATTTCGTAATTAAATGAGCAAAAGTCCAACATATGTGAAATCATGGTTTTTTAACATAGATCTATCAAATCTAAAACATGGGTTTTGTCTCTAATACTTGATAAATAACTTCTATAGATAAACATCTTCAAATATGATGGATCTACATGCAGACTTAAGGAAAATGCGAGAAAACGCTAACTTTAACACATAAACATATCACCAATCCCATATACTCCTTTGGATCCGCGTGAGAGATAACTACCACTCACCAAATCACCAAAACAACCTAAAATCAATCAACTTCAGATCTGGACAGCAAGAACTTGAGCTTGATCCGGAGAAATTTCACTTGAAACGGTGAAATCTAGCTTCTTCGGATGAAAATCTTCAACTTGGACACTTGGATCTTCGATCTTGATCTTTGATCTTCAATGGATGTTAGCACTTGGTAGAAGTAGAGAAAGAAGTGAAGAAAATACTGAAGTCGAGTCTCCAAAATGACAGCACTTCGTCGCTTCGAAAACCGGTGCCAAAAAGTGAGCCGAACCCCTCTATTTATAGGCTGGAAATCCTATGAGTCGTCGCCCCTATGAGTCGGTCACGACTCATCATGAGTCGTCCACGACTCATCCTTGCCGACTCAAGACAACACCATACGACTCATCTACAAAGGCGACTCAATGCCCCCCCACGACTCAACGGCTCACACAAGAGCACGACTCAACTAGACCAGGTACGACTCAACTGCACAGGACCTAACGACCTACGACTTAACACACACAAGCTAACAACATCTGACTTAACTCGTATACGAGCTACGACTTACGACTCAATGGGTACACAACCTAACGTCTTAACGGTTTAAGCCCCTACACGACCTAAAGCCTTTACGAGTTACGACCTACGACTCACCACTAGGTCGTTCATACGACTCAGCACTCAACAGACGAGTTAACATCATCACGAGTCAACAACCACATGACCTGAGTCCTTAACGACTCATCTACTATATGACCTATCTCCTTAACCCGGTTACGACTCATCCTACCTGGTTAACTCGTAACTAGGCAAATGCTCTAACTCTATAAGCCGTTAACCACTATGAGTCGTTCCATACGAGTTAACTCATCACTTTTAACTCGTTAGCTCCATAACTCGGCAAACCCTATAAGTTGCTAACTCGGTAACTTCCTTGACTCGGCCAACCATGAGTTGCTGCCTTCGACCCAAGCTGTCTACGACCTAAGACCCCTACGAGTCACGACTTAGACTAAGTCGTTAACGACCCATTGATGCCGACCATCCTTATCTCCTTAAGTCGTACCAACGACCTAACTACTTAAGCACACGAATTAACTTCCTAAACGACTCAGGCTAGAGACAACATAAACAATACTAACAACATGTTAATTCTACGATATATCGACACGTAAAATACGGGTCGTTACAATGCGAATGCAGAAAGAGAAGAAAAAGAGGGAATAGAAGTTTATATGCTTAAAGACAAAAAGCCTATCGAAAGGGACTCATACAAGGATAACGGAAAACGAAGGACCGAGGATTATGATGACAGGTCAAAACGGCAGCGGAGAGAGCCGCGATTCACTACTTACACCGAGCTGACTGAGAGTTTGGAACGTATTTATCAGGATACCAAGGAGCAGATTCGGTATCGCAGACCAATGCGAAGGGATCCAACCTCTAGCGAGAGAAAATCAGATAAGTTTTGTGTATTTCATGAATTAAACGGTCATAACACTAATGATTGTAGGCATCTGAAGGACGAGGTGGAAGGACACATCAGGAACGGTATGCTCCTTCAGTATGTGAGAAGGAGAGCTTCAGCAGTGGAGCCTGAGCGGCCACCATCTACATCAACCAGGGGCAACCCTGATCCAGGACGTCGTTTGGTTATCAATTAGTTAAAATATCGATGAACAAGTCGCAAGCTTCCACTAACTCAACTGAATCATTTACACATGTACGGGATCGCGAACGTTCTCCAGGCATGCTCTGAATGATCATTGATTGTTTCGTAGTGGGAACTTGCACTTCGACATCTTTGCTTTGTTTTTATTTCATGTTGATTTGGACATTTGAACTTGGTTTGTTTGGACATTTCTGTTTTTAAAACTCATCTGTTGAATAGATATTTGATTCTGATAACTCTGAAATGGCTAGGCTACTTGCACATATACGGGGTCGCGAACGGTCCTTGGGCATGCTCTGAGATAGTGATATACCTATACAAATGATCCAGGGACCCACGCGAACGTGAACCTGGTATCAACAGTATCAGGCCCCCCCGGGCACACTGATTCGCCTTCAACAGGCACACAAACAATCTAGGAACTCACCCGAACGTGACCCTGGCATCCAAAACATCAAGCCCTCCCGGGCACGCTAACTCGCCTCGAACGGCACCCGACTTCGAACAGTCACAAACTCGCCTCGAACGGCACCCGACTTCGAACAGTCACAAACTCGCCTCGAACGGCACACGATTGCGAACGGTCACAACTCACTTTACCTCAAATGGCTCGATCGCGAACGGTCGTCATTTGAGGTCCGCCTCGAACGGCACAACTCACTTTACCTCAAATGACTCGATCGCGAACGGTCGTCATTTGAGGTCCATCACCTGATCGCTGACTGCTACACCTTACCTCAAATGGCTCGATCGTGAACGGTCGTCATTTGAGGACCACCACTTGACCGCGCACTGTCGCGCTTTACCTCGAATGACTCGATCACGAACGATCGTCATTTGAAGTTGAGTGCTTGACCTTGAACGGTCGCATTTCACCACAGATTACTCAATCCCGAACGATCGACACATGGATTTTAAGCATCAGACCGGGCACTATCGCACCTTACCTCAAATAACTCGATCGCGAACGGTCGTCATTCGAAATTAGGTGCTTGACCTTGAACGGTCGCATTTCACCGCGGGTGAATCGATCCCGAATGATCAACGCACGGATTTACGCGCTTGACCGCGCAGGGTTGCACTTTCCCTCAAATGACTCGATCACGAACGATCGTCATCTGAAGTTAGGTGCTTGGCCATGAACGGCCGCGCTCCATCCCGAATAACTCGATCACGAACGATCATCACTTGAGGACATATAAAACTATCAAGTTCTTTACAGGTTGACAACAGGATATGAACATCCAACTCAAGGCATTGCAAAACACACCTTCCTACCGCAAGGCATGTTTTGGGGGGCAAAATGTTATCCCGCTTTTTGGGCAAAAGCCGTGATACCAAAAGATTGGACAAAAACAAAAGACAGTTCGCCTCAGAGACTGGTCGCACTTCATTTCGCTATGGATATCAGTGAATTTTGTCCGAGTCCGGAACGGGCCACAATTGATAAGGCATGACAAGAAAGACCATAGAAGCCAGCATTTCAAATTTCAAGACGATCCGAGGTCGTATGCTCAAGTTATGATGGATTCAAGATGAGACGGTGCACATTGCTTGGTTCAAACCCATCGTGTTCGAACCCATCATGTTCGAAACCACCATGTTCGAACCCAGCGTGTTCGAACCCATCATGTTCGAAACCACCATGTTCGAACCCATCCTGTTCGAACCCGTCATTTTCGAAACCATCTGTTTCGAACCCATCAGTTTCGAATCCATCCTTTAACTTCGAGTCCATCACTACTTCGAATCCATCAGGAGCTCCGACTCCATCGCCTTCGAATCCATCAGCTTCGACTCCATCAGCACCTTCGACTCCATCAGAAGCTTCGAATCCATCAGAAGCTTCGAATCCATCCAAGCTTCGAATCCATCAGAAGCTCCGACTCCATCGCCTTCGAATCCATCAGCTTCGACTCCATCAGCACCTTCGACTCCATCAGAAGCTTCGAATCCATCAGAAGCTTCGAATCCATCCAAGCTTCGAGTCCATCAGAAGCTCCGACTCCATCGCCTTCGAATCCATCAGCTTCGACTCCATCAGCACCTTCGACTCCATCAGAAGCTTCGAATCCATCAGAAGCTTCGAATCCATCCAAGCTTCGAATCCATCAGAAGCTCCGAATCCATCACTAAGCTTCGAATCCATCAGAAGCTTCGAATCCATCAGAAGCTTCGAATCCATCAGCTTCGACTCCATCAGCCATCGGTTTCGAATCCATCCACATCGCATACAAAAGCATGGATTCGAACCATATGGAGTCGAACCATATGGATTCGAACCTATGGATTCGAACCCTATGGGTTCGAACCCTATGGGTTCGAACCATATGGATTCGAACCATATGGATTCGAACCATATGGATTCGAATGAATCAGTGGAGTCGAAGCAACCAGCATGACGAACACCCAATTTCGAACCGATCATAACTCCCAACCTACTGATCCAAATCTGATGAAATTTTTACAGTAGTTCGTCTACATGATGAAGAACGTCCACGCCAAGTTTCATCTCAATCGGACAATTTCTTGATCGATTCGAACTTCACTTCGAATCGATCCTAAACTGGGCACGGACTCCAAGAACGTGGGCCTGTAGGCCCCCATCACGTGCCAAGCAGCCTCCCCAGGTTTTGGGCGGGATTCCAGCCTTCCACGCCTATAAATAGAGCCCCTGGTCATTCAGAAAAGGGGGAGAGATTCAGAAGAGAAAAAGCAAGCCCAGACTCTGCTGAATTCAATTCTTTTAGCTATTTTTCAGATTGTAATCCGTTGTAATCAATCTAATCAAGAAAAGCAATAAAGGGAAAACCTTCAAAGTGGACGTAGGCACGAACGCCGAACCACTATAAATCTGTGTGTCTTTTACAGTTTAGTCCCTGCTTTTTATATATTTGCATAAATCACCCAAATTACAAAGAACAACGTAAAATCAACAGAATCACATGACTTAAGGGTGTTTGCCCATTTTTTGTGCAAACATACCCCATTTCCAAAGGTCGTACGGCACTGTATCGTCATTTTGGACGGATGTTGCACCTTGCACCGTAGATGTTGCACCCTATGGATATCGATTCTTCGGAGGGCCATAACTCTTGGCTCGTTTAGAGTTACAGGAGTCATAACCAGTCAAAAGGAAGGTATCTGTGAGTTCTACAGCTATGACCGCTTTCAGCCGTCATTGGTTAGTTTCATACCCAAAAAATCCTATCCGAACCTCAATCGGGTCAAGGAAGTTTTTTACCCTTCGTTTTATCGTCACGTGGATTTTTTCTCTAAAACGGGATCCCCATGGCTGGTCTATGATTTACCATTGCTGTAGAGTGGTGCACCATGATACTGCACCGTTTCAAATCCATGCACCCATTTCTAAAGGTCGTACGGCACTGTTTCGTCATTTTGGATGGATGTTGCACCTTGCACCGTAGATGTTGCACCCTGTGGATATCGATTCTTCGGAGGGCCATAACTCTTGGCTCGTTTAGAGTTCAGGGAGCCATAACCAGTCAAAACGAAGGTATCTGTGAGTTCTACACTATGATGGCTTTCAGCCATCACTGGTTAGTTTCATACCCAAAAAATCATATCCGAACCTCAATCGGGTCATGGAAGTTTTTTACCATTCATTTTTCGTCACGTGGATTTTTTCTGTAAAATGGGATCCCCGTGGCAGGTCTATGAGTTACCATCGCTGGAGAGTGGTGCACCATGGTACTGCATCGTTTCAAATCCATGCACCCATTTCTAAAGGTCGTACGACACTGTTTCGTCGTTTTGGACAGATGTTGCACCTTGCACCGTAGATGTTGCACCCTGTGGATATCGATTCTTCGGAGGGCCATAACTCTTGGCTCGTTTAGAGTTACAGGAGTCATAACCAGTCAGAAGGAAGGTATCTGTGAGTTCTACAGCTATGACAGCTTTCAGCCGTCATTGGTTAGTTTCATACCCAAAAAATCCTATCCGAACCTCAATCGGGTCAAGGATGTTTTTTACCCTTCGTTTTATCCTCACGTGGATTTTTTCTGTAAAACGGGATCCCCGTTGCTGGTCTATGATTTACCATCGCTGGAGAGTGGTGCACCATGGTACTGCACCGTTTCAAATC
Organism: Allium cepa; assembly: GCA_030765085.1. Taxonomy (NCBI): domain Eukaryota; kingdom Viridiplantae; phylum Streptophyta; class Magnoliopsida; order Asparagales; family Amaryllidaceae; genus Allium; species Allium cepa. The sequence continues at coordinate 30,124,235 of CM060943.1, read as the reverse complement.
CATGCACCCATTTCTAAAGGTCGTACGGCACGGTTTCGTCATTTTGGACGGATGTTGCACCTTGCACCGTAGATGTTGCACCCTGTGGATATCGATTCTTCGGAGGGCCATAACTATTGGCTCGTTTAGAGTTACAAGAGCCATAACCAGTCAAAACGAAGGCATCTATGAGTTCTACGGGTATGACAGCTTTCAGCCGTCACTGGTTAGTTTCATACCCAAAAAATCCTATCCGAACCTCAATCGGGTCAAGGAAGTGTTTTACCCTTCGTTTAATCGTCACATGGATTTTTTCTGTAAAACGGTATCCCAGTGGTTGGTCTATGATTTACCATAACTGGAGAGTGTTGCACCATTGTACTGCCCCGTTTCAAATCCATGCACCATTTTCTAAAGGTCGTACGGCACTGTTTCGTCATTTTGGACGGATGTTGCACCTTACACCGTAGATGATGCACCCTGTGGATATTGATTCTTCGGAGGACCATATATCTTGGCTAGTTTGGAGTTACGGGAGCTATAACCAGTCAAAACAAAGGTATCTGTGAGTTCTACAGCTATGATGGCTTTCAGCCGTCACTGGTTAGTTTCATACCCAAAAAATCCTATACAAACCTCAATCGAGTCATGGAAGTTTTTTACCCTTCGTTTTTCTCACGTGGATTTTTTCTGTAAAACGGGATCCCCATGGTAGGTCTATGATTTACCATCGCTGGAGAGTGGTGCACCATGGTACTGCACCATATCAAATCCATGCACCCATTTCTAAAGGTCGTACGGCATTGTTTCGTCATTTTGGACTGATGTTGCACCTTGCACCGTAGGTGTTGCACCCTGTGGATATCGATTCTTCGGAGGGCCATAATTCTTGGCTCGTTTACAGTTACGGGAGCCATAACCAGTCAAAATGAAGGTCTCTGTGAGTTCTACAGCTATGATGGCTTTCAGCAGTCACTGGTTAGATTCATACCCAAAAAATCCTATCCGAACCTCAATCGGGTCATGGAAGTTTTTACCCTTCTTTTTTCTTCACGTGGATTTTTTCTGTAAAACGGGATCCCCGTGGCTGGTCAATGATTTACCATTGCTGGAGAGTGGTGCACCATGGTACTGCACCGTTTCAAATCCATGCACCCATTTCTAAAGGTAGTACGGCACTGTTTCGTCATTTTGGACGGATGTTGCACCTTGCACCGTAGATGTTGCACCCTGTGGATATCGATTCTTCGGAGGGCCATAACTCTTGGCTCGTTTAGAGTTACGGGAGCCATAACCAGTCAAAACGAAGGTATCTGTGAGTCCTACAGCTATGACGGCTTTTAGCCGTCACTGGTTAGTTTCATACCCAAAAAATCCTATCCGAACCTCAATCGGGTCAAGGAAGTTTTTTACCCTTCGTTTTATCCTCACGTGGATTTTTTCTGTAAAACGGGATCCCCGTTGCTGGTCTATGATTTACCATCGCTGGAGAGTGGTGCACCATGGTACTGCACCGTTTCAAATCCATGCACCCATTTCTAAAGGTCGTGCGGCACGGTTTCGTCATTTTGGACGGATGTTGCACCTTGCACCGTAGATGTTGCACCCTGTGGATATCGATTCTTCGGAGGGCCATAACTATTGGCTCGTTTAGAGTTACGGGAGCCATAACCAGTCAAAACGAAGGCATCTATGAGTTCTACGGGTATGACTGCTTTCAGCCGTCACTGGTTAGTTTCATACCCAAAAAATCCTATCCGAACCTCAATCGGGTCAAGGAAGTGTTTTACCCTTCGTTTAATCGTCACGTGGATTTTTTCTATAAAACGGTATCCCAGTGGTTGGTCTATGATTTACCATAACTGGAGAGTGTTGCACCATTGTACTGCCCCGTTTCAAATCCATGCACCATTTTCCAAAGGTCGTACGGCACTGTTTCGTCATTTTGGACGGATGTTGCACCTTACACCGTAGATGATGCACCCTGTGGATATTGATTCTTCGGAGGACCATATATCTTGGCTAGTTTGGAGTTACGGGAGCTATAACCAGTCAAAACAAAGGTATCTGTGAGTTCTACAGCTATGATGGCTTTCAGCCGTCACTGGTTAGTTTCATACCCAAAAAATCCTATACAAACCTCAATCGAGTCATGGAAGTATTTTACCCTTCCGTTTTTCTCACGTGGATTTTTTCTGTTAAACGGGATCCCCATGGTAGGTCTATGATTTACCATCGCTGGAGAGTGGTGCACCATGGTACTGCACCATTTCAAATCCATGCACCCATTTCTAAAGGTCGTATGGCATTGTTTCGTCATTTTGGACTGATGTTGCACCTTGCACCGTAGGTGTTGCACCCTGTGGATATCGATTCTTCGGAGGGCAATAACTCTTGGCTAGTTTACAGTTACGGGAGCCATAACCAGTCAAAATGAAGGTATCTGTGAGTTCTACAGCTATGATGGCTTTCAGCAGTCACTGGTTAGTTTCATACCCAAAAAATCCTATCCGAACCTCAATCGGGTCATGGAAGTTTTTTACCCTTCGTTTTTCTTCACGTGGATTTTTTCTGTAAAACGGGATCCCCGTGGCTGGTCAATGATTTACCATTGCTGGAGAGTGGTGCACCATGGTACTGCACCGTTTCAAATCCATGCACCCATTTCTAAAGGTCGTACGGCACTGTTTCGCCATTTTGGACGGATGTTGCACCTTGCACCGTAGATGTTGCACCCTGTGGATATCGATTCTTCGGAGGGCCATAACTCTTGGCTCGTTTAGAGTTACGGGAGCCATAACCAGTCAAAACGAAGGTATCTGTGAGTTCTACAGCTATAATGGCTTTCAGCCGTCACTGGTTAGTTTCATACCCAAAAAATCCTATCCGAACCGCAATCAGGTCAAGGAAGTTTTTTACCCTTCGTTTTATCCTCACGTGGATTTTTTCTGTAAAACGGGATCCCCGTTGCTGGTCTATGATTTACCATCGCTGGAGAGTGGTGCACCATGGTACTGCACCGTTTCAAATCCATGCACCCATTTCTAAAGGTCGTACGGCACGGTTTCGTCATTTTGGACGGATGTTGCACCTTGCACCTTAGATGTTGCACCCTGTGGATATCGATTCTTCGGAGGGCCATAACTATTGGCTCGTTTAGAGTTACGGGAGCCATAACCAGTCAAAACGAAGGCATCTATGAGTTCTACGGGTATGACCGCTTTCAGCCGTCACTGGTTAGTTTCATACCCAAAAAATCCTATCCGAACCTCAATCGGGTCAAGGAAGTGTTTTACCCTTCGTTTAATCGTCACGTGGATTTTTTCTGTAAAACGGGATCCCAGTGGTTGGTCTATGATTTACCATAACTGGAGAGTGTTGCACCATGGTACTGCCCCGTTTCAAATCAATGCACCATTTTCTAAAGGTCGTACGGCACTGTTTCGTCATTTTGGACGGATGTTGCACCTTGCACCGTAGATGATGCACCCTGTGGATATTGATTCTTCGGAGGACCATATATCTTGGCTAGTTTGGAGTTACGGGAGCTATAACCAGTCAAAACAAAGGTATCTGTGAGTTCTACAGCTATGATGGCTTTCAGCCGTCACTGGTTAGTTTCATACCCAAAAAATCCTATACAAACCTCAATCGAGTCATGGAAGTTTTTTACCCTTCGTTTTTCTCACGTGGATTTTTTCTGTAAAACGGGATCCCCATGGTAGGTCTATGATTTACCATCGCTGGAGAGTGGTGCACCATGGTACTGCACCATTTCAAATCCATGCACCCATTTGTAAAGGTCGTACGGCATTGTTTCGTCATTTTGGACTGATGTTGCACCTTGCACCGTAGGTGTTGCACCCTGTGGATATCAATTCTTCGGAGGGCCATAACTCTTGGCTCGTTTACAGTTACGGGAGCCATAACCAGTCAAAATGAAGGTATCTGTGAGTTCTACAGCTATGATGGCTTTCAGCCGTCACTGGTTAGTTTCATACCCAAAAAATCCTATACAAACCTCAATCGAGTCATGGAAGATTTTTACCCTTCGTTTTTCTTCACGTGGATTTTTTCTGTAAAACGGGATCCCCGTGGCTGGTCAATGATTTACCATTGCTGGAGAGTGGTGCACCATGGTACTGCACCGTTTCAAATCCATGCACCCATTTCTAAAGGTCGTACGACACTGTTTCGTCATTTTGGACCGATGTTGCACCTTGCACCGTAGATGTTGCACCCTGTGGATATCGATTCTTCGGAGGACCATAACTCTTGGCTCGTTTAGAGTTACGGGAGCCATAACCAGTCAAAACGAAGGTTTCTGTGAGGTCTACAACTATGATGGCTTTCAGCTGTCACTGGTTAGTTTCATACCCAAAAAATCCTATCTGAACCTCAATCGGGTCATGGAAGTTTTTTACCCTTCGTTTTTCGTCACGTGGATTTTTTCTGTAAAACGGGATCCCCGTGGCTGGTCTTTGATTTACCATCGCTGGAGAGTGGTGCACCATGGTACTGCACCATTACAAATCCATGGACACATTTCTAAAGGTCGTACCGCACTGTTTCGTCATTTTGGACGGATGTTGCACCTTGCACCGTAGATGTAGCACCCTATGGATATCGATTGTTCGGAGGGCCATAACTCTTGGCTCGTTTAGAGTTACGGGAGCCATAACCAGTCCAAAGGAAGGTATCTGTGAGTTTTACAGCTATGACAGCTTTCAGCCATCACTGGTTAGTTTCATACCCAAAAAATCCTATCCGAACCTCAATCGGGTCAAGGAAGTGTTTTACCCTTCGTTTTATCGTCACGTGGATTTTTTCTGTAAAACGGGATCCCAGTGGCTGGTCTATGATTTACCATACCTGGAGAGTGTTGCACCATGGTACTGCACCGTTTCAAATGCATGCACCATTTTCAAAAGGTCATACGGCACTGTTTCGTCATTTTGGACGGATGTTGCACCTTGCACCGTAGATGTTGCACCCTGTGGATATTGATTCTTCGGAGGGCCATATATCTTGGCTAGTTTAGAGTTACGGGAGCTATAACCAGTCAAAACAAAGGTATCTGTGAGTTCTACAGTTATGATGGCTTTCAGCCGTCACTGGTTAGTTTCATACCCAAAAAATCCTATACAAACCTCAATCGAGTCATGGATGTTTTTTACCCTTCGTTTTTCTCACGTGGATTTTTTCTTTAAAACGGGATCCCATGGTAGATCTATGATTTACCATCGCTGGAGAGTGGTGCACCATGGTACTGCACCATTTCAAATCCATGCACCCATTTCTAAAGGTCGTACGGCACTGTTTCGTCATTTTGGACTGATGTTGCACCTTGCACCGTAGATGTTGCACCCTGTGGATATCGATTCTTCGGAGGTCCATAACTCTTGGCTCGTTTACAGTTACGGGAGCCATAACCAGCCAAAATGAAGGTGTCTGTGAGTTCTACAGCTATGATGGCTTTCAGCCGTCACTGGTTAGTTTCATACCCAAAAAATCCTATCCGAACCTCAATCGGGTCATGGAAGGTTTTTACCCTTCGTTTTTCGTCACGTGGATTTTTTCTGTAAAACGGGATCCCCGTGGCTGGTCAATGATTTACCATTGCTGTAGAGTGGTGTAGCATGGTACTGCACCGTTTCAAATCCAAGCACCCATTTCTAAAGGTCATACGGCACTGTTTCGTCATTTTGGACGGATGTTGCACCTTGCACCGTAGATGTTGCACCCTGTGGATATCGATTCTTCGGAGGGCCATAACTCTTTGCTCGTTTAGAGTTACGGGAGACATAACCAGTCAAAACGAAGGTATTTGTTAGTTCTGCAGCTATGATGGCTTTCAGCTGTCACTGGTTAGTTTCAAACCCAAAAAATCCTATCTGAACCTCAATCGGGTCATGGAAGTTTTTTTACCCTTCGTTTTTCGTCACGTGGATTTTTTCTGTAAAACGGGATCCCCGTGGCTGGTCTATGATTTACCATCGCTGGAGAGTGGTGCACCATGGTACTGCACCGTTTCAAATCCATGCACCCATTTCTAAAGGTCGTACCGCACTGTTTCGTCATTTTGGACGGATGTTGCACCTTGCACCGTAGATGTAGCACCCTATGGATATCGATACTTCGGAGGGCCATAACTCTTGGCTCGTTTAGAGTTACGGGAGCCATAACCAGTCAAAAGGAAGGTATCTGTGAGTTCTATAGCTATGACGGCTTTCAGCAGTCACTGGTTAGTTTCATACCCAAAAAATCCTATCCGAACCTCAATCGGGTCAAGGAAGTTTTTTACCCTTCGTTTTATCGTCATGCGGATTTTTCTGTAAAACGGGATCCCCGTGGCTGGTCTATGATTTACCATCGCTGAATAGTGGTGCACCAAGGCACTGCACCGTTTCAAATCCATGCACCTATTTCTAAAGGTCGTACCGCACTGTTTCATCATTTTTGACGGATGTTGAACCTTGCACCATAGATGTTGCACCCTGTGGATATCCATTCTTCAGAGGGTCATAACTCTTGGCTCGTTTAGAGTTAAGGGATCAATAACTAGTCAAAACGAAGGTATCTATGAGTTCTACAGCTATGACGACTTTCAGCCGTCACTGGTTAGTTTGATACCCAAAAAATCCTATCCGAACCTCAATCGGGTCATGGAAGTTTTTTGCCCTTCGTTTTTCCTCACGTGGATTTTTTCTGTAAAACGGGGTCCACGTTGCTGGTCTATGATTTACCATCGTTGGAGAGTGGTTCACCATGGTACAGCACTATTTCAAATCCATGCACCCATTTCTAAAGGTCGTATGACACTGTTTCGTCATTTTGGACGGATGTTGCACCTTGCACCGTAGATGTTGCACCTTGTGGATATCGATTCTTCGGAGGGACATAACTCTTGGCTCGTTTAAAGTTACGGGATCCATAACCAGTCAAAACAAATGTATTTGTGAGTTCTACAGCTATGACAGCTTTCAGCCATCACTGGTTAGTTTCATACCCAAAAAATCCTATCCGAACCTCAATCGGGTCATGGAAGTTTTTTACCCTTCGTTTTTCGTCATGTGGATTTTTTCTGTAAAACGGGATCCCCGTGGCTGGTCTATGAGTTACCATTACTGGAGAGTGGTGCACCATGGTACTGCACCGTTTCAAATCCATCACCCATTTCTAAAGGTCGTACGGCACTGTTTCATCATTTTGGACGGATGTTGCACCTTGCACCGTAGATGTAGCACCCTATGGATATCGATTCTTCGGAGGGCCATAAGTCTTGGCTCGTTTAGAGTTACGGGAGCCATAACCAGTCAAAAGGAAGGTATCTATGAGTTCTACAGCTATGACCGCTTTCAGCCGTCACTAGTTAGTTTCATACCCAAAAAATCCAATCCGAACCTCAATCGGGTCAAGGAAGTTTTTTACCCTTCGTTTTGTCGTCACGTGGATTTTTTCTGTAAAACGGAATCCCCGTGGTTGGTCTATGATTTACCATCATTGAAGAGTGGTGCACCAAGGTACTGCACCATTTCAAATCCATGCACCCATTTCTAAAGATCGCACCGCACTGTTTCGTCATTTTGGACGGATGTTGCACCTTGCACCGTAGATGTAGCACCCTATGGATATCGATTCTTCGGAGGGCCATAACTCTTGGCTCGTTTAGAGTTACGGGAGCCATAACCAGTCAAAAGGAAGGTATTTGTGAGTTCTACAGCTATGATAGCTTTCAGCCGTCACTGGTTAGTTTCATACCCAAAAAATCCAATCCGAACCTCAATCGGGTCAAGAAAGTTTTTTACCCTTCGTTATATCGTCACGGGGATTTTTTCTGTAAAACGGGATCCCCATGGCTGGTCTATGATTTACCATCATTGAAGAGTGGTGCACCAAGGTACTGCACCATTTCAAATCCATGCACCCATTTCTAAAGGTCGTACGGCACTGTTTCATCATTTTGGACGGATGTTGCACCTTGCACCGTAGATGTAGCACCCTATGGATATCGATTCTTCCGAGGGCCATAACTCTTGGCTCGTTTAAAGTTACGGGAGCCATAAGCAGTCAAAAGGAAGGTATCTGTGAGTTCTACAGCTATGATAGCTTTCAGCCATCACTGGTTAGTTTCATACCCAAAAAAATCCAATCCGAACCTCAATCGGGTCAAGAAAGTTTTTTACCCTTCGTTTTATCGTCACGCGGATTTTTTCTGTAAAACGGGATCCCCGTGGCTGGTCTATGATTTACCATCGTTGAAGAGTGGTGCACCAAGGTACTGCACCATTTCAAATCCATGCACCCATTTCTAAAGGTCGTACCGCACTGTTTCGTCATTTTGGACGGATGTTGCACCTTGCATCGTAGATGTTGTACCCTGTGGATATCCATTCTTCGGAGGGTCATAACTCTTGGCTCATTTAGAATTACGGGATCTGTAACTAGTCAAAACGAAGGTATCTATGAGTTCTACAGCTATGATGACTTTCAGCCGTCACTGGTTAGTTTCATACCCAAAAAATCCTATCCGAACCTCAATCGGGTCATGGAAGTTTTTTACCCTTCGTTTTTCCTCACGTGGATTTTTTCTGTAAAACGGGGTCCACGTCGCTGGTCTATGATTTACCATCGCTGGAGAGTGGTTCACCATGGTACTGCACTATTTCAAATCCATGCACCCATTTCTAAAGGTCGTACGGCACTGTTTCGTCATTTTGGACGGATGTTGCACCTTGCACCGTAGATGTTGCACCCTGTGGATATCGATTCTTCGGAGGGACATAACTCTTGGCTCGTTTAGAATTACGGGATCCATAACCAGTTAAAACAAATGTATCTGTGAGTTCTACAGCTATGATGGCTTTCAGCCGTCACTGGTTAGTTTCATACCCAAAAAATCCTATACAAACCTCAACCGAGTCATGGAAGTTTTTTACCCTTCGTTTTTCTCATGTGGATTTTTTCTGTAAAACGGGATCCCCATGGTAGGTCTATGTTTTACCATCGCTGGAGAGTGGTGCACCATGGTAGTGCACCATTTCAAATCCATGCACCCATTTCTAAAGGTCGTACGGCACTGTTTCGTCATTTTGGACGGATGTTGCACCTTGCACCGTAGATGTTGCACCCTGTGGATATCGATTCTTCGGAGGGCCATAACTCTTGGCTCGTTTACAGTTACGGGAGCCATAACCAGTCAAAACGAAGGTATCTGTGAGTTCTACAGCTATGATGGCTTTCAGCTGTCACTGGTTAGTTTCATAACCAAAAAATCCTATCCGAACCTTAATCGGGTCATGGAAGTTTTTTACACTTCGTTTTTCGTCACGTGGATTTTTTCTGTAAAACGGGATCCCCGTGGCTGGTCAATGATTTACCATCGCTGGAGAGTGGTGCACCAGGGTACTGCACCGTTTCAAATCGATGCACCCATTTCTAGAGGTCGTACGGCACTGTTTCGTCATTTTGGACGGATATTGCTCCTTGCACCGTAGATGTTGCACCCTATGGATATCGATTCTTCGGAGGGCCATAACTCTTGGCTCGTTTAGAGTTACGGGAGTCATAACCAGTCAAAACGAAGGTATCTGTGAGTTCTACAGCAATGACGGTTTTCAGCCGTCACTGGTTTGTTTCATACCAAAAAAATCCTATCCGAACCTCAATCAGGTCATGGAAGTTTTTTACCCTTCGTTTTTCCTCACGTGGATTTTTTATGTAAAACGCGATCCCCGTGGCTGGTCTATGATTTACCATCGCTGGAGTGTGGTGCCTCATGGTACTACACCGTTTCAAATCCGTGCACCCATTTCTAAAGGTCGTACGACACTGTTTCGTCATTTTGGATGGATGTTGCACCTTGCACCGTAAATGTTGCACCCTGTGGATATTGATTCTTCGGAGGGCCATAACTCTTGGCTCGTTTAGAGTTACGGGAGCCATAACCAGTCAAAAGGAAGGTATATGTGAGTTCTACAGTTATGACAGCTTTCAGCCATCACTGGTTAGTTTCATACCCAAAAAATCCTATCCGAACCTCAATCGGGTCAAGGAAGTTTTTTACCCTTCGTTTTATCGTCATGTGGATTTTTTCTGTAAAACGGGATCCCCATGGCTGGTCTATGATTTACCATCGCTGGAGAGTGGTGCACCATGGTACTGCACCATTTCAACTCCATGCACCCATTTCTAAAGGACGTACCGCACTGTTTCGTCATTTTGGACGGATGTTGGACCTTGCACCGTAGATGTTGCACCCTGTGGATATCAGTTCTTTAGAGGGCCATAACTCTTGGCTCGTTTAGATTTACGGGAGCCATATCCAGTCAAAACGAAGGTATCTGTGAGTTCTACAGCTATGATGGCTTTCAGCCGTCACTGGTTAGTTTCATACCCAAAAAATCCTATTTGAACCTCAATCGGGTCATGGTAGTTTTTTACCCTTCATTTTTCCTCTCGTGGATTTTTTCTGTAAAACGGGATCCCCGTGGCTGGTCTATGATTTACCATCGCTGGAGAGTGGTGCACCACGGTACTGCACCGTTTCAAATCCATTCACCCATTTCTAAAGGTCGTACGGCACTGTTTCATCATTTTGGACGGATGTTGCACCTTGCACCGTAGATGTTGCACCCTGTGGATATCGATTCTTCAGAGGGACATAACTCTTGGCTGGTTTGGAGTTACGGGAGCCATAACCAGTCAAAACGAAGGTATCTATGAGTTCTACAGCTATGACAGCTTTCAGCTATCACTGGTTAGTTTCATACCCAAAAAATCCTATCCAAACCTCAATCGGGTCATAGAAGTTTTTTACCCTTCGTTTTTCGTCACGTGGATTTTTTCTGTAAAACGGGATCCCCGTGGCTGGTCTATGAGTTACCATCGCTGGAGAGTGATGCACCACCATTTCAAATCCATGCACCCATTTCTAAAGGTCGTACGGCGCTATTTCGTCGTTTTGGACGGATGTTGCACCTTGCACCGTAGATGTTGCACCCTGTGGATATCGATTCTACGGAGGGCCATAACTCTTGGCTCGTTTAGAGTTAAGGGAGCCATAACCAGTCAAAACGAAGGTATCTGTGAGTTCTATAGCTATGACAGCTTTCAGCCGTCACTGGTTAGTTTCATACCCAAATAATCCTATCCGAACCTCAATCAGGGCAAGGAAATTTTTTACCCTTCGTTTTATCGTCACGTGGATTTTTTCTGTATAACGGGATCCCCGTGGCTGTTCTATGATTTACCATCGCTGGATAGTGGTGCACCATGGTACTGCACCGTTTCAAATCAATGCACCCATTTCTAGAGGTCGTACGGCACTGTTTCGTCATTTTGGACGGATGTTGCACCTTGCACCGTAGATGTTGCACCTTGTGGATATCGATTCATCGGAGGGCCATAACTCTTGGCTCGTTTAGAGTTACGGGAGCCAAAACCAGTCAAAACGAAGGTATCTGTGAGTTATACAGCTATGACAGCTTTCAGCCGTCACTGGTTAGTTTCATACCTAAAAAATTCTATCCAAAACTCAATCGGGTCATGGAAGTTTTTTACCCTTCGTTTTTCCTCACGTGGATTTTTTCTGGAAATCGGAATCCCCGTGGCTGGTCTATGATTTACCATCGCTGGAGAGTGTTGCACCATGGTACTGCACCGTTTCAAATCCATGCACCTATTTCTAAAGGTCGTACGACACTGTTTCGTCATTTTGGACGGATGTTGCACCTTGCACCGTAGATGTTGCACCCTGTGGATATCGATTCTTCGGAGGGCCATAACTCTTGGCTCGTTTAGAGTTACGGGAGCCATAACCAGTCAAAAAGAAGGTATCTGTGAGTTCTACAGCTATGACAGCTTTCAGCCGTCACTGGTTAGTTTCATACCAAAAAATCCTATCCGAACCTCTATCGGGTCATGAAAGTTTTTTACCCTTCCTTTTATCGTCACGTGGATTTTTTCTGTAAAACGGGATCCCCGTGTCTGGTCTATGATTTACCATCGCTGGAGAGTGGTGCACCATGGTACTGCACCGTTTCAAGTCGATGCACCCATTTCTAAAGGTCGTACGACACGGTTTCGTCATTTTGGATGGATGTTGCACCTTGCACCATAGATGTTGCACCCTGTGGATATCGATTCTTCGGAGGGCCATAACTCTTGGCTCGTTTAGAGTTACGGGAGCCATAATCAGTCAAAACAAAGGTATCTATGAGTTCTACAGTTATGATGGCTTTCTGCCGCCACTGGTTAGTTTCATACCCAAAAAATCCTATCCGAACCACAATCGGGTCATGGAAGTTTTTTACCCTTTGTTTTTTTGTCAAGTGGATTTTTTCTGTAAAACGGGATCCCCATGGCTGGTCTATGAGTTATCATCGCTGGAGAGTGGTGCACCATTGTACCGCACCGTTTCAAATCCATGCACTCATTTCAAAAGGTCGTACGGCACTGTTTCGTCATTTTGGACGGATGTTCCACCTTGCACCGTAGATGTTGCACCCTGTGAATATCGATTCTTCGGAGGGCCATAACTCTTGGCTCGTTTAGAGTTAAAGGAGCCATAACCATTCAAAATGAAGGTATCTGTGAGTTCTACAGCTATGACAGCTTACAGATGTCACTGGTTAGTTTCATACCCAAAAAATCCTATCCGAACCTCAATCGGGTCAAGGAAGTTTTTTACCCTTCGTTTTATCGTCACGTGGATTTTTTCTGTAAAATGGGATCCCCGTGGCTGGTCTATGATTTACCATCGCTGGAGAGTGGTGCACCATGGTACTGCACCGTTTCAAATCCATGCATCCATTTCTAAAGGTCGTATGGCACTGTTTCGTCATTTTGGACGGATGTTGCACCTTGCACCGTAGATGTTACACCCTGTGGCTATCGATTCTTCGGATAGCCATATCTCTTGGCTCGTTTAGAGTTACAGGAGCCATAACAAGTCAAAGAGAAGGTATCTATGAGTTCTACAGTTATGATAGCTTTCAGCTGTCACTGGTTAGTTTCATACCCAAAAAATCCTATCCAAACCTCAATCGGGTCATGGAAGTTTTTTACCCTTCGTTTTTTCGTCACGTGGATTTTTTCTGTAAAACGGGATCCCCGTGGCTGGTCTACGATTTACCGTCGCTGGAGAGTGGTGCACCATGGTACTGCACCGTTTCAAGTCCATGCACCCATTTCTAAAGGTCGTACGGCACTGTTTCGTCATTTTGGATGGATGTTGCACCTTGCACCGTAGAAGTTGCACCCTGTGGATATCGATTCTTCGAAGGGCCATTACTCTTGGCTCGTTTAGAGTTACGGGAGCCATAACCAGTTAAAACGAAGGTATCTGTGAGTTCTACAGCTATGATGGCTTTCAGCCGTCACTGGTTAGTTTCATACCCAAAAAATGCTATCCGAACCTCAATCGGGTCATGGAAGTTTTTCACCCTTCGTTTTTCGTCACGTGGATTTTTTCTGCAAAACGCGATCCCCGTGGCTTCTCTATGATTTACCATCGCTGGACAGTGGTGCACCATGGTACTGCACCATTTCAAATCCATGCACCCATTTCTAAAGGTCGTACGGCACTGTTTCGTCATTTTGGACGGATGTTGCACCGTGTACCGTAGATGTTGCACCCTGTGGATATCGATTCTTTGGAGGGCCATAACTCTTGGCACGTTTAGAGTTACGGGAGCTATAACCAGTCAAAATGAAGGTATCTGTGAGTTCTACAGCTATGACGGCTTTCTGCGGTCACTGGTTAGTTTCATACCCAAAAAATCCTATCTGAACCTCAATCGGGTCAAGGAAGTTTTTTACCCTTCGTTTTTTTGTCACGTGGATTTTTTCTGTAAAACGGGATCCCCGTGGCTGTTCTATGATTTACAATCGCTAGTGAGTGGTGCACCATGGTACTGCACCATTTCAAATCCATGTGCCCATTTTTATAGGTCGTACGGCACTGTTTCGTCATTTTGGACGGATGTTGCACCTTGCACCGTAGAAGTTGCACCCTGTGGATATCGATTCTTCGGAGGGCCATTACTCTTGGCTCGTTTAGAGTTACGGGAGCCATAACCAGTCAAAACGAAGGTATCTGTGAGTTCTACTGCTATGATGGCTTTCAACCATCACTGGTTAGTTTCATACCCAAAAAATGCTATCCGAACCTCAATCGGGTCATGGAAGTTTTTCACCCTTCGTTTTTCGTCACGTTGATTTTTTCTGCAAAACGGGATCCCCGTGGCTTCTCTATGATTTACCATCGCTGGACAGTGGTGCACCATGGTACAGCACCGTTTCAAATCCATGCACCCATTTCTAAAGGTCGTACGACACTGTTTCGTCATTTTGGACGGATGTTGCACCGTGTACCGTAGATGTTGCACCCTGTGGATATCGATTCTTTGGAGGGCCATAACTCTTGGCTCGTTTAGAGTTACGGGAGCTATAACCAGTCAAAATGAAGGTATCTGTGAGTTCTACAGCTATGACGGCTTTCTGCGGTCACTGGTTAGTTTCATACCCAAAAAATCCTATCTGAACCTCAATCAAGTCAAGGAAGTTTTTTACCCTTCGTTTTTTTGTCACGTGGATTTTTTTTGTAAAACGGGATCCCCGTGGCTGTTCTATGATTTACCCTCGCTAGTGAGTGTTGCACCATGGTACTGCACCATTTCAAATCCATGTGCCCATTTTTATAGGTCGTACGGCACAGTTTCGTCATTTTGGACGGATGTTGCACCTTGCACCGTAGATGTTGCACCCTGTGGATATCGATTCTTCGAAGGGCCATAACTCTTTGCTCGTTTAGAGTTACTGGAGCCATAACCGGTCAAAACGAAGGTATTTGTGATTTCTACAGCTATGATGGCTTTCAGCTGTCACTGGTTAGTTTTATACCCAAAAAATTTTAACCGAACCTCAATCGGGTCATGGAAGTTTTTTACCCTTCGTTTTTCATCACGTGGATTTTTTCTGCAAAACGGGATCGCCGTGGCTTGTCTATGATTTACCATCGCTGAAGAGTGGTGCACCATGGTACCGCACCGTTTCAAATCCATGCACCCATTTCTAAAGGTCGTACGACACTGTTTCGTCTTTTTTGACGGATGATGCACCTTGCACCGTGGATGTTGCACCCTCTGGATATCGATTCTTCGGAGGGGCATAACTCTTGGCTCGTTTAGAGTTAAAGGAGCCATAACCAGTCAAAACGAAGGTATCTGTGAGTTCTACAGCTGTGACTGCTTTCAGCCGTCACTGGTTAGTTTCATACCCAAAAAATCTTATCCGAACCTCAATCGGGTCAAGGAAGTTTTTTACCCTTCGTTTTATCGTCACGTGGATTTTTTCTTTAAAACGGGATCCCCGTGGCTGGTCTATGATTTACCATCGTTGGAGAGTGGTGCACCATGGTACTGCTCCGTTTTAAATCCATGCACCCATTTCTAAAGGTCGTACGGCACTGTTTCGTCATTTTGTACGGATGTTGCACCTTGCACCGTAGATGTTGCACCCTGTGGATATCGATTCTTCGGAAAGCCATATCTCTTGGCTCGTTTAGAGTTACGAGAGCCATAACCAGTCAAAGAGAAGGTATGTGTGAGTTCTATAGTTATGATAGCTTTCAGCCGTCACGGGTTAGTTTCATACCCAAAAAATCCTATCCAAACCTCAATCGGGTCATGGAAGTTTTTTACCCTTCGTTTTTTCATAACGTGGATTTTTACTGTAAAACGGGATCCCCGTGGCTGGTGTGACGACCGCCCATGACTCCCGCACCAAAACAAGGGAATAATGCGCTGAAAGGCGTGCCAGGCAGCCATGGACGATAGTCAGGTAAGATAAAATAGAAACTCTATCGTACAACTCACAGCTCATGGATAAAATACAATAGAGAAATATAGATATAGTAAAGCTCCATAGAACAGAATATCATCATATAAGCATCATAGAAGTTTGATACAACATCCACACAAATCCATACATCAAGCCTCACTACAAAACATTCAAAACACATACAAACAGCGGAACACCCAGTACATATAGTTGAAAAACAATATGCATAAGCCTCCTGCTCGTCTTCGTCATCATCAGCGTCAATCACAAAGAACAGCACTTGTCACCTGCTACCTAGTCTGCCCATCCCAACATGGATGAACAGCCCAAGGTAATAAGAATTAAGCATAAAACCTTGAGTCGGACAAAGTCTTAGTGAGCAGTAAATCAACTATCAAACATACCAAAAGAGCATAAGGGATAAAAGGAATAGGAACCAAACCATCCCACTCCACCTCTTTCTACAGTGATAGCCCCCAGACACACACTAAGGAGAAGCAAGCATAACATAGCAGACAATTAAAGTAAAGCAATAATCCATCGAGTCAAGGTCGATGTTTTCCAAATACAAACCCCCAAGGCCTAAACCAAGATCAGATAAGCACCCAGAAAACACCGCTCTTGAGACCGAATGATGATACAACCAAACGTCCAAACATCCATGACTCTGGCTATCACTGTTATCATTGCCTTGATTTCACCGTTAGTTGAATGACCACCTGTCAAGGGCTAATGGTAACCCCGGTTCTACACAAACTCCGCACGCTACCTGTGCCTAGGACTTATCTACTCTGCCCAGAGTACTCGACTACCTGCCTGTAGTTTTTTGGGTGTCCCGACTACTACCTATAGTCGTTTTGGGTGCCCCATGTACTCTTGCTTTTGAGCATGCTAGAACCTTCAACAACGATGAGATCCAAGCCTCCTAGTCATCCTCCTTGACGACTATTCTCATACTAGCCCAAGCTACCTCTCGAGCAATCCATTATCATCCAACTCGAACCATCCGTCGAGTTATCAACATGCTTGGAATGATCCCTGCCTGGATTACGCCAAGACTACATCACATCATACTTCGCTTTATCGCATCATAGAAAAGTCTCATCTCAACATCATGGTTTGCCTCATCGCATCATGGCAAAGTCCCATCTCAATATCATGCTTTGCCTCCTCGCATAATGGCAAAGTCCCATCTCAACATCATCCAATCCATACATATGAGCTTCAACATCCGCTTCATATGCCACAAGCAGCTTTCCTTATTCAAGAGCCTATCCACTTAGCTTTTGAATCATCATCAACCATACTTGACCAAATCAAGTAATCGATCAACTAATCAATCAAATCAAACATTAATCCAAAAAATCAATCATTTAAACAAGATCTAAATAGACGATTAACAATAATGGAAATTTCGTAAATAAAGGATCCAAATCTAACATGTAATCTAACAAGCATGAATCATGGACAATATCTCTACAACTTAATGAATGTACTTATACAAGTAATCATGTAGCAAAATAGGTGTAAAAACTTCATAGATGATAGCTCTACATGCAGACTTAGAGAAAATGCACGAAATCACTATCTTTAACACTTAAACAAACCACCGAATCCAATATACTCCTTTGGGTCCGTGTGAGAGATAACTACTAAACACCTCAATAACAATCAACTCCAGGTCTGGACAGCAAAGAACAAGGCTTGATCCGGCAAAATCTCGCTTCAAACGATGAAATCTCTCTTCAACGGATGAAGATCTTCAACTTTGTCTCTTGAATCTTCGATCTTGATCTTCGATCTTGGATGGATGTTAGAACTAGATTGGAATGGAGAAAAGAAGATGAAGAAATGTTGTAGTCGAGCTCTCAAAATGGCAGCACTTCGTTGCTTCAAAATCCGGTGCCAAAAAGTGAGCCAAACCCCTCTATTTATAGGCTGAATACCCCCCTTGAGTCGTCCATCCATAAGTCGTCAACGACCCATCCTTGAGTCGCCACCAACCTAAGACCCACGACCCAAAACCCCAACAACCTAACACGCACGCGGGCTACGACCTACGACTCATCGGAGACACAGGATCACACTAAGCCGACCCAACTGCATTCGACTCAAAAGCCTCCGACCTAACCACTCAGAACACATGCCGACTCACGACCTAACTAACGCGGCCTAACTACTCAACAACCGCTACGACTCATCACCTAGCCGACCCAACAACTTAACTCGTGTACGACTCATAGCATACACGTCCTAAAATACAGGCCGACCAAACGACTCATCTACCCAACGACTCATCGACTCAACAACACTATACAACACAAGACTCAGCGACTCGGCGACTCAACAACACTATACGACTCAACGACCTAACCCGTATACGACCTAGCCTATTTTCCTTAAGTCGTTCCATCCTATGAGTCGGTCCAATACATGAGTCGGCACCTCTCTTACGCAGTCACCCCAATGAGTCGCCACTCCACTAAGTCGCTAACTCCTCTAACTCGCTAACTCCTAGGTCGGTCACCCCTATGAGTCGGTTATCCTATGAGTCGCTCACTACCTTGACTTGGTCCAAACCTTAAGCCGCTGCCTCTCTTAACTCGCTAACACGCTAACTCATATAACTTCTATAGGTCGTTGCTTGCTAACCCATAAGTCGTCTACGACTTAAGAACCCCACTAACTCGTACACGACTTATAAACCATCTACGACCTAACCAAGAGCCGATCTAAGGACCCTATGCAACCGAGTTAAGTTCCTTACGAGCTATTTTTACATGACTTAGGCTATGGATGACATAAACAATACTAACGACCTAATAATTCTATGATTTTTCGACACGTAAAATTCGGGTCGTTACAGCTGGTCTATGATTTATCATCGCTGGAGAGTGGTGCACCATGGTACTGCACTGTTTCAAGTCCATGCACCGATTTCTAAAGGTCGCACGACACTTTTTCGTCATTTTGGATGGATGTTGCAACTTGCACCGTAGAAGTTGCACCCTGTGGATATCGATTCTTCGGAGGGCCATAACTCTTGGCTCGTTTAGAATTACGGGAGCCATAACCACTCAAAACGAAGGCATCTGTGAGTTCTATAGCTATGATGGCTTTCAGCCGTCACTGGTTAGTTTCATACCCAAAAAATCCTATCCGAACCTCAATCGGGTCATGGAAGTTTTTTACCCTTCGTTTTTCATCACGTGGATTTTTTCTGCAAAACGAGATCCCCGTGGCTTGTCTATGATTTACCATCGCTGGAGGGTGGTGCACCATGGTACTGCACCGTTTCAAATCAATGCACCATTTCTAAACGTCATACGACACTGTTTCGTCATTTTGGACGGATGTTGCACCTTGCACCGTAGATGTTGCACCCTGTGGATATCGATTCTTTGGAGGGCCATAACTCTTGGCTCGTTTAGAGATACGGGAGCCATAACCAGTCAAAACGAAGGTATCTGTGAGTTCTACAGCTATGACAGCTTTCTGCCGTCACTGGTTAGTTTCATACCCAAAAAATACTATCCGAACCTCAATCGGGTCAAGGATATTTTTTACCCTTCGTTTTTTCGTCACGTGGATTTTTTCTGTAAAACTGGATCCCCGTGGCTGGTCTATGATTTACCATCGCTAGTGAGTGGTGCACCCTGGTACTGCACTGTTTCAAATCCATGCACCCATTTCTATAGGTCGTACGGCACTGTTTCGTCATTTTGGACGGATGTTGCACCTTGCACCGTAGACGTTGCCCCCTGTGGATATCAATTCTTCGAAGGGCCATAACTCTTGGCTCGTTTAGAGTTACGGGAGCCATATCCAGTCAAAATGAAGGTATCTGTGAGTTCTACAGCTATGATGGCTTTCAGTCGTCACTGGTTAGTTTCATACCCAGAAAATCCTATCCGAACCTTAATCGGGTCATGGAAGTTTTTAACCCTTCGTTTTTCGTCACGTGGATTTTTCTGTAAAACGGGATGCCCGTGGCTGGTCTATGATTTACCATCGCTGGAGAGTGGTGCACCATGGTACTGCACCATTTCAAATCCACGCACCCATTTCTAAAGGTCGTACCGCAGTGTTTCGTCATTTTGGACGGATGTTGCACCTTGCACCGTAGATGTTGCACCTTGTGGATATCGATTCTTCGGAGGGCCATAACTCCTGGCTCGTTTAGAGTGACGGGAGCCATAACCAGTCAAAACGAAGGTATTTGTGAGTTCTACAGCTATGATGGCTTTCAGCCATCACTGGTTAGTTTCATACCCAAAAAATCTATCCGAACCTCAATCGTGTCATGGAAGTTTTTTGCCCTTTTTTCTCACGTGGATTTTTTCTTCAAAACGGGATCCCCGTGGCTGGTCTATGATTTACCATCACAGGAGAGTGGTGCACCATGGTACTGCACCATTTCAAGTCGATGCACCCATTTCTAAAGGTCGTACGACACTGTTTCGTCATTTTGGACGGATGTTGCACATTGCACCATAGATGTTGCACCCTGTGTATATCAATTTTTCGGAGGGCCATAACTCTTGGCTCGTTTAGATTTACAGGAGCCATAACCGGTCAAAAAGAAGGTATCTGTGAGTTGTACAGCTATGATTATTATCCCGCTTTTTGGGCAAAGCCGTGATACCAAAAGATCGGTCAAAAACAAAAGACAGTTCGTCTCAGAAATTGGTCGTACTTCACTTCGCTATGGATATCGATGAATTTTGTCCGAGTCCGGATTGGGAAAGAATCAACAAGACATGATAAGAAAAGCCATGAAAGCCAGTGTTTCAAGTTTCAAGTCAATCCGAGTTTGTATGCTCAAGATGTGATAGATTCAATTTGAGAAAGGTAGTCATTGTCTGGTTCGAACCCATCATGATTGGAGTACTTCGAAACCATCTACTTCGAACCCATCCATTATTCTTGCCTCTAACCCATCTAGTTCGAACCCATCTAGTTCGAACCCATCTGGTTCAAAACCATCCCGTAGCCTTCCTTCGTACCCACCAAGAAGAAGTCCTTCGAATCCACGACGTCACCCAGCTTCGTATCCATCCAACTGAAGCCCCTCCGTATCCTCGCTTCGAATCCATGCAAGCACTTACTTCGAATCCATCCTCACAAGTATGTTCGAGCCCATCATGTTCGAATCCATAAGAAGAAATGATGTTCGAATCCATCAGCTAACATCTTCCTCCGATTCCACCTTTGCTTCGACTCCATCAAGCAAGCCCCCAGACAGCCTTGCTTCGAATCCATCGATCACCATTAGTTCGAATCCATACAACTGAAAGAACTCCGACTCCACTCCCTGCCTGACTTCGAATCCTCATGTTCGAATCGATCCACAGTAGCCCATCTTGATCGATTTGAATCACTACCGGCTTCATCGATTCGAAGCGCGTCTTCGAATCCATCCTTCCAAATCCACTTGGTCAACGCGGCAAAGGACTCAGAGTCGACCCAATCAACTCGGCGAAAAATATGGATCGACTCGAAGAAGACGCACCACGTCAACCCACTTACACGCCCTCGGATCGATTCGAAGTACTCGATTCGAATTGATCGGTTCGAACCAAACAGCATACCGAGGAGCACCATTTCGAACCGATCATAACTCTCAAACCACTGATCCAAATTCCATGAAATTTTTACAGGAGTTCGTCTACATGTCGAAGAATGTCCACGCCAAGTTTCATCACGATTGGATAAGATCTTGATCGATTCGAACCAAGGGTCGAATCGATCCCAATGTGGGCCGGATCTCCAGGTTTCGGCCATGTGGGCCCCCTCACGTGCCAGAAGTGGTCTACCTGATTTTTAGGAGAAATATCAGCCTCCTACGCGTATAAATAACACCCTGAAGCCTTCAGAATGGGGGATCTTCCGGAAACTTCTGCCATTGAACACCGAGACTCTGCCGGATTCAATTCTATTCATCATAATCGCTGTTGTATTCAGATTTCAAAGCTATTATCAACTGTAATCCGTTGTAATCAATCTAATCAAGCAAAGCAATAAAGAGAAAACCTTCAAAGTGGACGTAGGTACGAACGCCGAACCACTATAAATCATGTGTTTGTGATTGTTGTCTGTGAGTTATTGTGATTTGTTGCTTAAATCTGAATTCTATATTGATTGTTGCTGAGTTCTGTGTTGATTATTATCGATTTGAGTACGTAAACGGGTGCTTTCACGACGTTGGGTGTTTGTGACCAATTTTGGCGCAAACATTTTGGTGCTTTCACTAAGAACGCTAATTCAGGAGTTCTACCAATTGATAGTTGGTTCAGAGAGAATTTGGAAGTTTAGATTTGAGAAATTATGACGAGACAATCGAGTAGAAGGCCAAGGCCAGAGAGGAGCGAACAACAAGGAATTCAAGAGGCTTCCTTAGGAGCGAATCAACCATCGATCTTCATCACTAGGGAAGAGATGGAGACTATGATGAAGAAGCAAGAGGAGTTGATTCAGAGTTTATTTCAACTGATAGGACAGCTTGGAGAACAGAATAGGGAAGCCAATGGAGTCCAGAACGGAGCAGGACCATCCGGCATAGCACCTGGATTAGGGGGCACACCCATGGAGAACATCGATCCAGTTTCGAAGAGAGAAAGAGAAGCATCTGCGCAACCCTGGAGTACCAGAGGAGTGAACGCTCAGTCAAGGGGGAAGATCCCAGAATTCCCTCAAGAACTCGGGGGGCAGGTTGAAAGTAACGAACGAAGATTACATCTTGGAGACAACGACAAGTTGGCAGAGATGGTCAGGCGAGCAATGAGAGGCGGTTTGGTGAACAAAGACCTAGAGGATGTTAATAGGAGTCCTTTCACTCCAGCAATCAGACAAGCTAGAAACCCACCGGATTTCAAATTACCATCGCTGGATATGTATGACGGGAGAACGGACCCCACGGTCCATCTGACGAAATATATGAGGCATATGGAGGTGCTAGGGGCATCAGAGGAGGTTATGGCCCGGTGCTTTCCATTGTATTTGACGGATATTGCAGCATTGTTGTTTAGACAACTGGAAAATGGATCCATCGGAACGTGGAATAGTTTAATTGAGAGATTTATGAGGCAATTCAGGGTTCACATCACAAGACCCAAGAACGTGATGAATTTGGCAACCCTAAAGAAGAAAACCGGAGAGACCTTGAGGAATTATCTAGCGCGATTCAATGCAGCAGCAGCTTTAGTGGATCGAGCAGTTCCATCTATGGTGGTAATGGCAGCTGTGTCCGGAGTAGTGGATGGCACAGAGTTCAAAAATTCATTGACTAAAGACCCACCTGTGGATCTAGAGGAATTCTACCACGAGGCAGAAAAGTTTTTACAATTAGAGGATGTGAATGCAGAAAGAGAAGAAGGAGAGGGAATAGAAGTTTATGTGCTTAAGGACAAAAAGTCTCTCGAAAAGGACTCAGACAAGGATAAAGGAAAACGAAGGGCCGAGGATTATGAGCACTGGTCAAAACGGCAGCGGAGGTAGCGGCGATTCACTACCTACACTGAGCTGACTGAGAGTTTGGAACGCATTTATCAGGATACCAAGGAGCAGGTTCCATATCGTAAGCCGATGCGAAGGGATCCAACCTCTAGCGAGAGAAAATCAGACAAGTTTTGTGTATTTCATGAATTAAACGGCCATAACACTAATGATTGCAGGCATCTGAAGGACGAGGTGGAAGGACATATCAGGAACGGTATGCTCCTTCAGTATGTGAGGAGGCGAGCTCCAGCGGTGGAGCAAGAGCGGCCAACGTCTACATCAGCCAGAGGCGACCCTGAATCAAGGCACCGTTTGATTATCAATTAGTTAAAATAATGATGAACAAGTCGCAAGCTTCCACTAATGCAATTGAGTCATTTACACATGTACGAGATCGCTAACGTTCTCCAGGCATGCTCTGAGTGATCATTGATTGTTTCGTAGTGGGAACTTACACTTTGACATCTTTGCTTTGCTTTTATTTCATGTTGATTTGGACATTTGAACTTGATTTGTTTGAACACTTTTGTTTTTGAAACTCATTTGTTGAATAGATATTTGATTCTGATAACTTTGAAATGGCTAAGCTACTTGCACATGTACGGGGTCGCGAACGCTCCTTAGGCATGCTTTGAGATAGTGACATACCCTAACAAATGATCCGGGGACCCACTCGAACGTGAACCCGGTATTAACAGTATCAAACCCCTCCGGGCACACTTATTCGCCTCCAATAGACACACAAACAATCCAGGAACTCACCCGAACGTGATCCTGGCATTCATAACATCAAGCCCTCCCGGGCACGCAAACTCGCCACGAACGGAACCCGACTTCGAACGGTCACAAACTCGCCTCGAACGGCACACGATCACGAACGATCACAATTCGCCACGAACGGCACCCGACTATGAACAGTCACAAACTCGCCTCGAACGGCACACGATCACGAACGATCACAATTCGCCTCGAACGGCACTGGACCGCGAACGGTCACAATTTGCCTCGAACGGCACAACTCATCTTACCTCAAACGGCTCGATCGCGAACGGTCGTCATTTGAGGTCCGCCACCTGATCGCTGACTATTATATCTCGCCTCAAATGGCTCGATCGCGAGCGGTCGTCATTTGAGGACCACCACTTGACCGCGCACTGTCGCACTTTACCTCGAATGACTCGATCATGAATAATCGTCATTTGAAGTTGAACGCTTGACCTTGAACGGTCACATTCCACCGCAGATGACTCAATCCCGAACGATCGACGCATGGATTTATACGCTTGACCGTGCACGGTCGTACTTCACCTCAAATGACTCGATCACGAACGATCGTCATTTGAAGTTAGGCGCTTGACCATGAACGGCCGCGCTTCATCCCAAATAGCTCGACCCCAAACGATCATCATTTGAGGACATCTGAAACTATCAAGTTCTTTGCAGGTTGATGACAGGATATGAACATCCAACTCAAGGCATTGCAAAACACACCTTCCTACCGCAGGGTATGTTTTGGGGGGCAAGATGTTATCCCGCTTTTTGGGCAAAGCCGTGATACCAAAAGATCGGTCAAAAAAAAGACAGTTCGTCTCAGAAATTGGTCGTACTTCACTTCGCTATGGATATCGATGAATTTTGTCCGAGTCCGGATTAGGCCATAATCAACAAGACATGATGAGCAAAGCCATGAAAGCTAGTGTTTCAAGTTTCAAGTCAATCCGAGTTCGTATGCTCAAGATGTGATGGATTCAATTTGAGAAAGGTAGTCATTGTATGGTTCGAACCCATCATGATTGGAGTACTTTGAAACCATCTACTTCGAACCCATCCATTATTCTTGCCTCGAACCCATCTAGTTCGAACCCATCTAGTTCGAACCCATCTGGTTCGAAACCATCCCGTAGCCTTCCTTCGTACCCACCAAGAAGAAGTCCTTCGAATCCACGACGTCACCCAGCTTCGTATCCATCCAACTGAAGCCCCTCCGTATCCTCGCTTCGAATCCATGCGAGCACTTACTTCGAATCCATCCTCACAAGTATGTTCGAGCCCATCATGTTCGAATCCATAAGAAGAAGGGATGTTCGAATCCATCAGCTAACATCTTCCTTCGATTCCACCTTTGCTTCGACTCCATCAAGCAAGCCCCCAGACAGCCTTGCTTCGAATCCATCGATCACCATTAGTTCGAATCCATACAACTAAAAGAACTCCTCCTCCATTACCTGCCTGACTTCGAATCCTCATGTTCGAATCGATCCACAGTAGCCCATCTTGATCGATTCGAATCACTACCGGCTTCATCGATTCGAAGCGCGTCTTCGAATCCATCCTTCCGAATCCACTTGGTCAACGCGGCAAAGGACTCAGAGTCGACCCAATCAACTCGGCGAAAAATATGGATCGACTCGAAGAAGGCGCGCCACGTCAACCCACTTACACGCCCTTGGATCGATTCGAAGTACTCGATTCAAATTGATCTGTTCGAACCAAACAGCACACCGAGGAGCACCATTTCGAACCGATCATAACTCTCAAACCACTAATCCAAATTCCATGAAATTTTTGCAGGAGTTCGTCTACATGTCGAAGAATGTCCACGCCAAGTTTGATCAAGATTGGATAAGATCTTGATAGATTCGAACCAAGGGTCGAATCGATCCCAATGTGGGCCCGGATCTCTAGGTTTCGGCCATGTGGGCCCCCTCACGTGCCAGAAGTGGTCTACCTGATTTTTAGGAGAAATATCAGCCTCCTACGCCTATAAATAGCACCCTGAAGCCTTCAGAAAGGGGGATCTTCCGGGAACTTCTGCCATTGAACACCGAGACTCTGCCGGATTCAGTTCTATTCATCATAATCGCTGTTGTATTCAGATTTCAAAGCTATTATCAACTGTAATCCGTTGTAATCAATCTAATCAAGCAAAGAAATAAAGAGAAAACCTTCAAAGTGGACATAGGCACGAACGCCGAACCACTATAAATCCTGTGTTTGTTATTGTTGTCTGTGAGTTATTGTGATTTGTTGCTTAGATCTGAATTCTATATTGATTGTT
Source organism: Allium cepa (assembly GCA_030765085.1). Classification (NCBI taxonomy): domain Eukaryota; kingdom Viridiplantae; phylum Streptophyta; class Magnoliopsida; order Asparagales; family Amaryllidaceae; genus Allium; species Allium cepa. The sequence goes on along the minus strand of CM060943.1, from coordinate 30,097,858 downwards.
GCTGAGTTCTGTGTTGATTATTATCGATTTGAGTACGTAAACGGGTGCTTTCACGACGTTGGGTGTTTGTGACCAATTTTGGCGCAAACAATGATAGCTTTCTGCCGTCACTGGCTTGTTTCATACACAAAAAATCCAATCCAAATCTGAATCGGGTCATGGAAGTTTTTTACTCTTCGTTTTTTCGTCACGTGGATTTTTTCTGTAAAACGGGATCCCCGTGGCTGGTCTATGACTTACCATCGCTGGAGAGTGGTGCACCATGGTACTGCACCATTTCAAATCCATGCACCCATTTCTAAAGGTCGTACGGCACTGTTTCGTCATTTTGGATTGATGTTGCACCTTCCACCGTAGACGTTGCACCTTCCACCGTAGATGTTGCACCCTGTGGATATCGATTTTTCGGAGGGACATAACTCTTGGCTCGTTTAGAGTTACGGGAGCCATAACCAGTCAAAACGAAGGTATCTGTGAGTTCTACAACTATGACGGCTTTTAGCCATCACTGGTTAGTTTCATACCCAAAAAATACTATCCGAACCTCAATCGGGTCGTGGAAGTTTTTTACCCTTCGTTTTTCCTCACGTGGATTTTTTCTGTAAAACGGTATCCCCGTGGCTGGTCTATGACTTACCATCGCTGGAGAGTGGTGCCGGAGAGTGGAGCACCATGGTACTGCACCGTTTCAAGTCCATGCACCCATTTCTAATGGTCGTACGGCACTGTTTCGTCATTTTGGACGGATGTTGCACCTTGCACCGTAGATGTTGCACCCTGTGGATATCGATTTTTCGGAGGGACATAACTCTTGGCTCGTTTAGAGTTACGGGAGCCATAACCAGTCAAAACGAAGGTATCTGTGAGTTCTACAGCTATGATCGCTTTCAGCCATCACTGGTTAGTTTCATACCCAAAAAATCATATCCGAACCTCAATCGGGTCGTGGAAGTTTTTTAACCTTCGTTTTTCGTCACGAGGATTTTTTCTGTAAAACGGGATTCCCGTGGCTGGCCTATGACTTACCGTAGCTGGAGAGTGGTGAACCATGGTACTTCTCTGTTTCAAATCCATGCACCCATTTCTAAAGGTCGTACGGCACTGTTTCGTCATTTTGGATTGATGTTGCACCATGCACCGTAGATGTGGCACCCTGTGGATATCGATTTTTCGGAGGGACATAACTCTTGGGTCGTTTAGAGTTACGGGGGCCATAACCAGTAAAAACGAAGGTATCTGTGATTTCTACAGCTATGACAGCTTTCAGCCATCACTGGTTAGTTTCATACCCAAAAAATCCTATCCGAACCTCAATCGGGTCATGGAAGTTTTTTACCCTTCGTTTTTCGTCACGTGGATTTTTTCTGTAAAACGGGATCCCCGTGGCTGGTCTATGAGTTACCATCGCTGGAAAGTGGTGCACCATGGTACTGCACCGTTTCAAATCCATGCACCCATTTCTAAAGGTCGTACGACACTGTTTCGTCATTTTGGACGGATGTTGCACCTTGCACCGTAGATGTTGCACCCTGTGGATATCGATTCTTCGGAGGGCCATAACTCTTGGCTCGTTTAGAGCTATGGGAGCCATAACCAGTAAAAACGAAGGTATCTGTGAGTTCTACAACTATGACAGCTTTCAGCTGTCACTGGTTAGTTTCATACCCAAAAAATCCTATCCGAACCTCAATCGGGTCAAGGAAGTTTTTTGCCCTTCGTTTTATCGTCGCATGGATTTTTTTCTGTAAAACGGGATCCCCGTGGCTGGTCTATGATTTACCATCGCTGGAGAGTGGTGCACCGTGGTATTGCACTATTTCAAATCCATGCACCCATTTTTAAAGGTCGTACCGCACTGTTTCGTCATTTTGGACGGATGTTGCACCTTGCACCGTAGAATGTTGCATCCTATGGATATCGATTCTTCGGAGGGCCATAACTCTTGGCTCGTTTAGAGTTACGGGAGCCATAACAAGTCAAAACAAAGTTATCTGTGAGTTCTACAGCTATGACAGATTTCAGCCGTCACTGGTTAGTTTCATACCCTAAAAATCCTATACGAACCTCAATCGGGTCAAGGAAGTTTTTTACCATCCGTTTTATCGTCACGTGGATTTTTTCTGTAAAACGGGAAGCCGTGGTTGGTCTATGATTTACCATCGCTGGAGAGTGGTGCACCATGGTACTGCACCGTTTCAAATTCTTGCACCCATTTCTAAAGGTCGTACCGCACTGTTTCGTCATTTTGGACGGATGTTGCACGTTGCACCGTAGATGTTGCACTCTGTGGATATCGATTATTCGGAGGGCCATAACTCTTTGCTCGTTTAGAGTTACGGGAGCCATAACCAGTCAAGACGAAGGTATCTGTGAGTTCTACAGCTATGACGGCTTTCAGTCGTCACTGGTTAGTTTCATAACCAAAAAATCCTATCCGAACCTCAATCGGGTCATGGAAGTTTTTTAACCTTCGTTATTCCTCACGTGGATTTTTTCTGTAAAACGGGATCCCCATGGATGGTCTAAGACTAACCATCGCTGAAGAGTGGTGCACCATGGTACTGCACCATTTCAAATCCATGCACCCATTTCTAAAGGTCGTACCGCACTGTTTCGTCATTTTGGACGGATGTTGCACCTTGCACCGTAGATGTTGCACCCTGTGGATATCGATTCTTCGGAGGGCCATAACTCTTGGCTCGTTTAGAGTTACGGGAGCCATAACCAGTCAAAACAAAGGTATCTGTGATTTCTATAGCTATGATGGCTTTTAGCCGTCACTGGTTAGTTTCATACCCAAAAAATCCTATCCGAACCTCAATCGGGTCAAGGAATTTTTTACCCTTCGTTTTATCGTCACGTGGATTTTTTCTGTAAAACGGGATCCCCGTGGCTGGTCTATGATTTACCATCGCTGGAGAGTGGTGCACCATGGTACAGCACCATTTCAAATCCATGAACCCATTTCTAAAGGTCGTACGATACTGTTTCGTCATTTTGGACGGATGTTGCACCTTGCACCGTAGATGTTGCACCCTGTGGATATCGATTTTTCGGAGGGACATAACTCTTGGCTCGTTTAGAGTTATGGGAGCCATAACCTGTAAAAACGAAGGTATCTGTGAGTTCTACAGCAATGACGGCTTTCAGCCGTCACTGGTTAGTTTCATACCCAAAAAATCCTATCCGAACCTCAATCGGGTCAAGGAAGTTTTTTACCCTTCGTTTTATCGTCACGTGGATTTTTTCTGTAAAACGGGATCCCCGTGGCTGGTCTATGATTTACCATCGCTGGAGAGTGGTGCACCATGGTACTGCTCCAATTCAAATCCATGAAACCATTTCTAAAGGTCGTACGGCACTGTTTCGTCATTTTGGACGGATGTTGCACCGTAGATGTTGCACCCTGTGGATATCGATTCTTCGGAAAGCCATATCTCTTGGCTTGTTTAGAGTTACGGGAGCCATAACCAGTCAAAGAGAAGGTATCTGTGAGTTCTACAGTTATGAAAGCTTTCAGCCGTAACTGGTTAGTTTCATACCCAAAAAATCCTATCCAAACCTCAATCGGGTCATGGAAGTTTTTTACCCTTCGTTTTTTCGTAACGTGGATTTTTACTGTTAAACGGGATCCCCGTGGCTGGTCTACGATTTACCAACGCTGGAGAGTGGTGCACCATGGTACTGCACTGTTTCAAGTCCATGCACCGATTTCTAAAGGTCGTACGACACTGTTTCGTCATTTTGGATGGATGTTGCAACTTGCACCGTAGAAGTTGCACCCTGTGGATATCGATTCTTTGGAGGGCCATAACTCTTGGCTCGTTTGGAGTTACGGGAGCCATACCAGTCAAAACGAAGGTATCTGTGAGTTCTATAGCTATGATGGCTTTCAGCCGTCACTGGTTAGTTTCATACCCAAAAAATCCTACCCGAACCTCAATCGGGACATGGAAGTTTTTTACCCTTCGTTTTTCGTCACGTGGATTTTTTCTGCAAAACGGGATCCCCGTGGCTTGTCTATGATTTACCATCGCTGGAGAGTGGTGCACCATGGTACTGCACCGTTTCAAATCAATGCACCCATTTCTAAAGGTCGTACGACACTGTTTCGTCATTTTGGACGGATGTTGCACCTTGCACCGTAGATGTTGCACCCTGTGGATATCGATTCTTTGGAGGGCCATAACTCTTGGCTCGTTTAGAGTTACGAGAGCCATAACCAGTCAAAACGAAGGTATCTGTGAGTTCTATAGCTATGATAGCTTTCTGCCATCACTGGTTAGTTTCGTACCCAAAAATCCTATCCGAACCTCAATCGGGTCAAGGATGTTTTTTACCCTTCGTTTTTTCGTCACGTGGATTTTTTCTGTAAAACGGGATCCCCGTGGCTGGTCTGTGATTCACCACCGCTAGTGAGTGGTGCACCCTGGTACTGCACCGTTTCAAATCCATGCACCCATTTCTATAGGTCGTACGGCACTGTTTCGTCATTTTGGACGGATGTTGCACCTTGCACCGTAGATGTTGCACCCTGTGGATATCGATTCTTCGAAGGGAAATAACTCTTGGCTCGTTTAGAGTTACGGGAGCCATAACCAGTCAAAACGAAGGTATCTGTGAGTTCTACAGCTATGATGGCTTTCAGTCGTCACTGGTTAGTTTCATACCCAGAAAATCCTATCCGAACCTTAATCGGGTCATGGAAGTTTTTTACCCTTCGTTTTTCGTCACGTGGATTTTTTCGGTAAAACGGGATCCCCGTGGCTGGTCTATGATTTACCATCGCTGGAGAGTGGTGCACCATGGTACTGCACAGTTTCAAATCCATGAACCCATTTCTAAAGGTCGTACCGCAGTGTTTCGTCATTTTGGATGGATGTTGCACCTTGAACCGTAGATGTTGCACCCTGTGGATATCGATTCTTCGGAGGGCCATAACTCCTGGCTCGTTTAGAGTGACAGAGCCATAAGCAGTCAAAACGAAGGTATCTGTGAGTTCTACAGCTATGATGGCTTTCAGCCGTCACTGGTTAGTTTCATATAGAAAAAATCTATCCGAACCTCAATCGGGTCATGGAAGTTTTTTACCCTTCGTTTTTTCTCACGTGGATTTTTTCTGTAAAACGGGATCCCCGTGGCTGGTCTACGATATACCATCACTGGAGAGTGGTGCACCATGGTACTCCACCGTCTCAAGTCCATGCACCCATTTCTAAAGGTCGTACGGCACTGTTTCGTCATTTTGGACGGATGTTGCACCTTGCACCGTAGATGTTGCACCCTGTGGATATCGATTCTTCGGAGGGCCATAACTCTTGGCTCGTTTAGAGTTACAGGAGCCATAACCGGTCAAAAAGAAGGTATCTGTGAGTTGTACAGCTATGATAGCTTTCAGCCGTCACTGGTTTGTTTTATACCCAAAAAATCCTATCCAAATCTCAATCGGGTCATGGAAGTTTTTTACCCTTCGTATTTTCGTCACGTGGATTTTATCTGTAAAACGGGATCCCCGTGGCTGGTCTATGACTTACCATCGCTGGAGAGTGGTGCACCATGGTACTGCACCATTTTAAATCCATGCACCCATTTCCAAAGTTCGTACGGCACTGTTTCGTCATTTTGGATTGATGTTGCACTTTCCACTGTAGATGTTGCACCCTGTGGAGATCCATTTTTCGGAGGGACATAACTCTTGGCTCGTTTAGAGTTACGGGAGCCATAACCAGTCAAAACGAAGGTATCTGTGAGTTCTACAACTATGACGGCTTTTAGCCATCACTGGTTAGTTACATTCCCAAAAAATACTATCCGAACCTCAATCGGGTCATGGAAGTTTTTTACACTTCGTTTTTCCTCACATGGATTTTTTCTGTAAAACGGTATCCCCGTGGCTGGTCTATGACTTACCATCGCTGGAGAGTGGTGCACCATGGTATTGCACCGTTTCAAATCCATGCACCCATTTCTAAAGGTCGTACGGCAGTGTTTTGTCATTTTGAACGGATGTTGCACCTTGCACCGTAGATGTTGCACCCTGTGGATATCGATTCTTCGTAGGGCCATAACTCCTGGCTCGTTTAGAGTGACGGGAGCCATAACCAGACAAAACGAAGGTATCTGTGAGTTCTACAGCTATGATGGCTTTCAGCCGTCACTGGTTAGTTTCATACCCAAAAAATCTATCCGAACCTCAATCGGGTCACGGAAGTTTTTTACCCTTCGTTTTTTCTCACGTGGATTTTTTCTGTAAAACGGGATCCCCGTGGCTGGTCTACTATTTACCATCACTGGAGAGTGGTGCACCATGGTACTGCACTGTTTTAAGTCCGTTCACCCATTTCTAAAGGTCGTACGACACTGTTTCGTCATTTTGGACGGATGTTGCACCTTGCACCGTAGATGTTGCACCCTGTGGATATCGATTTTTCGGAGGGACATAACTCTTGGCTCGTTTAGAGTTACGGTAGCCATAACCAGTCAAATTGAAGGTATCTGTGAGTTCTACAGCTATGATAGCTTTCAGCCATCACTGGATAGTTTCATACCCAAAAAATCATATCCGAACCTCAATCGGGTCATGGAAGATTTTTACCCTTCGTTTTTCGTCACGTGGATTTTTTCTGTAAAACGGGATTCCCGTGGCTGGTCTATGACTTACCATCGTTGGAGAGTGGTGCACCATGGCACTGCACCGTTTCAAATCCATGCACCCATATCTAAAGGTCGTACGGCACTGTTTCGTCATTTTGGATTGATGTTGCACCATGCACCGTAGATGTTGCACCCTGTGGATATCGGTTTTTCGGAGGGACATAACTCTTGGCTCGTTTAGAGTTACGGGGGCCATAACCAGTCAAAACGAAGGTATCAGTGAGTTCTACAGCTATGACAGCTTTCAGCCATCACTGGTTAGTTTCATACCCAAAAAATTCTATCCGAACCTCAATCGGGTCATGGAAGTTTTTTACCCTTCGTTTTTCGTCACGTGGATTTTTTCTGTAAAACGGGATCCCCGTGGCTGGTCTATGAGTTACCATCGCTGGAAAGTGGTGCATCATGGTACTGCACCATTTCAAATCCATGCATCCATTTCTAAAGGTCGTACGACACTGTTTCATCATTTTGGACAGATGTTGCACCTTGCACCGTAGATGTTGCACCCTGTGGATATCGATTCTTCGGAGGGCCATAACTCTTGGCTCGTTTAGAGTTACGGGAGCCCTAACCAGTAAAAACGAAGGTATCTGTGAGTTCTACAACTATGACAACTTTCAGCCGTCACTGGTTAGTTTCATACCCAAAAAATCCTATCCGGACCTCAATCGGGTCAAGGAAGTTTTTTACCCTTCGTTTTATCGTCACGTGGATTTTTTCAGTAAAACGGGATCCCCGTGGCTGGTCTATGATTTACCATCGCTGGAGAGTGGTGCACCGTGGTACTACACCGTTTCAAATCCATGCACCCATTTCTAAAGGTCGTACCGCACTGTTTCATCATTTTAAACGGATGTTGCACCTTGCACCGTAGAATGTTGCACCTTGTGGACATCGATTCTTCGGAGGGCCATAACTCTTGGCTCGTTTAGAGTTACGGGAGCCATAACCAGTCAAAACAAAGTTATCTGTGAGTTCTACAGCTACGACGGATTTCAACCGTCACTGGTTAGTTTCATACCCTAAAAATCCTATCCGAACCTCAATCGGGTCAAGGAAGTTTTTTACCCTCCGTTTTATCGTCACGTGGATTTTTTCCGCAAAACGGGATCCTCGTGATTGGTCTATCATTTACCATCGCTGGAGAGTGGTGCACCATGGTACTGCACCGTTTCAAATCCACGCACCTATTTCTAAAGGTCGTACCGCACTGTTTCGTCATTTTGGACGGATGTTGCACCTTGCACCGTAGATGTTGCACCCTGTGGATATCGATTATTCGGAGGGCAATAACTCTTGGCTCGTTTAGAGTTACGGGAGCCATAACCAGTCAAAACGAAGGTATCTGTGAGTTCTACAGCTATGACGGCTTTCAGTTGTCACTGGCTAGTTTCATACCCAAAAAATCCTATCCGAACCTCAATCCGGTCATGGAAGTTTTTTACCCTTCGTTATTCCTCACGTGGATTTTTTCTGTAAAACGGGATCCCCGTGGCTGGTCTAAGACAAACCATCGCTGAAGAGTGGTGCTGAGACGACCGCCCATGACTCCCGCACCAAAACAAGGAAATAGTGCGCTGAAAGGCGTGCCAGGCAGCCATGAACGATAGTCAGGGCAAAACAAAACAGAAACTCTATCGTACAACTCACAGCGCATGGACAAAATACAATAGAGAAATATATGTATATAGTGAAGCTCATAACATAATATCATCACATAGACTTCATAAAGGTTTGATACAAACATCTGAACAATCAATACATCAAGCCTCACTACGTAACACTCAAAACATATACAAGCAGCGGAATATCCAGTACGTATAGTAGGAAAACTAATATGCTAGCCTCCAGCTCGTCTTCGTCATCAACTTCGTAGATCCTAAAGAACAGCACCTGTCACCTGCTACCTAGGCTGCCCATCCCATCATGGATGAATAGCCAAAGGTAATAAGAGTTGAACATAAAACCTTGAGTCAGACAACAGTCTTAGTGAGCAGTAAATTAACTATCAAACATACCAAAAGAGCATAAAGGATAAAAGGAATAGGAACTCAACCATCCCACTCCACCTCATTCTACAGTGATAGCCCCCAGACCCATTAAGCATAAACAAGCACAGCAAAGCAGACAATTTAAGTAAAGTAATTATCACTCAAGTCAAGGTCGATGTTTTCCAAATACAAACCCCCAAGGCCTAAACCAAGATCAGATAAGCACCCAGAAAACACCGCTCTTGAGGCCGAATGATGGTACAATCAAACATCCATGACTCTGGCTATCACTGTTAACATTGCCTCGATATCACCGTTAATTGAATGACCGGCACCTTCTTTCAGCCGTCCGTCAAGGGTTAATGGCAACCCCGGTTCTAGACATAACTCCGCACGTCATCATGACCCGTGCCTAGGACTATCGCATCTGCCCAGAGTTGTGACGACCGCCCATGACTCCCGCACCAAAACAAGAAAATAATGCACTGAAAGGTGTGCCTGGCAGCCATGGACGATAGTCAGGGTAAAATAAAACATTAAACTCTATCGTACAACTCACAGCGCATGGATAAAATACAATAGAGAAATATAATATAGTGAAGCTCCATAGAACAGAACATCATCATATAAGCATCATAGTAGTTTTAAACAAACATATGAATCATCCATACATCAAAGCCTCACTACATATCACTCAAACAAATACAGCAGCGGAACACCCAGTACATATAATATGAAAATAATATGCAAAAGCCTCCTGCTCGTCTTCGTCATCATCAGCGTAGATCTCCAAGAACAGCACCTGTCACCTGCTACCTTGTCTGCCCATTCCAACATGGATGAACAGCCCAAGGTAATAAGAGGAGACATAAAACCTTGAGTCAGACAAAGTCTTAGTGAGCAGTAAATCAACTATCATACATATCAAAAGAGCATAAGGGATAAAAGGAATAAGAACCAAACCATCCCACCCCACCTCTTTCTACAGTGATAGCCCCCAGACACACACTAAGGAGAAGCAAACATAACATAGCAGAAAATTAAGGTAAAGCAATAATCACTCGAGTCAAGGGCGGTGTTTTCCAAATACAAACCCCCAAGGCCTAAACCAAGATCAGATAAGCACCTAGAAAATACCGCTCTTGAGACCGAATGATGATACAACCAAACATCCATGATTCTGGCTATCACTGTTATCCTTGCCTTGATTTCACCGTTAATTGAATGACCACCTGTCAAGGGCTAATGGTAACCCTGGTTTTAGACATAACTCCGCACGTCATCGTGACCCGTGCCTAAGCCGAACGCATCAGCCCAGAGTACTAGCACGTCATCGTGACCCATGCTTGGAACGTCATCGTGACCCGTTCCAACGTACCCTTGCTTTGAGTATGCTAGAACCTTCAACAACGATGAGATCTTAGCCTCCTAGTCATCCTCCATGACGACTATTTCCATACTAGCTCAAGCGCCTCTCAAGCTAACCATTATCCACACCAACTCGGACCGCATCACCGAGTTATCAACATATCTTCGCACGTCGTCGTGACCCGTGCTTGGAACGTCATCATGACCCGTCCCATCTCAACATATGCCTTGCCTCATCACATCATAGCAAAGTCCCATCTCAATATCATGCTTTGCCTTCTCGCATCATGGCAAGGTCCCACATCCTCGAATCCATCCATATGAGCTTCCACATCCGCTTCATATGCCACAGGCAGCTTTCCTTATCCAAGAGCCTTTCCACTTGGCTTTTGAATCACCATCTAACATACTTGTCCAAGTCAAGTAATCGATCAACTAATCAATCAAATCAAACATTAATCCAAGCAATCAATCATTCAACAAGATCTAAATCGACAATCAAGTAATCAAATTGATCTATATAGGCATTTATAATTATAATGGCAATTTCGTAAATAAATGAGCATAGATCTAACATACATGAATCATGGGTTTTTAGCATAGATCAAACAAATATAAAGCATGGGTTTTGTCTCTACAACTAGATGAATGAACTTGCAAAAGTAAACATCTTCATAAGTAATGGATCTATACTTGGATTTAAAGAAAAATGCATAAAATCACTATCTACAACACTCCAACAAACCACCAATCCAATACACTCCTTTGGGTCCGCGTGAGAGATAAGTACAACTCACCATATCACCTAAACACCTCAAAAACTATCAACTCCAGATCTGGACAGCGATGATCAAGGCTTGATCCGGCAAAATCTTGCTTCAATCGATGAAATCTCACTCGAACGGATGAAGATCTTCAACTTTGGCCCTTGAATCTTTGATCTTGATCTTCAATCTTGGATGGATGTTAGAACTAGATTGGAATGGAGAAAAGAAGGCGAAGAAATGTTGTAGTCGAGTTCTCAAAATGGCAGCACTTCGTCGCTTCAAAATCCGGTGCCAAAAAGTGAGCCAAACCCCTCTATTTATAGGCTGATTTCACCCTTAGGTCGTCGCCCAGTTTTAGATCGTTGCCGACCTAAAGATCCCCGACCTAACTTAGGTCGTTTATGACCTAAGTCTCAATAGTACATGCGACCTAAAACACAGCCGCCTTCCTTAACTCGAACCAACGACCTACGACCTAAGACCCTGCCGACTCATGACACAACGGCTTAACTGGGTACACGGCATACGACTTACGACTTATCCAAACACACAAGATCTCACGACCTAACTCCTATGCGACCTAACAAACAAGGCCGACTTAGCACACACACACTTACACGACCTATCAACTAACACGAGTTACGACCTAACAACTCATAGCGGCCTTCCTTAGGTCGTCTAACGACCTAACTAACCTACCGACCTAACTATGCTACGACCTAAAACATGTCGACTTAACCACCAAGCCTTAACTCGTCTACGACCTAGCTTCCTTAGGTCGGTCCAAACTTTAGGTCGGTCAGAAATCATAACTCGTAACTGTTTGGTCGTTAAAGCTATGTCGCTAACTATCTTAGGTCGCTCTACCGACCTATCTACCTTAGGTCGTAAAACACTAAACTCGTTAGCCCATAACTCGTCCCATGCCACTAAGTCGTAGCATACTAACTCGCTAACTCTTATAACTCGTTAACGACTCAAAACCCTATAAGCCGTTCAACACCTTAAGTCAGCTAAGCCCATGAGTCGGTCACGACTCAACTCCGAACGACCTAGGCTACCCTTCAACCTAAGCCTCTACACGAGCTAGCATCCATACAACTTAAGCTATGGTCGACTCAGACTCTAAACAACTTAACAATGATTTAAAGCAACTATTTACGATTAGATCGACACGTAAAATACGGGTCGTTACATTCTCTCCCCCTTAGGAATTTCTCCCCCGAAGTTCCAAGCAAACAAGAGCATCCAAAGTTATTCCGCATGCCTACCATCCAAAGCAATCAACAAACCATGCATCCAATTCTAGCCTAGCATGCAGAATTCTAAAACTTAGAACAAGCTACAAATTCATGAGATGTCACGACACTTTAGGGCTATACCTCGAAGAGCTAAGGATGAGCTGCCTTCATCCTCTCTTCCTCCTCCCACGTACAGTCGTTAACATCATCACTCCATTGTATCTTGAGCGACGTAATCGTCTTCCTCCTAAGCTGTTTCGTGTCGGTTCCAACAACACGAAGCGGCTTACGAGGTCTCGAAACAACTGGATCAATCTCTAAATCTTCACAGCTATCAGCAGAAACCACCGTAGTTGGGTCGTGCACATACTTCCGTAGATAAGATACATGAAAAACATTGTGCACACCCGCCATCTTTCCTGGTAACTCCAATCTATAAGCGAGCTTTCCAATTCGCTCGATAATCGGGAATGGTCCAACAAATCTCGGAGTCAATTTCCCTTTCTTCCCGAATCTTATAACATTCTTCAGAGGAGAAATCTTCACAAAAACCATATCACCTATGTCGAATTCCAAATCCTTTCGACGATTATCGGCATAACTTTTCTGACGATCTTGGGCTGCTTTCATTCGTTGCCGAATGATCTCTATACAATCCGAAGTCTGTCGAATCATCTCTGGCCCAAGTATCAACTTTTCTCCAGTTTCCAACCAACATGTCGGAGAGTTACACGGTCTTCCATATAATGCCTCATATGGTGCCATACCAATACTCGACTGATAACGGTTATTATATGCAAATTCCACTAAATGAAGGTGATCTTCCCATGATCCTCCGAAGTCCAAAACACATGCTCTCAAGAGATCTTCCAAAACTCGGTTGACTCTCTCAGTCTGACCATCTGTTTGAGGGTGATAAGCTGTACTCATACACAACTCGGTTCCCAAAACTTGCTGGAAGCTCTTCCAAAATCTACTAGTGAACAATGGGTCTCGATCGCTCACTATACTCTTCGGAACACCATGGAGTCGAACTATCCACTTAACCTAAAGCTCGGCCAACTTCGATGCAGTCCTAGTCGATCGAACAGGAATGAACCTTGCACTCTTAGTCAACCGATCTACGATGACCCAAATCCCTTCATTCCCTGTCCTGGTTCTAGGTAGGCCATCGATAAAATCCATCGACACTTGCTCCCACTTCCATGTAGGAACCTCTAATGGCTGAAGCAATCCACTGGGCTTCTTCTGCTCGACTTTCACCAACTGGCAGTTCATACATTTGGAAATAAAATTTCCAACATCCTTCTTCATGCCTTCCCAGTAATAAGTTCTCTTCATATCCCAATACATCTTATTTCCACCTGGATGAATTGTCAACTTTGAGTGATGACTTTCCCTCAGAACCTCATCTCTCAATCCATCTATATCGGGAACAACTAATCGTCCTTGTTTCCGAAGCCAACCATCTCGATCGACTTCGAATCCTTTAACCTTTTCTGGATTCAATCCAGATTCCAAATCACGGATAATCTTGACAAGCTTATCGTCTCGCTTTTGGCCCTCGCCAATTCTTTCCACAAGAATAGGTCTTATCGATAAGTTTGCCAACATCTCAGGTTCCAATTCACATCTGGGCCTGAAATCAAACCCAGCCAAATACTCGAGACTCTTCCATTCCGAAAACATGGCTCCCAATCCTACATGTCTTCGACTTAACGCATCTGCTACCGCGTTTCCTTTTCCCGCAGTATAGGCTATACCAAAATCATATGATGCTAAAAACTCTGGCCACCGTTGCTGTCGAAGATTCAAATCCTTTTGGGAGAAAAGATACTTCAACGACTTATAATCCGTAAACAACTCGAATCGAACTCCCAATAGATAATGTCTCCACATCTTCAAAGCAAACACAATCGCCGCTAACTCCAAATCATGAGTCGGATAATTCCTTTCATGCGGCTTCAGTTGTCGGCTAGCATATGCAATAACTTTATCCTTCTGCATTAGCACTGCTCCAAGTCCAGTACCACATGCATCGGTGTAAACCGCCATCTCATCATTCCCACTTGGAATAGTCAAAACAGGAGCACTTGTAAATCGCTCTTTCAGGATTACGAAAGATTGCTCACACTTATCATCCCATCTGAACACTTGGTTCTTTTTCGTCAATCCTGTTAACGGTGCAGCTATCTTGGAAAAGTCTTTGATAAACCGACGATAATATCCTGCTAATCCAAGAAAACTTCTCACATCGGATACATTCTTAGGTCTATCCCAATCCTGGATCGCTGCCACCTTAGCGGGATCAACCGCTATTCCATTTCCAGAGATAACATGGCCTAAGAACCTCACTTCACTCTTCCAGAAGTGACACTTCGAAAACTTAGCCTTCAGCTGATGTTTCCGTAAGATTTCCAAAACAATTCTCAAGTATGTCTTGTGTTCCTTCTTAGTTCTGGAATAAATCAGAATATCATCCACGAACACAAGCACGAACTTATTCAGCTGATCTTTGAATACTCTATTCATAAGATCCACAAAATATGCTGGTGCATTGGTCAATCCAAACGGCATTACCAGCCACTCATAAAACCCGGATGGTGTCCTGAAAGCAGTCTTCGGCACACTATCCTTCGCCACTCTCAACTGGTGAAATCCCGTTGCCAAATCCATCTGAGAAAACACCTTAGCCTCGTGGAGCTGATCAAACAAGTCATCTATTCTCGGCAATGGATACTTGTTCTTCTTAGTCACCTTATTCAGCTCACGATAATCGACACACAACCTCAACGATCCATCTGCTTTGGTTGCGAACACAACTGGTGCACCCCCATTCGGACACACTTCTCTGAATGAATCCTTTCTGCAAAAGGTCATCAACATGCACCTTCAACTCTTGCTGTTCCCTAGGCGCCATCCGCCTAAGAGGCATCACAACAGGTCTGGCTCCCTCAACTAGATCGATACGAAACTCGATCTCCCTATGCGGCGGTAACCCTTTGACTTCGTCAAAGACATCCTCAAATCCATTCACAATAGGCACCGATGACAGTCCATCCCGTGGAACAACCAGCGAATACATGAAGCTCATGAAGACTCCTTCTTCATGCTTACATCGTATCACAACCTTTCGCCCTTCCACATTCCCGACTGTCACCTCCAGCCTCTCACAATCAATCCTTGCCGCATACTTCCTAAGCCAGTCCATACCCAAAATGATTCCGAACCCCGCAAAGTTCAGAACAAAACAATCACAAACAAACGAGCAATCATGACTCGACACAACTAGGCCACGGCATAACATACACAAACAAGACGAACCCCCAACTGGATTAGTCACAACCAATGGCCTATCAACAATATCCGGTTTCAAACCCAACCGGCCAACCAAATCATCACAAACAAAAGAATGCGACGCTCCAGTATCAAACAACACTCTAACTGGAACACCACAAATGGAAAGAGTACCTTGAACCACCACACTCTTCCATTTCTCTTTAGTAGTAGGAGCCTTTGAAGATGACGGCACAGCTCCCAAAGCATAAGCTTGCATAATCTGCTTATCTTTCCTCGGCTCTGGACAGTCCTTCTTGATATGTCCCAGCTTATCACAGTTGTGGCACTTCAACTGCACCTTTGGATTCTTGCAATCCCGAGAGAGATGACCCTTCTGTCGGCAGTTGTAGCAGGTCACTTCGCCTTTCGGCTTCTTCTGGCCATCCTTTCCCTTCTGCTGCTGCTGCTTCCTCTTCTTATTTCCACTATGGTCCTTGGTCACAGCAACAACAGAACTTTCCCTAGGAAACAAACTCTCATGCCTGAGAGCTTTCTCCACAATCTTCTCAAACGGATCGTCCAAATGATCCACTAACTGCCTTCCAAGATAATTGTCTAAGCCTATCACAACCTTTTCATTCTTCTGATAGGGAGAATCAATATACGATCTGGCATACTTGGACAAAGCTTCGAACTCATAAATATACTCAAGAACTGGTCTCCCACCTTGCTTGAGCTCAACAAACCTCTTAAACAAAACAAATTTCTGAGCCGTAGAGATGAACTTAGCTTCAAATCTGACTTGGAATTGCTCCCAAGTGATCTCTTCTTCTGGAGTATCAATGGTGATGGAATTCCACCAATCCGCAGCTCTCCCTTGAAGTTGCCTTGATGCAAGCTTCCTCTTAGTTGCATCCTCAATTCCCAAATCACCAAAAATCCTTCGACAAACATCAATCCATCTCTGCACTTCAATGGTCGACTATGTCCCCAAGAAAGCTTTTCCTCCAAGAGAAGTATAGTCCTTGCAAAGCTTAGCAAAATCCACCGGTCTTGGAGCTTGAACTTGAACTCCCACATCTACTGATGATCCTGAAGCAGGTATCCTTCTCATGATCGAAGTCATCTTAGCTTCGAACATCGCAGCATAATCAACAGCTTCCCTAGCAGCACGGCTTTCCCTCGCAGCTTGTCTCTCACTTCGACTCATCCTTAATATCTGTAAAAAGAATGATTAGAACACCTTAAGAAACAACTTCATAAGGAGTTCAAATCCTTCTAAACTACTATATTATATATAGTAATCATTCATCAAAATACAATTACGTCTCTCATACGTAGTTACGTCAGCGAGCGTTGGCTAAAATCGATTAACCAAAGCTCTGATACCAAATGTGACGACCGTCCATGACTCCCGCACCAAAACAAGGAAATAATGCGCTGAAAGGTGTGTCGGGCAGCCATGGACGATAGTCAGGGTAAAATAAAACATTAAACTCTATCGTACAACTCACAGCGCATGGATAAAATACAATAGAGAAATATAATATAGTGAAGCTCCATAGAACAGAACATCATCATATAAGCATCATAGTAGTTTTAAACAAACATATGAATCATCCATGCATCAAAGCCTCACTACATATCACTCAAACAAATACAGCAGCGGAACACCCAGTACATATAATATGAAAATAATATGCAAAAGCCTCCTGCTCGTCTTCGTCATCATCAGCGTATATCTCCAAGAACAGCACCTGTCACCTGCTACCTAGTCTGCCCATTCCAACATGGATGAACAGCCCAAGGTAATAAGAGGAGACATAAAACCTTGAGTCAGACAAAGTCTTAGTGAGCAGTAAATCAACTATCAAACATACCAAAAGAGCATAAGGGATAAAAGGAATAGGAACCAAACCATCCCACCCCACCTCTTCCTACAGTGATAGCCCCCAGACACACACTAAGGAGAAGCAAACATAACATAGCAGACAATTAAGGTAAAGCAATAATCACTCGAGTCAAGGGCGGTGTTTTCCAAATACAAACCCCCAAGGCCTAAACCAAGATCAGATAAGCACCCAGAAAATAACGCTCTTGAGACCGAATGATGATACAACCAAACAACCATGATTCTGGCTATCACTGTTATCCTTGCCTTGATTTCATCGTTAATTGAATGACCACCTGTCAAGGGCTAATGGTAACCCCGGTCTTAGACATAACTCCACACGTCATCGTGACCCGTGCCTAAGCCGAACGCATCAGCCCAGAGTACTAGCACGTCATCGTGACCCGTTCTTGGAACGTCATCGTGACCCGTTCCAACGTACCCTTGCTTTGAGTATGCTAGAACCTTCAACAACGATGAGATCTTAGCCTCCTAGTCATCCTCCTTGACGACTATTTCCATACTAGCTCAAGCGCCTCTCAAGCTAACCATTATCCACACCAACTCAGACCGCATCACCAATTTATCAACATATCTTCGCATGTCGTCGTGACCCGTGCTTGGAACGTCATCATGACCCGTCCCATCTCAACATATGCCTTGCCTCATCACATCATAGCAAAGTCCCATCTCAATATCATGCTTTGCCTTCTCGCATCATGGAAAGGTCCCACATCCTCGAATCCATCCATATGAGCTTCCACATCCGCTTCATATGCCACAGGCAGCTTTCCTTATCCAAGAGCCTTTCCACTTGGCTTTTGAATCACCATCAACCATACTTGTCCAAGTCAAGTAATCGATCAACTAATCAATCAAATCAAACATTAATCCAAGCAATCAATCATTCAACAAGATCTAAATCGACAATCAAGTAATCAAACATGATCTAAGTAGGCATTTATAATTAGAATGGCAATTTCGTAAATAAATGAGCATAGATCTAACATACATGAATCATGGGTTTTTAGCATAGATCTAACAAATATAAATCATGGGTTTTGTCTCTACAACAAGATGAATGAACTTGCAAAAGTAAACATCTTCATAAGTAATGGATCTATATTTGGATTTAAAGAAAAATGCATAAAATCACTATCTACAACACTCCAACAAACCACCAATCCAATACACTCCTTTGGGTCCGCGTGAGAGATAAGTACCACTCACCAAATCACCTAAACACCTCAAAAACTATCAACTCCAGATCTGGACAGCGAAGATCAAGGCTTGATCCGGCAAAATCTCGCTTCAATCGATGAAATCTCACTCGAACGGATGAAGATCTTCAACTTTGGCCCTTGAATCTTTGATCTTGATCTTCGATCTTGGATGGATGTTAGAACTAGATTGGAATAGAGAAAAGGAGGTGAAGAAATGTTGTAGTCGAGTTCTCAAAATGGCAGCACTTCGTCGCTTCAAAATCCGATGCCAAAAAGTGAGCCAAACCCCTCTATTTATAGGCTGATTTCACCCTTAGGTCGTCGCCCAGTTTTAGGTCGTTGCCGACCTAAAGATCCCCGACCTAACTTAGGTCGTTTACAACCTAAGTCTTAATAGTACATGCGACCTAAAACACAGCCGCCTTCCTTAACTCGAACCAACGACCTAAGACCCTGCCGACTCATGACACAACGGCTTAACTGGGTACACGGCATATGACTTACGACTTATCCAAACACACAAGATCTCACGACCTAACTCCTATGCGACCTAACAAACAAGGCCGACTTAGCACACACACACTTACACGACCTATCAAGTAACACGAGTTACGACCTAACAACTCATAGCAGCCTTCCTTAGGTCGTCTAACGACCTAACTAACCTACCGACCTAACTATGCTACGACCTAAAACATGTTGACTTAACCACCAAGCCTTAACTTGTCTACGACCTAGCTTCCTTAGGTCGGTCCAAACTTTAGGTCGGTCAGAAATCATAACTCGTAACTGTTAGGTCGTTAACCCTATGTCACTAACTATCTTAGGTCGCTCTACCGACCTATCTACCTTAGGTCGTAAAACACTAAACTCGTTAGCCCATAACTCGTCCCATGCCACTAAGTCGTAGCATACTAACTCGCTAACTCTTATAACTCGTTAACAACTCAAAACCCTATAAGCCATTCAACACCTTAAGTCGGCTAAGCCCATGAGTCGGTCACGACTCAACTCCGAACGACCTAGGCTACCCTTCAACCTAAGCCTCTACACGAGCTAGCATCCATACAACTTAAGCTATGGTCGACTCAGACTCTAAACAACTTAACAATGATTTAAAGCAACTATTTATGATTAGATCGACACGTAAAATACGGGTCGTTACAAGAGTACTAACACGTCATCATGACCCGTGTCTGGAACGTCATCGTGACCCGTTCCAACGTACTCTTGCTTTGAGCATGCTAGAACCTTCAATAACGATAAGATCCAAGCCTCCTAGTCATCCTCCTCGACGACTATTCTCTCACTAGCTCAAGCGCCTCTCGAGCCCACCATTATCCACACAAACTCGGACCGCATCACCGAGTTATCAACATAGCTTCGCACGTCGTCGTGACCCGTGCTTGGAATGTCATCATGGCCCGTCCCAACTCAACATCATGCTTTGCCTCATCGCATCATAGCAAAGTCCCATCTCAACATCATGGTTTGCCTCATCGCATCATGGCAAAGTCCCATCATCATCGAATCTATCCATATGAGCTTCCACATCCGCTTCATATGCCACAGGCAGCTTTCACCATTCAAAAGCCTTTCCACTTTGCTTTTGAATCATCTTCGACAAACTTGTCCAAATCAAGTTATCAATCAACTAAACAATCAAATCAAACATTAATCCAAGTAATCAATCATTCATACAAGATCTAAATAAACAATTACAACAATAATGGCAATTTCGTAAATAAAGTGTCCAAATCTAACATGCATTCTAACAAGCATGAATCATGAACAATATCTCTACAACTTGATGAATAAACTTGCATAAGTGATCATGTAGTAAAATAGGTGTTGAATCATCATTAACCATAGATCTACATGCAGACTTATGAAAAATGCAAGAAATCACTATCTTTAACACATAAACAAACCACCGATCCAATATACTCCTTTGGGTCTGTGTGAGAGATAAGTACCACTCACCAAATCACCTCAAAAGAAACCCACTTCAGATCTGGACAGCGAAGAACAAAGCTTGATCCGGCAAAATCTCGCTTCAATCGATGAAATCTCACTTCAATGGATGAAGATCTTCAACTTTGGCTCTTGGATCTTCGATTTGATCTTCAACCTTGGATGGATGTAATCACTAGGTTAGAGTGGAGAAAAGAAGTGAAGAAATGTTGTAGTCGAGTTCTCAAAATGGCAGCACTTCGTCGCTTCAAAATCCGGTGCCAAAAAGTGAGCCAAACCCCTCTATTTAAAGGTTGAAAAAACCAATAGTCGTGCCCCCATGAGTCGCCTACGACCCAACACATGAGTCGCCCATGACTCATCAGACCCTACGGCTTACGACTCATGCTTCATGCGACTCAACGGCTCACAGCACACGACTCAACACACACCACTTACGACCTAACGACTCAAGCCCCTAACGACCCAAGCCTTTGAACGACTTATCACCTGTACAACCTAAAGACTTAACCCAGACACGACCCACGACTTATCTATACTGCCGACTCAACGATATGGCCAACCTATCCTTAACTCGTATACGACTTAAAGCATACACGACCTAACACGTGCACGCGACTTAACACTAAGCCTAGGTCCCCTACGACTTATACCGTAACGACTTAAGCCTTAGGTCGTTCACTCCTTAAGTCGGCCTACCTTCCTAAGCCGTTAGCCACTAACCCTTAAGTCGTTACATCCTATAGGTCGTCTGTTCCTATAAGTCGGCCACCCTATGAGTCGTAACTCGTACACGAATCAACTCCGAACAACTTAAGCTACCCTTCAACCTAAGCCTCTACACGAGTTAACTTCATATGACTTAAGCACTAAGTCGTTGACTCCTTGACTCGGCCACGCACTAAGTCGCTCAACACCACTAAGTCGGTCATGACTCATGCCTCCATACGACTTAGGCTACCCACGAGTTAGCTATTTCACGGCCTAACCCCCTTAACCCGTAAACCCTACCACCTAGGTTCAAAACGACTCAAGCAATACTAACGACTTAATACAACTATTTATGATTTTATCGACACGTAAAATATGGTTCGTTACATTCTCTCCCCTTAGGAATTTCGCCCTCGAAATTCCAAACAAACAAGAGCAATCAAAAATATTCCCTATGCCTACCATCCATAGCAATCAACAAACCATGCATCCAATTACTAGCCTAGCATGCAGAATTCTAAGACTAGAACAAGTTACAAATTCGTGAGATGTCACGACACCTTAGGGCCATACTTTGAAGAGTTCAGGATGAGCTGCCTTCATCCTCTCTTCCTCCTCCCACGTACAGTCGTCAACATCATCACTCCATTGTACCTTGAGCAACGTAATCGTCTTCCTCCTAAGCTGTTTCGTGTTGGTTTCGACAACACGAAGCGGCTTACGAGGTCTCGTAACAACTGGATCAACCTATAAATCTTCACAGCTATCAGCAGAAACCACCGTAGTTGGGTCGTGCACATACTTTCGTAGATACGATACGTGAAAAACATTGTGCACACCCGCCATCTTTTCCGGTAACTTTAATCTATAAGCGAGCTTTCCAATTCGCTCGATGATCGGAAATGGTTCAACAAATCTCGGAGTCTATTTCCCTTTCTTTCCGAATCTAATAACATTCTTCAGTGGAGAAATCTTCACAAAAACCATATTGCCTACGTCAAATTCCAAATCCTTACGACGATTATCGGCATAACTTTTCTGACGATCTTGGGCTGCCTTCATTCGATGCATAATGATCTCTATGCAATCCGAAGTCTGTCGAATCATCTCTGGCCCAAGTATCAACTTTTCTCCAGTTCCCAACCAACTTGTCGGAGAGTTACACGGTCTTCCATACAGTGCTTCATACGGTGCCATACCAATGCTTGACTGGTAACTATTATTATACGCAAATTCCACTAAATGAAGGTGATCCTCCCATGATCCTTCGAAATCCAAAACACATGCCCTCAGGAGATCTTCCAAAATTCGGTTGACTCTCTCAGTCTGACCATCTGTTTGTGGATGGTAAACTGTACTCAAACACAACTCAGTTCCCAAAACTTCTTTGAAGCTCTTCCAAAATCCACTAGTGAACAATGGGTCTCGATTGCTCACTATACTCTTCGTAATACCATGGAATCGAACTATCCACTTAACATAAAGCTCAGCCAACTTCGATGCAGTCCTAGTTGATCGAACATGAATAAATCTTGCACTCTTAGTCAAACGATCTACGATGACCCAAATCCCTTCATTTCCTGCCCTGGTTCTAGGTAGACCATCGATAAAATCCATCGATATTTGCTCCCACTTCCATATAGGAACCTCTAATGGCTGAAGCAATCCACTGGGCTTCTTATGCTCGGCTTTTACCAACTGGCAGTTCATACACTTGGAAATAAAATCTCCAACATCCTTCTTCATACCTTCCCAGTAATAGGTTCTCTTCATATTCCGATACATCTTATTTCCACCTGGATGAATCGTCAACTTCGAGTGACGACTTTCCCTAAGAACTTCATCTCTCAATCCATCCATATCAGGAACAACTAATCGTCCTTGCTTCCGAAGCCAACCCTCTCGATCGACCTCGTATCCTTTATCCTTTTCTGGATTCAATCCAGATTCCAAATCTCGGATAATCTTGACAAGCTTATCGTCTCGCTTTTGGCTCTAGCCAATCCTTTCTACAAGAGTAGGTCTTATCGATAGGTTTGCCAACATCTCAGGTTTCAATTTACACCTAGGCCTGAAGTCAAATCCAGCCAAATACTCGAGACTCTTCCATTCCGAAACCATGGCTCCCAATCCCGCATGTCTTCGACTTAACGCATCTGCCACTGCATTACCTTTTCCCGGAGTATAGGCTATATCAAAATCATATGATGCCAAAAACTCTAGCCACCTTTGCTGTCGAAGATTCAAATCCTTTTGGGAGAACATATACTTCAACGACTTATGATCCATAAACAACTCGAATCGAACTCCCAATAGATAATGTCTCCACATCTTCAGAGCAAAAACAATCGCCGCTAACTCCAAATCATGCGTCGGGTAATTCCTTTCATGCGGCTTCAGTTGTCGACTTGCATATGCAACAACTTTATCCTTCTGCATTAGCACTGCTGCAAGTCCAGTACCACATGCATCGGTGTAAACCACCATCTCATCATTCCCACTTGGAATAGTCAAAACAGGAGCACTCGTCAGTCGCTCTTTCAGGATTACGAAAGCTTGCTCACACTTATTGTTATCCTGCTTTTCGGCAAAGCCGCGATACCAAAAGATCGATCGAAAACGAGGGACAGTTCGCCTCAGAGGTTGATCATACTTCGTTTCGCCATGGGTATCACTGAATTTTATCCGAGTCCAGATTGAGCTACAATTGATAGGACACGGAAAGAAAGACCACAGGAGTTAGCATTTCATATTTCAAGTCAAACCGAGTTCGTATGCTCGAGTTATGATCGATTCAATTTGAAGGGAAAGACCAGGTTTCGAAACCATCACTAAACAGTATTTCGGAACCATCACCTTTGAATCGATCGAACTCGAAACCATCAAGGCGCCTCGGCTTCGAAACCATCACTTCGAACCCATCAGATTCGAACCCATCACCTTCGAACCCCTCGGGATGCCTCTGGTTCGAACCCATCAAGTCCGCACCTACCAAGTTCATAACAATGGGCCTCGAATCCATCGGAGAGTAGCTAGTTCGAATCCATCAAGCATCGGTCGTTCGACTCCATCTTCTTGTTCGAACCCATCACGGAGTCCTTGTTCGAACCCATCACGGAGTCCTTGTTCGAACCCAACTGTGTAGCTTCATTCGAAACCACTGGGTCAACCAACCATGGTGACGTGTCTTCCAGCGGTTCGAATGCGCCGAGATATATGGAGTCGAGACGGTCAACTCGGAGTGAAGTCCGGATCGATTCGAAGTTTGCGCTCCATGTCACCACGAAGACGCGTGTCATGATGGATTCGAAACCATCGGTTCGGATACATGGGTTCGAACCAAACAGCTATGCCATAAACCCAATTTCGAATCCATCATATCTCCCAATCTACTAATCCAAATGCATGAAATTTTCACAGATGCTTGCATACATGTTGAAGAATGTCCACGCCAAATCTCACCTCGATTGGACGAATTCTTGATCGGTTCGAATGGAGTTCAAACCGATGCCAAAGTGGGCCCAAACTTCATGAGACCGTGCGTGTGGGCCCCCTCACGTGCCAGAAGAGGTCTCCCGAGTTTTTAGCAAGATATCAACAGCCTACGCCTATAAATAGAGCCCCAGGGCCAACAGAAAAAGGACCTTCGGGATCTTCTGACTCTCAAGCACCCAGACTCTGCCGGATTGACATCTCCATCATAATTTGACTACTGATTTCGAATTTCCAGTTGTAACTTGCTGTTGATCGCTGTAACAACTTGTAAACATTGAAAGAGAATCAATAAAATATGAAAAAACTTCACAGTGGACGTAGGCGACACGCTGAACCACTATAAATCGCTTGTCTACGCATTTTCTTTACTGTTGATTAGAGTTTTTGTTAGATAATATTCATATTCAGTTCATACTCTTGATTGTTATCTCTTCTACGAATCCCGAAGAGTGTTGTGACCAATTTTGGTGCAAACTCTTTGGTGCTTTCACTGAGAAAACCCAGCTTTTCTCCTGCTCGTCGGATCTGTCATCGATACCGGATTGAATAAATCTAAGAGAGAGATCCAGATCTTTGAATTCAAATTCCTTCCATTCTATTCAGATTTGCAAAAGTCTAAGGAAAGGAATCCGACCTTCAGGATGGTTAGCACAAGAACCACCTCTAACGCTATCAATCAAGAAGAACAGGATCGACAGAATCCTGCACCTCTACCTCCATCTAATCAAGATGCTACTGCGCACTCGGAACCCCCACCTCCGCTTACCCGACAAGAGTTGCAGTCGCTTCTCCAAGAGCTGACCCAGAGTCGGCGACAACTAAAAGAACAGCTACGCGCTAACGCCGAGCTGATCAACAAGCTGGATCGTCAGAAGCGAAAGAGATCCAAGAGATACCACGCGACTCGCTCCTCCAGCAAGAGTTCCTCATCTTCCGATTATCATAATCGGTCTCCACGACCCCGACTAGATGGGGATCGTATGCCAACTGCTGGAGATCAACCAACACTAACCGTTGGACAACAGAGAGTTGGTCCGTCGGCCAGTTTCCAAACCGGACCCTCCTCCCGAGGAGGTGCCATCCCTCACCACGCTACAGAGTACCGTACTACTGACGTTGCGGCTCAACCAGGGGTCGACGTTCAAGATCATTCGGACCTGAATCATCGTCATGACGGACGTACTCCTGAACCATACGTCCCAGAGGACTATGAGCCAAGAAGGCAAAACTTGGACCGTGGACAATATCCGGTCCAGCCCTAAAGCATAGAACGTAATCATACTCTGGCACAAGCCGCACAGAACGCGCAAATGCCGGATTTCTCGACAATGATAGGTCAAATGATCCGTGAGAGCCAGGGATTCACAAATGACGATTGGGGGATTACCCGAAGTCACACTCCTTTTACGGACGATATCCTTACTACTGAACCCCCACGGCGATTCCGGATGCCAACTCTACCCATGTACGAACGAAACTCCGACCCCAACCAACATATTCTAAAATATGAATGGTCAATGACTGCTGCCCGTGCCGACGATGCAGTAAAGTGTCGTAGTTTCCCCATATCCTTGGGGGGCATCGCTACCATGTGGTTCACTCGATTGCCACCTCGATCCGTCTCTTCATTTGACCAGTTAGCCACAAAATTCGTTGAGCAATTCCGCATGCACGTCGCAAGACCCAAAGATGTCAACACTCTGTCTAGCGTCACTCAAGCTCCTGGAGAGACACTCAGACACTACTTAGAGAGATTCCATACTGCATGCTTGGAGATCAGCAATCCGAACGATAACTCCATCCTCATGGCGCTAACTAAGGGGATCGACCCCGATTCTGAGTTCGGTAATTGGTTAGCCGGAAAACCACTTGCATCGTTGGACCGTTTCCACGCCAAGGCGGCTCAATTCCTGAGATGGGAAGACGCGAAACAGTCTAGGAAGCAAACCGATGCAAAACCAAGTACGGAAGGGATCCAAAGCAACGTTGCAATCAAACAATCCGGCGAGAGCTCTGGAAAAGTTCAGTTGAACGTCAAAAACAAACAAGCTCGGCGAAGAGAGAGCGTGAATCAAACTAAAAAACAAGATCAAACTCTTGGGCCGTAACGCAAAAATCCGATGTTCGACAGCTATACTCCTTTGAATACTTCACTGGAGGACTTGTATTTACAAACCCGTCATACAATTCAATATGAAAAACCTGTTCCAAGACCGTCGTCAGAGAGACAAATCCAAACAGGAAAGTTTTGCAGGTTTCATGAAAATTACGGGCACAATACGAACGAGTGTCGTCACCTACAAGATCTCGTTGAAAAACTGGTCAGAGAACGGAAGCTTGAACAGTTTGTGCGGACACTGCAGCCCAGAGAAGCGGGCCCATCAAATCCAAACAATGAACCCGATCGACCAAGATATGAGGACTCCAATGGTCCCCGTGGGAGATTGGTGATAAACGCCATCAGTGGCGGACCAACTTTCTCAGGAGCCTGGAACGACGAAGATCGTCGTCACTGTCACACATGACAGGCTCATTCTATCTATGATTTTGCAATTTCCATAAATTCTGAAATTTGAATTTGTAATAAGGCACTGACTTTGCCGTATTTTCTTATTTCAGCAATAAAACATTATCTCTTCAAGCTAGAGCTGTGATTCACCGAATGCAACGTTCAACAATCACGACACACGAAGAGCTAAATTCCATCAAACAGTGGAATTTATTCAAATAGCGAGTGACTGCGATACAACCAGCCACTCACTAAGTGAAACCCCAGCTCAGGGGCAAGCCAACACATCAAAGGCTGAACTGGACCAACACACGACAGTCCTACAACTAGCTCCAACTTCCCACAGCGCGAATTGGAGTATAAACATTCAACAATTCGTTCCCAGAGTGCGAACGGACTCCAACTTCCCACAGCGTGAATTGGAGTATAAACATTCCATAATTCGTTCCCAGAGTGCGAACGGACTCCAACTTCCCACAGCGTGAATTGGAGTATAAACTTTCCATAATTCGTTCCCAGAGTGCGAACGGACTCCAACTTCCCACAGCTTGAATTGGAGTATAAACATTCCATAATTCGTTCCCAGAGTGCGAACGGACTCCAACTTCCCACAGCGCGAATTGGAGTATAAACATTCCATAATTCGTTCCCACTGTGCGAACGGACTCCAACTTCCCACAGCGCGAATTGGAGTATAAACATTCCATAATTCGTTCCCACTGCGCGAACGGACTCCAACTTCCCACAGCGCGAATTGGAGTATAAACATTCCATAATTCGTTCCCACTGCGCGAACGGACCCCAACTTCCCACAGCGCGAATTGGAGTATAAACATTCCATAATTCGTTCCCACTACGCGAACGGACTCCAACTTCCCACAGCGTGAATTGGAGTACAAACATTCCATAACTCGTTCCCTCCGCGCGAACGGACTCCAACTTCCCAGAGCGCGAATTGGAGTATAAACATCAAATCCATCGTACCCAGAGTGCGAACGAACTCCTAAAAAGCCCAAATAGGTGTGACTGACCACCTATCGGCTGACTCTAACTTCCCAGAGCGCGAATTGGAGTATAAACATCAAATCCATCGTTCCCAGAGTGCGAACGAACTCCTAAAAAGCCCAAATAGGTGTGACTGACCACCTATCGGCTGACTCCAACTTCCCAGAGCGCGAATTGGAGTATAAACGTCAAATCCATCGTTCTTAGAGTGCGAACGAACTCCAAAAAAGCCCAAATAGGTGTGACTGACCACCTATCGGCTGACTCCAACTTCCCAGAGCGCGAATTGGAGTATAAACGTCAAATCCATCGTTCCCAGAGTGCGAACGAATTCCTAAAAGGTCCAAATAGGTGTGACTGACCATCTATCGGCTGACTCCAACTTCCCAGAGTGTGAATAAGAGTATAAACATCAAATCCATCGTTCCCAGAGTGCGAACGAATTCCTAAAAAGCCCAAATAGGTGTGACTGACCATCTATCGGCTAACTCCAACTTCCCAGAGTGTGAATTGGAGTATAAAGATCTATTCCAGGTTCCCGGAGTGCGAACCAACCCATCAATGCGAACTCCAAGTTCTCAAAGCATGCATTAGAGTGTAAACACAAATTACAGGTTCCCGGAGCGCGAACCGAAGCATCTATGCTAACTCCAGATTCCCAGAGCACGAGTCGGAGTACAAACAACAATTCAAAGTTCCCGGAGTGCGAACCGAAGTATCAACATCAACTCCAAGTTCTTAAAGCGTGAATTGGAGTACAAACAACAATTCAAAGTTCCCGGAGTGCGAACCGAAGTATCACCGTCAGCTCCAAGTTCCCAAAGTGTGAAGTGGAGTATAAACAGTAATTCTAGGTTCCCAGAGTGCGAACCACATTACAAACATTGATAACTCTCAAATTCCTGGAGTGCAAAGCAGATTATCGATCTCAAAGTATCCTAAGTCCCCAGAATTCGGACATGTGCTTAAGATTTGCAACAAGTGCGATCAACCACCAAAAATACAATTGTTGTACCCCAAAACTGGGGGGCACGAAAGCTAGGTGTCAATCACTAACCGAAGTGATACAACGTCCGAAGTTCAACTCATTCATCAATCACAACTTGTGACCAAGATTTTCAGGCTTGGCAAATGAAACGAACTCTACTTAAACGGTACAAACACCACAAGTACACCGGACCGAAAACAAGACACTGCAAGTACTTAAGCACAAATAAAATAAAAGTTGAAACAAAGAAACTGAATTTTATTTCAACTAACTGAAGACACGGACTTACATACTAATGAGTCTTCCAAAAAACAATCCCTGCTAGCAGGGGCCGAACCTGCATCTATACACTGCTTACTAACAAAAACAAAAAACAAGTACCTATCTACCAAAACATCTACTTGAGAAGCCAATTTACTTCTTCTTTTTTGTCCTTCTTACTAGTGGTTCATCATCAGAATCACTAGGGACAGAAATTCTTCGTTTTGAGTGCCTCCTCTCCAGCGGTGGCTCTTCGGGTGGAGGCATGATGTCAATATCCTCCTCGGAGCTTGAATCTACATTGAGGCTTCCCGCCGGAGGAGTAGGGGTTACTGGATCCGTGACGGAAGATGGGATAGTGCCACCCGATGACACTACCCTAGCAGGTGCTGGACTCTGCGCTGCCGTACTACCACTAACACTACCGCCTTGCCCCGCAGCCTCTATTTCAGCGCTAACTTCGGCCAAAATTTCCTCATCTCGAGTTGCTTGGGCCTAGCTGGGGGCATCCGCAGTCTGCATCGAAGAACTTGAGGTCGGCGGGAGATCACTAACTATGATAAACGGCAAGTCCGTGGAGAACCCGCCCTGCTCACCGAGCAGCTCGCTCACCATTTGTTCCTCAAGAGATAACCCACTCCCCTGTGCCGCCTCGGTTGATACCGCGGTTACAACAGTAGTCTCGGTGGCGATGGCCTTATCCCTTTGGCTTGACTTTTGAGCCACGATAGTCGGCGCAATTCCCGTCACTAGGCAAAATAATAAGTTATTAGTAACTTCTTGAAAAAAAACTCTCTATTTAGAAAACGCTTGAGATAACTTCGGAATACCTTCCCCAGTTTGACTCGCAGACGGCTAAACGGCCTCGGAAGTATGCTCATGAATAGGAGATAAGCGTGGCTGCTCCGGGTCGTAAGCAGGAACAGGTTGCAAACCGACCGCAGATACAGGCACTGACGAAGGCGGTGTGGTGACTTCGGTGACAGCCGAATGGTGCTCAACACCAATCCCTCTCCAACCTCCAGGGATCGGCCACCCATCATCTCCTTCTCATGAGCAATGATAGCGTCATGAAGGACCTTCTTCTCATCCTCAGTCAACAGCCGGTTCTCGAGCTCAAATCGATCGACCGCTTCACCCGGATGCGCTTCCTCTTCCTCCTCAACCAATCGGTCCCAAGCGCTACGAAGGTGAACCGGATAATCCTGAAGCCAGGCCAAGTTTCTGTGTTTTAACACATTGGCGTTGTAAGTTATAAGCAAATCTTCGATATCGGCCTCTAGCCTGGCCTCCGCCCGTTGAACTTTCTCCTCCACCTCTGCTTCGACCACCTGAACTTTGGCCGCTTCTGCATCCCGTTCAGTCCGGAGAATCACGGCTTGTTCACACGCCTCCTGGGCTGCATTATTCGCATCATCCCTATCCTTGGCGATTTCAGCGAATTTGGACTTAAGCTCGTTTAACTCCTTCAGGGCTGCGTCCCTCTCAGCAGTGACCAAGGTGTTTCGATGGCCCATATCCTCAACCGTGGCGTAGTGCTCACGTTTCATCCTATCCATGGTTGCCTGGGCTTCATCGGCTCTTTTGGTGGCCTCAATTTCAGATTTACAAGATGATTCCGCTTCAGTATTCAGCACTTGTATGATGCGATCTTTTTGGGCCAACTCAGCCTACAACTTCTCAATGGTAGCCGCTCGTTCGAAGGCCAACGCCGATGCCTTGTCGGCCGCCCTATACCACGCCTTGTATTGGGCGTAAAAGTCATGCACGTAGTCGAGCGCCAACCGCTCGGCCTCCGGCGGGATTCTTTTTAGGTTCGGGGGAAAGACGTAATTATCGAAGCAAATATTCGGGAACTCCCTCTTCAGTTGCGCAAGCCTAATTGTTCCTTCCCCCGATATTTCAGTAGGAGGTTCCTCCGCAACCATCGGCGCCATCGCCTCAGATCTAGAAGCTTTAGGAACGGACACATATCGAGAAGAATCGGAAGGACGAGAGACATGAACGGGAGGTTGTATGGGATCTCTGGAAGGAGGAGGGGTTCGCGACCGCGATCGACGATTGTAGCCTCTGTCCGAGTCATATCTCTCATGACTATGATTCCCAGAGCGTCCTTGATCATAGTACCCAGAGCGTACCTGGTCATAATCTCTATCCCCCTCTCGTTTGCGCGAATCGTAATATGAGGACTTGCGGACATGTCGAAGACTCCCAAGCATTGAACCTCGCTTTGTCATAGTATCTGCAAAGCAAAATAAGATAGAATTAATCACCTTTCGAAACAGGTAGTTTACAGTCAAAGGTTATGCAATGTCGTGAGATGTGTATGAATATGCATTCCCCCCGACCAACAAGAAATGTCGACCTCGCTAGTAATAAGAGGCTCGCTCGGTTCTAGAGTACGATGGAACTCTTCCAACCCGGCGTCATGTTGAAAAGACACATCAACCGGGATTGGAAGATCGGCAAGCCCTTCGTAGAGACTTTCAGTTCGCGGAGGAGACATCTCAAAAATTCTAACTCCGGGAGAGGACCCGGCCGTGACAACCGATTTCCGTCTCCCCTGCTTAGTTGACTTAACCATGGCAGCCTTGCCTTTTCTCTGCTCTGCGACATCCGGAACTACGTCCGTAGGCTCGGTCAACGGCTCCTCATCGGTGTGAGTTCTTTCAGAGTCAGCTTCCTCAGCTACAGCAACTTTAGGCTTCTTGTGCTTGACTTGTTTTTTCGAGACGACCCTTAGTGCCACCTAAAAATGTATGCTCTGCCCTTGTTCGATCAACCCGTAAGTCCGGAGATTCCTGTCGGTTAAAAGCGACTCGATATCCCTATCTTCACTCGGGACTTCTCGAAATACTCGCACCATCTTCTTAAACTGTTCGCCTTCGGGTCGCTGGATCGTTGCTGTAAAAAGAAAAATATATATAAGTTCCACTTCGGCTGCAATTGCCGTAGTAATTATTTAAAAACTCAACTATACTCACGTCTGAATAACCATCGTCGGGCAAATCCTGGAGGACATCTGACATAAAACCATTCTGTCCTATAGGAACTCAACCTGGTCCAGGATCCAGTGACCACTTGACAATTTCTCACCGCTTCCAGGAACGTGAAAGAGGGATAATCACCCCGAGTTTTGAAATTAAACAAGTATCTGATTTCAATCGGAAGTGGCGGTCGATAGAGATATTCCATAAATGCAATGAACAAGCTATTGATTGATGCATATCCGTTTGGGTGCAGCTGAGATGGGGAGATCCCCAAAAACGACAATACTTCCCTTATATATTCGTTGAAAGGAGGAAGTGTCCCGGCCGCACACGCGTAGCGGTTAAATGTTGTATATCCTTCCGACGGATTATGCGGTCTATCATTCGGCCCCGGCAGTAACACATCATCCAATGACAAGCCGTGCCTCAAACATATTCTCCCCAACATGTCTTCAGAGATATTCGATGGAACGGAATCCGATGGATTGGCAATAAACGACGCATCGGGAAGTTTGTCCGGGGTTGGACCAATGATCTCGGGATCAATATCCGGAACCTCTAATCTCAGAGAGACTGCACTGTGAATCTCCTGCTGCTGTGAACTTGAAGGTTCCATAACTAGCTAACTCATGAGAAACCATCGTTAGACGACAAAGAACCCGTGCGTTCCCCAGTGTAACGTGTATGAGTGTATGTTGTGCCGTGCCATGCATTACTTGAATAAATATCGCAGAGTTAAAGTAAATATGCAAGCGACAAAGCTACGGAGTCCAGTTATAATGACCGCCATCGCTGACTGTCATCACTAAACCGTTTATATGATGGAAGTTGGTACGGATAGAAGTTGTTATAGTTCCATCGACGAGCTTCGAAAGGCGGTCAAGTATGCAGTTTAGTATTCAAGTCCAAATATGCAAGAATGAAGCTCGTCGGAGTTATGCTTGAAAAATTTCAAATTTTGGTATCCATCATATAGGGTTCGAAACCATCACAAGGACTTTGTTCGAACCCAACCGAACATCTCTTCATTCGAACCCATCCTGACGTAGTTTCGAACCCATGCAGTTAGACGCGCTTCGAATCGATGATCATGTGTTAAATTTTGAATCGATCACCAGATGGCAAGTTCGAACCGATCGATAAGGGATGACTTCGAAACGATCATTGCTTGACAAGTTTGAACCGATAAGGAAACCTCAACTCCGCATCATCCACGTTCGAATCGATACCCTCCGTATCGATGCAGAATTGTGAACTTCGAAACCACAGCCGATGGGTTCGAATCCATCGATTCGAATGAACCCATCGGATCCCTAAATCGATGCGAACTGCGCACCCCATAAAGACATTCCAAGGATCGATACGAAATCCAAGAAAATGACGCCACCATCAGCGATTCGAACTCGAGCCTACGCATCGGTTCGAAGCCCTCCCAAACCAAGATCTGGTTTTGCCAATCTCGAGGCTACGCAAACGATGAAGAAGAAATGAGTTCGAAGTTACTTTGTCGCTTGGATTCGAGGCTAATTACCTAGTTTGAATGATGGATTCGCGGAATTAAAGATTCAGATCTTGAATGATTCGAATACGCAACACAGTTTTTTTACTCCTTTGAAGCTTCGAAGCGATGAAGAGTGCAGTAAAAAAGTAAAAAGTAAAATATGTGAAGCCCACTGCTATTTATATGAGGCGTTGAAAGCAACCGAGACGATTGCTCTCCCAGTCAACCCAACCGGTCACAACCGGTCAAGTACCAGATCGGTTCGAAGTTGGCTTTCGAACCCATCTGCCTAAAGCCCTATCGATACGACAGATGACTTCGTATCCATCCGCTTCCAATTCGAATCGACTCGAACAACTAGTTCGAAACCATCCTTTCACATCGGTTCGAATGTAAGTTTCGAATCCATCACGAAAGAAGTATACTTCATCCATACGAATATGAATTTCGAACCCATCTATACTCTTACACATCGGTTCGAAACCTTACACTCGCGCAATACAAATTCAATTCCTTCAACCTTCTACATCGGTTCAGGAGAGGATCGACACGAAGGAACCTTCCACT
Organism: Allium cepa; assembly: GCA_030765085.1. Classification (NCBI taxonomy): domain Eukaryota; kingdom Viridiplantae; phylum Streptophyta; class Magnoliopsida; order Asparagales; family Amaryllidaceae; genus Allium; species Allium cepa. Next base: position 30,063,440 of record CM060943.1, on the reverse strand, counting down.
ACAACCATCAAGCGTTGTCTCAATTCAAATTTCAAAATCGGTTCAGGAGAGAATCGATACGAAATTCAATAGCCAACCAAGCTGGCAACGACTGGTGGACACACGACGTTAACAAGGGTCAAATTAACATATGTGGATACATGTCGGACTAACATTCGATTTTGAATATTTACAGGGATCAAACACTCATCATGTTACAAATGCGACAACCAACGGCTAAACGCTATTATACAGCAATCAATCATATCAACACAAGGTTACAGCAATACAGCATACGAGTTTCAACAAAAAAGAGATCAATGATTGTTCAGAGAGAAACGGCAGCTATTCAAAGCACGTCATGTTCCCACAAGACGTACTTTGGGGGGCAAAATGTTATCCCGCTTTTCGGCAAAGCCGCGATACCAAAAGATCGATCGAAAATGAGGGACAGTTCGCCTCAGAGGTTGATCATACTTCGTTTCGCCATGGATATCACTTAATTTTATCCGAGTCCAGATTGAGCTACAATTGATAGGACACGGCAAGAAAGACCACAGGATTCAGCATTTCAAATTTCAAGTCAGTGCGAGTTCATATGCTCGAGTTATGATCGATTCAATTTGAAGGGAAAGACCAGGTTTCGAAACCATCACTAAACAGTATTTCGAAACCATCACCTTCGAATCGATCGAACTCGAAACCATCAAGGCGCCTCGGCTTCGAAATCATCACTTCGAACCCATCAGATTCGAACCCATCACCTTCGAACCCCTCGGGATGCCTCGGGTTCGAACTCATCAAGTCCGCACGTACTAAGTTCATAACAATGGGCCTCTAATCCATCAGAGAGTAGCTGGTTCGAATCCATCAAGCATCGATCGTTCGACTCCATCTTCTTGTTCGAACCCATCACGGAGTCCTTGTTCGAACCCATCACGGAGTCCTTGTTCAAACCCAACTGTGTAGCTTCATTCGAAACCACTGGGTCAACCAACCATGGTGACGTGTCTTCCATCGGTTCGAATGCGCCGAGATATATGGAGTCGAGACGGTCAACTCAGAGTGAAGTTCGGATCGATTCGAAGTTTGCGCTCCACGTCACCACGAAGACGCGTGTCATGATGGATTCGAAACCATCGGTTCGAATACATGGGTTCGAACCAAACAGCTATGCCATAAACCCAATTTCGAATCCATCATATCTCCCAATCTACTGATCCAAATGCCATGAAATTTTCACAGATGCTTGCATACATATTGAAGAATGTCCACGCCAAATTTCACCTCGATTGGACGAATTCTTGATCGGTTCGAATGGAGTTCGAACCGATGCCAAAGTGAGCCCAAACTTCCTGAGACCGTGCGTGTGGGCCCCCTCATGTGCCAGAAGTGGTCTCCCGAGTTTTCAGCAAGATATCAGCAGCCTACGCCTATAATAGAGCCCCAGGGCCAACAGAAAAAGGACCTTCGGGATCTTCTGACTCTCAAGCACCCAGACTCTACCGGATTGACATCTCCATCATAATTTGACTACTGATTTCGAATTTCCAATTGTAACTTGCTGTTGATCGCTGTAACAACTTGTAAACATTGAAAGAGAATCAATAAAATATCAAAAATCTTCACAGTGGACGTAGGCGACACGCCGAACCACTATAAATCGCTTGTCTACGCATTTTCTTTACTATTGATTGGAGTTTTTGTTAGATAATATTCATATTCAGTTCATACTCCTAATTGTTATCTCTTCAACGACTCCCGAAGAGTGTTGTGACCAATTTTGGTGCAAACACTTATCATCCCATCTGAACACTTGGTTCTTTTCTGTCAATCCTGTTAACGGTGCCGCTATCTTGGAAAAGTCTTTGATAAACCGACGATAATATCCAGCTAATCCAAGAAAACTTCTCACATCAGATGCATTCTTAGGTCTAACCCAATCCTGGATTGCTGCCACCTTAGCGGGATCAACCGCTATTCCATTTCTAGAAATAACATGGCCTAAGAACCTCACTTCACTCTTCCAGAAGTGACACTTCGAAAACTTAGACTTCAGCTGATGTTTCCGCAAGATTTCCATAACAATACGCAAGTGTGTCTTGTGCTCTTCCTTAGTTCTGGAATAAATCAGAATATCATCCACGAACACAAGTACAAACTTATTCAACTGATCTCTGAACACTATATTCATAAGATCCACAAAATATGTTTGTGCGTTAGTCAATCCAAACGGCATTACCAGCCACTCATAAAAACCGTATGGTGACCTAAAAGCAGTCTTCGGCACACTATCCTTTGCCACTCTCAACTGGTGAAATCCCGTTGCCAAATCCATCTGAGAAAACACCTTAGCTTCGTGAAGATGATCAGACAAGTCATCTATTCTCGGCAATGGATACTTGTTCTTCCTAGTCACCTTATTCAGCTCACGATAATCCACACACAACCTCAACGATCCATCCGCTTTGGTTGCGAACACAACTGGTGTACCCCATTCGGACACACTACACCGAATGAATCCTTTTCGAAAAAGGTCATCAACCTGCACCTTCAGCTCTTGTTGTTCTCTAGGCATCATCCGTCTAAGAGGCATCACAACAGGTCTGGCTCCCTCAACTAGATCGATACGAAACTCGATCTCCCTATGCGGCGGTAACCCTTTGACCTCGTCAACGACGTCCTCAAATCCATTCACAACTGGCATCGATGACAGTCCATCCCGTGGAACAACCAGCGAATACATGAAGCCCATGAAGACGCCTTCTTCATGTTTGCATCGTATCACAACCTTTCGCCCTTCCACATTCCCGACTATCACCCCCAGTTTCTCACAATCAACCTTTGCCGCATACTTCCTAAGCCAGTCGATACCCAAAATAATTCCGAACCCCGCAAAGTTCAGAACAAAGCAATCACAAACAAAAGAGCAATCATGACTCGATACAACTAGACCACGACATACCATACACAAACAAGACGAACCCCCAACTGGATTAGTCACAACCAATGGTCTATCAACAATTTCCGGTTCCAAACCCAACCGGCCTACCAAATCATCACAAACAAACGAATGTGACGCCCCAGTATCAAATAATACCCTAACTGGAACACCACAAATGGAAAGAGCACCTTGAACCACCACACTCTTCCCTTTCTCATCAATAGTAGGAGCTTTCGAAGACGATGGAACAACTCCCAAGGCATAAGCTTGCACAATCTGCTTATCTTTCCTCGGTTCAAGACAGTCCTTCTTGATATGTCCCAGCTTATCACAGTTGTGGCACTTCAACTGCACCTTTGGATTCTTGCAATCCCTAGAGAAATGGCCCTTCTGCCGACAATTGTAGCAGGTCACTTCACCCTTTGGCTTCTTCTGGCCATCCTTACCCTTCTGATGCTGCTGCTTCCTCTTCTTGTTTCCACCCTGCTGTGGTTTGGACTCTTCCTTGGTCACAGCAACAACAGACCCTTCCTTAGGAAACAAACTCTCATGCCTGAGAGCTTTCACTACAAGCTTCTCAAATGGATCGTCCAGATGATCCACCAACTGTCTCCCAAGATAATTGTCCAAGCCTGTCACAAACTTCTCATTCTTCTGACAGGGAGATTCAATATACGACCGAGCATACTTGGACAAAGCTTCAAACTCAGAAACATACTCAAGAATGGGTCTCCCACCTTGCTTGAGCTCCACAAACTTCTTAAACAGAACAGATTTCTGAGCCGTAGAAATGAACTTAACTTCAAATCTGACTTGGAATTGCTCCCAAGTGATCTCTTCCTCAGGAGTATCAATGGGGATAGAATTCCACCAATCTGAAGCTCTCCCTTGAAGCTGTCTTGATGCAAGCTTCCTCTTAGTTGCATCCTCAATTCCCAAATCACCAAATATCCTTCTACAAGCGTCAATCCATCTCTGAACATCAACGGTTGATTCCGTTCCCAAGAAAACCTTCCCTCCAAGAGCAGTATAGTCCTTACACAACTTAGCAAAATCCACTGGTCTTGGAGCTTGAACTTGAACTCCAACATCCACTAATGATCCTGAAGCTGGTTTCCTCCTCATGATCGAAGTCATCATAGCCTTGAACATTGAATCATAGTCAGTAGCTCCCCCAGCAGCACGGCTTTCCCTAGCAGCTTGTCTCTCACTTTGACTCATCCTTAATATCTACAAAAAGGAATGATTTAGAACACCTTGAGAAACAACTACATAAGGAGTTCAAATCCTTCTAAACTACTATATTATATATATAGTAACCATCCATCAAAATACAATTACGTCTCTCATACGTAGTTACGTCAGCGAGCGTTGGCTAAAATCGATTAACCAAAGCTCTGATACCAAATGAGACGACCGTCCATGACTCCCGCACCAAAACAAGGAAATAGTGCGCTGAAACGCGTGCCAGGCAGCCATGAACGATAGTCAGGGTAAAATAAAACAGAAACTCTATCGTACAACTCACAGCGCATGGACAAAATACAATAGAGAAATATATGTATATAGTGAAGCTCATAACAGAATATCATCACATAGACTTCATATAGGTTTGATACAAACATCTGAACAATCAATACATCAAGCCTCACTACATAACACTCAAAACATATAAAAGTAGCGGAATACCCAGTACATATAGTAGGAAAACTAAGATGCTAGCCTCCAGCTCGTCTTCCTCATCAACTTCGTAGATCCTAAAGAATAGCACCTGTCACCTGCTACCTAGTCTGCCCATCCCATCATGGATGAACAGCCCAAGGTAATAAGAGTTGAACATAAAACCTTGAGTCAGACAACAGTCTTAGTGAGCAGGAAATTAACTATCAAACATACCAAAAGAGCATAAAGGATAAAAGGAATAGGAACTCAACCATCCCACTCCACCTCATTTTACAGTGATAGCCCCCAGACCCACTAAGCATAAACAAGCACAGCAAAGCAGACAATTTAAGTAAAGTAATTATCACTCGAGTCAAGGTCGATGTTTTCCAAATACAAACCCCCAAGGCCTAAACCAAGATCAGATAAGCACCCAGAAAACACCACTCTTGAGGCCGAATGATGGTACAATCAAACATCCATGACTCTGGCTATCACTGTTAACATTGCCTCGATATCACCCTTAATTGAATGACTGGCACCTTCTTTCAGCCGTCCGTCAAGGGTTAATGGCAACCCCGGTTCTAGACATAACTCCGCACGTCATCATGACCCGTGCCTAGGACTATCGCATCTGCCCAGAGTACTAACACGTCATCATGACCCGTGTCTGGAACGTCATCGTGACCCGTTCCAACGTACTCTTTCTTTGAGCATGCTAGAACCTTCAATAACGATAAGATCCAAGCCTCCTAGTCATCCTCCTCGACGACTATTCTCTCACTAGCTCAAGCGCCTCTCGAGCCCACCATTATCCACACAAACTCGGACCGCATCACTGAGTTATCAACATAGCTTCGCACGTCATCGTGACCCGTGCTTGGAACGTCATCATGGCCCGTCCCAACTCAACATCATGCTTTGGCTCATCGCATCATAGAAAAGTCCCATCTCAACATCATGGTTTGCCTCATCGCATCATGGCAAAGTCCCATCATCATCGAATCTATCCATATGAGCTTCCACATCCGCTTCATATGCCAAAGGCAGCTTTCACCATTCAAGAGCCTTTCCACTTAGCTTTTGAATCATCTTCGACCAACTTGTCCAAATCAACTTATCAATCAACTAAACAATCAAATCAAACATTAATCCAAGTAATCAATCATTCAAACAAGATGTAAATAAACAATTACAACAACGATGGCAATTTCGTAAATAAAGTGTCCAAATCTAACATGCATTCTAACAAGCATGAATCATGAACAATATCTCTACAACTTGATGAATAAACTTGCACAAGTGATCATGTAGTAAAATAGGTGTTGAATCATCATTAACCGTAGATCTACATGCAGACTTAAGAAAAATGCAAGAAATCACTATCTTTAACACATAAACAAACCACCGATCCAATATACTTATTTGGGTCCGTGTGAGAGATAACTACCACTCACCAAATCACCTAAACACTTCAAAAGAAACCCACTTCTGATCTGGACAGCGAAGAACAAAGCTTGATCCGGCAAAATCTCGCTTCAATCGATGAAATCTCACTTCAATGGATGAAGATCTTCAACTTTGGCTCTTGGATCTTCGATTTGATCTTCAATCTTGGATGTATGTAATCACTAGATTAGAGTGGAGAAAAGAAGTGAAGAAATGTTGTAGTCGAGCTCTCAAAATTGCAGTACTTCGTCGCTTCAAAATCCGGTGCCAAAAAGTGAGCCAAACCCCTCTATTTATAGGCTGAAAAACCCAAGAGTCGTGCCCCCCTGAGTCGCCTACGACCCATCACATGAGTCGTCCACGACTCATCAGACCCTACGGCTTACGACTCATGCTTCATGCGACTCAACGGCTCACAGCACACGACTCAACACACACCACTTACGACCTAACGACTCAAGCCCCTAACGACCCAAGCCTTCGAACGACTTATCACCTGTACAACCTAAAGACTTAACCCTGACACGACCCACGACTTATCTATACTGCCGACTCAACGATATGGCCAACCTATCCTTAACTCGTATACGACTTAAAGCATACACGACCTAACACGTGCACGCGACTTAACACTAAGCCTAGGTCCCCTACTGTTATCCCATTTTTTGGTCCAAACTGGAATATCAACAAACTGGTGAGGAATGATGGATGTCGGGATTGAAAATCGATTGGAAGCGAGGCAAGAGTTCGTTCGGTATTCGAACCCCCCCGGTTCATTCGGCATTCTCGGATCCGAAGGCTCATTCGGCATTCTCGAATATGAAGGGATCATTCGGCATTCTATAAGCTCCATTTGGTAGTACCCTCACCAAACCACCACATCTCCACGCCACTGCCGAATCACCCCTGCCTCCATTCCACTGCCGAATCACCCCTGCCTCCATTCCACTGCCGAATCACACTTGTCTCCACTACCTACCGAACCAACCATACCGAACCAGCTGCCGGACTAACTACTGCCGAACCAACCTCCTCTACCTACCATACTACCGAACCAACCACCGGTCCAGCTCCATCTAGCTCCATCTCCACGCTACCACCGGTCCAACCTACCACCGAACCCCTATCTCCACTACCTGCCGAATCACCCATGTTACCACTCACCGCCGAACCAGAATGCTGCAAGGCCAGATTGTATCAGCCCAAGCCCACCAGCAGCTATATACATCCAAAACCTCTGCCCCCAGCCTCACAATATAAATAGAGGGTTAGGGGTACAACAATGGCAGACAAGTTTGAGAGCTCAAGCCTGGAAGGAACTTTCAAACAACTTTAGATACTTGTAGTCAAAGCTTTGTACTTGTAATCTGAAGAAAAAAGGAGAATAACATATAAAGTGGACGTAGGCACGTTCAGGCCGAACCACTATAAATTCGTGTGTCTTTTACAGTTTAGTCCCTGCTTTTTATATATTTTCATAAATCACCCAAATCACTAAAAACAACATAAAATCAACTAACTCATACGACATTGGGTGTTTGCGGCCATTTTTTACGCAAACATTTTGGTGCTTTCACTGAGAAGGACCAGCACCCGCTACCTCGGATAGAAGTTTGGATTTGGAAGACAATAACTAGGCAAAACAGTAGAAGGCTAACGGCTGAGAGAAGCCAACAAGGAGGAAGTCAACAAGAATCCTCCGGAGGTGAGGAAGGACCGGCTTCGATCTACATAACCCGGGATGAAATGGAAGCCATAACAATATCACTGCAAGAGAGGTTGTTTAAAAGTCAACAGGAAATGATGCAAACTTTCTTGGAGAAAATGAGAGCTGCAGGGATGCAGAACTTAGGAATAGCTACAACGGCTGTGGAAGCAGGACAAGAAGCTAGGGTTACGAAACCCAATGAAGGACAGGATACAGAGCCAGGTGGCAATCAACAAGGGCTTGGGGGCAGGCCCACAGGATTCAACACAGGAGAACCTTTGGAAGGAGTTCAACAGGCTAGAACCAACGTTGCTACTAACGAGCTACACGAAGAGTATGTACCGGAGTTCCCTCGGGGGCAACCCCCGACAGACAACGGTGGATTGGTAGATATAATCAGGAAGACTGTGAGAGGTGATTTGACAAACGGAGACTTGGAAGGAGTAAACAGGAGTCCGTTCACTCGGGAAATAAGGATGGCTCAGAATCCACCTAAGTTCAAGCTACCTAGCGTGGAGTTATACAATGGCAAGGAAGACCCTACGGATCACTTGTGAGATACACCATACACATGGAGGTGCTGGGGGCATCAGAGTAGGTGATGGCCCGATGCTTCTCTTTGTACTTGACGGACTTAGCTGCGATGTGGTTCAGGCAGCTGGAAGAAGGATCTATCAGGACTTGGAGGGAATTGGTGGAAAGGTTTTTGGGACAGTTTCGGGTTCATGTCAAGAGACCGAAGAACGTGATGACATTGACATCGGTAAGGCAAAGGATGGATGAATCGCTTAGAGCTTTTCTAACTCGATTCAGTGCCGCAGTTGCTTCGGTGGATCGGCCCGATCGATCGATGGTTTTAATGGTAGCAGTATCAGGAGTCAGGGAGAACTCGGATTTCAAGGTATCTCTGATACGAGATCCCCCATGGAATCTCGACGAATTCTTTCATGAGGCAGAAAGGTTCCTTCGACAAGAAGATGCGAGTATGGATTTAAAGTTGAAAAAGGTTAATGCAGTTGAGGTGGGAGGACCATCTAGCAATGGTTCGGATAAAGACAAAGGAAAAAGGATGTTGGACGGTGATTCTGGAAATGCTAGGAAGCAATGGAAGGATCCAAAGTTTTCCACATACACAGGATTGAACGAGACACTGGAGCGGATATACCTGGATACTCGAAATCGCCTTCACTACCGGAGGCCTGCTAGGAGGGCACCAACAGAACGGGAAAGGGCATCGGGAAGGCACTGTCTCTTCCATGATTTGGATGGACACGACACCAACAGCTGCAGGCACTTAAAGGACATAATTGAGGAGCATGTGAGGAATGGACAGCAGCCACAATATGTTGGACCTCGGAATGCAACAGCAAGGCAAGAGCAACCGCCGCCTGCCTCAAGCTACGATGGTGGGAGGCCCAGGAATGATGGTCGGTTGATCTTCCCTTGACCAGGTTAATATGAAATAAGTAGAAAACTATTGGCAAGCAACCAAATCATTTACACATGTACGGGGACGGAGATGTCCCCTAGGCATGCTCTGAATGATAATAAGCTGCGATGCTATGTTTTGTGAAATTTATCTTTTGCTTTTGGATTGGACACTGCTTTTCTTTTTGGTTTTCGGTTTTGGAGCTTGGATTGAGCTCCTGGTTTTTCTCGCCTTTTGATTTGGATTTTCCTCTAGATGATTATTTTCAACTTTGGATGCTGGTTTGGATTTCTAGTTTTCTGGTTTTGGATTTGGATTTTGTATTTGGATTCTGGATTTGGATTTTCGGATTTGGATTCTGGATTTGGATTTTGGATGTGCATTTTGGATTGGATTTTGATTGGATTTTTATCTGATTTTTGACAAACGGTCGTCGGGCATGGATTATGCCTGGCAAGGGGTGAGTCGCTTTGCCCGAACGTGGTAAATTGACTCATTCAGGTCGTCGAGTATGGACTATGCTCGGCAAGGGTCCGGAGAGACCAGGATTCCGCCTAGGACTTAGGCCCTGTATTATCAATTGTTATTTTCAGGCCGTCGAGTATGGACTATGCTCGGCAAGGGTCCGAAGAGACAAGGATTCGGCTTATGACTTAAGCCATGGCATTGTACAGAGCCCAGGGACACTGGGCCAAGGTCGTCAAGTGTGAATTGCGCTTGGCAGGAACCCGGAGAGGTTAGCTCAACGTCCAGGGACACTGGACCACGATCGTCAAGTGTGAATTGCCCTTGGCAAGAACCTGGAGAGGTTAGCTCAACGTCCAGGGACACTGGACCAAGATCGTCAAGTGTGAATTGCGCTTGGCAAGGACCCGAAGAGGTTAGCTCAACGTCCAGGGACACTGGACCACGATCGTCAAGTGTGAATTGCACTTGGCAAGAACCCGAAGAGGTTAGCTCAACATCCAGGGACAGTGGACGATGGTCGTCATGTGTGGATTACGCTCTACAAGAACACGAGGAGGCTAGCTTAACGACCAGGGACACTAGATCACGGCCATCAGATGTGGATTGCACTTGGCAAGAGCCCGGAGAGGTTATGGATTCAGATATCGACCTAGGGAGGTCCTGGATTCGGTTATTTGCTATTGGATAAGTATGGTTTGGGGCTCGGTTGTCGAGTTCGGATGGACATGGAATTGGCTCAAGTTTTGGTTATTGGATATTGGATATCGACTCGGAGCAGTCAAGGATGATCTACTCTGCCGATATGGCTATGGGCCTTCCTTGGATATTGGATTCGGAACTATTCAAAACACGCCTTGTTATCACAAGGCATGTTTTGGGGGGCAAAGTGTTATCCCATTTTTTGGTCCAAACTGGAATATCAACAAACTAGCGAGGAATGATGGATGTCATGGTTGAAAATCGATTGGAAGCGAGGCAAGAGTTCGTTCGGTATTCGAACCCCCCTGGTTCATTCGGCATTCTCGGATCCGAAGGCTCATTCGGCATTCTATAAGCTCCATTTGGTAGTACCCTCATCGAACCACCACATCTCCACGCCACTGCCGAATCACCCCTGCCTCCATTCCACTGCCGAATCACCCCTGCCTCCATTCCACTGCCGAATCACACTTGTCTCCACTACCTACCGAACCAACCATACCGAACCAGCTGCCGGACTAACTACTCCCGAACCAACCTCCTCTACCTACCATACTACCGAACCAACCAACGGTCCAGCTCCATCTAGCTCCATCTCCACGCTACCACCGGTCCAACCTACCACCGAACCCCTATCTCCACTACCTGCCGAATCACCCATGTTACCACTTACCGCCGAACCAAGACGCTGCCGAACCAGAATGCTGCAAGGCCAGATTGTATCAGCCCAAGCCCACCAGCAGCTATGTACATCCAAGACCTCTGCCCCCAGCCTCACTCTATAAATAGAGGGGCAGGGGTACAACAATGGCAGACAAGTTTGAGAGCTCAAGCATGGAAGGAACTTTCAAACAACTTTAGATACTTGTAGTCAAAGCTTTGTACTTGTAATCTGAAGAAAAAAGGAGAATAACATATAAAGTGGACGTAGGCACGTTCAGGCCGCACCACTATAAATCCATGTGTCTTTTACAGTTTAGTCCCTGCTTTTTATATATTTGCATAAATCACCCAAATCACTAAAAACAACATAAAATCAACCAACTCATACGACATTGGGTGTTTGCGGCCATTTTTTACGCAAACACCTACGACTTAAGCCTTAGGTCGTTCACTCCTTAAGTCGGCCTACCTTCCTGAGCCGTTAGCCACTAACCCTTAAGTCGTTACATCCTATAGGTCGTCTGTTCCTATAAGTCGGCCACCCTATGAGTCATAACTCATACACTACTCAACTCCGAACAACTTAAGCTACCCTTCAACCTAAGCCTCTACACGAGTTAACTTCATACGACTTAAGCACTAAATCGTTGACTCCTTGACTCGGCCACACCCTAAGTCGCTCAACACCACTAAGTCGGTCACGACTCATGCCTCCATACGACTTAGGCTACCCACGAGTTAGCTATTGCACGGCCTAACCCCCTTAAGCCGTAAACCCTACCACCTAGGTTCAAAACGACTCAAGCAATACTAACGACTTAATGCAACTATTTACGATTTTATCGACACGTAAAATACGGGTCATTGCAGGTGCACCATGGTACTGCACCATTTCAAATCCATGCACCCATTTCTAAAGGTCGTACCGCACTCTTTCGTCATTTTGGACGGATGTTGCACCTTGCACCGTAGATGTTGCACCCTGTGGATGTCGATTCTTCGGAGGGCCATAACTCTTGGCTCGTTTAGAGTTACGGGAGCCATAACCAGTCAAAACAAAGGTATCTGTGAGTTCTACAGCTATGACGGCTTTTAGCCGTAACTGGTTAGTTTCATATCCAAAAAATCCTATCCGAACCTCAATCGGGTCAAGGAAGTTTTTTACCCTTCGTTTTATCGTCACGTGGATTTTTTCTGTAAAACGGGATCCCCGTGGCTAGTCTATGATTTACCATCGCTGGAGAGTGGTGCACCATGGAACTGCACCGTTTCAAATCCATGCACCCATTTCTAAAGGTCGTACGATACTGTTTCGTCATTTTGGACGGATGTTGCACCTTGCACCGTAGATGTTGCACCCTATGGATATCGATTTTTCGGAGGGACATAACTCTTGGCTCGTTTAGAGTTACGGGAGCCATAACCAGTCAAAACGAAGGTATCTGTGAGTTCTACAGCTGTGACGGCTTTTAGCCGTCACTGGTTAGTTTCATACCCAAAAAATCCTATTCGAACCTCAATCGGGTCAAGGAAGTTTTTTACCCTTCGTTTTATCATCACGTGGATTTTTTCTGTAAAACGGGATCCCCGTGGCTGGTCTATGATTTACCATCACTGGAGAGTGGTGCACCATGGCACTACACCGTTTCAAGTCCATGCACCCATTTCTAAAGGTCTTACGACACTGTTTCGTCATTTTGGACGGATGTTGCACCTTGCACCGTAGATGTTGCACCCTATGGATATCGATTCTTCGGAGGGCCATAACTCTTCGCTCGTTTAGAGTTACAGGAGCCATAACCGGTCAAAAAGAAGGTATTTATGACTTGTACAGCTATGCTAGCTTTCAGCCGTCATTGGTTTGTTTCATACCCAAAAAATCCTATCCAAATCTCAATCGGGTCATGGAAGTTTTTTACCCTTCGTTTTTCCGTCACGTGGATTTTTTCTGTAAAACGGGATCCCCGTGGCTGGTCTATGACTTACCACCGCTGGAGAGTGGTGCACCATGGTACTGCACCGTTTCAAATCCATGCACCCATTTCTAAAGGTCGTACGGCACTGTTTCATCATTTTAGATTGATGTTGCACCTTGCACCGTAGATGTTGCACCCTGTGGATATCGATTTTTCGAAGGGACATAACTCTTGGCTCGTTTAGAGTTACGGGAGCCATAACCAGTCAAAATGAAGGTACCTGTGAGTTCTACAGCTATGACGGCATTTACCCATCACTGGTTAGTTTCATACCCAAAAAATACTATCCGAACCTCAATCGGGTCATGGAAGTTTTTTACCCTTCGTTTTTCCTCACGTGGATTTTTTCTATAAAACGGTATCCCCGTGACTGGTCTATGACTTACCATCGCTGAAGAGTGGTGCACCGTGGTACTGCACCGTTTCAAATCCATGCACCCATTTCTAAAGGTCGTACGGCAGTGTTTCGTCATTTTGGACGGATGTTGCACCTTGCACCATAGATGTTGCACCCTGTGGATATCGATTCTTCGGAGGGCCATAACTCCTGGCTCGTTTAGAGTGACGGGAGCCATAACCAGTCAAAACGAAGGTATCTGTGAGTTCTACAATTATGATGGCTTTCAGCCGTCACTGGTTAGTTTCATACCCAAAAAATCTATCTGAACCTCAATCGGGTCATGGAAGTTTTTTACCCTTCGTTTTTTCACACGTGGATTTTTTCTATAAAACGGGATCCCCGTGGTTGGCCTATGATTTACCATCACTAGAGAGTGGTGCACCATGGTACCGCATCATTTCAAGTCCATGCACCCATTTCTAAAGGTCGTACGACACTGTTTCGTCATTTTGGACGGATGTTCCACCTTGCACCGTAGATGTTGCACCCTGTGGATATCGATTTTTCGGAGGGACATAACTCTTGGCTCGTTTAGAGTTACGGGAGCCATAACCAGTCAAAACAAAGGTATCTGTGAGTTCTACGGCTATGATAGCTTTCAGCCATCACTGGTTAGTTTCATACCCAAAAATCATATCCGAACCTCAATCGGGTCATGGAAGTTTTTTACCCTTCGTTTTTCGTTACGTGGATTTTTGCTGTAAAACGGGATCCCCTTGGCTGGTCTATGACTTACCATCGCTGGAGATTGGTGCAGCATGGTACTGCACCGTTTCAAATTCATGCACCCATTTCTAAAGGTCGTAAGACACTGTTTCGTCATTTTGGATTGATGTTGCACCTTGCACCGTAGATGTTGCACCCTGTGGATATCGATTTTTCGGAGGGACATAACTCTTGGCTCGTTTAGAGTTACGGGGGCCATAACTAGCCAAAACGAAGGTATCTGTGAGTTCTACAGCTATGACAGCTTTCAGCCATCACTGGTTAGTTTCATACCCAAAAAATCCTATCCGAACCTCAATCGGGTCATGGATGTTTTTTACCCTTCGTTATTCGTCACGTGGATTTTTTCTGTAAAACGGGATCCCCGCGGCTGGTCTATGAGTTACCATCGCTGGAAAGTGGTGCACTATGGTACTGCACCGTTTCAAATCCATGCACCCATTTCTAAAGGTCGTACGGCACTGTTTCGTCATTTTGGACGGATGTTGCACCTTGCACCGTAGATGTTGCACCCTGTGGATATCGATTCTTCGGAGGGCCATAACTCTTGGCTCGTTTAGAGTGACGGGAGCCATAACTAGTAAAAACGAAGGTATCTGTGAGTTCTACAACTATGACAGCTTTCAGCCGTCACTGGTTAGTTTCATACCCAAAAAATCCTATCTGAACCTCAATCGGGTCACGGAAGTATTTTACCCATCGTTTTATCGTCACGTGGATTTTTTCTGTAAAACGGGATCCCCGTGGCTGGTCTATGATTTACCATCGTTGGAGAGTGGTGCACCGTGGTACTGCATCGTTTCAAATCCATGCACCCATTTCTAAAGGTCGTACCGCACTGTTTCGTCATTTTGGACGGATGTTGCACCTTGCACCGTAGAATGTTGCACCCTGTGGATATCGATTCTTCGGAGGGCCATAACTCTTGGCTCGTTTAGAGTTACGGGAGCCATAACCAGTCAAAACGAAGTTATCTGCGAGTTCTACAGCTATGACGGATTTCAGCCGTCACTGGTTAGTTTCATACCCAAAAAATCCTATCCGAACCTCAATCGGGTCAAGGAAGTTTTTTACCCTCCGTTTTATCGTCACGTGGATTTTTTCTCTAAAACGGGATCCCCGTGGCTGGTCTATGATTTACCATCAAAGGAGAGTGCTGCACCATGGTACTGCACCGTTTCAAATCCATGCACCCATTTCTAAAGGTCGTGCCGCACTGTTTCGTCATTTTGGACGGATGTTGCACCTTGCACCGTAGATGTTGCACCTTGTGGATATCGATTATTCGGAGGGCCATAACTCTTGCCTCGTTTAGAGTTACGGGTGCCATAACCAGTCAAAACGAAGGTATCTGTGAGTTCTACAGATATGACAGCTTTCAGCTGTCACTGGTTAGTTTCGTACCCAAAAAATCCTATCCGAACCTCAATCGGGTCATGGAAGTTTTTTACCCTTCGTTATTCCTCACGTGGATTTTTTCTGTAAAACGGGATCCCCGTGGCTGGTCTAAGACTTACCATCGCTGGAGAGTGGTGCACCATGGTACTGCACCGTTTCAAATCCATGCACTTATTTCTAAAGGTCGTACCGCACTTTTTCGTAATTTTGGACGGATGTTGCACCTTGCACCGTAGACGTTGCACCCTGTGGATATCGATTCTTCGGAGGGCCATAACTCTTGGCTCGTTTAGAGTTACGGGAGCCATAACCAGTCAAAACAAAGGTATCTGTGAGTTCTACAGCTATGACGGCTTTTAGCCATCACTGGTTAGTTTCATACCCAAAAAATCCTATCCGAACCTCAATCGGGTCAAGGAAGTTTTTTACCCTTTGTTTTATCGTCACATGGATTTTTTCTGTAAAACGTGATCCCTGTGGCTGGTCTATGATTTTCCATCGCTGGAGAGTGGTGCACCATGGTACTGCACCGTTTCAAATTTATGCACCCATTTCTAAAGGTCGTACGGCACTGTTTCATCATTTTGGACAGATGTTGCACATCGCACCGTAGACGTGGCACCCTATGGATATCGATTTTTCGGAGGGACTTAACTCTTGGCTCGTTTAGAGTTACGGGAGCCATAACCAGTCAAAACGAAGGTATCTGTGAGTTCTACAGCTATGACGGATTTCAGCCGTCACTTAACAAAAAAATCCTATTCGAACCTCAATCGGGTCAAGGAAGTTTTTTACCCTTCGTTTTATCGTCACGTGGTTTTTTTCTGTAAAACGGGATCCCCGTCGCTGGTCTATGATTTACCATCGCTGGAGAGTGGTGCACCATGGTACTGCACCGTTTCAAATCCATGCACCCATTTCTAAAGGTCGTACGG
Source organism: Allium cepa (assembly GCA_030765085.1). Classification (NCBI taxonomy): domain Eukaryota; kingdom Viridiplantae; phylum Streptophyta; class Magnoliopsida; order Asparagales; family Amaryllidaceae; genus Allium; species Allium cepa. The sequence goes on along the minus strand of CM060943.1, from coordinate 30,047,004 downwards.
CACTGTTTCGTAATTTTGGACGGATGTTGCACCTTGCACCGTAGATGTTGCACCCTGTGGATATCGATTCTTCGGAGGGCCATAACTCTTGGCTCGTTTAGAGTTCCGGGAGCCATAACCAGTCAAAACAAAGGTATCTGTGAGTTCTACATCAATGATGGCTTTCAGTCGTCATTGGTTAGTTTCATACCCAAAAAATACTATCTGAACCTCAATCGGGTCATGGAAGTTTTTTACCCTTCGTTTTTCCTCACGTGGATTTTTTCTGTAAAACGGGATCCCCGGCTGGTCTATGATTTACCATCGCTGGAGAGTGGTGCACCATGGTTGTTATCCCATTTTTTGGTCAAAACCGGAATATCGACAAGGAATGATGGAGGTCGGGATTTCACTCATGGTTCAAGGATAAAACTCCATTCGGTATCAAGGGTTTAAAGTTACATTCCGTAGTGTAATGTAAAATCACATCCGGCCTTCCCTTAGTCCATTCGGCACTCCCAAGTGAAGGTCATTCGGCATTCCCCTCTCACTACCGAACCAACTCCACTTCCCCTCCTACCGAACCAAAGCCAGCCTCCACCGGTCCAGAGCCTCACCGGACCGACCAACCACTCTCTCCTACTACCGGTCCACCCACTGCCGGTCCACCATATCCATCACCGGACCGGCACTCCTCCGAACCAAACAACTCTAGTGCCTAGCCCAACCAACTCACCCACCACCTACCACCGGTCCAAGACCATGCCGAACCAGATGTGCCAGGCCAGATTGCAGCAGCCCAGGCCCACCAGCAGCTATATGCATCCAAGACCCCTGCCCCCAGCCTCACTCTATAAATAGAGGGGCAGGGGTACAACAATGGCGGACAAGTTTGAGAGCTCAAACCGGGAAGGAATTTTCAAACAACTTTCATACACTTGTACTACAAGCTTTGTACTTGTAATCGGATCGGAAAAGGAGAATAACATATAAAGTGGACGTAGGCACATTCTGGCCGAACCACTATAAATCTGTGTGTCTTTTACAGTTTAGTCCCTGCTTTTTACGCATTTGCATAAACCACCTAAATCACTACGAACAACATAAAATCAACTAAATCATACGACTTGGAGTTTTTTGCCCATCTTTTGGGCAAACGTATTTGAGTTATTTGCTGAGATCTGTGATTTGTGTTTGAATATCGCTGACTTATATTCATACACTGGTGCTTTCACGGTATTGGGTGTTTGTGGCCATTTTTTACGCAAACATTTTGGTGCTTTCACTGAGACGGACCAGCTCCCACTACATCGGATAGAAGTTTGGATTTGGAAGACAATGACTAGGCAAAACAGTAGAAGGCTAAGGGCTGAGAGAAGCCAACAAGGAGGAAGTCAACAAGCATCCTCCGGAGGTGAGGAAGGACCGGCTTCGATCTATATAACCCGGGATGAAATGGAAGCCATAACAAATTCACTGCAAGAGAGGTTGCTGAAAAGTCAACAGGAAATGATGCAAACTTTCTTGGAGCAAATGAGAGTTGCAGGGATGCAGAACCTAGGAACAGCTACAACGGCTGTGGATGCAGGACAAGAAGCTAGGGTTATGGAACCCAATGAAGGACAGGATACGGAGCCAGGCGGCAATCAACAAGGGCTTGGGGGCAGGCCCACAGGATTCAACACAGGAGAACCTTTGGAAGGAGTTCAACAGGCTAGAACCAACGTTGCTGCTAACGAGCCACACGAAGAGTATGTACCGGAGTTCCCTCGGGGGCAACCCCCGACAGATAACGGTGGATTGGTAGATATAATCAGGAAGACTGTGCGAGGTGGTTTGACCAACGGAGACTTGGAAGGAGTAAACAGGAGTCCGTTCACCCGGGAAATAAGGATGGCTCAGAATCCACCTAAGTTCAAGCTACCTAGCGTGGAGGCATACAATGGCAAGGAAGACCCTACGGATCACTTGATGAGATACACCAGACACATGGAGGTGCTGGGGGCATCGGAGGAGGTGATGGCCCGATGCTTCCCTTTGTACTTGACGGACTTAGCTGCAATGTGGTTCAGGCAGCTGGAAGAAGGATCTATCAGGACTTGGAGGGAATTGGTGGAAAGGTTTTTGGGACAGTTTCGGGTTCATGTCAAGAGACCGAAGAATGTGATGACATTGACGTCGGTAAGGCAAAGGATGGATGAATCGCTTAGAGCTTTTCTAACTCGATTCAGTGCCGCAGTTGCTTCGGTGGATCGGCCCGATCCATCGATGGTTTTAATGGCAGCAGTATCAGGAGTCAGGGAGAACTCGGATTTCAAGGTATCTCTGATACGAGATCCCCCACGGAATCTCGACGAATTTTTTCATGAGGCAGAAAGGTTCCTTCGACAAGAAGATGCGAGTACGGATTTAAAGCTGAAAAAGGTTAACGCGGTTGAGGGGGGAGGACCATCCAGCAATGGTTCGGATAAAAACAAAGGAAAAAGGAAGTTGGACAGTGATTCTGGAAATGCTAGGAAGCAATGGAAGGATCCAAAGTTTTCCACATACACAGGATTGAACGAGACACTGGAGCGGATATACCTGAATACTCGAAATCGCCTTCACTACCGGAGGCCGGCTAGGAGAGAACCAACAGAACGGGAAAGGACATCAGGAAGGCACTGTCTCTTTCATGATTTGGATGGACACGACACCAACAGTTGCAGGCACTTAAAGGACATAATTGAGGAACATGTAAGGAATGGACAACTGCCGCAATATGTTGGACCGCGGAATGCAACGGCGAGGCAGGAGCAACCGCCGCCTACCTCAAGCTACGATGGTGGGAGGCCCAGGAATGATGGTCGGTTGATCGTCCCTTGACCAGGTTAATATGAAATAAGTAGCAAACTATTGGCAAGCAACCAAGTCATTTACACATGTACGGGGACGGAGATAGCCCCTAGGCATGCTCTGAATGACAATAAACTGCAATGCTATAGTTTGTGAAACTTAACTTTTGCTTTTGGATTGGACACTGCTTTCCTTTTTGGTTTTCGGTTTTGGAGCTTGGATTGAGCTCCTAGTTTTTTCCTGCTTTTCGATTTGGATTTTCCTTTGATGATTGTTTTCGGTTTTGGATGCCGATTTGGATTTTTGGTTTTCTGGTTTTGGATTTGGATTTTGATTTTGGATTCTGTATTCGGATTTTGGATTGGATCTTGATTAGATTTTTATCTGATTTTTGATAAACGGTCGTCGGGTATGGATTATGCCTGGCAAGGGGTGAGTCTCTTTGCCCGAACGTGGTAAATTGACTCATTCAGGTCGTCGAGTATGGACTATGCTCGGCAAGGGTCCGGAGTGACCAGGATTCGGCCTAGGACTTAGGCCCTATATTATCAATTGTTATTTTCAGGTCGTCGAGTATGGACTGTGCTCGGCAAGGGTCCGGAGAGACCAGGATTCGGCTTAGGACTTAAGCCATGGCATTATACAGCGCCCAGGGACACTGGGCCAAGGTCGTCAAGTGTGGACTACGCTTGGCAAGAACCCGGAGAGGTTAGCTCAACGCCCAGGGACACTGGATCACGACCGTCAAGTGTGGATTGCGCTTGGCAAGAGCCCGGAGAGGTTATAAATTTGGACATCGACCCAAAGAGGTCCTGGATTCGGTTGTTGGCTATTGGATAAGGATGGTTTGGGACTCGGTTGTCGAGTTCGGATGGACATGGAATTGGCTCAAGCTTTGGTTGTTGGATTTGGAACTGGATATCGACTCGGAGCAGTCAAGGATGATCTACTCTGGCAATGTGGCTATGAACTTTGGATATTGGATTCGGAACTATTCAAAACACGCCTTGTTATCACAAGGCATGTTTTGGGGGGCAAAGTGTTATCCCATTTTTTGGTCAAAACCGGAATATCGACAAGGAATGATGGAGGTCGGGATTTCACTCATGGTTCAAGGATAAAACTCCATTCGGTATCAAGGGTTTAAAGTTACATTCCGTAGTGTAATGTAAAATCACATCCGGCCTTCCCTTAGTCCATTCGGCACTCCCAAGTGAAGGTCATTCGGCATTCCCCTCTCACTACCGAACCAACTCCACTTCCCCTCCTACCGAACCAAAGCCAGCCTCCACCGGTCCAGAGCCTCACCGGACCGACCAACCACTCTCTCCTACTACCGGTCCACCCACTGCCGGTCCACCATATCCATCACCGGACCGGCACTCCTCCGAACCAAACAACTCTAGTGCCTAGCCCAACCAACTCACCCACCACCTACCACCGGTCCAAGACCATGCCGAACCAGATGTGCCAGGCCAGATTGCAGCAGCCCAGGCCCACCAGCAGCTATATGCATCCAAGACCCCTGCCCCCAGCCTCACTCTATAAATAGAGGGGCAGGGGTACAACAATGGCGGACAAGTTTGAGAGCTCAAACCGGGAAGGAATTTTCAAACAACTTTCATACACTTGTACTACAAGCTTTGTACTTGTAATCGGATCGGAAAAGGAGAATAACATATAAAGTGGACGTAGGCACATTCTGGCCGAACCACTATAAATCTGTGTGTCTTTTACAGTTTAGTCCCTGCTTTTTACGCATTTGCATAAACCACCTAAATCACTACGAACAACATAAAATCAACTAAATCATACGACTTGGAGTTTTTTGCCCATCTTTTGGGCAAACGTATTTGAGTTATTTGCTGAGATCTGTGATTTGTGTTTGAATATCGCTGACTTATATTCATACACTGGTGCTTTCACGGTATTGGGTGTTTGTGGCCATTTTTTACGCAAACAATGGTACTGCACCGTTTCAAATCCATGCACCCATTTCTAAAGGTCGTACGGCACTGTTTCGTCATTTTGGACCGATGTTGCACTTTGCACCGTAGATGTTGCACCCTGTGGATATCGATTTTTCGGAGGGACATAACTCTTGGCTCGTTTAGAGATACGGGAGCCATAACCAGTCAAAACGAAGATATCTGTGAGTTCTACAGCTGTGATGGCTTTCAGCCATCACTGGTTAGTTTCATACCCAAAAAATCATATCCGAAGCTCAATCGGGTCTTGGAAGTTTTTTACCCTTCGTTTTTCGTCACGTGGATTTTTTCTGTAAAATGGGATCACCGTGGCTGGTCTATGACTTACCATCGCTGGAGAGTGGTGCACCATGGTACTGCACCGTTTCAAATCCATGCACCCATTTCTAAAGGTCATACGACACTGTTTCGTCATTTTGGATTCATGTTGCACCTTGCACCATAGATGTTGCACCCTGTGGATATCGATTTTTCGGAGGGACATAACACTTGGCTCGTTTAGAGTTACGGGAGCCATAACCAGTCAAAATGAAGGTATCTATGAGTTGTACAACTATGACAGCTTTCAGCCATCACTGGTTAGTTTCATACCCAAAAAATCCTATCTGAACCTCAATCGGGTCATGGAAGTTTTTACCCTTCGTTTTTCGTCACGTTGATTTTTTCTGTAAAACGGGATCCCCGTGGCTGGTCTATGAGTTACCATCGCTGGAAAGTGGTGCACCATTATACTGCACCGTTTCAAATCCATGCACCCATTTCTAAAGGTCGTACGGCACTGTTTCGTCATTTTGGACGGATGTTGCACTTGCACCGTAGATGTTGAACCCTGTGGATATCGATTCTTCGGAGGGCCATAACTCTTGGCTCGTTTAGAGTTACTGGAGCCATAACCAGTCAAAACGAAGGTATCGATGAGTTCTACAGCCATGATAGCTTTCATCCGTCACTGGTTAGTTTCATATCCAAAAAATCCTATCCGAACCTCAATCGGGTCAAGGAAGTTTTTTACCCTTCGTTTTATCGTCACGTGGATTTTTTCTGTAAAACGGGATCCCCGTGGCTGGTCTATGACTTACCATCGCTGGAGAGCGGTGCACCATGGTACTGCACCATTTCAAATCCATGCACCCATTTCTAAAGGTCGTATGGCACTGTTTCGTCATTTTGGATTGACGTTGCACCTTGCACCGTAGATGTTGCACCCTTTGGATATCGATTTTTCGGAGGGACATAACTCTTGGCTCGTTTAGAGGTACGGGAGCCATAACCAGTCAAAACGAAGGTATCTGTGAGTTGTACAGCTATGACAGCTTTCAGCCATCACTGGCTAGTTTCATACCCAAAAAATCCTATTCGAACCTCAATCGGGTCATGGAAGTTTTTTACCCTTCGTTTTTCGTCACGAGGACTTTTTCCGTAAAACGGTATCCCCGTGGCTGGTCTATGAGTTACCATCGCTGGAAAGTGGTGCACCATGGTACTGCACCGTTTCAAATCCATGCACCCATTTCTAAAGGTCGTACGGCACTGTTTCGTCATTTTGGACGGATGTTGCACCTTGCACCGTAGATGTTGCACCCTGTGGATATCGATTCTTCGGAGGGCCATAACTCTTGGCTCGTTTAGAGTTACGGGAGCCATAACCAGTCAAAACGAAGGTATCTGTGAGTTATACAGCTATGACAGCTTTCATCCGTCACTGGTTAGTTTCATACCCAAAAAATCCTATCCGAACCTCAATCGGGTCAAGGAAGTTTTTTACCCTTCGTTTTATCGTCACGTGGATTTTTTCCGTAAAACGGGATCTCCGTGGCTGGTCTATGATTTACCATCGCTGGAGAGTGGTGCACCATGGTACTGCACCGTTCCAAATCTATGCACCCATTTCTAAAGGTCGTACCGCACTGTGTCGTCATTTTGGACGGATGTCGCACCTTGCACCGTACATGTTGCACCCTGTGGATATCGATTCTTCGGAGGGCCATAACTCTTGGCTCGTTTAGAGTTACGGGAGCCATAACCTGTCAAAACGAAGGTATCTGTGAGTTCTACAGCTATGATGGCTTTCAGCCGTCACTGGTAAGTTTCATACCCAAAAAATCCTATCCGAACCTCAATCGGGTCATGGAAGTTTTTTACCCTTCGTTATTCCTCACGTGGATTTTTTCTGTAAAACGAGATCCCCGTGGCTGGTCTAAGACTTACCATCGCTGGAGAGTGGTGCACCATGGTACTTCACCATTTCAAATCCATGCACTTATTTCTAAAGGTCGTACCGCACTGTTTCGTCATTTTGGATGGATGTTGCACCTTGCACCGTAGATGTTGCACCCTGTGGATATCGATTCTTCGGAGGGACATAACTCTTGGCTCATTTGGAGTTACGGGAGCCATAACCAGTCAAAACAAAGGTATCTGTGAGTTCTATAGCTATGACGGCTTTTAGCCATCACTGGTTAGTTTCATACCCAAAAAATCCTATCCGAACCTCAATCGGGTCAAGGAAGTTTTTTACCCTTTGTTTTATCGTCACATGGATTTTTTCTGTAAAACGTGATCCCCGTGGCTGGTCTATGATTTTCCATCGCTGGAGAGTGGTGCACCATGGTACTACACCGTTTCAAATCTATGCACCCATTTCTAATGGTCGTACGACACTGTTTCATCATTTTGGACCGATGTTGCACCTCGCACCGTAGATGTAGCACCATATGGATATCGATTTTTCGAAGGGACATAACTCTTGGCTCGTTTAGAGTTACGGGAGCCATAACCAGTCAAAACGAAGGTATCTGTGAGTTCTAAAGCTATGACAGATTTCAGCCGTCACTGGTTAGTTTCATAACAAAAAAATCCTATCCGAACCTCAATCGGGTCAAGGAAGTTTTTTACCCTTCGTTTTATCGTCACGTGGATTTTTTCTGTAAAACGGGATCCCCGTGGCTGGTCTATGATTTACCATCGCTGGAGAGTGGTGCACCATGGTACTGCACCGTTTCAAATCCATGCACACATTTCTAAAGGTCATACGGCACTGTTTCGTAATTTTGGACGGATGTTGCACCTTGCACCGTAGATGTTGCACCCTGTGGATATCGATTCTTCGGAGGGCCATAACTCTTGGCTCGTTTAGAGTTCCGGGAGCCATAACCAGTCAAAACAAAGGAATCTGTGAGTTCTACATCTATGATGGCTTTCAGTCGTCACTGGTTAGTTTCATACCCAAAAAATACTATCTGAACCTCAATCGGGTCATGGAAGTTTTTTACCCTTTGTTTTTCCTCACGTGGATTTTTTCTGTAAAACGGGATCCCCGGCTGGTCTATGATTTACCATCGCTGGAGAGTGGTGCACCATGGTACTACACCGTTTCAAATCCATGCACCCATTTCTAAAGGTCGTACGGCACTGTTTCGTCATTTTGGACCGATGTTGCACCTTGCACCGTAGATGTTGCACCCTGTGGATATCGATTTTTCGGAGGGACATAACTCTTGGCTCGTTTAGAGTTACGGGAGCCATAACCAGTCAAAACGAAGATATCTGTGAGTTCTACAGCTGTGATGGCTTTCAGCCATCACTGGTTAGTTTCATACCCAAAAAATCATATCCGAACCTCAATCGGGTCTTGGAAGTTTTTTACCCTTCGTTTTTCGTCACATGGATTTTTTCTGTGAAACAGGATCCCCGTGGCTGGTCTATGACTTACCATCGCTGGAGAGTGGTGCACCATGGTACTGCACCATTTCAAATCCATGCACCCATTTCTAAAGGTCGTACGGCACTGTTTCGTCATTTTGGATTGATGTTGCACCTTGCACCGTAGATGTTGCACCCTTTGGATATCGATTTTTCGGAAGGACATAACTCTTGGCTCGTTTAGAGGTACGGGAGCCATAACCAGTCAAAACGAAGGTATCTGTGAGTTGTACAACTATGATAGCTTTCAGCCATCACAGGTTAGTTTCATACCCAAAAAATCCTATCCGAACCTCAATCGGGTCATGGAAGTTTTTTACCCTTCGTTTTTCGTCACGTGGATTTTTTCTGTAAAACGGTATCCCCGTGGCTGGTCTATGAGTTACCATCGCTGGAAAGTGGTGCACCATGGTACTGCACCGTTTCAAATCCATGCACCCATTTCTAAAGGTCGTACGGCATTGTTTCGTAATTTTGGACGGATGTTGCACCTTGCACCGTAGATGTTACACCCTGTGGATATCGATTCTTCGGAGGGCCATAACTCTTGGCTCGTTTAGAGTTACGGGAGCCATAACCAGTCAAAACGAAGGTATCAATGAGTTATACATCTTTGACAGCTTTCATCCGTCACTGGTTAGTTTCATACCCAAAAATCCTATCCGAACCTCAATCGGGTCAAGGAAGTTTTTTACCCTTCGTTTTATCGTCACGTGGATTTTTTCCGTAAAACGGGATCTCCATGGCTGGTCTATGATTTACCATCGCTTGAGAGTGGTGCACCATGGTACTGCACCGTTTAAAATCTATGCACCCATTTCTAAAGGTCGTACCGCACTGTGTCCTCATTTTGGACGGATGTTGCACCTTGCACCGTACATGTTGCACCCTGTGGATATCGATTCTTCGGAGGGCCATAACTCTTGGCTCGTTTAGAGTTACGGGAGCCATAACCAGTCAAAACGAAGGTATTTGTGAGTTCTACAGCTATGACGGCTTTCAGCCGTAACTGGTAAGTTTCATACCCAAAATATCCTATCCGAACCTCAATCGGGTCATGGAAGTTTTTTACCCTTCGTTTTTCCTCACGTGGATTTTTTCTGTAAAACGGGATCCCCGTGGCTGGTCTATGACTTACCATCGCTGGAGAGTGGTGCACCATGGTACTACACTATTTCAAATCCATGCACCCATTTCTAAAGGTCGTACGGCATTGTTTCGTCATTTTGGACGGATGTTGCACCTTGCACCGTAGATGTTGCACCCTGTGGATATCGATTTTTTTGAGGGACATAACTCTTGGCTCGTTTAGAGTTACAGGAGTCATAACCAGTCAAAACAAAGGTATCTGTGAGTTCTACGGCTATAATGGATTTCAGCCGTCACTGGTTAGTTTCATACCCAAAAAATCCTATCCGAACCTCAATCGGGTCAAGGAAGTTTTTTACCCTTCGTTTTATCGTCACCAGGATTTTTTCTGTGGAACGGGATCCCCATGGCTGGTCTATGATTTACCATCGCTGGAGAGTGGTGCACCATGGTACTGCACTGTTTCAAATCCATGCACCCATTTCTAAAGGTCGTATCGCACTGTTTCGTCATTTTGGACGGATGTTGCACCTTGCACCGTAGATGTTGCACCATATGGATATCGATTTCGGAGGGCCATAACTCTTGGCTCGTTTAGAGTTAAGGGAGCCATAACCAGTCAAAACGAAGGTATCTGTGAGTTCTACAGGTATGATTGCTTTCAGCCATCACTGGTTAATTTCATACCCAAAAAATCCTATCCGAACCTCAATTGGGTCAAGGAAGTTTTTTACCCTTCGTTTTATCGTCATGTGGATTTTTTCTGTAAAACGGGATCCCCGTGGCTGGTCTATGATTTACCATCGTTGGAGAGGGGTGCACCATGGTACTGCACCGTTTCAAATCCATGCACCCATTTCTAAAGGTCGTACCACATAGTTTCGTCATTTTGGACGGATGTTGCACCTTGCACCGTAGATGTTGCACCCTGTGGATATCGATTCTTCGGAGGGCCATAACTCTTGGCTCGTTTAGAGTTACAGAAGCCATAACCAGTCAAAACAAAGGTATCTATGAGTTCTACAGCTATGACGGATTTCAGCCGTCACTGGTTAGTTTCATACCCAAAAAATCCTATCCGAACCTCAATCGGGTCAAGGAAGTTTTTTACCCTTCGTTTTATCGTCACGTGGATTTTTTCTGTAAAATGGGATCCCCGTGGCTGGTCTATGACTTACCATGGCTGGAGAGTGGTGCACCATGGTACTGCACCGTTTCAAATCTGTGACGACCGCCCATGACTCCCGCACCAAAACAAGGGAAAAGTGCGCTGAAAGGTGTGCAAGGCAGCCATGGACGATAATCAGGGTAAAATAAAATCGCAGAATCTCTATCGTACAACTCACAGCGCATGGATAAAATACAATAGAGAAATATAATATAGTGAGGCTCCATAGAACAGAACATCATCATATAAGCAACATAGCAGTTTTATACAATCATCTCAATAAATTCATACATCAAGACCTCACTACATGACACTCAATCAACATACAGCAGCGGATACCCAGTACATAAAAGAAATAATATGCATAGCCTCCTGCTCGTCTTCATCATCAACAACGTAGAGATCCAAGAACAGCACCTGCCACCTGCTACCTAGTCTGCCCATCCCAACATGGATGAACAGCCCAAGGTAATAAGAGGAGACATAAAACCTTGAGTCAGACAAAGTCTTAGTGAGCAGTAAATTAACTATCAAACATACCAAAAGAGCATAAGGGATAAAAGGAATAGGAAACAAACCATCCCACTCCACCTCTTTCTACAGTGATAGCCCCCAGACACACACTAAAGAGAAGCAAGCATAATATAGCAGATAATTAAAGTAAAGCAATAATCACTCGAGTCAAGGGTGATGCTTTCCAAATACAAACCCCCAAGGCCTAAACCAAGATCAGATAAGCACCCAGAAAACACCACTCTTGAGGCCGAATGATAATACAACCAAACATCCATGACTCTGGCTATCACTGCTATCATTGCCATGATTCCACCGTTAGTTGAATGACCATCTGTCAAGGGCTAATGGTAACCCCGGTTCTAGCCATAACTCCGCACGTCGTCGCAGCCCGTGCCTAGGAATTTTCGCACCCAGAGTACTAGCACGTCGTCGCAGCCCGTGCCTGGAACGTCGTCGCAGCCCGTTCCAACGTACTCTTGCTTTGAGCATGCTAGAACCTTCAACAACGATGAGATCTCAGCCTTCTAGTCATCCTCCTCGACGACTACTTCCATACTAGCTCAAGCGCCTCTCAAGCTAACCATTATCACCAACCCGGATCGCATCACCGAGTTATCAACATAACTTTGCACGTCGTCGCAGCCCGTGCTTGGAACGTCATCGTGACCCGTCCCATCTCAACATCAAACTTTGCCTCATCGCATCACAACAAAGTCTCATCTCAATCTCATGCTTTGCCTTCTCGCATCATGGCAAAGTCCATCATCATCGAATCCATCCATATGAGCTTTCGCATCCGCTACATATGCTATAGGCAGCTTCCATCATTCAAGAGCCTTTCCACTTAGCTTTTGAATCATCTCAACCCATCTTGTTCCAAATCAACCTCTAGCTAACTTGAAACAATCCAAATCAATCATCAATACAAACAATCAAGCATTTAAACAAGATCTAACAAGTAAAATCAAGTATAATGGCAATTTCGTAAATAAATGAGCAAAAGTCCAACATGCATGATTCATAGGTTTTTAGCATAGATCTATCAAATATAAAACATGGGTTTTATCTCTAACACTTATTAAACGAACTTGCATAAGTAACATCTTCAAAAGTGACGGATCTACATGCAGACTTTAGGAAAATGCGAGAAAACACTATCTTAAACACATAAACTAGCCACCAATCTACTATACTCCTTTGGGTCCGCGTGAGAGATAACTACCACTCACCAAATCACCCAAACACTCCAAAAACAACACGCTTCAGATCTGGACAGCGGAGATCAAGGTTTGATCCGGCAATATCTCGCTCAAATCGACGAATTCTAGCTCGAACGGATGAAGATCTTCAACTTTGGCACTTGGATCTTCGATCTCGATCTTCAATCTTGGATGGATGTTAGAATTAGATTGGAATGGAGAAAAGAAGATGAAGAAATGTTGTAGACAAGTCTTCAAAATGGCAGCACTTCGTCGCTTCAAAAACCGGTGCCAAAAAGTGAGCCGAACCCCTCTATTTATAGGCTGAATTCCCCCTGAGTCGCTGCCCCCTTGAGTCGCCGCCGACCTAACATGAGTCGTCCACGACCTAGCCTTGCCGACTCAAGAACCTGCCGACTCAAAGACCTAACGACTCATCACCTTAACACCTAGCCGACTCAACTGCACTGCCTTCTGACTCAAGCCAACGACTCAACATAACACACACGACTCAACTATGGTGCCGACTCAACTGCATACGACTCATCAACTTAGCCGACTCACGACTCATTCACCAGCCGACTTATCCTAGACACGACCCAACCAGCCTTTACCGTCTCAACATGAGTCGTTCACGACTCATTACCATGCCGACCTAACCTTTCAACGACTCAAGACCTAAACCCCTTAAGCCGCTAACCCATGAGTCGGCTATCACTTAAGTCGGCCAACCCTATAACCTGTTGACCCTATGAGTCGGCCACGACTCATCTTGCTTACTCGTCTAAGTCCTAAGTCGGTCACCAACCCTTAAACCACTGTCTCGTGAGTCGGTCACCATCCTTATCTCGGCCAAACCTATAAGCCGTCCCCCCCATAAGTCGTAACTCATGCACGACTTAATCTATAAGTCGCCGCTTCTATAAGTCGGCAACTACTATGAGTCGGCTACTCAATGACTCGTCCAACCTGTAAACCGTTGCCTACCTTAACTCGGTCCATCCCCTTAAGTCGTCTACGACTTATCTATGAGTCGGTCACGACTCATCCCTTGTACCCGGGTTAACTCCTAAACGACTCAAGCAAAAGGCAACACAAACAACACTAACGACCTGTAAATTCTACGATACATCGACACGTAAAATACGGGTCGTTACATTCTCTCCCCCTTAGGAATTTCGCCCCCGAAATTCCAAGCAAACAACAGCAATCACAATTATTCCGCATGCCTACCATCCATAGCAATCAACAAACCATGCATCCAATTCTAGCCTAGCATGCAGAATTCTAAGACTTAGAACAAGCTACAAATTCATGTGATGTCACGACACTTTAGGGCCATACCTCGAAGAGTCCGGGATGAGCTGCCTTCATCCTCTCTTCCTCCTCCCACGTACAGTCGTTAACATCGTCACTCCATTGTACCTTGAGCAACGTAATCGTCTTCCTCCTAAGCTGTTTCGTATCGGTTTCAACAATACGAAGCGGTTTACGAGGTCTCGTAATCACGGGATCCACCTCTAAGTCTTCACAGCTATCAGCAGAAACCACCGTAGTAGGGTCATGCACATACTTCCGTAGATAAGACACATGAAAAACATTGTGCACACCCGCCATCTTTTCCGGTAACTCCAACCTATAAGCGAGCTTTCCAATTCGCTCAATAATCGGGAATGGTCCAACAAATCTCGGAGTTAACTTTCCTTTCTTCCCGAATCTAATAACATTCTTCAATGGAGAAATCTTCACAAAAACCATATCACCCACGTCGAATTCCAAATCCTTTCGACGATTATTCGCATAACTTTTCTGACGATCTTGGGCTGCCTTCATTCTTTGCCGAATGATCTCTATACAATCCGAAGTCTGTCGCATCATCTCTGGCCCAAGTATCAACTTTTCTCCAGTTTCTATCCAACATGTCGGAGAGTTACACGGTCTTCCATATAATGCCTCATATGGTGCCATACCAATACTTGACTGATAACTGTTATTATATGCAAACTCCACCAAATGAAGGTGATATTCCCATGATCCTCCGAAGTCCAAAACACAAGCTCTGAGAAGATCTTCCAAAACTCGGTTGACTCTCTCAGTCTGACCATCGGTTTGAGGGTGATAAGCTGTACTAAAACACAACTCGGTTCCCAAAACTTCCTGGAAGCTCTTCCAAAATCTACTAGTGAACAATGGGTCTCGATCGCTCACTATACTCTTCGGAATACCATGGAATCGAACAATCCACTTCACATACAACTCAGCCAACTTCGATGCAGTCCTAGTCGATCGAACAGGAATGAACCTTGCACTCTTAGTCAAACGATCTATTATTACCCAAATCCCTTCATTCCCTGCTCTTGTCCTAGGTAGACCATCGATAAAATCCATCGACACTTGCTCCCACTTCCATGTAGGAACCTCTAATGGCTGAAGTAATCCACTGGGCTTCTTCTGCTCAGCTTTCACCAACTGGCAATTCATACACTTGGAAATAAAATTTCCAATATCCTTCTTCATACCTTCCCAGTAGTAAGCCCTCTTCATATCCCGATACATCTTATTACCACCTGGATGAATCGTCAACTTCGAGTGATGACTTTCCCTCAGAACTTCATCTCTCAATCCATCTATATCGGGAACAACCAATCGTCCTTGCTTTCGAAGCCAACCCTCTCGATCGACCTCGAATCCTTTATCCTTCTCTGGTTCCAATCCAGATTCCAAATCACGAATAATCTTGACAAGCTTATCATCTCTCTTTTGGCTCTCGCCGATCCTTTCTACAAGAGTAGGCCTTATCGATAAGTTTGCCAACAACTCCGGTTCCAATTCACATCTAGGACTGAAATCAAACTCAGCCAAATACTCGAGACTCTTCCACTCCGAAAACATGGCTCCCAAACCTGCATGTCTTCGACTCAACGCATCAGCCACTGCGTTACCTTTTCCCGGAGTATAGGCTATACCAAAATCATAAGATGCTAGGAACTCTAGCCACCGTTGCTGTCGAAGATTCAAATCCTTTTGGGAGAACAGATACTTCAACGACTTATGATCTGTAAACAACTCGAATCTAACTCCCAATAGATAGTGTCTCCACATCTTCAAAGCAAACACAATCGCCGCTAACTCCAAATCATGAGTCGGATAATTCCTTTCATGCGGCTTTAGTTGTCGACTAGCATACGCAACAACTTTATCCTTCTGCATTAGCACCGCTCCTAATCCAGTGCCACATGCATCGGTGTAAACCACCATCTCATCATTCCCACTTGGAATAGTCAAAACAGGAGCACTCGTCAGTCGCTCTTTCAGGATTACGAAAGCTTGCTCACACTTAACATCCCATCTGAACGCTTGGTTCTTTTTCGTCAATCCTGTCAACAGTGCAGCTATCTTGGAAAAGTCTTTGATAAACCGACGATAATATCCTGCTAAACCAAGAAAACTTCTCACATCAGATGCATTCTTAGGTCTATCCCAATCCTGGATCGCTGCCACCTTAGCAGGATCAACCGCTATTCCATTTCCAGAGATAACATGGCCTAAGAACCTCACTTCACTCTTCCAGAAGTGACACTTCGAAAACTTAGCCTTTAGCTGATGTTTCCGCAAGATTTCCAAAACAATCCTCAAGTGCGTCTTGTGTTCTTCCTCCGTTCTGGAATAAACCAAAATATCATCCACGAACACAAGCACGAACTTATTCAACTGATCTCCGAACACTCTATTCATAAGATCCACAAAATATGCAGGTGCGTTAGTCAATCCAAACGGCATTACCTGCCACTCATAAAACCCGGATGGTGTCCTGAAAGCAGTCTTCGGCACACTATCCTTCGCCACTCTTAACTGGTGAAATCCCGTTGCCAAATCCATCTGAGAAAACACCTTAGCCTCGTGAAGCTGATCAAACAAGTCATCTATTCTCGGCAATGGATACTTGTTCTTCTTAGTCACCTTATTCAGCTCACGATAATCCACACACAACCTCAACGATCCATCCGCTTTGGTTGCGAACACAACGGGCGCACCCCATTCGGACACACTTCTCCGAATGAATCCTTTCCGCAAAAGGTCATCAACTTGCACCTTCAGCTCTTGCTGCTCCCTCGGTGCCATCCGCCTAAGAGGCATCACAACAGGTCTGGCTCCCTCAACTAGATCGATACGAAACTCGATCTCCCTATGCGGCGGCAACCCTTTGACTTCGTCAAAGACATCCTCAAATCCATTCACAATAGGCACCAATGACAGTCCATCCCGTGGAACAACCAGCGAATACATGAAGCTCATGAAGACGCCTTCTTCATGCTTACATCGTATCACAACCTTTCGCCCATCCACATTCCCGACTGTCACCTCCAGCCTCTCACAATCAATCCTAGCCGCATACTTCCTAAGCCAGTCCATACCCAAAATAATTCCGAACCCCGCAAAGTTCAGAACAAAGCAATCACAAACAAACGAGCAATCATGACTCGACACAACTAGACCACGGCATATCATACACAAACATGACGAACCCCCCACTGGATTAGTCACAACCAATGGCCTATCAACAATATCCGGTTTCAAACCTAACCGGCCTACCAAATCATCACAAACAAAAGAATGCGACGCTCCAGTATCAAACAACACTCTAACTGGAACACCACAAATAGAAAGAGTACCTTGAACCACCACACTCTTCCCCTTCTCTTCAGCAGTAGGAACTCTTGAAGACGACGGCACAGCTTCCAAAGCATAAGCTTGCACAACCTGCCTATCCTTCCTCGGTTCTGGATAGTCCTTCCTGAAATGCCCTGGCTTATCACAGTTATGGCACTTCGCCGGCGCCTTTGGATTCCTACAATCCTTGGAGAGATGGCCCTTCTGCTGGCAATTATAGCAAGTCACTACACCTTTCGGCCTCTTCTGGCCATCCTTACCCTTCTGTTGCTGCTGTTTCCTCTTCTTGTTGCCACTCTGCTGTGGTTTAGATCCTTCCCTGGTTACAGCAACAACAGAACTTTCCTTAGGAAACAAACTCTCGTGCCTCAAAGCTTTCTCCACAAGCTTCTCAAATGGATCGTCCAGATGATCCACTAACTGCCTTCCCAGATAAGCATCCAGACCAGTCACAAACTTTTCATTCTTCTGGTAGGGAGAATCAATATATGATCTGGCATACTTAGACAAAGCTTCGAACTCAGAAATATACTCAAGAACAGGCATCCCTCCTTGCTTGAGCTCTACAAACCTCTTAAACAAAGCAGACTTCTGAACAGTGGAGATGAACTTGGCCTCAAATCTAACTTGGAATTGCTCCCAAGTAATCTCTTCTTCTGGCGTATCTATAGTGATAGAATTCCACCAATCAGCAGCTCTTCCCTTAAGCTGTCTCGATGCAAGCTTCCTCTTGGTTGCATCATCAATTCCCAAATCACCAAAAATCCTTCGGCAAGCATCAATCCATCTCTGTACCTCAATAGTCGACTCTGTCCCCAAGAAAGCTTTTCCTCCGAGAGAAGTGTAATCCTTACAAAGCTTGGCAAAATCCACCGGTCTCGGAGCTTGGACTTGAACTCCCACATCCACAGAAGATCCTGAAGCTGGTACCCTTCTCATAATGGAAGTCATCATAGCTTCAAACATAGCTCCATAATCAACAGCTTCCCTAGCAGCTCGACTATCCCTCGCAGCTTGTCTCTCACTTCGACTCATTCTTAATATCTGTAAAAAGAATGATTAGAACACCTTAAGAAACAACTGCATAAGGAGTTCAAATCCATCTAAACTACTATATTATATATAGTAATCATCCATCAAAATACAATTACGTCTCTCATACGTAGTTACGTCAGCGAGCGTTGGCTAAAATCGATTAACCAAAGCTCTGATACCAAATGTGACGACCGCCCATGACTCCCGCACCAAAACAAGGGAAAAGTGCGCTGAAAGGTGTGCAAGGTAGCCATGGACGATAATCAGGGTAAAATAAAATCGCAGAATCTCTATCGTACAACTCACAGCGCATGGATAAAATACAATAGAGAAATATAATATAGTGAGGCTCCATAGAACAGAACATCATCATATAAGCAACATGGCAGTTTTATACAATCATCTCAATAAATTCATACATCAAGACCTCACTACATGACACTCAATCAACATACAGCAGCGGATACCCAGTACATAAAAGAAATAATATGCATAGCCTCCTGCTCGTCTTCATCATCAACAACGTAGAGATCCAAGAACAGCACCTGCCACCTGCTACCTAGTCTGCCCATCCCAACATGGATGAACAGCCCAAGGTAATAAGAGGAAACATAAAACCTTGATTCAGAACAAGTCTTAGTGAGCAGTAAATTAACTATCAAACATACCAAAAGAGCATAAGGGATAAAAGGAATAGGAAACAAACCATCCCACTCCACCTCTTTCTACAGTGATAGCCCCCAGACACACACTAAAGAGAAGCAAGCATAATATAGCAGATAATTAAAGTAAAGCAATAATCACTCGAGTCAAGGGTGATGCTTTCCAAATACAAACCCCCAAGGCCTAAACCAAGATCAGATAAGCACCCAGAAAACACCACTCTTGAGGCCGAATGATAATACAACCAAACATCCATGACTCTGGCTATCACTGCTATCATTGCCATGATTCCACCGTTAGTTGAATGACCATCTGTCAAGGGCTAATGGTAACCCCGGTTCTAGCCATAACTCCGCACGTCGTCGCAGCCCGTGCCTAGGAATTTTCGCAACTACCCAGAGTACTAGCACGTCGTCGCAGCCCGTGCCTGGAACGTCGTCGCAGCCCGTTCCAACGTACTCTTGCTTTGAGCATGCTAGAACCTTCAACGACGATGAGATCTCAGCCTTCTAGTCATCCTCCTCGACGACTACTTCCATACTAGCTCAAGCGCCTCTCAAGCTAACCATTATCACCAACCCGGATCGCATCACCGAGTTATCAACATAACTTTGCACGTCGTCGCAGCCCGTGCTTGGAACGTCATCGTGACCCGTCCCATCTCAACATCAAACTTTGCCTCATCGCATCACAACAAAGTCTCATCTCAATCTCATGCTTTGCCTTCTCGCATCATGGCAAAGTCCATCATCATCGAATCCATCCATATGAGCTTTCGCATCCGCTACATATGCTATAGGCAGCTTCCATCATTCAAGAGCCTTTCCACTTAGCTTTTGAATCATCTCAACCCATCTTGTTCCAAATCAACCTCTAGCTAACTTGAAACAATCCAAATCAATCATCAATACAAACAATCAGGCATTCAAACAAGATCTAACAAGTAAAATCAAGTATAATGGCAATTTCGTAAATAAATGAGCAAAAGTCCAACATGCATGATTCATAGGTTTTTAGCATAGATCTATCAAATATAAAACATGGGTTTTATCTCTAACACTTATTAAACGAACTTGCATAAGTAACATCTTCAAAAGTGACGGATCTACATGCAGACTTTAGGAAAATGCGAGAAAACACTATCTTAAACACATAAACTAGCCACCAATCCACTATACTCCTTTGGGTCCGCGTGAGAGATAACTACCACTCACCAAATCACCCAAACACTCCAAAAACAACACGCTTCAGATCTGGACAGCGGAGATCAAGGTTTGATCCGGCAATATCTCGCTCAAATCGACGAATTCTAGCTCGAACGGATGAAGATCTTCAACTTTGGCACTTGGATCTTCGATCTCGATCTTCAATCTTGGATGGATGTTAGAATTAGATTGGAATGGAGAAAAGAAGATGAAGAAATGTTGTAGACAAGTCTTCAAAATGGCAGCACTTCGTCGCTTCAAAAACCGGTGCCAAAAAGTGAGCCGAACCCCTCTATTTATAGGCTGAATTCCCCCTGAGTCGCTGCCCCCTTGAGTCGCCGCCGACCTAACATGAGTCGTCCACGACCTAGCCTTGCCGACTCAAGAACCTGCCGACTCAAAGACCTAACGACTCATCACCTTAACACCTAGCCGACTCAACTGCACTGCCTTCTGACTCAAGCCAACGACTCAACATAACACACACGACTCAACTATGGTGCCGACTCAACTGCATACGACTCATCAACTTAGCCGACTCACGACTCATTCACCAGCCGACTTATCCTAGACACGACCCAACCAGCCTTTACCGTCTCAACATGAGTCGTTCACGACTCATTACCATGCCGACCTAACCTTTCAACGACTCAAGACCTAAACCCCTTAAGCCGCTAACCCATGAGTCGGCTATCACTTAAGTCGGCCAACCCTATAACCTGTTGACCCTATGAGTCGGCCACGACTCATCTTGCTAACCCGTCTAAGTCCTAAGTCGGTCACCAACCCTTAAACCACTGTCTCGTGAGTCGGTCACCATCCTTATCTCGGCCAAACCTATAAGCCGTCCCCCCCATAAGTCGTAACTCGTGCACGACTTAATCTATAAGTCGCCGCTTCTATAAGTCGGCAACTACTATGAGTCGGCTACTCAATGACTCGTCCAACCTGTAAACCGTTGCCTACCTTAACTCGGTCCATCCCCTTAAGTCGTCTACGACTTATCTATGAGTCGGTCACGACTCATCCCTTGTACCCGGGTTAACTCCTAAACGACTCAAGCTAAAGGCAACACAAACAACACTAACGACCTGTAAATTCTACGATACATCGACACGTAAAACACGGGTCGTTACAAAATCCATGCACCCATTTCTAAAGGTCATACCGCACTGTTTCGTCATTTTGGACGGATGTTGCACCTTGCACCGTACATGTTGCACCCTGTGGATATCGATTCTTCGGAGGGCCATAACTCTTGGCTCGTTTTAGAGTTACGGGAGTCATAACCTGTCAAAACGAAGGTATCTGTGAGTTCTACAGCTATGACGGCTTTCAGCCGTCACTGGTAAGTTTCATTCCCAAAAAATCCTATCCGAACCTCAATCGGGTCATGGAAGTTTTTTACCCTTCGTTTTTCCTCACGTGGATTTTTTCTGTAAAACGGGATCCCCGTGGCTGGTCTATGACTTACCATCGCTGGAGAGTGGTGCACCATGGTACTGCACCGTTTCAAATCTATGCACCCATTTCTAAAGGTCGTACGGCACTGTTTCGTCATTTTGGACGGATGTTGCACCTTGCACCGTGGATGTTGCACCCTGTGGATATCGATTCTTCGGAGGGCCATAACTCTTGGCTCGTTTAGAGTTACGGGAGCCATAACCAGTCAAAACAAAGGTATCTGTGAGTTCTACAGCTATGACAGCTTTAATCCAACCTGGTTAGTTTCATACCCAAGAAATCCTATCCGAACCTCAATCGGGTCAAGGAAGTTTTTTACCCTTCGTTTTATCGTCACGTGGATTTTTTCTGTAAAATGGGATCCCCGTGGCTGGTCTATGATTTACCATCGCTGGACAGTGGTGCACCATGGTACTGCACCGTTTCAAATCCATGCACCCATTTCTAAAGGTCGTACGGCACTGTTTCATCATTTTGGACGGATGTTGCCCCTTGCACCGTAGATGTTGCACCCTGTGGTTATCGATTCTTCGGAGGGCCATAACTCTTGGTACGTTTAGGGTTACGGGAGCCATAACCAGTCAAAACGAAGGTATCTATGAGTTCTACATCTATGATGGCTTTCAGTCGTCACTAGTTAGTTTCATACCCAAAAAATACTATCTGAACCTCAATCGGGTCATGGAAGTTTTTTACCCTTCGTTTTTCCTCACGTTGATTTTTTCTGTAAAACGGGATCCCCGGCTGGTCTATGATTTACCATCGCTGGAGAGTGGTGCACCATGGTACTGCACCGTTTCAAATCCATGCACTTATTTCTAAAGGTCGTACGGCACTGTTTCGTCATTTTGGACCGATGTTCCACCTTGCACCGTAGATGTTGCACCCTGTGGATATCGATTTTTCGGAGGGACATAACTCTTGGCTCGTTTAGAGTTACGGGAGCCATAACCAGTCAAAACGAAGGTATCTGTGAGTTGCACAGCTATGACAGCTTTCAGCCATCACTGGTTAGTTTCATACCAAAAAAATCCTATCCGAACCTCAATCGGGTCATTGAAGTTTTTTACCCTTCGTTTTTCGTCACGTGGATTTTTTCTGTAAAACGGTATCCCCGTGGCTGGTCTATGTGTTACCATCGCTGGAAAGTGGTGCACCATGGTACTGCACCGTTTCAAATCCATGCACCCATTTCTAAAGGTCGTACGGCACTGTTTCGTCATTTTGGACAGATGTTGCACCTTGCACCGTAGATGTTGCACCCTGTGGATATCGATTCTTCGGAGGGCCATAACTCTTGGCTCGTTTAGAGTTACGGGAGCCATAACTAGTCAAAATGAAGGTATCTGTGAGTTCTACGGCTATGACAGCTTTCATCCGTCACTGGGTAGTTTCATACCCAAAAAATCCTATCCGAACCTCAATCGGGTCAAGGAAGTTTTTTACCCTTCGTTTTATCATCACGTGGATTTTTTCTGTAAAACGGGATCCCCGTGGCTGGTCTATGATTTACCATCGCTATAGAGTGGTGCACCGTGGTACTGCACCATTCAAATCCATGCACCCATTACTAAAGGTCGTACCGCACTGTTTTGTCATTTTGGACGGATGTTGCACCTTGCACCGTAGAATGTTGCACCATGTGGATATCGATTCTTCGGAGGGCCATAACTCTTGGCTCGTTTAGAGTTACGGGAGTTATAGCCAGTCAAAACAAAGTTATCTGTGAGTTCTACAACTATGACGGATTTTAGCCGTCACTGGTTAGTTTCATACACAAAAAATCCTATCCGAACCTCAATCGGGTCAAGGAAGTTTTTTACACTTCGTTTTATCGTCACGTGGATTTTTTCCATAAAACAGGATCTCTGTGGCTGGTCTATGATTTACCATCGCTGGAGAGTGGTGCACCGTGGTACTGCACCGTTTCAAATCGATGCACCCATTTCTAAAGGTCGTACCACACTGTGTCGTCATTTTGGACGGATGTTGCACCTTGCACCGTACATGTTGCACCCTGTGGATATCGATTCTTCGGAGGGCCATAACTCTTGGCTCGTTTAGAGTTACGGGAGCCATAACCAGTCAAAACGAAGGTATCTATGAGTTCTACAGCTATGATTGCTTTCAGCCGTCACTGGTAAGTTTCATACCCAAAATATCCTATCCGAACCTCAATCGGGTCATGGAAGTTTTTTACCCTTCGTTTTTCCTCACGTGGATTTTTTCTGTAAAACGGTATCCCCGGATGGTCTATGATTTACCATCGCTGGAGAGTGGTGCACCATGGTAGTGCACCGTTTCAAATCCATGCACCCATTTCTAAAGGTCGTACGGCACTGTTTCGTCATTTTGGACCGATGTTGCACCTTGCACCGTAGATGTTGCACCCTGTGGATATCGATTTTTCGGAGGGACATAACTCTTGGCTCGTTTAGAGTTACGGGAGCCATAACCAGTCAAAACGAAGGTATCTGTGAGTTGTACAGCTATGACAGCTTTCAGCCATCACTGGTTAGTTTCATATCCAAAAAATCCTATCCGAACCTCAATCGGGTCATGGAAGTTTTTTACGCTTCGTTTTTCCTCACGTGGATTTTTTCTGTAAAACGGGATCCCCGTGGCTGGTCTATGATTTACCATCGCTGGAGAGTGGTGCACCATGGTACTGCACCATTTCAAGTCCATGCACCCATTTCTAAAGGTCGTACCACATAGTTTCGTCATTTTGGACGGATGTTGCACCTTGCACCGTAGATGTTGCACCCTGTGGATATCGATTCTTCGGAGGGCCATAACTCTTGGCTCGTTTAGAGTTACATGAGCCATAACCAGTCAAAACAAAGGTATCTATGAGTTCTACAGCTATGACGGATTTCAGCCGTCACTGGTTAGTTTCATACCCAAAAAATCCTATCCGAACCTCAATCGGGTCAAGGAAGTTTTTTACCCTTCGTTTTATCGTCACGTGGATTTTTTCTGTAAAATGGGATCCCCGTGGCTGGTCTATGACTTACCATGGCTGGAGAGTGGTGCACCATGGTACTGCACCATTTCAAATCCATGCACCCATTTCTAAAGGTCGTACCGCACTGTTTCGTCATTTTGGACGGATGTTGCACCTTGCACCGTACATGTTGCACCCTGTGGATATCGATTCTTCGGAGGGCCATAACTCTTGGCTCGTTTTAGAGTTACGGGAGCCAAAACCTGTCAAAACGAAGGTATCTGTGAGTTCTACAGCTATGACGGCTTTCAGCCGTCACTGGTAAGTTTCATTCCCAAAAAATCCTATCCGAACCTCAATCGGGTCATGGAAGTTTTTTACCCTTCGTTTTTCCTCACGTGGATTTTTTCTGTAAAACGGGATCCCCGTGGCTGGTCTATGACTTACCATCGCTGGAGAGTGGTGCACCAAGGTACTGCAACGTTTCAAATCCATGCACCCATTTCTAAAGGTCGTACGGCACTGTTTCGTCATTTTGGACGGATGTTGCACCTTGAACCGTGGATGTTGCACCCTGTGGATATCGATTCTTCGGAGGGCCATAACTCTTGGCTCGTTTAGAGTTACGGGAGCCATAACCAGTCAAAACAAAGGTATCTGTGAGTTCCACAGCTATGATAGCTTTCATCCAACGCTGGTTAGTTGCATACCCAAGAAATCCTATCCGAACCTCAATCGGGTCAAGGATGTTTTTTACCCTTCGTTTTATCGTCACGTGGATTTTTTCTGTAAAACGGGATCCCCGTGGCTGGTCTATGATTTACCATCGCTGGAGAGTGGTGCACCATGGTATTGCACCGTTTCAAATCCAAGCACCCATTTCTAAAGGTCGTACGGCACTGTTTCATCATTTTCGACGGATGTTGCACCTTGCACCGTAGATGTTGCACCCTGTGGTTATCGATTCTTCGGAGGGCCATAACTCTTGGCACGTTTAGGGTTACGGGAGCCATAACCAGTCAAAACGAAGGTATCTATGAGTTCTACATCTATGATGGCTTTCAGTCGTCACTGGTTAGTTTCATACCCAAAAAATACTATCTGAACCTCAATCGGGTCATGGATGTTTTTTACCCTTCGTTTTTCCTCACATTGATTTTTTCTGTAAAACGGGATCCCCGGCTGGTCTATGATTTACCATCGCTGGAGAGTGGTGCACCATGGTACTGCACCGTTTCAAATCCATGCACCTATTTCTAAAGGTCGTACGGCACTGTTTCGTCATTTTGGACCGATGTTGCACCTTGCACCGTAGATGTTGCACCCTGTGGATATCGATTTTTCGGAGGGACATAACTCTTGGCTCGTTTAGAATTACGGGAGCCATAACCAGTCAAAACGAAGGTATCTGTGAGTTGTACAGCTATGACAGCTTTCAGCCATCACTGGTTAGTTTCATACCCAAAAAATCCTATCCGAACCTCAATCGGGTCGTTGAAGTTTTTTACCCTTCGTTTTTCGTCACGTGGATTTTTTCTGTAAAACGGTATCCCCGTGGCTGGTCTATGAGTTACCATCGCTGGAAAGTGGTGCACCATGGTACTGCACCGTTTCAAATCCATGCACCCATTTCTAAAGGTCGTACGGCACTGTTTCGTCATTTTGGACGGATGTTGCACCTTGCACCGTAGATGTTGCACCCTGTGGATATCGATTCTTCGGAGGGCCATAACTCTTGGCTCGTTTAGAGTTACGGGAGCCATAACCAGTCAAAATGAAGGTATCTGTGAGTTCTACGGCTATGATAGCTTTCATCCGTCACTGGTTAGTTTCATACCCAAAAAATCCTATCCGAACCTCAATCGGGTCCAGGAAGTTTTTTACCCTTCGTTTTATCATCACGTGGATTTTTTCTGTAAAACGGGATCCCCGTGGCTGGTCTATGATTTACCATCGCTATAGAGTGGTGCACCGTGGTACTGCACCATTCAAATCCATGCACCCATTACTAAAGGTCGTACCGCACTATTTTGTCATTTTGGACGGATGTTGCACCTTGCA
Organism: Allium cepa; assembly: GCA_030765085.1. NCBI lineage: Eukaryota > Viridiplantae > Streptophyta > Magnoliopsida > Asparagales > Amaryllidaceae > Allium > Allium cepa. The sequence goes on along the minus strand of CM060943.1, from coordinate 30,020,482 downwards.
CCGTAGAATGTTGCACCATGTGGATATCGATTCTTCGGAGGGCCATAACTCTTGGCTCGTTTAGAGTTACGGGAATCATAGCCAGTCAAAACAAAGTTATCTGTGAGTTCTACTACTATGACGGATTTCAGCCGTCACTGGTTAGTTTCATACACAAAAAATCCTATCCGAACCTCAATCGGGTCAAGGAAGTTTTTTACCCTTCGTTTTATCGTCACGTGGATTTTTTACGTAAAACAGGATCTCTGTGGCTGGTCTATGATTTACCATCGCTAGAGAGTGGTGCACCATGGTACTGCACCGTTTCAAATCTATGCACCCATTTCTAAAGGTCGTACCGCACTGTGTCGTCATTTTGGACGGATGTTGCACCTTGCACCGTACATGTTGTACCCTGTGGATATCGATTCTTCGGAGGGCCATTACTCTTGGCTCGTTTAGAGTTACGGGAGCCATAACCAGTCAAAACGAAGGTATCTGTGAGTTCTACAGCTATGATGGCTTTCAGCCGTCACTGGTAAGTTTCATACCCAAAATATCCTATCCGAACATCAATCGGGTCATGGAAGTTTTTTACCCTTCGTTTTTCCTCACGTGGATTTTTTCTGTAAAACGGGATCCCCGTGGTTGGTCTATGACTTACCATCGCTGGACAGTGGTGCACCATGGTACTACACTATTTCATATCCATGCACCCATTTCTAAAGGTCGTACGGAACTGTTTCGTCATTTTGGACGGATGTTGCACCTTGCACCGTAGATGTTGCACCCTGTGGATATCGATTTTTTGGAGGGACATAACTCTTGGATTGTTTAGAGTTACAGGAGCCATAACCAGTCAAAACAAAGGTATCTGCGAGTTCTACGGCTATGATGGATTTCAGCCGTCACTGGTTAGTTTCATACCCAAAAAATCCTATCCGAACCTCAATCGGGTCAAGGAAGTTTTTTACCCTTCATTTTATCGTCACGTGGATTTTTTCTGTTAAACGGGATCCCCGTGGCTGGTCTATGATTTACCATCGCTGGAGAGTGGTGCACCATGGTACTACACCGTTTCAAATCTGTGCACCCATTTCTAAAGGTCGTATCGCACTGTTTCGTCATTTTGGACAGATGTTGCACCTTGCACCGTAGATGTAGCACCCTGTGGATATCGATTATTCGGAGGGCCATAACTCTTGGCTCGTTTAAGTTACGGGAGCCATAACCAGTCAAAACGAAGGTATCTGTGAGTTCTACCGCTACGATTGCTTTCAGCCGTCACTGGTTAGTTTCATACCCAAAAAATCATATCCGAACCTCAATCGGGTCATGGAAGTTTTTTACCCTTCGTTTTATCATCATGTGGATTTTTTCTGTAAAACGGGATCCCCGTGGCTGGTCTATGATTTACCATCGCTGGAGAGTGGTGCACCGTGGTACTGCACCGTTTCAAATCCATGCACCCATTTCTAAAGGTCGTACGGCACTGTTTCGTCATTTTGGATTGATGTTGCACCTTGCACCGTAGATGTTGCACGCTGTGGATATCGATTTTTCGGAAGGACATAAATCTTGGCTCGTTTAGAGTTACGGGAGCCATAATCAGTCAAAACGAAGGTATTTGTGAGTTGTACAGCTATGAGAGCTTTCAGCCATCACTGGTTAGTTTCATACCCAAAAAATCCTATCTGAACCTTAATCGGGTCATGGATGTTTTTTACCCTTCGTTTTTCGTCACGTGGATTTTTTCTGTAAAACGGGATCCCCGTGGCTGGTCTATGAGTTACCATCGCTGGAAAGTGGTGCACCATGGTACTGCACCGTTTCAAATCCATGCACCCATTTCTAAAGGTCGTACGACACTGTTTCGTCATTTTGGATGGATGTTGCACCTTGCACCGTAGATGTTGAACCCTGTGGATATCGATTCTTCGGAGGGCCATAACTCTTGGCTCGTTTAGAGTTACGGGAGCCATAACCAGTCAAAACGAAGGTATCTATGAGTTCTACGCTATGACAGCTTTCATCAGTCACTAGTTAGTTTCATACCCAAAAAATCCTATCCGAACCTCAATCGGGTCAAGGAAGTTTTTTACCCTTCGTTTTATCGTCACGTGGATTTTTTCTGTAAAACGGGATCCCCATGGCTGGTCTATGACTTACCATCGCTGGAGAGTGGTGCACCATGGTACTGCACCATTTCAAATCCATGCACCCATTTCTAAAGGTCGTACGGCACTGTTTCGTCATTTCGGATTGATGTTGCACCTTGCACCGTAGATGTTGCACCCTTTGGATATCGATTTTTCGGAGGGACATAACTCTTGGCTCGTTTAGAGGTACGGGAGCCATAACCAGTCAAAACGAAGGTATCTGTGAGTTGTACAGCTATGACAGCTTTCAGCCATCACTGGTTAGTTTCATACCCAAAAAATCCTATCCGAACCTCAATCGGGTCATGGAAGTTTTTTACCCTTCGTTTTTCGTCACGTGGATTTTTTCTGTAAAACGGGATCCCCGTGGCTGGTCTATGAGTTACCATTGCTGGAAAGTGGTGCACCATGGTACTGCACCGTTTCAAATCCATGCACCTATTTTTAAAGGTCGTACGGAACTGTTTCGTCATTTTGGACGGATGTTGCACCTTGCACCGTAGATGTTGCACCCGGTGGATATCGATTCTTCGGAGGGCCATAACTCTTGGCTCTTTTAGAGACACGGGAGCCATAACCAGTGAAAACGAAGGTATCTGTGAGTTCTACAGCTATGACAGCTTTCATCCATCACTGGTTAGTTTCATACCCAAAAAATCCTATCCGAACCTCAATCGGGTCAAGGAAGTTTTTTACCCTTCGTTTTATCATCATGTGGATTTTTTCTGTAAAACGGGATCCCCGTGGCTGGTCTATGATTTACCATCGCTGTAGAGTGGTGCACTGTGGTACTGCACCATTTCAAATCCATGCACCCATTACTAAAGGTCGTACCGCACTGTTTCGTCATTTTTGACGGATGTTACACCTTGCACCGTAGAATGTTGCACCATGTGGATATCGATTCTTCGGAGGGCCATAACTCTTGGCAGGTTTAGAGTTACAGGAGTCATAACAAGTCAAAACAAAGTTATCTGTGAGTTCTACAACTATGACGGATTTCAGCCGTCACTGGTTAGTTTCATACCCAAAAAATCCTATCCGAACCTCAATCGGGTCAAGGAAGTTTTTTACCCTCGATTTTTTCCGTAAAACGGGATCTCCGTGGCTGGTCTATGATTTACCATAGCTGGAGAGTGGTGCACCATGGTACTGCACCGTTTCAAATCTACGCACCCATTTCTAAAGGTCGTACTGCACTGTTTCGTCATTTTGGACGGATGTTGCACCTTGCCCCGTACATGTTGCACCCTGTGGATATCGATTCTTCGGAGGGCCATAACTCTTGGCTCGTTTAGAGTTACGGGAGCCAAAACCAGTCAAAACGAAGGTATCTGTGAGTTCTACAGCTATGACGGCTTTCAGCCGTCACTGGTAAGTTTCATACCCAAAAAATCCTATCCGAACCTCAATCGGGTCATGGAAGTTTTTTACCCATCGTTTTTCCTCACGTGGATTTTTTCTGTAAAACGGGATCCCCATGGCTGGTCTATGACTTACCATCGCTGGAGAGTGGTGCACAATGGTACTACATTGTTTCAAATCCATGCACCCATTTCTAAAGGTCGTACGACACTGTTTCGTCATTTTGGACGGATGTTGACCTTGCACCGTAGATGTTGCACCCTGTGGATATCGATTTTTCGGAGGGACATAACTCTTGGCTCGTTTAGAGTTACAGGAGCCATAACCAGTCAAAACAAAGGTATCTATGAGTTCTACGGCTATGATGGATTTCAGCCGTCACTGGTTAGTTTCATACCCAAAAAATCCTATCCGAACCTCAATCGGGTCAAGGAAGTTTTTTACCCTTCGTTTTATCGTCACGTGGATTTTTTCTGTGAAACGGGATCCCCGTGGCTGGTCTATGATTTACCATCGCTGGAGAGTTGTGCGCTATGGTACTGCACCATTTCAAATCCATGCACCCATTTCTAAAGTCGTACCGCACTGTTTCGTCATTTTGGACGGATGTTGCACCTAGCACCGTATATGTTGCACCCTGTGGATATCGATTTTTCGGAGGGCCATAACTCTTGGATCGTTTAGAGTTACGGGAGCCATAACCAGTCAAAACGAAGGTATCTGTGAGTTCTACAGGTACGATGGCTTTCAGCCGTCACTGGTTAGTTTCATACCCAAAAAATCCTATCCGAACCTCAATCGGGTCAAGGAAGTTTTTTACCCTTCGTTTTATCGTCACGTGGATTTTTTCTGTAAAACGGGATCCCCGTGGCTGGTCTATGATTTACCATCGCTGGAGAGGGGTGCACCATGGTACTGCACCGTTTCAAATCCATGCACCCATTTCTAAAGGTCGTACCACAGAGTTTCGTCATTTTGGACGGATGTTGCACCTTGCACCATAGATGTTGAACCCTGTGGATATCGATTCTTCGGAGGGCCATAACTCTTGGCTCGTTTAGAGTTACCGGAGCCATAACCAGTCAAAACAAAGGTATGTGTGAGTTCTACAGGTATGATGGCTTTCAGCCGTCACTGGTTAGTTTCATACCCAAAAAATCCTATCCGAACCTCAATCGGGTCAAGGAAGTTTTTTACCCTTCGTTTTCTCGTCACGTGGATTTTTTCTGTAAAATGGGATCCCCGTGGCTGGTCTATGATTTACCATCCTGGAGAGTGGTGCACCATGGTACTGCACCGTTTCAAATCCATGCACCCATTTCTAAAGGTCGTACCGCACTGTTTCGTCATTTTGGACGGATGTTGCACCTTGCACCGTACATGTTGCACACTGTGGATATCGATTCTTCGGAGGGCCATAACTCTTGGCTCGTTTTAGAGTTACTGGAGCCATAACCAGTCAAAACGAACGTATCTGTGAGTTCTACAGCTATGACGGCTTTCAGCCGTCATTGTAAGTTTCATACCCAAAAAATCCTATCCGAACCTCAATCGGGTCATGGAAGTTTTTTACCCTTCGTTTTTCCTCACGTGGATTTTTTCTGTAAAAGGGGATCCCCGTGGCTGGTCTATGACTTACCATGGCTGGAGAGTGGTGCACCATGGTACTGCACCGTTTCAAATCCATGCACCCATTTCTAAAGGTCGTACGACACTGTTTCGTCATTTTGGACGGATGTTGCACCTTGCACCGTGGATGTTGCACCCTGTGGATATCGATTCTTCGGAGGGCCATAACTCTTGGCTCGTTTAGAGTTACGGGAGCCATAACCCGTCAAAACGAAGGTATCTGTGAGTTCTACAGCTATGACGGGTTTCAGCCGTCACTGTAAGTTTCATACCCAAAAAATCCTATCCGAACCTCAATCGGGTCATGGAAGTTTTTTACCCTTCGTTTTTCCTCATGTGGATTTTTTCTGTAAAACGGGATCCCCGTGGCTGGTCTATGACTTACCATGGCTGGAGAGTGGTGCACCATGGTACTCCACCGTTTCAAATCCATGCACCCATTTCTAAAGGTCGTACGGCACTGTTTCGTCATTTTGGACGGATGTTGCACCTCGCACCGTGGATGTTGCACCCTGTGGATATCGATTCTTCGGAGGGCCATAACTCTTGGCTCGTTTAGAGTTACGGGAGCCATAACCAGTCAAAACGAAGGTATCTGTGAGTTCTACAGCTAGGATGGCTTTCAGCCGTCACTGTAAGTTTCATACCCAAAAAATCCTATCCGAACCTCAATCGGGTCATGGAAGTTTTTTACCCATCGTTTTTCCTCACGTGGATTTTTTCTGTAAAACGGGATCCCCGTGGCTGGTCTATGACTTACCATCGCTGGAGAGTGGTGCACCATGGTACTACATTGTTTCAAATCCATGCACCCATTTCTAAAGGTCGTACGACACTGTTTCGTCATTTTGGACGGATGTTGACCTTGCACCGTAGATGTTGCACCCTGTGGATATCGATTTTTCGGAGGGACATAAATCTTGGCTCGTTTAGAGTTACGGGAGCCATAACCAGTCAAAACGAAGGTATCTGTGAGTTCTACAGCTATGATAGCTTTCAGCCGTCACTTGTTAGTTTCATACCCAAAAAATCCTATCCAAACCTCAATCGGGTCATGGAAGTTTTTTACCCTTCGTTTTTCCTCACGTGGATTTTTTTTGTAAAACGGGATCACCATGGCTGGTCTATGATCTACCATCGCTGGAGAGTGCTGCACCATGGTACTGCACTGTTTCAAATCCATGCACCCATTTCTAAAGGTCGTACGGCACTGTTTCGTCATTTAGGATGGATGTTGCACCTTGCACCGTAGATGTTGCACCCTGTGGATATCGATTCTTCGGAGGGCAATAACTCTTTGCTCGTTTAGATTTATGGGAACCATAACCAGTCAAAACGAAGGTATCCGTGAGATCTACAGCTATGATAGCTTTCAGCCGTCACTGGTTAGTTTTATACCCAAATAATCCTATCCGAACCTCATTCGAGGCAAGGAAGTTTTTTACCCTTCGTTTTTTCATCACGTGGATTTTTTCTGTAAAACGAGATCCCCGTGGCCGGTCTATGATTTACCATCGCTGGAGAGTGGTGCACCATGGTACTGCACCGTTTCAAATCCATGCACCCATTTCTAAAGGTCGTACCGCACTGTTTCGTCATTTTGGACGGATGTTGCACCTTGCACCGTAGATGTTGCACCCTGTGGATATCGATTCTTCGGAGGGCCATAACTCTTGGCTCGTTTAGAGTGACGGGAGCCATAACCAGTCAAAACGAAGGTATCTGTGTGTTCTACCGCTATGATGGCTTTCTGCGGTCACTGGTTAGTTTCATACCCAAAAAATCCTATCCGAACCTCAATCGGGTCATGGAAGTTTTAAACCCTTCATTTTTCCTCACGTGGATTTTTTCTGTAAAACGGGATCCCCGTGGCTGGTCTATGATTTACCATCGCTGGAGAGTGGTGCACCATGGTACTGCACCATTTCAAATCCATGCACCCATTCCTAAAGGTCATACGGCACTGTTTCGTCATTTTGGACGGATGTTGCACCTTGCACCGTAGATGTTGCACCCTGTGGATATCGATTCTTCGGAGGGCCATATCTCTTGGCTCATTTAGAGTTACGGGAGCCATAACCTGTAAAAAAGAAGGTATCTGTGAGTTCTACAGCTATGATAGCTTTCAGCCGTCACTGGTTAGTTTCATACCCAAAAAATCCTGTCCAAAACTCAATCGGGTCATGGAAGTTTTTTACCCTTCATTTTTTCATCACGTGGATTTTTTCTGTAAAACGAGATCCCCGTGGCCGGTCTATGATTTACCATCGCTGGAGAGTGGTGCACCATGGTACTGCATCGTTTCAAATCCATGCACCCATTTCTAAAGGTCGTACGGCACTGTTTCATCATTTTGGACGGATGTTGCACCTTGCACCGTAGATGTTGCACCCTGTGGATATCGATTCTTCGGAGGGCCATAACTCTTGACTCGTTTAGAGTTACGGGAGCCATAACCAGTTAAAACAAAGGTATCTGTGAGTTCTACAACTATGACGGCTTTCAGCCTTCAATGGTTCGTTTCATACCCAAAAAATCCTATCCGAACCTCAATCGGGTCATGGAAGTTTTTTACCCTTCGTTTTTCCTCACGTGGATTTTTTCTGTAAAACGGGATCCCCATGGCTGTTCTATGACTTACCATCGCCGGAGAGGGGTGCACCATGGTACTGCACCGTTTCAAATCCATGTACCCATTTCTAAAGGTCGTACGGCACTGTTTCGTCATTTTGGACGGATGTTGCACCTTGCACCGTAGATGTTGAACCTAGTGGATATCGATTCTTCGGAGGGCCATAACTCTTGGCTCGTTTAGAGTTATGAGACGCATATCCAGTCAAAACGAAGGTATCTGTGAGTTCTACAGCTATGACAGATTTCATCCGTCACTGGTTAGTTTCATATCCAAAAAATCCTATCCGAACCTCAATCGGGTCAAGGAAGTTTTTTACCCTTCGTTTTATCGTCACGTGGATTTTTTCTGTAAAACGGGATCCCCGTGGCTGGTCTATGACTTACCATCGCTGGAGAGTGGTGCACCATTGTACTGCACCGTTTCAAATCCATGCACCCATTTCTAAAGGTCGTACGATACTGTTTCGTCATTTTGGATTGATGTTGCACCTTGCACCGTAGATGTTGCACCTTGTGGATATCGATTTTTCGGAGGGACATAACTCTTGCCTCGTTTAGAGTTACGGGATCCATAACCAGTCAAAACAAAGGTATCTGTGAGTTGTACAGCTATGACAGCTTTCAACCATCACTGGTTAGTTTCATACCCAAAAAATCCTATCCGAACCTCAATCGGGTCATGGAAGTTTTTTACCATTCGTTTTTCGTCACGTGTATTTTTTTTGTAAAACGGGATCCCCGTGGCTGGTCTATGAGTTACCATCGCTGGAAAGTGGTGCACCATGGTACTGCACCGTTTCAAATCCATGCACCCATTTCTAAAGGTCGTACGGCACTGTTTAGTCATTTTGGACGGATGTTGCACCTTGCACCGTAGATGTTGCACCCTATGGATATCGATTCTTCGGAGGACCATAACTCTTGGCTCGTTTAGAGTTACGGGAGCCATTACCAGTCAAAACGAAGGTATCTGTGAGTTCTACAGCTATGACAGCTTTCATCCGTCACTGATTAGTTTCATACCCAAAAAATCCTATCCGAACCTCAATCGGGTCAAGGAAGTTTTTTACCCTTCGTTTTATCGTCATGTGGATTTTTTCTGTAAAACGGGATCCCCGTGGCTGGTCTATGATTTACCATCGCTGTAGAGTGGTGCACCGTAGTACTGCACCATTTCAAATCCATGCACCCATTACAAAAGGTCGTACCGCACTGTTTCGTCATTTTGGACGGATGTTGCACCTTGAACCGTAGAATGTTGCACCATGTGGATATCGATTCTTCGGAGGGCCATAACTCTTGGCCCGTTTAGAGTTACGGGAGCCATAACCAGTCAAAACAAAGTTATCTATGAGTGCTACAGCTATGATGGATTTCAGCCGTCACTGGTTAGTTTCATACCCAAAAAATCCTATCCGAACCTCAATGGGGTCAAGGAAGTTTTTTACCCTTCGTTTTATCGTCACGTGGATTTTTTTCGTAAAACGGGATCCCCGTGGCTGGTCTATGATTTACCATCGCTGGCGAGTGGTGCACCATGGTACTGCACCGTTTTAAATCCATGCACCCATTTCTAAAGGTCGTACCGCACTGTTTCGTCATTTTGGACGAATGTTGCACCTTGCACCGTACATGTTGCATCCTGTGGATATCGATTCTTCGGAGGGCCATAACTCTTGGCTCGTTTAGAGTTACGGGAGCCATAACCAGTCAAAACGAAGGTATCTGTGAGTTCTACAGCGATGACGGCTTTCTGCCGTCACTGGTAAGTTTCATACCCAAAAAATCCTATCCGAACCTCAATCGGGTCATGGAAGTTTTTTACCCTTCGTTTTTCCTCACGTGGATTTTTTCTGTAAAACGGGATCCCCGTGGCTAGTCTACGACTTACCATCGCTGGAGTGTGGTGCACCATGGTACTGCACCATTTCAAATCCATGTACCCATTTCTGAAGGTCGTACAACTCTGTTTCGTCATTTTGGACGGATGTTGCACCTTGCACCGTAGATGTTGCACCCTGTGAATATCGATTTTTCGGAGGGACATAACTCTTGGCTCGTTTAGAGTTACAGGAGCCATAACCAGTCAAAACAAAGGTATCTGTGAGTTCTATGGCTATGATGGATTTCAGCCGTCACTGGTTAGTTTGATACCCAAAAAATCCTATCCGAACCTCAATCGGGTCAAGGAAGTTTTTTACCCTTCGTTTTATCGTCACGGGGATTTTTTTCTGTAAAATGGTATCCCCGTGGCTGATCAATGATTTACCATCGCTGCAGAGGGGTGCACCATGGTACTGCACCGTTTCAAATCCATGCACCCATTTCTAAAGGTCGTACCGCACAGTTTCGTCATTTTGGACAGATGTTGCACCTTGCACCGTAGATGTTGCACCCTGTGGATATCGATTCTTCGGAGGGCCATAACTATTGGCTCGTTTAGAGTTACAAGAGCCATAACCAGTCAAAACAAAGGTATCTGTGATTTCTACAGCTATTACGGATTTCAGTCGTCACTGGTTAGTTTCATACCCAAAAAATCCTATCCGAACCTCAATCGGGTCAAGTAAGTTTTTTACCCTTCGTTTTACCGTCACGTGTATTTTTTCTGTAAAACGGGATCCACGGTGATGTTCTATGATTTACCATCGCTGGAGAGTGGTGCACCATGGTACTGCATTGTTTCAAATCCATGCACCCATTTCTAAAGGTCGTACGGCACTGTTTCATCATTTTGGACGGATGTTGCTCCTTGCACCGTAGATGTTGCACCCTGTGGATATCGATTCTTCGGAGGGCTATAACTCTTGACTCGTTTAGAGTTACGGGAGCCATAACCAGTCAAAACGAAGGTATCTGTGAGTTCTACAGCTATGACAGCTATCAGCCTTCACTGGTTAGTCTCATACCCAAAAAATCCTATCCGAACCTCAATCGGGTCATGGAAGTTTCTTACCCTTCGTTTTTCCTCACGTGGATTTTTTCTGTAAAACGGGATCCCCGTGGCTGGTCCATGACTTACCATCGCTGGAGAGTGGTGCACCATGGTACTGCGCTATTTCAAATCCATGCACCCATTTCTAAAGGTCGCACGGCACTGTTTCGTCATTTTGGACGGATGTTGCACCTTGCACCATAGATGTTGCACCCAGTGGATATCGATTTTTCGGAGGGACATAACTCTTGGCTCGTTTAGAGTTACGGGAGCCATAACCAGACAAAACAAACGTATATGTGAGTTCTACAGCTATGATAGCTTTCAGCCGTCACTAGTTAGTTTCATACCCGAGCAATCCTATCCGAACCTCAATCGGGTCATGGAAGTTTTTTACCCTTTGTTTTTCGTCACGTGGATTTTTTCTGTAAAATGGGATCACCGTGGCTGGTCTATGATTTGCCATCGCTGGAGAGTGGTGCACCATGGTACTGCACCGTTTCAAATCCATGCACCCATTTCTAAAAGTCGTACGGCACTGTTTCGTCATTTTGGACGGATTTGCACCTTGCACCGTAGATGTTGCACCCTATGGATATCAATTCTTCGAAGGGCCATAACTCTTGGCTCGTTTAGATTAACGGGAGCCATAACCAGTCAAAAAGAAGGTATCTATGAGTTCTACAACTATGACGGCTTTCAGCCGTCACTGGTTAGTTTCATACCCAAAAAATCCTATCTGAACCTCAATCGGGTCATGGAAGTTTTTTACCCTTCGTTTTTCGTCACGTGGATTTTTTCTATAAAACGGGATCCCCGTGGCTGGTCTATGAGTTACCATCGCTGGAGAGTGGTGCACCATGGTACTGCACCGTTTCAAATCCATGCACCCATTTCTAAAGGTCGTACGGCACTGTTTCGTCATTTTGGACGGATGTTGCACCTTGCACCGTAGATGTTGCACCATATGGATATCGATTCTTCGGAGGGCCATAACTCTTGGGTCGTTTAGAGTAACGGGAGCCATAACCTGTCAAAACGAAGGTATCTGTGAGTTCTACAGCTACGAAGGCTTTCAGTCGTCACTGGTTAGTTTCATACCCAAAAAATCCTATCCGAACCTCAATCGGGTCATGGAAGTTTTTTACCCTTCGTTTTATCGTCACGTGGATTTTTTCTGTAAAACGGGATCCTCGTGGCTGGTCTATGATTTACCATCGCTAGAGAGTGGTGCACCATGGTACTGCACCGTTTCAAATCCATGCACCCATTTCTAAAGGTCGTACCGCACTGTTTCGTCATTTTGGACGGATGTTGCACCTTGCAACGTAGATGTTGCACCCTGTGGATATCGATTTTTCGGAGGGCCATAACTGTTGGCTCGTTTAGAGTAATGGGAGCCTTAACCAGTCAAAACGAAGGTATCTGTGAGTTATACAGCTATGACGGCTTTCAGCCGTCACTGGTTAGTTTCATACCCAAAAAATCATATCCGAACTTCAATCGGGTCATGGAAGTTTTTTCCCTTCGTTTTTCCTTACGTGGATTTTTTCTGTAAAACGGGATCCCCTTGGCTGGTCTATGATTTACCATTGCTGGAGCGTGGTGCACCATGGTACTGCACCGTTTGAAATCCATGCACCCAATTCTAAAGGTCATACGGCACTGTTTCGTCATTTTGGATGAATGTTGCACCTTGCACCGTATATGTTGCACCCTATGGATATCGATTCTTCAGAGGGCCATAACTCTTGGCTCTTTAGAGTTACGGGAGCCATAACCAGTCAAAACGAAGGTATCTGTGAGTTCTACAGCTATGACGGCTTTCAGCCGTCGCTGGTTAGTTTCATACCCAAAAATCCTATCCGAACCTCAATCGGGTCATGGAAGTTTTTTACCCTTCGTTTTTCGTCACGCGGATTTTTTCTGTAAAACGGGATCCCCGTGGCTGGTCTATGAGTTACCATCGCTGGAAAGTGGTGCACCATGGTACTGCACCGTTTCAAATCCATGCACCCATTTCTAAAGGTCGTACGGCACTGTTTCGTCATTTTGGACGGATGTTGCACCTTGCACCGTAGATGTTGAACCCTGTGGATATCGATTCTTCGGAGGGCCATAACTCTTGGCTCGTTTAGAGGTACGGGAGCCATAACCAGTCAAAAGGAAGGTATCTGTGAGTTCTACAGCTATGACAGCTTTCATCCGTCACTCGTTAGTTTCATGCCCAGAAAATCCTATCCGAACCTCAATCGGGTCAAGGAAGTTTTTTACCCTTCGTTTTATCGTCATGTGGATTTTTTCTGTAAAACGGGATCCCCGTGGCTGGTCTATGACTTACCATCGCTGGAGAGTGGTGCACCATGGTACTGCACCGTTTCAAATCCATGCACCCATTTCTTAAGGTCGTACCGCACTGTTTCGTCATTTTGGACGGATGTTGCACCTTGCACCGTAGAATGTTGCACGATGTGGATATCGATTCTTCGGAGGGCCATAACTCTTGGCTCGTTTAGAGTTACGGGAGCCATAAGCAGTGAAAACAAAGTTATCTTTGAGCTCTAAAGCTATGACGGATTTCAGCCGTCACTGGTTAGTTTCATACCCAAAAAATCCTATCCGAACCTCAATCGGGTCAAGGAAGTTTTTTACCCTTCGTTTTATCGTCACGTGGATTTTTTCCGTAAAATGGGATCCCCGTGGCTGGTCTATGATTTACCATCGCTGGAGAGTGGTGCACCATGGTACTGCACCGTTTCAAATCCATGCACCCATTTCTAAAGGTCGTACCGCACTGTTTCGTCATTTTGGACTGATGTTGCACCTTGCACCGTAGATATTGCACCCTATGGATATCAATTCTTCGAAGGGCCATAACTCTTGGCTCGTTTAGAGTAACGGGAGCCATAACCAGTCAAAAAGAAGGTATCTATGAGTTCTACAGCTATGATGGCTTTCAGCCGTCACTGGTTAGTTTCATACCCAAAAAATCCTATCCGAACCTCAATCGGGTCATGGAAGTTTTTTACCCTTCGTTTTTCGTCACGTGGATTTTTTCTGTAAAACAGGATCCCCGTGGCTGGTCTATGAGTTACCATTGCTGGAGAGTGGTGCACCATGGTACTGTACCGTTTCAAATCCATGCACCCATTTCTAAAGGTCGTGCGGCACTGTTTCGTCATTTTGGACGGATGTTGCACCTTGCACCGTAGATGTTGCACCCTATGGATATCGATTCTTTGGAGGGCCATAACTCTTGGGTCGTTTAGATTAACGGGAGCCATAACCAGTCAAAACGAAGGTATCTGTGAGTTCTACAGCTATGACGGCTTCCATCCGTCACTGGTTAGTTTCATACCCAAAAAAGCCTATCCGAACGTCAATCCGGTCATGGAAGTTTTTTACCCTTCGTTTTTCCTCATGTGGATTTTTTCTGTAAAACGGGATCCCCGTGGCTGGTCTATGACTTACCATCGCTGGAGAGTGGTGCAACATGGTACTCCACCGTTTCAAATCCGTGCACCCATTTCTAAAGGTCGTACGGCACTGTTTCGTCATTTTGGACGGATGTTGCACCTTGCACCGTAGATGTTGCACCCTGTGGATATCGATTCTTCGAAGGGCCATAACTCTTGGCTCGTTTAGAGATACGAGAGCCATAACCAGTCAAAACGAAGGTATCTATAAGTTCTACAGCTATGACGGCTTTCAACCGTCACTGGTTAGTTTCATACCCAAAAAATCCTATCCGAACCTCAATCGGGTCATGGAAGTTTTTTCCCTTCGTTTTTCCTCACGTGGATTTTTTCTGTAAAACGGGATCCCCTGGCTAGTATATGATTTACCATTGCTGGAGAGTGGTGCACCATGGTACTGCACCGTTTCAAATCCATGCACCCATTTCTAAAGGTCGTACCGCACTGTTTCGTCATTTTGGACGGATGTTGCACCTTGCATCGTACATGTTGCACCCTATGGATATCGATTCTTTGGAGGGCCATAACTCTTGGCTCGTTTAGAGTTACGGGAGCCATAACCAGTCAAAACGAAGGTATCTGTGAGTTCTACAGCTATGACTGCTTTCAGCCGTGACTGGTAAGTTTCATACCCAAAAAATCCTATCCGAACCTCAATCGGGTCGTGGAAGTTTTTTACCCTTCGTTTTTCCTCACGTGGATTTTTTCTGTAAAACGGAATCCCCGTGGCTGGTCAATGACTTACCATCGCTGGAGAGTGGTGCACCATGGTACTGCACCGTTTCAAATCCATGCATCCATTTCTAAAGGTCGTACGGCACTGTTTCGTCATTTTGGACGGATGTTGCACCTTGCACCGTAGATGTTGCACTCTGTGGATATCGATTTTTCGGTGGGACATAACTCTTGGCTCGTTTAGAGTTATAGGAACCATAACCAGTCAAAACAAAGGTATCTGTGAGTTCTACGGCTATGATGGATTTCAGCCGTCACTGGTTTGTTTCATACCCAAAAAATCCTATCCGAACCTCAATCGGGTCAAGGAAGTTTTTTACCCTTCATTTTATCGTCACGTGGATTTTTTCTGTGAAACGGGATCCCCGGGGCTGATCTATGATTTACCATCGCTGGAGAGTGGTGCACCATGGTATTGCATCGTTTCAAATCCATGCACCTATTTCTAAAGATCGTACGGCACTGTTTCGTCATTTTGGACGGATGTTGCACCTTGCACCGTAGATGTTGCACCGTATGGATATCGATTCTTCGAAGGGCCATAACTCTTGGCTCGTTTAGGGTTACGGGAGCCATAACCAGTTAAAACGAAGGTATCTGTGAGTTCTACAGCTATGACTGCTTTCATCCGTCACTGCTTAGTTTCATACCCAGAAAATCCTATCCGAACCTAAATCGGGTCAAGGAAGTTTTTTACCCTTCGTTTTTCCTCACGTGGATTTTTTCTGTAAAACGGGATCCCCTTGGCTGGTCTATGACTTACCATCGCTGGAGAGTGGTGCACCATGGTACTGCACTGTTTCAAATCCATGCACCCATTTCTAAAGGTCGTACGGCACTGTTTCGTCATTTTGGACGGATGTTGCACCTTGCACCATAGATGTTGCACCCTGTGGATATCGATTTTTCGGAGGGACATAACTCTTGGCTCGTTTTGAGTTACAGGAGCCATAACCAGTCAAAACGAAGGTATCTGTGAGTTCTACAGCTATGATAGCTTTCAGCCGTCACTTGTTAGTTTCATACCCAAACAATCCTATCCGAACCTCAATCGGGTCATGGAAGTTTTTTACCCTTAGTTTTTCGTCACGTGGATTTTTTCTGTGAAACGGGATCACCGTGGCTGGTCTATGATTTACCATCGCTGGAGAGTGGGGCACCATGGTACTGCACCGTTTCAAATCCATGCACCCATTTCTAAAGGTCGTACGACACTGTTTCGTCATTTTGGACGGATGTTGCACCTTGCACCGTAGATGTTGCACCCTATGGATATCAATTCTTCGATGGGCCATAACTCTTGGCTCGTTTAGAGTAACGGGAGCCATAACCAGTCAAAACAAAGGAATCTGTGTGTTCTACAGCTATGATGGCTTTCAGTCGTCACTGGTTAGTTTCATACCCAAAAAATCCTATCCGAACCTCAATCGGGTCATGGAAGTTTTTTACCCTTCATTTTATCGTCACGTGGATTTTTTCTGTAAAACGGGATCCCCGGGTCTGGTCTATGATTTACCATCAATGGACAGTGGTGCACCATGGTACTGCACCGTTTCAAATCCATGCACCCATTTCTAAAGGTCGTACCGCACTGTTTCGTCATTTTGGACTGATGTTGCAACTTGCAACGTAGATGTTGCACCCTGTGGATATCGATTTTTCGAAGGGCCATAACTGTTGGCTCGTTTAGAGTAACGGGAGACTTAACCAGTCAAAACGAAGGTATCTGTGAGTTATACAACTATGATGGCTTTCAGCCATCGCTGGTAAGTTTCATACCCAAAAAATCCTATCCGAACCTCAATCGGGTCATGGAAGTTTTTTCCCTTCGTTTTTCCTCACGTGGATTTTTTCTGTAAAAAGGGATCCCCTTGGCTGGTCTATGATTTACCATTGCTGGAGAGTGGTGCACCATGGTACTGCACCGTTTCAAATACATGCACCCAATTCTAAAGGTCATACGGCACTGTTTCGTCATTTTGGATGGATGTTGCACCTTGCACCGTAGATGTTGCACCCTGTGGATATCGATTCTTCGGAGGGCCATAACTCTTGGCTCGTTTAGAGTTACGGGAGCCATAACCAGTCAAAACAAAGGTATCTATGAGTTCTACAGCTATGACAGCTTTCAGCCGTCACTGGTTAGTTTCATACCCAAAAAATCCTATCCGAACCTCAATCGGGTCATGGAAGTTTTTTACCCTTCGTTTTTTCGTCACGTGGATTTTTTCTGTAAAACGAGATCCCCGTGGCTGGTCTATGATTTACCATCGCTGGAGAGTGGTGCACCATGGTACTGCATCGTTTCAAATCCATGCACCCATTTCTAAAGGTCGTACGGCACTGTTTCGTCATTTTGGACGGATGTTGCACCTTGCACCGTAGATGTTGCACCCTATGGATATCGATTCTTCGGAGGGCCATAACTCTTGGCTCGTTTAGAGTAACGGGAGCCATAACCAGTCAAAACGAAGGTATCTATGTGTTCTACAGCTATGACGGCTTTCAGCCATCACTGGTTAGATTCATAACCAAAAAATCCTATCCGAACCTCAATCGGGTCATGGAAGTTTTTTGCCCTTCGTTTTTCGTCACATGGATTTTTTCTGTAAAACGGGATCCCCGTGGCTGGTCTATGAGTTACCATCGCTGGAGAGTGGTGCACCATGGTATTACACTGTTTCAAATCCATGCACCCATTTCTAAAGGTCGTACGGCACTGTTTCGTCATTTAGGACGGATGTTGCACCTTGCACCGTAGATGTTGCACCCTGTGGATATCGATTCTTCGGAGGGCCATAACTCTTGGCTCGTTTAGAGTTACAGGAGTCATAACCAGTCAAAACGAAGGTATCTGTGAGTTCTACAGCTATGATCGCTTTCAGCCGTCACTGGTTAGTTTAATGTCCAAATAATCCTATCCGAACCTCAATCGGGGCAAGGAAATTTTTTACCCTTCGTTTTATCATCACGTGGATTTTTTCTGTAAAACGGGATCCTCGTGGCTGGTCTATGACTTACCAACGCTGGAGAGTGGTGCACCATGGTACTGCACCGTTTCAAATCCATGCACCAATTTCTAAAGGTCGTACCGCACTGTTTCGTCTTTTTGGATGGATGTTGCACCTTGCAACGTAGATGTTGCACCCAGTGGATATCGATTCTTCGGAGGGCCATAACTGTTGGCTCGTTTAGAGTAACGGGAGCCTTAACCAGTCAAAACGAAGGTATCTGTGAGTTCTATAGCTATGACGGCTTTCAGCCGTCACTGGTTAGTTTCATACCCAAAAAATCCTATCTGAACCTCAATCGGGTCATGAAAGTTTTTTCCCTTCGTTTTTCCTCCCGTGAATATTTCCTGTAAAACGGGATCCCCTTGGCTGGTCCATGATTTACCATTGTTGGAGAGTGGTGCACCATTGTACTGCACCGTTTCAAATCCATGCACCCAATTCTAAAGGTCATACGGCACTGTTTCGTCACTTTGGACGGATGTTGCACCTTGCACCGTAGATGTTGCACCCTGTGGATATCGATCCTTCGGAGGGTCATAACTCTTGGCTCTTTAGAGTTACGGGAGCCATAACCAGTCATGTTTCCTAGGCAATGAAGGGTGCTATTGGGAAAGAAGGTTGAATGAGGGAAGCTGAAGCTTCGAGTTCCAAGTTTCTCAGTCAAAGCACCAAAAATGTTTGCGCAAAAAATGGGAAACACCTCCAAGTCGTGAGATTTAGTTGGATTTATGTGATTATTAGTTATTTGGATGAGTTGTGCAAATACGTAAAAAGCAGGGGCTGAAATGTAAAAGACACACAGATTTATAGTGGTTCGGCCAGAACGTGCCTACGTCCACTTTATATGTTATTATCCTTTTTCTTTCAGATTACAAGTACAATGCTTTGTATACAAGTATATGAAAGTAGTTTGAAAGTTCCTTCCTTGCTTGAGCTCCCAAACTTGTCTTCCATTGTTGTATCCCTGTCCCTCTATTTATAGAGTGAGGTAGAGGGTAGGGGTCTTGGATGTATATAGCTGCTGGTGGGCTCGGGCTGAAGCAACCTGGCCTGGTAGCGTTTTGGTTCGGCGAAGCTTAGTGGTTCGGTGGTAGGAGTGTGGATATGGATCGGCAGTGGTGGTTCGGTGGTAGGAATGTGGATATGGATCGGCAGTGGCCTCGTTCGGTAGTAGTTGAAAATGTTTGGTTCGGTAGATGCGTAGACGAAGCCTGGTTCGGTAGTGGGGGATGGTCCGGCTAGGACATGGAGAATGTCTGGTTCGGAGGAGGCCGAGGTTGGAGCTTGAACCGGATGAGGTATGCCGAATGCGTTTGGACCGGACGAGGTATGCCGAATGAGATTGAACCGGATGAGATTTTTCCCTTCATTGCCGATTGGAGCTTTAAACCCCTGAATTGCCGAACGGACTTAGGAACCGGATGGAATGGAGGTTGCGAACCCGGGTGAAACTGACGCTTCTCTGTGACGACCGCCCATGACTCCCGCACCAAAACAAGGAAATAATGCGCTGAAAGGCATGCAGGCAGCCATGGACGATAGTCAAGGGTAAAATAACATCACAGAATCTCTATCATAACTCACAGCGCATGGATAAAATACAATAGAGAAATATATAGTGAAGCCTCATAACAGAAAATCATCATATAAGCATCACAGTAGTTTTATACAATCATCTCAATGAATCCATACATCAAGACCTCACTACAAAACACTCAATCAGATACAACAGCGGACACCCAGTACATAAAAGAAATAATATGCATAGCCTCCTGCTCGTCTTCGTCATCATCAGCGGAGAACTCTAAGCACAGCACCTGCCACCTGCTACCTAGTCTGCCCATCCCAACATGGATGAACAGCCCAAGGTAATAAGAGGAGACATAAAACCTTGAGTCAGACAAAGTCTTAGTGAGCAGTAAATTAACTATCAAACATACCAAAAGAGCATAAGGGATAAAAGGAATAGGAACCAAACCATCCCACTCCACCTCTTTCTACAGTGATAGCCCCCAGACACACACTAAGGAGAAGCAAGCATAACAATACAGACAATTAAGGTAAAGCAATAACCACTCGAGTCAAGGACGATGTTTTCCAAATACAAACCCCCAAGGCCTAAACCAAGATCAGATAAGCACCCAGAAAACACCGCTCTTGAGGCCGAATGATAATATAACCAAACATCCATGACTCTGGCTATCACTGTTATCATTGCCTTGATTTCACCGTTAGTTGAATGACCATCCGTCAAGGGCTAATGGTAACCCCGGTTCCAGACATAACTCCGCACACTGCCTTGTGCCCAGGACTTATCTACTTTGCCCAGAGTACTCGACTACCTACCTGTAGTCACATCGGTGTCCTGACTCCCTACCTGTAGTCGTTGTGGGCGCCCCATGTACTCTTGCTTTTGAGCATGCTAGAACCTTCAACAACGATGAGATCCAAGCCTCCTAGCCATCCTTCTCGACGACTATCCTCATACAAGCTCAAGCTACCTCTTGAACAATCCATTATCAACCAACTTGAACTACCCTTCAAGTTATCAACATGCTTGGAACGATCCCTGCCTGGATTAAGCCAAAACTCACATCATACTTCGCTTCATCGCATCAAAGCAAAGTCTCAACTCAACAACATGGTTTGTCTCATCGCATCATGGCAAAGTTCCATCTCAACTTCATCCAATCCATACATATGAGCTTCAATATCCGCTACATATGCCTTAAGCAGCTTTCACTATTCAAGAGCCTTCTTCCGTGGCTTTTGAATCATCTTCAATCATCTTGCTCCAAATCAACTACTAGCTAACTTGGAACAATCAAATCAATCATACATTCAATCAATCAATCATTCAAACAAGATCTAAATAGCAATATTTACTATAATGGCAATTTCGTAATTAAACGAGCATAAATCTATCATGCATGAATCATAGGTTTTTAGCATAGATCTATCAAATATAAAACATAGGTTTTGTCTCTAATACTTGTTAAATAAACTTGCATAAGTAAACATCTTTGGAAACAATGGATCTAGACATGGATCTAAGAAAAATGCATGAAATCTCTAACTTTAACACTCAAACAAGCCACCAATCCAATATACTCCTTTGGGTCCACGTGAGAGATAACCACCACTCACCAAATGACCCAAACACTTCAAAAACTACACACTTCAGATCTGGACAGCGGAGATCAAGGCTCGATCCGACAAAATCTCGCTTCAATCGAAGAAATCTAGCTCGAAAGTATGAAGATCTTCAACTTGGACACTTGAATCTTCGATCCCGATCTTTGATCTTGGATGGATGCTAACACTTGATTGAAATGGAGAAAAGAAGATGAAGAAATGTTGTAGTCGAGTTCCCAAAATGGCAGCACTTCGTCGCTTCAAAAACCGGTGCCAAAAAGTGAGCCAAACCCCTCTATTTATAGGCTGAATCAACCATGAGTCGTCGCCCTTAGGTCGTCGCCGACCCAACTCTTGAGTCGCCCCCGACTCATCACCATGCCGACTCAACACAACACAGCCGACTTACCATGAGTCGTTCACGACTCATTGCCATGACGACCTAACACATAACCCACATGGCCGACCTAACACTAAGCCGTTTACGCGACTTAACCCAGACACGACCCAACTACTTATACACAGGGCGACCTAACACCACACAAGGTCATACGACCTAACTTCTAGCCGACTCAACGACTCAAAATGCCTCCGACTCACGACCTAATGACTCAACAACATACACACGACTCAACTACGATGCCGACTCACGACTCATCCACCAAGCCGACTCATCGCCCCTGCTACCTAACGACTTACGACTCATAGCATACACGACTCAAAACAACTTATGACCTATGACTCGGCCATACGACTCATCTTGCTAACCCGTTATCTCCTAAGTCGGTCTTTCTTAAGTCGGTCACCAACCCTTAAACCGCTATCTCGTGAGTCGGTCACCATCTTATGAAGCTAACTCCTACTAGGTCGGTCACTTCTTAGGTCGGTCCATCCTTATCTCGGCCAAACCCATAAGTCGTTGCTTCTATAAGACGGTCACCCTCTTAACTCGTCTAAGCCTATGAGTCGGCCCTCTATGAGTCAGTCACGACTCATCACTTGTACCCGGGTTAACTCCTAAACGACTCAAGCTAGAGGCAACACAAACACAATATCGACCTGCAAATTCTACGATTTATCGACACGTAAAATACGGGTCGTTACATTCTCTCCCCCTTAGGAATTTCGCCCCCGAAATTCCAAGCAAACAACAGCAATCACAATTATTCCGCATGCCTACCATCCATAGCAATCAACAAACCATGCATCCAATTCTAACTTAGCATGCAGAATTCTATGACTTAGAACAAGCTACAAATTCATGAGATGTCACGACACTTTAGGGCCATACCTCGAAGAGTTCGGGATGAGTTGCCTTCATCCTCTCTTCCTCCTCCCATGTACAGTCGTTAACATCATCACTCCATTGTACCTTGAGCAACGTAATCGCCTTCCTCCTAAGCTGTTTCGTATCAGTTTCAACAATACGAAGCGGCTTACGAGGTCTCGTAACCACTGGATCAACCTCTAAATCTTTACAGCTATCAGCAGAAACCACCGTAGTTGGATCGTGCACATACTTCCGCAGATAGGATATATGAAAAACATTGTGCACATCCGCCATCTTTTCCGGTAACTTCAATCTATAAGCGAGCTTTCCAATTCGCTCGATAATCGGGAATGGTCCAACGAATCTCGGAGTCAATTTTCCTTTCTTCCTGAATCTAATAACATTCTTCAATGGAGAAATCTTCACAAAAACCATATCTCCTACGTCGAATTCCAAATCCTTACGACGATTATCTGCATAACTTTTCTGACGATCTTGAGCTGTCTTCATTCGTTGCCGAATGATCTCTATACAATCCGAAGTCTGTCGAATCATCTCTGGCCCAAGTATCAGCTTTTCTCCAGTTTCCAACCAACATGTCGGAGAGTTACACGGTCTTCCATATAATGCCTCATATGGTGCCATACCAATACTCGACTGATAACTGTTATTATAAGCAAACTCCACCAAATGAAGGTGATCTTCCCATGATCCTCCAAAGTCCAAAACACATGCTCTAAGGAGATCCTCCAAAACTCGGTTGACTCTCTCAGTCTGACCATCAGTTTGAGGGTGATAAGCTGTACTCAAACACAACTTGGTTCCCAAAACTTCCTGGAAGCTCCTCCAAAATCCACTAGTGAACAATGGGTCTCGATCGCTCACTATACTCTTCGGAATACCATGGAAACGAACTATCCACTTCACATACAGTTCAGCCAACTTCGATGCAGTCCTGGTCGATCGAACAGGAATGAACCTTGCACTCTTGGTCAAACGATCTACGATGACCCAAATCCCTTCATTCCTTGCTCTTGTCCTAGGTAGACCATCGATAAAATCCATCGACACTAGCTCCCACTTCCATGTAGGAACCTCTAATGGCTGAAGTAATCCACTGGGCTTCTTCTGCTCAGCTTTCACCAACTGGCAATTCATACATTTGGAAATAAAATTTCCAACATCCTTCTTCATACCTTCCCAGTAGTAAGCTCTCTTCATATCCCGATACATCTTATTTCCACCTGGATGAATTGTCAACTTCGAGTGATGACTTTCCCTCAGAACTTCATCTCTCAATCCATCTACATCGGGAACAACTAATCGTCCTTGCTTCCGAAGCCAACCCTCTCGATCGACCTCGAATCCCTTATCCTTTTCCGGGTCCAATCCGGATTCCAAATCACGGATAATCTTGACAAGCTTATCGTCTCGCCTTTGGCTCTCACCAATTCTTTCCACAAGTGTAGGCTTTATCGATAAGTTTGCCAACATCTCAGGTTCCAACTCACATCTAGGCCTGAAGTCAAATCCAGCCAAATACTCAAGACTCTTCCATTCCGAAAACATGGCTCCCAATCCTGCATGTCTTCGACTTAACGCATCAGCTACTGCGTTACCTTTGCCCGGAGTATAGGCTATACCAAAATCATAAGATGCTAGAAACTCTAACCACCGTTGCTGTCGAAGATTCAAATCCTTTTGGGAGAACAGATACTTCAACGACTTATGATCTGTAAACAACTCGAATCTAACTCCCAATAGATAATGTCTCCACATCTTCAAAGCAAACACAATCGCCGCTAACTCCAAATCATGAGTCGGATAATTCCTTTCATGCGGCTTCAGTTGTCGACTAGCATACGCAACAACTTTATCCTTCTGCATTAGCACTGCTCCAAGTCCAGTGCCACATGCATCGGTGTATACCACCATCTCCTCATTCCCACTCGGAATAGTCAAAACAGGAGCACTCATCAGTCGCTCTTTCAGGATTACGAAAGCTTGCTCACACTTGTCATCCCATCTGAACACTTGGTTCTTCTTCGTCAATCCTGTCAACGGTGCAGCTATCTTGGAAAAGTCTTTGATAAACCGACGATAATATCCTGCTAATCCAAGAAAACTTCTCACATCAGATGCATTCTTAGGTCTAACACAATCCTGGATCGCTGCCACCTTAGCGGGATCAACCGCTATTCCATTTCCAGAAATAACATGGCCTAAGAACCTCACTTCACTCTTCCAGAAGTGACATTTCGAAAACTTAGCCTTCAGCAGATGTTTCCGCAAGATTTCCAAAACAATCCTCAAGTGTGTCTTGTGCTATTCCTCGGTTCTAGAATAAACCAAAATATCATCCACGAACACAAGCACGAACTTATTCAACTGATCTCTGAATACCCTATTCATAAGATCCACAAAATATGCTGGTGCGTTAGTCAACCCAAACGGCATTACCAGCCACTGATAAAACCCGGATGGTGTCCCGAAAGCAGTCTTCGGCACACTATCCTTCGCCACTCTTAACTGGTGAAATCCCGTTGCCAAATCCATCTGAGAAAACACCTTAGCCTCGTGGAGCTGATCAAACAAGTCATCTATTCTCGGCAATGGATACTTGTTCCTCTTAGTCACCTTATTCAGCTAACGATAATCCACACACAACCTCAACGATCCATCCGCTTTGGTTGCGAACACAACTGGCGCACCCCATTCAGACACACTTCTCCGAATGAATCCTTTCCGCAAAAGGTCATCAACTTGCACCTTCAGCTCTTGCTGCTCTCTCGGTGCCATCCGCCTAAGAGGCATCACAACAGGTCTGGCTCCCTCAACTAGATCGATACGAAACTCGATCTCCCTATGCGGCGGCAACCCTTTGACTTCCTCAAAGACATCCTCAAACTCATTCACAACAGGCACCGATGATAGTCCATCCCGTGGAACAACCAGCGAATACATGAAGCTCATGAAGACGCCTTCCTCATGCTTACATCGTATCACAACCTTTCGCCCTTCCACATTCCCGACTGTCACCTCAAGCCTCTCACAATCAATCCTTGCCGCATATTTCCTAAGCCAGTCCATACCCAAAATAATTCCGAACCCCGCAAAGTTCAGAACAAAGCAATCACAAACAAACGAGCAATCATGACTCGACAAAATCAGACCACGGCATATCATACACAAACATGACGAACCCCCAACTGGATTAGTCACAACCAATGGCCTATCAACAATATCCGGTTTCAAACCTAACCGGCCTACCAAATCATCACAAACAAAAGAATGCGACGCTCCAGTATCAAACAACACTCTAACTGGAACACCGCAAATGGAAAGAGTACCTTGAACCACCACACTCTTCCCCTTCTCTTCAGCAGTAGGAGCTTTTAAAGACGACGGCACAGCTTCCAAAGCATAGGCCTGCACAATCTGCCTATCTTTCCTTGGCTCTGGGCAATCCTTCTTGATATGTCCCAGCTTATCACAGTTGTAACACTTTCCCGGCACCTTGGGATTCTTACAATCTTTGTAAAGATTGCCCTTCTGCTGGCAGTTATAGCAAGTCACTTCGCCCTTCGGCTTCTTCTGGCCATCCTTACCCCTCTGTTGCTGCTGCTTCCTCTTCTCATTGCCACTCTGTTGTGGTTTAGATCCTTCCCTAGTTACAGCAACAACAGAACTTTCCCTAGGAAACAAACTCTCATGCCTAAGAGCTTTTTCCACAAGCTTCTCAAATGGATCGTCCAGATGATCCACTAACCGCCTCCCAAGATAAGCATCCAGACCAGTCACAAACTTTTCATTCTTCTGGTAGGGAAAATCAATATACGATCTGGCATACTTGGACAGAGCTTCGAACTCTGAAATATACTCAAGAAGAGGCCTCCCACCCTGCTTGAGCTCCACAAACCTCTTGAACAAAACAGACTTCTGAGCCGTAGAGATGAACTTGGCTTCAAATCTGACTTGGAATTGCTCCCAAGTAATCTCTTCTTCTGGTGTATCTATAGTAATAGAACTCCACCAATCCGCAGCTCTCCCTTGAAGTTGTCTCGATGCTAGCTTTCTCTTGGTTGCATCCTAAATCCCTAGATCACCAAAAATCCTCCGACAAGCATCAATCCATCTCTGCACCTCAATAGTCGACTCTGTCCCCAAGAAACTTTTTCCTCCAAGAGAAGTATAATCCTTGCAAAGCTTGGCAAAATCCACTAGTCTTGGAGCTTGGACTTGAACTCCCACATCCACAGAAGATCCTGAAGCTGGTATCCTCCTCATGATAGAAGTCATCATTGCTTCAAACATCGCAGCATAGTCAACAGCTTCCCTAGCCACACGGCTTTCCCTTGCAGCTTGTCTCTCGCTTCGACTCATCCTTAATATCTGTAAAAAGAATGATTAGAACACCTTAAGAAACAACTGCATAAGGAGTTCAAATCCTTCTAAGCTACTATATTATATATAGTAATCATCCATCAAAATACAATTACGTCTCTAATACGTAGTTACATCAGCGAGCGTTGGCTAAAATCGATTAACCAAAGCTCTGATACCAAATGTGACGACCGCCCATGACTCCCGCACCAAAACAAGGAAATAATGCGCTGAAAGGCATGCAGGCAGCCATGGACGATAGTCAAGGGTAAAATAACATCACAGAATCTCTATCGTAACTTACAGCGCATGGATAAAATACAATAGAGAAATATATAGTGAAGCCTCATAACAGAAAATCATCATATAAGCATCACAGTAGTTTTATACAATCATCTCAATGAATCCATACATCAAGACCTCACTACAAAACACTCAATCAGATACAACAGCGGACACCCAGTACATAAAAGAAATAATATGCACAGCCTCCTGCTCGTCTTCGTCATCATCAGCGGAGAACTCTAAGCACAGCACCTGCCACCTGCTACCTAGTCTGCCCATCCCAACATGGATGAACAGCCCAAGGTAATAAGAGGAGACATAAAACCTTGAGTCAGACAAAGTCTTAGTGAGCAGTAAATTAACTATCAAACATACCAAAAGAGCATAAGGGATAAAAGGAATAGGAACCAAACCATCCCACTCCACCTCTTTCTACAGTGATAGCCCCCAGACACACACTAAGGAGAAGCAAGCATAACAATACAGACAATTAAGGTAAAACAATAACCACTCGAGTCAAGGACGATGTTTTCCAAATACAAACCCCCAAGGCCTAAACCAAGATCAGATAAGCACCCAGAAAACACCGCTCTTGAGGCCGAATGATAATATAACCAAACATCCATGACTCTGGCTATCACTGTTATCATTGCCTTGATTTCACCGTTAGTTGAATGACCAATCCTTCAAGGGCTAATGGTAAACCCGGTTCCAGACATAACTCCGCACACTGCCTTATGCCCAGGACTTATCTACTTTGCCCAGAGTACTCGACCACCTACCTGTAGTCTTTTGGGTGTCCTGACTCCCTACCTGTAGTCGTTGTGGGCGCCCTATGTACTCTTGCTTTTGAGCATACTAGAACCTTCAACAACGATGAGATCCAAGCCTCCTAGCCATCCTTCTCGACGACTATCCTCATACAAGCTCAAGCTACCTCTTGAACAATCCATTATCAACCAACTTGAACTACCCTTCAAGTTATCAACATGCTTGGAACGATCCCTGCCTGGATTAAGCCAAAACTCACATCATACTTCGCTTCATCGCATCAAAGCAAAGTCTCAACTCAACAACATGGTTTGTCTCATCGCATCATGGCAAAGTTCCATCTCAACTTCATCCAATCCATACATATGAGCTTCAATATCCGCTACATATGCCTTAAGCAGCTTTCACTATTCAAGAGCCTTCTTCCATGGCTTTTGAATCATCTTCAATCATCTTGCTCCAAATCAACTACTAGCTAACTTGGAACAATCAAATCAATCATACATTCAATCAATCAATCATTCAAACAAGATCTAAATAGCAATATTTACTATAATGGCAATTTCGTAATTAAACGAGCATAAATCTATCATGCATGAATCATAGGTTTTTAGCATAGATCTATCAAATATAAAACATAGGTTTTGTCTCTAATACTTGTTAAATAAACTTGCATAAGTAAACATCTTTGGAAACAATGGATCTAGACATGGATCTAAGAAAAATGCATGAAATCTCTAACTTTAACACTCAAACAAGCCACCAATCCAATATACTCCTTTGGGTCCGCGTGAGAGATAACCACCACTCACCAAATGACCCAAACACTTCAAAAACTACACACTTCAGATCTGGACAGCGGAGATCAAGGCTCGATCCGACAAAATCTTGCTTCAATCGAAGAAATCTAGCTCGAACGGATGAAGATCTTCAACTTGGACACTTGAATCTTCGATCCCGATCTTTGATCTTGGATGGATGCTAACACTTGATTGAAATGGAGAAAAGAAGATGAAGAAATGTTGTAGTCGAGTTCCCAAAATGGCAGCACTTCGTCGCTTCAAAAACCGGTGCCAAAAAGTGAG
Source organism: Allium cepa (assembly GCA_030765085.1). Lineage (NCBI taxonomy): Eukaryota > Viridiplantae > Streptophyta > Magnoliopsida > Asparagales > Amaryllidaceae > Allium > Allium cepa. Next base: position 29,991,627 of record CM060943.1, on the reverse strand, counting down.
CCAAACCCCTCTATTTATAGGCTGAATCAACCATGAGTCGTCGCCCTTAGGTCGTCGCCGACCCAACTCTTGAGTCGCCCCCGACTCATCACCATGCCGACTCAACACAACACAGCCGACTTACCATGAGTCGTTCACGGCTCATTGCCATGACGACCTAACACATAACCCACATGGCCGACCTAACACTAAGCCGTTTACGCGACTTAACCCAGACACGACCCAACTACTTATACACAGGACGACCTAACACTACACAAGGTCATACGACCTAACTTCTAGCCGACTCAATGACTCAAAATGCCTCCGACTCACGACCTAATGACTCAACAACATACACACGACTCAACTACGATGCCGACTCACGACTCATCAACCAAGCCGACTCATCACCCCAGCTACCTAACGACTTACGACTCATAGCATACACGACTCAAAACAACTTATGACCTATGACTCGGCCATACGACTCATCTTGCTAACCCGTTATCTCCTAAGTCGGTCTTTCTTAAGTCGGTCACCAACCCTTAAACCGCTATCCCGTGAGTCGGTCACCATCTTATGAAGCTAACTCCTACTAGGTCGGTCACTTCTTAGGTCGGTCCATCCTTATCTCGGCCAAACCCATAAGTCGTTGTTTCTATAAGTCGGTCACCCTCTTAACTCGTCTAAGCCTATGAGTCGGCCCTCTATGAGTCGGTCACGACTCATCACTTGTACCCGGGTTAACTCCTAAACGACTCAAGCTAGAGGCAACACAAACACACTATCGACCTGCAAATTCTACGATTTATCGACACGTAAAATACGGGTCGTTACATTCTCGGTCTTGAGATCTCCTGGGTGAGAATTCGCCCAACAAAAGGATGGATACGAAATAGTTGTTCGAATCGATTCGAACCGGAAGCGGATGGATACGAAGTCATCTTTCGTATAAATAGGAAATGATGGATACGAAGTCGTTGATGCGAAAAAGGGCTTCGGAGCGATGCGCCCGCTGTTTGTTTCGCATCGATGCGACTTGATGTTTTGCCTTGTGCTTCGTATCGATGAAATATGTGGTTTACTTCGAACCGATGGGGCACAAGGCGGATGGTTTCGAATGAAGATTTCGAATCGATCCACAAGTTGACTGGCTGCGACCGGTCAAGTTTACCTGGAAGGGGAATCGCCTCGGTTACACTCAACGCACCATATAAATAGCAGAGGGTTCGCCATTTTTTACTTTTTACTCTTGCCTTGCGTTTTTACTGCATTCTTCATCGTTTCGAAGCTCCATAGGAGAAGGCACTATGTTACGTGAACCATTCAAGATCCAAGTATTTAATTCCTCGAAACCATCATTCAAATTAGGTAATTAGCCTCGAATCCAAACGGCAAAGTAATTTCGAACCCATTTCTTCTCCATCGATTGTTCATTCTGGTGGTTGGCAAAACCAGATCTGGTCTGAGGGTACTTCGAATCGATTCGTGGGCTCGTGTTCGAATCGATGATGGCGGCATCTTTTTACTTGGATTTCGTATCGATCCCTGGGATGTCCTTATTGGGGTACGCAGTTCGCACCGATGGAGGGATTCGAGGGGTTCATTCGAATCGATGGATTCGAATCCATCGGCTGTCGTTTTGAAGTTCTCAACTTTGCATCGATACAAAGGTTGTCGATTTGAACATGATCGATGTGAAGTTGAGGGTTTCCTTACCAGTTCGAACTAGTTAACCAAGGTTGGGTTCGATGTCATCCTTCATTGATCGATTCGAACTTGACACCTGACCATCGATTCGAAGTGCGCCTTTTTGCATCGATTTGAAGTGACGTTAGGATGGGTTCGAACGAAGTGATGTTCGGCTGGGTTCGAACGAAGTCCTTGTGATCGGTTCGAACCCTATATGATGGATTCCAAAGTTTGAAATTTTCCAAGCATAACTACGACGAGCTTCATTCCTGCATATTTGGACTTGAATAATAAATTCCATACTTGAACGCCTTTCGAAGCTCGTCGATGGAACTATAACAACTTCTATACGAATCAATTTCCATCATAGAAATGGTTTAGTGATGACGGTCAGCGATGACGGTCATTATAACTGGACTCCGTAGCCTTGTCGTTTGCATGTTTACTTTAACTCTGCGACATTTATTCAAGTAATGCATGGCACTATACCACACACATTCATACACTTTACACTGGGGAACGCACGGGTCCTTTGTCGTCTAACGATGGTTTTTCATGAGTTAGCTAGTTATGGAACCGTCAAGTTCACAGCAGCAGGAGATTCAAAGAATAGTATCTCCGAGACTAGAGGTTCCGGATATTGAGCCTGAGATCATTGGTCCAGCCCCGGACGAACTCCCCGATGCGTCGTTCATTGCCAATCCATCGGATTCCGTTCCATCCAATATTTTTGAAGATATGTTGGGGAGAATATGCTTGAGGCATGGCCTGTCACTGGATGATGTGTTACTGCCGAGGCCGAATGATAGACCGCATAATCCACCGGAAGGATATACTGCATTTAACCGCCACGCGTGTGTGGTCAGGACACTTCCTCCGTTCAACGAGTATATAAGGGGAGTACTGTCGTTTTTGAGGATCGCCCCATCTCAGTCGCACTTGAACGGATATGCGTCGATCAATAGCTTGTTCATTGCATTTATGTAATATCTCCATCAATCGCCACTCCCGATTGAAATTAGATACTTGTTCAATTTCAAAACCCGGGGTGATTATCCCTCCTTCACATTCCTGGAAGCGGTGAGGAATTGCCAAGTGGTCACTGGGTCCTGGACCAGGTTGAGCTATTACAGGATGGAATGGTTTTATGTCAGATGTCCTCCTGGATTTGCCCGATGATGGTTATTCAGACGTGAGTATAGCTGAGTTCTTAAATAATTACTACGGCAATTATAGCTGAAGTGGGACTTATATTTTTTTCCTATTTACAACAACGATTCAGCGACCTGAGGGCGAACACTTTAAAGAGATGGTGCGAGTACTCCGGGGAGTCTCGAGTGAAGATAGGGATATCGAGTCGCTTTTGACCGATAGGAATCTCCGGACTTATGGGTTGATCGAACGAGGGCAGAGCATAAGTTTTGACGTGGCACTAAGGATCATCTCGAAGAAACGAGTCAAGCACAAGAAGCCCAAAGTTATTACAGCTGAGGAAGCTGACTCTGAAAGAACCCATACCAATGATGAGCCGCTGACTGAGCCTACGGATGTAGTTCCAGATGTCGCGGAGCAGAGAAAAGGCAAGGCAGCCGTCGTCACGTCAACTAAGAAGGGGAGATGGAAATCGGTCGTCACGGCCCGATCTTCTCCCGGAGTTAGAATTTTTGAGATGTCTCCTCCGCGAACTGAAAGTCTTTACGAGGGGCTTACTGATCTTCCAATCCCGGATGATGTGTCTTTTCAACATGACGCCGGGTTGGAAGAGTTCCATCGTACTCTAGAATTGAGCAAGCCTCTTATTACTAGCGAGGTCGACACTTCTGGTTGGTCGGGGGAATGCATATTCATACACATTTCACGACACTGCATAACCTTTGACTGTAAACTACCTGCTTCGAAAGGCGATAGTTGCGAAGCAGCCTCCTACTGAAATTTCGGGGGAAGGAGCAATTAGACTTGCGCAGTTAAAGAAGGACTTCCCTAATATTTGCTTTGATAACTACGTCTTTCCTCCGAACCTGAAAAGAATCCCGCCGGAGGCCGAGGGTTGGCGCTCGACTATGTGCATGACTTTTATGCCCAATACAAGGCGTGGTATAAGGCGGCCGACAAAGCATCGTCATTGGCCTTCGAACAGGCGGCTATCATTGAAAAGCTTCAAGCCGAGCTGGCTCAAAAAGATCGCATTGTGCAAGTTCTTAATACAGAAGGTGAATCCTCTCGAAAATCAGAAATGGAGGCTCTTACAAAGGCCGATGAAGCTCAAGCAGCAATGGATAGAATGAAAAAGGAGCACTATGTTATGGTTGAAGACATGGGCCACCGGAACACTGTCGTCACTGCTTAGCGGGATGCGGCGTTGAAAGAACTTAACGAGCTTAAGGCTAAATTTGCCGAAATTACTAAAGATAGAGATGACGCGCATAACGCGGCACAAGAAGCATGCGAACAAGCCATAGTGCTTCGCATTGAAAGGGATGCGCCAGTGGCCAAAGTCTAGGCAGTTGAAACCGAGGATGAGGAGAAGGTTCAAAGGGCAGAGGCCAGGCTGGAGGCCGATATCGAAGATCTGCTGATCACTTACAACGCCAATGTGTTAAAACACAGAAATTTGGCTTGGCTTCAGGACTACCCGATACACCTCCGTAGCGCTTGGGACTGATTGGTTGAGGAGGAAGAGGAAGCGCATCCGGGTGAATCGGTTGACCGATTTGAGCTCGAAAACCGGTTGCTTACAGAGGATGAGAAGAGGATCCTTCATGATGCTATCATTGCTCATGAGAAGGAGATGATCGGTGGTTGTTCCCTGGAGGTTGGAGAGGGATTGGGTGTTAAGCATCATGCTACTGCTATTGAAATCACTACTCCACCCTCATTAGAGCCTATATCTGCGGTTGGTTCACAGACTGTTCCTGCTTATGACCCAGAACAGCCGCGGCTATCTCCTATTCGGGAGCATATTTCTGAGCCCACTTAGCCATCCGCAAGCCAAACCGAGAAAGGTACTCCGAACTTATCTCAAGTGTATTCCAAGTAGGGAGTTTGTTTTGATGCAGTTACTAATAACTTCTTATTTTTGCCTAGTGACTGGAGTTGCTCCGACTACCGCAACCCAAGAATCAAGCGAAGGGGATAAGGCCATCACCACTGAAACGACCGTTGTGACGACGACGATGTCAACCGAGGCGGCGCAGGGAAGATCCTTATCTCTAGACGAGAAAATGGTGAGTGAGCTGCTTGGCCAACAGGGTGGCTCTTTTTCCGACTTGCCATTTATCATCAGTGATCTTCCGCCGGCCTCTAGTTTTGTAACGCAGACTGCAGATGCCCCCAGCCAGGCCCAAGCGACTCGTGATGAGGAAATTTTGGCTGAGATTCATGCAGAGTTAGAGACTTCGAGGCAAGGTGGTAGTGTTGGTGGCAGCACGGCGACGCAGAGTCCAGCACCTGCTAGGGTAGTGTCATCGTGTGGCACTATCCCATCTTCCGTTGTGGATCCAGTCCCTCCTACTCCTTCGGTGGAAAGCCTTCACGTAGATTCAAACTCTGAGGAGGACATTGACATTATGCCCCCAGTCGAAGAGCAGCCGCCGGAGAGGAGGTATTCAAAACGAAGAATTTCTGTTCCTAGTGATTCCGACGATGTACCATTGATAAGAAGGACGAAGAGGTAAAAATAGATCGGCTTCTCATGTAGATGTTTTGGTAAATAGGTACTTGTTTTTGTTTTTTGTCAGTAAGCCGTGTATAGATGCAGGTTCGGCCCCTGCTAGTAGGGATTCTTTTTGGAAGAACTTATTAGTATGTAAGTTCGTGTCTTCAGTTAGTTGAAATAAAATTCAGTTTCTTCGTTTCAAATCTCATTTCTTTTGTGCTTAAGTGTTTGTAGTGCCTTGTTTTCGGTCCGGTGTACTTGTGGTGTTTTTACCGTCAAGTAGAGTTCGCTTCATTTGCCAAGCCTGAAAATCTTGGTCACAAGTTGTGATCGATGAATGAGTTGAACTTCAGACGTTGTATCACTTTGGTTAGTGATTAACACTTAGCTTTCTTGCCCCCCAGTTTTGGGGAACAACACTTGTTTTTTGGCGGTAGATCGCACTTGTTGCAAATCTTAAGCACACGTCCGCATTCTGGGGACTTAGGATAATTTGAGATCGATAACCTGGTTCGCACTCCGGGAATTTGAGAGTCATCGATTGTTTATAACATGGTTTGCGCTCCGGGAACCTGGGATTGATGTTTATACTCCACTTCACGCTTTGGGAACTTGGAGTTGATGTTGATACTTCGGTTCGCTCTCCGGGAACTTTGAATTGTTGTTTATCCTCCAATTCTCGCTTTGGGAACTTGGAGTTGGCATGGATGCTTCGGTTCACGCTCTGGGAACCAGTAATTTATGTATATACTCCAATTCATGCTTTGAGAACTTGGAGTCCGCATTGATGGGTTGGTTCGCACTCCGGGAACCTGGAATAGATGTTTATACTCTAATTCACACTCTGGGAAGTTGGAGTCAGCCGATAGATGGTCAGTCACACCAATTTTGGCTTTTTAGGAATTCGTTCACACTCTGGGAACGATGGATTTGATGTTTATACTCCAATTCACACTCTAGGAAGTTGGTGTCCGTTCACGCAGTGGGAACGAGTTATGGAATGCTTATACTCCAATTCGTGCTGTCGGAAGTTGGAGTCCGTTCGCGCAGTGGGAACGAGTTATGGAATGTTTATACTCCAATTCGCGCTGTGGGAAGTTAGAGTCCGTTCGCGTAGTGGGAACGAGTTATGGAATGTTTATACTCCAATTCGCGTTGTGGGAAGTTGGAGTCCGTTCGCGCAGTGGGAACGAGTTGTGGAATGTTTATACTCCAATTCACGCTGTGGGAAGTTGGAGTCCGTTCACGCTCTGGGAACGAATTGTTGAATGTTTGTACTCCAATTCACGCTCTGGGAAGTTGGAGTCCGTTCACGCTCTGGGAACGAATTATTGAATGTTTATACTCCAATTCACGCTCTGGGAAGTTGGAGTCCGTTGACGCTCTGGGAACGAATTATTGAATGTTTATACTCCAATTCACGCTCTGGGAAGTTGGAGTCCGTTCACGCTCTGGGAACGAATTATTGAATGTTTATACTCCAATTCACGCTCTGGGAAGTTGGAGTCCGTTCACGCTCTTGGAAAGAATTGTTGAATGTTTATACTCCAATTCACGCTCTGGGAAGTTGGAGTTAGTTGTAGGACTGTCGTGTGTTGGTCCAGTTCAGCCTTTGTCGCGATGGCTTGCCCCCGAGCTGGGGTTTGGCTGGTCGTATCACAGTCACTCGCTATTTGAATAAATTCCATTGTTTGATGGAATTTAGCTCTTCGTGTGTCGTGATTGTTGAACGTTGCATTCGGTGAATCACAGCTCTAGCTCGAAGAGACAATATTTTATTGCTGAAATAAGAAAATACGGCAAAGTCAGTGCCTTATTACAAATTCAAATTTCATAATGTAAAGGAAATTGCAAAGCCATATATTGAATGAGCCTGTCATGTATGACAATGACGAAGATCTTCATCGTTCTAGGCTCCTAAAAAATTTGGCCCGCCACGTATGGCGTTTATCACCAATCTCCCACGGGGACAAGTCGAGTCCTCCTTTCTCGGTCGATTGGGTTCATTGTTTTGTTTGGATGGGCCCGCTTCTCTGGGTTGCGGTGTCCGCACAAACTGTTCACGCTTCCTTTCTCTGATCAGTTTTTCAACGAGATCTTGTAAGTGATGAAACTCGTTCGTATTGTGCCCGTAACTTTCATGGAACCAGCAGAACATTCCTGTTTTGATTTGTCTCTCTGACGACGGTCTTGGAGCAGGTTTTTCATATTGAATTGTATTACGGGTTTTTAAATATAAGTCCTCCAGAGAAGTATTCAAAGGAGTATAGCTGTCGAACATCGGATTTTTGCGTTGCGGGCCACGATTTTGATCTTGTTTTTTGGTTTGATTCACACTCTCCCTTCGCCGAGCTTGTTTATTTTTGACGTTCAACTGAACTTTTCCGGAGCTCTCACCGGATTGTTTGATTGCAACATTGCTTTGGATCCCTTCCGTACTTGGTCTTGCATCGGTTTGCTTCATAGACTGTTTGGCGTCTTCCCATCTCAGGAATTGAGCCGCCTTGGCGTGGAAACGGTCCAACGATGCAGGTGGTTTTCCAGCTAACGAATTGCCAAACTCGGAATCGGGGTCGATCCCCTTAGTTAACACCATAAGGATGGAGTTATCGTTCGGATTGTTGATCTCCACACATGCAGTATGGAATCTCTCTAAGTAGTGTCTGAGCGTTTCTCCAGGAGCTTGAGTGACTCTAGACAGAGTGTTGACATCTTTGGGTCTTGCGACGTGCATGCGAAATTGTTCAACGAATTTTGTGGCCAACTGTTCGAATGAAGAGATGGATCGAGGTGGCAATCGAGTGAACCACATGGTAGCAATGCCCCCAAGGATATGGGGAAACTACGACACTTTACTGCGTCGTCGGCTCTGGCAGCAGTCATCGACCATTCATATTTTAGAATATGTTGGTTGGGGTCGGAGTTTCCTTCGTACATGGGTAGAGTTGGCATCCGGAATCTCCGTGGGGGTTCAGAAGTAAGGATATCGTCCGTAAAAGGAGTGTGACTGCGGGTAACCCCCCAATCGTCATTTGTGAATCCCTGGCTCTCACGGATCATTTGATGTATCATTGTTGAAAGATCCGGCACTTGCGCGTTCCGGGCGGCCTGCACCGGAGTATGATTATGTCCCATTCTTTAGGGTTGGACCGGATATTGTCGACGGTCCAAGTTTTGCCTTCTTGGCTCATAGTCCTCTGGGACGTAGGGTTCAGGAGTACGTCCGTCTTGACGACGGTTCATGTCCGATTGATCTTGAACGTCGACCCCTGGTTCAGTCGCAACGTCAGTAGTGCGGTATTCTATGTTGTGGTGAGGGATGGCACCTCCTCGGGAGGAGGGTATGGTTTGGAAACTAGCCGATGGACCAACTCTCAGTTGTCCAACGGTCGGTGTTGGTTGATCTCCAACAGCTGGCATACGATTCCCATCTATTCGGGGCCGTGGAGATCGATTGTGATAATCAGAAGACGAAGAACTCTCGCTGGAGGAGCGGGACACGTGGTTTCTCTTGGATCTCTTTCATTTCTGGCGATCCAGCTTATTGATCAGTTCAGCGTTAGCGCGTAGCTGTTCTTCTAGTTTTTGCCGACTCTGGGTCAGCTCTTGGAGGAGCGACTGCAACTCTTGTCAGGTAACCGGAGCTGAGGGTTCTTAGTGTGCAGTGGCATCTTGATTTGGTGGAGGTAGAGGTGCAAGATTCTGTCGATCCTGTTCTTCTTGGTTGATAGTGTTAGAGGTGGTTCTTGTGCTAACCATCCTGAAGGTTGGATTCCTTTCCTTAAACTTTTGCAAATCTGAATAGAATGGAAGGAATTTGAATTCAAAGATCTGGATCTCACTCTTAGATTTATTCAATCCGGTATCGATGACAGATCCAAAGAGCTGGAGAAAAGCTGGGTTTTCTCAGTGAAAGCACAAAAGTGTTTGTGTCAAAATTGGGCACAACACTCTTTGGGAGTCGTTGAAGAGATAATAGTAAAGAATATGAATTCAAACAGATATTATCTAACAAAAACTCCAATCAACATCAAAGAAAATGCGTAGACAAGCGATTTATAGTGGTTCGGCGTGTTGCCTAAGTCCACTGTGAAGTTTTAGATGTTTTATCGATTCTCTTTCAATGATTACAAGTTGTTACAGCGATCAACAGCAAGTTACAACTGGAAAATCGAAATCAATAATGAAATTATGATGGTGATCTTGATCCAGCAGAACCTGGGCGCTTGAGAGTTGGAAGATCCCGAAGGTCCTTTTTCTGTTGGCTCTGGGGCTCTATTTATAGGCGTAGGATGTTGATATTTCGCTGAAAACTCGGGAGACCGCTTCTGGCACGTGAGGGGGCCCACGCGCCTGGCCTTAGGAAGTTTGGGCCCACTTTGACATCGATTCGAACTTCATTCGAATCGATCATAAATTCATCCAATCGAGGTGGAATTTGGTGTGGACATTCTTCAACATGTATGCAAGCTTCTGTGCAAATTTCGTGGCATTTGGATCAGTAGATTGGGAGATATGATGGATTCGAAATTGTGTTGATTGCGTGGCTGTTTGGTTTGAAACCATGCTTTCGAACCGATGGTTTCGAATCCATGGTGGCACGCATCTTCCTGGTGATGTGGAGCGCAAGCTTCGAACCGATCCGAGTTTCGCTCCGAGTTGAATGCTTCGACTACGTATATCTCGGCGCATTCGAACCGATGGAAGACACATCATCATGGTTGGTTGACCCAGTGGGTTCGAATGGAGCTTCACAGATGGGTTCGAACTTGGCGTCATGGATGGGTTCGAACATGACTTCATGGATGGGTTCGAACGAGGTTCCATGTTTGGGTTCGAGCAATGTCCAATGATGGATTCGAACAAGGATTCTTGTTTGGAGTCGAACAAGGCTTTGTGGATGGAGTCAAATGGCAGACGCTTGGTGGGTTCGAACTTGCGTTCCTCTGATGGATACGAGCTGTGCGGCTTCTTCATGGATACGAGGCCCATCGATACGAACCCGATGGATTCGAAGGTGATGGAGTCGAAGCCGAGGCGCTTTGATGGTTTCGAAATCCATCGATTCGAAGGTGATCGTTTCGAATGGTGCTTGTTGATGGTTTCGAAGACACCATTCCATGATCGGTTCAAACCATTGGCCAGTGATGGGTTAGAAACATAAGTCTTTCCCTCCAAATTGAATCGATCATAACTCGAGCATATGAACTCGGACTTACTTGAAATTTGAGATACTGACTCCTATGGTCTTTCTTGCCGTTTCCTATCAATTGTAGCTTAATTTGGACTCGGACAAAATTCAGCGATATCCATAGCGAAACAAAGTATGACCAATCTCTGAGACGAACTGTTCTCCGTTTTCGATCGATCTTTTGGTATCGCGGCTTTGCCAAAAAGTGGGATAATAGTACGGTGTTATCCCACCTTTTGGTCAAGGCTGGAATATCAACAAATTGGCAAGGAATGATTGATATCGGGATTGGAGATCGATTAAAAGCAAGGCTGCGATCGATATCGTCGAAATTTGGTTGAACTCCGATCGGGACGGAATTAATTGGGGTTGATGACAAGGATTAGGAAAGGCTATGTTTCAAATTTCAGGTTAATCGGAGTTCATATGAAGGAGTTATGATCGATGCAAGGTAAGAAGGGCATGGCTATTCGAACCCATCAAGGTGTTCATTTCGAACCCATCAGGTTTGAATCGATCGAAGGCATGCAAAGTTCGAATCGATACACTTCCTATCGATTGGTATAGATTCGGCTCTGTGAAGTTCGCATCGGTTAGGATGGGAAGAAACGGCATGCTTCGGATCGATACGTTCGTATCGATGGCAGATGGCAAACTAAGCTCCTTCGAATCCATCAGGTAAGAGACCTTCGAATCCATCAGGGCAGGTTACTTCGACTCCATCCCACTAACTTACTTCGAACCCACCTGGTTGAGGCAGCTTCGAATCGATCAACTAAGATACCCCGATCGATTCGAACGAACACCTTCGAATCCAATACCCCGAATCCATGGACTCAACCCAGTAAAACCCGGAGGGAAAGAAGGATTCGACCCAGTAAACTCGACGACAAAGGTGGATCGACCCAGAGAAATAGCGCCACGTCATCGATACGCACGCGCTTTGGAAGGATTCGAAGCATGGATCCGAAGCATGCGTTCGAAGGATGGATTCGAAGGCGACAAGCAGCGGAGAACCCCAGATTCGAATCCATCATATCTTCCAAACCTTTGATCCAAATGCAATGAAATTTTTACAGGAGCTTACATGCATGTTGAAGAATGTCCTCACCAAATTTCAGCTCAATTGGATGATTTCTTGATCGATTCGAATGGAGTTCGAATCGATCCCAAAGTGGGCCCAACTTCCTGAGGCCGGGCGCATGGGCCCCCCTCACGTGCTAGAAGAGGTCTATCAGATTTTTAGGAGAAATATCAGCCTCCTACGCCTATAAATAGAGCCCCTGGTCATTCATAAAAGGGGTCGGAGAATTTGGAGAGAACAAGCACGCCCGGACGCTGCCAGGATCACTCTATACCATCATCACTACTACTTATTTCGAATTTGGACTTTGTAATTGCTGTAATCACTTGTAACGAGCAAAAATAATTAATAAAAAGGAAAAAAATTTGGAGTGGACGTAGGCCGGAGATAGGCGAACCACTATAAAACTTGTGTCTCTGTTCATCATTTCGGATTTGCTGCTCGTTATTTGCTGAGATCTGTTATTTGTGTTTGAATATTGTTGGTTTATGTTCATACACTGGTGCTTTCACGGTATTTGGGGTTTGTGAGCAATTTTGGCGCAAACACTTTGGTGCTTTCACTGAGAACGACTAGCACCAGCTTCACCAGATTCAAAGTTCAGATTCGAAAGTTTGAAGGACTCAGACTAATACAACAATGACTCGGCAAACAAGACAAAGAGCTGACAAAAGCCAACAAGGAGGAAGTCAGAAGGCATCCTTTGGGGCTGGAGAAGGACAAGCTTCCATCTACATCACCAGAGACGAAATGGAAGCTATAACGAATTCATTTCAAGAGAGGTTGTTGAAGAGTCAACAGGAAATGATGCAGACTTTCTTTGAGCAGATGAGAGCTGTAGGGACGCAGAGCTTTGGAACAGCTACAGCGGCTGTGGATGTAGGACAAGGAACGAGGGTCGTGGAGCCCGATGGAGGACGAGATACGGAGCCAGAAGGCAATCGACAAGGGCTTGGGGGCAGGCCCACAAGATCTAACGTAGGAGGACCTTTGGAAGGAGCTCAACAGGTTAGGGCCAATGTCGCAGCTAATGAGCCACATGAAGAATATGTACCGGAGTTCCCTCGGGGGCATGGGGGGCAACCCCTGACAGACAATGCTGGATTTGAAGAGATAATCGGGAGAGCGATGCGTGGAGGTTTGGCCAGCAGAGGCCTAGAAGGAGTAAGCAAGAGTCCGTTTACCCAGGTTATCAGGACGGCTCAGAATCCACCAAAATTCAAACTACCTAGTGTGGAGGTGTATAACGGCAAGGCTGACCCAACTGATCATTTGATGAGGTATACTAGACATATGGAGGTGTTGGGGGCATCGGAGGAGGTGATGGCCCGATATTTCCCTTTGTACTTGACGGATTTAGCTGCAATGTGGTTTAGGCAGTTGGAAGAAGGGTCTATAAGGACTTGGAGAGAAATGGTGGACAAGTTTTTAGGACAGTTTCGGGTTCACATCAAGAGGCCAAAGAACGTGATGACATTGACGTCAGTAAAACAAAGGACATATGAATCGCTCAGAGGTTTTCTAACTCGATTCAATGCGGCGGTTGCTTCGGTGGATCGGCCGGATCCATCGATGGTTCTGATGGCGGCAGTATCAGGAATCAGGGAGGATTCAGACTTCAAGGTGTCTTTGATACAAGATTGCCTACAGGATTTCGGGGAATTCTTTCACGAAGCCGAAAGGTTACTTCGGCAAGAAGATGCAAGTATGGATTTAAAGTTAAGGGAAGTAAATGTGACTGAGGGTGGAGGACCATCCAATAGAAGCTTGGATAAGGATAAGGGAAAGAGGAAGCTGGATGAAGACTCAGGAAAGGCCAGAAAGCGATGGAAGGATCCAAAGTTTTCTATATACACAGGGTTGAACGAGTCGCTGGAACGGATATGCATGGAAACTCGGAATCGCCTTCCTTACCGGAGGCCGGCAAGGAGAGAACCCCCGGATCGAGAGAGGGCATCAGGAAGGCACTGCCTTTTTCATGACTTAGACGGGCATGATACCAATAGTTGCAGACATTTAAAAGACATAATTGAGGAGCATGTGAGGAATGGGCAGCTGAGGCAATATATTGGAACACGGAATGCAGCGGTCGAGAAGGAGCAGCTACCATCTACCTCACACCGTGATGATGTGAGGCCCAGGAATGATGGTCGATTGGTTATCAATTGACATGGATAATATGGAATAAGTAACAAGTTATTAGCAAACGGCTAAGTCGTTTACACATGTACGGGGACAGAGATAGCCCCTAGGCATGCTCTGAATGATGATAAATTGCGAAGCTATGGCTTGTGAAATCTGTTTTTCTGTTTTGGATTGAACATTTGGTTTTCTGGTTTGGTTTTGGAGTTCGGATTGGACTCCTGGTTTTTGTTTGCTTTCTTGTTTGGATTTTTCCTTCGGATGATTGATTTTGTTTTGGTTGCTGGTTTGGTTTTCTGATTTTCTGGTTTTGATTTGGATTTTCGGATTTGGATTTTGGATTGGATTTTGGTTGGATTTTTATCTGATTTTTGATAAAAGGTCGTCGTGTATGGATTATGCCTGGCAAGGAATGAGTCGCTTTGCCCGAACGCGGTAAATTGACTCATTCAGGTTGTCGAGTATGGACTATTCTCGGCAAGGGTTCGAAGTGACCAGGATTCGGCCTAGGACTTAGGCCCTATATTATCAATCGTTATTTTCAGGTCGTTGAGTATGGTCTATGCTCAGCAAGGGTCCGGAGAGACAAGGATTCGGCTTAGGACTTAAGCCACGATATTTCTCACGTCCAGGGACAGTGGACCACGGTCGTCAAGTGTGGATTACGCTCGGCAAGAACCCGGAGAGGTTACCTCAACGTCCAGGGGCACTGGACCATGGTCGTAAAGGGTGGATTACGCTTGGCAGGAGCCCGGAGAGGCTATGGGTTTGGATATCGACCCGGAGAGGTCCAGGATTCGGTTATTGGCTATTGGATAAGGATGGATTAGAGCTCGGTTGTCGAGTTCGCATGGAATTGAAATTGGCTATGGACTCTGGATATCGGATTCGGAACAATTCAAAACACGCCTTCTTATCACAAGGCATGTTTTAGGGGGCAAATGTTATCCCACCTTTTGGTCAAGGCTGGAATGTCAAAAAATTGGCAAGGAATTATTGATATCGGGATTGGAGATCGATTAAAAGCCAGGCTGCGATCGATATCGTCGAAATTTGGTTGAACTTCGATCGGGACAGAATTAATTGGGGATGATGATAAGGATTAGGAAAGGCTATGTTTTAAATTTCAGGTTAATCGGAGTTCATATGAAGGAGTTATGATCGATGCAAGGTAAGAAGGGCATGGCTGTTCGAACCCATCAAGGTGTTCGTTTCGAACCCATCAGGTTCGAATCGATCGAAGGCATGCAAAGTTTGAATCGATACACTTCGTATCGATTGGTATGGATTCGGCTCTGTGAAGTTCGCATCGGTTAGGATGGGAAGAAACGGCATGCTTCGGATCGATACGTTCGTATCGATGGCAGATGGCAACCTAAGCTCCTTCGAATCCATCAGGTAAGAGACCTTCGAATCCATCAGGGCAGGTTACTTCGACTACATCCCATTAACTTACTTCGAACCCACCTAGTTGAGGCAAATTCGAATCGATCAACTAAGATACCCCGATCGATTCGAACGAACACCTTCGAATCCACTACCCCGAATCCATGGACTCAACCCAGTGAAACCCGGAGGAAAAGAATGATTCGACCCAGTAAACTCCGCGACAAAGGTGGATCAACCCAGAGAAATAGCGCCACGTCACCGATACGCACGCGCTTTGGATGGATTCGAAGCATGGATCCGAAGCATGCATTCGAAGGATGGATTCGAAGGCGACAAGCAGCGGAAAACCCCAGATTCGAATCCATCATATCTTCCAAACCGTTGATCCAAATGCAATGAAATTTTTACAGGAGCTTACATGCATGTTGAAGAATGTCCTCACCAAATTTCAGCTCAATTGGATGATTTCTTGATCGATTCAAATGGAGTTCGAATCGATCCCAAAGTGGGCCCAACTTCCTGAGGCCGGGCGCGTGGGCCCCCCTCACGTGCTGGAAGAGGTCTACCGGATTTTTAGGAGAAATATAAGCCTCCTACGCCTATAAATAGTGCCCCTGGTCATTCAGAAAAGGGGTCGAAGAATTTGGAGAGAACAAGCACGCCCGGACGCTGACAGGATCACTCTATACCATCATCACAACTACTTATTTCGAATTTGGACTTTGTAATTGCTGTAATCACTTGTAACTAGCAAGAATAATTAATAAAAAGGAAAAAACTTTGGAGTGGACGTAGGCCGGAGATAGCCGAACCACTATAAAACTTGTGTCTCTGTTCATCATTTCGGATTTGCTGCTCGTCATTTGCTGAGATCTTTTATTTGCGTTTGAATATTGTTGGTTTATATTCATACACTGGTGCTTTCATGGTATTTGAGGTTTGTGACCAATTTTGGCGCAAACATACGGCACTGTATCGTCATTTTGGACGGATGTTGCACCTTGTACCGTAGATGTTGCACCCTGTGGATATCGATTTTTCAAAGGGACATAACTCTTGGCTCGTTTAGAGTTACAGGATCCATAACTAGTCCAAACGAAGGTATCTGTGAGTTCTACAGATATGACAGCTTTCAGCCATCACTGGTTAGTTTCATACCCAAACAATCCAATCGGAACCTCAATCGGGTCATGGAAGTTTTCTACCCTTTGTTTTTCGTCATATGGATTTTTTCTGTAAAACGGGATCCCCGTGGCTGGTCTATGAGTTACCATCAATAGAGAGTGGTGCATCATGGTACTGCACCGTTTCAAATCCATGCACCTATTTCTAAAGGTCATACGACACTGGTTTGCCATTTTGGACGGATGTTGCACCTTGCACCGTAGATTTTGCACCCTGTGGATATCGATTCTTCGGAGGGCCATAACTCTTGGCTCGTTTAGAGTTACGGGAGCCATAACCAGTCAAAATGATGGTATCTGTGAGTTCTACAGCTATGACAGCTTTCAGCCGTCACTGGTTAGTTTCATACCCAAAAAATTCTATCCGAACCTCAATCGGCTCAAGGAAGTTTTTTGCCCTTCGTTTTATCGTCACGTGGATTTTTTCTGTAAAACGGGATCCCCGGGGCTGGTCTATGATTTACCATCGCTGGAGAGTGGTGCACCATGATACTGCACCGTTTCAAATCCATGCACCCATTTCTAAAGGTCGTACCGCACTGTTTTGTCATTTTGGACGGATGTTGCACCTTGCACCGTAGATGTTGCACCCTGTGCATATCGATTCTTCGGAGGGCCATAACTCTTGGCTCGTTTGTAGTTGCGGGAGCCATAACCAGTCAAAACGAAGGTATCTGTGAGTTCTACAGCTCTGATGGATTTAAGCCGTCACTGGTTAGTTTCATACCCAAAAAATCCTATCTGAACCTCAATCGGGTCAAGGAAGTTTTTTACCCTTCGTTTTATCGTCACGCGGATTTTTTCTGTAAAACGGGATCCCCGTGGCTGGTCTATGATTTACCATCGCTGGAGAGTGGTGCACCATGTTACTGCATCGTTTCAAATCCATGCACCCATTTCTAAAGGTCGTACCGCACTGTTTCGTCATTTTGGATGAATGTTGCACCTTGCAAAGTAGATGTTGCACCATGTGGATATCGATTCTTCGGAGGGCCATAACTCTTGGCTCGTTTAGAGTTACGGTGGCCATAACCAGTCAAAACGAAGGTATCTGTGATTTCTACAGCTATGAATGCTTTCAGCCGTCACTGGTTAGTTTCATACCCAAAAAATCCTATTTGAACCTCAATCGGGTCATGGAAGTTTTTTACCCTTCGTTTTTCCTCACGTGTATTTTTTCTGTAAAACGGGATCCCCGTGGCTGGTCTATGATATTCCATCGCTGGAGAATGGTGCACCATGGTACTGCACCGTTTCAAATCCATGCACCCATTTCTAAAGGTCGTACGGCACTGTTTCGTCATTTTGGACCGATGTTGCACCTTGCACCGTAGATGTTGCAGCCTGTGGATATCGATTTTTCGGAGGGACATAACTCTTGGCTCGTTTAGAGTTACGGGAGCCATAACCAGTCAAAACGAAGGTATCTGTGAGTTCTACAGCTATGACAGCTTCTAGCCGTCACTGGTTAGTTTCATACCCAAAAAATCATAATTGAACCTCAATCGGGTCATGGAAGTTTTTTACCCTTTGTTTTTCGTCACATGGATTTTTTCTGTAAAACGGGATCCCCAAGGCGGGTCTATGAGTTACTATCGCTGGAGAGTGGTGCACCATGGTACTGTACCATTTCAAATCCATGCACCCATTTCTAAAGGTCGTACGACACTATTTCGTCATTTAGGACGGATGTTGCACCTTGCACCATAGATGTTGCACCCTATGGATGTCGATTCTTCGGAGGGTCATAACTCTTGGATCGTTTAGAGTTACGGGAGCCATAACCAGTTAAAACGAAGGTATCTATGAGTTCTACAGCTATGACAGCTTTCATCTGTCACTGGTTAGTTTCATACCCAAATAATCCTATCCGAACCTCAATCGGGGCATGGAAGTTTTTTACCCTTCGTTTTATCGTCACGTGGATTTTTTCTGTAAAACGGGATCCCCGTGGCTGGTCTATGATTTACCATCACTGGAGAGTGGTGCACCATGGTACTGCACCGTTTCAAATCCATGCACCCATTTCTAAAGGTCGTACCGCACTGTTTTGTCCTTTTGGACGGATGTTGCACCTTGCACCGTAGATGTTGCAACCTGTGCATATCGATTCTTCGGAGGGCCATAACTCTTGGCTCGTTTGTAGTTGCGGGAGCCATAACCAGTCAAAACGAAGGTATCTGTGAGTTCTACAGCTCTGATGGATTTAAGCCGTCACTGGTTAGTTTCATACCCAAAAAATCCTATCTGAACCTCAATCGGGTCAAGGAAGTTTTTTACCCTTCGTTTTTCCTCACGTGGATTTTTTTTGTAAAACGGGATCCCTGTGGCTGGTCTATGATTTACCATCGCTGGAGAGTGGTGCACCATGGTACTACACCGTTTCAAATCCAAGCACCCATTTCTAAAGGTCATACGGCACTGTTTCGTCATTTTGGACGGATGTTGCACCTTGCACCGTAGATGTTGCACCCTGTGGATAACGATTCTTCAGAACGCCATAACTCTTCGCTCGTTTAGAGTTACGGGAGCCATAACCAGTCAAAAAGAAGTTATCTGTGAGTTCTACATCTATGATAGCTTTCAGCCATCACTGGTTAGTTTCATACCCAAAATATCCTATCCAAACCTCAATCGGGTCATGGATGTTTTTTACCCTTCGTTTTTTCGTCACGTGGATTTTTTCTGTAAAACGGGATCCCCGTGGCTGGTCTATGATTTACCGTCGCTGGAGTGTGGTGCACCATGGTACTGCACCGTTTCAGGTCCATGCACCCATTTCTAAAGGTCGCACGACACTGTTTCGTCATTTTGGATGTATGTTGCACCTTGCACCGTAGAAGTTGCACCATGTGGATATCGATTCTTCGGTGGGCCATAACTCTTGGCTCGTTTAGAGTTACGGGAGCCATAACCAGTCAAAACGAAGGTATCTGTGAGTTCTTTAGCCATGACAGATTTTAGCCGTTACTGGTGTTTGTGTCAAAATTGGGCACAACACTCTTCAGAAGTTTCTGAGGAGATAATAAATAAAGAAAGCAAATTGGAAATATAGATTATCCAATAAAAACTCCAAGCAACAAAAAATAAATTGCGCAGAAGACAACAATTTAGAGTGGTTCGGCGATTTGCCTACGTCCACTATGAAGTTTTCTTATTTTATTGCTTGTCGTTCGGAGAATATAACTTTTTGATGACAAAGTACAGTAGTTTGTCAGCCAAAATTCGAAATCAGGGGCAGCAGCGGTGCTATGGAGTGATTCTGGCAGAGTCTGGGCGTTGCTTCTTTCTAAGAATTCTCCGATCCCCTTTATGAATGACCAGGGGCTCTATTTATAGGTGTAGGAGGCTGATATTTTGCCTAAAATTCGGGGAGACCACTTCTGGCCCGTGAGGGGGCCCACATGGCCGAAATCTGGAGATCCGGGCCCACATTGGGATCGATTCGACCCTTGGTTCGAATCGATCAAATTATTGTCCAATCGTGATGAAACTTGGCGTGAACATTCTTCCATGCATACGCAAGCTCATGTGAAAAGTTCATAGCATTTGGATTTGTAGATCTCGAGTTATGATCGATTCAAAATGTAGTTTTCGCCCTATGGATTCGTTCGAATCGATATGATTCAAATCCATAGGGTCGAATCCATGCTTTTGCTCGTGATGGTAAGGACGTGGTGCGTATGCTCCAGGTCAATCTTCCTTTTTCTCCGAGTTTTCTGGATCATGCACTTGGTTTTAGCCGCGTTTACATGATGGATTCGAAGAGTTGGATTCGAAGGCACGCTTCCTTTGAATCGATGGAACTGTTACTTGTTCGAATCGATCAAAGCATTTGATCGATTCGAGTTTGCCTCAATTGGAGGATTCGAAGACGAGTTTTGGAATGGAGCCGAGGCTTCTTCACTTGCATGGATTCGAGGAACCTTTCCCCCGATGGATTCGAGCTAGGGCATACAAGGATGGATTCGAACCAGAGCTACCTCCTATGGATACGACCTTAAAGCTTGCTCGATGGAGTCGAAGCATGGTATGTTCCGATGGGTTCGGACCATGGCTGACTATTGATGGAATCGAACCATGGTTGTTCCTTCCACCTTCTACTGGCGACTGCTTGAGCGTACGAACTCGGATTCTCTTGAAATTCGGAACGTTGGTTTCCACAGCTTTGCTGGATTTGTCTTATCGATTGTGGCCCGATCCGGACTCGGGCAAAATTCATCGTTATTTTTAGCTATCCGGCAGTCATTCAATGTTGAGGGCGTCTGATCCCGTTTTTCCAATCAGTTCCTTGGTAGCTCGGCCTTGCCAAAAGGCGGGATAACATTTGCTCCCCAAAGTACGTCTTGTGTAAACATTACGTGCTTTGAAAGGCTGCAGTCTATCGTTGGACAATTAGAACATGCTTTGCTGAGAGTTGCATTCTTTATTGCTGTATCCAACCATTATATGATTGTGATCGGCTGTTAGTTGTGGAGATTATGACGAAATTGACATTTGATCCAGGTCATTTTCAGTTCGATTTGTTATCGAATTCTGCATCGGTCCTCTCCTGAACTGATCTTGAGATTCGAGTTAAAACACTGTTTTTATGATTGCCTATAATCGTCCTCTTTTATCGATTGTTTCTTCGAATCGATGATGCTTCACATCGATACTGCGCGGATGGATTCGAAGGTGTGAAGGGTTCGAAGTAGTTAAAGAACTCAACGTTGCGATGGATTCGAAGCTCTTGTCGTTTCGAAAATAGTTGTTCGAAGGCCGATGGCTTCGAGGGAATGGATTCGAAGCGCGGCCCGAATGCATGCTAGTGTTTGAATCGATCTTGGCGTTCTAGCCTATGGTTTCGATCTTGCCACTTCGAATCACTTTGGGGGTTTTTACCCGTTGTTGCCGGTTTGTCTCACCGTGATACGAAGCGCCACAGAAACCCTATACATACCAAGGCCTTATTCATTTTTACTTTTTACTTTTACTGTTGCCATTGTTGCTCCTTTGAATCGATTCTTCAGAGCTAAAAACCATCGCGTCTTGCATGAATCGATCAAATTCCTTCGAGTTTTTATTTGCAATTTCCCTAAATCAGGTACTTATGGATCGAGTTAAGTTGAGAACGATACAACTGGAAGCTTTTTGGCATCGATGCAATCTTTCGAAAACCTTGAAGAGCTGTGAGACCTGAAATGGGTTGTGTTATCCCGCTTTTTGGCAAAGCCGTGATACCAAAAGATTGGTCGAAAACAAAAGACAGTTCGTCTTAGAGATTGATTATACTTCAATTTGCTATGGATATCGATGAATTTTGTCTGAGTCCGGATCAGGCCACAATTGATAGGACATGACAAGAAAGGTCTTAGGAGTCGTCATTTCAAATTTCAAGTCAATCTGAGTTCGTATGCTCAAGATATGATGGATTCAATTTGAGAAAGGTAGTCATTGTCTGGTTCGAAACCATCACGTTGGAGTGCTTCGAAACCATCACCTTCGAACCCTTCCAATGTCCTTGCCACGAAACCATCACCTTCGAACCCATCACTGCCTGCCATGTTCGAACCCATCGGCCACCGTTAACTTCGAATCGATCGAATTCGAACCGATCAGGCATGATACTGGTCACTTCGAATCGATCGGTTCGAACCCTCCACATGGCTATCCCCTCAACAAGTTTGAACCCATCACTCTCCATCTACTTCGAATCGATTGCATTCGAACCCATCAGTATCCATGCTAAAGCACTTTTTCGTATCCATTCATGGGTTGCGTCTTCATATCCATGAGCGTTGCATCATTCACACCATTGCCTAGTTTGAATCGATGATCTTTCGAACCCATCACGGAGCTTCATTTCATATCCATCACATGTATCGATACGAACTTGCCATCGATATGAAGGAAGCTCCCCCCTCGGTTCGAACTAGACAAATGCAGGTCAACACGAGAGTTACGTAGTTGATTGATTCAAACTACCAACGGTCATCGATACGAAGTCAGCAAAATCCATGGATTCGAAGCGGTCAACACGGAGATAAATCAGGATCGACGCGAGGAGTACGCGCCACGTCACTGCAAAATCACGTGTGTCCATGGATTCGAAGTCATGGTTTCGAAGTGATCGGTTCGAACTCCACAGCCAACCAAGAAACACCATTTCGAACCGATCATATCTCCTCAACCATACATCCAAATGCAACCAAATTTTCACAGTAGCTTCCATACAAGGTAAAGATTGTTCCTGCAACGTTTCAGCTCGATTGGACCATTTCTTGATGGGTTCGAAATCACTTCGAATCGATGTCAGATCGAGACGAAACTTGGTAGGGTCGGTCGCATGGGCCCACTCACGTGCCAGAAGAAGTCTCCCGAAGTTTGAGCGAGATCTGGGCCCCCAACGCCTATAAATAGCACCCTGAAGCCTTCAGAAAAGGGGGAGCTTCCGAGAACTTCTGCCATTGAACACCTAGACTCTGCCGGATTCAAATCTATTCATCAGAATCGCTGTTGTATTCAGGTTTCAAAGCTATTATCAACTGTAACCCGTTGTAATTGATCTGATCAAGCAAAGCAATAAAGAGAAAACCTTCAAAGTGGACATAGGCAAGAATGCCGAACCACTATAAATCCTGTGTTTGTGAT
The DNA here is from genome assembly GCA_030765085.1 of Allium cepa. Lineage (NCBI taxonomy): Eukaryota > Viridiplantae > Streptophyta > Magnoliopsida > Asparagales > Amaryllidaceae > Allium > Allium cepa. Next base: position 29,968,675 of record CM060943.1, on the reverse strand, counting down.
TGTTGTCTGGGAATTATTGTGATTTGTTACTTAGAGTTGAATTCTATATTGATTGTTGCTGAGTTCTGTGTTGATTATTATCGATTTGAGTACGTAAACGGGTGCTTTCATGATATTGGGTGTTTGTGACCAATTTTGGCGCAAACATTTTGGTGCTTTCACTGAGAAGGCTGATTCAGGAGTTCTACCAATTGATAGCAGATTCAGAGAGAGTTTGAAAGTTCAGGTTTGAGAAATTATGACGAGACAGTAGAAGGCCAAGGCCAGAGAGAAGCGAACATAAAGGAAGTCAAGAGGCTTCCTCAGGAGCGAATCAACCATCGATCTTCATCACTAGGGACCAGATGGAGACTATGATGAAGAGGCAAGAGGAATTGATCCAGAGTTTATTCCAACAGATAGGACAGCTTGGAGCACAGAATAGGGAAGCCTATGGAGTCCAGAACGGAGCAGGACCATCCGGCGTAGCACCTGGATTAGGGGGCACACCCATGGAGAATGTTGATCCAGTTTCGGAGAGGGAAAGAGGAGCATCTGCGCAACCCGGTAGTAGTAGAGGAGTGAACGCTCAGTCAAGGGGGTAGATCCCAGAGTTCCCTCGTGAACTCGAGGGGCAGGTTGAAAGTATTGAACGAGGATTACATCTTGGAGACAACGACAGGTTGGCAGAGATGGTTAGGCGAGCTTTGAGAGGCGCTTTGGTGAACAAAGATTTGGAGGATGTTAATAGAAGTCCTTTTACTTCAGCAATCAGGCAAGCTAGGAACCCACCGATTTCAAACTACCATCGTTGGATATGTATGCCGGGAGAACGGACCCCACGGTCCATCTGACAAAATATATGAGACATATGGAAGTGCTGGGGGCATCAGAGGAGGTTATGGCCCGGTGCTTCCCATTGTACTTGGCGGATATCGCGGCGTTATGGTTCAGGCAATTAGATAGTGGATCCATCGGAACATGGAATGATTTAACTGAGAGATTTATGAGGCAATTCAGAGTTCACATTACAAGACCCAAGAATGTGATGACCTTGGCAACTTTAAAACTAAAGGCTGGAGAAACATCGAGAAGTTTGCTGACACGGTTCAATGCGGCAGCAGCTTCGGTGGATCGAGCGGATCCATCCATGGTTATGATGGCGGCTGTGTCCGGAATAGCAGACGGAACGGAGTTCAAAAATTCATTAACTAAGGATCCACCCATAGATCTGGGAGAATTCTATTATGTGGCAGAAAAGTTTTTACGATTAGAGGATGCGAATGCAGAAAGAGAAGAAGGAGATGGGATAGAAGTTTATGCACTCAAAGACGAAAAGCCCCCTTGAAGGGACTCGGACAAGGATAAAGGTAAAAGAAGGATTGAGAATGACGGAGATAGATCAAAGCGGCAACGGAGGGAGCCGCGATTCACCACCTACACTGAGCTGAATGAGAGCCTGGAACGAATTTATCAGGATACCAAAGAACAGATTCCGTATCGTAGGCCAATGCGAAGGGATCCAACCTCTGACGAAAGGAAATCAGATAAGTTCTGTGTATTCCATGAATTAAATGGTCATAACACTAATGATTATAGGCACCTGAAGGACGAGGTGGAAGGGCATATCAGGAACGGTATGCTCCTTCAATATGTAAGGAGGCGAGCTCCTGTGGCGGAACCAGAACGGCCACCGTCCACATCAACTAGAGGCGACCCTGAATCAAGGCACCGTTTGGTTATCAATTGAGTGAAATAACGATGAACAAGTTGTAAGCTTCCACTAACGCAATTAAATCATTTACACATGTGCGAGATCGCGAACGATGTCCAAGCATGCTCTGAGTGATCATTGACCATTTCGTAGTGGGAACTTACACTTTGACATCCATGCTATGCTTTCATTTCGTTTTGATTTGAACATTTAGACTTTGTTTGTTTGGACATTGTTTTTGAAACTCATCCGTTTAATAGATATTTGATTCTGATAACTCTGGAATGGCTAAGCTACTTACACATGTATGGGGTCGCGAATGATCCTTAGGCATGCTCTGAGATGGCGATGAACCGCCCTGACAAATGATCCAGGAACTCACCCGAACGTGACCCTGGCATCGATAACACCAAGCCCTCCCGGGCACACAATTCGCCACGAACGGCACCCGACTTCGAACAGTCACAACTCACCTCACCTCAAATGGCTTGATCGCGAACGGTCGTCACTTGAGGTCCGACACCCGACCGCGAACGGTCACAAATTCGCCTCGAACGGCACACGATCGCGAACGATCACTTTCTGCCTTGAACGGCACCGACCGCGAATGGTCATAGTTCACTAATTATGAAATCCGACCTCGAACGGTCACCATTCACCTTGAACGGCACTTGGCCGCGAACGATCATCATTTGCCACAAACGGCAGTCGACCGCGAACGATCCCAACTCATCATTTGCCGCGAACGGCACCGACCGCGAACGGTCCTATTCCATCCTATGCCACAAACGGCGCAGACCGCGAACGGTCTCGATTCACCTCAAGCAGCATACGATCCCGAACGGTCGACGCATGGATTTGTACGCTCGACCGCGCACGGTCGCACTCCACTTCGAATGACTCGATCACGAACGATCGTCATTTGATGTTAAGCGCTTGACCACGAACGGCCGCGCTTCATCCCAAATAGCTCGATCCCGAACGATCGTCATTTGAGGCCATATGAAACTATCAAGTTCTTTGCAGGTTGATAATAGGATACGAACATCCAACTCAAAGCATTACAAAACACACCTTCCTACCGCAAGGCATGTTTTGGGAGGCAAGATGTTATCTCGCTTTTTGGCAAAGCCGTGATACCAAAAGATTGGTCGAAAACAAAAGACAGTTCGTCTCAGAGATTTGTTATACTTCACTTTGCTATGGATATCGATGAATTTTGTCCAAGTCCGGATCAGGCCACAATTGATAGGACATGACAAGAAGGGTCGTAGGAGTCGTCATTTCAAATTTCAAGTCAATCCGAGTTCGTATGATCAAGATATGATGGATTCAATTTGAGAAAGGTAGTCATTGTCTGGTTCGAAACCATCACGTTGGAGTGCTTCGAAACCATCACCTTCGAACCCATCCAATGTCCTTGCCACGAAACCATCACCTTCGAACCCATCACTTCCTGCCATGTTCGAACCCATCGGCCACCGTTAACTTCGAATCGATCGAATTCGAACCGATCAGGCATGATACTGGTCACTTCGAATCGATCGGTTCGAACCCTCCAGATGGCTATCCCCTCAACAAGTTTGAACCCATCACTCTCCATCTACTTCGAATCGATTGCATTCAAACCCATCAGTATCCATGCTAAAGCACTTTTTCGTATCCATTAATAGGTTGCGTCTTCGTATCCATGAGCGTTGTATCATTCACGCCATTGCCTAGTTCGAATCGACGATCTTTCAAACCCATCGTGGAGCTTCATTTCGTATCCATCACATGTATCGATACGAACTTGCCATCGATACGAAGGAAGCTCCCTCCCCTCGGTTCGAACTAGAAAGATGCAGGTCAACACGAGAGTTGCGTAGTTGATTGATTCAAACTACCAACGGTCATCGATACGAAGTCAGCAAAATCCATGGATTCGAAGCGGTCAACACGGAGATAAATCAGGATCGACGCGAGGAGTACGCGCCACGTCACTGCAGAATCACGTGTGTCCATGGATTCGAAGTCATGGTTTCGAAGTGATCAGTTCGAACTCCACAGCCAACCGAGAAACACCATTTCGAACCGATCATATCTGCTCAACCATACATCCAAATGCAACCAAATTTTCACAGTAGCTTCCATACAAGGTAAAGATTGTTCCTGCCAAGTTTCAGCTCGATTGGACCATTTCTTGATGGGTTCGAAATCACTTCGAATCGATGTCAGATCGGGGGCGAAACTTGGTGGGGTTGGTCGCGTGGGCCCACTCACGTGCCAGAAGAAGTCTCTTGAAGTTTGAGCGAGATATGGGCCTCCAACGCCTATAAATAGCACCCTGAAGCCTTCAGAAAAGGGGGAGCTTCCGAGAACTTCTGCCATTGAACACCAAGACTCTGCCGAATTCAAATCTATTCATCAGAATCGCTGTTGTATTCAGATTTCAAAGCTATTATCAACTGTAACCCATTGTAATTGATCTGATCAAGCAAAGCAATAAAGAGAAAACCTTCAAAGTGGACGTAGGCACGAACGCCGAACCACTGTAAATCCTTTGTTTGTGATTGTTGTCTGTGAATTATTGTGATTTGTTACTTAGAGTTGAATTCTATATTGATTGTTGCTGAGTTCTGTGTTGATTATTATCGATTTGAGTACGTAAACGGGTGCTTTCGTGATATTGGATGTTTGTGACCAATTTTGGCGCAAACAGGTTGAGTCGATGGTTTCGTGAGACAAGGCTTTTCGAATCGTAACGGCCCAGAGTATTGTGTTGGAAAAACGCAGATATCATTGGACGTTATCTTCGTTCATAGCTTCGCATCGATCAATCGATTTGAAGTAGCGATATCCCGATCGATCCGAAGGTATATAACACTGATCGATTCGAAGCTATGCAGCACCTATGGATTCGAAAGGCTTCTTCTCCCCAAGGTTTCATCGAGTCGGACTTCATGGTGTCGAGGCGTACGAATTCGAACTTCATCGATTCGACTCGTATTGATTCGAGTCGATCGATTCGATCGTTCTGACTTCCGAAGCTTTTATTCTTCTGATTTACTACAACATCTGATATACGACCAATTTCAGGTTGAACTTTGACGAACTTAATGATTTTGAGCATACTTGACTCCGACGAGCTTCGGCCTTACACAACTGAACTTGACTGATTAAGACTTAACTTCCTTTTTGAAGCTCGTCGATGGAACTTGTGACTTAACCAAAATATGACGAATTTATACTTGAATTGGTCGGTAGCGTCTGGATAGCGTGGAGGTGACGGTCAGCGATGACGGTCATTTTCATTCCCAAATTCCAAAGTTTCGTCATTCGGACATCTTGTTTTAACTTGCAAAATTTGCTTAAGTAATGCCAACACTTGCACTGCACGACATATTCATACACTTTACGTCGGGGAATACATGGGCTTCTTTCGTCTAACAATAATTTCTCATGAAATAAATAGTTATGGAGCTTTTGAATTTGCAGCTGCTGGACTCAAAGTATAGCCTCTTCAAGATTCGAAACCCCGGACGTTGAAACGGAAGTCATTGGTCCAGTTCTGGAGTGCTCGTTTAGAGTCATGGGAGCGACAACCCGTCAAAACGTAGCTCTCAATGAATTCTATAGCTATGAAAGCTCTCAATCGCTACTGGTTAGTTTCATACCCAAAAGATCGTATCCGAACTCGACGTATATGCTTTGTTCAAAAGCTTGTTCATTGCATTTTACGAAATATTTTACCGATAGCTGGCCCCGATCGAGATCAGATACTCACTGCAGCTTCAAATGTCGATCGGGTAGTCTTTCACACTTCCGAAAGTGGCAAGGAGTTGCCAAGTGGTTATTTAAGCAAGCCTTGGTAGATAGGAGCTTGTTTTTGTCTCCCATTAGTAGGTCGTGTATAGATGCAAGTTCGGCCCCTTGCTAGCAGGAATTCTTTTTGTGAAGAACTCATTTGTACGTAGGTTTCCGTTTTCCAGTTAGTTGAAATAAAATTTTGCTCTCCCTTCTTTTTTATTTCAACTGTTCTTTCTGCTTAAGTGTTGCATTGATTAGCTCAATATTATTCTTTAGGTAAATCTTGAGCGCATGTCCGCACTCCGGGGACTTAGAATAATATCGAAATGATAATTTAGTTCACACTCCGAGAATCCAATAATTATCGGTGTTGGTGGCATAGTTCACACTCCAGGAACTCCAACTTGTTACTTACGTCCCAATTCACGTTTCGGGAAATTGGGGTTAGCATTCATACTTCAATTCGCCTCTGGGAATCTAAGCTTTAAGCTTACGCTTCGGTTCGCCTCCGGGAACGAAAAGTTGATGATTATATTCCAATTTGCACTCTGGGAAGTTGGAGTTCGCTCATACTCTAGGAGCAATGGATTTATACTCAGGCTCGCACTCCGGGAGCCAAGAGTTGATGTTTATACTCCAATTCGCACTCCGAGAAGTTGGAGTCCGTTCACGTTCTGGGAACGAGTTATTTGATGTTTATACTCCAAATTCATGCTCTGGGGATTTGGAGTCCATTCGCGCTCTGGGAACGAATTATTTGATGTTTATACTCCAAATTCGCGCTCCGAGAAGTTGGAGTCCGTTCGCGCTCTGGGAACAAATTATTTGATGTTTATACTCCAAATTCGTGCGCTGGGAATTTGGAGTCCGTTCGCGCTCTGGGAACGAATTATTTGATGTTTATACTCCAAATTCGCGCTCTGGGAATTTGGAGTCCGTTCGCGCTCTGGGAACGAATTATTTTATTTTTATACTCCAAATTCGCGCTCTGGGAATTTGGAGTCCGTTCGCGCTCTGGGAACGAATTATTTGATGTTTATACTCCAAATTCGCGCTCTGGGAATTTGGAGTCCGTTCGCGCTCTGGGAACGAATTATTTGATGTTTATACTCAAAATATGCGCTCTTGGAATTTGGAGTCCGTTCGCGCTCTGGGAACGAATTATTTGATGTTTATACTCCAAATTCGCGCTCTGGGAATTTGGAGTCCGTTCGCGCTCTGGAAACGAATTATTTGATGTTTATAGTCCAACTTCGCGCTCTGGGAATTTGGAGTCCGTTCGCGCTCTGGGAACGAATTATTTGATGTTTATACTCCAAATTCGCGCTTTGGGAATTTGGAGTCCATTCGCAATCTGGGAACGAATTATTTGATGTTTATACTCCAAATTTGCGCTCTGGGAAGTTTTCGAAGTGTCACTTCTGGAAGAGTGAAGTGAGGTTCTTTGGCCATGTTATCTCTAGAAGTGGAATAACGGTTGATCCCGCTAAGGTGGCCGCGATCCAGGATTGGGTTAGACCTAAAAATGCATCTGATGTGAGAAGTTTTCTTGGATTAGCAGGATATTATCGTCGGTTTATCAAAGACTTTTCCAAGATAGCTGCACCGTTAACAGGATTGACGAAAAAGAGCCAAGTGTTCAGATGGGATGCTAAGTGTGAGCAAGCTTTCGTAATCCTGAAAGAGCGACTGACAAGTGCTCCTATTTTGACTATTTCGAGTGGGAATAATGAGATGGTGGTTTACACCGATGCATATGGTACTGGACTTGGAGCAGTGCTAATGTAAAAGGATAAAGTTATTGCATATGCAAGTCGACAACTGAAGCCGCATGAAAGGAATTACCCGACTCATGATTTGGAGTTAGCGGCGATTGTTTTTGCTCTGAAGATGTGGAGACATTATCTATTGGGAGTTCGATTTGAGTTGTTTACGGATCATAAGTCGTTGAAGTATCTATTCTCCCAAAAGGATTTGAATCTTCGGCAGCAAAGATGGCTAGAGTTTTTAGCATCATATTATTTTGGTATAGCCTATACTCCGAGAAAAGGTAACGCAGTGGCAGATGCGTTAAGTCGAAGACATCCAGGATTGGGAGTCATGTTTTCAGAATGGAAGAGTCTCGAGTATTTGGCTGGATTTGACTTTAGGCCCAGATGTGAATTGGAACCTGAGATGTTGGCAAACTTATCGATAAGACCTACTCTGGTGGAAAGAATTGGAGAGAGCCAAAAACGAGACGATAAGCTTGTCAAGATTATCCATGATTTGGAATCTAGATTAGATCCAGAAAAGGATAAAGGATTCGAGGTCGATCGAGAGGGTTGGCTTCGGAAAAAAGGACAGCTAGTTGTTCCCGATATAGATGGATTGAGAGATGAAGTTCTTAAGGAAAGTCATCACTCGAAGTTAACAATTCATCCAGGTGGAAATAAGATGTATCGGGATATGAAGAGAACCTACTACTGGGAAGGTATGAAGAAGGATGTTGGAAATTTTATTTCCAAATGCATGAACTGCCAGTTGGTGAAAGCCGAGCAGAAGAAGCCCAGTGGATTGCTTCAGCCATTAGAGGTTCCTACATGGAAGTGGGAGCAGATATCGATGGATTTTATCGATGGACTACCTAGAACCAGGGCAGGGAATGAAGGGATTTGGGTCATTGTAGATCGTTTGACCAAGAGTGTAAGATTCATTCCTGTTCAATCAACTAGGACTGCATCGAAGTTGGCTGAGCTTTATGTTAAGTGGATAGTTCGATTCCATGGTATTCCGAAGAGTATAGTGAGCGATCATGACCCATTGTTCACTAGTGGATTTTGGAAGAGCTTCCAGGAAGTTTTGGGAACTGAGTTTTGTTTGAGTACAGCTTATCATCCCCAACCAGATGGTCAGACCGAGAGAGTCAACCGAGTTTTGGAAGATCTCATGAGGGCATGTGTTTTGGACTTCGGAGGATCATGGGAAGATCACCTTCATTTGGTGGAATTTGCGTATAATAACAGTTATCAGTCAAGCATTGGTATGGCACCATATGAGGCATTGTATGGAAGACCGTGTAACTCTCCGACATGTTGGTTGGAAACTGGAGAAAAGTTGATACTTGGGCCAGAAATGATTAGACAGACTACGGATTGTATAGAGATCATTCGGCGACGAATGAAGGCAGCCCAAGACCGTTAGAAAAGTTATGCCGATAATCATCGTAAGGATTTGGAATTCGACGTAGGCGATATGGTTTTTGTGAAGATTTCTCCACTGAAGAATGTTGTTTGATTTGGGAAGAAAGAGAAATTGACTCTGAGATTTGTTGGACCATTCCCGATTATCGAGCGAATTGGAAAGCTCGCTTATTGTTATCCCGCTTTTTGGCAAAGCCGTGATACCAAAAGATTGGTCAAAAAACAGAAGGCAGTTCACCTCAGAAATTGATCATACTTTCCTTCGCTATGAATATCGATAAATATTGTCCGAGTCCGGATTGGGCAAAATCGACAGGACATGATGAGAAAAGTCACAGGAACCAGCATCTCAAGTTTCAAGTCAATCCGAGGTCGTACGCTCAAGTTATGATGGATTCAAGGTTGAAAGAAATGAATGTTGCTTGTTTCGAACCCATCACCTCCACATTTATTCGAACCCGTCCTGTTCGAACCCACGTAGTTCGAAACCATCCCCTGACCTTCCTTCGAATCCATCAAGGCGAATGTCGCCTCGAACCCATGAGAAGTGCATTTGCTTCGAATCCATCAAGCAAGCCTTCACTACGAATCCATGCAAAGTGCTCCCTACTTCGAATCCATCAAGAGCATGCCTCCCTTCAAATCCATCGGAGATGAATGCGCTTCGAATCGACGACTTCACCTAGCCTCGAATCCAACAGCCAGTACATGCTTCGAACCCATCAACTTCGACTCCATCGGCCTCGCATCCATCAGCTTCGAATCCATCCACACAGCACACCACGTCACTGCCTTCGCACACAAAAGCGTGGATTCGAACCATATGGAGTCGAACCATATGGATTCGAACCGTATGGATTCGAACCCATGGATTCGAACCGTATGGATTCAAACCCATGGATTCGAACCATATGGATTCGAACCATATGGATTGGAACCATATGGATTCGAATGAATCAATAAGTGGAGTCGAAGCAAACAGGGTACACGGAGACGCAATCTTGAATCGATCATATCTCTCAATCCCATGATCCAAATGCCATGAAATTTTCATAGAAGCTTACATACATGTTGAAGAATGTCTACACCAAATTTCGCCTCGATTGGATGCATTTTTGATCGATTCGAAGTTCACTTCTAATCGATCCCAAACTGGGCACGGACTTCGAGAATGCGGGCTTATGGGCCCCCCTCACGTGCCAGGCAGCCTCCCTGGGTTTTAGGCGGGATTTTGGCCTTCCACACCTATAAATAGAGCCCCTGGTCATTCAGAAAAGGGGTCGGAGAATTTGGAGAGAAAGAATACGCCCAAACGCTGCCAAAGGCTCTCCATACCACCTCCTTGGTTGCTGATTTCGAATTTAAGTCCATTTTCTGCTGTAATTTGCTTAAAAACACTTGTAACCTTCAAGTATTAAGTAATAAAGTGATAAAACTTCACAGTGGACGTAGGCGCACCGCCGAACCACTCTAAATCCTTGTCTTCTGTGCAATTTACTTTTCTGTGACTTGGAGTTTTTGTTAGATAGTCCTTATTTCCAATTCAAGTTCTTCATTTATTATCTCTTCAAAAACTTCTGAAGGGTGTTTGCCCAATTTTGGTGCAAACATTTTGGTGCTTTCACTGAGTAGGAAAAACCAGTTCTTTCTCCTGCTCCGTGGATCTATCTTCGATACCGGATTGCATAAATCTAAGAGGGAGATCCAGACTTCAATTTCAGATTCCTTTCATTCTTTTCAGATTTACTCAAAATCTAGGACAGGAATCCAACCTTCAGGATGGTTAGTACAAGAACCACTTCCAACGTTGGTAATCAAGAAGGTCGGGATAGGCAGAATCCCGCACAGCTACAGTCAGCCAATCAGGATGCCGCTGGGCAAACGGATCAGTCGGGTCCGGTCACAGGATAGGAGTTCCAAACATTACTCCAGGAATTAACTCAAAGCCGACAACAGCTAACTGATCAGTTACGTGTCACTGTTGAATTGGCTAACCAACTAAACCGTCAAGGGCGAAGGAGATTCAAGAGGGACCATGCTCCGCATTCTTCCACGGAAAGCTCTGCTTCATCCGACTATGACGGCAGATCTACGCGCCCCAGGCTAGACGGAAGTCATGCGCATGCTTCTGGTCTCCGGCAAACGTTAACTGTTGGGCAAATAAGAGTTGGCCCCTCTGCCAGTTTTCATACGGGACCTTCCTCTCGAGGAGGCACTGTTCCACAGCACACTGCAGATAACCAAGCCACCGCAGTTGACACAGGAGTTGACACCCGAAATCACTCCAGTCCAATCTACCACCCACAGGAACGTGTCCCAGGACCGAATGTCCCAGAAGACGTCGAGCCAAGGAGGCGAGATTCGGATCGTCGACAGCGCCCGATCCCACCTCGCACTGTGGAACCCGACCACACTTTGGCTCGACACCCTTCGAATATGGCAACGCCTGATCTCTCAGCTATGGTCCGCCAAATGGTTCACGAAAGTCAAGGTTTAACAAATGACGATTGGGGGATCTCCCGAAGTCACACCCCGTTCACTGATGACATATTGTATGTTGAGCCTCCCCGGCGATTCAGAATGCCGGCTTTGCCCATGTACGAAGGAAACTCCGACCCTAGCCAGCATATTCTGAAATACGAATGGTCAATGACTACTGCCAGAGCTGATGATGCAGTAAACTGCCGTAGTTTTCCTATTTCCTTGGGGGGGATTGCGACAATGTGGTTTACACGATTACCACCACGGTCTATCTCCTCGTTTGACCAATTGGCTACCAAATTTATCGAACAATTCCGTATGCACATCGCCAGGCCTAAAGACGTAAATACTTTATCTAGTGTCACTCAAGCCCCTGGGGAGACACTCAGGCGATACCTGGAAAGATTCAACGCCGCCTGCGCAGAAATCACTAACCCTAATGATAATTCAGTCTTGATGGCTCTAACTAAGGGGATTGACCCCGACTCCGATTTTGGAAACTGGCTAGCTGGAAAACATCCCGCATCGTTGGATTGTTTCTATTCCAAAGCCGCCCAATTCTTGAGGCGTGAGGATGCGAAACAATCTAGGAAACAGGACGATGCGAAACCCAGCAATGGAGGGATTCAAAGCAATGTGGTGGTTAAACAGTCAGAAGAAAGCTTAGGAAGAGTACAGTCAAATATTCAAAGCAAGCAAACCCAGCAAAGGAACGGCGATAATAGGAGTAAGAAGCAGGATCAGAATCGTGGCCCCCGATGTAGGGCGCAAATGTTTGAAAGCTATACACCACTGAATACGACGTTGGAAAACGTATATCTACAAACCTGTAATGCGATGCAATATAAGAAGCCGACTCCGAAGCCATCGTTGGAGAAACAGATTCAAACGGGGAAGTTTTGTAGATTTCACGAAAGCTATGGACACAATACCAATGACTGCAGGCATTTGCAAGACGTTATTGAAAAACTGATCAGAGAAAGGAAGTTGGACCAATTTGTGCGGGCACCGCAAGCCGGAGGTGTGGGCCCGTCAAACCAAAATCGTGCACAGAACCAAGAAAGACAGCAGGAGCCCGCTCGTACGAGCGGAAGGTTGGTCATAAATACAGTCAGTGGTGGCCCTCATCCAGCGGATCGAAGTTGGAGGGAAATGGAATCATACGCCAATTCGATCAGGCACGTGAGTTTTGAAAGCTGCAGTACACTTGATGAAGGGGCTCCGGCTAAGCAACAGAAGACGATGATGGATGATATCGTATTTAGAAACCGAGATGCTGATAGAGTCGAAGCCCCGACTATAGACCCACTAGTCATATCCGCCCAGGTTGGTCCTGCTTGGATGAAGAGGATCCTGGTAGACAGTGGAAGCTCAGTAAACATCTTGTTTAAAAGGGCATATGATCAGATGAAGATGGAAGCTAAAGATCTAAAGCCTTGTCAATGTAGGATCCACGGCTTCGATGGAAGTGCTAATATACCCACCGGGATGGTGGAATTGCCAGTAGAATTGGGGAACGGGGAACGCCGCAGAGTCCGAATGTTACAGTTTGTTGTCCTGGATATCCATTCACCCTATAATGCCTTTTTGGGTCGACCAGCCCTTGCCGAATTTAAGGCAGCAATTGCCCCGTGGTGTTTGACTCTAAAGTTCCCTACTGACCACGGAATTGGGGTCATCCAAGGGGACCAGGCTACCGGGAGAGCCTGTTATGTTGCTGAACTACGAGAAGCACAGAGAAGGGAGAGAGGAAAGGGCGTGGGGGAATCTCTCTGCGTCCGCTTTGCCGATGATTGACAATTAGTGCCTGGGCCTCGGCCCGGGCACCACGACCAATTCCAGAAGGATCTTGACCCTCGAGACACTGAAGATAATGATGAATCCAAAGAAAGTCAAGCTTCCCCAGCCGAGCTGACGATCGATGTTCCAATTGATGACAATAATGATTCGAAAATATTGAAAATTGGGTCTCAGCTAAACCTGCAAGCGCAACAGGAATTGGTCAAATTTCTCCAAGCGAATCTAGATGTATTCGCCTGGACGACTCCGATATGTGTGGAATCTCGTCGGACATCGCGAGCCACACCTTAAATATTGACCCGCGGTACATCCCGGTCAAGCCAAAGAGACGCGGTATGGATCCAGAGAGATCTGCCGCCCTAAAAGAAGAAGTCGATAAGTTGAAGACGAATGGGTTTATCCGAGATGCTTTGTACCCGGAGTGGGTATCCAATCCTGCACTTGTCCGCAAACCGAATGGGAAATGGAGAACGTGCATCGACTACTCTGACTTAAACAAGGCTTGTCCGAAAGACAGTTTTCCACTTCCTCGAATCGATCAACTTGTGGATTCGACGGCCGGACATGAATTATTATCTTTCATGGATGCTTACTCTGGGTACAATCAGATACCCATGCATGTGCCCGATCAAGAACACACAAGCTTCGTAACGGACCTGGGGCTATACTGCTACAAGGTCATGCCTTTTGGTTTAAAGAATGCCGGAGCAACTTACCAACGCTTAGTCAACCGAATGTTTGCCGACCAGATCGGGAAAACCATGGAGGTCTATGTGGATGACATGTTGGTAAGATCACGATACTCCACTGATCATGTCAAAGACTTAGAGTCAATGTTCAATGTCCTCCGGAGATATGGGATGAAGCTCAATTCGCTAAAATGTCATTTTGGGTTCGCTTCCGGAAAGTTCCTTGGGTTCATCTTCAACGCCCGGGGAATAGAGACGAATCCCAAGAAGATCTGGGCAATCAGGAATCTTCAGACCCCAAGGACCATAAAACAGGTTCAGAGTCTCAATGGGAAGGTTGCAGCGCTTAGCAGGTTCATCTCGAAATCAACGGATAAATGCATCCCCTTCTTCGATCTGATCCGAAAGGGGAAACGAAATTTCGAATGGACTACGGAATGTGAGGGCGCGTTTCAATCGCTAGTTCAGCATCTTTCCACACCACCGATTCTTTCAAAACCTGTTGATCACGAACAATTATACCTTTATCTGGCTGTATCTGAAAACGCTATTAGTGCTGCATTAGTTCGAGAGGAAGACCGAACACAGAAACCAGTCTATTATGTCAGTAAACGATTAACCGGGGCCGAGAGAAATTATCCAAGGCTAGAAAAATTGGCATACTGCCTAGTCATCGCCTCAAGGAAGCTCCGTCCATATTTTCAGGCTCACCCTATCATTGTGTACACCGACCAACCGTTACGACAGGTTCTCACATGACCTGAGACGTCTGGCAGGTTACTAAAGTGGAACATTGAACTGAGTCAATTCGACATCACATATGATTCGAGGAGAGCCATACACGGTCAAGTCCTAGCAGATTTCATTGCCGAATTCACTGTTCCTGAAGACTTACCTGAAACTAGTAACTCCCCCAAATATATATGGAAGCTATACACTGATGGTGCATCCAACGATCGGTGCTCGGGCGCAGGAATAGTGCTTTAGACTCCCGAAGGCCGATCCATCTGCTATGCCTTAAAGTTTGATTTACGGGCAACCAACAACGAAGCTGAATACGAAGCCTTGCTCACCGGGTTGAAGTTGGCCCGTGACCTGAGAATTATCGCTGTGGAGATCTACTGCGTTTCCCAGTTGGTGGTATGCCAAGTTCGGGGTGAATATCAGGCCAAGGATCGAAGACTAGCCGCTTATCTAACCCAGGTCCGAGAAATACTGGGTCAGTTCGATTATTATACCATCTTCTACATACCCCGAGAGCACAATCAGAAAGCCGATTCGTTGGCAAAGTTGGCAAGCACAGGCGAAACTCAACACTTGCGACTCGTTCCCGTCGAAACTTTATCCTCTCCAAGCATTGATCGAACGGAAAATGAACTCACATTTGAAGCCACCTCCGAGAGGGAATCATGGATGACCCCCTACCGAGACTACATTGAGCATGGCACACTGCCAGAACGACGAAGTGAAAGAAGACAGATTCTTCGAAAGGTTTCACGATTTGTCATTCAAAATTGAGTTATGTATCGGAGGGGATACTCTGTTCCTCTTCTCCGCTGTATCGCACATGACGAAATCAAGCGAGTGTTGCGTGAGGTGCACGGAGGAGAA
Organism: Allium cepa; assembly: GCA_030765085.1. NCBI lineage: Eukaryota > Viridiplantae > Streptophyta > Magnoliopsida > Asparagales > Amaryllidaceae > Allium > Allium cepa. The sequence continues at coordinate 29,953,430 of CM060943.1, read as the reverse complement.
TGTGGCGACCACACTGGGGGGCAAGCACTTGCCAAGAAAATACTTCGATACGGATATTATTGGCCTACCGTTAACCGCGATGCTATGGATTATGCCAAAAGATGTGATAAATGCCAGAGACACGCTCGGATCCCTAGAGCCCCGCCTTCTGAAATAACCCAAATGGTCAGCCCGTGGCCATTTGCAATGTGGGGGATGGATATAATCGGTGCAATGCCTTTAGTTAAAGGGGGTGCAAAGTACGCCATAGTTGCGGTTGATTACTTCACCAAGTGGGCTGAGGCCGAGCCTCTTGCAACGATTACAACAAAAAAGGTAATCAACTTCGTGGTACGCAACATCATCTGCCGGTTTGGTCTCCCGCATACTATTATCACCGACAATGGAACCCAATTCGACAGTGCTGAATTCAGTGACTTCTGTCAGCGATTTCACATCCGTAAGAGATTCTCAGCAGTAGCGCACCCGCAAGCGAATGGTCAGGTCGAGGCCGTCAATAAGGTTATCAAGTGTATATTGAAGAAAAGACTGGAGAAAGCCGGGGGCAAGTGGGTTGATGAACTACCAATGGCTCTGTGGGCGTACAGAACGACTCACAAAACTACGACCGGACACACCCCTTTTTCTCTATCCTATGGCTCTGAAGCAGTTATTCCAGTCGAAATGGAAGTTCACTCTCACCGTGTGACATACTACGACCCGAAAACGAATGCCATATTACTTGCTGAATCCCAAGATCTGCTTGATGAGAAGCGTGAAGAAGCCGATATGAGGGCAGCTGCATATCGAAGTCGAGTCGCTCGAATATACAACGCCAAGGTCCGCCCACAAACTTTTGAACCCGGCGACCTGGTACTCAAGAGAATTTACCCGGTCCCTTCACACATAAACCCAAATTGGGAAGGGCCGTATATGATTTCACAAAAGCTCAGAGATGGCACATTCAAGTTATCAACCGTTGATGGTCTCACTTTACCAAGAGCCTGGAATAGCGGAAGCCTCCGTCGCTACTACATCTGACAGGCTTTATTTATCTATTTTTTTATCAATTTCTTCCTTAGCATTTTGTTTTTGCATTTTGAAATTTGAACTTGTAATAAGGCAACTGATTTTGCCATGTTTCTTTCGTTTTAGCAATAAAGTGCCATCTCTTCGAGCCGAAAGTTGTGATTAACTGAAAATAACACATAATATCACGTTGCACGAAGAGCTAGATTCCATCACACGGTGGGATTTATTCAAATAGGGAGTAACTGTGATGCGACCAGTCACTCACTAAATGAAACCCGAGCTCGGGGACAAAACACAATACCAGCATACACAGGGATTGATACACGACAATCCATTTGGCTAACACCGAATTCCCAGAGTGTGAATTGGAGTATAAACATTCCATAATTCGTTCCCGGAGTGCGAACGGACTCCAACTTCCCAGAGTGTGAATTGGAGTATAAACATTCCATAATTCGTTCCCAGAGTGCGAACGGACTCCAACTTCCCAGAATGCGAATTGGAGTATAAACATCAAATCCGTCGTTCCCAGAGTGTGAACGAATTCCTAAAAAGCCCAAATAGGTGTGACCGACCACCTATCGGCTAACTCCAACTTCCCGCAGCGCAAATTGGAGTATAAACATCAAATCCGTCGTTCCCAGAGTGTGAACGAATTCCTAAAAAACCCAAATAGGTGTGACTGACCACCTATCGGCTAACTCCAACTTCCCACAGCGTAGATTGGAGTATAAACATTCCATAATTCGTTACCGGAGTGCGAACAAACTCCAACTTCCCAGAGTGCAAACAAACTCCAACTTCCCAGAGTGCGAATTGGAGTATAAGCATCTAGTCCAGATTCCCGGAGCACGACTCGAAGTACAATCAACAATTCGAAGTTCCCGAAATACGGGCCGAGATGTCAACATCAACTCCCAATTCCCATAGCGTGAAGTGGAGTGTGAACATCAATTCCGAGCACCCAGAGCGCAAACCGTGTTCCAAACATCGATAACCCTCAAATTCCCGGAATGCAGGACAGATTATCAATCTCAAATTGTCATAAGTCTCCAGAAGGGGGGCATGCACCCGAGGCTTGCAATAAACGCAATCAGCCGCCAGAACATGAATATTATTCCCCGCAACTAAGGGGCAAGAAGCTGAGTGTTAATCACTGGCTTAAGTGATAATGTATTCAGAGTCCAACTCGTTCATTAAATCACGACACGAAGCTATATTCAAAATATTGAGCGGATAGAAAACAAATACTGCAAGGCACTTAGGTAAAAGAAAAGAATAATTTCCCATTTCATCAGCCAACAAAAACTGGTTTGATTACATGGCAAGTAAAGATGTTACGATTAAGTGGAGGCCGAATCCACACATACACATGGCCCAAAAAAGAACAAGAGAAAAGAAAAAAGAACTGCTGTTCGTAATCCCATGGAGAAGCAAGAAGCTCACTCTTTCTTCCTCCGGTGCTTCTTCCTCGGAGTCGAGCCGCTAGACCCACTACCCGGCTTCCTGCGAGACTTTTTTCTTTTCTTGGGGACATCCTCCGGGTCTGGCATAATATCGACGTCTTCCTCAGAACTGGAAGGGACAAAGATTCTTCAGTGGGAATGAGCCGGAGGCACGGGAGCGGTAACATGTACTTGGTCAGCAACACTCGAGACGGTTGCCGTGCCACCAGGAGAAATCATCATTAGAGAAGATAAGCTTGAGGGAGCAGCGTCACAACCGGGACCAACTGTCACCGTCGTAGCCATCTCGACACTTATCTCGGCTAAAATCTCTTCCTCTCGAGACAGTTGGGCCGCGCTAGATACACTGGTGGTCATCACAATCGAGCTAGAAACTGGAGCAGCTCCATTCGTCGCAAAAGAAAGATCAGGGATGGGGTCAAGAGGGTGACCAAATAGCTCTTCAAACATTTGAACATCGAATGACATTGAGCCTCCCTCTCCCATATCACCAACCATGGCGGCAGTTGAAATCGCCTCGGTGACAATAACTCCACGCGTAGGATATAAAGCCGAAGGAACAGGGAGCACGGGTGCGACACTCTCAGTCACTAAACAACAAAAATTAGAGCTATCAGACCAAGAAATTCCCTCGAAAATCAATGTTTTAAAACATAAAGAGAGTAATAAAAATACCTACTTTACCTTGCCTTGGAGCTTGAACAAGCTCGGGGACGAGAGTCTTGCCCGAAGACAGTCCCGGTTGGTCCGGATTGTAGGCTGGAATAGCTTGTGGAACAACCACAGCAACAGCTTCGGATGAAGTCGAAACAGGAACTTCAGTATTCTCGCTATGATGAACAATACCCGAACCTTCGCCAACCTCTGTTTGATGGACGCCAAGTCTCTCTTTTTCAACAGAAATGATTGCTTCATGAAGGGTCCTCCTCTCATCCTCGTTGAGCAGACGTGACTCAAGCTCAAACTCATCTAATACCCCATCTGGACAAGACATCCTCTTTTTTTCCACTAATTTCTTCCAAGCATTGTAGAGAGGCATCGAGTAATCCCCTAGCTAGGAGAGATTCCTATGCTCTAATACATTGGCATTATATGTGTCCAAAAAATCGTCGAATTCGGTCTCCATCTTGGACCTCTCTGCTTGGACTCTCTCCTCCACCTCCGATTCAACCTCCTTAACCCTTGCAATTGCCGCATCGCGCTCAGCTCGAAAAGATACAGCCTGCTCACACGCTTCTTGCGCAGCCACGTTCGCGTCGTCTTTTTCTTTATTCATGTCAGCGAACTTAGCCTTTAACTCCTCTAGTTCCTTGACTGCCGCATCCCACTTAGATTCAACATTCTTGTATCGATAGCCTAAGTCTACAACTAAAGTACAATGTGCCTGTTGCATTTTCGCCATCTCAACTAATGTCTCATCAACCATTTTTAACGACTCGACCTCGGCCTTGCGGGAAGATTCCGCCTCAGATTGGAGTATGTCGACAATGCGACTCTTTTGAGCCAGGTCGGCTTCCAGCTTCTCGATAATTTGGGCCCGGTCGAAGGCCGCTTTGGAAGCCTTAACAGCCGCTTTGTACCATTCTTTGTACTGAGCAAAAAAGTCACGGGTGTAGCTGAGCGCCGTGGTCGCGGCATCTTCAGGAATTCTTTTAAGATTGGGAGGAAAAATACAAGCGTCAAAGCAAATCTCTGGAAAGTCCTTCCTCAATTGAGCAAGCCTGATGGCCCCTTCGCCGGAAGACTCAATTAGGGTCTCTTCTGTGGATGTGGCGTTGCAACCTCAGTTCGAGGACGATGTGGCTCAAGCCTCGAAACTTGCGAAGGTGGTTGATGTCGCAGAGGCTCGGATACCTGGACGTGACTTCGGGATGTCGGAGGAGATCGAGAAGGGGAGCGATGTCTACGATCCCTGTCTGATCGTTCCTGGCTAGAGTAACCACGGTGATGATCCTTTGCATGACACTCTTGGCCATGATGCCTCTGGTCGCGATCACGATCGGAGCCTCCACGCCGAGATTCATAATAGGTTGAGGGGTGATGCACTCTCCGAATTTGTCCAATGTAGTCTGACGGCCAGCCATATTACCTGGAAAAGAGATGCAGTTCAGTTAAGTACCAGGCAAAATCGATATGGCATGTGAAGCAGTCATGTAGTGTCATGAAAGTGTATGCAAATGTGCAAAGCCCCCGACCAACCAGAAGTATCGACTGCACTAACGGGTAAAAGCTCGTTTATGTCTAACGCCTCCCGGAGCTCAACCAACTCGGACTCGTAATAAAGAGAAACGCATTCCGGGATGGGAACGTCATCCAGTCCTGTGAAAATGCTTCCTAGTTGACAAAGAGCGGGGTCAGAAGAAATAATTCCAGGGATCTAGCGAGACACGATTACAGACTTCCGTCTCTTAAATTTAGGAACAACATCCTTGCCTTTCCGCTTTTTTCCTGCTTGGGGAAGGTCAGCCGCTAGCCCGGTGTCAATAGGCGTCCTCTCATCATCGCTCATTTCTCTTATCGCTACACCGGTTTTCTTCTTTGCCTTCGGAGCCGATTTCGCCAACCCCTCAACGACAATACTCTGGTTCGTCTCAATTGAACCCAGCATCCTTAACTTATCGTCAGTTAAGACCGAGTCAATGTGCCGCAAATCACTCGGGATCTCTTGTAAACTTCGGATGATGTTTCTGTATCGACCACCGTCTGGCCTTGATATGATAGCTGCAAGAAAAAACACCTGATGTCAGTTCGAGTGTTGACAATGACCATTAAAGAGGGCTTACACGATTTACGACACTCACGTCTGGACAGCCACCGCCCAGCGAATCCTGGGGGGCCTCGGACAAAGAACCATTCATTCTTAAAGTAACTGTGTCTGGTCCAGGCTCCCGTCACAATCTGGCAGTTTCTAACTGCTTCCAGAAAGGTGAAAGATGGACTATCACCCCTGCTCTTGAAGTTGAATATATGTCTAATCTCGGCTGGCCTAGGCGGACGAAAGAGGCGGTCCATGAATAAGATGAAAACACTGTTCAGTAACGCGTGCCCGTTGGGGTGAAGTTGTGCGGTAGCGATTCCAATGAACGATAGCATCTCCCTGATATATTGGTTAAACAGAGGGAGAGTTCCAACCGCACAAGCATGGCGATAAAAAGCAGTATAGCCCTCGGGTGGATTGTGAGGTCTATCATCAACTCCCGGTAGCAAAACGTCATCCGGGGATAAGTTATGTTTCAAACATATCCGACCCAATAATGCTCCAGAAATATTGGATCGGACAGAGTCTATGGGATCCTCGATAAGTAAGGCCTCCGGCAATTCGTCCGGAGCAGGATCTATTACTTCAGGAAGGATCTCTGGAATGTCTAGCACTGGAGGAGGCAAGCTTTGTAACTCTTGTTGTTCAGAACCCAAAGACTCCATAATTAACTAACTCACGAGAAAGCAGCGTTAAAAACAAAGAAAGCCAGTATATTCCCCGATGTGAAGTATATGAATATGCCGTGCAGTGCAAACGCATAACTAACGCAAATTTTACAAGATTGGAACACGGTGTCCGAACGACAAAACTTTGGAATCAGAAAACGAAAACGACCGTCATCGCTGACCGTCACTTTCACGTCACTCAGATACTACTGACCAATTCAAGTATGAATTCGTTATATGTGTTTAAGTCATGGTGCCATCGACGAGCTCCAAAAGACAGGTCAGGTCAACTTTGATCATGCAAGGACAAAGCTCGTCGGAATCAAATATGCTAAAAATTTAGTGAGTTCGTTAGAGTTCAATTTAAAGTTGGTTGTAGTTCAGATATTGGAACAAATCAAAGGAGTGGAAGTTCAAGAAGCGAGAACGTTCGAATCGATCAACTCGGTTCGACACGAGTCGAATCGATAAACTTCGAATCGGCACGCCCCAATGCCACGTAGTACGACTCGATGAGACTTGGGAACAGAGGAGCAGTTCGAACCCATGGAGCCCCGCCTGATTTCGAATCCATCAAGAGCGGTTCGAACTCATGGAGCCCCGCCTGATTTCGAATCCATCAAGAGCGGTTCGAACCCATGGAACTCCACCTGGCTTCGAATCGATCGAAGTCGAACTCCATCGAATCCATCAAAGAGTAGATCGAACCCATGGAACCCTACCTGACATCGAATCGATCGGAGTTAAACTCCTTCGAATCAATCAACGTATCATCGCTTCGAAATCAACTCGAATCGCTCACCCCTGGATCGATGCGAAACAATGTGAGACAACACCCTGAATGATACGACTCGAATGGGTTCGTTCCTCAGTTCCATCGAATCGACCCACTTTGTTCATATCTCGCCACACTTCAAGATTTCCAGAAGAAAGTGTTGAATCAACGCCAAAAAATTCCATTTTTATCATTCTCAACTCAAATCAATCCCTTAGTTACCTTGCTTGGTTCGATTGCAAATAGAAGCTTGGAGGAATTTGATCAACTCGTGGAAAAGAACGTTTGATTTGGCTCTGAGATCGATTCGAAGGAGCAGCTAAAGCAATGGTAAAAGGTAAAAAGTAAAAATGGAGTCGGCCTCGTGTATTTATATGGATTCCAAGGGGGATTAGTGGCGCTTCGACTCTAGGTCATATTGACCGCTTACCACAGGTCACAACCCCATCGATTCGAACGACGACCTTCGAATCCATCACAGCTTCGAGTCCATCACTGCTTCGAATCCATTGCTTGGTTCGAATCCATCACAGCTTCGAGTCCATCACTGCTTCGAATCCATTGCTTGGTTCGAATCCTTTCTACGCTTCGAATCCATCACAGCTTCGAGTCCATCACTGCTTCGAATCCATCGCAGTTCCGACTCCTCTCTAAGCTCTGAATCCAGCAAGGTGGCATCGATTCGAGACATCATCGATTCGAAGAAGCACATGGGCAAGGGCTGGATCGAAGGTCCAATCGATTCGAAGCGCAAGGTCCATCGGGCCATCGATTCGAAAGCCCTCGATTCATACAAACATAACTTCGAATCCGTCGAAAACCACTGATATAAACGGACGAAATCGTTTCGAAGGTAAAAGGTTACTCGTCTACCTCGTATGCCGATTCAGGAAAGGATCGATACAAGAGGATGATCATGGACAACCATAAAAACAACACTTTGACTTGAATCTAAAATCGATTCAGGAGAAAATCGATACGGAATTCAGCAGCAAACAAGAACCAACGTAACTCGTGAACGCACGACGTTAATAAAGGTCAAACTAATACATATGCACACATATCAAACTAACATTCAATTTTAAATATTTACAGGGGTCAAACAATCATCCTGTTACGACTACAATAGCCAACGACTAAGCGCAATTATACAGCAATCAATCCATATCAAGGCAAAGTTACAACCATACGGCGTGTGAGTCTCAGCGAAAAGAGAGCCATTATTTTTCAGAAAGAGATGGCAACTATTCAACGCACGTCATGTTCCCACAAGACGTACTTTGGGGGGCAAAATGTTATCCCGCTTTTTGGCAAAGCCGTGATACCAAAAGATTGGTCAAAAAATAGAAGGCAGTTCACCTCAGAAATTGATCATACTTTCCTTCGCTATGAATATCGATAAATATTGTCCGAGTCCGGATTGGGCCAAAATCGACAGGACATGATGAGCAAAGTCACAGGAACCAGCATCTCAAGTTTCAAGTCAATCCGAGGTCGTACGCTCAAGTTATGATGGATTCAAGGTTGAAAGAAATGAATGTTGCTTGTTTCGAACCCATCACCTCCACATTTATTCGAACCTGTGCAGTTCGAACCCACGTAGTTCGAAACCATCCCCTGACCTTCCTTCGAATCCATCAAGGCGAATGTCGCCTCGAACCCATGAGAAGTGCATTTGCTTCGAATCCATCAAGCAAGCCTTCACTTCGAATCCATGCAAAGTGCTCCCTACTTCGAATCCATCAAGAGCATGCCTCCCTTCGAATCCATCGGAGATGAATGCGCTTCGAATCGACGACTTCACCTAGCCTCGAATCCAACAGCCAGTACATGCTTCGAACCCATCAACTTCGACTCCATCGGCCTCGCATCCATCGGCTTCGAATCCATCCACACAGCACACCACGTCACTGCCTTCGCACACAAAAGCGTGGATTCGAACCATATGGAGTCGAACCATATGGATTCGAACCGTATGGATTCGAACCCATGGATTCGAACCGTATGGATTCGAACCCATGGATTCGAACCGTATGGATTCGAACCTATGGATTCGAACCATATGGATTCGAACCATATGGATTCGAATGAATCAATAAGTGGAGTCGAAGCAAACAGGGTACACGGAGACGCAATCTTGAATCGATCATATCTCTCAATCCCATGATCCAAATGCCATGAAATTTTCACAGAAGCTTACATACATGTTGAAGAATGTCCACACCAAATTTCGCCTCGATTGGATGCATTTTTGATCGATTCGAAGTTCACTTCGAATCGATCCCAAACTGGGCACGGACTTCGAGAACGCGGGTTTATGGGCCCCCCTCACGTGCGAGGCAGCCTCCCTGGGTTTTAGGCGGGATTTGGGCCTTCCACACCTATAAATAGAGCCCCTGGTCATTCAGAAAAGGGGTCGGAGAATTTGAAGAGAAAGAATACGCCCAAACGCTGCCAAAGGCTCTCCATACCACCTCCTTGGTTGCTGATTTCGAATTTAAGTCCATTTTCTACTGTAATTTGCTTAAAAACACTTGTAACCTTCAAGTATTAAGTAATAAAGTGATAAAACTTCACAGTGGACGTAGGCGCCCCGCCGAACCACTCTAAATCCTTGTCTTCTGTGCAATTTACTTTTCTATGACTTGGAGTTTTTGTTAGATAGTCCTTATTTCCAATTCAAGTTCTTCATTTATTATCTCTTCAAAAACTTCCGAAGGGTGTTTGCCCAATTTTGGTGCAAACACTTATTGATTGGAGTTACCGGAAAGGACGGCGGGTGTGCACAATGTTTTTCATGTATCTTATCTACGGAAGTATGTGCACGAATCGAATACGGTGGTTTCTGCTGATAGCTGTGAAGATTCAGAGGTTGATCCAGTTGTTAGAAGACCTCATAAGCCGCTTCGTGTTGTTGGAACCGACACGAAACAGCTTAGGAGGAAGACGATTACGTTGCTCAAGGTACAATGGAGTGATGATGTTAACGACTGTACGTGGGAGGAGGAAGAGAGGATGAAGGCAGCTCATCCTGAACTCTTCGAGGTATGGCCCTAAGGTGTCGTGACATCTCACGAATTTGTAACTTGTTCCAGTCTTAGAATTCTGCATGCTAGGCTAGTAATTGGATGCATGGTTTGTTGATTTGCTATGGATGGTAGGCATGCGGAATAACTTTGGTTGCTCTTGTTTGTTTGGAATTTCGGGGGCGAAATTCCTAAGGGGGAGAGAATGTAACAACCCGTATTTTTACGGATCGAAACATTGTTAAACTATATGCTTTAAGTCGTATTGTTGATAAGTCGTTCAGAGTTTAAGTCATTTGGTGCTTGTGTCGTGTAGGAGCATAGATGACTTAAGGTTTTGCCGAGTTAAGGTAGGTAGCGACTTATAGGGTTAACGACTTAGAGCTTAAGTCGTATGGAAGGATAACTCGTGTGTTGTTTAGGTCGTAAGGAGGTTAGGTAGGGAAGCTAACTCGTATATGGATAGGTCGTGTACGGGTTACGAGTTATGGGTTAGCTTAGGTCGTAGTTGACGACTTAAGGAAATACGAGTTGGTTGTTATGACCTAAGTGTTTTGAGCGACATTAATTAGCTAGTGGCACGAGTTAACGACCTAAGAGTCAGCGGGTTAGTGGGGTTAGCGACTTAGGGGCTGGAACGAGTTAGTGAGTTACTGGGGTTTTAAGTCGTAAACGACTTATAGGAACAGACGACCTATAGGATGTAACGACATAAAGGTTGGTGGCTTATGTCATGAGTCTCTGTGTGCTAGGATGAGTCGTATGACCTAGTTAAGGAAGTTTGCGGCATAGAGGTTCAGGAGTTAACGACCTAGTAGTAAACGACCTAAGTTAGATCTGTGTATAGTGTTAGGTCGTAGACGAGATAAGGCCTGAGTCGTTAGGTCATAAGTCGTGGGTTAGGTCCATACGGCTTAGGGCTTAGGAAGGATGTGCGCAGAAGTTAAGTCGCGCATAGGTTGTGGGCCGTTGAGTCGTGCCTGTGTTGAGTCGTGTGTGTGTTGAACCGTATGTCGTTGAGTCGTTAGGGGCTTGAGTCGTGGACGACTCATGGGTTAGGTCGTGGACGACTGATGGGGATTTCAACCAATAAATAGAGGGGTTTGGCTCACTTTTTGGCACCGGATTTTGAAGCGACGAAGTGCTGCCATTTTGAGAGCTCGACTTCGACACTTCTTCACTTCTTTTCTCCATTCTAATCTAGTGAATCCTTCCATCTAAATTGAAGATCAAATCGAAGATCCAGTTGAAGATCTTCATCTAACAAAGAGAGATTTCATTGAATGAAGCGAGATTTTGCCGGATCAAGCTTGATTACTTGCTGTCCAGATCTGGAGTTAGTTGATTTTGAGGTGATTAGGCAATTCGGTGAGTGGTAGTTATCTCTCACACGGACCCAAAGGAGTATATTGGATCGGTGGTTTGTTTATGTGTTAAAGAGAGTGATTTCGTGCATTTTTCTTAAGTTTGCATATAGATCTATTGTTCATGATGATTTGACACCTATTTGACTACATGTTCACTTATGCAAGTTCATTCATCAAGTTGTAGAGATATTGTTCATGATTCATGCTTGTTAGATTGCATGTTAGATTTGGACACTTTATTTGCGAAATTGCCATTATTGTTGTAATTGTTTATTTAGATCTTGTTTGAATGATTAATTGCTTGGATTAATGTTTGATTTGATTGATTAGTTGATCGATAACTTGATTTGGACAAGTTGGTCGAAGATTATTCAAAAGCTAAGTGGAAAGGCTTTTGAATGGTGAAAGCTGCCTATGGCATAAGAAGCGGATGTGGAAGCTCATATGTATAGATTCGATGATGATGGACTTTGCCATGATGCGATGAGGCAAACCATGATGTTGAGATGGGACTTTGCTATGATGCGATGAGGCAAAGCATGATGTTGAGTTGGGACGGGACATGATGACGTTCCAAGCACGGGTCACGACGACGTGCGAATCTATGTTGATAACTCGGTGATGTGGTCCGAGTTTGTGTGGATAATGGTGAGCTCGAGAGGCGCTTGAGCTAGTGTGAGAATAGTCGTCAAGGAGGATGACTAGGAGGCTTGGATCTTATCGTTATTGAAGGTTCTAGCATGCTCAAAGCAAGAGTACGTTGGGACAGGTCACGATGACGTTCCAGACACGGGTCATGATGACGTGTTAGTACTCTGGGTAGATGCGATAGTCCTAGGCACGGGTCATGATGACGTGCGGAGTTATGTCTAGAACCGGGGTTGCCATTAACCCTTGACGGACGGCTGAAAGAAGGTGCCGGTCATTCAATTAACGGTGATATCGAGGCAATGTTAACAGTGATAGCCAGAGTCATGGATGTTTGATTGTACCATCATTCGGCCACAAGAGCGGTGTTTTCTGGGTGCTTTTCTGATCTTGGTTTAGGCCTTAGGGGTTTGTATTTGGAAAACATCGACCTTGACTCGAGTGATAATTACTTTACTTAAATTGTCTGCTTTGCTATGCTTGTTTATGCTTAGTGGGTCTGGGGGCTATCACTGTAGAATGAGGTGGAGTGGGATGGTTGAGTTCCTATTCCTTTTATCCTTTATGCTCTTTTGGTATGTTTGATAGTTGATTTACTGCTCACTAAGACTGTTGTCTGACTCAAGGTTTTATGTTCAACTCTTATTACCTTGGGCTGTTCATCCATGTTGGGATGGGCAGACTAGGTAGCAGGTGACAGGTGCTGTTCTTGGCTACCAACGCTGTTGATGACGAAGACGAGCTGGAGGCTAGCATATTAGTTTTCTTACTATATGTACTGGATGTTCCGCTGCTTGTATATGTTTTGAGTGTTATGTAGTGAGGCTTGATGTATTGATTGTTCAGATGCTTGTATCAAACCTTTATGAAGTCTATATGATGATATTCTGTTATGAGCTTCACTATATACATATATTTCTCTATTGTATTTTGTCCATGCGCTGTGAGTTATACGATAGAGTTTCTGTTTTATCTTATCTTGACTATCGTCCATGGCTGCCTGGCACGCCTTTCAGCGCACTATCTCCTTATTTTGGTGCGGTCGTCACATTTGGTATCAGAGCTTTGGTTAATCGATTTTAGCCAACGCTCGCTGACGTAGCTACGTATGAGAGACGTAATTATAATTTTGATGGATGATTACTATATATAATATAGTAGCTTAGAGGGATTTGAACTCCTCATGTAGTTGTTTCTCAAGGTGTTCTAAATCATTCCTTTTTGTAGATATTAAGGATGAGTCGAAGTGAGAGACAAGCTGCTAGGGAAAGCCGTGCTGCTGGGGGAGCTACTGATTATGCTGTTATGTTTGAGGCTATGATGACTTCGATCATGAGAAGGATACCAGCCTTGGGGTCATCAGTAGATATTGGAGTTCAAGTTCAAGCTCCAAGACCAGTGGATTTTGCTAAGTTGTACAAGGACTATACTTCTCTTGGAGGAAAGGTTTTCTTGGGGACAGAATCAACCGTTGAAGTTCAGAGATGGATTGATGCTTGTAGAAGGATCTTTGGTGATTTGGGGATTGAGGATGCAACTAAGAGGAAGCTTGCATCAAGGCAACTTCAAGGGAGAGCTTCCGATTGGTGGAATTCTATCACCATTGATACTCCAGAGGAAGAGATTACTTGGGATCAATTCCAAGCTAGATTTGAAGCTAAGTTCATTTCTACGGCTCAGAAATCTGTCTTGTTTAAGAAGTTTGTGGAGCTCAAGCAAGGTGGGAGACCAGTTCTTGAGTATGTTTCTTATTTTGAAGCTTTGTCCAAGTATGCCAGATCGTATATTGATTCTCCCTATCAGAAGAATGAGAAGTTTGTGACAGGCTTGGATAGTTACCTTGGGAGACAGTTGGTGGATCATTTGGACGATCCGTTTGAGAAGCTTGTGGAGAAAGCTCTCAGGCATGAGAGTTTGTTTCCTAAGGAAGGATCTGTTGTTGTTGTAACCAAGGAAGGGCCTAAGCCACAGCAGGGTGGAAACAAGAAGAGGAAACAGCAGCAACAGAAGGTAAGGATGGCCAGAAGAAGCCGAAGGGCGAAGTGATCTGCTACAATTGTCGGCAGAAGGGCCATTTCTCTAGGGATTGCAAGAATCCAAAGGTACAGTTGAAGTGCCACAACTGTGATAAGCTGGAGCATATCAGGAAGACTGTCCGGAACCTAGGAAGGATAAGCAGATTGTGCAAGCTTATGCTTTGGGAGCTGTTCCATCATCTTCGAAAGCTCCTACTACGGAAGAGAAGGGGAAGAGTGTGGTGGTTCAAGGTACTCTTTCCATTTGTGGTGTTCCAGTTAGAGTGTTGTTTGATACTGGGGCGTCGCATTCTTTTGTTTGTAGTGAACTTGTAGGCCGGTTGGGTTTGGAACCGGATATTGTTGATAGACCATTGGTTGTGACTAATCCAGTTGGGGGTTCGTCTTGTTTGTGTAAGATATGCCGTGGTCTAGTTGTGTCGAGTCATGATTGCTCTTTTGTTTGTGATTGTTTTGTTCTGAACTTTGCGGGGTTCGGAATTATTTTGGGTATGGACTGGCTTAGGAAGTATGCGGCAAGGATTGATTGTGAGAGGCTTGAGGTGACAGTCGGGAATGTGGAGGGGCGAAAGGTTGTGATATGATGTAAGCATGAGGAAGGCGTCTTCATGAGCTTCATGTATTCGCTGGTTGTTCCACGGGATGGACTGTCATCGGTGCCTATTGTGAATGGATTTAAGGATGCCTTTGACGAAGTCAAAGGATTACCGCCGCATAGGGAGATCGAGTGTCGTATCGATCTAGTTAAGGGAGCCAGACCTGTTGTGATGCCTCTTAAGCGGATGGCGCCTAGGGAGCAGCAAGAGTTGAGGGTGCAAGTTGATGACCTTTTGCGGAAAGGATTCATTCGGCGTAGTGTGTCCGAATGGGGTGCACCAGTTGTGTTCGCAATCAAAGCGGATGGATCGTTGAGGTTGTGTGTGGATTATCGTGAGCTGAATAAATTGACTAAGAAGAACAAGTACCCATTGCAAAGAATAAATGACTTGTTTGATCAGTTTCACGATGCTAAGGTGTTTTCTCAGATGAATTTGGCAACGGGATTTCACCAGTTGAGAGTGGCAAAGGATAGTGTGCCGAAGACTGCTTTTAGGACACCATTCGGTTTTTATGAGTGGCTGGTAATCCCATTTGGATTGACCAATGCACCAGCATATTTTGTGGATCTTATGAATAGAGTGTTCAGAGATCAGTTGAACAAGTTTGTACTTGTGTTCGTGGATGATATTTTGGTTTACTCCAGAAATGAAGAAGAGCACAAGACGCACTTGCGGATTGTTTTAGAAATCTTGCGAAAACATCAGCTAAAGGCTAAGTTTTCGAAGTGTCACTTCTGGAAGTGTGAAGTGAGGTTCTTAGGCCATGTAATCTCTAGAAGTGGAATAGCGGTTGATCCCGCTAAGGTGGCCGCGATCCACGATTGGGTTAGACCTAAGAATGCATCTGATGTGAGAAGTTTTCTTGGATTAGCAGGATATTATCGTCGGTTTATCAAAGACTTTTCCAAGATAGCTGCACCGTTAACAGGATTGACGAAAAAGAGCCAAGTGTTCAGATGGGATGCTAAGTGTGAGCAAGCTTTCGTAATCCTGAAAGAGCGACTGACAAGTGCTCCTATTTTGACTATTTTGAGTGGGAATGATGAGATGGTGGTTTATATCGATGCATGTGGTACTGGACTTGGAGCAGTGCTAATGCAAAAGGATAAAGTTGTTGCATATGCAAGTCGACAACTGAAGCCGCATGAAAGGAATTACCCGACTCATGATTTGGAGTTAGCGGCGATTGTTTTTGCTCTGAAGATGTGGAGACATTATCTATTGGGAGTTCGATTTGACTTGTTTACGGATCATAAGTCGTTGAAGTATCTGTTCTCCCAAAAGGATTTGAATCTTCGGCAGCAAAGATGGCTAGAGTTTTTAGCATCATATGATTTTGGTATAGCCTATACTCCGGGAAAAGGTAACGCAGTGGCAGATGCGTTAAGTCGAAGACATCCAGGATTGGGAGTCATGTTTTCAGAATGGAAGAGTCTCGAGTATTTGGCTGGATTTGACTTTAGGCCCAGATGTGAATTGGAACCTGAGATGTTGGCAAACTTATCGATAAGACCTACTCTGGTGGAAAGAATTGGCGAGAGCCAAAAACGAGACGATAAGCTTGTCAAGATTATCCGTGATTTGGAATCTGGATTTGATCCAGGAAAGGATAAAGGATTCGAGGTCGATCGAGAGGGTTGGTTTCGGAAACAAGGACGGCGTTTTTCCCGATATAGACGGATTGAGAGATGAAGTTCTTAAGGAAAGTCATCACTCGAAGTTGACAATTCATCCAGGTGGAAATAAGATGTATCGGGATATGAAGAGAACCTACTACTGGGAAGGTATGAAGAAGGATGTTGGAAATTTTATTTCCAAATGCATGAACTGCCAGTTGGTGAAAGCCGAGCAGAAGAAGCCCAGTGGATTGCTTCAGCCATTAGAGGTTCCTACATGGAAGTGGGAGCAGATATCGATGGATTTTATCGATGGACTACCTAGAACCAGGGCAGGGAATGAAGGGATTTGGGTCATTGTAGATCGTTTGTCCAAGAGTGTAAGATTCATTCCTGTTCGATCAACTAGGACTGCATCGAAGTTGGCTGAGCTTTATGTTAAGTGGATAGTTCGATTCCATGGTATTCCGAAGAGTATAGTGAGCGATCGAGACCCATTGTTCACTAGTGGATTGTGGAAGAGCTTCCGGGAAGTTTTGCGAACTGAGTTGTGTTTGAGTACAGCTTATCATCCCCAAACAGATGGTCAGACCGAGAGAGTCAACCGAGTTTTGGAAGATCTCCTGAGGGCATGTGTTTTGGACTTCGGAGGATCATGGGAAGATCACCTTCATTTGGTGGAATTTGCGTATAATAACAGTTATCAGTCAAGCATTGGTATGGCACCATATGAGGCATTGTATGGAAGACCGTGTAACTCTCTGACATGTTGGTTGGAAACTGGAGAAAAGTTGATACTTGGGCCAGAAATGATTAGACAGGCTACGGATGGTATAGAGATCATTCGGCGACGAATGAAGGCAGCCCAAGACCGTCAGAAAAGTTATGTCGATAATCGTCGTAAGGATTTGGAATTCGACGTAGGCGATATGGTTTTTGTGAAGATTTCTCCACTGAAGAATGTTGTTCGATTTGGGAAGAAAGAGAAATTGACTCCGAGATTTGTTGGACCATTCCCAATTATCGAGCGAATTGGAAAGCTCGCTTATAGATTGGAGTTACCGGAAAGGACGGCGGGTGTGCACAAGGTTTTTCATGTATCTTATCTACGGAAGTATGTGCACGACTCGAATACGGTGGTTTCTGCTGATAGCTATGAAGATTTAGAGGTTGATCCAGTTGTTAGAAGATCTCGTAAGCCGCTTCGTGTTGTTGGAACCGACAGGAAACAGCTTAGGAGGAAGACGATTACGTTGCTCAAGGTACAATGGAGTGATGATGTTAACGAATGTACGTGGGAGGAGGAAGAGAGGATGAAGGCAGCTCATCCTGAACTCTTCGAGGTATGGCCCTAAGGTGTCGTGACATCTCACGAATTATTAACTTGTTCTAGTCTTAGAATTCTGCATGCTAGGCTAGTAATTGGATGCATGGTTTGTTGATTTGATATGGATGGTAGGCATGCAGAATAACTTTGGTTGCTCTTGTTTGTTTGGAATTTCAGGGGCGAAATTCCTAAGGGGGAGAGAATGTAACGACCCGTATTTTTACGGATCGAAACATTGTTAAACTATATGCTTGAAGTCGTATTGTTGATAAGTCGTTCAGAGTTTAAGTCTTTTGGAGCTTGTGTCGTGTAGGAGTATAGATGACTTAAGGTGTTGCCGAGTTAAGGTAGGTAGCGACTTATAGGGTTAACGACTTAGAGCTTAAGTCGTATGGGAGGTTAACTCGTGTGTTGTTTGGGTCGTAAGGAGGTTAGGTAGGGAAGCTAACTCGTATATGGATAGGTAGTGTACGGTTTACGAGTTATGGGTTAGCTTAGGTCGTAGTTGACGACTTAAGGAAATACGAGTTGGCTGTTATGACCTAAGTGTTTTGAGCGACATTAATTAGCTAGTGGCACGAGTTAACGACCTAAGAGTCAGCGGGTTAGTGGGGTTAGCGACTTAGGGGCTGGAACGAGTTAGTGAGTTACTGGGGTTTTAAGTCGTAAACGACTTATAGGAACAGACGACCTATAGGATGTAACAACATAAAGGTTGGTGGCTTAAGTCGTGAGTCTCTGTGTGCTGGGATGAGTCGTATGACCGAGTTAAGGAAGTTTGCGGCATAGAGGTTCAGGAGTTAACGACCTAGTAGTAAACGACCTAAGTTAGATCTGTGTATAGTGTTAGGTCGTAGACGAGATAAGGCCTGAGTCGTTAGGTCGTAAGTCGTGGGTTAGGTCCATACGGCTTAGGGCTTAGGAAGGATGCCCACAGAAGTTAAGTCGCGCATAGGTTGTGGGCCGTTGAGTCGTGCCTGTGTTGAGTCGTGTGTGTGTTGAACCGTATGTCGTTGAGTCGTTAGGGGCTTGAGTCGTGGACGACTCATGGGTTAGGTCGTGGACGACTCATGGGGATTTCAGCCTATAAATAGAGGGGTTTGGCTCACTTTTTGGCACCGGATTTTGAAGCGACGAAGTGCTGCCATTTTGAGAGCTCGACTTCAACACTTCTTCACTTCTTTTCTCCATTCTAATCTAGTGAATCCTTCCATCTAAATTGAAGATCAAATCGAAGATCCAATTGAAGATCTTTATCCAACAAAGAGAGATTTCATTGATTGAAGCGAGATTTTGCCGGATCAACCTTGATTACTTGCTGTCCAGATCTGGAGTTAGTTGATTTTGAGGTGTTTAGGTAATTCGGTGAGTGGTAGTTATCTCTCACACGGACCCAAAGGAGTATATTGGATCGGTGGTTTGTTTATGTGTTAAAGAGAGTGATTTCGTGCATTTTTCTTAAGTTTGCATGTAGATCTATTGTTCATGATGATTTGACACCTATTTGACTACATGTTCACTTATGCAAGTTCATTCATCAAGTTGTAGAGATATTGTTCATGATTCATGCTTGTTAGATTGCATGTTAGATTTGGACACTTTATTTACGAAATTGCCATTATTGTTGTAATTGTTTATTTAGATCTTGTTTGAATGATTAATTGCTTGGATTAATGTTTGATTTGATTGATTAGTTTATCGATAACTTGATTTGGACAAGTTGGTCGAAGATGATTCAAAAGCTAAGTGGAAAGACTTTTGAATGGTGAAAGCTGCCTGTGGCATATGAAGCGGGTGTGGAAGCTCATATGGATAGATTCGATGATGATGGACTTTGCCATGATGCGATGAGGCAAATCATGATGTTGAGATGGGACTTTGCTATGATTCGATGAGGCAAAGCATGATGTTGAGTTGGGACGGGCCATGATGACGTTCCAAGCACGGGTCACGACGACGTGCGAAGCTATGTTGATAACTCGGTGATGTGGTCCGAGTTTGTGTGGATAATGGTGAGCTCGAGAGTCGCTTGAGCTAGTGTGAGAATAGTCGTCAAGGAGGATGACTAGGAGGCTTGGATCTTATCGTTATTGAAGGTTCTTGCATGCTCAAAGCAAGAGTACGTTGGGACGGGTCACGATGACGTTCCAGACACGGGTCATGATGACGTGTTAGTACTTTGGGCAGATGCGATAGTCCTAGGCACAGGTCATGATGACGTGCGGAGTTATATCTAGAACCGGGGTTGCCATTAACCCTTGACGGACGGCTGAAAGAAGGTGCCGGTCATTCAATTAACGGTGATATCGAGGCAATGTTAACAGTGATAGCCATAGTCATGGATGTTTGATTGTACCATCATTCGGCCTCAAGAGCGGTGTTTTCTGGGTGCTTATTGGATCTTGGTTTAGGCCTTGGGAGTTTGTATTTGGAAAACATCGACCTTGACTCGAGTGATAATTACTTTACTTAAATTGTCTGCTTTGCTATGCTTGTTTATGCTTAGTGGGTCTGGGGGCTATCACTGTAGAATGAGGTGGAGTGGGATGGTTGAGTTCCTATTCCTTTTATCCTTTATGCTCTTTTGGTATGTTTGATAGTTAATTTACTGCTCACTAAGACTGTTGTCTGACTCAAGGTTTTATGTTCAACTCTTATTACCTTGGGCTGTTCATCCATGTTGGGATGGGCAGACTAGGTAGCAGGTGACAGGTGCTGTTCTTGGCTACCAACGCTGTTGATGACGAAGACGAGCTGGAGGCTAGCATATTAGTTTTCTTACTATATGTACTGGATGTTCCGCTGCTTGTATATGTTTTGAGTGTTATGTAGTGAGGCTTGATGTATTGATTGTTAAGATGCTTGTATCAA
Source organism: Allium cepa (assembly GCA_030765085.1). Taxonomy (NCBI): domain Eukaryota; kingdom Viridiplantae; phylum Streptophyta; class Magnoliopsida; order Asparagales; family Amaryllidaceae; genus Allium; species Allium cepa. The sequence goes on along the minus strand of CM060943.1, from coordinate 29,933,262 downwards.
ACCTTTACGAAGTCTATATGATGATATTCTGTTATGAGCTTCACTATATGCATATATTTCTCTATTGTATTTTGTCCATGCGCTGTGAGTTGTACGATAGAGTTTCTGTTTTATCTTATCTTGACTATCGTCCTTATTTTGGTGCGGTCGTCACATTTGGTATCAGAGCTTTGGTTAATCGATTTTAGCCAACGCTCGCTGACGTAGCTACGTATGAGAGACGTAATTATAAATTTGATGGATGATTACTATATATAATATAGTAGCTTAGAGGGATTTGAACTCCTCATGTAGTTGTTTCTCAAGGTGTTCTAAATCATTCCTTTTTGTAGATATTAAGGATGAGTCGAAGTGAGAGACAAGCTGCTAGGGAAAGCCGTGCTGCTGAGGGAGCTACTGATTATGCTGTTATGTTTGAGGCTACGATGACTTCGATCATGAGAAGGATACCAGCCTCGGGGTCATCAGTAGATGTTGGAGTTCAAGTTCAAGCTCCAAGACCAGTGGATTTTGCTAAGTTGTGCAAGGACTATACTTCTCTTGGAGGAAAGGTTTTCTTGGGGACAGAACCAACCGTTGAAGTTCAGAGATGGATTGATGCTTGTAGAAGGATCTTTGGTGATTTGGGGATCGAGGATGCAACTAAGAGGAAGCTTGCATCAAGGCAACTTCAAGGGAGAGCTTCAGATTGGTGGAATTCTATCACCATTGATACTCCAGAGGAAGAGATTACTTGGGAGAAATTCCAAGCTAGATTTGAAGCTAAGTTCATTTCTACGCCTCAGAAATCTGTCTTGTTTAAGAAGTTTGTGGAGCTCAAGCAAGGTGGAAGACCAGTTCTTGAGTATGTTTCTGAGTTTGAAGCTTTGTCCATGTATGCCAGATCGTATATTGATTCTCCCTATGAGAAGAATGAGAAGTTTGTGACATGCTTGGATAGTTACCTTGGGAGACAGTTGGTGGATCATTTGGACGATCCCTTTGAGAAGCTTGTGGAGAAAGCTCTCAGGCATGAGAGTTTGTTTCCTAAGGAAGGATCTGTTGTTGCTGTAACCAAGGAAGGTCCTAAGCCACATCAGGGTGGAAACAAGAAGAGGAAACATCAGCAACAGAAGGGTAAGGATGGCCAGAAGAAGCCGAAGGGCGAAGTGATCTGCTACAATTGTCGGCAGAAGGGCCATTTCTCTAAGGATTGCAAGAATCCAAAGGTACAGTTGAAGTGCCACAACTGTGATAAGCTGGGGCATATCAGGAAGACTGTCCGGAACCGAGGAAGGATAAGCAGATTGTGCAAGCTTATGCTTTGGGAGCTGTTCCATCGTCTTCGAAAGCTCCTAGTGCGGAAGAGAAGGGGAAGAGTATGGTGGTTCAAGGTACTCTTTCCATTTGTGGTGTTCCAGTTAGAGGGTTGTTTGATACTGGGGCGTCGCATTCTTTTGTTTGTAGTGAACTTGTAGGCCGGTTGGGTTTGGAACCGGATATTCTTGATAGACCATTGGTTGTGACTAATCCAGTTGGGGGTTCGTCTTGTTTGTGTATGATATGCCGTGGTCTAGTTGTGTCGAGTCATGATTGCTCTTTTGTTTGTGATTGTTTTGTTCTGAACTTTGCGGGGTTCGGAATTATTTTGGGTATGGACTGGCTTAGGAAGTATGTGGCAAGGATTGATTGTGAGAGGCTTGAGGTGACAGTCGGGAATGTGGAGGGGCGAAAGGTTGTGATACGATGTAAGCATGAGGAAGGCGTCTTCATGAGCTTCATGTATTCGCTGGTTATTCCACGGGATGGACTGTCATCGGTGCCTATTGTGAATGGATTTGAGGATGTCTTTGACGAAGTCAAAGGATTACTGCCGCATAGGGAGATCGAGTGTCGTATCGATCTAGTTGAGGGAGCCAGACCTGTTGTGATGCATCTTATGCGGATGGCGCCTAGGGAGCAGCAAGAGTTGAGGGTGCAAGTTGATGACCTTTTGCGGAAAGGATTCATTCGGCGTAGTGTGTCCGAATGGGGTGCACCAGTTGTGTTCGCAATCAAAGCGGATGGATCGTTGAGGTTGTGTGTGGATTATCGTGAGCTGAATAAAGTGACTAAGAAGAACAAGTACCCATTGCAAAGAATAGATGACTTGTTTGATCAGCTCCACGATGCTAAGGTGTTTTCTCAGATGGATTTGGCAACGGGATTTCACCAGTTGAGAGTGGCAAAGGATAGTGTGCCGAAGACTACTTTTAGGACACCATCCGGTTTTTATGAGTGGCTGGTAATGCCATTTGGATTGACCAATGCACCAACATATTTTGTGGATCTTATGAATAGAGTGTTCAGAGATCAGTTGAACAAGTTTGTACTTGTGTTCGTGGATGATATTTTGGTTTACTCCAGAAATGAAGAAGAGCAAAAGACGCACTTGCGGATTATTTTGGAAATCTTGCGAAAACATCAGCTAAAGGCTAAGTTTTCGAAGTGTCACTTGTGGAAGAGTGAAGTGAGGTTCTTAGGCCATGTTATCTCTAGAAGTTGAATAGCGGTTGATCCCGCTAAGGTGGCCGCGATCCAGGATTGGGTTAGACCTAAGAATGCATCTGATGTGAGAAGTTTTCTTGGATTAGCAGGATATTATCGTCGGTTTATCAAAGACTTTTCCAAGATAGCTGCACCGTTTACAGGATTGACGAAAAAGAGCCAAGTGTTCAGATGGGATGCTAAGTGTGAGCAAGCTTTCGTAATCCTGAAAGATCGACTGACAAGTGCTCCTATTTTGACTATTCCGAGTGGGAAAGATGAGATGGTGGTTTACACCGATGCATGTGGTACTAGACTTGGAGCAGTGCTAATGCAAAAGGATAAAGTTGTTGCATATGCAAGTCGACAACTGAAGCCGCATGAAAGGAATTACCCGACTCATGATTTGGAGTTAGCGGCGATTGTTTTTGCTCTGAAGATGTGGAGACATTATCTATTGGGAGTTCGATTTGACTTGTTTACGGATCATAAGTCGTTGAAGTATCTGTTCTCCCAAAAGGATTTGAATCTTCGGCAGCAAAGATGGCTAGAGTTTTTAGCATCATATGATTTTGGTATAGCCTATACTCCGGGAAAAGGTAACGCAGTGGCAGATGCGTTAAGTCGAAGACATCCAGGATTGGGAGTCATGTTTTCAGAATGGAAGAGTCTCGAGTATTTGGCTGGATTTGACTTTAGGCCCAGATGTGAATTGGAACCTGAGATGTTGGCAAACTTATCGATAAGACCTACTCTGGTGGAAAGAATTGGCGAGAGCCAAAAACGAGACGATAAGCTTGTCAAGATTATCCGTGATTTGGAATCTGGATTTGATCCAGAAAAGGATAAAGGATTCGAGGTCGATCGAGAGGGTTTGCTTCGGAAACAAGGACGGCTAGTTTTTCCCGATATAGATGGATTGAGAGATGAAGTTCTTAAGGAAAGTCATCACTCGAAGTTGACAATTCATCCAGGTGGAAATAAGATGTATCGGGATATGAAGAGAACCTACTACTGGGAAGGTATGAAGAAGGATGTTGGAAATTTTATTTCCAAATTCATGAACTGCCAATTGGTGAAAGCCGAGCATAAGAAGCCCAGTCGATTGCTTCAGCCATTAGAGGTTCCTACGTGGAAGTGGGAGCAGATATCGATGGATTTTATCGATGGACTACTTAGAACCAGGGCAGGGAATGAAGGGATTTGGGTCATTGTAGATCGTTTGACCAAGAGTGTAAGATTCATTCCTGTTCGATCAACTAGGACTGCATCGAAGTTGGCTGAGCTTTACGTTAAGTGGATAGTTCGATTCCATGGTATTCCGAAGAGTATAGTGAGCGATCGAGACCCATTGTTCAGTAGTGGATTTTGGAAGAGCTTCCAGGAAGTTTTGGGAACTGAGTTGTGTTTGAGTACAGCTTATCATCACCAAACAGATGGTCAGACCGAGAGAGTCAACCGAGTTTTGGAAGATCTCCTGAGGGCATGTGTTTTGGACATCGGAGGATCATGGGAAGATCACCTTCATTTGGTGGAATTTGCGTATAATAACAGTTATCAGTCAAGCATTGGTATGGCACCATATGAGGCATTGTATGGAAGACCGTGTAACTCTCCGACATGTTGGTTGGAAACTGGAGAAAAGTTGATACTTGGGCCAGAAATGATTAGACGGACTACAGATTGTATAGAGATCATTCGGCAACGAATGAAGGCAGCCCAAGACCGTCAGAAAAGTTATGCCGATAATCGTCGTAAGGATTTGGAATTCGACGTAGGCGATATGGTTTTTGTGAAGATTTCTCCACTGAAGAATGTTGTTCGATTTTGGAAGAAAGAGAAATTGACTCCGAGATTTGTTGGACCATTCCCGATTATCGAGCGAATTGGAAAGCTCGCTTATAGATTGGAGTTACCGGAAAGGACGGCGGGTGTGCACAATGTTTTTCATGTATCTTATCTACGGAAGTATGTGCACGACTCGAATACGGTGGTTTCTGCTGATAGCTGTGAAGATTTAGAGGTTGATCCAGTTGTTAGATGTAACGACCCGTATTTTACGTGTCGATAGATCGTAGAATTTGTATGTCGTTAGTGTTGATTGTATTGTCTCTAGCCTGAGCCATTTGTTGATTGTATTGAGTCGTTACCGAGTTAAGTGTTGCCGAGTTATGGTTTAGGCCGACTCAGTTGGTTACCGAGTTAAGGGATAGCTCATATGACCGACCTAAGGGCTAATGGGTTGGAGTTGTGGCCGAGTTAAGGGGTTGACCGACTTAGTGGGGGTCGACTTAGTGGAGATGCCGAGCTAGCAGGGTTACCGGGATAACGTTAAGGGGGGATACCGGCTTAAGGAGCTATGAGTTATTGTTAGGTCGTTAGCTCGGTAGGATTTAGGTCGGTCGAGGGATAAGGTCGTATGCGACCTAAGTTGGTTCTGTGCTAAGAGTTGGGTCGGCATCTGGGTTAGTGATAAGTCGGCAGTATATGTTAAGGCTTTGGGTCGGTAGGAGGTTAGGTCGGTGGGCCGACTTAGTGTTAAGTCGTTGAGATCTTAGGTCGTAGCATATTAAGTCGGCCGTGTGTGTGTTAGGATGGTTATGCTCTTGAGTCGGCTAGGGATTAGGTCGGCCATAAGGCTAAGTCGTTAGGTTGGCAAGTACCCAGTTTGGCCTAGTGTAGTTGAGTCGTAGGTCGTAGCATCTGTTGGGTCGGAGGTTTTATTGAGTCGGCAACGGCTCATGGTTAGGTCGGCGGCGACTTAGGGGCGGCCGAGATAAGGTTGATTCAGCCTATAAATAGAGGGCTTTGGCTCACTTTTTGGCACCGGTTTTTGAAGCGACGAAGTGCTGCCATTTTGGGTACTCGACTACAACATTTCTTCATCTTCTTTTCTCCATTCCAATCTAATTCTAACATCCATCCAAGATCGAAGATCGAGATCGAAGATCCAAGTGTCAAAGTTGAAGATCTTCATCCGTTCGAGCTAGATTTCGTCGATTTGAGCAAGATATTGCCGGATCAAACCTTGATCTCCGCTGTCCAGATCTGAAGCGTGTTGTTTTTGGAGTGTCTGGGTGATTTGGTGAGTGGTAGTTATCTCTCACGCGGACCCAAAGGAGTATAGTGGATTGGTGGCTAGTTTATGTGTTTAAGATGGTGTTTTCTCGCATTTTCCTAAAGTCTGCATGTAGATCCATCATTTTTCAATATGTTTACTTATGCAAGTTTATTTTCAAGTGTTAGAAACAAAACCCATGTTTTATATTTGATAGATCTATGCTAAAAACCTATGAATCATGCATGTTGGACTTTTGCTCATTTATTTACGAAATTGCCATTATATTTGATATTACTTGTTAGATCTTATTTGAATGCTTGATTGTTTGTATTGATGATTGATTTGGATTGTTTCAAGTTAGCTAATGGTTGATTTGGAACAAGATGGGTTGAGATGATTCAAAAGCTAAGTGGAAAGGCTCTTGAATGATGGAAGCTGCCTGTAGCATATGTAGCGGATGCGAAAGCTCATATGGATGGATTCGATGATGATGGACTTTGCCATGATGCGAGAAGGCAAAGCATGAGGTTGAGATGAGACTTTGTTGTGATGCGATGAGGCAAAGTTTGATGTTGAGATGGGACGGGTCACGATGACGTTCCATGCACGGGCTGCGACGACGTGCAAAGTTATGTTGATAACTCGGTGATGCGATCCGGGTTGGTGATAATGGTTAGCTTGAGAGGCGCTTGAGCTAGTATGGAAGTAGTCGTCGAGGAGGATGACAAGAAGGCTGAGATCTCATCGTTGTTGAAGGTTCTAGCATGCTCAAAGCAAGAGTACGTTGGAACGGGCTGCGACGACGTTCCAGGCACGGGCTGCGACGACGTGCTAGTACTCTGGGTAGTTGCGAAAATTCCTAGGCACGGGCTGCGACGACGTGCGGAGTTATGGCTAGAACCGGGGTTACCATTAGCCCTTGACGGATGGTCATTCAACTAACGGTGGAATCATGGCAATGATAACAGTGATAGCCAGAGTCATGGATGTTTGGTTGTATTATCATTCGGCCTCAAGAGTGGTGTTTTCTGGGTGCTTATCTGATCTTGGTTTAGGCCTTGGGGGTTTGTATTTAGAAAGCATCACCCTTGACTCGAGTGATTATTGCTTTACTTTAATTATCTGCTATGTTATGTTTGCTTCTCCTTAGTGTGTGTCTGGGGGCTATCACTGTGAGAAGAGGTGGAGTGGGATGGTTTGGTTCCTATTCCTTTTATCCCTTATGCTCTTTTGGTATGTTTGATAGTTAATTTACTGCTCACTAAGACTTTGTCTGACTCAAGGTTTTATGTCTCCTCTTATTACCTTGGGCTGTTCATCCATGTTGGGATGGGCAGACTAGGTAGCAGGTGGCAGGTGCTGTGCTTAGAGTTTTTCCGTTGATGATGACGAAGACGAGCAGGAGGCTATGCATATTATTTCTTATATGTACTGGGTATCCGCTGCTGTATGTTGATTGAGTGTCATGTAGTGAGGTCTTGATGTATGGATTTATTGAGATGATTGTATAAAACTGCTATGTTGCTTATATGATGATGTTATGTTCTATAGAGTTTCACTACATTATATTTCTCTATTGTATTTTATCCATGCGCTGTGAGTTGTACGATAGAGATTCTGCGATTTTAATTTACCCTGACTATCATCCATGGCTGCCTGGCACACCTTTCAGCGCACTATTCTCTTGTTTTCGTGCGGGAGTCATGGGCGGTCGTCACATTTGGTATCAAAGCTTTGGTTAATCGATTTTAGCCAACGCTCGCTGACGTAACCACGTAAGAGAGACGTAATTGTATTTTGATGGATGATTACTATATATAATATAGTAGTTTAGATAGATTTGGACTCCTTTTGCAGTTGTTTCTCAAAGGTGTTCTGATCATTCTTTTTACAGATATTAAGAATGAGTCGAAGTGAGAGACAAGCTGCGAGGGATAGTCGAGCTGCTAGGGAAGCTGTTGATTTTGGAGCTATGTTTGAAGCTATGATGACTTCCATCATGAGGAGGGTACCAGCTTCAGGATCTTCTGTGGATGTGGGAGTTCAAGTCCAAGCTCCGAGACCGGTGGATTTTGCCAAGCTTTGCAAAGATTATACTTCTCTCGGAGGAAAAGCTTTCTTGGGGACAGAGTCGACTATTGAGGTACAGAGATGGATCGATGCTTGCAGAAGAATCTTTGGTGACTTGGGAATGGATGATGCAACTAAGAGGAAGCTTGCATCGAGACAGCTTCAGGGAAGAGCTGCTGATTGGTGGAATTCTATCACCATAGATACACCAGAAGAAGAGATTACTTGGGAGCAATTCCAAGTTAGATTTGAGGCCAAGTTCATCTCCACTGTTCAGAAGTCTGCTTTGTTCAAAAGGTTTGTGGAGCTCAAGCAAGGAGGGAGGCCTGTTCTTGAGTATATTTCTGAGTTCGAAGCTTTGTCTAAGTATGCCAGATCGTATATTGATTCTCCCTACCAGAAGAACGAGAAGTTTGTGACTGGTCTGGATGCTTACCTGGGAAGTAAGTTAGTGGATCATCTGGACGATCCCTTTGAGAAGCTTGTTGAGAAAGCTTTGAGGCATGAGAGTTTGTTCCCTAAGGAAAGTTCTGTTGTTGCTGTAGCCAGGGAAGGATCTAAACCACAGCAGAGTGGCAATAGAAAGAGGAAGCAGCAGCAGCAGAAGAGTAGGGATGGCCAGAAGAAACCGAAAGGCGAAGTGACCTGCTATAACTGCCAACAGAAGGGCCATCTCTCCAAGGATTGTAGGAATCCAAAGGCGCCGGCGAAGTGCCATAACTGTGATAAGCCAGGGCATTTCAGGAAGGATTGTCCAGAGCCGAGGAAGGATAGGCAGGTTGTGCAAGCTTATGCTTTGGAAGCTGTGCCGTCGTCTTCAAGAGTTCCTACTACTGAAGAGAAGGGGAAGAGTGTGGTGGTTCAAGGTACTCTTTCCATTTGTGGTGTTCCAGTTAGAGTTCTGTTTGATACTGGAGCGTCGCATTCTTTTGTTTGTGATGATTTGGTAGGCCGGTTATGTTTGAAACCGGATATTGTTGATAGGCCATTGGTTGTGACTAATCCAGTTGGGGGTTCGTCATATTTGTGTATGATATGCCGTGGTCTAGTTGTGTCGAGTCATGATTGCTCGTTTGTTTGCGATTGCTTTGTTCTGAACTTTGCGGGGTTCGGAATTATTTTGGGTATGGACTGGCTTAGGAAGTATGCGTCTAGGATTGATTGTGAGAGGCTGGAGGTGACAGTCGGGAATGTGGATGGGCGAAAGGTTGTGATACGATGTAAGCATGAAGAAGGTGTCTTCATGAGCTTCATGTATTCGCTGGTGGTTCCACGGGATGGACTGTCATCGGTGCCTATTGTGAATGGATTTGAGGATGTCTTTGACGAAGTCAAAGGGTTGCCGCCGCATAGGGAGATCGAGTTTCGTATCGATCTAGTTGAGGGAGCCAGACCTGTTGTGATGCCTCTTAGGCGGATGGCACCGAGGGAGCAGCAGGAGCTGAAGGTGCAAGTTGATGACCTTTTGCGGAAAGGATTCATTCAGAGAAGTGTGTCCGAATGGGGTGCGCCAGTTGTGTTCGCAACCAAAGCAGATGGATCGTTGAGGTTGTGTGTTGATTATCGTGAGCTGAATAAGGTGACTAAGAAGAACAAGTATCCATTGCCGAGAATAGATGACTTGTTTGATCAGCTTCACGAGGCTAAGGTGTTTTCTCAGATGGATTTGGCAACGGGATTTCACCAGTTAAGAGTGGCAAAGGATAGTGTGCCGAAGACTGCTTTCAGGACACCATCCGGTTTTTATGAGTGGCTGGTAATGCCGTTTGGATTGACTAACGCACCAGCATATTTTGTGGATCTTATGAATAGAGTATTCAGAGATCAGTTGAACAAGTTCGTGCTTGTGTTTGTGGATGATATTCTGATTTATTCTAGAACTGAGGAAGAGCACAAGACGCACTTGAGGATTATTTTGGAAATCTTGCGGAAACATCAGCAGAAGGCTAAGTTTTCGAAGTGTCACTTCTGGAAGAGTGAAGTGAGGTTCTTAGGCCATGTTATTTCTGGAAATGGGATAGCAGTTGATCCCGCTAAGGTGGCAGCGGTCCAGGATTGGGTTAGACCTAAGAATGCATCTGATGTGAGAAGTTTTCTTGGATTAGCAGGATATTATCGTCGGTTTATCAAAGACTTTTCCAAGATAGCTGCACCGTTGACAGGATTGACGAAAAAGAACCAAGTGTTCAGATGGGATGACAAGTGTGAGCAAGCTTTCGTAATCCTGAAAGAGCGACTGACGAGTGCTCCTGTTTTGACTATTCCAAGTGGGAATGATGAGATGGTGGTTTACACCGATGCATGTGGCACTGGACTAGGAGCGGTGCTAATGCAGAAGGATAAAGTTGTTGCGTATGCTAGTCGACAACTGAAGCCGCATGAAAGGAATTATCCGACTCATGATTTGGAGTTAGCGGCGATTGTGTTTGCTTTGAAGATGTGGAGACACTATCTATTGGGAGTTAGATTCGAGTTGTTTACAGATCATAAGTCGTTGAAGTATCTGTTCTCCCAAAAGGATTTGAATCTTCGACAGCAAAGGTGGCTAGAGTTCTTAGCATCTTATGATTTTGGTATAGCCTATACTCCGGGAAAAGGTAACGCAGTGGCTGATGCGTTAAGTCGAAGACATGCAGGTTTGGGAGCCATGTTTTCGGAATGGAAGAGTCTTGAGTATTTGGCTGAGTTTGATTTCAGGCCTAGATGTGAATTGGAACCGGAGTTGTTGGCAAACTTATCGATAAGGCCTACTCTTGTAGAAAGGATTGGCGAAAGCCAAAAGAGAGATGATAAGCTTGTCAAGATTATTCGTGATTTGGAATCTGGATTGGAACCAGAGAAGGATAAAGGATTCGAGGTCGATCGAGAGGGTTGGCTTCGAAAGCAAGGACGATTGGTTGTTCCCGATATTGATGGATTGAGAGATGAAGTTCTGAGGGAAAGTCATCACTCAAAGTTGACGATTCATCCAGGTGGTAATAAGATGTATCGGGATATGAAGAAAACTTATTACTGGGAAGGTATGAAGAAAGATGTTGGAAGTTTTATTTCCAAGTGTATGAACTGCCAGTTGGTGAAAGCTGAGCAGAAGAAGCCCAGTGGATTACTTCAGCCATTAGAGGTTCCTACGTGGAAGTGGGAGCAAGTGTCGATGGATTTTATCGATGGTCTACCTAGGACAAGAGCAGGGAATGAAGGGATTTGGGTCATCGTAGATCGGTTGACTAAGAGTGCAAGGTTCATTCCTGTTCGATCGACTAGGACTGCATCGAAGTTGGCTGAGCTGTATGTGAAGTGGATTGTTCGATTCCATGGTGTTCCGAAGAGTATAGTGAGCGATCGAGATCCGTTGTTCACTAGTAGATTTTGGAAGAGCTTTCAGGAAGTTTTGGGAACCGAGTTGTGTTTGAGTACAGCTTATCACCCTCAAACAGATGGTCAGACTGAGAGAGTCAACCGAGTTTTGGAAGATCTTCTTAGAGCATGTGTTTTGGACTTTGGAGGATCATGGGAAGATCACCTTCATTTGGTGGAATTTGCTTATAATAACAGTTATCAGTCGAGTATTGGTATGGCACCGTATGAGGCATTATATGGGAGACCGTGTAACTCTCCGACATGTTGGATAGAAACTGGAGAAAAGCTGATACTTGGGCCAGAGATGATTCGACAGACTTCGGATTGTATAGAGATCATCCGACAACGAATGAAGGCAGCCCAAGATCGTCAGAAGAGTTATGCAGATAATCGTCGAAAGGATTTGGAATTCGACGTAGGTGATATGGTTTTTGTGAAGATTTCTCCATTGAAGAATGTTATTAGATTCGGGAAGAAAGGAAAATTAACTCCGAGATTTGTTGGACCATTTCCGATTATCGAGCGAATTGGAAAGCTCGCTTATAGATTGGAGTTGCCGGAAAAGATGGCGGGTGTGCACAATGTTTTTCATGTGTCGTATCTACGGAAGTATGTGCACGACCCAACTACAGTGGTTTCTGCTGATAGCTGTGAAGACTTAGAGGTTGATCCCGTGGTTACGAGACCTCGTAAGGCGCTTCGTATTGTTGAAACCGATACGAAACAGCTTAGGAGGAAGACGATTACGTTGCTCAAGGTACAATGGAGTGATGATGTTAACGACTGTACATGGGAGGAGGAAGAGAGGATGAAGGCAGCTCATCCCGGACTCTTCGAGGTATGGCCCTAAAGCGTCGTGACATCTCATGAGTTTGTATCTTGTTCTAAGTCTTAGAATTCGGCATGCTAGGTTAGAATTGGATGCATGGTTTGTTGATTGCTATGGATGGTAGGCATGCGGAATAATTTTGATTGCTGTTGTTTGCTTGGAATTTCGGGGGCGAAATTCCTAAGGGGGAGAGAATGTAACGACCCGTATTTTACGTGTCGATAGATCGTAGAATTTGTATGTCGTTAGTGTTGATTGTATTGTCTCTAGCCTGAGCCATTTGTTGATTGTATTGAGTCGTTACCGAGTTAAGTGTTGCCGAGTTATGGTTTAGGCCGACTCAGTTGGTTACCGAGTTAAGGGATAGCTCATATGACCGACCTAAGGGCTAATGGGTTGGAGTTGTGGCCGAGTTAAAGGGTTGACCGACTTAGTGGGGGTCGACTTAGTGGAGATGCCGAGCTAGCAGGGTTACCGGGATAACGTTAAGGGGGGATACCGGCTTAAGGAGCTATGAGTTATTGTTAGGTCGTTAGCTCGGTAGGATTTAGGTCGGTCGAGGGATAAGGTCGTATGCGACCTAAGTTGGTTCTGTGCTAAGAGTTGGGTCGGCATCTGGGTTAGTGATAAGTCGGCAGTATATGTTAAGGCTTTGGGTCGGTAGGAGGTTAGGTCGGTGGGCCGACTTAGTGTTAAGTCGTTGAGATCTTAGGTCGTAGCATATTAAGTCGGCCGTGTGTGTGTTAGGATGGTTATGCTCTTGAGTCGGCTAGGGATTAGGTCGGCCATAAGGCTAAGTCGTTAGGTCGGCAAGTACCCAGTTTGGCCTAGTGTAGTTGAGTCGTAGGTCGTAGCATCTGTTGGGTCGGAGGTTTTATTGAGTCGGCAACGGCTCATGGTTAGGTCGGCGGCGACTTAGGGGCGGCCGAGATAAGGTTGATTCAGCCTATAAATAGAGGGCTTTGGCTCACTTTTTGGCACCGGTTTTTGAAGCGACGAAGTGCTGCCATTTTGGGAACTCGACTACAACATTTCTTCATCTTCTTTTCTCCATTCCAATCTAATTCTAACATCCATCCAAGATCGAAGATCGAGATCGAAGATCCAAGTGTCAAAGTTGAAGATCTTCATCCGTTCGAGCTAGATTTCGTCGATTTGAGCAAGATATTGCCGGATCAAACCTTGATCTCCGCTGTCCAGATCTGAAGCGTGTTGTTTTTGGAGTGTCTGGGTGATTTGGTGAGTGGTAGTTATCTCTCACGCGGACGCAAAGGAGTATAGTGGATTGGTGGCTAGTTTATGTGTTTAAGATGGTGTTTTCTCGCATTTTCCTAAAGTCTGCATGTAGATCCATCATTTTTGAAGATGTTTACTTATGCAAGTTTATTTTCAAGTGTTAGAAACAAAACCCATGTTTTATATTTGATAGATCTATGCTAAAAACCTATGAATCATGCATGTTGGACTTTTGCTCATTTATTTACGAAATTGCCATTATATTTGATATTACTTGTTAGATCTTATTTGAATGCTTGATTGTTTGTATTGATGATTGATTTGGATTGTTTCAAGTTAGCTAATGGTTGATTTGGAACAAGATGGGTTGAGATGATTCAAAAGCTAAGTGGAAAGGCTCTTGAATGATGGAAGCTGCCTGTAGCATATGTAGCGGATGCGAAAGCTCATATGGATGGATTCGATGATGATGGACTTTGCCATGATGCGAGAAGGCAAAGCATGAGGTTGAGATGAGACTTTGTTGTGATGCGATGAGGCAAAGTTTGATGTTGAGATGGGACGGGTCACGATGACGTTCCATGCACGGGCTGCGACGACGTGCAAAGTTATGTTGATAACTCGGTGATGCGATCCGGGTTGGTGATAATGGTTAGCTTGAGAGGCGCTTGAGCTAGTATGGAAGTAGTCGTCGAGGAGGATGACAAGAAGGCTGAGATCTCATCGTTGTTGAAGGTTCTAGCATGCTCAAAGCAAGAGTACGTTGGAACGGGCTGCGACGACGTTCCAGGCACGGGCTGCGACGACGTGCTAGTACTCTGGGTAGTTGCGAAAATTCCTAGGCACGGGCTGCGACGACGTGCGGAGTTATGGCTAGAACCGGGGTTACCATTAGCCCTTGACGGATGGTCATTCAACTAACGGTGGAATCATGGCAATGATAACAGTGATAGCCAGAGTCATGGATGTTTGGTTGTATTATCATTCGGCCTCAAGAGTGGTGTTTTCTGGGTGCTTATCTGATCTTGGTTTAGGCCTTGGGGGTTTGTATTTAGAAAGCATCACCCTTGACTCGAGTGATTATTGCTTTACTTTAATTATCTGCTATGTTATGTTTGCTTCTCCTTAGTGTGTGTCTGGGGGCTATCACTGTGAGAAGAGGTGGAGTGGGATGGTTTGGTTCCTATTCCTTTTATCCCTTATGCTCTTTTGGTATGTTTGATAGTTAATTTACTGCTCACTAAGACTTTGTCTGACTCAAGGTTTTATGTCTCCTCTTATTACCTTGGGCTGTTCATCCATGTTGGGATGGGCAGACTAGGTAGCAGGTGGCAGGTGCTGTGCTTAGAGTTTTTCCGTTGATGATGACGAAGACGAGCAGGAGGCTATGCATATTATTTCTTATATGTACTGGGTATCCGCTGCTGTATGTTGATTGAGTGTCATGTAGTGAGGTCTTGATGTATGGATTTATTGAGATGATTGTATAAAACTGCTATGTTGCTTATATGATGATGTTATGTTCTATAGAGTTTCACTACATTATATTTCTCTATTGTATTTTATCCATGCGCTGTGAGTTGTACGATAGAGATTCTGCGATTTTAATTTACCCTGACTATCATCCATGGCTGCCTGGCACACCTTTCAGCGCACTATTCTCTTGTTTTCGTGCGGGAGTCATGGGCGGTCGTCACATTAGAAGACCTCGTAAGCCGCTTCGTGTTGTTGGAACCGACACAAAACAGCTTAGGAGGAAGACGATTACGTTGCTCAAGGTACAATGGAGTGATGATGTTAACAACTATACGTGGGAGGAGGAAGAGAGGATGAAGGCAGCTCATCCTGAACTCTTCGAGGTATGGCCCTAAGGTGTCGTGACATCTCACGAATTATTAACTTGTTCTAGTCTTAGAATTCTGCATGCTAGGCTAGTAATTGGATGCATGGTTTGTTGATTTGCTATGGATGGTAGGCATGCGGAATAACTTTGGTTGCTCTTGTTTGTTTGGAATTTCAGGGGCGAAATTCCTAAGGGGGAGAGAATGTAACGACCCGTATTTTTACGGATCGAAACATTGTTAAACTATATGCTTTAAGTCTTATTGTTGATAAGTCGTTCAGAGTTTAAGTCTTTTGGAGCTTGTGTCGTGTAGGAGCATAGATGACTTAAGGTGTTGCCGAGTTAAGGTAGGTAGCGACTTATAGGGTTAACGACTTAGAGCTTAAGTCGTATGGGAGGTTAACTCGTGTGTTGTTTGGCTCGTAAGGAGGTTAGGTAGGGAAGCTAACTCGTATATGGATAGGTCGTGTACGGGTTACGAGTTATGGGTTAGCTTAGGTCGTAGTTGACGACTTAAGGAAATACGAGTTGGCTATTATGACCTAAGTGTTTTGAGCGACCTTAATTAGTTAGTGGCACTAGTTAACGACCTAAGAGTCAGCGGGTTAGTGGGGTTAGCGACTTAGGGGCTGGAACGAGTTAGTGAGTTACTGGGGTTTTAAGTCGTAAACGACTTATAGGAACAGACGACCTATAGGATGTAACGACTTAAAGGTTGGTGGCTTAAGTCGTAAGTCTCTGTGTGCTGGGATGAGTCGTATGACCGAGTTAAGGAAGTTTGCGGCATAAAGGTTCAGGAGTTAACGACCTAGTAGTAAACGACCTAAGTTAGATCTGTGTATAGTGTTAGGTCATAGACGAGATAAGGCCTGAGTCGTTAGGTCGTAAGTCGTGGGTTAGGTCCATACGGCTTAGGGCTTAGGAAGGGATGCGCGCAGAAGTTAAGTCGCGCATAGGTTGTGGGCCGTTGAGTCGTGCCTGTGTTGAGTCGTGTGTGTGTTGAACCGTATGTCGTTGAGTCGTTAGGGGCTTGAGTCGTGGACGACTCATGGGTTAGGTCGTGGACGACTCATGGGGATTTCAGCCTATAAATAGAGGGGTTTGGCTCACTTTTTGGCACTGGATTTTGAAGCGACGAAGTGCTGCCATTTTGAGAGCTCGACTTCAACACTTCTTCACTTCTTTTCTCCATTCTAATCTAGTGAATCCTTCCATCTAAATTGAAGATCAAATCGAAGATCTAGTTGAAGATCTTCATCCAACAAAGAGAGATTTCATCGATTGAAGTGAGATTTTGCCGGATCAAGCTTGATTACTTGCTGTCCAGATCTGGAGTTAGATGATTTTGAGGTGTTTAGGTGATTCGATGAGTGGTAGTTATCTCTCACACGGACCCAAAGGTGTATATTGGATCGGTGGTTTGTTTATGTGTTAAAGATAGTGATTTCGTGCATTTTTCTTAAGTTTGCATGTAGATCTATTGTTCATGATGATTTGACACCTATTTGACTACATGTTCACTTATGCAAGTTCATTCATCAAGTTGTAGAGATATTGTTCATGATTCATGCTTGTTAGATTGCATGTTAGATTTGGACACTTTATTTACAAAATTGCCATTATTGTTGTAATTGTTTATTTAGATCATGTTTGAATGATCAATTGCTTGGATTAATGTTTGATTTGATTGATT
This sequence comes from Allium cepa, assembly GCA_030765085.1. Classification (NCBI taxonomy): domain Eukaryota; kingdom Viridiplantae; phylum Streptophyta; class Magnoliopsida; order Asparagales; family Amaryllidaceae; genus Allium; species Allium cepa. Next base: position 29,916,668 of record CM060943.1, on the reverse strand, counting down.
AGTTGATCGATAACTTGATTTGGACAAGTTGGTCGAAGATGATTTAAAAGCTAAGTGGAAAGGCTTTTGAATGGTGAAAGCTGCCTGTGGCATATGAAGCGGATGTTGAAGCTCATATGGATAGATTCGATGATGATGGACTTTGCCATGATGCGATGAGGCAAACCATGATGTTGAGATGGGACTTTGCTATGATGCGATGAGGCAAAGCATGATGTTGAGTTGGGACGAGCCATGGTGATGTTCTAAGCATGGGTCACGACGACGTGCGAAGCTATGTTGATAACTCGGTGATGTGGTCCGAGTTTGTGTGGATAATGGTGGGCTCGAGAGGCGCTTGAGCTAGTGTGTGAAGAGTCGTCGAGGAGGATTACTAGGAGGCTTGGATCTTATCGTTATTGAAGGTTCTAGCATGCTCAAAGCAAGAGCACGTTGGGACGGGTCACGATGACGTTCCAGACACGGGTCATGATGACGTGTTAGTACTCTAGTCAGATGCGATAGTCCTAGGCACGGGTCATGATGACATGCGGAGTTATGTCTAGAACCGGGGTTGCCATTAACCCTTGACGGACGGCTGAAAGAAGGTGTCGGTCATTCAATTAACGGTGATATCGAGGCAATGTCAACAGTGATAGCCAGAGTCATGTATGTTTGATTGTACCATCATTCGGCCTCAAGAGCGGTGTTTTATGGGTGCTTATCTGATCTTTGTTTAGGCCTTGGGGGTTTGTATTTGGAAAACATCGACCTTGACTCGAGTGATAATTACTTTACTTAAATTGTCTGCTTTGCTATGCTTGTTTATGCTTAGTGGGTCTGGGGGCTATCACTGTAGAATGAGGTAGAGTGGGATGGTTGAGTTCCTATTCCTTTTATCCTTTATGCTCTTTTGGTATGTTTGATAGTTAATTTACTGCTCACTAAGACTGTTGTCTGACTCAAGGTTTTATGTTCAACTCTTATTACCTTGGGCTGTTCATCCATGTTGGGATGGGCAGACTAGGTAGCCGGTGACAGGTGCTGTTCTTGGCTACCAACACTGTTGATGATGAAGACGAGCTGGAGGCTATCATATTAGTTTTCTTACTATATGTACTGTATGTTCCACTGCTTGTATATGTTCTGAGTGTTATGTAGTAAGGCTTGATGTATTGATTGTTCAGATGCTTGTATCAAACCTTTATGAAGTCTATATGATGATATTCTGTTATGAGCTCACTATATACATATATTTCTCTATTGTATTTTGTCCATGCGCTGTGAGTTGTACGATAGAGTTTCTGTTTTATCTTATCTTGACTATCGTCCATGGCTGCCTGGCACGCCTTTCAGCGCACTATCTCCTTGTTTTGGTGCGGGAGTCATGGGAGGTCATCACATGCTCAGTGCTGCAACCATCCCATTAAGACTCTGAACTTGCTTTATGGTTCTTGGAGTTTGTAGATTTCTGATAGCCCTGGTCTTTTCGGGCTTGGCCCCTATCCCTCCGATGAACCTAAGGAATTTTCCAGAGGCGACTCCGAAATGACATTTTAGTGGATTAAGCTTCATTCCGTATTTCAAAAGGATATTGAACATTGACTCCAAGTCTTTGACGTGGTCAATAGAATATCGTGATTTCACCAACATGTCATCTACATAAACTTCCATGGTCTTCCAGATCTGGTCGGCAAACATCCGATTGACTAAGCGTTGATAAGTTGCGCCGGCGTTCTTTAATCCGAAAGGCATGACCTTGTAGCAGTATAATCCCAAATCGGTTACAAAGCTTGTATGCTCTTGGTCGGGTACATGCATGGGTATCTGGTCGTAGCCTGAGTAAGCATCCATGAAAGATAGTAATTCGTGTCCGGTGGTTGAATCTACAAGTTGTTCGATTCAGGGAAGTGGAAAGCTGTCCTGCGGGCAGGCTTTGTTTAAGTCAGAATAATCGATACACGTTCTCCATTTCCCATTCGGTTTTCGGACAAGTACAGGGTTGGATGCCCACTCCGGATATAAAGCATCTCTAATGAACCCATTCGATTTCAATTTATCAACTTCTTCTCTAAGGGCGACAGATCTTTCTGGATCCATACCGCGCCTTTTTTGTTTGACCGAGATATACAGCGGGTCAATATTTAGGGTCTGACTCGTGATGTCGGGCGAGATCCCACACATATCAGAATGCGTCCAAGCAAATACGTCCGAATTTTCTTGGATAAATTGACCAATTCCTGCTGTCCTTGTGGGCTTAATTGAGATCCGATTTTTAACATTTTTGAGTCATCATCATCACTGATCGGAATGTCGATTGTCAACTCGGCAGGGCAAGCTTGACTTTCTCTTGATTCGTCTCTATCTTCATTGTCTCTGGGGTCAAGATCCCTCTGGAATTGGTCGTGGTGCCCGGGCCGGAGCCCAGGCACTAATTGTCAATCGTCGACGAAACGGACGCAGAGGGATTCTTCTACGCCTTTCCCTTTTTCTTTTCGCTGTGCCTCTCGCAGCTCAGCAACATAATAGGCTCTTCCAGCAGCCTGATCTCCTTGCACAACCCCTATCCCGTGATCAGTTGGGAACTTCAGAGTTAAGCACCATGGGGCAATAGCAGCCCTAAATTCAGCAAGGGCCGGTCGGCCCAAAAAGGCATTGTACGGAGAAGGAATATCCAAGACAACAAATTGCAAAATCCGAACTCTTCGGCACTCTCCCACTCCCAATTCCACTGGCAATTCAACCATTCCTGTGGGTATCGTTGCACTTCCGTTGAAGCCGTGGACTCGTGATTGACAAGGTTTTAGGTCCTTAGCTTCCATTTTCATTAAATCATATGCTCTCTTGAACAGTATGTTCACAGAACTCCCATTATCTACTAAGATCCTCTTCATCCAAGCAGGACCAACTTGAGCGGATATAACCAGTGGGTCGATTGTGGGGGCTTCAATTCTATCAGCATCTCGACTTCTAAATACGATGTCGTCGGTCATCGTCTTTTGTTATTTGGCCAGAGCCCCGTCCTCAGAATTGCTACAACACTCGAAGTCCGTATGCCTGATCGAGCTGCCATATGACTCCATTTCCCCCCAGCTTCTGTCTGCCGGATGGGGACCACCACTTATTGTGTTGATAACCAACCTCCCACATATACGAGCGGGTTCACCCTGCCTTTCCTGATTCTGTGTACGATTTTGATTGGATGGGCCTGCCCCACCAGACTGCGGTGCCTAATGTAACGACCCGTATTTTACGTGTCGATAGATCGTAGAATTTGCAGGTTGTTAGTGTTGTTTGTGATGTCTCTAGCTTGAGTCGTTTGCAAGTTAACCCGAGTGAAGTGATGAGTCGTGACCGACTCATAGGTGTAGCCGAGTTAAGGCTTGAGTCGTAACCGACTCATAGGTTAGGTCGTGTTCGAGTTAGCTAAGTGATGAGTCGTGCTCGGGTTAGTAGAGTTTAAATGTTACGACTCATAGGATGGTAGGCTTATAAGGTTTAGACCGACCTAAGGTAGATAGGTCGGTAGAGCGACCTAAGGTGGACAGGTTGGGTCGAGCGACCTATAGGAGTAGCGGCTCAGGCGTGTTGGACCGACCTAAGGGTATTGCCGAGTTAAGGAGTTGAAGGGTTTACATGTTGCCGAGTTAACTAAGACTTAGGTCGTGTACGAGTTAGTGGAAGTAACGACTTAAGGTTTTGGCCGACCCAGGAAGTTAGGTCGTTTAGGTGTTAGGTCGTGAGTAGGGGTATACGACCTAAGGAGCTAACGAGTTAAGAGGGGTAACGACCTATAGACTTGTACGAGTTAGCGAGTTAGGAGATAGGTCGTAAACGACTTATAGGGGTTACGACCTAAGTTAGGTCGTTGAACGACCTAAGGGTTAGTGGTAGGACGTAATATATTAGGTCGTGTGTTAGGCCTGGGGAGTTAGGTCGTTAACTCGGTAGGTTGTTATCTCGTGAAGGTTTTAAGTCGTTGGGAGGATGAGTCGTTAAGTCGCATATAGGAATAAGTCGTGTGTGTTAACCCGTGTGTGTTTGGTTGAGTCGTCATACGACTTAAGGCTTAGGTGTATTAGCGGCTGTGTGTTGAGTCGTTAGTCAGTTGGGTTTAGGTCGGCAAGAAACTAGGTCGTGTGACCCTATGTGTGTGTCGTATAATGAGTCGGCTAGGGGTTAGCACTTGTATTGAGTTGATAAGTCGGCAAGGTGTTAGTAGTTGTGTCGCATAGGTCGGCAGCGACCTATGTTAGGTCGGAATCTTTTAGGTCGGCAACGACCTAATAGCGAGCTCCGAGTTATGAAGGTGGCCGAGCTAGGGGGAATTCCAGCCTATAAATAGTGGACTTTGGCTCACTTTTTGGCACCGGTTTTTGAAGCGACGAAGTGCTGCCATTTTGGAGACTCGACTACAGTATTTTCTTCACTTCTTTCTCTACTTCTATCAAGTGCTAACATCCATTGAAGATCGAAGATCAAGATCAAAGATCCAAGTGTCCAAGTTGAAGATCTTCATCCGTTTGAGCTAGAATTCATCATTTCAAGTGAGATTTCGCCGGATCAAGCCGTGATCTCCGCTGTCCAGATCTGAAGTGTTGTGATTTTGAGGTGTTTGGGTGATTTGGTGAGTGGTAGTTATCTCTCACGCGGATCCAAAGGAGTATATGGGATTGGTGATATGTTTATGTGTTAAAGTTAGCGTTTTCTCGCATTTTCCTTAAGTCTGCATGTAGATCCATCATGTTTGAAGATGTTTATCTATTAAAGTTATTTAACAAGTATTAGAGACAAAACCCATGTTTTAGATTTGATAGATCTATGCTAAAAACCATGATTTCACATATGTTGGACTTTTGCACACTTAATTACGAAATTGCCATTATAATTGATATTGCTTAATAGATCTTGTTTGAATGCTTGAATGTTTGAATGTATGCTAGATTTGATTGCTCCAAGTTAGCTTGTAGTTGATTTGGAACAAGATGATTGAAGATGATTCAAAAGCTACGGAAGAAGGCTCTTGAATGGTGAAAGCTGCTTAAGGCGTATGTAGCGGATGTTGAAGCTCATATGCGTAGATTGGATGATGTTGAGATGGAACTTTGCCATGATGCGATAAGGCAAACCATGTTGTTGAGTTGAGACTTTGCTTTGGTACGATGAAGCGAAGTATGATGTGAGTCTTGGCTTAATCCAGGCAGGGATCATTCCAAGCATGTTGATAACTTGAAGGGTAGTTCAAGTTGGTTGATAATGGATTACTCAAGAGGTAGCTTGGGCTAAGTTGATAGTAGTCGTCGAGAAGGATGACAAGGAGGCTTGGATCTCATCGTTATTGAAGGTTCTAGCAAACCTAAAGCAGGAGTACATAGGGACGCCTAAAAGACTACAGGCAGGTAGTCGAGTACTCTGGGCCAAGAAGATAAGTCCTAGGCACAAGGCAGTGTGCGGAGTTTTGTCTAGAACCGGGGTTACCATTAGCCCTTGACAGATGGCTCAGGAAGGAGTCGGTCATTCAATTAACGGTGATTTCGAAGCAAGGTTAACAGTGATAGCCAGAGTCATGGATGTTTGGATGTTTGGTTGTATCATCATTCGGCTTCAAGAGCGGTGTTTTCTGGGTGCTTATCTGATCTTGGTTTAGGCCTTGGGGGTTTGTATTTGGAAAACATCGTCCTTGACTCGAGTGATTATTGCTTTACCTTACTTATCTGCTATGTTATGCTTACTTCTCCTTAGTGTGTGTCTGGGGGCTATCACTGTAGAAAGAGGTGGAGTGGGATGGTTTGGTTCCTATTCCTTTATTTCCTTATGCTCTTTTGGTATGCTTGATTGTTAATTTACTGCTCACTAAGACTTTGTCTGACTCAAGGTTTTATGTCTCCTCTTATTACCTTGGGCTGTTCATCCATGTTTGGGATGGGCAGACTAGGTAGCAGGTGGCAGGTGCTGTGCTTAGAGTTTTCCGCTGATGATGACGAAGACGAGCAGGAGGCTATGCATATTATTTTCCTATATGTACTGGGTGTTCCGCTGTTGTATCTGATTGAGTGATGTAGTGAGGCTCTGATGTATTGATGATTCATTTGATTGTATAAAACTGCTATGTTGCTTATATGATGATGTTGTGTTCTATGGAGCTTCACTATATTATATTTCTCTATTGTATTTTATCCATGCGCTGTGAGTTACGATAGAGATTCTGCGATTTTATTTTACCCTGACTATCGTCCATGGCTGCCTTGCACACCTTTCAGCGCATTATTCCCTTGTTTTGGTGCGGGAGTCATGGGCGGTCGTCACATTTGGTATCAGAGCTTTGGTTAATCGATTTTAGCCAACGCTCGCTGACGTAATTACGTAAGAGAGACGTAATTGTATTTTGATGGATGATTACTATATATAATATAGTAGCTTAGAAGGATTTGAACTCCTTATGCAGTTGTTTCTTAAGGTGTTCTAATCATTCTTTTTACAGATATTAAGGATGAGCAGAAGTGAGAGACAAGCTGCGAGAGATAGCCGTGCTGCTAGGGAAGCTGTTGACTATGCTGCGATGTTCGAAGCAATGATGACTTCGATCATGAGGAGGGTACCAGCTTCTGGATCATCTGTAGATGTTGGAGTTCAAGTCCAGGCTCCAAGGCCAGTGGATTTTGCCAAGCTTTGCAAGGATTATACTTCTCTTGGAGGAAAAGCTTTCCTGGGGACGGAATCTACTATTGAGGTACAGAGATGGATTGATGCTTGCCGAAAGATTTTTGGTGATCTAGGGATTGAGGATGCAACCAAGAGAAAGCTTGCATCGAGGCAGCTTCAGGGAAGAGCTGCGGATTGGTGGAATTCTATCACTATAGATACACAAGAGGAGGAGATTACTTGGGAGCAATTCCAAGTTAGATTTGAAGCCAAGTTCATCTCTACTGCTCAGAGGTCTGTTTTGTTCAAGAGATTTGTAGAGCTCAAGCAGGGAGGGAGGCCAGTTCTTGAGTACATTTCGGAGTTCGAAGCTTTGTCTAAGTATGCCAGATCGTATATTGATTCTCCATACCAGAAGAATGAAAAGTTTGTGACCGGTCTGGATGCTTATCTTGGAAGGCAGTTGGTGGATCACTTGGACGATCCATTCGAGAAGCTGGTGGAGAAAGCTTTGAGGCATGAGAGTTTGTTCCCTAAGGAAAGTTCTGTTGTTGCTGTAACCAGGGAAGGATCTAAACCACAGCAGGGTGGAAATAAGAAGAGGAAGCAGCAGCAACAGAGGTGCAAGGATGGCCAGAAGAAGCTGAAGGGTGAGGTGACTTGCTATAACTGCCAGCAGAAGGGCCATCTTTCCAAGGATTGTAGGAATCCCAAGGTGCCGGGAAAATGTTACAACTGTGACAAGCTGGGGCATATCAAGAAGGATTGCCCAGAGCCGAGGAAAAATAGGCAGATTGTGCAGGCCTATGCTTTGGAAGCTGTGCCGTCATCTTCAAAAGCTCCTACTGCTGAAGAAAAGGGGAGGAGTGTGGTGGTTCAAGGTACTCTTTCCATTTGTGGTGTTCCAGTTAGAGTGTTGTTTGATACTGGAGCGTCGCATTCTTTTGTTTGTGATGATTTGGTAAGCCGGTTAGGTTTGCAACCGGACAATGTTGATAGGCCATTGGTCGTGACTAATCCAGTGGGGGGTTCGTCATGTTTGTGTATGATATGCCGTGGTCTAGTTGTTTCGAGTCATGATTGCTCGTTTGTTTGTGATTGCTTTGTTCTGAACTTTGCGGGGTTCGGAATTATTTTGGGTATGGACTGGCTTAGGAAGTTTGCGGCTAGGATTGATTGTGAGAGGCTGGAGGTGACAGTCGGGAATGTGGAAGGGCGAAAGGTTGTGATACGATGTAAGCATGAGGAAGGCGTCTTCATGAGCTTCATGTATTCGCTGGTTGTTCCACGGGAAGGACTGTCATCGGTGCCTATTGTGAATGGATTTGAGGATGTCTTTGACGAAGTCAAAGGGTTGCCGCCGCATAGGGAGATCGAGTTTCGTATCGATCTAGTTGAGGGAGCCAGGCCTGTTGTGATGCCTCTTAGGCGGATGGCACCGAGGGAGCAGCAAGAGCTGAAGGTGCAAGTTGATGACCTTTTACGGAAAGGATTCATTCGGAGAAGTGTGTCCGAATGGGGTGCGCCCGTTGTGTTCGCAACCAAAGCGGATGGATCGTTGAGGTTGTGTGTGGATTATCGTGAGCTGAATAAGGTGACTAGAAAGAACAAGTATCCATTGCCGAGAATAGATGACTTGTTTGATCAGCTTCACGAGGTTAAGGTGTTTTCTCAGATGGATTTGGCAACGGGATTTCACCAGTGAGAGTGGCGAGGGATAGTGTGCCGAAGACTGCTTTCAGGACACCATCCGGGTTTTATGAGTGGCTGGTGATGCCGTTTGGATTGACTAACGCGCCAGCATATTTTGTGGATCTTATGAATAGAGTATTCAGAGATCAGTTGAATAAGTTCGTGCTTGTGTTCGTTGATGATATTTTGGTTTATTCCAGAACTGAGGAAGAGCACAAGATGCACTTGAGGATTGTTTTGGAAATCTTGCGGAAACATCAGCTGAAGGCTAAGTTTTCGAAGTGTCACTTCTGGAAGAGTGAAGTGAGGTTCTTAGGTCATGTTATCTCTGGAAATGGAATAGCGGTTGATCCCGCTAAGGTGGCAGCGATCCAGGATTGGGTTAGACCTAAGAATGCATCTGATGTGAGAAGTTTTCTTGGACTAGCAGGATATTATCGTCGGTTTATCAAGGACTTTTCCAAGATAGCTGCACCGTTGACAGGATTGACGAAGAAGAACCAAGTGTTCAAATGGGATGACAAGTGTGAGCAAGCTTTCGTAATCCTGAAAGAGCGACTGACGAGTGCTCCTGTATTGACTATTCCAAGTGGGAATGAGGAGATGGTGGTTTACACCGATGCATGTGGCACTGGACTGGGAGCAGTGCTAATGCAGAAGGATAAAGTTGTTGCGTATGCTAGTCGACAACTGAAGCCGCATGAAAGGAATTATCCAACTCATGATTTGGAGTTAGCAGCGATAGTGTTTGCTTTGAAGATGTGGAGACATTACCTATTGGGAGTTAGATTTGAGTTGTTCACAGATCATAAGTCGTTGAAGTATCTGTTCTCCCAAAAGGATCTGAATCTTCGACAGCAAAGGTGGTTAGAGTTTCTAGCATCTTATGATTTTGGTATAGCCTATACTCCGGGAAAAGGAAACGCAGTGGCTGATGCGTTAAGTCGAAGGCATGCAGGTTTGGGAGCCATGTTTTCGGAGTGGAAGAGTCTCGAGTATTTGGCTGAGTTTGATTTCAGGCCTAGATGCGAGTTGGAACCTGAGATGTTGGCAAACTTATCAATAAGGCCTACTCTTGTGGAAAGAATTGGCGAGAGCCAAAAGAAAAATGATAAGCTTGTCAAGATTATCCGTGATTTGGAATCTGGATTGGAACCAGAGAAGGATAAGGGATTCGAGGTCGATCGAGAGGGTTGGCTTCGAAAGCAAGAACGATTGGTTGTTCCCGATATAGATGGATTGAGAGATGAAGTTCTGAGGGAAAGTCATCACTCGAAGTTGACAATTCATCCAGGTGGAAATAAGATGTACCGGGATATGAAGAGAGCTTACTACTGGGAAGGTATGAAGAAGGATGTTGGAAATTTTATTTCCAAGTGTATGAACTGTCAGTTGGTGAAAGCTGAGCAGAAGAAGCCCAGTGGATTACTTCAGCCATTAGAGGTTCCTACGTGGAAATGGGAGCAAGTGTCGATGGATTTTATCGATAGTCTACCTAGAACCAGGGCAGGGAATGAAGGGATTTGGGTCATTGTAGATCGTTTGACCAAGAGTGCAAGGTTCATTCCTGTTCGATCGACTAGAACTGCATCGAAGTTGGCTGAGTTGTATGTGAAGTGGATTGTTCGATTCCATGGTGTTCCGAAGAGTATAGTGAGCGATCGAGATCCGTTGTTCACTAGTGGATTTTGGAAGGGCTTCCAGGAAGTTTTGGGAACTGAGTTGTGTTTGAGTACAGCTTATCACCCTCAAACGGATGGCCAGACTGAAAGAATCAACCGAGTTTTGGAAGATCTTCTTAGGGCTTGTGTTTTGGACTTTGGAGGATCATGGGAAGATCACCTTCATTTGGTGGAGTTTGCTTATAACAACAGTTATCAGTCTAGCATTGGGATGGCACCATATGAAGCATTATATGGAAGACCGTGTAACTCTCCGACATGTTGGTTAGAAACTGGAGAAATGTTGATACTTGGGCCAGAGATGATTCGACAGACTTCGGATTGTATAGAGATCATTCGGCAAAGAATGAAGGCAGCCCAAGATCGTCAGAAAAGTTATGCAGATAATCGTCGAAAGGATTTGGAGTTCGACGTAGGTGATATGGTTTTTGTGAAGATTTCTCCATTGAAGAATGTTATTAGATTCGGGAACAAAGGAAAGTTGACTCCGAGATTTGTTGGACCATTCCCGATTATCGAGCGAATTGGAAAGCTCGCTTATAGATTGGAGTTACCGGCAAAGATGGCGGGTGTGCACAATGTTTTTCATGTATCTTATCTACGGAAGTATGTGCACGACCCAAGTACGGTGGTTTCTGCTGATAGCTGTGAAGACTTAGAGGTTGATCCAGTGGTTACGAGACCTCGTAAGCCGCTTCGTATTGTTGAAACCGATACGAAACAGCTTAGGAGGAAGACGATTACGTTGCTCAAGGTACAATGGAGTGACGATGTTAACGACTGTACGTGGGAGGAGGAAGAGAGGATGAAGGCAGCTCATCCCGGACTCTTCGAGGTATGGCCCTAAAGTGTCGTGACATCTCATGAATTTGTAACTTGTTCTAAGTCTTAGAATTCTGCATGCTAGGCTAGAATTGGTTGCATGGTTTGTTGATTGCTTTGGATGGTAGGCATGCGGAATATCTTTGATTGCTGTTGTTTGCTTGGAATTTCGGGGGCGAAATTCCTAAGGGGGAGAGAATGTAACGACCCGTATTTTACGTGTCGATAGATCGTAGAATTTGCAGGTTGTTAGTGTTGTTTGTGATGTCTCTAGCTTGAGTCGTTTGCAAGTTAACCCGAGTGAAGTGATGAGTCGTGACCGACTCATAGGTGTAGCCGAGTTAAGGCTTGAGTCGTAACCGACTCATAGGTTAGGTCGTGTTCGAGTTAGCTAAGTGATGAGTCGTGCTCGGGTTAGTAGAGTTTAAATGTTACGACTCATAGGATGGTAGGCTTATAAGGTTTAGACCGACCTAAGGTAGATAGGTCGGTAGAGCGACCTAAGGTGGACAGGTTGGGTCGAGCGACCTATAGGAGTAGCGGCTCAGGCGTGTTGGACCGACCTAAGGGTATTGCCGAGTTAAGGAGTTGAAGGGTTTACATGTTGCCGAGTTAACTAAGACTTAGGTCGTGTACGAGTTAGTGGAAGTAACGACTTAAGGTTTTGGCCGACCCAGGAAGTTAGGTCGTTTAGGTGTTAGGTCGTGAGTAGGGGTATACGACCTAAGGAGCTAACGAGTTAAGAGGGGTAACGACCTATAGACTTGTACGAGTTAGCGAGTTAGGAGATAGGTCGTAAACGACTTATAGGGGTTACGACCTAAGTTAGGTCGTTGAACGACCTAAGGGTTAGTGGTAGGACGTAATATATTAGGTCGTGTGTTAGGCCTGGGGAGTTAGGTCGTTAACTCGGTAGGTTGTTATCTCGTGAAGGTTTTAAGTCGTTGGGAGGATGAGTCGTTAAGTCGCATATAGGAATAAGTCGTGTGTGTTAACCCGTGTGTGTTTGGTTGAGTCGTCATACGACTTAAGGCTTAGGTGTATTAGCGGCTGTGTGTTGAGTCGTTAGTCAGTTGGGTTTAGGTCGGCAAGAAACTAGGTCGTGTGACCCTATGTGTGTGTCGTATAATGAGTCGGCTAGGGGTTAGCACTTGTATTGAGTTGATAAGTCGGCAAGGTGTTAGTAGTTGTGTCGCATAGGTCGGCAGCGACCTATGTTAGGTCGGAATCTTTTAGGTCGGCAACGACCTAATAGCGAGCTCCGAGTTATGAAGGTGGCCGAGCTAGGGGGAATTCCAGCCTATAAATAGTGGACTTTGGCTCACTTTTTGGCACCGGTTTTTGAAGCGACGAAGTGCTGCCATTTTGGAGACTCGACTACAGTATTTTCTTCACTTCTTTCTCTACTTCTATCAAGTGCTAACATCCATTGAAGATCGAAGATCAAGATCAAAGATCCAAGTGTCCAAGTTGAAGATCTTCATCCGTTTGAGCTAGAATTCATCATTTCAAGTGAGATTTCGCCGGATCAAGCCGTGATCTCCGCTGTCCAGATCTGAAGTGTTGTGATTTTGAGGTGTTTGGGTGATTTGGTGAGTGGTAGTTATCTCTCACGCGGATCCAAAGGAGTATATGGGATTGGTGATATGTTTATGTGTTAAAGTTAGCGTTTTCTCGCATTTTCCTTAAGTCTGCATGTAGATCCATCATGTTTGAAGATGTTTATCTATTAAAGTTATTTAACAAGTATTAGAGACAAAACCCATGTTTTAGATTTGATAGATCTATGCTAAAAACCATGATTTCACATATGTTGGACTTTTGCACACTTAATTACGAAATTGCCATTATAATTGATATTGCTTAATAGATCTTGTTTGAATGTTTGAATGTATGCTAGACTTGATTGCTCCAAGTTAGCTTGTAGTTGATTTGGAACAAGATGATTGAAGATGATTCAAAAGCTACGGAAGAAGGCTCTTGAATGGTGAAAGCTGCTTAAGGCGTATGTAGCGGATGTTGAAGCTCATATGCGTAGATTGGATGATGTTGAGATGGAACTTTGCCATGATGCGATAAGGCAAACCATGTTGTTGAGTTGAGACTTTGCTTTGGTACGATGAAGCGAAGTATGATGTGAGTCTTGGCTTAATCCAGGCAGGGATCATTCCAAGCATGTTGATAACTTGAAGGGTAGTTCAAGTTGGTTGATAATGGATTACTCAAGAGGTAGCTTGGGCTAAGTTGATAGTAGTCGTCGAGAAGGATGACAAGGAGGCTTGGATCTCATCGTTATTGAAGGTTCTAGCAAACCTAAAGCAGGAGTACATAGGGACGCCTAAAAGACTACAGGCAGGTAGTCGAGTACTCTGGGCCAAGAAGATAAGTCCTAGGCACAAGGCAGTGTGCGGAGTTTTGTCTAGAACCGGGGTAAACATTAGCCCTTGACAGATGGCTCAGGAAGGAGTCGGTCATTCAATTAACGGTGATTTCGAAGCAAGGTTAACAGTGATAGCCAGAGTCATGGATGTTTGGATGTTTGGTTGTATCATCATTCGGCTTCAAGAGCGGTGTTTTCTGGGTGCTTATCTGATCTTGGTTTAGGCCTTGGGGGTTTGTATTTGGAAAACATCGTCCTTGACTCGAGTGATTATTGCTTTACCTTACTTATCTGCTATGTTATGCTTACTTCTCCTTAGTGTGTGTCTGGGGGCTATCACTGTAGAAAGAGGTGGAGTGGGATGGTTTGGTTCCTATTCCTTTATTTCCTTATGCTCTTTTGGTATGCTTGATTGTTAATTTACTGCTCACTAAGACTTTGTCTGACTCAAGGTTTTATGTCTCCTCTTATTACCTTGGGCTGTTCATCCATGTTTGGGATGGGCAGACTAGGTAGCAGGTGGCAGGTGCTGTGCTTAGAGTTTTCCGCTGATGATGACGAAGACGAGCAGGAGGCTATGCATATTATTTTCCTATATGTACTGGGTGTTCCGCTGTTGTATCTGATTGAGTGATGTAGTGAGGCTCTGATGTATTGATGATTCATTTGATTGTATAAAACTGCTATGTTGCTTATATGATGATGTTGTGTTCTATGGAGCTTCACTATATTATATTTCTCTATTGTATTTTATCCATGCGCTGTGAGTTACGATAGAGATTCTGCGATTTTATTTTACCCTGACTATCGTCCATGGCTGCCTTGCACACCTTTCAGCGCATTATTCCCTTGTTTTGGTGCGGGAGTCATGGGCGGTCGTCACATGAACAAACTGATCCAACTTTCTCTTTCTGATCAGCTTTTCAATGAGGTCTTGCAAATGTCTACACTCATTGGTATTATGTCCATAACTTTCATGGAATCTATAGAACTTTCCTGTTTGGATCTTCCTTTCCAACGAAGGCTTTGGAGTAGGCTTTGTGTATTGCATAGTATTACAAGTCTGTAGGTACACGTTTTCCAGCGACGTGTTAAGTGGTGTATAACTGTCAAACATTGCGGCTCTACGCCTTGGACCATGATTCTGATCTTGCTTCTTGTTCCGGTTATCATCGTTCCTTGGTTGTTGAGTCTGTTTATTTTGGATATTCAATTGAACTTTTCCTGAGCTTTCACCAGATTGTTTAACCGCAACATTACTTTGAATCCCTTCACTGCTGGGCCTTGCATCGTCCTGCTTCCTAGACTGTTTTGCATCCTTTCACCTCAAGAATTGAGCGGCTTTGAAATAGAAACGATCCAACGATGTGGGAGGCTTTCCAGCTAACCAATTTCCAAACTCGGAGTCGGGATCGATTCCTTTAGTCAAAGCCATTAAGGTAGAATTATCATTGGGATTGGTTATCTCTGCGCACGCAGCATTGAATCTCTCCAAATATCGCCTAAGTGTCTCTCCGGAAGCTTGAGTGACAATTGATAAAGTATTTACATCTTTAGGCCTTGCGATATGCATACGAAACTGTTCAATAAATTTAGTAGCTAACTGATCAAATGAAGAAAGAGACCGTGGTGGTAGTCGTGTAAACCACATCGTTGCAATTTCCCCCAAGGAAATGGAAAACTACGGCATTTTACTGCATCATCAGCCCTTGCGGCAGTCATTGACCATTCGTATTTCAAAATATGTTGATTAGGGTTGGAATTCCCCTCATACATGGGCAGAGTTGGCATTCTGAATCGCCAAGGGGGTTCAGCATATAATATGTCATTTGTAAACGGAGTATGACTTCGGGAGATTCCCTAATCGTCATTTGCGAGACCCTGACTCTCGCGAATCATCTGGCGTATCATAGCCGAGAGGTCTGGTGCAACCATATTCTGAGCGTGATGAGCCAAAGTGTGGTTGGGTTCCACATCGCGGGGTAGGATCGGACGCTGTCGACGATCCATATCTCGCCTCCTTGGCTCGATTTCCTCTGGAATATAAGGTTCAGGAGCATGTCCCTGTTGTTGATAATTCTGATTTTGAGCACTAACTCTTGTCTCTGCAGCGGTCGTGGCAGCACGATTATCTATAGTATACTGTGGAGCAGTACCTCCTCGGGAGGAAGGTCCTGTATGAAAACTCGTAGAAGGGTCAACTCTTATTTGCCCAACAGTCCGTGCCTGCTGATAGTCAGCAGCTTGCGCATGATTTCCGTCTAGCCTAGGATGGGTAGATCTGCCATTGTGGCCAGATGAAGTAGAACTTTCGGTGGAAGAATTAGGAGCGTGATCCCTTCTGGATCTTCTTCGCCTTTGGCGATTTAGCTGATTGGTAAATTCAGCGTTAGCGCGCAACTGCTCAGCTAGCTGTTGGCGACTTTGGGTTAGTTCCTGGAGCAATGCCTGGAACTCTTGCTTGGTGACCGGGCCTGATTGATCTGCAGGTCCGGTAACGTCTTGGTTGGTTGATTGTGGCTGGGCAGGATTCCGTCTGTCCCGACCTTCTTGATCACCAACGTTGGATGTTGTTCTGATACTCACCATCTTGAGGGGTAGGATCCTTTCCTTGACTTTATGCAAATCTGAGTAGAACGAAAGGAATCTGAAATTAAAATGTGGATCTCTCTCTTAGATTTATGCAATCCGGTATCGATGATAGATCCAAGGAGCAGGAGAAAAACTTGATTTTCTCAGTAAAAGCACCAAAGTGTTTGTGTCAAAATTGGGCACAACACTCTTCGTAAGTTTATGAAGAGATAATAAATGAAGAAAGCAAATTGGAAATATAGATTACCTAACAAAATCTCCAAGCAACAAAAAATAAATTGCACAGAAGACAACAATTTAGAGTGGTTCGGCGATTTGCCTACGTCCACTATGAGTTTTCTTATTTTATTGCTTGTCGTTCGGAGAATACAACTTTTTGATGACAAAGTACAGTAGTTTGTAAGCCAAAATTCGAAATCAGGGGCAGCAGCGGTGCTATGGAGTGATTCTGGCAGAGTCTGGGCGTTGCTTTTTACTAAGAATTCTCCGATCCCCTTTCTGAATGACCAAGGGCTCTATTTATAGGTGTAGGAGGCTGATATTTTGCCTAAAATTTGGGGAGAACGCTTCTGGCTCGTGAGGGGGCCCACATGGCCGAAATCTGGAGATCCGGGCTCATATTGGGATCGATTCGACCCTTGGTTCGAATCGATCAAAAAAATTGTCCAATCGTGACGAAACTTGGCGTGAACATTCTTCCATGCATACGCAAGCTCATGTGAAAATTTCATAGCATTTGGATTTGTAGATCTCGAGTTATGATCGATTCAAAATGGAGTTTTCGCCCTATGGATACGTTCGAATCGATATGATTCAAATCCATAGGCTCGAATCCAAGCTTTTGCTCATGATGGTAATGTCGTGGTGCGTATGCTCCGAGTCAATCCTCCTTTTTCTCCGAGTTTTCTGGGTCATGCCTTTGGTTTTAGCCGCGTTTACATGATGGATTCGAAGAGTTGGATTCGAAGGCACGCTTCCTTCGAATCGATGGAACTATTACTTGTTCGAATCGATCAAAGCATTTGATCGATTCGAGTTTGCCTCAATTGGAGGATTCAAAGACGAGTTTTGGAATGGAGCCGAGGCTTCTTCACTTGCATGGATTCGAGCAACCTTTCCCCCGATGGATTCGAGCTAGGGCATACAAGGATGGATTCGAACCAGAGCTACCTCCTATGGATACGACCTCAAAGCTTTCTCGATGGAGTTGAAGCAAGGTATGTTCCGATGGAATCGGACCATGGCTGACTACTGATGGATTCGAACCATGGTTGTTCCTTCCACCTACTTGTGACTGCTTGAGCGTACGAAGTCGGATTCTCCCGAAATTCGGAACGTTGGTTTCCACAGCTTTGCTCGGCGTGTTTTATCGATTGTGGCCCGATCCGGACTGGGGAAAAATTCATCGTTATTTGTAGCTATCCGGCAGTCATTCAATGTTGAGGGCGTCTGATGCCGTTTTTCCAATCAGTTCCTTGGTATCTCGGCCTTGCCAAAAGGTGGGATAACAACTGGTTAGTTTCATACCCAAAAAATCCTATCCGAACCACAATCGGGTCATGGATGTTTTTGACCCTTCGTTTTTTCGTCACGTGGATTTTTTCTGTAAAATGGGATCCCCGTGGCTAGTCTATGATTTACCATCACTGGAGAGTAGTGCACCATTGTACTACATCGTTTCAAATCCATGCATCCATTTCTAAAGGTCGTACGGCACTGTTTCGTCATTTTGGACGGATGTTGCACCTGGCACCGTAGATGTTGCACCCTATGGATATCGATTCTTCGGAGGGCCGTAACACTTGACTCGTTTAAAGTTACGGGATCCATAACCAGTCAAAACGAAGTTATCTATGAGTTCTACAGCTATGACGGCTTTCAGCCGTCACTGGTTAGTTTCGTACCCAAAAAATCCTATCTGAACCTCAATCGGGTCATGGAAGTTTTTTACCCTTCGTTTTTCTTCACGTGGATTTTTTCTGTAAAACGGGATCCCCGTGGCTGGTCTATGACTTACCATCGCTGGAGAGTGGTGCAGCATGGTACTGCACCATTTCAAATCCGTGCACCCATTTCTAAAGGTCGTACGGCACTGTTTCGTCATTTTGGACGGATGTTGCACCTTGCACCGTAGATGTTGCACCCTGTGGATATCGATTCTTTGGAGGGCCATAACTCTTGGCTTGTTTAGATTTACGGGAGCCATAACAAGTCAAAACGATGGTATCTGTGATTTCTACAGCTTGACAGCTTTCAGCCGTCACTGGGTAGTTTCATACCCAAATAATCCTATCCGAACCTCAATCGGGGCAAGGAAGTTTTTTACCCTTCCTTTTGTCGTCACGTGGATTTTTCTGCAAAACGGGATCCCCGTGGCTGGTCTGTGATTTACCGTCGTTGGAGAGTAGTGCACCATGATACTGCACCGTTTCAAATCCATGCACCCATTTCTAATGGTGGTATCGCACTATTTCGTCATTTTGAACGGATGTAGCACCTTGCACCGTAGATGTTGCACCATGTTGATATCGATTCTCCGGAGGGCCATAACTCTTGGCTCGTTTAGATTTACGGGAACCATAACCAGTCAAAACGAAGGTATCTGTGAGTTCTATAGCTATGACGGCTTTCAGCCATCACTGGTTAGTTTCATACACAAAAAATCCTATCCGAACCGCAATCAGGTCATGGATGTTTTTTACGCTTCGTTTTTCCTCACGTGGATTTTTTCTCTAAAACGGGATCCCCGTGGCTGGACTATGATTTACCATCGCTGGAGAGTGGTGCACCATGGTACTGCACCGTTTCAAATCCATGCACCCATTTCTAAAGGTCGTACGACACTGTTTCGTCATTTTGGACCGATGTTGCACCTTGCACCGCAGATGTTGCACCCTGTGGAAATCGATTCTTCGGAGGGCCATAACTCTTGGCTCGTTTAGAGTTACGGGAGCCATAACCAATCAAAACGAAGGTATCTGTGAGTTCTACAGCTATGACGGCTTTCAGCCGTCACTGGTTAGTTTCATACCCAAAAAATCCTATCTGAACCTCAGTCGGGTCATGGAAGTTTTTTATCCTTCGTTTTTCCTCACGTGGATTCTTTCTGTAAAACGGGATCCCCGTGGTGGGTCTATGATTTACCATCGCGGGAGAGTTGTGCACCATGGTACTGCACCGTTTCAAATCTATGCACCCATTTCTAAAGGTCGTACCGCACTGTTTCATCATTTTGGACGGATATTTTACCTTGCACCGTAGATGTTGCACCCTGTGGATATCGATTCTTCGGAGGGCCATAACTCTTGGCTCGTTTAGAGTTACGGGAGCCATAACCTGTCAAAATGAAGGTATCTGTGAGTTCTACAGCTATGACGGATTTCAGCCGTCATTGGTTAGTTTCATACCCAAAAAATCCTATCCGAACCTCAATCGGGTCAAGGAAGTTTTTTACCCTTCGTTTTATCGTCACGTCGATTTTTTTTGTTAAACGGGATCCCCGTGCCTGGTCTATGATTTACCATCGCTGGAGAGTGGTGCACCATGCTACTGCATCGTTTCAAATCCATGCACCCATTTCTAAAGGTCGTACGGCACTGTTTCGTCATTTTGGACGGATGTTGCACCTTGCACCGTAGATGTTGCACCATGTGGATATCGATTCTTCGGAGGGCCATAACTCTTGGCTCGTTTAGATTTACGGGAGCCATAACCAGTCAAAACGAAGGTATCTGTGAGTTCTACAGCTATGAATGCTTTCAGCCGTCACAGGTTAGTTTCGTACCCAAAAAATCCTATCTGAACCTCAATCGGGTCATGGAAGTTTTTTACCCTTCGTTTTTCCTCACGTGGATTTTTTCTGTAAAACGAGATCCCCGTGGTTGGTCTATGATATACCATCGCTAGAGAGTGGTGCACCATGGTACTGCACCATTTCAAATCCATGCACTCATTTCTAAATGTCGTACGGCACTGTTTCGTCATTCTGGGCCGATGTTGCATCTTGCACCGTAGATGTTGCACCCTGTCGATATCGATTTTTCGGAGGGACATAACTCTTGGCTCGTTTAGAGTTACGGGAGCCATAACCAGTCAAAACGAAGGTATCTGTGAGTTCTACAGCTATGAATGCTTTCAGCCGTCACTGGTTAGTTTCATACCCAAAAAATCCTATCTGAACCTCAATCGGGTCATGGATGTTTTTTACCCTTCGTTTTTCCTCACATGGATTTTTTCTGTTAAACGGGATCCCCGTGCCTGGTCTATGATATACCATCGCTGGAGAGTAGTGCACCATGGTACTGCACCATCTCAAATCCATGCACTCATTTCTGAAGGTCGTACGGCACTGTTTCGTCATTCTGGACCGATGTTGCATCTTGCACGTAGATGTTGCAGCCTGTGGATATCGATTTTTCGGAGGGACATAACTCTTGGCTCGTTTAGAGTTACGAGAGCCATAACCAGTCAAAACGAAGGTATCTGTGAGTTCTACAGCTATGACGGCTTTCAGCCGTCACTGATTAGTGTCATACCCAAAAAATCCTATTCGAACCTCAATTGGGTCATGGAAGTTTTTTACCCTTCGTTTTTTGTCACGTGGATTTTTTCTGTAAAAACGGGATCCCCGTGGCTGGTCTATGAGTTACCATCGCTGGAGAGTGGTGCACCATGGTACTGCACCGTTCAAATCCATGCACCCATTTCTAAAGGTCGTACGACACTATTTCGTCATTTAGGATGGATGTTGCACCTTGCACCATAGATGTAGCACCCTATGGATATCGATTCTTCGGAGGGCCATAACTCTTGGCTCGTTTAGAGTTACGGGAGCCATAACAAGTCAAAACGAAGGTATCTGTGAGTTCTACAGCTATGACGGCTTACAGCCGTCATTGGTTAGTTTCGTGCCCAAAAAATCCTATCCGAACCTCAGTCGGGTCATGGAATTTTTTACCCTTCTTTTTTCTTCACGTGGATTTTTTCTGTAAAATGGGATCCCCGTGGCTGGTCTATGACTTACCATCGCTGGAGAGTGGTGCAGCATGGTACTGCACCGTTTCAAATCCATGCACCCATTTCTAAAGGTCGTACGGCACTGTTTCATCATTTTGGATGGATGTTGCACCTTGCACCGTAGATGTTGCACCCTGTGGATATCGATTCTTCGGAGGGCCATAACTCTTGGCTCGTTTAGAGTTACGGGAGCCATAACCAGTCAAGACGAAGGTATCTGTGAGTTCTACAGCTATGACGGCTTTTAGCCATCACTGGTTAGTTTCATACCCAAAAAATCCTATCCGAACCTCAGTCGGGTCATGGAAGTTTTTTACCCTTCGTTTTTCGTCACATGGATTTTTTCTGTAAAACGGGATCCCCGTTGCTGGTCTGTGATTTACCGTCGCTGGAGAGTGGTGTACCATGGTACTGCACCGTTTCAAATCCATGCACCCATTTCTAAAGGTTGTACCGTACTTTTTCGTCATTTTGAACGGATGTTGCACCTTCCACCGTAGATGTTGCACCATGTGGATATCGATTCTTCGGAGGGCCATAACTCTTGGCTCGTTTAGAGTTACGGGAGCCATAACCAGTCAAAACGAAGGTATCTATGAGTTCTACAGCTATGATGGCTTTCAGCCGTCACTGGTTAGTTTCATACCCTAAAAATCCTATCCGAACCGCTATCGAGTCATGGAAGTTTTTTACCCTTCGTTTTTCCTCACGTGGATTTCTTCTGTAAAACGGGATCCCCGTGGCTGGTCTATGATATACCATCGCTGGAGAGTGGTGCACCATGGTATTGCACCATTTCAAATCCATGCACCCATTTCTAAAGGTCGTACCGCTCTGTTTCGTCATTTTGGACGGATGTTGCACCTTGCACCGTAGATGTTGCACCATGTGGATATTGATTCTTCGGAGGGCCATAACTCTTGGCTCGTTTACATTTACGGGAGCCATAACCAGTCAAAACGAAGGTATCTGTGAGTTCTACAGCTATGAATGCTTTTAGCCGTCACTGGTTAGTTTCGTACCCAAAAAATCCTATCTGAAACTCAATCGGGTCATGGAAGTTTTTTACCCTTCGTTTTTCCTCACGTGGATTTTTTCTGTAAAACGGGATCCCCGTGGCTGGTCTATGATATACCATCGCTGGAGAGTGGTGCACCATGGTACTGCACCGTTTCAAATCCATGCACTCATTTCTAAAGGTCGTACGGCACTGTTTCGTCATTCTGGGCCGATGTTGCATCTTGCACCGTAGATGTTGCACCCTGTCGATATCGATTTTTCGGAGGGACATAACTCTTGGCTCGTTTAGAGTTACGGGGGCCATAACTAGTCAAAACGAAGGTATTTGTGAGTTCTACAGCTATGAAAGCTTTCAACCGTCACTGGTTAGTTTCATACCCAAAAAATCCTATCCGAACCTCAATCTGGTCATGGAAGTTTTTTACCCTTCATTTTTCCTCACGTGGATTCTTTCTGTAAAACGGGATCCCCGTGGTGGGTCTATGATTTACCATCGCTGGAGAGTGGTGCACCATGGTACTGCACCGTGTCAAATCCATGCACCCATTTCTAAAGGTCGTACCGCACTGTTTCATCATTTTGGACGGATGTTGCACCTTGCACCGTAGATGTTGCACCCTGTGGATATCGATTCTTCGGAGGGCCATAACTCTTGGCTCGTTTAGAGTTACGGGAGCCATAACCAGTCAAAATGAAGGTATCTGTGAGTTCTACAGCTATGATGGATTTCAGCCGTCACTGGTTAGTTTCATACCCAAAAAATCCCATCCGAACCTCAATCGGGTCAAGGAAGTTTTTTACCCTTCGTTTTATCGTCACGTCGATTTTTTCTGTAAAACAGGATCCCCGTGGCTAGTCTATGATTTACCATCGCTGGAGAATGGTGCACCATGCTACTGCATCGTTTCAAATCCATGCACCCATTTTTAAGGTCGGACGGCACTGTTTCGTCATTTTGGACGGATGTTGCACCTTGCACCGTAGATGTTGCACCATGTGGATATCGATTCTTCGGAGGGCCATAACTCTTGGCTCGTTTAGAGTTACGGGACCCATAACCAGTCAAAACGAAGGTATCTGTGAGTTCTTCAGCTATGAATGCTTTCAGCCGTCACTGGTTAGTTTCATACCAAAAAAATCCTATCTGAACCTCAATCGGGTCATGGAAGTTTTTTACCCTTCGTTTTTCCTCACGTGGATTTTTACTATAAAACGGGATCCCCGTGGCTGGTCTATGATATACCATCGCTGGAGAGTGGTGCACCATGGTACTGCACCATTTCAAATCCATGCACTCATTTCTGAAGGTCGTACGGCACTGTTTCGTCATTCTGGACCGATGTTGCATCTTGCACCGTAGATGTTGCAGCCTGTGGATATCGATTTTTCGGAGGGACATAACTCTTGGCCCGTTTAGAGTTACGGGAGCCATAACCAGTCAAAACGAAGGTATCGGTGAGTTCTGTTTGTGCCAAAATTGGTCACAAACACCCAATACCGCGAAAGCACCCGTTTATGTACTCAAGTCGATAACAATCAACACAGAACTCAGCAACAATCAATATGGAATTCAGATCTAAGCAACAAATCACAATAATTCACCGACAACAATCAAAAACACAGGATTTATAGTGGTTCGGCGTTCATGCCTACGTCCACTTTGAAGGTTTTCTCTTTATTGCTTTTCTTGATTAAATCGATTACAACGGATTATAGTTGATAATAGCTTTGAAATCTGAGTACAACAGTGATTCTGATGAATAGAGTTGAATCTGGCAGAGTCTTGGTGTTCAATGGCAGAAGTCCCGGAAGATCCCCTTTTCTGAAGGCTTCAGGGTGCTATTTATAGGCGTTGGAGGCCCAGATCTTGCTGAAACTCTGGGAGACCTCTTCTGGCACATGAGTGGGCCCACGCGACCGACCCCACCAAGTTTCGTCTCGATCTGACATCGATTCGAAGTCATTTCGAACCCATCAAGAAATGGTCCAATCGAGCTGAAACTTGGCAGGAACAATCTTTACCTTGCATGGAAGCTACTATGAAAATTTGGTTGCATTTGGATCAGTGGTTTAGGAGATATGATTGGTTCGAAATGAAGATTCTCGGTTAGCTGTGTGGTTCAAACAGATGGTTTCGAACCCTTGAGTTCGAATCCATGAGCGCACGTGGTTCTGCAGTGATGGATTCGAAGGAAGGATATTGGATGGGTTCGAACCCCATGGTTTCGAAGTAGATGGGTTCGAAGGTGATGATTTCGACGCACTCCATCGTGATGCGTTCGAACCAGACAATGACTACCTTTCTCACATTGAATCCATCATATCTTGAGCATACGAACTCGGATTGACTCGAAATTTGAAATGACGACACCTACGACCTTTCTTGTCATGTCCTATCAATTGTGGCCCGATCCGGACTCGGACAAAATTCATCGATATCCATAGCGGAGTGAAGTACAACCAATCTCTGAGACGAATTGTCTTTTGCTTTTGATTGATCCTTTGATATCACGGCTTTGCTAAAAAGCGGGATAACATTTGCCCCCCAAAACATGCCTTGCGGTAGGAAGGTATGTTTTGTAATGCCTTGAGTTGGATGTTCGTGTCCTATTATCAACCTGCGAAGAACTTGATAGTTTCATATGGCCTCAAATGACGATCGTTCGGGATCGAGATGTTTGGGATGAAGCGCGGCCGTTCGTGGTCAAGCGCTTAACTTCAAATGACGATCGTTCGTGATCGAGTCATTCGAGGTGAAGTGCGACCGTGCGCGGTCGAGCGTATAAATCCATGCGTCGATCGTTCGGGATCGTATGCTATTTGAGGTGAATCAGGACCATTCGCGGTCCGCGCCGTTCGTGGCATAGGATGGGATAGGACCGTTCGCGGTCGATGCCGTTCACGGCAAATGATGAAATGGGACCGTTCGCGGTCGACTGCCGTTTGTGGAAAATGATGAGATGGGACCGTTCGCGACCAAGTGCCGTTCAAGGCGAATGGTGACCGTTCGAGGTCGGATTTCATAATTAGTGAACCATGACCGTTCACGGTCGGTGCCGTTCAAGGCAGAGAGTGATCGTTCGCGATCGTGTGCCGTTCGAGCCGAATTTGTGACCGTTCGCGGTCAGGTGACGGACCTCAAGTGACGACCGTTCGCGATCAAGCCATTTGAGGTGAGGTGAGTTGTGACTGTTCGAAGTCGGGTGCCGTTCGAGGCGAATTGTGACCGTTCGAGGTCGGGTGCCGTTCGAGGTGAATTGTGTGCCCGGGAGGGCTTGGTGTTATCGATGCCAGGGTCACGTTCGGGTGAGTTCCTGGATCGTTTGTCAGGGCAGTTCATCGCCATCTCAAAGCATGCCTAAGGATCGTTCGCGACCCCATACATGTGAAGTAGCTTAGCCATTCCAGAGTTATGAGAATCAAATATCTATTAAACGGATGAGTTTCAAAAACAATGTCCAAACAAACAAAGTTTAAATGTTCAAATCAAAATCAAATGAAAGCAAAGCATGGATGTCAAAGTGTAAGTTCCCACTACGAAACGGTCAATGATCACTCAGAGCATGCCTATAGATCGTTCGCGATCTCGCACATGTGTAAATGATATAATTGCGTTAGTGGAAGCTTACAACTTGTTCATCGTTATTTCACTCAATTGATAACCAAACGGTGCCTTGATTCAGGGTCGCCTCTAGCTGATGTGGACGGTGGCCGTTCTGGTTCCGCCACAGGAGCTCGCCTCCTTACATATTGAAGGAGCATACCATTCCTGATATGCCCTTCCACCTCATCCTTCAGGTGCCTACAATCATTAGTGTTATGACCGTTTAATTCATGGAATACACAAAACTTATCTGATTTCCTTTCGTTAGAGGTTGGATCCCTTCGCATTGGCCTACGATACGGAATCTGTTCTTTGGTATCCTGATAAATTCGTTCCAGGCTCTCATTCAGCTCAGTGTAGGTGGTGAATCGTGGCTCCCTCCGTTGCCGTTTTGATCTGTCTCCGTCATTCTCAATCCTTCTTTTACCTTTATCCTTGTCTGAGTCCCTTCTAGGGGGCTTTTCGTCTTTGAGTGCATAAACTTCTATCCCATCTCCTTCTTCTCTTTCTGCATTTGCATCCTCTAATCGTAAAAACTTTTCTGCCTCATGATAGAATTCTCCCAGATCCACGGGTGGATCCTTAGTTAATGAATTTTTGAACTCCGTTCCGTCTGCTATTCCGGACACAGCCGCCATCATAACCATGGATGGATCCGGTCGATCCACCGAAGCTGCTGCCGCATTGAACCGTGTCAGGAAACTCCTCAATGTCTCTCCCGCCTTCTGTTTTAAAGTTGCCAAAGTCATCACATTCTTGGGTCTTGTAATGTGAACCCTGAATTGCCTCATAAACCTCTCAGTTAAATCATTCCACGTTCCGATGGATCCACTCTCTAGTTGCCTGAACCATAATGCCGCAATATCCGCCAAGTACAATGGAAAGCACCGGGCCATAACCTCTTCTGATGCCCCCAGCACTTCCATATGCCTCATATATTTTGTCAGATGGACCGTGGGGTCCGTTCTCCCGTCATACATATCCAACGATGGTAATTTGAAATCCGGTGGGTTCCTAGCTTGCCTCATTGCCGAAGTAAAAGGACTCCTGTTAACATCCTCCAAATCTTTTTTCACCAAACCGCCTCTCAAAGCTCGCCTAACCATCTCTGCCAACCTGTCGTTGTCTCCAAGATGTAATCCTCGTTCACTACTTTCAACCTGCCCCCCGAGTTCACGAGGGAACTCTGGGATCTGCCCCCTTGACTGAGCGTTCACTCCTCTACTACTACCGGGTTGCGCAGATGCTCCTCTTTCTCTCTTCGAAACTGGATCAACGTTCTCCATGGGTGTGCCCCCTAATCCAGGTGCTACGCCGGATGGTCCTGCTCCGTTTTGGACTCCATTGGCTTCCCTATTCTGTGCTCTAAGCTGTCCTATCTGTTGGAATAAACTCTGGATCAACTCCTCTTGCCTCTTCATCATAGTCTCCATCTCGTCCCTAGTGATGAAGATCGATGGTTGATTCGCTCCTGAGGAAGCCTCTTGACTTCCTTGATGTTCGCTTCTCTCTGGCCTTGGCCTTCTACTCGATTGTCTCGTCATAATTTCTCAAACCTGAGCTTTCAAACTCTCTCTGAATCTGCTATCAATTGGTAGAACTCTTGAATTAGCCTTCTCAGTGAAAGTACCAAAATGTTTGTGCCAAAATTGGTCACAAACACCCAATACCGCGAAAGCACCCGTTTATGTACTCAAATCGATAACAATCAACACAGAACTCAGCAACAATCAATATGGAATTCAGATCTAAGCAACAAATCACAATAATTCACAGACAACAATCAAAAACACAGGATTTATAGTGGTTCGGCATTCGTGCCTACGTCCACTTTGAAGGTTTTCTCTTTATTGGTTTTCTTGATTAAATCGATTACAACGGATTACAGTTGATAATAGCTTTGAAATCTGAGTACAACAGTGATTCTGATGAATAGAGTTGAATCTGGCAGAGTCTTGGTGTTCAATGGCAGAAGTCCCGGAAGATCCCCTTTTCTGAAGGCTTCAGGGTGCTATTTATAGGCGTTGGAGACCTAGATCTTGCTGAAACTTCGGGAGACCTCTTCTGGCAGGTGAGTGGGCCCACGCGACCGACCCCACCAAGTTTCATCTCGATCTGACATCGATTCGAAGTCATTTCGAACCCATCAAGAAATGGTCCAATCGAGCTGAAACTTGGCAGAAACAATCTTTACCTTGTATGGAAGCTACTGTGAAAATTTGGTTGCAATTGCATCAGTGGTTTAGGAGATATGATCGGTTCGGAATGAAGATTCTCGGTTGGTTGTATGGTTCGAACCGATGGTTTCGAACCCTTGAGTTCGAATCCATGAGCGCACGTGGTTCTGAAGTGATGAATTCGAAGGAAGGATATTGGATGGGTTCGAACCCCATGGTTTCGAAGTAGATGGGTTCGAAGGTGATGGTTTCGACGCACTCCATCGTGATGGGTTAGAACTAGACAATGACTACCTTTCTCACATTGAATCCATCATATCTTGAGCATACGAACTCGGATTGACTCGAAATTTGAAATGGCGACTCCTACGACCTTTCTTGTCATGTCCTATCAATTGTGGCCCGATCCGGACTCGCACAAAATTCATCGATATCCACAGCGGAGTGAAGTAGAACCAATCTCTGAGACGAATTGTCTTTTTCTTTTGATCGATCCTTTGATATCACGGCTTTGCTAAAAAGCGGGATAACAAGTTCTACAGCTAAGACAGTTTTCAGCCGTCACTGGTTAGGTTCATACCCAAAAAATCATATCCGAACCTCAATTGGGTCATGGAAGTTTTTTACCCTTCGTTTTTCGTCACGTGGATTTTTTCTGTAAAACGGGATCCCCGTGGCTGGTCTATGAGTTACCATCGCTGGAGAGTGGTGCACCATGGTACTGCACCGTTTCAAATCCATGCACCCATTTGTAAAGGTCGTACGACACTATTTCGTCATTTAGGATGGATGTTGCACCTTGCACCATAGATGTTGCACCCAGTGGATATCGATTCTTCGGAGGGCTATAACTCTTGGCTCGTTTAGAGTTACGAGAGCCATAACTAGTCAAAACGAAGGTATCTGTGAGTTGTACAGCTATGACGGCTTTCAGCCGTCACTGGTTAGTTTCGTGCCCAAAAAATCCTATCCGAACCTCAATCGGGTCATGGAATTTTTTACCCTTCGTTTTTCTTCACGTGGATTTTTTCTGTAAAACGGGATCCCCGTGGCTGGTATATGACTTACCATCGCTGGAGAGTGGTGCAGCATGGTACTGCACCGTTTCAAATCCATGCACCCATTTCTAAAGGTCGTACGGCACTGTTTCGTCATTTTGGACGGATGTTGCACCTTGCACCGTAGATGTTGCACCCTATGGATATCGATTCTTCGGAGGGCCATAACTCTTGGCTCGTTTAGAGTTACGGGATCCATAACCAGTCAAAACGAAGGTATCCGTGAGTTCTACAGCTTTGACGGCTTTTAGCCGTCACTGGTTAGTTTCATACCCAAAAAATCATATCCGAACCTCAGTCGGGTCATGGAAGTTTTTTACCCTTCGTTTTTCGTCACGTGGATTTTTTCTGCAAAACGGGATCCCCGTAGCTGGTCTGCGATTTACCGTCGCTGGAGAGTGGCGTACCATGGTACTGCACCGTTTCAAATCCATGAACCCATTTCTAAAGGTCGTACGACACTGTTTCGTCATTTTGGACGGATGTTGCACCTTGCACCGTAGATGTTGCACCATGTGGATATCGATTCTTCAGAGGGCCATAACTCTTGGCTCGTTTAGAGTTACGGGAGCCATAACCAGTCAAAACGAAGGTATCTGTGAGTTCTACAGCTATGAATGCTTTCAGCCATCACTGGCTAGTTTCATACCCAAAAAATCCTATCTGAACCTCAATCGGGTCATGGAAGTTTTTTACCCTTCGTTTTTCCTCACGTGCATTTTTTCTGTAAAACGGGATCCCCATGGCTGGTCCATGATATACCATCGCTGGAGAGTGGTGCACTATGGTACTGCACCGTTTCAAATCCATGCACCCATTTCTAAAGGTCGAACCGCGTTGTTTCGTCATTTTGGACGGATGTTGCACCTTGCACCGTAGATGTTGCGCCATGTGCATATCGATTCTTCGGAGGGCCATAACTCTTGGCTCGTTTAGAGTTAGGGGAGCCATAACCAGTCAAAACGAAGGTATCTGTGAGTTCTACAGCTATGACAGCTTTCAGCCGTCACTGGTTAGTTTCATACCCAAAAAATCCTACCCGAACCGCAATCGGGTCATGGAAGTTTTTTACCCTTCGTTTTTCCTCACGTGGATTTTTTCTGTAAAACGGGATCCCCGTGGATGGTCTATGATTTACCATCGCTGGAGAGTGGTGCACCATGGTACTGCACCGTTTCAAATGAATGCACCCATTTCTAAAGGTCGTACGACACAGTTTCGTCATTTTGGACCGATGTTGCACCTTGCACCGTAGATGTTGCACCCTGTGGATATCGATTTTCTGGAGGGACATAACTCTTGGCTCGATTGGAGTTACGGGAGCCATAACCAGTCAAGACGAAGGTATCTGTGAGTTCTACAGCTATGATGGCTTTCAGCCGTCACTGGTTAGCTTCATATCCAAAAAATCCTATCCGAACCTCAGTCGGGTCATGAAAGTTTTTTACCCTTCGTTTTTCCTCACGTGGATTCTTTCTGTAAAACGGGATCCCCGTGGCTGGTCTATAATTTACCATCGCTGGAGAGTGGTGCACCATGGTACTGTACCGTTTCAAATCCATGCACCCATTTCTAAAGGTCGTACCGCACTGTTTCATCATTTTGGACGGATGTTGCACCTTGCACCGTAGATGTTGCACCCTGTGGATATCGATTCTTCGGAGGGCCATAACTCTTGGCTCGTTTAGAGTTATGGGAGCCATAACAAGTCAAAACGAAGGTATTTGTGAGTTCTACAGCTACGACAGCTTTCAGCCGTCACTGGTTAGTTTAATACCCAAACAATCCTATCCGAACCGCAATCGGGTCATGTAAGTTTTTTACCCTTCGTTTTTCCTCACGTGGATTTTTTCTGTAAAACGGGATCCCCGTGGTTGGTCTATGATTTACCATCGCTGGAGAGTGGTGCACCATGGTACTGCACCGTTTCAAATCCATGCACCCATTTCTAAAGGTCGTACGACACTGATTCGTCATTTTGGACCGATGTTGTACCTTGCACTGTAAATTTTGCACCCTATGGATATCGATTTTTTGGAGGGACATAACTCTTGGCTCGTTTAGAGTTATGGGAGCCATAACCAGTCAAAACGAAGGTATCTGTGAGTTCTACAGCTATGCTGGCTTTCAGCCGTCACTGGTTAGTTTCATACCCAAAAAATCCTATCCAAACCTCAGTCGGGTCATGGAAGTTTTTTACCCTTCGTTTTTCCTCACGTGGATTCTTTCTGTAAAACGGGATCTCCGTGGCTGGTCTATGATTTACCATCGCTGGAGAGTGGTGCACCATGGTACTGTACCGTTTCAAATTCATGCACCCATTTCTAAAGGTCGTGCCGCACTGTTTCGTCATTTTGGACGGATGTTGCACCTTGCACCGTAGATGATGCACCCTGTGGATATCGATTCTTCGGAGGGCCATAACTCTTGGCTCGTTCAGAGTTGCGGGAGCTATAACCAGTCAAAACGAATGTATCTGTGAGTTCTACAGCAATGAAGGATTTCAGCCGTCACTGGTTAGTTTCATACCCAAAAAATCCTATCCGAACCTTAATCGGGTCAAGGAAGTTTTTTACCCTTCGTTTTATCGCACGTGGATTTTTTCTGTAAAACGGGATAACCGAGGCTGGTCTATGATTTACCATCGCTGGGGCGTGGTGCACCATGGTACTGCATCGTTTCAAGTCCATGCACCCATTTCTAAAGGTCGTATGGCAATGTCTCTTCATTTTGGACGGATGTTGCACCTTGCACCGTAGATGTTGCACCATGTGGATATCGATTCTTCAAAGGGCCATAACTCTTGGCTCGTTTAGTGTTACGGGAGCCATAACCAGTCAAAACGAAGGTATCTTTGAGTTCTACAGCTATGAATGCTTTCAGCCGTCATTGGTTAGTTTCATACCCAAAAAATCCTATCTGAACCTCAATCGGGTCATGGAAGTTTTTAACCCTTCGTTTTTCCTCACGTGGATTTTTTCTATAAAACGGGATCCCCGTGGCTGGTCTATGATATACCATCGCTGGAGAGTGGTGCACCATGGTACTGCACCTTTTCAAATCCATGCACTCATTTCTAAAGGTCGTACGGCACTGTTTCGTCATTCTGGACCGATGTTGCATCTTGCACCGTAGATGTTGCAGCCTGTTGATATCGATTTTTCGGAGGGCCATAACTCTTGGCTCGTTTAGATTTACGGGAGCCATAACCAGTCAAAACGAAGGTATCTGTGAGTTCTACAGCTATGACGGCTTTTAGCCGTCACTGGTTAGTTTCATACCCAAAAAATTCTTTCCGAACCGCAATCGGGTCATGGAAGTTTTTTACCCTTCGTTTTTCCTCACGTGGATTTTTTCTGTAAAACGGGATCCCCGTGGCTGGTCTATGATTTACCATCGCTGGAGAGTGGTGCACCGTGGTACTGCACCGTTTCAAATAAATGCACCCATTTCTAAAGGTCGTACTGTTTGCGCCAAAATTGGTCACAAACCCCGATGAATGTGAAAGCACCAGTGTTGGAATATAAGTCAGCAATATCCAAACACAAATCACAGATCTAAGTAGCAAAATAATAAATATAAACAAGAACACACGATTTATAGTGGTTCGGCTATCTCCGGCCTACGTCCACTTCAAAGGTTTTTCCTTTTATTGATGTTCTTCGCTGACTACAATCGATTACAGCGGATTACAATGAATTGTAGTTCTGAAATTCAAGTACAACGGTGGTTGTTGAGTGCAAAGTAGAGCCTTGGTGGAGTCTTGATGCTTCAGAGTCTTGATCTTGCCAAAGAGAATCCGGTCCCTTTTCTGAATGATCTTGGGCTCTATTTATAGGCGTAGGCTGCTGATATCTCGCTGAAAACTCGGGAGACCTCTTCTGGCACGTGAGGTGGCCCACACGTACGGTCTCGGGAAGTTTGGGGCCACTTTGGCATCGGTTCGAACTCCATTCGAACCGATCAAGAATTCATCCAATCGAGGTGAAATTTGGCGTGGACATTCTTCAACATGTATGCAAGCATCTGTGAAAATTTCATGGCATTTGGATCAGCAGATTGGGAGATATGATGGATTCGAAATTGGGTTTATGGCGTAGCTATTTGGTTCGAACCCATGTATTCGAACCGATGGTTTCGAATCCATCATGGCACGCGACTTCGTGGTGACATGGAGCGCAAACTTCGAATCGATCCGGACTTCACTCCGTGTTGACCGCTTCGACTCCATATATCTCGACGCATTCGAACCGATGAAAGACACGTCATCGTGGTTGGTTGACCAAGTGGGTTCGAATGAAGCTACACAGAATGGGTTCGAAGATGGTATCACGGATGGGTTCGAAGCATAGCTCTGTGATGGGTTCGAAGAAAGGTTCAGTCCCATGGATTCGAAGTAATGGCAACTTCATGGATACGAACTCTATAACCTGGAGGGATTCGAAGAGAGGACTTCATGATGGAGTCGAAGTGGGCATCGGCTTGATGGATTCGAACGTCGCTTCTTCTTATGGATTCGAACATGATGGGTTCGAAACAGATGGTTTCGAACATGATGGATTCGAATATGATGGGTTCGAACATGATGCGTTCGAACCGAGCAATGCCTATTCCTCTTAACTTGAATCCATCATAACTTGAGCATACGACCTCGGATTGACTTGAAATTTGAAATGCAGACTTCGATGATCTTTCTTGTCGTGTCCTATCAATTGTGGCCCGTTCCGGACTCAGACAAAATTCATCGATATCCATGGTTATCCTGCAATGCATGGTTGATATTCATGAATAGTAATCATTGATTCCTAGTAAATTTTGGATATCTCAACTTTGCCAAAAGTTGGGATAACATTTTGCCACCCAAAACATGCCTTTTTGTAAAAGGTATGTTTTGAACGGTCTTAAATCAAGTGTAATAAATTCATGATTCACTCATAGCTGTGGCATTATCAATCAAGTTTGTGGCTGTTCGAAGCCAAATTAGCATTTGTTTGTTTTTCGTAGAAGTTGAGAATGAAGTTTCGTAGTCTCTCCGGACTATTATTGGCTACTCTGAACCCTTACTGAGTCCATTCTAGACTCAGTGATTGAATAGAAAGATCCTATTGCTCTCTGGCGTTGCCTTCTATCCCATGCACTCTGGTCCCAGTTAGGATGTATAGCGATGTCATGGTCGTTCTAGACCGATCATAGCCTCTCCGGGCTCTTGTTGGATCTCATCCTGTCACTCTCCGGTGAAGAGGAAACAGCGCTTAAGTGAGTTGATCCTGTCGCTCTACGGCGAAGCAACTCACTTCTTGCACTCCGGTTCAGTGTATCTGAACATTAAGCGATGTCATGGTCGTTCGGGACCGATCATAGCCTCTCCGGGCTCTTGCTGGATCCCATCCTGTCACTCTGCGGTGAAGGGGAAACAGCGCTTAAGTGAGTTGATCCTGTCGCTCTCCGGCGAAGCAACTCACTTCTTGCACTCCAGTTCAGTGTATCTGAACATTAAGCGATGTCATGGTCATTCGGGACCGATCATAGCCTCTCTGGGCTCTTGCTGGATCCCATCCTGTCACTCTCCGGTGCAGGGGAAACAGCGCTTAAGTGAGTCGATCCTGTCGCTCTCCGGTGAAGCAACTCATTTCTTGCACTCCCGACCCCGTCTCTCTCTGGGTAGGGTCATAAAGCGATCATGTTTATATTGGTATTTAGTGTTCTTCCTTTGACTCTCCGGTCAAAAGGTTTATTTCAAGAAGTTTTAATTTATTTATCAAAATTCAAGTTCTAGATGTTCAATCTCAAACATCAGAAAAAAGCTAAGGTTTGCCTCGCCGGGCGTAGCGGTTTATCTCCATCTCAGAGCTTGCCTAGGGATCTCTCCGGTTCCCGTACATGTGTAAGTGGAGTAACCGTTTATTCTGAAAATAAATCTAAATAAAATTATTCGACTGAAGTCCAAATCCTGGACTTGGCCCTTGCCATCTTTAATCAGTTGATGACGAGTCGTGATCCCGATCCATGATCGTTCCTGTTATTTGGAGGCGGTAGTTGTTCAGGTCTTGCTACCGTTGTCCGTTCTCTGACAAACTGCGGCAATCTACCACTCCTAGCATGTTCTTCCACCTCATCCCTCAGGTGACGGCATTCATCTGTAATGTGCCCATCTAGCTCATGGAATAGGCAGTATTTTCCAGTCCTGCGCTCCCGCTCAGTGGGATCCCTTATAGGTGGCTTTCGATAGTGGAGTTGCCCCCTGGTTTCAGTGAAGATTCTTTCTAGGCTTGCATTCAGATATTTGTACTACCTAAATCTTGGTTCTCGGAATTTCTTCCGTTTATCAGGACCATCATGTCTGTCATCCTGTTTCCTCTTTCCCTTGTCCGCTCCGGACTGTTCTCTGGAGGTCCCTACGCTTTTCGTGGCATTTATTTCACGACTCTCGACTCGTGATTCTTCTAACCGAATGAACTTTTCAGCTTTATGAAAGAACTCTCCAAGATCTTGCGGTGGATCTTTAGTTAGAGAATCTTTAAACTTGGTGCCTTCTGCGACTCCTGCCACCGCCGCCATTAAAATCATTGATGGATCCGGGCGATCTACAGAAGTCACTGTCACGTTGAATCTTAGGAGGAAATCTTTTATGGACTCTCCGGTCCTTTGCTTGATTGATGGTAAGGTCATCACACTCTTGGGTCGCGTTACATGGACCCTGAACTGTCTCATGAAGCAATCAACGAGCTCGCTCCATGTTTCGATTGATCCAGTCTCTAGTTGTCTGAACCATAGTGAAGCTAAATCTGTCAAATATAGATGGAAGCATCGTGCCATCACTTCCTCGGATGCCCCCAGCACTTCCACGTGCCTGATATATCTTGTGATGTGCATGGTCGGGTCTGATCTCCCGTCATATGGTTCTAGCGTCGGTAGTTTGAACTTCGGAGGGTTCCTTGCGTTTCGGATGTTTGGAGTGAATGGACTCCGACTAACTTCTTCTAGGCCTCCGCTAGGCAATCCTCCTCTTATGATTCTTCGCATGAGGCCAATCATCCTCTCGTCTCCGTCTAGGGGTTGTCCCTTGTCAAGTTTCTATCTTGCCCCCCGAGCCTTGAAGGGAATTCTGGTCCGTATTCTTCTGGCGGCTCGTTAGCGTAAGCATTGGCTCCAGTCTGTTGAGCTCCGTCTGTTGGTCTTCTAGTATCGGACCCTGAGGGTCTGCCCCCAAGTCCTTGTTGATCACCTTCAACTCCTGTATTCTGGCCTTGAGCCTGTCCTCCATTTGCTTCTGCAATCCTGATTCCTTGTCCCGTACTCGTAGCTGTTGTAGTTGGTCCAAGGTTTTGCATGTTTGTTGTCCTCATTTGCTCGAGGAAATTCTGCAGCATCTCCTATTGACTCTTCATTATGCTTTCGCGGAATGAATTAGCCATAGCCTCCATCTCGTCTCTAGTGATGTAGACGGAAGCTTGTCCTTCTCCTGATCCGGATGATGCTTCTTGGCTTCCTCCTTGTTGGCTCCTATCAATCCTCTGTCTTGTTTGTCGAGTCATTGTCTCTGAATTGGATGTAGCGGGTGCTAGTTCTTCTCAGTGAAAGCACCAAAGTGTTTGCGCCAAAATTGGTCACAAACCCCGATGAATATGAAAGCACCAGTGTTGGAATATAAGTCAGCAATATCCAAACAAAAATCACAGATCTAAGTAGCAAAATAATAAATATAAACAAGAACACACGATTTATAGTGGTTCGGCTATCTCCGGCCTACGTCCACTTCAAAGGTTTTTCCTTTTATTGATGTTCTTCGCTGATTACAATCGATTACAGCGGATTACAATGAATTGTAGTTCTGAAATTCAAGTACAACGGTGGTTGTTGAGTGCAAAGTAGAGCCTTGGTGGAGTCTTGATGCTTCAAAGTCTTGATCTTGCCAAAGAGAATCCGGTCCCTTTTCTGAATGATCTGGGGCTCTATTTATAGGCGTAGGCTGCTGATATCTCGCTGAAAACTCGGGAGACCTCTTCTGGCACGTGAGGGGGCCCACACGTACGGTCTCGGGAAGTTTGGGGCCACTTTGGCATCGGTTCGAACTCCATTCGAACCGATCAAGAATTCATCCAATCGAGGTGAAATTTGGCGTGGACATTCTTCAACATGTATGCAAGCATCTGTGAAAATTTCATGGCATTTGGATCAGCAGATTGGGAGATATGATGGATTCGAAATTGGGTTTATGGCATAGCTGTTTGGTTCGAACCCATGTATTCGAACCGATGGTTTCGAATCCATCATGGCACGCGACTTCGTGGTGACGTGGAGCGCAAACTTCGAATCGATCCGAACTTCACTCCGTGTTGACCGCTTCGACTCCATATATCTCGGCGCATTCGAACCGATGGAAGACACGTCATCGTGGTTGGTTGACCCAGCGGGTTCGAATGAAGCTACACAGGATGGGTTCGAAGATGGTATCACGGATGGGTTCGAAGCATAGCTCTGTGATGGGTTCGAAGAAAGGTTCAGTCCCATGGATTCGAAGTAATGGCAACTTCATGGATACGAACTCTATAACCTGGAGGGATTCGAAGAGAGGACATCATGATGGAGTCGAAGTGGGCATGGCTTGATGGATTCGAATGTCGCTTCTTCTTATGGATTCGAACATGATGGGTTCGAAACAGATGGTTTCGAACATAATGGGTTCGAATATGATGGGTTCGAACATGATGGGTTCGAACCGAGCAATGCCCATTCCTCTTAACTTGAATCCATCATAACTTGAGCATACGACCTCGGATTGACTTGAAATTTGAAATGCAGACTTCTATGATCTTTCTAGTCGTGTCCTATCAATTGTGGCCCGTTCCGGAGTCGGACAAAATTCATCGATATCCATGGTTATCCTGCAATGCATGGTTGATATTCATGAATAGTAATCATTGATTCCTAGTAAATTTTGGATATCTCAACTTTGCCAAAAGTTGGGATAACACGTACGACACAGTTTCGTCATTTTGGACCGATGTTGCAACTTGCACCGTAGATGTTGCACCCTGTGGATATCGATTTTTTGGAGGGACATAACTCTTGGCTCGTTTAGAGTTACGTGAGCCATAACCAGTCAAAACGAAGGTATCTGTGAGTTCTACAGCTATGACGGCTTTCAGCCGTCACTGTTTAGTTTCATACCCAAAAATCCTATCCGAACCTCAGTCGGGTCATGAAAGTTTTTTACCCTTCGTTTTTCCTCACGTGGATTCTTTCTGTAAAACGGGATCCCCGTGGCTGGTCTATGATTTTCCATCGCTGGAGAGTGGTGCACCATGGTACTGTACCGTTTCAAATCCATGCACCCATTTCTAAAGGTCG
This sequence comes from Allium cepa, assembly GCA_030765085.1. Classification (NCBI taxonomy): domain Eukaryota; kingdom Viridiplantae; phylum Streptophyta; class Magnoliopsida; order Asparagales; family Amaryllidaceae; genus Allium; species Allium cepa. Next base: position 29,878,653 of record CM060943.1, on the reverse strand, counting down.
TACCACACTGTTTCATCATTTTGGACGGATGTTGCACCTTGCACCGTAGATGTTGCACCCTGTGGATATCGATTCTTCGGAGGGCCATAACACTTGGCTCGTTTAGAGTTACGAGAGCCATAACAAGTCAAAACGAAGGTATTTGTGAGTTCCACAGCTATGATAGCTTTCAGCCGTCACTAGTTAGTTTCATACCCAAATAATCCTATCTGAACCGCAATCGGGTCATGGAAGTTTTTTACCCTTCGTTTTTCCTCACGTGGATTTTTTCTGTAAAACGGAATCCCCGTGGTTGGTCTATGATTTACCATCGCTGGAGAGTGGTGCACCATGGTACTGCACCGTTTCAAATCCATGCACCCATTTCTAAAGGTCGTACGACACTGTTTCGTCATTTTGGACCGATGTTGCACCTTGCACCGTAAATGTTGCACCCTATGGATATCGATTTTTTGGAGGGACATAACTCTTGGCTCGTTTAGATTTATGGGAGCCATAACCAGTCAAAACGAAGGTATCTGTGAGTTCTATAGCTATGCTGGCTTTCAGCCGTCACAGGTTTGTTTCATACCCAAAAAATCCTATCCGAACCTCAGTCGGGTCATGGAAGTTTTTTACCCTTCGTTTTTCCTCATGTGGATTCTTTCTGTAAAACGGGATCCCCGTGGCTGGTCTATGATTTAACATCGCTGGAGAGTGGTGCACCATGGTACTGTACCGTTTCAAATCCATGCACCCATTTCTAAAGGTCGTACCGCACTGTTTCATCATTTTGGACGGATGTTGCACCTTGCACCGTAGATGTTGCACCCTGTGGATATCGATTCTTCGGAGGGCCATAACACTTGGCTCGTTTAGAGTTACGGGAGCCATAACAAGTCAAAACGAAGGTATTTGTGAGTTCCACAGCTATGATAGCTTTCAGCCGTCACTGGTTAGTTTCATACCCAAATAATCTTATCCGAACCGCAATCGGGTCATGGAAGTTTTTTACCCTTCGTTTTTCCTCACGTGGATTTTTTCTGTAAAACGGAATACCCGTGGTTGGTCTATGATTTACCATCGCTGGAGAGTGGTGCACCATGGTACTGCACCGTTTCAAATCCATGCACCCATTTCTAAAGGTCGTACGACACTGTTTCGTCATTTTGGATCGATGTTGCACCTTGCACCGTAAATGTTGCACCCTATGGATATCGATTTTTTGGAGGGACATAACTCTTGGCTCGTTTAGATTTATGGGAGCCATAACCAGTCAAAACGAAGGAAGGTATCTGTGAGTTCTATAGCTATGCTGGCTTTCAGCCGTCACAGGTTTGTTTCATACCCAAAAAATCCTATCCGAACCTCAGTCGGGTCATGGAAGTTTTTTACCCTTCGTTTTTCCTCACGTGGATTCTTTCTGTAAAACGGGATCCCCGAGGCTGGTCTATGATTTACCATCGCTGGAGAGTGGTGCACCATGGTACTGCATCGTTTCAAATCCATGCACCCATTTCTAAAGGTCGTACGGCAATGTTTCGTCATTTTGGACGGATGTTGCACCTTGCACCGTAGATGTTGCACCATGTGGATATCGATTCTTCGGAGGGCCATAACTCTTGGCTCGTTTAGAGTTACGGGAGCCATAACCAGTCAAAACGAAGGTATCTTTGAGTTCTACAGCTATGAATGCTTTCAGCCATCATTGGTTAGTTTCATACCCAAAAAATCCAATCTGAACCTCAATCGGGTCATGGAATTTTTTAACCCTTCGTTTTTCCTCACGTGGATTTTTTCTGTAAAACGGGATCCCCGTGGCTGGTCTATGATATACCATTGCTGGAGAGTGGTGCACCATGGTACTGCACCGTTTCAAATCCATGCACTCATTTCTAAAGGTCGTACGGCACCGTTTCGTCATTCTACACCGATGTTGCATCTTGCACCGTAGATGTTGCAGCCTGTGGATATCGATTTTTCGGAGGGACATAACTCTTGGCTCATTTAGAGTTACGGGAGCCATAACTAGTCAAAACGAAGGTATCTGTGAGTTCTACAGCTATGACAGCTTTCAGCCATCACTGTTTAGTTTCGTACCCAAAAAATCATATCCGAACCTCAATCGGGGCAAGGAAGTTTTTTACCCTTCGTTTTATCGTCACATGGATTTTTTCTGTAAAACGGGATCCCCGTGGCTGGCCTATGATTTGCCATCGCTGGAGAGCGGTGCACCATGGTACTGCACCGTTTCAAATCCATGCACCCATTTCTAAAGGTCATACGGCACTGTTTCGTCATTCTGCACCGATGTTGCACTTTGCACCATAGATGTTGCACCCTGTGGATATCGATTCTTCGGAGGGCCATAACTCTTGGCTCGTTTAGAGTTACGGGAGCCATAACCAATCAAAACGAAGGTATCTGTGAGTTCTACAGCTATGACAGCTTTCATCCATCGCTGGTTAGTTTCATACCCAAGAAATCCTATCCGAACCTCAATCGGGTCAAAGAAGTTTTTACCCTTCGTTTTATAGTCACGTGGATTTTTTTTTTAAAACGGGATCCCCGTGGATGGTCTATGATTTACCATCGCTGAGAGCGGTGCACCATGGTACGGCACCGTTTCAAATCCATGCACCCATTTCTAAAGGTCGTACCGCACTGTTTCGTCATTTTGGACGAATGTTGCACCTTGCACCGTAGATGTTGCACCATGTGGATATCGATTCTTCGGAGGGCCACAACTCTTGGCTCATTTAGAGTAATGGGAGATATAACCAGTGAAAACGAAGGTATCTGTGAGTTCTACAGCTATGACGGCCTTCAGCCGTCACTGGTTAGTTTCATACCCAAAAAATCCTATCCGAACCTCAATCGGGTCATGAAAGTTTTTTACCCTTCGTTTTTCCTCACGTGGATTTTTTCTGTAAAATGGGATCCCCGTGGCTGGTCTATGATTTACCATCGCTGGAGAGTGGTGGACCATGGTACTACACCATTTCAAATCCATGCACCCATTTCTAATGGTCATACGGCACTGTTTCGTCATTTTGGACGGATGTTGCACCTTGCACCGTAGATGTTGCACCCTGTGGATATCGATTCTTCGGAGGGCCATAACTCTTGGCTCGTTTAGAGTTACGGGAGCCATAACCTGTAAAAAAAGAAGGTATCTGTGAGTTCTACAGCTGTGATAGCTTTCAGCCGTCACTGGTTAGTTTCATACCCAAAAAATCCTATCCGAACCTCAATCGGGGCAAGGAAGTTTTTTACCCTTCGTTTTATCGTCACGTGGATTTTTTCTGTAAAACGGGATCCCCGTGGCTGTTCTATGATTTACCATCGCTGGAGAGTGGTGCACCATGGTACTGCATCGTTTCAAATCCATGTACCCATTTCTAAAGGTCGTACGGCACTGTTTCGTCATTTTGGACAGATGTTGCACCTTGCACCGTAGATGTTGCACCCTGTGGATATCGATTCTTCGGAGGGCCATAACTCTTGACTCGTTTAGAGTTACGGGAGCCATAACTAGTCAAAACAAAGGTATCTGTTAGTTCTACATCTATGATGGCTTTTAGCCGTCACTGGTTAGTTTCATACCAAAAAAATCATATCCGATCCTCAATCGGGGCAAGGAAGTTTTTTACCCTTCGTTTTATCGTCACATGGATTTTTTCTGTAAAATGGGATCCCCGTGGCTGGTCTATGATTTACCATCGCTAGAGAGCAGTGCACCATCGTACTGCACCGTTTCAAATCCATGCACCCATTTCTAAAGGTCGCACGGCACTGTTTCGTCATTCTGGACAGATGTTGCACTTTGCACCATAGATGTTGCACCCTGTGGATAACGATTCTTCGGAGGGCCATAACTCTTGGCTCGTTTAGAGTTACGGGAGCCATAACCAGTCAAAACGAAGGTATCTGTGAGTTCTACAGCTATGACAGCTTTCATCCATAGCTGGTTAGTTTCATACCCAAGAAATCCTATCCGAACCTCAATCGGGTCAAGGAAGTTTTTTACCCTTCGTTTTATCGTCACGTGGATTTTTTTTGTAAAACGGGATCCCCGTGCATGGTCTATGATTTACCATCGCTGGAGAGCTGTGCACCATGGTACGGCACTGTTTCAAATACATGCACCCATTTCTAAAGGTCGTACCGCACTGTTTCGTCATTTTGGACGAATGTTGCACCTTGCACCGTAGATGTTGCACCTTGTGGATATCGATTCTTCGGAGGGCCATAACTCTTGGCTCATTTAGAGTAATGGGAGCCATAACCAGTGAAAACGAAGGTATCTGTGAGTTCTACAGCTATGACGGCTTTCATCCATCACTGGTTAGTTTCATTCCCAAAAAATCCTATCCGAACCTCAATCGGGTCATGGAAGTTTTTTACCCTTCGCTTTTCCTCACGTGGATTTTTTCTGTAAAATGGGATCCCCGTGGCTGGTCTATGATTTACCTTCGCTGGAGAGTGGTGCACCATGGTACTACACCGTTTCAAATCCATGCACCCATTTCTAACGGTCATACGGCACTGTTTCGTCATTTTGGACGGATGTTGCACCTTGCACCATAGATGTTGCACCCTGTGGATATCGATTCTTCGGAGGGCCATAACTCTTGGCTCGTTTAGAGTTACGGGAGCCATAACCAGTAAAAAAGAAGGTATCTGTGAGTTCTACAGCTGTGATAGCTTTCAGTCGTCACTGGTTAGTTTCATACCCAAAAAATCCTATCCGAACCTCAATCGGGGCAAGGAAGTTTTTTACCCTTCGTTTTATCGTCACGTGGATTTTTTCTGTAAAACGGGATCCCCGTGGCTGGTCTATGATTTACCATCGCTAGAGAGTGGTGCACCATGGTACTGCATCATTTCAAATCCATGTGCCCATTTCTAAAGGTCGTACGGCACTGTTTCGTCATTTTGGACGGATGTTGCACCTTGCACCATAGATGTTGCACCCTGTGGATATCGATTCTTCGGAGGGCCGTAACTCTTGACTCGTTTAGTGTTACGGGAGCCATAACTAGTCAAAACAAAGGTATCTGTTAGTTCTACATCTATGATGGCTTTTAGCCGTCACTGGTTAGTTTCATACCCAAAAAATCATATCCGAACCTCAATCAGGGCAAGGAAGTTTTTTACCCTTCGTTTTATCGTCACATGGATTTTTTCTGTAAAACGGGATCCCCGTGGCTGGTCTATGATTTACCATCGCTAGAGAGCGGTGCACCATCGTACTGCACCGTTTCAAATCCATGCACCCATTTCTAAAGGTCGCACGGCACTGTTTCGTCATTCTGGACCGATGTTGCACTTTGCACCATAGATGTTGCACCCTGGGGATATCGATTCTTCGGAGGGCCATAACTCTTGGCTCGTTTAGAGTTACGGGAGCCATAACCAGTCAAAACGAAGGTATCTGTGAGTACTACAGCTATGACAGCTTTCATCCATCGCTGGTTAGTTTCATACCCAAGAAATCCTATCCGAACCTCAATCGGGTCAAGGAAGTTTTTTACCCTTCGTTTTATCGTCACGTGGATTTTTTCTGTAAAACGGTATCCCCATGGCTGGTCTATGATTTACCATCGCTGGAGAGCGGTGCACCATGGTACGGCACCGTTTCAAATTCATGCACCCATTTCTAAAGGTCGTACCGCACTGTTTCGTCATTTTGGACGGAATGTTGCACCTTGCACCGTAGATGTTGCACCCTGTGGATATCGATTCTTCGGAGGGCCATAACTCTTGGCTCATTTAGAGTAACGGGAGCCATAACCAGTCAAAACGAAGGTATCTGTGAGTTCTACAGCTATGATGGCTTTCAGCCGTCACCATTGTTAGTTTCATTCCCAAAAAATCCTATCCGAACCTCAATCGGGTCATGGAAGTTTTTTACCCTTCGTTTTTCCTCACGTGGATTTTTTCTGTAAAATGGGATCCCCGTGGCCGGTCTTTGATTTACCATCGCTGGACAGTGGTGCACAATGGTACTGCACCATTTCAAATCCATGCACCCATTTCTAAAGGTCATACGGCACTGTTTCGTCATTTTGGACGGATGTTGCACCTTGCACCGTAGATGTTGCACCCTGTGGATATCGATTCTTCGGAGGGCCATAACTCTTGGCTCGTTTAGAGTTACGGGAGGCATAACCAGTAAAAATGAAGGTATCTGTGAGTTCTACAGCTATGATAGCTTTCAGCCGTCACTGGTTAGTTTCATACCCAAAAAATCCTATCCGAACCTCAATCGGGGCAAGGAAGTTTTTTACCCTTCGTTTTATCGTCACGTGGATTTTTTCTGTAAAACGGGATCCCCGTGGCTGCTCTATGATTTACCATCGCTGGAGAGTGGTGCACCATGGTACTGCATCGTTTCAAATCCAAGCACCCATTTCTAAAGGTCGTACGGCACTGTTTCGTCATTTTGGACGGATGTTGCACCTTGCACCGTAGATGTTGCACCCTGTGGATATCGATTCTTCGGAGGGCCATAACTCTTGACTCGTTTAGAGTTACGGGAGCCATAACTAGTCAAAACAAAGGTATCTGTTAGTTCTACATCTATGATGGCTTTTAGCCATCACTGGTTAGTTTCATACCCAAAAAATCCTATCCGAACCTCAGTCGGGTCGTGGAAGTTTTTTACCCTTCGTTTTTCGTCACATGGATTTTTTCTGTAAAACGGGTTCCCCGTGGCTGGTCTGTGACTTACCATCGCTGGAGAGTGGTGCACCATGGTACTGCACTGTTTCAAATCCATGCACCTATTTCTAAAGTTGTACGGCATTGTTTCGTCATTTTGGACGGATGTTGCACCTTGCACCGTAGATGTTGCGCCCTGTGGATATCGATTCTTCGGAGGGCCATAACTCTTGGCTCGTTTAGAGTTACGGGAGCCATAACCAGTCAAAACGAAGGTATCTGTGAGTTCTACAGCTATGACCGCTTTCAGCCGTCACTGGTTAGTTTCATACCCAAATAATCCTATCCGAACCTCAATCGGGGCAAGGAAGTTTTTTACTCTTCGTTTTATCGTCACGTGGATTTTTTCTGTAAAACGGGATCCCCGTGGCTGGTCTATGATTTACCATCGCTGGAGAGTGGTGCACCATGGTACTGCACCGTTTCAAATCCATGCACCCATTTCTAAAGGTCGTACCGCACTGTTACGTCATTTTGGACGGATGTTGCACCTTGCACCGTAGATGTTGCACCATGTAGATATCGATTCTTCGAAGGGCCATTACTCTTGGTTCGTTTAGAGTTACGGGAGCCATAACCAGTCAAAACGAACGTATTTGTGAGTTCTACATCTATGACGGCTTTCAGCCGTCACTGGTTAGTTTCATACCCCAAAAAATCATATCCGAACCATAATCGGGTCATGGAAGTTTTTTACCCTACGTTTTTCCTCACGTGGATTTTTTCTGTAAAACGGGATCCCCGTGGCTGGTCTATGATTTACCATCGCTGAAGAGTGGTGCACCATGGTACTGCACCGTTTCAAATCCATGCACCCATTTCTAAAGGTCGTACCGCACTATTACGTCATTTTGGACGGATGTTGCACCTTGCACCGTAGATGTTGCACCATGTGGATATCGATTCTTCGAAGGGCCATAACTCTTGGTTCGTTTAGAGTTACGGGAGCCATAACCAGTCAAAACGAACGTATTTGTGAGTTCTACATCTATGACGGCTTTCAGCCGTCACTGGTTAGTTTCATACCCCAAAAAATCATATCCGAACCATAATCGGGTCATGGAAGTTTTTTACCCTACGTTTTTCCTCACGTGGATTTTTTCTGTAAAACGGGATCCCCGTGGCTGGTCTATGATTTACCATCGCTGGAGAGTGGTGCACCATGGTATTACACCGTTTCAAATCCTTTCACCCATTTCTAAAGGTCGTACGACACTGTTTCGTAATTTTGGACCGATGTTGCACCTAGCACCGTAGATGTTGCACCCTGTGGATATCGATTTTTTGGAGGGACATAACTCTTAGCTCGTTTAGAGTCACGGGAGCCATAACCAGTCAAAACGAAGGTAACTGTGAGTTCTACTGCTATGACAGCTTTAAGCCGTCACTGGTTAGTTTCATACCCAAAAAATCATATCCGAACCTCAATCGGGTCATGGATGTTTTTTACCCTTCGTTTTTCGTCACGTGGATTTTTTCTGTGAAACGGGATCCCCGTGGCTGGTCTATGAGTTACCATCGCTGGAGAGTGGTGCACCATGGTACTGCACCGTTTCAAATCCATGCACCCATTTCTAAAGGTCGTACGACACAATTTCGTCATTTAGGACGGATGTTGCACCTTGCACCATAGATGTTGCACCCTGTGGATATCAATTCTTCGGAGGGCCATAACTCTTGGCTCGTTTAGAGTTACGGGAGCCATAACCAGTCAAAACGAAGGTATCTGTGAGTTCTACAGCTATGACAGCTTTCTGCCGTCACTGGTTAGTTTCATACCCAAATAATCCTATCCGAACCTCAATCGGGGCAAGGAAGTTTTTTACCCTTCGTTTTATCGTCACGTGGATTTTCTCTGTAAAACGGGATCCCCGTGGCTGGTCTATTATTTACCATCGCTGGAGAGCGGTGCACCATTGTACTGCACCGTTTCAAATCCATGCACCCATTTCCAAAGGTCGTACCGCACTGTTTCGTCATTTTGGACGGATGTTGCACCTTGCGCCGTAAATGTTTCACCCTGTGGATATCGATTCTTCGGAGGGCCATAACTCTTGGCTCGTTTAGATTAACGGGAGCCATAACCAGTCAAAACGAAGATATTTGTGAGTTCTACAGCTATGACGGCTTTCAGCCATCACTGGTTAGTTTCATACCCAAAAAATCCTATCCGAACCTCAGTCGGGTCAAGGAAGTTTTTTACCCTTCGTTTTATCATCACGTGGATTTTTCTGTAAAACGGGATCCCCGTGGCTGGTCTATGATTTACCATCGCTGGAGAGTGGTGCACCATGGTACTGCACCGTTTCAAATCCATGCACCCATTTCTAAAGGTCGTACCGCACTGTTACGTCATTTTAGACGGATGTTGCACCTTGCACCGAAGATGTTGCACCCTGTGGATATCGATTCTTCGGAGGGCCATAACTCTTTGCTCGTTTAGAGTTACGGGAGCCATAACCAGTCAAAACAAAGGTATCTGTGTGTTCTACAGCTATATAGCGTTCAGCCGTTACTTTCATACCCAAAAAATCCTATCCGAACCTCAATCGGGTCAAGGAAGTTTTTTACCCTTCGTTTTATCGTCACGTGGAATTTTTCTGTAAAACGGGATCCCCGTGGCTGGTCTATGATTTACCATCGCTGAAGAGTGGAGCACCCCGGTACTGCACCGTTGCACCATTTCAAATCCAAGCACCGATTTCTAAAGGTCGTACGGCACTGCTTCGTCATTTTGGACGGATGTTGCACCTTGCACCGTAAATGTTGCACCTTGTGGATATCGATTCTTCGGAGGGCCATAACTCTTGGCTCGTTTAGAGTTACAGGAACCATAACCAGTCAAAACGAAGGTATCTGTGAGTTCTACAGCTATGATGGCTTTCAGCCATCACTGGTTAGTTTCATACCCAAAAAATCCTATCCGAACCTCGATCGGGTCAAGGAAGTTTTTTAACCTTCGTTTTATCGTCACGTGGATTTTTTCTGTAAAACGGGATCCCCATGGCTGGTCTATGATTTACCATCGCTGGAGAGTGGTGCACCATGGTACTGCACCGTTTCAAGTCCATGCACCCTTTCTAAAGGTCGTACCGCACTGTTTCGTCATTTTGGACGGATGTTGCACCTTGCACCGTAGATGTTGCAACCTGTGGATATCGATTCTTCGGAGTGCCATAACTCTTGGTTCATTTAGAGTTATGGGAGCCATAACCAGTCAAAACGAAGGTATCTGTGAGTTCTACAGCTATGATGGATTTCAGCAGTCACTGGTTAGTTTCATACCCAAAAAATCCTATCCGAACCTCAATAGGGTCAATGAAGTTTTTTACACATCGTTTTATCATCACGTGGATTTTTTCTGTAAAACGGGATCCCCGTGGCTGGTCTATGATTTACCATCGCTGGAGAGTGGTGCACCATGGTACTGCACCGTTTCAAATCCATGCATCCATTTCTAAAGGTCGTACCGCACTTTTTTCGTCATTTTGGACGGATGTTGCACCTTGCACCGTAGATGTTGCACCCTGTGGATATCGATTCTTCGGAGGGCCATAACTCTTGGGTCGTGTAGATTTACGGGAGCAATAACTAGTCAAAACGAAGGTATCTGTGAGTTCTACATCTATGATGGATTTCAGCCATCACTGGTTAGTTTCGTACCCAAAAAATCCTATCCGAACCTCAATCGGGTCATGGAAGTTTTTTACCCTTAGTTTTTCCTCACGTGGATTTTTTCCGTAAAATGGGATCGCCGTGGCTGATCTATGATTTACCATCGCTAGAGAGTGGTGCACCATGGTACTGCACAGTTTGAAGTCCATGCACCCATTTCTAAAGGTCGTACGACACTATTTCGTCATTTTGGATGGATGTTGTGACGACCGCCCATGACTCCCGCACCAAATGAAGAGAACAGTGCGCTGAAAGGTGTGCCAGGCAGCCATGGACGATAGTCAAGGTAAAATAAAATTCGCAGAATCTATCGTATAACTCACAGCGCATGGATAAAATACAATAGAGAAATATAATGTAGTGAAGCCTCATAGAACATAACATCATCATATAAGCAACATAGCAGTTTTATACAATCATCCACACAAATCCATACATGAAAGCCTCACTACAAATCACTCAAATGGAATACAGCAGCGGATACCCAGTACATATAGAAAGAAATAATATGCATAGCCTCCTGCTCGTCTTCGTCATCATCAGCGGAGAACTCTAAGCACAGCACCTGCCACCTGCTACCTAGTCTGCCCATCCCAACATGGATGAACAGCCCAAGGTAATAAGAGGAGACATAAAACCTTGAGTCAGACAAAGTCTTAGTGAGCAGTAAATTAACTATCAAACATACCAAAAGAGCATAAGGAAATAAAGGAATAGGAACCAAACCATCCCACTCCACCTCTTTCTACAGTGATAGCCCCCAGACACACACTAAGGAGAAGTAAGCATAACATAGCAAATAAGTAAGGTAAAGCAATAATCACTCGAGTCAAGGACGATGTTTTCCAAATACAAACCCCCAAGGCCTAAACCAAGATCAGATAAGCACCCAGAAAACACCGCTCTTGAAGCCGAATGATGATACAACCAAACATCCAAACATCCATGACTCTGGCTATCACTGTTATCTTTGCCTTGATTTCACCGTTAGTTGAATGACCGCCTGTCAAGGGCTAATGGTAACCCCGGTTTAGCCATAACTCCGCACGTCATCGTGACCCGTGCCTAAGCCGAACGCATCAGCCCAGAGTACTAGCACGTCATCATGACCCGTGCCTGGAACGTCATCGCGACCCGTTCCAACGTACCCTTGCTTTGAGTATGCTAGAACCTTCAACAACGATGAGATCTAAGCCTCCAAGTCATCCTCCTCGACGACCACTTCCATACTAGCTCAAGCGCCTCTCAAGCTAACCATTATCCACCCCAACCCGGACCGCATCACCGAGTTATAACTTTGCACGTCGTCATGACCCGTGCTTGGAACGTCTTCGTCACCCGTCCCATCACAACATATGTCTTGCCTCATCACATCATAGCAAAGTCTCTCAACTTGGAACGTCATCATGACCCGTCCCATCTCAACACAAGCCTTGCCTCATCATATCATCGCAAAGTCCCAACTCAACCATGCTTTGCCTTCTCGCATCATGGCAAGATCCCACATCCTCGAATCCATCCATATGAGCTTCCACATCCGCTTCATATGCTATCGGCAGCTTTCACCATTCAAGAGCCTTTCCACTTAGCTTTTGAATCATCTTCAACCATCTTGTTCCAAATCAACTACAAGCTAACTTGGAGCAATCAAATCTAACATACATTCAAACATTCAACCATTCAAACAAGATCTATTGAGTAAAATCAACTATAATGGCAATTTCGTAATTAAATGAGCAAAAGTCCAACACATATAAAATCATGGTTTTTAGCATAGATCTATCAAATCTAAAACATGGGTTTTGTCTCTAATACTTATTAAATAACTTTCATAAGTAAACATCTTCAAAAATGATGGATCTACATGCAGACTTAAGGAAAATGCGAGAAAACGCTAACTTTAACACATAAACATATCACCAATCCACTACACTCCTTTGGGTCCGTGTGAGAGATAACTACCACTCACCAAATCACCAAAACAACCTAAAATGAATCAACTACAGATCTGGACAGCAAGGACTTGGACTTGATCCGGAGAAATTTCACTTGAAACGGTGAAATCTAGCCTCTTCGGATGAAAATCTTCAACTTTGGCTCTTGATCTTTGATCTTGATCTTCAATCTTCAATGGATGTTAGCACTTGATAGAAGTAGAGAAAGAAGTGATGAAAATACTGTAGTCGAGTTTCCAAAATGGCAGCACTTCGTCGCTTCAAAAACTGGTGCCAAAAAGTGAGCCAAACCCCTCTATTTATAGGCCGGAATCCCCCTTAACTCGGCCAACTTCTTAACCCGGAGCTCGCTATTAGGTCGTCCCCGACCTATCACTTGCCGATCTAACGTTCTCACCGACTTAACCTCGCCGACTCACGACCTAAGCGACATAACAAACTACCCACCTAAAGGCACGGCCGACCCAAGACTCATGCGACCTAACCATAACACGGGCCACACAACCTAACTTAGGTCACTGCCGACCCAACCCTTAGCCGACTCAACATAAGTCGGTCACGGCTTAACCAAGGCCCCCTATCTCCACATTGGGTGCCGACTTAAGTCCTTACACATATGACCGACCTAACGACCTAACACCAATGCCGACTTAACTAATAAACACAACCTACCGACCTAACTCCACACAAGCTGACACTAGGTCGTTCTAACCCTATGAGTCGTTAACTCTTAGGTCGGCTGTCCACCTTAACTCGATCAATTCCTTAAGCCGGTAACCACTAGGTCGGACCAACCCAACAAGCCGCTAACCCCTAAGTCGGCTACTACTTAAGTCGGCAACATCTATGAGTCGCTCACTCCACTAACTCATCCATGCTTCTTAGGTCGGCGAATCTCTTAGCTCGGACAACCTATGAGTCGGCCATATCTTAAGCCAGCCACTACCTTAAGTCGGTCATACGAGCTAATCCTTAACCCGGCAACACTTAACTCGGTCACGAGTCAACTCCATAACTCGTTTCAACCTATGCCGTTCTAACTCCTTGACTCGCCTACGGCTTAACCCCTTAAGTCATCTACGACTTATCTATGAGTCGGTCACGACTCATCACTTCACTCGGGTTAACTTCTAAACGACTCAAGCTAGAGACAACACAAACAACACTAACGACCTGCAAATTCTACGATTTATCGACACGTAAAATACGGGTCGTTACATTCTCTCCCCCTTAGGAATTTCGCCCCCGAAATTCCAAGCAATCAACAGCAATCACAATTATTCCGCATGCCTACCATCCATAGCAATCAACAAACCATGCATCCAATTCTATCCTAGCATGCAGAATTCTAAGACTTAGAACAAGCTACAAATTCATGAGATGTCACGACACTTTAGGGCCATACCTCGAAGAGTCCGGGATGAGCTGCCTTCATCCTCTCTTCCTCCTCCCACGTACAGTCGTTAACATCATCACTCCATTGTACCTTGAGCAACGTAATCGTCTTCCTCCTAAGCTGTTTCGTATCGGTTTCAACAATACGAAGCGGCTTACGAGGTCTCGAAACAACTGGATCAACCTCCAACTCTTCACAGCTATCAGCAGAAACCACCGTAGTTGGGTCATGCACGCACTTCCGTAGATAAGATACATGAAAAACATTGTGCACGCCCGCCATCTTTTCCGGTAACTCCAATCTATAAGCGAGCTTTCCAATTCGCTCGATAATCGGAAATGGTCCAACAAATCTCGGAGTCAACTTTCCTTTGTTCCCGAATCTAACAACATTCTTCAATGGAGAAATCTTCACAAAAACCATATCACCTACGTCGAATTCCAAATCCTTTCGACGATTATCTGCATAACTTTTCTGACGATCCTGGGCTGCCTTCATTCTTTGCCGAATGATCTCTATACAATCTGAAGTCTGTCGAATTATCTCTGGCCCAAGCATCAGCTTTTCTCCAGCTTCCAACCAACATGTCGGAGAGTTACACGGTCTTCCATATAATGCCTCATATGGTGCCATACCAATACTCGACTGATAACTGTTATTATAAGCAAACTCCACCAAATGAAGGTGATCTTCCCATGATCCTCCGAAGTCCAAAACACATGCTCTAAGGAGATCTTCCAACACTCGGTTGACTCTCTCAGTCTGACCATCTGTTTGAGGGTGATAAGCTGTACTCAAACACAACTTGGTTCCCAAAACTTCCTGGAAGCTCTTCCAAAATCCACTAGTGAACAACGGATCTCGATCGCTTACTATACTCTTCGGAACACCATGGAATCGAACAATCCACTTCACATATAGCTCAGCCAACTTCGATGCAGTCCTAGTCGATCGAACAGGAATAAACCTTGCACTCTTGGTCAAACGATCTACTATGACCCAAATCCCTTCATTCCCTGCTCTTGTTCTAGGTAGACCATCGATAAAATCCATCGACACTTGCTCCCACTTCCATGTAGGAACCTCTAATGGCTGAAGCAGTCCACTGGGCTTTTTCTGCTCAGCTTTCACCAACTGGCAGTTCATACACTTGGAAATAAAATTTCCAACATCCTTCTTCATACCTTCCCAGTAGTAAGCTCTCTTCATATCCCGATACATCTTATTTCCTCCTGGATGAATTGTCAACTTCGAGTGATGACTTTCCCTCAGAACTTCATCTCTCAATCCATCTACATCGGGAACAACCAATCGTCCTTGCTTTCGAAGCCAACCCTCTCGATCGACCTCGAATCCCTTATCCTTCTCTGGTTCCAATCCAGATTCCAAATCACGGATAATCTTGACAAGCTTATCGTCTTTCTTTTGGCTCTTGCCAATTCTTTCCACAAGAGTAGGCCTTATTGATAAGTTTGCCAACATCTCAGGTTCCAACTCACATCTAGGCCTGAAATCAAATCCAGCCAAATACTCAAGACTCTTCCATTCCGAAAACATGGCTCCTAAACCTGCATGTCTTCGACTCGACGCATCAGCCACTGCGTTTCCTTTTCCCGGAGTATAGGCTATACCAAAATCATACGATGCTAGAAACTCTAACCACCGTTGCTGTCGAAGATTCAGATCCTTTTGGGAGAACAGATACTTCAACGACTTATGATCTGTAAACAACTCGAATCGAACTCCCAATAGATAATGTCTCCACATCTTCAAAGCAAACACAATCGCCGCTAACTCCAAATCATGAGTCGGATAATTCCTTTCATGCGGCTTCAGTTGTCGACTAGCATACGCAACAACTTTATCCTTCTGCATTAGCACTGCTCCCAGTCCAGTACCACATGCATCGGTGTAAACCACCATCTCATCATTCCCACAAGGAATAGTCAAAACAGGAGCACTCGTCGATCGTTCTTTCAGGATTACGAAGGCTTGCTCACACTTGTCATCCCATCTGAACACTTGGTTCTTCTTCGTTAATCCTGTCAATGGTGCAGCTATCTTGGAAAAGTCCTTGATAAACCGACGATAATATCCTGCTAATCCAAGAAAACTTCTCACATCAGATGCATTCTTAGGTCTAACCCAGTCCTGGATTGCTGCCACCTTAGCGGGATCAACCGCTATTCCATTTCCAGAGATAACATGGCCTAAGAACCTCACTTCACTCTTCCAGAAGTGACACTTCGAAAACTTAGCCTTCAGCTGATATTTCCGTAGTATTTCCAAAACAATTCTCAAGTGCGTCTTGTGCTCTTCCTCAGTTCTGGAATAAACCAAAATATCATCCACGAACACAAGCACGAACTTATTCAACTGATCTCTTAATACTCTATTCATAAGATCCACAAAATATGCTGGTGCGTTAGTCAATCCAAACGGCATTACCAGCCACTCATAAAACCCGGATGGTGTCCTAAATGCAGTCTTCGGCACACTATCCTTCGCCAATCTCAACTGGTGAAATCCCGTTGCCAAATCCATCTGAGAAAACACCTTAGCCTCGTGAAGCTGGTCAAACAAGTCATCTATTCTCGGCAATGGATACTTGTTCTTCTTAGTCACCTTATTCAGCTCACGATAATCAACACACAACCTCAACGATCCATCCGCTTTGGTTGCGAACACAACGGGCGCACCCCATTCGGACACACTTCTCCGAATGAATCCTTTCCGTAAAAGGTCATCAACTTGCACCTTCAGCTCTTGCTGCTCCCTCGGTGCCATCCGCCTAAGAGGCATCACAACAGGTCTGGCTCCCTCAACTAGATCGATACGAAACTCGATCTCCCTATGCGGCGGCAACCCTTTGACCTCGTCAAAGACATCCTCAAATCCATTCACAATAGGCACCAATGACAGTCCATCCCGTGGAACAACCAGCGAATACATGAAGCTCATGAAGACGCCTTCCTCATGCTTACATCGTATCACAACCTTTCGCCCTTCCACATTCCCGACTGTCACCTCCAGCCTCTCACAATCAATCCTAGCCGCATACTTCCTAAGCCAGTCCATACCCAAAATAATTCCGAACCCCGCAAAGTTCAGAACAAAGCAATCACAAACAAACGAGCAATCATGACTCGACACAACTAGACCACGGCATATCATACACAAGCATGACGAACCCCCAACTGGATTAGTCACTACCAATGGCCTATCAACAATATCCGGTTTCAAACCTAACCGGCCTACCAAATCATCACAAACAAAAGAATGCGACGCTCCAGTATCAAACAACACTCTGACTGGAACACCACAAATAGAAAGAGTACCTTGAACCACCACACTCTTCCCCTTCTCCTCAGCAGTAGGAGCTCTTGAAGACGACGGCACAGCTTCCAAAGCATAGGCTTGCACAACCTGCCTATCTTTCCTCGGTTCTGGACAGTCCTTCTTAATGTGTCCCAGCTTATCACAGTTGTAACACTTCAACTGCACCTTCGGATTCTTGCAATCCCGAGAGAGATGACCCTTCTGACGGCAGTTATAACAAGTCACCTCGCCCTTTGGCTTCTTCTGGCCGTCCTTACCCTTCTGTTGCTGCTGCTTCCTCTTCTTGTTGCCATTCTGCTGTGGTTTAGATCATTCCCTGGTTACAGCAACAACAGAACTTTCCCTAGGGAACAGACTCTCATGCCTCAAAGCTTTCTCCACAAGCTTCTCAAATGGATCGTCCAGATGATCCACTAACTGCCTTCCAAGATAAGCATCCAGACCAGTCACAAACTTTTCATTCTTCTGGTAGGGAGAATCAATATATGATCTGGCATACTTAGACAAAGCTTCGAACTCAGAAATGTACTCAAGAACAGGCCTCCCACCTTGCTTGAGCTCCACAAATCTCTTGAACAAAACAGACTTCTGAGCAGTAGAGATGAACTTGGCTTCAAATCTAACTTGGAATTGCTCCCAAGTTATCTCCTCCTCTGGTGTATCTATGGTAATAGAATTCCACCAATCCGCAGCTCTCCCTTGAAGCTGCCTCGATGCAAGCTTTCTCTTGGTTGCATCCTCAATCCCTAGATCACCAAAAATCCTTCGGCAAGCATCAATCCATCTCTGTACCTCAATAGTCGACTCCGTCCCTAAGAAAGCTTTTCCTCCAAGAGAAGTATAATCCTTGCAAAGCTTAGCAAAATCTACTGGCCTCGGAGCTTGGACTTGAACTCCCACATCCGCAGATGATCCTGAAGCTGGTACCCTCCTCATGATAGAAGTCATCAAAGCTTCAAACATAGCTCCATAATCAACAGCTTCCCTAGCAGCTCGACTATCTCTTGCAGCTTGTCTCTCGCTTCTACTCATTCTTATTATCTGTAAAGAAGAATGATTAGAACACCTTAAGAAACAACTGCATAAGGAGTTCAAATCCATCTAAGCTACTATATTACATATAGTAGTCATCCATCAAAATACAATTACGTCTCTCATACGTAATTACGTCAGCGAGCGTTGGCTAAAATCGATTAACCTGGCTCTGATACCAAATGTGACGACCGCCCATGACTCCCGCACCAAATGAAGAGAACAGTGCGCTGAAAGGTGTGCCAGGCAGCAATGGACGATAGTCAAGGTAAAATAAAATTCGCAGAATCTATCGTATAACTCACAGCGCATGGATAAAATACAATAGAGAAATATAATGTAGTGAAGCCTCATAGAACATAACATCATCATATAAGCAACATAGCAGTTTTATACAATCATCCACACAAATCCATACATGAAAGCCTCACTACAAATCACTCAAATGGAATACAGCAGCGGATACCCAGTACATATAGAAAGAAATAATATGCATAGCCTCCTGCTCGTCTTCGTCATCATCAGCGGAGAACTCTAAGCACAGCACCTGCCACCTGCTACCTAGTCTGCCCATCCCAACATGGATGAACAGCCCAAGGTAATAAGAGGAGACATAAAACCTTGAGTCAGACAAAGTCTTAGTGAGCAGTAAATTAACTATCAAACATACCAAAAGA
Organism: Allium cepa; assembly: GCA_030765085.1. NCBI lineage: Eukaryota > Viridiplantae > Streptophyta > Magnoliopsida > Asparagales > Amaryllidaceae > Allium > Allium cepa. The sequence goes on along the minus strand of CM060943.1, from coordinate 29,859,874 downwards.
GCATAAGGAAATAAAGGAATAGGAACCAAACCATCCCACTCCACCTCTTTCTACAGTGATAGCCCCCAGACACACACTAAGGAGAAGTAAGCATAACATAGCAAATAAGTAAGGTAAAGCAATAATCACTCGAGTCAAGGACGATGTTTTCCAAATACAAACCCCCAAGGCCTAAACCAAGATCAGATAAGCACCCAGAAAACACCGCTCTTGAAGCCGAATGATGATACAACCAAACATCCAAACATCCATGACTCTGGCTATCACTGTTATCTTTGCCTTGATTTCACCGTTAGTTGAATGACCGCCTGTCAAGGGCTAATGGTAACCCCGGTTTAGCCATAACTCCGCACGTCATCGTGACCCGTGCCTAAGCCGAACGCATCAGCCCAGAGTACTAGCACGTCATCATGACCCGTGCCTGGAACGTCATCGCGACCCGTTCCAACGTACCCTTGCTTTGAGTATGCTAGAACCTTCAACAACGATGAGATCTAAGCCTCCAAGTCATCCTCCTCGACGACCACTTCCATACTAGCTCAAGCGCCTCTCAAGCTAACCATTATCCACCCCAACCCGGACCGCATCACCGAGTTATAACTTTGCACGTCGTCATGACCCGTGCTTGGAACGTCTTCGTGACCCGTCCCATCACAACATATGTCTTGCCTCATCACATCATAGCAAAGTCTCTCAACTTGGAACGTCATCATGACCCGTCCCATCTCAACACAAGCCTTGCCTCATCATATCATCGCAAAGTCCCAACTCAACCATGCTTTGCCTTCTCGCATCATGGCAAGATCCCACATCCTCGAATCCATCCATATGAGCTTCCACATCCGCTTCATATGCTATCGGCAGCTTTCACCATTCAAGAGCCTTTCCACTTAGCTTTTGAATCATCTTCAACCATCTTGTTCCAAATCAACTACAAGCTAACTTGGAGCAATCAAATCTAACATACATTCAAACATTCAACCATTCAAACAAGATCTATTGAGTAAAATCAACTATAATGGCAATTTCGTAATTAAATGAGCAAAAGTCCAACACATATAAAATCATGGTTTTTAGCATAGATCTATCAAATCTAAAACATGGGTTTTGTCTCTAATACTTATTAAATAACTTTCATAAGTAAACATCTTCAAAAATGATGGATCTACATGCAGACTTAAGGAAAATGCGAGAAAACGCTAACTTTAACACATAAACATATCACCAATCCACTACACTCCTTTGGGTCCGTGTGAGAGATAACTACCACTCACCAAATCACCAAAACAACCTAAAATGAATCAACTACAGATCTGGACAGCAAGGACTTGGACTTGATCCGGAGAAATTTCACTTGAAACGGTGAAATCTAGCCTCTTCGGATGAAAATCTTCAACTTTGGCTCTTGATCTTTGATCTTGATCTTCAATCTTCAATGGATGTTAGCACTTGATAGAAGTAGAGAAAGAAGTGATGAAAATACTGTAGTCGAGTTTCCAAAATGGCAGCACTTCGTCGCTTCAAAAACTGGTGCCAAAAAGTGAGCCAAACCCCTCTATTTATAGGCCGGAATCCCCCTTAACTCGGCCAACTTCTTAACCCGGAGCTCGCTATTAGGTCGTCCCCGACCTATCACTTGCCGATCTAACGTTCTCACCGACTTAACCTCGCCGACTCACGACCTAAGCGACATAACAAACTACCCACCTAAAGGCACGGCCGACCCAAGACTCATGCGACCTAACCATAACACGGGCCACACAACCTAACTTAGGTCACTGCCGACCCAACCCTTAGCCGACTCAACATAAGTCGGTCACGGCTTAACCAAGGCCCCCTATCTCCACATTGGGTGCCGACTTAAGTCCTTACACATATGACCGACCTAACGACCTAACACCAATGCCGACTTAACTAATAAACACAACCTACCGACCTAACTCCACACAAGCTGACACTAGGTCGTTCTAACCCTATGAGTCGTTAACTCTTAGGTCGGCTGTCCACCTTAACTCGATCAATTCCTTAAGCCGGTAACCACTAGGTCGGACCAACCCAACAAGCCGCTAACCCCTAAGTCGGCTACTACTTAAGTCGGCAACATCTATGAGTCGCTCACTCCACTAACTCATCCATGCTTCTTAGGTCGGCGAATCTCTTAGCTCGGACAACCTATGAGTCGGCCATATCTTAAGCCAGCCACTACCTTAAGTCGGTCATACGAGCTAATCCTTAACCCGGCAACACTTAACTCGGTCACGAGTCAACTCCATAACTCGTTTCAACCTATGCCGTTCTAACTCCTTAACTCGCCTACGGCTTAACCCCTTAAGTCATCTACGACTTATCTATGAGTCGGTCACGACTCATCACTTCACTCGGGTTAACTTCTGAACGACTCAAGCTAGAAACAACACAAACAACACTAACGACCTGCAAATTCTACGATTTATCGACACGTAAAATACGGGTCGTTACAGATGTTGCACCTTGCACCGTAGATGTTGCACCCTGTGTATATCGATTCTTCGGAGGGCCATAACTCTTGGCTCGTTTAGAGTTACAAGAGCCATAACCAGTCAAAACGAAGGTATTTGTGAGTTCTATAGGTATGATGGCTTTCAGCCGTCACTGGTTAGTTTCAAACCCAAAAAATCCTATCCGAACCTCAATCGGGTCATGGAAGTTTTTTACCCTTCGTTTTTCCTCATGTGGATTTTTTCTGTAAAACGGGATCCCCGTGGCCGGTCTATGATTTACCATCGTTGGAGGGTGGTGCACCCTGGTACTGCACCGTTTCAAATCCATGCACCCGTTTATAAAGGTCGTACGGCACTGTTTCGTCATTCTGGACCGATGTTGCATCTTGCACCGTAGATGTTGCAGCCTGTGGATATCGATTTTTCGGAGGGACATAACTCTTGGCTCGTTTAGAGTTACGGGTGCCATAACTAGTCAAAACGAAGGTATCTGTGAGTTCTACAGCTATGACGGCTTTCAGCCGTCACTGATTAGTTTCATACCCAAAAAATCATATCCGAACCTCAATTGGCTCATGGAAGTTTTTTACCCTTCGTTTTTCGTCACGTGGATTTTTTCTGTAAAACGGGATCCCCGTGGCTGGTCTATGAGTTACCATCACAGGAGAGTGGTGCACCATGGTACTGCACCGTTTCAAATCCATGCACCCATTTCTAAAGGTTGTACGGCACTATTTCATCATTTAGGATGGATGTTGCACTTTACACCATAGATGTTGCACCCTGTGGATATCGATTCTTCGGAGGGCCATAACTCTTGGCTCGTTTAGAGTTACGGAAGCCATAACCAGTCAAAACGAAGGTATCTGTGAGTTCTACAGCTATGATGGCTTTCAGCCGTCACTAGTTAGTTTCATACAAAAAAAATCCTATCCGAACCTCAATCGGGGCAAGGAAGTTTTTTACCCTTCGTTTTATCGTCACATGGATTTTTTCTGTAAAACGGGATCCCCGTGGCTGGTCTATGATTTACCATCGCTGGAGAGCGATGCACCATGGTACTGCACCGTTTCAAATCCATGCACCCATTTCTAAAGGTCGTACCGCACTGTTTCGTCATTTTGGACGAATGTTGCACCTTGCACCGTAGATGTTGCACCCTATGGATATCGATTCTTCGGAGGGCCATAACTCTTGGCTTATTTAGAGTAACGGGGGCATAACCAGTCAAAAAGAAGGTATCTGTGAGTTCTACAGCTATGATGGCTTTTAGCCGTCACTGGTTAGTTTCATACCCAAAAAATCCTATCCGAACCTCAATCAGGTCATGGAAGTTTTTTACCCTTCGTTTTTCCTCACGTGGATTTTTTTTGTAAAACGGGATCCCCGTGGCTAGTCTATGATTTACCATCGCTGGAGAGTGGGGCACCATGGTACTGCACCGTTTCAAATTCATGCACCCATTTCTAAAGGTCATACGGCACTGTTTCGTCATTTTGGACGGATGTTGCACCTTGCACCGTAGATGTTGCACCCTGTGGATATCGATTCTTCGGAAGGCCATAACTCTTGGCTCGTTTAGAGTTACGGGAGCCATAAGCAGTAAAAAAGAAGGTATCTGTGAGTTCTACAGCTATGATATCTTTCAGCCGTCACTGGTTAGTTTCACACCCAAAAAATCCTATCCGAACCTCAATCGGGGCAAGGAAGTTTTTTACCCTTCGTTTTATCGTCACGTGGATTTTTTCTGTAAAATGGGATCCCCGTGGCTGGTCTATGATTTACCATCGCTGGAGAGTGGTGCACCATGGTGCACCCATTTCTAAAAGTCGTACGACACTGTTTCGTCATTTTGGACGGATGTTGCACCTTGCACCGTAGATGTTGCACCCTGTGGATATCGATTTTTCAGAGGGCCATAACTCTTGACTCGTTTATAGTTACGGGAGCCATAACTAGTCAAAACAAAGGTATCTGTTAGTTCTACAGCTATGACAGATTTTAGCCATCAATGGTTAGTTTCATACCCAAAAAATCCTATCCGAACCTCAATCGGGGCAAGGAAGTTTTTTGCCCTTCGTTTTATCGTCACGTGGATTTTTCTGTAAAACGGGATCCCCGTGGCTGGTCTATGATTTACCATCGCTGGAGAGTGGTGCACCATGGTACTGCATCGTTTCAAATCCATGCACCCATTTCTAAAGGTCGTACGGCACCGTTTCGTCATTTTGGACGGATGTTGCACCTTGCACCGTTGATGTTGCACCCTGTGGATATCGATTCTTCGGTGGGCCGTAACTCTTGACTCGTTTTGAGTTACGGGAGCCATAACTAGTCCAAACAAAGGTATCTGTTAGTTTTACAGCTATGACTGCTTTTAGCCATCACTGGTTAGTTTCATACCCAAAAAATCCTATCCGAACTTCAATCGGGTCATGGAAGTTTTTTACCCTTTGTTTTTCTTCACGTGGATTTTTCTGTAAAACGGGATACGTGTGGTTGGTCTATGACTTACCATCGTTGGAGAGTGGTGCACCATGGTACTGCACTGTTTCAAATCCATGCACCTATTTCTAAAGGTCGTACGGCACTATTTCGTCATTTTGGACGGATGTTGCACCTTGCACCGTAGATGTTGCACCCTGTGGATATCGATTCTTCGGAGGGCCATAACTCTTGGCTCGTTTAGAGTTACGGGAGCCATAACCAGTCAAAACGAAGGTATCTGTGATTTCTACAGCTTTGATAGCTTTCAGCCGTCACTATTTAGTTTCATACCCAAATAATCCTATCCGAACCTCAATCGGGGCAAGGAGGTTTTTTACCCTTCGTTTTATCGTCACGTGGATTTTTTCTGTAAAACGGGATCCCCGTGGCTGGTCTATGATTTACCATCGCTGGAGAGTGGTGCACCATGGTACTGCACCGTTTCAAATCCATGCACCCATTTCTAAAGGTCGTGCCGCACTGTTACGTCATTTTGGACGGATGTTGCACCTTGCAGCGTAGATGTTGCACCACGTGGATATCGATTCTTCGGAGGGCCATAACTCTTGGCTCGTTTAGAGTTACGGGAGCCATAACCAATCAAAACGCACGCATTTGTGAGTTCTACAGCTATGACGGCTTTCAGCCGTCAGTGGTTAGTTTCATACCCAAAAAATCATATCCGAACCATAATCGGGTCATGAAAGTTTTTTACCCTTTGTTTTTCCACACGTGGATTTTTTCTGTAAAACGGGATCCCCGTGGCTGGTCTATGATTTACCATCGCTGGAGAGTGGTGTACCATGCTACTGCACCGTTTCAAATCCATGCACCCATTTCTAAAGGTCGTACGACACTGTTTCGTAATTTTGGACCGATGTTGCACCTAGCACCGTAGATGTTGCACCCTGTGGATATCGATTTTTTGGAGGGACATAACTCCTGGCTCGTTTAGAGTTACGGGAGCCATAACCAGTCAAAACGAAGGTAACTGTGAGTTCTACTGCTATGATAGCTTTAAGCCGTCACTGGTTAGTTTCATACCCAAAAAATCATATCTGAACCTCAATCGGGTCATGGAAGTTTTTTACCCTTCGTTTTTTGTCACGTGGATTTTTTCTGTGAAACGGGATCCCCGTGGCTGGTCTATGAGTTACCATCGCTGGGGAGTGGTGCACCATGGTACTGCACCTTTTCAAATCCATGCACCCATTTCTAAAGGTCGTACGGCACAATTTCTTCATTTAGGACGGATGTTGCACCTTGCACCATAGATGTTGCACCCTATGGATATCAATTCTTCGGAGGGCCATAACTCTTGGCTCGTTCAGAGTTACGGGAGCCATAACCAGTCAAAACGAAGGTATCTGTGAGTTCTACAGCTATGACAGCTTTCAGCCATCACTGGTTAGTTTCATACCCAAATAATCCTATCCGAACCTCAATCGGGGCAAGGAAGTTTTTTACCCTTCGTTTTATCGTCACGTGGATTTTCTCTGTAAAACGGGATACCCGTGGCTGGTCTATGATTTACCATCGCTGGAGAGTTGTGCACCATTGTACTGCACCGTTTCAAATCCATGCACCCATTTCTAAAGGTCGTACCGCACTGTTTCGTCATTTTGGACGGATGTTGCACCTTGCACCGTAAATGTTGCACCCTGTGGATATCGATTCTTCGGAGGGCCATAACTCTTGGCTCGTTTAGATTAACGGGAGCCATAACCAGTCAAAACGAAGGTATCTGTGAGTTCTACAGCTATGACAGCTTTTAGCCGTCACTGGTTAGTTTCATAGCCAAAAAATCCTATCCGAACCTCAATCGGGTCAAGGAAGTTTTTTACCCTTCGTTTTATCGTCACGTGGATTTTTTCTGTAAAACGGGATCCCCGTGGCTGGTCTATGATTTACCATCGCTGGAGAGTGGTGCACCATGGTACGGCACCGTTTCAAATCCATGCACCCATTTCTAAAGGTCGTACGGCGCTGTTACGTCATTTTAGACGGATGTTGCACCTTGCACCGAAGATGTTGCACCCTGTGGATATCGATTCTTCGGAGGGCCATAACTCTTGGCTCGTTTAGAGTTACGGGAGCCATAACCAGTAAAAACGAAGGTATCTGTGAGTTCTACAGCTATGATAGCGATTAGCCGTCACTGGTTACTTTCATACCCAAAAAATCCTATCTGAACCTCAATCGGGTCAAGGAAGTTTTTTACCCTTCGTTTTATCGTCACGTGGAATTTTTCTGTAAAACGGGATCCCCGTGGCTGGTCTATGATTTACCATCGCTGGAGAGTGGTGCAACACGGTTCTGCACCGTTGCACCATTTCAAATCCAAGCACCCATTTCTAAAGGTCGTACGGCACTGTTTCTTCATTTTGGACGGATGTTGCACCTTGCACCCTAAATGTTGCACCTTGTGGATATCGATTCTTCGGAGGGCCATAACTCTTGGCTCGTTTAGAGTTACAGGAACCATAACCAGTCAAAACGAAGGTATCTGTGAGTTCTAAAGCTATGACGGCTTTCAGCCGTCACTGGTTAGTTTCATACACAAAAAATCCTATCCGAACCTCAATCGGGTCAAGGAAGTTTTTTAACCTTCGTTTTATCGTCACGTGGATTTTTTCTGTAAAACGGGATCCCCATGGCTGGTCTATGATTTTCCATCGCTGGAGAGTGGTGCACCATGGTACTGCACCGTTTCAAGTCCATGCACCCATTTCTAAAGGTCGTACCGCACTGTTTCGTCATTTTGGACGGATGTTGCGCCTTGCACCGTAGATGTTGCAACCTGTGGATATCGATTCTTCGGAGGGCCATAACTCTTGGTTCGTTTAGAGTTACGGGAGCCATAACTAGTCAAAACAAAGGTATCTGTGTGTTCTACAGCTATGATGGATTTCAGCTGTCACTGGTTAGTTTCATACCCAAAAAATCCTATCCGAACCTCAATCGGGTCAAGGAAGTTTTTTACACTTTGTTTTATCGTCACGTGGATTTTTTCTGTAAAACGGGATCCCCGTGGCTGGTCTACGATTTACCATCGCTGGAGACTGGTGCACCATGGTACTGCACCGTTTCAAATCCATGCACCCATTTCCAAAGGTCGTACCGCACTGTTTCGTCATTTTGGGCGGATGTTGCACCTTGCACCGTAGATGTTGAACCCTGTGGATATCGATTCTTCGGCGGGCCATAACTCTTGGGTCGTGTAGATTTACGGGAGCAATAACTAGTCAAAACGAAGGTATCTGTGAGTTCTACAGCCATGATGGATTTCAGCAATCACTGGTTAGTTTCATACCCAAAAAATCCTATCCGAACCTCAAACGGGTCATGGAAGTTTTTTACCCTTCGTTTTTCGTCACGTGGATTTTTTCTGTAAAACGGGATCCCCATTGCTGGTCTATGAGTTACCATCGCTGGAGAGTGGTGCACCATGGTACTACACCATTTCAAATCCATGCACCCATTTCTAAAGGTCGTACGACACTGTTTCGTCATTTTGGACGGATGTTGCACCTTGCACCGTAGATGTTGCACCCTGTGGATATCGATTCTTCGGAGGGCCATAACTCTTGGATCGTTTAGAGTTACGGGAGCCATAACCAGTAAAAAGGAAGGTATCTGTGAGTTCTATAGCTATGACAGCTTTCAGTCGTCACTGGTTAGTTTCATACCCAAAAAATCCTATCCGAACATCAATCGGGTCAAGGAAGTTTTTTACCCTTCGTTTTATCGTCACGTGGATTTTTTCTGTAAAACGGGATCCCCGTGGCTGGTCTATGATTTAACATTGCTAGAGAGTGGTGCACCATGGTACGGCACCGTTTCAAATCTATGCACCCATTTCTAAAGGTGGTACGACACTGTTTCGTCATTTTGGACGGATGTTGCACCTTGCACCGTAGATGTTGCACCCTGTGGATATCGATTCTTCGGAGGGCCATAACTCTTGGCTCGTTTAGAGTTACGGGAGCCATAACCGGTCAAAAAGAAGGTATTTGTGAGTTCTACAGCTATGACAGCTTTCAGCCGTCACCGGTTAGTTTCATACCCAAAAAATCCTATCCGAACCTCAATCCGATCATGGAAGTTTTTACCCTTCGTTTTTCGTCAGGTGGATTTTTCTGTAAAACGGGAACCCCGTGGCTGGTCTATGATTTACCATCGCTGGAGAGTGGTGCACCATGGTACTGCACCGTTTGAAATCCATGCACCCATTTCTAAAGGTCGTACGGCACTGTTTCGTCATTTTGGACGTATGTTGCACCTTGCACCGTAGATGTTGCACCCTGTGGATATCGATTCTTCGAAGGGCCATAACTCTTGGCTCGTTTAGACTTACGGGAGCCATAACCAGTCAAAAAGAAGGTATCTGTGAGTTATACAGCTATGACAGCTTTCAGCCGCCACTAGTTAGTTTCATACCCAAAAAATCCTATCCAAACCTCAATCGGGTCATGGAAGTTTTTTACCCTTCGTTTTTTCTTCACACGGATTTTTTCTGTAAAACGGGATCCCCGTGGCTGGTCTATGATTTACCATCACTGGAGAGTGGTGCACCATGGTTCTGCGCTGTTTCAAGTCCATGCACCCATTTCTAAAGGTCGTATGGCACTGTTTCATCATTTTGGGCGGATGTTGCACCTTGCACCGTAGAAGTTGCACCCTGTGGATATCGATTCTTCGGAGGGCCATAACTCTTGGCTCGTTTAGAGTTACGGGAGCCATAACCAGTCAAAACGAAGGTATCTGTGAGTTCTACAGCAATGATGGCTTTCAGCCGTCACTGGTTAGATTCATACCAAAGAAATCCTATCCGAACCTCAATCGGGTCATGGAAGTTTTTTACCCTTCGTTTTTCCTCACGTGGATTTTTCTGTAAAACGGGATCCCCGTGGCTGGTCTATGATTTACCATCGTTGGAGAGTGGCACCATGGTACTGCACCGTTCCAAATCCATGCACCCATTTCTAAAGGTCGTACAACACTGTTTCGTCATTTTGGACGGATGTTGCACCTTGCACCGATGATGTTGCACCCTGTGGATATCGATTTTTCGGAGAGACATAACTCTTGGCTCGTTTAGAGTTACGGGAACCATAACCAGTCAAAACGAAGGTATCTGTGAGTTCTACAGCTATGACGGCTTTCAGCCGTCACTGGTTAGTTTCATACCCAAAAAATCGTATCCGAACCTCAATCGGGTCATGGAAGTTTTTTACCCTTCGTTTTTCGTCACGTGGATTTTTTCTGTAAAACGGGATCCCCGTGGCTAGTCTATGAGTTACCATCGCTGGAGAGTGGTGCACCATGGTACTGCACCGTTTCAAATCCATGCACCCATTTCTAAAGGTTGTACGGCACTGTTTCGTCATTTTGGACGGATGTTGCACCTTGCACCGTAGATGTTGCACCCTGTGGATATCGATTCGTTGGAGGGCCATAACTCTTGGCTCGTTTAGAGTTACGGGAGCCATAACCAGTCAAAATGAAGGCATCTGTGAGTTCTACAGCAATGATAGCTTTCAGCCGTCACTGGTTAGTTTCATACCCAAAAAATCCTATCCGAACCTCAATCGGGTCATGGAAGTTTTTACCCTTCGTTTTTCTTCACGTGGAATTTTCTGTAAAACGGGATCCCCGTGGCAGGTCTATGAGTTACCATCGCTGGAGAGTGGTACACCATGGTACTGCACCATTTCAAATCCATGCACCCACTTCTAAAGGTCGTACAACACTGTTTCGTCATTTTGTACGGATGTTGCACCTTGCACCGTAGATATTGCACCCTGTGGATATCGATTCTTCAGAAGGTCATAACACTTGGCTCGTTTAGAGTTACGGGAGACATAACCAGTCAAAACGAAGGTATCTGTGAGTTCTACAGCTATGACAGCTTTCAGCCGTCACTGGTTAGTTTCATACCTAAAAAATCCTATCCGAACCTCAATCGGGTCATAGAAGTTTTTTCCCTTCGTTTTTCGTCACGTGGATTTTTTCTGTAAAACAGGATCCCCATGGCTGGTCTATGAGTTACCATCGCTGGAGAGTGGGGCACCATGGTACTACACCGTTTCAAATCCATGCGCCCATTTCTAAAGGTCGTACGGCACTGTTTCGTCATTTTGGGCGGATGTTGCACCATACACCGTAGATGTTGCACCCTGTGGATAACGATTCTTCGTAAGGCCATAACTCTTGGCTCGTTTAGAGTTACGGGAGCCATAATCAGTCAAAAAGAAGGTATTTGTGAGTTCTACAGCTATGACAGCTTTCAGCCGTCACTGGTTAGTTTCATACCCAAAAAATCCTATCCCAACCTCAATCGGGTCATGGAAGTTTTTTACCCTTCGTTTTTTCGTCACATGGATTTTTCTGTAAAACGGGATCCCCGTGGCTGGTCTATGATTTACCATCGCTGGAGAGTGGTGCACCATGGTAGTGAGCTGTTTCAAGTCCTTGCACCTATTTCTAAAGGTCGTACGGCACTGTTTCGTCATTTTGGACGGATGTTGCACCTTGCACCGTAGAAGTTGCACCCTGTGTATATCGATTCTTCAGAGGGCCATAACTCTTGGCTCGTTTAGAGTTACGGGAGCCATAACCAGTCAAAACGAAGGTATCTCTGAGTTCTACAGCTATGATAGCTTTCAGCCATCACTGGTTAGTTTCATACCCAAAAAATCCTATCCGAACCTCAATCGGGTCATGGAAGTTTTTTACCTTTCGTTTTTCGTCACGTAGATTTTTTCTATAAAACGGGATCCCCGTGGCTGGTCTATGAGTTACCATCGCTGGAGAGTGGTGCACCATGGTACTGCACCGTTTCAAATCCAAGCACCCATTTCTAAAGGTCGTACGGCACTGTTTCGTCATTTTGGACGGATGTTGCACCATGCACCGTAGATGTTGCACCCTGTGGATATCGATTCTTCGGAGGGCCATAACTCTTGGCTCGTTTAGAGTTACGGGAGCCATAACCAGTCAAAACGAAGGTATCTGTGACTTCTACAGCTATGATGGATTTCAGCTGTCGCTGGTTAGTTTCATACCCAAAAAATCCTATCCAAACCTCAATCGGGTCATGGAAATTTTTTACCCTTCGTTTTTCCTCACGTGGAATTTTCTGTAAAACGGGATCCCTGTGGCTGGTCTATGATATTCCATCACTGGAGAGTGGTGCACCATGGTACTCCACCATTTCAAATCCATGCACCCATTTCTAAAGGTCGTACGTCACTATTTCGTCATTTTGGACTGATGTTGCACCTTGCACCCTGTGAATATCGATTCTTCGGAGGGCCATAACTATTGGCTCGTTTAGAGTTACAGGAGCCATAACCAGTCAAAACAAAGGTATCTGTGCGTTCTACAGTTATGATGGCTTTCAGCCATCACTGGTTAGTTTCATACCCAAAAAATCCTAACCGAACCTCAATCGGGTCATGGAAGTTTTTTACCCTTCGTTTTTCCTCACGTTGATTTTTTCTGTAAAACGGGATCCTCGTGGTTGGTCTATGATTTACCATCGCTGGAGAGAGGTGCACCATGGTACTACGCGTTTGAAATCCATGCACCCATTTCTAAAGGTCGTACGACACTGTTTCGTCATTTTGGACGGATGTTGCACCTTGCACCATAGATGTTGCACCCTGTGGATAACGATTCTTCGGAGGGCCATAACTCTTGGCTCGTTTAGAGTTACGGGAGCCAAACCAGTCAAAAAGAAGGTATCTGTGAGTTCTACAGCTATGATAGCTTTCAGCCGTCACTGGTTAGTTTCATACCCAAAAAATCCTATCCAAACCTCGATCGGGTCATGGAAGTTTTTTACCCTTCGTTATTTCGTCACATGGATTTTTTCTGTAAAACGGGATCCCCGTGGCTGGTCTATGATTTACCATCGCTGGAGAGAGGTGCACCATGGTTCTGCACCGTTTCAAGTCCATGCATCCATTTCTAAAGGTCGTACGGTGTTTGCGCCAAAATTGGTCATAAACACCCAAAGTCGTGAAAGCACCCGTTTATGTACTCAACTCGATAATATTCAACACAGAATTCAGCAACAATCAATATAGAATTCAGCTCTAAGTAACAAATCTCAATAATTCACAAGCAACAATCACAAACACAGGATTTATAGTGGTTCGGCATTCGTGCCTACGTCCACTTTGAAGGTTTTCTCTTTATTGTTTTGCTTGATTAAATCAATTACAATGGACTATAGTTGATAATAGCTTTGAAATCTGAATACAACAGTGATTCTGATAAATAGACTTGAATCCGGCAGAATCTTGGTGTTCAATTGCAGAAGTTCTCGGAAGATCCCTTTTCTGAAGGCTTCAGGGTGCTATTTATAGGCGTTGGAGGCCCAGATCTCGCTCAAACTTCGGGAGACTTCTTCTGGCACGTGAGTGGGCCCACGCGACCGACCCCACCAAGTTTCGTCTCGATCTGACATCGATTCGAAGTGATTTCGAACCCATCAAGAAATGGTCCAATCGAGCTGAAACTTCGCAGGAACAATCTTTACCTCGTATGGAAGCTACTGTGAAAATTTGGTTGCATTTGGATCAGTGGTTTAGGAGATATGATCGGTTCGAAATGAGGATTCTCGGTTGGCTGTGGGGTTCGAACCGATAGTTTTGAACCTTTGAGTTCGAATCCATGAGTGCACGTGGGTCTGTATTGACGTGGCGTGTATCTCTCGAATCGATCCTAATTTATCTCCGAATGGACCGCTACGACTCCGTGATCTATGGCGGCTTCGTATCGATGGAGTGACACATCATTCAAACCAGCTGACTCGGTGGATTCGAACAAAGGAGTATCCCTTGCTTCGAACACAACCGATTCGAATCAAGGAGTCCCTATGGGTTCGAACTCGATCGATTCGAACAGGGTCGGTTCGAAGAGACATGGACTCAAAGCTAGAGGGTTTTCTATGGACTCGGACATACTGGTGAGGATGGATTCAAAGTAAGGGCCTGCATGGATTCGAAGCAAGGATACGAAGGGGCTTTAGTTAGATGGATGCGAAGCTGGGTGACGCCATGGATTCGAAGGACCGGTGGGTACGAAGGAAGGCTTTGGGATGGTTTCGAACCAGATGGGTTCGAACTAGATGGGTTCGAAGCAAAGACAGTGGATGGGTTCGAACTGGATGGTTTCGAGGTAGGGGTATTGGATGGGTTCGAAGGTGATGGTTTCTTGGCAAGGACATTGGATGGGTTCGACGGTGATGGTTTCGAACCAGACAATGACTACCTTTCTCAAATTGAATCCATCATATCTTGAGCATACGAACTCGGATTGACTTGAAATTTGAAATGACGACTCCTACGACCTTTCTTGTCATGTCCTATCAATTGTGGCCTGATCCGGACTCGAACAAAATTCATCGATATCTATAGCAAAGTGAAGTATAACCAATCTCTGAGACGAACTGTCTTTTGTTTCCGACCAATCTTTTGGTATCACGGCTTTGCCAAAAAGCGGGATAACATCTTGCCCCCCAAAACATGCCTTACGGTAGGAAGGTGTGTTTTGTAATGCTTTGAGTTGGATGTTCGTATCCTATTATCGACCTGCAAAGAACTTGATAGTTTCATATGGCCTCAAATGACGATCGTTCGGGATCGAGCTATTTGGGATGAAGCACGGTCGTTCGTGGTCAAGCGCTTAACTTCAAATGACGATCGTTCGTGATCGAGTCATTCGAGGTGAAGTGCGACCGTGCGCGGTCGAGCGTATAAATCCATGCGTCGATCGTTCGGGATCGTATGCTGCTTGAGGTGAATCGGGACCGTTCGCGGTCCGCGCCGTTCGTGGCATATGATTGAATAGGACCGTTCGCGATCGATGCCATTCGTGGCAAATGATGAAATGGGACCGTTCGCGATCGACTGCCGTTCGTGGCAAATGATGAGACGGGACCGTTCGTGGTCGACTGCCGTTCGTGGCAAATGATGATCGTTCGCGACCAAGTGATGAGATGGGACCGTTCGCGGTCGAACATCATAATAAGTGAACCATGACCGTTCGCGGTCGGTGCCGTTCAAGGCAGAAAGTGATCGTTCGCAATCGTGTGCCGTTCGAGGCGAATTTGTGACCGTTCGCGGTCGGGTGTCGGTCCTCAAGTGACGACCGTTCGCGATCAAGCTATTTGAGGTGAGGTGAGTTGTGATTGTTCGAAGTCGGGTGCCGTTCGTGGCGAATTGTGTGCCCGGGAGGGCTTGGTGTTATCGATGCCAGGGTCACGTTCGGGTGAGTTCCTGGATCGTTTGTCAAGGCGGTTCATCGCCATCTCAGAGCATGCCTAAGGATCGTTCGCGACCCCATACATGTGTAAGTAGCTTAGCCATTCCAGAGTTATCAGAATCAAATATCTATTAAACGAATGAGATTCAAAAACAATGTCCAAACAAACAGAGTCTAAATGTCCAAATTAAAATGATATGAAAGCAAAGCATGGATGTCAAAGT
This sequence comes from Allium cepa, assembly GCA_030765085.1. Lineage (NCBI taxonomy): Eukaryota > Viridiplantae > Streptophyta > Magnoliopsida > Asparagales > Amaryllidaceae > Allium > Allium cepa. The sequence goes on along the minus strand of CM060943.1, from coordinate 29,844,408 downwards.
GTAAGTTCCCACTACGAAACGGTCAACGATCACTCAGAGCATGCCTGGAGATCGTTCGCGATCTCGCGCATGTGTAAATGATTTTATTGCGTTAGTGGAAGCTTAGAACTTGTTCATCATTATTTCACTCAATTGATAACCAAACAATGCCTTGATTCGGGGTCGCCTCTAGCTGATGTGGACGGTGGTCGCTCTGGTTCCGCCGCAGGAGCTCGCCTCCTTACATATTGAAGGAGCATACCATTCCTGATATGCCCTTCCACCTCGTCCTTCAGGTGCCTACAATCGTTAGTGTTATGACCGTTTAGTTCATGGAATACACAAAACTTATCTGATTTCCTTTCGTCAGAGGTTGGATCCCTTCGCATTGGCCTACGATATGGGACCTACTCTTTGGTATCCTGATAAATCCGTTCCAGGCTCTCGTTCAGCTCAATGTAGGTGGTGAATCGCGGCTCCCTCCATTGCCGCTTTGATCTGTCTCCGTCATTCTCAATCTTTCTTTTACCTTTATCCTTGTCTGAATCCTTTCTAGAGGGCTTTTCGTCTTTGAGTGCATAAACTTCTATCCCATCTCCTTCTTCTCTTTCTGCATTCGCATCCTCTAATCGTAAAAACTTTTCCGCCTCATGACAGAATTCTCCCAGATCCACGGCTGGGTCCTTAGTTAATGAATTTTTGAACTCCGTTCCGTCTGCTAGTCCGGACACAGCTGCCATCAATACCGTGGATGGATCTGGTCGATCCACCGAAGCTGCTACCGCATTGAACCGTGTCAGGAAACTTCTTAATGTTTCTACAGCCTTCTGTTTTAAAGTTGCCAACGTCATCACATTCTTGGGCCTTGTAATGTGAACCCTGAATTGCCTCATAAATCTCTCAGTTAAATCGTTCCATGTTCCGATGGACCCACTATCTAGTTGCCTGAACCATAATGCCGCAATATCCATTAAATACAATGGGAAGCACCGGGCCATAACCTCCTCTGATGCCCCAGCACCTCCATATGCCTCATATATTTCGTCGGATGGATCGTGGGGTCCGTTCTCCCGTCATACATATCCAATGATGGTAATTTGAAATCCGGTGGGTTTCTAGCTCGTCTAATTGCCGGAGTGAAAGGAATCCTATTAACATCCTCTAGGTCTTTGTTCACCAAACCGCCTCTCATTGCTCGCCTAACCATCTCTGCCAACTTGTCGGTGTCTCCAAGATGTAACCTTTGTTCGTTACTTTCAGCCCGCCCCCCGAGTTCGTGAGGGAACTCTGGAATCTGCCCCCTTGACTGAGCGTTCACTCCTCTACTACTCCTAGGTTGCGCGGATCCTTCTCTCTCTCTTTCCAAGATTGGGTCAACATTCTCCATATGGGTGCCCCCTAGCTCTGGTGCTATGCCGGATGGTCCTGCTCCGTTCTGGACTCCATTGGCTTCTCTATTCTGTGCTCCAAGCTGTCCTATCTGTTGAAATAAACTCTGGATCAACTCCTCTTGCTTCTTCATCATCGTCTCCATCTCGTCCCTAGTGATGTAGATCGATGGTTGATTCGCTCCTGAGGAAGCCTTCTGACTTCCTTGTTGCTCACTTCTCTCTGGCCTTGGCCTTCTACTCGATTGTCTCATCATAATTTCTCAAATCTAAACTTTCAAACTCTCTCTAAATCTGCTATCAATTGGTAGAACTCCTGAATCAGCCTTCTCGGTGAAAGCACCAAAATGTTTGCGCCAAAATTTGTCACAAACACCCAAAGTCGTGAAAGCACCCGTTTATGTACTCAACTCGATAATATTCAACACAGAATTCAGCAACAATTAATATAGAATTCAGCTCTATGTAAAAAATCACAATAATTCACAAGCAACAATCACAAACACAGGATTTATAGTGGTTCGGCGTTCGTGCCTACGTCCACTTTGAAGGTTTTCTCTTTATTGCTTTGCTTGATTAAATCGATTACAACGGACTACAGTTGATAATAGCTTTGAAATCTGAATAAACAGTGATAAATAGATTTGAATCCGGCAGAATCTTGGTGTTCAATGGCAGAAGTTCTTGGAATATCCCTTTTCTGAAGGCTTCAGGGTGCTATTTATAGGCGTTGGAGGCCCAGATCTCGCTCAAACTTCGGAAGACTTCTTATGGCACGTGAGTGGGCCCACGTGACCGACCCCACCAAGTTTCGTCTCGATCTGACATCGATTCGAAGTGATTTCGAAACCATCAAGAAATGGTCCAATCGAGCTGAAACTTGGAAGGAACAATCTTTACCTCGTATGGAAGCTACTGTGAAAATTTGGTTGCATTTGGATCAGTGGTTTAGGAGATATGATCGGTTCGAAATGAGGATTCTCGGTTGGCTGTGGGGTTCGAACCGATAGTTTCGAACCCTTGAGTTCGAATCCATGAGTGCACGTGGGTCTGCAGTGACGTGGCGCGTATCTCTCGAATCGATCCTAATTTATCTCCGAATGGACCGCTTCGACTCCGTGAACTATGGCGGCTTCGTATCGATGGAGTGACACGTCATTCAAACCAGCTGACTCGGTGGATTCGAACGAAGGATTATCCTTGGCTTCGAACGCGACCGATTCGAATCAAGGAGTCCCTATGGGTTCGAACTCGATCGATTCGAACAGGGTCGGTTTGAAGCGACATGGACTCAAAGCTAGAGGGTTTTCTATGGACTCGGACATACTGGTGAAGATGGATTCGAAGTAAGGGCCTGCATGGATTCGAAGCAAGGATACGAAGGGGCTTTAGTTAGATGGATGCGAAGCTGGGTGACGCCATGGATTCAAAGGACCGGCGGGTACGAAGGAAGGCTTTGGGATGGTTTCGAACTAGATGGGTTCGAACTAGATGGGTTCGAAGCAAAGACAGTGGATGGGTTCGAACTGGATGGTTTCGAGGTAGGGGTATTGGATGGGTTCGAAGGTGATGGTTTCGTGGCAAGGACATTGGATGGGTTCGAAGGTGATGGTTTCGAACCAGACAATGACTACCTTTCTCAAATTGAATCCATCATATCTATAGCATACGAACTCGGATTGACTTGAAATTTGAAACGACGACTCCTTTGTCATGTCCTATCAATTGTGGCCTGATCCGGACTCGGACAAAATTCATCGATATCTATAGCAAAGTGAAGTATAACCAATCTCTGAGACGAACTGTGTTTTGTTTTCGACCAATCTTTTGGTATCACGGCTTTGCCAAAAAGCGGGATAACATACGGTACTTTTTCGTCATTTTGGACGGATGTTGCACCTTGCACAGTAGATGTTGCACCCTGTGGATATCGATTCTTCGGAGGGCCATAACTCTTGGCTCGTTTAGAATTACGGGAGCCATAACCTGTCAAAATGAAGGTATCTGTGAGTTCTAGAGCTATGACGGCTTTTAGCCGTCACTGGTTAGTTTCATACCAAAAAAATCCTATCCGTACCTCAGTCGGGCCATGGATGTTTTTAACCCTTCGCTTTTCCTCTCGTGGACTTTTTCTGTAAAACGGGATCCTCGTGGCTGGTCTATGAGTTATCATCGCTGGAGAGTGGTGCACCATGGTGCTGCGCCGTTTCAAATCCATGCACCCATTTCTAAAGGTCGAACGACACTGTTTCGTCATTTTTGACGGATGTTACACCTTGCACCGTAGATGTTGCACCCTGTGGATATCGATTCTTCGAAGGGCCATAACTCTTGGCTCGTTTAGAGTTACGGGAGCCAAACCAGTCAAAACGAAGGTATCTGTGAGTTCTACAGCTATGACGGCTTTTAGCCGTCACTGGTTAGTTTCATACCAAAAAAATCCTATCCATACCTCAAACGGGTCATGGAAGTTTTTTACCCTTCGTTTTTCCTCACGTGGATTTTTTATGTAAAACGGGATCCTCGTGGCTGGTCTATGATTTACCATCGCTGGAGAGAGGTGCACCATGGTACTGCATCGATTCAAATCCATGCACCCATTTCTAAAGGTCGTACGACACTGTTTCGTCATTTTGGACTGATGTTGCACCTTGCATCGTAGATGTTGCACCCTGTGGATAACGATTCTTCGGAGGGCCATAACTCTTGCCTCGTTTAGAGTTACATGAGCCAAACCAGTCAAAAAGAAGGTATCTGTGAGTTCTACAGCTATGACAGCTTTCAGCCGTCACTGGTTAGTTTCATACCCAAAAAATCCTATCCAAACCTCGATCGGGTCATGGAAGTTTTTTACCCTTCGTTTTTTCGTCACATGGATTTTTTCTGTAAACGGGATCCCCGTGGCTGGTCTATGATTTACCATCACTGGAGAGTGGTGCACCATGGTTCTGCACCGTTTCAAGTCCATGCACCTATTTCTAAAGGTCGTACGGTACTGTTTCGTCATTTTGGATGGATGTTGCACCTTGCACCGTAGATGTGGCACCCTGTGGATATCGATTCTTCGGTGGGCCATAACTCTTGACTCGTTTAGAGTTACGGGAGCCATAACCAGTCAAAACGAAGGTATCTGTGAGTTCTACAGCTGTGATAGCTTTTAGCCGCCACTGGTTAGTTTCATACAAAAAAAATCGTATCCGAACCTCAATCGGGTCATGGAAGTTTTTTACCCTTCGTTTTTCCTCACGTGGATTTTTTCGGTAAAACGGGATCCTCGTGGCTGGTCTATGATTTACCATCGCTGGAGAGAGGTGCACCATGGTGCTGCGCCGTTTCAAATCCATGCACCCATTTCTAAAGGTTGTACGGCACTGTTTCGTCATTTTGGACGGATGTTGCACCTTGCACCGTAGATGTTGCACCCTGTGGACATCGATTCTTCGGAGGGCCATAACTCTTTGCTCGTTTAGAGTTACGGGAGCCATAACAAGTCAAAACGAAGGTATTTGTGAGTTCTACAGCTATGACGGCTTTTAGCCGTCACAGGTTAGTTTCTTACCAAAAAAATCCTATCCGAACCTCAATCGGGTCATGGAAGTTTTTTACCCTTCGTTTTTCCTCACGTGGATTTTTTCTGTAAAACGGGATCCTCGTGGCTGCTCTATGATTTACCATCGCTAGAGAGAGGCGCACCATGGTACTGCACCATTTCAAATCCATGCACCCATTTCTAAAGGTCGTACGGCACTGTTTCGTCATTTTGGACGGATGTTGCACCTTGCATCGTAGATGTTGCACCCTGTGGATAACGATTCTTCGGAGGGCCATAACTCTTGGCTCGTTTAGAGTTATGGGAGCTAAACCAGTCAAAAAGAAGGTATCTGTGAGTTCTACAGCTATGACAGCTTTCAGCCGTCACTGGTTAGTTTCATACCCAAAAATTCCTATCCAAACCTCAATCGGGTCATGGAAGTTTTTTACCCTTCGTTTTTTCGTCACATGGATTTTTTCTGTAAAACGGGATCCCCGTGGCTGGTGTATGATTTACCATCGCTGGAGAGTGGTGACCATGGTACTGCACCGTTTCAAGTCCATGCACCCATTTCTAAAGGAAGTACGGCACTGTTTCGTCATTTTGGATGGATGTTGCACCTTGCACCGTAGAAGTTGCACCCTGTGGATATTGATTCTTCGGAGGGCCATAACTCTTGGCTCGTTTAGAGCTGCGGGAGCCATAACCAGTCAAAACGAAGCTATCTGTGAGTTCTACAGCTATGTTGGCTTCCAGCCGTCACTGGTTAGTTTCATACCCAAAAAATCCTATCCGAACCTTAATCGGGCCACGGAAGTTTTTTTCCCTTCGTTTTTCATCACGTGGATTTTTTCTGTAAAACGGGATCCCCGTGGCTGGTCTATGATTTACCATCGCTAAAGAGTGGTGCACCATAGTAGTGCTCCGTTTCAAATCCATGCACCCATTTCTAAAGGTGGTACGGCACTGTTTCGTCATTTTGGACGGATGTTGCACCTTGCACCGTAGATGTTGCACCCTGTGGATATCGATTCTTCGGAGGGCCAAAACTCTTTGCTCGTTTAGAGTTACGGGAGCCATAACCAGTCAAAACGAAGGTATCTGTGAGTTCAACAGCTATGATGGCTTTCAGCAGTCACTGGTTAGTTTTATACCCAAAAAATCCTATCCACCTCAATCGGGTCATGGAAGTTTTTTACCCTTCATTTTTCGTCACGTGGATTTTTTCTGTAAAACGGGTTCTCCGTGGCTGGTCTATGAGTTACCATCGCTGGAGAGTGGTGCACCATGGTACTGCACCGTTTCAAATCCATGCACCCATTTCTAAAGGTTCTACGGCACTGTTTCTTCATTTTGGACGGATGTTGCACCTTGCACCGTAGATGTTGCACCCTGTGGATATCGATTCTTCGGAGGGCCATAACTCTTGGGTCGTTTAGAGTTACGGGAGCCATAACCAGTCAAAACGAAGGTATCTGTGAGTTCTACAGCTATGATAGCTTTCAGCCGTCACTGGTTAGTTTCATACCCAAAAAATCCTATCCGAACTTCAATCGGGTCACGGAAGTTTTTTTCCCTTCGTTTTTCGTCACGTGGATTTTTTCTGTAAAACGGGATCCCCGTGGCAGGTCTATGAGTTACCAACGCTGGAGAGTGGTGCACCATGGTGCTGCACCGTTTCAAATCCATGCACCCATTTTTAAAGGTCATACGGCACTGTTTCGTCATTTTGGACGGATGTTGCACCTTGCACCGTAGATGTTGCACCCTGTGGATATCGATTCTTCGGAGGGCCATCACTCTTGGCTCGTTTAGAGTTATGGGAGCCATAACCTGTCAAAACTAATGTATCTGTGATTTCTACAGCTATGATGGCTTTCAGCCGTCACTGGTTAGTTTCATACCAAAAAACTCCTATCCGAACCTCAATCGGGTCATGGAAGTTTTTTACCTTTCGTTTTTCCTCACGTGGATTTTTTCTGTAAAACGGTATCCCCGTGGCTGGTCTATGATTTACCATCGCTGGATAAAGGTGCACCATGGTACTGCACCGTTTCATGTCCATGTACCCATTTCTAAAGGTCGTACGTCACTGTTTCGTCATTTTGGACGGATGTTGCATCTTGCACCGTAGATGTTGCACCCTGTGGATAACGATTCTTCGGAGGGCCATAACTCTTGGCTCGTTTAGAGTTACGGGAGCCATAACCAGTCAAAAAGAAGGTATCTGTGAGTTGTACAGCTATGATAGCTTTCAGCCGTCACTGCTTAGTTTCATACCCAAAAAATCATATCCAAACCTCAATCGGGTCTGTTTGCGCCAAAATTGGTCACAAACCCCAAATAGCGTGAAAGCACCAGTGTATGAATATAAATCAACAATATTCAGACACAAATCACAGATCTCAGCAAATAACAAGCAGCAATCCAAAAGTAATGAACAAAGACACAAGTTTTTATAATGGTTCGGCTATATCCGGCCTACGTCCACTCTAAAGTTTTATCCTTTTATTGATTATCCTTCCTGGTTACAAGTGATTACAGCAATTACAAAGTCCAAATTCAAAATAAGTAGTAGTGATGATGGTATAGAGTGAACCTGGCAGCGTCCGGGCGTGCTTTCTTTCTTCAAATTCTCCGACCCCTTTTCTGAATGACCAGGGGCTCTATTTATAGGCGTAGGAGGCTGATATTTCTCCTAAAAATCCGGTAGACCTCTTCTAGCACGTGAGGGGGGCCCACGCGCCCGGCCTCAGGAAGTCGGGCCCACTTTGGAATCGATTCGAACTCCATTCGAATCGATGAAGAAATCATCCAATTGAGCTGAAATTTGGTGAGGACATTCTTCAACATGCATGTAAGCTCCTGTAAAAATTTCATTGCATTTGGATCAACGGTTTGGAAGATATGATGTATTCGAATCTGAGGTTGTCCGCTGCTTGTCGCCTTCGAATCCATCCTTCGAACGCATGCTTCGGATCCATGCATCGAATCCATCCAAAGCGCGTGCGTATCGGTGACGTGGCGCTATTTCTCTGGGTCGATCCACCTTTGTCGCCGAGTTTACTGGGTCGAATCCTTCTTTTCCTCCGGGTTTTACTGGGTTGAGTCCATGGATTCGGGGTAGTGGGTTTGAAGGTGTTCGTTCGAATCGATCGCGGTATCTTAGTTGATCGATTCGAAGCTGCCTCAACCAGGTGGGTTCGAAGTAAGTTAATGGGATGGAGTCGAAGTAACCTGCCCTGATGGATTCGAAGGTCTCTTACCTGATGGATTCGAAGGAGCTTAGGTTGCCATCTGCCATCGATACGAACGTATCGATTCGAAGCATGCCGTTTCTTCCCATCCTAACCAATGCGAACTTCACAGAGCCGAATCCATACCAATCGATACGAAGTGTATCGATTCGAACTTTGTATGCCTTCGATCGATTCGAACCTGATGGGTTCGAAATGAACACCATGATGGGTTCGAACAGCCATGCCCTTCTTACCTTGCATCGATCATAACTCCTTCATATGAACTCCGATTAACCTGAAATTTGAAACATAGCCTTTCCTAATTCTTATCATCAACCCCAATTAATTTTGTCCCGATCGGAGTTCAACCAACTTTTGATGGTATCGATCGTAACCATGATTCCAGCTGATCTCCAATCCTGATATCCATCATTCGTCGTCCATTTGTTGATATTCCAGTTTTGACCAAAAATGGGATAACACTTTGCCCCCCAAAACATGTCTTGTGATAACAAGGCTTGTTTTGAATAGTTCCGAATCCAGTATCCAAAGTCCATAGCCATATCGCCAGAGTATGCCATCCTTGACTACTTCGAGCCGATGCCCAATTCCAAATCCCATAACCAAATCCTTAGCCAATTCCATATCCATTCGAACTCGACAGCCGAGCCCTAATCCATCCTTATCCAATAGTCAATAACCAGATCCAAGACCTCTCCGGGTAGATATCTGAATCCCTTACCTCTCCGGGTTCTTGCAAAGCTTAATCCACACCTGACGACCGTGGTCCAGTGTCTCTGGACGTTGAGCTAACCTCTCCGTGTTCTTGCCAAGCGTAATCCATACTTGACGACCGTGGTCCAGTGTCCCTGGACGCAAGAAATGTCGTAGCTTAAGTCCTAAGCCGAATCCTGGTCACTCCGGACCCTTGTTGAGCATAGTCCATACTCAATGACCTGAAAATAATGATTGATAATATAGCGCCTAAGTCCTAGGCCGAATCCTTGTCACTCCGGACGCTTGTTGAGCATAGTACATACTCAGCGACCTGAATGAATCAGCTTACCCCGTTCGGGCAGACCGACTCACCCCTTGCCAGGCATAATCCATAACCGACGACCGTTTTTCAAAAACCAGATAAAAATCCAATAAAAATCCAATCCAAAATCAAATCAAAACAAGAAAATCAGAAATCCAAACCAGCATCCAAAACAAAAATCAATCGTCCAAAGGAAAAATCCAAATCAGAAAGCAAACAAAACCAGGAGTTCAATCCAAACTCCAAAAAAAAAGCGGAAAACCAAGTATCCAATCCAAAACAGAAAAACAGATTTCACAAGCCATAGCTTCACAGTTTATCATCGTTCAGAGCATGCCTAGGGGCTATCTCCGTCCCCGTACATGTGTAAACGACTTAGCCGTTTGCTAATAGCTTGTTACTTATTCTTTATTATCCACGTCAATTGATAACCAATCGACCATCATTCCTGGGCCTCACATCATCACGGTGTGAGGTAGATGGTGGCTGCTCCTGCTCCACCACGGCACTCCACGTTCCAACATATTGCCTCAACTGCCCATTCCTCACATGTTCTTCAATTATATCCTTTAAATGCCTGCATCTGTTGGTGTCATGCCCGTCTAAATCGTGAAAGAGACAATGCCTTCCTGATGCGTTTTCCCGTTCAGATGGCACTCTTCTGGCCGGCCTCCGGTAAGGGAGGCGATTCCGGGTTTCCATGTATATCCGCTCCAGTGATTCGTTTAATCCCTTGTATGTGGAAAACTTACGATCCTTCCATCGCTTTCTAGCTTTCGCTGAATTGTCATTCAGCTTCCTTTTTCCCTTGTCCTTATCCAAGCTTCCATTGGATTGTCCTCCACCCTCGGTTGCGTTTACTTCCTTTAGCTTTAAATCCATACTCGCATCCTCTTGCCGAAGGAACCTTTCGGCTTCGTGAAAGAATTCCCCGAGATCCTGTGGGGGATCTCGTATTAAAGACACCTTGAAGTCCGAATCCTCCCTGATTCCCGATACTGCCGCCATCAAAACCATCGATGGATCCGGCCGATCCACCGAAGCAACTACCGCATTGAATCGAGTTAGAAAACCTCTAAGTGATTCATCCGTCCTTTTTTTTACTAATGTCAATGTCATCACGTTCTTCGGCCTCTTGATATGAACCCGAAATTTCCCTAAAAACCTATCCACCAATTCCCTCCAAGTCTTGATAGATCCTTCTCCTAGCTGCCTAAACCACATTACAGCTAAATCCGTCAAATACAAAGGAAAACATCGAGCCATCACCTCCTCCGATGCCCCCATCACCTCCATGTGTCTGGTGTACCTCATCAAGTGATCAGTTGGATCTGCCTTGCCATCATATACCTCTACGCTAGGTAGCTAGAACTTAGGTGGGTTCTGAGCCATCCTGATTTCCCAAGTAAACGGACTCCTGTTTACCCCTTCCAGATCTCTATTGGTCAAGCCTCCACGCATGGTTTTCCTGATGATCTCTACTAGTCCAGTATTGTCTGTCAGGGGTTGTCCTCCATGCCCCCGAGGGAACTCCGGTACATATTCTTCATGTGGCTCATTAGCAGTGACATTGGACCTAACCTGTTGAACTCCTTCCAAAGGTCTTCCTGCGTTAGATCCTGTGGGCGTGCCCCCAAGCCCTTGTCGATTGCCTTCTGTTTCTGTATCCTGTCTTCCGTGTGGTTCCACTATTCTGGATCCTTGTTCCATATCCGTAGCAGTTGTAGCTGGTCCAAGATTCAGTATTCCTGCGTTCCTTATTTGTTCAAAGAAAGTCTGCATCATTTCCTGTTGACTCTTCAACAACCTCTCTTGTAGTGAATTTGTTTTAGCCTCCATTTTGTCTCTGGTGATATAGATGGAAGCTTGTCCTTCTCCAGCTCCAGAGGATGCCTCTTGACCTTCTCCTTGTTGCCTTCTATCCGCTCTTTGTCTTGTTTGTCGAGTCATTGTTGTATTATTCTGAGTCCCTCAAGCTTTCAAATCTGAACTTTGAATCTGGTGAAGCGGGCGCTAGTTCTTCTCGACGAAAGCACAAAAGTGTTTGCGCCAAAATTGGTCACAAACCCCAAATAACGTGAAAGCACCAGTGTATGAATATAAATCAGCAATATTCAGACACAAATCACAGATCTCAGCAAATAACAAGTAGCAATCCAAAAGTAATGAAAAAAGACAAAAGTTTTTATAGTGGTTCGGCTATCTCCGCCCTACGTCCACTCCAAAGTTTTATCCTTTTATTGATTATCCTTCCTGGTTACAAGTGATTACAGCAATTACAAAGTCCAAATTCGAAATAAGTAGTAGTGATGATGGTATAGATTGATCCTGGCAGCGTCCGGGCGTGCTTTCTTTCTCCAAATTCTCCGACCCCTTTTCTGAATTACCAGGGGCTCTATATATAGGCGTAGGAGGCTGATATTTCTCCTAAAAATCCTGTAGACCTCTTCTAGCACGTGAGGGGGGCCCACGCGCCCGGCCTCAGGAAGTCGGGCCCACTTTGGGATCGATTCGAACTCCATTCGAATCGATCAAGAAATCATCCAATTGAGCTGAAATTTGGTGAGGACATTCTTCAACATGCATGTAAGCTCCTGTAAAAATTTTATTGCATTTGGATCAACGGTTTGGAAGATATGATGGATTCGAATCTGAGGTTGTCCGTTGCTTGTCGTCTTCGAATCCATCCTTCGAACGCATGCTTCGGATCCATGCTTCGAATCCATCCAAAGCGCATGCGTATCGGTGACGTGGCGCTATTTCTCTGGGTCGATCCACCTTTGTCGCCGAGTTTACTGGGTCGAATCCTTCTTTTCCTCCGGGTTTTACTGGGTTGAGTCCATGGATTCAGGGTAGTGGATTCGAAGGTGTTCGTTCGAATCGATCGGGGTATCTTAGTTGATCGATTCGAAGCTGCCTCAACCAGGTGGGTTCGAAGTAAGTTAATGGGATGGAGTCGAAGTAACCTGCCCTGATGGATTCGAAGGTCTCTTACCTGATGGATTTGAAGGAGCTTAGGTTGCCATCTGCCATCGATACGAACGTATCGATTCGAAGCATGTTGTTTCTTCCCATCCTAACCGATGCGAACTTCACAGAGCCGAATCCATACCAATCAATACGAAGTGTATCGATTCGAACTTTGTATGCCTTCGATCGATTCGAACCTGATGGGTTCGAAATGAACACCTTGATGGGTTCGAACAGCCATGCCCTTCTTACCTTGCATCGATCATAACTCCTTCATATGAACTCCGATTAACCTGAAATTTGAAACATAGACTTTCCTAATCCTTGTCATCATCCCCAATTAATTTCGTCTCGATCGGAGTTCAACCAAATTTTGATGATATCGATCGTAGCCATGATTCCATCTGATCTCCAATCCAGATATCCATCATTCCTCGTCCATTTGTTGATATTCCAGTTTTGACCAAAAATGGGATAACGGGGTCATGGAAGATTTTTACCCTTCGTTTTTTCATCACAAGGATTTTTTCTGTAAAACGGGATACCTATGGCAGGTCTGTGATTTACCATCGCTGGAGAGTGGTGCACCATAGTACTGCACCGTTTCAAGTCCATGAACCCATTTCTAAAGGTCGTACGGCACTATTTCGTCATTTTGGATGGATGTTGCACCTTGCACCGTAGAAGTTGCACCCTATGGATATCGATTCTTCAGAGGGCCATAACTCTTGGCTCGTTTAGAGTTACGGGAGCCATAACCAGTCAAAACGAAGGTATTTGTGAGTTCTACAGCTATGATGGCTTTCTGCCATCACTGGTTAGTTTCATACCCAAAAAATTCTATCCGAACCTCAATCGGGTCACGGAAGTTTTTTTCCCTTCGTTTTTCCTCACGTGGATTTTTTCTGTAAAACGGGATCCCCGTGGCTAGTCTATGACTTACCATCGCTGGAGAGTGGGGCACCATGGTACTGCACCATTTCAAATCCATGCACCCATTTATAAAGGTCGTACGGCACTGTTTCGTCATTTTCGACGGATGTTGCACCTTGCACCGTAGATGTTGCACCCTATGGATATCGGTTCTTCGGAGGGCCATAACTCTTGGCTCGTTTAGAGTTACGGGAGCCATAACCAGTCAAAACGAAGGTATCTGTGAGTTCTACAGCTATGATGGCTTTCAGCCGTCACTGCTTAGTTTCATAGAAAAAAAATCATATCCGAACCTCAATCGGGTCATGGAAGTTTTTTACCCATCGTTTTTCCTCACGTGGATTTTTTCTGTGAAACGGGATCCTCGTGGCTGGTCTATGATTTACCATCGCTGGAGAGAGGTGCACCATGGTACTGCACCATTTCAAATCCATGCACCCATTTCTAAAGGTCGTACGGCAATGTTTCTTCATTTTGGACGGATGTTGCACCTTGCACCGTAGATGTTGCACCCTGTGGATAACGATTCTTCGGAGGGCCATAACTCTTGGCTCGTTTAGAGTTACGGGAGCCATAACCGGTCAAAAAGAAGGTATCTGTGAGTTCTACAGCTGTGACAACTTTCAGCCGTCACTGGTTAGTTTCATACCCAAAAAAATCCTATCCAAACCTCAATCGGGTCATGGAAGTTTTTTATCCTTCGTTTTTTCCTCACATGGATTTTTTCTGTAAAACGGGATCCCCGTGGCTGGCCTATGATTTACCATCGCTGGAGAGTGGTGCACCATGGTACTGCACCGTTTCAAGTCCATGTACCCATTTCTAAAGGTCGTACGGCACTGTTTCATCATTTTGGATGGATGTTGCACCTTGCACCGTAGAAGTTGCACCCTGTGGATATCGATTCTTCGGAGGGCCATAACTCTTGGCTCGTTTAGAGTTACGGGAGCCATAATCAGTCAAAACGAAGGTATCTGTGAGTTCTACAGCTATGATGGCTTTCAACTGTCACTGGTTAGTTTCATACCCAAAAAATCCTATCCGAACCTCAATCGGGTCATGGAATTTTTTACCCTTCGTTTTTCCCCACGTGGATTTTTTCTGTAAAACGGGATCCCCATGGCTGGTCTATGATTTTCCATCGCTGGAGAGTGGTGCACCATGGTATTGCACCGTTTCAAATCCGTGCACCCATTTCTAAAGGTCGTACGACACAGTTTCGTCATTTTGGACGGATGTTGCACCTTGCACCGTAGATGTTGCACCCTATGGATATCGATTCTACAGAGGGCCATGACTCTTGGCTCGTTTAGAGTTACGGGAGCCATAATCAGTCAAAACGAAGGTATCTGTTATTTCAACAGCTATGACGGCTTTCAGCCGTCACTGGTTAGTTTCATACCCAAAAAATCCTATCCACCTCAATCGGGTCATAGAAGTTTTTTACCTTTCGTTTTTCGTCACGTGGATTTTTTCTGTAAAACGGGATCCCCGTGGCTGGTCTATGACTTACCATCGCTGGAGAGTGGTGCACCATGGTACTGCACCGTTTCAAATCCATGCACCCATTTCTAAAGGTCGTACGGCACTGTTTCGTCATTTTGGACGGATGTTGCACCTTCACCGTAGATATTGCACTATGTGGATATCGATTCTTCGAAGGGCCATAACTCTTGGCTCGTTTAGACTTACGAGAGCCATAACCAGTCAAAACGAAGGTATCTGTGAGTTCTACAGCTATGACAGGACTTAGCAATTACTGGTTAGTTTCATACCCAAAAAATCCTACCTGAACCTCAATCGGGTCACGGAAGTTTTTTTCCCTTTGTTTTTCGTCACGTGGATTTTTTCTATAAAACAGGATCCCCGTGGCTGGTCTATGAGTTACCATCGCTGGAGAGTGGTGCACCATGGTGCTGCACTGTTTCAAATACATGCACCCATTTCTAAAGGTCGTACGGCACTGTTTCGTCATTTTGGACAGATGTTGCACCTTGCACCGTAGATGTTGCACCCTGTGGATATCGATTCTTCGGAGGGCCATAACTCTTGGCTCGTTTAGAGTTACGGGAGCCATAACCAGTCAAAACGAAGGTATCTGTGAGTTCTACATCTATGATGGCTTTTAGCCGTCACTGGTTAGTTTCATGCCAAAAAAATCCTATCCGAACCTCAATCGGGTCATGGAAGTTTTTTACCCTTCGTTTTTCCTAACGTGGATTTTTTCTACAAAATGGGATCCTCGTGGCTGGTCTATGATTTACCATCGCTGGAGAGAGGTGCACCATGGTACTGCACCGTTTCAAATCCATGCACCCATTTCTAAAGGTCGTACGGCACTGTTTCGTCATTTTGGACGGATGTTGCACCTTGCACCGTAGATGTTGCACCCTGTGGATAACAATTCTTCGAAGGGCCATAACTCTTGGCTCGTTTAGAGTTACGAGAGCCATAACCAGTCAAAAACAAGGTATCTGTGAGTTCTACAGCTATGACAGCTTTCAGCCGTCACTGGTTAGTTTCATACCCAAAAAATCCTATCCAAACCTCAATCGGGTCATAGAAGTTTTTTAACCTTCGTTTTTTCGTCACATGGATTTTTTCAGTAAAACGGGATCCCCGTGGCTGGTCTATGATTTACCATCGCTGGAGAGTGGTGCACTATCGTACTGCACCGTTTCAAATCCATGCACCCATTTCTAAAGGTCGTACGGCACTGTTTCGTCATTTCGGATGGATGTTGCACCTTGCACCGTAGAAGTTGCACCCTGTGGATATCGATTCTTCGGAGGGCCATAACTCTTGGCTAGCTAAGAGTTACGGGAGCCATAACCAGTCAAAACGAATGTATCTGTGAGTTCTACAGCTATGGCAGCTTTTAGCCGTCACTTGTTAGTTTCATACCCAAAAAATCCTATCTGAACCTCAATCGGGTCACGGAGGTTTTTTTCCCTTCGTTTTTCGTCACGTGGATTTTTTCGGTAAAACGGGATCCCCGTGGCTGGTCTATGGGTTACCATCGCTGGAGAGTGGTGCCCCATGGTACTGCACCGCTTCAAATCCATGCACCCATTTCTAAAGGTCGTACGGCACTGTTTCGTCACTTTGGACGGATGTTGCACCTTGCACCGTAGTTGTTGCACCCTGTGGATATCGATTCTTCGGAGGGCCATAACTCTTGGCTCGTTTAGAGTTACGGGAGCCATAACCAGTGAAAACGAAGGTATCTGTGAGTTCTACAGCTATGACAGCTTTTAGCCGTCACTGGTTAGTTTCATACCAAAAAATCCTATCTGAACCTCAATCGGGTCACGGAAGTTTTTTTCCCTTCGTTTTTCGTCACGTGGATTTTTTCTGTAAAACGGGATCCCCGTGGCTGGTCTATGATTTACCATCGTTGGAGAGTGGTGCACCATGGTACTGCACTGTTTCAAGTCCATGCACCCATTCCTAAAGGTCGTACGACACTGTTTCGTCATTTTGGACGGATGTTGCACCTTGCACCGTAGATGTTGCACCCTGTGGATATCGATTCTTCGGAGGGCCATAACTCTTGGCTCGTTTAGAGTTACGAGAGCCATAACCAGTCAAAACGAAGCTATCTGTGAGTTCTACAGCTATGATGGCTTTCAGCCGTCACTGGTTAGTTTCATACCCAAAAAATCCTATCTGAACCTCAATCCGGTCATGGAAGTTTTTTACCCTTCGTTTTTCCTCACATGGATTTTTTCTGTAAAACGGGATCCCCGTGGCTGGTCTATGATTTACCATCGCTGGAGAGTGGTGCACCATGGTGCTGTACCGTTTCAAATCCATGCACCCATTTCTAAAAGTCGTACGGCACTGTTTCGTCATTTTGGACGGATGTTACAACTTGCACCGTAGAAGTTGCACCCTGTTGATATCGATTCTACAGAGGGCCATAACTCTTAGCTCGTTTAGAGTTACGGGAGCCATAACCAGTCGAAACGAAGGTATCTGTGAGTTACGCAGCTATGACGGCTTTCAGCCGTCACTGGTTAGTTTCATACCGAAAAAATCCTATCCACCTCAATCAAGTCATGGAAGTTTTTTACCCTTCGTTTTTCGTCACGTGGATTTTTTCTGTAAAACGGGATCCACGTGGCTGGTCTATGAGTTACCATCGCTGGAGAGTGGTGCACCACGGTACTGCACCGTTTCAAATCCATGCACCCATTTCTAAAGGTCGTACGGCACTGTTTCGTCATTTTAGACGGATGTTGCACGTTGCACCGTAGATGTTGCACCCTGTGGATATCGATTCTTCGTAGGGCCATAACTCTTGGCTCGTTTAGAGTTACGGGAGCCATAACCAGTCAAAACGAAGGTATCTGTGAGTTCTACAGCCATGACCGCTTTCAGCCATCACTGGTTAGTTTCATACTCAAAAAACCCTATCCGAACCTTAGTCGGGTCATGGAAGTTTTTTACCCTTCGTTTTTCCTCACGTGGATTCTTTCTGTAAAACGGGATCCCCATGGCTAGTCTATGATTTACCATCGCTGGAGAGTGGTGCACCATGGTAATGCACCGTTTCAAATCCATGCACCCATTTCTAAATGTCGTACGACACTGTTTCGTCATTTTGGACGTATGTTGCACCTTGCACCGTAGATGTTGCACCCTGTGGATATCGATTTTTCGGAGGGCCATAACTCTTGGCTCGTTTAGATTTACGGGAGCCATAACCAGTCAAAACGAAGGTATCTGTGAGTTCTACAGCTATGACGGCTTTCAGCCATCACTGGTTAGTTTCATACCCAAAAAATCCTATCCGAACCTCAGTCGGGTCATGGAAGTTTTTTACCCTTCGTTTTTCCTTACGTGGATTCTTTCTGTAAAACGGGATCCCCGTGGCTGGTCTATGATTTACCATCGCTAGAGAGAGGTGCACCACGGTACTGCACCGTTTCAAACCCATGCACCCATTTCTAAAGGTCGTACGGCACTGTTTCGTCATTTTGGACGGATGTTGCACCTTGCACCGTAAATGTTGCACCCTATGGATAACAATTCTTCGGAGGGCCATAACTCTTGGCTCGTTTAGAGTTACGGGAGCCATAACTAGTCAAAAAGAAGTTATCTGTGAGTTCTACAGCTATGACGGCTATCAGCCGTCACTGGTTAGTTTTATACCAAAAAAATCCTATCCAAACCTCAATCGGTTAATGGAAGTTTTTTACCCTTCGTTTTTTCGTCACATGGATTTTTTCTGTAAAACGGGATCCCCGTGGCTGGTCTATGATTTACCATCGCTGGAGAGTGGTGCACCATGGTACTGCACCGTTTCAAGTCCATGCACCCAATTCTAAAGGCCGTACGGCACTGTTTCGTCATTTTGGACGGATGTTGCACCTTGCGCCGTAGATGTTGCACCCTGTGGATATCGATTCTTCGGAGGGCCATAACTCTTGGCTCGTTAAGAGTTACGAGAGCCATAACCAGTCAAAACGAAGGTATCTGTGAGTTCAACAGCTATGACGGCTTTCAGCCGTCACTGGTTAGTTTCATACCCAAAAAATCCTATCCACCTCAATCGGGTCATGGAACTTTTTTACCCTTCGTTTTTCGTCACGTGGATTTTTTCTGTAAAACAGGATCCACGTGGCTGGTCTATGAGTTACCATCGCTAGAGAGTGGTGCACCATGGTACTGCACCGTTTCAAATCCATGCACCCATTTCTAAAGGTCGTACGGCACTGTTTCGTCATTTTGGGAGGATGTTGCACCTTGCACCGTAGATGTTGCACCCTGTGGATATCGATTCTTTGGAGGGCCATAACTCTTGGCTCGTTTAGAGTTACGGGAGCCATAACCAGTCAAAACGAAGGTATATGTGAGTTCTACAGCTATGACGGCTTTCAGCCGTCACTGGTTAGTTTCATACCCAAAAAATCCTATCCGAACCTCAATCGGGTCACGGAAGTTTTTTTCCCTTCGTTTTTCGTCACGTGGATTTTTTCTGTAAAACGGGATCCCCGTGGCTGGTCTATGAGTTACCATCGCTGGAGAGTGGTGCACCATGGTGCTGCACCGTTTCAAATCCATGCACCCATTTCTAAATGTCGTACGGCACTGTTTCGTCATTTTGGACGGATGTTGCACCTTGCACCGTAAATGTTGCACCCTATGGATAACAATTCTTCGGAGGGCCATAACTCTTGGCTCGTTTAGAGTTACGGGAGCCATAACTAGTCAAAAAGAAGTTATCTGTGAGTTCTACAGCTATGACGGCTATCAGCCGTCACTGGTTAGTTTTATACCAAAAAAATCCTATCCAAACCTCAATCGGGTAATGGAAGTTTTTTACCCTTCGTTTTTTCGTCACATGGATTTTTTCTGTAAAACGGGATCCCCGTGGCTGGTCTATGATTTACCATCGCTGGAGAGTGGTGCACCATGGTACTGCACCGTTTCAAGTCCATGCACCCAATTCTAAAGGCCGTACGGCACTGTTTCGTCATTTTGGACGGATGTTGCACCTTGCGCCGTAGATGTTGCACCCTGTGGATATCGATTCTTCGGAGGGCCATAACTCTTGGCTCGTTAAGAGTTACGAGAGCCATAACCAGTCAAAACGAAGGTATCTGTGAGTTCAACAGCTATGACGGCTTTCAGCCGTCACTGGTTAGTTTCATACCCAAAAAATCCTATCCGCCTCAATCGGGTCATGGAACTTTTTTACCCTTCGTTTTTCGTCACGTGGATTTTTTCTGTAAAACAGGATCCACGTGGCTGGTCTATGAGTTACCATCGCTAGAGAGTGGTGCACCATGGTACTGCACCGTTTCAAATCCATGCACCCATTTCTAAAGGTCGTACGGCACTGTTTCGTCATTTTGGGAGGATGTTGCACCTTGCACCGTAGATGTTGCACCCTGTGGATATCGATTCTTCGGAGGGCCATAACTCTTGGCTCGTTTAGAGTTACGGGAGCCATAACCAGTCAAAACGAAGGTATCTATGAGTTCTACAGCTATGACAGCTTTTAGCCGTCACCGGCTAGTTTCATACCAAAAAATCCTATCTGAACCTCAATCGGGTCACGGAAGTTTTTTTCCCTTCGATTTTCGTCACGTGGATTTTTTCTGTAAAACGGTATCCCCGTGGCTGGTCTATGATTTACCACCGCTGGAGAGTGGTGCACTAAGGTACTACACCATTTCAAGTCCATGCACTCATTTCTAAAGGTCGTACGACACTGTTTCGTCATTTTGGACGGATGTTGCACCTTGCACCTTAGATGTTGCACCCTGTGGATATCGATTCTTTGGAGGGCCATAACTTTTGGCTCGTTTAAAGTTACGAGAGCCATAACCAGTCAAAACGAAGCTATCTGTGAGTTCTACAGCTATGATGGCTTTCAGCCATCACTGATTAGTTTCATACCCAAAAAATCCTATCTGAACCTCAATCCGGTCATGGAAGTTTTTTACCCTTCGTTTTTCCTCACGTGGATTTTTTCTGTAAAACGGGATCCCCGTGGCTGGTCTATGATTTACCATCGCTGGAGAGTGGTGCACCATGGCACTGCACCGTTTCAAATCCATGCACCCATTTCTAAAGGTCGTACGGCACTGTTTTGTCATTTTGGACGGATGTTGCACCTTGCACCGCAGAAGTTGCACCCTGTGGATATCGATTCTACTGAGTGCCATAACTCTTGGCTCGTTTAGAGTTATGGGAGCCATAACCAGTCAAAACGAAGGTATCCGTGAGTTCAACAGCTATGACGGCTTTCAGCCGTCACTGGTTAGTTTCATACCCAAAAGATCCTATCCACCTCAATCGGGTCATGAAAGTTTTTTACCCTTCGTTTTTCGTCACGTGGAGTTTTTCTGTAGAACGGGATCCACGTGGCAGGTCTATGAGTTACCATCGCTGGAGAGTGGTGCACCATGGTACTGCACCGTTTCAAATCCATGCACCCATTTCTAAAGGTCGTACGGCACTGTTTCGTCATTTTGGACGGATGTTGCACCTTGCACCGTAGATGTTGCACCCTGTGGATATCGATTCTTTGGAGGGCCATAACTCTAGGCTCGTTTAGAGTAACGGAAGCCATAACCAGTCAAAACGAAGGTATCTGTGAGTTCTACTGCTATGACGGCTTTCAGCCGTCACTGGTTAGTTTCATACCCAAAAAATCCTATCCGAACGTCAATCGGGTCACGGAAGTTTTTTTCCCTTCGTTTTTCGTCACGTGGATTTTTTCTGTAAAATGGGATCCCCGTGGCTGGTCTATGAGTTACCATCGCTGGAGAGTGGTGCACCATGGTGCTGCACCGTTTCAATCCATGCACCCATTTATAAATGTCGTACGGCACTGTTTCGTTATTTTGGATGGATGTTGCACCTTGCACCGTAGATGTTGCGCCCTGTGGATATCGATTCTTCGGAGGGCCATAACTCTTGGCTCGTTTAGAGTAACGGGAGCCATAACCTGTCAAAACGAAGATAAGTGTGAGTTCTACAGCTATGACGGCTTTCATCCGTCACCGGTTAGTTTCATACCAAAAAAATCCTATACGAACCTCAATCGGGTCATGGAAGTTTTTTACCCTTCGTTTTTCCTCACGTGGATTTTTTCAGTAAAACGAGATCCTCGTGGCTGGTCTATGATTTACCATCGCTGGAGAGAGGTGCACCATGGTACTGCACCATTTCAAATCCATGCATCCATTTCTAAAGGTCGTACGACACTGTTTCGTCATTTTGGACGGATGTTGCACCTTGCACCGTAGATGTTGCACCCTGTGGGTAACAATTCTTCGGAGGGCCATAACTCTTGGCTCGTTTAGAGTTACGGGAGCCATAACCAGTCAAAATAAAGGTATCTATGAGTTCTACTGCTATGACAGCTTTCAGCCGTCACTGGTTAGTTTCATACCCAAAAAATCCTATCCAAACCTCAATCGGGTCACGGAAGTGTTTTTCCCTCCGTTTTTCCTCACGTGGGTTTTTCGGTAAAACGGGATCCCCGTGGCTGGTCTATGGGTTACCATCGCTGGAGAGTGGTGCCCCATGGTACTGCACCGCTTCAAATCCATGCACCCATTTCAAAAGGTCGTACGGCACTGTTTCGTCATTTTGGACGGATTTTGCACCTTGCACCGTAGATGTTGCACCCTGTGGATATCGATTCTTCGGAGGGCCATAACTCTTGGCTCGTTTAGAGTTACGGGAGCCATAACCAGTCAAAACGAAGGTATCTGTGAGTTCTACAGCTATGACAGCTTTTAGCCGTCACTGGTTAGTTTCATACCAAAAAATCCTATCTGAACCTCAATCAGGTCACGGAAGTTTTTTTCCCTTCGATTTTCGTCATGTGGATTATTTCCGTAAAACGGGATCCCCGTGGCTGGTCTATGATTTACCATCGCTGGAGAGTGGTGCACTATGGTACAGCACCGTTTCAAGTCCATGCACCCATTTCTAAAGGTCGTACAGCACTGTTTCGTCTTTTTGGACGGATGTTGCACCTTGCACCGTAGATGTTGCTCCCTGTGGATATCGATTCTTCGGAGGGCTATAACTCTTGGCTCGTTTAGAGTTACGAGAGCCATAACCAGTCAAAACGAAGCTATCTGTGAGTTCTACAGCTATGATGGCTTTCAGCCGTCAATGGTTAGTTTCATACCAAAAAAATCCTATCTGAACCTCAATCCGGTCATGGAAGTCCTTTACCCTTCGTTTTTCCTCACGTGGATTTTTTCTGTAAAACGGGATCCCCGTGGCTGGTCCATGATTTACCATCGCTGGAGAGTGGTGCACCATGGCACAGCACCGTTTCAAATCCATGCACCCACTTCTAAAGGTCGTACGACACTGTTTTGTCATTTTGGACGGATGTTCACCTTGCACCGTAGAAGTTGCACCCTGTGGATATCGATTTTACAGAGGGCCATAACTTTTGGCTCGTTTAGAGTTACGGGAGCCATAACCAGTCAAAACGAAGGTATCTAAGAGTTCAACAGCTATGACGGCTTTCAGCCGTCACTCGTTAGTTTCATACCCAAAAAATCCTATCCACCTCAATCAGGTCATGGAAGTTTTTTACGCTTCGTTTTTCGTCACGTGAATTTTTTCTGTAAAACGGGATCCACGTGGCTGGACTATGAGTTACCATCGCTGGAGAGTGGTGCACCATGGTGCTGCACCGTTTCAAATCCATGCACCCATTTCTAAAGGTCGTATGGCACTGTTTCGTCATTTTGGACGGATGTTGCACCTTGCACCGTAGATGTTGCACCCTGTGGATATCGATTCTTCGGAGGGCCATAACTCTTGGCTCGTTTAGAGTTACGGGAGCCATAACCAGTCAAAAAGAAGGCATCTGTGAGTTCTACACCTATGACAGCTTTCAGCCATCACTGGTTAGTTTCATACCCAAAAAATCCTATCCGAACCTCAATCGGGTCAAGGAAGTTTTTTAACCTTCGTTTTATTGTCACGTGGATTTTTTCTGTAAAACGGGATCCCCATGGCTGGTCTATAATTTACCATTGCTGGAGAGTGGTGCACCATGGTACTGCACCATTTCAAGTCCATGTACGCATTTCTAAAGGTCGTACCGTACTGTTCGTCATTTTGGACGGATGTTGCACCCTGTGGATATCGATTCTTCGGAGGGCCATAACTCTTGGCTCGTTTAGAGTTACGGGAGCCATAACAAGTCAAAACGAAGGTATCTGTGAGTTCTACAGTTATGACGGCTTTCAGCCGTCACCGGCTAGTTTAATACCCAAAAAATCCTATCCGAAGCTCAATCGGTCGTGGAAGTTTTTTACCCTTCGTTTTTCCTCACGTGGATTTTTTCTGTAAAACGGGATCCACGTGGCTGGTCTATGATTTACCATCGCTGGAGAGTGGTGCACCATGGTACTGCACCGTTTAAAGTCCATGCACCCATTTCTAAAGGTCGTACGGCACTGTTTCGTCATTTTGGATGGATGTTGCACCTTGCACCGTAGAAGTTGCACCCTGTTGATATCGATTCTTCGGAGGGCCATAACTCTTGGCTCGTTTAGAGTTACGGGAGCCATAACCTGTCAAAACGAATGTATCTGTGAGTTCTACAGCTATGATGGCTTTCAGCCGTCACTAGTTAGTTTCGTACCAAAAAAATCCTATCCGAACCTCAATCCGGTCATGGAAGTTTTTTACCCTTCGTTTTTCGTCACGTGGATTTTTTCTGTTAAACGGGATCCCCATGGCCGGTCTATGATTTACCATCGCTGGAGAGTGGTGCACCATGGTACTACACCGTTTCAAATCCATGCACCCATTTTTAAAGGTCGTACGGCACTATTTCGTCATTTTGGACGGATGTTGCACCTTGCACCGTAGAAGTTGCACCCTTTGGATATCGATTCTACAGAGGGCCATAACTCATGGCTCGTTTAGAGTTACGGGAGCCATAACCAGTCAAAACAAAGGTATCTGTGAGTTCAACAGCTATGACGGCTTTCAGCCATCACTGGTTAGTTTCGTACCCAAAAAATCCTATCCGAACCTCAATCGGGTCATGGAAGTCTTTTACCCTTCGTTTTTCGTCACGTGGATTTTTTCGGTAAAACGGGATCCCCGTGGCTGGTCTATGAGTTACCATCGCTGGAGAGTGGCGCACCATGGTACTGCACCGTTTCAAATCCATGCACCCATTTCTAAAGGTCGTACGACACTGTTTCGTCATTTTGGGCGGATGTTGCACCTTGCACCGTAGATGTTGCACCCTGTGGATATCGATTCTTCGGAGGGACATAACTCTTGGCTCGTTTAGAGTTACGGGAGGCATAACCAGTCAAAACGAAGGTATCTGTGAGTTCTACAGCTATGACGGCTTTCAACCGTCACTAGTTAGTTTCATACGCAAAAAATCCTATCCGAACCTCAATCGGGTCATGGAAGTTTTTTACCCTTCGTTTTTCGTCACGTGGATTTTTTCTGTAAAACGGGATCCCCGTGGCTGGTCTATGATTTACCATCGCTGGAGAGTGGTGCACCATGGTACTGCACCGTTTCCAATCCATGCACCCATTTCTAAAGGTCGTACGGCACTGTTTCGTCATTTTGGACGGATGTTGCACCTTGCACCGTAGATGTTGCACCCTATGGATATCGATTCTTCGGAGGGCCACTACTCTTGGCTCGTTTAGAGTTACTGTAACGACCCTTAAATTTAACCGGTTTTAATAACGTTACTAATTGAATTTTGTGGAATTTTAAACGATAAAATTTTAAAATATAAATTTGATATTTGGAATACGTCTAGTTAAACATTGCAACCGGTAAATTTTCATCCGAAAATATGGAAGTTTATTTCGCGCGTAAGTTTACTTCAATTTAATCAGTTAAAAAGCGATGAAAATGAAATGTTTTCAAAACCAAAATATTTTTACATAGAAAAATTCTAAAACATCTTTTGAGCAAGTTGTCAGTTCGTCGTTTTTCCAAATTTGGACATTTTCGGCTCCGTCGATCTTATTTTTCTGCGATTTTTATGCATTTTCCGCTATTATAAAAATTCGAATTTTTATAATTCAATCATACCACTGGCATTTATATATCATTTTGATCGTCTCATCGTGCTGATCTCAGCGGTACATTTATTTCTATATGTTGAGCTCTGATACGCGACAGAAACAATAAAACGATGCATCGCATCGATGATATAAATTTTGACCGTTAATTTCCTTTGTTTTTCTAACTTCAACGTGCAGCCCACGCAATAAAAAAATAAATAAATCATGCTTGTTTACTGGTATTCACCGGTTCCAATATTTTAAAGTGGTTGATTTTGAGAGAAATAATGAGCATGAACTGTTCAACCTTCTTTCGTAGCCTGCAAGTTACTTTTTCATGCATTGCCTTCCTTCACATGCTTCATTTTCTCAATACGTTGACTCTTGAATTTTTGATTTCCAACGCTTGCTTTAATTGCCGACTGTACTCTTTTATTTTGGGACTCTTCTTCTCCTTTAGAAACAAAAGGAAATAGCAATACTTTTACTGTTGCATGCATTATATCACCTGACATGCCTATTCCTATTATTCCAATTCCTTCTCGTAAACCTCCTCCATCTTTCTTCTCTTCTTCTTCTATTCTTCATATTTCTTCTCTGAGGAAAGAAAAAAGAAAATATTTTTCGTTCGTTCGCAAGCCCCGCATCTTCCTCCATTTCCCAAGCACACGCAGGCATACACGCCACGCACCTCCCCAGTATGCTCCGGCCGACGACCCAAGATCACCCTCCGCCCACTTACTTACCGGCCGCCTTTATCACCCAGGCAAGCCACCTCGCCACATCGGCCACCGCCTGCCCCTCACTCTCCAAACGCGCAGCCACCCAACCCAGATCCACACGCATGCCAAGTCCATCCAAAAACTCAAACTCAGCAGCTGCGACCAAGCAACAGCCCTGACGTTTTTTCCACCTTCACTCCTCTTCCCATCTCCAATTCGGGCACCGCTTCGACTTTGACAACCGCATCTGCCACCGTCCGTCTAATGCTCCGCTTCTCCGACCACCAACCTCATTAACCGTCACCTATTTGCCTACGCCCAACATCGACTTTGCTTCCGGAATGATGCATCATCTTCATTTCTTCTTCTGTCGATTTACGTTTTGAAATATATATACAACGTTATATATATATATATATATATATATATATATATATATATATATATATATATATATATATATATATATGCGCGCCTTCATGCTCAGAGTACTGCCTATGCCGAAAACTCAGCTCATCCTCTTGTGCTCATACGTATTGTATAGGTATGATATAAATATTTGTTAACTGTTCACAAAGTATGTCCGTAATAGATGATTTTAAAGGGCATAGTATACTTTATTTATATGATAGGATAAATTATGTCAGAGGCTTCCTATTTTACTATGTTCTAAACTAGTATTTGTTCTTATATAAAGTTACCTAAGTTAAGTTATGTATATTGTTTGCATTTACTTCTATACTCATGGCTTGCTGTCATGTAAGTATGTGCTATAAATCCTAATGATGTTGCTTTAGTGAGGGAGACGTTGCTTGATTTAATAATGTTTGGGCTAAAGATCAGTTATTATATCAACAGTTTATTCTCAAAGCTGGTAAATATTTTTTTGTGGTTTAAACTCTTTTAATTCAAGTTTATTTAGAAAGTCAGATATGTATGCATTTTTTTTTAAAAAAAAAAACGGTATAACAATATTGATTATAATCGATGTTACAGTTATAGAATGTTAGTTTTAAATCTGTTAGTAGCCATGTGTTAGTATAGTTCAGTAAAGCATACTTTAATAATTTACAAGAAGAAAAAGGGCGGATACATATAACACGTTTACTGTTTGATAATATGCTAGTCTAGATGTGACGTTCATAATTAAGATTGTATCGGCTACTATTCATATAAGTTAATAGGTTTGAAAGTCTATACACATTTGTTTTACTGCATGTAATATGTGCGTTTTTTTAGTATATTAAATAGGACTTTAAAAATATCCTTTTTTTTTTTGCGCTTTAAAATTGAAATTGATTGTAACAAATAATGTATATAGTTGCAATATAAAAAAAATTCTTTATTTATTTAGCATATATATGAGTTCGCTTATATCTCTGATCTTGATCAATCCAGCTTTGATTTGATTTCGTCTATTCTTATTATTCAGCTTTGATCGTTGTATTCGTGCCGATTTGTTTTGCTTGGATTCGTAATTCAGTTTTTATGTCCGTACCAATATGCGTGTCCGTGTCATCCTCTCGTGCATCTCTAACCTCGAAAGGTGAGCAATCACTCACGATTAATATTCTTTTATTTATTAAATTTGATTTCAATTGAAACGACAATTGAAATATGCTACTTTTAGTTGTTTACATTGTTATATATGCTATTTACCTCTATCAGTTCACATGTGACATCTAACACTGTTACCTGTTATGTATGCAATAATAATCCAGTTTGGTTGATAATTGATTGATTTGTGTGATGTTGACATTGGACGTTGAATGGTTAATATTGTAAGTAATAAATAAATTGAAACTGAAATTGACGTAGGATAGTTAAAATTTAAATCGACATACACGTTGAATTTGATAGTTAAATATGACCCCTTTTTATTGTTAAATTAATTGACATGCAGAATAGTGATAATTACACTTTGAACCATTGGACGTATATTGGATTAATTTTTGTAGTGTAAAATTGAAATCGAATGACAAGTGAGGAACCGTATGAATAATTAGTATAATAATCTTTAATATACATGAAATGATAATGTAGATTCTAGAAATAATTATATTAATTCGCACAAATAACAATACGAATTAATACGACTATTTCGGGATTATTTAATTGAATTAATTATTGAATTGTTATTGATGTTTGCTATTGCTTGTTCATTTACTTTGACACCATCCCAGTTATCACACTGCAAGTTCCCTCTATCATGCTTGATCTTGAATTGGAATTGGAGTCGGGTTGAAATGATAAATACCCAAATGAATTTGACCTAGGGTAGAGAATTAAATAAAAATCCGATTGGTCGATAAATTGATTTTAAAATAAAATAATGATTTTATTCGAGCATAGAATAAGTTTTGAAATAAAGTTGGAATTTGAATTTTATGAAAGAAAAATGTAAAGATTGAAACCTGAAACAAATATTAACGTAGTAATCAATGAAAGAACGTTGTTGAAATTTAATTATTTAATAATTAAATTTGGAATTATTAATAAATAATTTCGCATTAGAAATAATTAAGTTTGAAATTATTATTATTATTTTTTTTTTAGCAAAAGCTAGCGGGGTTAACAGGGCCCCTACCTGATTTTATTGCAAAAAAAACAATAAAATACAATACTTGCCCAATAGAAAAGTGCAAGCAAGAAAAAAGAAAAGATATACAAAACACACGGAGATACACAGCAGGAAAAAAACAACAAAACACACAATGCAAAATAACAAAACAAGATACACCCAAAAAAACACCAACTATCTCCAAGCTTGCTTGTATATGGCTGGAAAATCAGATTGCATCAGCATAGTTTTATAAATTTCATACTTCAAAACCTTCCATAACACCTGCCCATCTCTCCTCTTCTTTTCAAAGCAAATCAAATTTCGTTCATACCACACCACAGTCATGTACTTCTTCAAGCATATAGTTAAATACCTCGCCTTCAAAGTTCGCCACCTTGTAGCTTTGTATATCATGTCAAAATCCAGCATAGGTTGATTAGCCAACATTCTACTCCTAGCAACAAGCATCATATTGTCAAATAGCATCTTAGTGTAGGGACATTGCATGAACAAATGTTGCACAGTCTCAGGGTCAGTTGCACAGAAAACACACCTGAATCCCGTATCATATCCCATCTCCATCAATTTGGTTCTAGTCAACATTGCATTTTGCAGCACTTTCCAAAGCATTAGATTATCCCCTGGGGATGAATCAGTGGTCCAAATAACTTTGCTCCACTTGAAAGCTTGATTACCAAAATTGTGCAGGTGCTTGTACACAAGCATGACAGTATGATGTCTATCATTCCAGAACACATCACCAACATCAACAAAAGGGTAGTTATTACATTGTATATCATTCCACACTGTCCTGATGTGCTGATTTGATGAGTATGGCAGATTCAAGTTACCATTGAAAATATAATCCACCGCATTTGCATTAATAGGTATACCAGTTTGTTGGAGCTGTTGATATGTGAACACAGAATGCAAAATCACTCCCTTGGCCACCCATGGATCGTACCAAAATTTGACAGAAGAAGAATTAGACAACCTATGAACAATAATAGGAAGCAATCTATCACGTAAACTCAGGAGCTTTCTCTATGTCCAGCTGCAAATTTGTGGAGTGGCAACCGTCCAGAAACTTGCCCTACCAATTCTATATGTCCAAACCCAATTAACCCATCCAGAATTTTCCTTGACAATAATAGAATTAAGATGAGTACTGAACGCAGCAATATTCCAGTCAACAATGTTTATAATCCCCAGCCCACCAGCATTTAAAATCTTCTCAAAAAATTTGAAAGAACATGGCAATGGCATCCTGTTTTTGGTGGAACCAGTCCAAAAGAATCTGAGCATTGCACTTCTGACATGATGCAAAAGTTTAGAAGGCAAGATAAAAGCTTTTGCCCAGTAAACAGTCATAGAAAATGCAACAGACTTGATTAGGACAAGCCTTCCTGCCTGGGTTAAAAATCTGTTCGACCACATGTCCAGAATAGCAACCATCTTGGTGTACAAGGGGAGGCAATCAGCATAATTCAGTCTTGATGTCAACAGTGGGAGGCCAAGATAAATCATATTATTTTCCATGCTATGGAGACCAGTGTATTGCAATAGACTGTTGTAAATACTGGTGGAAACCCCTGCAATTGCTATACTTGATTTAGAAAAATTAAGTTGCAAACCTGACATCATATAAAAGTCATACAATGTTTTAATAACACTCTGCAACGAGGGGAGATGAGGCTTAGTAAAGATCATTATGTCATCAGCAAACAAGAGTGTAGTAACATTTGTTAATTTGCACTTGGG
The DNA here is from genome assembly GCA_030765085.1 of Allium cepa. NCBI lineage: Eukaryota > Viridiplantae > Streptophyta > Magnoliopsida > Asparagales > Amaryllidaceae > Allium > Allium cepa. Next base: position 29,813,737 of record CM060943.1, on the reverse strand, counting down.
GTGGTATTTAATCTGCCCAGCAGCATACTTTGATATCATTAATCTAGTGAGCACTTCCATCACCAGAAGAAATAAATACGATGATATCGGATCCCCTTGCCTAATTCCCTGCCTACTCCTGAAATAACCAACAGGTCGACCATTAATAACAATGGAGAACCTTGCAGTTGAAATACATGTATAAACCCACCCAACAAATGGCTTCGGAAAGTTCATTAATGCCATAATTCTCACAATGGTGGACCAGTGAATGGAATCATAAGCTTTAGAAATGTCAAGCTTTAGCATAGCAGAAGGAGAAGTATTAGATCTCGAGTATCCACAAAGAAGCTCTTGAGCCAGCAAAATGTTGTCATAAATACTCCTATTGGGAAGAAATGCAACCTGATTGTGTGAAATTATTTGGGGGAGTACTTGCAGTAGTCTTGACGCAATAATCTTCGATATACACTTATACACAACATTACAGCACGAGATTGGTCTAAAAGAAGAGACAGTGCTTGGTTCAGAACTTTTTGGGATTAGAACAATATTAGTTGAGTTAACTTCAGATAGCAGTGTGCATTTATTAAAGAAATTGTGCACCGCCTTGCAGAAATCCAATTGAACAATGTCCCAGCAAGTTACAAAGAAGAGGACATTGAACCCATCAGGCCCACCACACGACTTTCTATTCATTGCAAAGAGAGTATTTTTTATTTCCTCATCAGTAACTTGGTTTACCAGCATGGCAGCTTGCATAGTGGACAAACTTGGAAGGTGGATATTGTTTAACATGTCTAAATCAGGTATAAAATCAGAGGAGTTACCAAACAAGTGTTCAAAATATTGAACAAAAGCAGCGTCAATTAAGTCAGGAGTTGATACAGTAGAACCTTCAAGAGTTGTTATTGTGTGTATGTTCTCTTTTGCTTGTTTGATTTTGATCGAGGAATGAAAAAACTCAGTGTTACGATCACCAAATTTATACCACTTACTATGAAACTGCTGTTGTTTCATTCCACTTTCAATTTCAAGAGCTTTGTTTAGAAGATCACATAGCCTTACTTCCTCTTCAGCTGCATTTTGATCATGGGGGTTGTTCATCATAAATTCCTGTACCTCAGCATACTTCTTCTTCAAAATTTTTGTTTGCTTTGTACCATCACCATACTTCTCAGTTGCCCATGCTCTCAAAAGCTTTTTAACATGTTTAAGCTTCCTGCAAAGAATAAACATAGGGTTACCATAAAAATGCAAGGACCAAGCTAAATTCACAGTTGGTTTGAATTCAGAAGAACTAATCCAATCATTAAAAAATTTGAAACTTCTTTTTTCATTTTTCATTTTGGGACCGTCAAAAAGAATCAATGGGGAGTGATCAGATAGAATGGGATGGATTAGATTGACAGAGAGATTAGGCCAAGTAGAAAAAGCTTTGATATTGTAGAAAGCATGATCAATGGTAGAGAATGTTCTGACACCACTCCTACATTTATTGTTCCATGAGTATCTAGCACCATGAGAGTGTATTTTGATGAGATTAGATTCATAAATGGCAGTGTTCAAAGGTAGGATATGCTTTGGATATAATGGTTGGCCACCAAACTTGTCATCCAGCTGAAAACAGCTATTAAAATCCCCAACAACCAGCCATGGATGTGATTCTTGCCTTAGATTTGGTAAGAAATCAAAAAGTTTTTTCCTAGAAACAGCTGAATTGTCAGCATAAACAAAAGTAAAGTAAAAGGAAGTTTTGGTTTGTTGGTAGATGATTTTGGTGTGAATGTATTGTCTGGAAGAAATAACAGAGGAGATAGTATAAACTGCTGGATCAAATAGGATGAAAATCCTACCATAATCAGCATCAGCAAGGTTGTGGATAAACTTCCAAGAAGGATTGATGTAATTTGCAGCCCTAGTAGTTAAAGCAAGATTAAGTTTTGATTCCAAGATAGCAGAAATTTTTAGATTATGATAATTTATATGATTTTTGACTTGGTCAAGTTTCAATTGGTTATGAGCACCCCTAATGTTCCAAACACCTATATTTTGTATCTTCATTATCTAAAGAGATTGATGGATAATGTTCTTTCTGCTCCTGGTAGCAGGAGATTGTGAATCAGTGGTATCAGACTTAGTTTTTGATGATTTCTTTGCTGCCAATCTTGATTTGGTGTCAATATTACCATCTTCACATGCTTGCTTTCCTTTATTATACCAACCTGGTATAATAGCATTATTAACATATGGGAAATAGGATGTGATTGGAAAAGATGGAGGAGTAGAATTTTTATTGTGTGGGACAGAAAAAGATGTAGTTGGGACAGATTGGAGTGGAACAGAAGGAGTAGAAACAGTTGGATTATCATGTGTTGAAACGACAAGTTCAAAAATGCTATTAGCATTGTTATTGAGGAAAATGATATCAGTGGAAGGGATGATTTGTTCTCTTATGACTTTACCCATTTCCAAAAGTGCTTGCCCATTTAAATTATTAAGGGTATCAACATGTTGTAATGGCACTGCAGATGTGTGCACACGCACAGTTGGGTCAGAAAGCACATGGATATCTTCTTGTAATTCATCACTATCAGCTACTTGGTTATTGTACTCAGTTAAAAACATACTTGGTTCATGTAATACCCCCTTCTCAACTCCCATAACTTCAACATTAGCATTAACCTCTCCCACCTGCTCAACTTCAATTGCATCTCCATCAATATGATCTTCAAGCACTTGGTAACTGTTATCCAAACTTATATTACCAACAGAAATAGGCAGAGATTCATCATTTGCATTTACCTCTCCCACTTGCTCTACATCAATTGCATCTCCAATAATTTGATCTTCAAGCACTTGGAAACTGTTATCCAACCTTATATTACTATCTGAAATAGGCAGCGATTTTTTGTTAATTGTAACTTCACTATCATAGGTACTACCCACCACTTTTGGAGCAGTACACTGCAGTAACTTTGCACCAACATTATCACGTTGCATTTTACCAATTTCCTCATGTCTGTTATCCTTGTTTTTGTTATTTTTATGATTAACCTTTTTCCACACCTGTTTTTGAAATCTATTTGTGCTCAACAGTCTTTTCTTGCCATTAACTCCATCCTTATCATCATGGGCTTCAATTACTTCATTTTCAGAGACTTTAGCTTCAGACACAGCATGAGAACAGTTACTGCCAGCATGTCCAAATTCTTTACAATTAACACACAATTCTGGTTTCCATAAGTACTCAACTGCAACCTTATGATCAGTGCCATCCATCAACTTAACCAAAAAATTATCCACCAGCTCCTTATCAGGTGATACCTCAACCAAGCATTTAGCATAAGTTATCCTTTCCATTCTCTCCGTAGATTGATCCATGCACAGGAATTTTCCAACCCTTGACGCCAACCAGTTAATACCACAATGTGACCAAGCATAAAGTGGTATGTTAAATAACTTAATCCAAACAGGAACAGAGCGAATTGTTCGACAACTATTACCCACCGTTACATCCCATGGCTTGATAATAAACAATTTGTTTCTCATGATAACAGGATCAGCTTCAGAAATTCGTTGCCTGTCTTCAGTTGACGAAAACCTGAAGAGGAAAACAAAACCATCTGACTTAACGTTGACTTCTCCCCTGAGCTTCCAAACTTTCTTCAGATGATACACCACGCTCACAAATGGCAGGGGTTTATCCAGGAAAAAACCAACAAGGTAGTCTTTCCACACAGCAGTACCAGCCTGAATAATTTCACTTGTAGGCACAAGTACATCACCAGTGAATTGAAGAGGGATCTCCTGGGGAACATAAGTTCCTGCATTATGTGGCTTCGATTTGAATAGCGTGGACCAAGGCACCGAATCAAGAGAAGATGGCAGTGAAGATGGTGGATTGGGACAGGGAGGAACAGGTGAAGAAAGACTATAAAGGATTTGATCAGTGAAATTAAGAGGAGGGGGAGGATTAGGCGATGGAGGCGGCAGAGGGGCGGAGTGAGAGTTGACAGGGACAAGATTTGACAATGAGGGACTGATGGACGGCGGTAAGGTAGTGGGAGAGGGAAGAACAGTGGATGGAACAGTAGAAAGAATGGGAGGTAAGGGGGAGGGAACGGTCCCCATGAAAAAACGAAATGTAGAATATTTTCTGGAAAAAATTATAAGTAAGTTTGAAATTATTAAGTTGAAATTATAATTAAGTTAAAATGATTTGATAATTAAGTTTGAATTCATAATTAAGTGGAAATGACTTAATAATTAAGTTTGAATTTGTAATCAAGTTGTAATTATTAAGTTTTGAAATTATTAATAATCAAGATTGAAATTATTTAATAATTGAATGAGATTTAGTTAATTGATAATTGAATAAAAATTGAATTCTTTGATAAGGGAAATTGAACCTTTGAATAAGTGGATTTGAACTTCGTTAATAAATGAAATTGAGTTTCTTTATTTATTAAAGTTTTGGGAAAATTATTTAAGTAAGTTAATAAGTGAAATTGAAACTTCTCGATTAGGTGAAATTTAGTTCTTTATTAATTGAGTTTGAAATTTTTAACGAAGTCAATAAATAAGTGAAAATTTAATTTCTTTAACAAGAAATAAAAATGTGATTTATTGAAATGAATGGGATTTGTTGAAATTAACGTAAGAATTGTAATTTAAAGAATTGATTTAACGAATTTATTTTATTTCAATTTGAAGTTTTGATATAATGTAGTTGTATGTAGGTAATTGATTTAACAAATTTGAAATTTAATAGAATTGTTTTGAATGATAAATCAACTTAACGAATATTGAATGAAATCGATAAAAGAATTTAAATTGATTTGAATGAAAACTAAACAATTTAAATGATTTCGGAATGAAAATTATATGTACGAACTTGAGTTTTATTTAAATAAAATTGAAATTGAATTGTAAGACTTTGAAATGGAAATTTGGAAAGTTGAACGTGAATTTTGGAAATTGATTTAGAAAGACAAACGGATTGTTGATTTTCGAATTGAAATTGATTTGGTTTTTGAAATTACTAAAACGACCAATCGGTGTAATAATTACACAAGTTATTAAAGAAACCGGAATCGGTTACGGACATACTCTCTGTCTAAACCGAAAACCACTTTAATAACTATACGCGGAGTGTGATCCAGAATGAAGTGGTTGTTATGATGTACGTGATGACTGAAGAAAGAGAACGATAATGGATAGCCTTGACACTTGTGTCAAATTGGAAATGACTAAAATCAGGAGCCGTGCCGGGCCAAATGGGGTTAGCCACCTCGAGCGGACACACTTCTTCGTAACTACTACTCATTACTTGTGATTGATTGGTGCACCCTCGTACTTTTCAGGAGTGTTGTTTCGCGGTGTTGCGATCGCTGTGGCGATGCGTTCTCACCAGTCCGGATCAGGCAAACGGTAGTTTCACTACCTTGGGTATTGCCTCATGTGCCTTGTCATACTTGTATCCCTATATACGCGACCACTACGAATTTGCTTTGTGTTAGACCTATGGAGTACTCCCTGATATCCCACTAGTTTACGGTGGAGTTTACAGTGCTGTATAGACTATGACATTTATATAAAAATGTGTTAAGGGGGATAATGGTAACGCCTTAACACTATTTTGATACTTTATATTACTGATAGACATTACCTATTTAGCGTACACTACTACATTGTAGATAGTTTAACGGATCCTTAGAGGATGGTGATTCCAACATCCTTTGAGTTACTTGTATTTCGATTGCTATTTCACTTGAGTTGGATTTATTGATATGAGAATATTAATCCTGACTCGAGTGTTTTGTGTTTTGTTTTACACTCCGGTCAGACTGAGTGGTTCAGCTTTCGAGACTCACCTTGGAGTTGGAGCTTCGCTTGGAGATCCAGCTATCTATCCAGCTTCAGATATCCAGTTGATTTAAAGATGTATTCTGATATTGTATTCGACTATTGTATTCGAGACTTCTGTTGTAACTTATTTAACTCTGATGTATCTTATATATTTATATAGTAGCTTCATGAACTACTATCTTTTGCTTCCGCTGCATATTATTACTCTATGTCCGTGATTCCGTGATTATTTATTTACTGTATATCTGAGTTTTGCCAAATTTTAAATTAACAATTCGGTATTTTGAATTATTCAAGTCCGACAAGTGCGGATGCGAATATTCCAAAATAGCGGGTCGTTACAGTTACGCGAGCCATAACCAGTCAAAACGAAGCTATTTGTGAGTTCTACAGCTATGACGGCTTTCAACCGTCACTGGTTAGTTTCATACCCAAAAAAACCTATCCGAATCTCAATCCGGTCATACAAGTTTTTTACCCTTCGTTTTTCCTCACGTGGATTTTTTCTGTAAAATGGGATCCCCGTGGCTGCTCTATGATTTACCATCGCTGGAGAGTGGTGCACCATGGTACTGCACCGTTTCTAATCCATGCACCCATTTCTAAAGGTCGTATGACACTGTTTCGTCATTTTGGACAGATGTTGCACCTTGCACCGTAGAAGTTGCACCCTGTGGATATCGATTCTATAGAGGGCCATAACTCTTGGCTCGTTTAGAGTTACGGGAGCCATAACCAGTCAAAACGAAGGCATCTGTGAGTTCAACAGCTATGACGGCTTTCAGCCGTCACTGGTTAGTTTCATACCCAAAAAATCCTATCCGAACCTCAATCGGGTCATGGAAGTTTTTTACCCCTCATTTTTCGTCACGTGGATTTTTTCTGTAAAACGGGATCCCCGTGGCTGGTCTATGAGTTACCATCGCCGGAGAGTGGTGCACCATGGTACTGCACCATTTCAAATCCACGCACCCATTTCTAAAGGTCGTACGGCACTGTTTCGTCATTTTGGACGGATGTTGCACCTTGCACCGTAGATGTTGCACCATGTGGATATTGATTCTTCGGAGGGCCATTACTCTTGGCTCGTTTAGAGTTACGGGAGCCATAACCAGTCAAAACGAAGGTATCTGTGAGTTCAACAGCTATGATGGCTTTCATCCATCACTGGTTAGTTTCATACCCAAAAAATCCTTTCCGAAGCTCAATCCGGTCATGGAAGTTTTTTACCCTTCGTTTTTCCTCACGTGGATTTTTTCTGTAAAACGGGATCCCCGTGGCTGGTCTATGAGTTACCATCGCTGGAGGGTGGTGCACCATGGTACTGCACCGTTTCAAATCCATGCACCCATTTCTAAAGGTCGTACGGCACTGTTTCGTCATTTTGGACGGATGTTGCACCTTGCACCGTAGAAGTTGCACCCAGTGGATATCGATTCTATAGAGGGCCATAGCTCTTGGCTCGTTTAGAGTTACGGGAGCCATAACCAGTCAAAACGAAGTTATCTGTGCGTTCAACAGCTATGATGGCTTTCAGCTGTCGCTAGTTAGATTCATAGCCAAAAAATCCCATCCGAACCTCAATCGGGTCATGGAAGTTTTTTACCCTTCGTTTTTCGTCACGTGGATTTTTTCTGTAAAACGGGATCCCCGTGGCTGGTCTATGAGTTACCATCGCTGGAGAGTGGAGCACCATGGTTCTGCACCGTTTCAAATCCATGCACCCATTTCTAAAGGTCGTACGGCACTGTTTCGTCATTTTGGATGGATATTGCACCTTGCACCGTAGATGTTGCACCCTGTGGATATAGATTCTTCGGAGGGCCATTACTGTTGGCTCGTTTAGAGTTACGGGAGCCATAACCAGTCAAAACGAAGGTATCTGTGAGTTCTACAGCTATGATGGCTTTCAGCCGTCACTGACTAGTTTCATACCCAAAAAATCCTATCCGAACCTTAATCGGGTCATGGAAGTTTTTTACCCTTCGTTTTTCGTCACGTGGATTTTTTCTGTAAAACGGGATCCCCGTGGCTGGTCTATGAGTTACCATCGCTGGAGAGTGGTGCACCATGGTGCTGCACCGTTTCAAATCCATGCACCCATTTCTAAAGGTCGTACGACACTGTTTCGTCATTTTGGACGGATGTTGCACCTTGCACCGTAGATGTTGCACCCTATGGATATCGATTCTTCGAAGGGCCATAACTCTTGGCTCGTTTAGAGTTACGGGAGCCATAACCAGTCAGAACGAAGGTATCTGTGAGTTCTATAGCTATGACGGCATTTTGCCGTCACTGGTTAGTTTCATACCAAAAAAATCCTATCCGAACCTCAATCGGGTCATGGAAGTTTTTCACCCTTCGTTTTTCCTCACGTGGATTTTTTCTGTAAAACGGGATCGCCGTGGCTGGTCTATGACTTACCATCGCTGGAGAGTGGTGCAGCATGGTACTGCACCGTTTCAAATCCATGCACCCATTTCTAAAGGTCGTACGACATTGTTTCGTCATTTTGGACGGATGTTGCACCTTGCACCGTAGATGTTGCACCCTGTGGATAACGATTCTTCGAAGGGCCATAACTCTTGGCTCGTTTAGAGTTACGGGAGCCATAACATGTCAAAAAGAAGGAATCTATGAGTTCTACATTTATGACTGCTTTCAGCCGTCACTGGTTAGTTTCATACCCAAAAAATCCTATCCAAACCTCAATCGGGTCATGGAAGTTTTTTACCATTCGTTTTTTCGTCACATGGATTTTTTCTGTAAAACGGGATCCCCGTGGCTGGTCTATGATTTACCATCGTTGGAGAGTGGTGCACCATGGTACTGCACCGTTTCAAGTCCATGCACCCATTTCTAAAGGTCGTACGGCACTGTTTCGTCATTTTGGATGGATGTTGCACCTTGCACCGTAGAAGTTGCACCCTGTGGATATCGATTCTTCGGAGAGCCATAACTCTTGGTTCGTTTAGAGTTACGGGAGCCACAACCAGTCAAAACGAAGGTATCTGTGAGTTCTACAGCTATCTTGGCTTTCAGCCGTCACTGGTTAGTTTCATACCCAAAAAATCCTATCCGAACCTCAATCGGGTCATGGAAGCTTTTTACCCTTCGTTTTTCCTCACGTCAATTTTTTCTGTAAAACGAAATCCCCGTGGATGGTCTATGATTTACCATTGCTGGAGAGTGGTGCACCATGGTACTGCACCGTTTCAAATCCATGCACCCATTTCTAAAGGTCGTACGGCTCGGTTTCGTCATTTTGGACGGATGTTGCACCTTGCACCATAGATGTTGCACCCTGTGGACAACGATTCTTCGGAGGGCCATAACTCTTGGCTCGTATAGAGTTACAGGATCCATAACCAGTCAAAAAGAAGGTATCTGTGAGTTCTACAGCTATGACAGCTTTCAGCCGTCACTGGTTAGTTTCATATCCAAAAAATCCTATCCGAACCTCAATCGGGTCATGGAAGTTTTTTACCCTTCGTTTTTCCTCACGTGGATTTTTCTGTAAAACGGGATCCCCGTGGCTGGTCTATGATCTACCATCGCTGGAGAGTGGTGCACCATGGTACTGCACCATTTCAAGTCCATGCACCCATTTCTAAAGGTCGTACGGCACTGTTTTGTCATTTTGGACGGATGTTGCACCTTGCACCATAGATGTTGCACCCTGTGGATATCGATTCTTCGGAGGGCCATATCTCTTTGCTCGTTTAGAGTTACGGGAGCCATAACAAGTCAAAACGAAGGTATCTGTGAGTTCTACAGCTATGATGGTTTTCAGCCGTCAATGGTTAGTTTCATACCAAAAAAAAAAACTTACCGAACCTCAATCGGGTCATGGAAGTTTTTTACCCTTCGTTTTTCCTCACGTGGATTTTTTCTGTAAAACGGGATCCTCGTGGATGGTCTATGATTTACCGTCGCTGGAGAGAGGTGCACCATGGTACTGCACCGTTTCAAATCCATGCACCCATTTCTAAAGGTCGTACGACACTGTTTCGTCATTTTGGACGGATGTTGCACCTTGCACCGTAAATGTTGCACCCTGTGGATAACGATTCTTCGAAGGGCCATAACTCTTGGCTCGTTTAGAGTTACGGGAGCCATAACCAGTCAAAAAGAAGGAATCTATGAGTACTACATTTATGACTGCTTTCAGCCGTCACTGGTTAGTTTCATACCCAAAAAATCCTATCCAAACCTCAATCGGGTCATGGAAGTTTTTTACCCTTCGTTTTTTCGTCACATGGATTTTTTCTGTAAAACCGGATCCCCGTGGCTGGTCTATGATTTACCATCGTTGGAGAGTGGTGCACCATGGTACTGCACCGTTTCAAGTCCATGCACCCATTTCTAAAGGTCGTACGGCACTGTTTCGTCATTTTGGATGGATGTTGCACCTTGCACCGTAGAAGTTGCACCCTGTGGATATCGATTCTTCGGAGAGCCATAACTCTTGGCTCGTTTAGAGTTACGAGAGCCACAACCAGTCAAAACGAAGGTATCTGTGAGTTCTACAGCTATGATGGCTTTCAGCCGTCACTGGTTAGTTTCATACCCAAAAAATCCTATCCGAACCTCAATCGGGTCATGGAAGTTTTTTACCCTTCGTTTTTCCTCACGTCGATTTTTTCTGTAAAACGGGATCCCCGTGGATGGTCTATGATTTACCATCGCTAGAGAGTGGTGCACCATGGTACTGCACCGTTTCAAATCCATGCACCCATTTCTAAAGGTCGTATGGCTCTGTTTCGTCATTTTGGACGGATGTTGCACCTTGCACTATAGATGTTGCACCCTGTGGACAACGATTCTTCGGAGGGCCATAACTCTTGGCTCGTATAGAGTTACAGGAGCCATAACCAGTCAAAAAGAAGGTATCTGTGAGTTCTACAGCTATGACAGCTTTCAGCCGTCACTGGTTAGTTTCATATCCAAAAAATCCTATCCGAACCTCAATCGGGTCTTGGAAGTTTTTTACCCTTCGTTTTTCCTCACGTGGATTTTTTCTGTAAAACGGGATCCCCGTGGCTGGTCTATGATTTACCATCGCTAGAGAGTGGTGCACCATGATACTGCACCATTTCAAGTCCATGCACCCATTTCTAAAGGTCGTACGACATTGTTTCGTCATTTTGGACGGATGTTGCACCTTGCACCGTAGATGTTGCACCCTGTGGATATCGATTCTTCGGAGGGCCATGTCTCTTTGCTCGTTTAGAGTAACGGGAGCCATAACAAGTCAAAACGAAGGTATCTGTGAGTTCTACAGCTATGACGGTTTTCAGCCGTCAATGGTTAGTTTCAAACCAAAAAAAAACTTACCGAACCTCAATCGGGTCATGGAAGTTTTTTACCCTTCGTTTTTCCTCACGTGGATTTTTTCTGTAAAACGGGATCCTCGTGGATGGTCTATGATTTACCGTCGCTGGAGAGAGGTGCACCATGGTACTGCACCGTTTCAAATCCATGCATCCATTTCTAAAGGTCGTACGACATTGTTTCGTCATTTTGGACGGATGTTGCACCTTGCACCGTTGATGTTGCACCCTGTGGATAACGATTCTTCGGAGGGCCATAACTCTTGGCTCGTTTAGAGTTACGGGAGCCATAACCAGTCAAAAAGAAGGAATCTATGAGTTCTACATTTATGACTGCTTTCAGTCGTCACTGGTTAGTTTCATACCCAAAAAATCCTATCCAAACCTCAATTGGGTCATGGAAGTTTTTTACCCTTCGTTTTTTCGTCACATGGATTTTTTCTGTAAAACGGGATCCCCGTGGCTGGTCTATGATTTACCATCGCTGGAGAGTGGTGCACCATGGTAATGCACCGTTTCAAGTCCATGCACCCATTTCTAAAGGTCGTACGACACTGTTTCGTCATTTTGGATGGATGTTGCAACTTGCACCGTAGATGTTGCACCCTATGGATATCGATTCTTCGGAGGGCCATAACTCTTGGCTCGTTTAGAGTTACGGGAGCCATAACCAGTCAAAAAGAAGGTATCTGTGAGTTCTACATATATGACAGCTTTCAGCCGTCACTGGTTAGTTTCATACCCAAAAAATCCTATCCGAACCTCAATCGGGTCAAGGAAGTTTTTTACCCATCGTTTTATCGTCACGTGGATTTTTTCTGTAAAACGGGATCCCCATGGCTGGTCTATAATTTACCATCGCTGGAGAGTGGTGCACCATGGTACTGCACTGTTTCAAGTCCATGCACCCATTTCTAAAGGTCGTACCGTACTGTTTCGTCATTTTGGACGGATGTTGCACCCTGTGGATATCGATTCTTCGGAGGGCCATAACTCTTGGCTCGTTTAGAGTTACGGGAGCCATAACAAGTCAAAACGAAGGTATCCGTGAGTTCTACAGCTATGACGGCTTTCAGCGATCACTGGTTAGTTTCATACCCAAAAAATCCTATCCGAACCTCAATCGGGTCATGGAAGTTTTTTACCCTTCGTTTTTCCTCACGTGGATTTTTTCTGTAAAACGGGATTCTCGTGGCTGGTCTATGATTTACCATCGCTGGAGAGAGGTGCACCATGGTACTGCACCATTTCAAATCCATGCATCCATTTCTAAAGGTCGTACGGCACTGTTTCGTCATTTTGGACGGATGTTGCACCTTGCACCGTAGATGTTGCACCCTGTGGATAACAATTCTTCGGAGGGCCATAACACTTGGCTCGTTTAGAGTTAGGGGAGCCATAACAAGTCAAAAAGAAGGTATTTGTGAGTTCTACATTTGTGACAGCTTTCAGCCGTCACTGGTTAGTTTCATACCCAAAAAATCCTATCCAAATGTCAATCGGGTCATCGAAGTTTTTTACCCTTCGTTTTTTCGTCACATGGATTTTTTCTGTAAAACGGGATCCCCGTGGCTGGTCTATGATTTACCATCGCTGGAGAGTGGTGCACCATGGTACTGCAACGTTTCAAGTCCATGCACCCATTTCTAAAGGTCGTACGACACTGTTTCTTCGGACCGTAGAAGTTGCACCCTGTGGATATCGATTCTTCGGAGGGCCATAACTCTTGGCTCGTTTAGGGTTACTGGAGCCATAACCTGTCAAAACGAAGGTATCTATGAGTTCTACAGGCAGTTGGCTTTCAGCGGTCGCTGGTTAGTTTCATACCCAAAAAATCCTATCCGAAGCTCAATCCGGTCATGGAAGTTTTTTACCCTTCGTTTTTCCTCACGTGGATTTTTTCTGTAAAACGGGATCCCCGTGGCTGGTCTATGATTTACCATCGCTGGAGAGTGGTGCACCATGGTACTACACCGTTTCAAATCCATGCACCCATTTCTAAAGGTCGTACGGCACTGTTTCGTCATTTTGGACGGATGATGCACCTTGCACCGTAGAAGTTGCACCCAGTGGATATCGATTTTACAGAGGGCCATAACTCTTGGCTCGTTTAGAGTTACGGGAGCCATAACCAGTCAAAACGAAGGTATCTGTGAGTTCAACAACTATGACGGCTTTCAGCCGTCGCTGGTTAGTTTCATAGCCAAAAAATCCTATCCGAACCTCAATCGGGTCATGGAAGTTTTTTACCCTTCGTTTTTCGTCACGTGGATTTCTTCTGTAAAACGGATCCCCGTGGCTGGTCTATGAGTTACCATCGCTGGAGAGTGGTGCACCATGGTACTGCACCGTTTCAAATCCATGCACCCATTTCTAGAGGTCGTATGGCACTGTTTCATCATTTTGGACGGATGTTGCACCTTGCACCGTAGATGTTGCACCCTGTGGATATCGATTCTTCGGAGGGCCATTACTCTTGGCTCGTTTAGAGTTACGGGAGCCATAACCAGTCAAAACGAAGGTATCTGTGAGTTCTACAGCTATGATGGCTTTCAGCCGTCACTGGTTAGTTTCATACCAAAAAAATCCTATCCGAACCTCAATCGGGTCATGGAAGTTTTTCACCCTTCGTTTTTCCTCACGTGGATTTTTTCTGTAAAACGGGATCCTCGTGGCTGGTCTATGATTTACCATTGCTGAAGAGAGGTGCACCATGGTACTGCACCGTTTCAAATCCATGCACCCATTTCTAAAGGTCGTACGGCACTATTTCTTCATTTTGGACGGATGTTGCACCTTGCACCGTAGATGTTGCACCCTATGGATATCGATTCTTCGGAGGGCCATAACTCTTGGCTCGTTTAGAGTTACGGGAGCCATAACCAGTCAAAAAGAAGGAATCTGTGAGTTCTATATTTATGACTGCTTTCAGCCGTCGCTGGTTAGTTTCATACCCAAAAAATCCTATCCAAACCTCAATCGGGTCATGGAAGTTTTTTACCCTTCGTTTTTTCGTCACATGGATTTTTTCTGTAAAACGGGATCCCTGTGGCTGGTCTATGATTTACCATCGCTGGAGAGGGGTGCACCGTTGTACTGCACCGTTTCAAGTCCATGCACCCATTTCTAAAGGTCGTACGGCACTATTTCTTCATTTTGGACGGATGTTGCACCTTGCACCGTAGATGTTGCACCTTGTGGATAACGATTCTTCGGAGGGCCATTACTCTTGGCTCGTTTAGAGTTACGGGAGCCATAACTAGTCAAAAAGAAGGTATCTGTGAGTTCTACAGCTATGACCGTTTTCAGCCGTCACTGTTTAGTTTCATACCCAAAAAATCCTATCCGAACCTCAATCGGGTCACGGAAGTTTTTTTCCCTTCGTTTTTCATCACGTGGATTTTTTCTGTAAAACGGGATCCCCGTGGCTGGTCTATGAGTTACCACCGCTGGAGAGTGGTGCACCATGGTGCTGCACCATTTCAAATGCATGCACCCATTTCTAAAGGTCGTACGGCACTGTTTCGTCATTTTAGACAGATGTTGCACCTTGCACCGTAGATGTTTCACCCTGTGGATATCGATTCTTCGGAAGGCCATAACTCTTGGCTCGTTTAGAGTTACGGGAGCCATAACCAGTCAAAACGAAGGTATCTGTGAGTTCTACACCTATGACGGCTTTCAGCCGTCACTGGTTAGTTTCATACCAAAAAAATCCTATCCGAACCTCAATCGGATCATGGATGTTTTTTACCCTTCGTTTTTCCTCACGTGGATTTTTTCTGTAAAACGGGATCCCCGTGGCTGGTCTATGATTTACCATCGCTAGAGAGAGCCGCTCCATGGTACTACATCGTTTCATATCCATGCACCCATTTCTAAAGGTCGTACGGCTCTGTTTCGTCATTTTGGACGGATGTTGCAACTTGCACCGTAGATGTTGCACCCTGTGGATAACGATTCTTCGGAGGGCCATAACTCTTGGCTCATATAGAGTTACAGGAGCCATAACCAGTCAAAAAGAAGGTATCTGTGAGTTCTTTAGCTATGACAGCTTTCAGCCGTCACTGGTTATTTTCATACCCAAAAAATCCTATCCAAACCTCAATCAGGACATGGAAGTTTTTTACCCTTCATTTTTTCGTCACATTGATTTTTTCTGTAAAACGGGATCCCCGTGGCTGGTCTATGATTTACCATCGCTGGAGAGTGGTGCACCATGGTACTGCACCGTTTCAAGTCCATGCACCCATTTCTAAAGGTCGTACGGCACTATTTCGTCATTTTGGATGGATGTTGCACCTTGCACCGTAAAAGTTGCACCCTATGGATATCAATTCTTCGGAGGGCCATAACTCTTGTCTAGTTTAGAGTTACGGGAGCCATAACCAGTCAAAACGAAGGTATCTGTGAGTTCTACAGCTATGACGGCTTTTCGCCGTCACTGGTTAGTTTCATACCCAAAAAATCCTATCCGAACCTCAATCGGGTCATGGAAGTTTTTTGCCCTCCGTTTTTCTTCCCGTTAATTTTTTCTGTAAAACGGGATCCCCGTAGCTGGTCTACGATTTACCATCGCTGGAGAGTGGTGCACCATGGTACTGCACCGTTTCAAATCCATGCACCCATTTCTAAAGTTCGTACGGCACTGTTTCGTCATTTTGGACGGATGTTGCACCTTGCACCGTAGATGTAGCACCCTGTGGATATCGATTCTTCAGAGGGCCATAACTCTTGGCTCGTTTAGAGTTACGGGAACCATAACCTGTCAAAACGAAGGTATCTTTGAGTTCTACAGCTATGATAGCTTTCAGCCATCACTGGTTAGTTTCATACCCAAAAAATCATATCCGAACCACAATCGGGTCAAGGAAGTTTTTTACCTTTTTTTTTTCGTCACGTGGATTTTTTCTGTAAAACGGGATCCCCGTGGCTGGTCTATGAGTTACCATCGCTGGAGAGTGGTGCACCATGGTACTGCACCATTTCAAATCCATGCACCCATTTCTAAAGGTCGTACGGCACTGTTTCGTCATTTTGGACGGATGTTGCACCTTGCACCGTAGATGTTGCACCCTGTGGATATCGATTCTTCGGAGGGCCATAACTCTTGGCTCGTTTAGAGTTACGGGAGCCATAACCAGTCAAAACGAAGGTATCTGTGCGTTCTACAGCTATGACCGTTTTCAGCCGTCACTGGTTAGTTTCATACCCAAAAAATCCAATCCGAACCTCAATCGGGTCACGGAAGTTTTTTTCCCTTCGTTTTTCGTCACGTGGATTTTTCTGTAAAACGGGATCCCCGTGGCTGGTCTATGAGTTACCACCGGTGGAGAGTGGTGCACCATGGTGTTGCACCGTTTCAAGTCCATGCACCTTGCACCGTAAGAGTTGCACCTTGCACCGTAAAAGTTGCACCCTGTGGATATCGATTCTTCGGAAGGCCATTACTCTTGGCTCGTTTAGAGTTACGGGAGCCATAACCAGTCAAAACGAAGGTATCTGTGAGTTCTACAACTATGACGGCTTTCAGCGGTCACTGGTTAGTTTCATACCAAAAAAATCCTATGCGAACCTCAATCGAGTCATGGACGTTTTTTACCCTTCGTTTTTCCTCACGTGGATTTTTTCTGTAAAACGGGATCCCCGTGGCTGGTCTATGATTTACCATCGCTGAGAGAGGTGCACCATGGTAATGCACCGTTTCAAATCCATGCACCCATTTCTAAAGGTCGTACGTCACTGTTTCTTCATTTTGGACGGATGTTGCACCTTGCACCGTAGATGTTGCACCCTGTGGATATCGATTCTTCGGAGGGCCATAACTCTTGGCTCGTTTAGAGTCACGGGAGCCATAACCAGTCAAAAAGAAGGTATTTGTGAGTTCTACAGCTATGACAGCTTTCAGCCGTCACTGGTTAGTTTCATACCCAAAAAATCCTATCCGAACCTCAATCGGGTCAAGGAAGTTTTTTACCCTTCGTTTTATCGTCACGTGGATTTTTTCTGTAAAACGGGATCCCCATGGCTGGTCTATAATTTACCATCGGTGGAGAGTGGTTGTGACGACCGCCCATGACTCCCGCACGGAAACAAGAGAATAGTGCGCTGAAAGGTGTGCCAGGCAGCCATGGACGATAGTCAGGGTAAAATAAAATCGCAGAATCTCTATCGTACAACTCACAGCGCATGGATAAAATACAATAGAGAAATATAATGTAGTGAAGCTCTATAGAACATAACATCATCATATAAGCAACATAGCAGTTTTATACAATCATCTCAATAAATCCATACATCAAGACCTCACTACAAAACACTCATCAAATATAGCAGCGGATACCCAGTACATATAAGAAATAATATGCATAGCCTCCTGCTCGTCTTCGTCATCATCAGCGTAGAGATCCAAGAACAGCACCTGCCACCTGCTACCTAGTCTGCCCATCCCAACATGGATGAACAGCCCAAGGTAATAAGAGGAGACATAAAACCTTGAGTCAGACAAAGTCTTAGTGAGCAGTAAATTAACTATCAAACATACCAAAAGAGCATAAGGGATAAAAGGAATAGGAACCCAAACCATCCCACTCCACCTCTTTCTACAGTGATAGCCCCCAGACACACACTAAGGAGAAGCAAGCATAACATAGCAGATAATTAAAGTAAAGCAATAATCACTCGAGTCAAGGACGATGCTTTCCAAATACAAACCCCCAAGGCCTAAACCAAGATCAGATAAGCACCCAGAAAACACCGCTCTTGAAGCCGAATGATAATACAACCAAACATCCATGACTCTGGCTATCACTGTTATCATTGCCTTGATATCACCGTTAATTGAATGACCACCTGTCAAGGGCTAATGGTAACCCCGGTCTAGACATAACTCCGCACGTCATCGTGACCCGTGCCTAAGCCGAACGCATCAGCCCAGAGTACTAGCACGTCATCGTGACCCGTGCCTGGAACGTCATCGTGACCCGTTCCAACGTACCCTTGCTTTGAGTATGCTAGAACCTTCAACAACGATGAGACCTTAGGCTTCTAGTCATCCTCCTTGACGACTATTTCCATACTAGCTCAAGCGCCTCTCAAGCTAACTATTATCCACCCCAACCCGGACCGCATCACCGAGTTATAGCTTTGCACGTCATCATGACCCGTGCTCGGAACGTCATCGTGACCCGTCCCATCACAACATATGTCTTGCCTTATCACATCATAGCAAAGCCTCTCTTCTTGGAACGTCATCATGACCCATCCCATCTCAACGTAAGCCTTGCCTCATCACATCATAGCAAAGTCCCATCTCAAACATGCTTTGACTTCTCGCATCATGGCAAGACCCCGCATCCTCGAATCCATCCATATGAGCTTCCACATCCGCTTCATATGATACAGGCAGCTTCCACCATTCAAGAGCCTTTCCACTTAGCTTTTGAATCATCTCAAACCATCTTGTTCCAAATCAACCACTAGCTAACTTGAAACAATCCAAATCAATCATCAATACAAACAATCAAGAATTCAAACAAGATCTAACAAGGGATATCAACAATAATGGCAATTTCGTAAATAAACGGGCAAAAGTCCAACATGCATGATTCATAGGTTTTTAGCATAGATCTATCAAATATAAAACATGGGTTTTGTTTCTAATACTTGAAAATAAACTTGCATAGGTAAACATCTTCCAAAATGATGGATCTACATGCAGACTTAAGGAAAATGCGAGAAAACACTATCTTAAACACATAAACAAGCCACCGATCCAATATACTCCTTTGGGTCCGCGTGAGAGATAACCACCACTCACCAAATCACCCAAACACTATGAAAACTAAACACTTCAGATCTGGACAGCGGAGATCCAAGCTTGATCCGGTGATATCTCGCTTCAATCGAAGGAATCTAGCTCGAACTGATGAAAATCTTCAACTTTGGCACTTGAATCTTCGATCTCGATCTTCGATCTTGGATGGATGTTAGATCTAGATTGGAATGGAGAAAAGAAGATGAAGAAATGTAGTAGACGAGTCTTCAAAATGGCAGCACTTCGTCGCTTCAAAAACCGGTGCCAAAAAGTGAGCCAAACCCCTCTATTTATAGGCTGGAAACACCATGAGTCGTCCGCCCCTATGAGTCGTCCACGAGACACGACTCACGACTCAAGCCTTCTAACGACTCACGCGACTCAACGGCTCATGCTTTAACACGACTCAACTGCCTAGCCTACACCCCACAACTCAAACGACTCACAAGGCTTACGACTCAACTCGTATGCGACTCAACAACCTAGTGACATACGACTCAGACCCAAGCCGACTCAACACGAACCGCCCTAAAACCCTACGCGACCTACGACTCATGGTACACGACTCATCTACACAGCCGGCCCTATGTCCTAACAACTCAACCTGTGACGACTCACGACTTATGGTTCACCGACTCATCAACGCACACGACTAAGCTATGAGTCGTTCATCCTTATATCTCGGCCACCCAATGAGTCGTATACATCCTACAAGTCATCAACACCTTAAGTCGCTATACCCTAACACTATGAGTCGGCAACTCTATGACTCGGTCACTAGTTAACTCCATGTCTCAGTCTAACGACTTAAACTCCTAACCCGTTCACTCCTATGAGTCGTAACCCGCTACCTCCTATGACTCGGCAAACCCCATGAGTCGCTGCCTACCTTAACTCGGTCCATCCCCTTAAGTCGTCTACGACTTATCTATGAGTCGGTCACGACTCATCACTTGTACCCGGGTTAACTCCTAAACGACTCAAGCTAAAGGCAACACAAACAACACTATCGACCAGCAAATTCCACGATTTATCGACACGTAAAATACGGGTCGTTACATTCTCTCCCCCTTAGGAATTTCGCCCCCGAAATTCCAAGCAAACAACAGCAATCAAAATTATTCTGCATGCCTATCATCCATAGCAATCAACAATCCATGCAACCAATTCTAGCCTAGCATGCAGAATTCTAAGACTTAGAACAAGCTACAAATTCATGAGATGTCACGACACTTTAGGGCCATACCTCGAAGAGTCCGGGATGAGCTGCCTTCATCCTCTCTTCCTCCTCCCATGTACAGTCGTTAACATCATCACTCCATTGTACCTTGAGCAACGTAATCGTCTTCCTCCTAAGCTGTTTCGTATCGGTTTCAACAATACGAAGCGGCTTACGAGGTCTCGTAACCACGGGATCAACCTCTAAGTCTCCACAGCTATCAGCAGAAACCATTGTAGTTTGGTCATGCACATACTTCCGTAGATAAGATACATGAAAAACATTGTGCACACCCACCATCTTTTCCGGTAACTCCAATCTATAAGCGAGCTTTCCAATACGCTCGATAATCGGGAATGGTCCAACAAATCTCGTAGTTAACTTTCCTTTCTTCCCGAATCTAATAACATTCTCCAATGGAGAAATCTTCACAAAAACCATATCACCCACGTCGAATTCCAAATCCTTTCGACGATTATCTGCATAACTTTTCTGACGATCTTGGGCTGCCTTCATTCTTCGCCGAATGATCTCTATACAATCCGAAGTCTGTCGAATCATCTCTGGCCCAAGTATCAGCTTTTCTCCAGTTTCTATCCAACATGTCGGAGAGTTACACGGTCTTCCATATAATGCCTCATATGGTGCCATACCAATACTCGACTGATAACTGTTATTATAAGCAAATTCCACCAAATGGAGGTGATCTTCCCATGATCCTCCGAAGTCCAAGACACATGCTCTAAGAAGATCTTCCAAAACTCGGTTGACTCTCTCAGTCTGACCATCTGTTTGAGGGTGATAAGCTGTACTAAAACACAACTCGGTTCCCAAAACTTCCTGGAAGCTCTTCCAAAATCTACTAGTGAACATTGGGTCTCGATCGCTCACTATACTCTTCGGAATACCATGGAATCGAACAATCCACTTCACATACAACTCAGCCAACTTCGATGCAGTCCTAGTTGATCAAACAGGAATGAACCTTGCACTCTTAGTCAAACGATCTATTATGACCCAAATCCCTTCATTCCCTGCTCTTGTCCTAGGTAGACCATCGATAAAATCCATCGACACTTGCTCCCACTTCCATGTAGGAACCTCTAATGGCTGAAGTAATCCACTGGGCTTCTTCTGCTCAGCTTTCACCAACTGGCAATTCATACACTTGGAAATAAAATTTCCAATATCCTTCTTCATACCTTCCCAGTAGTAAGCTCTCTTCATATCCCTATACATCTTATTCCCGCCTGGATGAATCGTCAACTTTGAGTGATGACTTTCCCTCAGAACTTCATCTCTCAATCCATCAACATTGGGAACAACCAATCGTCCTTGCTTCCGAAGCCAACCCTCTCGATCGACCTCGAATCCTTTATCCTTCTCTGGGTCCAATCCAGATTCCAAATCACGGATAATCTTGACAACCTTATCATCTCTCTTTTGGCTCTCGCCAATCCTCTCCACAAGAGTAGGCCTTATCGATAAGTTTGCCAATATCTCAGGTTCCAATTCACATCTAGGCCTGAAATCAAACTCAGCCAAATATTCAAGACTCTTCCATTCTGAAAACATGGCTCCCAATCCTGCATGTCTTCGACTCAACGCATCAGCTACTGCGTTACCTTTTCCCGGAGTATAGGCTATATCAAAATCATATGATGCTAGGAACTCTAGCCACCGTTGCTGTCGAAGATTCAAATCCTTTTGGGAGAACAGATACTTCAACGACTTATGATCTGTGAACAACACGAATCTAACTCCCAATAGATAATGTCTCCACATCTTCAAAGCAAACACAATCGCCGCTAACTTCAAATCATGAGTCGGATAATTCATTTCGTGCGGCTTCAGTTGTCGACTAGCATACGCAACAACTTTATCCTTCTGCATTAGCACTGCTCCAAGTCCAGTGCCACATGCATCGGTATAAACCACCATCTCATCATTCCCACTTGGAATAGTCAGAACAGGAGCACTTGTCAGTCGCTCTTTCAGGATTACGAAAGCTTGCTCACACTTGTCATCCCATCTGAACACTTGGTTCTTCTTCGTCAATCCTGTTAACGGTGCAGCTATCTTGGAAAAGTCTTTGATAAACCGACGATAATATCCTGCTAATCCAAGAAAACTTCTCACATCAGATGCATTCTTAGGTCTAACCCAATCCTGGATTGCTGCCACCTTAGCGGGATCAACCGCTATTCCATTTCCAGAGATAACATGGCCTAAGAACCTCACTTCACTCTTCCAGAAGTGACACTTCAAAAACTTAGCCTTCAGCTGATGTTTCCGCAAGATTTCCAAAACAATCCTCAAGTGCGTCTTGTGCTCTTCCTCAGTTCTAGAATAAACCAAAATATCATCCACGAACACAAGCACGAACTTGTTCAACTGATCTCTGAACACTCTATTCATAAGATCCACAAAATAGGCTGGTGCGTTAGTCAATCCAAACGGCATTACCAGCCACTCATAAAACCCGGATGGTGTCCTGAAAGCAGTCTTCGGCACACTATCCTTCGCCACTCTCAACTGGTGAAATCCCGTTGCCAAATCCATCTGAGAAAACACCCTAGCTTCGTGAAGCTGATCAAACAAGTCATCTATTCTCGGCAATGGATACTTGTTCTTCTTAGTCACCTTATTCAGCTCACGATAATCCACACACAACCTCAACGATCCATCCGCTTTGGTTGCGAACACAACTGGTGCACCCCATTCGGACACACTTCTCCGAATGAATCCTTTCCGCAAAAGGTCATCAACTTGCACCTTCAGCTCTTGCTGCTCCCTCGGTGCCATCCGCCTAAGAGGCATCACAACAGGTCTGGCTCCCTCAACTAGATCGATACGAAACTCGATCTCCCTATGCGGCGGCAACCCTTTGACTTCGTCAAAGACGTCCTCAAATCCATTCACAATAGGCACCGATGACATTCCATCCCGTGGAACAACCAGCGAATACATGAAGCTCATGAAGACGCCTTCTTCATGCTTACATCGTATCACAACCTTTCGCCCATCCACATTCCCGACTGTCACCTCAAGCCTCTCACAATCAATCCTTGCCGCATACTTCCTAAGCCAGTCCATACCCAAAATAATTCTGAACCCCGCAAAGTTCAGAACAAAGCAATCACAAACAAACGAGCAATCATGACTCGACACAACTAGACCACGGCATATCATACACAAACATGACGAACCCCCCACTGGATTAGTCACAACCAATGGCCTATCAACAATATCCGGTTTCAAACCTAACCGGCCTACCAAATCATCACAAACAAAAGAATGCGACGCTCCAGTATCAAACAACACTCTAACTGGAACACCACAAATGGAAAGAGTACCTTGAACCACCACACTCTTCCCCTTCTCTTCAACAGTAGGAGCTCTTGAAGACGACGGTACAGCTTCCAAAGCATAAGCTTGCACAACCTGCCTATCTTTCCTCGGCTTTGGACAGTCCTTCTTGATGTGTCCCAGCTTATCACAGTTGTGGCACTTCAACTGCACCTTTGGATTCTTACAATCCCGGGAGAGATGACCCTTCTGTCGGCAGTTATAGCAGGTCACTTCGCCCTTTGGCTTCTTCTGGCCATCCTTACCTTTCTGCTGTTGCTGCTTCCTCTTCTTATTACCATTCTGCTGTGGTCTAGATCCTTCCCTGGTTACAGCAACAACAGAACTTTCCTTAGGGAACAAACTCTCATGCCTCAAGGCTTTCTCCACAAGCTTCTCAAATGGATCGTCCAGATGATCCACTAACTGCCTTCCCAGATAAGCATCCAGACCAGTCACAAACTTTTCATTCTTCTGGTAGGGAGAATCAATATATGATCTGGCATACTTAGACAAAGCTTCGAACTCAGAAATATACTCAAGAACAGGCCTCCCTCCTTGCTTGAGCTCTACAAACCTCTTAAACAAAGCAGACTTCTGAACAGTGGAGATGAACTTGGCTTCAAATCTGACTTGGAACTGCTCCCATGTAATCTCTTCTTCTGGTGTATCAATGGTGATAGAATTCCACCAATCAGCAGCTCTTCCCTGAAGCTGTCTCGACGCAAGCTTCCTTTTGGTTGCATCATCAATTCCCAAGTCACCAAAAATCCTCCGGCAAGCATCAATCCATCTCTGTACTTCAACAGTCGACTCTGTCCCCAAGAAAGCTTTTCCTCCAAGAGAAGTATAATCCTTGCAGAGCTTAGCAAAATCCACCGGCCTTGGAGCCTGGACTTGAACTCCCACATCCACAGAAGATCCTGAAGCTGGTACCCTTCTCATGATGGAAGTCACCATAGCTTCAAACATAGCTCCATAATCAACAGCTTCCCTAGCAGCACGGCTTTGCCTTGCAGCTTGTCTCTCGCTTCGACTCATTCTTAATATCTGTAAAAAGAATGATTAGAACACCTTACGAAACAACTGCATAAGGAGTTCAAATCCATCTAAACTACTATATTGTATATAGTAATCATTCATCAAAATACAATTACGTCTCTCATACGTAGTTACGTCAGCGAGCGTTGGCTAAAATCGATTAACCAAAGCTTTGATACCAAATGTGACGACCGCCCATGACTCCCGCACGGAAACAAGAGAATAGTGCGCTGAAAGGTGTGCCAGGCAGCCATGGACGATAGTCAGGGTAAAATAAAATCGCAGAATCTCTATCGTACAACTCACAGCGCATGGATAAAATACAATAGAGAAATATAATGTAGTGAAGCTCTATAGAACATAACATCATCATATAAACAACATAGCAGTTTTATACAATCATCTCAATAAATCCATACATCAAGACCTCACTACAAAACACTCATCAAATACAGCAGCGGATACCCAGTACATATAAGAAATAATATGCATAGCCTCCTGCTCGTCTTCGTCATCATCAGCGTAGAGATCCAAGAACAGCACCTGCCACCTGCTACCTAGTCTGCCCATCCCAACATGGATGAACAGCCCAAGGTAATAAGAGGAGACATAAAACCTTGAGTCAGACAAAGTCTTAGTGAGCAGTAAATTAACTATCAAACATACCAAAAGAGCATAAGGGATAAAAGGAATAGGAACCCAAACCATCCCACTCCACCTCTTTCTACAGTGATAGCCCCCAGACACACACTAAGGAGAAGCAAGCATAACATAGCATATAATTAAAGTAAAGCAATAATCACTCGAGTCAAGGACGATGCTTTCCAAATACAAACCCCCAAGGCCTAAACCAAGATCAGATAAGCACCCAGAAAACACCGCTCTTGAAGCCGAATGATAATACAACCAAACATCCATGACTCTGGCTATCACTGTTATCATTGCCTTGATATCACCGTTAATTGAATGACCACCTGTCAAGGGCTAATGGTAACCCCGGTCTAGACATAACTCTGCACGTCATCGTGACCCGTGCCTAAGCCGAACGCATCAGCCCAGAGTACTAGCACGTCATCGTGACCCGTGCCTGGAACGTCATCGTGACCTGTTCCAACGTACCCTTGCTTTGAGTATGCTAGAACCTTCAACAACGATGAGACCTTAGCCTTCTAGTCATCCTCCTTGACGACTATTTCCATACTAGCTCAAGCGCCTCTCAAGCTAACCATTATCCACCCCAACCCGGACCGCATCACCAAGTTATAGCTTTGCACGTCATCATGACCCGTGCTCGGAACGTCATCGTGACCCGTCCCATCACAACATATGTCTTGCCTTATCACATCATAGCAAAGCCTCTCTTCTTGGAACGTCATCATGACCCATCCCATCTCAACGTAAGCCTTGCCTCATCACATCATAGCAAAGTCCCATCTCAAACATGCTTTGACTTCTCGCATCATGGCAAGACCCCGCATCCTCGAATCCATCCATATGAGCTTCCACATCCGCTTCATATGATACAGGCAGCTTCCACCATTCAAGAGCCTTTCCACTTAGCTTTTGAATCATCTCAAACCATCTTGTTCCAAATCAACCACTAGCTAACTTGAAACAATCCAAATCAATCATCAATACAAACAATCAAGCATTCAAACAAGATCTAACAAGGGATATCAACAATAATGGCAATTTCGTAAATAAACGGGCAAAAGTCCAACATGCATGATTCATAGGTTTTTAGCATAGATCTGTCAAATATAAAACATGGGTTTTGTTTCTAATACTTGAAAATAAACTTGCATAGGTAAACATCTTCCAAAATGATGGATCTACATGCAGACTTAAGGAAAATGCGAGAAAACACTATCTTAAACACATAAACAAGCCACCGATCCAATATACTCCTTTGGGTCCGCGTGAGAGATAACCACCACTCACCAAATCACCCAAACACTATGAAAACTAAACACTTCAGATCTGGACAGCGGAGATCTAAGCTTGATCCGGTGATATCTCGCTTCAATCGAAGGAATCTAGCTCGAACGGATGAAAATCTTCAACTTTGGCACTTGAATCTTCGATCTCGATCTTCGATCTTGGATGGATGTTAGATCTAGATTGGAATGGAGAAAAGAAGATGAAGAAATGTAGTAGACGAGTCTTCAAAATGGCAGCACTTCGTCGCTTCAAAAACCGGTGCCAAAAAGTGAGCCGAACCCCTCTATTTATAGGCTGGAAACACCATGAGTCGTCCGCCCCTATGAGTCGTCCACGAGACACGACTCACGACTCAAGCCTTCTAACGACTCACGCGACTCAACGGCTCATGCTTTAACACGACTCAACTGCCTAGCCTACACCCCACAACTCAAACGACTCACAAGGCTTACGACTCAACTCGTATGCGACTCAACAACCTAGTGACATACGACTCAGACCCAAGCCGACTCAACACGAACCACCCTAAAACCCTACGCGACCTACGACTCATGGTACACGACTCATCTACAAAGGCGGCCCTATGTCCTAACGACTCAACCTGTGACGACTCACGACTTATGGTTCACCGACTCATCAACGCACACGACTAAGCTATGAGTCGTTCATCCTTATATCTCGGCCACCCAATGAGTCGTATACATCCTACAAGTCATCAACACCTTAAGTCGCTATACCCTAACACTATGAGTCGGCAACTCTATGACTCGGTCACTAGTTAACTCCATGTCTCAGTCTAACGACTTAAACTCCTAACCCGTTCACTCCTATGAGTCGTAACCTGCTATCTCGCATGAGTCGTAACCCGCTACCTCCTATGACTCGGCAAACCCCATGAGTCGCTGCCTACCTTAACTCGGTCCATCCCCTTAAGTCGTCTACGACTTATCTATGAGTCGGTCACGACTCATCACTTGTACCCGGGTTAACTCCTAAACGACTCAAGCTAAAGGCAACACAAACAACACTATCGACCAGCAAATTCCACGATTTATCGACACGTAAAATACGGGTCGTTACAGTGGTGCACCGTGGTACTGCACCGTTTCAAGTCCATGCACCCATTTCTAACGGTCGTACCATACTGTTTCGTCATTTTGGACGGATGTTGCACCCTGTGGATATCGATTCTTCAGAGGGCCATAACTCTTGGCTCGTTTAGAGTTACGGGAGCCATAACAAGTCAAAACGAAGGTATCTGTGAGTTCTACAGCTATGACTGCTTTCAGCCGTCACCGGCTAGTTTCATACCCAAAAAATCCTATCCGAACCTTGTTATGCCATTTTTTGGTCAAAACTAGAATATCAATATTATGTGCGTTTCCTCCACGACCGCACCAAGAAGAAGCAGCCAGCTAGCGTATATAAGTCTGGGATTTCACTCATAACCGAGGCGTAAAAGTCCATTCGGTATTAATTCATTCGGCAATATGAAGCGAAGCCTCATTCGGCACTCAGAGCACACAGGTTCATCCGGCACTCCCAAATACAAGTGTTCATTCGTTACCGGACCAACATCCTACCGGTCCATCTCCCCACCGAACCAAGTGCACCGAACCAAGCCAAGACCGGACCAACCCTCTACACACCATCCTCAACTCATCACCGGACCAAAGCATGGCCGGACCAAGCCTCTACCGAACCACCATTCTCCTACCACCAGACCAAAGCCCTACCGGTCCAACACCACTCCCTGCATAGCCGAACCAATCTCCATCCACTCACCACCGGATACACCTTCACCGAACCAACGTCCCACCGAACCAACACCACTTCCATGAACTACCGAACCATGTCCTTGTCGAACCAAAGTTGCCAGTCCAGGTTGCTTCAGCCCAGGCCCACCAGCAGCTATAAACATCCAAGACCCCTGCCCCCTGCCTCACTCTATAAATAGAGGGGCAGGGGGTGGACAAGTTTGAGAGCTCAAGCACGGAAGGAACTTTCAAACAACTTTCATATATTTGTAACCAAAGCTTTGTACTTGTAATCTGAAGAGAAAGAGGAGAATAACATATAAAGTGGATGTAGGCACGTTCTGGCCGAACCACTATAAATCTGTGTGTCTTTTACAGTTTAGTCCCTGCTTTTTACATATTTGCATAAATCACCCAAATCGCTAAGAACAACATATAATCAACTAAATCGTACGATTTGGGGTGTTTGCCCATTTTTTGTGCAAACATTTTGGTGCTTTCACTGAGAATTGAACTCAAGTACCTGCCGCTCGGAAGTTGAATTTGAGAGTTTAGAGATTCAGATTGGAAGAGTCATGGCGAGACAGTCTAGCAGAAGGCCAAGGCCAGAGCAGAGTCAACAGGAAGGGAGTCAAGAGGCTTCCTCAGGAGCAAACCAAGCTTCAGCCTTCATCACCAGGGATGAGATGGAGGCTATGATGAGAAGACAAGAAGAGATGATCCAGAAATTTCTTCAACAAATTGGGCAACTTGGAGCACAAATCCAAGGAGCAACTGGAGTTCAGAACGGAGCAGGACCATCTGGCGCAGCACCAGAGCTAGGGGTACTCACGCAGAGCATGTTGATCCGACGCCGGGAAGAGAGATGGGGGCATCCGAACCACCTGGTAGCAATAGAGGAATGAACGTTCAGCCAGGGAGGCATACACATGAAAACTCCCGCGGACTCGGGGGGCAGGTCGAAGGCAGTGAACGAGGACTACAACTTGGAGACAGTGACAGATTAGCAGAATGGTTAGAAGGGCTATGAGAGGCGGTTTACAAACAGAGACTTGGAAGATGTAAACAGGAGTCCTTTTTCTTCTGCGATTAGGATGGCTAGAAACCCACCAGAATTCAAGCTACCATCAGTAGAGATGTACGACGGGAAAACGGACCCCACGGTTCATCTAACGAAGTATATGAGGCATATGGAAGTGCTGGGGGCATCAGAGGAGGTTATGGCCCGGTGCTTTCCATTGTACTTGACGGATAATGCAGCATTGTGGTTTAGACAATTGGAGAATGGATCCATCGGAACGTGGAATGATTTAATTGAGAGATTTCTGAGGCAATTCAGGGTCCACATTACAAGACCCAAGAATGTGATGACTTTGGCAACCCTAAAGCAGAAAACCGGAGAGACTTTGAGGAGTTACCTAACGCGATTCAATGCGGCAGCAGATTCGGTGGATCAACCAGATCCATCCATGGTTATGATAGCGGCTGTGTCCGGGATAGCTAACGGAGCATAGTTCAAAAATTCATTAACTAAGGATCCACCAATGGATCTAGGAGAATTCTATCATGAGGCAGAAAAGTTCCTACGATTGGAGGATGCGAACGTCGAAAGAGAAGAAGAACTTGATATTTACGCGATCAAAGGAGGAAATCCCCCTGAGAAAGGCGCGGATACTAGTAGGGGGTAAAAGAAAGGCTGAAAACGACGGGGATAGGTCAAAGCGGCAACAGAGGGAGCCGCGATTCACCACTTACTCTGAGTTGAATGAAAGCCTGGAACGAATTTATCAGGATACTAAAGAGCAGGTCCCGTATCGTAGACCGATGCAAAGGGATCCAACTTCTGACGAAAGAAAATCAGATAAGTTTTGTGTATTTCCTGAATTGAATGGTCATAACACTAATGATTGTAGGCATTTGAAGGACGAGGTGGAAGGGCATATCAGGAACGGTATGCTACTTCAGTATGTGAGGAGGTGAACTCCAGCAGTGGAGCCAGAGCGACCACCGTCTACATCGGCTAGAGGTGACCCTGGATCGGGGCACCCTTTGATTATCCATTGATTGCTTGATTAAAATAACGATGAACAAGTCGTAAGCTTCCACTAACCTAATTAAATCATTTACACATGTACGAGATCGCGAACGATCTCCAGGCATGGTTTGAATGATCATTGATTGTTTTGTAGTTGGAACTTACACTTTGACATCCTTGCTTTGCTTTTGTTTCGTTTTGATTTCGACATTTGGACTTGGTTTGTGTGGACATTTCTGTTTTAAAATTCATCTGTTGAATAGATATTTGATTCTGATAATTCCGAAATGGCTAAGCTACTTACACATGTACGGGGTCACGAACGGTCCTTAGGCATGCTCTGAGATGGCAATAAACCACCCTGACAAACGATCCAGGGACCCACGCGAACGTGAGCCTGGCATCAATAATACCAAGCCCTCCCGGGCACGCTTTCTCGCCTCGAACGGCACCCGACCTTGAACGGTCACAATTCGCCACGAACGGCACGCGACTTCGAACAGTCACAACTCGCCACGAACGGCACCCGACCTCGAACGGTCACAATTCGCCACGAACAGCACCCGACTTCGAACAGTCACAACTCGCCACGAACGGCACCCGACCTCGAACGGTCACAATTCGCCACGAACGGCACCCGATCTCGAACGCTCATTATTCACCTCGAACGACACTCGACTTTGAACAGTCACAACTCGCCACGAGCGGCACCGACCTCGAACGGTCACAAAAACGCCTCGAACGGCACTCGACTTTGAACAGTCACAACTCGCCACGAGCGGCACCCAACCTCGAATGGTCACAAAAACGCCTCGAACGGCACCCGACCGCGAACGGTAACAATTTGCCTCGAACGGCACTCGACTTCGAACATTCACAACTCGCCACGAACGACACCCGGCCTCGAACGATCACAACTCGCCTCGAACGGCACAATTCTCCTCGAACGGCACAACTCGCCCCGAAAGGCACAACTCATCTTGCCACAAATGGCTTGATCGCGAAAGGTCGCCATTTGAGGTCCACCCCCTGACCGCCAACAATCGCACCTTACCACGAATGGCTCGATCTCGAACGATCGTCATTCGAAGTAAGGCGCTTGACCGCGAACGGTCCCATTCCCTCTTTTGCCGCAAACGGCACCGGCCTTGAACAGTCACATTTCACCGAAGATGACTCGATCTCGAACGATCGACGCATGGATTCACATGCTTGACCGTGCACGGTCGCACTTAACCTCAAATGATTCGATCACGAACGATCGCCATTTGAAGTTAGGCGCTTGACCATGAACGGCCGCACTTCATCCCAAATAGCTCGATCCCGAACGATCGTCATTTGAGGACATATGAAACTATCAAACTCTTTATAGGTTGTTA
This sequence comes from Allium cepa, assembly GCA_030765085.1. Taxonomy (NCBI): domain Eukaryota; kingdom Viridiplantae; phylum Streptophyta; class Magnoliopsida; order Asparagales; family Amaryllidaceae; genus Allium; species Allium cepa. Next base: position 29,782,018 of record CM060943.1, on the reverse strand, counting down.
ACAGGATATGAACATCCAGCTCATGGCATTACAAAACACGCCTTCCTACCGCAAGGCATATTTTGGGGGGCAAAGTGTTATCCCATTTTTTGGTCAAAACTAGAATATCAATGTTATGTGCGTTTCCACCACGACCGCACCAAGAAGAAGCAGCCAGCAAGCGTATATAAGTCTGGGATTTCACTCATAACCGAGGCGTAAAAGTCCATTCGGTATTAATTCATTCGGCAATATGAAGCGAAGCCTCATTCAGCACTCAGAGCACACAGGTTCATCCGGCACTCCCAAATACAAGTGTTCATTCGGTATCGGACCAACATCCTACCGGTCCATCTCGCCACCGAACCAAGTGCACCGAACCAAGCCAAGACCGGACCAACCCTCTACACACCATCCTCAACTGATCACCAGACCAAAGCACGGCCGGACCAAGCCTCTACCGAACCACCATTCTCCTACCACCGGACCAAAGCCCTACCGGTCCAACACCACTTCCTGCATAGCCGAACCAAGCTCCATCCACTCACCACCGGATACACCTTCATCGAACCAACGTCCCACCGGACCAACACCACTTCCATGAACTACCGAACCATGCCCTTGCCGAACCAAAGTTGCCAGTCCAGGTTGCTTCAGCCTAGGCCCACCAGCAGCTATAAACATCCAAGACCCCTGCCCCCGGCCTCACTCTATAAATAGAGGGGCAGGGTTACAACAATGGTGGACAAGTTTGAGAGCTCAAGCATGGAAGGAGCATTCAAACAACTTTCATATACTTGTAACCAAAGCTTTGTACTTGTAATCTGAAGAGAAAAAGAAGAATAACATATAAAGTGGATGTAGGCTCGTTCTGGCCGAACCACTATAAATCTGTGTGTCTTTTACAGTTTAGTCCCTGCTTCTAACATATTTGCATAAATCACCCAAATCGCTAAGAACAACATATAATCAACTAAATCGTACGACTTTGGGGTGTTTGCCCATTTTTTGTGCAAACAAACCTCAATCGTTCATTGATGTTTTTTACCATTCGTTTTTCCTCGCGTGGATTTTTTCTGCAAAACGGGATCCACGTGGCTGGACTATGATTTACCATCGCTGGAGAATGGTGCACCATGGTACTGCACCGTTTCAAGTCCATGCACCCATTTCTAAAGGTCGTACGGCACTGTTTCGTCATTTTGGATGGATGTTGCACCTTGCACCGTAGATGTTGCACCCTGTGGATATCGATTTTTCGGAGGGACATAACTCTTGGCTCGTTTAGAGTTACGGGAGCCAAAACCAGTCAAAATGAAGGTATCTGTGAGTTCTACAGCTATGACGGTTTTCAGCCGTCACTGGTTAGTTTCGTACCCAAAAAATCATATCCGAACCTCAATCGGGTCATGGAAGTTTTTTACCCTTCGTTTTTCATCACGTGGATTTTTTCTGTAAAACGGGATCCCCGTGGCTGGTCTATGAGTTACCATCGCTGGAGAGCGGTGCACCATGGTACTTCACCATTTCAAATCCATGCACCCATTTCTAAAGGTCGTACGGCACTGTTTCGTCATTTTGGACGGACGTTGCACCTTGCACCGTAGATGTTGCACCCTGTGGATATCGATTCTTCGGAGGGCCATAACTCTTGGCTCGTTTAGAGTTACGGGAGCCATAACCAGTCAAAACGAAGGTATCTATGAGTTCTACAGCTATGACGGCTTTCGGCCGTCACTGGTTAGTTTCATACCCAAAAAATCCTATCCGAACCTCAATCGGGTTACAGAAGTTTTTTTCCCTTCGTTTTTCGTTACGTGGATTTTTTCTGTAAAACGGGATCCCCGTGGATGGTCTATGAGTTACCACCGCTGGAGAGTGGTGCACCATGGTGCTGCACCGTTTCAAATCCATGCATCCATTTCTAAAGGTCGTACGGCACTGTTTCGTCATTTTGGACAGATGTTGCACCTTGCACCGAAGATGTTTCACCCTGTGGATATGGATTCTTCGGAAGGCCATAACTCTTGGCTCGTTTAGAGTTACGGGAGCCATAACCAGTCAAAATGAAGGGTTCTGTGAGTTCTACAACTATGATGGCTTTCAGCCGTCACTGGTTAGTTTCATACCAAAAAAATCCTATCCGAACCTCAATCGGGTCATGAAAGTTTTTTACCCTTTGTTTTTTCTCACGTGGATTTTTTCTGTAAAACGGGATCCCCGTGGCTGGTCTATGATTTACCATCGCTAGAGAGAGGTGAACCATGGTACTGCACCATTTCAAATCCATGCATCCATTTCTAAAGGTCGTACGACACTGTTTCGTCATTTTGGACGGATGTTGCACCTTGCACCGTAGATGTTGCACCCTGTGGATATCGATTCTTCGGAGGGCCATAACTCTTGGCTCGTTTAGAGTTACGGGAGCCATAACCAGTCAAAAAGAAGGTATCAGTGAGTTCTACATCTATGACAGCTTTCAACCGTCACTGGTTAGTTTCATTCCCAAAAAATCCTATCCGAACCTCAATCGGGTCAAGGAAGTTTTTTATCCTTCGTTTTATCGTCACGTGGATTTTTTCCGTAAAACTGGATCCCCATGGCTCGTCTATAATTTACCATAGCTGGAGAGTGGTGCACCATGGTATTGCACCGTTTCAAGTCCATGCACCCATTTCTAAAGGTCGTACCGTACTGTTTCGTCATTTTGGACGGATGTTGCACCCTGTGGATATCGATTCTTCGGAGGGCCATAACTCTTGGCTCGTTTAGAGTTACTGGAGCCATAACAAGTCAAAACGAAGGTATCTGTGAGTTCTACAGCTATGACAGCTTTCAGCCGTCACCCGCTAGATTCATACCCAAAAAATCCTATTCGAACCTCAATCGGTCATGGAAGTTTTTTACCCTTCGTTTTTCCTCACGTGGATTTTTTCCGTAAAACGGGATCCACGTGGCTGGTCTATGATTTACCATCGCTGGAGAGTGGTGCACCATGGTACTGCACCGTTTCAAGTCCATGCACCCATTTCTAAAGGTCGTACGGCACTGTTTCGTCATTTTGGATGGATGTTGCACCTTGCACCGTAGAAGTTGCACCCTATGGATATCGATTCTTTTGAGGGCCATAACTCTTGGCTCATTTAGAGTTACGGGAGTCATAACCAGTCAAAACGAAGGTATCTGTGAGTTCTACAGCTATGATGGCTTTCAGCCGTCATTGGTTAGTTTCATACCCAAAAAATCCTATCCGAACCTCAATCCGGTCGTGGAAGTTTTTTACCCTTCGTTTTTCCTCACGTGGATTTTTTCAGTAAAATGGGATCCCCGTGGCTGGTCTATGATTTACAATCGCTAGAGAGTGGTGCACCATGGTACTACACCGTTTCAAATCCGCGCACCCATTTCTAAAGGTCGTACGGCAATGTTTCGTCATTTTGGACGGACGTTGCACCTTGCACCGTAGATGTTGCACCCTGTGGATATCGATTCTACAGAGGGCCATAACTCTTGGCTCGTTTAGAGTTACGGGAGCCATAACCAGTCAAAACGAAGGTATCTGTGAGTTCAACAGCTATGACGGCTTTCAGCCGTCACTGGTTAGTTTCATACCCAAAAATTCCTATCCGAACCTCAATCGGGTCATGGAAGTTTTTAACCCTTCGTTTTTCGTCACGTGGATTTTTTCTGTAAAACGGGATCCCCGTGGCTGGTCTATGAGTTACCATCACTGGAGAGTGGTGCACCATGGTACTGCACCGTTTCAAATCCATGCACCCATTTCTAAAGGTCGTACGACACTGTTTCGTCATTTTGGGCGGATGTTGCACCTTGCACCGTAGATGTTGCACCCTGTGTATATCGTTCCTTCGGAGGGACATAACTCTTTGCTCGTTTAGAGTTACGGGAGGCATAACCTGTCAAAACGAAGGTATCTGTGAGTTCTACAGCTATGACGGCTTTCAGCCGTCACTGGTTAGTTTCATACCCAAAAAATCCTATCTGAACCTCAATCGGGTCATGGAAGTTTTTTAACCTTCGTTTTTCGTCACGTGGATTTTTTCTATAAAACGGGATCCACGTGGCTCGTCTATCAGTTACCATCGCTGGAGAGTGGTGCGCCATGGAGCTGCACCATTTCAAATCCATGCACCCATTTCTAAAGGTCGTTCGGCACTGTTTCGTCATTTTGGACGGATGTTGCACCTTGCACCGTAGATGTTGCACCCTGTGGATATCGATTCTTCGGAGGGCCATAACTCTTGGCTCGTTTAGAGTTACGGGAGCCATAACCAGTTAAAACGAAGCTAGCTGTGAGTTCTAAAGCTATGACGGCTTTCAGCCGTCACTGGTTAGTTTCATACCCAAAAAAACCTATCCGAACCTCAATCTGGTCATGGAAGTTTTTTACCCTACGTTTTTCCTCACGTGGATTTTTTCTGTAAAACGGGATCCCCATGGCTGGTCTATGATTTACCATCGCTGGAGAGTGGTGCACCATGGTACTGCACCGTTTCAAATCCATGCACCCATTTCTAAAGGTCGTACGGCACTGTTTCATCATTTTGGACGGATGTTGCACCTTGCACCATAGAAGTTGCACCCTGTGGATATCGATTCTACAGAGGGCCATAACTCTTGGCTCCTTTAGAGTTACGGGAGCCATAACCAGTAAAAATGAAGGTATCTGTGAGTTCAACAGCTATGACGGCTTTCAGCCGTCACTGGTTAGTTTCATACTCAAAAAATCCTATCCAAACCTCAATCGGGTCATGGACGTTTTTTACCCTTCGTTTTTCGTCACGTGGATTTTTTCTGTAAAACGGGATCCCCGTGGCTGGTCTATGAGTAACCATCGCTGGAGAGTGGTGCACCATGGTACTGCACCGTTTCAAATCCATGCACCCATTTCTAAAGGTCGTACGACACTGTTTCGTCATTTTGGGCGGATGTTGCACCTTGCACCGTAGATGTTGCACCCTGTGGATATCGATTCTTCGGAGGGACATAACTCTTGGCTCGTTTAGAGTTACGGGAGGCATAACCAGTCAAAACGAAGGTATCTGTGAGTTCTACAACTATGACGTCTTTCAGCCGTCACTGGTTAGTTTCATACCCAAAAAATCCTATCCGAACCTCAATCCGATCATGAAAGTTTTTTACCCTTCGTTTTTCCTCACGTGGATTTTTTCTGTAAAACGGGATCCCCATGGCTGGTCTATGATTTACCATCGCTGGAGAGTGGTGCACCATGGTACTGCACCGTTTCAAATCCATGCACCCATTTCTAGAGGTCGTACGGCACTGTTTCGTCATTTTAGACGGATGTAGCACCTTGCACCATAGAAGTTGCACCCTGTGGATATCGATTCTACAGAGGGCCATAACTGTTGGCTCCTTTAGAGTTACGGGAGCCATAACCAGTCAAAACGAAGGTATCTGTGAGTTCAACAGCTATGATGGCTTTCAGCCGTCACTGGTTAGTTTCATACCCAAAAAATCCTATCCGAAACTCAATCGGGTCATGGAAGTTTTTTACCCTTCATTTTTCGTCACGTGGTTTTTTCTGTAAAACGGGATCCCCGTGGCTGGTCTATGAGTTACCATCGCTGGAGAGTGGTGCACCATTGTACAACACCGTTTCAAATCCATGCACCCATTTCTAAAGGTCGTACGGCACTGTTTCGTCATTTTGGACGGATGTTGCACCTTGCACCGTAGATGTTGCACCCTGTGGATATCTATTTTTCGGAGGGCCATTACTCTTGGATCGTTTAGAGTTACGGGAGTCATAACCAGTCTAAACGAAGGTACCTGTGAGTTCTACAACTATGATGGCTTTCAGCCGTCACTGGTTAGTCTCATACCCAAAAAATCCTATCCGAACCTCAATCGGGTCATGGAAGTTTTTTACCCTTCGTTTTTCGTCACGTGGATTTTTTATGTAAAACAGGATCCTCGTGGCTGGTATATGATTTACCATCGCTGGAGAGTGGTGCACCATGGTACTGCACCGTTTCAAGTCCATGCGCCAATTTCTAAAGGTCGTACGACAATGTTTCGTCATTTTGGACGGATGTTGCACCTTGCACCGTAGATGTTGCACCCTATGGATATCGATTCTTTGGAGGGCCATAACTCTTGGCTCGTTTAGAGTTACGGGAGCCATAACCAGTCAAAACAAAGGTATCCGTGAGTTCTACAGCTATGACGGCTTTCAGCCGTCACTGGTTAGTGTCATACCCAAAAAATCCTATCCGAACCTCAATCGGGTCACGGAAATTTTTTTCCCTTCGTTTTTCGTGACGTGGATTTTTTCTGTAAAACGGGATCCCCGTGGCTGTTCTATGAGTTACCACCACTGGAGAGTGGTGCACCATGGTGCTGCACCATTTCAAATCCATGCACCCATTTCTAAATGTCGTACGACACTGTTTCATCATTTTCGACGGATGTTGCACCTTGCACCGTAGATGTTTCACCCTGTGGATATCAATTCTTTGGAAGGCCATAACTCTTGGCTCGTTCAGAGTTACGGGAGCCATAACCAGTCAAAACGAAGGTATCTGTGAGTTCTACAACTATGATGACTTTCAGTCGTCACTGGTTAGTTTCATACCAAAAAAATCCTATCCAAACCTCAATCGGGTCATGGAAGTTTTTTACCCTTCGTTTTTCGTCACGTGGATTTCTTCTGTAAAACGGGATCCCCGTGGCTGGTCTATGAGTTACCATCGCTGGAGAGTGGTGCACCATGGTACTGCACCGTTTCAAATCCATGCACCCATTTCTAAAGGTCGTACGGCACTGTTTCGTCATTTTGGACGGATGTTGCACCTTGCACCGTAGATTTTGCACCCTGTGGATATCGATTCTTCGGAGGGCCATAACTCTTGGCTCATTTAGAGTTACGGCAGCCATAACCAGTCAAAAAGAAGGTATCTGTGAGTTCTACAGCTATGACAGCTTTCAGCCTTCACAAGTTAGTTTCATACCCAAAAAATCCTATCGGAACCTCAATTGGGTCAAGGAAGTTTTTTACCCTTCGTTTTATCGTCATGTGGATTTTTTCTGTAAAATGGGATACCCGTGGCTGGTCTATGATTTACCATCGCTGGAGAGTGGTGCACCATGGTACTGCACCGTTTCAAGTCCATGCACCAATTTCTAAAGGTCGTACCGTACTGTTTCGTCATTTTGGACGGATGTTGCACCCTGTGGATATCGATCCTTCGGAGGGCCATAACTCTTGGCTCGTTTAGAGTTACGGGAGCCATAACAAGTCAAAACGAAGGTATCTATGTGTTCTACAGCTATGACGGCTTTCAGCAGTCACCGGCTAGTTTCATACCCAAAAAATCCTATCCGAACCTCAATCGGTCATGGAAGTTTTTTACCCTTCGTTTTTCCTCATGTGGATTTTTTCTATAAAACGGGATCCACGTGGCTGGTCTTTTATGTACCATCGCTGGAGAGGGGTGCACCATGGTACTGCACCGTTTCAAGTCCATGCACCCATTTCTAAAGGTCGTACGGCACTGTTTCGTCATTTTTGACGGATGTTGCACCTTGCACCGTAGAAGTTGCACCCTGTGGACATCCATTCTTCGGAGGGCCATAACTTTTGGCTCGTTTAGAGTTACGGGAGCCAGAACCAGTCAAAACGAAGGTATCTGTGAGTTCTACAGCTATGATGGCTTTCAGCGGTCACTGGTTAGTTTCATACCCAAAAGATCCGATCCAAACCTCAATCGGATCATGGAAGTTTTTTACCCTTCGTTTTTCGTCACGTGGATTTTTTCTGTAAAACGGGATCCCCGTGGCTGGTCTATGATTTACCATCGCTGGAGAGTGGTGCACCATGGTACTGCACCGTTTCAAATCCATGCACCCATTTCTAAAGGTCGTACTGCACTGTTTCGTCATTTTGGACGGATGTTGCACCTTGCACCGTAGATGTTGCACCCTGTGGATATCGATTCTTCGGAGGGCCATAACTCTTGGCTCGTTTAGAGTTACGGGAGCCATAACCAGTCAAAACGAAGGTATCTGTGAGTTCTACAGCTATGATGGCTTTTAGCCGTCACTGGTTGGTTTCATACCCAAAAAATCCTATCCAAACCTCAATCGGATCATGGAAGTTTTTTACCCTTCGTTTTCCCTCACGTGGATTTTTTCTGTAAAACGGGATCCCTGTGGCTGGTCTATGATTTACCATCGCTGGAGAGAGGTGCACCATGATACTGCACCGTTTCAAATCCATGCACCCATTTCTAAAGGTTGTACGACACTGTTTCGTAATTTTGGACGGATGTTGCACCTTGCACCGTAGATGTTGCACCCTGTGGATAACGATTCTTCGGAGGGCCATAACTCTTGGCTCATTTAGAGTTACGGGAGCCGTAACCTGTCAAAAAGAAGGTATCTGTGAGTTCTACAGCTATGATAGCTTTCAGCCGTCACTGGTTAGTTTCATACCCAAAAAATCCTTTCCGAACCTCAATCGGGTCATGGAAGTTTTTTACCCTTCGTTTTTCGTCACGTGGATTTTTCCTGTAAAACGGGATCCCCGTGGCTGGTCTATGAGTTACCATCGCTGGAGAGTGGTGCACCATGGTACTGCACCGTTTCAAATCCATGCACCCATTTCTAAAGATCGTACGGCACTGTTTCGTCATTTTGGACGGATGTTGCACCTTGCACCGTAGATGTTGCACCCTGTGGATATCGATTCTTCGGAGGGCCATAACTCTTGGCTCGTTTAGAGTTACGGGAGCCATAACCAATAAAAATGAAGGTATCTGTGAGTTCTACAGCTATGACAGCTTTCAGCCAACACTGGTAAGTTTCACAACACAAAAATCCTATCCGAACCTCAATCGGGTCATGGAAGTATTTTACCCTTCGTTTTTCGTCACGTGGATTTTTTCTGTAAAACGGGATCCCCGTGGCCGGTCTATGAGTTACCATCGCTGGAGAGTGGTGCACCATGGTACTGCACCGTTTCAAATCAATGCACCCATTTCTAAAGGCCGTACGGCACTGTTTCGTCATTTTGGACGGATGGTGCACCTTGCACCGTAGAAGTTGCACCCTGTGGATATCGATTCTTCGGAGGGCCATAACTCTTGGCTCGTTTAGAGTTACGGGAGCCATAACCAGTCAAAACGAAGGTATCTGTGAGTTCTACAGCTATGACCGCTTTCAGCCGTCACTGGTTAGATTCATACACAAAAAATCCTATCCGAACCTCAATCGGGTCATGGAAGTTTTTTAACCTTCGTTTTTGGTCACGTGGATTTTTTCTGTAAAACGGGATCCCCGTGGCTGGTCTATGATTTACAATCGCTGGAGAGTGGTGCACCATGGTACTGCACCATTTCAAATCCATGCACCCATTTCTAAAGGTCGTACGGCACTGTTTCGTCATTTTGGACGGATGTTGCACCTTGCACCGTAGATGTTGAACCCTGTGTATATCGATTCTTCAAAGGGCCATAACTCTTTTCTCGTTTAGAGTTACGGGAGCCATAACCAGTCAAAAAGAAGGTATATGTGAGTTCTACAGCTATGACAGCTTTCATCCGTCATTGGTTAGTTTCGTACCCAAAAAATCCTATCTAAACCTCAATCGGGTCATGGAAGTTTTTTACCCTTCATTTTTTCGTCATGTGGATTTTTTCTGTAAAACGGGATCCCCGTGGCTGGTCTATGATTTACCATCGCTGGAGAGTGGTGCACCATGGTATTGCACCGTTTCAAGTCCATGCATGCATTTCTAAAGGTCGTACCGTACTATTTCGTCATTTTGGACGGATGTTGCAGCTAGCACCGCAGATGTTGCACCCTGTGGATATCGATTCTTCGGAGGGCCATAACTCTTGGCTCATTTAGAGTTACGGGCGCCATAACAAGTCAAAACGAAGGTATCTGTGAGTTCTACAGCTATGACGGCTTTCAGCCGTCATTGGTTAGTTTCATACCCAAAAAATCCTATCCGAACCTCAATCGGGTCATCGAAGTTTTTTACCCTTCATTTTTCCTCACGTGGATTTTTTCTGTAAAACGGGATCCACGTGGCTAGTCTATGATTTTCCATCGCTGGAGAGCGGTGCACCATGGTACTGCACCGTTTCAAATCCATGCACCCATTTCTAAAGGTCATACGGCGCAGTTTCGTCATTTTGGACGGATGTTGCACCTTGCACCGTAGATGTTGCTCCCTGTGGATATCGATTCTTCGGAGGGCCATAACTCTTGGATCGTTTAGAGTTATGGGAGCCATAACCAGTCAAAATGAAGGTATCTGTTAGTTCTACAGCTATGACAGCTTTCAACCGTCAATGGTTAGTTTCATACCCAAAAAATCCTATCCGAACCTCAATCGGGTCACGGAAGTTTTCTACCCTTCGTTTTATCGTCGCGTAGATTTTTTCTGTAAAACGGGATCCCCGTGGCTGGTCTATGATTTGCCATCACTGGATAGTGGTGCACAATGGTACTACATCGTTTCAGATCCATGAACCCATTTCTAAAGGTCGTACGGCACTGTTTCGTCATTTTGGACGGATGTTGCACCTTGCACAGTAGATGTTGCGCCCTGTGGATATCGATTATTTAGAGGGACATAACTTTAGGCTCGTTAAGAGTTACGGGAGTCATAACCAGTCCAAACGAAGGTATCTGTGAGTTCTACAGCTATGACGTCTTTCAGCCGTCACTGGTTAGTTTCATACCCAAAAATCCTATCCGAACCTCAATCGGGTCATGGAAGTTTTTTACCTTCGTTTTTCGTCACGTGAATTTTTTCTGTAAAATGGGATCCCCATGGCTGGTCTATGAGTTACCATCGCTGGAGAAAGGTGCAGCATGGTACTGTACCGTTTCAAATCCATGAACCCATTTCTAAACGTCGTACGGCACTGTTTCGTCATTTTGGACGAATGTTGCACCTTGCACCGTAGATGTTGCACCCTGTGGATATCGATTCTTCCAAGGGCCATAACTCTTGGCTCGTTTAGAGATACGGGAGCCATAACAAGTCAAAATGAAGGTATCTGTGAGCTCTAAAGCTATGACGGCTTTCAGCCGTCATTGGTTAGTTTCATACCCAAAAAATCCTATCTGAACCTCAATTGGGTCATGGAAGTTTTTTACGCATCGTTTTTCCTCACGTGGATTTTTTCTGTAAAACGGGATCCACGTGGCTGGTCTATGATTTGCCATCGCTGGAGAGTGGTGACCATGGTACTGCACCGTTTCAAATCCATGCACCCATTTCTAAAGGTCGTACGGCACTGTTTCGTCATTTTGGACGGATGTTGCACCTTGCACCGTAGAAGTTGCACCCTGTAGATATCGATTCTTCGGAGGGCCATAACTCTTGGCTCGTTTAGAGTTACGGGAGCCATAACCAGTCAAAACGAAGGTATCTGTGAGTTCTACAGCTATGACAGCTTTCGGCCGTCACTGATTAGTTTCATACCCAAAAATTCCTATCCGAACCTCAATCGGGTCATGGAAGTTTTTTACCCTTCGTTTTTTCGTCGCGTGGATTTTTTCTGTAAAACGGGATCCCCGTGGTTGGTCTATGATTTACCATCGGTGGAGAGTGGTGCACCATGGTTCTACACCGTTTCAAGTCCATGCACCCATTTCTAAAGGTCGTACGACACTGTTTCGTCATTTTGGATGGATGTTGCACCTTGCACCGTAGAAGTTGCACCCTGTGGATATCGATTCTTCGGAGGGCCATAACTCTTGGCTCGTTTAGAGTTACGGGAGCCACAACCAGTCAAAACGAAGGTATCTGTGAGTTCTACAGCTATGATGGCTTTCAGCCGTCATTGGTTAGTTTCATACCCAAAAAATCCTATCCGAACCTCAATCGGGTCATGGAAGTTTTTTACGCATCGTTTTTCCTCACGTGGATTTTTTCTGTAAAACGGGATCCACGTGGCTGGTCTATGATTTGCCATCGCTGGAGAGTGGTGCACCATGGTACTGCACCGTTTCAAATTCATGCACCCATTTCTAAAGGTCGTACGGCACTGTTTCGTCATTTTGGACGGATGTTGCACCTTGCACCGTAGATGTTGCACCCTGTGGATATCGATTCTTTAGAGGGCCATAACTCTTGACTCGTTTAGAGTTATGGGAGACATAACTAGTCAAAACGAAGGTATCTGTGAGTTCTATAGCTATGATAGCTTTCAGCCGTCACTGGTTAGTTTCATACCCAAAAAATCCTATCCGAACATCAATCGGGTCACAGAAGATTTTTACCCTTCGATTTATCGTCACGTGAATTTTTTCTGTAAAACGGGATCCTCGTGGCTGGTCTTTGATTTACCATCACTGGAGAGTGGTGCACCATGGTACTGCAACGTTTCAAGTCCATGCACCCATTTCTAAAGGTCGTACGGCACTGTTTCGTCATTTTGGAAGGATGTTGCACCTTGCACCGTAGAAGTTGCACCCTGTGGATATCGATTCTTCGGAGGGCCATAACTCTTGGCTCGTTTAGAGTTACGGGAGCCATAACCAGTCAAAACAAAGGTATCTGTGAGTTCTACAGCTATGATGGCTTTCAGCCGTCACTGGTTAGTTTCATACCCAAAAAATCCTATCCGAACCTCAATCGGGTCATGGAAGTTTTTTACCCTTCGTTTTTTGTCACGTGGATTTTCTCTGTAAAACGGGATCCCCGTGGCTGGTCTATGATTTACCATCGCTGGAGAGTGGTGCACCATGGTACTGCACCATTTCAAATCCATGCACCCATTTCTAAAGGTCGTACGGCACTGTTTCGTCATTTTGGAAGGATGCTGCACCTTGCACCGTAGAAGTTGCACCCTGTGGATATCGATTCTTCGGAGGGCCATAACTCTTGGCTCATTTAGAGTTACGGGAGCCATAACCAGTCAAAACGAAGGTATCTGTGAGTTCTACAGCTATGACAGCTTTCGGCCGTCACTGGTTAGTTTCATACCCAAAAAATCCTATCCGAACCTCAATCGGGTCATGGAAGTTTTTTACCCTTCGTTTTTTCATCGCGTGGATTTTTTCTGTAAAACGGGATCCCCGTGGTTGGTCTATGATTTACCATCGCTGGAGAGTGGTGCACCATGGTACTACACTGTTTCAAGTCCATGCACCCATTTCTAAAGGTCGTACGACACTGTTTCGTCATTTTGGATGGATGTTGCACCTTGCACCGTAGAAGTTGCACCCTGTGGATATCGATTCTTCGGAGGGCCATAACTCTTGGCTCGTTTAGAGTTACGGGAGCCATAACCAGTCAAAACGAAGGTATCTGTGAGTTCTACAGCTATGACAGCTTTCAACCGTCACTGGTTAGATTCATACCCAAAAAATCCTATCCGAACCTCAATCGGGTCATGGAAGTTTTTTACCCTTCGTTTTTTCGTCATTTTTCTGTAAAACGGGATCCCCCTGGATGTTCTATGATTTACCATCGCTGGAGAGTGGTGCACCATGGTACTGCACCGTTTCAAGTACATGCACCCATTTCTAAAGGTCGTACGACACTGTTTCGTCATTTTGGATGGATGTTGCACCTTGCACCGTAGAAGTTGTACCCTGTGGATATCGATTCTTCGGAGGGCCATAACTCTTGGCTCGTTTAGAGTTACGGGAGCCATAACCAGTCAAAACGAAGGTATCTATGTGTGATGACCGCCCATGACTCCCGCACCCAAACAAGGAAATAATGCGCTAAAGGGTGTGCCAGGCAGCCATGGACGATTATCAGGGTAAAATAAAACAGCAAACTCCATCGTATAACTCACAGCGCATGGATAAAATACCATAGAGAAATATATAGTGAAGCTTCATAACAGAAAATCATCATATAAGCATCATAGTAGTTTGATACAATCATCCAAACAAAGTCATACATCAAAGCCTCACTACATGGCACTCAGAATATACAAACAGCGGAACACCCAGTACATATAGTAAGAAAACTTATATGCAAAGCCTCCTGCTCGTCTTCGTCATCATCAGCGTAGATCTCCAAGAACAGCACCTGTCACCTGCTACCTAGTCTGCCCATCCCAAACATGGATGAACAACCCAAGGTAATAAGAGGAGACATAAAACCTTGAGTCAGACAAAGTCTTAGTAAGCGGTAAATCAACTATCAAACATACCAAAAGAGCATAAAGGATAAAAGGAATAGGAACCAAACCATCCCACTCCACCTCTTTCTACAGTGATAGCCCCAGACACACACTAAGGGGAAGCAAGCATAACATAGCAGATAATTAAGGTAATGCAATAATCACTCCAGTCAAGGTCGATGTTTTCCAAATACAAACCCCCAAGGCCTAAACCAAGATCAGATAAGCACCCAGAAAACACCGCTCTTGAGACCGAATGATGATACAACCAAACATCCAAACATTCATGACTCTGGCTATCACTGTTATCATTGCCTTGATTTCACCGTTAGTTAAATGACCACCTGTCAAGGGCTAATGGTAACCCTGGTTCTAGACATAACTCCGCACGTCATCGTGACCCGTGCCTAAGCCGAACGCATCAACCCAGAGTACTAGCACGTCATCGTGACCCGTTCCAACGTACCCTTGCTTTGAGTATGCTAGAACCATCAACAACGATGAGATCTCAGCCTCCTAGTCATCCTCCTTGACGACTGTTTCCATACTAGCTCAAGCGCCTCTCAAGCTAACCATTATCCACACCAACTCGGACCGCATCACCGAGTTATAACTTCGCACGTCGTCATGACCCGTGCTTGGAACGTCATCATGACCCGTCCCATCTCAACATATACCTTGCCTCATCACATCATAGCAAAGTCCTATCTCAATATCATGTTTTGCCTTCTCTCATCATGGCAAGGTCCCTCATCATCGAATCCATCCATATGAGCTTCCACATCCGCTTCATATGCTACAGGCAACTTTCACCATTCAAGAGCCTTTCCACTTAGCATTTGAATCACCATCGACCATACTTGTCCAAGTCAAGTAATCGATCAACTAATCAATTAAATCAAACATTAATCCAAGCAATCAATCATTCAATCAAAATCTAATTAAACAATCAAGTAATCAAACATGATCTAAATAGGCATTTACAATTACAACGGCAATTTCGTAAATAAATGAGCATAGATCTAACATACACGAATCATGGGTTTTTTAGCATAGATCTAACAAATATAAATCATGGGTTTTGTCTCTACAACTAGATGAATGAACTTGCAAAGGTAAACATCTTCATAAGTAATGGATCTACACTTGGATCAAAGGAAAAATGCATAAAATCACTATCTACAACACTCCAACAAACCACCAATCCAATATACTCCTTTGGGTCCGCGTGAGAGATAACTACCACTCACCAAATCACCCAAACACTTCAAAAACTATCAACTTCAGATCTGGACAGCGAAGATCCAAGCTTGATTCGTCGAAATCCCGCTTGAAACGATGAAATCTAGCTTCGTCGGATGAAGATCTTCAACTTTTGGCTCTTCAATCTTCAACCTTGATCCTCGATCTTGGATGGACGTTAGAACTAGATTGGAATGGAGAAAAGGAGATGAAGAAATGTTGTAGTCGAGTTCCCAAAATGGCAGCACTTCGTCGCTTCAAAAACCGGTGCCAAAAAGTGAGCCAAACCCCTCTATTTATAGGCTGAATCCCCCATGAGTCGTCCGCCCCTATGAGTCGTCCACGACTTATAAGCCCACGACTCACGACTCAACGATGCCTACGACTCAAACCTTAACAACCCATGGTCTACACGACTCACGACACAACACACACACAGTAGTGTGCACACGACTCAACCAAAATACGACTCAAAAATGAGCCTACCTAAAACCTTACGCGACCTACGACTCAACTGTTAAAGACAGGTGCGACTTAACCACTTTACGACTTAACGACTTAAGCCCCTAACGACCCAAACCCCCTACCGACTCAACAGTATACGACTCATCTTCAAAGCCAACCCTATATCCTAACGACTCAACGACTCATCACTTAACACAGGAGACGACTCATAACTCTTAGGTCGGTCATACCTATAGGTCGTAACTCGGCAACTTTCTTAGGTCGTGACTACAACTAACCCGCTAACTCGTCCAAGTTCTTAAACCGTCCATTCTATGAGTCGTAACTCGTACACGACTCATCCCTTAACCCGGTAATCCTTAAGTCGCAACCTCCTTAACTCGACCACCTTCCTTAAGTTGGCAACATCACTAAGTCGTGCAAACGACTCGTCTACCCTCCGACCTAAGCTTTACTCGAGCCAACTTCTGCACGACTTAAGTACCAAATAACTTAAACTCTGGACGACTTATCAACAATACGACTTAAAGCAACTATTTTACGATTTTATCGACACGTAAAATACGGGTCGTTACATTCTCTCCCCCTTAGGAATTTCGCCCCCGAAATTCCAAACAAACAAGAGCAAACAAAATTATTCTGCATGCCTACCATCCATAGCAATCATCAAACCATGCATCCAATTTCTAACCTAGCATGCATAATTATAAGACTTAGAACAAGCTACAAATTCATGAGATGTCACGACACCTTAGGGCCATACCTCGAAGAGTTCGGGATGAGCTGCCTTCATCCTCTCTTCCTCCTCCCACGTACAGTCGTTAACATCATCACTCCATTGTATCTTGAGCAACGTAATCGTCTTTCTCCTAAGCTGTTTCGTATTGTTTCAACAATACGAAGCGGCTTACGAGGTCTTCTAACAACTGGATCAACCTCCAAATCTTCACAGCTATCAGCAGAAACCACTGCATTTGAGTCGTGCACATACTTCCGTAGATAAGATACATGAAAAACATTGTGCATACCCGCCATCTTTTCCGGTAACTCCAATCTATAAGCGAGCTTTCCAATTCGCTCGATAATCGGAAATGGTCCAACAAATCTCGGAGTCAATTTACCTTTCTTCCCGAATCTAATAACATTCTTTAGTGGAGAAATCTTCACAAAAATCATATCGCCTACGTCGAATTCCAAATCCTTACGACGATTATCGGCATAACTTTTCTGACGATCTTGGGCTGCCTTCATTCGTTGCCGAATGATCTCTATACAATCCCAAGTCTGTCGAATCATATCTGGCCCAAGTATCAGCTTTTCTCCAGTTTCGAACCAACATGTCGGAGAGTTACACGGTCTTCCATACAATGCCTCATATGGTGCCATACCAATACTTGACTGATAACTGTTATTATAAGCAAATTCCAACAAATGAAGATGATCTTCCCATGATCCTCCGAAGTCCAACACACAAGCTCTGAGAAGATCTTCCAAAAATCGGTTGACTCTCTCAGTCTGACCATCTGTTTGGGGATGATAAGCTGTACTTAAACACATCTCGGTTCCCAAAACTTCCTGGAAGCTCTTCCAAAATCTACTAGTGAACAATGGGTCTCGATCACTCACTATACTCTTCGGAATACCATGGAATCGAACTATCCACTTAACATAAAGCTCAGCCAACTTCGATGCAGTCCTAGTCGATCGAACAGGAATGAATCTTGCACTCTTAGTCAAACGATCTATGATGACCCAAATCCCTTCATTCCCTGTCCTGGTCCTAGGTAGGCCATCAATAAAATCCATCGACACCTGCTCCCACTTCCATGTAGGAACCTCTAATGGCTGAAGTAATCCACTGGGCTTCTTCTGCTCAGCTTTCACCAAATGGCAGTTCATACACTTGGAAATAAAATTTCCAACATCCTTCTTCATGCCTTCCCAGTAATAGGTTCTCTTCATATCTCGATACATCTTATTTCCACCTAGATGAATTGTCAACTTCGGGTGATGACTTTCCCTAAGAACTTCATCTCTCAATCCATCTATATCAGGAACAACTAATCGTCCTTGCTTTCGAAGCCAACCTTCTCGATCGACTTCAAATCCTTTATCCTTTTCTGGATTCAATCCAGATTCCAAATCACGGATAATCCTGACAAGCTTATCGTCTCGCTTTTGCCTCTCGCCAATCCTTTCCACAAGAGTAGGTCTTATTGATAAGTTTGCCAACATTTCAGGTTCCAATTCACATCTAGGCCTGAAGTCAAATCCAGCCAAATACTCAAGATTCCTCCACTCCGAAAACATGGCTCCCAATCATGCATGTCTTCGACTCAACGCATCTGCCATTGCGTTACCTTTTCCTGGAGTATAGGCTATACCAAAATCATACGATTCCAATAACTCTAGCCACCGTTGCTGTCGAAGATTCAAATCCTTTTGGAAGAACATATACTTCAACGACTTATGATCTGTAAACAACTCGAATCTAACTCCCAATAGATAATGTCTCCACAACTTCAAAGCAAACACAATTGCCGCTAACTCCAAATCATGAGTCGGATAATTCTTTTCATGCGGCTTCAGTTGTCTACTTGCATATGCAACAACTTTATCCTTCTGCATTAGCACTGCTCCAAGTCCAGTACCACAAGCATCGGTGTAAACCACCATCTCATCATTCCCACTTGGAATAGTCAAAACAGGAGCACTCGTCAGTCGCTCTTTCAGGATTACGAAAGCTTGCTCACACTTGTCATCCCATCTGAACACTTGGTTCTTTTTCGTCAATCCTGTTAACGGTGCAGCTATCTTGGAAAAGTCTTTCATAAACCGACGAGAATATCCTGCTAATCCAAGAAAACTTCTCACATCAGCTGCATTCTTAGGTCTAACCCAATCCTGGATTGCTGCCACCTTAGCGGGATCAACCGCTATTCCATTTCCAGAGATAACATGGCCTAAGAACCTAACTTCACTCTTCCAGAAGTGACACTTCGAAAACTTAGCCTTCAGCTGATGTTTCCACAAGATTTCCAAAACAACCTTCAAGTGCGTCTTTTGCTCTTCTTCAGTTCTGGAATAAATCAGAATATCATCCACGAACACAAGCACGAACGTATTCAACTGATCTCTGAACACCCTATTCATAAGATCCACAAAATATGCCGGTGCGTTAGTCAACCCAAACGGCATGACCAGCCACTCATAAAAACCGGATGGTGTCCTAAAAGCAGTCTTCGACACACTATCCTTAGCCACTCTCAACTGGTGAAATCCCGTTGCCAAATCCATCTGAGAAAACACCTTAGCTTCATGAAGCTGATCAAACAAGTCATCTATTCTCGGCAATGGATACTTGTTCTTCTTAGTCACCTTATTCAGCTCACGATAATCCACACACAACCTCAACGATCCATCCACTTTGGTTGCGAACACAACTGGTGCACCCCATTCGGACACACTACGCCAAATGAATCCCTTCCGTAAAAGGTCATCAACCTGCACCTTCAGCTCTTGCTGCTCCCTAGGCGCCATCAGCCTAAGAGGCATCACAACAGGTCTGGCTCCCTCAACTAGATCGATACGAAACTCGATCTCCCTATGCGGCGGTAATCCTTTGACTTCGTCAAAGACATCCTCAAATCCATTCACAATAGGCACCGATGACAGTCCATCCCGTGGAACAACCAGCGAATACATGAAGCTCATGAAGACGCCTTCTTCATGCTTACATCGTATCACAACCTTTCGCCCTTCCACATTCCCGACTGTCACGTCAAGCCTCTCACAATCAATCCTTGCCGCATACTTCCTAAGCCAGTCCATACCCAAAATAATTCCGAACCCCGCAAAGTTCAGAACAAAGCAATCACAAACAAACGAGCAATCATGACTCGACACAACAAGACCACGGCATATCATACACAAACATGACGAACCCCCAACTGGATTAGTCACAACCAATGGCTTATCAACAATATCCGTTTTCAAACCTATCAGGCCTACCAAATCATCACAAACAAAAGAATGCGACGCTCCAGTATCAAACAACACTCTAACTGGAACACCGCAAATGAAAAGAGTACCTTGAACCACCACACTCTTCCCCTTCTCTTCAGCAGTAGGAGCTTTCGAAGACGATGGAACAGCTCCCAAAGCATAAGCTTGCATAATCTTCTTATCTTTCCTTGGTTCTGGGCAGTCCTCCTTGATATGTCCCAGCTTATCATAGTTGTGGCACTTCAACTGCACCTTTGGATTCTTACAATCCCGGGAGAGATGATCCTTCTGTCGGTAGTTGTAGCAGGTCACTTCGCCCTTTGGCTTCTTCTGGCCATCCTTACCCTTCTCCTGCTGCTGCTTCCTCTTCTTATTTCCAATATGGTCCTTGGTCACAGCAACAACATAATATTCCCTAGGAAACAAACTCTCGTGCCTGAGAGCTTTCTCCACAAGCTTCTCAAACGGATCGTCCAGATGATCCACCAACTGCCTTCCAAGATAAGCATCCAAACCGGTCACAAACTTCTCGTTCTACTGGTAGGGAGAATCAATATATGATCTGGCATACTTGGACAAAGCTTCAAACTCGGAAACATACTCAAGAACGGACCTCCCACCTTGCTTGAGCTCTACAAACCTCTTGAACAAAACAAGCTTCTGAGCCGTAGAGATGAACTTTGCTTCAAATCTAACTTGGAATTGCTCCCAAGTAATCTCTTCTTCTGGGGTATCTATGGTGATAGAATTCCACCAATCCGCAGCTCTCCCTTGAAGCTGTCTCGATGCAAGCTTCCTCTTAGTTGCATCCTCAATTCCCAAGTCACCAAAGATCCTTCGGCAAGCATCAAACCATCTCTGCACTTCAATGGTCGACTCTGTCCCTAAGAAAGCTTTTCCTCCGAGAGAAGTATAGTCCTTGCAAAGCTTAGCAAAATCCACCGGTCTTGGAGTTTGGACTTGAACTCCCACATCCACTGATGATCCTGAAGCTGGTATCCTCCTCATGATCGAAGTCATCATGGCCTCAAACATAGGAGCATAATCAACAGCTTCCCTAGCAGCACGGCTTTCCCTAGCAGCTTGTCTCTCGCTTCGACTCATCCTTAATATCTGTAAAAAGAATGATCAGAACACCTTAAGAAACAACTGCATAAGGAGTTCAAATCCTTCTATGCTACTATATTATATATAGTAATCATCCATCAAAATACAATTACGTCTCTCTTACGTAGTTACGTCAGCGAGCGTTGGCTAAAATCGATTAACCAAAGCTCTGATACCAAATGTGATGACCGCCCACGACTCCCGCACCCAAACAAGAAAATAATGCGCTAAAGGGTGTGCCAGGCAGCCATGGACGATAGTCAGGGTAAACTAAAACAGCAAACTCCATCGTATAACTCACAGCGCATGGATAAAATACAATAGAGAAATATATAGTGAAGCTTCATAACAGAAAATCATCATATAAGCATCATAGTAGTTTGATACAATCATCCAAACAAAGTCATACATCAAAGCCTCACTACATGGCACTCAGAATATACAAACAGCGGAACACCCAGTACATATAGTAAGAAAACTAATATGCAAAGCCTCCTGCTCGTCTTCGTCACCATCAGCGTAGATCTCCAAGAACAGCACCTGTCACCTGCTACCTAGTCTGCCCATCCCAAACATGGATGAACAGCCCAAGGTAATAAGAGGAGACATAAAACCTTGAGTCAGACAAAGTCTTAGTAAGCAGTAAATCAACTATCAAACATACCAAAAGAGCATAAAGGATAAAAGGAATAGGAACCAAACCATCCCACTCCACCTCTTTCTACAGTGATCGCCCCAGACACACACTAAGGAGAAGCAAGCATAACATAGCAGATAATTAAGGTAAAGAAATAATCACTCGAGTCAAGGTCGATGTTTTCCAAATACAAACCCCCAAGGCCTAAACCAAGATCAGTTAAGCACCCAGAAAACACCGCTCTTGAGACCAAATGATGATACAACCAAACATCCAAACATCCATTACTCTGGCTATCACTGTTATCATTGCCTTGATTTCACCGTTAGTTAAATGACCACCTGTCAAGGGCTAATGGTAACCCTGGTTCTAGACATAACTCCGTACGTCATCGTGACCCGTGCCTAAGCCGAACGCATCAACCCAGAGTACTCGTGACCCGTTCCAACGTACCCTTGCTTTGAGTATGCTAGAACCTTCAACAACGATGAGATCTCAGCCTCCTAGTCATCCTCCTTGACGACTGTTTCCATACTAGCTCAAGCGCCTCTCAAGCTAACCATTATCCACACCAACTCGGACCGCATCACCGAGTTATAACTTCGCACGTCGTCATGACCCGTGCTTGGAACGTCATCATGACCCGTCCCATCTCAACATATACCTTGCCTCATCACATCATAGCAAAGTCCTATCTCAATATCATGTTTTGCCTTCTCTCATCATGGCAAGGTCCCTCATCATCGAATCCATCCATATGAGCTTCCACATCCGCTTCATATGCTACTGGCAGCTTTCACCATTCAAGAGCCTTACCACTTAGCTTTTGAATCACCATCGACCATACTTGTCCAAGTCAAGTAATCGATCACTAATCAATTAAATCAAACATTAATCCAAGCAATCAATCATTCAATCAAAATCTAATTAGACAATCAAGTAATCAAACATGATCTAAATAGGCATTTACAATTACAATGGCAATTTCGTAAATAAATGAGCATAGATCTAACATACACGAATCATGGGTTTTTTAGCACAGATCTAACAAATATAAATCATGGGTTTTGTCTCTACAACTAGATGAATGAACATGCAAAGGTAAACATCTTCATAAGTAATGGATCTACACTTGGATCTAAGGAAAAATGCATAAAATCACTATCTACAACACTCCAACAAACCACCAATCCAATATACTCCTTTGGGTCCGCGTGAGAGATAACTACCACTCACCAAATCACCCAAACACTTCAAAAACTATCAACTTCAGATCTGGACAACGAAGATCCAAGCTTGATTCGTCGAAATCCCGCTTGAAACGATGAAATCTAGCTTCGTCGGATGAAGATCTTCAACTTTTGGCTCTTCAATCTTCAACCTTGATCCTCGATCTTGGATGGACGTTAGAACTAGATTGGAATGTAGAAAAGGAGATGAAGAAATGTTGTAGTCGAGTTCCCAAAATGGCAGCACTTCGTCGCTTCAAAAACCGGTGCCAAAAAGTGAGCCAAACCCCTCTATTTATAGACTGAATCCCCCATGAGTCGTCCGCCCCTATGAGTCGTCCACGACTTATAAGCCCACGACTCACGACTCAACGATGCCTACGACTCAAACCTTAACAACCCTTGGTCTACACGACTCACGACACAACACACGCATAGCAGTATGCACACGACTCAACCAAAATACGACTCAAACACGAGCCGACCTAAAACCTTGCGCGACCTACGACTCAACTGTTAAAGATAGGTGCGACTTAACCACTTTACGACTTAACGACTTAAGCCCCTAACGACCCAAACCCCCTACCGACTCAACAGTATACGACTCATCATCAAAGCCGACCCTATATCCTAACGACTCAATGACTCATCACTTAACACAGGAGACGACTCAAAACTCTTAGGTCGGTCATACCTATAGGTTGTAACTCGGCAACTATCTTAGGTCGTGACTACCACTAACCCGCTAACTCGTCCAAGTTCTTAAACCGTCCATTCTATGAGTCGTAACTCGTACACGACTCATCCCTTAACCCGGTAATCCTTAAGTCGCAACCTCCTTAACTCGACCACCTTCCTTAAGTCGGCAACATCACTAAGTCGTGCAAACGACTCATCTACCCTCCGACCTAAGCTTTACTCGAGCCAACTTCTACACGACTTAAGTACCAAATAACTTAAACTCTGGACGACTTATCAACAATATGACTTAAAGCAACTATTTTACGATTTTATCGACACGTAAAATACGGGTCGTTACACTGTAAGTTCTACAGCTATGACAGCTTTCAACCGTCACTGGTTAGATTGATAACCAAAAAATCCTATCCAAACCTCAATTGGGTCATGGAAGTTTTTTACCCTTCGTTTTTTCGTCACGTGGATTTTTTCTGTAAAACGGGATCCCCCTGGCTGGTCTATGATTTACCATCGCTGGAGAGTGGTGCACCATGGTACTGCACCGTTTCAAGTCCATGCACGCATTCCTAATGGTCGTACCGTACTGTTTCGTCATTTTGGACGGATGTTGCAGCTTGCACCGTAGATGTTGCACCCTGTGGATAACGATTCTTCGGAGGGCCATAACTCTTGGCTCGTTTAGACTTACGGGAGCCATAACAAGTCAAAACGAAGGTATCTGTGATTTCTACGGCTATGACGGCTTTCAGCCGTCATTGGTTAGTTTCATACCCAAAAAATCCTATCCGAACCTCAATCGGGTCATCGAAGTTTTTTACCCTTCATTTTTCCCCACGTGGATTTTTTCGATAAAACGGGACCCACGTGGCCGGTCTATGATTTTCCATCGCTGGAGAGTGGTGCACCATGGTACTGCACTGTTTCAAATCCATGCACCCATTTCTAAAGGTCATACGGCGCTGTTTCGTCATTTTGGACGGATGTTGCACCTTGCACCGTAGATGTTGGTCCCTGTGGATATCGATTCTTCAGAGGGCCATAACTCTTGGCTCGTTTAGAGTTACGGGTGCCATAACCAGTCAAAATGAAGGTATCTGTTAGTTCTACAGCTATGATAGCTTTCAACCATCACTGGTTAGTTTCATACCCAAAAAATCCTATCCGAACCTCAATCGGGTCACAGAAGTTTTTTACCCTTCGTTTTATCGTCACGTGGATTTTTTCTGTAAAACGGGATCCCCGTGCCTGGTCTATGATTTACCATCACTGGAGAGTGGTGCACAATGGTACTGCATCGTTTCAGATCCATGCACCCATTTCTCAAGGTCGTACGGCACCGTTTCATCATTTTGGACGGATGTTGCACCTTGCACCGTAGATGTTGCACCCTGTGGATATCGATTCTTCGGAGGGCCATAACTCTTGGCTCGTTTAGAGTTACGGCAGGCATAACCAGTCAAAACGAAGGTATCTGTGAGTTCTATAGCTATGACGTCTTTTAGCCGTCACTGGTTAGTTTCATACCCAAAAAATCCTATCCGAACCTCAATCGGGTCATGGAAGTTTTTTACCTTCGTTTTTCGTCACGTGGAATTTTTCTGTGAAACGGGATCCCCGTGACTGGTCTATGAGTTTCCATCGCTGGAGAGTAGTGCACTATGGTACTGCACCGTTTCAAATCCATGCACCCATTTCTAAAGGTCGTACGACACTGTTTCGTCATTTTGGACGGATGTTGCACCTTGCACCGTAGATGTTGCACCCTGTGGATATCGATTCTTTGGAGGGCCATAACTCTTGGCTCGCTTAGAGATACAGGAGCCATAACCAGTCAAAACGAAGGTATCTGTGAGTTCTATAGCTATGACAGCTTTCAGCCGTCATTGGTTAGTTTCATACCCAAAAAATCCTATCCGAACCTCAATCGGGTCATGGATGTTTTTTACCCTTCGTTTTATCGTCACGTGGATTTTTTCTGTAAAAACGGGATCCCCCTGGCTGGTCTATGATTTACCATCACTGGAGAGTGGTGCACCATGGTACTACATCGTTTCAAATCCATGCACCCATTTCTAAAGGTCGTACGACACTGTTTCGTCATTTTGGACGGATGTTGCACCTTGCACCGTAGATGTTACACCCTGTGGATATCGATTCTTCGGAGGGCCATAACTCTTGGCTCGTTTAGAGTTACGGCAGCCATAACCAGTCAAAACGAAGATATCTGTGAGTTCTACTGCTATGATGGCTTTCAGCCGTCACTGGTTAGTTTCATAGCCAAAAAATCCTATCCGAACCTCAATCGGGCCATGGAAGTTTTTTACCCTTCGTTTTTCCTCACGTGAATTTTTTCTGTAAAACGGGATCCCCGTGGCTTTTCTATGATTTACCATCGCTGGAGAGTGGTGCACCATGGTACTGCACCGTTTCAAATCCATGCACCCATTTCTAAAAGTCGTAAGACACTATTTTGTCATTTTGGACGAATGTTGCACCTTGCACCGTAGATGTTCCACCCTGTGGATATCGATTCTTCGGAATGCCATAACTCTTGGCACGTTTAGAGTTACGGGCGCCATAACCAGTCAAAATGAAGGAATCTGTGAGTTCTACAGCTATGACGGCTTTTAGCCGTTATTGGTTAGTTTCATACCCAAAAAATCCTATCCGAACCTCAATCGGGTCAAGGAAGTTTTTTACCCTTCGTTTTTCCTCACGTGGATTTTTCTGTAAAACGAGATCTCCGTGGCTGGTTTATGATTTACCATTGCTGGTGAGTGGTGCACCATGGTACTGCATCGTTTCAAATCCATGCACCCATTTCTAAGGGACGTACCGCACTGTTTCGTCACTTTGGACGGAAGTTGCACCTTGCACCGTAGATGTTGCACCCTGTGGATATCGATTCTTCGGAGGTTCATAACTCTTGGCTCGTTTAGAAATACGGGAGCCATAACCAGCCAAAACGAAGTTATCTGTGAGTTCTACAGCTATGACGACTTTTAGTCGTCACAGGTTAGTTTCATACCCAAAAAATCCTATCTGAAACTCAATCGGGTCATGGAAGTTTTTTACCCTTCGATTTTCCTCACGTGGATTTTTTCCGTAAAACGGATCCCCGTGGCTGGTCTATGATTTACCATCGCTGGAGAGTGGTGCACCATGGTACTGCACCGTTTCAAATCCATGCACCCATTTCTAAAGGTCGTACGACACTGTTTCGTCATTTTGGACGGATGTTGCACCCTGTGGATACCGATTCTTCGGAGGGCCATAACTCTTGGCTCGTTTAGAGTTACGGGAGCCATAACAAGTCAAAACGAAGGTATCTGTGAGTTCTACAGTTATGACGCCTTTCATCGGTCACTGGTTTGTTTCATGCCCAAAAAATCCTATCCGAACCTAAATCGGGTCAAGGAAGTTTTTTACCCTTCGTTTTTCCTCACGTGTATTTTTTCTGTAAAACGGGATCCCTGTGGCTGGTCTATGATTTACCATCGCTGGAGAGTGGTGCACCATGGTACTGCACTGTTTCAAATCCATGCACCCATTTCTAAAGGTCGTACAGCACTCTTTCGTCATTTTGGACGGATGTTGCACCTTGCACCGTAGATGTTGCACCCTGTGGATATCGATTCTACGTAGGGCCATAACTCTTGGCTCGTTTAGAGTTACGGGAGCCATAACCAGTCAAAACGAAAGTATCTGTGAGTTCTATAGCTATGATGGATTTCAGCTGTCATTGGTTAGTTTCATACCCAAAAAATCCTATCCGAACCTCAATCGGGTCATGCTAGTTTTTTACCCTTTGTTTTTCCTCACGTGGATTTTTTCTGTAAAACGGGATCCCCGTGGCTGGTCTATGAGTTACCATCGCTGGAGAGTGGTGCACAATGGTACTGCATCGTTTCAAATCCATGCCCCCATTTCTAAAGGCCGTACGGCACTGTTTCGTCATTTTGGACGGATGTTGCACCTTGCACCGTAGATGTTGCACCCTATGGATATCGATTCTTCGGAGGGCCATAACTCTTGGCTCGTTTAGAGTTACGGGAGCCATAACCAGTCAAAACGAAAGTATCTATGAGTTCTATAGCTATGATGGATTTCATCCGTCACTGGTTAGTTCCATACCCAAAAAATCCTATCCGAACATCAATCCGGTCATGGAAGTTTTTTACCCTTCGTTTTTCCTCACGTGGATTTTTTCTGTAAAACGGGATCCCCGTGGCTGGTCTATGATTTACCATCACTGGAGAGTGGTGCACCATGGTACTGCACCGTTTCAAATCCATGCACCCATTTCTAAAGGTCGTACGACATTGTTTCGTCATTTAGACGGATGTTGCACCTTGCACCGTAGAAGTTGCACCCTGTGGATATCGATTCTACAGAGGGCCATAACTCTTGGCTCGTTTAGAGTTACGGGAGCCATAACCAGTCAAAACGAAGGTATCTGTGAGTTCAACAGCTATGACAGTTTTCAGCCGTCACTGGTTAGTTTCATACCCAAAAAATCCTATTCGAACCTCAATCGGGTCATGGAAGTTTTTTACCCTTCGTTTTTCGTCACGTGAATTTTTTCTGTAAAACAGGATCCCCGTGGCTGGTCTATGAGTTACCATCACTGAAGAGTGGTGCACCATGATACTGCACCGTTTCAAATCCATGCACCCATTTCTAAAGGTCGTACGGCACTGTTTCGACATTTTGGACGGATGCTGCACCTTGCACCGTAGATGTTGCAACCTGTGGATATCGATTCTTCGGAGGGCCATAACTCTTGGCTCGTTTTGAGCTACGGGAGCCATAACTAGTCAAAACGAAGGTATCTATGATTTCTACAGCTATGATGGCTTTCAGCCGTCACTGGTTAGTTTCATAAGTAAAAAATCCTATCCGAATCTCAATCGGGTCATGGAAGTTTTTTACCCTTCGTTTTTCGTCACGTGGATTTTTTCTGTAGAACGGGATCCCCGTGGCTGGTCTATGAGTTACCATCGCTGGAGAGTGGTGCACCATGGTGCTGCACCGTTTCAAATCCATGCCCACATTTCTAAAGGTCGTACGACACTGTTTCGTCGTTTTGGACGGATGTTGCACCTCGCACCGTAGATGTTGCACCCTGTGGATATCGATTCTTCGGAGGGCCATAACTCTTGGCTCGTTTAGAGTTACGGGAGCCATACCCAGTCAAAACGAAGGCATCTGTGAGTTCTACTGCTATGACGGCTTTCAACCGTCACTGGTTAGTTTCCTACCAAAAAAATCCTATCCGAACCTCAATTAGGTCATGGTAGTTTTTTACCCTTCGTTTTTCCTCACGTGGATTTTTTCTGTAAAACGGGATCCCCGTGGCTGGTCTATGATTTACCATCGCTGGAGAGAGGTGCACCCCAGTACTGCACCGTTTCAAATCCATGCACCCATTTCTAAAGGTCGTACGGCACTGTTTCTTAATTTGGACGAATGTTGCACCTTGCACCGTAGATGTTGCACCCTGTGGATATCGATTCTTCGGAGGGCCATTACTCTTGGCTCGTTTAGAGTTACGGGAGCCATAACCAGTCAAAACAAAGATATCTGTGAGTTCTACAACTATGATGGCTTTCCGCCGTCACAGATTAGTTTCATACCCAAAAAATCCTATCCAAACCTCAATCGGGTCATGGAAGTTTTTTACCCTTCGTTTTTTCGTCAAGTGGATTTTTTCTGTAAAACGGGATCCCCATTTCTGGTCTATGATTTACCATCACTGGAGAGTGGTGCACCGTGGTACTGCTCCGTTTCAAGTCCATGCTCCCAATTCTAAAGGTCGTACGGCACTGTTTCGTCATTTTGGACGGATGTTGCACCTTGGATCGTGGATGTTGCACCCTGTGGATATCGACTCTTCGGAGGGCCATAACTCTTGGCTCGTTTAGAGTTACGGGAGCCTTAACCAGTCAAAATGAAGGAATCTGTGAGTTCTATAGCTATGATGGATTTTAGCCGTCACTGGTTAGTTTCATACCCAAAAAATCCTATCCGAACCACAATCGGGTCATGGAAGTTTTTTACCCTTCATTTTTCCTCACGTGGATTTTTTCTGTAAAACGGGATCCCTGTGGCTGGTCTATGATTTACAATCGCTGGAGAGTGGTTCACCATGGTACTGCACCGTTTCAAATCCATGCACCCATTTCTAAAGGTCGTACGGCACTGTTTCATCATTTTGGACAGATGTTGCACCCTGTGGATATCGATTCTTCGGAGGGCCATAACTCTTGGCTCGTTTAGAGTTAGGGGAGCCGTAACCAGTCAAAACGAAGGTATCTGTGAGTTCTACTGCTATGATGGATTTCAGCCGTCACTGGTTAGTTTCATACCCAAAAAATCCTATCCGAACCTCAATCCGGTAATGGAAGTTTTTTACCCTTCGTTTTTCCTCACGTGGATTTTTTCTGTAAAACGGGATCCCCGTGGCTGCTCTATGAGTTACCATCGCTGGAGAGTGGTGCACCATGGTACTACATCGTTTCAAATCCATGCACCCATTTCTAAAGGCCGTACGACACTGTTTCGTCATTTTGGACGGATGTTGCACCTTGCACCGTAGATGTTGCAACCTGTGGATATCGATTCTTCGGAGAGCCATAACTCTTGGCTCGTTTAGAGTTATGGGAGCCGTAACCAGTCAAAACGAAGGTATCTGTGAGTTCTACTGCTATGATGGATTTCAGCCATCACTGGTTAGTTTCAAACCATAAAAATCCTATCCGAACCTCAATCCGGTAATGGAAGTTTTTTACCCTTCGTTTTTCCTCACGTGGATTTTTTCTGTAAAACGGGATCCCCGTGGCTGGTCTATGATTTACCATCGCTGGAGAGTGGTGCACCATGGTACTGTACCGTTTTAAATCCATGCACCCATTTCTAAAGGTCGTACGGCACTGTTTCGTCATTTTGGACAGATGTTGCACCATGCACCGTAGATGTTGCACCCTGTGGATATCGATTCTTCGAAGGGCCATAACTCTTGGCTCGTTTAGAGTTATGGGAGCCATAACTAGTCAAAAAGAAGGTATCTTTGAGTTCTACAGCTATGACAGCTTTAAATCGTCACTGGTTAGTCTCATACCCAAAAAATCCTATCCAAAGCTCAATCGGGTCATGGAAGTTTTTTACCCTTCGTTTTTCCTCACGTGTATTTTTTCTGTAAAACGGGATCCCCGTGGCTGTTCTATGAGTTACCATCGCTGGAGAGTGGTGCACCATGGTACTGCACCGTTTCAAATCCATGCACCCATTTCTCAAGGCCGTACGGTACTGTTTCGTCATTTTTGACGGATGTTGCACCTTGCACCACAGATGTTGCACCCTGTGGATATCGATTCTTCGGAGCGCCATAACTCTTGGCTCGTTTAGAGTTACGGTAGCCATAACAAGTCAAAACGAAGGTGTCTGTGAGTTCTACAGCTATGATGGATTTCAGCCGTCACTGGTTAGTTTCATACCCAAAAAATCCTATCCGAACATCAATCCGGTCATGGAAGTTTTTTACCCTTCGTTTTTCCTCACGTGGATTTTTTCTGTAAAACGGGATCCCCATGGCTGGTCTATGATTTACCATTGCTGGAGAGTGGTGCACCATGGTAGTGCACCGTTTCAAATCCATGCACCCATTTCTAAAGGTCGTACGACACTGTTTCTTCATTTTGGACGGATGTTGCACCTTGCACCGTAGATGTTCCACCCTGTGGATATCGATTCTTCGGAGGGCCATAACTCTTGGCTCGTTTTGAGTTACGGGTGTCATAACCAGTCAAAACGAAGGAATCTGTGAGTTCTACAGCAATGACGGCTTTCAGCCGTCATTGGTTAGTTTCATACCCAAAAAATCCTATCCGAACCTCAATCGGGTCATGGAAGCTTTTTACCCTTCGTTTTTCCTCACGTGGATTTTTTCTGTAAAACGAAATCCCCGTGGATGGTCTATGATTTACCATTGCTGGAGAGTGGTGCACCATGGTAGTGCACCGTTTCAAATCCATGCACCCATTTCTAAAGGTCGTACGACACTGTTTCTTCATTTTGGACGGATGTTGCACCTTGCACCGTAGATGTTCCACCCTGTGGATATCGATTCTTCGGAGGGCCATAACTCTTGGCTCGTTTTGAGTTACGGGTGTCATAACCAGTCAAAACGAAGGAATCTGTGAGTTCTACAGCAATGACGGCTTTCAGCCGTCATTGGTTAGTTTCATACCCAAAAAATCCTATCCGAACCTCAATTGGGTCAAGGAAGTTTTTTACCCTTCGTTTTTCCTCACGTGGATTTTTTCTGTAAAACGAGATCCCCGTGGATGGTTTATGATTTACCATCACTAGAGAGCGGTGCACCATGGTACTGCATCGTTTCAAATCCATGCACCCATTTCTAAAGGTCGTACCGCACTGTTTCGTCACTTTGGACGGATGTTGCACCTTGCACCGTAGATGTTGCACCCTGTGGATATCGATTCTTCGGAGGGCCATAACTCTTGGCTCGTTTAGAGTTACGGGAGCCATAACCAGTCAAAACGAAGGTATTTATGAGTTCTACAGCTATGATGGCTTTCAGCCATCATTGGTTAGTTTCATACCCAAAAAATCCTATCCGAACCTTAATCGGGTCATGGAAGTTTTTTACCCTTTGTTTTCCTCACGTAGATTTTTTTTGTAAAACGGGATCCCCGTGGCCGGTCTATGATTTACCATCGCTGGAGAGTGGTGCACCATGGTACTGCACCGTTTCAAATCCATGCACCCGTTTCTAAAGGTCAAACGGCACTGTTTCGTCATTTTGGACGGATGTTGCACCTTGCACCGTAGATGTTGCACCCTGTGGATATCGATTCTTCGGAGGGCCATAACTCTTAGCTTGTTTAGAGTTACGGGAGCTATAACTAGTCAAAAGGAAGGTATCTGTGAGTTCTACAGCTATGACAGCTTTCTGCCATTATTTATAAGTTTCATAACTAAAAAATCCTATCCGAACGTCAATCAGGTCATGGATGTTTTTTGCCCTTCGTTTTTCGTCACGTGGATTTTTTCTGTAAAACGGGATCCCCGTGGCTGGTTTATGAGTTACCATCAATGGAGAGTGGTGTACCATGTTACTGCACAGTTTCAAATCCATGCGTCCAATTCTAAAGGTCGTACGACACTGTTTCGTCATTTTGGACGGATGTTGCACCTTGCACCGTAGATGTTGCACCCTGTGGATAACGATTCTTCGGAGGGCCATAAATCTTGGCTCGTTTAGAATTACGGGAGCCATAACTAGTCAAAACGAAGGTATCTGTGAGTTCTATAGCCATGACGGTTTTCAGCCGTCACTGGTTAGTTTCATACCCATAAAATCCTATCCGAACCTCAATCGGGTCATGGAAGTTTTTTACCCTTCGTTTTTTCGTCACGTGGATTTTTTCTGTAAAACGGAATCCCCGTGGCTGGTCTATGATTTACCATCGCTGGAGAGTGGTGCACCATGGTACTGCACCGTTTCAAATCCATGCACCCATTTCTAAAGGTCGTACGGCACTGTTTCATCATTTTGGACGGATGTTGCACCTTGCACCGTAGATGTTGCACCCTGTGGATATCGATTCTTCGGAGGGCCATAACTCTTGGCTCGTTTAGAGTTACGGGAGCCATAACCAGTCAAAACGAAGGTATCTATGAGTTATATAGCTATGACGGCTTTCAGCCGTCACTGGTTAGTTTCATACCCAAAAAATCCTATCCGAACCTCAATCGGGTCATGGAAGTTTTTTACCCTTCGTTTTTCCTCACGTGGATTTTTTCTGTAAAACGGGATCCCCGTGGCTGGTCTAAGATTTACCATCGCTGGATAGTGGTGCACCATGGTACTGCACCGTTTCAAATCCATGCACCCGTTTCTAAAGGTCGTACGACACTGTTTCGTCATTTCGGAGGGATGTTGCACCTTGCACGTAGATGTTGCACCATGTGGATATCGATTCTTCGGAGGGAAATAACTCTTGGCTCGTTTAGAGTTACGGGAGCCATAACCAGTAAAACGAAGGTATTTGTGAGTTCTATAGCTATGACGGTTTTCAGCCATCACTGGTTAGTTTCATACCCAAAAAACCCTATCCGAACCTCAATCGGATCAAGGAAGTTTTTTACCCTTCGTTTTATCGTCACGTGGATTTTTTCTGTAAAACGGGATCCCCATGGCTGGTCTATGATTTACCATCGCTGGAGAGTGGTGCACCATGGTACCGCACCGTTTCAAATCCATGCACCCATTTCTAAAGGTCTTACCACACTGTTTCGTCATTTTGGACGAATGTTGCACCTTGCACCGTAGATGTTGCACCCTGTGGATATCGATTTTTTGAAGGGCCATAACTCTTGGCTCGTTTAGAGTTACGGGTGCCATAACCAGTCAAAACGAAGGCATCTGTGAGTTCTATAGCTATGGCGGCTTTCAGACGTCACTGGTTAGTTTCATACCCAAAAAATCCTATCCGAACCTCATAACCAGTCAAAATGAGATCCCCGTGGCAGGTCTTTAATTTACCATCGCTGGAGAGTGGTGCACCATGGCACTGCACCGTTTGAAATCCATGCACTCGTTTCTAAAGGTCGTACGACACTGTTTCGTCATTTCGGAGGGATGTTGCACCTTGTACCGTAGATGTTGCACCATGTGGATATCGATTCTTCGGAGGGACATAACTCTTGGCTCGTTTAGAGTTACGGGAGCCATAACCAGTAAAACGAAGGTATTTGTGAGTTCTATAGCTATGACGGTTTTCAGCCGTCACTGGTTAATTTCATACCCAAAAGACCATATCCGAACCTCAATCGGGTCAAGGAAGTATTTTACCCTTCGTTTTATCGTCACGTGGATTTTTTCTGTAAAACGAGATCCCCATGGCTGGTCTATGATTTACCATCACTGGAGAGTGGTGCACCATCGTACTGCACCGTTTCAAATCCATGCACCCGTTTTAAAAGGTCGTACGGCACTGTTTCGTCATTTTGGACGGATGTTGCACCTTGCATCGTAGATGGTGCACCCTGTGGATATCGATTCTTCAGAGTGACATAACTCTTGGCTCGTTTAGAGTTACGAGAGCCATAACCAGTCAAAACGAAGGTATTTATGAGTTCTACAGCTATGACGGCTTTCAGCCGTCACTGGTTAGTTTCATACCCAAAAAATCCTATCCGAACCTTAATCGGGTCATGGAAGTTTTTTACCCTTTGTTTTCCTCATGTGGATTTTTTCTGTAAAACGGGATCCCCGTGGCTGGTCTATGACTTACCATGGCTGGAGAGTGGTGCACCATGGTACTGCACCGTTTCAAATCCATGCACCCATTTCTAAAGGTCGCACGACACTGTTTCGTCATTTTGGACGGATGTTGCACCTTGCACCGTGGATGTTGCACCCTGTGGATATCGATTCTTCGGAGGGCCATAACTCTTGGCTTGTTTAGAGTTACGGGAGCTATAACTAGTCAAAAGGAAGGTATCTGTGAGTTCTACAGCTATGAAAGCTTTCTGCCATTATTTGTAAGTTTCATAACTAAAAAATCCTATCCGAACCTCAATCAGGTCATGGAAGTTTTTTGCCCTTCGTTTTTCGTCACGTGGATTTTTTCTGTAAAACGGGATCCCCGTGGCTGGTCTATGAGTTACCATCAACGGAGAGTGGTGTACCATGGTACTGCACAGTTTCAAATCCATGCGCCCAATTCTAAAGGTCGTACGACACTGTTTCGTCATTTTGGACGGATGTTGCACCTTGCACCGTAGATGTTGCACCCTGTGGATATCGATTCGTCGGAGGGCCATAAATCTTGGCTCGTTTAGAATTACGGGAGCCATAACTAGTCAAAACGAAGGTATCTGTGAGTTCTATAGCTATGACGGTTTTCAGCCGTCACTGGTTAGTTTCATACCCATAAAATCCTATCCGAACCTCAATCGGGTCATGGAAGTTTTTTACCCTTCGTTTTTTCGTCACGTGGATTTTTTCTGTAAAACGGAATCCCCGTGGCTGGTCTATGATTTACCATCGCTGGAGAGTGGTGCACCATGGTACCGCACCTTTTCAAATCCATGCACCCATTTCTAAAGGTCTTACCGCACTGTTTCGTCATTTTGGACGGATGTTGCACCTTGCACCGTAGATGTTGCACCCTGTGGATATCGATTCTTCGGAGGGCCATAACTCTTGGCTCGTTTAGAGTTACAGGTGCCATAACCAGTCAAAACGAAGGCATCTGTGAGTTCTATAGCTATGGCGGCTTTCAGGCGTCACTGGTTAGTTTCATACCCAAAAAATCCTATCCGAACCTCAATCGGGTCATGAAAGTTTGTTACCCTTCGTTTTTCCACATGTGGATTTTTTCTATAAAACGGGATCCCCGTGGCTGGTCTATGATTTACCATCGCTGGAGAGTGGTGCACCATGGTACTGCACCGTTTCAAATCCATGCACCCATTTCTAAAGGTCGTACGGCACTGTTTCGTCATTTTGGACGGATGTTGCACCTTGCACCGTAGATGTTGCACCCTGTGGATATCGATTCTTCGGAGGGCCATAACTCTTGGCTCGTTTAGAGTCACGGGAGCCATAACTAGTCAAAAGGAAGGTATCTGTGAGTTCTACATCTATGACAGCCTTCAGTCGTCACTCGTTAGTATCATACCCAAAAAATCCTATCCGAACATCAATCGGGTCATGGAAGTTTTTTGCCCTTCGTTTTTCGTCACGTGGATTTTTTCTGTAAAACGGGATCGCCCTGGCTGGTCTATGATTTACCATCGCTGGAGAGTGGTGCACCATGGTACTGCACCGTTTCAAATCCATGCACCCATTTCTAAAGGTCGTACGGCACTGTTTCGTCCTTTTGGACGGATGTTGCACCTTGCACAGTAGATGTTGCACCCTGTGGATATCGATTCTTCGCAGGGCCATAACTCTTGGCTCGTTTAGAGTTATGGGAGCCATAACCAGTAAAACGAAGGTATTTGTGAGTTCTATAGCTATGACGGTTTTCAGCCGTCACTGGTTAGTTTCATACCCAAAAACTCCTATCCGAACCTCAATCGGGTCATGAAAGTTTTTTACCCTTCGTTTTTTCGTCACGTGGATTTTTTCTGTAAAACGAGATCCCCGTGGCAGGTCTATAATTTACCATCGCTTGGGAGTGGTGCACCATGGCACTGCACCGTTTGAAATCCATGCACCCGTTTCTAAAGGTCGTACGACACTGTTTCGTCATTTCGGAGGGATATCGCACCTTGCACCGTAGATGTTGCACCATGTGGATATCGATTCTTCGGAGGGACATAACTCTTGGCTCGTTTAGAGTTACGGGAGCCATAATCAGTAAAACGAAGGTATTTGTGAGTTCTATAGCTATGACGGTTTTCAACCGTCACCGGTTAATTTCATACCCAAAAAACTATATCCGAACCTCAATCTGGTCAAGGAAGTTTTTTACCCTTCGTTTTATTGTCACGTGGATTTTTTCTGTAAAACGGGATCCCCATGGCTGGTCTATGATTTACCATCACTGGAGAGTGGTGCACCATTGTACTGCACCGTTTCAAATCCATGCACCCGTTTTGAAAGGTCGTACGGCACTGTTTCGTCATTTTGGACGGATGTTGCACCTTGCATCGTAGATGGTGCACCCTGTGGATATCGATTCTTCGGAAGGACATAACTCTTGGCTCGTTTAGAGTTACGGGAGCCATAACCAGTCAAAATGAAGGTATCTGTGAGTTCTACAGCTATGACCGCTTTCAACCGTACACTGGTTAGTTTCATACCCTAAAAATCCTATCCGAACCTCAGTCGGGTAATGGAAGTTTTTTTACCCTTCGTTTTTCGTCACGTGGATTTTTTCTATAAAACGGGATCCCCGTGGCTGGTCTATGAGTTGCCACCGCTGGAGAGTGGTGCACCATGGTACTGCACCGTTTCAAATCCACGCACCCATTTCTAAAGGCCGTACGACACTGTTTCGTCATTTTGGAAGGATGTTGCACCTTGCACCGTAGATGTTGCACCCTGTGGATATCGATTTTTCGTAGGGCCATAACTCTTGGCTCGTTTAGAGTTACGAGAGCCATAACCTGTCAAAACGAAGGTATCTGTGAGTTCTACAGTTATGTCATCTTTCAGCCGTCACTGATTAGTCTCATACCCAAAAAATCCTATCCGAACCTCAATCGGGTTATGGAAGTTTTTTACCCTTCGTTTTTCCTCACGTGGATTTTTTCTGTAAAACGGGATCCCAGTGGCTGGTCTATGATTTACCATCGCTGAAGAGTGGTGCACCATGGTACTGCACCATTTCAAATCGATGCACCCATTTCTAAAAGTCGTACGGCACTGTTTCGTCATTTTGGATGGATGTTGCACCTTGCAACGTAGATGTTGCACCCTGTGGATATCGATTCTTCGAAGGGCCATAACTCTTGGCTCGTTTAGAATTACGAGAGCCATAACCTGTCAAAACGAAGGTATCTGTGAGTTCTACAGCTATGACAGCTTTCAGCCGTTACCGGTTAGTTTCATACCAAAAAATCCTATCCAAACCTCAATCGGGTCATGGATGTTTTTTACCCTTCGTTTTTCCTCACTTGGATTTTTTCTGTAAAACGGGATCCCCGTGGCTGGTCTAAGATTAACTATCGCTGGAGAGTGGTACACCATGGTACTACACCGCTTCAAATCCATGCACCTGTTTCGAAAGGTCGTACGGCACTGTTTCGTCATTTTGGACGGATGTTGCACCTTGCATCGTAGATGGTGCACCCTGTGGATATCGATTCTTCGGAGGGACATAACTCTTGGCTCGTTTAGAGCTACAGGAGCCGAAACCAGTCAAAACGAAGGTATCTATGAGTTCTAAAGCTATGACGGCTTTCAGCCGTCACTGGTTAGTTTCATACCCAAAAAATCTTATCAGAACCTCAATCGGGTCATGGAATTTTTTTACCCTTCGTTTTTCCTCACGTGGATTTTTTCTGTAAAACGGGATCCCCGTGGCTGGTGTTTGATTTACCATCGCTGGAGAGTGGTGCCCCATGGTACTGCACCGTTTCAAATCCTTGCACCCATTTCTAGAGGTCGAACGACACTATTTCGTCATTATGGACAGATGTTGCACCCTGCGGATATCGATTCTCCGGAGGGCCATAACTCCTGGCTCGTTTAGAGTTTTGGAAGCCATAACCAGTCAAAACGAAGGTATATGTGAGTTCTACAGCTATAACGGCTTTCAGCCGTCACTGGTTAGTTTCATACGCAAAAAATCCTATCCGAACCTCAATCGGGTCATGGATGTTTTTTACCCTTTGTTTTTCGTCACGCGGATTTTTTCTGTAAAACGGGTTCCACGTGGCTGGTCTATGAGTTACCATCGCTGGAGAGTGGTGCACCATGGTACTGCACTGTTTCAAATCCATGCACCCATTTCTAAAGGTCGTACCGCACTGTTTCGTCATTTTGGACGGATGTTGCACCTTGCACCGTAGATGTTGCACTCTGTGGATATCGATTCTTCCAAGGGCATAACTCTTCGCTCGTTTAGAGTTACGGGAGCCATAACCAGTCAAAACGATGGTATCTGTGAGTTCTACAGCTATGACAACTTTCAGTCATCACTGGTTAGTTTCATACCCAAAAAATCCTATCCGAACCTCAATCGGGTCATGGAAGTTTTTTACACTTCGTTTTTCCTCACGTGGATTTTTTCTGTAAAACGGGATCCCCGTGGCTGGTCTTTGATTTACCATCGCTGGAGAGTGGTGCACCATGGTACTGCACCGTTTCAAATCCTTGCACCCATTTCTAAAGGTCGAACGGCACTGTTTCGTCATTTTGGATGGATGTTCCACCTTGCACCGTAGATGTTGCACCCTGTGGATATCGATTCTCCGGAGGGCCATAACTCCTGGTTCGTTTAGAATTTTGGAAGCCATAACCAGTCAAAACGAAGGTATATGTGAGTTCTACAGCAATAATGGCTTTCAGCCATCACGGGTTAGTTTCATACCCAAAAAATCCTATCCGAACCTCAATCGGGTCATGGAAGTTTTTTACCCTTCGTTTTTCCTCACGTGGATTTTTCCTGTAAAACGGGATCCCCGTGGCTGGTCTAATATTTAACATCGCTGGAGAGTGGTGCACCATGTACTGCAACGTTTCAAATCCATGCACCCATTTCTAAAGGTAGTACGGCACTGTTTCGTCATTTTGGACGGATGTTGCACCTTGCACCGTAGATGTTGCACCCTGTGGATATCGATTCTTCGGATGGACATATCTCTTGGCTCGTTTAGAGTTACGGGAGCCATAAATAGTCAAAAAGAAGGTATCTATGTGTTCTACGGCTATGACAACTTTCAGCCGTCACTTGTTAGTTTCATACCCAAAAATCCTATCCGAACTCCAATCGGGTCAAGGAAGTTTTTTACCCTTCGTTTTATCGTCACGTGGATTTTTTCTGTGAAACGGGATCCCCGTGGCTGGTCTATGATTTACCATCGCTGGAGAGTGGTGCATCATGGTACTGCATCGTTTCAAATCCATGCACCTATTTCTAAAGTTCGTACCGCACAGTTTCATCATTTTGGACGGATGTTGCACCTTGCACCATAGATGTTGCACCCTGTGGATATCGATTCTTCGGAGGGCCATAACTCTTGGCTCGTTAAGAGTTACGGGAGCACTCACAAGTCAAAACGAAGGTATCTGTGAGTTCTACAGCTATGATGGATTTCAGTCGTCACCGGTTAGTTTCGTACCCAAAAAATCCTATCCGAACCTTAATCGGGTCATGGAAGTTTTTTACCCTTCGTTTTTCATCACATGGATTTTTTTTTGTAAAACGGGATCCCTGTAACGACCCGTATTTTACGTGTCGATGTATCGTAGAATTTACAGGTCGTTAGTGTTGTTTGTGTTGCCTTTAGCTTGAGTTGTTTAGGAGTTAACCCGGGTACAAGTGATGAGTCGTGACCGACTCATAGATAAGTCGTAGACGACTTAAGGGGATGGACCGAGTTAAGGTAGGCAACGATTTACAGGTTGGACGAGTCATTGAGTAGCCGACTCATAGTAGTTGCCGACTTATAGAAGCGGCGACTTATAGATTAAGTCGTGCACGAGTTACGACTTATAGGGGGGACGGCTTATAGGTTTGGCCGAGATAAGGATGGTGACCGACTCCCGAGACAGTGGTTTAAGGGTTAGTGACCGACTTAGGACTTAGACGGGTTAGCAAGATGAGTCGTGGCCGACTCATAGGGTCAACAGGTGATAGGGTTGGCCGACTTAAGTGATGGCCGACTCATGGGTTAGCGGCTTAAGGGGTTTAGGTCTTGAGTCGTTGAAAGGTTAGGTCGGCATAGTAATGAGTCGTAAACGACTCATGTTGAAGTCGGCAAAGGGGTCTTGAGTCGTGTGTCGCTAGGTGTTGAGTCGGCCTAGGTTGTTGAGTCGTGTGAATGGCCTGTGTTGAGTCGGCTAGGTGTTAAGTTGTTGAGTCGTTGGCTTGAGTCGGAAGGATGTGCAGTTGAGTCGGCTAGGCATAGGTCGTTGGGGTTGTTGAGTCGGTATGGTGATGAGTCGGGGGCGACTCAGAAGTTGGGTCGGCGACGAGTTAAGGGCGACGACTCATGGTGGTTCCAGCCTATAAATAGAGGGGTTCGGCTCACTTTTTGGCACCGGTTTTTGAAGCGACGAAGTGCTGCCATTTTGAAGACTTGTCTACAACATTTCTTCATCTTCTTTTCTCCATTCCAATCTAATTCTAACATCCATCCAAGATCGAAGATCGAGATCGAAGATCCAAGTGCCAAAGTTGAAGATCTTCATCCGTTCGAGCTAGAATTCGTCGATTTGAGCGAGATATTGCCGGATCAAACCTTGATCTCCGCTGTCCAGATCTGAAGCGTGTTGTTTTTGGAGTGTTTGGGTGATTTGGTGAGTGGTGGTTATCTCTCACGCGGACCCAAAGGAGTATATTGGATCGGTGGCTTGTTTATGTGTTTAAGATAGTGTTTTCTCGCATTTTTCCTAAAGTCTGCATGTAGATCCATCACTTTTGAAGATGTTTACTTATGCAAGTTAATTTAATAAGTATTATAGATAAAACCCATGTTTTATATTTGATAGATCTATGCTAAAAACCTATGAATCATGCATGTTGGACTTTTGCTCGTTTATTTACGAAATTGCCATTATACTTGATATTACTTATTAGATCTTGTTTGAATGCTTGATTGTTTGTATTGATGATTGATTTGGATTGTTTCAAGTTAGCTAGAGGTTGATTTGGAACAAGATGGGTTGAGATGATTCAAAAGCTAAGTGGAAAGGCTCTTGAATGATGGAAGCTGCCTATAGCATATGTAGCGGATGCGAAAGCTCATATGGATGGATTCGATGATGATGGACTTTGCCATGATGCGAGAAGGCAAAGCATGAGATTGAGATGAGACTTTGCCATGATGCGAGAAGGCAAAGCATGAGATTGAGATGAGACTTTGTTGTGATGCGATGAGGCAAAGTTTGATGTTGAGATGGGACGGGTCACGATGACGTTCCAAGCACGGGCTGCGACGACGTGCAAAGTTATGTTGATAACTCGGTGATGCGATCCGGGTTGGTGATAATGGTTAGCTTGAGAGGCGCTTGAGCTAGTATGGAAGTAGTCGTCGAGGAGGATGACTAGAAGGCTGAGATCTCATCGTTGTTGAAGGTTCTAGCACGCTCAAAGCAAGAGTACGTTGGAACGGGCTGCGACGACGTTCCAAGCACGGGCTGCGACGACGTGCTAGTACTCTGGGTAGTTGCGAAAATTCCTAGGCACGGGCTGCGACGACGTGCGGAGTTATGGCTAGAACCGGGGTTACCATTAGCCCTTGACAGATGGTCATTCAACTAACGATGGAATCATGGCAATGATAACAGTGATAGCCAGAGTCATGGATGTTTGGTTGTATTATCATTCGGCCTCAAGAGTGGTGTTTTCTGGGTGCTTATCTGATCTTGGTTTAGGCCTTGGGGGTTTGTATTTGGAAAGCATCACCCTTGACTCGAGTGATTATTGCTTTACTTTAATTATCTGCTATGTTATGTTTGCTTCTCCTTAGTGTGTGTCTGGGGGCTATCACTGTAAGAAGAGGTGGAGTGGGATGGTTTGGTTCCTATTCCTTTTATCCCTTATGCTCTTTTGGTATGTTTGATAGTTAATTTACTGCTCACTAAGACTTTGTCTGACTCAAGGTTTTATGTCTCCTCTTATTACCTTGGGCTGTTCATCCATGTTGGGATGGGCAGACTAGGTAGCAGGTGGCAGGTGCTGTGCATAGAGTTCTCCGTTGATGATGACGAAGACGAGCAGGAGGCTATGCATATTATTTTCTTATATGTACTGGGTATCCGCTGCTGTGTTGATTGAGTGTTATGTAGTGAGGTCTTGATGTATGGATTTGTTGAGATGATTGTATAAAACTACTATGATGTTATATGATGACTTTCTGTTATGAGGCTTCACTATATATTTCTCTATTGTATTTTATCCATGCGCTGTGAGTTACGATAGAGATTCTGCGATTTTATTTTAACCTGACTATCGTCCATGGCTGCCTTGCACACCTTTCAGCGCACTATCTCCTTGTTTTAGTGCGGGAGTCATGGGCGGTCGTCACATTTGGTATCAGAGCTTTGGTTAATCGATTTTAGCCAACGCTCGCTGACGTAACTACGTAAGAGAGACGTAATTGTATTTTGATGGGTGATTACTATATATAATATAGTAGCTTAGATGGATTTGAACTCCTTATGCAGTTGTTTCTTAAGGTGTTCTAATCATTCTTTTTACAGATATTAAGAATGAGTCGAAGTGAGAGACAAGCTGCAAAGGAAAGTCGAGCTGCTAGGGAAGCTGTTGATTATGGAGCTATGTTTGAAGCTATGATGACTTCCATCATGAGGAGGGTACCAGCTTCAGGATCTTCTGTGGATGTGGGAGTTCAAGTCCAAGCTCCGAGACCGGTGGATTTTGCCAAGCTTTGTAAGGATTATACTTCTCTCGGAGGAAAAGCTTTCTTGGGAACGGAGTCGACTATTGAAGTGCAGAGATGGATTGATGCTTGTCGAAGAATCTTTGGTGATCTAGGGATTGATGATGCAACCAAGAGGGAGCTTGCATCGAGACAGCTTCAGGGAAGAGCTGCTGATTGGTGGAATTCTATCACCATCGATACCCCAGAAGAAGAGATTACTTAGGAGCAATTCCAAGTTTGATTTGAGGCCAAGTTTATCTCCACTGTTCAGAAGTCTGCTTTGTTCAAGAGGTTTGTAGAGCTCAAGCAAGGTGGGAGGCTTGTTCTTGAGTATATCTCTGAGTTCGAAGCTTTGTCTAAGTATGCCAGATCGTATATTGATTCTCCCTACCAGAAGAATGAAAAGTTTGTGACTGGTCTGGATGCTTATCTGGGAAGGCAGTTAGTGGATCATCTGGAC
This sequence comes from Allium cepa, assembly GCA_030765085.1. Classification (NCBI taxonomy): domain Eukaryota; kingdom Viridiplantae; phylum Streptophyta; class Magnoliopsida; order Asparagales; family Amaryllidaceae; genus Allium; species Allium cepa. The sequence continues at coordinate 29,737,957 of CM060943.1, read as the reverse complement.
GATCCATTTGAGAAGCTTGTGGAGAAAGCTTTGAGGCACGAGAGTTTGTTTCCTAAGGAAAGTTCTGTTGTTGCTGTAACCAGGGAAGGATCTAAACCACAGCAGAGTGGCATTAGGAAGAGGAAGCAGCAGCAACAGAAGGGTAGGGATGGTCAGAAGAAGCCAAAAGGCGAAGTGACTTGCTATAATTGCCAGCAGAAGGGCCATCTCTCCAAGGATTGTAGGAATCCAAAGGCGCCGGCGAAGTGCCATAACTGTGATAAGTCAGGGCATTTCAGGAAGGACTGTCCAGAACCGAGGAAGGACAGGCAGGTTGTGCAAGCCTATGCTTTGGAAGCTGTTCCGTCGTCTTCAAGAGTTCCTACTGCTGAAGAGAAGGGGAAGAGTGTGGTGGTTCAAGGTACTCTTTCCATTTGTGGTGTTCCAGTTAGAGTGTTGTTTGATACTGGAGCGTCGCATTCTTTTGTTTGTGATGATTTGATAGGCCGGTTAGGTTTGAAACCAGATATTGTTGATAGGCCATTGGTTGTGACTAATCCAGTTGGGGGTTCGTCATGTTTGTGTATGATATGCCGTGGTCTAGTTGTGTCGAGTCATGATTGCTCGTTTGTTTGTGATTGCTTTGTTCTGAACTTTGCGGGGTTCGGAATTATTTTGGGTATGGACTGGCTTAGGAAGTATGCGGCTAGGATTGATTGTGAGAGGCTGGAGGTGACAGTCGGGAATGTGGATGGGCGAAAGGTTGTGATACGATGTAAGCATGAGGAAGGCGTCTTCATGAGCTTCATGTATTCGCTGGTTGTTCCACGGGATGGACTGTCATCAGTGCCTATTGTGAATGGATTTGAGGATGTCTTTGACGAAGTCAAAGGGTTGCCGCCGCATAGGGAGATCGAGTTTCGTATCGATCTAGTTGAGGGAGCCAGACCTGTTGTGATGCCTCTTAGGCGGATGGCACCGAGGGAGCAGCAAGAGCTGAAGGTGCAAGTTGATGACCTTTTGCGGAAAGGATTCATTCGGAGAAGTGTGTCCGAATGGGGTGAGCCCGTTGTGTTCGCAACCAAAGCGGATGGATCGTTGAGGTTGTGTGTGGATTATCGTGAGCTGAATAAGGTGACTAAGAAGAACAAGTATCCATTGCCGAGAATAGATGACTTGTTTGATCAGCTTCACGAGGCTAAGGTGTTTTCTCAGATGGATTTAGCAACGCGATTTCACCAGTTGAGAGTGGCGAAGGATAGTGTGCCGAAGACTGCTTTCAGGACACCATCCGAGTTTTATGAGTGGCTGGTAATGCCGTTTGGATTGACTAACGCACCAGCATATTTTGTGGATCTTATGAATAGAGTGTTCAGAGATCAGTTGAATAAGTTCGTGCTTGTGTTCGTGGATGATATTTTGGTTTATTCCAGAACGGAGGAAGAACACAAGACGCACTTGAGGATTGTTTTGGAAATCTTGCGGAAACATCAGCTAAAGGCTAAGTTTTCGAAGTGTCACTTCTGGAAGAGTGAAGTGAGGTTCTTAGGCCATGTTATCTCTGGAAATGGAATAGCGGTTGATCCCGCTAAGGTGGCAGCAATCCAGGATTGGGTTAGACCTAAGAATGCATCTGATGTGAGAAGTTTTCTTGGATTAGCAGGATATTATCGTCGGTTTATAAAAGACTTTTCCAAGATAGCTGCACCGTTGACAGGATTGACGAAAAAGAACCAAGTGTTCAGATGGGATGATAAGTGTGAGCAAGCTTTCGTAATCCTGAAAGAGCGACTGACAAGTGCTCCTGTTTTGACTATTCCAAGTGGGAATGATGAGATGGTGGTTTACACCGATGCATGTGGCACTGGATTAGGAGCGGTGCTAATGCAGAAGGATAAAGTTGTTGCGTATGCTAGTCGACAACTGAAGCCGCACGAAAGGAATTATCCGACTCATGATTTGGAGTTGGCAGCAATTGTGTTTGCTTTGAAGATGTGGAGACACTATCTATTGGGAGTTAGATTCGAGTTGTTTACAGATCATAAGTCGTTGAAGTATCTGTTCTCCCAAAAGGATTTGAATCTTCGACAGCAACGGTGGCTAGAGTTCCTAGCATCTTATGATTTTGGTATAGCCTATACTCCGGGAAAAGGTAACGCAGTGGCTGATGCGTTGAGCCGAAGACATGCAGGTTTGGGAGCCATGTTTTCGGAATGGAAGAGTCTCGAGTATTTGGCTGGGTTTGATTTCAGGCCTAGATGTGAATTGGAACCTGAGTTGTTGGCAAACTTATCGATAAGGCCTACTCTTGTAGAAAGGATTGGCGAGAGCCAAAAGAGAGATGATAAGCTTGTCAAGATTATTCGTGATTTGGAATCTGGACTGGAACCAGAGAAGAATAAAGGATTCGAGGTCGATCGAGAGGGTTGGCTTCGAAAGCAAGGACGATTGGTTGTTCCCGATATAGATGGATTGAGAGATGAAGTTCTGAGGGAAAGTCATCACTCGAAGTTGACAATTCATCCAGGTGGAAATAAGATGTATCGGGATATGAAGAGAGTCTACTACTGGGAAGGTATGAAGAAAGATGTTGGAAATTTTATTTCCAAGTGTATGAACTGCCAGTTGGTGAAAGCTGAGCAGAAGAAGCCCAGTGGATTACTTCAGCCATTAGAGGTTCCTACGTGGAAGTGGGAGCAAGTGTCGATGGATTTTATCGATGGTCTACCTAGGACAAGAGCAAGGAATGAAGGGATTTGGGTCATAATAGATCGTTTGACTAAGAGTGCAAGGTTCATTCCTGTTCGATCAACTAGGACTGCATCGAAGTTGGCTGAATTGTATGTGAAGTGGATTGTTCGATTCCATGGTGTTCCGAAGAGTATAGTGAGCGATCGAGATCCATTGTTCACTAGTAGATTTTGGAAGAGCTTCCAGGAAGTTTTGGGAACCGAGTTGTGTTTGAGTACAGCCTATCACCCTCAAACCGATGGTCAGACTGAGAGAGTCAACCGAGTTTTGGAAGATCTTCTCAGAGCTTGTGTTTTGGACTTCGGAGGATCATGGGAAGATCACCTTCATTTGGTGGAGTTTGCATATAATAACAGTTATCAGTCGAGTATTGGTATGGCACCATATGAGGCATTATATGGAAGACCGTGTAACTCTCCGACATGTTGGATAGAAACTGGAGAAAAGTTGATACTTGGGCCAGAGATGATTCGACAGACTTCGGATTGTATAGAGATCATTCGGCGAAGAATGAAGGCAGCCCAGGATCGTCAGAAAAGTTATGCCGACAATCGTCGAAAGGATTTGGAATTCGACGTGGGCGATATGGTTTTTGTGAAGATTTCTCCATTGAAGAATGTTATTAGATTCGGGAAGAAAGGAAAGTTAACTCCGAGATTTGTTGGACCATTCCCGATTATCGAGCGTATTGGAAAGCTCGCTTATAGACTGGAGTTACCGGAAAAGATGGCGGGTGTGCACAATGTTTTTCATGTGTCTTATCTACGGAAGTATGTGCATGACCCAAGTACGGTGGTTTCTGCTGATAGCTGTGAAGACTTAGAGGTTGACCCTGTGGTTACGAGACCTCGTAAGCCGCTTCGTATTGTTGAAACCGATACGAAACAGCTTAGGAGGAAGACGATTACGTTGCTCAAGGTACAATGGAGTGATGATGTTAACGACTGTACGTGGGAGGAGGAAGAGAGGATGAAGGCAGCTCATCCCGGACTCTTCAAGGTATGGCCCTAAAGTGTCGTGACATCTCATGAATTTGTAGCTTGTTCTAAGTCTTAGAATTCTGCATGCTAGGTTAGAATTGGATGCATGGTTTGTTGATTGCTATGGATGGTAGGCATGCGGAATAATTGTGATTGTTGTTGTTTGCTTGGAATTTCGGGGGCGAAATTCCTAAGGGGGAGAGAATGTAACGACCCGTATTTTACGTGTCGATGTATCGTAGAATTTACAGGTCGTTAGTGTTGTTTGTGTTGCCTTTAGCTTGAGTTGTTTAGGAGTTAACCCGGGTACAAGTGATGAGTCGTGACCGACTCATAGATAAGTCGTAGACGACTTAAGGGGATGGACCGAGTTAAGGTAGGCAACGGTTTACAGGTTGGACGAGTCATTGAGTAGCCGACTCATAGTAGTTGCCGACTTATAGAAGCGGCGACTTATAGATTAAGTCGTGCACGAGTTACGACTTATAGGGGGGACGGCTTATAGGTTGGGCCGAGATAAGGATGGTGACCGACTCACGAGACAGTGGTTTAAGGGTTAGTGACCGACTTAGGACTTAGACGGGTTAGCAAGATGAGTCGTGGCCGACTCATAGGGTCAACAGGTGATAGGGTTGGCCGACTTAAGTGATGGCCGACTCATGGGTTAGCGGCTTAAGGGGTTTAGGTCTTGAGTCGTTGAAAGGTTAGGTCGGCATAGTAATGAGTCGTAAACGACTCATGTTGATGTCGGCAAAGGGGTCTTGAGTCGTGTGTCGCTAGGTGTTGAGTCGGCCTGGGTTGTTGAGTCGTGTGAATGGCCTGTGTTGAGTCGGCTAGGTGTTAAGTTGTTGAGTCGTTGGCTTGAGTCGGAAGGATGTGCAGTTGAGTCGGCTAGGCATAGGTCGTTGGGGTTGTTGAGTCGGTATGGTGATGAGTCGGGGGCGACTCAGGAGTTGGGTCGGCGACGAGTTAAGGGCGACGACTCATGGTGGTTCTAGCCTATAAATAGAGGGGTTCGGCTCACTTTTTGGCACCGGTTTTTGAAGCGACGAAGTGCTGCCATTTTGAAGACTTGTCTACAACATTTCTTCATCTTCTTTTCTCCATTCCAATCTAATTCTAACATCCATCCAAGATCGAAGATCGAGATCGAAGATCCAAGTGCCAAAGTTGAAGATCTTCATCCGTTCGAGCTAGAATTCGTCGATTTGAGCGAGATATTGCCGGATCAAACCTTGATCTCCGCTGTCCAGATCTGAAGCGTGTTGTTTTTGGAGTGTTTGGGTGATTTGGTGAGTGGTGGTTATCTCTCACGCGGACCCAAAGGAGTATATTGGATCGGTGGCTTGTTTATGTGTTTAAGATAGTGTTTTCTCGCATTTTTCCTAAAGTCTGCATGTAGATACATCACTTTTGAAGATGTTTACTTATGCAAGTTCATTTAATAAGTATTATAGATAAAACCCATGTTTTATATTTGATAGATCTATGCTAAAAACCTATGAATCATGCATGTTGGACTTTTGCTCGTTTATTTACGAAATTGCCATTATACTTGATATTACTTATTTGATCTTGTTTGAATGCTTGATTGTTTGTATTGATGATTGATTTGGATTGTTTCAAGTTAGCTAGAGGTTGATTTGGAACAAGATGGGTTGAGATGATTCAAAAGCTAAGTGGAAAGGCTCTTGAATGATGGAAGCTGCCTATAGCATATGTAGCGGATGCGAAAGCTCATATGGATGGATTCGATGATGATGGACTTTGCCATGATGCGAGAAGGCAAAGCATGAGATTGAGATGAGACTTTGCCATGATGCGAGAAGGAAAAGCATGAGATTGAGATGAGACTTTGTTGTGATGCGATGAGGCAAAGTTTGATGTTGAGATGGGACGGGTCACGATGACGTTCCAAGCACGGGCTGCGACGACGTGCAAAGTTATGTTGATAACTCGGTGATGCGATCCGGGTTGGTGATAATGGTTAGCTTGAGAGGCGCTTGAGCTAGTATGGAAGTAGTCGTCGAGGAGGATGACTAGAAGGCTGAGATCTCATCGTTGTTGAAGGTTCTAGCATGCTCAAAGCAAGAGTACGTTGGAACGGGCTGCGACGACGTTCCAAGCACGGGCTGCGACGACGTGCTAGTACTCTGGGTAGTTGCGAAAATTCCTAGGCACGGGCTGCGACGACGTGCGGAGTTATGGCTAGAACCGGGGTTACCATTAGCCCTTGACAGATGGTCATTCAACTAACGATGGAATCATGGCAATGATAACAGTGATAGCCAGAGTCATGGATGTTTGGTTGTATTATCATTCGGCCTCAAGAGTGGTGTTTTCTGGGTGCTTATCTGATCTTGGTTTAGGCCTTGGGGGTTTGTATTTGGAAAGCATCACCCTTGACTCGAGTGATTATTGCTTTACTTTAATTATCTGCTATGTTATGTTTGCTTCTCCTTAGTGTGTGTCTGGGGGCTATCACTGTAAGAAGAGGTGGAGTGGGATGGTTTGGTTCCTATTCCTTTTATCCCTTATGCTCTTTTGGTATGTTTGATAGTTAATTTACTGCTCACTAAGACTTTGTCTGACTCAAGGTTTTATGTCTCCTCTTATTACCTTGGGCTGTTCATCCATGTTGGGATGGGCAGACTAGGTAGCAGGTGGCAGGTGCTGTGCTTAGAGTTCTCCGTTGATGATGACGAAGACGAGCAGGAGGCTATGCATATTATTTTCTTATATGTACTGGGTATCCGCTGCTGTGTTGATTGAGTGTTATGTAGTGAGGTCTTGATGTATGGATTTGTTGAGATGATTGTATAAAACTACTATGATGTTATATGATGACTTTCTGTTATGAGGCTTCACTATATATTTCTCTATTGTATTTTATCCATGCGCTGTGAGTTACGATAGAGATTCTGCGATTTTATTTTAACCTGACTATCGTCCATGGCTGCCTTGCACACCTTTCAGCGCACTATCTCCTTGTTTTAGTGCGGGAGTCATGGGCGGTCGTCACAATCCCCGTGGCTGGTCTATGAGTTTCCACCGCTGGAGAGTGGTACACCATGGTACTGCACCGTTTCAAATCCATGCACCCATTTCTAAAGGTCGTACGGCACTGTTTCGTCATTTTGGATGGATGTTGCACCTTGCACCGTAGATGTTGCACCCTGTGGATATTGATTTTTCGGAGGGCCATAACTCTTGGCTCGTTTAGAGTTACGAGAGCGATAACCAGTCAGAACGAAGGTATCTATGAGTTCTACAGTTATGACCGCTTTCAGCCGTCACTGGTTAGTTTCATACCCAAAAAATCCTATCCGGACCTCAATCGGGTCATGGAAGTTTTTAACCCTTCGTTTTTCCTCACGTGGATTTTTTTCTATAAAACGGGATCCCCATGGCTGGTCTATGATTTGCCATCGCTGGAAAGTGGTGCACCATGGTACCGCACCGTTTCAAATCCATGGACCCATTTGAATAGGTCGTACGGCACTGTTTCGTCATTTTGGACGGATGTTGCACCTTGCACCGTAGATGTTGCACCCTGTGGATATCGATTCTTCGGAGAGACATAACTCTTGGCTCGTTTAGAGTTACGGGAGCCATAACCAGTCAAAACGAAGGTATCTGTGAGTTCTGCAGCTATGACGGCTTTTAGCCGTCACTGGTTAGTTTCATACCCAAAAAATCCTATCCGAACCTCAATCGGGTCATGGAAGTTTTTTACCCTTCGTTTTTCCTCACGTGGATTTTTTCAGTAAAATGGGATCCCCGTGGCTGGTCTATGATTTACCATCGCTGAAGAGTGGTGCACCATGGTATTGCACCATTTCAAATCCATGCACCCATTTCTAAAGGTCGTACGGCACTGTTTCGTCATTTTGGACGGATGTTGCACCGTCCACCGTAGATGTTGCACCCTGTGCATATCAATTCTTCGGAGGGCCATAACTCTTGGCTCGTTTAGAGTTACGGGAGCCATAACCAGTAAAAACGAAGGTATTTGTGAGTTCTACAACAATGATGGATTTCAGCCGTCACTGGTTAGTTTCATACCCAAAAAATCCAATCCGAACCTCAGTCGGATCATGGAAGTTTTTTACCCTTCGTTTTTCGTCACGAGGAGTTTTTCTGTAAAACGAGATCCCCGTGGCTGGTCTATGATTTACCATCACTGGAGAGTGGTGCACCATGGTACTGCACCGTTTCAAATCCATGCACCCATTTCTAAAGGTCGTATGACACTGTTTCGTCATTTTCGACGGATGTTGCACCTTGCAACGTAGATGTTGCACCCTGTGGATATCGATTCTTCGAAGGGCCATAACTCTTGGCTCGTTTAGAGTTACGGGAGCCATAACCTGTCAAAACGAAGGTATCTGTGAGTTCTACAGCTATGACAGTTTTCAGCCGCCACCGGTTAGTTTCTTACCCAAAAAATCCTATCCGAACCTCAATCGGGTCATGGAAGTTTTTTACCCTTCATTTTTCCTCACTTGGATTTTTTCTGTAAAACGGGATCCCCGTGGCTGGTCTAAGATTTACCATCGCTGGAGAGTGGTGCACCATGGCACTGCACCGCTTCAAATCCATGCACCTGTTTCGAAAGGTCGTACGGCACTGTTTCGTCATTTTGGACGGATGTTGCACCTTGCATCGTAGATAGTCCACCCTGTGGATATCGATTCTTCGGAGGGACATAACTCTTGGCTCGTTTAGAGTTACGGGAGCCATAACCAGTCAAAACGAAGGTATCTATGAGTTCTAGAGCTATGACGGCTTTCAGCCTTCACTGGTTAGTTTCATACCCAAAAAATGCTATCCGAACCTCAATCGGGTCATGGATGTTTTTTACACTTCGTTTTTCCTCACGTGGATTTTTTCTGTAAAACGGGATCCCCGTGGCTGGTCTTTGATTTACCATCGCTGGAGAGTGGTGCACCATGGTACTGCACCGTTTCAAATCCTTGCACCCATTTCTAAAGGTCGAACGACACTGTTTCGTCATTTTGGACGGATGTTGCACCTTGCACCGTAGATGTTGCACCCTGTGGATATCGATTCTCCGGAGGGCCATAACTCCTGGCTCGTTTAGAGTTTTGGAAGCCATTACCAGTCAAAACGAAGGTATATGTGAGTTCTACAGCAATAACGGCTTTCAGCCATCACTGGTTAGTTTCATACCCAAAAAATCCCATCCGAACCTCAATCGTGTCATGGAAGTTCTTTACCCTTCGTTTTTCATCACGTGGATTTTTTCTTTAAAACAGGATCCCCGTGGCTGGTCTAATATTTAACATCGCTGGAGAGTGGTGCACCATGGTACTGCAACGTTTCAAATCCATGCACCCATTTCTAAAGGTCGTACGACACTGTTTCGTCATTTTGGACGGATGTTGCACCTTGCACCGTAGATGTTGCACCCTGTGGATATCGATTCTTCGGAGGGACATATCTCTTGGCTCGTTTAGAGTTACGGGAGCCATAAACTGTCAAAAAGAAGGTATCTGTGCGTTCTACAGCTATGACAACTTTCAGCCGTCACTGGTTAGTTTCATACCCAAAAAATCCTATCCGAACTCCAATCGGGTCAAGGAAGTTTTTTACCCTTCGTTTTATCGTCACGTGGATTTTTTCTGTGAAACGGGATCCCCGTGGCTGGTCTATGATTTACCATCGCTGGAGAGTGGTGTACCATTGTACTGCATCGTTTCAAATCCACGCACCTATTTCTAAAGTTCGTACCGCACTGTTTCATCATTTTGGACGGATGTTGCACCATGCACCATAGATGTTGCACCCTGTGGATATCGATTTTTTCGGAGGGCCATAACTCTTGGCTCGTTTAGAGTTACGCGAGCCATAACCAGTCAAAACGAAGGTATCTGTGAGTTCTACACCTATGAGGGATTTCAGTCGTCACTGGTTAGTTTCGTACCCAAAAAATCCTATCCGAACCTCAATCGGGTCATGGAAGTTTTTTACCCTTCGTTTTTCCTTACGTGGATTTTTTCTGTAAAACGGGATCCCCGTGGCTGGTCTATGATTTACCATCGCTGGAGAGTGGTTCACCATGGTACTGCACCGTTTCAAATCCATGCACCCATTTCCAAAGGTCGTACAGCACTGTTTCGTCATTTTGGACGCATGTCGCACCTTGCACCGTAGATGTTGCACCCTGTGCATATCAATTCTTCGGAGGGCCATAACTCTTGGCTCGTTTAGAGTTACAGGAGCCATAACCAGGCAAAACGTAGGTATCTGTGAGTTCTACAGGTATGATGGCTTTTAGCCGTCACTGGTTAGTTTCATACCCAAAAAATCCTATCCGGACCCCAATCGGGTCATGAAAGTTTTTACCCTTCGTTTTTCATCACGTGGATTTTTTCTGTAAAACGGGATCCCCGTGGCTGGTCTATGAGTTACCATCGCTGGAGAGTGGTGCACCATCGTACTGCGCCATTTCAAATCCATGCACGCATTTCTAAAGTTCGTACGGCATTGTTTCGTCATTTTGGACGGATGTTGCACCTTGCACCGTAGATGTTGCGCCCTGTAGATATTGATTCTTCGGAGGGCCATAACTCTTGGCTCGCTCAGAGATAAGGGAGCCATAACTAGTCAAAAGGAAGGTATCTGTGAGTTCTGCAGCTATGACAACTTTCAGCCGTCACTGGTTAGTTTCATACCCAAAAAATCCTATCCGAACCTCAATCGGGTCAAGGAAGTTTTTTACCCTTCGTTTTATCGTCACGTGGATTTTTTTTGTAAAACGGAATCCCCGTGGCTGGTCTATGATTTACCATCGCTGGATAGTGGTGCACCATGGTACTGCACCGTTTCAAATCCATGCACCCATTTCTAAAGGTCGTACCGCACTGTTTCGTCATTTTGGACGGATGTTGCACCTTGCACCGTAGATGTTGCACCCTGTGGATATCGATTCTTCGGAGGGCCATAACTCTGGGCTCGTTTTGATTTACGGGAGCCATAACCCGTCAAAACGAAGGTGACTATGAGTTCTACAGCTATGACGGCTTTCAGCCGTCACTGGTTAGTTTCATATCCAAAAAATCCTTTCCGAACCTCAATCGGGTCATGGAAGTTTTTTACCCTTCGTTTTTCCTCACGTGCATTTTTTCTGTAAAACGGGATCCCCGTGGCTGGTCTAAAATTTACCATCGCTGGATAGTGGTGCACCATGGTACTGCACCGTTTCAAATCCATGCACCCGTTTCTAAAGGTCGTACGACGATGTTTCGTCATTTTGGAGGGATGTTGCACCTTGCACCGTAGATGTTGCACCCTGTGGATATCGATTCTTCGGAGGGTCATAACTCTTGGCTCGTTTAGAGTTACGGAAGCCATAACCAGTTAAAGCGAAGGTATCTATGAGTTCTACAGCTATGACCGCTTTCAGCCGTCACTGGTTAGTTTCATACCCAAAAAATCCTATTCGAACCTCAATCGGGTCATGGAAGTTTTTTACCCTTCGTTTTTCGTCACATGGATATTTTTTTTTAAAACGGGATCCCCGTGGCTGGTCTATGAGTTACCATCGCTGGAGAGTGGTGCACCATGGTATTACACCGTTTCAAATCCATGCACCCATTTCTAAAGGTCGTACAACATTGTTTCGTCATTTTGGACGGATGTTGTACCTTGCACCGCAGATGTTGCACACTGTGGATATCGATTCTTCGGAGGGCCGTAACTCTTGGCTCGTTTAGAGTTGCGGGAGCCATAACCAGTCAAAACGAAGGTATCTGTGAGTCCTACTGTTATGACCGCTTTCAGCCGTCACTGGTTAGTTTCATACCCAAAAAATCATATCCAAACCTCAATCGGGTCATGGAAGTTTTTTACCCTTCGTTTTTCGTCACGTGGATTTTTTCTGTAAAACGTGATCCCCGTGGCTGGTCAATGAGTTACCATCGATGGCGAGTGGTGCACCATGGTACTGCACCGTTTCAAATCCATGGACCCATTTCTAAAGGACGTACGGCACTGTTTTGTCATTTTGGACGGATGTTGCACCCTGCACCGTAGATGTTGCACCCTGTGGATATCGATTCTTCGGAGGGCCATAACTCTTGGATTGTTTAGAGTTATGGGAGCCAGAACCAGTCAAAACGCGGGTATCTGTGAGTTCTACAACTATGATGGCTTTCAGCCGTCACTGGTTAGTTTCATACCCAAAAAAGCCTATACGAACCTCAATCGGGTTATGGAAGTTTTTTACCCTTCGTTTTTCCTCACGTGGATCTTTTCTGTAAAACGGGATCCCCGTGGCTGGTCTATGATTTACCATCGCTGGAGAGTGGTGCACCACGGTTCTGTACCGTTTCAAATCCGTGCACCCATTTCTAAAGGTCGTACGGCACTGTTTCGTCATTTTGGACGGATGTTGCACCTTGCACCGTAGATGTTGCATCCTGTGGATATCGATTCTTCGGAGGGCCATAACTCTTGGCTCGTTTAGAGTTACGGGAGCCATAACTAGTGAAAACGAAGGTATCTGTGAGTTTTACAGCAATAATGGCTTTCAGCCGTCACTGGTTAGTTTCATATCCAAAAAATCCTATACGAACCTCAATCGGGTCATATAAGTTTTTTACCCTTCGTTTTTCCTCACGTGGATTTTTTCTATAAAACGGGATGCCCGTGGCTGGTCTATGAGTTACCATCGCTGGAGAGTGGCACCAAGTTACTGCACCGTTTCAAATCCATGCACCCATTTCTAAAGGTCGTACTGCACTGTTTCCTCATTTTGGACGGATGTTGCACCTTGCACCGTAGATGTTGCACCCTGTGGATATCGATTCTTCGAAGGGCATAACTCTTGGCTCGTTTAGAGTTACGGGAGCCATGACTAGTCAAAATGATGGTATCTGTGAGTTCTACAGCTATGACGGCTTTCAGCCATCACTGGTTAGTTTCATACCCAAAAAATCCTATCCGAACCTCAATAGGGTCATGGAAGTTTTTTACCACGTGGATTTTTTCTGTAAAACGGGATCCCCGAGGCTGGTCTATGAGTTACCATCGCTAGAGAGTGGTGCACCATGGTACTGCACCATTTCAAATCCATGCACCCATTTCTAAAGGTCGTACGGCACTGTTTCGTGATTTTGGACGGATGTTGCACCTTGCACCGTAGAAGTTGCACCCTGTGCATATCGATTCTTCGGAGGGCCATAACACTTGGCTCGTTTAGAGTTACGGGAGCCATAACCAGTCAAAAGGAAGGTATATGTGAGTTCTACAGCTATGACAGCTTTCAGCGGTCACTGGTTAGTTTCATACCCAAAAAATCCTATCCGAACCTCAATCGGGTCATTGAAGTTTTTTACCCTTCGTTTTTCCTCAGGTGGATTTTTTCTGTAAAACGGGATCCCCGTGGCTGGTCTAAGATTTACCATCGCTGGAGAGTGGTGCACCATGGTACTGCACCGTTTCAAATCCATGCACCCATTTCTAAAGGACGTACGGCACTGTTTCGTCATTTTGGACGAATGTTGCACCTTGCACCGTAGATGTTGCACCCTGTGGATATCGATTCTTCGGAGGGACATAAATCTTGGCTCGTTTAGAGTTACGGGAGCCATAACATGTCAAAAAGAAGGTATCTGTGAGTTGTACAGCTATGAAAACTTTCGGCCATCACTGGTTAGTTTCATACCCAAAAAATCCTATCCGAACTCCAATCGGGTCAAGGAAGTTTTTTACCCTTCGTTTTATCGTCACGTGGATTTTTTCTGTAAAACGGGATCCCCGTGGCTGGTCAATGATTTACCATCGCTGGAGAGTGGTGCACCATGGTACTGCACCGTTTCAAATCCATGCACCCATTTCTAAAGGTCGTACCGCACTGTTTCGTCATTTTGGACGGATGGTGCACCTTGCACCGTAGATGTTGCACCCTGTGGATATCGATTCTTCGGAGGGCCATAACTCTTGGCTCGTTTAGAGTTACGGGAGCCATAACCAGTCAAAACGAAGGTATCTGTGAGTTCTACAGCTATGACGGATTTCAGACGTCACTGGTTAGTTTCATACCCAAAAAATCCTTTCCGAACCACAATCGGGTCATGGAAGTTTTTTACCCTTCGTTTTTCGTCGCGTGGATTTTTTCTGTAAAACGGGATCCCCGTGGCTGGTCTATGAGTTACCATCGCTGGAGAGTGGTGCACCATGGTACTGCACCGTTTCAAATCCATGCACCCATTTCTAAAGGTCGTACGGCACTGTTTCGTCATTTTGGACGGATGTTGCACCTTGCACCGTAGATGTTGCACCCTGTGGATATCGATTCTTCGAAGGGCATAACTCTTGGCTTGCTTAGAGTTACGGGAGCCATAACCAGTCAAAACGATGGTATCTGTGAGTTCTACAGCTATGATAGCTTTCAGCCATCACTGGTTAGTTTCATACCCAAAAAATCCTATCCGAACCTCAATCGGGTCATGGAAGATTTTTACCCTTCGTTTTTTCTCACGTGGATTTTTTCTATAAAACAGGATCCCCGTGGCTGGTCTATGATTTACCATCGCTGGAAAGAGGTGCACCATGATAACGTACCGTTTCAAATCCATGCAAACATTTCTAAAGGTCGTACGACACTGTTTCGTCATTTTGGACGGATGTTGCACCTTGCACCGTATATGTTGCACCCTGTGGATATCGATTTTCCGGAGGGCCATAACTCTTGGCTTGTTTAGAGTTTCGGAAGCCATAACCAGTCAAAACGAAGGTATATGTGAGTTCTACAGCTATAACGGCTTTCAGCCGTCACTGGTTACTTTCATACCCAAAAAATCCTATCCGAACCTCAATCGTGTCATGGAAGTTTTTTACCCTTCGTTTTTTCTTACGTGGATTTTTTCTGCAAAACGGGATCCCCGTGGCTCGTCTAATATTTAACATCGCTGAAGAGTGGTGCACCATGGTACTGCACCGTTTCAAATCCATGCAACCATTTCTAAAGGTCGTACGGCACTGTTTCGTCATTTCGGATGGATGTTGCACCTTGCACCGTAGATGTTGCACCCTGTGGATATCGATTCTTCGGAGGGACATAACTCTTGGCTCGTTTAGAGTTACGGCAGCCATAACCAGTCAAAAAGAAGGTATCTGTGAGTTCTACAGCTATGACAACTTTCAACCGTCACTGGTTAATTTCATACCCAAAAAATCCTATCCGAACCCAATCGGGTCAAGGAAGTTTTTTACCCTTCGTTTTATCGTCACGTGGATTTTTTTTGTAAAACGGGATCCCCGCGGCTGGTCTATGATTTACCATCGCTGGAGAGTGGTGCACCATGGTACTGCAACGTTTCAAATCCATGCACCCATTTCTAAAGGTCGTACCACACTGTTTCGTCATTTTGGACGGATGTTGCACCTTGCACCGTAGATGTTGCACCCTGTGGATATCGATTCTTCGGAGGGCCATAACTCTTGGCTCGTTTAGAGTTATGGGAGCCATAACCAGTCAAAACGAAGGTATTTGTGAGTTCTATAGCTATGATGGATTTCTGCGGTCACTGGTTAGTTCATACCCAATAAATCCTATTCGAACCTCAATCGGGTCATGGAAGTTTTTTACCCTTCGTTTTCCTCACGTGGATTTTTTCTGTAGAACGGGATCCCCGTGGCTGGTCTATGATTTACCATCGCTGGATAGTGGGGCACCACGGTACTGCATCGTTTCAAATCCACGCACTCATTTCTAAAGGTCGTACCGCACTGTTTCGTCATTTTGGACGGATGTTGCACCTTGCACCGTAGATGTTGCACCCTGTGGATATCGATTCTTCGAAGGGCATAACTCTTGGCTCGTTTAGAGTTACGGGTGCCATAACCAATCAAAACGAAGGTATCTGTGAGTTCTACAGCTTTGATGGATTTCAGCCGTCAATGGTTAGTTTCATACCCGAAAAATCCTATCCGAACCTCAATCGGGTCATGGAAGTTTTTTACCCTTTGTTTTTCCTCACGTGGATTTTTTCTGTAAAACGGGATCCCCGTGGCTGGTCTATGATTTACCATAGCTGGAGAGCGGTGCACCATTGTACTGCACCATTTCAAATCCATGCACCCATTTCTAAAGGTCGTACGGCACTGTTTCGTCATTTCGGACGGATGTTGCACCTTGCACCGTAGATGTTGCACCCTGGGGATAACGATTCTTCGGAGGGCCATAACTCTTGGCTCGTTTAGAGTTACGGGAGCCATAACCAGTTAAAAAGAAGGTATCTGTGAGTTCTACGGCAATGACAGCTTTCAGCAGTCACTGGTTAGTTTCATACCCAAAAAATCCTATCTGAACCTCAATAGGGTCGTGGAAGTTTTTTACCCTTCTTTTTTCGTCACATGGATTTTTTCTGTAAAACGGGATCCCCGTGGCTGGTCTTTAGTTACCATCGCTGGAGAGTGGTGCACCATGGTACTGCACCGTTTCAAATCCATGGACCCATTTCTAAATGTCGTACGACACTTTTTCGTCGTTTTGGACGGATGTTGCACCTTGCACCGTAGATGTTGCACCCTATGGATATCGATTCTTCGGAGGGCCATAACTCTTGGCTTGTTTAGAGTTACGGGAGCCATAACCAGTCAAAAGGAATGTATCTGTGAGTTCTACAGCTATGACAGCTTTAAGCCCCTACTGGTTTGTTTCATACCCAAAAAATCCTATCCGAACCTCAATCGGGTCAGGGAAGTTTTTTACCCTTCGTTTTTCCTCACGTGGATTTTTTCTGTAAAACGGGATCCCCGTGGCTGGTCTATGATTTACCATCGCTGGAGAGGGGTGCACCATGGTACTGCACCCTTTAAAATCCATGCACCCATTTCTAAAGGTCGTACCACACTGTTTCGTCATTTTGGACGGATGTTGCACCTTGCACCGTAGATGTTGCACCCTGTGGGTATCGATTCTTCGAAGGGCCGTAACTCTTGGCTCGTTTAGAGTTACGGAGCCATAACCAATCAAAACGAAGGTATCTGTGAGTTCTACAGCTATGATGGATTTCGGCCGTCACTGGTTAGTTTCATACCCAAAAAATCCTATCCGAACCTCAATTGGGTCATGGAAGTTTTTTACCCTTCGTTTTTTCTCACGTGGATTTTTTCTGTAAAACGGGATCCCCGTGGCTGGTCTATGATTTACCATCGCCGGAGAGTAGCGCACCATGGTACTGCACCGTTTCAAATCCATGCACCCATTTCTAAAGGTCGTACGACACTGTTTCGTCATTTTGGACGGATGTTGCACCTTGCATCGTAGATGTTGCACCCTGTGGATATCGATTTTTCGGAGGGCCATAATTCTTGGCTCGTTTAGAGTTACGGGAGTCATAACCAGTCAAAACGAAGGTATCTTTGAGTTCTACAGCTATGACGGATTTCAGCCGTCACTGGTTAGTTTCATACCCAAAAAATCCTATCCGAACCTCAATCGGGTCATGGAAGTTTTTTACCCTTCGTTTTTCGTCACGCGGATTTTTTCTGTAAAACGGGATCCCCGTGGCTGGTCTATGAGTTACCATCGCTGGAGAGTGGTGCACCATGGTACTGCACCGTTTCAAATCCATGCACCCATTTCTAATGGTCGTACCGCACTGTTTCGTCATTTTGGACGGATGTTGCACCTTGCACCGTAGATGTTGCACCCTGTGGATATCGATTCTTCGAAGGGCATAACACTTGGCTCGCTTAGAGTTACGGGAGCCATAACCAGTCAAAACGATGGTATCTGTGAGTTCTACAGCTATGTCAGCTTTCAGCCGTCACTGGTTAGTTTCATACCCAAAAAATCCTATCCGAACCTCAATCGGGTCATGGAAGTTTTTTACCCTTCGTTTTTTCTCACGTGGATTTGTTCTATAAAACGGGATCCCCGTGGCTGGTCTATGATTTACCATCGCTGGAGAGTGGTGCACCATGATATCGCACCGTTTCAAATCCATGCAAACATTTCTAAAGGTCGTACGACACTGTTTCGTCATTTTGGACGGATGTTGCACCTTGCACCGTATATGTTGCACCTTGTGGATATCGATTTTCCAGAGGGCCATAACTCTTGGCTTGTTTAGAGTTTCGGAAGCCATAACCAGTCAAAACGAAGGTATATGTGAGTTCTACAGCTATAACGGCTTTCAGCCATCACTGGTTAGTTTCATACCCAAAAAATCCTATCCGAACCTCAATTGGGTCATGGAAGTTTTTTACCCTTCGTTTTTTCTTACATGGATTTTTTCTGTAAAACGGGATCCCTGTGGCTCGTCCAATATTTAACATCGCTGGACAGTGGTGCACCATGGTACTGCACCGTTTCAAATCCATGCACCCGTTTCAAATCCATGCACCCATTCTTCGGAGGGACATAACTCTTGGCTCGTTTAGAGTTACGGGAGCCATAACCAGTCAAAAAGAAGGTATCTGTGAGTTCTACTGCTATGACAACTTTCAACCGTCACTGGTTAATTTCATACCCAAAAAGTCCTATCCGAACTCCAATCGGGTGAAGGAAGTTTTTTACCCTTCGTTTTATCGTCACGTGGATTTTTTCTGTAAAACGGGATCCCCACGGCTGGTCTATGATTTACCATCGCTGGAGTGTGGTGCACCATGGTACTGCACCATTTCAAATCCATGCACCCATTTCTAAAGGTCGTACCGCACTGTTTCGTCATTTTGGACGGATGTTGCACCTTGCACCGTAGATGTTGCACCCTGTGGATATCGATTCTTCGAAGGGCCATAACTCTTGGCTCGTTTAGAGTTACGGGAGCCATAACCAGTCAAAACGAAGGTATCTGTGAGTTCTACGGCTATGACGGATTTCAGCCGTCACTGGTAAGTTTCATACCCAAAAAAATCCTATCCGAACCTCAATCGGGTCATGGAAGTTTTTTACCCTTCGTTTTTTCTCACGTGGATTTTTTCTGTAAAACGGGATCCCCGTGGCTGGTCTATGATTTACCATCGCCGGAGAGTAGTGCACCATGGTACTGCACCGTTTCAAATCCATGCACCCATTTCTAAAGGTCGTACGACACTGTTTCGTCATTTTGGACGGATGTTGCACCTTGCACCGTAGATGTTGCACCCTGTGGATATCGATTCTTCGGAGGGCCATAACTCATGTCTCGTTTAGAGTTACGGGAGCCGTAACCAGTCAAAAGGAAGGTATCTATGTGTTCTACATTTGTGACAGCTTTCAGCCGTCACTGGTTAGTTTCACACCCAAAAAATCCTATCCGAACCTCAATCGGGTCATGGAAGCTTTTACCCTTCGTTTTTCCTCACGTGGGTTTTTTCTGTAAAACGGGATCCCCGTGGCTAGTCTAAGATCTACCATTGCTGTAGAGTGGTGCACCATGGTACTGCACCGTTGCAAATCCACGTACCCATTTTTAAAGGTCGTACGGCACTGTTTCGTCATTTTGGACGGATGTTGCACCTTGCACCGTAGATGTTGCACCCTGTGGATATCAATTCTTCGGAGGGACATAACTCTTGGCTCGTTTAGAGTTACGGGAGCCATAAACAGTCAAAACGAAGGTATCCATGAGTTCTACAGCCATGACCGCTTTCAGCCGTCACTGGTTAGTAGCATATCAAAAAAATCCTATCCGAACCTCAATCGGGTCATGGAAGTTTTTTACCCTTCGTTTTTCGTCACGTGGATTTTTTCTGTAAAACGGGATCCCCGTGGCTGGTCTATGAGTTACCATCGCTGGAGAGTGGTGCACCATGGTACAGCACTGTTTCAAATCCATGCACCCATTTCTAAAGGTCGTACGGCACGGTTTCGTCATTTTGGACGGATGTTGCACCTTGCGCCGTAGATGTTGCACCCTATGGATATCGATTATTCGGAGGGCCATAACTCTTGGCTCGTTTAGAGTTACGGGAGCCATAACCAGTCAAAACGAAGGTATCTGTGAGTTCTACAGCTATGATCGCTTTCAGCCGTCACCGGTTAGTTTCATACCCAAAAAATCCTATCCGAACCTCAATCGGGTCATGGAAGTTTTTTACCCTTCGTTTTATCGTCACGTGGATTTTTTCTGTAAAACGGGATCCCCATGGCTGGTCAAAGATTTACCATCGCTGGAGAGTGGTGCACCATGGTACTTCACCATTTCAAATCCATGGACCCATTTCTAAAGGTCGTACGGCACTGTTTCGATATTTTGGACGGATGTTGCACCTTGCACCATAGATGTTGCACCTTGTGGATATCGATTCTTCGGACGGCCATAACTCTTGGTTCGTTTAGAGTTACGGGAGCCATAACCACTCAAAACGAAGGAATCTGTGAGTTCTACGGCTATGACGGCTTTCAGCCGTCACTGGCTATTTTCATACCCACAAAATCCTATACGAACCTCAATCGGGTCATGGAAGTTTTTTACCCTTCGTTTTTCCTTACGTGGATTTTTTCTTTAAAACGGGATCCCCATGGCTGGTCTATGATTTACCATCGCTGGAGAGTGGTGCCCCATGGTACTGCACCGTTTCAAATCCATGCACCCATTTCTAAAGGTCGTACGGCACTGTTTCGTCATTTTAGACGGATGTTGCACCTTGCACCGTAGATGTTGCACCCTATGGATATCAATTCTTCGGAGGGCCATAACTCTTGGCTCGTTTAGAGTTACGGGAGCCATAACCAGTCAAAACGAAGGTATCTGTGAGTTCTACAGCTATGACTGCTTTCAGCCGTCACTGGTTAGTTTCATACCCAAAAAATCCTATCCGAACCTCAATCGGGTCAAGGAAGTTTTTTAACCTTCGTTTTATCGTCACGTGGATTTTTTCTGTAAAACGGGATCCCCATGGCTGGTCTATGATTTACCATCGCTGGTGAGTGGTAAACCATGGTACTTTACCGTTTCAAATCCATGGACCCATTTCTAAAGGTCATACGGCACTGTTTCGTCATTTTGGACGGATGTTGCACCTTGCACCGTAGATGTTGCACCCTGTGGATATCGATTCTTCGGAGGGCCATAACTCTTGGCTATTTTAGAGTTACGGGAGCCATAACCAGTCAAAACGAAGGTATCTGTGAGTTCTACAGCTATGACGGTTTTCAGCCGTCACTGGTTAGTTTCATACCCAAAAAATCCTATACGAACCTCAATCGGGTCATGGAAGTTTTTTTACCCTTCGTTTTTCCTCACGTGGATTTTTTCTTTAAAACGGGATCCCCGTGGCTGGTCTATGATTTACCATCGCTGGAGAGTGGTGCACCATGGTACTGCACCATTTCAAATCCATGCACCCATTTCTAAAGGTCGTACGACACTGTTTCGTCATTTTGGACGGATGTTGCACCTTACACCATAGATGTTGCACCCTGTGGATATCGATTCTTCAGAGGGCCATAACTCATGGATCGTTTAGTGTTACAGGAGCTATAACCAGTCAAAACGAAGGTATCTGTGAGTTCTACAGCTATGACGGATTTCAGCCATCACTGGTTAGTTTCGTACACAAAAAATCCTATCCGAACCTCAATCGGGTCATGGAAGTTTTTTACCCTTCGTTTTTCCTCTCCGTGGATTTTTTCTGTAAAACGGGATCCCCGTGGCTGGTCTAATATTTAACATCACTGGATAGTCGTGCACCATGGTGCTGCACCGTTTCAAATCCATGCACCCATTTCTAAAGGTCGTACGGCACTGTTTCGTCATTTTGGACGGATGTTGCACCTTGCACCGTAGATGTTGCACCATGTGGATATCGATTCTTCGGAGGGCCATAACTCTTGGCTCATTTAGAGTTACGGGAACCATAACCAGTCAAAAAGAAGGTATCTATCAGTTCTACAGCTATGACCGCTTTCCGCCGTCACTGGTTTGTTTCATACCCAAAAAATCCTATCCGAACCTCAATTAGGTCATGGAAGTTTTTTACCCTTTCGTTTTTCGTCACGAGGATTTTTTCTGTAAAACGAGATCCCCGTGGCTGGTCTATGAGTTACCATCGCTGGAGAGTGGTGCACCATGGTACTGCACCGTTTCTAATCCATGGACCCATTTCTAAAGGTCGTACGGCACTGTTTCGTCATTTTGGATGGATGTTGCACCTTGCGCCGTAGATGTTGCACCCTATGGATATCGATTCTTCGGAGGGCCATAACTCTTGGCTCGTTTAGAGTTACGGGAACCATAACCAGTCAAAAAGAAGGCATCTATCAGTTCTACAGCTATGACCGCTTTCCGCCGTCACTGGTGAGTTTCATACCCAAAAAATCCTATACGAACCTCAATCGGGTCATGGAAGTTTTTTATCCTTTGTTTTTCCTCATGTTGAATTTTTCTGTAAAACGGGATCCCCGTGGCTGGTCTATGATTTACCATCGCTGGAGAGTGGTGCACCACTGTACTGCACCGTTTCAAATCCATGCACCCATTCCTAAAGGTCGTACGGCACTGTTTCGTCATTTTGGACCGATGTTGCACCTTGAACCGTAGATGTTGCACCCTGTGGATGTCGATTCTTCGGAGGGCCATAACTCTTGGCTCGTTTAGAGTTACAGTAGCTATAACCATTCAAAACTAAGGTATCTATGAGTTCTACAGCTATGACGGATTTCAGCCGTCACTGGTTAGTTTCGTACCCAAAAAAACCTATCCGAACCTCAATCGGGTCATGGAAGTTTTTTACCCTTCGTTTTTCATCACGAGGATTTTTTCTGTAAAACGGGATCCCCGTGGCAGGTCTAATATTTAACATCACTGGAGAGTGGTGCACCATGGTGCTGCACCGTTTCAAATCCATGCACCCATTTCTAAAGGTTGTACGACACTGTTTCGTCATTTTGGACGGATGTTGCACCTTGCACCGTAGATGTTGCACCCTGTGGATATCGATTCTTCGGAGGGCCATAACTCTTGGCTCGTTTAGAGTTACGGGAGCCATAACCAGTCAAAAAGAAAGTATCTGTGAGTTCTACAGCTATGACAGCTTTCAGCCGTCACTGGTTAGTTTCATAGCCAAAAAATCCTATCCGAACCTCAATCGGGTCAAGGAAGTTTTTTACCCTTCGTTTTATCGTCACGTGGATTTTTTCGGTGATACGCGATCCCCGTGGCTGGTCTATGATTTTCCATCACTGGAGAGTGGTGAACCATGGTACTGCAACGTTTCAAATCCATGCACCCATTTCTAAAGGTCGTTGTAATGACCCACAATATTTACACAACTATGATATTGTGATTTAAACAAGTATAAAGTATTGAAGTATATTTGTATACACATTTGGCATGACTTGGGGGTAAATTTGTGATTTCCCAATTGTTAAAACCCTAGCCGTGAGTGGATTAAAAAAAAGAAGAAAAGAAAGATGTGGCCGCTGTTTTCATTCAACTCTCTCGTTTCAAAACAAAACTAAAATGGCCGAAGCCCTAGAAAACAGATTGGGGAAAAATTGTCTTGCTGTATCGAATGGCGTTGGATTCGTGAGAAAAAAGGGAAAATCTATGGCAATATCTAGGGGATTTACATCTCATATAGCTAGGTGAGTGTTCTTAATCTTGATTTGGCAATAAGTCCTATCTCAGGCAGCCATAGTTATATTTCTGCAAAGAAATTTGTGTGTATGGATGCTTTGCGTGTATTGATGCTTGTTAATGATTGTTTGATCCTTGGTTGCTTGCGTATCCATATATTGGTGATGATTAAGTCTGATTATGTTCATATCTGTACCTGAGATGATATCTATTCACTATTATGTCACGATGCACTGATTTAACACTTGTATTACTACCAAATGAATTGTTTAAGTACACTCATACCAGACGTATCATGTCTGACCCTGTTGATTGTCTCGACAATCTCCTGGGTTGTCTCATTCAACGAGGCAGTTCGGGATGATGTCTTTACAGGTTGCTATGCACACTTTGATGAGATGATGATTTAAGAGATGGACTTAAAATGATTTATCACTGCATGTAGATGATATGAAGAAAGTATTTAAGTATTTTCATTGTCACTTCATATGTATTGCTGAACTAAAATATGTATGTAATGCCATGAACAGTGAACCATCATGTGTTAGATTGATTTGTATATAAATCTTGAAAACTGTATTGTCTTATATGTAATTGCAAGTTTGAAACTGTAACACTGGGATTGTTCAGTTTTTTTATATATTTTCTGAAATCTGTATTTGGAGAATAACTGGTGTCAAGGCAGTATACACAAGTGTTTACACTTGTGTATATGTGCAGACCCATAGATCTGCTGAGTTTTGTGATTTAAAGGATTTTTTTTGGATTTTGTTCGAGTTTCCTTTCAGAAGTTTTGGGGAAAATCTTTATAAACTTATTTTGATGGATTATTTCTATTTTTATGCATAAGCATATGTGAATTTGGAGTTTGATTTTAGTATGTAATTATCATATCTATGAATATATATATTTATTTGTTTTTGGCAAGTTGAATGCCTTGAGTATGAAAAGAAAAGATGAGATTTATATTTCTCTATGTTATGGTTTTTCTGAGATCAAATTACCTATGGTTTTGGGAGATTATATGGATCTGAATCCACACTTTTGAGATATGAACTTTCATCTGAGCATCTGAGTTTTGATAAATGTGTTTTCCTTGATATAAAATGTTTATTCTGGAAAAAAATGAAGTTTTATGGGGGATTTGGATTTATATAAGAATTTGAAATAATTTCTGAAATGAGTTTAAGAACTT
Organism: Allium cepa; assembly: GCA_030765085.1. Lineage (NCBI taxonomy): Eukaryota > Viridiplantae > Streptophyta > Magnoliopsida > Asparagales > Amaryllidaceae > Allium > Allium cepa. The sequence continues at coordinate 29,713,511 of CM060943.1, read as the reverse complement.
ACAGCCTCATGTACTTTATATATCTGAAATGTATTTAGTTGTTTTAACAGCATGACTTACAAGTTTGAACTATATTTATATGTTTTGGCATATTTGATGCCGTAGACCTTTGAAGGAAAGATGGATTTTAATGCTTTCTAATGCATTATGATTTTTGAAATGAAATTTCTATGTTAAGTGGCTGTGGCTATTTGAATCTGAATACAACATATAGCTAATACATGTTCATGTAATTGATTCTTGAATTGTATTGAGGACTTGCCATATAAATTAATATACGTGCATGCCCTTACTTTATATTTCTAAAATGAATGAGCTCAGTTTGAATAGTTTTGCAAAAGAAAGTTAACTAGTAAATTGTTTTGATTCTCTTACACTATATTCATAAGATTTCTGGAAATGGATTACAAGTCCATGTATTATCTTGAGACTTTTATAAAAGGAACTTGTAAGCTTCAAATTGTTTATGTTAAAAATATTTGCATGATGCAGAATGGCTTTTGTCCTTACATCAGTGATATGTTTTCAGTTTTAAACAAAGATAGTTGATGCAAATTCATCTTTTATGTCTGAATATAACTTTCATGAATGAGAAAGAGGAAAACTCGATGACCTCATTTTTGTATAGTTGGATTGGTTATCCTTTGTTTATACATATATTTATTGATACTTTGTTGGTGCCAAGGCTTCATTGCCTATTCATTAATACCATTGCTTGAGCTTGTGTGTTGGCGAGGCCGTGCACACATGTATTTATATGTGTGTGTGCGCGCAGCCACACCTATAATTGTGCTATAGCAAGAGTTGAGTTAAGTAAAGGATCTCTATGACTTTTATGATATAATCAAGAATTCTGATATTTCCTGTCTGCTTGTGTATCTTTTGTGTCATATTGAAAATAATTTTCATAAGAAGGAAATGGGTTTATCTTTATATTAAAATGCTATGTGTGAATGTTTTAGCAAATTTTTCTTAAACTCTGATTTAATAACTAAAGAGATTGGTATATCTTCATATACACTAATCTATGTTTTAAGAATATACCAATATTTCTATATTGGTAATAGTGGATCCTGGTTTTGGTTTTGAAGATAGATGACCCTGTGTTTTCATTTAGCATATTTCTTTATGCAAAAAAAAAGAAAAAAGAAAAAAAGAAAAACAAATTAGTCCATGATTTGGCCACTAGAAAAGTAGGGTCATCTCATTTGGTATCAGAGCTATGTTGGTAGATAACATAGCAAAAATTTAATTTGTGTGAATTTGTTTGTATTGACTACTTTGGTTGCATTGTTTGAATTGATTGCTTTGGATGATTTATTTGGATTGCATCAATGTTAATGTTGTTTCTCCTTTCTATTATTTTGTTTTGAAAATTGTTTAAGCAGTCATATAACCTGATTACAGAAATGAGTTTATGACTCAGTTTTTATAAGAAAATAATCTGATTAATTTACTGAGAGTAGGGTATTGAATAATAATGGGTTAGGCAGTATGAACAGAGAGGTTTATGCTCATGTCTAGTTCATTTAAATTTGTTATGAACAAAGAAGTATTATAAAAATTGATTAAATTTCTGAAGTGGTTTATTATGGATGAGATGGATGTTTGTTTGTGCATTTCTATTTGGAGTTTTGTATGTCAGTTTTCCAAGTTAAAATGGTTTGAGCATTTTTATTATTCTATTCTTATTATTGTCAAGTATGGATTTAAATTATTTAGAACATAAGCAGCAAGATAGAAATCTGGCTCATGCTTATTTTCTAAATAATAAGATATGAGGTTTTCTGGGTTTTTGGTGAAATTTTCTTAACAAACACCTCTGTCCATATTTTTACAATAATATGGTAGAATCATGAATGCTTAAATTATTTTGGAAAGCCCACAAACCTATTGTAAATCTCTGTAGTAAGAAATTAAATGGATAACAAAGGATTGTACTAGAAAGTATTTATGTTGTTCTGAAACATGAATGGGTTGGAGATTTGGTGAGTAAACCCTCACTTGGCAAGGCATTAAGACCTATGAAAGGCAGCCATTAAATCTTTAGTTTACCTTAATTTTTCTTTGATGTTTTATATGCATTTTAGTTGACAATTTTCTGTTGTTTCTGGGGTTTTGTGTTTTGCAGTGCCTTGTTGTTATTTAAATTATACTCGATTATATATGACAATTTAATGATAGGATGATAATAACTGACTTACTTGTGGAATTCTAAGTTTGAGAAAATGTTTTTAGGTAAAGCATAAACTAATAAGAAAAGTAAGGTGCAAGGTAGTAAGAGGAATGGGTCCTCTGGCTTATGTCTTGTATTTTGAAAGGATGTTTAAGATGCAGTGGAATTTCCATATGCTAAATCTTAATCCACCATTAAGTACTCTCTGAAAATAAGGCTGAGCTATAAGTGAACACATTTCAAAGAAAAATATATATATAAATTGACTGCAAGGATCTTGTTACTGGGAACCCCAGTGATATTTTATCTCCTAAAAAATTTTGATCTATGTTTTAACCAAAGGCCATCTCTGAACCAAACTGACTTGCAATGATATACAGATGTGATTAATTGATTGTTGAAATGTATGAATGGATGAATGTTTCATGGATGCATGAAAACTGTTTGCACTTACTGGTTATGTACATAAAGATTTTGAGCATGATACAGTATAGTTGAGACCTGCACACATGAAAGGAAAACTTAGTAATTAAACTAAGGAATTGGGTCACCTCTATCAGGTTGGGTATGAGGGAAGTGGGTATGACATAGTGGTTGGCTTGCATCAAGGATGGGGTGTGAGTTTGCACATGGCATGTTCATGTCCAAATAGCTTGTAGTGTGCTGGAAATCAAACAGATGTTCTAGGCAGTGTGCACCAGTGCAACCATGAATGTGATATTGGACCTTAAAAAAAATAAAAAAATGATATGAAATGAACCCACAAGCAGAGGTGATTAGGCTAGGGGTATGGTGAGTTCTGGTATGCAGACTCAGTTTTGATGCCTTAGCTCAATGATGTGGGATTTGCTTGTTCATATTTATGAGATGCTTGTGTGATTTGGGTGATGGTTGTTATGAATTCTTGAAATAAGAATTTCTGCTAAGATACTTGTTGAATGATTTCTAATGGCAAGCAATTAGTTGATGTTCTTATAGATGTCTGGTTTTCTTTTTGGAACTGAGAAAAAAATACCAGTATTAAGTGGTTGTTTGTTGTTTGTATTGATTGAGTATTGTTTGTATAAACTTAATTCATACGTATGTTTATGATATTTTGCTTTGACTGCCAAGAATGGGGTCTTTTTTTTAAAAAAAAAATTCATTTAAATGAAGACAGATTATATAAGGGTATTGATCCCTATTTTGATTTGCATATAGATGATATGTTTTGCATGAAGATGGTGTGTATGGCCATGGATGAATGAGCATTACATTTAAAATGACTTCAATATGAATCATGAGTAGGAATGCATTTGTAAGCAACATATAACCTGATGACAAAACATATGAACTGTTACTGAATTAATATTTGTTTGGTTCTGGTTGAGTAAGCTTGGTGTATAAATATGTTTGAGACATTAGAATTGCCTTGAAAAGCATAAAGTAAAATCTGTATTGATTCTAGAATTTTCTAAACCAATTTGCCAATAGGGTTTAGTTTAAAACTGAATGTGAACACTATTATGATGAATGCAATGGCACTGCTTCCTGCTCTCACTTGTACACTGCCATATTTATGCATATTCACTTCATCCTGTGTGCACTCCTGAGTTGCACTGTATGCATAGACTTGGTCCAAACACTGTTGCATCTGAAATCTGCTGTTGCACTTGAGATTTTAGACTTGATTTTGCTGTTTGCATGCAGTGGCAATTCTATATATATATGTCCATGTACTTGAAACAACTTGATGTTGCACACTTGTGCTTTGTCTTGATCACTTCTGCTGTTATCATTTTGTGTTGTTGCCTTGCATTTGCCAAGTCTATGTGTAAGTTCCCATACATCCATCTGAGCTTGCTGTTTTCAGATGCACTGAGTTGTTTGAATATGTCGCTTTCTTATTTATGTTCTGTTTGTAAGACAGTTGCAATTACCCTTGTGCTTGTTCATTTGATGATGAAACATGTTGATTGAAATTTGCTGGTGCACTCGAGTTGGCAAGGCAGTGCACATGTGTATATTTATACACGTGTGTATTGCAGCCACTCCGCAAAATTTAATGAATAATTGGGATGCTAGAACGAGTAAGAGTGAATTGTGAGGACACAATTCCAAAAAGGTGGGGTATTTGTAATGACCCACAATATTTACACAACTATGATATTGTGATTTAAACAAGTATAAAGTATTGAAGTATATTTGTATACACATTTGGCATGACTTGGGGGTAAATTTGTGATTTCCCAATTGTTAAAACCCTAGCCATGAGTGGATTAAAAAAAACAAGAAGAAAAGAAAGATGCGGCCGCTGTTTTCATTCAACTCTCTCGTTTCAAAACAAAACTAAAATGGCCGAAGCCCTAGAAAACAGATTGGGGAAAAATTATCTTGCTGTATCGAATGGCGTTGGATTCGTGAGAAAAAAGGGAAAATCTATGGCAATATCTAGGGGATTTACATCTCATATAGCTAGGTGAGTGTTCTTAATCTTGATTTGGCAATAAGTCCTATCTCAGGCAGCCGTAGTTATATTTCTGCGAATAAATTTGTGTGTATGGATGCTTTGCTTGTATTGATGCTTGTTAATGATTGTTTGATCCTTGGTTGCTTGCGTATCCATATATTGGTGATGATTAAGTCTGATTATGTTCATATCTGTACCTGAGATGATATCTATTCACTATTATGTCACGATACACTGATTTAACACTTGTATTACTGCCAAATGAATTGTTTAAGTACACTCATACCAGACGTATCAAGTCTGACCCTGTTGATTGTCTCGACAATCTCCTGGGGTGTCTTATTCAACGAGGCAGTTCGGGATGATGTCTTTACAGGTTGCTATGCACACTTTGATGAGATGATGATCTAAGAGATGGAGTTAAAATGATTTATCACTGCATGTAGATGATATGAAGAAAGTATTTAAGTATTTTCATTGTCACTTCATATGTATTGCTGAACTAAAATATGTATGTAATGCCATGAACAGTGAACCATCATGTGTTAGATTGATTTGTATATAAATCTTGAAAACTGTATTGTCTTATATGTAATTGCAAGTTTAAAACTGTAACACTGGGATTGTTCAGTTTTTTTATATATTTTCTGAAATCTGTATTTGGAGAATAACTGGTGTCAAGGCAGTATACACAAGTGTTTACACTTATGTATATGTGCAGACCCATAGATCTGCTGAGTTTTGTGATTTAAAGGATTTTTTATGGATTTTGTTCGAGTTTCCTTTCAGAAGTTTTGGGGAAAATCTTTATAAACTTATTTTGATGGATTATTTCTATTTTTATGCATAAGCATATGTGAATTTGGAGTTTGATTTTAGTATGTAATTATCATATCTATGAATATATATATATTTATTTGTTTTTGGCAAGTTGAATGCCTTGAGTATGAAAAGCAAAGATGAGATTTATATTTCTCTATGTTATGGTTTTTCTGAGATCAAGTTACCTATGGTTTTGGGAGATTATATGGATCTGAATCCACACTTTTGAGATATGAACTTTCATCTGAGCATCTGAGTTTTGATAGATGTGTTTTCCTTGAAATAAAATGTTTATTCTGGAAAAAAATGAAGTTTTATTGGGGATTTGGATTTATATAAGAATTTGAAATAATTTCTGAAATGAGTTTGAGAACTTACAGCCTCATGTACTTTATATATCTAAAATGTATTTAGTTGTTTTAACAGCATGACTTGCAAGTCTGAACTATATTTATATGTTTTGGCATATTTGATGCCGTAGACCTTTGAAGGAAAGATGGATTTTAATGCTTTCTAATGCATTATGATTTTTGAAATGAAATTTCTATGTTAAGTGGCTGTGGCTATTCGAATCTGAATACAACATATAGCTAATACATGTTCATGTAATTGATTCTTGAATTGTGTTGAGGACTTGCCATATAAATTAATATATGTGCATGCCCTTACTTTATATTTCTAAAATGAATGAGCTCAGTTTGAATATTTTTGCAAAAGAAAGTTAATTAGTAAATTGTTTTGATTCTCTTACACTATATTCATAAGATTTCTGGAAATGGATTACAAGTCCATGTATTATCTTGAGACTTTTATAAAAGGAACTTGTAAGCTTCCAATTGTTTATGTTAAAAATATTTGCATGATGCAGAATGGCGTTTGTCCTTGCATCAGTGATATGTTTTCAGTTTTAAAGAAAGATAGTTGATGCAAATTCATCTTTTATGTCTGAATATAACTTGCATGAATGAGAAAGAGGAAAACTCGATGACCTCATTTTTGTATAGTTGGATTGGTAATCCTTTGTTTATACATATATTTATTGATACTTTGTTGGTGCCAAGGCTTCATTGCCTATTCATTAATACCATTGCTTGAGCTTGTGTGTTGGCGAGGCCGTGCACACATGTATTTATATGTGTGTGTGCGTGCAGCCAGACCTATAATTGTGCTATAGCAAGAGTTGAGTTAAGTAAATGATCTCTATGACTTTTATGATATAATCAGGAATTCTGATATTTCCTGTCTGCTTGTGTATCTTTTGTGTCATATTGAAAATAATTTTCATAAGAAGGAAATGGGTTTATCTTTATATTAAAATGCTATGTGTGAATGTTTTAGCAAATTTTTCTTAAACTCTTATTTAATAACTAAAGAGATTGGTATATCTTCATATATACTAATCTATGTTTTAAGAATATACCAATATTTCTATATTGGTAATAGTGGATCCTGGTTTTGGTTTTGAAGATAGATGACCATGTGTTTTCATTTAGCATATTTCTTTATGCAAAAAAAAAAGAAAAAAAAGAAAAACAAATTAGTCCATGATTTGGCCACTATAAAAGTAGGGTCATCTCAGTCGTACCACACTATTTCGTTATTTTGGACGGATGTTGCACCATGCACCGTAGATGTTGCACCCAGTGGATATCGATTCTTCGGAGGGCCATAACTCTTGGCTCGTTTAGAGTTACGGGAGCCATAACCAGTCAAAACGAAGGTATCCCTGGGTTCTACAGCTATGATGGCTTTCAGGTGTCACTGGTTAGTTTCATACCCAAAATATCCTATCCGAACCTCAATCGGGTCATGGAAGTTTTTTACCCTTCGTTTTTCGTCACGTGGATTTTTTCTGTAAAACGGGATCCCCGTGGCTTGTCTATGATTTACCATTGCTGGAGAGTGGTGCACCATGGTACTGCACCGTTTCAAATCCGTGCACCCATTTGTAAAGGTCGTACGGCACTGTTTCGTCATTTTGGACGGATATTGCACCTTGCACCGTAGATGTTGCACCCTGTGGATATCGATTCTTCGGAGGAACATAACTCTTGGCTCGTTTAGAGTTACGGGAGCCATAACCAGTCAAAAAGAAGGTATCTATGAGTTCTATAGCTATGATAGCTTTTAGCTGTCACTGGTTAGTTTCATACCCAAAAAATCCTATCCGAACCTCAATCGGATCAAGGAAGTTTTTTACCCTTCGTTTTATCGTCACGTGGATTTTTTCTGTAAAACGAGATCCCCATGGCCGGTCTATGATTTACCATCGCTGGAGAGTGGTACACCATAGTACTGCACCGTTTCAAATCCATGCACCCATTTCTTAGGGTCGTACGGCACTGTTTCGTCATTTTGGACGGATGTTGCACCTTGTACCGTAGATGTTGCACCATGTGGATATCGATTCTTCGGAGGGCCATAACTCTTGGCTCGTTTAGACTTACGGGAGCCATAACCAGTCAAAAAGAAGGTATCTGTGAGTTCTATAGCTATGACAGCTTTCGGCTGTCACTGGTTAGTTCATAGCAAAAAAATTCTATCCGAACCTCAATCGGGTCATGGAAGTTTTTTACCCTTCGTTTATTCGTCACGTGGATTTTTTCTGTAAAACGGTATCCCCGTGGCTGGTCTATGATTTACCATCGCTGGAGAGTGGTGCACCATGGTACTGCACCGTTTCAAGTCCATGCACCCATTTCTAAAGGTCGTACGGCACTGTTTCGTCATTTTGGACGGATGTTGCACCGTGCACCGTAGATGTTGCACCCTGTGGATATCGATTCTTCGGAGGGCCATAACTATTGGCTCGTTTAGAGTTACAGGAGCCATAACCAGTTAAAAAGAAGGTATCTGTGAGTTCTACAGCTATGACCGCTTTTAGCCGTCACTGGTTAGTTTCATACCCAAAAAATCCTATTCGAACCTCAATCGGGTCATGGAAGTTTTTTACCCTTCGTTTATTCGTCACGTGGATTTTTTCTGTAAAACGGGATCCCCGTGGCTAGTCTATGATTCACCATCGCTAGAGAGTGGTGCACCATGGTACTGCACCTTTTCAAATCCATGCACCCATTTCTAAAGGTCGTACGACAATGTTTGGTCATTTTGGACAGATGTTGCACCTTGCACCGTAGATGTTGCACCCTGTGGATATCGATTCTTCGGAGGGCCATAACTCTTGGCTCGTTTAGAGTTACGGGAGCCATAACTATTCAAAACGAAGGTATTTGTGAGTTCTATAGCTATGATGGCTTTCAACCGTCGCTGGTTAGTTTCATACACAAAAAATCCTATCCGAACCTCAATCGGGTCATGGAAGTTTTTTACCCTTCGTTTTATCGTCACGTGGATTTTGTTTGTAAAATGGGACCCCCGTGGCTCGTCTATGATTTACCATCGCTGGAGAGTGGTGCACCATGGTACTGCACCATTCCAAATCCATGCACCCATTTCTAAAGGTCGTACGGCACTGTTTCGTCATTTTGGACGGATGTTGCACCTTGCACCGTAGATGTTGCACCCTGTGGATATCGATTCTTCGGAGGGACATAACTCTTGGCTCGTTTAGAGTTACGGAAGCCATAACCAGTCAAAACGAAGGTATCTATGAGTTCTATAGCTATGATGGATTTCAGACGTCACTGGTTAGTTTCATACCCAAAGAATCCTATCCGGACCTCAATCGGGTCATGGATGTTTTTTACCCTTCGTTTAATCGTCACGTGGATTTTTTCTGTAAAACGGGATCCCCGTGGCTGGTCTATGATTTACCATCGCTGGAGAGTGGTGCACCGTGGTACTGCACCGTTACAAATCCATGCACCCATTTCTAAAGGTCGTACGACACTGTTTCGTCATTTTGGACGGATGTTACACCTTGCACCGTAGATGTTGCACCCTGTGGATATCGATTCTTCGGAGGGACATAACTCTTGGCTCGTTTAGAGTTATACGAGCCATAACCAGTCAAAACGAAGGAATCTGTGAGTTCTACACCTATGATGGCTTTCAGCCATCACCGGTTAGTTTCATACCCAAAAAATCCTATCTGAACCTCAATCGGGTCATGGAAGTTTTTTACCCTTCGTTTTATCGTCACGTTGATTTTTTCTGTAAAACGGCATCCCCGTGGCTGGCCTATGATTTACCATGGCTGGAGAGTGGTGCACCATGGTACTGCACCATTTCAAATCCATTCACCCATTTCTAAAGGTCGTACGGCACTGTTTCGTCATTTTGGATGGATGTTGCACCTTGCACCGTAGATGTTGCACCTTGTGGATATCGATTCTTCGGAGGGCCATAATTCTTGGCTCGTTTAGAGTTACGGGATTCATAACCAGTCAAAACGAAGGTATCTGTGAGTTCTACAGCTATGACGGTTTTCAGCCGTCACTGGTTAGTTTCATACCCAAAAGATCCTATCCGAACCTCAATCGGGTCATTGAAGTTTTTTACCCTTCGTTTTTCGTCACGTGGATTTCTTCTGTAAAACGGGATCCCCGTGGCTGGTCTATGATTTACCATCGCTGGAGAGTGGTGCACCATGGTACTGCACCGTTTCAAAACCATGCACCCGTTTCTAAAGGTCTTACGGCACTGTTTCGTCATTTTGGACGGATATTTCACCTTGCACCGTAGATGTTACACACTATGGATATCGATTCTTCGGAGGGCCATAACTCTTGGCTCGTTTAGAGTTACGGGAGCCATAACCAGTCAAAAAGAAGGTATCTGTGAGTTCTACAGCTGTGACAGCTTTCAGCCGTCACTGGTTAGTTTCATACTAAAAAAATCCTATCCGAACCTCAATCGTGTCATGGAAGTTTTTTACCCTTCGTTTATTCGTTACGTGGATTTTTCCTGTAAAACGAGATCCCCGTGGCAGGTCTATGATTTACAATCGCTGGAGAGTGGTGCACTATGGTACTGCACCGTTTCAAGTCCATGCTCCCATTTCTAAAGGTCGTATGACAATGTTTCGCTATTTTGGACGGATGTTGCACCTTGCACCGTAGTTGTTGCACCTTGTGGATATCGATTCTTCGGAGGGCCATAACACTTGGCTCGTTTAGAATTACGGGAGTCATAACTAGTCAAAACGAAGGTATCTGTGAGTTCTACAGCTATGACAGCTTTCAGCCGTCACTGGTTAGTTTCATATCCAAAAAATACTATCCGAACCTCAATTGGGTCATGGAAGTTTTTTACCCATCGTTTTATCGTCACGTGGATTTTTTCGGTAACCGAGCCCATAACCGAGCCCATAACCGAGCCCCATAACCGAGCCCATAACCGAGCCCTAAACCGAGCCCTAAACCGAGCCATAAACCGAGCCCATAAACCGAGCCCATAACCAAGCCCATAACCGAGCCCATAACCGAGCCCTTAAACCGAGCCCTTAAACTGAGCCTTAAACCGAGCCCATAACCGAGCCCATAAACGGAGCCCATAACCGAGTCCCTAACCGAGCCCCTAACCGAGCCCATAACCGAGCCCATAAACCGAGCCCATAAACCGAGCCCATAACCGAGCCCATAAGAACCGAGCCCATAACCGAGCCCATAACTCTAAACGAGCCAAAAGTTATGGCCCTCCGAAGAATCGATATCCACAGGGTGCAACATCTACGGTGCAAGGTGCAACATCCGTCCAAAATGACGAATCAGTGTCGTACGACCTTTAGAAATGGGTGCAAGGATTTGAAAGGTGCAGTACCATGGTGCACCACTCTCCAACGATGGTAAATCATAGACCAGCCCCGGGGATCCCGTTTTACAGAAAAAATTCACGTGACGAAAAACAAAGGGTAAAATACTTCCATGACCCGATTGAGGTTCGGATAGGATTGTTTGGCTATGAAACTAACTAGTGATGGCTGAAAGCTGTCATAGCTGTAGAACTCACAGATACCTTCGTTTTGACTGGTTATGGCTCCCGTAACTCTAAACGAGCCAAGAGTTATGTCCCTTCGAAAAATCGATATCCACAGGGTACAACATCCGTCCAAAATGACGAAACACTGTCGTACGACCTTTAGAAATGGGTGCATGGATTTGAAACGGTGCGGTACCATGGTGCACCACTCTCCAGCGATGGTAAGTCATAGACCAACCACGGGGATCCCGTTTTACAGAAAAAATCCACGTGAGGAAAAACGAAGGGTAAAAAACTTCCATGACCCGATTGAGGTTCGAATAGGATTTTTTGGGTATGAAAATAACCAGTGATGGCTGAAAGCCGTCATAGTTGTAGTACCTTCGTTTTGACTGGTTATGGCTCCCGTAACTCTAAACGAGCCAAGAGTTATGGCCCTCCGAAGAATCGATATCCATAGGGTGCAAGATCTACGGTGCAAGGTGCAACATCCGTCCAAAATGACGAAACAGTGTCGTACGACCTTTAGAAATGGGTGCATGGATTTGAAACGATGCAGTACCATGGTGCACCACTATCCAGCGATGGTAAATCATAGATCAGCCACGGTGATCTCGTTTTACAGAAAAAATCCACGTGACGAAAAAACGAAGGGTAAAAAACTTCCATGACCCGACTGAGGTTCGGATAGGATTTTTTGGGTACGAAACTAACCAGTAACCGCTAAAAGCCTTCATAGCTATAGAACTCACAGATACCTTCGTTTTGACTGGTTATGGCTCCCGTAACTCTAAACGAGCCAAGAGTTATGACCCTCCGAAGAATCGATATCCACAGGGTGTAACTTCTACGGTGCAAGGCGCAACATCCATTTAAAATGACAAAACAGTGCCATACGACCTTTATAAATGGGTGCATGGACTTGAAACGGTGCAGTACCAAGGTGCACCACTCTCTAGCAACGGTAAATCATAGACCAGCCACGGGGATCCCATTTTACAGAAAAAATCCACGTGACGAAAAAACAAAGGGTAAAAAACTTCCATGACCCGATTGATGTTTGGATAGGATTTTTTGGGTATGAAACTAACCAGTGACGGCTGAATGCTATCATAGCTGTATAACTCACAGATACCTTCTATTTGACTGGTTATGACTCCCGTAACTCTAAACGAGCCAAGAGTTATGGCCCTCCGAAGAATCGATATCCACAGGGTGCAACATCTACGGTGCAAGGTGCAACATCCGTCCAAAATGACGAAACAGTGTCGTACGACCTTTAGAAATGGGTGCATGGATTTGAAACGGTGCAGTACCATGGTGCACCACTTTCCAGCGATGGTAAGTCATAGACCAGCCACGGGGATCCCGTATTACAGAAAAAATCCACGTGAGGAAAAACGACGGGTAAAAAACTTCCGTGACCCGATGGAGGTTCGGATAGGATTTTTTGGGTATGAAACTAACCAGTGACGGCTAAAAGCTGTCATAGCTGTAAAACTCACAGATACCTTCGTTTTGACTGGTTATGGCTTCCGTAACTCTAAACGAGCCAAGAGTTATGGCCCTCCGAAGAATCGATATCCACAAGGTGCAACATCTACGGTGCAAGGTGCAACATCCGTCCAAAATGACGAAACAGTGACGTACGACCTTTAGAAATGGGTGCATGGATTTGAAACGGTGCAGTACCGTGGTGCGCCACTTTCCAGCGATGGTAAGTCATAGACCAGCCACGGGGATCCCGTTTTACAGAAAAAATCCACGTGAGGAAAAACGAAGGGTAAAAAACTTCCATGACCCGATTGAGATTCGGATAGGATTTTTTGGGTATGAAACTAACCAGTTACGGCTAAAAGCCATCATAGCTGTAGAACTCACATATACCTTCGTTTTGACTGGTTATGGTTCCCGTAACTCTAAACGAGCCAACAGTTATGGCCCTCCGAAGAATCGATATCCACAGGGTGCAACATCTACGGTGCAAGGTGCAACATCCGTCCAAAATGAAGAAACAGTGCGGTACGACCTTTAGAAATGGGTGCGTGGATTTGAAACGGTGCAGTAGCATGGTGCACCACTCTCCAACGATGGTAAATCATAGACCAGCCACGGGGATCCCGTCTTACAGAAAAATTCCACGTGACGATAAAACGAAGGGTAAAAAATATCCTTGCCCCGATTGAGGTTCGAATAGGATTGTTTGGGTATGAAACTAACTAGTGACGGCTGAAAGCCGTCATAGCTTTAGAACTCACAGATACCTTCGTTTTGACTGGTTATGGCTCCCGTAACTCTAAACGAGCCAAAAGTTATGTCCCTCCGAAAAATCGATATCCACAGGGTGCAACATCTATGGTGCAAGGTGCAAAATCCGTCCAAAATGGCGAAACAGTGCCGTACGACCTTTAGAAATGGGTGCATGGATTTGAAACGGTGCAGTACCATGGTGCACCACTTTCCAGCGATGGTAAGTCACTTTCCACGTGATGGAAAAACGATGGGTAAAAAACTTCCATGACCCGATTGAGGTTTGGATAGGATTTTTTGGGTATGAAACTAACCAGTGATGGCTAAAAGCCTTCTTAGCCGTAGAACTCACAGATACCTTCGTTATGACTGGTTATGGCTCCCGTAACTCTAAACGGGCCAAGAGTTATGGCCCTTCGAAGAATCGATATCCACAGGGTGCAACATCAACGGTGCAAGGTGCAACATCCGTCCAAAATGACGAAACAGTGCCGTACGACCTTTAGAAATGGGTGCATGGATTTGAAATGATGCAGTACCATGGTGCACCACTCTCCAGCAATGGTAAATCATAGACCAACCACGGGGATTTCGTTTTACAGAAAAAATCCACGTGACGAAAAAACGAAGGGTAAAAAACTTCCATGACCCGATTGAGGTTCGGATAGGATTTTTTGGGTATGAAACTAACCAGTGACGGCATAAAGCCTTCATAGCTGTAGAACTCACAGATACCTTCGTTTTGACTGGTTATGGCTCCCGTAACTCTAAACGAGCCCAGAGTTATTGCCCTCCGAAGAATCGATATCCACAGGGTGCAACATCTACGGTGCAAGGTGCAACATCCGTTCTAAATGATGAAACAGTGCCGTAAGACCTTTAGAAATGGGTGCATGGATTTGAAACGGTGCAGTACCATGGTGCACCACTCTACAGCAATGGTAACTCATAGACCAGCCACGGGGATCCCGTTTTACAGAAAAAATCCACGTGACGAAAAACGAAGGGTTAAAAACTTCCATGACCCAATTGAGGTTCGGATATGATTTTTTGGGTATGAAACTAACCAGTGATGGCTGAAAGCCGTCCTAGCTGTAGAACTCACAGATACCTTCGTTTTGACTGGTTATGTCTCCTGTAACTCGAAACGAGCCAACAGTTATGGCCCTCCGAAGAATCGATATCCACAGGGTGCAACATCTACGGTGCAAGGTGCAACATCCGTCCTAAATGACGAAACAGTGTCGTACGACCTTTAGAAATGGGTGCATGGATTTGAAACGGTGCAGTACCATGGTGCACCACACTCCCGCGATGGTAACTCATAGACCAGCCACGGGGATCCCGTTTTACAGAAAAAATCCACGTGATGAAAAACGAAGGGTAAAAAACTTCCATGACCCGATTAAGGTTCGGATATGATTTTTTGGGTATGAAACTAACCAGTGACGGCTGAAAGCTATCACAGCTGTAGAACTCACAGATACCTTCGTTTTGACTGGTTTTGGCTCCCGTAACTCAAAACGAGCCAAGAGTTATGTCCCTCCGAAAAATCGATATCCACAGGGTGCAACATCTACGGTGCAAGGTGCAACATCGGTCCAAAATGACGAAACAGTGCCTTACGACCTTTAGAAATGGGTGCATGGATTTGAGACGATGCAGTACCATGGTGCACCACTCTCCAACGATGGTAAATCATAGACCAGCCACGGGGATCCCGTTTTACAGAAAAAATCCACGTGAGGAAAAACGAAGGGTAAAAAACTTCCATGACCCGATTGAGGTTCGGATAAGATTTTTTGGGTATGAAACTAACCAGTGACGGCTAAAAGCCGTCATAGCTGTAGAACTCAAAGATACCTTCGTTTTGATGGGTTATGGTTCCCGTAACTCTAAACGAGCCAAGAGTTATGGCCCTCCGAAGAATCGATATCCAAAGGGTGCAACATCTATGGTGCAAGGTGCAACATCCGTCCAAAATTACGAAACAGTGTCGTACGACCTTTAGAAATGGCTGCATGGATTTGAAACGATGCAATACCATGGTGCACCACTTTCCAACGATGGTAAATCATAGACCAGCCACGGGGATCCCGTTTTACAGAAAAAATCCACGTGACGAAAAACAAAGGGCAAAAAACTTCCATGACCCGATTAAGGTTCGGATAGGATTGTTTGAGTATGAAACTAACTAGTGACGGCTGAAAGCTGTCATAGCTGTAGAATTCACAGATACCTTCGTTTTGACTTGTTATGGCTCCCGTAACTCTAAACGAGCCAAGAGTTATGTCCCTCCGAAAAATCGATATCCATAGGGTGCAACATCTATGGTGCAAGGTGCAACATCCGTCCAAAATGACGAAACAGTGCCGTACGAACTTTAGAAATGGATGCATGGATTTGAAACGGTGCAGTGCCATGGTGCACCACTCTCCAGCGATGGTAAGTCATAGACCAGCCACGGGGATCCCGTTTTACAGAAAAAATCCACGTGAGGAAAAACGAAGGGTAAAAAACTTCCATGACCCGATTGAAGTTTGGATAGGATTTTTTGGGTATGAAACTAACCAGTGATGGCTGAAAGTCGTCATAGCTGTAGAACTCACAGATACCTTAGTTTTGACTGGTTAAGGCTCCCGTAACTCTAAACGAGTCAAGAGTTATGGCCCTCCGAAGAATCGATATCCACAGGGTGCAACATCTACGGTGCAAGGTGCAACATCCGTCCAAAATGACGAAACAGTGCCGTACGACCTTTAGAAATAGGTGCATGGATTTGAAACAATGCAGTACCATGGTGCACCACTCTCCAGCGATGGTAAATCATAGACCAGCCACGGGGATCTCGTTTTACAGAAAAAATCCACGTGATGGAAAAACGAAGGGTAAAAACCTTCCATGACCCGATTGAGGTTCGGATAGGATTTTTTGGGTATGAAACTAACCAGTAATGGCTAAAAGCCTTCATAGCTGTAGACTCACAAATATCTTCGTTTTGACTGGTTATGGCTCCCGTAACCCTAAACGAGCCAAGAGTTATGGCCCTCCGAAGAATCGATATCCACAGGGTGCAACATCTACGGTGCAAGGTGCAACATCCGTCCAAAATGACGAAACAGTGCCGTACGACCTTTGGAAATGGGTGCATGGATTTGAAACGATGCAGTACCATAGTGCACCACTCTCCAGCGATGGTAAATCATAGACCAGCCACGGGGATCTCGTTTTACAGAAAAAATCCACGTGACGAAAAAACAAAGGGTAAAAAACTTCCATGACCCGATTGAGGTTCGGATAGGATTTTTTGGGTATGAAACTAACCAGTGATGGCTTAAAGCCTTCACAGGTGTAGAACTCAAAGATACCTTCGTTTTGACTGGTTATGGCTCCCGTAACTCTAAACGAGCCAAGAGTTATGGCCCTCCGAAGAATCGATATCCACAGGGTGCAACATCTACGGTGCAAGGTGCAACATCCGTCCAAAATTGCGAAACAGTGCCGTACGACCTTTAGAAATGGGTGCATGGATTTGAAATGATGCAGTACCATGGTGAACCACTCTCCAGCGATGGTAAATCATAGACCAGCCACGGGGATCTCGTTTTACAGAAAAAATCCACGTGATGGAAAAACGAAGGGTAAAAACCTTCCATGACCCGATTGAGGTTCGGATAGGATTTTTTGGGTATGAAACTAACCAGTGATGGCTGAAAGCCTTCATAGCTGTAGAACTCGAAGATACCTTCGTTTTGACTGGTTATGGCTTCCGTAACTCTAAACGAGCCAAGAGTTATGGCCCTCCGAAGAATCGATATCCACAGGGTGCAACATCTACGGTGCATGGTGCAACATCCGTTCTAAATGACGAAACAGTGCCGTCAGACCTTTAGAAATGGGTGCATGGATTTGAAACGGTGCAGTACCATGGTGCACCATTCTGCAGCGATGGTAACTCATAGACCAGCGACGGGGATCCCGTTTTACAGAAAAAGTCCACGTGACGAAAAACGATGGGTTAAAAACTTCCATGACCCGATTGAGGTTCGGATATGATTTTTTGGGTATGAAACTAACCAGTGACGGCTGAAAGCTATCATAGCTGTTGTTATCCCGCTTTTTGGGCAAAGCCGTGATACCAAAAGATCGGTCAAAAACAAAAGACAGTTCGTCTCAGAAATTGGTCGTACTTCACTTCGCTATGGATATCGATGAATTTTCTCTGAGTCCGAATTAGGCCAGAATCAACAAGACATGATGAGCAAAGCCATGAAAGCCAGTGTTTCAAGTTTCAAGTCAATCCGAGTTCGTATGCTCAAGATGTGATGGATTCAATTTGATAAAGGTAGTCATTGTCTGGTTCGAACCCATCATGATTGGAGTACTTCGAAACCATCTACTTCGAAACCATCCATTATTCTTGCCTCGAACCCATCTAGTTCGAACCCATCTAGTTCGAACCCATCTGGTTCGAAACCATCCCGTAGCCTTCCTTCGTACCCACCAAGAAGAAGTCCTTCGAATCCACGACGTCACCCAGCTTCGTATCCATCCAAAAGAAGCCCCTCCGTATCCTCGCTTCGAATCCATGCAAGCACTTACTTCGAATCCACTCACAAGTATGTTCGAGCCCATCATGTTCGAATCCATAAGAAGAAGTGATGTTCGAATCCATCAGCTAACATCTTCCTTCAATTCCACCTTTGCTTCGACTCCATCAAGCAAGCCCCCAAACAGCCTTGCTTCGAATCCATCGATCACCATTAGTTCGAATCCATACAACTGAAAGAACTTCGACTCCATTCCTGGCCAGACTTCGAATCCTCATGTTCGAATTGATCCACAGTAGCCCATCTTGATCGATTCGAATCACTACCGGCTTCATCGATTCGAAGCGCGTCTTCGAATCCATCCTTCCGAATCCACTTGGTCAACGCGGCAAAGGACTCGAAGTCGACCCAATCAACTCGGCAAAAAATATGGGTCGACTCGAAGAAGGCGCGCCACGTCAACCCACTTACACGCCCTTGGATCGATTCGAAGTACTCGATTCGAATTGATCGGTTCGAACCAAACAGCATACCGAGGAGCACCATTTCGAACCGATCATAACTCTCAAACCACTAATCCAAATTCCATGAAATTTTTACAGGAGTTCGTCTACATGTCGAATAATGTCCACGCCAAGTTTCATCACGATTGGATAAGATCTTGATCGATTCGAACCAAGGGTCAAATCGATCCCAATGTGGGCCCGGAACTCCAGGTTTCGGCCATGTGGGCCCCCTCACGTGCTAGAATTGGTCTACCTGATTTTAAGGAGAAATATCAGCCTCCTACGCCTATAAATAGCACCTTGAAGCCTTCAGAAAGGGGGATCTTCCGGGAACTTCTGCCATTGAACACCGAGACTCTGCCGGATTCAATTCTATTCATCATAATCGCTGTTGTATTCAGATTTCAAAGCTATTATCAACTGTAATCCGTTGTAATCAATCTAATCATGCAAAGCAATAAAGAGAAAACCTTCAAAGTGGACGTAGGCACGAACACCGAACCACTATAAATCCTGTGTTTGTGATTGTTGTCTGTGAGTTATTGTGATTTGTTGCTTAGATCTTAATTCTATATTGATTGTTGCTGAGTTCTGTGTTGATTATTATCGATTTGAGTACGTAAACGGGTGCTTTCATGATGTTGGGTGTTTGTGACCAATTTTGGCGCAAACATTTTGGTGCTTTCACTGAGAACGCTAATTCAGGAGTTCTACCAATTGATAGTTGGTTCAGAGAGAATTTGAAAGTTTAGTTTTGAGAAATTATGACGAGACAATTGAGTAGAAGGCCAAGGCCAGAGAGGAGCGAACAACAAGGAAGTCAAGAGGCTTCCTCAGGAGCGAATCAACCATCGATCTTCATCACTAGGGACGAGATGGAGACTATGATGAAAAAGCAAGAGGAGTTGATTCAGAGTTTATTTCAACAGATAGGACAGCTTGGAGAACAGAATAGGGAAGCCAATGGAGTCCAGAACGGAGCAGGACCATCCGGCGTAGCACCTGGATTAGGGGGCACACCCATGGAGAACGTCCATCCAGTTTCGGAGAGAGAAAGAGAAGCATCTGCGCAACCCAGGAGTACCAGAGGAGTGAACGCTCAGTCAAGGGGGCAGATCCCAGAATTCCCTCAAGAACTCGGGGGGCAGGTTGAAAGTAACGAACGAAGATTACATCTTGGAGACAACGACAAGTTGGCAGAGATGGTCAGGCGAGCAATGAGAGGCGGTTTGGTGAACAAAGACCTAGAGGATGTTAATAGGAGTCCTTTCACTCCAGCAATCAGACAAGCTAGAAACCCACCGGATTTCAAATTACCATCGCTGGATATGTATGACGGGAGAACAGGCCCCACGGTCAATCTGACGAAATATATGAGGCATATGGAGGTGCTGGGGGCATCAGAGGAGGTTATGGCCCGGTGCTTTCCATTGTATTTGATGGATATTGCAGCATTGTGGTTTAGACAACTGGAAAATGGATCCATCGGAACGTGGAATAGTTTAATTGAGAGATTTATGAGGCAATTCAGGGTTCACATCACAAGACCCAAGAACGTGATGACTTTGGCAACCCTAAAGCAGAAAACCGGAGAGAACTTGAGGAATTATCTAGCGCGATTCAATGCAGCAGCGGCTTCAGTGGATCGAGCAGATCCATCTATGGTGGTAATGGCAGCTGTGTCCGGAGTAGCTGACGGCACAGAGTTCAAAAATTCATTGACTAAAGACCCACCTGTGGATCTAGAGGAATTCTACCACGAGGCAGAAAAGTTTTTACGATTAGAGGATGCGAATGCAGAAAGAGAAGAAGGAGAGGGAATAGAAGTTTATGTGCTTAAGGACTAAAAGGCTCTCGAAAACGACTTAGACAAGGATAAACGAAAATGAAGGGCCGAGGATTATGAGGACAGGTCAAAACGGCAGCGGAGGGAGCCGCGATTCGCTACCTACACTGAGCTGACTGAGAGTTTGGAATGCATTTATCAGGATACCAAGGAGCAGGTTCCATATCGTAAGCCGATGCGAAGGGATCAAACCTCTAGCGAGAGAAAATCAGATAAGTTTTGTGTATTTCATGAATTAAACGGCCATAACACTAATGATTGTAGGCATCTGAAGGACGAGGTGGAAGGACATATCCGGAACGGTATGCTCCTTCAGTATGTGTGGAGGCGAGCTCCAACGGTGGAGCCAGAGCGGCCACCGTCTACATCAGCTAGAGGCGACCCTGAATCAAGGCACCGTTTGATTATCAATTAGTTAAAATAACGATGAACAAGTCGCAAGCTTCAACTAACGTAATTGAGTCATTTACACATGTACGAGATCGCGAACGTTCTCCAGGCATGCTCTGAGTGATCATTGATTGTTTCGTAGTGGGAACTTACACTTTGTCATCTTTGCTTTGCTTTTATTTCATGTTGATTTGGACATTTGAACTTGATTTGTTTGAACATTTTTTTTTGAAACTCATCTATTGAATAGATATTTGATTCTGACAACTCTGAAATGGCTAAGCTACTTGCATATGTACGGGGTCGCGAACGGTCCTTAGGCATGCTTTGAGATAGTGACATACCCTAACAAATGATCCGGGGACCCACTCGAACGTGAACCTGGTATTAACAGTATCAAGCCCCCCCGGGCACACTTATTCGCCTCCAATAGGCACACAAACAATCCAGCAACTCACCCGAACGTGATCCTGGCATTCATAACATCAAGCCCTCCCGGGCACGCAAACTCGCCACGAACGGCACCCGACTTCGAACAGTCACAAACTCGCCTCGAACGGCACGCGATCGCGAACAATCACAATTCGCCACGAACGGGACCCGACTTCGAACAGTCACAAACTCGCCTCGAACGGCACACGATCGCGAACGATCACGATTCGCCTCGAACGGCACTGGACCGCGAACGGTCATAACTCGCCTCGAACGGCACAACTCATCTTACCTCAAACGGCTCGATCGCGAACGGTCGTCATTTGAGGTCCGCCACCTGATCGCTGACTGTTATATCTCGCCTCAAATGGCTCGATCGCGAACAGTCGTCATTTGAGGTCCGCCACCTGATCGCTGACTGTTATATCTCGCCTCAAATGGCTCGATCGCGGACGGTCGTCATTTGAGGACCACCACTTGACCGCGCACTGTCGCACTTTACCTCGAATGACTCGATCATGAACGATCGTCATTTGAAGTTGAGCGCTTGATCTTGAACGGTCACATTCCACCGCAGATGACTCAATCCCGAACGATCGACGCATGGATTTATACGCTTGACCGCGCACGGTCGCACTTCACCTCAAATGACTCGATCACGAACGATCGTCATTTGAAGTTAGGCACTTGACCATGAACGGCCGCGCTTCATCCCAAATAGCTCAATTCCGAACGATCATCATTTGAGGACATCTGAAACTATCAAGTTCTTTGCAGGTTGATGACAGGATATGAACATCCAACTCAAGGCATTGCAAAACACACCTTCCTACCGCAAGGCATGTTTTGGGGGGCAAGATGTTATCCCGCTTTTTGGACAAAGCCGTGATACCAAAAGATCGGTCAAAAACAAAAGACAGTTCGTCTCAGAAATTGGTCGTACTTCACTTCGCTATGGATATCGATGAATTTTGTCCGAGTCCGGATTGGGCCAGAATCAACAAGACATGATGAGAAAAGCCATGAAAGCCAGTGTTTCAAGTTTCAAGTCAATCCGAGTTCGTATGCTCAAGATGTGATGGATTCAATTTGAGAAAGGTAGTCATTGTCTGGTTTGAACCCATCATGATTGGAGTACTTCGAAACCATCTACTTCGAACCCATCCATTATTCTTGCCTCGAACCCATCTAGTTCGAACCCATCTGGTTCGAAACCATCCCGTAGCCTTCCTTCGTACCCACCAAGAAGAAGTCCTTCGAATCCACGACGTCACCCTGCTTCGTATCCATCCAACAGAAGCCCCTCTGTATCCTCGCTTCGAATCCATGCAAGCACTTACTTCGAATCCACTCACAAGTATGTTCGAGCCCATCATGTTCGAATCCATAAGAAGAAGTGATGTTCGAATCCATCAGCTAACATCTTCCTTCGTTTCCACCTTTGCTTCGACTCCATCAAGCAAGCCCCCAGGCAGCCTTGCTTCGAATCCATCGATCACCATTAGTTCGAATCCATACAACTGAAAGAACTCCGACTCCATTCCCGGCCTGACTTCGAATCCTCATGTTCGAATCGATCCACAGTAGCCCATCTTGATCGATTCGAATCACTACCGGCTTCATCGATTCGAAGCGCGTCTTCGAATCCATCCTTCCGAATCCACTTGGTCAACACGGCAAAGGACTCGGAGTCGACCCAATCAACTCGGCGAAAAATATGGATCGACTCGAAGAAGGCGCGCCACGTCAACCCACTTACATGCTCTTGGATCGATTCGAAGTACTCGATTCGAATTGATCGGTTCGAACCAAACAGCATACCGAGGAGCACCATTTCGAACCGATCATAACTCTCAAACCACTGATCCAAATTCCATGAAATTTTTACAGGAGTTCGTCTACATGTCGAATAATGTCCACGCAAAGTTTCATCACGATTGGATAAGATCTTGATCGATTCGAACCAAGGGTCGAATCGATCCAAATGTGGGCCCGGATCTCCAGGTTTCGGCCATGTGGGCCCCCACACGTGCCAGAAGTGGTCTACCTGATTTTTAGGAGAAATATCAGCCTCCTACGCCTATAAATAGCACCTTGAAGCCTTCAGAAAGGGGGATCTTCCGGGAACTTCAGCCATTGAACACCGAGACTCTGCCGGATTCAATTCTATTCATCATAATCGCTGTTGTATTCAGATTTCAAAGCTATTATCTACTGTAATCCATTGTAATCAATCTAATCAAGCAAAGCAATAAAGAGAAAACATTCAAAGTGGATGTAGGCACGAACACCGAACCACTATAAATCCTATGTTTGTGATTGTTGTCTGTGAGTTATTGTGATTTGTTGCTTAGATCTTAATTCTATATTGATTGTTGCTGAGTTCTGTGTTGATTATTATCGATTTGAGTACGTAAACGGGTGCTTTCATGACGTTGGGTGTTTGTGACCAATTTTGGCGCAAACATTTTGGTGCTTTCACTGAGAACGCTAATTCAGGAGTTCTACCAATTGATAGTTGGTTCAGAGAGAATTTGAAAGTTTAGTTTTGAGAAATTATGACGAGACAATTGAGTAGAAGGCCAAGGCCAGAGAGGAGCGAACAACAAGGAAGTCAAGAGGCTTCCTCAGGAGCGAATCAACCATCGATCTTCATCACTAGGGACGAGATGGAGACTATGATGAAAAAGCAAGAGGAGTTGATTCAGAGTTTATTTCAACAGATAGGACAGCTTGGAGAACAGAATAGGGAAGCCAATGGAGTCCAGAACGGAGCAGGACCATCCGGCGTAGCACCTGGATTAGGGGGCACACCCATGGAGAACGTCGATCCAGTTTCGGAGAGAGAAAGAGAAGCATCTGCGCAACCCAGGAGTACCAGAGGAGTGAACGCTCAGTCAAGGGGGCAGATCCCAGAATTCCCTCAAGAACTCGGGGGGCAGGTTGAAAGTAACGAACGAAGATTACATCTTGGAGACAACGACAAGTTGGCAGAGATGGTCAGGCGAGCAATGAGAGGCGGTTTGGTGAACAAAGACCTAGAGGATGTTAATAGGAGTCCTTTCACTCCAGCAATCAGACAAGCTAGAAACCCACCGGATTTCAAATTACCATCGCTGGATATGTATGACGGGAGAACAGGCCCCACGGTCCATCTGACTAAATATATGAGGCATATGGAGGTGCTGGGGGCATCAGAGGAGGTTATGGCCCGGTGCTTTCCATTTTATTTGACGGATATTGCCGCATTGTGGTTTAGACAACTGGAAAATGGATCCATCGGAACGTGGAATAGTTTAATTGAGAGATTTATGAGGCAATTCAGGGTTCACATCACAAGACCCAAGAACGTGATGACTTTGGCAACCCTAAAGCAGAAAACCGGAGAGATCTTGAGGAATTATCTAGCGCGATTCAATTGAGCAGCGGCTTCAGTGGATCGAGCAGATCCATCTATGGTGGTAATGGCAGCTGTGTCTGGAGTAGCTGACGGCACAGAGTTCAAAAATTCATTGACTAAAGACCCACCTGTGGATCTAGAGGAATTCTACCACGAGGCAGAAAAGTTTTTACGATTAGAGGATGCGAATGCAGAAAGAGAAGAAGGAGAGGGAATAGAAGTTTATGTGCTTAAGGACAAAAAGGCTCTCGAAAAGGACTCAGACAAGGATAAAGGAAAACGAAGGGCAGAGGATTATGAGGACAGGTCAAAACGGCAGCGGAGGGAGCCGCGATTTGCTACCTACACTGAGCTGACTGAGAGTTTGGAACGCATTTATCAGGATACCAAGGAGCAGGTTCCATATCGTAAGCCGATGCGAAGGTATCCAACCTCTAGCGAGAGAAAATCAGATAATTTTTGTGTATTTCATGAATTAAACGGCCATAACACTAATGATTGTAGGCATCTGAAGGACGAGGTGGAAGGACATATCAGGAACGGTATGCTCCTTCAGTATGTGTGGAGGCGAGCTCCAACGGTGGAGCCAGAGCGGCCACCGTCTACATCAGCCAGAGGCGACCCTGAATCAAGGCACCGTTTGATTATCAATTAGTTAAAATAACGATGAACAAGTCGCAAGCTTCCACTAACGCAATTGAGTCATTTACACATGTACGAGATCGCGAACGTTCTCCAGGCATGCTCTGAGTGATCATTGATTGTTTCGTAGTGGGAACTTACACTTTGTCATCTTTGCTTTGCTTTTATTTCATGTTGATTTGGACATTTGAACTTGATTTGTTTGAACACTTTTGTTTTTGAAACTCATCTGTTGAATAAATATTTGATTCTGATAACTCTGAAATGGCTAAGCTACTTGCATATGTACGGGGTCGCGAACGGTCCTTAGGCATGCTTAGAGATAGTGACATACCCTAACAAATGATCCGTAACTCTAAACGAGCCAAGAGTTATGGCCCTCCGAAGAATCGATATCCACAGGGTGCAACATCTACGGTGCAAGGTGCAACATCCGTCCAAAATGACGAAACAGTGCCACACGGCCTTTAGAAATGGGTGCGTGGACTTGAAACGGTGCAGTACCATGGTGCACCACTCTCCGGCGATGGTAAATGTGACGACCGCCCATGACTCCCGCACCAAAACAAGGGAATAATGCGCTGAAAGGTGTGCAAGGCAGCCATGGACGATGGTCAGGGTAAAATAAAATCGCAGAATCTCTATCGTAACTCACAGCGCATGGATAAAATACAATAGAGAAATATATAGTGAAGTCTCATAAAAGAAAATCATCATATAAGCATCACAGAAGTTTTATACAATCATCTCAACAAATCCATACATCAAGACCTCACTACAAGCACTCATCAAATACAGCAGCGGATACCCAGTACATATAAGAAAATAATATGCATAGCCTCCTGCTCGTCTTCGTCATCATCAGCGGAAAAACTCTAACTCTAAGCACAGCACCTGCCACCTGCTACCTAGTCTGCCCATCCCAAACATGGATGAACAGCCCAAGGTAATAAGAGGAGACATAAAACCTTGAGTCAGACAAAGTCTTAGTGAGCAGTAAATTAACAATCAAACATACCAAAAGAGCATAAGGAATAAAAGGAATAGGAACCAAACCATCCCACTCCACCTCATCTCACAGTGATAGCCCCCAGACACACACTAAGGAGAATCAAGCATAACAATGTAGACAATTAAGGTAAAGCAATAACCACTCGAGTCAAGGGCAATGTTTTCCAAATACAAACCCCCAAGGCCTAAATCAAGATCAGATAAGCACCCAGAAAACACCGCTCTTGAAGCCGAATGATAATACAACCAAACATCCATGACTCTGGCTATCACTGCATCATTGCCTTGATTTCACCGTTAGTTGAATGACTATCCGTCAAGGGCTAATGGTAACCCCGGTTCTAGCCATAACTCCGCACGTCGTCGCAGCCCGTGCCTAGGAATTTTCGCAACTACCCAGAGTACTAGCACGCCGTCGTAGCCCGTGCCTGGAACGCCGTCGCAGCCCGTTCCAACGTACCCTTGCTTTGAGCATGCTAGAACCTTCAACAACGATGAGATCTAAGCCTCCAAGTCATCCTCCTTGACGACCATCCATACTAGCTCAAGCGCCTCTCAAGCTAACCATTATCACCAACCCGGATCGCATCACCGAGTATCAACATAACTTTGCACGTCGTCGCAGCCCGTGTTTGGAACGTCATCATGACCCGTTCCATCTCAACATCACACTTTGCTTCATCGCATCATAGCAAAGTCTCATCTCAACATCATGGCTTGCCTTCTCGCATCATGGCAAAGTCCCTCATCATCGAATCCATCCATATGAGCTTCCACATCCGCTTCATATGCCATCGGCAGCTTTCAACATTCAAAAGCCTTTCCACTTAGCTTTTGAATCACCTTCAACCATCTTGTTCCAAATCAACTACAAGCTAACTTGGAGCAATCACATCTAACATACATTCAAACATTCAAGCATTCAAACAAGATATATTAAGCAATATCAACTATAATGGCAATTTCGTAATTAAGTGAGCAAAAGTCCAACATATGTGAAATCATGGTTTTTAACATAGATCTATCAAATCTAAAACATGGGTTTTGTCTCTAATACTTGATAAATAACTTCTATAGATAAACATCTTCAAATATGATGGATCTACATGCAGACTTAAGGAAAATGCGAGAAAACGCTAACTTTAACACATAAACATATCACCAATCCCATATACTCCTTTGGATCCGCGTGAGAGATAACTACCACTCACCAAATCACCCAAACACCTCAAAATCACAACACTTCAGATCTGGACAGCGAAGATCACGGCTTGATCCGGCGGAATCTCACTTGAAACGATGAATTCTAGCTCAAACGGATGAAGATCTTCAACTTGGACACTTGGGTCTTCGATCTTGATCTTCAATCTTCAATGGATGTTAGCACTTGATGGAAGTAGAGAAAGAAGTGAAGAAAATACTGAAGTCGAGTCTTCAAAATGGCAGCACTTCGTTGCTTCAAAAACCGGTGCCAAAAAGTGAGCCGAACACCTCTATTTATAGGCTGGAC
Source organism: Allium cepa (assembly GCA_030765085.1). Classification (NCBI taxonomy): domain Eukaryota; kingdom Viridiplantae; phylum Streptophyta; class Magnoliopsida; order Asparagales; family Amaryllidaceae; genus Allium; species Allium cepa. Next base: position 29,685,647 of record CM060943.1, on the reverse strand, counting down.
ACACCATGAGTCGTCGCCCCTATGAGTCGGTCCCGACTCATCATGAGTCGTCTACGACTCATCTCCTGCCGACTCATCCTTGCCGACTCAACCTAGCACAGCCGACCCAACATCCTACCGAGACAACAACCTAGCTACACAACGGCTCAACGACTCAACAAGCAGCCGACCTAAGCCTCTATCGACTCACCATACCAAGGTACCAGGTCATACGACTCAACCAGGGTGCCGACTTAACTACATACGACTCAAAACATACACGGCCTAAGACACAAGTCTTCTAACGACTCACGACTCATCCCATGAGTCGTACCTAACGACTCAAAGACCTAACGACTCATCACTCTAGCCGACTCAACTGCACTGCCTACCGACTCAAGCCAACGACTCAACAACCCAGGCCGACCTAACGACACACACGAGCTAACACACACGAGCTAACACACACGAGCTAACAACATATGCCTTAACTCGTATACGAGTTACGACCTATCCATCCCAACAGCACACTACCTAAGTCCTCAACAACTCAAGACCTACCGACTCAACTCCTCACGACCCAAGCTCCCTTAAGCCGCTAACCCATGAGTCGGCTAACACTTAAGTCGGCAAATTCTATGACTCGGTAACACTTAAGTCGGTCACACACTTATCTCGGCCAACTCTTTAAACCACTACCCCTATGAGTCGCCTAAGCTTCATGAGTCGGTCCCCCATGAGTCGTTTATGACTTAAATCCTTGCTAACTCGAACACGACCTAACCTATGAGTCGGTTACGACTCAAACCTTAACTCGGCTATGCCCATGAGTCGGTCACGACTCATTACCTCACCCGGGTCAACTTCTAAACGACTCGAGCTAGAGACATCACAAACAACACTAACAACCTGCAAATTCTACGATTTATCGACACGTAAAATACGGGTCGTTACATTCTCTCCCCCTTAGGAATTTCGCCCCCGAAATTCCAAGCAAACAACAACAATCAAAAATATTCCGCATGCCTACCATCCATAGCAATCAACGAACCATGCAATCAATTCTAGCCTAGCATGCAGAATTCTAAGACTTAGAACAAGCTACAAATTCATGAGATGTCACGACACTTTAGGGCCATACCTTGAAGAGTCCGGGATGAGCTGCCTTCATCCTCTCTTCCTCCTCCCACGTACAGTCGTTAACATCATCACTCCATTGTACCTTGAGCAACGTAATCGTCTTCCTCCTAAGCTGTTTCGTATCGGATTCAACAATACGAAGCGGCTTACGAGGTCTCGAAACAACTGGATCAACCTCTAAGTCTTCACAGCTATCAGCAGAAACCACCGTGGTTGGGTCATGCACGCACTTCCGTAGATAAGATACATGAAAAACATTGTGCACACCTGTCATCTTTTCCGGTAACTCCAATCTATAAGCGAGCTTTCCAATTCGCTCGATAATCGGGAATGGTCCAACAAATCTCGGAGTCAACTTTCCTTTGTTCCCGAATCGAATAACATTCTTCAATGGAGAAATCTTCACAAAAACCATATCACCCACGTCGAATTCCAAATCCTTTCGACGATTATCTGCATAACTTTTCTGACGATCCTGGGCCGCCTTCATTCGTTGCCGAATGATCTCTATACAATCCGAAGTCTGTCGAATCATCTCTGGCCCAAGCATCAACTTTTCTCCAGTTTCCAACCAACATGTCGGAGAGTTACACGGTCTTCCATATAATGCCTCATATGGTGCCATACCAATACTCGACTGATAACTGTTATTATAAGCAAACTCCACCAGATGAAGTTGATCTTCCCATGATCCTCCGAAGTCCAAAATACAAGCTCTAAGAAGATCTTCCAAAACCCGGTTGACTCTCTCCGTCTGACCATCTGTTTGAGGGTGATAAGCTGTACTCAAACACAACTTGGTTCCCAAAACTTCCTGGAAGCTCTTCCAAAATCCACTAGTGAACAATGGATCTCGATCGCTCACTATACTCTTCGGAACACCATGGAATCGAACAATCCACTTCACATACAACTCAGCCAACTTCGATGCAGTTCTAGTCGATCGAACAGGAATGAACCTTGCACTCTTGGTCAAACGATCTACAATAACCCAAATCCCTTCATTCCCTGTCCTGGTTCTAGGTAGACCATCAATAAAATCCATCGACACTTGCTCCCACTACCACGTAGGAACCTCTAATGGCTGAAGTAATCCACTAGGCTTCTTCTGCTCAGCTTTCACCAACTGGCAATTCATACACTTGGAAATAAAATTTCCAACATCCTTCTTCATACCTTCCCAGTAGTAAGCTCTCTTCATATCCCGATACATCTTATTACCACCTGGATGAATTGTCAACCTCGAGTGATGACTTTCCCTCAGAACTTCATCTCTCAGTCCATCAATATCGGGAACAACCAATCGTCCTTGCTTTCGAAGCCAACCCTCTCGATCGACCTCGAATCCCTTATCCTTCTCTGGTTCCAATCCAGATTCCAAAGCACGGATAATCTTGACAAGCTTATCATCTCTCTTTTGGCTTTCACCAATTCTTTCCACAAGAGTAGGCCTTATCGATAAGTTTGCCAACATCTCAGGTTCCAATTCGCATCTAGGCCTGAAATCAAATCCAGCCAAATACTCAAGACTCTTCCATTCCGAAAACATGGCTCCCAATCCTGCATGTCTTCGACTTAACGCATCAGCCACTGCGTTACCTTTTCCTGGAGTATAGGCTATACCAAAATCATAAGATGCTAGAAACTCTAACCACCTTTGCTGTCGAAGATTCAGATCCTTTTGGGAGAACAGATACTTCAACGACTTATGATCTGTAAACAATTCGAATCTAACTCCCAATAGGTAATGTCTCCACATCTTCAAAGCAAACACTATTGCCGCTAACTCCAAATCATGAGTCGGATAATTCCTTTCATGCGGCTTTAGTTGTCGACTAGCATACGCAACAACTTTATCCTTCTGCATTAGCACTGCTCCCAATCCAGTGCCACATGCATCGGTGTAAACCACCATCTCCTCATTCCCACTTGGAATAGTCAAAACAGGAGCACTCGTCAGTCGCTCTTTCAGGATTACGAAAGCTTGCTCACACTTATCATCCCATCTGAACACTTGGTTCTTCTTCGTCAATCCTGTCAACGGTGCAGCTATCTTGGAAAAGTCTTTGATAAACCGACGATAATATCCTGCTAATCCAAGAAAACTTCTCACATCAGATGCATTCTTAGGTCTAACCCAATCCTGGATTGCTGCCACCTTAGCGGGATCAACCGCTATTCCATTTCCAGAGATAACATGGCCTAAGAACCTCACTTCACTCTTCCAGAAGTGACACTTCGAAAACTTAGCCTTCAGCTGATGTTTCCGTAGTATTTCCAAAACAATCCTCAAGTGCGTCTTGTGCTCTTCCTCAGTTCTGGAATAAACCAAAATATCATCCACGAACACAAGCACGAACTTGTTCAACTGATCTCTGAATACTCTATTCATAAGATCCACAAAATATGCTGGCGCGTTAGTCAACCCAAACGGCATTACCAGCCACTCATAAAACCCGGATGGTGTCCTGAAAGCAGTCTTCGGCACACTATCCTTCGCCACTCTCAACTGGTGAAATCCCGTTGCCAAATCCATCTGAGAAAACACCTTAGCCTCGTGAAGCTGATCAAACAAGTCATCTATTCTCGGCAATGGATACTTGTTCTTTCTAGTCACCTTATTCAGCTCACGATAATCAACACACAACCTCAACGATCCATCCGCTTTGGTTGCGAACACAACGGGCGCACCCCATTCGGACACACTTCTCCGAATGAATCCTTTCCGTAAAAGGTCATCAACTTGCACCTTCAGCTCTTGCTGCTCCCTCGGTGCCATCCGCCTAAGAGGCATCACAACAGGTCTGGCTCCCTCAACTAGATCGATACGAAACTCGATCTCCCTATGCGGCGGCAACCCTTTGACTTCGTCAAAGACATCCTCAAATCCATTCACAATAGGCACTGATGACAGTCCATCCCGTGGAACAACCAGCGAATACATGAAGCTCATGAAGACGCCTTCCTCATGCTTACATCGTATCACAACCTTTCGCCCATCCACATTCCCGACTGTCACCTCCAGCCTCTCACAATCAATCCTAGCCGCATACTTCCTAAGCCAGTCCATACCCAAAATAATTCCGAACCCCGCAAAGTTCAGAACAAAGCAATCACAAACAAACGAGCAATCATGACTCGAAACAACTAGACCACGGCATATCATACACAAACATGACGAACCCCCAACTGGATTAGTCACAACCAATGGCCTATCAACAATGTCCGGTTTCAAACCTAACCGGCCTACCAAATCATCACAAACAAAAGAATGCGACGCTCCAGTATCAAACAACACTCTAACTGGAACACCACAAATAGAAAGAGTACCTTGAACCACCACACTCTTCCCCTTTTCTTCAACAGTAGGAGCTCTTGAAGACGACGGCACAGCTTCCAAAGCATAAGCTTGCACAACCTGCCTATCTTTCCTTGGCTCTGGACAATCCTTCCTGAAATGCCCTGGCTTATCACAATTGTGGCATTTCGCCGGCGCCTTTGGATTCCTACAATCCTTGGAGAGATGGCCCTTCTTCTGGCAATTATAGCAAGTCACTTCGCCCTTTGGCTTCTTCTGGCCATCCTTTCCCTTCTGTTGCTGCTGCTTCCTCTTCTTGTTGCCACTCTGTTGTGGTTTAGATCCTTCCCTGGTTACAGCAACAACAGAACTTTCCCTAGGAAACAAGCTCTCATGCCTCAGAGCTTTCTCCACAAGCTTCTCAAATGGATCGTCCAAGTGATCCACCAACTGCCTTCCAAGATAAGCATCCAGACCAGTCACAAACTTCTCGTTCTTCTGGTAGGGAGAATCAATATACGATCTGGCATACTTAGACAGAGCCTCGAACTCAGAAATATACTCAAGAACAGGCCTCCCACCTTGCTTGAGCTCAACGAATCTCTTAAACAAAACAGACCTCTGAGCAGTAGAGATGAACTTGGCTTCAAATCTAACTTGGAACTGCTCCCAAGTAATATCCTCTTCTGGTGTATCTATGGTGATAGAATTCCACCAATCCGCAGCCCTCCCTTGAAGCTGCCTCGATGCAAGCTTTCTCTTGGTTGCATCCTCAATCCCTAGATCACCAAAAATCCTTCGGCAAGCATCCATCCATCTCTGCACTTCAATAGTAGATTCCGTCCCCAAGAAAGCTTTTCCTCCAAGAGAAGTATAATCCTTGCAAAGCTTGGCAAAATCCACTGGTCTTGGAGCCTGGACTTGAACTCCAACATCCACAGATGATCCTGAAGCTGGTACCCTCCTCATGATAGAAGTCATCATAGCTTCAAACATAGCTCCATAATCAACAGCTTCCCTAGCAGCTCGACTATCTCTTGCAGCTTGTCTCTCGCTTCTACTCATTCTTAATATCTGTAAAAAGAATGATTAGAACACCTTAAGAAACAACTGCATAAGGAGTTCAAATCCTTCTAAGCTACTATATTACATATAGTAATCATCCATCAAAATACAATTACGTCCCTCATACGTAATTACGTCAGCGAGCGTTGGCTAAAATCGACTAACCAAAGCTCTGATACCAAATGTGACGACCGCCCATGACTCCCGCACCAAAACAAGGGAATAATGCGCTGAAAGGTGTGCAAGGCAGCCATGGACGATGGTCAGGGTAAAATAAAATCGCAGAATCTCTATCGTAACTCACAGCGCATGGATAAAATACAATAGAGAAATATATAGTGAAGTCTCATAACAGAAAATCATCATATAAGCATCACAGAAGTTTTATACAATCATCTCAACAAATCCATACATCAAGACCTCACTACAAGCACTCATCAAATACAGCAGCGGATACCCAGTACATATAAGAAAATAATATGCATAGCCTCCTGCTCGTCTTCGTCATCATCAGCGGAAAAACTCTAACTCTAAGCACAGCACCTGCCACCTGCTACCTAGTCTGCCCATCCCAAACATGGATGAACAGCCCAAGGTAATAAGAGGAGACATAAAACCTTGAGTCAGACAAAGTCTTAGTGAGCAGTAAATTAACAATCAAACATACCAAAAGAGCATAAGGAATAAAAGGAATAGGAACCAAACCATCCCACTCCACCTCATCTCACAGTGATAGCCCCCAGACACACACTAAGGAGAATCAAGCATAACAATGTAGACAATTAAGGTAAAGCAATAACCACTCGAGTCAAGGGCAATGTTTTCCAAATACAAACCCCCAAGGCCTAAACCAAGATCAGATAAGCACCCAGAAAACACCGCTCTTGAAGCCGAATGATAATACAACCAAACATCCATGACTCTGGCTATCACTGCATCATTGCCTTGATTTCACCGTTAGTTGAATGACCATCCGTCAAGGGCTAATGGTAACCCCGGTTCTAGCCATAACTCCGCACGTCGTCGCAGCCCGTGCCTAGGAATTTTCGCAACTACCCAGAGTACTAGCACGCCGTCGTAGCCCGTGCCTGGAACGCCGTCGCAGCCCGTTCCAACGTACCCTTGCTTTGAGCATGCTAGAACCTTCAACAACGATGAGATCTAAGCCTCCAAGTCATCCTCCTTGACGACCATCCATACTAGCTCAAGCGCCTCTCAAGCTAACCATTATCACCAACCCGGATCGCATCACCGAGTATCAACATAACTTTGCACGTCGTCGCAGCCCGTGCTTGGAACGTCATCATGACCCGTTCCATCTCAACATCACACTTTGCTTCATCGCATCATAGCAAAGTCTCATCTCAACATCATGGCTTGCCTTCTCGCATCATGGCAAAGTCCCTCATCATCGAATCCATCCATATGAGCTTCCACATCCGCTTCATATGCCATCGGCAGCTTTCAACATTCAAGAGCCTTTCCACTTAGCTTTTGAATCACCTTCAACCATCTTGTTCCAAATCAACTACAAGCTAACTTGGAGCAATCACATCTAACATACATTCAAACATTCAAGCATTCAAACAAGATATATTAAGCAATATCAACTATAATGGCAATTTCGTAATTAAGTGAGCAAAAGTCCAACATATGTGAAATCATGGTTTTTAACATAGATCTATCAAATCTAAAACATGGGTTTTGTCTCTAATACTTGATAAATAACTTCTATAGATAAACATCTTCAAATATGATGGATCTACATGCAGACTTAAGGAAAATGCGAGAAAACGCTAACTTTAACACATAAACATATCACCAATCCCATATACTCCTTTGGATCCGCGTGAGAGATAACTACCACTCACCAAATCACCCAAACACCTCAAAATCACAACACTTCAGATCTGGACAGCGAAGATCACGGCTTGATCCGGCGGAATCTCACTTGAAACGATGAATTCTAGCTCAAACGGATGAAGATCTTCAACTTGGACACTTGGGTCTTCGATCTTGATCTTCAATCTTCAATGGATGTTAGCACTTGATGGAAGTAGAGAAAGAAGTGAAGAAAATACTGAAGTCGAGTCTTCAAAATGGCAGCACTTCGTTGCTTCAAAAACCGGTGCCAAAAAGTGAGCCGAACACCTCTATTTATAGGCTGGACACACCATGAGTCGTCGCCCCTATGAGTCGGTCCCGACTCATCATGAGTCGTCTACGACTCATCTCCTGCCGACTCATCCTTGCCGACTCAACCTAGCACAGCCGACCCAACATCCTACCGAGACAACAACCTAGCTACACAACGGCTCAACGACTCAACAAGCAGCCGACCTAAGCCTCTATCGACTCACCATACCAAGGTACCAGGTCATACGACTCAACCAGGGTGCCGACTTAACTACATACGACTCAAAACATACACGGCCTAAGACACAAGTCTTCTAACGACTCACGACTCATCCCATGAGTCGTACCTAACGACTCAAAGACCTAACGACTCATCACTCTAGCCGACTCAACTGCACTGCCTACCGACTCAAGCCAACGACTCAACAACCCAGGCCGACCTAACGACACACACGAGCTAACACACACGAGCTAACACACACGAGCTAACACACACGAGCTAACAACATATGCCTTAACTCGTATACGAGTTACGACCTATCCATCCCAACAGCACACTACCTAAGTCCTCAACAACTCAAGACCTACCGACTCAACTCCTCACGACCCAAGCTCCCTTAAGCCGCTAACCCATGAGTCGGCTAACACTTAAGTCGGCAAATTCTATGACTCGGTAACACTTAAGTCGGTCACACCCTTATCTCGGCCAACTCTTTAAACCACTACCCCTATGAGTCGCCTAAGCTTCATGAGTCGGTCCCCCATGAGTCGTTTATGACTTAAATCCTTGCTAACTCGAACACGACCTAACCTATGAGTCGGTTACGACTCAAACCTTAACTCGGCTATGCCCATGAGTCGGTCACGACTCATTACCTCACCCGGGTCAACTTCTAAACGACTCGAGCTAGAGACATCACAAACAACACTAACAACCTGCAAATTCTACGATTTATCGACACGTAAAATACGGGTCGTTACAGTAAATCATACACCAGCCACCGGGATCCCGTTTTAGAAAAAAAATCCACGTGACGAAAAAACGAAGGGTAAAAAACTTCCATGACCCGATTAAGGTTTGGATAGGAGTTTTTGGGTATGAAACTAACCAGTGACAGTTGAAAACTATCATAGCTGTAGAACTCACAGATACCTTCTTTTGGACTGGTTATGGCTCCCGTAACTCTAAAAGAGCCAAGAGATATGGCCCTCCGAAAAATCGATATCCACAGGGTGCAACATCTACGGTGCAAGGTGCAACATCCGTCCAAAATGACGAAACAGTGCCGTATGACATTTAGAAATGGGTGCATGGATTTGAAATGGTGCAGTACTATGGTGCACCACTCTCCAGCGATGGTAAATCATAGACCAGCCACGGGGATCCCGTTTTACAGAAAAAATCCACGTGAGGAAAAACGAAGGGTAAAAAACTTCCATGACCCGATTGAGGTTCGGATAGATTTTTTGGGTATGAAACTAACCACTGACGGCTGAAAGCCGTCATAGCTGTAGAACTCACAAATACCCTCGTTTTGACTGGTTATGGCTCCCGTCACTCTGAACGAGCCAAGAGTTATGGCCCTCCGAAGAATCGATATCCACTGGGTGCAACATCTACGGTGCAAGGTGCAACATCCGTCCAAAATGACGAAACAGTGCGGTACGACCTTTAGAAATGGGTGCATGGATTTGAAACGGTGCAGTACCATGGTGCACCACTCTCCAGCGATGGTAAATCATAGACCAGCCACGGGGATCCCGTTTTACAGAAAAAATCCACGTGACGATAAAACGAAGGGTAAAATACTTCCTTGACCCGATTGAGGTTCAGATAGGATTTTTTGGGTGTGAAACTAACCAGTGACGGCTGAAATCCGTCATAGCTGCAGAACACGCAGATAACTTTTTTTTGACTGGTTATGGCTCTCGTAACTCTAAACGAGTCAAGAGTTATGGCCCTCCGAAGAATCGATATCCACAGGGTGCAACATCTACGGTGCAAGGTGCAACATCCATCCAAAATGACGAAACAGTGCCGTACGACCTTTAGAAATGGGTGCATGGATTTGAAATGGTGCAGTACCATGGTGCACCACTCTCCAGCGATGGTAACTCATAGACCAGCCACGGGGATCTCGTTTTACAGAAAAAATCCACGTGAGGAAATATGAAGGGTAAAAAACTTCCATGACCCGATTGAGGTTCGGATAGATTTTTTGGGTATGAAACTAACCAGTGACCGCTGAAAGCCGTCATAGCTGTGGAACTCACAAATACCTTCGTTTTGACTGGTTGTGGCTCCCGTCACTCTAAACGAGCCAAGAGTTACTGGGTGCAACATCTACGGTGCAAGGTGCAACATCCGTCCAAAATGACGAAATAGCGCGGTACGACCTTTAGAAATGGGTGCATAGATTTGAAATGGTGCAGTACCATGGTGCGCCACTGTCAGCGACGGTAAATCATAGACTAGCCATGGGGATCCCGTTTTACAGAAAAAATCCACTTGATGATAAAACGAAGGGTAAAAAACTTCCTTGACCCGATTGAGGTCCGGTTAGGATTTTTTGGGTATGAAACTAACCAGTGAAGGCTGAAATCCGTCATAGCTGTAGAACTCATAGATTACTTTGTGTTTACTGGTTATGGCTCCCGTAACTCTAAACGAGCCAAGAGTTATGGCCCTCCGAAGAATCGATATCCACAGGGTGCAACATTCTACTGTGCAAGGTGCAACATCCGTCCAAAATGACGAAACAGTGCGGTACGACCTATAGAAATGGGTGCATGGATTTGAAACGGTGCAGTACCATGGTGCACCATTCTCCAGCGATGGTAAATCATAGACCAGCCACGGGGATCCCGTTTTACAGAAAAAATCCACGTGACGATAAAACGAAGGGTAAAAACTTCCTCGACCCGATTGAGGTTCGGATAGGTTTTTTTGGGTATGAAACTAACCAGTGACAGCTGAAAGCTGTCATACCTGTAGAACTCATAGATACCTTCATTTTCACTAGTTATGTCTCCCGTAACTCTAAACGAGCCAAGAGTTATGGCCCTCCGAAGAATCGATATCCATAGGGTGCAACATCTACGGTGCAAGGTGCAACATCCGTCCAAAATGACGAAACATTGTCGTACGACCTTTAGAAATGGGTGTGTGGACTTGAAACGGTGCAGTACCATGGTGCACCACTCTCCACCGATGGTAAATCATAGACCAGCCACGGGGATCACGTTTTACAGAAAAAATCCACGTGACGAAAAAACGAAGGGTAAAAAACTTCCATGACCCGATTGAGGTTTGGATAGGATTTTTTGCGTATGAAACTAACCAGTGACGGTTGAAAGCTATCATAGCTGTAGAACTCACAGATACCTTCTTTTTGATTGGTTATGGCTCCCGTAACTCTAAACGAGCCAAGAGATATGGCCCTCCGAAGAATCGATATCCACAGGGTGCAACATCTACGGTGCAAGGTGCAACATCCGTCCAAAATGACGAAACAGTGCCGTTCGACCTTTAGAAATGGGTGCATGGATTTGAAACGGTGCAGTTCCATGGTGCACCACTCTCCAGCGATGGTAAATCATAGACCAGCCACGGGGATCCCATTATACAGAAAAAATCCACGTGAGGAAAAACGAAGGTAAAAAACTTCCATGACCCAATTGAGGTTCGGATAGTATTTTTTGGGTATAAAACTAACCAGTGACGGCTGAAAGCTATCACAGCTGTAGAACTCACAGATACCTTCGTTTTGACTATTTATGGCTCCCATAACTCTAATCGAGCCAAGAGTTATGTCCCTCCGAAAAATCGATATCCACAGGGTGCAACATCTACGATGCAAGGTGCAACATCCGTCCAAAATGACGAAACAGTGTCGTACGACCTTTAGAAATGAGTGCATGGATTTGAAACGGTGCAGTTCCATGGTGCACCACTCTCCAGCGATGGTAAATCATAGACCAGCCACGGGGATCCCGTTTTACAAAAAAAATCCACGTGAGGAAAAACGAAGGGTAAAAAACTTCCATGACCCGATTGAGGTTCGGATAGTATTTTTTGGGTACGAAACTAACTAGTGACGGCTGAAAGCCGTCATAGCTGTAGAACTCACAGATACCTTCGTTTTGACTGGTTATGGCTTCCGTAACTCTAAACGAGCCAAGTGTTATGGCCCTCCGAAGAATCGATATCCACAGGGTGCAACATCTACGGTGCAAGGTGCAACATCCGTCCAAAATGACGAAACAGTGCCGTACGACTTTTAGAAATGGGTGCATGGATTTGAAACGGTGCAGTGCCATGGTGCACCACTCTCCAGCGATGGTAAATCATGGACCAGCCACGGGGATCCCGTTTTACAGAAAAAATCCTCGTGACGATAAAACGAAGGGTAAAAAACTTCCTTGACTCGATTGAGGTTCGGATAGGATTTTTTGGGTATGAAAATAACCAGTGACGGCTGAAATCTGTCATAGCTGTAGAACTCACAGATACCTTCGTTTTGACTGGTTATGGCTCCTGTATCTCTAAACGAGCCAAGAGTTATGTCCCTCCGAAAAATCGATATCCACAGGGTGCAACGTCTACGGTGCAAGGTGCAACATCCATCCAAAATGACGATACAGTGCGGAACGACCTTTAGAAATGGGTGCATGGATTTGAAATAGTGCAGTACCATGGTGCACCACTCTTCAGCGACGGTAAATCATAGACCAGCCACGGGGATCCCGTTTTACAGAAAAAATCCACGTGACGATAAAACGAAGGGTAAAAAACTTCTTTGACCCGATTGAGGTTCGGATAGGATTTTTTGGGTATGAAACTAACCAGTGACGGTTGAAATCCGTCATAGCTATAGAACTCACAGACGACTTCGTTTTGACTGGTTATGGCTCCCATAACTCTAAACGAGCCAAGAGTTATGGCCCTCCGAAGAATCGATACCAACAGGGTGCAACATTCTACGGTGCAAGGTGCAACATCCGTCCAAAATGACGAAACAGTGCGGTACGACCTACATAAATGGGTGCATGGATTTTAAACGGTGCAGTACCACGGTGCACCACTCTCCAGCGATGGTAAATCATAGACCAGCCACGGGGATCCCGTTTTACAGAAAAAATCCACGTGACGATAAAACGAAGGGTAAAAACTTCCTTGAACTGATTGAGGTTCGGATAGGATTTTTTGGGTATGAAACTAACCAATGACGGCTGAAAGCTGTCATAGCTGTAGAACTCACAGATACCTTTGTTTTGACTGGTTATGGCTCCCGTAATTCTAAACGAGCCAAGAGTTATGGCCCTCCGAAGAATCGATATCCACAGGGTGCAACATCTACGGTGCAAGGTGCAACATCCGTCCAAAATGACGAAACAGTGCCGTACGACCTTTAGAAATGGGTGCGTGGACTTGAAACGCTGCAGTACCATGGTGCACCACTCTCCAGCGATGGTAAATCATACACCAGCCATGTGGATCCCATTTTACAAAAAAAATCCACGTGACGAAAAAACGAAGGGTAAAAAACTTCCATGACCCGATTGAGGTTTGGATTGGATTTTTTGGGAATGAACCTAACCAGTGACAGCTGAAAACTATCATAGCTGTAGAACTCACAGATATCTTCTTTTTAACTGGTTATGGCTCCCGTAACTCTAAAAGAGCCAAGAGATATGGCCCTCCGAAGAATCGATATCCACAGGGTGCAACATCTACGGTGCAAGGTGCAACATCCGTCCAAAATGACGAAACAGTGCCGTATGACATTTAGAAATGGGTGCATTGATTTGAAATGGTGCAGTACCATGGTGCACCACTCTCCAGCGATGGTAAATCATAGACCAGCCACGGGGATCCCGTTTTACAGAAAAAATCCACGTGAGGAAAAACGAAGGGTAAAAAACTTCCATGTCCCGATTGAGGTTCGGATAGATTTTTTGGGTATGAAACTAAATAGTGACGGCTGAAAGCCGTCATAGTTGTAGAACTCACAAATACCTTCGTTTTGACTGGTTATGGCTCCCGTCACTCTAAACGAGCCAAGAGTTATGGCCCTCCGAAGAATCGATATCCACTAGGTGCAACATCTACGGTGCAAGGTGCAACATCCGTCCAAAATGACGAAACAGTACGGTACGACCTTTAGAAATGGGTGCATGGATTTGAAACGGTGCAGTACTATGGTGCACCACTCTCCAGTGATGGTAAATCATAGACCAGCCGCGGGGATCCCGTTTTACAGAAAAAATCCACGTGACGATAAAACGAAGGGTAAAAAACTTCCTTGACCCGATTGAGGTTCGGATAGGATTTTTTGGGTATGAAACTAACCAGTGACGACTGAAATCCGTCATAACTGTAGAACTCACAGATAACTTTGTTTTGACTGGTTATGGCTCCCGTAACTCTAAACGAGCCAAGAGTTATGGCCCTCCGAAGAATCGATATCCACAGCGTGCAACATCTACGGTGCAAGGTGCAACATCCATCCAAAATGACGAAACAGTGCGGTACGACCTTTAGAAATGGGTGCATGGATTTGAAACGATGCAGTACCATGGTGCACCACTCTCCAGCGATGGTAAATTATAGACCAGCCACGGGGATCCCGTTTTACAGAAAAAATCCACGTGAGGAAAAATGAAGCGTAAAAAACTTTCATGACCCGATTGAGGTTCGGATAGATTTTTTGGGTATGAAACCAACCAGTGACGGCTGAAAGCCGTCATAGCTGTAGAACTCACAAATACCTTCGTTTTGACTGGTTATGGCTCCCGTCACTCTAAACGAGCCAAGAGTTATGGCCCTCCGAAGAATCAATATCCACTGGGTGCAACATCTACGGTGCAAGGTGCAACATCCGTCCAAAATGACGAAACAGTGCGGTACGACCTATAGAAATGGGTGCATGGATTTGAAACGGTGCAGTACCATGGTGCACCATTCTCCAGCGATGGTAAATCATAGACCAGCCACGGGGATCCCGTTTTACAGAAAAAATCCACGTGACGATAAAACGAAGGGTAAAAACTTCCTCGACCCGATTGAGGTTCGGATAGGATTTTTTGGGTATGAAACTAACCAGTGACAGCTGAAAGCTGTCATATTTGTAGAACTCATAGATACCTTCATTTTCACTGGTTATGGCTCCCGTAACTCTAAACGAGCCAAGAGTTATGGCCCTCCGAAGAATCGATATCCACAGGGTGCAACATCTACGGTGCAAGGTGCAACATCCGTCCAAAATGATGAAACAGTGTCGTACGACCTATAGAAATGGGTGTGTGGACTTGAAATGGTGCAGTACCATGGTGCACCACTCTCCAGCGATGGTAAATCATAGACCAGCCACGGGGATCACGTTTTACAGAAAAAATCCATGTGATGAAAAAACGAAGGGTAAAAAACTTCCATGACCCGATTGAGGTTTGGATAGGATTTTTTGGGTATGAAACTAACCAGTGACGGCTGAAAGCTATCATAGCTGTAGAACTCACAGATACCTTCTTTTTGATTGGTTATGGCTCCCGTAACTCTAAACGAGCCAAGAGATATGGCCCTCCGAAGAATCGATATCCACAGGGTGCAACATCTACGGTGCAAGGTGCAACATCCGTCAAAAATGACGAAACAGTGCCGTACGACCTTTAGAAATGGGTGCATGGATTTGAAACGGTGCAGTTCCATGGTGCACCACTCTCCAGCGATGGTAAATCATAGACCAGCCACGGGGATCCCGTTATACCGAAAAAATCCACGTGAGGAAAAACGAAGGTAAAAAACTTCCATGACCCGATTGAGGCTCGGATAGTATTTTTTGGGTATAAAACTAACCAGTGACGGCTGAAAGCTATCATAGCTGTAGAACTCACAGATACCTTCGTTTTGACTATTTATGGCTCCCGTAACTCTAATCGAGCCAAGAGTTATGTCCCTCCGAAAAATCGATATCCACAGGGTGCAACATCTACGATGCAAGGCGCAACATCGGTCCAAAATGACGAAACAGTGTCGTACGACCTTTAGAAATGAGTGCATGGATTTGAAACGGTGCAGTTCCATGGTGCACCACTCTCCAGCGATGGTAAATCATAGACCAGCCACGGGGATCCCGTTTTACAAAAAAAATCCACGTGAGGAAAAACGAAGGATAAAAAACTTCCATGACCCGATTGAGGTTCGGATAGTATTTTTTGGGTAGCAAACTAACCAGTGACGGCTGAAAGAGGTCATAGCTGTAGAACTCACAGATATCTTCGTTTTCACTGGTTATGGCTCCCGCAACTCTAAACGAGCCAAGAGTTATGGCCCTGCGAAGAATCGATATCCACAGGGTGCAACATCTACGGTGCAAGGTGCAACATCCGTCCAAAATGACGAAACAGTGCCGTACGACCTTTAGAAATGGGTGCATGGATTTGAAACGGTGTAGTGCCATGGTGCACCACTCTCCAGCGATGGTAAATCATAGACCAGCCACGGGGATCCCGTTTTACAGAAAAAATCCTCGTGACGATAAAATGAAGGGTAAAAAACTTCCTTGACCCGATTGAGGTTCGGATAGGATTTTTTGGGTATGAAAATAACCATTGACGGCTGAAATCTGTCATAGCTGTAGAACTCACAGATACCTTCTTTTTGACTGGTTATGGCTCCTGTATCGCTAAACGAGCCAAGAGTTATGTCCCTACGAAAAATCGATATCCACAGGGTGCAACGTCTACGGTGCAAGGTGCAACATCCATCCAAAATGACGAAACAGTGCGGAACGACCTTCAAAAATGGGCGCATGGATTTGAAATAGTGCAGTACCATGGTGCACCACTCTCCAGCGACGGTAAATCATAGACCAGCCACGGGGATCCCGTTTTACAGAAAAAATCCACGTGACGATAAAATGAAGGGTAAAAAACTTCTTTGACCCGATTGAGGTTCGGATAGGATTTTTTGGGTATGAAACTAACCAGTGACGGCTGAAATCCATCATAGCTGTAGAACTCACTGATACCTTTGTTTTGACTGGTTATGGCTACCGTAACTCTAAACGAGCCAAGAGTTATGGCCCTCCGAAGAATAGATACCCACAGGGTGCAACATTCTACGGTGCAAGGTGCAACATCCGTCCAAAATAACGAAACAGTGCGGTACGACCTATAGAAATGGGTGCATGGATTTGAAACGGTGCAGTACCACGGTGCACCACTCTCCAGCGACGGTAAATCATAGACCAGCCACGGGGATCCCGTTTTACAGAAAAAATCCACGTGACGATAAAACGAAGGGTAAAAACTTCCTTGAACTGATTGAGGTTCAGATAGGATTTTTTGGGTATGAAACTAACCAATGACGGCTGAAAGCTGTCATAGCTGTAGAACTCACAGATACCTTCATTTTGACTGGTTATGGCTCCCGTAATTCTAAACGAGCCAAGAGTTATGGCCCTCCGAAGAATCGATATTCACAGGGTGCAACATCTACGGTGCAAGGTGCAACATCCGTCCAAAATGACGAAACAGTGCCGTACGACCTTTAGAAATGGGTGCGTGGACTTGAAACGGTGCAGTCCCATGGTGCACCACTCTCCAGCGATGGTAAATCATACACCAGCCACGGGGATCCCATTTTACAAAAAAAATCCACGTGACGAAAAAACGAAGGGTAAAAAACTTCCATGACCCGATTGAGGTTTGGATAGTATTTTTTGGGTATGAACCTAACCAGTGTCAGTTGAAAACTATCATAGCTGTAGAACTCACAGATACCTTCTTTTTGACTGGTTATGGGTCCCGTAAATCTAAAAGAGCTAAGAGATATGGCCCTCCGAAGAATCGATATCCATAGGGTGCAACATCTACGGTGCAAGGTGCAACATCCGTCCAAAATGATGAAACAGTGCCGTATGACATTTAGAAATGGGTGCATGGATTTGAAACGGTGCAGTACCATGGTGCACCACTCTCCAGCGATGGTAAATCATAGACCAGCCATGGGGATCCCGTTTTACAGAAAAAATCAACGTGAGGAAAAACGAAGGGTAAAAAACTTCCATGTCCCGATTGAGGTTCGGATAGATTTTTTGGGTATGAAACAAACCAGTGACGGCTGAAAGCCGTCATAGTTGTAGAACTCTCAAATACCTTCGTTTTGACTGGTTATGGCTCCCGTCACTCTAAACAAGCCAAGAGTTATGGCCCTCCGAAGAATCGATATCCACTGGGTGCAACATCTACGGTGCAAGGTGCAACATCCGTCCAAAATGACGAAACAGTGCCGTACGACCTTTAGAAATGGGTGCATTGATTTGAAACGGTGCAGCACTATGGTGCACCACTCTCCAGCGATGGTAAATCAAAGACCAGCCACGGGGATCCCGTTTTACAGAAAAAATCCACGTGACTATAAAACGAAGGGTAAAAAACTTCCTTGACCCGATTGAGGTTCGGATAGGATTTTTTGGGTATGAAACTAACCAGTGACGACTGAAATCCATCATAGCTGCAGAACTCACAGATAACTTTGTTTTGACTGGTTATGTCTCCCGTAACTCTAAACGAGCCAAGAGTTATGGCCCTCCGAAGAATCGATATCCACAGCGTGCAACATCTACGGTGCAAGGTGCAACATCCATCCAAAATGACGAAACATTGCCATACAATCTTTAGAAATGGGTGCATGGATTTGAAACGGTGCAGTACCATGGTGCACCACTCTTCAGCGATGGTAACTCATAGACCAGCCACGGGGATCCCGTTTTACAGAAAAATTCCACATGAGGAAAAATGAAGCGTAAAAAACTTCCATGACCCGATTGAGGTTCGGATAGATTTTTTGGGTATGAAACTAACCAGTGACGGCTGAAAGCCGTCATAGCTGTAGAACTCACAAATACCTTCGTTTTGACTGGTTATGGCTCCCGTCATTCTAAACTAGCCAAGAGTTATGGCCCTCCGAAGAATCAATATCCACTGGGTGCAACATCTACGGTGCAAGGTGCAACATCCGTCCAAAATGACGAAACAGTGCGGTACGACCTTTAGAAATGGGTGCATGGATTTGAAACGGTGCAGTACCATGGTGCACCACTGTCCAGCGACGGTAAATCATAGACTAGCCATGGGGATCCCGTTTTACAGAAAAAATCCACGTGACGATAAAACGAAGGGTAAAAAACTTCCTTGACCCGATTGAGGTTCGGTTAGGATTTTTTGGGTATGAAACTAACCAGTTGTTATCCCATTTTTTGGACAAAACTGGAATATCAATGTTGTGCGCATTTCCACCGCGACTAGAATAAGAAGAAGCAGCCAGCAAGCGTATATAAATCAGGGATTTCACTCAAGGTTCAAATATAAAGTTCATTCGGTGAAACGATACAAGAGCTCATTCGGCACTCATCCCATTCGGCATGCCTTGTTCATCCGGCATCCCAATACAAGAGCCCATTCGGCAGTATGAAGTGAGAATTCGTTCGGCATTCACAACACAAGCTATCATCCGGCAGATCCATTCGGTAGTACCGAGACCGAATCGACACCACTTCCCTTCCCACCGAATCAACTACAACCGAGGCACCATCTCCGAAGCACCATCTTTCACCACACTCCTCTATACAATACCGAATGACCTTCCAAACCACCTACCACCGGACCAAAACTCTCCACTCCATCACCGGTCCAACCTTCATGCCGAACCAACCTCCATCACCAATCACCACCGGACCAAAACTCCACCGGCCCAACCTTCTCCAACAACGACCGAACCAAGCTTCGCCGAACCAGAACACTGCCAGGCCAGATTGCTTCAGCCCGGGCCCACCAGGAGCTATATACTCGCAGGACCTCTGCCCCCAGCCTCACTCTATAAATAGAGGGGCACGGGTACAACAATGGCAGACAAGTTTGAGAGCTCAAGCCTGGAAGGAACTCTCAAACAACTTTAGATACTTGTAATCAAAGCTTTGTACTTGTAATCTGAAGAAAAAAGGAGAATAACATATAAAGTGGATGTAGGCACGTTCTGGCCGAACCACTATAAACCTGTGTGTCTTTTTCAGTTTAGTCCCTGCTTTTTATATATTTGCATAAATCACCCAAATCACTAAAAACAACATAAAATCGACTAGTTCATACGACATTGGGTGTTTGCCCATTTTTTGCGCAAACATTTTGGTGCTTTCATTGAGAGGAACCAGCACCCGCTACATCGGATAGAAGTTGAAATTGAAAATCTAAGAGTTCAGATCTAAGAGTTATGACGAGACAAACAAGTAGAAGGCAGAGGCCAGAGAGAAGTGAACACCAAGGAAGTCAAGAGGCTTCCTCAGGAGGGAATCAAGCATCGATCTTCATCACTAGGGGATGGATGCCATGATGAGAAAACAAGAAGAGATGATCCAGAACTTACTTCAATAAATTGGGCAAATTGGAGCACAAATCCAAGGAGCAACTGGAGTTCAGAACGGAGCAGGACCATCTGGCGCAACACCAGAGCTAGGGGGCACTCACGCAGAGCATGTTGATCCGACCCCGGGAAGTGAGATGGGGGCATCCGAGCCACCTGGTAGCAATAGAGGAATGAACATTCAGCCAGGGAGGAATGCACATGAAAACTCCCGCGGACTTGGGGGGCAGGCCGATGAAAGTGAACGAGAACTACAGCTTGGAGACAATGATAGATTATCAGAGATGGTTAGAAGAGCTATGAGAGGCGGTTTAGTAAACAGAGACTTGGAAGATGTAAACAGGAGTCCTTTTTCTTCTGCGATTAGGACGGCTAGGAACCCACCAGAATTCAAGCTACCATCATTGGACATGTACGACGGGAAAACGGACCCCACGTTCCATCTAACGAAGTATATGAGACATATGGAAGTGCTGGGGGCATCAGAGGAGGTTATGGCCCGGTGCTTTCCACTGTATTTGACGGACATTGCAGCGTTATGGTTTAGGCAACTGGAGAGCGGATCCATAGGAACGTGGGCAGATTTAACTGAGAGATTCATGAGGCAATTCAGGGTTCATATTGCGAGACCCAAGAATGTGATGACTTTGGCAACCTTGAAACAGAAAACTGGAGAGACTTTGAGGAGCTTTTAACACGATTTAATGCGGCGGAAGCATCAGTGGATCGACCAGATCCATCTATGGTCATGATGGCGGCTGTATCTGGAATAGCTGGTAATACAGAGTTCAAGAACTCATTAACCAAGGACCCGCCTATGAATCTGGGAGAGTTCTATCATGAGGCTGAAAAGTTTCTGCGTTTGGAAGATGCTAGTGCAGAAAGAGAGGAAGAAGATGACGTTTACGCAATCAAGAGCGGAAACCCACCTGGAAAGGGTGCGGAGACTAGCAAAGGAAAAGGAAAGGCTGAGGATAATGATGACAGGACAAAGTGTCTACGAAGAGAGCCGCGATTCACCACCTATTCAAAGCTGAATGAGAGTTTGGAACGGATTTATCAGGATACCAAGGGGCAGGTTCCGTATCGTAGACCAATGCGAAGGGATCCAACCTCTGACGAAAGAAAATCAGATAAGTTTTGTGTATTTCATGAATTGAATGGCCATAATACTAATAATTGTAGGCATTTGAAGGACGAGGTGGAAGGGCATATTAGGAACGGTATGTTCCTCCAATATGTGAGGAGGCGAACTCCAGCAGTGGAGCCAGAGCGACCACCATCTACATCGGCTAGAGGTGACCCTGGATCGAGGCACCATTTGATTATCCATTGATTGCTTGATTAAAATAACGATGAACAAGTCGTAAGCTTCCACTAACACAATTAAATCATTTACACATGTACGAGGTCGCGAACGATCTCCAGGCATGCTCTGAATGATCATTGACTGTTTCGAAATGGGAACTTACACTTTGACATCCTTGCCTTGCTTTTGTTTCGTTTTGATTTGAACATTTAAATTCTTCCTGTTTGGACATTTCTGCTGTAAGGTTCATTTGATTATTGCTTTAACATTTACAATTCTATGGAAAAATTGTTTACTTGTATGCCCGTTGGATCGCGAATGGTCCACGAGCACCTATTGCATGGTAACGAACTGCCGAAGTCTTTGATTCGAAAACTCCCCCAAACAATAACTCAACACTGATAATATTAAGTCTCCCCGGGCACACTCATTCGCCTCGAACGACACCCGACTTCGAACAGTCACAACTCGTCTCTAACGGCACCCGATCGCGAACGATCACAACTCGCCTTGAATGGAACAACTCGCCTCGAACGGCACAACTCACCTTACCTCAAATGGCTCGATCGCGAACGGTCGTCATTTTAGGTCCGCCACCTGATCGCTGACTGTAACACCTTATCTCAAATGGCTAGATCGCGTACGGTCGTCATTTGAGGACCGCCACTTGACCGCACACTGTCGCACCTTACCTCGAATGACTTGATCACGAATGATCGTCATTTGAAGTTAGGCGTTTGACCTTGAAAGGTCACATTTCACCCCGAGTGGCTTGATCGCGAACGGTCGCCATTTGACGTCCGCCCTCAGACCGGGCTCGGTCGCACTTTACCTCGAATGGCTCGATCCCGAACGGTCGTCATTTGAAGTAAAGAGCTTGACCATGAACGGTCACATTCCACCGCAAATGACTCGATCCCGAACGATCGTCGCATGTATTTAGACGCTTGACCGCGAACGGTCACACTTCACCTCAAATGACTCGATTGCGAACGGTCGTCATTTGAAGTTAGGCGCTTGACCATGAACGGCCGCGCTTCATCCCAAATAGCTCGATCCCGAACGGTCGTCATTTGGGGCCATATAAAATATCATGCTCTTTACAGGTTGTCAACGGGATACGAACATCCAGCTCATGGCATTAAAAAACACACCTTCCTACCGCAAGGCATATTTTGGGGGGCAAAGTGTTATCCCATTTTTTGGACAAAACTGGAATATCAATGTTGTGCGCATTTCCACCGCGACTAGAACAAGAAGAAGCAGCCAGCAAGCGTATATAAATCAGGGATTTCACTCAAGGTTCAAATATAAAGTTCATTCGGTGAAACGATACAAGAGCTCATTCGGCACTCATCCCATTCGGCATGCCTTGTTCATCCGGCATCCCAATACAAGAGCCCATTCGGCAGTATGAAGTGAGAATTCGTTCGGCATTCACAACACAAGCTATCATTCGGCAGATCCATTCGGTAGTACCGAGACCGAATCGACACCACTTCCCTTCCCGCCGAATCAACTACAACCGAGGCACCATCTCTTAAGCACCATCTTTCACCACACTCCTCTATACAATACCGAATGACCTTCCAAACCACCTACCACTGGACCAAAACTCTCCACTCCATCACCGGTCCAACCTTCATGCCGAACCAACCTCCATCACCAACGACCACCGGACTAAAACTCCACCGGCCCAAAATTCTCCAACAACGACCGAACCAAGCTTCGCCGAACCAGAACACTGCCAGGCCAGATTGCTTCAGCCTAGGCCCACCAGCAGCTATATACTCGTAGGACCTCTGCCCCCTGCCTCACTCTATAAATAGAGGGGCAGGGGTACAACAATGGCAGACAAGTTTGAGAGATCAAATCTGGAAGGAACTCTCAAACAACTTTAGATACTTGTAATCAAAGCTTTGTACTTGTAATCTGAAGAAAAAAGGAGAATAACATATAAAGTGGATGTAGGCACGTTCTGGCCGAACCACTATAAACCTGTGTGTCTTTTTCAGTTTAGTCCCTGCTTTTTATATATTTGCATAAATCACCCAAATCACTAAAAACAACATAAAATCGACCAGTTCATACGACATTGGGTGTTTGCCCATTTTTTGCGCAAACACCAGTGACGGTTGAAATCCGTCATAGCTGTAGAACTCACAGATAACTTTGTTTTTACTGGTTATGGCTCCAATAACTCTAAACGAGCTAAGAGTTATGACCCTCCAAAGAATCGATATCCACCGGGTGCAACATTCTACGGTGCGAGGTGCAACGTCCGTCCAAAATGACGAAACAGTGCGGTACGACCTATAGAAATGGGTGCATGGATTTGAAACGGTGCAGTACCACGGTGTACCACTCTCTAGCGACGGTAAATCATAGACCAGCCACGGGGATCCCATTTTACAGAAAAAATCCACGTGACGATAAAACGAAGGGTAAAAACTTCCTTGACCCGATTGAGGTTCGGATATGATTTTTTGGGTATGAAACTAACCAGTGATAGCTGAAAGCTGTCATACCTGTAGAACTCACAGATACCTTCGTTTTGACTAGTTATGGCTCCCGTAACTCTAAACGAGCCAAGAGTTATGGCCCTCTGAAGAATCGATATCCACATGGTGCAACATCCACGGTGCAAGGTGCGACATCCGTCCAAAATGACGAAACAGTGCCGTACGACCTTTAGAAATGGGTGTGTGGACTTGAAACGGTGCAGTACCATGGTGCACCACTCTCCAGCGATGGTAAAACATAGACCAGCCACGGGGATCCCGTTTTACAGAAAAAATCCACGTGACGAAAAAACGAAGGGTAAAAAACTTCCATGACCCGATTGAGGTTTGGATAGGATTTTTTGGGTATGAAACTAACCAGTGACGGCTGAAAGCTATCATAGCTGTAGAACTCACAGATACCTTCTTTTTGATTGGTTATGGCTCCCGTAACTCTAAACGAGCCAAGAGATATGGCCCTCCGAAGAATCGATATCCATAGGGTGCAACATCTACGGTGCAAGGTGCAACATCCGTCCAAAATGACGAAACAGTGCCGTACGACCTTTAGAAATGGGTGCATGGATTTGAAACGGTATTGTTCCATGGTGCACCACTCTCCAGCGATGGTAAATCATAGACCAGCCACGGGGATCCCGTTATACAGAAAAAATCCACGTGAGGAAAAACGAAGGGTAAAAAACTTCCATGACCCGATTGAGGTTCGGATAGTATTTTTTAGGTATAAAAATAACCAGTGACGGCTGAAAGCTATCATAGCTGTAGAACTCACAGATACCTTCGTTTTGACTGGTTATGGCTCCCGTAACTCTAAACGAGCCAAGAGTTATGTCCCTCCGAAAAATCGATATCCACAGGGTGCAACATCTACGGTGCAAGGTGCAACATCGGTCCAAGATGACGAAACAGTGCCGTACGACCTTTAGAAATGGGTGCATGGATTTGAAACGGTGTAGTTCCATGGTGCACCACTCTCCAGCGATGGTAAATCATAGACCAGCCACGGGGATCCCGTTTTACAGAAAAAATCCGCGTGAGGAAAAACGAAGGGTAAAAAACTTCCATGACCCGATTGAGGTTCGGATAGTATTTTTTGGGTATGAAACTAACCAGTGACGGCCGAAAGCCGTCATAGCTGTAGAACTCACAGATACCTTCGTTTTGACTGGTTATGGCTTTCGTAACTCTAAACGAGCCAAGAGTTATGGCCCTTCGAAAAATCGATATCCACAGGGTGCAACATCTACGGTGCAAGGTGCAACATCCGTCCAAAATGACGAAACAGTGCCGTACGACCTTTAGAAATGGGTGCATGGATTTGAAAGGTGCAGTGCCATGGTGCACCACTCTCCAGCGATGGTAAATCATAGACCAGCTACGGGGATCCCGTTTTACAGAGAAAATCCTCGTGACGATAAAACGAAGGGTAAAAAACTTCCTTGACCCGATTGAGGTTCGGATAAGATTTTTTGGGTATGAAAATAACCAGTGACGGCTGAAATCGATCATAGCTGTAGAACTCACAGATACCTTCGTTTTGACTGGTTATGGCTCCCGTCTCTCTAAACGAGCCAAGAGTTATGTCCCTCCGAAAAATCGATATCCACAGGGTGCAACATCTACGGTGCAAGGTGCAACATCCATCCAAAATGACGAAATAGTGCCATACGACCTTTAGAAATGGGTGCATGGATTTGAAATGGTGCAGTACCATGGCGCACCACTTTCCAGCGATGGTAACTCATGGACCAGCCACGGGTATCCTGTTTTACAGAAAAAATCCACGAGACGAAAAACGAAGGGTAAAAAACTTCCATGACCCGATTGAGGTTCGGATAGGATTTTTTGGATAAGAAACTAACCAGTGACGGCTGAAATCCGTCATAGCTGTAGAACTCACAGATGACTTCGTTTTGACTGGTTGTGGCTCCCGTCTCTCTAAACGAGCAAAGAGTTATGGCCCTCCGAAGAATCGATATCCACAGGGTGCAACATCTACGGTGCAAGGTGCAACATCGGTCCAAAATGACGAAACAGTGCCGTATGACCTTTAGAAATGGGTGCATGGATTTGAAACGGTGCAGTACTATGGTGCGCCACTCTCCAGCGATGGTAAGTCATAGACCAGGCACGGGGATCCCGTTTTACAGAAAAAATCCACGTGACGATAAAACGAAGGGTAAAAACTTCCTTGGCCCGATTGAGGTTCGGATAGATTTTTTGGGTATTAAACTAACCATTGACGGCTGAAAGCCGTCATAGCCGTAGAACTCACAAATACCTTCGTTTTGACTGGTTATGGCTCCCGTCACTTTAAACGAGCCAAGAGTTATGGCCCTTCGAAGAATCGATATCCACTGGGTGCAACATCTACGGTGCAAGGTGCAACATCCGTCCAAAATGACGAAACAGTGCGGGACGACCTTTAGAAATGGGTGCATGGATTTGAAATGGTGCAGTACCATGGTGCACCACTCTCCAGCAACGGTAAATCATAGACCAGCCACGGGGATCCCGTTTTACAGAAAAAATCCACGTGACGATAAAACGAAGGGTAAAAAACTTCCTTGACCCGATTGAGGTTCGGATAGGATTTTTTGGGTATGAAAATAACCAGTGACGGCTGAAATCCGTCATAGCTGTAGAACTCACAGATAACTTCGTTTTGACTGGTTGTGGCTCCCGAAACTCTAAACGAGCCAAGAGTTATGGCCCTCCGAAGAATCGATACCCACAGGGTGCAACATTCTACGGTGCAAGGTGCAACATCCGTCCAAAATGACGAAACAGTGCGGTACGACCTATAGAAATGGGTGCATGGATTTGAAACAGTGCAGTAGCACGGTGCACCACTCTCCAGTGATGGTAAATCATAGACCAGCCACGGGGATCTCGTTTTACAGAAAAAATCCACGTGACGATAAAACGAAGGGTAAAAACTTCCTTGGCCCGATTGAGGTTCGGATAGGATTTTTTGGGTATGAAACTAACCAGTGACGGCTGAAATCTGTCATAGCCGTAGAACTCACAGATGCCTTCGTTTTGACTGCTTATGGCTCCCGTCACTCTAAACGACCCAAGAGTTATGGCCCCCCGAAGAATCGATATCCACTAGGTGCAACATCTACGGTGCAAGGTGCAACATCCGTCCAAAATGACGAAACAGTGCGGTACGACCTTTAGAAATGGGTGCATGGATTTGAAACGGTGCAGTACCATGGTGCACCACTCTCCAGCGATGGTAAATCATAGACCAGCCACGGGGATCCCGTTTTACAGAAAAAATCCACGTGAGGAAAAACGAAGGGTGAAAAACTTCCATGTCCCGATTGAGGTTCGGATAGATTTTTTTGGTATGAAACTAACCAGTGACGGCTGAAAGCCGTCATAGCTGTAGAACTCACAAACACCTTCGTTTTGACTGGTTATGGCTCCCGTCACTCTAAACGCGCCAAGAGTTATGGCCCTCCGAAGAATCGATATCCACTAGGTGCAACATCTACGGTGCAAGGTGCAACATCCGTCCAAAATGACGAAACTGTGCGGTTCGACCTTTAGAAATGGGTGCATGGATTTGAAACGGTGCAGTACCAAGGTGCACCACTCTCCAGCGATGGTAAATCATAGACCAGCCACGGGGATCCCGTTTTACAGAAAAATCCACGTGACGATAAAATGAAGGGTAAAATACTTCCTTGACCCGATTGAGGTTCGGATAGGATTTTTTGGGTATGAAACTAACCAGTGACGGCTGAAATCCGTCATAGCTGCAGAACTCATAGATGACTTTGTTTTGACTGGTTATGGCTCCCGTAAATCTAAACGAGCAAAGAGTTATGGCCCTCCGAAGAATCGATATCCACAGGGTGCAACATCTACGGTGCAAGGTGCAACATCCGTCCAAAATGACGAAACAGTGCCGTACGACCTTTAGAAATGGGTGCATGGATTTGAAACGGTGCAGTACCATGGTGCACCACTCTCCAGTGATGGTAACTCATAGACCAGCCACGGGGATCTTGTTTTACAGAAAAAATCCACGTGAGGAAAAATGAAGGGTAAAAAACTTCCATGACCCGATTGAGATTCGGATAGATTTTTTGGGTATGAAACAAACCAGTGACGGCTGAAAGACGTCATAGCTGTAGAACTCACATATACCTTCGTTTTGACTGGCTATGGCTCCCTTCACTCTAAACGAGCCAAGAGTCAGGCCCTCCGAAGAATCGATATCCACTGGGTGCAACATCTACGGTGCAAGGTGCAACATCCGTCCAAAATGACGAAAAAGTGCGGTACGACCTTTAGAAATGGGTGCATGGATTTTAAATGGTGCAGTACCATGGTGCACCACTCTCCAGCGATGGTAAATCATAGACCAGCCACGGGGAT
This sequence comes from Allium cepa, assembly GCA_030765085.1. NCBI lineage: Eukaryota > Viridiplantae > Streptophyta > Magnoliopsida > Asparagales > Amaryllidaceae > Allium > Allium cepa. The sequence goes on along the minus strand of CM060943.1, from coordinate 29,657,385 downwards.
CCCGTTTTACAGAAAAAATCCACGTGAGGAAAAACGAAGGGTAAAAAACTTCCATGTCCCGATTGAGGTTCGGATAGGATTTTTTGGGTATGAAAATAACCAGTGACGGCTGAAAGCCGTCATAGCTGTAGAACTCACAGATAACTTCGTTTGTACTGGTTATGGCTCCCGAAACTCTAAACGAGCCAAGAGTTATGGCCCTCCGAAGAATCAATACCCACAGGGTGCAACATTCTACGGTGCAAGGTGCAACATCCGTCCAAAATGACGAAACAGTGCGGTACGACCTATAGAAATGGGTGCATGGATTTGAAATGGTTCAGTAGCACGGTGCACCACTCTCCAGTGATGGTAAATCATAGACCAGCCACGGGGATCCCGTTTTACAGAAAAAATCCGCGTGACGATAAAACGAAGGGTAAAAACTTCCTTTGCCCGATTGAGGTTCGGATAGGATTTTTTGGGTATGAAACTAACCAGTGACGGCTGAAATCCGTCATAGCTGTAGAACTCACATATACCTTCGTTTTGACTGGTTATGGCTCCCGTCACTCTAAACGACCCAAGAGTTATGGCCCTCCGAAGAATCGATATCCACTGGGTGCAACATCTACGGTGCAAGGTGCAACATCCGTCCAAAATGACGAAACAGTGCGGTACGACCTTTAGAAATGGGTGCGTGGATTTGAAATGGTGCAGTACCGTGGTGCACCACCCTCCAGCGATGGTAAATCATAGACCAGCCACGGGGATCCTGTTTTACAGAAAAAATCCACGTGGCGATAAAACGAAGGGTAAAAAACTTCTTTGACCCGATTGAGGTTCGGATAGGATTTTTTGGGTATGAAACTAACCAGTGACGGCTGAAATCCGTCATAGCTGTAGAACTCACAGATAACTTCGTTTTGTCTGGTTATGGCTCCCGTAACTCTAAACGAGCCAAGAGTTATGGCCCTCCGAAGAATCGATACCCACAGGGTGCAACATTCTACGGTGCAAGGTGCAACATCCGTCCATAATGACGAAACAGTGCGGTACGACCTATAGAAATGGGTGCATGGATTTGAAACGGTACAGTACCGTGGTGCACCACTCTTCAGCGATGCTAAATCATAAACCAGCCACGGGGATCCCGTTTTACAGAAAAAATCCAAGTGACGATAAAACGAAGGGTAAAAACTTCCTTGACCCGATTGAGGTTCGGATATGATTTTTTGGGTATGAAACTAACCAATGACGGCTGAAAGCTGTCATAGCTGTAGAACTCAAAGATAACTTCGTTTCGACTGGTTATGGCTCCCGTAACTCTAAACGAGCCAAGAGTTATGGCCCTCCGAAGAATCGATATCCACAGGGTGCAACATCTACGGTGCAAGGTGCAACATCCGTCCAAAATGACGAAACAGTACCGTACGACCTTTAGAAATGGGTGCATGGATTTGAAAAGGTGCAGTACCATGGTGCACCACTCTCCAGCGACGGTAAATCATAGACCAGCCAAGGGGATCCTGTTTTACAGAAAAAATCCACGTGACGATAAAACGAAGGGTAAAAAACTTCCATGACCCGATTGAGGTTTGGATAGGATTTTTTGGGTATGAAACTAACCAATGACGGCTGAAAGCTATCATAGCCGTAGAACTCACAAATACCTTCGTTTTGACTAGTTATTGCTCCCGTCACTATAAATGAGCCAAGAGTTATGGCCCTCCGAAGAATCGATATCCACAGGGTGCAACATCTACGGTGCAAGGTGCAACATCCGTCCAAAATGACGAAACAGTGCCGTATGACATTTAGAAATGGGTGCATGGATTTGAAACGGTGCAGTACCATGGTGCACCACTCTCCAGCGATGGTAAATCATAGACCAGCCACGGGGATCCCGTTTTACAGAAAAAATCTACGTGAGGAAAAACGAAGGGTAAAAAACTTCCACGTCCCGATTGAGGTTCGGATAGATTTTTTTGGTATGAAACTAACCAGTGACGGCTGAAATCCATCATAGCTGTAGAACTCACAGATACCTTCGTTTTGACTGGTTATGGCTCCCGTAACTCAAAACAAGCCAAGAGTTATGGCCCTCCGAAGAATCGATATCCACAGGGTGCAACATCTACGGTGCAAGGTGCAACATCCGTCCAAAATGACGAAACAGTGCCGTATGACCTTTAGAAATGGATGCATGGATTTGAAACGGTGCAGTACCATGGTGCACCACTCTCCAGCGATGGTAAATCATAGACCAGCCACGGGGATCCCGTTTTACAGAAAAAATCCACGTGACGGTAAAACGAAGGGTAAAAACTTCCTTGACCCGATTGAGGTTCGGATAGGATTTTTTGGGCATGAAACTAACCAGTGACGGCTGAAAGCCATCATACCTGTAGAACTCACAGATACCTTCGTTTTGACTTGTTATTGCTCCTGTAACTCTAAACGAGCCAAGAGTTATGGCCCTCGGTAGAATCGATATCCATAGGGTGCAACATCTACGGTGCAAGGTGCAACATCCGTCCAAAATGACGAAACAGTGCCGTACGACCTTTAGAACTGGGTGCATGGATTTGAAACGGAGCAGTACCATGGTGCACCACTCTCCAGCGATGGTAAATCATAGACCTGCCACGGGGATCCCGTTTTACAGAAAAAATCCACGTGACGATAAAACGAAGGGTAAAAAACTTCCTTGAACCGATTGAGGTTCGGATAGGATTTTTTGGGTATGAAACTAACCAGTGACGACTGAATGCTGTCATATTTGTAGAACTCACAAATACCTTCCTTTTTACTGGTTACGGCTCCCGTAACTCTAAACGATCCAAGTGTTATGGCCCTCCGAATAATCGATATCCACAGGGTGCAACATCTACGGTGCAAGGTGCAACATCCGTCCAAAATGACGAAACAGTGTCGTATGACCTTTAGAAATTGGTGCATGGATTTGAAACGGTGCAGTACCATGGTGCGCCACTCTCCAATGATGGTAAGTCATAGACCAGCCACGGGGATCCCGTTTTACAGAAAAAATCCACGTGACGAAAAAACGAAGGGTAAAAAACTTCCATGACCCGATTGAGGTTCGGATAGGATTTTTTGGGCATGAAACTAACCAGTGATGGCTGAAAGCCATCTTAGCTGTAGAACTCACAGATACCTTCATTTTGACTAGTTATGGTTCCATTAACTCTAAACGAGCCAAGAGTTATGGCCCTCCGAAGAATCGATATCCACAGGGTGCAACAACTACGGTGCAAGGTGCAACATCTGTCCAAAATGACGAAACATTGCCGTACGACCTTTAGAAATGGGTGCATGGATTTGAGACGGTGTAGTACCATGGTGCACCACTCTCCAATGGTAAATCATAGACCATCCACGGGGACCCCGTTTTACAGAAAAAATCCACGTGACGAAAAAACGAAGGGTAAAAAACTTCCATGACCCGATTGAGGTTCGGATAGGATTTTTTTGGTATGAAACTAACCAGTGACGGCTGAAATCCATCATAGCTGTAGAACTCACAGATACCTTCGTTTTGACTGGTTATGGCTCCCGTAACTCTAAACGAGCCAAGAGTTATGGCCCTCCGAAGAATCGATATCCATAGGGTGTAACATCTACGGTGCAAGGTGCAACATCCGTCCAAAATGACGAAACAGTGTCGTACGACCTTTAGAAATGGGTGCATGGATTTGAAACGGTGCAGCACCATGGTGCACCACTCTCCAGCGATGGTAACTCATAGACCAGCCACGGGGATCCCGTTTTACAGAAAAATTCCACATGACGAAAAACGAAGGGTAAAAAACTTTCATGACCCGATTGAGGTTCAGATAGGATTTTTTGGGTATGAAACTTACCAGTGACGGCTGAAAGCTATCTTAGCTGTAGAACTCACAGATACCTTCATTTTGACTGGTTATGGCTCCCGTAACTCTAAACGAGCCAAGAGTTATGGCCCTCCGAAGAATCGATATCCACACGGTGCAACATCTATGGTGCAAGGTGCAACATCCGTCCAAAATGACGAAACAGTGCCGTACGGCCTTTAGAAATGAGTGCATGGATATGGAATGGTGCAGTACCATGGTGCACCACTCTCCAGCGTTGGTAACTCATAGACCAGCCACGGGAATCCCGTTTTACAGAAAAAATCCATATGACGAAAAACGAAGGGTAAAAAACTTCCATGACCCGATTGTGGTTCGGATATGATTTTTTGGGTATGAAACTAACCAGTGACGGCTAAAAGCCGTCATTGCTGTAGAACTCACATATACCTTCGTTTTGCCTGGTTATGGCTCCCGTAACTCAAAACGAGCCTAGAGTTATGTCCCTCCGAATAATCGATATCCACAGGGTGCAACATCTACGGTGCAAGGTGCAACATCCGTCCAAAATGACGAAACAGTGCCGTACGACCTTTAGAAATAGGTGCATGGATTTGAAACGATGCAGTACCATGGTGCACCACTCTCCAGTGATGGGAAATCATAGACCAGCCACGAGGATCCCGTTTTACAGAAAAAATCCACATTACGATAAAACGAAGGGTAAAAAACTTCCGTGACCCGATTGAGGTTCGGATAGGATTTTTTGGCTATGAAACTAACCAGTGACGGCTGAAAGCTGTCATAGCTGTAGAACTAACAGACACATTCGTTTTGACTGGTTATGGCTCCCGTAACTCTAAACGAGCCAAGAGTTATGGCCCTCCGAAGAATCGATATCCACAGGGTGCAACATATACATTGCAAGGTGCAACATCCGTCCAAAATGACGAAACAGCGCCGTACGACCTTTAGAAATGGGTGCATGGATTCGAAATAGTGCAGTACCATGGTGCACCACTCTCTAGCGATGGCAAATCACAGACCAGCCACGTGGATCCCGTTTTACAGAAAACATCCAAAATGACGAAACAGTGTCGTACGACCTTTAGAAATGGGTGCATGGACTTGAAACGGTGCAGTACCATGGTGCACCACTCTCCAGCGATGGTAAATCATAGACTAGCCACGGTGATCCCGTTTTACAGAAAAAATCCATGTGACGAAAAAACGAAGGGTAAAAAACTTCCATGACCCGATTGAGGTTTGGATAGGATTTTTTGGGTATGAAACTAACCAGTGACGGCTAAAAGCTATCACAGTTATAGAACTCACAGATACCTTCTTTTTTACTAGTTATGGCTCCCGTAATTCTAAACGAGCCAAGAGTTATGGCCCTTCGAAGAATCGTTATCCACAGGATGCAACATCTACGGTGCAAGGTGCAACATCCGTCCAAAATGACGAAACAGTGTCGTACGACCTTTAGAAATGGGTGCATGGATTTGAAACGGTGCAGTACCATGGTGCATCACTCTCCAGCGATGGTAACTCATAGACCAGCCACGGGGATCCCGTTTTACAGAAAAAATCCACGTGAGGAAAAACGAAAGGTAAAAAACTTTCATGACCCGATTGAGGTTCGGATAGGATTTTTTTGGTATGAAACTAACCGGTGACGGCTGAAAGCCGTCATTGCTGTAGAACTCACAAATACCTTCATTTTGACTGGTTATGGCTCCCGTAACTCTAAACGAGCCAAGAGTTATGGCCCTCCGAAGAATCGATATCCACAGGGTGCAATATCTACGGTGCAAGGTGCAACATCCGTCCAAAATGATGAAACAGTGCCGTACGACCTTTAGAAATTGGTGCATGGATTTGAAACGGTGCAGTACCAAGGTGCACCACTCTCCAGCGATGGTAACTCACAGACCAGCCACGGGGATCCCGTTTTACAGAGGAAATCCATGTGACGAAAAAATGAAGGGTAAAAAACTTCCATGACCCGATTGAGGTTCGGATAGGATTTTTTGGGTATGAAACTTACCAATGACGACTGAAAGCTATAATAGCAGTAGAACTCATAAATACCTTCATTTTGACTGGTTATTGCTCCCGTAACTCTAGACGAGCCAAGAGTTATGGCCCTCCGAAAAATCGATATCCATAGGGTGCAACATCTACGGTGCAAGGTGCAACATCCGTCCAAAATGAAGAAACAGTGCCGTACGACCTTTAGAAATGGGGGCATGGATTTGAAACGGTGCAGTACCATGGTGCACCACTCTTCATCGATGGTAACTCATAGACTAGCCACGGGGATCCCGTTTTACAGAAAAAATCCACGTGATGAAAAACGAAGGGTAAAAAACTTCCATGACCCGATTGAGGTTCGGATAGGATTTTTTGGGTATGAGACTAACCAGTGACGGCTGAAAGCCATCATAGCTGTAGAACTCACAGACAACTTCGTTTTGACTGGTTATGGCTCCCGTAACTCTAAACGAGACAAGAGTTATGGCCCTCCGAAGAATCGATATCCACAGGGTGCAACATCTATGGTGCAAGGTGCAACATCCGTCCAAAATGACGAAACAGTGCCGTACGACCTTTAAAAATGGGTGCATGGATTTGAAACGGTGCAGTACCATGGTGCACCACTCTCCAACGATGGTAAATCTTAGACCAGCCACGGGGATCCCTTTTTACAGAAAAAATCCACGTGAGGAAAAACGAAGGGTAAAAAACTTCCATGACCCGATTGAGGTTCTGATAGGATTTTTTGGGTATGAAACTAACAAGTGAAGGCGAAAAGCCATCATAGCTGTAGAACTCACAGATACCTTTGTTTTGACTAGTTATGGCTCCCATAACCCTAAACGAGCCAAGGGTTATAGCCCTCCGAAGAATCGATATCCACAGGGTGCAACTTCTACGGTGCAAGGTGCAGCATCAATCCAAAATGACGAAATGGTGTCGTACGACCTTTAGAAATGGGTGCATGGACTTGAAACGGTCCAGTACCATGGTGCACCACTCTCCAGCGATGGTAAATCATAGGCCAGCCACGGGGATCCCGTTTTACAGAAAAAATCCATGTGACGAAAAAACGAAGGGTAAAAAACTTCCATGACCCGATTGAGGTTTCGATACGATTTTTTGGGTATCAAACTAACCTGTGACGACTGAAAGCTGTCATAGCTGTAGAACTCACAGATACCTTCTTTTTAACTGGTTATGGCTTCCGTAACTCTAAACGAGCCAAGAGTTACGGCCCTCCGAAGAATCGTTATCCACATGGTGCAACATCTACGGTGCAAGGTGCAACATCTGTCCAAAATGACGAAACAGTGTCGTACGACCTTTAGAAATGGGTGCATGGATTTGAATCGGTGCAGTACCATGTTGCACCACTCTCCAGCGATGGTAACTCATAGACCAGCCACGTTGACCCCGTTTTACAGAAAAAATCCACGTGAGGAATAACGAAGGGTAAAAAACTTCCAAGACCCGATTGAGGTTCGGATAGGATTTTTTTGGTATGAAACTAACCAGTGACGGCTGAAATCCGTCATAGCTGTAGAACTCACAGATACCTTCGTTTTGACTGGTTATGGCTCCTGTAACTCTAAACGAGCCAAGAGTTATGGCCCTTCGAAGAATCGATATCCGCAGGGTGCAACATCTACGGTGCAAGGTGCAACATCCGTCCAAAATGACGAAACAGTGCCGTATGTTTGCACCAAAATTGGTCACAACACTCTTCGGGAGTTGTTGAAGAGATAACAATCAAGAGTATGAACTGAATATGAATATTATCTAAAAAAACTCCAATCAACAATAAAGAAAATGCATAGACAAGCGATTTATAGTGGTTCGGCGTGTCGCCTACGTCCACTGTGAAGTTTTTTGATATTTTATTGATTCTCTTTCAATATTCACAAGTTGTTACAGCAATCAACAGCAAGTTACAACTGGAAATTCGAAATCAATAGTGAAATTATGATGGAGATGTCAATCCGGCAGAGTCTGGGCGCTTTAGAGTGAGAAGATCCCGAAGGTCCTTTTTCTGTTGGCTCTGGAGCTCTATTTATAGGCATAGGCTGCTGATATCTCGCTGAAAACTCGGGAGACCTCTTCTGGCACGTGAGGGGGCCCACACATACGGTCTCGGGAACTTTGGGCCCAATTTGGCATCGGTTCGAACTCCATTCGTGATACCATCTTCGAACCCATCCTGTGTAGCTTCATTCGAACCCACTGGGTCAACCAACCACGATGACGTGTCTTCCAACGGTTCGAATGCGCCGAGATACATGGAGTCGAAGCGGTCAACACCGAGTGAAGTCCGGATCGATTCGAAGTTTGCGCTCCACGTCACCACGAAGTCGCGTGCCATGATGGATTCGAAACCATCGTTTCGAATACAGGGGTTCGAACCAAACAGCCGTGCCGTGAACCCTATTTCGAACCCACCATATCTCCCAATCTGCTTATCCAAATACAAAGAAATTTTCACAGATGCTTGCATACATGTTGATGAATGTCCACGCCAAATTTCACCTCGATTGGATGAATTCATGATCGGTTCGAATGGAGTTCGAACCGATGCCAAAGTGGGCCCAAACTTCCCGAGACTGTACGTGTGGGCCCCCTCACGTGCCAGAAGAGGTCTACCGAGTTTTCAGTGAGATATCAGCAGCCTACGCCTATAAATAGAGCTCCAGAGCCAATAGAAAAAGGACCTTCGGGATCTTCTCACCCTCAAGCGCCCAGACTCTGCCGGATTGACATCTCCATCATAATTTCACTATTGATTTCGAATTTCCAGTTGTAACTTGCTGTTGATCGCTGTAACAACTTGTAAACATTGAAAGAGAATCAATAAAATATCAAAAAACTTCACAGTGGACGTAGACGACACACCGGACCACTATAAATCGCTTGTCTACGCATTTTCTTTACTGTTGATTGGAGTTTTTTTAGATAATATTCATATTCAGTTCATACTCTTGATTGTTATCTCTTCAACGACTCCCGAAGAGTGTTGTGACCAATTTTGGTGCAAACACTTTGGTGCTTTCACCGAGAAAACCCAGCTTTTCTCCTGCTCGTTGGATCTGTCATCGATACCGGATTGAATAAATCTAAGAGAGAGATCCAGATCTTCGAATTCAAATTCCTTCCATTCTATTCAGATTTGCAAAAGTCTAAGGAAAAGAATCCAACGTTCGAGATGGTTAGCACAAGAACCACCTCAAACGCCGTCAATCAAGGAGAACAGGATCATAGAATCCTGTAACTCTACCTCCACCTAATCAAGATACCACTGCACACTCGGAACCCTCAGCTCCGGTTACCCGACAAGAGTTGCAGTCGCTAATCCAAGAGCTGACCCAGAGTCGGCGACAACTAGAAGAACAGCTGCGCGCTAATGCTGAACTAATTAATAAGTTTGATCGCCTGAAGCGAAAGAGATCCAAGAGAGACCACGTATCTCGTTCCTCCAGCGAGAGTGCTTCATCTTCTGATTATCACAATCGACCTCCACGACCCAAGCTAGATGGGAATCGCATGCCAACTGCTGGAGATCGACCAACGCTGACCGTTGGACAACTGAGAGTTGGTCCATCGGCCAGTTTCCAAACCGGACCCTCCTCCCGAGGAGGTGCCATCCCTCACCACACTACAGAATACCGCACTACTGACGTTGCGGTGGAACCAGGGGTCGACGTTCAACATCAGTTGGACCTGAACCGTCGTCATGACGGACGCACTCTTGAACCATACGTCCCAGAAGACTATGTGCCAAGAAGGCAAAGCTTGGACCGTCGACAATATCCGGTCCAACCCCAAAGCATGGAACGTAATTATAATCCGGTACAAGCCGCATAGAACGCGCAAATGCCGGATCTTTCCACTATGATACGTCAAATGATCCATGAGAGTCAGGGATTCACGAATGACGATTGGGGGGTTACCCGAAGTCACACTCCTTTTACGGACGATATCCTTACTGCTGAACCACCACGGCGATTCCGGATGCCAACTTTACCCATGTACGAAGGAAACTCCGACCCCAACCAACATATTCTAAAATATGAATGGTCGATGACGGTTGCCCGTGCCGACGACGCAGTAAAGTGTCGAAGTTTCCCCATATCCTTGGGGGGCATCGCCACCATGTGGTTCACTCGCTTGCCACCTCGATCCATCTCTTCATTCGACCAGTTAGCTACAAAATTCGTTGAGCAATTCCGCATGCATGTCGCAAGACCCAAAGATGTCAACACTCTGTCTAGTGTCACTCAGGCTCCCGGAGAGACACTCAGACACTACTTAGAGAGATTCCATACTGCATGCGCGGAGATCAGCAATCCGAACGATAATTCCATCCTTATGGCGCTGACTAAGGGGATCGACCCCGATTCTGAGTTCGGCAATTGGTTAGCCGGAAAACCACCTGCATCGTTTGACCGTTTCCACGCAAAGGCGGCTCAATTCCTGAGACGGGAAGACGCGAAACAGTCTAGGAAGCAAACCGATGCAAAACCAAGTACAGAAGGGATCCAAAGCAATGTTGCCATCAAACAATCCGGTGAGAGCTCCGGAAAAGTTCAGTTGAACGTCAAAAATAAGCAAGCTCGGCGAAGAGAGAGCGTGAATCAAATTAAAAAACAAGATCAAAATCGTGGCCCGCCACGCAAACATCCGATGTTCGACAACTATACTCCTTTGAATACTTCACTGGAGGACTTGTATTTACAAACCCGTAGTACAATTCAATATGAAAAACCTGCTCCGAGACCGTCGTCAGAGAGGCAAATCCAAACAAGAAAGTTTTGCAGGTTCCATGAAGGTTACGGGCACAATACGAACGAGTGTCGTCACTTACAGGATCTCGTTGAAAAACTGATCAGGGAAAGGAAGCTTGATCGATTTGTGCAGACACCGCAACCCAGGGAAGCGGGCCCATCCAATCCAAACAACGAACCCAATCGATCGAGACAGGAGGACACCAATGGTCCCCGTAGAAGATTGGTGATAAACGCCATCAGTGGCGGACCGACTTTCTCAAGAGCCTGGAACGACCAAGATCTTCGTCGCTGTCACACATGACAGGCTCATTCAATCTATGAATAATTTGCAATTTCCTTTACATTCTGAAATTTGATTTTGTAATAAGGCACTGACTTTGCCATTTTTCTTATTTCAGCAATAAAACATTATCTCTTCAAGCTAGAGCTGTGATTCGCCGAATGCAACGTTCAACAATCACGACACACGAAGAGCTAAATTCCATCAAACAATGGAATTTATTCAAATAGCGAGTGACTGCGATACAACTTGCCACTCACTAAATGAAACCCCAGCTCGGGGGCCAGCCATCAAATCAAAGGCTGAACTGGACCGACACACGACAGTCCTACAACTAACTCCAACTTCCCACAGCGCGAATTGGAGTATAAACATTCAACAATTCGTTCCCACTGCGCGAACGGACTCCAACTTCCCACAGCGCGAATTGGAGTATAAACATTCAACAATTCGTTCCCACTGCGCGAACGGACTCCAACTTCCTAGAACGCGAATTGGAGTATAAACATTCCATAATTCGTTCCCAGAGTGCGAACGGACTCGAACTTCCTAGAACGCGAATTGGAGTATAAACATTCCACAATTCGTTCCCACTGCGCGAACGGACTCCAACTTCCTAGAACGCGAATTGGAGAATAAACATTCAACAATTCGTTCCCACTGCGCGAACGAACTCCAACTTCCCACAGCGCGAATTGGAGTATAAACATTCAACAATTCGTTCCCACTGCGCGAACGGACTCCAACTTCCTAGAACGCGAATTGGAGTATAAACATTCAACAATTCGTTCCCACTGCGTGAACGGACTCCGACTTCCTAGAACGCGAATTGGAGTATAAATATTCCATAATTCGTTCCCAGAGTGCGAACGGACTCCAACTTCCCAGAGTGTGAATTGGAGTATAAACATTCCATAATTCGTTCCCACAGTGCGAACGGACTCCAACTTCCCAGAGTGTGAATTGGAGTATAAACATCCAATAAATCGTTCCCAGAGTGCGAACGGACTCCAACTTCCCAGAGTGTGAATTGGAGTATAAACATCAAATCCATCGTTCCCGGAGTGCGAATGAATTCCTAAAAAGCTCAAATAGGTGTGACTGACCATCTATCGGCTAACTCCAACTTCCCAAAGTGTGAATCGGAGTATAAACATCTATTCCAGGTTCCCGTAGTGCGAACCAACCCATCAATGCGAACTCCAAGTTCTCAAAGCATGCATTGGAGTATAAACACAAATTGCAGGTTCCCGGAGCGCGAACCGAAGCATCCATGCTAACTCCAGATTCCCAAAGCGTGAGTCGGAGTACAAACGACAATTCGAAGTTCCCGAAGTGCGAACTGAGATGTCAACATCAACTCCCAGTTCCCAGAGCGTGAAGCGGAGTGTAAACATCAATTCCACGTTCCCGGAGCGCGAACCACAATACAAACATCGATAACTCTCAAACTCCTGGAGTGCAAAGCAGATTATCGATCTCAAATTATCCTAAGTCCCCAGAATGCGGACGTGTGCTTAAGATTCGCAATAAGTGCGATCAACCACAAAAAATACAAGTGTTGTTCCCCAAAACTGGGGGGCACGAAAGCTAAGTATCAATCACTAACCGAAGTGATACAACGTCCGAAGTTCAACTCATTCATCAATCACAACTTGTGACCAAGATTTTCAGGCTTGGCAAATGAAACGAGCTCTACTTAAACGGTAAAAACACCACAAGTACTCCGGACCGAAAACTAGACACTGCAAGTACATAAGCACAAATAAAACAAGAGTTGAAACAAAGAAACTGAAGTTTATTTCAACTAACTAAAAATAGGGACTTACATGCAAATAAGTTCTCCCAAAAACAATCCCTACTAGCAGGGGCCGAACCTGCATCTATACACGGCTTACTAACAAAAAACAAAAAACAAGTACCTATCTACCAAAACATCTACTTGAAAAGCCGGTCTATTTCTTTTTCTTTTTCGTCCTCCTTATTAGTGGTTCATCATCAGAATCACTAGCGACAAAAATTCTTTTTGAGTGCCTCCTCTTCGGCGGTGGCTCTTCGGCAGAGGGCATGATATCAATGTCCTCCTCATAGCTCGAATCTGCAAGGAGGCTTCCCGTCGGAGGAGTAAGGGGGACTGGATCCGTGACGGAAGATGGGATAGTGCCACCCTTGACACTACCCTAGCAGGTGATGGACTCTGCGCCGCCGTACTGCCACCGACGCTACCACTATGCCCCGCAGCTTCTATTTCAGCGTTGATTTCAGCCAAAATTTCCTCATCTCGAGTCGCTTGGGCCTGGCTGGGGGCATCCGCAGTCTGCATCGAAGAACTTGAGGTCGGCGGGAGATCAGTAACGATGATAAACGGTAAGTCCGTGGAGAAACCGCCCTGCTCACCGAGCAGCTCGCTCACCATTTGTTCCTCGAGGGATAATCCACTCCCTTGTGCCGCCTCGGTTGATGCCGCAGTTACAGCAGTAGTCTCGGTGGCGATGGCCTTATCCCTTCGGCTTGATTATTGAGCCGCGACAATCGGCGCAACTCCAGTCGCCAAGCAAAAATAATAAGTTATTAGTAACTTCTTGAAAACAAACTCTCTATTTAGAAAACGTTTGAGATAACTTCGGAATACCTTCCCCAGTTTGGCTCGCAGACGGCTGAACGGCCTCGGAAGTATGCTCATGAATAGGAGATAAGCGCGGCTGCTCCGGGTCGTAAGCAGGAACAGGTTGCAAACTGACCGCAGATACAGGCATTGACGAAGGCGGTGTGGTGACTTCAGTAACAGGCACATGATGCTCAACACCTGATCCCTCTCCAACTTCCAGGGAACGACCACCCATCATCTCCTTCTCATGAGCAATGATAGCATCATGAAGGACCTTCTTCTCATCCTCAGTCAACAACCGGTTCTCAAGCTCGAATCGGTCAACCGATTCGCCCGGATGCGCTTCCTCTTCTTCCTCGACCAATCGATCCCAAGCGCTGCGGAGGTGAACCGGATAATCTTGAAGCCAGGCCAAATTTCTGTGTTTCAACACGTTGGCATTATAAGTTATAAGCAAATCTTCGATATCGGCCTCTAGCCTGGCCTCTGCTTGCTGAACTTTCTCCTCCACCTCTGCCTCGACTGCTTGAACTTTCGCCACTGCCGCATCTCTTTCGGTGCGAAGCACTACGGCTTGTTCACACGCCTTCTGGGCTGCCTTATTCGCGTCATCCCTATCCTTGGCGATTTCGGCAAATTTGGACTTAAGCTTGCTTAACTCCTTCAGGGCAGCGTCCCTCTCAGCAGTGACCAAGGTGTTTCGATGGCCCATATCCTCAACCGTGGCATAGTGCTCACGTTTCATTCTGTCCATGGTTGCCTGGGCCACGTCAGCTTTTTTGATAGCCTCCATCTCAGATTTACGAGATGATTCCGCTTCAGTATTCATCACTTGCACAATACGATCTTTTTGTGCTAGCTCGGTTTGAAGTTTTTCAATAGTGGCCGCTCGTTCAAAGGCCTAGGCCGATGCTTTTTCGGCCGCCTTATACCACACCTTGTATTGTGCGTAAAAATCATGCACATAGTCGAGCGCCCACCGCTCGGCCTCCGGTGGGATTCTTTTCAAGTTCGGGGGAAAGACATAATTATCGAAGCAAATATTCGGGAACTCCCTCTTCAGTTGCGCAAGCCTAATTGCTCCTTCCCTCGAGATATCAGTAGGGGATTCCTCCGCAACCATCGGCACCATCGCCTCAGATGTAGAAGCTTGAGAAACCGACACTTGTCGAGAAGAATCACGAGGGACACGAACGGGAGGTTGTATGGGATCTCTGGAAGGAGGAGGGGTACGCGATCGCGATCGACGCCTATGGCCCATGTCCGAATCATATCTCTCGTGACTAGAATAACCTGAACGTCCCTGGTCATAATACCTAGAGCGTCCCTAATCATAATCTCTATCCCCCTCTCGTCTACGTGAATCATAATATGAAGACATGCGGGCATGTCGGAGACTCCCAAGCATTGAACCTCGCTTAGACATAGTATCTGCAAAGCAAAATAAAATCGAATTAATCACCCTTCGAAACAGGTAATTTACAGTCAAAGGTTATGCAGAGTCGTGAAATGTGTATGAATATGCATTCCCCCCGACCAACCAGAAGTGTCGACCTCACTAGTAAAAAGAGGCTCGCTCAATTCTAGATTACGATGGAACTCCTCCAACCCGGCATCATGTTGAAAAGACACATCTTCCGGGATTGGAAGGTCGGCAAGCCCTTCAAAAAGACTTTCAGTACGTGGAGGAGACATCTCAGAAATTCTAACTCCGGGAGAGAATCGGACCGTGACAACCGATTTCTGTCTCCCCTATTTACTTGACTTAACCATGGCAGCCTTGCCTTTTCTCTGCTCCGCGACATCCGAAACTACATCCGTAGGCTCGGACAGCAGCTCATCGTCAGTATGAGTTCTTTCAGAATCAGCCTCCTCGGCTATGAAAACTTCGGGTTTCTTGTGTTTGACTCGTTTTTTAGGAACGATCCTTAGTGCCACCTCAAACTTTATGCTCTGCCCTCGTTCGATCAGCCCATAAGTCCGGAGATTCCTATCGGTCAAAAGCGACTCGATGTCCCTATCTTCACTTGGGACTTCTCGAAGTACTCGCACCATCTCCTTAATCTGTTCACCTTCAGGTCGTTGAATCGTTGCTGTAAGAAGAAAAAATTAATATAAGTTCCACTTCGGCTGCAATTGTCGTAGTAACTATTTAAGAACTCGGTTATACTCACGTCTGAATAACCATCGTCGAGCAAATCCTGGAGGACATCTGACATAAAACCATTCTGTCCTGTAGTAACTCAAACTGGTCCAAGACCCAGTAACCACTTTACAATTTCTCACCGCCTCCAGAAATGTGAAAGAGGGATAATCACCCAGAGTTTTGAAGTTGAACAAGTATCGGATTTCGATTGGGAGTGGCGGTCGATGGAGACATTCCATAAATGCAATGAACAAGCTATTGATCGACGCATATCCGTTCGGGTGCAACTGAGATGGGGCGATCCTCAAAAACGACAATACTTCTCTTATATACTCGTTGAACGGGGGAAGTGTCCCGGCCGCACACGCGTGGCGGTTAAATGCTGTATACCCTTCCGGCGGATTATGTGGTTTATCATTCAGACCCGGCAGTAACACATCGTCGAGTGACAGGCCATGTCTCAAACATATTCTCCCCAGCATGTCTTCAGAGATATTTGATGGAACGGAGTCCGATGGATTGGCAATGAATGACGCGTCGGGAAGTTTGTCCGGGGCTGGACCGATGATCTCAGGATCTATATCCGGAACCTCTAGTCTCGGAGAGACTGTACCTTGAATCTCCTGCTGCTATGAACTTGAAGGTTCCATAACTAGCTAACTCATGAGAAACCATCGTTAGACGACAAAGAACCCGTGCGTTCCCCAGTGTAAAGTGTATGAATGTGTGTGATACCGTGCCATGCATTACTTGAATAAATGTTTCAGAGTTAAAGTAAAAATGCAAACGACAAAGCTACGAAGTCCAGCTATAATGACCGTCATCGCTGACCGTCATCACTAAATCGTTTATATGATGGAAGTCGGTTCGAATAGAAGTAGTTATAGTTCCATTGACGAGCTTCAAAAGGCAGTCAAGTATGCAGTTTAATATTCAAGTCCAAATATGCAGGAATGAAGCTCTTCGGAGTTATGCTTAGAAAAATTTCAAATTTTGGAATCCATCATATAGGGTTCGAAACCATCATAAAGACTTCGTTCGAACCCAACCGAACACCTCTTCGTTCGAACCCATGCGTTCGAAACCATCCTGACGTCGCTTCGAACCCATGCGTTCGAACCCATCCTGAATTCGTTTCCAAACCATGCAGTTAAAAGCGCTTCGAACCGATGGACAGACGACAAGTTCGAACCGATCGATAAGGAACGGCTTCGAACCGATCATTGCTTGACAAGTTCGAACCGATAAGGAAACCACAACTCCGCATCATTCACGTTCGAACCGATCCACTTCGTATCGATACGAAGTTGTGGACTTCGAAACGAAAGCCTATGGGTTCGAATCCATCGGTTCGAACGAACCCCTCGAGTCCCTCAATCGGTGCGAACTGCGCATCCCAACAAGAACATTCCAAGGATCGATTCGAAATCCGATAAAAAGACGCCACCGTCATCAATTCAAACTCGAGCCCACACATCGGTTCGAATCCCTCCCAAACCAGATCTGGTTTTGCCAATCTCGAGGCTACTCAATCGATAAAAAGAAACGGGTTCGAAATAACTTCGTCGTTTGAATCCGAGGCTAATTACCTAGTTTGAATAATGGATTCGAGAAATTAAAGATTCGGATCTTGAATGATTCAAAAATGCAACACAGTGTTTTCTCTTTTGAAGCTTCGAAATGATGCACTGCACAGTAGAAAGCAAACATGAGTAAAAGTAAAAAGTGAAAAAATGTGAAGCCCACTGCTATTTATATGAAGCTTGGGATGTGACCGAGATGATTGCTCTCCCAGTCAACCCAACCGGTCACAACCGGTCAAGTATCGGGTCGTTTCGAAGTTAACCTTCGAACCCATCGGCCTAAAGCCCTATCGATTCGAAGTTCGCCCCATACTTCATCGGTACGAAACGCACTACAGAGTAACATGCTGCATCGATGCGAAATGAACTGTGGGCACATCGATTCGAAGACCTTGTTCACATCAACCACTTCGAATCCAACCATGCGACAGATGACTTCGTATCCATCATCTCCTAATCGATACGAACGACGACTTCGTATCCTTCCATTACCCACCGAAACGAACTACTAGTTTGAAACCATCCTTTCACATCGGTTCGAATGTCAGTTTTGAACACATCACAACACAAATATACTCCATCCTTTCAGACCGGTTCGAATGTCAATTTCGAATCCATCATAGCAACAAGCGTACTGCGTCCATGTAAACGTGGATTTCGAACCCATCAATGCTCGAATGCATCGGTTCGAAACATTACACTCGCGCAATACAAATTCGATTCCTTTAACCTTCTACATCGGTTCAGGAGAGGATCGATATGAAGGAACCTTTCAAAACAACCATCAAGCGTTGTCTAAAATTCAAATTTCAAAATCGGTTCAGGAGAGAATCGATATGAAATTCTATAGCAAACCAAACTGACAACGACTCGCGGACGCACGACGTTAACAAGGGTCAAACTAACATATGTGCATATATGTCGGACTAACATTCGATTTTGAATATTTACAGGGATCAAACACTCATCCTGTTACAAATGCGACAGCCAACGGCTAAGCACTATTATACAGGAATCGATCATATCAACGCAAGGTTACGGCAGTACAGCATACGAGTTTCAACAAAAAAGAGAGCAATGATTGTTCAGAGAGAAATGGCAGCTATTCAAAGCACGTCATGTTCCCACAAGACGTACTTTGGGGGGCAAAATGTTATCCCGCTTTCCGGCAAAGCCGCGATACCAAAAGATCGATCGAAAAACGAAGGACAGTTCGCCTCAGAGGTTGATCGTACTTCCTTTCGCCATGGATATCACTGAATTTTGTCCGAGTCTAGATTGAGCTACAATTGATAGGACACGGCAAGAAAGACCACAAGAGTCAGCATTTCAAATTTCAAGTCAATCCGAGTTCATATGCTCGAGTTATGATCGAGTCAACTTGGAGGGAACGCACTGGTTTCGAACCCATCATGATGGGTGTCTTCGAAACCATCGTCACGCACCATTCGAAACCGTCGCCTTCGAGCCGAAGGACATCGAAACCATCGGTTTCGAAACCATCAAAGCGCCTCACCTTCGACTCCATCACCTTCGACTCCATCGTGTTCGAATCCATGTGCCTCGTACACATGGAGGGGTTGCAGAATCCAAGGAACGCAAGTTCGAACCCATCACAGAAACCGTGCTTCGAACCCATCAAGGAGCCATGCTTCGAACCCATCACAGAGCCATGCTTCGAACCCATCCGTGATACCATCTTCGAACCCATCCTGTGTAGCTTCATTCAAACCCACTGGGTCAACCAACCACGATGACGTGTCTTCCATCGGTTCGAATGCGCCGAGATACATGGAGTCGAAGCGATCAACATGGAGTGAAGTCCGGATGGATTCGAAGTTTGCGCTCCACGTCACCACGAAGTCGCGTGCCATGATGGATTCGAAACAATCGTTTCGAATACAGGGGTTCGAACCAAACAACCGTGCCGTGAACCCTATTTCGAACCCACCATATCTCCCAATCTGCTGATCCAAATGCCATGAAATTTTCATTGATGCTTACATACATGTTGATGAATGTCCACGCCAAATTTCACCTCGATTGGATGAATTCTTGATCGGTTCGAATGGAGTTCGAACCGATGCCAAAGTGGGCCCAAACTTCCCTAGACCGTACGTGTGGGCCCCCTCACGTGCCAGAAGAGGTCTCCCGAGTTTTCAGCGAGATATCAGCAGCCTACGCCTATAAATAGAGCTCTAGAGCCAACAGAAAAAGGACCTTCAGGATCTTCTCATTCTCAAGCGCCCAGACTCTGCCGGATTGACATCTCCATCATAATTTCACTATTGATTTTGAATTTCCAGTTGTAACTTGCTGTTGATCGCTGTAACAACTTGTAAACATTGAAAGAGAATCAATAAAATATCAAAAAACTTCACAGTGGACGTAGGCGACACGCCGAACCACTATAAATCTCTTGTCTACGCATTTTCTTTAATGTTGATTGGAGTTTTTGTTAGATAATATTCATATTCAGTTCATACTCTTGATTGTTATCTCTTCAACGACTCCCGAAGAGTGTTGTGACCAATTTTGGTGCAAACACCGTACGACCTTTAGAAATGGGTGCATGGATTTGAAACGGTGCAGTACCATGGAGCACCACTCTCCAGCGATGGTAAATCATAGACCAGCCACGGGGATCCCGTTTTACAGAAAAATCCACGTGAGGAAAAACGAAGGGTAAAAAACTTCCATAACCCGATTGAGGTTCGGGTAGGATTTTTTGGGTATGAAACTAACCAGTGACGGCTGAAATCCATCATAGCTGTAGAACTCACAGATACCTTCGTTTTGACTGGTTATGGCTCCCGTAACTCAAAACGAGCCAAGAGTTATGGCCCTCCGAAGAATCGATATCCACAGGGTGCAACATCTACGGTGCAAGGTGCAACATCCGTCCAAAATGACGAAACAGTGCCGTATGACCTTTAGAAATGGATGCATGGATTTGAAACGGTGCAGTACCATGGTGCACCACTCTCCAGCGATGGTAAATCATAGACTAGCCACGGGGATCCTGTTTTACAGAAAAAATCCACGTGACGATAAAACGAAGGGTAAAAAACTTCCATGACCCGATTGAGGTTCGGATAGGAATTTTTGGGCATGAAACTAACCAGTGACGACTGAAAGCCGTCATACCTGTAGAACTCACAGATAACTTCGTTTTGACTTGTTATAGCTCCTGTAACTCTAAACGAGCCAAGAGTTATGGCCCTCCGAAAAATCGATATCCATAGGGTGCAACATCTACGGTGCAAGGTGCAACATCCATCCAAAATGACGAAACAGTGTCGTACGACCTTTAGAAATGGGTGCATGGATTTGAAACGGTGCAGCACCATGATGCACATTCTCCAGCGATGGTAACTCATAGACCAGCCACGGGGATCCCGTTTTACAGAAAAAATCCACGTAACGAAAAATGAAGGGTAAAAAACTTTCATGACCCGATTGAGGTTCGGCTAGGATTTTTTGGGTATGAAACTTACCAGTGACGGCTGAAAGCTATCATAGCTGTAGAACTCACAGATACCTTCATTTTGACTAGTTATGGCTCCCGTAACTCTAAACGAGCCAAGAGTTATGGCCCTCCGAAGAATCGATATCCACAGGGTGCAACATCTATGGTGCAAGGTGCAACATCCGTCTAAAATGATGAAACAGTGCCGTACGACCTTTAGAAATGGGTGCATGGATATGGAATGGTGCAGTACCATGGTGCACCACTCTCCAGCGATGGTAACTCATAGACCAGCCACGGGGATCCCGTTTTACAGAAAAAATCCATATGACGAAAAACGAAGGGTAAAAAACTTCCATGACCCGATTGAGGTTCGGATAGGATTTTTTGGGTATGAAACTAACCAGTGACGGTTAAAAGTCGTCATTGCTGTAGAACTCACATATACCTTCGTTTTGACTGGTTATGGCTCCCTTAAATCAAAACGAGCCTAGAGTTATGTCCCTCCGAATAATCGATATCCACAGGGTGCAACATCTACGGTGCAAGGTGCAACATCCGTCCAAAATGACGAAACAGTGCCGTACGACCTTTAGAAATGGGTGCATGGATTTGAAACGATGCAGTACCATGGTGCACCACTCTCCAGTGATGGGAAATCATAGACCAGCCATGGGGATCCCGTTTTACAGAAAAAATCCACGTGACGATAAAATGAAGGGTAAAAAACTTCCGTGACCCGGTTGAGGTTTGCATAGGATTTTTTAGCTATGAAACTAACCAGTGACGGCTGAAAGCTGTCATAGCTGTAGAACTAGCAGATACCTTCGTTTTGACTGGTTATGGCTCCCGTAACTCTTAACGAGCCAAGAGTTATGGTCCTCCGAAGAATCGATATCCACAGGGTGCATCATCTACAGTGCAAGGTGCAACATCCGTCCAAAATGACGAAACAACACCGTACGACCTTTAGAAATGGGTGCATGGATTTGAAACAGTGCAGTACCATGGTGCACCACTCTCCAGCGATGGCAAATCATAGACCAGCCACGTTGATCCCGTTTTACAAAAAAAAATCCAAAATGACGAAACAGTGCCGTACGACCTTTAGAAATGGGTGCATGGACTTGAAACGGTGCAGTACCATGGTGCACCACCCTCCAGCGATGGTAAATCATGGACTAGCCACGGTGATCCTGTTTTACAGAAAAAATCCATATGACGAAAAAACGAAGGGTAAAAAAACTTCCTTGACCCGATTGAGGTTTGGATAGGATTTTTTGGGTATGAAACTAACCAGTGATGGCTGAAAGCTATCATAGCTGTAGAACTCACAGATACCTTCTTTTTGACTGGTTATGGCTCCCGTAATTCTAAATGAGCCAAGAGTTATGGCCCTTCGAAGAATCGTTATCCACAGGATGCAACATCTACGGTGCAAGGTGCAACATCCGTCCAAAATGACGAAACAGTGCCGTACGACCTTTAGAAATGGGTGCATGGATTTGAAACGGTGCAGCACCATGGTGCACCACTCTCCAGCGATGGTAACTTATAGACCAGCCACGGGGATCCCGTTTTACAGAAAAAATCCACGTGAGGAAAAACGAGAGGTAAAAAACTTTCATGACCCCATTGAGGTTCGGATAGGATTTTTTTCGTATGAAACTAACCAGTGACGGCTGAAAGCTGTCAGACCTGTAGAACTCACAAATACCTTCATTTTGACTGGTTATGGATCCCGTAACTCTAAACAAGCCAAGAGTTATGGCCCTCCGAAGAATCGATATCCACAGGGTGCAACATCTACAGTGCAAGGTGCAACATTCGTCAAAAATGATGAAACAGTGTCGTACGACCTTTAGAAATGGGTGCATGGATTTGAAACGGTGCAGTACCATTGTAAACCACTCTTCAGCGATGGTAACTCATAGACCAGCCACGGGGATCCCGTTTTACGAAAAAATCCATGTGACGAAAAAATGAAGGGTAAAAAACTTCCATGACCCGATTGAGGTTCGGATGGGATTTTTTGGGTATGAAACTTACCAATGACGGTTGAAAGCTATAATAGCAGTAGAACTCATAGATACCTTCATTTTGACTGGTTATTGCTCCCGTAACTCTAAACGAGCCAAGAGTTATGGCCCTCCGAAAAATCGATATCTATAGGGTGCAACATCTACGGTGCAAGGTGCAACATCCGTCCAAAATGACGAAACAGTGCCGTACGGCCTTTAGAAATGGGGGCATGGATTTGAAACGGTGCAGTACCATGGTGCACCACTCTCCATCGATGGTAACTCATAGACTAGCCACGGGGATCCCGTTTTACAGAAAAAATCCACGTGACGAAAAACGAAGGGTAAAAAACTTCCATGACCCGATTGAGGTTCGGATAGGATTTTTTGGGTATGAAACTAACCACTGACGACTGAAAGCTGTCATAGCTGTAGAACTCACAGATACCTTCCTTTTTACTGGTTATGGCTCCCGTAACTCTAAACGATCCAAGAGTTATGGCCCTCCGAATAATCGATATCCACAGGGCGCAACATCTACGGTGCAAGGTGCAACATCCGTCCAAAATGACGAAACAGTGTCGTACGACCTTTAGAAATGGGTGCATGGATTTGAAACGGTGCAGTACCATGGTGCGCCTCTCTCCAGTGATGGTAAATCATAGACCAGCCACAGGGATCCCGTTTTACAGAAAAAATCCACGTGACGAAAAAACGAAGGGTAAAAAACTTCCATGACCCGATTGAGGTTCGGATAGTTTTTTTTGGGCATGAAACTAACCAGCGACGGCTGAAAGCCATCGTAGCTATAGAACTCACAGATACCTTCATTTTGACTGGTTATGGTTCCATTAACTCTAAACGAGCCAAGAGTTATGGCCCTCCGAAGAATCAATATCCACAGGGTGCAACAACTACGGTGCAAGGTGCAACATCTGTCCAAAATGACGAAACGGTGCCGTACGACCTTTAGAAATGGGTGCATGGATTTGGAACGGTGTAGTATCATGGTGCACCACTCTCCAATGGTAAATCATAGACCAGCCACGGGGACCCCATTTTACAGAAAAAATCCACGTGACTAAAAAACGAAGGGTAAAAAACTTCCATGACCCGATTGAGGTTCGGATAGGATTTTTTTGGTATGAAACTAACCAGTGATGGCTGAAAGCTGTCATAGCTGTAGAACTCACAGATACCTTCGTTTTGACTGGTTATGGCTCCCGTAACTCTAAATGAGCCAAGAGTTATGGCCCTCCGAAGAATCAATATCCACAGGGTGCAACATCTATGGTGCAAGGTGATACATCCGTCCAAAATGACGAAACAGTGCCGTACGCCTTTAGAAATGGGTGCATGGATTTGAAACTGTGCAGTACCATAATGCAGTACTCTCCAGCGATGGTAAATCATAGACCAGCCACGGGCATCCCATTTTACAGAAAAAATCGACGTGACGAAAAACGAAAGGTAAAAAACTTCCATGACCCGATTGAGGTTCGGATAGGATTTTTTGGGTATGAAACTAACCAGTGATGGCTGAAAGCCGTCATAGCGGTAGACTCACAGATACCATCGTTTTTACTGGTTATGGCTCCCGTAACTCTAAACGTGCCAAGAGTTATGGCCCTCCGAAGAATCGATATCCACAGGGTGCAACATCTACGGTGCAAGGTGCAGCATCCGTCCAAAATGACGAAACAGTGTCGTACGACCTTTAGAAATTGGTGCATGGATTTGAAACGGGGCAGTACCATGGTGCACCACTCTCCAGCGATGGTAACTCATAGACCAGCCACGGGGATCCCGTTTTCCAGAAAAAATCCACGTGACGAAAAAACGAAGGGTAAAAAACTTCCATGACCCGATTGAGGTTCGGATAGAATTTTTTGGGTATGAAACTAACCAGTGACGGCTGAAATCCGTCATAGATGTAGAACTCACAGATACCTTCATTTTGATTGGTTATGGTTCCCATAACTCTAAACGAGCCAAGAGTTATGGCCCTCCGAAGAATCGATATCCACAGGGTGCAACATCTACGGTGCAAGGTGATACATCAGTCCAAAATGACGAAACAGTGTCGTACGACCTTTAGAAATGGGTGCATGTATTTAAAACGGTGCAGTACCATAATGCAACACTCTCCAGCGATGGTAAATCATAGACCAGCCACGGGGATCCCATTTTACAGAAAAAATCAACGTGACGAAAAAACGAAGGGTAAAAAACTTCCATGACCCGATTGAGGTTCGTATAGGATTTTTTTGGTATGAAACTAACCAGTGATGGCTGAAAGCCATCATAGCTGTAGAACTCACAGATACCATCGTTTTGAATGGTTATGGCTCCCGTAACTCCAAAACGAGCCAAGAGTTATGGCCCTCCGAAGAATCGATATCCACTGGGTGCAACATCTACGGTGCAAGGTGCAACATCCGTCCAAGATGACGAAACAGTGTCGTACGACCTTTATAAATGGGTGCATGGATTTGAAACGGGGTAGTACCATGGTGCACCACTCTCCAGCGATGGTAACTCATAGACCAGCCACGGGGATCCCGTTTTCCAGAAAAAATCCACACGACGAAAAAACGAAGGGTAAAAAACCTCCATGACCCGATTGAGGTTCGGATAGGATTTTTTGGGTATGAAACTAACCAGTGACCGCTAAAAGCCTTCTTAGCTGTAGAACTCACAGATACCTTCGTTTTGACTGGTTATGGCTCCCGTAACTCTAAACAAGCCAAGAGTTATGGCCTTCCGAATAATCGATATCCACAGGGTGCAACATCTACGGTGCAAAGTGCAACATCCGTCCAAAATGACGAAACAGTGTCGTACAACCTTTAGAAATGGTTGCATGGATTTGAAACGTTGCTGTACCATGGTGCACCACTCTCCAGCGATGGTAACTCATAGAAAAGCCACGGGGATCCCATATTACAGAAAAAATCCACGTGACGAAAAACGAAGGGTAAAAAACTTCCATGACCCGATTGAGGTTCAGATAGGATTTTTTGGGTATGAAGCTAACCAGTGACTGCTGAAAGCTGTCTTAGCTGTAGATCTCACAGATACCTTCGTTTTGACTGGTTATTGCTGCCGTAACTCTAAACGAGCCAAGAGTTTTGACCCTCCGAAGAATCGATATCCACAGGGTGCAACATCTACGGTGCAAGGTGCAACATCCGTCCAAAAGGACGAAACAGTGCCGTACGACCTTTAGAAATGGGTGCATGGATTTGAAACGGTACAGTACCATGGTGCATGTGATGACCGCCCATGACTCCTGCACCAAACAAGGAGATAGAGCGCTGTAAAGTGTGCCAGGCCACCATGGACGATCATCAAGGTAAGGTAAAGACAGAATAATCTATCGTATTACTCACAGCGCATGGATAAAATACAATAGGAAAATATACATAGTGAAGCTCCATAGAACATAATCTCATCATATAAACATTATAATAGTTTGATACAGCAATCAGCAAAGTCAATACATCAAGCCTCACTGCATATCACTCAGAGAATTACAAACAGCAGAATGTCCAGTACATATAGTAAGAAAACAATATGCAAAAGCCTCCAGCTCGTCTTTGTCATCAACAGTGTTGACCACTAAGAACAACACCTGTCACCTGCTGCCTAGTCTGCCGATCCCAACATGGATGAACAGCCCAAGGTAATAAGAGTTAAACATAAAACCTTGAGTCAGACAAAAGTCTTAGTGAGCAGTAAATCAACTATCAAACATACCAAAAGAGCATAAAGGATAAAAGGAAAAGGAACCCAACCATCCCAGTCCACCTCTTTCTACAGTGATAGCCCCCAGACACACTAAGCAGAAGCAAACATAGCAATTCAGACATTCAAAGCAAAGTAATTATCACTCGAGTCAAGGTCGGTGTTTTCCAAGTACAAACCCCCAAGGCCTAAACCAAGATCAGATAAGCACCCTGAAAACATCGCTCTTGACCCAAGCAATGATACAACCAAAACATCCAAACATCCATGACTCTGGCTACCACTGTTATCATTGCCTCGATATCACCGTTAGTTGAATGACCGACTCATTATTTCATCCGTCCGTCAAGGGCTAATGGTAACCCCGGTTCTAGACAGAACTCCGCACGTCGTCGTAGCCCGTGCCTAGGACTATCGAATCTGCCCAGAGTACTAGCACGTCGTCGCAACTCGTGCTTGGGACTATCGAATCTGCCCAGCGTACTCTAGCTTTGAGTCTGCTAGAACCTTCAATAACGATGAGATCTTAGCCTCCTAGTCATCCTCCTCGACGACTATTCTCATACTAGCTCAAGCGCCTCTCAAGCCATCCATTATCAACAAACTCGAACCATATCACCGAGTTATCAACATGCTTGGGATGATCCCGTCTGGATTAAACCAAAGCTATCTCACATCATACTTTGCTTCGTCGCATCGTAGCAAAGTCCCATCTCAACATCATGCTTTGCCATATCGCATCATAGCAAAGTTCCATCTCATCATCATCATCAAATCTATCCATATGAGCTTTAACATCCGCTTCATATGCCACAAGCAGCTTTCCTTATTCAAGAGCCTTTCCACTTAGCTTTTGAATCATCTTCGACCATACTTGTCTAAATCAAACCATACATCATCTAACTCATAACAATCAATCAAGACAATCATTAATCTAAATAATCAAACATTCAAACAAGATCTGAATAAACAATTATAACCATAATAGCAACTTCGTAATAAATAGTCCAAATCTAACATGCAATCTAACAAGCATGAATCATGAACAATATCTCTACAACTTGATGAATAAACTTGCATAAGTGAACATGTAGTAAAATAGGTGTCAAATCATCATGAACAATAGATCTACGTGCAGACTTGAGGAAAATTCACGCAATCACTATCTTTAATACACAAACAAGCCAAGGATCCCATATACTCCTTTTGGTCCGTGTGAGAGATAACCACCACTCACCGAATCACCTAAACATCTCAAAATCTACTAACTCCAGATCTGGACAGAAAAGGATCTAGCTTGATCCGACAAGATTCCGCTTCAAACGATGAAATCTCTCTTCGATGGATGGAGATCTTCAACTTTGGCTCTTGGATCTTCGATTTGATCTTCATTCTAGATGGATGGAAGCACAAGATTAAAGTGGAGAAAAGAAGTGAAGAAGTGTTGTCGTTGAGCTCTCAAAATGGCAGCACTTCGTCGCTTCAAAATCCAGTGCCAAAAAGTGATGCAAAACCTTCTATTTATAGGCAAATTTTTAAGTCGTCCCCCCTTAAGTCGTCGCCGACCTAACGACTTACGAAAGTAGCCGACCTAACTACCTAACAATCTAACCCTATGGCTGACCTACCACCTAACCAGACACCGACCTAACGACTTAACTAGTTACCGACTTAACGAGTCCACTATCTACGACCTAAGCCTGAACACTAATGCACGACCTAACTGAGATGCCGACCCAACGACTTAACAGGAGTACCGATCTAACACTTACACCTTCACGCGACCTAACTAGGTCGCTAATCCCCCTTAAGCCGCTCCATTCCTTAAGTCGTTAACCTTCTTAGGTCGGTCATCTTCTTAGGTCGGTCCAATCTTTTAGCCCCTAAGTCGCTAACTCCTTAAGTCGGTGACCTTCCTAAGCCGGTCCACTACTAAGTCGGCTACCTCCTTGACTAGGCCACACCCTAAGTCGGCAACACCTCTGAGTCGGCCACGCCTTAAGCCGGCCATCATCTAAGTCGTACAACCGACTTATCTCCTACACGACTTAAGCTCCAAACGACTTAACGATACTAACAACCTAATAACAATAATTCTACGATCTTTCGATCCGTAAAAATACGGGTCGTTACATTCTCTCCCCCTTAGGAATTTCGCCCCCGAAATTCCAAACAAACAAGAGCAATCAAAACTATTCTACATGCCTACCATCCTTAGCAATCAACAAACCATGCATCCAATTACTAACCTAGCATGCAGGATTCTAAGACTAGAACAAGTTACAAATTCATGAGATGTCACGACACCTTAGGGCCATACCTCGAAGAGTTCGGGATGAGCTGCCTTCATCCTCTCTTCCTCCTCCAATGTACAGTCGTTAACGTCATCACTCCATTTTACCTTGAGCAACTTGACTACCTTCCTCCTAAGCTGTTTCGTGTCGGTTCCCACAACACGAAGTGGCTTACGAGGTCTTCTAACAACTGGATCAACTTCTAAATCTTCACAGCTATCAGCAGAAACCACTGTATTCGAGTTTTGCACATACTTCCGTAGGTACGACACGTGAAAAACATTGTGTACACCCGACATCTTTTCCGGAAACTCCAACTTATAAGCGAGCTTTCCAATTCGCTCGACGATCGGGAATGGTCTAACAAATCTCGGAGACAATTTTCCTTTCTTCCCGAGTCGAATAACATTCTTCAGTGGAGAAATCTTCACAAAAACCACATCTCCTACGTCGAATTTCAAATCCTTACGACGCTTATAGGCATAACTTTTCTAACGGTCTTGGGCTGCCTTCATTCGTCGCCGAATGATCTCTATACAATCAGAAGTCTGTCGAATCATTTCTGGCCCAAGTGTCAACTTTTCTCCTGTTTCCAACCAACATGTCGGAGAGTTACACGGTCTTCCATACAAAGCTTCATACGGTGCCATACCAATGCTTGACTGGTAACTGTTATTATATGAAAACTCCACCAAATGAAGATAATCTTCTCATGATCCTCCGAAGTCCAAAACACATGCTCTGAGGAGATCTTCTAAGACTCGGTTGACTCTCTCGGTCTGACCATCTGTTTGAGGGTGATAAGTTGTACTCCAACACAACTCGGTTCCCAAAACTTCCTGGAAGCTCTTCCAAAATCCACTAGTAAACAATGTGTCTCGATCGCTGACTATGCTTTTCGGAATACCATGGAATCGAACTATCTGTTATCCCGCTTTTCGGCAAAGCCGCGATACCAAAAGATCGATCGAGAACGAAGGACAGTTCGTCTCAGAGGTTGGTCATACTTCGTTTCGCCATGGATATCACTGAATTTTGTCCGAGTCCAGATTGAGCTACAATTGATACGACACGGCAAGAAATACCATAGGAGTCAGCATCTCAAATTTCAAGTCAATCCGAGTTCGTACGCTGAAGTTATGATCGGTTCAACCTGAAGGAAACACCTTGGTTTCGAACCCATCATGATGGGTGTCTTCGAACCCATCATCGTGCACCATTCGAAACCATCACCTTCGAACCGAAGGACATCGAACCCATCGGTTTCGAAACCATCAAAGTGCCTCACCTTCGACTCCATCACCTTCGGCTCCATCCACTTCGAATCCATCTACTTGTTCGAACCCATCACGGAGTCCTTGTTCGAACCCATCACGGAGTCCTTGTTCGAAACCATCACGGAGTCCTTGTTCGAACCCAACTGTGTATCTTCATTCGAAACCACTAGGTCAACCAACCATGATGACGTGTCTTCTATCGGTTCGAATGCGTCGAGATATATGGAGTCGAAGCGGTCAACGCGGAGTGAAGACCGGATCAATTCGAAGTTTGCGCTCCACGTCAACACGAAGCCACGTGCCTCCATGGATTCGAAAGGATCGGTTCGAATGCATGTGTTCGAACCAAACAACCGTGCCGTGCAACCTATTTCGAACCCATCATATCTTCCAATCTACTGATCCAATTGCCACCAAATTTTCACTGAAGCTTGCGTACATGTTGAAGAATGTCCACGCCGAATTTCACCTCGATTGGATGAATTCTTGATCGGTTCGAATGGAGTTCGAACCGAATCCAAAGTGGGCCCAAACTTCCTGAGATCGTGCGTTTGGGCCCCCCTCACGTGCCAGAAGTGGTCTACCGAGTTTTTAGTGAAATACCAACAGCCTACGCCTACAAATAGAGCCCCAGGGCCAATTGGAAAAAGGATCTTCTGACTCTCAAGCGCCCAGACTCTGTCGGATCAAGATCTCCATCATAATTTCACTATTGATTTCGAATTTCCAGTTGTAACTTGCTGTTGATCGCTGTAACAACTTGTAAACATTGAAAAAGAATCAATAAAACATCAAAAAACTTCATAGTGGACGTAGGCGACACGCCGAACCACTATAAATCGCTTGTCTACGCATTTTCTTTACTGTTGATTAGAGTTTTTGTTAGATAATATTCATATTCAGTTCATACTCTTGATTGTTATCTCTTCAACGACTCCCGAAGAGTGTTGCGACCAATTTTGATTGTTATCTCTTCGGCGGCGGCTCTTCAGCTGGGGGCATGATATCAATGTCCTCCTCAGAGCTTGAATCTACATGAAGGCTCCCCACCGGAGGAGTAGGAGGGACTGGATCCGTAACGGAAGTTGAGATAGTGCCACCCGGTGGTACTACCCTAGCAGGTGCTGGACTCTAAGCCGCCGTGCTGCCACCGACGCTACCACTATGCCCCGCGGCCTCTATTTCGGCGTTGATCTCAGCCAAAATTTCCTCATCTCGAGTCGCTTGGGCCTGGCTGGGGGCATCCGCAGTCTGCATCGAAGAACTTGAGGTCGGCGGGAGATCGCTAACGATGATAAAGGGTAAGTCCGTGGAGAAACCGCCCAGCTCACCGAGCAGCTCGCTCACCATTTGTTCCTCAAGAGATAACACACTCCCCTGTGCCGCCTCGGTTGATACCGCGGTTACAACAGTAGCCTCGGTGGCGATGGCCTTATCCCTTTGGCTTGATTCTTGAGCCGCGACAGTCGGCGCAACTCCCGTCACTAGGCAAAAATAATAAGTTATTAGTAACTTCTTCAAAACAAACTCTCTATTTAGAAAATGCTTGAGGTAACTTTAGAATACCTTCCCCAGTTTGGCTCGCAGACGGCTGAACGGCCTCGGAAGTATGCTCATGAATAGGAGATAAGCGCGGCTGTTCCGGGTCGTAAGCAGGAACAGGTTGCAAACCGACCGCAGATACAGGCACTGACGAAGGTGGTGTGGTGACTTCAATGACAGCCGAATGGTGCTCAACACCTGATCCCTCTCCAACCTCCAGGGATCGGCCACCCATCATCTCCTTCTCATGAGCAATGATAGCGTCATGAAAGACCTTCTTCTCATCCTCAGTCAACAGCCGGTTCTCGAGCTCGAATCGATCAACCGATTCAACCCGGATGCGCTTCCTCTTCCTCCTCAACTAATTGGTCCCAAGCGCTACGAAGGTGAATCGGATAATCCTGAAGCTAGGCCAAATTTCGGTGTTTTAACACGTTGGCATTGTAAGTGATAAGCAAATCTTCGATATCGGCCTCTAGCCTGGCCTCCGCCCGTTGAACTTTCTCCTCCACCTCTGCTTCGACCATCTGAACTTTGGCCATTTCCACATCCCTTTCAGTGCGAAGCATTATGGCTTGCTCACACACCTCCTGGGCTGTATTATTCGCATTGTCCCTATCCTTGGCGATTTCGGCGAATTTGGACTTAAGCTCGTTTAGCTCCTTCAGGGCAGCGTCCCTCTCAGCAGTGACCAAGGTGTTTCGATGGCACATATCCTCAACCGTGGCGTAGTGCTCGCGTTTCATCCTATCCATGGTTGCCTGGGCATCATCGGCTCTTTTGGTGGCCTCCATTTCAGATTTACGGGATGATTCAGCTTCAGTATTCAACACTTGTATGATGCGATCTTTTTGTGCTAGCTCGGTTTGAAGCTTTTCAATGGTGGCCGCTCGTTCGAAGGCCAGCGCCGATGCTTTATCGACCGCCCTATACCACGATTTGTATTGGGCGTAAAAGTCATGCACACAGTCGAGCGCCAACCGCTCGGCCTCCGGTGGTATTCTTTTCAAGTTCGGGGGAAAGACGTAGCTATCGAAGCAAATATTCGGGAACTCCCTCTTTAGTTGCGCAAGCCTAATTGCTCCTTCCCCCGAGATTTCAGTAGGAAGTTCCTCCGCAACCATCGGCGCCATCGCCTCAGATCTAGAAGCTTGAGAAACCGACACATATCGAGAAGAATCGGAAGGACGAGAGACATGAACGGGAGGTTGTATGGGATCTCTGGAAGGAGGAGGGGTACGCGACCACGATCGACGCTTATAGCCTCTGTTCGAGTCATATCTCTCACAACTAGAATACCCAGAGCGTCCCTGGTCATAGTACCCAGAGCGTCCCTGGTCATAATCTCTATCCCCCTCTCGTCTGCGTGAATCGTAATATGAAGACTTGCGGACATGTTGGAGACTCCCTAACATTGAACCTCGCTTTGTCATAGTATCTGCAAAGCAAAATAAAATAGAATTAATCACCTTTCGAAACAGGTAGTTTACAGTCAAAGGTTATGCAGTGTCGTGAGATGTGTATGAATATGCATTCCCCACGACCAACCAGAAATGTGGACCTCGCTAGTAATAAGAGGCTCGCTCAATTCTAGAGTACGATGGAACTCCTCCAACCCGACGCCATGTTGAAAAGACACATCGTCTGGGATTGGAAGATCGGTAAGCCCTTCGTAGAGACTTTCAGTTCGCGGAGGAGACATCTTAGAAATTCTAACTCCGGGAGGGGACCGGGCCGTGACAACCGATTTCCGTCTCCCCTGCTTAGTTGACATAATGACGGTTGCCTTGCCTTTTCTCTGCTTCTCGACATCCGGAGCTACGTCTGTAGGCTCGGTCAACGACTCATCATCGGTGTGAGTTCTTTCAGAGTCAGCTTCCTCAGCTATAGTAACTTTGGGCTTCTTGTGCTTGACTCTTTTTTTCGAGACGACCCTTAGTGCCACCTTAAAATTTATGCTCTGCCCTTGTTCGATCAACCCGTAAGTCCGGAGATTCCTATCGGTCAAAAGCGACTCGATATCCCTATCTTCACTCGGCACTTCTCGAAGTACTCGCACCATCTCCTTAAGCAGTTTGCCTTCGGGTTGCTGGATCGTTGCTGTAATAAGAGAAAAATATATATAAGTCCCACTTCGGCTGCAATTGCCGTAGTAACTATTTAAAAACTCAGCTATACTCATGTCTGAATAACCATCATCGGGCAAATCCTGGAGGACATCTGACATAAAACCATTTTGTCCTATAGTAGCTCAACCTTGTCCAGGATCCAGTGACCACTTGACAATTTCTCACCGCTTCCAGAAATGTGAAAGAGGGATAGTCACCTCGAGTTTTGAAATTAAACAAGTATCTGATTTCAATCGGAAGTGGCAGTCGATAGAGATATTCCATAAATGCAATGAACAAGCTATTGATCGACGCATATCCGTTCGGGTGCAACTGAGATGGGGCGATCCTCAAAAAAGACAGTACTTCCCTTATATACTCGTTGAACGGAGGAGGTGTCCCAACCGCACACGCGTGGCGGTTAAATGCTGTATATCCTTCCGGTGGATTGTGCGGTCTATCATTCGGCCCTGGCAGTAACACATCATCCAATGACAAGCCGTGCCTCAAACATATTCTCCCCAACATGTCTTCAGAGATATTCGATGGAACGGAATCCGATGGATTGGCAATGAATGACGCATCGGGAAGTTCGTCCGGGGCTGGACCAATGATCTCAGGATCAATATCCGGAACCTCTAGCCTCGGAGAGACTGTACCTTGAATCTCCTGCTGCTGTGAAAATGACGGTTCCATAACTAGCTAACTCACGAGAAACCATCGTTAGACGACAAAAACCCGTGCGTTCCCCAGTGTAACGTGTATGAATGTGTGTGGTACCGTGCCATGCATTACTTGAATAAATGTCGCAAAGTTAAAGTAAATATGCAAGCGATAAAGCTACGGAGTCCAGTTATAATGACCGACATCGCTGACCGTCATCACTAATCCGTTTCTATGATGGAAATTGATTCGGATAAAAGTTGTTATAGTTCCATCAACGAGCCTCGAAAGGCGGTCAAGTATGCAGTTTAATATTCAAGTCCAAGTATGCAAGAGTGAAGCTCGTCGGAGTTATGCTTGAAAAATTTCAAATTTTGGTATCCATCATATAGGGTTCGAAACCATCACAAGGAATTCATTCGAACCCAACCGAACATCTCTTCGTTCGAACCCATCGTGACGTCGCTTCGAAACCATACGGTTAGACGCGCTTCGAACCGATAACCAGATGCCAAGTTCGAACCGATCGATAAGGGATGACTTCGAATCGACCATTGCTTGACAAATTCGAACCGACAAGGGAATCCTCAACTTAACGTCATCCACGTTCAAATCGATACTCTCCGTATCGATGCGAAGTTGTGGACTTCGAAACCACAGTCGATGGGTTCGAATCCATCGATTCGAATGAACCCATCGAATCCACCAATAGGTGCGAACTGCGTCACCCCCATAGGGTCATCCATGAAATCGATTCGAAATCAAAGAAAAAGGGATGCCGTCATCATCAATTCGAACATGAGTCCCCTTATGGTTTCGAAGCCCTCTACCAGACCAGATCTGACTTTACCAATCGATAAAAAAGACGCGGGTTCGAAGTAACTTTGCCCTTTGCCGTTTGAATTCGAGGCTAGTTACCTAGTTTGAACAATGGATTCGAGAGATTGAAGACTTGAATCTTGGTCGATTCGATGACGCGGCACAGTGTTTTCTCTTTTGAAGCTTCGGAACGATGCAGAGCACAGAAAACAAAAGGCGAAAGTAAAAAAAGTAAAAAGTAAAAAATGACGAGCCCAATGCTATTTATATGAGGCGTTGAAAGCCACCGAGACGATTGCTCTCCCAGTCAACCCAACCGGTCACAACCGGTCAAGTACCAGATCGGTTCGAAGTTAGCTTTCGAACTCATCTGCCTAAAGCCCTATCGATTCGAAGTTCCCCTCATGCTTCATCGGCACGAAACGCACTACAGAGTGACAGGCTGCATCGATGCGAAATGAATTGTGGGCACATCGATTCAAAGACCTTGTTCACATCAACCACTTCGAATCCATCCATGGACTACCGATACGACAGATGACTTCGTATCCATCCGCTTCCAATTCGAATCGACTCGAACAACTATTTCGTATCCATCATTAACTATCGATGCGAATTACTGCTTCGTATCCATTCTTTCTCATCGATACGAACGAACATTTCATACTCGCCCAAGCCATCGGTTCGAATGTCAGTTTCGAACCCATCACAACACAATCATACTCCATCCATATGAATGAAGATTTCGAATCCATCGATGCTTAAACACACCGGTTCGAAATATCACATTCACGCAACGCAGAGTCGTTTCCTTCAACCTTCTACATCGGTTCAGGAGAGGATCGATACGAAGGAACCTTCCACAACAACCATCAAGCGTTGTCTCAATTCAAATTTCAAAATCGGTTCAATAGAGAATCGATACGAAATTCTAAAGCAAACCAAACTGACACGACTCGTGGACGCACGACGTTAGCATGGGTCAAACTAACATATTTGCATATATGTCGAACTAACATTCGATTTTAAACATTTACAGGGATCAAACACTCATCCTGTTACAAATGCAACAGCCAACGGCTAAGCGCTATTATACAGCATACGAGTTTCAACAAAAAAGAGAGCAATGATTGTTCAGAGAGAAATTGCAGCTATTCAAAGCACGTCATGTTCCCACAAGACGTACTTTGGGGGGCAAAATGTTATCCCGCTTTTCGGCAAAGCCGCGATACCAAAAGATCGATCGAGAACGAAGGACAGTTCGTCTCAGAGGTTGGTCATACTTCGTTTCGCCATGGATATCACTGAATTTTGTCCGAGTCCAGATTGAGCTACAATTGATAGGATACGGCAAGAAATACCATAGGAGTCAGCATCTCAAATTTCAAGTCAATCCGAGTTCGTACGCTAAAGTTATGATCGGTTCAACCTGAAGGAAACACCCTGGTTTCGAACCCATCGTCATGCACCATTCGAAACCATCACCTTCGAACCGAAGGACACTGAACCCATCGGTTTCGAAACCATCAAAGCGCCTCACCTTCGACTCCATCACCTTCGGCTCCATCCACTTCGAATCCATCTGCTTGTTCGAACCCATCATGGAGTCCTTGTTCGAACCCATCACGGAGTCCTTGTTCGAAACCATCACGGAGTCCTTGTTCGAACCCAACTGTGTAGCTTCATTCGAAACCACTGGGTCAACCAACCATGATGACGTGTCTTCTATCGGTTCGAATGCGCCGAGATATATGGAGTCGAAACGGTAAACACGGAGTGACGACCGGATCGATTCGAAGTTTGCGCTCCACGTCAACACGAAGCCACGTGCCTCTATGGATTCGAAAGTGTGACGACCGCCCATGACTCCTGCACTAAAACAAGAGAATAGTGCGCTGAAAGGCGTGCCAGGCCGCCATTGACGATTATCAGGGTAAGATAAAATAGAAACTCTATCACACAACTCACAGCGCATGGATAAAATACAATAGAGAAATATATGTATAGTGAAGCTTCATAATAGAATATCATCAAATAAGCATCATAGAAGTTTGATACAACATCAGAACAGTCAATACATCAAAGCCTCACTACAAAGCACTCAAAGTATATACAAACAGCGGAACACCCAGTACATATAGTAAGAAAACAATATGCATAAGCCTCCTGCTCGTCTTTGTCATCATCAGCGTCAATCACAAAGAACAGCACCTGTCACCTGCTACCTAGTCTGCCCATCACAACATGGATGAACAGCCCAAGGTAATAAGAATTAAACATAAAACCTTGAGTCAGACAAAGTCTTAGTGAGCAGTAAATCAACTATCAAACAAACCAAAAGAGCATAAGGGATAAAAGGAATAGGAACCAAACCATCCCACTCCTCCTCTTTCTACAGTGATAGCCCCCAGACACACACTAAGGAGAAACAAGCATAACATGGCAGACAATTAAAGTAAAGCAATAATCACTCGAGTCAAGGTCGATGTTTTCCAAATACAAACCCCCTAGCCCTAAACCAAGATCAGATAAGCACCCAAAGAACACCGCTCTTGAGACCGAATGATGATACAACCAAACGTCCAAACATCCATGACTCTGGCTATCACTGTTATCATTGCCTTGATTTCACCGTTAGTTGAATGACCACCTGTCAAGGGCTAATGGTAAACCCGGTTCTAGACAAACTCCGCACGCTACCTGTGCCTAGGACTTATCTACTCTGCCCAGAGTACTCGACTACCTGCCTGTAGTCTTTTGGGTGTCCCGACTGCCTACCTGTAGTCGTTTTGGGCGCCCCATGTACTCTGGCTTTTGAGCATGCTAGAACCTTCAACAACGATGAGATCGAAGCCTCCTAGTCATCCTCCTCGACGACTATTCTCATACTAGCCCAAGCTACCTCTCGAGCAATCCATTATCAACCAACTCGAACCATCCCTCGAGTTATCAACATGCTTGGAATGATCCCTTCCTGGATTACGCCAAGACTACATCACATCATACTTCGCTTTATCGCATCATAGCGAAGTCTCATCTCAACATCATGGTTTGCCTCGTCGCGTCATGGCTTTCCTCGTTGCATCATGGCAAAGTCCCATCTCAACATCATCCAATTCATACATATGAGCTTCAACATCCGCTTCATATGCCACAAGCAGCTTTCCTTATTCAAGAGCCTATCCACTTAGCTTTTAAATCATCATCAACCAACTTGACCAAATCAAGTTATCAATCAACTAATCAATCAAGTCAAACATTAGTCCAAACAATCAATCATTCAAACAAGATCTAAATAGACAATTAACAATAATGGCAATTTCGTAAATAAAGGATCCAAATCTAACATGCAATCTAACATACATGAATCATGAGCAATATCTCCAAAACTTGATGAAATAACTTATACAAGTAATCATGTAGCAAAATAGGTGTCAAAACTTCATAGATGATAGATCTACATGCAGACTTTAAGAAAATGCAAGAAATCACTATCTTTAACACTTAAACATGTCACCGATCCAATATACTCCTTTGGGTCCGTGTGAGAGATAACTACCACTCACCGAATCACCCAGACACTTCAAATGATAACCACTTCAGATCTGGACAGTGAAGAACTAAGCTCGATCCGGTGAAATTCCGCTTCGAACGATGAAATCTAGCTTTGTTGGATGAAGATCTTCAACTTTGGCTCTTGCGTCTTCAATCTTGATCTTCGATCTTGGATGGATGTTAGCACTCGATCAAAGTGGAGAAAAGAAGTGAAGAAATGTTGTAGTCGAGCTCTAAAAATGGCAGCACTCCGTCGCTTTAAAAACCGGTGCCAAAAAGTGAAGAAGTGGTCGCGTATTTATAGGCAATTCGCCCCCCTAACTCGGCCAAGCCTTAACTCGGTCGGCTCCTTAAGTCGTTCGCGACTTAGTGACTTACACTAAGTCGTTCGCGACTTAGCGACCTAGGCTTAAGTCGCTCGCGAGTTAACAACAACTCACGACCTAACCTCGTGCCGATCTAACCCACACGCGACTTAACCAACCTACCGACATAACAAGTTAACCTATATGCCGATCTAACTCTTAAACGACCCAGCGCCTTCACGAGTTGCGACTTAAACTAAGTCGTCAATGACCTAAAACATCACAAGCTATCTACCTTACGACCTAACTAAGTCGGTAACGACTTACGACTTAGCTTCCTTAACTCGGTATCTCCACTAACTCGCAAGCATGCTAACTCGTCCCAACTTCTATAACTCGTTCACGACCTAACCTCCATAGGTCGTAACTTGTTAACTTGCTAGCCCTACTAACCCGCTAACTCGTTAGCTTCACTAACCCGCTAAAATCACCATCACGAGTTAACTTTCCAACCTAACTTCCACGCGACTTAGGCTAAGGATGACATCACTAACGACCTAGAAATCCTACGATATATCGACACGTAAAATACGGGTCGTTACATCCTCTCCCCCTTAGGAATTTCGCCCCCGAAATTCCAAGCAAACAACAACAACCAAAACTATTCCGCATGCCTACCATCCATAGCAATCAATAAACCATGCATCCAATTCTAGCCTAGCATGCAGAATTCTACGATTAGAACAAGTTACAAATTCATGAGATGTCAGACACCTTAGGGCCATACCTTGAAGAGTTCAGGATGAGCTGCCTTCATCCTCTCTTCCTCCTCCCACGTACAGTCGTTAACATCATCACTCCATTATATCTTGAGCAACGTAATCGTCTTCCTCCTAAGCTGTTTCGTGTCGGTTTCAACAACACAAAGCGGTTTACGAGGTTTCGTAACCACTGGATCAACCTCCAAGTCTTCACAGCTATCAGCAGAAACCACTATATTCGAGTCGTGCACATACTTCCGTAAATAAGATACATGAAAAACATTGTGCACACCCACCATCTTTTCCGGTAACTCCAATCTATAAGCGAGCTTTCCAATTCGCTCGATAATCGGGAATGGTCCAACAAATCTCGGGGTCAATTTTGCTTTCTTCCCGAATCTAATAACATTCTTTAGAGGAGAAATCTTCACAAAAACCATATCTCCTACGTCGAACTCCAAATCTTTTCGACGCTTATCGGCATAACTCTTCTGACGATCTTGGGCTGCCTTCATTCGTTGCCGAATGATCCCTATACAATCCGAAGTCTGACGAATCATATCTGGCCCAAGTATTAGCTTTTCTCCCGTTTCCAACCAACATGTCGGAGAGTTACACGGTCTTCCATACAATGCCTCATATGGTGCCATACCAATACTCGAGTGATAACTGTTATTATATGCAAATTCCACCAAATGAAGATGATCTTCCCATGATCCTCCGAAATCCAAAACACATGCTCTGAGAAGATCTTTCAAAACTCGGTTGACTCTCTCAGTCTGACCATCTGTTTGAGGGTGATAAGCTGTACTCAAACACCACTCGGTTCCTAAAACTTCCTGGAAGCTCTTCCAAAATCCACTAGTGAACAATGGGTCTCGATCGCTCACTATACTCTTCGGAATACCATGGAATCGAACTATCCACTTAACATAAAGCTCAGCCAACTTTGATGCAGTCCTAGTTGATCGAACAGGAATGAACCTTGCACTCTTGGTCAACCGATCTACGATGACCCAAATCCCTTCATTCCCTGCCCTGGTTCTAGGTAGACCATCGATAAAATCCATCGATATCTGCTCCCACTTCCATGTAGGAACCTCTAATGGCTGAAGCAATCCACTGGGCTTCTTCTGCTCAGCCTTCACCAACTGGCAGTTCATACACTTGGAAATAAAATTTCCGACATCCTTCTTCATACCTTCCTAGTAGTAGGTTCTCTTCATATCCCGATACATCTTATTTCCACCTGGATGAATCGTCAACTTCGAACGATGACTTTCCCTCAGAACTTCATCTCTCAATCCATCTATATCTGGAACAACTAGTCGTCCTTGCTTCCGAAGCCAACCCTCTCGATCGACTTCAAATCCTTTATCCTTTTCTGGATTCAATCCGGATTCCAAATCACGGATAATATTGACAAGCTTATCATCTCGCTTTTGGCTCTTCCCAATTCTCTCAAAAGTGTAGGTCTTATTGATAAGTTTGCCAACATCTCAGGTTCCAATTCACATCTAGGCCTGAAGTCAAACCCAGCCAAATACTCGAGACTCTTCCATTCCGAAAACATGGCTCCCAATCCTGCATGTCTTCAACTTAACGCATCTGCCACTGCGTTGTCCTTTCCCGGAGTATAGGCTATACCAAAATCATATGATGCTAAGAACTCTAGCCATCGTTGCTGTCAGAGATTCAAATCCTTTTGGGAGAACAGATACTTCAACAACTTATGATCTGTAAACAACTCGAATCTAACTCCCAATAGATAGTGTCTCCACATCTTCAAAGCAAACACAATCGCCGCTAACTCCAAATCATGAGTCGGATAATTCCTTTCATGCGGCTTCATTTGTCGACTTGCATACGCAACAACTTTATCCTTCTGCATTAGCACTGCTCCAAGTCCAGTTCCACATGCATCGGTGTAAACCACCATCTCATCATTCCCACTTGGAATAGTCAAAACAGGAGCACTCGTCAGTCGCTCTTTCAGGATAAAAAAAGCTTGCTCACACTTATCATCCCATCTGAACACTTGGTTCTTTTTCGTCAATCCTGTTAATGGTGCAGCTATCTTGGAAAAGTCTTTGATAAACCCGACGATAATATCCTGCTAATCCAAGAAAACTCCTTACATCAGACGCATTCTTAGGTCTAACCCAATCCTGGATTGCTGCCACCTTAGCGGGATCAACCGCTATTCCATTTCCAGAAATAATATGGCCTAAGAACCTCACTTCACTCTTCCAGAAGTGGCACTTTGCAAACTTAGCCTTCAGCTGATGTTTCCGCAAGATTTCCAAAACAATACGCAAGTGTGTCTTGTGCTCTTCCTCGGTTCTGGAATAGATCGGAATATCATCCACGAACACAAGCACGAACTTATTAAACTGATCTCTGAACACTCTATTCATAAGATCCACAAAATATGCTGGTGCTTTAGTCAATCCAAACGGCAATACCTGCCACTCATAAAAACCGGATGGTGTCCTAAAAGCTGCCTTTGGCACACAATCCTTAGCCACTCTCAACTGGTGAAATCCCGTTGCCAAATCCATCTGAGAAAGCACCTTAGCCTCGTGAAGCTGATCAAACAAGTCATCTATTCTCGGCAATGGATACTTGTTCTTCTTAGTCACCTTATTCAGCTCACGATAATCCACACACAACCTCAACGATCCATCCGCTTTGGTTGCGAACATA
Source organism: Allium cepa (assembly GCA_030765085.1). Taxonomy (NCBI): domain Eukaryota; kingdom Viridiplantae; phylum Streptophyta; class Magnoliopsida; order Asparagales; family Amaryllidaceae; genus Allium; species Allium cepa. The sequence goes on along the minus strand of CM060943.1, from coordinate 29,614,847 downwards.
ACTGTTGCACCCCATTCGGACACACTTCTCCGAATGAATCCTTTCTACAAAAGGTCATCAACCCGCACCTTCAGCTCTTGTTGTTCCCTAGGCGCCATCCGCCTAAGAGGCATCACAACAGGTCTGGCTCCCTCTACTAGATCGATACGAAACTCGATCTCCCTATGCGGCGGTAACCCTTTGACTTCATCAAAGACATCTTCAAATCCATTCACAATAGGCACTGATGACAGTCCATCCCGTGGAACAACCAGCGAATACATGAAGCTCATGAAGACACCTTCCTCATGCTTACATCGTATCACAACCTTTCGCCCTTCCACATTGCCGACTGTCACCTCCAGCCTCTCACAATCAATCCTTGCCGCATACTTCCTAAGCCAGTCCATACCAAAAATAATTCTGAACCCCGCAAAGTTCAGAACAAAGCAATCACAAACAAAAGAGCAATCATGACTCGACACAACTAGACCATGGCATATCATACACAAACATGACGAACCCCCAACTGGATTAGTCACAACCAATGGCCTATCAACAATATCCGGTTCCAAACCTAACCAGCCTACAAGATCATCACAAACAAAAGAATGCGACGCTCCAGTATCAAACAACACTCTAACTTGAACACCACAAATAGAAAGAGTACCTTGAACCACCACACTCTTCCCCTTCTCTTCAGCAGTAGGAGCTTTTGAAGACGACGGCACAGCTCCCAAAGCATAAGCTTGCACAATCTTCCTGTCCTTTCTCGGCTCTGGACAATTCTTCTTGATATGTCCCAGCTTATCACAGTTGTCACACTTTCCCGGCACCTTGGGATTCTTACAATCTTTGAAGAGATGGCCCTTCTGCTGGCAGTTGTAGCAGGTCACTACGTCCTTCGGCTTCTTCTGGCCATCCTTATCCCTCTGTTGCTGCTGCTTCCTCTTCTTGTTTCCACTCTGTTGTGGTTTAGATCCTTCCTTGGTTACAGCAACTACAAGTCCTTCCTTAGGAAACAGACTCTCATGCCTGAGAGCTTTCTCCACAAGCTTCTCAAATGGGTCATCCAAGTGATCCACCAACTGCCTCCCAAGATAAGCGTCCAAGCCCGTCACAAACTTCTCATTCTTCTGATAGGGAGAATCAATATATGACCGAGCATACTTGGACAAAGCTTCAAACTCAGAAACATACTCAAGAACCGATCTCCCACCTTGCTTGAGCTCTACAAACTTCTTGAACAAAATAGATTTCTGAGCCGTAGAGATAAACTTAGCTTCAAATCTAACTTGGAATTGCTCCCCAGTAATCTCTTCTTCTAGGGTATCGATGGTGATAGAATTCCACCAATCCGAAGCTCTCCCTTGAAGTTGCCTTGATGCAAGCTTCCTCTTAGTTGCATCCTCGATTCCCAAATCACCAAAGATCCTCCTACAAGCATCAATCCATGTAACATCCCGAAAATTTTGGATATAAAATTTGTCAAATTGTTTGAACTTTTGAATTTAAATTTGAGAATTTCAAAAGAAAATAAACTATTGTAAAAAAAAATCAATATTACAAAGTTATATGGAATTAAATAAATAATTGATAGTTTTAGTTTTTAAATAAATAAATGGTGAATGAAATATGTAACAAAACAAGAAATTGTTTAAGCCTTAAAAATAAAATATATGTTATAGATTAAATATTAATAGTAAAATCTTGAATAGAAATAAAATTTAAGAAAATGTATATTGTAATAAAATCACATAATTATAAAAAGTTAATAACTAAAACAAGTTTGTAAGAAAATATACAAACCAGTAAACTAAAATATGTAAGAAAAAGAAAAAAATAAAATAAAACAAAACTCTTCCATTTAACAAAATAAAGAAGTACTTTCACAACTATAAAATAAGAAGGCTGTAACATGAAAAGGGGGCATGAACATTACACTACATGCTTCCAATAAATGCTTTCATTTAATGCCCTTTACTCTAGTAACCTCAAGCAAGATATCAACTGTAAATCAATGCTTCATTTAATGTTATTACTGCATAGGAGATCTAAAAGCATGGTTTAGTTTTTTTTTTATACTTCAACTTGTACTTGCTTTGGTAGACTCAGCCTATCCTTTCACCTGCACACCATCCTTCTTATATACATGCACACATTCATATTTATTTCATCTCGTTCAACAAATTTCTGCAAACCTGGAAAAGAAAAAGAAAACATCACTTTTATTCAAAAAAAATTTATAAAGATTTGCTGAGAAGAGAAACCAGAAAAATTAAAATGCGGTCTTCCAAAACCAAAGTGCTTTCTGTTTCAAAACAAATAGGTGAGTAACATCAACTTTAAGGCTTTAAGTTAACTGTAAAGATGATTCTTTGTTTCATGGCATAGTATATGTTTATCTTTGAATATAGTTGGTAAATATATAAAGATATACAGGCTACTCTGTATATTGTTCTTCTCTGTTATGGGTTACAGGGTGGACTTGCATTTAAACTCCAGTAGTTTTCATCTAAATCATAGTAAAGCTTCAATTTTAAAATCGAACAAGATAATGGAACTCAAATATGGGTTATTAAAAACAGATTTAGACCCCAAGGCTGTAAGATATTATCACTAAAGTTGTTTACAGGAAATCAAAGGAAGATGTGATGAATTCAAGTATTATAAAAAGCTAATCCAAGTTAATAGCTTAAATTCTTACTACAAATCATGATTTATACAACAGAAATGAGGATTTTTAATTGGATATTTCACGTGCAATTTGAATATGAACAAAAATAGCATTTTGATCATTATCTGGTGATAGAATCGAAATCGTATGCTAAGATTTTGGTTAAAGCAAGATTGATCATTGTTGAGTTCGGGAAAAATGTTGAAGAATTTTTCTATTGCATAAATTGTGAATTCGAATCTAAACTAGGGTTTAAGAACTGTTTCCAGTTCACGTTGCAAACGGGATCGCCGCTCCACCTATGGGTGATCGGAATTGACGTCTCCGATGCCAGTCGAGGCATCACATCTCGATGAAGCTTCAGTAAGATTTTTGTGGCTTCTGATGGCCATACGTGGGAAGACGAGAATGTTTCGTGGTGGTATTAGCCTTTGGGAGTTCGTTATCATCTCTCTCATTTGAGAACTTTTGGATATGTGTTCACTGTTGTATTATCATGATGTTGTATTTATAGATTGCGGTGTATGTATTATGTACTCTGTTGTAATATGGATATTATGTTAATGTTGTAACAGTGATGTTATTTATGATATTGATTCTGTTCCGCTGTTTTATATTCATCTAATTGTTGTTATAAGCTCCGGCGATGCGAATTTGATGTCGTTTATCGGACATCGAGTTTGGCTCGTCACAATCCATCTCTGCACTTCAATGGTCGATTCTGTTCCCAAGAAAACCTTTCCTCCAAGAGAAGTATAGTCCTTGCAAAGCTTAGCAAAATCCACCGGTCTTGGAGCTTGGACTTGAACTCCCACATCCACTGATGATCCTGAAGCTAGTATCCTCCTCATGATCGAAGTCATCATGGCCTCAAACATAGGAGCATAATCAAAAGCTTCCCTAGCAGCACGGCTTTCCCTCGCAGCTTGTCTCTCGCTTCGACTCATCCTTAATATCTACAAAAAGGAATTATTTAAAACACCTTGAGAAACAACTACATAAGGAGTTCAAATCCTTCTAAACTACTATATATTATATATAGTAATCATCCATCAAAATACAATTACATCTCTCATACGTAGTTACATCAGCAAGCGTTGGCTAAAATCGATTAGCCAAAGCTCTGAAACCAAATGTGACGACCGCCCATGACTCCTGCACTAAAACAAGAGAATATTGCGTTGAAAGGCGTGCCAGGCCGCCATGGACGATCACCAGGGTAAGATAAAATAGAAACTCTATCATACAACTCACAGCGCGTGGATAAAATACAATAGAGAAATATTTGTATAGTGAAGCTTCATAACAGAATATCATCAAATAAGCATCATAGAAGTTTGATACAACATAAAAACAGTCAATACATCAAAGCCTCACTACAAAGCACTCAAAGTATATACAAACAGCGGAACACCCAGTACATATATAAGAAAACAATATGCATAAGCCTCCTGCTCGTCTTCGTCATCATCAGCGTCAATCACAAAGAACGGCACCTGTCACCTGCTACCTAGTCTGTCCATCGCTACATGGATGAAAAGCCCAAGGTAATAAGAATTAAACGTAAAACCTTGAGTCAAACAAAGTCTTAGTGAGCAGTAAATCAACTATCAAACATACCAAAAGAGCATAAGGGATAAAAGGAATAGGAACCAAACCATCCCACTCCACCTCTTTCTACAGTGATAGCCCCCAGACACACACTAAGGAGAAACAAGCATAACATGGCAGACAATTAAAGTAAAGCAATAATCACTCGAGTCAAGGTCGATGTTTTCCAAATACAAACCCCCAAGGCCTAAACCAAGATCAGATAAGCACCCAGAGAACACCGCTCTTGAGACCGAATGATGATACAACCAAACGTCCAAACATCCATGACTCTGGCTATCAATGTTATCATTGCCTTGATTTCACCGTTAGTTGAATGACCACCTTTCAAGGGCTAATGGTAACCCCGGTTCTAGACAAACTTCGCACGCTACCTGTGCCTAGGACTTATCTACTCTGCCCCAAGTACTCGACTACCTGCCTGTAGTCTTTTGGGTGTCCCGACTACCTACCTGTAGTCGTTTTGAGCGCCCCATGTACTCTTGCTTTTGAGCATGCTAGAACCTTCAACAACGATGAGATCGAAGCCTCCTAGTCATCCTCCTCGACGACTATTCTCATACTAGCCCAAGCTACCTCTCGAGCAATCCATTATCAACCAACTCGAACCATCCCTCGAGTTATCAACATGCTTGGAATGATCCCTTCCTGGATTACGCCAAGACTACATCACATCATACTTCGCTTTATCGCATCATAGCGAAGTCTCATCTCAACACCATGGTTTGCCTCGTCGCATCATGGCAAAGTCCCATCTCAACATCATCCAATTCATACATATGAGCTTCAACATCCGCTTCATATGCCACAAGCAGCTTTCCTTATTCAAGAGCCTATCCACTTAGCTTTTGAATCATCATCAACCAACTTGACCAAATCAAGTTATCAATCAACTAATCAATCAAGTCAAACTGTTGGGCGGATTCTCACCCAGAAGGTCTCGAGACCGAGAAGCGTAAATTTCACCCGGGCTGGCAACCCCCATTCCACCCAGTAAGGAGTTCATTCAACACTCATGTCCAAAGTTCCATTCGGCATCCCCATGCGAGGTTCATTCGGCATCTCCATGTACTCAAGTGTTAAAGCCCATCCAACATCCCCTTGGCAGCAGTTCCATTCGGCACGAAGGCCACCGGACCAACCCCCCACGTCTCCATGCCGGTCCAAACCAAGGCCCAACTACCGAATGAAACCATGCCGAACCAAAGCCTCGCCTCCACACCACCGAACCAGATGATGAGGTACCACTACCAGACCACCCCTCAGCCGAACCAAAGCTTCTCCTCCACTACCGGATGAGAACCAACACCGGTCCAGACTCCATCTCCACACTACCACCGGACCGCATAGCACCACCGGACCAACTGCAAACCTCACCACCGAATGATCCACCATCCCACTCCATCACCGGTCCAAGCTCCATACCGAATAAAAGGCTCGCCGAACCAGAATGCTACCAGGCCAGATTGCTTCAGCCCGGGCCCACCAGCAGCTATATACTTCCAAGACCCCTACCCCCTACCTCACTCTATAAATAGAGGGGCAGGGGTACAACAATGGTAGACAAGTTTGAGAGCTCAAGCAAGGAAGGAACTTTCAAACTACTTTCATACACTTGTATACAACGCATTGTACTTGTAACCTGAAAGAAAGAAGATAATAACATATAAAGTGGACGTAGGCACATTCTGGCCGAACCACTATAAATCTGTGTGTCTTTTACATTTCAGCCCCTACCTTTCTCATATTTACATACTCATCTAAAATCATTGAAAATCACATATAATCAACTAAATAATACGACTTGGAGGTGTTTGTCCATTTTTTGTGCAAACATTTTTGGTGCTTTCATTGAGAGCTGAACTCAAGGCTTCATCTTCTCCCACTCAACCTTCTTCCTAACAACATCACTCGTTGCTTAGAAATCATGCCTTCCAAACAGAGAAGGGATGTTAACAAAGGAAAGAACATCGCAACTAGCAGCCTTCCAGATCCAGCAATCACAGATCAGCCCACTTCAACAGCAGTACCAGATGAAAATCAGGAGAATCCAACTGGTCCCGCAACGGAACAACCAATCACTAGGGCAGATCTGGACAGGGTCGTGGCTGAAGTAACTAACCGCTTCACATCCCAACAAGAAACTTTGGTGGACCAACTCATGTCACGCTTAAGGGATGCTGAAGAGTCCAACCGCAACACGGAATCATGGGGTGAATCCCAATCCGGAGGATCCCGGAGGCAACAAAGGTCTTCACTCTTCGAACAAGCTACCAACAGGAAAAACGATGATAGGGGCCGCGCCCGGACTCAGCCCGAATTCCGACTCGAGGAAGCCCTTGGAACCGAACCTAGCGGGGGAGGCACCAGGCGAGGGTCGGATGTAGCTGAGCCAGTCATGCCACCTAATCATAGAAACCCCGCTGAACGGAGCCGAGCTAGAACCCAGCCCGAAGTTGACCCCATGGATGTGCTCGAAACAGAACCCCACAGGGGAAGATCAAGGCAGGGGGCAACTGTAGCTGGTCCTAGCGTGCATCCAAGCAGCCAAAGACAACCACTGGATAATGCTAGAAGTGATAGATTGTACCATCCCTACAGGTCATCCGGACGAGATAGATCCCGCAGGGAAGAGCCAAGCTCATTTTTATCCGCTCCAAGTTCTGACGAACGAATGGCGCGATTATTCAGAGAATGTGTCCAACGCGAGCAAAGGGACCGGGGGATAGGCGCTAGGGTCACCAGCCCCTTTACCCGAAATATCGAAACCGCCATTACCCCCCGGGAATGGAAAATGCCAACCATGGAACCTTACAAAGGAACTTCCGACCCTATCGTACATTTACAGAGATACACCCAGCATATGCTCATGAGTGGAGCAACAGAAGGAGTATTATGCAAGTGCTTTCCACTGTTCCTAGCAGATCTAGCTACCTCTTGGTTCTGCCATCTACCCCAAGGATCCATCAACTCATGGGAGACTTTGAAGGAAAGGTTTATCAGCCAATTCCGCATCCATGTGGAACAGCCCAAGGACGCTTATTCTCTATCCAACGTCAAACAGAAATCTGGAGAGACACTGCAGCAATATCTAACGCGGTTCAACGCCGCAGCGGCAGCAGTTCAAGATGCCGATGAAAAACTCACTCTAATGGCCCTCTGTAGTGGTGTACATCCAGACACCAAGTTTGCCAGAAGGTTAACTAAGGAAAAACCAGCCACCTTGCCTGATTTCTTCCATGAAGCTGGAAAGTATATGAGACTTGAAGACGCTGCTACGGAGAGGCAGCCAGGGCAACAAGGCAAGATAATTCAGGACAAGGTTCCCACTGCAGCTAAGGACGCTCGAAGGAATGAATCTAGAGACAATGCTGGGGGCAGAAAGGTTGAGAAGCGCCAATATCGACCAGGGCCAAGATTTGACTCCTACACTCCTTTGAATGAAACAATCGAAAACATCTACCTAGCCACTCAGGGCGAACTCGGATACAAGCGCCCCCCGCACAAGAAAGAATCAGATAACGCACTCAAGTCCGGAAAGTTCTGTCGCTTCCACGAATCCCACGGACATGACACCAATGAATGCCACCATCTTCGGGACTTGATCGAAGAACACATTAGAAGAAGAAGACTGGAACGTTATGTGAAAAGTCAGAACAGGACTCCAACTCCTGCCAATGAGAACTCAAAGAAACCCCTCCCAGAAGTAGGCGGAGGGAGTCGCAACAATCACAACACCAGTGGCTCTAATCAAGAGAAGATAGTAGTCCTTACCATCTCAGGAGGACCACACATTGCCGACAGAAGTTGGGCAGAGATGGAAAGGTACGGCAAGTCGCTTAGAAATGCCGAAGGCTACGTTAACTCCGTCACAGAAGAACGCCAACCGAAACGAAAAGAGAGCGACGACATCATATTCAGTAGACGCGATTTGGAAGGAAGACAGTACCCACATATGGATCCTATGGTCATCTCTGCCTGGTTCGGCCCTGCTAAAGTTTTTCGGATTCTAATAGACACGGGAAGCTCCGTAAACATCTTGTTCAAACATGCTTTCGACAAAATGAAGTTATCAATGAAGGATGTGTCTCCCTGCGACAAACCACTGCACGGTTTCACTGGAGATGCAAAAATGCCCCTCGGGCAACTTGACCTCTTCGTCGAAATAGGAAGTCATCCCCGCTCCGTGGTGCGAAAACAAACGTTCGTGCTAATAGAGAACCACTCGGCTTACAACGCCTTCTTGGGGAGACCAGCCTTGTCTGACTTCCAAATTGTCCTAGCCCCCTGGTGCCTGAAGATGAAATTCCCGACAGACAACGGAATAGGAGAAGTAGAAGGAGATCAAGACGCTGCCCGAGACTGCTATGTAACTGAGCTTCGCAACAACCGCAGAAAGAATAAAGGAAAAGATGCAGAGACTACTCTCTGCATGAAAAGCTTGGAGGCATAGCAACTAAAGAAAGCCCCTCCTCTTCGATACACAAGCGATCCCTTCAATGAACTAGACCCCCGGGATAAAGAGGAGGAGGCTACCGCCGAGCCTGCAGAGGCTATGGAATTCGTATCTGTAGATAAGCACGATTCAAGTAAACTATTAAAAATCGGATCTCAGCTGAAAACGGAATTAAAGGGTCAACTCATTGACTTTCTCCGCCACAACTTAGATGTATTTGCGTGGACCCACGCCGATATGACAGGAATCTCTCCAGACGTAGCGTGCCACATGTTGAACATCAATCCCACCAAGGTACCAGTAAAGCAGAAAAAGAGGAGCATGGGGGCAGAACGATCAGCAGCCCTTGATGAGGAAGTAAAGAATCTACTTGCTAATGGCTTCATACGAGAAGCCATCTACCCAGAATGGATCGCTAACCCAGTGCTAGTAAAAAAGGCCAATGGAAAGTGGCGAACATGTATTGACTTCTCCAATCTAAATGACGCTTGCCCGAAAGATTGCTTCCCGCTTCCCCGAATTGACCAACTTGTGGACAGCACAGCTGGGCACGAACTCCTATCTTTTATGGATGCTTACTCCGGATACAACCAGATTCCCATGCACGCTCCCGATCAGGACCACACTAGCTTCATCACCGACCGCGGATTATATTGTTACAAAGTCATGCCTTTTGGACTCAAAAATGCTGGAGCTACCTATCAACGCCTCGTCAACAAAATGTTCGCAGAACTAATAGGACGAACTATGGAGGTATATGTGGATGACATGTTGGTAAAGTCCAGGAAAGCCAACGACCATGTAAGCCATCTGGACGATATGTTTCAGGTACTTCGCCGATATGGAATGAAGCTGAATCCTCTAAAGTGCTCTTTCGGAGTATCATCGGGAAAATTCTTAGGATTCATCGTCCACGCCAGAGGAATCGAAGCCAACCCTGAACAAATCCGGGCTTTGAAAGAAATAAGGATACCTTCCACTCGAAAAGAAATGCAGAGCCTAAACGGAAAGGTGGCCGCCCTAAGCAGATTCATTTCCAAGGCAACTGACAAGTGTGTCCCTTTCTTCGAAGCTCTCAAGAAAGACAAAGGGAGGTTCGAGTGGACCGACGAATGCTTAAAAGCCTTCCTCAACCTAATCGAACACCTTCAGAGACCACCAGTACTCTCAACTCCAAATGAAGGTGAGGTGTTATACCTATACCTCGCCGTATCATCTCATGCTCTAAGCGCCGCCTTGGTAAGAGAAGAAGACCGCACACAACGCCCGGTTTACTTTGTAAGTAAGAGATTTACAGGGGCAGAGGCCAGATATCCTAAACTTGAGAAATTAGCATATTGTTTATTGATCGCGTCACGAAAACTGCGACACTACTTCCAATCTCACTCCATCAGGGTTCTAACCGATCAACCACTAAGACAAGTGCTCCATCGTCCTGACACTTCTGGGCGACTCCTCAAATGGTGCATCGAACTAAGTCAGTATGAAATCACCTACCATCCTCGTACCGCGATCAAAGGACAAGCCATGGCTGATTTCATTGCCGAATTCACTATCAACGAAGGCAAGGAACAATCCGAAGTAGCAAAAAACCTCAAGTGGAACCTCTTTGTAGACGGAGCATCGAACGAACAAGGCTCGGGGGCAGGTATTGTGTTCATCACCCCCAGGGGAAGAAAGTTGTACTATGCATTGAGATTGGAGTTCACGGCCACTAACAACGACGCTGAATATGAAGCGGTAATAGCAGGATTGGAACTGGCCCTAGAAATCGGAGTCAATTCCTTATGTATTCATAGTGATTCTCAGCTTGTCGTAAACCAGGTACTAGGAGAATTCCAAACTCGGGGAGAACGGCTCACAGCATACTTAAAGAAAACCAAACTGCTGCTCGATCAGTTGGACCATTATCTAATCAAACACATTCCTCGGGAAGAAAACCAAGAGGCAGATGAACTTGCAAAACAAGCTAGTATGATGAACAGCACCGTTTCCGGGGCACTAGCAATCTCAAGGCAGCTAGCCCCAAGTTTCGAACAAGTGAATCTGATAACTACAATCGAAGAAGGAGCCTGGATGACTCCTATCCAGAAATATTTGCAAGATGGCATACTACCCGACAGGCGAGACGAAGCCAAGAAGATTTTGAGGAAAGTTCCTCACTACACAATACAAGAAGGCATCCTCTACCGGCGTGGCTTCTCTAGCCCCTTATTGAGATGCGTCGCCGGAAGGGAAGCCAAGGAGATATTAACAGACATCCATCAGGGAGGATGCGGAGATCACACTGGAGGACAGACTTTGGCAAGAAAGATACTCCGATATGGATATTACTGGCCCACACTGAACAAAGATGCCCTAGACTTCGTTAAGAAATGCGACAGATGTCAGAAGTTCGCCAAGATCCCTCGACTGCCCACAAACGAAATTACTCAAATGACCAGCCCTTGGCCCTTTGCTGTATGGGGAATTGACTTGATTGGCGAACTGCCAACGGGCCGAGGCGGAGCCAAATATGCTATAGTGGCAGTCGATTATTTCACCAAATGGGTGGAAGCGGAACCTTTAAATAAAATATCTTCAGCAAAAGTTATCAATTTCTTGATCAAAAACATTCTGTGCAGGTATGGAGTCCCCCTCAAGATCGTATCAGACAACGGACTCCAATTTGACAGCGAAGAATTTGCCGACTGGTGCCAAGAGCATAGAATTCATAAGAGCTTCTCATCAGTAGCTTACCCTCAGGCAAACGGACAAGTTGAAGCTGTCAACAAAATTCTCAAAACCCTAGTCAAGAAGAAACTTGAAAAGTCAAAAGGCGCTTGGGTGGACGAACTTCCTACGGCACTATGGGCATACCGCACATCTTTCAGAACATCCACGGGACATACTCCTTTCTCTTTGGCATATGGATCGGAGGCAATGCTCCCAGTCGAGACTATTGTGCCTTCTCACCGTAGGGTCCACTACAACCCAGAAGAAAACGAAGAACTCCTCCTCATGTCTTTGGATCTGATTGAGGAAAGGAGGAATGATGCAGCACTCAAAGCAGCAGCTCACAGACAAAAAGTGGCAGCACTATACAATTCCAAAGTCAAGCATCGCAGCTTACAAGAAGGAGATCTTGTCCTCAGGCGAATCTTTCCGCGCCCCGGGGCGCTGGACCCCATCTGGGACGGACCATATGTAATTCACAAAGATCTCCACAACGGAGCTTACATTTTGTCAACAGTGGACGGAGAGGCGTTCCAGAGGGCATGGAACATCCGACACCTCCGTCGATACTTTTCTTAACTTGTACTGCCCATATGAAGTGAATTAACAAAGAGAATCAGTGGACGTAGGCATTTTCATGCCGAACCACTTTAAAAAATCTTGTCTCTTTTTAACTTGTTCCTTTATGTCTTGGCTACTTGTTAAGTTTTATCCCTTTCTGTTGAACAAAATCCTATGGCACCTCCACTCAAGACGCACCGCGGCCTCATCTGGACTAGGCCTAACAGGTACGCTACGATTCTATGCACTCGCCAATGAGACTCTTTTGCTCCAGCATCCCTCTGCTGCGGGTTAACTCATTGCGCGCCTGCCCTCAAAGCCAACTGTAATGAGCCGATTATAAGTCATCATAAAGGCCGACTATAGCCGATGGCAGCTCATTACGGCGTTCGGCTCGTCGGTAACCGTGAACCTACTTTAAGCCCCAACATAAGGTGTGGCCAGCCAGGGGTAGTTCACGGCCAACGGCACCCACGCTAGCCGGCCACGGTAAATCGAATAATACCCACGATTACGGACCATAATGGTTCGGGTAGTTACCGTGCGCGATCTCGGCTCCGATGTGTCTTAAGTGCGGCTGTGGTAAAAAAGAAAACTCCCCGCGGAGGCGTAAGATGGGTGACAAATGTCTCCAAGACCCACAGCTAGGGAAAGTGACTACAAAACCCGTTTGCCACGAACTTAAGCACATCGACGGCCTTCCGTGACTGGAAGTTTTACTTTTACTATGTTTCCATTCCATTTAAATATTTTTCTCCTATCCTGTATAACAAACTCTAAAGTACAGGAAACCAAATAGGAAGCATTCACTCATGAGGCTCTAAGCCTGCGTGCTGGGTAGCAGGGCGCTCGGCTATACCCGTGAACAGTTACACAAGACACTCAAAGCTAACGCCTGCGAATAAAACATAAAGGGCGGTACTCTCTTCTCTTGTACATAAATGCGTAACTATAACTTATTCATACACTGACATTGCAAAACGTGAAATTATATTTCAAGCAAAAACTTAACATCAAACACAAGTGGAATCACAGGCATATACATAATTATACTTCTCACACAGCACATAAAGATAGCAACAACATTTAAACATGACAAAATCAGCCTATATTATAAGATCACACGAAGTTATTCTTTGCAAATAATTTTATTACAGTTGCATATCAAAGACTAACATGAACAGTGATAAAAAAGAAACAAAAAGATGGCAGATGCATCCACACTCCATCACCAACTCCCCCAGCCTACTTAGCCGCAGGATCAGAACCCCCAGCATGTGGATCTGAAGTCCCACCTGTCCAGATCGGAAGAGGAATTCATTAAACGAACGATCAAGTTATGAAAACACGGAAAGAAAAGAAAGGGAAAAGAATAACTCACCAGCATCCGCCGCTTGATCCTCATCATCCAACTGCACGCCCGCTTCCTCCGCAGCAAGCAGCCGCATCCCCTCCTTCACCGCCGCTTGCTCCTCCTTTGAGAACTGAGCAGTAACCGCACTCAAGTTGAAAGCCTCTCCGCCTTCCTTACCCGCGTTCACCCTGGCCTCCTCTAAAGCCTGGAGATACACCTTGGCCATGACCCGAGGGTAATCGTCCATCCAAGACAAGCCGCCCTCTTTCCAAGTATGGAAGTACATATCCTGAAGCATCTCATCCATCATCCCCTCATTTTCCTCAAACTCCCTCACCCGAGCCTCGGAAGCTTGCAACTTAGCGACGGCGACGTCCCTCTCTGATTGGTATCTCAAGCAGTCAGCCTGGAGTGACCTTCTCATTTCCTCCTCCTTCAACTTGAGGGACCTCCTCATCTCCTCCAGCTCCTCCTTCAACTCGGCCTGAGCCATCTCCGCAACCTCGAGCCTCCCTGACAACTCCTCTACCCGCTCGAGATCCGCATTTCGAACCTCATCCACCGTGGCGATAGCTACGTTAATCCGTTCCCTGCAAGCGACCTCCATCTTCCGTAATTCCGCCCTACTGGCCTTCTCCATGGTCTCTTTCAGACGCTTGGAGGCTTCCTCATGCTGGGAAATCTGGATGGCTTGGTCGGCGAGTTGCTTGGCCTGATCGGCAACCTTTAACCTCAACCGAATGTTAGCACTCCCGATCTCTTCCCCGGCTTTGACCAACTTAGCATGATGCTCCATTAGCTTCTTGGTCTCTACGGCCACCCGGTCGATATTAGCCTTGGCCTCATCCCCCATGGTGACTACCCGTGTAGTAAGTAAATCAAGATCTAAAGATTTGGCCTCGTCCAACACTCTTACCATGGGGTTGCGGGGAAGTAGGTGCTCGCCCGTGGTCTCATCAAATGAAATGTCCCGAAAACTTGGGTCTAAATCAGGATGACCGGCAAAAGGGTCACGAGGCACGGGGCGAGGCACATCGGGACGCCTTATATGAATGACAGTAGATCTCGTGGAAGGAGGAGGAGGGGGGCAGGGCTCCGTGCTCTCCTCCGTAGTATCACGAGGAGGCTGAGTAGGGGGAGGCAGAGTAGGAAGCTGCGAAGCAGAAGAAGACTCAAATAAGGAACGGCTCCGCTTCCTTTTCTGAATGCCCTCTTCGATGACCCCAAGAAGAGGGCGGTACTTGACTACGTCCCCAGTGCGATCAGTAGAAGGTTTCGCGGAAGCTCTCCTCGACTTAAATTGTTCAAGACGATGTCGAACATCCGACGTTTTAACTGCCTGGCCTGCCCCTGGAATAAAGAACAAGTGTTACGAACATACAATAATCCGCAATTCAAAAAATGTGCTAAGTTAAAAAGAAAGAAAAGTGAGGAGACACATCTATTATACAAACCCGGCGGAGGAGTGGGATACTGCAATAAGTCCTGGATCTCATTCCAGGACGGAAGTGAACCGTAAAAAATTTCTAAGTCCTTATCGAAAATAGAATCGGCAGAAGACAAAAGTTCACCTTGCATCGCCGGGATCACCCTAGCTGAGGAACCCTTAGAGGATGGGTCAGTGCCAGCCACAGCTTTGCCGGTTTCCTTTGCCTTCTCCGTTCCCTTCTCCGTTTCCGACTCTCCCTCCGACTCCCCGAAGGCCCGACGGAGAGCCTCATCCAGTTCGAGGTCTTGTTCAGAGGTTAGAGCAGCAACACCACTACCACCTTGACCGTCGCCATCTCCTCCACCCTCCGACCCTTCTCCAACTTCGCCTCCTTCCTCCTCTTCCACACCTTCCTCCTCCGGGACAGTCGGGCAAGTACTTGGAGAAGGGCCATCGGACTTCTTCAGTTTCTTCCCCCCAACCGCAGGACGCGCTGCGAAAGGCTCCCTCTTACCGCTCTTTACCGTAGCCCCCTCCTTAGCTTTAGCAGCCCTCTCCTCAGCCGTATCCCTTTGCTTAACCACGGACTGGCGCGGTAAGATCAAAGTATACTCCAAGAGGGTTGCGTTCCTGATCAAGAAAGAGGCCGACCGGTCCCGTGCCGGAATAGCCTTTAGTTCAGCAGCCATTCGCACTAAGGAATCGTCCTCCACGACTGCAATACCACCTGTCGCTAGCCAGAAATAGAAGCATGTCAGAAAAAACACTACAGTCAAAACACATGAAAAATATAAATGAAATCAATCTTACAGCCGGAAGTGAAAAGGCGGAAAGAAACAGCATCGTCCTTGACGAAGAACCACTCCTTCTTGAACATGGTGAACTTGGAATACAAGTCCAGAACTGGTTTGAAGGGTACGGCCGCCTCCAGGCTAATGTACGGAGACCCCTTCTTATAGCCTCTCAGGTTGTACAAGTATCGGATTTCCCGGTTAGAAGGAGGACGCCCGTACCTCCTCTGGAAGATAACAAAAAGGCTCACCAGGATGGCGTAAGAGTTAGGCTGAAGCTGGAAGGGAGCCACCTTCAAGTATGTGGTGAAGCTTACTATCCAAACGTTGATAGGAGGAATGGCCCCACACATGCAATGATATCGGCTATAGGCAAAATACCCCTCGGGAGGGTTGTACGGCATGACACCAGCCTCCGGCAGTAACATAAGCGCTCTGTCAATCCCGAAGGAACGGGATATGACATCAAGTTGCTCCTCTTTCAGAGAGCTAGGATAGCAATCAGGAGGAGAGACGAGAAGCTCCTGGGGACCATACCCATCGACTAGTGACCTCGGAGCGGGTCCGTGCTGTGCTGGATCTGGCTGAGCTGGGGGCACGGCAGAAGTTTCTCCGCTATCCCTGGATTTCTTCTTGCCCGATCGAGTTTCAACTTTGCGAGACATTTATCTGCATACACAAAAGTAAAAAGCATGATGTTAGAACGACAGTATAAACAAACAAGCATACATAAGTCCGGAGTTCCACTCAAAGTCCAGACACAAAGTTCGTTCGGCACTGGAGGTTCAAGACCATTCGGCACTAGGGTCTTACGTTCATTCGGCAGTACAAGTTCATTCGGCAATGGGATCTGACTTCCATTCGGCAATGGAATCTGAGGTTCATTCGGCAAAGCAAAGCTTCCGTGCCCATTCGGCATAAGCCCATCCGGTTATAGAGTTCATTCGGTAAAAGAGTATATACCTGGTTCGGCGAATATTTGATTCGGCAAATACTTGGTTCGGTGGGCTTTTGATTCGGCTTCCTCTTGTTCGGTAGAGAAAAACTAAGGGGGGTGTAGCCTCTATATATAGGCGAGCTCTGGAATACCGGACGAGAACCTACTGCCGGACCAACCCCATGCCAAACGAGAACCTATCACCGGGCCAACAACAACCGGACCAACAACAACCGGACCAACAACAACCGGACCAACTATGTACCGAATGAAACCTTCCATACCAAACCAACCTCCAAACGAATAAGAATATATGCCTACTCGAAACCGAATGAAACTGTCTCTACCAGCAGAAGCCAGAAACAGGGGGCATGCAGGGCGCCTCACTCAGATAAGTCCCGAACTCCAGATCTTACTAATAAAATAAAGAATATGATAACAACGGATAAGTCGTGAATCTCTCACCAACGTGGGTTAATCATTTACACGTGTACGCGACCGCGAATGGTCCATAGGCACGCTCTGAATGGCTATTAACCCCGTCGCCATGAGAATTCACACTTTGACACCCCTGTTTTAAGCCCATCGGTTAGACGAATATTTGACTCTGATAATTAGAGAATGGCTAAGCTACTTACACATGTACGGGATCGCGAACGATCCCTAGGCATGCTCTGAGCTGGCGATAAACCACCTTGAAAACGATCCGGGGAACCACTCGAACGTGGACCTGGCCTCGATAACGAGCTCGAACGGTCATCATTTGAAATCACACTGAAGCTATAATTTCCTTTGCAGGACATCCGAAGAATATGGACACCCAGCTTATGTCGTTTTACAAATCACGCCCACTACAGGGAAACAAAGCGCGACACATGCAAGCACGTGCCCCACTTTGGGGGGCAAATGTTGGGCGGATTCTCACCCAGAAGGTCTCGAGACCGAGAAGCGTAAATTTCACCCGGGCTGGCAACCCCCATTCCACCCAGTAAGGAGTTCATTCAACACTCATGTCCAAAGTTCCATTCGGCATCCCCATGCGAGGTTCATTCGGCATCTCCATGTACTCAAGTGTTAAAGCCCATCCAACATCCCCTTGGCAGCAGTTCCATTCGGCACGAAGGCCACCGGACCAACCCCCCACGTCTCCATGCCGGTCCAAACCAAGGCCCAACTACCGAATGAAACCATGCCGAACCAAAGCCTCGCCTCCACACCACCGAACCAGATGATGAGGTACCACTACCAGACCACCCCTCAGCCGAACCAAAGCTTCTCCTCCACTACCGGATGAGAACCAACACCGGTCCAGACTCCATCTCCACACTACCACCGGACCGCATAGCACCACCGGACCAACTGCAAACCTCACCACCGAATGATCCACCATCCCACTCCATCACCGGTCCAAGCTCCATACCGAATAAAAGGCTCGCCGAACCAGAATGCTACCAGGCCAGATTGCTTCAGCCCGGGCCCACCAGCAGCTATATACTTCCAAGACCCCTACCCCCTACCTCACTCTATAAATAGAGGGGCAGGGGTACAACAATGGTAGACAAGTTTGAGAGCTCAAGCAAGGAAGGAACTTTCAAACTACTTTCATACACTTGTATACAACGCATTGTACTTGTAACCTGAAAGAAAGAAGATAATAACATATAAAGTGGACGTAGGCACATTCTGGCCGAACCACTATAAATCTGTGTGTCTTTTACATTTCAGCCCCTACCTTTCTCATATTTACATACTCATCTAAAATCATTGAAAATCACATATAATCAACTAAATAATACGACTTGGAGGTGTTTGTCCATTTTTTGTGCAAACACAAACATTAGTCCAAACAATCAATCATTCAAACAAGATCTAAATAGATAATTAGTAATAATGGCAATTTCGTAAATAAAGGATCCAAATCTAACATGCAATCTAACATACATGAATCATGAGCAATATCTCCAAAACTTGATGAAATAGCTTATACAAGTAATCATGTAGCAAAATAGGTGTCAAAACTTCGTAGATGATAGATCTACATGCAGACTTTAAGAAAATGCAAGAAATCACTATCTTTAACACTTAAACATGCCACCGATCCAATATACTCCTTTGGGTCCGTGTGAGAGATAACTACCACTCACCGAATCACCCAAACACTTCAAATAATAACCACTTCAGATCAGGACAGTGAAGAACTAAGCTCGATCCGGTGAAATTCCGCTTCGAATGATGAAATCTAGCTTTGTTGGATGAAGATCTTAAACTTTGGCTCTTGCATCTTCAATCTTGATCTTCGATCTTGGATGGATGTTAGCACTCGATCAAAGTGGAGAAAAGAAGTGAAGAAATGTTGTAGTCGAGCTCTCAAAATGGCAGCACTTCGTCGCTTCAAAAACCGGTGCCAAAAAGTGAAGAAGTGGTCGCGTATTTATAGGTTTCTCGCCCCCTAACTCGGCCAAGCCTTAACTCGGTCGGCTCCTTAAGTCGTTCGCGACTTTGCGACTTACACTAAGTCGTTCGCGACTTAGCGACCTAGGCTTAAGTCGCTCGCGAGTTAACAACAACTCACGACCTAACCTCGTGCCGATCTAACCCATACGCGACTTAATCAACCTACCGACATAACAAGTTAACCTATATGCCGATCTAACTCTTAAACGACCCAGCGCCTTCACGAGTTGCGACTTAAACTAAGTCGTCAACGACCTAAAACATCACAAGCTATCTACCTTAAGACCTAACTAAGTCGCTAACGACTTACGACTTAGCTTCCTTAACTCGGTATCTCCACTAACTTGCCAGCATGCTAACTCGTCCAACTTCTATAACTCGTTCACGACCTAACCTCCATAGGTCGTAACTTGTTAACTCGCTAGCCCCACTAACCCGCTAACTCGTTAGCTTCACTAACCCGCTAATATCACCATCACTAGTTAACTTTCCAACCTAACTTCCACGCGACTTAGGCTAAGGATGACATCACTAATGACCTAGAAATCCTACGATATATCGACACGTAAAATACGGGTCGTTACAGAAAGGATCGGTTCGAATGCATGGGTTCGAACCAAACAGCCGTGCCGTGAACCCTATTTCGAACCCATCATATCTTCCAATCCACTGATCCAAATGCCACCAAATTTTCACTGAAGCTTGCGTACATGTTGAAGAATGTCCACGCCAAATTTCACCTCGATTGGACGAATTCTTGAACGGTTCGAATGGAGTTCGAACCGATGCCAAAGTGGGCCCAAAATTCCTGAGACCGTGCGTGTGGGCCCCCCTCACTTGCCAGAAGTGGTCTCCCGAGTTTTCAGCGAAATACCGGCAGCCTACACCTATAAATAGAGCCCCAGGGCCAACGGAAAAAGGATCTTCTGACTCTCAAGCGCCCAGACTCTGCCGGATCAAGATCTCCATCATAATTTCACTACGGATTTCGAATTTCCAGTTGTAACTTGCTGTTGATCGCTGTAACAACTTGTAAACATTGAAAAAGAATCAATAAAACGTCAAAAAACTTCACAGTGTACGTAGGCGACACGCCGAACCACTATAAATCGCTTGTCGACGCATTTTCTTTACTGTTGATTGGAGTTTTTGTTAGATAATATTCATATTCAGTTCATACTCTTGATTGTTATCTCTTCAACGACTCCCGAAGAGTGTTGTGACCAATTTTGTTGCAAACACTTTGGTGCTTTCACTGAGAAAACCCAGCTTTTCTCCTGCTCGTTGGATCTGTCATCGATACCGGATTGAATAAATCTAAGAGAGAGATCCAGATCTTTGAATTTAAATTCCTTCCATTCTATTCAGATTTGCAAAAGTCTAAGGAAAGGAATTCAACGTTCGAGATGGTTAGCACAAGAACCACCTGTAACGCTATCAATCAAGAAGAACAGGATCGATAGAATCCTGCACCTCTACCTCCATCTAATCAAGATGCTACTGTACACTCGGAACCCTCAGCTCCGGTTACCCGACAAGAGTTACAGTCGCTTCTTCAAGAGCTGACCCAGAGTCGGCGACAACAAGAAGAACAGCAACGCGCTAACGCCGAGCTGATCAACAAGCTGGATCGTCAGAAGCGAAAGAGATCCAAGAGAGACCACGTGACTCGCTCCTCCAGCGAGAGTTCTTCATCTTCTGATTATCACAATCGGTCTCTATGACCCCGACTAGATGGGGATCGTATGCCAACTGCTGGACATCAACCAACACTGACCGTTGGACAATTGAGAGTTGGTCCATCGGCCAGTTTCCGAACCGGACCCTCCTCCCGAGGAGGTGCCATCCCTCACCACACTACAGAGTACCGTACTACTGATGTTGCAGCTGAACTAGGGGTCGACGTTCAAGATCAGTCGGACCTTAACCGTCGTCATGACAGACGTAATCCTGAAGCATACGTCCCAGAGGACTATGATCCAAGAAGGCAAAACTTGGACCATCGACAATATCCAGTCCAACCCCAAAGCATGGCATGTAATCATACTCCGGCACAAGTCGCACAGAATGCGCAAATGCCAGATCTATCCACTATGATACGTCAAATGATCCGTGAGAGCCAAGGATTCACAAATGATGATTGGGGGGTTACCCGAAGTCACACTCCTTTTACGGACGATATCCTTACTGCAGAACCCCCACAGCGATTCCGGATGCCAACTCTACCCATGTACGAAGGAAACTCCGACCCCAACCAACATATTCTAAAATATGAATGGTCGATGACTGCTGCCCATGCCGACGATGCAGTAAAGTGTCGTAGTTTCCCCATATCCTTGGGGGGCATCGCTACCATGTGGTTCACTCGACTGCCACCTCGATCCATCTCTTCGTTCGACCAGTTAGCCACAAAATTCGTTGAGCAATTCCGCATGCACGTCGCAAGACCCAAAGATGTCAACACTCTGTCTAGCGTCACTCAAGCTCGTGGAGAAACGCTAAGACACTACTTAGAGAGATTCCATACTGCATGCGCGGAGATCAGCAATCTGAACGATAACTCTATCCTTATGGCGCTAACTAAGGGGATCAACCCTGATTCTGAGTTCGACAATTGGTTAGCCGGAAAACCACCTGCATCTTTGGACCGTTTCCACGCCAAGGCGGCTCAATTCCTGAGACGGGAAGACGTGAAACAGTCTAGGAAGCAAACTGATGCAAGACCGAGTACGGAAGGAATCCAAAGCAATGTTGCAATCAAACAATCCGGTGAGAGCTCCGGAAAAGTTCAGTTGAACGACAAAAATAAACAAGCTCGGCGAAGAGAGAGCGTGAATCAAACTAAAAAACAAGATCAAAATCGTAGCCCGCAACGCAAAAATCCGATGTTCGACAGCTATACTCCTTTGAATACTTCACTGGAGGACTTGTATTTACAAACCCGTCATACAATTCAATATGAAAAACCTGTTCCAAGACCGTCGTCAGAGAGACAAATCCAAACAGGAAAGTTTTGTAGGTTCCATGAAAATTACGGGCACAATACGAACGAGTGTCGTCACCTACAAGATCTCGTTGAAAATCTGGTCAGAGAAAGGAAGCTCGAACAGTTTGTGCGGACACCGCAGCCCAGAGAAGCGGGCCCATCAAATCCAAACAATGAACCCGATCGACCAGGATATGAGGACTCCAACGGTCCCCGTGGGAGATTGGTGATAAACGCCATCAGCGGCGGACCAACTTTCTCAGGAGCCTGGAACGACGAAGATCTTCGTCACTGTCACACATGACAGGCTCATTCTATCTATGATTTTGCAATTTCCTTAAATTCTGAAATTTTATTTTGTAATAAGGCACTGACTTTGCCATGTTTTCTTATTTCAGCAATAAAACATTGTCTCTTCAAGCTAGAGCTGTGATCCACTGAATGCAACGTTCAACAATCACGACACACGAAGAGCTAAGTTCCATCAAACAATGGAATTTATTCAAAGAGCGAGTGACTGCGATACAACCGTCCACTCACTAAGTGAAACCCCAGCTCGGGGCAAGCCATCACATCAAAGGCTGAACTGGACCAACACACGACAGTCCTGCAACTAACTCCAACTTCCCACGGCGTGAATTGGAGTATAAACATTCCATAATTCGTTCCCACTGCGCGAACGGACTCCAACTTCCCAGAGCGCGAATTGGAGTATAAACATCAAATCCATCGTTCCCAGAGTGCGAAAGAACTCCTAAAAGGCCCAAATAGGTGTGACTGACCACCTATCGGCTGACTCCAACTTCCCAGAGCGCGAATTGGAGTATAAACATCAAATCCATCGTTCCCAGAGTGCGAACGAACTCCTAAAAGGCCCAAATAGGTGTGACTGACCACCTATCGGCTGACTCCAACTTCCCAGAGCGTGAATTGGAGTATAAACATCAAATCCATCGTTCCCAGAGTGCGAACGAACTCCTAAAAAGCCCAAATAGGTGTGACTGACCACCTATCGGCTGACTCCAACTTCCCAGAGCGCGAATTGGAGTATAAACATCAAGTCCAACTTCCCAAAGTGCGAACGAATTCCTAAAAAGCCCAAATAGGTGTGACTGACCACCTATCGGCTGACTCCAACTTCCCAGAGCGCGAATTGGAGTATAAAAATCAAATCCATCGTTCCCAGAGTGCGAACGAATTCCTAAAAAGCCCAAATAGGTGTGACTGACCATCTATCGACTGACTCCAACTTCCCAGAGCGCGAAGTATAAACATCAAATCCATCGTTCCCAGAGTGCAAACGAATTCCTAAAAAGCCCAAATAGGTGTGACTGACCATCTATCAGCTGGCTCCAACTTCCCAGAGCACGAATTGGAGTATAAACATCAAATCCATCGTTCCCAGAGTGCGAACGAATTCCTAAAGAGCTCAAATAGGTGTGACTGACCATCTATCGGCTAACTCCAACTTCCTAGAGTGTGAATTGGAGTACAAACAACAATTCAAAGTTCCCGGAGTGCGAACCGAAGTATCAACATCAACTCCAAGTTCTCAAAGCATGAATTGGAGTACAAACAACAATTCGAAGTTCACGAAGTGCGAACCAAAATGTCAACATCAACTCCCAGTTCCCAGAGCGTGAAGCGGAGTGTAAACATCAATTCCAGGTTCCCGAAGCGCGAACCACAATACAAACATCGATAACTCTCAAACTCCTGGAGTGCAAAGCAGATTATCGATCTCAAATTATCCTAAGTCCCCAGAATGCGGACGTGTGCTTAAGATTTGAAACGAGTGCGGTTGACCACCAAAAATACAAGTGCTGTTCCCCAAAACTGGGTGGCACGAAAGCTAAGTGTCGATCACTAACCGAAGTGATGCAACGCCCGAAGTTCAACTCATTCATCAATCACAACTTGTGACCAAGATTTTCAGGCTTGGCAAATTAAACGAACTCTACTTAAACGGTAAAAACACCACAAGTACATCGGACCGAAAACAAGCCACTGCAAGTACTTAAGCACAAATAAAACAAGAGTTGAAGTAAAGAAATTGAATTTTATTTCAACTAACTGAAAATAAGGACTTATGTACAAATAAGTTCTCCCAAAAATCAATCCATACTGGCAGGGGCCGAACCTGCATCTATACACGGCTTACTAACAAAAAACAAAAACAAGTACCTATCTACCAAAGCATCTACTTGAAAAGCAGATTTATTTCTTCTTTTTCGTCCTTCTTATTAGTGGTTCATCATCAGAATCACTAGGGACAGAAATTCTTCGTTTTGAGTGTCTCCTGTTAGGCGGCGGCTCTTCGGCTGGGGGCATGATATCAATGTCCTCCTCAGAGCTTTAATCTACATGAAGGCTCCCCACCGGAGGAGTAGGAGGGACTGGATCCGTAACGGAAGTTGAGATAGTGCCACCCGGTGGTACTACCCTAGCAGGTGCTGGACTCTGTGACGCCGTGCTGCCACCGACGCTACCACTATGCCCCGCAGCCTCTATTTCGGCGTTGATCTCAGCCAAAATTTCCTCATCTCGAGTCGCTGGGGCCTGGCTGGGGGCATCCGCAGTCTGCATCGAAGAACTTGAGGTCGGCGGGAGATCGCTAACGATGATAAAGGGTAAGTCCACGGAGAAACCGCCCTGCTCACCGAGCAGCTCGCTCACCATTTGTTCCTCAAGAGATAACCCACTCCCCTGTGCCGCATCGGTTGATACCGCAGTTACAACAGTAGTCTCGGTGGCGATGGCCTTATCCCTTTGGCTTGATTCTTGAGCCGCGACAGTCGGCGCAACTCCCATCACTAGGCAAAAATAATAAGTTATTAGTAACTTCTTCAAAATAAACTCTCTATTTAGAAAACGCTTGAGATAACTTCAGAATACCTTCCCCAGTTTGGCTCGCAGACGGCTGAACGGCCTCGGAAGTATGCTCATGAATAGGAGATAAGCGCGGCTGTTCCGGGTCGTAAGCAGGAACAGGTTGCAAACCGACCGCAGATACAGGCACTGACGAAGGCGGTGTGGTGACTTCAGTGAGAGCCGAATGGTGCTCAACACCTGATCCCTCTCCAACCTCCAGGGATCGGCCACCCATCATCTCCTTCTCACGAGCAATGATAGCGTCATGAAGGACCTTCTTCTCATCCTCAGTCAACAGCCGGTTCTCGAGCTCGAATCGATCAACCGATTCACCCGGTTGCGCTTCCTCTTCCTCCTCAACTAATCGGTCCCAAGCGCTACGAAGGTGAACCGGATAATCCTGAAGCCAGGCCAGATTTCGGTGTTTTAACACGTTGGCATTGTAAGTGATAAGCAAATCTTCGATATCGGCCTCTAGCCTGGCCTCCGCCCGTTGAACTTTCTCCTCCACCTCTGCTTCGACCATCTGAACTTTGGCCATTGCCACATCCCTTTCGGTGCGAAGCATTACGGCTTGCTCACACGCCTCCTGGGCTGCATTATTCACATCGTCCCTATCCTTGGCGATTTCTACGAATTTGGACTTAAGCTCGTTTAGCACCTTCCGGGCAGCGTCCCTCTCAGCAGTGACCAAGGTGTTTCGATGGCCCATATCCTCAACCGTGGCGTAGTGCTCGCGTTTCATCCTATCCATGGTTGCCTGGGCTTCATCGGCTCTTTTGGTTGCCTCCATTTCAGATTTACGGGATGATTCAGCTTCAGTATTCAACATTTGTATGGTGCGATCTTTTTGTGCTAGCTCGGTTTGAAGCTTTTCAATGGTGGCCGCTCGTTCGAAGGCTAGTGCTGATGCTTTGTCGGTCGCCCTATACCACGCCTTGTATTGGGCGTAAAAGTCATGCACATAGTCGAGTGCCAACCGCTCGGCCTCCGGCGGGATTCTTTTCAAGTTCGGGGGAAAGACGTAGTTATCGAAGCAAATATTCGGGAACTCCCACTTCAGTTGCGCAAGCCTAATTGCTCCTTCCCCCGAGATTTCAGTAGGAGGTTCCTCCGCAACCATCGGCGCCATCGTCTCAGATCTAGAAGCTTGAGAAACCGACACATATCGAGAAGAATCGGAAGGACGAGAGGCATGAACGGGAGGTTGTATGTGATCTCTGGAAGGAGGAGGGGTACGCGACCACGATCGACGCTTATAGCCTCTGTCCGAGTCATATCTCTCACAACTAGAATACCCAGAGCGTCCCTGGTCATAGTACCCAGAGCGTCCCTGGTCATAATCTCTATCCTCCTCTTGTCTGCGCGAATCGTAATATGAAGACTTGCAGACATGTCGGAGACTCCCTAACATTGAACCTCGCTTTGTCATAGTATCTGCAAAGCAAAATAAAATAGAATTAATCACCTTTCGAAATAGGTAGTTTACAGTCAAAGGTTATGCAGTGTCGTGAGATGTGTATGAATATGCATTCCCCCCGACCAACCAGAAATGTGGACCTCGCTAGTATTAAGAGGCTCGCTCAATTCTAGAGTACGATGGAACTCCTCCAACCCGACGTCATGTTGAAAAGACACATCATCCGGGATTGGAAGATCGGTAAGCCCTTCGTAGAGACTTTCAGTTCACGGAGGAGACATCTCAGAAATTCTAACTCCGGGAGACGACCGGGCCGTGACAACCGATTTCCGTCTCCCCTGCTTAGTTGACATAATGACGGCTACCCTGCCTTTTCTCTGCTCCGCGACATCCGGAACTACGTCCGTAGGCTCGGTCAACGGCTCATCATCGGTGTGAGTTCTTTCAGAGTCAGCTTCCTCAGCTATTGTAACTTTTGGCTTCTTGTGCTTGACTCGTTTTTTCGAGACGACCCTTAGTGCCACCTCGAAATTTGTGCTCTGCCCTTGTTCGATCTACCCGTAAGTCTAGAGATTCCTATCGGTCAAAAGCGACTCGATATCCCTATCTTCACTCGGGACTTCTCGAAGTACTCGCACCATCTCGTTAAGCTGTTCGCCTTCGGGTCGCTGGATCGTTGCTGTAATAAGAGAAAAATATATATAAGTCCCACTTCGGCTGCAATTGCCACAGTAACTATTTAAAAACACAGCTATACTCACGTCTGAATAACCATCGTCGGGAAAATCCTGGAGGACATCTGACATAAAACCATTCTGTCCTGTAGTACCTCAACCTTGTCCAGGATCCAGTGACCACTTGACAATTTCTCACCGCTTCCAGAAATGTGAAAGAGGGATAGTCACCTCGAGTTTTGAAATTAAACAAGTATCTGATTTCAATCGGAAGTGGCGGTCGATAGAGATATTCCATAAATGCAATGAATAAGCTATTGATCGGCGCATATCCGTTCGGGTGCAACTGAGATGGGGCGATCCTCAAAAAAGACAGTACTTCCCTTATATACTCGTTGAACGGAGGAAGTGTCCCAGCCGCACACGCGTGGCGGTTAAATGCTGTATATCCTTACGGCAGATTTTGCGGTCTATCATTCAGCCCCGGCAGTAACACATCATCCAATGACAAGCCGTGCCTCAAACATATTCTCCCCAACATGTCTTCAGAGATATTCGATGGAACGGAATCCGATGGATTGGCAATGAATGACGCGTCGGGAAGTTCGTCCGGGGCTGGACCAATGATCTCAGGATCAATATCCGGAACCTCTAGCCTCGGAGAGACTGTACGTTGAATCTCCTGCTGCTGTGAACTTGACGGTTCCATAACTAGCTAACTCACGAGAAACCATCGTTAGACGACAAAAACCCGTACGTTCCACAGTGTAACGTGTATGAATGTGTGTGGTACCGTGCCATGCATTACTTGAATAAATGTCGCAAAGTTAAAGTAAATTTGCAAGCGACAAAGCTATGGAGTCCAGTTATAATGACTGTCATCGCTGACCATCATCACTAATCCGTTTCTATGATGGAAATTGATTCGGATAAAAGTTGTTATAGTTCCATCGACGAGCTTCGAAAGGCGGTCAAGTATGCAGTTTAATATTCAAGTCCAAGTATGCAAGAGTGAAGCTTGTCGGAGTTATGCTTGAAAAATTTCAAATTTTGGTATCCATCATATAGGTTTCGAAACCATCACAAGGAATTCGTTCGAACCCAACCGAACATCTCTTCGTTCGAACCCATCCTGACGTCGCTTCGAAACCATGCAGTTAGACGCGCTTCGAACCGATAACTAGATGCCAAGTTCGAACCGATCGATAAGGGATGACTTCGAATCGATCATTGCTTGACAAGTTCGAACCGACAAGGGAATCCTCAACTTAATGTCATCCACGTTCGAATCGATACTCTCCGTATCGATGCGAAGTTGTGGACTTCGAAACCACAGCCGATGGGTTCGAATCCATCGATTCGAATGAACCCATCGAATCCACCAATAGGTGCGAAATGCGCCACACCCATAGGGTCACCCATGAAATCGATTCGAAATCAAAGAAAAAGGGATGCCGTCATCATCGATTCGAACACGAGTCCCCTTGTGGTTTCGAAGCCCTCTACCAGACTAGATCTGACTTTACCAATCGATAAAAAAGACGCGGGTTCGAAGTAACTTTGCCCTTTGCCGTTTGAATTCGAGGCTAGTTCCCTAGTTTGAACAATGGATTCGAGAGATTGAAGACTTGAATCTTGGTCGATTCGATGACGCGACACATTGTTTTCTCTTTTGAAGCTTCGGAACGATGCAGAGCACAGAAAACAAAAGGCGAAAGTAAAAAAAGTAAAAAGTAAAAAATGGCGAGCCCACTGCTATTTATATGATGCGTTGAAAGCCACCGAGACGATTGCTCTCCCAGTCAACCCAACCGGTCACAACCGGTCAAGTACCAGATCGGTTCGAAGTTAGCTGTCGAACCCATCTGCCTAAAGCCCTATCGATTCGAAGTTCCCCTCATGTTTCATCGGTACGAAACGCACTACAGAGTGACAGGCTGCATCGATGCGAAATGAACTGTGGGCACATCGATTCGAAGACCTTGTTCACATCAACCACTTCGAATCCATCCATGGCCTACCGATACGACAGATGACTTCGTATCCATCCGCTTCCAATTCGAATCGACTCGAACAACTATTTCGTATCCATCATTAACTATCGATGCGAATTACTGCTTCGTATCCATTCTTTCTCATCGATACGAACGAACGTTTCATACTCACCCAAGCCATCGGTTCGAATGTCAGTTTCGAACCCATCACAACACAATCATACTCCATCCATATGAATGAAGATTTCGAATCCATCGATGCTTAAACACACCGGTTCGAAATTTCACATTCATGTAACGCAGAGTTGTTTCCTTCAAACTTCTACATCGGTTCAGGAGAGGATCGATACGAAGGAACCTTCCACAACAACCATCAAGCGTTGTCTCAATTCAAATTTCAAAATTGGTTCAGGAGAGAATCGATACGAAATTCTAAAGCAAACCAAAGTGACATGACTCGTGGACGCACGACGTTAGCAAGGGTCAAACTAACATATTTGCATATATGTCGAACTAACATTCGATTTTAAACATTTACAGGGATCAAACACTCATCCTGTTACAAATGCAACAGCCAACGGCTAAGCGCTATTATACAGCATACGAGTTTCAACAAAAAAGGGAGCAATGATTGTTCAGAGAGAAATTGCAGCTATTCAAAGCACGTCATGTTCCCACAAGACGTACTTTGGGGGGCAAAATGTTATCCCGCTTTTCGGCAAAGCCGCGATACCAAAAGATCGATCGAGAACGAAGGACAGTTCGTCTCAGAGGTTGGTCATACTTCGTTTCGCCATGGATATCACTAAATTTTGTCCGAGTCCAGATTGAGCTACAATTGATAGGACACGGCAAGAAATACCATAGGAGTCAGCATTTCAAATTTCAAGTCAATCTGAGTTCGTACGCTAAAGTTATGATCAGTTCAACCTGAAGGAAACACCTTGGTTTCGAACCCATCATGATGGGTGTCTTCGAACCCATCATCAAGCACCATTCGAAAACATCGCCTTCGAACCGAAGGACATCGAACCCATCGGTTTCGAAACCATCAAAGCGCCTCACCTTCGACTCCATCACCTTCGGCTCCATCCACTTCGAATCCATCTGCTTGTTCGAACCCATCACGAAGTCCTTGTTCGAACCCATCACAGAGTCCTTGTTCGAAACCATCACGGCGTGCTTGTTCGAACCCAACTGTGTAGCTTCATTCGAAACCACTGGGTCAACCAACCATGATGACGTGTCTTCTATCGGTTCGAATGCGTCAAGATATATGGAGTCGAAGCGGTCAACACGGAGTGAAGACCGGATCGATTCGAAGTTTGCGCTCCACGTCAACACGAAGCCACGTGCCTCCATGGATTCGAAAGGATCGGTTCGAATGCATGGGTTCGAACCAAACAGCCGTGCCGTGAACCCTATTTCGAACCCATCATATCTTCCAATCCACTGATCCAAATGCCACCAAATTTTCACTAAAGCTTGCGTACATGTTAAAGAATGTCCACGCCAAATTTCACCTCGATTTGATGAATTCTTGATCGGTTCGAATGGAGTTCGAACCGATGCCAAAGTGGGCCCAAACTTCCTGAGACCGTGCGTGTGGGCCCCCCTCACGTGCCAGAAGTGGTCTCCCGAGTTTTCAGCGAAATACCAGCAGCCTACGCCTATAAATAGAGCCCCAGGGCCAACGGAAAAAGGATCTTATGACTCTCAAGCGCCCAGACTCTACCGGATCAAGATCTCCATCATAATTTCACTACTGATTTCGAATTTCCAGTTGTAACTTGCGGTTGATCGCTGTAACAACTTGTAAACATTGAAAAAGAATCAATAAAACATCAAAAAACTTCACAGTGGACGTAGGCGACACGCCGAACCACTATAAATTGCTTGTCTACGCATTTTCTTTACTGTTGATTGGAGTTTTTGTTAGATAATATTCATATTCAGTTCATACTCTTGATTGTTATCTCTTCAACGACTCCCGAAGAGTGTTGTGACCAATTTTGTTGAAAACACTATCCACTTAACATATAGCTCAGCCAATTTCGATGCAGTCCTGGTTGATCGAACAGGAATGAATCGTGCACTCTTGGTCAAACTATCTACGATGACCCAAATCCCTTCATTTCCTGCTCTGGTTCTAGGTAACCCATCGATAAAATCCATCGATATTTGCTCCCACTTCCATGTAGGAACTTCTAATGGCTGAAGCAATCCACTTGGCTTCTTCTGCTCGGCTTTTACCAACTGGCAGTTCATACACCTGGAAATAAAATTTCCAACATCCTTCTTCATACCTTCCCAATAATAGGTTCTCTTCATATCCCGATACATCTTATTTCCACCTGGATAAATTGTTAACTTCGAGTGATGACTTTCCTTAAGAACTTCTCTCAATTCATCTATATCGGGAACAACCAGTCGTCCTTGTTTCCAAAGCCAACCCACTCGATCGACTTCGAATCCTTTATCCTTCTCTGAGTTCAACCCAGATTCTAAATCACGGATAATCTTGACAAGCTTATCGTCTCGCTTTTGGCTCTCGCCAATTCTTTCCACTAGAGTAGATCTTATCGATAAGTTTGCCAACATCTCAGGTTCTAATTCACATCTAGGCCTGAAGTCAAATCCAGCCAAATACTCAAGATTCTTCCATTCTGAAAACATGGCTCCCAATCCTACATGTCTTCGACTTAATGCATCTACCACTGCGTTACCTTTTCCCGGAGTATAGGCTATACCAAAATCATATAATGCTAAAAACTCTAGCCACCGTTGCTGTCGAAGAATCAAATCCTTTTGGGAGAAAAGATACTTTAATGACTTATGATCCGTAAACAACTCAAATCAAACTCCCAATAGGTAATGTCTCCACATCTTCAAAGCAAATACAATCGCCGCTAACTCCAAATCATGAGTTAGATAATTCCTTTCATGCGGCTTCAGTTGTCGACTTGCATATGCAACAACTTTATCCTTCTGCATTAACACTGCTCCATGTCCAGTACCACATGCATCGGTGTAAACCACCATCTCATCATTTCCACTTGGAATAGTCAAAACTGGAGCACTTGTCAGTCGCTCTTTCAGGATTCCGAATGCTTGCTCACACTTAGCATCCCATCTGAATACTTGGTTCTTTTTCGTCAATCCTGTTAACGGTGCGGCTATCTTGGAAAAATCTTTGATAAACCGATGATAATATCCTGCTAATCCAAGAAAACTTCTCACATCAGATGCATTCTTAGGTCTAACCCAATCCTTGATTGCTGCCAGCTTGGCGGGATCAACCGCTATTCCATTTCCAGAGATAACATGACCTAAGAACCTCACTTCACTCTTCCAGAAGTAACACTTCGAAAACTTAGCCTTCAGCTGATGTTTCCGCAAGATTTCCAAAACAATCCGCAAATGTGTCTTGTGTTCCTCTTTAGTTCTGGAATAAATCAAAATATCCTCCATGAACACAAGTACAAACTTGTTCAACTGATCTCTGAACACCATATTCATAAGATCCACAAAATATGCTGGTGCATTGGTCAACCCAAACGGCATTACCAGCCACTCATAAAAATCGCATGGTGTCCTGAAAGCAGTCTTCGGCACACTATCCGTTGCCACTCTCAACTGGTGAAATCCCATTGCCAAATCCATCTGGGAAAACACCTTAGCTTCGTGAAGCTGATCAAACAAGTCATCTATTCTCGGCAATGGATACTTGTTCTTCTTAGTCACTTTATTCAGCTCACGATAATCCACACACAACCTCAACGATCCATCCGCTTTGGTGGCAAACACAACTGGTGCACCCCATTCGGACACACTACGCCGAATGAATCCTTTCTGTAAAAGGTCATCAACTTGCACCTTCAACTCTTGCTGTTCCCTAGGCGCCATCCGCCTAAGAGGCATCACAACAGGTCTGGCTCCCTCAACTAGATCGATACGAAACTCGATCTATCTATGCGGCGGTAACCCTTTGACCTCGTCAAAGACATCCTCAAATCCATTCACAATAGGCACCGATGACAGTCCATCCCGTGGAACAACCAGCGAATACATGAAGCTCATGAAGACGCCTTCCTCATGCTTACATCGTATCACAACCTTTCGCCTTTCCACATTCTCGACTGTCACCTCTAGCCTTTCACAATCAATCCTTGCCGCATACTTCCTAAGACAGTCCATACCATAAATAATCCAAACCCCACAAAGTTCAGAACAAAGCAATCACAAACAAAAGAGCAATCATGACTCGATACAACTAGACCACGGCATAACATACACAAACAAGACGAACCCACAACTGGATTAGTTACAACCAATGGTCTATCAACAATATCTGGTTCTAAACCCAACCGGCCTATAAGTTCACTACAAACAAAGGAGTACGACGCCCCAGTATCAAACAACACTCTAACTGGAACACCATAGATGGAAAGAGAACCTTGAACCACCACACACTTTCCTTTCTCTTCAGCAGTAGGAGCTTTCGAAGAGGATGGCACAACCCCCAAAGCATAAGCTTGCACAATCTGTTTGTCCTTCCTCGGTTCTGGACAATTCCTCTTGAAATGCCCCGGTTTGTCATAGTTGTGACACTTCGCCTGCACTCTCGGTTTGATACAATCTCTGGAGAGATGACCCTTCTGCTGATAGTTGTAGCAGGTCACTTCACCCTTTGGCCTCCTCTGGCCATCCTTACCCTTCTGCTGTTGCTGCTTCCTCTTCTTGTTTCCACTTTGCTCCTTGGTCACAGCAACAACAGATCCTTCCTTAGGAAACAAATTCTCATGCCTGAGAGCTTTCTCCACAAGCTTCTCAAATGGATCGTCCAGATGATCCACCAACTGTCTCCCGAGATAAGTGTCCAAGCCTGTCACAAACTTCTCATTCTTCTGATAGGGAGATTCAATATATGACCGAGCATACTTGGATAAAGCTTCGAACTCAGAAACATACTCAAGAACTGGTCTTCCACCTTGCTT
The DNA here is from genome assembly GCA_030765085.1 of Allium cepa. NCBI lineage: Eukaryota > Viridiplantae > Streptophyta > Magnoliopsida > Asparagales > Amaryllidaceae > Allium > Allium cepa. The sequence goes on along the minus strand of CM060943.1, from coordinate 29,580,941 downwards.
GAGATCCACAAACTTCTTGAACAAAACAGATTTCTGTGCTGTAGAAATGAACTTAGCTTCAAATCTAGCTTGGAATTGTTCCCAAGTAATCTCTTCCTCCGGGGTATCAATGGTGATAGAGTTCCACCAATCAGAAGCTCTCCCTTGAAGCTGTCTTGATGCAAGCTTCCTCTTAGTTGCATCCTCAATTCCCAAATCACCAAAGATCCTTCTACAAGCATCAATCCATCTCTGAACTTCAATGGTTGATTCTGTTCCCAAGAAAACCTTTCCTCCAAGAGCAGTATAGTCTTTGCACAGCTTAGCAAAATCCACTGGTTTTGGGGCTTGAACCTGAACTCCAATATCAACCGTAGGCCCCGAGGCTGGCATCCTTCTCATGATCGAAGTCACCATGGCCTCAATCATAGCAGCATAATCAGCATCAGCAGCCTCTTCAGCAGCACGAATTTCCCTAGCTGCTTGTCTCTCTCTTCGGCTCATCCTTAATATCTATAAAAAGGAATGATTAAAACACCTTGAGAGACAACTACATAAGGAGTTCAAATCCTTCTAAGCTACTATATTATATATAGTAATCATTCATCAAAATACAATTACGTCTCTCATACGTAGTTACGTTAGCGAGCGTTGGCTAAAATCGATTAACCAAAGCTCTGATACCAAATGTGACGACCGCCCATGACTCCTGCACCAAACAAGGAGATAGAGCGCTGTAAAGTGTGTCAGGCCACCATGGACGATCATCAAGGTAAGGTAAAGACAGAATAATCTATCTTATTACTCACAGCGCATGGATAAAATACAATCGGAAAATATACATAGTGAAGCTCCATAGAACAGAATCTCATCATATAAACTCATAATAGTTTGATACAGCAATCAGCAAAGTCAATACGTCAAGCCTCACTACATATCACTCAGAGAATTACAAACAGCGGAATATCCAGTACATATATTAAGAAAACAATATGCAAAAGCCTCCAGCTCGTCTTTGTCATCAACAGCGTTGACCACTAAGAACAACACCTGTCACCTGCTACCTAGTCTGCCCATCCCAACATGGATGAACAGCCCAAGGTAATAAGAGTTAAACATAAAACCTTGAGTCAGACAAAAGTCTTAGTGAGCAGTAAATCAACTATCAAACATACCAAAAGAGCATAAAGGATAAAAGGAATAGGAACCCAACCATCCTGTTATCCCGCTTTTTGGGCAAAAGCCGTGATACCAAAAGATTGGACAAAAACAAAAGATTGTTCGCCTCAGAGGCTGGTCGCACTTCACTTCGCTATGGATATCGGTGAATTTTGTCCGAGTCCGGAACGGGCCGCAATTTATAAGGCATGGCAAGAAAAACCATAGGAGCCAGCATTTCAAATTTCAAGTCAATCCGAGGTCATATGCTCAAGTTATGATGGGTTCAAGTTAAGAAGATGTACATTGCTCGGTTCGAACCCATCATGTTCGAACCCATCATATTCGAACCCATGGTATTCGAAACCCTCCTATTCGAACCCATCCACTATCTCTGCTTCGAACCCATGCTGTTCGAACCCATCCACGATCACTCCTTCGAACCCACTTAGTTCGAACCCATCCATCGCCAACCTTCGACTCCATCAGAAGCAACGAATCCATCACTCACCTTCGAATCCATCACCAACCTTCGAATCCATCAGAACCTTCGACTCCATCAGAACCTTCGACTCCATCACTCACCTTCGAATCCATCAGAACCTTCGACTCCATCACTCACCTTCGAATCCATCACCAACCTTCGAATCCATCAGAACCTTCGACTCCATCAGAACCTTCGACTCCATCACTCACCTTCGAATCCATCAGAACCTTCGACTCCATCACTCACCTTCGAATCCATCACCTTCGACTCCATCGGAACCTTCGACTCCATCACCAGCTTCGAATCCATCACATCCTCGAGTCCATCACTAGCTTCGAGTCCATCTAAGTTTCGAATCCAACAGAGGCTTCGAATCGAACAAAGGCTTCGAGTCGATGCTATCTTCGAACCCTGCATGTTACAAAACAACTTCGAATCGACCCGGAGACATCGATTCGAAGCACCGCCGCTCCCTCGTGCAACAGATTCGACTCGAACCTATGGGTTCGAATCGTATGGATTCGAACCATATGGATTCGAACCTATGGGTTCGAAACATATGGGTTCGAAACATATGGATTCGAACGATCCATAGGATCGATTCGAACTAAACAACATTCCGAAGAGCCCAATTTCGAACCGATCATTTCTCTCAATCTACAGATCCAAATCCCATGAAATTTTCACAGATGTTTGTCAACATGATGAAGAACGTCCTCGCCAAGTTTCATCGCAATCGGACAATTTCTTGATCGATTCGAAGTTCACTTCGAATCGATCCCAAATAGAGCACGCACTCCAAGAATGCGGGCCTGCGGGCCCCCCGTCACGTGCCAAGCAGCCGCCCCAGGTCTTGGACGGGATTCCAGCCTTCCACACCTATAAATAGACCCCCTGGTCATTCAGAAAGGGGAGAGGAGATTCAGAAGAGAGAAAGCAAGCCCAGACTCTGCTGAATTCAATTCTTTTAGCTATTTTTCAGATTGTAATCCATTGTAATCAATCCAATCAGGAAAAGCAATAAAGGGAAAACCTTCAAAGTGGACGTAGGCACGAACGCCGAACCACTATAAATCTGTGTGTCTTTTACAGTTTAGTCCCTGCTTTTTATATATTTGCATAAATCACCCAAATTACAAAGAACAACGCAAAATCAACAGAATCACACGACTTAAGGGTGTTTGCCCATATTTTGTGCAAACATTTTGGTGCGTTCACTGAGAAGGCTAATTCAGGAAGAAGTTGAATTTGAGAATCCAGGGGTTCAGATCTAGGAATTATGGCAAGACAATCGAGTAGAAGGTCAAGGCCTGAGAGAAGTGAACCACAAGGAAGTCAAGAAGCTTCCTCAGGAGGGAATCAAGCATCAATCTACATCACTAGGGATGAAATGGAGACAATGATGAAGAGACAGGAGGAGTTGATTCAGAGCTTATTCCAACAAATTGGACAACTTGGAGCACAGAATAGAGAAACTGATGGAGCTCAGAACGGAGCAGGACCATCCGGAATAGCACCTGGATTAGAAGGCGCACACTTGGAGCACGAAGATCCAGTCCCGGAGGAAGAGAGAGGAGTACCCACGCAACCTGGGGGCAACAGAGGAATGAACGCTCAGCCAAGGGGGCAGATTCCAGAATTCCCTCGTGAACTCGGGGGGCATGTCGAAAGTAATGAACGAAGATTGCATCTCGGTGACAACGACAGATTGGCGGAGATGGTTAGAAGAGCTATGAGAGGCGGTTTGGTAAACAAGGACTTGGAGGATGTTAATAGGAGTCCTTTCACTTCGGCGATTAGACAAGCTAGAAACCCACCGGATTTCAAGTTACCATCGTTGGACACGTATGACGGGAGAACGGACCCCACGGTTCATCTAACAAAGTATATGAGGCATATGGAAGTGCTGGGGGCATCAGAGGAAGTTATGGCCCGGTGCTTCCCATTGTACCTGACGGATATTGCAGCATTATGGTTTAGACAATTGGAGAACGGATCCATCGGAACGTGGAATGGGTTAATTGAGAAATTTATGAGGCAATTCAGGGTTCACATTACGAGACCCAAGAATGTGATGACTTTGGCAACCTTAAAACAGAAAGCCGGAGAGACCTTGAGAAGTTATCTAGCGCGGTTTAATGCAGCAGCAGCTTCGGTGGATCGGGCAGATCCATCTATGGTGGTAATGGCAGCTGTGTCCGGAGTAGCTGACGGCACAGAATTCAAGAATTCATTGACTAAAGATCCACCCGTAGATCTAGAGGAATTCTACAATGAGGCAGAAAAGTTTTTACGATTAGAGGATGCGAATGCAGAAAGAGAAGAAGCAGAGGGAATAGAAGTTTACATGCTTAAAGACAAAAAGCCTATCGAAAAGGACTCAGACAAGGATAAAGGAAAACGAAGGGCTGAGGATTTTGATGACAAGTCAAAACGGCAACGGAGAGAGCCGCGATTCACTACCTACACCGAGCTGACTGAGAGTTTGGAACACATTTATCAGGATACCAAGGAGCAGATTCCGTATCGCAGACCGATGCTAAGGGATCCAACCTCTAGCGAAAGAAAATCAGATAAGTTTTGCGTATTTCATGAATTAAACGGTCATAACACTAATGATTGTAGGCATCTGAAGGACGAGGTGGAAGCGCACATCAGGAACGGTATGCTCCTTCAGTATGTGAGAAGGAGAGCTTCAGCAGCGGAGCCTGAGCGGCCACCATCTGCATCAACCAGGGGTAACCCTGATTCAGGACATCGTTTGGTTATCAATTAGTTAAAACATCGATGAACAAGTCGCAAGCTTCCACTAACTCAACTGAATCATTTACACATGTACGAGATCGCGAACGTTCTCCAGGCATGCTCTGAATGATCACTGATTGTTTCGTAGTGGGAACTTGCACTTCGACATCTTTTGCTTTGTTTTTATTTCATGTTGATTTGACATTTGAACTTGGTTTGTTTGGACACTTCCGTTTTTAAAACTCATCTATTGAATAGATATTTGATTCTGATAACTCTGAAATGGCTAGGCTACTTGCACATGTACGGGGTCGCGAACGGCCCTTAGGCATGCTCTGAGATAGTGATACACCTATACAAATAATCCAGGGACCCACGCGAACGTGAACCTGGTATCAATAGCATCAAGCCCCCCCGGGCACACTGATTCGCCTTCAACAGGCACACAAACAATCCAGGAACTCACCCGAGCGTGACCCTGGCATCCAAAACATCAAGCCCTCCCGGGCACGCTAACTCGCCTCGAACGGCACCCGACTTCGAACAGTCACAAACTCGCCTCGAACGGCACACGATCGCGAACGGTCACAATTCACTTTGCCTCAAATGGCTCGATCGCGAACGGTCGTCATTTGAGGTCCGCCTCGAACGGCACAATTCACTTTGCCTCAAATGGCTCGATCGCGAACGGTCGTCATTTGAGGTCCGCCTCGAACGGCACAATTCACTTTGCCTCAAATGGCTCGATCGCGAACGGTCGTCATTTGAGGTCCGCCTCGAACGGCACAATTCACTTTGCCTCAAATGGCTCGATCGCGAACGGTCGTCACTTGAGGTCCGCCTCGAACGGCACAACTCACCTTACCTCCAATGACTCGATCGCGAACGGTCGTCATTTGAGGTCTATCACTTGACCGCGCACTGTCGCACTTTACCTCGAATGACTCGATCCCGAACGGTCGTCATTTGAAGTTGAGCGCTTGACCCTGAACGGTCACATTTCATCACAGATTACTCGATCCCGAACGATCGACACATGGATTTTAAGCATCAGACCGGGCACTGTCGCACTTTACCTCGAATGACTCGATCCCGAACGGTCGTCATTTGAAGTTGAGCGCTTGACCCTGAACGGTCACATTTCATCACAGATTACTCGATCCCGAACGATCGACACATGGATTTTAAACATCAGACCGGGCACTGTCGCACCTTACCTCGAATGACTCGATCGCGAACGGTCGTCATTCGAAATTAGGCGCTTGACCTTGAACGGTCGCATTTCACCGCAAGTGAATCGATCCCGAATGATCGACGCATGGATTTACGCGCTTGACCGCGCAGGGTCGCACTTTCCCTCAAATGACTCGATCACGAACGATCGTCATCTGAAGTAAGGCGCTTGACCATGAACGGCCGCGCTCCATCCCAAATTAACTCGATCACGAACGATCGTCACTTGATGACATATAAAACTATCAAGTTCTTTACAGGATGACGACAGGGTATGAACATCCAACTCAAGGCACTGCAAAACACACCTTCCTACCGCAAGGCATGTTTTGGGGGGCAAAATGTTATCCCGCTTTTTGGGCAAAAGCCGTGATACCAAAAGATTGGACAAAAACAAAAAATTGTTCGCCTCAGAGGCTGGTCGCACTTCACTTCGCTATGGATATCGGTGAATTTTGTCCGAGTCCGGAACGGGCCGCAATTTATAAGGCATGGCAAGAAAAACCATAGGAGCCAGCATTTCAAATTTCAATTCAATCCGAGGTCATATGCTCAAGTTATGATGGGTTCAAGTTAAGAAGATGTACATTGCTCGGTTCGAACCCATCATGTTCGAACCCATCATATTCGAACCCATGGTATTCGAAACCCTCCTATTCGAACCCATCCACTATCTCTGCTTCGAACCCATGCTGTTCGAACCCATCCACGATCACTCCTTCGAACCCACTTAGTTCGAACCCATCCATCGCCAACCTTCGACTCCATCAGAAGCAACGAATCCATCACTCACCTTCGAATCCATCACCAACCTTCGAATCCATCAGAACCTTCGACTCCATCAGAACCTTCGACTCCATCACTCACCTTCGAATCCATCAGAACCTTCGACTCCATCACTCACCTTCGAATCCATCACCAACCTTCGAATCCATCAGAACCTTCGACTCCATCAGAACCTTCGACTCCATCACTCACCTTCGAATCCATCAGAACCTTCGACTCCATCACTCACCTTCGAATCCATCAGAACCTTCGACTCCATCACTCACCTTCGAATCCATCAGAACCTTCGACTCCATCACTCACCTTCGAATCCATCACCTTCGACTCCATCGGAACCTTCGACTCCATCACCAGCTTCGAATCCATCACATCCTCGAGTCCATCACTAGCTTCGAGTCCATCTAAGTTTCGAATCCAACAGAGGCTTCGAATCGAACAAAGGCTTCGAGTCGATGCTATCTTCGAACCCTGCATGTTACAAAACAACTTCGAATCGACCCGGAGACATCGATTCGAAGCACCGCCGCTCCCTCGTGCAACAGATTCGACTCGAACCTATGGGTTCGAATCGTATGGATTCGAACCTATGGGTTCGAAACATATGGGTTCGAAACATATGGATTCGAACGATCCATAGGATCGATTCGAACTAAACAACATTCCGAAGAGCCCAATTTCGAACCGATCATTTCTCTCAATCTACAGATCCAAATCCCATGAAATTTTCACAGATGTTTGTCAACATGATGAAGAACGTCCTCGCCAAGTTTCATCGCAATCGGACAATTTCTTGATCGATTCGAAGTTCACTTCGAATCGATCCCAAATAGAGCACGCACTCCAAGAATGCGGGCCTGCGGGCCCCCCGTCACGTGCCAAGCAGCCGCCCCAGGTCTTGGACGGGATTCCAGCCTTCCACACCTATAAATAGACCCCCTGGTCATTCAGAAAGGGGAGAGGAGATTCAGAAGAGAGAAAGCAAGCCCAGACTCTGCTGAATTCAATTCTTTTAGCTATTTTTCAGATTGTAATCCATTGTAATCAATCCAATCAGGAAAAGCAATAAAGGGAAAACCTTCAAAGTGGACGTAGGCACGAACGCCGAACCACTATAAATCTGTGTGTCTTTTACAGTTTAGTCCCTGCTTTTTATATATTTGCATAAATCACCCAAATTACAAAGAACAACGCAAAATCAACAGAATCACACGACTTAAGGGTGTTTGCCCATATTTTGTGCAAACACATCCCACTCCACCTCTTTCTACAGTGATAGCCCCTAGACACACTAAGCAGAAGCAAACATAGCAATTCAGACATTCAAAGCAAAGTAATTATCACTCGAGTCAAGGTCGGTGTTTTCCAAGTACAAACCCCCAAGGCCTAAACCAAGATCAGAAAGCACCCTGAAAACATCGCTCTTGACCCAAGCAATGATACAACCAAAACATCCAAACATCCATGACTCTGGCTACCACTGTTATCATTGCCTCGATATCACCGTTAATTGAATGACCGGCTCATTATTTCATCCGTCCGTCAAGGGCTAATGGTAACCCCGGTTCTAGACAGAACTCCGCACGTCGTCGCAGCCCGTGCCCAGGACTATCGAATCTGCCCAGAGTACTAGCACGTCGTCGCAGCCCGTGCTTGGGACTTTCGAATCTGCCCAGCGTACTCTTGCTTTGAGTCTGCTAGAACCTTCAATAACGATGAGATCTCAGCCTCCTAGTCATCCTCCTCGACGACTATTCTCATACTAGCTCAAGCGCCTCTCGAGCCATCCATTATCAACAAACTCGAACCATATCACCGAGTTATCGACATGCTTGGGATGATCCCGTCTGTATTAAACCAAAGCTATCTCACATCATACTTTGCTTTGTCGCATTGTAGCAAAGTCCCATCTCAACATCATGCTTTACCTTATCGCATCATAGCAAAGTTCCATCTCATCATCATCATCAAATCTATCCATATGAGCTTCAACATCCGCTTCATATGCCACAAGCAGCTTTCCTTATTCAAGAGCCTTTCCACTTAGCTTTTGAATCATCTTCGACCATACTTATCTAAATCAAACCATACATCATCTAACTCATAACAATCAATCAAGACAATCATTAATCCAAATAATCAAACATTCAAACAAGATCTGAATAAACAATTATAACCATAATGGCAATTTCATAATAAAGAGTCCAAATCTAACATGCAATCTAACAAGCATGAATCATGAACAATATCTCTACAACTTGATGAATAAATTTGCATAAGTGAACATGTAGTAAAATAGGTGTCAAATCATCATGAACAATAGATCTACATGCAGACTTGAGGAAAATGCACGCAATCACTATCTTTAACACACAAGCAAGCCACCGATCCCATATACTCCTTTGGGTCTGTGTGAGAGATAACCACCACTCACCGAATCACCTAAACACCTCAAAATCAACTAACTCTAGATCTGGACAGCAAAGGATCTAGCTTGATCCGACAAGATTCCGCTTCAAACGATGAAATCTCTCTTCGATGGATGAAGATCTTCAACTTTGGCTCCTGGATCTTCGATTTGATCTTCAATCTAGATGGATGGAAGCACAAGATTAAAGTGGAGAAAAGAAGTGAAGAAGTGTTGTAATTGAGCTCTCAAAATAGCAGCACTTTGTCGCTTCAAAATCCGGTGCAAAAAAGTGATGCAAACCCTTCTATTTATAGGCAGATTTTTAAGTCGTCCCCCCCTTAAGTCGTCGCCGACCTAACGACTTACGAAAGTAGTCGACCTAACTACCTAACAATCTAACCCTATGGCCGACCTATCACCTAACCAGACACCAACCTAGCGACTTAACTAGTTACCGACTTAACGAGTCCACTATCTACGACCTAAGCCTGAACACTAATGCACGACCTAACTGAGATGCCGACCCAACGACTTAATAGGAGTACCGATCTAACACTTACACCTTCACGCGACCTAACTAGGTCGCTAAACCCCCTTAAGCCGCTCCATTCCTTAAGTCGTTAACCTTCTTAGGTCGGTCATCTTCTTAGGTCGGTCCAATCTTTTAGCCCCTAAGTCGCTAACTCCTTAAGTCGGTGACCTTCCTAAACCGGTCCACTACTAAGTCGGCTACCTCCTTGACTCGGCCACATCCTAAGTCGGCAACTCCTCCGAGTCGGCCATGCCTTAAGCCGGCCATCCTCTAAGTCGTACAACCGACTTATCTCCTACACGACTTAAGCTCCAAACCACTTAACGACACTACTACGATCTTTCGATCCGTAAAAATACGGGTCGTTACATTCTCTCCCCCTTAGGAATTTCGCCCCCGAAATTCCAAATAAACAAGAGCAATCAAAACTATTCTGCATGCCTACCATCCATAGCAATCAACAAACCATGCATCCAATTACTAACCTAGCATGCATGATTCTAAGACTAGAACAAGTTACAAATTCATGAGATGTCACGACACCTTAGGGCCATACCTCGATGTGTTCGGGATGAGCTGCCTTCATCCTCTCTTCCTCCTCCCATGTACAGTCGTTAACATCATCACTCCATTGTACCTTGAGCAACTTCACTACATTCCTCCTAAGCTGTTTCGTGTCGGTTCCCACAACACGAAGTGGCTTACGAGGTCTTCTAACAACTGGATCAACTTCTAAATCTTCACAGCTATCAGCAGAAACCACTGTATTCGAGTTTTGCACATACTTCAGTAGATACGACATGTGAAAAACATTGTGCACACCCGACATCTTTTTCGGAAACTCCAACTTATAAGCCAGCTTTCCAATTCGCTCGACGATCGGGAATAGTCCAACAAATCTCGGAGACAATTTTCCTTTCTTCCCGAGTCGAATAACATTCTTCAGTGGAGAAATCTTCAAAAAAACCATATCTCCTACGTCGAATTCCAAATCCTTACGACGCTTATCGGCATAACTTTTCTGACGGTCTTGGGCTGCCTTCTTTCGTCGTCGAATGATCTCTATACAATCAGTTGTCTGTCGAATCGTTTCTGGCTCAAGTGTCAACTTTTCTCCTATTTCCAACCAACATGTCGGAGAGTTAAACGGTCTTCCATACAAAGCTTCATACGGTGCCATACCAATGCTTGACTGGTAACTGTTATTATATGAAAACTCCACCAAATGAAGATAATCTTCCCATGATCCTCCGAAGTCCAAAACACATGCTCTGAGGAGATCTTCCAAGACTCGGTTGACTCTCTCGGTCTGACCATCTGTTTGAGGGTGATAAGCTGTACTCAAACACAACTCAGTTCCCAAAACTTCCTGGAAGCTCTTCCAAAATCCACTAGTGAACAGTGGGTCTTTATCGCTCACTATGCTTTTCGGAATACCATGGAATCGAACTATCCACTTAACATATAGCTCAGCCAATTTCGATGCAGTCCTGGTTGATCGAACAGGAATGAATCATGCACTCTTAGTCAAACGATCTACGATGACCCAAATCCCTTCATTTCCTGCTCTGGTTCTAGGTAACCCATCGATAAAATCCATCGATATTTGCTCCCACTTCCATGTAGGAACTTCTAATGGCTGAAGCAATCCACTTGGCTTCTTCTGCTCGGCTTTTACCAACTGGCAGTTCATACACTTGGAAATAAAATTTCCAACATCCTTCTTCATACCTTCCCAATAATAGGTTCTCTTCATATCCCGATACATCTTATTTCCACCTGGATGAATTATTAACTTCGAGTGATGACTTTCCATAAGAACTTCATTTCTCAATTCATCTATATTGGGAACAACCAGTCGTCCTTGTTTCCGAAGCCAACCCTCTCGATCGACCTCGAATCCTTTATCCTTCTATGAGTTCAACCCAGATTCTAAATCATGAATGGTAAAAAACTTCCATGACCCGATTGTTGTTCAGATAGGATTTTTTGGGTATGAAACTAACCAGTGACGGCTGAAAGCCATCATAGCTCCAGAACTAACAAATACCTTCGTTTTGACTAGTTATGGCACCCGTAACTCTAAACGAGCCAAGAGGTATGGCCCTCCGAAGAATCGATATCCACAGGGTGCAACATCTACGGTGCAAGGTGCAACATCCGTCCAAAATGACGAAACAGTGTCGTACGACCTTTAGAAATGGGTGCATGGGTTTGAAACGGTGCAGTACCATGGTGCAGCATTCTCCAGCGATGGGAACTCATAGACCAGCCACGGGGATCCCGTTTTACAGAAAAAATCCACGTGACGAAAAAACGAAGGGTAAAAAACTTCCATGAAACGATTGAGGTTCGGATATGATTTTTTGGGCATGAAACTAATCAGTGACGGCTGAAAGCCGTCATAGCTGTAGAACTCAAAGATACCTTCGTTTTGACTGGTTATGGGCCTCGTAACTATAAACGAGCCAAGAGTTATGGCCCTCCGAGGGATCGATATCCACAGGGTGCAACATCTACGATGCAAGGTGCAACATCCGTACAAAATGACGAAACAATGTCGAACGACCTTTAGAAATGGGTGCATGGATTTGAAACGGTGCAGTACCATGGTGCACCACTTTCTAGCGATGGTAAATCATAGACCAGCCACGGGGATACCGTTTTACAAAAAAAATCCACGTGACGAAAAACGAAGGGTAAAAAACTTCCATGACCAGATTGAGGTTTGGATAGGATTTTTTAGGCATGAAACTAACCAGTGACGGCTGAAAGCCGTCATAGCTATAGAACTCACAGATATCTTCGTTTTAACTGGTTATGGCTCCCGTAACTCTAAACGAGCCAAGAGTTATGGCCCTCTGAAAAATCGATATCCACAGGGTGCAACATTTACGGTGCACGGTGCAACATACGTCCAAAATGACGAAACAGTGTCGTACGACCTTTAGAAATCGGTGCATGGATTTGAAACGGTGCAGTACCAAGGTGCACCACTCTCCAGCGATGGTAAATCATAGACCAGCCACGGGTATCCCGTTTTATAGAAAAAAATCCACGTGACGAAAAACGAAGGGTAAAAAACTTCCATGACTCGATTGAGGTTCGGATAGGATTTTCTGGGCATGAAACTAACCAATGATGGCAGAAAGCCGTCATAGCTGTACAACTCATAGATACCTTTGTTTTGACTGGTTATGGCTCCCGTAACTCTAAACGAGCCAAGAGTTATGGCCCTTCGAAGAACCGATATCCATAGGGTGCAACATCTACGGTGCAAGGTGCAACATCCGTCCAAAATGACGAAACAGTGCCGTACGACCTTTAGAAATGGGTGCATGGATTTGAAAAGATGCAGTACCATGGTGCACCACTCTCCAACGATTGTAAATCATAGACCAGCCACGGGGATCCCGTTTTACAGAAAAAATCCACGTGACGAAAAAACGAAGGGTAAAAAACTTCCATGACCCGATTGAGGTTCGGATAGGATTTTTTGGGCATGAAACTAACCAGTGACGGCTGAAAGCGATCATAGCTGTAGAACTCACGGATACCTTCGTTTTGACTGGTTATGTCTCCCGTCTCTAAACGAGCCAAGTGTTAAGACCCTCCGAAGAATCGATATCCATAGGGTGCAACATCTACGATGCAAGGTGCAACATCCGTCCAAAAGGACGAAACAGTGCCGTACGACCTTTAGAAATGGGTGCATGGATTTGAAACCGTACAATACCATGTTGCACCACTCTCCAGCGATGGTAAATCATAGACCAGCCATGGGGATCACGTTTTACAGAAAAAATCCACGTGACGAAAAACGAAGGGTAAAAAACTTCCATGACCCGATTGAGGTTCGGATAGGATTTTTTGGGTATGAAACTAACCAGTGACGGCTGAAAGCCGTCATAGCTGTAGAACTCATAGATACCTTCGTTTTGACTGGTTATGGCTCCCGTAACTCTAAACGAGCCAAGATTTATGGCCCTCCGAAGAATCGATATCCACAGGGTGCAACATCAACGGTGCAAGGTGCAACATCCGTCCAAAATGACGAAATAGTGTTGTACGACCTTTAGAAATGAGTGCATGGATTTGAAACGGTGCAGTACCATGGTGCACCACTCTCCAGCGATTGTAACTCATAGACCAGCCATGGGGATCCCGTTTTACAGAAAAATCCACGTGACGAAAAAACGAAGGGTAAAAAACTTCCATGACCCGATTGAGATTCGGATAGGATTTTTTGGGTATGAAACTAACCAGTGACGGCTGAAAGCCGTCATAGCTGTACAACTCACGGATACCTTCATTTTGACTGGTTATGGCTCCCATAACTCTAAACGAGCCAAGAATTATGGCCCTCCGAAGAATCGATATCCACAGGGTGCAACATCTACGGAGCAAGGGGCAACATCCGTCCAAAATGACGAAACAGTGTCGTACGACCTTTAGAAATGGGTGCATGGATTTCGAACGGTGAAGTACCATGGTGCACCACTCTCCAGTAATGGTAACTCATAGACCAGCCACGGGGATACCGTTTTACAGAAAAATCCACGTGACGAAAAAATGAAGGGTAAAAAACTTCCATGACCCGATTGTGGTTCGGATAGGATTTTTTGGGTATGAAACTAACCAGTGACGGCTGAAAGTCGTCATTGCTGTAGAACTCACAAATACCTTCGTTTTGACTAGTTATGGCTCCCGTAACTCTAAACGAGCCAAGAGTTATGGCCCTCCGAAGAATCGATATCCACATGGTGCAACATCTACGGTGCACGGTGCAACATCCGTCCAAAATGACGAAATAGTGTCGTACGACCTTTAGAAATGGGTGCATGGATTTGAAACGGGCAGTACCATGGTGCACCACTCTCCGGTGATGGTAACTCATAGACCAGCCACGGGGATCCCGTTTTACAGAAAAAATCCACGTGAGGAAAAAACGAAGGGTAAAAAACATCCATGACCCGATTGAGGTTCGGATAGGATTTTTTGGGCATGAAACTAACCAGTGACGGCTGAAAGCCATCATAGCTGTAGAACTCACAGATACCTTTGTTTTGACTGGTTATGGCTCCTGTAACTCTAAACGAGCCAAGTGTTATGGCCCTCCGAAGAATCGATATCCACAGGGTGCAACATCTACGGTGCGAGGTGCAACATCCGTCCAAAATGACGGAACAGTGTCGTACGACCTTTAGAAATGGGTGCATGGATTTGAAACGGTGCAGTACCATGGTGCACCACTCTCCAGTGATGGTAAATCATAGACCAGCCACGGGGATCCCGTTTTACAGAAAAAATCCACGTGACCAAAAAACGATGGGTAATAAACTTCAATGACCCGATTGAGGTTCGGATAGGATTTTTTGGGTATGAAACTAACCAGTGACGGCTGAAAGCCATCATAGCTGTATAACTCACGGATACCTTCGTTTTGACTGGTTATGGCTCCCATAACTCTAAACGAGCGGAGAGTTATGGCCCTCCGAAGAATCGATATCCACATGGTGCAACATCTACGGTGCAAGGTGCAACATCCGTCCAAAATGACGAAACAGTGCCGTACGACCTTTAGAAATGGGTGAATGGATTTGAAACGGTGCAGTACCATGGTGCACCCCTCTCCGACGATGGTAACTCATAGACCAGCCACGGGGATCCCGTTTTACAGAAAAAATCCACGTGACGAAAAACGAAGGACAAAAAACTTTCATGACCCGATTGAGGTTCGGATAGGATTTTTTTGGCATGAAGCTAACCAGTGATGGCTAAAAGCCATCATAGCTTTAGAACTCACAGATACCTTCGCTTTGACTGGTTATGGCTCCTATAACTCTAAACGGGCCAAGAGTTATGGCCCTCCGAAGAATCGATATCCACAGGGTGCAACTTCTACGGTGCGAGGTGCAACATCCGTCCAAAATGACGGAACAGTGCCGCACGACCTTTCGAAATGGGTGCATGGATTTGAAACGGTGCAGTACCATGGTGCACCACTCTCCAGCGATGGTAAATCATAGACCAGCCACGGGGATCCCGTTTTACAGAGAAATTACACGTGACCAAAAAACGATGGGTAAAAAATTTCAATGACCCGATTGAGGTTCGGATAGGATTTTTTGGGTATGAAACTAACCAGTGACGGCTGAAAGCCATCATAGCTGTAGAACTCACGGATACCTTCGTTTTGACTTGTTATGGCTCCCATAACTCTAAACGAGCCAAGAGTTATGGGCCTCCGAAGAATCGATATCCACAGGGTGCAACATCAACGGTGCAAGGTGCAACATCCGTCCAATATGACGAAACAGTGCCGTACGACCTTTGCAAATGGGTGCATGGATTTGAAATGGTGCAGTACCATGGTGCACCACTCTCCAGCGATGGTAACTCATAGACCAGCCACGGGGATCCCGTTTTACAGAAAAATTCACGTGACGAAAAAACGAAGGGTAAAAAACTTCCATGACCCGATTGAGGTTCGGATAGGATTTTTTGGGTATGAAACTAACCTATGACGGCTGAAAGCCGTCATAGCTGTACAACTCACGGATACCTTCGTTTTGACTTTTTATGGCTCCCATAACTCTAAACGAGCCAAGAATTATGGCCCTCCGAAGAATCGATATCCACAGGGTACAACATCTACGGTGCAAGGGGCAACATCCGTCCAAAATGACGAAACAGTGCCGTACGACCTTTAGAATTGGGTGCATGGATTTGAAACGGTGCAGTTCCATGGTGCACCCCTCTCCAGCGATGGTAACTCATAGACCAGCCACGGGGATCCCGTTTTACAGAAAAAATCCACGTGACGAAAAAACGAAGGGTTAAAAACTTCCATGACCCGATTGAGGTTCAGATAGGATTTTTTGGGCATGAAACTAACCAGTGACGGCTGAAAGCCATCATAGCTGTAGAACTCACAGATACCTTCGTTTTGACTAGTTATGGCTCATGTAACTCTAAACGAGCCAAGAGTTATGGCCCTCCGAAGAATCGATATCCACAGGGTGCAACAGCTACGGTGCGAGGTGCAACATCCGTCCAGTATGACGGAACAGTACCGTACGACTTTAGAAATGGGTGCATGAATTTGAAACGGTGCAATACCATGGTGCACCACTCTCCAACGATGGTAAATCATAGACCAGCCACAAGGATCCCGTTTTACAGAAAAAATCCACGTGACCAAAAAAAGATGGGTAAAAAAGTTCAATGACCCGATTGAGGTTCGGATAGGATTTTTTGGGTATGAAACTAACCAGTGACGGCTAAAAGCCGTCATAGCTGTAGAACTCATGGATACCTTCGTTTTGACTGGTTATGGCTCCCATAAGTCTAAACGAGCCAAGAGTTATGGCCCTCCGAAGAATCGATATCCACAGGGTGCAACATCCACGGTGCAAGGTGCAACATCCGTCCAAAATGATGAAACAGCGCCGTACGACCTTTAGAAATGGGTGCATGGATTTGAAACAGTGCAGTACCATGGTGCACCACTCTCCAGCGATGGTAACTCATAGACCAGCCACGGCGATCCCGTTTTACAGAAAAATCCACGTGACGAGAAAACGAAGGGCAAAAAACATCCATGACCCGAATGAGGTTCGGATAGGATTTTTTGGGTATGAAACTAACTAGTGACGGCAGAAAGCCGTCATAGCTGTACAACTCACGGATACCTTCATTTTGACTGGTTATGGCTCCCATAACTCTAAACGAGCCATGAATTATAGCCCACCGAAGAATCGATATCCACAGGGTGAAACATCTACGGTGCAAGGGGCAACATCCGTCCAAAATGACGAAACAGTGTCGTACGACCTTTAGAAATGGGTGCATGGAATTGAAACGGTGCAGTACCATGGTGCACCACTCTCCAGCGATGGTAAATCATAGACCAGCCACGGGGATCCCGTTTTACAGAAAAGTCCACGTGACGAAAAAACGAAGGGTAAAAAACTTCCATGACCCGATTGAGGTTCGGATAGGATATTTGGGTATGAAGCTAACCAGTGATGGCTGAAAGCATCACAGCTGTAGAACTCACGGATATCTTCATTTTGACTGGTTATGGCTCCTGTAACTCTAAACGAGCCAAGAGTTATGTCCCTCCGAACAATCGATATCCACAGGGTGCAACATCTACGGTGCAAGGTGCAACATCCGTCCAAAATGACGAAACAGTTTCGTATGACCTTTAGAAATGGATGCATGGATTTGAAATGGTGCAGTACCATGGTGCACCAATTTCTAGCGATTGTAAATCATAGACCAGCCACGGGGATCCCGTTTTACAGAAAAAATCCTCGTGACGAAAAACGAAGGGTAAAAAGCTTCCTTGACCCGATTGAGGTTCGGATAGGATTTTTTGGGTATGAAACTAACCAGTGACGGCTGAAAGCCATCATAGCTGTAAATCTCATAGATACCTTCGTTTTGAATGGTTATGGCTCTCGTAACTCTAAACGAGCCAAGAGTTATGGCCCTTCGAAGAATCGATATCCACAGGGTGCAACATCTACGGTGCAAGGTGCAACATTCGTCCAAAATGATGAAACAGTGCCGTACGACCTTTAGAAATGGATGCATGGATTTGAAACGGTGCACTACCATGGTGCACCACTCTCCAGCAATGATAAATCATAGACCAGCCACGGGGATCCCGTTTTACAGAAAAAATCCACGTGACGAAAAAGCGAAGGGTAAAATACTTCCATGACCCAATTGATGTTCGGATAGGATTTTTTGGGTATGAAACTAACCAGTGACGGCTGAAAGCTGTCATAGCTGTAGAACTCACGGATACCTTCGTTTTGGCTGGTTATGGCTCCCGTAACTCTAAACGAGCCAAGAGTTATGGCCCTCCGAAGAATCGATATCCATGGGGTGCAACATCTACGGTGTAAGGTGCAAAATCCGTCCAAAATGACGAAACAGTGCCGTACGTCCTTTAGAAATGGGTGCATGGATTTGAAATGGTGTAGTATCATGGTGCACCACTCTCCAGCGATGGTAACTCATAGACCAGCCACGGGGATCCCGTTTTACAGAAAAAATCTACGTGACAAAAAAACGAAGGGTAAAAAACTTCCATGACCCGATTGAGGTTCGGATATGATTTTTTGGGTATGAAACTAACCAGTAACGGTAGAAAGCCATCATAGCTGTTGAACTCATAGATACCTTTGTTTTGACTGGTTATGGCTCCCGTAACTCTATACGAGCCAAGAGTTATGGCCCTCCGAAGAATCGATATCCACGGGGTGCAACATCTACGGTGCAAGGTGCCACATCCGTCCAAAATGACGAAACAGTGTCGTACGACCTTTAGAAATGGGTGCATGGATTTGAAACGGTGCAGTATCATGGTGCACCACTCTCCGGCGATAGTAGCTCATAGACCAGCCACGGGGATCCCGTTTTACAGAAAAAATCCACGCGACGAAAAAACGAAGGGTAAAAAACTTCCATGGCCCGATTGAGGTTCAGATAGGATTTTTTAGGCATGAAACTAACCAGTGACGGCTGAAAGCCATCATAGCTGTAGAACTCACGGATACCTTTGTTTTGACTGGCTATGGCTCCCGTAACTCTTAACGAGCCAAGAGTTATGGCCCTCCGAAGAATTGATATCCACAGGGTGCAACATCTACGGTGTTGTTGATACATGAAGATTTTTTGATCAATGACAATGTATAAAGGAAGAGATATATGCGAAATAGAGGAAGATCAATGAGATATAAACTTGAGTATGATTTTTATATATATAGGTTTATTTGTTAAAATCTATCCTCAAGAGTTGCACAAACACAAGAACACATTCATGATGCTTCAATTTTTCACTGTGCATACATCAAATTCTTCATAATGCATAAATTCATATGTCAGTCGACTATGCAGAATCTACCAGTCGACTGAACTGGCAAACATGTACAAATATGCACAGTTTCAGTCGACTAAATTTACTGCACATTCGACTGAAAATTTTCCAGAAAGATTCTTACTGTAATTTCAGTCGACTGAAATTCCTGTACAGTCGACCGAATTTGAACCTGCGAATTTTGCATGAAAGGACACCTTCTTCTTCCCAAGAGTTGCGACTGTTCTTCGATAGAAATGGAAGCTTCTCTTATCCACAACCCTTGGCAATACATGCATCCTTTTTACAACATAAATACATGATTCAAACATCATTCAAGATCACCGAATTCTCTTACTCTAATCTATCTATTTCTTGATCATATTTTCTAAACATTATCAAAGCAATTACTACTCTCTTTGCTTGAATCACTGTTTATATTTGATTCATAGCAAATTCATAATTCCTTAATCTTCACAAACATATTTCATATTCTTGAGGATAAGATTATAGAAACATTGTACTACAATAGACTCATTCGTGTTATAAAGAACACAACTAGTCAAAACTTGTTTAACATTGAGGTTTGAAGTCCTCTTAGGTAGTTTGAGGCAAAGAAATCCCGTTCGGTTGTTCGGGTAAGTTGTGAACGTATTCCTCCGGGTTAAGAGAGGGTTTTGTAGTTAGTGAAATACCTAAGTGAAGCTTAGGGACTGGACGTAGGACAAGTGATCCGAACCAGTATAAAATCTTGGTGCGATTTTTACTTACCATATAAACATTAACCATATAGCTATTCCATATTACACGATCCTACCGCATAGCCCCCTTTTTTAGTTGGTATCAGAGCAAGGCCATCCTATAACCATAACACCGTTATTAGACATATTGATAATATGGAAAATAACGCAAGTACAAGCACAACATGTTCCTATAGTTCCACATTTGCGGAAGGACAATCTACTCAAAGACCTCCTCTATTCAATGGACTAAACTATGACTACTGGGCTAAAAGGATGAGGATTTATATGCAAGCAACAAGTTTCGAAGCTTGGAATGCTACTCAAGCAGAGTTCATTGTACCTACAACCGATTATCCTACATGGACACAAATTCAAAAGAATGAAGCTAGTGCAAATGCCAAAGCTATGAATATGCTATTTTGCGCCTTGGATAGAAATGAATTCAACCGTGTTAGCATATGTACAACTGCATATCAGATATGGGAAACTCTTAAAGTCATACATGAAGGCACAAACAAGGTTAAACAAACAAAGATATCCACGCTGAAGAATCAATTCCAAAACTTTAGAATGCGACAAAATGAATCCATCAATGACATGTACTCAAGATTTCAAGACATTCATCATGCTCTAATCAGACTAGGAGAAAGATACACGGACTTTGACATTGTGTCTAAAGTTCTAAATTCACTCACTGATGAATGGGAGAGAAAAGTACTAGCAATCGAGGAAGCGAATGATTTATCTACAATGAAACAAGAAGAATTGATTGGAAATCTTATGTCTTATGAAGTAAATATGCAAGCTAAAAAGGATCAAGCTCAAGAAAGAAAGAATATTGCATTTCATGCGGAAAAGGAAGAATCAATGTCTGAAGATGAGGATCTAGCATTTATAGCCAAAAATTTCAAGAAATTCCTAAAGTATAGAAAAGGAAACAAAAATGGATTCAAAAAGAATTTCTTGAACAAACCATCATCCTCAAATATAGAATGCTTTAATTGTCACAAGAAAGGACACATGCAAAAGGATTGCCAAGAACAAAAGAAGGAAAATCAGAAAAGTTTCAACAACAAAAACAAAAAGGATAAATTCAAAAAGAAGGCATTCTCTGTAACATGGGACGATTCAGATTCATCTTCATCTGAAAGTGATAGTGATAGCGACAATGAACAAGCAAATGTATGCTTCATGGCTCAAGATTCTGAGGTAAGCAATTTAACTTTCGATGATTTAATTGAAGTAAACACTGAACTATTAAGCAAAATAAAAAGTCTTAAAAAGAAAATTAAGGAAATTCGTGAAAATCAAAACAAAGCTGAGTTTGAAAGAGATATGTTACATGATGAAAAGAAAATTCTTGAAGAAGAACTTGAAAAAGTTCAAGAATCTTATTCAAACTCAGAAACTCAATTATCACTTTTAAGTCAAGAAATTGAATCTCAAAAGACTAAGAATGATATAATTGCTTCTGAAAATCATGTGCTAAAAACAAAAATTAGACAAGTTGAGTTAGAAAACAATAGTCTTCAAGCTAGGTTAGATAATATTACTAAATGTTTGCGCCAAAATTGGTCACAAACCCCGATGATTATGAAAGCACCAGTGTATGAATATGAATCAGCAATATTCAAAGACAAATCACAGATCTAAGCACGAAATAGTAAATATAAACAAGAACACACGATTCATAGTGGTTCGGCTATCTCCGGCCTACGTCCACTTCAAAGGTTTTCCCTTTTATTGATGTTGTTCGCTGATTACAATTGATTACAGCGGATTACAATAGATTATAGCTCTGAAATTCAAGTACTACAGTGGTTGTAGAGAGCAAAGTAGAGCCTTGGTTGAATCTTGTTGCTTCAGAGTCTTGATCTTGCCAAAGAGAAGCCGGTCCCTTTTCCGAATGACCTGGGGGTCTATTTATAGGCGTAGGAGGCTGATATTTCTCCTAAAAATCAAGTAGACCACTTCTGGCACATGAGGGGGCCCACATGGCCGAAACCTGGAGATCTGGGCCCACATTGGGATCGATTCGACCCTAGGTTCGAATCGATCAAGAAATCGTCGAATCGTGATGAAACTTGGCGTGGACATTCTTCAACATGTAGATGAACTCCTGTAAAAATTTCATGGGATTTGGATCACTGGATTGAAAGTTATGATCGGTTCGAAATTGGATCCTTTGGCATTCTGTATGGTTCGAATCAATGTTATGGACTTGTTCGAATCGATCAGTTCGATTCGAGCACTTCGAATCGATCCAAGGGTTGGCGTGGCGCGCCTTCTTCGATTCGATCCAAGCTTTTCGCCGAGTTGAACGGGTTGAATCCGAGTTCTTTGCCGTGTTCACTGGATGGCTTCGTGTGTTGGATTCGAAGACACCATGGGGCGAGGTGACTTGGATGGAGTCGAAGCAAGGTTCAGCCCATGGATTCGAAGTTAGGTCATGGATGGATTCGAAGCAAGGCTATCTGGGGGTTTACTTGATAGAGTCAAAGCAAGGTCATTTCTCATGGATTCGAGGTAATGGCAACTCCATGGATACGAACTCTATAACCTGGAGGGATTCGAAGAGAGGACATCGTGATGGAGTCGAAGTCAATGGTTTCGAAGATGGAGTCGAAGGGAGAAGTTAGCTGATGGATTCGAACATGATGGACTCGAACCTGATGGGTTCGAGTGTGGCGTGGCTGTGTTATCGGTTCGAACGCAGGTGGGTTCGAACTAGATGGTTTCGAACCGATGGATGCGAAATCCATCGATTCGAACTGGGGCATATGGGTATGGATTTGAGGTGCGGCCTCACTTCTTGGTTTCAAACCAGATCAAAGGTGATGGGTTCGAACTGATCAATGTTCATCTTTCTTAACTTGAATCCATCATAACTTGAGCATACGACCTCGGATTGACTTGAAATTTGAAATGCAGACTTCTATGATCTTTCTTGTCGTGTCCTATCAATTGTGGCCCGTTCCGGACTCGGACAAAATTCATCGATGTCCATGGTTGTCCTGCAATGCATGGTTGACATCCATGAATAGTAATCATTGATTTTTAGTAAATTTTGGATATCTCAACTTTGCCAAAAGTTGGGATAACACTTTGCCCCCCAAAACATGCCTTTTTGTAAAAGGTATGTTTTGAATGGTCTTATATCAAGTGTAATGAATTCATGTTTCATTCATAGCTGTGGCATCATCAATCATGTTTGTGGCTGTTCGAAGCCAAATCAATATTCGTCCTTTCCGTAGAAGTTGAGAATGAAGTTTCGTAGTCTCTCCGGACTATTACTGGCTGCTCTTAACCCTTACTAAGTCCATTCTAGACTTAGTGATTGAATAGAAAGATCCTATTGCTCTCTGGCGTTGCCTTTTATCCCTTGCACTCTGGTCCCAGTTAGGACGTATAACGGTGTCATGGTCGTTCTGGACCGATCATAGCCTCTCCGGGCTCTTGCTGGATCCCATCCTGTCACTCTCCGGTGAAGGGGAAACAACGCTTAAGTGAGTTGATCCTGTCGCTCTCCGGCGAAGCAACTCACTTCCTGCACTCCGGTTCAGTGTATCTGAACGTTAAGCGATGTCTTGGTCGTTCGAGACCGATCATAGCCTCTCCGGGCTCTTGCTGGATCCCATTCTGTCACTCTCCGGTGAAGGGGAAACAACGCTTAAGTGAGTCGATCCTGTCGCTCTCCGGCGAAGCGACTCACTTCTTGCACTCCGGACCCCGTCTCTCGGGGTAGGGTCATAAAGCGATCATGTTTTATATTGGTAGTTAATGTTCATCCTTTGACTCTCCGGTCAAAAGGTTTATTGCAAGAAGTTCTAATTTATTTATTTAAATTCAAGTTCTAGATGTTCAATCTCAAACATCAGAAAAAGCTAAGAACTGCCTCTCCGGGCGTAGCGGTTTATCTCCATCTCAGAGCATGCCTAGGGATCTCTCCGGTTCACGTACATGTGTAAGTGGAGTAAACGTTCTGAAAATAAATCTAAATAAAATTATTTGACCGAAGTCCAAATCCTGGAGTTGGCCCATGCCATCTTTAATCAGTTGATGACGAGTCGTGATCCTGATCCAGGATCGTTCCTGTTAGGTGGAGGCGGTAGTTGTTCAAGCCTTGTCGCTGCTGTCCGTTCTCTGACAAATTGCGGCAATCTACCACTCCTAGCATGTTCTTCCACCTCATCCTTTAGGTGACGACATTCATCTGTAGTGTGCCTATCCAGCTCATGGAATAGACAATATTATCCAGTCCTGCGCTCCCGCTCGGTGGGATCCCTTATAGGTGGCTTTCGATAGGGGAGTTGCCCCCTAGTTTCAGTGTAGATTCTTTCTAGGCTTGCATTCAGATCAGTGCACTGCCTGAATCTTGGTTCTCGGAATTTCTTCCGTTTATCAGGACCATCACGTCTGTCATCCTGTTTCCTCTTTCCCTTGTCCACTCCGGACAGCTCTCTAGAGGTCCCTACGCTTTGCGTGGCATTTATTTCATGACTCTCGACTCGTGATTCTTCTAATCGGATGAATTTTTCATCTTTATGAAAGAATTCTCCAAGATCTTGCGGTGGATCTTTAGTTAGAGAATCCTTAAATTTGGTGCCCTCCGCGACTCCTGCTACCGCCGCCATTAAAATCATTGATGGATCCGAGCGATCCACAGAAGTCACTGTCACGGTGAATCTTAGTAGGAAATCTTTTATGGACTCTCCGGTCCTCTGCTTGATTGAAGCTAAAGTCATCACACTCTTGGGTCGCATCACGTGGACCCTAAACTGTCTCATGAAGCAATCTACAAGCTCGCTCCATGTTCCGATTGATCCAGTCTCTAGTTGTCTGAACCATAGTGAAGCTAAATCTGTCAAATATAGAGGGAAGCATCGTGCCATCACTTCCTCGGATGCCCCCAGCACTTCCATGTGCCTAATATATCTTGTAATATGCATGGTCGGGTCTGATCTCCCGTCATATGGTTCTAGCGCTGGTAGTTTGAACTTCGGAGGGTTCCTTGCGTTTCAGATGTTTGAAGTGAATGGACTCCGACTAACTTCTTCCAGACCTCCGCTAGGCAATCCTCCTCTCATGATACGTCGCATGAGGCCAATCATTCTTTCGTCTCCTTCCAGTGGTTGACCTTTTGTTAAGCTTCTATCCTGCCCCCCGAGCCTTGAAGGGAATTCTGGTACATAGTCTTCTGGTGGCTCGTTAGCGTAAGCATTGGCTCCAGCCTGTTGAGCTCCGTCCGTTGGCCTTCCAGTATCGGACCCTGAGGGTCTGCCCCCAAGTCCTTGTTGATCACCTTCAACTCCTGCGTTCCGGTCTTGAACCTGTCCTTCATTGGCTTCACCAATCCTGATTCCTTGTCCCGCACTCGTAGCTGTTGTAGTTGGTCCAAGGTTTTGCATGTTTGCTGCCCTCATTTGCTCGAGGAAATTCTGCAGCATTTCCTGTTGACTCTTCATCATGCTTTCGCGCAATGAATTAGCCATAGCCTCCATCTCGTCTCTGGTGATGTAGACGGAAGCTTGTCCTTCTCCTGATCCGGAGGATGCTTCTTGGCTTCCTCCTTGTTGGCTCCTATCAATCCTCTGTCTTGTTTGTCGAGTCATTGTCTCTGAATTGGATGTAGCGGGTGCTAGTTCTTCTCAGTGAAAGCACCAAAGTGTTTGCGCCAAAATTGGTCACAAACCCCGATGATTATGAAAGCACCAGTGTATGAATATGAATCAGCAATATTCAAATACAAATCACAGATCTAAGCACGAAATAGTAAATATAAACAAGAACACACGATTTATAGTGGTTCGGCTATCTCCGGCCTACGTCCACTTCAAAGGTTTTCCCTTTTATTGATGTTCTTCGCTGATTACAATTGATTACAGCGGATTACAATAGATTATAGCTCTGAAATTCAAGTACTACAATGGTTGTAGAGTGCAAAGTAGAGCCTTGGTTGAATCTTGTTGCTTCAGAGTCTTGATCTTGCCAAAGAGAAGCCGGTCCCTTTTCCGAATGACCTGGGGGTCTATTTATAGGCGTAGGAGGCTGATATTTCTCCTAAAAATCAGGTAGACCACTTCTGGCACGTGAGGGGGCCCACATGGCCGAAACCTGGAGATCCGGGCCCACATTGGGATCGATTCGACCCTAGGTTCGAATCGATCAAGAAATCGTCCAATCGTGATGAAACTTGGCGTGGACATTGTTCAACATGTTGATGAACTCCTGTAAAAATTTCATGGGATTTGGATCAGTGGATTGAAAGTTATGATCGGTTCGAAATTGGATCCTTCGGCATTCTGTATGGTTCGAATCGATGTTATGGAATTGTTCGAATCGAACAGTTCAATTCGAGCACTTCGAATCGATCCAAGGGTTGGCGTGGCGCGCGTTCTTCGATTCGATCCAAGCTTTTCGCCAAGTTGAATGGGTTGAATCCGAGTTCTTTGCCGTGTTCACTGGATGGCTTCGTTTGTTGGATTCGAAGACAGCATGGGGCGAGGTGACTTGGATGGAGTCGAAGCAAGGTTAAGTCCATGGATTCGAAGTTAGGTCATGGATGGATTCGAAGCAAGGCTATCTGGGGGTTTACTTGATGGAGTTGAAGCAAGGTCATTTCTCATGGATTCGACGTAATGGAAACTCCATGGATACGAACTCTATAACCTGGAGGGATTCGAAGAGAGGACATCGTGATGGAGTCGAAGTCAATGGTTTCGAAGATCGATTCGAAGGGAGAAGTTAGCTGATGGATTCGAACATGATGTACTCGAACCTGATGGGTTCGAGTGTGGCGTGGCTGTGCTATCGGTTCAAACGCAGGTGGCTTCGAACTAGATGGTTTCGAACCGATGGATGCGAACTCCATCGATTCGAACTGGGGCATATGGGTATGGATTCGAGGCGCGACCTCACTTCTTGGTTTCGAACCAGATCAAAGGTGATGGGTTCGAACTGATCAATGTTCATCTTTCTTAACTTGAATCCATCATAACTTGAGCATACGACCTCGGATTGACTTGAAATTTGAAATGCAGACTTCTATGATCTTTCTTGTCGTGTCCTATCAATTGTGGCCCGTTCTGGACTCGGACAAAATTCATCGATGTCCATGGTTATCCTGCAATGCATGGTTGACATCCATGAATAGTAATCATTGATTTTTAGTAAATTTTGGATATCTCAACTTTGCCAAAAGTTGGGATAACGCTAAAAATGTTTCTAACTTTAATAAAGGAAGAGAAAATTTATCTAAAATTTTAGAAAATTCTCAATCCTCTTCAAACAAACATGGATTAGGATATAAAAAGGAAGTAAAAATTTCTAAAAGTAAAAATTTTAAAAATTCAAAACAACAAATATTACTGCAAGAACCTAATCAAACAAAAATAGAAACCAAGATAGTCAAAATTTGGATTCCAAAAACTAACAATATTTTAATTAAGAATAAATATATTAAAACATTTATAGATAATGTTCACCATAATAAAAACTATATTTATAAAAAGGATACTAAACCAAATTGGGTTTGGTTTCCTAAACTCTAACTTTTTTAGGACCCTATTAAAAGGTGGGTACCAATAATTTCATATCTGTTTTCAGGTCCCACTCAAAAAGAAAAAATGGATATTAGACAGTGGTTGTTCAAAACACATGACCGGAGACAAAGATATGCTTACAAACATCACATACTTTAATGGTGGCTCGGTTACCTTCGGAGACAATTCAAAAGGCTATATCATTGGCAAAGTAGATGTGAACAATTACGGTACATCAAAATTACCTTTTATAACAAATGTTTCATTAGTTAAAAATTTAAAACATAATCTACTTAGCATAAGTCAACTATGTGACAAAGGTTTTAAAATAATTTTTTCGGATAATAAATGTAGTATTTTTGATCAAAATCAAAATCTAGTTTTTGAAGGAAATAGAGATAGAAATATTTACGTTTTAAATATGAATATTAATCATAATACAAGTATGTGTCTACTTGCCAAAGACAATGATCCTTGGTTATGGCACAAAAGATTTTGTCATATAAATTTTAAAACTATTAGAAAACTTTCTAAAAATGATTTAGTAAGAGGTCTACCCAAGATAAACTTTAAAATAAATAATTTTTGTGATGATTGTCAAAAAGGTAAATTAACAAAATCATCTTTCAAATCTAAGAAAATTATTTAGACTTCACAACCATTAGAATTATTACATATGGATTTGTTTGGACCAACACAAGTTCAATCCATTAATCATAATCGATACGTATTTGTAATAGTTGATGATTTCTCGAGATATACATGGACTATTTTTATGAAAAATAAAAGTGATACTTTTGAAAATTTTAAAACATTTGTCAAAAGAAATCAAAATACTAAAGACTTAAAAATTAAAAATATTCGAAGCGATCATGGAGGAGAATTCAAAAACGAGGATTTTGAAATTTTTTGTAAAAAGAAAGGAATAAATCATAATTTTTCATTTCCTAGAACTCCTCAACAAAATGGAGTTGTAGAAAGAAAGAATAGAACATTACAAGAATGCGCAAGAACATTATTAAATGGA
Source organism: Allium cepa (assembly GCA_030765085.1). Classification (NCBI taxonomy): domain Eukaryota; kingdom Viridiplantae; phylum Streptophyta; class Magnoliopsida; order Asparagales; family Amaryllidaceae; genus Allium; species Allium cepa. Next base: position 29,552,429 of record CM060943.1, on the reverse strand, counting down.
TGTTCTTTACCAAAACATTTTTGGGCAGAAGTCGTTGCTACTGCATGTTACGTATTAAATAGAATATCAATTAGACCACTAACTAAAAATACTTCTTATGAACTATTTAAAAACAAAAAGCCAAATATATCGTATTTTAAAGTATTTGGATCAAAATGTTTCATTTTAAATACAAAAGATCAATTAGGAAAATTCGATCCAAAAGCCGACGAAGGAGTTTTCGTAGGATACTCGGAACGAAGTAAAGTATATCGAGTATTTAATAAACATAAAAACATAATTGAATAAACTTTACATATATCTTTTGATGAAAATTTTAATAGAAATTTAAGTATAAAAGATGATGAAGAATTAATAAATACAGAAGAAACAAATCTTGAAAATAATAATTTAAGATCCCCTCCTAGAATATTAAGAGATCATCCAACTCAAAATATTATAGGAGAAATAAATTCTCAAGTTAGAACAAGAAATCAACTAAATCAAATGGGTCATGTAGCTTTCATTTCATCAACAGAACCTAAAAATCCTAAAGAAGCATCAACAAATGATTATTGGATTATTGCTATGCAAGAATAATTAAATCAATTTGAACGTAATAACGTCTGGGAATTAGTTCCCCGTCCTAATAATCAATCAGTAATAGGAACAAAATGGATTTACAAAAATAAAGTAGATGAATTAGGTAATATAACAAGAAATAAAGCTAGACTAGTAGCACAAGGATATAATCAAGAAGAAGGTATTGATTTTGAAGAAACATTTTCTCCCGTCGCAAGACTTGAAGCAATTCGTATACTTTTAACTTTTGCATGTTTTAACAATTTCAAACTTTATCAAATGGATGTGAAAAGTGCATTTTTAAATGGTTTTATTAAAGAAAATGTATATGTAGAACAACCTCCTTTATTTATACACGAAAAATATCCAGATCATGTCTATAAATTAAAGAAAGCACTATATGGTCTTAAACAAGCACCTCGTGCTTGGTATGAAAGACTTAAAAGTTATTTATTAATTTCGGGATTTAAAATTGGAAAAGTCGATCAAACACTCTTTATTAAAAATACTACAAAAGACATTTTAATAATTCAAATATATGTAGATGATATTATATTTGGATCAACAAATGAAAATTTATGCAAAGAATTTTCAAATATAATGACTAAAGAGTTTGAGATGTCTCATATGGGAGAATTATCATACTTTCTTGGACTTCAAATAAAACAATTATCAAATGGAATTTTTATAAACCAAGAGAAATATTGTACAAACTTAATTAAACGTTTCGGAATGGAAAACACTTCAGCTAAACCTACTCCTATGAGTACTACTACTCATCTCGATCGAGATGAAAATGGCAAAAGTATAGATCAAAAATTATATAGAAGTATGATAGGTTCCTTACTTTACTTAACCGCAAGTAGACCAGACATAATGATGAGTGTATGCTTATGTGCACGTTTTCAATCCAATCCTAAAGAATCACATTTAAGAGCAGTTAAACGAATTATACGATATCTTAACTACACAAAAGACTTTGGACTTTTTTATCCAAAAGAATGTCCATTTGAATTAGTATCATTCAGTGATGCTGATTTTGGTGGATCTCGAACAGATAGAAAAAGTACAAGTGGTGCATGTCATTTTATTGGAAAATCACTTGTATCATGGTTTAGTAAGAAACAAAATTGCGTCTCACTTTCCACCTGCGAAGCAGAGTATATATCACCCGCATTAGCTTGTACTCAAGTTATATACATGCAACAAACACTCAAAGATTTTAATATAAATTTAACAAATTCTACAATATATTGTGATAACACTAGTACAATAAACTTATCTAAAAATCCAGTTAATCACTCTCGTACAAAACATATAGATATTCGTCACCATTTTTTACGTGACAATATCGAAAAAGGTATAATTAATTTAGAACATATTTCTACCGAAAATCAAATTTCCGATATATTTACTAAACCCTTATTAGAAAATTCCTTCATAAAACTTCGACGAGTATTAGGGATAATATCCTTTAAAGATATCAATTAAATTTACAGTAGATATATACATATTTCAGTCGACTAAAATAATTTATCCAGTCGACTGAATAAAAAATCAAGAGTTATTCTCAGCTATATTATAAACCTCACATTTTTTTAATTGATTTATTAATAACAACCTTACATTTTTAACAAATTTTTCCTTAATCATTGAATATTTATGTGGTTACAAATCTTAGCTAAACAATAACCATTAATTATTTAGTCAAATTCTATTATAAATTCTTAAAAAAATTAGTTTTTAAACATCTAAATTTTACAATTAAAAACTTAACAAACTCAAAATGTCGTCTAACAATTCCTACTCTCCAATCAACATTTTCTCCACCTTCACCAAAACTCCCCACACCAACACCACCACATGAGCCGATGTATAATTTGAAAAATTATCGTATTGGTTTCACTCAAGAAACCAAGAAGGCTAAGCACGGACTTTTTATTTCTCCGGACACGAATAGAAAGATTGATGAGATTCATCACTTTCAACAACAACAGATTGACCTTCAACGAGAACTCTATTTCGAGCAAAAGATTACAACTAGACGTTTGAGCTTCCTAGAGCAAATTGGCTTACGTTTCTGTGGATCAAAGAAGAACGAAGTGGCTGAGCCCCTACCTCGACCCGTCAGTTCATTTGATCCATCTTCATCTTATCGTACACCAAATGAACCCGTCAATCCATGGATGTCTCCTAAGACACCACAATATAGTCCGAATTCATGGGATAGAAATTACATGAAGAATGAAGGAAAGAAGAATCCAAGTCCTTCCCAAAAGAAATAATTCAATTTTGAAATATATTATTTGTAACTATGTTTTCTTAAAATAAATTGTTTAAATTCAAAATGAACCTGAAACAACAAAAGTACATGGTTCAGTCGACTGAACTTATAAGCCCAGTCGACTGAATGCAAACAGAAAACATTTTTTTCATATTTTCAGTCGACTGGTAAATTCTGCACAGTCGACTGAAACTTAACAGAAACTCTCGGGAAAGTATTCAGTCGACTAAAATCTCTGTTCAGTCGACTGAATTCAAACCTAAAAAGTTTCGGTCTACAATTCAGTCGACTTAACAGCATTTTCAGTCGACTGAACGGGCTTTTCCAGGTAAAATTCCCTTTATTTACATCAGTTTTTCTCTCCCAAAATCACTTTTTCCATCTTCTTCCCCAAATTTTCTCAAAACCCTAGATCTCAAATACTTCCAATCTCCCTCAAATAAAAAGCAAATGGCACCAAAACGATCTAGAGCATCATCCTCTTCAACCTCCGAGCCCATTGATGCTCAAATTGCTCAATGGCTATATGATGAAGTCGCGATAACCCGATGGAACAAGACGAAGAACTCAAGAATATTCGAGCATTCCTTTGTAGACTTCCAAAGTCTTCACACCTACAACATCCAAGAGCTCACTGATCGAGCAGGCTTAACTCCTCTTCTTGATTTGAAACGGAATGACATTGCCATAAATCATATTATGGTCAAGTTGTTCTACGCAAATCTCAATCTTGGACATCAAACTCCAAGGAATCCAAACGATAGTGTTTGGAGCATGGTCTGCGGAAAGAAGGTTTGGTTTTCTTTGGATCGAATAGCTCACATTTTAGGGTCAACTAATATCGGAAGGAAACTAGAAGAAATAGGGTTCAATCCACAAATTCGTGATAACATAAATCACCAATTTATGGATGATAATATAAATTTCCGAGAGTTCAAATCTACTTCTCTTCGACCTCGAGCAAGAATTCTTCATAAAATTCTAATGAGAACGATCACTCCTCGCACGGGCTCATATGAAATTGTTTACCCAATTAACTATCGAGCTTTATATGCTATCTTTGGCAATATTAAAGTCAATTGGGTACAAATAATCCTTGATGAGTTTCTCTCGTTTCATAATGGTAAAATGCGCACAATTTATTTTGGAGAATATATCATGCGACTTCTCCTCAATGTTGATACACCATTACCGGATTCAGAAAACACAATGGTCCATCAAATAAACCATCGGACCATAAGCCTTATGCAACTTACTACTCGACCTCCTCGATTTATATCACTTGCCGAATGGGAAGCCAGGCGTCAAGAGCAACAACAACAACCACCGCCACCTCAACACGAAGAGCATTTCGAACAAGAAGAAGAAATTCGTCTTGTTGACCCGACCTATACTACCAACCAATCCTTAAGAATATTATCAAGAAATCAACAAATTCTTGATAATCGTCTTAAAAAGGTGGATAATAAGCTTGACAAAATCGAAGGATTTTTTAATAAGCTTTGGGACGCTATCTCGTGCTCAAGCACCACTACCGCTTCAACATCTCGTGGCAAGCGTCCTGCACCAACACTTACATGGACGTCATCCGAGGAGCATACCAGTAGCAGCACAAGCGGAGCTAGTGGTGGACAAGGAGGAAGAGCTTATCGACCATCAACAGGAGGACCAGTCATTAGAGAACCAGGAGACAGAGAAGGTTCTTAAGATTGGGATAGGGATCAGTAATGTATTTGAGTTGTTGTTCTATATTTCTTGCAACTATGACATTTGAACTATTATGTTTTATGCATTTTTTTATGCAATTCTAAGATTCATTATCTTTGGTTTAAAGTGTTTGTTTTATTACCATGCAACTACGGTTATTACTTCCTTTTTGTCGATGACAAAGGGGGAGAAAATCTATGGTACTAACTTTGTTTTGTAGGAAAGATAGGTGTATTCATTCAGGTGGAGAAATTTTAAACATCTTTAGAAAATCAAGTATTGTCGTCAATCAAAAAGGGGGAGAATGTTGATACATGAAGATTTTTTGATCAATGACAATGTATAAAGGAAGAGATACATGCAAAATAGAGGAAGATCAATGAGATATAAACTTCAGTATGATTTTTATATATATATAGGTTTATTTTTTTAAAATCTATCCTCAAGAGTTGCACAAACACAAGAACACATTCATGATACTTCAATTTTTCACTGTGCATACTTCAAATTCTTCATAATGCATAAATTCATATGTCAGTCGACTGTGCAGAATCTACCAGTCGACTGAACTGGCAAACATGTACAAATATGCACAGTTTCAGTCGACTAAAATTACTGCACAGTCGACTGAAAATTTTCCAGAAAGATTCTTACTATAATTTCAGTCGACTGAAATTCCTGTACAGTTGACTGAATTTGAACCTGCGAATTTTTCATGAAAGGACACCTTCTTCCCAAGAGTTGCGACTATTCTTCAATAGAAATGGAAGCTTCTCTTATCCACAACCCTTGGCAATACATGCATCCTTTTTACAACTATAAATACATGATTCAAAAATCATTCAAGATCACCGAATTCTCTTACTCTAATCTATCTATTTCTTGATCATATTTTCTACACATTATCAAAGCAATCACTACTCTCTTTGCTTGAATCACTGTTTATATTTGATTCATAGAAAATTCATAATTCCTTAATCTTCACAAACATATTTCGTATTCTTGAGGATAAGATTATAGGAACATTGTACTACAATAGACTCATTCATGTTATAAAGAACACAACTAGTCAAAACTTGTTTAACATTGATGTTTGAAGTCCTCTTAGGTAGTTTGAGGCAAAGAAATCCCGTTCGGTTGTTCGGGTAAGTTGTGAACCTATTCCTCCGGGTTAAGAGAGGGTTTTGTAGTTAGTGAAATACCTAAGTGAAGCTTAGGGACTGGATGTAGGACAAGTGATCCGAACCAGTATAAAATCTTGGTGCGATTTTTACTTACCATATATACATTAACCATATAGCTATTCCATATTACACGATCCTACCGCATAGCCCCCTCTTTCAGGTGCAAGGTGCAACATCCGTCCAAAATGACGAAACAGTGCCGTACGACCTTTTGAAAAGGGTGCATGGATTTGAAATGGTGCAGTACCATGGTACACCACTCTCCAGCAATGGTAAATCATAGACCAGCCACGGGGATCCCGTTTTACAGAAAAAATCCACGTGACGAAAAAACGATGGGTAAAAAACTTCCATGACCCGATTGTTGTTCGGATAGGATTTTTTTGGCATGAAACTAACCAGTGATGGCTGAAAACCGTCATAGCTGTAGAACTCACAGATACCTTCGTTTTGACTGGTTATGGCTCCCGTCACTCTCAACGAGCCAAGAGTTATGGCTCTCCGAAGAATCGATATCAACAGGGTGCAACATCTACGGTGCAAGGTGCAACATCCGTCCAAAATGAAGAAACTGTGCCATACGACCTTTAGAAATGGGTGCATGGATTTGAAACGGTGCAGTACCATAGTGCACCACTCTCCAACGATGGTAAATCATAGACTAGCCACCGGGATTCCATTTTACAGAAAAAATCCACGTGAAAAAAAAACGAAGGGTAAAAAACTTCCATGACCCGATTGAGGTTCGGATAGAATTTTTTGGTATGAAACTAACCAGTGACGGCTGGGAGCTGTCATAGCTGTAGAACTCACAGATACCTTCGTTTTGACTGGTTATGACTCCCGTATTTCTAAACGAGCCAAGAGTTATGGCCCTCCAAAGAATCGATATCCACAGGGTGCAACATCTACAGTGCAAGGTGATACATCCGTCCAAAATGATGAAACAGTGTCGTACGACCTTTAGAAATGGGTGCATGGATTTGAAACGGTGCAGTGCCATGGTGCACCACTCTCCAGCGATGGAAACTCATAGACCAGCCACGGGGATCCCATTTTACAGAAAAAATCCACGTGACAAAAAAACGAAGGGTAAAAAACTTCCATGACCCGATTGTGGTTCGGATTGGATTTTTTGGGTATGAAACTAACCAGTGATGGAAGAAAGCTGTCATAGCTGTAGAACTCACAAATACCTTCGTTTTGACTGGTTATGGCTCCCGTAACTCTAAACGAGCCAAGAGTTATGGCCCTCTGAAGAATCGATATCCACAGGGTGCGACATCTACGGTGCAAGGTGCAACATCCATCCAAAATGACGAAACAGTGCCGTACGACCTTTAGAAATGGGTGCATGGATTTGAAATAGTGCAGTACCATGGTGCACCACTCTCCAGCGATGGTAACTCATAGACCAGCCACCGGGATCCCATTTTATAGAAAAAATCCACGTTGTTTGCGCCAAAATTGGTCACAGACCCCAAGTATTGTGAAAGCACCAGTGTATGAATACAAATCAGCAATATTCAAACACAAATCACAGATCTAAGCAAGCAATACGCAGAACTACAGAAAGTATGAACATGAGCACACGATTTATAGTGGTTCGGCTATCTCCGGCCTACGTCCACTTCAAAGGTTTTAACTTTTATTGATATTCTTCGCTGATTACAGTTGATTACAGCGGATTACAATGGATTATAGCTCTAAAATTCGAGTACAACAGTAGTAGTGAAGTGTACAGTAGAGTCTGGCAGAGTCTGGGTGTTTCCAAATCAAGCTCCCCCTCTCTGAATGACCTGGGGCTCTATTTATAGCTGTAGGAGGCTGATATTTCTCCTAAAAATCCGGTAGACCACTTCTGGCACGTGAGGGGGCCCACATGGCCGAAACCTGGAGATCCGAGCCCATTTTGGCATCGATTCGAACTCCATTCGAATCGATCGTAAAATCATCCAATCGGGGTGAAATTTGGTGTGGGCATTCTTCAACATGTAGGCAAGCTCCTGTAAAAATTTCATGGCATTTGGATCGAGGGATTGAGAGATATGATCGATTCGAAGTGGAGATTTACGTTTGGCTGTTTGGGTCGAATTGATCCCTTTGAACCCACTCCCTTCGAATCCATCAGCGCAAGCAGTTTTGTGATGAGGTGGCGCGCGTCCTTCGAGTCGATCCGGCCTTCTCTCCTGGTTGAAAGCTTCGTCTCCGTGGATCTTGCCGACTTCGCATCGTGGAGTGACACGTCATCCAAGTTAGTTTACTCGGTGGAGGCGAGCGAGTGAATGTTTTCTGGATTCGAACGCGACCGATTCGAACTGAGGTACCTTAATGGGTTCGAACTCGATCGATTCGAACAAGTTCGTTTCGAAGCAACCAACTGTAGATGGATTCGAACCTGGTGGGTTTGCATGGAGCGAGCTGTTGATAGATGCGAACTACACGGAGTCGAGTTGAGACATGTGGATGGATTCTAAGGTAGCCCATCGTAATGGGTTCGAAGGATTTCATCATGTTGGGTTCGAACGGGGAAGGCACGGATGGATTCGAAGTAGGGGTTCGAACAGGGGTATCCTATGGATTCGAACCGAGCAAGGTTCATCTCCCTCAAACTAAATCCATCATTTCTTGAGCATACGAACTCAGATTGACTTGAAATTTGAACCACTGGCTTCTATGATCTTTCAGGTCATGTCCTATCAATTTTAGCTCAATCTGGACTCGGACAAAATTCATCGATATCCATGGTTACCCTGCAGTACATAGTTGATACTCAAGAATAATAATCATTGATTCTCAGTAAATTTTGGATATCTCAACTTTGCCAAAAGTTGGGATAAAACTTTGCCCCCCAAAACATGCCTTTTGGTAAAAGGTATGTTTTTAACGGTCTTAAATCGAATGTAATAAATTCACGTTTCATTGATAGCTGCAGTATTATCAATCAAGTCTATGGCTGTTCGAAGCCGAATTAGCATTCATTCTTTCTGTAGAAGTTGAGAATGAAGATCTGTGGTCTCTCCGGACTATTAATGGCTACTCTGAACCCTTACTAAGTCCATTCTAGACTTAGTGATTGAATAGAGAGATCCTACTGTATTCCAGCGTTGCCTTCTATCCCTTGCACTCTGGTCCTGGTTAGGACGTATAGCGATGTCATGGTTGTTCTGGACCGACCATAGCCTCTCCGGGCTCTTGCTGGATCCCATCATGTCACTCTCCGGTGAAGGGGAAACAGCGCTTAAGTGAGTTGATCCTGTCACTCTCCGGCGAAGCAATTCACTTCTTGCACTCCGGTTTAGTGTATCTGAACATTAAGCGATGTCTTGGTCGTTCGAGACCGATCATAGCCTCTCCGGGCTCTTGCTGGATCCCATCCTGTCACTCTCCGGTGAAGGGGAAACAGCGCTTAAGTGAGTTGATCCTGTCGCTCTCCGGCGAAGCAACTCACTTCTTGCACTACGGACCCCGCCTCTCCGGGTAGGGTCATAAAGCGATCATTTTTATATTGGTATTTAATGTTCATCTTCTGACTCTTTGGTCAAAAGGTTTATTGCAAGAGATTCTAATTTATTTATTAAAATTCGAGTTCTAGATGTTCAATCTCAAACATCATAAAAAGCTAAACATTGCCTCTCTAGGCGTTTCGGTTCATCTCCATCTCAGAGCATGCCTAAGGATCTCTCCGGTTCCCGTACATGTGTAAGTGGAGTAACCGTTTATTCTGAAAACAAATCTAAATAGAATTATTCGACCGAAGTCCAAATCCTAGACTTGGCCCTTGCCATCTTTAATCAGTGGATGACGAGTCGTGATCCTGACCCAGGATCGTTCCTGTTAGGTGGAGGCGGTAGTTGTTCAGGCCTGACCGCCGCTGTCCGTTCTCTGACAAATATTGGCAATCTACCACCCCTGGCATGTTCTTCCACCTTATCCTTTAGGTGGCGGAATTCATCTGTGGTGTGCCCATCCAGCTCATGGAATAGGCAATATTTTCCAGTCCTGCGCTCCCGCTCAGTGGGATCCCTTATAGGTGGCTTTCGATAGGGGAGTTGCCCCCGAGTTTCAGTGTAGATTCTTTCTAGGCCTGCAGTCAGATCTGTGTACTGCCTAAATCTTGGTTCTCGGAATTTCTTCCGTTTATCAGGACCATCATGTCTATCACCCTGTTTCCTTTTTCCCTTGTCCGCGAGGTTCCTTCGCTCTGAGCAACATTTGTTTCCAGCCTCTCGGCTCGTGATTCTTCTTGTCGGATGAACTTTTCAGCTTTATGAAAGAACTCTCCAAGATCTTGTGGTGGATCTTTAGTCACAGAATCTTTAAATTTGGTGCCTTCCGCGACTCCTGCCACCGCCGCCATCAAAATCATCGATGGATCCGGGCAACCTATAGAAGTCACTGTTACATTGAATCTTAGTAGGAAATCTTTTATGGACTCTCCGGTCGTTTGCTTGATTGAAGCTAAAGTCATCACACTCTTGGGTCGCGTCACATGGACCCTAAATTGCTTCATGAAGCAGTCTACAAGCTCGCCCCATGTTCTGATTGATCCAGTCTCTAGTTGCCTGAACCAAAGCGCAGCCAAATCTGACAAATATAGAGGGAAGCATCGTGCCATCACTTCCTCGAATGCCCCAAGCACTTCCATGTGCCTAATATATCCGGTAATATGCATGGTCGGGTCTGACCTCCCGTCATAAGGTTCTAGCGTTGGTAGTTTGAATTTTGGAGGGTTCCTTGCGTTTCGGATGTTCGGAGTGAACGGACTCCGACTAACTTCTTCCAGCCCTCCGCTAGGCAGTCCTCCTCTCATGATTCGTCGCATTAGGCCAATCATTCTCTCATCTCTGTCAAGGGGTTGGTCCCTGGCCACATTCCTGTCCTGCCCCCCGAGCCTTGAAGGGAATTCTGGTACATACTCTTCGGGTGGCTCGTTAGCATATGCGTTGGCTCCAACTTGTTGAGCTCCGTCTATTGGTCTTCCAGTATCGGACCCTGAGGGTCTGCCCCCAAGTCCTTGCCGACTAACTTCAGCTCCTGCATTCTGGTCTCGAACCTGACCTTCATTAGCTTCTGTAATCCTGATTCCTTGTCCCGCACTTGCAGTTGTTGTAGTTGGTCCAAGGTTTTGTACATTTGTCGCCCTCATTTGTTCGAGGAAATTCTGCAGCATCTCCTGTTGGGTCTTCATCATGCTTTCGCGTATTGAATTAGCCATAGCCTCCATCTCGTCTATAGCGATGTAGATGGAAGCTTGTCCTTCTCCTGCTCCTGAGGATGCTTCTTGGCTTCCTCCCTGTTGGCTCCGATCAACTCTTTGTCTTATTTGTTGGGTCATTGTCTCTGAATCGGAATTCTTCAAACTTTTAGATCCGAACTCTGAATCTGATGTAGCGGGTGTTGGTCCTTCTCAGTGAAAGCACCAAAGTGTTTGCGCTCAAATTGGTCACAAACCCCAAGTATTGTGAAAGCACCAGTGTATGAATACAAATCAGCAATATTCAAACACAAATCACAGATCTAAGCAAGCAATACGCAGAACTACAGAAATTATGAACAAGAGCACACGATTTATAGCGGTTCGACTATCTCCGGCCTATGTCCACTTCAAAAGTTTTAACTTTTATTGATATTCTTCGCTGATTACAGTTGATTACAGCGGATTACAATGGACTATAGCTTTGAAATTCGAGTACAACGGTAGTAGTGAAGTGCGCAATAGAGTCTGGCAGAGTCTGGGTGTTTCCAAATCAAGCTCCCCCTCTCTGAATGACCTGGGGCTCTATTTATAGCTGTAGGAGGCTGATATTTCTCCTAAAAATCCGGTAGACCACTTCTGGCACGTGAGGGGGCCCACATGGCCAAAACCTGGAGATCCAGGCCCACTTTGGCATCGATTCGAACTCCATTCGAATCGATCATAAATCATCCAATCGGGGTGAAATTTGGTGTGGGCATTCTTCAACATGTACGCAAGCTCCTATAAAAATTTCATGGCATTTGGATCGAGGGATTGAGAGATATGATCGATTCGAAGTGGAGATTTTCGTTTGGCTGCTTGGGTCGAATCGATCCCTTCGAACCCACTCCCTTTGAATCCATCAGCGCACGCGGTTTTGTGATGAGGTGGCGCGCGTCCTTCGAGTCGATCCGGCCTTCTCTCCTGGTTGAACGCTTCGTCTCCATGGATCTTGCCGACTTCGCATCGTGGAGTGGCACGTCATCCGAGTTAGTTTACTCGGTGGATGCGAGCGAGTGAATGTTTTCTGGATTCGAACGCGACTGATTCGAACTGAGTTACCTTAATGGGTTCGAACTCGATCGATTCGAACAAGTTCGTTTCGAAGCAACCAACTCTCGATGGATTCGAACCTGGTGGGTTTGCATGGAGCGAGGTGTTGATGGATGCGAACTACACGGAGTCGAGTTGAGACATGTGGATGGATTCGAAGGTAGGCCATCGTGATGGGTTCGAAGGATTTCATCATGTTGGGTTCGAACGGGGCAGGCGCGGATGGATTCGAAGTAGATGGGTTCGAACAGGGGTATCCTATAGATTCGAACCGGGCAAGGTTCATCTCCCTCAAACCGAATCCATCATTTCATGAGCATACAAACTCGGATTGACTTGAAATTTGAACCACTGGCTTCTATGATCTTTCTGGTCATGTCCTATCAATTGTAGCTCAATCTGGACTCGGACAAAATTCATCGATATCCATGGTTATCCTGTAGTACATAGTTGATACTCAAGAATAATAATCATTGATTCTCGGTAAATTTTGGATATCTCAACTTTGCCAAAAGTTGGGATAACACACGTGACGAAAAAACGAAGGGTAAAAAACTTTCATGACCCGATTGAGGTTCGGATAGGATTTTTTGGATATTAAACTAACCAGTGACGGCTGAAAGCCATCATAGCTGTAGAACTCACAGGTACCTTTGTTTTGACTGGTTATGGCTCCCGTAACTCTAAACGAGCCAAGAAGTATGGCCCTCTGAAGAATCGATATCCACAGGGTGCAACATCCACGGTGCAAGGTGCAACATCCGTCCAAAATGACGAAACAGTGCCGTACGACCTTTAGAAATGGGTGCATGGATTTGAAACGGTGCAGTACCATGGTGCACCACTCTCCAGCGATGGTAAATCATAGACCAGCCACGGGGATCCCGTTTTACAGAAAAATCCACGTGACGAAAAAACGAAGGGTAAAAAACTTCCATTACCCGATTGAGGTTCGAATAGGATTTTTTGGGTAAGAAACTAACTAGTGACGGTTGAAAGCCGTCATAGCTGTAGAACTCACGGATACCTTCGTTTTGACTGGTAATGACTCCCGTAACTCTAAACGAGCCAAGAGTTATGGCCCTCCGAAGAATCGATATCCACAGGGTGCAACATCTACGGTGAAAGGTGCAACATCCGTCCAAAATGACGAAACAGTGCCGTACGACCTTTAGAAATGGGTGCATGGATTTGAAACGGTGCAGTACCATGGTGCACCACTGTCCAGTGATGGTAAATCATAGACCAGCCACGTGGATCACGTTTTACAGGAAAAATCCACGTGACGAAAAACGAAGGGTAAAAAACTTCCATGACCCGAATGAGGTTCGGATATGATTTTTTGGGCATGAAACTAACCAGTGACGGCTGAAAGCCGTCATTGCTGTAGAACTCACAGATACCTTCGTTTTGACTGGTAATGGCTCCCGTAACTCTGAACGAGCCAAGAGTTATGGCCCTCTGAAGAATCAATATCCACAGGGTGCAACATCTACGGTGCAAGGTGCAACATCCGTCCAAAATGACGAAACAGTGTCGTACGACCTTTACAAATAGGTGCAAGGATTTAAAACGGTGCAGTACCATGGTGCACCACTCTCCAGCGATGGTAAATCATAGACCAGCCACGGGGATCCCGTTTTACAGAAAAAATCCACGTGACGAAAAAACGAAGGGTAAAAAACTTCCATGACCCGATTGAGGTTCGAATAGGATTTTTTGGTATGAAACTAACCAGTGACGGCTGAAAGCCGTAATAACTGTAGAACTCACAGATACCTTCGTTTTGACTAGTTATGTCTCCCATAACTCTAAATGAGCCAAGAGTTATGTCCCTCCAAAGAATCGATATCCAAAGGGTGCAACATCTACGGTGCAAGGTGCAACATCCGTCCAAAATGACGAAACAGTGCCGTACGACCTATAAAAATAGGTGCATGGATTTGAAATGGTGTAGTACCATAGTGCACCATTCTCCAGGGATGGAAAATCATAGACCAGCCACGGGGATCCCGTTTTACAGAAAAAATCCATGTGACGAAAAACGAAGGGTAAAAAACTTCCATGACCCGATTGAGGTTCGGATAGGATTTTTTGGGTATGAAGCAAACTAGTGACGACTGAAAGCCATCATAGCTGTAGAACTCACGGATACCTTCGTTTTGACTGGTAATGGCTCCCGTAACCCTAAACGAGCCAAGAGTTCTGGCCCTCCGAAGAATCGATATCCACAGGGTGCAACATCTACGGTGCAAGGTGCAACATCCGTCCAAAATGACGAAACAGTGCCGTACGGCCTTTAGAAATGGGTGCATGGATTCGAAACGGTGCAGTACCACGGTGCACCACTGTCTAGTGATGGTAAATCATAGACCAACCACGGGGATCCCGTTTTACAAAAAAAAAATCCACGTGACGAAAAACGAAGGGTAAAAAACTTCCATGACCCGATTGAGGTTCAGATAGGATTTTCTAGGCATGTAACTAACCAGTGATGGCAGAAAGCCATCATAGCTGTAAAACTCATAGATACCTTCGTTTTGACTGGTTATGGCTCCCGTAACTCTAAACGAGCCAAGAGTTATGGCCCTCCGAAGAATCGATATCCATAGGGTGCAACATCTACGGCGCAAGGCGATACATCCGTCCACAATGACGAAACAGTGCCGTACGACCTTTAGAAATGGGTGCATGGATTTGAAACGGTGCAGTACCATGGTGCACCACTCTCCAGTGATGGTAACTCATAGACCAGCCACGGGGATCCCTTTTTTCAGAAAAATCCACGTGACGAAAAAACGGAGGGTAAAAAACTTCCATGATCCGATTGAGGTTCGGATAGGATTTTTTGGGCATGAAACCAACCAGTCATGGCTGAAAGCCGTCATAGCTGTAGAACTCACAGATACCTTCGTTTTGACTGGTTATGGCTCCCGTAACTCTGAACGAGCCAAGAGTTATGGCCCTCTGAAGAGTCGATATCCATAGGGTGCAACATCTACGGTGCAAGGTGCAACATCCGTCCAAAATGACGAAACAGTGCCGTACGACCTTTAGAAATGGGTGCAAGGACTTAAAACGATGCACTACCATGGTGCACCACTCTCCAGCGATGGTAAATCATAGACCAGCCACGGGGATCCCGTTTTACAGAAAAAATCCACGTGACGAAAAAACGAAGGGTAAAAAACTTCCATGACCAGATTGAGGTTCGGATAGGATTTTTTGTGTATGAAACAAACCAGTGACGGCTGAAAGCCGTCAAACCTGTAAAACTCACAGATACCTTCGTTTTGACTGGTTATGGCTCCCGTAACTCTAAACGAGCCAAGAGTTATGGCCCTCCGAAGAATCGATATCCACAGGGTGCAACGTCTACGGTGCAAGGTGCTACATCCATCCAAAATGTCGAAACAGTGCAGTACGACCTTTAGAAATGGGTGCATGGATTTGAAACGGTGCAGTACCATGGTGCACCACTCTCCAGCGATGGTAACACATAGACCCGCCACGGGGATCCCGTTTTACAGAAAAAATCCACGTGACGAAAAAACGAAGGGTAAAAAACTTCCATGACCCGATTGAGGTTCGGATACAAATTTTTTGGGTATGAAACTAACCAGTGACGGCTGAAAGCCTTCATAGCTGTAGAACTCACAGATACCTTTGTTTTGACTGGTTATGGCTCCCGTAACTCTAAACGAGCCAAGAGTTATGGCCCTCTGAAGAATCGATATCCACAGGGTGCAACATCTACGGTGCAAGGTGCAACATCCGTCCAAAATGACGAAACAGTGCCGTACGACCTTTATAAATGGGTGCATGGATTTGAAACGGTGCAGTACCATGGTGCACCACTCTCCAGCGATGGTAAATCATAGACCAGCCACGGGGATCCCGTTTTACAGAAAAAATCCACGTGACGAAAAAACGAAGGGTAAAAAACTTCCATGGCCCGATTGAGGTTCGGATAGAATTTTTTGGTATGAAACTAACCAGCGAAGGCTGAATGCTGTCATAGCTGTAGAACTCACAGATACCTTCGTTTTGACTGGTTATGACTCCCGTAATTCTAAACGAGCCAAGAGTTATGGCCCTCCCAAGAATCGATATCCACAGGGTGCATCATTTACGGTGCAAGGTGATACATCCGTCCAAAATGACGAAACAGTGCCGTACGACCTTTACAAATGGGTGCATGGATTTGAAACGGTGCAGTACCATGGTGCACCACTCTCCAGCGATGGTAACTCATATACCAGCCACGGGTATCCCGTTTTACAGAAAAAATCCACGTGACGAAAAAACGAAGGGTAAAAAACTTCCATTACCCGATTGAGGTTCGAATAGGATTTTTTGGGTAAGAAACTAACTAGTGACGGTTGAAAGCCGTCATAGCTGTAGAACTCACGGATACCTTCGTTTTGACTGGTAATGACTCCCGTAACTCTAAACGAGCCAAGAGTTATGGCCCTCCGAAGAATCGATATCCACAGGGTGCAACATCTACGGTGAAAGGTGCAACATCCGTCCAAAATGACGAAACAGTGCCGTACGACCTTTAGAAATGGGTGCATGGATTTGAAACGGTGCAGTACCATGGTGCACCACTGTCCAGTGATGGTAAATCATAGACCAGCCACGTGGATCACGTTTTACAGGAAAAATCCACGTGACGAAAAACGAAGGGTAAAAAACTTCCATGACCCGAATGAGGTTCGGATATGATTTTTTGGGCATGAAACTAACCAGTGACGGCTGAAAGCCGTCATTGCTGTAGAACTCACAGATACCTTCGTTTTGACTGGTAATGGCTCCCGTAACTCTGAACGAGCCAAGAGTTATGGCCCTCTGAAGAATCAATATCCACAGGGTGCAACATCTACGGTGCAAGGTGCAACATCCGTCCAAAATGACGAAACAGTGTCGTACGACCTTTACAAATAGGTGCAAGGATTTAAAACGGTGCAGTACCATGGTGCACCACTCTCCAGCGATGGTAAATCATAGACCAGCCACGGGGATCCCGTTTTACAGAAAAAATCCACGTGACGAAAAAACGAAGGGTAAAAAACTTCCATGACCCGATTGAGGTTCGAATAGGATTTTTTGGTATGAAACTAACCAGTGACGGCTGAAAGCCGTAATAACTGTAGAACTCACAGATACCTTCGTTTTGACTAGTTATGTCTCCCATAACTCTAAATGAGCCAAGAGTTATGTCCCTCCAAAGAATCGATATCCAAAGGGTGCAACATCTACGGTGCAAGGTGCAACATCCGTCCAAAATGACGAAACAGTGCCGTACGACCTATAAAAATAGGTGCATGGATTTGAAATGGTGTAGTACCATAGTGCACCATTCTCCAGGGATGGAAAATCATAGACCAGCCACGGGGATCCCGTTTTACAGAAAAAATCCATGTGACGAAAAACGAAGGGTAAAAAACTTCCATGACCCGATTGAGGTTCGGATAGGATTTTTTGGGTATGAAGCAAACTAGTGACGACTGAAAGCCATCATAGCTGTAGAACTCACGGATACCTTCGTTTTGACTGGTAATGGCTCCCGTAACCCTAAACGAGCCAAGAGTTCTGGCCCTCCGAAGAATCGATATCCACAGGGTGCAACATCTACGGTGCAAGGTGCAACATCCGTCCAAAATGACGAAACAGTGCCGTACGGCCTTTAGAAATGGGTGCATGGATTCGAAACGGTGCAGTACCACGGTGCACCACTGTCTAGTGATGGTAAATCATAGACCAACCACGGGGATCCCGTTTTACAAAAAAAAAATCCACGTGACGAAAAACGAAGGGTAAAAAACTTCCATGACCCGATTGAGGTTCAGATAGGATTTTCTGGGCATGTAACTAACCAGTGATGGCAGAAAGCCATCATAGCTGTAAAACTCATAGATACCTTCGTTTTGACTGGTTATGGCTTCCGTAACTCTAAACGAGCCAAGAGTTATGGCCCTCCGAAGAATCGATATCCATAGGGTGCAACATCTACGGCGCAAGGCGATACATCCGTCCACAATGACGAAACAGTGCCGTACGACCTTTAGAAATGGGTGCATGGATTTGAAACGGTGCAGTACCATGGTGCACTACTCTCCAGTGATGGTAACTCATAGACCAGCCACGGGGATCCCTTTTTTCAGAAAAATCCACGTGACGAAAAAACGGAGGGTAAAAAACTTCCATGATCCGATTGAGGTTCGGATAGGATTTTTTGGGCATGAAACCAACCAGTCATGGCTGAAAGCCGTCATAGCTGTAGAACTCACAGATACCTTCGTTTTGACTGGTTATGGCTCCCGTAACTCTGAACGAGCCAAGAGTTATGGCCCTCTGAAGAGTCGATATCCATAGGGTGCAACATCTACGGTGCAAGGTGCAACATCCGTCCAAAATGACGAAACAGTGCCGTACGACCTTTAGAAATGGGTGCAAGGACTTAAAACGATGCACTACCATGGTGCACCACTCTCCAGCGATGGTAAATCATAGACCAGCCACGGGGATCCCGTTTTACAGAAAAAATCCACGTGACGAAAAAACGAAGGGTAAAAAACTTCCATGACCAGATTGAGGTTCGGATAGGATTTTTTGTGTATGAAACAAACCAGTGACGGCTGAAAGCCGTCAAACCTGTAAAACTCACAGATACCTTCGTTTTGACTGGTTATGGCTCCCGTAACTCTAAACGAGCCAAGAGTTATGGCCCTCCGAAGAATCGATATCCACAGGGTGCAACGTCTACGGTGCAAGGTGCTACATCCATCCAAAATGTCGAAACAGTGCAGTACGACCTTTAGAAATGGGTGCATGGATTTGAAACGGTGCAGTACCATGGTGCACCACTCTCCAGCGATGGTAACACATAGACCCGCCACGGGGATCCCGTTTTACAGAAAAAATCCACGTGACGAAAAAACGAAGGGTAAAAAACTTCCATGACCCGATTGAGGTTCGGATACAAATTTTTTGGGTATGAAACTAACCAGTGACGGCTGAAAGCCTTCATAGCTGTAGAACTCACAGATACCTTTGTTTTGACTGGTTATGGCTCCCGTAACTCTAAACGAGCCAAGAGTTATGGCCCTCTGAAGAATCGATATCCACAGGGTGCAACATCTACGGTGCAAATTGCAACATCCGTCCAAAATGACGAAACAGTGCCGTACGACCTTTAGAAATGGGTGCATGGATTTGAAACGGTGCAGTACCATGGTGCACCACTCTCCAGCGATGGTAAATCATAGACCAGCCACGGGGATCCCGTTTTACAGAAAAAATCCACGTGACGAAAAAACAAAGGGTAAAAAACTTCCATGGCCCGATTGAGGTTCGGATAGAATTTTTTGGTATGAAACTAACCAGCGAAGGCTGAATGCTGTCATAGCTGTAGAACTCACAGATACCTTCGTTTTGACTGGTTATGACTCCCGTAATTCTAAACGAGCCAAGAGTTATGGCCCTCCCAAGAATCGATATCCACAGGGTGCATCATCTACGGTGCAAGGTGATACATCCGTCCAAAATGACGAAACAGTGCCGTACGACCTTTAGAAATGGGTGCATGGATTTGAAACGGTGCAGTACCATGGTGCACCACTCTCCAGCGATGGTAACTCATATACCAGCCACGGGTATCCCGTTTTACAGAAAAAATCCACGTGACGAAAAAATGAAGGGTAAAAAACTTCCATGACCCGATTGAGGTTCGGATAGGATTTTTTGGGTATGAAACTAACCAGTGACGGCTGAAAGCCGTCATAGCTGTAGAACTCACAGATACCTTTGTTTTGACTGGTTATGGCTCCCGTAACTCTAAACGAGCCAAGAGTTATGGCCCTCCGAAGAATCGATATCCACAGGGTGCAACATCTACGGTGCAAGGTGCAACATCCGTCCAAAATGACGAAACAGTGCCGTACGACCTTTAGAAATGAGTGCATGGATTTGAAACGGTGCAGTACCATGGTACACCCCTCTCTGGCGATGGTAACTCATAGACCAGCCACGAGGATGCCGTTTTATAGAAAAAAATCTACATGACGAAAAACGAAGGGTAAAAAACTTCCATGACCCGATTGAGGTTCAGATACGATTTTCTGGGCATGTAACTAACCAGTGATGGCAGAAAGCCATCATAGCTGTAAAACTCATAGATACCTTCGTTTTGACTGGTTATGGCTCCCGTAACTCTAAACGAGCCAAGAGTTATGGCCCTCCGAAGAATCGATATCCACAGGGTGCAACATCTACGGTGCAAGGTGCAACATCCGTCCAAAATTACGAAACAGTGTCGTACGACCTTTAGAAATGGATGCTTGGATTTGAAACGGTGCAGTACCATGGTGCACCACTCTCCAGCGATGGTAAATCATAGACCAGCCACGGGGATCCCGTTTTACAGAAAAAATCCACGTGACGAAAAAACGAAGGGTAAAAAACTTCCATGACCCGATTGAGGTTCGGATAGGATTTTTGGGTATGAAACTAACCAGTGACGGCTGAAAGCCATCATAGCTGTAGAACTCACAGATACCTTTGTTTTGACTGGTTATGGCTCCCGTAACTCTAAACGAGCCAAGAGTTATGGCCCTCCGAAGAATCGATATCCACAGGGTGCAACATCTACGGTGCAAGGTGCAACATCCGTCCAAAATGACGAAACAGTGCCGTATGACCTTTAGAAATGGGTGCATGGATTTGAAACGGTGCAGTACCATGGTACACCCCTCTCCGGCGATGGTAACTCATAGACCAGCCACGAGGATGCCGTTTTATAGAAAAAAATCCACATGACGAAAAACGAAGGGTAAAAAACTTCCATGACCCGATTGAGGTTCAGATAGGATTTTCTGGGCATGTAACTAACCAGTGATGGCAGAAATCCATCACAGCTGTAAAACTTATAGATACCTTCGTTTTCACTGGTTATGGCTCCCGTAACTCTAAACGAGCCAAGAGTTATGGCCCTCCGAAGAATCGATATCCACAGGGTGCAACATCTACGGTGCAAGGTGCAACATCCGTCCAAAATTACGAAACAGTGTCGTACGACCTTTAGAAATGGGTGCATGGATTTGAAACGGTGCAGTACCATGGTACACCTCTCTCCAGCAATGGTAAATCATAGACCATCCAAGGGGATCCCGTTTTACGGAAAAAATCCACGTGACGAAAAAACGAAGGGTAAAAAACTTCCATGACCCGATTGAGGTTCGGATAGGTTTTTTTGGATATGAAACTAACCACTGACGGCTGAAAGCCATCATAGCTGTAGAACTCACAGATACCTTTGTTTTGACTGGTTATGGCTCCCGTAACTCTAAACGAGCCAAGAGTTATGGCCCTCCGAAGAATCGATATCCACAGGGTGCAACATCTTCGGTGCAAGGTGCAACATCCGTCCAAAATGACGAAACAGTGCCGTACGATCTTTAGAAATGGGTGCATGGATTTTAAACGGTGAAGTACCATGGTGCACCACTCTCTAGCGATGGTAAATCATAGACCAGCCACGGGGATCCCGTTTTACAGAAAAAATCCACGTGACGAAAAAACGAAGGGTAAAAAACTTCCATGGCCCGATTAAGGTTCGGATAGAATTTTTTGGTATGAAACTAACCAGCGAAGGTTTAATGTTGTAACGACCCGTATTTTACGTGTCGATGTATCGTAGAATTAACAGGTCGTTAGTGTTGTTTATGTTGTCTCTAGCCTGAGTCGTTTAGGAAGTTAATTCGTTAAGTGTTAAGTCGTGACCGAGTTAACTAAGACTTGGGTCGTGTTCGAGTTAAGAGACTATGAGTCGTGAGCGAGTTAGCTTGGGCACGAGTCAACTGTGTGCAAGGTAGCTAACGGGTTAAGGAGATATAGGAGATAACGACTCAGTGGGCCTAGGGTCTAAGTCGTACACGACTTAGTGGGATAAGGGTTAGGTCGTGTACGAGTTAGTGGAAGTAATGACTTAAGGTTTTGGCCAACCCAGGAAGTTATACGACCTAAGGAGCTACGAGTTAAGAGGGGTAGCGACCTATAGGCTTGTGAGAGTTAGCGAGTCAGTAGGAAGCGACTCATGGTTGGACCGAGTCATTGAGTAGCCGACTCATAGTAGTTGCCGACTTATAGAAGCAGCGACTTAGTAGATTGACCGAGACAGGGAGTTAACTAGTGACCGACTCATAGAGGATAGGGGGTTGCCGAGTTAAGAGAAGACCGACTCATGGGTTAATGGCTTAAGGAGTTAAGGCCTAGGACGTAGGTTGAGTCGGCTAGGGGTTAGGTCGGCAAGTACCCAGTATAGCTTAGTGTTGTTAAGTCGGCAGGGACATAAGCCATTGAGTCGTGTGTGTTGTGTAGTGTCTTGGGGTTAAGTCGTAGGTTGATGAGTCGTTTGACTCGGGGTAGATGTTGAGTCGTTAGGGACGACTCATGGAATGAGTCGTGAGTCGGTACCTTTGTTTTGAGTTAGGTCGGCCGCAAGGCTAAACCGTTAGGTCATGTCTCGTATAGGCTTGGGTTATGTGCTTAGGACTTAGGTCGGCAGGGGTTGGGTCGGCACTAAGTCGTAAGTCGGCATGGTTCTTGAGTCGTTGTCTTGAGTCAGTACGCTGTGTAGTTAGGTCGGCCTGTGTATGAGTCGCGTGTGTTAACCCGTGTGTGCAGTTGAGTCGGCAGGGGCTTGTAGAGTCATGAGTCGGCAAGGCTAAGTCGCGAACGACTTAGGGGGATGAGTCGGCAGCCGAGCTAGGGGGGGAATTTCAGCCTATAAATAGAGGTGTTCGGCTCACTTTTTGGCACCGGTTTTTGAAGCGACGAAGTGCTGCCATTTTGAAGACTCGACTACAACATTTCTTCATCTTCTTTTCTCCATTCCAATCAAGTGTTAGCATCCATCCAAGATCGAAGATCGAGATCGAAGATCCAAGTGTCCAAGTTGAAGATCTTCATCCGTTCAAGCTAGATTTCATCGTTTTGAGTGAGATTTCGCCGGATCAAGCCGTGATCTTCGCTGTCCAGATCTGAAGTGTTTAGATTTTGAGGTGTTTGGGTGATTTGGTGAGTGGTAGTTATCTCTCACATGGATCCAAGGGAGTATATGGGATTGGTGGCTAGTTTATGTGTTTAAGATAGTGTTTTATCGCATTTTCCTAAAGTCTGCATGTAGATCCATCATTTGTGAAGATGTTTACTTATGCAAGTTTATTTAATAAGTATTAGAGACAAAACCCATGTTTTATATTTGATAGATCTATGCTATAAACCTATGAATCATGCATGTTGGACTTTTGCTCATTTATTTACGAAACTGCCATTATTGTTGATATTGCTTGTTAGATCTTGTTTGAATGCTTGATTGTTTGTATTGATGATTGATTTAGATTGTTTCAAGTTAGCTAATGGTTGATTTGGAACAAGATGGTTCGAGATGATTCAAAAGCTAAGTGGAAAGGCTCTTGAATGGTGGAAGCTGCCTGTAGCATATGAAGCGGATGTGGAAGCTCATATGGATGGATTCGAGGATGTGAGATCTTGCCATGATGCGAGAAGGCAAAGCATGATTGAGTTGGGACTTTGCTATGATGAGATGAGGCAAGGCTTATGTTGAGATGGGACGGGTCATGATGACGTTCCAAGATGAGGGACTTTGCCATGATGTGATGAGGCAAGACATATGTTGTGATGGGACGGGTCACGAAGACGTTCCAAGCACGGGTCATGACGACGTGCAAAGTTATAACTCGGTGATGCGGTCCGGGTTGGGGTGGATAATGGTTAGCTTGAGAGGCGCTTGGGCTAGTATGGAAAAATAGTCAAGGAGGATGACTAGGAGGCTGAGATCTCATCGTTGTTGAAGGTTCTAGCATACTCAAAGCAAGGGTACGTTGGAACGGGTCACGATGACGTTCCAGGCACGGGTCACGATGACGTGCTAGTACTCTGGGCTGATGCGTTCGGCTTAGGCACGGGTCACGATGACGTGCGGAGTTATGACTAGACCGGGCTTACCATTAGCCCTTGACAGGTGGTCATTCAACTAACGGTGGTATCCCGGCAATGATAACAGTGATAGCCAGAGTCATGGATGTTTGGTTGTATTATCATTCGGCCTCAAGAGTGGTGTTTTCTGGGTGCTTATCTGATCTTGGTTTAGGCCTTGGGGGTTTGTATTTGGAAAGCATCACCCTTGACTCGAGTGGTTATTGCTTTACCTTAATTGCCTATATTGTTATGCTTGTTTCTCCTTAGTGTGTGTCTGGGGGCTATCACTGTAGAAAGAGGTGGAGTGGGATGGTTTGGTTCCTATTCCTTTTATCCCTTATGCTCTTTTGGTATGTTTGATAGTTAATTTACTGCTCACTAAGACTTTGTCTGACTCAAGGTTTTATGTCTCCTCTTATTACCTTGGGCTGTTCATCCATGTTGGGATGGGCAGACTAGGTAGCAGGTGGCAGGTGCTGTTCTTGGATCTCTACGTTGATGATGACGAAGACGAGCAGGAGGCTATGCATATTATTTCTTATATGTACTGGGTATCCGCTGCTGTGTTTGATTGAGTGTTATGTAGTGAGGTCTTGATGTATGGATTTGTTGAGATGATTGTATGAAACTACTATGATGTTATATGATGATTTTCTGTTATGAGGCTTCACTATATATTTCTCTATTGTATTTTATCCATGCGCTGTGAGTTGCGATAGAGATTCTGCGATTTTATTTTACCCTGACTATCGTCCATGGCTGCCTTGCACACCTTTCAGCGCATTATTCCCTTGTTTTGGTGCGGGAGTCATGGGCGGTCGTCACATTTGGTATCAGAGCTTTGGTTAATCGATTTTAGCCAACGCTCGCTGACGTAACTACGTATGAGAGACGTAATTGTATTTTGGTGGATGATTACTATATATAGTATAGTAGCTTAGATGGATTTGAACTCCTTTAGCAGTTGTTTCTTAAGGTGTTCTAATCATTCTTTTTACAGATATTAAGAATGAGTCGAAGTGAGAGACAAGCTGCGAGGGATAGTCGAGCTGCTAGGGAAGCTGTTGATTATGGAGCTATGTTTGAAGCTATGATGACTTCCATCATGAGGAGGGTACCAGCTTCAGGATCTTCTGTGGATGTGGGAGTTCAAGTCCAGGCTCCAAGGCCGGTGGATTTTGCCAAGCTTTGTAAGGATTATACATCTCTTGGAGGAAAAGCTTTCTTGGGAACGGAGTCGACTATTGAGGTGCAGAGATGGATTGATGCTTGCCGAAGGATTTTTGGTGATTTGGGAATTGATGATGCAACTAAGAGGAAGCTTGCATCGAGACAGCTTCAGGGAAGAGCTGCTGATTGGTGGAATTCTATCACCATAGATACACAAGAAGAAGAGATTACTTGGGAGCAATTCCAAGTTAGATTCGAGGCCAAGTTCATCTCCACTGTTCAGAAGTCTGCTTTGTTCAAAAGGTTTGTGGAGCTCAAGCAAGGAGGGAGGCCTGTTCTTGAGTATATCTCTGAGTTCGAAGCTTTGTCTAAGTATGCCAGATCATATATTGATTCTCCCTACCAGAAGAATGAAAAGTTTGTGACTGGTCTGGATGCTTATCTGGGAAGGCAGTTAGTGGATCATCTGGACGATCCATTTGAGAAGCTTGTGGAGAAAGCTTTGAGGCATGAGAGTTTGTTCCCTAAGGAAAGTTCTATTGTTGCTGTGACCAGGGAAGGATCTAAACTACAGCAGAATGGTAATAAGAAGAGGAAGCAGCAACAGCAGAAAGGCAAGGATGGCCAGAAGAAGCCAAAAGGCGAAGTGACCTGCTATAACTGCCGACAGAAGGGTCATCTCTCCCGGGATTGTAAGAATCCAAAGGTGCAGTTGAAGTGCCACAACTGTGATAAGCTGCGACATATCAAGAAGGACTATCCAGAGCCGAGGAAAGATAGACAGGTTGTGCAAGCTTATGCTTTGGAAGCTGTGCCGTCGTCTTCAAGAGCTCCTACTGCTGAGGAGAAGGGGAAGAGTGTGGTGGTCCAAG
The DNA here is from genome assembly GCA_030765085.1 of Allium cepa. NCBI lineage: Eukaryota > Viridiplantae > Streptophyta > Magnoliopsida > Asparagales > Amaryllidaceae > Allium > Allium cepa. Next base: position 29,526,356 of record CM060943.1, on the reverse strand, counting down.
GTACTCTTTCTATTTGTGGTGTTCCAGTTAGAGTGTTGTTTGATACTGGAGCGTCGCATTCTTTTGTTTGTGATGATTTGGTAGGCCGGTTGGGCTTGAAACCGGATATTGTTGATAGGCCATTGGTTGTGACTAACCCGGTTGGGGGTTCGTCATGTTTGTGTATGATATGCCGTGGTCTGATTGTGTCGAGTCATGATTGCTCGTTTGTTTGTGATTGCTTTGTTCTGAACTTTGCGGGGTTCGGAATTATTTTGGGTATGGACTGGCTTAGGAAGTATGCGACTAGGATTGATTGTGAGAGGCTGGAGGTGACAGTCGGGAATGTGGATGGGCGAAAGGTTGTGATACGATGTAAGCATGAAGAAGGCGTCTTCATGAGCTTCATGTATTCGCTGGTTGTTCCACGGGATGGACTGTCATCGGTGCCTATTGTGAATGGATTTGAGGATGTCTTTGACGAAGTCAAAGGGTTGCCGCCGCATAGGGAGATCGAGTTTCGTATCGATCTAGTTGAGGGAGCCAGACCTGTTGTGATGCCCCTTAGGCGGATGGCACCGAGGGAGCAGCAAGAGCTGAAGGTGCAAGTTGATGACCTTTTGCGGAAAGGATTCATTCGGAGAAGTGTGTCCGAATGGGGTGCGCCTGTTGTATTCGCAACCAAAGCGGATGGATCGTTGAGGTTGTGTGTGGATTATCGTGAGCTGAATAAGGTGACTAAGAAGAACAAGTATCCATTGCCGAGAATAGATGACTTGTTTGATCAGCTTCATGAGGCTAAGGTGTTTTCTCAGATGGATTTAGCAACGGGATTTCACCTGTTGAGAGTGGCGAAGGATAGTGTGTCGAAGACTGCTTTCAGGACACCATCCGGGTTTTATGAGTGGCTGGTAATGCCGTTTGGATTGACTAACGCACCAGCATATTTTGTGGATCTTATGAATAGAGTATTCAGAGATCAGTTGAATAAGTTCGTGCTTGTGTTTGTGGATGATATTCTGATTTATTCCAAAACTGAGGAAGAGCACAAGACGCACTTGAGGATTGTTTTGGAAATTTTACGGAAACATCAGCTGAAGGCTAAGTTTTCGAAGTGTCACTTCTGGAAGAGTGAAGTGAGGTTCTTAGGCCATGTTATTTCTGGAAATGGAATAGCGGTTGATCCCGCTAAGGTGGCAGCAATCCAGGATTGGGTTAGACCTAAGAATGCGTCTGATGTAAGAAGTTTTCTTGGATTAGCAGGATATTATCGTCGGTTTATCAAAGACTTTTCCAAGATAGCTGCACCGTTGACAGGATTGACGAAAAAGAACCAAGTGTTCAGATGGGATGATAAGTGTGAGCAAGCTTTCGTAATCCTGAAAGAGCGACTGACGAGTGCTCCTGTTTTGACTATTCCTAGTGGGAATGATGAGATGGTGGTTTACACCGACGCATGTGGCACTGGACTTGGAGCAGTGCTAATGCAGAAGGATAAAGTTGTTGCGTATGCTAGTCGACAACTGAAGCCGCATGAAAGGAATTATCCGACTCATGATTTGGAGTTAGCGGCGATTGTGTTTGCTTTGAAGATGTGGAGACACTATCTATTGGGAGTTAGATTCGAGTTGTTCACAGATCATAAGTCGTTGAAGTATCTGTTCTCCCAAAAGGATTTGAATCTTCGACAGCAAAGGTGGCTAGAGTTCTTAGCATCGTATGATTTTGGTATAGCCTATACTCCGGCAAAAGGTAACGCAGTGGCTGATGCGTTAAGTCGAAGACATGCAGGTTTGGGAGCCATGTTTTCGGAATGGAAGAGTCTCGAGTATTTGGCTGAGTTTGACTTCAGGCCTAGATGTGAATTAGAACCTGAGTTGTTGGCAAACTTATCGATAAGGCCTACTCTTATAGAAAAGATTGGCGAGAGCCAAAAGAGAGACGATAAGCTTGTCAAGATTATCCGTGATTTGGAATCTGGATTGGAACCAGAGAAGGATAAAGGATTCGAGGTCGATCGAGAGGGTTGGCTTCGGAAACAAGGACGATTGGTTGTTCCCGATATAGATGGGTTGAGAGATGAAGTTCTGAGGGAAAGTCATCACTCGAAGTTGACAATTCATCCTGGTGGAAATAAGATGTATCGGGATATGAAGAGGTCCTATTACTGGGAAGGTATGAAGAAGGATGTTGGAAATTTTATTTCCAAGTGTATGAACTGCCAGTTGGTGAAAGCTGAGCAGAAGAAGCCCAGTGGACTGCTTCAGCCATTAGAGGTTCCTACATGGAAGTGGGAGCAAGTGTCGATGGATTTTATCGATGGTCTACCTAGGACAAGAGCAGGGAATGAAGGGATTTGGGTCATAGTAGATCGTTTGACTAAGAGTGCAAGGTTCATTCCTGTTCGATCAACTAGGAATGCATCGAAGTTGGCTGAGTTGTATGTGAAGTGGATTGTTCGATTCCATGGTGTTCCGAAGAGTATAGTGAGCGATCGAGATCCATTGTTCACTAGTGGATTTTGGAAGAGCTTCCAGGAAGTTTTGGGAACTGAGTTGTGTTTGAGTACAGCTTATCACCCTCAAACAGATGGTCAGACTGAGAGAGTCAACCGAGTTTTGGAAGATCTTCTTAGAGCATGTGTTTTGGACTTCGGAGGATCATGGGAAGATCACCTTCATTTGGTGGAATTTGCTTATAATAACAGTTATCAGTCGAGTATTGGTATGGCACCGTATGAGGCATTATATGGAAGACCGTGTAACTCTCCGACATGTTGGTTGGAAGCTGGAGAAAAGCTGATACTTGGGCCAGAGATGATTCGACAGACTTCAGATTGTATAGAGATCATTCGGCAAAGAATGAAGGCAGCCCAAGATCGTCAGAAAAGTTATGCAGATAATCGTCGAAAGGATTTGGAATTCGACGTGGGTGATATGGTTTTTGTGAAGATTTCTCCATTGAAGAATGTTATTAGATTCGGGAAGAAAGGAAAGTTAACTCCGAGATTTGTTGGACCATTCCCGATTATTGAGCAAATTGGAAAGCTCGCTTATAGATTGGAGTTACCGGAAAAGATGGCGGGTGTGCACAATGTTTTTCATGTGTCTTATCTACGGAAGTATGTGCACGACCCAACTACAGTGGTTTCTGCTGATAGCTGTGAAGACTTAGAGGTTGACCCCGTGGTTACGAGACCTCGTAAGCCGCTTCGTATTGTTGAAACCGATACGAAACAGCTTAGGAGGAAGACGATTACGTTGCTCAAGGTACAATGGAGTGATGATGTTAACGACTGTACATGGGAGGAGGAAGAGAGGATGAAGGCAGCTCATCCTGAGCTCTTCGAGGTATGGCCCTAAAGTGTCGTGACATCTCATGAATTTGTAGCTTGTTCTAAGTCTTAGAATTCTGCATGCTAGGTTAGAATTGGATGCATGGTTTGTTGATTGCTATGGATGGTAGGCATGCGGAATGATTGTGATTGCTGTTGTTTGCTTGGAATTTCGGGGGCGAAATTCCTAAGGGGGAGAGAATGTAACGACCCGTATTTTACGTGTCGATGTATCGTAGAATTAACAGGTCGTTAGTGTTGTTTATGTTGTCTCTAGCCTGAGTCGTTTAGGAAGTTAATTCGTTAAGTGTTAAGTCGTGACCGAGTTAACTAAGACTTGGGTCGTGTTCGAGTTAAGAGACTATGAGTCGTGAGCGAGTTAGCTTGGGCACGAGTCAACTGTGTGCAAGGTAGCTAACGGGTTAAGGAGATATAGGAGATAACGACTCAGTGGGCCTAGGGTCTAAGTCGTACACGACTTAGTGGGATAAGGGTTAGGTCGTGTACGAGTTAGTGGAAGTAATGCCTTAAGGTTTTGGCCAACCCAGGAAGTTATACGACCTAAGGAGCTACGAGTTAAGAGGGGTAGCGACCTATAGGCTTGTGAGAGTTAGCGAGTCAGTAGGAAGCGACTCATGGTTGGACCGAGTCATTGAGTAGCCGACTCATAGTAGCTGCCGACTTATAGAAGCAGCGACTTAGTAGATTGACCGAGACAGGGAGTTAACTAGTGACCGACTCATAGAGGATAGGGGGGTTGCCGAGTTAAGAGAAGACCGACTCATGGGTTAATGGCTTAAGGAGTTAAGGCCTAGGACGTAGGTTGAGTCGGCTAGGGGTTAGGTCGGCAAGTACCCAGTATAGCTTAGTGTTGTTAAGTCGGCAGGGACATAAGCCATTGAGTCGTGTGTGTTGTGTAGTGTCTTGGGGTTAAGTCGTAGGTTGATGAGTCGTTTGACTCGGGGTAGATGTTGAGTCGTTAGGGACGACTCATGGAATGAGTCGTGAGTCGGTACCTTTGTTTTGAGTTAGGTCGGCCGCAAGGCTAAACCGTTAGGTCATGTCTCGTATAGGCTTGGGTTATGTGCTTAGGACTTAGGTCGGCAGGGGTTGGGTCGGCACTAAGTCGTAAGTCGGCATGGTTCTTGAGTCGTTGTCTTGAGTCAGTACGCTGTGTAGTTAGGTCGGCCTGTGTATGAGTCGCGTGTGTTAACCCGTGTGTGCAGTTGAGTCGGCAGGGGCTTGTAGAGTCATGAGTCGGCAAGGCTAAGTCGCGAACGACTTAGGGGGATGAGTCGGCAGCCGAGCTAGGGGGGGGAATTTCAGCCTATAAATAGAGGTGTTCGGCTCACTTTTTGGCACCGGTTTTTGAAGCGACGAAGTGCTGCCATTTTGAAGACTCGACTACAACATTTCTTCATCTTCTTTTCTCCATTCCAATCAAGTGTTAGCATCCATCCAAGATCGAAGATCGAGATCGAAGATCCAAGTGTCCAAGTTGAAGATCTTCATCCGTTCAAGCTAGATTTCATCGTTTTGAGTGAGATTTCGCCGGATCAAGCCGTGATCTTCGCTGTCCAGATCTGAAGTGTTTAGATTTTGAGGTGTTTGGGTGATTTGGTGAGTGGTAGTTATCTCTCACACGGATCCAAGGGAGTATATGGGATTGGTGGCTAGTTTATGTGTTTAAGATAGTGTTTTATCGCATTTTCCTAAAGTCTGCATGTAGATCCATCATTTGTGAAGATGTTTACTTATGCAAGTTTATTTAATAAGTATTAGAGACAAAACCCATGTTTTATATTTGATAGATCTATGCTATAAACCTATGAATCATGCATGTTGGACTTTTGCTCATTTATTTACGAAACTGCCATTATTGTTGATATTGCTTGTTAGATCTTGTTTGAATGCTTGATTGTTTGTATTGATGATTGATTTAGATTGTTTCAAGTTAGCTAATGGTTGATTTGGAACAAGATGGTTCGAGATGATTCAAAAGCTAAGTGGAAAGGCTCTTGAATGGTGGAAGCTGCCTGTAGCATATGAAGCGGATGTGGAAGCTCAAATGGATGGATTCGAGGATGTGAGATCTTGCCATGATGCGAGAAGGCAAAGCATGATTGAGTTGGGACTTTGCTATGATGAGATGAGGCAAGGCTTATGTTGAGATGGGACGGGTCATGATGATGTTCCAAGATGAGGGACTTTGCCATGATGTGATGAGGCAAGACATATGTTGTGATGGGACGGGTCACGAAGACGTTCCAAGCACGGGTCATGACGACGTGCAAAGTTATAACTCGGTGATGCGGTCCGGGTTGGGGTGGATAATGGTTAGCTTGAGAGGCGCTTGGGCTAGTATGGAAAAATAGTCAAGGAGGATGACTAGGAGGCTGAGATCTCATCGTTGTTGAAGGTTCTAGCATACTCAAAGCAAGGGTACGTTGGAACGGGTCACGATGACGTTCCAGGCACGGGTCACGATGACGTGCTAGTACTCTGGGCTGATGCGTTCGGCTTAGGCACGGGTCACGATGACGTGCGGAGTTATGACTAGACCGGGGTTACCATTAGCCCTTGACAGGTGGTCATTCAACTAACGGTGGTATCCCAGCAATGATAACAGTGATAGCCAGAGTCATGGATGTTTGGTTGTATTATCATTCGGCCTCAAGAGTGGTGTTTTCTGGGTGCTTATCTGATCTTGGTTTAGGCCTTGGGGGTTTGTATTTGGAAAGCATCACCCTTGACTCGAGTGGTTATTGCTTTACCTTAATTGCCTATATTGTTATGCTTGTTTCTCCTTAGTGTGTGTCTGGGGGCTATCACTGTAGAAAGAGGTGGAGTGGGATGGTTTGGTTCCTATTCCTTTTATCCCTTATGCTCTTTTGGTATGTTTGATAGTTAATTTACTGCTCACTAAGACTTTGTCTGACTCAAGGTTTTATGTCTCCTCTTATTACCTTGGGCTGTTCATCCATGTTGGGATGGGCAGACTAGGTAGCAGGTGGCAGGTGCTGTTCTTGGATCTCTACGTTGATGATGACGAAGACGAGCAGGAGGCTATGCATATTATTTCTTATATGTACTGGGTATCCGCTGCTGTGTTTGATTGAGTGTTATGTAGTGAGGTCTTGATGTATGGATTTGTTGAGATGATTGTATGAAACTACTATGATGTTATATGATGATTTTCTGTTATGAGGCTTCACTATATATTTCTCTATTGTATTTTATCCATGCGCTGTGAGTTGCGATAGAGATTCTGCGATTTTATTTTACCCTGACTATCGTTCATGGCTGCCTTGCGCACCTTTCAGCGCATTTTTCCCTTGTTTTGGTGCGGGAGTCATGGGCGGTCGTCACAAATGTTGTCATAGCTGTAGAACTCACAGATACCTTCCTTTTGACTGGTTATGACTCCCGTAATTCTAAACGAGCCAAGAGTTATGGCCCTCCCAAGAATCGATATCCACAGGGTGCATCATCTACGGTGCAAGGTGATACATCCGTCCAAAATGACGAAACAGTGCCGTACGACCTTTAGAAATGGGTACATGGATTTGAAACGGTGCAGTACCATGGTGCACCACTCTCCAGCGATGGTAACTCATAGACCAGCCACGGGGATCCCATTTTACAGAAAAAATCCACGTGACGAAAAAACGAAGGGTAAAAACTTCCATGACCCGATTGAGGTTCGGATAGGATTTTTTGGGTATGAAACTAACCAGTGACGGCTGAAAGCCGTCATAGCTGTAGAACTCACAAATACCTTTGTTTTGACTGGTTATGGCTCCCGTAACTCTAAATGAGCCAAGAGTTATGGCCCTCCGAAGAATCGATATCCACAGGGTGCAACATCTACGGTGCAAGGTGCAACATCCGTCCAAAATGACGAAACAGTGCCGTACGACCTTTAGAAATGGGTGCATGGATTTGAAACGGTGCAGTACCATGGTACACCCCTCTCCAGCGATGGTAACTCATAGACCAGCCACGAGGATCCCGTTTTATAGAAAAAAATCAACGTGACGAAAAACGAAGGGAAAAAACTTCCTTGACCCGATTGAGGTTCAGATAGGATTTTCTGGGCATGTAACTAACCAGTGATGGCGGAAAGCAATCATAGCTGTAAAACTCGTAGATACCTTTGTTTTGACTGGTTATGGCTCCCGTAACTCTAAACGAGCCAAGAGTTATGGCCCTCCGAAGAATCGATATCCATAGGGTGCAACATCTACGGTGCAAGGTGCAACATCCGTCCAAAATTACGAAACAGTGCCGTACTACCTTTAGAAATGGGTGCATGGATTTGAAATGGTGCAGTACCATGGTGCACCACTCTCCAGCGATGGTAAATCATAGACCAGCCACGGGGATCCCGTTTTACAGAAAAAATCTACGTGACGAAAAAACGAAGGGTAAAAAACTTCCATGACCCGATTGAGGTTCGGATAGGATTTTTTGGGTATGAAACTAACCAATGACGGCTGAAAGCCATCATAGCTGTAGAAATCACAGATACCTTTGTTTTGACTGGTTGTGGCTCCCGTAACTCTAAACGAGCCAAGAGTTATGGCCCTCCGAACAATCGATATCCACAGGGTACAACATATACGGTGCAAGGTGCAACATCCGTCCAAAATGACGAAACAGTGCCGTACGACCTTTAGAAATGGGTGCATGGATTTGAAACGGTGCAGTACCATGGTGCACCACTCTCCAGCGATGGTAAATCATAGACCAGCCACGGGGATCCCGTTTTACAGAAAAAATCCACGTGACGAAAAAACGTAGGGTAAAAAACTTCCATGGCCCGATTGAGGTTCGGATAGAATTTTTGGTATGATACTAACCAGCGAAGGCTGAATGTTGTCATAGCTGTAGAACTCACAGATACCTTCGTTTTGACTGGTTATGACTCCCATAATTCTAAACGAGTTAAGAGTTATGGCCCTCCCAAGAATCGATATCCAAAGGGTACATCATCTACGGTGCAAGGTGATACATCCATCCAAAATGACGAAACAGTGCCGTACGACCTTTTGAAATGGGTGCATGGATTTGAAATGGTGCAGTACCATGGTGCACCACTCTCCAGCGATGGTAACTCATAGACCAGCCATGGGGATCCCGTTTTACAGAAAAAATCCACGTGACGAAAAAACGAAGGGTAAAAAACTTCCATGGCCCGATTGAGGTTGGGATAGAATTTTTTGGTATGAAACTAACCAGCGAAGGCTGAATGTTGTCATAGCTGTAGAACTCACAGATACCTTCGTTTTGACTGGTTATGACTCCCGTAATTCTAAACGTGTTAAGCGTTATGGCCCTCCCAAGAATCGATATCCAAAGGGTACATCATCTACGGTGCAAGGTGATACATCCATCCAAAATGACGAAACAGTGCCGTACGACCTTTTGAAATGGGTGCATGGATTTGAAACGGTGCAGTACCATGGTGCACCACTCTCCAGCGATGGTAACTCATAGACCAGCCACGGGGATCCCGTTTTACAGAAAAAATCCACGTGACGAAAAAACGAAGGGTAAAAAACTTCCATGACCCGATTGAGGTTCGGATAGGATTTTTTGGGTATGAAACTAACCAGTGACGGCTGAAAGCCGTCATAGCTGTAGAACTCACAGATACCTTTGTTTTGACTGGTTATGGCTCCCGTGACTCTAAACGAGCCAAGAGTTATGGCCCTCCGAAGAATCGATATCCACAGGGTGCAACATCTACGGTGCAAGGTGCAACATCCGTCCAAAATGACGAAACAGTGCCGTACGACCTTTAGAAATGGGTGCATGGATTTGAAACGGTGCAGTACCATGGTGCACCCCTCTCTAGCGATGGTAACTCATAGACCAGCCACGAGGATCCCGTTTTATAGAAAAAAATCAACGTGACGAAAAACGAAGGGAGAAAACTTCCTTGACCCGATTGAGGTTCAGATAGGATTTTCTGGGCATGTAACTAACCAGTGATGGAAGAAAGCGATCATAGCTGTAAAACTCATAGATACCTTCGTTTTGACTGGTTATGGCTCCCGTAACTCTAAACGAGCCAAGAGTTATGGCCCTCCGAAGAATCGATATACATAGGGTGCAACATCTACGGTGCAAGGTGCAACATCCGTCCAAAATTACGAAACAGTGCCGTACGACCTTTACAAATGGGTGCATGAATTTGAAACGGTGCAGTACCATGGTGCACCACTCTCCAGCGATGGTAAATCATAGACCGGCCACGGGGATCCCGTTTTACAGAAAAAATCCAAGTGCCGAAAAAATGAAGGGTAAAAAACATCCATGACCTAATTGAGGATCGGATAGGATTTTTTGGGTATGAAACTAACCACTGACGGCTGAAAGCCGTCATAACTGTAGAACTCACAGATACCTTCGTTTTGACTAGTTATGGCTCCCGTAACTCTAAATGAGCCAAGAGTTATGTCCCTCCGAAGAATCGATATCCAAAGGGTGCAACATCTACGGTGCAAGGTGCAACATCCGTCCAAAATGACGAAACAGTGTCGTACGACTTTTAAAAATGGGTGCATGGATTTGAAACGGTGCAGTACCATGGTGCACCACTCTCCAGCGATGGAAAATCATGGACCAGCCATGGGGATCCCGTTTTACCGAAAAAATCCACGTGACGAAAAACGAAGGGTAAAAAACTTCCATGACCCGATTGAGGTTCGGATAGGATTTTTTGGGTATGAAACTAACTAGTGACGACTGAAAGCCGTCATAGTTGTAGAACTCACGGATTCCTTCGTTTTGACTGGTAATGGCTCCCGTAACTCTAAACGACCAAGAGTTATGGCCCTCCGAAGAATCGATATCCACAGGGTGCAACATCTACCGTGCAACGTGCAACATTCGTCCAAAATGACGAAACAGTGTCGTACGACCTTTAGAAATGGGTGCACGGATTTGAAACGGCGCAGTACCATGGTGCACCACTCTCCAGCGTTGGTAAATCATAGACCAGCCATGGGGATCCCGTTTTACATAAAAAATCCTCGTGGCGAAAAAACGAAGGGTAAAAAACTTCCATGACCCGATTGAGGTTCGGATAGAATTTTTTTGGTATGAAACTAACCAGTGACAGTTGAAAGCTGTCATAGCTGTAGAACTCGCAGATACGTTCGTTTGACTGGTTATGATTCCCGTAACTCTAAATGAGCCAAGAGTTATGGCCCTTCGAAGAATCGATATCCACAGGATGCAACATCTATGGTGCAAGGTGCAACATCCGTCCAAAATGACGAAACAGTGTCGTACGACCTTTAGAAATGGGTGCATGGATTTGAAAAGGTGCAGTACCATGGTGCACCACTCTCCAGCGATGGTAAATCATAGACCAGCCACGGGGATCCCGTTTTACAGAAAAATCCACGTGACGAAAAAACGAAGGGTAAAAAACTTCCATGACCGGATTGAGGTTCGGATAGGATTTTTTGGGTATGAATCTAACCAATGACGACTGAAAGCCGTCATTGCTGTAGAATTCACAGATACCTTCGTTTTGACTAGTTATGGCTCCCATAACTCTAAACGAGCCAAGAGTTATGGCCCTTCGAAGAATCGATATCCACATGGTGCAACATCTACGGTGCAAGGTGCAGCATCCGTCCAAAATGACGAAACAGTGCCGTAGGACCTTTAGAAATGGGTGCATGGATTTGAAATGGTGCAGTACCATGGTGCACCACTCTCCGGAGGTGGTAACTCATAGACCAGCCACGGGGATCCCGTTTTACAGAAAAAATCCACGTGACGAAAAAACGAAGTGTAAAAAACTTCCATGACCCGATTGAGGTTCGGATAGGATTTTTTGGGTATGAAACTAACCAGTAATAGCAGAAAGCCATCATAGCTATTGAACTCACAGATACCTTCGTTTTGACTGGTTTTGGCTCCCGTAACTCTATACGAGCCAAGAGTTATGACCCTCCGAAGAATCGATATCCAAAGGGTGCAACATCTACGGTGCAAGGTGCCACATCCATCCAAAATGACGAAACAGTGCCGTACGACCTTTAGAAATGGGTGCATGGATTTGAAACGGTGCAGTACCATGGTGCACCACTCTCCAACGATAGTAGCTCATAGACCAGCCACGGGGATCCCGTTTTACAGAAAAAATCCACGCGACGAAAAAACGAAGGGTAAAAAACTTCCATGACCCGATTGAGGTTCGGATCGGATTTTTTGGGCATGAAACTAACCAGTGACGGCTGAAAGCCATCATAGCTGTAGAACTCATGGATACCTTCGTTTTGACTGGTTATTGCTCCCGTAACTCTAAACGAGCCAAGAGTTATGGCCCTCCGAAGAATCGATATCCACAGGGTGCAACATCTACGGTGCAAGGTGCAACATCCGTCCAAAATGACGAAACAGTGTCGTATGACCTTTAGAAATGGATGCATGGATTTGAAATGGTGCAGTACCTTGGTGCACCACTTTCCAGCGATTGTAAATCATAGACCAGCCACGGGGATCCCGTTTTACAGAAAAATCCTCGTGACGAAAAACGAAGGGTAAAAAACTTCCGTGACCCGATTGAGGTTCGGATAGGATTTTTTGGGTATGAAACTAACCAGTGACGGCTGAAAGCCTTCATAGCGGTAAAACTCATAGATACCTTCGTTTTGACTGGTTATGGCTCCCGTAACTCTTAACGAGCCAAGAGTTATGGCCCTCCGAAGAATCGATATCCACAGGGTGCAACATCTACGGTGCAAGGTGCAACATTCGTCCAAAATGATGAAACATGCCGTACGACCTTTAGAAATGGGTGCATAGGTTTGAAACGGTGCAGTACCATGGGGCACCACTCTCCAGCAATGGTAAATCATAGACCAGCCACGGGGATCCCGTTTTACAGAAAAAATCCACGTGACGAAAAAACGAAGGGTAAAAAACTTCCTTGACCCAATTGAGGTTCGGATAGGATTTTTTGGGTATGAAACTAACCAATGACGGCTGAAAGCCATCATAGCGGTAAAACTCATAGATACCTTCGTTTCGGCTGGTTATGGCTCCCGTAACTCTAAACGAGCCAAGAGCTTTGGCCCTCCGAAGAATCGATATCCACAGCGTGCAACATCTACGGTGCAAGGTGCAACATCCGTCCAAAATGACGAAACAGTGCGTTACGACCTTTAGAAATGGGTGCATGAATTTGAAATGGTGCAGTACCATGGTGCACCACTTTCCAGCGGTGGTAACTCATAGACCAGCCACGGGGATCCCGTTTTACAGAAAAAATCCACGTGACGAAAAAAAGAAGGGTAAAAAACCTCCATGACACGATTGAGGTTCAGATAGGATTTTTTGGGTATGAAACTAACCAGTAACGGCAGAAAGCCAGCATAGATGTTGAACTCACAGATACCTTCGTTTTGACTGGTTATGGCTCCCGTAACTCTATACGGGCCAAGAGTTATGGCCCTCCGAAGAATCGATATCCACAGGGTGCAACATCTATGGTGCAAGGTGCCACATCCGTCCAAAATGACGAAACAGTGCCGTACGACCTTTAGAAATGGGTGCATGGATTTGAAACGGTGCAGTACCATGGTGCACCACTCTCCAGCGATAGTAGCTCATAGACCAGCCACGGGGATCCCGTTTTACAGGAAAAATCCACGCGACGAAAAAACGAAGGGTAAAAAACTTCCATGACCCGATTGAGGTTCGGATAGGATTTTTTGGGCATGTAACTAACCAGTGACGGCTGAAAGCCGTCATAGCTGTAAAACTCACGGATACCTTCGTTTTGACTGGTTATGTCTCCCGTAACTCTTAACGAGCCAAGAGTTATGGCCCTCCGAAGAATCGATATCCATAGGGTGCAACATCTACGGTGCAAGGTGCAACATCCGTCCAAAATTACGAAACAGTGCCGTACGACCTTTAGAAATGGGTGCATGGATTTGAAACGGTGCAGTACCATGGTACACCTCTCTCCAGCAGTGGTAAATCATAGACCATCCAAGGGGATCCCGATTTACGGAAAAAATCCACGTGACGAAAAAACGATGGGTAAAAAACTTCCATGACCTGATTGTTGTTCGGATAGGATTTTTTGGGCATGAAACTAACCAGTGACGGCTGAAAGCCGTCATAGCTGTAGAACTCACAGATACCTTCCTTTTGACTGGTTATGGCTCCCGTAACTCTAAACGAGCCAAGAGTTATGGCTCTCCGAAGAATCGATATCCACAGGGTGCAACATCTACGGTGCAAGGTGCAACATCCGTCCAAAATGACAAAACAGTGCCGTACGACCTTTAGAAATGGGTGCATTGATTTGAAACGATGCAGTACCACAGTGCACCACTCTCCAGCGATGGTAAATCATAGACCAGCCACGTGGTTCCCGTTTTACTGGAAAAATCCACGTGACGAAAAAACGAAGGGTAAAAAACATCCATGACCCGATTGAGGTTCGGATAGAATTTTTTGGTATGAATCTAACCAGTGACGGCTGAAAGCTGTCATAGCTGTAGAACTCACAGATACCTTCGTTTTGACTGGTTATGACTCCCGTAATTGTAAACGAGCCAAGAGTTATGGCCCTCCGAAGAATCGATATCCACAGGGTGAAACATCTACAGTGCAAGGTGATACATCCGTCTAAAATGATGTAACAGTGTCGTACGACATTTAGAAATGGGTGCATGGATTTGAAACGGTGCAGACCCATGGTGCACTACTCTCCAGCGACGGTAACTCATAGACCAGCCACGGGGATCCCGTTCTACAGAAAAAATCCACGTGATGAAAAAACGAAGGGTAAAAAACTTCCATGACCCGATTGAGGTTCGGATAGGATTTTTTGGGTATGAAACTAACCAGTAATAGCAGAAAGCCGTCATAGCTATTGAACTCACAGATACCTTCGTTTTGACTGGTTATGGCTCCCGTAACTCTATACGAGCCAAGAGTTATGACCCTCCGAAGAATCGATATCCAAAGGGTGCAACATCTACGGTGCAAGGTGCCACATCCGTCCAAAATGACGAAACAGTGCCGTACGACCTTTAGAAATGGGTGCATGGATTTGAAACGGTGCAGTACCATGGTGCACCACTCTCCAACGATAGTAGCTCATAGACCAGCCACGGGGATCCCGTTTTACAGAAAAAATCCACGCGACGAAAAAACGAAGGGTAAAAAACTTCCATGACCCGATTGAGGTTCGGATAGGATTTTTTGGGCATGAAACTAACCAGTGACCGCTGAAAGCCATCATAGCTGTAGAACTCATGGATACCTTCGTTTTGACTGGTTATTGCTCCCGTAACTCTAAACGAGCCAAGAGTTATGGCCCTCCGAAGAATCGATATCCACAGGGTGCAACATCTACGGTGCAAGGTGCGACATCCGTCCAAAATGACGAAACAGTGTCGTATGACCTTTAGAAATGGATGCATGGATTTGAAATGGTGCAGTACCATGGTGCACCACTTTCTAGCGATTGTAAATCATAGACCAGCCACGGGGATCCCGTTTTACAGAAAAATCCTCATGACGAAAAACGAAGGGTAAAAAACTTCCATGACCCGATTGAGGTTCGGATAGGATTTTTTGGGTATGAAACTAACCAGTGACGGCTGAAAGCCATCATAGCGGTAAAACTCATAGATACCTTCGTTTTGACTGGTTATGGCTCCCGTAACTCTTAACGAGCCAAGAGTTATGGCCCTCCGAAGAATCGATATCCACAGGGTGCAACATCTACGGTGCAAGGTGCAACATTCGTCCAAAATGATGAAACCGTGCCGTACGACCTTTAGACATGGGTGCATAGATTTGAAACGGTGCAGTACCATGGGGCACCACTCTTCAGCAATGGTAAATCATAGACCAGCCACGGGGATCCCGTTTTACAGAAAAAATCCACGTGACGATAAAACGAAGGGTAAAAAACTTCCATGAGCCAACTGAGGTTCGGATAGGATTTTTTGGGTATGAAACCAACCAGTGACGGCTGAAAGCTGTCATAGCTATAGAACTCATGGATACCTTTGTTTTGGCTGGTTATGGCTCCCGTAACTCTAAACGAGCCAAGAGCTTTGGCCCTCCGAAGAATCGATATCCACAGCGTGCAACATCTACGGTGCAAGGTGCAACATCCATCCAAAATGACAAAACAGTGCGTTACGACCTTTAGAAATGGGTGAATGAATTTGAAATGATGCAGTACCATGGTGCACCACTTTCCAGCGGTGGTAACTCATAGACCAGCCACGGGGATCCCGTTTTACAGAAAAATTCCACGTGATGAAAAAACGAAGGGTAAAAAACATCCATGACCCGATTGAGGTTCAGATAGGATTTTTTGGGTATGAAACTAACCAGTAACGGCAGAAAGCCAGCATAGCTGTTGAACTCACAGATACTTTCGTTTTGACTGGTTATGGCTCCCGTAACTCTATACGGGCCAAGAGTTATGGCCCTCCGAAGAATCGATATCCACAGGGTGCAACATCTATGGTGCAAGGTGCCACATCCGTCCAAAATGACGAAACAGTGCCGTACGACCTTTAGAAATGGGTGCATGGATTTGAAACGGTGCAGTACCATGGTGCACCACTCTCCAGCGATAGTAGCTCATAGACCAGCCACGGGGATCCCGTTTTACAGGAAAAATCCACGCGACGAAAAAACGAAGGGTAAAAAACTTCCATGACCCGATTGATGTTCGGATAGGATTTTTTGGGCATGTAACTAACCAGTGACGGCTGAAAGCCGTCATAGCTGTAGAACTCACGGATACCTTCGTTTTGGCTGGTTTGTCTCCCGTAACTCTTAACGAGCCAAGAGTTATGGCCCTCCGAAGAATCGATATCCACAGGGTGCAACATCTACGGTGCAAGGTGCAACATCCGTCCAAAATGACGAAACAGTGCCGTACGACCTTTAGAAATGGGTGCATGGATTTGAAACGGTGCAGTACCATGGTACACCTCTCTCCAGCAATGGTAAATCATAGACCAGCCACGGGGATCCCGTTTTACAGAAAAAATCCACGTGACGAAAAAACGATGGGTAAAAAACTTCCATGACCTGATTGTTGTTCGGATAGGATTTTTTGGGCATGAAACTAACCAGTGACGGCTGAAAGCCATCATAGCTGTAGAACTCACAGATACCTTCCTTTTGACTGGTTATGGCTCCCGTAACTCTAAACGAGCCAAGAGTTATGGCTCTCTGAAGAATCGATATCCACAGGGTGCAACATCTACGGTGCAAGGTGCAACATCCGTCCAAAATGACGAAACAGTGCCGTACGACCTTTAGAAATGGGTGCATGGATTTGAAATGATGCAGTACCACAGTGTACCACTCTCCAGCGATGGTAAATCATAGACCAGCCACGGGGATCCCGTTTTACAGAAAAAATCCAGGTGACGAAAAAACGAAGGGTAAAAAACATCCATGACCCGATTGAGGTTCGGATAGAATTTTTTTGTATGAAGCCAACCAGTGACGGCTGAAAGCTGTCATAGCTGTAGAACTCACAGATACCTTCGTTTTGACTGGTTATGACTCCCGTAATTCTAAACGAGCGAAGATTTATGGCCCTCCAAAGAATCGATATCCACAGGGTGAAACATCTACAGTGCAAGGTGATACATCCGTCTAAAATGATGTAACAGTGCCGTACGACATTTAGAAATGGGTGCATGGATTTGAAACGGTGCAGACCCATGGTGCACTACTCTCCAGCGACGGTAACTCATAGACCAGCCACGGGGATCCCGTTTTAAAGAAAAAATCCACGTGACGAAAAAACGAAGGGTAAAAAACTTCCATGACCCGATTGAGGTTCGGATAGGATTTTTTGGGTATGAAACTAACCAGTGACGGATGAAAGCTGTCATAGCTGTAGAACTCACAGATACCTTCGTTTTGACTGGTTATGGCTCCCGTAACTCTAAACGAGCCAAGAGTTATGGCCCTCCGAAGAATCGATATCCACAGGGTGCAACATCTACGGTGCAAGGTGCAACATCCATCCAAAATGACGAAACATTGTCGTACGACCTTTAGAAATAGGTGCATGGATTTGAAACGGTGCTGTACCATGGTGCACCACTCTCCAGTGATGGTAACTCATAGACCAGCCACGGGGATCCCTTTTTACAGAAAAAATCCATGTGACAAAAAAACGAAGGGTAAAAAACTTCCATGACCCGATTGAGGTTCGGGTAGGATTTTTTGGATATGAAACTAACCAGAGACGGCTGAAAGCTGTCATAGCTGTAGAACTCACAGATACCTTCGTTTTGACTGGTTATGGCTCCCGTAACTCTAAACGAGCCAAGAGTTATGGCCCTCCGAAGAATCGATATCCACAGGGTGCAACATCTACGGTGCAAGATGCAACATCCGTCCAAAATGACGAAACAGTGCCGTACGACCTTTAGAAATGGGTGCATGAGTTTGAAACGGTGCAGTACCATGGTGCACCATTCTCCAGCGATGGTAACTCATTGACCAACCATGGGGATCTCGTTTTACAGAAAAAATCCACGTGACGAAAAAACGAACGGTAAAAAACATCCATTACCAGATTGAGGTTCGGATAGGACTTTTTGGGTATGAAACTAACCAGTGACGACTGAAAGCCATCATAGCTGTAAAACTCACGGATACCTTCGTTTTGGCTGGTTATGGCTCCCGTAACTCTAAACGAGCCAAGAGTTATGGCCCCCCGAGTAATCGATATCCACAGGGTGCAACATCTACGGTGCAAGCTGCAACATCCGTCCAAAATGACGAAACAGTGCCGTACGACCTTTAGAAATGGGTGCATGGATTTGAAACGGTGCAGTACCATGGTGCACCACTCTCCAGCGAGGGTAAATCATAGACCAGCCATGGGGATCCCGTTTTACAGAAAAAATCCACGTGACGAAAAAACGAAGGGTAAAAAACTTCCATGACCCGATTGAGGTTCGGATTGAATTTTTTCGTATGAAACTAACCAGTGACGGCTGAAAGCTGTCATAGCTGTAGAACTCACAGATACCTTCGTTGTGACTGGTTATGACTACCGTAATTCTAAACGAGCCAAGAGTTATGGCCCTCCGAAGAATCGATATCCACAGGGTGCAACATCTACGGTGCAAGGTGATACATCCGTCCAAAATGACGAAACAGTGCCGTACGACCTTTAGAAATGGGTGCATGGATTTGAAACGGTGCAGTACCATGGTGCACCACTCTCCAACAATGGTAAATCATAGACCAGCCACGGGGATCCGGTTTTACAGAAAAAATCCACGTGACGAAAAAACGAAGGGTAAAAAACTTCCATGACCCGATTGAGGTTCGGATAGGATTTTTTGGGTATGAAACTAACCAGTGACGACTGAAAGCCGTCATAGCTGTAGAACTCACGGATACCTTCGTTTTGACTGGTAATGGCTCCCTTAACTCTAAACGAGCCAAGAGTTATGGCCCTCCGAAGAATCGATATCCACAGGGTGCAACATCTACGGTGCAAGGTGCAACATCCGTCCAAAATGACGAAACAGTGTCGTACGACCTTTAGAAATGGGTGCATGGATTTGAAACGGTGCAGTACCATGTTGCACCACTCTCCAGCGATGGTAAATCATAGACCAGCCACGGGGATCCCGTTTTACAGAAAAAATCCACGTGACGAAAAAACGAAGGGTAAAAAACTTCCATGACCCGATTGAGGATCGGATAGGATTTTTTGGGTATGAAACTAACCAGTGACGGTTGAAAGCCGTCATAGCTGTACAACTCACGGATACCTTCGTTTTGACTAGTTATGGCTCCCATAACTTTAAACGAGCCAAGAATTATGGCCCTCCGAAGAATCGATATCCACAGGGTGCAACATCTACAATGCAAGGGGCAACTTCCATCCAAAATGACGAAACAGTGCCGTACGACCTTTAGAAATGGGTGCATGGATTTGAAATGGTGCCGTACCATGGTGCACCACTCTCCAGCGATGGTAACTCATAGACCAGCCACGGGGATCCCGTTTTACAGAAAAATCCACGTGACGAAATAACGAAGGGTAAAAAACTTCCGTGACCCGATTGAGGTTCGGATAGGATTTTTTGGGTATGAAACTAACCAGTGACGGCTGAAAGCCGTCATTGCTGTAGAATTCACAGATACCTTCGTTTTAACTAGTTATGGCACCCAAAACTCTAAACGAGCCAAGAGTTATGGCCCTCCGAAGAATCGATATCCACATGGTGCAACATCTACGATGCAAGGTGCAACATCCGTCCAAAATGATGAAACAGTGCCATACGACCTTTAGAAATGGGTGCATGGATTTGAAATGGTGCAGTACCATGGTGCACCCCTCTCCAGCGATGGTAACTCATAGACCAACCACGGGGATCCCGTTTTACAGAAAAAATCCACGTGACGAAAAAACGAAGGGTAAAAAACTTCCATGACCCGATTGAGGTTCGAATAGGATTTTTTGGGCATGAAACTAACCAGTGACGGCAGAAAGCCATTGTAACGTCCCGTATTTTACGTGTCGGCATATCGTAAAATAGCTGCATTAAGTCGTCAGTATTGCTTGAGCCGTTTTGAACCTAGGTGGTAAGGTTTACGACTTAAGAATGTTAGGTCGAGTTATCGAGTTAAGAAAGTTAACGAATTAGTGCTTAAGTCGTATGGTAGTTAACTTGTGTAGAGGCTTAGGTTGAAGGGTAGCCTAGGTCGTTCGGAGTTGAGTCGTGACCGACTTAGTGTCTTTGGACGTGTGATGTTGAGTCGGTAGGAGCTTGGGTCGTGTTGCCGAGTTAACGACTTATAGGAACCAGCCAACTTAGGGGTTGAACGGCTTAAGAGTTAGCGGCTTATAAGGTTGGCACCGAGTTAAAGTATGGCCGACTTAAGGTGTAGACGACTTATAGTATGACCGAGTCAGGGTTGGACCAACCTAAGGAATAGTTTTATGGCTTGAGTCGGTTGAACGAGTTACGACTCAAGGAGGTTGGGGGTCAACGGGCTAGTGACTTAAGGATAAGAGGTTAAGTCGTAAGTCGTAGGGTGTTAGTGTTAGGTCGTTGGGAAGCTAAGCCGTGTGAGTCGTTAAGATGTTAAGTCGTCTAGACAACTTAGTGTTGAGTCGTGTGTTGGTTAAGTCGGTATGTTTGTTGAGTTGTCATACGGCTTAAGACTTAGGAAAATACGGCAGTGTCTTATGTCGTAAGCCTTTGAGTCGTGGGTAGCGCGCATGTGTTGAGTCGTGCGCATGAGTGAGTCGTAAGTTGTTGAGTCGGACCTAGTTAAGTCGCTAGGTAGAATAAGTCTTTAGGTTTTGATAAGTCGTACCAAGGCTTGAGTTTAGGTCGGATTGAAGTGGATGCGCATGTGCTTTAGGTCGTGAGTCGTGTGTGTGTAGTGTCCTGTTGGCATTGAGTCGTGAGTCATGAGTCTTGGACGACACATGGGGGCGGCCGACTCAGGGAGATTTCAGCCTATAAATAGAGGGCTTTGGCTCACTTTTACATCGGATTTTGAAGCAACGAAGTGCTGCCATTTTGAGAGCTCGACTACAACATTTCTTCATCTTCTTTTCTCGATTCCAATCTAGTTCTAACATCCATCCAAGATCGAAGATCAAGATCAAAGATTCAAGAGCCAAAGTTGAAGATCTTCATCCGTTCGAGAAAGATTGCATCGATTGAAGCAAGATTTTGCCGGATCAAGCTTTATTCTTCGCTGTCCAGATCTGAAGTGGGTTTCTTTTGAGGTGTTTAGGTGATTTGGTGAGTGGTAGTTATCTCTCACACGACCCAAAGGAGTATATTGGATCGGTGGCTTGTTTATGTGTTAGAGATAGTGATTTCGTGCATTTTCCCTAAGTCTGCATGTAGATCTATTGTCCATGATGATTTGACACCTATTTTACCATATGTTCATCTATGCAAGTTTATTCATTAAGTTGTAGAGATATTGTCCATAATTCATGCTTGTTAGATAACATGTTAGATTTGGATCCTTTATTTACGAAATTGCCATTGTTGTTCTAGTTGTCTATTTAGATCTTATTTGAATAATTGATTGTTTGGATTAATGTTTGATTTGATTGATTAGTTGATTGATAACTTGATTTGGACAAGTTGGTTGATGATGATTCAAAAGCTAAGTGGAAAGGCTCTTGAATAAGGAAAGCTGCTTGAGGCATATGAAGCGGATGTTGAAGCTCATATGTACGGATTGGATGATATTGAAATGGGACTTTGCCATGTTGCGAGGAGGCAAACCATGATGTTGAGATGAGACTTTGCTATGATGCGATAAAGCGAAGTGTGATGTGATGTAGTCTTGGCGTAATCCAGGCAGGGATCATTCTAAGCATGTTGATAACTCGAGGGATGGTTCAAGTTGGTTGATAATGGACTGCTCGAGAGGTAGCTTGGGCTAGTATGAGAATAGTCGTCGAGGAGGATGACTAGGAGGCTTGGATCTCATCGTTGTTGAAGGTTCTAGCATGCTCAAAAGCAAGAGTACATGGGGCGCCCAAAAACGACTACAGGTAGGTAGTCGGGACACCCAAAAGACTACAGGCAGGTAGTCGAGTACTTTGAGCAGAGTAGATAAGTCCAAGGCACAGGTAGCGTGCGGAGTTTGTCTAGAACCGGGGTTACCATTAGCCCTTGACAGGTGGTCATTCAACTAACGGTGAAATCAAGGCAATGATAACAGTGATAGCCAGAGTCATGGATGTTTGGACGTTTGGATGTATCATCATTCGGTCTCAAGAGCGGTGTTCTCTGGGTGCTTATCTGATCTTGGTTTAGGCCTTGGGGGTTTGTATTTGGAAAACATCGACCTTGACTCGAGTGATTGTTTCTTTACTTTTATTGTCTGCTATGTTATGCTTGCTTCTCTTTAGTGTGTGTCTGGGAGCTATCACTGTAGAAAGAGGTGGAGTGGGATGGTTTGGTTCCTATTCCTTTTATCCCTTATACTCTTTTGGTATGTTTGATAGTAGATTTACTGCTCACTAAGACTTTGTCTGACTCAAGGTTTTATGTTTAATTCTTATTACCTTGGGTTGTTCATCCATGTTGGGATGGGCAGACTAGGTAGCAGGTGACAAGTGCCGTTCTTTGTGATTGACGCTGATGATGACGAAGACGAGCAGGAGGCTTTTGCATATTGTTTTCTTACTATATGTACTGGGTGTTCCGCTGTTTGTATATACTCTGAGTGCTTTGTAGTGAGGCTTTGATGTATTGACTGTTCTGATGTTGTATCAAACTTCTATGATGCTTATATGATGATATTTTGTTCTATGGAGCTTCACTATATTTATATTTCTCTATTGTATTTTGTCCATGCGCTGTGAGTTGTACGATAGGTTTCTGTTTTATTTTACCCTGACCATCATCCATGGCTGCCTGGCACGCCTTTCAGCGCACCTTTCCCTTGTTTAGTGCAGGAGTCATGGGCGGTCATCACATTTGGTATCAGAGCTTTGGTTAATCGATTTTAGCCAACGCTCGCTGACGTAATTACGTATGAGAGACGTAATTGTATTTTGATGGATGGTTACTATATATAATATATAGTAGTTTAGAAGGATTTGAACTCCTTATGTAGTTGTTTCTCAAGGTGTTCTAAATCATTCCTTTTTGTAGATATTAAGAATGAGTCGAAGCGAGAGACAAGCTGCTAGGGAAAGCCGTGCTGCTTGGGAAGTTGTTGATTATGCTCCTACGTTTGAGGCCATGATGACTTCAATCATGAGGAAGATACTAGCTTCAGGATCATCAGTGGATGTGGGAGTTCAAGTTCAAGTTCCAAGACCGATGGATTTTGCTAAGCTTTGCAAGGACTATACTTCTCTTGGAGGAAAAGTTTTCTTGGGAACGGAATCAACCATTTAAGTGCAGAGATGGATTGATGCTTGTAGAAGGATCTTTGGTGATTTGGGAATCGAGGAAGCAACTAAGAGGAAGCTTGCATCAAGGCAACTTCAAGGGAGAGCTTCGGATTGGTGGAATTCTATCACCATCGATACTCCGGAGGAGGAGATTACTTGGGAGCAATTCCAAGCTAGATTTGAAGCTAAGTTTATCTCTACGGCTCAGAAATCTGTTTTGTTCAACAAGTTTGTAGAGCTCAAGCAAGGTGGGAGATCGGTTCTTGAGTATGTTTCTGAGTTTGAAGCTTTGTCCAAGTATGCTCGGTCATATATTAATTCTCCCTATCAGAAGAATGAGAAGTTTGTGACGGGCTTGGACGCTTATCTTGGGAGGCAGTTGGTGGATCACTTGGATGACCCATTTGAGAAGCTTGTGGAGAAAGCTCTCAGGCACGAGAGTCTGTTTCCTAAGGAAGGACTTGTTGTTGCTGTAACCAAGGAAGGATCTAAACCACAGCAGAGTGGAAACAAGAAGAGGAAGCAGCAGCAACAGAGGGGTAAGGATGGCCAGATGAAGCCGAAGGGCGAAGTGACCTGCTACAACTGCCAGCAGAAGGGCCATCTCTTCAAAGATTGTAAGAATCCCAAGGTGCCGGGAAAGTGTTACAACTGTGATAAGCTGGGACATATCAAGAAGAATTGTCCAGAGCCGGGGAAGGATAGGCAGATTGTGCAAGCTTATGCTTTGGGAGCTGTTCCATCGTCTTCGAAAGCTCCTACTGCTGAGGAGAAGTGGAAGAGTGTGGTGGTTCAAGGTACTCTTTCTATTTGTGGTGTTCCAGTTAGAGTGTTGTTTGATACTGGAGCGTCGCATTCTTTTGTTTGTGATGATCTTGTAGGCCGGTTAGGTTTGGAACCGGAAATTGTTGATAGACCATTGGTTGTGACTAATCCAGTTGGGGGTACGTCTTGTTTGTGTATGGTATGTCGTGGTCTAGTTGTGTTGAGTCATGATTGCTCTTTTGTTTGTGATTGCTTTGTTCTGAACTTTGCGGGGTTCGGAATTATTTTGGGTATGGACTGGCTTAGGAAGTATGCGGCAAAGGTTGATTGTGAGAAACTGGAGGTGACAGTCGGGAATGTGGAAGGGCGAAAGGTTGTGATACGATGTAAGCATGAAGAAGGCGTCTTCATGGGCTTCATGTATTCGCCAGTTGTTCCACGGGATGGACTGTCATCGATGCCAGTTGTGAATGGATTTGAGGACGTCTTTGACGAGGTCAAAGGGTTACCACCGCATAGGGAGATCGAGTTTCGTATCGATCTAGTTGAAGGAGCCAAACCTGTTGTGATGCCTCTTAGACGGATGGCGCCTAGAGAACAACAAGAGCTGAAGGTGCAGGTTGATGACCTTTTTCAGAAAGGATTCATTCGGCGTAGTGTGTCCGAATGGGGTGCACCAGTTGTGTTCGCAACCAAAGCGGATGGATCGTTGAGGTTGTGTGTGGATTATCGTGAGCTGAACAAAGTGACTAAGAAGAACAAGTATCCATTGCCGAGAATAGATGACTTGTTTGATCAGCTTCACGAGGCTAAGCTGTTTTCTCAGATGGATTTGGCAACGGGATTTCACCAGGTGAGAGTGGCTAAGGATAGTGTGCCGAAGACTGCTTTTAGGACACCATCCGGCTTTTATGAGTGGCTGGTAATGCCATTTGGATTGACTAACGCACCAGCATTTTTTGTGGATCTTATGAATAGAGTGTTCAGAGATCAGTTGAATAAGTTCGTGCTTATGTTCATGGATGATATTCTGATTTATTCCAAAACAGAGGAGGAGCACAAGACGCACTTGCGGACTATTTTGGAAATCTTGCGGAAACATCAGCTGAAGGCTAAGTTTTCGAAGTGTCACTTCTAGAAGAGTGAAGTGACGTTCTTAGGCCATGTTATCTCTGGAAATGGAATAGCGGTTGATCCCGCTAAGGTGGCAGCAATCCAGGATTGGATTAGGCCTAAGAATGCATCTGATGTGAGAAGTTTTCTTGGATTAGCAGGATATTATCGTCGGTTTATCCAAGATTTTTCCAAGATAGCTGCACCATTAACAGGATTGACGAAAAAGAACCAAGTGTTCATATGGGATGATAAGTGTGAGCAAGCTTTCGTAATCCTGAAAGAGCGACTGACGAGTGCTCCTATTTTGACTATTCCAAGTGGGAATGATGAGATGGTGGTATACACCGATGCATGTGGTACTGGACTTGGAGAAGTACTAATGCAGAAGGATAAAGTTGTTGCGTATGCAAGTCGACAACTGAAGCCGCATGAAAGGAATTACCCGACTCATGATTTGGAGTTAGCGGCGATTGTGTTTGCTTTGAAGATGTGGAGACATTACCTGTTGGGAGTTCGATTCGAGCTGTTTACAGATCATAAGTCGTTGAAGTATCTGTTCTCCCAAAGGGATTTGAATCTTCGGCAGCAACGGTGGCTAGAGTTTTTAGCATCATATGATTTTGGTATAGCCTATACTCCGGGAAAAGGCAACGCAGTGGCAGATGCGTTAAGTCGAAGACATGCAGGATTGGGAGCCATGTTTTCAGAATGGAAGAGTCTCCAGTATTTGGCTGGATTTGACTTCAGGCGTAGATGTGAATTGGAACCTGAGATGTTGGCAAACTTATCGATAAGACCTACTCTTGTGGAAAGAATTGACGAAAGCCAAAAGCGAGACGATAAGCTTGTCAAGATTATCTGTGATTTGGAATCTGGATTGGACCCAGAGAAGGATAAAGGATACGAGGTCGATCGAGAGGGTTGGCTTCGGAAACAAGGACGATTAGTTGTTCCCGATATAGAAGGATTGAGAGATGAAGTTCTTAGGGAAAGTCATCACTCGAAGTTGACAATTCATCCAGGTGGAAATAAGATGTATCGGGATATGAAGAGAACTTACTACTGGGAAGGTATGAAGAAGGATGTTGGAAATTTTATTTCCAAGTGTACGAACTGCCAGTTGGTGAAAGCTGAGCAGAAGAAGCCCAGTGGATTACTTTAGCCATTAGAGGTTCCTACATGGAAGTGGGAGCAAGTGTCGATGGATTTTATCGATGGTCTACCTAGAACCAGGGCAGGGAATGAAGGGATTTGGGTCATCGTAGATCGTTTGACTAAGAGTGCAAGATTCATTCCTGTTCGATCAAATAGGAGTGCATTGAAGTTGGCTGAGCTTTATGTTAAGTGGATAGTTTGATTCCATGGTGTCCCGAAGAGTATAGTGAGCGATCGAGATCCATTGTTCACTAGTGAATTTTGGAAGAGCTTCCAGGAGGTTTTGGGAACCGAGTTGTGTTTGAGTACAGCTTATCACCCCCAAACCGATGATCAGACCGAGAGAGTCAACCGAGTTTTGGAAGATCTTCTCAGAGCATGTGTTTTGGATTTCGGAGGATCATGGGATGATCACCTTCATTTGGTGGAATTTGCATATAACAACATTTACCAGTCAAGTATTGGTATGGCATCGTATGAGGCATTATATGGAAGACCGTGTAACTCTCCGACATGTTGGTTGGAAACTGGAGAAAAGCTGATACTTGGGCCAGAAATTATTCGACAGACTACGGATTGTATAGAGATCATTCGGCAGCGAATGAAGGCAGCCCAAGATCGTCAGAAAAGTTATGCCGATAATCGTCGTAAGGATTTGGAATTCGACGTAGGCGATATGGGTTTTGTGAAGATTTCTCCACTGAAGAATGTTATTAGATACGGGAAGAAAGGAAAGTTGACTCCGAGATTTGTTGGACCATTCCCGATTATCGAGCGAATTGGAAAGCTCGCTTATAGATTGGAGTTACCGAAAAAGATGGCGGGTGTGCACAATGTTTTTCATGTATCGTATCTACGGAAGTATGTGCACGACCCAACTACGTTGGTTTCTGCTGATAGCTGTGAAGACTTGGAGGTTGATCCAGTTGTTATGAGACCTCGTAAGCCGCTTCGTGTTGTGGAAACTGACACGAAACAGCTTAGGAGGAAGACGATTACGTTGCTCAAGGTACAATGGAGTGACGATGTTAACGACTGTACATGGAAGGAGGAAGAGAGGATGAAGTCAGCTCATCCTGGACTCTTTGAGGTATGGCCCTAAGGTGTCGTGACATCTCATGAATTTGTAGCTTGTTCAAGTCTTAGGATTCTGCATGCTAGGCTAGTAATTGGATGCATGGATTGTTGATTGCAATGGATGGTAGGCATGCGGAATAATTTTGATTGCTCTTGTTTGTTTGGAATTTCGGGGGTGAAATTCCTAAGGGGGAGAGAATGTAACGACCCGTATTTTACGTGTCGGCGTATCGTAAAATAGCTGCATTAAGTCGTCAGTATTGCTTGAGTCGTTTTGAACCTAGGTGGTAAGGTTTACGACTTAAGAATGTTAGGTCGAGTTATCGAGTTAAGAAAGTTAACGACTTAGTGCTTAAGTCGTATGGTAGTTAACTCGTGTAGAGGCTTGGGTTGAAGGGTAGCCTAGGTCGTTCGGAGTTGAGTCGTGATCGACTTAGTGTCTTAGGACGTGTGATGTTGAGTCGGTAGGAGCTTGGGTCGTGTTACCGAGTTAACGACTTATAGGAACCGGCCGACTTAGGGGTTGAACGGCTTAAGAGTTAGCGGCTTATAAGGTTGGCACCGAGTTAAAGTATGGCCGACTTAAGGTGCAGACGACTTATAGTATGACCGAGTCATGGGTTGGACCAACCTAAGGAATAGTATTATGGCTTGAGTCGGTTGAACGAGTTACGACTCAAGGAGGTTGGGGGTCAACAGGCTAGCGACTTAAGGATAAGAGGTTAAGTCGTAAGTCGTAGGGTGTTAGTGTTAGGTCGTTGAGAAGCTAAGCCGTGTGAGTCGTTAAGATGTTAAGTCGTCCAGACGTGTAACGACCCGTATTTTACGTGTCGATAAATCGTAAAATTTCTAGGTCGTTAGCATTGTTTATGTCATCCTTAGCCTAAGTCGTATGGGAGGATAACTCGTATGTTGTTTGGGTCGTAAGGAAGTTAGATTGGAAAGTTAACTCGTGATAGTGCTAGAACGAGTTAACGGTTTAGTTTTAGTGGATAGAACGACCTAAGGTAGCTACGGGTTACAAGTGAGAAAGCCCGCGAGTTAAGAGTTATACGGGTTAGTAGGGTTCTTGGGTCGTAGACGACTTAAGGGTTAGCGGTTTGTTGGGCTTGGCCGACTTAAGGCTTAGACGACTCAAGGAGGTAGCCGACTTAAGTGCTGACCGGTTTAAGATAGTTGCTGAGTTAAGGTAGTGGCGAGTTAAGGGTATGGCCGACCTAAGATAGTTAGCGACTTAGGGGCTGGGACGAGCTAGCGAGTTAGCGAGTTAGTGGAGTTAGTGGAACTAGCGGGCTAGTGGTGAGCGACTTAGTAGGTCGCTGTGTTTCATTAAGTCGTGATGGTTGTAGGTTGTAACCCGGTAAGTCGCGACATTTGCTAACCCGTGTAAATAGCTAAGCCGTTAGGTTGTTAAGTCGTTTACCCTGATGAGTCGTGAGTTGTTATAAGGCGTAGGTTGCTGAGTCGCGAGCGACTTAGGGGATAGGTCGCTAAGCCGCGAACGAGTTAAGGGGGGGCGGACGAGTTATGAGTTAGGCCTATGAATACACGGCCATTTCCTCACTTTTTGGCACCGGATTTTGAAGCGACGAAGTGCTGCCATTTTGAGAGCTCGACTACAATATTTCTTCATCTTCTTTTCTCCACTTTGATCGAGTGCTAACATCCATCCAAGATCGAGGATCAAGATTGAAGATTGAAGAGCCAAAGTTGAAGATCTTCATCCAACGAAGCTAGATTTCATCGTTTCAAGCGGGATTTCGACGAATCAAGCTTGAATCTTCACTGTCCGAATCTTAAGTTGTTAGTTTTTGAAGTGTTTGGGTGATTTGGTGAGTGGTGGTTATCTCTCACGCGGACCCAAAGGAGTATATTGGTTTGGCGGTTTGTTGGAGTGTTGTAGATAGTGATTTTTATGCATTTTTCTTTAGATCCAAGTGTAGATCCATTACTTATGAAGATGTTTACTTATGCAAGTTCATTTATCAAGTTGTAGAGGCAAAACCCATGATTTATATTTGTTAGATCTATGCTAAAAACCCATGATTCATGTATGTTAGATCTATGCTCATTTATTTACGAAATTGCCATTGTGGTTATAAATGCTTATTTAGATCTTGTTTGAATGATTGATTGCTTGGGTTAATGTTTGATTTGATTGTTTAGTTGATTGATAACTTGATTTGGTCAAGTTGGATGATGGTGATTCAAAAGCTAAGTGGAAAGGCTCTTGAATATGGAAAGCTGCTTGTGGCATATGAAGCGGATGTTGAAGCTCATATGTATGGATTGGATGATGTTGAGATGGGACTTTGCCATGATGCGAGGAGGCAAATCATGATGTTGAGATGGGACTTTGCCATGATGCGAGGAGGTAAACCATGATGTTGAGATGAGACTTTGCTATGATGCGATGAGGCAAAACATGATGTTGAGATGGAACGGGTCATGATGACGTTCCAAGCACGGGCTGCGACGACGTGCAAAGCTATGTTGATAACTCGGTAATGCGATCCGGGTTGGTGATAATGGTTAGCTTGAGAGGCGCTTGAGCTAGTATGATAATAGTCGTCGAGGAGGATGACTAGGAGGCTGAGATCTCATCGTTGTTGAAGGTTCTAGCATGCTCAAAGCAAGAGTACGTTGGAACGGGCTGCGACGGCGTTCCAGGCACGGGCTGCGACGACGTGCTAGTACTCTGGGTAGTTGCGAAAATTCCTAGGCACGGGCTGCGACGACGTGCGGAGTTATGTCTAGAACCGGGGTTACCATTAGCCCTTGACAGGTGGTCATTCAACTAACGGTGAAATCAAGGCAATGATAACAGTGATAGCCAGAGTCATGGATGTTTGGACGTTTGGTTGTATCATCATTCGGTCTCAAGAGTGGTGTTTTCTGGATGCTTATCTGATCTTGGTTTAGGCCTTGGGGGTTTGTATTTGGAAAACATCGACCTTGACTCGAGTGATTATTGCTTTACTTTAATTGTCTGCTATGTTATGCTTGCTTTTCCTTAGTATGAGTTTGGGGGCTATCACTGTAGAAAGAGGTGGAGTAGGATGGTTTGGTTCCTATTCCTTTTATCCCTTATGCTCTTTTGGTACGTTTGATAGTTGATTTACTGCTCACTAAGACTTTGTCTGACTCAAGGTTTTATGTCTCCTCTTATTACCTTGGGCTGTTCATCCATGTTGGGATGGGCAGACTAGGTAGCAGGTGACAGGTGCTGTTGTTGGAGATCTATGCTGATGATGACGAAGACGAGCAGGAGTCTTTTGCATATTATTTTCATATTATGTACTGGGTGTTCCGCTGCTGTATTTGTTTGAGTGTTATGTAGCGAGCCTTTGATGTTTGGATGATTCATATGTTTGTATAAACTACTATGATGCTTATATGATGATGTTCTGTTCTATGGAGCTTCACTATATTATATTTCTCTATTGTATTTTATCCATGCGCTGTGAGTTGTACGATAGATTTTGCCGTTTTATTTTACCCTGACTATCGTCCATGGCTGCCTGGCACGCCTTTCAGCGCATTATTTCCTTGTTTGGTGTGGGAGTCCTGGGCGGTCGTCACATTTGGCATCAGAGCTTTGGTTAATCGATTTTAGCCAACGCTCGCTGACGTAATTACGTATGAGAGACGTAATTGTATTTTGATGGATGATTACTATATGTAATATAGTAGCTTAAAAGAATTTGAACTGCTTATGTAGTTGTTTCTCAAGGTGTTCTAAATCATTCCTTTTTGTAGATAATATGGATGAGTCGAAGTGAGAGACAAGCTGCGAGGGAAAGCCGTGCTGCTAGGGAAGCCGTTGATTATGCTCCTATGTTTGAGGCCATGATGACTTCGATCATGAGGAGGATACCTGCTTCAGGATCATCAGTGGATGTGGGAGTTCAAGTTCAAGCTCCAAGACCGGTGGATTTTGCTAAGCTTTGCAAGGACTATACTTCTCTTGGAGGAAAAGCTTTCTTGGGGACGGAGTCGACCATTGAAGTGCAGAGATGGATTGATGCTTGTCGAAGGATCTTTGGTGACTTGGGGATTGAGGATGCAACTAAGAGGAAGCTTGCATCGAGACAGCTACAAGGGAGAGCTTCGGATTGGTGGAATTCTATCACCATCGATACTCCAGAAGAAGAGATTACTTGGGAGCAATTCCAAGTTAGATTTGAAGCTAAGTTTATCTCTACAGCTCAGAAATTTGTTTTGTTCAAGAATTTTGTAGAGCTCAAGCAAGGTGGGAGATCGGTTCTTGAGTATGTTTCTGAGTTTGAGGCTTTGTCTAAGTATGCCAGATCGTATATTGATTTTCCCTACCAGAAAGAACGAGAAGTTTGTGACGGGCTTGGACGCTTATCTTGGGAGGCAGTTGGTGGATCATTTGGACGATCCATTTGAGAAGCTTATGGAGAAAGCTCTCAGGCATGAGAGTTTGTTTCCTAGGGAGAGTTCTGTTGTTGTTGTAACCAAGGAAGGGTTTAAGCCACAAAAGGGTGGAAACAAGAAGAGGAAGCAACAGCAACAGAAGGGTAAGGATGGCCAGAAGAAGCCGAGGGGCGAAATGACTTGCTATAATTGCCAGCAGAAGGGCCATCTCTCCAAGGATTGTAGGAATCCAAAGGCGCCGGCGAAATGCCACAACTGTGACAAGCCAGGGCATTTCAGGAAAGATTGTCCAGAACCGAGGAAGGACAGGCATATTGTGCAAGCTTATGCTTTGGGAGCTGTGTCGTCGTTTTCAAAAGCTCCTAATGCTGAAGAGAAAGGGAAGAGTGTGGTGGTGCAAGGTACTCTTTCTATTTGTGGTGTTCCAGTTAGAGTGTTATTTGATACTGGGGCGTCGCATTCGTTTGTTTGTGATGATCTAGTAGACCGGTTAGGTTTGGAACCGGAAATTGTTGATAGACCATTGGTTGTGACTAATCCAGTTGGGGGTTCGTCATGTTTGTGTATGATATGCCGTGGTCTAGTTGTGTCGAGTCATGATTGCTCTTTTATTTGTGATTGTTTTGTTCTGAACTTTGCGGGGTTTGGAATTATTTTGGGTA
This sequence comes from Allium cepa, assembly GCA_030765085.1. Lineage (NCBI taxonomy): Eukaryota > Viridiplantae > Streptophyta > Magnoliopsida > Asparagales > Amaryllidaceae > Allium > Allium cepa. The sequence continues at coordinate 29,493,928 of CM060943.1, read as the reverse complement.
TGGACTGGCTTAGGAAGTATGCGGCAAGGATTGATTGTGAGAGGCTGGAGGTGACAGTCGGGAATGTAGAAAGGCGAAAGGTTGTGATACGATGTAAGCATGAAGAATGCGTCTTAATGAGCTTCATGTATTCGCTGGTTGTTCCACGGGATTGACTGTCATCGGTGCCTATTGTGAATGGATTTGAGGATGTCTTTGATGAAGTCAAAGGGTTACCGCCGCATAGGGAGATTGAGTTTTGTATCGATCTAGTTGAGGGAGCCATACCTGTTGTGATGCCTTTTAGGCGGATGGCGCCTAGGGAACAGCAAGAGCTGAAGGTGCAGGTTGATGACCTTTTGCAGGAAGGATTCATTCGGAGAAGTGTGTCCGATGGGGTGCACCAGTTGTGTTCGCAACCAAAGCGGATGGATCGTTGAGGTTGTGTGTGGATTATCGTGAGCTGAATAAAGTGACTAAGAAGAACAAGTATCCATTGCCGAGAATAGATGACTTGTTTAATCAGCTTCACGACGCTAAGGTCTTTTCTCAGATGGACTTGGCAACGGGATTTCACCAGTTACGAGTGGCGAAGGATAGTGTGCCGAAGACTGCTTTCAGGACACCATCCGGCTTTTATGAGTGGCTGGTAATGCCGTTTGGATTGACTAACACACCGGCATATTTTGTGGATCTTATGAATAGAGTGTTCAGAGATCAGTTGAATAAGTTCGTGCTTGTGTTCGTGGATGATATTCTGATTTATTCCAGAACTGAGGAGGAGCACAAGATGCACTTGCGGATTGTTTTGGAAATTTTGCGGAAACATCAGCTGAAGGCTAAGTTTTCGAAGTGTCACTTCTGGAAGAGTGAAGTGAGGTTCTTAGGCCATGTTATCTCTGGAAATGGAATAGCGATTGATCCCGCTTAGGTGGCAGCGATCCAGGATTAAAATAGACCTAAGAATGCATCTGATGTGAGAAGTTTTCTTGGATTAGCTGGATATTATCGTCGGTTTATCAAAAACTTTTCCAAGATAGCTGCACCGTTAACGGGATTGACGAAAGAGAATCAAGGGTTCAGATGGGATAATAAGTGTGAGCAAGCTTTCGTAATCCTGAAAGAGCGACTGACAAGTGCTCCTGTTTTGACTATTCCAAGTGGGAATGATGAGATGGTGGTTTACACCGATGCATGTGGTACTGGACTTGGAGCAGTGCTAATGCCGAAGGATAAAGTTGTTGCGTATGCAAGTCGACAACTGAAGCCGCATGAAAGGAATTATCCGACTCATGATTTGGAGTTAGCGACGATTGTGTTTGCTTTGAAGATGTAGAGACATTATCTGTTGGGAGTTCGATTCGAGTTGTTTACGGATCATAAGTCGTTGAAGTATCTGTTCTCCCAAAAGGATTTGAATCTTGGACAGCAACGGTGGCTAGAGTTTTTAGCATCATATGACTTTGGTATAGCCTATACTCCAGGAAAAGGTAACGCAGTGGCAGATGCGTTGAGTCGAAGACATGCAGGATTGGGAGCCATGTTTTCAGAATGGAAGAGTCTCGAGTATTTGGCTGGGTTTGATTTCAAGCCCAGATGTGAGTTGGAACCTGAGATGTTGGCAAACTTATCGATAAGACCTACTCTAGTGGAAAGAATTAGCGAGAGCCAAAAGCGAGATGATAAGCTTGTCAAGATTATATGTGATTTGGAATCTGGATTTAATCCAGAAGAGGATAAAGGGTTTGAAGTCGATCGAGAGGGATGGCTTCGGAAACAAGGACGATTAGTTGTTCCTGATATAGATGGATTGAGAGATGAAGTTCTGAGGGAAAGTCATCACTCGAAGTTGACGATTCATCCAGGTGGGAATAAGATGTATCGGGACATGAAGAGAACCTACTACTGGGAAGGTATGAAGAAGGATGTTGGAAATTTTATTTCCGAGTGTATGAACTGCCAGTTGGTGAAAGCTGAGCAGAAAAAGCCCAGTGGATTACTTCAGCCATTAGAGGTTCCTACATGGAAGTGGGAGCAAGTATCGATGGATTTTATCGATGGTCTACCTAGAACCAGGGCAGGGAATGAAGGGATTTGGGTCATTGTAGATCGTTTGACTAAGAGTGCAAGATTCATTCCTGTTCGATCGACTAGGACCGCATCAAAGTTGGCTGAGCTTTATGTTAAGTGGATAGTTCGATTCCATGGTATTCCGAAGAGTATAGTGAGCGATCGAGACCCATTGTTCACTAGTGGATTTTGGAAGAGCTTCCAGGAAGTTTTGGGAACCGAGTTGTGTTTGAGTACAGCTTATCACCCTCAAACAGATGGTCAGACTGAGAGAGTCAACCGAGTTTTGGAAGATCTTCTCAGAGCTTGTGTTTTGGACTTCGGAGGATAATGGGAAGATCACCTTCATTTGGTGGAATTTGCATATAACAACAGTTATCAGTCGAGTATTGGTATGGCACCATTTAAGGCATTATATGGAAGACCATGTAACTCTCCGACATGTCGGTTGGAAACTGGAGAAAAGCTGATACTTGGGCCAGAGATGATTCGACAGACTTCAGATTGTATAGAGATCATTCGGCAACGAATGAAGGCAGCCCAAGACCGTCAGAAAAGTTATGCTGATAAACGTCGAAAAGATTAGGAGTTCGACGTAGGTGATATGGTTTTTGTGAAGATTTCTCCTCTGAAGAGTGTTATTAGATTCGGGAAGAAAGGAAAGTTAACTCCGAGATTTGTTGGACCATTCCCGATTATCGAGCGAATTGGGAAGCTCGCTTATAGATTGGAGTTACCGGCAAAGATGGCGGGTGTGCACAATGTTTTTCATGTATCTTATCTACGTAAGTATGTGCATGACCCAACTACGGTGGTTTCTGCTAATAGCTGTGAAGATTTAGAGGTTGATCCAGTTGTTAGAAGACCTCGTAAGCCGCTTCGTGTTGTTGGAACTGACACGAAACAGCTTAGAAGGAAGACGATTACGTTGCTCAAGATACAATGGAGTGATGATGTTAATGACTGTACATGGGAGGAGGAAGAGAGGATGAAGGCAGCTCATCCTGAACTCTTCGAGGTATGGCCCTAAGGTGTCGTGACATCTCATGAATTTGTAACTTGTTCTAATCTTAAAATTCTGCATGCTAGGCTAGTAATTGGATGCATGGTTTGTTGGTTGCTATGGATGGAAGGCATGCGGAATAATTTTGATTGCTCTTGTTTGTTTGGAATTTCGGGGGCCAAATTCCTAAGGGGGAGAGAATGTAACGACCCGTATTTTACGTGTCGATAAATCGTAAAATTTCTTGGTCATTAGCGTTGTTTATGTCATCCTTAGCCTAAGTCGTATGGGAGGATAACTCGTATGTTGTTTGGGTCATAAGGAAGTTAGATTGGAAAGTTAACTCGTGATAGTGTTAGAACGAGTTAACAATTTAGTTTTAGTGGATAGAACGACATAAGGTAGCTACGGGTTACAAGTGAGAAAGCCCGCGAGTTAAGAGTTGTACGGGTTAGTAGGGTTCTTGGGTCGTAGACGACTTAAGGGTTAGCAGTTTGTTGGGCTTGGCCGACTTAAGGCTTAGACGACTCAAGGAGGTAGCCGGCTTAAGTACTGACCGGTTTAAGATAGTTGCTGAGTTAAGGTAGTGGCGAGTTAAGGGTATGGCCGACCTAAGATAGTTAGCGACTTAGGGGCTGGGACGAGCTAGCGAGTTAGCGAGTTAGTGGAGCTAACGAGTTAGTGGAACTAGCGGGTTAGTGGTGAGAGACTTAGTAGGTCGTTGTGTTTCATTAAGTCGTGATGGTTGTAGGTTGTAACCCGGTAAGTCGCGACATTTGCTAACCCGCGTAAATAGCTAAGCCGTAAGGTTGTTAAGTCGTTTACCCTAATGAGTCGTGAGTTGTTATAAGGCGTAGGTTGCTGAGTCGCGAGCGACTTAGGGGATAGGTCGCTAAGCCGCGAACGAGTTAAGGGGGGGCGGACGAGTTATGAGTTAGGCCTATAAATACACGGCCATTTCCTCACTTTTTGGCACTGGATTTTGAAGCGACGAAGTGCTGCCATTTTGAGAGCTCGACTACAACATTTCTTCATCTTCTTTTCTCCACTTTGATCGAGTGCTAACATCCATCCAAGATCGAGGATCAAGATTGAAGATTGAAGAGCCAAAGTTGAAGATCTTCATCCAACGAAGCTAGATTTCATCGTTTCAAGCGGGATTTTGACAAATCAAGCTTGAATCTTCGCTGTCCAGATCTGAAGTTGTTAGTTTTTGAAGTGTTTGGGTTATTTGGTGAGTGGTGGTTATCTCTCACGCAGACCCAAAGGAGTATATTGATTTGGTGGTTTGTGGGAGTGTTGTAGATAGTGATTTTTATGCATTTTTCTTTAGATCCAACTGTAGATCCATTACTTATGAAGATGTTTACTTATGCAAGTTCATTTATCAAGTTATAGAGACAAAACCCATGATTTATATTTGTTAGATCTATGCTAAAAACCCATGATTCATGTATGTTAGATCTATGCTCATTTATTTACGAAATTGCCATTGTGGTTATAAATGCTTATTTAGATCTTGTTTGAATGATTAATTGCTTGGGTTAATGTTTGATTTGATTTTTTAGTTGATTGATAACTTGATTTGGTCAAGTTGGATGATGGTAATTCAAAAGCTAAGTGGAAAGGCTCTTGAATAAGGAAAGCTGCTTGTGGCATATGAAGCGGATGTTGAAGCTCATATGTATGGATTGGATGATGTTGAGATGGGACTTTGCCATGATGCGAGGAGGCAAATCATGATGTTGAGATGGGACTTTGCCATGATGCGAGGAGGCAAACCATGATGTTGAGATGAGACTTTGCTATGATGCGATGAGGCAAAGCATGATGTTGAGATGGAATGGGTCATGATGAAGTTCCAAGCACGGGCTGCGACGACGTGCAAAGCTATGTTGATAACTCGGTAATGCGATCCGGGTTGGTGATAATGGTTAGCTTGAGAGGCGCTTGAGCTAGTATGATAATAGTCGTCGAGGTGGATGACTAGGAGGCTGAGATCTCATCGTTGTCGAAGGTTCTAGCATGCTCAAAGCAAGAGTACGTTGGAATGGGCTGCGACGGCGTTCCAGGCACGGGCAGCGACGACGTGCTAGTACTCTGGGTAGTTGCGAAAATTCCTAGGCACGGGCTGCGACGACGTGCGGAGTTATGTCTAGAACCGGGGTTACCATTAGCCCTTGACGGGTGGTCATTCAACTAACGGTGAAATCAAGGCAATGATAACAGTGATAGCCAGAGTCATGGATGTTTGGACGTTTGGTTGTATCATCATTCGGTCTCAAGAGCGGTGTTTTCTGTATGCTTATCTGATCTTGGTTTAGGCCTTGGGGGTTTGTATTTGGAAAACATCAACCTTAACTCGAGTGATTATTGCTTTACTTTAATTGTCTGCTATGTTATGCTTGCTTCTCTTTAGTATGAGTCTGGGGCTATCACTATAGAAAGAGGTGGAGTGGGATGGTTTGGTTCCTATTCCTTTTATCCCTTATGCTCTTTTGGTACGTTTGATAGTTGATTTACTGCTCACTAAGACTTTGTCTGACTCAAGGTTTTATGTCTCCTCTTATTACCTTGGGCTGTTCATCCATGTTGGGATGGGCACACTAGGTAGCAGGTGACAGGTGCTGTTGTTGGAGATCTATGCTGATGATGACGAAGCCTAGCAGGAGGCTTTTGCATATTATTTTCATATTATGTACTGGGTGTTCCGCTGCTGTATTTGTTTGAGTGTTATGTAGCGAGGCTTTGATGTATGGATGATTCATATGTTTGTATAAAACTACTATGATGCTTATATGATGATGTTCCATTCTATGGAGCTTCACTATATTATATTTCTCTATTGTATTTTATCCATGCGCTGTGAGTTGCACGATAGATTTTGCCATTTTATTTTACCCTGACTATCGTCCATGGCTGCCTGGCACGCCTTTCAGCGCATTATTTCCTTGTTTGGTGCGGGAGTCCTGGGCGGTCGTCACAAGACGACTTAGTGTTGAGTCGTGTGTTGGTTAAGTCGGTATGTTTGTTGAGTTGTCATACGGCTTAAGACTTAGGAAAATACGGCAGTGTCTTATGTCGTAAGCCTTTGAGTCGTGGGTAGCGCGCATATGTTGAGTCGTGCGCATGAGTGAGTCGTAAGTTGTTGAGTCGGACCTAGTTAAGTCGCTAGGTAGAATAAGTCTTTAGGTTGTGATAAGTCGTACCAAGGCTTGAGTTTAGGTCGGCATGAAGTGGATGCGCATGTGCTTTAGGTCGTGAGTCGTGTGTGTGTAGTGTCGTGTCGGCATTGAGTCGTGAGTCATGAGTCGTGGACGACTCATGGGGGCGGCCGACTCAGGGAGATTTCAGCCTATAAATAGAGGGCTTTGGCTCACTTTTTGACATCGGATTATGAAGCAACGAAGTGCTGCTATTTTTAGAACTCGACTACAACATTTCTTCATCTTCTTTTCTCCATTCCAATCTAGTTCTAACATCAATCCAAGATCGAAGATCAAGATCAAATATTCAAGAGCCAAAGTTGAAGATCTTCATCCGTTCGAGAGAGATTTCATCGATTGAAGCAAGATTTTGCCGGATCAAGCTTTATTCTTCGCTGTCCAGATCTGAAGTGGGTTTCTTTTAAGGTGTTTAGGTGATTTGGTGAGTGGTAGTTATCTCTCACACGGACCCAAAGGAGTATATTGGATCGATGGCTTGTTTATGTGTTAGAGATAGTGATTTCATGCATTTTCCCTAAGTCTGCATGTAGATCTATTGTCCATGATGATTTGACACCTATTTTACCATATGTTCATCTATGCAAGTTTATTCATTAAGTTGTAGAGATATTGTCCATAATTCATGCTTGTTAGATAACATGTTAGATTTGGATCCTTTATTTACGAAATTGCCATTGTTGTTCTAGTTGTCTATTTAGATCTTATTTGAATAATTGATTGTTTGGATTAATGTTTGATTTGATTGATTAGTTGATTGATAACTTGATTTGGACAAGTTGGTTGATGATGATTCAAAAGCTAAGTGGAAAGGCTCTTGAATAAGGAAAGCTGCTTGAGGCATATGAAGCGGATGTTGAAGCTCATATGTATGGATTGGATGATATTGAAATGGGACTTTGCCATGATGCGAGGAGGCAAACCATGATGTTGAGATGAGACTTTGCTATGATGCGATAAAGCGAAGTGTGATGTGATGTAGTCTTGGCGTAATCCAGGCAGGGATCATTCCAAGCATGTTGATAACTCGAGGGATGGTTCGAGTTGGTTGATAATGGACTGCTTGAGAGGTAGCTTGGGCTAGTACGAGAATAATCGTCGAGGAGGATGACCAGGAGGCTTGGATCTCATCGTTGTTGAAGGTTCTAGCATGCGCAAAAGCAAGAGTACATGGGGCACCCAAAAACGACTACAGGTAGGTAGTCGGGACACCCAAAAGACTACAGGCAGGTAGTCGAGTACTCTGGGCATAGTAGATAAGTCCTAGGCACAGGTAGCGTGCGGAGTTTGTCTAGAACCGGGGTTACCATTAGCCCTTGACAGGTGGTCATTCAACTAACGGTGAAATCAAGGCAATGATAACAGTGATAGCCAGAGTCATGGATGTTTGGACATTTGGATGTATCATCATTCGGTCTCAAGAGCGGTGTTCTCTGGGTGCTTATCTGATCTTGGTTTAGGCCTTGGGGGTTTGTATTTGGAAAACATCGACCTTGACTCGAGTGATTATTGCTTTACTTTAATTGTCTGCTATGTTATGCTTGCTTCTCCTTAGTGTGTGTCTGGGGGCTATCACTGTAGAAAGAGGTGGAGTGGGATGGTTTGGTTCCTATTCCTTTTATCCCTTATACTCTTTTGGTATGTTTGATAGTTGATTTACTACTCACTAAGACTTTGTCTGACTCAAGGTTTTATGTTTAATTCTTATTACCTTGGGTTGTTCATCCATGTTGGGATGGGCAGACTAGGTAGCAGGTGACAGGTGCTGTTCTTTGTGATTGACGCTGATGATGACGAAGACGAGCAGGAGGCTTTTGCATATTGTTTTCTTACTATACGTACTGGGTGTTCCGCTGTTTGTATATACTCTGAGTGCTTTGTAGTGAGGCTTTGATGTATTGACTTTTCTGATGTTGTATCAAACTTCTATGATGCTTATATGATGATATTCTGTTTTATGGAGCTTCACTATATTTATATTTCTCTATTGTATTTTATCCATGCGCTGTGAGTTGTACGATAGGTTTCTGTTTTATTTTACCCTGACCATCGTCCATGGCTGCCTGGCACGCCTTTCAGCGCACCTTTCCCTTGTTTAGTGCAGGAGTCATGGGCGGTCGTCACAACCATCATAGCTGTAGAACTCACACATACCTTCGTTTTGACTAGTTATGGCTCCTGTAACTCTAAACGAGCCAAGAGTTATGGCCCTCCGAAGAATCGATATCCACATGGTGCAACATCTACGGTGCAAGGTGCAACATCCATCCAAAATGACGAAACAGTGTCGTACGACCTTTAGAAATGGGTGCATGGATTTGAAATGGTGCAGTACCATGGTGCACCCCTCTCTGGCGATGGTAACTCATAGACCAGCCACGGGGATCCCGTTTTACAGAAAAAATCCACGTGATGGAAAAACGAAGGGTAAAAAACTTCCATGACCCGATTGAGGTTCGGATAGGATTTTTTGGATATGAAACTAACCAGAGACGGTTGAAAGCTGTCATAGCTGTAGAAATCACAGATACCTTCGTTTTGACTGGTTATGGATCCCGTAACTCTAAACGAGCCAAGAGTTATGGCCCTCCGAAGAATCGATATCCACAGGGTGCAACATCTACGGTGCAAGGTGCAACATCCGTCCAAAATGACGAAACAGTGCCGTACGACCTTTAGATTTGGGTGCATGAGTTTGAAACGGTGCAGTACCATGGTGCACCACTCTCCAGCGATGGTAACTCATTGACCAGCCAGGGGGATCCCGTTTTACAGAAAAAATCCACTTGACGAAAAAGCGAAGGGTAAAAAACATCCATTACCAGATTGAGGTTCGAATAGGACTTTTTGGGTATGAAACTAACCAGTGACGGATGAAAGCCGTCATAGCTGTAAAACTCACAGGTACCTCCGTTTTGACTGGTTACGGCTCCCGTAACTCTAAACGAGCCAAGAGTTATGGCCCTCCGAAGAATCGATATCCATAGGGTGCAACATCTACGGTGCAAGGTGCAGCATCCGTCCAAAATGACAAAACAGTGCCGTACGACCTTTAGAAATGGGTGCATGGATTTGAAACGGCGCAGTACCATGGTGCACCACTCTCCAGCGATGGTAACTCATGGACCAGCCACGGGGATCCCGTTTTACAGAAAAAATCCACGTGACGAAAAAACGAAGGGTAAAAAACTTCCATGACCCGATTGAGGTTCGGATAGAATTTTTTCGTATGAAACTAACCAGTGACGGCTGAAAGCCGTCATAACTGTAGAACTCACAGATACCTTCGTTTTGACTAATTATGTCTCCCGTAACTCTAAATGAGCCAAGAGTTATGTCCCTCCGAAGAATCGATATACAAAGGGTGCAACATCTACGTTGCAAGGTGCAACATCCGTCCACAATGACGAAACAGTGCCGTACGACCATTAAAAATTGATGCATGGATTTGAAACAGTGCAGTACCATGGTGCACCACTCTCCAGCGATGGAAAATCATAGACCAGCTATGGGGATCCCGTTTTACCGAAAAAATCCACGTGACGAAAAACGAAGGGTAAAAAACTTCCATGACCCGATTGAGGTTCAGATAGGATTTTTTGGGTATGAAACTAACCAGTGACGACTGAAAGTTGTCATAGCTGTTGAACTCACGGATACCTTCGTTTTGATTGGTAATGGCTCCCGTAACTCTAAACGAGCGAAGAGTTATGGCCCTCCGAAGAATCGATATCCACAGGGTGCAACATCTACGGTGCAAGGTGCAACATCCGTCCAAAATGACGAAACAGTGCCGTACGACCATTAGAAATGGGTGCATGTATTTGAAATGGTGCAGTACCATGGTGCACCACTCTCCAGCAATGGAAAATCATAGACCAGCCATGGGGATCCAGTTTTACAGAAAAAATCCACGTGACGAAAAAACGAAGGGTAAAAAACATCCATGACCCGATTGAGGATCGGATAGGATTTTTTGGGTATGAAACTAACCAGTGACGGCTGAAATCCGTCATACCTGTACAACTCACGGGTACCTTCGATTTGACTGGTTATGGCTCCCATAACTCTAAACGAGCCAAGAATTATGGCCCTCCGAAGAATCGATATCCACAGGGTGCAACATCTACGGTGCAAGGGGCAACATCCGTCCAAAATGACGAAACAGTGCCGTACGACCTTTAGAAATGGGTGCATGGATTTGAAATGGTGTCGTACCATGGTGCACCACTCTCCAGCAATGGTAACTCATAGACCAGCCACAAGGATCCCGTTTTACAGAAAAATCCATGTGACGAAAAAACGAAGGGTAAAAAACTTCCATGACCCGATTGAGGTTCGGATAGGATTTTTTGGGTATGAAACTAACCAGTGACGGCTGAAAGCCGTCATAACTGTAGAACTCACAGATACCTTCGTTTTGACTAATTATGTCTCCCGTAACTCTAAATGAGCCAAGAGTTATGTCCCTCCGAAGAATCGATATACAAAGGGTGCAACATCTACGTTGCAAGGTGCAACATCCGTCCACAATGACGAAACAGTGCCGTACGACCTTTAAAAATTGATGCATGGATTTGAAACAGTGCAGTACCATGGTGCACCACTCTCCAGCGATGGAAAATCATAGACCAGCTATGGGGATCCCGTTTTACCGAAAAAATCCACGTGACGAAAAACGAAGGGTAAAAAACTTCCATGACCCGATTGAGGTTCGGATAGGATTTTTTGGGTATGAAACTAACCAGTGACGACTGAAAGCTGTCATAGCTGTTGAACTCACGGATACCTTCGTTTTGATTGGTAATGGCTCCCGTAACTCTAAACGAGCGAAGAGTTATGGCCCTCCGAAGAATCGATATCCACAGGGTGCAACATCTACGGTGCAAGGTGCAACATCCGTCCAAAATGACGAAACAGTGCCGTACGACCATTAGAAATGGGTGCATGTATTTGAAATGGTGCAGTACCATGGTGCACCACTCTCCAGCAATGGAAAATCATAGACCAGCCATGGGGATCCAGTTTTACAGAAAAAATCCACGTGACGAAAAAACGAAGGGTAAAAAACATCCATGACCCGATTGAGGATCGGATAGGATTTTTTGGGTATGAAACTAACCAGTGACGGCTGAAATCCGTCATACCTGTACAACTCACGGATACCTTCGATTTGACTGGTTATGGCTCCCATAACTCTAAACGAGCCAAGAATTATGGCCCTCCGAAGAATCGATATCCACAGGGTGCAACATCTACGGTGCAAGGGGCAACATCCGTCCAAAATGACGAAACAGTGCCGTACGACCTTTAGAAATGGGTGCATGGATTTGAAATGGTGCCGTACCATGGTGCACCACTCTCCAGCAATGGTAACTCATAGACCAGCCACAGGGATCCCGTTTTACAGAAAAATCCATGTGACGAAAAAACGAAGGGTAAAAAACTTCCATGACCCGATTGAGGTTCGGATAGGATTTTTTGGGTATGAAACTAACCAGTGACGGCTGAAAGCCGTCATTGCTGTAGAATTCACAGATACCTTCGTTTTGACTAGTTATGGCTCCCATAACTCTAAACGAGCCAAGAGTTATGGCCCTCCGAAGAATCGATATCCACATGGTGCAACATCTACGGTGCAAGGTGCAACATCCGTCCAAAATGACGAAACAGTGCCGTACGACCTTTAGAAATGGGTGCATGAATTTGAAATGGTGCAGTACCATGGTGCACCCCTCTCCGGCGATGGTAACTCATAGACTAGCCACGGAGATCCCGTTTTACATAAAAAATCCACGTGACGAAAAAACGAAGGGTAAAAAACTTCCATGACCCGATTGAGGTTCGAATAGGATTTTTTGGGCATGAAACTAACCAGTGATGGCTGAAAGCCATCATAGCTGTAGAACTCACAGATACCTTCGTTTTGACTAGTTATGGCTCCTGTATCTCCAAACGAGCCAAGAGTTATGGCCCTCCGAAGAATCGATATCCACAGGGTGCAACATCTACGGTGCGAGGTGCAACATCCGTCCAAAATGACGGAACAGTGCCGTACGACCTTTAGAAATGGGTGCATGGATTTGAAACGATTCAGTACCATGGTGCACCACTCTCCAGCGATGGTAAATCATAGACCAGCCAAGGGGATCCCGTTTTACAGAAAAAAACCATGTGACCAAAAAACGATGGGTAAAAAACTTCAATCACCCGATTGAGGTTCGGATAGGATTTTTTGGGTATGAAACTAACCAGTGACGGCTGATAGCCATCATAGCTGTAGAACTAACGGATACCTTCGTTTTGACTGGTTGTGGATCCCATAACTCTAACGAGCCAAGAATTATGGGCCTCCGAAGAATCGATATCCACAGGGTGCAACATCAACGGTGCAAGGTGCAACATCCGTCCAAAATGACGAAACAGTGCCGTACGACCTTTAGAAATGGGTGCACAGATTTGAAACGGCGCAGTACCATGGTGCACCACTCTCCAGCGATGGTAAATCATAGACCAGTCATGGGGATCCCGTTTTACAGAAAAAATCCACGTGACGAAAAAACGAAGGGTAAAAAACTTCATTGACCCGATTGAGGTTCGGATAGAATTTTTTTTGTATGAAACTAACCAGTGACAGCTGAAAGCTGTCATAGCTGTAGAACTCACAGATACGTTCGTTTGACTGGTGATGATTCCCGTAACTCTAAACGAGCCAAGAGTTATGGCCCTCCGAAGAATCGATATCCACAGGGTGCAACATCTACGTTGCAAGGTGATAGATCCTTCTAAAATGACGAAACAGTGTCGTACAACCTTTAGAAATGGGTGCATGTATTTGAAACGGCCACTCTCTAGCGATGGTAACTCATAAACCAGCCATGGGAATCCCGTTTTACAAAAAAATTCCATGTGACGAAAAAACGAAGGGTAAAAAACTTCCATGACCCGATTGAGATTCAGATAGGATTTTTTGGGCATGAAACTAACCAGTGACGGCCGAAAGCCGTCAGAGCCGTGGAACTCACAGATACCTTCATTTTTACTGGTTATGGCTCTCGTAACTCTAAACGAGCCAAGAGTTATGGCCCTCCGAAGAATCGATATCCACAGGGTGCAACATCTACAGTGCAAGGTGCAACATCCGTCCAAAATGACGAAACAGTGCCGTACGACCTTTAGAAATGGGTGCATGGATTTGAAACGGTGCAGTACCATGGTGCACCACTCTCCAGCGATGGTAAATCATCGACCAGCCACGAGGATCCCGTTTTATAGAAAAAAATCCACGTGACGAAAAACGAAGGGTAAAAAACTTCCATGACCCGATTGAGGTTCGGATAGGATTTTTTGGGCATGAAACTAACTAGTGACGGCAGAAAGCCATCATAGCTGTAAAACTCACAGATACCTTTGTTTTGACTGGTTATGTCTCCCGTAACTCTAAACGAGCCAAGATTTATGGCCCTCCGAAGAACCGATATCCACAGGGTGCAACATCTACGGTGCAAGGTGCAACATCCGTCCAAAATGACGAAACAGAGTCGTACGACCTTTAGAAATGGGTGCATGGATTTGAAACGATGCAGTACCATGGTGCACCACTCTCCAGCAATGGTAAATCATAGACCAGCCACGGGGATCCCGTTTTACAGAAAAAATCCACGTGACGAAAAAACGAAGGGTAAAAAACTTCCTTGACCCGATTGAGGTTTGGATAGGATTTTTTGGGTATGAAACTAACCAGTGACAGTTGAAAGCGGTCATAGTTGTAGAACTCACAGATACCTTCGTTTTGACTGGTTATGGCTCCCGTAACTCTAAAGGAGCCAAGAGTTATGGCCCTCCGAAGAATCGATATCCATAGGGTGCAACATCTACGGTGCAAGGTGCAACATCCGTCCAAAATGATGAAACAGTGCCGTACGACCTTTAAAAATGAGTGCATGGATTTGAAACATTGTAGTACCATGGTGCACCACTCTCCAGCGATGGTAAATCGTAGACCAGCCACGGGGATCCCGTTTTACAGAAAAAATCCACGTGACGAAAAAAGGAAGGGTAAAAAACTTCCTTGACCCGATTGAGGTTTGGATAGGATTTTTTGGGTATGAAACTAACCAGTGACGGCTGAAAGCTGTTTAGAACTCACAGATACCTTCGTTTTGACTGGTTATGGCTCCCGTAACTCTAAACGAGCCAAGAGTTATGGCCCTCCGAAGAATCGATATCCACAGGGTGCAACATTTACGGTGCAAGGTGCAACATCCGTCCAAAATGACGAAACCGTGCCGTACGACCTTTAGAAATGAGTGCATGGATTTGAAACATTGCAGTACCATGGTGCGCCACTCTCCAGCGATGGTAAATCATAGACCAGTCACGGGGATCCCGTTTTACAGAAAAAATCCACGTGACGAAAAAACGAAGGGTAAAAAACTTCCTTGACCCGATTGAGGTTCGGATAGGATTTTTTGGGTATGAAACTAACCAGTGACGGCTGAAAGCTGTCATAGCTATAGAACTCACAGATACCTTCGTTTTGACTGGTTATGGCTCCCGTAACTCTAGAGGAGCCAAGAGTTATGGCCCTCCGAAGAATCGATATCCACAGGGTGCAACATTTACGGTGCAAGGTGCAACATCCGTCCAAAATGACGAAACAGTGTCGTACTACCTTTAGAAATGGGTGCATGGATTTGAAACGGTGCAGTACCATGGTGCACCACTCTCCAGCGATGGTAACTCATAGACCAGTCACGGGGATCCCGTTTTACAGAAAAAATCCACGTGACGAAAAAACGAAGGGTAAAAGACTTCCTTGACCCGATTGAGGTTCGGATAGGAATTTTTGGGTATGAAACTAACCAGTGACGGCTGAAAGCTGCCATAGCTGTAGAACTCACAGATACCTTCGTTTTGACTGGTTATGGCTCCCGTAACTCTAAACGAGCCAATAGTTATGGCCCTCCGAAGAATCGATATCCACAGGGTGCAACATCTACGGTGCAAGGTGCAACATCCGTCCAAAATGACGAAACCGTGCCGTACGACCTTTAGAAATGGGTGCATGGATTTGAAACAGTGCAGTACTATGGTGAA
This sequence comes from Allium cepa, assembly GCA_030765085.1. NCBI lineage: Eukaryota > Viridiplantae > Streptophyta > Magnoliopsida > Asparagales > Amaryllidaceae > Allium > Allium cepa. Next base: position 29,478,553 of record CM060943.1, on the reverse strand, counting down.
CCACTCTCCAGTGATGGTAACTCATAGACCAGCCACGGGAATCCCGTTTTACAGAAAAAATCCACGTGACGAAAAAACGAAGGGTAAAAAACTTCCTTGACCCGATTGAGGTTCGGATAGGATTTTTTGGGTACGAAATTAACCAGTGGCGGCTGAAAGCTGTCATAGCTGTAGAAATCACGGATACCTTCATTTTGACAGGTTATGGCTCCCGTAACTCTAAACGAGCCAAGAGTTATGGCCCTCCAAATAATCGATATCCACAGGGAGCAACATCTACGGTGCAAGGTGCAACATCGGTCCAAAATGACGAAACAGTGCCATACGACCTTTAGAAATGAGTGCATGGATTTGAAACATTGCAGTACCATGGTGCACCACTCTCCAGCAATGGTAAATCATAGACCAGCCACGGGGATCCCGTTTTACAGAAAAAATCCACGTGATGAAAAAACGAAGGGTAAAAAACTTCCATGACCCAAGTGAGGTTCGGATAGGATTTTTTGGGTATGAAACTAACCAATGACGGCTGAAAGCTGTCATAGCTGTAGAACTCACGGATACCTTCGTTTTGGCTGGTTATGGCTCCCGTAACTCTAAACGAGCCAAGAGCTTTGAACCTCCGAAGAATCGATATCCACAGGGTGCAACATCTACGGTGCAAGGTGCAATATCCGTCCAAAATGACGAAACTGTGCGTTACGACCCTTAGAAATAGGTGCATGAATTTGAAATGGTGTAGTACCATGGTGCACCACTCTCCAGCGGTGGTAACTAATAGACCAGCCACGGGGATCCCGTTTTACAGAAAAAATCCACGTGACGAAAAAACGAAGGGTAAAAAACTTCCATGACCCGATTGAGTTTCAGATAGGATTTTTTGGGTATGAAACTAACCAGTAACGGAAGAAAGCCATCATAACTGTTGAACTCACACATACCTTCGTTTTGACTGGTTATGGCTCCCGTAACTCTAAACGAGCCAAGAGTTATGGCTCTCCGAAGAATCGATATCCACAGGGTGCAACATCTACGGTGCAAGGTGCAACATTCGTCCAAAATGATGAAACAGTGCCGTACGACCTTTAGAAATGGGTGCGTGGATTTGAAACGGTGCAGTACCATGGTGCACCACTCTCCAGCAATGGTGAATCATAGACCAGCCACGGGGATCCTGTTTTACAGAAAAAATCCACGTGACGAAAAAACGAAGGGTAAAAAACTTTCATGACCCAATTGAGGTTCGGATAGGAATTTTTTGGTATGAAACTAACCACTGACGGCTGAAAGCTGTCATAGCTGTAGAACTCTCGGATACCTTCGTTTTGGCTGGTTATGGCTCCTGTAACTCTAAACGGGCCAAGAGTTTAGGCCCTCCGAAGAATCGATATCCACAGGGTGCAACATCTACGGTGCAAGGTGCAACATCCGTCCAAAATGAAGAAACAGTGTCGTACGACCTTTAGAAATGGGTGCATGGATTTGAAACGGTGCAGTACCATGGTGCACCACTCTCCAGCAATGGTAAATCATAGACCAGCCACGGGGATCCCGTTTTACAGAAAAAATCCACGTGAGGAAAAAACGAATGGTAAAAAACTTCCATGACCCGATTGAGGTTCGGATAGGATTTTTTGGGTAAGAAACTAACCAGTAACGGCAGAAAGCCGTCATAGCTGTTGAACTCACAAATACCTTCATTTTGACTGGTTATGGCTCCCGTAACTCTATACGAGCCAAGAGTTATGACCCTCCGAAGAATCGATATCCACAGGGTGCAACATCTATGGTGCAAGGTGCCACATCTGTCCAAAGTGACGAAGTAGTGCCGCACGACCTTTAGAAATGGGTGCATGGATTTGAAACGGTGCAGTACCATGGTACACCACTCCCTAGCGATAGTAGCTCATAGACCAGCCACGGGGATCCCGTTTTACAGAAAAAATCTACGCGACGAAAAAACGAAGGGTAAAAAACTTCCATGACCCGATTGAGGTTCGGATAGGATTTTTTGGGCATGAAACGAACCAGTGACGGCTGAAAGCCGTCATAGCTGTAGAACTCACGGATACCTTCGTTTTGATTGGTTATTGCTCCCGTAACTCTAAACGAGCCAAGAGTTATGGCCCTCCGAAGAATTGATATCCACAGGGTGCAACATCTACGGTGCAAGGTGCAACATCCATCCAAAATGACGAAACAGTGTCATATGACCTTTAGAAATGGATGCATGGATTTGAAATGGTGCAGTACCATGGTGCACCACTTTCCAGCAATTGTTAATCATAGACCAGCCATGGGGATCCCGTTTTACAGAAAAAATCCTCGTGACGAAAAACGAAGGGTAAAAAACTTCCATGACCCGATTGAGGTTCGGATAGGATTTTTTGGGTATGAAACTAACCAGTGACGGCTGAAAGCCATCATAGCGGTAAAACTCATAGATACCTTCGTTTTGACTGGTTATGGCTCCCTTAATTCTAAACGATCCAAGAGTTATGGCCCTCCGAAGAATCGATATCCACAGGGTGCAACATCTACGGTGCAAGGTGCAACATTCGTCCAAAATGATGAAATAGTGTCGTACGACCTTTAGAAATGGGTGCATGGATTTGAAATGGTGTAGTACAATGGTGCACCACTCTCCAGCAATGGTAAATCATAGACCAGCCACGGGGATCCCGTTTTACAGAAAAAATCCACGTGACGAAAAAACGAAGGTTAAAAACTTCAATGACCCAAGTGAGGTTCGGATAGGATTTTTTGGGTATGAAACTAACCAATGACGGCTGAAAGCTATCATAGCTGTAGAACTCACGGATACCTTCGTTTTGGCTGGTTATGGCTCCCGTAACTCTAAACGAGCCAAGAGCTTTGGCCCTCCGAAGAATCGATATCCACAGGGTGCAACATCTACGGTGCAAGGTGCAACATCCGTCCAAAATGACGAAACAGTGCGTTACGACCTTTAGAAATGGGTGCATGAATTTGAAATGGTGTAGTACCATGGTGCACCACTCTCCAGCGGTGGTAACTAATAGACCAGCCACGGGGATCCCGTTTTACATAAAAAATCCACGTGACGAAAAAACGAAGGGTAAAAAACTTCCATGACCCGATTAAAGTTCAGATAGGATTTTTTGGGCATGAAACTAACCAGTGACGGCTGAAAGCCGTCATAGCTGTAGAACTCACGGATACCTTCGTTTTGACTGGTTATTGCTCCCGTAACTCTAAACGAGCCAAGAGTTATGGCCCTCCGAAGAATCGATATCCACAGGGTGCAACATCAACGGTGCAAGGTGCAACATCCGTCCAAAATGACGAAACAGTGTCGTATGACCTTTAGAAATGGATGCATGGATTTGAAATGGTGCAGTACTATGGTGCACCACTTTCCAGTGATTGTAAATCATAGACCAGCCACGGGAATCCCGTTTTACAGAAAAAATCCTCGTGACGAAAAACGAAGGGTAAAAAACATCCATGACCCGATTGAGGTTCGGATAGGATTTTTTGGGTATGAAACTAACCAATTACGGCTGAAAGCCATCATAGCAGTACAACTCATAGATACCTTCATTTTGACTAGTTATGGCTCCCGTAACTCTAAACGAGCAAAGAGTTATGGCCCTCCGAAGAATCGATATCCAAAGGGTGCAACATCTACGGTGCAAGGTGCAACATCCGTCCAAAATGACGAAACAGTGCCGTACGACCTTTAGAAATGTGTGCATGGATTTGAAACGGTGCAGTACCATGGTGCACCACTCTCCAGCAATGGTAAATCATAGACCAGCCACGGGGATCCCGTTTACAGAAAAATCCACGTGACGAAAAAAAGAAGGGTAAAAAACTTCCATGACCCAATTGAGGTTCGGATAGGATTTTTTGGGTATGAAACTAACCAGTGACGGCTGAAAGCAGTCATAGCTGTAGAACTCACGGATACCTTCGTTTTGGCTGGTTATGGCTCCCATAACTCTAAACGAGCCAAGTGTTTTGGCCCTCCGAAGAATCGATATCCACAGGGTGCAACATCTACGGTGCAAGGTGCAACATCCGTCCAAAATGACGAAACAGTGCCGTACGACCTTTAGAAATGGGTGCATGAATTTGAAATGGTGCAGTACCATGGTGCACCACTCTCCAGCGGTGGTAACTCATAGACCAGCCACGGGGATCCCGTTTTACAGAAAAAATCCACGTGACGAAAAAACGAAGGGTAAAAAACTTCCATGACCCGATTGAGGTTCAGATAGGAGTTTTTGGGTATGAAACTAACCAGTAATGGCAGAAAGCCGTCATAGCTGTTGAACTCACAGATACCTTCGTTTTGACTGGTTATGGCTCCCGTAACTCTATACGAGCCAAGAGTTATGACCCTCAGAAGAATCGATATCTACAGGGTGCAACATCTACGGTGCAAGGTGCCACATCCGCCCAAAATGACGAAACAGTGTCGTACGACCTTTAGAAATGGGTGCATGGATTTGAAATGGTGCAGTACCATGGTGTACCACTCTCCAGCGATGGTAACTCATAGACCAGCCACGGGGATCCCGTTTTACAGAAAAAATCCACGTGACGAAAAAACGAAGGGTAAATAACTTCCATGACCCGATTGAGGTTCAGATAGGATTTTTTGGGTATGAAACTAACGAGTGACGGCTGAAAGCCGTCATAGCTGTAGAACTCACAGATACCTTCGTTTTGACTATTTATGGCTCCCGTAACTCTAAACGAGCCAAGAGTTATGGCCCTCCGAAGAATCGATATCCACAGGATGCAACATCTACGGTGCAAGGTGCAACATCCGTCTAAAATGACGAAACAGTGCCGTATGACCTTTAGAAATGGGTGCACGGATTTGAAACGATGCAGTACCATGGTGCACCACTCTCCAGCGATGGTAAATCATAGACCAGCCACGGTGATCCCGTTTTACAGAAAAAATCCACGTGACGAAAAAACGAAGGGTAAAAAACTTCCATGACCCGATTGAGGTTCGGATAAAATTTCTTCGTATGAAACTAACCAGTGACAGCTGATAGCTATCATAGCTGTTGAACTCACAGATACCTTCGTTTTGACTGGTTATGACTCCCGTAATTCTAAACGAGCCAACTGTAATGGCCCTCCGAAGTATCGATATCCACAGGGTGCAACATCTACGGTGCAAGGTGATACATCCGTCCAAAATGACGAAACAGTGCCGTACGACCTTTAGAAATGGGTGCATGGATTTGAAACGGTGCAGTACCATGGTGCACCACTCTCCAGTGATGGTAACTCAGAGACCAGTCACGGGGATCCCGTTTTACAGAAAAAATCCACGTGACGAAAAAACGAAGGGTAAAAAACTTCCATGAACCGATTGCCGTTCGGATAGGATTTTTTGGGTATGAAACTAACCAGTGTCGGTTGAAAGCTGTCATAGCTGTAGAACTCACAGATACCTTCGTTTTGATTGGTTATGGCTCCCATAAGTCTAAACGAGCCAAGAGTTATGGCCCTCCGAAGAATCGATATCCACAGGGTGCAACATCTACGATGCAAGGTGCAACATCCATCAAAAATGACGAAACAGTGAAGTACGACCTTTAGAAATGGGTGCATGGATTTGAAACGGTGCAGTACCATAGCGCACCACTCTCCAGCGATGGTAACTCATAGACAAGCCACGGGGATCCCGTTTTAAAGAAAATACCCACGTGACGAAAAAACGAAGGGTAAAAAACTTCCATGACCCGATTGAGGTTCGGATAGGATTTTTTTGGTATGAAACTAACCAGTGACGGCTGAAAGCCATCATAGCTGTAGAACTCACAGATACCTTCGTTTTGACTGGTTATGGCTCCCGTAACGCTAAACGAGCCAAGAGTTATGGGCCTCCGAAGAATCGATATCCACAGGGTGCAACATCTATGGTGCAAGGTGCAACATCCGTCCAAAATGATGAAATAGTGCCGTACGACCTTTAGAAATGGGTGCATGGGTTTGAAACGGTGCAGTACCATGGTGCACCACTCTCCAGCGATTGTAAATCATAGACCAGCCATGGGGATCCCGTTTTACAGAAAAAATCCACATGACGAAAAAACGAAGAGTAAAAAACTTCCATGACCCGATTGATGTTCGGATAGAATTCTTTTGGTATGAAAATAACCAGTGACGGCTAAAAGCTGTCATAGCTGTAGAAATTATAGATACCTTCATTTTGACTGGTTATGGCTCCCGTAACTCTAAACGAGCCAAGAGTTATGGCCCTCCGAAGAATCGATATCCATAAGGTGCAACATCTACCGTGCAAGGTGCAACATCCATCCAAAATGACGAAACAGTGCCGTACGACCTTTACAAATGGGTGCATGGATTTGAAACGGTGCAGTACCATGGTGCACCACTCTCCAGCGATGGTAACTCATAGACCAGCCACGGGGATCCCGTTTTACAGAAAAAATCCACGTGACGAAAAAACGAAGGGTAAAAAACTTCCATGACCCGATTGAGGTTCGGATAGGATTTTTTGGGTATGAAACTAACCAGTGACGGCTAAAAGCCATCATAGCTGTAGAACTCACAGATACCTTCGTTTTGACTGGTTCTGGCTCCCGTAACTCTAAACGAGCTAAGAGTTATGGCCCTCCGAAGAATCGATATCCATAGGGTGTAACATCTACGGTCCAAGGTGCAACATCCGTCCAAAATGACGAAACAGTGCCGTACGACCTTTAAAAATGGGTGCATGGATTTAAAATGGTGCAGTACCATGGTGCACCACTCTCTAGCGATGGTAAATCATAGACCAGCCACGGGGATCCCGTTTTACAGAAAAAATCCACGTGACGAAAAAACGAAGGGCAAAAAACTTCCATGACCCATTGAGGTTCGAATATTATTTTTTGGGTATGAAAATAACCGGTGACGGATGAAAGCCGTCATAACTGTAGAACTCACAGATACCTTGGTTTTGACCAGTTATGGCTCCCGTAACTCTAAATGAGCCAAGAGTTTTGTCCCTCCGAAGAATCGATATCCAAAGGGTGCAACATCTACGGTGCAAGGTGCAACATCCGTCCAAAATGACGAAATAGTGCCGTACGACCTTTAAAAAGGGTGCATGGATTTGAAACGGTGCCGTACCATGGTGTACCACTCTCTAGCAATGGAAAATCATAGACTAGCCACGGGGATCCCGTTTTACAGAAAAAATCCACGTGATAAAAAAACAAAGGGTAAAAAACTTCCATGACCCGATTGAGGTTCGGATAGGATTTTTTGCGTATGAAACTAACCAGTGGTGGCTGAAAGCTGTCATAGCTGCAGAAATCACAGATAATTTCGTTTTGACTGGTTATGGCTCCCATAACTCTAAACGAGCCAAGAGTTATGGCCCTCCGAAGAATCGATATCTAAAGGGTGCAACATTTACGGTGCAAGGTGCAACATCCGTCCTAAATGACGAAACAGTGCCGTACGATCTTTAGAAATGGGTGCATGGATTTGAAACGGTGCAGTACCATGGTGCACCACTCTCCAGCGATGGTAACTCATTGACCAGCCACGGGGATCCCGTTTTACAGAAAAAATCCACGTGACGAAAAAATGAAGGGTAAAAAACTTCCATGACCCGATTGAGGTTTGGATAGGATTTTTTGGGTATGAAACTAACCAGTGACGGCTGAAAGCCGTCATAGCTGTAGAACTCACAGATACCTTCATTTTGACTGGTTATGGCTCCCGTAACTCTAAACGAGCCAAGAGTTATGGCCCTCCGAAGAATCGATATCCACAGGGTGCAACATCTACGGTGCAAGGTGCAACATCCGTCCAAAATGACGAAACAGTGCCGTACGACCTTTAGAAATTGGTGCATGGATTTGAAACAGTGCAGTACCATGGTGCACCACTCTCCAGCGATGGTAACTCATAGACCAGCCACGGGGATCCCGTTTTACAGAAAAAATACACGTGACGAAAAAACGAAGGGTAAAAAACATCCATGACCCGATTGAGGTTCGGATAGGATTTTTTGGGTATGAAACTAACCAGTGACGGCTAAAAGCCATTATAGCTGTAGAACACACAGATACCTTCGTTTTGACTGGTTATGGCTCCCGTAACTCTAAACGAGCCAAGAGTTATGGCCCTTCGAAGAATCGATATCCACAGGGTGCAACATCTACGGTGCAAGGTGCAACATCCGTCCAAAATGACGAAACAGTGCCGTACGACCTTTAGAAATGGGTGCACGGTTTTAAAACGGTGCAGTACCATGGTGTACCACTCTCCAGCGATGGTAAATCATAGACCAGCCACGGGGATCCCGTTTTACAGAAAAATCCACGTGACGAAAAAACGAAGGGTAAAAAACTTCCATGACCCATTGAGGTTCGAATAGGATTTTTTGTGTATGAAACTAACAAGTGACGGCTGAAAGCCGTCATAACTGTAGAACTCACAGATACCTTGGTTTTGACTAGTTATGGCTCCCGTAACTCTATTTGAGCCTAGAGTTATGTCCCTCCGAAGAATCGATATCCAAAGGGTGCAACATCTACGATGCAAGGTGCAACATCCGTCCAATATGACGAAACAGTGTCGTACGACCTTTAAAAAGGGTGCATGGATTTGAAACGGTGCAGTACCATGGTGCACCACTCACCAGCGATGGAAAATCATAGACCAGCCACCGGGATCCCGTTTTACAGAAAAAATCCACGTGACGAAAAACGAATGGTAAAAAACTTCCATGACCGGATTGAGGTTCGGATAGGATTTTTTGGGTATGAAACTAACTAATGACGGCTGAAAGTCATCATAGCTGTAGAACTCATAGATACCTTCATTTTTACTGGTAATGGCTCCCGTAACTCTAAACGAGCCAAGAGTTATGGCCCTCCGAAGAATCGATATCCATAGGGTGCAACATCTACGGTGCAAGGTGCAAAATCCATCCAAAATGACGAAACAGTGCCGTACGACCTTTAGAAATGGGTGCATGGATTTGAAACGGTGCAGTACCATGGTGCACGACTGTCCAACGATGGTAAATCATAGACCAGCCACGGGGATCCCGTTTTACAGAAAAAATCGACGTGAAGAAAAACGAAGGGTAAAAAACTTCCATGACCCGATTGAGGTTCGGATAGGATTTTTTGGGTATGAAACTAACCAGTGATGGCTGAAAGCCGTCATAGCTGTAGAACTCACAGATACCTTCGTTTTAACTGGTTTTGGCTCTCGTTGTTTGCGCCAAAATTGATCACAAACACCCAATGTCGTGAAAGCACCCGTTTACGTACTGAAATCGATAATAATCAACACAGAACTCAGATCTAAGCAATCACAATCACAATAATTCACAAATAACGATTGCAGACATAGGATTTATAGTGGTTCGGCGTTCGTGCCTACGTCCACTTTGAAGGTTTTCTCTTTATTGCTTTGCTTGATTTGATCGATTACAACGGATTACAGTTGATAATAGCTTTGAAATCTGAATGCAACAGCGATCATGATGAATAGAATTGAATTTGGTAGAGTCTTGATGTTCAATGGCAGATGCTCTCGAAAGATCCCCTTTTCTGAAGGCTTCAGGGTGCTATTTATAGGCGTTGGAGGCCCAGATCTCGCTCAAACTTCGGGAGACTTCTTCTGGCACGTGAGTGGGCCCACGCGACCGACCCCACCAAGTTTCGTCTCGATCTGACATCGATTCGAAGTGATTTCGAACCCATCAAGAAATGGTCCAATCGAGCTAAAACTTGGTAGGAACAATCTTTACCTTGTATGGAAGCTACTGTGAAAATTTGGTTGCATTTGGGTCAGTGGTTTAAGAGATACGATCGGTTCGAAATGGTGTTTTCCGGTTGGCTGTTTCGTTCGAACCCATGACTTCGAACCCATGCATTCGAATTGATGGAAGCACGTGGTACTGTAGTGACGTGGCGCGCACTCCTCGCATCGATCCAACTTTTTCTCCGTGTTGACCGCTTCGAACCCATGGATTTTGCTGACTTCGTATCGATGACCGTTGTGTAGTTTGAATCAATCAACTAGGTAGCTCTCGTGTTTGACCTGCATCTGTCTAGTTCGAACCGAGGGGAGGGAGCTTCCTTCGTATCGTTGGCAAGTTCGTATCGATACATGTGATGGATACGAAATGAAGCTTCGCAATGGATTCGAACGATCATCGATACGAACTAGGCACTGGCGTGAATGATACAACGCTCATGGATACGAAGACGCAAACCATTAATGGATACGAAACAGTGTTTTAGCATGGATACGAACGTGCTGATGGATTCGAATGCAATCGAATCGAAGTAGGTGGAGAATGATGGATTTGAGCTTGTTGAGGGGACATCCATCTGAAGGGTCACGAACCGATCGACTCGAAGTGACCGGTATCATGCCTGATCGGTTCGAATTCGATCGACTCAAGGTTAGCGGTGGCCGATGGGATCGAACATGGCAGGTAGCGATGGGTTCGAGGGAAGGATATTGGATGGGTTCGAACTCCATGGTTTCGAAGTAGATGGGTCCGAAGGTTATGGTTTCGAAGCACTTCAACGTGATGGGTTCGAACCAGACAATGACTACCTTTCTCAAATTGAATCCATCATATCTTGAGCATACGAACTCGGATTGACTTGAAATTTGAAATGACGACTCCTACGACCTTTCTTGTCATGTCCTATCAATTGTGGCCTGATCCGGACTCGGACAAAATTCATCGATATCCATAGCGGAGTGAAGTACAACCAATCTCTGAGACGAATTGTCTTTTGCTTTTGATCGATCTTTTGATATCACGGCTTTGCTAAAAAGCGGGATAACATTTGCCCCCCAAAACATGCCTTGCGGTAGGAAGGTGTGTTTTGTAATGCCTTGAGTTGGATGTTCGTATCCTATTATCAACCTGCAAAGAACTTGATAGTTTCATATGGCCTCAAATGACGATCGTTCGGGATCGAGCTATTTGGGATGAAGCGCGGCCGTTCGTGGTCAAGCGCCTAACTTTAAATGACGATCGTTCGTGATCGAGTCATTCGAGGTGAAGTGCGACCGTGCACGGTCGAGCGTATAAATCCATGTGTCGATCGTTCGGGATCGTATGCTGCTTGAGGTAAATCGTGACGGTTCGCGGTCTGCGCCGTTCGTGGCATAGGATGGAATAGGACCGTTCGCGGTCGATGTCGTTCGTGGCAAATGATGGGATGGGACCATTCGCGGTCGATAGCCGTTCGTGGCCAATGATGATCGTTCGCGGCCAAGTGCCGTTCAAGGCGAATGGTGACCGTTCGAGGTCGGATTTCATAATTAGTGAACCATGGCCGTTCACGGTTGGCGCCGTTCAAGGCAGAGAGTGATCGTTCGCGATCGTGTGCCGTTCGAGGCGAATTTGTGACCGTTCGCGGTTGGGTGTCGGACCTCAAGTGATGACCGTTCGCGATCAAGCCACTTGAGGTGAGGTGAGTTGTGACCGTTCGAGGTCGGATTGTGACCGTTCGCAGTCAGATGCCGTTCGAGGCGATAAAGTGTGCCCGGGGGAGGGGACTTAATACTATTGATGCCAGGCTCACGTTTGCATGGGTCCCTGGATCATTTGTCAGGGTGGTTTATCGCCATCTCAGAGCATGCCTAAGGACCGTTCGCGACCCCGTACATGTGTAAGTAGCTTAGCCATTCCGGAATTATCAGAATCAAATATCTATTCAACAGATGAATTTTAAAACAGAAATGTCCACTCAAACAAAGTCTAAATGTTCAAATCAAAACGAAATGAAAGCAAAGCATGGATGTCAAAGTGTAAGTACCCACTAAGAAACGGTCAATGATCACTCAGAGCATGCCTGGAGATCGTTCGCGATCTCGCACACGTGTAAATGATTTAATTGCATTAGTGAAAGCTTACAACTCATTCATCGTTATTTCACTCAATTGATAACCAAACGGTGTCTTGACTCAGGGTCGCCTCTAGCTGATGTGGACGGTGGTCGTTCTGGTTCCGCCGCAGGAGCTCGCCTCCTTACATATTGAAGGAGCATTCCGCTCCTGATATGCCCTTCCACCTCATCCTTCAGGTGCCTACAATCATTAGTGTTATGACCGTTTAATTCATGGAATACACAAAACTTATCTGATTTCCTTTCGTCATAGGTCGGATCCCTTCGCATTGGCCTACGATATGGAATCTGCTCTTTGGTATGCTGATAAATTCGTTCCAAGCTCTCATTCAGCTCAGTGTATGTGGTGAATCGCGGCTCCCTCCGTTGCCGCTTGGATCTGTCTCCGTCATTCTCAATCTTTCTTTTACCTTTATACTTGTTTGAGTCCCTTCTAGGAGGCTTTTCGTCTTTAAGTGCATAAACTTCTATCCCATCTCCTTCTTCTCTTTCTGCATTCGCATCTTCTAATCGTAAAAACTTTTCTGCCTCATGATAGAATTCTCCGAGATCCACGGGTGGATCCTTAGTTAATGAATTTTTGAACTCCGTTCCGTCTGCTATTCCGGACACACCCGCCATCATAACCATGGATGGATCCGGTCGATCCACCGAAGCTGCTACCGCATTGAACAGTGTCAGGAAACATCTCAATGTTTCTCCAGCCTTCTGTTTTAAAGTTGCCAACGTCATCATATTCTTGGGTTTTGTAATGTGAACCCTGAATTGCCTCATAAATCTCTCAGTTAACTCATTCCATGTTCCGATGGATCCACTCTCAAGTTGCCTGAACCATAACGCCGCAATATCCGCCAAGTATAATGGGAAGCACCGGGCCATAACCTCCTCTGATGCCCCCAGCACTTCCATATGCCTCATATATTTTGTCAGATGGACCGTGGGGTCCGTTCTTCCATCATACATATCCAACGATGGTAATTTGAAATCCAGTGGGTTCCTAGATTGCCTGATTGCTGAAGTAAAAGGACTCCTATTAACATCCTCCAAATCTTTGTTAACCAAACTGCCTCTCAAAGCTCGCCTAACCATCTCTGCCAACCTGTCGTTGTCTCCAAGATGTAATCCTCGTTCACTACTTTCAACCTGCCCCCCGAGTTCACGAGGGAACTCCGGGATCTGCCCCCTTGACTGTGCGTTCGCTCCTCTACTATTATCGGGTTGCGCAGATGCTCCTATTTCTTTCTCCGAAACTGGATCAATGTTCTCCATAGGTGTGCCCCCTAATCCAGGTGCTACGCCGGATGATCCTGCTCTGTTCTGGACACCATTGGCTTCCCTATTCTGTGCTCCAAGCTGTCCTATCTGTTGAAATAAACTCTGGATTTACTCCTCTTGCCTCTTCATCATAGTCTCCATCTCGTCCCTAGTGATGAAGATCGATGGTTGATTTTCTCCTGAGGAAGCCTCTTGACTTCCTTGATGTTCGCTTCTCTCTGGCCTTGGCCTTCGGCTTGATTGTCTCGTCATAGTTCTCAGATCTGAATTCCTAAGTCTCTAAATTCAAATTCTCCTAAATCAGCTTCTCAGTGAAAGCACCAAAATGTTTGCGCCAAAATTGATCACAAACACCCAATGTCGTGAAAGCACCCGTTTATGTACTCAAATCGATAATAATCAACACAGAACTCAGATCTAAGCAATCACAATCACAATAATTCACAAATAACAATTGCAGACAAAGGATTTATAGTGGTTCGGCGTTCGTGCCTACGTCCACTTTGAATGTTTTCTCTTTATTGCTTTGCTTGATTTGATCGATTACAACGGATTACAGTTGATAATAGCTTTGAAATCTGAATGCAACAGCGATTATGATGAATAGAATTGAATTTGGCAGAGTCTTGATGTTCAATGGCAGAAGCTCTCGAAAGATCCCCTTTTCTGAAGGCTTCAGGGTGCTATTTATAGGCGTTGGAGGCCCAGATCTCGCTCAAACTTCATGAGACTTCTTCTGGCACGTGAGTGGGCCCACGCGACCGACCCCACCAAGTTTCGTCTCGATCTGACATCGATTCGAAGTGATTTCGAACCCATCAAGAAATGGTCCAATCGAGCTGAAACTTGGCAGGAACAATCTTTACCTTGTATGGAAGCTACTGTGAAAATTTGGTTGCATTTGGATCAGTGGTTTAAGATATACGATCGGTTCAAAATGGTGTTTTCCGGTTGGTTGTTTCGTTCGAGCCCATGACTTCGAACCCATGCATTCGAATCGATGGAAGCACGTGGTACTGTAGTGACGTGGCACGCACTCCTCGCATTGATCCAACTTTTTCTCCGTGTTGACCGCTTCGAACCCATGGATTTTGCTGACTTTCTATCGATGACCGTTGTGTAGTTTGAATCAATCAACTACGCAGCTCTCGTGTTTGACCGGCATCTGTCTAGTTCGAACCGAGGGGAGGGAGCTTCCTTCGTATCGATGGCATGTTCGTATCGATACATGTGATGGATACGAAATGAAGCTTCGCGATGGATTCGAACGATCATCGATTCGAACTAGGAAGATGCAGGTCAAACACGAGAGCTACGTAGTTGATTGATTCAAACTACACAACGGTCATCGATACGAAGTCAGCAAAATCCATGGGTTCGAAGCGGTCAACATGGAGAAAAAGTAGGATCGATGCGAGGAGTGCGCGCCACGTCACTACAGTACCACGTGCTTCCATGGATTCGAATGCATGGGTTCGAAGTCATGGGTTCGAACAAAACAGCCAACCAGAAAACACCATTTCGAACCGATCATATCTCTTAAACCACTAATCCAAATGCAACCAAATTTTCACAGTAGCTTCCATACAAGGTAAAGATTGTTCCTGCCAAGTTTCAGCTCGATTGGACCATTTCTAGATGGGTTCGAAATCACTTCGAATTGATGTCAGATCGAGACGAAACTTGGTGGGTGTTGGGCGAATTCTCACCCAGAAGATCTCGAGACCAAGAAGTGTCAGTTTCATCCGGGTTTGCAACCTCCATTCCATCAGCTCCTATGTCCATTCGGCGATTCGAAGGAACAAGCTCATTCGGCAGTGAAGGTCCATCCGGAGTACATGTTCATCCGGCTATACAAGCCTATGAGCTCATTCGTCGCTTCAAGCATGAAGGTCCGTTCGGCATGAATCCATTCGGCATCTCCAATTCATGCCGAACCGAAGGCCATTCGGTCAGCCCCCCTTCCGGTCCAACCATAACCGAACCAAAGCCCATGCAACCACCGGACCAAATAACCTACCGGACAAACTCCACATCCGGACCAAACAAGCGCCGGACCACTGGTCCACACCGACAACCGGTCCACATCTACCACTGGTCCAGGCTCCATGCCGAATGGGACCTCGCCGAATCAGACAACTGCCAGTCCAGATTGCTTCAGCCCGGGCCCACCAGTAGCTATATACATCCAAGACCCCTGCCCCCTACCTCACTCTATAAATAGAGGGGCAGGGGTACAACAATGGCAGACAAGTTTGAGAGCTCAAGCAAGGAAGGAACTTTCAAACCACTTTCATATACTTGTATACGAAGCATTGTACTTGTAATCTGAATGAAAGAAGATAATAACATATAAAGTGGACATAGGCACATTCTGGCCGAACCACTATAAATCCGTGTGTCTTTTACATTTCAGCCCCTGCTTTTTTCATATTTACATAACTCATCCAAACCATTGAAAATCACATATAATCAACTAAATAATACGACTTGGAGGTGTTTGTCCATTTTTTGTGCAAACATTTTTGGTGCTTTCACTGAGAACCTTGGAACTCGAAGCTACAGCTTCTCCTACTCAACCTTCTTCCTAACAGCCTTGTTCCTTGATCCAACAACATGACTTCCAGGCAGAGGAAAGATGTTAACAAAGGAAAGAACATCGCAATTAGCAGTCTTCCGGATCTAGTAGCCCCAGATCAAGAGAATCATCCAATTTCAACAGCAGTACCAAATGGAAATCAGGCCAATCCGACAGCCCCCGCCACGGAACAACCGATAACTAGGGCAGATCTAGACAGAGTTGTGGCTGAAGTAACTAACCGCTTCACATCCCAACAAGAAGCTTTGGTGGACCAACTCATGTCACGCTTAAGGGATGCTGAAGAATCCAACCGCAACACTGAATCATGGGATGAGTCTCAGTCTGGAGGATCTCGGAAACAGCAAAGGTCTTCCCTCTTCGAAGAAACTATCAACAGGAACAAAAATCCTAGGAACCCCACTGAGCGGAGCCGAGCTAGAACCCAGCCCGAAGTTGACCACATGGAAATGCTCGAAACAGAACCCCACAGGGGAAGATCAAGGCAGGGGCCAACTGTAGCTGGTCCTAGCGTGCATCCGAACAGCCAAAGACAGCCATCGGATAACGTCAGAAGTAATAGACTATACCATCCCTACGGGTCGTCTGGACGAAATCAATCCCGCAGGGAAGAACCAAACTCATTTCTATCCGCTCCAAGTTCTGATGAAAGGATGGCACGATTATTCAGGGAATGCGTCCAACGGGACCAAAGAGATCGTGGGATAGGTGCTAGGGTAACCAACCCTTTCACCCGCGACATTGAAATCGCCATCACCCCCCGAGAATGGAAAATGCCAACAATGGAACCCTACAAAGGAACCTCTGACCCCATCGTACACTTACAGAGATACGCCCAGCATATGCTCATGAGCGGAGCAACAGAAGGAGCATTATGCAAATGCTTTCCATTATTTTTAGCAGATCTAGCTACCTCCTGGTTCAGCCATCTACCCCAAAGATCCATCAGTTCATGGGAAATGTTGAAGGAGAAGTTTATCAGCCAGTTCCGCATTCATGTGGAACAACCCAAGGATGCTTACTCCCTATCTACTGTCAGATAGGAACCCGGAGAGACACTGCAGCAATACCTAACGCGATTCAATGCCACAGCGGCAGCAGTTCAAGATGCCGATGAAAAGCTTATCCTAACGGCCCTCTGTAGTGGCGTGCATCTGGATACCAAATTTGCTAGGAGGATAACTAAAGAAAGACCAGCTATGTTACCTGACTTCTTCCATGAAGCACGGAAGTATATGAGGCTTGAAGACGCTGCCACTGAAAGACAGTCAGGACAACAGGCTAAGGCAACCCATGGCGACACCCCCGCTGCAGCAAAGGACGTTTAAGGAGATGACTCTAGAGACGATGCTGGGGGCAAGAAGGGAGAAAAGCATTTATGTCAACCAGGACCGAGATTTGACTCTTACGCCCCCTTGCTTTAAACTTTATCCTGGATGACTAGGAGGATGTTTTCGATTATTTCACCAAATGGGTGGAAGCGGACCCTTTAAAATAAAATA
Organism: Allium cepa; assembly: GCA_030765085.1. NCBI lineage: Eukaryota > Viridiplantae > Streptophyta > Magnoliopsida > Asparagales > Amaryllidaceae > Allium > Allium cepa. The sequence continues at coordinate 29,461,262 of CM060943.1, read as the reverse complement.
TCTTCGGCATAAATTATCAACTTCTTGATCAAAAAATATTCTATGCAGGTATGAAGTCCCACTCTAGATCATATCAGGCAAACGGACAAGTCGAAGCTGTCAACAGAATTCTCAAAACCCTAATCAAGAAGACGCTTGAAAAGTCAAAAGGCGCTTGGGTGGACGAACTTCCTACGGCACTCTGGGCCTGCCGCACATCTTACAGAACATCAACGGGGCATACTCCTTTGTCTTTGGCATACAGATTGGAGGCCACGCTCCCAGTTGAAACTGTAGCGCCATCTCACCATAGGACCCACTGCAACCCAGAAGAAAACGAAGAACTCCTCCTCATGTCTTTGGATCTGATTGAGGAAAGGAGAACCGATGCAACACTTAAAAGCAGAAGCCCACGAGCAAAAAGTGGCAGCACAATACAACTCCAAAATCAAGCACCGCAGCTTACAAGAGGGAGATCTTATCCTCAAGCGGATCCTCCCGCAACACCGAATCATGGGCTGAGTCCCAATCTGGAGGATCTGGGAAACAACAATGACCTTTCTTCTTCGAAGAGGTTAATAACAGAAATAGTCATGGTAGGAGCCGAGCCCGGACTCAGCCCGAATTCCGACCTGAGGAAACACTTGGAACCGAACCCAACGGGGGAGGTGCCAGGCAGGGGTCGGATGTAGCTGAGCCTGTCATGCTGCCCAACCACGAAAACACCAGTCGACGGACCATATGTAATTCATCAAGATCTCCACAGCGGAGCTTATATTTTGTCAACAGTGGACGGAGAGGTGTTCCAGAGGGCTTGGAACATCCGACACCTCCGTCGATACTTTGCTTAACATGTACTGCCCATATGAAGCGTATTAACAATGAGAATCGGTGGACGCAGGCATTAGCGTGCCAAACCACTTTAAAAATCTTGTCTCTTGTTACCTTGTGCCTTCGTATCTTGGCTGCTTGTTAAGCTTTATCCTTTTCTGTTGAACAAAATCCTATGGCATCTCCACTCAAGACGCACCGTGGCCTCATCTGGACAAGGCCTAACAGGTACGCTACGATTCTATGCACTCGCCAATGAGACACTTTTGCTCCAGCATCCCTCTGCTGCGGGTTAACTCATTGCTCGCGCCTGCCCTCAAAGACAACTGTAATGAGCCGATTATAAGTCATCATAAAGGCCGACTATAGCCGATGGAAGCTCATTACGGCGTTCGGCTCGCCGGCAACTGTGAACCTACTTTAAGCCCCAACATAAGGTGTGGCCAGCCAGGGGTAGTTCACGGCCAACGGCACCCACGCTAGCCGGCCACGGTAAATCGAATAATACCCACGATTACGGACTATAATGGTTCGGGTAGTTACCGTGCGCGATCTCGGCTCCGATGTGTCTTAAGTGCGGCTGTGGTAAAAAAGAAAACTCCCCGCGGAGGCGTAAGATGGGTGACAAATGTCTCCAAGACCCACAGCTAGGGAAAGTGACTACAAAACCCATTTGCCACGAACTTAAGCACATCGACGGCCTTCCGTGACTGGAAGTTTTACTTTTTCTATGTTTCCATTTCATTTAAATACTTTTCTCCTATCCTGTATAACGAACTCTAAAGTACAGGAAACCAAATAGGAATCATTCACTCATGAGAATCTAAGCCTGCATACTGGGTGGCAGGGTACTCAGCCATATCCGTGATCAGTTACACAAGACACTCAAAGCTACCACCTGCAAATAAAACATAAAGGGCGGTGCTCTCTTCTCTTGTACATAAATACGTAACTATAGCTTGTTCATCCACTAACATTGCAAAACATGAAATTATATTTCAAGCAAAAACTTAACATCACACACAACTAAAATCACAGGCATATACATAGTTATACTTCTCACGCAGCACGTCAAGATGACAACAACATTCAAACATAACAAAATCAGCTTATATTATAAAATCACACAAAGTTATTCTTTGCAAATAATATTATTACAGTCACATCAATGTCTTGGACTAACATAAACAGTGATAAAAAGAAATAAAAAGGCAGCCGAATCTGGACAAGTAACCAGCTGCGTCACACTCGATCATCAACTTCCCAAGCCTACTTGGCCGCAGGACCAGAACTCCCAGCAGGTTGATTGGAAGTTCCACCTGTCCAATTCAAAAGAGGAATTCATTAAACGAACAATGAACGATCAAGTTATGGAAACACAGAAAGAAAAGAAAGGGAGAAGAATAACTCACCAGCATCCGCCGCTTGATCCTCATCCTCCAATTGTACACCCGCTTCCTCTGCAGCAAGCAGCCGCATCCCCTCCTTCACCGCCGCTTGCTCCTCCTTCGAGAACTGAGCAGTGACCGCATCCAGACTGAAGGCCTCTCCACCTTCCTTACCCGCATTAACCCTGGCCTCCTCTAAAGCCTGAAGATATACCTTGGCCATGACCCAAGGATAGTCATCCATCCAAGACAAGCCACCCTCCTTCCAAGTGTGGAAGTACATGTCCTGCAGCATCTCGTCCATCATCCCCTCATTCTCCTCAAACTCCCTCACCCGGGCCTCGGAAGCCTGCAACTTGGCGACAGCAACATCCCTCTCTGATCGGTATCTCAAGCAGTCAGCCTGGAGGGACCTCCTCATTTCCTCCTCCTTTAACTCGAGAGACCTCCTCATTTCCTCCATCTCTTCCTTTAACTTGACTTGAGCCATCTCCGCGGCCTCAAGCCTCCCAGACAACTCCTCTACCCGCTCGAGATCCGCATTTCGGACCTCATCCACTGTCATAATGGCCATGTTAATCCGCTCCGTGCAGGCGGCCTCCATCTTCCGTAGTTCTGCCCTACTAGCCTTCTCCATAGTCTCTTTCAGCTGCCTAGAGGCTTCCTCGTGCTGAGAAATCTGAATGGCTTGATCAGCAAGCTGTTTGGCCTGATCGACGACCTTTAGCCTCAACCGAATATTAGCACTCCCAATCTCCTCCCCGGCCTTGACCAATCGAGCATGATGCTCCATTAACTTCTTGGTCTCTTCGGCCACCCGATCAATATTAGCCTTGGCCTCGTCCCCCATGGTAACTACCCGAGTAGTAAGTAGATCAAGATCTAGGGACTTGGCCTCATCCAGCACTCGTACCATGGGGTTGCGGGGAAGGAGATGCTCACCCGTGGCCTCATCAAATGAGATATCCTGAAAGCTTGGATCTAAATCAGGATGACAGGCAAAAGGGTCACGAGGCACGGGGCGAGGCACGTCAGGACGCCTTATACGGATAACAGTTGGACTCTTGAAAGGAGGATGAGGGGGGCCAGACTCTGTGCTCTCCTCCGTAGTATCATGAGGAGGCTGAGTAGGAAGCTGCGAACCAGAGGAAGACTCAAATAAGGAACCACTCCGCTTCTTTTTCTGAATGCTCTCTTCAATGACCCAAAGAAGAGGACGGTAACTGACTACGTCCCCAGCACGACCAGTAGGGAACTTCGCAGAAGCTCTCATCGACTTGAATTGTTCGAGGCGGTGTCGAGCATCTAACGTTTTAACCACCTGGCCTGCTCCTGGAAAAAAGAACAAGTGTTATGAACATACAATGATCCACAACTCAAAAAATGTGTTAAGTTAAAAAGAAAGAAAAAGTGAGAGGGCACATCTATTATACAAACCCTGCGGAGGAGTGGGATGCTGCAATAAGTCGTGAATCTCATTCCAGGACGGAAGTGGACCATAAAATATTCCTAAGTCCCTATCGTAAATGGAATCGGCAGAATTCAAAAGTTCACCTTGCACCGCCGAAGTTACCCTAGCTGAGGAACCTTTAGGGGATGGATCGACAGCAGCCACAGCCTTGCCCACCTTCTTTACCTTTTCCGCTTTCGATTCTTCCTCCGATTCCCCGAAGGCCTGACGGAGAGCCTCATCCAGTTCAGGGTCTTGCCCAGGGGTTGAGGCACCAGCATCACTACCACCTTGGCCATCGCCGTCTCCTCCACCCTCTGACCCTTCTCCAACTTCACCTTCTTCGCCCTTTTCCACACCTTCCTCCTCCGGAATAATCGGGCAAGTACTGGGAGAAGGGCCATCGGACTCCTTAAGCTTCTTGCCTCCTACGACTGCATGTTGTGCAAAGGGCTTCCTCTTGCCACCCTTCGCTGTGGCCCTTCCTTTAGGCTGGGCAGCCTTCTCTTCTGCCGTGTCCCTCTGCTTGACTACGGACTGATGTGGGAGGATCAAATTATACATCAAGAGCCTGGCATTCCTAATCAAATAAGCAGCCGATCTGTCTCTCCCTGAATTAGCTTCAATTACAGCTGCCATCTGAACCAGGCGATCATCTTCCACAACCGTAAAACCACCCGTCGCTAGCAAGAAATGAAAACGCATAAGAAAGAGAATTACTGCCAAGACAAGAATTATGAGTAGAGTTTTGACTTATATCCGGAGGTAAAACGGCGAATAGAGACGGAGTCATCTCTGACAAAGAACCATTCCTTCTTGAACATACTATACTTCGAGTATAAATCCAAAACTGGCTTGAAGGAAACGGCTGACTCTAAGCTAATATATGGGGACCCCTTCCTGTATCCCCTCAGATTGTACAGATATCGTATTTCCCGATTGGAAGGGGCGCGCCCATACCTCTTCTGGAAGATTGCATACAAGCATACCAGAATGGCATAAGAGTTGGGATGGAGCTGGAATGGAGCCACCTTCAGATAAGTGACGAAGCTTAATATCCAGGCGTTGACTGGAGGAATAGCCCCGCACATACAATGGTATCGGCTGTAAGCGAAGGACCCCTCAGGGGGATCGTATGGCATGACCCCCTCCCCCGGTAACAACATAAGAGCCCTGTCTATCCCAAAGGAACGGGATATAACGTCAAGTTGCTCCTCCTTTAGGGAGCTAGGAAAGTAATCGGGAGGGGAGACCAGAAGTTCCTGTGGACCACATCCGTCCACTAACGACCTCGGAACAGGTCGATGTTGCCCGGATCCTGATTGGGCTGGGGGCACGGAAGAAGACTCTCCTCCATCCTTGGATTTCCGTCTGTCTGATCGTGTTTCTGCCTTGCGAGACATTTATCTGCGTACACAAAAGTGAAAAACATGACGTTAGAACGGAAGTATAAGCAAGCAAGCATTCATAAGTCTGGAGTTCCACTCAAAGTCCGAATACAAAGTTCATTCGGCACTGGAAGTTCAAGTTCATTCGGCAGTACTAGTCATTGTTCATTCGGTAATAAGATCTGAGGTTCATTTGGAAATAGAATCTGAAGTTCATCCGGCACTAGAGCCTCAAGTTCATTCGGCACCGATATCACAAGTTCATTCGGTACACAGTACCATTCGGCATTGAGAGCCTAACGCGTATATTCGGCAATCAGATCCATTCGGTAATAAAAGGCATTCGGCAAAAGAGTACTCACCTGGTTCGGAAATGAATTGATTCGGCAAAATCTTTGATTCGGTATAGAATTGGCTCGGCTCTCTCTGGTTCGGTAAGAAGAAACTAAGGGGGGTGTAGCTTCTATATATAGGCGAGCGCAGGACTGCCGAACCAACTAGTTCGGCCCACCGGATCTGAATACCGGACCAACTAGAAGCCGAATGAGAACAACCGGACCAACCAAAAACCAAATGAAACTTTCTCTACCAACAAAAACTACGAACTGGGGCACGCGGGCGCCTCACTCAGATAAGTACCAAACTCTAGAACCTACTAATAAAGTAGGGAATATGATAACAACGAATGAGTCGTAAAACTCTCACTAACATGGATTAATCGTTTACACGTGTACGCGACCACGAACGGTCCATAGGCACGCTCTGAATGGCTATTAACCCTATCGTCGTGGGAATTTACACTTTGACACGCCCTTTTAAACTCATAGGTTAAACGGATATTTGATTCTGATAATTAGGAAATGGCTAAGCTGCTTACACATGTACGGGGTCGAGAGCTACCCTTAGGCATGCTCTGAGCTGGCAATAAACCAAAAAATCCAGGGGCCCACTCTAACGTGAACCTGGCATCGATGATGCTAAGCCCCCTCGGGACTCACTCTCTCGTCCCGAACGACACAGTTCACTTCATCTCGAATATTCCGATCACGAACAGTCGTTATTTGAAATCACACTAAAGCTGTAAATTCCTTTGCAGGACATCAACAGGATACAAACATCCAGCCCATGGCGTTACAAAACAAGCCTTCCTACCACAAGGAAAACAAAGCGCGACACATGCAAGCAAGTGCCCCACTTTGGGGGGTAAATGTTGGGCGAATTCTCACCCAGAAGATCTCGAGACCAAGAAGTGTCAGTTTCACCCGGGTTTGCAACCTCCATTCCATCAGCTCCTATGTCCATTCGGCGATTCGAAGGAACAAGCTCATTCGGCAGTGAAGGTCCATCCGGAGTACATGTTCATCCGGCTATACAAGCCTATGAGCTCATTCGGCGCTTCAAGCATGAAGGTCCATTCGGCATGAATCCATTCGGCATCTCCAATTCATGCCGAACCGAAGGCCATTCGGTCAGCCTCCCATCCGGTCCAACCATAACCGAACCAAAGCCCATGCAACCACCGGACCAAATGACCTACCGGACCAACCCCACATCCGGACCAAACAAGCACCGGACCACTGGTCCACACCCACAACCGGTCCACATCTACCACCGGTCCAGGCTCCATGCCGAATGAGACCTCGCCGAATCAGACAACTACTAGTCCAGATTGCTTCAGCCCGGGCCCACCAGCAGCTATATACATCCAAGACCCCTGCCCCCTACCTCACTCTATAAATAGAGGGGCAGGGGTACAACAATGGCAGACAAGTTTGAGAGCTCAAGCAAGGAAGGAACTTTCAAACCACTTTCATATACTTGTATACGAAGCATTGTACTTGTAATCTGAAAGAAAGAAGATAATAACATATAAAGTGGACGTAGGCACATTCTGGCCGAACCACTATAAATCTGTGTGTCTTTTACATTTCAGCCCCTGCTTTTTTCATATTTACATAACTCATCCAAACCATTGAAAATCACGTATAATCAACCAAATAATACGACTTGGAGGTGTTTGTCCATTTTTTGTGCAAACAGTGGGGTCGGTCGCATGGGCCCACTCACGTGCCAGAAGAAGTCTCCCGAAGTTTGAGTGAGATCTGGGCCTTCAACGCATATAAATAGCACCCTGAAGCCTTCAGAAAAGGGGATCTTTCGAGAGCTTCTGCCATTGAACGTCAAGACTCTGCCAAATTCAATTCTATTCATCATAATCGCTGTTGCATTCAGATTTCAAAGCTATTATCAACTGTAATCCGTTGTAATTGATCAAATCAAGCAAAGTAATAAAGAGAACCTTCAAAGTGGACGTAGGCACGAACGCCGGACCACTATAAATCCTGTGTCTACAATTGTTATTTGTGAATTATTGTGATTGTGATTGCTTAGATCTGAGTTCTGTGTTGATTATTATCGATTTGAGTACGTAAACGGGTGCTTTCACGACATTGGGTGTTTGTGATCAATTTCGGCGCAAACACTCGTAACTCTAAACGAGCCAAGAGTTATGGCCCTCCGAAGAATCGATATCCACAGGGTGCAACATCTACGGTGCAAGGTGCAACATCCGTCCAAAATGACGAAACAGTTCCATACGACCTTTAGAAATGGGTGCATGGATTTGAAACGGAGTACCATGGTGCACCACTCTCCAGCGATGGTAAATCATAGACCAGCCACGGGGATCACGTTTTACAGAAAAAATCCACGTGACGAAAAAACGAAGGGTAAAAAACATCCATGACCCGATTGAGGTTCGGATAGAATTTTTTCGTATGAAACTAACCAGTGATGGCTGAAAGCTGTCATAGCTGTAGAACTCACAGATACCTTCGTTTTGACTGGTTATGAATCCTGTAACTCTAAACGAGCCCAGAGTTATGGCCCTTCGAAGAATCGATATCCACAAGATGCAACATCTACGGTGCAAGGTGGTACATCCCTCCAAAATGACGAAACAGTGTCGTACGACCTTTAGAAATGGGTGCGTGGATTTGAAATGGTGCAGTACCATGGTGCAACACTCTCCAGCGATGGTAACTCATAGACCAGCCACGGGGATCCCGTTTTATAGAAAAAATCCACGTGACGAAAAAATGAAGGATAAAAAACTTCCATGACCCGATTGAGGTTCGGATAGGATTTTTTGGGTATGAAACTAACATGTGGAGGCTGAAAGCTGTCATAGCTGTAGAACTCACAAATACCTTCGTTTTGACAGGTTATGGCTCCCGTAATTCTAAACGAGCCAAGAGTTATGGCCCTCCGAAGAATCGACATCTACAGGGTGCAACATCTACAGTGCAAGGTGCAACATCCGTCCAAAATGACGAAACAGTGCCGTACGACCTTTAGAAATGGGTGCATGGATTTGAAACGGTGCAGTACCACGGTGCACCACTCTCCAGCGATGGTAACTCATTGACCAGCCACGGAGATCCCCTTTTAAAGAAAAAATCCACATGACGAAAAAACGAAGGGTAAAAATCTTCCACGACCAGATTGAGGTTCGGATAGGATTTTTTGGGTATGAAACTAACTAGTGACGGCTGGAAGCCGTCATAGCTGTAAAGCTCACAGATACCTTCGTTTTGACTGGTTATGGCTCCCATAACTCTAAACGAGCCAAGAGTTATGGCCCTCCGAAGAATCGATATCCAAAGGGTGCAACATCTACGGTGCAAGGTGCAACATCCATCCAAAATGACGAAACAGTGTCGTACGACCTTTAGAAATGGGTGCATGGATTTGAAACGGTGCAGTACCATGGTGTACCACTCTCCAGCGATGGTAACTCACAGACCAGCCACGGGGATCCCGTTTTACAGAAAAAATCCGCGTGACGAAAAAACGAAGGGTAAAAAACTTCCATGACCCGATTGAGGTTCGGATAGGATTTTTTGGGTATGAAACTAACCAGTGACGGCTGAAAACCGCCATGGCTGTAGAACTCACAGATACCTTCGTTTTGACTTGTTATGGCTCGCGTAACTCTAAACGAGCCAATAGTTATGGCCCTCCGAAGAATCGATATACCCAGGGTGCAACATCTACGGTGCAAGGTGCAACATCCGTCCAAAATGATGAAACAGTGCCTTACGACCTTTAGAAATGGGTGCATGGATTTGAAACGGTGCAGTATTATGGTGCACCACTCTACAACGATGGTAAATCATAGAACAGCCACGGGGATCCCGTATAACAGAAAAAATCCAAGTGAGGAAAAACGAAGGGTAAAAAACTTCCATGACCCGATTGCGGTTCGGATAGGATTTTTTGGGTATGAAACTAACCAGTGACGGCCGAAAGCCGTCATAGCTGTAGAACTCACTGATATCTTCGTTTTGACTAGTTATGGCTCCCGTAACTCTAAACGAGCCAAGAGTTATGGCTCTCCGAATAATCGATATCCACAGGGTGCATCATCTACGGTGCAAGGTGATGCATCCGTCCAAAATGAAGAAACAGTGTCGTACAACCTTTAGAAATGGGTGCACGGATTTGAAACGGTGCAGTACCATGGTGCACCACTCTCCAGCGATGGTAACTCATAGACCAGCCACGGGTATCCCGTTTTACAGCAAAAATCCACGTGACGAACAAACGAAGGGTAAAAAACTTCCATGACCCGATTGTCATTCGGTTAGGATTTTTTGGGTATGAAACAAACCAGTGTCGGCTGAAAGCTGTCATAGCTGTAGAACTCACCGATACCTTCGTTTTGATTGGTTATGGCTCCCGTAACCCTAAACGAGCCAAGAGTTATGGCCCTCCGAAGAATCGATATCCACACGGTGCAACATCCATCCAAAATGACGAAACAGTGAAGTACGACCTTTAGAAATGGGTGCATGGATTTGAAACGGTGCAGTACCATGGTGCACCACTCTTCAGTGATGGTAACTGTTGGGCGAATTTTCACCCAGAAGATCTCGAGACCGAGAAGCGTCAGTTTCACCCGGGTTCGCAACCTCCATTCCATCCGGTTCTTAAGTCTATTTGGCGTTCCAAGCACAAGTTCATACGGCAATTCAAGGTGTATACCATTCGGTCCATGCATACTTTCCTCCAAGAACATTTTGCACAAGGCCATGCCCCATTCGGTCAAACACATTCGGTCCTCCAATCTCACCGTGCTCCAACCTCCACCACCGGACCATTCATAGCCGGACCAACGCCACCGAATCAACCCTACACCGGTCCATCGCCTACCGGACCAAACTCCCAGCCGAACCACACGTGTCCAACCCTATGCCAAACCAACCTACTACCGGCCCACTCCCCCACCGAACCAACTTCCACCGAATGAACCTCCAAACCACCTACCACCGGTCCACTCCATCACCGGTCCAAGCTCCATGCCGAATGAAGCTTCGCCGAACCAGAACGTTACCAGGTCAGATTGCTTCAGCCCGGGCCCACCAGCAGCTATATACATCCAAGACCCCTGCCCCCTACCTCACTCTATAAATAGAGGGGCAGGGATACAACAATGGCGGACAAGTTTGAGAGCTCAAGCAAGGAAGGAACTTTCAAACTACTTTCATATACTTGTATACAAAGCATTGTACTTGTAACAAGAAAGAAAAAGGATAATAACATATAAAGTGGACGTAGGCACGTTCTGGCCGAACCACTATAAATCTGTGTGTCTTTTACATTTTACCCCCTGCTTTTTACATATTTGCATAACTCATCCAAATCATTAAGAATCACATAAATCTAACTAAATCACACGACTTGGAGGTGTTTGCCCATTTTTTGCGCAAACATTTTTGGTGCTTTCATTGAAAGCTTGGAACTCGAAGCTTCAGCTTCCCTCATTCAACCTTCTTTCCCCAATAGCACCCTTCATTGCCTAGGAAACATGACTTCCAGGCCAAGAAAAGATGCCAACAAGGGAAAGAACGTTGCTATCAGCAGCGCCCCAAATCCAGTGGATCCAGATCAAGAGAACCATCCCACTACAGCAGCAGTGCCACATGTAGATCAGGCAATTCCAACAGCCCCTGCCGCGGAACAACCGGCAGTAATCACTAGGGCAGACCTAGACAGAGTGGTGGTGGAAGTGACTAACCGCTTCGCATCCCAACAAGAAGCTTTGGTGAACCAACTCATGTCACGCTTGAGGGATGTCGAAGAATCCAACCGCAACACTGAATCATGGGGTGAATCTCAATCTGGAGGATCTCGGAGACAGCAAAGGTCTTCCCTCTTCGAAGAAGCAATCAACAGAAACAACAATGATAGGGTCCGCGCCTGGACTCAGCCCGAACTCCGACTCGAGGAAGCGCTTGGGACCGAACCCGGTGGGGGAGGCGCCAGGCGAGGGTCGGATGTAGCTGAGCCAGTCATGCCACCTAATCATAGAAACCCCGTTGAACGGAGCCGAGCTAGAAACCAGCCCGAAGTTGACCCCATGGAAATGCTCGAATCAGAACCCCATAGGGGAAGATCAAGGCAGGGGGCAACTGTAGCTGGTCCTAGCATGCATCCGAGCAGCCAGAGACAGCCACTGGACAACGCCAGAAGTGATAGACTGTACCATCCCTACAGGCCATCTGGACGAGATCAATCCCGCAGGGAAGAGCCAAGTTCATTTCTATCTGCTCCAAATTTTGATGAAAGAATGGCACGATTATTCAGAGAGTGCGTCCAACGGGAGCAAAGGCACCGGGGAATAGGCGCTAGGGTCACCAGCCCCTTTACCCGCAATATCGAAACTGCCATCACCCCCCGGGAATGGAAAATGCCAACCATGGAACCTTACAAGGGAACTTCTGACCCCATCGTACACTTACAGAGATACACCCAGCATATGCTGATGAGCGGAGCAATAGAAGGGGTATTGTGTAAATGCTTTCTGCTATTCCTTGCAGATCTAGCTACCTCCTGGTTCTGCCATCTACCCCAAGGATCCATCAGCTCATGGGAGATGTTGAAAGAAAGGTTCATTAGCCAGTTCCGCATCCATGTGGAACAACCCAAGGATGCTTATTCTCTATCCAATGTCAAACAGAAATCCGGAGAGACACTGCAACAATATCTAACCCGGTTCAACGCCGCAGCGGCCGCAGTTCAAGATGCCGATGAGAAGCTCACCCTAATGGCCTTCTGTAGTGGTGTACATCCAGATACCAAGTTTGCCAGAAGACTAACTAAGGAAAAACCAGCTACTTTACCTGATTTCTTCCATGAAGCTGGAAAGTATCTGAGACTTGAAGACGCTGCCACTGAGCGGCAGTCAGGGCAACAAGGTAAGACAGCTCAGGACAAGGTTCCCGCTGCAGCTAAGGACGCTCGAAGAAATGAATCTAGAGACAATGCTGGGGGCAGGAAGATTTAAAAGCGCCAATATCGACCAGGACCAAGATTTGACTCCTACGCTCCTTTGAATGAAACAATCGAAAACATCTTCCTAGCCACTCAGGGTGAACTCGGATACAAGCGCCCCCCGCACAAGAGAGAATCAGATAACGGACTCAAGTCTGGAAAGTTCTGTCGCTTCCACGATTCCCACGGACATGACACCAATGAATGCCACCATCTTCGGGACTTGATCGAAGAACACATTAGAAGAAGAAGACTGGAACGCTGTGTGAAAGGTTAGAACAGGACTCCAACTCCTGCCAATGAGAACTCAAAGCGACCCCTCCCAGAAGTAGGCGGAGGGAATCGCAACACCAGTGGCTCTAATCAAGAGAAGATAGTGGTCTATACCATCTCAGGAGGACCACACATCGCCGATAGAAGCTGGGCAGAGAAAGGATAAAGGGAAAGATGTAGAGACTACTCTCTGCATGAAATGCTTGGAAGCATAGCAACTAAAGAAAGCTGCTCCTCTTCAGTATACAAGCGATCCCTTCAATGAACTAGACCCCAGGGATAAAGAGGAGGAGGCTACCGCCGAGCCTGCAGAGGCTATGGAATTCGTATCTGTGGACAAACATGATTCAAGTAGACTGTTAAATATAGGATCTTAGCTAAAAACAGAATTGAAGGATGAACTCATTGACTTTCTCCGCCACAACTTAGACGTATTTGCATGGACGCACGCCGATATGACAGGAATCTCCCCAGACGTAGCATGCCACATGCTGAACATTGATCCCACCAAGGTACCAGTATAGCAGAAAAAGAGAAGTATGGGGGCAGAACGATCAGCAGCCCTCGATGAGGAAGTAAAGAACCTACTTGCTAATGACTTCATATGGGAAGCCGTCTACCCAGAATGGATCGCTAACCCAGTACTAGTAAAAAAGGCCGATGGAAAGTGGCGAACATGTATTGACTTCTCCAACCTGAATGACGCTTGCCCGAAGGATTGCTTCCCACTTCCCCGAATCGACCAACTTGTAGACAGCACAGCCGGGCACGAACTCTTACCTTTTATGGATGCATACTCCGGATATAACCAGATTCACATGCACGCTCCCGATCAAGACCACACTAGCTTCATCACTGACCGAGGATTATATTGTTACAAAGTCATGCCTTTTGGACTAAAAAATGCCGGAGCTACCTATTAGCGCCTCGTCAATAAGATGTTCGCGGAACTAATAGGACGAACTATGGAAGTGTATGTGGATGACATGTTGGTAAAGTCCAGGAAATCTGACGACCATGTAAGCCAACTGGGCGAGATGTTTCACGTACTTCGCCGATATGGAATGAAGCTGAATCCTCTAAAGTGCTCCTTCGGAGTATCGTCGGGAAAATTCTTAGGATTCATCGTCCATGCCAGAGGAATTGAAGCAAACCCTGAACAAATCCGGGCTCTAAAAGAGATAAGGATACCTTCCACTCGAAAAGAAATGCAGAGCCTAAACGGAAAGGTGACCGCCCTAAGCAGATTCATTTCCAAAGCAACTGACAAGTGTGTCCCTTTCTTCGAAGCTCTCAAGAAAGACAAAGGAAAATTCGAGTGGACCGATGAATGCTTAAAAGCTTTCCTTAACCTGATCGAACACCTTAAGAGACCACCAGTACTCTCAACTCCAAATGAAGGTGAAGTGTTGTACCTATACCTCGCTGTATCAACTCATGCTCTAAGCGCCGCCTTGGCAAGAGAAGAAGACCGCACATGTAACGACCCGTATTTTACGTATCGATAGATCGTAGAATTTACAGGTCGTTAGGGTTGTTTGTGTTGTCTCTAACCTGAGTCGTATGGAGAGTAACTCGTGTGTTGAAGAGTTGAGTCGTGACCGACTCATAGGCTTAGCCGAGTTAAGTGTTGAGTCGTGACCGACTCATAGGTTAGGTCGTGCACGAGTTACGACTTAAGTATGTTGACCGAGCTAAGGAAGTGGCCAAGCTATAGGAGTTAACAGGTTAGGAATTGGACCGACCTAAGGGGAGTGACCGACCTAAGAGCTAATGGTTTAGAGTTATGGCCGAGTTAAGGGGTTGACCGACCTAGTGTAGATCGACCTAGTGGTGACCGACTTATAGGAAGTAACGACCTAGTGGTTGGTATGTGTTGTAGTTAGGTCGCTGAGTCGATTGAATGACTTAGAGTTAGGTCGTTGAGCGACCTAAGGGTTAGCGTTAGGTCGCTAGGGGGATAGGTCGGCAAGCACGATGAGTCGTTGGGGGCTTAGGTCATTGAGTCGGCCTGGTTTGTTAGGTCGCATAGGAGTTAGGTCGGACCTAGTTAAGTCGCTAGAGTCTTTAGATCGGCAGTGTTTTAGGTCGCATGAATTAGGTCGGCCGTGTGTTATCTCGTGTAACCCTGGAGTTGAGTCGGCTAGGAGTTAGGTCGTATGACCTTGTGTTCTGTTAGGTCGGCAGGGAGTTGAGTCGGCATGGAGATAGGTCGGCACTAGGCTTTGCCGCGTGAAGTTAGGTCGTGGCTCGGGATTGTATAGGTCGGCAGCGACCTATGTTAGGTCGTGTGTTTTAGGTCGGCAACGACCTAAATCTGGGCGACCTAAGGGGAAATCAGCCTATAAATAGAGGGGTTTGGCTCACTTTTTGGCACCGGTTTTTGAAGCGACGAAGTGCTGCCACTTTGGGAACTCGACTACAGCATTTCTTCATCTTCTTTTCTCCATTCCAATCTAGTTCTAACATCCATCCAAGATCGAAGATCGAGATCGAAGATTCAAGGGCCAAAGTTGAAGTTCTTCATCCGGTTGAGCTAGATTTCATCGATTGAAGCGAGATTTTGCCGGATCAAGCCTTGTTCTTCGCTGTCCAGATCTGGAGTTGATTGTTATTGAGGTGTTTGGGTGATTTGGTGAGTGGTAGTTATCTCTCACGCGGACCCAAAGGAGTATATTGGATTGGTGGTTTGTTGGAGTGTTGTAGATAGTGATTTTGTGCATTTTTCTTAGATCCAAGTGTAGATCTATTATTTTTGAAGATATTTACTTATGCAAGTTCATTTAACAAGTATTATAGACAAAACCCATGTTTTATATTTGATAGATCTGTGCTTAAAACCATGATTTCATGTATGTTAGACTTATGCTCATTTATTTACGAAATTGCCATTATGGTTGATATTACTTATTAGATCTTGTTTGAATGCTTGAATGTTTGGATGTATGATTGATTTGATTGTTTCCAAGTTAGCTAGTAGTTGATTTGGAACAAGATGGTTAAAGGTGATTTGAAAGTTAAGTGGGAAGGCTCTTGAATGGTGGAAGCTGCTTGAGACATATGTAGCGGATGTTGAAGTTCATATGTATGGATTGGATGATGTTGAGATGGAACTTTGCCATGATGCAATGAGGCAAACCATGTTGTTGAGTTGAGACTTTGCTATGGTGTGATAAAGCGAAGTATGATGGGATGTAGACTTGGCGTAATCCAGGCAGGGATCATTTCAAGCATGTTGATAACTCGAGGGATGGTTCGAGTTGGTTGATAATGGATTACTCAAGAGGTAGCTTGAGCTAGTATGAGGATAGTCGTCGAGAAGGATGGCTAGGAGGCTTGGATCTCATCGTTGTTGAAGGTTCTAGCATGCTCAAAAGCAAGAGTACATGGGGCGCCCATAACGACTACAGGTAGGTAGTCGGGACACCCAAAAGACTACAGGTAGGTAGTCGAGTACTCTGGGCAAAGTAGATAAGTCCTAGGCACAAGGCAGTGTGCGGAGTTATGTCTAGAACCGGGGTTACCATTAGCCCTTGACAGGTGGTCATTCAATCAACGGTGAAATCATGGCAATGATAACAGTGATAGCCAGAGTCATGGATGTTTGGTTGTATCATCATTCGGTCTCAAGAGCGGTGTTTTCTGGGTGCTTATCTGATTTTGGTTTAGGCCTTGGGGGTTTGTATTTGGAAAACATCGTCCTTGACTCGAGTGATTATTGCTTTACTTTAATTACCTGCTATGTTATGCTTGCTTCTCCTTGATGTGTGTCTGGGGGCTATCACTGTAGAAAGAGGTGGAGTGGGATGGTTTGGTTCCTATTCCTTTTATCCCTTATGCTCTTTTGGTATGTTTGATAGTTAATTTACTGCTCACTAAGACTTGGTCTGACTCAAGGTTTTATGTCTCCTCTTATTACCTTGGGTTGTTCATCCATGTTGGGATGGGCAGACTAGGTAGCAGGTGACAGGTGCTGTTCTTGGAGATATACGCTGATGATGACGAAGACGGGCAGGAGGCTTTTGCATATTATCTCTTATTATATGTACTAGGTATCCGCTGCTGTATTTGATTGAGTGATTTGTAGTGAGGCTTTGATGTATGGATGATTCATATGTTGTATAAAACTACTATGATGCTTATATGATAATGTTCTATTCTATGGAGCTTCACTATATTATATTTCTCTATTGTATTTTATCCATGCGCTGTGAGTTATGCGATAGAGTTTCTGTTTTATTTTACCCTGACTATCGTCCATGGCTACTTGGCATGCCTTTCAGCGCATTATTTCCTTGTTTTGGTGCGGGAGTCATGGGCGGTCGTCACATTTGGTATCAAAGCTTTGGTTAATCGATTTTAGCCAACGCTCGCTGACGTAACTACGTATGAGAGACGTAATTGTATTTTGATGGATGATTACTATATATAATATAGTAGCTTAGTTGGAATTTGAACTCCTTATGCAGTTGTTTCTTAAGGTGTTCTAATCATTCTTTTTACAGATATTAAGGATGAGTCGAAGTGAGAGACAAGCTGCGAGGGATAGCCGTGCTGCTAGGGAAGCTGTTGATTATGCTCCTATGTTTGAGGCCATGATGACTTCAATCATGAGAGGGGTACCAGCTTCAGGATCATCAGTGGATGTGGGAGTTCAAGTCCAAGCTCCAAGACCGGTGGATTTTGCTAAGCTCTGTAAGGATTATATTTCTCTTGGGGGAAAAGCTTTCATAGGGACGGAGTCGACTATTGAAGTGCAAAGATGGATTGACGCTTGCCGAAGGATTTTTGGTGACTTAGGGATTGAGGATGCAACTAAGAGGAAGCTTGCATCGAGACAGCTTCAGGGAAGAGCTGCTGATTGGTGGAATTCTATCACCATCGATACTTCAGAAGAAGAGATTACTTGGGAGCAATTCCAAGTTAGATTTGAAGCTAAGTTCATCTCTACTGCTCAGAAGTCTTCTTTGTTCAAAAGGTTTGTAGAGCTCAAGCAAGGTGGGAGGCCTGTTCTTGAGTATATTTCTGAGTTTGAAGCCTTGTCCAAGTATGTCAGATCGTATATTGATTCTCCCTACCAGAAGAATGAAAAGTTTGTGACTGGTCTGGATGCTTATCTTGGGAGGCAGTTAGTGGATCATCTGGACGATCCATTTGAGAAGCTTGTGGAGAAAGCCCTTAGGCATGAGAGTTTGTTTCCTAAGGAAAGTTCTGTTGTTGCTGTAACCAGGGAAGGATCTAAACCACAGCAGAGTGGCAACAAGAAGAGGAAGCAGCAGCAACAGAGGGGTAAGGATGGCCAGAAGAAGCCGAAGAGCGAAGTGACTTGCTATAACTGCCAGCAGAAGGGCCATCTTTACAAAGACTGTAAGAATCCCAAGGTGCCGGGAAAGTGTTACAACTGTGATAAGCTGGGACATATCAAGAAGGATTGCCCAGAGCCGAGGAAAGATAGGCAGATTGTGCAAGCTTATGCTTTGGGAGCTGTACCATCATCTTCAAAAGCTCCTACAGCTGAAGAGAAGGTGAAGAGTGTGGTGGTTCAAGGTACTCTTTCTATTTGTGGTGTTCCAGTTAGGGTGTTATTTGATATTGGAGCGTCGCATTCTTTTGTTTGTGATGATTTGGTAGGCCGGTTAGGTTTGAAACCGGATATTGTTGATAGGCCATTGGTTGTGACTAATCCAGTGGGGGGTTCGTCATGTTTGTGTATGATATGTCGTGGTCTAATTGTTTCTAGTCATGATTGCTCGTTTGTTTGTGATTGCTTTGTTCTGAACTTTGCGGGGTTCGGAATTATTTTGGGTATGGACTGGCTTAGGAAGTATGCGGCTAGGATTGATTGTGAGAGGCTGGAGGTGACAGTCGGGAATGTGGAAGGGCGAAAGGTTGTGATACGATGTAAGCATGAAGAAGGCGTCTTCATGAGCTTCATGTATTCGCTGGTTGTTCCACGGGATGGACTGTCATCGGTGCCTATTGTGAATGGATTTGAGGATGTCTTTGACGAAGTCAAAGGGTTGCCGCCGCATAGGGAGATCGAGTTTCGTATCGATCTAGTTGAGGGAGCCAGACCTGTTGTGATGCCTCTTAGGCGGATGGCGCCTAGGGAGCAGCTAGAGTTGAGGGTGCAAGTTGATGACCTTTTACGAAAAGGATTCATTCGGAGGAGTGTGTCCGAATGGGGTGCACCAGTTGTGTTCGCAACCAAAGCGGATGGATCGTTGAGGTTGTGCGTGGATTATCGTGAGCTGAATAAGGTGACTAAGAAGAACAAGTATCCATTGCCGAGAATAGATGACTTGTTTGATCAGCTCCACGAGGCTAAGGTGTTTTCTCAGATGGATTTGGCAACGGGATTTCACCAGTTGAGAGTGGCGAAGGATAGTGTGCCGAAGATTGCTTTCAGGACACCATCCGGGTTTTATGAGTGGCTGGTAATGCCGTTTGGATTGACTAACGCAACAGCATATTTTGTGGATCTTATGAATAGAGTATTCAGAGATCAGTTGAATAAGTTCGTGCTTGTGTTCGTGGATGATATTTTGGTTTATTCCAGAACTGAAGAAGAGCACAAGACACACTTGAGGATTGTTTTGGAAATCTTGCGGAAACATCAGCTAAAGGCTAAGTTTTCGAAGTGTCACTTCTGGAAGAGGGAAGTGAGGTTCTTAGGCCATGTTATCTCTGGAAATGGAATAGCGGTTGATCCCGCTAAAGTGGCAGCAATCCAGGATTGGGTTAGACCTAAGAATGCATCTGATGTAAGAAGTTTTCTTGGATTAGCAGGATATTATCGACGGTTTATCAAAGACTTTTCCAAGATAGCTGCACCGTTAACAGGATTGACGAAAAAGAACCAAGTGTTCGGATGGGATGATAAGTGTGAGCAAGCTTTCGTAATCCTGAAAGAGCGACTGACGAGTGCTCCTGTTTTGACTATTTCAAGTGGGAATGATGAGATGGTGGTTTACACCGACGCATGTGGCACTGGACTTGGAGCAGTGCTAATGCAGAAGGATAAAGTTGTTGCATATGCTAGTCGACAACTGAAGCCGCATGAAAGGAATTATCCGGCTCATGATTTGGAGTTAGCGGCGATTGTGTTTGCTTTGAAGATGTGGAGACATTACCTATTGGGAGTTAGATTCGAGTTGTTTACAGATCATAAGTCGCTGAAGTATCTGTTCTCCCAAAAGGATTTGAATCTTCGACAGCAACGGTGGCTAGAGGTTTTAGCATCGTATGATTTTGGTATAGCCTATACTCCAGGAAAAGGCAACGCAGTGGCAGATGCGTTAAGTCGAAGACATGCAGGATTGGGAGCCATGTTTTCGGAGTGGAAGAGTCTCGAGTATTTGGCTGGATTTGATTTCAGGCCTAGATGTGAATTGGAACCTGAGATGTTGGCAAACTTATCGATAAGACCTACTCTTGTGGAAAGAATTGGTGAGAGCCAAAGGCGAGACGATAAGCTTGTCAAGATTATCCGTGATTTGGAATCTGGATGGGACCCAGAAAAGGATAAAGGATTCGAGGTCGATCGAGAGGGTTGGCTTCGAAAGCAAGGACGATTGGTTGTTCCCAATATAGATGGATTGAGAGATGAAGTTCTGAGGGAAAGTCATCACTCGAAGTTGACAATTCATCCAGGTGGTAATAAGATGTATCGGGATATGAAGAGAACCTTTTACTGGGAAGGCATGAAGAAAGATGTTGGAAATTTTATTTCCAAGTGTATGAATTGCCAGTTGGTGAAAGCTGAGCAGAAGAAGCCCAGTGGATTGCTTCAACCATTAGAGGTTCCTACATGGAAGTGGGAGCAAGTGTCGATGGATTTTATCGATGGTCTACCTAGGACAAGAGCAGGTAATGAAGGAATTTGGGTCATTGTAGATCGTTTGACTAAGAGTGCAAGATTCATTCCTGTTCGATCAACTAGGACTGCATCGAAGTTGGCTGAGCTTTATGTGAAGTGGATTGTTCGATTCCATGGTGTTCCGAAGAGTATAGTGAGCGATCGAGACCCATTGTTCACTAGTAGGTTTTGGAAGAGCTTCCAGGAAGTTTTGGGAACCGAGTTGTGTTTGAGTACAGCTTATCACCCTCAAACAGATGGTCAGACTGAGAGAGTCAACCGAGTTTTGGAAGATCTCCTTAGAGCATGTGTTTTGGACTTCGGAGGATCGTGGGAAGATCACCTTCATTTGGTGGAATTTGCTTATAATAACAGTTATCAGTCGAGCATTGGTATGGCACCATATGAGGCATTATATGGAAGACCGTGTAACTCTCCGACATGTTGGTTGGAAACTGGAGAAAAGCTGATACTTGGGCCAGAAATGATTCGACAGACTTCGGATTGTATAGAGATCATTCGGCAACGAATGAAGGCAGCCCAAGATCGTCAGAAGAGTTATGCTGATAATCGTCGTAAGGATTTGGAATTCGACGTAGGTGATATGGTTTTTGTGAAGATTTCTCCGTTGAAGAGTGTTATTAGATTCGGGAAGAAAGGAAAATTGACTCCGAGATTTGTTGGACCATTCCCGATTATCGAGAGAATTGGAAGGCTCGCGTATAGATTGGAGTTACCGGAAAAGATGGCGGGTGTGCACAATGTTTTTCATGTATCGTATCTACGGAAGTATGTGCATGACCCGAGTACGGTGGTTTCTGCTGATAGCTGTGAAGACTTAGAGGTTGATCCCGTGATTACGAGACCTCGTAAGCCGCTTCGTATTGTTGAAACCGATACGAAACAGCTTAGGAGGAAGACGATTACGTTGCTCAAGGTACAATGGAGTGATGATGTTAACGACTGTACATGGGAGGAGGAAGAGAGGATGAAGGCAGCTCATCCCGGACTCTTCGAGGTATGGCCCTAAAGTGTCGTGACATCTCATGAATTTGTAGCTTGTTCTAAGCCTTAGAATTCTGCATGCTAGGCTAGAATTGGATGCATGGTTTGTTGATTGCTATGGATGGTAGGCATGCGGATTATCTTTGATTGCTGTTGTTTGCTTGGAATTTCGGGGGCGAAATTCCTAAGGGGGAGAGAATGTAACGACCCGTATTTTACGTATCGATAGATCGTAGAATTTACAGGTCGTTAGGGTTGTTTGTGTTGTCTCCAGCCTGAGTCGTATGGAGAGTAACTCGTGTGTTGAAGAGTTGAGTCGTGACCGACTCATAGGCTTAGCCGAGTTAAGTGTTGAGTCGTGACCGACTCATAGGTTAGGTCGTGCACGAGTTACGACTTAAGTATGTTGACCGACCTAAGGAAGTGGCCGAGCTATAGGAGTTAACAGGTTAGGGATTGGACCGACCTAAGGGGAGTGACCGACCTAAGAGCTAATGGTTTAGAGTTATGGCCGAGTTAAGGGGTTGACCGACCTAGTGTAGATCGACCTAGTGGTGACCGACTTATAGGAAGTAACGACCTAGTGGTTGGTATGTGTTGTAGTTAGGTCGCTGAGTCGATTGAACGACTTAGAGTTAGGTCGTTGAGCGACCTAAGGGTTAGCGTTAGGTCGCTAGGGGGATAGGTCGGCAAGCACGATGAGTCGTTGGGGGCTTAGGTCATTGAGTCGGCCTGGTTTGTTAGGTCGCATAGGAGTTAGGTCGGACCTAGTTAAGTCGCTAGAGTCTTTAGATCGGCAGTGTTTTAGGTCGCATGAATTAGGTCGGCCGTGTGTTATCTCGTGTAACCCTGGAGTTGAGTCGGCTAGGAGTTAGGTCGTATGACCTTGTGTTCTGTTAGGTCGGCAGGGAGTTGAGTCGGCATGGAGATAGGTCGGCACTAGGCTTTGCCGCGTGAAGTTAGGTCGTGGCTCGAGAATGTATAGGTCGGCAGCGACCTATGTTAGGTCGTGTGTTTTAGGTCGGCAACGACCTAAATCTGGGCGACCTAAGGGGAAATCAGCCTATAAATAGAGGGGTTTGGCTCACTTTTTGGCACCGGTTTTTGAAGCGACGAAGTGCTGCCATTTTGGGAACTCGACTACAGCATTTCTTCATCTTCTTTTCTCCATTCCAATCTAGTTCTAACATCCATCCAAGATCGAAGATCGAGATCGAAGATTCAAGGGCCAAAGTTGAAGATCTTCATCCGGTTGAGCTAGATTTCATCGATTGAAGCGAGATTTTGCCGGATCAAGACTTGTTCTTCGCTGTCCAGATCTGGAGTTGATTGTTATTGAGGTGTTTGGGTGATTTGGTGAGTGGTAGTTATCTCTCACGCGGACCCAAAGGAGTATATTGGATTGGTGGTTTGTTGGAGTGTTGAAGATAGTGATTTTGTGCATTTTTCTTAGATCCAAGTGTAGATCTATTATTTTTGAAGATATTTACTTATGCAAGTTCATTTAACAAGTATTATAGACAAAACCCATGTTTTATATTTGATAGATCTATGCTTAAAACCATGATTTCATGTATGTTAGACTTATGCTCATTTATTTACGAAATTGCCATTATGGTTGATATTACTTATTAGATCTTGTTTGAATGCTTGAATGTTTGAATGTATGATTGATTTGATTGTTTCCAAGTTAGCTAGTAGTTGATTTGGAACAAGATGGTTAAAGGTGATTCGAAAGCTAAGTGGGAAGGCTCTTGAATGGTGGAAGCTGCTTGAGACATATGTAGCGGATGTTGAAGTTCATATGTATGGATTGGATGATGTTGAGATGGAACTTTGCCATGATGCAATGAGGCAAACCATGTTGTTGAGTTGAGACTTTGCTATGGTGTGATAAAGCGAAGTATGATGGGATGTAGACTTGGCGTAATCCAGGCAGGGATCATTTCAAGCATGTTGATAACTCGAGGGATGGTTCGAGTTGGTTGATAATGGATTACTCAAGAGGTAGCTTGAGCTAGTATGAGGATAGTCGTCGAGAAGGATGGCTAGGAGGCTTGGATCTCATCGTTGTTGAAGGTTCTAGCATGCTCAAAAGCAAGAGTACGTGGGGCGCCCATAACGACTACAGGTAGGTAGTCGGGACACCCAAAAGACTACAGGTAGGTAGTCGAGTACTCTGGGCAAAGTAGATAAGTCCTAGGCACAAGGCAGTGTGCGGAGTTATGTCTAGAACCGGGGTTACCATTAGCCCTTGACAGGTGGTCATTCAATCAACGGTGAAATCATG
Organism: Allium cepa; assembly: GCA_030765085.1. Taxonomy (NCBI): domain Eukaryota; kingdom Viridiplantae; phylum Streptophyta; class Magnoliopsida; order Asparagales; family Amaryllidaceae; genus Allium; species Allium cepa. The sequence goes on along the minus strand of CM060943.1, from coordinate 29,437,465 downwards.
GCAATGATAACAGTGATAGCCAGAGTCATGGATGTTTGGTTGTATCATCATTCGGTCTCAAGAGCGGTGTTTTCTGGGTGCTTATCTGATCTTGGTTTAGGCCTTGGGGGTTTGTATTTGGAAAACATCGTCCTTGACTCGAGTGATTATTGCTTTACTTTAATTACCTGCTATGTTATGCTTGCTTCTCCTTGATGTGTGTCTGGGGGCTATCACTGTAGAAAGAGGTGGAGTGGGATGGTTTGGTTCCTATTCCTTTTATCCCTTATGCTCTTTTGGTATGTTTGATAGTTAATTTACTGCTCACTAAGACTTGGTCTGACTCAAGGTTTTATGTCTCCCCTTATTACCTTGGGCTGTTCATCCATGTTGGGATGGGCAGACTAGGTAGCAGGTGACAGGTGCTGTTCTTGGAGATCTACGCTGATGATGACGAAGACGGGCAGGAGGCTTTTGCATATTATCTCTTATTATATGTACTGGGTATCCGCTGCTGTATTTGATTGAGTGATTTGTAGTGAGGCTTTGATGTATGGATGATTCATATGTTGTATAAAACTACTATGATGCTTATATGATGATGTTCTGTTCTATGGAGCTTCACTATATTATATTTCTCTATTGTATTTTATCCATGCGCTGTGAGTTATGCGATAGAGTTTCTGTTTTATTTTACCCTGACTATCGTCCATGGCTACTTGGCACGCCTTTCAGCGCATTATTTCCTTATTTTGGTGCGGGAGTCATGGGCGGTCGTCACAGCACACAACGCCCGGTTTACTTTGTAAGTAAGAGATTTAAAGGGGCAGAAGCCAGATATCCTAAACTTGAGAAATTAGCGTATTGTTTATTGATCGCGTCACGAAAACTGCGACACTACTTCCAGTCTCACTCCATCAGAGTTCTAACTGATCAACCACTAAGACAGGTGCTGCATCGTCCTGACACTTCTGGGCGACTCCTCAAATGGTGCATTGAACTAAGTAAGTATGATATCACCTACCATCCTCGCACCGCTATCAAAGGACAAGCCATGGCCGATTTCATTGCCGAATTCACTACCAACGAAGGCAAGGAACAATCTGAAGTAGCAAAAAACATCAAATGAAACCTCTTTGTGGATGGAGCATCGAACGAACAAGGCTCGGGGGCAGGTATTGTGATAATCACCCCCAGGGGAAGAAAGCTGTACTATGCATTAAGATTGGAATTCACGGCCACTAACAACGATGCGGAGTATGAGGCAGTAATAGCGGGACTGGAACTTGCCCTAGAAATCGGAGTCAGTTCTTTATGTCTTCATAGTGATTCTCAGCTTATAGTAAACCAAGTGCTAGGAGAGTTCCAGACTCGAGGAGAACGACTCACAGCATAGCTAAAAAAACCAAACTGCTGCTCGATCAATTGGACCACTATCTAATCAAACACATTCCTCGAGAAGAGAACCAGGAGGCCGATGAACTTGCAAAGCAAGCTAGTATGAAGAATAGCACCATTACCGGAGCACTAGCCATCTCAAGGCAGCTAGCCCCAAGTTTCGAACAAGTGAACCTGATAAATGCAATCGAAGAAGGAACCTGGATGACTCCTATCCGGAAATATTTGCAAGATGGCACACTACCCGACAGGCGTGACGAAGCCAAGAGAATCTTGAGGAAAGCTCCCCACTACACAATACAAGAAGGCATCCTCTATCGGCGTGGCTTCTCTAGCCCCTTATTAAGATGCGTCGCTGGAAGGGAAGCCAAGGAAATCTTATCAAACATCCATCAGGGAGGTTGCGGAGATCACACTGGAGGGTGGACTCTGGCAAAAAAGATACTCCGATATGGATACTACTGGCCCACACTAAACAAAGACGCCTTAGACTTCGTCAAGAAATGCGACAGATGTCAGAAATTTGCCAAGATTCCTCGACTACCCACAAATGAGATTACTCAATTGACCAGCCCTTGGCCCTTTGCTGTATGGGGAATTGATTTAATTGGCGAACTGCCAACGGGCCGAGGCGGAGCCAAATATGCTATAGTGGCAGTCAATTATTTCACCAAATGGGTGGAAGCGGAACCCCTAAATAAAATATCTTCAGCAAAAGTTATCAACTTCTTGATCAAAAATATTCAGTGCAGGTACGGAGTCCCACTCAAGATCATATCAGACAACGGACTCCAATTTGACAGTGAAGAATTCGTCGACTGGTGCCAAGAGCATGGAATCCACAAAAGCTTCTCATCAGTAGCTTATCCTCAGGAAAACGGACAAGTCGAAGCTGTCAACAAAATTCTCAAAACCCTAATCAAGAAGAAACTTGAAAAGTCAAAAGGCGCTTGGGTGGACGAGCTTCCTACGGCACTCTGGGCCTACCGCACATCTTTCAAAACATCAACAGGGCATACTCCCTTCTCTTTGGCATATGGATCGGAGGCAATGCTCCCAGTTGAGACTATTGTGCCTTCCCACCGTAGGATCCACTACAACCCAGAGGAAAACGAAGAACTCCTCCTCATGTCTTCGGATCTGATTGAGGAAAGGAGAAACGATGCAGCACTCAAAGCAGCAGCTCACAAACAAAAAATGGCAGCACTATACAACTCCAAAGTCAAGCATCGCAACTTACAAGAAGGAGATCTTGTCCTCAGGCGAATCTTTCCGCGCCCCGGGGCACTGGACCCCATCTGGGATGGACCATATGTAATTCATAAAGATCTCCACAATGGAGCTTATATTTTGTCAACAGTGGACGGAGAGGTGTTCCAGAGGGCATGAAACATCTGACACCTCCGTCGATACTTTTCTTAACTTGTACTGCCCATATGAAGTGTGTTTGCACAAAAAATGGACAAACACCTCCAAGTCGTATTATTTAGTTGATTATATGTGATTTTCAACGATTTAATATGAGTATGTAGATATGAAAGAAGTAGGAGCTGAAATGTAAATGACACACAGATTTATAGTGGTTCGGCCAGAATGTGCCTACGTCCACTTTATATGTTATTATCTTTCTTCTTTCAGATTACAAGTACAATGCTTTGTATACAAGTATATGAAAGTAGTTTGAAAGTTCCTTCCTTGCTTGAGCTCTCAAACTTGTCTGCCATTGTTGTACCCCTGCCCCTCTATTTATAGAGTGAGGTAGGGGGCAGGGGTCTTGGAAGTATATAGCTGCTAGCGGGCCTGGGCTGGAGCAATCTAGCCTGGTGGCATCCTGGTTCGGCGAGCTTCATTTGGCTGTGCATGGTGCTTGGTCCGGAGGGGAGAGGAGCGGCATTGGCTGTGGAGAGTAGTGGTTGGTCCGGTGTTGGTTTGGACCGGCATGGAGTAGAGTGGTGTGTGGGTGGTCCGGCTAAAGCGCGGTCCGGCGGAGTTCGTGAGAGGAGCATGGTTCGGCATGGTCTCATTCGGTAGTTGGGGATGTGTGGTTCGGCGGAGCTCGTCCGGATGCCCTTGTGCCGAATGGACATGTGTACATGGAAATGCCGAATGGACATGGGTATATGGAGATGCCGAATGGGGAATAGCCGAATGAGCTATTGCCGAATGACACATAGGAGGGGTTTTGCCGAATGGAGGTTGCCATGCTCTATTTGCGAATGCCGAGTGAACTGTGGCTTTGCTGAATGAAGTGCAGGATGTGAACATGAGTGAGACTGACGCTCTTTGGTCTTGAGATCCTCTGGGTGAGAATTCGCCCAACAAAGTGAATTAACAAAGAGAATCAGTGGACGTAGGCATTTTCGTGCCGAACCACTTTAAAAAATCTTGTCTCTTTTTAACTTGTTCCTTTATATCTTGGCTTCTCGTTAAGCTTTATCCTTTTCTGTTGAACAAAATCCTATGGCATCTCCACTCAAGACGCACCGCGGCCTCATTTGGACAAGGCCTAACAGGTACGCTACGATTCTATGCACTCGCCAATGAGACACTTTTGCTCTAGCATCCCTCTGCTGCGGGTTAACTAATTGCTCGCGCCTGCCCTCAAAGCCAACGGTAATGAGCCGATTATAAGTCATCATAAAGGCCGACTATAGCCGATGGCAGCTCATTACGGCGTTAGGCTCGCCGGCACCTGTGAACCTACTTTAAGCCCCAACATAAGGTGTGGCCAGCCAGGGGTAGTTCACGGCCAACGGCACCCACGCTAGCCGGCCACGTTAAATCGAATAATACCCACGATTACGGACCATAATGGTTCGGGTAGTTACCGTGCGCGATCTCGGCTCTGATGTGTCTTAAGTGCGGCTATGGTAAAAAAGAAAACTCCCCGCGGAGGCGTAAGATGGGTGACAAATGTCTCCAAGACCCACAACTAGGGAAAGTGACTACAAAGCCCGTTTGCCACGAACTTAAGCACATCGACGGCCTTCCGTGACTGGAAGTTTTACTTTATCTATATTTCTATTTCATTTAAATACTTTTCTCCTATCCTGTATAACGAACTCTAAAGTACAGGAAACCAAATAGGAAGCATTCACTCATGAGAATCTAAGCCTGCATACTGGGTGGCAAGGTACTCAGCCATATCTATGATCAGTTACACAAGACGCTCAAAGCTACCGCCTGCAAATAAAACATGAAGGGCGGTACTCTCTTCTCTTGTACATAAATACGTAACTATAGCTTATTCATACGTCACACTAACATTGCAAAACATGAAATTATATTTCAAGCAAAAGCTTAACATCAAACACAACTAAAATCACAGGCATATACATAGTTATACTTCTCACGCAGCACATCAAAATGACAACAACATTCAAACATAACAAAATCAGCTTATATTATAAAATCACACAATGTTATTCTTTGCAAATAATATTATTACAGTCACATCAATGTCTTGGACTAACGTAAACAGCGGTACAAAGAAATAAAAAGGCGGCCGAATCCGGACAAGTAGCCAGCTGCGTCCACACTCCATCACCAACTTCCCAAGCCTACTTGGCCGCAGGGCCAGTGCTCCCAGCATGTTGATCGGAAGTTCCACCTGTCCAATACAGAAGAGGAACTCATTAAACGAACAATAAACGATCAAGTTATGGAAACCTAGGAAGAAAAGAAAAAGAAAAGAATACTCACCAACGTCCTCCGCTTGACCCTCATCCTCCAAATGCACACCCGCTTCCTCCGCAGCAAGCAGCCGCATCCCCTCCTTCACCGTCGCTTGCTCCTCCTTCAAGAACTGAGCAGTGACCGCATCCAGACTAAAAGCCTCTCCACCTTCCTTACCCGCATTGACCCTGGCCTCCTCTAGAGCCCGAAGGTATACCTTGGCCATGACCCGGGGGTAGTCATCGATCCAAGACAAGCTGCCCTCCTTCCAAGTGCGGAAGTACATGTCCTGCAGCATTTCATCCATCATCCCCTCATTCTCCTCAAAATCCCTCACCCAGGCCTCGGAAACCTGCAACTTGGCGACAGCAGCATCCCTCTCTGATCGGTATCTCAAGCAGTCAGCCTGGAGAGACCTCCTCATCTCCTCCATCTCTTCCTTTAGCTTGACTTGAGCCATCTCTGCGGCCTCAAGCCTCCCAGAAAATTCCTCCACCTGCTCGAGATCAGCATTTCGAACCTCATCCACTGTCGCAATGGCCATGTTAATCCGCTCCTTACAGGCGGCCTCCATCTTCCGTAGCTCTGCCCTACTAGCCTTTTCCATAGTCTCTTTCAGCCGCCTAGAGGCTTCCTCGTGCTGAGAAATCTTAATGGCTTGATCAGCAAGCTGTTTGGCCTGATCGGCAACCTTTAGCCGCAACCGAATATTAGCACTTCCAATCTCCTCCCCGGCCTTGATCAATCGAGCATGATGCTCCATTAGCCTCTTAGTCTCTTCAGCCACCCGATCTATATTAGCCTTGGCTTCGTTCCCCATGGTAACTACCCGAGTAGTAAGCAGATCGAGATCTAGGGACTTGGCCTCATCAAGCACTCGTACCATGGGGTTGCGGGGAAGAAGGTGCTCACCCGTGGCCTCATCAAATGAAATATCCTGAGAGCTTGGATCCAAGTCAAGATGACCTACAAAGGGGTCACGAGGCACGTCGGGACGTCTTATACGGATAACAGTGGGATTCATGGAAGGAGGTGGAGGGGGGACAGACTCCGTGGTCTCTTCCGTGGTATCTCGGGGAGGCTGGGTAGGAGGTTGAGGACCGGGTGGAGAACCAAACAAGGAACACTTCCTCTTCCTCTGCCGGCTACCCTCCTCTATAACTTCAAGGAGAGGGCGGTAGCTGACTACGTCCCCAGGACGACCAGTAGGAGGCTTCGCAGAAGCTCTCATCAACTTGAATTGTTCGAGGCGATGTCGAACATCTGACGTTTTAACCACCTGGCCTGCCCCTGGAATAAAAAACAAGTGTTACGAACATACAATGATCAAAGAAACATGTTAAGTTAAAAAGAAAGAAAAAGTGAGTAGGCATGTCTATTATACAAACCCTGCGGAGGAGTGGGATACTGCAATAAGTCCTGAATCTCATTCCAGGTCGGAAGTGAACCATAAAATATTTCTAAGTCCCTATCGTAAATGGAATCGGCAGAGGACAAAAGTTCACCTTGCACCGCCGGAGTCACCTTAGCTGAGGAGCCCTTAGGGGATGAATCAGCACCAGCCACGGCCTTGCCAATTTTCTTCGCCTTCTCCGCTTCCGACTCTCCCTCCGATTCCCCGAAAGCCTGACGGAGAGCCTCATCGTCCACTCCTGAAGCTCCCCCACTTGCCCGGAGGTTAAGGCACCAGTACCACTACCGCCCTGTCCATCGCCATCACCATCTCCATCGCCATCTCCTCCGCCCTCTGACTCTCCTCCCATATCGTCTCCTTCGCCCTCTTCCGCACCTTCCTCCTCCGGGATGATCGGGCAAGTACCAGGAGAGGGGCCATCAGACTCCTTAAGCTTCTTGCCTCCCACGACTGGGTGTTGTGCAAAGGGCTTCCTCTTGCCACTCTTCATTGTGGCCCCCTCCTTAGCTTTAGCAGCCTTCTCCTCAGCTGTGTCCCTCTGCTTAACAACGGACTTGTGCGGCAGGATCAAGTTGTACTCTAGGAGGGTAGCATTCCTGATTAGGAAAGAAGCCGACCTGTCCCGTGCCGGAATGGCCTTTATTTCAGCAGCCATCCATGCCAAGGAATCATCCTCCACGACTGCAATGCCACCTGTTGCTAGCAAGAAATAGAAGCATGTCAGAAGAAGCACTACAGTCAGAACATGGAAAATATAAATGAAATTCATCTTACAACCGGAAGTGAAAAGGCAGAAAGAAACAGAATCGTCCTTGATAAAAAACCATTCTTTCTTGAACATGGTAAACTTTGAATATAAGTCCAAGACCGGTTTGAAGGGCACGGCCGCTTCTAGACTAATATACGGAGACCCCTTCTTATAGCCTCTCAGTTTATACAAATATCGAATTTCCCGGTTAGAAGGAGGGCGCCCGTACCTCCTCTAGAAGATGACGAAAAGGCTCACCAGAATGGTGTAAGAGTTAGGCTGAAGCTGGAATGGAGCCACCTTCAAATATGTGGTAAAGCTGACTATCCAGGCATTGAATGGAGGGATAGCACCACACATGCAATGATATATGCTGTAAGCAAAGTAACCTTCGGGAGGATTATACGGCATCACTCCATCTCCCGGCAACAGCATGCAAGCCCTGTCTATCCCGAAGGAACGGGATATAACATCAAGTTGGTCCTCCTTTAGGGAGCTAGGAAAGCAATCGGGAGGGGAGACCAGAAGTTCCTGAGGACCGTACCCGTCCACTAACGACCTCAGGGCAGGCCCATGTTACACCGGACCTGGTTGGGCTGGGGGCACGGAGGAAGATGACTCTCCTCTACCTTTAGACTTCTTTTTATCCGATCGGGTTTCCGCTTTGCGAGACATTTTCTGCAGCATAAGAAAAACACGATGTTAGAACAAGAAGTATAGAAACATAAACAAGCAAGTATCAAAAGCAAGCGTATAAAAGCCTAAGATTTCGCTCAAGATTCAAATTTCCGAGTCTCATTCGGTATACGCCTCATTCGGTAGTTCCATTCGGCATTGGAAGTTCGTCCGGTATACGAGTTCGTTCGGTAGTACAGTGCAAAGTTCATCCGGCACTAAAATCCCAGGTTCATTTGGTACAAAGAATCATTCGGCATTAAAAGCCTTACGCGTGTATTCGGCAATCAGATTCATTCGGTGGTAAAGGACATTCGGCAAAGGAACTTATACCTGATTCGGTAAAAGCTTGAATCGGCAGAGAAGTTGGTTCGGCTAGAGATTGATTCGGCGCTCGTTGGTTCGGTAAGGAAAAACTAAGGGGGTGTAGCACCTATATATAGGCAAGCGCAGAAGCACCGGTCCAGCTGGTTCGGCATACCGGACCAACCAAAAACCGAATGAAACCATCTCAGCCAGCAAAAACCAGATAAGTACCGTACTCTAGGGTCTATTGATAAAATAGAAATTATGATAACGATGAATAAGTAGTAAATCTTTCACTTAACATGGGTTAATCACTTACACATGTACGCGACCACGAACGGTCCACAGGCATGCTCTGAATGGCTATTAACCCTATCGTTGTGAAAATTTACACTTTGACATCCTTTTAAAACCCATCGGTTGGATGGATATTTAGTCCTGCTAATTCTGAAATGGCTAAGCTACTTACACATGTATGGGGTCGCGAACAACCCTTAGGCATGCTCTGAGCTGGCGATAAACCACCTTGACAAACGATCCAGGGACCCACTCTAACGTGAATCTGGCGCCGATAAAGCTAAGCCCCCTCGGGGCACACTCTCTCGCCCCGAACGACACGATTCATTTCATCTCAAATACTGCGATCCCGAACGGTCGTCATTTGAAATCACATTAAAACTGTAAATTCCTTCGCAGGAAACCAACAGGATATGAACATCCAGTCCATGGCGTTACAAAACGAGCCTTCCTACCACAGGGAAACAAAGCGCGACACATGCAAGCACGTGCCCCACTTTGGGGGGAAAATGTTGGGCGAATTTTCACCCAGAAGATCTCGAGACCGAGAAGCGTCAGTTTCACCCGGGTTCGCAACCTCCATTCCATCCGGTTCCTAAGTCCATTTGGCGTTCCAAGCAAAAGTTCATTCGGCAATTCAAGGTGTATACCATTCGGTCCATGCATACTTTCCTCCAAGAACATTTTGCACAAGGTCATGCCCCATTCGGTCAAACACATTCGGTCCTCCAATCTCACCGTGCTCCAACCTCCACCACCGGACCATTCATAGCCGGACCAATGCCACCGAATCAACCCTACACCGGTCCATCGCCTACCGGACCAAACTCCCAGCCAAACCACACGTGTCCAACCCTCTTCCAAACCAACCTACTACCGGTCCACTCCCCCACCGAACCAACTTCCACAGAATGAACCTCCAAACCACCTACCACCGGTCCACTCCATCATCGGTCCAAGCTACATGCCGAATGAAGCTTCGCCGAACCAGAACGTTACCAGGCCAAATTGCTTCAGCCCGGGCCCACCAGCAGCTATATACATCCAAGACCCCTGCCCCTACCTCACTCTATAAATAGAGGGGCAGGGGTGCAACAATGGCGGACAAGTTTGAGAGCTCAAGCAAGGAAGGAACTTTCAAACTACTTTCATATACTTGTATACAAAGCATTGTATTTGTAACAAGAAAGAAAAAGGATTTTTTGGGTATGAATAGGATTTTTTGGGTATGAAACTAACCAGCGACGGCTGAAAGCCATCGTAGATGTAGAACTCACAGATACCTTCGTTTTGATTGGTTATGACTCCCGTAACTCTAAACGAGCCAAGATTTATGGCCCTTCGAAGAATTGATATCCACAGTGTGCAACATCTACGGTGCTAGGTGCAACATCCATCCAAAATGACGAAACAGTGTCGTACGACCTTTAGAAATGGGTGCATGGGTTTGAAACGGTGCAGTACCATGGTGCACCACTCTCCAGCGATTGTAAATCATAGACCAGCCACGGGGATCCCGTTTTACAGAAAACATCCACGTGACGAAAAAAGGAAGGGTAAAAAACTTCCATGACCCGATTGAGGTTCGGATAGAATTCTTTTGGTATGAAGCTAACCAGTGACGGCTGAAAGCTGTCATAGCTGTAGAACTTACAGATACCTTCGTTTTGACTGGTTATGACTCCCGTAACTCTAAACGAGCCAAGAGTTGTGGCCCTCCGAAGAATCGATATCCACATGGTGCAACATCCACGGTGCAAGGTGCAACATCCATCCAAAATGACGAAATAGTGTCGTACGACCTTTAGAAATGGGTGCATGGATTTGAAACGGTGCAGTACCATGGTGCACCACTCTCCAGCGATGGTAACTCATAGACCAGCCATGGGGATCCCGTTTTACAGAAAAAATCCACGTGACGAAAAAACGAAGGGTAAAAAACATCCATGACCCGATTGAGGTTCGGATAGGATTTTTTGGGTATGAAACTAACCAATGGTGGCTGAAAGCTGTCATAGCTGTAGAACTCACAGATACCTTCGTTTTGACTGGTTATGGCTCCCGTAGCTCTAAACGAGCCAAGAGTTATGGCCCTCCGAAGAATCGATATCTACAAGGTGCAACATCTACGGTGCAAGGTGCAACATCCGTCCAAAATGATGAAACAGTACCGTACGACCTTTAGAAATGGGTGCATGGATTTGAAACGGTGCAGTACCATGTTGCACCACTTTCCAGCGATGGTAACTCATTGACCAGCCACGGAGATCCCGTTTTAAAGAAAAAATCCATGTGACGAAAATACGAAGGGTAAAAAACTTCCATGACAAGATTGAGGTTCGGATAGGATTTTTTGGGTATGAAACTAACCAGTGACGGCTGAAAGCCATCATAGCTGTAAAACTCAAAGATACCTTCGTTTTGACTGGTTATGGCTCCCGTAATTCTAAACGAGCCAAGAGTTATGGCCCTCCGAAGAATCGTTATCCACATGGTGCAACATCTACGGTGCAAGGTGCAACATCCATCCAAAATGACGAAATAGTGCCATACGACCTTTAGAAATGGATGCATGGATTTGAAACGGCGCAGTACCATGGTGGACCATTCTCCAGCGATGGTAACTCATAGACCAGCCACGGGGATCCCGTTTTACTGAAAAAATCCTCGTGAGGAAAAACGAAGGGTAAAAAACTTCCATGACCCGATTGAGGTTCGGATAGGATTTTTTGGTTATGAAACAAACCAGTTGTTTGCGTGAAAAATGGCCGCAAACACCCAAAGTCGTATGAGTTGGTTGATTTTATGTTTTTCTTAGTGATTTGGATGATTTATGCAAATATATGAAAAGCAGGGACTAAATTGTAAAAGACACACAGATTTATAGTGGTTCGGCCAGAACGTGCCTACATCCACTTTATATGTTATTCTCCTTTTTCTCTTTAGATTACAAGTACAAAGCTTTGATTACAAGTATCTAAAGTTGTTTGAGAGTTCCTTCCAGGCTTGAGCTCTCAAACTTGTCTCCAGAAATTGTCCTCCATTGTTGTACCCCTGCCCCTCTATTTATAGAGTGAGGCTGGGGGCAGGGGTCTTGGATGCTTATAGCTGCTGGTGGGCCTGGGCTGATGCAGTTTGGACTGGCAACTTCTATTTCGGCGGAGCTTGGTTCGGCCATGTGGAGGAGGTTGGAACGGTGTTTGTGAAGTGAGAGCTTGGTCCGGTGGTATGTTAATCGGTGGTGAGGTGGTTCGGTAGGTGGGTAGGCGAAGCTTGGTTTGTTGCTAGTTTGGACCGGTCGTGGAGAAGAGGCTTCGGTCCGGTGGCATGTGTCCAGTGGCATGTCGGTTCGGTGTGAAGGGAAATGGAGTGGGTGATTCGGTGGTAGGGAGGTATGGTTCATTCGGTAGTGGGTTTGGTCCGGCAGAGGTGGCTACCGAATGGACTCGTGAAATTGGTGCCGAATGAGCTCGTAGCCGAACGAACATGTATACCGGATGGTCCTTTACTGCCGAATGGAACTTGATCCTTTGAATTGCCGAATGAGCTTTTGCACTTGGGTTATGAATGAAATCTTCGACTTGTATACGCTTGCTGGCTGCTTCTTTGTGGTGGAAATGCATACAATCTTGATATTCCAGTTTTGTCCAAAAATTGGGATAACACTTTGCCCCCCAAAATATGCCTTGTGGTAGGAAGGCGTGTTTTGTAATGCCATGAGATGGATGTTCATATCCTGTCATCAACCTGTAAAGAACTTGATAGTTTATATGGTCCCAACTGATGACCGTTCGGGATCGAGCTATTTGGGGATGAAGCGCGGCCGTTCATGGTCAAGCGCCTAACTTCAAATGACGATCGTTCGTGATCAAGCCATTCGAGGGAAAGTGCGACCCTGCGCGGTCAAGCGCGTAAATCCATGCGTCGATCGTTCGGGATCGAGTCATCTGTAGTGAAATGTGACCGTTCAAGGTCAAGCGCTTTACTTCAAATGACGACCGTTCGGGATCGAGTCATTCGAGGTAAAGTGTGACAGTGCGCGGTCGAGTGGGGACCGTTCAAGGTCAAGCGCTTAACTTCGAATGACGACCGTTCGCGATCGAGTCATTCGAGGTAAAGTGCGACAGTGCGCGGTCGAGTCTGTAAGTCCACGCGTCGATCGTTCGAGACCGAGCCATTTGTGATGAAATGTGACCGTTCAGGGTCAAGCGCCTAACTTCAAATGACGATCGTTCGTGATCAAGTCATTCGAGGTAAGGTGCGACAGTGCGCGGTCATGTGGTGGTCCTCAAATGACGACCGTTCGCGATCAAGCCATTCGAGGTAAGGTGTAACAGTCAGTGATCAGGTGGCGGACCTCAAATGACGACCGTTCGCGATCAAGCCATTTGAGGTAAGGTGAGTTGTGCCGTTCGAGGCGAGTTGTGCCGTTCGAGGCGAGTTGTGCCGTTCGAGGCGAGTTGTGACCGTTCGCGATCGGGTGCCGTTCGAGGCGAGTTCTGACTGTTCGAAGTCGGGTGCCGTTCGAGGCGAATTGTGACTGTTCGAAGTCGGGTGCCATTCGAGGCGAATGAGTGTGCCCGGGGGGGACTTAATATTATCAGTGTTGGAATCATTGTTTGGGGGAACTTTTCGAATCAAAGATTTCGGCAGTTCGTTACCATGCAATAGGTGCTCGTGGACCGTTCGCGATCCAACGGGCATACAAGTAAATAATTTTTCCATGGAATTGTAAATGTTAAAGCAATAGTACCTTACAGCAGAAATGTCCAAACAGAAAGAATTCAAATGTTCAAATCGAAACAAAAGCAAAGCAAAGATGTCGAAGTGTAAGTTCCCACTCTGAAGCAGTCAATGATTATTCAGAGCATGCCTGGAGATCGTTCGCGATCTCGTACATGTGTAAATGATTTAATTGCTTTAGTGGAAGCTTACGACTTGTTCACCGTTATTTTAATCAAGCAATCAATGGATAATCAAATGGTGCCCTGATCCAGGGGCACCTCTAGCTGATGTAGAGGGCGGTTGCTCTGGCTCCACTGCTAGAGTTCGCCTCCTCACGTACTGACGGAGCATACCGTTCCTGATATGCCCTTCCACCTCGTCCTTCAAATGCCTACAATCATTAGTGTTATGACCATTCAATTCATGAAATACACAAAACTTATCTGATTTTCTTTCGTCAGAGGTTGGATCCCTTCGCATTGGTCTACGATACGGAACCTGCCCCTTGGTATCCTGATAAATCCGTTCCAAACTCTCATTCAGCTCTGAATAGGTGGTGAATCGTGGCTCTCTTCGTAGCCACTTTGTCCTGTCATCATTATCCTCAGCTTTTCTTTTTCCTTTGCTAGTCTCCGCACCCTTTCCAGGTGGGTTTCCGCTCTTGATTGTGTAAACGTCATCTTCTTCCTCTCTTTCTGCACTAGCATCTTCCAAACGCAGAAACTTTTCAGCCTCATGATAGAACTCTCCCAGATTCATAGGTGGATCCTTGGTTAATGAATTCTTGAACTCTGTATTACTAGCTATTCCAGATACAGCTGCCATCATGACCATAGATGGATCTGGTCGATCCACTGATGCTGCCGCCGCATTAAATCGCGTTAGAAAGCTCCTCAAAGTCTCCCCAGTTTTCTATTTCAAGGTTGCCAGAGTCATCACATTCTTCGGTCATGCAATATGAACCCTGAATTGCCTCATGAATCTCTCAGTTAAATCTGCCCATGTTCCTATGGAGCCGCTCTCCAGTTGCCTAAACCATAATGCTGCAATGTCCGTCAAATACAGTGGAAAGCACCAGGCCATAACCTCCTCTGATGCCCCCAGCACTTCCATATGTCTCATATACTTCGTTAGATGGACCGTGGGGTCCGTTTTCCCGTTGTACATGTCTAATGATGGTAGCTTGAATTCTGGTGGGTTCCTAGCCATCCTAATCGCAGAAGAAAAAGAACTCCTGTTTACATCTTCCAAGTCTTTGTTTACTAAACCGCCTCTCATAGCTCTTCTAACCATCTCCGCTAATCTGTCATTGTCTCCAAGCTGTAGTTCTCGTTCACTGTCTTCGACCTGCCTCCCAAGTCCGGGGGAGTTTTCATGTGTATGCCCCCGTGGCTGAACGTTCACTCCTCTATTGCCACCAGGTGGCTCGGATGCCCCCATCTCTCTTCCCGGGGTCGGATCAACATGCTCTGCGTGAGTGCCCCCTAGCTCTGGTGCTGCGTCAGATGGTCCTGCTCCGTTCTGAACTCCAGTTGCTCCTTGGATTTGTGCTCCAATTTGTCCAATTTGCTGAAGTAAGTTCTGGATCATCTCTTCTTGTCTTCTCATCATGGCCTCCATCTCATCTCTAGTGATGAAGATCGACGTTTGATTCCCTCCTGAGGAAGCCTCTTGACTTCCTTGGTGTTCACTTCTCTCTGGTCTTTGCCTTTTACTTGTTTGTCTCGTCATAACTCTTAGATCTGAACTCTTAGACTTTCAAATTCAACTTCTATCCGTGTAGCGGAAGCTGATTCTTCTCAGTGAAAGCACCAAAATGTTTGCGTGAAAAATGGCCGCAAACACCCAAAGTCATATGAGTTGGTTGATTTTATGTTTTTCTTAGTGATTTGGATGATTTATGCAAATATATGAAAAGCAGGGACTAAATTGTAAAAGACACACAGATTTATAGTGGTTCGGCCAGAACGTGCCTACATCCACTTTATATGTTATTCTCCTTTTTCTCTTTAGATTACAAGTACAAAGCTTTGATTACAAGTATCTAAAGTTGTTTGAGAGTTCCTTCCAGGCTTGAGCTCTCAAACTTGTCTCCAGAAATTGTCCTCCATTGTTGTACCCCTGCCCCTCTATTTATAGAGTGAGGCTGGGGGCAGGGGTCTTGGATGCTTATAGCTGCTGGTGGGCCTGGGCTGATGCAGTTTGGACTGGCAACTTCTGGTTCGGCGGAGCTTGGTTCGGCCATGTGGAGGAGGTTGGAACGGTGTTTGTGAAGTGAGAGCTTGGTCCGGTGGTATGTTATTCGGTGGTGAGGTGGTTCGGT
Organism: Allium cepa; assembly: GCA_030765085.1. Classification (NCBI taxonomy): domain Eukaryota; kingdom Viridiplantae; phylum Streptophyta; class Magnoliopsida; order Asparagales; family Amaryllidaceae; genus Allium; species Allium cepa. The sequence goes on along the minus strand of CM060943.1, from coordinate 29,421,925 downwards.
AGGTGGGTAGGCGAAGCTTGGTTTGTTGCTAGTTTGGACCGGTCGTGGAGAAGAGGCTTCGGTCCGGTGGCATGTGTCCAGTGGCATGTCGGTTCGGTGTGAAGGGAAATGGAGTGGGTGATTCGGTGGTAGGGAGGTATGGTTCATTCGGTAGTGGGTTTGGTCCGGCAGAGGTGGCTACCGAATGGACTCGTGAAATTGGTGCCGAATGAGCTCGTAGCCGAACGAACATGTATACCGGATGGTCCTTTACTGCCGAATGGAACTTGATCCTTTGAATTGCCGAATGAGCTTTTGCACTTGGGTTATGAATGAAATCTTCGACTTGTATACGCTTGCTGGCTGCTTCTTTGTGGTGGAAATGCATACAATCTTGATATTCCAGTTTTGTCCAAAAATTGGGATAACACCAGTGACGGCTGAAAGCCGTCATAGCTGTAGAACTCACTGAGACCTTCATTTTGACTGGTTATGGCTCCCGTAACTCTAAACGAGCCAAGAGTTATGGCCCTCCGAAGAATCGATATCCACAGGGTGCAACATCTACGGTGCAAGGTGCAACATCCATCCAAAATGACGAAACAGTTCCGCACGACCTTTAGAAATGGGTGCATGGTTTTGAAACGGTGCATTACCATGGTGCACTACTCTCCAGCGATGGTAACTCATAGACCAGCCACGGGGATCCCGTTTTACAGAAAAAATCCACATGACGAAAAAACGAAGTGTAAAAAACTTCCATGACCCGATTGAGGTTCGGATAGGATTTTTTGGATATAAAACTAACCAGTGACGGCTGAAAGCAGTCATAGCTGTAGAACTCCCAGATACCTTCGTTTTGACTAGTTATGTCTCCCGTAACTCTAAACGAGCCAAGAGTTATGGCCCTCCGAAGAATCGTTATCCACAGGGTTCAACATCCACGGTGCAAGGTGCAACATCCATCCAAAATGACGAAATAGTGCCGTACGACCTTTAGAAATGGGTGCATGGATTTGAAATGGTGCAGTACCGTGGTGCACCACTCTCCAGCGATGGTAAATCATAGACCAGCCACGGGGATCCCGTTTTAAAGAAAAAATCCACGTGACGAAAAAACGAAGGGTAAAAAACTTCCATGACCCGATTGAGGTTCGGATAGGATTTTTTGGGTATGAAACTAAGCAGTGACGGCTGAAGGCCATCATAGCTGTAGAACTCACAGATACCTTCGTTTTTGGACTAGTTATGGCTCCCGCAACTCTAAACGAGCCAAGAGTTATGGCCCTCCGAAGAATCGATATCCACACGGTCCAACATCTACGGTGCAAGGTGCAACATCCGTCCAAAATGACGAAACAGTGCTGTACGACCTTTAGAAATGGGTGCAAGGATTTGAAATGGTGCAGTACCATGGTGCACCACTCTCCAGCGATGGTAAATCATAGACCAGCAACGGGGATCCCGTTTATATAGTAAAAATCCACGTGACGAAAAAACGAAGGGTAAAAAAACTTCCATGACCCGATTGAGGTTCGGATAGGATTTTTTGGGTATGAAACTAACTAGTGACGGCTGAAAGCCGTTATTGCTATAGAACTCAGGGATACATTCATTTTGACTGGTAATGGCTCTCGTAACTCTAAACGAGCGAAGAGTTATGGCCCTTTGAAGAATCGATATCCACAGGGTGCAACATCTACGGTGCAAGGTGCAACATCCGTCCAAAATAACGAAACAGTGTCGTACGGCCATTAGAAATGGGTGCACGGATTTTAAACGGTGCAGTACCATGGTGTACCACTGTCCAGCGATGGTAAATCATAGACCAGCCACGGGGATCCCGTTTTACAGAAAAAATCCACGTGACGAAAAACGAAGGGTAAAAACTTCCATGACCCGATTGAGGTTTGTTGGGCGAATTTTCACCCAGAAGATCTCAAGACCAAGAAGCCACAGTTTCGCTCGGGTTCACAATCTCCACTTCATTCAGCACGACCAATCACCTTCCCATTCGGCCTTGACACATTCGGCCTCCACTTCGTTCGGCCCCCACCACATTCGGCATCCTTTATACCACCGGTCCAAGCACACAACACCGAACCAGATGATGCCGAACCAGCCTCTCCAATACACTGCCGAACCAGATGATGCCGGACCAATCGCCACCGGTCCAAGCCACAACCGAACCAGCCTCTCCAATACACTGCCGAACCAGATGATGCCGGACCAATCGCCACCGGTCCAAGCCACAACCGAACCACCTTTACAACCGAACCACCATGACCAAACCAATCTCCAAGCACGGCCGAATGAAGCCTCGCCGAACCAGAAGTGCCAGGCCAAATTGCTCCAGCCCGGGCCCACCAGCAGCTATATACATCCAAGACCCCTACCCCCACCCTCACTCTATAAATAGAGGGGCAGGGGTACAACAATGGCAGACAAGTTTGAGAGCTCAAGCAAGGAAGGAACTTTCAAACTACTTTCATACACTTGTATACAACGCATTGTACTTGTAACCTGAAAGAAAGAGGATAATAACATATAAAGTGGACGTAGGCACATTCTGGCCGAACCACTATAAATCTGTGTGTCTTTTACATTTCAGCCCCTACTTTTCTCATATTTACATACTCATCTAAAATCATTGAAAATTACATATAATCAACTAAATAATACGACTTGGAGGTGTTTGTCCATTTTTTGTGCAAACATTTTTGGTGCTTTCACTGAGAACTGAACTCAAACTTCATCTTCTCCCACTCAACCTTTTTCCTAACGACATCACTCGTTGCTTAGAAATCATGCCTTCCAAACAGAGAAGGGATGTTAACAAAGGAAAGAACATCGCAACTAGCAGCCTTCCAGATCCAGCAATCACAGATCAGCCCACTTCAACAGCAGTACCAGATGAAAATCAGGAAAATCCAACTGGTCCCGCAACGGAACAACCAATCACTAGGGCAGATCTGGACAGGGTTGTGGCTGAAGTAACTAACCGCTTCACATCCCAACAAGAAACTTTGGTGGACCAACTCATGACACGCTTAAGGAACGCTGAAGAGTCCAACCGCAACACTGAATCATGGGGTGAATCCCAATCCGGAGGATCCCGGAGGCAACAAAGGTCTTCACTCTTCGAACAAGCTATCAACAGGAAAAACGATGATAGGGGCCGCGCCCGGACTCAGCCCGAATTCCGACTCGAGGAAGCCCTTGGAACCGAACCTAGCGGGGGAGGCACCAGGCGAGGGTCGGATGTAGCTGAGCCAGTCATGCCACCTAATCATAGAAACCCCGCTGAACGGAGCCGAGCTAGAACCCAGCCCGAAGTTGACCCCATGGATGTGCTCGAAACAGAACCCCACAGGGGAAGATCAAGGCAGGGGGCAACTGTAGCTGGTCCTAGCGCGCATCCAAGCAGCCAAAGACAACCACTGGATAATGCTAGAGGTGATAGACTGTACCATCCCTACAGGTCATCTGGGCGAGATAGATCCCGCAGGGAAGAACCGAGCTCATTTTTGTCCGCTCCAAGTTCTGACGAGCGGATGGCACGATTATTCAGAGAATGTGTCCAACGGGAGCAAAGGGACCGGGGAATAGGCGCTAGGGTCACCAGTCCCTTTACCCGAAATATCGAAACTGCCATCACTCCCCGGGAATGGAAAATGCCAACCATGGAACCTTACAAAGGAACTTCCGACCCCATCGTACACCTGCAGAGATACACCCAGCATATGCTCATGAGTGGAGCAACAGAAGGAGTATTATGTAAATGCTTTCCGCTATTCCTATCAGATCTAGCTACCTCCTGGTTCTGCCATCTACCCCAAGGATCCATCAACTCATGGGAGATGTTAAAAGAAAGGTTTATTAGCCAGTTCCGCATCCATGTGGAACAACCCAGGGATGCTTATTCTCTATCCAATGTCAAACAGAAAACCGGAGAGACGCTACAACAATATCTAACACGGTTCAACGCCGCAGCGGCAGCAGTTCAAGATGCCGATGAAAAACTCACTCTAATGGCCCTCTGTAGTGGTGTGCATCCAGACACCAAGTTTGCCAGAAGATTAACTAAGGAAAAACCAGTTACCTTGCCTGATTTCTTCCATGAAGCTGGAAAGTATATGAGACTTGAAGACGCTGCTACGGAGAGGCAGCCAGGGCAACAAGGCAAGATAATTCAGGACAAGGTTCCCACTGCAGCTAAGGACGCTCGAAGAAATGAATCTAGAGACAATGCTGGGGGCAGAAAGGGTGAGAAGCGCCAATATCGACCAGGGCCAAGATTTGACTCCTACACTCCTTTGAATGAAACAATCGAAAACATCTACCTAGCCACTCAGGGCGAACTCGGATACAAGCGCCCCCCGCACAAGAAAGAATCAGATAACGCACTCAAGTCCGGAAAGTTCTGTCGCTTCCACGAATCCCACGGACATGACACCAATGAATGCCACCATCTTCGGGACTTGATCGAAGAACACATTAGAAGAAGAAGACTGGAACGTTATGTGAAAAGTCAGAACAGGACTCCAACTCCTGCCAATGAGAACTCAAAGCAACCCCTCCCAGAAGTAGGCGGAGGGAGTCGCAACAATCACAACACCAGTGGCTCTAGTCAAGAGAAGATAGTAGTCCTTACCATCTCAGGAGGACCACACATTGCCGACAGAAGTTGGGCAGAGATGGAAAGGTACGGCAAGTCGCTTAGAAATGCCGAAGGATATGTTAACTCCATTACGGAGGAACGCCACCCGAAACGAAAAGAAAACGACGACATCATATTCAGTAGGCGTGATTTGGAAGGAAGACAGTACCCACATATGGATCCTATGGTCATCTCTGCCTGGTTCGGTCCAGCTAAAGTTTTTCGGATTCTAATAGACACAGGAAGCTCCGTTAATATCCTGTTCAAACATGCTTTCGACAAAATGAAGTTATCAATGAAGGATGTATCCCCCTGTGACAAACCACTGCACGGTTTCACTGGAGATGCAAAAATGCCCCTCGGGCAACTTGACCTCTTCGTCGAAATAGGAAGTCATCCCCGCTCCGTTGTGCGAAAACAAACGTTCGTACTAATAGAAAACCACTCGGCTTACAACGCTTTCTTGGGAAGACCAGCCTTGTCTGACTTTCAGATTGTATTAGCCCCCTGGTGCCTGAAAATGAAATTTCCAACAGACAACGGAGTAGGAGAAGTAGAAGGAGATCAAGGTGCTGCCCGAGACTGCTACGTAACTGAACTTCGCAATAACCGCAGAAAGAATAAAGGAAAAGATGCAGAGACTACTCTCTGCATGAAAAGCTTGGAGGCATAGCAACTAAAGAAAGCCCCTCCTCTTCGATACACAAGCGATCCCTTCAATGAACTAGACCCCAGGGATAAAGAGGAGGAGGCTACCGCCGAGCCTGCAGAGGCTATGGAATTCGTATCGGTAGATAAGCATGATTCAAGTAGACTATTAAAAATCGGATCTCAGCTGAAAACGGAATTGAAGGATCGACTCATTGACTTTCTCCGCCACAACTTAGATGTATTTGCGTGGACCCATGCCGATATGACAGGAATCTCCCCAGACGTAGCATGCCACATGTTGAACATCGATCCCACCAAGGTACCAGTAAAGCAGAAAAAGAGGAGCATGGGGGCAGAGCGATCAGCAGCCCTTGATGAGGAAGTAAAAAATCTACTTGCTAATGACTTCATACGGGAAGCCATCTACCCAGAATGGATCGCTAACCCAGTGCTAGTAAAAAAGGCCAATGGAAAGTGGCGAACATGTATTGACTTCTCCAATCTGAATGACGCTTGCCCGAAAGACTGCTTCCCACTTCCCCGAATTGACCAACTCGTGGACAGCACAGCTGGGCACGAACTCCTATCTTTTATGGATGCATACTCCGGATATAACCAGATCCCCATGCACGCTCCCGATCAGGACCACACTAGCTTCATCACCGACCGCGGATTATATTGTTACAAAGTCATGCCTTTTGGACTCAAAAATGCTGGAGCTACCTATCAACGCCTCGTCAACAAAATGTTCGCAGAACTGATAGGACGTACTATGGAAGTATATGTGGATGACATGTTGGTGAAGTCCAGGAAAGCCAACGACCATGTAAGCCATCTGGACGATATGTTTCGGGTACTTCGCCGATATGGAATGAAGCTGAATCCTCTAAAGTGCTCCTTCGGAGTATCATCGGGAAAATTCTTAGGATTCATCGTCCACGCCAGAGGAATCGAAGCAAACCCTGAACAAATCCGAGCTTTAAAAGAAATAAGGATACCTTCCACTCGAAAAGAAATGCAGAGCCTAAACGGAAAGGTGGCCGCCCTAAGCAGATTCATTTCCAAGGCAACTGACAAGTGTGTCCCTTTCTTCGAAGCACTCAAGAAAGACAAAGGGAGGTTCGAGTGGACCGACGAATGCTTAAAAGCCTTCCTCAACCTAATCGAACACCTTCAGAGACCACCAGTACTCTCAACTCCAAATGAAGGTGAAGTGTTATACCTATACCTCGCTGTATCATCTCATGCTCTAAGCGCCGCCTTGGTAAGAGAAGAAGACCGCACACAACGTCCGGTTTACTTTGTAAGCAAGAGATTTACGGGGGCAGAAGCCAGATATCCTAAACTTGAGAAGTTAGCATATTGTTTATTGATCGCGTCACGGAAACTGCGACACTACTTCCAGTCTCACTCCATCAGGGTTCTAACCGATCAACCACTAAGACAAGTGCTCCATCGTCCTGACACTTCTGGGCGACTCCTCAAATGGTGCATCGAACTAAGTCAGTATGATATCACCTACCATCCCCGCACCGCTATCAAAGGACAAGCCATGGCTGATTTCATTGCCGAATTCACTACCAACGAAGGCAAGGAACAATCCGAAGTAGCAAAAAACATCAAGTGGAACCTCTTTGTAGACGGAGCATCGAACGAACAAGGCTCGGGGGCAGGTATTGTGATCGTCACCCCCAGGGGAAGAAAGTTGTACTATGCATTAAGATTGGAGTTCACGGCCACTAACAACGATGCTGAATATGAAGCAGTAATAGCGGGATTGGAACTGGCCCTAGAAATTGGGATCAATTCCTTACGTATTCATAGTGATTCTCAGCTTATCGTAAACCAGGTACTAGGAGAATTCCAGACTCGAGGAGAACGGCTCACAGCATACCTAAAGAAAACCAGACTGCTGCTCGATCGATTGGACCATTATCTAATCAAACACATTCCTCGAGAAGAAAACCAAGAGGCAGATGAACTTGCAAAGCAAGCTAGTATGAAGGACAGCACCATTCCCGGAGCACCAGTAATCTCAAGGCAGCTAGCCCCGAGTTTCGAACAAGCGAATCTGATAACTGCAACCGAAGAAGGAACCTGGATGACTCCTATCCGGAAATATTTGCAAGATGGCATACTACCCGACAGGCGTAACGAAGCCAAGAAGATCTTGAGGAAAGTTCCCCACTACACAATGCAAGAAGGCATCCTCTACCGGCGTGGCTTCTCTAGCCCCCTATTAAGATGCGTCGCCGGAAGGGAAGCCAAGGAGATATTAACAAACATCCATCAGGGAGGATGCGGAGATCACACTGGAGGACAGACTTTGGCAAGAAAGATACTCCGATATGGATATTACTGGCCCACACTAAACAAAGATGCCCTAGACTTCGTTAAGAAATGCGACAGATGTCAGAAGTTCGCCAAGATCCCTCGACTACCCACAAACGAAATTACTCAAATGACCAGCCCTTGGCCCTTTGCCGTATGGGGAATTGACTTAATTGGCGAACTGCCAACGGGCCGAGGCGGAGCCAAATATGCTATAGTGGCAGTCGATTATTTCACCAAATGGGTGGAAGCGGAACCTTTAAATAAAATATCTTCAGCAAAAGTTATCAACTTCTTGATCAAAAACATTCTGTGCAGGTATGGAGTCCCCCTCAAGATCGTATCAGACAACGGACTCCAATTTGACAGCGAAGAATTTGCCGACTGGTGCCAAGAGCATGGAATTCATAAAAGCTTCTCATCAGTAGCTTACCCTCAGGCAAACGGACAAGTTGAAGCTGTCAACAAAATTCTCAAAACCCTAATCAAGAAGAAACTTGAAAAGTCAAAAGGCGCTTGGGTGGACGAACTTCCTACGGCACTATGGGCATACCGCACATCTTTCAGAACATCAACGGGACATACTCCTTTCTCTTTGGCATATGGATCGGAGGCAATGCTCCCAGTTGAGACTATTGTGCCTTCCCACCGTAGGATCCACTACAACCCAGAAGAAAACGAAGAACTCCTCCTCATGTCTTTGGATCTGATTGAGGAAAGGAGAAACGATGCAGCACTCAAAGCAGCAGCTCACAAACAAAAAGTGGCAGCACTATACAATTCCAAAGTCAAGCATCGCAGCTTACAAGAAGGAGATCTTGTCCTCAGGCGAATCTTTCCGCGCCCCGGGGCACTGGACCCCATCTGGGACGGACCATATGTAATTCACAAAGATCTCCACAACGGAGCTTACATTTTGTCAACAGTGGACGGAGAGGTGTTCCAGAGGGCATGGAACATCCGACACCTCCGTCGATACTTTTCTTAACTTGTACTGCCCATATGAAGTGAATTAACAAAGAGAATCAGTGGACGTAGGCATTTTCGTGCCGAACCACTTTAAAAAATCTTGTCTCTTTTTAACTTGTTCCTTTATGTCTTGGCTACTTGTTAAGCGTTATCCCTTTCTGTTGAACAAAATTCTATGGCATCTCCACTCAAGACGCACCGCGGCCTCATCTGGACTAGGCCTAACAGGTACGCTACGATTCTATGCACTCGCCAATGAGACTCTTTTGCCCCGGCATCCCTCTGCTGCGGGTTAACTCATTGCGCGCCTGCCATCAAAGCCAACTGTAATGAGCCGATTATAAGTCATCATAAAGGCCGACTATAGCCGATGGCAGCTCATTACGGCGTTCGGCTCGTCGGTAACTGTGAACCTACTTTAAGCCCCAACATAAGGTGTGGCCAGCCAGGGGTAGTTCACGGCCAACGGCACCCACGCTAGCCGGCCACGGTAAATCGAATAATACCCACGATTACGGACCATAATGGTTCGGGTAGTTACCGTGCGCGATCTCGGCTCCGATGTGTCTTAAGTGCGGCTGTGGTAAAAAAGAAAACTCCCCGCGGAGGCGTAAGATGGGTGACAAATGTCTCCAAGACCCACAGCTAGGGAAAGTGACTACAAAACCCGTTTGCCACGAACTTAAGCACATCGACGGCCTTCCGTGACTGGAAGTTTTACTTTTACTATATTTCCATTTCATTTAAATATTTTTCTCCTATCCTGTATAACAAACTCTAAAGTACAGGAAACCAAATAGGAAGCATTCACTCATGAGGCTCTAAGCCTGCGTGCTGGGTAGCAGGGCGCTCTGCTATACCCGTGAACAGTTACACAAGACACTCAAAGCTACCGCCTGCGAATAAAACATAAAGGGCGGTACTCTCTTCTCTTGTACATAAATGCGTAACTATAACTTATTCATACACTGACATTGCAAAACGTGAAATTATATTTCAAGCAAAAACTTAACATCAAACACAAGTGGAATCACAGGCATATACATAATTATACTTCTCACACAGCACATAAAGATAGCAACAACATTTAAACATGACAAAATCAGCTTATATTATAAGATCACACGAAGTTATTCTTTGCAAATAATTTTATTACAGTTGCATATCAAAAACTAACATGAACAGTGATAAAAAAGAAACAAAAAGATGGCAGATGCATCCACACTCCATCACCAACTCCCCCAGCCTACTTAGCCGCAGGATCGGAGCCCCCAGCATGTGGATCTGAAGTCCCACCTGTCCAGATCAGAAGAGGAATTCATTAAACGAACGATCAAGTTATGAAAACACGAAAAGAAAAGAAAGGGAAAAGAATAACTCACCAGCATCCGCCGCTTGATCCTCATCATCCAACTGCACGCCCGCTTCCTCTGCAGCGAGTAGCCGCATCCCCTCCTTCACCGCCGCTTGCTCCTCCTTTGAGAACTGAGCAGTAACCGCACTCAAGTTGAAAGCCTCTCCGCCTTCCTTGCCCGCATTCACCCTGGCCTCCTCTAAAGCCTGGAGATACACCTTGGCCATGACCCGAGGGTAATCGTCCATCCAAGACAAGCCGCCCTCCTTCCAAGTGTGGAAGTACATATCCTGCAACATCTCATCCATCATCCCCTCGTTTTCCTCAAACTCCCTCACCCGGGCCTCGGAAGCTTGCAACTTGGTGATGGCGACGTCCCTCTCTGATTGGTATCTCAAGCAGTCAGCCTGGAGTGACCTCCTCATTTCCTCTTCCTTCAACTTGAGGGACCTCCTCATCTCCTCCATCTCCTCCTTCAACTCGGCCTGAGCCATCTCCGCAGCCTCGAGCCTCCCTGACAACTCCTCCACCCGCTCGAGATCCGCATTTCGAACCTCATCCACCGTTGCGATAGCTATGTTAATCCGTTCCCTGCAAGCGACCTCCATATTCCGTAATTCCGCCCTACGGGCCTTCTCCATGGTCTCTTTCAGACGCTTGGAGGCTTCCTCATGCTGGGAAATCTGGATGGCTTGGTCGGCGAGTTGCTTGGCCTGATCGGCAACCTTTAACCTCAACCGAATGTTAGCACTCCCGATCTCTTCCCCGGCCTTGACCAACTTAGCATGATGCTCCATTAACTTCTTGGTCTCTACGGCCACCCGGTCGATATTAGCCTTGGCCTCATCCCCCATGATGACTACCCGTGTAGTAAGTAAATCAAGATCTAAAGATTTGGCCTCGTCCAACACTCTTACCATGGGGTTGCGGGGAAGTAGGTGCTCGCCCGTGGTCTCATCGAATGAAATGTCCCGAAAACTTGGGTCTAAATCAGGATGACCGGCAAAAGGGTCACGAGGCACGGGGCGAGGCACATCGGGACGCCTTATATGAATGACAGTAGAACTCTTGGAAGGAGGAGGAGGGGGGCAGGGCTCCGTGCTCTCCTCCGTAGTATCACGAGGAGGCTGAGTAAGGGGAGGCAGAGTAGGAAGCTGCGAAGCAGAAGAAGACTCAAATAAGGAACGGCTCCGCTTCCTTTTCTGAATGCCCTCTTCGATGACCCCAAGAAGAGGGCGGTACTTGACTACGTCCCCAGTGCGATCAGTAGAAGGTTTCGCAGAAGCTCTCCTCGACTTAAATTGTTCAAGACGATGTCGAACATCCGACGTTTTAACTACCGGGCCTGCCCCTGAAATAAAGAACAAGTGTTACGAACATACAATAATCCGCAATTCAAAAAATGTGCTAAGTTAAAAAGAAAGAAAAGTGAGGAGACACATCTATTATACAAACCCGGCGGAGGAGTGGGAAACTGCAATAAGTCCTGGATCTCATTCCAGGACGGAAGTGAACCGTAAAAAATTTCTAAGTCCCTATCGAAAATGGAATCGGCAGAAGACAAAAGTTCACCTTGCGTCGCCGGAGTCACCCTAGCTGAAGCCACAGCTTTGCCGATTTCCTTTGCCTTCTCCGTTTCTTTCTCCTTTTCCTTCTCTGTTTCCGACTCTCCCTCCGACTCCCCGAAGGCCCGACGGAGAGCCTCATCCAGTTCGAGGTCTTGCTCAGAGGTTAGAGCGGCAACACCACTACCACCTTGACCGTCGCCATCTCCTCCACCCTCCGACCCTTCTCCAACTTCGCCTCCTTCCTCCTCTTCCACACCTTCCTCCTCCGGGACAGTCGGGCAAGTACTTGGAGAAGGGCCATCGGACTTCTTCAGTTTCTTCCCCCCAACCGCAGGACGCGCTGCGAAAGGCTCCCTCTTACCGCTCTTTACCGTAGCCCCCTCCTTAGCTTTAGCAGCCCTCTCCTCAGCCGTATCCCTTTGCTTAACCACGGACTGGCGCGGTAAGATCAAATTATACTCCAAGAGGGTTGCGTTCCTGATCAAGAAAGAGGCCGACCGGTCCCGTGCCGGAATAGCCTTTAGTTCAGCAGCCATTCGCACTAAGGAATCGTCCTCCACGACTGCAATACCACCTGTCGCTAGCCAGAAATAGAAGCATGTCAGAAAAAACACTACAGTCAAAACACATGAAAAATATAAACGAAATCAATCTTACAGCCGGAAGTGAAAAGGCGGAAAGAAACAGCATCGTCCTTAACGAAGAACCACTCTTTCTTGAACATGGTGAACTTGGAATACAAGTCCAGAACTGGTTTGAAGGGCACGGCCGCCTCCAGACTAATATACGGAGACCCCTTCTTATAGCCTCTCAGGTTGTACAAGTATCGGATTTCCCGGTTAGAAGGAGGACGCCCGTACCTCCTCTGGAAGATAACAAAGAGGCTCACCAGGATGGCATATGAGTTAGGCTGGAGCTGGAAAGGAGCCACCTTCAAATAGGTGGTGAAGCTTACTATCCAAGCGTTGATAGGGGGGATAGCGCCGCACATGCAATGGTATCTGCTAAAAGCGAAGTAGCCCTCGGGAGGATTATATGGCATCACCCCATCTCCTGGCAGCAGCATAAGAGCCCTATCTATCCCAAAGGAACGGGATATGACGTCAAGTTGCTCCTCCTTTAAGGAGCTAGGAAAGCAATCAGGGGGGGAGATCAAAAGTTCCTGTGGACCATATCCATCCACTAGAGACCTTGGAATGGGTCGATGTTGCTCGGATCCTGATTGGACTGGGGGCAAGGAAGAAGAGGGCTCTCTTGTGCCTCTAGACTTCTTTCTGTCTGATCGTGTTTCCGCTTTGCGAGACATTTTCTGCAGCACAAGAAAAACACGGTGTTAGAGCAAGAAGTATAGAAAGATAAACAAGCAAGTATCTAAAGAAAGCATATAAAAGCACAAGATTCCGCTCAAGGTTCAAGTATGAAGTCTCATTCGGCGGTGCAAGACGAGTTCATTCGGCACCAAACTCCAATGCTCATTCGGCATACATGTCATTCGGCATGCATGACATTCGGCATACCTCATTCGGCTATTCAATACACTCCGTACACATTCGGCAAACAAGGACATCCGGTGGCAAGGGTTCATTCGGCAGAAAGTATACATACCTGGTTCGGTATAAGCTGGTTCGGCGAAGACTTTGGTTCGGCAGCACAATATGGTTCGGCTCTACTCGTTCGGTAATGAAAAACGAGGGGGGTACGGCCTCTATATATAGGCGAGCTCAGGACCGGACCAAGGCATTCGACATACCGGACCGAATGAAAACCGAATGGAACTATCCATACCGGACCAGCCTCCAACCGAATGAAACCTGTGCCAACTCGAACCCGAACGAAGCTACCTCTACCAGCAGAAACCAGAAACAGGGGGCACGCAGGCGCTTCACTCAGATAAGTACCGAACTCTATAACTAACTAATAAAATAAGGTTATGATAACAGTGAATAAGTCGTGAAATCCTCACCGACGTGGATTAAATCGTTTACACGTGTACGCGACCTCGAATGGTCCATAGGCACGCTCTGAATGGTTATTAACCCTACCATCGTGGGAATTTACACTTTGACACGCATTCTTAAGCCAGCGGTCATATGGATATTTGATAATTATGAAATGGCTAAGCTACTTACACATGTACGGGGTTGCGAACGATCCCTAGGCATGCTCTGAGCTGGCAATAAACCATCTTCACAAACATAAACCGGGCATCGATGATGCCAAGCCCCCTCGGGGCTCACTCTCTCGTCCTGAACGGCACAGTTCACTTCATCTCGAATATTTCGATCATGAACGGTCGTTATTTGAAATCATACTGAAACCGTAAGTCCCTTTGCAGGACATCAACAAGATACGAACATCTAGCCCATGGCGTTACAAAACGAGCCTTCCCACCACAGAAAAACAAAGCGCGGCACATGCAAGCACGTACCCCACTTTGGGGGGCAAATGTTGGGCGAATTTTCACCCAGAAGATCTCAAGACCAAGAAGCCACAGTTTCGCTCGGGTTCACAATCTCCACTTCATTCAGCACGACCAATCACCTTCCCATTCGGCCTTGACACATTCGGCCTCCACTTCGTTCGGCCCCCACCACATTCGGCATCCTTTATACCACCGGTCCAAGCACACAACACCGAACCAGATGATGCCGAACCAGCCTCTCCAATACACTGCCGAACCAGATGATGCCGGACCAATCGCCACCGGTCCAAGCCACAACCGAACCAGCCTCTCCAATACACTGCCGAACCAGATGATGCCGGACCAATCGCCACCGGTCCAAGCCACAACCGAACCACCTTTACAACCGAACCACCATGACCAAACCAATCTCCAAGCACGGCCGAATGAAGCCTCGCCGAACCAGAAGTGCCAGGCCAAATTGCTCCAGCCCGGGCCCACCAGCAGCTATATACATCCAAGACCCCTACCCCCACCCTCACTCTATAAATAGAGGGGCAGGGGTACAACAATGGCAGACAAGTTTGAGAGCTCAAGCAAGGAAGGAACTTTCAAACTACTTTCATACACTTGTATACAACGCATTGTACTTGTAACCTGAAAGAAAGAGGATAATAACATATAAAGTGGACGTAGGCACATTCTGGCCGAACCACTATAAATCTGTGTGTCTTTTACATTTCAGCCCCTACTTTTCTCATATTTACATACTCATCTAAAATCATTGAAAATTACATATAATCAACTAAATAATACGACTTGGAGGTGTTTGTCCATTTTTTGTGCAAACAAGGTTCGGATGGGATTTTTTGGGCATGAAACTAACCAGTGACGGCTGAAAGCGATCATAGCTGTAGAAATCACAGATACCTTCGTTTTGACTGGTTATGGCTCCCGTAACTCTAACCGAGCCAAGAGTTATGGCCCTCCGAAAAATCGATATCCACAGGGTGCAACATCTACGGTGCAAGGTGCAACATCCATCCAAAATGATGAAACAGTGCCGTACGACCTTTAGAAATGAGTGCATGGATTTGAAACGGTGCAGTACCATGGTGCAGCACTCTCCAGCAATGGTAAATCATAGACCAGCCACGGGGATCCCGTTTTACAGAAAAAATCAACGCGACGAAAAATCGAAGGGTAAAAAACTTCCATGACCCGATTGAGGTTCGGATAGAATTTTTTTTGTATGAAACTAACCAGTGACGGCTGAAAGCTGTCATAGCTGTAGAACTCACAGATACCTTCGTTTTGACTGGTTATGACTCCCGTAACTCTAAACGAGCCAAGAGTTATGGCCCTCCGAAGAATCGATATCCACAGGGTGCAACATCTACGGTGCAAGGTGATACATACGTCCAAAATGACGAAACAGTGCCGTACGACCTTTAAAAATTGGTGAATGGATTTGTAACGGTGCAGAACCATGGTGCACCACTCACCAGCGATGGTAACTCATAGCCCAGCCACGGGGATCCCGTTTTACAGAAAAAATCCACGTGACGAAAAAACGAAGGGTAAAAAACTTCCATGACCCGATTGAGGTTCGGATAGGATTTTTTGGGCATGAAACTAACCAGTGACGGCTGAAAGCCATCATAGCTGTAGAACTCACAGATACCTTCGTTTTGACTAGTTATGGCTCTAGTAACTCTAAACGAGCCAAGAGTTATGGCCCTCCGAAGAATCGATATCCACAGGGTGCAACATCTACGGTGCAAGGTGCAACATCGGTCCAAAATGACGAAACAGTGCCGTACGACCTTTAGAAATGGGTGCATGGATTTGAAACGGTGCAGTACCATGGTGCACCACTCTCCAGCGATGGTAAATCATAGACCAGCCATAGGGATCCCGTTTTACAGAAAAAATCCACGTGAGGAAAAACGAAGGGTAAAAAACTTCCAAGACACGATTGAGGTTCGGATAGGATTTTTCGGGTATGAAACTGACTAGTGACGGCTGAAAGCCTTCATAGCTATAGAACTCACAAATACCTTCATTTTGACTGGTTATGGCTCCCGTAACTCTAAACGAGCCAAGAGTTATGGCCCTCCGAAGAATCGATATCCACAGGGTGCAACACCCACGGTGCAAGATGCAACATCCGTCCAAAATGACGAAACAGTGCGGTACGACCTTTACAAACGGGTGCATGGATTTGAAACGGTGCAGTACCATGGTGCACCACTCTCGAGCGCTGTTAAATCATAGACCAGCCCAGGGGATCCCGTTCTACAGAAAAAATCCACGTGACGATAAAACGAATGGTAAAAAACTTCCTTCAGCCGATTTTTGGGTATGAAACTAACCAGTGATCTCTGAAATCCGTCATAGCTGTAGAACTCACAGATACCTTCGTTCTGACTGGTTATGGCTCCCGTAACTCTAAACGAGCCAAGAGTTATAGCCCTCCAAAGAATCGATATCCACAGGGTGCAACATCTATGGTGCAAGGTGCAACATCCACGGTGCAAGGTGGAACATCCGTCCAAAATGACGAAACAGTGCGGTACGACCTTTAGAAATGGGTGAATGGATTTGAAACGGTGCAGTACCATGGTGCAGCACTCTCCAGCGATGGTAAATCATAGACCAGCCACGGGGATCCAGTTTTACAGAAAAAATCCACGTGACGATAAAACGAAGGGTAAAAAATTCCTTGGCCCGATTGAGGTTCGGATAGAATTTTTTGGGTATGAAACTAACCAGTGGCGGCTGAAAGCTATCATAGCTGTAGAACTCACAGATACCTTCATTTTGACTGGTTATGGCTCCCGTAAATCTAAACGAGCCAAGAGTTATGGCCCTCCGAATAATCGATATCCACAGGGTGCAACATCTACGGTGCAAGGTGCAACATCCGTCCAAAATGACGAAACAGTGCCGTACGACATTTAGAAATGGGTGCATGGATTTGAAACGGTGCAGTACCATGGTGCACCACTCTCCAGCGATGGAAACTCATATACCAGCCACGGGGATCCCGTTTTACAGAAAAAAATCCACGGGACGAAAAACGAAAGGTAAAAAACTTCCATGACCCGATTGAGGTTCGGATGGGATTTTATGGGTATGAAACTAACCAATAACGGCTGAAAGCCGTCATAGCTATAGAACTCACAGATACCTTCGTTTTGACTTGTTTTGGCTCCCGTTACTCTAAACGAGCCAAGAGTTATGGCCCTTCGAAGAATCGATATCCACAAGGTGCAACATCTACGGTGCAAGGTGCAACATCCGTCCAAAATGAAGAAACAGTGCCATACGACCTTTAGAAATGGGTGCATGGATTTGAAACGGTGCAGTACCATGGTGCACCACTCTCCAGTGATGGTAAGTCATAGACCAACAACGGAGATCCTGTTTTACAGAAAAAATCCACGTGAGGAAAAAGGAAGGGTAAAAAACTTCGATGACCCGATTGAGGTTCGGATAGGACTTTTTGGGTATGAAACTAACCAGTGATCTCTGAAATCCGTCATAGCTGTAGAACTCACAGATACCTTCGTTCTGACTGGTTATGGCTCCCGTAACTCTAAACGAGCCAAGAGTTATGGCCCTCCAAAGAATCGATATCCACAGGGTGCAACATCTGTGGTGCAAGGTGCAACATCCACGGTGCAAGGTGGAACATCCGTCCAAAATGACGAAACAGTGCGGTACGACCTTTAGAAATGGGTGCATGGATTTGAAACGGTGCAGTACCATGGTGCAGCACTCTCCAGCGATGGTAAATCATAGACCAGCCACGGGGATCCAGTTTTACAGAAAAAATCCACGTGACGATAAAACGAAGGGTAAAAAATTCCTTGGCCCGATTGAGGTTCGGATAGAATTTTTTGGGTATGAAACTAACCAGTGGCGGCTGAAAGCTATCATAGCTGTAGAACTCACAGATACCTTCATTTTGACTGGTTATGGCTCCCGTAAATCTAAACGAGCCAAGAGTTACGGCCCTCCGAATAATCGATATCCACAGGGTGCAACATCTACGGTGCAAGGTGCAACATTCGTCCAAAATGACGAAACAGTGCCGTACGACATTTAGAAATGGGTGCATGGATTTGAAACGGTGCAGTACCATGGTGCACCACTCTCCAGCGATGGAAACTCATATACCAGCCATGGGGATCCCGTTTTACAGAAAAAAATCCACGGGACGAAAAACGAAAGGTAAAAAACTTCCATGACCCGATTGAGGTTCGGATGGGATTTTATGGGTATGAAACTAACCAATGACGGCTGAAAGCCATCATAGCTATAGAACTCACAGATACCTTCGTTTTGACTTGTTTTGGCTCCCGTTACTCTAAACGAGCCAAGAGTTATGGCCCTTCGAAGAATCGATATCCACAAGGTGCAACATCTACGGTGCAAGGTGCAACATCCGTCAAAAATGAAGAAACAGTGCCATACGACCTTTAGAAATGGGTGCATGGATTTGAAACGGTGCAGTACCATGGTGCACCACTCTCCAGCGATGGTAAGTCATAGACCAACAACGGAGATCCTGTTTTACAGAAAAAATCCACGTGAGGAAAAAGGAAGGGTAAAAAACTTCGATGACCCGATTGAGGTTCGGATAGGACTTTTTGGGTATGAAACTAACCAGTGATCTCTGAAATCCGTCATAGCTGTAGAACTCACAGATACCTTCGTTCTGACTGGTTATGGCTCCCGTAACTCTAAACGAGCCAAGAGTTATGGCCCTCCAAAGAATCGATATCCACAGGGTGCAACATCTACGGTGCAAGGTGCAACATCCGTCCAAAATGACGAAACAGTGCCGTAAGACCTTTAGAATTGGGTGCATGGATTTGAAACGATGCGGTACCATGGTGCACCACTCTCCAGCGATGGTAAATCATAGACCAGCCACGGGGATCCCGTTTTACAGAAAAAATCCACGTGACGAAAAAACGAAGGGTAAAAAACTTCCATGACCCCATTGAGGTTCGGATAGGATTTTTTGGGTACGAAACTAACCAGTGACGGCTGAAAGCCATCATAGCTGTAGAACTCACAGATACCTTTGTTTTGACTAGTTATGGCTCCCGTAACTCTAAACGAGCCAAGAGTTATGGCCCTCCGAAGAATCGATATCCACAGGGTGCAACTTCTACGGTGCAAGGTGCAACATCCGTCCAAAATGACGAAACAGTGTCGTACGACCTTTAGAAATGAGTGCATGGACTGGAAACGGTGCAGTACCATCATGCACCACTATCCAGCGATGGTAAATCATAGACCAGCCACGGGGATCCCGTTTTACAGAAAAAATCCACGTGACGAAAAAACGAAGGGTAAAAAACTTCCATGACCCGATTGATGTTTGGATAGGATTTTTTAGGTATGAAACTAACCAGTGACGGCTGAATGCTATCATAACTGTAGAAATCACAGATACCTTCATTTTGACTGGTTATGGCTCCCGTAACTCTAAACGAGCCAAGAGTTATGGCCCTCCGAAGAATCGATATCCACAGGGTGCAACATCTACGGTGCAAGGTGCAACATCCGTCCAAAATGACGAAACGGTGCCGTATGACCTTTAGAAATGGGTGCATGGACTTGAGACGGTGCTGTACCATGGTGCACCACTCTCCAGCGATGGTAAATCACAGACCAGCCACGGGGATCCCGTTTTACAGAAAAAATCCACGTGACGAAAAAAGAAGGGTAAAAAACTTCCATGACCCAATTGATGTTTGGATAGGATTTTTTGGGTATGAAACTAACCAGTGACGGCTGAATGCTATCATAGCTGTAGAACTCACAGATACCTTTGTTTTGACAGGTTATGGCTCCCGTAACTCTAAACGAGCCAAGAGTTATGGCCCTCCGAAGAATCGATATCCACAGGGTGCAACTTCTATGGTGCAAGGTGCAACATCCATCCAAAATGACGAAACAGTGTCGTACGACCTTTAGAAATTGGTGCATGGACTTGAAATGGTGCAGTACCATGGTGCACCACTCTCAAGCGATGGTAAATCATAGACCAGCCACGGGGATCCCGTTTTACAGAAAAAATCCACGTGACGAAAAAACAAAGGGTAAAAAACTTCCATGACCCGATTGATGTTTGTATAGGATTTTTTGGGTATGAAACTAACCAGTGACGGCTGAATGCTATCATAGCTGTAGAACTCACAGATACCTTCATTTTGACTAGTTATGGCTCCCGTAACTCTAAACGAGCCAAGAGTTATGGCCCTCCGAAGAATCGATATCCATAGGGTGCAACATCTACGGTGCAAGGTGCAACATCCGTCCAAAATGACGAAAAAGTGACGTACGACCTTTAGAAATAAGTGCATGGATTTGAAACATTGCAGTACCATGGTGCACCACTCTCCAGCGATGATAAATCATAGACCAGCCACGGGGATCCCGTTTTCCAGAAAAAATCCACGAGAGGAAAAAGGAAGGGTAAAAAACATCCATGACCCGATTGAGGTTCGGATAGGATTTTTTGGGTATGAAACTAACCAGTGACGGCTGAAAACCGTCATAGAGGTAGAACTCACAGATACCTTCGTTTTGACTGGTTATGGCTCCCGTCACTCTAAACCAGCCAAGAGTTATGGTCCTCCGAAGAATCGATATCCACAGGGTGTAACATCTACGTTGCAAGGTTCAACATCCGTCCAAAATGACGAAACAGTGCGGTACGACCTTTAGAAATGGGTGCATGGGTTTGAAACGGTGCAGTACCATGGTGCACCACTCTCCAGCGATGGTAAATCATAGACCAGCAACGGGGATCCCGTTTTCCAGAAAAAATCCACGTGACGATAAAACAAAGGGTAAAAAATTTCCTTGCCCCGATTGAGGTTCGGATAGGATTATTGGGGTATGAAACTAACCAGTGACGGCTGAAAGCTATCATAGCTGTAGAACTCACAGATAACTTGGTTTTGACTGGCTATGGCTCCCGTAACTCTAAACGAGCCAAGAGTTATGGCCCTCCGAAGAATCGATATCCACAAGGTGCAACATCTACGGTGCAAGGTGCAACATCCGTCCTAAATGACGAAACAGTGCCGTACGACCTTTAGAAATGGGTGCATGGATTTGAAACGGTGCAGTACCATAGTGCACCACACTCCAGCGATGGTAACTCATAGACCAGCCACGGGGATCCCGTTTTACAGAAAAAATCCACGTGAGGAAAAACGAAGGGTAAAAAACTTCCATGACCTGATTGAGGTTCGGATATGATTTTTTGGGTATGAAACTAACCAGTGATGGCTGAAAGCCGTCATAGCGGTAGATCTCACAGATATCTTCGTGTTGACTGGTTATGGCTCCCGTAACTCTAAACGAGCAAGAGTTATGGCCCTCCGAAGAATCGATGTCCACAGGGTGCAACATCTACGGTGCAAGGTGCAACATCCGTCCAAAATGACGAAACAGTGCCGTACGACCTTTAGAAATGGGTGCATGGATTTGAAAAGATGCAGTACCGTGGTGCACCACTCTCCAGCGATGGTAAATCACAGACCAGCCTCGGGGATCTCGTTTTACAGAAAAAATCAAAGTGACGAAAAAACGAAGGGTACAAAACTTCCATGACCCGATTGAGGTTCGGATAGGATTTTTCGGGTATGAAACTAACCAGTGACGGCTAAAAGCCTTCACAGCTGTAGAACTCACAGATACCTTTGTTTTGACTAGTTATGGCTCCCGTAACTCCAAACGAGCCAAGAGTTATGGACCTCCGAAGAATCGATATCCACAGGGTGCAACATCTACGGTGCAAGGTGCAACATCCGTCCAAAATGACAAAACAGTGTCGTATGACCTTTAGAAATAGGTGTATGGATTTGAAACGATGCAATACCATGGTGCACCACTCTCCAGCAATGGTAAATCATAGACCAGCCACGGGGATCTCGTTTTACAAAAAAAATCCACGTGACAAAAAAACAATGGGTAAAAAACTTCCATGATCCGATTGAGGTTCGGATAGGATTTTTTCGGTATGAAACTAACCAGTGACGGCTAAAAGCCTTCATAGCTGTAGAACTCACAGATACCTTCGTTTTGACTGGTTATGGCTTCCGTAACTCTAAACGAGCCAAGAGTTATGGCCCTCGGAAGAATCGATATCCACAGGGTGCAACATCTACGGTGCAAGGCGCAACATCCGTCCTAAATGACGAAACAGTGCCGTATGTTAACGCTAAAAATTGAACACTAACACCCCGGTATGAAGAAGGTAATTGTGAAAGCACCACCCGATAGCTCGGAAACAGATTATAAGCAGATAATAGCAGAAAAGTAGTAAACAACAGCAATTTTATAGTGGTTCGGCTTAAGAGAGAGCCTACGTCCACTTTGAATATCTTTATTGACGATTTGATTACAAGTCGATGCAATTACACTTTGATTACAACACACTTCGAGTTACAAGTGATTTAGAACAAGTAGCCTAAGCTTCAATGTCGATCAAAGTCTTTGAACTCATGTTGAAGATGTATGATTTCTTCGTGAAGTTCCTTGAAGTGTTCTTTGTATCTCAAAAGCTTTAAGTGTTGAAGTAGTTCGGAATGCAGCAGAGTAACGGCGCATCAAATGAATGAGCCAAAAGTCCCTTGAATGTTGGAGGTGGCCGTGTATTTATAGGTGTTTTCAGCCTTGATTCGTGAATCGTACCCGACTCAACGTTAACTCGTGGCCGAGTCGGGTTGGGTCGTGGACGACTCAACGGGTTGAACCCTAGCTTCGTACCAGAGCACCTTCGATCTTCTGAATATAGCATAAGTCTTAAGTCGTCCACGAGTCATTCCTCTTTGATATCAATATTGTGATAGCGGGCTGCGACTTAGTAAGTTTAGGTTGTGGACGAGTCATGGTGGGTCGTCTCATGTTAACACGCGGCCGACCTACTGGCTTGGTCCAAAGAGATAAGTCGTTCCCGAGTCAACCAAACATAACTCCCTTTATGCTAGCATGAGTCGTACACGACTCATCACCCATCGTAACTCGTCAACGAGTTATCTCATTTTAGCATGGTATTGAACTTGTCCTTTAAGTCGTAGGCTTCTTGAGTCGATGACTTGTTGAGTCGTGAGGCTTCCTGAGTCGTTGTAAGTTCTGAGTCGCTGCTTACCATGAGTCGTTGAAGCGATAGTCTTGATGAGTCGGTAACTCACTGAGCCGGCCTGCCTTGTGAACCGTTAACCCCTTGAGTCGTCCTATTCCTCGAGTAGATGAGTCGGTCCTTTCTTTGAGCAGCTGAGTTGCTACCAGTTGAGTCGGTACCTTCCCTGAGTCGTAGCTCTAATGAGTCGTTGAATAAAACGAGGTTAACACTTGCCCCTCGAAGTACAGGCCTAAGTCGTAGGTCGTGTGCTTCGACTCATCTTGTCTCGTGTGCCGGTTCAACTCTCACTGCTCACAGCTATAAAAGGCTTGAGTCGTCCCTCTTACCTCCTTACTTTACTGTTTTACCTGTTTCTCTTGATCCTGCCATTAACGATCTTTCAAGTTTCAAGGGACGAATCCAAGATATTCAATCGCCAATCCATCCTTATTTTCATATTGCGTAAGTGAATTCGTCTTTTGTTCAATCTACAATCACCACTGATTCACGAATTCAGACTCCCATTTTTTTTTTTAATCCGATGCATTTCTATACCGTGTTCCGTCGCGATCTATGCTTTTGATCGATTTACAACAGCCATCGATCATGCTATTGTTATTGTTCACGATGACATAGCAGCGCTTGAAGCGATTCGAGTTGGTCTTCTGAATGATTTTCTGATGGTGTGAGGAGAGGGCAATGGATTATAGCGCCTTGAATCATCTGGCCTGTGAATTTGGAAGAGATGAAATGACCCTTAACGGGTTAATGGGTTGGAGAGTGGATGACCGGTTTGAGGAAATGACTTAGGATTCATATGGCTAATTGGTTTGAGGAAATGCCTAATTGGTTTTATGATGACTTAGGTTTTTAGTCGTACGAGCGACTCAATCCTTTACACCCCTGCCGCGACTCATCCTTTGAACCGTGAACAATCAAATCATCTGCCGCGAACGACTCAAGCCGTAGGCCGTGATCGACTCAAGTGATAGGTCGTGAACGACTCAGCAGTTGGACTGTTTTTCATACCGAGATGCTCCTTGTGGTTTGAACCTACGACCGGCTCAATTAGATGCAACCTAGGATTTGAGTCGCGGCCGAGACAGTACTTGGAGAATTTCACACTGCTTTGAACTATACATTTTCTCCTTTTACCATGCCTTACGACTTAGAGAACTAGTGACTCGATGCATTAATGACTTGGAGCATAAACAACCTAGCTAAACTTGCCTCATAACTTTTAAAACATGGATGAGTTACCACATTGTATTGCTTTGAGGCATGATTCTGACTCGATCTTTGACTTGAATTGCTGAAATAAACTGTCTGAATATTGAATTGTCTGGACTTTAACCTGTTAAACTTTGTTGCACATTTTAATTTTACAGATTGCTTCAATTTGCAAGTATACAACCTGTTTAATACAACAACCACAGAAGATTGGGACGAATATACTGCCATTGATTGCCCACATCTAATGATAGATTAGTCAATAGAAGATAATTAATTTAAATAGATTGCGTGAATGAAGTACTTTAAACCAACAAATCCAAGTAGAGTGCTAAAGCAATATTGAAATAGTCAACTGAAATTGACCGGTTTGCACTAACACTATACCTGAAATTAACAAGTCCTGAAATTAGTAATTGATCAATTGCCAACTAGCTTAACTTCAGTTATATTTACTTGTTTATCTTTATTAGTTCTGCACAACACTTCACACTTTTAGGAAACGTGCACCTTCGCATTTGAACATCTAGTTGCTTGTGTAGAATGACTTCTCAACAAGAAGAACCGATGGGCCAGGCTGAAGATGTCTTCCCAATAGCTAGCCCATTGGATAACCCTCCGGAGAGAACTTCCACAACTCTGAATCAGCGGGTGTTTAACCAACTGTGCATCCAGTTTGGCATTGCCGAAGATGATGCCTTACTGCCGGGGCCAAATGATACTGCAGATAGGCCCCCTCTTGGCTTTATTGCAGTCAATCGCCAAATGTGCTTGAGTGGTGCCATCCCACCTTTTAATGACTTTCTTCAGCAGTTCCTGCTTCGGTTATCTATCTCTCCATTCCAATTGCACCCCAACGGCCATGCCATTCTAATGGGGTTATGTGTGCTATTTAGGAGAGTTTTGGATCGATTACCGAGCTTTGGGGAAATCTGCTACTTCTGCTCATTCACAAAAATTAAAGATCATCCCTCTATCGTAGTTATAAGAAGTGCTCGAAACCGCAAACTCATCACTGATCTCTCTGAAAGCGTTCACGGATTTCTAAATCAGTTCTTCTTTGTTCGCTGCCCTCCAGGGTTTTATGCCATCTGGAGAGTGGGAAGTAATATTTCCTGTCTTTATTTCTCCATTTTTGAGCTTTCCGAGATCTGAGTTGCTAAATGCTAACTTCGCTCTTTTCCTGTTTCAGCACTTCCACCTCCCGCTAGGGATCCAAGCTATAAGCAAATTTTTAAAAGATTGAACGCCGTGCCGACAGAAGAGAGGAGCATAAAGTTTTTGTTAAACGATGAATTTTTACATCAACACGGGTTTCTTCATTCTTCTCGCTTCACTCAGCCTCATGAAGTTCCAACGGAGGTTCCTGATTCTCCGATGAAAACTCCTGATGCCCCGGTCTCCACTAAAGAGCACATGCGGGGAGAAACCTCACTAGTAAAGTGTTCTACTCCAAGAGATGATGCGGGGCCGTCCGAAAAGCCTGCGCTTGCTCCCATAACTGAGGAAGAGGAACCCCTTCCTCAAACCGGGAAGAATGTTGATGAAGGAGTTGATGGAGAGAGTCTGGTTAGGCACGATGGTGATGACATCTTTGGGAGTTTAAGTGACATAATTATCACCTCTCAAGAGCTCTTTAAAGATAATTCTGCCAGTGCTAAGGTTATATCCCCGGCGGTTGAAGCGACATCCGTCCTTAACCAGACTCCTTCAGCCCAGGAATTGCCACTAGCTATAAAACCTGTCACTACCCCTCAGCCGGCGAGCGGTTCGTAGCTAGTTTGACGCGCGTAGTTTGTACATCACATGCACTTAGGATTTCTTTAACCTTTCCATGCACATGCCTTTTTTAATACTTGAAAGATTCTCAAATTTTGTTTCTTTCTTTAATTTTAGGTTCTCCAATGGGGCGAAGCGGCTTTTTTTACGATGAATTCAAACAATACGGGAGACGCGGACAGTATGACTATAAGCGCCATCTTCCCGTATACAGAGAAACTGATGAGGAGAGGGCCGCTCACAAGGCTAAGGAGAGACGCTCCTATGAAGAGCGCTATGGGAGAGAGGAAGAAAGACATGACCCTCCTCGTAGAGATGAGGACACTCATAAATGAAAGATTCATGATGAGAGAGGGAAAAGTCATATGGTCGACTCTTCCAGCAAGCGGGCTAAACTTAGCGAAAGAACAGTGCCTTCAATTTCTGAAAATGTCCCTACTCCTTCTCCGGCCCCTGCTCGTTCTGATATTCAGACAATTATCAACAGGCCCGCATACCAAGTTGGGCAAGGTCCACCCACTCTTCAAAGCTGATTTCCTCAGTGGTGCTTAAAAGGGGTTCAATTTGATCTCGATCTGGTCCCTCTTGACAAACCGGCTATGCTGCGAAATCTTGATGCCGTCAGGGTTGATATTGAAAGAATGTCCAATTGGCAGAAACTTGTTGACGAGCTTCAAAGAGTTAATCGACCGAACCTTGAAGCCATGCTCACAATGGAGAACGATAAAACCGAGTGGCAGAAGACTCTCGAACAGCATGACGCTGAGATGAGGAGCATTGCTTCCTATAATGAAAAACTCGAAGCGGAAGTGGAAAAGCTTAAAGGAGAACTTGTTACTTCCTCCACTTCCTATTCTCAAAAGGAAAGCATGCTCCAGCAACAAGTGCGAGATGCGCATGCCAGTCAAAGGGCGGTTGAGGACAAACTCGCATATAAAGAAAAAGTCATAGAAGACTATCGTGCTGAAGTTGCACAGCTGCGAGAACAAACTGGCTCCTAAAGCATGGAGATAGAATTATTAAAAGCTCGACTTGTCAATGCTGAAAGAGAGCGCGATGAGGCCGTCACTGGTAAATTTGCAGCTGAGGAAGCTCACCAAGCTACTAAAGCCGATATCGGCTCTACACTATTCGACTTTTATCTGCAATGCATTTTGGGACGTGGTAGCCTTGCGTTTTTGGGTCCTAAGTTTGAAATTACACTGGCTGAAGTATGGGAGGCTGCCATAGATATGCTTGGGGGCGCTGGTTACTCTGAAGACCAGCTTGAAGAATATTATTTTGATGAGGAAACTCGAGCAGCGCTGGCCAAGGGAAGAGAGAAACTTGCTAAATTTCGGGCTGAAACGATAAGAGAGGAATGCCCAGAGAAGGAAGCGCTTGTAACTGCCCCTGTCCCTCCTTCGGTTTCAGCTGGCGTTGATATAACTGGTCCCAGTTCTTCTTCTCTGCCTCAAGACAAACTTGATCTCGGAGTTACAACTTCCGGGGCTGTAGAAGAGCCTCAAGAGAGCATTGAAGCTCAAGACTATGAAATTGACGTGATAAAGACAACTTCTGCACGTAACTCTACTGTAAATTTCGCCACTGTCAATCTTGCTCAAGTGGACTACTCATTTGTTTCTTATGGGTTTGATGAGCTTCTTGACTATTTTCTCAACCTCGATGAGCCTTTATCTCCTCTTTTTACTGACTTTAACCTCTTTTTTCCTGTAGAGAAAGTATCGAGCACCTTTCAGACTTCTCCTCCTCTGGTTATCCCTCCTCCGTCTCTTCAGTTGGCTCCTCCTTCTGCTTCACAGCCTGGGTCGCAAGAGGAGCAAATAGAGGCTCTTCATGGCTTAGACGATCCTATCGCTTCGCAAGAGCAAAAAGACGAGGGACTTGAGGGAGGTGAGATATCTCCGGAGCGGACTCCTTCTGATGACATAATTTTGTCTGCTCTTGTTACTCCAGGGAGTGAGTCCTCTTCAAAGAGGAGAAAGAAGCACGGAACATCAAAGAGGAGGGGGAAGAAAATCATTGCTACTGAAGAGGAACCGGAAGTTGGACCAGCTGCACCTCCCTCTCCTTCTTCCCTTATGCCTACAAACCGACCTGAAAAGCTAATCATTCGGCCGGGTAAAGGGTCTAAAGGTGGTAAGAAGAAGTGAAGATTCTAGTTTTTAGCTATTCCAGTTTTTAGCTTCTTGTCTTTTGCATGTACTGGTCGAGAATTGTGCGGGTACCGGCCCCCCGCTTTTTTATTTTGAAACTTGTATCTGTAATACAATTGAATAAAATGATCCTTTATTTGTACAGACTCCTGTTTGAATTTGAGAATGCATTTATTATTCATTTTTGCCCAAGTTTATTTATATGATATTGCAGCGGGCTTATGGTATGTTGTTTGAGCATTACTTTTGCCGATGTGGCTATACCATTTTGTATGTAACTATACCATGTTGCCCCCATACCATAAGCTTGCTGAAATATTTTATACTTCGAGGGGACTTGCACTCTTATTTTCTGAAGAATAATTATTTCATTCTTGAAGAAATTTTTTGTAGAGTACAACTCCCTTCATATAAGTTTTTACGCCTTGTCCTTCGAAGAAATCACTTTTTTCTTTTGCTTATGTACACATTTTACCAAGTGAATTCTTCTATGTGGTAAAGCGGGCCTCCGAAAGGTACTTTAACTTTTTCTTTTTGAGGAAGATTGTTTTCCAGAATAAGTAAATCAATCTTCCTTTGAAAGTTAAAGTGTGCTTTTGATGAGGATTTTTTTTAACATAGAAAGTTGTACCTCTGAGGAGGGATTTTTTCACGTTTCAACACTTGGAAGTTTTATTTCAATCTTGGTGAAACGTGTACCTCCAAAGAGTTGTGCCTTTGAAGAATGCTTTTTCACGTTTCAACACTTGGAAGTTTTATTTCAATCTCGGTGAAACATGGGCTTCCGAAGAGGTCTTTCTTTCGTTTGCATTTCAACTCTGGTGAAGTGAAATTCCGAAGAGCGGCTGTTACACTTCAACTCCTGGTGAAATGTGCCTCCGAAGAGGTCTTTATTTTGTTTGCATTTCAACTCTGGTGAAGTGAAATTCCGAAGAGCGGTTGTTACACTTCAACTCCTGGTGAAATGTGCCTCCGAAGAGGTCTTTATTTTGTTTGCATTTCAACTCTGGTGAAGTGAAATTCCGAAGAGCGGTTGTTACACTTCAACTCCTGGTGAAATGTGCCTCAGAGAGGGTTTTCATTGCCTGGAAGTTACTCTCTCATGGTTGGAGGGTCATGAATCCTCCAATTTTTTTTGTTGAGTAGAGAACTTTCTTTTTTGTGGCATATGACCCATTAGAGGTCTTTATCCTCCGAAGAGTTGTGCCTCCGAAGAGGACTTGTGCTGCCGATGATGGCTTTGGTTGTTTCCTTGTCCACTTGCTTATGCCTTTTCAGCGATCCTCTGTTTTTTCTTTTCAAGCACTCATTCCCTTTTCTTACAAGTAATTTGTTTAATCCAAGGAAGTGTACTTCATTGTCAGGCAAGTTCGTGAGAACGGGCATTAGCTTCTTAATTGGATGTTTGTTTGTTCAAACGATCTCAATTTATTAGCAAGGGCCCGTTTCTGTCGAAATCATAGGCCGTTCAATTGAAGTATTTCCAATCTAGGATTTGAATTCGGGGCTTTTGTGACTCGAAATTTGTTTGTTGAATGATGGCGAGAATCACTCGGTCTTATTATGTGCAAGTTTCATTGTCTGCAAAAATTTAAATCGACATTTCAGCAATACATTCTATGTACTTTTTATATCGAAAATAAAGCAAACATGTAATAATAATAAGGAACACAAGATTTATAGTGGTTCGGCCAGGAATTTGGGCCGACATCCACTTTATATTCTTTCATTATTTACTTGCATCAGTTTTACAATTGCTTTCAACTACAAGAATCATACATTCATAACTCTTTTTACAATATTTCAACAAAGTTTTCAAGTAAAGTATGGACGCAAGTGATTGTTGTTCCATGCCCTTGGAATTTGATCTCCTTCAACAGTAGTGAGTTTGAATGTGCCGTCAAGAAGCTTCTGACCTATGACATATGGTCCTTCCCAATTTGGCCCAAACACACCTGTCGCGGTCATAATTCTCTTCAGGACTAGATCTCCAATCTCAAAGCTGCGTTGGCGAACTTTGGAATTGAAATGTCTGGCTATCCTTTGCTGATGAGCTGCAATTCTGAGATTAGCTTCATCTCTTTTTTCATCAAGGAGATCTAGCGCTTCAAGCTGTAGCTTTTCATTTTATGCTTGATTGAAATGGATTCTTCTATGTGAAGGGACCTCTATTTCTACCGGAATCATTGCTTCTGACCCGTATGCCAATGAAAACGGGGTATGCCCGGTCGTAGTTTTGTGAGTAGTTCTGTATGCCCATAGTGTCGGTGGTAGCTTATCGACCCAACCACCTTTTGCTCTTTCAAGTTGCTTCTTGATGGTTGACTTAATAATTTTGTTCACGGCTTCCACTTGCCCGTTTGCCTGCGGATGAGCCACTGTTGAGAAGCTTTTCCAGATTTTGAATCGCTTGCAAAAATCTTGGAATTCTTCACTTTCAAATTGAGTACCATTATCTGTAATTATTTTTTGAGGCACACCATATCTGCAAATGATACTTTTAGTCACAAAGTTTATCATCTTTTTAGAGGTGATAGTAGCCAATGGTTCAGCTTCAGCCCATTTAGTGAAATAATCTACAGCAATAATGGCATATTTGATTCCAGATTTGGCAATTGGCAAAGGTCCTATAAGGTCTATCCCCCAGATTGCGAACGGCCATGGACTGACCATCTGTGTGAGTTCAATAGAAGGTGCTCTAGGAATTTTAGCAAATATTTGGCATCTGTCACACTTTCGGGAATAGCTTGCAGCATCTCGATTAATTTCTGGCCAAAAATATCTGTATCGGAGAATTTTCTTTGCTAATGTTTGGCCACCTGAATGATCACCACATTCTCCTCCATGTACCTCAGCTAAGATTGTTTGTGACTCTTCCCTGGATACACATCGAAGTAATGGCATTGAGAATCCCCGTCTGTATAATCGGCCATCCTGGATTACATAGCGAGAGGCTTTCCTTAGTAGCTTCTGTCTCTCTCTCGAATTTTCTGGCAAAGAACCTCTGAGTAGGTAGTCCAGTATAGGAGTCATCCATGACTCTTGTTCTTGAGATACATTCATAATCCAGTCTACATCCATCTCATCTGTACTTGGTGCTGACAGGACTTCTACGGGGACTAATCCCAATAGTTGAGCTTCACAAGAACTTGAATATTTTGCGAGGGAATCTGCCTTCATATTCTCTTCCCGGGGAATATGGCTTATTGAATAATGATCGAGCTCACATAGAAGTTCCCAAGCCTTTGACAAGTAGGCAGGCAGGTTTTCCCCTTTCGTTTGAAATATCTTCTTGACTTGGCATACAATAAGCTGAGAATCACTGAAGATCTGTAATGCTCGGATGTTTAGTTCTTTAGCGATTTTCAATCCTGCGATAAGAGCTTCATATTCTGCTTCATTGTTTGTTGAAGGAAATTCCAATCTTAGCGCATAACATAATGACCGACCTTCAGGGGTTTCAAGTACCACCCCGGCTCCAGAACAGTAGTCATTTCTCGCGCCATCAACATATAACTTCCATTGGATTGGGGAATCATTGATCGTTTCTTCCTCACCATTACCTTTTTCTGTGAATTCTGCAATGAAATCTGCTAAAGCTTGTCCGTTTATTGCTTTTCGGGGGTGATAAGTGATGTCATATTGACTGAGTTCAATGTTACACTTTAGAAGACGACCCGAAGTTTCAGGGCGAAACAGGACTTGCTTTAGAGGTTGATCAGTGAGGACTCTTATAAGATGAGCTTGGAAATATTGCCTCAACTTCCTTGATGCAATCAGTAGACAATAGGCGAGTTTTTCCAACTTGGAGTAATTCAGCTCTGCCCCTGTGAGTCTTTTGCTGATATAGTAAACCGGATGTTGAATCCTTTTGTCTTCTCGTATCAGTGCTGCACTTAGAGCATGAGATGATACTGCCAAGTATATAAGAAGATCCTCACCATTGCCGGGCCTAGAAAGTATTGGAGGCGTTTCCATATGACGGATCAACTCATCAAAAGCTTTTTGGCATTCGGGAGTCCATTCAAAGTTCTTCTTTCCTTTCTTCAGAGCGTCAAAGAATGGGATGCATTTATCTGTAGCTTTGGAAATGAACCGACTCAAGGTGGCGACTTTTCCATTGAGACTTTGTAATTCCTTCTTTGTTCTAGGAGCTTTGACTTCTTTTAAGGCAATAATTTGAGCTGGACTAGACTCAGTGCCCC
The DNA here is from genome assembly GCA_030765085.1 of Allium cepa. Classification (NCBI taxonomy): domain Eukaryota; kingdom Viridiplantae; phylum Streptophyta; class Magnoliopsida; order Asparagales; family Amaryllidaceae; genus Allium; species Allium cepa. Next base: position 29,389,485 of record CM060943.1, on the reverse strand, counting down.
TAGCGCTGACGATAAAACCTAAGAACTTTCCGGACTCGACCCCAAACGAACATTTCAAAGGGTTAAGCTTCATTCTGTATTTCCGGAGGACTGTGAACATTTCTGCTAAGTGTTCAATGTGATCCACTGCTTTCTTAGACTTTACTAACATGTCGTCGACGTAGACTTCCATAGTCTTACCCAATTGCGGTTTGAACATAGCATTAACAAGTCTTTGGTAGGTTGCCCCTGCGTTTTTCAACCCGAAGGGCATAACCCTGTAGCAATAAAGACCAACATCGGTGATAAAGCTCGTATCCTCCTGATCCGGCTCGTGCATCATGATCTGGTTATATCCGGAGTAGACATCCATGAAAGATAACAATTCATGTCCGGCGGTTCCATCTACCAGTTGATCGATCCTGGGTAATGGGAAGCAATCTTTGGGGCAAGCCTTGTTTAGATCAGAAAAATCGATGCAAAATCTCCATTTTCCATTAGCTTTCTTAACCAGCACAGGATTTGAAACCCAATTCGGATAGGTAGATTCTTTGATGAAGTTATTTTCCATGAGTCGATCAACTTCTTCTTTTCATGCTGCTGACCTTTCTGGACCTTGGGTTCTTCTTTTCTGTTTCACAGGTGTAAACTTTGGGTCAATATTCAGAGAGTGTACTGCAACTTCTGGGGATATTCCGCACATATCGGCATGAGTCCAAGCGAAGACATCCAGATTTGCTTTCAAAAAAGATATTAAGATATTCTGAATTGACACATTAAGCTGTGAACCCACATTCAACACCTTATTTGGGTCCTTCGGGTCAACAGGTACCGGTACCGTCTTCTCTACCGGTACTACTCTATTCTCCCCTGCACTGGCTTTTCTAGGATCCATCTCTTTTCGTGCCCCGCTATGCTCGCCAGTGCAGGGTCCGCCCCGTAATTGCTACAAGGCTGGTTCTTTGATGCGGACTGGGGTTGCCGCATCCTTTCCCATTTCTCTTTTCCTTGCCTCTCGCAGCTCTGTCAGATAACACTCCCGCTCGGCATTTTGATCCCCTTTTATAACTCCTACTCCATTGTCGGTAGGGAATTTAATGGTGAGGCACCATGGGGCCAGAACAGCTTTGAATGCTGCGAGAGTTGGACGGCCAAGGAAAGCATTATAAGCAGAAAATTCGTCGACAATCACAAAAGTTTGTTTGCGGACTACTTTCCTTTCTCCCTCTCCAAGTTCTACAAGTAGATCAATGGTTCCTATTGGTTGCTTCGGCTCCCCAGTGAAGCCAGCGATTTTCTGCGATGAGGCTTGTACATCGACCATAGGGATCTTCATTTGGTCGAATGTTTTCTTAAAGAGGATATTACAGGATGCGCCACAGTCAATGAGAACTCTCCTGACAATAGCTGGCCCGATACCAGCTGAGATGACTAAAGGATCCAAGGTAGGAGCTTCGACACCTATGGAATCCCTAGCTCTGAACACAATATCATCATTGAAAGTTTTCTGTTATTTCAGGGGCGTAGTGTCTTCCAAAACAAAGACATCTTCTTCGGCTGGTACATATTTCAAAGCCCTGGTATATCTCTCCATCTCACCCCAGCTCTTGCCAGCTGGGTGAGGTCCTCCTGTAATGACATTGATAATGGGCCTTCCAGATTCATGCCCTGCAGCCTTCTCACCTGACTTAGGCTGATGAGCAGGAGCTTGTTGCCCCTGACTTGACGAAGCAGGAGTGTTGCTATTCTTTTTCACAAATTGCTGCAGCTTGTTTTCCCTTAGCAACTCTTCAATCAGATTTTTCAACTGGCGGCATTCGTCTGTTTCATGACCGGGTTGATTATGGAAGCGGCAGAACTTCCCACTCTGTATAGCCTTTTTCCCGGTCCTCAGAGGAGGAGGTTTAGGAAAATCAACAGAATCTTTAATGGCAAGGTAGATATGCTCTGGCGTATCTGATAAAGGAGTATACTCTGATGGCTTGAAGGATCGAGGCTTCTTCAGATTACTCTGTTTCTTCCCACTGTTATTTTCCCTTTTTTGGCCTACAGATTCATTCTTGCGTGGAGCAACAGTGTTATCTTCAGCTTTTTCCAACACTGCCTTTACCGGTACAGGACGGCTTTCCAAGCGTATGAATTCATCTGCTTTTTTATAGAATTTTTCAAGGGAAGTTGGTTCCTTCATGTTTAGCCATTTCCCAAATTCGCTTGACTTGTCAATAGCCCTCATCAGATAAGTCAATATCATTCACGGTTCTGCATTGTCCACCTCAGCCAGCGCTATGTTAAAGCGATTCAAGAAAGATCTGATAGATTCACCTAGATTCTGTTCCAAACTCGACAGTGACATGATATCCTTGGCTTTTGAAGCATATAGTCTGAACTGCTCCTTGAATTTCCGGGTCAAGTCCGAAAACTGATCAATAGATCGGATTGGTAGCTTGGTGAACCACAGTAGAGCCACACCTTCTAGATATACAGGAAAATATCGGCACTTTATCTCATCAGAGGCTCTGGCACCTGTCATGTGCCAACATATTTATACAAGAATTCATTCGGATCACTTGTCCCCTTGTAAGCTGGTATGGTTGGAGGGACGAACTTCCTCGGAAATTCAGCCTTTAAGATTCTTTCAATAAACGGGGTTTTACTTGGGGCGAAACCCCATTCTTTCTTATCTTCAACCCTCTGCATACTCTCTTTCATGATTTGCCGGACCATTCCAGAAAGATACTCCTCATCATGTCGAGTTCTAGATCCACCAACCTCAGGAAGTGTTTACTCAAAGGGGCTAGCAGCCCTTTCAGGAGCATTCCTTTCTTCAGCATTATGAATGTTGCCAGCATAGTTCCTTTCATTACCTGCCGGTTGATGGTTTGCCCCAAGCAAATCGTTCAACTTATTCAGAATTAGAGCATTTTGGGCACTCTGAGCCTCTAATTGTGCATTTTGGGCATTTATCTGCTGGTTCAGCCCTAAGATTACAGCATCCAACTCCGCTTTTGTAACCCCGACAGATGGAGTGGGTTGATTAGGTACAGGGGAAGCGGAGGTTCCCTCTTGAACATTTCCAGATCTAACAGATCTACTCCTTCTCCCCGGAGCCATGATTTCAGATAAGCTTCTGGTTTTCAAGGAGATTCTCTCTACAAATCTTTGTGAAGCAATGATGATAATTCACCTGAATTGGGTTCTCAGTGAAAGCACCAAAAATGTTAACGCTAAAAATTGAACGCTAACACCCCGGTATGAAGAAGGTAATTGTGAAAGCACCACCCGATAGCTCGGGAATAGATTATAAGCAGATAATAGCAGAAAAGTAGTAAACAACAGCAATTTTATAGTGGTTCGGCTTAAGAGAGAGCCTACGTCCACTTTGAATATCTTTATTGACGATTTGATTACAAGTCGATGCAATTACACTTTGGTTACAACACACTTCGAGTTACAAGTGATTTAGAACAAGTAGCCTAAGCTTCAATGTCGATCAAAGTCTTTGAACTCATGTTGAAGATGTATGATTTCTTCGTGAAGTTCCTTGAAGTGTTCTTTGTATCTCAAAAGCTTTAAGTGTTGAAGTAGTTCGGAATGCAGCAGAGTAAAGGCGCTTCAAATGAATGAGCCAAAAGTCCCTTGAATGTTGGAGGTGGCCGTGTATTTATAGGAGTTTTCAGCCTTGAGTCGTGAATCATACCCGACTCATCGTTAACTCGTGGCCGAGTCAGGTTGGGTCGTGGATGACTCAACGGGTTGAACCCTAGCTTCGTACCAGAGCGCCTTCGATCTTCTGAATATAGCATAAGTCTTAAGTCGTCCACGAGTCATTCCTCTTTGATATCAATATTGTGATAGCGGGCTGCGACTTAGTAAGTTTAGGTTGTGGACGAGTCATGGTGAGTCGTCTCATGTTATCACGCGGCCGACCTACTGGCTTGGTCCAAAGAGATAAGTCATTCCCGAGTCAACCAAACATAACTCCCTTTATGCTAGCATGATTCGTACACGACTCATCACCGGTCGTAACTCGTCAACGAGTTATCTCATTTCAGCATGGTATTGAACTTGTCCTTTAAGTCGTAGGCTTCTTGAGTCGGTGACTTGTTGAGTCATGAGGCTTCCTGAGTCGTTGTAAGTTCTGAGTCGCTGCTTACCATGAGTCGTTGAAGCGATAGTCTTGATGAGTCGGTAACTCACTGAGCCGGCCTGCCTTGTGAACCGTTAACCCCTTGAGTCGTCCTATTCCTCGAGTAGATGAGTCGGTCCTTTGTTTGAGCAGATGAGTCGCTACCAGTTGAGTCGGTACCTTCCCTGAGTCGTAGCTCTAATGAGTCGTTGAATAAAACGAGGTTAACACCGTACGACCTTTAGAAATCGGTGCATGGATTTGAAATGGTGCAGTACCATGGTGCACCACTCTCCAGCGATGGTAACTCATAGACCAGCCACGGTGATCCCGTTTTACAGAAAAAATCCACGTGACGAAAAATGAAGGGTAAAAAACTCCCATGACCCGATTGAGGTACGGATATGATATTTTGGGTATGAAACTAACCAGTGATGGCTGAAAGCTATCATAGCTGTAGAACTCACAGATACCTTCGTTTTGGCTGGTTATGGCTCCCGTAACTCTAAAGGAGCCAAGAGTTATGTCCCTCCGAAAAATCGATATCCACAGGGTGCAACATCTACGGTGCAAGGTGCAACATCGGTCCAAAATGACGAAACAGTGCGTTACGACCTTTAGAAATGGGTGCATGGATTTGAAACGGTGCAGTACCATGGTGCACCACTCTCCAACGATGGTAAATCATAGACCAGCCACGGGGATACCGTTTTACAGAAAAAATCCGCTTGAGGAAAAACGAAGGGTAAAAAACTTCCATGACCCGATTGAGGTTCGGATAGGATTTTTTGGGTATGAATCAAACCAGTGACGGCAGAAAGCCGTCATAGCTGTAGAACTCACAGATACCTTCGTTTTGACTGGTTATGGCTCCCGTAACGCTAAACGAGCCAAGAGTTATGGCCCTCCGATGAATCGATATCCATAGGGTGCAACATCTATGGTGCAAGGTGCAACATCCGTCCAAAATGACGAAACAGTGTCGTACGACCTTTAGAAATGGGTGCATAGATTTGAAACGGTGCAGTACCATGGTGCACCACTCTCCTGCGATGGTAAATCATAGACCAGCCACGGTGATCCCGTTTTACAGAAAAAATCCACGTGACGAAAAATAAAGGGTAAAAAACTTCCATGACCCGATTGAGCTTCGGATAGGATTGTTTGGGTATGAAACTAACTAGTGACGACTGAAAGCTGTCATAGCTGTAGAACTCACAGATACCTTCGTTTTGACTGGTTATGGCTCCCGTAACTCTAAACGAGCCAAGAGTTATGTCCCTCCGAAAAATCGATATCCACAGGGTGCAACATCTATGGTGCAAGGTGCAACATCCGTCCAAAATGACGAAACAGTGCCATACGACCTTTAGAAATGGGTGCATTGATTTGAAACGGTGCACTACCATGGTGCACGACTCTCCAGTGATGGTAAGTCATAGACCAGCCACGGGGATCCCGTTTTACAGAAAAAAATCCACGCGAGGAAAAACGAAGGGTAAAAAACTTCCATGACCCGATTGAGGTTCGGATCGAATTTTTTGGGTATGAAACTAACCAGTGATGGCTGAAAGCCGTCATAGCTGTAGAACTCACGGATACCTTCGTTTTGACTGGTTATGGCTCCCGTAACTCTAAACGAGTCAAGAGTTATGGCCCTCTGAAGAATCGATATCCACAGGGTGCAACATCTACGGTGCAAGGTGCAACAACCGTCCAAAATGACGAAACAGTGTCGTACGACCTTTAGAAATGGGTGCATGGATTTGAAACGATGCAGTACTATGGTGCACCACTCTCCAGCGATGGTAAATCATAGACCAGCCATGGGGATCTCGTTTTACAGAAAAAATCCACGTGACGAAAAAACGAAGGGTAAAAAACTTCCATGACCCGATTGAGGTTCGGATAGGATTTTTGGGTATGAAATTAACCAGTGACGGATAAAAGCCTTCATAGGTGTAGAACTCACAGATACCTTCATTGTGACTGGTTATGGCTCCCATAACTCTAAACGAGCCAAGAGTTATGGCCCTCCGAAGAATCGATATCCACAGGGTGCAACATCTACGGTGCAAGGCGCAATATCCGTCCAAAATGACGAAACAGTGTCGTACGACCTTTAGAAATGGGTGCATGGGTTTGAAACGGTGCAGTGCCATGGTGACCACTCTCCAGCGATGGTAAATCATTGACGAGCCACGGGGATCCCGTTTTACAGAAAAAATCCACGTGAGGAAAAACAAAGGGTAAAAAACTTCCATGACCCGATTGAGGTTCGGAAAGGATTTTTCGGGTATAAAACTAACCTGTGACGGCAGAAAGCCTCATAGCTGTAGAACTCATAGATACCTTAGTTTTGACTGGTTATGGCTCCCGTTATTCTAAACGAGCCAAGAGTTATGGCCCTCCGAAGAATCGATATCCACAGGGTGCAACATCTATGGTGCAAGGTGCAACATCCGTCCAAAATGACGAAACAGTGCCGTACGACCTTTGGAAATGGGTGCATGGATTTGAAACGGTGCAGTACCATGGTGCACCACTCTCCAGCGATGGTAAGTCATAGACCTGCCACGGTGATCCCGTATTACAGAAAAAATCCACGTGAGGAAAAACGAAGGGTAAAAAACTTCCATGACCCGATTGAGGTTCGGATAGGATTTTTTGGGTATGAAACTAACCAGTGACGGCTGAAAGCCATCATAGCTGTAGAACTCACAGATACCTTCGTTTTGACTGGTTATGGCTCCTGTAACTCTAAACGAGCCAAGAGTTATGGCCCTCCGAAGAATCGATAACCATAGGGTTCAACATCTACGGTGCAAGGTGCAACATCCGGCCAAAATGACGAAACAGCGTCGTACGACCTTGAGAAAAGGGTGCATGGATTTGAAACGGTGCAGTATCATGGTGCACCACTCTCCAGCGATGGTAACTCATAGACCAGCCACGGGGATCCCGTTTTACAGAAAAAATCCACGTGATGAAAAACGAAGGGTAAAAAACTTCCATGAACCGATTGAGGTTCGGATAGGATTTTTTGGATATGAAACTAACCAGTGACGGCTGAAAGCCATCATAGCTGTAGAACTAATAGATACCATCGTTTTGACTGGTTATGGCTCCCGATACTCTAAACGAGCCAAGAGTTATGGCCCTCTGAAGAATCGATATCCACAAGGTGCAACATCTACGGTGCAAGGTGCAACATCCGTCCAAAATGACGAAACCGTGCCGTACGACCTTTAGAAATGGGTGCATGGATTTGAAATGGTGCAATACCATGGTGCACCACTCTCCAGCGATGGTAAGTCATAGACCAGTTACGGGGATCCCATTTTACAGAAAAAATCCACGTGAGGAAAAACGAAGGGTAAAAAACTTCCATGACCCCATTGAGGTTCAGATAGGATTTTTGGGTATGAAACTAACCAGTGATGGCTGAAAGCCATCATAGCTGTAGAACTCACAGATACCTTCGTTTTGACTGGTTATGGCTCCCGTAAATCTAAACGAGCCAAGAGTTATGGCCCTCCGAAGAATCGATATCCACAGGGTGCAACATCTACGGTGCAAGGTGCAACATCCTTCCAAAATGACGAAACAGTGTCGTACGACCTTTAGAAATTGGTGCATGGGTTTGAAACGGTGCAGTACCATGGTGCACCACTCTCCAGCGATGGTAAATCATAGACTAGCCACGGGGATCCCGTTTTACAAAAAAATCCACGTGACGAAAAAACTAAGGGGAAATAACTTCCATGACCCAATTGAGGTTCGGATAGGATTTTTTGGGTATAAAACTAACCAGTGACGGCTCAAAGCCGTCATAGCTGTAGAACTCACAGATACCTTTGTTTTGACTGGTTATGGCTCCCGTAACTCTAAACGAGCCAAGAGTTATGGCCCTCCGAACAATCGATATCCATAGGGTGCAACTTCTACGGTGCAAGGTGCAACATCCATCCAAAATGACGAAACAGTGTCGTACGACCTTTAGAAATGGGTGCATGGACTTGAAATGGTGCAGTACCATGGTGCACCACTCTTCAGCGATGGTAAATCATAGACCAGCCACGGGGATCCCGTTTTACAGAAAAAATCCACGTGACGAAAAAACGAAGGGTAAAAAACTTCCATGACCCGATTGATGTTTGGATAGGATTTTTAGGGTATGAAACTAACCAGTGACGGCCGAAAGCTATCATAGCTGTAGAACTCACAGATACCTTCTTTTTGACTGGTTATGGCTCCCGTAACTCTAAACGAGCCAAGAGTTATGGCCCTCCGAAGAATCGATATCCACAGGGTGCAACATCTACGGTGCAAGGTGCAACATACGTCCAAAATGACGAAACAGTGTCGTACGACCTTTAGAAATGGGTGCATGGACTTGAAACGGTGTAGTACCACGGTGCACCACCCTCCAACGATGGTAAATTATAGACCAGCCACGGGGATCCCGTTTTACAGAAAAAATCCACGTGAGGAAAAACGAAGGGTAAAAAACTTCCATGACCTGATTGAGGTTCGGATAGATTTTTTGGGTATGAAACTAACCAGTGACCGCTGAAAGCCGTCATAGCTGTAGAACTCACAGATACCTTCATTTTGACTGGTTAAGGCTTCCGTCTCTCTAAACGAGCCAAAAGTTATGGCCCTCCGAAGAATCGATATCCACAGGGTGCAACATCTACGGTGCAAGGTGCAACATCCGTCCAAAATGACGAAACACTGCGGTACGACCTTTAGAAATGGGTGCATGGATTTGAAACGGTGCAGTACCATGTTGCACCACTCTCCAACGATGGTAAATCATAGACCAGCCACGGGGATCCCGTTTTACAGAAAAAAACCATGTGACAAAAAACGAAGGGTAAAAAACTTCCCCGACCCGATTGAGGTTCGGATAGGATTTTTTGGGTATGAAACTAACCAATGACGGCTGAAAGCCATTATAGCTGTAGAACTCACAGATTCCTTCGTTTTAACTGGTTATGGCTCCCGTAACTCTAAACAAGCCAAGAGTTATGGCCCTTCGAAGAATCGATATCCACAGGGTGCAACATCTACGGTGCAAGATGCGACATCCGTCCAAAATGACGAAACAGTGTCGTACGACCTATAGAAATGGGTGCATGGATTTGAAACGGTGCAGTACCATGGTGCACCACTCTCTAGCGATGGTAAATCATAGACCAGCCACGGGGATCCCGTTTTACAGAAAAAATCCACGTGACGAAAAAACGAAGTGTAAAAAACTTCCTTGACCCGATTGAGGTTCGTATAGGATTTTTTGGGTATGAAGCTAACCAGTGACGGTAGAAAGCCATCATAGTTGTACAACTAACAGATACCTTCGTTTTGACTGGTTATGGCTCCCGTAACTCTAAACGAGCCATGAGTTATGGCCCTCCAAAGAATCGATATCCACAGGGTGCAACATCTACGGTGCAAGGTGCAACATCCGTCCAAAATGACGAAAAAATGCCGTACGACCTTTAGAAATGGGTGCATGGATTTGAAACGGTGCAGTAGCATGGTGCACCACTCTCCAGCGATGGTAAATCATAGACCACCACAGGGATCCCGTTTTTCATAAAAAATCCACGTGACGAAAAACGAAGGGTAAAAAACTTCCATGACCCGATTGAGGTTCGAATAGGATTTTTTGGGTATGAAACTAACCAGTGATGGCTGAAAGCCATCATAGCTGTAGAACTCACAGATACCTTCGTTTTGACTTGTTATGGCTCCCATAACTCTAAACGAGCCAAGAGTTATGGCCCTCCGAAGAATCGATATCCATAGGGTGCAACATCTACGGTGCAAGGTGCAACATCAATCCAAAGTGACGAAACAGTACCGTACGACCTTTAGAAATGGGTGCATGGATTTGAAACGGTGCAGTACCATGGTGCACCACTCTGCAGCGATGGTAAATCATAGACCAGCCACGGGGATCGCGTTTTACAGAAAAAATCCACGTGACGAAAAACGAAGGGTAAAAAACTTCCATGACCCGGTTGAGGTTCGGATAGGATTTTTTGGGTATGAAACTAACCAGTGACGGCTGAAAGCCTTCATAGCTGTAGAACTCACAGATACCTTCGTTTTGACTGGTTATGGCTGCCGTAACTCTAAACGAGCCAAGAATTATGTCCCTCCGAAAAATCGATATCCACAGGATGCAACATCAACGGTGCAAGGTGCAACATCGGTCCAAAATGACGAAACAGTACCGTACGACCTTTAGAAATGGGTGCATGGATTTGAAACGGTGCAGTACCATGGTGCACCACTCTCCAGCGATGGTAAATCATAGACCAGCCACGGGGATCCCGTTTTATAGAAAAAATCCACGTGAGAAAAAACGAAGGGTAAAAAACTTCCGTGACCCGATTGAGGTTCGGATAGTATTTTTTGGGTATGAAACTAACCAGTGATGACTGAAAGCCGTCATAGCTGTAGAACTCACAAATACCTTCGTTTTGACTGGTTATGGCTTCCTTAAGTCTAAACGAGCCAAGAGTTATGGCCCTCCGAAGAATCGATATCCACAGGGTGCAACATCTACGGTTCAAGGTGCAACATCCGTCCAAAATGACGAAACAGTGTCGTACGACCTTTAGAAATGGGTGCATGGATTTGAAACGGTGCAGTACCATGGTGCACCACTCTCCAGCGATGGTAAACCATAGACCGGCCATGGGGATCCCGTTTTACAGAAAAAATCCATGTGACGATAAAATGAAGGGTAAAAAACTTCCTTGACCCGATTGAAGTTCGGATAGGATTTTTTAGGTATGAAACTAACCAGTTGTTATCCCGCTTTTTAGCAAAGCCGTGATATCAAAGGATCGATCAAAAGCAAAAGACAATTCATCTCAGAGATTGGTTGTTTTTCACTCCGCTATGGATATCGATGAATTTTGTCCGAGTCCGGATCAGGCCACAATTGATAGGACATGACAAGAAGGGTCGTAGGAGTCGTCATTTAAAATTTCAAGTCAATCCGAGTTCGTATGCTCAAGATATGATGGATTCAATTTGAGAAAGGTAGTCATTGCCTGGTTCGAACCCATCACGTTGAAGTACTTCGAAACCATCACCTTCGGACCCATCTACTTCGAAACCATGTAGTTTGAACCCATCCAAAATCCTTCCTTCGAACCCATCACTACCTGCCATGTTCGAACCCATCGGCCACCGCTAACTTCGAATCGATTGCATTCGAATCCATCAGCACGTTCGTATCCATGCTCAAGCACTGTTTCGTACCCATTAATGGCTTGCGTCTTCGTATCCATGAGCGTTGTATCATTCATGCCAGTGCCTAGTTCGAATCGATGATCGTTCGAGTCCATCGCGGAGCTTCATTTCGTATCCATCACATGTATCGATACGAACTTGCCATCGATACGAAGGAAGCTCCCTCCCCTCGGTTCGAACTAGACAGATGCAGGTCAAACACGAGAGCTACGTAGTTGATTGATTCAAACTACACAACGGTCATCGATACGAAGTCAGCAAAATCCATGGGTTCGAAGCAGTCAACACGGAGAAAAAGTAGGATCGATGAGAGGAGTGCGCGCCACGTCACTACAGTACCACGTGCTTCCATCGATTCGAATGCATGGGTTCGAAGTCATGGGTTCGAACAAAACAGCCAACCGAAAAACACCATTTCAAACCGATCATATCTCTTAAACCACTGATCCAAATGCAACCAAATTTTCATAGTAGCTTCCATACAAGGTAAAGATTGTTCCTGCCAAGTTTCAGCTCGATTGGACCATTTCTTGATGGGTTTGAAATCACTTCGAATCGATGTCAGATCGAGACGAAACTTGGTGGGGTCGGTCGCGTGGGCCCACTCACGTGCCAGAAGAAGTCTCCCGAAGTTTGAGCGAGATCTGGGCCTCCAACGCCTATAAATAGCACCCTGAAGCCTTCAGAAAAGGGGATTTTTGAGAGCTTCTGCCATTGAACGTCAAGACTCTGCCGAATTCAATTCTATTCATCATAATCGCTGTTGTATTCAGATTTCAAAGCTATTATCAACTGTAATCCATTGTAATCGATCAAATCAAGCAAAGCAATAAAGAGAAAACCTTCAAAGTGAACGTAGGCATGAACGCAGAATCACTATAAATCCTGTGTCTGCAATTGTTATTTGTGAATTATTGTGATTGTGATTGCTTAGATCTGAGTTTTGTGTTGATTATTATCGATTGGAGTACGTAAACGGGTGCTTGCACGACATTGGGTGTTTGTGACCAATTTTGGCGCAAACATTTTGGTGCTTTCACTGAGAATTGAACTCAGGAGATTCTGAATTTAGAGACTTAGGAATTCATATCTGAGAACTATGACGAGACAATCAAGCCGAAGGCCAAGGCCAGAGAGAAGCGAACATCAAGGAAGTCAAGAGGCTTCCTCAGGAGCGAATCAACCATCGATCTTCATCACTAGGGACGAGATGGAGACTATGATGAAGAGGCAAGAGGAGTTGATCCAGAGCTTATTCCAACAGATAGGACGACTTGGGGCACAGAATAGGGAAGCCAATAGAGTCCAGAACGGAGCAGGACCATCCGGCGTCGCACCTGGATTAGGGGGCACACCCATGGAAAACGTTGATCCAGTTTCGGAGAGAGAAAGAGGTGCATCTGCGCAACCCGATAGTGGTAGAGGAGTGAACGCACAGTCAAGGGAGCAGGTCCCGGAGTTCCCTCATGAATTCGGGGGGCAGGTTGAAAGTAGTGAATGAAAATTACATCTTGGAGACAACGATAGGTTGGCAGAGATGGTTAAGCGAGCTTTGAGAGGCGGTTTGTTGAACAAAGATTTGGAGGATGTTAACAGGAGTCCTTTCACTTCAGCAGTCAGGCAAGCTAGGAACCCACCGGATTTCAAATTACCATCGTTGGATATGTATGACGGAAGAACGGACCCCACGGTCCATCTGACAAAATATATGAGGCATATGGAAGTGCTGGGGGCATTAGAGGAGGTTATGGCCCGGTGCTTCCCATTATACTTGGCGGATGTTGCGGCGTTATAGTTCAGGCAACTTGAGAGTGGATCCATCGGAACATGGAATGATTTAACTGTGAGATTTATGAGGCAATTCAGGGTTCACATTACAAGACCCAAGAATGTGATGACGTTGGCAACCATAAAAAAGAAGGCTGGAGAGTCGTTGAGGAGTTTCCTGACGCGGTTCAATGCGGCAACAGCTTCGGTGGATCGACCGGATCCATCCATGGTTATGATGGCGGCTGTGTCCGGAATAGAAGACGGAACGGAGTTTAAAAATTCATTAACTAAGGATCCACCCGTGGATCTGGGAGAATTCTATCATGATGCGGAAAAGTTTTTACGATTAGAAGATGCGAATGCAGAAAGAGAAGAAGGAGATGGGATAGAAGTTTATGCACTTAAAGACGAAAAGCCTCCTAGAAGTGACTCAGACAAGGATAAAGGTAAAAGAAAGATTGAGAATGACGGAGACAGATCAAAGCGGCAACGGAGGGAGCCGTGATTCACCACATACACTGAGTTGAATGAGAGCCTGCAACGAATTTATCAGGATACCAAAGAGCAGATTCCGTATCGTAGGCCAATGCGAAGGGATCCAACTTCTGACGAAAGGAAATCAGATAAGTTTTGTGTATTCCATGAATTAAACGGTCATAACACTAATGATTGTAGGCACCTGAAGGATGAGATGGAAAGGCATATCAGGAACGGTATGCTCCTTCAATATGTAAGGAGACGAGCTCCTGTGGCAGAACCAGAGCGACTACCATCCACATCAGCTAGAGGCGACCCTGAATCAAGGCACTGTTTTGTTATCAATTGAGTGAAATAACGATGAACAAGTTGTAAGCTTCCACCAACGCAATTAAATCATTTACACATGTGCGAGATCGCGAACGATCTCCAGGCATGCTCTGAGTGATCATTGACCGTTTCGTAGTGGGAACTTACACTTCGACATCCATGCTTTGCTTTCGTTTCGTTTTGATTTGAACATTTAGACTTTGTTTGTTTGGACGTTTCTGTTTTAAAACTCATCTGTTTAATAGATATTTTGATTCTGATAACTCTGGAATGGCTAAGCTACCTACACATGTATGGGTCGCGAACGATCCTTAGGCATGCTCCGAGATGGCGATGAACCGCCCTGACAAACGATCCAGGAACTCACCCGAACGTGACCCTTGCATCGATAACATCAAGCCCTCCCGGGCACACTTTATCGCCTCGAACGGCATCCGACCTCGAACGGTCACAATTCACTTATATGACAGTTGATCGCGAACAATCACAATCCGCCTCGAACGACACCCGACCGCGAACGGTCATGATTCACTTATTACGAAATCCGACCTCGAACGGTGACCATTCGCCTTGAACGGCACCTGATCGCGAACGGTCACCATTCGCCTTGAACGGCACTTGATCGCGAATGATCATCATTTGCCACGAACGGCTGTCGACCGCGAACGGTCCCATCTCATCGTTTGCCGCGAACGGCATCGACCGCGAACGGTCCTATTCCATCCTATGCCACGAACGGCGCAGACCGCGAACGGTCCCGATTCACCTCAAGCAGCATGCGATCCCGAACGATCGACGCATGGATTTATACGCTCGACCGCGCACGGTCACACTTCACCTCGAATGACTCGATCATGAACGATCGTCATTTGAAGTTAAGCGCTTGACCACGAACGGCCGCACTTCATCTCAAATAGCTCGATCCCGAACGATCGTCATTTGAGGCCATATGAAACTATCAAGTTCTTTGCAGGTTGATAATAGGATACGAACATCCAACTCAAGGCATTACAAAACACACCTTCCTACCGCAAAGCATGTTTTGGGGGGCAAATGTTATCCCGCTTTTTAGCAAAGCCGTGATATCAAAGGATCGATCAAAAGCAAAAGACAATTCGTCTCAGAGATTGGTTGTATTTCACTCCGCTATGGATATCGATGAATTTTGTCCGAGTCTAGCTCAAGCCACAATTGATAGGACATGACAAGAAAGGTCGTAGGAGTCGTCATTTCAAATTTCAAGTCAATCCGAGTTCGTATGCTCAAGATATGATGGATTCAATTTGAGAAAGGTAGTCATTGCCTGGTTCGAACCCATTACGTTGAAGTACATCGAAACCATCACCTTCGGACCCATCTACTTCGAAACCATGGAGTTCGAACCCATCCAAAATCCTTCCTTCGAACCCATCACTACCTGCCATGTTCGAACCCATCGGCCACCGCTAACTTCGAATCGATTGCATTCGAATCCATCAGCACGTCCGTATCCATGCTCAAGCACTGTTTCGTACCCATTAATGGGTTGCTTCTTCGTATCCATGAGCGTTGTATCATTCATGCCAGTGCCTAGTTCGAATCAATGATCGTTCGAATCCATCGCGGAGCTTCATTTCGTATCCATCACATGTATCGATACGAACTTGCCATCGATACGAAGGAAGCTCCCTCCCCTCGGTTCGAACTAGACAGATGCAGGTCAAACATGAGAGCTACGTAGTTGATTGATTCAAACTACATAACGATCGTCGATACGAAGTCGGCAAAATCCATGGGTTCGAAGCGGTCAACACGGAGAAAAAGTAGGATCGATGCGAGGAGTGCGCGCCACGTCACTACAGTACCACGTGCTTCCATCGATTCGAATGCATGGGTTCGAAGTCATGGGTTCGAACGAAACAGCCAACCAAAAAACACCATTTCGAACCGTTCGTATCTCTTAAACCACTGATCCAAATGCAAACAAATTTTCACAGTAGCTTCCATACAAGGTAAAGATTGTTCCTGCCAAGTTTCAGCTCGATTGGACCATTTTTTGATGGGTTCGAAATCACTTCGAATCGATGTCAGATCGAGACGAAACTTGGTGGGGTCGGTCGCGTGGGCCCACTCACGTGCCAGAAGAAGTCTCCCGAAGTTTGAGCGAGATCTGGACCTCCAACGCCTATAAATAGCACCCTGAAGCCTTCAGAAAAGGGGATCTTTCGAGAGCTTCTTCCATTGAACGTCAAGACTCTGCCGAATTCAATTCTATTCATCATAATCGCTGTTGTATTCAGATTTCAAAGCTATTATCAACTGTAATCCGTTGTAATCGATCAAATCAAGCAAAGAAATAAAGAGAAAACCTTCAAAGTGGACGTAGGCACGAACGCCGAACCACTATAAATCATGTGTCTGCAATTGTTATTTGTGAATTATTGTGATTGTGATTACTTAGATCTGAGTTCTGTGTTGATTATTATCGATTTGAGTATGTAAACGGATGCTTTCACGACATTGGGTGTTTGTGACCAATTTTGGCGCAAACACCATTGACGGCTGAAATCCATCATAGCTGTAGAACTCACAGATACCTTCGTTTTGACTGGTTATGGCTCCCGTAAGTCTAAACGAGCCAAGAGTTATGTCCCTCCGAAAAATCGATATCCACAGGGTGCAACATCTACGGTGCAAGGTGCAACATCCGTCCAAAATGACGAAACAGTGCTGTACGACCTTTAGAAATGGGTGCATGGATTTGAAACGGTGCAGTACCATGGTGCACCACTCTCCAGCGATGGTAAATCATAGACCAGCTGTTTGCACAAAAAATGGGCAAACACCCTTAAGTCGTGTGATTCTGTAGATTTTACGTTGTTCTTTGTAATTTGGATGATTTATGCAAATATATAAAAAGCAGGGACTAAACTGTAAAAGACACACAGATTTATAGTGGTTCGGCGTTCGTGCCTACGTCCACTTTGAAGGTTTTCCCTTTATTGCTTTGCTTGATTAGATTGATTACAACGGATTACAATCTGAAAAATAGCTAAAAGAATTGAATTCAGCAGAGTCTGGGCTTGCTTTCTCTCTCCTGAATCTCCTCCCCCTTTCTGAATGACCAGGGGGTCTATTTATAGGCGTGGAAGGCTGGAATCCTGCCCAAAACCTGGGGAGGCTGCGTGGCACGTGACTGGGGGCCCACAGACCCGTGTTCTTGGAGTACGTGCTGTGTTTGGGATCGATTCGAAATGAACTTCGAATCGATCAAGAAATTGTCCGATTGAGATGAAACTTGGCGTGGACGTTCTTCATCATGTAGACGAGCTACTGTAAAAATTTCATGGGATTTGGATCAGTAGATTGAGAGAAATGATCGGTTCGAAATTGGGCGTTCGTCCTACTGTTTGCTTCGACTCCACTTGTTGTCTCATTCGAACCCATATGGTTCGAATCCATATGGTTCGAATCCATACGGTTCGAACCCATGCAGTTCGAATCCATGGATTCGAATCCATATGGTTCGACTCCATACAGTTCGAATCCATGATTTTGTATGCGTGCGCTGTGTGGGTGGATTCGAAGCTGATGGATGCGAGGCCGATGGAGTCGAAGTCTTAGATGGATTCGAAGTGGAGTATGTGATAGGGTCGAAGCAAGGACATCGATTCGAAGTTTGGACACAGAAGGGCTTCGGTTGAATGGATACGAAGCTAGGTGGGGGTTCACTTGATGGAGTCGAAGGTGATGGATTCGAAGGTTGGTGATGGATTCGAAGGTTCTGATGGAGTCGAAGGTTCTGATGGAGTCGAAGGTGATGGATTCGAAGGTTGGTGATGGATTCGAAGGTTCTGATGGAGTCGAAGGTTCTGATGGAGTCGAAGGTGATGGATTCGAAGGTTGGTGATGGATTCGAAGGTTCTGATGGAGTCGAAGGTTCTGATGGAGTCGAAGGTGATGGATTCGAAGGTGAGTGATGGAGTCGAAGGTTCTGATGGAGTCGAAGGTGATGGATTCGTTGCTTTTGATGGAGTCGAAGGTTGGCGATGGATGGGTTCGAACTAAGTGGGTTCGAAGGAGTGATCGTGGATGGGTTCGAACGGCATGGGTTCGAAGCAGAGATAGTGGATGGGTTCGAACAGCATGGGTTCGAAACGGAGATAGTGGATGGGTTCGAATAGGAGGGTTTCGAATACCATGGGTTCGAATATGATGGGTTCGAACATGATGGGTTCGAACCGAGCAATGTACACCTTCTTAACTTGAACCCATCATAACTTGAGCATATGACCTCGGATTGACTTGAAATTTGAAATGCTGGCTCCTATGGTTTTTCTTGCCACGCCTCATAAATTGCGGCCCGTTCCGGACTCGGATAAAATTCACTGATATCCATAGCGAAATGAAGTGCAACCAGCCTCTGAGGCGAACTGTCTTTTGTTTTTGTCCAATCTTTTGGTATCACGGCTTTTGCCCAAAAAGCGGGATAACATTTTGCCCCCCAAAACATGCCTTGCGGTAGGAAGGTGTGTTTTGCAATGCCTTGAGTTGGATGTTCATATCCTGTCGTCAACCTGTAAAGAACTTGATAGTTTTATATGTCCTCAAGTGACGATCGTTCGTGATCGAGTTATTCGGGATGGAGCGCGGCCGTTCATGGTCAAGCGCCTTACTTCAGATGACGATCGTTCGTGATCGAGTCATTTGAGGGAAAGTGCGACCCTGCGCGGTCAAGCGCGTAAATCCATGCGTCGATCATTCGGGGTCGATCCACTTGCGGTGAAATGCGACCGTTCAAGGTCAAGCGCCTAATTTCGAATGACGACCGTTCGCGATCGAGTCATTCGAGGTAAGGTGCGACAGTGCCCGGTCTTATACTTAAAATCCATGTGTCGATCGTTCGGGATCGAGTAATCTGTGATAAAATGCGACCGTTCAGGGTCAAGCGCTCAACTTCAAATGACGACCGTTCGAGATCGAGTCATTCGAGGTAAAGTGCGACAGTGCGCGGTCAAGTGGTGGACCTCAAATGACGACCGTTCGCGATCGAGCCATTTGAGGCAAAGTGAATTGTGCCGTTCGAGGCGGACCTCAAATGACGACCGTTCGCGATCGAGCCATTTGAGGCAAAGTGAATTGTGCCGTTCGGGGCGGACCTCAAATGACGATCGTTCGCGATCGAGCCATTTGAGGCAAAGTGAATTGTGCCGTTCGAGGCGGACCTCAAATGACGACCGTTCGCGATCGAGCCATTTGAGGCAAAGTGAATTGTGCCGTTCGGGGCGGACCTCAAATGACGACCGTTCGCGATCGAGCCATTTGAGGCAAAGTGAATTGTGACCGTTCGCGATCGTGTGCCGTTCGAGGCGAGTTTGTGACTGTTCGAAGTCGGGTGCCGTTCGAGGCGAGTTAGCGTGCCCGGGAGGGCTTGATGTTTTGGATGCCAGGGTCACGCTCGGGTGAGTTCCTGGATTGTTTGTGTGCCTGTTGAAGGCGAATCAGTGTGCCCGGGGGGGCATGATACTGTTGATACCAGGTTCATGTTCGCGTGGGTCCCTGCATCATTTGTTTAGGTATATCACTATCTCAGAGCATGCTTAGGGACCGTTCGCGACCCCGTACATGTGCAAGTAGCCTAGCCATTTCAGAGTTATCAGAATCAAATATTTATTCAACAGATGAGTTTTAAAAACAGAAATGTCCAAATAAACCGAGTTCAAATGTCCGAATTAACATGAAATAAAAACAAAGCAAAGATGTCGAAGTGCAAGTTCCTACTTCGAAATAATCAATGATCATTCAGAGCATGCCTGGAGAACGTTCGCGATCTCGTACATGTGTAAATGATTTAGTTGAGTTAGTGGAAGCTTGCGACTTGTTCATCGATGTTTTAACTAATTGATAACCAAACGATGTCCTGAATCAGGGTTACCCCTGGTTGATGTAGATGGGGGCCGTTCCGGCTCCGCTGCTGAAGCTCGCCTTCTCACATACTGAAGGAGCATACCGTTCCTGATGTGCGCTTCCACCTCATCCTTCAGATGCCTACAATCATTAGTGTTATGACCGTTTAATTCATGAAATACGCAAAACTTATCTGATTTTCTTTCGCTAGAGGTTGGATCCCTCAGCATTGGTCTGCGATACGGAATCTGCTCCTTGGTATCCTGATAAATGCGTTCCAAACTCTCAGTCAGCTCGGTGTAGGTAGTGAATCGCGGCTCTCTCCGTTGCCGTTTTGACCTGTCATCATAATCCTCAGCCCTTCGTTTTCCTTTATCCTTGTCTGAGTCCTTTTCGATAGGCTTTCTGTCTTTAAGCATATAAACCTCTATTCCCTCTCCTTCTTCTCTTTCTGCATTCGCATCCTCTAAACGTAAAAACTTTTCTGCCTCGTTGTAGAATTCCTCTAGATCCACGGGTGGATCCTTAGTCAATGAATTGTTGAATTCTGTGCCGTCAGCTACTCCGGACACAGCTGCCATTACCACCATGGACGGATCCGCTCGGTCCACTGAAGCTGCTGCTGCATTGAATCGTGCTAGATAACTCCTCAAGGTCTCTCCGGCTTTTTGCTTCAGGGTTGCCAAAGTCATCACATTCTTGGGTCTCGTAATGTGAACCCTGAATTGCCTCATAAATTTCTCAATTAAACCGTTCCATGTTCCGATGGATCCATTCTCTAATTGCCTAAACCACAACGCCGCAATATCTGTCAGGTACAATGGGAAGCACCGAGCCATGACTTCCTCTGATGCCCCCAGCACTTCCATATGCCTCATATACTTTGTTAGATGAACCGTGGGGTCCGTTCTCCCGTCATACATGTCCAATGATGGTAACTTGAAATCCGGTGGGTTTCTAGCTTGTCTAATTGCCGTAGTGAAAGGACTCCTATTAACATCCTCCAAATCCTTGTTTACCAACCCGCCTCTCATAGCTCTTCTAACCATCTCTGCCAATCTGTCGTTGTCACCGAGATGCAATCTTTGTTCATTACTTTCAACCTGCCCCCCGAGTTCACGAGGGAATTCTCGAATCTGCCCCCTTGACTGAGTGTTCATTCCTCTGTTGCCTCCAGGTTGCGTGGGTACTCCTCTCTCTCCCTCCGGGACTGGATCTTCGTGCTCCAAGTGTGCGCCTCCTAATCCAGGTGCTATGTCGGACGGTCCAGCTCCGTTCTGAACTCCATTAGTTTCTCTATTCTGTGTTCCAAGTTGTCCAATTTGTTGGAATAAGCTCTGAATCAACTCCTCCTGTCTCTTCATCATTGTCTCCATTTCATCCCTAGTGATGTAGATTGATACTTGATTCCCTCCTGAGGAAGCTTCTTGACTTCCTTGTGGTTCACTTCTCTCAGACCTTGGCCTTCTACTCGATTGTCTCGCCATAATTCCTAGACCTGAACTCCTGGATTTTCAAATTCAACTTCTTCCTGAAGTCAATTCTCAGTGAAAGCACCAAAATGTTTGCACAAAAAATGGGCAAACACCCTTAAGTCGTGTGATTCTGTAGATTTTACGTTGTTCTTTGTAATTTGGATGATTTATGCAAATATATAAAAAGTAGGGACTAAACTGTAAAAGACACACAGATTTATAGTGGTTCGGCGTTCGTGCCTACGTCCACTTTGAAGGTTTTCCCTTTATTGCTTTGCTTGATTAGATTGATTACAACGGATTACAATCTGAAAAATAGCTAAAAGAATTGAATTCAGCAGAGTCTGGGCTTGCTTTCTCTCTCCTGAATCTCCTCCCCCTTTCTGAATGACCAGGGGGTCTATTTATAGGCGTGGAAGGCTGGAATCCTGCCCAAAACCTGGGGAGGCTGCGTGGCACGTGACTGGGGGCCCACAGACCCGTGTTCTTGGAGTGCGTGCTGTGTTTGGGATCGATTCGAAATGAACTTCGGATCGATCAAGAAATTGTCCGATTGAGATGAAACTTGGCGTGGACGTTCTTCATCATGTAGACGAGCTACTGTAAAAATTTCATGGGATTTGGATCAGTAGATTGAGAGAAATGATCGGTTCGAAATTGGGCGTTCGTCCTACTGTTTGCTTCGACTCCACTTGTTGTCTCATTCGAACCCATATGGTTCGAATCCATATGGTTCGAATCCATACGGTTCGAACCCATACAGTTCGAATCCATGGATTCGAATCCATATGGTTCGACTCCATACAGTTCGAATCCATGATTTTGTATGCGTGCGCTATGTGGGTGGATTCGAAGCTGATGGATGCGAGGCCGATGGAGTCGAAGTCTTAGATGGATTCGAAGTGGAGTATGTGATGGGGTCGAAGCAAGGACATCGATTCGAAGTTTGGACACAGAAGGGCTTCGGTTGAATGGATACGAAGCTAGGTGGGGGTTCACTTGATGGAGTCGAAGGTGATGGATTCGAAGGTTGGTGATGGATTCGAAGGTTCTGATGGAGTCGAAGGTTCTGATGGAGTCGAAGGTGATGGATTCGAAGGTTGGTGATGGATTCGAAGGTTCTGATGGAGTCGAAGGTTCTGATGGAGTCGAAGGTGATGGATTCGAAGGTTGGTGATGGATTCGAAGGTTCTGATGGAGTCGAAGGTTCTGATGGAGTCGAAGGTGATGGATTCGAAGGTGAGTGATGGAGTCGAAGGTTCTGATGGAGTCGAAGGTGATGGATTCGTTGCTTTTGATGGAGTCGAAGGTTGGCGATGGATGGGTTCGAACTAAGTGGGTTCGAAGGAGTGATCGTGGATGGGTTCGAACAGCATGGGTTCGAAGCAGAGATAGTGGATGGGTTCGAACAGCATGGGTTCGAAACGGAGATAGTGGATGGGTTCGAATAGGAGGGTTTCGAATACCATGGGTTCGAATATGATGGGTTCGAACATGATGGGTTCGAACCGAGCAATGTACACCTTCTTAACTTGAACCCATCATAACTTGAGCATATGACCTCGGATTGACTTGAAATTTGAAATGCTGGCTCCTATGGTTTTTCTTGCCACGCCTCATAAATTGCGGCCCGTTCCGGACTCGGATAAAATTCACTGATATCCATAGCGAAATGAAGTGCAACCAGCCTCTGAGGCGAACTGTCTTTTGTTTTTGTCCAATCTTTTGGTATCACGGCTTTTGCCCAAAAAGCGGGATAACACCAGCCACGGGGATCCCGTTTTACAGAAAAAATCTACGTGGCGATAAAACGAAGGGTAAAAAACTTCCTTGACCCGATTGAGGTTCGGATAGGATTTTTTGGGTATGAAACTGACCAGTGATGGCTAAAAGCCATCATAGCTGTAGAACTCACAGATACCTTCGTTTTGACTGGTTATGACTCCCGTAACTCTAAACGAGCCAAGAGTTATGGCCCTACGAAGAATCGATATCCACAGGGTGCAACTTCTACGGTTCAAGGTGAAACATCCATCCAAAATGACGAAACAGTGCCGTATGACCTTTAGAAATGGATGCATGGATTTGAAACGGTGCAGTACCATGGTGCACCACTCTCCAGCGATGGTAAATCATAGACCAGCCACAGGGATCTCGTTTTACAGAAAAAATCCATGTGACGAAAAAACGTAGGGTAAAAAACTTCCATGACCCGATTGAGGTTTGGATAGGATTTTTTGGCTATGAAACTAACCAGTGACGGCTGAAAGCTAGAATAGCTGTAGAACTCACAGATACCTTCTTTTTGACTGGTTATGGCTCTCGTAAGTCTAAACGAGCCAAGAGATATGGCCCTCCGAATAATCGATATCCACAGGGTGCAACATCTACGGTGCAAGGTGCAACATCCATCCAAAATGACGAAACAGTGCCGTAAGACCTTTAGAAATGGGTGCAAGGATTTGAAACGGTGCAGTACCATGGTACACCACTCTCCAGCGATGGTAAATCATAGACCAGCCTTGGGGATCCCGTTTTACAGAAAAAATCCACGTGACGAAAAAACAAAGGGTAAAAAACTTCCATCACCCGATTGAGGTTTGGATAGGATTTTTTTGGTATGAAACTAACCAGTGACGGCCGAAAGCTATCACAGCTGTAGAACTCACAGATACCTTCGTTTTGACTGGTCATGGCTCCCGTAACTCTGAACGAGCCAAGAGTTATGGCCCTTCAAAGAATCGATATCCACAGGGTGCAACATCTACGGTGCAAGGTGCAACATCCGTCCAAAATGACGAAACAGTGCCGTACGACTTATACAAATGGGTGCATGGATTTGAAACGGTGCAGTACCATGGTGCACCACTCTCTAGCAATGGTAAATCATAGACCAGCCAAGGGATCCCGTTTTACAGAAAAAATCCACGTGACGAAAAAACGAAGGGTAAAAAACTTCCTTTACCCGATTGAGGTTCGGATAGGATTTTTTGGGTATGAAACTAACCAGTGACGGCAGAAAGCCGTCCTAGTTGTACAACTCACGGATACCTTCATTTTGACAGGTTATGGATCCCGTAACTCTAAACGAGCCATGAGTTATGGCCCTCCAAAGAATCGATATCCACAGGGTGCAACATCTACGGTGCAAGGTGCAACATCCGTCCAAAATGACGAAACAGTGCCGTACGACCTTTAGAAATGGGTGCATGGATTTGAAACGGTGCAGTACCATGGTGCACCACTCTCTAGCGATGGTAAATCATAGACCAGCCATGGGGATCCCGTTTTACAGAAAAAATCCACGTGACGAAAAACGAAGGGTAAAAAACTTCCATGACCCGATTGAGGTTCGGATATGATTTTTTGGGTATGAAACTAACCATTGACGGCTGAAAGCCACCATAGCTGTAGAACTCATAGATACCTTCGTTTTGACTGGTTATGACTCTCGTAACTCTAAACGAGCCAAGAGTTATGGCCCTCCGAAGAATCGATATCCATAGGGTGCAACATCTACGGTGCAAGGTGCAACATCCGTCCAAAATGACGAAACAGTGCCGTACGACCTTTAGAAATGGGTGCATGGATTTGAAACGGTGCAGTACCATGGTGCACCACTCTCCAGCGATGGTAACTCATAGACCAGCCACGGGGATCCCGTTTTACAGAAAAAATCCACATGACGAAAAACGAAGGGTAAAAAACTCCCATGACCCGATTGAGGTTCGGACAGGATTTTTTGGGTATGAAACTAACCAGTGACGGCTGAAAGCCATCATAGCTGTAGAACTCGCAGATACCTTCGTTTTGACTGGTTATAGCTCCCGTAACTCTAAACGAGCCAAGAGTTATGGCCCTCCGAAGAATCGATATCCACAGGGTGCAACATCTACGGTGCAAGGTGCAACATCCGTCCAAAATGACGAAACAGTGTCGTACGACCTTTAGAAATTTGTGCATGGATTTGAAACGGTGCAGTAACATGGTGCACCACTCTCCAGTGACGGTAAATCATAGACCAGCCACGGGGATCCCGTTTTCCAGAAAAAAATCCACGTGAGGAAAAACGAAGGGTAAAAAACTTTCATGACCCGACTGAGGTTCGGATAGGATTTTTTAGGTATGAAACTAACCAGTGACGGCTGAAAGCCATCATAGCTGTAGAACTCACAGATACCTTCGTTTTACTGGTTATGGCTCCCGTAACTCTAAACGAGCCAAGAGTTATGGCCCTCCGAAGAATCGATATCCACAGGGTGCAACATCTACGGTGCAAGGTGCAACATCCGTCCAAAATGACGAAACAGTGTCATACGACCTTTAGAAATGGGTGCATGGATTTGAAACGGTGCAGTACCGTGGTGCACCACTCTCCAGTGACGATAAATCATAGACCAGCCACGGGGATCCCGTTTTCCAGAAAAAATCCACGTGAGGAAAAACGAAGGGTAAAATACTTCCATGACCCGATTGAGGTTCGGATAGGATTTTTTAGGTATGAAACTAACCCGTGATGGCTAAAAGCCGTCATAGCTGTAGAACTCACAGATACCTTTGTTTTGACTGGTTATGGCTCCAGTAACTCTAAACGATCCAAGAGTTATGGCCCTCCGAAAAATCGATATCCATAGGGTGCAACATCTACGGTGCAAGGTGCAACATCCGTCCAAAATGACGAAATAGTGCCGTACGACCTTTAGAAATGGGTGCGTGGATTTGAAACAGTGCAGTACCACGGTGCATCACTCTCCAGCGATGGTAACTCATAGACCAGCCACGGGGATCCCGTTTTACAGAAAAAATCCACGTGACGAAAAACGAAGGGTAAAAAACTTCTATGACCCGATTGAGGTTCGGATAGGATTTTTTGGGTATGAAACTAACCAGTGATGGCTGAAAGCTGTCATAGCTGTAGAACTCACAGATACCTTCATTTTGACTGGTAATGGCTCCCGTAACTCTAAGCGAGCCAAGAGTTATGTCCCTCCGAAGAATCGATATCCACAGGGCGCAACATCTACGGTGCAAGGTGCAACATCCGTCCAAAATGACGAAACAGAGACGTACGACCTTTAGAAATGGGGGCATGGATTTGAAACGGTGCAGTACCATGGTGCACCACCCTCCAGTGATGGTAAATCATAGACCAGCCACGGGGATCCCGTTTTATAGAAAAAATCCATGTGAGGAAAAACGAAGGGTAAAAAACTTCCATGACCCGATTGAGGTTCGGATAGGATTTTTTGGGTATGAAACTAACCAATGACGGCTGAAAGCTGTGTTAGCTGTAGAAATCACAGATACCTTCGTTTTGACTGGTTATGGCTCCCGTAATTCTAAACGAGCCAAGAGTTATGGCCTTCCGAAGAATCGATATCCACAGGGTGCAACATCTACGGTGCAAGGTGCAGCATCCGTCCAAAATGACGAAACAGTGCGGTACGACCTTTAGAAATGGGTGCATGGAGTTGAAACGGTGCAGTACCATGGTGCACCACTCTCCAGCGATGGTAAATCGTAGACCAGCCACGGGGATCACGTTTTACAAAAAAATCCACGTGACGATAAAACGAAGGGTAAAAAAACTTCCTTGACCCGATTGAGGTTCGGATAGAATTTTTTGGGTATGAAACTAACCAGTGATGGCTGAAAGCTGTCATAGCTATAGAAATCACAGATACCTTCCTTTTGACTGGTTATGGCTCCCGTAACTCCAAAAGAGCCAAGAGTTATGGCCCTCCGAAGAATCGATATCCACAGGGTGCAACATCTACGGTGCAAGGTGCAACATCCGTCCAAAATGACGAAACAGTGTCGTACGACCTTTACAAATGGGTGCATGAAACGGTGCAGTACCATGGTGCACCACGCTCCAATGATGGTAAATCATAGACCAGCCAAGGGGATCGCGTTTTACAGAAAAAATCCACGTGAGGAAAAACGAAGGGCAAAAAACTTTCATGACCTGATTAAGGTTCGGATAGGATTTTTTGGGTATGAAACTAACCAGTGACGGCTTAAAGCTGTCTTAGCTGTAGAACTCACAGATACCTTCGTTTTAGCTGGTTATGTCTCCCGTAACCCTAAACGAGCCAAGAGTTATGGCCCCCCGAAGAATCGATATCCACAGGGTGCAACATCTACGGTGCAAGGTGCAACATCCGTCCAAAATGACGAAACAGTGCGGTACGACCTTTAGAAATGGGTGCATGGAGATGAAACGGTGCAGTACCATGGTGCACCACTCTCCAGCGATGGTAAATCATAGACCAGCCACGGGGATCCCGTTTTACAGAAAAAATCCACGTGACGATAAAACGAAGGGTAAAAAACTTCCTTGACCCGATTGATGTTCGGATAGGATTTTTTGGGTATGAAACTAACCAGTGATGGCTGAAAGTTGTCATAGCTATAGAACTCACAGATACCTTCCTTTTGACTGGTTATGGCTCCCGTAACTCTAAACAAGCCAAGAGTTATGGCCCTCTGAAGAATCAATACCCACAGGGTGAACATCTACGGTGCAAGATGCAACATCCGTCCAAAATGACGAAACAGTGCCGTACGACCTTTAGAAATGGGTGCATGTATTTGAAACAGTGCAGTACCATGGTGCACCACACTCAAGCGATGGTAAATTATAGACCAGCCACGGGGATCGCGTTTTACAGAAAAAATCCACGTGAGGAAAAACGAAGGGTAAAAAACTTCCATGACCCGATTGAGGTTCGGATAGGATTTTTTGGGTATGAAACTAACCAGTGACGGCTGAAAGCTGTCATAGCTGTAGAACTCACAGAAACATTTTTTTTGACTGGTTATGGCTCCTGTAACTCTAAACGAGCCAAGAGTTATTGCCCTCCGAAGAATCGGTATCCATAGGGTGCAGCATCTACGGTGCAAGGTGCAACATCCGTCCAAAATGACGAAACAGTGCCGTACGACCTTTAGAAATGGCTGCATGGATTTGAAACGGTGCAGTACCATGGTGCACCATTCTCCAGCGATGGTAAATCGTAAACCAGCCACGGGTATCCCGTTTTACAGAAAAAATCCACGTGACGATAAAACGAAGGGTAAAAAACTTCCTTGACACGATTGAGGTTCGGATAGGTTTTTTTGGTTATGAAACTAACCAGTGACGGTTGAAAGCCATCAAAGCTGTAGAACTCGCAGATTCTTTCATTTTGACTGGTTATGGCTCCCGTAACTCTAAACGAGCCAAGAGTTATGGCCCTCCAAAGAATCGATATCCATAGGGTGCATCATCTACGGTGCAAGGTGCAACATCCGTCCAAAATGACGAAACAGTGTCGTACGACCTTTAGAAATGGGTGCATGGATTTGAAACGGTGCAGTACCATGGTGCACCACTCTCCAGTGATGGTAACTCATAGACCAGCCACGGGGATCCCGTTTTACAGAAAAAATCCACGTGAGGAATAACGAAGGGTAAAAAACTTCCATGACCCGATTGAGGTTCGGATATGATTTTTTGGTTATGAAACTAACCAGTGATGGATGAAAGCAGTCATAGCTATAGAACTCACAGATACCTTTGTTTTGACTGGTTATGGCTCCCGTAACTTTAAACGAGCCAAGAGTTTTGTCCCTCCGAAGAATTGATATCCACAGGGTGCAACATCTACGGTGCAAGGTGCAACATCCGTCCAAAATGAGGAAACAGTGCAGTACGACCTTTAGAAATGGGTGCATGGATTTGAAATGGTGCAGTACCATGGTGAACCACTCTCCAGCGATGGTGAATCATAGACCAGCCACGTGTACCCCGTTTTATAGAAAAAATCCACGTGAGGAAAAACGAAGGGTAAAAAACTTCCATGACCCGATTGAGGTTCGGATATGATTTTTTGGGTATGAAACTAACCAGTGACGAAAGAAAGCCGTCATCCCTGTAGAACTCACATATACCTTCGTTTTGACTAGTAATGGCTTCCGTAAATCTCAACGAGCCAAGAGTTATGGCCCTCCGAAGAATCGATATCCACAGGGTGCAACATCTACGGTGCAAGGTGCAACATCCGTCCAAAATGACGAAACAGTGCGGTACGACCTTTAGAAATGGGTGCATGGATTTGAAACGGTACAGTACCATGGTGCACCACTCTCCAGCGATGGTAAATCATAGACCAGCCACGGGATCCCGTTTTACAGAAAAAATACACGTGACGATAAAACAAAGGGTAAAAAACTTCCTTGACCCGATTGAGGTTCGGATAGGATTTTTTGGGTATGAAACTAACCAGTGACGGCTGAAAGCTGTCATAGCTGTAGAACTCACAGATATTTTCCTTTTGACAGGTTATGGCTCCCGTAACTCTAAATGAGCCAAGAATTATGGCCCTCCGAAGAATCGATATCCATAGGGTGCATCATCTACGGTGCAAGTTGCAACATCCGTCCAAAATGACGAAACAGTGTCGTACGACCTTTAGAAATGGGTGCATGGATTTGAAATGGTGTAGTACCATGGTGCACCACTCTCCAGCGATGGTAACTCATAAACCAGCCACAGGGATCCCCTTTTAGAGAAAAAATCCACGTGACGAAAAACGAAGAGTAAAAAAATTCCATGACCCGATTGAGGTTTGGATAAGATTTTTGGGTATGAAACTAACCAGTGACGGCTGAAAGCTGTCTTAGCTGTAGAACACATAGATACCTTCCTTTTGACAGGTTATGGCTCCCGTAACTCTAAATGAGCCAAGAGTTATGGCTCTCCGAAGAATCGATATCCATAGGGTGCATCATCTACAGTGCAAGGTGCAACATCCGTCCAAAATGTCGAAACAGTGTCGTATGACCTTTAGAAATGGGTGCATGGATTTGAAATGGTGTAGTACCGTGGTGCACCACTCTCCAGCGATGGTAACTCATAGATCAGCCACGGGGATCGCCTTTTACAGAAAAAATCCACTTGACGAAAAACGAAGGGTAAAAAACTTCCATGACCCGATTGAGGTTCGGATAGGATTTTTTGGGTATGAAACTAACCAGTGATGGCTGAAAGCTATCATAGCTGTAGAACTCATAGATACCTTCCTTTTGACTGGTTATGGCTCCCGTAACTCTAAACGAGCCAAGAGTTATGGCCTTCCGAAGAATCAATTTCCACAGGGTGCAACATCTACGGTGCAAGGTGCAACATCCGTCCAAAATGACGAAACAGTGTCGTACGACCTTTAGAAATGGGTGCATGGATTTGAAACGGTGCAGTACCGTGGTGCATCAGTCTCCAGCGATGGTAACTCATAAACCAGCCTCGGGGATCCCGTTTTACGGAAAAAATCCACGTGACGATAAAACGAAGGGTAAAAAACTTCCTTCACCCGATTGAGGTTCGGATAGGATTTTTTGGATATGAAACTAACCAGTGACGGCTGAAAGCTGCCATAGCTGTAGAACATATAGATACCTTCCTTTTGACAGGTTATGGCTCCCGTAACTCTAAATGAGCCAAGAGTTATGGCTCTCCGAAGAATCGATATCCATAGGGTGCATCATCTACAGTGCAAGGTGCAACATCCGTCCAAAATGTCGAAACAGTGTCGTACGACCTTTAGAAATGGGTGCATGGATTTGAAATGGTGTAGTACCGTGGTGCATCACTCTCCAGCGATGGTAACTCATAGACCAGCCACGGGGATAGCCTTTTACAGAAAAAATCCACGTGACGAAAAACGAAGGGTAAAAAACTTCCATGACCCGATTGAGGTTCGGATAGGATTTTTTGGGTATGAAACTAACCGGTGATGGCTGAAAGCTATCATAGCTGTAGAACTCATAGATACCTTCCTTTTGACTGGTTATGGCTCCCGTAACTCTAAACGAGCCAAGAGTTATGGCCTTCCGAAGAATCAATATCCACAGGGTGCAACATCTACGGTGCAAGGTGCAACATCCGTCCAAAATGACGAAACAGTGCCGTACGACCTTTAGAAATGGGTGCATGTATTTGAAACGGTGCAGTACCATGGTGCACCACACTCCAACGATGGTAAATCATAGACCAGCCACGGGGATCGCGTTTTACAGAAAAAATCCACGTGAGGAAAAATGAAGGGTAAAAAACTTCCATGACCCGATTGAGGTTCGGATAGGATTTTTTGGGTATGAAACTAACCAGTGACGGCTGAAAGCTGTCATAGCTGTAGAACTCAACGATACCTTTTTTTTACTAGTTATGGCTCCCGTAACTCTAAACGAGCCAAGAGTTATGGCCCTACGAAGAATCGATATCCACAGGGTGCAGCATCTACGGTGCAAGGTGCAACATCCGTCCAAAATGAAGAAACAGTGCCGTACGACCTTTAGAAATGGCTGCATGGATTTGAAATGGTGCAGTGCCATGGTGCACCACTCTCCGGCGATGGTAAATCATATACAAGCCACGGGGATCCCGTTTTACAGAAAAAATCCACGTGACGATAAAACGAAGGGTAAAAAACTTCCTTGACCCGATTGAGGTTCGGATAGGATTTTTGGGTATGAAACTAACCAGTGATGGCTAAAAGCTGTCATAGCTGTAGAACTCACAGATACCTTCCTTTTGACTGGTTATGGCTCCCGTAACTCTAAACGAGCCAAGAGTTATGGCCCTCCGAAGAATCAATATCCACAGGGTGCAACATCTACGGTGCAAGGTGCAACATCCGTCCAAAATGACGAAACAGTTTCGTACTGTTTGCACCAAAATTGGGCAACAACCTTCGGGAGTTTTTTGAAGAGATAATAAATGAAGAACTTAAACTGAAAACGAGGATTATCTAACAAAAACTCCAAGTCACAGAAAAGTAAATTGCACAGAAGACAAGAATTTATAGTGGTTCGGCGATGCGCCTACGTCCACTATGAAGTTTTATCGCTTTATTGCTTAATACTTGAAGGTTACAAGTGTTTTGAAGCAAATTACAACAGACAACATACTTAAATTCGAAATCAGTAGCCAAGGTGGTGGTATGGAGTTATTCTGGCAGCGTTTAGGCGTACTCTATCTCTCCAAATTCTCTGACCCCCTTTCTGAATGACCAGGGGCTCTATTTATAGGCGTGGAAGGCCAAAATCCCACCTAAAACTCAGGGAGGCTGCTTGGCACGTGAGGGGGCCCATAATCCCGCGTTCTCGGGATCCGTGCCCAATTTGGGATCGATTCGAAGTAAGGTTCGAATCGATCAATAATGCATCCAATCAAGGCGAAATTTGGCGTGGACATTCTTCAGTGTATAATCAAGCTTCTGTGAAAATTTCATAGCGTTTGGATCAAGGGATTGAGATATATCACCGATTCAAGATTGCGTCTTCGTGTACCCTGTTTGCTTCGACTCGGTCCTATGGACTCGTTCGAATCCATGTGGTTCGAATCCATATGGTCCGAATCCATATGGTTCGAAACCATAGGTTCGAATCAATCCTTTTGAATGTGGAGGCGGCGACGTGGTGCTCTGGTGGATTCGAGGCTATCGGTTCGAAGAAGTGCTCCCTTCGAGTCGATTAAATTCACGTTCCTTCGTATCGATCTTGGAAGGCAGTGGTTGATCGATACGAAGTTTCCTTTGCTCACTGGGTTCGAAGAATGCTACGGCCTGGAGTCGAAGCCATTATGGGTTCGAACGCGGGCGCGTGACGATGGGTTCGGAGCAAGGTGACTGGGATGGATTCGAATCGATGTGTGGTCGATCGATTCGAACTAGGGCATGCGCGAATGGCTTCGAAGCATGGCTGTTGAGGTCTTGTTCGATGGAGTCGAAATTGATGGATGTGAGGTAAGCACTGGCTGATGGATTCAAACTAGACGGGTTCGAATTATATGGGTTCGAACCAAATGAAGGGGTGATGGATTCGAATCGAGCAAGGTCCATCTCTCTCAACTTGAATCCATCATAACTTGAGCATACGACCTTGGATTGACTTGAAATTTGAGATGCAGATTTTTATGATCTTTCTCGTCATACCCTATCGATTGTGGCCTGATCCGGACTCGGACAAAATTCATCGATATCCATAGCGAAGCTAAGTATGATCAATTTCTGAGACGAACTGTCCTTCGTTAAAGATCGATCTTTTGGTATCACGGCTTTGCCAAGAATCGGGATAACATATACGACCTTTAGAAATGGGTGCATGTATTTGAAATGGTGCGGTACCATGGTGCACCACACTCCAGCGATGCTAAATCATAGACCAGTCACGGGGATCGCGTTTTACAGAAAAAATCCATGTGAGGAAAAATGAAGGGTAAAAAACTTCCATGACCCAATTGAGGTTCGAATAGGATATTTTGGGTATAAAACTAACCAGTGACCGCTGAAAGCTGTCATAACTGTAGAACTCGCAGATACCTTTTTTTTGACTGGTTATGACTCCCTTAACTCTAAACGAGCCAAGAGTTATGGCCCTCCGAAGAATCGATATCCACAGGGTGCAGCATCTACGGTGCAAGGTGCAACAACCGTCCAAAATGACGAAACAGTGCGGTACGACCTTTAGAAATGGGTGCATGGAGTTGAAACGGTGCAGTACCATGGAGCACCACTCTCCAACGATGGTAAATCATAGTCCAGCCACGGGGATCTCGTTTTACAAAAAAAATCCACGTGACGATAAAACGAAGGGTAAAAAACTTCCTTGACCCGATTGAGGTTCGGATAGGATTTTTTGGGTATGAAACTATCCAGTGATGGCTGAAAGCTGTCATAGTTGTAGAACTCACAGATACCTTCCTTTTGACTGGTTATGGCTCCCGTAACTCTAAACGAGCCAAGATTTATGGCCCTCCGAAGAATCAATATCCACAGGGTGCAACATCTACGGTGCAAGGTGCAACATCCGTCCAAAATGACGAAACAGTTCCGTACGACCTTTAGAAATGGGTGCATGTATTTGAAACGATGCAGTACCATAGTGCACCACACTCCAGCGATGGTAAATCATAGACTAGCCACGGGGATCGCGTTTTACAGAAAAAATCCACGTGAGGAAAAACGAAGGGTAAAAAACTTCCATGACCCGATTGAGGTTCGTATAGGATTTTTTGGGTATGAAACTAACCAGTGACGGCTGAAAGATGTCGTAGCTGTAGAACTCACAGATACCTTCATCCTGACTGGTTATTGCTCCCGTAACTCTAAACGAGCCAAGAGTTATGGCCCTCCGAAGAATCGATATCCATAGGGTGCAACATCCACGGTGCAAGGTGCAACATCCGTCCAAAATGACGAAACAGTGTCGTACGACCTTTAGAAATGGGTGCATGGATTTGAAACGGTGCAGTACCATGGTGCACCACTCTCCAGCGATGGTAACTCATAGACCAGCCACGGGGATCTCGTTTTACAGAAAAAATCCATGTGACGAATAACGAAGGGTAAAAAACTTACATGACCCGATTGAGGTTCGGATAGGATTTTTTGGTTATGAAACTAACCAGTGACGGCTGAAAGCAGTCATAGCTGTAGAACTCACAAATACCTTCGTTTTGACTGGTTATGGCTCCCGTAACTCTAAACGAGCCAAGAGTTATGTCCCTCCGAAGAATCGATATCCACAGGGTGCAACATCTACGGTGCAAGGTGCAACATCCGTCCAAAATGACGAAACATTGCCGTACGACCTATAGAAATGGGTGCATGGATTTGAAACGGTGCAGTACCATGGTGCACCACTCTCTAGCGATGGTAACTCATAGACCAGCCACGGGGATCCTGTTTTACAGAAAAAATCCACGTGACGAAAAACGAAGGGTAAAAAACTTCCATGACCCGATTGCGGTTCGGATAGGATTTTTTGGGTATGAAACTAACCAGCGACGGCTGAAAGCTATCATAGCTGAAGAACTCACAGATACCTTCGTTGTGACTGGTTATGGCTCCCGTAACTCTAAACGAGCCAAGAGTAATGTCCCTCCGAAAAATCGATATCCACAGGGCGCAACATCTACGGTGCAAGGTGCAACATCCGTCCAAAATGATGAAACAGTGCCGTACGACCTTTTGAAATGGGGGCACGGATTTGAAACGGTGCAGTACCATGGTGCACCACTCTTCAGCGATGGTAAATCATAGACCAGCCACGGGGATACCGTTTTACAGAAAAAATCCACGTGAGGAAAAACAAAGGGTAAAAAACTTCCATGGCCCGATTGAGGTTCGGATAGGATTTTGGGTATGAAACTAACCAGTGACGGCTGAAAGCTGTCTTAGCGGTAGAACTGACATATACCTTCGTTTTGACTGGTTAAGGCTCCCGTAACTCTAAACGAGCCAAGAGTTATGGCCCTCCGAAGAATCGATATCCACAGGGTGCAACATCTACGGTGCAAGGTGCAACATCCGTCCAAAATGACGAAACAGTGCGGTACAACCTTTAGAAATGGGTGCATGGAGTTGAAACAGTGCAGTACATGGTGCACCACTCTCCAGCGATGGTAAATCATAGACCAGCCACGGGGATCCCGTTTTACAGAAAAAAATCCACGTGACGATAAAACGAAGGGTAAAAAACTTCCTTTACCCGATTGAGGTTCGGATAGGATTTTTTGGGTATGAAACTAATCAGTGATGGCTGAAAGCTGTCATAGCTGTAGAACTCACAGATACCTTCCTTTTGACTGGTTATGGCTCCCGTAACTCTAAACGAGCCAAGAGTTATGGCCCACCGAAGAATCAATACCCACAAGGTGCATCATCTACAGTGCAAGGTGCAACTTACGTCCAAAATGACGAAACAGTGCCGTACGACCTTTAGAAATGGGTGCATGAATTTGAAACGGTGCAGTACCATGGTGCACCACACTCCAGCGATGGTAAATCATAGACCAGCCACGGGTATCGCGTTTTATAGAAAAAATCCACGTGAGGAAAAACGAAGGGTAAAAAACTTACATGACCCGATTGAGGTTCGGATAGGATTTTTTGGGTATGAATCTAACCAGTGACGGCTGAAAGCTTTCATAGCTGTAGAACTCACTGATACCTTTTTTTGACTGGTTATGGCTCCCGTAACTCTAAACGAGCCAAGAGTTATGGCCCTCCGAAGAATCGATATCCATAGGGTGCAGCATCTACGGTGCAAGGTGCAACATCCGTCCAAAATGACGAAACAGTGCCGTACGACCTTTAGAAATGGCTGCATGGATTTAAAACGGTGCAGTACCATGGTGCACCACTCTCCAGCGATGGTAAATCATAGACCAGCCACGGGGATCCCGTTTTACAGAAAAAATCCACGTGACGATAAAACGAAGGGTAAAAAACTTCCTTGACCCGATTGAGGTTCGGATAGGCTTTTTTGGTTATGAAACTAACCAGTGACGGCTGAAAGCCATCATAGCTATAGAACTCGCTGATACCTTCGTTTTGACTGGTTATGGCTCCCGTAACTCTAAACGAGCCAAGAGTTATGGCCCTCCAAAGAATCGATATCCACAGGGTGCGACATCTACGGTGCAAGGTGCAACATCCGTCCAAAATGACGAAACAGTGCCGTACGACCTTTTGAAATGGGTGCATGGATTTGAAACGGTGCAGTACCATGGTGCACCACTCTCCAGCGATGGTAACTCATAGACCAGCCACGGGGATCCCGTTTTACAGAAAAAATCCACGTGACGAATAACGAAGGGTAAAAAACTTCCATGACCCGATTGAGGTTCGGATAGGATTTTTTGGTTATGAAACTAACCAGTGATGGCTGAAAGCAGTCATAGCTGTAGAACTCACAGATACCTTTGTTTTGACTGGTTATGGCTCCCGTAACTTTAAACGAGCCAAGAGTTATGTCCCTCCGTAGAATCGATATCCACAGGATGCAACATCCGTCCAAAATGACGAAACAGTGCCGTACGACCTTTAGAAATGGGTGCATGGATTTGAAATGGTGCAGTACCATGGTGAACCACTCTCCAACGATGGTAAATCATAAACCAGCCACGTGGACCCCGTTTTACAGAAAAAATCCACGTGAGGAAAAAGGAAGGATAAAAAACTTCCATGACCCGATTGAGGTTCGGATATGATTTTTTGGGTATGAAACTAGCCAGTGACGGCTGAAAACCGTCATAGCTGTAGAACTAACAGATACCTTCGTTTTCACTAGTTATGGCTCCCGTAACTCTAAACGAGCCAAGAGTTATGGCCCTCCGAAGAATCGATATCCACAGGGTGCAGCATCTACGGTGCAAGGTGCAACATCCGTCCAAAATTACGAAACAGTGCGGTACGACTTTTAGAAATGGGTGCATGGAGTTGAAACGGTGCAGTACCATGGTGCACCACTCTCCAGCGATGGTAAATCATAGACCAGCCACGGGGATCGCGTTTTACAGAAAAAATCCACGTGAGGAAAAACGAAGGGTAAAAAACTTCCATTACCCGATTGAGGTTCGGATAGGATTTTTTTGATATGAAACTAACCAGTGACAAATGAAAGCTATCATAGCTGTAGAACTCACAGATACCTTCCTTTTGACAGGTTATGGCTCCCGTAACTCTGAAGAGCCAAGAGTTATGGCCCTCCGAAGAATCGATATCCATAGGGTGCATCATCTACAGTGCAAGGTGCAACATCCGTCCAAAATGACGAAACAGTGCCGTACGACCTTTAGAAATGGGTGCATGGATTTGAAACGGTGTAGTACCATGGTGCACCACTCTCCAAAGTGGGAACTCATAGACCAGCCACGGGGAACCCCTTTTATAGAAAAAATCCACGTGACGAAAAACAAAGGGTAAAAAACTTCCATGACCCGATTGAGGTTCGGATAGGATTTTTTGGGTGTGAAACTAACCAATGATGGCTGAAAGCTTTCATAGCTGTAGAACTCACAGATACCTTCCTTTTGACTTGTTATGGCTCCCGTAACTCTAAACGAGCCAAGAGTTATGGCCCTCCGAAGAATCAATATCCACAGGGTGCAACATCTATGGTGCGAGGTGCAACATCCGTCCAAAATGACGAAATATTGTCGTACGACCTTTAGAAATGGGTGCACGTATTTGAAATGGTGCAGTACCATGGTGCACCACACTTCAGCGATGGTAAATCATAGACCAGCCATGGGGATCGCGTTTTACTGAAAAAATCCACGTGAGGAAAAATGAAGGTTAAAAAACTTCCATGACCCGGTTGAGGTTCGGATAGGATTTTTTGGGTATGAAACTAACCAGTGACGGCTGAAAGCAGTCATAGCTGTAGAACTCACAGATACCCTTTTTTGACAGGTTAGGGATCCCGTAACTCTAAACGAGCCAAGAGTTATGGCCCTCCGAAGAATCGATATCCATAAGGTGCAGCATCTACGGTGCTTGGTGCAACATCCGTCCAAAATGACGAAACAGTGCCGTACGACCTTTAGAAATGGCTGCATGGATTTGAAACGGTGCAGTACTATGGTGCACCACTCTCCAGCGATGGTAAATCATAGACCAGCCACGGGGATCCCGTTTTACAGAAAAAATCCACGTGACGATAAAACGAAGGGTAAAAAACTTCCTTGACCAGATCGAGGTTCGGATAGGATTTTTTGTGTATGAAACTAAATAGTGATGGCTGAAAGCTGTCACAGCTATAGAACTCACAGATACCTTCGTTTTGACTGGTTATGGCTCCCGTAACTCTAAACGAGCCAGGAGTTATGGCCCTCCGAAGAATCGATATCCACAGGGTGCTACATCTACGGTGCAAGGTGCAACATCCGTCCAAAATGACGAAATAGTGCCGTACGACCTTTAGAAATGGGTGCATGGATTTGAAACGGTGCAGTACTGTGGTGCATCACTCTCCAGCGATGGTAACTCATGGACCAGCGACGGGGATCCCGTTTTACAGAAAAAATCCACGTGACGAAAAACGAAGGGTAAAAAACTTCTATGACCCGATTGAGGTTCGGATAGGATTTTTTGGGCATGAAACTAACCAGTGATGGCTCAAAGCTTTCATAGATGTAGAACTCACAGATACCTTCGTTTTGACTAGTTATGGCTCCCGTAACTCTAAACGAGCCAAGAGTTATGTCCCTCCGAAGAATCGATATCCTCAGGGCACAACATCTACGGTGCAAGGTGCAACATCCGTCCAAAATGACGAAACAGTGCCGTACGACATTTAGAAATGGGGGCATGGATTTGAAACGGTGAAGTACCACGGTGCACCACTCTCCAGCGATGGTAAATCATAGACCAGCCACGGGGATCCCGTTTTACAGAAAAAAATCCACGTGAGGAAAAACACAGGGTAAAAAACTTCCATGACCCGATTGAGGTTCGGATAGGATTTTTGGGTATGAAACTAACCAGCGACGGCTGTAAGCTGTCTTAGCTGTAGAACTCACAGATACCTTCATTTTGACTGGTTATGGCTCCCGTAACTCTAAACGAGCCAAGAGTTATGGCCCTCCGAAGAATCGATATCCACAGGGTGCAACATCTCCGGTGCAAGGTGCAACATCCGTCCAAAATGACGAAACAGTGCGGTACGACCTTTAGAAATGGGTGCATGGAGTTGAAACGGTGCAGTACCATGGTGCAACACTCTCCAACGATGGTAAATCATAGACCAGCCACGGGAATCCCGTTTTACAGAAAAAATCCACGTGACGATATAACGAAGGGTAAATAACTTCCTTGACCCGATTGAGGTTCGGATTGGATTTTTTGGGTATGAACCTAACCAGTGATGGCTGAAAGCTGTCATAGCTGTAGAACTCACAGATACCTTCCTTTTGACTGGTTATGGCTCCCGTAACTCTAAACGAGCCAAGAGTTATGGCCCTCCGAAGAATCAATATCCACAGGGTGCAACATCTATGGTGCAAGGTGCAACATCCGTCCAAAATGACGAAACAGTGTCGTACGACCTTTAGAAATGGGTGCATGTATTTGAAACGGTGCAGTACCATGGTGCACCACACTCCAGCGATGGTAAATCATAGACCAGCCACGGGGATCGCGTTTTACAGAAAAAATCCACGTGAGGAAAAATGAAGGGTAAAAAACTTCCATGACCCGATTGAGGTTCGGATAGGATTTTTTGGGTATGAAACTAACCAGTGACGGCTGAAAGCTGTCATAGCTGTAGAACTCACAGATACCTTTTTTTGACTGGTTATGGCTCCCGTAACTCTAAACGAGCCAAGAGTTATGGCCCTCCGAAGAATCGATATCCATAGGGTGCAGCATCTACGGTGCAAGGTGCAACATCCGTCCAAAATGACGAAACAGTGCCATACGACCTTTAGAAATGGCTGAATGGATTTGAAACGGTGCAGTACTATGGTGCACCACTCTCCAGTGATGGTAAATCATAGACCAGCCACGGGAATCCCGTTTTACAGGAAAAATCCACGTGACGATAAAACGAAGGCTAAAAAACTTCCTTGACCCGATCGGGGTTCGGATAGGATTTTTTGGGTATGAAACTAACCAGTTGTTATCCCATTTTTTGGACAAAACTGGAATATCAATGTTATATGCGTTTCCACCACGACCGGAGCAAGAAGAAGCAAGCAAGCGTACATAAGTTAGGGATTTCACTCAAGGTTCAAATATAAAAGTTTCATTCGGCATAGCCCATTCGGCCATATGAAGCAAGGCCTCATTCGGCACTCAGAGCATGTAGATTCATCCGGCGTTCCCAGCAACAAAGAACATTCGGTATTCATCCATTCGGCAGTATGAAGCAGAGTTCATTCGGCATTCACAACCAAAGGCATCATTCGGCAGATCCATTCGGTAGTACCAAGATCGAATCAACCCCACTTCCCTTCCCACCGGATCAACTACAAGCTCCATCTTTCACCAACCACTACCGGTCCAACATCACACTACCGGTCCAACATCACCACCGAACCAGCTGCCCTACATCCCTATGCCGAACCAACCCACACCGAACCACACACCACTCAACCTAACACCGGACCAACCTTTCTCCCACTACCGAACCAAACTCCAACTTCTCCAAGTATGACCGAATGAAGCTTCGTCGAACCAGAGTAGCCAGTCCAGATTGCATCAGCCCAGGTCCACCAGCAGCTATAAGCATCCAAGACCCCTGCCCCCAGCCTGACTCTATAATAGAGGGGCAGGGGTACAACAATGAAAGACAAGTTTGAGAGCTCAAGCCTGGAAGGAACTCTCAAACAACTTTAGATACTTGTCATCAAAGCTTTGTACTTGTAATCTGAAGAAAAAAGGAGAATAACATATAAAGTGGACGTAGGCACGTTCTGGCCGAACCACTATAAATCTGTGTGTCTTTTACAGTTTAGTCCCTGCTTTTTATATATTTGCATAAATCACCCAAATCACTAAAAACAACACAAAATCAACCAACTCATACGACTTTGGGTGTTTGCGGCCATTTTTTACGCAAACATTTTGGTGCTTTCACTGAGAAAAACCAACTCCCGCTACATCGGATAGAAGTTGAATTTGAAAATCTAAAAGTTCGGATCTAAGAGTTATGACAAGACAAACGAGTAAAAGGCAAAGGCCAGAGAGAAGTGAACACCAAGGAAGTCAAGAGGCTTCCTCAGGAGGGAATCAAACGTCGATCTTCATCACTAGGGATGAGATGGAGGCCATGATGAGAAGACAAGAAGAGATGATCCAGAACTTACTTCAACAAATTGGGCAAATTGGAGCACAAATCCAAGGAGCAACTGGGGTTCAGAACGGAGCAGGACCATCTGGCGCAGCACCAGAGCTAGGGGGCACTCACGCAGAGCATGTTGATCCGACCCCGGGAAGTGAGACGGGGGCATCCGAGCCACCTGGTAGCAATAGAGGAATGAATGTTCAGCCAGGGAGGCATACACATGAAAACTCCCGCGGACTTGGGGGGCAGGTCGAAGACAGTGAACGAGAACTACAGCTTGGAGACAATGACAGATTAGCAGAGATGGTTAGAAGAGCTATGAGAGGCGGTTTAGTAAACAGAGACTTGGAAGATGTAAACAGGAGTCCTTTTTCTTCTGCGATTAGGATGGCTAGGAACCCACCAGAATTCAAGCTACCATCATTGGACATGTACAACGGGAAAACGGACCCCACGGTCCATCTAACGAAGTATATGAGACATATGGAAATGCTGGGGGCATCCGAGGAGGTTGTGGCCCGGTGCTTTCCACTGTATTTGACGGACATTGCAGCATTATAGTTTAGGCAACTGGAGAGCGGCTCCATAGGAACATGGATAGATTTAACTGAGAGATTCATGAGGCAATTCAGGGTTCATATTGCGAGACCAAAGAATGTGATGACTTTGGCAACCTTGAAACAGAAAACTGGAGAGACTTTGAGGAGCTTTCTAACGTGATTTAATGCGGCGGCAGCATCAGTGGATCGACCAGATCCATCTATGGTCATGATGGCGGCTGTATCTGGAA
Organism: Allium cepa; assembly: GCA_030765085.1. Taxonomy (NCBI): domain Eukaryota; kingdom Viridiplantae; phylum Streptophyta; class Magnoliopsida; order Asparagales; family Amaryllidaceae; genus Allium; species Allium cepa. The sequence continues at coordinate 29,346,764 of CM060943.1, read as the reverse complement.
TAGCTGGTAATATAGAGTTCAAGAATTCATTAACCAAGGACCCGCCTATGAATCTGGGAGAGTTCTATCATGAGGCTGAAAAGTTTCTGCGTTTGGAAGATGCTAGTGCAGAAAGAGAGGAAGAAGATGACGTTTACACAATCAAGAGCGGAAACCCACCTGGAAAGGGTGCGGAGACTAGCAAAGGAAAAAGAAAGGCTGAGGATAATGATGACAGGACAAAGTGGCTACGAAGAGAGCCATGATTCATCACCTATTCAGAGCTGAATGAGAGTTTGGAACGGATTTATCAGGATACTAAGGGGCAGGTTCCGTATCGTAGACCAATGCGAAGGGATCCAACCTCTGACGAAAGAAAATCAGATAATTTTTGTGTATTTCATGAATTGAATGGTCATAACACTAATGATTGTAGGAATTTGAAGGACGAGGTGGAAGGGCTCATCAGGAACGGTATGCTCCTTCAGTATGTAAGGAGGCGAACTCCAGCGGTGGAGCCAGAGCGACCACCCTCTACATCAGCTAGAGGTGATCCTGGATCGGGGCACCATTTGATTATCCATTGATTGCTTGATTAAAATAACGATGAACAAGTCGTAGGCTTCCACTAAAGCAATTAAATCATTTACACATGTACGAGATCGCGAACGATCTCCAGGCATGCTCTGAATGATCATTGACTGCTTCAGGGTGGGAACTTACACTTTGACATCCTTGCTTTGCTTTTGTTTCGATTCGAACATTTGAATTCTTCCTGTGACGACCGCCCATGACTCCCGCACCAAAAGAACAGAAAAGTGCGCTGAAAGGTGTGCAAGGTAGCCAAGGACGATAGTCAGGGAAAAATAAAATCGCAGAATCTCTATCGTAACTCACAGCGCATGGATAAAATACAATAGAGAAATGTATAGTGAAGTCTCATAACAGAAAATCATCATATAAGCATCACAGAAGTTTTATACAATCATCTCAACAAATCCATACATCAAGACCTCACTACAAACACTCATCAAATACAGCAGCGGATACCCAGTACATATAAGAAAATAATATGCATAGCCTCCTGCTCGTCTTCGTCATCATCAGCGGAAAACTCTAAGCACAGCACCTGCCACCTGCTACCTAGTCTGCCCATCCCAAACATGGATGAACAGCCCAAGGTAATAAGAGGAGACATAAAACCGTGAGTCAGACAAAGTCTTAGTGAGCAGTAAATTAACAATCAAACATACCAAAAGAGCATAAGGAATAAAAGGAATAGGAACCAAACCATCCCACTCCACCTCTTTCTACAGTGATAGCCCCCAAACACACACTAAGGAGAAGTAAGCATAACATAGCAGATAAGTAAGGTAAAGCAATAATCACTCGAGTCAAGGACGATGTTTTCCAAATACAAACCCCCAAGGCCTAAACCAAGATCAGATAAGCACCCAGAAAACACCGCTCTTGAAGCCGAATGATGATACAACCAAACATCCAAACATCCATGACTCTGGCTATCACTGTTATCATTGCCTTGATTTCACCGTTGGTTGAATGACCATCCGTCAAGGGCTAATGGTAACCCCGGTTCTAGCCATAACTCCGCAAGTCGTCGCAGCCCGTGCCTAGGAATTTTCGCAACTACCCAGAGTACTAGCACGCCGTCGCAGCCCGTGCCTGGAACGTCGTCGCAGCCCGTTCCAACGTACCCTTGCTTTGAGCATGCTAGAACCTTCAACAACGATGAGATCTAAGCCTCCAAGTCATCCTCCTCGACGACCATCCATACTAGCTCAAGCGCCTCTCAAGCTAACCATTATCACCAACCCGGATCGCATCACCGAGTATCAACATAACTTTGCACGTCGTCGCAGCCCGTGCTTGGAACGTCATCATGACCCGTTCCATCTCACTTTACACTTTGCTTCATCGCATCATAGCAAAGTCTCATCTTAATATCATGGCTTGCCTCCTCGCATCATGGCAAAGTCCCATCTCGATCTCATACTTCGCCTCTTCGCATCATGGCAAAGTCCATCATCATCGAATCCATCCATATGAGCTTCCACATCCGCTTCATATGCCATCGGCAGCTTTCAACATTCAAGAGCCTTTCCACTTAGCTTTTGAATCATCTTCAACCATCTTGTTCCAAATCAACTACAAGCTAACTTGGATCAATCAATTCTATCATATATTCAAACATTCAAGCATTCAAACAAGATCTATCAAGCAATATCATTCATAATGGCAGTTTCGTAATTAAATGAGCAAAAGTCTAACATATATGAAATCATGGTTTTTAGCATAGATCTATCAAATCTAAAACATGGGTTTTGTCTCTAATACTTGAAAACAAACTTCTATAGTTAAACATCTTCAAACATGATGGATCTACATGCAGACTTAAGGAAAATGCGAGAAAACGCTAACTTTAACACATAAACATATCACCAATCCCATATACTCCCTTGGATCCGCGTGAGAGATAACTACCACTCACCAAATCACCCAAACACCTCAAAATCTAAACACTTCAGATCTGGACAGCGAAGATCACGGCTTGATCCGGCGAAATCTCACTCAAAACGATGAAATCTAGCTTGAACGGATGAAGATCTTCAACTTGGACACTTGGATCTTCGATCTCGATCTTCGATCTTGGATGGATGCTAACACTTGATTGGAATGGAGAAAAGAAGATGAAGAAATGTTGTAGACAAGTCTTCAAAATGGCAGCACTTCGTCGCTTCAAAAACCGGTGCCAAAAAGTGAGCCGAACACCTCTATTTATAGGCTGGACACCCCATGAGTCGTCGCCCATGAGTCGGTCACGAGTCATCTCATGAGTCGTTCGCGACTCAATTCTTGCCGACTCACCATGAGTCGTCGCCGACTCATCAACTCCAGAAGCCTAACCGAGACAACAATCCTAGCTACACAACGGCTCAACGACTCAACGCCCTACCGACTCAAGCGCTCGCGACTTAACACACATAGCCTATTGCCTGAAGTCAGCGACTTAACAACCATGCCGACTTACGACTTAACATACCTACGACTCATCAGTGCCGACCTAACCCCTATCCAAACTAACCCTAAGTCGCTAACGACTCAACTTGTCTCACCGACTCAACTCAAGGCCGACCCAACGACTCAACTAAGACGCGACTCAAGACCCTGCCGACTCAACCTAAGTCCTAGCCGACTCAACATAAGTCGGTCACTATCTAGGCCGTAACGTTCTATAACCCGGTCACCCCTTGAGTCGGCTATTCCTATGACTCGTCTAAACTTACAAGCTTATGAGTCGGTCACGACTTAGACCATCAACCCTATGAGTCGGCCACGACTCATCTTGCCAACCCTTAACCTGCTGACTCGGCCTAGACCATGAGTCGTTCCCCTCTTGACTCGGCAACCCCCTATCTTCTATGAGTCGGCAACTACTATGAGTCGGCTACTCAATGACTCAAATCCTTGCTAACTCGAACACAACCTAACCTATGAGTCGGTTACGACTCAAGCCTTAACTCGGCTACACCTATGAGTCGGTCACGACTCATCACTTCACTCGGGTTAACTTACAAACGACTCAAGCTAGAGGCAACACAAACAACACTATCGACCTGCAAATTCTACGATTTATCGACACGTAAAATTCGGGTCGTTACATTCTCTCCCCCTTAGGAATTTCGCCCCCGAAATTCCAAGCAAACAACAGCAATCACAATTATTCCGCATGCCTACCATCCATAGAAATCAACAAACCATGCATCCAATTCTAGCCTAGCATGCAGAATTCTAAGACTTAGAACAAGCTACAAATTCATGAGATGTCACGACACTTTAGGGCCATACCTTGAAGAGTCCGGGATGAGCTGCCTTCATCCTCTCTTCCTCCTCCCACGTACAGTCGTTAACATCATCACTCCATTGTACCTTGAGCAACGTAATCGTCTTCCTCCTAAGCTGTTTCGTATCGGTTTCAACAATACGAAGCGGCTTACGAGGTCTCGTAACCACGGGATCAACCTTTAAGTCTTCACAGCTATCAGCAGAAACCACCGTAGTAGGGTCATGCACATACTTCCGTAGATAAGACACATGAAAAACATTGTGCACACCCGCCATCTTTTCCGGTAACTCCAATCTATAAGCGAGCTTTCCAATTCGCTCGATAATCGGGAATGGTCCAACAAATCTCGGAGTTAACTTTCCTTTCTTCCCGAATCTAATAACATTCTTCAATGGAGAAATCTTCACAAAAACCATATTACCCACGTCGAATTCCAAATCCTTTCGACGATTATCCGCATAACTTTTCTGACGATCTTGGGCTGCCTTCATTCGTTGCCGAATGATCTCTATACAATCCGAGGTCTGTCGAATCATCTCTGGCCCAAGTATCAACTTTTCTCCAGTTTCTAACCAACATGTCGGAGAGTTACACGGTCTTCCATATAATGCCTCATATGGTGCCATACCAATACTCGACTGATAACTGTTATTATAAGCAAACTCCACCAAGTGAAGGTGATCTTCCCATGATCCTCCGAAGTCCAAAACACAAGCTCTAAGAAGATCTTCCAAAACTCGGTTGACTCTCTCAGTCTGACCATCTGTTTGAGGGTGATAAGCTGTACTCAAACACAACTCGGTTCCCAAAACTTCCTGGAAGCTCTTCCAAAATCCACTAGTGAACAATGGATCTCGATCGCTCACTATACTCTTCGGAACACCATGGAATCGAACAATCCACTTCACATACAACTCAGCCAATTTCGATGCAGTCCTAGTCGATCGAACAGGAATAAACCTTGCACTCTTGGTCAACCGATCTACTATGACCCAAATCCCTTCATTCCCTGCTCTTGTTCTAGGTAGACCATCGATAAAATCCATCGACACTTGCTCCCACTTCCACGTAGGAACCTCTAATGGCTGAAGTAATCCACTGGGCTTCTTCTGCTCAGCTTTCACCAACTGGCAGTTCATACACTTGGAAATAAAATTTCCAACATCCTTCTTCATACCTTCCCAGTAGTAAGCTCTCTTCATATCCCGATACATCTTATTTCCTCCTGGATGAATTGTCAACTTCGAGTGATGACTTTCCCTCAGAACCTCATCTCTCAATCCATCAATATCAGGAACAACCAATCGTCCTTGCTTTCGAAGCCAACCCTCTCGATCAACCTCGAATCCTTTATCCTTTTCTGGATCCAATCCGGATTCCAAATCACGGATAATCTTGACAAGCTTATCATCTTTCTTTTGGCTCTCGCCAATTCTTTCCACAAGAGTAGGCCTTATTGATAAGTTTGCCAACATCTCAGGTTCCAACTCGCATCTAGGCCTGAAATCAAACTCAGCCAAATACTCGAGACTCTTCCACTCCGAAAACATGGCTCCCAAACCTGCATGTCTTCGACTTAACGCATCAGCCACTGCGTTTCCTTTTCCCGGAGTATAGGCTATACCGAAATCATAAGATGCTAGAAACTCTAACCACCGTTGCTGTCGAAGATTCAAATCCTTTTGGGAGAACAGATATTTCAACGACTTATGATCTGTAAACAACTCGAATCTAACTCCCAATAGATAATGTCTCTACATCTTCAAAGCGAACACAATCGCCGCTAACTCCAAATCATGGGTCGGATAATTCCTTTCATGCGGCTTCAGTTGTCGACTAGCATACGCAACAACTTTATCCTTCTGCATTAGTACTGCTCCAAGTCCAGTACCACATGCATCGGTGTAAACCACCATCTCCTCATTCCCACCCGGAATAGTCAAAACAGGAGCACTCGTCAGTCGCTCTTTCAGGATTACGAAAGCTTGCTCACACTTATCATCCCATCTGAACACTTGGTTCTTCTTCGTCAATCCTGTCAATGGTGCGGCTATCTTGGAAAAGTCTTTGATAAACCGACGGTAATATCCTGCTAATCCAAGAAAACTTCTCACATCAGATGCATTCTTAGGTCTAACCCAATCCTGGATTGCTGCCACCTTAGCGGGATCAACCGCTATTCCATTTCCAGAGATAACATGGCCTAAGAACCTCACTTCACTCTTCCAGAAGTGACACTTCGAAAACTTAGCCTTCAGCTGATGTTTTCGTAGTATCTCCAAAACAATCCTCAAGTGCGTCTTGTGCTCTTCCTCAGTTCTGGAATAAACCAAAATGTCATCCACGAACACAAGCACGAACTTATTCAACTGATCTCTGAATACTCTATTCATAAGATCCACAAAATATGCTGGCGCGTTAGTCAACCCAAACGGCATTACCAGCCACTCATAAAACCCGGATGGTGTTCTGAAAGCAGTCTTCGGCACACTATCCCTCGCCACTCTCAACTGGTGAAATCCCGTTGCCAAATCCATCTGAGAAAACACCTTAGCCCCGTGAAGCTGATCAAACAAGTCATCTATTCTCGGCAATGGATACTTGTTCTTCTTAGTCACCTTATTCAGCTCACGATAATCAACACACAACCTCAACGATCCATCCGCTTTGGTTGCAAACACAACTGGCGCACCCCATTCGGACACACTCCTCCGAATGAATCCTTTCCGCAAAAGGTCATCAACTTGCACCTTCAGCTCTTGTTGCTCCCTCGGTGCCATCCGCCTAAGAGGCATCACAACAGGTCTGGCTCCCTCAACTAGATCGATACGAAACTCGATCTCCCTATGCGGCGGCAACCCTTTGACTTCGTCAAAGACATCCTCAAATCCATTCACAATAGGCACTGATGACAGTCCATCCCGTGGAACAACCAGCGAATACATGAAGCTCATGAAGACGCCTTCTTCATGCTTACATCGTATCACAACTTTTCGCCCATCCACATTCCCGACTGTCACCTCCAGCCTCTCACAATCAATCCTAGCCGCATACTTCCTAAGCCAGTCCATACCCAAAATAATTCCGAACCCCGCAAAGTTCAGAACAAAGCAATCACAAACAAACGAGCAATCATGACTCGAAACAACTAGACCACGGCATATCATACACAAACATGACGAACCCCCAACTGGATTAGTCACAACCAATGGCCTATCAACAATGTCCGGTTTCAAACCCAACCGGGCTACCAAATCATCACAAACAAAAGAATGCGACGCTCCAGTATCAAACAACACTCTAACTGGAACACCACAAATAGAAAGAGTACCTTGGACCACCACACTCTTCCCCTTCTCCTCAGCAGTAGGAGCTCTTGAAGACGACGGAACAGCTTCCAAAGCATAAGCTTGCACAACCTGCCTATCCTTCCTCGGCTCTGGACAATCCTTCCTGAAATGCCCTGGCTTATCACAGTTGTGGCATTTCGCCGGCGCCTTTGGATTCCTACAATCCTTGGAGAGATGACCCTTCTTCTGGCAGTTATAGCAAGTCACTTCGCCCTTTGGCTTCTTCTGGCCATCCTTACTTTTCTGCTGCTGCTGCTTCCTCTTCCTATTCCCACCCTGCTGTGGTTTAGATCCTTCCCTGGTTACAGCAACAACAGAATTTTCCTTAGGGAACAAACTCTCATGCCTAAGGGCTTTCTCCACCAACTTCTCAAATGGATCGTCCAGATGATCCACTAACTGCCTTCCCAGATAAGCATCCAGACCAGTCACAAACTTCTCGTTCTTCTGGTAGGGAGAATCAATATATGATCTGGCATACTTAGACAAAGCTTCGAACTCAGAGATATACTCAAGAACAGGCCTCCCTCCTTGCTTGAGCTCTACAAACCTCTTGAACAAAGCAGACTTCTGAACAGTGGAGATGAACTTGGCCTCAAATCTAACTTGGAATTGCTCCCAAGTAATCTCTTCTTCTGGTGTATCTATAGTCATAGAATTCCACCAATCAGCAGCCCTTCCCTGAAGCTGTCTCGATGCAAGCTTCCTCTTGGTTGCATCCTCAATCCCTAGATCACCAAAAATCCTTCGACATGCATCAATCCATCTCTGCACCTCAATAGTCGACTCCGTCCCCAAGAAAGCTTTCCCTCCAAGAGCAGTATAATCCTTACAGAGCTTGGCAAAATCCACTGGTCTTGGAGCTTGGACTTGAACCCCCACATCCATAGAAGATCCTGAAGCCGGTACCCTCCTCATGATAGAAGTCATCATTGCTTCAAACATCGCAGCATAGTCAACAGCTTCCCTAGCCGCACGGCTTTCCCTCGCAGCTTGTCTCTTGCTTCTACTCATTCTTAATATCTGTAAAGAGGAATGATTAGAACACCTTAAGAAACAACTGCATAAGGAGTTCAAATCCATCTAAACTACTATATCATATATAGTAATCATCCATCAAAATACAATTACGTCTCTCATACGTAGTTACGTCAGCGAGCGTTGGATAAAATCGATTAACCAAAGCTTTGATACCAAATGTGACGACCGCCCATGACTCCCGCACCAAAAGAACAGAAAAGTGCGCTGAAAGGTGTGCAAGGTAGCCAAGGACGATAGTCAGGGAAAAATAAAATCGCAGAATCTCTATCGTAACTCACAGCGCATGGATAAAATACAATAGAGAAATGTATAGTGAAGTCTCATAACAGAAAATCATCATATAAGCATCACAGAAGTTTTATACAATCATCTCAACAAATCCATACATCAAGACCTCACTACAAACACTCATCAAATACAGCAGCGGATACCCAGTACATATAAGAAAATAATATGCATAGCCTCCTGCTCGTCTTCGTCATCATCAGCGGAAAACTCTAAGCACAGCACCTGCCACCTGCTACCTAGTCTGCCCATCCCAAACATGGATGAACAACCCAAGGTAATAAGAGGAGACATAAAACCTTGAGTCAGACAAAGTCTTAGTGAGCAGTAAATTAACAATCAAACATACCAAAAGAGCATAAGGAATAAAAGGAATAGGAACCAAACCATCCCACTCCACCTCTTTCTACAGTGATAGCCCCCAAACACACACTAAGGAGAAGTAAGCATAACATAGCAGATAAGTAAGGTAAAGCAATAATCACTCGAGTCAAGGACGATGTTTTCCAAATACAAACCCCCAAGGCCTAAACCAAGATCAGATAAGCACCCAGAAAACACCGCTCTTGAAGCCGAATGATGATACAACCAAACATCCAAACATCCATGACTCTGGCTATCACTGTTATCATTGCCTTGATTTCACCGTTGGTTGAATGACCATCCGTCAAGGGCTAATGGTAACCCCGGTTCTAGCCATAACTCCGCACGTCGTCGCAGCCCGTGCCTAGGAATTTTCGCAACTACCCAGAGTACTAGCACGTCGTCGCAGCCCGTGCCTGGAACGTCGTCGCAGCCTGTTCCAACGTACCCTTGCTTTGAGCATGCTAGAACCTTCAACAACGATGAGATCTAAGCCTCCAAGTCATCCTCCTCGACGACCATCCATACTAGCTCAAGCGCCTCTCAAGCTAACCATTATCACCAACCCGGATCGCATCACCGAGTATCAACATAACTTTGCACGTCGTCGCAGCCCGTGCTTGGAACGTCATCATTACCCGTTCCATCTCACTTTACACTTTGCTTCATCGCATCATAGCAAAGTCTCATCTTAATATCATGGCTTGCCTCCTCGCATCATGACAAAGTCCCATCTCGATCTCATACTTCGCCTCTTCGCATCATGGCAAAGTCCATCATCATCGAATCCATCCATATGAGCTTCCACATCCGCTTCATATGCCATCGGCAGCTTTCAACATTCAAGAGCCTTTCCACTTAGCTTTTGAATCATCTTCAACCATCTTGTTCCAAATCAACTACAAGCTAACTTGGATCAATCAATTCTATCATATATTCAAACATTCAAGCATTCAAACAAGATCTATCAAGCAATATCATTCATAATGGCAGTTTCGTAATTAAATGAGCAAAAGTCTAACATATATGAAATCATGGTTTTTAGCATAGATCTATCAAATCTAAAACATGGGTTTTGTCTCTAATACTTGAAAACAAACTTCTATAGTTAAACATCTTCAAACATGATGGATCTACATGCAGACTTAAGGAAAATGCGAGAAAACGCTAACTTTAACACATAAACATATCACCAATCCCATATACTCCCTTGGATCCGCGTGAGAGATAACTACCACTCACCAAATCACCCAAACACCTCAAAATCTAAACACTTCAGATCCGGACAGCGAAGATCACGGCTTGATCCGGCGAAATCTCACTCAAAACGATGAAATGTAGCTTGAACGGATGAAGATCTTCAACTTGGACACTTGGATCTTCGATCTCGATCTTCGATCTTGGATGGATGCTAACACTTGATTGGAATGGAGAAAAGAAGATGAAGAAATGTTGTAGACAAGTCTTCAAAATGGCAGCACTTCGTCGCTTCAAAAACCGGTGCCAAAAAGTGAGCCGAACACCTCTATTTATAGGCTGGACACCCCATGAGTCGTCACTCTTAAGTCGGTCACGAGTCATCTCATGAGTCGTTCGCGACTCAATTCTTGCCGACTCACCATGAGTCGTCGCCGACTCATCAACTCCAGAAGCCTAACCGAGACAACAATCCTAGCTACACAACGGCTCAACGACTCAACGCCCTACCGACTCAAGCGCTCGCGACTTAACACACATAGCCTATTGCCTGAAGTCAGCGACTTAACAACCATGCCGACTTACGACTTAACATACCTACGACTCATCAGTGCCGACCTAACCCCTATCCAAACTAACCCTAAGTCGCTAACGACTCAACTTGTCTCACCGACTCAACTCAAGGCCGACCCAACGACTCAACTAAGACGCGACTCAAGACCCTGCCGACTCAACCTAAGTCCTAGCCGACTCAACATAAGTCGGTCACTATCTAGGCCGTAACGTTCTATAACCCGGTCACCCCTTGAGTCGGCTATTCCTATGACTCGTCTAAACTTACAAGCTTATGAGTCGGTCACGACTTAGACCATCAACCCTATGAGTCGGCCACGACTCATCTTGCCAACCCTTAACCTGCTGACTCGGCCTAGACCATGAGTCGTTCCCCTCTTGACTCGGCAACCCCCTATCTTCTATGAGTCGGCAACTACTATGAGTCGGCTACTCAATGACTCAAATCCTTGCTAACTCGAACACAACCTAACCTATGAGTCGGTTACGACTCAAGCCTTAACTCGGCTACACCTATGAGTCGGTCACGACTCATCACTTCACTCGGGTTAACTTACAAACGACTCAAGCTAGAGGCAACACAAACAACACTATCGACCTGCAAATTCTACGATTTATCGACACGTAAAATTCGGGTCGTTACACTTCCTGTTTGGACATTTATGCTGTAAGGTACTATTGCTTTAACATTTACAATTCTATGAAAAAAAATTATTTACTTGTATGCCCGTTGGATCGCGAACGGTCCACGAGCACCTACTGCATGGCAACGAACTGCCGAAGTCTTTGATTCGAAAAACTCCCCCAAACAATAACTCCAACACTGATAATATTAAGTCCCCCCCGGGCACACTCATTCGCCTCGAACGGCACCCGACTTCGAACAGTCACAATTCGCCTTGAACGACACCCGACTTCGAACTGTCACAACTCGCCTCGAACAGCACCCGATCGCGAACGATCACAACTCGCCTCGAACGGCACAACTCGCCTCGAACGGCACAACTCGCCTCGAACGGCACAACTCACCTTACCTCAAATGGCTCGATCGCGAACGGTCGTCATTTGAGGTCCGCCACCTGATCATTGACTGTCACACCTTACCTCAAATGGCTTGATCGCGAACGGTCGTCATTTGAGGACCGCCACTTGACCGCACACTGTCGCACCTTACCTCGAATGACTTGATCACGAACGATCGTCATTTGAAGTTAGGCGCTTGACCTTGAACGGTCACATTTCATCACAAATGGCTCGGTCTCGAACGATCGACGCGTGGATTTACAGGCTCGACCGCGCACGGTCGCACTTTACCTCGAATGACTCGATCCCGAACGGTCGTCATTTGAAGTCGAGCGCTTGACCTTGAACGGTCACATTTCACCGCAGATGACTCGATCCCGAACGATCGACGCATGGATTTACGCGCTTGACCGCGCAGGGTCGCACTTCACCTCGAATGACTCGATCGCGAACGGTCGTCATTTGAAGTTAGGCGCTTGACCATGAACGGCCGCGCTTCATCCCAAATAGCTCGATCCCGAACGATCGCCATTTGGGGCCACATAAACTATCAAGTTCTTTGCAGGTTGATGACAGGATATGAACATCCAGCTCATGGCATTACAAAACACGTCTTCCTACCGCAAGGCATGTTTTGGGGGGCAAAGTGTTATCCCATTTTTTGGACAAAACTGGAATATCAATGTTGTATGCGTTTCCACCACGACTGGAGCAAGAAGAAGCAAGCAAGCGTACATAAGTTAGGGATTTCACTCAAGGTTCAAATATAAAAGTTTCATTCGGCATAGCCCATTCGGCCATATGAAGCAAGGCCTCATTCGGCACTCAGAGCATGTAGATTCATCCGGCGTTCCCAACAACAAAGAACATTCGGTATTCATCCATTCGGCAGTATGAAGCAGAGTTCATTCGGCATTCACAACCAAAGGCATCATTTGGCAGATCCATTCGGTAGTACCAAGACCGAATCAACCCCACTTCCCTTCCCACCGGATCAACTACAAGCTCCATCTTTCACCAACCACTACCGGTCCAACATCACACTACCGGTCCAACATCACCACCGAACCAGCTGCCCTACATCTCTATGCCGAACCAACCCACACCGAACCACACACCACTCAACCTAACACCGGACCGACCTTTCTCCCACTACCGAACCAAACTCCAACTTCTCCAAGTATGACCGAATGAAGCTTCGCCGAACCAGAGTAGCCAGTCCAGATTGCATCAGCCCAGGTCCACCAGCAGCTATAAGCATCCAAGACCCCTGCCCCCAGCCTGACTTTATAAATAGAGGGGCAGGGGTACAACAATGAAAGACAAGTTTGAGAGCTCAAGCCTGGAAGGAACTATCAAACAACTTTAGATACTTGTAATCAAAGCTTTGTACTTGTAATCTGAAGAAAAAAGGAGAATAACATATAAAGTGGACGTAGGCACGTTCTGGCCGAACCACTATAAATCTGTGTGTCTTTTACAGTTTAGTCCCTGATTTTTATATATTTGCATAAATCACCCAAATCACTAAAAACAACACAAAATCAACCAACTCATACGACTTTGGGTGTTTGCGGCCATTTTTTACCCAAACACCAGTGATGGCTGAAAGCTGTCATAGCTGTAGAACTCACAGATAGCTTCGTTTTGACTAGTTATGGCTCCCGTAACTCTAAACGAGCCAAGAGTTATGTCCCTCCGAAGAATCGATATCCACAGGGCGCAACATCTACGGTGCAAGGTGCAACATCCGTCCAAAATGACAAAACAGTGCCGTACGACCTTTAGAATTGGGGGCATGGATTTGAAACGGTGCAGTACCATGGTGCACCACTCTCCAGCGATGGTAAATCATAGACGAGCCATGGGGATACCGTTTTACAGAAAAAAATCCACGTGAGGAAAAACGAAGGGTAAAAAACTTCCACTACCCGATTGAGGTTCGGATAGGATTTTTTGGGTATGAAACTAACCAGTGATGGCTGAAAGCTGTCTTAGCTGTAGAACTCACAGATACCTTCGTTTTGACTGGTTATGGCTCCCGTAACTCTAAACGAGGCAAGAGCTATGGCCCTCCGAAGAATCGATATCCACAAGGTGCAACATCTACGGTGCAAGGTGCAACATCCGTCCAAAATGATGAAACAGTACGGTACGACCTTTAGAAATGGGTGCATGGAGTTTAAACGGTGCAGTACCATGGTGCACCACTCTCCAGCGATGGTAAATCATAGACCAGCCACGGGGATCCCGTTTTACAGAAAAAATCCACGTGACGATAAAACGAAGGGTAAAAAACTTTCTTGACCCGATTGAGGTTCGGATAGGATTTTTTGGGTATGAAACTAACCAGTGATGGCTGAAAGCTGTCATAGATGTAGAACTCACAGATACCTTCCTTTTGACTGGTTATGGCTCCCGTAACTCTAAACGAGCCAAGAGTTATGGCCCTCCGAAGAATCGATATCCACATGGTGCAACATCTACGGCGCAAGATGCAACATCCGTCCAAAATGACGAAACAGTGCCGTACGACCTTTAGAAATGGCTGCATGGATTTGAAACAGTGCAGTACTATGGTGCACCACTCTCCAGCGATGGTAAATCATAGACCAGCCACGGGGATCCCGTTTTACAGAAAAAATCCACGTGACGATAAAACGAAGGGTAAAAAACTTCCTTGACCCGATCGAGGTTCGGATAGGATTTTTTGGGTATGAAACTAACCAGTGATGGCTGAAAGCTATCATCGCTGTAGAACTCACAGATACCTTCGTTTTGACTGGTTATGGCTCCCGTAACTCTAAACAAGCCAAGAGTTACGTCCCTCCGAAGAATCGATATCCACAGGGTGCATAATCTACGGTGCAAGGTGCAGCATCCGTCCAAAATGACGAAACAGTGCCGTACGACCTTTAGAAATGGGGGCATGGATTTGAAACGGTGCAGTACCATGGTGCCCCACTCTCCAGCGATGGTAAATCATAGACCAGCCACGGGGATCCCGTTTTACAGAAAAAAATCCACATGAGGAAAAACGAAGGGCAAAATACTTCCATGACCCGATTGAGGTTCGAATAGGATTTTTTGGGTATGAAACTAACCAGTGACGGCTGAAAGCTGTCTTAGCTGTAGAACTCACAGATACCTTCGTTTTGACTGGTTATGGCTCCCGTAACTCTAAACGAGGCAAGAGCTATGGCCCTCCGAAGAATCGATATCCACAGGGTGCAACATCTACGGTGCAAGGTGCAACATCCGTCCAAAATGACGAAACAGTACGGTATGAACTTTAGAAATGGGTGCATGGAGTTTAAACGGTGCAGTACCATGGTGCACCACTCTCCAGCGATGGTAAATCATAGACCAGCCATGGGGATCGCGCTTTACAGAAAAAATCCACGTGAGGAAAAATGAAGGGTAAAAAACTTCCATGACCCGATGGAAGTTCGGATAGGATTTTTTGGGTATGAAACTAACCAGTGACGGCTGAAAGCTGTCATAGTTGTAGAACTCACAGATATCTTTTTTTAACTGGTTATGGCTCCCGTAACTCTAAACGAGCCAAGAGTTATGTCCCTCCGAAGAATCGATATCCACAGGGCGCAACATCTACGGTGCAAGGTGCAACATTCGTCCAAAATGAGATACAGTGCCGTACGACCTTTAGAAATGGGGGCATGGATTTGAAACGGTGCAGTACCATGGTGCACCACTCTCCAGCGATGGTAAATCATAGACCAGCCACGGGGATCCCGTTTTACAGAAAAAAAATCCACGTGACGATAAAACGAAGGGTAAAAAACTTCCTTGACCCGATTGAGGTTCGGATAGGATTTTTTGGGTATGAAACTAACCAGTGATGGCTGAAAGCTGTCATACTGTAGAACTCACAGATACCTTCCTTTTGACTGGTTATGGCTCCCGTAACTCTAAACGAGCCAAGAGTTATGGCCCTCCGAAGAATCAATATCCATAGGGTGCAACATCTACGGTGCAAGGTGCAACATCCGTCCAAAATGACGAAACAGTGCCGTACGACCTTTAGAAATGGGTGCATGTATTTGAAACGGTGCAGTAGCATGGTCCACCAAACTCCAGCGATGGTAAGTCTTAGACCAGCCACGGGGATCGCGTTTTACAGAAAAAATCCACATGATGAAAAATGAAGGGTAAAAAACTTCCATGACCCGATTGAGGTTCGAATAGGATTTTTTGGGTATGAAACTAACCAGTGAAGGCTGAAAGCTGTCATAGTTGTAGAACTCACAGATACCTTTTTTTAATTTTTTATGGCTCCCGTAACTCTAAACGAGCCAAGAGTTATGGCCCTCCGAAGAATCGATATCCATAGGGTGCAGCATCTACGGTGCAAGGTGCAACATCCGTCCAAAATGACGAAACTGTGCCGTACGACCTTTAGAAATGGGTGCATGTATTTGAAACGGTGCAGTACCATGGTGCACCACACTCCAGCGATGGTAAATCATAGACCAGCCACGGGGATCGCGTTTTACAGAAAAAATCCACGTGAGGAAAAATGAACGGTAAAAAACTTCCATGACCCGATTGAGGTTCGGATAGGATTTTTTGGGTATGAAACTAATCAGTGATGGCTGAAATCCGTCATAGCTGTAGAACTCACAGATACCTTTTTTTTCACTGGTTATGGCTCCCGTATCTCTAAACGAGCCAAGAGTTATGTCCCTCCGAAGAATCGATATCCACAGGGCGCAACATCTACGGTGCAAGGTGCAACATCCGTCCAAAATGACGAAACAGTGCCGTACGACCTTTAGAATTGGGGGCATGGATTTGAAACGGTGCAGTATCATGGTGCACCACTCTCCAGCGATGATAAATCATATACCAGCCACGGGAATCCGTTTTACAGAAAAAAATCCACGTGAGGAAAAACGAAGGGTAAAAAACTTCCATGACCCGATTGAGGTTCGGATAGGATTTTTTGGGTATGAAACAAACCAGTGACGGCTGAAAGCTGTCTTAGCTGTAGAACTCACAGATACCTTCGTTTTGACTGGTTATGGCTCCCGTAACTCTAAACGAGGCAAGAGCTATGGCCCTCCGAAGAATCGATATCCACAGGGTGCAACATCTACGGTGCAAGGTGCAACATCCGTCCAAAATGACGAAACAGTACGGTACAACCTTTAGAAATGGGTGCATGGAGTTTAAACGGTGCAGTACCATGGTGCACCACTCTCCAGCGATGGTAAATCATAGACCAGCCACGGGGATCCCGTTTTACAGAAAAAATCCACGTGACGATAAAACGAAGGGTAAAAAACTTCCGTGACCCGATTGAGGTTCCGATAGGATTTTTTGGGTATGAAACTAACCAGTGATGGCTGAAAGCTGTCATAGCTGTAGAACTCACAGATACCTTCCTTTTGACTGGTTATGGCTCCCGTAACTCTAAACGAGCCAAGAGTTATGGCCCTCCGAAGAATCGATATCCACATGGTGCAACATCTACGGTGTAAGATGCAACATCCGTCCAAAATGAAGAAACAGTGCCGTACGACCTTTAGAAATGGCTGCATGGATTTGAAACAGTGCAGTACTATGGTGCACCACTCTCCAGCGATGGTAAATCATAGACCAACCACGGGGATCCCGTTTTACAGAAAAAATCCACGTGACGATAAAACGAAGGGTAAAAAACTTCCTTGACCCGGTCGAGGTTCGGATAGGATTTTTTGGGTATGAAACTAACTTGTGATGGCTGAAAGCTGTCATAGCTGTAGAACTCACAGATACCTTCGTTTTGAATGGTTATGGCTCCCGTAACTCTAAACGAGCCAAGAGTTATGGCCCTCCGAAGAATCGATATCCATAGGGTGCATAATCTACGGTGCAAGGTGCAACATCCGTCCAAAATGACGAAACAGTGCCGTACGACCTTTAGAAATGGGGGCATGGATTTGAAACGGTGCAGTACCATGGTGCACCACTCTCCAGCGATGGTAAATCATAGACCAGCCACGGGGATCCCGTTTTACAGAAAAAAATTCACAGGAGAAAAAACGAAGGGTAAAATACTTCCATGACCCGATTGAGGTTCGGATAGGATTTTTTTGGTATGAAACTAACCAGTGACGGCTGAAAGCTGTCTTAGCTGTTGAACTCATAGATACCTTCGTTTTGACTGGTTATGGCTCCCATAACTCTAAACGAGGCAAGAGCTATGGCCCTCCGAAGAATCGATATCCACAGGGTGCAACATCTACGGTGCAAGGTGCAACATCCGTCCAAAATGACGAAACAGTACGGTACGAACTTTAGAAATGGGTGCATGGAGTTTAAACGGTGCAGTACCATGGTGCACCACTCTCCAGCGATGGTAAATCATAGACCAGCCACGGGGATCGCGTTTTATAGAAAAAATCCACGTGAGGAAAAATGAAGGGTAAAAAACTTCCATGACCCGATTGAGGTTCGGATAGGATTTTTTGGGTATGAAACTAACCAGTGACAGCTGAAAGCTGTCATAGTTGTAGAACTCACAGATACCTTTTTTTTACTGGTTATGGCTCCCGTAACTCTAAACGAGCCAAGAGTTATGTCCCTCCGAAGAATCGATATCCACAGGGCGCAACATCTACGGTGCAAGGTGCAACATCCATCCAAAATGACGATACAGTGTCGTACGACCTTTAGAAATGGGGGCATGGATTTGAAACAGTGCAGTACCTTGGTGCACCACTCTCCAGCGATGGTAAATCATAGACCAGCCACAGGGATCCCGTTTTACAGAAAAAAATCCACGTGACGATAAAACGAAGGGTAAAAAACTTCCTTGACCCGATTGAGGTTCGGATAGGATTTTTTGGGTATGAAACTAACCAGTGATGGCTGAAAGCTGTCATAGCTGTAGAACTCACAGATACCTTCATCCTGACTGGTTATTGCTCCCGTAACTCTAAACGAGCCAAGAGTTATGGCCCTCCGAAGAATCGATATCCATAGGGTGCAACATCCACGGTGCAAGGTGCAACATCCGTCCAAAATGACGAAACAGTGTCGTACGACCTTTAGAAATGGGTGCATGGATTTGAAACGGTGCAGTACCATGGTGCACCACTCTCCAGCGATGGTAAATCATAGACCAGCCACGGGGATCGCGTTTTATAGAAAAAATCCACGTGAGGAAAAATGAAGGGTAAAAAACTTCCATGACCCGATTGAGGTTCGGATAGGATTTTTTGGGTATGAAACTAACCAGTGACAGCTGAAAGCTGTCATAGTTGTAGAACTCACAGATACCTTTTTTTTACTGGTTATGGCTCCCGTAACTCTAAACGAGCCAAGAGTTATGTCCCTCCGAAGAATCGATATCCACAGGGCGTAACATCTACGGTGCAAGGTGCAACATCCATCCAAAATGACGATACAGTGTCGTACGACCTTTAGAAATGGGGGCATGGATTTGAAACAGTGCAGTACCTTGGTGCACCACTCTCCAGCGATGGTAAATCATAGACCAGCCACAGGGATCCCGTTTTACAGAAAAAAATCCACGTGACGATAAAACGAAGGGTAAAAAACTTCCTTGACCCGATTGAGGTTCGGATAGGATTTTTTGGGTATGAAACTAACCAGTGATGGCTGAAAGCTGTCATAGCTGTAGAACTCACAGATACCTTCCTTTTGACTGGTTATGGCTCCCGTAACTCTAAACGAGCCAAGAGTTATGGCCCTCCGAAGAATCAATATCCATAGGGTGCAACATCTACGGTGCAAGGTGCAACATCCGTCCAAAATGACGAAACAGTGCCGTACGACCTTTAGAAATGGGTGCATGTATTTGAAACGGTGCAGTACCATGGTACACCACACTCCAGCGATGGTAAATCATAGACCAGCCACGGGGATCGCGTTTTACAGAAAAAATCCACATGATGAAAAATGAAGGGTAAGAAACTTCCATGACCCGATTGAGGTTCGGATAGGATTTTTTGGGTACGAAACTAACCAATGACGGCTGAAAGCTGTCATAGTTGTAGAACTCACAGATACCTTTTTTAATTTTTTATGGCTCCCGTAACTCTAAACGAGCCAAGAGTTATGGCCCTCCGAAGAATCGATATCCATAGGGTGCAGCATCTACGGTGCAAGGTGCAACATCCGTCCAAAATGACGAAACTGTGCCGTAGGACCTTTAGAAATGGGTGCATGTATTTGAAACAGTGCAGTACCATGGTGCACCACACTCCAGCGATGGTAAATCATAGACCAGCCACGGGGATCGCGTTTTACAAAAAAAATCCACGTGAGGAAAAATGAAGGGTAAAAAACTTCCATGACCCGATTGAGGTTCGGATAGGATTTTTGGGTATGAAACTAACCAGTGACGGCTGAAAGCCGTCATAGCTGTAGAACTCACAGATACCTTTTTTTTCACTGGTTATGGCTCCCGTATCTCTAAACGAGTCAAGAGTTATGGCCCTCCGAAGAATCGATATCCACAGGGTGCAGCATCTACGGTGCAAGGTGCAACATCCGTCCAAAATGAGGAAACAGTGCCGTACGACCTTTAGAAATGGCTGCATGGATTTGAAATGGTGCAGTGCCATGGTGAACCACTCTCCAGCGATGGTAAATCATAGACCAGCCACGGGGATCCCGTTTTGCAGAAAAAATCCACGTGATGATAAAACGAAGGGTAAAAAACATCCTTGCCCCGATTGAGGTTCGGATAGGTTTTTTCGGTTAAGAAACTAACCAGTTGTTATCCTACCTTTTGGCAAGGCCGAGATACCAAGGAGCTAACTAGAAAGAAACAGGATCATATATCTTCAGCTCTGAATGATCGTTGGGCAACTACAGATATCGACGAATTTTATCCGAGTCCGGATCGGGCTACGATTGATAAAGACACGTTAATCAAAGCTGTAGAAAACCACATTCCAAATTTCGGGGAATTCCGAGTTCGTATACTCAAGATGTCGCAAAAAGAATGTCTCAGTTATCAGAGATCGAATCCATCAAAGCACCATAGCTTCGAACCCAGGAGCGAACCCTTGCCTCGAACCCATCTCACATATCTACGTTCGAATCCATCTATGTATGTCTCAGTTCGACTCCATCCAAAGAACGTAGGTTCGAATCCATCGAGGGCACGCCTTGTTCCGAATCCATCAGAGTGTTCCTGTCTTCGAATCCATCAGAGTGCTCCTGTCTTCGAATCCATCAGAGTGCTCCTGTCTTCGAATCCATCAGAGTGCTCCTGTCTTCGAATCCATCAAGCGAGAGTTCTTCGAATCAAACATACTGAAGCAACTTCGAATCGATCTGCAGTAGCTAACAACAACCGATCCGAACAAGTTCCAACATAATCGATTCGAAAGAAGATAACCCTCAAATCCAACACATCGAATCCATCAAGTTGTAGCAGCTGAGACCAAGGACTCTGTCCCTATCGATTCAAATAACATGGATTCGAAGCACGCATATCAACTAAAAGTGCAATCTTGAATCGATCATAACTTGAGATCGACAAGTCCAAATGCTACGAAATTTTCACAGCAGCTTGCACGTACATAGAAGAATGTCCATGCCAAGTTTCATCACGATTGGACACTTTTTTGATCGATTCGAACCAAGGGTCAAATCGATCCAAAAGTGGGCCCGGATCTCCAGAATTCGCCCATGTGGGCCCCCCACACGTGCCAGAAGTGGTCTTCCCGAATTTTAGGAGAAATATCAGCCTCCAACACCTATAAATAGAGCCCCTGGTCATTCAGAAAGGGGATCGGAGAATTTGAGAGATAAAGCACGTCTTGAAGCTGTGAGAATTACTTCAGAGCACCACCGCTGACTTTGATTTCGAATTTTGGCTTACGACTTGCTGTACTTTGACATCAAAAAGTTCTATTCTTCAGATATCGAGCAATAAAGTAACAAAACTTCATAGTGGACGGAGGCAAATCACCGAACCACTCTAAATCGTTGTCTCTTGTGCAATTTACTTCCTGTTATTTGGAGTTTTTGTTAGATAATCCACATTTTAATTTACTTTCTTCATTTATTATCTCTTCAAAAACTTCCGACGAGTGTCGTGCCCAATTTTCACACAAACACTTTGGTGCTTTCACTAAGAAAAACCCAGTTTTTTCTCCTGCTCCTTGGATCTGTCACCGATACCGGATTGCATAAATCTAAGGGAGAGATCCAGATTTCATCTTCAGATTCCTTTCATTCTATTCAGATTTTCATAAAGTCTAGGAAAGATTCAACGCTTCAAAATGGTGAGTACAAGAACCACTTCTAACATTGGTGATCAGGAAGGCCAGGATAGGCAAAATCCCACAAAGCTACAGTCCCCTAACCAAGATGCTGCTGGGCATACGGATCAGTCAGGTCCGGTCACAAGTAAGAGTTCCAGGCACTACTCCAGGAATTAACCCAAAGCAGACAACAGCTAACTGAGCAGTTGCGCGCTAACGCTGAGTTAACAAGTCAACTAAATCGCCAAAAACGAAGATGATCCAGAAGGGATCAAGCTCCTCATTCTTCTACCGAAAGCTCCGCTTCATCTGACTACAATAACAGGTCTACCCGTCCCAGGCTAGACGGAAACCATGCGCAAGCTGCTGACTATCAACAGGCGTTAGCCGTTGGGCAAATAAGGGTTGGCCCATCTACCAGCATCCATACTGGACCCTCCTCCCGAGGAGGCGCTATTCCACAATACCCTGCAGATAATCGAGCTACTACAACCGCTGCAGTTGACATAGGAGTTGATGCTCGAGATCACTCCAATCAAAATTATCATCAGCAGGGACAGGCTCCACAGCCATACGTCCCGGAAGACATCGAGCCAAGGAGGCAAGGTGCGGATCGTCGACAGCGCCCGATCCTACCTCGCACTATGGAACCCGACCATACTTTGGCTCACCATCCACAGAATTTTCCAACACCAGACTTCTCAGCCATGATACGACGAATGATTCGTGAGAGTCAAGGCCTAACGAATGACGATTGGGGAATCTCCCGCAGTCATACCCCATTTACTGATGACATATTATATGCCGAACCTCCTCGGCGATTCAGAATGCCAACCCTTCCCATGTATGAAGGAAATTCCGACCCAAATCAACATATTCTGAAATATGAATGGTCGATGACTGCTGCAAGAGCTGATGACGCAGTAAAGTGCCGCAGTTTTCCCATTTCCTTAGGGGGGATTGCGACAATGTGGTTTACGCGATTACCACGGCGATCCATTTCTCCTTTTGATCAGTTAGCTACAAAATTTGTTGAGCAGTTCCGTATGCATATTGCCAGACCTAAGGATGTTAATACCTTATCAAGTTTTACTCAAGCTCCCGGAGAAATGCTTAGACGATATTTGGAGAGGTTTAATGTTGCGTGCGCAGAGATCACCAACCCCAATGATAATTCTATCTTAATGGCTTTGACCAAAGGAATCGATCCTGATTCCGAGTTTGGCAATTGGTTGGCTGGAAAGCCTCCCGCATCGTTGGACCGTTTCTATCCCAAAGTCGCTCAGTTCTTGAGACGAGAGGATGCGAAACAGTCTAGGAAACAGGACGATGCCAGGCCCAGCAATGAAGGGATTCAGAGTAATGTTGCGGTTAAACAATCCGGAGAAAGTTCAGGAAAAGTCGAATTCAATATCCAAAATAAACAGACCCAACGATCGAGAAACGGTGATAACCGAAGCAAGAAGCAAGATCAAAATTGTGGTCCGAGACGTAGGACCACGATGTTTGACAGTTATACACCACTTAACACGTCCTGGAAAACGTATACTTACAGACTTGTAATGCTATGCAATACAAGAAGTCTGCTCCGAAGCCTTCGACGGAGAAGCAAATTCAGACAGGGAAGTTCTGTAGGTTTCATGAAAGTTATGGACATAATACCAATGAGTGTAGACATTTGTATGACCTCATTGAAAAACTAATCAGAGAGAGAAAGTTGGACCAGTTTGTTCGGGCGCCGCAGTCTGGTGGAGCGGGCCCATCTAATCAAAATCGATCGCAGAATCAGGAAAGACAAGGTGAACCCGCTCGCACGGGTGGAAGATTGGTTATCAATACAATAAGTGGTGGTCCTCATCCGGCAGACAGAAGTTGGAGAGAAATGGAGTCATATGCTAGCTCAATCAGGCATGTAAACTTTGAATGCTGTAGTAACTCAGAAGACGGAACACCGGCTAAACAACAAAAGACAATGGCTGATGAAATCGTGTTTAGAAATCGAGATGCCGATAAAGTCGAAGCTCCCACAATTGACCCATTGGTCATATCCGCTCAGGTAGGTCCTGCTTGGATGAAGAGGATCTTGGTAGAAAGCTTAAGTTCCGTAAATATATTATTTAAAAGAGCATATGATTTAATGAAGATGGAAGCTAGGGACTTAAAGCCTTGTCAATCACGAGTCCACGGCTTCAACGGGAGTGCAACGATACCGACTGGAATAGTTGAATTGCCAGTAGAGTTGGGAATGGAAGAATGCCGAAGAGTTCGGATGTTGCAATTTGTCGTCTTGGATATTCCTTCCCCGTACAATGCTTTTTTGGGCCGACCGGCCATCGCTGAATTTAGAGCTGCCATAGCCCCATGGTGCTTAACTCTGAAGTTCCCTACTGACCACGGGATAGGAGTTGTACAAGGAGATCAGGCTGCTGGGAGAGCCTGTTATGTTGTTGAGCTGCGAGAGGCGTAGCGAAAAGAGAAAGGAAAGGGCGTAGAGGAATCTCTCTACGTCCGTCTTATTGATGATTGACAATTAGCGCCTGGGCCTCGGCCTGGGCACCACAACCAATTCCAAAAAGATCTTGATACAAGGGACAGTGAAAATAAAGAAAAATCTACGGAAAGTCAGGCTTCTCCAGCCGAGCTAACCATTGATATCCCGATTGACGATGATCACGATGACTCGAGAATGTTGAAGATTGGGTCTCAGCTTAACCAAAAGGCACAACTGGAATTGGTTGATTTTCTCTGGGCGAATCTTGACGTATTCGCCTGGACGCACTCTGATATGTGTGGAATCTGGCCTGACATCGCGAGCCACACCTTGAACATTGACCCGCGGTATATCTCGGTCAAGCAGAAAAGACGTGGTATGGATCCAGAGAGATCCGCCGCCCTGAAAGAGGAGGTCGATAAGTTAAAATCAAATGGGTCCATTAGAGACGCTTTATACCCAGAGTGGGTGTCCAATCCCGTACTTGTCCAGAAACCAAACGGGAAATGGAGAACGTGTATTGATTACTCCGATCTGAATAAAGCCCGCCCAAAAGACAGCTTTCCACTTCCTCGGATCGATCAACTGGTAGATTCAACCAGCGGATATGAATTATTATCCTTCATGGATGCTTACTCAGGTTACAAACAGATACCCATGCACGTACCGGAGCAAGAGCACACGAGCTTCGTAACCGACTTGGGGTTGTATTGTTACAAGGTCATGCCTTTTGGATTAAAGAACGCTGGCTCAACTTATCAACGCTTAGTCAACCGAATGTTTGCCAATCAGATTGGGAAAACTATTGAGGTCTATGTAGATGATATGTTGGTAAAGTCACGATACTCTGATGATCATGTCAAAGACTTGGAGTTAATGTTCACTATCCTCCGAAAATACAGGATGAAGCTTAATCCACTCAAGTGTCATTTCGGAGTCGCATCCGGAAAATTCCTTGGGTTCATTGTCAATGCCAGGGGAATAGAGGCCAACCCCGAAAAGATCTGGGCTATCAAAAATCTCCAAACTTCGAAAACCATAAAGCAAGTTCAGAGTCTTAACGGAAAAGTGGCGGCACTAAGCATGTTTATCTCAAAATCGACCGACAAATGCATTCCATTTTTCGATTTAATTCGAAAGGGGAAACGAAACTTCGAATGGACCGCGGAATGTGAGGGCGCATTTCGATCACTAATTCAACATCTTTCCGTACCACCAATCCTCTCAAAGCCTGTAGATCATGAACAGTTATATCTTTACCTGGAAGTATAAGAGAACGCAATCAGTACTTCATTAATTCGGGAGGAAGACCGAGTGCAAAAGCCGGTTTATTACGTGAGTAAACGGTTGACCGGAGCCGAGAGAAATTATCCAAAGCTTGAAAAGTTGGCATATTGCCTAGTCATTGCCTCGAGGAAACTCCGGCCATATTTCCAGGCTCATCCTATTACTGTGTACACCGATCAGCCATTACGACAGGTCCTTACGCGGCCTGAGACGTCTGGTAGGTTACTGAAGTGGAACATCGAACTGAGTCAATTCGACATCACTTATACTCCAAGGAGAGCCATTCACGGCCAAGTCCTAGCAGATTTTATAGCCGAATTAACTATTCCTGAAGACTTGCCGGAGACCAGCAAATCTCCCGAATACATCTGGAAGTTGTACACCGATGGTGCATCAAACGATCGGTGCTCAGGAGCTGGGATAGTGCTTGAGACCCCTGAGGGACGATCCATATGTTATGCTTTAAAATTTGAGTTCCGCGCAACCAACAATGAAGCCGAGTATGAAGCTCTACTTACCGGACTAAAGCTTGCCCGTGATCTGAAAATCATCGCTGTAGAGATCTACTGTGATTCCCAATTGATAGTATGTCAAGTTCGAGGTGAATATCAGGCCAAAGATCGAAGACTGGCCGCTTATCTAACTCAAGTTCTGGAGATACTTAATGAATTTGATTACTATGCCATTTTCTACATACCCCGAGAGCATAATCAGAAAGCTGATTCATTGGCAAAGTTAGCAAGTACGGGTGAAGCTCAACAGTTGGGGGTTGTTCCAGTTGAAACCCTGTCATCTCCAAGCATTGATCGAAGGTAGACCGATTTTACGTATGAGGCTACCTCCATTAAGGAGTCATGGATGACCCCTTATCGAGATTATCTCGAACGTGGTATATTGCCCGAGCAGCGAAGCGAAAAAAGACAAGTTCTGCGAAAGGCCTCACGATTTGTTATTCAGAGCGGAGTCATGTATCGGAGAGGATACTCAGTTCCTCTCCTTCGATGTATCGCGCACGATGAAGTCAGACGGGTGTTACACAATGTACACGAAGGAGAATGTGGCGGTCACACTGGGGGGCAAGCACTCGCAAAGAGAATACTTCGATATGGGTATTATTGGCCTACTGTTAATCGCGATGCTGCAGACTATGCTAGGAAGTGTGACAAATGCCAGAAACACGCTCGAATTCCTAGAGCTCCTCCTACCGAAATAACCCAAATGATCAGTCCTTGGCCATTCGCGGTATGGGGAATAGATATCATCGGCACATTACCTCCGGCCAGAGGGGGTGCGAAGTACGCCATCGTCGTAGTTGATTATTTCACCAAATGGGCTGAAGCTGAACCCCTTGCGGCAATTACCACAAAGAAAGTAATCAACTTTGTAGTACGTAACATTATCTGCCGTTTTGGTCTCCCACATACCATCATCACCGATAACGGAACTCAATTCGAAAGTGCTGAATTCAAGAATTTCTGTCAACGATTCCGCATCCATAAGAAATTCTCTGCAGTAGCGCATCCTCAAGCAAATGGTTAGGTTGAAGCTGTTAATAAAGTTATCAAGTCCATTCTAAAGAAACGACAGGAAAAAGCTGGGGGCAAATGGGTTGACGAACTCCATATGGCATTATGGGCCTATCGAACGACTCATAAAACTGCAACCGGTCATACCCCATTTTCCCTATCTTATGGTTCTGAAGCCGTTATTCCGGTCGAAATGGAAGTACACTCTCATCGTGTAACATATTACGATCCAAAAACAAATGCCATATTACTTGCTGAATCTTTGGATTTACTCGATGAAAAGCGCGAAGAGGCTGATTTGAGGGCAGCCGCATATCGAAATCAAGTCGCCCGACTGTATAATGCTAAGGTCCGTCCGCGAACCTTCGAACTCGGCGATCTCGTACTCAAAAGGGTTTATCCGGTCCCTTCACACATGAAACCAAATTGGGAAGGGCCGTATGTGATTTCACAAAAGCTCGGAGATGGCACGTTCAAGTTATCAACGGTTGACGGTTTTACCTTGCCGAGAGCTTGGAATAGCGAAAGTCTTCGTCGCTACTACATATGAAAAACTTTACTCATTTATTTTCTGTCAATTTATTCCTTTGCATTTTATTCTAGCATTTCGAGATTTAGATTTGTAATAAGGCAACTGATTTTGACATATTTTCTCGTTTCAGCAATAAAATGCCGTCTCTTCAAGCAAAAGCTGTGATTTACTGAATATGACATACAATATCACAACACACGGAGAGCTAAGTTCCATCGCGCGGTGGAATTTATTCAAATAGGGAGTGACTATGATATGACCGGTCACTCGCTAAGTGAAACCCGAGCTCGGGGATAGAACACTACATCAACATTCACAGGGATTGATACACGACAATCCCTCCTCCAACTCCAATTTCCCAGAGTGAGAATTGGAGTATAAACTTCAACTCTCGGTTCCCGGAGCGCGAACCGGAGTATAAATCCACCGCTCCCAGAGTGTGAGCCAACTCCAAGTTCCCAGAGTGAGAATTGGAGTATAAACTTCAACTCTCGATTCCCGGAGCGCGAACCGGAGTATAAATCCACCGCTCCCAGAGTGTGAGCCAACTCCAAGTTCCCAGAGTGAGAATTGGAGTATAAACTTCAACTCTCGGTTCCCGGAGCGCGAACCGGAGTATAAATCCACCTCTTCCAAGGTGTGAGCCAACTCCAAGTTCCCAGAGTGAGAATTGGAGTATAAACTTCAACTCTCGGTTCCCGAAGTACAAGCCAGGATACAAAACTCTATTTCCAAATTCCCAGAGTGTGAATTGGAATATAAACGTCAATTGCAAGTTCCCGGAGAGCGAACTAGGTCATAAACCCTGATAATTTATAAGTTCCCAGAATATGGGCCAAAACCGTTAATTAAAAAATTGTGTCAAGTCCCTGAAGCGTGGACATGTATTCAAGGCTTATGATATATGTAAGCACGAGCTAATCAATACGATACTTGAGCAAAAAGAAAGGAATTGTTTTCTATTTATCAGCAAACAAAAAAGGAGTTCGATTACATGATAAAATCAAAATCAATTCATAAAGTGGGTGCCGAATCCACACTCATACACGGCCTAGAATAGAAGAAGTAAAAAAAAATTGCCATTTCGCAACCACATGATAAGACAAGGGGATCACTCCTTCTTCTTCTTGTGTCTCTTCTTCAGAGTTGAGCCGCTAGAACCACTACCCGGTTTCTTGCGAGATTTTTTGACCTTCTTTGGGGCATCCTCAGGATCTGGCATAATATCCACGTCTTCCTCAGAGCTGGAAGGAACAGAGATCCTTTTGTGAGGACGAACCGGGGGCGGAGGAGCCGTAGCAGGTGGTGGAACTTCAGCACTAGAAGTTATAGCTGTGCCAGTATGAGAAGTAACCACTAATGAAGTTAAGCTTGGTGGAGCAGCATCACCTCCAGAACCGCCGGCCGTTGTCACCGCAGCCATTTCAGCGCTTATCTCGGCAAGAATTTCTTCTTCTCGGGAAGATTGAACAGCACTGGAAACATTGACGGTCGCCATAAACGAGATAAAAGTTGGGGGAACTCCACCCATCGAAAAGGAAGGATCAGTAAAAGGATCACAGGGTTGCTCGAGAATCTCCTCAATCATCCGAATGTCGAACGATATTGAACACCCCCTTCCATTTCACCGGTTACGGCAGTAGTTGTGATAGCCTCGGTAACAACGGCTCCAGGCATTGACTGCGAAGTTTGAGGTATTGGAAGTACTGGCGCATCACTTTCAGTCACTTCTTAAAAAGAAATAAGAATAATTAGGCAAATGATCAGTCCCAAGTTCAACATTCTAGAAACACTTAAGCGACATGTAGAATACCTTCTTTACCTCGGCTCGGTGATAGAACGGGTTCAGAAATGGTAGTTGTACTGAGAGACAGTTCAGGTCGATCCGAGTTATAAGCAGGGACCACAAGTGGACCGACGGAGGTGGTGACTCCAGATGAGGTTGGGGCATCAACTGAAATATCTTCACTACCATGTGCAGCTCCTGAACCTTCGCCAGTTTCCACATGGTGGAAACCAAGTCTTTCTCTCTCAGCGGAGATCATCGCATCATGGAGAAGCTTCCTTTCTTCCTCGCTCAGCAAGCGAGACTCAAGTTCAAATTCATCCACTGCACCTTCAGGGAGCGATGCTTTCTTGTTTGCCACCAACTTTTTCCAGGCACTAAGTAGAAGCGTGGAATAATCCCCGAGCCACGAGAGATTCCTATGCTCGAGCACATTAGCATTATAAGTGTCGAGGAGATCATCAAATTCGGCTTCTACTCTGAATATCTCTGCTTGAACTCTCCCTTCCACTTCTGCCTCCACCGCCTGGGCCTTAGCAATTGCCGCGTCTCGCTCAACTCGGAGAGACACGGCTTGCTCGCACGCTTCTTGTGCGGCCTTATTAGCGTCATTTTTCTCCTTGTCCAAGCCGGCAAACTTAGCCTTCAATCCCTCAAGCTCTCTGACCGCCGCATCTCGCTCGGCCTCAACACTTTTATATCGATGGCCCAAATCTTCAACTAAAGTGCAATGCGCTTGCTGCATCTTCGCCATCTCAGTTAGTGTTTCATCGACCTTCTTTAGCGACTCCATTTCGGCCTTGCGAGAAGATTCCGTTTTAGATTGGAGTATGTCAACAATACGGTTCTTCTGAGCCAAGTCTGCTTCCAGTTTCTCAACAACTTTGGCTCGTTCGAAGGCCACTTTTGAAGCTTTGACAGCCGCCTTATACCATTCTTTATACTGAGCATAAAAATCCCGGGTATAGCTGAGGGCGGTGCAAACGGCCTCTTCGGGAATTCTTTTAAGATTGGGTGGAAAGATATAGGCGTCAAAGCATATCACTGGAAAATCTTTCTTCAACTGTGCAATTCTAATAGCTCCTTCGCCAAACGATTCAAGAGGGGCCTCCTCCGCAGTTACGGTCGTAGCTGTATCGGTCCTTGGATGATGTGAACCAGGTTTAGAGATTTGTTGAGAGGACGGTTGCCGCGAAGGTTCGACTATAGGTGCCTGGCCCCTAGGTGGCGGAGGAGAACGAGAAGGTGAACGGTACCTTCGGTCTCTATCAGAGTGCTCTTGGCTAGAATAGTATCGGGAGTGGTCCCTATCGCGCTGCTCATGCTCATAATACCTCCGCTCGCGATCTCGGTCAGAATCCCTACGGCGAGACTCATGATAGGATGAAGAATGATGCACTCGCCGAAGTTTGTCAAGTGTAGAAGGACGATTCGACATAACACCTGTAAAGAAGAAATAGTTTGATTAAGTACCAAGAAAAAACACTGTAATACATGAGGAAGTCGTGAAGTGTTGTGAAAAGTGTATAAATGCGCAAACCCCCCGACCAACCAGAAGCGTCGACTACACTAACGGGTAAAGATTCGCTTATGTCAAGCGCTCCCAGGAGCTCTTCCAACCCGGACCCATGGTGGAGAGATACGTAGTCCGGAATGGGAGTGTCGTTCAACCCTGTGAAAAGATCTTCGGACTGGTAAGGAGAGGCGCTGGAAACAGTAACCCCAGGTTGGGAACGGGTTACGACTACAGACTTCCATCTCTTAGACTTAGGAACAGCAGCCTTGCCTGTCTGGCCCTCTTCTATTCGAGAAAGGTCGGCTGCTATCTCAGTATCTATGGGCGTTCTTTCATCGTCGCTCACTTCTCTAATCACAACACCAGGTTTTCTTTTTGCTATTTCCCTCTTCCTCCTCAGGGCCGGTTTCGCCAAGCCTTCAATTACAATACTCTGCCCCATCTTAATCAAACCCAATGTTCTTAAGTTATCGTCGGTCAACAGCAAATCTATGTGCCTTGAATCGTGTGGAACCCATTGTAAGCTTTGAACGACGCCTCTATAATACCCACCAGTAGGTCTCGAAATGATGGCTGCAAGAATAGCAGAGTATTAGTGCAAAGTATTAAAAGTAACCATTCAAAAACAAATTGTGATACTTACGTCTGGATAACCATCTCCTGGCAAATCTTGGGGGGCATCGAACAAAAAACCACTCGTTCTTGAAGTAACTAAGCCTGGTCCATGCCCCTGTCACAACCTGAAAATTCCTGACCGCCTCCAGAAAAGTGAAAGACGGGCTATCACCCCTACTCTTAAAGTTAAATATGTGCCTAATCTCGTTAGGTCTTGGCGGGCGAAAGAGGCAATCCATAAATATGACAAAAATGCTATTCAATTGTGCATGCCCGTTGGGATGAAGTTGTGAAGGAGCGATTCCCAAATACGACAACATCTCTCTAATATATTGGTTAAAAGGAGGAAGAGATCCAGCCGCACAGGCATGACGGTAGAAGGCGGTATATCCTTCAGGCGGGTTGTGGGGTCTGTCGCTAGCACTAGGTAATAAAACATCGTCCAGGGATATGTTATGCTTCGAACATATCCGACCCATCAGAGACTCCGAAATATTGGACTAAACAGAATCAACGGGATCTTCGATAAATATGGCCTCCGACAATTCATCCGGGGCCGGGTCTACGACTTCAGGAGGGATTTCTGGAATCTCAAGCGCTGAATGAGGCGAGCTTTGTGCTTCTTGTTGACAAGAACTCGAAGATTCCATAATTAACTAACTCACTAGAAAGCGGCGTTAAAATACATAAAAAGCCCATGCATTCCCCCGGTGCAAAGTATATGAGTATGTCGTGCAGTGCAAATGCTAATACAGAAGTTTAAGCAGGACCTACAAGATGAAACGAGATGTCCGAACGATGAAGACTTTGGAATTTGAAACTGAAAACGACCGTCATCGCTGACCGTCACTTTCACGCCACTCAGATACTACTGACCAATCCAAGTATAAATTCATTATGTTTAGTTTAAGTCATGGTGCCATCAATGAGCTTCAACGGAGAGGTCAAGTTAAATTCGATTATGCAAGGCCGAAGCTCGTCGGGGTCAAGTATGCTAAAGTTCATTAAGCTCGACAAAAAGTTCAAACTTGAAATTGGTCATAGCTCAGAAGTTGGAGCCAATCGTAGAATCGGAGGTTTCAGATGTTCGAACGTTCGAATCGATACGAGTCGAGTCGAAGACGTTCGAATCCATGCACCTCGAATCCAAGAAGGTCGACTCGATGCAGCTTTAGGGTGGAGAAGTACTTCGAATCCAAGAGCTATGTATAACTTCGAATCGATCCACACTGAGCACCTTCGAATCGACTAGGATATTATCACCTCGAATCGATCGGCACGGTCTTCCGAGTCCATCGGTTCGAAATCTTGCAATCTTGATCGATTCGAACTACCTATTCCTGCATCGATTCGTAGTCTCGCCTTCTTGATCGGTTCGAACTACTTATGCCCTAATCGATGCGAAGCAAGGAAGGAAGACGACATCCAACATTGCCTATACTTCTCCCTGATAACACTCAGAATCAATACGACTTGAATGGTTTCGATCCCCAGATCAATCGAGTCAACCTATCTCAGATCTAACTATCACTCATGATTTTCGAAAGAAAAGATTGAAATCGATGTCAAATTTTCAGTTTTCATCGTTCTATACTCGCATCGATCCCTTGACTTACCTGATTAGATTCGACTACAAGTAAAAACATGGAAAAATTGGATCGATTCGTGCAGAATGCATTTGTATCTGGCGTTGGAGGATCGATCCGGAGATATAACTACAGTAAAGAGTGAAAAGTAAGAAGTTAAAAATGAAGACAGCCTTGGATATTTATATAGGTTCCACAGAAAACGCGTGGCTCTTCAACTCCCGGTTGTGTTTACTTCCTACCGCCGGTCACTAGCCAAACCCCATCGATTCGAACAAACGCTCGATAACCCATTACACTCGAATCCATCACAGAGTAAAGTCGTGATTTCGAATCCATCACATGGTCGTATCCATACTCCACTTCGAATCCACTACCTTCCAATCTTTTACACAATCAAATCCATCCCAGTTTAATCGATGTGAGGCACCATCGATTCGAAAATACATGACTTCGAATCCATCAAGACAGCATCGATTCGAAGCACTTGAATGAGGATTGAGTTGAAAAATCCTATCGATTCGAAAATCCTATTCCATAACCAGCGATTCCACTGATTCGAAACCCTATCGGTTCGAACAAGCATGCTTCGAATCCATTTAGCACCGTCGATGAGAATGAATACAACACTTCGATAATGAAAAATTAACTGGTCTACCTTTTACACCGATTCAGGAGAGGATCGATACAAAAGGATGATCATAGATGGCTATAACAACAATACATTAACCCTGATCTCAAATCGGTTCAGGAGAGGGCCGATGCAGAATTCGGTAACAAACCAAACTGGCAACAACTTGCAATCACGCAACGTTAACCAAAGTCAAGGTGATACACGTATACGCATATGTTTGACTAATATTTGATCTTTATCATTCACAGGGATCAGACATCCATCTTGTCATGGTTTCAACGACGAACAACCGATCACAATCATACGACAGTCGATAAACAGCAATAAAGAATACAGCTTTCAACAGGGCATGTTCCAATTGTTCAGCATTAAATTGTAGCCATTCAAAGCACGTCATGTTTACACAAGACGTACTTTGGGGGGCAAATGTTATCCCGCCTTTTGGCAAGGCCGAGATACCAAGGAGCTAACTAGAAAGAAACAGGATCATACATCTTCAGCTCTGAATGTTCGTTGGGCAACTACAGATATCGACGAATTTTATCCGAGTCCGGATCGGGCTACGATTGATAAAGACACGTTAAGCAAAGATGTAGAAACCAATATTCCAAATTTTGGGGAATTCCGAGTTCGTATACTCAAGATGTCGCAAAAAGAATGTCTCACTTATCAGAGATCGAATTCATCAAAGCACCATAGCTTCAAACCCAGGAGCGAACCCTTGCCTCGAACCCATCTCACATATCTACGTTCGAATCCATCTATGTATGTCTCAGTTCGACTCCATCCAAAGAACGTAGGTTCGAATCCATCAAGGGTACGCCTTGTTTCGAATCCATCAGAGTGTTCCTGTCTTCGAATCCATCAGAGTGCTCCTGTCTTCGAATCCATCATAGCACTACAGTCTTCGAATCCATCAGAGCGCTGCTGTCTTCGAATCCATCAGAGCGCTGCTGTCTTCGAATCCATCAAGCGAGAGTTCTTCGAATCCAACATACTGATGCAACTTCGAATCGGTCTGCAGTAGCTAACAACAACCGATCCGAACAAGTTCCAACATCATCGATTCGAAAGGAGATAACCCTCGAATCCAACACATCGAATCCATCAAGTTGTAGCAGCTGAGACCAAGAACTCTGTCCCTATCGATTCGAATAGCATGGATTCGAAGCACGCATATCAACTAAAAATGCAATCTTGAATCGATCATAACTTGAGATCGACAAGTCCAAATGCTATGAAATTTTCACAGCAGCTTGCACGTACATAGAAGAATGTCCAAGCCAAGTTTCATCACGATTGGACACTTTTTTGATCGATTCGAACCAAGGGTCGAATCGATCCAAAAGTGGGCCCGGATCTCCAAAATTCGGCCATGTGGGCCCCCCACACGTGCCAGAAGTGGTCTTCCCGAATTTTAGGAGAAATATCAGCCTCCAGCACCTATAAATAGAGCCCCTGGTCATTCAGAAAGGGGATCGGAGAATTTGAGAGATAAAGCACGTATAAAAGCTGCCAGAATTACTTCAGAGCACCACCGCTGACTTTGATTTTGAATTTTGGCTTACGACTTGCTGTACTTTGACATTAAAAAGTTGTTTTCTTAAGATATCGAGCAATAAAGTAACAAAACTTCATAGTGGACGTAGGCAAATCACCGAACCACTCTAAATCGTTGTCTCTTGTGCAATTTACTTCCTGTTATTTGGAGTTTTTGTTAGATAATCCACATTTTAATTTACTTTCTTCATTTATTATCTCTTCAAATACTCCCGACGAGTGTTGTGCCCAATTTTGACACAAACACCAGTGACGGCTGAAAGCCGTCATAGCTGTAGAACTCACAAATACCTTCGTTTTGACTGGTTATGGCCCCCGTAAGTCTAAACGAGCCAAGAGTTATGGCCCTCCAAAGAATCGATATCCACAGGGTGCAACATCTATGGTGTAAGGTGCAACATCCGTCCAAAATGACGAAACAGTGCCATACGACCTTTATAAATGGATGCATGGATTTGAAATGGTGTAGTACCATGGTGCACCACTCTCCAGCGATGGTAACTCATAGACCAGCCACGGGGATCCCGTTTTACAGAAAAAATCCACGTGACGAATAACGAAGGGTAAAAAACTTCCATGACCCGATTGAGGTTCGGATAGGATTTTTTGGTTATGAAACTAACCAGTGATGGCTGAAAGCAGTCATAGCTGTAGAACTCACAGATACCTTTGTTTTGACTGGTTATGGTTCCCGTAACTTTAAACGAGTCAAGAGTTATGCCCCTCCGAAGAATCGATATCCACAGGGTGCAACATCTACGATGCAAGGTCCAACATCCGTCCAAAATGTCGAAACAGTGCCGTACGACCTTTAGAAATGGGTGCATGGATTTAAAATGGTGCAGTACCATGGTGAACCACTCTCCACCGATTGTAAATCATAGACCAGCCACGTGGACCCCGTTTTATAGAAAAAATCCACGTGAGGAAAAACGAAGCGTAAAAAACTTCCACGACCCGATTGAGGTTCGGATATGATTTTTTGGGTATGAAACTAATCAGTGACGGCTGAAAGCTTCATAGCTGTAGAACTCACAAATACCTTCGTTTTGACTAGTTATGGCTCCCGTAACTCTAAACGAGCCAAGAGTTATGGCCCTCCGAAGAATCGATATCCACAGGGTGCAACATCTACGGTGCAAGGTGCAACATCCGTCCAAAATGAAGAAACAGTACGGTACGACCTTTAGAAATGGGTGCATGGATTTGAAACGGTGCAGTTCCATGGTGCACCACTCTCCAGCGATGGTAA
Organism: Allium cepa; assembly: GCA_030765085.1. Classification (NCBI taxonomy): domain Eukaryota; kingdom Viridiplantae; phylum Streptophyta; class Magnoliopsida; order Asparagales; family Amaryllidaceae; genus Allium; species Allium cepa. Next base: position 29,310,053 of record CM060943.1, on the reverse strand, counting down.
ATCATAGACCAGCCACGGGGATCCCGTTTTACAGAAAAAATCCACGTGACAGTAAAACGAAGGGTAAAAAACTTCCTTGACCCGATTGAGGTTTGGATAGGATTTTTTGGGTATGAAACTAACCAGTGACGGCTGAAAGCTGTCATAGCTGTAGAAATCACAGATACCTTCCTTTTGAAAGGTTATGGCTCCCGTAACTCTAAATGAGCCAAGAGTTATGGCCCTCCGAAGAATCGATATCCATAGGGTGCATCATCAACAGTGCAAGGTGCAACATCCGTCCAAAATGACGAAACAGTGCCGTACGACCTTTAGAAATGGGTGCATGGATTTGAAATGGTGCACCACTCTCCAGCGATGGTAACTCATAGACCAGCCACGGAGATCTCCTTTTACAGAAAAAATACACGTGACGAAAAACGAAGGGTAAAAAACTTCCATGACCCGATTGAGGTTCGGATAGGATTTTTTGGGTATGAAACTAACCAGTGAACGCTGAAAGCTATCATAGCTGTAGAACTCACAGATACCTTCGTTTTGACTGGTTATGGCTCCCGTAACTCTAAACGAGCCAAGAGTTATGGCCCTCCGAAGAATCGATATCCACAGGGTGCAACATCTACGGTGCAAGGTGCAACATCCGTCCAAAATGACGAAACAGTGCCGTACGACCTTTAGAAATGGATGCATGGATTTGAAATAGTGAGTACCATGCTGCACCACTCTCCAGCGATGGTAAATCATAGACCAGCCACGGGTATTTCGTTTTACAGAATAAATCCACGTGACGAAAAACAAAGGGTAAAAAACTTCCATGACCCGATTGAGGTTCGGATAAGATTTTTTGGGTATGAAACTAACCAGTGACTGCTGAAAGCCATCATTGCTGTAGAACTCATAGATACCTTCGTTTTGACTGGTTATGGCTCCCGTAACTCTAAACGAGCCAAGAGTTATGGCCCTCCGAAGAATCGATATCCACAGGATGCAACATCTACGGTGCAAGGTGCAACATCCGTCCAAAATGACGAAACAGTGCCGTACGACCTTTAGAAATGGGTGCATGGATTTGAAACGGTGCAGTATCTTGGTGCACCACTCTCCAGCGATGGTAAATCATAAACCAGCCACGGTGATCCTGGTTTACAGAAAAAATCCACGTAAGGAAAAACGAAGGGTAAAAGACTTCCATGACCCGATTGAGGTTCGTATAGGATTTATTGGGTATGAAACTAACCAGTGACGGCTGAAAGTCGTCATAGCTATAGAACTCACAGATACCTTCGTTTTGACCGGTTATGGCTCCCATAACTCTAAACGATCCAAGATATATGGCCCTCCGAAGAATCAATATCCACAGGGTGCAACATCTACGGTGCAAGGTGCACCATCCGTCCAAAATGATGAAACAGTGCCGTACGACCTTTAGAAATAGGTGCATGGATTTGAAACGGTGCAGTACCATGGTGCACCACTCTCCAGCATTGGTAAATCGTAGACCAGCCATGGGGATCCCGTTTTACAGAATAAATCAACGTGATGAAAAACAAAGGGTAAAAAACTTCCATGACCCGATTGAGGTTCGGATAGGATTTTTTGGGTATGAAACTAACCAGTGACGGCTGAAAGCCATCATAGCTATAGAACTCACAGATACCTTCATTTTGACTGGTTATGGCTCCCGTAACTCAAAACGAGCCAAGAGTTATGGCCCTTCGAAGAATCGATATCCAAAGGGTGCAACATCTACGGTGCAAGGTGCAACATCCGTCCAAAATGACGAAACAGTGCCGTACGACCATTAGAAATGGGTGCATGGATTTGAAACGGTGAATTACCATGGTGCAGCACTCTCTAGCGATGTAACTCATAGACCAGCCACGGGGATCCCGTTTTACAAAAAAAATCCACGTGATGAAAAACGAAGGGTAAAAAACTTCCATAACACGATCGAGGTTCGGATAGGATTTTTTAGGTATGAAACTAACCAGTGATGGCTGAAAGCGGTCATAGCCGTAGAACTCACAGATACCTTCGTTTTGACTGGTTATGGCTCCCGTAACTCTAAACGAGCCAAGAGTTATGGCCCTCCGAAAAATCGATATCCACAGGGTGCAACATCTACGGTGCAAGGTGCAACATCCATCCAAAATGACGAAACAGTGCCGTACGACCTTTAGAAATGGGTGCATGGATTTGAAACGGTGCAGTACCATGGTGCACCACTCTCCAGTGATGGTAAATCATAGACCAGCCACGGGGATCCCGTTTTACAGAAAAAATCCACGTGATGAAAAACGAAGGGTAAAAAACTTCCATGACCCGATTGAGGTTCGGATAGGATTTTTTGAGTATGAAACTAACCAGTGACGGCTAAAAGCCATCATAGCTGTAGAACTCACAGATACCTTCGTTTTGACTGGTTATGGCTCCCGTAACTCTAAACGAGCCAAGAGTTATGGCCCTCTGAAGATTCGATATCCACAGGGTGCAACATCTACGGTGCAAGGTGCAACATCCGTCCAAAATGACGAAACAGTGTCGTACGACCTTTAGAAATGGGTGCATGGATTTGTAACGGTGCAGTACCATGGTGCACCACTCTCTAGCGATGGTAAATCATAGACCAGCCACGGGGATCCCGTTTTACAGAAAAAATCCACGTGACGAAAAACGAAGGGTAAAAAAGTTCCATGACCCGATTGAGGTTCAGATAGGATTTTTTGGGTATGAAACTAACCAGTGACGGCTGAAAGTCACCATAGCTGTAGAACTCACAAATACCTTCGTTTTGATTGGTTATGGCTCCTGTAACTCTAAACGAGCCAAGAGTCATGGCCCTCCGAAGAATCGATATCCATAGGGTGCATCATCTACGGTGCAAGGTGCAACATCCATCCAAAATGACGAAACAGTGCCGTACGACCTTTAGAAATGGGTGCATGGATTTGAAACGGTGTAGTACCATGGTGCACCACTCTCCAGCGATGATAACTCATAGACCAGCCACGGGGATCCCGTTTTACAGAAAAAATCGACGTGACGAAAAACGAAGGGTAAAAAACTTCCATGACCCGATTGAGGTTCGGATAGGATTTTTTGGGTATGAAACTAACCAGTGACGGCTGAAAGCCCTCATAGCTGTGGAACTCACAGATACCTTCGTTTTGACTGGTTATGGCTCCCGTAACTCTAAACGAGCCATGAGTTATAACCCTCCGAAGAATCGATATCCACAGGGTGCAACATCTACGGTGCTAGGTGCAACATTCATCCAAAATGACGAAACAGTGCCGTACGTCCTTTAGAAATGGGTTCATGGATTTGAAACGGTGCAGTATCTTGGTGCACCACTCTCTAGCGATGGTAAATCATAAACCAGCCACGGTGATCCTGTTTTACAGAAAAAATCCACGTGAGGAAAAACGAAAGGTAAAAAACTTCCATGACCCGATTGAGGTTCGTATAGGATTTATTGGGTATGAAACTAACCAGTGACCGCTGAAAGCCATCATAGCTGTAGAACTCACAGATACCTTCGTTTTGACCAGTTATGGCTTCCGTAACTCTAAACGAGCCAAGCTATATGGCCCTCCGAAGAATCAATATCCACAGGGTGCAACATCTACGGTGCAAGGTGCACCATCCGTCCAAAATGACGAAACGGTGTCGTACGACCTTTAGAAATAGGTGCATGGATTTGAAACGGTGCAGTACCATGGTGCACTACTCTCCAGCAATGGTAAATCATAGACCAGCCACGGGGATCCCGTTTTACAGAAAAAATCCACGTGACGAAAAAACGAAGGGTAAAAAACTTTCTTGACCCGATTGAGGTTCGGATAGGATTTTTTGGGTATGAAACTAACCAGTGACGGCTGAAAGCCGTCATAGCCGTAGAACTCACAGATACCTTCGTTTTGACTGGTTATGGCTCCCGTAACTCTAAACGAGCTAAGAGTTATGGCCCTCCGAAGAATCGATATCCACAGGGTGCAACATCTATGGTGCAAGGTGCAACATCCGTCCAAAATGACGAAACAGTGCCGTACGACCTTTAGAAATGGGTGCATGGATTTGAAACGGTACAGTACCATGGTGCACCACTCTCCAGCGATGGTAAATCATAGACCAGCCACGCGATTCCCGTTTTACAAAAAAAATCCACGTGACTAAAAACGAAGGGTAAAAAACTTCCATGACCCGATTGAGGTTCGGATAGGATTTTTTGGGTATGAAACAAACCAGTGACGGCTGAAAGCCATCATAGTTGTAGAACTCACAGATACCTTCGTTTTGACTGGTTCTGGCTCTCGTAACTCTAAACGAGCCAATAGTTATGGCCCTCCGAAGATTCGATATCCACAGGGTGCAACATCTACAGTGCAAGGTGCAACATCCATCCAAAATGACGAAACAGTGCCTACGACCTTTAGAAATGCGTGCATAGATTTGAAACGGTGCAGTACCATGGTGCACCACTCTCCAGCGACGGTAAATCATAGACCAGCCACAGGGATCCCGTTTTACAGAAAAAATCCACGTGACGAAAAACGAAGGGTAAAAAACTTCCATGAACCGATTGAGGTTCAGATAGGATTTTTTGGGTATGAAACTAACCAGTGATGGCTAAAAGCCACCATAGATGTAGAACTCACAGATACCTTCGTTTTGACTGGTTATGGCTCCCGTAACTCTAAACGAGCCAAGAGTTATGGCCCTCCGAAGAATCGATATCCATAGGGTGCATCATCTACGGTGCAAGGTGCAACATCCGTCCAAAATGACGAAACTGTGCCGTACGACCTTTAAAAATGGGTGCATAGATTTGAAACGGTGTTGTACCATGGTGCACCACTTTCCAGCGATGGTAACTCATAGACCAGCCACGGGGATCCCGTTTTACGGAAAAAATCCACGTGACGAAAAACGAAGGGTAAAAAACTTCCATGACCCGATGGAGGTTCGGATAGGTTTTTTGGCTATGATACTAACCAGTGACGGCTGAAAGCCATCATAGCTGTAGAACTCACAGATACCTTCGTTTTGACTGGTTATGGCTCCCGTAAATCTAAACGAGCCAAGAGTTATGGCCCTCCGAAGAATCGATATCCACAGGGTGCAACAACTACGGTGCAAGGTGCAACATCCGTCCAAAATGACGAAACAGTGCCGTACGACCTTTAGAAATAGGTGCATGGATTTGAAACGGTGCAATATCTTGGTGCACCACTCTCCAGCGGTGGTAAATCATAAACCAGCCACGGTGATCCTGTTTTACAGAAAAAATCCACGTGAGGAAAAACGAAGTGTAAAAAACTTCCATGACCCGATTGAGGTTCGTATAGGATTTATTGGCTATGAAACTAACCAGTGACGACTGAAAGCCGTCATAGGTGTAGAACTCACAAATACCTTCGTTTTGACCGGTTATGGCTCCCGTAACTCTAAACGAGCCAAGATATATGGCCCTCCGAAGAAACAATATCCACAGGGTGCAACATCTACGGTGCAAGGTGCACCATCCGTCCAAAATGACGAAACAGTGCCGTACGACCTTTAGAAATAGGTGCATGGATTTGAAACGGTGCAGTACCATGGTGCACCACTCTCCAGCAATGGTAAATCATAGACCAGCCACGGGGATCCTGTTTTACAGAAAAAATCCACGTGACGATAAAACGAAGGGTAAAAAACTTCCTTGACCCGATCGAGGTTCGGATAGGATTTTTTGGATATGAAACTAACCAGTGACGGATGAAAGCCGTCATAGCTGTAGAACTCACAGATACCTTCGTTTTGACTGGTTATGGCTCCCGTAACTCTAAATGAGCCAAGAGTTATGGCCCTCCGAAGATTCGACATCTACGGTGCAAGGTGCAACATCTACGGTGCAAGGTGCAACATCCGTCCAAAATGACGAAAAAATGTCGTACGTCCTTTAGAAATGGGTGCATGGATTTGAAACAGTGCAGTACCATGGTGCACCACTCTCTAGCGATGGTAAATCATAGACCAGCCACGGGGATCCCGTTTTACAGAAAAAATCAACGTGACGAAAAACGAAGGGTAAAAAACTTCCATGACCCGATTGAGGTTCGTATAGGATTTATTGGCTATGAAACTAACCAGTGACGGCTGAAAGCCGTCATAGCTGTAGAACTCACAGATACCTTCGTTTTGACCGGTTATGGCTCCCGTAACTCTAAACGAGCCAAGAGTTATGGCCCTCCGAAGAATCGATATCCACAGGGTGCAACATCTACGGTGCAAGGTGCAACATCCGTCCAAAATGACAAAACAGTGTCGTACGTCCTTTAGAAATGGGTGCATGGATTTGAAACGGTGCAGTACCATGGTGCACCACTCTCCAGCAATGGTAAATCATAGACCAGCCACGGGGATCCTGTTTTACAGAAAAAATCCACGTGACGATAAAACGAAGGGTAAAAACCTTCCTTGACCCGATCGAGGTTCGGATAGGATTTTTTGGATATCAAACTAACCAGTGACTGCTGAAAGCTGTCTTAGCTGTAGAACTCACAGATACCTTCGTTTTGACTGGTTATGGCTCCCGTAACTCTAAACGAGCCAAGAGTTATGGCCCTCCGAAGATTCGATATCCACAGGGTGCAAAATCTACGGTGCAAGGTGCAACATCCGTCCAAAATGACGAAACAGTGTCGTACGTCCTTTAGAAATGGGTGCATGGATTTGAAACAGTGCAGTACCATGGTGCACCACTCTCCAGCGATGGTAAATCATAGACCAGCCACGGGGATCCCGTTTTACAGAAAAAATCAACGTGACGAAAAACGAAGGGTAAAAAACTTCCATGACCCGATTGAGGTTCGGATAGGATTTTTTGGGTATGAAACTAACCAGTGACGGCTGAAAGGCATCATTGCTGTAGAACTCACAGATACTTTCGTTTTGACTGGTTATGGCTCCCGTAACTCTAAACGAGCCAAGAGTTTTGGCCCTCCGAAGAATCGATATCCACAGGGTGCAACATTTACGGTGCAAGGTGCAACATCCGTCCAAAATGACGAAACAGTGTCGTACGACCTTTAGAAATGGGTGCATGGATTTGAAACGGTGAAGTACCATGGTGCACCACTATCCAGCGATGTAACTCATAGACCAGCCACGGGGATCCCGTTTTACAAAAAAAATCCACGTGACGAAAAACGAAGGGTAAAAAACTTCCATGACCCGATCGAGGTTCGGATAGGATTTTTTGGATATGAAACTAATCAGTGACGGCTGAAAGCCGTCATAGCCGTAGAACTCACAGATACCTTCGTTTTGAATGGTTATGGCTCCCGTAACTCTAAACGAGCCAAGATTTATGGCCCTCCGAAGAATCGATATCCACAGGGTGCAACATCTACGGTGCAAGGTGCAACATCCGTCCAAAATGACGAAACCGTGTCGTACGACCTTTAGAAATGGGTGCATGGATTTGAAACAGTGCAGTACCATGGTGCACCACTCTCCAGGGATGGTAAATCATAGACCAGCCACGGGGATCCCGTTTTACAGAAAAAATCCACGTGACAAAAAACGAAGGGTAAAAAACTTCCATGACCCGATTGAGGTTCGGATAGGATTTTTTGGGTATGAAACTAACCAGTGACGGCTGAAAGCTGTCATAGCCGTAGAACTCACAGATACCTTCGTTTTGACTTGTTATGTCTCCCGTAACTATAAACGAGCCAAGAGTTATGGCCCTCCGAAGAATCGATATCCACAGGGTGCAACATCTACGGTGCATGGTGCAACATCCGTCCAAAATGATGAAACAGTGCCGTATGACCTTTAGAAATGGGTGCATGGATTTGAAACGGTGCAGTATCTTGGTGCACCACTCTCCAACGATGGTAAATCATAAACCAGCCACGGTGATCCTGTTTTACAGAAAAAATCCACGTGAGGAAAAACGAAGGGTAAAAAACTTCCATGACCCGATTGAGGTTCGTATAGGATTTATTGGGTATGAAACTAACCAGTGACGGCTGAAAGCCGTCATAGCTGTAGAACTCACAGATACCTTCGTTTTGACCGGTTATGGCTCCCGTAACTCTAAACGAGCCAAGATATATGGCCCTTCGAAGAATCAATATCCACAGGGTGCAACATCTACGGTGCAAGGTGCACCATCCGTCCATAATGACGAAACAGTGTCGTACGACCTTTAGAAATAGGTGCATGGATTTGAAACGGTGCGGTACCATGGTGCACCACTCTCCAGCAATGGTAAATCATAGACCAGCCACGGGGATCCAGTTTTACAGAAATAATCCACGTGACGATAAAACGAAGGGTAAAAAACATCCTTGACCAGATCGAGGTTCGGATAGGATTTTTTGGATATGAAACTAACCAGTGACGGCTGAAAGCGGTCATAGCCGTAGAACTCACAGATAACTTCGTTTTGACTGGTTATGGCTCCCGTAACTCTAAACGAGCCAAGAGTTATGGCCCTCCGAAGAATCGATATCCACAGGGTGCAACATCTACGGTGCAAGGTGCAACATCCGTCCAAAATGACGAAACAGTGCCGTACGACCTTTAGAAATGGGTGCACGGATTTGAAACTGTGCAGTACCGTGGTGCACCACTCTCCAGCGATGGTAACTCATAGACCAGCCACGGGGATCCCGTTTTACAGAAAAAATCCACGTGACGAAAAACGAAGGGTAAAAAACTTCCATGACCCGATTGAGGTTCGGATAGGATTTTTTGGGTATGAAACTAACCAGTGACGGCTGAAAGGCATCATTGCTGTAGTACTCACAGATACCTTCGTTTTGACTGGTTATGGCTCCCGTAACTCTAAACGTGCCAAGAGTTATGGCACTCCGAAGAATCGATATCCACAGGGTGCAACATTTACGGTGCAAGGTGCAACATCCGTCCAAAATGACGAAACAGTGCCGTACGACCTTTAATAATGGGTGCATGGATTTGAAACGGTGAAGTACCATGGTGCACCACTCTCCAGCGATGTAACTCATAGACCAGCCACGGGGATCCCGTTTTACAAAAAAAATCCACGTGACGAAAAACGAAGGGTAAAAAACTTCCATGACCCGATCGAGGTTCGGATAGATTTTTTGGGTATGAAACTAAGAAGTGATGGCTGAAAGCCGTCATAGCCGTAGAACTCACAGATACCTTCGTTTTGACTGGTTATGGCTCCCGTAACTCTAAACGAGCCAAGAGTTATGGCCCTCCGAAGAATCGATATCCACAGGGTGCAACATCTACGGTGCAAGGTGCAACATCCGTCCAAAATGACGAAACAGTGTCGTACGACCTTTAGAAATGGGTGCATGGATTTGAAACAGTGCAGTACCATGGTGCTCCACTCTCCAGCGATGGTAAATCATAGACCAGCCATGGGGATCCCGTTTGACAGAAAAAATCCACGTGACGAAAAACAAAGGGTAAAAAACTTCCATGACCCGATTGAGGTTCGGATAGGATTTTTTGGGTATGAAACTAACCAGTGACGGCTGAAAGCGTTCATAGTCGTAGAACTCACAGATACCTTCGTTTTACTGGTTATGGCTCCCGTAACTCTAAACGAGCCAAGAGTTATCGCCCTCCGAAGAATCGATATCCACAGGGTGCAACATCTACGGTGCAAGGTGCAACATCCGTCCAAAATGACGAAACAGTGCCGTACGGCCTTTAGAAATGGGTGCATGGATTTGAAACGGTGCAGTATCTTGGTGCACCACTCTCCAGCGATGGTAAATCATAAACCAGCCACGGTGATACTGTTTTACAGAAAAAATCCACGTGAGGAAAAACGAAGGGTAAAAAACTTCCATGACCCGATTGAGGTTCGTATAGGATTTATTGGGTATGAAACTAACCAGTGATGGATGAAAGCCGTCATAGCTGTAGAACTCACAGATATCTTCGTTTTGACCGGTTATGGCTCCCGTAACTCTAAACGAGCCAAGATATATGACCCTCCGAAGAATCAATATCCACAGGGTGCAACATCTACGGTGCAAGGTGCACCATCCGTCCAAAATGACGAAACAATGTCGTACGACCTTTAGAAAAAGGTGCATGGATTTGAAACAGTGCAGTACCATGGTGCACCACTCTCCAGCAATGGTAAATCATAGACCAGCCACGGGGATCCTGTTTTACAGAAAAAATCCACGTGACGATAAAACGAAGGGTAAAAAACTTCCTTGACCCGATCGAGATTCTGATAGGATTTTTTGGATATGAAACTAACCAGTGACGGCTGAAAGTTGTCATAGCTGTAGAACTCAGAGATACCTTCGTTTTGACTGGTTATGGCTCCCGTAACTCTAAACGAGCCAAGAGTTATGGCCCTCCGAAGATTCGATATCCACAAGGTGCAACATCTACGGTGCAAGGTGCAACATCCGTCCAAAATGACGAAACATTGTCGTACGACCTTTAGAAATGGGCGTGTGGATTTGAAACAGTGCAGTACCATGGTGCACCACTCTCCAGCGATGGTAAATCATAGACCAGCCACGTGGATCCCGTTTTACAGAAAAAATTCATGTGACGAAAAACGAAGGGTAAAAAACTTCCATGACCCGATTGAGGTTCAGATAGGATTTTTTGGGTATGAAACTAACCAGTGACGGCTGAAAGGCATCATTGTTGTAGAACTCACAGATACCTTCGTTTTGACTGGTTATGGCTCCCGTAACTCTAAACGAGCCAAGGTTATGGCCCTCCGAAGAATCGATATCCACATGGTGCATCATCTACGGTGCAAGGTGCAACATCCGTCCAAAATGACGAAACAGTGCCGTACGACCTTTAGAAATGGGTGCATGGATTTGAAACGGTGCTGTACCATGGTGCACCACTTTCCAGCGATGGTAACTCATAGACCAGCCAAGGGGATCCCGTTTTACAGAAAAAATCCACGTGACGAAAAACGAAGGGTAAAAAACTTCCATGACCCGATTGAGGTTCGGATAGGATTTTTTGGGCATGAAACTAACCAGTGACGGCTGAAAGCCATCATAGCTGTAGAACTCACAGATACCCTCGTTTTGACTGGTTATGGCTCCTGTAAATCTAAACGATCCAAGAATTATGGCCCTCCGAAGAATCGATATCCACAGGGTGTAACATCTACGGTGCAAGGTGCAACATCCGTCCAAAATGATGAAACAGTGCCATACTACCTTTAGAAATGGGTGCATGGATTTGAAACGGTGCAGTATCATGGTGCACCACTCTCCAGCGATGGTTGTAACGACCCGTATTTTACGTGTCGATAAATCGTAGAATTTGCAGGTTGTTAGTGTTGTTTGTGATGTCTCTAGCTCGAGTCGTTTAGAAGTTGACCCGGGTTAAGGCTTGGGTCGTGATAGCCGAGTTAGTAGGGTCATCGGCTTATAGGTAGTGCCGACTTAAGTGTTACCGAGTCATAGAATTTGCCGACTTAAGTGTTAGCCGACTCATGAGTTAGCAGGCTAACGGGTTAGGGATATGGCCGAGTCAAGGAAGTTACCGAGTTAGTGAGTTACGACTCATAGGGGTAGTGGTTTAAAGAGTTGGCCGAGATAAGATTGGTGACCGACTTAAGGATCTCCGAGTTAAGGATGAGTCGTATACGAGTTACGACTCAGGGGGTTTGCCGAGTTAGGAGTTGGAGTGTTGGAACGAGTTCTGGAGTTAACTCGTGACCGAGTTAGTGTTGACGACTTAAGGTACGGCCGGTTTAGATGGTTGCCGACCTATAGAATGAGTCGGTAGGCACAACTTTATGATGAGTCGTAAGTCGTTAGGCAGCTTGGAGTTGAGTCGTTGATTAGTTGGTGGGCTCTGATATTAAGTCGTATGGAACGACTCATGGATATGGACGAGTTAGCAGCCTAAGGCTTAACTCGTTTACGAGTTAAGTAGTAAGGTCTTGAGTCGCATGAAGGCTAAGTCGTGTGGAGTTGTTAAGTTGTTAACTCGTAACTCGTATACGAGTTAAAGCATAAGTTGTTGGCTCGTAGGTATGTTATGTCGCTGGAGTTAGGTCGTATCTCGTAAGTCGTCTACGATTTAAGACTTAGGGCTCCTGTGAGCTGAGTTGCTTAGGTCGTAGGGATGTTAAGTCGGCTGCTTTGGTAGGTCGTGGGGGATGAGTCGTGAACGACTCATGGCTTAGGTCGGCAACGACTTAAGAGGCGACGACTTAGGGATATTTCAGCCTATAAATAGTGGACTTTGGCTCACTTTTTGGCACCGGTTTTCGAAGCGACGAAGTGCTGCCATTTTGGAAACTCGACTACAGTATTTTCTTCACTTCTTTCTCTACTTCCATCAAGTGCTAACATCCATTGAAGATCGAAGATCAAGATCAAAGATCGAAGATCCAAAGTTGAAGATTTTCATCCGAAGAAGCTAGATTTCACCGTTTCAAGTGAAATTTCTCCGGATCAAGCTCAAGTTCTTGCTGTCCAGATCTGAAGTTGATTGATTTTAGGTTGTTTTGGTGATTTGGTGAGTGGTAGTTATCTCTCACGCGGATCCAAAGGAGTATACGGGATTGGTGATATGTTTATGTGTTAAAGTTAGCGTTTTCTCGCATTTTCCTTAAGTCTGCATGTAGATCCATCATATTTGAAGATGTTTATCTATAGAAGCTATTTAACAAGTATTAGAGACAAAACCCATGTTTTAGATTTGATAGATCTATGCTAAAAACTATGATTTCACATATGTTGGACTTTTGCTCACTTAATTACGAAATTGCCATTATAGTTGATATTGCTTAATATATCTTGTTTGAATGCTTGAATGTTTGAATGTATGTTAGATTTGATTGCTCCAAGTTAGCTTGTAGTTGATTTGGAACAAGATGGTTGAAGGTGATTCAAAAGCTAAGTGGAAAGGCTCTTGAATGTTGAAAGCTGCCGATGGCATATGAAGCGGATGTGGAAGCTCATATGGATGGATTCGATGATGAGGGACTTTGCCATGATGCGAAGAGGCGAAGTATGAGATCGAGATGGGACTTTGCCATGATGCGAGAAGGCAAGCCATGATGTTGAGATGAGACTTTGCTATGATGCGATGAAGCAAAGTGTGATGTTGAGATGGAACGGGTCATGATGACGTTCCAAGCACGGGCTGCGACGACGTGCAAAGTTATGTTGATTACTCGGTGATGCGATCCGAGTTGGTGATAATGGTTAGCTTGAGAGGCGCTTGGGCTAGTATGGATGGTCGTCGAGGAGGATGACTTGGAGGCTTAGATCTCATCGTTGTTGAAGGTTCTAGCATGCTCAAAGCAAGGGTACGTTGGAACGGGCTGCGACGGCGTTCCAGGCACGGGCTGCGACGACGTGCTAGTACTCTGGGTAGTTGCGAAAATTCCTAGGCACGGGCTGCGACGACGTGCGGAGTTATGGCTAGAACCGGGGTTACCATTAGCCCTTGACGGATGGTCATTCAACTAACGGTGAAATCAAGGCAACGATGCAGTGATAGCCAGAGTCATGGATGTTTGTTTGTATTATCATTCGGCTTCAAGAGCGGTGTTTTCTGGGTGCTTATCTGATCTTGGTTTAGGCCTTGGGGGTTTGTATTTGGAAAACATTGCCCTTGACTCGAGTGGTTATTGCTTTACCTTATTTGTCTATATTGTTATGCTTGATTCTTCTTAGTGTGTGTCTGGGGGCTATCACTGTGAGATGAGGTGGAGTGGGATGGTTTGGTTCCTATTCCTTTTATTCCTTATGCTCTTTTGGTATGTTTGATTGTTAATTTACTGCTCACTAAGACTTTGTCTGACTCAAGGTTTTATGTCTCCTCTTATTACCTTGGGCTGTTCATCCATGTTTGGGATGGGCAGACTAGGTAGCAGGTGGCAGGTGCTGTGCTTAGAGTTAGAGTTTTTCCGCTGATGATGACGAAGACGAGCAGGAGGCTATGCATATTATTTTCTTATATGTACTGGGTATCCGCTGCTGTATTTGATGAGTGCTTGTAGTGAGGTCTTGATGTATGGATTTGTTGAGATGATTGTATAAAACTTCTGTGATGCTTATATGATGATTTTCTGTTGTGAGACTTCACTATATATTTCTCTATTGTATTTTATCCATGCGCTGTGAGTTACGATAGAGATTCTGCGATTTTATTTTACCCTGACTATCGTCCATGGCTGCCTGGCACACCTTTCAGCGCTCTATTCTCTTGTTTTGGTGCGGGAGTCATGGGCGGTCGTCACATTTGGTATCGGAGCTTTGGTTAGTCGATTTTAGCCAACGCTCGCTGACGTAATTACGTATGAGAGACGTAATTGTATTTTGATGGATGATTACTATATGTAATATAGTAGCTTAGAAGGATTTGAACTCCTTATGCAGTTGTTTCTTAAGGTGTTCTAATCATTCTTTTTACAGATATTAAGAATGAGTAGAAGCGAGAGACAAGCTGCAAGAGATAGTCGAGCTGCTAGGGAAGCTGTTGATTATGGAGCTATGTTTGAAGCTATGATGACTTCTATAATGAGGAGGGTACCAGCTTCAGGATCATCTGTGGATGTTGGAGTTCAAGTCCAGGCTCCAAGACCGGTGGATTTCGCCAAGCTTTGCAAGGATTATACTTCTCTCGGAGGAAAAGCTTTCTTGGGGACGGAGTCGACTATTGAGGTGCAGAGATGGATTGATGCTTGCCGAAGGATTTTTGGTGATCTAGGGGTTGAGGATGCAACCAAGAGAAAGCTTGCATCGAGGCAGCTTCAAGGGAGAGCTGCGGATTGGTGGAATTCTATCACCATAGATACACCAGAAGAGGATATTACTTGGGAGCAGTTCCAAGTTAGATTTGAAGCTAAGTTCATCTCTACTGCTCAGAGGTCTGTTTTGTTTAAGAGGTTTGTAGAGCTCAAACAAGGCGGGAGGCCTGTTCTTGAGTATATTTCTGAGTTCGAAGCCTTGTCTAAGTATGCCAGATCGTATATTGATTCTCCCTACCAGAAGAACGAAAAGTTTGTGACTGGTCTGGATGCTTATCTTGGAAGGCAGTTAGTGGATCATCTGGACGATCCATTTGAGAAGCTTGTGGAGAAAGCCTTGAGACATGAGAGTTTGTTCCCTAAGGAAAGTTCTGTTGTTGCTGTAACCAGGGAAGGATCTAAACCACAGCAGGGTGGCAATAAGAAGAGGAAGCAGCAACAGCAGAAAGGCAAGGATGGCCAGAAGAAGCCAAAGGGCGAGATGACTTGCTATAACTGCCAGAAGAAGGGCCATCTCTCTAAGGATTGTAGGAATCCAAAGGCACCGGCGAAGTGCCATAACTGTGATAAGCCAGGGCATTTCAGGAAGGATTGTCCAGAGCCGAGGAAGGATAGGCAGGTTGTGCAAGCTTATGCTCTGGAAGCTGTGCCGTCGTCTTCAAGAGCTCCTACTGCTAAGGAGAAGGGGAAGAGTGTGGTGGTCCAAGGTACTCTTTCCATTTGTGGTGTTCCAGTTAGAGTGTTGTTTGATACTGGAGCGTCGCATTCTTTTGTTTGTGATGATTTGGTAGGCCGGTTAGGTTTGAAACCGGATATTGTTGATAGGCCATTGGTTGTGACTAATCCAGTTGGGGGTTCGTCATGTTTGTGTATGATATGCCGTGGTCTAGTTGTTTCGAGTCATGATTGCTCGTTTGTTTGTGATTGCTTTGTTCTGAACTTTGCGGGGTTCGGAATTATTTTGGGTATGGACTGGCTTAGGAAGTATGCGGCTAGGATTGATTGTGAGAGGCTGGAGGTGACAGTCGGGAATGTGGAAGGGCGAAAGGTTGTGATACGATGTAAGCATGAGGAAGGCGTCTTCATGAGCTTCATGTATTCGCTGGTTGTTCCACGGGATGGACTGTCATCGGTGCCTATTGTGAATGGATTTGAGGATGTCTTTGACGAAGTCAAAGGGTTGCCGCCGCATAGGGAGATCGAGTTTCGTATCGATCTAGTTGAGGGAGCCAGACCTGTTGTGATGCCTCTTAGGCGGATGGCACCGAGGGAGCAGCAAGAGCTGAAGGTGCAAGTTGATGACCTTTTACGGAAAGGATTCATTCGGAGGAGTGTGTCCGAATGGGGTGCGCCCGTTGTGTTCGCAACCAAAGCGGATGGATCGTTGAGGTTGTGTGTTGATTATCGTGAGCTGAATAAGGTGACTAAGAAGAACAAGTATCCATTGCCGAGAATAGATGACTTGTTTGATCAGCTTCACGAGGCTAAGGTGTTTTCTCAGATGGATTTGGCAACGGGATTTCACCAGTTGAGAGTGGCGAAGGATAGTGTGCCGAAGACTGCTTTCAGGTCACCATCCGGGTTTTATGAGTGGCTGGTAATGCCGTTTGGGTTGACTAACGCGCCAGCATATTTTGTGGATCTTATGAATAGAGTATTCAGAGATCAGTTGAATAAGTTCGTGCTTGTGTTCGTGGATGATATTTTGGTTTATTCCAGAACTGAGAAAGAGCACAAGACGCACTTGAGGATTGTTTTGGAAATACTACGGAAACATCAGCTGAAGGCTAAGTTTTCGAAGTGTCACTTCTGGAAGAGTGAAGTGAGGTTCTTAGGCCATGTTATCTCTGGAAGTGGTATAGCAGTTGATCCCGCTAAGGTGGCAGCAATCCAGGATTGGGTTAGACCTAAGAATGCATCCGATGTGAGAAGTTTTCTTGGATTAGCAGGATATTATCGTCGGTTTATCAAAGACTTTTCCAAGATAGCTGCCCCATTGACAGGATTGACGAAGAAGAACCAAGTGTTCAGATGGGATGACAAGTGTGAGCAAGCTTTCGTAATCCTGAAAGAGCGACTGACGAGTGCTCCTGTTTTGACTATTCCAAGTGGGAATGAGGAGATGGTGGTTTACACCGATGCATGTGGCACTGGACTGGGAGCAGTGCTAATGCAGAAGGATAAAGTTGTTGCGTATGCTAGTCGACAACTGAAGCCGCATGAAAGGAATTATCCGACTCATGATTTGGAGTTAGCGGCGATTGTGTTTGCTTTGAAGATGTGGAGACACTATCTATTGGGAGTTAGATTCGAGTTGTTTACAGATCATAAGTCGTTGAAGTATCTGTTCTCCCAAAAGGATTTGAATCTTCGACAGCAACGGTGGTTAGAGTTCCTAGCATCTTATGATTTTGGTATAGCCTATACTCCGGGAAAAGGTAACGCAGTGGCTGATGCGTTGAGTCGAAGACATGCAGGATTGGGAGCCATGTTTTCGGAATGGAAGAGTCTTGAGTATTTGGCTGGATTTGATTTCAGGCCTAGATGTGAATTAGAACCTGAGATGTTGGCAAACTTATCGATAAGGCCTACTCTTGTGGAAAGGATTGGTGAGAGCCAAAAGAGAGATGATAAGCTTGTCAGGATTATCCGAGATTTGGAAGCTGGATTGACTCCAGAGAAGGATAAGGGATTCGAGGTCGATCAAGAGGGTTGGCTTCGAAAGCAAGGACGATTGGTTGTTCCCGATGTTGATGGATTGAGAGATGAAGTTCTAAGGGAAAGTCATCACTCGAAGTTGACAATTCATCCAGGAGGGAATAAGATGTATCGGGATATGAAGAGAGCTTACTACTGGGAAGGTATGAAGAAAGATGTTGGAAGTTTTATTTCCAAGTGTATGAATTGTCAGTTGGTAAAAGCTGAGCAGAAGAAGCCCAGTGGATTACTTCAGCCATTAGAGGTTCCTACGTGGAAGTGGGAGCAAGTGTCGATGGATTTTATTGATGGTCTACCTAGAACCAGGACAGGGAATGAAGGGATTTGGGTTATTGTAGATCGTTTGACCAAGAGTGCAAGGTTCATTCCTGTTCGATCGACAAGAACTGCATCGAAGTTGGCTGAGTTGTATGTGAAGTGGATTGTTCGATTCCATGGTGTTCCGAAGAGTATAGTGAGCGATCGAGATCCATTGTTCACTAGTGGATTTTGGAAGAGCTTCCAGGAAGTTTTGGGAACCGAGTTGTGTTTGAGTACAGCTTATCACCCTCAAACAGATGGTCAGACTGAGAGAGTCAACCGGGTATTGGAAGATCTTCTTAGAGCATGTGTTTTGGACTTCGGAGGATCATGGGAAGATCACCTTCATTTGGTGGAGTTTGCTTATAATAACAGTTATCAGTCGAGTATTGGTATGGCACCATATGAAGCATTATATGGAAGACCGTGTAACTCTCCGACATGTTGGTTGGAAGCTGGAGAAAAGCTGATACTT
Source organism: Allium cepa (assembly GCA_030765085.1). Classification (NCBI taxonomy): domain Eukaryota; kingdom Viridiplantae; phylum Streptophyta; class Magnoliopsida; order Asparagales; family Amaryllidaceae; genus Allium; species Allium cepa. The sequence continues at coordinate 29,291,805 of CM060943.1, read as the reverse complement.
GGGCCAGAGATGATTCGACAGACTTCGGATTGCATAGAGATCATTCGACAAAGAATGAAGGCAGCCCAAGATCGTCAGAAAAGTTATGCAGATAATCGTCGAAAGGATTTGGAATTCGACGTGGGCGATATGGTTTTTGTGAAGATTTCTCCATTGAAGAATGTTATTCGATTCGGGAACAAAGGAAAGTTGACTCCGAGATTCGTTGGACCATTCCCGATTATCGAGCGAATTGGAAAGCTCGCTTATAGATTGGAGTTACCGGAAAAGATGGCGGATGTGCACAATGTTTTTCATGTATCTTATCTACGGAAGTATGTGCACGACCCAAGTACGGTGGTTTCTGCTGGTAGCTGTGAAGATTTGGAGGTTGATCCAGTGGTTACGAGACCTCGTAAGCCGCTTCGCATTGTTGAAACCGATACGAAACAGCTTAGGAGGAAGACGATTACGTTGCTCAAGGTACAATGGAGTGACGATGTTAACGACTGTACGTGGGAGGAGGAAGAGAGGATGAAGGCAGCTCATCCAGGACTCTTCGAGGTATGGCCCTAAAGTGTCGTGACATCTCATGAATTTGTAGCTTGTTCTAAGTCTTAGAATTCTGCATGCTAGGCTAGAATTGGATGCATGGTTTGTTGATTGCTATGGATGGTAGGCATGCAGAATAGTTGTGATTGCTATTGTTTGCTTGGAATTTCGGGGGCGAAATTCCTAAGGGGGAGAGAATGTAACGACCCGTATTTTACGTGTCGATAAATCGTAGAATTTGCAGGTTGTTAGTGTTGTTTGTGATGTCTCTAGCTCGAGTCGTTTAGAAGTTGACCCGGGTTAAGGCTTGGGTCGTGATAGCCGAGTTAGTAGGGTCATCGGCTTATAGGTAGTGCCGACTTAAGTGTTACCGAGTCATAGAATTTGCCGACTTAAGTGTTAGCCGACTCATGAGTTAGCAGGCTAACGGGTTAGGGATATGGCCGAGTCAAGGAAGTTACCGAGTTAGTGAGTTACGACTCATAGGGGTAGTGGTTTAAAGAGTTGGCCGAGATAAGATTGGTGACCGACTTAAGGATCTCCGAGTTAAGGATGAGTCGTATACGAGTTACGACTCAGGGGGTTTGCCGAGTTAGGAGTTGGAGTGTTGGAACGAGTTCTGGAGTTAACTCGTGACCGAGTTAGTGTTGACGACTTAAGGTACGGCCGGTTTAGATGGTTGCCGACCTATAGAATGAGTCGGTAGGCACAACTTTATGATGAGTCGTAAGTCGTTAGGCAGCTTGGAGTTGAGTCGTTGATTAGTTGGTGGGCTCTGATATTAAGTCGTATGGAACGACTCATGGATATGGACGAGTTAGCAGCCTAAGGCTTAACTCGTTTACGAGTTAAGTAGTAAGGTCTTGAGTCGCATGAAGGCTAAGTCGTGTGGAGTTGTTAAGTTGTTAACTCGTAACTCGTATACGAGTTAAAGCATAAGTTGTTGGCTCGTAGGTATGTTATGTCGCTGGAGTTAGGTCGTATCTCGTAAGTCGTCTACGATTTAAGACTTAGGGCTCCTGTGAGCTGAGTTGCTTAGGTCGTAGGGATGTTAAGTCGGCTGCTTTGGTAGGTCGTGGGGGATGAGTCGTGAACGACTCATGGCTTAGGTCGGCAACGACTTAAGAGGCGACGACTTAGGGATATTTCAGCCTATAAATAGTGGACTTTGGCTCACTTTTTGGCACCGGTTTTCGAAGCGACGAAGTGCTGCCATTTTGGAAACTCGACTACAGTATTTTCTTCACTTCTTTCTCTACTTCCATCAAGTGCTAACATCCATTGAAGATCGAAGATCAAGATCAAAGATCGAAGATCCAAAGTTGAAGATTTTCATCCGAAGAAGCTAGATTTCACCGTTTCAAGTGAAATTTCTCCGGATCAAGCTCAAGTTCTTGCTGTCCAGATCTGAAGTTGATTGATTTTAGGTTGTTTTGGTGATTTGGTGAGTGGTAGTTATCTCTCACGCGGATCCAAAGGAGTATACGGGATTGGTGATATGTTTATGTGTTAAAGTTAGCGTTTTCTCGCATTTTCCTTAAGTCTGCATGTAGATCCATCATATTTGAAGATGTTTATCTATAGAAGCTATTTAACAAGTATTAGAGACAAAACCCATGTTTTAGATTTGATAGATCTATGCTAAAAACTATGATTTCACATATGTTGGACTTTTGCTCACTTAATTACGAAATTGCCATTATAGTTGATATTGCTTAATATATCTTGTTTGAATGCTTGAATGTTTGAATGTATGTTAGATTTGATTGCTCCAAGTTAGCTTGTAGTTGATTTGGAACAAGATGGTTGAAGGTGATTCAAAAGCTAAGTGGAAAGGCTCTTGAATGTTGAAAGCTGCCGATGGCATATGAAGCGGATGTGGAAGCTCATATGGATGGATTCGATGATGAGGGACTTTGCCATGATGCGAAGAGGCGAAGTATGAGATCGAGATGGGACTTTGCCATGATGCGAGAAGGCAAGCCATGATGTTGAGATGAGACTTTGCTATGATGCGATGAAGCAAAGTGTGATGTTGAGATGGAACGGGTCATGATGACGTTCCAAGCACGGGCTGCGACGACGTGCAAAGTTATGTTGATTACTCGGTGATGCGATCCGAGTTGGTGATAATGGTTAGCTTGAGAGGCGCTTGGGCTAGTATGGATGGTCGTCGAGGAGGATGACTTGGAGGCTTAGATCTCATCGTTGTTGAAGGTTCTAGCATGCTCAAAGCAAGGGTACGTTGGAACGGGCTGCGACGGCGTTCCAGGCACGGGCTGCGACGACGTGCTAGTACTCTGGGTAGTTGCGAAAATTCCTAGGCACGGGCTGCGACGACGTGCGGAGTTATGGCTAGAACCGGGGTTACCATTAGCCCTTGACGGATGGTCATTCAACTAACGGTGAAATCAAGGCAACTATGCAGTGATAGCCAGAGTCATGGATGTTTGGTTGTATTATCATTCGGCTTCAAGAGCGGTGTTTTCTGGGTGCTTATCTGATCTTGGTTTAGGCCTTGGGGGTTTGTATTTGGAAAACATTGCCCTTGACTCGAGTGGTTATTGCTTTACCTTATTTGTCTATATTGTTATGCTTGATTCTTCTTAGTGTGTGTCTGGGGGCTATCACTGTGAGATGAGGTGGAGTGGGATGGTTTGGTTCCTATTCCTTTTATTCCTTATGCTCTTTTGGTATGTTTGATTGTTAATTTACTGCTCACTAAGACTTTGTCTGACTCAAGGTTTTATGTCTCCTCTTATTACCTTGGGCTGTTCATCCATGTTTGGGATGGGCAGACTAGGTAGCAGGTGGCAGGTGCTGTGCTTAGAGTTAGAGTTTTTCCGCTGATGATGACGAAGACGAGCAGGAGGCTATGCATATTATTTTCTTATATGTACTGGGTATCCGCTGCTGTATTTGATGAGTGCTTGTAGTGAGGTCTTGATGTATGGATTTGTTGAGATGATTGTATAAAACTTCTGTGATGCTTATATGATGATTTTCTGTTGTGAGACTTCACTATATATTTCTCTATTGTATTTTATCCATGCGCTGTGAGTTACGATAGAGATTCTGCGATTTTATTTTACCCTGACTATCGTCCATGGCTGCCTGGCACACCTTTCAGCGCTCTATTCTCTTGTTTTGGTGCGGGAGTCATGGGCGGTCGTCACAATGGTTGATCATAAACCAGCCACGGTGATCCTGTTTTACAGAAAAAATCCACGTGAGGAAAAACAGAGGGTAAAAACTTCCATGACCCGATTGAGGTTCGTATAGGATTTATTGGGTATGAAACTAACCAGTGACGGTTGAAAGCCGTCATAGCAGTAGAACTCACAGATACCTTCGTTTTGACCAGTTATGGCTCCCGTAACTCTAAATGAGCCAAGATGTATGGCCCTCCGAAGAATCAATATCCACAGGGTGCAACATCCACGGTGCAAGGTGCACCATCCGTCCAAAATGACGAAACAGTGCCGTACGACCTTTAGAAATAGGTGCATGGATTTGAAACGGTGCAGTACCATGGTGCACCACTCTCCAACAATGGTAAATCATGGACCAGCCACGGGGATCCAATTTTACAGAAAAAATCCACGTGACGATAAAACGAAGGGTAAAAAACATCCTTGACCCGATTGAGGTTCGGATAGGATTTTCTGGATATGAAACTAACCAGTGACGGTTGAAAGCGGTCATAGCCGTAGAACTCACAGATAACTTCGTTTTGACTGGTTATGGCTCCCGTAACTCTAAACGAGCCAAGAGTTATGGCCCTCCAAAGAATCGATATCCACAGGGTGCAACATCTACGGTGCAAGGTGCAACATCCGTCCAAAATGACGAAACAGTGCCGTACGACCTTTAGAAATGGGTGCACGGATTTGAAACTGTGCAGTACCGTGGTGCACCACTCTCCAGCGATGGTAACTCATAAACCAGCCACGGGGATCCCGTTTTACAGAAAAAATCCACGTGACAAAAAACGAAGGGTAAAAAACTTCCATGACCCGATTGAGGTTCGGATAGGATTTTTTTGGTATGAAACTAACCAGTAACGGCTGAAAGCCATCATTGCTGTAGAACTCACAGATACCTTCGTTTTGACTGGTTATGGCTCCCGTAACTCTAAACGAGCCAAGAGTTATGGGCCTCAGAAGAATAGATATCCACAGGGTGCAACATCTACGGTGCAAGGTGCAACATCCGTCCAAAATGACGAAACAGTGTCGTACGACCTTTAGAAATGGGTGCATGGATTTGAAACGGTGCAGTACCATGGTGCAACACTCTCCAGCGATGGTAAATCATAGGCCAGCCACGGGGATCCCGTTTTACAGAGAATATCCATGTGACGAAAAACGAAGGGTAAAAAACTTCCATGACCCGATTGAGGTTCCGATAGGATTTCTTGGGTATGAAACTAGCCAGTGATGGCTGAAAGCCACCATAGCTGTAGAACTCACAAATACCTTCTTTTTGACTGGTTATGGCTCCCGTAACTCTAAACAAGCCAAGAGTTATGGCCCTCCGTAGAATCGATATCCATATGGTGCATCATCTACGGTGCAAGGTGCAACATCCGTCCAAAATGACTAAACAGTGTCGTACGACCTTTAGAAATGGGTGCATGGATTTAAAGCGGTGCAGTACCATAGTGCACTACTCTCCAGCGATGGTAACTCGTAGACCAGCCACGGGGATCCCGTTTTACAGAAAAAATCCACGTGACGAAAAACGAAGGGTAAAAAACTTCCATGACCCGATCGAGGTTCGGATAGGATTTTTTTGGTATGAAACTAACCAGTGACGGCTGAAAGCGGTCATAGCTGTAGAACTCACAGGTACCTTCGTTTTGACTGGTTATGGCTCCTGCAACTCTAATCGAGCCAAGAGTTATGGCCCTCCGAAGAATCGATATCCACAGGGTGCAACATCTACGGTGCAAGGTGCAACAACCGTCCAAAATGACGAAACAGTGCCGTACGACCTTTAGAAATGGGTGCACGGATTTGAAACTGTGCAGTACCGTGGTGCACCACTCTCCAGCTACGGTAACTCATAGACCAGCCACGGGGATCCCGCTTTACAGGAAAAATCCACGTGACAAAAAACGAAGGGTAAAATACTTCCATGACCCGATTGAGGTTCGGATAGGATTTTTTCGGTATGAAACTAACCAGTAACGGCTGAAAGCCATCATAGCTGTAGAACTCACAGATACCTTCGTTTTGACTGGTTATGGCTCCCGTAACTCTAAACGAGCCAAGAGTTATGGGCCTCTGAATAATCGATATCCACAGGGTGCAACATCTACGGTGCAAGGTGCAACATCCGTCCAAAATGACGAAACAGTGCCGTACGACCTTTAAAAACGGGTGCATGGATTTGAAACGGTGCAGTACCATGGTGCACCACTCTCCAGCGTTGGTAAATCATAGACCAGCCACGGGGATCCCGTTTTACAGAAAATATCCACGTGACGAAAAACAAAGGGTTAAAAACTTCCATGACCCGATTGAGGTTCCGATAGGCTTTTTTGGGTGTGAAACTAACCAGTGATGGCTGAAAGCCACCATAGCTATAGAACTCACAAATACCTTCGTTTTGACTGGTTATGGCTCCCGTAAATCTAAACAAGCCAAGAGTTATGGCCCTCCGAAGAATCGATATCCATAGGGTGCATCATCTACGGTGCAAGGTGCAACATCCGTCCAAAATGACGAAACAGTGTCGTACGACCTTTAGAAATGGGTGCATGGATATGAAACGGTGCAGTACCGTGGTGCACCACTCTCCAGCGATGGTAACTCATAGACCAGCCACGGGGATCCCGTTTTACAGAAAAAATCCACGTGACGAAAAACGAAGGGTAAAAAACTTCCATGACCCGATTGAGGTTCGGATAGGATTTTTTGGGTATGAAACTAACCAGTGACGGCTGAAAGCGGTCATAGCCGTAGAACTCACAGATAACTTCGTTTTGACTGGTTATGGCTCCCGTAACTCTAAACGAGCCAAGAGTTATGGCCCTCCGAAGAATCGATATCCACAGGGTGCAACATCTACGGTACAAGGTGCAACATCCGTCCAAAATGACGAAACAGTGCCGTACGACCTTTAGAAATGGGTGCACGGATTTGAAACTGTGCAGTAGAGTGGTGCACCACTCACCAGCGATGGTAACTCATAGACCAGCCACGGGGATCCCGTTTTACAGAAAAAATCAACGTGACAAAAAACGAAGGGCAAAAAACTTCCATGACCCGATTGAGGTTCGGATAGGATTTTTTGGGTATGAAACTAACTAAAGCCGTTCATAGCTGTAGAACTCACAGATACCTTCGTTTTGACTGGTTATGGCTCCCGTAACTCTAAACGAGCTAAGAGTTATGGCCCTCCGAAGAATCGATATCCACAGGGTGCAACATCTAAGGTGCAAGGTGCAACATCCGTCCAAAATGATGAAACAGTGCCGTACGACCTTTAGAAATGGGTGCATGGATTTGAAATGGTGCAGTACCATGGTGCACCACTCTCCAGTGATGGTAAATCATAGACCAGCCACGGGGATCCCGTTTTACAGAAAATATCCAAGTGACGAAAAACGAAGGGTAAAAAACTTCCATGACCCGATTGACGTTCCGACAGGATTTTTTGGGTATGAAACTAACAAGTGACGGCTGAAAGCCAGCATAGCTGTAGAACTCACAGATACCTTCGTTTTGACTGGTTATGGCTCCCGTAACTCTAAACAAGCCAAGAGTTATGGCCCTCCGAAGAATCGATATCCATAGAGTGCATCATCTACGGTGCAAGGTGCAACATCCGTCCAAAATGACGAAACAGTGTCGTACGACCTAGAAATGGATGCATGGATTTGAAACAGTGCCATGGTGCACCACTCTCCAGCGATGGTAACTCATAGACCAACCACGGGGATCCCGTTTTGCAGAAAAAATCCACGTGACGAAAAACGAAGGGTAAAAAACTTCCATGACCCGATTGAGGTTCGGATAGGATTTTTTGGGTATGAAACTAACTAGTGATAGCTGAAAGCGGTCATAGCCGTAGAACTCACAGATACCTTCGTTTTGACTGGTTATGCCTCCCGAAACTCTAAACGACCCAAGGTTTATGGCCCTCCGAAGAATCGATATCCACAGGGTGCAACATCTATGGTGCAAGGTGCAACATCCGTCCAAAATGACGAAACAGTGTCGTACGACCTTTAGAAATGGGTGCACAGATTTGAAACTGTGCTGTACCGTGGTGCACCACTCTCCAGCGATGGTAACTCATAGACCAGCCACGGGGATCCCGTTTTACAGAAAAAATCCACGTGACAAAAAACAAAGGGTAAAAAAACTTCCATGACCCGATTGAGGTTCGGATATGATTTTTTGGGTATGAAACTAACCAGTAACGGATGAAAACAATCATAGCTGTAGAACTCACAAATACCTTCGTTTTGACTGGTTAAGGCTCCCGTAACTCTAAACGAGCCAAGAGTTATGGCCCTCCGAAGAATCGATATCCACTGGGTGCAACATCTACGGTGCAAGGTGCAACATCCGTCCAAAATGACGAAACAGTGCCGTACGACCTTTAGAAATGGGTGCATGGATTTGAAACGGTGCAGTACCATGGTGCACCACTGTCCAGCGATGGTAAATCATAGACCAGCCACGGGGATCCCATTTTACAGAAAATATTCACGTCACGAAAAACGAAGGGTAAAAAACTTCCATGACCCGATCGAGGTTCGGATAGGATTTTTTGTGTATGAAACTAACCAGTGACGGCTGAAAGCCACCATAGCTGTAGAACTCACAGATAGCTTCGTTTTGACTGGTTATTGCTCCCGTAACTCTAAACAAGCCAAGAGTTATGGCCCTCCGAAGAATCGATATCCATAGGGTGCATCATCTACGGTGCAAGGTGCAACATCCGTCCAAAATGACGAAACAGTGTCGTACGACCTTTAGAAATGGGTGCATGGATTTGAAACGGTGCAGTACCACGGTGCACCACTCTCCAGCGATGGAAACTCATAGACCAGCCACGGGGATCCCGTTTTACAGAAAAAATCGACGTGACGAAAAACGAAGGGTAAAAAACTTCCATGACCCGATTGAGGTTCGGATAGGATTTTTTGGGTATGAAACTAACCAGTGACGGCTGAAAGCGGTTATAGCCGTAGAACTCACAGATACCTTCGTTTTGACTGGTTATGAATCCCGTAACTCTAAACGAGCCAAGAGTTATGGCCCTCCGAAGAATCGATATCCACAGGGTGCAACATCTACGGTGCAAGGTGCAACATCCGTCCAAAATGACGAAACAGTGCCGTACGACCTTTAGAAATGGGTGCACGGATTTGGAACTGTGCAGTACCGTGGTGCACCACTCTCCAGCGATGGTAACTCATAGACCAGCCACGGGGATCCCGTTTTACAGAAAAAATCCACGTGACAAAAAACGAAGGGTAAAAAACTTCCAAGACCCGATTGAGGTTCGGATAGGATTTTTTGGGTTTGAAACTAACCAGTAACGGCTGAAAGCCATCATAGCTGTAGAACTCACAGATACCTTCGTTTTGACTAGTTATGGCTCCCGTAACTCTAAACGAGCCAAGAGTTATGGCCCTCCGAAGAATCGATATCCACAGGGTGCAACATTTACGGTGCAAGGTGCAACATCCGTCCAAAATGACGAAACAGTGCCGTACGACCTTTAGAAATGGGTGCGTGGATTTGAAACGGTGAAGTACCATGGCGCACCACTATCCAGCGATGTAACTCATAGACCAGCCACGGGGATCCCGTTTTACAAAAAAAATCCACGTGACGAAAAACGAAGGGAAAAAAACTTCCATGACCCGATCGAGGTTCGAATAGGATTTTTGGGTATGAAACTAACCAGTGACGACTGAAAGCCTTCATAGCTATAGAACTCACAGATACCTTCGTTTTGACTGTTTATGGCTCCCGTAACTCTAAACGATCCAATAGTTATGGCCCTCCGAAGAATCGATATCTACGGGGTGCAACATCTACGGTGCAAGGTGCAACATCCGTCCAAAATGACGAAACAGTGTCGTACGACCTTTAGAAATGGGTGCATGGATTTGAAACGGTTCAGTACCATGGTGCACCACTCTCCAGCGATGGTAAATCATAGACCAGCCACGGGGATCCCGTTTTACAGAAAAAATCCATGTGACGAAAAACGAAGGGTAAAAAACTTCCATGACCCGATAGAGGTTCGGATAGGATTTTTTTGGGTATGAAACTAACCAGTGACAGCTGAAAGCCATCATAGCTGTAGAACTCACAGATACCTTCGTTTTGACTGGTTATGGCTCCCGTAACTCTAAACGAGCAAGGAGTTATGGCCCTCCGAAGATTCGATATCCACAGGGTGCAACATCTACGGTGCAAGGTGCAACATCCGTCCAAAATGACAAAACAGTGCCGTATGACCTTTAGAAATGGGTGCATGTATTTGAAACCGTGCAGTACCATGGTGTACCACTCTCCGGCGATGGTAAATCATAGACCAGCCACGGGGATCCCGTTTTACAGAAAAAATCCACGTGACGAAAATCGAAGGGTAAAAAACTTCCATGACCCGATTGAGGTTGAGATAGGATTTTTTGGCAATGAAACTAACCAGTGACGACTGAAAGCCACCATAGCTGTAGAACTCACAGATACCTTCATTTTGACTGGTTTTGGCTCCTGTAACTCTATACGAGCCAAGAGTTATGGCCCTCCGAAGAATCGATATCCACAGGGTGCAACATCTACGGTGCAAGGTGCAACATCCGTCCAAAATGACGAAATAGTGCCGTACGACCTTTAGAAATGGGTGCATGGATTTGAAACGGTGCAGTACCATGGTGCACCACTCACCAGCGATGGTAAATAATAGACCAGCCATGGGGATTCCGTTTTACAGAAAAAATCCACGTGACGAAAAACGAAGGGTAAAAAACTTCCATGACCCGATTGAGGTTCCGATAGGATTTTTTGGGTATGAAACTAACTAGTGACGGCTGAAAGCCACCATAGATGTAGAACTCAGAGATACCTTCGTTTTGACTCGTTATGGCTCCCGTAACTCTAAACAAGCCAAGAGTTATGGCCCTCCGAAGAATCGATATCCATAGGGTGCATCATCTACGGTGCAAGGTGCAACATCCGTCCAAAATGACGAAACAGTGTTGTACGACCTTTAGAAATGGGTGCATGGATTTGAAACGGTGCAGTACCATGGTGCACCACTCTCCAGCGATGGTAACTCATAGACCAGCCACGGGGATCCCGTTTTACAGAAAAAAATCCACGTGACGAAAAACGAAGGGTAAAAAACTTCCATGACCCGATTGAGGTTCGGATAGGATTTTTTGGGTATGAAACTAACCAGTGACGGCTGAAAGTGGTCATAGCCGTAGAACTCACAGGTACCTTCGTTTTGACTGGTTATGGATCCCGTAACTCTAAATGAGCCAAGAGTTATGGCCCTCCGAAGAATCGATATCCACAGGGTGCAACATCTACGGTGCAAGGTGCAACATCCGTCCAAAATGACGAAACAGTGCCGTACGACCTTTAGAAATGGGTGCACGGATTTGAAACTGTGCAGTACCGTGGTGCACCACTCTCCAGCAATGGTAACTCATAGACCAGCCACGGGGATCCCGTTTTACAGAAAAAATCCACGTGACAAAAAACGAAGGGTAAAAAACTTCCATGACCCGATTGAGGTTCGGATAGGATTTTTTGGGTATGAAACTAACCAGTAATGGCTGAAAGCCATCATAGCTATAGAACTCGCAGATACCTTCGTTTTGACTGGTTATGGCTCCCGTAACTCTAAACGAGCCAAGAGTTATGGCCCTCCGAAGAATCGATATCCACTGGGTGCAACATTTACGGTGCAAGGTGCAACATCCGTCCAAAATGACGAAACAGTGGCGTACGACCTTTAGAAATGGGTGCATGGATTTGAAACGGTGAAGTACCATGTTGCACCACTCTCCAGCGATGTAACTCATAGACCAGCCACGGGGATCCCGTTTTACAAAAAAAATCCACGTGACGAAAAACGAAGGGTAAAAAACTTCCATGACTCGACAGAGGTTCGGATAGGATTTTTTGGGTATGAAACTAACCAGTGACGGCTGAATGCGGTCATAGCCGTAGAACTCACAGATACCTTCATTTTGACTGGTTATGGCTCCCGTAACTCAAAACGAGCTAAGAGTTATGGCCTTCCGAAGAATCGATATCCAAACGGTGCAACATCTACGGTGCAAGGTGCAACATCCGTCCATAATGACGAAACAGTGTCGTACGACCTTTAGAAATGGGTGCATGGATTTGAAACGGTGCAGTACCATGGTGCACCACTCTCCAGCGATGGTAAATCATAGACCAGCCACGGGGATCCCGTTTTACAGAAAAAATCCACGTGACGAAAAACGAAGGGTAAAAAACTTCCATGACCCGATTGAGGTTCGGATAGGATTTTTTGGGTATGAAACTAATCAGTGACGGCTGAAAGCCATGATAGCTGTAAAACTCATAGATACCTTCATTTTGACTGGTTTTGGCTCCCGTAACTCTAAACGAGCCAAGAGTTTTGGCCCTCCGAAGATTCGATATCCACAGGGTGCAACATCTACGGTGCAAGGTGCAACATCCGTCCAAAATGAAGAAACTGTGCCATACGACCTTTAGAAATGGGAGCATGGATTTGAAACGGTGCAGTGCCATGGTGCACCACTCTCCAGCGATGGTAAATCATAGATCAGCCACGGGGATCCGGTTTTACAGAAAAAATCCACGTGACGAAAAACGAAGGGTAAAAAACTTCCATGACCCGATTGAGGTTCGGATAGGATTTTTTGGGTATGAAACTAATCAGTGACGGCTGAAAGCCACCATAGCTGTAGAACTCGCAGATACCTTCGTTTTGACTGGTTATGGCTCCCGTAACTCTAAACAAGCCAAGAGTTATGGCCCTCCGAAGAATCGATATCCATAGGGTGCATCATCTACGGTGCAAGGTGCAACATCCGTCCAAAATGACGAAACAGTGTCGTACGACCTTTAGAAATGGGTGCATGGATTTGAAACGGTGCAGTACCATGGTGCACCACTCTCCAGCGATGGTAACTCATAGACCAGCCATGAGGATCCCGTTTTACAGAAAAAATCCACGTGACGAAAAACGAAGGGTAAAAAACATCCATGACCCAATCGAGGTTCGGATAGGATTTTTTTGGTATGAGACTAACCAGTGACGGCTGAAAGCGGTCATAGCCGTAGAACTCACAGATACCTTCGTTTTGACCGGTTATGGCTCCCGTAACTCTAAACGAGCCAAGAGTTATGGCCCTCCGAAGAATCGATATCCACAGGGTGCAACATCTACGGTGCAAGGTGCAACGTCCGTCCAAAATGACGAAACAGTGCCGTACGACCTTTAGAAATGGGTGCACGGATTTGAAACTGTGCAGTACCGTGGTGCACCACTCTCCAGCGATGGTAACTCATAGACCAGCCACGGGAATCCCGTTTTATAGAAAAAATCCACGTGACAAAAAACGAAGGGTAAAAAGCTTCCATGACCCGATTGAGGTTCGGATAGGATTTTTTGGGTATGAAACTAACCAGTAACGGCTGAAAGCCATCATAGCTGCAGAACTCATAGATACCTTCGTTTGGACTGATTATGGCTCCCGTAACTCTAAACGAGTCAAGAGTTATGGCCCTCCGAAGAATCGATATCCACAGGGTGAAACATTTACGGTGCAATGTGCAACATCCGTCCAAAATGACGAAACAGTGCCGTACGACCTTTAGAAATGGGTGCATGGATTTGAAACGGTGAAGTACCATGGTGCACCACTCTCCAGCGATGTAACTCATAGACCAGCCATGGGGATCCCGTTTTACAAAAAATATCCACGTGACGAAAAAAGAAGGGTAAAAAACTTTCATGACCCGAACGAGGTTCGGATAGGGTTTTTTTGGTATGAAACTAACCAGTGACGGCTGAAAGCCGTCATAGCCGCAGAACTCACAGATACCTTCGTTTTGACTTGTTATGGCTCCCGTAACTCTAAACGAGCCAAGAGTAATGGCCCTCCGAAGAATCGATATCCACAGGGTGCAACATCTACGGTGCAAGGTGCAACATCCGTCCAAAATGACGAAACAGTGCCGTACGACCTTTAGAAATGGGTGCATGTATTTGAAACGGTGCAGTACCATGGTGCACCACTCTCCAGCGATGGTAAATAATAGACCAGCCACGGGGATCCCGTTTTACAGAAAAAATCCACGTGACGAAAAACGAAAGGTAAAAAACTTTCATGACCCGATTGAGGTTCGGATAGGATTTTTTGGGTATGAAACGAACCAGTGACGGCTGAAAGCCATCATAGCTGTAGAACTCACAGATACCTTCGATTTGACTGGTCATGGCTCCCATAACTCTAAAAGAGCCAAGAGTTATGGCCCTCCGAAGATTCGATATCCACAGGGTGCAACATCTACGGTGCAAGGTGCAACATACGTCCAAAATGACGAAACAGTGCCGTACGACCTTTAGAAATGGGTGCATGGATTTGAAACGGTGCAGTACCATGGTGCACCACTCTCCAGCGATGGTAAATCAAAGACCAGCCACGGGGATCCCGTTTTACAGAAAAAATCCACGTGACGAAAAACGAAGGGTAAAAAACTTCCATGACCCGATTGAGGTTAATATTGGATTTTTTGGGTATGAAACCAACCAGTGACGACTGAAAGCCACCATACCTTCGTTTTGACTCGTTATGGCTCCCGTAACTCTAAACAAGCCAAGAGTTATGTCCCTCCGAAGAATCGATATCCATAGGGTGCATCATCTACGGTGCAAGGTGCAACATCCGTCCAAAATGACGAAACAGTGTTGTACTACCTTTAGAAATGGGTGCATGGATTTGAAACGGTGCAGTACTATGGTGCACCACTCTCCAGCGATGGTTACTCATAGACCAGCCACGGGGATCCCGTTTTACAGAAAAAAATCCACGTGACGAAAAACGAAGGGTAAAAAACTTCCATGACCCGATTGAGGTTCGGATAGGATTTTTTGGGTATGAAACTAACCAGTGACGGCTGAAAGCGGTCGTAGCCGTAGAACTCACAGATACCTTTGTTTTGACTGATTATGGCTCCCGTAACTCTAAACGAGCCAAGAGTTATGGCCCTCCGAAGAATCGATATCCATAGGGTGCAACATCTACGGTGCAAGGTGCAACATCCATCCAAAATGACGAAACAGTGCCGTACGACCTTTAGAAATGGGTGCACGGATTTGAAACTGTGCAGTACCGTGGTGCACCACTCTCCAGCGATGGTAACTCATAGACCAGCCACGGGGATCCCGTTTTACAGAAAAAATCCACGTGACAAAAAACGAAGGGTAAAAAACTTCCATGACCCGATCGAGGTTCGAATAGGATTTTTGGGTATGAAACTAACCAGTGACGACTGAAAGCCTTCATAGCTGTAGAACTCACAGATACCTTCGTTTTGACTGTTTATGGCTCCCGTAACTCTAAACGATCCAATAGTTATGGCCCTCCGAAGAATCGATATCTACGGGGTGCAACATCTACGGTGCAAGGTGCAACATCCGTCCAAAATGACGAAACAGTGCCGTACGACCTTTAGAAATGGTTGCATGGATTTGAAACGGTGTAGTACCATGGTGCACCACTCTCCAGCGATGGTAAATCATAGACCAGCCACGGGGATCCCGTTTTACAGAAAAAATCCATGTGACGAAAAACGAAGGGTAAAAAACTTCCATGACCCGATTGAGGTTCGGATAGGATTTTTTTGGGTATGAAACTAACCAGTGACGGCTGAAAGCCATCATAGCTGTAGAACTCACAGATACCTTCGTTTTGACTGGTTATGGCTCGCGTAACTCTAAACGAGCAAGGAGTTATCGCCCTCCGAAGATTCGATATCCACAGGGTGCAACATCTACGGTGCAAGGTGCAACATCCGTCCAAAATGACAAAATAGTGCCGTACGACCTTTAGAAATGGGTGCATGTATTTGAAACGGTGCAGTACCATGGTGCACCACTCTCCAGCGATGGTAAATCATAGACCAGCCACGGGGATCCCGTTTTACAGAAAAAATCCACGTGACGAAAATCGAAGGGTAAAAAACCTCCATGACCCGATTGAGGTTCAGATAGGATTTTTTGGCTATGAAACTAACCAGTGACGGCTGAAAGCCACCATAGCTGTAGAACTCACAGATACTTTCATTTTGACTGGTTTTGGCTCCTGTAACTCTAAACGAGCCAAGAGTTATGGCCCTCCGAAGAATCGATATCCACAGGGTGCAACATCTACGGTGCAAGGTGCAACATCCATCCAAAATGACGAAACAGTGCCGTACGACCTTTAGAAATGGGTGCATGGATTTGAAACGGTGCAGTACCATGGTGCACCACTCTCCAGCGATGGTAAATAATAGACCAGACATGGGGATTCCGTTTTACAGAAAAAATCCACGTGACGAAAAACGAAGGGTAAAAAACTTCCATGACCCGATTGAGGTTCCGATAGGATTTTTTGGGTATGAAACTAACTAGTGACGGCTGAAAGCCACCATAGCTGTAGAACTCACAGATACCTTCGTTTTGACAGGTTATGGCTCCCGTAACTCTAAACGAGCCAAGAGTTATGGCTCTCCGAAGAATCGATATCCATAGGGTGCATCATCTACGGTGCAAGGTGCAACATCTGTCCAAAATGACGAAACAGTGTCGTACGACCTTTAGAAATGGGTGCATGGATTTGAAACGGTGCAGTTCCATGGTGCACCACTCTCCAGCGATGGTAACTCATAGACCAGCCATGGGGATCCCGTTTTACAGAAAAAATCCACGTGACGAAAAACGAAGGGTAAAAAACTTCCATGACCCCATTGAGGTTCGGATAGGATTTTTTGGGTATGAAACTAACCAGTGACGGCTGAAAGCGGTCATAGCCGTAGAACTCACAGGTACCTTCGTTTTGACTGGTTATGGATCCCGTAACTCTAAACGAGCCAAGAGTTATGGCCCTCCGAAGAATCGATATCCACAGGGTGCAACATCTACGGTGCAAGGTGCAACATCCGTCCAAAATGACGAAACAGTGCCGTATGACCTTCAGAAATGGGTGCAAGGATTTGAAACTGTGCAGTACCGTGGTGCACCACTCTCCAGCAATGGTAACTCATAGACCAGCCACGGGGATCCCGTTTTACAGAAAAAATCCACGTGACAAAAAACGAAGGGTAAAAAACTTCCATGACCCGATTGAGGTTCGGATAGGATTTTTTGGGTATGAAACTAACCAGTGACGGCTGAAAGCGGTCATAGCCGTAGAACTCACAGGTACCTTCGTTTTGACAGGTTATGGCTCCCGTAACTCTAAACAAGCCAAGAGTTATGGCCCTCCGAAGAATCGATATCCACAGGGTGCAACATCTACGGTGCAAGGTGCAACATCCGTCCAAAATGACGAAACAGTGTCGTACGACCTTTAGAAATGGGTGCATGGATTTGAAACGGTGCAGTACCATGGTGCACCACTCTCCAGCGATGGTAACTCATAGACCAGCCACGGGGATCCTGTTTTACAGAAAAAATCCACGTGACGAAAAACGAAGGGTAAAAAACTTCCATGACCCCATAGAGGTTCGGATAGGATTTTTTGGGTATGAAACTAACCAGTGACGGCTGAAAGCGGTCATAGCCGTAGAACTCACAGGTACCTTCGTTTTGACTGGTTATGGATCTCGTAACTCTAAACGAGCCAAGAGTTATGGCCCTCCGAAGAATCGATATCCACAGGGTGCAACATCTACGGTGCAAGGTGCAACATCCGTCCAAAATGACGAAACAGTGCCGTATGACCTTTAGAAATGGGTGCACGGATTTGAAACTGTGCAGTACCGTGGTGCACCACTCTCCAGCAATGGTAACTCATAGACCAGCCACGGGGATCCCGTTTTACAGAAAAAATCCACGTGACAAAAAACGAAGGGTAAAAAACTTCCATGACCCGATTGAGGTTCGGATAGGATTTTTTGGGTATGAAACTAACCAGTAATGGCTGAAAGCCATCATAGCTGTAGAACTCGCAGATACCTTCGTTTTGACTGGTTATGGCTCCCGTAACTCTAAACGAGCCAAGAGTTATGGCCCTCCGAAGAATCGATATCCACTGGGTGCAACATTCACGGTGCAAGGTGCAACATCCGTCCAAAATGACGAAACAGTGTCGTACGACCTTTAGAAATTGGTGCATGGATTTGAAACGGTGAAGTACCATGTTGCACCACTCTCCAGCGATGTAACTCATAGACCAGCCACGGGGATCCCGTTTTACAAAAAAAATCCACGTGACGAAAAACGAAGGGTAAAAAACTTCCATGACTGGATAGAGGTTCGGATAGGATTTTTTGGGTATGAAACTAACCAGTGACAGCTGAAAGCGGTCATAGCCGTAGAACTCACAGATACCTTCATTTTGACTGGTTATGGCTCCCGTAACTCAAAACGAGCTAAGAGTTATGGCCTTCCGAAGAATCGATATCCAAACGGTGCAACATCTACGGTGCAAGGTGCAACATCCGTCCAAAATGACGAAACAGTGTCGTACGACATTTAGAAATGGGTGCATGGATTTGAAACGGTGCAGTACCATGGTGCACCACTCTCCAGCGATGGTAAATCATAGACCAGCCACGGGGATCCCGTTTTACAGAAAAAATCCACGTGACGAAAAACGAAGGGTAAAAAACTTCCATGACCCGATTGAGGTTCGGATAGGATTTTTGGGTATGAAACTAACCAGTGACGGCTGAAAGCCATCATAGCTGTAGAACTCATAGATACCTTCATTTTGACTGGTTTTGGTTCCCATAACTCTAAACGAGCCAAGAGTTATGGCCCTCCGAAGATTCGATATCCACAGGGTGCAACATCTACGGTGCAAGGTGCAACATCCGTCCAAAATGAAGAAACTGTGCCGTACGACCTTTAGAAATGGGTGCATGGATTTGAAACGGTGCAGTACCATGGTGCACCACTCTCCAGCGATGGTAAATCATAGACCAGCCACTGGGATCCCGTTTTACAGAAAAAATCCACGTGACGAAAAACGAAGGGTAAAAAACTTCCATGACCCGATTGAGGTTCGGATAGGATTTTTTGGGTATGAAACTAATCAGTGACGGCTGAAAGCCACCATAGCTGTAGAACTCACAGATATCTTCGTTTTGACTGGTTATGGCTCCCGTAACTCTAAACAAGCCAAGAGTTATGGCCCTCCGAAGAATCGATATCCATAGGGTGCATCATCTACGGTGCAAGGTGCAACATCCGTCCAAAATGACGAAACAGTGTCGTACGACCTTTAGAAATGGGTGCATGGATTTGAAACGGTGCAGTACCATGGTGCACCACTCTCCAGCGATGGTAACTCATAGACCAGCCATGAGGATCCCGTTTTACAGAAAAAATCCACGTGACGAAAAACGAAGGGTAAAAAACTTCCATGACCCAATCGAGGTTCGGATAGGATTTTTTTGGTATGAGACTAACCAGTAACGGCTGAAAGCGGTCATAGCCGTACAACTCACAGATACCTTCGTTTTGACCTGTTATGGCTCCCGAAACTCTAAACGAGCCAAGAGTTATGGCCCTCCGAAGAATCGATATCCACAGGGTGCAACATCTACAGTGCAAGGTGCAACATCCGTCCAAAATGACGAAACAGTGCCGTACGACCTTTAGAAATGGGTGCACGGATTTGAAACTGTGCAGTACCGTGGTGCACCACTCTCCAGCGATGGTAACTCATAGACCAGCCACGGGAATCCCGTTTTATAGAAAAAATCCACGTGACAAAAAACGAAGGGTAAAAAGCTTCCATGACCCGATTGAGGTTCAGATAGGATTTTTTGGGTATGAAACTAACCAGTAACGGCTGAAAGCCATCATAGCTGCAGAACTCATAGATACCTTCGTTTGGACTGATTATGGCTCCCGTAACTCTAAACGAATCAAGAGTTATGGCCCTCCGAAGAATCGATATCCACAGGGTGAAACATTTACGGTGCAAGGTGCAACATCCGTCCAAAATGACGAAACAGTGCCGTACGACCTTTAGAAATGGGTTCATGGATTTGAAACGGTGAAGTACCATGGTGCACCACTCTCCAGCGATGTAACTCATAGACCAGCCATGGGGATCCCGTTTTTCAAAAAATATCCACGTGACGAAAAAAGAAGGGTAAAAAACTTTCATGACCCGAACGAGGTTCGGATAGGATTTTTTTGGTATGAAACTAACCAGTGACGGCTGAAAGCCGTCATAGCCATAGAACTCACAGATACCTTCATTTTGACTTGTTATGGCTCCCGTAACTCTAAACGAGCCAAGAGTAATGGCCCTCCGAAGAATCGATATCCACAGGGTGCAACATCTACGGTGCAAGGTGCAACATCCGTCCAAAATGACGAAACAGTGCCGTACGACCTTTAGAAATGGGTGCATGGATTTGAAACGGTGCAGTACCATGGTGCACCACTCTCCAGCGATTGTAAATAATAAACCAGCCACGGGGATCCCGTTTTACAGAAAAAAATCCACGTGACGAAAAACGAAGGGTAAAAAACTTCCATGACCCGATTGAGGTTCGGATAGGATTTTTTGGGTATGGAACGAACCAGTGACGGCTGAAAGCCATCATAGCTGTAGAACTCACAGATACCTTCGTTTTGACTGGTTATGGCTCCCATAACTCTAAAAGAGCCAAGAGTTATGGCCCTCCGAAGATTCGATATCCACAAGGTGCAACATCTACGGTGCAAGGTGCAACATCCGTCCAAAATGACGAAACAGTGCCGTACGACCTTTAGAAATGGGTGCATGGATTTGAAACGGTGCAGTACCAAGGTGCACCACTCTCCAGCGATGGTAACTCATAGACCAGCCACGGGGATCCCGTTTTACAGAAAAAAATCCACGTGACGAAAAACGAAGGGTAAAAAACTTCCATGACCCGATTGAGGTTCGGATAGGATTTTTTGGGTATGAAACTTACCAGTGACGGCTGAAAGCGGTCATAGCCGTAGAACTCACAGATACCTTCGTTTTGACTGATTATGGCTCCCGTAACTCTAAACGAGCCAAGAGTTATGGCCCTCCGAAGAATCGATATCCATAGGGTGCAACATCTACGGTGCAAGGTGCAACATCCATCCAAAATGACGAAACAGTGCCGTATGACCTTTAGAAATGGGTGCACGGATTTGAAACTGTGCAGTGCCGTGGTGCACCACTCTCCAGCGATGGTAACTCATAGACCAGCCACGAGGATCCCGTTTTACAGAAAAAATCCACGTGACAAAAAACGAAGGGTAAAAAACTTCCATGACCCGATTGAGGTTCGGATAGGATTTTTTGGATATGAAACTTACCAGTAATGGCTGAAAGCCATCATAGCTGTAGAACTCACAGATAACTTCGTTTTGACTGGTTATGGCTCCCGTAACTCTAAACGAGCCAAGAGTTATGGCCCTCCGAAGAATCGATATCCACAGGGTGCAACATTTATGGTGCAAGGTGCAACATCCGTCCAAAATGATGAAACAGTGCCGTACGACCTTTAGAAATGGGTGCATGGATTTGAAACGGTGAAGTACCATGGTGCACCACTCTCTAGCGATGGTAAATCATAGACCAGCCACGGGGATCCCGTTTTACAGAAAAAATCCACGTGACGAAAAACGAAGGGTAAAAAACTTGCATGACCCGATTGAGGTTTGGATAGGATTTTTTGGGTATGAAACTAACCAGTGACGGCTGAAAGGCATCATAGCTGTAGAACTCACAGATACCTTCGTTTTGACTTGTTTTGGCTCCCGTAACTCTAAACGAGCCAATAGTTATGGCCCTCCGAAGATTCGATATCCACAGGGTGCAACATCTACGGTGCAAGGTGCAACATCCGTCCAAAATGACGAAACAGTGCCGTACGACCTTTAGAAATGGGTGCATGGATTTAAAACGGTGCAGTAACATGGTGCACCACTCTCCAGCGATGGTAAATCATAGACCAGCCACGGGGATCCCGTTTTACAGAAAAAATCCACGTGACGAAAAACGAAGGGTAAAAAACTTCCATGACCCAATCGAGGTTCGGATAGGATTTTTTTGGTATGAGACTAACCAGTGACGGCTGAAAGCGGTCATAGCCGTACAACTCACAGATACCTTCGTTTTGACCTGTTATGGCTCCCGAAACTCTAAACGAGCCAAGAGTTATGGCCCTCCGAAGAATCGATATCCACAGGGTGCAACATCTACAGTGCAAGGTGCAACATCCGTCCAAAATGACGAAACAGTGCCGTACGACCTTTAGAAATGGGTGCACGGATTTGAAACTGTGCAGTACCGTGGTGCACCACTCTCCAGCGATGGTAACTCATAGACCAGCCACGGGAATCCCGTTTTATAGAAAAAATCCACGTGACAAAAAACGAAGGGTAAAAAGCTTCCATGACCCGATTGAGGTTCAGATAGGATTTTTTGGGTATGAAACTAACCAGTAACGGCTGAAAGCCATCATAGCTGCAGAACTCATAGATACCTTCGTTTGGACTGATTATGGCTCCCGTAACTCTAAACGAATCAAGAGTTATGGCCCTCCGAAGAATCGATATCCACAGGGTGAAACATTTACGGTGCAAGGTGCAACATCCGTCCAAAATGACGAAACAGTGCCGTACGACCTTTAGAAATGGGTTCATGGATTTGAAACGGTGAAGTACCATGGTGCACCACTCTCCAGCGATGTAACTCATAGACCAGCCATGGGGATCCCGTTTTACAAAAAATATCCACGTGACGAAAAAAGAAGGGTAAAAAACTTTCATGACCCGAACGAGGTTCGGATAGGATTTTTTTGGTATGAAACTAACCAGTGACGGCTGAAAGCCATCATAGCCATAGAACTCACAGATACCTTCATTTTGACTTGTTATGGCTCCCGTAACTCTAAACGAGCCAAGAGTAATGGCCCTCCGAAGAATCGATATCCACAGGGTGCAACATCTACGGTGCAAGGTGCAACATCCGTCCAAAATGACGAAACAGTGCCGTACGACCTTTAGAAATGGGTGCATGGATTTGAAACGGTGCAGTACCATGGTGCACCACTCTCCAGCGATTGTAAATAATAAACCAGCCACGGGGATCCCGTTTTACAGAAAAAAATCCACGTGACGAAAAACGAAGGGTAAAAAACTTCCATGACCCGATTGAGGTTCGGATAGGATTTTTTGGGTATGGAACGAACCAGTGACGGCTGAAAGCCATCATAGCTGTAGAACTCACAGATACCTTCGTTTTGACTGGTTATGGCTCCCATAACTCTAAAAGAGCCAAGAGTTATGGCCCTCCGAAGATTCGATATCCACAAGGTGCAACATCTACGGTGCAAGGTGCAACATCCGTCCAAAATGACGAAACAGTGCCGTACGACCTTTAGAAATGGGTGCATGGATTTGAAACGGTGCAGTACCAAGGTGCACCACTCTCCAGCGATGGTAACTCATAGACCAGCCACGGGGATCCCGTTTTACAGAAAAAAATCCACGTGACGAAAAACGAAGGGTAAAAAACTTCCATGACCCGATTGAGGTTCGGATAGGATTTTTTGGGTATGAAACTTACCAGTGACGGCTGAAAGCGGTCATAGCCGTAGAACTCACAGATACCTTCGTTTTGACTGATTATGGCTCCCGTAACTCTAAACGAGCCAAGAGTTATGGCCCTCCGAAGAATCGATATCCATAGGGTGCAACATCTACGGTCCATAGGGTGCAACATCCATCCAAAATGACGAAACAGTGCCGTATGACCTTTAGAAATGGGTGCACGGATTTGAAACTGTGCAGTGCCGTGGTGCACCACTCTCCAGCGATGGTAACTCATAGACCAGCCACGAGGATCCCGTTTTACAGAAAAAATCCACGTGACAAAAAACGAAGGGTAAAAAACTTCCATGACCCGATTGAGGTTCGGATAGGATTTTTTGGATATGAAACTTACCAGTAATGGCTGAAAGCCATCATAGGTGTAGAACTCACAGATACCTTCGTTTTGACTGGTTATGGCTCCCGTAACTCTAAACGAGCCAAGAGTTATGGCCCTCCGAAGAATCGATATCCACAGGGTGCAACATTTATGGTGCAAGGTGCAACATCCGTCCAAAATGATGAAACAGTGCCGTACGACCTTTAGAAATGGGTGCATGGATTTGAAACGGTGAAGTACCATGGTGCACCACTCTCTAGCGATGGTAAATCATAGACCAGCCACGGGGATCCCGTTTTACAGAAAAAATCCACGTGACGAAAAACGAAGGGTAAAAAACTTGCATGACCCGATTGAGGTTTGGATAGGATTTTTTGGGTATGAAACTAACCAGTGACGGCTGAAAGGCATCATAGCTGTAGAACTCACAGATACCTTCGTTTTGACTTGTTTTGGCTCCCGTAACTCTAAACGAGCCAATAGTTATGGCCCTCCGAAGATTCGATATCCACAGGGTGCAACATCTACGGTGCAAGGTGCAACATCCGTCCAAAATGACGAAACAGTGCCGTACGACCTTTAGAAATGGGTGCATGGATTTAAAACGGTGCAGTAACATGGTGAACCACTCTCCAGCGATGGTAAATCATAGACCAGCCACGGGGATCCCGTTTTACAGAAAAAATCCACGTAACGAAAAACAACGGGTAAAAAACTTTCATGACCCGATTGAGGCTCGGATAGGATTTTTTGGGTATGAAACTAACCAGTGACGGCTGAACGCCACCATAGCTGTAGAACTCACAGATACCTTCGTTTTGACTGGTTATGGCTCCCGTAACTCTAAATGAGCCAAGAGTTATGGCCCTCCGAAGAATCGATATCCATAGGGTGCATCATCTACGGTGCTCGGTGCAACAGCCGTCCAAAATGACGAAATAGTGCCGTACGACCTTTAGAAAAGGGTGCATGGATTTGAAACGGTGCAGTACCATGGTGCACCGCTCTCCAGCGATGGAAACTAATAGACCAGCCACGGGGATCCCATTTTACAGAAAAAATTCACGTGACGAAAAATGAAGGGTAAAAAACTTCCATGACCCGATTGAGGTTCGGATAGGATTTTTTGGGTATGAAACTAACCAGTGACGGCTGAAAGCGGTCATAGCCGTAGAACTCACAGATACCTTCGTTTTGACTGGTTATGGCTCCCGTAACTCTAAACGAGCCAAGAGTTATGGCCCTTCGAAGAATCGATATCCACAGGGTGCAACATCTACGTTGCAAGGTGCAACATCCGTCCAAAATGACGAAACAGTGCCGTACGACCTTTAGAAATGGGTGCACGAATTTGAAACTGTGCAGTACCGTGGTGCACCACTCTCCAGCGATGGTAACTCATAGACCAGCCACGGGGATCCCGTTTTACAGAAAAAATCCACGTGACAAAAAACGAAGGGTAAAAAACTTACATGACCCGATTGAGGTTCGGATAGGATTTTTTGGGTATGAAACTAACCAGTAACGGCTGAAAGCCATCATAGCTGTAGAACTCACAGATACCATCGTTTTTACTAGTTATGGCTCCCGTAACTTTAAACGATCCAAGAGTTATGGCCCTCCGAAGAATCGATATCCACAGGGTGCAACATCTATGGTGCAAGGTGCAACATCCGTCCAAAATAACGAAACAGTGTCGTACGACCTTTAGAAATGGGTGCAAGGATTTGAAACGGTGCAGTATCATGGTGCACCACTCTCCAGCGATGGTAAATCATAGACCAGCCACGGGGATCCCGTTTTACAGAAAAAATTCACGTGACGAAAAACGAAGGGTAAAAAACTTCCATGACCCGATTGAGGTTCGGATAGGATTTTTTGGGTATGAAACTAACAAGTGACGGCTGAAAGCCGTCATAGCTATAGGACTCCCAGATACCTTCGTTTTGACTGGTTATGGCTCCTGTAACTCTAAATGAGCCAAGAGTTATGGCCCTCCGAAGAATCGATATCCACATGGTGCAACATCTACGGTGCAAGATGCAACATCCGTCCAAAATGACGAAACAGTGCCGTACGACCTTTAGAAATGGGTGCATGGATTTGAAACGGTGCAGTACCATGGTGCACCACTCTCCAGCGATGGTAACTCATAGACCAGCCACGGGGTTCCCGTTTTACAGAAAAAATCCACGTGACGAAAAACGAATTGTAAAAAACTTCCATGACCCGATTGAGGTTCGGATACGAATTTGGGGGTATGAAACTAACGAGTGACGGCTGAAAGCTGTCATAGCTGTAGAACTCACAGATACCTTCGTTTTGACTGGTTATGGCTCCCGTACCTCTAAACGAGCCAAAAGTTATGGCCCTCTGAAGAATCGATATCCACAAGGTGCAACATCTACGGTGCAAGGTGCAACATCCGTCCAAAATGACGAAACAGTGCCGTACGACCTTTAGAAATGGGTGCATGGATTTGAAACGGTGCAGTACCATGGTGCACCACTCTCCAGCGATGGTAACTCATAGACCAGCCACGGGGATCCCGTTTTACTGAAAAAATCCACGTGACGAAAAACGAAGGGTAAAAAACTTCCATGACCCGATTGAGGTTCGGATAGGATTTTTTGGGTATGAAACTAACCAGTGACGGCTGAAAGCGGTCATAGTTGTAGAACTCACAGATACCTTCGTTTTGACTGGTTATGACTCCCGTAACACTAAACGAGCCAAAAGTTATGGCCATCCGAAGATTCGATATCCACAGGGTGCAACATCCGTCCAAAATGACGAAACAGTGTCGTACGACCTTTAGAAATGGGTGCATGGATTTTGAAATGGTGTAGTACCATGGTGCACCACTCTCCAGCGATGGTAACTCATAGACCAGCCACGGGGATCCCATTTTACAGAAAAAATCTCCGTGACGAAAAACGAAGGGTAAAAAACTTCCATGACGCGATTGAGGTTCGGATAGGATTATTTGGGTATGAAACTAACCAGTGACGGCTGAAAGCCGTCATAGCTGTAGAACTCATAGATACCTTCGTTTTGACTGGTTATGGCTCCCGTTACACTAAACGAGCCAAAAGTTATGGCCCTCCGAAGATTCGATATCCACAGGGTGCAACATCCGTCCAAAATGACGAAACAGTGCCGTACGACCTTTAGAAATGGGTGCATGGATTTGAAACGGTGCAGTACCATGGTGCACCACTCTCCAGCCATGGTAACTCATAGACCAGCCACTGGGATCCCGTTTTACAGAAAAATCCACGTGACGAAAAACGAAGGGTAAAAAACTTCCATGACCCGATTGAGGTTCGGATAGGATTTTTTGGGTATGAAACTAACCAGTGACGGCTGAAAGCCATCATAGCTGTAGAATTCACA
The DNA here is from genome assembly GCA_030765085.1 of Allium cepa. NCBI lineage: Eukaryota > Viridiplantae > Streptophyta > Magnoliopsida > Asparagales > Amaryllidaceae > Allium > Allium cepa. The sequence continues at coordinate 29,264,693 of CM060943.1, read as the reverse complement.
GATACCTTCGTTTTGACTGGTTATGGCTCCCGTAACTCTAAATGAGCCAAGAGTTATGGCCCTCCGAAGAATCGGTATCCACATGGTGCAACATCTACGGTGCAAGATGCAACATCCGTCCAAAATGATGGAACAGTGCCGTACGACCTTTAGAAATGGGTGCATCGATTTGAAACGGTGCAGTACCATGGTGCACCACTCTCCAGCGATGGTAACTCATAGACCAGCCACGGGGATCCCGTTTTACAGAAAAAATCCACGTGACGAAAAACGAAGGGTAAAAAACTTCCATGACCCGATTGAGGTTCGGATAGGAATTTTGGGGTATGAAACTAACCAGTGACGGATGAAAGCTGTCATAGCTGTAGAACTCACAGATACCTTCGTTTTGACTGGTTATGGCTCCCGTAACTCTAAACGAGCCAAGAGTTATGGCCCTCCGAATAATCGACATCCACAGGGTGCAACATCTACGGTGCAAGGTGCAACATCCGTCCACAATGACGAAACAATGCCGTACGACCTTTAGAAATGGGTGCATGGATTTGAAACGGTGCAGTACCATGGTGCACCACTCTCCAACGATGGTAAATCATAGACCAGCAACGGGGATCCAGTTTTACAGAAAAAATCCACGTGACGAAAAACGAAGGGTAAAAAACTTCCATGACCCGATTGAGGTTCGGATAGGATTTTTTGGGTATGAAACTAAAAAGTGACGACTGAAAGCCATCATGGCTGTAGAACTCACAGATACCTTCGTTTTGACTGGTTATGGCTCCTGTAACTCTAAACGAGCCAAGAGTTATGGCCCTCCGATGATTCGATATCCACAGGGTGCAACATCTACGGTGCAAGGTGCAACATCCGTCCAAAATGACGAAACAGTGCCGTACGGCCTTTAGAAATGGGTGCATGGATTTGAAACGGTGCAGTACCATGGTGCACAACTCTCCAGCGATGGTAAATCATAGACCAGCCACGGGGATCCCGTTTTACAGAAAAAATCCCCATGACGAAAAACGAAGGGTAAAAAACTTCCATGACCCGATTGAGGTTCCGATAGGATTTTTTGGGTATGAAACTAACTAGTGACGGCTGAAAGCCACCATAGCTGTAGAACTCACAGATACCTTCGTTTTGTCTGGTTATGGCTCCCGTAACTCTAAACGAGCCAAGAGTTATGGCCCTCCGAAGAATCGATATCCATAGGGTGCATCATCTACGGTGCAAGGTGCAACAGCCGTCCATAATGACGAAACAGTGCCGTACGACCTTTAGAAATGGGTGCATGGATTTGAAACGGTGCAGTACCATGGTGAACCGCTCTCCAGCGATGGTAACTAATAGACCAGCCACGGGGATCCCGTTTTACAGAAAAAATCCACGTGATGAAAAATGAAGGGTAAAAAACTTCCATGACCAGTGTTATCCCAACTTTTGGCAAAGTTGAGATATCCAAAATTTACTAGAAATCAATGATTACTATTCATGAATATCGACCATGCATTGCAGGATAACCATGGATATCGATGAATTTTGTCCGAGTCCAGAACGGGCCACGATTGATAGGACACGACAAGAAAGATCATAGAAGCCTGCATTTCAAATTTCAAGTCAATCCGAGGTCGTATGCTCAAGTTATGATGGATTCAAGTTAAGGAAGATGGACATTGCTCAGTTCGAACCCATCATGTTCGAACCCATCACGTTCGAAACCATCTGTTTCGAACTTATCGTGTTCGAACCCAACTAGTTCGAATCCATACGAAGAGGTGGCATTCGAACCCATCAGCTAACATCATCCTTCGACTCCATCGGCCTCGACTCCACTTCGAATCCATCAAGCCAAGGCCCACTTCGACTCCATCATGATGTCCTCTCTTCGAATCCCTCCAGGTCACAGAGTTCGAACCCATGGAGTTGCCATACTTCGAATCCATGAGAAATGCCCCTTCTTCGACTACATATGGTTCGAATCGATCAGACGACTACTACTTCGAATCCATGACTTAGACCTTGCTTCGAATCCATCAAGCAAGCACCCAGACAGCCATGCCTCGAATCCATCCATGGCCTACCTTCAAATCCATGAACCGAACCTTTGCTTCGACTCCATTAACTATGCGCTACTTCGAATCCATCTTCACGAGACCACAAGCCCACCATGCGGCATCACACTGTCTTCGAATCCAACATGCTAAGACAACTTCGAATCGATCCAAGGTGACACATTTGGATCGATTCGAACGAACACCATCCCCATCGATTCGAAGATGAACCTCGAATCCAACCACGAAGCCATCCAGCAAACTCGGCAGAGAACTCGGAGTCAACCCACTTGCGCGCCCTGGGATCGACTCGAAGTACTCGAATCAAACAGATCGATTCGAACAAGACCATTTCATCGATTCGAACCAAACAGAAAGTTGAACACACCAATTTCGAACCGATCATAACTTTCAATCCACTGATCCAAATCCCATGAAATTTTTACAGTAGTTCACCTACATGTTGAAGAATGTCCACGCCAAATTTCACCACGATTGGACGATTTCTTGATCGATTCGAACCAAGGGTCGAATCGATCCCAATGTGGGCCCGGATCTCCAGGTTTCGGCCATGTGGGCCTCCTCACGTGCTGGAAGTGGTCTACCTGATTTCTAGGAGAAATACCAGCCTCCTACACCTATAAATAGACCCCCAGGTCATTCAGAAAAGGGACTGGAATCTCTTTGGCAAGATCAAGGCTCTGAAGCATCAAGACTCCACCAAGGCTCTACTTTGCACTCAACAACCACCGTTGTACTCGAATTTCAGAAATACAATTCATTGTAATCCGCTGTAATCGATTGTAATCAGCGAAGAACATTATTAAAAGGGAAAACCTTTGAAGTGGACGTAGGCCGGAGATAGCCGAACCACTATAAATCGTGTGTTCTTGTTTACATTTACTATTTTGCTACTTAGATCTGTGATTTGTGTTTGGATATTGTTGATTTATATTCCAACACTGGTGCTTTCACATTCATCGGGGTTTGTGACCAATTTTGGTGCAAACACTTTGGTGCTTTCACTGAGAAGAACTAGCACCCGCTACATCAGAATTCAAAATTCAGGAACTCCAATCCAGAAACAATGACTCGACAAACGAGACAAAGAATTGATAGGAGCCAACAAGGAGGAAGCCAAGAAGCATCCTCTGGATCAAGAGAAGGACCGGCTTCCGTTTACATCACCAGGGACGAGATGGAAGCTATGACTAATTCATTGCGCGAAAGCATAATGAAGAGTCAACAGGAGATGCTGCAGAATTTCCTCGAGCAGATGAGGGCGGCAAATATGCAAAACATTGGACCAACTACAACAGCTACGAGTACGGGACAAGGAATCAGGATTGCAGAAACAAATGAAGGACAGGCTCAAGGCCAGAATACAGGTATTGAAGGTGGTCAGCAAGGCCTTGGGGGCAGACCCTCAGGGTCCGATACTGGAAGACCAACAGACGGAGCTCGACAGACTGGAGCCAATGCTTACGCTAACGAGCCACCAGAAGAATATGTACCAGAATTCCCTTCAAGGCTCGGGGGGCAGGACAGAAACTTGACAAGGGGGCAACCCCTAGACGGAGATGAGAGGATGATTGGCCTCATCGAAGAATCATGAGAGGAGGATTGCCTAGCGGAGGCCTAGAAGAAGTTAGTCGGAGTCCATTCACTCCAAACATCCGAAACGCAAGGAACCCTCCAAAGTTTAAACTACCGACGCTAGAACCATATGACGGGAGATCAAACCCGACCATGCACATCACAAGATATATCAGGCACATGGAAGTGCTGGGGGCATCCGAGGAAGTGATGGCACGATGCTTTCCTCTATATTTGACAGATTTAGCTTCACTATGGTTCAGACAACTAGAGACAGGATCGATCGGAACATGGAGCGAGCTTGTAGATTGCTTCATGAGACAGTTTAGGGTCCACGTGACGCGACCCAAGAGTGTGATGACCTTGGCATCAATCAAGCAGAGGACCGGAGAGTCCATAAAAGATTTTTTACTCAGATTCAACGTGACAGTGACTTCTGTGGATCGCCCGGATCCATCAATGATTTTAATGGCGGCGGTGGCAGGAGTCGCGGAAGGCACCAAGTTCAAAGATTCCCTAACTAAAGATCCACCACAAGATCTTGGAGAATTCTTTCATAAAGCTGAAAAATTCATCCGATTAGAAGAATCACGAGTCGAGAGTCGTGAAATAAATGCCACGAAAAGCGTAGGGACCTCTGGAGAGCATTCCGGAGCGGACAAGGGAAAAAGGAAACAGGATGACAGACGTGATGGTCCTGATAAACGGAAGAAATTCCGAGAACCAAGATTCAGGCAGTACATGGATCTGAATGCAAGCCTAGAAAGGGTCTTCACTGAAACCAGGGGGCAACTTCACTATCGAAAGCCACCTATAAGGGATCCCACCGAGCGGGAGCGCAGGACTGGAAAATATTGCCTATTCCATGAGCTGGATGGGCACACTACAGATGAATGTCGTCACCTGAAGGATGAGGTGGAAGAGCATGATAGAGGTGTTAGATTGCCACAATATGTCAGAGAACGGACAGCGGCAACGAGACCTGAACAACTACCGCCTCCACCTTGCAGGAACGATCCTGGATCGGGATCACGACTCGTCATCAACTGATCAAAGATGGCAAGGGCCAAGTCCAGGATTTGGTCTTCGGTCGAATAATTTTATTTGGATTTATTTTCAGAATAAAACGGTTACTCCACTTACACATGTACGGGAACCGGAGAGATCCCTAGGCATGCTCTGAGATGGAGATAAACCGCTACGCCTGGAGAGGCAATCCTTAGTTTTTTCTGATGTTTGAGATTGAACATCTAGAACTCGAATTTTAATAAATAAATTAGAACTTCTTGCAATAAACCTTTTGACCGGAGAGTCAAAGGAGGAACATTGAACACCAATATAAACATGATCGCTTTATGACCCTACCCGGAGAGACGGGGTCCGGAGTGCAAGAAGTGAGTTGCTTCGCCGGAGAGCGACAGGATCGACTCACTTAAGCGCTGTTTCCCCTTCACCGGAGAGTGACAGGATGGGATCCAGCAAGAGCCCGGAGAGGCTATGATCGGTCTCGAACGACCATGACATCGCTTAATGTTCAGATACACTGAACCGGAGTGCAAGAAGTGAGTTACTTCGCCGGAGAGCGACAGGATCGACTCACTTAAGCGCTGTTTCCCCTTCACCGGAGAGTGACAGGATGGGATCCAGCAAGAGCTCGGAGAGGCTATGATCGGTCCCGAATGACCATGATATCGCTATACGTCCTAACTGGGACCAGAGTGCAAGGGATAGAAGGCAACGCCAGAGAGCAGTAGGATCTTTCTATTCAATCACTGAGTCTAGAATGGGCTCAGTAAGGGTTTAGAGCAGCCAATAATAGTCCGGAGAGACTATGAAACTTCATTCTCAACTTCTACGGAAAGGACAAATGCTAATTTGGCTTCGAACAGCCATAAACTTGATTGATAATACCACAGCTATCAATGAAACATGAATTTGTTACACTTGATTTAAGACCGTTCAAAACATACCTTTTACAAAAAGGCATGTTTTGGGGGGCAAATTGTTATCCCAACTTTTGGCAAAGTTGAGATATCCAAAATTTACTAGAAATCAATGATTACTATTCATGAATATCGACCATGCATTGCAGGATAACCATGGATATCGATGAATTTTGTCCGAATCCAGAACAGGCTACGATTGATAGGACACGACAAGAAAGATCATAGAAGCCTGCATTTCAAATTTCAAGTCAATCCGAGGTCGTATGCTCAAGTTATGATGGATTCAAGTTAAGGAAGATGGACATTGCTCAGTTCGAACCCATCATGTTCAAACCAATCACGTTCGAAACCATCTGTTTCGAACCCATCGTGTTCGAACCCAACTAGTTCGAATCCATACGAAGAGGTGGCGTACGAACCCATCAGCTAACATCATCCTTCGACTCCATCGGCCTCGACTCCACTTCGAATCCATCAAGCCAAGGCCCACTTCGACTCCATCATGATGTCCTCTCTTCGAATCCCTCCAGGTCATAGAATTCGAACTCATGGAGTTGCCATACTTCGAATCCATGAGAAATGCCCCTTCTTCGACTCCATATGGTTCGAATCGATCAGACGACTACTACTTCGAATCCATGACTTAGACCTTGCTTCGATTCCATCAAGCAAGCACCCAGACAGCCATGCCTCAAATCCATCCGTGGCCTACCTTCAAATCCATGAACCGAACCTTTGCTTCGACTCCATCAACTATGCGCTACTTCGAATCCATCTTCACGAGACCACAAGCCCACCATGCGGCATCACGCTGTCTTCGAATCCAACATGCTAAGACAACTTCGAATCGATCCAAGGTGACACATTTGGATCGATTCGAACGAATACCATCCCCATCGATTCGAAGATGAACCTTGAATCCAACCACGAAGCCATCCAGCAAACTCCGCAGAGAACTCGGAGTCAACCCACTTGCGCGCCCTGGGATCGACTCGAAGTACTCGAATCAAACAGATCGATTCGAACAAGACCATTTCATCGATTCGAACCAAACAGAAAGCCGAACACACCAATTTCGAACCGATCATAACTTTCAATCCACTGATCCAAATCCCATGAAATTTTTACAGTAGTTCACCTACATGTTGTAGAATGTCCACGCCAAATTTCACCACGATTGGACGATTTCTTGACCGATTCGAACCAAGGGTCGAATCGATCACAATGTGGGCCCGGATCTCCAGGTTTCGGCCATGTGGGCCTCCTCACGTGCTGGAAGTGGTCTACCTGATTTCTAGGAGAAATACCAGCCTCCTACACCTATAAATAGACCCCCAGGTCATTCAGAAAAGGGACTGGAATCTCTTTGGCAAGATCAAGGCTCTGAAGCATCAAGACTCCACCAAGGCTCTACTTTGCACTCAACAACCACCGTTGTACTCGAATTTCAGAAATACAATTCATTGTAATCCGCTGTAATCGATTGTAATCAGCGAAGAACATCAATAAAAGGGAAAACCTTTGAAGTGGACGTAGGCCGGAGATAGCCGAACCACTATAAATCGTGTGTTCTTGTTTACATTTACTATTTTGCTACTTAGATGTGTGATTTGTGTTTGGATATTGTTGATTTATATTCCAACACTGGTGCTTTCACATTAATCGGGGTTTGTGACAAATTTTGGTGCAAACAACCAGATAGAGGTTCGGATAGGATTTTTTGGGTATGAAACTAACCAGTGACGGCTAAAAGCGGTCATAGCCGTAGAACTCACAGATACCTTCGTTTTGACTGGTTATGGCTCCTGTAACTCTAAACGAGCCAAGAGTTATGGCCCTCCGAAGAATCGATATCCACAGGGTGCAACATCTACGGTGCAAGGTGCAACATCCGTCCAAAATGACGAAACAGTGCCGTACGACCTTTAGAAATGAGTGCATGGATTTGAAACATTGCAGTACCATGGTGCACCACTCTCCAGCGATGGTAAATCATAGACCCGATTGAGGTTCGGATAGGATTTTTTGGGTATGAAACTAATCAATGATGGCTGAAAGCCGTCATAGCTGTAGGACTCACAAATACCTTCGTTTTGACTGGTTATGGCTCCTGTAACTCTAAATGAGCCTAGAGTTATGGCCCTCCGAAGAATCGATATCCACGTGGTGCAACATCTACGGTGCAAGATGCAACATCCGTCCAAAATGACGAAACAGTGCCGTACGACCTTTAGAAATGGGTGCATGGATTTGAAACGGTGCAGTACCATGATGCACCACTCTCCAGCGATGATAACTCATAGACCAGCCACGGGGATCCCGTTTTACAGAAAAATCCACGTGACGAAAAACGAATTGTAAAAAACTTCCATGACCCGATTGAGGTTCGGATAGGAATTTTGCAGTATGAAACTAACCAGTGACGGCTGAAAGCTGTCATAGCTGTAGAACTCACAGATACCTTCGTTTTCACTGGTTTTGGCTCCCGTAACACTAAACAAGCTAAGAGTTATGGCCCTCTGAAGAATCGATATCCACAGGGTGCAACATCTACGGTGCAAGGTGCAACATCCATCCAAAATGACGAAACAGTGCCGTACGACCTTTAGAAATGGGTGCATGGATTTGAAACGGTGCAGTACCATGGTGCACCACTCTCCAGCGATGGTAACTCATAGACCAGCCACGGGGATCCCGTTTTACAGAAAAAATCCACGTGACGAAAAAGGAAGGGTAAAAAACTTCCATGACCCGATTGAGGTTCGGATAGGATTTTTTGGGTATGAAACTAACCAGTGACGGCTGAAAGCCATCATAGCTGTAGAACTCACAGATACCTTCATTTTGACTAGTTATGGCTCCCGTAACTCTAAATGAGCCAAGAGTTATGGCCCTCCGAAGAATCGATATCCACATGGTGCAACATCTACGGTGCAAGATTCAACATCCGTCCAAAATGACGAAACAGTGCCGTACGACCTTTAGAAATGGGTGCATGGATTTGAAACGGTGCAGTACTATGGTGCACCACTCTCCAGCGATGGTAACTCATAGACCAGCCATGGGGATCCCGTTTTACAGAAAAAAATCCACGTGACAAAAAACGAAGGGTAAAAAACTTCCATGACCCGATTGAGGTTCGGATAGGAATTTTGGGGTATGAAACTCGGCTGAAAGCTATCATAGCTGTAGAACTCACAGATACCTTCGTTTTGACTAGTTATGGCTCCCGTAACTCTAAACGAGCCAAGAGTTATGGCCCTCCGAATAATCGAGATCCACAGGGTGCAACATCTACGGTGCAAGGTGCAACATCCGTCCACAATGACGAAACAGTGCCGTACGACCTTTAGAAATGGGTGCATGGATTTGAAACGGTGCAGTACCATGGTGCACCACTTTCCAGCGATGGTAAATCATAGACCAGCCATGGCGATCCCGTTTTACAGAAAAAATCCACGTGACGAAAAACGAAGGGTAAAAAACTTCCATGACCCGATTGAGGTTCGGATAGGATTTTTTGGGTATGAAACTAACCAGTGACGGCTGAAAGCCATCATAGCTGTAGAACTCACAGATACCTTCGTTTTGACTGGTTATGGCTCCTGTAACTCTAAACGAGCCAAGAGTTATGGCCCTCCGATGATTCGATATCCACAGGGTGCAACATCTAAGGTGCAAGGTGCAACATCCGTCCAAAATGACGAAACAGTGCCGTACGACCTTTAGAAATGGGTGCATGGATTTGAAACGGTGCAGTACCATGGTGCACCACTCTCCAGCGATGGTAAATCATAGACCAGCCACAAGGATCCCGTTTTACAAAAAAAATCCATGTGACGAAAAACGAAGGGTAAAAAACTTCCATGACCCGATTGAGGTTCCGATAGGATTTTTTGGGTATGAAACTAACCAGTGACGGCTGAAAGACACCATAGCTGTAGAACTCACAGATTCCTTTGTTTTGTCTGGTTATGGCTCCCGTAACTCTAAACGAGCCAAGAGTTATGGCCCTCCGAAGAATCGATATCCATAGGATGCATCATCTACGGTGCAAGGTGCAACAGCCGTCCAAAATGACGAAACAGTGCCGTACGACCTTTAGAAATGGGTGCATGGATTTGAAACGGTGCAGTACCATGGTGCACCGCTCTCCAGCGATGGTAACTAATAGACCAGCCACGGAGATCCCGTTTTATAGAAAAAATCCACGTGACGAAAAATGAGGGGTAAAAAACTTCCATGACCCGATTGAGGTTCGGATAGGATTTTTTGGGTATGAAACTAACCAGTTGTTATCCCGCTTTTGGGCGAAGCCGCGATACCAAAAGATCGGTCAAAAACAAAAGATGGTTCGTCTCAGAGATTGGTTGTACTTCACTTCGCTATGGATATCGATGAATTTTGTCCGAGTCCGAATTGTGCCAGAATCGACAAGACATGATGAGCAAAGCTGTAGAAGCCAGCGTTTCAAGTTTCAAGTCAATCCGAGTTCGTATGCTCAAGATATGATGGATTCAATTTGAGAAAGATAGCCTTTGTTCGGTTCGAAACCATAGGATACCCCATAGTTCGAATCGATGACCAGAGATTATGTTCGAATCCATTGATTCGACTCCACCTACTTCGAATCCATCACCTTCGAATCCATCGAGTCGAACCCATCAGAGTGCCTTGGTTCGACTCCATCAACTTCGAACCCATGAGATATAGCCGTGCCTCGAATCCATCAAGACAGCAATGGTTCGAACCCACCCTCGTATGCCTTAGTTCGAATCCATCAGGTATATATTGCTTTGAATCCATTAGAAGTCCCTTTGCCTCGACTCCATCGGGCAAGCCCTTACTTCGAATCCATCCTCGCAAGTCAATGTTTGAATCCGTTCAAACCCACCAGCATCAAATCCAAGTCGCTTTGAACCGATCTTGTTCGAATCAATCGTGTTCGAACCCATTGGGACACCTCGGTTCGAATCGATCGAGTTCGAACCCATTGGGATACCTCGGTTCGAATCAGTCGCATTCGAACCTAGGAACATTCATTTGTTCGTATCCACCAAGTCAACTAGCTTGGATGACGTGTCACTCCACGATACGAAGTCGGCAAGATTCACAGAGACAAAGCGCTCAACTAGGAGAGAAGACCGGATCGACTCGAAAGATGCGCACCACCTCATCACAAGGCCACGTGAGCCGATCGATTCGAAGAGAGTGGGTTCGAAGAAATGGATTCGAACTACACAACCAGCCGAAAAACTCCAATTCGAATCGATCGTATCTCCTAAACCACTCATCCAAATGCAACAAAATTTTCACAGTAGCTTCCATACAAGATAAAGATTGTTCCTGCCAAGTTTCAGCTCGATTGGACCATTTCTTGATTGGTTCAAAATCACTTCGAATCGATGTCAGATCGAGTCGAAACTTGGTGGGGTCGGTCGCGTGGGCCCACTCACTTGGAGCTTCCGCCATTGAACGCCTAGACTCTGCCGGATTCAATTCTACTCTTCATTATCGCTGTTGTATTCAGATTTCAAAGCTATCATCGACTGTAATCCTTTGTAATCAATTTATATCATCAAGCGAAGCAATAAAGAGAAAACCTTCAAAGTGGACGTAGGCACGAACGCCGAACCACTATAAATCCTGTGTTTGTGATTGTTGTTTGTGAATTATTGTGATTTGTTACTTAGAGCTGAATTCTATATTGATTGTTGCTGAGTTCTGTGTTGATTATTATCGAGTTGAGTACGTGAACGGGTGCTTTCGCGATATTGGGTGTTTGTGGCCAATTTTGGCGCAAACATTTTGGTGCTTTCACTGAGTGGGTGTTCGAATCCACCCGGCTCGCCTTGATCCCCTTCGTATCGATCCATTTCGAATCCATTGATGCGAACTGGGTCGCGGCGCACGATACGAACGAGGCGAAATCCATGGGTGCGAAGCGGTCAACTCGGAGATAAAGTAGGGTCGATTCGAGAGATACGCGCCACGTCACTGCAGAATCACGTGCGTCCATGGGTTCGAAGTCGTTGTTTCGAAGTGATCGGTTCGAACCCCACAGCCAACCGAGAAACACCATTTCGAACCGATCATATCTCCTAGACCACACATCCAAATGCAACCAAATTTTCACAGTAGCTTCCATACGAGATAAATATTGTTCCTGCCAAGTTTCAGCTCGATTGGATCATTCCTTGATGGGTTCGAAATAACTTCGAACCGATGTCAGATCGAGATGAAACTTGGTGGGGTCGGTCGCGTGGGCCCACTCACGTGCCAGAGGAAGTCTCCCGAAGTTTGAGCGAGATCTGGGCCCCCAACGCCTATAAATAGCACCCTGAAGCCTTAGAAAAAGGGATCTTCCGAAAACTTCTGCCATTGAACGCCAAAACTCTGCCGGATTCAAGTCTATCTATCAGAATCACTGTTGTATTCAGATTTCAAAGCAATTATCAACTGTAATCCGTTGTAATCGATTTAATCAAGCAAAGCAATAAAGAGAAAACCTTCAAAGTGGACGTAGGCACGAACGCTGAACCACTATAAATCCTGTGTTTGTGATTGTTGTTTGTGAATTACTGTGATTTGTTACTTAGAGCTGAATTCTATATTGATTGTTGCTGAGTTCTGTGTTGATTATTATCGAGTTGAGTACGTGAACGGGTGCTTTCGTGATAGTGGGTGTTTGTGACCAATTTTGGTGCAAACACGGTGCAAGGTGCAACATCCGTCTAAAATGACGAAATAGTGCCATACGACCTTTAGAAATGGGTGCATGGATTGGAAACGGTGCAGTACCATGGTGCATAACTCTCCAGCGATGGTAAATCATAGACCAGCCGCGGGAATTCCCTTTTACAGAAAAATCCACGTGACGAAAAAACGAAGGGTAAAAAACTTTCGTGACCCGATTGAGGTTCGGATAGGATTTTTTGGGTATGAAACTAACCAGTGACGGCTGAATGCAGTCACAGATGTAGAACTCACAAATACCTTCGTTTTGACTGGTTGTGGCTCCCGTAACTCTAAACGAGCCAAGAGTTATGGCCCTACGAAGAATCGATATCCATAGGGTGCAACATCCATGGTGCAAGGTGCAACATCCGTCCAAAATGACGAAACAGTGCCGTACGACCTTTAGAAATGGGTGCATGGATTTGAAATGGTGCAGTACCATGGTGCACCACTCTCCAGAGATGGTAAATCATAGACCAGCCGCGGGAATTCCCTTTTACAGAAAAAATCCACATGACGAAAAAACGAAGGGTAAAAAACTTCCATGACCCGATTGAGGTTCGGATAGGAGTTTTAGGGTATGAAACTAACCAGTGATGGCTGAAAGCCGTCATAGATGTAGAACTCACAAGTACCTTCGTTTTGACTGGTTGTGGCTCCCGTAACTCTAAACGAGCCAAGAGTTATGGCCCTCCGAAGAATCGATATCCATAGGGTGCAACATCTACGGTGCAAGGTGCAACATCCGTCCAAAATGACGAAACAGTTCCGTACGACCTTTAGAAATGGGTGCATGGATTGGAAACGGTGCAGTACCATGGTGCATCACTCTCCAGCGATGGTAAATCATAGACCAGCCACGGGAATTCCCTTTTACAGAAAAATCCACGTGACGAAAAAACGAAGGGTAAAAAACTTCCGTGACACGATTGAGGTTCGGATAGGATTTTTTGGGTATGAAACTAACCAGTGGCGGCTGAAAGCGATCATAGCTGTAGAACTCACAGATACCTTCGTTTTGACTGGTGGTGGCTCCCGTAACTCTAAACGAGCCAAGAGTTATGGCCCTCCGAAGAATCGATATCCACAGGGTGCAACATCTACGGTGCAAGGTGCAACATCCGTCCAAAATGACGAAACAGTGCGTACGACCTTTAGAAACGGGTGCATGGTTTGAAAACGGTGCAGTACCATGGTGCACCACTCTCCAGCATTGGTAAATCATAGACCAACTATGGGGATCCCGTTTTACAGAAAAAATCCACGTGACGAAAAAACGAAGGGTAAAAAACTTCCATGACCCGATTGAGGTTCGGATAGGATTTTTTGGGTATGAAACTAACCAGTGACGGCTGAAAGCTATCACAGCTGTAGTACTCACAGCTACCTTCGTTTTGACTGGTTGTGGCTCCCGTAACTCTAAACGAGCCAAGAGTTATGGCCCTCCGAAGAATCGATATCCATAGGGTGCAACATCTACGGTGCAAGGTGCAACATCCGTCCAAAATGAAGAAACAGTGCCGTACGACCTTTAGAAATGGGTGCATGGATTGGAAACGGTGCAGTACCATGGTGCACCACTCTCCAGCGATGGTAAATCATAGACCAGCCACGGGAATTCCCTTTTACAGAAAAATCCACGTGACGAAAAAACGAAGGGTAAAAAACTTCCGTGACCCGATTGAGGTTCGGATACGATTTTTTGGGTATGAAACTAACCAGCGACGGCTGAAAGCCATCACAGCTATAGAACTCACAGATACCATCGTTTTGACAGGTTATGGCTCCCATAACTCTAAACGAGCCAAGAGTTATGGCCCTCCGAAGAATCGATATCCACAGGGTGCAACATCTACGGTGCAAGGTGCAACATCCGTCCAAAATGACGAAACAGTGCCGTACAACCTTTAGAAATGGGTGCATGGATTGGAAACGGTGCAGTACCATGGTGCACCACTCTCCAGCGTTGGTAAATCATAGACCAGCCACGGGGATCCCGTTTTACAGAAAAAATCCACGTGACGAAAAAACGAAGGGTAAAAAACTTCCATGACCCGATTGAGGTATGGATAGGATTTTTTGGGTATGAAACTAACCAGCGATGGCAGAAAGCCGTCATAGCTATAGAACACACAGATACCTTCGTTTTGACAGGTTGTGGCTCCCCTAACTCTAAACGAGCCAAGAGTTATGGCCCTCCGAAGAATCGATATCCACAGGGTGCAACATCTACGGTGCAAGGTGCAACATTCGTCCAAAATGACGAAACAGTGCGTACGACCTTTAGAAACGGGTGCATGGATTGAAAACGGTGCAGTACCATCGTGCACCACTCTCCAGCATTGGTAAATCATAGACCAGCCACGGGGATCCCGTTTTACAGAAAAAATCCACGTGACGAAAAAACGAAGGGTAAAAAACTTCCGCGACCCGATTGAGGTTCGGATAGGATTTTTTGGGTATGAAACTAACCATCGACGGCAGAGAGCCGTCATAGCTATAGAACTTACAGATACCTTTGTTTTGACAGGTTATGGCTCCCGTAACTCTAAACGAGCCAAGAGTTATGGCCCTCCGAAGAATCGATATCCATAGGGTGCAACATCTACGGTGCAAGGTGCAACATCCATCCAAAATGACGAAACAGTGCCGTACGACCTTTAGAAATGGGTGCACGGATTGGAAACGGTGCAGTACCATGGTGCACCACTCTCCAGCGATGGTAAATCATAGACCAGCCACGGGAATTCCCTTTTACAGAAAAATCCACGTGACGAAAAAACGAAGGGTAAAAAACTTCCGTGACCCGATTGAGGTTCGGATACGATTTTTTGGGTATGAAACTAACCAGCGACGGCTGAAAGCCGTCATAGCTATAGAACTCACAGATACCATCGTTTTGATAGGTTATGGCTCCCGTAACTCTAAACGAGCCAAGAGTTATGGCCCTCCGAAGAATCGATATCCATAGGGTGCAACATCTACGGTGCAAGGTGCAACATCCGTCCAAAATGACGAAACAGTGCCGTACGACCTTTAGAAATGGGTGCATGGATTGGAAACGGTGCAGTACCATGGTGCACCACTTTCCAGCATTGGTAAATCATAGACCAGCCACGGGGATCCCGCTTTACAGAAAAAATCCACGTGACGAAAAAACGAAGGGTAAAAAACTTCCATGACCCGATTGAGGTTCGGATAGGATTTTTTGGGTATGAAACTAACCAGCGATGGCAGAAAGCCGTAATAGCTATAGAACACATAGGTACCTTCGTTTTGACAGGTTGTGGCTCCCGTAACTCTAAACGAGCCAAGAGTTATGGCCCTCCGAAGAATCGATATCCACAGGGTGCAACATCTACGGTGCAAGGTGCAACATTCGTCCAAAATGACGAAACAGTGCGTACAACCTTTAGAAACGGGTGCATGGATTGAAAATGGTGCAGTACCATGGTGCACCACTCTCCAGCGTTGGTAAATCATAGACCAGCCACGGGGATCCCGTTTTACAGAAAAAATCCACGTGACGAAAAAACGAAGGGTAAAAAACTTCCGTGACCCGATTGAGGTTCGGATAGGATTTTTTGGGTATGAAACTAACCAGTGATGGCTGAAAGCAGTCACAGCTGTAGAACTCATAGATACCTTCGTTTTGACTGGTTATGGCTCCCATAACTCTAAACGAGCCAAGAGTTATGGCCTTCCGAAGAATCGATATCCATGGGGTGCAACATCTACGGTGCAAGGTGCAACATCCGTCCAAAATGACGAAACAGTGCCGTACGATCTTTAGAAATGGGTGCATGGATTGGAAACGGTGCAGTACCATGGTGCATCACTCTCCAGCGATGGTAAATCATAGACCAGCCACGGGAATTCCCTTTTACAGAAAAATCCACGTTACGAAAAAACGAAGGGTAAAATACTTCCATGACCCGATTGAGGTTCGGATAGGATTTTTTCGGTATGAAACTAACCAGTGATGGCTGAAAGCCGTCACAGCAGTAGAACTCACAGATACCTTCGTTTTGACTGGTTGTGGCTCCCGGGACTCTAAACGAGCCAAGAGTTATGGCCCTCCGAAGAATCGATATCCACAGGGTGCAACATCTACGGTGCAAGGTGCAACATCCGTCCAAAATGACGAAACAGTGCCGTACGACCTTTAGAAATGGGTGCATGGATTGGAAACGGTGCAGTACCATGGTGCACCACTCTCCAGCGTTGGTTAATCATAGACCAGACACGTGGATCCCGTTTTACAGAAAAAATCCACGTGACGAAAAAACGAAGGGTAAAAAACTTCCATGACCCGATTGAGGTTCGGATAGGATTTTTGGGTATGAAACTAACCAGCGACGGCTGAAAGCAGTCACAGCTGTAGAACTCACAGATACCTTCGTTTTGACTGGTTGTGGCTCCCGTAACTCTAAACGAGCCAAGAGTTATGGCCCTCCGAAGAATCGATATCCACAGGGTGCAACATCTACGGTGCAAGGTGCAACATCCGTCCAAAATGACGAAACAGCGCCGTACGACCTTTAGAAATGGGTGCATGGATTGAAAACGGTGCAGTACCATGGTGCACCACTCTCCAGCGTTGGTAAATCATAGACCAGCTACGGGGATCCCATTTTACAGAAGAAATCCACGTGACGAAAAAACGAAGGGTAAAAAACTTCCATGACCCGATTGAGGTTCGGATAGGATTTTTTGGGTATGAAACTTACCAGTGACGGCTGAAAACTGTCACAGCTGTAGAACTCATAGATACCTTCGTTTCGACTGGTTGTGGCTCCCGGGACTCTAAACGAGCCAAGAGTTATGGCCCTCCGAAGAATCGATATCCACAGGGTGCAACATCTACGGTGCAAGGTGCAACATCCATCCAAAATGACGAAACAACGCCGTACGACCTTTAGAAAAGGGTGCATGGATTGGAAACGGTGCAGTACCATGGTGCACCACTCTCCAGGGTTGGTTAATCATAGACCAGCCACGGGGATCCCGTTTTACAGAAAAAATCCACTTGATGAAAAAAAGAAGGGTAAAAAACTTCCATGACCCGATTGAGGTTCGGATAGGATTTTTTGGGTATGAAACTAACCAGTGACGGCTGAAAGCTATCACAGCTGTAGTACTCACAGCTACCTTCGTTTTGACTGGTTGTGGCTCCCGTAACTCTAAACGAGCCAAGAGTTATGGCCCTCCGAAGAATCGATATCCATAGGGTGCAACATCTACGGTGCAAGGTGCAACATCCGTCCAAAATTACGAAACAGTGCCGTACGACCTTTAGAAATGGGTGCATGGATTGGAAACGGTGCAGTACCATAGTGCATCACTCTCCAGCGATGGTAAATCATAGACCAGCCACGGGAATTCCCTTTTACAGAAAAATCCACGTTACGAAAAAACGAAGGGTAAAATACTTCCATGACCCGATTGAGGTTCGGATAGGATTTTTTGGGTATGAAACTAACCAGTGATGGCTAAAAGCCGTCACAGCAGTAGAACTCACAGATACCTTCGTTTTGACTTGTTGTGGCTCCCGTAACTCTAAACGAGCCAAGAGTTATGGCCCTCCGAAGAATCGATATCCACAGGGTGCAACATCTACGGTGCAAGGTGCAACATCCGTCCAAAATGACGAAACAGTGCCGTACGACCTTTAGAAATGGGTGCATGGATTGGAAACAACGCAATACCATGGTGCACCACTCTCCAGCGTTGGTTAATCATAGACCAGACACGTGGATCCCGTTTTACAGAAAAAATCCACGTGACGAAAAAACGAAGGGTAAAAAACTTCCATGACCCGATTGAGGTTCGGATAGGATTTTTAGGGTATGATACTAACCAGTGACGGCTGAAAGCAGTCACAGCTGTAGAACTCACAGATACCTTCGTTTTGACTGGTTGTGGCTCCCGTAACTCTAAACGAGCCAAGTGTTATGGCCCTCCGAAGAATCGATATCCACAGGGTGCAACATCTACGGTGCAAGGTGCAACATCCGTCCAAAATGACGAAACAGTGCCGTACGACCTTTAGAAATGGGATGCATGGATTGGAAACGGTGCAGTACCATGGTGCACCACTCTCCAGCGTTGGTTAATCATAGACCAGACACGGGGATCCCGTTTTACAGAAAAAATCCACGTGACGAAAAAACGAAGGGTAAAAAACTTCCATGACCCGATTGAGGTTCGGATAGGATTTTTTGGGTATAAGACTAACCAGTGACGGCTGAAAGCAGTCAAAGCTGTAGAACTCACGGATACCTTCGTTTTGACTGGTTGTGGCTCCCGTAACTCCAAACGAGCCAAGAGTTATGGCCCTCCGAAGAATTGATATCCATAGGGTGCAACATCTACGGTGCAAGGTGCAACATCCGTCCAAAATGAAGAAACAGTGTCGTACGACCGTTAGAAATGGGTGCATGGATTGGAAACGGTGCAGTACCACGGTGCACCACTCTCCAGCGATGGTAAATCATAGACCAGCCACGGGAATTCCCTTTTACAGAAAAATCCACGTGACGAAAAAACGAAGGGTAAAAAACTTCCGTGACCCGATTGAGGTTCGGATAGGATTTTTTGGGTTTGAAACTAACCAGCGACGGCTGAAAGCCGTCATAGCTATAGAACTCACAGATACCTTCGTTTTGACAGGTTATGGCTCCCGTAACTCTAAACGAGCCAAGAGTTATGGCCCTCCGAAGAATCGATATCCGCAGGGTGCAACATCTACGGTGCAAGGTGCAACATCCATCCAAAATGACGAAACATTGTCGCACGACCTTTAGAAATGGGTGCATGGATTGGAAACGGTGCAGTACCATGTTGCACCACTCTCCAGCATTGGTAAATCATAGACCAGCCACGGGAATTCCCTTTTACAGAAAAATCCACGTTACGAAAAAACGAAGGGTAAAAAACTTCCATGACCCGATTGAGGTTCGGATAGGATTTTTTGGGTATGAACTAACCAGTGATGGGTAAAAGCCGTCACAACAGTAGAACTCACAGATACCTTTGTTTTGACAGGTTATGGCTCCCGTAACTCTAAACGAGCCAAGAGTTATGGCCCTCCGAAGAATCGATATCCACAGGGTGCAACATCTACGGTGCAAGGTGCAACATCCGTCCAAAATGACGAAACAGTGCCGTACGACCTTCAGAAATGGGTGCATGGATTGAAAAAGGTGCAGTACCATGGTGCACCACTCTCCAGCGTTGGTTAATCATAGACCAGACATGGGGATCCCGTTTTACAGAAAAAATCCACGTGACTAAAAAACGAAGGGTAAAAAACTTCCATGACCCGATTGAGGTTCGGATAGGATTTTTTGGGTATGAAACTAACCAGTGACGGCTGAAAGCAGTCACAGCTATAGAACTCACAGATACCTTCGTTTTGACTGGTTGTGGCTCCCGTAACTCTAAACGAGCCAAGAGTTATGGTCCTCCGAAGAATCGATATCCACAGGGTGCAACATCTACAGTGCAAGGTGCAACATCCGTCCAAAATGACGAAACAGTGCCGTACGACCTTTAGAAATGGGTGCATGGATTGGAAACGGTGCAGTACCATGGTGCGCCACTCTCCAGCGTTGGTAAATCATAGACCAGCCACGGGGATCCTGTTTTACAGAAAAAATCCACGTGACAAAAAAACGAAGGGTAAAAAACTTCCGTGACCCGATTGAGGTTCGGATAGGATTTTTTGGGTATGAAACTAACCAGCGACGGCTAAAAGCCGTCATAGCTATAGAACTCACAGATACCTTCGTTTTGACAGGTTATGGCTCCCGTAACTCTAAACGAGCCAAGAGTTATCGCCCTCCGAAGAATCGATATCCACAGGGTGCAACATCTACGGTGCAAGGTGCAACATCCGTCCAAAATGATGAAACCGTGCCGTTCGACCTTTAGAAATGGGTGCATGGATTGGAAACAGTGCAGTACCATGGTGCACCACTCTCCAGCATTGGTAAATCATAGACCAGCCACGGGAATTCCCTTTTACAGAAAAATCCACGTGACGAAAAAACGAAGGGTAAAAAACTTCCATGACCCGATTGAGGTTCGGATAGGATTTTTTAGGTATGAAACTAACCAGTGACGGCTGAAAGCTATCACAGATGTAGAACTCACAGATACCTTCGTTGTGACTGGTTGTGGCTCTCGTAACTCTAAACGAGCCAAGAGTTATGGCCCTCCGAAGAATCGATATCCATAGGGTGCAACATCTACGGTGCAAGGTGCAACATCCGTCCAAAATGACGAAACAGTGCCGTACGACATTTAGAAATGGGTGCATGGATTTGAAACAGTGTAGTACCATGGTGCACCACTCTCCAGCGATGGTAAATCATAGACCAGGCGCGGGAATTCCCTTTTACAGAAAAAATCCACGTGACGAAAAAACGAAGGGTAAAAAACTTCCATGACCCGATTGAGGTTCGGATGGGATTTTTTAGGTATGAAACTAACCAGTGACGGCTGAAAGCTGTCACAGATGTAGAACTCACAGATACCTTCATTTTGACTGGTTGTGGCTCCCGTAACTCTAAACGAGCCAAGAGTTATGGCCCTCCGAAGAATCGATATCCACAGGGAGCAACATCTACGGTGCAAGGTGCAACATCCGTCCAAAATGACGAAACATTGCCGTGCGACCTTTAGAAATGGGTGCATGGATTGGAAACGGCGCAGTACCATGGTGCACCACTCTCCAGCGTTGGTAAATCATAGACCAGCCACGGGGATCCCGTTTTACAGAAAAAATCCACGTGACGAAAAAACGAAGGGTAAAAAACTTCCATGACCCGATTGAGGTTCGGATAGGATTTTTTGGGTATGAAACTAACCAGTGATGGCTGAAAGCAGTCACAGCTGTAGAACTCATTGATACCTTCGTTTTGACTGGTTGTGGCTCCCGTAACTCTAAACGAGCCAAGAGTTATGGCCCTCCGAAGAATCGATATCCACAGGGTGCAACATCTACGGTGCAAGGTGCAACATCCGTCCAAAATGACGAAACAGTGCCGTACGACCTTTAGAAATGGGTGCATGGATTGAAGACGGTGCAGTACCATGGTGCACCACTCTCCAGGGTTGGTAAATCATAGACCAGCCACGGGGATCCCGTTTTACAGAAAAAATCCACGTGACGAAAAAACGAAGGGTAAAAAACTTCCATGACCCGATTGAGGTTCGGATAGGATTTTTTGGGTATGAAACTAACCATTGATGGATAAAAGCAGTCACAGCTTTAGAAATCATAGATACCTTCGTTTTGACTGGTTGTGGCTCCCGTAACTCTAAACGAGCCAAGAGTTATGGCCCTCCGAAGAATCGATATCCACAGGGTGCAACATCTACGGTGCAAGGTGCAACATCCGTCCAAAATGACGAAACAGTGCCGTACGACCTTTAGAAATGGGTGTATGGTTTGGAAACGGTGCAGTACCATGGTGCACCACTCTCCAGGGTTGGTAAATCATAGACCAGCCACGGGGATCCCGTTTTACAGAAAAAATACACGTGACGAAAAAACGAAGGGTAAAAAACATCCATGACCCGATTGAGGTTCGGATAGGATTTTTTGGGTATGAGACTAACCAGTGACGGCTGAAAGCAGTCAAAGCTGTAGAACTCACAGATACCTTCGTTTTGACTGGTTGTGGCTCCCGTAACTCTAAACGAGCCAAGAGTTATGGCCCTCCGAAGAATTGATATCCATAGGGTGCAACATCTACGGTGCAAGGTGCAACATCCGTCCAAAATGAAGAAACAGTGTCGTACGACCTTTAGAAATGGGTGCATGGATTGGAAACGGTACAGTACCATGGTGCACCACTCTCCAGCGATGGTAAATCATAGACCAGCCACGGGAATTCCCTTTTACAGAAAAATCCACGTGACGAAAAAACGAAGGGTAAAAAACTTCCGTGACCCGATTGAGGTTCGGATAGGATTTTTTGGGTTTGAAACTAACCAGCGACGGCTGAAAGCCGTCATAGCTATAGAACTCACAGATACCTTCGTTTTGACAGGTTATGGCTCCCGTAACTCTAAACGAGCCAAGAGTTATGGCCCTCCGAAGAATCGATATCCGCAGGGTGCAACATCTACGGTGCAAGGTGCAACATCCATCCAAAATGACGAAACATTGTCGCACGACCTTTAGAAATGGGTGCATGGATTGGAAACGGTGCAGTACCATGTTGCACCACTCTCCAGCATTGGTAAATCATAGACCAGCCACGGGAATTCCCTTTTACAGAAAAATCCACGTTACGAAAAAACGAAGGGTAAAAAACTTCCATGACCCGATTGAGGTTCGGATAGGATTTTTTGGGTATGAACTAACCAGTGATGGGTAAAAGCCGTCACAACAGTAGAACTCACAGATACCTTTGTTTTGACAGGTTATGGCTCCCGTAACTCTAAACGAGCCAAGAGTTATGGCCCTCCGAAGAATCGATATCCACAGGGTGCAACATCTACGGTGCAAGGTGCAACATCCGTCCAAAATGACGAAACAGTGCCGTACGACCTTCAGAAATGGGTGCATGGATTGAAAAAGGTGCAGTACCATGGTGCACCACTCTCCAGCGTTGGTTAATCATAGACCAGACATGGGGATCCCGTTTTACAGAAAAAATCCACGTGACTAAAAAACGAAGGGTAAAAAACTTCCATGACCCGATTGAGGTTCGGATAGGATTTTTTGGGTATGAAACTAACCAGTGACGGCTGAAAGCAGTCACAGCTATAGAACTCACAGATACCTTCGTTTTGACTGGTTGTGGCTCCCGTAACTCTAAACGAGCCAAGAGTTATGGTCCTCCGAAGAATCGATATCCACAGGGTGCAACATCTACAGTGCAAGGTGCAACATCCGTCCAAAATGACGAAACAGTGCCGTACGACCTTTAGAAATGGGTGCATGGATTGGAAACGGTGCAGTACCATGGTGCGCCACTCTCCAGCGTTGGTAAATCATAGACCAGCCACGGGGATCCTGTTTTACAGAAAAAATCCACGTGACAAAAAAACGAAGGGTAAAAAACTTCCGTGACCCGATTGAGGTTCGGATAGGATTTTTTGGGTATGAAACTAACCAGCGACGGCTAAAAGCCGTCATAGCTATAGAACTCACAGATACCTTCGTTTTGACAGGTTATGGCTCCCGTAACTCTAAACGAGCCAAGAGTTATCGCCCTCCGAAGAATCGATATCCACAGGGTGCAACATCTACGGTGCAAGGTGCAACATCCGTCCAAAATGATGAAACCGTGCCGTTCGACCTTTAGAAATGGGTGCATGGATTGGAAACAGTGCAGTACCATGGTGCACCACTCTCCAGCATTGGTAAATCATAGACCAGCCACGGGAATTCCCTTTTACAGAAAAATCCACGTGACGAAAAAACGAAGGGTAAAAAACTTCCATGACCCGATTGAGGTTCGGATAGGATTTTTTAGGTATGAAACTAACCAGTGACGGCTGAAAGCTATCACAGATGTAGAACTCACAGATACCTTCGTTTTGACTGGTTGTGGCTCCCGTAACTCTAAACGAGCCAAGAGTTATGGCCCTCCGAAGAATCGATATCCATAGGGTGCAACATCTACGGTGCAAGGTGCAACATCCGTCCAAAATGACGAAACAGTGCCGTACGACATTTAGAAATGGGTGCATGGATTTGAAACAGTGTAGTACCATGGTGCACCACTCTCCAGCGATGGTAAATCATAGACCAGGCGCGGGAATTCCCTTTTACAGAAAAAATCCACGTGACGAAAAAACGAAGGGTAAAAAACTTCCATGACCCGATTGAGGTTCGGATGGGATTTTTTAGGTATGAAACTAACCAGTGACGGCTGAAAGCTGTCACAGATGTAGAACTCACAGATACCTTCATTTTGACTGGTTGTGGCTCCCGTAACTCTAAACGAGCCAAGAGTTATGGCCCTCCGAAGAATCGATATCCACAGGGAGCAACATCTACGGTGCAAGGTGCAACATCCGTCCAAAATGACGAAACATTGCCGTGCGACCTTTAGAAATGGGTGCATGGATTGGAAACGGCGCAGTACCATGGTGCACCACTCTCCAGCGTTGGTAAATCATAGACCAGCCACGGGGATCCCGTTTTACAGAAAAAATCCACGTGACGAAAAAACGAAGGGTAAAAAACTTCCATGACCCGATTGAGGTTCGGATAGGATTTTTTGGGTATGAAACTAACCAGTGATGGCTGAAAGCAGTCACAGCTGTAGAACTCATTGATACCTTCGTTTTGACTGGTTGTGGCTCCCGTAACTCTAAACGAGCCAAGAGTTATGGCCCTCCGAAGAATCGATATCCACAGGGTGCAACATCTACGGTGCAAGGTGCAACATCCGTCCAAAATGACGAAACAGTGCCGTACGACCTTTAGAAATGGGTGCATGGATTGAAAACGGTGCAGTACCATGGTGCACCACTCTCCAGGGTTGGTAAATCATAGACCAGCCACGGGGATCCCGTTTTACAGAAAAAATCCACGTGACGAAAAAACGAAGGGTAAAAAACTTCCATGACCCGATTGAGGTTCGGATAGGATTTTTTGGGTATGAAACTAACCATTGATGGATAAAAGCAGTCACAGCTTTAGAAATCATAGATACCTTCGTTTTGACTGGTTGTGGCTCCCGTAACTCTAAACGAGCCAAGAGTTATGGCCCTCCGAAGAATCGATATCCACAGGGTGCAACATCTACGGTGCAAGGTGCAACATCCGTCCAAAATGACGAAACAGTGCCGTACGACCTTTAGAAATGGGTGTATGGTTTGGAAACGGTGCAGTACCATGGTGCACCACTCTCCAGGGTTGGTAAATCATAGACCAGCCACGGGGATCCCGTTTTACAGAAAAAATACACGTGACGAAAAAACGAAGGGTAAAAAACATCCATGACCCGATTGAGGTTCGGATAGGATTTTTTGGGTATGAGACTAACCAGTGACGGCTGAAAGCAGTCAAAGCTGTAGAACTCACAGATACCTTCGTTTTGACTGGTTGTGGCTCCCGTAACTCTAAACGAGCCAAGAGTTATGGCCCTCCGAAGAATTGATATCCATAGGGTGCAACATCTACGGTGCAAGGTGCAACATCCGTCCAAAATGAAGAAACAGTGTCGTACGACCTTTAGAAATGGGTGCATGGATTGGAAACGGTACAGTACCATGGTGCACCACTCTCCAGCGATGGTAAATCATAGACCAGCCACGGGAATTCCCTTTTACAGAAAAATCCACGTGACGAAAAAACGAAGGGTAAAAAACTTCCGTGACCCGATTGAGGTTCGGATAGGATTTTTTGGGTATGAAACTAACCAGCGACGGCTGAAAGCTGTCATAGCTATAGAACTCACAAATACCTTCGTTTTGACAGGTTATGGCTCCCGTAACTCTAAACGAGCCAAGAGTTATGGCCCTCCGAAGAATCGATATCCACAGGGTGCAACATCTACGGTGCAAGGTGCAACATCCGTCCAAAATGACGAAACAGTGCCGTACGACCTTTAGAAATGGGTGCATGGATTGGAAACATGCAGTACCATGGTGCACCACTCTCCAGCGTTGGTAAATCATAGACCAGCCACGGGAACTCCCTTTTACAGAAAAATCCACGTTACGAAAAAACGAAGGGTAAAAAACTTCCATGACCCGATTGAGGTTCGGATAGGATTTTTTGGGTATGAAACTAACCAGTGATCGCTAAAAGCAGTCACAGCAGTAGAACTCACAGATACCTTCGTTTTGACAGGTTATGGCTCCCGTAACTCTAAACGAGCCAAGAGTTATGGCCCTCCGAAGAATCGATATCCACAGGGTGCAACATCTACGGTGCAAGGTGCAACATCCGTCCAAAATGACGAAACAGTGCCGTACGACCTTCAGAAATTGGTGCATGGATTGAAAACGGTGCAGTACCATGGTGCACCCCTCTCCAGCGTTGGTTAATCATAGACCAGACATGGGGATCCCGTTTTACAGAAAAAATCCACGTGACGAAAAAACGAAGGGTAAAAAACTTCCATGACCCGATTGAGGTTCGGAAAGGATTTTTTGGGTATGAAACTAACCAGTGATGGCTGAAAGCAGTCACAGTTGTAGAACTCATTGATACCTTCGTTTTGACTGGTTGTGGCTCCCGTAACTCTAAACGAGCCAAGAGTTATGGCCCTCCGAAGAATCGATATCCACAGGGTGCAACATCTACGGTGCAAGGTGCAACATCCGTCCAAAATGACGAAACAGTGCCGTACGACCTTTAGAAATGGGTACATGGATTGGAAACGGTGCAGTACCATGGTGCACCACTCTCCAGGGTTGGTAAATCATAGACCAGCCACGGGGATCCCGTTTTACAGAAAAAATCCACGTGACGAAAAAACGAAGGGTAAAAAACTTCCATGACCCGATTGAGGTTCGGATAGGATTTTTTGGGTATGAAACTAACCAGTGATGCCTGAAAGCAGTCACAGCTGTAGAACTCATAGATACCTTCGTTTTGACAGGTTGTGGCACCCGTAACTCTAAACGAGCCAAGAGTTATGGCCCTCCGAAGAATCGATATCCACAGGGTGCAACATCTACGGTGCAAGGTGCAACATCCGTCCAAAATGACGAAACAGTGCCGTACGACCTTTAGAAATGGGTGCATGGATTGGAAACGGTGCAGTACCATGGTACACCACTCTCCAGGGTTGGTAAATCATAGACCAGCCACGGGGATCCCGTTTTACAGAAAAAATCCACGTGACGAAAAAACGAAAGGTAAAAAACATCCACGACCCGATTGAGGTTCGGATAGGATTTTTTGGGTATGAGACTAACAAGTGACGGCTGAAAGCAGTCAAAGATGTAGAACTCACAGATACCTTCGTTTTGACTGGTTGTGGCTCCCGTAACTCTAAACGAGCCAAGAGTTATGGCCCTCCGAAGAATTGATATCCATAGGGTGCAACATCTACGGTGCAAGGTGCAACATCCGTCCAAAATGAAGAAACAGTGTCGTACGACCTTTAGAAATGGGTGCATGGATTGGAAACGGTACAGTACCATGGTGCACCACTCTCCAGCGATGGTAAATCATAGACCAGCCACGGGAATTCCCTTTTACAGAAAAATCCACGTGACGAAAAAACGAAGGGTGAAAAACTTCCGTGACCCGATTGAGGTTCGGATAGGATTTTTTGGGTATGAAACTAACCAGCGACGGCTGAAAGCCGTCATAGCTATAGAACTCACAGATACCTTCGTTTTGACAGGTTATGGCTCGCGTAACTCAAAACGAGCCAAGAGTTATGGCCCTCCGAAGAATCGATATCCACAGGGTGCAACATCTACGGTGCAAGGTGCAACATCCGTCCAAAATGACGAAACAGTGTCGTACGACCTTTAGAAATGGGTGCATGGATTGGAAACGGTGCAGTACCATGGTGCACCACTCTCCAGCATTGGTAAATCATAGACCAGCCACGGGAATTCCCTTTTACAGAAAAATCCACGTTACGAAAAAACGAAGGGTAAAAAACTTCCATGACCCGATTGAGGTTCGGATAGGATTTTTTGGGTATGAAACTAACCAGTGATCGCTAAAAGCAGTCACAGCAGTAGAACTCACAGATACCTTCGTTTTGACAGGTTATGGCTCCCGTAACTCTAAACGAGCCAAGAGTTATGGCCCTCCGAAGAATCGATATCCACAGGGTGCAACATCTACGGTGCAAGGTGCAACATCCGTCCAAAATGACGAAACAGTGCCGTACGACCTTCAGAAATGGGTGCATGGATTGAAAACGGTGCAGTACCATGGTGCACCCCTCTCCAGCGTTGGTTAATCATAGACCAGACATGGGGATCCCGTTTTACAGAAAAAATCCACGTGACGAAAAAACGAAGGGTAAAAAACTTCCATGACCCGATTGAGGTTCGGAAAGGATTTTTTGGGTATGAAACTAACCAGTGATGGCTGAAAGCAGTCACAGTTGTAGAACTCATTGATACCTTCGTTTTGACTGGTTGTGGCTCCCGTAACTCTAAACGAGCCAAGAGTTATGGCCCTCCGAAGAATCGATATCCACAGGGTGCAACATCTACGGTGCAAGGTGCAACATCCGTCCAAAATGACGAAACAGTGCCGTACGACCTTTAGAAATGGGTACATGGATTGGAAACGGTGCAGTACCATGGTGCACCACTCTCCAGGGTTGGTAAATCATAGACCAGCCACGGGGATCCCGTTTTACAGAAAAAATCCACGTGACGAAAAAACGAAGGGTAAAATACTTCCATGACCCGATTGAGGTTCGGATAGGATTTTTTGGGTATGAAACTAACCAGTGATGCCTGAAAGCAGTCACAGCTGTAGAACTCATAGATACCTTCGTTTTGACAGGTTGTGGCACCCGTAACTCTAAACGAGCCAAGAGTTATGGCCCTCCGAAGAATCGATATCCACAGGGTGCAACATCTACGGTGCAAGGTGCAACATCCGTCCAAAATGACGAAACAGTGCCGTACGACCTTTAGAAATGGGTGCATGGATTGGAAACGGTGCAGTACCATGGTACACCACTCTCCAGGGTTGGTAAATCATAGACCAGCCACGGGGATCCCGTTTTACAGAAAAAATCCACGTGACGAAAAAACGAAAGGTAAAAAACATCCACGACCCGATTGAGGTTCGGATAGGATTTTTTGGGTATGAGACTAACAAGTGACGGCTGAAAGCAGTCAAAGATGTAGAACTCACAGATACCTTCGTTTTGACTGGTTGTGGCTCCCGTAACTCTAAACGAGCCAAGAGTTATGGCCCTCCGAAGAATTGATATCCATAGGGTGCAACATCTACGGTGCAAGGTGCAACATCCGTCCAAAATGAAGAAACAGCGTCGTACGACCTTTAGAAATGGGTGCATGGATTGGAAACGGTACAGTACCATGGTGCACCACTCTCCAGCGATGGTAAATCATAGACCAGCCACGGGAATTCCCTTTTACAGAAAAATCCACGTGACGAAAAAACGAAGGGTGAAAAACTTCCGTGACCCGATTGAGGTTCGGATAGGATTTTTTGGGTATGAAACTAACCAGCGACGGCTGAAAGCCGTCATAGCTATAGAACTCACAGATACCTTCGTTTTGACAGGTTATGGCTCCCGTAACTCTAAACGAGCCAAGAGTTATGGCCCTCCGAAGAATCGATATCCACAGGGTGCAACATCTACGGTGCAAGGTGCAACATCCGTCCAAAATGACGAAACAGTGTCGTACGACCTTTAGAAATGGGTGCATGGATTGGAAACGGTGCAGTACCATGGTGCACCACTCTCCAGCATTGGTAAATCATAGACCAGCCACGGGAATTCCCTTTTACAGAAAAATCCACGTTACGAAAAAACGAAGGGTAAAAAACTTCCATGACCCGATTGAGGTTCGGATAGGATTTTTTGGGTATGAAACTAACCAGTGATGGCTAAAAGCCATCACAGCAGTAGAACTCACAGATACGTTCGTTTTGACAGGTTATGGCTCCCGTAACTCTAAACGAGCCAAGAGTTATGGCCCTCCGAAGAATCGATATCCACAGGGTGCAACATCTACTGTGCAAGGTGCAACATCCGTCCAAAATGAAGAAACAGTGCCGTACGACCTTCAGAAATGGGTGCATGGATTGAAAACGGTGCAGTACCATGGTGCACCACTCTCCAGCGTTGGTTAATCATAGACCAGACATGGGGATCCCGTTTTACAGAAAAAATCCACGTGACGAAAAAACGAAGGGTAAAAAACTTCCATGACCCGATTGAGGTTCGGATAGGATTTTTTGGGTATGAAACGAACCAGTAACGGTTGAAAGCAGTCACAGCTGTAGAACTCACAGATACCTTCGTTTTGACTGGTTGTGGCTCCCGTAACTCTAAACGAGCCAAGTGTTTTGGTCCTCCGAAGAATCGATATCCACAGGGTGCAACATCTACAGTGCAAGGTGCAACATCCGTCCAAAATGACGAAACAGTGCCATACGACCTTTAGAAATGGGTGCATGGATTGGAAACGGTGCAGTACCATGGTGCACCACTCTCCAGCGTTGGTAAATCATAGACCAGCCACGGGGATCCCGTTTTATAGAAAAAATCCACGTGACAAAAAAACGAAGGGTAAAAAACTTCTGTGACCCGATTGAGGTTCGGATAGGATTTTTTGGGTATGAAACTAACCAGCGACGGCTGAAAGCCGTCATAGCTATAGAACTCACAGATACCTTCGTTTTGACAGGTTATGGCTACCGTAACTCTAAACGAGCCAAGAGTTATGGCCCTCCGAAGAATCGATATCCACAGGGTGCAACATCTACGGTGCAAGGTGCAACATCCGTCCAAAATGACGAAACAGTGCCGTACGACCTTTAGAAATGGGTGCATGGATTGGAAACGGTGCAGTACCATGGTGCACCACTCTCCAGCGTTGGTAAATCATGGACCAGCCACGGGAATTCCCTTTTACAGAAAAATCCACGTTACGAAAAAACGAAGAGTAAAAAACTTCCATGACCCGATTGAGGTTCGGATAGGATTTTTTGGGTATGAAACTAACCAGTGATGGCTTAAAGCCGTCACAGTAGTAGAACTCACAGATACCTTCGTTTTGACAGGTTATGGCTCCCGTAACTCTAAACGAGCCAAGAGTTATGGCCCTCCGAAGAATCGATATCCACAAGGTGCAACATCTACTGTGCAAGGTGCAACATCCATCCAAAATGACGAAACAGTGCCGTACGACCTTCAGAAATGGGTGCATGGATTGAAAACGGTGCAGTACCATGGTGCACCACTCTCCAGCGTTGGTTAATCATAGACCAGACATGGGGATCCCGTTTTACAGAAAAAATCCACGTGACGAAAAAACGAAGGGTAAAAAACTTCCATGACCCGATTGAGGTTCGGATAGGATTTTTTTGGTATGAAACTGACCAGTAACGGTTGAAAGCAGTCACAGCTGTAGAACTCACAGATACCTTCGTTTTGACTGGTTGTGGCTCCCGTAACTCTAAACGAGCCAAGAGTTATGGTCCTCCGAAGAATCGATATCCACAGGGTGCAACATCTACAGTGCAAGGTGCAACATCCGTCCAAAATGACGAAACAGTGCCGTACGACCTTTAGAAATGGGTGCATGGATTGAAAACGGTGCAGTACCATGGTGCACCACTCTCCAGCGTTGGTAAATCATAGACCAGCCACGGGGATCCCGTTTTACAGAAAAAATCCACGTGACAAAAAAACGAAGGGTAAAAAACTTCCGTGACCCGATTGAGGTTCGGATAGGATTTTTTGGGCATGAAACTAACCAGCGACGGCTGAAAGCCGTCATAGCTATAGAACTCACAGATACCCTCGTTTTGACAGGTCATGGCTCCCGTAACTCTTAACGAGCCAAGAGTTATGGCCCTCCGAAGAATCGATATCCACAGGGTGCAACATCTACGGTGCAAGGTGCGACATCCGTCCAAAATGACGAAACAGTGCCGTACGACCTTTAGAAATGGGTGCATGGATTGGAAATGGTGCAGTACCATGGTGCACCACTCTCCAGCGTAGGTAAATCATAGACCAGCCACGGGAATTCCCTTTTACAGAAAAATCCACGTGACGAAAAAACGAAGGGTAAAAAACTTCCATGACCCGATTGAGGTTCGGATAGGATTTTTTAGGTATGAAACTAACCAGTGACGGCTGAAAGCGGTCACAGATGTAGAACTCACAGATACCTTCGTTTTGACTGGTTGTGGCTCCCGTAACTCTAAACGAGCCAAGAGTTATGGCCCTCCGAAGAATCGATATCCACAGGGTGCAACATCTACGGTGCAAGGTGCAACATCCGTCCAAAATGACGAAATATTGCCGTGCGACCTTTAGAAATGGGTGCATGGATTGGAAACGGTGCAGTACCATGGTGCACCACTCTCCAGCGTTGGTAAATCATAGACCCGATTGAGGTTCGGATAGGATTATTTGGGTATGAAACTAACCAGTGAAGGCTGAAAGCTGTCACAGCTGTAGAACTCACAGATACCTTCGTTTTGACTGGTTGTGGCTCCCGTAACTCTAAACGAGCCAAGAGTTTTGGCCCTCCGAAGAATTGATATCCATAGGGTGCAACATCTACGGTGCAAGGTGCAACATCCGTCCAAAATGAAGAAACAGTGTCGTACGACCTTTAGTAATGGGTGCATGGATTGGAAACGGTGCAGTACCATGGTGCACCACTCTCCAGCGATGGTAAATCATAGACCAGCCGCGGGAATCCCCTTTTACAGAAAAATCCACGCGACGAAAAAACGATGGGTAAAAAACTTCCGTGACCCGATTGAGGTTCGGATAGGACTTTTTGGGTATGAAACTAACCGGCGACGGCTGAAAGCCGTCATAGCTATAGAACTCACAGATACCTTCGTTTTGACAGGTTATGGCTCCCGTAACTCTAAACGAGCCAAGAGTTATGGCCCTCCGAAGAATCGATATCCACAGGGTGCAACATCTACGGTGCAAGGTGCAACATCCGTCCAAAATTACGAAACAGTGCCGTACGACCTTTAGAAATGGGTGCATGGATTGGAAACGGTGCCGTACCATGGTGCACCACTCTCCAGCGTTGGTAAATCATAGACCAGCCACGGGAATTCCCTTTTACAGAAAAATCCACGTGACGAAAAAACGAAGTGTAAAAAACTTCCATGACCTGATTGAGGTTCGGATAGGATTTTTTAGGTATGAAACTAACCAGTGACGGCTGAAAGCCGTCACAGATGTAGAACTCACAAATACCTTCGTTTTGACTAGTTGTGGCTCCCGTAACTCTAAACGAGCCAAGAGTTATGGCCCTCCGAAGAATCGATATCCATAGGGTGCAACATCTACGGTGCAAGGTGCAACATCCGTCCAAAATGACGAAACAGTGCCGTACGACATTTAGAAATGGGTGCATGGATTTGAAACTGTGTAGTACCATGGTGCACCACACTCCAGCGATGGTAAATCATAGACCAGGCGCGGGAATTCCCTTTTACAGAAAAAATCCACGTGACGAAAAAACGAAGGGTAAAAAACTTCCATGACCCGATTGAGGTTCGGTTAGGATTTTTTAGGTATGAAACTAACCAGTGACGGCTAAAAGCCGTCACAGCTGTAGAACTCACAGATACCTTCGTTTTGACTGGTTGTGGCTCCCGTAACTCTAAACGAGCCAAGAGTTATGGCCCTCCGAAGAATCGATATCCATAGGGTGCAACATCTACGGTGCAAGGTGCAACATCCGTCCAAAATGACGAAACAGTGCCGTACGACCTTTAGAAATGGGTGCATGGATTTGAAACGGTGCAGTACCGTGGTGCATCACTCTCCAGCGATGGTAAATCATAGACCAGCCACGGGAACTCCCTTTTACAGAAAAATCCACGTGACGAAAAAACGAAGGGTAAAAAACTTCCATGACCCGATTGAGGTTCGGATAGGATTTTTTGGGTATGAAACTAACCAGTGACGGCTAAAAGCCGTCACAGCTGTAGAACTCACAGATACCTTCGTTTTGACAGGTTATGGCTCCCGTAACTCTAAACGAGCCAAGAGTTATGGCACTCCGAAGAATCGATATCCACAGGGTGCAACATCTATGGTGCAAGGTGCAACATCCGTCCAAAATGACGAAACAGTGCCGTACGACCTTTAGAAATGGGATGCATGGATTGGAAACGGTGCAGTACCATGGTGCACCACTCTCCAGCGTTGGTTAATCATAGACCAGACACGGGGATCCCGTTTTACAGAAAAAATCCACGTGACGAAAAAACGAAGGGTAAAAAACTTCCATGACCCGATTGAGGTTCGGAAAGGATTTTTTGGGTATGAAACTAACCAGTGACGGCTGAAAGCAGTCATAGCTGTAGAACTCACAGATACCTTTGTTTTGACTGGTTGTGGCTCCCGTAACTCTAAACGAGCCAAGAGTTATGGCCCTCCGAAGAATTGATATCCATAGGGTGCAACATCTACGGTGCAAGGTGCAACATCCGTCCAAAATGAAGAAACAGTGTCGTACGACCTTTAGAAATGGGTGCATGGATTGGAAATGGTGCAGTACTATGGTGCACCACTCTCCAGCGATGGTAAATCATAGACCAGCCACGGGAATTCCCTTTTACAGAAAAATCCACGTGACGAAAAAACAAAGGGTAAAAAACATCCGTGACCCGATTGAGGTTCGGATAGGATTTTTTGGGTATGAAACTATCCAGCGACGGCAGAAAGCCGTCATAGCTATAGAACTCACAGATACCTTCGTTTTGACAGGTTATGGCTCCCGCAACTCTAAACGAGCCAAGAGTTATGGCCCTCTGAAGAATCGATATCCACAGGGTGCAACATCTACGGTGCAAGGTGCAACATCCGTCCAAAATGACAAAACAGTGCCGTACGACCTTTAGAAATCGGTGCATGGATTGAAAACGGTGCAGTACCATGGTGCACCACTCTCCAGCGTTGGTAAATCATAGACCAGCCACGGGGATCCCGTTTTACAGAAAAAATCCACGTGACGAAAAAAAGAAGGGTAAAAAACTTCCATGACCCGATTGAGGTTCGGATAGGATTTTTTGGGTATGAAACTAACCAGTGACGGCTGAAAGCTGTCACAGATGTAGAACTCACAGATGCCTTCGTTTTGACTTGTTGTGGCTCCCGTAAATCTAAACGAGCCAAGAGTTATGGCCCTCCGAAGAATCGATATCCATAGGGTGCAACATCTACGGTGCAAGGTGCAACATCCGTCCAAAATGACGAAACAGTGCCGTACGACCTTTAGAAATGGGTGCATGGATTGAAACCGGTGCAGTACCATGGTGCACCACTCTCCAGCATTGGTAAATCATAGACCAGCCACGGGGATCCCGTTTTACAGAAAAAATCCACGTGACGAAAAAACGAAGGGTAAAAAACTTCCGCGACCCGATTGAGGTTCGGATAGGATTTTTTGGGTATGAAACTAACCATCGACGGCAGAGAGCCGTCATAGCTATAGAACATACAGATACCTTTGTTTCGACAGGTTATGGCTCCCGTAACTCTAAACGAGCCAAGAGTTATGGCCCTCCGAAGAATCGATATCCATAGGGTGCAACATCTACGGTGCAAGGTGCAACATCCATCCAAAATGACGAAACAGTGCCGTACGACCTTTAGAAGTGGGTGCACGGATTGGAAACGGTGCAGTACCATGGTGCACCACTCTCCAGCGATGGTAAATCATAGACCAGCCACGGGAATTCCCTTTTACAGAAAAATCCACGTGACGAAAAAACGAAGGGTAAAAAACTTCCGTGACCCGATTGAGGTTCGGATAGGATTTTTTGGGTATGAAACTAACCAGCGACGGCTGAAAGCCGTCATAGCTATAGAACTCACAGATACCTTCGTTTTGACAGGTTATGGCTCCCGTAACTCTAAACGAGCCAAGAGTTATGGCCCTCCGAAGAATCGATATCCACAGGGTGCAACATCTACGGTGCAAGGTGCAACATCCGTCCAAAATTACGAAACATTGCCGTACGACCTTTAGAAATGGGTGCATGGATTGGAAACGGTGCAGTACCATGGTGCACCACTCTCTGGCGTTGGTAAATCAAAGACCAGCCACGGGGATCCCGTTTTACAGAAAAAATCCACGTGACGAAAAAACGAAGGGTAAAAAACTTCCATGACCCGATTGAGGTTCGGATAGGATTTTTTGGGTATGAAACTAACTAGTGACGGTTGAAAGCTGTCATAGCTGTAGAACTCACAAATACCTTCGTTTTGACTGGTTGTGGCTCCCGTAACTCTAAACGAGCCAAGAGTTATGGCCCTCCGAAGAATCGATATCCATAGGGTGCAACATCTGCGGTGCAAGGTGCAACATCCGTCCAAAATGACGAAACAGTGCCGTACGACATTTAGAAATGGGTGCATGGATTTGAAACAGTGCAGTACCATGGTGCACCACTCTCTAGTGATGGTAAACCATAGACCAGGCGTGGGAATTCCCTTTTACAGAAAAAATCCACGTGACGAAAAAACGAAGGGTAAAAAACTTCCATGACCCGACTGAGGTTCGGATAGGATTTTTTGGGTATGAAACTGACCAGTGAAGGCTGAAAGCTGTCACAGATGAAGAACTCACAGATACCTTCGTTTTGACTAGTTGTGGCTCCCGTAACTCTAAACGAGCCAAGAGTTTTGGCCCTCCGAAGAATCGATATGCATAGGGTGCAACGTCTACGGTGCAAGGTGCAACATCCGTCCAAAATGACGAAACAGTGCCGTACGACCTTTAGAAATGGGTGCATGGATTGGAAATGGTGCAGTACCATGGTGCATCACTCTCCAGCGACGGTAAATCATAGACCAACCACGAGAAATCCCTTTTACAGAAAAATCCACGTGACGAAAAAACGAAGGGTAAAAAACTTCCATGACCCGATTGAGGTTCGGATAGGATTTTTTGGGTATGAAACTAACCAGTGATGGCTAAAAGCCATCACAGCTGTAGAACTCACAGATACCTTCGTTTTGACAGGTTCTGGCTCCCGTAACTCTAAACGAGCCAAGAGTTATGGCACTCCGAAGAATCGATATCCACAGGGTGCAACATCTACGGTGCAAGGTGCAACATCCGTCCAAAATGACGAAACAGTGCCGTACGACTTTTAGAAATGGGTGCATGGATTGGAAACGGTGCAGTACCATGGTGCACCACTCTCCAGCGATGGTGAATCATAGACCAGCCACGGGAATTCCTTTTTACAGAAAAATCCACGTGACGAAAAAACGAAGGGCAAAAAACTTCCGTGACCCGATTGAGGTTCGGATAGGATTTTTTGGGTATGAAACTAACCAGCGACGGCTGAAAGCCGTCATAGCTATAGAACTCACAGATACCTTCGTTTTGACAGGTTATGGCTCCCGTAACTCTAAACGAGCCAAGAGTTATGGCCCTCCGAAGAATCGATATCCACAGGGTGCAACATCTACGGTGCAAGGTGCAACATCCGTCCAAAATGACGAAACAGTGCCGTACGACCTTTAGAAATGGGCGCATGGAAAGGAAACGGTGCAGTACAATGGTGCACCACTCTCCGGCGTTGGTAAATCATAGACCAGCCAAGGGGATCCCGTTTTACAGAAAAAATTCACGTGACGAAAAAACGAAGGGTAAAAAACTTCCATGACCCGATTGAGGTTCGGATAGGATTTTTTGGGTATGAAACTAACCAGTGACGGCTGAAAGCTGTCATAGCTGTAGAACTCACAAATACCTTCGTTTTGACTGGTTGTGGCTCCCGTAACTCTAAACGAGCCAAGAGTTATGGCCCTCCGAATAATCGATATCCATAGGGTGCAACATCTACGGTGCAAGCTGCAACATCCGTCCAAAATGACAAAACAGTGTCGAACGACACTTAGAAATGGGTGCATGGATTTGAAACAGTGCAGTACCATGGTGCACCACTCTCCAGCGATGGTAAACCATAGACCAGGCGTGGGAATTCCCTTTTACAGAAAAAATCCACGTGACGAAAAAACAAA
This sequence comes from Allium cepa, assembly GCA_030765085.1. Lineage (NCBI taxonomy): Eukaryota > Viridiplantae > Streptophyta > Magnoliopsida > Asparagales > Amaryllidaceae > Allium > Allium cepa. Next base: position 29,226,677 of record CM060943.1, on the reverse strand, counting down.
GGGTAAAAAACTTCCATGACCCGATTGAGGTTCGGATAGGATTTTTTAGGTATGAAACTAACCAGTGACGGCTGAAAGCCGTCACAGATGTAGAACTCACAGATACCTTCGTTTTGACTGGTTGTGGCTCCCGTAACTCTAAACGAGCCAAGAGTTATGGCCCTCCGAATAATCGATATCCATAGGGTGCAACATCTACGGTGCAAAGTGCAACATCCATCCAAAATGACGAAACAGTGCCGTACGACCTTTAGAAATGGGTGCATGGATTGGAAACAGTGCAGTACCATGGTGCATCACTCTCCAGCGATGGTAAATCATAGACCAGCCACGAGAATTCCCTTTTATAGAAAAATCCACGTGACGAAAAAACGAAGGGTAAAAAACTTCCATGACCCGATTGAGGTTCGGATAGGATTTTTTGGGTATGAAACTAACCAGTGATGGCTAAAAGCCGTCACAGCTGTAGAACTCACAGATACCATCGTTTTGACAGGTTATGGCTCCCATACTCTAAACGAGCCAAGAGTTATGGCACTCCGAAGAATCGATATCCACAGGGTGCAACATCTACGGTGCAAGGTGCAACATCCGTCCAAAATGACGAAACAGTGCCGTACGACCTTTAGAAATGGGTGCATGGATTGGAAACTGTGCAGTACCATGGTGCGGCACTCTCCAGCGTTGGTTAATCATAGACCAGACACGGGGATCCCGTTTTACAGAAAAAATCCACGTGACGAAAAAACGAAGGGTAAAAAACTTCCATGACCTGATTGAGGTTCGGATAGGATTTTTTGGGTATGAAACTAACCAGTGACGGCTGAAAGCAGTCATAGCTGTAGAACTCACAGATACCTTCGTTTTGACTGGTTGTGGCTCCCGTAACTCTAGACGAGCCAAGAGTTACGGCCCTCCGAAGAATCGATATCCATAGGGTGCAACATCTACGGTGCAAGGTGCAACATCCGTCCAAAATGACGAAACAGTGTCGAACGACACTTAGAAATGGGTGCATGGATTTGAAACAGTGTAGTACCATGGTGCACCACTCTCCAGCGATGGTAAACCATAGACCAGGCGTGGGAATTCCCTTTTATAGAAAAAATCCACGTGACGAAAAAACAAAGGGTAAAAAACTTCCATGACCCGATTGAGGTTCGGATAGGATTTTTTAGGTATGAAACTAACCAGTGACGGCTGAAAGCCGTCACAGATGTAGAACTCACAGATACCTTCGTTTTGACTGGTTGTGGCTCCCGTAACTCTAAACGAGCCAAGAGTTATGGCCCTCCGAATAATCGATATCCATAGGGTGCAACATCTACGGTGCAAGGTGCAACATCCATCCAAAATGACGAAACAGTGCCGTACGACCTTTACAAATGGGTGAATGGATTGGAAATGGTGCAGTACCATGGTGCATCACTCTCCAGCGATGGTAAATCATAGACCAGCCACGAGAATTCCCTTTTATAGAAAAATCCACGTGACGAAAAAACGAAGGGTAAAAAACTTCCATGACCCGATTGAGGTTCGGATAGGATTTTTTGGGTATGAAACTAACCAGTGATGGCTAAAAGCCGTCACAGCTGTAGAACTCACAGATACTATCGTTTTGACAGGTTATGGCTCCCATACTCTAAACGAGCCAAGAGTTATGGCACCCCGAAGAATCGATATCCACAGGGTGCAACATCTACGGTGCAAGGTGCAACATCCGTCCAAAATGACGAAACAGTGCCGTACGACCTTTAGAAATGGGTGCATGGATTGGAAACTGTGCAGTACCATGGTGCAGCACTCTCCAGCATTGGTTAATCATAGACCAGACACGGGGATCCCGTTTTACAGAAAAAATCCACGTGACGAAAAAACGAAGGGTAAAAAACTTCCATGACCTGATTGAGGTTCGGATAGGATTTTTTGGGTATCAAACTAACCAGTGACGGCTGAAAGCAGTCATAGCTGTAGAACTCACAGATACCTTCGTTTTGACTGGTTGTGGCTCCCGTAACTCTAGACGAGCCAAGAGTTACGGCCCTCCGAAGAATTGATATCCATAGGGTGCAACATCTACGGTGCAAGGTGCAACATCCGTCCAAAATAAAGAAACAGTGCCGTACGACCTTTAGAAATGGGTGCATGGATTGGAAACGGTGCAGTACCATTGTGCACCACTGTCCAGCGATGGTAAATCATAGACCAGCCACGGGAATTCCCTTTTACAGAAAAATCCACGTGACGAAAAAACGAAGGGTAAAAAACTTCCGTGACCCGATTGAGGTTCGGATAGGATTTTTTGGGTATTAAACTAACCAGCGACGGCTGAAAGCCGTCATAGCTATAGAACTCACAGATTCCTTCGTTTTGACAGGTTATGGCTCACGTAACTCTAAACGAGCCAAGAGTTATGGCCCTCCGAAGAATCGATATCCAAAGGGTGCAACATCTACGGTGCAAGGTGCAACATCCGTCCAAAATGACGAAACAGTGTCGTACGACCTTTAGAAATGGGTGCATGGATTGGAAACGGTGCAGTACCATGGTGCACCACTCTCCAGCGTTGGTAAATCATAGACCAGCCACGGGGATGCCGTTTTACAGAAAAAATCCACGTGACGAAAAAACGAAGGGTAAAAAATTTCCATGACCCGATTTAGGTTTGGATTCGATTTTTTGGGTATGAAACTAACTAGTGATGGCTAAAAGCTGTCACAGATACCTTCGTTTTGACTGGTTGTGGCTCCCGTAACTCTAAACGAGCCAAGAGTTATGGCCCTCCGAAGAATCGATATCCATAGGGTGCAACATCTACGGTGCAAGGTGCAACATCCATCCAAAATCACGAAACAGTGCCTTACGACATTTAGAAATGGGCGCATGGATTTGAAATAGTGCAGTACCATGGTGCACCACTCTCCAGCGATGGTAAATCATAGACCAGGCGCAGGAATTCCCTTTTACAGAAAAATCCACGTGACGAAAAACGAAGGGTAAAAAACTTCCATGACCCGATTGAGGTTCGGATAGGATTTTTTAGGTATGAAACTAACCAGTGATGGCTGAAGCTATCATAGATGTAGAACTCACAGATACCTTCGTTTTGACTGGTTGTGGCTCCCGTAATTCTAAACGAGCCAAGAGTTATGGCACTCCGAAGAATCGATATCCACAGGGTGCAACATCTACGGTGCAAGGTGCAACATCCGTCCAAAATGACGAAACAGTGCCGTACGACCTTTAGAAATGGGTGCATGGATTGGAAACGGTGCAGTACCATGGTGCACCACTCTCCAGCGTTGGTTAATCATAGACCAGACACGGGGATCCCATTTTACAGAAAAAATCCACGTGACGAAAAAACGAAGGGTAAAAAACTTCCATGACCCGATTGAGGTTCGGATAGGATTTTTTGGGTATGAAACTAACCAGTGACGGCTGAAAGCAGTCACAGCTGTAGAACTCACAGATACCTTCGTTTTGACTGGTTATGGCTCCCGTAACTCTAAACGAGCCAAGAGTTATGGCCCTCCGAAGAATCGATATCCACAGGGTGCAACATCTACGGTGCAAGGTGCAACATCCGTCCAAAATGACGAAACAGTGCCGTACGACCTTTAGAAATGGGTGCATGGATTGGAAATGGTGCAGTACCATGGTGCACCACTCCCCAGCGATGGTAAATCATAGACCAGGCGCGGGAATTCCCTTTTACAGAAAAAATCCACGTGACGAAAAAACGAAGGGTAAAAAACTTCCATGACCCGATTGAGGTTCGGATAGGATTTTTTAGGTATGAAACTAACCAGTGACGGCTGAAAGCTGTCACAGATCTAGAACTCACAGATACCTTCGTTTTGACTGGTTGTGGCTCCCGTAACTCTAAACGAGCCAAGAGTTATGGTCCTCCGAAGAATCGATATCCATAGGGTGCAACATCTACGGTGCAAGGTGCAACATCCGTCCAAAATGACGAAACAGTGTCGTACGACCTTTAGAAATGGGTGCATGGATTGGAAACGGTGCAGTACCATGGTGCATCAATCTCCAGGGATGGTAAATCATAGACCAGCCACGGGAATTCCCTTTTACAGAAAAATCCACGTGACGAAAAAACGAAGGGTAAAAAACTTCCATGACCCGATTGAGGTTCGGATAGGATTTTTTGGGTATGAAACTAACCAGTGATGGCTAAAAGCCATCACAACTGTAGAACTCACAGATACCTTCGTTTTGACTGGTGGTGTCTCCCGTACTCTAAACGAGCCAAGAGTTATGGCACTCCGAAGAATCGAAATCCACAGGGTGCAACATCTACGGTGCAAGGTGCAACATCCGTCCAAAATGACGAAACAGTGCCGTACGACCTTTAGAAATGGGTGCATGGATTGGAAACGGTGCAGTACCATGGTGCACCACTCTCCAGCGTTGGTTAATCATAGACCAGACACGGGGATCACGTTTTACAGAAAAAATCCACGTGACGAAAAAACGAAGGGTAAAAAACCTCCATGACCCGATTGTGGTTCGGATAGGATTTTTTGGGTATGAAACTAACCAGGGATGGCTGAAAGCAGTCACAGCTGTAGAACTCACAGATACCTTCGTTTTGACAGGTTGTGGCTCCCGTAACTCTAAACGAGCCAAGAGTTATGGCCCTCCGAAGAATCGATATCCATAGGGTGCAACATCTACGGTGCAAGGTGCAACATCCGTCCAAAATGACGAAACAGTGCCGTACGACATTTTGAAATGGGTGCATGGATTTGAAACAGTGCTGTACCATGGTGCACCACTCTCCAGCGATGGTAAATCATAGACCAGGCGCGGGAATTCCCTTTTACAGAAAAAATCCACGTGACGAAAAAACGAAGGGTAAAAAACTTCCATGACCCGATTGAGGTTCGGATAGGATTTTTTAGGTATGAAACTAACCAGTGATGGCTAAAAGCAGTCACAGATGTAGAACTCACAGATACCTTCGTTTTGACTGGTTGTGGCTCCCGTAACTCTAAACGAGCCAAGAGTTATGGTCCTCCGAAGAATCGATATCCATAGGGTGCAACATCTACGGTGCAAGGTGCAACATCCGTCCAAAATGACGAAACAGTGTCGTACGACCTTTAGAAATGGGTGCATGGATTGGAAACGGTGCAGTACCATGGTGCTTCAATCTCCAGGGATGGTAAATCATAGACCAGCCACGGGAATTCCCTTTTACAGAAAAATCCACGTGACGAAAAAACGAAGGGTAAAAAACTTCCATGACCCGATTGACGTTCGGATAGGATTTTTTGGGTATGAAACTAACCAGTGATGGCTAAAAGCCATCACAACTGTAGAACTCACAGATACCTTCGTTTTGACTGGTGGTGTCTCCCGTACTCTAAACGAGCCAAGAGTTATGGCACTCCGAAGAATCGAAATCCACAGGGTGCAACATCTACGGTGCAAGGTGCAACATCCGTCCAAAATGACGAAACAGTGCCGTACGACCTTTAGAAATGGGTGCATGGATTGGAAACGGTGCAGTACCATGGTGCACCACTCTCCAGCGTTGGTTAATCATAGACCAGACACGGGGATCACGTTTTACAGAAAAAATCCACGTGACGAAAAAACGAAGGGTAAAAAACCTCCATGACCCGATTGTGGTTCGGATAGGATTTTTTGGGTATGAAACTAACCAGGGATGGCTGAAAGCAGTCACAGCTGTAGAACTCACAGATACCTTCGTTTTGACAGGTTGTGGCTCCCGTAACTCTAAACGAGCCAAGAGTTATGGCCCTCCGAAGAATCGATATCCATAGGGTGCAACATCTACGGTGCAAGGTGCAACATCCGTCCAAAATGACGAAACAGTGCCGTACGACATTTTGAAATGGGTGCATGGATTTGAAACAGTGCTGTACCATGGTGCACCACTCTCCAGCGATGGTAAATCATAGACCAGGCGCGGGAATTCCCTTTTACAGAAAAAATCCACGTGACGAAAAAACGAAGGGTAAAAAACTTCCATGACCCGATTGAGGTTCGGATAGGATTTTTTAGGTATGAAACTAACCAGTGATGGCTGAAAGCAGTCACAGATGTAGAACTCACGGATACCTTCGTTTTGACTGGTTGTGGCTCCCGTAACTCTAAACGAGCCAAGAGTTATGGTCCTCCGAAGAATCGATATCCATAGGGTGCAACATCTACGGTGCAAGGTGCAACATCCGTCCAAAATGACGAAACAGTGTCGTACGACCTTTAGAAATGGGTGCATGGATTGGAAACGGTGCAGTACCATGGTGCATCAATCTCCAGGGATGGTAAATCATAGACCAGCCACGGGAATTCCCTTTTACAGAAAAATCCACGTGACGAAAAAACGAAGGGTAAAAAACTTCCATGACCCGATTGAGGTTCGGATAGGATTTTTTGGGTATGAAACTAACCAGTGATGGCTAAAAGCCATCACAACTGTAGAACTCACAGATACCTTCGTTTTGACTGGTGGTGTCTCCCGTACTCTAAACGAGCCAAGAGTTATGGCACTCCGAAGAATCGAAATCCACAGGGTGCAACATCTACGGTGCAAGGTGCAACATCCGTCCAAAATGACGAAACAGTGCCGTACGACCTTTAGAAATGGGTGCATGGATTGGAAACGGTGCAGTACCATGGTGCACCACTCTCCATCGTTGGTTAATCATAGACCAGACACGGGGATCACGTTTTACAGAAAAAATCCACGTGACGAAAAAACGAAGGGTAAAAAACCTCCATGACCCGATTGTGGTTCGGATAGGATTTTTTGGGTATGAAACTAACCAGGGATGGCTGAAAGCAGTCACAGCTGTAGAACTCACAGATACCTTCGTTTTGACAGGTTGTGGCTCCCGTAACTCTAAACGAGCCAAGAGTTATGGCCCTCCGAAGAATCGATATCCATAGGGTGCAACATCTACGGTGCAAGGTGCAACATCCGTCCAAAATGACGAAACAGTGCCGTACGACATTTTGAAATGGGTGCATGGATTTGAAACAGTGCTGTACCATGGTGCACCACTCTCCAGCGATGGTAAATCATAGACCAGGCGCGGGAATTCCCTTTTACAGAAAAAATCCACGTGACGAAAAAACGAAGGGTAAAAAACTTCCATGACCCGATTGAGGTTCGGATAGGATTTTTTAGGTATGAAACTAACCAGTGATGGCTGAAAGCAGTCACAGATGTAGAACTCACAGATACCTTCGTTTTGACTGGTTGTGGCTCCCGTAACTCTAAACGAGCCAAGAGTTATGGTCCTCCGAAGAATCGATATCCATAGGGTGCAACATCTACGGTGCAAGGTGCAACATCCGTCCAAAATGACGAAACAGTGTCGTACGACCTTTAGAAATGGGTGCATGGATTGGAAACGGTGCAGTACCATGGTGCATCAATCTCCAGGGATGGTAAATCATAGACCAGCCACGGGAATTCCCTTTTACAGAAAAATCCACGTGACGAAAAAACGAAGGGTAAAAAACTTCCATGACCCGATTGAGGTTCGGATAGGATTTTTTGGGTATGAAACTAACCAGTGATGGCTAAAAGCCACAACTGTAGAACTCACAGATACCTTCGTTTTGACTGGTGGTGTCTCCCGTACTCTAAACGAGCCAAGAGTTATGGCACTCCGAAGAATCGAAATCCACAGGGTGCAACATCTACGGTGCAAGGTGCAACATCCGTCCAAAATGACGAAACAGTGCCGTACGACCTTTAGAAATGGGTGCATGGATTGGAAACGGTGCAGTACCATGGTGCACCACTCTCCAGCGTTGGTTAATCATAGACCAGACACGGGGATCACGTTTTACAGAAAAAATCCACGTGACGAAAAAACGAAGGGTAAAAAACCTCCATGACCCGATTGTGGTTCGGATAGGATTTTTTGGGTATGAAACTAACCAGGGATGGCTGAAAGCAGTCACAGCTGTAGAACTCACAGATACCTTCGTTTTGACAGGTTGTGGCTCCCGTAACTCTAAACGAGCCAAGAGTTATGGCCCTCCGAAGAATCGATATCCATAGGGTGCAACATCTACGGTGCAAGGTGCAACATCCGTCCAAAATGACGAAACAGTGCCGTACGACATTTTGAAATGGGTGCATGGATTTGAAACAGTGCTGTACCATGGTGCACCACTCTCCAGCGATGGTAAATCATAGACCAGGCGCGGGAATTCCCTTTTACAGAAAAAATCCACGTGACGAAAAAACGAAGGGTAAAAAACTTCCATGACCCGATTGAGGTTCGGATAAGATTTTTTAGGTATGAAACTAACCAGTGATGGCTGAAAGCAGTCACAGATGTAGAACTCACAGATACCTTCGTTTTGACTGGTTGTGGCTCCCGTAACTCTAAACGAGCCAAGAGTTATGGCCCTCCGAAGAATCGATATCCATAGGGTGCAACATCTACGGTGCAAGGTGCAACATCCGTCCAAAATGACGAAACAGTGCCGTACGACTTTAGAAATAGGTGCATGGATTGGAAACGGTGTAGTACCTTGGTACATCACTCTGCAGCGATGGTAAATTATAGACCAGCCACGGGAATTCCCTTTTACAGAAAAATCCACATGACGAAAAAACGAAGGGTAAAAAACTTCCATGACCCGATTGAGGTTAGGATAGGATTTTTTGGATATGAAACTAACCAGTGATGGCTAAAAGCCATCACAGCTGTAGAACTCACAGATACCTTCGTTTTGACAGGTTATGGCTCCCGTACTCTAAACGAGCCAAGAGTTATGGCACTCCGAAGAATCGATATCGACAGGGTGCAACATCTACGGTGCAAGGTGCAACATCCGTCCAAAATGACGAAACAGTGCCGTACGACCTTTAGAAATGGGTGCATGGATTGGAAACGGTGCAGTACCATGGTGCACCACTCTCCAGCGTTGGTTAATCATAGACCAGACGCGGGGATCACGTTTTACAGAAAAAATCCACGTGACGAAAAAACGAAGGGTAAAAAACTTCCATGACCCGATTGAGGTTCGGATAGGATTTTTTGGGTATGAAACTAACCAGTGACGGCTGAAAGCAGTCACAGCTGTAGAACTCACAGATATCTTCGTTTTGACTGGTGGTGGCTCCCGTAACTCTAAACGAGCCAACAGTTATGGCCCTCCGAAGAATCGATATCCATAGGGTGCAACATCTACGGTGCAAGGTGCAACATCCATCCAAAATGAAGAAACAGTGCCGTACGACATTTAGAAATGGGTGCATGGATTGGAAACGGTGCAGTACCATGGTGCACCACTCTCCAGCGATGGTAAATCATAGACCAGCCACGGGAATTCCCTTTTACAGAAAAATCCACGTGACGAAAAAACGAAGGGTAAAAAACTTCCGTGACCCGATTGAGGTTCGGATAGGATTTTTTGGGTATGAAACTAACCAGCGACGGCAGAAAGCCGTCATAGCTATAGAACTCGCAGATACCTTCGTTTTGACAGGTTATGGCTCCTGTAACTCTAAACGAGCCAAGAGTTATGGCCCTCCGAAGAATCGATATCCATAGGGTGCAACATCTACGGTGCAAGGTGCAACATCCGTCCAAAATGACAAAACAGTGCCGTACGACATTTAGAAATGGGTGCATGGATTTGAAACAGTGCAGTACCATGGTGCACCACTCTCTAGCGATGGTAAATCATAGACCAGGCGTGGGATTTCCCTTTTACAGAAAAAATCCACGTGACGAAAAAACGAAGGGTAAAAAACTTCCATGACCCGATTGAGGTTCGGATAGGATTTTTTAGGTATGAAACTAACTAGTGACGGCAGAAAGCAGTCACAGATGTAGAACTCACAGATACCTTCGTTTTGACTGGTTGTGGCTCCCGTAACTCTAAACGAGCCAAGAGTTATGGCCCTCCGAAGAATCGATATCCGTACGGTGCAACATCTACGGTGCAAGGTGCAACATCCGTCCAAAATGACGAAACAGTGCCGTACGACCTTTAGAAATGGTTGCATGGATTGGAAACGGTGCAGTACCACGGTGCATCACTCTCCAGCGATGGTAAATCATAGACCAGCCACGGGAATTCCCTTTTACAGAAAAATCCACGTGACGAAAAAACGAAGGGTAAAAAACTTCCATGACCCGATTGAGGTTCGGATACAAATTTTTGGGTATGAAACTAAACAGTGATGGCTAAAAGCTGTCACAGCTGTAGAACTCAAAGATACCTTCGTTTTTACAGGTTATGGCTCCCGTAACTCTAAACGAGCCAAGAGTTATGGCACTCCGAAGAATCGATATCCACAGGGTGCAACATCTACAGTGCAAGGTGCAACATCCGTCCAAAATGACGAAACAGTGCCGTACGACCTTTAGAAATGGGTGCATGGATTGGAAACGGTGCAGTACCATGGTGCACCACTCTCCAGCGTTGGTTAATCATAGACCAGACACGGGGATCCCGTTTTACAGAAAAAATCCACGTGACGAAAAAACGAAGGGTAAAAAACTTCCATGACTTGATTGAGGTTCGGATAGGATTTTTTGGGTATGAAACTAACCAGTGACGGCTGAAAGCAGTCACAGCTGTAGAACTCACAGATACCTTCATTTTGACTGGTTGTGGCTCCCGTAACTCTAAACGAGCCAAGAGTTATGGCCCTCCGAAGAATCGATATCCAAAGGGTGCAACATCTACGGTGCAAGGTGCAACATCCGTCCAAAATGACGAAACAGTGCCGTACGACCTTTAGAAATGGGTGCACGGATTGGAAACAGTGTAGTACCATGGTGCACCACTCTCCAGCGTTGGTAAATCATAGACCAGCCACGGGGATCCCGTTTTACAGAAAAAATCCACGTGACGAAAAAACGAAGGGTAAAAAACTTCCATGACCCGATTGAGGTTCGGATAGGATTTTTTGGGTATGAAACTAACCAGTGACGGCTGAAAGCTGTCACAGCTGTAGTACTCACAGATACCTTCGTTTTGACTGGTTGTGACTCCCGTAACTCTAAACGAGCCAAGAGTTATGATCCTCCGAAGAATCGATATCCACAGGGTGCAACATCTACGGTGCAAGGTGCAACATCCGTCCAAAATAACGAAACAGTGCCGTACGATCTTTAGAAATGGGTGCATGGATTGGAAACGGTGCAATACCATGGTGCACCACTCTCCAGCATTGGTAAATCATAGACCAGCCACGGGGATCCGGTTTTACAGAAAAAATCCACGTGACGAAAAAACGAAGGGTAAAAAACTTCCATGACCCGATTGAGGTTCGGATAGTATTTTTTGGGTATGAAACTAACCAGTGACGGCTGAAAGCAGTCATAGCTGTAGAACTCACAGATACCTTCGTTTTGACTGGTTGTGGCTCCCATAACTCTAAACGAGCCGAGAGTTATGGCCCTCCGAAGAATTGATATCCATAGGGTGCAACATCTACGGTGCAAGGTGCAACATCCGTCCAAAATGAAGAAACAGTCCCGTACGACGTTTAGAAATGGGTGCATGGATTGGAAACGGTGCAGTACCATGGTGCACCACTCTCCAGCGATGGTAAATCATAGACCAGCCACGGGAATTCCCTTTTACAGAAAAATCCACGTGACGAAAAAACGAAGGGTAAAAAACTTCCGTGACCCGATTGAGGTTCGGATAGGATTTTTTGGGTATGAAAATAACCAGCGACGGCTAAAAGCCGTCACAGCTGTAGAACTCACAGATAACTTCGTTTTGACGGGTTGTGGCTCCCGTAACTCTAAACGAGCCAAGAGTTATGACCCTCCGAAGAATCGATATCCACCGGGTGCAACATCTACGGTACAAGGTGCAACATCCGTCCAAAATGACGAAACAGTGCCGTACGACCTTTAGAAATGGATGCATGGATTGGAAACGGTGCAGTACCATGGTGCACCACTCTCCAGCGTTGGTAAATCATAGACCAGCCACGGGGATCCCGTTTTACAGAAAAAATCCACGTGACGAAAAAACGAAGGGTAAAAAACTTCCATGACCCGATTGAGGTTCGGATAGGATTTTTTGGGTATGAAACTAACCAGTGACGGCTGAAAGCAGTCACAGCTGTAGAACTCACAGATACCTTCGTTTTGACTGGTTGTTGCTCCCGTAACTCTAAACAAGCCAGGAGTTATGGCCCTCCGACGAATCGATATCCACAGGGTGCAACATCTACGGTGTAAGGTGCAACATCCGTCCAAAATGACGAAACAGTGCCGTAGACCTTTAGAAATGGGTGCATGGATTGGAAACGGTGCAGTACCATGGTGCACCACTCTCCAACGTTGGTAAATCATAGACCAGCCACGGGGATCCCGTTTTACAGAAAAAATCCACGTGACGAAAAAACGAAGGGTAAAAAACTTCCATGACCCGATTGAGGTTCGGATAGGATTTTTTGGGTATGAAACTAACCAGTGACGGCTGAAAGCTTTCACAGCTGTAGTACTCATAGATACCTTCGTTTTGACTGGTTGTGGCTCCCGTAACTCTAAACGAGCCAAGAGTTATGGCCCTCCGAAGAATCGATATCCATAGCGTGCAACATCCGTCCAAAATGACGAAACAGTGCATGCGACCTTTAGAAACGGATGCATGGATTGAAAACGGTGCAGTACCATGGTGCACCACTCTCCAGCATTGGTAAATCATAGACTAGCCACGGGGATCCCGTTTTACAGAAAAAATCCACGTGACGAAAAAACGAAGGGTAAAAAACTACCATGACCCGATTGAGGTTTTTTTTGGGTATGAAACTAACCAGTGAAGGCTGAAAGCTGTCACAGCTGTTGAACTCACAAATACCTTCGTTTTGACTGGTTGTGGCTCCCGTAACTCTAAACAAGCCAAGAGTTATGGCCCTCCGACGAATCGATATCCACAGGGTGCAACATCTACGGTGCAAGGTGCAACATCCGTCCAAAATGACGAAACAGTGCCGTACGACCTTTAGAAATGGGTGCATGGATTAGAAACGGTGCAGTACCATGGTGCACCACTCTCCAGCGTTGGTAAATCATAGACCAGCCACGGGGATCCCATTTTACAGAAAAAATCCACGTGACGAAAAAACGAAGGGTAAAAAACTTCCGTGACCCGATTGAGGTTCGGATAGGATTTTTTGGGTATGAAACTAACCAGCGACGGCTGAAAGCTGTCATAGCTATAGAACTCACAGATACCTTCGTTTTGACAGGTTATGGCTCCCGTAACTCTAAACGAGCCAAGTGTTATGGCCCTCCGAAGAATCGATATCCACAGGGTGCAACATCTACGGTGCAAGGTGCAACATCCATCCAAAATGACGAAACAGTGCCGTACGACCTTTAGAAATGGGTGCATGGATTGGAAACGGTGCAGTACCATGGTGCACCACACTCCAGCGTTAGTAAATCATAGACCAGCCACGGGGATCCCGTTTTACAGAAAAAATCCACGTGACGAAAAAACGAAGGGTAAAAAACTTCCATGACCCGATTGAGGTTCGGATAGGATTTTTTGGGTATGAAACTAACCAGTGATGGCTGAAAGCTACCATAGCTGTAGAACACACAAATACCTTCGTTTTGACTGGTTGTGGCTCCCGTAACACTAAACGAGCCAAGAGTTATGGTCCTCCGAAGAATCGATATCCATAGGGTGCAACATCTACGGTGCAAGGTGCAACATCCGTCCAAAATGACGAAACAGTACCGTACGACATTTAGCTATGACGGCTGGAAGCTGTAACAGCTGAAGTACTCACAGATACCTTCGTTTTGACTGGTTGTGGCTCCCGTAACTCTAGACGAGCCAAGAGTTATGGCCCCCCGAAGAATCGATATCCACAGGGTGCAACATCTACGGTGCAAGGTGCAACATCCGTCCAAAATGACGAAACAGTGCCGTACGACCTTTAGAAATGGGTGCATGGATTGGAAACGGTGCAGTACCATGGTGCACCACTCTCCAGCGTTGGTAAATCAAAGACCAGCCACGGGGATCCCTTTTTACAGAAAAAATCCACGTGACGAAAAAACGAAGGGTAAAAAACTTCCATGACCCGATTGAGGTTCGGATAGTATTTTTTGGGTATGAAACTAACCAGTGACGGCTGAAAGCAGTCATAGCTGTGACGACCGCCCATGACTCCCGCACCAAAACAAGGGAATAATGCGCTGAAAGGTGTGCAAGGCAGCCATGGACGATGGTCAGGGTAAAATAAAATTCGCAGAATCTATCGTATAACTCACAGCGCATGGATAAAATACAATAGAGAAATATAATATAGTGAAGCTCCATAGAACATAACATCATCATATAAGCAACATAGCAGTTTTATACAATCATTCACACAAATCCATACATGAAGCCTCACTACAAATCACTCAACCAAATACAGCAGCGGATACCCAGTACATATAAGAAAATAATATGCATAGCCTCCTGCTCGTCTTCGTCATCATCAGCGGGAAACTCTAAGCACAGCACCTGCCACCTGCTACCTAGTCTGCCCATCCCAAACATGGATGAACAGCCCAAGGTAATAAGAGGAGACATAAAACCTTGAGTCAGACAAAGTCTTAGTGAGCAGTAAATTAACAATCAAGCATACCAAAAGAGCATAAAGGATAAAAGGAATAGGAACCAAACCATCCCACTCCACCTCATCTCACAGTGATAGCCCCCAGACACACACTAAGGAGAATCAAGCATAACAATATAGACAAATAAGGTAAAGCAATAACCACTCGAGTCAAGGGCAATGTTTTCCAAATACAAACCCCCAAGGCCTAAACCAAGATCAGATAAGCACCCAGAAAACACCGCTCTTGAAGCCGAATGATAATACAACCAAACATCCATGACTCTGGCTATCACTAAGGAGAATCAAGCATAACAATATAGACAAATAAGGTAAAGCAATAACCACTCGAGTCAAGGGCAATGTTTTCCAAATACAAACCCCCAAGGCCTAAACCAAGATCAGATAAGCACCCAGAAAACACCGCTCTTGAAGCCGAATGATAATACAACCAAACATCCATGACTCTGGCTATCACTGCATCATTGCCTTGATTTCACCGTTAGTTGAATGACCATCCGTCAAGGGCTAATGGTAACCCCGGTTCTAGCCATAACTCCGCACGCCGTCGCAGCCCGTGCCTAGGAATTTTCGCAACTACCCAGAGTACTAGCACGCCGTCGTAGCCCGTGCCTGGAACGCCGTCGCAGCCCGTTCCAACATACCCTTGCTTTGAGCATGCTAGAACCTTCAACAACGATGAGATCTAAGCCTCCAAGTCATCCTCCTCGACGACCATCCATACTAGCTCAAGCGCCTCTCAAGCTAACCATTATCACCAACCCGGATCGCATCACCGAGTATCAACATAACTTTGCACGTCGTCGCAGCCCGTGCTTGGAACGTCATCATGACCCGTTCCATCTCAACATCACACTTTGCTTCATCGCATCATAGCAAAGTCTCATCTCAACATCATGGCTTGCCTTCTCGCATCATGGCAAAGTCCCATCTCGATCTCATACTTCGCCTCTTCGCATCATGGCAAAGTCCCTCATCATCGAATCCATCCATATGAGCTTCCACATCCGCTTCATATGCCATCGGCAGCTTTCAACATTCAAGAGCCTTTCCACTTAGCTTTTGAATCACCTTCAACCATCTTGTTCCAAATCAACTACAAGCTAACTTGGAGCAATCACATCTAACATACATTCAAACATTCAAGCATTCAAACAAGATATATTAAGCAATATCAACTATAATGGCAATTTCGTAATTAAGTGAGCAAAAGTCCAACATATGTGAAATCATGGTTTTTAACATAGATCTATCAAATCTAAAACATGGGTTTTGTCTCTAATACTTGATAAATAACTTCTATAGATAAACATCTTCAAATATGATGGATCTACATGCAGACTTAAGGAAAATGCGAGAAAACGCTAACTTTAACACATAAACATATCACCAATCCCATATACTCCTTTGGATCCGCGTGAGAGATAACTACCACTCACCAAATCACCCAAACACCTCAAAAACACAACACTCCAGATCTGGACAGCGAAGATCACGGCTTGATCCGGCGAAATCTCACTTGAAACGATGAATTCTAGCTCAAACGGATGAAGATCTTCAACTTGGACACTTGGATCTTCGATCTTGATCTTCGATCTTCAATGGATGTTAGCACTTGGTAGAAGTAGAGAAAGAAGTGAAGAAAATACTGAAGTCGAGTCTTCAAAATGGCAGCACTTCGTTGCTTCAAAAACCGGTGCCAAAAAGTGAGCCGAACACCTCTATTTATAGGCTGGACACACCATGAGTCGTCGCCCCTATGAGTCGGTCCCGACTCATCATGAGTCGTTTACGACTCATCCAAACCTTACGACCTATCAGCCAAAGCCGCTACGACTCAACTGAACACACGACTCATACACTAAGCCATCCACACGACTTAACAACCCAGGCCGACTCAACACCTACCGACACAAGCGCTAACGACCTAACACTCATCACCTTAACACCTAGCCGACACAAGAACCTGCCGACTCAAAGACCTTACGAGACATGACTTAGCGACTTCACCTTATAGCCGATCTAACGACACACACGAGCTAACACACACGAGCTAACACACACGAGCTAACACACACGAGCTAACAACATATGCCTTAACTCGTATACGAGTTACGACCTATCCATCCCAACAGCACACTACCTAAGTCCTCAACGACTCATCTACCATATGACTTATCTCCTTAACCCGGTCACGGCTCATCTAGCCTTTGCCGACTCAACATGAGTCGTCCACGACTCATTATCATGCCGACCTAACCCCTCAACAACTCAAGACCTACCGACTCAACTCCTCACGACCCAAGCTCCCTTAAGCCGCTAACCCATGAGTCGGCTAACACTTAAGTCGGCAAATTCTATGACTCGGTAACACTTAAGTCGGTCACACCCTTATCTCGGCCAACTCTTTAAACCACTACCCCTATGAGTCGCCTAAGCTTCATGAGTCGGTCCCCCATGAGTCGTTTATGACTTAAATCCTTGCTAACTCGAACACGACCTAACCTATGAGTCGGTTACGACTCAAACCTTAACTCGGCTATGCCCATGAGTCGGTCACGACTCATTACCTCACCCGGGTCAACTTCTAAACGACTCGAGCTAGAGACATCACAAACAACACTAACAACCTGCAAATTCTACGATTTATCGACACGTAAAATACGGGTCGTTACATTCTCTCCCCCTTAGGAATTTCGCCCCCGAAATTCCAAGCAAACAACAACAATCAAAAATATTCCGCATGCCTACCATCCATAGCAATCAACGAACCATGCAATCAATTCTAGCCTAGCATGCAGAATTCTAAGACTTAGAACAAGCTACAAATTCATGAGATGTCACGACACTTTAGGGCCATACCTTGAAGAGTCCGGGATGAGCTGCCTTCATCCTCTCTTCCTCCTCCCACGTACAGTCGTTAACATCATCACTCCATTGTACCTTGAGCAACGTAATCGTCTTCCTCCTAAGCTGTTTCGTATCGGTTTCAACAATACGAAGCGGCTTACGAGGTCTCGTAACCACTGGATCAACCTCCAAGTCTTCACAGCTATCAGCAGAAACCACCGTAGTTGGGTCGTGCACATACTTCCGTAGATAAGATACATGAAAAACATTGTGCACACCCACCATCTTCTCCGGTAACTCCAATCTATAAGCGAGCTTTCCAATCCGCTCGATAATCGGGAATGGTCCAACAAATCTCGGAGTCAACTTTCCTTTGTTCCCAAATCTAACAACATTCTTCAATGGAGAAATCTTCACAAAAACCATATCACCCACGTCGAATTCCAAATCTTTTCGACGATTATCTGCATAACTTTTCTGACAATCCTGGGCTGCCTTCATTCGTTGTCGAATGATCTCTATACAATCTGAAGTCTGTCGAATCATCTCTGGCCCAAGCATCAACTTTTCTCCAGCTTCCAACCAACATGTCGGAGAGTTACACGGTCTTCCATATAACGCTTCATATGGTGCCATACCAATGCTCGACTGATAACTGTTATTATAAGCAAACTCCACCAGATGAAGTTGATCTTCCCATGATCCTCCGAAGTCCAAAATACAAGCTCTAAGAAGATCTTCCAAAACCCGGTTGACTCTCTCCGTCTGACCATCTGTTTGAGGGTGATAAGCTGTACTCAAACACAACTTGGTTCCCAAAACTTCCTGGAAGCTCTTCCAAAATCCACTAGTGAACAATGGATCTCGATCGCTCACTATACTCTTCGGAACACCATGGAATCGAACAATCCACTTCACATACAACTCAGCCAACTTCGATGCAGTTCTAGTCGATCGAACAGGAATGAACCTTGCACTCTTGGTCAAACGATCTACAATAACCCAAATCCCTTCATTCCCTGTCCTGGTTCTAGGTAGACCATCAATAAAATCCATCGACACTTGCTCCCACTTCCACGTAGGAACTTCTAATGGCTGAAGTAATCCACTGGGCTTCTTCTGCTCAGCTTTCACCAACTGGCAATTCATACACTTGGAAATGAAATTTCCAACATCCTTCTTCATTCCTTCCCAGTAGTAAGCTCTCTTCATATCCCGATACATCTTATTTCCACCTGGATGAATCGTCAACTTCGAGTGATGACTTTCCCTCAGCACTTCATCCCTCAGTCCACCAATATCGGGAACAACCAATCGTCCTTGCTTTCGAAGCCAACCCTCCCGATCGACCTCGAATCCCTTATCCTTCTCTGGTTCCAATCCAGATTCCAAAGCACGGATAATCTTGACAAGCTTATCATCTCTCTTTTGGCTTTCACCAATTCTTTCCACAAGAGTAGGCCTTATCGATAAGTTTGCCAACATCTCAGGTTCCAATTCGCATCTAGGCCTGAAATCAAATCCAGCCAAATACTCAAGACTCTTCCATTCCGAAAACATGGCTCCCAATCCTGCATGTCTTCGACTTAACGCATCAGCCACTGCGTTACCTTTTCCTGGAGTATAGGCTATACCAAAATCATAAGATGCTAGAAACTCTAACCACCTTTGCTGTCGAAGATTCAGATCCTTTTGGGAGAACAGATACTTCAACGACTTATGATCTGTAAACAACTCGAATCTAACTCCCAATAGATAATGTCTCCACATCTTCAAAGCAAACACTATTGCCGCTAGCTCCAAATCATGAGTCGGATAATTCCTTTCATGCGGCTTTAGTTGTCGACTAGCATACGCAACAACTTTATCCTTCTGCATTAGCACTGCTCCCAATCCAGTGCCACATGCATCGGTGTAAACCACCATCTCCTCATTCCCACTTGGAATAGTCAAAACAGGAGCACTCGTCAGTCGCTCTTTCAGGATTACGAAAGCTTGCTCACACTTATCATCCCATCTGAACACTTGGTTCTTCTTCGTCAATCCTGTCAACGGTGCAGCTATCTTGGAAAAGTCTTTGATAAACCGACGATAATATCCTGCTAATCCAAGAAAACTTCTCACATCAGATGCATTCTTAGGTCTAACCCAATCCTGGATTGCTGCCACCTTAGCGGGATCAACCGCTATTCCATTTCCAGAGATAACATGGCCTAAGAACCTCACTTCACTCTTCCAGAAGTGACACTTCGAAAACTTAGCCTTCAGCTGATGTTTCCGTAGTATTTCCAAAACAATCCTCAAGTGCGTCTTGTGCTCTTCCTCAGTTCTGGAATAAACCAAAATATCATCCACGAACACAAGCACGAACTTATTCAACTGATCTCTGAATACTCTATTCATAAGATCCACAAAATATGCTGGTGCGTTAGTCAATCCAAACGGCATTACCAGTCACTCATAAAACCCGGATGGTGTCCTGAAAGCAGTCTTCGGCACACTATCCTTCGCCACTCTCAACTGGTGAAATCCCGTTGCCAAATCCATCTGAGAAAACACCTTAGCCTCGTGAAGCTGATCAAACAAGTCATCTATTCTCGGCAATGGATACTTGTTCTTCTTAGTCACCTTATTCAGCTCACGATAATCAACACACAACCTCAACGATCCATCCGCTTTGGTTGCGAACACAACGGGCGCACCCCATTCGGACACACTCCTCCGAATGAATCCTTTCCGTAAAAGGTCATCAACTTGCACCTTCAGCTCTTGCTGCTCCCTCGGTGCCATCCGCCTAAGAGGCATCACAACAGGTCTGGCTCCCTCAACTAGATTGATACGAAACTCGATCTCCCTATGCGGCGGCAACCCTTTGACTTCGTCAAAGACATCCTCAAATCCATTCACAATAGGCACTGATGACAGTCCATCCCGTGGAACAACCAGCGAATACATGAAGCTCATGAAGACGCCTTCCTCATGCTTACATCGTATCACAACCCTTCGCCCTTCCACATTCCCGACTGTCACCTCCAGCCTCTCACAATCAATCCTAGCCGCATACTTCCTAAGCCAGTCCATACCCAAAATAATTCCGAACCCCGCAAAGTTCAGAACAAAGCAATCACAAACAAACGAGCAATCATGACTCGAAACAACTAGACCACGGCATATCATACACAAACATGACGAACCCCCAACTGGATTAGTCACAACCAATGGCCTATCAACAATGTCCGGTTTCAAACCTAACCGGCCTACCAAATCATCACAAACAAAAGAATGCGACGCTCCAGTATCAAACAACACTCTAACTGGAACACCACAAATAGAAAGAGTACCTTGGACCACCACACTCTTCCCCTTCTCCTCAGCAGTAGGAGCTCTTGAAGACGATGGAACAGCTTCCAGAGCATAAGCTTGCACAACCTGCCTATCCTTCCTTGGCTCTGGACAATCCTTCCTGAAATGCCCTGGCTTATCACAATTGTGGCATTTCGCCGGCGCCTTTGGATTCCTACAATCCTTGGAAAGATGGCCCTTCTTCTGGCAATTATAGCAAGTCACTTCGCCCTTTGGCTTCTTCTGACCATCCTTTCCCTTCTGTTGCTGCTGCTTCCTCTTCTTGTTGCCACTCTGCTGTGATTTAGATCCTTCCCTGGTTACAGCAACAACAGAACTTTCCCTAGGAAACAAACTCTCATGCCTCAGAGCTTTCTCCACCAGCTTCTCAAATGGATCGTCCAAGTGATCCACCAACTGCCTTCCAAGATAAGCATCCAGACCAGTCACAAACTTCTCGTTCTTCTGGTAGGGAGAATCAATATACGATCTGGCATACTTAGACAGAGCCTCGAACTCAGAAATATACTCAAGAACAGGCCTCCCACCTTGCTTGAGCTCAACAAATCTCTTAAACAAAACAGACCTCTGAGCAGTAGAGATGAACTTGGCTTCAAATCTAACTTGGAACTGCTCCCAAGTAATATCCTCTTCTGGTGTATCTATGGTGATAGAATTCCACCAATCCGCAGCCCTCCCTTGAAGCTGCCTCGATGCAAGCTTTCTCTTGGTTGCATCCTCAATCCCTAGATCACCAAAAATCCTTCGGCAAGCATCCATCCATCTCTGCACTTCAATAGTAGATTCCGTCCCCAAGAAAGCTTTTCCTCCAAGAGAAGTATAATCCTTGCAAAGCTTGGCAAAATCCACTGGTTGGAGCCTGGACTTGAACTCCAACATCCACAGATGATCCTGAAGCTGGTACCCTCCTCATGATAGAAGTCATCATAGCTTCAAACATAGCTCCATAATCAACAGCTTCCCTACCAGCTCGACTATCTCTTGCAGCTTGTCTCTCGCTTCTACTCATTCTTAATATCTGTAAAAAGAATGATTAGAACACCTTAAGAAACAACTGCATAAGGAGTTCAAATCCTTCTAAGCTACTATATTACATATAGTAATCATCCATCAAAATACAATTACGTCCCTCATACGTAATTACGTCAGCGAGCGTTGGCTAAAATCGACTAACCAAAGCTCTGATACCAAATGTGACGACCGCCCATGACTCCCGCACCAAAACAAGGGAATAATGCGCTGAAAGGTGTGCAAGGCAGCCATGGACGATGGTCAGGGTAAAATAAAATTCGCAGAATCTATCGTATAACTCACAGCGCATGGATAAAATACAATAGAGAAATATAATATAGTGAAGCTCCATAGAACATAACATCATCATATAAGCAACATAGCAGTTTTATACAATCATTCACACAAATCCATACATGAAGCCTCACTACAAATCACTCAACCAAATACAGCAGCGGATACCCAGTACATATAAGAAAATAATATGCATAGCCTCCTGCTCGTCTTCGTCATCATCAGCGGGAAACTCTAAGCACAGCACCTGCCACCTGCTACCTAGTCTGCCCATCCCAAACATGGATGAACAGCCCAAGGTAATAAGAGGAGACATAAAACCTTGAGTCAGACAAAGTCTTAGTGAGCAGTAAATTAACAATCAAGCATACCAAAAGAGCATAAAGGATAAAAGGAATAGGAACCAAACCATCCCACTCCACCTCATCTCACAGTGATAGCCCCCAGACACACACTAAGGAGAATCAAGCATAACAATATAGACAAATAAGGTAAAGCAATAACCACTCGAGTCAAGGGCAATGTTTTCCAAATACAAACCCCCAAGGCCTAAACCAAGATCAGATAAGCACCCAGAAAACACCGCTCTTGAAGCCGAATGATAATACAACCAAACATCCATGACTCTGGCTATCACTAAGGAGAATCAAGCATAACAATATAGACAAATAAGGTAAAGCAATAACCACTCGAGTCAAGGGCAATGTTTTCCAAATACAAACCCCCAAGGCCTAAACCAAGATCAGATAAGCACCCAGAAAACACCGCTCTTGAAGCCGAATGATAATACAACCAAACATCCATGACTCTGGCTATCACTGCATCATTGCCTTGATTTCACCGTTAGTTGAATGACCATCCGTCAAGGGCTAATGGTAACCCCGGTTCTAGCCATAACTCCGCACGCCGTCGCAGCCCGTGCGTAGGAATTTTCGCAACTACCCAGAGTACTAGCACGCCGTCGTAGCCCGTGCCTGGAACGCCGTCGCAGCCCGTTCCAACGTACCCTTGCTTTGAGCATGCTAGAACCTTCAACAACGATGAGATCTAAGCCTCCAAGTCATCCTCCTCGACGACCATCCATACTAGCTCAAGCGCCTCTCAAGCTAACCATTATCACCAACCCGGATCGCATCACCGAGTATCAACATAACTTTGCACGTCGTCGCAGCCCGTGCTTGGAACGTCATCATGACCCGTTCCATCTCAACATCACACTTTGCTTCATCGCATCATAGCAAAGTCTCATCTCAACATCATGGCTTGCCTTCTCGCATCATGGCAAAGTCCCATCTCGATCTCATACTTCGCCTCTTCGCATCATGGCAAAGTCCCTCATCATCGAATCCATCCATATGAGCTTCCACATCCGCTTCATATGCCATCGGCAGCTTTCAACATTCAAGAGCCTTTCCACTTAGCTTTTGAATCACCTTCAACCATCTTGTTCCAAATCAACTACAAGCTAACTTGGAGCAATCACATCTAACATACATTCAAACATTCAAGCATTCAAACAAGATATATTAAGCAATATCAACTATAATGGCAATTTCGTAATTAAGTGAGCAAAAGTCCAACATATGTGAAATCATGGTTTTTAACATAGATCTATCAAATCTAAAACATGGGTTTTGTCTCTAATACTTGATAAATAACTTCTATAGATAAACATCTTCAAATATGATGGATCTACATGCAGACTTAAGGAAAATGCGAGAAAACGCTAACTTTAACACATAAACATATCACCAATCCCATATACTCCTTTGGATCCGCGTGAGAGATAACTACCACTCACCAAATCACCCAAACACCTCAAAAACACAACACTCCAGATCTGGACAGCGAAGATCACGGCTTGATCCGGCGAAATCTCACTTGAAACGATGAATTCTAGCTCAAACGGATGAAGATCTTCAACTTGGACACTTGGATCTTCGATCTTGATCTTCGATCTTCAATGGATGTTAGCACTTGGTAGAAGTAGAGAAAGAAGTGAAGAAAATACTGAAGTCGAGTCTTCAAAATGGCAGCACTTCGTTGCTTCAAAAACCGGTGCCAAAAAGTGAGCCGAACACCTCTATTTATAGGCTGGACACACCATGAGTCGTCGCCCCTATGAGTCGGTCCCGACTCATCATGAGTCGTTTACGACTCATCCAAACCTTACGACCTATCAGCCAAAGCCGCTACGACTCAACTGAACACACGACTCATACACTAAGCCATCCACACGACTTAACAACCCAGGCCGACTCAACACCTACCGACACAAGCGCTAACGACCTAACACTCATCACCTTAACACCTAGCCGACACAAGAACCTGCCGACTCAAAGACCTTACGAGACATGACTTAGCGACTTCAACTTATAGCCGACCTAACGACACACACGAGCTAACACACACGAGCTAACACACACGAGCTAACACACACGAGCTAACAACATATGCCTTAACTCGTATACGAGTTACGACCTATCCATCCCAACAGCACACTACCTAAGTCCTCAACGACTCATCTACCATATGACTTATCTCCTTAACCCGGTCACGGCTCATCTAGCCTTTGCCGACTCAACATGAGTCGTCCACGACTCATTATCATGCCGACCTAACCCCTCAACAACTCAAGACCTACCGACTCAACTCCTCACGACCCAAGCTCCCTTAAGCCGCTAACCCATGAGTCGGCTAACACTTAAGTCGGCAAATTCTATGACTCGGTAACACTTAAGTCGGTCACACCCTTATCTCGGCCAACTCTTTAAACCACTACCCCTATGAGTCGCCTAAGCTTCATGAGTCGGTCCCCCATGAGTCGTTTATGACTTAAATCCTTGCTAACTCGAACACGACCTAACCTATGAGTCGGTTACGACTCAAACCTTAACTCGGCTATGCCCATGAGTCGGTCACGACTCATTACCTCACCCGGGTCAACTTCTAAACGACTCGAGCTAGAGACATCACAAACAACACTAACAACCTGCAAATTCTACGATTTATCGACACGTAAAATACGGGTCGTTACAATAGCTGTAGAACTCACAGATACCTTCGTTTTGACTGGTTGTGGCTCCCGTAACTCTAAACGAGCCGAGAGTTATGGCCCTCTGAAGAATTGATATCCATAGGGTGCAACATCTACGGTGCAAGGTGCAACATCCGTCCAAAATGAAGAAACAGTCCCGTACGACCTTTAGAAATGGGTGCATGGATTGGAAACGGTGCAGTACCATGGTGCACCACTCTCCAGCGATGGTAAATCATAGACCAGCCACGGGAATTCCCTTTTACAGAAAAATCCACGTGACGAAAAAACGAAGGGTAAAAAACTTCCGTGACCCGATTGAGGTTCGGATAGGATTTTTTGGGTATGAAACTAACCAGCGACGGCTGAAAGCCGTCATTGCTGTAGAACTCACAGATACCTTCGTTTTGACAGGTTATGGCTCCCGTAACTCTAAACGAGCCAAGAGTTATGGCCCTCCGAAGAATCGATATCCACAGGGTGCAACATCTACGGTGCAAGGTGCAACATCCGTCGAAAATGACGAAACAGTGCCGTACGACCTTTAGAAATGGATGCATGGATTGGAAACGGTGTAGTACCATGGTGCACCACTCTCCAGCGTTGGTAAATCATAGACCAGCCACGGGGATCCCGTTTTACAGAAAAAATCCACGTGACGAAAAAACGAAGGGTAAAAAACTTCCATGACACGATTGAGGTTCAGATAGGATTTTTTCGGTATGAAACTAACCAGTGACGGCTGAAAGCAGTCACAGATGTAGAACTCACAGATACCTTCGTTTTGACTGGTTGTGGCTCCCGTAGCTCTAAACGAGCCAAGAGTTATGGCCCTCCGAAGAATCGATATCCACAGGGTGCAACATCTACGGTGCAAGGTGCAACATCCGTCCAAAATGACGAAACAGTGCCGTACGACCTTTAGAAATGGGTGCATGGATTGGAAACGGTGCAGTACCATGGTCCAACACTCTCCAGCGTTGGTTAATCATAGACCAGCCACGAGGATCCCGTTTTACAGAAAAAATCCACGTGACGAAAAAACGAAGGGTGAAAAACTTCCATGGCCCGATCGAGGTTCGGATAGGATTTTTTGGGTATGAAATTAACCAGCGACAGCTGAAAGCCGTCATAGTTATAGAACTCACAGATACCTTCATTTTGATAGGTAGTGGCTCCCGTAACTCTAAACGAGCCAAGAGTTATGGCCCTTCGAAGAATCGATATACACAGGGTGCAACATCTACGGTGCAAGGTGCAACATCCGTCCAAAATGACGAAACAGTGCCGTACGACCTTTAGAAATGGGTGCATGGATTGGAAACGGTGCAGTACCTTGGTGCACCACTCTCCAGCGTTGGTAAATCATAGACCAGCCACGGGGATCCCGTTTTACAGAAAAAATCCACGTGACGAAAAAACGAAGGGTAAAAAACTTCCATGACCCGATTGAGGTTCGGATAGGATTTTTTGGGTATTAAACTAACCAGTGACGGCTGAAAGCTGCCATAGCTGTAGAACTCACAGATACCATCATTTTGACTATTTATGGCTCCCGTAACTCTAAACGAGCCAAGAGTTATGGCCCTCCGAAGAATCGATATCCACAGGGTGCAACATCTACGGTGCAAGGTGCAACATATGTCCAAAATGACGAAACAGTGCCGTACGACATTTAGAAATGGGTGCATGGATTTGAAACAGTGCAGTACCATGGTGCACCACTCTCCAGCGATGGTAAATCATAGACCAGGCGTGGGAATTCCCTTTTACAGAAAAAATCCACGTGACGAAAAAACGAAGGGTAAAAAACTTCCATGACCCGATCGTGGTTCGGATAGGATTTTTTAGGTATGAAACTAACCAGTGACGGCTGAAAGCTGTCACAGATGTAGAGCTCACAGATACCTTCGTTTTGACAGGTTGTGGCTCCCGTAACTCTAAACGAGCCAAGAGTTATGGCCCTCCAAAGAATCGATATCCATAGGGTGCAACATCTACGGTGCAATGTGCAACATCCGTCCAAAATGACGAAACAGTGCCGTACGACCTTTAGAAATGGGTGCATGGATTGGAAACGGTGCAGTACCATGGTGCACCACTCTCCAGCGTTGGTAAATAATAGACCAGCCACGGGGATCCCGTTTTACAGAAAAAATCCACGTGACGAAAAAACGAAGGGTAAAAAACTTCCATGACCCGATTGAGGTTCGGATAGTATTTTTTGGGTATGAAACTAACCGGTGACGGCTGAAAGCAGTCATAGCTGTAGAACTCACAGATACCTTCGTTTTGATTGCTTGTGGCTCCCGTAACTCTAAACGAGCCGAGAGTTATGGCCCTCCGAAGAATCGATATCCACAGGGTGCAACATCTACGGTGCAAGGTGCAACAACCGTCCAAAATGACGAAACAGTGTCGTACGACCTTTAGAAATGGGTGCATGGATTTGAAACGGTGCAGTACCATAGTGCACCACTCTACAGCGTTGGTAAATCATAGACCAGCCACGGAGATCCCGTTTTACAGAAAAAATACACTTGACGAAAAAACGAAGGGTAAAAAACTTCCATGACCCGATTGAGGTTCGGATAGGATTTTTTGGTTATGAAACTAACCAGCGACGGCTGAAAGCCGTTACAGCTGTAGAACTCACAGATACCTTCGTTTTGACTGGTTGTGGCTCCCGTAACTCTAAACGAGCCAAGAGTTATGGCCCTCCGAAGAATCGATATCCACAGGGTGCAACATCTACGGTGCAAGGTGCAACATCCGTCCAAAATGATGAAACAGTGCCGTACGACCTTTAGAAATGGGTGCATGGATTGGAAACAGTGCAGTACCATGGTGCACCACTCTCCAGCGTTGGTTAATCATAGATCAGCCGCGGGGATCCCGTTTTACAGAAAAAATCCACGTGACGAAAAAACGAAGGGTAAAAAACTTCCATGGCCCGATTGAGGTTCGGATAGGATTTTTTGGGTATGAAACTAACCAGTGACGGCTGAAAGCAGTCACAGCTGTAGAACTCACAGATACCTTCGTTTTGACTGGTTGTGGCTCCCGTAACTCTAAACGAGCCAGGAGTTATGGCCCTCCGACGAATCGATATCCACAGGGTGCAACATCTACGGTGCAAGGTGAAACATCCGTCCAAAATGAAGACACAGTGCCGTACGACCTTTAGAAATGGGTGCATGGATTGGAAACAGTGCAGTACCATGGTGCACCACTCTCCAGCGTTGGTAAATCATAGACCAGCCACGGGGATCCCGTTTTACAGAAAAAATCCACGTGACGAAAAAACGAAGGGTAAAAAACTTCCATGACCCGATTGAGGTTCAGATACGATTTTTTGGGTATGAAACTAACCAGTGACGGCTGAAAGCAGTCACAGCTGTAGTACTCACAGATACCTTCGTTTTGACTGGTTGTGGCTCCCGTAACTCTAAACGAGCCAAGAGTTATGGCCCTCCGAAGAATCGATATCCATAGGGTGCAACATCCGTCCAAAATGACGAAACAATGCGTACGACCTTTAGAAACGGGTGCATGGATTGAAAACGGTGCAGTACCATGGTGCACCACTCTCCAGCATTGGTGAATCATAGACCAGCCACGGGGATCCCGTTTTACAGAAAAAATCCACGTGACGAAAAAACAAAGGAAAAAACTTCCATGACCCGATTGAGGTTCGGATAGGATTTTTTAGGTATGAAACTAACCAGTGAAGGCTGAAAGCTGTCACAGCTGTAGAACTCACAGATACCTTCGTTTTGATTGGTTGTGGCTCCCGTAACTCTAAACGAGCCAAGAGTTATGGCCCTCCGAAGAATTGATATCCATAGGGTGCAACATCTACGGTGCAAGGTGCAACATCCGTCCAAAATGAAAAAACAGTGCCGTACGACCTTTAGAAATGGGTGCATGGATTGGAAACGGTGCAGTACCATGGTGCACCACTCTCCAGCGATGGTAAATCATAGACCAGCCACGGGAATTCCCTTTTACAGAAAAATCCACGTGACGAAAAAACGAAGGGTAAAAAACTTCCGTGACCCGATAGAGGTTCGGATAGGATTTTTTGGGTATGAAACTAACCAGCGACGGCTGAAAGCCATCATAGCTGTAGAACTCACAGATACCTTCGTTTTGACAGGTTATGGCTCCCGTAACTCTAGACGAGCCAAGAGTTATGGCCCTCCGAAGAATCGATATCCACAGGGTGCAACATCTACGGTGCAAGGTGCAACATCCGTCCAAAATGACGAAACAGTGCCGTACGACCTTTAGAAATGGATGCATGGATTGGAAACGGTGCAGTACCATGGTGCACCACTCTCCAGCGTTGGTAAATCATAGACCAGCCACGGGGATCCCGTCTTACAGAAAAAATCCACGTGACGAAAAAACGAAGGGTAAAAAACTTCCATGACCCGATTGAGGTTCAGATAGGATTTTTTCGGTATGAAACTAACCAGCGACGGCTGAAAGCCGTCACAGCTGTAGAGCTCACAGATACCTTCGTTTTTTCGTCACATGGATTGGAAACGGTGCAGTACCATGGTGCACCACTCTCCAGCGTTGGTAAATCATAGACCAGCTACGGGGATCCCGTTTTACAGAAAAAATCCACGTGACGCAAAAACGAAGGGTAAAAAACTTCCATGACCCGATTGAGGTTCAGATAGGATTTTTTCGGTATGAAACTAACCAGTGACGGCTGAAATCTGTCACAGATGTAGAACTCACAGATACCTTCTTTTTGACTAGTTGTGGCTCCCGTAGCTCTAAACGAGCCAAGAGTTATGGCCCTCCGAAGAATCGATATCCACAGGGTGCAACATCTACGGTGCAAGGTGCAACTTCCGTCCAAAATGACGAAACAGTGCCGTACGACCTTTAGAAATGGGTGCATGGATTGGAAACGGTGCAGTACCATGGTGCACCACTCTCTAGCGTTGGTCAATCATAGACCAGCCGCGGGGATCCCGTTTTACAGAAAAAATCCACGTGACGAAAAAACGAAGGGTAAAAAACTTCCATGGCCCGATTGAGGTTCGGATAGGATTTTTTGGGTATGAAACTAACCAGTGACGGCTGAAAGCAGTCACAGCTGTAGAACTCACAGATACCTTCGTTTTGACTGGTTGTGGCTCCCGTAACTCTAAACGAGCCAGGAGTTATGGCCCTCCGACAAATCGATATCCACAGGGTGCAACATCTACGGTGTAAGGTGCAACATCCGTCCAAAATGACGAAACAGTGTCGTACGACCTTTAGAAATGGGTGCATGGATTGGAAACGGTGCAGTACCATGGTGCACCACTTTCCAGCGTTGGTAAATCATAGACCAGCCACGGGGATCCCGTTTTACAGAAAAAATCCACGTGACGAAAAAACGAAGGGTAAAAAACTTGCATGACCCGATTGAGGTTCGGATACATTTTTTGGGTATGAAACTAACCAGTGACGGCTGAAAGCTGTCACAGCTGTAGTACTCACAGATACCTTCGTTTTGACTGGTTGTGGCTCCCGTAACTCTAAACGAGCCAAGAGTTATGGCCCTCCGAAGAATCGATATCCATAGGGTGCAACATCCGTCCAAAATGACGAAACAATGCGTACGACCTTTAGAAACGGGTGCATGGATTGAAAACGGTGCAGTACCATGGTGCACCACCCTCCAGCATTGGTAAATCATAGACCAGCCACGGGGATCCCGTTTTACAGAAAAAATCCACGTGACGAAAAAACGAAGGAAAAAACTTCCATGACCCGATTGAGGTTCAGATAGGATTTTTTCGGTATGAAACTAACCAGTGACGGCTGAATTCTGTCACAGATGTAGAACTCACAGATACCTTCTTTTTGACTGGTTGTGGCTCCCGTAGCTCTAAACGAGCCAAGAGTTATGGCCCTCCGAAGAATCGATATCCACAGGGTGCAACATCTACGGTGCAAGGTACAACATCCGTCCAAAATGACGAAACAGTGCCGTACGACCTTTAGAAATGGGTGCATGGATTGGAAACGGTGCAGTACCATGGTGCACCACTCTCTAGCGTTGGTCAATCATAGACCAGCCGCGGGGATCCCGTTTTACAGAAAAAATCCACGTGACGAAAAAACGAAGTGTAAAAAACTTCCATGGCCCGATTGAGGTTCGGATAGGATTTTTTGGGTATGAAACTAACCAGTGACGGCTGAAAGCAGTCACAGCTGTAGAACTCACAGATACCTTCGTTTTGACTGGTTGTGGCTCCCGTAACTCTAAACGAGCCAGGAGTTATGGCCCTCCGACGAATCGATATCCACAGGGTGCAACATCTACGGTGTAAGGTGCAACATCCGTCCAAAATGACGAAACATTGCCGTACGACCTTTAGAAATGGGTGCATGGATTGGAAACGGTGCAGTACCATGGTGCACCACTCTCCAGCGTTGGTAAATCATAGACCAGCCACGGGGATCCCGTTTTACAGAAAAAATCCACGTGACGAAAAAACGAAGGGTAAAAAACTTCCATGACCCGACTGAGGTTCGGATACATTTTGTGGGTATGAAACTAACCAGTGACGGCTGAAAGCTGTCACAGTTGTAGTACTCACAGATACCTTCGTTTTGACTGGTTGTGGCTCCCGTAACTCTAAACGAGCCAAGAGTTATGGCCCTCCGAAGAATCGATATCCATAGGGTGCAACATCCGTCCAAAATGACGAAACAATGCGTACGACCTTTAGAAACGGGTGCATGGATTGAAAATGGTGCAGTACCATGGTGCACCACCCTACAGCATTGGTAAATCATAGACCAGCCACGGGGATCTCGTTTTACAGAAAAAATCCACGTGACGAAAAAACGAAGGAAAAAACTTCCATGACCCGATTGTGGTTCGGATAGGATTTTTTGGGTATGAAACTAACCAGTGAAGGCTGAAAGCTGTCACAGCTGTAGAACTCACAGATAGCTTCGTTTTGACTGGTTGTGGCTCCCGTAACTCTAAACGAGCCAAGAGTTATGGCCCTCCGAAGAAGTGATATCCATAGGGTGCAACATCTACGGTGCAAGGTGCAACATCCGTCCAAAATGAAAAAACAGTGCCGTACGACCTTTAGAAATGGGTGCATGGATTGGAAACGGTGCAGTACCATGGTGCACCACTCTCCAGCGATGGTAAATCATAGACCAGCCACGGGAATTCCCTTTTACAGAAAAATCCACGTGACGAAAAAACGAAGGGTAAAAAACATCCTTGACCCGATTGAGGTTCGGATTGGATTTTTTGGGTATGAAACTAAACAGCGACAGCTGAAAGCCGTCATAGCTGTAGACCTCACAGATACCTTCGTTTTGACAGGTTATGGCTCCCGTAACTCTAAACGAGCCAAGAGTTATGGCCCTCCGAAGAATCGATATCCACAGGGTGCAACATCTACGATGCAAGGTGCAACATCCGTCCAAAATGACGAAACAGTGCCGTACGACCTTTAGAAATGGATGCATGGATTGGAAACGGTGCAGTACCATGGTGCACCACTCTCCAGCGTTGGTAAATCATAGACCAGCCACGGGGATCCCGTTTTACAGAAAAAATCAACGTGACGAAAAAACGAAGGGTAAAAAACTTCCATGACCTGATTGAGGTTCGGATAGGATTTTTTGGATATGAAACTAACCAGTGACGGCTGAAAGCTGTCACAGATGTAGAACTCACAGATACCTTCGTTTTGACAGGTTATGGCTCCCGTACTCTAAACGAGCCAAGAGTTATGGCCCTCCGAAGAATTGATATCCATAGGGTGCAACATCTACGGTGCAAGGTGCAACATCCGTCCAAAATGAAAAAACAGTGCCGTACGACCTTTAGAAATGGGTGCATGGATTGGAAACGGTGCAGTACCATGGTGCACCACTCTCCAGCGATGGTAAATCATAGACCAGCCACGGGAATTCCCTTTTACAGAAAAATCCACGTGACGAAAAAACGAAGGGTAAAAAACTTCCGTGACCCGATTGAGGTTCGGATAGGATTTTTTGGGTATGAAACTAACCAGCGACGGCTGAAATCCGTCATAGCTGTAGAACTCACAGATACCTTCGTTTTGACAGGTTATGGCTCCCGTAACTCTAAACGAGCCAAGAGTTATGGCCCCCCGAAGAATCGATATCCACAGGGTGCAACATCTACGGTGCAAGGTGCAACATCCGTCCAAAATGACGAAACAGTGCCGTACGACATTTAGAAATGGATGCATGGGTTGGAAACGGTGCAGTACCATGGTGCACCACTCTCCAGCGTTGGTAAATCATAGACCAGCCACGGAAATCTCGTTTTACAGAAAAAATCCACGTGACGAAAAAACGAAGGGTAAAAAACTTCCATGACCCGATTGAGGTTCAGATAGGATTTTTTCGGTATGAAACTAACCAGCGACGGCTGAAAGCCGTCACAGCTGTAGAACTCAAAGATACCTTCGTTTTTTCGTCACATGGATTGGAAACGGTGCAGTACCATGGTGCACCACTCTCCAGCGTTGGTAAATCATAGACCAGCCACGGGGATCCCGTTTTACAGAAAAAATCCACGTGACGATAAAACGAAGGGTAAAAAACTTCCATGACCCGATTGAGGTTCAGATAGGATTTTTTCGGTATGAAACTAACCAGTGACGGCTGAAATCTGTCACAGATGTAGAACTCACAGATACCTTCGTTTTGACTGGTTGTGGCTCCCGTAGCTCTAAACGAGCCAAGAGTTATGGCCCTCCGAAGAATCGATATCCACAGGGTGCAACATCTACGGTGCAAGGTGCAACATCCGTCCAAAATGACGAAACAGTGCCATACGACCTTTAGAAATGGGTGCATGGATTGGAAACGGTGCAGTACCATGGTGCACCACTCTCCAGCGTTGGTCAATCATAGACCAGCCGCGGGGATCCCGTTTTACAGAAAAAATCCACGTGACGAAAAAACGAAGGGTAAAAAACTTCCATGGCCCGATTGAGGTTCGGATAGGATTTTTTGGGTATGAAACTAACCAGTAACGGCTGAACGCAGTCACAGCTGTAGAACTCAAAGATACCTTCGTTTTGACTGGTTGTGGCTCCCGTAACTCTAAACGAGCCAGGAGTTATGGCCCTCCGACGAATCGATATCCACAGTGTGCAACATCTACGGTGTAAGGTGCAACATCCGTCCAAAATGACGAAACAGTGCCGTACGACCTTTAGAAATGGGTGCATGGATTGGAAACGGTGCAGTACCATGGTGCACCACTCTCCAGCGTTGGTAAATCATAGACCAGCCACAGGGATCCCGTTTTACAGAAAAAATCCACGTGACGGAAAAACGAAGGGTAAAAAACTTCCATGACCCGATTGAGGTTCGGATAGTATTTTTTGGTATGAAACTAACCAGTGAAGGATGAAAGCTGTCACAGCTGTGGAACTCACAAATACCTTCGTTTTGACTGGTTGTGGATCCCGTAACTCTAAACGAGCCAAGAGTTATGGCCCTCCGAAGAATTGATATCCATAGGGTGCAACATCTACGGTGCAAGGTGCAACATCCGTCCAAAATGAAGAAACAGTGCCGTACGACCTTTAGAAATGGGCGTATGGATTGGAAACGGTGCAGTACCATGGTGCACCACTCTCCAGCGATGGTAAATCATAGACCAGCAACGGGAATTCCCTTTTACAGAAAAATCCACGTGACGAAAAAACGAAGGGTAAAAAACTTCCGTGACCCGATTGAGGTTCGGATAGGATTTTTTGGGTATGAAACTAACCAGCGACAGCTGAAAGCCGTCATAGCTATAGAACTCATAGATACCTTCGTTTTGACAGGTTATGGCTCCCGTAACTCTAAACGAGCCAAGAGTTATGGCCCTTCGAAGAATCGATATCCACAGGGTGCAACATCTACGGTGCAGGGTGCAACATCCGTCCAAAATGACGAAACAGTGCCGTACGACCTTTAGAAATGGGTGCATGGATTTGAAACGGTGCAGTACCATGGTGCACCACTCTCCAGCGTTGGTAAATCATAGACCAGCCACGGGGATCCCGTTTTACAAAAAAAATCCACGTGACGAAAAAACGAAGGGTAAAAAACTTCCATGACCCGATTGAGGTTCGGATAGGATTTTTTGGGTATGAAACTAACCAGTGACGGCTGAAAGCTGCCATAGCTGTAGAACTCACAGATACCATCATTTTGACTAGTTATGGCTCCCGTAACTCTAAACGAGCCAAGAGTTATGGCCCTGCGAAGAATCGATATCCACAGGGTGCAACATCTACGGTGCAAGGTGCAACATCCGTCCAAAATGACGAAACAGTGCCGTAGGACATTTAGAAATGGGTGCATGGATTTGAAACAGTGCAGTACCATGGTGCACCACTCTCCAGCGATGGTAAATCATAGACCAGGCGCGGGAATTCCCTTGTATAGAAAAAATCCACGTGACGAAAAAACGAAGGGTAAAAAACTTCCATGACCCGATTGAGGTTCGGATAGGATTTTTTAGGTATGAAACTAACCAGCGACGGCTGAAAGCTGTCACAGCTGTAGTACTCACAGATACCTTCGTTTTGACTGGTTGTGGCTCCCGTAACTCTAAACGAGCCAAGAGTTATGGCCCTCCGAAGAATCGATATCCATAGGGTGCAACATCCGTCCAAAATGACGAAACAATGCGTGCGACCTTTAGAAACGGGTGCATGGATTGAAAACGGCGTAGTACCATGGTGCACCACTCTCCAGCATTGGTAAATCATAGACCAGCCACGGGGATCCCGTTTTACAGAAAAAATCCACGTGACGAAAAAACGAAGGAAAAAACTTCCATGACCCGATTGAGGTTCGGATAGGATTTTTTGGGTATGAAACTAACCAGTGAAGGCTGAAAGCTGTCACAGCTGTAGAACTCACAGATACCTTCGTTTTGACTGGTTGTGGCTCCCGTAACTCTAAACGAGCCAAGATTTATGGCCCTCCGAAGACTTGATATCCATAGGGTGCAACATTTACGGTGCAAGGTGCAACATCCGTTCAAAATGAAAAAACAGTGCCGTACGACCTTTAGAAATGGGTGCATGGATTGGAAACGGTGCAGTATCATGGTGCACCACTCTCCAGCGATGGTAAATCATAGACCAGCCACGGGAATTCCCTTTTACAGAAAAATCCACGTGACGAAAAAACGAAGGGTAAAAAACTTCCATGACCCGATTGAGGTTCGGATAGGATTTTTTGGGTATGAAACTAACCAGCGACGGCTGAAAGCCGTCATAGCTGTAGAACTCACAGATACCTTCGTTTTGCTAGGTTGTGGCTCCCGTAACTCTAAACGAGCCAAGAGTTATGGCCCTCCGAAGAATCGATATCCACAGGGTGCAACATCTACGGTGCAAGGTGCAACATCCGTCCAAAATGACGAAACAGTGCCGTACGACCTTTAGAAATGGATGCATGGCTTGGAAATGGTGCATTACCATGGTGCACCACTCTCCAGCGTTGGTAAATCATAGACCAGCCACGGGGACCCCGTTTTACAGAAAAAATCCACGTGACGAAAAAACGAAGGGTAAAAAACTTCCATGACCCGATTGAGGTTCAGATAGGATTTTTTCGGTATGAAACTAACCAGTAACAGTTGAAAGCTGTCACAGATGTAGAACTCACAGATACCTTCGTTTTGACTCGTTGTGGCTCCCGTAGCTCTAAACGAGCCAAGAGTTATGGCCCTCCGAAGAATCGATATCCACAGGGTGCAACATCTACGGTGCAAGGTGCAACATCCGTCCAAAATGACGAAACAGTGCCGTTGTGACGACCGCCCATGACTCCCGCACCAAAACAGGGGAAAAGTGCGCTGAAAGGTGTGCAAGGCAGCCATGGACGATAGTCAGGGTAAAATAAAATCGCAGAATCTCTATCGTAACTCACAGCGCATGGATAAAATACAATAGAGAAATAATATAGTGAAGCCTCATAACAGAAAATCATCATATAGCATCATAGTAGTTTTATACAATCATCTCAACAAATCCATACAACAAGACCTCACTACATAACACTCAGTCAAATACAGCAGCGGATACCCAGTACATATAAAAAGAAATAATATGCATAGCCTCCTGCTCGTCTTCGTCATCATCAGTGGAGAACTCTAAGCACAGCACCTGCCACCTGCTACCTAGTCTGCCCATCCCAACATGGATGAACAGCCCAAGGTAATAAGAGGAGACATAAAACCTTGAGTCAGACAAAGTCTTAGTGAGCAGTAAATTAACTATCAAACATACCAAAAGAGCATAAGGGATAAAAGGAATAGGAAACAAACCATCCCACTCCACCTCTTTCTACAGTGATAGCCCCCAGACATACACTAAAGAGAAGCAAGCATAACATAGCAGATAATTAAGGTAAAGCAATAATCACTCGAGTCAAGGACGATGCTTTCCAAATACAAACCCCCAAGGCCTAAACCAAGATCAGATAAGCACCCAGAAAACACCGCTCTTGAGACCGAATGATAATACAACCAAACATCCATGACTCTGGCTATCACTGTTATCATTGCCGGGATACCACCGTTAGTTGAATGACCACCTGTCAAGGGCTAATGGTAACCCCGGTCTAGTCATAACTCCGCACGTCATCGTGACCCGTGCCTAAGCCGAACGCATCAGCCCAGAGTACTAGCACGTCATCGTGACCCGTGCCTGGAACGTCATCGTGACCCGTTCCAACGTACCCTTGCTTTGAGTATGCTAGAACCTTCAACAACGATGAGATCTCAGCCTCCTAGTCATCCTCCTCGATGACTATTTCCATACTAGCTCAAGCGCCTCTCAAGCTAACCATTATCCACCCCAACCCGGACCGCATCACCGAGTTATAACTTTGCACGTCGTCATGACCCGTGCTTGGAACGTCTTCGTGACCCGTCCCATCACAACATATGTCTTGCCTCATCACATCATAGCAAAGTCTCTCATCTTGGAACGTCCTCATGACCCGTCCCATCTTAACATCACACTTCGCTTCATCGCACCATAGCAAAGTTCCATCTCGATCTCATGCTTTGCTTCCTCGCATCATGGCAAAGACCATCGTCATCAAATCCATCCATATGAGCTTCCACATCCGCTTCATATGCTACAGGCAGCTTCCACCATTCAAGAGCCTTTCTACTTAGCTTTTGAATCATCTCGAACCATCTTGTTCCAAATCAACTACAAGCTAACTTGGAGCAATCAAATCTATCATACATTCACACAATCAATCATTAATACAACCAATCAAGCATTCAAACAAGATCTAACAAGCAATATCAAGTATAATGGCAATTTCGTAAATAAATAAGCAAAAGTCCAACATGCATGATTCATAGGTTTTTAGCATAGATCTATCAAATATAAAACATGGGTTTTGTCTCTAACACTTGCTAAATAAACTTGCATAAGTAAACATATTCAAAAATGATGGATCTACATGCAGACTTTAGGAAAATGCGAAAAATCACTATCTTAAACACATAAACAAGCCACCGATCCAATATACTCCTTTGGGTCCGCGTGAGAGATAACCACCACTCACCAAATCACCCAAACACTTCAAAAACTAAACACTTCAGATCTGGACAGCGGAGATCAAGGCTTGATCCGGCAATATCTCGCTTCAATCGATGAAATCTAGCTCGAACGGTGTAACGACCCGTATTTTACGTGTCGATAAATCGTGGAATTTACAGGTCATTAGTGTTGTTTGTGTTGCTTCTAGCTTGAGTCGTTTAGAAGTTGACCCGGGTGAAGTGATGAGTCGTGACCGACTCATGGGCATAGCCGAGTTAGTGGGATGAGTCGTTGCCGAGTTAACTAGTGTCAGCGACTTAAGGGTTAGATTGTGTTCGAGTTACGACTCAGGGGGTCTGCCGAGTTAGTATGTGACCGAGTCAAGAGGAGGAACGACTCATGGTCTAGGCCGAGACAGTGGTTTAAGGGTTAGAACCGACCTAAGGAGTAGCCGAGTTAAGGCTTGAGTCGTGACCGACTCATAGGCATAGCAGAGTTAGGTGATGAGTCGTGACCGACTCATAGGGACCGACTCAAGAAGTTAGGCGACTCATGGAATTGGCCGAGATAAGGATGGACCGACCTATAGGGTGACCGACTTAAGTGTTAGCCGACTCATGGGTAGTTGAGTCGGGTGGATAGTTGAGTCGTACAGGCGGCTTAGTGTTAGGTCGTGAGTCGGCATCATAGTTGAGTCGTGTACATGCCATTGTGTGCGTGTCTGTGTAGAGCTTGAGTCGGTAGGTGCTGAGTCGGCGGAGGCTTATTGAGTCGTGTCTAGGATAAGCGGCTTATAGGTTAAGTCGTGAGGCACTGTATTTGTGTTGAGTCGGCCTAGTGCATGAGTCGTAAGTCGGCTAGGTTGAGTCGTGTGTCGGTAGGTGTTGAGTCGGCTAGGCATAGGCCGTTGGGGTTGTTGAGTCGGCATGGGATGAGTCGGGGGCGACTCAGGAGTTGGGTCGGCGACGAGTTATGGGAGACGACTCATGGGGGATCCAGCCTATAAATAGAGGGGTTCGGCTCACTTTTTGGCACCGGATTTTGAAGCGACGAAGTGCTGCCATTTTGAAGACTTGTCTACAACATTTCTTCATCTTCTTTTCTCCATTCCAATCAAGTGTTAGCATCCATCCAAGATCGAAGATCGAGATCGAAGATCCAAGTGTCCAAGTTGAAGATCTTCATCCGTTCAAGCTAGATTTCATCGTTTTGAGTGAGATTTCGCCGGATCAAGCCGTGATCTTCGCTGTCCAGATCTGAAGTGTTTAGATTTTAAGGTGTTTGGGTGATTTGGTGAGTGGTAGTTATCTCTCACGCGGATCCAAAGGAGTATATTGGATTGGTGACTTGTTTATGTGTTAAAGTTAGCGTTTTCTCGCATTTTCCTTAAGTCTGTATGTGGATCCATCATGTTTGAAGATGTTTATCTATAGAAGTTATTTATCAAGTATTAGAAACAAAACCCATGTTTTAGATTTGATAGATCTATGCTAAAAACCATGATTTCATATGTGTTAGACTTTTGCTCATTTAATTACGAAATTGCCATTATGAATGATATTGCTTGATAGATCTTGTTTGAATGCTTGAATGTTTGAATGAATGATAGATTTGATTGATCCAAGTTAGCTTGTAGTTGATTTGGAACAAGATGGTTGAGGATGATTCAAAAGCTAAGTGGAAAGGCTCTTGAATGTTGAAAGCTGCCGATGGCATATGAAGCGGATGTGGAAGCTCATATGGTTGGATTCGATGATGATGGACTTTGCCATGATGCGAAGAGGCGAAGTATGAGATTGAGATGAGACTTTGTTGTGATGCGATGAGGCAAAGTTTGGTGTTGAGATGGGACGGGTCACGATGACGTTCCATGCACGGGCTGCGACGACGTGCAAAGTTATGTTGATAACTCGGTGATGCGATCCGGGTTGGTGATAATGGTTAGCTTGAGAGGCGCTTGAGCTAGTATGGAAGTAGTGGTCAAGGAGGATGACTAGAAGGCTGAGATCTCATCGTTGTTGAAGGTTCTAGCATGCTCAAAGCAAGAGTACGTTGGAACGGGCTGCGACGACGTTCCAGGCACGGGCTGCGACGACGTGCTAGTACTCTGGGTAGTTGCGAAAATTCCTAGGCACGGGCTGCGACGACGTGCGGAGTTATGGCTAGAACCGGGGTTACCATTAGCCATTGACGGATGGTCATTCAACTAACGGTGGAATCATGGCAATGATAACAGTGATAGCCAGAGTCATGGATGATTGGTTGTATTATCATTCGGCCTCAAGAGTGGTGTTTTCTGGGTGCTTATCTGATCTTGGTTTAGGCCTTGGGGGTTTGTATTTGGAAAGCATCACCCTTGACTCGAGTGATTATTGCTTTACTTTAATTATCTGCTATGTTATGTTTGCTTCTCCTTAGTGTGTGTCTGGGGGCTATCACTGTAAGAAGAGGTGGAG
The DNA here is from genome assembly GCA_030765085.1 of Allium cepa. Classification (NCBI taxonomy): domain Eukaryota; kingdom Viridiplantae; phylum Streptophyta; class Magnoliopsida; order Asparagales; family Amaryllidaceae; genus Allium; species Allium cepa. The sequence goes on along the minus strand of CM060943.1, from coordinate 29,185,445 downwards.
TGGGATGGTTTGGTTCCTATTCCTTTTATCCCTTATGCTCTTTTGGTATGTTTGATAGTTAATTTACTGCTCACTAAGACTTTGTCTGACTCAAGGTTTTATGTCTCCTCTTATTACCTTGGGCTGTTCATCCATGTTTGGGATGGGCAGACTAGGTAGCAGGTGGCAGGTGCTGTTCTTGGATCTCTACGTTGATGATGACGAAGACGAGCAGGAGGCTATGCATATTATTTCCTATATGTACTGGGTATCCGCTGCCGTATTTGGTTGAGTGATTTGTAGTGAGGCTTTCATGTATGGAATTGTGTGGATGATTGTATAAAACTGCTATGTTGCTTATATGATGATATTATGTTCTATGGAGCTTCACCATATTATATTTCTCTATTGTATTTTATCCATGCGCTGTAAGTTATACGATAGATTCTGCGATGTTTATTCTACCCTTGACTATCGTCCATGGCTGCCTAGCACGTCTTTCAGCGCATTATTCCCTTGTTTAGTGCGGGAGTCATGGGCGGTCGTCACATTTGGTATCAGAGCTTTGGTTAATCGATTTTAGCCAACGCTCGCTGACGTAACTACGTAAGAGAGACGTAATTGTATTTTGATGGATGATTACTATATATAGTATAGTAGCTTAGATGGATTTGAACTCCTTTAGCAGTTGTTTCTTAAGGTGTTCTAATCATTCTTTTTACAGATATTAAGAATGAGTCGAAGTGAGAGACAAGCTGCGAGGGATAGTCGAGCTGCTAGGGAAGCTGTTGATTATGGAGCTATGTTTGAAGCTATGATGACTTCCATCATGAGGAGGGTACCAGCTTCAGGATCTTCTGTGGATGTGGGAGTTCAAGTCCAAGCTCCGAGACCGGTGGATTTTGCCAAGCTTTGTAAGGATTATACTTCTCTCGGAGGAAAAGCTTTCTTGGGAACAGAGTCGACTATTGAGGTACAGAGATGGATTGATTCTTGTCGAAGAATCTTTGGTGATCTAGGGATTGATGATGCAACCAAGAGAAAGTTGGCATCGAGACAGCTGTAGGGGAGAGCTGCTGATTGGTGGAATTCTATCACTATAGATACCCCAGAAGAGGAGATTACTTGGGAGCAATTCCAAGTTAGATTTGAGGCCAAGTTCATCTCCACTGTTCAGAAGTCTGCTTTGTTCAAGAGGTTTGTAGAACTCAAGCAAGGAGGGAGGCCTGTTCTTGAGTATATCTCTGAGTTCGAAGCTTTGTCTAAGTATGCCAGATCATATATTGACTCTCCCTACCAGAAGAATGAAAAGTTTGTGACTGGTCTGGATGCATATCTGGGAAGGCAGTTAGTGGATCATCTGGACGATCCATTTGAGAAGCTAGTGGAGAAAGCTCTCAGGCATGAGAGTTTGTTTCCGAGGGAAAGTTCTGTCGTTGCTGTAACCAGGGAAGGATCTAAACCACAGCAGAGTGGCAATAAGAAGAGGAAGCAGCAACAGCAGAAAAGTAAGGATGGCCAGAAGAAGCCAAAGGGCGAAGTGACCTGCTATAATTGCCAGAAGAAGGGCCATCTCTCCAAGGATTGTAGGAATCCAAAGGCGCCGGCGAAGTGCCACAACTGTGATAAGCCAGGGCATTTCAGGAGGGACTGTCCAGAGCCGAGGAAGGATAGGCAGGTTGTGCAAGCTTATGCTCTGGAAGCTGTGCCGTCGTCTTCAAGAGCTCCTACTGCTGAGGAGAAGGGGAAGAGTGTGGTGGTCCAAGGTACTCTTTCTATTTGCGGTGTTCCAGTTAGAGTGTTGTTTGATACTGGAGCGTCGCATTCTTTTGTTTGTGATGATTTGGTAGGCCGGTTGGGTTTGAAACCGGATATTGTTGATAGGCCATTGGTTGTGACTAATCCAGTTGGGGGTTCGTCATGTTTGTGTATGATATGCCATGGTCTAGTTGTATCGAGTCATGATTGTTCGTTTGTTTGTGATTGCTTTGTTCTGAACTTTGCGGGGTTCGGAATTATTTTGGGTATGGACTGGCTTAGGAAGTATGCGGCTAGGATTGATTGTGAGAGGCTGGAGGTGACAGTCGGGAATGTGGATGGGCGAAAGGTTGTGATACGATGTAAGCATGAAGAAGGCGTCTTCATGAGCTTCATGTATTCGCTGGTTGTTCCACGGGATGGACTGTCATCGGTGCCTATTGTGAATGGATTTGAGGATGTCTTTGACGAAGTCAAAGGGTTGCCGCCGCATAGGGAGATCGAGTTTCGTATCGATCTAGTTGAGGGAGCCAGACCTGTTGTGATGCCTCTTAGGCGGATGGCACCGAGGGAGCAGCAAGAGCTGAAGGTGCAAGTTGATGACCTTTTGCGGAAAGGATTCATTCGGAGAAGTGTGTCCGAATGGGGTGCGCCCATTGTGTTCGCAACCAAAGCGGATGGATCGTTAAGGTTGTGTGTGGATTATCGTGAGCTGAATAAGGTGACTAAGAAGAACAAGTATCCATTGCCGAGAATAGATGACTTGTTTGATCTGCTTCACGAGGCTAAGGTGTTTTCTCAGATGGATTTGGCAACGGGATTTCACTAGTTGAGAGTGGCGAAGGATAGTGTGCCGAAGACTGCTTTCAGGACACCATCCGGGTTTTATGAGTGGCGGGTAATGCCGTTTGGATTGACTAACGCGCCAGCATATTTTGTGGATCTTATGAATAGAGTGTTCAGAGATCAGTTGAATAAGTTCGTGCTTGTGTTCGTGGATGATATTCTGATTTATTCCAGAACTGAGGAAGAGCACAAGACGCACTTGAGGATTGTTTTGGAAACTTTACGGAAACATCAGCTGAAGGCCAAGTTTTCGAAGTGTCACTTCTGGAAGAGTGAAGTGAGGTTCTTAGGCCATGTTATCTCTGGAAATGGAATAGCGGTTGATCCCGCTAAGGTGGCAGCAATCCAGGATTGGGTTAGACCTAAGAATGCATCTGATGTAAGAAGTTTTCTTGGATTAGCAGGATATTATCGTCGGTTTATCAAAGACTTTTCCAAGATAGCTGCACCGTTGACAGGATTGACGAAAAAGAACCAAGTGTTCAGATGGGATGATAAGTGTGAGCAAGCTTTCGTAATCCTGAAAGAGCGACTGACGAGTGCTCCTGTTTTGACTATTCCTAGTGGGAATGATGAGATGGTGGTTTACACCGATGCATGTGGCACTGGACTTGGAGCGGTGCTAATGCAGAAGGATAAAGTTGTTGCGTATGCTAGTCGACAACTGAAGCCGCATGAAAGGAATTATCCGACTCATGATTTGGAGTTAGCGGCGATTGTGTTTGCTTTGAAGATGTGGAGACACTATCTATTGGGAGTTAGATTCGAGTTGTTCACAGATCATAAGTCGTTGAAGTATCTGTTATCCCAAAAGGATTTGAATCTTCGACAGCAAAGGTGGCTAGAGTTCTTAGCATCGTATGATTTTGGTATAGCCTATACTCCGGGAAAAGGTAACGCAGTGGCTGATGCGTTAAGTCGAAGACATGCAGGTTTGGGAGCCATGTTTTCGGAATGGAAGAGTCTCGAGTATTTGGCTGAGTTTGACTTCAGGCCTAGATGTGAATTGGAACCTGAGTTGTTGGCAAACTTATCGATAAGGCCTACTCTTATAGAAAGGATTGGCGAGAGCCAAAAGAGAGACGATAAGCTTGTCAAGATTATCCGTGATTTGGAATCTGGATTGGAACCAGAGAAGGATAAAGGATTCGAGGTCGATCGAGAGGGTTGGCTTCGGAAACAAGGACGATTGGTTGTTCCCGATATAGATGGGTTGAGAAATGAGGTTCTGAGGGAAAGTCATCACTCGAAGTTGACGATTCATCCAGGTGGTAATAAGATGTATCGGGATATGAAGAGAGCTTACTACTGGGAAGGTATGAAGAAGGATGTTGGAAGTTTTATTTCCAAGTGTATGAACTGCCAGTTGGTGAAAGCTGAGCAGAAGAAGCCCAGTGGATTACTTCAGCCATTAGAGGTTCCTACATGGAAGTGGGAGCAAGTGTCGATGGATTTTATCGATGGTCTACCTAGAACCAGAGCAGGGAATGAAGGGATTTGGGTCATAGTAGATCGTTTGACCAAGAGTGCAAGGTTTATTCCTGTTCGATCGACTAGGACTGCATCGAAGTTGGCTGAATTGTATGTGAAGTGGATTGTTCGTTTCCATGGTGTTCCGAAGAGTATAGTGAGTGATCGAGACCCATTGTTCAATAGTAGATTTTGGAAGAGCTTCCAGGAAGTTTTTGGAACCGAGTTGTGTTTGAGTACAGCTTATCACCCTCAAACAGATGGTCAGACTGAGAGAGTCAACCGAGTTTTGGAAGATCTTCTTAGAGCATGTGTTTTAGACTTCGGAGGATCATGGGAAGATCACCTTCATTTGGTGGAGTTTGCATATAATAACAGTTATCAGTCGAGCATTGGTATGGCACCATATGAGGCATTATATGGAAGACCGTGTAACTCTCCGACATGTTGGTTGGAAACCGGAGAAAAGTTGATACTTGGGCCAGAAATGATTCGACAGACTTCGGATTGTATAGAGATCATTCGGCAACGAATGAAGGCAGCCCAAGATCGTCAGAAAAGTTATGCGGATAATCGTCGAAAGGATTTGGAATTCGACGTGGGTGATATGGTTTTTGTGAAGATTTCTCCATTGAAGAATGTTATAAGATTCGGAAAGAGGGGAAAGTTAACTCCAAGATTTGTTGGACCATTCCCGATTATCGAGCGAATTGGAAAGCTCGCCTATAGATTGGAGTTACCGGAAAAGATGGCGGGTGTGCACAATGTTTTTCATGTGTCTTATCTACGGAAGTATGTGCACGATCCAACTACGGTGGTTTCTGCTGATAGCTGTGAAGACTTAGAGGTTGATCCCGTGGTTACGAGACCTCGTAAGCCGCTTCGTATTGTTGAAACCGATACGAAACAGCTTAGGAGGAAGACGATTACGTTGCTCAAGGTACAATGGAGTGATGATGTTAACGACTGTACATGGGAGGAGGAAGAGAGGATGAAGGCAGCTCATCCCGGACTCTTCGAGGTATGGCCCTAAAGTGTCGTGACATCTCATGAATTTGTAGCTTGTTCTAAGTCTTAGAATTCTGCATGCTAGGCTAGAATTGGATGCATGGTTTGTTGATTGCTATGGATGGTAGGCATGCAGAATAATTGTGATTGCTGTTGTTTGCTTGGAATTTCGGGGGCGAAATTCCTAAGGGGGAGAGAATGTAACGACCCGTATTTTACGTGTCGATAAATCGTGGAATTTACAGGTCATTAGTGTTGTTTGTGTTGCTTCTAGCTTGAGTCGTTTAGAAGTTGACCCGGGTGAAGTGATGAGTCGTGACCGACTCATGGGCATAGCCGAGTTAGTGGGATGAGTCGTTGCCGAGTTAACTAGTGTCAGCGACTTAAGGGTTAGATTGTGTTCGAGTTACGACTCAGGGGGTCTGCCGAGTTAGTATGTGACCGAGTCAAGAGGAGGAACGACTCATGGTCTAGGCCGAGACAGTGGTTTAAGGGTTAGAACCGACCTAAGGAGTAGCCGAGTTAAGGCTTGAGTTGTGACCGACTCATAGGCATAGCAGAGTTAGGTGATGAGTCGTGACCGACTCATAGGGACCGACTCAAGAAGTTAGGCGACTCATGGAATTGGCCGAGATAAGGATGGACCGACCTATAGGGTGACCGACTTAAGTGTTAGCCGACTCATGGGTAGTTGAGTCGGGTGGATAGTTGAGTCGTACAGGCGGCTTAGTGTTAGGTCGTGAGTCGGCATCATAGTTGAGTCGTGTACATGCCATTGTGTGCGTGTCTGTGTAGAGCTTGAGTCGGTAGGTGCTGAGTCGGCGGAGGCTTATTGAGTCGTGTCTAGGATAAGCGGCTTATAGGTTAAGTCGTGAGGCACTGTATTTGTGTTGAGTCGGCCTAGTGCATGAGTCGTAAGTCGGCTAGGTTGAGTCGTGTGTCGGGAGGTGTTGAGTCGGCTAGGCATAGGCCGTTGGGGTTGTTGAGTCGGCATGGGATGAGTCGGGGGCGACTCAGGAGTTGGGTCGGCGACGAGTTATGGGAGACGACTCATGGGGGATCCAGCCTATAAATAGAGGGGTTCGGCTCACTTTTTGGCACCGGATTTTGAAGCGACGAAGTGCTGCCATTTTGAAGACTTGTCTACAACATTTCTTCATCTTCTTTTCTCCATTCCAATCAAGTGTTAGCATCCATCCAAGATCGAAGATCGAGATCGAAGATCCAAGTGTCCAAGTTGAAGATCTTCATCCGTTCAAGCTAGATTTCATCGTTTTGAGTGAGATTTCGCCGGATCAAGCCGTGATCTTCGCTGTCCAGATCTGAAGTGTTTAGATTTTGAGGTGTTTGGGTGATTTGGTGAGTGGTAGTTATCTCTCACGCGGATCCAAAGGAGTATATTGGATTGGTGACTTGTTTATGTGTTAAAGTTAGCGTTTTCTCGCATTTTCCTTAAGTCTGCATGTGGATCCATCATGTTTGAAGATGTTTATCTATAGAAGTTATTTATCAAGTATTAGAAACAAAACCTATGTTTTAGATTTGATAGATCTATGCTAAAAACCATGATTTCATATGTGTTAGACTTTTGCTCATTTAATTACGAAATTGCCATTATGAATGATATTGCTTGATAGATCTTGTTTGAATGCTTGAATGTTTGAATGAATGATAGATTTGATTGATCCAAGTTAGCTTGTAGTTGATTTGGAACAAGATGGTTGAGGATGATTCAAAAGCTAAGTGGAAAGGCTCTTGAATGTTGAAAGCTGCCGATGGCATATGAAGCGGATGTGGAAGCTCATATGGTTGGATTCGATGATGATGGACTTTGCCATGATGCGAAGAGGCGAAGTATGAGATTGAGATGAGACTTTGTTGTGATGCGATGAGGCAAAGTTTGGTGTTGAGATGGGACGGGTCACGATGACGTTCCATGCACGGGCTGCGACGACGTGCAAAGTTATGTTGATAACTCGGTGATGCGATCCGGGTTGGTGATAATGGTTAGCTTGAGAGGCGCTTGAGCTAGTATGGAAGTAGTCGTCAAGGAGGATGACTAGAAGGCTGAGATCTCATCGTTGTTGAAGGTTCTAGCATGCTCAAAGCAAGAGTACGTTGGAACGGGCTGCGACGACGTTCCAGGCACGGGCTGCGACGACGTGCTAGTACTCTGGGTAGTTGCGAAAATTCCTAGGCACGGGCTGCGACGACGTGCGGAGTTATGGCTAGAACCGGGGTTACCATTAGCCCTTGACGGATGGTCATTCAACTAACGGTGGAATCATGGCAATGATAACAGTGATAGCCAGAGTCATGGATGATTGGTTGTATTATCATTCGGCCTCAAGAGTGGTGTTTTCTGGGTGCTTATCTGATCTTGGTTTAGGCCTTGGGGGTTTGTATTTGGAAAGCATCACCCTTGACTCGAGTGATTATTGCTTTACTTTAATTATCTGCTATGTTATGTTTGCTTCTCCTTAGTGTGTGTCTGGGGGCTATCACTGTAAGAAGAGGTGGAGTGGGATGGTTTGGTTCCTATTCCTTTTATCCCTTATGCTCTTTTGGTATGTTTGATAGTTAATTTACTGCTCACTAAGACTTTGTCTGACTCAAGGTTTTATGTCTCCTCTTATTACCTTGGGCTGTTCATCCATGTTTGGGATGGGCAGACTAGGTAGCAGGTGGCAGGTGCTGTTCTTGGATCTCTACGTTGATGATGACGAAGACGAGCAGGAGGCTATGCATATTATTTCCTATATGTACTGGGTATCCGCTGCCGTATTTGGTTGAGTGATTTGTAGTGAGGCTTTCATGTATGGATTTGTGTGGATGATTGTATAAAACTGCTATGTTGCTTATATGATGATATTATGTTCTATGGAGCTTCACCATATTATATTTCTCTATTGTATTTTATCCATGCGCTGTAAGTTATACGATAGATTCTGCGATGTTTATTCTACCCTTGACTATCGTCCATGGCTGCCTAGCACGTCTTTCAGCGCATTATTCCCTTGTTTAGTGCGGGAGTCATGGGCGGTCGTCACAAACGGATGAAGATCTTCAACTTTGGCTCTTCGATCTTCGATCTCGATCTTCGATCTTGGATGGATGTTAGAATTAGATTGGAATGGAGAAAAGAAGATGAAGAAATGTTGTAGACGAGTCTTCAAAATGGCAGCACTTCGTCGCTTCAAAAACCGGTGCCAAAAAGTGAGCCAAAGCCCTCTATTTATAGGCTGGATCCCCCATGAGTCGTCACCCATAACTCGTCGCCGACCCAACTCCTGAGTCGCCCCCGACTCATCCCATGCCGACTCACGACCTAAACAACCCCAACGACCTATCTCTAGCCGACTCAACACCATAGCTCGTATCCGACTCAAAACATACACGCCCTAAGACACAAGCCAACGACTCAACAACTTAACACCTAGCCGACTCAACACAGACCATTCACACGACTCAACACCCCTTTGCCGACTCAACATGAGTCGTTCACGACTCATTACCATGCCGACTTAACCCTTCAGCGACTCAACACCAAGCTGCCTACCGACTCAACCTATCCCTAACTCGGTCTTTCCTAAGTCGGTTACTATGAGTCGGAAATTCCATGACTCGTCTGAACTTTTAAGCTTATGAGTCGGTCACGACTTAGACCATCGACCCTATGAGTCGGCAACGACTCATCTTGCTAACCCTTAACCCGCTGACTCGGCCTAGACCATGAGTCGTTCCCCTCTTGACTCGGTCACATACTGACTCATGTAGCTTGTTAACTCGAACACGATCTAGCCCTTAAGTCGCTGACACTAGTTAACTCGGCAACGACTCATCCCACTAACTCGACCATCCCTGTAGGTCGCTCCTTCTCTAAGTCGGTCACAACTCTAAGTCGTCCAAGCCTATGAGTCGAACCATCCTATGAGTCGCTCACCCAACTAAGTCGCTCTAACACTATAGGTCGTTAACTTCTCATGAGTCGGCCACTATGAGTCGGTCACGACTCAAGCCTTAACTCGGCTATGTTTATGAGTCGGTCACGACTCAAGCCTTAACTCGAGTTAACATCTAAACGACTCAGGCTAGAAACAACACAAACAACGCTAACGACCTACAAATTCTACGATTTATCGACACGTAAAATACGGGTCGTTACATTCTCTCCCCCTTAGGAATTTCGCCCCCGAAATTCCAAGCAAACAACAGCAATCACAATTATTCCGCATGCCTATCATCCATAGCAATCAACAAACCATGCATCCAATTCTAGCCTAGCATGCAGAATTCTAAGACTTAGAACAAGCTACAAATTCATGAGATGTCACGACACTTTAGGGCCATACCTCGAAGAGTCCGGGATGAGCTGCCTTCATCCTCTCTTCCTCCTCCCACGTACAGTCGTTAACATCATCACTCCATTGTACCTTGAGCAACGTAATCGTCTTCCTCCTAAGCTGTTTCGTATCGGTTTCAACAATACGAAGCGGCTTACGAGGTCTCGTAACCACTGGATCAATCTCTAAGTCTTCACAGCTATCAGCAGAAACCACTGTAGTTGGGTCGTGCACATACTTCCGTAGATACGACACATGAAAAACATTGTGCACACCCGCCATCTTTTCCGGTAACTCCAATCTATAAGCGAGCTTTCCAATACGCTCGATAATCGGGAATGGTCCAACGAACCTCGGAATTAACTTTCCTTTCTTTCCGAATCTAATAACATTCTTCAATGGAGAAATCTTCACAAAAACCATCTCACCTACGTCGAATTCCAAATCCTTTCGACGATTGTCGGCATAACTTTTCTGACGATCTTGGGCTGCTTTCATTCTTCGCCGAATGATCTCTATACAATCCGAAGTCTGTCGAATCATCTCTGGCCCAAGTATCAACTTTTCTCCAGTTTCTATCCAACATGTCGGAGAGTTACACGGTCTTCCATATAATGCCTCATATGGTGCCATACCAATACTCGACTGATAACTGTTATTATAAGCAAATTCCACCAAATGAAGGTAATCTTCCCATGATCCTCCGAAGTCCAAAACACATGCTCTAAGAAGATCTTCCAAAACTCGGTTGACTCTCTCAGTCTGACCATCTGTTTGAGGGTGATAAGCTGTACTCAAACACAACTCGGTTCCCAAAACTTCCTGGAAGCTCTTCCAAAATCTACTAGTGAACAATGGATCTCGATCGCTCACTATACTCTTCGGAACACCATGGAATCGAACAATCCACTTCACATACAATTCAGCCAACTTTGATGCAGTCCTGGTTGATCGAACAGGAATGAACCTTGCACTCTTAGTCAAACGATCTATTATGACCCAAATCCCTTCATTCCCTGCTCTTGTCCTAGGTAGACCATCGATAAAATCCATCGACACTTGCTCCCACTTCCACGTAGGAACCTCTAATGGCTGAAGTAATCCACTGGGCTTCTTCTGCTCAGCTTTCACCAACTGGCAATTCATACACTTGGAAATAAAATTTCCAACATCTTTCTTCATACCTTCCCAGTAATAAGTTCTCTTCATATCCCGATACATCTTATTTCCACCTGGATGAATTGTCAACTTCGAGTGATGACTTTCCCTCAGAACTTCATCTCTCAATCCATCTACATCGGGAACAACCAATCGTCCTTGCTTTCGAAGCCAACCCTCTCGATCGACCTCGAATCCTTTATCCTTCTCTGGTTCCAATCCAGATTCCAAATCACGAATAATCTTGACAAGCTTATCATCTCGCCTTTGGCTCTCACCAATCCTTTCCACAAGAGTAGGCCTTATCGATAAGTTTGCCAACATCTCAGGTTCCAATTCACATCTAGGCCTGAAATCAAATCCAGCCAAATACTCAAGACTCTTCCATTCCGAAAACATGGCTCCCAAACCTGCATGTCTTCGGCTCAACGCATCAGCCACTGCGTTACCTTTTCCCGGAGTATAGGCTATACCAAAATCATAAGATGCTAGGAACTCTAGCCACCGTTGCTGTCGAAGATTCAAATCCTTTTGGGAGAACAGATACTTCAACGACTTATGATCTGTAAACAACTCGAATCTAACTCCCAATAGATAGTGTCTCCACATCTTCAAAGAAAACACAATCGCCGCTAACTCCAAATCATGAGTCGGATAATTCCTTTCATGCGGCTTCAGTTGTCGACTAGCATATGCAACAACCTTATCCTTCTGCATTAGCACCGCTCCTAGTCCAGTGCCACATGCATCGGTGTAAACCACCATCTCATCATTCCCACTTGGAATAGTCAAAACAGGGGCACTCGTCAGTCGCTCTTTCAGGATTACGAAAGCTTGCTCACACTTGTCATCCCATCTGAACACTTGGTTCTTTTTCGTCAATCCTGTCAACGGTGCAGCTATCTTGGAAAAGTCTTTGATAAACCGACGATAATATCCTGCTAATCCAAGAAAACTTCTCACATCAGATGCATTCTTAGGTCTAACCCAATCTTGGATCGCTGCCACCTTAGCGGGATCAACCGCTATTCCATTTCCAGAGATAACATGACCTAAGAACCTCACTTCACTCTTCCAGAAGTGACACTTCGAAAACTTAGCCTTCAGCTGATGTTTTCGCAAGATTTCCAAAACAATCCTCAAGTGCGTCCTGTGCTCTTCCTCAGTTCTGGAATAAACCAAAATATCATCCACGAACACAAGGACGAACTTGTTCAACTGATCTCTGAATACTCTATTCATAAGATCCACAAAATATGCTGGCGCGTTAGTCAATCCAAACGGCATTACCAGCCACTCATAAAAACCGGACGGTGTCATGAAAGCAGTCTTCGGCACACTATCCTTCGCCACTCTTAACTGGTGAAATCCCGTTGCCAAATCCATCTGAGAAAACACCTTAGCCTCGTGAAGCTGATCAAACAAGTCATCTATTCTCGGCAATGGATACTTGTTCTTCTTAGTCACCTTATTCAGCTCACGATAATCAACACACAACCTCAATGATCCATCCGCTTTGGTTGCGAACACAACGGGCGCACCCCATTCGGACACACTTCTCCGAATGAATCCTTTCCGCAAAAGGTCATCAACTTGCACCTTCAGCTCCTGCTGCTCCCTCGGTGCCATCCGCCTAAGAGGCATCACAACAGGTCTGGCTCCCTCAACTAGATCGATACGAAACTCGATCTCCCTATGCGGCGGCAACCCTTTGACTTCGTCAAAGACGTCCTCAAATCCATTCACAATAGGCACTGATGACAGTCCATCCCGTGGAACAACCAGCGAATACATGAAGCTCATGAAGACGCCTTCTTCATGCTTACATCGTATCACAACCTTTCGCCCATCCACATTCCCGACTGTCACCTCCAGCCTCTCACAATCAATCCTAGCCGCATACTTCCTAAGCCAGTCCATACCCAAAATAATTCCGAACCCCGCAAAGTTCAGAACAAAGCAATCACAAACAAACGAGCAATCATGACTCGACACAACTAGACCACGACATATCATACACAAACATGACGAACCCCCAACTGGATTAGTCACAACCAATGGCCTATCAACAATATCCGGTTTCAAACCTAACCGGCCTACCAAATCATCACAAACAAAAGAATGCGACGCTCCAGTATCAAATAACACTCTAACTAGAACACCACAAATGGAAAGAGTACCTTGAACCACCACACTCTTCCCCTTCTCTTCAGCAGTAGGAATTCTTGAAGACGACGGCACAGCTTCCAAAGCATAGGCTTGCACAACCTGCCTATCTTTCCTTGGCTCTGGACAGTCCTTCTTGATGTGTCCCAGCTTATCACAGTTGTGGCACTTCAACTGCACCTTTGGATTCTTACAATCCCGGGAGAGATGACCCTTCTGTCGGCAGTTATAGCAGGTCACTTCGCCCTTTGGCTTCTTCTGGCCATCCTTACCTTTCTGCTGTTGCTGCTTCCTCTTCTTGTTACCATTCTGCTGTGGTTTAGATCCTTCCTTGGTTACAGCAACAACAGAACTTTCCTTAGGGAACAAACTCTCATGTCTCAAAGCTTTCTCCACAAGCTTCTCAAATGGATCGTCCAGATGATCCACTAACTGCCTTCCCAAATAAGCATCCAGACCAGTCACAAACTTTTCATTCTTCTGGTAGGGAGAGTCAATATATGATCTGGCATACTTAGACAAAGCTTCAAACTCAGAAATATACTCAAGAACAGGCCTCCCTCCTTGCTTGAGCTCTACAAACCTTTTGAACAAAGCAGACTTTTGAACAGTGGAGATGAACTTGGCCTCAAATCTAACTTGAAATTGCTCCCAAGTAATCTCTTCTTCTGGTGTATCTATAGTAATAGAATTCCACCAATCAGCAGCTCTTCCCTGAAGCTGTCTCGATGCAAGCTTCCTCTTGGTTGCATCATCAATCCCCAAATCACCAAAAATCCTTCGGCAAGCATCAATCCATCTCTGTACCTCAATAGTCGACTCTGTCCCCAAGAAAGCTTTTCCCCCGAGAGAAGTATAATCCTTGCAAAGCTTGGCAAAATCCACCGGTCTCGGAGCTTGGACTTGAACTCCCACATCTACAGAAGATCCTGCAGCTGGTACCCTTCTCATAATAGAAGTCATCATAGCTTCAAACATAGCTCCATAATCAACAGCTTCCCTAGCAGCTCGACTATCCCTCGCAGCTTGTCTCTCACTTCGACTCATTCTTAATATCTGTAAAAAGAATGATTAGAACACCTTAAGAAACAACTGCATAAGGAGTTCAAATCCATCTAAACTACTATATTATATATAGTAATCACCCATCAAAATACAATTACGTCTCTCTTACGTAGTTACGTCAGCGAGCGTTGGCTAAAATCGATTAACCAAAGCTCTGATACCAAATGTGACGACCGCCCATGACTCCCGCACCAAAACAAGGGAAAAGTGCGCTGAAAGGTGTGCAAGGCAGCCATGGACGATAGTCAGGGTAAAATAAAATCGCAGAATCTCTATCGTAACTCACAGCGCATGGATAAAATACAATAGAGAAATAATATAGTGAAGCCTCATAACAGAAAATCATCATATAGCATCATAGTAGTTTTATACAATCATCTCAACAAATCCATACAACAAGACCTCACTACATAACACTCAGTCAAATACAGCAGCGGATACCCAGTACATATAAAAAGAAATAATATGCATAGCCTCCTGCTCGTCTTCGTCATCATCAGTGGAGAACTCTAAGCACAGCACCTGCCACCTGCTACCTTGTCTGCCCATCCCAACATGGATGAACAGCCCAAGGTAATAAGAGGAGACATAAAACCTTGAGTCAGACAAAGTCTTAGTGAGCAGTAAATTAACTATCAAACATACCAAAAGAGCATAAGGGATAAAAGGAATAGGAAACAAACCATCCCACTCCACCTCTTTCTACAGTGATAGCCCCCAGACATACACTAAAGAGAAGCAAGCATAACATAGCAGATAATTAAGGTAAAGCAATAATCACTCGAGTCAAGGACGATGCTTTCCAAATACAAACCCCCAAGGCCTAAACCAAGATCAGATAAGCACCCAGAAAACACCGCTCTTGAGACCGAATGATAATACAACCAAACATCCATGACTCTGGCTATCACTGTTATCATTGCCGGGATACCACCGTTAGTTGAATGACCACCTGTCAAGGGCTAATGGTAACCCCGGTCTAGTCATAACTCCGCACGTCATCGTGACCCGTGCCTAAGCCGAACGCATCAGCCCAGAGTACTAGCACGTCATCGTGACCCGTGCCTGGAACGTCATCGTGACCCGTTCCAACGTACCCTTGCTTTGAGTATGCTAGAACCTTCAACAACGATGAGATCTCAGCCTCCTAGTCATCCTCCTCGATGACTATTTCCATACTAGCTCAAGCGCCTCTCAAGCTAACCATTATCCACCCCAACCCGGACCGCATCACCGAGTTATAACTTTGCACGTCGTCATGACCCGTGCTTGGAACGTCTTCGTGACCCGTCCCATCACAACATATGTCTTGCCTCATCACATCATAGCAAAGTCTCTCATCTTGGAACGTCCTCATGACCCATCCCATCTTAACATCACACTTCGCTTCATCGCACCATAGCAAAGTTCCATCTCGATCTCATGCTTTGCTTCCTCGCATCATGGCAAAGACCATCGTCATCAAATCCATCCATATGAGCTTCCACATCCGCTTCATATGCTACAGGCAGCTTCCACCATTCAAGAGCCTTTCTACTTAGCTTTTGAATCATCTCGAACCATCTTGTTCCAAATCAACTACAAGCTAACTTGGAGCAATCAAATCTATCATACATTCACACAATCAATCATTAATACAACCAATCAAGCATTCAAACAAGATCTAACAAGCAATATCAAGTATAATGGCAATTTCGTAAATAAATAAGCAAAAGTCCAACATGCATGATTCATAGGTTTTTAGCATAGATCTATCAAATATAAAACATGGGTTTTGTCTCTAACACTTGCTAAATAAACTTGCATAAGTAAACATATTCAAAAATGATGGATCTACATGCAGACTTTAGGAAAATGCAAAAAATCACTATCTTAAACACATAAACAAGCCACCGATCCAATATACTCCTTTGGGTCCGCGTGAGAGATAACCACCACTCACCAAATCACCCAAACACTTCAAAAACTAAACACTTCAGATCTGGACAGCGGAGATCAAGGCTTGATCCGGCAATATCTCGCTTCAATCGATGAAATCTAGCTCGAACGGATGAAGATCTTCAACTTTGGCTCTTGGATCTTCGATCTCGATCTTCGATCTTGGATGGATGTTAGAATTAGATTGGAATGGAGAAAAGAAGATGAAGAAATGTTGTAGACGAGTCTTCAAAATGGCAGCACTTCGTCGCTTCAAAAACCGGTGCCAAAAAGTGAGCCAAAGCCCTCTATTTATAGGCTGGATCCCCCATGAGTCGTCACCCATAACTCGTCGCCGACCCAACTCCTGAGTCGCCCCCGACTCATCCCATGCCGACTCACGACCTAAACAACCCCAACGACCTATCTCTAGCCGACTCAACACCATAGCTCGTATCCGACTCAAAACATACACGCCCTAAGACACAAGCCAACGACTCAACAACTTAACACCTAGCCGACTCAACACAGACCATTCACACGACTCAACACCCCTTTGCCGACTCAACATGAGTCGTTCACGACTCATTACCATGCCGACTTAACCCTTCAGCGACTCAACACCAAGCTGCCTACCGACTCAACCTATCCCTAACTCGGTCTTTCCTAAGTCGGTCACTATGAGTCGGAAATTCCATGACTCGTCTGAACTTTTAAGCTTATGAGTCGGTCACGACTTAGACCATCGACCCTATGAGTCGGCAACGACTCATCTTGCTAACCCTTAACCCGCTGACTCGGCCTAGACCATGAGTCGTTCCCCTCTTGACTCGGTCACATACTGACTCATGTAGCTTGTTAACTCGAACACGATCTAGCCCTTAAGTCGCTGACACTAGTTAACTCGGCAACGACTCATCCCACTAACTCGGCCATCCCTGTAGGTCGCTCCTTCTCTAAGTCGGTCACAACTCTAAGTCGTCCAAGCCTATGAGTCGAACCATCCTATGAGTCGCTCACCCAACTAAGTCGCTCTAACACTATAGGTCGTTAACTTCTCATGAGTCGGCCACTATGAGTCGGTCACGACTCAAGCCTTAACTCGGCTATGTTTATGAGTTGGTCACGACTCAAGCCTTAACTCGAGTTAACATCTAAACGACTCAGGCTAGAAACAACACAAACAACGCTAACGACCTAAAAATTCTACGATTTATCGACACGTAAAATACGGGTCGTTACAGCCGTACGACCTTTAGAAATGGGTGCATGGATTGGAAACGGTGCAGTACCATGGTGCACCACTCTCCAGCGTTGGTTAATCATAGACCAGCCGCGGGGATCCCGTTTTACAGAAAAAATCCACGTGACGAAAAAACGAAGAGTAAAAAACTTCCATGGCCCGATTGAGGTTCGGATAGGATTTTTTGGGTATGAAACTAACCAGTGACAGCTGAAAGCAGTCACAGCTGTAGAACTCACAGATACCTTCGTTTTGACTTGTTGTGGCTCCCGTAACTCTAAACGAGCCAGGAGTTATGGCCCTCCGACGAATCGATATCCACAGGGTGCAACATCTACGGTGTAAGGTGCAACATCCGTCCAAAATGACGAAACAGTGCCGTACGACCTTTAGAAATGGGTGCATGGATTGGAAACGGTGCAGTACCATGGTGCACCACTCTCCAGCGTTGGTAAATCATAGACCAGCCACGGGGATCCCGTTTTACAGAAAAAATCCACGTGACGAAAAAACGAAGGGTAAAAAACTTCCATGACCCGATTGAGGTTCGGATACGATTTTTTGGGTATGAAACTAACCTGTGACGGCTGAAAGCTGTCACAGCTGTAGTACGCACAGATACCTTCGTTTTGACTGGTTGTGGCTCCCGTAACTCTAAACGAGCCAAGAGTTATGGCCCTTCGAAGAATCGATATCCATAGGGTGCAACATCCGTCCAAAATGACGAAACAATGCGTACGACCTTTAGAAACGGGTGCATGGATTGAAAACGGTGCAGTACCATGGTGCACCACTCTCCAGCATTGGTAAATCATAGACCAGCCACGGAGATCCCGTTTTACAGAAAAATTCCACGTGACGAAAAAACGAAGGAAAAAACTTCAATGACCCGATTGAGGTTCGGATAGGATTTTTTGGGTATGAAACTAACCAGTGAAGGCTGAAAGCTGTCACAGCTGTAGAACTCACAGATACCTTCGTTTTGACTGGTTGTGGATCCCGTAACTCTAAACGAGCCAAGAGTTATGGCCCTCCGAAGAATTGATATCCATAGGGTGCAACATCTACGGTGCAAGGTGCAACATTCGTCCAAAATGAAGAAACAGTGCCGTACGACCTTTAGAAATGGGTGCATGCATTGGAAACGGTGCAGTACCATGGTGCACCACTCTCCAGCGATGATAAATCATAGACCAGCAACGGGAATTCCCTTTTACAGAAAAATCCACGTGACGAAGAAACGAAGGGTAAAAAACTTCCGTGACCCGATTGAGGTTCGGATAGGATTTTTTGGGTATGAAACTAACCAGCGACAGCTGAAAGCCGTCATAGCTATAGAACTCACAGATACCTTCGTTTTGACAGGTTATGGCTCCCGTAACTCTAAACGAGCCAAGAGTTATGGCCCTTCGAAGAATCGATATCCACAGGGTGCAACATCTACGGTGCAGGGTGCAACATCCGTCCAAAATGACAAAACAGTGCCGTACGACCTTTAGAAATGGGTGCATGGATTGGAAACGGTGCAGTACCATGGTGCACCACTCTCCAGCGTTGGTAAATCATAGATCAGCCACGGGGATCCCGTTTTACAGAAAAAATCCACGTGACGAAAAAACGAAGGGTAAAAAACTTCCATGACCCGATTGAGGTTCGGATAGGATTTTTTCAGTATGAAACTAACCAGTGACGGCTGAAAGCTGCCATAGCTGTAGAACTCACAGATACCATCATTTTGACTAGTTATGGCTCCCGTAACTCTAAACGAGCCAAGAGTTATGGCCCTCCGAAGAATCGATATCCACAGGGTGCAACATCTATGGTGCAAGGTGCAACATCCGTCCAAAATGACGAAACAGTGTCGTACGACATTTAGAAATGGGTGCATGGATTTGAAACAGTGCAGTACCATAGTGCACCACTCTCCAGCGATGGTAAATCATAGACCAGGCGCGGGAATTCCCTTTTACAGAAAAAATCCACGTGACGAAAAAACGAAGGGTAAAAAACTTCCATGACCCGATTGAGGTTCGGATAGGATTTTCTAGGTATGAAACTAACCAGTGACGGCTGAAAGCTGTCACAGATGTAGAACTCACAGATACCTTCGTTTTGACTGGTTGTGGCTCCCGTAACTCTAAACGAGCCAAGAGTTACGGCCCTCCGAAGAATCGATATCCATAGGGTGCAACATCTACGGTGCAAGGAGCAACATCCGTCCAAAATGACGAAACAGTGCCGTACGATCTTTAGAAATGGGTGCATGGATTGGAAACGGTGCAGTACCATGGTGCATCACTCTCCAGCGATGGTAAATCATAGACCAGCCACGGGAATTCCCTTTTACAGAAAAATCCACGTGACGAAAAAACGAAGGGTAAAAAACATCCATGACCCGATTGAGGTTCGGATAGGATTTTTTGGGTACGAAACTAACCAGTGATGGCTAAAAGCTGTCACAGCTGTGGAACTCACAGATACCTTCGTTTTGACAGGTTATGGCTCCCGTAACTCTAAACGAGCCAAGAGTTATGGCACTCCGAAGAATCGATATCCACAGGGTGCAACATCTACGGTGCAAGGTGGAACATCCGTCCAAAATGACGAAACAGTGCCGTACGACCTTTAGAAATGGGTGCATGGATTGGAAACGGTGTAGTACCATGTTGTACCACTCTCCAGCGTTGGTTAATCATAGGCCAGACACGGGGATCCCGTTTTACAGAAAAATTCAACGTGACGAAAAAACAAAGGGTAAAAAACATCCATGACCCGATTGAGGTTCGGATAGGATTTTTTGGGTATGAAACTAACCAGTGACGGCTGAAAGCGGTCACAGCTGTAGAACTCACAGATACCTTCGTTTTGACTGGTTGTGGCTCCCGTAACTCTAAACGAGCCAAGAGTTATGGCCCTCCGAAGAATCGATATCCACAGGGTGCAACGTCTATGGTGCAAGGTGCAACATCCGTCCAAAATGACGAAACAGTGCCGTACGACATTTTGAAATGGGTGCATGGATTGGAAACGATGCAGTACCATGGTGCACCACTCTACAGCGTTGGTAAATCATAGACCAGCCACGGGGATCCCGTTTTACAGAAAAAATCCACTTGACGAAAAAACGAAGGGTAAAAAACTTCCATGACCCGATTGAGGTTCGGATAGGATTTTTTGGGTATAAAACTAACCAGTTCGCTGAAAGCTGTCACAGCTGTAGTACTCACAGATACCTTCGTTTTGACTGGTTGTGGCTCCCGTAACTCTAAACGAGCCAAGAGTTATGGCCCTCCGAAGAATCGATATCCACAGGGTGCAACATCTACGGTGCAAGGTGCAACATCCGTCCAAAATGACGAAACAGTGCCGTACGACCTTTAGAAATGGGTGCATGGATTGGAAACGGTGCAGTACCATGGTGCACCACTCTCCAGCGTTGGTAAATCATAGACCAGCCACGGGGATCCCGTTTTACAGAAAAAATCCACGTGACGAAAAAACGAAGGGTAAAAAACTTCCATGACCCGATTGAGGTTCGGATAGTATTTTTTGGGTATGAAACTAACCAGTGACGGCTGAAAGCAGTCATAGCTGTAGAACTCACAGATACCTTCGTTTTGACTGGTTGTGGCTCCCGTAACTCTAAACGAGCCGAGAGTTATGGCCCTCCGAAGAATTGATATCCATAGGGTGCAACATCTACGGTGCAAGGTGCAACATCCGTCCAAAATGAAGAAACAGTCCCGTACGACCTTTAGAAATGGGTGCATGGATTGGAAACAGTGCAGTACCATGGTGCACCACTCTCCAGCGATGCTAAATCATAGACCAGCCACGGGAATTCCCTTTTACAGAAAAATCCACGTGACGAAAAAACGAAGGGTAAAAAACTTCCGTGACCCAATTGAGGTTCGGATAGGATTTTTTGGGTATGAAACTAACCAGGGACGGCTGAAAGCTGTCACAGCTGTAGAGCTCACAGATACCTTCGTTTTGACAGGTCATGGCTCCCGTAAATCTAAACGAGCCAAGAGTTATGGCCCTCCGAAGAATCGATATCCACAGGGTGCAACATCTACGGTGCAAGGTGCAACATCCGTCCAAAATGATGAAACAGTGTCATACGACCTTTAGAAATGGATGCAAGGATTGGAAACGGTGCAGTAACATGGTGCACCACTCTCCAGCGTTGGTAAATCATAGACCAGCCACGGGGATCACGTTTTACAGAAAAAATCCACGTGACGAAAAAACGAAGAGTAAAAAACTTCCATGACCCGATTGAGGTTCGGATAGGATTTTTTCGGTATGAAACTAACCAGTGACGGCCGAAAGCTATCACAGATGTAGAACTCACAGATACCTTCGTTTTGACTGGTTGTTGCTCCCGTGCTCTAAACGAGCCAAGAGTTATGGCCCTCCGAAGAATCGATATCCACAGGGTGCAACATCTACGGTGCAAGGTGCAATATCCGTCCAAAATGACGAAACAGTGCCCTACGAACTTTAGAAATGGGTGCATGGATTGGAAACGGTGCAGTACCATGGTGAACCACTCTCCATCGTTGGTTAATCATAGACCAGCCGCGGGGATCCCGTTTTACCGAAAAAATCCACGTGACGAAAAAACGAAGGGTAAAAAACTTCCATGACCCGATTGAGGTTCGGATAGTATTTTTTGGGTATGAAACTAACCAGTGAAGGCTGAAAGCCGTCATAGCTGTAGAACTCACAGATACCTTCATTTTGACTGGTTGTGGCTCCCGTAACTCTAAACGAGCCAGGAGTTATGGCCCTCCGACGAATCGATATCCACAGGGTGCAACATCTACGGTGCAAGGTGAAACATCCGTCCAAAATGAAGACACAGTGCCGTACGACCTTTAGAAATGGGTGCATGGATTGGAAACGGTGCAGTACCATGGTGCACCACTCTCCAGCGTTGGTAAATCATAGACCAGCCACGGGGATCCCGTTTTACAGAAAAAATCCACGTGACGAAAAAACGAAGGGTAAAAAACTTCCATGACCCGATTGAGGTTCGGATAGTATTTTTTGGGTATGAAACTAACCAGTGACGGCTGAAAGCAGTCATAGCTGTAGAACTCACAGATACCTTCGTTTTGACTGGTTGTGGCTCCCGTAACTCTAAACGAGCCAAGAGTTATGGCCCTCCGAATAATTGATATCCATAGGGTGCAACATCTACGGTGCAAGGTGCAACATCCGTCCAAAATGAAGAAACAGTCCCGTACGACCTTTAGAAATGGGTGCATGGATTGGAAACGGTGCAGTACCATGGTGCACCACTCTCCAGCGATGCTAAATCATAGACCAGCCACGGGAATTCCCTTTTACAGAAAAATCCACGTGACGAAAAAACGAAGGGTAAAAAACTTCCGTGACCCAATTGAGGTTCGGATAGGATTTTTTGGGTATGAAACTAACCAGCGACGGCTGAAAGACGTCACAGCTGTAGAGCTCACAGATACCTTCGTTTTGACAGGTCATGGCTCCCGTAAATCTAAACGAGCCAAGAGTTATGGCCCTCCGAAGAATCGATATCCACAGGGTGCAACGTCTACGGTGCAAGGTGCAACATCCGTCCAAAATGATGAAACAGTGTCGTACGACCTTTAGAAATGGATGCATGGATTGGAAACGGTGCAGTACCATGGTGCACCACTCTCCAGCGTTGGTAAATCATAGACCAGCCACGGGGATCACGTTTTACAGAAAAAATCCACGTGACGAAAAAACGAAGGGTAAAAAACTTCCATGACCCGATTGAGGTTCGGATAGGATTTTTTCGGTATGAAACTAACCAGTGACGGCCGAAAGCTATCACAGATGTAGAACTCATAGATACTTTCGTTTTGACTGGTTGTTGCTCCCGTAGCTCTAAACGAGCCAAGAGTTATGGCCCTCCGAAGAATCGATATCCACAGGGTGCAACATCTACGGTGCAAGGTGCAACATCCGTCCAAAATGACGAAACAGTGCCCTACGAACTTTAGAAATGGGTGCATGGATTGGAAACGGTGCAGTACCATGGTGCACCACTCTCCATCGTTGGTTAATCATAGACCAACCGCGGGGATCCCGTTTTACAGAAAAAATCCACGTGACGAAAAAACGAAGGGTAAAAAACTTCCATGACCCGATTGAGGTTCGGATAGTATTTTTTGGGTATGAAACTAACCAGTGACGGCTGAAAGCCGTCACAGCTGTAGAACTCACAGATACCTTCGTTTTGACTGGTTGTGGCTCCCGTAACTCTAAACGAGCCAGGAGTTATGGCCCTCCGACGAATCGATATCCACAAGGTGCAACATCTACGGTGCAAGGTGCAACATCCGTCCAAAACGACGAAACAGTGCCGTACGACCTTTAGAAATGGGTGCATGGATTGGAAACGGTGCAGTACCATGGTGCACCACTCTACAGCGTTGGTAAATCATAGACCAGCCACGGGGATCCCGTTTTACAGAAAAAATCCACTTGACGAAAAAACGAAGGGTAAAAAACTTCCATGACCCGATTGAGGTTCGGAAAGGATTTTTTGGGTATAAAACTAACCAGTGACGGCTGAAAGCTATCACAACTGTAGTACTCATAGATACCTTCGTTTTGACTGGTTGTGGCTCCTGTAACTCTAAACGAGCCAAGAGTTATGGCCCTCCGAAGAATCGATATCCATAGGGTGCAACATCCTTCCAAAATGACGAAACAATGCGTACGACCTTTAGAAACGGGTGCATGGATTGAAAACGGTGCAGTACCATGGTGCACCACTCTCCAACATTGGTAAATCATAGACCAGCAACGGGGATGCCGTTTTACAGAAAAATTCCACGTGACGAAAAAACGAAGCAAAAAACTTCCATGACTCAATTGAGGTTCGGATAGGATTTTTTGGGTATGAAACTAACCAGTGAAGGCTGAAAGCTGTCACAGCTGTAGAACTCACAGAAACCTTCGTTTTGACTGGTTGTGGATCCCGTAACTCTAAATGAGCCAAGAGTTATGGCCCTCCGATGAATTGATATCCATAGGGTGCAACATCTACGGTGCAAGGTGCAACATCCGTCCAAAATGAAGAAACAGTGCCGTACGACCTTTAGAAATGGGTGCATGGATTGGAAACGGTGCAGTACCATGGTGCACCACTCTCCAGCGATGGTAAATCATAGACCAGCAACGGGAATTCCCTTTTACAGAAAAATCCACGTGACGAAAAAACGAAGGGTAAAAAACTTCTGTGACCCGATTGAGGTTCGGATAGGATTTTTTGGGTATGAAACTAACCAGCGACAGCTGAAAGCCGTCATAGCTATAGAACTCACAGATACCTTCGTTTTGACAGGTTATGGCTCCCGTAACTCTAAACGAGCCAAGAGTTATGGCCCTCCGAAGAATCGATATCCACAGGGTGCTACATCTACGGTGCAGGGTGCAACATCCGTCCAAAATGACGAAACAGTGCCGTACGACCTTTAGAAATGGGTGCATGGATTGGAAACGGTGCAGTACCATGGTGCACCACTCTCCAGCGTTGGTAAATCATAGACCAGCCAGGGGGATCCCGTTTTACAGAAAAAATCCACGTGACGAAAAAACAAAGGGTAAAAAACTTCCATGACCTGCTTGAGGTTCGGATAGGATTTTTTGGGTATGAAACTAACCAGTTGTTGGGCGAATTCTCACCAAGAAAATCTCGGGACCAAGAAGTCACAATTTCACCCGGGCTCGCAACCTCCACTTCGTTCGACAGCCAAGAAGCTCAATACTAACCTAGAAGTCCATCCAATATTCTCCATGAAGAAGCTCGTTCGGCCCAGGCCTCCATTCGGCCCCATCATTCGGCATCACCACATTCGGCTATGTCCATTCGGCAAGGCACAACCTTCACATCATTCGGCATCACCTCATTCGGCTATGTCCATTCGGCAAGGCACAGCCATCACCTCCACCGGACCAGCCTCTCCAATACACTACCGAACGAGGTCGATACCGGACCAATCACCACCTCTACAACTCCAACACCTCACCTACCCAATGTCGGTCCAAGTTCCTGCCGAACCAGCTTCAAAGTCACAACCGAACGAGCCTTCCCCCAAGCCATACCGGATCAACGTCCTCTCCAATACCACCGGTCCAACCCATTTCCCACATGACCGGACCACATACGACCGAACCAACCTTCAAGCTCACCACCGAACCAACCATCTCCGAGACCTCAACACGCCCGAACCAAGGCACGCCGAACCAGATGATTGCCTGTCCAGATTGCTTCAGCCCGGGCCCACCAGCAGCTATATACTTCCAAGATCCCTGCCCCCTACCTCACTCTATAAATAGAGGGGCAGGGGTACAACAATGGCAGACAAGTTTGAGAGCTCAAGCAAGGAAGGAACTTCCAAACTACTTTCATATACTTATATACGAAGCATTGTACTTGTAATCTGAAAGAAAGAAGATAATAACATATAAAGTGGACGTAGGCACATTCTGGCCGAACCACTATAAATCTGTGTGTCTTTTACATTTCAGCCCCTACTTCTTTCATATTTACATACTCATCTAAAATCATTGAAAATCACATATAATCAACTAAATAATACGACTCGGAGGTGTTTGTCCATTTTTTGTGCAAACAGTTTTGGTGCTTTCACTGAGAGCAAGAGCTCGAAGCTTCAGCTTCTCCCACTCAACCTTCTTCCTAACAACATCGTTCGTCACTTAGAAATCATGCCTTCCAAGCAGAGAAAGGATGTTAACAAAGGAAAGAACATCGCAACTAGCAGCCTTCCAGATCCAACAATCACGGATCAACCCACTTCAACAGCAGTACCAGATGAAAATCAGGAAAATCTAACTGGCCCAGCCACGGAACAACCAATCACTAGGGCAGATCTGGACAGGGTTGTGGCTGAAGTAACTAACCGCTTCACATCCCAACAAGAAGCTTTGGTGGACCAACTCATGTCACGCTTAAGGGATGCTGAAGAATCCAACCGCAACACTGAATCATGGGGTGAATCTCAATCTGGAGGATCACGGAGACAGCAAAGGTCCTCCCTCTTCAAAGAAGCTATCAACATGAACAACAGTGATAGGGGCCGCGCCCGGACTCAGCCCGAATTCCGACTCGAGGAAGCCCTTGGAACCGAACCCAGTGAGGGAGGCGCCAGGCGAGGGTCGGATGTAGCTGAGCCAGTCATGCCACCTAATCATAGAAATCCCGCTGAACGGAGCCGAGCTAGGACCCAGCACGAAGTTGACCCCATGGATATGCTCAAAACAGAACCCCGCAGGGGAAGATCAAAGCAGGGGGCAACTGTAGCTGGTCCTAGCGTGCATCCGAGCAGCCAGAGACAACCACTGGATAATGCTAGAAGTGATAGACTGTACCATCCCTACAGGTCATCTGGACGAGATAGATCCCGCAGGGAAGAACCAAACTCATTTCTATCCACTCCAAGTTCTGATGAAAGGATGGCACGATTATTCAGATAGCGCGTCCAACGGGAGCAAAGGGACAGGGGAATAGGCGCAAGAGTCACCAGCCCCTTTACCCGCAGTATCGAAACTGCCATTACCCCCAGGGAATGGAAGATGCCAACCATGGAACCATACGAAGGAACTTCTGACCCCATCGTACACTTACAGAGATACACCCAGCATATGCTCATGAGTGGAGCGACAGAAGGAGTATTATGCAAACGCTTTCCATTATTTTTAGCTGATCTAGCTACCTCCTGGTTCAGCCATCTACCCCAAGGATCCGTCAGTTCATGGGAAATGTTGAAGGAGAAGTTTATCAGCCAGTTCCGCATTCATGTGGAACAACCCAAGGATGTTTACTCCCTATCTACTATCAGACAGGAACCCGGAGAGACACTGCAGCAATACCTAACCCGATTCAATGCCACAGCAGCAGCAGTTCAAGATGCAAATGAGAACTTATCCTAACGGCCCTTTGTAGTGGCATGCATTCGGATACCAAGTTGCTAAGAGGTTAACAAAAGAAAAACCATCTACGTTACCTGACTTCTTCCATGAAGCCGGGAAGTATATTAGGCTTGAAGACGCTGCCACTGAAAGACAGTCAGGACAACAGGCCAAGACAACCCATGGCGACACTCCCGCTGCAGCAAAGGACGTTTGAAGAAATGACTCTAGAGACAACGCTGGGGGCAAGAAGGGAGAAAAGCATTTACATCAACCAGGACCGAGATTTGACTCTTGCCCCCCTTGCTTTAAACTTTGTCCTGGATGGCTAGAAGGATGTTTTCAATTATTTCACCAAATGGGTGGAAGCGGACCCTTTAAAATAAAATATCTTCGACATAAATTATCAGCTTCTTGCATAAATTATCAACTTCTTGATCAAAAAATATTCTATGCAGGTACGGAGTCCCGCTCAAGATCATATCAGACAACGGACTCCAGTTTGACAACGAAGAATTTGCCAACCGGTGCCAAGAGCACATAATTCACAAAAGGCTTCTCATCTGTATCTTATCCTCGGGCAAATGGAGAAGTCGAAGCTGTCAACAGAATTCTCAAAACCCTAATCGAGAAGAAGCTTGAAAAGTCAAAAGGCGCTTGGGTGGACGAACTTCCTACGGCACTCTGGGCCTGCCGCACATCTTACAGAACATCAACGGGGCATACTCCTTTCTCTTTGGCATACAGATTGGAGGCCATGCTCCCAGTTGAAACTATAGCGCCATCTCACCATAGGACCCATTGCAACCCAGAAGAAAACAAAGAACTCCTCCTCATGTCTTTGGATCTGATTAAGGAAAGGAGAAACAATGCAACACTTAAAAGCAGAAGCCCACAAGCAAAAAGTGGCAGCACAATACAACTCCAAAATCAAGCACCGCAGCTTACAAGAGGGAGATCTTATCCTCAAGCGGATCCTCCCGCAACACCGAATCATGGGCCGAGTCCCAATCTGGAGGATCTGGGAAACAACAATGACCTTTCTTCTTCGAAGAGGTCAATAACAGAAATAGCCATGGTAGGAGCCGAGCCCGGATTCAGCCCGAATTCCGACCCGAGGAAACACTTGGAACCGAACCCAACGGGGGAGGAGCCAGGCAGGGGTCGGATGTAGCTGAGCCTGTCCTGCTGCCTAACCACGAAACACCAGTCGACGGACCATATGTAATTCATAAAGATCTCCACAACGGAGCTTATATTTTGTCAACAGTGGACGGAGAGGTGTTCCAGAGGGCATGTGTGACGACCGCCCATGACTCCCGCACCAAAACAATGGAATAGTGCGCTGAAAGGTGTGCAAGGCAGCCATGGACGATAGTCAGGGTAAAATAAAATCGCAGGATCTCTATCGTACAACTCACAGCGCATGGATAAAATACAATAGAGAAATATAATGTAGTGAAGCTCCATAGAACAAAACATCATCATATAAGCAACAAAGCAGTTTTATACAATCATCTCAACAAATCCATACAACAAGACCTCACTACATAACACTCAATCAAATACAGCAGCGGATACCCAGTACATATAAGAAAATAATATGCATAGCCTCCTGCTCGTCTTCGTCATCATCAACGTAGAGACCCAAGAACAGCACCTGCCACCTGCTACCTAGTCTGCCCATCCCAACATGGATGAACAGCCCAAGGTAATAAGAGGAGACATAAAACCTTGAGTCAGACAAAGTCTTAGTGAGCAGTAAATTAACTATCAAACATACCAAAAGAGCATAAGGAATAAAAGGAATAGGAACCAAACCATCCCACTCCACCTCTTCTCACAGTGATAGCCCCCAGACACACACTAAGGAGAAGCAATCATAACATAGCAGATAATTAAAGTAAAGTAATAATCACTCGAGTCAAGGGTGATGCTTTCCAAATACAAACCCCCAAGGCCTAAACCAAGATCAGATAAGCACCCAGAAAACACCACTCTTGAGGCCGAATGATAATACAACCAAACATTCATGACTCTGGCTATCACTGTTATCATTGCCTTGATTTCACCGTTAGTTGAATGACCACCTATCAAGGGCTAATGGTAACCCCGGTCTAGACATAACTCCGCACGTCATCGTGACCCGTGCCTAAGCCGAACGCATCAGCCCAGAGTACTAGCACGTCATCGTGACCCGTGCCTGGAACGTCATCGTGACCCGTTCCAACGTACCCTTGCTTTGAGTATGCTAGAACCTTCAACAACGATGAGATCTCAGCCTCCTAGTCATCCTCCTTGACGACTATTTCCATACTAGCTCAAGCGCCTCTCAAGCTAACCATTATCCACCCTAACCCGGACCGCATCACCGAGTTATAACTTTGCACGTCGTCATGACCCGTGCTTGGAACGTCTTCGTGACCCGTCCCATCACAACAAATGTCTTGCCTCATCACATCATGGCAAAGTCCCTCATCTTGGAACGTCATCATGACCCGTCCCATCTCAACATAAGCCTTGCCTCATCACATCATAGCAAAGTCCCAACTCAATCATGCTTTGCCTTCTCGCATCATGGCAAGATCTCACATCCTCGAATCCATCCATATGAGCTTCCACATCCGCTTCATATGCTACAGGCAGCTTCCACCATTCAAGAGCCTTTCCACTTAGCTTTTGAATTATCTCGAACCATCTTGTTCCAAATCAACTACAAGCTAACTTGGAGCAATTAAATCTATCATACATTCACACAATCAATCATTAATACAACCAATCAAGCATTCAAATAAGATCTAACAAGCAATATCAAGTATAATGGCAATTTCGTAAATAAATGAGCAAAAGTCCAACATATGTGAAATCATGGTTTTTAGCATAGATCTATCAAATCTAAAACATGGGTTTTGTCTCTAACACTTGTTAAACTAACTTGCATAAGTAAACATCTTCAAAAACAATGGATCTAGACTAGGATCTAAGAAATATGCATGAAAACTCTAACTTTAACACTCAAACAAGCCACCAATCCAATATACTCCTTTGGATCCGCGTGAGAGATAACTACCACTCACCAAATCACCCAAACACCTCTAAATCTAAGCACTTCAGATCTGGACAGCGGAGATCAAGGATTGATCCGGCGATATCTCGCTCAAATCGATGAATTCTAGCTCGAACGGATGAAGATCTTCAACTTTGGCACTTGGATCTTTGATCTCGATCTTCGATCTTGGATGGATGGTAGAATTAGATTGGAATGGAGAAAAGAAGATGAAGAAATGTTGTAGTCGAGTCTTCAAAATGGCAGCACTTCGTCGCTTCAAAAACCGGTGCCAAAAAGTGAGCCGAACCCCTCTATTTATAGGCTGAACACCCCATGAGTCGTCGCCCCCTGAGTCGTTGCCGACCCAACTCCTGAGTCGCCCCCCTACTCATCTCCAAGCCGACTCAACACAGCCACTCACACGACTCAAGCCTTCTAACATCTCACGCGACTCAACGGCTCATGCTATACGCGACTCTCGACTCAAACACACTGCCGACTCAACGACTCAACTAAGACGCGACTCAATACCCTGCCGACTCAACCTCCTAGCCGCTAACCCTTAAGTCGCTACACTACTTAAGTCGGAAACCCCTTTAGGTCGAACCATCCTATGAGTCGCTCACTCAACTAAGTCGCTCTCCTTGGGTCGGCTATTCCTATGACTCGGCCACCCTATGAGTCGGTCTCCTCTTAACTCGGCAAACCACTGTCTTCTATGAGTCGCCTAACCTCTTGAGTCGGTCTCCTATGAGTCGCAACCCATTATGAGTCGGTCACTAGCTAATTCCATGACTCGGTCAATCCACTAAGTCGCTCTTAACACTATAGGTCGTTAATTCTCATGAGTCGGCCACTATGAGTCGGTCACGACTCAGGCCTTAACTCGGCTATGATTATGAGTCGGTCACGACTCATCACTTCACTCGAGTTAACTTCTAAACGACTCAGGCTAGAAACAACACAAACAACGCTAACGACCTGCAAATTCTACGATTTATCGACACGCAAAATACGGGTCGTTACATTCTCTCCCCCTTAGGAATTTCGCCCCCGAAATTCCAAGCAAACAACAGCAATCACAATTTTTTTCCGCATGCCTACCATCCATAGCAATCAACAGACCATGCATCCAATTCTAGCCTAGCATGCAGAATTCTAAGACTTAGAACAAGCTACAAATTCATGAGATGTCACGACACTTTAGGGCCATACCTCGAAGAGTCCGGGATGAGCTGCCTTCATCCTCTCTTCCTCCTCCCACGTACAGTCGTTAACATCATCACTCCATTGTACCTTGAGCAACGTAATCGTCTTCCTCCTAAGCTGTTTCGTATCAGTTTCAACAATACGAAGCGGCTTACGAGGTCTCGTAACCACGGGATCAACCTCTAAGTCTTCACAGCTATCAGCAGAAACCACTGTAGTAGGGTCATGCACATACTTCCGTAGATAAGACACATGAAAAACATTGTGCACACCCGCCATCTTTTCCGGTAACTCCAATCTATAAGCGAGCTTTCCAATTCGCTCGATAATCTGAAATGGTCCAACGAATCTCGGAGTTAACTTTCCTTTCTTCCCGAATCTAATAACATTCTTCAACGGAGAAATCTTCACAAAAACCATATCGCCCACGTCGAATTCCAAATCCTTCCGACGATTATCTGCATAACTTTTCTGACGATCTTGGGCTGCTTTCATTCTTTGCCGAATGATCTCTATACAATCCGAAGTCTGTCGAATCATCTCTGGCCCAAGTGTCAACTTTTCTCCAGTTTCCAACCAACATGTCGGAGAGTTACACGGTCTTCCATACAATGCTTCATATGGTGCCATACCAATGCTCGACTGATAACTGTTATTATAAGCAAACTCCACCAAATGAAGGTGATCTTCCCATGATCCTCCGAAGTCCAAAACACATGCTCTAAGAAGATCTTCCAAAACTCGGTTGACTCTCTCAGTTTGCCCATCTATTTGAGGGTGATAAGCTGTACTCAAACACAACTCGGTTCCCAAAACTTCTTGGAAGCTCTTCCAAAATCCACTAGTGAACAATGGATCTCAATCGCTCACTATACTCTTCGGAACTCCATGGAATCGAACAATCCACTTCACATACAGCTCAGCCAACTTCGATGCAGTCCTAGTCGATCGAACAGGAATGAACCTTGCACTCTTGGTCAAACGATCTACTATGACCCAAATCCCTTCATTCCCCGCTCTTGTCCTAGGTAGACCATCGATAAAATCCATCGACACTTGCTCCCACTTCCATGTAGGAACCTCTAATGGCTGAAGTAATCCACTGGGCTTCTTCTGCTCAGCTTTTACCAACTGGCCATTCATACACTTTGAAATAAAATTTCCAATATCCTTCTTCATACCTTCCCAGTAGTAAGCCCTCTTCATATCCCGATACATCTTATTACCACCTGGATGAATTGTCAACTTCGAGTGATGACCTTCCCTCAGAACTTCATCTCTCAATCCATCAACATCGGGAACAACTAATCGTCCTTGCTTTCGAAGCCAACCCTCTCGATCGACCTCGAATCCTTTATCCTTCTCTGGTTCCAACCCAGATTCCAAATCATGAATAATCTTGACAAGCTTATCATCTCGCCTTTGGCTCTCACCAATCCTTTCCACAAGAGTAGGCCTTATCGATAAGTTTGCCAACATCTCAGGTTCCAATTCACATCTAGGCCTGAAGTCAAATCCAGCCAAATACTCAAGACTCTTCCATTCCGAAAACATGGCTCCCAAACCCGCATGTCTTCGACTTAACGCATCAGCCACTGCGTTACCTTTTCCCGGAGTATAGGCTATACCAAAATCATATGATGCTAAGAACTCTAGCCACCGTTGCTGTCGAAGATTCAAATCCTTTTGGGAGAACAGATACTTCAACGACTTATGATCCGTAAACAACTCGAATCTAACTCCCAATAGATAGTGTCTCCACATCTTCAAAGCAAACACAATCGCCGCTAACTCCAAATCATGAGTCGGATAATTCCTTTCATGCGGCTTCAGTTGTCGACTAGCATACGCAACAACCTTATCTCTCTGCATTAGCACTGCTCCTAGTCCAGTGCCACATGCGTCGGTGTAAACCACCATCTCATCATTCCCACCAGGAATAGTCAAAACAGGAGCACTCGTCAGTCGCTCTTTCAGGATTACGAAAGCTTGCTCACACCTATCATCCCATCTGAACACTTGGTTCTTCTTCGTCAATCCTGTCAATGGTGCAGCTATCTTGGAAAAGTCTTTGATAAACCGACGATAATATCCTGCTAATCCAAGAAAACTTCTCACATCAGATGCATTCTTAGGTCTAACCCAATCCTGGATCGCTGCCACCTTAGCGGGGTCAACTGCTATTCCATTTCCAGAGATAACATGGCCTAAGAACCTCACTTCACTCTTCCAGAAGTGACACTTCGAAAACTTAGCCTTTAGCTGATGTTTCCGCAAGATTTCCAAAACAATCCTCAAGTGCGTCTTGTGCTCTTCCTCAGTTCTGGAATAAATCAGAATATCATCCACGAACACAAGCACGAACTTATTCAACTGATCTCTGAACACTCTATTCATAAGATCCACAAAATATGCTGGTGCGTTAGTCAATCCAAACGGCATTACCAGCCACTCATAAAACCCGGACGGTGTCCTGAAAGCAGTCTTCGGCACACTATCCTTTGCCACTCTCAACTGGTGAAATCCCGTTGCCAGATCCATCTGAGAAAACACCTTAGCCTCGTGAAGCTGATCAAACAAGTCATCTATTCTCGGCAATGGATACTTGTTCTTCTTAGTCACCTTATTCAGCTCACGATAATCAACACACAACCTCAACGATCCATCCGCTTTGGTTGCGAACACAACGGGCGCACCCCATTCGGACACACTTCTCCGAATGAATCCTTTCCGCAAAAGGTCATCAACTTGCACCTTCAGCTCCTGCTGCTCCCTCGGTGCCATCCGCCTAAGAGGCATCACAACAGGTCTGGCTCCCTCAACTAGATCGATACGAAACTCGATTTCCCTATGCGGCGGCAACCCTTTGACTTCGTCAAAGACATCCTCAAATCCATTCACAATAGGCAACGATGACAGTCCATCCCGTGGAACAACCAGCGAATACATGAAGCTCATGAAGACGCCTTCTTCATGCTTACATCGTATCACAACCTTTCGCCCATCCACATTCCCGACTGTCACCTCCAGCCTCTCACAATCAATCCTAGCCGCATACTTCCTAAGCCAGTCCATACCCAAAATAATTCCGAACCCCGCAAAGTTCAGAACAAAGCAATCACAAACAAACGAGCAATCATGACTCGACACAACTAGACCACGGCATATCATACACAAACATGACGAACCCCCAACTGGATTAGTCACAACCAATGGCCTATCAACAATATCCGGTTTCAAACATAACCGGCCTACCAAATCATCACAAACAAAAGAATGCGACGCTCCAGTATCAAACAACACTCTAACTGGAACACCACAAATGGAAAGAGTACCTTGAACCACCACACTCTTCCCCTTCTCTTCAGCAGTAGGAACTCTTGAAGACGACGGCACAGCTTCCAAAGCATAAGCTTGCAAAACCTGCCTATCTTTCCTCGGCTCTGGACAGTCCTTCTTGATGTGTCCCAGCTTATCACAGTTGTGGCACTTCAACTGCACCTTTGGATTCTTACAATCCCGGGAGAGATGACCCTTCTGTCGGCAGTTATAGCAGGTCACTTCGCCTTTTGGCTTCTTCTGGCCATCCTTGCCTTTCTGCTGTTGCTGCTTCCTCTTCTTATTACCATTCTGCTGTGGTTTAGATCCTTCCCTGCTTACAGCAGCAACAGAACTTTCCTTCGGAAACAAACTCTCATGCCTGAGAGCTTTCTCTACAAGCTTCTCAAATGGATCGTCCAGATGATCCACTAACTGCCTTCCCAGATAAGCATCCAGACCAGTCACAAACTTTTCGTTCTTCTGGTAGGGAGAATCAATATATGATCTGGCATACTTAGACAAAGCTTCGAACTCAGAAATATACTCAAGAACAGGCCTCCCACCTTGCTTGAGCTCTACAAACCTTTTGAACAAAGCAGACTTCTCAACAGTGGAGATGAACTTGGCCTCGAATCTGACTTGGAATTGCTCCCAAGTAATCTCTTCTTCTGGTGTATCTATAGTAATAGAATTCCACCAATCAGCAGCTCTTCCCTGAAGCTGCCTCGATGCAAGCTTCCTCTTGGTTGCATCATCAATTCCCAAATCAGCAAAAATCCTCCGGCAAGCATCAATCCATCTCTGCACTTCAATAGTCGACTCTGTTCCCAGGAAAGCTTTTCCCCCAAGAGAAGTATAGTCCTTGCAAAGCTTGGCAAAATCCACCGGTCTCGGAGCTTGGACTTGAACTCCCACATCCACAGAAGATCCTGAAGCTGGTACCCTCCTCATGATAGAAGTCATCATAGCTTCAAACATAGCTCCATAATCAACAGCTTCCCTAGCAGCTCGACTATCCCTCGCAGCTTGTCTCTCACTTCGACTCATTCTTAATATCTGTAAAAAGAATGATTAGAACACCTTAAGAAACAACTGCATAAGGAGTTCAAATCCATCTAACCTACTATATTATATATAGTAATCACCCATCAAAATACAATTACGTCTCTCTTACGTAGTTACGTCAGCGAGCGTTGGCTAAAATCGATTAACCAAAGCTTTGATACCAAATGTGACGACCGCCCATGACTCCCGCACCAAAACAATGGAATAGTGCGCTGAAAGGTGTGCAAGGCAGCCATGGACGATAGTCAGGGTAAAATAAAATCGCAGGATCTCTATCGTACAACTCACAGCGCATGGATAAAATACAATAGAGAAATATAATGTAGTGAAGCTCCATAGAACAAAACATCATCATATAAGCAACAAAGCAGTTTTATACAATCATCTCAACAAATCCATACAACAAGACCTCACTACATAACACTCAATCAAATACAGCAGCGGATACCCAGTACATACAAGAACATAATATGCATAGCCTCCTGCTCGTCTTCGTCATCATCAACGTAGAGACCCAAGAACAGCACCTACCACCTGCTACCTAGTCTGCCCATCCCAACATGGATGAACAGCCCAAGGTAATAAGAGGAGACATAAAACCTTGAGTCAGACAAAGTCTTAGTGAGCAGAAAATTAACTATCAAACATACCAAAAGAGCATAAGGAATAAAAGGAATAGGAACCAAACCATCCCACTCCACCTCTTCTCACAGTGATAGCCCCAGACACACACTAAGGAGAAGCAATCATAACATAGCAGATAATTAAAGTAAAGTAATAATCACTCGAGTCAAGGGTGATGCTTTCCAAATACAAACCCCCAAGGCCTAAACCAAGATCAGATAAGCACCCAGAAAACACCACTCTTGAGGCCGAATGATAATACAACCAAACATCCAT
The DNA here is from genome assembly GCA_030765085.1 of Allium cepa. NCBI lineage: Eukaryota > Viridiplantae > Streptophyta > Magnoliopsida > Asparagales > Amaryllidaceae > Allium > Allium cepa. The sequence goes on along the minus strand of CM060943.1, from coordinate 29,148,994 downwards.
GACTCTGGCTATCACTGTTATCATTGCCTTGATTTCACCGTTAGTTGAATGACCACCTGTCAAGGGCTAATGGTAACCCCGGTCTAGACATAACTCCGCACGTCATCGTGACCCGTGCCTAAGCCGAACGCATCAGCCCAGAGTACTAGCACGTCATCGTGACCCGTGCCTGGAACGTCATCGTGACCCGTTCCAACGTACCCTTGCTTTGAGTATGCTAGAACCTTCAACAACGATGAGATCTCAGCCTCCTAGTCATCCTCCTTGACGACTATTTCCATACTAGCTCAAGCGCCTCTCAAGCTAACCATTATCCACCCTAACCCGGACCGCATCACCGAGTTATAACTTTGCACGTCGTCATGACCCGTGCTTGGAACGTCTTCGTGACCCGTCCCATCACAACAAATGTCTTGCCTCATCACATCATGGCAAAGTCCCTCATCTTGGAACGTCATCATGACCCGTCCCATCTCAACATAAGCCTTGCCTCATCACATCATAGCAAAGTCCCAACTCAATCATGCTTTGCCTTCTCGCATCATGGCAAGATCTCACATCCTCGAATCCATCCATATGAGCTTCCACATCCGCTTCATATGCTACAGGCAGCTTCCACCATTCAAGAGCCTTTCCACTTAGCTTTTGAATTATCTCGAACCATCTTGTTCCAAATCAACTACAAGCTAACTTGGAGCAATTAAATCTATCATACATTCACACAATCAATCATTAATACAACCAATCAAGCATTCAAATAAGATCTAACAAGCAATATCAAGTATAATGGCAATTTCGTAAATAAATGAGCAAAAGTCCAACATATGTGAAATCATGGTTTTTAGCATAGATCTATCAAATCTAAAACATGGGTTTTGTCTCTAACACTTGTTAAACTAACTTGCATAAGTAAACATCTTCAAAAACAATGGATCTAGACTAGGATCTAAGAAATATGCATGAAAACTCTAACTTTAACACTCAAACAAGCCACCAATCCAATATACTCCTTTGGATCCGCGTGAGAGATAACTACCACTCACCAAATCACCCAAACACCTCTAAATCTAAGCACTTCAGATCTGGACAGCGGAGATCAAGGCTTGATCCGGCGATATCTCGCTCAAATCGATGAATTCTAGCTCGAACGGATGAAGATCTTCAACTTTGGCACTTGGATCTTCGATCTCGATCTTCGATCTTGGATGGATGGTAGAATTAGATTGGAATGGAGAAAAGAAGATGAAGAAATGTTGTAGTCGAGTCTTCAAAATGGCAGCACTTCGTCGCTTCAAAAACCGGTGCCAAAAAGTGAGCCGAACCCCTCTATTTATAGGCTGAACACCCCATGAGTCGTCGCCCCCTGAGTCGTTGCCGACCCAACTCCTGAGTCGCCCCCCGACTCATCTCCAAGCCGACTCAACACAGCCACTCACACGACTCAAGCCTTCTAACATCTCACGCGACTCAACGGCTCATGCTATACGCGACTCTCGACTCAAACACACTGCCGACTCAACGACTCAACTAAGACGCGACTCAATACCCTGCCGACTCAACCTCCTAGCCGCTAACCCTTAAGTCGCTACACTACTTAAGTCGGCAACCCCTTTAGGTCGAACCATCCTATGAGTCGCTCACTCAACTAAGTCGCTCTCCTTGGGTCGGCTATTCCTATGACTCGGCCACCCTATGAGTCGGTCTCCTCTTAACTCGGCAAACCACTGTCTTCTATGAGTCGCCTAACCTCTTGAGTCGGTCTCCTATGAGTCGCAACCCATTATGAGTCGGTCACTAGCTAATTCCATGACTCAGTCAATCCACTAAGTCGCTCTTAACACTATAGGTCGTTAATTCTCATGAGTCGGCCACTATGAGTCGGTCACGACTCAGGCCTTAACTCGGCTATGATTATGAGTCGGTCACGACTCATCACTTCACTCGAGTTAACTTCTAAACGACTCAGGCTAGAAACAACACAAACAACGCTAACGACCTGCAAATTCTACGATTTATCGACACGCAAAATACGGGTCGTTACAGCATGGAACATCCGACACCTCCGTCGATACTTTTCTTAACTTGTACTGCCCATATGAAGTGAATTAACAAAGAGAATCAGTGGACGTAGGCATTTTCGTGCCGAACCACTTTAAAAAATCTTGTCTCTTTTTAACTTGTTCCTTCATGTCTTGGCTACTTGTTAAGTTTTATCCCTTTCTGCTGAACAAAATCCTATGGCATCTCCACTCAAGACGCACCGCGGCCTCATCTGGACTAGGCTTAACAGGTACGCTACGATTCTATGCACTCGCCAATGAGACACTTTTGCTCAAGCATCCCTCTGCTGCGGGTTAACTCATTGCGCGCCTGCCCTCAAAGCCAACTGTAATGAGCCGATTATAAGTCATCATAAAGGCCGACTATAGCCGGTGGCAGCTCATTACGGCGTTCGGCTCGCCTGCAACTGTGAACCTACTTTAAGCCCCAACATAAGGTGTGGCCAGCCAGGGGTAGTTCACGGCCAACGGCACCTACGCTAGCCGGCCACGGTAAATCGAATAATACCCATGATTACGGACCATAATGGTTCGGGTAGTTACCGTGCGCGATCTCGGCTCCGATGTGTCTTAAGTACGGCTGTGGTAAAAAAGAAAACTCCCCGCGGAGGCGTAAGATGGGTGACAAATGTCTCCAAGACCCACAGCTAGGGAAAGTGACTACAAAACCCGTTTGCCACGAACTTAAGCATATCGGCGGCCTTCCGTGACTGGAAGTTTTACTTTTACTATATTTCCATTTCATTTAAACACTTTTCTCCTATCCCGTATAACGAACTCTAAAGTACAGGAAACCAAATAGGAAGCATTCACTCATGAGAATCTAAGCCTGCATACCGGGTGGCAGGGTACTCAGCTATATCCGTGAACAGTTACACAAGACACTCAAAGCTACCGCCTACGAATAAAACATGAAGGGCGGTACTCTATTTTCTTGTACATAAATACGTAACTATAGCTTGTTCATACAATAACATTGCAAAACATGAAATTATATTTCAAGCAAAAACTTAACATCAAACACAACTAGAATCACAGGCATATACATAGTTATACTTCTCACGCAGCTCATCAAGATGACAACAACATTCCAACGTAACAAAATCAGCTTATATTATAAAATCACACGAAGTTATTCTTTGCAAATAATATTATTACAGTCGCATATCAATGACTAACGTAAACAGTGATAAAAAGAAACAAAAAAAAATGGCAGCTGCGTCCACACTCCATCACCAACTTCCCAAGTCTACTTAGCCGCAGGATCAGAGCCCCCAGCGTGTGGATCAGAAGTTCCACCTGTCCAATTCAGAAGAGGAATTCATTAAACGAACGATGGACGATCAAGTTGTGGAAACACAGAAAGAAAAAGAAAAAGAGAAGAATAACTCACCATCGCCCGCCGCTTGATCTTCATCCTCCAACTGCACGCCCGCTTCCTCTGCAGCAAGCAACCGCATCCCCTCCTTCACCGCCGCTTGCTCCTCCTTCGAGAACTGGGCAGTGACCGCATCCAAATTGAAAGCCTCTCCGCCTTCCTTACCAGCATTCACCCTGGCCTCCTCTAAAGCCTGGAGATACACCTTGGCCATGACCCGAGGGTAATCGTCCATCCAAGACAAGCCGCCCTCCTTCCAAGTGTGGAAGTACATGTCCTGCAGCATCTCATCCATCATCCCCTCATTCTCCTCAAACTCCCTCACCCGGGCCTCGGAAGCTTGCAACTTGGCGACGGCAACATCCCTCTCTGACTGGTATCTCAAGCAGTCAGCCTGGAGAGACCTCCTCATTTCCTCCTCCTTTAACTTGAGGGACCTCCTCATTTCCTCCATCTCCTCCTTCAACTCGGCCTGAGCCATCTCCGCAGCCTCGAGCCTCCCAGACAACTCCTCTACCCGCTCGAGATCCGCATTTCGAACCTCGTCCACCGTCGTAATGGCCATATTAATCCGTTCCCTGCAAGCGACCTCCATCTGCCGTAATTTCGCCCTACTAGCCTTCTCCATAGTCTCTTTCAGCCGCCTGGAGGCTTCCTCGTGCTGAGAAATCTGGATGGCTTGATCGGCGAGCTGCTTGGCCTGATCGGCAACCTTTAACCTCAACCGAATATTGGCACTCCTAATCTCTTCCCCGGCCTTGACCAATTTAGCATGATGCTCCATTAACTTCTTGGTCTCTGCGGCCACCCGATCGATATTAGCCTTGGCCTCGTCCCCCATGGTGACTACCCGTGTAGTAAGCAAATCAAGATCTAAAGACTTGGCCTCATCCAGCACTCGTACCATGGGATTGCGGGGAAGGAGGTGCTCGCCCGTGGCCTCATCAAATGAGATATCCTGAAAGCTTGGATCTAAATCAGGATGACCGGCAAAAGGGTCACGAGGCACGGGGCGAGGCACATCAGGACGCCTTATACGGATGACAGTTGGACTCTTGAAAGGAGGATGAGGGGGGCCGGACTCCGTGCTCTCCTCCGTGGTATCACGAGGAGGCTGAGTAGGAAGCTGCGAACCAGGGGAAGACTCAAATAAAGAACGACTCCGCTTCTTTTTCCGAATGCCCTCTTCAATGACCCCAAGAAGAGGGCGATAACTGACTACATCCCCAGTGCGACCAGTAGAGGATTTCGCAGAAGCTCTCCTCGACTTAAATTGTTCAAGGCGGTGTCGGACGTCCGACGTTTTAACCACTGGCCTGCCCCTGGAATAAAGAACAAGTGTTACGAACATACAATAATCCACAATTCAAAAAATGTGTTAAGTTAAAAAGAAAGAAAAGTGAGAAGACACATCTATTATACAAACCCGGCGGAGGAGTGGGATACTGCAATAAGTCCTGGATCTCATTCCAGGACGGAAGTGAACCGTAAAATATTTCTAAGTCCCTATCGTAAATGGAATCGGCAGAAGACAAAAGTTCACCTTGCATCGCCGGAATCACCCTAGCTGAGGAACCCTTAGAGGATGGGTCAGCGCCAACCACAGCTTTGCCGGTTTCCTTTGCCTTCTCCGTTTCCGACTCTCCCTCCGACTCCCCGAAGGCCCGACGGAGAGCCTCATCCAGTTCAAGGTCTTGCCCAGAGGTTAGGGCACCAACGCCACTACCACCCTAACCGTCGCCATCTCCTCCATCCTCTGACCCTTCTCCAACTTCGCCTCCTTCCTCCTCTTCTACACCTTCCTCCTCCGGGACAGTCGGGCAAGTACTTGGAGAAGGGCCATCAGACTTCTTCAGTTTCTTCCCTCCAACAATGGGACGCTCTGCCAAAGGCTCCCTCTTACCGCTCTTCACCGTAGCCCCCTCCTTAGCTTTAGCGCCTTCTCCTCAGCCATATCCCTTTGCTTAACCATGGACTGGTGCGGTAAGATCAAATTAAACTCCAAGAGGGTTGTGTTCCTGATCAAGAAGGAGGCCGACCGGTCCCGTGCCGGAATAGCCTTTAGTTCAGCAGCCATTCGCACCAAGGAATCGTCCTCCACGACTGCAATACCACCTGTCGCTAGCCAGAAATAGAAGCATGTCAGAAAAAACACTACAGTCAAAACATGGAAAATATAAATGAAATCCATCTTACAGCCGGAAGTGAAAAGGCGGAAAGAGACAGAATCGTCCTTGATAAAGAACCACTCTTTCTTGAACATGGTAAACTTGGAATATAAGTCCAGGACTGGTTTGAAGGGCACGGCCGCTTCCAGACTAATATACGGAGACCCCTTCTTATAGCCTCTCAGGTTGTACAAATATCGAATTTCCCGGTTAGAAGGAGGACGCCCGTACCTCCTCTGGAAGATAACAAAAAGGCTCACCAGGATGGCATAAGAGTTAGGCTGAAGTTGGAAAGGGGCCACCTTCAAATATGTGGTGAAGCTTACTATCCAAGCATTGATAGGAGGGATAGCACCGCACATGCAATGGTATCTGCTATAAGCAAAGTAGCCTTCGGGAGGATTATACGGCATCACTCCATCTCCCGGTAGCAGCATGAAAGCCTTGTCTATCCCGAAGGAACGGGATATGACGTCAAGTTGCTCCTCCTTTAGGGAGCTAGGAAAGAAATCAGGGGGGAGATCAGAAGTTCCTGTGGACCATATCCATCCACTAACGACCTCGGAACAGGTCGATGTTGCCCGGATCCTGGTTGAACTGGGGGCAAGGAAGAAGAAGACTCTCCTGTGCCTCTAGACTTCTTTCTGTCCGATCGTGTTTCCGCTTTGCGAGACATTTTCTGCAGCACAAGAAAAACTTGATATTAGAATAAGAAGTATAGAAACATAAACAAGCAAGTATATAAGGCAAGCATGTAAAAAAGTCTAAGATTCCGCTCAAGGTTCAAGTATGAAGTCTCATTCGGCGGTGCCAGACAAGTTCATTCGGCATCAAAGGCATATGGCCATTCGGCACTAAAATCCCATGCTCATTCGGCATACATATCATTCGGCCCTAAGGCCTGAGTCTCATTCGGCTATCCAATACACACCGTATACATTCGGCAAACAGGACCATCCGGTGATAAGAGGTCATTCGGCAAAAAGTATATATATACCTGATTCGGTATAAGCTGGTTCGGTAAAGGGTTTGGTTCGGCAGGTCAGTTGATTCGGCTCTCTGGTTCGGTAAGGGAAAACCAAGGGGGGTGTGGCCTCTATATATAGGCGAGCTCAGGACCGCCGAACCAACTGGTTCGGCCCACCGAATAGAAACAACGGACCAATACCAAACATACCGAACCAAACGAATACCGAATGAACCCATCCATGCCGGACCAACCAAAGAACCGAATGAAGCTATCTCCACCAGCGAAAACCAGGAACAGGGGGCACGCAGGCGCCTCACTCAGATAAGTACCGAACTCTAGAACTAACTAATAAAATAAGGATTATGATAACGATGAATAAGTTGTAACGACCCGTATTTTACGTGTCGATAAATCGTAGAATTTGCAGGTCGTTAGTTTTGTTTATGTTGTCTCTAGCCTGAGTCGTATGGAGAGTAACTCGTGTGTTGAAGTGTTGAGTCGTGACCGACTCATAGGCATTGCCGAGTTAAGGGTTGAGTCGTGACAGACTCATAGGTTAGGTCGTGTACGAGTTACGACTCATAGGATGGACGGCTTGTAGGGTTTAACCGACTTAAGGATGCGACCGACCTAAGAGAATAGTGAGATAAGAAGTGTGGCCGAGTCAACGAGTTACGACTCATAGGGTTTGCCGAGTTAAGGAGTTAACGGGTTAAGGGTGTAACGACTTAAGGTTTTGACCGACTCAAGGGGATAGGTCGTAAGGTGCTTTGGTCATGAGTCGTTAGGAACGACTTAACGATGAGTCGAAGGTTGTTAACCCTGATGAGTCGGGAGTATGTTGGGTCGTTAATACGACTTAACGAGATAGGTTGAGTCGTGCTCAACCTATAGAGAGTTCGACCTAGTGGTTGATAGATGAGTCGTATAGTAGATGAGTCGTTGGGGGCTTAGGTCATTGAGTCGGCCTGGTTTGTTAGGTCGTTGAACGACTCATGTGATAAGTCGAGAGGTCCCGTGTTTGTGTTAAGTCGGCTTGGTGGATGAGTCGTGAGTCGGCATCGTAGTTGAGTCGTGTGTGTATTGTTGAGTCGTCGTACGACTTAAGACTTGGAGTGTTAGGTCGGTTACCTGGTGAGTCTTGAGTCGTGAGTCGGTAGGTGTTGAGTCGGCTTGGGTTTGAGTCGTATGACCTTGTGTCTTGGTGTATTGAGTCGTTAGGCCGTGTTAAGGTGTTAGGTCTTTGAGTCGGAGGCATTGAGTCGTGAACGACTCATGATAAGTCGTGGACGACTCATAGGGGCGGACGACTCATGGGGGATTCAGCCTATAAATAGAGGGGTTCGGCTCACTTTTTGGCACCGGTTTTTGAAGCGACGAAGTGCTGCCATTTTGGGAACTCGACTACAACATTTCTTCATCTTCTTTTCTCCATTCCAATCTAGTTCTAACATCCATCCAAGATCGAAGATCGAGATTGAAGATCCAAGAGCCAAAGTTGAAGATCTTCATCCGTTTGAGCTAGATTTCATCGATTGAGGCGAGATTTTGCCGGATCAAGCCTTGATCTCCGCTGTCCAGATCTGAAGTGTTTAGTTTTCATAGTGTTTGGGTGATTTGGTGAGTGGTGGTTATCTCTCACGCGGACCCAAAGGAGTATATTGGATCGGTGGCTTGTTTATGTGTTTAAGTTAGCGTTTTCTCGCATTTTCCTTAAGTCTGCATGTAGATCCATCATTTTTGAAGATGTTTACTTATGCAAGTTTATGTAACAAGTATTAGAGACAAAACCCATGTTTTATATTTGATAGATCTATGCTAAAAACCATGACTTCACATATGTTGGACTTTTGCTCATTTAATTACGAAATTGCCATTATAGTTAATATTGCTTGTTAGATCTTGTTTGAATGCTTGATTGTTTGGATGTATGATTGATTTCATTGTCTCGAGTTAGCTTGTAGTTGATTTGAGACACGAGGATTGAAGACGATTCAAAAGCCAAGTGAAAAGGCTCTTGAATGGTGAAAGCTGCCTGTAGCATATGAAGCGGATGTGGAGCTCATATGGATGGATTCAAGGATGTGGGATCTTGCCATGATGCGAGAAGGCAAAGCATGATTGAGATGGGACTTTGCTATGATGTGACGAGGCAAGGCTTATGTTGAGATGGGACGGGTCATGATGACGTTCCAAGATGAGAGACTTTGCTATGATGTGATGAGGCAAGACATATGTTGTGATGGGACGGGTCACGACGACGTTCCAAGCACGGGTCATGATGACGTGCAAAGTTATGACTCGGTGATGCGGTCCGGGTTGGTGTGGATAATGGTTAGCTTGAGAGGCGCTTGAGCTAGTATGGAGATAGTCGTCAAGGAGGATGACTAGGAGGCTGAGATCTCATCGTTGTTGAAGGTTCTAGCATACTCAAAGCAAGGGTACGTTGGAACGGGTCACGATGACGTTCCAGGCACGGGTCACGATGACGTGCAGAGTTATGTCTAGACCGGGGTTACCATTAGCCCTTGACAGGTGGTCATTCAACTAACGGTGAAATCAAGGCAATGATAACAGTGATAGCCAGAGTCATGGATGTTTGATTGTATTATCATTCGGCCTCAAGAGCGGTGTTTTCTAGGTGCTTATCTGATCTTGGTTTAGGCCTTGGGGGTTTGTATTTGGAAAGCATCGCCCTTGACTCGAGTGATTATTGCTTTACCTTAATTGTTTGCTATGTTATGCTTGCTTCTCCTTAGTGTGTGTCTGGGGGCTATCACTGTAGAAAGAGGTGGAGTGGGATGGTTTGGTTCCTATTCCTTTTATCCCTTATGCTCTTTTGGTATGTTTGATTGTTAATTTACTGCTCACTAAGACTTTGTCTGACTCAAGGTTTTATGTCTCCTCTTATTACCTTGGGCTGTTCATCCATGTTGGGATGGGCAGACTAGGTAGCAGGTGACAGGTGCTGTTCTTGGAGATCTACGCTGAAGATGACGAAGACGAGCAGGAGGCTATGCATATTATTTCTTATTATATGTACTGGGTATCCGCTGCTGTATTTTGATTGAGTGTTATGTAGTGAGGCCTTGATGTATGGATGATTCATGTTTGTATTAAACTGCTATGGTGCTTATATAATGATTTTCTGTTATGAAGCTTCACTATATATTTCTCTATTGTATTTTATCCATGCGCTGTGAGTAGTAAGATAGAGATTCTGTTTTATTTTACCCTGACTATCGTCCATGGCTGCCTGGCACATTCTTTGCGCATTATTTCCTTGTTTTGGTGCGGGAGTCATGGGCGGTCGTCACATTTGGTATCAAAGCTTTGGTTAATCGATTTTAGCCAACGCTCGCTGACGTAACTACGTAAGAGAGACATAATTGTATTTTGATGGATGATTACTATATATAATATAGTAGCTCAGAAGGATTTGAACTCCTTATGCAGTTGTTTCTCAAGGTGTTCTAATCATTCTTTTTACAGATATTAAGGATGAGTCGAAGTGAGAGACAAGCTGCAAGGGATAGCCGTGCTGCTAGGGAAGCTGTTGACTATGCTGCGATGTTCGAAGCTATGATGACTTCGATCATGAGGAGGGTACCAGCTTCAGGATCATCTGTGGATGTGGGGGTTCAAGTCCAAGCTTCAAGACCGGTGGATTTTGCTAAGCTCTGTAAGGATTATACTTCTCTTGGGGGAAAAGCTTTCTTGGGGACGGAGTCGACTATTGAAGTACAGAGATGGATTGATGCATGTCGAAGGATCTTTGGTGACTTAGGGATTGAGGATGCAACTAAGAGAAAGCTTGCATCGAGACAGCTTCAGGGAAGAGCTGCTGATTGGTGGAATTCTATCACTATAGATACCCCGGAAGAGGAGATTACTTGGGAGCAATTCCAAGTTAGATTTGAAGCCAAGTTCATCTCTACGGCTCAGAAGTCTGTTTTGTTCAAGAGGTTTGTAGAGCTCAAGCAAGGTGGGAGGCCTGTTCTTGAGTATATTTCTGAGTTCGAAGCTTTGTCCAAGTATGCCAGATCGTACATTGATTCTCCCTATCAGAAGAACGAGAAGTTTGTGACTGGTTTGGATGCTTATCTTGGAAGGCAGTTGGTGGATCACTTGGACGATCCATTTGAGAAGCTTGTGGAGAAAGCCCTTAGGCATGAGAGTCTGTTTCCTAGGGAAAGTTCTGTTGTTGCTGTGACCAGGGAAGGATCTAAACCACAGTAGGGTGGCAACAAGAAGAGGAAGCAGCAGCAACAGAGGGGTAAAGATGGCCAGAAGAAGCCGAATGGCGAAGTGGCTTGCTACAACTGCCGACAGAAGGGTCATCTCTCCCGGGATTGCAAGAATCCGAAGGTGCAGTTGAAGTGCCACAACTGTGATAAGTTGGGACATATCAAGAAGGACTGTCCAGAACCGAGGAAGGACAGGCAGGTTGTGCAGGCCTATGCTTTGGGAGCTGTGCCGTCGTCTTCAAAAGCTCCTACTGCTGAGGATAAGGGGAAGAGTGTGGTGGTTCAAGGTACTCTTTCCATTTGTGGTGTTCCAGTTAGAGTGTTGTTTGATACTGGAGCGTCGCATTCTTTTTTTTGTGATGATTTGGTAGGCCGGTTAGGTTTGAAACCGGATATTGTTGATAGGCCATTGGTTGTGACTAATCCAGTTGGGGGTTCGTCATGTTTGTGTATGATATGCCGTGGTCTAGTTGTGTCGAGTCATGATTGCTCGTTTGTTTGTGATTGCTTTGTTCTGAACTTTGCGGGGTTCGGAATTATTTTGGGTATGGACTGGCTTAGGAAGTATGCGGCAAGGATTGATTGTGAGAGGCTTGAGGTGACAGTCGGGATTGTGGAAGGGCGAAAGGTTGTGATACGATGTAAGCATGAAGAAGGCGTCTTCATGAGCTTCATGTATTCGCTGGTCGTTCCACGGGATGGACTGTCAACGGTGCCTATTGTGAATGGATTTGAGGATGTCTTTGACGAAGTCAAAGGGTTACCGCCGCAAAGGGAGATCGAGTTTCGTATCGATCTAGTTGAGGGAGCCAGACCTGTTGTGATGCCTCTTAGGCGGATGGCGCCTAGGGAGCAGCTAGAGTTGAGGGTGCAGGTTGATGACCTTTTGCGGAAAGGATTCATTCGGCGTAGTGTGTCCGAATGGGGTGCACCAGTTGTGTTCGCAACCAAAGCGGATGGATCGTTGAGGTTGTGTGTTGATTATCGTGAGCTGAATAAGGTGACTCAGAAGAACAAGTATCCATTGCCGAGAATAGATGACTTGTTTGATCAGCTTCACGAGGCTAAGGTGTTCTCTCAGATGGATTTGGCAACGGGATTTCACCAGTTGAGAGTGGCGAAGGATAGTGTGCCGAAGACTGCTTTCAGGACACCGTCCGGATTTTATGAGTGGCTGGTAATGCCGTTTGGGTTGACTAATGCACCAGCATATTTTGTGGATCTTATGAATAGAGTATTCAGAGATCAGTTGAATAAGTTCGCACTTGTGTTCGTGGATGATATTTTGGTTTATTCTAGAACTAAGGAAGAGCACAAGACGCACTTGAGGATTGTTTTGGAAATCTTGCGGACACATCAGCTGAAGGCTAAGTTTTCGAAGTGTCACTTCTGGAAGAGTGAAGTGAGGTTCTTAGGCCATGTTATCTCTGGAAATGGGATAGCGGTTGATCCCGCTAAGGTGGCAGCAATCCAGGATTGGGTTAGACCTAAGAATGCATCTGATGTGAGAAGTTTTCTTGGATTAGCAGGATATTATCGACGGTTTATTAAAGACTTTTCCAAGATAGCTGCACCGTTAACAGGATTGACGAAAAAGAACCAAGTGTTCAGATGGGATGATAAGTGTGAGCAAGCATTCGTAATCCTGAAAGAGCGACTGACGAGTGCTCCTGTCTTGACTATTCCAAGTGGGAATGATGAGATGGTGGTTTACACCGATGCATGTGGCACTGGACTTGGAGCAGTGCTAATGCAGAAAGATAAAGTTGTTGAGTATGCTAGTCGACAATTGAAGCCGCATGAAAGGAATTATCCGACTCATGATTTGGAGTTAGCGGCGATTGTGTTTGCTTTGAAGATGTGGAGACATTATCTATTGGGAGTTAGATTTGAGTTGTTTACAGATCATAAGTCGTTGAAGTATCTGTTCTCCCAAAAAGATTTGAATCTTCGACAGCAACGGTGGTTAGAGTTTCTAGCATCTTATGATTTTGGTATAGCCTATACTCCGGGAAAAGGTAACGCAGTGGCAAATGCGTTAAGTCGAAGACATGCAGGATTGGGAGCCATGTTTTCAGAATGGAAGAGTCTCGAGTATTTGGCTGGATTTGATTTCAGGCCTAGATGTGAATTGGAACCTGAGATGTTGGCAAACTTATCAATAAGACCTACTCTTCTGGAGAGGATTGGCGAGAGCCAAAGGAGAGACGATAAGCTTGTCAAGATTATCCGTGATTTGGAATCTGGATTGGACCCAGAGAAGGATAAAGGATTCGAGGTCGATCGAGAGGGTTGGCTTCGGAAACAAGGACGATTGGTTGTTCCCGATGTAGATGGATTGAGAGATGAAGTTCTGAGGGAAAGTCATCACTCGAAGTTGACAATTCATCCAGGTGGAAATAAGATGTATCGGGATATGAAGAGAGCTTACTACTGGGAAGGTATGAAGAAGGATGTTGGAAATTTTATATCCAGGTGTATGAACTGCCAGTTGGTGAAAGCTGAGCAGAAGAAGCCCAGTGGATTACTTCAGCCATTAGAGGTTCCTACATGGAAGTGGGAGCAAGTGTCGATGGATTTTATCGATGGTCTACCTAGGACAAGAGCAGGGAATGAAGGGATTTGGGTCATCGTAGATCGTTTGACTAAGAGTGCAAGATTCATTCCTGTTCGATCGACTAGGACTGCATCGAAGTTGGCTGAGTTGTATGTGAAGTGGATTGTTCGATTCCGTGGTGTTCCGAAGAGTATAGTGAGCGATCGAGACCCATTGTTCACTAGTAGGTTTTGGAATAGCTTCCAGGAAGTTTTGGGAACCGAGTTGTGTTTGAGTACAGCTTATCACCCACAAACAGATGGTCAGACTGAGAGAGTCAACCGAGTTTTGGAAGATCTTCTTAGAGCATGTGTTTTGGACCTCGGAGGATCATAGGAAGATCACCTTCATTTGGTGGAGTTTGCTTATAATAACAGTTATCAGTCGAGTATTGGTATGGCACCATATGAAGCATTGTATGGAAGACCGTGTAACTCTCCGACATGTTGGTTGGAAACTGGAGAAAAGTTGATACTTGGGCCAGAGATGATTCGACAGACTTCGGATTGTATAGAGATCATTCGGCAAAGAATGAAGGCAGCCCAAGATCGTTAGAAAAGTTATGCCGATAATCGTCGTAAGGATTTGGAATTCGACGTAGGTGATATGGTTTTTGTGAAGATTTCTCCATTGAAGAATGTTATTAGATTCGGGAAGAAAGGAAAATTGACTCCGAGATTTGTTGGACCATTCCCGATCATCGAGCGGATTGGAAAGCTCGCTTATAGATTGGAGTTACCGGAAAAGATGGCAGGTGTGCACAATGTTTTTCATGTATCTTATCTACGGAAGTATGTGCACGACCCAACTACGGTGGTTTCTGCTGATAGCTGTGAAGACTTAGAGGTTGATCCCGTGGTTATGAGACCTCGTAAGCCGCTTCGTATTGTTGAAACCGATACGAAACAGCTTAGGAGAAAGACGATTACGTTGCTCAAGGTACAATGGAGTGATGATGTTAACGACTGTACGTGGGAAGAGGAAGAGAGGATGAAGGCAGCTCATCCCGGACTCTTCGAGGTATGGCCCTAAAGTGTCGTGACATCTCATGAATTTGTAGCTTGTTCTAAGTCTTAGAATTCTGCATGCTAGGCTAGAATTGGATGCATGGTTTGTTGATTGCTATGGATGGTAGGCATGCGGAATAATTTTGATTGTTGATGTTTGCTTGGAATTTCGGGGGCGAAATTCCTAAGGGGGAAAGAATGTAACGACCCGTATTTTACGTGTCGATAAATCGTAGAATTTGCAGGTCGTTAGTTTTGTTTATGTTGTCTCTAGCCTGAGTCGTATGGAGAGTAACTCGTGTGTTGAAGTGTTGAGTCGTGACCGACTCATAGGCATTGCCGAGTTAAGGGTTGAGTCGTGACCGACTCATAGGTTAGGTCATGTACGAGTTACGACTCATAGGATGGACGGCTTGTAGGGTTTAACCGACTTAAGGATGCGACCGACCTAAGAGAATAGTGAGATAAGAAGTGTGGCCGAGTCAACGAGTTACGACTCATAGGGTTTGCCGAGTTAAGGAGTTAACGGGTTAAGGGTGTAACGACTTAAGGTTTTGACCGACTCAAGGGGATAGGTCGTAAGGTGCTTTGGTCATAAGTCGTTAGGAACGACTTAACGATGAGTCGAAGGTTGTTAACCCTGATGAGTCGGGAGTATGTTGGGTCGTTAATACGACTTAACGAGATAGGTTGAGTCGTGTTCAACCTATAGAGAGTTCGACCTAGTGGTTGATAGATGAGTCGTATAGTAGATGAGTCGTTGGGGGCTTAGGTCATTGAGTCGGCCTGGTTTGTTAGGTCGTTGAACGACTCATGTGATAAGTCGAGAGGTCCCGTGTTTGTGTTAATTCGGCTTGGTGGATGAGTCGTGAGTCGGCATCGTAGTTGAGTCGTGTGCGTATTGTTGAGTCGTCGTACGACTTAAGACTTGGAGTGTTAGGTCGGTTACCTGGTGAGTCTTGAGTCGTGAGTCGGTAGGTGTTGAGTCGGCTTGGGTTTGAGTCGTATGACCTAGTGTCTTGGTGTATTGAGTCGTTAGGCCGTGTTAATGTAACGACCCGTATTTTACGAGTCGATAAATCGTAGAATTTGCAGGTCGAAAGTATTGTTTGCATTATCTCTAGCATAAGTCGTATGGGGAGTTAAACCGTGGGATAGAGTCTTGAGTCGTGGCCGACTCATAGAGGGCCGACTCATGGGTGGTTGGGTCGTGATAGCCGAGTTATTATGTGACCGAGTCAATAGGAGGAAACGACTCATGGTCTAGGCCGAGTCAGTAGGAAGACCGACTCATAGGGGTTAGCGAGTCAATGTGTTAAAAAATTGAGTCTTGACCGACCTAAAGTGTTGCCGGGTTAAGGGTTAGCTCGTATGACCGACCTAAGGAAGTGGCCGAGCTATAGGAGTTAACTGGATAGGGATTTGGACCGATCTAAGGGGTTGACCGACTTAGTGGTGGTCGACTTAGTGGAGATGCCGAGTTAGCTGAGTGAGCGACTTAGAGTGTGACCGAGATAGGTTGAGTCGTTACCGGGTTATAAAGAGTTCGACCTAGGGTTAGCTGGTGTGAAGTTAGGTCGGTGGACCGACTTAGTGTTGAGTCGTTGGCTCGGTTTGGTGTTAGGTCGGCAAGTACCGGTATGACTTAGTATGGTTGGGTCGGCAAGGGGCTTGAGTCGTGTCCAGGATAGGTCGTGTGTGTTATAAGCCGTATAAGGCTGGGCCGTGTTAGAGTTTAGTCGTTAGGTCGGCCATGTGGTTTAAGTGTTAGGTCGGCAGAGTATTGGGTCGGCAGAGGTTAGGTCGGCAGCGACTCAGGGACGGCCGAGCTAAGGGGGTTTCCAGCCTATAAATAGAGGGGTTCGGCTCACTTTTTGGCACCGGATTTCGAAGCGACGAAGTGCTGCCATTTTGGAAACTCGACTACAGTATTTTCTTCACTTCTTTCTCTACTTCCATCAAGTGCTAACATCCATTGAAGATCGAAGATCAAGATCAAAGATCAAGTGCCAAAGTTGAAGATTTTCATCCGTTTGAGCTAGAATTCATCGTTTCAAGTGAGATTTCGCCGGATCAAGTCGTGATCTTCGCTGTCCAGATCTGAAGTGTTGTGTTTTTGAGGTGTTTGGGTGATTTGGTGAGTGGTAGTTATCTCTCACGCGGATCCAAAGGAGTGTATGGGATTGGTGATATGTTTATGTGTTAAAGTTAGCGTTTTCTCGCATTTTCCTTAAGTCTGCATGTAGATCCATCATATTTGAAGATGTTTATCTATGAAAGTTATTTATCAAGTATTAGAGACAAAACCCATGTTTTAGATTTGATAGATCTATGCTAAAAACCATGATTTCACATATGTTGGACTTTTGCACACTTAATTACGAAATTGCCATTTTAGTTGATATTGCTTAATATATCTTGTTTGAATGCTTGAATGTTTGAATGTATGTTAGATTTGATTGCTTCAAGTTAGCTTGTAGTTGATTTGGAACAAGACGGTTGAAGGTGATTCAAAAGCTAAGTGGAAAGGCTCTTGAATGTTGAAAGCTGCCGATGGCATATGAAGCGGATGTGGAAGCTCATATGGATGGATTCGATGATGAGGGACTTTGCCATGATGCGAAGAGGCAAAGTATGAGATCGAGATGGGACTTTGCCATGATGCGAAGAGGCGAAGCATGAGATCAAGATGGGACTTTGCCATGATGCGAGAAGGCAAGCCATGATGTTGAGATGAGACTTTGCTATGATGCGATGAAGCAAAGTGTGATGTTGAGATGGAACGGGTCATGATGACGTTCCAAGCACGGGCTGCGACGACGTGCAAAGTTATGGTGATACTCGGTGATGCGATCCGGGTTGGTGATAATGGTTAGCTTGAGAGGCGCTTGAGCTAGTATGGATGGTCGTCGAGGAGGATGACTTGGAGGCTTAGATCTCATCGTTGTTGAAGGTTCTAGCATGCTCAAAGCAAGGGTACGTTGGAACGGGCTGCGACGGCGTTCCAGGCACGGGCTGCGACGACGTGCTAGTACTCTGGGTAGTTGCGAAAATTCCTAGGCACGGGCTGCGACGACGTGCGGAGTTATGGCTAGAACCGGGGTTACCATTAGCCCTTGACGGATGGTCATTCAACTAACGGTGAAATCAAGGCAAAGATAACAGTGATAGCCAGAGTCATGGATGTTTGGATGTTTGGTTGTATTAACATTCGGCTTCAAGAGCGGTGTTTTCTGGGTGCTTATCTGATCTTGGTTTAGGCCTAGGGGGTTTGTATTTGGAAAACATCGTCCTTGACTCGAGTGATTATTGCTTTACCTTACTTATTTGCTATGTTATGCTTACTTCTCCTTAGTGTGTGTCTGGGGGCTATCACTGTAGAAAGAGGTGGAGTGGGATGGTTTGGTTCCTATTCCTTTATTTCCTTATGCTCTTTTGGTATGTTTGATTGTTAATTTACTGCTCACTAAGACTTTGTCTGACTCAAGGTTTTATGTCTCCTCTTATTACCTTGGGCTGTTCATCCATGTTTGGGATGGGCAGACTAGGTAGCAGGTGGCAGGTGCTGTGCTTAGAGTTTTCCGCTGATGATGACGAAGACGAGCAGGAGGCTATGCATATTATTTTCTTATATGTACTGGGTATCCGCTGCTGTATTTGGTTGAGTGCTTGTAGTGAGGTATTGATGTATGGATTTGTTGAGATGATTGTATAAAACTTCTGTGATGCTTATATGATGATTTTCTGTTATGAGACTTCACTATATATTTCTCTATTGTATTTTATCCATGCGCTGTGAGTTACGATATAGATTCTGCGAATTTTATTTTACCCTGATTATCGTCCATGGCTGCCTTGCACACCTTTCAGCGCACTATTCTCTTGTTTTGGTGCGGGAGTCATGGGCGGTCGTCACATTTGGTATCAAAGCTTTGGTTAATCGATTTTAGCCAACGCTCGCTGACGTAACTACGTAAGAGAGACGTAATTGTATTTTGATGGATGATTACTATATATAATATAGTAGCTTAGAAGGATTTGAACTCCTTATGCAGTTGTTTCTTAAGGTGTTCTAATCATTCTTTTTACAGATATTAAGGATGAGCAGAAGTGAGAGACAAGCTGCGAGAGATAGTCGTGCTGCTAGGGAAGCTGTTGACTATGCTGCGATGTTCGAAGCAATGATGACTTCGATCATGAGGAGGGTACCAGCTTCAGGATCATCTGTGGATGTGGGGGTTCAAGTCCAGGCTCCAAGGCCAGTGGATTTTGCCAAGCTTTGCAAGGATTATACTTCTCTTGGAGGAAAAGCTTTCTTAGGGACGGAGGCGACTATTGAAGTGCAGAGATGGATTGATGCTTGCCGAAGGATATTTGGTGATCTAGGGATTGAGGATGCAACCAAGAGAAAGCTTGCATCGAGACAGCTTCAGGGAAGAGCTGCTGATTGGTGGAATTCTATCACCATAGATACACCAGAGGAAGAGATTACTTGGGAGCAATTCCAAGATAGATTTGAAGCCAAGTTCATCTCCACTGTTCAGAAGTCTGCTTTGTTCAAGAGGTTTGTAGAGCTCAAGCAAGGTGGGAGGCCTGTTCTTGAGTACATTTCTGAGTTCGAGGCTCTGTCTAAGTATGCCAGATCGTATATTGATTCTCCCTACCAGAAGAACGAAAAGTTTGTGACTGGTCTGGATGCTTATCTTGGAAGGCAGTTAGTGGATCATCTGGACGATCCATTTGAGAAGCTGGTGGAGAAAGCTCTGAGGCATGAGAGTTTGTTTCCTAGGGAAAGTTCTGTTGTTGCTGTAACCAGGGAAGGATCTAAACCACAGCAGAGTGGCAATAAGAAGAGGAAGCAGCAGCAACAGAAGGGAAAGGATGGTCAGAAGAAGCCAAAGGGCGAGGTGACTTGCTATAACTGCCAGAAGAAGGGTCATCTCTCCAAGGATTGTAGGAATCCAAAGGCGCCGGCGAAGTGCCATAATTGTGATAAGCCAGGGCATTTCAGGAAGGATTGTCCAGAGCCGAGGAAAGATAGGCAGGTTGTGCAAGCTTATGCTTTGGAAGCTGTGCCGTCGTCTTCAAGAGCTCCTACTGCTGAGGAGAAGGGGAAGAGTGTGGTGGTTCAAGGTACTCTTTCCATTTGTGGTGTTCCAGTTAGAGTGTTGTTTGATACTGGAGCGTCGCATTCTTTTGTTTGTGATGATTTGGTAGGCCGGTTAGGTTTGAAACCGGATATTGTTGATAGGCCATTGGTGGTGACTAATCCAGTTGGGGGTTCGTCATGCTTGTGTATGATATGTCGTGGTCTAGTTATTTCGAGTCATGATTGCTCGTTTGTTTGTGATTGCTTTGTTCTGAACTTTGCGGGGTTTGGAATTATTTTGGGTATGGACTGGCTTAGGAAGTATGCGGCTAGGATTGACTGTGAGAGGCTTGAGGTGACAGTCGGGAATGTGGATGGGCGAAAGGTTGTGATACGATGTAAGCATGAGGAAGGCGTCTTCATGAGCTTCATGTATTCGCTGGTTGTTCCACGGGATGGACTGTCATCGGTGCCTATTGTGAATGGATTTGAGGATGTCTTTGACGAAGTCAAAGGGTTGCCGCCGCATAGGGAGATCGAGTTTCGTATCGATCTAGTTGAGGGAGCCAGACCTGTTGTGACGCCTCTTAGGCGGATGGCACCGAGGGAGCAGCAAGAGCTGAAGGTGCAAGTTGATGACCTTTTGCGGAAAGGATTCATTCGGAGAAGTGTGTCCGAATGGGGTGCGCCCGTTGTGTTCGCAACCAAAGCGGATGGATCGTTGAGGTTGTGTGTTGATTATCGTGAGCTGAATAAGGTGACTAAGAAGAACAAGTATCCATTGCCGAGAATAGATGACTTGTTTGATCAGCTTCACGAGGCTAAGGTGTTTTCTCAGATGGATTTAGCAACGGGATTTCACCAGTTGAGAGTGGCTAAGGATAGTGTGCCGAAGACTGCTTTCAGGACACCATCCGGGTTTTATGAGTGGCTGGTAATGCCGTTTGGATTGACTAACGCACCAGCATATTTTGTGGATCTTATGAATAGAGTGTTCAGAGATCAGTTGAATAAGTTCGTGCTTGTGTTTGTGGATGATATTTTGGTTTATTCCAGAACTGAGGAAGAGCACAAGACGCACTTGAGAATTGTTTTGGAAATCTTGCGGAAACATCAGCTGAAGGCTAAGTTTTCGAAGTGTCACTTCTGGAAGAGTGAAGTGAGGTTCTTAGGCCATGTTATCTCTGGAAATGGAATAGCGGTTGATCCCGCTAAGGTGGCAGCAATCCAGGATTGGATTAGACCTAAGAATGCATCCGATGTGAGAAGTTTTCTTGGATTAGCAGGATATTATCGTCGGTTTATCAAAGACTTTTCCAAGATAGCTGCATCGTTGACAGGATTGACGAAGAAGAACCAAGTGTTCAGATGGGATGATAAGTGTGAGCAAGCTTTCGTAATCCTGAAAGAGCGACTGACAAGTGCTCCTGTTTTGACTATTCCAAGTGGGAATGATGAGATGGTGGTTTACACCGATGCATGTGGCACTGGACTTGGAGCAGTGCTAATGCAGAGAGATAAGGTTGTTGCGTATGCTAGTCGACAACTGAAGCCGCATGAAAGGAATTATCCGACTCATGATTTGGAGTTAGCGGCGATTGTGTTTGCTTTGAAGATGTGGAGGCATTATCTATTGGGAGTTAGATTCGAGTTGTTTACAGATCACAAGTCGTTGAAGTATCTGTTCTCCCAAAAGGATCTGAATCTTCGACAGCAAAGGTGGCTAGAGTTCTTAGCATCTTATGATTTTGGTATAGCCTATACTCCAGGGAAAGGTAACGCAGTGGCTGATGCGTTAAGTCGAAGACATGCAGGTTTGGGAGCCATGTTTTCGGAATGGAAGAGTCTTGAGTATTTGGCTGGATTTGATTTCAGGCCTAGATGTGAATTGGAACCTGAGTTGTTGGCAAACTTATCGATAAGGCCTACTCTTGTGGAAAGGATTGGTGAGAGTCAAAGGCGAGACGATAAGCTTGTCAAGATTATCCGTGATTTGGAATCCGGATTGGACCCAGAGAAGGATAAAGGATTCGAGGTCGATCGAGAGGGTTGGCTTCGAAAGCAAGGACGATTGGTTGTTCCCGATATTGATGGATTGAGAGATGAGGTTCTAAGGGAGAGTCATCACTCGAAGTTGACGATTCATCCAGGTGGAAATAAGATGTATCGGGATATGAAGAGAATCTACTACTGGGAAGGTATGAAGAAAGATGTTGGATGTTTTATTTCCAAATGTATGAACTGCCAGTTGGTGAAAGCTGAGCAGAAGAAGCCCAGTGGATTACTTCAGCCATTAGAAGTTCCTACATGGAAATGGGAGCAAGTGTCGATGGATTTTATCGATGGTCTTCCTAGAACCAGGGCAGGGAATGAAGGGATTTGGGTCATAGTAGATCGTTTGACCAAAAGTGCAAGGTTCATTCCTGTTCGATCGACTAGGACTGCATCGAAGTTGGCTGAGTTGTATGTGAAGTGGATTGTTCGATTCCATGGTATTCCGAAGAGTATAGTGAGCGATCGAGACCCATTGTTCACTAGTAGATTTTGGAAGAGCTTCCAGGAAGTTTTGGGAACCGAGTTGTGTTTGAGTACAGCTTATCACCCTCAAACTGATGGTCAGACTGAGAGAGTCAACCGAATTTTGGAAGATCTTCTTAGAGCTTGTGTTTTGGACTTCGGAGGATCATGGGAAGATCACCTTCATTTGGTGGAGTTTGCTTATAATAACAGTTATCAGTCGAGTATTGGTATGGCACCATATGAGGCATTATATGGAAGACCGTGTAACTCTCCGACATGTTGGTTGGAAACTGGAGAAAAGCTGATGCTTGGGCCAGAAATGATTCGACAGACTTCAGATTGTATAGAGATCATTCGGCAACGAATGAAAGCAGCCCAGGATCGTCAGAAAAGTTATGCAGATAATCGTCGAAAGGATTTGGAATTCGACGTGGGTGATATGGTTTTTGTGAAGATTTCTCCATTGAAGAATGTTATTAGGTTCGGGAAGAAAGGAAAGTTGGTTCCAAGATTTGTTGGACCATTCCTGATTATTGAGCGAATTGGAAAGCTCGCTTATAGATTGGAGTTACCGGAAAAGATGGTGGGTGTGCACAATGTTTTTCATGTATCTTATCTACGGAAGTATGTGCACGACCCAACTACGGTGGTTTCTGCTGATAGCTGTGAAGACTTAGAGGTTGATCCAGTTGTTTCGAGACCTCGTAAGCCGCTTCGTATTGTTGGAACTGATACGAAACAGCTTAGGAGGAAGACGATTACGTTGCTCAAGGTACAATGGAGTGATGATGTTAACGACTGTACGTGGGAGGAGGAAGAGAGGATGAAGGCAGCTCATCCCGGACTCTTCGAGGTATGGCCCTAAAGTGTCGTGACATCTCATGAATTTGTAGCTTGTTCTAAGTCTTAGAATTCTGCATGCTAGGCTAGAATTGGTTGCATGGTTTGTTGATTGCTATGGATGGTAGGCATGCGGAATAATTGTGATTGCTGTTGTTTGCTTGGAATTTCGGGGGCGAAATTCCTAAGGGGGAGAGAATGTAACGACCCGTATTTTACGAGTCGATAAATCGTAGAATTTGCAGGTCGAAAGTATTGTTTGCATTATCTCTAGCATAAGTCGTATGGGGAGTTAAACCGTGGGATAGAGTCTTAAGTCGTGGCCGACTCATAGAGGGCCGACTCATAGAGGGCCGACTCATGGGTGGTTGGGTCGTGATAGCCGAGTTAGTATGTGACCGAGTCAATAGGAGGAAACGACTCATGGTCTAGGCCGAGTCAGTAGGAAGACCGACTCATAGGGGTTAGCGAGTCAATGTGTTAAAAAATTGAGTCTTGACCGACCTAAAGTGTTGCCGGGTTAAGGGTTAGCTCGTATGACCGACCTAAGGAAGTGGCCGAGCTATAGGAGTTAACTGGATAGGGATTTGGACCGATCTAAGGGGTTGACCGACTTAGTGGTGGTCGACTTAGTGGAGATGCCGAGTTAGCTGAGTGAGCGACTTAGAGTGTGACCGAGATAGGTTGAGTCGTTACCGGGTTATAAAGAGTTCGACCTAGGGTTAGCTGGTGTGAAGTTAGGTCGGTGGACCGACTTAGTGTTGAGTCGTTGGCTCGGTTTGGTGTTAGGTCGGCAAGTACCGGTATGACTTAGTATGGTTGGGTCGGCAAGGGGCTTGAGTCGTGTCCAGGATAGGTCGTGTGTGTTATAAGCCGTATAAGGCTGGGCCGTGTTAGAGTTTAGTCGTTAGGTCGGCCATGTGGTTTAAGTGTTAGGTCGGCAGAGTATTGGGTCGGCAGAGGTTAGGTCGGCAGCGACTCAGGGACGGCCGAGCTAAGGGGGTTTCCAGCCTATAAATAGAGGGGTTCGGCTCACTTTTTGGCATCGGATTTCGAAGCGACGAAGTGCTGCCATTTTGGAAACTCGACTACAGTATTTTCTTCACTTCTTTCTCTACTTCCATCAAGTGCTAACATCCATTGAAGATCGAAGATCAAGATCAAAGATCAAGTGCCAAAGTTGAAGATTTTCATCCGTTTGAGCTAGAATTCATCGTTTCAAGTGAGATTTCGCCGGATCAAGTCGTGATCTTCGCTGTCCAGATCTGAAGTGTTGTGTTTTTGAGGTGTTTGGGTGATTTGGTGAGTGGTAGTTATCTCTCACGCGGATCCAAAGGAGTGTATGGGATTGTTGATATGTTTATGTGTTAAAGTTAGCGTTTTCTCGCATTTTCCTTAAGTCTGCATGTAGATCCATCATATTTGAAGATGTTTATCTATGAAAGTTATTTATCAAGTATTAGAGACAAAACCCATGTTTTAGATTTGATAGATCTATGCTAAAAACCATGATTTCACATATGTTGGACTTTTGCACACTTAATTACGAAATTGCCATTTTAGTTGATATTGCTTAATATATCTTGTTTGAATGCTTGAATGTTTGAATGTATGTTAGATTTGATTGCTTCAAGTTAGCTTGTAGTTGATTTGGAACAAGACGGTTGAAGGTGATTCAAAAGCTAAGTGGAAAGGCTCTTGAATGTTGAAAGCTGCCGATGGCATATGAAGCGGATGTGGAAGCTCATATGGATGGATTCGATGATGAGGGACTTTGCCATGATGCGAAGAGGCAAAGTATGAGATCGAGATGGGACTTTGCCATGATGCGAAGAGGCGAAGCATGAGATCAAGATGGGACTTTGCCATGATGCGAGAAGGCAAGCCATGATGTTGAGATGAGACTTTGCTATGATGCGATGAAGCAAAGTGTGATGTTGAGATGGAACGGGTCATGATGACGTTCCAAGCACGGGCTGCGACGACGTGCAAAGTTATGGTGATACTCGGTGATGCGATCCGGGTTGGTGATAATGGTTAGCTTGAGAGGCGCTTGAGCTAGTATGGATGGTCGTCGAGGAGGATGACTTGGAGGCTTAGATCTCATCGTTGTTGAAGGTTCTAGCATGCTCAAAGCAAGGGTACGTTGGAACGGGCTGCGACGGCGTTCCAGGCACGGGCTGCGACGACGTGCTAGTACTCTGGGTAGTTGCGAAAATTCCTAGGCACGGGCTGCGACGACGTGCGGAGTTATGGCTAGAACCGGGGTTACCATTAGCCCTTGACGGATGGTCATTCAACTAACGGTGAAATCAAGGCAAAGATAACAGTGATAGCCAGAGTCATGGATGTTTGGATGTTTGGTTGTATTATCATTCGGCTTCAAGAGCGGTGTTTTCTGGGTGCTTATCTGATCTTGGTTTAGGCCTTGGGGGTTTGTATTTGGAAAACATCGTCCTTGACTCGAGTGATTATTGCTTTACCTTACTTATTTGCTATGTTATGCTTACTTCTCCTTAGTGTGTGTCTGGGGGCTATCACTGTAGAAAGAGGTGGAGTGGGATGGTTTGGTTCCTATTCCTTTATTTCCTTATGCTCTTTTGGTATGTTTGATTGTTAATTTACTGCTCACTAAGACTTTGTCTGACTCAAGGTTTTATGTCTCCTCTTATTACCTTGGGCTGTTCATCCATGTTTGGGATGGGCAGACTAGGTAGCAGGTGGCAGGTGCTGTGCTTAGAGTTTTCCGCTGATGATGACGAAGACGAGCAGGAGGCTATGCATATTATTTTCTTATATGTACTGGGTATCCGCTGCTGTATTTGGTTGAGTGCTTGTAGTGAGGTCTTGATGTATGGATTTGTTGAGATGATTGTATAAAACTTCTGTGATGCTTATATGATGATTTTCTGTTATGAGACTTCACTATATATTTCTCTATTGTATTTTATCCATGCGCTGTGAGTTACGATATAGATTCTGCGAATTTTATTTTACCCTGATTATCGTCCATGGCTGCCTTGCACACCTTTCAGCGCACTATTCTCTTGTTTTGGTGCGGGAGTCATGGGCGGTCGTCACAGTTAAGGTGTTAGGTCTTTGAGTCGGAGGGATTGAGTCGTGAACGACTCATGATAAGTCGTGGACGACTCATAGGGGCGGACGACTCATGGGGGATTCAGCCTATAAATAGAGGGGTTCGGCTCACTTTTTGGCACCGGTTTTTGAAGCGACGAAGTGCTGCCATTTTGGGAACTCGACTACAACATTTCTTCATCTTCTTTTCTCCATTCCAATCTAGTTCTAACATCCATCCAAGATCGAAGATCGAGATTGAAGATCCAAGAGCCAAAGTTGAAGATCTTCATCCGTTTGAGCTAGATTTCATCGATTGAGGCGAGATTTTGCCGGATCAAGCCTTGATCTCCACTGTCCAGATCTGAAGTGTTTAGTTTTCATAGTGTTTGGGTGATTTGGTGAGTGGTGGTTATCTCTCACGCAGACCCAAAGGAGTATATTGGATCGGTGGCTTGTTTATGTGTTTAAGTTAGCGTTTTCTCGCATTTTCCTTAAGTCTGCATGTAGATCCATCATTTTTGAAGATGTTTACTTATGCAAGTTTATGTAACAAGTATTAGAGACAAAACCCATGTTTTATATTTGATAGATCTATGCTAAAAACCATGACTTCACATATGTTGGACTTTTGCTCATTTAATTACGAAATTGCCATTATAGTTAATATTGCTTGTTAGATCTTGTTTGAATGCTTGATTGTTTGGATGTATGATTGATTTGATTGTCTCGAGTTAGCTTGTAGTTGATTTGAGACACGAGGATTGAAGACGATTCAAAAGCCAAGTGAAAAGGCTCTTGAATGGTGAAAGCTGCCTGTAGCATATGAAGCGGATGTGGAAGCTCATATGGATGGATTCAAGGATGTGGGATCTTGCCATGATGCGAGAAGGCAAAGCATGATTGAGATGGGACTTTGCTATGATGTGACGAGGCAAGGCTTATGTTGAGATGGGACGGGTCATGATGACGTTCCAAGATGAGAGACTTTGCTATGATGTGATGAGGCAAGACATATGTTGTGATGGGACGGGTCACGACGACGTTCCAAGCACGGGTCATGATGACGTGCAAAGTTATGACTCGGTGATGCGGTCCGGGTTGGTGTGGATAATGGTTAGCTTGAGAGGCGCTTGAGCTAGTATGGAGATAGTCGTCAAGGAGGATGACTAGGAGGCTGAGATCTCATCGTTGTTGAAGGTTCTAGCATACTCAAAGCAAGGGTACGTTGGAACGGGTCACGATGACGTTCCAGGCACGGGTCACGATGACGTGCAGAGTTATGTCTAGACCGGGGTTACCATTAGCCCTTGACAGGTGGTCATTCAACTAACTGTGAAATCAAGGCAATGATAACAGTGATAGCCAGAGTCATGGATGTTTGATTGTATTATCATTCGGCCTCAAGAGCGGTGTTTTCTAGGTGCTTATCTGATCTTGGTTTAGGCCTTGGGGGTTTGTATTTGGAAAGCATCGCCCTTGACTCGAGTGATTATTGCTTTACCTTAATTGTTTGCTATGTTATGCTTGCTTCTCCTTAGTGTGTGTCTGGGGGCTATCACTGTAGAAAGAGGTGGAGTGGGATGGTTTGGTTCCTATTCCTTTTATCCCTTATGCTCTTTTGGTATGTTTGATTGTTAATTTACTGCTCACTAAGACTTTGTCTGACTCAAGGTTTTATGTCTCCTCTTATTACCTTGGGCTGTTCATCCATGTTGGGATGGGCAGACTAGGTGGCAGGTGAAAGGTGCTGTTCTTGGAGATCTACGCTGAAGATGACGAAGACGAGCAGGAGGCTATGCATATTATTTCTTATTATATGTACTGGGTATCCGCTGCTGTATTTTGATTGAGTGTTATGTAGTGAGGCCTTGATGTATGGATGATTCATGTTTGTATTAAACTGCTATGGTGCTTATATAATGATTTTCTGTTATGAAGCTTCACTATATATTCCTCTATTGTATTTTATCCATGCGCTGTGAGTAGTACGATAGAGATTCTGTTCTATTTTACCCTGACTATCGTCCATGGCTGCCTGGCACATTCTTTGCGCATTATTTCCTTGTTTTGGTGCGGGAGTCATGGGAGGTCGTCACATAAGTCGTAAAACTCTCACTAACATGGATTAATCGTTTACACGTGTACACAAGCACGAATGGTCCATAGGCACGCTCTGAATGGTTATTAACCCTATCATCGTGGGAATTTACACTTTGACACGCCTTTTTAAACTCATAGGTGAAACGAATATTTGGTTCTGGTAATTATGAAATGGCTAAGCTACTTACACATGTACGGGGTCGCGAACGATCCCTAGGCATGCTCTGAGCTGGCGATAAACCATCTTGACAAACGATCCAAGGATCCACTTTGACATGAACCTGGCATCAATGATGCTAAGCCCCCTCGGGGCTCACTCTCTCGTCCCAAACGGCTCAGTTCAATTAAACTCGAATATTTCGATCACGAACGGTTGTTATTTAAAATCACACTAAAACTGTAAATTCCTTTGCAGGACATCAACAGAATACGAACATCCAACCCATGGCGTTACAAAGCAAGACTTCCTACCACAAAGAAACAAAGCGCGACACATGCAAGCACGTGCCCCACTTTGGGGGGCAAATGTTGGGCGAATTCTCACCCAGAAAATCTCGGGACCAAGAAGTCACAATTTCACCCGGGCTCGCAACCTCCACTTCGTTCGACAGCCAAGAAGCTCAATACTAACCTAGAAGTCCATCCAATATTCTCCATGAAGAAGCTCCTTCGGCCCAGGCCTCCATTCGGCCCCATCATTCGGCATCACCACATTCGGCTATGTCCATTCGGCAAGGCACAACCATCACATCATTCGGCATCACCTCATTCGGCTATGTCCATTCGGCAAGGAACAACCATCACCTCCACCGGACCAGCCTCTCCAATACACTACCGAACGAGGTCGATACCGGACCAATCACCACCTCTACAACTCCAACACCTCACCCACCCAATGCCGGTCCAAGTTCCTACCGAACCAGCTTCAAAGTCACAACCGAACGAGCCTTCCCCCAAGCCAGGATCAACGTCCTCTCCAATACCACCGGTCCAACCCATTTCCCACATGACCGGACCACATACGACCGAACCAACCTTCAAGCTCACCACCGAACCAACCATCTCCGAGACCTCAACACGCCCGAACCAAGGCACGCCGAACTAGATGATTTCCTGTCCAGATTGCTTCAGCCCGGGCCCACCAGCAGCTATATACTTCCAAGACCCCTGCCCCCTACCTCACTCTATAAATAGAGGGGCAGGGGTACAACAATGGCAGACAAGTTTGAGAGCTCAAGCAAGGAAGGAACTTCCAAACTACTTTCATATACTTATATACGAAGCATTGTACTTGTAATCTGAAAGAAAGAAGATAATAACATATAAAGTGGACGTAGGCACATTCTGGCCGAACCACTATAAATCTGTGTGTCTTTTACATTTCAGCCCCTACTTCTTTCATATTTACATACTCATCTAAAATCATTGAAAATCACATATAATCAACTAAATAATACGACTCGGAGGTGTTTGTCCATTTTTTGTGAAAACACCAGTGACGGCTGAAAGTTGCCATAGCTGTAGAACTCACAGATACCATCATTTTGACTAGTTATGGCTCCCGTAACTCTAAACGAGCCAAGAGTTATGGCCCTCCGAAGAATCTATATCCACAGGGTGCAAAATCTACGGTGCAAGGTGCAACATCCGTCCAAAATGACGAAACAGTGCCGTACGACATTTAGAAATGGGTGCATGGATTTGAAACAGTGCAGTACCATGGTGCACCACTCTCCAGCGATCGTAAATCATAGACCAGGCACGGGAATTCCCTTTTACAGAAAAAATCCACGTGACGAAAAAACGAAGGGTAAAAAACTTCCATGACCCGATTGAGGTTCAGATAGGATTTTTTAGGTATGAAACTAACCAGTGACGGCTGAAAGCTGTCACAGCTGTAGTACTCACAGATACCTTCGTTTTGACTGGTTGTGGCTCCCGTAACTCTAAACGAGCCAAGAGTTATGGCCCTCCGAAGAATCGATATCCATAGGGTGCAACATCCGTCCAAAATGACGAAACAGTGCGTACGACCTTTAGAAACGGGTGCATGGATTGAAAACGGTGCAGTACCATGGTGCATCACTCTCCAGCATTGGTAAATCATAGACCAGCCACGGGGATCCCGTTTTACAAAAAAAATCCACGTGACGAAAAAACGAAGGGTAAAAAACTTCCATGACCCGATTGAGGTTCGGATTAGATTTTTTGGGTATGAAACTAACTAGTGAAGGCTGAAAGCTGTCACAGCTGTAGAACTCACAGATACCTTCGTTTTGACTGGTTGTGGCTCCCGTAACTCTAAACGAGCCAAGAGTTATGGCCCTCCGAAGAATTGATATCCACAGGGTGCAACATCTACGGTGCAAGGTGCAACATCCGTCCAAAATGACGAAACAGTGCCGTACGACCTTTAGAAATGGGTGCATGGATTGGAAACGGTGCAGTACCATGGTGCACCACTCTCCAGCGATGGTAAATCATAGACCAGCCACGGGAATTCCCTTTTACAGAAAAATCCACGTGACGAAAAAACGAAGGGTAAAAAACTTCCGTGACCCAATTGAGGTTCGGACTGGATTTTTTCGGTATGAAACTAACCAGCGATGGCTGAAAGCCGTCACAGCTGTAGAGCTCACAGATACCTTCGTTTTGACAGGTTATGGCTCCCGTAAATCTAAACGAGCCAAGAGTTATGGCCCTCCGAAGAATCGATATCCACAGGGTGCAACATCTACGGTGCAAGGTGCAACATCCGTCCAAAATGACGAAACAGTGCCGTACGACCTTTAGAAATGGATGCATGGATTGGAAACGGTGCAGTATCATGGTGCACCACTCTCCAGCGTTGGTAAATCATAGACCAGCCACGGGGATCCCGTTTTACAGAAAAAATCCACGTGACGAAAAAACGAAGGGTAAAAAACTTCCATGACCCGATTGAGGTTCGGATAGAATTTTTTCGGTATGAAACTAACCAGTGACGGCCGAGAGCTATCACAGATGTAGAACTCACAGATACCTTCGTTTTGACTGGTTGTTGCTCCCATAGCTCTAAACGAGCCAAGAGTTATGGCCCTCCGAAGAATCGATATCCACAGGGTGCAACATCTACGGTGCAAGGTGCAACATCCGTCCAAAATGACGAAACAGTGCCCTACGACCTTTAGAAATGGGTGCATGGATTGGAAACGGTGCAGTACCATGGTGCACCACTCTCCATCGTTGGTTAATCATAGACCAGCCGCGGGGATCCCGTTTTACAGAAAAAATCCACGTGACGAAAAAACGAAGGGTAAAAAACTTCCATGACCCGATTGAGGTTCGGATAGTATTTTTTGGGTATGAAACAAACCAGTGACGGCAGAAAGCCGTCACAGCTATAGAACTCACAGATACCTTCGTTTTGACTGGTTGTGGCTCCCGTAACTCTTAACGAGCCAGGAGTTATGGCCCTCCGACGAATCGATATCCACAGGTTGCAACATCTACGGTGCAAGGTGCAACATCCGTCCAAAATGACGAAACAGTGCCGTACGACCTTTAGAAATGGGTGCATGGATTGGAAACGGTGCAGTACCATGATGCACCACTCTCCAGCGTTGGTAAATCATAGACCAGCCACGGGGATCCCATTTTACAGAAAAAATCCACGTGACGAAAAAACGAAGGGTAAAAAACTTCCATGACCCGATTGAGGTTCGGATAGGTTTTTTGGGTATGAAACTAACCAGTGACGGCTGAAAGCTGTCACAGCTGTAGTACTCACAGATACCTTCGTTTTGACTGGTTGTGGCTCCCGTAACTCTAAACGAGCCAAGAGTTATGGCCCTCCGAAGAATCGATATCCATAGGGTGCAACATCCGTCCAAAATGACGAAACAGTGCGTACGACCTTTAGAAACGGGTGCATGGATTGAAAACGGTGCAGTACCATGGTGCATCACTCTTCAGCACTGGTAAATCATAGACCAGCCACGGGGATCCCGTTTTACAAAAAAAATCCACGTGACGAAAAAACGAAGGGTAAAAAACTTCCATGACCCGATTGAGGTTCGGATAGGATTTTTTGGGAATGAAACTAACTAGTGAAGGCTGAAAGCTGTCACAGCTGTAGAACTCATAGATACCTTCGTTTTGACTGGTTGTGGCTCCCGTAACTCTAAACGAGCCAAGAGTTACGGCCCTCCGAAGAATTGATATCCACAGGGTGCAACATCTACGGTGCAAGGTGCAACATCCGTCCAAAATGAAGAAACAGTGCCGTACGACCTTTAGAAATGGGTGCATGGATTGGAAACGGTGCAGTACCATGGTGCACCACTCTACAGCGATGGTAAATCATAGACCAGCCACGGGAATTCACTTTTATAGAAAAATCCACGTGACGAAAAAACGAAGGGTAAAAAACTTTCGTGACCCGATTGAGGTTCGGATAGGATTTTTTGGGTATGAAACTAACCAGCGACGGTTGGAAGCCGTCATAGCTATAGAACTCACAGATACCTTCATTTTGACAGGTTATGGCTCCCGTAACTCTAAACGAGCCAAGAGTTTTTGCCCTCCGAAGAATCGATAACCACAGGGTGCAACATCTACGGTGCAAGGTGCAACATCCGTCTAAAATTACGAAACAGTGCCGTACGACCTTTAGAAATGGGTGCATGGATTGGAAACGGTGCAGTACCATGGTGCACCACTCTCCAGCGTTGGTAAATCATAGACCAGCCACGGGGATCCCGTTTTACAGAAAAAATCCACGTGACGAAAAAACGAAGGGTAAAAAACTTCCATGACCGGATTGAGGTTCGGATACGATTTTTTGGGTATGAAACTAACCAGTGACAGCTGAAAGTTGTCACAGCTGTAGAACTCACAAATACCTTCGTTTTGACTGGTTGTGGCTCCCGTAACTCTAAACGAGCCAAGAGTTATGGCCCTCCGAAGAATCGATATCCATAGGGTGCAACATCCGTCCAAAATGACGAAACAGTGCGTACGACCTTTAGAAACGGGTGCATGGATTGAAATCGGTGCAGTACCATGGTGCATCACTCTCCAGCATTGGTAAATCATAGACCAGCCACGGGGATCCCGTTTTACAAAAAAAATCCACGTGACGAAAAAACGAAGGGTAAAAAACTTCCATGACCCGATTGAGGTTCGGATAGGATTTTTTGGGTATGAAACTAACCAGTGAAGGCTGAAAGCTGTCACAGCTGTAGAACTCACAGATACCTTCGTTTTGACTGGTTGTGGCTCCCGTAACTCTAAACGAGCCAAGAGTTATGGCCCTCCGAAGAATTAATATCCACAGGGTGCAACATCTACGGTGCAAGGTGCAACATCCGTCCAAAATGAAGAAACAGTGCCGTACGACCTTTAGAAATGGGTGCATGGATTGGAAACGGTGCAGTACCATGGTGCACCACTCTCCAGCGATGGTAAATCATAGACCAGCGATGGGAATTCACTTTTACAGAAAAATCCACGTGACGAAAAAACGAAGGGTAAAAAAATTCCGTGACCCGATTGAGGTTCGGATAGGATTTTTTGGGTATGAAACTAACCAGCGACGGCTGAAAGCCGTCATAGCTATAGAACTCACAGATACCTTCGTTTTGACAGGATATGGCTCCCGTAACTCTAAACGAGCCAAGAGTTATGGCCCTCCGAAGAATCGATATCCACAGGGTGCAACATCTACGGTGCAAGGTGCAACATCCGTCCAAAATGACGAAACAGTGTCGTACGACCTTTAGAAATGGGTGCATGGATTGGAAACGGTGCAGTACCATGTTGCACCACTCTCCAACGTTGGTAAATCATAGACCAGCCACGGGGATCCCGTTTTACAGAAAAAATCCACGTGACGAAAAAACGAAGGGTAAAAAACTTCCATGACCCGATTGAGGTTCGGATAGGTTTTTTGGGAATGAAACTAACCAGTGAAGGCTGAAAGCTGTCACAGCTGTAGAACTCACAGATACCTTCGTTTTGACTGGTTGTGGCTCCCGTAACTCTAAACGAGCCAAGAGTTATGGCCCTCCGAAGAATTGATATCCACAGGGTGCAACATCTACGGTGCAAGGTGCAACATCCGTCCAAAATGAAGAAATAGTGCCGTACGACCTTTAGCAATGGGTGCATGGATTGGAAACGGTGCAGTACCATGGTGCACCACTCTCCAGCGATGGTAAATCATAGACCAGCCACGGGAATTCACTTTTACAGAAAAATCCACGTGACGAAAAAACGAAGGGTAAAAAACTTCCGTGACCCGATTGAGGTTCGGATAGGATTTTTTGGGTATGAAACTAACCAGCGATGGCTGAAAGCCGTCATAGCTATAGAACTCACAGATACCTTCGTTTTGACAGGTTATGGCCCCGTAACTCTAAACGAGCCAAGAGTTATGGCCCTCCGAAGAATCGATATCCACAGGGTGCAACATCTACGGTGCAAGGTGCAACATCCGTCCAAAATGACGAAACGGTGCCGTACGACCTTTAGAAATGGGTGCATGGATTGGAAATGGTGCAGTACGATGGTGCACCACTCTCCAGCGTTGGTAAATCATAGACCAGCCACGGGGATCCCGTTTTACAGAAAAAATCCACGTGACGAAAAAAACGAAGGGTAAAAAACTTCCATGACCCGATTGAGGTTCGGATAGGTTTTTTTGGGTATGAATCTAACCAGTGACGGCTGAAATCCGTCACAGCTGTAGTACTCACAGATACCTACGTTTTGACTGGTTGTGGCTCCCGTAACTCTAAACGAGCCAAGAGTTATGGCCCTCCGAAGAATCGATATCCATAGGGTGCAACATCCGTCCAAAATGACGAAACAGTGCGTACGACCTTTAGAAACGGGTGCATGGATTGAAAACGGTGCAGTACCATGGTGCATCACTCTCCAGCATTGGTAAATCATAGACCTGCCACGGGGATCCCGTTTTACAAAAAAAGTCCACGTGACGAAAAAACGAAGGGTAAAAAACTTCCATGACCCGATTGAGGTTCGGATAGGATTTTTTGGGTATGAAACTAACCAGTGAAGGCTGAAAGCTGTCACAGCTGTAGAACTCACAGATACCTTCGTTTTGACTGGTTGTGGCTCCCGTAACTCTAAACGAGCCAAGAGTTATGGCCCTCCGAAGAATTGATATCCACAGGGTGCAACATCTACGGTGCAAGGTGCAACATCCGTCCAAAATGAAGAAACAGTGCCGTACGACCTTTAGAAATGGGTGCATGGATTGGAAACGGTGCAGTACCATGGTGCACCACTCTCCAGCGATGGTAAATCATAGACCAGCGACGGGAATTCACTTTTACAGAAAAATCCACGTGACGAAAAAACGAAGGGTAAAAAACTTCCGTGACCCGATTGAGGTTCGGATAGGATTTTTGGGGTATGAAACTAACCAGCAACGGTTGAAAGCCGTCATAGCTGTAGAACTCACAGATACCTTCGTTTTGACAGGTTATGGCTCCCGTAACTCTAAACGAGCCAAGAGTTATGGCCCTCCGAAGAATTGATATCCACAGGGTGCAACATCTACGGTGCAAGGTGCAACATCCGTCCAAAATGACGAAAAAGTGCCGTATGACCTTTAGAAATGGGTGCATGGATTGGAAACGGTGCAGTACCATGGTGCACCACTCTCCAGCGTTGGTAAATCATAGACCAGCCACGGGGATTCCATTTTACAGAAAAAATCCACGTGACGAAAAAACGAAGGGTAAAAAACTTCCATGACCGGGTTGAGGTTCGGATAGGATTTTTTGGGTATGAAACTAACCAGTGACGGCTGAAAGCTGTCATAGCTGTAGAACTCACAAATACCTTCGTTTTGACTGGTTGTGGCTCCCGTAACACTAAATGAGCCAAGAGTTATGGCCCTCCGAAGAATCGATATCCATAGGGTGCAACATCTACGGTGCATGGTGCAACATCCGTCCAAAATGACGAAACAGTGCCGTACGACATTTAGAAATGGTGCATGGATTTGAAACAGTGCAGTACCATGGTGCACCACTCTCCAGCGATGGTAAATCATAGACCAGACACGGGAATTCCCTTTTACAGAAAAAATCCACGTGACGAAAAAACAAAGGGTAAAAAACTTCCATGACCCGATTGAGGTTCGGATAGGATTTTTTAGGTATGAAACTAACCAGTGACGGCTGAAAGCTATCACAGATGTAGAACTCACAGATACCTTCGTTTTGACTAGTTGTGGCTCCCGTAACTCTAAACGAGCCAAGAGTTATGGCCCTCCGAAGAATCGATATCCATAGGGTGCAACATCTACGGTGCAAGGTGCAACATCCGTCCAAAATGACGAAACAGTGTCGTACGACCTTTAGAAATGGGTGCATGGATTGGAAACGGTGCAGTACCATGGTGCATCACTCTCCAGCGATGGTAAATCATAGACCAGCCACGGGAATTCCCTTTTACAGAAAAATCCACGTGACGAAAAAACGAAGGGTAAAAAACTTCCATGACCCGATTGAGGTTCGGATAGGATTTTTTGGGTATGAAACTAACCAGTGATGGCTAAAAGCCGTCATAGTTGTAGAACTAACAGATACCTTCGTTTTGACAGGTTATGGCTCCCGTAACTCTAAATGAGCCAAGAGTTATGGCACTTCGAAGAATCGATATCCACAGGGTGCAACATCTACGGTGCAAGGTGCAAAATCCGCCCAAAATGACGAAACAGTGCCGTACGACCTTTAGAAATGGGTGCATGGATTGGAAACGGTGCAGTACCATGGTGCACCACTCTCCAGCGTTGGTTAATCATAGACCAGACACGGGGATCCCGTTTTACAGAAAAAATCCACGTGACGAAAAAACGAAGGGTAAAAAACTTCCATGACCCGATTGAGGTTCGGATAGGATTTTTTGGGTATGAAACTAACCAGTGACGGCTGAAAGCAGTCACAGCTGTAGAACTCACAGATACCTTCGTTTTGACTGGTTGTGGCTCCCGTAACTCTAAACGAGCCAAGAGTTATGGCCCTCCGAAGAATTGATATCCATAGGGTGCAACATCTACGGTGCAAGGTGCAACATCCGTCCAAAATGACGAAACAGTGCCGTACGACCTTTAGAAATGGGTACATGGATTGGAAACGGTGCAGTACCATGGTGCATCACTCTCCAGCGATGGTAAATCATAGACCAGCCACGGGAATTCCCTTTATAGAAAAATCCACGTGACGAAAAAACGAAGGGTAAAAAACTTCCATGACCCGATTGAGGTTTGGATAGGATTTTTTGGGTATGAAACTAACCAGTGATGGCTAAAAGCCGTCACAGCTGTAGAACTAACATATACCTTTGTTTTGACAGGTTATGGCTCCCGTAACTCTAAACGAGCCAAGAGTTATGGCACTTCGAAGAATCGATATCCACAGGGTGCAACATCTACGGTGCAAGGTGCAACATCCGTCCAAAATGACGAAACAGTGCCGTACGACCTTTAGAAATAGGTGCATGGATTGGAAATGGTGCAGTACCATGGTGCTCCACTCTCCAGCGTTGGTTAATTATAGACCAGACACGGGGATCCCGTTTTACAGAAAAAATCCACGTGACGAAAAAACGAAGGGTAAAAAACTTCCATGACCCGATTGAGGTTCGGATAGGATTTTTTGGGTATGAAACTAACCAGTGACGGCTGAAAGCAGTCACAGCTGTAGAACTCACAGATACCTTCGTTTTGACTGGTTGTGGCTCCCGTAACTCTAAACGAGCCAAGAGTTATGGCCCTCCGAAGAATCGATATCCACAGGGTGCAACATCTACGGTGCAAGGTGGAACATCCGTCCAAAATGACGAAACAGTGCCGTACGACCTTTAGAAATGGGTGCATGGATTGGAAATGGTGCAGTACCATGATGCACCACTCTCCAGCGTTGGTAAATCATAGACCAGCCACGGGGATCCCGTTTTACAGAAAAAATCCACGTGACGAAAAAACGAAGGGTAAAAAACTTCCATGACCCGATTGAGGTTCGGATAGGATTTTTTGGGTATGAAACTAACCAGTGACGGCTGAAAGCTGTCATAGCTGTAGTACACACAGATACCTTCGTTTTCACTGGTTGTGGCTCCCGTAACTCTAAACGAGCCAAGAGTTATGGCCCTCCGAAGAATCGATATCCACAGGGTGCAACATCTACGGTGCAAGGTGCAACATCCGTCCAAAATGACGAAACAGTGCCGTACGACCTTTAGAAATGGGTGCACGGATTGGAAACGGTGCAGTACCATGGTGCACCACTCTCCAGCATTGGTAAATCATAGACCAGCCACGGGGATCCCGTTTTATAGAAAAAATCCACGTGACGAAAAAACGAAGGGTAAAAAACTTCCGTGACCCGATTGAGGTTCGGATAGGAGTTTTTGGGTATGAAACTAACCAGCGACGGCTGAAAGCAGTCATAGCTGTAGAACTCACAGATACCTTCGTTTTGACTGGTTGTGGCTCCCGCAACTCTAAACGAGCCAAGAGTTATGGCCCTCCGAAGAATTGATATCCATAGGGTGCAACATCTACGGTGCAAGGTGCAACATCCATCCAAAATGAAGAAACAGTGTCGTACGACCTTTAGAAATGGGTGCATGGATTGAAAACGGTGCAGTACCATGGTGCACCACTCTCCAGCAATGGTAAATCATAAACCAGCCACGGGAATTCCCTTTTACAGAAAAATCCACGTGACGAAAAAACGAAGGGTAAAAAACTTCCGTGACCCGATTGAGGTTCAGATAGGATTTTTTGGGTATGAAACTAACCAGCTGTTATCCCAACTTTTGGCAAAGTTGAGATATCCAAAATTTACTGAGAATCAATGATTACTATTCAGGAATATTAACCATGCATTGCAGGATAACCATGGATATCGATGAATTTTGTCCGAGTCCGGAACGGGCCACAATTGATGGACACGACAAGAAAGATCATAGAAGTCTGCATTTCAAATTTCAAGTCAATCCGAGGTCGTATGCTCAAGTTATGATGGATTCAAGTTGAGAAAGGTGGACATTGCTCTGTTCGAAACCAACACCCTACCTATGTTCGAACCCATCTGGTTCGAACCCAAGAAGTGAGGCCGCGCCTCGAACCCATACCTATATGCCCCAGTTCGAATCGATGGTGTTCGAAACCATCAGTTCGAACCCATCTAGTTCGAAACCACCTGCTTTCGAAACGATAAGCACTGCCACGCCACACCCGAAACCATCGGCCTCGACTCCACTTCGAACCCAACTAGTTCGAACCCACCATGTTCGAACCGATCACAAAGCCATGCTTCGAACCCATCCGTGATATCATCTTCGAACCCATCCTGTGTAGCTTCATTCGAACCCACTGGGTCAACCAACCATGATGACGTGTCTTCCATCGGTTCGAATGCGCCGAGATATATGGAGTCGAAGCAGTCAACACGGAGTAAAGTCCGGATCGATTCGAAGTTTGCGCTCACGTCACCACGAAGTCACGCGCTATGATGGATTCGAAACCATCGGTTCGAACACTT
This sequence comes from Allium cepa, assembly GCA_030765085.1. Lineage (NCBI taxonomy): Eukaryota > Viridiplantae > Streptophyta > Magnoliopsida > Asparagales > Amaryllidaceae > Allium > Allium cepa. The sequence continues at coordinate 29,109,377 of CM060943.1, read as the reverse complement.
GGGTTCGAACCAAACAGCTATCTCGTAAACTCAATTTCGAACCAATCATATCTCCAAACCTGCTAATCCAAATGCCATGAAATTTTCACAGATGCTTGCATACATGATGAAGAATGTCCACGCCAAATTTCACCTCGATTGGATGCATTCTTGATCGGTTCGAATGGAGTTCGAACCGATGCCAAAGTGGGCCCAAACTTCCCGAGACCGTACGTATGGGCCCCCTCACGTGCCAGAAGAGGTCTCCCAAGTTTTCAGCGAGATAGCAGCAGCCTACGCCTATAAATAGACCTCCAGGTCATTCAGAAAAGGGGCTGGAATCTTTTTGGCTGGATTCTCTTTGACTGGATTCTCTTTGGCAAGATCAAGGCTCTGAAGCATCAAGACTCCACCAAGGCTCTACTTTGCACTCAACAACTATCGTTGTACTTGAATTTCAGAATTACAATTCATTGTAATCCGCTGTAATCGATTGTAATCAGCGAAGAACATCAATAAAAGGAAAAACCTTTGAAGTGGACGTAGGCCGGAGATAGCCGAACCACTATAAAATCGTGTGTTCTTGTTTACATTTACTGCTTTACTGCTTAGATCTGTGATTTGTGTTTGGATATTGCTGATTTATATTCGAACACTGGTGCTTTCACATTCATCGGGGTTTGTGACCAATTTTGGTGCAAACACTTTGGTGCTTTCACTGAGAAGAACTAGCACCCGCTACATCAGAATTCAGAATTCAGGAACTCCAATCCAGAAAAATGACTCGACAAACAAGACAAAGGGTTGATAGGAGCCAACAAGGAGGAAGCCAAGAAGCATCCTCTGGATCAAGAGAAGGACCGGCTTCTGTCTACGTTACCAGAGACGAGATGGAGGCTATGGCTAATTCATTGCGCGAAAGCATAATGAAGAGTCAACAGGAGATGCTACAGAATTTTCTCGAGCAGATGAGGGCAGCAAACATGCAAAACCTTGGACCAACTACAACAGCTACGAGTGCGGGACAAGGAATCAGGATTGCAGAAGCAAACGAAGGACAGGCTCAAGGCCAGAATGCAGGAATCGAAGGTGGTCAACAAGGACTTGGGGGCAGACCCTCAGGGTCCGATACTGGAAGACCAACAGACGGAGCTCAACAAACTGGAGCCAATGCTTATGCTAACGAGCCACCAGAGGAGTACGTACCAGAATTCCCTTCAAGGCTCGGGGGGCAGGACAGGAACTTGACAAGGGGGCAACCCCTAGACGGAGACGAGAGAATGATTGGCCTCATGCGAAGAATCATGAGAGGAGGATTGCCTAGCGGAGGCCTAGAAGAAGTTAGTCGGAGTCCATTCACTCCAAACATCCGAAACGCCAGGAACCCTCCAAAATTCAAACTACCAACGCTAGAACCTTATGACGGGAGATCAGACCCGACCATGCATATCACAAGATATATCAGGCACATGGAAGTGCTGGGGGCATCCGAAGAAGTGATGGCACGATGCTTCCCTCTATATTTGACAGATTTAGCTTCACTATGGTTCAGACAACTAGAGACTGGATCAATCGGAACATGGAGCGAGCTCGTAGATTGCTTCATGAGACAGTTCAGGGTTCATGTAACGCGACCCAAGAGTGTGATGACTTTAGCAACAATCAAGCAAAGGACCGGAGAGTCCATAAAAGATTTCCTACTAAGATTCAACGTGACAGTGACTTCGGTGGATCGCGCGGATCCATCAATGATTTTAATGGCGGCAGTGGCAGGAGTCGCAGAGGGCACCAAGTTCAAAGATTCTCTAACAAAGGATCCACCGCAAAATCTTGGAGAGTTCTTTCATAAAGCCGAGAAGTTCATTCGGTTAGAAGAATCACAAGCCGAGAGTCGTGAAATAAACGCCACGAAAAGCGTAGGAACCTCTAGAGAGCAGTCCGGAGCGGACAAGGGAAAAAGGAAACAGGATGACAGACATGACGGTCCTGATAAACGGAAGAAATTCCGAGAACCAAGATTCAGGCAGTATACAGATCTGAATGCAAGCCTAGAAAGAGTCTTCACTGAAACCAGGGGGCAACTCCACTATCGAAAGCCACCTCTAAGGGATCCCACCGAGCGGGAGCGCAGGACTGGAAAATATTGCCTGTTCCATGAGCTGGATGGGCACACCACAGATAAATGCCGTCACCTGAAGGATGAGGTGGAAGAGCATGCCAGAGGTGGTAGATTGCCACAGTATGTCAGAGAACGGACATCGGCAACGAGACCTGAACAACTACCGCCTCCACCTTGCAGGAACGATCCTGGATCGGGATCACGACTCGTCATCAACTGATCAAAGATGGCAAGGGCCAAGTCCAGGATTTGGACTTCGGTCAAACAACTTTATTTAGATTTATTTTCAGAATAAACGGTTACTCCACTTACACATGTACGGGAACCGGAGAGATCCATAGGCATGCTCTGAGATGGAGATAAACCGCTACGCCCGGAGAGGCAATCCTTAGTTTTTTCAGATGTTTGAGATTGAACATCTAGAACTTGAATTTTAATGAATAAATTAGAACTTCTTGCAATGAACCTTTTGACCGGAGAGTCAAAGGATGAACATTGAACACCGATATAACCATGATCGCTTTATGACCCTATCCGGAGAGACGGGGTCCGAAGGCAAGAAGTGAGTTGCTTTGCCGGAGAGCGACAGGATCGACTCGCTTACACAAGAAAGATCGCCTTCACCCGGAGAGGTGAATCCATAAGGCAAGAAGTGAGTTGCTTCGCCGGAGAGCGACAGGATCGACTCACTTATCGTCGTTTCCCCTTCACCAGAGAGTGACAGGATGGGATCCGACAAGAGTCCGGAGAGACTATGATCGGCCGATGATTCAGGTCATGACATCGCTTAATGTTCAGATACACTGAACCGGAGTGCAAGAAGTGAGTCGCTTCGTCGGAGAGCGACAGGATCGACTCACTTAAGCGCTGTTTCCCCTTCACCGGAGAGTGACAGGATGGGATCCAGCAAGAGCCCGGAGAGGCTATGATCGGTCCCGAACGACCATGATATCGCTATACGTCCTAACTGGGACCAGAGTGCAAGGGATAGAAGGCAACGCCAGAGAGCAATGGGATCTTTCTATTCAATCATTGAGTCTAGAATGGGCTCAGTAAGGGTTTAGAGCAGCCAATAATAGTCCGGAGAGACTACGAAACTTCATTCTCAACTCCTACAGGAAGAACAAACATTGATTTGGCTTCGAACAGCAACAAACTTGATTGATAATGCCACGGCTATGAATGAAACATGAATTTATTACACTTGATTTAAAACCGTTCAAAACATACCTTTTACAAAAAGGCATGTTTTGGGGGGCAAAGTGTTATCCCAACATTTGGCAAAGTTGAGATATCCAAAATTTACTGAGAATCAATGATTACTATTCAGGAATATTAACCATGCATTGCAGGATAACCATGGATATCGATGAATTTTGTCCGAGTCCGGAACGGGCCACAATTGATGGACACGACAAGAAAGATCATAGAAGTCTGCATTTCAAATTTCAAGTCAATCCGAGGTCGTATGCTCAAGTTATGATGGATTCAAGTTGAGAAAGGTGGACATTGCTCTGTTCGAAACCAACACCCTACCTATGTTCGAACCCATCTGGTTCGAACCCAAGAAGTGAGGCCGCGCCTCGAACCCATACCTATATGCCCCAGTTCGAATCGATGGTGTTCGAAACCATCAGTTCGAACCCATCTAGTTCGAAACCACCTGCTTTCGAAACGATAAGCACTGCCACGCCACACCCGAAACCATCGGCCTCGACTCCACTTCGAACCCAACTAGTTCGAACCCACCATGTTCGAACCGATCACAAAGCCATGCTTCGAACCCATCCGTGATATCATCTTCGAACCCATCCTGTGTAGCTTCATTCGAACCCACTGGGTCAACCAACCATGATGACGTGTATTCCATCGGTTCGAATGCGCCGAGATATATGGAGTCGAAGCAGTCAACACGGAGTAAAGTCCGGATCGATTCGAAGTTTGCGCTCCACGTCACCACGAAGTCACGCGCTATGATGGATTCGAAACCATCGGTTCGAACACTTGGGTTCGAACCAAACAGCTATCTCGTAAACTCAATTTCGAACCCATCATATCTCCAAACCTGCTAATCCAAATGCCATGAAATTTTCACAGATGCTTGCATACATGATGAAGAATGTCCACGCCAAATTTCACCTCGATTGGATGCATTCTTGATCGGTTCGAATGGAGTTCGAACCGATGCCAAAGTGGGCCCAAACTTCCCGAGACCGTACGTATGGGCCCCCTCACGTGCCAGAAGAGGTCTCCCAAGTTTTCAACGAGATAGCAGCAGCCTACGCCTATAAATAGACCTCCAGGTCATTCAGAAAAGGGGCTGGAATCTTTTTGGCTGGATTCTCTTTGACTGGATTCTCTTTGGCAAGATCAAGGCTCTGAAGCATCAAGACTCCACCAAGGCTCTACTTTGCACTCAACAACTATCGTTGTACTTGAATTTCAGAACTACAATTCATTGTAATCCGCTGTAATCGATTGTAATCAGCGAAGAACATCAATAAAAGGAAAAACCTTTGAAGTGGACGTAGGCCGGAGATAGCCGAACCACTATAAAATCGTGCGTTCTTGTTTACATTTACTGCTTTACTGCTTAGATCTGTGATTTGTGTTTGGATATTGCTGATTTATATTCGAACACTGGTGCTTTCACATTCATCGGGGTTTGTGACCAATTTTGGTGCAAACACCAGCGACGGCCGAAAGCCGTCACAGCTGTAGAACTCACAAATACCTTCGTTTTGACTGGTTGTGGCTCCCGTAACTCTAAACGAGCCAGGAGTTATGGCCCTCCGAAGAATCGATATCCATAGGGTGCAACATCTACGGTGCAAGGTGCAACATCCGTCCAAAATGACGAAACAGTGTCGTACGACCTTTAGAAATGGGTGCATGGATTGGAAACGGTGCAGTACCATGGTGCACCACAATCCAGCGTTGGTAAATCATAGACCAGCCACGGGGATCCCGTTTTACAGAAAAAATCGACGTGATGAAAAAACGAAGGGTAAAAAACTTCCATGACCCGATTGAGGTTCGGATAGGATTTTTTGGGTATGAAACTAACCAGTGACGGCTGAAAGTGGTCACAGCTGTAGTACTCACAGATGCCTTCGTTTTGACTGGTTGTGGCTCCCGTAACTCTAAACGAGCCAAGAGTTATGGCCCTCCGAAGAATCGATATCCATAGGGTGCAACATCTACGGTGCAAGGTGCAACATCCGTCCAAAATGACGAAACAATGCGTACGACCTTTAGAAACGGGTGCATGGATTGAAAACGGTGCAGTACCATGGTGCACCACTCTCCAGCGTTTGTAAATCATAGACCAGCCACGGTGATCCCGTTTTACAGAAAAAATCCACGTGACGAAAAAACGAAGGGTAAAAAACTTCCATGACCCGATTGAGGTTCGGATAGGATTTTTTGGGTATGAAACTAACCAGTGACGGCTGAAAGCTATCACAGCTGTAGAACTCACAGATACCTTCGTTTTGACTGGTTGTGGCTCCCGAACTCTAAACGAGCCAAGATTTATGGCCCTCCGAAGAATCGATATCCATAGGGTGCAACATCCGTCCAAAATGAAGAAACAGTGCCGTACGACCTTTAGAAATGGGTGCATGGATTGGAAACGGTGCAGTACCATGGTGCACCACTCTCCAGCGATGGTAAATCATAGACCAGCCACGGGGATCCCGTTTTACAGAAAAAATCCACGTGACGAAAAAACGAAGGGTAAAAAACTTCCATGACCCGATTGAGGTTCGGATAGGATTTTTTGGGTATGAAACTAACCAGTGACAGCTGAAAGCAGTCACAGCTGTAGAACTCACAGATACCTTCGTTTTGACTGGTTGTGGCTCCCGTAACTCTAAACGAGCCAAGAGTCATGGCCCTCCGAAGAATCGATATCCCAGGGTGCAACATCTACGGTGCAAGGTGCAACATCCGTCCAAAATGACGAAACAGTGCCGTACGGCCTTTAGAAATGGGTGCATGGATTGGAAACGGTGCAGTACCATGGTGCACCACTCTCCAGCGTTGGTAAATCATAGACCAGCCACGGGGATCCCGTTTTACAGAAAAAATCCACGTGACGAAAAAACGAAGGGTAAAAAACTTCCATGACCCGATTGAGGTTCGGATATGATTTTTTGGGTATGAAACTAACCAGTGACGGCTGAAAGCAGTCACAGCTGTAGAACTCACAGATACCTTCGTTTTGACTGGTTGTGGCTCCCGTAACTCTAAACTAGCCAAGAGTTATGGCCCTCCGAAGAATCGATATCCACAGGGTGCAACATCTACGGTGCAAGGTGCAACATCCGTCCAAAATGACGAAACAGTGCCTGGGTGCATGGATTGGAAACGGTGCAGTACCATGGTGCACCACTCTCTAGCGTTGGTAAATCATAGACCAACCACGGGGATCCCATTTTACAGAAAAAATCCACGTGACGAAAAAACGAAGGGTAAAAAACTTCCATGACCCGATTGAGGTTCGGATAGGATTTTTTGGGTATGAAACTAACCAGTGATGGCTAAAAGCTGTCACAGCTGTAGTACTCACAGATACCTTCGTTTTGACTGGTTGTGGCTCCTGTAACTCTAAACGAGCCAAGAGTTATGGCCCTCCGAAGAATCGATATCCACAGGGTGCAACATCTACGGTGCAAGGTGCAACATCCGTCCAAAATGACGAAACAGTGCCTTACGACATTTAGAAATGGGTGCATGGATTTGAAACAGTGCAGTACCATGGTGCACCACTCTCCAACGATGGTAAATCATAGACCAGCCGCGGGAATTCCCTTTTACAGAAAAAATCCATGTGACGAAAAAACGAAGGGTAAAAAACTTCCATGACCCGATTGAGGTTCGGATAGGATTTTTTAGGTATGAAACTAACTAGTGACGGCTGAAATCTGTCACAGATGTAGAACTCACAGATTCCTTTGTTTTGACTGGTTTTGGCTCCCGTAACTCTAAACGAGCCAAGAGTTATGGCCCTCCGAAGAATCGATATCCATAGGGTGCAACATCTACGGTGCAAGGTGCAACATCCGTCCAAAATGACGAAACAGTGCGTACGACCTTTAGAAATGGGTGCATGGATTGAAAACGGTGCAGTACCATGGTGCAACACTCTCCAGCGTTCGTAAATCACAGACCAGCCACGGGGATCCCGTTTTACAGAAAAAATCCACGTGACGAAAAAACGAAGGGTAAAAAACTTCCATGACCCGATTGAGGTTCGGATAGGATTTTTTGGGTATGAAACTAATCAGTGACGGCTGAAAGCAGTCACAGCTGTAGAACTCACAGATACCTTCGTTTTGACTGGTTGTGGCTCCCGTAACTCTAAACGAGCCAAGAGTTATGGCCCTCCGAAGAATCGATATCCACAGGGTGCAACATCTACGGTGCAAGGTGCAACATCCGTCCAAAATGACGAAACAGTGCCGTACGACATTTAGAAATAGGTGCACGGATTTGAAACAGTGCAGTACCATGGTGCACCACTCTCCAGCGATGGTAAATCATAGACCAGCCGCGGGAATTCCCTTTTACAGAAAAAATCCACGTGACGAAAAAACGAAGGGTAAAAAACTCCCATGACCCGATTGAGGTTCGGATAGGATTTTTTAGGTATGAAACTAACTAGTGACGGGTGAAAGCTGTCACAGATGTAGAACTCACAGATACCTTCGTTTTGACTGGTTTTGGCTCCCGTAACTCTAAACGAGCCAAGAGTTATGGCCCTCCGAAGAATCGATATCCATAGGCTGCAACATCTACGGTGCAAGATGCAACATCCGTCCAAAATGACGAAACAGTGCGTACGACCTTTAGAAACGGGTGCATGGATTGAAAACGGTGCAGTACCATGGTGCACCACTCTCCAGCGTTGGTAAATCATAGACCAGCCACGGGGATCCCGTTTTACAGAAAAAATCCACGTGACGAAAAAACGAAGGGTAAAAAACTTCCATGACCCGATTGAGGTTCGGATAGGATTTTTTGGGTATGAAACTAACCAGTGACGGCTGAAAGCAGTCACAGCTGTAGAACTCACAGATACCTTCGTTTTGACTGGTTGTGGCTCCCGTAGCTCTAAACGAGCCAAGAGTTATGGCCCTCCGAAGAATCGATATCCACAGGGTGCAACATCTACGGTGCAAGGTGCAACATCCGTCCAAAATGACGAAACAGTGCCGTACGACATTTAGAAATGGGTGCATGGATTGGAAATTGTTTGCGCCAAAATTGGTCACAAACCCCAATGAATGTGAAAGCACCAGTGTTGGAATATAAATCGGCAATATCCAAACACAAATCACAGATCTAAGCAGTAAAGCAGCAAAAGTAAACAAGAACACAAGATTTTATAGTGGTTCGGCTATCTCCGGCCTACGTCCACTTCAAAGGTTTTTCCTTTTATTGATGTTCTTCGCTGATTACAATCGATTACAGCAGATTACAATGAATTGTAGTTCTGAAATTCAAGTACAACGGTGGTTGTTGAGTGCCAAGTAGAGCCTTGGTGGAGTCTTGATGCTTCAGAGCCTTGATCTTGCCAAAGAGATTCCAACCCCTTTTCTGAATGATCTGGAGGTCTATTTATAGGCGTAGGCTGCTGCTATCTCGCTGAAAACTTGGGAGACCTCTTCTGGCACGTGAGGGGGCCCATACGTACGGTCTCGGGAAGTTTGGGCCCACTTTGGCATCGGTTCGAACTCCATTCGAACCGATCAAGAATTCATCCAATCGAGGTGAAATTTGGCGTGGACATTCTTCATCATGTATGCAAGCATCTGTGAAAATTTCATTGCATTTGGATCAGTAGGTTAGGAGATACGTTGGGTTCGAAATAGACTTCACGGCCAGGCTGTTTGTTTCGAACCCCTGTTACTCGAAACGATGGTTTCGAAACCAGTGTGGCACGCGACTTCGTGGTGACGTGGAGCGCAAGCTTCGAATCGATCCGGACTTCTCTCCGTGTTGACCGCTTCGACTCCACATATCTCGGCGCATTCGAACCGATGGGAGACACGTCATCGTGGTTGGTTGACCCAGTGGGTTCGAATGAAGCTACACAGAATGGGTTCGAAGATGATATCACGGATTGGTTCGAAGTATGGCTTTGTGATGGGTTCGAAGCACGGCTCTGTGATGGGTTCGAAGAGAGGACATTGTGATAGAGTCGAGGTAGGCAATGGCTTGGTGGATTCGAAGTGGAGTCGAGGCTAATGGATGCGAACTAGATGGACTCGAACCCGATGGGTTCGAGTGTGGCATGGCTGGGCTATCGGTTCGAACGCAGGTGGGTTCGAACTAGATGGTTTCGAACCGATGGATACGAACTTCATCGACTCGAATTTGGCAAATGCTTATGGATTCGAGGCGCGGCCTTATTTCTTGGGTTCGAACCAGATGGTTTCGAATGTGATGGGTTCGAACACAATGGGTTCGAACCGAGCAATGTCAATTCCTCTTATCTTGAATCCATCATAACTTGAGCATACGACTTCGGATTGACTTGAAATTTGGAATGCAGGCTTCCATGATCTTTCTTGTCGTGTCCTATCAACTGTGGCCCGTTCTGGACTCGGACAAAGTTTATCGATATCCATGGTTATCCTGCAATGCATGGTTAATATTCATGAATAGTAATCATTGATCTCTAGTAAATTTTGGATATCTCAACATTGCCAAAAGTTGGGATAACAGAAATGGTGCAGTACCATGGTGCACCACTCTCCAGCGTTGGTAAATCATAGACCAGCCACCGGGATCCCGTTTTACAGAAAAAATCCACGTGACGAAAAAACGAAGGATAAAAAACTTCCATGACCCGATTGAGGTTCGGATAGGATTTTTTGGGTATAAAACTAACCAGTGACGGCTGAAAGCCATCACAGCTGTAGTACTCACAGTTACCTTCGTTTTGACTGGTTGTGGCTCCCGTAACTCTCAACGAGCCAAGAGTTATAGCCCTCCGAAGAATCGATATCCACAGGGGGCAACATCTACGGTGCAAGGTGCAACATCCGTCCAAAATGACGAAACTGTGCCTTACGACATTTAGAAATGGGTGCATGGATTTGAAACAGTGCAGTACCATGGTGCACCACTCTCCAGCGATGGTAAATCATAGACCAGCCGCGGGAATTCCCTTTTACAGAAAAAATCCATGTGACGAAAAAACGAAGGGTAAAAAACTTCCATGACCCGATTGAGGTTCGGATAGGATTTTTTAGGTATGAAACTAACTAGTGACGGCTGAAAGCTGTCACAGATGTAGAACTCACAGAATCGATATCAACAGGGTGCAACATCTACGGTGCAAGGCGCAACATCCGTCCAAAATGACGAAACAGTGCCGTACGACCTTTAGAAATGGGTGCATGGATTGGAAACGGTGCAGTACAATGGTGCACCACTCTCCAGCGTTGGTAAATCATAGACCAGCCACGGGGATCCCGTTTTACAGAAAAAATCCACGTGACGAAAAAACGAAGGGTAAAAAACTTCCATGACCCGATTGAGGTTCGGATAGAATTTTTTGGGTATGAAACTAACCAGTGACGGCTGAAAGCTATCACAGCTGTAGAACTCACAGATGCCTTCTTTTTGACTGGTTGTGGCTCCCGAACTCTAAACGAGCCAAGAGTTATGGCTCTCCGAAGAATCGATATCCACAGGGTGCAACATCCGTCCAAAATGAAGAAACAGTGCCGTACGACCTTTAGAAATGGGTGCATGGATTGGAAACGGTGCAGTACCATGGTGCACCACTCTCCAGCGATGGTAAATCATAGACCAGCCACGGGGATCCCGTTTTACAGAAAAAATCCACGTGACGAAAAAACGAAGGGTAAAAAACTTCCATGACCCGATTGAGGTTCGGATAGGATTTTTTGGGTATGAAACTAACCAGTGACGGCTGAAAGCAGTCACAGCTGTAGAACTCACAGATACCTTCGTTTTGACTGGTTGTGGCTCCCGTAACTCTAAACGAGCCAAGAGTCATGGCCCTCCGAAGAATCGATATCCACAGGGTGCAACATCTACGGTGCAAGGTGCAACATCCGTCCAAAATGACGAAACAGTGCCGTACGACCTTTAGAAATGGGTGCATGGATTGGAAACGGTGCAGTACCATGGTGCACCACTCTCCAGCGTTGGTAAATCATAGACCAGCCACGGGGATCCCGTTTTACAGAAACAATCCACGTGACGTAAAAACGAACGGTAAAAAACTTCCATGACCCGATTGAGGTTCGGATATGATTTTTTGGGTATGAAACTAACCAGTGACGGCTGAAAGCAGTCACAGCTGTAGAACTCACAGATACCTTCGTTTTGACTGGTTGTGGCTCCCGTAACTCTAAACGAGCCAAGAGTTATGGCCCTCCGAAGAATCGATATCCACAAGGTGCGACATCTACGGTGCAAGGTGCAACATCCGTCCAAAATGACGAAACAGTGCGTACGACCTTTAGAAACGGGTGCATGGATTGAAAACGGTGCAGTACCATTGTGCACCACTCTCCAGCGTTGGTAAATCATAGACCAGCCACGGGGATCCCGTTTTACAGAAAAAATCCAGGTGACGAAAAAACGAAGGGTAAAAAACTTCCATGACCCGATTGAGGTTCGGATAGGATTTTTTGGGTATGAAACTAACCAGTGACGGCTGAAAGCTGTCACAGCTGTAGTACTCACAGATACCTTCGTTTTGACTGGTTGTGGCTCCCGTAACTCTAAACGAGCCAAGAGTTATGGCCCTCCGAAGAATCGATATCCACAAGGTGCGACATCTACGGTGCAAGGTGCAACATCCGTCCAAAATGACGAAACAGTGCCGTAAGACCTTTAGAAATGGGTGCATGGATTGGAAACGGTGCAGTACCATGGTGCACCACTCTCTAGCATTGGTAAATCATAGACCAACCACGGGGATCCCGTTTTACAGAAAAAATCCACGTGACGAAAAAACGAAGGGTAAAAAACTTCCATGACCCGATTGAGGTTCGGATAGGATTTTTTGGGTATGAAACTAACCAGTGATGGCTAAAAGCTGTCACAGCTGTAGTACTCACAGATACCTTCGTTTTGACTGGTTGTGGCTCCTGTAACTCTTAACGAGCCAAGAGTTATGGCCCTCCGAAGAATCGATATCCACAGGGTGCAACATCTACGGTGCAAGGTGCAACATCCGTCCAAAATGACGAAACAGTGCTTTACGACATTTAGAAATGGGTGAATGGATTTGAAACAGTGCAGTACCATGGTGCACCACTCTCCAGCGATGGTAAATCATTGACCAGCCGCGGGAATTCCCTTTTACAGAAAAAATCCATGTGACGAAAAAACGAAGGGTAAAAAACTCCCATGACCCGATTGAGGTTCGGATAGGATTTTTTAGGTATGAAACTAACTAGTGACGGGTGAAAGCTGTCACAGATGTAGAACTCACAGATACCTTCGTTTTGACTGGTTTTGGCTCCCGTAACTCTAAACGAGCCAAGAGTTATGGCCCTCCGAAGAATCGATATCCATAGGCTGCAACATCTACGGTGCAAGATGCAACATCCGTCCAAAATGACGAAACAGTGCGTACGACCTTTAGAAACGGGTGCATGGATTGAAAACGGTGCAGTACCATGGTGCACCACTCTCCAGCGTTGGTAAATCATAGACCAGCCACGGGGATCCCGTTTTACAGAAAAAATCCACGTGACGAAAAAACGAAGGGTAAAAAACTTCCATGACCCGATTGAGGTTCGGATAGGATTTTTTGGGTATGAAACTAACCAGTGACGGCTGAAAGCAGTCACAGCTGTAGAACTCACAGATACCTTCGTTTTGACTGGTTGTGGCTCCCGTAGCTCTAAACGAGCCAAGAGTTATGGCCCTCCGAAGAATCGATATCCACAGGGTGCAACATCTACGGTGCAAGGTGCAACATCCGTCCAAAATGACGAAACAGTGCCGTACGACATTTAGAAATAGGTGCATGGATTTGAAACAGTGCAGTCTCATGGTGCACCACTCTCCAGCGATGGTAAATCATAGACCAGCCACGGGAATTCCCTTTTACAGAAAAAATCCACGTGACGAAAAAACGAAGGGTAAAAAACTTCCATGACCCGATTGAGGTTCGGACAGGATTTTTTGGGTATGAAACTAACCAGTGACGGCTGAAAGCAGTCACAGCTGTAGAACTCACAGATACCTTCGTTTTGACTGGTTGTGGCTCCCGTAGCTCTAAACGAGCCAAGAGTTATGGCCCTCCGAAGAATCGATATCCACAGGGTGCAACATCTACGGTGCAAGGTGCAACATCCTATCAAAATGACGAAATAGTGCCGTACGACCTTTAGAAATGGGTGCATGGATTGGTAACGGTGCAGTACCGTGGTGCACCACTCTCCAGCGTTGGTTAATCATAGACCAGACACGGGGATCCCGTTTTACAGAAAAAATCCACGTGTCCAAAAAACGAAGGGTAAAAAACTTCCATGACCCGATTGAGGTTCGGATAGAATTTTTTGGGTATGAAACTAACCAGTGACGGCTGAAAGCAGTCACAGCTGTAGAACTCACAGATACCTTCGTTTTGACAGGTTGTGGCTCCCGTAACTTTAAACGAGCCAAGAGTTATGGCCCTCCGAAGAATCGATGTCCACAGGGTGCAACATCTACGGTGCAAGGAGCAACATCCGTCCAAAATGACGAAATAGTGCCGTACGACCTTTAGGAATGGGTGCATGGATTGGAAATGGTGCAGTACCATGGTGCACCACTCTCCAGCGTTGGTAAATCGTAGACCAGCCACCGGGATCCCGTTTTACAGAAAAAATCCACGTGACGAAAAAACGAAGGGTAAAAAACTTCCATGACCCGATTGAGGTTCGGATAGGATTTTTTGGGTATGAAACTAACCAGTGATGGCTGAAAGCCGTCACAGCTGTAGTACTCACAGATACCTTCGTTTTGACTGGTTGTGGCTCCCGTAACTCTAAACGAGCCAAGAGTTATGGCCCTCCGAAGAATCGATATCCACAGGGTGCAACATCTACGGTGCAAGGTGCAACATCCGTCCAAAATGACGAAACAGTGCCTTACGACATTTAGAAATGGGTGCATGGATTTGAAACAGTGCAGTACCATGGTGCACCACTCTCCAGCGATGGTAAATCATAGACCAGCCGCGGGAATTCCCTTTTACAGAAAAAATCCATGTGACGAAAAAACGAAGGGTAAAAAACTTCCATGACCCGATTGAGGTTCGGATAGGATTTTTTAGGTATGAAACTAACTAGTGACGGCTGAAAGCCGTCACAGATGTAGAACACAAAGATACCTTCGTTTTGACTGGTTTTGGCTCCCGTAACTCTAAACGAGCCAAGAGTTATGGCCCTCCGAAGAATCGATATCCATAGGGTGCAACATCTACGGTGCAAGGTGCAACATCCGTCCAAAATGACGAAACAGTGCGTACGACCTTTAGAAACGGGTGCATGGATTGAAAACGGTGCAGTACCATTGTGCACCACTCTCCAGCGTTGGTAAATCATAGACCAGCCACGGGGATCCCGTTTTACAGAAAAAATCCACGTGACGAAAAAACGAAGGGTAAAAAACTTCCATGACCCGATTGAGGTTCGGATAGGATTTTTTGGGTATGAAACTAACCAGTGACGGCTGAAAGCAGTCACAGCTGTAGAACTCACAAATACCTTCGTTTTGACTGGTTGTGGCTCCCGTAACTCTAAACGAGCCAAGAGTTATGGCCCTCCAAAGAAACGATATCCACAGGGTGCAACATCTACGGTGCAAGGTGCAACATCCGTCCAAAATGACGAAACAGTGCCGTACGACATTTAGAAATAGGTGCATGGATTTGAAACAGTGCAGTACCATGGTGCACCACTCTCCAGCGATGGTAAATCATAGACCAGCCGGGGGAATTCCCTTTTACAGAAAAAATCCACGTGACGAAAAAACGAAGGGTAAAAAACTTCCATGACCCGATTGAGGTTCGGACAGGATTTTTTGGGTATGAAACTAACCAGTGACGGCTAAAAGCAGTCACAGCTGTAGAACTCACAGATACCTTCGTTTTGACTGGTTGTGGCTCCCGTAGCTCTAAACGATCCAAGAGTTATGGCCCTCCGAAGAATCAATATCCACAGGGTGCAACATCTACGGTGCAAGGTGCAACATCCGTCCAAAATGACGAAACAGTGCCGTACGACCTTTAGAAATGGGTGCATGGATTGGAAACGGTGCAGTACCATGGTGCACCACTCTCCAGCGTTGGTAAATCATAGACCAGCCACGGGGATCCCGTTTTACAGAAAAAATCCACGTGACGAAAAAACGAAGGGTAAAAAACTTCCATGACCCGATTGAGGTTCGGATAGCATTTTTTGGGTATGAAACTAACCAGTGTCGGCTGAAAGCAGTCACAGCTGTAGAACTCACAGATACCTTCGTTTTGACAGGTTGTGGCTCCCGTAACTCTAAACGAGCCAAGAGTTATGGCCCTCCGAAGAATCGATATCCACAGGGTGCAACATCTACGGTGCAAGGTGCAACATCCGTCCAAAATGACGAAACAGTGCGTACGACCTTTAGAAACGGGTGCATGGATTGAAAACGGTGCAGTACCATGGTGCACCACTATCCAGCGATGGTAAATCATAGACCAGCCGCGGGAATTCCCTTTTACAGAAAAATCCACGTGACGAAAAAACGAAGGGTAAAAAACTTCCATGACCCGATTGAGGTTCGGACAGGATTTTTTGGGTATGAAACTAACCAGTGACGGCTGAAAGCACTCACAGCTGTAGAACTCACAGATACCTTCGTTTTGACTGGTTGTGGCTCCCGTAGCTCTAAACGAGCCAAGAGTTATGGCCCTCCGAAGAATCGATATCCACAGGGTGCAGCATCTACGGTGCAAGGTGCAACATCCGTCCAAAATGACGAAACAGTGCCGTACGACATTTAGAAATGGGTGCATGGATTTGAAACAGTGCAGTACCATGGTGCACCACTCTCCAGCGATGGTAAATCATAGACCAGCCGCGGGAATTCCCTTTTACAGAAAAAATCCACGTGACGAAAAAACGAAGGGCAAAAAACTTCCATGACCCGATTGAGGTTCGGATAGGATTTTTTAGGTATGAAACTAACCAGTGACGGCTGAAAGCTGTCACAGATGTAGAACTCACAGATACCTTCGTTTTGACTGGTTGTGGCTCCCGTAACTCTAAACGAGCCAAAAGTTATGGCCCTCCGAAGAATCGATATCCATAGGGTGCGACATCTACGTTGCAAGGTGCAACATCCGTCCAAAATGACGAAACAGTGCGTACGACCTTTAGAAACGGGTGCATGGATTGAAAACGGTGCAGTACCATGGTGCACCACTCTCCAGCGTTGGTAAATCATAGACCAGCCACGGGGATCCCGTTTTACAGAAAAAATCCACGTGACGAAAAAACGAAGGGTAAAAAACTTCCATGACCCGATTGAGGTTCGGACAGGATTTTTTGGGTATGAAACTAACCAGTGACGGCTGAAAGCTGTCACAGCTGTAGAACTCACAGATACCTTCGTTTTGACAGGTTGTGGCTCCCGTAACTCTAAACGAGCCAAGAGTTATGGCCCTCCGAAGAATCGACATCCACAGGGTGCCACATCTACGGTGCAAGGTGCAACATCCGTCCAAAATGACGAAACAGTGCCGTACGACCTTTAGAAATGGGTGCATGGATTGGAAACGGTGCAGTACCATGGTGCACCACTCTCCAGCGTTGGTAAATCATAGACCAGCCACGGGGATCCCGTTTTACAGAAAAAATCCACGTGACGAAAAAACGAAGGGTAAAAAACTTCCATGACCCGATTGAGGTTCGGATAGGATTTTTTGGGTATGAAAGCAACCAGTGACGGTTGAAAGCTGTCACAGCTGTAGTACTCACAGATACCTTCGTTTTGACTAGTTGTGGCTCCCGTAACTCTAAACGAGCCAAGAGTTATGGCCCTCCGAAGAATCGATATCCACAGGGTGCAACATCTACGATGCAAGGTGCAACATCCGTCCAAAATGACGAAACAGTGCCTTACGACATTTAGAAATGGGTGCATGGATTTGAAACAGTGCAGTACCATGGTGCACCACTCTCCAGCGATGGTAAATCATAGACCAGCCGTGGGAATTCCCTTTTACAGAAAAAATCCATGTGACGAAAAAACGAAGGGTAAAAAACTTCCATGACCCGATTGAGGTTCGGATAGGATTTTTTAGGTATGAAACTAACTAGTGACGGCTGAAAGCTGTCACAGTTGTAGAACTCACAGATACCTTCGTTTTGACTGGTTTTGGCTCCCATAACTCTAAACGAGCCAAGAGTTATGGCCCTCCGAAGAATCGATATCCATAGGGTGCAACATCTACGGTGCAAGGTGCAACATCCGTCCAAAATGACGAAACAGTGCGTACGACCTTTAGAAACGGGTGCATGGATTGAAAACGGTACAGTACCATTGTGCACCACTCTCCAGCGTTGGTAAATCATAGACCAGCCACGGGGATCCCGTTTTACAGAAAAAATCCACGTGACGAAAAAACGAAGGGTAAAAAACTTCCATGACCCGATTGAGGTTCGGATAGGATTTTTTGGGTATGAAACTAACCAGTGACGGCTGAAAGCAGTCACAGCTGTAGAACTCACATATACCTTCGTTTTGACTGGTTGTGGCTCCCGTAACTCAAAACGAGCCAAGAGTTATGGCCCTCCGAAGAATCGATATCCACAGGGTGCAACATCTACGGTGCAAGGTGCAACATCCGTCCAAAATGACGAAACAGTGCCGTATGACATTTAGAAATAGGTGCATGGATTTGAAACAGTGCAGTACCATGGTGCACCACTCTCCAGCGATGGTAAATCATAGACCAGCCGCGGGAATTCCCTTTTACAGAAAAAATCCACGTGACGAAAAAACGAAGGGTAAAAAACTTCCATGACCCGATTGAGGTTCGGACAGGATTTTTTGGGTATGAAACTAACCAGTGACGGCTGAAAGCAGTCACAGCTGTAGAACTCACAGATACCTTCGTTTTGACTGGTTGTGGCTCCCGTAGCTCTAAACGAGCCAAGAGTTATGGCCCTCCGAAGAATCGATATCCACAGGGTGCAACATCTACGGTGCAAGGTGCAACATCCGTCCAAAATGACGAAACAGTGCCGTACGACCTTTAGAAATGGGCGCATGGATTGGAAACGGTGCAGTACCATGGTGCACCACTCTCCAGCGTTGGTAAATCATAGACCAGCCACGGGGATCCCGTTTTACAGAAAAAATCCACGTGACGAAAAAACGAAGGGTAAAAAACTTCCATGACCCGATTGAGGTTCGGATAGCATTTTTTGGGTATGAAACTAACCAGTGTCGGCTGAAAGCAGTCACAGCTGTAGAACTCATAGATACCTTCGTTTTGACAGGTTGTGGCTCCCGTAAGTCTAAACGAGCCAAGAGTTATGGCCCTCCGAAGAATCGATATCCACAGGGTGCAACATCTACGGTGCAAGGTGCAACATCCGTCCAAAATGACGAAACAGTGCCGTACGACCTTTAGAAATGGGTGCATGGATTGGAAATGGTGCAGTACCATGGTGCACCACTCTCCAGCGTTGGTAAATCATAGACCAGCCACGGGGATCCCGTTTTACAGAAAAAATCCACGTGACGAAAAAACGAAGGGTAAAAAACTTCCATGACCCGATTGAGGTTCGGATAGGATTTTTTGGGTATGAAACTAACCAGTGACGGTTGAAAGCTGTCACAGCTGTAGTACTCACAGATACCTTCGTTTTGAGTGGTTGTGGCTCCCGTAACTCTAAACGAGCCTAGAGTTATGGCCCTCCGAAGAATCGATATCCACAGGGTGCAACATCTACGGTGCAAGGTGCAACATCCGTCCAAAATGACGAAACAGTGCCGTACGACATTTAGAAATGGGTGCATGGATTTGAAACAGTGCAGTACCATAGTGCACCACTCTCCAGCGATAGTAAATCATAGACCAGCCGCGGGAATTCCCTTTTACAGAAAAAATCCACGTGACGAAAAAACGAAGGGTAAAAAACTTCCATGACCCGATTGAGGTTCGGATAGGATTTTTTAGGTATGAAACTAACCAGTGACGGCTGAAAGAAGTCACAGATGTAGAACTCACAGATACCTTCGTTTTGACTGGTTGTGGCTCCCGTAACTCTAAACAAGCCAAGAGTTATCGCCCTTCGAAGAATCGATATCCATAGGGTGCAACATCTACGTTGCAAGGTGCAACATCCGTCCAAAATGACGAAACAGTGCGTACGACCTTTAGAAACGGGTGCATGGATTGAAAACGGTGCAGTACCATGGTGCACCACTCTCCAGCGATGGTAAATCATAGACCACCCGCGGGAATTCCCTTTTACAGAAAAATTCACGTGACGAAAAAACGAAGGGTAAAAAACTTCCATGACCCGATTGAGGTTCGGACAGGATTTTTTGGGTATGAAACTAACCAGTGACGGCTGAAAGCACTCACAGCTGTAGAACTCACAGATACCTTCGTTTTGACTGGTTGTGGCTCCCGCAGCTCTAAACGAGCCAAGAGTTATGGCCCTCCGAAGAATCGATATCCACAGGGTGCAACATCTACGGTGCAAGGTGCAACATCCGTCCAAAATGACGAAACAGTGCCGTACGACATTTAGAAATGGGTGCATGGATTTGAAACAGTGCAGTACCATGGTGCACCACTCTCCAGCGATGGTAAATCATAGACCAGCCGCGGGAATTCCCTTTTACAGAAAAAATCCACGTGACGAAAAAACGAAGGGCAAAAAACTTCCCTGACCCGATTGAGGTTCGGATAGGATTTTTTAGGTATGAAACTAACCAGTGATGGCTGAAAGCTGTCATAGATGTAGAACTCACAGATACCTTCGTTTTGACTGGTTGTGGCTCCCGTAACTCTAAACGAGCCAAAAGTTATGGCCCTCCGAAGAATCGATATCCATAGGGTGCGACATCTACGTTGCAAGGTGGAACATCCGTCCAAAATGACGAAACAGTGCGTACGACCTTTAGAAACGGGTGCATGGATTGAAAACGGTGCAGTACCATGGTGCACCACTCTCCAGCGTTGGTAAATCATAGACCAGCCACGGGGATCCCGTTTTACAGAAAAAATTCACGTGACGAAAAAACGAAGGGTAAAAAACTTCCATGACCCGATTGAGGTTCGGATAGGATTTTTTGGGTATGAAACTAACCAGTGACGGCTGAAAGCTGTCACAGCTGTAGAACTTACAGATACCTTCGTTTTGACAGGTTGTGGCTCCCGTAACTCTAAACGAGCCAAGAGTTATGGCCCTCCGAAGAATCGACATCCACAGGGTGCCACATCTACGGTGCAAGGTGCAACATCCGTCCAAAATGACGAAACAGTGCCGTACGACCTTTAGAAATGGGTGCATGGATTGGAAACGGTGCAGTACCATGGTGCACCACTCTCCAGCGTTGGTAAATCATAGACCAGCCACGGGGATCCCGTTTTACAGAAAAAATCCACGTGACGAAAAAACGAAGGGTAAAAAACTTCCATGACCCGATTGAGGTTCGGATAGGATTTTTTGGGTATGAAACTAACCAGTGACGGCTGAAAGCGGTCACAGCTGTAGTACTCATAGATACCTTCGTTTTGACTGGTTGTGGCTCCCGTAACTCTAAACGAGCCAAGAGTTATGGCCCTCCGAAGAATCGATATCCATAGGGTGCAACATCTACGGTGCAAGGTGCAACATCCGTCCAAAATGACGAAACAGTGCCTTACGACATTTAGAAATGGGTGCATGGATTTGAAACAGTGCAGTACCACAGTGCACCACTCTCCAGCGATGGTAAATCATAGACCAGCCGCGGGAATTCCCTTTTACAGAAAAAATCCATGTGACGAAAAAACGAAGGGTAAAAAACTTCCTTGACCCGATTGAGGTTCGGATAGGATTTTTTAGGTATGAAACTAACTAGTGATGGCTGAAAGCTGTCACAGATGTAGAACTCACAGATACCTTCATTTTGACTGGTTTTGGCTCCCATAACTCTAAACGAGCGAAGTGTTATGGCCCTCCGAAGAATCGATATCCATAGGGTGCAACATCTACGGTGCAAGGTGCAACATCCGTCCAAAATGACGAAACAGTGCGTACGACCTTTAGAAATGGGTGCATGGATTGAAAACGGTGCAGTACCATTGTGCACCACTCTCCAGCGTTGGTAAATCATAGACCAGCCACGGGGATCCCGTTTTACAGAAAAAATCCAGGTGACGAAAAAACGAAGGGTAAAAAACTTCCATGACCCGATTGAGGTTCGGATAGGATTTTTTGGGTATGAAACTAACCAGTGACGGCTGAAAGCTTTCACAGCTGTAGTACTCACAGATACCTTCGTTTTGACTGGTTGTGGCTCCCGTAACTCTAAACGAGCCAAGAGTTATGGCCCTCCGAAGAATCGATATCCACAGGGTGCAACATCTACGGTGCAAGGTGCAACATCCGTCCAAAATGACGAAACAGTGCCTTACGACATTTAGAAATGGGTGCATGGATTTGAAACAGTGCAGTACCATGGTGCACCACTCTCCAGCGATGGTAAATCATAGACCAGCCGCGGGAATTCCCTTTTACAGAAAAAATCCATGTGACGAAAAAACGAAGGGTAAAAAACTTCCATGACCCGATTGAGGTTCGGATAGGATTTTTTAGGTATGAAACTAACTAGTGACGGCTGAAAGCTGTCACAGATGTAGAACTCATAGATACCTTCGTTTTAACTGGTTTTGGCTCCCATAACTCTAAACGAGCCAAGAATTATGGCCCTCCGAAGAATCGATATCCATAGGGTGCAACATCTACGGTGCAAGGTGCAACATCCGTCCAAAATGACGAAACAGTGCGTACGACCTTTAGAAACGGGTGCATGGATTGAAAACGGTGCAGTACCATTGTGCACCACTCTCCAGCGTTGGTAAATCATAGACCAGCCACGGGGATCCCGTTTTACAGAAAAAATCTACGTGACGAAAAAACGAAGGGTAAAAAACTTCCATGACCCGATTGAGGTTCGAATAGGATTTTTTGGGTATGAAACTAACCAGTGACGGCTGAAAGCAGTCACAGTTGTAGAACTCACAAATACCTTCGTTTTGACTGGTTGTGGCTCCCGTAACTCTAAACGAGCCAAGAGTTATGGCCCTCCGAAGAATCGATATCCACAGGGTGCAACATCTACGGTGCAAGGTGCAACATCCGTCCAAAATGACGAAACAGTGTCGTACGACATTTAGAAATAGGTGCATGGATTTGAAACAGTGCAGTACCATGGTGCACCACTCTCCAGCGATGGTAAATCATAGACCAGCCGCGGGAATTCCCTTTTACAGAAAAAATCCACGTGACGAAAAAACGAAGGGTAAAAAACTTCCATGACCCGATTGAGGTTCGGACAGGAGTTTTTGGGTATTAAACTAACCAGTGACGGCTGAAAGCCGTCACAGCTGTAGAACTCACAGATACCTTCGTTTTGACAGGTTATGGGTCCCGTAACTCTAAACGAGCCAAGAGTTATGGCCCTCCGAATAATCTATAACCAAAGAGTGCAACATCTGCGGTGCAAGGTGCAACATCCGTCCAAAATGACGAAACTGTGCCGTATGACCTTTAGAAATGGGTGCATGGATTGGAAACGGTGCAGTACCATGGTGCACCACTCTCCAGCGTTGGTAAATCATAGACCAGCCACGGGGATCCCGTTTTACAGAAAAAATCCACGTGACGAAAAAACGAAGGGTAAAAAACTTCCATGACCCGATTGAGGTTCGGATAGCATTTTTTGGGTATGAAACTAACCAGTGTCGGCTGAAAGCAGTCACAGCTGTAGAACTCATAGATACCTTCGTTTTGACAGATTGTGGCTCCCGTAACTCTAAACGAGCCAAGAGTTATGGCCCTCCGAAGAATCGATATCCACAGGGTGCAACATCTACGGTGCAAGGTGCAACATCTGTCCAAAATGACGAAACAGTGCCGTACGACCTTTAGAAATGGGTGCATGGACTGGAAATGGTGCAGTACCATGGTGCACCACTCTCCAGCGTTGGTAAATCATAGACCAGCCACGGGGATCCCGTTTTACAGAAAAAATCCACGTGACGAAAAAACGAAGGGTAAAAAACTTCCATGACCCGATTGAGGTTCGGATAGGATTTTTTGGGTATGAAACTAACCAGTGACGGCTGAAAGCTGTCACAGCTGTAGTACTCACAGATACCTTCGTTTTGAGTGGTTGTGGCTCCCGTAACTCTAAACGAGCCTAGAGTTATGGCCCTCCGAAGAATCGATATCCACAGGGTGCAACATCTATGGTGCAAGGTGCAACATCCGTCCAAAATGACGAAACAGTGCCGTACGACATTTAGAAATGGGTGCATGGATTTGAAACAGTGCAGTACCATAGTGCACCACTCTCCAGCGATAGTAAATCATAGACCAGCCGCGGGAATTCCCTTTTACAGAAAAAATCCACGTGACGAAAAAACGAAGGGTAAAAAACTTCCATGACCCGATTGAGGTTCGGATAGGATTTTTTAGGTATGAAACTAACCAGTGACGGCTGAAAGCTGTCACAGATGTAGAACTCACAGATACCTTCGTTTTGACTGGTTGTGGCTCCCGTAACTCTAAACAAGCCAAGAGTTATCGCCCTTCGAAGAATCGATATCCATAGGGTGCAACATCTACGTTGCAAGGTGCAACATCCGTCCAAAATGACGAAACAGTGCGTACGACCTTTAGAAACGGGTGCATGGATTGAAAACGGTGCAGTACCATGGTGCACCACTCTCCAGCGATGGTAAATCATAGACCAGCCGCGGGAATTCCCTTTTACAGAAAAATCCACGTGACGAAAAAACGAAGGGTAAAAAACTTCCATGACCCGATTGAGGTTCGGACAGGATTTTTTGGGTATGAAACTAACCAGTGACGGCTGAAAGCACTCACAGCTGTAGAACTCACAGATACCTTTGTTTTGACTGGTTGTGGCTCCCGTAGCTCTAAACGAGCCAAGAGTTATGGCCCTCCGAAGAATCGATATCCACAGGGTGCAACATCTACGGTGCAAGGTGCAACATCCGTCCAAAATGACGAAACAGTGCCGTACGACATTTAGAAATGGGTGCATGGATTTGAAACAATGCAGTACCATGGTGCACCACTCTCCAGCGATGGTAAATCATAGACCAGCCACGGGAATTCCCTTTTACAGAAAAAATCCACGTGACGAAAAAACGAAGGGCAAAAAACTTCCATGACCCGATTGAGGTTCGGATAGGATTTTTTAGGTATGAAACTAACCAGTGAAGGCTGAAAGCTGTCACAGATGTAGAACTCACAGATACCTTCGTTTTGACTGGTTGTGGCTCCCGTAACTCTAAACGAGCCAAAAGTTATGGCCCTCCGAAGATTCGATATCCATAGGGTGCGACATCTACGTTGCAAGGTGCAACATCCGTCCAAAATGACGAAACAGTGCGTACGACCTTTAGAAACGGGTGCATGGATTGAAAACGGTGCAGTACCATGGTGCACAGCTCTCCAGCGTTGGTAAATCATAGACCAGCCACGGGGATCCCGTTTTACAGAAAAAATCCACGTGACGAAAAAACGAAGGGTAAAAAACTTCCATGACCCGATTGAGGTTCGGATAGGATTTTTTGGGTATGAAACTAACCAGTGACGGCTGAAAGCTGTCACAGCTGTAGAACTCACAGATACCTTCGTTTTGACAGGTTGTGGCTCCCGTAACTCTAAACGAGCCAAGAGTTATGGCCCTCCGAAGAATCGACATCCACAGGGTGCCACATCTACGGTGCAAGGTGCAACATCCATCCAAAATGATGAAACAGTGCCGTACGACCTTTAGAAATGGGTGCATGGATTGGAAACGGTGCAGTACCATGGTGCACCACTCTCCAGCGTTGGTAAATCATAGACCAGCCACGGGGATCCCGTTTTACAGAAAAAATCCACGTGACGAAAAAACGAAGGGTAAAAAACTTCCATGACCCGATTGAGGTTCGGATAGGATTTTTTGGGTATGAAACTAACCAGTGACGGCTGAAAGCTATCACAGCTGTAGTACTCACAGATACCTTCGTTTTGACTGGTTGTGGCTCCCGTAACTCTAAACGAGCCAAGAGTTATGGCCCTCCGAAGAATCGATATCCACAGGGTGCAACATCTACGGTGCAAGGTGCAACATCCGTCCAAAATGACGAAACAGTGCCTTACGACATTTAGAAATGGGTGCATGGATTTGAAACAGTGCAGTACCATGGTGCACCACTCTCCAGCGATGGTAAATCATAGACCAGCCGCGGGAATTCCCTTTTACAGAAAAAATCCATGTGACGAAAAAACGAAGGGTAAAAAACTTCCATGACCCGATTGAGGTTCGGATAGGATTTTTTAGGTATGAAACTAACAAGTGACGGCTGAAAGCTGTCACAGATGTAGAACTCATAGATACCTTCGTTTTGACTGGTTTTGGCTCCCATAACTCTAAACGAGCGAAGAGTTATGGCCCTCCGAAGAATCGATATCCATAGGGTGCAACATCTACGGTGCAAGGTGCAACATCCGTCCAAAATGACGAAACAGTGCGTACGACCTTTAGAAACGGGTGCATGGATTGAAAACGGTGCAGTACCATTGTGCACCACTCTCTAGCGTTGGTAAATCATAGAGCAGCCACGGGGATCCCGTTTTAAAGAAAAAATCCACGTGACGAAAAAACGAAGGGTAAAAAACTTCCATGACCCGATTGAGGTTCGGATAGGATTTTTTGGGTATGAAACTAACCAGTGACGGCTGAAAGCAGTCACAGCTGTAGAACTCACAAATACCTTCGTTTTGACTGGTTGTGGCTCCCGTAACTCTAAACGAGCCAAGAGTTATGGCCCTCCGAAGAATCGATATCCACAGGGTGCAACATCTACGGTGCAAGGTGCAACATCCGTCCAAAATGACGAAACAGTGCCGTACGACATTTAGAAATAAGTGCATGGATTTGAAACAGTGCAGTACCATGGTGCACCACTCTCCAGCGATGGTAAATCATAGACCAGCAGCGGGAATTCCCTTTTACAGAAAAAATCCACGTGACGAAAAAACGAAGGGTAAAAAACTTCCATGACCCGATTGAGGTTCGGACAGGATTTTTTGGGTATGAAACTAACCAGTGACGGCTGAAAGCAGTCTCAGCTGTAGAACTCACAGATACCTTCGTTTTGACTGGTTGTGGCTCCCATAGCTCTAAACGAGCCAAGAGTTATGGCCCTCCGAAGAATCGATATCCACAGGGTGCAACATCTACGGTGCAAGGTGCAACATCCGTCCAAAATGACGAAACAGTGCCGTACGACCTTTAGAAATGGGTGCATGGATTGGAAACTGTGCAGTACCATGGTGCACCACTCTCCAGCGTTGGTAAATCATAGACCAGCCACGGGGATCCCGTTTTACATAAAAAATCCACGTGACGAAAAAACGAAGGGTAAAAAACTTCCATGACCCGATTGAGGTTCGGATAGCATTTTTTGGGTATGAAACTAACCAGTGTCGGCTGAAAGCAGTCACAGCTGTAGAACTCACAGATACCTTCGTTTTGACAGGTTGTGGCTCCCGTAACTCTAAACGAGCCAAGAGTTATGGCCCTCCGAAGAATCGATATCCACAGGGTGCAACATCTACGGTGCAAGGTGCAACATCCGTCCAAAATGACGAAACAGTGCCGTACGACCTTTAGAAATGGGTGCATGGATTGGAAATGGTGCAGTACCATGGTGCACCACTCTCCAGCGTTGGTAAATCATAGACCAGCCACGGGTATCCCGTTTTACAGAAAAAATCCACGTGACGAAAAAACGAAGGGTAAAAAACTTCCATGACCCGATTGAGGTTCGGATAGGATTTTTTGGGTATGAAACTAACCAGTGACGGCTGAAAGCTGTCACAGCTGTAGTACTCACAGATACCTTCGTTTTGAGTGGTTGTGGCTCCCGTAACTCTAAACGAGCCTAGAGTTATGGCCCTCCGAAGAATCGATATCCACAGGGTGCAACATCTACGGTGCAAGGTGCAACATCCGTCCAAAATGACGAAACAGTGCCGTACGACATTTAGAAATGGGTGCATGGATTTGAAACAGTGCAGTACCATGGTGCACCACTCTCCAGCGATGGTAAATCATAGACCAGCCGCGGGAATTCCCTTTTACAGAAAAAATCCACGTGACGAAAAAACGAAGGGTAAAAAACTTCCATGACCCGATTGAGGTTCGGATAGGATTTTTTAGGTATGAAACTAACCAGTGACGGCTGAAAGCTGTCACAGATGTAGAACTCACAGATACCTTCGTTTTGACTGGTTGTGGCTCCCGTAACTCTAAACAAGCCAAGAGTTATCGCCCTTCGAAGAATCGATATCCATAGGGTGCAACATCTACGTTGCAAGGTGCAACATCCGTCCAAAATGACGAAACAGTGCGTACGACCTTTAGAAACGGGTGCATGGATTGAAAACGGTGTAGCACCATGGTGCACCACTCTCCAGCGATGGTAAATCATAGACCAGCCGCGGGAATTCCCTTTTACAGAAAAATCCACGTGACGAAAAAACGAAGGGTAAAAAACTTCCATGACCCGATTGAGGTTCGGACAGGAGTTTTTGGGTATGAAACTAACCAGTGACGGCTGAAAGCACTCACAGCTGTAGAACTCACAGATACCTTCGTTTTGACTGGTTGTGGCTCCCGTAGCTCTAAACGAGCCAAGAGTTATGGCCCTCCGAAGAATCGATATCCACAGGGTGCAACATCTACGGTGCAAGGTGCAACATCCGTCCAAAATGACGAAACAGTGCCGTACGACATTTAGAAATAGGTGCATGGATTTGAAACAGTGCAGTACCATGGTGCACCACTCTCCAGCGATGGTAAATCATAGACCAGCCGCGGGAATTCCCTTTTACAGAAAAAATCCACGTGACGAAAAAACGAAGGGTAAAAAACTTCCATGACCCGATTGAGGTTCGGACAGGATTTTTTGGGTCTGAAACTAACCAGTGACGGCTGAAAGCAGTCTCAGCTGTAGAACTCACAGATACCTTCGTTTTGACTGGTTGTGGCTCCCATAGCTCTAAACGAGCCAAGAGTTATGGCCCTCCGAAGAATCGATATCCACAGGGTGCAACATCTACGGTGCAAGGTGCAACATCCGTCCAAAATGACGAAACAGTGCCGTACGACCTTTAGAAATGGGTGCATGGATTGGAAACGGTGCAGTACCATGGTGCACCACTCTCCAGCGTTGGTAAATCATAGACCAGCCACGGGGATCCCGTTTTACAGAAAAAATCCACGTGACGAAAAAACGAAGGGTAAAAAACTTCCATGACCCGATTGAGGTTCGGATAGGATTTTTTGGGTATGAAACTAACCAGTGAAGGCTGAAAGCTGTCACAGCTGTAGTACTCACAGATACCTTCGTTTTGACTGGTTGTGGCTCCCGTAACTCTAAACGAGCCAAGAGTTATGGCCCTCCGAAGAATCGATATCCACAGGGTGCAACATCTACGGTGCAAGGTGCAACATCCGTCCAAAATGACGAAACAGTGCCTTACGACATTTAGAAATGGGTGCATGGATTTGAAACAGTGCAGTACAATGGTGCACCACTCTCCAGCGATGGTAAATCATAGACCAGCCGCGGGAATTCCCTTTTACAGAAAAAATCCTTGTGACGAAAAAACGAAGGGTAAAAAACTTCCATGACCCGATTGAGGTTCGGATAGGATTTTTTAGGTATGAAACTAACTAGTGACGGCTGAAAGCTGTCACAGATGTAGAACTCACAGATACCTTCGTTTTGACTGGTTTTGGCTCCCATAACTCTAAACGAGCGAAGAGTTATGGCCCTCCGAAGAATCGATATCCATAGGGTGCAACATCTACGGTGCAAGGTGCAACATCCGTCCAAAATGACGAAACAGTGCGTACGACCTTTAGAAACGGGTGCATGGATTGAAAACGGTGCAGTACCATTGTGCACCACTCTCCAGCGTTGGTAAATCATAGACCAGCCACGGGGATCCCGTTTTAAAGAAAAAATCCACATGACGAAAAAACGATGGGTAAAAAACTTCCATGACCCGATTGAGGTTCGGATAGGATTTTTTGGGTATGAAACTAACCAGTGACGGCTGAAAGCTGTCACAGCTGTAGAACTCACAAATACCTTCGTTTTGACTGGTTGTGGCTCCCGTAACTCTAAACGAGCCAAGAGTTATGGCCCTCCGAAGAATCGATATCCACAGGGTGCAACATCTACGGTGCAAGGTGCAACATCCGTCCAAAATGACGAAACAGCGCCGTACGACATTTAGAAATAGGTGCATGGATTTGAAACAGTGCAGTACCATGGTGCACCACTCTCCAGCGATGGTAAATCATAGACCAGCAGCGGGAATTCCCTTTTACAGAAAAAATCCACGTGACGAAAAAACGAAGGGTAAAAAACTTCCATGACCCGATTGAGGTTCGGACCGGATTTTTTGGGTATGAAACTAACCAGTGACGGCTGAAAGCAGTCTCAGCTGTAGAACTCACAGATACCTTCGTTTTGACTGGTTGTGGCTCCCATAGCTCTAAACGAGCCAAGAGTTATGGCCCTCCGAAGAATCGATATCCACAGGGTGCAACATCTACGGTGCAAGGTGCAACATCCGTCCAAAATGACGAAACAGTGCCGTACGACCTTTAGAAATGGGTGCATGGATTGGAAACTGTGCAGTACCATGGTGCACCACTCTCCAGCGTTGGTAAATCATAGACCAGCCACGGGGATCCCGTTTTACAGAAAAAATCCACGTGACGAAAAAACGAAGGGTAAAAAACTTCCATGACCCGATTGAGGTTCGGATAGCATTTTTTGGGTATGAAACTAACCAGTGTCGGCTGAAAGCAGTCACAGCTGTAGAACTCATAGATACCTTCGTTTTGACAGGTTGTGGCTCCCGTAACTCTAAACGAGCCAAGAGTTATGGCCCTCCGAAGAATCGATATCCACAGGGTGCAACATCTACGGTGCAAGGTGCAACATCCGTCCAAAATGACGAAACAGTGCCGTACGACCTTTAGAAATGGGTGCATGGATTGGAAATGGTGCAGTACCATGGTGCACCACTCTCCAGCGTTGGTAAATCATAGACCAGCCACGGGTATCCCGTTTTACAGAAAAAATCCACGTGACGAAAAAACGAAGGGTAAAAAACTTCCATGACCCGATTGAGGTTCGGATAGGATTTTTTGGGTATGAAACTAACCAGTGACGGCTGAAAGCTGTCACAGCTGTAGTACTCACAGATACCTTCGTTTTGAGTGGTTGTGGCTCCCGTAACTCTAAACGAGCCTAGAGTTATGGCCCTCCGAAGAATCGATATCCACAGGGTGCAACATCTACGGTGCAAGGTGCAACATCCGTCCAAAATGACGAAACAGTGCCGTACGACATTTAGAAATGGGTGCATGGATTTGAAACAGTGCAGTACCATGGTGCACCACTCTCCAGCGATGGTAAATCATAGACCAGCCGCGGGAATTCCCTTTTACAGAAAAAATCCACGTGACGAAAAAACGAAGGGTAAAAAACTTCCATGACCCGATTGAGGTTCGGATAGGATTTTTTAGGTATGAAACTAACCAGTGACGGCTGAAAGCTGTCACAGATGTAGAACTCACAGATACCTTCGTTTTGACTGGTTGTGGCTCCCGTAACTCTAAACAAGCCAAGAGTTATCGCCCTTCGAAGAATCGATATCCATAGGGTGCAACATCTACGTTGCAAGGTGCAACATCCGTCCAAAATGACGAAACAGTGCGTACGACCTTTAGAAACGGGTGCATGGATTGAAAACGGTGTAGCACCATGGTGCACCACTCTCCAGCGATGGTAAATCATAGACCAGCCGCGGGAATTCCCTTTTACAGAAAAATCCACGTGACGAAAAAACGAAGGGTAAAAAACTTCCATGACCCGATTGAGGTTCGGACAGGAGTTTTTGGGTATGAAACTAACCAGTGACGGCTGAAAGCACTCACAGCTGTAGAACTCACAGATACCTTCGTTTTGACTGGTTGTGGCTCCCGTAGCTCTAAACGAGCCAAGAGTTATGGCCCTCCGAAGAATCGATATCCACAGGGTGCAACATCTACGGTGCAAGGTGCAACATCCGTCCAAAATGACGAAACAGTGCCGTACGACATTTAGAAATAGGTGCATGGATTTGAAACAGTGCAGTACCATGGTGCACCACTCTCCAGCGATGGTAAATCATAGACCAGCCGCGGGAATTCCCTTTTACAGAAAAAATCCACGTGACGAAAAAACGAAGGGTAAAAAACTTCCATGACCCGATTGAGGTTCGGACAGGATTTTTTGGGTCTGAAACTAACCAGTGACGGCTGAAAGCAGTCTCAGCTGTAGAACTCACAGATACCTTCGTTTTGACTGGTTGTGGCTCCCATAGCTCTAAACGAGCCAAGAGTTATGGCCCTCCGAAGAATCGATATCCACAGGGTGCAACATCTACGGTGCAAGGTGCAACATCCGTCCAAAATGACGAAACAGTGCCGTACGACCTTTAGAAATGGGTGCATGGATTGGAAACGGTGCAGTACCATGGTGCACCACTCTCCAGCGTTGGTAAATCATAGACCAGCCACGGGGATCCCGTTTTACAGAAAAAATCCACGTGACGAAAAAACGAAGGGTAAAAAACTTCCATGACCCGATTGAGGTTCGGATAGGATTTTTTGGGTATGAAACTAACCAGTGAAGGCTGAAAGCTGTCACAGCTGTAGTACTCACAGATACCTTCGTTTTGACTGGTTGTGGCTCCCGTAACTCTAAACGAGCCAAGAGTTATGGCCCTCCGAAGAATCGATATCCACAGGGTGCAACATCTACGGTGCAAGGTGCAACATCCGTCCAAAATGACGAAACAGTGCCTTACGACATTTAGAAATGGGTGCATGGATTTGAAACAGTGCAGTACAATGGTGCACCACTCTCCAGCGATGGTAAATCATAGACCAGCCGCGGGAATTCCCTTTTACAGAAAAAATCCATGTGACGAAAAAACGAAGGGTAAAAAACTTCCATGACCCGATTGAGGTTCGGATAGGATTTTTTAGGTATGAAACTAACTAGTGACGGCTGAAAGCTGTCACAGATGTAGAACTCACAGATACCTTCGTTTTGACTGGTTTTGGCTCCCATAACTCTAAACGAGCGAAGAGTTATGGCCCTCCGAAGAATCGATATCCATAGGGTGCAACATCTACGGTGCAAGGTGCAACATCCGTCCAAAATGACGAAACAGTGCGTACGACCTTTAGAAATGGGTGCATGGATTGAAAACGGTGCAGTACCATTGTGCACCACTCTCCAGCGTTGGTAAATCATAGACCAGCCACGGGGATCCCGTTTTAAAGAAAAAATCCACATGACGAAAAAACGAAGGGTAAAAAACTTCCATGACCCGATTGAGGTTCGGATAGGATTTTTTGGGTATGAAACTAACCAGTGACGGCTGAAAGCTGTCACAGCTGTAGAACTCACAAATACCTTCGTTTTGACTGGTTGTGGCTCCCGTAACTCTAAACGAGCCAAGAGTTATGGCCCTCCGAAGAATCGATATCCACAGGGTGCAACATCTACGGTGCAAGGTGCAACATCCGTCCAAAATGACGAAACAGTGCCGTACGACATTTAGAAATAGGTGCATGGATTTGAAACAGTGCAGTACCATGGTGCAACACTCTCCAGCGATGGTAAATCATAGACCAGCAGCGGGAATTCCCTTTTACAGAAAAAATCCACGTGACGAAAAAACGAAGGGTAAAAAACTTCCATGACCGGATTGAGGTTCGGACCGGATTTTTTGGGTATGAAACTAACCAGTGACGGCTGAAAGCAGTCTCAGCTGTAGAACTCACAGATACCTTCGTTTTGACTGGTTGTGGCTCCCATAGCTCTAAACGAGCCAAGAGTTATGGCCCTCCGAAGAATCGATATCCACAGGGTGCAACATCTACGGTGCAAGGTGCAACATCCGTCCAAAATGACGAAACAGTGCCGTACGACCTTTAGCAATGGGTGCATGGATTGGAAACTGTGCAGTACCATGGTGCACCACTCTCCAGCGTTGGTAAATCATAGACCAGCCACGGGGATCCCGTTTTACAGAAAAAATCCACGTGACGAAAAAACGAAGGGTAAAAAACTTCCATGACCCGATTGAGGTTCGGATAGCATTTTTTGGGTATGAAACTAACCAGTGTCGGCTGAAAGCAGTCACAGCTGTAGAACTCATAGATACCTTCGTTTTGACAGGTTGTGGCTCCCGTAACTCTAAACGAGCCAAGAGTTATGGCCCTCCGAAGAATCGATATCCACAGGGTGCAACATCTACGGTGCAAGGTGCAACATCCGTCCAAAATGACGAAACAGTGCCGTACGACCTTTAGAAATGGGTGCATGGATTGGAAATGGTGCAGTACCATGGTGCACCACTCTCCAGCGTTGGTAAATCATAGACCAGCCACGGGTATCCCGTTTTACAGAAAAAATCCACGTGACGAAAAAACGAAGGGTAAAAAACTTCCATGACCCGATTGAGGTTCGGATAGGATTTTTTGGGTATGAAACTAACCAGTGACGGCTGAAAGCTGTCACAGCTGTAGTACTCACAGATACCTTCGTTTTGAGTGGTTGTGGCTCCCGTAACTCTAAACGAGCCTAGAGTTATGGCCCTCCGAAGAATCGATATCCACAGGGTGCAACATCTACGGTGCAAGGTGCAACATCCGTCCAAAATGACGAAACAGTGCCGTACGACATTTAGAAATGGGTGCATGGATTTGAAACAGTGCAGTACCATGGTGCACCACTCTCCAGCGATGGTAAATCATAGACCAGCCGCGGGAATTCCCTTTTACAGAAAAAATCCACGTGACGAAAAAACGAAGGGTAAAAAACTTCCATGACCCGATTGAGGTTCGGATAGGATTTTTTAGGTATGAAACTAACCAGTGACGGCTGAAAGCTGTCACAGATGTAGAACTCACAGATACCTTCGTTTTGACTGGTTGTGGCTCCCGTAACTCTAAACAAGCCAAGAGTTATCGCCCTTTGAAGAATCGATATCCATAGGGTGCAACATCTACGTTGCAAGGTGCAACATCCGTCCAAAATGACGAAACAGTGCGTACGACCTTTAGAAACGGGTGCATGGATTGAAAACGGTGTAGCACCATGGTGCACCACTCTCCAGCGATGGTAAATCATAGACCAGCCGCGGGAATTCCCTTTTACAGAAAAATCCACGTGACGAAAAAACGAAGGGTAAAAAACTTCCATGACCCGATTGAGGTTCGGACAGGAGTTTTTGGGTATGAAACTAACCAGTGACGGCTGAAAGCACTCACAGCTGTAGAACTCACAGATACCTTCGTTTTGACTGGTTGTGGCTCCCGTAGCTCTAAACGAGCCAAGAGTTATGGCCCTCCGAAGAATCGATATCCACAGGGTGCAACATCTACGGTGCAAGGTGCAACATCCGTCCAAAATGACGAAACAGTGCCGTACGGCATTTAGAAATGGGTGCATGGATTTGAAACAGTGCAGTACCATGGTGCACCACTCTCCAGCGATGGTAAATCATAGACCAGCCGCGGGAATTCCCTTTTACAGAAAAAATCCACGTGACGAAAAAACGAAGGGTAAAAAACTTCCATGACCCGATTGAGGTTCGGATAGGATTTTTTAGGTATGAAACTAACCAGTGACGGCTGAAAGCTGTCACAGATGTAGAACACACAAATACCTTCGTTTTGACTGGTTGTGGCTCCCGTAACTCTAAACAAGCCAAGAGTTATCGCCCTTCGAAGAATCGATATCCATAGGGTGCAACATCTACGTTGCAAGGTGCAACATCCGTCCAAAATGACGAAACAGTGCGTACGACCTTTAGAAACGGGTGCATGGATTGAAAACGGTGTAGCACCATGGTGCACCACTCTCCAGCGATGGTAAATCATAGACCAGCCGCGGGAATTCCCTTTTACAGAAAAATCCACGTGACGAAAAAACGAAGGGTAAAAAACTTCCATGACCCGATTGAGGTTCGGACAGGAGTTTTTGGGTATGAAACTAACCAGTGACGGCTGAAAGCACTCACAGCTGTAGAACTCACAGATACCTTCGTTTTGACTGGTTGTGGCTCCCGTAGCTCTAAACGAGCCAAGAGTTATGGCCCTCCGAAGAATCGATATCCACAGGGTGCAACATCTACGGTGCAAGGTGCAACATCCGTCCAAAATGACGAAACAGTGCCGTACGACATTTAGAAATGGGTGCATGGATTTGAAACAGTGCAGTACCATGGTGCACCACTCTCCAGCGATGGTAAATCATAGACCAGCCGCGGGAATTCCCTTTTACAAAAAAAATCCACGTGACGAAAAAACGAAGGGCAAAAAACTTCCATGACCCGATTGAGGTTCGGATAGGATTTTTTAGGTATGAAACTAACCAGTGACGGCTGAAAGCTGTCACAGATGTAGAACTCACAGATACCTTCGTTTTGACTGGTTGTGGCTCCCGTAACTCTAAACGAGCCAAAAGTTATGGCCCTCCGAAGAATCGATATCCATAGGGTGCGACATCTACGTTGCAAGGTGCAACATCCGTCCAAAATGACGAAACAGTGCGTACGACCTTTAGAAACGGGTGCATGGATTGAAAACGGTGCAGTACCATGGTGCACCACTCTCCAGTGTTGGTAAATCATAGACCAGCCACGGGGATCCCGTTTTACAGAAAAAATCCACGTGACGAAAAAACGAAGGGTAAAAAACTTCCATGACCCGATTGAGGTTTGGATAGGATTTTTTGGGTATGAAACTAACCAGTGACGGCTGAAAGCAGTCACAGCTGTAGAACTCACAGATACCTTCGTTTTGACAGGTTGTGGCTCCCGTAACTCTAAACGAGCCAAGAGTTATGGCCCTCCGAAGAATCGACATCCACAGGGTGCCACATCTACGGTGCAAGGTGCAACATCCGTCCAAAATGACGAAACAGTGCCGTACGACCTTTGCCTTCTCGCATATGTCTTCGTGACCCGTCCCATCACAACATATGTCTTGCCTCATCGCATCATAGCAAAGTCTTTCATCTTGGAACGTCATCATGACCCGTCCCATCTCAACATAGCCTTGCCTCATCATATCATAGCAAAGTCCCAGCTCAATCATGCTTTGCCTTCTCGCATCATGGCAAGATACCATATCCTCGAATCCATCCATATGAGCTTCCACGTCCGCTCCATATGCTACGGCAGCTTCCACCATTCAAGAGCCTTTCCACTTAGCTTTTGAATCATCTCGAACCATCTTGTTCCAAATCAACCATTAGCTAACTTGAAACAATCCAAATCAATCATCAATACAAACGATCAAGCATTCAAACAAGATCTATCAAGCAATATCATTCATAATGGCAATTTCGTAATTAAATGGGCAAAAGTCTAACACATATGAAATCATGGTTTTTAGCATAGATCTATCAAATCTAAAACATGGGTTTTGTTTCTAATACTTGATAAATAACTTCTATAGATAAACATCTTCAAACATGATGGATCTACATGCAGACTTAAGGAAAATGCGAGAAAACGCTAACTTTAACACATAAACATATCACCAATCCCATATACTCCCTTGGATCCGCGTGAGAGATAACTACCACTCACCAAATCACCCAAACACCTCAAAATCTAAGCACTTCAGATCTGGACAGCGAAGATCACGGCTTGATCCGGCGAAATCTCACTCAAAACGATGTAATCT
Source organism: Allium cepa (assembly GCA_030765085.1). Classification (NCBI taxonomy): domain Eukaryota; kingdom Viridiplantae; phylum Streptophyta; class Magnoliopsida; order Asparagales; family Amaryllidaceae; genus Allium; species Allium cepa. The sequence continues at coordinate 29,072,164 of CM060943.1, read as the reverse complement.
AGCTTGAACGGATGAAGATCTTCAACTTGGACACTTGGATCTTCGATCTCGATCTTCGATCTTGGATGGATGTTAGAATTAGATTGGAATGGAGAAAAGAAGATGAAGAAATGTAGTAGACAAGTCTTCAAAATGGCAGCACTTCGTCGCTTCAAAAACCGGTGCCAAAAAGTGAGCCGAACCCCTCTATTTATAGGCTGGACACCCCATGAGTCGTCGCCCATGAGTCGGTCACGAGTCATCTCATGAGTCGTTCGCGACTCAATTCTTGCCGACTCACCATGAGTCGTCGCCGACTCATCAACTCCAGAAGCCTAACCGAGACAACAATCCTAGCTATACAACGGCTCAACGACTCAACGCCCTACCGACTCAAGCGCTCGCGACTTAACACACATAGCCTATTGCCTGAAGTCAGCGACTTAACAACCATGCCGACTTACGACTCAACATACCTACGACTCATCAGTGCCGACCTAACCCCTATCCAAACTAACCCTAAGTCGCTAACGACTCAACTTGTCTCACCGACTCAACTCAAGGCCGACCCAACGACTCAACTAAGTCGCGACTCAAGACCCTGCCGACTCAACCTAAGTCCTAGCCGACTCAACATAAGTCGGTCACTATCTAGGCCGTAACGTTCTATAACCCGGTCACCCCTTGAGTCGGCTATTCCTATGACTCGTCTAAACTTACAAGCTTATGAGTCGGTCACGACTTAGACCGTCAACCCTATGAGTCGGCCACGACTCATCTTACCAACCCTTAACCTGCTGACTCGGCCTAGACCATGAGTCGTTCCCCTCTTGACTCGACAACCCCCTATCTTCTATGAGTCGGCAACTACTATGAGTCGGCTACTCAATGACTCAAATCCTTGCTAACTCGAACACAACCTAACCTATGAGTCGGTTACGACTCAAGCCTTAACTCGGCTACACCTATGAGTCGGTCACGACTCATCACTTCACTCGGGTTAACTTGCAAACGACTCAAGCTAGAGGCAACACAAACAACACTATCGACCTGCAAATTCTACGATTTATCGACACGTAAAATTCGGGTCGTTACATTCTCTCCCCCTTAGGAATTTTGCCCCCGAAATTCCAAGCAAACAACAGCAATCACAATTATTCCGCATGCCTACCATCCATAGCAATCAACAAACCATGCATCCAATTCTAGCCTAGCATGCAGAATTCTAAGACTTAGAACAAGCTACAAATTCATGAGATGTCACGACACTTTAGGGCCATACCTCGAAGAGTCCGGGATGAGCTGCCTTCATCCTCTCTTCCTCCTCCCATGTACAGTCGTTAACATCATCACTCCATTGTACCTTGAGCAACGTAATCGTCTTCCTCCTAAGCTGTTTCGTATCGGTTTCAACAATACGAAGCGGCTTACGAGGTCTCGAAACAACTGGATCAACCTCCATGTCTTCACAGCTATCAGCAGAAACCACAGTACTTGGGTCGTGCACATACTTCCGTAGATAAGACACATGAAAAACATTGTGCACACCCGCCATCTTTTCCGGTAACTCCAATCTATAAGCGAGCTTTCCAATTCGCTCGATAATCGGGAATGGTCCAACAAATCTCGGAGTCAATTTCCCTTTCTTCCCGAATCTAATAACATTCTTCAATGGAGAAATCTTCACAAAAACCATATCTCCTACGTCGAATTCCAAATCCTTTCGACGATTATCCGCATAACTTTTCTGACGATCCTGGGCTGCCTTCATTCTTTGCCGAATGATCTCTATACAATCCGAAGTCTGTCGAATCATCTCTGGCCCAAGTATCAGTTTTTCTCCAGTTTCCAACCAACATGTCGGAGAGTTACACGGTCTTCCATATAATGCTTCATATGGTGCCATACCAATACTCGACTGATAACTGTTATTATAAGCAAACTCCACCAAATGAAGGTGATCTTCCCATGATCCTCCGAAGTCCAAAACACATGCTCTAAGAAGATCTTCCAAAATTCGGTTGACTCTCTCAGTCTGACCATCTGTTTGAGGGTGATAAGCTGTACTCAAGCACAACTCTGTTCCCAAAACTTCCTGGAAGCTCTTCCAAAATCCACTAGTGAACAACGGATCTCGATCGCTCACTATACTCTTTGGAACACCATGGAATCGAACAATCCACTTCACATACAGCTCAGCCAATTTCGATGCAGTCCTAGTCGATCGAACAGGAATGAACCTTGCACTCTTGGTCAAACGATCTACTATGACCCAAATCCCTTCGTTCCCTGATCTGGTTCTAGGTAGACCATCGATAAAATCCATCGACACTTGCTCCCACTTCCATGTAGGAACTTCTAATGGCTGAAGTAATCCACCGGGCTTCTTCTGCTCAGCTTTCACCATCTGGCAATTCATACACTTGGAAATAAAATTTCCAACATCCTTCTTCATACCTTCCCAGTAGTAAGCTCTCTTCATATCCCGATACATCTTATTTCCTCCTGGATGAATTGTCAACTTCGAGTGATGACTTTCCCTGAGAACTTCATCTCTCAATCCATCTACATCGGGAACAACCAATCGTCCTTGCTTTCGAAGCCAACCCTCTCGATCGACCTCGAATCCCTTATCCTTCTCTGGTTCCAATCCAGATTCCAAATCACGAATAATCTTGACAAGCTTATCGTCTTTCTTTTGGCTTTCGCCAATTCTTTCCACAAGAGTAGGCCTTATTGATAAGTTTGCCAACATCTCAGGTTCCAACTCGCATCTAGGCCTGAAATCAAACTCAGCCAAATACTCGAGACTCTTCCACTCCGAAAACATGGCTCCCAAACCTGCATGTCTTCGACTTAACGCATCGGCCACTGCGTTTCATTTCCCTGGAGTATAGGCTATACCAAAATCATAAGATGCTAGAAACTCTAACCACCGTTGCTGTCGAAGATTCAGATCCTTTTGGGAGAACAGATACTTCAACGACTTATGATCTGTAAACAACTCGAATCTAACTCCCAATAGATAATGTCTCCACATCTTCAAAGCAAACACAATCGCCGCTAACTCCAAATCATGAGTCGGATAATTCCTTTCATGCGGCTTCAGTTGTCGACTAGCATACGCAACAACTTTATCCTTCTGCATTAGCACTGCTCCCAGTCCAGTGCCACATGCATCGGTGTAAACCACCATCTCCTCATTCCCACTTGGAATAGTCAAAACAGGAGCACTCGTCAGTCGCTCTTTCAGGATTACAAAAGCTTGCTCACACTTATCATCCCATCTGAACACCTGATTCTTCTTCGTCAATCCTGTCAACGGTGCAGCTATCTTGGAAAAGTCTTTGATAAACCGACGATAATATCCTGCTAATCCAAGAAAACTTCTCACATCGGATGCATTCTTAGGTCTAACCCAATCCTGGATCGCTGCTACCTTAGCGGGATCAACCGCTATTCCACTTCCAGAGATAACATGGCCTAAGAACCTCACTTCACTCTTCCAGAAGTGACACTTCGAAAACTTAGCCTTCAGCTGATGTTTCCGCAAAGTTTCCAAAACAATCCTTAAGTGCGTCTTGTGCTCTTCCTCTGTCCTGGAATAAACCAAAATATCATCCACGAACACTAGCACGAACTTATTCAACTGATCTCTGAACACTCTATTCATAAGATCCACAAAATATGCTGGTGCGTTAGTCAATCCAAACGGCATTACCAGCCACTCATAAAATCCGGATGGTGTCCTAAAAGCAGTCTTCGGCACACTATCCTTCGCCACTCTCAACTGGTGAAATCCCGTTGCCAGATCCATCTGAGAAAACACCTTAGCCTCGTGAAGCTGATCGAACAAGTCATCTATTCTCGGCAATGGATACTTGTTCTTCTTAGTCACCTTATTCAGCTCACGATAATCAACACACAACCTCAACGATCCATCCGCTTTGGTTGCGAACACAACGGGCGCACCCCATTCGGACACACTTCTCCGAATGAATCCCTTCCGTAAAAGGTCATCAACTTGCACCTTCAGCTCTTGCTGCTCCCTCGGTGCCATCCGCCTAAGAGGCATCACAACAGGTCTGGCTCCCTCAACTAGATCGATACAAAACTCGATCTCCCTATGCGGCGGTAACCCTTTGACCTCGTCAAAGACATCCTCGAATCCATTCACGATTGGCATCGATGACAGTCCATCTCGTGGAACAACCAGCGAATACATGAAGCTCATGAAGACGCCTTCTTCATGCTTACATCGTATCACAACCTTTCGCCCCTCCACATTCCCGACTGTCACCTCCAATCTCTCACAATCAATCCTTGCCGCATACTTCCTAAACCAGTCCATACCCAAAATAATTCCGAACCCCGCAAAGTTCAGAACAAAGCAATCACAAACAAACGAGCAATCATGACTCGATACAACAAGACCACGGCACATCATACACAAACATGACGAACCCCCAACTGGATTAGTCACTACCAATGGCCTATCAACAATATCCGGTTTCAAACCTAACCGGCCCACCAAATCATCACAAACAAAAGAATGCGACGCTCCAGTATCAAACAACACTCTAACTGGAACACCACAAATGGAAAGAGTACCTTGAACCACCACACTCTTCCCCTTCTCCTCAGCAGTAGGAGCTCTTGAAGACGACGACACAGCTTCCAAAGCATAAGCTTGCACAACCTGTCTATCTTTCCTCGGCTCTGGACAGTCCTTCTTGATGTGTCCCAGCTTATCACAGTTGTGGCACTTCAACTGCACCTTTGGATTCTTACAATCCCGGGAGAGATGACCCTTCTGGCGGCAGTTATAGCAGGTCACTTCGCCTTTTGGCTTCTTCTGGCCATCCTTGCCTTTCTGCTGTTGCTGCTTCCTCTTCTTATTACCATTATGCTGTGGTTTAGATCCTTCCCTGGTTACAGCAACAACAGAATTTTCCCTTGGAAACAAACTCTCATGTCTCAAAGCTTTCTCCACAAGCTTCTCAAATGGATCGTCCAGATGATCCACTAACTGCCTCCCAAGATAAGCATCCAGACCAGTCACAAATTTCTCGTTCTTCTGATATGGAGAATCAACGATCTGGCATACTTAGACAAAGCTTCGAACTCAGAAATATACTCAAGAACAGGTCTCCCGCCTTGCTTGAGCTCTACAAACCTCTTGAACAAAGCAGACTTCTGAACAGTGGAGATGAACTTGGCTTCAAATCTATCTTGGAATTGCTCCCAAGTGATCTCTTCTTCTGGTGTATCTATAGTGATAGAATTCCACCAATCTGCAGCCCTCCCTTGAAGCTGTCTCGACGCAAGCTTCCTCTTGGTTGCATCTTCTATCCCTAGATCACCAAAAATCCTTCGACATGCATCAATCCATCTCTGCACCTCAATAGTCGACTCCGTCCCCAAGAAAGCTTTTCCTCCAAGAGAAGTATAATCCTTGCAAAGCTTAGCAAAATCTACTGGTCTTGGAGCTTGGACTTGAACTCCAACATCTACAGATGATCCAGAAGATGGTACCCTCCTCATGATCGAAGTCATCATTGCTTCGAACATAGCTCCATAATCAACAGCTTCCCTAGCAGCTCGACTATCCCTTGCAGCTTGTCTCTCGCTTCTACTCATTCTTATTATCTGTAAAGAAGAATGATTAGAACACCTTAAGAAACAACTTCATAAGGAGTTCAAATCTATCTAAGCTACTATATTATATATAGTAACCATCCATCAAAATACAATTACGTCTCTCTTACGTAGTTACGTCAGCGAGCGTTGGCTAAAATCGATTAACCAAAGCTCTGATACCAAATGTGACAACCGCCCATGACTCCCGCACCAAAACAAGAGAATAGTGCGCTGAAAGATGTGCCAGGCAGCCATGGACGATAGTCAGGGTAAAATAAAATCGCAGAATCTCTATCGTAACTCACAGCGCATGGATAAAATACAATAGAGAAATATAATATAGTGAAGTCTCATAACAGAAAACCATCATATAAGCATCACAGCAGTTTTATACAATCATCTCAACAAAGTCATACATCAAGACCTCACTACAAAACACTCATCAAATACAGCAGCGGATACCCAGTACATATAGAAAGAAATAATATGCATAGCCTCCTGCTCGTCTTCGTCATCATCAGCGGAGAACTCTAAGCACAGCACCTGCCACCTGCTACCTAGTCTGCCCATCCCAACATGGATGAACAGCCCAAGGTAATAAGAGGAGACATAAAACCTTGAGTCAGACAAAGTCTTAGTGAGCAGTAAATTAACAATCAAACATACCAAAAGAGCATAAGGGATAAAAGGAATAGGAACCAAACCATCCCACTCCACCTCTTTCTACAGTGATAGCCCCCAGACACACACTAAGGAGAAGTAAGCATAACATAGCAGATAAGTAAGGTAAAGCAATAATCACTCGAGTCAGGGACGATGTTTTCCAAATACAAACCCCCAAGGCCTAAACCAAGATCAGATAAGCACCCAGAAAACACCGCTCTTGAAGCCGAATGATGATACAACCAAACATCCAAACATCCATGACTCTGGCTATCACTGTTATCATTGCCTTGATATCACCGTTAGTTGAATGACCATCCGTCAAGGGCTAATGGTAACCCCGGTCTAGACATAACTCCGCACGTCATCGTGACCCGTGCCTAAGCCGAACGCATCAGCCCAGAGTACTAGCACGTCATCGTGACCCGTGCCTGGAACGTCATCGTGACCCGTTCCAACGTACTCTTGCTTTGAGTATGCTAGAACCTTCAACAACGATGAAGTCTCGGCCTCCTAGTCATCCTTCTTGACGACTATTTCCATACTAGCTCAAGCGCCTCCCAAGCTAACCATTATCCACCCCAACCCGGACCGCATCACCGAGTTATAACTTTGCACGTCGTCATGACCCGTGCTTGGAACGTCTTCGTGACCCGTCCCATCACAACATATGTCTTGCCTCATCGCATCATAGCAAAGTCTTTCATCTTGGAACGTCATCATGACCCGTCCCATCTCAACATAGCCTTGCCTCATCATATCATAGCAAAGTCCCAGCTCAATCATGCTTTGCCTTCTCGCATCATGGCAAGATACCATATCCTCGAATCCATCCATATGAGCTTCCACGTCCGCTCCATATGCTACGGCAGCTTCCACCATTCAAGAGCCTTTCCACTTAGCTTTTGAATCATCTCGAACCATCTTGTTCCAAATCAACCATTAGCTAACTTGAAACAATCCAAATTAATCATCAATACAAACGATCAAGCATTCAAACAAGATCTATCAAGCAATATCATTCATAATGGCAATTTCGTAATTAAATGGGCAAAAGTCTAACACATATGAAATCATGGTTTTTAGCATAGATCTATCAAATCTAAAACATGGGTTTTGTTTCTAATACTTGATAAATAACTTCTATAGATAAACATCTTCAAACATGATGGATCTACATGCAGACTTAAGGAAAATGCGAGAAAACGCTAACTTTAACACATAAACATATCACCAATCCCATATACTCCCTTGGATCCGCGTGAGAGATAACTACCACTCACCAAATCACCCAAACACCTCAAAATCTAAGCACTTCAGATCTGGACAGCGAAGATCACGGCTTGATCCGGCGAAATCTCACTCAAAACGATGAAATCTTGCTTGAACGGATGAAGATCTTCAACTTGGACAATTGGATCTTCGATCTCGATCTTCGATCTTGGATGGATGTTAGAATTAGATTGGAATGGAGAAAAGAAGATGAAGAAATGTAGTAGACAAGTCTTCAAAATGGCAGCACTTCGTCGCTTCAAAAACCGGTGCCAAAAAGTGAGCCGAACCCCTCTATTTATAGGCTGGACACCCCATGAGTCGTCGCCCATGAGTCGGTCACGAGTCATCTCATGAGTCGTTCGCGACTCAATTCTTGCCGACTCACCATGAGTCGTCGCCGACTCATCAACTCCAGAAGCCTAACCGAGACAACAATCCTAGCTATACAACGGCTCAACGACTCAACGCCCTACCGACTCAAGCGCTCGTGACTTAACACACATAGCCTATTGCCTGAAGTCAGCGACTTAACAACCATGCCGACTTACGACTCAACATACCTACGACTCATCAGTGCCGACCTAACCCCTATCCAAACTAACCCTAAGTCGCTAACGACTCAACTTGTCTCACCGACTCAACTCAAGGCCGACCCAACGACTCAACTAAGTCGCGACTCAAGACCCTGCCGACTCAACCTAAGTCCTAGCCGACTCAACATAAGTCGGTCACTATCTAGGCCGTAACGTTCTATAACCCGGTCACCCCTTGAGTCGGCTATTCCTATGACTCGTCTAAACTTACAAGCTTATGAGTCGGTCACGACTTAGACCATCAACCCTATGAGTCGGCCACGACTCATCTTACCAACCCTTAACCTGCTGACTCGGCCTAGACCATGAGTCGTTCCCCTCTTGACTCGACAACCCCCTATCTTCTATGAGTCGGCAACTACTATGAGTCGGCTACTCAATGACTCAAATCCTTGCTAACTCGAACACAACCTAACCTATGAGTCGGTTACGACTCAAGCCTTAACTCGGCTACACCTATGAGTCGGTCACGACTCATCACTTCACTCGGGTTAACTTGCAAACGACTCAAGCTAGAGGCAACACAAACAACACTATCGACCTGCAAATTCTACGATTTATCGACACGTAAAATTCGGGTCGTTACATTCTCTCCCCCTTAGGAATTTTGCCCCCGAAATTCCAAGCAAACAACAGCAATCACAATTATTCCGCATGCCTACCATCCATAGCAATCAACAAACCATGCATCCAATTCTAGCCTAGCATGCAGAATTCTAAGACTTAGAACAAGCTACAAATTCATGAGATGTCACGACACTTTAGGGCCATACCTCGAAGAGTCCGGGATGAGCTGCCTTCATCCTCTCTTCCTCCTCCCATGTACAGTCGTTAACATCATCACTCCATTGTACCTTGAGCAACGTAATCGTCTTCCTCCTAAGCTGTTTCGTATCGGTTTCAACAATACGAAGCGGCTTACGAGGTCTCGAAACAACTGGATCAACCTCCATGTCTTCACAGCTATCAGCAGAAACCACAGTACTTGGGTCGTGCACATACTTCCGTAGATAAGACACATGAAAAACATTGTGCACACCCGCCATCTTTTCCGGTAACTCCAATCTATAAGCGAGCTTTCCAATTCGCTCGATAATCGGGAATGGTCCAACAAATCTCGGAGTCAATTTCCCTTTCTTCCCGAATCTAATAACATTCTTCAATGGAGAAATCTTCACAAAAACCATATCTCCTATGTCGAATTCCAAATCCTTTCGACGATTATCCGCATAACTTTTCTGACGATCCTGGGCTGCCTTCATTCTTTGCCGAATGATCTCTATACAATCCGAAGTCTGTCGAATCATCTCTGGCCCAAGTATCAGTTTTTCTCCAGTTTCCAACCAACATGTCGGAGAGTTACACGGTCTTCCATATAATGCTTCATATGGTGCCATACCAATACTCGACTGATAACTGTTATTATAAGCAAACTCCACCAAATGAAGGTGATCTTCCCATGATCCTCCGAAGTCCAAAACACATGCTCTAAGAAGATCTTCCAAAATTCGGTTGACTCTCTCAGTCTGACCATCCGTTTGAGGGTGATAAGCTGTACTCAAGCACAACTCTGTTCCCAAAACTTCCTGGAAGCTCTTCCAAAATCCACTAGTGAACAACGGATCTCGATCGCTCACTATACTCTTTGGAACACCATGGAATCGAACAATCCACTTCACATACAGCTCAGCCAATTTCGATGCAGTCCTAGTCGATCGAACAGGAATGAACCTTGCACTCTTGGTCAAACGATCTACTATGACCCAAATCCCTTCGTTCCCTGATCTGGTTCTAGGTAGACCATCGATAAAATCCATCGACACTTGCTCCCACTTCCATGTAGGAACTTCTAATGGCTGAAGTAATCCACCGGGCTTCTTCTGCTCAGCTTTCACCATCTGGCAATTCATACACTTGGAAATAAAATTTCCAACATCCTTCTTCATACCTTCCCAGTAGTAAGCTCTCTTCATATCCCGATACATCTTATTTCCTCCTGGATGAATTGTCAACTTCGAGTGATGACTTTCCCTGAGAACTTCATCTCTCAATCCATCTACATCGGGAACAACCAATCGTCCTTGCTTTCGAAGCCAACCCTCTCGATCGACCTCGAATCCCTTATCCTTCTCTGGTTCCAATCCAGATTCCAAATCACGGATAATCTTGACAAGCTTATCGTCTTTCTTTTGGCTTTCGCCAATTCTTTCCACAAGAGTAGGCCTTATTGATAAGTTTGCCAACATCTCAGGTTCCAACTCGCATCTAGGCCTGAAATCAAACTCAGCCAAATACTCGAGACTCTTCCACTCCGAAAACATGGCTCCCAAACCTGCATGTCTCCGACTTAACGCATCGGCCACTGCGTTTCCTTTCCCTGGAGTATAGGCTATACCAAAATCATAAGATGCTAGAAACTCTAACCACCGTTGCTGTCGAAGATTCAGATCCTTTTGGGAGAACAGATACTTCAACGACTTATGATCTGTAAACAACTCGAATCTAACTCCCAATAGATAATGTCTCCACATCTTCAAAGCAAACACAATCGCCGCTAACTCCAAATCATGAGTCGGATAATTCCTTTCATGCGGCTTCAGTTGTCGACTAGCATACGCAACAACTTTATCCTTCTGCATTAGCACTGCTCCCAGTCCAGTGCCACATGCATCGGTGTAAACCACCATCTCCTCATTCCCACTTGGAATAGTCAAAACAGGAGCACTCGTCAGTCGCTCTTTCAGGATTACAAAAGCTTGCTCACACTTATCATCCCATCTGAACACCTGATTCTTCTTCGTCAATCCTGTCAACGGTGCAGCTATCTTGGAAAAGTCTTTGATAAACCGACGATAATATCCTGCTAATCCAAGAAAACTTCTCACATCGGATGCATTCTTAGGTCTAACCCAATCCTGGATCGCTGCTACCTTAGCGGGATCAACCGCTATTCCACTTCCAGAGATAACATGGCCTAAGAACCTCACTTCACTCTTCCAGAAGTGACACTTCGAAAACTTAGCCTTCAGCTGATGTTTCCGCAAAGTTTCCAAAACAATCCTTAAGTGCGTCTTGTGATCTTCCTCTGTCCTGGAATAAACCAAAATATCATCCACGAACACAAGCACGAACTTATTCAACTGATCTCTGAACACTCTATTCATAAGATCCACAAAATATGCTGGTGCGTTAGTCAATCCAAACGGCATTACCAGCCACTCATAAAATCCGGATGGTGTCCTAAAAGCAGTCTTCGGCACACTATCCTTCGCCACTCTCAACTGGTGAAATCCCGTTGCCAGATCCATCTGAGAAAACACCTTAGCCTCGTGAAGCTGATCGAACAAGTCATCTATTCTCGGCAATGGATACTTGTTCTTCTTAGTCACCTTATTCAGCTCACGATAATCAACACACAACCTCAACGATCCATTCGCTTTGGTTGCGAACACAACGGGCGCACCCCATTCGGACACACTTCTCCGAATGAATCCTTTCCGTAAAAGGTCATCAACTTGCACCTTCAGCTCTTGCTGCTCCCTCGGTGCCATCCGCCTAAGAGGCATCACAACAGGTCTGGCTCCCTCAACTAGATCGATACGAAACTCGATCTCCCTATGCGGCGGTAACCCTTTGACCTCGTCAAAGACATCCTCGAATCCATTCACGATTGGCATCGATGACAGTCCATCTCGTGGAACAACCAGCGAATACATGAAGCTCATGAAGACGCCTTCTTCATGCTTACATCGTATCACAACCTTTCGCCCCTCCACATTCCCGACTGTCACCTCCAATCTCTCACAATCAATCCTTGCCGCATACTTCCTAAGCCAGTCCATACCCAAAATAATTCCGAACCCCGCAAAGTTCAGAACAAAGCAATCACAAACAAACGAGCAATCATGACTCGATACAACAAGACCACGGCACATCATACACAAACATGACGAACCCCCAACTGGATTAGTCACTACCAATGGCCTATCAACAATATCCGGTTTCAAACCTAACCGGCCTACCAAATCATCACAAACAAAAGAATGCGACGCTCCAGTATAACAACACTCTAACTGGAACACCACAAATGGAAAGAGTACCTTGAACCACCACACTCTTCCCCTTCTCCTCAGCAGTAGGAGCTCTTGAAGACGACGGCACAGCTTCCAAAGCATAAGCTTGCACAACCTGTCTATCTTTCCTCGGCTCTGGACAGTCCTTCTTGATGTGTCCCAGCTTATCACAGTTGTGGCACTTCAACTGCACCTTTGGATTCTTACAATCCCGGGAGAGATGACCCTTCTGGCGGCAGTTATAGCAGGTCACTTCGCCTTTTGGCTTCTTCTGGCCATCCTTGCCTTTCTGCTGTTGCTGCTTCCTCTTCTTATTACCATTATGCTGTGGTTTAGATCCTTCCCTGGTTACAGCAACAACAGAATTTTCCCTTGGAAACAAACTCTCATGTCTCAAATCTTTCTCCACAAGCTTCTCAAATGGATCGTCCAGATGATCCACTAACTGCCTCCCAAGATAAGCATCCAGACCAGTCACAAATTTCTCGTTCTTCTGATATGGAGAATCAATATACGATCTGGCATACTTAGACAAAGCTTCGAACTCAGAAATATACTCAAGAACAGGTCTCCCGCCTTGCTTGAGCTCTACAAACCTCTTGAACAAAGCAGACTTCTGAACAGTGGAGATGAACTTGGCTTCAAATCTATCTTGGAATTGCTCCCAAGTGATCTCTTCTTCTGGTGTATCTATAGTGATAGAATTCCACCAATCTGCAGCCCTCCCTTGAAGCTGTCTCGACGCAAGCTTCCTCTTGGTTGCATCTTCTATCCCTAGATCACCAAAAATCCTTCGACATGCATCAATCCATCTCTGCACCTCAATAGTCGACTCCGTCCCCAAGAAAGCTTTTCCTCCAAGAGAAGTATAATCCTTGCAAAGCTTAGCAAAATCTACTGGTCTTGGAGCTTGGACTTGAACTCCAACATCTACAGATGATCCAGAAGCTGGTACCCTCCTCATGATCGAAGTCATCATTGCTTCGAACATAGCTCCATAATCAACAGCTTCCCTAGCAGCTCGACTATCCCTTGCAGCTTGTCTCTCGCTTCTACTCATTCTTATTATCTGTAAAGAAGAATGATTAGAACACCTTAAGAAACAGCTGCATAAGGAGTTCAAATCTATCTAAGCTACTATATTATATATAGTAACCATCCATCAAAATACAATTACGTCTCTCTTACGTAGTTACGTCAGCGAGCGTTGGCTAAAATCGATTAACCAAAGCTCTGATACCAAATGTGACGACCGCCCATGACTCCCGCACCAAAACAAGAGAATAGTGCGCTGAAAGATGTGCCAGGCAGCCATGGACGATAGTCAGGGTAAAATAAAATCGCAGAATCTCTATCGTAACTCACAGCGCATGGATAAAATACAATAGAGAAATATAATATAGTGAAGTCTCATAACAGAAAACCATCATATAAGCATCACAGCAGTTTTATACAATCATCTCAACAAAGTCATACATCAAGACCTCACTACAAAACACTCATCAAATACAGCAGCGGATACCCAGTACATATAGAAAGAAATAATATGCATAGCCTCCTGCTCGTCTTCGTCATCATCAGCGGAGAACTCTAAGCACAGCACCTGCCACCTGCTACCTAGTCTGCCCATCCCAACATGGATGAACAGCCCAAGGTAATAAGAGGAGACATAAAACCTTGAGTCAGACAAAGTCTTAGTGAGCAGTAAATTAACAATCAAACATACCAAAAGAGCATAAGGGATAAAAGGAATAGGAACCAAACCATCCCACTCCACCTCTTTCTACAGTGATAGCCCCCAGACACACACTAAGGAGAAGTAAGCATAACATAGCAGATAAGTAAGGTAAAGCAATAATCACTCGAGTCAGGGACGATGTTTTCCAAATACAAACCCCCAAGGCCTAAACCAAGATCAGATAAGCACCCAGAAAACACCGCTCTTGAAGCCGAATGATGATACAACCAAACATCCAAACATCCATGACTCTGGCTATCACTGTTATCATTGCCTTGATATCACCGTTAGTTGAATGACCATCCGTCAAGGGCTAATGGTAACCCCGGTCTAGACATAACTCCGCACGTCATCGTGACCCGTGCCTAAGCCGAACGCATCAGCCCAGAGTACTAGCACGTCATCGTGACCCGTGCCTGGAACGTCATCGTGACCCGTTCCAACGTACTCTTGCTTTGAGTATGCTAGAACCTTCAACAACGATTAAGTCTCGGCCTCCTAGTCATCCTTCTTGACGACTATTTCCATACTAGCTCAAGCGCCTCCCAAGCTAACCATTATCCACCCCAACCCGGACCGCATCACCGAGTTATAACTTTGCACGTCGTCATGACCCGTGCTTGGAACGTCTTCGGGACCCGTCCCATCACAACATATGTCTTGCCTCATCGCATCATAGCAAAGTCTTTCATCTTGGAACGTCATCATGACCCGTCCCATCTCAACATAGCCTTGCCTCATCATATCATAGCAAAGTCCCAGCTCAATCATGCTTTGCCTTCTCGCATCATGGCAAGATACCATATCCTCGAATCCATCCATATGAGCTTCCACGTCCGCTCCATATGCTACGGCAGCTTCCACCATTCAAGAGCCTTTCCACTTAGCTTTTGAATCATCTCGAACCATCTTGTTCCAAATCAACCATTAGCTAACTTGAAACAATCCAAATCAATCATCAATACAAACGATCAAGCATTCAAACAAGATCTATCAAGCAATATCATTCATAATGGCAATTTCGTAATTAAATGGGCAAAAGTCTAACACATATGAAATCATGGTTTTTAGCATAGATCTATCAAATCTAAAACATGGGTTTTGTTTCTAATACTTGATAAATAACTTCTATAGATAAACATCTTCAAACATGATGGATCTACATGCAGACTTTAGGAAAATGCGAGAAAACGCTAACTTTAACACATAAACATATCACCAATCCCATATACTCCCTTGGATCCGCGTGAGAGATAACTACCACTCACCAAATCACCCAAACACCTCAAAATCTAAGCACTTCAGATCTGGACAGCGAAGATCACGGCTTGATCCGGCGAAATCTCACTCAAAACGATGAAATCTAGCTTGAACGGATGAAGATCTTCAACTTGGACACTTGGATCTTCGATCTCGATCTTCGATCTTGGATGGATGTTAGAATTAGATTGGAATGGAGAAAAGAAGATGAAGAAATGTAGTAGACAAGTCTTCAAAATGGCAGCACTTCGTCGCTTCAAAAACCGGTGCCAAAAAGTGAGCCGAACCCCTCTATTTATAGGCTGGACACCCCATGAGTCGTCGCCCATGAGTCGGTCACGAGTCATCTCATGAGTCGTTCGCGACTCAATTCTTGCCGACTCACCATGAGTCGTCGCCGACTCATCAACTCCAGAAGCCTAACCGAGACAACAATCCTAGCTATACAACGGCTCAACGACTCAACGCCCTACCGACTCAAGCGCTCGCGACTTAACACACATAGCCTATTGCCTGAAGTCAGCGACTTAACAACCATGCCGACTTACGACTCAACATACCTACGACTCATCAGTGCCGACCTAACCCCTATCCAAACTAACCCTAAGTCGCTAACGACTCAACTTGTCTCACCGACTCAACTCAAGGCCGACCCAACGACTCAACTAAGTCGCGACTCAAGACCCTGCCGACTCAACCTAAGTCCTAGCCGACTCAACATAAGTCGGTCACTATCTAGGCCGTAACGTTCTATAACCCGGTTACCCCTTGAGTCGGCTATTCCTATGACTCGTCTAAACTTACAAGCTTATGAGTCGGTCACGACTTAGACCATCAACCCTATGAGTCGGCCACGACTCATCTTACCAACCCTTAACCTGCTGACTCGGCCTAGACCATGAGTCGTTCCCCTCTTGACTCGACAACCCCCTATCTTCTATGAGTCGGCAACTACTATGAGTCGGCTACTCAATGACTCAAATCCTTGCTAACTCGAACACAACCTAACCTATGAGTCGGTTACGACTCAAGCCTTAACTCGGCTACACCTATGAGTCGGTCACGACTCATCACTTCACTCGGGTTAACTTGCAAACGACTCAAGCTAGAGGCAACACAAACAACACTATCGACCTGCAAATTCTACGATTTATCGACACGTAAAATTCGGGTCGTTACAAAACAGTGCCGTACGACCTTTAGAAATGGGTGCATGGATTGGAAACGGTGCAGTACCATGGTGCACCACTCTCCAGCGTTGGTAAATCATAGACCAGCCACGGGGATCCCGTTTTACAGAAAAAATCCACGTGACGAAAAAACGAAGGGTAAAAAACTTCCATGACCCGATTGAGGTTCGGATAGGATTTTTTGGGTATGAAACTAACCAGTGACGGCTGAAAGCTGTCACAGCTGTAGTACTCACAGATACCTTCGTTTTGAATGGTTGTGGCTCCCGTAACTCTAAACGAGCCAAGAGTTATGGCCCTCCGAAGAATCGATATCCACAGGGTGCAACATCTACGGTGCAAGGTGCAACATCCGTCCAAAATGACGAAACAGTGCCGTACGACATTTAGAAATGGGTGCATGGATTTGAAACAGTGCAGTACCATGGTGCACCACTCTCCAGCGATGGTAAATCATAGACCAGCCGCGGGAATTCCCTTTTACAGAAAAAATCCACGTGACGAAAAAACGAAGGGTAAAAAACTTCCATGACCCGATTGATGTTCGGACAGGATTTTTTGGGTATGAAACTAACCAGTGACGGCTGAAAGCAATCACAGCTGTAGAACTCACAGATACCTTCATTTTGACTGGTTGTGGTTCCCGTAGCTATAAACGAGCCAAGAGTAATGGCCCTCCGAAGAATCGATATCCACAGGGTGCAACATCTACGGTGCAAGGTGCAACATCCGTCCAAAATGACGAAACAGTGTCGTACGACCTTTAGAAATGGGTGCATTGATTGGAAACGGTGCAGTACCATGGTGCACCACTCTCCAGCGTTGGTTGATCATAGACCAGACACGGGGATCCCGTTTTACAGAAAAAATCCACGTGACGAAAAAACGAAGGATAAAAAACTTCCATGACCCGATTGAGGTTCGGATAGGATTTTTTAGGTATGAAACTAACCAGTGACGGCTGAAAGCAGTCACAGCTGTAGAACTCACAGATACCTTCGTTTTGACAGGTTATGGCTCCCGTATCTCTAAACGAGCCAAGAGTTATGGCCCTCCGCAGAATCGATATCCACAGGGTGCAACATCTACGGTGCAAGGTGCAACATCCGTCCAAAATGACGAAACAGTGCCGTACGACCTTTAGAAATGGGTGCATGGATTGGAAACGGTGCAGTAGCATGGTGCACCACTCTCCAGCGTTGGTAAATCATAGACCAGCCACGGGGATCCCGTTTTACAGAAAAAATCCACGTGACGAAAAAACGAAGGGTTAAAAACTTCCATGACCCGATTGAAGTTCGGATAGAATTTTTTAGGTATGAAACTAACCAGTGACGGCTGAAAGTTGTCACAGATGTAGAACTCACAGATACCTTCGTTTTGACTGGTTGTGGCTCCCGTAACTCTAAACGAGCCAAGAGTTATGGCCCTCCGAAGAATCGATATCCATAGGGTGCAACATCTACGTTGCAAGGTGCAACATCCGTCCAAAATGACGAAACAGTGCGTACGACCTTTAGAAATGGGTGCATGGATTAAAAACGGTGCAGTACCATGGTGCACCACTCTCCAGCGTTGGTAAATCATAGACCAGCCACGGGGATCCCGTTTTACAGAAAAAATCCACGTGACGAAAAAACGAAGGGTAAAAAACTTTCATGACCCGATTGAGGTTCGGATAGGATTTTTTGGGTATGAAACTAACCAGTGACGGCTGAAAGCAGTCACAGATGTAGAACTCACAGATACCTTCGTTTTGACCGGTTATGGCTCCCGTAACTCTAAACGAGCCAAGAGTTATGGCCCTCCGAAGAATTGATATCCATAGGGTGCAACATCTACGGTGCAAGGTGCAACATCCGTCCAAAATGAAGAAACAGTGCCGTACGACCTTTAGAAATGGGTGCATGGATTGGAAACGGTGCAGTACCATTGTGCACCACTCTCCAGCGATGGTAAATCATATACCAGCCACGGGAATTCCCTTTTACAGAAAAATCCACGTGACGAAAAAACGAAGGGTAAAAAACTTCCGTGACCCGATTGAGGTTCGGATAGGATTTTTTGGGTATGAAACTAACCAGCGACGGCTGAAAGCCGTCACAGCTGTAGAACTCACAGATACCTTCTTTTTGACAGGTTATGGCTCCCGTAACTCTAAACGAGCCAAGAGTTATGGCCCTCCGAAGAATCGATATCAACAGGGTGCAACATCTACGGTGCAAGGCGCAACATCCGTCCAAAATGACGAAACAGTGCCGTACGACCTTTAGAAATGGGTGCATGGATTGGAAACGGTGCAGTACAATGGTGCACCACTCTCCAGCGTTGGTAAATCATAGACCAGCCACGGGGATGTGACGAACGCCCATGACTCCCGCACCAAATTAAGGGAAAAGTGCGCTGAAAGGTGTGCAAAGCAGCCATGGACGATAGTCAGGGTAAAATAAAATCGCAGAATCTCTATCGTAGCTCACAGCGCATGGATAAAATACAATAGAGAAATATATAGTGAAGTCTCATAACAGAAAATCATCATATAAGCATCACAGTAGTTTTATACAATCATCTCAATAAATCCATACATCAAGACCTCACTACAAAACACTCATCAAATACAGCAGCGGATACCCAGTACATATAAGAAATAATATGCATAGCCTCCTGCTCGTCTTCGTCATCATCAGTGGAGAACTCTAAGCACAGCACCTGCCACCTGCTACCTAGTCTGCCCATCCCAACATGGATGAACAGCCCAAGGTAATAAGAGGAGACATAAAACCTTGAGTCAGACAAAGTCTTAGTGAGCAGTAAATTAACTATCAAACATACCAAAAGAGCATAAGGGATAAAAGGAATAGGAACCAAACCATCCCACTCCACCTCTTCTCACAGTGATAGCCCCTAGACACGCGCTAAGGAGAAGCAAACATAACATAGCAGATAATTAAAATAAAGCAATAATCACTCGAGTCAAGGACGGTGCTTTCCAAATACGAACCCCCAAGGCCTAAACCAAGATCAGATAAGCACCCAGAAAACACCGCTCTTGAGACCGAATGATAATACAACCAAACATCCATGACTCTGGCTATCACTGTTATCATTGCCTTGATTTCACCGTTAGTTGAATGACCACCTGTCAAGGGCTAATGGTAACCCCGGTCTAGACATAACTCCGCACGTCATCGTGACCCGTGCCTAAGCCGAACGCATCAGCCCAGAGTACTAGCACGTCATCGTGACCCGTGCCTGGATCGTCATCGTGACCCGTTCCAACGTACCCTTGCTTTGAGTATGCTAGAACCTTCAACAACGATGAGATCTTAGCCTCCTAGTCATCCTCCTCGACGACTATTTCCATACTAGCTCAAGCGCCTCTCAAGCTAACCATTATCCACCCCAACCCGGACCGCATCACCGAGTTATAACTTTGCACGTCGTCATGACCCGTGCTTGGAACGTCATCATGACCCGTCCCATCACAACATATGTCTTGCCTCATCACATCATAGCAAAGTCTCTCATCTTGGAACGTCATCATGACCCGTCCCATCTTAACATCACACTTTGCTTCATCGCACCATAGCAAAGTTCCATCTCGATCTCATGCTTTGCTTCCTCGCATCATGGCAAAGACCATCGTCATCGAATCCATCCATATGAGCTTCCACGTCCGCTTCATATGTCATAGGCAGCTTTCAACATTCAAGAGCCTTTCCACTTAGCTTTTGAATCATCTCGAATCAACTTGTTCCAAATCAACCACTAGCTAACTTGAAACAATCCAAATCAATCATGTAACGAGCCGTATTTTACGTGTCGATAAATCGTAGAATTTGCAGGTCGTTAGCGTTGTTTGTGTTGTTTCTAGCCTGAGTCGTTAAGAAGTTAACTCGAGTGAAGTGATGAGTCGTGACCGACTCATAAACATAGCCGAGTTAAGGCTTGAGTCGTGACCGACTCATAGTGGCCGACTCATGAGAGTTAACGACCTATAGTGTTAGAGCGACTTAGTAGATTGACCGACCCAAGGTGAGCGACTTAGTTGAGTGAGCGACTCATAGGATGGTTCGACTCATAGGCTTGGACGACTTAGAGTTGTGACCGACTTAGAGAAGGAGCGAGTGTAGGTGTGGCCGAGTTAGTGAGTTGCCGAGTTAAGTGATGACCGACTCAGTAGGATACGACTTAGATGACTTAGGATAGTATGCGACTCAATGGTTTGTGGCATAGTGGTGTTGCCGACTCATGGGTAGATGAGTCGGGTGGTAGTTGAGTCGTCCAAACGACTTAGTGTTAGGTCGTGAGTCGGCATCGTAGTTGAGTCGTGTACATGCTGTCGTGTGCGTGTCTGTGTAGAGCTTGAGTCGGTAGGTGTTGAGTCGGCTAGGACTTAGGTCGGCCATAAGGCTGTGTTGTTAGGTCGTTTGTAAATGAGTCGGTAGGCACGACTTAACGATGAGTCGTAAGTCGTTAGGCAGTGCAGTTGAGTCGGCTGGGGTAGGTCGTATGACTGATGAGTCGTGTGTCGCTAGGTGTTGAGTCGGCCTGGGTTGTTGAGTCGTGTGAGGCTTGTGTTGAGTCGGCATGGGATGAGTCGGGGGCGACTCAGGAGTTGGGTCGGCGACGAGTTATGGGCGACGACTCATGGGGGATCCAGCCTATAAATAGAGGGGTTCGGCTCACTTTTTGCCACCGGTTTTTGAAGCGACGAAGTGCTGCCATTTTGGGAACTCGACTACAGCATTTCTTCATCTTCTTTTCTCCATTCTAATCTAGATCTAACATCCATCCAAGATCGAAGATCGAGATCGAAGATCCAAGTGCCAGGGTTGAAGATCTTCATCCGTTCGAGCTAGAATTCGTCGATTTGAGCAAGATATTGCCGGATCAAACCTTGATCTCCACTGTCCAGATCTGAAGTGCTTAGATTTAGAGGTGTTTTGGGTGATTTGGTGAGTGGTGGTTATCTCTCACGCGGACCCAAAGGAGTATATTGGATCGGTGGCTTGTTTACGTGTTTAAGATAGTGTTTTCTCGCATTTTCCTAAAGTCTGCATGTAGATCCATCATTTGTGAAGATGTTTACTTATGCAAGTTTATTTAATAAGTATTAGAGACAAAACCCATGTTTTAGATTTGATAGATCTATGCTAAAAACCATGATTTCACATATGTTGGACTTTTGCTCATCTATTTACGAAATTGCCATTATTATTGATATTGCTTGTTAGATCTTGTTTGAATGCTTGATTGTTTGTATTGATGATTGATTTGGATTGTTTCAAGTTAGCTAATGGTTGATTTGGAACAAGATGGTTCGAGATGATTCAAAAGCTAAGTGGAAAGGCTCTTGAATGGTGGAAGCTGCCTGTAGCATATGAAGCGGATGTGGAAGCTCATATGGATGGATTCGAGGATGTGGGATCTTGCCATGATGCGAGAAGGCAAAGCATGATTGAGTTGGGACTTTGCTATGATGTGATGAGGCAAGGCTTATGTTGAGATGGGACGGGTCATGATGACGTTCCAAGATGAGGGACCTTGCTATGATGTGATGAGGCAAGACATATGTTGTGATGGGACGGGTCACGAAGACGTTCCAAGCACGGGTCATGACGACGTGCAAAGTTATAACTCGGTGATGCGGTCCGGGTTGGGGTGGATAATGGTTAGCTTGAGAGGCGCTTGGGCTAGTATGGAAATAGTCGTCAAGGAGGATGACTAGGAGGCTGAGATCTCATCGTTGTTGAAGGTTCTAGTATACTCAAAGCAAGGGTAGGTTGGAACGGGTCACGATGACGTTCCAGGCACGGGTCACGATGACGTGCTAGTACTCTGGGCTGATGCGTTCGGCTTAGGCACGGGTCACGATGACGTGCGGAGTTATGTCTAGACCGGGGTTACCATTAGCCCTGACAGGTGGTCATTCAACTAACGGTGGTATCCCGGCAATGATAACAGTGATAGCCAGAGTCATGGATGTTTGGTTGTATTATCATTCGGTCTCAAGAGCGGTGTTTTCTGGGTGCTTATCTGATCTTGGTTTAGGCCTTGGGGGTTTGTATTTGGAAAGCATCGTCCTTGACTCGAGTGATTATTGTTTTACTTTAATTATCTGCTATGTTATGCTTGCTTCTCTTTAGTGTGTGTCTGGGGGCTATCACTGTAGAAAGAGGTGGAGTGGGATGGTTTGGTTCCTATTCCTTTTTATCCCTTATGCTCTTTTGGTATGTTTGATAGTTAATTTACTGCTCACTAAGACTTTGTCTGACTCAAGGTTTTATGTCTCCTCTTTTTACCTTGGGCTGTTCATCCATGTTGGGATGGGCAGACTAGGTAGCAGGTGGCAGGTGCTGTTCTTGGATCTCTACGTTGATGATGACGAAGACGAGCAGGAGGCTTTGCATATTATTTCTTATATGTACTGGGTATCCGCTGCTGTATGTTGATTGAGTGTTTTGTAGTGAGGTCTTGATGTATGGATTTATTGAGATGATTGTATAAAACTACTATGATGCTTATATGATGATTTTTCTGTTATGAGGCTTCACTATATATATTTCTCTATTGTATTTTATCCGTGCGCTGTGAGTTACGATAGGGATTCTGCGATTTTATTTTACCCTGACTATCGTCCATGGCTGGCTTGCACACCTTTCAGCGCACTATTTCCTTGATTTGGTGCGGGAGTCATGGGCGGTCGTCACATTTGGTATCAGAGCTTTGGTTAATCGATTTTAGCCAACGCACGCTGACGTAACTACGTAAGAGAGACGTAATTGTATTTTGATGGGTGATTACTATATCTAATATAGTAGCTTAGATGGATTTGAACTCCTTATGCAGTTGTTTCTTAAGGTGTTCTAATCATTCTTTTTACAGATATTAAGAATGAGTCGAAGTGAGAGACAAGCTGCGAGGGATAGTCGAGCTGCTAGGGAAGCTATTGATTATGGAGCTATGTTTGAAGCTATGATGACTTCTATCATGAGAAGGGTACCAGCTTCAGGATCTTCTGTGGATGTGGGAGTTCAAGTCCAGGCTCCAAGACCGGTAGATTTTGCCAAACTTTGTAAGGATTATACTTCTCTCGGGGGAAAAGCTTTCTTGGGAACGGAGTCGACTATTGAGGTGCAGAGATGGATTGATGCATGTCGAAGGATTTTTTGTGATTTGGGAATTGATGATGCAACTAAGAGGAAGCTTGCATCGAGACAGCTTCAGGGAAGAGCTGCTGATTGGTGGAATTCTATCACTATCGATACACCAGAAGAAGAGATTACTCGGGAGCAATTCCAAGTTAGATTTGAGGCCAAGTTCATCTCCACTGTTCAGAAGTCTGCTCTGTTCAAGAGGTTTGTAGAACTCAAGCAAGGAGGGAGGCCTGTTCTTGAGTATATCTCTGAGTTCGAAGCTTTGTCTAAGTATGCCAGATCGTATATTGATTCTCCCTACCAGAAGAATGAAAAGTTTGTGACTGGTCTGGATGCTTATCTGGGAAGGCAGTTAGTGGATCATCTGGACGATCCATTTGAGAAGCTTGTGGAGAAAGCTTTGAGGCATGAGAGTTTGTTCCCTAAGGAAAGTTCTGTTGTTGCTGTAACCAGGGAAGGATCTAAACCACAGCAGAATGGTAACAAGAAGAGGAAGCAGCAGCAACAGAAGGGTAAGGATGGCCAGAAGAGGCCGAAAGGCGAAGTGACTTGCTATAACTGCCGACAGAAGGGTCATCTCTCCCGGGATTGTAAGAATGCAAAGGTGCAGTTGAAGTGCCACAACTGTGATAAGCTGGGACACATCAAGAAGGACTGTCCGGAGCCGAGGAAAGATAGACAGGTTGTGCAAGCTTATGCTTTGGAAGCTGTGCCGTCATCTTCAAGAGTTCCTACTGCTGAAGAGAAGGGGAAGAGTGTGGTGGTTCAAGGTACTCTTTCCATTTGTGGTGTTCCAGTTAGAGTGTTGTTTGATACTGGAGCGTCGCATTCTTTTGTTTGTGATGATTTGATAGGCCGGTTAGGTTTGAAACCGGATATTGTTGATAGGCCATTTGTTGTGACTAATCCAGTTGGGGGTTCGTCATGTTTGTGTATGATATGCCGTGGTCTAGTTGTGTCGAGTCATGATTGCTCGTTTGTTTGTGATTGCTTTGTTCTGAACTTTGCGGGGTTCAGAATTATTTTGGGTATGGACTGGCTTAGGATGTATGTGGCTAGGATTGATTGTGAGAGGCTGGAGGTGACAGTCGGGAATGTGGAGGGTCGAAAGGTTGTGATACGATGTAAGCATGAAGAAGGCGTCTTCATGAGCTTCATGTATTCGCTGGTTGTTCCACGGGATGGACTGTCATCGGTGCCTATTGTGAATGGATTTGAGGATGTCTTTGACGAAGTCAAAGGGTTGCCGCCGCATAGGGAGATCGAGTTTCGTATCGATCTAGTTGAGGGAGCCAGACCTGTTGTGATGCCTCTTAGGCGGATGGCACCGAGGGAGCAGCAGGAGCTGAAGGTGCAAGTTGATGACCTTTTGCGGAAAGGATTCATTCGGAGAAGTGTGTCCGAATGGGGTGCGCCAGTTGTGTTCGCAACCAAAGCGGATGGATCGTTGAGGTTGTGTGTTGATTATCGTGAGCTGAATAAGGTGACTAAGAAGAACAAGTATCCATTGCCGAGAATAGATGACTTGTTTGATCAGCTTCACGAGGCTAAGGTGTTTTCTCAGATGGATTTGGCAACGGGATTTCACCAGTTGAGAGTGGCGAAGGATAGTGTGCCGAAGACTGCTTTCAGGACACCATCCGGTTTTTATGAGTGGCTGGTAATGCCGTTTGGATTGACTAACGCACCAGCATATTTTGTGGATCTTATGAATAGAGTATTCAGAGATCAGTTGAACAAGTTCGTGCTTGTGTTCGTGGATGATATTTTGGTTTATTCCAGAACTGAGGAAGAGCAAAAGACGCACTTGAGAATTGTTTTGGAAACTTTACGAAAACATCAGCTGAAGGCTAAGTTTTCGAAGTGCCACTTCTGGAAGAGTGAAGTGAGGTTCTTAGGCCATGTTATCTCTGGAAATGGAATAGCGGTTGACCCCGCTAAGGTGGCAGCGATCCAGGATTGGGTTAGACCTAAGAATGCATCTGAAGTAAGAAGTTTTCTTGGATTAGCAGGATATTATCGTCGGTTTATCAAGGACTTTTCCAAGATAGCTGCACCGTTGACAGGATTGACGAAGAAGAACCAAGTGTTCAGATGGGATGATAAGTGTGAGCAAGCTTTCGTAATCCTGAAAGAGCGACTGACGAGTGCTCCTGTTTTGACTATTCCTAGTGGGAATGATGAGATGGTGGTTTACACCGATGCATGTGGCACTGGACTTGGAGCAGTGCTAATGCAGAAAGGTAAAGTTGTTGCGTATGCTAGTCGACAACTGAAGCCGCATGAAAGGAATTATCCGACTCATGATTTGGAGTTGGCAGCGATTGTGTTTGCTTTGAAGATGTGGAGACACTATCTATTGGGAGTTAGATTCGAGTTGTTTACAGATCATAAGTCGTTGAAGTATCTGTTCTCCCAAAAGGATTTGAATCTTCGACAGCAACGGTGGCTAGAGTTCCTAGCATCATATGATTTTGATATAGCCTATACTCCGGGGAAAGGTAACGCAGTAGCAGATGCGTTAAGTCGAAGACATGCAGGTTTGGGAGCCATGTTTTCGGAGTGGAAGAGTCTCGAGTATTTTGCTGAGTTTGATTTCAGGCCTAGATGCGAATTGGAACCTGAGATGTTGGCAAACTTATCGATAAGGCCTACTCTTGTGGAAAGGATTGGCGAGAGCCAAAAGAGAGATGATAAGCTTGTCAAGATTATTCGTGATTTGGAATCCGGATTGGACCCAGAGAAGGATAAGGGATTCGAGGTCGATCGAGAGGGTTGGCTTCGAAAGCAAGGACGATTAGTTGTTCCCGATGTTGATGGATTGAGAGATGAAGTTCTGAGGGAAAGTCGTCACTCACAGTTGTCGATTCATCCAGGTGGAAATAAGATGTATCGGGATATGAAGAGAGTCTACTACTGGGAAGGTATGAAGAAAGATGTTGGAAATTTTATTTCCAAGTGTATGAACTGCCAGTTGGTGAAAGCCGAGCAGAAGAAGCCCAGTGGATTTCTTCAGCCATTAGAGGTTCCTACATGGAAGTGGGAGCAAGTGTCGATGGATTTTATCGATGGTCTACCTAGGACAAGAGCAGGGAATGAAGGGATTTGGGTCATAGTAGATCGTTTGACTAAGAGTGCAAGGTTCATTCCTGTTCGATCAACTAGGACTGCATCGAAGTTGGCTGAATTGTATGTAAAGTGGATTGTTCGATTCCATGGTGTTCCGAAGAGTATAGTGAGCGATCGAGATCCATTGTTCACTAGTAGATTTTGGAAGAGCTTCCAGGAAGTTTTGGGAACCGAGTTGTGTTTGAGTACAGCTTATCACCCTCAAACCGATGGTCAGACTGAGAGAGTCAACCGAGTTTTGGAAGATCTTCTTAGAGCCTGTGTTTTGGACTTCGGAGGATCATGGGAAGATCACCTTCATTTGGTGGAGTTTGCTTATAATAACAGTTATCAGTCGAGTATTGGTATGGCACCATATGAGGCATTATATGGAAGACCGTGTAACTCTCCGACATGTTGGTTGGAAACTGGAGAAAAGCTGATACTTGGGCCAGAGATGATTCGACAGACTTCGGATTGTATAGAGATCATTCGGCGAAGAGTGAAAGCAGCCCAAGATCGTCAGAAGAGTTATGCCGACAATCGTCGAAAGGATTTGGAATTCGACGTGGGCGATATGGTTTTTGTGAAGATTTCTCCATTGAAGAATGTTATTAGATTCGGGAAGAAAGGAAAATTAACTCCGAGATTTGTTGGACCATTCCCGATTATTGAGCGAATTGGAAAGCTCGCTTATAGATTGGAGTTGCCAGAAAAGATGGCGGGTGTGCACAATGTTTTTCATGTGTCTTATCTACGGAAGTATGTGCATGACCCTACTACGGTGGTTTCTGCTGATAGCTGTGAAGATTTAGAGGTTGATCCCGTGGTTACGAGACCTCGTAAGCCGCTTCGTATTGTTGAAACCGATACGAAACAGCTTAGGAGGAAGACGATTACGTTGCTCAAGGTACAATGGAGTGATGATGTTAACGACTGTACGTGGGAGGAGGAAGAGAGGATGAAGGCAGCTCATCCCGGACTCTTCGAGGTATGGCCCTAAAGTGTCGTGACATCTCATGAATTTGTAGCCTGTTCTAAGTCTTAGAATTCTGCATGCTAGGCTAGAAGTGGATGCATGGTTTGTTGATTGCTATGGATGGTAGGCATGCGGAATAATTGTGATTGCTGTTGTTTGCTTGGAATTTCGGGGGCGAAATTCCTAAGGGGGAGAGAATGTAACGACCCGTATTTTACGTGTCGATAAATCATAGAATTTGCAGGTCGTTAGCGTTGTTTGTGTTGTTTCTAGCCTGAGTCGTTAAGAAGTTAACTCGAGTGAAGTGATGAGTCGTGACCGACTCACAAACATAGCCGAGTTAAGGCTTGAGTCGTGACCGACTCATAGTGGCCGACTCATGAGAGTTAACGACCTATAGTGTTAGAGCGACTTAGTAGATTGACCGACCCAAGGTGAGCGACTTAGTTGAGTGAGCGACTCATAGGATGGTTCGACTCATAGGCTTGGACGACTTAGAGTTGTGACCGACTTAGAGAAGGAGCGAGTGTAGGTGTGGCCGAGTTAGTGAGTTGCCGAGTTAAGTGATGACCGACTCAGTAGGATACGACTTAGATGACTTAGGATAGTATGCGACTCAATGGTTTGTGGCATAGTGGTGTTGCCGACTCATGGGTAGATGAGTCGGGTGGTAGTTGAGTCGTCCAGACGACTTAGTGTTAGGTCGTGAGTCGGCATCGTAGTTGAGTCGTGTACATGCTGTCGTGTGCGTGTCTGTGTAGAGCTTGAGTCGGTAGGTGTTGAGTCGGCTAGGACTTAGGTCGGCCATAAGGCTGTGTTGTTAGGTCGTTTGTAAATGAGTCGGTAGGCACGACTTAACGATGAGTCGTAAGTCGTTAGGCAGTGCAGTTGAGTCGGCTGGGGTAGGTCGTATGACTGATGAGTCGTGTGTCGCTAGGTGTTGAGTCGGCCTGGGTTGTTGAGTCGTGTGAGGCTTGTGTTGAGTCGGCATGGGATGAGTCGGGGGCGACTCAGGAGTTGGGTCGGCGACGAGTTATGGGCGACGACTCATGGGGGATCCAGCCTATAAATAGAGGGGTTCGGCTCACTTTTTGGCACCGGTTTTTGAAGCGACGAAGTGCTGCCATTTTGGGAACTCGACTACAGCATTTCTTCATCTTCTTTTCTCCATTCTAATCTAGATCTAACATCCATCCAAGATCGAAGATCGAGATCGAAGATCCAAGTGCCAGGGTTGAAGATCTTCATCCGTTCGAGCTAGAATTCGTCGATTTGAGCAAGATATTGCCGGATCAAACCTTGATCTCCGCTGTCCAGATCTGAAGTGCTTAGATTTAGAGGTGTTTGGGTGATTTGGTGAGTGGTGGTTATCTCTCACGCGGACCCAAAGGAGTATATTGGATCGGTGGCTTGTTTACGTGTTTAAGATAGTGTTTTCTCGCATTTTCCTAAAGTCTGCATGTAGATCCATCATTTGTGAAGATGTTTACTTATGCAAGTTTATTTAATAAGTATTAGAGACAAAACCCATGTTTTAGATTTGATAGATCTATGCTAAAAACCATGATTTCACATATGTTGGACTTTTGCTCATCTATTTACGAAATTGCCATTATTATTGATATTGCTTGTTAGATCTTGTTTGAATGCTTGATTGTTTGTATTGATGATTGATTTGGATTGTTTCAAGTTAGCTAATGGTTGATTTGGAACAAGATGGTTCGAGATGATTCAAAAGCTAAGTGGAAAGGCTCTTGAATGGTGGAAGCTGCCTGTAGCATATGAAGCGGATGTGGAAGCTCATATGGATGGATTCGAGGATGTGGGATCTTGCCATGATGCGAGAAGGCAAAGCATGATTGAGTTGGGACTTTGCTATGATGTGATGAGGCAAGGCTTATGTTGAGATGGGACGGGTCATGATGACGTTCCAAGATGAGGGACCTTGCTATGATGTGATGAGGCAAGACATATGTTGTGATGGGACGGGTCACGAAGACGTTCCAAGCACGGGTCATGACGACGTGCAAAGTTATAACTCGGTGATGCGGTCCGGGTTGGGGTGGATAATGGTTAGCTTGAGAGGCGCTTGGGCTAGTATGGAAATAGTCGTCAAGGAGGATGACTAGGAGGCTAAGATCTCATCGTTGTTGAAGGTTCTAGCATACTCAAAGCAAGGGTACGTTGGAACGGGTCACGATGACGTTCCAGGCACGGGTCACGATGACGTGCTAGTACTCTGGGCTGATGCGTTCGGCTTAGGCACGGGTCACGATGACGTGCGGAGTTATGTCTAGACCGGGGTTACCATTAGCCCTTGACAGGTGGTCATTCAACTAACGGTGGTATCCCGGCAATGATAACAGTGATAGCCAGAGTCATGGATGTTTTGTTGTATTATCATTCGGTCTCAAGAGCGGTGTTTTCTGGGTGCTTATCTGATCTTGGTTTAGGCCTTGGGGGTTTGTATTTGGAAAGCATCGTCCTTGACTCGAGTGATTATTGTTTTACTTTAATTATCTGCTATGTTATGCTTGCTTCTCTTTAGTGTGTGTCTGGGGGCTATCACTGTAGAAAGAGGTGGAGTGGGATGGTTTGGTTCCTATTCCTTTTTATCCCTTATGCTCTTTTGGTATGTTTGATAGTTAATTTACTGCTCACTAAGACTTTGTCTGACTCAAGGTTTTATGTCTCCTCTTATTACCTTGGGCTGTTCATCCATGTTGGGATGGGCAGACTAGGTAGCAGGTGGCAGGTGCTGTTCTTGGATCTCTACGTTGATGATGACGAAGACGAGCAGGAGGCTTTGCATATTATTTCTTATATGTACTGGGTATCCGCTGCTGTATGTTGATTGAGTGTTTTGTAGTGAGGTCTTGATGTATGGATTTATTGAGATGATTGTATAAAACTACTGTGATGCTTATATGATGATTTTTCTGTTATGAGGCTTCACTATATATATTTCTCTATTGTACTTTATCCATGCGCTGTGAGTTACGATAGGGATTCTGCGATTTTATTTTACCCTGACTATCGTCCATGGCTGTCTTGCACACCTTTCAGCGCACTATTTCCTTGATTTGGTGCGGGAGTCATGGGCGGTCGTCACAAATCATCAATACAAACAATCAAGCATTCAAACAAGATCTAACAAGTAATATCAACAATAATGGCAATTTCGTAAATAAATGAGCAAAAGTCCAACATGCATGATTCATAGGTTTTTAGCATAGATCTATCAAATATAAAACATGGGTTTTGTCTCTAATACTTGAAAATAAACTTGCATAGGTAAACTTCTTCCAAAATGATGGATCTACATGCAGACTTTAGGAAAATGCGAGAAAACACTATCTTAAACACATAAACAAGCCACCGATCCACTATACTCCTTTGGGTCCGCGTGAGAGATAACCACCACTCACCAAATCACCCAAACACTCCAAAAACTACACACTTCAGATCTGGACAGCGAAGATCAAGGTTTGATCCGGCAATATCTCGCTCAAATCGATGAATTCTAGCTCGAACGGATGAAGATCTTCAACTTTGGCACTTGGATCTTCGATCTCGATCTTCGATCTTGGATGGATGTTAGATCTAGATTAGAATGGAGAAATGAAGATGAAGAAATGTAGTAGACAAGTCCTCAAAATGGCAGCACTTCGTCGCTTCAAAAACCGGTGCCAAAAAGTGAGCCGAACCCCTCTATTTATAGGCTGGAAACACCATGAGTCGTCCGCCCCTATGAGTCGTCCACGAGACACGACTCACGACTCAAGCCTTCGAACGACTCACGCGACTCAACGGCTCATACTTTAACACGACTCAACTAAGGCGCGACTCATCGAACCCAACGACTTAACTGGGAAACGACTTACAACTCGGCCATACGACTCAACTGCTAAAGACAGAAGCGACTCACAAGGCTTACGACTCAACTCCTATGCGACTCAACAACCCAGTGACATACGACTCAGACCCAAGCCGACTCAACACGAACCGCCTTAAAACCCTACGCGACCTACGACTCATGGTACACGACTCATCTACAAAGCCGGCCCTATGTCCTAACGACTCAACCTGTGACGACTCACGACTCATCCCATGAGTCGTCCCTAACGACTCAATTATACACCCTACCACCATAAGCCGTGTACGACTTAAGCCTTAGATCCTATAAACCGTTAACCCCTATAAGCCGCTACAACCTTAAGTCGTCTAAGCCTTAAGTCGGCTACTACCATGAGTCGGTTGTCCTATGAGTCGCTCGCACCTTGACTCGCCTACGGCTTATCCCCTTAAGTCGCTCCACACACTAACTCGTCCCAGTCTTGAGTCGTAACTCGTTAACCCTTATGAGTCGGTTACTCCTATGACTCGGTCAAACGACTTAAACACCTAACCTATGAGTCGTAACTCGTACACGACCTAACTATGAGTCGGCCCTCTATGAGTCGGTCACGACTCATCACTTAACACACGAGTTATCTCCCAATACGACTCAGGCTAGGAACACCACAAACAACACTAACGACCTGTAAATTCTACGATCCATCGACACGTAAAATACGGGTCGTTACAGGGGATCCCGTTTTACAGAAAAAATCCACGTGACGAAAAAACGAAGGGTAAAAAGCTTCCATGACCCGATTGAGGTTCGGATAGGATTTTTTGGGTATGAAACTAACCAGTGACGGCTGAAAGCCGTCACAGCTCTAGTACTCACAGATACCTTCGTTTTGACTGGTTCTGGCTCCCGTAACTCTAAACGAGCCAAGAGTTATGGCCCTCCGAAGAATCGATATCCACAGGGTGCAACATCTACGGTGCAAGGTGCAACATCCGTCCAAAATGACGAAACAGTGCCGTACGACATTTAGAAATGGGTGCATGGATTGAAAACGGTGCAGTACCATGGTGCACCACTCTCCAGCGATGGTAAGTCATAGACCAGCCACGGGAATTCCCTTTTACAGAAAAAATCCACGTGATGAAAAAACGAAGGGTAAAAAACTTCCATGACCCGGTTGAGGTTCGGATAGGATTTTTTGGGTATGAAACTAACCAGTGACGGCTGAAAGCAGTCACAGCTGTAGAACTCACAGATACCTTCATTTTGACTGGTTGTGGCTCCCGTAGCTCTAAACGAGCCAAGAGTTATGGCCCTCCGAAGAATCGATATCCACAGGGTGCAACATCTACGGTGCAAGGTGCAACATCCGTCCAAAATGACGAAACAGTGCCGTACGACCTTTAGAAATGGGTGCATGGATTGGAAACGGTGCAGTACCATGGTGAACCACTCTCGAGCGTTGGTTAATCATAGACCAGACACGGGGATCCCGTTTTACAGAAAAAATCCACGTGACGAAAAAACGAAGGGCAAAAAACTTCCATGACCCGATTGAGGTTCGGATAGGATTTTTTGGGTATGAAACGAACCAGTGACGGCTGAAAGCGGTCACAGCTGTAGAACTCATAGATACCTTCGTTTTGACTGGTTGTGGCTCCCGTAACTCTAAAGGAGCCAAGAGTTATGGCTCTCCGAAGAATCGAATCCACAGGGCGCAACATCTACGGTGCAAGGTGCAACATCCGTCCAAAATGACGAAACAGTGCCGTACGACCTTTAGAAATGGGTGCATGGATTGGAAACGGTGCAGTACCATGGTGCACCACTCTCCAGCGTTGGTAAATCATAGACCAGCCGCGGGAATTCCCTTTTACAGAAAAAATCCACGTGACGAAAAAACGAAGGGTAAAAAACTTCCATGACCCGATTGAGGTTCGGATAGGATTTTTTGGGTATGAAACTAACCAGTGACGGCTGAAAACCGTCACAGATGTAGAACTCACAGATACCTTCGTTTTGACTGGTTGTGGCTCCCGTAACTCTAAACGAGCCAAGAGTTATGGCCCTCCGAAGAATTGATATCCATAGGGTGCAACATCTACGGTACAAGGTGCAACATCCGTCCAAAATGAAGAAACAGTGCCGTACGACCTTTTGAAATGGGTGCATGGATTGGAAACGGTGCAGTACCATGGTGCACCACTCTCCAGCGATGCTAAATCATAGACCAGCCACGGGAATTCCCTTTTACAGAAAAATCCACGTGACGAAAAAACGAAGGGTAAAAAACTTCCGTGACCCGATTGAGGTTCGGATAGGATTTTTTGGGTATGAAACTAACCAGCGACGGCTGAAAGCCGTCACAGCTGTAGAACTCACAGATACCTTCTTTTTGACAGGTTATGGCTCCCGTAACTCTAAACGAGCCAAGAGTTATGGCCCTCCGAAGAATCGATATCAACAGGGTGCAACATCTACGGTGCAAGGTGCAACATCCGTCCGAAATGACGAAACAGTGCCGTACGACCTTTAGAAATGGGTGCATGGATTAGAAACGGTCCAGTACCATGGTGCACCACTCTCCAGCATTGGTAAATCATAGACCAGCCACGGGGATCCCGTTTTACAGAAAAAATCCACGTGACGAAAAAACGAAGGGTAAAAAACTTCCATGACCCGATTGAGGTTCGGATAGGATATTTTGGGTATGAAACTAACCAGTGACGGCTGAAAGCCGTCACAGCTGTAGTACTCACAGATACCTTCGTTTTGACTGGTTCTGGCTCCCGTAACTCTTAACGAGCCAAGAGTTATGGCCCTCCGAAGAATCGATATCCACAGGGTGCAACATCTACGGTGCAAGGTGCAGCATCCGTCCAAAATGACGAAACAGTGCCGTACGACATTTAGAAATGGGTGCATGGATTGAAAACGGTGCAGTACCATGGTGCACCACTCTCCAGCGATGGTAAATCATAGACCAGCCGCGGGAATTCCCTTTTACAGAAAAAATCCACGTGACGAAAAAACGAAGGGTAAAAAACTTCCATGACCCGATTGAGGTTCGGATAGGATTTTTTGGGTATGAAACTAACCAGTGACGGCTGAAAGCAGTCACAGCTGTAGAACTCACAGATACCTTCATTTTGACTGGTTGTGGCTCCCGTAGCTCTAAACGAGCCAAGAGTTATGGCCCTCCGAAGAATCGATATCCACAGGGTGCAACATCTACGGTGCAAGGTGCAACATCCGTCCAAAATGACGAAACAGTGCCGTACGACCTTTAGAAATGGGTGCATGGATTGGAAACGGTGCAGTACCAAGTTGAACCACTCTCCAGCGTTGGTTAATCATAGACCAGACACGGGGATCCCGTTTTACAAAAAAAATCCACGTGACGAAAAAACGAAGGGTAAAAAACTTCCATGACCCGATTGAGGTTCGGATAGGATTTTTTGGGCATGAAACTAACCAGTGACAGCTGAAAGCAGTCACAGCCGTAGAACTCACAGATACCTTCGTTTTGACTGGTTGTGGCTCCCGTAACTCTAAACGAGCCAAGAGTTATGGCTCTCCGAAGAATCGATATCCACAGGGTGCAACATCTACGGTGCAAGGTGCAACATCCGTCCAAAATGACGAAACAGTGCCGTACGACCTTTAGAAATGGGTGCATGGATTGGAAACGGTGCAGTACCATGGTGCACCACTCTCCAGCGTTGGTAAATCATAGACCAGCCGCGGGAGAACCCGTTTTACAGAAAAAATCCACGTGACGAAAAAACGAAGGGTAAAAAACTTCCATGTTCCGATTGAGGTTCGGATAGGATTTTTTGGGTATGAAACTAACCAGTGACGGCTGAAAGCCGTCACAGCTGTAGTACTCACAGATACCTTCGTTTTGACTGGTTGTGGCTCCCGTAACTCTAAACGAGCCAAGAGTTATGGCCCTTCGAAGAATCGATATCCACAGGGTGCAACATCTACGGTGCAAGGTGCAACATCGTCCAAAATGACGAAACAGTGCCGTACGACATTTAGAAATGGGTGCATGGATTTGAAACAGTGCAGTACCATGGTGCACCACTCTCCAGCGATGGTAAATCATAGACCAGCCGCGGGAATTCCCTTTTACAGAAAAAATCCACGTGACGAAAAAACGAAGGGTAAAAAACTTCCATGACCCGATTGAGGTTCGGATAGGATTTTTTCGGTATGAAACTAACCAGTGACGGCTGAAAGCTGTCACAGATGTAGAACTCACAGATACCTTCGTTTTGACTGGTTGTGGCTCCCGTAACGCTAAACGAGCCAAGAGTTATGGCCCTCCGAAGAATCGATATCCACAGGGTGCAACATCTATGGTGCAAGGTGCAACATCCGTCCAAAATGACGAAACAGTGCCGTACGACCTTTAGAAATGGGTGCATGGATTGGAAACGGTGCAGTATCATGGTGCACCACTCTCCAGCTTTGGTTAATCATAGACCAGACACGGGGATTCCGTTTTACAGAAAAAATCCACGTGACGAAAAAACGAAGGGTAAAAAACTTCCATGACCCGATTGAGGTTCGGATAGGATTTTTTGGGTATGAAACTAACCAGTGACGGCTGAAAGCAGTCACAGCTGTAGAACTCACAGATACCTTTGTTTTGAATGGTTGTGGCTCCCGTAACTCTAAACGAGCCAAGAGTTATGGCCCTCCGAAGAATCGATATACACAGGGTGCAACATCTACGGTGGAAGGTGCAACATCCGTCAAAAATGACGAAATAGTGCCGTACGACCTTTAGAAATGGGTGTATGGATTGGAAACGGTACAGTACCATGGTGCACCACTCTCCAGCGTTGGTAAATCATAGACCAGCCACGGGGAACCCGTTTTACAGAAAAAATCCACGTGACGAAAAAACGAAGGGTAAAAAACTTCCATGACCCGATTGAGGTTCGGATAGGATTTTTTGGGTATGAAACTAACCAGTGACGGCTGAAAGCAGTCACAGCTGTAGAACTCACAGAGACCTTCGTTTTGACAGGTTATGGCTCCCGTATCTCTAAACGAGCCAAGAGTTATGGCCCTCCGAAGAATCGATATCCACAGGGTGCAACATCTACGGTGCAAGGTGCAACATCCGTCCAAAATGACGAAACAGTGCCGTACGACATTTAGAAATGGGTGCATGGATTTGAAACAGTGCAGTACCATGGTGCACCACTCTCCAGCGATGGTAAATCATAGACCAGCCGCGGGAATTCCCTTTTACAGAAAAAATCCACGTGACGAAAAAACGAAGGGTAAAAAACTTCCATGACCCGATTGAGGTTCGGATAGGATTTTTTAGGTATGAAACTAACCAGTGACGGCTGAAAGCTGTCACAGATGTAGAACTCACAGATACCTTCGTTTTGACTGGTTGTGGCTCCCGTTACTCTAAACGAGCCAAGAGTTATGGCCCTCCGAAGAATCGATATCCACAGGGTGCAACATCTATGGTGCAAGGTGCAACATCCTTCCAAAATGACGAAACAGTGCCGTACGACCTTTAGAAATGGGTACATGGGTTGGAAACGATGCAGTACCATGGTGCACCACTCTCCAGCGTTGGTTAATCATAGACCAGATACGGGGATCCCGTTTTACAGAAAAAATCCACGTGACAAAAAACGAAGGGTAAAAAACTACCATGACCCGATTGAGGTTCGGATAGGATTTTTTGGGTATGAAACTAACCAGTGACGGCTGAAAGCAGTCACAGCTGTAGAACTCACAGATACCTTCGTTTTGACTGGTTGTGGCTCCCGTAACTCTAAGCGAGCCAAGAGTTATGGCCCTCCGAAGAATCGATATCCACAGGGTGCAACATCTACGGTGCAAGGTGCAACATCCGTCCAAAATGACGAAACAGTGCGTACGACCTTTAGAAACGGGTGCATGGATTGAAAACGGTGCAGTACCATGGTGCACCACTCTCCAGCGTTGGTAAATCATAGACCAGCCACGGGGATCCCGTTTTACAGAAAAAATCCACGTGACGAAAAAACGAAGGGTAAAAAACTTCCATGACCCGATTGAGGTTCGGATAGGATTTTTTGGGTATGAAACTAACCAGTGACGGCTGAAAGCTGTCACAGCTGTAGTACTCACAGATACCTTCGTTTTGACTGGTTGTGGCTCCCGTAACGCTAAACGAGCCAAGAGTTATGGCCCTCCGAAGAATCGATATCCACAGGGTGCAACATCTATGGTGCAAGGTGCAACATCCGTCCAAAATGACGAAACAGTGCCGTACGACCTTTAGAAATGGGTGCATGGATTGGAAACGGTGCAGTATCATGGTGCACCACTCTCCAGCTTTGGTTAATCATAGACCAGACACGGGGATTCCGTTTTACAGAAAAAATCCACGTGACGAAAAAACGAAGGGTAAAAAACTTCCATGACCCGATTGAGGTTCGGATAGGATTTTTTGGGTATGAAACTAACCAGTGACGGCTGAAAGCAGTCACAGCTGTAGAACTCACAGATACCTTTGTTTTGAATGGTTGTGGCTCCCGTAACTCTAAACGAGCCAAGAGTTATGGCCCTCCGAAGAATCGATATACACAGGGTGCAACATCTACGGTGGAAGGTGCAACATCCGTCAAAAATGACGAAATAGTGCCGTACGACCTTTAGAAATGGGTGTATGGATTGGAAACGGTACAGTACCATGGTGCACCACTCTCCAGCGTTGGTAAATCATAGACCAGCCACGGGGAACCCGTTTTACAGAAAAAATCCACGTGACGAAAAAACGAAGGGTAAAAAACTTCCATGACCCGATTGAGGTTCGGATAGGATTTTTTGGGTATGAAACTAACCAGTGACGGCTGAAAGCAGTCACAGCTGTAGAACTCACAGAGACCTTCGTTTTGACAGGTTATGGCTCCCGTATCTCTAAACGAGCCAAGAGTTATGGCCCTCCGAAGAATCGATATCCACAGGGTGCAACATCTACGGTGCAAGGTGCAACATCCGTCCAAAATGACGAAACAGTGCCGTACGACATTTAGAAATGGGTGCATGGATTTGAAACAGTGCAGTACCATGGTGCACCACTCTCCAGCGATGGTAAATCATAGACCAGCCGCGGGAATTCCCTTTTACAGAAAAAATCCACGTGACGAAAAAACGAAGGGTAAAAAACTTCCATGACCCGATTGAGGTTCGGATAGGATTTTTTAGGTATGAAACTAACCAGTGACGGCTGAAAGCTGTCACAGATGTAGAACTCACAGATACCTTCGTTTTGACTGGTTGTGGCTCCCGTTACTCTAAACGAGCCAAGAGTTATGGCCCTCCGAAGAATCGATATCCACAGGGTGCAACATCTATGGTGCAAGGTGCAACATCCTTCCAAAATGACGAAACAGTGCCGTACGACCTTTAGAAATGGGTACATGGGTTGGAAACGATGCAGTACCATGGTGCACCACTCTCCAGCGTTGGTTAATCATAGACCAGATACGGGGATCCCGTTTTACAGAAAAAATCCACGTGACAAAAAACGAAGGGTAAAAAACTACCATGACCCGATTGAGGTTCGGATAGGATTTTTTGGGTATGAAACTAACCAGTGACGGCTGAAAGCAGTCACAGCTGTAGAACTCACAGATACCTTCGTTTTGACTGGTTGTGGCTCCCGTAACTCTAAGCGAGCCAAGAGTTATGGCCCTCCGAAGAATCGATATCCACAGGGTGCAACATCTACGGTGCAAGGTGCAACATCCGTCCAAAATGACGAAACAGTGCGTACGACCTTTAGAAACGGGTGCATGGATTGAAAACGGTGCAGTACCATGGTGCACCACTCTCCAGCGTTGGTAAATCATAGACCAGCCACGGGGATCCCGTTTTACAGAAAAAATCCACGTGACGAAAAAACGAAGGGTAAAAAACTTCCATGACCCGATTGAGGTTCGGATAGGATTTTTTGGGTATGAAACTAACCAGTGACGGCTGAAAGCTGTCACAGCTGTAGTACTCACAGATACCTTCGTTTTGACTGGTTGTGGCTCCCGTAACTCTAAACGAGCCAAGAGTTATGGCCCTCCGAAGAATCGATATCCAAAGGGTGCAACATCTACGGTGCAAGGTGCAACATCCGTCAAAAATGACGAAACAGTGCCGTACGACATTTAGAAATGGGTGCATGGATTTGAAACAGTGCAGTACCATGGTGCACCACTCTCCAGCGATGGTAAATCATAGACCAGCCGCGGGAATTCCCTTTTACAGAAAAAATCCACGCGACGAAAAAACGAAGGGTAAAAAACTTCCATGACCTAATTGAGGTTCGGATAGGATTTTTTGGTTATGAAACTAACCAGTGACGGTTGAAAGCTGTCACAGCTGTAGTACTCACAGATACCTTCGTTTTGACTGGTTGTGCCTCCCGTAACTCTAAACGAGCCAAGAGTTATGGCCCTCCGAAGAATCGATATCCACAGGGTGCAACATCTACGGTGCAAGGTGCAACATCCGTCCAAAATGACGAAACAGTGCCGTACGACCTTTAGAAATGGGTGCATGGTTTGGAAACGGTGCAGTATCATGGTGCACCACTCTCCAGCGTTGGTTAATCATAGACTAGACACGGGGATCCCGTTTTACAGAAAAAATCCACGTGACGAAAAAACGAAGGGTAAAAAACTTCCATGACTCGATTGAGGTTCGGATAGGATTATTTGGGTATGAAACTAACCAGTGACGGCTGAAAGCAGTCACAGTTGTAGAACTCACGGATACCTACGTTTTGACTAGTTGTGGCTCCCGTAGCTCTAAACGAGCCAAGAGTTATGGCCCTCCGAAGAATCGATATCCACAGGGTGCAACATCTACGGTGCAAGGTGCAACATCCGTCCAAAATGACGAAACAGTGTCGTACGACCTTTAGAAATGGGTGCATGGATTGAAAACGGTGCAGTACCATGGTGCACCACTCTCCAGTGTTGGTAAATCATAGACCAGCCACAGGGATCCCGTTTTACAGAAAAAATCCACATGACGAAAAAACGAAGGGTAAAAAACTTCCATGACCTGATTGAGGTTCGGATAGGATTTTTTGGGTATGAAACTAACCAGTGACGGCTGAAAGCTGTCACTGCTGTAGTACTCACAGATACCTTCGTTTTGACTGGTTGTGGCTCCCGTAACTCTAAACGAGCCAAGAGTTATGGCCCTCCGAAGAATCGATATCCAAAGGGTGCAACATCTACGGTGCAAGGTGCAACATCCGTCAAAAATGACGAAACAGTGCCGTACGACATTTAGAAATGGGTGCATGGATTTGAAACAGTGCAGTACCATGGTGCACCACTCTCCAGCGATGGTAAATCATAGACCAGCCGCGGGAATTCCCTTTTACAGAAAAAATCCACGCGACGAAAAAACGAAGGGTAAAAAACTTCCATGACCTAATTGAGGTTCGGATAGGATTTTTTGGTTATGAAACTAACCAGTGACGGTTGAAAGCTGTCACAGCTGTAGTACTCACAGATACCTTCGTTTTGACTGGTTGTGCCTCCCGTAACTCTAAACGAGCCAAGAGTTATGGCCCTCCGAAGAATCGATATCCACAGGGTGCAACATCTACGGTGCAAGGTGCAACATCCGTCCAAAATGACGAAACAGTGCCGTACGACATTTAGAAATGGGTGCATGGTTTGGAAACGGTGCAGTATCATGGTGCACCACTCTCCAGCGTTGGTTAATCATAGACTAGACACGGGGATCCCGTTTTACAGAAAAAATCCACGTGACGAAAAAACGGAGGGTAAAAAACTTCCATGACTCGATTGAGGTTCGGATAGGATTATTTGGGTATGAAACTAACCAGTGACGGCTGAAAGCAGTCACAGTTGTAGAACTCACGGATACCTACGTTTTGACTAGTTGTGGCTCCCGTAGCTCTAAACGAGCCAAGAGTTATGGCCCTCCGAAGAATCGATATCCACAGGGTTCAACATCTACGGTGCAAGGTGCAACATCCGTCCAAAATGACGAAACAGTGTCGTACGACCTTTAGAAATGGGTGCATGGATTGAAAACGGTGCAGTACCATGGTGCACCACTCTCCAGTGTTGGTAAATCATAGACCAGCCACAGGGATCCCGTTTTACAGAAAAAATCCACATGACGAAAAAACGAAGGGTAAAAAACTTCCATGACCTGATTGAGGTTCGGATAGGATTTTTTGGGTATGAAACTAACCAGTGACGGCTGAAAGCTGTCACTGCTGTAGTACTCACAGATACCTTCGTTTTGACTGGTTGTGGCTCCCGTAACTCTAAACGAGCCAAGAGTTATGGCCCTCCGAAGAATCGATATCCACAGGGTGCAACATCTATGGTGCAAGGTGCAACATCCGTCCAAAATGACGAAACAGTGCCGTACGACCTTTAGAAATGGGTGCATGGATTGGAAACGATGCAGTACCATGGTGCACCACTCTCCAGCATTGGTTAATCATAGACCAGAGACGGGGATCCCGTTTTACAGAAAAAATCCACGTGACGAAAAAACGAAAGGTAAAAAACTTCCATGACCCGATTGAGGTTCGGATAGGATTTTTTGGGTATGAAACTAACCAGTGACGGCTGAAAGCAGTCACAGCTGTAGAACTCACAGATACCTTCGTTTTGACTGGTTGTGGCTCCCGTAACTCTAAGCGAGCCAAGAGTTATGGCCCTCCGAAGAATCGATATCCACAGGGTGCAACATCTACGGTGCAAGGTGCAACATCCGTCCAAAATGACGAAACAGTGCCGTACGACCTTTAGAAATGGGTGCATGGATTGGAAACGGTGCAGTACCATGGTGCACCACTCTCCAGCGTTGGTAAATCATAGACCAGCCACGGGGATCCCGTTTTACAGAAAAAATCCACGTGACAAAAAAACGAAGGGTAAAAAACTTCCATGACCCGATTGAGGTTCGGATAGGATTTTTTAGGTATGAAACTAACCAGTGACGGCTGAAATCAGTCACAGCTGTAGAACTCACAGATACCTTCGTTTTGACTGGTTGTGGCTCCCGTAACTCTAAGCGAGCCAAGAGTTATGGCCCTCCGAAGAATCGATATCCACAGGGTGCAACATCAACGGTGCAAGGTGCAACATCCGTCCAAAATGACGAAACAGTGCCGTACGACCTTTAGAAATGGGTGCATGGATTGGAA
The DNA here is from genome assembly GCA_030765085.1 of Allium cepa. Lineage (NCBI taxonomy): Eukaryota > Viridiplantae > Streptophyta > Magnoliopsida > Asparagales > Amaryllidaceae > Allium > Allium cepa. Next base: position 29,029,426 of record CM060943.1, on the reverse strand, counting down.
ACGATGCAGTACCATGGTGCACCACTCTCCAGCGTTGGTTAATCATAGACCAGATACGGGGATCCCGTTTTACAGAAAAAATCCACGTGACAAAAAACGAAGGGTAAAAACCTACCATGACCCGATTGAGGTTCGGATAGGATTTTTTGGGTATGAAACTAACCAGTGACGGCTGAAAGCAGTCACAGCTGTAGAACTCACAGATACCTTCGTTTTGACTGGTTGTGGCTCCCGTAACTCTAAGCGAGCCAAGAGTTATGGCCCTCCGAAGAATCGATATCCACAGGGTGCAACATCTACGGTGCAAGGTGCAACATCCGTCCAAAATGACGAAACAGTGCGTACGACCTTTAGAAACGGGTGCATGGATTGAAAACGGTGCAGTACCATGGTGCACCACTCTCCAGCGTTGGTAAATCATAGACCAGCCACGGGGATCCCGTTTTACAGAAAAAATCCACGTGACGAAAAAACGAAGGGTAAAAAACTTCCATGACCCGATTGAGGTTCGGATAGGATTTTTTGGGTATGAAACTAACCAGTGACGGCTGAAAGCTGTCACAGCTGTAGTACTCACAGATACCTTCGTTTTGACTGGTTGTGGCTCCCGTAGCTCTAAACGAGCCAAGAGTTATGGCCCTCCGAAGAATCGATATCCAAAGGGTGCAACATCTACGGTGCAAGGTGCAACATCCGTCAAAAATGACGAAACAGTGCCGTACGACATTTAGAAATGGGTGCATGGATTTGAAACAGTGCAGTAGCATGGTGCACCACTCTCCAACGATGGTAAATCATAGACCAGCCGCGGGAATTCCCTTTTACAGAAAAAATCCACGCGACGAAAAAACGAAGGGTAAAAAACTTCCATGACCTAATTGAGGTTCGGATAGGATTTTTTGGTTATGAAACTAACCAGTGACGGTTGAAAGCTGTCATAGCTGTAGTACTCACAGATACCTTCGTTTTGACTGGTTGTGCCTCCCGTAACTCTAAACGAGCCAAGAGTTATGGCCCTCCGAAGAATCGATATCCACAGGGTGCAACATCTACGGTGCAAGGTGCAACATCCGTCCAAAATGACGAAACAGTGCCGTACGACCTTTAGAAATGGGTGCATGGTTTGGAAACGGTGCAGTACCATGGTGCACCACTCTCCAGCATTGGTTAATCATAGACCAGAGACGGGGATCCCGTTTTACAGAAAAAATCCACGTGACGAAAAAACGAAGGGTAAAAAACTTCCATGACCCGATTGAGGTTCGGATAGGATTATTTGGGTATGAAACTAACCAGTGACGGCTGAAAGCAGTCACAGTTGTAGAACTCACGGATACCTACGTTTTGACTAGTTGTGGCTCCCGTAGCTCTAAACGAGCCAAGAGTTATGGCCCTCCGAAGAATCGATATCCACAGGGTGCAACATCTACGGTGCAAGGTGCAACATCCGTCCAAAATGACGAAACAGTGTCGTACGACATTTAGAAATGGGTGCATGGATTGAAAACGGTGCAGTACCATGGTGCACCACTCTCCAGTGTTGGTAAATCATAGACCAGCCACGGGGATCCCGTTTTACAGAAAAAATCCACGTGACGAAAAAACGAAGGGTAAAAAACTTCCATGACCTGATTGAGGTTCGGATAGGATTTTTTGGGTATGAAACTAACCAGTGACGGCTGAAAGCTGTCACTGCTGTGGTACTCACAGATACCTTCGTTTTGACTGGTTGTGGCTCCCGTAACTCTAAACGAGCCAAGAGTTATGGCCCTCCGAAGAATCGATATCCACAGGGTGCAACATCTATGGTGCAAGGTGCAACATCCGTCCAAATTGACGAAACAGTGCCGTACGACATTTAGAAATGGGTGCATGGATTGGAAACGATGCAGTACCATGGTGCACCACTCTCCAGCATTGGTTAATCATAGACCAGAGACGGGGATCCCGTTTTACAGAAAAAATCCACGTGACGAAAAAACGAAGGGTAAAAAACTACCATGACTCGATTGAGGTTCGGATAGGATTTTTTGGGTATGAAACTAACCAGTGACGGCTGAAAGCAGTCACAGCTGTAGAACTCACAGATACCTTCGTTTTGACTGGTTGTGGCTCCCGTAACTCTAAGCGAGCCAAGAGTTATGGCCCTCCGAAGAATCGATATCCACAGGGTGCAACATCTACGGTGCAAGGTGCAACATCCGTCCAAAATGACGAAACAGTGCCGTACGACCTTTAGAAATGGGTGCATGGATTGGAAACGGTGCAGTACCATGGTGCACCACTCTCCAGCGTTGGTAAATCATAGACCAGCCACGGGGATCCCGTTTTACAGAAAAAATCCACGTGACGAAAAAACGAAGGGTAAAAAACTTCCATGACCCGATTGAGGTTCGGATAGGATTTTTTGGGTATGAAACTAACCAGTGACGGCTGAAAGCAGTCACAGCTGTAGAACTCACAGATACCTTCGTTTTGACTGGTTGTGGCTCCCGTAACTCTAAGCGAGCCAAGAGTTATGGCCCTCCGAAGAATCGATATCCACAGGGTGCAACATCTACGGTGCAAGGTGCAACATCCGTCCAAAATGACGAAACAGTGCCGTACGACCTTTAGAAATGGGTGCATGGATTGGAAACGGTGCAGTACCATGGTGCACCACTCTCCAGCATTGGTAAATCATAGACCAGCCACGGGGATCCCGTTTTACAGAAAAAATCCACGTGACGAAAAAACGAAGGGTAAAAAACTTCCATGACCCGATTGAGGTTCGGATACGATTTTTTAGGTATGAAACTAACCAGTGACGGCTGAAAGCAGTCACAGCTGTAGAACTCACAGATACCTTCGTTTTGACTGGTTGTGGCTCCCGTAACTCTAAGCGAGCCAAGAGTTATGGCCCTCCGAAGAATCGATATCCACAGGGTGCAACATCTACGGTGCAAGGTGCAACATCCGTCCAAAATGACGAAACAGTGCCGTACGACCTTTAGAAATGGGTGCATGGATTGGAAACGGTGCAGTACCATGGTGCACCACTCTCCAGCGTTGGTAAATCATAGACCAGCCACGGGGATCCCGTTTTACAGAAAAAATCCACGTGACGAAAAAACGAAGGGTAAAAAACTTCCATGACCCATTGAGGTTCGGATAGGATTTTTTGGGTATGAAACTAACCAGTGACGGCTGAAAGCTGTCACAGCTGTAGTACTCACAGATACCTTCATTTTGACTGGTTGTGGCTCCCGTAACTCTAAACGAGCCAAGAGTTATGGCCCTCCGAAGAATCGATATCCAAAGGGTGCAACATCTACGGTGCAAGGTGCAACATCCGTCAAAAATGACGAAACAGTGCCGTACGACATTTAGAAATGGGTGCATGGATTTGAAACAGTGCAGTACCATGGTGCACCACTCTCCAGCGATGGTAAATCATAGACCAGCCGCGGGAATTCCCTTTTACAGAAAAAATCCACGCGACGAAAAAACGAAGGGTAAAAAACTTCCATGACCTAATTGAGGTTCGGATAGGATTTTTTGGTTATGAAACTAACCAGTGACGGTTGAAAGCTGTCACAGCTGTTGTACTCACAGATACCTTCGTTTTGACTGGTTGTGCCTCCCGTAACTCTAAACGAGCCAAGAGTTATGGCCCTCCGAAGAATCGATATCCACAGGGTGCAACATCTACGGTGCAAGGTGCAACATCCGTCCAAAATGACGAAACAGTGCCGTACGACCTTTAGAAATGGGTGCATGGTTTGGAAACGGTGCAGTATCATGGTGCACCACTCTCCAGCGTTGGTTAATCATAGACTAGACACGGGGATCCCGTTTTACAGAAAAAATCCACGTGACGAAAAAACGAAGGGTAAAAAACTTCCATGACCCGATTGAGGTTCGGATAGGATTATTTGGGTATGAAACTAACCAGTGACGGCTGAAAGCAGTCACAGTTGTAGAACTCACGGATACCTACGTTTTGACTAGTTGTGGCTCCCGTAGCTCTAAACGAGCCAAGAGTTATGGCCCTCCGAAGAATCGATATCCACAGGGTGCAACATCTACGGTGCAAGGTGCAACATCCGTCCAAAATGACGAAACAGTGTCGTACGACCTTTAGAAATGGGTGCATGGATTGAAAACGGTGCAGTACCATGGTGCACCACTCTCCAGTGTTGGTAAATCATAGACCAGCCACGGGGATCCCTTTTTACAGAAAAAATCCACATGACGAAAAAACGAAGGGTAAAAAACTTCCATGACCTGATTGAGGTTCGGATAGGATTTTTTGGGTATGAAACTAACCAGTGACGGCTGAAAGCTGTCACTGCTGTAGTACTCACAGATACCTTCGTTTTGACTGGTTGTGGCTCCCGTAACTCTAAACGAGCCAAGAGTTATGGCCCTCCGAAGAATCGATATCCACAGGGTGCAACATCTATGGTGCAAGGTGCAACATCCGTCCAAAATGACGAAACAGTGCCGTACGACCTTTAGAAATGGGTGCATGGATTGGAAACGATGCAGTACCATGGTGCACCACTCTTCAGCATTGGTTAATCATAGACCAGAGACGGGGATCCCGTTTTACAGAAAAAATCCACGTGACGAAAAAACGAAGGGTAAAAAACTACCATGACTCGATTGAGGTTCGGATAGGATTTTTTGGGTATGAAACTAACCAGTGACGGCTGAAAGCAGTCACAGCTGTAGAACTCACAGATATCTTCGTTTTGACTGGTTGTGGCTCCCGTAACTCTAAGCGAGCCAAGAGTTATGGCCCTCCGAAGAATCGATATCCACAGGGTGCAACATCTACGGTGCAAGGTGCAACATCCGTCCAAAATGACGAAACAGTGCCGTACGACCTTTAGAAATGGGTGCATGGATTGGAAACGGTGCAGTACCATGGTGCACCACTCTCCAGCGTTGGTAAATCATAGACCAGCCACAGGGATCCCGTTTTACAGAAAAAATCCACGTGACGAAAAAACGAAGGGTAAAAAACTTCCATGACCCGATTGAGGTTTGACGCAGCGGATAATTCGGAAATAAACTTCAATCTGTGAATGTAGCAATCGGTGAGTTGAAAATACTGCAAGGCCCAAATCCGTTGATCAGAAGATACCGGATTCTAGCTATCTTCGTCTCGTTGATCGCGCACGATACCGAGAAAGAAGATCTACGATTCTTCGGACGTTTATCTAGCGCACTAGATACCGTGAATCGGCTTCTGCAATAGTTGAATCGAGCGCACTCGATTATCCGAAAGAGGAGATAGGAGATTACACTCAACTACCAATTGGTATGAAAGCACAAAGCTAACAAAAGCAAATTTTATTCAATATTCAACCACCTAAAAATGTACAACACACCCACTATTTATAGCTTGACACAACCGGCCCCTTTACCCTGTTGCCGACTCATAGACTCCGACTCATCACAAGTTGTTGCCGACCTAACACTCGCGACTCAACCTCTTTATAACAGAGCAACAAACCACCGACTCATGCCTGGCCGACTTAACCAAGTACGACGCACACACGACTCAACGTATTTACATACATGTCCGACTCAAAAGTAACCGACTCAACAAGCCTGCCAATACAACTCCTCCGACTCAAGAACATGACGACTCACGACTCATACAAGACCGACTCAAGCGCATGCCGACTCATCTCCTTGCCGCTTCAACTGTCTCCGACTCAAGTCTTCACTTGCTGGTTTTTCCCTTTGCTTCCTGTTAAGTCGTAGACGACTTATGCGAATGTCTTTAGGTCGTAGCATCTTCTCCTGATCTTGGTTAACTCGTATACGACTCAAGCCCTCTTCGTTAAGTCGTATACGACTCAAATCTGCCTCCTTGATACAGCTTGAATTGTTGTTAACTCGGACCTTGCTATCCCGTGACCCATTAAGTCGGAAACGACTCATCCCTGTGTTGAGTCGTGGACGACTCATCAAACTCGAATTCCTCCAAGCTTTGTTAAACCGGCACCGACTCATGCTCCCCCTATCTCGTGACCGACTCATCAAGCATGCACGTTTCAAGCTTGTGTACGACTCACGGGTTAAATTCGAAGCTCCTTGACTCGTGCACGATTTAATATGGTTTAACTTCTGAATTCCTATAAGCCTTGCTGCATCATCCTCCCCTGGTTGAGAAAAATTCGACCTCGAATTTGCAAATTCTTTCTCATCAAAATGTTCATCCCCATGATACGGAATTAAATGTTTAACGTTAAAAACATCAGAAGTATAAACATCATCTGGTAATTGTAATCGATAAGCATTCTCATTAATCTTCTTCAAAACTTCAACTGGACCAATTTTCCTGGCCTTTAACTTGTTGTAAGCACCCACCGGAAAACGATCTTTTGTCAATATAGCATAAACCAAATCACCTTCTTTAAATTCAACATTTCGACGTTTCAAATCTGCAGACTTCTTATATTTCTCATTCGATTTCTCCAATCGTTCCTGAGCGATTTTATGACATTCCGTCAGCTCTTCAACAAAATCAGCAGCTCGTTTAACTGTACCCTTAGGTTGTGATACTACAGCTAAATCCAATGGTCCCCTGGGTAAACTTGAATAAACAATCTGAAACGGACTGAATCCTGTGCTACGATTCACTGCATGATTATGAGCAAATTCAGCTTGGCATAATTTCATGTCCCAACTTCTCAAATTATCTTGTACAAGACAACGCAACAAATTTCCCAATGACCTGTTAACAACCTCCGTTTGTCCGTCTGTTTGTGGGTGATAAGCACTACTAAATTTCAGTTTCGTTCCCACCATCTTCCACAAACTCAACCAAAAGTGACTCAGAAAACGAGTATCTCGATCAGAAACAATAGATTCGGGCAATCCATGAAGTCGATAAATCTCCTTGAAAAATAGCTGTGCGACTCGAACTGCATCTGCTGTCTTCTTGCAAGCAACAAAATGTGCCATCTTTGAAAATCTGTCCACCACAACAAATATCGAATCATTTCCCCTTTGAGTTCTCGGCAAACCCAAAACGAAATCCATGCTAATATCAACCCATGGCTTAGATGGTACTGGTAATGGCATATATAATCCTGCATTCGTTGCTGTCCCCTTTGAAACTTGGCAAATATGACATCGCTCTACGAATCTTTCAACCTCTTTTCTCATCGACGGCCAAAAGTAAGACTGCGAAATCAACTGTAAAGTACGATCACGGCCCACATGCCCCTCTTCATGTAACTCCTTCACAATCTTCATCCTCAGACTACAATCCGGAATACATAAACGATTTCCTTTAAACAGAAAACCATCAACCAACATGAATTCATCGGTACTTCCATCCTTTACTTTCTCAACATATTTCACAAAGTAAGGATCTCCTTCAATCATCTCAGGCAACATTTCAAACCCCGTCACTTCAACCTTCATTGTCGTTAGTAAATGACTCCTCCTACTTAAAGCATCAGCTACCCGATTTGTCACCCCTGCTTTGTGCTTAACGACAAAAGTAAACTGCTGTAAATAAGAAATCCATGATGCATGTCTCGCTGAAATTTTATCCTGTCCCTGTAAATGTTTCAAAGCTTCATGATCTGTGTAAAGAACAAATTCCTTCTGAAATAAGTAATGTCTCCAATGTTTAACAGCCTGAACAACAGCATAAAATTCAACGTCATATGTACTGTATCTCATCTTTGCCCCTGACAGTTTCTCGCTGAAATAAGCAACTGGCTTCCCATTCTGGCTCAGAACTCCTCCAATTCCCACCTTCGAAGCATCAGTATGCAATTCAAATAACAGCTGGAAATTTGGTAGAACAAGAATAGGTGCTGACGTTAACAATTCCTTGATTCTCTCGAAAGCAACCCCCGCTTCTTCTGACCACACAAACTGTTTTCCCTTCATGCAATCAGTCACTGGAGCCATCACGCTACTGAAGTGTGGAATGAATCTTCGGTAGAATGATGCTAGCCCATGAAAACTTCTCACTTCTGTAATTGTCTTTGGCTGTGGCCAATTCCTGACTGCTTCAACTTTGCTCTGGTCAACTTGGATTCCTTCCCCTGAAACAACATAACCCAGGAATAAAACAGTAGGTGTCATAAACACACATTTCTTTGTAGCAGCATAAAATTGTTCTTCTCGAAGAATAAGCAACACTTCCCTCAAATGTAGAACATGCTCCTCCGTACTTCTGCTATAAATCAGAATATCATCGAAATACACCACGACAAACTTCCCAATGAATGGTCGAAAGATTTGATTCATCACCCGCATGAATGTACTAGGTGCATTAGACAACCCAAATGGCATAACCAACCATTCGTACAACCCTTCTCTAGTTTTGAAAGCTGTCTTCCATTCATCTCCAGGTCTGATTCGAATCTGATGATAACCACTCTTCAAATCAATCTTCGAAAATATAGTTGCCCCACTCAACTGATCTAACAAATCATCCAACCTCGGCATAGGAAATCTGTAACGAACAGTGATCTTATTCAAAGCTCTACTATCAGTGCACATCCTCCAAGTTCCGTCCTTCTTTGGTACTAACAATGCAGGCACAGCACACGGACTCAAACTTTCCTGGATACGACCCTGCTCAAGCAACTCTTCCACCTGCCTTCGTAACTCCTCATGTTCCTTCGGACTCATTCTGTAATGTGGCCGGTGTGGTAACACTGCTCCCGGAACAAGATCAATCTGATGTTGAATGTCTCTAAGTGGCGGTAACTCCTTCGGTAACTCATCTGGAAAGACATCTTCAAACTCTTTCAAAACTGGCTTTGCTTCTTCGGGAATCTCAACTTCGTCACTACTCTCTCTCCCAATCAAAAGAAACACTTCAGGTTCTTCCTCGACTTCCTTGACAAACTCCTTCAAAGTCAACAGAGTTTTCAATTCTTCAATCTCTTCTAGCTTGCTCTCCTTCTGTTGCTGTCTCTTGGGAACCAAAGTGATCTTAGTACCCTCGAACATGAAACTGTAACTGTTGGCACGACCGTCATGCTGTACTGCTCTGTCAAACTGCCATGGTCTGCCCAACAATAAGTGACAAACATCCATATCTACGACATCACACCAAATTTCATCCTTATACTTTTTCCCAATCGAAAAATTAACACAAGCTCTTCGACACACTTTCACTTCACCTCCCTTCCTTAACCATGCTAGCTTGTATGGTTTAGGATGCTTCTCGGTCTTCAAGTTCAACTTTCTAACTGCCTCTGTAGAAATAATATTATCACAACTTCCCGCATCAATAACGAACTTGCAGACTTTTCCCAGAATAGTACATGTCGATTGAAAAATATTGCTTCTCAGCCAACTACAATCCTCCTCTTGCTTTGGTGTCAAACAACTTCTCCTCAACATAAGATTACAACCTTCATCACCCGACACTTCTTCTTCCTCCTCAACATAAAGTGTATTTGAACATTCTGCCTCCTCACCATCATCTGCCTCAACCTCTGCAACCATGGTCCTCTTCTTCGGCTTCGGACACTCATTGCTTTTATGACCAAACTCCTGACAGTTATAGCATTTGAAAACAGTACTAGCCTTCGCTTTCTCAGCCTCCTTCACCACTGGCTTACTGACAGGTTTAGGAACATGAGAACTTCCACTGACCCCCTTCACCGGATTATTGGAATTAGTAAACACACCACCTCCACGCCTTCCCTGCTTCTCCCAAGCCAACGCCTTTTGATGTGCCTCCGCCACAGATCTTGGATCGAACATATTAACCATATCCTGAATCTGCATTCTCAAACCCCCAATGAATCTAGCAGTCAGCTGTTCTTCTGTCTCCATGATATCATTCCTGGCAATGAGTTGGTAGAATTCATCAGCATAATCACTAACAGATTTTGTCCCTTGCCTCAGATTCTGCAACCTTTGGTACATAAGTGACTGGTAATTATAAGGTAAGAAAGTAGATCTCATCAACTTCTTCATCTTCTCCCAAGATTCTATCTTTGACTTCCCCATTCGTTCACGAGTAAGTTTAGTTTGCTGCCACCATGCCAATGCTCTTCCCCTCAGCCTTGTAGCAACTAACTTCACCCTTCTATTCTCCGGCACCTCCTTGAAATCAAAGATTTCCTCCACATTAGATAACCAATCCAAAAACTCCTCAGCAACCATCCCTCCTTTAAATTCTGGAATCTCCATTTTCATACCCGATTCCCATCGACGATCATCCTCAATATCCCGATAAGAATTCCAAACTTGGTCTCGATCTCGATAATGAATACTTGCTCTATCACCCTCTTCAACAAAATCAAAAGTACGCCTACATCGATCTCGACCAATGTCATCCCTTCGTTCATGCATGCTTCGTTGACTATGTCTCTCTTCATCTCTATATGCTTCATGGTCAAATTCACGATGACTTCTTCTCTCTTCATGTGCATAGTCCTGATGATCTCTTCGTGATGAAATTGATGTTTCTCTTTTATCTCTACAAGAATGTGGTGATACCCTCCTCGCTTCCGTAACCGATGGCGAAACTCGGTTTCCTCCATGGTTCGAGTTTGGTGATCTCCTCCTTTGATTCAAATCATTCATCAATCTCTCCAATTTACCAATGCCTTCATCAAATTTTTCATTAATACGTTGTTCCATAAGTTCAGCTTCTTCTCTACGATACAAAGCTTCAACGTTTTGATGTCGATTAGCTCTCCTCGGTGGCATGGTTGAAAACTTCACAAACACTTCAACAATTCACTCACAAAATTTCAAAACTTCACACAAGATAACAACCAACAATGTCTCGGCTATGCTTATATACGGCTCTACCTTAACTCGGCACAGTTGGATCGGCACACTTAGCTCGGCAAAGAATGTACACTTCACAAAGTTCGGCCTTAGCCCGGCTATGCTTGACTCGGTTCAACGCGCACGACTTATAGATAGGTCGGCACGGCTTCACTCAAGTATCACAGCCAATCCCTTAACTCGGCAACGAGTTAACGACTCAAGATAAAGTCGGCTCCAACTTATCTCGGCCTTCAACGCAATCCTTGGCTCGACTCAACTAGCTCGTCCAACCCCTAGCTCGCACAAAGTATCTCGGCTCAACCTTAGATCGGTCTCAACAATTCACAAGGCTCGGCCTAACTTCTTTCCTTGGCGCGCAAACACCAATTCAAACCCCAAACAAAGTCCCACTCCTCGATCCAAAATGCAATGGATCAAACACCCCAACTTTGTTGCAACTTCACTATGAACACAACGAACAACTTCAAACTTCAAAAACTTCAAAACTTGGCTCCAAGAATCAACTTAGCTATGATTGGCTAAGTATGGCTCTGATACCAATAATGACGCAGCGGATAATTCGGAAATAAACTTCAATCTGTGAATGTAGCAATCGGTGAGTTGAAAATACTGCAAGGCCCAAATCCGTTGATCAGAAGATACCGGATTCTAGCTATCTTCGTCTCGTTGATCGCGCACGATACCGAGAAAGAAGATCTACGATTCTTCGGACGTTGATCTAGCGCACTAGATACCGTGAATCGGCTTCTGCAATCGTTGAATCGAGCGCACTCGATTATCCGAAAGAGGAGATAGGAGATTACACTCAACTACCAATTGGTATGAAAGCACAAAGCTAACAAAAGGAAATTTTATTCAATATTCAACCACCTAAAAATGTACAACACACCCACTATTTATAGCTTGACACAACCGGCCCCTTTACCCTGTTGCCGACTCATAGACTCCGACTCATCACAAGTTGTTGCCGACCTAACACTCGCGACTCAACCTCTTTATAACAGAGCAACAAACCACCGACTCATGCCTGGCCGACTTAACCAAGTACGACCCACACACGACTCAACGTATTTACATACATGTCCGACTCAAAAGTAACCGACTCAACAAGCCTGCCAATACAACTCCTCCGACTCAAGAACATGACGACTCACGACTCATACAAGACCGACTCAAGCGCATGCCGACTCATCTCCTTGCCGCTTCAACTGTCTCCGACTCAAGTCTTCACTTGCTGGTTTTTCCCTTTGCTTCCTGTTAAGTCGTAGACGACTTATGCGAATGTCTTTAGGTCGTAGCATCTTCTCCTGATCTTGGTTAACTCGTATACGACTCAAGCCCTCTTCGTTAAGTCGTGTACGACTCAAATCTGCCTCCTTGATACAGCTTGAATTGTTGTTAACTCGGACCTTGCTATCCCGTGCCCCATTAAGTCGGAAACGACTCATCCCTGTGTTGAGTCGTGGACGACTCATCAAACTCGAATTCCTCCAAGCTTTGTTAAACCGGCACCGACTCATGCTCCCCCTATCTCATGACCGACTCATCAAGCATGCACGTTTCAAGCTTGTGTACGACTCACGGGTTAAATTCGAAGCTCCTTGACTCGTGCACGATTTAATATGGTTTAACTTCTGAATTCCTATAAGCCTTGCTGCATCAAGGTTCGGATAGGATTTTTTGGGTATGAAACTAACCAGTGACGGCTGAAAGCAGTCACAGCTGTAGAACTCACAGATACCTTCGTTTTGACTGGTTGTGGCTCCCGTAACTCTAAGCGAGCCAAGAGTTATGGCCCTCCGAAGAATCGATATCCACAGGGTGCAACATCTACGGTGCAAGGTGCAACATCCGTCCAAAATGACGAAACAGTGCCGTACGACCTTTAGAAATGGGTGCATGGATTGGAAACGGTGCAGTACCATGGTGCACAACTCTCCAGCGTTGGTAAATCATAGACCAGCCACGGGAATCCCGTTTTACAGAAAAAATCCACGTGACGAAAAAACGAAGGGTAAAAAACTTCCATGACCCGATTGAGGTTCGGATAGGATTTTTTAGGTATGAAACTAACCAGTGACGGCTGAAAGCTGTCACAGATGTAGAACTCACAGATACCTTCGTTTTGACTGGTTGTGGCTCCCGTAACTCTAAACGAGCCAAGAGTTATGGCCCTCCGAAGAATCGATATCCACAGGGTGCAACATCTATGGTGCAAGGTGCAACATCCGTCCAAAATGACGAAACAGTGCCGTACGACCTTTAGAAATGGGTGCATGGATTGGAAACGTTGCAGTACCATGGTGCACCACTCTCCAGCGTTGGTTAATCATAGACCAGATACGGGGATCCCGTTTTACAGAAAAAATCCACGTGACGAAAAAACGAAGGGTAAAAAACTACCATGACCCGATTGAGGTTCGGATAGGATTTTTTGGGTATGAAACTAACCAGTGACGGCTGAAAGCAGTCACAGCTGTAGAACTCACAGATACCTTCGTTTTGACTGGTTGTGGCTCCCGTAACTCTAAGCGAGCCAAGAGTTATGGCCCTCCGAAGAATCGATATCCACAGGGTGCAACATCTATGGTGCAAGGTGCAACATCCGTCCAAAATGACGAAACAGTGCCGCACGACATTTAGAAATGGGTGCATGGATTGGAAACGATGCAGTACCATGGTGCACCACTCTCCAGCATTGGTTAATCATAGACCAGAGACGGGGATCCCGTTTTACAGAAAAAATCCACGTGACGAAAAAACGAAGGGTAAAAAACTACCATGACTCGATTGAGGTTCGGATAGGATTTTTTGGGTATGAAACTAACCAGTGACGGCTGAAACAGTCACAGCTGTAGAACTCACAGATACCTTCGTTTTGACTGGTTGTGGCTCCCGTAACTCTAAGCGAGCCAAGAGTTATGGCCCTCCGAAGAATCGATATCCACAGGGTGCAACATCTACGGTGCAAGGTGCAACATCCGTCCAAAATGACGAAACAGTGCCGTACGACCTTTAGAAATGGGTGCATGGATTGGAAACGGTGCAGTACCATGGTGCACCACTCTCCAGCGTTGGTAAATCATAGACCAGCCACGGGGATCCCGTTTTACAGAAAAAATCCACGTGACGAAAAAACGAAGGGTGAAAAACTTCCATGACCCGATTGAGGTTCGGATAGGATTTTTTGGGTATGAAACTAACCAGTGACGGCTGAAAGCAGTCACAGCTGTAGAACTCACAGATACCTTCGTTTTGACTGGTTGTGGCTCCCGTAACTCTAAGCGAGCCAAGAGTTATGGCCCTCCGAAGAATCGATATCCACAGGGTGCAACATCTACGGTGCAAGGTGCAACATCCGTCCAAAATGACGAAACAGTACCGTACGACCTTTAGAAATGGGTGCATGGATTGGAAACGGTGCAGTACCATGGTGCACCACTCTCCAGCGTTGGTAAATCATAAACCAGCCACGGGGATCCCGTTTTACAGAAAAAATCCACGTGACGAAAAAACGAAGGGTAAAAAACTTCCATGACCCGATTGAGGTTCAGATAGGATTTTTTGGGTATGAAACTAACCAGTGACGGCTGAAAGCAGTCACAGCTGTAGAACTCACAGATACCTTCGTTTTGACTGGTTGTGGCTCCCGTAACTCTAAGCGAGCCAAGAGTTATGGCCCTCCGAAGAATCGATATCCACAGGGTGCAACATCTACGGTGCAAGGTGCAACATCCGTCCAAAATGACGAAACAGTGCGTACGACCTTTAGAAACGGGTGCATAGATTGAAAACGGTGCAGTACCATGGTGCACCACTCTCCAGCGTTGGTAAATCATAGACCAGCCACGGGGATCCCGTTTTACAGAAAAAATCCACGTGACGAAAAAACGAAGGGTAAAAAACTTCCATGACCCGATTGAGGTTCGGATAGGATTTTTTGGGTATGAAACTAACCAGTGACGGCTGAATGCTGTCACAGCTGTAGTACTCACAGATACCTTCGTTTTGACTGGTTGTGGCTCCCGTAACTCTAAACGAGCCAAGAGTTATGGCCCTCCGAATAATCGATATCCAAAGGGTGCAACATCTACGGTGCAAGGTGCAACATCCGTCAAAAATGACGAAACAGTGCCGTACGACATTTAGAAATGGGTGCATGGATTTGAAACAGTGCAGTACAATGGTGCGCCACTCTCCAGCGATGGTAAATCATAGACCAGCCACGGGGATCCCGTTTTACAGAAAAAATCCACGTGACGAAAAAACGAAGGGTAAAAAACTTCCATGACCCAATTGAGGTTCGGATAGGATTTTTTGGTTATGAAACTAACCAGTGACGGTTGAAAGCTGTCACAGCTGTAGTACTCACAGATACCTTCTTTTTGACTGGTTGTGGCTCCCGTAACTCTAAACGAGCCAAGAGTTATGGCCCTCCGAAGAATCGATATCCACAGGGTGCAACATCTACGGTGCAAGGTGCAACATCCGTCCAAAATGACGAAACAGTGCCGTACGACCTTTAGAAATGGGTGCATGGATTGGAAACGGTGCAGTATCATGGTGCACCACTCTCCAGCGTTGGTTAATCATAGACCAGACACGGGGATCCCATTTTACAGAAAAAATCCACGTGACGAAAAAACGAAGGGTAAAAAACTTCCATGACCCGATTGAGGTTCGGATAGGATTATTTGGGTATGAAACTAACCAGTGACGGCTGAAAGCAGTCACAGTTGTAGAACTCACGGATACCTACGTTTTGACTGGTTGTGGCTCCCGTAGCTCTAAACGAGCCAAGAGTTATGGCCCTCCGAAGAATCGATATCCACAGGGTGCAACATCTACGGTGCAAGGTGCAACATCCGTCCAAAATGACGAAACAGTGCGTACGACCTTTAGAAACGGGTGCATGGATTGAAAACGGTGCAGTACCATGGTGCACCACTCTCCAGCGTTGGTAAATCATAGACCAGCCACGGGGATCCCGTTTTACAGAAAAAATCCACGTGACGAAAAAACGAAGGGTAAAAAACTTCCATGACCCGATTGAGGTTCGGATAGGATTTTTTGGGTATGAAACTAACCAGTGACGGCTGAATGCTGTCACAGCTGTAGTACTCACAGATACCTTCGTTTTGACTGGTTGTGGCTCCCGTAACTCTAAACGAGCCAAGAGTTATGGCCCTCCGAATAATCGATATCCAAAGGGTGCAACATCTACGGTGCAAGGTGCAACATCCGTCAAAAATGACGAAACAGTGCCGTACGACATTTAGAAATGGGTGCATGGATTTGAAACAGTGCAGTACAATGGTGTGCCACTCTCCAGCAATGGTAAATCATAGACCAGCCACGGGGATCCCGTTTTACAGAAAAAATCCACGTGACGAAAAAACGAAGGGTAAAAAACTTCCATGACCCAATTGAGGTTCGGATAGGATTTTTTGGTTATGAAACTAACCAGTGACGGTTGAAAGCTGTCACAGCTGTAGTACTCACAGATACCTTCTTTTTGACTGGTTGTGGCTCCCGTAACTCTAAACGAGCCAAGAGTTATGGCCCTCCGAAGAATCGATATCCACAGGGTGCAACATCTACGGTGCAAGGTGCAACATCCGTCCAAAATGATGAAACAGTGTCGTACGACCTTTAGAAATGGGTGCATGGATTGGAAACGGTGCAGTATCATGGTGCACCACTCTCCAGCGTTGGTTAATCATAGACCAGACACGGGGATCCCATTTTACAGAAAAAATCCACGTGACGAAAAAACGAAGGGTAAAAAACTTCCATGAACCGATTGAGGTTCGGATAGGATTATTTGGGTATGAAACTAACCAGTGACGGCTGAAAGCAGCCACAGTTGTAGAACTCACGGATACCTACGTTTTGACTGGTTGTGGCTCCCGTAGCTCTAAACGAGCCAAGAGTTATGGCCCTCCGAAGAATCGATATCCACAGGGTGCAACATCTATGGTGCAAGGTGCAACATCCGTCCAAAATGAGGAAACAGTGTCGTACGACCTTTAGAAATGGGTGCATGGATTGAAAACGGTGCAGTACCATGGTGCACCACTCTCCAGCGTTGGTAAATCATAGACCAGCCACGGGGATCCCGTTTTACAGAAAAAATCCACATGACGAAAAAACGAAGGGTAAAAAACTTCCATGACCCGATTGAGGTTCGGATAGGATTTTTTGGGTATGAAACTAACCAGTGACGGCTGAAAGCTGTCACAGCTTTAGTACTCACAGATACCTTCGATTTGACTGGTTGTGGCTCCCGTAACTCTAAACGAGCCAAGAGTTATGGCCCTCCGAAGAATCGATATCCATAGGGTGCAACGTCTACGGTGCAAGGTGCAACATCCGTCCAAAATGACGAAACAGTGCGTACGACCTTTAGAAATGGGTGCATGGATTGAAAACGGTGCAGTACCATGGTGCACCACTCTCCAGCGTTGGTCAATCATAGACCAGCCACGGGGATCCCGTTTTACAGAAAAAATCCACGTGACGAAAAAACGAAGGGTAAAAAACTTCCATGACCCGATTGAGGTTCGGATAGGATTTTTTGGGTATGAAACTAACCAGTGACGGCTGAAAGCTGTCACAGCTATAGTACTCACAGATACCTTCGTTTTGACTGGTTGTGGCTCCCGTTACTCTAAACGAGCCAAGAGTTATGGCCTTGCGAAGAATCGATATCCACAGGGTGCAACATCTACGGTGCAAGGTGCAACATCCGTCCAAAATGACGAAACAGTGCGTACGACCTTTAGAAACGGGTGCATGGATTGAAAACGGTGCAGTACCATGGTGCACCACTCTCCAGCGTTGGTAAATCATAGACCAGCCACGGGGATCCCGTTTTACAGAAAAAATCCACGTGACGAAAAAACGAAGGGTAAAAAACTTCCATGACCCGATTGAGGTTCGGATAGGATTTTTTGGGTATGAAACTAACCAGTGACGGCTGAAAGCAATCACAGCTGTAGAACTCACAGATACCTTCGTTTTGACTGGTTGTGGCTCCCGTAACTCTAAGCGAGCCAAGAGTTATGGCCCTCCGAAGAATCGATATCCACAGGGTGCAACATCTACGGTGCAAGGTGCAACATCCGTCCAAAGTGATGAAACAGTGCGTACGACCTTTAGAAACGGGTGCATGGATTGAAAACCGTGCAGTACCATGGTGCACCACTCTCCAGCGTTGGTAAATCATAGACCAGCCACGGGGATCCCGTTTTACAGAAAAAATCCACGTGACGAAAAAACGGAGGGTAAAAAACTTCCATGACCCGATTGAGGTTCGGATAGGATTTTTTGGGTATGAAACTAACCAGTGACGGCTGAATGCTGTCACAGCTGTAGTACTCACAGATACCTTCGTTTTGACTGGTTGTGGCTCCCGTAACTCTAAACGAGCCAAGAGTTATGGCCCTCCGAATAATCGATATCCAAAGGGTGCAACATCTACGGTGCAAGGTGCAACATCCGTCAAAAATGACGAAACAGTGCCGTACGACATTTAGAAATGGGTGCATGGATTTGAAACAGTGCAGTACAATGGTGCACCACTCTCCAGCGATGGTAAATCATAGACCAGCCGTGGGAATTCCCTTTTACAGAAAAAATCCACGTGACGAAAAAACGAAGGGTAAAAAACTTCCATGACCCAATTGAGGTTCGGATAGGATTTTTTGGTTATGAAACTAACCAGTGACGGTTGAAAGCTGTCACAGCTGTAGTACTCACAGATACCTTCTTTTTGACTAGTTGTGGCTCCCGTAACTCTAAACGAGCCAAGAGTTATGGCCCTCCGAAGAATCGATATCCACAGGGTGCAACATCTACGGTGCAAGGTGCAACATCCGTCCAAAATGACGAAACAGTGCCGTACGACCTTTAGAAATGGGTGCATGGATTGGAAACGGTGCAGTATCATGGTGCACCACTCTCCAGCGTTGGTTAATCATAGACCAGACACGGGGATCCCGTTTTACAGAAAAAATCCACGTGACGAAAAAACGAAGGGTAAAAAACTTCCATGACCCGATTGAGGTTCGGATAGGATTATTTGGGTATGAAACTAACCAGTGACGGCTGAAAGCAGTCACAGTTGTAGAACTCACGGATACCTACGTTTTGACTTGTTGTGGCTCCCGTAGCTCTAAACGAGCCAAGAGTTATGGCCCTCCGAAGAATCGATATCCACAGGGTGCAACATCTACGGTGCAAGGTGCAACATCCGTCGAAAATGACGAAACAGTGTCGTACGACCTTTAGAAATGGGTGCATGGATTGAAAACGGTGCAGTACCATGGTGCACCACTCTCCAGCGTTGGTAAATCATAGACCAGCCACGGGGATCCCGTTTTACAGAAAAAATCCACATGACGAAAAAACGAAGGGTAAAAAACTTCCATGACCCGATTGAGGTTCGGATAGGATTTTTTGGGTATGAAACTAACCAGTGACGGCTGAAAGCGGTCACGGCTTTAGTACTCACAGATACCTTCGATTTGACTGGTTGTGGCTCCCGTAACTCTAAACGAGCCAAGAGTTATGGCCCTCCGAAGAATCGATATCCATAGGGTGCAACGTCTACGGTGCAAGGTGCAACATCCGTCCAAAATGACGAAACAGTGCGTACGACCTTTAGAAACGGGTGCATGGATTGAAAACGGTGCAGTACCATGGTGCACCACTCTCCAGCGTTGGTCAATCATAGACCAGCCACGGGGATCCCGTTTTACAGAAAAAATCCACGTGACGAAAAAACGAAGGGTAAAAAACTTCCATGACCCGATTGAGGTTCGGATAGGATTTTTTGGGTATGAAACTAACCAGTGACGGCTGAAAGCTGTCATAGCTGTAGTACTCACAGATACCTTCGTTTTGACTGGTTGTGGCTCCCGTTACTCTAAACGAGCCAAGAGTTATGGCCCTCCGAAGAATCGATATCCATAGGGTGCAACATCTACGGTGCAAGGTGCAACATCCTTCCAAAATGACGAAACAGTGCCGTACGACCTTTAGAAATGGGTGCATGGATTGGAAACGGTGCAGTACCATGGTGAACCACTCTCCAGCGTTGGTTAATCATAGACCAGACACGGGGATCCCGTTTTACAGAAAAAATCCACGTGACGAAAAAACGAAGGGTAAAAAACTTCCATGACCTGATTGAGGTTTGGATAGGATTTTTTGGGCATGAAACTACCCAGTGACGGCTGAAAGCAGTCACAGCTGTAGAACTCACAGATACCTTCGTTTTGACTGGTTGTGGCTCCCGTAACTCTAAACGAGCCATGAGTTATGGCTCTCCGAAGAATCGATATCCACAGGGTGCAACATCTACGGTGCAAGGTGCAACATCCGTCCAAAATGACGAAACAGTGCCGTACGACCTTTTGAAATGGGTGCATGGATTGGAAACGGTGCAGTACCATGGTGCACCACTCTCCAGCGCTGGTAAATCATAGACCAGCCGCGGGAGAACCCGTTTTACAGAAAAAATCCACGTGACGAAAAAACGAAGGGTAAAAAACTTCCATGTTCCGATTGAGGTTCGGATAGGATTTTTTGGGTATGAAACTAACCAGTGACGGCTGAAAGCTGTCATAGCTGTAGTACTCACAGATACCTTCGTTTTGACTGGTTGTGGCTCCCGTAACTCTAAACGAGCCAAGAGTTATGGCCCTCCGAAGAATTGATATCGATAGGGTGCGACATCTACGGTGCAAGGTGCAACATCCGTCCAAAATGAAGAAACAGTGTCGTACGACCTTTAGAAATGGGTGCATGGATTGGAAACGGTGCAGTACCATGGTGCACCACTCTCCAGCGATGGTAAATCATAGACCAGCCACGGGAATTCCCTTTTACAGAAAAATCGACGTGACGAAAAAACGAAGGGTAAAAAACTTCCGTGACCCGATTGATGTTCGGATAGGATTTTTTGGGTATGAAACTAACCAGCGACGGCTGAAAGCCGTCACAGCTGTAGAACTCACAGATACCTTCTTTTTGACAGGTTATGGCTCCCGTAACTCTAAACGAGCCAAGAGTTATGGCCCTCCGAAGAATCGATATCAACAGGGTGCAACATCTACGGTGCAAGGTGCAACATCCGTCCAAAATGACGAAACAGTGCCGTACGACCTTTAGAAATGGGTGCATGGATTGGAAACGGTGCAGTACCATGGTGCACCACTCTCCAGCGTTGGTTAATCATAGACCAGAAACGGGGATCCCGTTTTACAGAAAAAATCCACGCGACGAAAAAACGAAGGGTAAAAAACTTCCATGACCCGATTGAGGTTCGGATAGGATTTTTTGGGTATGAAACTAACCAGTTACGGCTGAAAGCAGTCACAGCTGTAGAACTCACAGATACCTTCGTTTTGACTGGTTGTGGCTCACGTAACTCTAAACGAGCCAAGAGTTATGGCCCTCCGAAGAATCGATATACACAGGGTGCAACATCTACGTTGCAAGGTGCAACATCCGTCCAAAATGAAGAAATAGTGCCGTACGACCTTTAGAAACGGGTGCATGGATTGAAAACGGTGCAGTACCATGGTGCACCACTCTCCAGCGTTGGTAAATCATAGACCAGCCACGGGGATCCCGTTTTACAGAAAAAATCCACGTGACGAAAAAACGAAGGGTAAAACACTTCCATGACCCGATTGAGGTTCGGATAGGATTTTTTGGGTATGAAACTAACCAGTGACGGCTAAAAGCTGTCACAGCTGTAGAACTCACAGATACCTTCGTTTTGACTGGTTGTGGCTCCCGTAACTCTAAACGAGCCAAGAGTTATGGCCCTCCGAAGAATCGATATCCAAAGGGTGCAACATCTACGGTGCAAGGTGCAACATCCGTCAAAAATGACGAAACAGTGCCGTACGACATTTAGAAATGGGTGCGTGGATTTGAAACAGTGCAGTACCATGGTGCACCACTCTCCAGCGATGGTAAATCATAGACCAGCCGCGGGAATTCCCTTTTACAGAAAAAATCCACGTGACGAAAAAACGAAGGGTAAAAAACTTCCATGACCCAATTGAGGTTCGGATAGGATTTTTTGGGTATGAAACTAACCAGTGACGGTTGAAAGCTGTCACAGCTGTAGTACTCACAGATACCTTCGTATTGACTGGTTGTGGCGCCCGTAACTCTAAACGAGCCAAGAGTTATGGCCCTCCGAAGAATCGATATCAACAGGGTGCAACATCTACGGTGCAAGGTGCAACATCCGTCCAAAATGACGAAACAGTGCCGTACGACCTTTAGAAATTGGTGCATGGATTGGAAACGGTGCAGTACCATGGTGCACCACTCTCCAGCGTTGGTAAATCATAGACCAGCCACGGGGATCCCGTTTTACAGAAAAAATCCACGTGACGAAAAAACGAAGGGTAAAAAACTTCCATGACCCGATTGAGGTTCGGATAGGATTTTTTGGGTATGAAACTAACCAGTGATGGCTGAAAGCCATCACAGCTGTAGTACTCACAGATACCTTCGTTTTGACTAGTTCTGGCTCCCGTAATTCTAAACGAGCCAAGAGTTATGGCCCTCCGAAGAATCGATATCCACAGGGTGCAACATCTACGGTGCAAGGTGCAACATCCGTCCAAAATGACGAAACATGCCGTACGACATTTAGAAATGGGTGCATGGATTGAAAACGGTGCAGTACCATGGTGCACCACTCTCCAGCGATGGTAAATCATAGACCAGCCGCGGGAATTCCCTTTTACAGAAAAAATCCACGTGACGAAAAAACGAAGGGTAAAAAACTTCCATGACCCGATTGAGGTTCGGATAGGATTTTTTGGGTATGAAACTAACCAGTGATGGCTGAAAGCAGTCACAGCTGTAGAACTCACAGATACCTTCATTTTGACTGGTTGTGGCTCCCGTAGCTCTAAACGAGCCAAGAGTTATGGCCCTCCGAAGAATCGATATCCACAGGGTGCAACATCTACGGTGCAAGGTGCAACATCCGTCCAAAATGACGAAACAGTGTCGTACGACCTTTAGAAATGGGTGCATGGATTGGAAACGGTGCAATACCATGGTGAACCACTCTCCAGCGTTGGTTAATCATAGACCAGACACGGGGATCCCGTTTTACAGAAAAAATCCACGTGACGAAAAAACGAAGGGTAAAAAACTTCCATGACCCGATTGAGGTTCGGATAGGATTTTTTGGGTATGAAACTAACCAGTGACGGCTGAAAGCAGTCATAGCTGTAGAACTCACAGATACCTTCGTTTTGACTGGTTGTGGCTCCCGTAACTCTAAACGAGCCAAGAGTTATGGCCCTCCGAAGAATCGATATCCACAGGGTGCAACATCTACGGTGCAAGGTGCAACATCCGTCCAAAATGACGAAACAGTGTCGTACGACCTTTAGAAATGGGTGCATGGATTGGAAACGGTGCAGTACCATGGTGCACCACTCTCCAGCGTTGGTAAATCATAGACCAGCCGTGGGAATTCCCTTTTACAGAAGAAATCCACGTGACGAAAAAACGAAGGGTAAAAAACTTCCATGACCCGATTGAGGTTCGGATAGGATTTTTTGGGTATGAAACTAACCAGTGACGGCTGAAAGCGGTCACAGCTGTAGTACTCACAGATACCTTCGTTTTGACTGGTTGTGGCTCACGTAAATCTAAACGAGCTAAGAGTTATGGCCCTTCGAAGAATCGATATCCACAGGGTGCAACATCTACGGTGCAAGGTGCAACATCCGTCCAAAATGACGAAACAGTGCCGTACGACCTTTAGAAATGGGTGCATGGATTGGAAACGGTGCAGTACCATGGTGCACCACTCTCCAGCGTTGGTTAATCATAGACCAGACACGGGGATCCCGTTTTACAGAAAAAATCCACGTGACGAAAAAACGAAGGGTAAAAAACTTCCATGACCCGATTGAGGTTCGGATAGGATTTTTTGGGTATGAAACTAACCAGTGACGGCTGAAAGCAGTCACAGCTGCAGAACTCACAGATACCTACGTTTTGACTGGTTGTGGCTCCCGTAGCTCTAAACGAGCCAAGAGTTATAGCCCTTCGAAGAATCGATATCCACAGGGTGCAACATCTACGGTGCAAGGTGCAACATCCGTCCAAAATGACGAAACAGTGTCGTACGACCTTTAGAAATGGGTGCATGGATTGAAAACGGTGCAGTACCATGGTGCACCACTCTCCAGCGTTGGTAAATCATAGACCAGCCACGGGGATCCCGTTTTACAGAAAAAATCCACGTGACGAAAAAACGAAGGGTAAAAAACTTCCATGACCCGATTGAGGTTCGGATAGGATTTTTTGGGTATGAAACTAACCAGTGATGGCTGAAAGCCATCATAGCTGTAGTACTCACAGATACCTTCGTTTTGACTAGTTCTGGCTCCCGTAATTCTAAACGAGCCAAGAGTTATGGCCCTCCGAAGAATCGATATCCACAGGGTGCAACATCTACGGTGCAAGGTGCAACATCCGTCCAAAATGACGAAACATGCCGTACGACATTTAGAAATGGGTGCATGGATTGAAAACGGTGCAGTACCATGGTGCACCACTCTCCAGCGATGGTAAATCATAGACCAGCCGCGGGAATTCCCTTTTACAGAAAAAATCCACGTGACGAAAAAACGAAGGGTAAAAAACTTCCATGACCCGATTGAGGTTCGGATAGGATTTTTTGGGTATGAAACTAACCAGTGATGGCTGAAAGCAGTCACAGCTTTAGAACTCACAGATACCTTCATTTTGACTGGTTGTGGCTCCCGTAGCTCTAAACGAGCCAAGAGTTATGGCCCTCCGAAGAATCGATATCCACAGGGTGCAACATCTACGGTGCAAGGTGCAACATCCGTCCAAAATGACGAAACAGTGCCGTACGACCTTTAGAAATGGGTGCATGGATTGGAAACGGTGCAATACCATGGTGAACCACTCTCCAGCGCTGGTTAATCATAGACCAGACACGGGGATCCCGTTTTACAGAAAAAATCCACGTGACGAAAAAACGAAGGGTAAAAAACTTCCATGACCCGATTGAGGTTCGGATAGGATTTTTTGGGTATGAAACTAACCAGTGACGGCTGAAAGCAGTCACAGCTGTAGAACTCACAGATACCTTCGTTTTGACTGGTTGTGGCTCCCGTAACTCTAAACGAGCCAAGAGTTATGGCCCTCCGAAGAATCGATATCCACAGGGTGCAACATCTACGGTGCAAGGTGCAACATCCGTCCAAAATGACGAAACAGTGTCGTACGACCTTTAGAAATGGGTGCATGGATTGGAAACGGTGCAGTACCATGGTGCACCACTCTCCAGCGTTGGTAAATCATAGACCAGCCGTGGGAATTCCCTTTTACAGAAGAAATCCACGTGACGAAAAAACGAAGGGTAAAAAACTTCCATGACCCGATTGAGGTTCGGATAGGATTTTTTGGGTATGAAACTAACCAGTGACGGCTGAAAGTGGTCACAGCTGTAGTACTCACAGATACCTTCGTTTTGACTGGTTGTGGCTCACGTAAATCTAAACGAGCCAAGAGTTATGGCGCTTCGAAGAATCGATATCCACAGGGTGCAACATCTACGGTGCAAGGTGCAACATCCGTCCAAAATGACGAAACAGTGCCGTACGACCTTTAGAAATGGGTGCATGGATTGGAAACGGTGCAGTACCATGGTGCACCACTCTCCAGCGTTGGTTAATCATAGACCAGACACGGGGATCCCGTTTTACAGAAAAAATCCACGTGACGAAAAAACGAAGGGTAAAAAACTTCCATGACCCGATTGAGGTTCGGATAGGATTTTTTGGGTATGAAACTAACCAGTGACGGCTGAAAGCAGTCACAGCTGCAGAACTCACAGATACCTACGTTTTGACTGGTTGTGGCTCCCGTAGCTCTAAACGAGCCAAGAGTTATAGCCCTTCGAAGAATCGATATCCACAGGGTGCAACATCTACGGTGCAAGGTGCAACATCCGTCCAAAATGACGAAACAGTGTCGTACGACCTTTAGAAATGGGTGCATGGATTGAAAACGGTGCAGTACCATGGTGCACCACTCTCCAGCGTTGGTAAATCATAGACCAGCCACGGGGATCCCGTTTTACAGAAAAAATCCACGTGACGAAAAAACGAAGGGTAAAAAACTTCCATGACCCGATTGAGGTTCGGATAGGATTTTTTGGGTATGAAACTAACCAGTGACGGCTGAAAGCTGTCACAGCTGTAGTACTCACAGATACCTTCGTTTTGACTGGTTGTGGCTCTCGTAACTCTAAACGAGCCAAGAGTTATAGCCCTCCGAAGAATCGATATCCATAGGGTGCAACGTCTACGGTGCAAGGTGCAACATCCGTCCAAAATGACGAAACAGTGCGTACGACCTTTAGAAACGGGTGCATGGATTGAAAACGGTGCAGTACCATGGTGCACCACTCTCCAGCGTTGGTAAATCATAGACCAACCACGGGGATCAAGTTTTACAGAAAAAATCCACGTGACGAAAAAACGAAGGGTAAAAAACTTCCATGACCAGATTGAGGTTCGGATAGGATTTTTTGGGTATGAAACTAACCAGTGACGGCTAAAAGCCGTCACAGCTGTAGAACTCACAGATACCTTCGTTTTGACTGGTTGTGGCTCCCGTAACTCTAAACGAGCCAAGAGTTATGGCCCTCCGAAGAATTGATATCCATAGGGTGCAACATCTACGGTGCAAGGTGCAACATCCGTCCAAAATGAAGAAACAGTGCCATACGACATTTAGAAATGGGTGCATGGATTGGAAACGGTGCAGTACCATGGTGCACCACTCTCTAGCGATGGTAAATCATAGACCAGCCACGGGAATTCCCTTTTACAGAAAAATCCACGTGACGAAAAAACGAAGGGTAAAAAACTTCAGTGACCCGATTGAGGTTCGGATAGGATTTTTTGGGTATGAAACTAACCAGCGACGGCTGAAAGCCGTCATAGCCATAGAACTCACAGATACCTTCGTTTTGATAGGTTATGGCTCCCGTAACTCTAAACGAGCCAAGAGTTATGGCCCTCCGAAGAATCGATATCCACAGGGTGCAACATCTACGGTGCAAGGTGCAACATCCATCCAAAATGACGAAACAGTGCCGTACGACATTTTGAAATGGGTGCATGGATTTGAAACAGTGCAGTACAATGGTGCACCACTCTCCAGTAATGGTAAATCATAGACCAGCCGTGGGAATTCCCTTTTACAGAAAAAATCCACGTGACGAAAAAACGAAGGGTAAAAAACTTCCATGACCCGATTGAGGTTCGGATAGGATTTTTTAGGTATGAAACTAACCAGTGACGGCTGAAAGCTGTCACAGATGTAGAACTCACAGATACCTTCGTTTTGACTGGTTGTGGCTCCTGTAGCTCTAAACGAGCCAAGAGTTATGGCCCTCCGAAGAATCGATATCCACAGGGTGCAACATCTACGGTGCAAGGTGCAACATCCGTCCAAAATGACGAAACAGTGCCGTACGACCTTTAGAAATGGGTGCATGGATTGGAAACGGTGCAGTACCATGGTGCACCACTCTCCAGCGTTGGTAAATCATAGACCAGCCACGGGGATCCCGTTTTACAGAAAAAATCCACGTGACGAAAAAACGAAGGGTAAAAAACTTCCATGACCCGATTGAGGTTCGGATAGGATTTTTTAGGTATGAAACTAACCAGTGACGGCTGAAAGCTGTCACAGATGTAGAACTCACAGATACCTTCGTTTTGACTGGTTGTGGCTCCTGTAGCTCTAAACGAGCCAAGAGTTATGGCCCTCCGAAGAATCGATATCCACAGGGTGCAACATCTACGGTGCAAGGTGCAACATCCGTCCAAAATGACGAAACAGTGCCGTACGACCTTTAGAAATGGGTGCATGGATTGGAAACGGTGCAGTACCATGGTGCACCACTCTCCAGCGTTGGTAAATCATAGACCAGCCACGGGGATCCCGTTTTACAGAAAAAATCCACGTGACGAAAAAACGAAGGGTAAAAAACTTCCATGACCAGATTGAGGTTCGGATAGGATTTTTTGGGTATGAAACTAACCAGTGACGGCTGAAAGCGGTCACAGCTGTAGTACTCACAGATACTTTCGTTTTGACTGGTTGTGGCTCCCGTAACTCTAAATGAGCCAAGAGTTATGGCCCTCCGAAGAATCGATATCCAGAGGGTGCAACATCTACGGTGCAAGGTGCAACATCCGTCCAAAATGACGAAACAGTGCCGTACGACCTTTAGAAATGAGTGCATGGATTTGAAACATTGCAGTACCATGGTGCACAACTCTCCAGCGATGGTAAATCATAGACCAGCCACGGGGATCCCGTTTTACAGAAAAAATCCACGTGACGAAAAAACGAAGGGTAAAAAACTTCCTTGACCCGATTGAGGTTCGGATAGGATTTTTTGGGTATGACACTAACCAGTGACGGCTGAAAGCCATCATAGCTGTAGAACTCACAGATACCTTCGTTTTGACTGGTTGTGGCTCCCGTAACTCTAAACGAGCCAAGAGTTATGGCCCTCCGAAGAATCGATATCCACAGGGTGCAACATCTATGGTGCAAGGTGCAACATCCGTCCAAAATGACGAAACAGTGCCGTACGACCTTTAGAAATGGGTGCATGGATTGGAAACGATGCAGTACCATGGTGCACCACTCTCCAGCGTTGGTTAATCATAGACCAGATACGGTGATCCCGTTTTACAGAAAAAATCCACGTGACGAAAAAACGAAGGGTAAAAAACTACCATGACCCGATTGAGGTTCGGATAGGATTTTTTGGGTATGAAACTAACCAGTGATGGCTGAAAGCAGTCACAGCTGTAGAACTCACAGATACCTTCGTTTTGACTGGTTGTGGCTCCCGTAACTCTAAGCGAGCCAAGAGTTATGGCCCTCCGAAGAATCGATATCCACAGGGTGCAACATCTATGGTGCAAGGTGCAACATCCATCCAAAATGACGAAACAGTGCCGTACGACATTTAGAAATGGGTGCATGGATTGGAAACGATGCAGTACCATGGTGCACCACTCTCCAGCATTGGTTAATCATAGACCAGAGACGGGGATCCCGTTTTACAGAAAAAATCCACGTGACGAAAAAACGAAGGGTAAAAAACTACCATGACTCGATTGAGGTTCGGATAGGATTTTTTGGGTATGAAACTAACCAGTGACGGCTGAAACAGTCACAGCTGTAGAACTCACAGATACCTTCGTTTTGACTGGTTGTGGCTCCCGTAACTCTAAGCGAGCCAAGAGTTATGGCCCTCCGAAGAATCGATATCCATAGGGTGCAACATCTACGGTGCAAGGTGCAACATCCGTCCAAAATGACGAAACAGTGCCGTACGACCTTTAGAAATGGGTGCATGGATTGGAAACGGTGCAGTACCATGGTGCACCACTCTCCAGCGTTGGTAAATCATAGACCAGCCACGGGGATCCCGTTTTACAGAAAAAATCCACGTGACGAAAAAATGAAGGGTAAAAAACTTCCATGACCCGATTGAGGTTCGGATAGGATTTTTTGGGTATGAAACTAACCAGTGACGGCTGAAAGCAGTCACAGCTGTAGAACTCACAGATACCTTCGTTTTGACTGGTTGTGGCTCCCGTAACTCTAAGCGAGCCAAGAGTTATGGCCCTCCGAAGAATCGATATCCACAGGGTGCAACATCTACGGTGCAAGGTGCAACATCCGTCCAAAATGACGAAACAGTGCCGTACGACCTTTAGAAATGGGTGCATGGATTGGAAACGGTGCAGTACCATGGTGCACCACTCTCCAGCATTGGTAAATCATAAACCAGCCACGGGGATCCCGTTTTACAGAAAAAATCCACGTGACGAAAAAACGAAGGGTAAAAAACTTCCATGACCCGATTGAGGTTCGGATAGGATTTTTTGGGTATGAAACTAACCAGTGACGGCTGAAAGCAGTCACAGCTGTAGAACTCACAGATACCTTCGTTTTGACTGGTTGAGGCTCCCGTAACTCTAAGCGAGCCAAGAGTTATGGCCCTCCGAAGAATCGATATCCACAGGGTGCAACATCTACGGTGCAAGGTGCAACATCCGTCCAAAATGACGAAACAGTGCGTACGACCTTTAGAAACGGGTGCATAGATTGAAAACGGTGCAGTACCATGGTGCACCACTCTCCAGCGTTGGTAAATCATAGACCAGCCACGGGGATCCTGTTTTACAGAAAAAATCCACGTGACGAAAAAACGAAGGGTAAAAAACTTCCATGACCCGATTGAGGTTCGGATAGGATTTTTTGGGTATGAAACTAACCAGTGACGGCTGAATGCTGTCACAGCTGTAGTACTCACAGATACCTTCGTTTTGACTGGTTGTGGCTCCCGTAACTCTAAACGAGCCAAGAGTTATGGCCCTCCGAATAATCGATATCCAAAGGGTGCAACATCTACGGTGCAAGGTGCAACATCCGTCAAAAATGACGAAACAGTGCCGTACGACATTTAGAAATGGGTGCATGGATTTGAAACAGTGCAGTACAATGGTGCGCCACTCTCCAGCGATGGTAAATCATAGACCAGCCACGGGGATCCCGTTTTACAGAAAAAATCCACGTGACGAAAAAACGAAGGGTAAAAAACTTCCATGACCCAATTGAGGTTCGGATAGGATTTTTTGGTTATGAAACTAACCAGTGACGGTTGAAAGCTGTCACAGCTGTAGTACTCACAGATACCTTCTTTTTGACTGGTTGTGGCTCCCGTAACTCTAAACGAGCCAAGAGTTATGGCCCTCCGAAGAATCGATATCCACAGGGTGCAACATCTACGGTGCAAGGTGCAACATCCGTCCAAAATGACGAAACAGTGCCGTACGACCTTTAGAAATGGGTGCATGGATTGGAAACGGTGCAGTATCATGGTGCACCACTCTCCAGCGTGGGTTAATCATAGACCAGACACGGGGATCCCATTTTACAGAAAAAATCCACGTGACGAAAAAACCAAGGGTAAAAAACTTCCATGACCCGATTGAGGTTCGGATAGGATTATTTGGGTATGAAACTAACCAGTGACGGCTGAAAGCAGTCACAGTTGTAGAACTCACGGATACCTACGTTTTGACTGGTTGTGGCTCCCGTAGCTCTAAACGAGCCAAGAGTTATGGCCCTCCGAAGAATCGATATCCACAGGGTGCAACATCTACGGTGCAAGGTGCAACATCCGTCCAAAATGACGAAACAGTGCGTACGACCTTTAGAAACGGGTGCATGGATTGAAAACGGTGCAGTACCATGGTGCACCACTCTCCAGCGTTGGTAAATCATAGACCAGCCACGGGGATCCCGTTTTACAGAAAAAATCCACGTGACGAAAAAACGAAGGGTAAAAAACTTCCATGACCCGATTGAGGTTCGGATAGCATTTTTTGGGTATGAAACTAACCAGTGACGGCTGAATGCTGTCACAGCTGTAGTACTCACAGATACCTTCGTTTTGACTGGTTGTGGCTCCCGTAACTCTAAACGAGCCAAGAGTTATGGCCCTCCGAATAATCGATATCCAAAGGGTGCAACATCTACGGTGCAAGGTGCAACATCCGTCAAAAATGACGAAACAGTGCCGTACGACATTTAGAAATGGGTGCATGGATTTGAAACAGTGCAGTACAATGGTGCGCCACTCTCCAGCGATGGTAAATCATAGACCAGCCACGGGGATCCCGTTTTACAGAAAAAATCCACGTGACGAAAAAACGAAGGGTAAAAAACTTCCATGACCCAATTGAGGTTCGGATAGGATTTTTTGGTTATGAAACTAACCAGTGACGGTTGAAAGCTATCACAGCTGTAGTACTCACAGATACCTTCTTTTTGACTGGTTGTGGCTCCCGTAACTCTAAACGAGCCAAGAGTTATGGCCCTCCGAAGAATCGATATCCACAGGGTGCAACATCTACGGTGCAAGGTGCAACATCCGTCCAAAATGACGAAACAGTGCCGTACGACCTTTAGAAATGGGTGCATGGATTGGAAACGGTGCAGTATCATGGTGCACCACTCTCCAGCGTTGGTTAATCATAGACCAGACACGGGGATCCCATTTTACAGAAAAAATCCACGTGACGAAAAAACGAAGGGTAAAAAACTTCCATGAACCGATTGAGGTTCGGATAGGATTATTTGGGTATGAAACTAACCAGTGACGGCTGAAAGCAGTCACAGTTGTAGAACTCACGGATACCTACGTTTTGACTGGTTGTGGCTCCCGTAGCTCTAAACGAGCCAAGAGTTATGGCCCTCCGAAGAATCGATATCCACAGGGTGCAACATCTATGGTGCAAGGTGCAACATCCGTCCAAAATGACGAAACAGTGTCGTACGACCTTTAGAAATGGGTGCATGGATTGAAAATGGTGCAGTACCATGGTGCACCACTCTCCAGCGTTGGTAAATCATAGACCAGCCACGGGGATCCCGTTTTACAGAAAAAATCCACATGACGAAAAAACGAAGGGTAAAAAACTTCCATGACCCGATTGAGGTTCGGATAGGATTTTTTGGGTATGAAACTAACCAGTGACGGCTGAAAGCTGTCACAGCTTTAGTACTCACAGATACCTTCGATTTGACTGGTTGTGGCTCCCGTAACTCTAAACGAGCCAAGGGTTATGGCCCTCCGAAGAATCGATATCCATAGGGTGCAACGTCTACGGTGCAAGGTGCAACATCCGTCCAAAATGACGAAACAGTGCGTACGACCTTTAGAAATGGGTGCATGGATTGAAAACGGTGCAGTACCATGGTGCACCACTCTCCAGCGTTGGTCAATCATAGACCAGCCACGGGGATCCCGTTTTACAGAAAAAATCCACGTGACGAAAAAACGAAGGGTAAAAAACTTCCATGACCCGATTGAGGTTCGGATAGGATTTTTTGGGTATGAAACTAACCAGTGACGGCTGAAAGCTGTCACAGCTGTAGTACTCACAGATACCTTCGTTTTGACTGGTTGTGGCTCCCGTTACTCTAAACGAGCCAAGAGTTATGGCCCTCCGAAGAATCGATATCCACAGGGTGCAACATCTACGGTGCAAGGTGCAACATCCGTCCAAAATGACGAAACAGTGCGTACGACCTTTAGAAACGGGTGCATGGATTGAAAACGGTGCAGTACCATGGTGCACCACTCTCCAGCGTTGGTAAATCATAGACCAGCCACGGGGATCCCGTTTTACAGAAAAAATCCACGTGACGAAAAAACGAAGGGTAAAAAACTTCCATGACCCGATTGAGGTTCGGATAGGTTTTTTTTTGTATGAAACTAACCAGTGACGGCTGAAAGCAGTCACAGCTGTAGAACTCACAGATACCTTCGTTTTGACTGGTTGTGGCTCCCGT
Organism: Allium cepa; assembly: GCA_030765085.1. Classification (NCBI taxonomy): domain Eukaryota; kingdom Viridiplantae; phylum Streptophyta; class Magnoliopsida; order Asparagales; family Amaryllidaceae; genus Allium; species Allium cepa. The sequence goes on along the minus strand of CM060943.1, from coordinate 28,996,156 downwards.
AACTCTAAGCGAGCCAAGAGTTAGGGCCCTCCGAAGAATCGATATCCACAGGGTGCAACATCTACGGTGCAAGGTGCAACATCCGTCCAAAGTGATGAAACAGTGCGTACGACCTTTAGAAACGGGTGCATGGATTGAAAACGGTGCAGTACCATGGTGCACCACTCTCCAGCGTTGGTAAATCATAGACCAGCCACGGGGATCCCGTTTTACAGAAAAAATCCACGTGACGAAAAAACGAAGGGTAAAAAACTTCCATGACCCGATTGAGGTTCGGATAGGATTTTTTGGGTATGAAACTAACCAGTGACGGCTGAATGCTGTCACAGCTGTAGTACTCACAGATACCTTCGTTTTGACTGGTTGTGGCTCCCGTAACTCTAAACGAGCCAAGAGTTATGGCCCTCCGAATAATCGATATCCAAAGGGTGCAACATCTACGGTGCAAGGTGCAACATCCGTCAAAAATGACGAAACAGTGCCGTACGACATTTAGAAATGGGTGCATGGATTTGAAACAGTGCAGTACAATGGTGCACCACTCTCCAGCGATGGTAAATCATAGACCAGCCACGGGAATTCCCTTTTACTGAAAAAATCCACGTGACGAAAAAACGAAGGGTAAAATACTTCCATGACCCAATTGAGGTTCGGATAGGATTTTTTGGTTATGAAACTAACCAGTGACGGTTGAAAGCTGTCGCAGCTGTAGTACTCACAGATACCTTCTTTTTGACTGGTTGTGGCTCCCGTAACTCTAAACGAGCCAAGAGTTATGGCCCTCCGAAGAATCGATATCCACAGGGTGCAACATCTACGGTGCAAGGTGCAACATCCGTCCAAAATGACGAAACAGTGCCGTACGACCTTTAGAAATGGGTGCATGGATTGGAAACGGTGGAGTATCATGGTGCACCACTCTCCAGCGTTGGTTAATCATAGACCAGACACGGGGATCCCGTTTTACAGAAAAAATCCACGTGACGAAAAAACGAAGGGTAAAAAACTTCCATGACCCGATTGAGGTTCGGATAGGATTATTTGGGTATGAAACTAACCAGTGACGGCTGAAAGCCGTCACAGATGTAGAACTCACAGATACCTTCGTTTTGACTGGTTGTGGCTCCCGTAACTCTAAGCGAGCCAAGAGTTATGGCCCTCCGAAGAATCGATATCCACAGGGTGCGACATCTACGGTGCAAGGTGCAACATCCGTCCAAAATGACGAAACAGTGCGTACGACCTTTAGAAACGGGTGCATAGATTGAAAACGGTGCAGTACCATGGTGCACCACTCTCCAGCGTTGGTAAATCATAGACCAGCCACGGGGATCCCGTTTTACAGAAAAAATCCACGTGACGAAAAAACGAAGGGTAAAAAACTTCCATGACCCGATTGAGGTTCGGATAGGATTTTTTGGGTATGAAACTAACCAGTGACGGCTGAATGCTGTCATAGCTGTAGTACTCACAGATACCTTCGTTTTGACTGGTTGTGGCTCCCGTAACTCTAAACGAGCCAAGAGTTATGGCCCTCCGAATAATCGATATCCAAAGGGTGCAACATCTACGGTGCAAGGTGCAACATCCGTCAAAAATGACGAAACAGTGCCGTACGACATTTAGAAATGGGTGCATGGATTTGAAACAGTGCAGTACAATGGTGCGCCACTCTCCAGCGATGGTAAATCATAGACCAGCCACGGGGATCCCGTTTTACAGAAAAAATCCACGTGACGAAAAAACGAAGGGTAAAAAACTTCCATGACCCAATTGAGGTTCGGATAGGATTTTTTGGTTATGAAACTAACCAGTGACGGTTGAAAGCTGTCACAGCTGTAGTACTCACAGATACCTTCTTTTTGACTGGTTGTGGCTCCCGTAACTCTAAACGAGCCAAGAGTTATGGCCCTCCGAAGAATCGATATCCACAGGGTGCAACATCTACGGTGCAAGGTGCAACATCCGTCCAAAATGACGAAACAGTGCCGTACGACCTTTAGAAATGGGTGCATGGATTGGAAACGGTGCAGTATCATGGTGCACCACTCTCCAGCGTTGGTTAATCATAGACCAGACACGGGGATCCCATTTTACAGAAAAAATCCACGTGACGAAAAAACGAAGGGTAAAAAACTTCCATGACCCGATTGAGGTTCGGATAGGATTATTTGGGTATGAAACTAACCAGTGACGGCTGAAAGCAGTCACAGTTGTAGAACTCACGGATACCTACGTTTTGACTGGTTGTGGCTCCCGTAGCTCTAAACGAGCCAAGAGTTATGGCCCTCCGAAGAATCGATATCCACAGGGTGCAACATCTACGGTGCAAGGTGCAACATCCGTCCAAAATGACGAAACAGTGCGTACGACCTTTAGAAACGGGTGCATGGATTGAAAACGGTGCAGTACCATGGTGCACCACTCTCCAGCGTTGGTAAATCATAGACCAGCCACGGGGATCCCGTTTTACAGAAAAAATCCACGTGACGAAAAAACGAAGGGTAAAAAACTTCCATGACCCGATTGAGGTTCGGATAGGATTTTTTGGGTATGAAACTAACCAGTGACGGCTGAATGCTGTCACAGCTGTAGTACTCACAGATACCTTCGTTTTGACTGGTTGTGGCTCCCGTAACTCTAAACGAGCCAAGAGTTATGGCCCTCCGAATAATCGATATCCAAAGGGTGCAACATCTACGGTGCAAGGTGCAACATCCGTCAAAAATGACGAAACAGTGCCGTACGACATTTAGAAATGGGTGCATGAATTTGAAACAGTGCAGTACAATGGTGCGCCACTCTCCAGCGATGGTAAATCATAGACCAGCCACGGGGATCACGTTTTACAGAAAAAATCCACGTGACGAAAAAACGAAGGGTAAAAAACTTCCATGACCCAATTGAGGTTCGGATAGGATTTTTTGGTTATGAAACTAACCAGTGACGGTTGAAAGCTGTCACAGCTGTAGTACTCACAGATACCTTCTTTTTGACTGGTTGTGGCTCCCGTAACTCTAAACGAGCCAAGAGTTATGGCCCTCCGAAGAATCGATATCCACAGGGTGCAACATCTACGGTGCAAGGTCCAACATCCGTCCAAAATGACGAAACAGTGCCGTACGACCTTTAGAAATGGGTGCATGGATTGGAAACGGTGCAGTATCATGGTGCACCACTCTCCAGCGTTGGTTAATCATAGACCAGACACGGGGATCCCATTTTACAGAAAAAATCCACGTGACGAAAAAACGAAGGGTAAAAAACTTCCATGAACCGATTGAGGTTCGGATAGGATTATTTGGGTATGAAACTAACCAGTGACGGCTGAAAGCAGTCACAGTTGTAGAACTCACGGATACCTACGTTTTGACTGGTTGTGGCTCCCGTAGCTCTAAACGAGCCAAGAGTTATGGCCCTCCGAAGAATCGATATCCACAGGGTGCAACATCTATGGTGCAAGGTGCAACATCCGTCCAAAATGACGAAACAGTGTCGTACGACCTTTAGAAATGGGTGCATGGATTGAAAACGGTGCAGTACCATGGTGCACCACTCTCCAGCGTTGGTAAATCATAGACCAGCCAAGGGGATCCCGTTTTACAGAAAAAATCCACATGACGAAAAAACGAAGGGTAAAAAACTTCCATGACCCGATTGAGGTTCGGATAGGATTTTTTGGGTATGAAACTAACCAGTGACGGCTGAAAGCTGTCACAGCTTTAGTACTCACAGATACCTTCGATTTGACTGGTTGTGGCTCCCGTAACTCTAAACGAGCCAAGAGTTATGGCCCTCCGAAGAATCGATATCCATAGGGTGCAACGTCTACGGTGCAAGGTTCAACATCCGTCCAAAATGACGAAACAGTGCGTACGACCTTTAGAAATGGGTGCATGGATTGAAAACGGTGCAGTACCATGGTGCACCACTCTCCAGCGTTGGTCAATCATAGACCAGCCACGGGGATCCCGTTTTACAGAAAAAATCCACGTGACGAAAAAACGAAGGGTAAAAAACTTCCATGACCCGATTGAGGTTCGGATAGGATTTTTTGGGTATGAAACTAACCAGTGACGGCTGAAAGCTGTCACAGCTGTAGTACTCACAGATACCTTCGTTTTGACTGGTTGTGGCTCCCGTTACTCTAAACGAGCCAAGAGTTATGGCCCTCCGAAGAATCGATATCCACAGGGTGCAACATCTACGGTGCAAGGTGCAACATCCGTCCAAAATGACGAAACAGTGCGTACGACCTTTAGAAACGGGTGCATGGATTGAAAACGGTGCAGTATCATGGTGCACCACTCTCCAGCGTTGGTAAATCATAGACCAGCCACGGGGATCCCGTTTTACAGAAAAAATCCACGTGACGAAAAAACGAAGGGTAAAAAACTTCCATGACCCGATTGAGGTTCGGATAGGATTTTTTGGGTATGAAACTAACCAGTGACGGCTGAAAGCAGTCACAGCTGTAGAACTCACAGATACCTTCGTTTTGACTGGTTGTGGCTCCCGTAACTCTAAGCGAGCCAAGAGTTATGGCCCTCCGAAGAATCGATATCCACAGGGTGCAACATCTACGGTGCAAGGTGCAACATTCGTCCAAAGTGATGAAACAGTGCGTACGACCTTTAGAAACGGGTGCATGGATTGAAAACGGTGCAGTACCATGGTGCACCACTCTCCAGCGTTGGTAAATCATAGACCAGCCACGGGGATCCCGTTTTACAGAAAAAATCCACGTGACGAAAAAACGAAGGGTAAAAAACTTCCATGACCCGATTGAGGTTCGGATAGGATTTTTTGGGTATGAAACTAACCAGTGACGGCTGAATGCTGTCACAGCTGTAGTACTCACAGATACCTTCGTTTTGACTGGTTGTGGCTCCCGTAACTCTAAACGAGCCAAGAGTTATGGCCCTCCGAATAATCGATATCCAAAGGGTGCAACATCTACGGTGCAAGGTGCAACATCCGTCAAAAATGACGAAACAGTGCCGTACGACATTTAGAAATGGGTGCATGGATTTGAAACAGTGCAGTACAATGGTGCACCACTCTCCAGCGATGGTAAATCATAGACCAGCCACGGGAATTCCCTTTTACAGAAAAAATCCACGTGACGAAAAAACGAAGGGTAAAAAACTTCCATGACCCAATTGAGGTTCGGATAGGATTTTTTGGTTATGAAACTAACCAGTGACGGTTGAAAGCTGTCACAGCTGTAGTACTCACAGATACCTTCTTTTTGACTGGTTGTGGCTCCCGTAACTCTAAACGAGCCAAGAGTTATGGCCCTCCGAAGAATCGATATCCACAGGGTGCAACATCTACGGTGCAAGGTGCAACATCCGTCCAAAATGACGAAACAGTGCCGTACGACCTTTAGAAATGGGTGCATGGATTGGAAACGGTGCAGTATCATGGTGCACCACTCTCCAGCGTTGGTTAATCATAGACCAGACACGGGGATCCCGTTTTACAGAAAAAATCCACGTGACGAAAAAACGAAGGGTAAAAAACTTCCATGACCCGATTGAGGTTCGGATAGGATTATTTGGGTATGAAACTAACCAGTGACGGCTGAAAGCAGTCACAGTTGTAGAACTCACCGATACCTACGTTTTGACTGGTTGTGGCTCCCGTAGCTCTAAACGAGCCAAGAGTTATGGCCCTCCGAAGAATCGATATCCACAGGGTGCAACATCTACGGTGCAAGGTGCAACATCCGTCCAAAATGACGAAACAGTGTCGTACGACCTTTAGAAATGGGTGCATGGATTGAAAACGGTGCAGTACCATGGTGCACCACTCTCCAGCGTTGGTAAATCATAGACCAGCCACGGGGATCCCGTTTTACAGAAAAAATCCACATGACGAAAAAACGAAGGGTAAAAAACTTCCATGACCCGATTGAGGTTCGGATAGGATTTTTTGGGTATGAAACTAACCAGTGACGGCTGAAAGCTATCACAGCTTTAGTACTCACAGATACCTTCGATTTGACTGGTTGTGGCTCCCGTAACTCTAAACGAGCCAAGAGTTATGGCCCTCCGAAGAATCGATATCCATAGGGTGCAACGTCTACGGTGCAAGGTGCAACATCCGTCCAAAATGACGAAACAGTGCGTACGACCTTTAGAAACGGGTGCATGGATTGAAAACGGTGCAGTACCATGGTGCACCACTCTCCAGCGTTGGTCAATCATAGACCAGCCACGGGGATCCCGTTTTACAGAAAAAATCCACGTGACGAAAAAACGAAGGGTAAAAAACTTCCATGACCCGATTGAGGTTCGGATAGGATTTTTTGGGTATGAAACTAACCAGTGACGGCTGAAAGCTGTCATAGCTGTAGTACTCACAGATACCTTCATTTTGACTGGTTGTGGCTCCCGTTACTCTAAACGAGCCAAGAGTTATGGCCCTCCGAAGAATCGATATCCATAGGGTGCAACATCTACGGTGCAAGGTGCAACATCCTTCCAAAATGACGAAACAGTGCCGTACGACCTTTAGAAATGGGTGCATGGATTGGAAACGGTGCAGTACCATGGTGAACCACTCTCCAGCGTTGGTTAATCATAGACCAGACACGGGGATCCCGTTTTACAGAAAAAATCCACGTGACGAAAAAACGAAGGGTAAAAAACTTCCATGACCCGATTGAGGTTTGGATAGGATTTTTTGGGCATGAAACTAACCAGTGACGGTTGAAAGCTATCACAGCTGTAGTACTCACAGATACCTTCTTTTTGACTGGTTGTGGCTCCCGTAACTCTAAACGAGCCAAGAGTTATGGCCCTCCGAAGAATCGATATCCACAGGGTGCAACATCTACGGTGCAAGGTGCAACATCCGTCCAAAATGACGAAACAGTGCCGTACGACCTTTTGAAATGGGTGCATGGATTGGAAACGGTGCAGTACCATGGTGCACCACTCTCCAGCGTTGGTAAATCATAGACCAGCCGCGGGAGAACCCGTTTTACAGAAAAAATCCACGTGACGAAAAAACGAAGGGTAAAAAACTTCCATGTTCCGATTGAGGTTCGGATAGGATTTTTTGGGTATGAAACTAACCAGTGACGGCTGAAAGCTGTCATAGCTGTAGTAATCACAGATACCTTCGTTTTGACTAGTTGTGGCTCCCGTAACTCTAAACGAGCCAAGAGTTATGGCCCTCCGAAGAATTGATATCCATAGGGTGCGACATCTACGGTGCAAGGTGCAACATCCGTCCAAAATGAAGAAACAGTGTCGTACGACCTTTAGAAATGGGTGCATGGATTGGAAACGGTGCAGTACCATGGTGCACCACTCTCCAGCGATGGTAAATCATAGACCAGCCACGGGAATTCCCTTTTACAGAAAAATCGACGTGACGAAAAAACGAAGGGTAAAAAACTTCCGTGACCCGATTGATGTTCGGATAGGATTTTTTGGGTATGAAACTAACCAGCGACGGCTGAAAGCCGTCACAGCTGTAGAACTCACAGATACCTTCTTTTTGACAGGTTATGGCTCCCGTAACTCTAAACGAGCCAAGAGTTATGGCCCTCCGAAGAATCGTTATCAACAGGGTGCAACATCTGCGGTGCAAGGTGCAACATCCGTCCAAAATGACGAAACAGTGCCGTACGACCTTTAGAAATGGGTGCATGGATTGGAAACGGTGCAGTACCATGGTGCACCACTCTCCAGCGTTGGTTAATCATAGACCAGAAACGGGGATCCCGTTTTACAGAAAAAATCCACGTGACGAAAAAACGAAGGGTAAAAAACTTCCATGACCCGATTGAGGTTCGGATAGGATTTTTTGGGTATGAAACTAACCAGTTACGGCTGAAAGCAGTCACAGCTGTAGAACTCACAGATACCTTCGTTTTGACTGGTTGTGGCTCACGTAACTCTAAACGAGCCAAGAGTTATGGCCCTCCGAAGAATCGATATACACAGGGTGCAACATCTACGTTGCAAGGTGCAACATCCGTCCAAAATGAAGAAATAGTGCCGTACGACCTTTAGAAACGGGTGCATGGATTGAAAACGGTGCAGTACCATGGTGCACCACTCTCCAGCGTTGGTAAATCATAGACCAGCCACGGGGATCCCGTTTTACAGAAAAAATCCACGTGACGAAAAAACGAAGGGTAAAACACTTCCATGACCCGATGGAGGTTCGGATAGGATTTTTTGGGTATGAAACTAACCAGTGACGGCTAAAAGCTGTCACAGTTGTAGTACTCACAGATACCTTCGTTTTGACTGGTTGTGGCTCCCGTAACTCTAAACGAGCCAAGAGTTATGGCCCTCCGAAGAATCGATATCCAAAGGGTGCAACATCTACGGTGCAAGGTGCAACATCCGTCAAAAATGACGAAACAGTGTCGTACGACATTTAGAAATGGGTGCGTGGATTTGAAACAGTGCAGTACCATGGTGCACCACTCTCCAGCGATGGTAAATCATAGACCAGCCGCGGGAATTCCCTTTTACAGAAAAAATCCACGTGACGAAAAAACGAAGGGTAAAAAACTTCCATGACCCAATTGAGGTTCGGATAGGATTTTTTGGGTATGAAACTAACCAGTGACGGTTGAAAGCTGTCACAGCTGTAGTACTCACAGATACCTTCGTATTGACTGGTTGTGGCGCCCGTAACTCTAAACGAGCCAAGAGTTATGGCCCTCCGAAGAATCGATATCAACAGGGTGCAACATCTACGGTGCAAGGTGCAACATCCGTCCAAAATGACGAAACAGTGCCGTACGACCTTTAGAAATTGGTGCATGGATTGGAAACGGTGCAGTACCATGGTGCACCACTCTCCAGCGTTGGTAAATCATAGACCAGCCACGGGGATCCCGTTTTACAGAAAAAATCCACGTGACGAAAAAACGAAGGGTAAAAAACTTCCATGACCCGATTGAGGTTCGGATAGGATTTTTTGGGTATGAAACTAACCAGTGATGGCTGAAAGCCATCACAGCTGTAGTACTCACAGATACCTTCGTTTTGACTAGTTCTGGCTCCCGTAATTCTAAACGAGCCAAGAGTTATGGCCCTCCGAAGAATCGATATCCACAGGGTGCAACATCTACGGTGCAAGGTGCAACATCCGTCCAAAATGACGAAACATGCCGTACGACATTTAGAAATGGGTGCATGGATTGAAAACGGTGCAGTACCGTGGTGCACCACTCTCCAGCGATGGTAAATCATAGACCAGCCGCGGGAATTCCCTTTTACAGAAAAAATCCACGTGACGAAAAAACGAAGGGTAAAAAACTTCCATGACCCGATTGAGGTTCGGATAGGATTTTTTGTGTATGAAACTAACCAGTGATGGCTGAAAGCAGTCACAGCTGTTGAACTCACAGATACCTTCATTTTGACTGGTTGTGGCTCCCGTAGCTCTAAACGAGCCAAGAGTTATGGCCCTCCGAAGAATCGATATCCACAGGGTGCAACATCTACGGTGCAAGGTGCAACATCCGTCCAAAATGACGAAACAGTGCCGTACGACCTTTAGAAATGGGTGCATGGATTGGAAACGGTGCAATACCATGGTGAACCACTCTCCAGCGTTGGTTAATCATAGACCAGACACGGGGATCCCGTTTTACAGAAAAAATCCACGTGACGAAAAAACGAAGGGTAAAAAACTTCCATGACCCGATTGAGGTTCGGATAGGATTTTTTGGGTATGAAACTAACCAGTGACGGCTGAAAGCAGTCACAGCTGTAGAACTCACAGATACCTTCGTTTTGACTGGTTGTGGCTCCCGTAACTCTAAACGAGCCAAGAGTTATGGCCCTCCGAAGAATCGATATCCACAGGGTGCAACATCTACGATGCAAGGTGCAACATCCGTCCAAAATGACGAAACAGTGTCGTACGACCTTTAGAAATGGGTGCATGGATTGGAAACGGTACAGTACCATGGTGCACCACTCTCCAGCGTTGGTAAATCATAGACCAGCCGTGGGAATTCCCTTTTACAGAAGAAATCCACGTGACGAAAAAACGAAGGGTAAAAAACTTCCATGACCCGATTGAGGTTCGGATAGGATTTTTTGGGTATGAAACTAACCAGTGACGGCTGAAAGCGGTCACAGCTGTAGTACTCACAGATACCTTCGTTTTGACTGGTTGTGGCTCACGTAAATCTAAACGAGCCAAGAGTTATGGCCCTTCGAAGAATCGATATCCACAGGGTGCAACATCTACGGTGCAAGGTGCAACATCCGTCCAAAATGACGAAACAGTGCCGTACGACCTTTAGAAATGGGTGCATGGATTGGAAACGGTGCAGTACCATGGTGCACCACTCTCCAGAGTTGGTTAATCATAGACCAGACACGGGGATCCCGTTTTACAGAAAAAATCCACGTGACGAAAAAACGAAGGGTAAAAAACTTCCATGACCCGATTGAGGTTCGGATAGGATTTTTTGGGTATGAAACTAACCAGTGACGGCTGAAAGCAGTCACAGCTGCAGAACTCACAGATACCTACGTTTTGACTGGTTGTGGCTCCCGTAGCTCTAAACGAGCCAAGAGTTATAGCCCTTCGAAGAATCGATATCCACAGGGTGCAACATCTACGGTGCAAGGTGCAACATCCGTCCAAAATGACGAAACAGTGTCGTACGACCTTTAGAAATGGGTGCATGGATTGAAAACGGTGCAGTACCATGGTGCACCACTCTCCAGCGTTGGTAAATCATAGACCAGCCACGGGGATCCCGTTTTACAGAAAAAATCCACGTGACGAAAAAACGAAGGGTAAAAAACTTCCATGACCCGATTGAGGTTCGGATAGGATTTTTTGGGTATGAAACTAACCAGTGATGGCTGAAAGCCATCACAGCTGTAGTACTCACAGATACCTTCGTTTTGACTAGTTCTGGCTCCCGTAATTCTAAACGAGCCAAGAGTTATGGCCCTCCGAAGAATCGATATCCACAGGGTGCAACATCTACGGTGCAAGGTGCAACATCCGTCCAAAATGACGAAACATGCCGTACGACATTTAGAAATGGGTGCATGGATTGAAAACGGTGCAGTACCATGGTGCACCACTCTCCAGCGATGGTAAATCATAGACCAGCCGCGGGAATTCCCTTTTACAGAAAAAATCCACGTGACGAAAAAACGAAGGGTAAAAAACTTCCATGACCCGATTGAGGTTCGGATAGGATTTTTTGGGTATGAAACTAACCAGTGATGGCTGAAAGCAGTCACAGCTTTAGAACTCACAGATACCTTCATTTTGACTGGTTGTGGCTCCCGTAGCTCTAAACGAGCCAAGAGTTATGGCCCTCCGAAGAATCGATATCCACAGGGTGCAACATCTACGGTGCAAGGTGCAACATCCGTCCAAAATGACGAAACAGTGCCGTACGACCTTTAGAAATGGGTGCATGGATTGGAAACGGTGCAATACCATGGTGAACCACTCTCCAGCGTTGGTTAATCATAGACCAGACACGGGGATCCCGTTTTACAGAAAAAATCCACGTGACGAAAAAACGAAGGGTAAAAAACTTCCATGACCCGATTGAGGTTCGGATAGGATTTTTTGGGTATGAAACTAACCAGTGACGGCTGAAAGCAGTCACAGCTGTAGAGCTCACAGATACCTTCGTTTTGACTGGTTGTGGCTCCCGTAACTCTAAACGAGCCAAGAGTTATGGCCCTCCGAAGAATCGATATCCACAGGGTGCAACATCTACGGTGCAAGGTGCAACATCCGTCCAAAATGACGAAACAGTGTCGTACGACCTTTAGAAATGGGTGCATGGATTGGAAACGGTGCAGTACCATGGTGCACCACTCTCCAGCGTTGGTAAATCATAGACCAGCCGTGGGAATTCCCTTTTACAGAAGAAATCCACGTGACGAAAAAACGAAGGGTAAAAAACTTCCATGACCCGATTGAGGTTCGGATAGGATTTTTTGGGTATGAAACTAACCAGTGACGGCTGAAAGTGGTCACAGCTGTAGTACTCACAGATACCTTCGTTTTGACTGGTTGTGGCTCACGTAAATCTAAACGAGCCAAGAGTTATGGCCCTTCGAAGAATCGATATCCACAGGGTGCAACATCTACGGTGCAAGGTGCAACATCCGTCCAAAATGACGAAACAGTGTCGTACGATCTTTAGAAATGAGTGCATGGATTTGAAACATTGCAGTACCATGGTGTACCACTCTCCAGCGATGGTAAATCATGGACCAGCCACGGGGAACCCGTTTTTCAGAAAAAATCCACGTGACGAAAAAACGAAGGGTAAAAAACTTCCATGACCCGATTGAGGTTCGGATAGGATTTTTGGGTTTGAAACTAACCAGTGACGGCTGAAAGCTGTCATGGCTGTAGAACTCACAGATACCTTCGTTTTGACTGGTTATGGCTCCCGTAACTCTAAACGAGCCAAGAGTTATGGCCCTCCAAAGAATCGATATCCACAGGGTGCAACATCTACGGTGCAAGGTGCAACATCCGTCCAAAATGACGAAACAGTGTCGTACGACCTTTAGAAATGGGTGCATGGATTGGAAACGGTGCAGTACCATGGTGCACCACTCTCCAGCGTTGGTAAATCATAGACCAGCCATGGGAATTCCCTTTTACAGAAGAAATCCACGTGACGAAAAAACGAAGGGTAAAAAACTTCCATGACCCGATTGAGGTTCGGATAGGATTTTTTGGGTATGAAACTAACCAGTGACGGCTGAAAGTGGTCACAGCTGTAGTACTCACAGATACCTTCATTTTGACTGGTTGTGGCTCACGTAAATCTAAACGAGCCAAGAGTTATGGCCCTTCGAAGAATCGATATCCACAGGGTGCAACATCTACGGTGCAAGGTGCAACATCCGTCCAAAATGACGAAACAGTGCCGTACGACCTTTAGAAATGGGTGCATGGATTGGAAACGGTGCAGTACCATGGTGCACCACTCTCCAGCGTTGGTTAATCGTAGACTAGACACGGGGATCCCGTTTTACAGAAAAAATCCACGTGACGAAAAAACGAAGGGTAAAAAACTTCCATGACCCGATTGAGGTTCGGATAGGATTTTTTGGGTATGAAACTAACCAGTGACGGCTGAAAGCAGTCACAGCTGCAGAACTCACAGATACCTACGTTTTGACTGGTTGTGGCTCCCGTAGCTCTAAACGAGCCAAGAGTTATAGCCCTTCGAAGAATCGATATCCACAGGGTGCAACATCTACGGTGCAAGGTGCAACATCCGTCCAAAATGACGAAACAGTGTCGTACGACCTTTAGAAATGGGTGCATGGATTGAAAACGGTGCAGTACCATGGTGCACCACTCTCCAGCGTTGGTAAATCATAGACCAGCCACGGGGATCCCGTTTTACAGAAAAAATCCACGTGACGAAAAAACGAAGGGTAAAAAACTTCCATGACCCGATTGAGGTTCGGATAGGATTTTTTGGGTATGAAACTAACCAGTGACGGCTGAAAGCCGTCACAGCTGTAGTACTTACAGATACCTTCGTTTTGACTGGTTGTGGCTCCCGTAACTCTAAACGAGCCAAGAGTTATAGCCCTCCGAAGAATCGATATCCATAGGGTGCAACGTCTACGGTGCAAGGTGCAACATCCGTCCAAAATGACGAAATAGTGCGTACGACCTTTAGAAACGGGTGCATGGATTGAAAACGGTGCAGTACCATGGTGCACCACTCTCCAGCGTTGGTAAATCATAGACCAACCACGGGGATCAAGTTTTACAGAAAAAATCCACGTGACGAAAAAACGAAGGGTAAAAAACTTCCATGACCAGATTGAGGTTCGGATAGGATTTTTTGGGTATGAAACTAACCAATGACGGCTGAAAGCCGTCACAGCTGTAGAACTCACAGATACCTTCGTTTTGACTGGTTGTGGCTCCCGTAACTCTAAACGAGCCAAGAGTTATGGCCCTCCGAAGAATTGATATCCATAGGGTGCAACATCTACGGTGCAAGGTGCAACATCCGTCCAAAATGAAGAAACAGTGCCATACGACATTTAGAAATGGGTGCATGGATTGGAAACGGTGCAGTACCATGGTGCACCACTCTCTAGCGATGGTAAATCATAGACCAGCCACGGGAATTCCCTTTTACAGAAAAATCCACGTGACGAAAAAACGAAGGGTAAAAAACTTCAGTGACCCGATTGAGGTTCGGATAGGATTTTTTGGGTATGAAACTAACCAGCGACGGCTGAAAGCCGTCATAGCTATAGAACTCACAGATACCTTCGTTTTGATAGGTTATGGCTCCCGTAACTCTAAACGAGCCAAGAGTTATGGCCCTCCGAAGAATCGATATCCACAGGGTGCAACATCTACGGTGCAAGGTGCAACATCCATCCAAAATGACGAAACAGTGCCGTACGACATTTTGAAATGGGTGCATGGATTTGAAACAGTGCAGTACAATGGTGCACCACTCTCCAGTAATGGTAAATCATAGACCAGCCGTGGGAATTCCCTTTTACAGAAAAAATCCACGTGACGAAAAAACGAAGGGTAAAAAACTTCCATGACCCGATTGAGGTTCGGATAGGATTTTTTAGGTATGAAACTAACCAGTGACGGTTGAAAGCTGTCACAGATGTAGAACTCACAGATACCTTCGTTTTGACTGGTTGTGGCTCCTGTAGCTCTAAACGAGCCAAGAGTTATGGCCCTCCGAAGAATCGATATCCACAGGGTGCAACATCTACGGTGCAAGGTGCAACATCCGTCCAAAATGACGAAACAGTGCCGTACGACCTTTAGAAATGGGTGCATGGATTGGAAACGGTGCAGTACCATGGTGCACCACTCTCCAGCGTTGGTAAATCATAGACCAGCCACGGGGATCCCGTTTTACAGAAAAAATCCACGTGACGAAAAAACGAAGGGTAAAAAACTTCCATGACCCGATTGAGGTTCGGATAGGATTTTTTGGGTATGCAACTAACCAGTGACGGCTGAAAGCTGTCACAGCTGTAGTACTCACAGATACCTTTGTTTTGACTGGTTGTGGCTCCCGTAACTCTAAACGAGACAAGAGTTATGACCCTCCGAAGAATCGATATCCATAGGATGCAACATCTACGGTGCAAGGTGCAACATCAGTCCAAAATGACGAAACAGTGCGTACGACCTTTAGAAACGGATGCATGGATTGAAAACGGTGCAGTACCATGGTGCACCACTCTCCTGCGTTGGTAAATCATAGACCAGCCACGGGGATCCCGTTTTACAGAAAAAATCCACGTGACGGAAAAACGAAGGGTAAAAAACTTCCATGACCGGATTGAGGTTCGGATAGGATTTTTAGGGTATGAAACTAACCAATGATGGTTGAAAGCTGTCACAGCTGTAGTACTCACAGATACCTTCGTTTTGACTGGTTGTGGCTCCCGTAACTCTAAACGAGCCAAGAGTTATGGCCCTCCGAAGAATTGATATCCATAGGGTGCAACATCTACGGTGCAAGGTGCAACATCCGTCCAAAATGAAGAAACAGTGCCGTACGACCTTTAGAAATGGGTGCATGGATTGGAAACGGTGCAGTACCATGGTGCACCACTTCCAGCGATGGTAAATCATAGACCAGCCACGGGAATTCCCTTTTACAGAAAAATCCACGTGACGAAAAAACGAAGGGTAAAAAACTTCCGTGACACGATTGAGGTTCGGATAGGATTTTTTGGGTATGAAACTAACCAGCGACGGCTGAAAACCGTCATAGCTATAGAACTCACAGATACCTTCGTTTTGACAGGTTATGGCTCCCGTAACTCTAAACGAGCCAAGAGTTATGGCCCTCCGAAGAATCGATATCCACAGGGTGCAACATCTACGGTGCAAGGTGCAACATCCGTCCAAAATGACGAAACAGTGCCGTACGACCTTTAGAAATGGGTGCATGGATTGGAAACGGTGCAGTACCATGGTCCACCACTCTCCAGCGTTGGTAAATCATAGACCAGCCACGGGGATCCCGTTTTACAGAAAAAATCCACGTGACGAAAAAACGAAGGGTAAAAAACTTCCATGACCCGATTGAGGTTCGGATAGGATTTTTTGGGTATGGAACTAACCAGTGACGGCTGAAAGCTGTCACAGCTGTAGTACTCACAGATACCTTCGTTTTGACATGTTGTGGCTCCCGTTGCTCTAAACGAGCCAAGAGTTATGGCCCTCCGAAGAATCGATATCCACAGGGTGCAACATCTACGGTGCAAGGTGCAACATCCGTCCAAAATGACGAAACAGTGCCGTACGACCTTTAGAAATGGGTGCATGGATTGGAAACGGTGCAGTACCATGGTGCACCAGTCTCCAGCGTTGGTTAATCATAGACTAGACACGGGGATCCCGTTTTACAGAAAAAATCCACGTGACGAAAAAACGAAGGGTAAAAAACTTCCATGACCCGATTGAAGTTCGGATAGGATTTTTTGGGTATGAAACTAACCAGTGACGGCTGAAAGCAGTCACAGCTGTAGCACTCACAGATACCTTCGTTTTGACTGGTTGTGGCTCCCGTAACTCTAAACGAGCCAAGAGTTATGGCCCTCCGAAGAATCGATATCCACTGGGTGCAACATCTACGGTGCAAGGTGCAACATCCGTCCAAAATGACGAAACAGTGGCGTACGACCCTTAGAAATGGGTGCATGGATTGGAAACGGTGCAGTACCATGGTGCACCACTCTCCAGCGTTGGTAAATCATAGACCAGCCACGGGGATCCCGTTTACAGAAAAAATCCACGTGACGAAAAAACGTAGGGTAAAAAACTTCCATGACCCGATTGAGGTTCGGATAGGATTTTTTGGGTATGAAACTAACCAGTGACGGCTGAAAGCGGTCACAGCTGTAGTACTCACAGATACCTTCGTTTTGACTGGTTGTGGCTCCCGTAACTCTAAACGAGCCAAGAGTTATGGCCCTCCGAAGAATCGATATCCACAGGGTGCAACATCTACGGTGCAAGGTGCAACATCCGTCCAAAATGACGAAACAGTGCCATACGACCTTTAGAAATGGGTGCATGGATTGGAAACGGTGCAGTACCATGGTGCACCACTCTCCAGCGTTGGTTAATCATAGACCAGACATGGGGATCCCGTTTTACAGAAAAAATCCACGTGACGAAAAAACGAAGGGTAAAAAACTTCCATGACCCGATTGAGGTTCGGATAGGATTTTTTGGGTATGAAACTAACCAGTGACGGCTGAAAGCAGTCACAGCTGTAGAACTCACAGATACCTACGTTTTGACTGGTTGTGGCTCCCGTAGCTCTAAACGAGCCAAGAGTTATGGCCCTCCGAAGAATCGATATCCACAGGGTGCAACATCTACGGTGCAAGGTGCAACATCCGTCCAAAATGACGAAACAGTGTCGTACGACCTTTAGAAATGGGTGCATGGATTGGAAACAGTGCAGTACCATGGTACACCACTCTCCAGCGTTGGTAAATCATAGACCAGCCACGGGGATCCCGTTTTACAGAAAAAATCCGCGTGACGAAAAAACGAAGGGTAAAAAACTTCCATGACCCGATTGAGGTTCCGATAAGATTTTTTGGGTATGAAACTAACCAGTGACGGCTGAAAGCGGTCACAGCTGTAGTACTCACAGATACCTTCGTTTTGACTGGTTGTGGCTCCCGTAACTCTAAAGGAGCCAAGAGTTATGGCCCTCCGAAGAATCGATATCCATAGGGTGCAACGTCTACGGTGGAAGGTGCAACATCCGTCCAAAATGACGAAACAGTGCGTACGACCTTTAGAAACGGGTGCATGGATTGGAAACGGTGCAGTACCATGGTGCACCACTCTCCAGCGTTGGTAAATCATAGACCAGCCACGGGGATCACGTTTTACAGAAAAAATTCACGTGACGAAAAAACGAAGGGTAAAAAACTTCCATGACCCGATTGAGGTTCGGATAGGATTTTTTGGGTATGAAACTAACCAGTGACGGCTGAAAGCGGTCACAGCTGTAGTACTCACAGATACCTTCGTTTTGACTGGTTGTGGCTCCCGTAACTCTAAACGAGCCAAGAGTTATGGCCCTCCGAAGAATTGATATCCATAGGGTGCAACATCTACGGTGCAAGGTGCAACATCCGTCCAAAATGAAGAAACAGTGCCGTACGACCTTTAGAAATGGGTGCATGGATTGGAAACGGTGCAGTACCATGGTGCACCACTTCCAGCGATGCTAAATCATAGACCAGCCACGGGAATTCCCTTTTACAGAAAAATCCACGTGACGAAAAAACGAAGGGTAAAAAACTTCCGTGACACGATTGAGGTTCGGATAGGATTTTTTGGGTATGAAACTAACCAGCGACGGCTGAAATCCGTCATAGCTATAGAACTCACAGATACCTTCGTTTTGACAGGTTATGGCTCCCGTAACTCTAAACGAGCCAAGAGTTATGGCCCTCCGAAGAATCGATATCCACAGGGTGCAACATCTACGGTGCAAGGTGCAACATCCGTCCAAAATGACGAAACAGTGCCGTACGACCTTTAGAAATGGGTGCATGGATTGGAAACGGTGCAGTACCATGGTCCACCACTCTCCAGCATTGGTAAATCATAGACCAGCCACGGGGATCCCGTTTTACAGAAAAAATCCACGTGACGAAAAAACGAAGGGTAAAAAACTTCCTTGACCCGATTGAGGTTTGGATAGGATTTTTTGGGTATGGAACTAACCAGTGACGGCTGAAAGCTGTCACAGCTGTAGTACTCACAGATACCTTCGTTTTGACATGTTGTGGCTCCCGTTGCTCTAAACGAGCCAAGAGTTATGGCCCTCCGAAGAATCGATATCCACAGGGTGCAACATCTACGGTGCAAGGTGCAACATCCGTCCAAAATGACGAAACAGTGCCGTACGACCTTTAGAAATGGGTGCATGGATTGGAAACGGTGCAGTACCATGGTGCACCAGTCTCCAGCGTTGGTTAATCATAGACTAGACACGGGGATCCCGTTTTACAGAAAAAATCCACGTGACGAAAAAACGAAGGGTAAAAAACTTCCATGACCCGATTGAAGTTCGGATAGGATTTTTTGGGTATGAAACTAACCAGTGACGGCTGAAAGCAGTCACAGCTGTAGCACTCACAGATACCTTCGTTTTGACTGGTTGTGGCTCCCGTAACTCTAAACGAGCCAAGAGTTATGGCCCTCCGAAGAATCGATATCCACTGGGTGCAACATCTACGGTGCAAGGTGCAACATCCGTCCAAAATGACGAAACAGTGGCGTACGACCCTTAGAAATGGGTGCATGGATTGGAAACGGTGCAGTACCATGGTGCACCACTCTCCAGCGTTGGTAAATCATAGACCAGCCACGGGGATCCCGTTTACAGAAAAAATCCACGTGACGAAAAAACGAAGGGTAAAAAACTTCCATGACCCGATTGAGGTTCGGATAGGATTTTTTGGGTATGAAACTAACCAGTGACGGCTAAAAGCGGTCACAGCTGTAGTACTCACAGATACCTTCGTTTTGACTGGTTGTGGCTCCCGTAACTCTAAAGGAGCCAAGAGTTATGGCCCTCCGAAGAATCGATATCCATAGGGTGCAACGTCTACGGTGCAAGGTGCAACATCCGTCCAAAATGACGAAACAGTGCGTACGACCTTTAGAAACGGGTGCATGGATTGAAAACGGTGCAGTACCATGGTGCACCACTCTCCAGCGTTGGTAAATCATAGACCAGCCATGGGGATCACGTTTTGCAGAAAAAATTCACGTGACGAAAAAACGAAGGGTAAAAAACTTCCATGACCCGATTGAGGTTCGGATAGGATTTTTTGGGTATGAAACTAACCAGTGACGGCTGAAAGCTGTCACAGCTGTAGTACTCACAGATACCTTCGTTTTGACTGGTTGTGGCTCCCGTAACTCTAAACGAGCCAAGAGTTATGGCCCTCCGAAGAATTGATATCCATAGGGTGCAACATCTACGGTGCAAGGTGCAACATCCGTCCAAAATGAAGAAACAGTGCCGTACGACCTTTAGAAATGGGTGCATGGATTGGAAACGGTGCAGTACCATGGTGCACCACTTCCAGCGATGGTAAATCATAGACCAGCCACGGGAATTCCCTTTTACAGAAAAATCCACGTGACGAAAAAACGAAGGGTAAAAAACTTCCGTGACACGATTGAGGTTCGGATAGGATTTTTTGGGTATGAAACTAACCAGCGACGGCTGAAATCCGTCATAGCTATAGAACTCACAGATACCTTCGTTTTGACAGGTTATGGCTCCCGTAACTCTAAACGAGCCAAGAGTTATGGCCCTCCGAAGAATCGATATCCACAGGGTGCAACATCTACGGTGCAAGGTGCAACATCCGTCCAAAATGACGAAACAGTGCCGTACGACCTTTAGAAATGGGTGCATGGATTGGAAACGGTGCAGTACCATGGTCCACCACTCTCCAGCGTTGGTAAATCATAGACCAGCCACGGGGATCCCGTTTTACAGAAAAAATCCACGTGACGAAAAAACGAAGGGTAAAAAACTTCCATGACCCGATTGAGGTTCGGATAGGATTTTTTGGGTATGGAACTAACCAGTGACGGCTGAAAGCGGTCATAGCTGTAGTACTCACAGATACCTTCGTTTTGACATGTTGTGGCTCCCGTTGCTCTAAACGAGCCAAGAGTTATGGCCCTCCGAAGAATCGATATCCACAGGGTGCAACATCTACGGTGCAAGGTGCAACATCCGTCCAAAATGACGAAACAGTGCCGTACGACCTTTAGAAATGGGTGCATGGATTGGAAATGGTGCAGTACCATGGTGCACCAGTCTCCAGCGTTGGTTAATCATAGACTAGACACGGGGATCCCGTTTTACAGAAAAAATCCACGTGACGAAAAAACGAAGGGTAAAAAACTTCCATGACCCGATTGAAGTTCGGATAGGATTTTTTGGGTATGAAACTAACCAGTGACGGCTGAAAGCAGTCACAGCTGTAGCACTCACAGATACCTTCGTTTTGACTGGTTGTGGCTCCCGTAACTCTAAAGGAGCCAAGAGTTATGGCCCTCCGAAGAATCGATATCCATAGGGTGCAACGTCTACGGTGCAAGGTGCAACATCCGTCCAAAATGACGAAACAGTGCGTACGACCTTTAGAAACGGGTGCATGGATTGAAAACGGTGCAGTACCATGGTGCACCACTCTCCAGCGTTGGTAAATCATAGACCAGCCACGGGGATCACGTTTTACAGAAAAAATTCACGTGACGAAAAAACGAAGGGTAAAAAACTTCCATGACCCGATTGAGGTTCGGATAGGATTTTTTGGGTATGAAACTAACCAGTGACGGCTGAAAGCTGTCACAGCTGTAGTACTCACAGATACCTTCGTTTTGACTGGTTGTGGCTCCCGTAACTCTAAACGAGCCAAGAGTTATGGCCCTCCGAAGAATCGATATCCACTGGGTGCAACATCTACGGTGCAAGGTGCAACATCCGTCCAAAATGACGAAACAGTGGCGTACGACCCTTAGAAATGGGTGCATGGATTGGAAACGGTGCAGTACCATGGTCCACCACTCTCCAGCGTTGGTAAATCATAGACCAGCCACGGGGATCCCGTTTTACAGAAAAAATCCACGTGACGAAAAAACGAAGGGTAAAAAACTTCCATGACCCGATTGAGGTTCGGATAGGATTTTTTGGGTATGGAACTAACCAGTGACGGCTGAAAGCTGTCACAGCTGTAGTACTCACAGATACCTTCGTTTTGACATGTTGTGGCTCCCGTTGCTCTAAACGAGCCAAGAGTTATGGCCCTCCGAAGAATCGATATCCACAGGGTGCAACATCTACGGTGCAAGGTGCAACATCCGTCCAAAATGACGAAACAGTGCCGTACGACCTTTAGAAATGGGTGCATGGATTGGAAACGGTGCAGTACCATGGTGCACCAGTCTCCAGCGTTGGTTAATCATAGACTAGACACGGGGATCCCGTTTTACAGAAAAAATCCACGTGACGAAAAAACGAAGGGTAAAAAACTTCCATGACCCGATTGAAGTTCGGATAGGATTTTTTGGGTATGAAACTAACCAGTGACGGCTGAAAGCAGTCACAGCTGTAGCACTCACAGATTCCTTCGTTTTGACTGGTTGTGGCTCCCGTAACTCTAAACGAGCCAAGAGTTATGGCCCTCCGAAGAATCGATATCCACTGGGTGCAACATCTACGGTGCAAGGTGCAACATCCGTCCAAAATGACGAAACAGTGGCGTACGACCCTTAGAAATGGGTGCATGGATTGGAAACGGTGCAGTACCATGGTGCACCACTCTCCAGCGTTGGTAAATCATAGACCAGCCACGGGGATCCCGTTTACAGAAAAAATCCACGTGACGAAAAAACGTAGGGTAAAAAACTTCCATGACCCGATTGAGGTTCGGATAGGATTTTTTGGGTATGAAACTAACCAGTGACGGCTGAAAGCGGTCACAGCTGTAGTACTCACAGATACCTTCGTTTTGACTGGTTGTGGCTCCCGTAACTCTAAACGAGCCAAGAGTTATGGCCCTCCGAAGAATCGATATCCACAGGGTGCAACATCTACGGTGCAAGGTGCAACATCCGTCCAAAATGACGAAACAGTGCCGTACGACCTTTAGAAATGGGTGCATGGATTGGAAACGGTGCAGTACCATGGTGCACCACTCTCCAGCGTTGGTTAATCATAGACCAGACATGGGGATCCCGTTTTACAGAAAAAATCCACGTGACGAAAAAACGAAGGGTAAAAAACTTCCATGACCCGATTGAGGTTCGGATAGGATTTTTTGGGTATGAAACTAACCTATGACGGCTGAAAGCAGTCACAGCTGTAGAACTCACAGATACCTACGTTTTGACTGGTTGTGGCTCCCGTAGCTCTAAACGAGCCAAGAGTTATGGCCCTCCGAAGAATCGATATCCACAGGGTGCAACATCTACGGTGCAAGGTGCAACATCCGTCCAAAATGACGAAACAGTGTCGTACGACCTTTAGAAATGGGTGCATGGATTGGAAACAGTGCAGTGCCATGGTAACCACTCTCCAGCGTTGGTAAATCATAGACCAGCCACGGGGATCCCGTTTTACAGAAAAAATCCACGTGACGAAAAAACGAAGGGTAAAAAACTTCCATGACCCGATTGAGGTTCGGATAGGATTTTTTGGGTATGAAACTAACCAGTGACGGCTGAAAGCGGTCACAGCTGTAGTACTCACAGATACCTTCGTTTTGACTGGTTGTGGCTCCCGTAACTCTAAAGGAGCCAAGAGTTATGGCCCTCCGAAGAATCGATATCCATAGGGTGCAACGTCTACGGTGCAAGGTGCAACATCCGTCCAAAATGACGAAACAGTGCGTACGACCTTTAGAAACGGGTGCATGGATTGAAAACGGTGCAGTACCATGGTGCACCACTCTCCAGCGTTGGTAAATCATAGACCAGCCACGGGGATCACGTTTTACAGAAAAAATTCACGTGACGAAAAAACGAAGGGTAAAAAACTTCCATGACCCGATTGAGGTTCGGATAGGATTTTTTGGGTATGAAACTAACCAGTGACGGCTGAAAGCTGTCACAGCTGTAGAACTCACAGATACCTTCGTTTTGACTGGTTGTGGCTCCCGTAACTCTAAACGAGCCAAGCGTTATGGCCCTCCGAAGAATTGATATCCAAAGGGTGCAACATCTACGGTGCAAGGTGCAACATCCGTCCGAAATGAAGAAACAGTGCCGTACGACCTTTAGAAATGGGTGCATGGATTGGAAACGGTGCAGTACCATGGTGCACCACTCTCTAGCGATGGTAAATCATAGACCAGCCACGGGAATTCCCTTTTACAGAAAAATCCACTTGACGAAAAAACGAAGGATAAAAAACTTCAGTGACCCGATTGTGGTTCGGATAGGATTTTTTGGGTATGAAACTAACCAGCGACGGATGAAAGCCGTCATAGCTATAGAACTCACAGATACCTTCGTTTTGACAGGTTATGGCTCCCATAACTCTAAACGAGCCAAGAGTTATGGCCCTCCGAAGAATCGATATCTACAGGGTGCAACATCTACGGTGCAAGGTGCAACATCCGTCCAAAATGACGAAACAGTGTCGTACGACATTTAGAAATGGGTGCATGGATTTGAAACAGTGCAGTACCATGGTGCACCACTCTCCAGCAATGGCAAATCATAGACCAGCCGCGGGAATTCCCTTTTACAGAAAAAATCCACGTGACGAAAAAACAAAGGGTAAAAAAACTTCCATGACCCGATTAAGGTTCGGATAGGATTTTTTTGTTATGAAACTAACCAGTGACGGGTGAAAGCTGTCACAGGTGTAGAACTCACAGATACCTTCGTTTTGACTGGTTGTGGCTCCCGTAGCTCTGAACGAGCCAAGAGTTATGGCCCTCCGAAGAATCGATATCCATAGGGTGCAACATCTACGGTGCAAGGTGCAACATCCGTCCAAAATGACGAAACAGTGCGTACGACCTTTAGAAATGGGTGCATGGATTGAAAACGGTGCAGTAACATGGTGCACCACTCTATAGCGTTGGTAAATCATAGACCAGCCACGGGGATCCCGTTTTACATAAAAAATCCACGTGACGAAAAAACGAAGGGTAAAAAACTTCCATGACCCGATTGAGGTTCGGATAGGATTTTTAGGGTATGAAACTAACCAGTGATGGCTGAAAGCTGTCACAGCTATAGAACTCACAGATACCTTCGTTTTGACTGGTTGTGGCTCCCGTAACTCTAAACGAGTCAAGAGTTATGGCCCTTTGAAGAATTGATATCCATAGGGTGCAACATCTACGGTGCAAGGTGCAACAACCGTCCAAAATGAAGAAACTATGCCGTACGACCTTTAGAAATGGGTGCATGGATTGGAAACGGTGAAGTACCATGGTGCACCACTCTCCAGCGATGGTAAATCATAGACCAGCCACGGGAATTCCCTTTTACAGAAAAATCCACGTGACGAAAAAACGAAGGGTAAAAAACTTCCGTGACCCGATTGAGGTTCGGATAGGATTTTTTGGGTATGAAACTAACCAGCGACGGCTGAAAGCCGTCATAGCTATAGAACTCACAGATACCTTCGTTTTGACAGGTTATGGCTCCCGTAACTCTAAACGAGCCAAGAGTTATGGCCCTCCGAAGAATCGATATCCACAGGGTGCAACATCTACGGTGCAAGGTGGAACATCCGTCCAAAATGACGAAACAGTGCCGTACGACCTTTAGAAATGGATGCATGGATTGGAAACGGTGCGGTACTATGGTGCACCACTCTCCAGCGTTGGTAAATCATAGACCAGCCACGGGCATCCCGTTTTACAGAAAAAATCCACGTGACGAAAAAACGAAGGGTAAAAAATTTCCACGACCCGATTGAGGTTCGGATAGGATTTTTAGGGTATGAAACTAACCAGTGATGGCTGAAAGCTGTCACAGCTGTAGAACTCACAGATACCTTCGTTTTGACTGGTTGTGGCTCCCGTAACTCTAAACGAGCCAAGAGTTATGGCCCTCCGAAGAATTGATATCCATAGGGTGCAACATCTACGGTGCAAGGTGCAACATCCGTCCAAAATGAAGAAACAGTGCCGTACGACCTTTAGAAATGGGTGCATGGATTGGAAACGGTGCAGTACCATGGTGCACCACTCTCCAGCGATGGTAAATCATAGACCAGCCACGGGAATTCCCTTTTACAGAAAAATCCACGTGACGAAAAAACGAAGGGTAAAAAACTTCCGTGACACGATTGAGGTTCGGATAGGATTTTTTGGGTATGAAACTAACCAGCGACGGCTGAAAGCCGTCATAGCTATAGAACTCACAGATACCTTCGTTTTGACAGGTTATGGCTCCCGTAACTCTAAACGAGCCAAGAGTTATGGCCCTCCGAAGAATCGATATCCACAGGGTGCAACATCTACGGTGCAAGGTGCAACATCCGTCCAAAATGACGAAACAGTGCCGTACGACCTTTAGAAATGGGTGGATGGATTGGAAACGGTGCAGTACCATGGTGCACCACTCTCCAGCGTTGGTAAATCATAGACCAGCCACGGGGATCCCGTTTTACAAAAAAAATCCACGTGACGAAAAAACGAAGGGTAAAAAACTTCCATGACCCGATCGAGGTTCGGATAGGATTTTTTGGGTATGAAACTAACCAGTGACGGCTGAAAGCTGTCATAGCTGTAGAACTCACAAATACCTTCGTTTTGACTGGTTGTGGCTCCCGTAACTCTAAACGAGCCAAGAGTTATGGCCCTCCGAAGAATCGATATCCATAGGGTGCAACATCTACGTTGCAAGGTGCAACATCCGTCCAAAATGACGAAACAGTGCCGTACGACATTTAGAAATGGGTGCATGGATTTGAAACAGTGCAGTACCATGGTGCACCACTCTCCAGCGATGGTAAATCATAGACCAGGCGCAGGAATTCCCTTTTACAGAAAAAATCCACGTGTCGAAAAAACGAAGGGTAAAAAACTTCCATGACCCGATTGAGGTTCGGATAGGATTTTTTCGGTATGAAACTAACCAGCGACGGCTGAAAGCTGTCACAGATGTAGAACTCACAGATACCTTCGTTTTGACTGGTTGTGGCTCCCGTTGCTCTAAACGAGCCAAGAGTTATGGCCCTCCGAAGAATCGATATCCACAGGGTGCAACATCTACGGTGCAAGGTGCAACATCCGTCCAAAATGACGAAACAGTGCCATACGACCTTTAGAAATGGGTGCATGGATTGGAAACGGTGCAGTACCATGGTGCACCAGTCTCCAGCGTTGGTTAATCATAGACCAGACACGGGGATCCCGTTTTACAGAAAAAATCCACGTGACGAAAAAATGAAGGGTAAAAAACTTCCATGACCCGATTGAGGTTCGGATAGGATTTTTTGGGTATGAAACTAATCAGTGACGGCTGAAAGCAGTCACAGCTGTAGCACTCACAGATACCTTTGTTTTGACTGGTTGTGGCTCCCGTAACTCTAAACGAGCCAAGAGTTATGGCCCTCCGAAGAATCGATATCCACTGGGTGCAACATCTACGGTGCAAGGTGCAACATCCGTCCAAAATGACGAAACAGTGCCGTACGACCCTTAGAAATGGGTGCATGGATTGGAAACGGTGCAGTACCATGGTGCACCACTCTCCAGCGTTGGTAAATCATAGACCAGCCACGGGGATCCCGTTTTACAGAAAAAATCCACGTGACGAAAAAACGAAGGGTAAAAAACTTCCATGACCCGATTGAGGTTCGGATAGGATTTTTTGGGTATGAAACTAACCAGTGACGGCTGAAAGTGGTCACAGCTGTAGTACTCACAGATACCTTCGTTTTGACTGGTTGTGGCTCCCGTAACTCTAAAGGAGCCAAGAGTTATGGCCCTCCGAAGAATCGATATCCATAGGGTGCAACGTCTACGGTGCAAGGTGCAACATCCGTCCAAAATGACGAAACAATGCGTACGACCTTTAGAAACGGGTGCATGGATTGAAAACGGTGCAGTACCATGGTGCACCACTCTCCAGCGTTGGTAAATCATAGACCAGCTGTAACGACCCGTATTTTACGTATCGATAAATCGTAGAATTTGCAGGTCGATAGTGTTGTTTGTGTTGCTTCTGTTTTGAGTCGTGACCGACTCATAGATAAGTCGTATGGCCGGGTTAGTTAGGCTAACGTATTACCGAGTTAAAGGGTCACCGGGATAAGGTAGTGACCGACCTATAGTGTTGCCGACTTAAGAAGTGAGCGGGTTAAAGTTTGGCCGAGTTAAGAACCGACCGACCTAAGGGAGTTACCGGTCTAACATAGCGACCTAGTGGATACCCCCGTATGTGGTTAGGTCGGTAGGTCGGGTATATTGTTAGGTCGGCAATGTGGCTTTGGGTTGGGTCGGCATCTGGTTTAGTTGATAAGTCGGCAAGGTGTGTTAGGTAGTTGGGTCGGCAGTGTATGTTGAGGCGTTGGGTCGGTCATGCCGTGTTATAATTAGGTCGTGCGGCCCCGTTTCTTTTGTTAAGTCGCAGAACGACTTAGTGTTAGGTCGGCCGTGTGGTATCTCTGTTAGGTCGTTAGGTCGTGTACCGGTTGAATGGTTTATGTGTTGGGTCGGCAGAGTGTTGGGTCGGCAGAGTGTTAGGTCGGCAAGGTTAGGTCGGCGGCGACTTAGGGACGGCCGAGATAAGGGATTTCCAGCCTATAAATAGAGGGGTTCGGCTCACTTTTTGGCACCGGTTTTTGAAGCGACGAAGTGCTGCCATTTTGAAGACTCGTCTACAACATTTCTTCATCTTCTTTTCTCCATTCCAATCTAGATCTAACATCCATCCAAGATCGAAGATCGAGATCGAAGATTCAAGCGCCAAAGTTGAAGATCTTCATCCGTTCGAGCTAGATTTCTTCGATTGAAGCGAGATATCGCCGGATCAAGCCTTGATCTCCGCTGTCCAGATCTGAAGTGTGTAGTTTTTGAGTGTTTGGGTGATTTGGTGAGTGGTAGTTATCTCTCACGCGGATCCAAAGGAGTATATTGGATTGGTGGCTTGTTTGAGTGTTAAAGTTAGAGATTTCGTGCATTTTTCTTAGATCCAAGTCTAGATCCATTGTTTCCAAAGATGTTTACTTATGCAAGTTTATTTAACAAGTATTAGAGACAAAACCCATGTTTTATATTTGATAGATCTATGCTAAAAACCTATGAATCATGCATGTTGGACTTATGCTCATTTATTTACGAAATTGCCATTATTGTTGATATTGCTTATTAGATCTTGTGTGAATGATTGATTGTTTGAATGTATGATTGATTTGATTGTTTCCAAGTTAGCTAGTAGTTGATTTGGAGCAAGATGATTGAAGATGATTCGAAGGCCAAGTGGAAAGGGCTCTTGAATGATGAAAGCTGCTTGAGACATAAGTAGCGGATGTTGAAGCTCATATGTATGGAATGGATGATGATGAGATGGAACTTTGCCATGGTACGATGAGGCGAACCATGTTGTTGAGTTGAGACTTTGCTTTGGTACGATGAAGCGAAGTATGATGTGAGTCTTGGCTTAATCCAGGCAGGGATCATTCCAAGCATGTTGATAACTTGAAGGGTAGTTCAAGTTGGTTGATAATGGATTGTTCAAGAGGTAGCTTGAGCTTGTATGAGGATAGTCGTCGAGAAGGATGGCTAGGAGGCTTGAATCTCATCGTTGTTGAAGGTTCTAGCATGCTCAAAAGCAAGAGTACATGGGGCGCCCATAATGACTACAGGTAGGTAGTCGGGACACCCAAAAGACTACAGGTAGGTAGTCGAGTACTCTGGGCAAAGTAGATAAGTCCTAGGCACAAGGTAGTGTGCGGAGTTATGGCTAGAACCGGCGTTACCATTAGCTCTTGACAGGTGGTCATTCAACTAACGGTGAAATCAAGGCAAAGATAACAGTGATAGCCAGAGTCATGGATGTTTGGTTGAATTATCATTCGATCTCAAGAGCGGTGTTTTCTGGGTGCTTATCTGATCTTGGTTTAGGCCTTGGGGGTTTGTATTTGGAAAGCATCGTCCTTGACTAGAGTGATTATTGCTTTACTTTAATTATCTGCTATGTTATGCTTGCTTCTCCTTAGTGTGTGTCTGGGGGCTATCACTGTAGAAAGAGGTGCAGTGGGATGGTTTGGTTCCTATTCCTTTTATCCCTTATGCTCTTTTGGTATGTTTGGTAGTTAATTTACTGCTCACTAAGACTTTGTCTGACTCAAGGTTTTATGTCTCCTCTTATTACCTTGGGCTGTCCATCCATGTTGGGATGGGCAGACTAGGTAGCAGGTGGCAGGTGCTGTGCTTAGAGTTCTCCGCTGATGATGACGAAGACGAGCAGGAGGCTATGCATATTATTTCTTATATGAACTGGGTATCCGCTGCTGTATTTGATGAGTGTTTTGTAGTGAGGTCTTGATGTATGGATTTATTGAGATGACTGTATAAAACTACTGTGATGCTTATATGATGATTTTCTGTTATGAGGCTTCACTATATATTTCTCTATTGTATTTTATCCATGCGCTGTGAGTTTCGATAGAGATTCTGCGATTTTATTTTACCCTGACTATCGTCCATGGCTGCCTTGCACACCTTTCAGCGCACTATTCTCTTGTTTTGGTGCGGGAATCATGGGCGGTCGTCACACCAGCCACGGGGATCACGTTTTACAGAAAAAATTCACGTGACGAAAAAACGAAGGGTAAAAAACTTCCATGACCCGATTGAGGTTCGGATAGGATTTTTTGGGTATGAAACTAACCAGTGACGGCTGAAAGCTGTCACAGCTGTAGAACTCACAGATACCTTCGTTTTGACTGGTTGTGGCTCCCGTAACTCTAAACGAGCCAAGAGTTATGGCCCTCCGAAGAATTGATATCCAAAGGGTGCAACATCTACGGTGCAAGGTGCAACATCCGTCCAAAATGAAGAAACAGTGCCGTACGACCTTTAGAAATGGGTGCATGGATTGGAAACGGTGCAGTACCATGGTGCACCACTCTCTAGCGATGGTAAATCATAGACCAGCCACGGGAATTCCCTTTTACAGAAAAATCCACGTGACGAAAAAACGAAGGATAAAAAACTTCAGTGACCCGATTGAGGTTCGGATAGGATTTTTTGGGTATGAAACTAACCAGCGATGGCTGAAAGCCGTCATAGCTATAGAACTCACAGATACCTTCGTTTTGACAGGTTATGGCTCCCATAACTCTAAACGAGCCAAGAGTTATGGCCCTCCGAAGAATCGATACCTACAGGGTGCAACATCTACGGTGCAAGGTGCAACATCCGTCCAAAATGACGAAACAGTGCCGTACGACATTTAGAAATGGGTGCATGGATTTGAAACAGTGCAGTACCATGGTGCACCACTCTCCAGCAATGGCAAATCATAGACCAGCCGCGGGAATTCCCTTTTACAGAAAAAATCCACGTGACGAAAAAACAAAGGGTAAAAAAACTTCCATGACCCGATTGAGGTTCGGATAGGATTTTTTTGGTATGAAACTAACCAGTGACGGCTGAAAGCGGTCACAGATGTAGAACTCACAGATACCTTCGTTTTGACTGGTTGTGGCTCCCGTAGCTCTGAACGAGCCAAGAGTTATGGCCCTCCGAAGAATCGATATCCATAGGGTGCAACATCTACGGTGCAAGGTGCAACATCCGTCCAAAATGACGAAACAGTGCGTACGACCTTTAGAAACGGGTGCATGGATTGAAAACGGTGCAGTACCATGGTGCACCACTCTCCAGCGTTGGTAAATCATAGACCAGCCACGGGGATTCCGTTTTACATAAAAAATCCACGTGACGAAAAAACGAAGGGTAAAAAACTTCCATGACCCGATTGAGGTTCGGATAGGATTTTTAGGGTATGAAACTAACCAGTGATGGCTGAAAGCTGTCACAGCTGTTGTGACGACCGCCCATGACTCCCGCACCAAAACAAGGGAATAGTGCGCTGAAAGGTGTGCCAGGCAGCCATGGACGATAGTCAAAGTAAAATAAAATCGTAGAATCTCTATCGTAACTCACAGCGCATGGATAAAATACAATAGAGAAATATATAGTGAAGTCTCATAACAGAAAAATCATCATATAAGCATCACAGAAGTTTTATACAATCATCTCAACAAATCCATACATCAAGACCTCACTACAAACACTCATCAAATACAGCAGCGGATACCCAGTACATAAGAAAATAATATGCATAGCATCCTGCTCGTCTTCGTCATCATCAGCGGAAAACTCTAAGTACAGCACCTGCCACCTGCTACCTAGTCTGCCCATCCCAAACATGGATGAACAGCCCAAGGTAATAAGAGGAGACATAAAACCTTGAGTCAGACAAAGTCTTAGTGAGCAGTAAATTAACAATCAAACATACCAAAAGAGCATAAGGGATAAAAGGAATAGGAACCAAACCATCCCACTCCACCTCTTTCTACAGTGATAGCCCCCAGACACACACTAAGGAGAAGTAAGCATAACATAGCAGATAAGTAAGGTAAAGCAATAATCACTCGAGTCAAGGACGATGTTTTCCAAATACAAACCCCCAAGGCCTAAACCAAGATCAGATAAGCACCCAGAAAACACCGCTCTTGAAGCCGAATGATGATACAACCAAACATCCAAACATCCATGACTCTGGCTATCACTGTTATCATTGCCTTGATTTCACCGTTAGTTGAATGACCGCCTGTCAAGGGCTAATGGTAACCCCGGTTTAGCCATAACTCCGCACGTCATCGTGACCCGTGCCTAAGCCGAACGCATCAGCCCAGAGTACTAGCACGTCATCATGACCCGTGCCTGGAACGTCATCGTGACCCGTTCCAACGTACCCTTGCTTTGAGTATGCTAGAACCTTCAACAACGATGAGATCTTAGCCTCCTAGTCATCCTCCTCGACGACTACTTCCATACTAGCTCAAGCGCCTCTCATGCTAACCATTATCCACCCCAACCCGGACCGCATCACCGAGTTATAACTTTGCACGTCATCATGACCCGTGCTTGGAACGTCTTCGTGACCCGTCCCATCACAACATATGTCTTGCCTCATCACATCATGGCAAAGTCTCTCAACTCGGAACGTCATCATGACCCGTCCCATCTCAACATAAGCCTTGCCTCATCATATCATAGCAAAGTCCCAATTCACTCATGCTTTGCCTTCTCGCATCATGGCAAGATCCCACATCCTCGAATCCATCCATATGAGCTTCCACACCCGCTTCATATGCTATCGGCAGCTTTCACCATTCAAGAGCCTTTCCACTTAGCTTTTGAATCATCTTCAACCATCTTGTTCCAAATCAACTACAAGCTAACTTGGAGCAGTCAAATCTATCATACATTCAAACATTCAAGCATTCAAACAAGATCTAATAAGCAATATCAACTATAATGGCAATTTCGTAATTAAATGAGCAAAAGTCCAACATATGTGAAATCATGGATTTTAACATAGATCTATCAAATCTAAAACATGGGTTTTGTCTCTAATACTTATTAAATAACTTTCATAGATAAACATCTTCAAATATGATGGATCTACATGCAGACTTAAGGAAAATGCGAGAGAACGCTAACTTTAACACATAAACATATCACCAATCCACTACACTCCTTTGGGTCCGTGTGAGAGATAACTACCACTCACCAAATCACCAAAACAACCTAAAATGAATCAACTTCAGATCTGGACAGCAAGGACTTGGACTTGATCCGGAGAAATTTCACTTGAAACGGTGAAATCTAGCCTCTTCGGATGAAAATCTTCAACTTTGGCTCTTGATCTTTGATCTTGATCTTCAATCTTCAATGGATGTTAGCACTTGATAGAAGTAGAGAAAGAAGTGAAGAAAATACTGTAGTCGAGTTTCCAAAATGGCAGCACTTCGTCGCTTCAAAAACCGGTGCCAAAAAGTGAGCCAAACCCCTCTATTTATAGGCTGGAAACCCCCTTAGCTCGGCCATCTTCTTAACTCGGAGCTCGCTATTAGGTCGTCCCCGACCTAACACCTGCCGACTCACGACCTAAGCAACACCACAAACTACCGACCTAAAGACACGGCCGACCCAAGACTCATGCGACCTAACCGCTAAGTCGCCAACTTCTCCCTGCCGACCTAACCATAACACAGCCACACAACCTAACTTAGGTCGCTGCCGACCTAATCCCTAACCGACTCAGCAACACTAGGCAATACTGGGTACCTTGCCGACCTAACCTCCTACCGACCCAATGCCTCAACACATACTGCCGACCTATCACTAACCCAGATGCCGACCCAACTCTACGCCGACCCAAAGACCTACACAACTGCTCCGAGACAACGACCTAACAAACACGGTCTACCGACCCAAACCCTACCGAGCCAACAACCACCTTACGACCTAACTCCAAACCGACCTAACTCTATACGACCCAAGCCGTAACTCGTGGACAACCCTAAGCCCCTAAGTCGGTCACTCCCCTAGGTCGGTCCAATCCACTAACCCTCCTAACTCGGCAACGTTTTAACTCTTAAGTCGGTCGCTCCCTTATCTTGGCCAACACTCGAAACCGCAACCCCTCCTTGAGCCGGTCCCCTATGAGTCGTTCCAACACTCCAACTCTTAACTCGGCAAACCCCATGAGTCGGTCACTCATACACGACCCATTCTATGAGTCGGTTACGACTCAAGCCTTAACCCATTACCTTGTCTCACCTCCTAAGTCGGCTACGACTTACTATAGGTCGGTCACCATCCTAACTCGGCCACTCGACTCAAGCTATCATGCGACCTAAGCACTAAGTTGGTCACGACTCATGCCCCTATACGACTGAATTCTAAATGACTTAGGTTAGAGACAACACAACAACACTAACGACCTGCAAATTCTACGATTTATCGACACGTAAAATACGGGTCGTTACATTCTCTCCCCCTTAGGAATTTCGCCCCCGAAATTCCAAGCAAACAACAGCAATCAAAGATATTCCGCATGCCTACCATCCATAGCAATCAACAAACCATGCAACCAATTCTAGCCTAGCATGCAGAATTCTAAGACTTAGAACAAGCTACAAATTCATGAGATGTCACGACACTTTAGGGCCATACCTCGAAGAGTCCGGGATGAGCTGCCTTCATCCTCTCTTCCTCCTCCCACGTACAGTCGTTAACATCGTCACTCCATTGTACCTTGAGCAACGTAATTGTCTTCCTCCTAAGCTGTTTCGTATCGGTTTCAACAATACGAAGCGGCTTACAAGGTCTCGTAACCACCGGATCAACCTCTAAGTCTTCACAGCTATCAGCAGAAACCACCGTACTTGGGTCGTGCACATACTTCCGTAGATAAGATACATGAAAAACATTATGCACACCCGCCATCTTTTCCGGTAACTCCAATCTATAAGCGAGCTTTCCAATTCGCTCGATAATCGGGAATGGTCCAACAAATCTCGGAGTCAACTTTCCTTTGTTCCCGAATCTAATAACATTCTTCAATGGAGAAATCTTCACGAAAACCATATCACCCACGTCGAACTCCAAATCCTTTCGACGATTATCTGCATAACTTTTCTGACGATCCTGGGCTGCCTTCATTCTTTGCCGAATGATCTCTATACAATCCGAAGTCTGTCGAATCATCTCTGGCCCAAGTATCAGCTTTTCTCCAGTTTCCAACCAACATGTCGGAGAGTTACACGGTCTTCCATATAACGCTTCATATGGTGCCATACCAATACTCGACTGATAACTGTTATTATAAGCAAATTCCACCAAATGAAGGTGATCTTCCCATGATCCTCCGAAGTCAAAAATACAAGCTCTAAGAAGATCTTCCAAAACTCGGTTAACTCTCTCAGTCTGACCATCTGTTTGAGGGTGATAAGCTGTACTCAAACACAACTCGGTTCCCAAAACTTCCTGGAAGCTCTTCCAAAATCCACTAGTGAACAACGGATCTCGATCGCTCACTATACTCTTCGGAACACCATGGAATCGAACAATCCACTTCACATACAACTCAGCCAACTTCGATGCAGTTCTAGTCGATCGAACAGGAATGAACCTTGCACTCTTGGTCAAACGATCTACAATAACCCAAATCCCTTCATTCCCTGTCCTGGTTCTAGGTAGACCATCAATAAAATCCATCGACACTTGCTCCCACTTCCACGTAGGAACTTCTAATGGCTGAAGTAATCCACTGGGCTTCTTCTGCTCAGCTTTCACCAACTGGCAATTCATACACTTGGAAATAAAATTTCCAACATCCTTCTTCATACCTTCCCAGTAGTAAGCTCTCTTCATATCCCGATACATCTTATTACCACCTGGATGAATTGTCAACTTCGAGTGATGACTTTCCCTCAGAACTTCATCTCTCAATCCATCCACATCGGGAACAACCAATCGTCCTTGCTTCCGAATCCAACCCTCTCGATCGACCTCGAATCCCTTATCCCTCTCTGGTTCCAATCCAGATTCCAAATCATGGATAATCTTGACAAGCTTATCGTCTTTCTTTTGGCTCTCGCCAATTCTTTCCACAAGAGTAGGCCTTATTGATAAGTTTGCCAACATCTCAGGTTCCAACTCGCATCTAGGCCTGAAATCAAACTCAGCCAAATACTCGAGACTCTTCCACTCCGAAAACATGGCTCCCAAACCTGCATGTCTTCGACTTAACGCATCAGCCACTGCGTTTCCTTTTCCCGGAGTATAGGCTATACCGAAATCATAAGATGCTAGAAACTCTAACCACCGTTGCTGTCGAAGATTCAAATCCTTTTGGGAGAACAGATACTTCAACGACTTATGATCTGTAAACAACTCGAATCTAACTCCCAATAGGTAGTGTCTCCACATCTTCAAAGCAAACACTATTGCCGCTAACCCCAAATCATGAGTTGGATAGTTCCTTTCATGCGGTTTCAGTTGTCGACTAGCATACGCAACAACCTTATCCTTTTGCATTAGCACCGCTCCCAGTCCAGTGCCACATGCATCGGTGTAAACCACCATCTCATCATTCACACTCGGAATAGTCAATACAGGAGCACTCGTCAATCGCTCTTTCAGGATTACGAAGGCTTGCTCACACTTGTCATCCCATCGGAACACTTGGTTCTTCTTCGTAAATCTTGTCAATGGTGCAGCTATCTTGGAAAAGTCCTTGATAAACCGACGATAATATCCTGCTAATCCAAGAAAACTTCTCACATCAGATGCATTCTTAGGTCTAACCCAATCCTGGATCGCTGCTACCTTAGCGGGATCAACCGCTATTCCACTTCCAGAGATAACATGGCCTAAGAACCTCACTTCACTCTTCCAGAAGTGACACTTCGAAAACTTAGCCTTCAGCTGATGTTTCCGCAAGATTTCCAAAACAATTCTCAAGTGCGTCTTGTGCTCTTCCTCAGTTCTGGAATAAACCAAAATATCATCCACGAACACAAGCACGAACTTATTCAACTGATCTCTGAATACTCTATTCATAAGATCCACAAAATATGCTGGCGCGTTAGTCAACCCAAACGGCATTACCAGCCACTCATAAAACCCGGATGGTGTCCTGAAAGCAGTCTTCGGCACACTATCCCTCGCCACTCTTAACTGGTGAAATCCCATTGCCAAATCCATCTGAGAAAACACCTTAGCCTCGTGAAGCTGATCAAACAAGTCATCTATTCTCGGCAATGGATACTTGTTCTTCCTAGTCACCTTATTCAGCTCACGATAATCCACACACAACCTCAACGATCCATCCGCTTTGGTTGCGAACACAACGGGCGCACCCCATTCGGACACACTTCTCCGAATGAATCCTTTCCGTAAAAGGTCATCAACTTGCACCTTCAGCTCTTGCTGCTCCCTCGGTGCCATCCGCCTAAGGGGCATCACAACAGGTCTGGCTCCCTCAACTAGATCGATACGAAACTCGATCTCCCTATGCGGCGGCAACCCTTTGACCTCGTCAAAGACATCCTCAAATCCATTCACAATAGGCACCGATGACAGTCCATCCCGTGGAACAACCAGCGAATACATGAAGCTCATGAAGACGCCTTCCTCATGCTTACATCGTATCACAACCTTTCGCCCTTCCACATTCCCGACTGTCACCTCCAGCCTCTCACAATCAATCCTAGCCGCATACTTCCTAAGCCAGTCCATACCCAAAATAATTCCGAACCCCGCAAAGTTCAGAACAAAGCAATCACAAACAAACGAGCAATCATGACTCGACACAACTAGACCACGGCATATCATACACAAGCATGACGAACCCCCAACTGGATTAGTCACCACCAATGGCCTATCAACAATATCCGGTTTCAAACCTAACCGGCCTACCAAATCATCACAAACAAAAGAATGCGACGCTCCAGTATCAAACAACACTCTAACTGGAACACCACAAATGGAAAGAGTACCTTGAACCACCACACTCTTCCCCTTCTCTGCAGCAGTAGGGACTCTTGAAGACGACGGCACAGCTTCCAAAGCATAGGCTTGCACAACCTGCCTATCTTTCCTCGGTTCTGGACAGTCCTTCTTAATGTGTCCCAGCTTATCACAGTTGTAACACTTCAACTGCACCTTCGGATTCTTGCAATCCCGAGAGAGATGACCCTTCTGACGGCAGTTATAACAAGTCACCTCACCCTTTGGCTTCTTCTGGCCGTCCTTACCCTTCTGTTGCTGCTGCTTCCTCTTCTTGTTGCCATTCTGCTGTGGTTTAGATCCTTCCCTGGTTACAGCAACAACAGAACTTTCCCTAGGGAACAAACTCTCATGCCTCAAAGCTTTCTCCACAAGCTTTTCAAATGGATCGTCCAGATGATCCACTAACTGCCTTCCCAGATAAGCATCCAGACCAGTCACAAACTTTTCATTCTTTTGGTAGGGAGAATCAATATATGATCTGGCATACTTAGACAAAGCTTCGAACTCAGAAATGTACTCCAGAACAGGCCTCCCGCCTTGTTTGAGCTCTACAAACCTCTTAAACAAAACAGACCTCTGAGCAGTAGAGATGAACTTGGCTTCAAATCTAACTTGGAACTGCTCCCAAGTAATATCCTCTTCTGGTGTATCTATGGTGATAGAATTCCACCAATCCGCAGCTCTCCCTTGAAGCTGCCTCGATGCAAGCTTTCTCTTGGTTGCATCCTCAATCCTTAGATCACCAAAAATCCTTCGGCAAGCATCAATCCATCTCTGCACCTCAATAGTCGACTCCGTCCCTAAGAAAGCTTTTCCTCCAAGAGAAGTATAATCCTTGCAAAGCTTGGCAAAATCCACTGGTCTTGGAGCCTGGACTTGAACTCCCACATCCACAGATGATCCTGAAGCTGGTACCCTCCTCATGATAGAAGTCATCATAGCTTCAAACATAGCTCCATAATCAACAGCTTCCCTAGCAGCTCGACTATCTCTTGCAGCTTGTCTCTCGCTTCTACTCATTCTTATTATCTGTAAAGAAGAATGATTAGAACACCTTAAGAAACAACTGCATAAGGAGTTCAAATCCATCTAAGCTACTATATTATATATAGTAATCATCCATCAAAATACAATTACGTCTCTCTTACGTAATTACGTCAGCGAGCGTTGGCTAAAATCGATTAACCAAAGCTCTGATACCAAATGTGACGACCGCCCATGACTCCCGCACCAAAACAAGGGAATAGTGCGCTGAAAGGTGTGCCAGGCAGCCATGGACGATAGTCAAAGTAAAATAAAATCGCAGAATCTCTATCGTAACTCACAGCGCATGGATAAAATACAATAGAGAAATATATAGTGAAGTCTCATAACAGAAAAATCATCATATAAGCATCACAGAAGTTTTATACAATCATCTCAACAAATCCATACATCAAGACCTCACTACAAACACTCATCAAATACAGCAGCGGATACCCAGTACATAAGAAAATAATATGCATAGCATCCTGCTCGTCTTCGTCATCATCAGCGGAAAACTCTAAGTACAGCACCTGCCACCTGCTACCTAGTCTGCCCATCCCAAACATGGATGAACAGCCCAAGGTAATAAGAGGAGACATAAAACCTTGAGTCAGACAAAGTCTTAGTGAGCAGTAAATTAACAATCAAACATACCAAAAGAGCATAAGGGATAAAAGGAATAGGAACCAAACCATCCCACTCCACCTCTTTCTACAGTGATAGCCCCCAGACACACACTAAGGAGAAGTAAGCATAACATAGCAGATAAGTAAGGTAAAGCAATAATCACTCGAGTCAAGGACGATGTTTTCCAAATACAAACCCCCAAGGCCTAAACCAAGATCAGATAAGCACCCAGAAAACACCGCTCTTGAAGCCGAATGATGATACAACCAAACATCCAAACATCCATGACTCTGGCTATCACTGTTATCATTGCCTTGATTTCACCGTTAGTTGAATGACCGCCTGTCAAGGGCTAATGGTAACCCCGGTTTAGCCATAACTCCGCACGTCATCGTGACCCGTGCCTAAGCCGAACGCATCAGCCCAGAGTACTAGCACGTCATCATGACCCGTGCCTGGAACGTCATCGTGACCCGTTCCAACGTACCCTTGCTTTGAGTATGCTAGAACCTTCAACAACGATGAGATCTTAGCCTCCTAGTCATCCTCCTCGACGACTACTTCCATACTAGCTCAAGCGCCTCTCATGCTAACCATTATCCACCCCAACCCGGACCGCATCACCGAGTTATAACTTTGCACGTCATCATGACCCGTGCTTGGAACGTCTTCGTGACCCGTCCCATCACAACATATGTCTTGCCTCATCACATCATGGCAAAGTCTCTCAACTCGGAACGTCATCATGACCCGTCCCATCTCAACATAAGCCTTGCCTCATCATATCATAGCAAAGTCCCAATTCACTCATGCTTTGCCTTCTCGCATCATGGCAAGATCCCACATCCTCGAATCCATCCATATGAGCTTCCACACCCGCTTCATATGCTATCGGCAGCTTTCACCATTCAAGAGCCTTTCCACTTAGCTTTTGAATCATCTTCAACCATCTTGTTCCAAATCAACTACAAGCTAACTTGGAGCAGTCAAATCTATCATACATTCAAACATTCAAGCATTCAAACAAGATCTAATAAGCAATATCAACTATAATGGCAATTTCGTAATTAAATGAGCAAAAGTCCAACATATGTGAAATCATGGATTTTAACATAGATCTATCAAATCTAAAACATGGGTTTTGTCTCTAATACTTATTAAATAACTTTCATAGATAAACATCTTCAAATATGATGGATCTACATGCAGACTTAAGGAAAATGCGAGAGAACGCTAACTTTAACACATAAACATATCACCAATCCACTACACTCCTTTGGGTCCGTGTGAGAGATAACTACCACTCACCAAATCACCAAAACAACCTAAAATGAATCAACTTCAGATCTGGACAGCAAGGACTTGGACTTGATCCGGAGAAATTTCACTTGAAACGGTGAAATCTAGCCTCTTCGGATGAAAATCTTCAACTTTGGCTCTTGATCTTTGATCTTGATCTTCAATCTTCAATGGATGTTAGCACTTGATAGAAGTAGAGAAAGAAGTGAAGAAAATACTGTAGTCGAGTTTCCAAAATGGCAGCACTTCGTCGCTTCAAAAACCGGTGCCAAAAAGTGAGCCAAACCCCTCTATTTATAGGCTGGAAACCCCCTTAGCTCGGCCATCTTCTTAACTCGGAGCTCGCTATTAGGTCGTCCCCGACCTAACACCTGCCGACTCACGACCTAAGCAACACCACAAACTACCGACCTAAAGACACGGCCGACCCAAGACTCATGCGACCTAACCGCTAAGTCGCCAACTTCTCCCTGCCGACCTAACCATAACACAGCCACACAACCTAACTTAGGTCGCTGCCGACCTAATCCCTAACCGACTCAGCAACACTAGGCAATACTGGGTACCTTGCCGACCTAACCTCCTACCGACCCAATGCCTCAACACATACTGCCGACCTATCACTAACCCAGATGCCGACCCAACTCTACGCCGACCCAAAGACCTACACAACTGCTCCGAGACAACGACCTAACAAACACGGTCTACCGACCCAAACCCTACCGAGCCAACAACCACCTTACGACCTAACTCCAAACCGACCTAACTCTATACGACCCAAGCCGTAACTCGTGGACAACCCTAAGCCCCTAAGTCGGTCACTCCCCTAGGTCGGTCCAATCCACTAACCCTCCTAACTCGGCAACGTTTTAACTCTTAAGTCGGTCGCTCCCTTATCTCGGCCAACACTCGAAACCGCAACCCCTCCTTGAGCCGGTCCCCTATGAGTCGTTCCAACACTCCAACTCTTAACTCGGCAAACCCCATGAGTCGGTCACTCATACACGACCCATTCTATGAGTCGGTTACGACTCAAGCCTTAACCCATTACCTTGTCTCACCTCCTAAGTCGGCTACGACTTACTATAGGTCGGTCACCATCCTAACTCGGCCACTCGACTCAAGCTATCATGCGACCTAAGCACTAAGTTGGTCACGACTCATGCCCCTATACGACTGAATTCTAAATGACTTAGGTTAGAGACAACACAACAACACTAACGACCTGCAAATTCTACGATTTATCGACACGTAAAATACGGGTCGTTACAGCTGTAGAACTCACAGATACCTTCGTTTTGACTGGTTGTGGCTCCCGTAACTCTAAACGAGCCAAGAGTTATGGCCCTTTGAAGAATTGATATCCATAGGGTGCAACATCTACGGTGCAAGGTGCAACATCCGTCCAAAATGAAGAAACTGTGCCGTACGACCTTTAGAAATGGGTGCATGGATTGGAAACGGTGAAGTACCATGGTGCACCACTCTCCAGCGATGGTAAATCTTAGACCAGCCACGGGAATTCCCTTTTACAGAAAAATCCACGTGACGAAAAAACGAAGGGTAAAAAACTTCCGTGACCCGATTGAGGTTCGGATAGGATTTTTTGGGTATGAAACTAACCAGCGACGGCTGAAAGCTGTCAAAGCTATAGAACTCACAGATACCTTCGTTTTGACAGGTTATGGCTCCCGTAACTCTAAACGAGCCAAGAGTTATGGCCCTCCGAAGAATCGATATCCACAGGGTGCAACATCTACGGTGCAAGGTGGAACATCCGTCCAAAATGACGAAACAGTGCCGTACGACCTTTAGAAATGGGTGCATGGATTGGAAACGGTGCAGTACTATGGTGCACCACTCTCCAGCGTTGGTAAATCATAGACCAGCCACGGGGATCCCGTTTTACAGAAAAAATCCACGTGACGAAAAAACGAAGGGTAAAAAACTTCCACGACCCGATTGAGGTTCGGATAGGATTTTTAGGGTATGAAACTAACCAGTGATGGCTGAAAGCTGTCACAACTGTAGATCTCACAGATACCTTCGTTTTGACTGGTTGTGGCTCCCGTAACTCTAAACGAGCCAAGAGTTATGGCCCTCCAAAGAATTGATATCCATAGGGTGCAACATCTACGGTGCAAGGTGCAACATCCGTCCAAAATGAAGAAACAGTGCCGTACGACCTTTAGAAATGGGTGCATGGATTGGAAACGGTGCAGTACCATGGTGCACCACTCTCCAGTGATGGTAAATCATAGACCAGCCACGGGAATTCCCTTTTACAGAAAAATCCACGTGACGAAAAAACGAAGGGTAAAAAACTTCCGTGACACGATTGAGGTTCGGATAGGATTTTTTGGGTATGAAACTAACCAGCGACGGCTGAAAGCCGTCATAGCTATAGAACTCACATATACCTTCGTTTTGACAGGTTATGGCTCCCGTAACTCTAAACGAGCCAAGAGTTATGGCCCTCCAAAGAATCGATATCCACAGGGTGCAACATCTACGGTGCAAGGTGCAACATCCGTCCAAAATGACGAAACAGTGCCGTACGACCTTTAGAAATGGGTGCATGTATTGGAAAAGGTGCAGTACCATGGTGCACCACTCTCCAGCGTTGGTAAATCATAGACCAGCCACGGGGATCCCGTTTTATAGAAAAAATCCACGTGACGAAAAAACGAAGGGTAAAAAACTTCCATGACCCGATTGAGGTTCGGATAGGACTTTTTGGGTATGAAACTAACCAGTGACGGCTGAAAGCTGTCATAGCTGTAGAACTCACAAATACCTTCGTTTTGACTGGTTGTGGCTCCCGTAACTCTAAACGAGCCAAGAGTTATGTCACTCCGAAGAATCGATATCCATAGGGTGCAACATCTACGGTGCAAGGTGCAACATCCGTCCAAAATGACGAAACAGTGCCGTACGACATTTAGAAATGGGTGCATGGATTTGAAACAGTGCAGTACCATGGTGCGCCACTCTTCAGCGATGGTAAATCATAGACCAGGCGCGGGAATTCCCTTTTACAGAAAAAATCCACGTGTCGAAAAAACGAAGGGTAAAAAACTTCCATGACCCGATTGAGGTTCGGATAGGATTTTTTCGGTATGAAACTAACCAGTGACGGCTGAAAGTTGTCACAGATGTAGAACTCACAGATACCTTCGTTTTGACTGGTTGTGGCTCCCGTTGCTCTAAACGAGCCAAGAGTTATGGCCCTCCGAAGAATCGATATCCACAGGGTGCAACATCTACGGTGCAAGGTGCAACATCCGTCCAAAATGACGAAACAGTGCCGTACGACCTTTAGAAATGGGTGCATGGATTGGAAACGGTGCAGTACCATGGTGCACTAGTCTCCATCGTTGGTTAATCATAGACTAGACACGGGGATCCCGTTTTAAAGAAAAAATCCACGTGACGAAAAAACGAAGGGTAAAAAACTTCCATGACCCGATTGAGGTTCGGATAGGATTTTTTGGGTATGAAACTAACCAGTGACGGCTGAAAGCTGTCACAGCTGTAGAACTCACAGATACCTTCGTTTTGACTGGTTGTGGCTCCCGTAACTCTAAACGAGCCAAGAGTTATGGCCCTCCGAAGAATCGATATCCACTGGGTGCAACATCTACGGTGCAAGGTGCAACATCCGTCCAAACTGACGAAACAGTGCCGTACGACCCTTAGAAATGGGTGCATGGATTGGAAACGGTGCAGTACCATGGTGCACCACTCTCCAGCGTTGGTAAATCATAGACCAGCCACGGGGATCCCGTTTACAGAAAAAATCCACGTGACGAAAAAACGAAGGGTAAAAAACTTCCATGAC
This sequence comes from Allium cepa, assembly GCA_030765085.1. Taxonomy (NCBI): domain Eukaryota; kingdom Viridiplantae; phylum Streptophyta; class Magnoliopsida; order Asparagales; family Amaryllidaceae; genus Allium; species Allium cepa. The sequence continues at coordinate 28,951,231 of CM060943.1, read as the reverse complement.
CTGATTGAGGTTCGGATAGGATTTTTTGGGTATGAAACTAACCAGTGACGGCTGAAAGCGGTCACAGCTGTAGTACTCACAGATACCTTCGTTTTGACTGGTTGTGGCTCCCGTAACTCTAAACGAGCCAAGAGTTATGGCCCTCCGAAGAATCGATATCCACAGGGTGCAACATCTACGGTGCAAGGTGCAACATCCGTCCAAAATGACGAAACAGTGCCGTACGACCTTTAGAAATGGGTGCATGGATTGGAAACGGTGCAGTACCATGGTGCACCACTCTCCAGCGTTGGTTAATCATAGACCAGACACGGGGATCCAGTTTTACAGAAAAAATCCACGTGACGAAAAAACGAAGGGTAAAAAACTTCCATGACCCGATTGAGGTTCGGATAGGATTTTTTGGGTATGAAACTAACCAGTGACGGCTGAAAGCAGTCACAGCTGTAGAACTCACAGATACCTACGTTTTGACTGGTTGTGGCTCCCGTAACTCTAAACGAGCCAAGAGTTATGGCCCTCCGAAGAATTGATATCCATAGGGTGCAACATCTACGGTGCAAGGTGCAACATCCGTCCAAAATGAAGAAACAGTGCCGTACGACCTTTAGAAATGGGTGCATGGATTGGAAACGGTGCAGTACCATGGTGCACCACTCTCCAGCGATGGTAAATCATAGACCAGCCACAGGAATTCCCTTTTACAGAAAAATCCACGTGACGAAAAAACGAAGGGTAAAAAACTTCCGTGACACGATTGAGGTTCGGATAGGATTTTTTGGGTATGAAACTAACCAGCGACGGCTGAAAGCCGTCATAGCTATAGAACTCACAGATACCTTCGTTTTGACAGGTTATGGCTCCCGTAACTCTAAACGAGCCAAGAGTTATGGCCCTCCGAAGAATCGATATCCACAGGGTGCAACATCTACGGTGCAAGGTGCAACATCCGTCCAAAATGACGAAACAGTGCCGTACGACCTTTAGAAATGGGTGCATGGATTGGAAACGGTGCAGTACCATGGTGCACCACTCTCCAGCGTTGGTATATCATAGACCAGCCACGGGGATCCCGTTTACAGAAAAAATCCACGTGACGAAAAAACGAAGGGTAAAAAACTTCCATGACCCGATTGAGGTTCGGATAGGATTTTTTGGGTATGAAACTAACCAGTGACGGCTGAAAGCGGTCACAGCTGTAGTACTCACAGATACCTTCGTTTTGACTGGTTGTGGCTCCCGTAACTCTAAACGAGCCAAGAGTTATGGCCCTCCGAAGAATCGATATCCACAGGGTGCAACATCTACGGTGCAAGGTGCAACATCCGTCCAAAATGACGAGTGCCGTACGACCTTTAGAAATGGGTGCATGGATTGGAAACGGTGCAGTACCATGGTGCACCACTCTCCAGCGTTGGTTAATCATAGACCAGACACGGGGATCCAGTTTTACAGAAAAAATCCACGTGACGAAAAAACGAAGGGTAAAAAACTTCCATGACCCGATTGAGGTTCGGATAGGATTTTTTGGGTATGAAACTAACCAGTGACGGCTGAAAGCAGTCACAGCTGTAGAACTCACAGATACCTACGTTTTGACTGGTTGTGGCTCCCGTAACTCTAAACGAGCCAAGAGTTATGGCCCTCCGAAGAATTGATATCCATACGGTGCAACATCTACGGTGCAAGGTGCAACATCCGTCCAAAATGAAGAAACAGTGCCGTACGACCTTTAGAAATGGGTGCATGGATTGGAAACGGTGCAGTACCATGGTGCACAACTCTCCAGCGATGGTAAATCATAGACCAGCCACAGGAATTCCCTTTTACAGAAAAATCCACGTGACGAAAAAACGAAGGGTAAAAAACTTCCGTGACACGATTGAGGTTCGGATAGGATTTTTTGGGTATGAAACTAACCAGCGACGGCTGAAAGCCGTCATAGCTATAGAACTCACAGATACCTTCGTTTTGACAGGTTATGGCTCCCGTAACTCTAAACGAGCCAAGAGTTATGGCCCTCCGAAGAATCGATATCCACAGGGTGCAACATCTACGGTGCAAGGTGCAACATCCGTCCAAAATGACGAAACAGTGCCGTACGACCTTTAGAAATGGGTGCATGGATTGGAAACGGTGCAGTACCATGGTGCACCACTCTCCAGCGTTGGTATATCATAGACCAGCCACGGGGATCCCGTTTTACAGAAAAAATCCACGTGACGAAAAAACGAAGGGTAAAAAACTTCCATGACCCGATTGAGGTTCGGATAGGAATTTTTGGGTATGAAACTAACCAGTGACGGCTGAAAGCTGTCACAGCTGTAGAACTCACAAATACCTTCGTTTTGACTGGTTGTGGCTCCCGTAACTCTAAACGAGCCAAGAGTAATGTCCCTCCGAAGAATCGATATCCATAGGGTGCAACATCTACGGTGCAAGGTGCAACATCCGTCCAAAATGACGAAACAGTGCCGTACGACATTTAGAAATGGGTGCATGGATTTGAAACAGTGCAGTACCATGGTGCACCACTCTCCAGCGATGGTAAATCATAGACCACGCGCGGGAATTCCCTTTTACAGAAAAAATCCACGTGTCGAAAAAACGAAGGGTAAAAAACTTCCATGACCCGATTGAGGTTCGGATAGGATTTTTTCGGTATGAAACTAACCAGTGACGGCTGAAAGCTGTCACAGATGTAGAACTCACAGATACCTTCGTTTTGACTGGTTGTGGCTCCCGTTGCTCTAAACGAGCCAAGAGTTATGGCCCTCCGAAGAATCGATATCCACAGGGTGCAACATCTACGGTGCAAGGTGCAACATCCGTCCAAAATGACGAAACAGTGCCGTACGACCTTTAGAAATGGGTGCATGGATTGGAAACGGTGCAGTACCATGGTGCACCAGTCTCCATCGTTGGTTAATCATAGACTAGACACGGGGATCCCGTTTTAAAGAAAAAATCCACGTGACGAAAAAACGATGGGTAAAAAACTTCCATGACCCGATTGAGGTTCGGATAGGATTTTTTGGGTATGAAACTAACTAGTGACGGCTGAAAGCAGTCACAGCTGTAGAACTCACAGATACCTTCGTTTTGACTGGTTGTGGCTCCCGTAACTCTAAACGAGCCAAGAGTTATGGCCCTCCGAAGAATCGATATCCACTGGGTGCAACATCTACGGTGCAGGGTGCAACATCCGTCCAAACTGACGAAACAGTGCCGTACGACCCTTAGAAATGGGTGCATGGATTGGAAACGGTGCAGTACCATGGTGCACCACTCTCCAGCGTTGGTAAATCATAGACCAGCCACGGGGATCCCGTTTACAGAAAAAATCCACGTGACGAAAAAACGAAGGGTAAAAAACTTCCATGACCCGATTGAGGTTCGGATAGGATTTTTTGGGTATGAAACTAATCAGTGACGGCTGAAAGCGGTCACAGCTGTAGTACTCACAGATACCTTCGTTTTGACTGGTTGTGGCTCCTGTAACTCTAAACGAGCCAAGAGTTATGGCCCTCCGAAGAATCGATATCCACAGGGTGCAACATCTACGGTGCAAGGTGCAACATCCGTCCAAAATGACGAAACAGTGCCGTACGACCTTTAGAAATGGGTGCATGGATTGGAAACGGTGCAGTACCATGGTGCACCACTCTCCAGCGTTGGTTAATCATAGACCAGACACGGGGATCCAGTTTTACAGAAAAAATCCACGTGACGAAAAAACGAAGGGTAAAAAACTTCCATGACCCGATTGAGGTTCGGATAGGATTTTTTGGGTATGAAACTAACCAGTGACGGCTGAAAGCAGTCACAGCTGTAGAACTCACAGATACCTACGTTTTGACTGGTTGTGGCTTCCGTAGCTCTAAACGAGCCAAGAGTTATGGCCCTCCGAAGAATCGATATCCACAGGGTGCAACATCAACGGTGCAAGGTGCAACATCCGTCCAAAATGACGAAACAGTGTCGTACGATCTTTAGAAATGGGTGCATGGATTGGAAACGGTGCAGTACCATGGTGCACCACTCTCCAGCGTTGGTAAATCATAGACCAGCCACGGGGATCCCGTTTTACAGAAAAAATCCACGTGACGAAAAAACGAAGGGTAAAAAACTTCCATGACCCGATTGAGGTTCGGATAGGATTTTTTGGGTATGAAACTAACCAGTGACGGCTGAAAGCTGCCACAGCTGTAGTACTCACAGATACCTTCGTTTTGACTGGTTGTGGCTCCCGTAACTCTAAACGAGCCAAGAGTTATGGCCCTCCGAAGAATCGATATCCATAGGGTGCAACGTCTACGGTGCAAGGTGCAACATCCGTCCAAAATGACGAAACAGTGCGTACGACCTTTAGAAACGGGTGCATGGATTGAAAACGGTGCAGTACCATGGTGCACCACTCTCCAGCGATGGTAAATCATAGACCAGGCGCGGGAATTCCCTTTTACAGAAAAAATCCACGTGACGAAAAAACGAAGGGTAAAAAACTTCCATGACCCGATTGAGGTTCGGATAGGATTTTTTCGGTAAGAAACTAACCAGTGACGGCTGAAAGCTGTCACAGATGTAGAACTCACAGATACCTTCGTTTTGACTGGTTGTGGCTCCCGTTGCTCTAAACGAGCCAAGAGTTATGGCCCTCCGAAGAATCGATATCCACAGGGTGCTACATCTACGGTGCAAGGTGCAACATCCGTCCAAAATGACGAAACAGTGCCGTACGACATTTAGAAATGGGTGCATGGATTTGAAACAGTGCAGTACCATGGTGCACCACTCTCCAGCAATGGTAAATCATAGACCAACCGCGGGAATTCCCTTTTACAGAAAAAATCCACGTGACGAAAAAACGAAGGGCAAAAAACTTCCATGACCCGATTGAGGTTCGGATTGGATTTTTTGGGTATGAAACTAACCAGTGACGGCTGAAAGCTGTCACTGTTGTAGTACTCACAGATACGTTCGTTTTGACTGGTTGTGGCTCCTGTAACTCTAAACGAGCCAAGAGTCATGGCCCTCCGAAGAATCGATATCCATAGGATGCAACGTCTACGGTGCAAGGTGCAACATCCGTCCAAAATGACGAAACAGTGCGTACGACCTTTAGAAACGGGTGCATGGATTGAAAATGGTGCAGTACCATGGTGCACCACTCTCCAGCGTTGGTAAATATTAGACCAGCCACGGGGATCACGTTTTACAGAAAAAATCCACGTGACGAAAAAACGAAGGGTAAAAAACTTCCATGACCCGATTGAGGTTCAGATAGGATTTTTTGGGTATGAAACTAACCAGTGACGGCAGAAAGCTGTCACAGCTGTAGAACTCACAGATACCATCGTTTTGACTGGTTGTGGCTCCCGTAACTCTGAACGAGCCAAGAGTTATGGCCCTCCGAAGAATTGATATCCAAAGGGTGCAACATCTACGGTGCAAGGTGCAACATCCGTCCAAAATGAAGAAACAGTGTCGTACGACCATTAGAAATGGGTGCATGGATTGGAAACGGTGCAGTACCATGGTGCACCACTCTCTAGCGATGGTAAATCATAGACCGGCCACGGGAATTCCCTTTTACAGAAAAATCCAAGTGACGAAAAAACGAAGGGTAAAAAACTTCAGTGACCCGATTGAGGTTCGGATAGGATTTTTTGGGTATGAAACTAACCAGCGACGGCTGAAAGCCGTCATAGCTATAGAACTCACAGATACCTTCGTTTTGACAGGTTATGGCTCCCGTAACCCTAAACGAGCCAAGAGTTATGGCCCTCCGAAGAATCGATATCCACAGGGTGCAACATCTACGGTGCAAGGTGCAACATCCGTCCAAAATGACGAAACAGTGCCGTACGACATTTAGAAATGGGTGCATGGATTTGAAACAGTGCAGTACCATGGTGCACCACTCTCCAGCAATGGTAAATCATAGACCAGCCGCGGGAATTCCCTTTTACAGAAAAAATCCACGTGACGAAAAAACGAAGGGTAAAAAACTTCCATGACCCGATTGAGGTTCGGATAGGATTTTTTAGGTATGAAACTATCTAGTGACGGCTGAAAGCTGTCATAGATGTAGAACTCACAGATACCTTCATTTTGACTGGTTGTGGCTCCCGTAGCTCTAAACGAGCCAAGAGTTATGGCCCACCGAAGAATCGATATCCACAGGGTGCAACATCTACGGTGCAAGGTGCAACATCCGTCCAAAATGACGAAACAGTTCCGTACGACCTTTAGAAATGGGTGCATGGATTGGAAACGGTGCAGTACCATGGTGCACCACTCTCCAGCGTTGGTAAATCATAGACCAGCCACGGGGATCCGGTTTTATAGAAAAAAATCCACGTGACGAAAAAACGAAGGGTAAAAAACTTCCATGACGCGATTGAGGTTCGGATAGGATTTTTTGGGTATGAAACTAACCAGTGACGGCTGAAAGCAGTCACAGCTGTAGAACTCACAGATACCTACGTTTTGACTGGTTGTGGCTTCTGTATCTCTAAACGAGCCAAGAGTTATGGCCCTCCGAAGAATCGATATCCACAGGGTGCAACATCTACGGTGCAAGGTGCAACATCCGTCCAAAATGACGAAACAGTGTCGTACGACCTTTAGAAATGGGTGCATGGATTGGAAACGGTGCAGTACCATGGTGCACCACTCTCCAGCGTTGGTAAATCATAGACCAGCCACGGGGATCCCGTTTTACAGAAAAAATCCACGTGACGAAAAAACGAAGGGTAAAAAACTTCCATGACCCGATTGAGTTTCGGATAGGATTTTTTGGGTATGAAACTAACCAGTGACCGCTGAAAGCTGTCACAGCTGTAGTACTCACAGATACCTTCGTGTTGACTGGTCGTGGCTCCCGTAACTCTAAACGAGCCAAGAGTTATGGCACTCCGAAGAATCGATATCCATAGGGTGCAACGTCTACGGTGCAAGGTGCAACATCCGTCCAAAATGACGAAACAGTGCGTACGACCTTTAGAAACGGGTGCATGGATTGAAAACGGTGCAGTACCATGGTGCACCACTCTCCAGCGTTGGTAAATCATAGACCAGCCACGGGGATCACGTTTTACAGAAAATATTCACGTGACGAAAAAACGAAGGGTAAAAAACTTCCATGACCCGATTGAGGTTCGGATAGGATTTTTTGGGTATGAAACTAATCAGTGACGGCTGAAAGCTGTCACAGCTGTAGTACTCACAGATACCTTTGTTTTGACTGGTTGTGGCTCCCGTAACTCTAAACGAGCCAAGAGTTATGGCCCTCCGAAGAATCGATATCCATAGGGTGCAACATCTACGGTGCAAGGTGCAACATCCGTCCAAAATGACGAAACAGTGCCGTACGACATTTAGAAAGGCATGCATGGATTTGAAACAGTGCAGTACCATGGTGCACCACTCTCCAGCGATGGTAAATCATAGACCAGGCGCGGGAATTCCCTTTTACAGAAAAAACCCACGTGACGAAAAAACGAAGGGTAAAAAACTTCCATGACCCGATTGAGGTTCGGATAGGATTTTTTCGGTAAGAAACTAACCAGTGATGGCTGAAAGCTGTCACAGATGTAGAACTCACAAATACCATCGTTTTGACTGGTTGTGGCTCCCGTTGCTCTAAACGAGCCAAGAGTTATGGCCCTCCGAAGAATCGATATCCACAGGGTGCAACATCTACGGTGCAAGGTGCAACATCCGTCCAAAATGACGAAACAGTGTCATACTACCTATAAAAATGGGTGCATGGATTGGAAACGGTGCAGTACCACGGTGCACCACTCTCCAGCGTTGGTTAATCATAGACTAGACACGGGGATCCCGTTTTACAGAAAAAATCCACGTGACGAAAAAACGAAGGGCAAAAAACTTCCATGACCCGATTGAGGTTCGGATTGGATTTTTTGGGTAAGAAACTATCCAGTGACGGCTGAAAGCCGTCACTGCTGTAGTACTCACAGATACCTTCGTTTTGACTGGTTGTGGCTCCCGTTGCTCTAAACGAGCCAAGAGTTATGGCCCTCCGAAGAATCGATATCCATAGGATGCAACGTCTACGGTGCAAGGTGCAACATCCGTCCAAAATGACGAAACAGTGTCATACTACCTATAGAAATGGGTGCATGGATTGGAAACGGAGCAGTACCACGGTGCACCACTCTCCAGCGTTGGTTAATCATAGACTAGACACGGGGATCCCGTTTTACAGAAAAAATCCACGTGACGAAAAAACGAAGGGCAAAAAACTTCCATGACCCGATTGAGGTTCGGATTGGATTTTTTGGGTATGAAACTATCCAGTGACGGCTGAAAGCCGTCACTGTTGTAGTACTCACAGATACCTTCGTTTTGACTGGTTGTGGCTCCTGTAACTCTAAACGAGCCAAGAGTTATGGCCCTCCGAAGAATCGATATCCATAGGATGCAACGTCTACGGTGCAAGGTGCAACATCCGTCCAAAATGACGAAACAGTGCGTACGACCTTTACAAACGGGTGCATGGATTGAAAACGGTGCAGTACCATGGTGCACCACTCTCCAGCGTTGGTAAATATTGGACCAGCCACGGGGATCACGTTTTACAGAAAAAATCCACGTGACGAAAAAACGAAGGGTAAAAAACTTCCATGGCCCGATTGAGGTTCAGATAGGATTTTTTGGGTATGAAACTAACCAGTGACGGCTGAAAGCAGTCACAGCTGTAGAACTCACATATACCTTCTTTTTGACTGGTTGTGGCTCCCGTAACTCTAAACAAGCCAAGAGTTATGGCCCTCCGAAGAATTGATATCCAAAGGTTGCAACATCTACGGTGCAAGGTGCAACATCCGTCCAAAATGAATAAACAGTGCCGTACGACCTTTAGAAATGGGTGCATGGATTGGAAACGGTGCAGTACCATGGTGCACCACTCTCTAGCGATGGTAAATCATAGACCAGCCACGGGAATTCCCTTTTACAGAAAAATCCACGTGACGAAAAAACGAAGGGTAAAAAACTTCAGTGACCCGATTGAGGTTCGGATAGGATTTTTTGGGTATGAAACTAACCAGCGACGGCTGAAAGTCGTCATAGCTGTAGATTTCACAGATACCTTCGTTTTGACAGGTTATGGCTCCCGCAACTCTAAATGAGCCAAGAGTTATGGCCCTCCGAAGAATCGATATCCACAGGGTGCAACATCTACGGTGCAAGGTGCAACATCCGTCCAAAATGACGAAACAGTGCCGTACGACATTTAGAAATGGGTGCATGGATTTGAAACAGTGCAGTACCATGGTGCACCACTCTCCAGCAATGGTAAATCATAGACCAACCGCGGGAATTCCCTTTTACAGAAAAAATCCACGTGACGAAAAAACGAAGGGCAAAAAACTTCCATGACCCGATTGAGGTTCGGATTGGATTTTTTGGGTATGAAACTAACCAGTGACGGCTGAAAGCTGTCACTGTTGTAGTACTCACAGCTACCTTCGTTTTGACTGGTTGTGGCTCCTGTAACTCTAAACGAGCCAAGAGTTATGGCCCTCCGAAGAATCGATATCCATAGGATGCAACGTCTACGGTGCAAGGTGCAACATCCGTCCAAAATGACGAAACAGTGCGTACGACCTTTAGAAACGGGTGCTTGGATTGAAAACGGTGCAGTACCATGGTGCACCACTCTCCAGCGTTGGTAAATATTAGACCAGCCACGGGGATCACGTTTTACAGAAAAAATCCACGTGACGAAAAAACGAAGGGTAAAAAACTTCCATGACCCGATTGAGGTTCTGATAGGATTTTTTGGGTATGAAACTAACCAGTGACGGCTGAAATCCGTCACAGCTGTAGAACTCACAGATAACTTTGTTTTGACTGGTTATGGCTCCCGTAACTCTAAACGAGCCAAGAGTTATGGCCCTCCGGAGAATTGATATCCAAAGGGTGCAACATCTACGGTGCAAGGTGCAACATCCGTCCAAAATGAAGAAACAGTGTCGTACGACCATTAGAAATGGGTGCATGGATTGGAAACGGTGCAGTACCATGGTGCACCACTCTCTAGCGATGGTAAATCATAGACCAGCCACGGGAATTCCCTTTTACAGAAAAATCCACGTGACGAAAAAACGAAGGGTAAAAAACTTCAGTGACCCGATTGAGGTTCGGATAGGATTTTTTGGGTATGAAACTAACCAGTGACGGCTGAAAGCTGTCACAGCTGTAGTACTCACAGATACCTTTGTTTTGACTGGTTATGGCTCCCGTAACTCTAAACGAGCCAAGAGTTATGGCCCTCCGAAGAATCGATATCCACAGGGTGCAACATCTACGGTGCAAGGTGCAACATCCGTCCAAAATGACGAAACAGTGCCGTACGACATTTAGAAATGGGTGCATGGATTTGAAACAGTGCAGTACCATGGTGCACCACTCTCCAGCAATGGTAAATCATAGACCAGCCGCGGGAATTCCCTTTTACAGAAAAAATCCACGTGACGAAAAAACGAAGGGTAAAAAACTTCCATGACCCGATTGAGGTTCGGATACGATTTTTTACGTATGAAACTAACCAGTGACGGCTGAAAGCTGTCACAGATGTAGAACTCACAGATACCTTCGTTTTGACTGGTTGTGGCTCCCGTAGCTCTAAACGAGCCAAGAGTTATGGCCCTCCGAAGAATCGATATCCACAGGGTGCAACATCTACGGTGCAAGGTGCAACATCCGTCCAAAATGACGAAACAGTTCCGTACGACCTTTAGAAATGGGTGCATGGATTGGAAACGGTGCAGTACCATGGTGCACCACTCTCCAGCGTTGGTAAATCATAGACCAGCCACGGGGATCCCGTTTTACAGAAAAAATCCACGTGACGAAAAAACGAAGGGTAAAAAACTTCCATGACCCGATTGAGGTTCGGATAGGATTTTTTGGGTATGAAACTAACCAGTGACGTCTGAAAGCTGTCACAGCTGTAGTACTCACAGATACCTTCGTTTTGACTGGTCGTGGCTCCCGTAACTCTAAACGAGCCAAGTGTTATGGCACTCCGAAGAATCGATATCCATAGGGTGCAACGTCTACGGTGCAAGGTGCAACATCCGTCCAAAATGACGAAACAGTGCGTACGACCTTTAGAAACGGGTGCATGGATTGAAAACGGTGCAGTACCATGGTGCACCACTCTCCAGCGTTGGTAAATCATAGACCAGCCACGGGGATCACGTTTTACAGAAAAAATTCACGTGACGAAAAAACGAAGGGTAAAAAACTTCCATGACCCGATTGAGGTTCGGATAGGATTTTTTGGGTATGAAACTAACCAGTGACGGCTGAAAGCGGTCACAGCTGTAGTACTCACAGATACCTTTGTTTTGACTGGTTGTGGCTCCCGTAACTCTAAACGAGCCAAGAGTTATGGCCCTCCGAAGAATCGATATCCATAGGGTGCAACATCTACGGTGCAAGGTGCAACATCCGTCCAAAATGATGAAACAGTGCCGTACGACATTTAGAAAGGCGTGCAAGGATTTGAAACAGTGCAGTACCATGGTGCACCACTGTCCAGCGATGGTAAATCATAGACCAGGCGCGGGAATTCCCTTTTACAGAAAAAATCCACGTGACGAAAAAACGAAGGGTAAAAAACTTCCATGACCCGATTGAGGTTCGGATAGGATTTTTTGGTATGAAACTAACCAGTGATGGCTGAAAGCTGTCACAGATGTAGAACTCACAGATACCTTCGTTTTGACTGGTTGTGGCTCCCGTTGCTCTAAACGAGCCAAGAGTTATGGCCCTCCGAAGAATCGATATCCACAGGGTGCAACATCTACGGTGCAAGGTGCAACATCCGTCCAAAATGACGAAACAGTGTCGTACTACCTTTAGAAATGGGTGCATGGATTGGAAACGGTGCAGTACCACGGTGCACCACTCTCCAGCGTTGGTTAATCATAGACTAGACACGGGGATCCCGTTTTACAGAAAAAATCCACGTGACGAAAAAACGAAGGGCAAAAAACTTCCATGACCCGATTGAGGTTCGGATTGGATTTTTTGGGTATGAAACTAAACAGTGACGGCTGAAAGCAGTCACTGTTGTAGTACTCACAGATTCCTTCGTTTTGACTGGTTGTGGCTCCTGTGACTCTAAACGAGCCAAGAGTTATGGCCCTCCGAAGAATCGATATCCATAGGATGCAACGTCTACGGTGCAAGGTGCAACATCCGTCCAAAATGACGAAACAGTGCGTACGACCTTTAGAAACGGGTGCATGGATTGAAAACGGCGCAGTACCATGGTGCACCACTCTCCAGCGTTGGTAAATATTAGACCAGCCACGGGGATCACGTTTTACAGAAAAAATCCACGTGACGAAAAAACTAAGGGTAAAAAACTTCCATGGCCCGATTGAGGTTCAGATAGGATTTTTTGGGTATGAAACTAACCAGTGACGGCTGAAAGCGGTCACAGCTGTAGAACTCACAGATACCTTCGTTTTGACTGGTTGTGGCTCCCGTAACTCTAAACGAGCCAAGAGTTATGGCCCTCCGAAGAATTGATATCCAAAGGGTGCAACATCTACGGTGCAAGGTGCAACATCCGTCCAAAATGAAGAAACAGTGCCGTACGACCTTTAAAAATGGGTGCATGGATTGGGAACGATGCAGTACCATGGTGCACCACTCTCTAGCGATGGTAAATCATAGACCAGCCAGGGGAATTCCCTTTTACAGAAAAATCCACGTGACGAAAAAACGAAGGGTAAAAAACTTCAGTGACCCGATTGAGATTCGGATAGGATTTTTTGGGTATGAAACTAACCAGCGACGGCTGAAAGCCGTCATAGCTATAGAACTCACAGATTCCTTCGTTTTGACAGTTTATGGCTCCCGTAACTCTAAACGAGCCAAGAGTTATGAACCTCCGAAGAATCGATATCCACAGGGTGCAACATCTACGGTGCAAGGTGCAACATCCGTCCAAAATGACGAAACAGTGCCGTACGACATTTAGAAATGGGTGCATGGATTTGAAACAGTGCGGTACCATGGTGCACCACTCTCCAGCAATGGTAAATCATAGACCAGCCGCGGGGATTCCCTTTTATAGAAAAAATCCACATGACGAAAAAACGAAGGGTAAAAAACTTCCATGACCCGATTGAGGTTCGGATAGGATTTTTTAGGTATGAAACTAACCAGTGACAGCTGAAAGCTGTCACAGATGTAGAACTCACAGATACCTTCGTTTTGACTGGTTGTGGCTCCCGTAGCTCTAAACGAGCCAAGAGTTATGGCCCTCCAAAGAATCGATATCCACAGGGTGCAACATCTACGGTGCAAGGTGCAACATCCGTCCAAAATGACGAAACAGTGCCGTACGACCTTTAGAAATGGGTGCATGGATTGGAAAAGGTGCAGTACCATGGTGCACCACTCTCCAGCGTTGGTAAATCATAGACCAGCCACGGGGATCCCGTTTTACAGAAAAAATCCACGTGACGAAAAAACGAAAGGTAAAAAACTTCCATGACCTGATTGAGGTTCGGATAGGATTTTTTGGGTATGAAACTAACCAGTGACGGCTGAAAGCAGTCACAGCTGTAGAACTCACAGATACCTATGTGTTGACTGGTTGTGGCTTCTGTAGCTCTAAACGAGCCAAGAGTTATGGCCCTCCGAAGAATCGATATCCACAGGGTGCAACATCTACGGTGCAAGGTGCAACATCCATCCAAAATGACGAAACAGTGTCGTACGACCTTTAGAAATGGGTGCATGGATTGGAAACGGTGCAGTACCATGGTGCACCACTCTCCAGCGTTGGTAAATCATAGACCAGCCACGGGGATCCCGTTTTACAGAAAAAATCCACGTGACGAAAAAACGAAGGGTAAAAAACTTCCATGACCCGATTGAGGTTCGGATAGGATTTTTTGGGTATGAAACTAACCAGTGACGGCTGAAAGCTGTCACAGCTGTAGTACTCACAGATACCTTTGTTTTGACTGGTTGTGGCTCCCGTAACTCTAAACGAGCCAAGAGTTATGGCCCTCCGAAGAATCGATATCCATAGGGTGCAACATCCGTCCAAAATGACGAAACAGTGCGTACGACCTTTAGAAACGGGTGCATGGATTGAAAACGGTGCAGTACCATGGTGCACCACTCTCCAGCATTGGTAAATCATAGACCAGCCACGGGGATCCCGTTTTACAGAAAAAATCCACGTGACGAAAAAACGAAGGGTAAAAAATTTCCATGACCCGATTGAGGTTCGGATAGGATTTTTAGGGCATGAAACTAACCAGTGATGGCTGAAAGCTGTCACAGCTGTAGAACTCAGAGATACCTTCGTTTTGACTGGTTGTGGCTCCCGTAACTCTAAACGAGCCAAGAGTTATGGCCCTCCGAAGAATTGATATCCATAGGGTGCAACATCTATGGTGCAAGGTGCAACATCCGTCCAAAATGAAGAAACAGTGCCGTACGTCCTTTAGAAATGGGTGCATGGATTGGAAACGGTGCAGTACCATGGTGCACCACTCTCCAGCGATGGTAAATCATAGACCAGCCACGGGAATTCCCTTTTACAGAAAAATTCACGTGACGAAAAAACGAAGGTTAAAAAACTTCCTTGACCCGATTGAGGTTCGGATAGGATTTTTTGGGTATGAAACTAACCAGCGACGGCTGAAAGCCGTCATAGCTATAGAACTCACAGATACCTTCGTTTTGACAGGTTATGGCTCCCGTAACTCTAAACGAGCCAAGAGTTATGGCCCTCCGAAGAATCGATATCCACAGGGTGCAACATCTACGGTGCAAGGTGCAACATCCGTCCAAAATGACGAAACAGTGCCGTACGACCTTTAGAAATGGGTGCATGGATTGGAAACGGTGCAGTACCATGGTGCACCACTCTCCAGCGTTGGTAAATCATAGACCAGCCACGGGGATCCCGTTTTACAGAAAAAATCCACGTGACGAAAAAACGAAGGGTAAAAAACTTCCATGACCCGATTGAGGTTCGGATAGGATTTTTTGGGTATGAAACTAACCAGTGACGGCTGAAAGCTGTCACAGCTGTAGTACTCACAGATACCTTTGTTTTGACTGGTTGTGGCTCCCGTAACTCTAAACGAGCCAAGAGTTATGGCCCTCCGAAGAATCGATATCCATAGGGTGCAACATCCGTCCAAAATGACGAAACAGTGCGTACGACCTTTAGAAACGGGTGCATGGATTGAAAACGGTGCAGTACCATGGTGCACAACTCTCCAGCATTGGTAAATCATAGACCAGCCACGGGGATCCCGTTTTACAGAAAAAATCCACGTGACGAAAAAACGAAGGGTAAAAAATTTCCATGACCCGATTGAGGTTCGGATAGGATTTTTAGGGCATGAAACTAACCAGTGATGGCTGAAAGCTGTCACAGCTGTAGAACTCAGAGATACCTTCGTTTTGACTGGTTGTGGCTCCCGTAACTCTAAACGAGCCAAGAGTTATGGCCCTCCGAAGAATTGATATCCATAGGGTGCAACATCTATGGTGCAAGGTGCAACATCCGTCCAAAATGAAGAAACAGTGCCGTACGTCCTTTAGAAATGGGTGCATGGATTGGAAACGGTGCAGTACCATGGTGCACCACTCTCCAGGGATGGTAAATCATAGACCAGCCACGGGAATTCCCTTTTACAGAAAAATCCACGTGACGAAAAAACGAAGGTTAAAAAACTTCCTTGACCCGATTGAGGTTCGGATAGGATTTTTTGGGAATGAAACTAACCAGCGACGGCTGAAAGCCGTCATAGCTATAGAACTCACAGATACCTTCGTTTTGACAGGTTATGGCTCCCGTAACTCTAAACGAGCCAAGAGTTATGGCCCTCCGAAGAATCGATATCCACAGGGTGCAACATCTACGGTGCAAGGTGCAACATCCGTCCAAAATGATGAAACAGTGCCGTACGACCTTTAGAAATGGGTGCATGGATTGGAAACGGTGCAGTACCATGGTGCAACACTCTTTAGCGTTGGTAAATCATAGACCAGCCACGGGGATCCCGTTTTACAGAAAAAATCCACATGACAAAAAAACGAAGGGTAAAAAACTTCCATGACCCGATTGAGGTTCGGATAGGATTTTTTGGGTATGAAACTAACCAGTGACGGCTGAAAGCCGTCATAGCTATAGAACTCACAAATACCTTCGTTTTGACTGGTTGTGGCTCCCGTAACTCTAAACGAGCCAAGAGTTATGGCCCTCCGAAGAATCGATATCCATAGGGTGCAACATCTACGGTGCAAGGTGCAACATCCGTCCAAAATGACGAAACAATGTCGTACGACATTTAGAAATGGGTGCATGGATTTGAAACAGTGCAGTACCATGGTGCATCACTCTCCAGCGATGGTAAATCATAGACCAGGCGCGGGATTTCCCTTTTACAGAAAAAATCCACGTGACGAAAAAACGAAGGGTAAAAAACTTCCATGACCCGATTGAGGTTCAGATAGGATTTTTTCGGTATGAAACTAACCAGTGACGGCTGAAAGCTGTCACAGATGTAGAACTCACAGATACCTTCGTTTTGACTGGTTGTGGCTCCCGTTGCTCTAAACGAGCCAAGAGTTATGGCCCTCCGAAGAATCGATATCCACAGGGTGCAACATCTACGGTGCAAATTGCAACATCCGTCCAAATGACGAAACAGTGCCGTACAACCTTTAGAAATGGGTGCATGGATTGGAAACGGAGCAGTACCATGGTGCACCACTCTCCAGCGTTGGTTAATCATAGACTAGACACGGGGATCCCGTTTTACAGAAAAAATCCACGTGACGAAAAAACGAAGGGTAAAAAACTTCCATGACCCGATTGAGGTTCGGATAGGATTTTTTGGGAATGAAACTAACCAGTAACGGCTGAAAGCAGTCACAGCTGTAGAACTCACAGATACCTTCGTTTTGACTGGTTGTGGCTCCCGTAACTCTAAACGAGCCAAGAGTTATGGCCCTCCGAAGAATCGATATCCACAGGGTGCAACATCTACGGTGCAAGGTGCAACATCCGTCCAAAATGACGAAACAGTGCCGTATGACCTTTAGAAATGGGTGCATGGATTGGAAACGGTGCAGTACCATGGTGCACCACTCTCCAGCGTTGGTAAATCATAGACCAGCCACGGGGATCCTGTTTTACAGAAAAAATCCACGTGATGAAAAAACGAAGGGTAAAAAACTTCCATGACCCGATTGAGGTTCAGATAGGATTTTTTCGGTATGAAACTAACCAGTGACGGCTGAAAGCTGTCACAGATGTAGAACTCACAAATACCTTCGTTTTGACTGGTTGTGGCTCCCGTTGCTCTAAACGAGCCTAGAGTTATGGCCCTCCGAACAATCGATATCCACAGGGTGCAACATCTACGGTGCAAGGTGCAACATCCGTCCAAAATGACGAAACAGTGCCGTACGACCTTTAGAAATGGGTGCATGGATTGGAAACGGTGCAGTACCATGGTGCACCACTCTCCAGCGTTGGTTAATCATAGACTAGACACGGGGATCCCGTTTTACAGAAAAAATCCACGTGACGAAAAAACGAAGGGTAAAAAACTTCCATGACCCGATTGAGGTTCAGATAGGATTTTTTCGGTATGAAACTAACCAGTGACGGCTGAAAGCTGTCACAGATGTAGAACTCACAAATACCTTCGTTTTGACTGGTTGTGGCTCCCGTTGCTCTAAACGAGCCTAGAGTTATGGCCCTCCGAACAATCGATATCCACAGGGTGCAACATCTACGGTGCAAGGTGCAACATCCGTCCAAAATGACGAAACAGTGCCGTACGACCTTTAGAAATGGGTGCATGGATTGGAAACGGTGCAGTACCATGGTGCACCACTCTCCAGCGTTGGTAAATCATAGGCCAGCCACGGGGATCCCGTTTTACAGAAAAAATCCACGTGACGAAAAAACGAAGGGTAAAAAACTTCCATGACCCGATTGAGGTTCGGATAGGATTTTTTGGGTATGAAACTAACCAGTGACGGCTGAAAGCAGTCACAGCTGTAGAACTCACAGATACCTTCGTTTTGACTGCTTGTGGTTCCCGTAACTCTAAACGAGCCAAGAGTTATGGCCCTCCGAAGAATCGATATCCATAGGGTGCAACGTCTACGGTGCAAGGTGCAACATCCGTCCAAAATGACGAAACAGTGCGTACGACCTTTAGAAACGGGTGCATGGATTGAAAACGGTGCAGTACCATGGTGCACCACTCTCCAGCGTTGGTAAATCATAGACCAGCCACGGGGATCACGTTTTACAGAAAAAATTCACGTGACGAAAAAACGAAGGGTAAAAAACTTCCATGACCCGATTGAGGTTCGGATAGGATTTTTTGGGTATGAAACTAACCAGTGACGGCTGAAAGCTGTCACAGCTGTAGTACTCACAGATACCTTTGTTTTGACTGGTTGTGGCTCCCGTAACTCTAAACGAGCCAAGAGTTATGGCCCTCCGAAGAATCGATATCCATAGGGTGCAACATCTACGGTGCAGGGTGCAACATCCGTCCAAAATGATGAAACAGTGCGGTACGAAATTTAGAAAGGCGTGCATGGATTTGAAACAGTGCAGTACCATGGTGCACCACTCTCCAGCGATGGTAAATCATAGACCAGGCGCGGGAATTCCCTTTTACAGAAAAAATCCACGTGACGAAAAAACGAAGGGTAAAAAACTTCCATGACCCGATTGAGGTTCGGATAGGATTTTTTCGGTAAGAAACTAACCAGTGACCGCTGAAAGCTGTCACAGATGTAGAACTCACAGATACCTTCGTTTTGACTGGTTGTGGCTCCCGTTGCTCTAAACGAGCCAAGAGTTATGGCCCTCCGAAGAATCGATATCCACAGGGTGCAACATCTACGGTGCAAGGTGCAACATCCGTCCAAAATGACGAAACAGTGTCGTACTACCTTTAGAAATGGGTGCATGGATTGGAAACGGTGCAGTACCACGGTGCACCACTCTCCAGCGTTGGTTAATCATAGACTAGACACGGGGATCCCGTTTTACAGAAAAAATCCACGTGACGAAAAAACGAAGGGTAAAAAACTTCCATGACCCGATTGAGGTTCGGATAGGATTTTTTGGGAATGAAACTAACCAGTAACGGCTGAAAGCAGTCACAGCTGTAGAACTCACAGATACCTTCGTTTTGACTGGTTGTGGCTCCCGTAACTCTAAACGAGCCAAGAGTTATGGCCCTCCGAAGAATCGATATCCACAGGGTGCAACATCTACGGTGCAAGGTGCAACATCCGTCCAAAATGACGAAACAGTGCCGTATGACCTTTAGAAATGGGTGCATGGATTGGAAACGGTGCAGTACCATGGTGCACCACTCTCCAGCGTTGGTAAATCATAGACCAGCCACGGGGATCCTGTTTTACAGAAAAAATCCACGTGATGAAAAAACGAAGGGTAAAAAACTTCCATGACCCGATTGAGGTTCAGATAGGATTTTTTCGGTATGAAACTAACCAGTGACGGCTGAAAGCTGTCACAGATGTAGAACTCACAAATACCTTCGTTTTGACTGGTTGTGGCTCCCGTTGCTCTAAACGAGCCTAGAGTTATGGCCCTCCGAACAATCGATATCCACAGGGTGCAACATCTACGGTGCAAGGTGCAACATCCGTCCAAAATGACGAAACAGTGCCGTACGACCTTTAGAAATGGGTGCATGGATTGGAAACGGTGCAGTACCATGGTGCACCACTCTCCAGCGTTGGTTAATCATAGACTAGACACGGGGATCCCGTTTTACAGAAAAAATCCACGTGACGAAAAAACGAAGGGTAAAAAACTTCCATGACCCGATTGAGGTTCAGATAGGATTTTTTCGGTATGAAACTAACCAGTGACGGCTGAAAGCTGTCACAGATGTAGAACTCACAAATACCTTCGTTTTGACTGGTTGTGGCTCCCGTTGCTCTAAACGAGCCTAGAGTTATGGCCCTCCGAACAATCGATATCCACAGGGTGCAACATCTACGGTGCAAGGTGCAACATCCGTCCAAAATGACGAAACAGTGCCGTACGACCTTTAGAAATGGGTGCATGGATTGGAAACGGTGCAGTACCATGGTGCACCACTCTCCAGCGTTGGTAAATCATAGGCCAGCCACGGGGATCCCGTTTTACAGAAAAAATCCACGTGACGAAAAAACGAAGGGTAAAAAACTTCCATGACCCGATTGAGGTTCGGATAGGATTTTTTGGGTATGAAACTAACCAGTGACGGCTGAAAGCAGTCACAGCTGTAGAACTCACAGATACCTTCGTTTTGACTGCTTGTGGTTCCCGTAACTCTAAACGAGCCAAGAGTTATGGCCCTCCGAAGAATCGATATCCATAGGGTGCAACGTCTACGGTGCAAGGTGCAACATCCGTCCAAAATGACGAAACAGTGCGTACGACCTTTAGAAACGGGTGCATGGATTGAAAACGGTGCAGTACCATGGTGCACCACTCTCCAGCGTTGGTAAATCATAGACCAGCCACGGGGATCACGTTTTACAGAAAAAATTCACGTGACGAAAAAACGAAGGGTAAAAAACTTCCATGACCCGATTGAGGTTCGGATAGGATTTTTTGGGTATGAAACTAACCAGTGACGGCTGAAAGCTGTCACAGCTGTAGTACTCACAGATACCTTTGTTTTGACTGGTTGTGGCTCCCGTAACTCTAAACGAGCCAAGAGTTATGGCCCTCCGAAGAATCGATATCCATAGGGTGCAACATCTACGGTGCAGGGTGCAACATCCGTCCAAAATGATGAAACAGTGCGGTACGAAATTTAGAAAGGCGTGCATGGATTTGAAACAGTGCAGTACCATGGTGCACCACTCTCCAGCGATGGTAAATCATAGACCAGGCGCGGGAATTCCCTTTTACAGAAAAAATCCACGTGACGAAAAAACGAAGGGTAAAAAACTTCCATGACCCGATTGAGGTTCGGATAGGATTTTTTCGGTAAGAAACTAACCAGTGACCGCTGAAAGCTGTCACAGATGTAGAACTCACAGATACCTTCGTTTTGACTGGTTGTGGCTCCCGTTGCTCTAAACGAGCCAAGAGTTATGGCCCTCCGAAGAATCGATATCCACAGGGTGCAACATCTACGGTGCAAGGTGCAACATCCGTCCAAAATGACGAAACAGTGTCGTACTACCTTTAGAAATGGGTGCATGGATTGGAAACGGTGCAGTACCACGGTGCACCACTCTCCAGCGTTGGTTAATCATAGACTAGACACGGGGATCCCGTTTTACAGAAAAAATCCACGTGACGAAAAACGAAGGGCAAAAAACTTCCATGACCCGATAGAGGTTCGGATTGGATTTTTTGGGTATGAAACTAACCAGTGACGGCTGAAAGCTGTCACTGTTGTAGTACTCACAGATACCTTCGTTTTGACTGGTTGTGGCTCCTGTAACTCTAAACGAGCCAAGAGTTATGGCCCTCCGAAGAATCGATATCCATAGGATGCAACGTCTACAGTGCAAGGTGCAACATCCGTCCAAAATGACGAAACAGTGCGTACGACCTTTAGAAACGGGTGCATGGATTGAAAACGGTGCAGTACCATGGTGCACCACTCTCCAGCATTGGTAAATATTAGACCAGCCACGGGGATCACGTTTTACAGAAAAAATCCACGTGACGAAAAAACGAAGGGTAAAAAACTTCCATGGCCCGATTGAGGTTCAGGTAGTATTTTTTGGGTATGAATCTAACCAGTGACGGCTGAAAGCGGTCACAGCTGTAGAACTCACAGATACCTTCGTTTTGACTGGTTGTGGCTCTCGTAACTCTAAACGAGCCAAGAGTTATGGCCCTCCGAAGAATTGATATCCAAAGGGTGCAACATCTACGGTGCAAGGTGCAACATCCGTCCAAAATGAAGAAACAGTGTCGTACGACCTTTAGAAATGGGTGCATGGATTGGAAACGGTGTAGTACCATGGTGCACCACTCTCTAGCGATGGTAAATCATAGACTAGCCACGGGAATTCCCTTTTACAGAAAAATCCACGTGACGAAAAAACGAAGGGTAAAAAACTTCAGTGACCCGATTGAGGTTCGGATAGGATTTTTTGGGTATGAAACTAACCAGCGACGACTGAAAGCCGTCATAGCTATAGAACTCACAGATACCTTCATTTTGACAGGTTATGGCTCCCGTAACTCTAAACGAGCCAAGAGTTATGGCCCTCCGAAGAATCGATATCCACAGGGTGCAACACCTACGGTGCAAGGTGCAACATCCGTCCAAAATGACGAAACAGTGCCGTACGACATTTAGAAATGGGTGCATGGATTTGAAACAGTGCAGTACCATGGTGCACCACTCTCCAGCAATGGTAAATCATAGACCAGCCGCGGGAATTCCCTTTTACAGAAAAAATCCACGTGATGAAAAAACGAATGGTAAAAAACTTCCATGACCCGATTGAGGTTCGGATGGGATTTTTTAGGTATGAAACTAACCAGTGACGGCTGAAAGCAGTCACAGATGTAGAACTCACAGATACCTTCGTTTTGACTGGTTGTGGCTCCCGTAGCTCTAAACGAGCCAAGAGTTATGGCCCTCCGAAGAATCGATATCCACAGGGTGCAACATCTACGGTGCAAGGTGCAACATCCGTCCAAAATGACGAAACAGTGCCGTACGACCTTTAGAAATGGGTGCATGGATTGGAAACGGTGCAGTACCATGGTGCACCACTCTCCAGCGTTGGTAAATCATAGACCAGCCACGGGGATCCCGTTTTACAGAAAAAATCCACGTGACGAAAAAACGAAGGGTAAAAAACTTCCATGACCCGATTGAGGTTCGGATAGGATTTTTTGGGTATGAAACTAACCAGTGACGGCTGAAAGCTGTCACAGCTGTAGTACTCACAGATACCTTTGTTTTGACTGGTTGTGGCTCCCGTAACTCTAAACGAGCCAAGAGTTATGGCCCTCCGAAGAATCGATATCCATAGGGTGCAACATCCGTCCAAAATGACGAAACAGTGCGTACGACCTTTAGAAACGGGTGCATGGATTGAAAACGGTGCAGTACCATGGTGCACCACTCTCCAGCATTGGTAAATCATAGACCAGCCACGGGGATCCCGTTTTACAGAAAAAATCCACGTGACGAAAAAACGAAGGGTAAAAAATTTCCATGACCCGATTGAGGTTCGGATAGGATTTTTAGGGCATGAAACTAACCAGTGATGGCTGAAAGCTGTCACAGCTGTAGAACTCAGAGATACCTTCGTTTTGACTAGTTGTGGCTCCCGTAACTCTAAACGAGCCAAGAGTTATGGCCCTCCGAAGAATTGATATCCATAGGGTGCAACATCTATGGTGCAAGGTGCAACATCCGTCCAAAATGAAGAAACAGTGCCGTACGTCCTTTAGAAATGGGTGCATGGATTGGAAACGGTGCAGTACCATGGTGCACCACTCTCCAGCGATGGTAAATCATAGACCAGCCACGGGAATTCCCTTTTACAGAAAAATCCACGTGACGAAAAAACGAAGGTTAAAAAACTTCCTTGACCCGATTGAGGTTCGGATAGGATTTTTTGGGTATGAAACTAACCAGCGACGGCTGAAAGCCGTCATAGCTATAGAACTCACAGATACCTTCGTTTTGACAGGTTATGGCTCCCGTAACTCTAAACGAGCCAAGAGTTATGGCCCTCCGAAGAATCGATATCCACAGGGTGCAACATCTACGGTGCAAGGTGCAACATCCGTCCAAAATGATGAAACAGTGCCGTACGACCTTTAGAAATGGGTGCATGGATTGGAAACGGTGCAGTACCATGGTGCAACACTCTTTAGCGTTGGTAAATCATAGACCAGCCACGGGGATCCCGTTTTACAGAAAAAATCCACATGACGAAAAAACGAAGGGTAAAAAACTTCCATGACCCGATTGAGGTTCGGATAGGATTTTTTGGGTATGAAACTAACCAGTGACGGCTGAAAGATGTCATAGCTATAGAACTCACAAATACCTTCGTTTTGACTGGTTGTGGCTCCCGTAACTCTAAACGAGCCAAGAGTTATGGCCCTCCGAAGAATCGATATCCATAGGGTGCAACATCTACGGTGCAAGGTGCAACATCCGTCCAAAATGACGAAACAGTGTCGTACGACATTTAGAAATGGGTGCATGGATTTGAAACAGTGCAGTACCATGGTGCACCACTCTCCAGCGATGGTAAATCATAGACCAGGCGCGGGATTTCCCTTTTACAGAAAAAATCCACGTGACGAAAAAACGAAGGGTAAAAAACTTCCATGACCCGATTGAGGTTCAGATAGGATTTTTTCGGTATGAAACTAACCAGTGACGGCTGAAAGCTGTCACAGATGTAGAACTCACAGATACCTTCGTTTTGACTGGTTGTGGCTCCCGTTGCTCTAAACGAGCCAAGAGTTATGGCCCTCCGAAGAATCGATATCCACAGGGTGGAACATCTACGGTGCAAATTGCAACATCCGTCCAAATGACGAAACAGTGCCGTACAACCTTTAGAAATGGGTGCATGGATTGGAAACGGTGCAGTACCATGGTGCACCACTCTCCAGCGTTGGTTAATCATAGACTAGACACGGGGATCCCGTTTTACAGAAAAAATCCACGTGACGAAAAAACGAAGGGCAAAAAACTTCCATGACCCGATTGACGTTCGGATAGGATTTTTTGGGTATGAAACTAACCAGTGACGGCTGAAAGCAGTCACAGCTGTAGAAATCACAGATACCTTCGTTTTGACTGCTTGTGGTTCCCGTAACTCTAAACGAGCCAAGAGTTATGGCCCTCCGAAGAATCGATATCCATAGGGTGCAACGTCTACGGTGCAAGGTGCAACATCCGTCCAAAATGACGAAACAGTGCGTACGACCTTTAGAAACGGGTGCATGGATTGAAAACGGTGCAGTACCATGGTGCACCACTCTCCAGCGTTGGTAAATCATAGACCAGCCACGGGGATCACGTTTTACAGAAAAAATTCACGTGACGAAAAAACGAAGGGTAAAAAACTTCCATGACCCGATTGAGGTTCGGATAGGATTTTTTCGGTATGAAACTAACCAGTGACGGCTGAAAGCTGTCACAGATGTAGAACTCACAGATACCTTCGTTTTGACTGGTTGTGGCTCCCGTTGCTCTAAACGAGCCTAGAGTTATGGCCCTCCGAACAATCGATATCCACAGGGTGCAACATCTACGGTGCAAGGTGCAACATCCGTCCAAAATGACGAAACAGTGCCGTACGACCTTTAGAAATGGGTGCATGGATTGGAAACGGTGCAGTACCATGGTGCACCACTCTCCAGCGTTGGTTAATCATAGACTAGACACGGGGATCCCGTTTTACAGAAAAAATCCACGTGACGAAAAAACGAAGGGTAAAAAACTTCCATGACCCGATTGAGGTTCGGATAGGATTTTTTGGGTATGAAACTAACCAGTGACGTCTGAAAGTAGTCACGGCTGTAGAACTCACAGATACCTTCGTTTTGACTTGTTGTGGCTCCCGTAACTCTAAACGAGCCAAGAGTTATGGCCCTCCGAAGAATCGATATCCACAGGGTGCAACATCTACGGTGCAAGGTGCAACATCCGTCCAAAATGACGAAACAGTGCCGTACGACCTTTAGAAATGGGTGCATGGATTGGAAACGGTGCAGTACCATGGTGCACCACTCTCCAGCGTTGGTAAATCATAGACCAGCTACGGGGATCCTGTTTTACAGAAAAAATCCACGTGACGAAAAAACGAAGGGTAAAAAGCTTCCATGACCCGACTGAGGTTCGGATAGAATTTTTTGGGTATGAAACTAACCAGTGACGGCTGAAAGCTGTCACAGCTGTAGTACTCATAGATACCTTCGTTTTGACTGGTTGTGGCTCCCGTAACTCTAAACGAGCCAAGAGTTATGGCCCTCCGAAGAATCGATATCCATAGGGTGCAACATCTATGGTGCAAGCTGCAACATCCGTCCAAAATGACAAAACAGTGCATACGACCTTTAGAAACGGGTGCATGGATTGAAAACGGTGCAGTAACATGGTGCACCACTCTCCAGCATTGGTAAATCATAGACCAGCCACGGGGATCCCGTTTTGCAGAAAAAATCCACGTGACGAAAAAACGAAGGGTAAAAAACTTCCATGACCCGATTGAGGTTCGGGTAGGATTTTTTGGGTATGAAACTAACCAGTGACGGCTGAAAGCGGTCACAGCTGTAGAACTCACAGATACCTTCGTTTTGACAGGTTATGGCTCCCATAACTCTAAACGAGGCGAGAGTTATGGCCCTCCGAAGAATTGATATCCATAGGGTGCAACATCCGTCCAAAATGAAGAAACATTGCCGTAAGACCTTTAGAAATGGGTGCATGGATTGGAAACAGTGCAGTACCATGGTGCACCACTCTCCAGCGATGTTAAATCATAGACCAGCCACGGGAATTCCTTTTACAGAAAAATCCACGTGACGAAAAAACGAAGGGTAAAAAACTTCCGTGACCCGATTGAGGTTCGGATAGGATTTTTTGGGTATGAAACTAACCAGCGACGGCTGAAAGCCGTCATAGCTATAGAACTCACAGATACCTTCGTTTTGACAGGTTATGGCTCCCGTAACTCTAAACGAGCCAAGAGTTATGGCCCTCCGAAGAATGGATATCCACAGGGTGCAACATCTACGGTGCAAGGTGCACCATCCGTCCAAAATGACGAAACAGTGCCGTACGACCTTTAGAAATGGGTGCATGGACAGGAAACGGTGCAGTACCATGGTGCACCACTCTCCAGCGTTGGTAAATCATAGACCAGCCACGGGGATCCCGTTTTACAAAAAAAATCCACGTGACGAAAAAACGAAGGGTAAAAAACTTCCATGACCCGATTGAGGTTCAGATTGGATTTTTTGGGTATGAAACTAACCAGTGACGGCTGAAAGCGGTCATAGCTATAGAACTCACACATACCTTCGTTTTGACTGGTTGTGGCTCCCGTAACTCTAAACGAGCCAAGAGTTATGGCCCTCCGAAGAATCGATATCCATAGGGTGCAACATCTACGGTGCAAGGTGCAACATCCGTCCAAAATGACGAAACGGTGCCGTACGAAATTTAGAAATGGGTGCATGGATTTGAAACAGTGCAGTACCATGGTGTACCACTCTCCAGCGATGGTAAATCATAGACCAGGCGCGGGAATTCCCTTTTACAGAAAAAATCCACGTGACGAAAAAACGAAGGGTAAAAAACTTCCATGACCCGATTGAGGTTCGGATAGGATTTTTTAGGTATGAAACTAACCAGTGACGGCTGAAAGCTGTCACAGATTTAGAACTCACAGATACCTTCGTTTTGACTGGTTGTGGCTCCCGTAACTCTAAACGAGCCAAGAGTTATGGCCCTCCGAAGAATCGATATCCATAGGGTGCAACATCTACGGTGCAAGGTGCAACATCCGTCCAAAATGACGAAACAGTGCCGTACGACCTTTAGAAATGGGTGCATGGATTGGAAACGGTGCAGTACCATGGTGCATCACTCTCCAGCGATGGTAAATCATAGACCAGCCACGGGAATTCCCTTTTACAGAAAGATCCACGTGACGAAAAAACGAAGGGTAAAAAACTTCCATGACCCGATTGAGGTTCGGATAGGATTTTTTGGGTATGAAGCTAACCAGTGATGGCTAAAAGCCGTCACAGCTGTAGAAATCACAGATACCTTCGTTTTGACAGGTTATGGCTCCCGTAACTCTAAACGAGCCAAGAGTTATGACCCTCCGAAGAATCGATATCCACAGGGTGCAACATCTACGGTGCAAGGTGCAACATCCGTCCAAAATGACGAAACAGTGCATACGACCTTTAGAAACGGGTGCATGGATTGAAAACGGTGCAGTAACATGGTGCACCACTCTCCAGCATTGGTAAATCATAGACCAGCCACGGGGATCCCGTTTTGCAGAAAAAATCCACGTGACGAAAAAACGAAGGGTAAAAAACTTCCATGACCCGATTGAGGTTCGGGTAGGATTTTTTGGGTATGAAACTAACCAGTGACGGCTGAAAGCGGTCACAGCTGTAGAACTCACAGATACCTTCGTTTTGACAGGTTGTGGCTCCCATAACTCTAAACGAGGCGAGAGTTATGGCCCTCCGAAGAATTGATATCCATAGGGTGCAACATCCGTCCAAAATGAAGAAACATTGCCGTAAGACCTTTAGAAATGGGTGCATGGATTGGAAACAGTGCAGTACCATGGTGCACCACTCTCCAGCGATGTTAAATCATAGACCAGCCACGGGAATTCCTTTTACAGAAAAATCCACGTGACGAAAAAACGAAGGGTAAAAAACTTCCGTGACCCGATTGAGGTTCGAATAGGATTTTTTGGGTATGAAACTAACCAGCGACGGCTGAAAGCCGTCATAGCTATAGAACTCACAGATACCTTCGTTTTGACAGGTTATGGCTCCCGTAACTCTAAACGAGCCAAGAGTTATGGCCCTCCGAAGAATCGATATCCACAGGGTGCAACATCTACGGTGCAAGGTGCACCATCCGTCCAAAATGACGAAACAGTGCCGTACGACCTTTAGAAATGGGTGCATGGATAGGAAACGGTGCAGTACCATGGTGCACCACTCTCCAGCGTTGGTAAATCATAGACCAGCCACGGGGATCCCGTTTTACAAAAAAAATCCACGTGACGAAAAAACGAAAGGTAAAAAACTTCCATGACCCGATTGAGGTTCGGATTGGATTTTTTGGGTATGAAACTAACCAGTGACGGCTGAAAGCGGTCATAGCTATAGAACTCACACATACCTTCGTTTTGACTGGTTGTGGCTCCCGTAACTCTAAACGAGCCAAGAGTTATGGCCCTCCGAAGAATCGATATCCATAGGGTGCAACATCTACGGTGCAAGGTGCAACATCCGTCCAAAATGACGAAACGGTGCCGTACGAAATTTAGAAATAGGTGCATGGATTTGAAACAGTGCAGTACCATGGTGTACCACTCTCCAGCGATGGTAAATCATAGACCAGGCGCGGGAATTCCCTTTTACAGAAAAAATCCACGTGACGAAAAAACGAAGGGTAAAAAACTTCCATGACCCGATTGAGGTTCGGATAGGATTTTTTAGGTATGAAACTAACCAGTGACGGCTGAAAGCTGTCACAGATGTAGAACTCACAGATACCTTCGTTTTGACTGGTTGTGGCTCCCGTAACTCTAAACGAGCCAAGAGTTATGGCCCTCCGAAGAATCGATATCCATAGGGTGCAACATCTACGGTGCAAGGTGCAACATCCGTCCAAAATGACGAAACAGTGACGTACGACCTTTAGAAATGGGTGCATGGATTGGAAACGGTGCAGTACCATGGTGCATCACTCTCCAGCGATGGTAAATCATAGACCAGCCACGGGAATTCCATTTTACAGAAAGATCCACGTGACGAAAAAACGAAGGGTAAAAAACTTCCATGACCCGATTGAGGTTCGGATAGGATTTTTTGGGTATGAAGCTAACCAGTGATGGCTAAAAGCCGTCACAGCTGTAGAAATCACAGATACCTTCGTTTTGACAGGTTATGGCTCCCGTAACTCTAAACGAGCCAAGAGTTATGACCCTCCGAAGAATCGATATCCACAGGGTGCAACATCTACGGTGCAAGGTGCATCATCCGTCCAAAATGACGAAACAGTGCATACGACCTTTAGAAACGGGTGCATGGATTGAAAACGGTGCAGTAACATGGTGCACCACTCTCCAGCATTGGTAAATCATAGACCAGCCACGGGGATCCCGTTTTGCAGAAAAAATCCACGTGACGAAAAAACGAAGGGTAAAAAACTTCCATGACCCGATTGAGGTTCGGGTAGGATTTTTTGGGTATGAAACTAACCAGTGACGGCTGAAAGCGGTCACAGCTGTAGAACTCACAGATACCTTCGTTTTGACAGGTTGTGGCTCCCATAACTCTAAACGAGGCGAGAGTTATGGCCCTCCGAAGAATTGATATCCATAGGGTGCAACGTCCGTCCAAAATGAAGAAACATTGCCGTAAGACCTTTAGAAATGGGTGCATGGATTGGAAACAGTGCAGTACCATGGTGCACCACTCTCCAGCGATGTTAAATCATAGACCAGCCATGGGAATTCCTTTTACAGAAAAATCCACGTGACGAAAAAACGAAGGGTAAAAAACTTCCGTGACCCGATTGAGGTTCGGATAGGATTTTTTGGGTATGAAACTAACCAGCGACGGCTGAAAGCCGTCATAGCTATAGAACTCACAGATACCTTCGTTTTGACAGGTTATGGCTCCCGTAACTCTAAACGAGCCAAGAGTTATGGCCCTCCGAAGAATCGATATCCACAGGGTGCAACATCTACGGTGCATGGTGCACCATCCGTCCAAAATGACGAAACAGTGCCGTACGACCTTTAGAAATGGGTGCATGGATAGGAAACGGTGCAGTACCATGGTGCACCACTCTCCAGCGTTGGTAAATCATAGACCAGCCACGGGGATCCCGTTTTACAAAAAAAATCCACGTGACGAAAAAACGAAGGGTAAAAAACTTCCATGACCCGATTGAGGTTCGGATTGGATTTTTTGGGTATGAAACTAACCAGTGACGGCTGAAAGCGGTCATAGCTATAGAACTCACACATACCTTCGTTTTGACTGGTTGTGGCTCCCGTAACTCTAAACGAGCCAAGAGTTATGGCCCTCCGAAGAATCGATATCCATAGGGTGCAACATCTACGGTGCAAGGTGCAACATCCGTCCAAAATGACGAAACGGTGCCGTACGAAATTTAGAAATGTGTGCATGGATTTGAAACAGTGCAGTACCATGGTGTACCACTCTCCAGCGATGGTAAATCATAGACCAGGCGCGGGAATTCCCTTTTACAGAAAAAATCCACGTGACGAAAAAACGAAGGGTAAAAAACTTCCATGACCCGATTGAGGTTCGGATAGGATTTTTTAGGTATGAAACTAACCAGTGAAGGCTGAAAGCTGTCACAGATGTAGAACTCACAGATACCTTCGTTTTGACTGGTTGTGGCTCCCGTAACTCTAAACGAGCCAAGAGTTATGGCCCTCCGAAGAATCGATATCCATAGGGTGCAACATCTACGGTGCAAGGTGCAACATCCGTCCAAAATGACGAAACAGTGCCGTACGACCTTTAGAAATGGGTGCATGGATTGGAAACGGTGCAGTACCATGGTGCATCACTCTCCAGCGATGGTAAATCATGGACCAGCCACGGGAATTCCCTTTTACAGAAAGATCCACGTGACGAAAAAACGAAGGGTAAAAAACTTCCATGACCCGATTGAGGTTCGGATAGGATTTTTTGGGTATGAAGCTAACCAGTGATGGCTAAAAGCCGTCACAGCTGTAGAACTCACAGATTCCTTCGTTTTGACAGGTTATGGCTCCCGTAACTCTAAACGAGCCAAGAGTTATGACCCTCCGAAGAATCGATATCCACAGGGTGCAACATCTACGGTGCAAGGTGCAACATCCGTCCAAAATGACGAAACAGTGCCGTACGACCTTTAGAAATGGGTGCATGGATTGGAAACGGTGCAGTACCATGGTGCACCACTCTCCAGCATTGGTAAATCATAGACCAGCCACGGGGATCCCGTTTTACAGAAAAAATCCACGTGACGAAAAAACGAAGGGTAAAAAACTTCCATGACCCGATTGAGGTTCGGATAGGATTTTTTGGGTATGAAACTAATCAGTGACGGCTGAAAGCTGTCATAGCTGTAGATCTCACAGATACCTTCGTTTTCACTGGTTATGGCTCCCGTAATTCTAAACGAGCCAAGAGTTATGGCCCTACGAAGAATCGATATCCACAGGGTGTAACATCTACGGTGCAAGGTGCAACATCCGTCCAAAATGACGAAACAGTGCCGTACGACATGTAGAAATGGGTGCATGGATTTGAAACAGTGCAGTACCATGGTGCACCACTCTCCAGCGATGGTAAATCATAGACCAGCCGCGGGAATTCCCTTTTACAGAAAAAATCCACGTGACGAAAAAACGAAGGGTAAAAAACTTCCATGACCCGATTGAGGTTCGGATAGGATTTTTTAGGTATGAAACTAACCAGTGATGGCTGAAAGCTGTCACAGATGTAGAACTCACAGATACCTTCGTTTTGACTGGTTGTGGCTCCCGTAACTCTAAACGAGCCAAGAGTTATGGCCCTCCGAAGAATCGATATCCATAGGGTGCAACATCTACGGTGCAAGGTGCAACATCCGTCCAAAATGACGAAACAGTGCCGTACGACCTTTAGAAATGGGTGCATAGATTGGAAACGGTGCAGTACCATGGTGCATCACTCTCCAGCGATGGTAAATCATAGACCAGCCACGGGAATTCCCTTTTACAGAAAAATCCACGTGACGAAAAAACGAAGGGTAAAAAACTTCCATGACCCGATTGAGGTTCGGATAGGATTTTTTGGGTATGAAACTAACCAGTGACGGCTGAAAGCTGTCATAGCTGTAGAACTCACAGATACCTTCGTTTTGACAGGTTATGGCTCCCGTAACTCTAAACGAGCCAAGAGTTATGGCCCTCCGAAGAATCGATATCCACAGGGTGCAACATCTACGGTGCAAGGTGCAACATCCGTCCAAAATGACGAAGCAGTGCCGTACGACCTTTAGAAATGGGTGCATGGATTGGAAACGGTGCAGTACCATGGTGCACCACTCTCCAGCGTTGGTAAATCATAAACCAGCCACGGGGATCCCGTTTTACAGAAAAAATCCACGTGACGAAAAAACGAAGGGTAAAAAACTTCCATGACCCGATTGAGGTTCGGATAGGATTTTTTGGGTATGAAACTAACCAGTGACGGCTGAAAGCTTTCATAGCTGTAGTACTCACAGATACCTTCGTTTTGACTGGTTGTGGCTCCCGTAACTCTAAACGAGCCAAGAGTTATGGCCCTCCGAAGAATCGATATCCATAGTGTGCAACATCTACGGTGCAAGGTGCAACATCCGTCCAAAATGAAGAAACAGTGCCGTACGACCTTTAGAAATGGGTGCATGTATTGGAAACTGTAACGACCCGTATTTTACGTGTTGATAGATCGTAGAATTTGCAGATCGTTAGTGTTGTTTGTGTTGCCTCTAGCTTGAGTCGTTTAGGAGTTGACCCGAGTGCAAGTGATGAGTCGTGACCGACTCATAGAGGGTCGACTCATAGGCTTGGACGACTTAGAGTTGTGACCGACTCATAGAAGATAGAAGGTTGCGACTCATAGGAGATAGCGGGTTACGACTCATATGAGATAGAAGGTTACGACTCATAGAAGATAGTGGGTTGCGACTCATAGGAGATAGCGGGTTAGCGAGATGAGTCGTTTGGCCGAGTCATAGGTCATAAGGTGTTTTGAGTCGTGTATGCTATGAGTCGTAAGTCGTTAGGTAGCTAGGGCGATGAGTCGCATACTAGTTAGGTCGTTGAACGACTCATGCGATAAGTCGAGAGGTCCAGTGTTTGTGTTGAGTCGGCTTGGTGGATGAGTCGTGAGTCGGCATCTTAGTTGAGTCGTGTGTGTGTATTGTTGAGTCGTCGCACGACTTAGGACTTGGAGTGTTAGCGGCTGGAAGTGTTAGGTCGGTTACCTAATGAGTCGGGAGTCGTGAGCTAGCCTAGGTCGTAAGCCGTGGAGATGTGTTGAGTCGTTAGGTCGGCTTGTATCTTAGGGCGTGTATGCTTTGAGTCGTATACGAGCTAGGGTGTTGAGTCGGCTAGGAGATGAGTCGTTGGGGGTGTTGAGTCGTAGGTCGTGGGTCTGATGAGTCGGCAACGACTCATGGGCGGACGACTCATGGGGTGTTCAGCCTATAAATAGAGGGGTTCGGCTCACTTTTTGGCACCGGTTTTTGAAGCGACGAAGTGCTGCCATTTTGAAGACTTGTCTACAACATTTCTTCATCTTCTTTTCTCCATTCCAATCTAATTCTAACATCCATCCAAGATCGAAGATCGAGATCGAAGATCCAAGTCCCAAGGTTGAAGATCTTCATCCGTTCGAGCTAGAATTCGTCGATTTGAGCGAGATATCGCCGGATCAAACCTTGATCTTCGCTGTCCAGATCTGAAGCGTGTTGTTTTTGGAGTGTTTGGGTGATTTGGTGAGTGGTGGTTATCTCTCACGCGGACCCAAAGGAGTATATTGGATCGGTGGATTGTTTATGTGTTTTAAATAGTGATTTCTCGCATTTTCCTTAAGTCTGCATGTAGATCCATCACTTTTGAAGATGTTTACTTATGCAAGTTCATTTAATAAGTGTTAGAAACAAAACCCATGTTTTATATTTGATAGATCTATGCTAAAAACCTATGATTCATGCATGTTGGACTTTTGCTCATTTATTTACGAAATTGCCATTATTGTTGATATTGCTTATTAGATCTTGTTTGAATGATTGATTGTTTGAATGTATGATTGATTGGATTGTTTCAAGTTAGCTAATGGTTGATTTGGAACAAGATGGTTCGAAATGATTCAAAAGCTAAGTGGAAAGGCTCTTGAATGATGGAAGCTGCCTGTAGCATATGAAGCGGATGTGGAAGCTCATATGGATGGATTCGAGGATATGGGATCTTGCCATGATGCGAGAAGGCAAAGCATGATTGAGTTGGGACTTTGCTATGATATGATGAGGCAAGGCTTATGTTGAGATGGGACGGGTCATGATGACGTTCCAAGATGAGAGACTTTGCTATGATGTGATGAGGCAAGACATATGTTGTGATGGGACGGGTCACGATGACGTTCCAAGCACGGGCTGCGACGACGTACAAAGTTATGTCGATAACTCGGTGATGCGATCTGGGTTGGTGATAATGGTTAGCTTGAGAGGCGCTTGAGCTAGTATGGAAATAGTCGTCGAGGAGGATGACTAGGAGGCTGAGATCTTATCGTTGTTGAAGGTTCTAGCATGCTCAAAGCAAGAGTACGTTGGAACGGGCTGCGACGACGTTCCAGGCACGAGCTGCGACGACGTGCTAGTACTCTGGGTAGTTGCGAAAATTCCTAGGCACGGGCTGCGACGACGTGCGGAGTTATGGCTAGAACCGGGGTTACCATTAGCCCTTGACGGATGGTCATTCAACTAACGGTGAAATCAAGGCAAAGATAACAGTGATAGCCAGAGTCATGGATGTTTGGTTGTATTATCATTCGGTCTCAAGAGCGGTGTTTTCTGGGTGCTTATCTGATCTTGGTTTAGGCCTTGGGGGTTTGTATTTGGAAAACATCGTCCTTGACTCGAGTGATTATTGCTTTATTTTAATTACCTGCTATGCTATGATTGCTTTTCCTTAGTGTGTGTCTGGGAGGCTATCACTGTAGAAAGAAGTGGAGTGGGATGGTTTGGTTCCTATTTCTTTTATCCCTTATACTCTTTTGGTATGTTTGATAGTTAATTTACTGCTCACTAAGACTTTGTCTGACTCAAGGTTTTATGTCTCCTCTTGTTACCTTGGGCTGTTCATCCATGTTGGGATGGGCAGACTAGGTAGCAGGTGGCAGGTGCTGTTCTTGGTTCTCTACGCTGATGATGACGAAGACGAGCAGGAGGCTTTGCGTATTATTTTCTTATATGTACTGGGTATCCGCTGCTGTATTTGATGAGTGTTTTGTAGTGAGGTCTTGATGTATGGATTTATTAAGATGATTGTATAAAACTGCTGTGATGCTTATATGATGATTTTCTGTTATGAGGCTTCACTATATATCTCTCTATTGTATTTTATCCATGCGCTGTGAGTTACGATAGAGATTCTGCGATTTTATTTTACCCTGACTATTGTCCATGGCTGCCTTGCACACCTTTCAGCGCACTATTCTCTTGTTCTGGTGCGGGAGTTATGGGCGGTCGTCACATTTGGTATCAGAGCTTTGGTTAATCGATTTTAGCCAACGCTCGCTGACGTAACTACGTATGAGAGACGTAATTGTATTTTGATGGATGATTACTATATATAATATAGTAGCTTAGAAGGATTTGAACTCCTTATGCAGTTGTTTCTTAAGGTGTTCTAATCATTCTTTTTACAGATATTAAGAATGAGTCGAAGTGAGAGACAAGCTGCGAGGGATAGTCGAGCTGCTAGGGAAGCTGTTGATTATGGAGCTATGTTTGAAGCTATGATAACTTCTATCATGAGGAGGGTACCAGCTTCAGGATCTTCTGTGGATGTGGGAGTTCAAGTCCAAGTTCCAAGACCAGTGGATTTTGCTAAGTTTTGCAAAGATTATACTTCTCTTGGAGGAAAAGCTTTCTTGGGGACAGAGTCGACTATTGAGGTACAGAGATGGATTGATGCTTGCCGAAGGATTTTTGGTGATTTGGGAATTTATGATGCAACTAAGAGGAAGCTTGCATCGAGACAGCTTCAGGGAAGAGCTGCTGATTGGTGGAATTCTATCACTATAGATACACCAGAAGAAGAGATTACTTGGGAGCAATTCCAAGTTAGATTTGAGGCCAAGTTCATCTCCACTGTTCAGAAGTCTGCTTTGTTCAAAAGGTTTGTAGAGCTTAAGCAAGGAGGGAGGCCTGTTCTTGAGTATATTTCTGAGTTCGAAGCTTTGTCTAAGTATGCCAGATCATATATTGATTCTCCTTACCAGAAGAACGAGAAATTTGTGACTGGTCTGGATGCTTATCTTGGAAGGCAGTTGGTGGATCACTTGGACGATCCGTTTGAGAAGCTTGTAGAGAAAGCCCTTAGGCATGAGAGTTTGTTTCCTAAGGAACGTTCTGTTATTGCTGTAACCAGGGAAGGATCTAAACCACAGCAGAGTGGCAACAAGAAGAGGAAGCAGCAGCAACAGAAGGGTAAGGATGGCCAGAAGAGGCCGAAAGGCGAAGTGACTTGCTATAATTGCCAGCAGAAGGGCCATCTCTCCAAGGATTGTAGGAATCCAAAGGCGCCGGCGAAGTGCCATAACTGTGATAAGCCAGGGCATTTCAGGAAGGACTGTCCAGAGCCGAGGAAAGATAGGCAGGTTGTGCAAGCTTATGCTTTGGAAGCTGTGCCGTCGTCTTCAAGAGTTCCTACTGCTGAAGAGAAGGGGAAGAGTGTGGTGGTCCAAGGTACTCTTTCCATTTGTGGTGTTCCAGTTAGAGTGTTGTTTGATACTGGAGCGTCGCATTCTTTTGTTTGTGATGATTTGGTAGGCCGGTTGGATTTGAAACCGGATATTGTTGATAGGCCATTGGTTGTGACTAATCCAGTTGGGGGTTCGTCATGTTTGTGTATGATATGCCATGGTCTAGTTGTGTCGAGTCATGATTGCTCGTTTATTTGTGATTGCTTTGTTCTGAACTTTGCGGGGTTCGGAATTATTTTGGGTATGGACTGGCTTAGGAAGTATGCGGCTAGGATTGATTGTGTGAGGCTGGAGGTGACAGTCGGGAATGTGGAAGGGCGAAAGGTTGTGATACGATGTAAGCATGAGGAAGGCGTCTTCATGAGCTTCATGTATTCGCTGGTTGTTCCACGGGATGGACTGTCATCGGTGCCTATTGTGAATGGATTTGAGGATGTCTTTGACGAAGTCAAAGGGTTGCCGCCGCATAGGGAGATCGAGTTTCGTATCGATCTAGTTGAGGGAGCCAGACCTGTTGTAATGCCTCTTAGGCGGATGGCACCGAGGGAGCAGCAAGAGCTGAAGGTGCAAGTTGATGACCTTTTGCGGAAAGGATTCATTCGGAGAAGTGTGTCCGAATGAGGTGCGCCCGTTGTGTTCGCAACCAAAGCGGATGGATCGTTGAGGTTGTGTGTGGATTATCGTGAGCTGAATAAGGTGACTAAGAAGAACAAGTATCCATTGCCGAGAATAGATGACTTGTTTGATCAGCTTCACGAGGCTAAGGTGTTTTCTCAGATAGATTTGGCAACGGGATTTCACCAGTTGAGAGTGGCGAAGGATAGTGTGCCAAAGACTGCTTTCAGGACACCATCCGGGTTCTATGAGTGGCTGGTAATGCCGTTTGGATTGACTAACGCACCAGCATATTTTGTGGATCTTATGAATAGAGTATTCAGAGATCAGTTGAATAAGTTCGTGCTTGTGTTCGTGGATGATATTTTGGTTTATTCCAGAACTGAGGAAGAGCACAAGACGCACTTGAGGATTGTCTTGGAAATCTTGCGGAAACATCAGCTGAAGGCTAAGTTTTCGAAGTGTCACTTCTGGAAGAGTGAAGTGAGGTTCTTAGGCCATGTTATTTCTTGAAATGGAATAGCGGTTGATCCCGCTAAGGTGGCAGCAATCCAGGATTGGGTTAGACCTAAGAATGCATCTGATGTGAGAAGTTTTCTTGGATTAGCAGGATATTATCATCGGTTTATCAAAGACTTTTCCAAGATAGCTGCACCATTGACGGGATTGATGAAAAAGAACCAAGTGTTCAGATGGGATGATAAGTGTGAGCAAGCTTTCGTAATCCTGAAAGAGCGACTGACGAGTGCTCCTGTTTTGACTATTCCAAGTGGGAATGATGAGATGGTGGTTTACACCGATGCATGTGGCACTGGACTTGGAGCAGTGCTAATGCAGAAGGATAAAGTTGTTGCGTATGCTAGTCGACAACTGAAGCCGCATGAAAAGAATTATCCGACCCATGATTTGGAGTTAGCGGCGATTGTGTTTGCTTTGAAGATGTGGAGACATTATCTATTGGGAGTTAGATTCGAGTTGTTTACAGATCATAAGTCGTTGAAGTATCTGTTCTCCCAAAAAGATTTGAATCTTCGACAGCAAAGGTGGCTAGAGTTTCTTGCATCTTATGATTTTGGTATAGCCTATACTCCAGGAAAAGGTAACGCAGTGGCTGATGCGTTAAGTCGAAGACATGCAGGATTAGGAGCCATGTTTTCGGAATGGAAGAGTCTTGAGTATTTGGCTGAGTTTGATTTCAGGCCTAGATGTGAATTGGAACCTGAGATGTTGGCAAACTTATCGATAAGGCCCACTCTAGTGGAAAGGATTGGCGAGAGTCAAAGGTGAGACGATAAGCTTGTCAAGATTATCCGTGATTTGGAATCTGGATTGGAACCAGAGAAGGATAAAGGATTCGAGGTCGATCGAGAGGGTTGGCTTCGGAAGCAAGGACGATTGGTTGTTCCCGATATAGATGGGTTGAGAGATGAAGTTCTGAGGGAAAGTCATCACTCGAAGTTGACGATTCATCCTGGTGGAAATAAGATGTATCGGGATATGAAGAGAACCTACTACTGGGAAGGTATGAAGAAAGATGTTGGGAATTTTATTTCCAAGTGTATGAACTGCCAGTTGGTGAAAGCTGAGCAGAAGAAGCCAAGTGGATTACTTCAGCCATTAGAGGTTCCTACATGGAAGTGGGAGCAAGTGTCGATGGATTTTATCGATGGTCTACCTAGAACCAGGGCAGGAAATGAAGGGATTTGGGTCATAGTAGATCGTTTGACTAAGAGTGCAAGGTTCATTCCTGTTCGATCAACTAGGACTGCATCGAAGTTGGCTGAGCTGTATGTGAAGTGGATTGTTCGATTCCATGGTGTTCCGAAGAGTATAGTGAGCGATCGAGACCCATTGTTCACTAGTAGATTTTGGAAGAGTTTCCAGGAAGTTTTGGGAACCGAGTTGTGTTTGAGTACAGCTTATCACCCTCAAACAGATGGTCAGACTGAGAGAGTCAACCGAGTTTTGGAAGATCTTCTCAGAGCTTGTGTTTTGGACTTCGGAGGATCATGGGAAGATCACCTTCATTTGGTGGAGTTTGCATATAATAACAGTTATCAGTCGAGTATTGGTATGGCACCATATGAGGCATTATATGGAAGACCGTGTAACTCTCCGACATGTTGGTTGGAAACTGGAGAAAAGTTGATACTTGGGCCAGAGATGATTCGACAGACTTCAGATTGTATAGAGATCATTCGGCAACGAATGAAGGCAGCCCAAGATCGTCAGAAAAGTTATGCCGACAATCGTCGAAAGGATTTGGAATTCGACGTAGGTGATATGGTTTTTGTGAAGATTTCTCCATTGAAGAATGTTATTAGATTCGGGAAGAAAGGAAAGTTGACTCCAAGATTTGTTGGACCATTCCCGATTATCGAGCGAATTGGAAAGCTCGCTTATAGATTAGAGTTACCGGAAAAGATGGTGGGTGTGCACAATGTTTTTCATATATCTTATCTACGGAAGTATGTGCACGACCCAACTACGGTGGTTTCTGCTGATAGCTGTGAAGACTTAGAGATTGATCCAGTTGTTTCGAGACCTCGTAAGCCGCTTCGTATTGTTGAAACCGATACGAAACAGCTTAGGAGGAAGACGATTACGTTGCTCAAGGTACAATGGAGTGATGATGTTAACGACTGTACATGGGAGGAGGAAGAGAGGATGAAGGCAGCTCATCCCGGACTCTTCGAGGTATGGCCCTAAAGTGTCGTGACATCTCATGAATTTGTAGCTTGTTCTAAGTCTTAGAATTCTGCATGCTAGGTTAGAATTGGATGCATGGTTTGTTGATTGCTTTGGATGGTAGGCATGCGGAATATCTTTGATTGTTGTTGTTTGCTTGGAATTTCGGGGGCGAAATTCCTAAGGGGGAGAGAATGTAACGACCCGTATTTTACGTGTTGATAGATCGTAGAATTTGCAGATCGTTAGTGTTGTTTGTGTTGCCTCTAGCTTGAGTCGTTTAGGAGTTGACCCGAGTGCAAGTGATGAGTCGTGACCGACTCATAGAGGGTCGACTCATAGGCTTGGACGACTTAGAGTTGTGACCGACTCATAGAAGATAGAAGGTTGCGACTCATAGGAGATAGCGGGTTACGACTCATGCGAGATAGAAGGTTACGACTCATAGAAGATAGTGGGTTGCGACTCATAGGAGATAGCGGGTTAGCGAGATGAGTCGTTTGGCCGAGTCATAGGTCATAAGGTGTTTTGAGTCGTGTATGCTATGAGTCGTAAGTCGTTAGGTAGCTAGGGCGATGAGTCGCATACTAGTTAGGTCGTTGAACGACTCATGCGATAAGTCGAGAGGTCCAGTGTTTGTGTTGAGTCGGCTTGGTGGATGAGTCGTGAGTCGGCATCTTAGTTGAGTCGTGTGTGTGTATTGTTGAGTCGTCGCACGACTTAGGACTTGGAGTGTTAGCGGCTGGAAGTGTTAGGTCGGTTACCTAATGAGTCGTGAGTCGTGAGCTAGCCTAGGTCGTAAGCCGTGGAGATGTGTTGAGTCGTTAGGTCGGCTTGTATCTTAGGGCGTGTATGCTTTGAGTCGTATACGAGCTAGGGTGTTGAGTCGGCTAGGAGATGAGTCGTTGGGGGTGTTGAGTCGTAGGTCGTGGGTCTGATGAGTCGGCAACGACTCATGGGCGGACGACTCATGGGGTGTTCAGCCTATAAATAGAGGGGTTCGGCTCACTTTTTGGCACCGGTTTTTGAAGCGACGAAGTGCTGCCATTTTGAAGACTTGTCTACAACATTTCTTCATCTTCTTTTCTCCATTCCAATCTAATTCTAACATCCATCCAAGATCGAAGATCGAGATCGAAGATCCAAGTCCCAAGGTTGAAGATCTTCATCCGTTCGAGCTAGAATTCGTCGATTTGAGCGAGATATTGCCGGATCAAACCTTGATCTTCGCCGTCCAGATCTGAAGCGTGTTGTTTTTGGAGTGTTTGGATGATTTGGTGAGTGGTGGTTATCTCTCACGCGGACCCAAAGGAGTATATTGGATCGGTGGATTGTTTATGTGTTTTAAATAGTGATTTCTCGCATTTTCCTTAAGTCTGCATGTAGATCCATCACTTTTGAAGATGTTTACTTATGCAAGTTCATTTAATAAGTGTTAGAAACAAAACCCATGTTTTATATTTGATAGATCTATGCTAAAAACCTATGATTCATGCATGTTGGACTTTTGCTCATTTATTTACGAAATTGCCATTATTGTTGATATTGCTTATTAGATCTTGTTTGAATGATTGATTGTTTGAATGTATGATTGATTGGATTGTTTCAAGTTAGCTAATGGTTGATTTGGAACAAGATGGTTCGAAATGATTCAAAAGCTAAGTGGAAAGGCTCTTGAATGATGGAAGCTGCCTGTAGCATATGAAGCGGATGTGGAAGCTCATATGGATGGATTCGAGGATATGGGATCTTGCCATGATGCGAGAAGGCAAAGCATGATTGAGTTGGGACTTTGCTATGATATGATGAGGCAAGGCTTATGTTGAGATGGGACGGGTCATGATGACGTTCCAAGATGAGAGACTTTGCTATGATGTGATGAGGCAAGACATATGTTGTGATGGGACGGGTCACGATGACGTTCCAAGCACGGGCTGCGACGACGTGCAAAGTTATGTCGATAACTCGGTGATGCGATCCGGGTTGGTGATAATGGTTAGCTTGAGAGGCGCTTGAGCTAGTATGGAAATAGTCGTCGAGGAGGATGACTAGGAGGCTGAGATCTTATCGTTGTTGAAGGTTCTAGCATGCTCAAAGCAAGAGTACGTTGGAACGGGCTGCGACGACGTTCCAGGCACGGGCTGCGACGACGTGCTAGTACTGTTGGTAGTTGCGAAAATTCCTAGGCACGGGCTGCGACGACGTGCGGAGTTATGGCTAGAACCGGGGTTACCATTAGCCCTTGACGGATGGTCATTCAACTAACGGTGAAATCAAGGCAAAGATAACAGTGATAGCCAGAGTCATGGATGTTTGGTTGTATTATCATTCGGTCTCAAGAGCGGTGTTTTCTGGGTGCTTATCTGATCTTGGTTTAGGCCTTGGGGGTTTGTATTTGGAAAACATCGTCCTTGACTCGAGTGATTATTGCTTTATTTTAATTACCTGCTATGCTATGATTGCTTTTCCTTAGTGTGTGTCTGGGAGGCTATCACTGTAGAAAGAAGTGGAGTGGGATGGTTTGGTTCCTATTTCTTTTATCCCTTATGCTCTTTTGGTATGTTTGATAGTTAATTTACTGCTCACTAAGACTTTGTCTGACTCAAGGTTTTATGTCTCCTCTTATTACCTTGGGCTGTTCATCCATGTTGGGATGGGCAGACTAGGTAGCAGGTGGCAGGTGCTGTTCTTGGTTCTCTACGCTGATGATGACGAAGACGAGCAGGAGGCTTTGCATATTATTTTCTTATATGTACTGGGTATCCGCTGCTGTATTTGATGAGTGTTTTGTAGTGAGGTCTTGATGTATGGATTTATTAAGATGATTGTATAAAACTGCTGTGATGCTTATATGATGATTTTCTGTTATGAGGCTTCACTATATATCTCTCTATTGTATTTTGTCCATGCGCTGTGAGTTACGATAGAGATTCTGCGATTTTATTTTACCCTGACTATTGTCCATGGCTGCCTTGCACACCTTTCAGCGCACTATTCTCTTGTTCTGGTGCGGGAGTTATGGGCGGTCGTCACAGAAACAGTGCAGTACCATGGTGCACCACTCTCCAGTGATGGTAAATCATAGACCAGCCACGGGAATTCCCTTTTACAGAAAAATCCACGTGACGAAAAAACGAAGGGTAAAAAACTTCCGTGACCCGATTGAGGTTCGGATAGGATTTTTTGGGTATGAAACTAACCAGCGACGGCTGAAAGCCGTCATAGCTATAGAACTCACAGATACCTTCTTTTTGACTGGTTGTGGCTCCCGTAACTCTAAACGAGCCAAGAGTTATGGCCCTCCGAAGAATCGATATCCACAGGGTGCAACATCTACGGTGCAAGGTGCAACATCCGTCCAAAATGACGAAACAGTGCCGTACGACCTTTAGAAATGGGTGCATGGATAGGAAACGGTGCAGTACCATCGTGCACCACTCTCCAGCGTTGGTAAATCATAGACCAGCCATGGGGATCCCGTTTTGCAGAAAAAATCCACGTGACGAAAAAACGAAGGGTAAAAAACTTCCATGACCCGATTGAGGTTCGGATAGGATTTTTTGGGTATGAAACTAACCAGTGACGGCTGAAAGCGGTCATAGCTGTAGAACTCACACATACCTTCGTTTTGACTGGTTTGTGGCTCCCGTAACTCTAAACGAGCCAAGAGTTATGGCCCTCCGAATAATCGATATCCATAGGGTGCAACATCTACGGTGCAAGGTGCAACATCCGTCCAAAATGACGAAACGGTGTCGTACGACATTTAGAAATGGGTGCATGGATTTGAAACAGTGCAGTACCATGGTGTACCACTCTCCAGCGATGGTAAATCATAGACCAGGCGCGGGAATTCCCTTTTACAGAAAAAATCCACGTGACGAAAAAACGAAGGGTAAAAAACTTCCATGACCCGATTGAGGTTCGGATAGGATTTTTTAGGTATGAAACTAACCAGTGACGGCTGAAAGCTGTCACAGATGTAGAACTCACAGATACCTTCGTTTTGACTGGTTGTGGCT
The DNA here is from genome assembly GCA_030765085.1 of Allium cepa. Lineage (NCBI taxonomy): Eukaryota > Viridiplantae > Streptophyta > Magnoliopsida > Asparagales > Amaryllidaceae > Allium > Allium cepa. Next base: position 28,906,573 of record CM060943.1, on the reverse strand, counting down.
CCCGTAACTCTAAACGAGCCAAGAGTTATGGCCCTCCGAAGAATCGATATCCATAGGGTGCAACATCTACGGTGCAAGGTGCAAAATCCGTCCAAAATGACGAAACAGTGCCGTACGACCTTTAGAAATGGGTGCATGGATTGGAAACGGTGTAGTACCATGGTGCATCACTCTCCAGCGATGGTAAATCATAGACCAGCCACGGGAATTCCCTTTTACAGAAAAATCCACGTGACCAAAAAACGAAGGGTAAAAAACTTCCATGACCCGATTGAGGTTCGGATAGGATTTTTTGGGTATGAAACTAACCAGTGATGGCTAAAAGCCGTCACAGCTGTAGAACTCACAGATACCTTCGTTTTGACAGGTTATGGCTCCCGTAACTCTAAACGAGCCAAGAGTTATGGCCCTCCGAAGAATCGATATCCACAGGGTGCAACATCTACTGTGCAAGGTGCAACATCCGTCCAAAATGACGAAACAGTGCCGTACGACCTTTAGAAATGGGTGCATGGATTGGAAACGGTGCAGTACCATGGTGCACCACTCTCCAGCGTTGGTAAATCATAAACCAGCCACGGGGATCCCGTTTTACAGAAAAAATCCACGTGACGAAAAAACGAAGGGTAAAAAACTTCCATGACCCGATTGAGGTTCGGATAGGATTTTTTGGGTATGAAACTAACCAGTGACGGCTGAAAGCTGTCACAGCTGTAGTACTCACAGATACCGTCGTTTTGACTGGTTGTGGCTCCCGTAACTGTAAACGAGCCAAGAGTTATGGCCCTCCGAAGAATCGATATCCATAGGGTGCAACATCTACGGTGCAAGGTGCAACATCCGTCCAAAATGAAGAAACAGTGCCGTACGACCTTTAGAAATGGGTGCATGTATTGGAAACAGTGCAGTACCATGGTGCACCACTCTCGAGTGATGGTAAATCATAGACCAGCCACGGGAATTCTCTTTTACAGAAAAATCCACGTGACGAAAAAACGAAGGGTAAAAAACTTCCCTGACCCGATTGAGGTTCGGATAGGATTTTTTGGGTATGAAACTAACCAGCGACGGCTGAAATCCATCATAGCTATAGAACTCACAGATACCTTCGTTTTGACTGGTTGTGGCTCCCGTAACTCTAAACGAGCCAAGAGTTATGGCCCTCCGAAGAATCGATATCCACAGGGTGCAACATCTACGGTGCAAGGTGCAACATCCGTCCAAAATGACGAAACAGTGCCGTACGACCTTTAGAAATGGGTGCATGGATTGGAAACGGTGCAGTACCATGGTGCACCACTCTCCAGCATTGGTAAATCATAGACCAGCCACGGGGATCCCGTTTTACAGAAAAAATCCACGTGACGAAAAAACGAAGGGTAAAAAACTTCCATGACCCGATTGAGGTTCGGATAGGATTTTTTGGGTATGAAACTAATCAGTGACGGCTGAAAGCTGTCATAGCTGTAGATCTCACAGATACCTTCGTTTTCACTGGTTATGGCTCCCGTAATTCTAAACGAGCCAAGAGTTATGGCCCTCCGAAGAATCGATATCCATAGGGTGCAACATCTACGGTGCAAGGTGCAACATCCGTCCAAAATGACGAAACGGTGCCGTACGAAATTTAGAAATGGGTGCATGGATTTGAAACAGTGCAGTACCATGGTGTACCACTCTCCAGCGATGGTAAATCATAGACCAGGCGCGGGAATTCCCTTTTACAGAAAAAATCCACGTGACGAAAAAACGAAGGGTAAAAAACTTCCATGACCCGATTGAGGTTCGGATAGGATTTTTTCGGTATGAAACTAACTAGTGACGGCTGAAAGCTGTCACAGATGTAGAACTCACAGATACCTTCGTTTTGACTGGTTGTGGCTCCCGTAACTCTAAACGAGCCAAGAGTTATGGCCCTCCGAAGAATCGATATCCATAGGATGCAACATCTACGGTGCAAGGTGCAACATCCGTCCAAAATGACGAAACAGTGCCGTACGACCTTTAGAAATGGGTGCATAGATTGGAAACGGTGCAGTACCATGGTGCATCACTCTCCAGCGATGGTAAATCATAGACCAGCCACGGGAATTCCCTTTTACAGAAAAATCCACGTGACAAAAAACGAAGGGTAAAAAGCTTCCATGACCCGATTGAGGTTCGGATAGGATTTTTTGGGTATGAAACTAACCAGTGATGGCTAAAAGCAGTCACAGCTGTAGAGCTCACAGATACCTTCGTTTTGACAGGTTATGGCTCCCGTAACTCTAAACGAGCCAAGAGTTATGGCCCTCCGAAGAATCGATATCCACAGGGTGCAACATCTACGGTGCAAGGTGCAACATCCGTCCAAAATGACGAAACAGTGCCGTACGACCTTTAGAAATGGGTGCATGGATTGGAAACGGTGCAGTACCATGGTGTATCACTCTCCATCGATGGTAAATCATAGACCAGCCACGGGAATTCCCTTTTACAGAAAAATCCACATGACGAAAAAACGAAGGGTAAAAAACTTCCACGACCCGATTGAGGTTCGGATAGGATTTTTTGGGTATGAAACTAACCAGTGATGGCTAAAAGCCGTCACAGCTGTAGAACTCACAGATACCTTCGTTTTGACAGGTTATGACTCCCGTAACTCTAAACGAGCCCAGAGTTATGGCCCTCCGAAGAATCGATATCCAGAGGATGCAACATCTATGGTGCAAGGTGCAACATCCGTCCAAAATGACGAAACAGTGCCGTACGACCTTTAGAAATGGGTGCATGGATTGGAAACGGTGCAGTACCATGGTCCACCACTCTCCAGCGTTGGTTAATCATAGACCAGCCACGGGGATCCCGTTTTACAGAAAAAATCCACGTGACGAAAAAACGAAGGGTAAAAAACTTCCATGACCCGATTGAGGTTCGGATAGGATTTTTTGGGTATGAAACTAACCAATGACGGCCGAAAGCAGTCACAGCTGTAGAACTCACAGATACCTTCGTTTTGACTGGTTGTGGCTCCCGTAACTCTAAACGAGCCAAGAGTAATGGCCCTTCGAAGAATCGATATCCACAGGGTAAAAAACATCTACGGTGCAAGGTGCAACATCCGTCCAAAATGAAGAAACAGTGCCGTACGACCTTTAGAAATGGGTGCATGGATAGGAAACGGTGCAGTACCATGGTGCACCACTCTCCAGCGTTGGTAAATCATTGACCAACCACGGGGATCCTGTTTTACAGAAAAAATCCACGTGACGAAAAAACGAAGGGTAAAAAACTTCCATGACCCGATTGAGGTTCGGATAGTATTTTTTGGGTATGAAACTAACCAGTGACGGCTGAAAGCTGTCACAGATGTAGAACTCACAGATACGTTCGTTTTGACTGGTTGTGGCTCCCGTAACTCTAAACGAGGCAAGAGTTATGGTCCTCCGAAGAATCGATATCCACAGGGTGCAACATCTATGGTGCAAGGTGCAACATCCGTCCAAAATGACGAAACAGCGCCGTACGACCTTTAGAAATGGGTGCATGGATTGGAAACGGTGCAGTACCATGGTACACCACTCTCCAGCGTTGGTTAATCATAGACCAGCCACGGGGATCCCGTTTTACATAAAAAATCCAAGTGACGAAAAAACGAAGGGTAAAAAACTTCCTTGACCCGATTGAGGTTCGGATAGGATTTTTTGGGTATGAAACTAACCATTGACGGCTGAAAGCAGTCACAGCAGTAGAACTCACAGATACCTTTGTTTTAACTAGTTGTGGCTCCCGTATCTCTAAACGAGCCAAGAGTTATGGCCCTCCGAAGAATCGATATCCACAGGGTGCAACATCTACGGTGCAAGATGCAACATCCGTCCAAAATGACGAAACAGTGTCGTACGACCTTTAGAAATGGGTGCATGGATTGGAAACGGTGCAGTACTATGGTGCATCACTCTCCAGCTATGGTAAATCATAGACCAGCCACGGGAATTCCCTTTTACAAAAAATCCACGTGACGAAAAAACGAAGGGTAAAAGACTTCCATGACCCGATTGAGGTTCGGATAGGATTTTTTGGGTATGAAACTAACCAGTGATGGCTAAAAGCCGTCACAGCTGTAGAACTCACAGATTCCTTCATTTTGACAGGTCATGGCTCCCGTAGCTCTAAACGAGCCAAGAGTTATGGTCCTCCGAAGAATCGATATCCACAGGGTGCAACATCTACGGTGCAAGGTGCAACATCCGTCCAAAATGACGAAACAGTGCCGTACGACCTTTAGAAATGGGTGCATGGATTGGAAACGGTGCAGTACCATGGTGCACCACTCTCCAGCGTTGGTTAATCATAGACCAGCCACGGGGATCCCGTTTTACAGAAAAAATCCACGTGACGAAAAAACGAAGGGTAAAAAACTTCCATGACCCGATTGAGGTTCGGATAGGATTTTTTGGGTATGAAACTAACCAATGACGGCTGAAAGCAGTCACAGCTGTAGAAATCACAGATACCTTCGTTTTGACTGGTTGTGGCTCCCGTAACTCTAAACGAGCCAAGAGTTATGGCCCTCCGAAGAATCGATATCCACAGGGTGCAACATCTACGGTGCAAGGTGCAACATCCGTCCAAAATGACGAAACAGTGCCGTACGACCTTTAGAAATGGGTGCATGGATTGGAAACGGTGCAGTACCATGGTGCACCACTCTCCAGCATTGGTAAATCATTGACCAACCACGGGGATCCCGTTTTACAGAAAAAATCCACGTGACGAAAAAACGAAGGGTAAAACACTTCCATGACCCGATTTAGGTTCGGATAGGATTTTTCGGTATGAAACTAACCAGTGACGGCTGAAAGCTGTCACAGATGTAGAACTCACAAATACCTTCGTTTTGACTGGTTGTGGCTCCCATAACTCTAAACGAGCCAAGAGTTATGGCCCTCCGAAGAATCGATATCCACATGGTGCAACATCTACGGTGCAAGGTGCAACATCCGTCCAAAATGACGAAACAGTGCCGTACGACCTTTAGAAATGGGTGCATTTATTGGAAACGGTGCAGTACCATGGTAGACCACTCTCCAACGTTGGTTAATCATAGACCAGACACGGGGATCCCGTTTTACAGAAAAAATCCACGTGACGAAAAAACGAAGAGTAAAAAACTTCAATGACCCGATTGAGGTTCGGTTTGGATTTTTTGGGTATGAAACTAACCAATGACGGCTGAAAGAAGTCACAGCTGTAGAACTCACAGATACCTCCGTTTTGACTAGTTGTGGCTCCCGTAACTCTAAACGAGCCAAGAGTTATGGCCCTCCGAAGAATCGATATCCACAGGGTGCAACATCTACGGTGCAAGGTGCAACATCCGGCCAAAATGACGAAACAGTGCCGTACGACCTTTAGAAATTGGTGCATGGATTGGAAACGGTGCAGTACCATGGTGCATCACTCTCCAGCGATGTTAAATCATAGACCAGCCACGGGAATTCCCTTTTACAGAAAAATCCACGTGACGAAAAAACGAAGGGTAAAAAACTTCCATGACCCGATTGAGGTTCGGATAGGATTTTTTGGGTATGCAACTAACCAGTGATGGCTAAAAGCCGTCACAACTGTAGAACTCACAGTTACCTTCGTTTTGACAGGTTATGGCTCCCGTAACTCAAAACGAGCCAAGAGTTATGGCCCTCCGAAGAATCGATATCCACAGGGTGCAACATCTACGGTGCAAGGTGCAACATCCGTCCAAAATGACGAAACAATGCCGTACGACCTTTAGAAATGGGTGCATGGATTGGAAACGGTGCAGTACCATGGTGCACCACTCTCCAGCATTGGTAAATCATAGACCAGCCACGGGGATCTCGTTTTACAGAAAAAATCCACGTGACGAAAAAACGAAGGGTAAAAAACTTCCATGACCCGATTGAGGTTCGGATAGGATTTTTTGGGTATGAAACTAACCAGTGACGGCTGAAAGCTGTCACAGCTATAGAACTCACAGATACCTTCGTTTTGACTGGTTGTGGCTCCCATAACTCTAAACGAGGCGAGAGTTATGGCCCTCCGAAGAATTGATATCCACAGGGTGCAACATCTACGGTGCAAGGTGCAACATCCGTCCAAAATGAAGAAACAGTGCCGTACGACCTTTAGAAATGGGTGCATGTATTGGAAACAGTGCAGTACCATGGTGCACCACTCTCCAGCGATGGTAAATCATAGACCAGCCACGGGAATTCCCTTTTACAGAAAAATCCACGTGACGAAAAAACGAAGGGTAAAAAACTTCCGTGACCCGATTGAGGTTCGGATAGGATTTTTTGGGTATGAAACTAACCAGCGACGGCTGAAAGCCGTAATAGCTACAGAACTCACAGATACCTTCGTTTTGACAGGTTGTGGCTCCCGTAACTCTAAACGAGCCAAGAGTTACGGCCCTCCGAAGAATCGATATCCACAGGGCGCAACATCTACGGTGCAAGGTGCAACATCCGTCCAAAATGACGAAACAGTGCCGTATGACCTTTAGAAATGGGTGCATGGATTGGAAACGGTGCAGTACCATGGTGCACCACTCTCCAGCGTTGGTAAATCATAGACCAACCACGGGGATCCCGTTTTACAGAAAAAATCCAGGTGACGAAAAAACGAAGGGTAAAAAACTTCCATGACCCGATTGAGGTTCGGATAGGATTTTTTGGGTATGAAACTAACCAGTGACGGCTGAAAGCGATCACAGATGTAGAACTCACAGATACCTTCGTTTTGACTGGTTGTTGCTCCCGTAACTCTAAACGAGCCAAGAGTTATGGCCCTTCGAAGAATCGATATCCATAGGGTGCAACATCTACGGTGCAAGGTGCAACATCCGTCCAAAATGATGAAACGGTGCCGTACGACATTTAGAAATGGATGCATGGATTTGAAACAGTGCAGTACCATGGTGCACCACTCTCCAGCGATGGTAAATCATAGACCAGGTGCGGGAATTCCCTTTTACAGAATAAATCCACGTGACGAAAAAACGAAGGGTAAAAAACTTCCATGACCCGATTGAGGTTCGGATAGGATTTTTTGGGTATGAAACTAACCAATGACGGCTGAAAGCAGTCACAGCTGTAGAACTCACAGATACCTTCGTTTTGACTTGTTGTGGCTCCCGTAACTCTAAACGAGCCAAGAGTTATGGCCCTCCGAAGAATCGATATCCATAGGGTGCAACATCTACGGTGCAAGGTGCAACATCCGTCCAAAATGATGAAACAGTGTCGTACGACCTTTAGAAATGGGTGTATGGATTGGAAACGGTGCAGTACCATGGTGTATCACTCACCATCGATGGTAAATCATAGACCAGCCACGGGAATTCCCTTTTACAGAAAAATCCACGTGACGAAAAAACGAAGGGTAAAAAACTTCCACGACCCGATTGAGGTTCGGATAGGATTTTTTGGGTATGAAACTAACCAGTGATGGCTAAAAGCCGTCACAGCTGTAGAACTCACAGATACCTTCGTTTTGACAGGTTATGACTCCCGTAACTCTAAACGAGCCCAGAGTTATGGCCCTCCGAAGAATCGATATCCACAGGATGCAACATCTATGGTGCAAGGTGCAACATCCGTCCAAAATGACGAAACAGTGCCGTACGACCTTTAGAAATGGGTGCATGGATTGGAAACGGTGCAGTACCATGGTCCACCACTCTCCAGCGTTGGTTAATCATAGACCAGCCACGGGGATCCCGTTTTACAGAAAAAAATCCACGTGACGAAAAAACGAAGGGTAAAAAACTTCCATGACCCGATTGAGGTTCGGATAGGATTTTTTGGGTATGAAACTAACCAATGACGGCCGAAAGCAGTCACAGCTGTAGAACTCACAGATACCTTCGTTTTGACTGGTTGTGGCTCCCGTAACTCTAAACGAGCCAGGAGTTATGGCCCTTCGAAGAATCGATATCCACAGGGTGCAACATCTACGGTGAAAGGTGCAACATCCGTCCAAAATGACGAAACAGTGCCGTACGACCTTTAGAAATGGGTGCATGGATTGGAAACGGTGCAGTACCATGGTGCACCACTCTCCAGCGTTGGTAAATCATTGACCAACCACGGGGATCCCGTTTTACAGAAAAAATCCACGTGACGAAAAAACGAAGGGTAAAAAACTTCCATGACCCGATTGAGGTTCGGATAGGATTTTTTGGGTATGAAACTAACCAGTGACGGCTGAAAGCTGTCATAGCTGTAGATCTCACAGATACCTTCGTTTTGACTGGTTATGGCTCCCGTAATTCTAAACGAGCCAAGAGTTATGGCCCTCTGAAGAATCGATATCCACAGTGTGCAACATCTACGGTGCAAGGTGCAACATCCGTCCAAAATGACGAAACAGTGCCGTACGACATTTAGAATTGGGTGCATGGATTTGAAACAGTGCAGTACCATGGTGCAACACTCTCCAGCGATGGTAAATCATAGACCAGCCGTGGGAATTCCCTTTTACAGAAAAAATCCACGTGACGAAAAAATGAAGGGTAAAAAACTTCCATGACCCGATTGAGGTTCGGATAGGATTTTTTAGGTATGAAACTAACCAGTGACGGCTAAAAGCTGTCACAGATGTAGAAATCACAGATACCTTCGTTTTGACTGGTTGTGGCTCCCGTAACTCTAAACGAGCCAAGAGTTATGGCCCTCCGAAGAATCGATATCCATAGGGTGCAACATCTACGGTGCAAGATGCAACATCCGTCCAAAATGACGAAACAGTGCACGACCTTTAGAAATGGGTGCATGGATTGGAAACGGTGCAGTACTATGGTGCATCACTCTCCAGCGATGGTAAATCATAGACCAGCCACGGGAATTCCCTTTTACAGAAAAATCCACGTGACGAAAAAACGAAGGGTAAAAGACTTCCATGACCCGATTGAGGTTCGGATAGGATTTTTTGGGTATGAAACTAACCAGTGATGGCTAAAAGCCGTCACAGCTGTAGAACTCACAGATAACTTCGTTTTGACAGGTTATGGCTCCCGTAATTCTAAACGAGCCAAGAGTTATGGCCCTCCGAAGAATCGATATCCACAGGGTGCAACATCTACGGTGCAAGGTGCAACATCCGTACAAAATGACGAAACAGTGCCGTACGACCTTTACAAATGGGTGCATGGATTGGAAACGGTGCAGTACCATGGTGCACCACTCTCCAGCGTTGGTAAATCATAGACCAACCACGGGGATCCCGTTTTACAGAAAAAATCCACGTGACGAAAAAACGAAGGGTAAAACACTTCCTTGACCGAATTGACGTTCGGAAAGGATTTTTTTGGTATGAAACTAACCAGTGACGGCTGAAAGCCGTCACAGATGTAGAACTCACAAATACCTTCGTTTTGACTGGTTGTGGCTCCCGTAACTCTAAACGAGCCAAGAGTTATGGTCCTCCGAAGAATCGATATCCACAGGGTGCAACATCTACGGTGCAAGGTGCAACATCCGTCCAAAATGACGAAACAACGCCGTACGACCTTTAGAAATGGGTGCATGGATTGGAAACGGTGCAGTACCATGGTGCACCACTGTCCAGCGTTGGTTAATCATAGACCAGCCACGGGGATCCCGTTTTACATAAAAAATCCACGTGACGAAAAAAGGAAGCGTAAAAAACTTCCATGACCCGATTGAGGTTCGGATAGGATTTTTTGGGTATGAAACTAACCAATGACGGCTGAAAGAAGTCACAGCTGTAGAACTCACAGATAACTTCGTTTTGACTGGTTGTGGGTCCCGTATCTCTAAACGAGCCAAGAGTTATGGCCCTTCGAAGAATCGATATCCATAGGGTGCAACATCTACGGTGCAAGATGCAACATCCGTCCAAAATGACGAAACAGTGTCGTACGACCTTTAGAAATGGGTGCATGGATTGAAAACGGTGCAGTACTATGGTGCATCACTCTCCAGCGATGGTAAATCATAGACCAGCCACGGGAATTCCCTTTTACAGAAAAATCCACGTGACGAAAAAACGAAGGGTAAAAGACTTCCATGACCCGATTGAGGTTCGGATAGGATTTTTTGGGTATGAAACTAACCAGTGATGGCTAAAAGCTGTCACAGCTGTAGAACTCACAGATTCCTTCGTTTTGACAGGTCATGGCTCCCGTAGCTCTAAACGAGCCAAGAGTTATGGCCCTCCGAAGAATCGATATCCACAGGGTGCAACATCTACGGTGCAAGGTGCAACATCCGTCCATAATGACGAAACAGTGCCGTACGACCTTTAGAAATGGGTGCATGGATTGGAAACGGTGCAGTACCATGGTGCACCACTCTCCAGCGTTGGTAAATCATAGACCAACCACGGGGATCCCGTTTTACAGAAAAAATCCACGTGACGAAAAAACGAAGGGTAAAACACTTCCTTGACCCGATTGAGGTTCGGATAGGATTTTTTCGGTATGAAACTAACCAGTGACGGCTAAAAGCTGTCACAGATGTAGAACTCACAGATACCTTCGTTTTGACTGGTTGTGGCTCCCGTAACTCTAAACGAGCCAAGAGTTATGGTCCTCCGAAGAATCGATATCCACAGGGTGCAACATCTACGGTGCAAGGTGCAACATCCGTCCAAAATGACGAAACAGTGCCGTACGACCTTTAGAAATGGGTGCATGGATTGGAAACGGTGCAGTACCATGGTCCACCACTCTCCAGCGTTGGTTAATCATAGACCAGCCACGGGGATCCCGTTTTATAGAAAAAATCCACGTGACAAAAAAACGAAGAATAAAAAACTTCCATGACCCGATTGAGGTTCGGATAGGATTTTTTGGGTATGAAACTAACCAATGACGGCCGAAAGCAGTCACAGCTGTAGAACTCACAGATGCCTTCGTTTTGACTGGTTGTGGCTCCCGTAACTCTGAACGAGCCGAGAGTTATGGCCCTCCGAAGAATCGATATCCACAGGGTGCAACATCTACGTGCAAGGTGCAACATCCGTCCAAAATGACCAAACAGTGCCGTACTACCTTTAGAAATGGGTGCATGGATTGGAAACGGTGCAGTACCATGGTGCACCACTCTCCAGCGTTGGTAAATCATTGACCAACCACGGGGATCCCGTTTTACAGAAAAAATCCACGTGATGAAAAAACGAAGGGTAAAATACTTCCATGACCCGATTGAGGTTCGGATAGGATTTTTTCGGTATGAAACTAACCAGTGACGGCTGAAAGCTGTCACATATGTAGAACTGACAGATACCTTCGTTTTGACTGGTTGTGGCTCCCGTAACTCTAAACGAGCCAAGAGTTATGGCCCTCCGAAGAATCGATATCCACAGGGTGCAACATCTACGATGCAAGGTGCAACATCCGTCCAAAATGACGAAACAGTGCCGTACGACCTTTAGAAATGGGTGCATGGATTGGAAACGGTGCAGTACCATGGTGCACCACTCTCCAACGTTGGTTAATCATAGACCAGACACGGGGATCTAGTTTTACAGAAAAAATCCACGTGACGAAAAAACGAAGGGTAAAAAACTTCAATGACCCGATTGAGGTTCGGTTAGGATTTTTTGGGTATGAAACTAACCAATGACGGCTGAAAGCAGTCACAGCTGTAGAACTCACAGATACCTCCGTTTTGACTGGTTGTGGCTCCCGTAACTCTAAACGAGCCAAGAGTTATGCCCCTCCGAAGAATCGATATCCACAGGGTGCAACATCTACGGTGCAAGGTGCAACATCCGGACAAAATGACGAAACAGTGACGTACGACCTTTAGAAATGGGTGCATGGATTGGAAACGGTGCAGTACCATGGTGCATCACTCTCCAGCGATGGTAAATCATAGACCAGCCACGGGAATTCCCTTTTACAGAAAAATCCACGTGACGAAAAAACGAAGGGTAAAAAACTTCCATGACCCGATTGAGGTTCGGATAGGATTTTTTGGGTATGAAACTAACCAGTGATGGATAAAAGCCGTCACAGCTGTAGAACTCACAGATACCTTCGTTTTGACAGTTTATGGCTCCCGTAACTCAAAACGAGCCAAGAGTTATGGCCCTCTTAAGAATCGATATCCACAGGGTGCAACATCTACGGTGCAAGGTGCAACATCCGTCCAAAATGACGAAACAGTGCCGTACGACCTTTAGAAATGGGTGCATGGATTGGAAACGGTGCAGTACCATGGTGCACCACTCTCCAGCGTTGGTAAATCATAGACCAGCCACGGGGATCCCGTTTTACAGAAAAAATCCACGTGATGAAAAAACGAAGGGTAAAAAACTTCCATGACCCGATTGAGGTTCGGATAGGATTTTTTGGGTATGAAACTAACCAGTGACGGCTGAAAGCAGTCATAGCTGTAGAGCTCACAAATACCTTCGTTTTGACTGGTTGTGGCTCCCGTAACTCTAAACGAGCCAAGAGTTATGGCCCTCCGAAGAATCGATATCCATAGGGTGCAACATCTACGGTGCAAGGTGCAACATCCGTCCAAAATGACGAAACAGTGTCGTACGACCTTTACAAATGGATGCATGGATTGGAAACGGTGCAGTACCATGGTGCACCACTCTCCAGCGTTGGTAAATCATAGACCAACCACGGGGATCCCGTTTTACAGAAAAAATCCACGTGACGAAAAAACGAAGGGTAAAACACTTCCATGACCCGATTGAGGTTCGGATAGGATTTTTTCGGTATGAAACTAACCAGTGACGGCTGAAAGCTGTCACAGATGTAGAACTCATAGATACCTTCGTTTTGACTGGTTGTGGCTCCCGTAACTCTAAACGAGCCAAGAGTTATGGCCCTCCGAAGAATCGATATCCACAGGGTGCAACATCTACGGTGCAAGGTGCAACATCCGTCCAAAATGACGAAACAGTGCCGTACGACGTTTGGAAATGGGTGCATAGATTGGAAACGGTGAAGTACCATGGTGCACCACTCTCCAACGTTGGTTAATCATAGACCAGACACGGGGATCCCGTTTTACAGAAAAAATCCATGTGACGAAAAAACGAAGGGTAAAAAACTTCCATGACCCGATTGAGGTTCGGATAGGATTTTTGGGTATGAAACTAACCAATGACGGCTGAAAGCAGTCACAGCTGTAGAACTCACAGATACCTTCGTTTTGACTGGTTGTGGCTCCCGTAACTCTAAACGAGCCAAGAGTTATGGCCCTCCGAAGAATCGATATCCACAGGGTGCAACATCTACGGATCAAGGTGCAACATCCTTCCAAAATGACGAAACAGTGCCGTACGACCTTTAGAAATGGGTGCATTGATTGGAAACGGTGCAGTACCATGGTGCATCACTCTCCAGCGATGGTAAATCATAGACCAGCCACGGGAATTCCCTTTTACAGAAAAATCCACGTGACGAAAAAACAAAGGGTAAAAAACTTCCATGACCCGATTGAGGTTCGGATAGGATTTTTTGGGTATGAAACTAACCAGTGATGGCTAAAAGCCGTCAAAGCTGTAGAACTCACAGTTACCTTCGTTTTGACAGTTTATGGCTCCCGTAACTCAAAACGAGCCAAGAGTTATGGCCCTCCGAAGAATCGATATCCACAGGGTGCAACATCTACGGTGCAAGGTGCAACATCCGTCCAAAATGACGAAACAGTGCAGTACGACCTTTAGAAATGGGTGCATGGATTGGAAACGGTGCAGTACCATGGTGCACCACTCTCCAGCGTTGGTAAATCATAGACCAGCCACGGGGATCCCGTTTTACAGAAAAAATCCACGTGACGAAAAAACGAAGGGTAAAAAACTTCCATGACCCGATTGAGGTTCGGATAGGATTTTTTGGGTATGAAACTAACCAGTGACGGCTGAAAGCTGTCATAGCTGTAGAACTCACAAATACCTTCGTTTTGACTGGTTGTGGCTCCCGTAACTCTAAACGAGCCAAGAGTTATAGCCCTCCGAAGAATCGATATCCATAGGGTGCAACATCTACGGTGCAAGGTGCAACATCCGTCCAAAATGACGAAACAGTGCCGTACGACCTTTAGAAATGGGTGCATGGATTGGAAACGGTGCAGTACCATGGTGCACCACTCTCCAGCGTTGGTAAATCATAGACCAGCCACGGGGATCCCGTTTTACAGAAAAAATCCACGTGACGAAAAAACGAAGGGTAAAAAACTTCCATGACCCGATTGAGGATCGGATAGGATTTTTTGGGTATGAAACTAACGAGTGACGGCTGAAAGCAGTCAAATCTGTAGAACTCACAGATACCTTCGTTTTGACTGGTTGTGGCTCCCGTAACTCTAAACGAGCCAAGAGTTATGGCCCTCCGAAGAATCGATATCCACAGGGTGCAACATCTACGGTGCAAGGTGCAACATCCGTCCAAAATGACGAAACAGTGCCGTACGACCTTTAGAAATGGGTGCATGGATTGGAAATGGTGCAGTTCCATGGTGCAGCACTCTCCAGCGTTGGTTAATCATAGACCAGACATGGGGATCCCGTTTTACAGAAAAAATCCACGTGACGAAAAAATGAAGGGTAAAAAACTTCCATGACCCGATTGAGGTTCGGATAGGATTTTTTGGGTATGAAACTAACCAGTGACGGCTGAAAGCAGTCACAGCTGTAGAACTCACAGATACCTTCGTTTTGACTGGTTGTGGCTCCCGTAACTCTAAACGAGCCAAGAGTTATGGCCCTCCGAAGAATCGATATCCACAGGGTGCAACATCTACGGTGCAAGATGCAACATCCGTCCAAAATGACGAAACAGTGCCGTACGACCTTTAGAAATGGGTGCATGGATTGGAAATGGTGCAGTACCATGGTGCACCACTCTCCAGCGATGGTAAATCATAGACCAGCCGCGGGAGTTCCCTTTTACAGAAAAAATTCACGTGACAAAAAACGAAGGGTAAAAAACTTCCATGACCCGATTGAGGTTTGGATAGAATTTTTTAGGTATGAAACTAACCAGTGACGGCTGAAAGCGGTCACAGATGTAGAACTCACAGATACCTTCGTTTTGACTGGTTGTGGCTCCCGTAACTCTAAACAAGCCAAGAGTTATGGCCCTCCGAAGAATCGATATCCATAGGGTGCAACATCTACGGTGCAAGGTGCAACATCCGTCCAAAATGACGAAACAGTGCCGTACGACCTTTAGAAATGGGTGCATGGATTGGAAACGGTGCAGTATCATGGTGCATCACTCTCCAGTGATGGTAAATCATAGACCAGCCACGGGAATTCCCTTTTACAGAAAAATCCACGTGGCGAAAAAACGAAGGGTAAAAAACTTCCATGACCCGATTGAGGTTCGGATAGGATTTTTTGGGTATGAAACTAACCTGTGATGGCTAAAAGCCGTCACAGCTGTAGAACTCACAGATGCCTTCGTTTTGACAGGTTATGGCTCCCGTAACTCAAAACGAGCCAAGAGTTATGGCCCTCCAAAGAATCGATATCCTCAGGGTGCAACATCTACGGTGCAAGGTGCAACATCCGTCCAAAACGACGAAACAGTGCCGTACGCCCTTTAGAAATGGGTGCATGGATTGGAAACGGTGCAGTACCATGGTGCAGCACTCTCCAGCGTTGGTAAATCATAGACCAGCCACGGGGATCCCTTTTTACAGAAAAAATCCACGTGACGAAAAAACGAAGGGTAAAAAACTTCCTTGACCCGATTGAGGTTCGGATAGGATTTTTTCGGTATGAAACTAACCAGTGACGGCTGAAAGCTGTCACAGATGTAGAACTCACAGATACCTTCGTTTTGACTGGTTGTGGCTCCCGTAACTCTAAACAAGCCAAGAGTTATGGCCCTCCGAAGAATCGATATCCACAGGGTGCAACATCTACGGTGCAAGGTGCAACATCCGTCCAAAATGACGAAACAGTGCCGTACGACCTTTAGAAATGGTTGCATGGATTGGAAACGGTGCAGTACCATGGTGCACCACTCTCCAGCGTTAGTAAATCATAGACCAGACACGGGGATCCCGTTTTACAGAAAAAATCCACGTGACGAAAAAACGAAGGGTAAAAAACTTCCATGACCCGATTGAGGTTCGGATAGGATTTTTTGGGTATGAAACTTACCAGTGACGGCTGAAAGCAGTCACAGCTGTAGAACTCACAGATACCTTCGTTTTGACTGGTTGTGGCTCCCGTAACTCTAAACGAGCCAAGAGTTATGGCCCTCCGAAGAATCGATATCCATAGGGTGCAACATCTATGGTGCAAGGTGCAACATCCGTCCAAAATGACGAAACAGTGTCGTACGACCTTTAGAAATGGGTGCATGGATTGGAAACGGTGCAGTACCATGGTGCATCACTCTCCAGCGATGGTAAATCATAGACCCGCCACGAAAATTGCCTTTTACAGAAAAATCCACGGGACGAAAAAACGAAGGGTAAAAATTTCCGTAACCCGATTGAGGTTCAAATAGGATTTTTTGGGTATGAAACTAACCAGTGACGGCTGAAAGCAGTCACAGATGTAGAACTCACAGATACCTTCGTTTTGACTGGTTGTGGCTCCCGTAACTCTAAACGAGCCAAGAGTTATGGCCCTCCGAAGAATCGAAATCCATAGGGTGCAACATCTACGGTGCAAGGTGCAACATCCTTCCAAAATGACGAAACAGTGCGTACGACCATTAGAAACGGGTGCATGGATTGAAAACGGTGCAGTACCATGGTGCACCACTCTCCAGCATTGGTAAATCATAGACCAGCCACGGGGATCCCGTTTTACAGAAGAAATCCACGTGACGAAAAAACGAAGGGTAAAAAACTTCCATGACCCGATTGAGGTTCGGATAGGATTTTTTGGGTATGAAACTAACCAGTGATGGTTGAAAGCTGTCACAGCTGTAGAACTCACAGATACCTTCGTTTTGACTGGTTGTGGCTCCCGTAACTCTAAACGAGCCAAGAGTTATGGCCCTCCGAAGAATTGATATCCATAGGGTGCAACATCTACGGTGCAAGGTGCAACATCCGTCCAAAATGAAGAAACAGTGCCGTACGACCTTTAGAAATGGGTGCATGGATTGGAAACGGTGTAGTACCATGGTGCACCACTCTCCAGCGATGGTAAATCATAGACCAGCCACGGGAATTCCCTTTTACAGAAAAATCCACGTGACGAAAAAACGAAGGGTAAAAAACTTCCGTGACCCGATTGAGGTTCGGATAGGATTTTTTGGGTATGAAACTAACCAGCGACGGCTGAAAGCCGTCATAGCTATAGAACTCAAAGATACCTTCGTTTTGACAGGTTATGGCTCCCGTAACTCTAAACGAGCCAAGAGTTATGGCCCTCCGAAGAATCGATATCCACAGGGTGCAACATTTACGGTGCAAGGTGCAACATCCGTCCAAAATGACGAAACAGTGCCGTACGACCTTTAGAAACGGGGGCAAGGATTGGAAACGGTGCAGTACCATGGTGCACCACTCTCCAGCGTTGGTAAATCATAGACCAGCGGCGGGGATCCCGTTTTACAGAAAAAATCCACGTGACGAAAAAACGAAGGGTAAAATACTTCCATGACCCGATTGAGGTTCGGATAGGATTTTTTAGGTATGAAACTAACCAGTGACGGCTGAAAGCTATCACAGATGTAGAACTCAGAGATACCTTCGTTTTGACTGGTTGTGGCTCCCGTAACTCTAAACGAGCCAAGAGTTATGGCCCTCCGAAGAATCGATATCCACAGGGTGCAACATCTACGGTGCAAGGTGCAACATCCGTCCAAAATGACGAAACAGTGTCGTACGACCTTTAGAAATGGGTGCATGGATTGGAAATGGTGCAGTACCATGGTGCACCACTCTCCAGCGATGGTAAATCATAGACCAGCCGCGGGAATTCCCTTTTAAAGAAAAAATCCACGTGTCGAAAAAACGAAGCATAAAAAACTTCCATGACCCGATTGAGGTTCGGATAGGATTTTTTGGGTATGAAAATAACAAGTGACTGGTGAAAGCGGTCACAGCTGTAGAACTCACAAATACCTTCGTTTTGACTGGTTGTGGCTCCCGTGACTCTAAACGAGCCAAGAGTTATGGCCCTCCGAAGAATCGATATCCATAGGGTGCAACATCTACGGTGCAAGGTGCAACATCCGTCCAAAATGACGAAACAGTGCGTACGACCTTTAGAAACGGGTGCATGGATTGAAAACGGTGCAGTACCATGGTGCATCACTCTCCAGCATTGGTAAATCATAGACCAGCCACGGGGATCCCGTTTTACAGAAAAAATCCACGTGACGAAAAAACGAAGGGTAAAAAACTTCCATGACCCGATTGAGGTTCGGATAGGATTTTTTGGGTATGAAATTAACCAGTGACGGCTGAAAGCAGTCACAGCTGTAGAACTCACAGATACCTTCGTTTTGACTGGTTGTGGCTCCCGTAACTCTAAACGAGCCAAGAGTTATGGCCCTCCGAAGAATCGATATCCATAGGGTGCAACATCTACGGTGCAAGGTGCAACATCCGTCCAAAATGACGAAACAGTGCGTACGACCTTTAGAAATGGGTGCATGGATTGAAAACGGTGCAGTACCATGGTGCACCACTCTCCAGCATTGATAAATCATAGACCAGCCATGGGGATCCCGTTTTACAGAAAAAATCCACGTGACGAAAAAACGAAGGGTAAAAAACTTCCATGACCCGATTGAGGTTCGGATAGGATTTTTTGGGTATGAAACTAACCAGTGACGGCTGAAAGCGGTCACAGATGTAGAACTCACAGATATCTTCGTTTTGACTGGTTGTGGCTCCCGTAACTCTAAACGAGCCAAGAGTTATGGCCCTCCGAAGAATCGATATCCATAGGGTGCAACATCTACGGTGCAAGGTGCAACATCCGTCCAAAATGACGAAACAGTGCGTACGACCTTTAGAAACAGGTGCATGGATTGAAAACGGTGCAGATCCATGGTGCACCACTCTCCAGCATTGGTAAATCATAGACCAGCCACGGGGATCCCGTTTTACAGAAAAATCCACGTGACGAAAAAACGAAGGGTAAAAAACTTCCATGACCCGATTGAGGTTCGGCTAGGATTTTTTAGGTATGAAACTAACCAGTGACGGCTGAAAGCTGTCACAGATGTAGAACTCACAGATACCTTCGTTTTGACTAGTTGTGGCTCCCGTAACTCTAAACGAGCCAAGAGTTATGGCCCTCCGAAGAATCGATATCCACAGGGTGCAACATCTACGGTGCAAGGTGCAACATCCGTCCAAAATGACGAAACAGTGCCGTACGACCTTTAGAAATGGGTGCATGGATTGGAAACGGTGCAGTACCATGGTGCACCACTCTCCAGCGATGTTAAATCATAGACCAGCCGCGGGAATTCCCTTTTACAGAAAAAATCCACGTGACGAAAAAACGAAGCGTAAAAAACGTCCATGACCCGATTGAGGTTCGGATAGGATTTTTTGGGTATGAAACTAACCAGTGACGGCAGAAAGCGGTCACAGCTGTAGAACTCACAGATACCTTCGTTTTGACTGGTTGTGGCTCCCGTAACTCTAAACGAGCCAAGAGTTATGGCCCTCCGAAGAATCGATATCCACAGGGTGCAACATCTACGGTGCAAAGTGCAACATCCGTCCAAAATGACGAAACAGTGCCGTGTGACCATCAGAAACGGGCGCATGGATTGGAAACGGTGCAGTACCATGGTGCACCACTCTCCAGCATTGGTAAATCATAGACCAGCCACGGGGATCCCGTTTTACAGAAAAAATCCACGTGACGAAAAAACGAAGGGTAAAAAACTTCCATGATCCGACCGAGGTTCGGATAGGATTTTTTGGGTATGAAACTAACCAGTGACGGCTGAAAGCAGTCACAGCTGTAGAACTCACAGATACCTTCGTTTTGACTGGTTGTGGCTCCCTTAACTCTAAACGAGCCAAGAGTTATGGCCCTCCGAAGAATCGATATCCATAGGGTGCAACATCTACGGTGCAAGGTGCAACATCCGTCCAAAATGACGAAACAGTGCGTATGACCTTTAGAAATGGGTACATGGATTGAAAACGGTGCAGTTCCATGGTGCACCACTCTCCAGCATTGGTAAATCATAGACCAGCCACGGGGATCCCGTTTTACAGAAAAAATCCACGTGACGAAAAAACGATGGGTAAAAAACTTCCATGACCCGATTGAGGTTCGGATAGGATTTTTGAGGTATGAAACTAACCAGGGACGGTTGAAAGCTGTCACAGATGTAGAACTCACAGATACCTTCGTTTTGACTGGTTGTGGCTCCCGTAACTCTAAACGAGCCAAGAGTTATGGCCCTCCGAAGAATCGATATCCACAGGGTGCAACATCTACGGTGCAAGGTGCAACATCCGTCCAAAATGACGAAACAGTGCCGTACGACCTTTAGAAATGGGTGCATGGATTGGAAACGGTGCAGTACCATGGTGCACCACTCTCCAGCGATGGTAAATCATAGACCAGCCGCGGGAATTCCCTTTTACAGAAAAAATCCACGTGACGAAAAAACGAAGCGTAAAAAACTTCCATGACCCGATTGAGGTTCGGATAGGATTTTTTGGGTATGAAACTAACCAGTGACGGAAGAAAGCGGTCACAGCTGTAGAGCTCACAAATACCTTCGTTTTGACTTGTTGTGGCTCCCGTAACTCTAAACGAGCCAAGAGTTATGGCCCTCCGAAGAATCGATATCCATAGGGTGCAACATCTACGGTGCAAGGTGCAACATCCGTCCAAAATGACGAAATAGTGCATACGACCTTTAGAAACGGGTGCATGGATTGAAAACGGTGCAGTACCATGGTGCACCACTCTCCAGCATTTGTAAATCATAGACGAGCCACGGGGATCCCGTTTTACAGAAAAAATCCACGTGACGAAAAAACGAAGGGTAAAAAACTTCCATGACCCGATTGAGGTTCGGATAGGATTTTTTGGGTATGAAACTAACCAGTGACGGCTGAAAGCAGTCACAGCTGTAGAAGTCACAGATACCTTCGTTTTGACTGGTTGTGGCTCCCGTAACTCTAAACGAGCCAAGAGTTATGGCCCTCCGAAGAATCGATATTCATAGGGTGCAACATCTACGGTGCAAGGTGCAACATCCGTCCAAAATGACGAAACAGTGCATACGACCTTTAGAAACGGGTGCATGGATTGAAAACGGTGCAGTTCCATGGTTCACCACTCTCCAGCATTGGTAAATCATAGACCAGCCACGGGGATCCCGTTTTACAGAAAAAATCCACGTGACAAAAAAACGAAGGGTAAAAAACTTCCATGACCCGATTGAGGTTCGGATAGGATTTTTTAGGTGTGAAACTAACCAGTGACGGCTAAAAGCTGTCACAGATGTAGAACTCACAGATACCTTCGTTTTGTCTGGTTGTTCCTCCCGTAACTCTAAACGAGCCAAGAGTTATGGCCCTCCGAAGAATCGATATCCACAGGGTGCAATATCTACGGTGCAAAGTGCAACATCCGTCCAAAATGACGAAACAATGCCGTGTGACCTTCAGAAACGGGTGCATGGATTGGAAACGGTGCAGTACCATGGTGCACCACTCTCCAGCGATGGTAAATCATAGACCAGCTGCGGGAATTCCCTTTTACAGAAAAAATCCACGTGACGAAAAAACGAAGCGTAAAAAACTTCCATGACCCGATTGAGGTTCGGATAGGATTTTTTGGGTATGAAACTAACCAGTGACGGCTGAAAGCGGTCACAGCTGTAGAACTCACAAATACCCTCATTTTGACTGGTTGTGGCTCCCGTAACTCTAAACGAGCCAAGAGTTATGGCCCTCCGAAGAATCGATATCCATAGGGTGCAACATCTACGGTGCAAGGTGCAACATCCGTCCAAAATGACGAAACAGTGCGTACGACCTTTAGAAACGGGTGCATGGATTGAAAACAGTGCAGTACCATGGTGCACCACTCTCCAGCATTGGTAAGTCATAGACCAGCCACGGGGATCCCGTTTTACAGAAAAAATCCACGTGACGAAAAAACGAAGGGTAAAAAACTTCCATGATCCGACCGAGGTTCGGATAGGATTTTTTGGGTATGAAACTAACCAGTGACGGCTGAAAGCAGTCACAGCTGTAGAACTCACAGATACCTTCGTTTTGACTGGTTGTGGCTCCCTTAACTCTAAACGAGCCAAGAGTTATGGCCCTCCGAAGAATCGATATCCATAGGGTGCAACATCTACGGTGCAAGGTGCAACATCCGTCCAAAATGACGAAACAGTGCGTATGACCTTTAGAAATGGGTACATGGATTGAAAACGGTGCAGTTCCATGGTGCACCACTCTCCAGCATTGGTAAATCATAGACCAGCCACGGGGATCCCGTTTTACAGAAAAAATCCCCGTGACGAAAAAACGATGGGTAAAAAACTTCCATGACCCGATTGAGGTTCGGATAGGATTTTTGAGGTATGAAACTAACCAGGGACGGTTGAAAGCTGTCACAGATGTAGAACTCACAGATACCTTCGTTTTGACTGGTTGTGGCTCCCGTAACTCTAAACGAGCCAAGAGTTATGGCCCTCCGAAGAATCGATATCCACAGGGTGCAACATCTACGGTGCAAGGTGCAACATCCGTCCAAAATGACGAAACAGTGCCGTACGACCTTTAGAAATGGGTGCATGGATTGGAAACGGTGCAGTACCATGGTGCACCACTCTCCAGCGATGGTAAATCATAGACCAGCCGCGGGAATTCCCTTTTACAGAAAAAATCCACGTGACGAAAAAACGAAGCGTAAAAAACTTCCATGACCCGATTGAGGTTCGGATAGGATTTTTTGGGTATGAAACTAACCAGTGACGGAAGAAAGCGGTCACAGCTGTAGAGCTCACAAATACCTTCGTTTTGACTTGTTGTGGCTCCCGTAACTCTAAACGAGCCAAGAGTTATGGCCCTCCGAAGAATCGATATCCATAGGGTGCAACATCTACGGTGCAAGGTGCAACATCCGTCCAAAATGACGAAATAGTGCATACGACCTTTAGAAACGGGTGCATGGATTGAAAACGGTGCAGTACCATGGTGCACCACTCTCCAGCATTTGTAAATCATAGACGAGCCACGGGGATCCCGTTTTACAGAAAAAATCCATGTGACGAAAAAACGAAGGGTAAAAAACTTCCATGACCCGATTGAGGTTCGGATAGGATTTTTTGGGTATGAAACTAACCAGTGACGGCTGAAAGCAGTCACAGCTGTAGAAGTCACAGATACCTTCGTTTTGACTGGTTGTGGCTCCCGTAACTCTAAACGAGCCAAGAGTTATGGCCCTCCGAAGAATCGATATTCATAGGGTGCAACATCTACGGTGCAAGGTGCAACATCCGTCCAAAATGACGAAACAGTGCATACGACCTTTAGAAACGGGTGCATGGATTGAAAACGGTGCAGTTCCATGGTTCACCACTCTCCAGCATTGGTAAATCATAGACCAGCCACGGGGATCCCGTTTTACAGAAAAAATCCACGTGACAAAAAAACGAAGGGTAAAAAACTTCCATGACCCGATTGAGGTTCGGATAGGATTTTTTAGGTGTGAAACTAACCAGTGACGGCTAAAAGCTGTCACAGATGTAGAACTCACAGATACCTTCGTTTTGTCTGGTTGTTCCTCCCGTAACTCTAAACGAGCCAAGAGTTATGGCCCTCCGAAGAATCGATATCCACAGGGTGCAATATCTACGGTGCAAAGTGCAACATCCGTCCAAAATGACGAAACAATGCCGTGTGACCTTCAGAAACGGGTGCATGGATTGGAAACGGTGCAGTACCATGGTGCACCACTCTCCAGCGATGGTAAATCATAGACCAGCTGCGGGAATTCCCTTTTACAGAAAAAATCCACGTGACGAAAAAACGAAGCGTAAAAAACTTCCATGACCCGATTGAGGTTCGGATAGGATTTTTTGGGTATGAAACTAACCAGTGACGGCTGAAAGCGGTCACAGCTGTAGAACTCACAAATACCCTCATTTTGACTGGTTGTGGCTCCCGTAACTCTAAACGAGCCAAGAGTTATGGCCCTCCGAAGAATCGATATCCATAGGGTGCAACATCTACGGTGCAAGGTGCAACATCCGTCCAAAATGACGAAACAATGCGTACGACCTTTAGAAACGGGTGCATGGATTGAAAACAGTGCAGTACCATGGTGCACCACTCTCCAGCATTGGTAAGTCATAGACCAGCCACGGGGATCCCATTTTACAGAAAAAATCCACGTGACGAAAAACGAAGGGTAAAAAACTTCCATGACCCGATTGAGGTTCGGATAGGATTTTTTGGGTATGAAACTAACCAGTGACGGCTGAAAGCAGTCACAGCTGTAGAACTCACAGATACCTTCGTTTTGACTGGTTGTGGCTCCCATAACTCTAAACGAGCCAAGAGTTATGGCCTTCCGAAGAATTGATATCCATAGGGTGCAACATCTACGGTGCAAGGTGCAACATCCGTCCAAAATGACGAAACAGTGCATACGACCTTTAGAAACGGGTACATGGATTGAAAACGGTGCAGTTCCATGGTGCACCACTCTCCAACATTGGTAAATCATAGACCAGCCACGGGGATCCCGTTTTACAGAAAAAATCCACGTGACGAAAAAACGAAGGGTAAAAAACTTCCATGACCCGATTGAGGTTCGGATAGGATTTTTTAGGTATGAAACTAACCAGGGACGGCTGAAAGCTGTCACAGATGTAGAACTCACAGATACCTTCGTTTTGACTGGTTGTGGCTCCCGTAACTCTAAACGAGCCAAGAGTTATGGTTCTCTGAAAAATCGATATCCACAGGGTGCAACATCTACGGTGCAAGGTGCAACATCCGTCCAAAATGACGAAACAGTGCCGTACGACCTTTAGAAATGGGTGCATGGATTGGAACGGTGCAGTACCATGGTGCACCACTCTCCAGCGATGGTAAATCATAGACCAGCCGCGGGAATTCCCTTTTACAGAAAAAATCCACGTGACGAAAAAACGAAGCGTAAAAAACTTCCATGACCCGATTGAGGTTCGGATAGGATTTTTTGGGTATGAAACTATCCAGTGACGGCTGAAAGCGGTCACAGCTGTAGAACTCACAAATACCTTCGTTTTGACTGGTTGTGGCTCCCGTAACTCTAAACGAGCCAAGAGTTATGGCCCTCCGAAGAATCGATATCCATAGGGTGCAACATCTACGGTGCAAGGTGCAACATCCATCCAAAATGACGAAACAGTGCGTACGACCTTTAGAAATGGGTGCATGGATTGGAAACGGTGCAGTACCATGGTGCACCACTCTCCAGCTTTGGTAAATCATAGACCAGCCACGGGGATCCCGTTTTACAGAAAAAATCCACGTGACGAAAAAACGAAGGGTAAAAAACTTCCATGACCCGATTGAGGTTCGGATAGGATTTTTTGGGTATGAAACTAACAAGTGACGGCTGAAAGCAGTCACAGCTGTAGAACTCACAGATACCTTCGTTTTGACTGGTTGTGGCTCCCGAGACTCTAAACGAGCCAAGAGTTATGGCCCTCCGAAGAATCGATATCCATAGGGTGCAACATCTACGGTGCAAGGTGCAACATCCGTCCAAAATGACGAAACAGTGCCGTAAGACATTTAGAAATGGGAACATGGATTTGAAACAGTGCAGTACCATGGTGCACCACTCTCCAGCGATGGTAAATCATAGACCAGCCGCGGGAATTCCCTTTTACAGAAAAAATCAACGTGACGAAAAAACGAAGGGTAAAAAACTACCATGACCCGATTGAGGTTCGGATAGGATTTTTTAGGTATGAAACTAACCAGTGATGGCTGAAAGCCGTCACAGATGTAGAACTCACAGATACCTTCGTTTTGACTGGTTGTGGCTCCCGTAACTCTAAACGAGCCAAGAGTTATGGCCCCCCGAAGAATCGATATTCATAGGGTGCAACATCTACGGTGCAAGGTGCAACATCCGTCCGAAATGACGAAACAGTGCCGTACGACCTTTAAAAATTGGTGCATGGATTGGAAACGGTGCAGTACCATGGTGCATCACTCTCCAATGATGGTAAATCATAGACCAGCCACGGGAATTCCCTTTTACAGAAAAATCCACGTGACGAAAAAACGAAGGGTAAAAAACTTCCATGACCCGATTGAGGTTCGGATAGGATTTTTTGGGTATGAAACTAACCAGTGATGGCTAAAAGCCGTCACAGCTGTAGTACTCACAGATACCTTCGTTTTGACAGGTTATGGCTCCCGTAACTCTAAACGAGCCAAGAGTTATGGCCCTCCGAAGAATCGATATCCACAGGGTGCAACATCTACGGTGCAAGGTGCAACATCCGTCCAAAATGACGAAATAGTGCCGTACGACCTTTAGAAATGGGTGCATGGATTGGAAACGGTGCAGTACCATGGTGCACCACTCTCCAGCGTTGGTAAATCATAGACCAGCCACGAGGAACCCGTTTTACAGAAAAAATCCACGTGACGAAAAAACGAAGGGTAAAAAACTTCCATGACCCGATTGAGGTTCGGATAGGATTTTTTGGGTATGAAACTAACCATTGACGGCTGAAAGCTATCACAGCTGTAGTACTCATAGATAGCTTCGTTTTGACTTGTTGTGGCTCCCGTAACTCTAAACGAGCCAAGAGTTATGGCCCTCCGAAGAATCGATATCCATAGGGTGCAACATCTACGGTGCAAGGTGCAACATCCGTCCAAAATGACGAAACAGTGCGTACGACCTTGAGAAACAGGTGCATGGATTGAAAACGGTGCAGTACCATGGTGCACTACTCTCCAGCGTTGGTAAATCATAGACCAGCCACGGGGATACCGTTTTACAGAAAAAATCCACGTGATGAAAAAACGAAGGGTAAAAAACATCCATGACCCGATTGAGGTTCGGATAGGATTTTTTGGGTATGAAACTAACCAGTGACGGCTGAAAGCCGTCATTGCTGTAGAACTCACAGATACCTTCGTTTTGACAGGTTGTGGCTCCCGTAACTATGAACGAGCCAAGAGTTACGGCCCTCCGAAGAATCGATATCCATAGGGTGCAACATCTATGGTGCAAGGTGCAACATCCGTCCAAAATGACGAAACAGTGCGTACGACCTTTAGAAACGGGTGCATGGATTGAAAACGGTGCAGTACCATGGTGCACCACTCTCCAGCATTGGTAAATCATAGACCAGCCACGGGGATCCCGTTTTACAGAAAAATCCACGTGACGAAAAAACGAAGGGTAAAAAACTTCCATGACCCGATTGAGGTTCGGATAGGATTTTTTGGGTATGAAACAAACCAGTGACAGCTGAAAGCGGACACAGCTGTAGAACTCACAGATACCTTCGTTTTGACTGGTTGTGGCTCCCGTAACTCTAAACGAGCCAAGAGTTATGGCCCTCCGAAGAATTGATATCCATAGGGTGCAACATCTACGGTGCAAGGTGCAACATCCGTCCAAAATGAAGAAACAGTGCCGTACGACCTTTAGAAATGGGTGCATGGATTGGAAACGGTGCAGTACCATGGTGCACAACTCTCCAGCATTGGTAAATCATAGACCAGCCACGGGGATTCCCTTTTGCAGAAAAATCCACGTGACGAAAAAACGAAGGGTAAAAAACTTCCGTGACCCGATTGAGGTTCGGATAGGATTTTTTCTGTATGAAACTAACCAGTGACGGCTGAAAGCGGTCACAGATGTAGAACTCACAGATACCTTCGTTTTGACTGGTTGTGGCTCCCGTAACTCTAAACGAGCCAAGAGTTATGGCCCTCCGTAGAATCGATATCCACAGGGTGCAACATCTACGGTGCAAGGTGCAACATCCGTCCAAAATGACGAAACAGTGCCGTACGACCTTTAGAAATGGATGCATGGATTGGAAACGGTGCAGTACCATGGTGCACCACTGTTCAGCGTTGGTTAATCATAGACCAGACACGGGGATCCCGTTTTACAGAAAAAATCCACGTGACGAAAAAACGAAGGGTAAAAAACTTCCATGACCCGATTGAGGTTCGGATAGGATTTTTTTGGTATGAAACTATCCAGTGACGGCTGAAAGCCGTCATTGCTGTAGAACTCACAGATACCTTCGTTTTGACTGGTTGTGACTCCCGTGACTCTAAACGAGCCAAGAGTTATGGCCCTCCGAAGAATCGATATCCACAGGGTGCAACATCTACGGTGCAAGGTGCAACATCCGTCCAAAATGACGAAACAGTGCCGTACGACCTTTAGAAATGGGTGCATGGATTGGAAACGGTGCAGTACCATGGTGCACCACTCTCCAGCGTTGGTTAATCATAGACCAGACACGGGGATCCCGTTTTACAGAAAAAATCCACGTGACGAAAAAACGAAGGGTAAAAAACTTCCATGACCCGATTGAGGTTCGGATAGGATTTTTTGGGTATGAAACTAACCAGTGACGGCTGAAAGCAGTCAATGCTGTAGAACTTACAGATACCTTCGTTTTGACTGGTTGTGGCTCCCGTAACTCTAAACGAGCCAAGAGTTATGGCCATCCGAAGAATCGATACCCACAGGGTGCAACATCTACGGTGCAAGGTGCAACATCCGTCCAAAATGACGAAACAGTGCCGTACGACCTTTAGAAATGGGTGCATGGATTGGAAATGGTGCAGTACCATGGTGCACCACTCTCCAGCGTTGGTAAATCATAGACCAGCCACGGGGATCCCGTTTTACAGAAAAAATCCACGTGACGCAAAAACGAAGGGTAAAAAACTTCCATGAATCGTTTGTGGTTCGGATAGGATTTTTTGGGTATGAAACTAACCAGTGGCGGCTGAAAGCTGTCATAGCTGTAGATCTCACAGATACCTTCGTTTTGACTGGTTATGGCTCCCGTAACTTTAAACGAGCCAAGAGTTATGGCCCTCCGAAGAATCGATATCCACAGGGTGCAACATCTACGGTGCAAGGTGCAACATCCGTCCAAAATGACGAAACAGTGCCGTACGACATTTAGAAATGGGTGCATGGATTTGAAACAGTGCAGTACAATGGTGCACCACTCTCCAGCGATGGTAAATAATAGACCAGCCGCGGGAATTCCCTTTTACAGAAAAAATCCACGTGACGAAAAAACGATGGGTAAAAAACTTCCATGACCCGATTGAGGTTCGGATAGGATTTTTTAGGTATGAAACTAACCAGTGACGGCTGAAAGCCGTCACAGATGTAGAACTCACAGATACCTTCGTTTTGACCGGTTGTGGCTCCCGTAACTCTAAACGAGCCAAGAGTTATGGCCGTCCGAAGAATCGATATCCACAGGGTGCAACATCTACGGTGCAAGATGCAACATCCGTCCAAAATGACGAAACAGTGCCGTACGACCTTTAGAAATGGGTGCATGGATTGGAAACGATGCAGTACCATGGTGCACCACTCTCCAACGTTGGTAAATCATAGACCAGCCACGGGGATCCCGTTTTACAGAAAAAATCCACGTGACGAAAAAACGAAGGGTAAAAAACTTCCATGACCCGATTGAGGTTCGGATAGGATTTTATCGGTATGAAACTAACCAGTGACGGCTGAAGGCTGTCACAGATGTAGAACTCACAGATACCTTCGTTTTGACTGGTTGTGGCTACCGTAACTCTAAACGAGCCAAGAGTTATGGCCCTCCGAAGAATCGATATCCACAGGGTGCAACATCTACGGTGCAAGGTGCAACATCCGTCCAAAATGACGAAACAGTGCCGTACGACCTTTAGAAATGAGTGCATGGATTGGAAACGATGCAGTACCATGGTGCACCACTCTCCAGCGTTGGTAAATCATAGACCAGCCACGGGGATCCCGTTTTACAGAAAAAATTCACGTGACGAAAAAACGAAGGGTAAAAAACTTCCATGACCCGATTGAGGTTCGGATAGGATTTTATCGGTATGAAACTAACCAGTGACGGCTGAAGGCTGTCACAGATGTAGAACTCACAGATACCTTCGTTTTGACTGGTTGTGGCTCCTGTAACTCTAAACGAGCCAAGAGTTATGGCCGTCCGAAGAATCGATATCCACAGGGTGCAACATCTACGGTGCATGGTGCAACATCCGTCCAAAATGACGAAACAGTGCCGTACGACCTTTAGAAATGGGTGCATGGATTGGAAACGGTGCAGTACCATGGTGCACCACTCTCCAGCGTTGGTTAATCATAGACCAGACACGGGGATCTCGTTTTACAGAAAAAATCCACGTGATGAAAAAACGAAGGGTAAAAAACTTCCATGACCCGATTGAGGTTCGGATAGGATTTTTTGGGTATGAAACTAACCAGTGACGGCTGAAAGCAGTCACAGCTGTAGAACTCACAGATACCTTCGTTTTGACTGGTTGTGGCTACCGTAACTCTAAACGAGCCAAGAGTTATGGCCCTCCGAAGAATCGATATCCACAGGGTGCAACATCTACGGTGCAAGGTGCAACATCCGTCCAAAATGACGAAACAGTGCCGTACGACCTTTAGAAATGGGTGCATGGATTGGAAACGGTGCAGTACCATGGTGCACCACTCTCCAGCGTTGGTTAATCATAGACCAGACACGGGGATCCCGTTTTACAGAAAAAATCCACGTGACGAAAAAACGAAGGGTAAAAAACTTCCATGACCCGATTGAGGTTCGGATAGGATTTTTTGGGTATGAAACTAACCAGTGACGGCTGAAAGCAGTCACAGCTGTAGAACTCACAGATACCTTCGTTTTGACTGGTTGTGGCTCCCGTAACTCTAAACGAGCCAAGAGTTATGGCCATCCGAAGAATCGATATCCACAGGGTGCAACATCTACGGTGCAAGGTGCAACATCCGTCCAAAATGACGAAACAGTGCCGTACGACCTTTAGAAATGGGTGCATGGATTGGAAATGGTGCAGTACCATGGTGCACCACTCTCCAGCGTTGGTAAATCATAGACCAGCCACGGGGATCCCGTTTTACAGAAAAAATCCACGTGACGCAAAAACGAAGGGTAAAAAACTTCCATGAATCGTTTGTGGTTCGGATAGGATTTTTTGGGTATGAAACTAACCAGTGGCGGCTGAAAGCTGTCATAGCTGTAGATCTCACAGATACCTTCGTTTTGACTGGTTATGGCTCCCGTAACTTTAAACGAGCCAAGAGTTATGGCCCTCCGAAGAATCGATACCCACAGGGTGCAACATCTACGGTGTAAGGTGCAACATCCGTCCAAAATGACGAAACAGTGTCGTACGACCTTTAGAAATGGGTGCATGGATTGAAAATGGTGCAGTACCATGGTGCACCACTCTCCAGCGTTGGCAAATCATAGACCAGCCACGGGGATCCCGTTTTACAGAAAAAATCCACGTGACGCAAAAACGAAGGGTAAAAAACTTCCATGAATCGTTTGTGGTTCGGATAGGATTTTTTGGGTATGAAACTAACCAGTGGCGGCTGAAAGCTATCATAGCTGTAGATCTCACAGATACCTTCGTTTTGACCGGTTGTGGCTCCCGTAACTCTAAACGAGCCAAGAGTTATGGCCCTCCGAAGAATCGATATCCACAGGGTGCAACATCTACGGTGCAAGATGCAACATCCGTCCAAAATGACGAAACAGTGCCGTACGACCTTTAGAAATGGGTGCATGGATTGGAAACGATGCAGTACCATGGTGCACCACTCTCCAGCGTTGGTAAATCATAGACCAGCCACGGGGATCCCGTTTTACAGAAAAAATTCACGTGACGAAAAAACGAAGGGTAAAAAACTTCCATGACCCGATTGAGGTTCGGATAGGATTTTATCGGTATGAAACTAACCAGTGACGGCTGAAGGCTGTCACAGATGTAGAACTCACAGATACCTTCGTTTTGACTGGTTGTGGCTCCTGTAACTCTAAACGAGCCAAGAGTTATGGCCGTCCGAAGAATCGATATCCACAGGGTGCAACATCTACGGTGCATGGTGCAACATCCGTCCAAAATGACGAAACAGTGCCGTACGACCTTTAGAAATGGGTGCATGGATTGGAAACGGTGCAGTACCATGGTGCACCACTCTCCAGCGTTGGTTAATCATAGACCAGACACGGGGATCTCGTTTTACAGAAAAAATCCACGTGATGAAAAAACGAAGGGTAAAAAACTTCCATGACCCGATTGAGGTTCGGATAGGATTTTATCGGTATGAAACTAACCAGTGACGGCTGAAGGCAGTCACAGCTGTAGAACTCACAGATACCTTCGTTTTGACTAGTTGTGGCTACCGTAACTCTAAACGAGCCAAGAGTTATGGCCCTCCGAAGAATCGATATCCACAGGGTGCAACATCTACGGTGCAAGGTGCAACATCCGTCCAAAATGACGAAACAGTGCCAAACGACCTTTAGAAATGGGTGCATGGATTGGAAATGGTGCAGTACCATGGTGCACCACTCTCCAGCGTTGGTAAATCATAGACCAGCCACGGGGATCCCGTTTTACAGAAAAAATCCACGTGGCGCAAAAACGAAGGGTAAAAAACTTCCATGAATCGATTGAGGTTCGGATAGGATTTTTTGGGTATGAAACTAACCAGTGAAGGCTGAAAGCTGTCATAGCAGTAGATCTCACAGATACCTTCGTTTTGACTGGTTATGGCTCCCGTAACTCTAAACGAGCCAAGAGTTATGGCCCTCCGAAGAATCGATATCCACAGGGTGCAACATCTACGGTGCAAGGTGCAACATCCGTCCAAAATGACGAAATAGTGCCGTACTACATTTAGAAATGGGTGCATGGATTTGAAACAGTGCAGTACAATGGTGCACCACTCTCCAGCGATGGTAAATCATAAACCAGCCGCGGGAATTCCCTTTTACAGAAAAAATCCATGTGACGAAAAAACGAAGGGTAAAAAACTTCCATGACCCGGTTGAGGTTTGGATAGGATTTTTTAGGTATGCAACTAACCAGTGACGGCTAAAAGCCGTCACAGACGTAGAACTCACAGATACCTTCGTTTTGACTGGTTGTGGCTCCCGTAACTCTAAACGAGCCAAGAGTTATGGCCCTCCGAAGAATCGATATCCACAGGGTGCAACATCTACGGTGCAAGATGCAACATCCGTCCAAAATGACGAAACAGTGCCGTATGACCTTTAGAAATGGGTGCATGGATTGGAAACAATGCAGTACCATGGTGCACCACTCTCCAGCGTTGGTAAATCATAGACCAACCATGGGGATCCCGTTTTGCAGAAAAAATCCACGTGACGAAAAAACGAAGGGTAAAAAACTTCCATGACCCGATTGAGGTTCAGATAGGATTTTTTGGGTATGAAACTAACCAGTGACGGCTGAAAGCCGTCATAGCTGTAGAACTCACAGATACCTTCGTTTTGACTGGTTGTGGCTCCCGTAACTCTAAACGAGCCAAGAGTTATGGCCCTCCGAAGAATCGATATCCACAGGGTGCAACATCTACGGTGCAAGATGCAACATCCGTCCAAAATGACGAAACAGCGCCGTACGACCTTTAGAAATGGGTGCATGGATTGGAAACGATGCAGTACCATGGTGCACCACTCTCCAGCGTTGGTAAATCATAGACCAGCCACGGGGATCCCGTTTTACAGAAAAAATCCACGTGACGAAAAAACGAAGGGTAAAAAACTTCCATGACCCGATTGAGGTTCGGATAGGATTTTTTGGGTATGAAACTAACCAGTGACGGCTGAAAGTGGTCACAGCTGTAGAACTCACAGATACCTTCGTTTTGACTGGTTGTGGCTCCCGTAACTCTAAACGAGCCAAGAGTAATGGCCCTCCGAAGAATCGATATCCATAGGGTGCAACATCTACGGTGCATGGGGCAACATCCGTCCAAAATGACGAAACAGTGCCGTACGACATTTAGAAATGGGTGCATGGATTTGAAACAGTGCAGTACCATGGTGCACCACTCTCCAGCTATGGTAAATCATAGACCAGCCGCGGGATTCCCTTTTACAGAAAAAATCAACGTGACGAAAAAACGAAGGGTAAAAAACTACCATGACCCGATTGAGGTTCGGATAGGATTTTTTAGGTATGAAACTAACCAGTTGTTTGCGCCAAAATTGGTCACAAACACCCAAAGTCGTGAAAGCACCCGTTTACATACTCAAATCAATAATGATTAACACAGAACTCAGCAACAATCAATATATAATTCAGCTCTAATCAACAAATCACAGTAATTCACGAACAACAATCACAAACACAGGATTTATAGTGGTTCGGCGTTCGCGCCTACGTCCACTTTGAAGGTTTTCTCTTTATTGCCTTGCTTGATTAAATCGATTACAATGGATTACAGCCGACAATTGCTTTGAAATCTGAATACAACAGCGATTCTGATAGTTAAACTTGAATCCGGCAGAGTCTTGGCGTTCAATGGCGGAAAGATCCCCTTTTCTGAAGGCTTCAGGGTGCTATTTATAGGCGTTGGAGGCCCAGATCTTGCTGAAACTTCGTGAGACTCCTTCTGGCACGTGAGTGGGCCCACGCGACCGACCCCACCAAGTTTCGTCTCGATCTGACATCGGTTCGAAGTGATTTCGAACCCATCAAGAAATGGTCCAATCGAGCTGAAACTTGGCAGGAACAATCTTTACCTCATATGGAAACTACTGTGAAAATTTGGTTGCATTTGGATCTATGGTCAAGGAGATATGCTCGGTTCGAAATTGGCCTTCTCGGTTGGCTGGGTCGTTCGAACCCATGATTTCGAACCCTTCGTTTCGAATCCATCAGTGCACGTGGGCTTGCAGTGACGTGGCGCGCAATATTCGAATCGACCCTAACTTATCTCCGAATGGACCGCTTCGACTCCGTGAACTACGGCGAACACGTCATCTAAACCAATTGACTCGGTGGATTCGAAATAAGAAGTATTCCTGGTTTCGAACGTGACTGATTCGAATCCAGGAATCTTCATGGGTTCGAACTTGGTCGGTTCGAACTGGATCACTCGATGGGTTCGAAGTGAGGATGTGAGGCCGAGTGAAGTCATGGATTCGAAGGTAGGCTACTGTGGTGGGTTCGAAGGTAATGTAGACGAAGGCGATGGAGTCGAGGCAGGCACTAGCCGATGGGTTCGAACGTCGCCTGGGTTCGAAGGAAGGCTTTAGGACGGTTTCGAACCAGATGGGTTCGAAGCGGATGGGTTCGAACTTCATGGTTTCGAACCAGACAATGACTATTTCTCTTCACACTGGATCCATCATATCTTGAGCATACGAACTCGGGTTGACTTGAAACTTGAAATGATGGCTCCTACAACCTTTCTTGTTGTGTCCTATCAATTGTGGCCTGATCCGGACTCGGGCAAAATTCATCGATATCCATAGCTAGGTGAAGTATAACCAATCTCTGAGATGGACTGTCCTTTGTTTGTGATCGATCTTTTGATATCACGGCTTTGCCAAAAAGCGGGATAACATTTTGCCCCCCAAAACATGCCTTGCGGTAGGAAGGTGTGTTTTGTAATGCCTTGAGTTGGATGTTCGTATCCGATCGTCAACCTGCAAAGAACTCAATAGTTTCATAGGTCCTCAAATGACGATCGTTCGGGATCGAACCATTTGGGATGAAGTGCGGCCGTTCACGGTCAAGCGCTCAACTTCAAATGACGATCGTTCGTGATCGAGTCATTCGAGGGGAAGTGCGACCGTGCGCGGTCGAGCGTATAAATTCATGCTTCGATCGTTCGGGATCGTATGCTGCTTGAAGTGAATCGGAACCGTTCGCGGTCCGTGCCATTCGTGGCATAAGATGGAATAGGACCGTTCGCGGTCGATGCCGTTCACGGCGAATGATGAGATGGGACCGTTCGCGGTCGACTGCCGTTCGTGGCAAATGATGATCGTTCGCGACCAAGTGCCGTTCAAGGCGAATGGTGACCGTTCGAGGTCGGATTTCATAATCAGTGAGCCATGACCGTTCGCGATCGATGGCGTTCGAGGCAGGAAGTGATCGTTCGCGATCGTGTGCCGTTCGAGGCGAATCTGTGACCGTTCGCGGTCTGTGCCGTTCAAGGCAGAAAGTGATCGTTCGCGATCGTGTGCCGTTCGAGGCGAATTCGTGACCGTTCGTGGTCGGATGTCGGACCTCAAGTGACGACCGTTCACGATCAAGCCATTGAGGTAAGGCGAGTAATGACTGTTCGAAGTCGGGTGCCGTTCGACGCAGATTGTGTGTGTGCCCGGGAGGGCTTGGTGTTATCGATGCCAGGGTCACGTTCGGGTGAGTTCCTGGATCGTTTATAGGGGCGGTTCATCGCCGTCTCAGAGCATACCTAGGGATCGTTCGCGACCCCATACATGTGTGCGTAGCTTAGTCATTCCAGAGTTATCAAAATCAAATAATTATTAAACAGATGAGTTCCAAAAACAATGTCCAAATAAACAAAGTCCAAACGTTCAAATCAAAATGAAACGAAAGTAAAGCATGGATGTCAAAGTGTAAGTTCCCACTACGAAACGGTCGATGATCACTCAGAGCATGCCTGGAGATCGTTCGCGATCTCGCGCATGTGTAAATGATTTAATTGCATTAGTGGAAGCTTACAACTTGTTCATCGTTATCTTACTCAATTGATAACCATACGGTGCCTTGATTCGGGGTTGCCCCTAGCTGATGTGGACGGTGGTCGTTCTGGTTCCGCCACAGGAGCTCGTCTCCTTACATATTGAAGGAGCATACCGTTCCTGATATGCCCTTCCACCTCATCCTTCAGGTGCCTACAATCGTTAGTATTATGACCATTTAATTCATGGAATACACAGAACTTATCTGATTTCCTTTCGTCAGA
This sequence comes from Allium cepa, assembly GCA_030765085.1. NCBI lineage: Eukaryota > Viridiplantae > Streptophyta > Magnoliopsida > Asparagales > Amaryllidaceae > Allium > Allium cepa. The sequence continues at coordinate 28,869,625 of CM060943.1, read as the reverse complement.
GGTAGGGTCCCTTCGCATCGGCCTACGGTACGGAATCTGTTCTTTGGTATCCTGATAAATTCGTTCCAAGCTCTCGTTCAGCTCAGTGTAGGTGGTGAATCGCGGCTCCCTTCGTTGCCGCTTCGATCTGTCTCTGTCATTCTCAATCTTTCTTTTACCTCTATCCTTGTCCGAATCCTTTTTAAGAGGCTTTTCGTCTCTAAATGCAAAAATTTCTATCCCATCTCTTTCTTCTCTCTCGGCATTCGCATCCTCTAATCGTAAAAACTTTTCTGCTTCATGATAGAATTCCTCCAGATCTGTGGGTGGATCTTTAGTCAATGAATTCTTGAACTCTGTGCCGTCAGCTATTCCGGACACAGCTGCCATTACCACCATGGATGGATCCGCTCTATCCACTGAAGCTGCTGCTGCATTAAATCGTGCTAGATAACTTCTCAAGGTCTCTCCGGCCTTCTGCTTTAGGGTTGCCAGAGTCATCACGTTCTTGGGTCTTGTAATATGAACCCTGAATTGCCTCATAAATCTCTCTACTAAGCCATTCCAAGTTCCGATGGATCCGTTCTCCAACTGTCTAAACCATAGTGCAGCGATATCTGTCAAGTATAATGGAAAACACCGGGCCATAACCTCCTCCGATGCCCCCAGTACTTCCATATGCCTCATATATTTTGTCAGATGGACCGTGGGGTCCGTTCTCCCGTCATACATATCCAATGATGGTAGTTTGAAATCAGGCGGGTTCCTAGCTTGCCTGATTGCTGAAGTAAAAGGACTTCTATTCACATCTTCCAAATCTTTGTTCACCATACCGCCTCTCAAAGCTCTCCTAACTATCTCTGCTAATCGGTCATTGTCTCCGAGATGTAATCCTTGTTCACTACTTCCAATCTGCCCCCCGAGTTCACGAGGTAACTCCGGGATCTGCCCCCTTGACTGAGCGTTTGCATCTCTACTACTACCGGGTTGCGCAGATGCTCCCCTTTCTCTCTCTGAAACTGGATCAACGTTCTCCAAGGGTGTGCCCCCTAATCCAGGTGCTACTCCGGATGGTCCTGCTCCGTTCTGGACTCCATTGGCTTCCCTATTCTGTGCTCCGAGCTGTCCTATCTGTTGGAGTAAACTCTGAATCATGTCCTCTTGCCTCTTCATCATAGTTTCCATCTCATCCCTAGTGATGTATATCGATGGTTGATTCGCTCCTGAGGAAGCCTCTTGGCTTCCTTGTGGCTCACTTCTCTCAGTCCTTGGCCTCCTACTCGATTGTCTTGCCATAATTTCTAGATCTGAACTCCTGAAATTTCAAATTCAACTTCTTCCTGAATTAGTTCTCAGTGAAAGCACCAAAATGTTTGCGCCAAAATTGGTCACAAACACCCAAAGTCGTGAAAGCACCCGTTTACATACTCAAATCAATAATGATTAACACAGAACTCAGCAACAATCAATATATAATTCAGCTCTAATCAACACATCACAGTAATTCACGAACAACAATCACAAACACAGGATTTATAGTGGTTCGGCGTTCGCGCCTACGTCCACTTTGAAGGTTTTCTCTTTATTGCCTTGCTTGATTAAATCGATTACAATGGATTACAGCCGACAATTGCTTTGAAATCTGAATACAACAGCGATTCTGATAGTTAAACTTGAATCCGGCAGAGTCTTGGCGTTCAATGGCGGAAAGATCCCCTTTTCTGAAGGCTTCAGGGTGCTATTTATAGGCGTTGGAGGCCCAGATCTTGCTGAAACTTCGTGAGACTCCTTCTGGCACGTGAGTGGGCCCACGCGACCGACCCCACCAAGTTTCGTCTCGATCTGACATCGGTTCGAAGTGATTTCGAACCCATCAAGAAATGGTCCAATCGAGCTGAAACTTGGCAGGAACAATCTTTACCTCATATGGAAACTACTGTGAAAATTTGGTTGCATTTGGATCTATGGTCAAGGAGATATGCTCGGTTCGAAATTGGCCTTCTCGGTTGGCTGGGTCGTTCGAACCCATGATTTCGAACCCTTCGTTTCGAATCCATCAGTGCACGTGGGCTTGCAGTGACGTGGCGCGCAATATTCGAATCGACCCTAACTTATCTCCGAATGGACCGCTTCGACTCCGTGAACTACGGCGAACACGTCATCTAAACCAATTGACTCGGTGGATTCGAAATAAGAAGTATTCCTGGTTTCGAACGTGACTGATTCGAATCCAGGAATCTTCATGGGTTCGAACTTGGTCGGTTCGAACTGGATCACTCGATGGGTTCGAAGTGAGGATGTGAGGCCGAGTGAAGTCATGGATTCGAAGGTAGGCTACTGTGGTGGGTTCGAAGGTAATGTAGACGAAGGCGATGGAGTCGAGGCAGGCACTAGCCGATGGGTTCGAACGTCGCCTGGGTTCGAAGGAAGGCTTTAGGACGGTTTCGAACCAGATGGGTTCGAAGCGGATGGGTTCGAACTTCATGGTTTCGAACCAGACAATGACTATTTCTCTTCACACTGGATCCATCATATCTTGAGCATACGAACTCGGGTTGACTTGAAACTTGAAATGATGGCTCCTACAACCTTTCTTGTTGTGTCCTATCAATTGTGGCCTGATCCGGACTCGGGCAAAATTCATCGATATCCATAGCTAGGTGAAGTATAACCAATCTCTGAGATGGACTGTCCTTTGTTTGTGATCGATCTTTTGATATCACGGCTTTGCCAAAAAGCGGGATAACACCAGTGACGGATGAAAGCCGTCACAGATGTAGAACTCACAGATACCTTCGTTTTGACTGGTTGTGGATCCCGTAACTCTAAAACGAGCCAAGAGTTATGGCCCTCCGAAGAATCGATATCCATAGGGTGCAACATCTACGGTGCAAGGTGCAACATCCGTCCAAAATGACGAAACAGTGCCGTACGACCTTTAGAAATTGGTGCATGGATTGGAAACGGTGCAGTACCATGGTGCATCACTCTGCAGTGATGGTAAATCATAGACCAACCACGGGAATTCCCTTTTACAAAAAAATCCACGTGACGAAAAAACGAAGGGTAAAAAACTTCCATGACCCGATTGAGGTTCAGATAGGATTTTTTGGGTATGAAACTAACCAGTGATGGCTAAAAGCCGTCACAGCTGTAGAACTCACAGATACCTTCGTTTTGATAGGTTATGGCTCCCGTAACTCTAAACGAGCCAAGAGTTATGGCCCTCCGAAGAATCGATATCCACAGGGTGCAACATCTACGGTGCAAGGTGCAACATCCGTCCAAAATGACGAAACAGTGCCCTAGGACCTTTAGAAATGGGTGCATGGATTGGAAACGGTGCAGTACCATGGTGCACCACTCTCCAGCGTTGGTAAATCATAGACCATTCACGGGGATCCCGTTTTACAGAAAAAATCCACGTGGCGCAAAAACGAAGGGTAAAAAACTTCCATGAATCGATTGAGGTTCGGATAGGATTTTTTGGGTATGAAACTAACCAGTGAAGGCTGAAAGCTGTCATAGCAGTAGATCTCACAGATACCTTCGTTTTGACTGGTTATGGCTCCCGTAACTCTAAACGAGCCAAGAGTTATGGCCCTCCGAAGAATCGATATCCACAGGGAGCAACATCTACGGTGCAAGGTGCAACATCCGTCCAAAATGACGAAACAGTGCCGTACGACATTTAGAAATGGGTGCATGGATTGGAAAAAGTGCAGTACAATGGTGCACCACTCTCCAGCGATGGTAAATCATAGACCAGCCGCGGGAATTCCCTTTTACAGAAAAAATCCACGTGACGAAAAAACGAAGGGTAAAAAACTTCCATGACCCGATTGAGGTTCGGATAGGATTTTTTAGGTATGAATCTAACCAGTGACGGCTGAAAGCCGTCACAGATGTAGAACTCACAGATACCTTCGTTTTGACTGGTTGTGGCTTCCGTAACTCTAAACGAGCCAAGAGTTATGGCCCTCCGAAGAATCGATATCCACAGGGTGCAACATCTACGGTGCAAGATGCAACATCCGTCCAAAATGACGAAACCATGCCGTACGACCTTTAGAAATGGGTGCATGGATTGGAAATGGTGCAGTACCATGGTGTACCACTCTCCAGCGTTGGTAAATCATAGACCGGCCACGGGGATCCCGTTTTACAGAAAAAATCCACGTGACGCAAAAACGAAGGGTAAAAAACTTCCATGAATCGTTTGTGGTTCGGATAGGATTTTTTGGGTATGAAACTAACCAGTGGCGGCTGAAAGCTGTCATAGCTGTAGATCTCACAGATACCTTCGTTTTGACTGGTTATGGCTCCCGTAACTTTAAACGAGCCAAGAGTTATGGCCCTCCGAAGAATCGATATCCACAGGGTGCAACATCTACGGTGCAAGGTGCAACATCCGTCCAAAATGACGAAACAGTGCCGTACGACATTTAGAAATGGGTGCATGGATTTGAAACAGTGCAGTACAATGGTGCACCACTCTCCAGCGATGGTAAATCATAGACCAGCCGCGGGAATTCCCTTTTACAGAAAAAATCCACGTGACGAAAAAACGATGGGTAAAAAACTTCCATGACCCGATTGAGGTTCGGATAGGATTTTTTAGGTATGAAACTAACCAGTGACGGCTGAAAGCCGTCACAGATGTAGAACTCACAGATACCTTTGTTTTGACCGGTTGTGGCTCCCGTAACTCTAAACGAGCCAAGAGTTATGGCCCTCCGAAGAATCGATATCCACAGGGTGCAACATCTACGGTGCAAGATGCAACATCCGTCCAAAATGACGAAACAGTGCCGTACGACCTTTAGAAATGGGTGCATGGATTGGAAACGATGCAGTACCATGGTGCACCACTCTCCAGTGTTGGTAAATCATAGACCAGCCACGGGGATCCCGTTTTACATAAAAAATCCACGTGACGAAAAAACGAAGGGTAAAAAACTTCCATGACCCGATTGAGGTTCGGATAGGATTTTATCGGTATGAAACTAACCAGTGACGGCTAAAGGCTGTCACAGATGTAGAACTCACAGATACCTTCGTTTTGACTGGTTGTGGCTCCTGTAACTCTAAACGAGCCAAGAGTTATGGCCGTCCGAAGAATCGATATCAACAGGGTGCAACATCTACGGTGCATGGTGCAACATCCGTCCAAAATGACGAAACAGTGCCGTACGACCTTTAGAAATGGGTGCATGGATTGGAAACGGTGCAGTACCATGGTGCACCACTCTCCAGCGTTGGTTAATCGTAGACCAGACACGGGGATCTCGTTTTACAGAAAAAATCCACGTGATGAAAAAACGAAGGGTAAAAAACTTCCATGACCCGATTGAGGTTCGGATAGGATTTTTTGGGTATGAAACTAACCAGTGACGGCTGAAAGCAGTCACAGCTGTAGAACTCACAGATACCTTCGTTTTGACTAGTTGTGGCTACCGTAACTCTAAACGAGCCAAGAGTTATGGCCCTCCGAAGAATCGATATCCACAGGGTGCAACATCTACGGTGCAAGGTGCAACATCCGTCCAAAATGACGAAACAGTGCCGTACGACCTTTAGAAATGGGTGCATGGATTGAAAACGAAGCAGTACCATGGTGCACCACTCTCCAGCGTTGGTAAATCATAGATCATCCACGGGGATTCCGTTTTACAGAAAAAATCCACGTGACGCGAAAACGAAGGGTAAAAAACTTCCATGAATCGTTTGAGGTTCGGATAGGATTTTTTGGGTATGAAACTAACCAGTGACGGCTGAAAGCTGTCATAGCTGTAGATCTCACAGATACCTTCGTTTTGACTGGTTATGGCTCCCGTAACTCTAAACGAACCAAGAGTTATAGCCCTCCGAATAATCGATATCCACAGGGTGCAACATCTACGGTGCAAGGTGCAACATCCGTCCAAAATGACGAAACAGTGCCGTACTACATTTAGAAATGGGTGCATGGATTTGAAACAGTGCAGCACAATGGTGCACCACTCTCCAGCGATGGTAAATCATAAACCAGCCGCGGGAATTCCCTTTTACAGAAAAAATCCACGTGACGAAAAAACGAAGGGTAAAAAACTTCCATGACCCGGTTGAGGTTCGGATAGGATTTTTTAGGTATGAAACTAACCAGTGACGGCTAAAAGCCGTCACAGACGTAGAACTCACAGATACCTTCGTTTTGACTGGTTGTGGCTCCCGTAACTTTAAACGAGCCAAGAGTTATGGCCCTCCGAAGAATCGATATCCACAGGGTGCAACATCTACGGTGCAAGATGCAACATCCGTCCAAAATGACGAAACAGTGCCGTACGACCTTTAGAAATGGGTGCAGGGATTGGAAACAATGCAGTACCATGGTGCACCACTCTCCAGCGTTGGTAAATCATAGACCAACCACGGGGATCCCGTTTTGCAGAAAAAATCCACGTGACGAAAAAACGAAGGGTAAAAAACTTCCATGACCCGATTGAGGTTCAGATAGGATTTTTTGGGTATGAATCTAACCAGTGACGGCTGAAAGCCGTCATAGCTGTAGAACTAACAGATACCTTCGTTTTGACTGGTTGTGGCTCCCGTAACTCTAAACGAGCCAAGAGTTATGGCCCTCCGAAGAATCGATATCCACAGGGTGCAACATCTACGGTGCAAGATGCAACATCCGTCCAAAATGACGAAACAGCGCCGTACGACCTTTAGAAATGGGTGCATGGATTGGAAACGGTGCAGTACCATGGTGCACCACTCTCCAGCGTTGGTAAATCATAGACCAGCCACGGGGATCCCGTTTTACAGAAAAAATCCACGTGACGAAAAAACGAAGGGTAAAAAACTTCCATGACCCGATTGAGGTTCGGATAGGATTTTTTGGGTATGAAACTAACCAGTGACGGCTGAAAGTGGTCACAGCTGTAGAACTCACAGATACCTTCGTTTTGACTGGTTGTGGCTCCCGTAACTCTAAACGAGCCAAGAGTTATGGCCCTCCGAAGAATCGATATCCATAGGGTGCAACATCTACGGTGCATGGTGCAACATCCGTCCAAAATGACGAAACAGTGCCGTACGACATTTAGAAATGGGTGCATGGATTTGAAACAGTGCAGTACCATGGTGCACCACTCTCCAGCGATGGTAAATCATAGACTAGCCGCGGGAATTCCCTTTTACAGAAAAAATCAACGTGACGAAAAAACGAAAGGTAAAAAACTACCATGACCCGATTGAGGTTCGGATAGGATTTTTTAGGTATGAAACTAACCAGTGACGGCTGAAAGCCGTCACAGATGTAGAACTCACAGATACCTTCGTTTTGACTGGTTGTGGCTCCCGTAACTCTAAACGAGCCAAGAGTTATGGCCCTCCGAAGAATCGATATCCATTGGGTGCAACATCTACGGTGCAAGGTGCAACATCCGTCCAAAATGACGAAACAGTGCCGTACGACGTTTAGAAATTGGTGCATGGATTGGAAACGGCGCAGTACCATGGTGCATCACTCTGCAGTGATGGTAAATCATAGACCAACCACAGGAATTCCCTTTTACAAAAAAATCCACGTGACGAAAAAACGAAGGGTAAAAAACTTCCATGACCCGATTGAGGTTCGGATAGGATTTTTTGGGTATGAAACTAACCAGTGATGGCTAAAAGCCGTCACAGCTGTAGAACTCACAGATACCTTCGTTTTGACAGGTTATGGCTCCCGTAACTCTAAACGAGCCAAGAGTTATGGCCCTCCGAAGAATCGATATCCACAGGGTGCAACATCTACGGTGCAAGGTGCAACATCCGTCCAAAATGACGAAACAGTGCCGTACGACCTTTAGAAATGGGTGCATGGATTGGAAACGGTGCAGTACCATGGTGCACCACTCTCCAGCGTTGGTAAATCATAGACCAGCCACGGGGATCCCGTTTTACAGAAAAAATCCACGTGGCGCAAAAACGAAGGGTTAAAAACTTCCATGAATCGATTGAGGTTCGGATAGGATTTTTTGGGTATGAAACTAACCAGTGAAGGCTGAAAGCTGTCATAGCAGTAGATCTCACAGATACCTTCGTTTTGACTGGTTATGGCTCCCGTAACTCTAAACGAGCCAAGAGTTATGGCCCTCCGAAGAATCGATATCCACAGGGAGCAACATCTACGGTGCAAGGTGCAACATCCATCCAAAATGACGAAACAGTGCCGTACGACATTTAGAAATGGGTGCATGGATTGGAAAAAGTGCAGTACAATGGTGCACCACTCTCCAGCGATGGTAAATCATAGACCAGCCGCGGGAATTCCCTTTTACAGAAAAAATCCACGTGACGAAAAAACGAAGGGTAAAAAACTTCCATGACCCGATTGAGGTTCGGATAGGATTTTTTAGGTATGAATCTAACCAGTGACGGCTGAAAGCCGTCACAGATGTAGAACTCACAGATACCTTCGTTTTGACTGGTTGTGGCTTCCGTAACTCTAAACGAGCCAAGAGTTATGGCCCTCCGAAGAATCGATATCCACAGGGTGCAACATCTACGGTGCAAGATGCAACATCCGTCCAAAATGACGAAACAGTGCCGTACGACCTTTAGAAATAGGTGCATGGATTAGAAATGGTGCAGTACCATGGTGCACCACTCTCCAGCGTTGGTAAATAATAGACCAGCCACGGGGATCCCGTTTTACAGAAAAAATCCACGTGACGAAAAAACGAGTGGTAAAAAACTTCCATGACCCGATTGAGGTTCGGATAGGATTTTTTCGGTATGAAACTAACCTGTGACGGCTAAAAGCTGTCACAGCTGTAGAACTCACAGATACCTTCGTTTTGACTGGTTGTGGCTCCCGTAACTCTAAACGAGCCAAGAGTTATGGCCCTCCGAAGAATCGATATCCACAGGGTGCAACATCTACGGTGCAAGGTGCAACATCCGTCCAAAATGACGAAACAGTGCCATACGACCTTTAGAAATGGGTGCATGGATTGGAAACGGTGCAGTACCATGGTGCACCACTCTCCAGCGTTGGTAAATCATAGACCAGCCACGGGGATCCCGTTTTACAGAAAAAATCCACGTGACGCAAAAACGAAGGGTAAAAAACTTCCATGAATCGATTGAGGTTCGGATAGGATTTTTTGGGTATGAAACTAACCAGTGACGACTGAAAGCTGTCATAGCTGTAGATCTCACAGATACCTTCGTTTTGACTGGTTATGGCTCCCGTAACTCTAAACGAGCCAAGAGTTATGGCCCTCCGAAGAATCGATATCCACAGGGTTCAACATCTACGGTGCAAGGTGCAACATCCGTCCAAAATGACGAAACAGTGCCGTACGACATTTAGAAATGGGTGCATGGATTTGAAACAGTGCACTACAATGGTGCACCACTCTCTAGCGATGGTAAATCATACACCAGCCGCGGGAATTCCCTTTTACAGAAAAAATCCACGTGACGAAAAAACGATGGGTAAAAAACTTCCATGACCCAATTGAGGTTCGGATAGGATTTTTTAGGTATGAAACTAACCAGTGACGGCTGAAAGCCGTCACAGATGTAGAACTCACAGATACCTTCGTTTTGACTGGTTGTGGCTCCCGTAACTCTAAACGAGCCAAGAGTTATGGCCCTCCGAAGAATCGATATCCACAGGGTGCAACATCTACGGTGCAAGATGCAACATCCGTCCAAAATGACGAAACAGCGCCGTACGACCTTTAGAAATGGGTGCATGGATTGGAAACGGTGCAGTACCATGGTGCACCACTCTCCAGCGTTGGTAAATCATAGACCAGCCACGGGGATCCCGTTTTACAGGAAAATTCCACGTGACGAAAAAACGAAGGGTAAAAAACTTCCATGACCCGATTGAAGTTCGGATAGGATTTTTTGGGTATGAAACTAACCAGTGACGGCTGAAAGTGGTCACAGCTGTAGAACTCATAGATACCTTCGTTTTGACTGGTTGTGGCTCCAGTAACTCTAAACGAGCCAAGAGCTATGGCCCTCCGAAGAATCGATATCCATAGGGTGCAACATCTACGGTGCAAGGTGCAACATCCGTCCAAAATGACGAAACAGTGCCGTACGACATTTAGAAATGGGTGCATGGATTTGAAACAGTGCAGTACCATGGTGCACCACTCTCCAGCGATGGTAAATCATAGACCAGCCGCGGGAATTCCCTTTTACAGAAAAAATCAACGTGACGAAAAAACGAAGGGTAAAAAACTACCATGACCCGATTGAGGTTCGGATAGGATTTTTTAGGTATGAAACTAACCAGTGACGGCTGAAAGCCGTCACAGATGTAGAACTCACAGATACCTTCGTTTTGACTGGTTGTGGCTCCCGTAACTCTAAACGAGCCAAGAGTTATGGCCCTTCGAAGAATCGATATCCATAGGGTGCAACATCTACGGTGCAAGGTGCAACATCCGTCCAAAATGACGAAACAGTGCCGTACGACCTTTAGAAATGGGTGCATGGATTGGAAACGGTGCAGTACCATGGTGCATCACTCTCCAGTGATGGTAAATCATAGACCAACCACGGGAATTCCCTTTTAAAAAAAAATCCACGTGACGAAAAAACGAAGGGTAAAAAACTTCCATGACCCGATTGAGGTTCGGATAGGATTTTTTGGGTATGAAACTAACCAGTGATGGCTGAAAGCCATCACAGCTGTAGAACTCACAGATACCTTCGTTTTGACAGATTATGGCTCCCGTAACTCTAAACGAGCCAAGAGTTATGGCCCTCCGAAGAATCGATATCCACAGGGTGCAACATCTACGGTGCAAGGTGCAACATCCGTCCAAAATGACGAAACAGTGCCGTACGACCTTTAACAATGGGTGCATGGATTGGAAACGGTGCAGTACCATGGTGCACCACTCTGCAGCGTTGGTAAATCATAGACCAGCCACGGGGATCCCGTTTTACAGAAAAAATCCACGTGGCGCAAAAACGAAGGGTAAAAAACTTCCATGAATCGATTGAGGTTCGGATAGGATTTTTTGGGTATGAAACTAACCAGTGAAGGCTGAAAGCTGTCATAGCTGTAGATCTCACAGATACCTTCGTTTTGACTGGTTATGGCTCCCGTAACTCTAAACGAACCAAGAGTTATGGCCCTCCGAAGAATCGATATCCACAGGGAGCAACATCTACGGTGCAAGGTGCAACATCCGTCCAAAATGACGAAACAGTGCCGTACGACATTTAGAAATGGGTGCATGGATTGGAAAAAGTGCAGTACAATGGTGCACCACTCTCCAGCGATGGTAAATCATAGACCAGCCGCGGGAATTCCCTTTTACAGAAAAAATCCACGTGACGAAAAAACGAAGGGTAAAAAACTTCCATGACCCGATTGAGGTTCGGATAGGATTTTTTAGGTATGAAACTAACCAGTGACGGCTGAAAGCCGTCACAGATGTAGAACTCACAGATACCTTCGTTTTGACTGGTTGTGGCTCCCGTAACTCTAAACGAGCCAAGAGTTATGGCCCTCCGAAGAATCGATATCCACAGGGTGCAACATCTACGGTGCAAGATGCAACATCCGTCCAAAATGACGAAACAGCGCCGTATGACCTTTAGAAATGGGTGCATGGATTGGAAACGGTGCAGTACCATGGTGCACCACTATCCAGCGTTGGTAAATCATAGACCAGCCACTGGGATCCCGTTTTACAGGAAAAATCCACGTGACGAAAAAACGAAGGGTAAAAAACTTCCATGACCCGATTGAGGTTCGGATAGGATTTTTTGGGTATGAAACTAACCAGTGATGGCTGAAAGCAATCACAGCTGCAGTACTCACAGATACCTTCGTTTTGACTGGTTGTGGCTCCGGTAACTCTAAACGAGCCAAGAGTTATGGCCCTCCGAAGAATCGATATCCACAGGGTGCAACATCTACGGTGCAAGGTGCAACATCCGTCCAAAATGACGAAACAGTGCCATACGACCTTTAGAAATGGGTGCATGGATTGGAAACGGTGCAGTACCATGGTGCACCACTCTCCAGCGTTGGTAAATCATAGACCAGCCACGGGGATCCCGTTTTACAGAAAAAATCCACGTGACGCAAAAACGAAGGGTAAAAAAATTCCATGAATCGATTGAGGTTCGGATAGGATTTTTTGGGTATGAAACTAACCAGTGACGGCTGAAAGCTGTCATAGCTGTAGATCTCACAGATACCTTCGTTTTGACTGGTTATGGCTCCCGTAACTCTAAACGAGCCAAGAGTTATGGCCCTCCGAAGAATCGATATCCATAGGGTGCAACATCTACGGTGCAAGGTGCAACATCCGTCCAAAATGACGAAACAGTGCCGTACGACATTTAGAAATGGGTGCATGGATTTGAAACAGTGCACTACAATGGTGCACCACTCTCTAGCGATGGTAAATCATAGACCAGCCGCGGGAATTCCCTTTTACAGAAAAAATCCACGTGACGAAAAAACGAAGGGTAAAAAACTTCCATGACCCAATTGAGTTTCGGATAGCATTTTTTAGGTATGAAACTAACCAGTGACGGCTGAAAGCCGTCACAGATGTAGAACTCACAGATACCTTCGTTTTGACTGGTTGTGGCTCCCGTAACTCTAAACGAGCCAAGAGTTATGGCCCTCCGAAGAATCGATATCCACAGGGTGCAACATCTACGGTGCAAGATGCAACATCCGTCCAAAATGACGAAACAGCGCCGTACGACCTTTAGAAATGGGTGCATGGATTGGAAACGGTGCAGTACCATGGTGCACCACTCTCCAGCGTTGGTAAATCATAGACCAGCCACGGGGATCCCGTTTTACAGAAAAAATCCACGTGACGAAAAAACGAAGGGTAAAAAACTTCCATGACCCGATTGAGGTTCGGATAGGTTTTTTTGGGTATGAAACTAACCAGTGACGGCTGAAAGCAGTCACAGCTGTAGTACTCACAGATACCTTCGTTTTGACTGGTTGTGGCTACCGTAACTCTAAACGAGCCAAGAGTTATGGCCCTCCGAAGAATCGATATCCACAGGGTGCAACATCTACGGTGCAAGGTGCAACATCCGTCCAAAATGACGAAACAGTGTCGTACGACCTATAGAAATGGGTGCATGGATTGGAAACGGTGCAGTACCATGGTGCACCACTCTCCAGCGTTGGTTAATCATAGACCAGACACGGGGATCTCGTTTTAAAGAAAAAATCCACGTGACGAAAAAACGAAGGGTAAAAAACTTCCATGACCCGATTGAGGTTCGGATAGGATTTTTTGGGTATGAAACTAACCAGTGACGGCTGAAAGCAGTCACAGCTGTAGAACTCACAGATACCTTCATTTTGACTGGTTGTGGCTACCGTAACTCTAAACGAGCCAAGAGTTATGGCCCTCCGAAGAATCGATATCCATAGGGTGCAACATCTACTGTGCAAGGTGCAACATCTGTCCAAAATGACGAAACAGTGCCGTACGACCTTTAGAAATGGGTGCATGGATTGGAAACGGTGCAGTACCATGGTGCACCACTCTCCAGCGTTGGTAAATCATAGACCAGCCACGGGGATCCCGTTTTACAGAAAAAATCCACGTGACGAAAAAACGAAGGGTAAAAAACTTCCATGACCCGATTGAGGTTCAGATAGGATTTTTTGGGTATGAAACTAACCAGTGACGGCTGAAAGCTGTCACAGCTGTAGTACTCACAGATACCTTCGTTTTGACTGGTTGTGGCTCCCGTAACTCTAAACGAGCCAAGAGTTATGGCCCTCCGAAGAATCGATATCCATAGGGTGCAACATCTACGGTGCAAGGTGCAACATCCGTCCAAAATGACGAAACAGTGCCGTACGACCTTTAGAAATGGGTGCGTGGATTGGAAACGGTGCAGTACCATGGTGCACCACTCTCCAGCGTTGGTAAATCATAGACCAGCCACGGGGATCCCGTTTTACAGAAAATAGCCACGTGACGAAAAAACGAAGGGTAAAAAACTTCCATGACCCGATTGAGGTTCAGATAGGATTTTTTGGGTATGAAACTAACCAGTGGCGGCTGAAAGCAGTCACAGTTGTAGAACTCACAGATAGCTTCGTTTTGACTGGTTGTGGCTACCGTAACTCTAAACGAGCCAAGAGTTATGGCCCTCCGAAGAATCGATATCCAAAGGGTGCAACATCAATGGTGCAAGGTGCAACATCCGTCCAAAACGAAACAGTGCCGTACGACCTTTAGAAATGTGTGCATGGATTGAAAACAGTGCAGTACCATGGTGCACCACTCTCCAGCATTGGTAAATCATAGATCAGCCACGGGGATTCCGTTTTACAGAAAAAATCCACGTGACGCAAAAATGAAGGGTAAAAAACTTCCATGAATCGTTTGAGGTTCGGATAGGATTTTTTGGGTATAAAACTAACCAGTGACGGCTGAAAGCTGTCATAGCTGTATATCTCACAGATACCTTCGTTTTGACTGGTTATGGCTCCCGTAACTCTAAACGAGCCAAGAGTTATGGCCCTCCGAATAATCGATATCCACAGGGTGCAACATCTACGGTGCAAGGTGCAACATCCGTCCAAAATGACGAAACAGTGCCGTACGACATTTAGAAAGGGCGCATGGATTTGAAACAGTGCAGTACAATGGTGCACCACTCTCCAGCGATGGTAAATCATAGACCAGCCGCGGGAATTCCCTTTTACAGAAAAAATCCACGTGACGAAAAAACGAAGGGTAAAAAACTTCCATGACCCGATTGAGGTTCGGATAGGATTTTTTAGGTATGAAACTAAACAGTGACGGCGGAAAGCCGTCACGGATGTAGAACTCACAGATACCTTCGTTTTGACTGGTTGTGGCTCCCGTAACTCTAAACGAGCCAAGAGTTACGGCCCTCCGAAGAATCGATATCCACAGGGTGCAACATCTACGGTGCAAGATGCAACATCCGTCCAAAATGACGAAACAGTGCCGTACGACCTTTAGAAATGGGTGCATGGATTGGAAACGATGAAGTACCATGGTGCACCACTCTCCAGCGTTGGTAAATCATAGACCAGCCACGGGGATCCCGTTTTACAGAAAAAATCCACATGACGAAAAAACGAAGGGTAAAAAACTTCCATGACCCGATTGAGGTTCGGATAGGATTTTTTCGGTATGAAACTTACCAGTGACGGCTGAAGGCTGTCACAGATGTAGAACTCACAGATACCTTCGTTTTGACTGGTTGTGGCTCCCGTAACTCTAAACGAGCCAAGAGTTATGGCCCTCCGAAGAATCGATATCCACAGGGTGCAACATCTACGGTGCAAGGTGCAACATCCGTCCAAAATGACGAAACAGTGCCGTACGACCTTTAGAAATGGGTGCATGGATTGGAAACGGTGCAGTACCATGGTGCACCACTCTCCAGCATTGGTAAATCATAGACCAGCCACGGGGATCCCGTTTTACAGAAAAAATCCATGTGACGAAAAAACGAAGGGTAAAAAACTTCCATGACCCGATTGAGGTTCGGATAGGATTTTTTGTGTATGAAACTAACCAGTGACGGCTGAAAGCTGTCACAGCTGTACTACTCACAGATACCTTCGTTTTGACTGGTTGTGGCTCCCGTAACTCTAAACGAGCCAAGAGTTATGGCCCTCCGAAGAATCGATATCCACAGGGTGCAACATCTACGGTGCAAGGTGCAACATCCGTCCAAAATGACGAAACAGTGCCGTACGACCTTTAGAAATGGGTGCATGGATTGGAAACGGTGCAGTACCGTGGTGCACCACTCTCCAGCGTTGGTTAATCATAGACCAGACACGGGGATCTCATTTTACAGATAAAATCCACGTGATGAAAAAACGAAGGGTAAAAAACTTCCATGACCCGATTGAGGTTCGGATAGGATTTTTTGGGTATGAAACTAACCAGTGATGGCTGAAAGCAGTCACAGCTATAGAACTCACAGATACCTTCGTTTTGACTGGTTGTGGCTACCGTAACTCTAAATGAGCCAAGAGTTATGGCCCTCCGAAGAATCGATATCCACAGGGTGCAACATCTACGGTGCAAGGTGCAACATCCGTCCAAAATGACGAAACAGTGTCGTACGACCTATAGAAATGGGTGCATGGATTGGAAACGGTGTAGTACCATGGTGCACCACTCTCCAGCGTTGGTTAATCATAGACCAGACACGGGGATCTCGTTTTAAAGAAAAAATCCACGTGACGAAAAAACGAAGGGTAAAAAACTTCCATGACCCGATTGAGGTTCGGATAGGATTTTTTGGGTATGAAACTAACCAGTGACGGCTGAAAGCAGTCACAGCTGTAGAACTCATAGATACCTTCATTTTGACTGGTTGTGGCTACCGTAACTCTAAACGAGCCAAGAGTTATGGCCCTCCGAAGAATCGATATCCATAGGGTGCAACATCTACTGTGCAAGGTGCAACATCTGTCCAAAATGACGAAACAATGCCGTACGACCTTTAGAAATGGGTGCATGGATTGGAAACAGTGCAGTACCATGGTGCACCACTCTCCAGCGTTGGTAAATCATAGACCAGCCACGGGGATCCCGTTTTACAGAAAAAATCCACGTGACGAAAAAACGAAGGGTAAAAAACTTCCGTGACCCGATTGAGGTTCGGATAGGATTTTTTGGGTATGAAACTAACCAGCAACGGCTGAAAGCCGTCATAGCTGTAGAACTCACAGATACCTTCGTTTTGACTGGTTGTGGCTCCTGTAACTCTAAACGAGCCAAGAGTTGTGGCCCTCCGAAGAATCGATATCCACAGGGTGCAACATCTACGGTGCAAGGTGCAACATCCGTCCAAAATGACGAAACAGTGCCGTACGACCTTTAGAAATGGGTGCATGGATTTGAAACAGTGCGGTACCATGGTGCACCACTATCCAGTGATGGTAAATCATAGACCAACCGCGGGAATTCCCTTTTACAGAAAAAATCCACGTGACGAAAAAACGAAGGGTAAAAAATTTCCATGACCCGATTGAGGTTCGGATAGGATTTTTTGGGTATGAAACTAACCAGTGACGGCTGAAATCTGTCACAGCTGTACAACTCACAGATACCTTCGTTTTGACTAGTTGTGGCTCCCATAACTCTAAACGAGCCAAGAGTTATGGCCCTCCGAAGAATCGATATCCATAGGGTGCAACATCTACGGTGCAAGGTGCAACATCCGTCCAAAATGACGAAACAGTGCGTACGACCTTTGGAAACGGGTACACGGATTGAAAACGGGGCAGTTCCATGGTGCACCACTCTCCAGCATTGGTAAATCATAGACCAGCCACGGGGATCCCGTTTTACAGAAAAATCCACGTGACGAAAAAACGAAGGGTAAAAAACTTCCATGACCCGATTGAGGTTCGGATAGGATTTTTTAGGTATGAAACTAACCAGTGACGGCTGAAAGCGGTCACAGATGTAGAACTCATAGATACCTTCGTTTTGACTGGTTGTGGCTCCCGTAACTCTAAACGAGCCAAGAGTTATGGCCCTTCGAAGAATCGATATCCATAGGGTGCAACATCTACGGTGCAAGATGCAACATCCGTCCAAAATGACGAAACAGTGCCGTACGACCTTTAGAAATAGGTGCATGGATTGGAAACGGTGCAGTACCATGGTGCATCACTCTCCAGTAATGGTAAATCATAGACCAGCCACGGGAATTCCCTTTTACAGAAAAATCCACGTGACGAAAAAACGAAGGGTAAAAAACTTCCATGACCCGATTGAGGTTCGGATAGGATTTTTTAGGTATGAAACTAACCAGTGACGGCTGAAAGCGGTCACAGATGTAGAACTCACAGATACCTTCGTTTTGACTGGTTGTGGCTCCCGTAACTCTAAACGAGCCAAGAGTTATGGCCCTCTGAAGAATCGATATCCATAGGGTGCAACATCTACGGTGCAAGATGCAACATCCGTCCAAAATGACGAAACAGTGCCGTACGACCTTTAGAAATAGGTGCATGGATTGGAAACGGTGCAGTACAATGGTGCACCACTCTCCAGCGATGGTAAGTCATAGACCAGCCGCGGGAATTCCCTTTTATAGAAAAAATCCACGTGACAAAAAAACAAAGGGTAAAAAACTTCCATGACCCGATTGAGGTTTGGATAGGATTTTTTAGGTATGAAACTAACCAGTGACGGCTGAAAGCGGTCACAGATGTAGAACTCACAGATACCTTCGTTTTGACTGGTTGTGGCTCCCGTAACTCTAAACGAGCCAAGAGTTATGGCCCTCCGAAGAATCGATATCCATAGGGTGCAACATCTACGGTGCAAGATGCAACATCCGTCCAAAATGACGAAAAAGTGCCGTACGACCTTTAGAAATGGGTGCATGGATTGGAAACGGTGCAGTACCATGGTGCATCACTCTCCAGCGATGGTAAATCATAGACCAGCCACGGGAATTCCCTTTTACAGAAAAATCCACGTGACGAAAAAACGAAGGGTAAAAAACTTCCATGACCCGATTGAGGTTCGGATAGGATTTTTTGGGTATGAAACTAACCAGTGATGGCTAAAAGCCGTCACAGCTGTAAAACTCACAGATACCTTCGTTTTGAAAGGTTATGGCTCCCGTAACTCTAAACGAGCCAAGAGTTATGGCCCTCCGAAGAATCGATATCCACAGGGTGCAACATCTACGGTGCAAGGTGCAACATCCGTCCAAAATGACGAAACAGTGCCGTACGACCTTTAGAAATGGGTGCATGGATTGGAAACGGTGCAGTACCATGGTGCACCACTCTCCAGCGTTGGTAAATCATAGACCAGCCACGGGGATCCCGTTTTACAGAAAAAATCCACGTGACGAAAAAACGAAGGGTAAAAAACTTCCGTGACTCGATTGAGGTTCGGATAGGATTTTTTGGGTATGAAACTAACCAGCGACGGCTGAAAGCCGTCATAGCTGTAGAACTCACAGACCCCTTCGTTTTGACTGGTTGTGGCTCCCTTAACTCTAAACGAGCCAAGAGTTGTGGCCCTCCGAAGAATCGATATCCACAGGGTGCAACATCTACGGTGCAAGGTGCAACATCCGTCCAAAATGACGAAACAGTGCCGTACGACCTTTAGAAATGGGTGCATGGATTTGAAACAGTGCGGTACCATGGTGCACCACTCTCCAGCGATGGTAAATCATAGACCAGCCGCGGGAATTCCCTTTTACAGAAAAAATCAACGTGACGAAAAAACGAAGGGTAAAAAACTTCCATG
Source organism: Allium cepa (assembly GCA_030765085.1). Classification (NCBI taxonomy): domain Eukaryota; kingdom Viridiplantae; phylum Streptophyta; class Magnoliopsida; order Asparagales; family Amaryllidaceae; genus Allium; species Allium cepa. The sequence goes on along the minus strand of CM060943.1, from coordinate 28,850,363 downwards.
ACCCGATTGAGGTTCGGATAGGATTTTTTGGGTATGAAACTAACCAGTGACGGCTAAAAGCTGTCATAGCTGTAGATCTCACAGATAACTTCGTTTTTACTGGTTCTGGCTCCCGTAACTCTAAACGAGCCAAGAGTTATGGCCCTCCGAAGAATCGATATCCACAGGGCGCAACATCTACGGTGCAAGGTGCAACATCCGTCCAAAATGACGAAACAGTGTCGTACGACATTTAGAAATGGGTGCATGGATTTGAAACTGTGCAGTACAATGGTGCACCACTCTCCAGTGATGGTAAGTCATAGACCAACCGTGGGAATTCCCTTTTATAGAAAAAATCCACGTGACGAAAAAACGAAGGGTAAAAAACTTCCATGACCCGATTGAGGTTTGGATAGGATTTTTTAGGTATGAAACTAATCAGTGACGGCTGAAAGCGGTCACAGATGTAGAACTCACAGATACCTTCGTTTTGACTGGTTGTGGCTCCCGTAACTCTAAACGAGCCAAGAGTTATGGCCCTCCGAATATCCATAGGGTGCAACATCTACGGTGCAAGATGCAACATCCGTCCAAAATGACGAAACAGTGCCGTACGACCTTTAGAAATGGGTGCATGGATTGGAAACGGTGCAGTACCATGGTGCATCACTCTCCAGCGATGGTAAATCATAGACCAGCCACGGGAATTCCCTTTTACAGAAAAATCCACGTGACGAAAAAACGAAGGGTAAAAAACTTCCATGACCCGATTGAGGTTCGGATAGGATTTTTTGGGTATGACACTAACCAGTGATGGATAAAAGCCGTCACAGCTGTAAAACTCACAGATACCTTCGTTTTGAAAAGTTATGGCTCCCGTAACTCTAAACGATCCAAGAGTTATGGCCCTCCGAAGAATCGATATCCACAGGGTGCAACATCTACGGTGCAAGGTGCAACATCCGTCCAAAACGACGAAACAGTGCCGTACGACCTTTAGAAATGGGTGCATGGATTGGAAACGGTGCAGTACCATGGTGCATCACTCTCCAGCGATGGTAAATCATAGACCAGCCGCGGGAATTCCCTTTTACAGAAAAAATCCACGTGACGAAAAAACGAAGGGTAAAAAACTTCCATGACCCGATTGAGGTTCGGATAGGATTTTTTGGGTATGAAACTAACCAGTGACGGCTAAAAGCTGTCATAGCTGTAGATCTCACAGATAACTTCGTTTTTACTGGTTCTGGCTCCCGTAACTCTAAACGAGCCAAGAGTTATGGCCCTCCGAAGAATCGATATCCACAGGGTGCAACATCTACGGTGCAAGGAGCAACATCCGTCCAAAATGACGAAACAGTGCCGTACGACATTTAGAAATGGGTGCATGGATTTGAAACTTTGCAGTACAATGGTGCACCACTCTCCAGCGATGGTAAGTCATAGACCAGCCGCGGGAATTCCCTTTTATAGAAAAAATCCACGTGACGAAAAAACGAAGGGTAAAAAACTTCCATGACCCGATTGAGGTTTGGATAGGATTTTTTAGGTATGAAACTAACCAGTGACGGCTGAAAGCGGTCACAGATGTAGAACTCAAAGATACCTTCGTTTTGACTGGTTGTGGCTCCCGTAACTCTAAACGAGCCAAGAGTTATGGCCCTCCGAAGAATCGATATCCATAGGGTGCAACATCTACGGTGCAAGATGCAACATCCGTCCAAAATGACGAAACAGTGCCGTACGACCTTTAGAAATGGGTGCATGGATTGGAAACGGTGCAGTACCATGGTGCATCACTCTCCAGCGATGGTAAATCATAGACCAGCCACGGGAATTCCCTTTTACAGAAAAATCCACGTAACGAAAAAACGAAGGGTAAAAAATTTCCATGACCCGATTGAGGTTCGGATAGGATTTTTTGGGTATGAAACTAACCAGTGATGGCTAAAAGCCGTCACAGCTGTAAAACTCACAGATACCTTCGTTTTGAAAAGTTATGGCTCCCGTCACTCTAAACGAGCCAAGAGTTATGGCCCTCCGAAGAATCGATATCCACAGGGTGCAACATCTACGGTGCAAGGTGCAACATCCGTCCAAAACGACGAAACAGTGCCGTACGACCTTTAGAAATGGGTGCATGGATTGGAAACGGTGCAGTACCATGGTGCACCACTCTCCAGCGTTGGTTAATCATAGACCAGACACGGGGATCCCGTTTTACAGAAAAAATCCACGTGACGAAAAAACGAAGGGTAAAAAACTTCCATGACCCGATTGAGGTTCGGATAGGATTTTTTGGGTACGAAACTAACCAGTGATGGCTGAAAGCAGTCACAGCTGTAGAACTCACAGATACCTTCGTTTTGACTAGTTGTGGCTCCTGTAACTCTAAACGAGCCAAGAGTTATGGCCCTCCGAATAATCGATATCCACAGGGTGCAACATCTACGGTGCAAGGTGCAACATCCGTCCAAAATGACGAAACAGTGCCGTACGACCTTTAGAAATGGGTGCATGGATTGGAAACGGTGCAGTACCATGGTGCACCACTCTCCAGCGTTGGTAAATCATAGACCAGCCACGGGGATCCCGTTTTACAGAAAAAATCCACGTGACGAAAAAACGAAGGGTAAAAAACTTCCATGACCCGATTGAGGTTCGGATAGGATTTTTTGGGTATGAAACTAACCAGTGACGGCTGAAAGCCATCACAGCTGTAGTACTCACAGATACCTTCGTTTTGACTGGTTGTGTCTCCCGTAACTCTAAACGAGCCAAGAGTTACGGCCCTCCGAAGAATCGATATCCATAGGGTGCAACATCTACGGTGCAAGGTGCAACATCCGTCCAAAATGACGAAACAATGTGTACGACCTTTAGAAACGGGTGCATGGATTGAAAACGGTGCAGTACCATGTTGCACCACTCTCCAGCATTGGTAAATCATAGACCAGCCAGGGGATCCCGTTTTACAGAAATATCCACGTGACGAAAAAACGAAGGGTAAAAAACTTCCATGACCCGATTGAGGTTCGGATAGGATTTTTTGGGTATGAAACTAACCAGTGAAGGCTGAAAGCGGTCACAGCTGTAGAACTCACATATACCTTCGTTTTGACTGGTTGTGGCTCCCGTAACTCTAAACGAGCCAAGAGTTATGGCCCTCTGAAGAATTGATATCCATAGGGTGCAACATCTACGGTGCAAGGTTCATTCTTGTTCGATCGACTAGGACTGCATCGAAGTTGGCTGAGCTGTATGTGAAGTGGATTGTTCGATTCCATGGTGTTCCGAAGAGTATAGTGAGCGATCGAGACCCATTGTTCACTAGTAGATTTTGGAAGAGCTTCCAGGAAGTTTTGTGAACCGAGTTGTGTTTGAGTACAGCTTATCACCCTCAAACAGATGGTCAGACTGAGAGAGTCAACCGAGTGTTGGAGGATCTCCTTAGAGCATGTGTTTTGGACTTCGGAGGATCATGGGAAGATCACCTTCATTTGGTGGAGTTTGCATATAATAACAGTTATCAGTCGAGTATTGGTATGGCACCATATGAGGCATTATATGGAAGACCGTGTAACTCTCCGACATGTTGGTTGGAAACTGGAGAAAAGCTGATGCTTGGGCCAGAGATGATTCGACAGACCTCGGATTGTATAGAGATCATTCGGCAAAGAATGAAGGCAGCCCAAGATCGTCAGAAGAGTTATGCCGACAATCGTCGAAAGGATTTGGAATTCGACGTGGGCGATATGGTTTTTGTGAAGATTTCTCCATTGAAGAATGTTATTAGATTCGGGAAGAAAGGAAAGTTGACTCCAAGATTTGTTGGACCATTCCCGATTATCGAGCGTATTGGAAAGCTCGCTTATAGATTGGAGTTACCGGAAAAGATGGCGGGTGTGCACAATGTTTTTCATGTGTCTTATCTACGGAAGTATGTGCATGACCCTACTATGGTAGTTTCTGCTGATAGTTGTGAAGACTTAGAGGTTGATCCTGTGGTTACGAGACCTCGTAAGCCGCTTCGTATTGTTGAAACCGATACGAAACAGCTTAGGAGGAAGACGATTACGTTGCTCAAGGTACAATGGAGTGATGATGTTAACGACTGTACATGGGAGGAGGAAGAGAGGATGAAGGCAGCTCATCCCGGACTCTTCGAGGTATGGCCCTAAAGTGTCGTGACATCTCATGAATTTGTAGCTTGTTCTAAGTCTTAGAATTCTGCATGCTAGGTTAGAATTGGATGCATGGTTTGTTGATTGCTATGGATGGTAGGCATGCGGAATAATTGGGATTGCTGTTGTTTGCTTGGAATTTCGGGGGCGAAATTCCTAAGGGGGAGAGAATGTAACGACCCGTATTTTACGTATCGATGGATCGTAGAATTTACAGGTCGTTAGTGTTGTTTGTGGTGTTCCTAGCCTGAGTCGTATTGGGAGATAACTCGTGTGTTAAGTGATGAGTCGTGACCGACTCATAGAAGGCCGACTCATAGTTAGGTCGTGTACGAGTTACGACTCATAGGTTAGGTGTTTAAGTCGTTTGACCGAGTCATAGGAGTAACCGACTCATAAGGGTTAACGAGTTACGACTCAAGACTGGGACGAGTTAGTAGATGGGACCGGGTTAAGCTCTTCACCGACTTATGGGCTAGCGAGTCAACGGTATATGTGAGTTAACGAGTTAGTGTGTGTGGAGCGACTTAAGGGGATAAGCCGTAGGCGAGTAAAGGTGGTGAGCGACTCATAGGACAACCGACTCATGTATTGGACCAACCTATAGAAAGGGACAACTTAAGGAAGTTGCCGACTCATGGTAGTAGCCGACTTAAGGCTTAGACGACTTAAGGTTGTAGCGGCTTATAGGGGTTAACGGTTTATAGGATCTAAGGCTTAAGTCGTACACGGCTTATGGTGGTAGGGTGTATAATTGAGTCGTTAGGGACGACTCATGGGATGAGTCGTGAGTCGTCACAGGTTGAGTCGTGTTAAAGCATGAGCCGTTGAGTCGCGTGAGTCGTTAGAAGGCTTGGGTCTGAGTCGTATGTCACTAGGTCGTAAGCCGTGGAGATGTGTTGAGTCGTAGGTCGGCTTGTATCTTAGGGCGTGTATGCTTTGAGTCATATACGAGCTAGGGTGTTGAGTCGGCTAGGAGATGAGTCGTTGGGGGTGTTGAGTCGTTGGTCGTGGGTCTGACGAGTCGGCAACGACTCATGGGCGGACGACTCATGGGGTGTTCAGCCTATAAATAGAGGGGTTCGGCTCACTTTTTGGCACCGGTTTTTGAAGCGACGAAGTGCTGCCATTTTGAAGACTTGTCTACAACATTTCTTCATCTTCTTTTCTCCATTCTAATCTAGATCTAACATCCATCCAAGATCGAAGATCGAGATCGAAGATCCAAGTGCCAAAGTTGAAGATCTTCATCCGTTCGAGCTAGATTTCATCGATTGAAGCGAGATATTGCCGGATCAAGCTTTGATCTCCGCTGTCCAGATCTGAAGCGTTTAGTTTTCAAGGTGTTTGGGTGATTTGGTGAGTGGTAGTTATCTCTCACGCGCACCCAAAGGAGTGTATTGGATTGGTAGTTAGTTTATGTGTTTGAAATAGCGTTTTCTCGCATTTTCCTAAAGTCTGCATGTAGATCCATCATTTTTGAAGATGTTTACTTATGCAAGTTTATTTAACAAGTGTTAGAGACAAAACCCATGTTTTATATTTGATAGATCTATGCTAAAAACCTATGAATCATGCATGTTGGACTTTTGCTCGTTTATTTACGAAATTGCCATTATTGTTGATATTACTTGTTAGATCTTGTTTGAATGCTTGATTGTTTGTATTGATGATTGATTTGGATTGGTTCAAGTTAGCTAGTGGTTGATTTGGAACAAGTTGATTCGAGATGATTCAAAAGCTAAGTGGAAAGGCTCTTGAATGGTGAAAGCTGCCTGTAGCATATGAAGCGGATGTGGAAGCTCATATGGATGGATTCGAGGATGTGGGATCTTGCCATGATGCGAGAAGGCAAAGCATGATTGAGTTGGGACTTTGCTATGATATGATGAGGCAAGGCTTATGTTGGGATGGAACGGGTCATGATGACGTTCCAAGATGAGAGACTTTGCTATGATGTGATGAGGCAAGACATATGTTGTGATGGGACGGGTCACGATGACGTTCCAAGCACGGGTCATGACGACGTGCAAAGTTATAACTCGGTGATGCGGTCCAGGTTGGGGTGGATAATGGTTAGCTTGAGAGGCGCTTGAGCTAGATTGGAAATAGTCGTCGAGGAGGATGACTAGGAGGCTAAGATCTCATCGTTGTTGAAGGTTCTAGCATACTCAAAGCAAGGGTACGTTGGAACGGGTCACGATGACGTTCCAGGCACGGGTCACGATGACGTGCTAGTACTCTGGGCTGATGCGTTCGGCTTAGGCACGGGTCACGATGACGTGCGGAGTTATGTCTAGACCGGGGTTACCATTAGCCCTTGACAGGTGGTCATTCAACTAACGGTGATATCAAGGCAATGATAACAGTGATAGCCAGAGTCGTGGATGTTTGGTTGTATTATCATTCGGCCTCAAGAGTGGTGTTTTCTGGGTGCTTATATGATCTTGGTTTAGGCCTTGGGGGTTTGTATTTGGAAAGCATCACCCTTGACTCGAGTGATTCATGCTTTACTTTAATTATCTGCTATGTTATGTTTGCTTCTCCTTAGTGTGTGTCTAGGGGCTATCACTGTGAGAAGAGGTGGAGTGGGATGGTTTGGTTCCTATTCCTTTTATCCCTTATGCTCTTTTGGTATGTTTGATAGTTAATTTACTGCTCACTAAGACTTTGTCTGACTCAAGGTTTTATGTCTCCTCTTATTACCTTGGGCTGTTCATCCATGTTGGGATGGGCAGACTAGGTAGCAGGTGACAGGTGCTGTGCTTAGAGTTCTCCGCTGATGATGACGAAGGCGAGCAGGAGGCTATGCATATTATTTCTTATATGTACTGGGTATCCGCTGCTGTATTTGATGAGTGTTTTGTAGTGAGGTCTTGATGTATGGATTTTTTGAGATGATTGTATAAAACTACTGTGATGCTTATATGATGATTTTCTGTTATGAGGCTTCACTATATATTTCTCTATTGTATTTTATCCATGCGCTGTGAGCTACGATAGAGATTCTGCGATTTTATTTTACCCTGACTATCGTCCATGGCTGCCTTGCACACTTTTCAGCGCATTTTTCCCTTGTTTTGGTGCGGGAGTCATGGGCGGTCGTCACATTTGGTATCAGAGCTTTGGTTAATCGATTTTAGCCAACGCTCGCTGACGTAACTACGTAAGAGAGACGTAATTGTATTTTGATGGATTATTACTATATATAGTATAGTAGTTTAGAAGGATTTGAACTCCTTATACAGTTGTTTCTTAAGGTGTTCTAATCATTCTTCTTACAGATATTAAGAATGAGTCGAAGTGAGAGACAAGCTGCGAGGGAAGGTCGAGCTGCTAGGGAAGCTGTTGATTATGGAGCTATGTTTGAAGCTATGATGACTTCTATTGTGAGAAGGGTACCAGCTTCAGGATCTTCTGTGGATGTGGGAGTTCAAGTCCAGGCTCCAAGGCCGGTGGATTTTGCCAAGCTTTGTAAGGATTATACTTCTCTCGGGGGAAAAGCTTTCTTGGGAACGGAGTCGACTATTGAGGTGCAGAGATGGATTGATGCATGTCGAAGGATTTTTGGTGATTTGGGAATTGATGATGCAACCAAGAGGAAGCTTGCATCGAGACAGCTTCAGGGAAGAGCTGCTGATTGGTGGAATTCTATCACCATAGATACACCAGAAGAAGAGATCACTTGGGAGCAATTCCAAGTTAGATTTGAGGCCAAGTTCATCTCCACTGTTCAGAAGTCTGCTTTGTTCAAGAGGTTTGTAGAGCTCAAGCAAGGTGGGAGGCCTGTTCTTGAGTATATTTCTGAGTTCGAAGCTTTGTCTAAGTATGCCAGATCATATATTGATTCTCCCTACCAGAAGAATGAAAAGTTTGTGACTGGTCTGGATGCTTATCTGGGAAGGCAGTTAGTGGATCATCTGGACGATCCATTTGAGAAGCTTGTGGAGAAAGCCTTGAGGCATGAGAGTTTGTTCCCTAAGGAAAGTTCTGTTGTTGCTGTAACCAGGGAAGGATCTAAACCACAGCAGAATGGTAATAAGAAGAGGAAGCAGCAACAGCAGAAAGGTAAGGATGGCCAGAAGAAGCCAAAGGGTGAAGTGACCTGCTATTACTGCCGACAAAAGGGTCATCTCTCCCGGGATTGCAAGAATCCAAAGGTGCAGTTGAAGTGCCACAACTGTGATAAGCTGGGACACATCAAGAAGGACTGTCCAGAGCCGAGGAAAGATAGGCAGGTTGTGCAAGCTTATGCTTTGGAAGCTGTGCCGTCATCTTCAAGAGTTCCTACTGCTGAAGAGAAGGGGAAGAGTGTGGTGGTTCAAGGTACTCTTTCCATTTGTGGTATTCCAGTTAGAGTGTTGTTTGATACTGGAGCGTCGCATTCTTTTGTTTGTGATGATTTGATAGGCCGGTTAGGTTTGAAACCGGATATTGTTGATAAGCCATTGGTTGTGACTAATCCAGTGGGGGGTTCGTCATGTTTGTGTATGATATGCCGTGGTCTAGTTGTGTCGAGTCATGATTGCTCGTTTGTTTGTGATTGCTTTGTTCTGAACTTTGCGGGGTTCGGAATTATTTTGGGTATGGACTGGCTTAGGAAGTATGCGGCTAGGATTGATTGTGAGAGGCTGGAGGTGACAGTCGGGAATGTGGATGAGCGAAAGGTTGTGATACGATGTAAGCATGAAGAAGGCGTCTTCATGAGCTTCATGTATTCGCTGGTTGTTCCACGGGATGGACTGTCATCAGTGCCTATTGTGAATGGATTTGAGGATGTCTTTGACGAAGTCAAAGGGTTGCCGCCGCATAGGGAGATCGAGTTTCGTATCGATCTAGTTGAGGGAGCCAGACCTGTTGTGATGCCTCTTAGGCGGATGGCACCGAGGGAGCAGCAAGAGCTGAAGGTGCAAGTTGATGACCTTTTGCGGAAAGGATTCATTCGGAGAAGTGTGTCCGAATGGGGTGCGCCAGTTGTGTTCGCAACCAAAGCGGATGGATCGTTGAGGTTGTGTGTGGATTATCGTGAGCTGAATAAGGTGACTAAGAAGAACAAGTATCCATTGCCGAGAATAGATGACTTGTTTGATCAGCTTCACGAGGCTAAGGTGTTTTCTCAGATGGATTTAGCAACGGGATTTCACCAGTTGAGAGTGGCGAAGGATAGTGTGCCGAAGACTGCTTTCAGGACACCATCTGGTTTTTATGAGTGGCTGGTAATGCCGTTTGGATTAACTAACGCGCCAGCATATTTTGTGGATCTTATGAATAGAGTATTCAGAGATCAGTTGAATAAGTTCGTGCTTGTGTTCGTGGATGATATTTTGGTTTATTCCAGAACTGAGGAAGAGCACAAGACGCACTTGAGGATTGTTTTGGAAATCTTGCGGAAACATCAGCTGAAGGCTAAGTTTTCGAAGTGTCACTTCTGGAAGAGTGAAGTGAGGTTCTTAGGTCATGTTATCTCTAGAAATAGAATAGCGGTTGATCCCGCTAAGGTGGCAGCGATCCAGGATTGGGTTAGACCTAAGAATGCATCTGATGTGAGAAGTTTTCTTGGATTAGCAGGATATTATCGTCGGTTTATCAAAGACTTTTCTAAGATAGCTGCACCATTAACAGGATTGACGAAAAAGAACCAAGTGTTCAGATGGGATGATAAGTGTGAGCAAGCTTTCATAATCCTGAAAGAGCGACTGACGAGTGCTCCTGTTTTGACTATTCTAAGGGGAATGATGAGATGGTGGTTTACACCGATGCATGTGGCACTGGACTTGGAGCAGTGCTAATGCAGAAGGATAAAGTTGTTGCATATGCTAGTCGACAACTGAAGCCGCATGAAAGGAATTATCCGACTCATGATTTGGAGTTAGCGGCGATTGTGTTTGCTTTGAAGATGTGGAGACACTATCTATTGGGAGTTAGATTCGAGTTGTTTACAGATCATAAGTCGTTGAAGTATCTGTTCTCCCAAAAGGATTTGAATCTTCGACAGCAACGGTGGCTAGAGTTCCTAGCATCTTATGATTTTGGTATAGCCTATACTCCAGGAAAAGGTAACGCAGTGGCTGATGCGTTAAGTCGAAGACATGCAGGTTTGGGAGCCATGTTTTCGGAGTGGAAGAGTCTCGAGTATTTGGCTGAGTTTGATTTCAGGCCTAGATGTGAATTGGAACCTGAGATGTTGGCAAACTTATCGATAAGGCCTACTCTTGTGGAAAGGATTGGTGAGAGCCAAAGGCGAGACGATAAGCTTGTCAAGATTATTCGTGACTTGGAATCTGGATTGGAACCAGAGAAGGATAAAGGATTCGAGGTCGATCGAGAGGGTTGGCTTCGAAAGCAAGGACGATTGGTTGTTCCCGATGTAGATGGATTGAGAGATGAAGTTCTGAGGGAAAGTCATCACTCGAAGTTGACAATTCATCCAGGTGGAAATAAGATGTATCGGGATATGAAGAGAACTTATTACTGGGAAGGTATGAAGAAAGATGTTGGAAGTTTTATTTCCAAGTGTATGAACTGCCAGTTGGTGAAAGCTGAGCAGAAGAAGCCCAGTGGACTGCTTCAGCCATTAGAGGTTCCTACGTGGAAGTGCGAGCAAGTGTCGATGGATTTTATCGATGGTCTACCTAGGACAAGAGCAGGGAATGAAGGGATTTGGGTCATAATAGATCGTTTGACTAAGAGTGCAAGGTTCATTCCTGTTCGATCGACTAGGACTGCATCGAAGTTGGCTGAGCTGTATGTGAAGTGGATTGTTCGATTCCATGGTGTTCCGAAGAGTATAGTGAGCGATCGAGACCCATTGTTCACTAGTAGATTTTGGAAGAGCTTCCAGGAAGTTTTGGGAACCGAGTTGTGTTTGAGTACAGCTTATCACCCTCAAACAGATGGTCAGACTGAGAGAGTCAACCGAGTGTTGGAGGATCTCCTTAGAGCATGTGTTTTGGACTTCGGAGGATCATGGGAAGATATCCTTCATTTGGTGGAGTTTGCATATAATAACAGTTATCAGTCGAGTATTGGTATGGCACCATATGAGGCATTATATGGAAGACCGTGTAACTCTCCGACATGTTGGTTGGAAACTGGAGAAAAGCTGATGCTTGGGCCAGAGATGATTCGACAGACCTCGGATTGTATAGAGATCATTCGACAAAGAATGAAGGCAGCCCAAGATCGTCAGAAGAGTTATGCCGACAATCGTCGAAAGGATTTGGAATTCGACGTGGGCGATATGGTTTTTGTGAAGATTTCTCCATTGAAGAATGTTATTAGATTCGGGAAGAAAGGAAAGTTGACTCCAAGATTTGTTGGACCATTCCCGATTATCGAGCGTATTGGAAAGCTCGCTTATAGATTGGAGTTACCGGAAAAGATGGCGGGTGTGCACAATGTTTTTCATGTGTCTTATCTACGGAAGTATGTGCATGACCCTACTATGGTAGTTTCTGCTGATAGCTGTGAAGACTTAGAGGTTGATCCTGTGGTTACGAGACCTCGTAAGCCGCTTCGTATTGTTGAAACCGATACGAAACAGCTTAGGAGGAAGACGATTACGTTGCTCAAGGTACAATGGAGTGATGATGTTAACGACTGTACATATGAGGAGGAAGAGAGGATGAAGGCAGCTCATCCCGGACTCTTTGAGGTATGGCCCTAAAGTGTCGTGACATCTCATGAATTTGTAGCTTGTTCTAAGTCTTAGAATTCTGCATGCTAGGTTAGAATTGGATGCATGGTTTGTTGATTTCTATGGATGGTAGGCATGCGGAATAATTGGGATTGCTGTTGTTTGCTTGGAATTTCGGGGGCGAAATTCCTAAGGGGGAGAGAATGTAACGACCCGTATTTTACGTATCGATGGATCGTAGAATTTACAGGTCGTTAGTGTTGTTTGTGGTGTTCCTAGCCTGAGTCGTATTGGGAGATAACTCGTGTGTTAAGTGATGAGTCGTGACCGACTCATAGAAGGCCGACTCATAGTTAGGTCGTGTACGAGTTACGACTCATAGGTTAGGTGTTTAAGTCGTTTGACCGAGTCATAGGAGTAACCGACTCATAAGGGTTAACGAGTTACGACTCAAGACTGGGACGAGTTAGTAGATGGGACCGGGTTAAGCTCTTCACCGACTTATGGGCTAGCGAGTCAACGGTATATGTGAGTTAACGAGTTAGTGTGTGTGGAGCGACTTAAGGGGATAAGCCGTAGGCGAGTCAAGGTGGTGAGCGACTCATAGGACAACCGACTCATGTATTGGACCAACCCATAGAATGGGACAACTTAAGGAAGTTGCCGACTCATGGTAGTAGCCGACTTAAGGCTTAGACGACTTAAGGTTGTAGCGGCTTATAGGGGTTAACGGTTTATAGGATCTAAGGCTTAAGTCGTACACGGCTTATGGTGGTAAGGTGTATAATTGAGTCGTTAGGGACGACTCATGGGATGAGTCGTGAGTCGTCACAGGTTGAGTCGTGTTAAAGCATGAGCCGTTGAGTCACGTGAGTCGTTAGAAGGCTTGGGTCTGAGTCGTATGTCACTAGGTCGTAAGCCGTGGAGATGTGTTGAGTCGTAGGTCGGCTTGTATCTTAGGGCGTGTATGCTTTGAGTCGTATACGAGCTAGGGTGTTGAGTCGGCTAGGAGATGAGTCGTTGGGGGTGTTGAGTCGTTGGTCGTGGGTCTGACGAGTCGGCAACGACTCATGGGCGGACGACTCATTGGGTGTTCAGCCTATAAATAGAGGGGTTCGGCTCACTTTTTGGCACCGGTTTTTGAAGCGACGAAGTGCTGCCATTTTGAAGACTTGTCTACAACATTTCTTCATCTTCTTTTCTCCATTCTAATCTAGATCTAACATCCATCCAAGATCGAAGATCGAGATCGAAGATCCAAGTGCCAAAGTTGAAGATCTTCATCCGTTCGAGCTAGATTTCATCGATTGAAGCGAGATATTGCCGGATCAAGCTTTGATCTCCGCTGTCCAGATCTGAAGCGTTTAGTTTTCAAGGTGTTTGGGTGATTTGGTGAGTGGTAGTTTTCTCTCACGCGGACCCAAAGGAGTGTATTGGATTGGTAGTTAGTTTATGTGTTTGAAATAGCGTTTTCTCGCATTTTCCTAAAGTCTGCATGTAGATCCAGTATTTTTGAAGATGTTTACTTATGCAAGTTTATTTAACAAGTGTTAGAGACAAAACCCATGTTTTATGTTTGATAGATCTATGCTAAAAACCTATGAATCATGCATGTTGGACTTTTGCTCGTTTATTTACGAAATTGCCATTATTGTTGATATTACTTGTTAGATCTTGTTTGAATGCTTGATTGTTTGTATTGATGATTGATTTGGATTGTTTCAAGTTAGCTAGTGGTTGATTTGGAACAAGTTGATTCGAGATGATTCAAAAGCTAAGTGGAAAGGCTCTTGAATGGTGAAAGCTGCCTGTAGCATATGAAGCGGATGTGGAAGCTCATATGGATGGATTCGAGGATGTGGGATCTTGCCATGATGCGAGAAGGCAAAGCATGATTGAGTTGGGACTTTGCTATGATATGATGAGGCAAGGCTTATGTTGGGATGGAACGGGTCATGATGACGTTCCAAGATGAGAGACTTTGCTATGATGTGATGAGGCAAGACATATGTTGTGATGGGACGGGTCACGATGACGTTCCAAGCACGGGTCATGACGACGTGCAAAGTTATAACTCGGTGATGCGGTCCGGGTTGGGGTGGATAATGGTTAGCTTGAGAGGCGCTTGAGCTAGAATGGAAATAGTCGTCGAGGAGGATGACTAGGAGGCTAAGATCTCATCGTTGTTGAAGGTTCTAGCATACTCAAAGCAAGGGTACGTTGGAACGGGTCACGATGACATTCCAGGCACGGGTCACGATGACGTGCTAGTACTCTGGGCTGATGCGTTCGGCTTAGGCACGGGTCACGATGACGTGCGGAGTTATGTCTAGACCGGGGTTACCATTAGCCCTTGACAGGTGGTCATTCAACTAACGGTGATATCAAGGCAATGATAACAGTGATAGCCAGAGTCATGGATGTTTGGTTGTATTATCATTCGGCCTCAAGAGTGGTGTTTTCTGGGTGCTTATCTGATCTTGGTTTAGGCCTTGGGGGTTTGTATTTGGAAAGCATCACCCTTGACTCGAGTGATTCATGCTTTACTTTAATTATCTGCTATGTTATGTTTGCTTCTCCTTAGTGTGTGTCTAGGGGCTATCACTGTGAGAAGAGGTGGAGTGGGATGGTTTGGTTCCTATTCCTTTTATCCCTTATGCTCTTTTGGTATGTTTGATAGTTAATTTACTGCTCACTAAGACTTTGTCTGACTCAAGGTTTTATGTCTCCTCTTATTACCTTGGGCTGTTCATCCATGTTGGGATGGGCAGACTAGGTAGCAGGTGACAGGTGCTATGCTTAGAGTTCTCCGCTGATGATGACGAAGGCGAGCAGGAGGCTATGCATATTATTTCTTATATGTACTGGGTATCCGCTGCTGTATTTGATGAGTGTTTTGTAGTGAGGTCTTGATGTATGGATTTATTGAGATGATTGTATAAAACTACTGTGATGCTTATATGATGATTTTCTGTTATGAGGCTTCACTATATATTTCTCTATTGTATTTTATCCATGCGCTGTGAGCTACGATAGAGATTCTGCGATTTTATTTTACCCTGACTATCGTCCATGGCTGCCTTGCACACTTTTCAGCGCATTTTTCCCTTGTTTTGGTGCGGGAGTCATGGGCGGTCGTCACAGTATGAAACTAACCAGTGATGGCTAAAAGACGTCACAGCTGTACAACTCACAGATACCTTCGTTTTGAAAGGTTATGGCTCCCGTAACTCTAAACGAGCCAAGAGTTATGGCCCTCCGAAGAATCGATATACACAGGGTGCAACATCTACGGTGCAAGGTGCAACATCCGTCCAAAATGACGAAACAGTGTCGTACGACCTTTAGAAATGGGTGCATGGATTGGAAACGGTGCAATACCATGGTGCACCACTCTCCAGCGTTGGTAAATCATAGACCATCCACGGGGATCCCGTTTTACAGAAAAAATCCACGTGACGAAAAAACGAAGGGTAAAAAACTTCCATGACCCGATTGAGGTTCGGATAGGATTTTTCCGGTATGAAACTAACCAGTGGCGGCTGAAAGCTGTCACAGATGTAGAACTCACAGATACCTTCGTTTTGACTGGTTGTGGCTCCCGTAACTCTAAACGAGCCAAGAGTTATGTCCCTCCGAAGAATCGATATCCACAGGGTGCAACATCTACGGTGCAAGGTGCAACATCAGTCCAAAATGACGAAACAGTGCCGTATGTTTGCGCAAAAAATGGGCAAACACCTCCAAGTCGTGTTATTTAGTTGATTATATGTGATTTTCAATGGTTTGGGTGAGTTATACAAATATGAAAAAAGCAGGGGCTGAAATGTAAAAGACACACAGATTTATAGTGGTTCGGCCAGAACGTGCCTACGTCCACTTTATATGTTATTATCTTCTTCCTTTCAGATTACAGGTACAATGCTTTGTATACAAGTATATGAAAGTAGTTTGAAAGTTCCTTCCTTGCTTGAGCTCTCAAACTTGTCTGCCATTGTTGTACCCCTGCCCCTCTATTTATAGAGTGAGGTAGGGGGCATGGGTCTTGGAAGTATATAGCTGCTGGTGGGCCCGTGCTGAAGCAATCTGGACTGGCCATCATCTGGTTCGGTGGATCTTCATTCGGCATTTAGCTTGGACCGGTGGTAGGTATGGACCGGTGGGTATGCGTGGATCGGTGGCAGTGAGTGTGGATGCGGACCGGTGGCTTTGGTCCGGTACCAGCCTGGTCCGGTGGTAGGAGTGTTGCGATGGTCCGGTGTAGCTGGTCCGGTGGTAGGGTTTTGATGATGGATCGGTGGAGCTTTGGATCGGTCGTAGAGGAGAGGATTGGTTCAGTATGTGTTTGGACCGGTATGCCGAATGGAGTTTGTGGAATGTTGGTTCGTGGCCGAATGGGAGCCTATGGCCGAATGTCCTTATGCCGAATGAGCTTGTACATTGAGAATACCGGATGGACTTCTACGCATGTATTGAGCCTTGTGTTAGTCGAACGAGGTGGAGGTTGCGAGCCCGGGTGAAACTGTGACTTCCCGGTCTCGAGATCTTCTGGGTGAGAATTCGCCCAACATTTGCCCCCCAAAGTGGGGCACGTGCTTGCATGTGTCGCGCTTTGTTTCCCTGTGGTAGGAAGGCTTGTTTTGTAATGCCATGGGCTGGATGTTCATATCCTGTTGATGTGCTGCAAAGGAATTTATAGTTTTAGGGTGACTTCAGATAACGACCGGATCGAAGCATTTGAGATTAAGTGAATCGCGCCGTCCGGGGCGAGAGGTGTGCCCCGAGGGGGCTTAGCATTATCGATGCCAGGTTCACATCAGAGTGGGTCCCTGGATCGTTTGTCAAGATGGTTTATCGCCAGCTCAGAGCATGCTTAGGGATCGTTCGCGACCCCGTACATGTGTAAGTAGCTTAGCCATTTCATAATTATCAGAATCAAATATCCATTTAACCGATGAGCTTAAAAAGGGATGTCAAAGTGCAAATTCTCACGACGATTGGGTTAATAGCCATTCAGAGCGTGCCTATGGACCGTTCGTGGTCGCGTACACGTGTAAATGATTAACCCACATTGATGAGAGATTTACGACTCATTCATCGTTATCATACTCTCTACTTTGTTAGTAGGTTCTAGAGTTCGGTACTTATCTGAGCGAGGTGCTCTGCATGCCCCTAGTTCCTGGTTTTTGTTGGTAGGGAAAGTTTCATTTGGTTGGTCCGGTATGGATAATTTCATTCGGTATTTTGTTGGTCCGGAATATGTTGGTCCGGTGGGCCGGACCAGTTGGTTCGGCAGATCTGAGCGCGCCTATATATAGAGCTACACCCCCTTAGTTTTTCTTTACCGAACCAGAGAGCCGAATCAACTGACCACCGAACCAAATCTTCTGCCGAACCAAGCTTCTTCCATATCAGGTACATACTTTTTTGCCGAATGGGTTTGATTGCCGAATACACACGAAAGATTTCAAATGCCGAATGAACTTGAGATTGCAATGCCGAATGAACTTTCGTTATTAGTGCCGAATGAACTTTAAACATCATCGCCGAATGAACTTTCGTCATAAGTGCCGAATGAACTTATTATTTCCCTACCGAATGAGCTTACTTGCACTGCCGAATGAACTTGATATCTTAGTGGAATTCCGGACTTATGCACTCTTTTTTTTTTGTTTACATCTCTGTATCCCTTGTTCTAACAACCTGTCTTTTCATTTTTGTGTATGCAGATAAATGTCTCGCAAGGCAGAAACTCGATCGGATAGAAAGAAGTCTAAAGGTACAGGAGAGTCTTCTTCTTCCGTGCCCCCGGCTCGACCAGGACCGGTGCAGCATGGGCCTGCCCCGAGGTCGTTAGTGGATGGGTACGGTCCCCAGGAGCTTCTAGTCTCCCCTCCCAATTGCTTTCCTAGCTCCCTAAAGGAGGAGCAACTTGATGTTATATCCCGTTCCTTCGGGATAGACAGGGCTTGCATGCTGTTGCCGGGAGATGGAGTGATACTGTATAATCCCCCCGAAGGCTACTTTGCTTATAGCAGATATCATTGCATGTGCGGTGCTATCCCTCCTATCAATGCTTGGATAGTTAGCTTTACCACATATTTGAAGGTGGCTCCATTCCAGCTTCAGCCTAACTCTTATGCCATTCTGGTGAGCATTTTCGTTATCTTCCAGAGGAGGTACGGGCGTCCTCCTTCTAACCGGGAAATTCGATATTTGTATAACCTGAGAGGCTACAAGAAGGGATCTTTGTATATTAGTCTAGAAGCGGCCGTGCCCTTCAAACCGGTCTTGGATTTATATTCGAAGTTTACCATGTTCAAGAAAGAATGGTTTTTTATCAAGGACGATTCTGTTTCTTTCCGCCTTTTCACTTCCGGCTGTAAGATGGATTTCATTTATATTTTCCATGTTCTGACTGTAGTGCTTTTTCTGACATGCTTCTATTTCTTGCTAGCGACAGGTGGTATTGCAGTCGTGGAGGACGATTCCTTGGCGCGAATGGCTGCTGAAATAAAGGCCATTCCGGCACGGGACCGGTCGGCTTCCTTCTTGATCAGGAATGCAACCCTCCTGGAGTACAATTTGATCCTGCCGCACCAGTCCGTGGTTAAGCAGAGGGACACGGCTGAGGAGAAGGCCGCTAAAGCTAAGGAGGGGGCCACGGTGAAGAGTGGCAAGAGGGAGCCTTTTACAGAGCGTCCCGTTGTTGGGGGGAAGAAACTGAAGAAGCCTGATGGCCCTTCTCCAAGTACTTGCCCGATTGTCCCGGAGGAGGAAGGTGTGGAAGAGGGGGAAGGGGGCGAAGTTGGAGAAGGGTCAGAGGATGGAGGAGATGGCGACGGTCAGGGTGGTAGTGGCGCTGGTGCCTTAACCTCTGGGAAAGACCATGAACTGGATGAGGCTCTTCGTCAGGCTTTCGGGGAATCGGAGGGAGAGTCGGAAATGGAGAAGGCAAAGGAAGTCGGCAAGGCTGTGGCTGGCGCTGACCCATCCCCTAAGGGTTCCTCAACTAGGGTGATTCTGGCGGTGCAAGGTGAACTTTTGTCCTCTGCCGATTCCATTTACGATAGGGACTTAGAAATATTTTACGGTTCACTTCCATCCTGGAATGAGATCCAGGACTTATTGCAGTATCCCACTCCTCCGCCGGGTTTGTATAATAGATGTGCCTTCTCACTTTTTCTTTCTTTTTAACTTAACACGTTTTTCGAATTGTGGATCATTGTATGTTCGTAACACTTGTTCTTTATTCCAGGGGCAGGCCAGGTGGTTAAAACGTCAGATGTTCGACACGGCCTCGAACAATTCAAGTTGAGGAAAGCTTCTGCGAAGCCTCCTACTGGTCGTACTGGGGACGTAGTCAGTTACCATCCTCTTCTTGGGGTCATTGAAGAGAGTATTCAGAAAAAGAAGCGAAGCCGTTCCTTATTCGAGTCTTCCCCTGGTCCGCAGCTTCCTACTCAGCCTCCTCGTGATACCACGGAGGAGGGCACGGAGTCTGGCCCCCCTCATCCTTCCTTCAAGAATCCAACTGTTATCCGTATAAGGCATCCTGACGTGCCTCGTCACGTGCCTCGTGACCCCTTTGCCGGTCATCCTGATTTAGATCCAAGCTTTCAGGATATCTCATTTGATGAGGCCACGGGTGAGCACCTTCTTCCCCGCAACCCCATGGTACGAGTGCTTGATGAGGCCAAGTCCCTAGATCTTGATCTGCTTACTACTCGGGTAGTTACTATGGGGGACGAGGCCAAGGCTAATATTGATCGGGTGGCTGAAGAGACCAAGAAATTAATGGAGCATCATGCTCGATTGGTCAAGGCCGGGGAGGAGATTGGGAGTGCTAATATTCGGTTGAGGCTAAAGGTTGCCGATCAGGCCAAGCAGCTTGCCGATCAAGCCATCCAGATTTCTCAGCACGAGGAAGCCTCCAGGCGGCTGAAAGAGACTATGGAGATGGCTAGTAGGGCAGAACTGCGGAAGATGGAGGCCGCCTGCAAGGAGCGGATTAACATGGCCATTACGACAGTGGATGAGGTTCGAAATGCGGATCTCGAGCGGGTAGAGGAGTTGTCTGGGAGGCTTGAGGCTGTGGAAATGGCTCAGGTCAAGTTAAAGGAAGAGATGGAGGAAATGAGGAGGTCTCTCAAGTTAAAGGTGGAGGAAATGAGGAGGTCTCTCCTGGCTGACTGCTTGAGATACTGATCAGAGAGGGATGTTGCTGTCGCCAAGTTGCAGGCCTCCGAGGCCCGGGTGAGGGAGTTTGAGGAGAATGAGGGGATGATGGACGAGATGCTGCAGGACATGTACTTCCACACTTGGAAGGAGGGCAGTCTGTCTTGGATGGATGACTACCCCTGGGTTATGGCCAAGGTATATCTTCAAGCTTTAGAGGAGGCCAGGGTCAATGCGGGTAAGGAAGGTGGAGAGGCTTTTAGTCTGGATGCGGTCACTGCTCAGTTCTCGAAGGAGGAGTAAGCGGCGGCGAAGGAGGGAATGCGGCTGCTTGCTGCGGAGGAAGCGGGCGTGCAGTTGGAGGATGAGGATCAAGAGGCGGACGCTGGTGAGTTATTCTTCTCTTTTTCTTTTCTTTCTGTGTTTCCATAACTTGATCGTTCATCGTTCGTTTAATGAATTGCTCTTCTGAATTGGACAGGTGGAACTTCTGATCAACACGCTGGGGGCTCTGATCCTGCGGCCAAGTAGACTTGGGAAGTCAGAAGGACGAGAGCGAAGTGTGGACGCAGCTGGTTCCTTGTCCGGATTCGGCCACCTTTTATTTCTTTTTATCACTGTTTACGTTAGTCCAAGACATTTATGTGACTGTAATAATATTATTTGCAAAGAATAACTTCGTGTGATTTTATAATATAAGCTGATTTTGTTATGTTTGAATGTTGTTGTCATCTTGATGTGTTGCGTGAGAAGTATAACTATGTATATGCCTGTGATTTTAGTTGTGTTTGATGTTAAGCTTTTGCTTGAAATATAATTTCATGTTTTGCAATGTTAGTGTATGAACAAGCTATAGTTACGTATTTATGTACAAGAGAAGAGAGTACCGCCCTTCATGTTTTATTTGCAGACGGTAGCTTTGAGTGTCTTGTGTAACTGATCACGGATATAGCTGAGTACCCTGCCACCCAGTATGCAGGCTTAGATTCTCATGAGTGAATGCTTCCTATTTGGTTTTCTGTACTTTAGAGTTCGTTATACAGGATAGGAGAAAAGTATTTAAATGAAATGGAAATATAGAAAAAGTAAAACTTCCAGTCATGGAAGGCCGTCGATGTGCTTAAGTTCGTGGCAAACGGGTTTTGTAGTCACTTTCCCTAGCTGTGGGTCTTGGAGACATTTGTCACCCATCTTACGCCTCCGCGGGGAGTTTTCTTTTTTACCACAGCCGCACTTAAGACACATCGGAGCCGAGATCGCGCACGGTAACTACCCGAACCATTATGGTCCGTAATCGTGGGTATTATTCGATTTACGGTGGCCGGCTAGCGTGGGTGCCGTTGGCCGTGAACTACCCCTGGCTGGCCACTCCTTACGTTAGGGCTTAAAGTAGGTTCACAGTTGCCGGTGAGCCGAACGCCGTAATGAGCTGCCATCGGCTATAGTCGGCCTTTATGATGACTTATAATCGGCTCATTATAGTTGGCTTTGAGGGCAGGCGCGATCAATGAGTTAACCCGCAGCAGAGGGATGCTGGAGCAAAAGTGTCTCATTGGCGAGTGCATAGAATCGTAGCATACCTGTTAGGCCTTGTCCAGATGAGGCCGCGGTGCGTCTTGAGTGGAGACGCCATAGGATTTTGTTCAACAGAAAGGGATAAAACTTAACAAGCAGCCAAGATATAAAAGAACAAGTTAAAAAGAGACAAGATTTTTTAAAGTGGTTCGGCACGAAAATGTCTACGTCCACTGATTCTCTTTGCTAATTCACTTCATAGGGGCAGTACAAGTTAAGAAAATTATCGACGGAGGTGTCGGATGTTCCATGCCCTCTGGAACACCTCTCCGTCCACTGTTGACAAAATATAAGCTCCGTTGTGGAGATCTTTATGAATTACATATGGTCCATCCCAGATGGGGTCCAGTGCCCCGGGGCGCGGAAAGATTCGCCTGAGGACAAGATCTCCTTCTTGTAAGCTGCGATGCTTGACTATGGAATTGTATAGCGCTGCCACTTTTTGTTTGTGAGCTGCTGCTTTGAGTGCTGCATCGTTTCTCCTTTCCTCAATCAGATCCAAAGACATGAGGAGGAGTTCTTCGTTTTCTTCTGGGTTGTAGTGGATCCTACGGTGGGAGGGCACAACAGTCTCAACTGGGAGCATTGCCTCCGATCCATATGCCAAAGAGAAAGGAGTATGTCCCGTTGATGTTCTGAAAGATGTGCGGTAGGCCCAAAATGCCGTAGGAAGTTCGTCCACCCAAGCGCCTTTTGACTTTTCAAGCTTCTTCTTGATTAGGGTTTTGAGAATTTTGTTGACAGCTTCAACTTGTCCGTTTGCTTGAGGATAAGCTACTGATGAGAAGCTTTTATGAATTCCATGCTCTTGGCACCATTCGGCGAATTCTTCGCTGTCAAATTGGAGTCCGTTGTCTGATATGATCTTGAGTGGGACTCCGTACCTGCAAGAAATATTTTTGATCAAGAAGTTGATAACTTTTGCTGAAGATATTTTATTTAGAGGTTCCGCTTCCACCCATTTGGTGAAATAATCGACTGCCACTATAGCATATTTGGCTCCGCCTCGGCCCGTTGGCAGTTCCACAATTAAGTCAATTCCCCATACAGCAAAGGGCCAAGGGCTCGTCATTTGAGTAATCTCATTTGTGGGCAATCGAGGAATCTTGGCAAATTTCTGACATCTGTCGCATTTCTTGACGAAGTCTAAGGCGTCTTTGTTTAGTGTGGGCCAGTAATATCCATATCGGAGTATCTTTTTTGCCAGAGTCTGCCCTCCAGTGTGATCTCCACAACCTCCCTGATGGATGTTTGATAAGATTTCCTTGGCTTCCCTTCCGGCGACGCATCTTAATAAGGGGCTAGAGAAGCCACGCCGATAGAGGATGCCTTCTTGTATTGTGTAGTGGGGAACTTTCCTCAAGATTCTCTTGGCTTCGTCACGTCTGTCGGGTAGTGTGCCATCTTGCAAATATTTCCGGATAGGGGTCATCCAGGTTCCTTCTTCGATTGCAGTTATTAGATTCACTTGTTCGAAACTTGGGGCTAGCTGCCTTGAGATGGCTAGTGCTCCGGAAATGGTGCTATTCTTCATACTAGCTTGCTTTGCAAGTTCATCGGCCTCTTGGTTCTCTTCTCGAGGAATGTGTTTGATTAGATAGTGGTCCAATTGATCGAGCAGCAGTTTGGTTTTCTTTAGGTATGCTGTGAGTCGTTCTCCTCGAGTCTGGAACTCTCCTAGTACCTGGTTTACGATAAGCTGAGAATCACTATGAAGACATAAAGAATTGACTCCAATTTCTAGGGCAAGTTCCAATCCCGCTATTACTGCCTCATATTCCGCATCGTTGTTAGTGGCCGTGAATTCCAACCTTAATGCATAGTACAGCTTTCTTCCCTTGGGGGTGATGATCACAATACCTGCCCCCGAGCCTTGTTCGTTCGATGCTCCATCTACAAAGAGGTTCCACTTGATGTTTTTTGCTATTTCGGATTGTTCCTTGCCTTCGTTGGAAGTGAATTCGCCAATGAAATCGGCCATGGCTTGTCCTTTGATAGCGGTGCGAGGATGGTAGGTGATATCATACTGACTTAGTTCAATGCACCATTTGAGGAGTCGCCCAGAAGTGTCAGGACGATGGAGCACCTGTCTTAACGGTTGATCGGTTAGAACTCTGATGGAGTGAGATTGGAAGTAATGTCGCAGTTTTCGTGACGCGATTAGTAAACAATATGCTAATTTCTCGAGTTTAGGATATCTGGCTTCTGCCCCTGTAAATCTTTTGCTTACAAAGTAAACCGGGCGTTGTGTGCGGTCTTCTTCTCTTACCAAGGCGGCGCTTAAAGCAGATACAGTGAGGTATAGGTACAACACTTCACCTTCATTCGGAGTTGAGAGTACTGGTGGTCTCTGAAGGTGTTCGATTAGGTTAAGGAAGGCTTTTAAGCATTCATCGGTCCACTCGAACTTCCCTTTGTCTTTCTTGAGAGCTTCGAAGAAAGGGACACACTTGTCAGTTGCTTTGGAAATGAATCTGCTTAGGGCGGCCACCTTTCCATTTAGGCTCTGCATTTCTTTTCGAGTGGAAGGTATCCTTATTTCTTTTAGAGCCCAGATTTGTTCAGGGTTTGCTTCGATTCCTCTGGCGTGGACGATAAATCCTAAGAATTTTCCCGATGATACTCCGAAGGAGCACTTTAGAGGATTCAGCTTCATTCCATATCGGCAGAGTACCTGAAACATCTCGCCCAGGTGGCTTACATGGTCGTCGGCTTTCCTGGACTTTACCAACATGTCATCCACATACACTTCCATAGTTCGTCCTATTAGTTCCGCGAACATCTTGTTGACGAGGCGCTGATAGGTAGCTCTGGCATTTTTGAGTCCAAAAGGCATGACTTTGTAACAATATAACCCGCGGTCAGTGATGAAGCTAGTGTTGTCTTGATCGGGAGCGTGCATGGGAATCTGGTTATATCCGGAGTATGCATCCATAAAAGATAGGAGTTCGTGCCCGGCTGTGCTGTCTACAAGTTGGTCGATTCGAAGAAGTGGGAAGCAATCTTTTGGGCAAGCGTCATTCAGGTTGGAGAAGTCGATACATGTTCGCCACTTTCCATTGGCCTTTTTTACTAGCACTGGGTTAGCGATCCACTTTGGGTAGATGGCTTCTCGTATGAAGCCATTAGCAAGTAGATTCTTTACTTCCTCATCAAGGGCTGCTGATCGCTCTTCCCCCATGCTCCTCTTTTTCTGCTTTACTGGTACCTTGGTGGGGTCGATGTTCAGCATGTGGCATGCTATGTCTGGGGAGATTCCTTTCATATCGGCATGTGTCCATGCAAATACATCTAAGTTATGGCGGAGAAAGTCAATGAGTTGATCCTTCAATTCCGTTTTTAGCTGAGATCCGATTTTTAATAGTCTACTTGAATCATGCTTATCTACAGATACGAATTCCATAGCCTCTGCAGGCTCGGCGGTAGCCTCCTCCTCTTTATCCCTGGGGTCTAGTTCATTGAAGGGATCGCTGGTATATCGAAGAGGAGGGGCTTTCTTTAGTTGCTATGCTTCCAAGCTTTTCATGCAGAGAGTAGTCTCTGCATCTTTCCCTTTATTCTTTCTGCGGTTATTGTGAAGTTTAGTTACGTAGCAGTCTCGGGCAGCGTCTTGATCTCCTTCTACTTCTCCTATTCCGTTGTCTGTTGGAAATTTCATCTTCAGGCACCAGGGGGCTAAGAAAGTTTGGAAGTCAGACAAGGCTGGTCTTCCCAAGAAGGCGTTGTAAGCCGAGTGGTTTTCTATTAGTACGAACGTTTGTTTTCGCACAACGGAGCGGGGATGACTTCCTATTTCGACGAAGAGGTCAAGTTGCCCGAGGGGCATTTTCGCATCTCCAGTGAAACCGTGTAGTGGTTTGTCACAGGGAGACACATCCTTCATTGATAACTTCATTTTGTCGAAAGCATGCTTGAATAGGATATTTACGGAGCTTCTTGTGTTTATTAGAATTCGAAAAACTTTAGCTGGACCGAACCAGGCAGAGATGACCATGGGATCCATATGTGGGTACTGTCTTCCTTCCAAATCACGCCTACTGAATATGATGTCATCGTTCTCTTTCCGTTTCGAGTGGCGTTCTTCTGTAATGGAGTTAACATAGCCTTCAGCATTTCTAAGTGACTTGTCGTACCTTTCCATCTCTGCCCAGCTTCTGTCGGCGATGTGTGGTCCTCCCGAGATGGTATAGACCACTATCATCTCTTGACTAGAGCCACTGGTGTTGCGATTCCCTCCGCCTACTTCTGGGAGGGGTCGTTTTGAGTTCTCATTGGCAGGAGTTGGGGTCCTGTTTTGACCTTTCACATAGCGTTCCAGTCTTCTTCTTCAGATATGTTCTTCGATCAAGTCCCGAATATGGTGGCATTCGTTGGTGTCATGTCCATGGGATTCGTGGAAGCGACAGAACTTTCCAGACTTGAGTGCGTTATCTGATTCTTTCTTGTGCGGGGGGCGCTTGTATCCGAGTTCGCCCTGAGTGGCTAGGAAGATGTTTTTGTTTGTTTCATTCAAAGGAGTGTAGGAGTCAAATCTTGGTCCTGGCCGATATTGGCGCTTTTCAACCTTCCTGCCCCCAGCATTGTCCCTAGATTCATTTCTTCGAGCATCCTTAGCTGTAGTGGGAACCTTGTCCTGAACTGTCTTACCTTGTTGCCCTGACTGCCTCTCAGTGGCGGCGTCTTCAAGCCTCATATACTTTCCAGCTTCATGGAAGAAATAAGGTAAAGTAGCTAGTTTTTCCTTAGTTAGTCTTCTGGCAAACTTGGTATCTAGGTGTACACCACTACAGAGGGCCATTAGGGTGAGCTTTTCATCGGCATCTTGAACTGCGGCCGCTGCGGCGTTGAACCGTGTTAGATATTGTTGCAGCGTCTCTCCGGATTTCTGTTTGACATTGGATAGAGAATAAGCATCCTTGGGTTGCTCCACATGGATGCGGAACTGGCTAATGAACCTTTCTTTCAACATCTCCCATGAGCTGATAGATCCTTGGGGTAGATGGCAGAACCAATGGGTAGCTAGGTCTGCTAGGAATAGCGGAAAGCATTTACACAATACCCCTTCTGTTGCTCCGCTCATGAGCATATGCTGGGTGTATCTCTGTAAGTGTACGATGGGGTCAGAAGTTCCTTTGTAAGGTTCCATGGTTGGCATCTTCCATTCCCGGGGGGTAATGGCGGTTTCGATACTGCGGGTGAAGGGGCTGGTGACCCTAGCGCCTATTCCCCGATCTCGTTGTTCTCGTTGGACGCATTCCCTGAATAATCGTGCCATTCGTTCGTCAGAATTTGGAGCGGACAAAAATGAGCTTGGCTCTTCCCTACGGGATCTTTCTCGTCCAGATGACCTGTAGGGATGGTACAGTCTATCACTTCTAGCATTATCCAGTGGTTGTCTCTGGCTGCTCGGATGCACGCTAGGACCAGCTACAGTTGCCCCCTGCCTTGATCTTCCCCTATGGGGTTCTGTTTCGAGCATATCCATGGTGTCAACTTCGGGCTGGGTTCAGGCTCGGCTCCGTTCAGCGGGGTTTCTATGATTAGGTGGCATGACTGGCTCAGCTACATCCGACCCTCGCCTGGCGCCTCCCCCACTGGGTTCGGTTCCAAGGGATTCCTCGAGTCGGAGTTCAGCCTGAGTCCGGGCGCGGCCCCTATCATTGTTGTTCCTGTTGATAGTTTCTTCGAAGAGGGAAGACCTTTGTTGTCTCCGAGACCCTCCGGATTGGGATTCACCCCATGATTCAGTGTTGCGGTTGGATTCTTCAGCATCCCTTAAGCGTGACATGAGTTGGCCACCAAAGCTTCTTGTTGGGATGTGAAGCGGTTAGTTACTTCAGCCACAAGCCTGTCCAGATCTGCCCTAGTGATTGGTTGTTCCATGGCGGGGCCAGTCGGATTTTCCTGATTTTCATCTGGTACTGCTGTTGAAGTGGGTTGATCTGTGATTGCTGGATCTGGAAGGCTGCTAGTTGCGATGTTCTTTCCTTTGTTAACATCCATTCTCTGCTTGGAGGGCATGATTTCTAAGTGACGAACGATGTTGTTAGGAAGAAGGTTGAGTGGGAGAAGCTGAAGCTTCGGGCTCCAAGCTCTCAATGAAAGCACCAAAAATGTTTGCGCAAAAAATGGGCAAACACCTCCAAGTCGTGTTATTTAGTTGATTATATGTGATTTTCAATGGTTTGGGTGAGTTATATAAATATGAAAAAAGCAGGGGCTGAAATGTAAAAGACACACAGATTTATAGTGGTTCGGCCAGAACGTGCCTACGTCCACTTTATATGTTATTATCTTCTTCCTTTCAGATTACAGGTACAACGCTTTGTATACAAGTATATGAAAGTAGTTTGAAAGTTCCTTCCTTGCTTGAGCTCTCAAACTTGTCTGCCATTGTTGTACCCCTGCCCCTCTATTTATAGAATGAGGTAGGTGGCAGGGGTCTTGGAAGTATATAGCTGCTGGTGGGCCCGTGCTGAAGCAATCTGGACTGGCCATCATCTGGTTCGGTGGATCTTCATTCGGCATTTAGCTTGGACCGGTGGTAGGTATGGACCGGTGGGTATGCGTGGACCGGTGGCAGTGAGTGTGGATGTGGACCGGTGGCTTTGGTCCGGTACCAGCCTGGTCCGGTGGTAGGAGTGTTGCGATGGTCCGGTGTGGCTGGTCCGGTGGTAGGGTTTTGATGATGGATCGGTGGAGCTTTGGATCGGTCGTAGAGGAGAGGGTTGGTTCGGTATGTGTTTGGACCGGTATGCCGAATGGAGTTTGTGGAATGTTGGTTCGTGGCCGAATGGGAGCCTATGGCCGAATGTCCTTATGCCGAATGAGCTTGTACATTGAGAATACCGGATGGACTTCTACGCATGTATTGAGCCTTGTGTTTGTCAAACGAGGTGGAGGTTGCGAGCCCGGGTGAAACTGTGACTTCCCGGTCTCGAGATCTTCTGGGTGAGAATTCGCCCAACACCGTACGACCTTTAGAAATGGGTGCATGGATTGGAAACGGTGCAGTAAAATGGTGCACCACTCTCCAGCGTTGGTTAATCATAGACCAGACACGGGGATCCCGTTTTACAGAAAAAATCCACATGACGAAAAAACGAAGGGTAAAAAACTTCCATGACCCGATTGAGGTTGGGATAGGATTTTTTGGGTATTAAACTAACCAGTGACGGCTTGAAGCAGTCACAGCTGTAGAACTCATAGATACCTTCGTTTTGACTGGTTGTGGCTCCTGTAACTCTAAACGAGCCAAGAGTTATGGCCCTCCGAAGAATCGATATCCACAGGGTGCAACATCTACGGTGCGAGGTGCAACATCCGTCCAAAATGACGAAACAGTGCCGTACGACCTTTAGAAATGGGTGCATGGATTGGAAACGGTGCAGTACCATGGGGCACCACTCTCCAGCGTTGGTAAATCATAGACCAGCCACGGGGATCCCGTTTTATAGAAAAAATCCACGTGACGAAAAAACGAAGGGTAAAAAAACTTCCATGACCCGATTGAGGTTCGGATAGGATTTTTTGGGTATGAAACTAACCAGTGACGGCTGAAAGCTATCAACAGCTGTAGTACTCACAGATACCTTCGTTTTGACTGGTTGTGGCTCCCGTAACTCTAAACGAGCCAAGAGTTATGGCCCTCCGAAGAATCGATATCCATAGGGTGCAACATCTACGGTGCAAGGTGCAACATCCGTCCAAAATGACGAAACAGTGCGTACGACCTTTAGAAACGGGTGCAAGGATTGAAGACGGTGCAGTACCATGGTGCACCACTCTCCAGCAATGGTAAATCATAGACCAGCCATGGGGATCCCGTTTTACAGAAAAAATCCTCGTGACGAAAAAACGAAGGGTAAAAAACTTCCATGACCCGATTGAGGTTCGGATAGGATTTTTTGGGTATGAAACTAACCAGCGACGGCTGAAAGCCGTCAGAGCTATAGAACTCACAGATACCTTCGTTTTGACAAGTTATGGCTCCCGTAACTCTAAACGAGCCAAGAGTTATGGCCCTCCGAAGAATCGATATCCACAGGGTGCAACATCTACGATGCAAGGTGCAACATCCGTCCAAAATGACGAAACAGTGCCGTACGACCTTTAGAAATGGGTGCATGGATTGGAAACGGTGCAGTACCATGGTGCACCACTCTCCAGCGTTGGTAAATCATAGACCAGCCACGGGGATCCCGTTTTACAGAAAAAAATCCACGTGACGAAAAAACGAAGGGTAAAAAACTTCCATGACCCGATTGAGGTTCAGATAGGATTTTTTGGCTATGAAACTAACCAGTGATGGCTGAAAGCCGTCATAGCTGTAGAACTCACAGATACCTTCGTTTTGACTGGTTGTGGCTCCCGTAACTCTAAACGAGCCAAGAGTTACGGCCCTCCGAAGAATCGATATCCATAGGGTGCTACATCTATGGTGCAAGGTGCAACATCCGTCCAAAATGACGAAACAGTGCGTACGACCTTTAGAAACGGGTGCATGGATTGAAAACTGTGCAGTACCATGGTGCACCACTCTCCAGCATTGGTAGATCATAGACCAGCCACGGGGATCCCGTTTTACAGAAAAAATCCACGTGACGAAAAAACGAAGGGTAAAAAACTTCCATGACCCGATTGAGGTTCGGATAGGATTTTTTGGGTATGAAACTAACCAGCGACGGCTGAAAGCAGTCACAGCTGTAGAACTCACAAATACCTTCGTTTTGACTGGTTGTGGCTCCCGTAACTCTAAACGAGCCAAGAGTTATGGCCCTTCGAAGAATCGATATCCACAGGGTGCAACATCTACGATGCAAGGTGCAACATCCGTCCAAAATGACGAAACAGTGCCGTACGACCTTTAGAAATGGGTGCATGGATTGGAAACAGTGCAGTACCATGGTGCACCACTCTCTAGCCTTGGTAAATCATAGACCAGCCACGGGGATCCCGTTTTACAGAAAAAATCCACGTGACGAAAAAACAAAGGGTAAAAAACTTCCATGACCCGATTGAGGTTCGGATAGGATTTTTTGGGTATGAAACTAACCAGTGACGGCTGAAAGCTATCACAGCTGTAGTACTCACAGATACCTTCGTTTTGACTGGTTGTGGCTCCCGTAACTCTAAACGAGCCAAGAGTTATGGCCCTCCGAAGAATCGATATCCATAGGGTGCAACATCTACGGTGCAAGGTGCAACATCCGTCCAAAATGACGATACAGTGCGTAAGACCTTTAGAAACGGGTGCATGGATTGAAAACGGTGCAGTACCATGGTGCACCACTCTCCAGCATTGGTAAATCATAGAGCAGCCACGGGGATCACGTTTTGCAGAAAAAATCCACGTGACGAAAAAACGAAGGGTAAAAAACTTCCATGACCCGATTGAGGTTCAGATAGGATTTTTTGGGTGTGAAACTAACCAGTGACGGCTGAAAGCCGTCATAGCTGTAGAACTCACAAATACCTTCGTTTTGACTGGTTGTGGCTTCCGTAACTCTAAACGAGCCAAGAGTTACGGCCGTCCGAAGAATCGATATCCATAGGGTGCAACATCTACGGTGCAAGGTGCAACATCCGTCCAAAATGACGAAACAGTGCGTACGACCTTTAGAAACGGGTGCATGGATTGAAAACGGTGCAGTACCATGGTGCACCACTCTCCAGCATTGGTAAATCATAGACCAGCCACGGGGATCCCGTTTTACAGAAAAAATCCATGTGACGAAAAAACGAAGGGTAAAAAACTTCCATGACCCGATTGAGGTTCGGATAGGATTTTTTGGTATGAAACTGACCAGTGACAGCTGAAAGCGGTCACAGCTCTAGAACTCACAGATACCTTCGTTTTGACTGGTTGTGGCTCCCGTAACTCTAAACGAGCCAAGAGTTATGGCCCTCTGAAGAATTGATATCCATAGGGTGCAACATCTACGGTGCAAGGTGCAACATTCGTCCAAAATGAAGAAACAGTGCCGTAGGACCTTTAGAAAGGGGTGCATGGATTGAAAACGGTGCAGTACCATGGTGCACCACTCTCCAGCGATGGTAAATCATAGACCAGCCACGGGGATCCCGTTTTACAAAAAAAATCCACGTGACGAAAAAACGAAGGGTAAAAAACTTCCGTGACCCGATTGAGGTTCGGATAGGATTTTTTGGGTATGAAACTAACCAGCGACGGCTAAAAGCCGTCATAGCTATAGAACTCACTGATACCTTCGTTTTGACAGGTTATGGCTCCTGTAACTCTAAACGAGCCAAGAGTTATGGCCCTCCGAAGAATCGATATCCACAGGGTGCAACATCTACGGTGCAAGGTGCAACATCCGTCCAAAATGACGAAACAGTGCCGTACGACCTTTACAAATGGGTGCATGGATTGGAAACGGTGCAGTACCATGGTGCACCACTCTCTAGCGTTGGTAAATCATAGACCAGCCACGGGGATCCCGTTTTACAGAAAAAATCCACGTGACGAAAAAACGAAGGGTAAAAAACTTCCATGACCCGATTGAGGTTCGGATAGGATTTTTTGGGTATGAAACTAACCAGTGACGGCTGAAAGCTATCATAGCCGTAGTACTCATAGATACCTTCGTTTTGACTGGTTGTGGCTCCCGCAACTCTAAACGAGCCAAGAGTTATGGCCCTCCGAAGAATCGATATCCATAGGGTGCAACATCTACGGTGCAAGGTGCAACATCCGTCCAAAATGACGAAACAGTGCGTACGACCTTTAGAAATGGGTGCATGGATTGAAAATGGTGCAGTACCATGGTGCACCATTCTCCAGCATTGGTAAATCATAGACCAGCCACGGGGATCCCGTTTTACAAAAAAAATCCACGTGACGAAAAAACGAAGGGTAAAAAACTTCCATGACCCGATTGAGGTTCGGATAGGATTTTTTGGGTATGAAACTAACCAGTGACGGCTGAAAGCCGTCATAGCTGTAGAACTCACAAATACCTTCGTTTTGACTGGTTGTGGCTCCCGTAACTCTAAACGAGCCAAGAGTTACGGCCCTCCGAAGAATCGATATCCATAGGGTGCAACAACTACGGTGCAAGGTGCAACATCCATCCAAAATGACGAAACAGTGCGTACGACCTTTAGAAACGGGTGCATGGATTGAAAACAGTGCAGTACCATGGTGCACCACTCTCCAGCATTGGTAAATCATAGACCAGCCACGGGGATCCCGTTTTACAGAAAAGATCCACGTGACGAAAAAACGAAGGGTAAAAAACTTCCATGACCCGATTGAGGTTCGGATAGGATTTTTTGGGTATGAAACTAACCAGTTACGGTTGAAAGCGGTCACACCTGTAGAACTCACAGATACCTTCGTTTTGACTGGTTGTGGCTCCCGTAACTCTAAACGAGCCAAGAGTTATGGCCCTCCAAAGAATCGATATCCATAGGGTGCAACATCTACGGTGCAAGGTGCAACATCCGTCCAAAATGATGAAACAGTGCGTACGACCTTTAGAAACGGGTGCATGGATTGAAAACGGTGCAGTACCATGGTGCACCACTCTCCAGCATTGGTAAATCATAGAGCAGCCACGGGGATCCCGTTTTACAGAAAAAATCCACGTGACGAAAAAACGAAGGGTAAAAAACTTCCATGACCCGATTGAGGTTCGGATAGGATTTTTTGGGTATGAAACTAACCAGTGACGGCTGAAAGCCGTCATAGCTGTAGAACTCACAAATACCTTCGTTTTGACTGGTTGTGGCTCCCGTAACTCTAAACGAGCCAAGAGTTATGGCCCTCCGAAGAATCGATATCCATAGGGTGCAACATCTACGGTGTAAGGTGCAACATCCGTCCAAAATGATGAAACAGTGCGTACGACCTTTAGAAACGGGTGCATGGATTGAAAACGGTGCAGTACCATGGTGCACCACTCTCCAGCATTGGTAAATCATAGACCAGCCACGGGGATCCCGTTTTACAGAAAAAATCCACGTGACAAAAAAACGAAGGGTAAAAAACTTCCATGACCCGATTGAGGTTCGGATAGGATTTTTTGGGTATGAAACTGACAAGTGACGGCTGAAAGCAGTCACAGCTGTAGAACTCACAGATACCTTCGTTTTGACTGGTTGTGGCTCCCGTAACTCTAAACCAGCCAAGAGTTATGGCCCTCTGAAGAATTGATATCCATAGGGTGCAACATCTACGGTGCAAGGTGCAACATCCGTCCAAAATGAAGAAACAGTGCCGTACGACCTTTAGAAATGGGTGCATGGATTGGAAACGATGCAGTACAATGGTGCACCACCTTCCAGCGATGGTAAATCATAGACCAGCCCCGGGAATTCCCTTTTACAGAAAAATCCACGTGACGAAAAAACGAAGGGTAAAAAACTTCCGTGACCCGATTGAGGTTCGGATAGGATTTTTTGGGTATGAAACTAACCAGCGATGGCGGAAAGCCGTCATAGCTATAGAACTCACAGATACCTTCGTTTTGACAGGTTGTGGCTCGTGTAACTCTAAACGAGCCAAGAGTTATGGCCATCCGAAGAATCGATATCCACAGGGTGCAACATCTACGGTGCAAGGTGCATGTTATCCCAACTTTTGGCAAAGTTGAGATATCCAAAATTTACTAGAAATCAATGATTACTATTCATGAATATCAACCATGCATTGCAGGATAACCATGGATATCGATGAATTTTGTCCGAGTCAAGAACGGGCCACAATTGATAGGACACGACAAGAAAGATCATAGAAGTCTGCATCTCAAATTTCAAGTCAATCCGAGGTCGTATGCTCAAGTTATGATGGATTCAAGTTGAGAAAGATGAACATTGATTAGTTCGAACCCGTCACCCTTGACCTAGTTCGAAACCAAGAAATAAGGCCGCACCTCGAATCCATAAGCTTATGCCCCAGTTCGAATCGATGGAGTTCGCATCCATCGGTTCGAAACCATCTAGTTCGAACCCACCTGCGTTCGAACCGATAACACAGCAATGCCACACTCGAACCCATCAGGTTCGAGTCCATCTAGTTCGCATCCATCGGTTCGACTCCACTTCGAACCCAACTAGTTCGAACCCACCATGTTCGAATCACGACGTTCGAATCCATCAGCTAGAACCTCGCTTCGACTCCATCAAGTAAACCCCCAGATAGCCTTACTCCGAATCCATCCACGACCTAACTTCGAACCCATCACAAAGCCATGCTTCGAACCCATCACAAAGCCATGCTTCGAACCCATCCGTGATATCAACTTCGAACCCATCCTGTGTAGCTTCATTCGAACCCACTAGGTCAACCACGATGACGTGTCTTCCATCGGTTCGAATTCGCCGAGATATATGGAGTCGAAGCGGTCAACACGGAGTGAAGTCCGCATCGATTCGAAGTTTGCGCTCCACGTCACCACGAAGTCGCATGCTATGATGGATACGAAGCCATCGATTCGAACACATGGGTTCGAGCCAAACAGCTATCCCATAAATCCAATTTCGAATCCATCATATCTCCCAACCTGCTGATCCAAATGCCATGAAATTTTCACAGATGCTTGCATACATGATGAAGAATGTCCACGCCAAATTTCACTTCGATTGGACGAATTCTTGATCGGTTCGAAAGGAGTTCGAACCGATGCCAAAGTGGGCCCAAACTTCCGGAGACCGTACGTATGGGCCCCCTCACGTGCCAGAAGAGGTCTCCCGAGTTTTCAGCGAGATAGCAGAAGCCTACGCCTATAAATAGACCTCCAGGTCATTCAAAAAAGGGACTGGATTCTCTTTGGCAAGATCAAGACTCCGAAGCATCAAGACTCCACCAAGGCTCTGCTTTGCACTCAACAACCACTGTTGTACTTGAATTTCAGAACTACAATTCATTGTAATCCGCTGTAATCGATTGTAATCAGCGAAGAACATCAATAAAAGTGAAAACCTTTGAAGTGGACGTAGGCCGGAGATAGCCGAACCACTATAAATCGTGTGTTCTTGTTTACATTTACTATTTTGCTACTTAGATCTGTGATTTGTGTTTGGATATCGTTGATTTATATTCCAACACTGGTGCTTTCACATTCATTGGGGTTTGTGACTAATTTTGGTGCAAACACTTTGGTGCTTTCACTGAGAAGAACTAGCACCCGCTACACCAGATTCGGCATTCAGATTCAAAAGTTCGAAGAACTCCAATCCGGAAACAATGACTCGACAAACAAGACAAAGGTTTGATAGGAGCCAACAAGGAGGAAGCCAAGAAGCATCCTCTGGATCAAGAGAAGGACCGGCTTCCGTCTACATCACTAGAGACGAGATGGAGGCTATGGCTAATTCACTACGCGAGAGCATGATGAAAACTCAACAAGAGATGCTGCAGAATTTTCTCGAGCAAATAAGGGCAGCAAACGTTCAAAACCTTAGACCAACTACAACAGCTACAAGTGCGGGACAAGGAATCAGGATTGCAGAACCAAACGAAGGACAGGCTCAAGGCCAGAATACAGGAATTGAAGGTGGTCAGCAAGGCCTTGGGGGCAGACCCTCAGGGTCCGATACTGGAAGGCCAACGGACGGAGCTCAACAGGCTGGAGCCAATGCTTACGCTAACGAGCCACCAGAAGAATACGTACCAGAATTCCCTTCAAGGCTCGGGGGGCAGGACAGAAACTTGACAAGGGGGAAACCCCTAGACGGAGATGAGAGAATGATAGGCCTAATGCGAAGAATCATGAGAGGAGGATTGCCTAGATGAGGCCTAGAAGAAGTTAGTCGGAGTCCATTCACTCCGAATATCCGAAACGCAAGGAACCCTCCGAAGTTCAAATTACCAGCGCTAGATCCCTATGACGGAAGGTCAGACCCGACAATGCATATTACAAGATATATCAGGCACATGGAAGTGCTGGGGGCATCCGAAGAAGTAATGGCACGATGCTTCCCTCTATATTTGACAGATTTAGCTTCACTATGGTTCAGACAACTAGAGACTGGATCAATCGGAACATGGAGCGAGCTTGTAGATTGCTTCATGAGACAGTTCAGGGTCCATGTAACGCGACCCAAGAGTGTGATGACCTTGGCATCAATCAAGCAGAGGACCGGAGAGTCCATAAAAGATTTTCTACTCAGATTCAATGTGACGGTGACTTATGTGGATCGCCCGGATCCATCAATGATTTTAATGGCGGCGGTGGCAGGAGTCGTGGAAGGTACCAAGTTTAAAGATTCTCTAACAAAAGATCCACCACAAGATCTTGGAGAATTCTTTCATAAAGCTGAAAAGTTCATTCGGTTAGAAGAATCACGAGTCGAGAGTCGTGAAATAAATGCCACGAAAAGCGTAGGAACCTCTAGAGAGCAGTCCGGAGCGGACAAGGGAAAAAGGAAACAGGATGACAGACATGATGGTCCTAATAAACGGAAGAAATTCCGAGAACCAAGATTCAGGCAGTACACAGATCTGAATACAAGCCTAGAAAGAGTCTTCACTGAAACCAGGGGGCAACTTCACTATCGAAAGCCACCTGTAAGGGATCCCACCGAGCGGGAGCGCAGGACTGGAAAATATTGCTTGTTCCATGAGCTGGATGGGCACACCACAGATGAATGCCGTCACCTGAAGGATGAGGTGGAAGAGCATGCCAGAGGTGGTAGATTGCCACAATATGTCAGAGAACGGACAGCGGCAACGAGACCTGAACAACTGCCGCCTCCACCTTGCAGGAACGATCCTGGATCGGGATCACGACTCGTCATCAACTGATCAAAGATGGCAAGGGCCAAGTCCAGGATTTGGACTTCGGTCGAATAACTTTATTTAGATTTATTTTCAGAATAAACGGTTACTCCACTTACACATGTACGGGAACCGGAGAGATCCCTAGGCATGCTCTGAGATGGAGATAAACCGCTACGCCCGGAGAGGCAATCATTAGTTTTCTCGTGATGTTTGAGATTGAACATCTAGAACTTGAATTTTAATGAATGAATTAGAACTACTTGCAATAAACCTTTTGACCGGAGAGTCAGAGGATGAACATTAAATTCCAATATAAACATGATCGCTTTATGACCCTACCCGGAGAGACGGGGTCCGTAGTGCAAGAAGTGAGTTGCTTCGCCGGAGAGCGACAGGATCGACTCACTTAAGCGCTGTTTCCCCTTCACCGGAGAGTGACAGGATGGGATCCAGCAAGAGCCCGGAGAGGCTATGATCGGTCTCGAACGACCATGACATCGCTTAATGTTCAGATACACTGAACCGGAGTGCAAGAAGTGAGTTGCTTCGCCGGAGAGCGACAGGATCGACTCACTTAAGCGCTGTTTCCCCTTCACCGGAGAGTGACAGGATGGGATACAGCAAGAGCCCGGAGAGGCTATGATCGGTCCCGAACGACCATGATATCGCTATACGTCCTAAATGGGACCAGAGTGCAAGGGATAGAAGACAACGCCAGAGAGTATTAGGATCTTTCTATTCAATCACTAAGTCTAGAATGGACTTAGTAAGGGTTTTTGAGCAGCCAATAATGGTCCAGAGAGACTACGAAACTTCATTCTCAACTCCTACGGGAAGATCGAATATTGATTTGGCTTCGAACAGCCACAAACTTGATTGATAATACCGCAGCTATGAATGAAACATGAATTTATTACACTTGATATAAGACCGTTCAAAACATACCTTTTACAAAAAGGCATGTTTTGGGGGGCAAAATGTTATCCCAACTTTTGGCAAAGTTGAGATATCCAAAATTTACTAGAAATCAATGATTACTATTCATGAATATCAACCATGCATTGCAGGATAACCATGGATATCGATGAATTTTGTCCGAGTCCAGAACGGGCCACAATTGATAGGACACGACAAGAAAGATCATAGAAGTCTGCATCTCAAATTTCAAGTCAATCCGAGGTCGTATGCTCAAGTTATGATGGATTCAAGTTGAGAAAGATGAACATTGATTAGTTCGAACCCGTCACCCTTGACCTAGTTCGAAACCAAGAAATAAGGCCGCACCTCGAATCCATAAGCATATGCCCCAGTTCGAGTCGATGGAGTTCGCATCCATCGGTTCGAAACCATCTAGTTCGAACCCACCTGCGTTCGAACCGATAACACAGCAATGCCACACTCGAACCCATCAGGTTCGAGTCCATCTAGTTCGCATCCATCGGTTCGACTCCACTTCGAACCCAACTAGTTCGAACCCACCATGTTCGAATCACGACGATCGAATCCATCAGCTAGAACCTCGCTTCGACTCCATCAAGTAAACCCCCAGATAGCCTTACTCCGAATCCATCCACGACCTAACTTCGAACCCATCACAAAGCCATGCTTCGAACCCATCACAAAGCCATGCTTCGAACCCATCCGTGATATCATCTTCGAACCCATCCTGTGTAGCTTCATTCGAACCCACTAGGTCAACCACGATGACGTGTCTTCCATCGGTTCGAATTCGCCGAGATATATGGAGTCGAAGCGGTCAACACGGAGTGAAGTCCGGATCGATTCGAAGTTTGCGCTCCACGTCACCACGAAGTCGCGTGCTATGATGGATTCGAAGCCATCGATTCGAACACATGGGTTCGAACCAAACAGCTATCCCATAAATCCAATTTCGAATCCATCATATCTCCCAACCTGCTGATCCAAATGCCATGAAATTTTCACAGATGCTTGCATACATGATGAAGAATGTCCACGCCAAATTTCACCTCGATTGGACGAATTCTTGATCGGTTCGAAAGGAGTTCGAACCGATGCCAAAGTGGGCCCAAACTTCCCGAGACCGTACGTATGGGCCCCCTCACGTGCCAGAAGAGGTCTCCCGAGTTTTCAGTGAGATAGCAGCAGCCTACGCCTATAAATAGACCTCCAGGTCATTCAGAAAAGGGACTGGATTCTCTTTGGCAAGATCAAGACTCCGAAGCATCAAGACTCTACCAAGGCTCTGCTTTGCACTCAACAACCACTGTTGTATTTGAATTTCAGAACTACAATTCATTGTAATCCGCTGTAATCGATTGTAATCAGCGAAGAACATCAATAAAAGTGAAAACCTTTGAAGTGGACGTAGGCCGGAGATAGCCGAACCACTATAAATCGTGTGTTCTTGTTTACATTTACTATTTTGCTACTTAGATCTGTGATTTGTGTTTGGATATCGTTGATTTATATTCCAACACTGGTGCTTTCACATTCATTGGGGTTTGTGACCAATTTTGGTGCAAACAGTGCAACATCCGTCCAAAATGACGAAACAGTGCCGTACGACCTTTAGAAATGGGTGCATGGATTGGAAACGGTGCAGTACCATGGTGCACCACTCTCTAGCGTTGGTAAATCATAGACCAGCCACGGGGATCCCGTTTTACAGAAAAAATCCACGTGACGAAAAAACGAAGGGTAAAAAACTTCCATGACCCGATTGAGGTTCGGATAGGATTTTTTGGGTATGAAACTAACCAGTGACGGCTGAAAGCGGTCACAGCTGTAGAACTCACAGATACCTTCGTTTTGACTGGTTGTGGCTCCCGTAACTCTAAACGAGCCAAGAGTTATGGCCCTCCGAAGAATCGATATCCATAGGGTGCAACATCTACGGTGCAAGGTGCAACATCCGTCCAAAATGACGAAACAGTGTGTTCGGACGACGGAAATTCTATCGGATTAGAAAACCGTCGAACGAATTTAGATTTAAAAATAACCGCAAGCGCACGGTGTACGAATGTAGCACGCGGCGAATACGGGTCGATCCGCAGGGAATTGATGATTTTAAAATTCTATTCAATCAAATTATACCAAAGTCGAGAATGTGATTAGTTAAAAATGTAAGAAACTAACAAAAACTAGCAAAAGAAAAATTGATAAAAAATGTGAGGGTTTAAGAACAATTTAGAGATAAATCCACTCTCTAGATCACATAAATCAACAAAATGAAGTTATGATCTCTCTTTTCTTTTCATTAGTGTAATTAGTTGATGTGCTTATCATAAGTATGGTATATTTGTGCTATTAATTAGCCCAATATAAACCATCAAACTATAACACAACCACTAATACACTTCTAAATGTCATAAAATATGACAACAAAGTTGAAAGCAAAATCTATTTTAAGCATAGCCTATTAACTATTGTTTAGAAATATAGGCTATCAAATTTCAATTTCAACATTCACTTCTTTGCCATAATCATATTTAGATGAAGAGGCAATTTGTGTTATGTTTGTTTAAGCATAGTCTATTTGATATGATCAACATAGGCTATCAAATTCAAAGCAAAACAATCATCATTAAACCACTTCAATCATTCTCATTAAGCACAAAAAGAGAGCATAAACATCAAGTTAAGTTGAAGCTACATGATTAGAGAGCTTCATTACCCCTAAATTGAAGGGGTTTAGCCTCTCATATTTGTTATCAAAACAACCAATGTAGCTTTCAACATGAAAGAATAAGAAAAGAAAAAGAGAACAAAATTAAATGAAAAAAACTATTCTACTTGCATGAAAGTAAATCTACACTACAACATGAAAGTAAATAAGCATGAAAAGAAAAAGAACATGTATTGAAGTTGCATAAAAAAATTACATAAAAGAAAAATGGCTAAGTAGCCATGGAAAAGAGAAGAGAGCTTTCTTTTATTTGATCTAAAACTAAACTAAAGAGAAGGAGGCCTAAAAGAGACTAAGAAGAAGAGGAGAATGTTACATGAAACATAAGGGGTATATATACAAGTTTAAAACCCTAATTCCTATTTTTGGGGAATGCCCAAAATGCCCATGAGAAAGTGTGGAGGCCAAGTTATCATTAGCATGTTTTAATCCCCACTTAAATGTACATGAAGCCATTAAATCCATAAGCATGTGCATTAGCCTTTAATTTGTACATTAAGGTATGTGGGTAGGTGGGGTCCTCCATGATCTTCACTTTGAATTATTTCCATCTTCATTCCTTTGTATTGATTTTGTGCATGCATATCTTCATGAAACCTCTTGTAAAAGTCACCAAATTTCCTACAAAAAACATAGAAAATTCTAAGTAAATTTTCACAATTTAATAAATATACAAAAATGACCATTTTGCCCCTGGATGAAGATGAATATGTGACAATTTCAAATAATATGAATTTTGGTTTAAACAAGTTAAAATACCCAATATGATCATTTATTTAATTTAAAAAGAATACATATGGTGGTAAAAATATGCACATTTACATACACATCACAGTGCGTACGACCTTTAGAAATGGGTGCATGGATTGAAAACGGTGCAGTACCATGGTGCACCACTCTCCAGCATTGGTAAATCATAGACCAGCCACGGGGATCCCGTTTTACAGAAAAAATCCACGTGACGAAAAAACGAAGGGTAAAAAACATCCATGACCCGATTGAGGTTCGGATAGGATTTTTTGGGTATGAAACAGACCAGTGACGGCTGAAAGCGGTCACAGCTGTAGAACTCACAGATACCTTCATTTTGACTGGTTGTGGCTCCCGTAACTCTAAACGAGCCAAGAGTTATGGCCCTCTGAATAATTGATATCCATAGGGTGCAACATCTACGGTGCAAGGTGCAACATCCGTCCAAAATGAAGAAACAGTGCCGTACGACCTTTAGAAATGGGTGCATGGATTGGAAACGGTGCAGTACCATGGTGCACCACTCTCCAGCGATGGTAAATCATAGACCAGCCACGGGAATTCCCTTTTACAGAAAAATCCACGTGACGAAAAAACGAAGGGTTAAAAACTTCCGTGACCCGATTGAGGTTCGGATAGGATTTTCTGTGTATGAAACTAACCAGCGACGGCTGAAAGCCATCATAGCTATAGAACTCACAGATACCTTCGTTTTGACAGGTTATGGCTCCTGTAACTCTAAACGAGCCAAGAGTTATGGCCCTCCGAAGAATCGATATCCACAGGGTGCAACATCTACGGTGCAAGGTGCAACATCCGTCCAAAATGACGAAACAGTGCCGTACGACCTTTAGAAATGGGTGCATGGATTGGAAACGGTGCAGTACCATGGTGCACCACTCTCTAGCGTTGGTAAATCATAGACCAGCCACGGGGATCCCGTTTTACAGAAAAAATCAACGTGACGAAAAAACGAAGGGTAAAAAACTTCCATGACCCGATTGAGGTTCGGATAGGATTTTTTGGGTATGAAACTAACCAGTGACGGCTGAAAGCTATCACAGCTGTAGTACTCACAGATACCTTCGTTTTGACTGGTTGTGGCTCCGTAACCTTAAACGAACCAAGAGTTATAGCCCTCCGAAGAATCGATATCCATAGGGTGCAACATCTACGGTGCAAGGTGCAACATCCGTCCAAAATGACGAAACAATGCGCACGAGCTTTAGAAATGGGTGCATGGATTGAAAATGGTGCAGTACCATGGTGCACCACTCTCCAGCATTGGTAAATCATAGACCAGCCACGGGGATCCCGTTTTACAGAAAAAATCCACGTGACGAAAAAAACGAAGGGTAAAAAACTTCCATGACCCGATTGAGGTTCGGATAGGATTTTTTGGGTATGAAACTAAGCAGTGACGGCTGAAAGCCGTCATAGCTGTAGAACTCACAGATACCTTCGTTTTGACTGGTTGTGGCTCCCGTAACTCAAAACGAGCCAAGAGTTATGGCCCTCCGAAGAATCGATATCCATAGGGTGCAACATCTACGGTGCAAGGTGCAACATCCGTCCAAAATGACGTAACAGTGCCGTACGACCTTTAGAAATGGGTGCATGGATTGGAAACGGTGCAGTACCATGGTGCACCACTCTCCAGCGTTGGTAAGTCATAGACCAGACACGGGGATCCCGTTTTACAGAAAAAATCCACGTGACGAAAAAACGAAGGGCAAAAAACTTCCATGACCCTATTGAGGTTCGGATAGCATTTATTGGGTATGAAACTAACCAGTGACGGCTGAAAGTAGTCACAGATGTAGAACTCACAGATACCTTCGTTTTGACTGGTTGTGGCTCCCGTAACTCTAAACGAGCCAAGAGTTATGGCCCTCCGAAGAATCGATATCCATAGGGTGCAACATCTACGGTGCAAGGTGCAACATCCGTCCAAAATGATAAAACAGTGCCGTACGCCCTTTAGAAATGGGTGCATGGATTGGAAACGGTGCAGTACCATGGTGCATCACTCTCCAGCGATGGTAAATCATAGACCAGCCACGGGAATTCCATTTTACGGAAAAATCCATGTGATGAAAAAACGAAGGGTAAAAAACTTCCATGACTCGATTGAGGTTCGGATAGGATTTTTTGGGTATGAAACTAACCATTGATGGCTAAAAGCCATCACAGCTGTAGAACTCATAGATACCTTCGTTTTGACAGGTTATGGCTCCCGTAACTCTAAACGAG
Organism: Allium cepa; assembly: GCA_030765085.1. Classification (NCBI taxonomy): domain Eukaryota; kingdom Viridiplantae; phylum Streptophyta; class Magnoliopsida; order Asparagales; family Amaryllidaceae; genus Allium; species Allium cepa. Next base: position 28,806,393 of record CM060943.1, on the reverse strand, counting down.
CCAAGAGTTATGGCCCTCCGAAGAATCGATATCCACAGCGTGCAACATCTAAGGTGCAAGGTGCAACATCCGTCCAAAATGACGAAACAGTGCCGTACGACCTTTAGAAATGGTTGCATGGATTGGAAACGGTGCAGTACCATGGTGCACCACTCTCCAGCGTTGGTAAATCATAGACCAGCCACGGGGATCCCGTTTTACAGAAAAAATCCACGTGACGAAAAAACGAAGGGTAAAAAACTTCCATGACCCGATTTAGGTTCGGATAGGATTTTTTCGTTATGAAACTAACCAGTGACGGCTGAAAGCTGTCACAGATGTAGAACTCACAGATACCTTCGTTTTGACTGGTTGTGGCTCCTGTAACTCTAAACGAGCCAAGAGTTATGGCCCTCCGAAGAATCGATATCCACAGGGTGCAACATCTACGGTGCAAGGTGCAACATCCGTCCAAAATGACGAAACAGTGCTGTACGACCTTTAGAAATGGGTGCATGGATTGGAAACGGTGCAGTACCATGGTGCACCACTCTCCAGCGTTGGTAAATCATAGACCAGACACGGGGATCCCGTTTTACAGAAAAAATCCACGTGACGAAAAAACGAAGGGCAAAAAACTTCCATGACCCGATTGAGGTTCGGATAGGATTTATTGGGTATGAAACTAACCAGTGATGGCTGAAAGCAGTCGCAGCTGTAGAACTCACAGATACCTTCGTTTTGACTGGTTGTGGCTCCCGTAACTCCAAACGAGCCAAGAGTTATGGCCCTCCGAAGAATCGATATCCATAGGGTGCAACATCTACGGTGCAAGGTTCAACATCCGTCCAAAATGACGAAACAGTGCCGTACGACCTTTAGAAATGGGTGCATGGATCGGAAACGGTGCAGTACCATGGTGCATCACTCTCTAGCGATGGTAAATCATAGACCAGCCACGAGAATTCCCTTTTACAGAAAAATCCACGTGACGAAAAAACGAAGGGTAAAAAACTTCCGTGACCCGATTGAGGTTCAGATAGGATTTTTTGGGTATGAAACTAAACAGTGACAGCTGAAAGCTGTCACAGATGTAGAACTCACAGATACCTTCATTTTGACTGGTTGTGGCTCCCGTAACTCTAAACGAGCCAAGAGTTATGGCCCTCCGAAGAATCGATATCCATAGGGTGCAACATCTACGGTGCAAGGTGCAACATCCTTCCAAAATGACGAAACCGTGCGTACGACCATTAGAAACGGGTGCATGGATTGAAAACGGTGCAGTACCATGGTGCACCACTCTCCAGCATTGGTAAATCATATACCAGCCACGGGGATCCCGTTTTACAGAAAAAATCCACGTGACGAAAAAACGAAGGGTAAAAAACTTCCATGACCCGATTGAGGTTCGGATAGGATTTTTTGGGTATGAAACTAACCAGTGACGGCTGAAAGCCGTCATTGTTGTAGAACTCACAGATACCTTCGTTTTGACTGGTTGTGGCTCCCGTAACTCAAAACGAGCCAAGAGTTATGGCCCTCCGAAGAATCGATATCCATAGGGTGCAACATCTACGGTGCAAGGTGCAACATCCGTCCAAAATGACGAAACAGTGCCGTACGACCTTTAGAAATGGGTGCATGGATTGGAAACGGTGCAGTACCATGGTGCACCACTCTCCAGCGTTGGTAAATCATAGACCAGACACGGGGATCCCGTTTTACAGAAAAAATCCACGTGACGAAAAAACGAAGGGCAAAAAACTTCCATGACCCGATTGAGGTTCGGATAGGAATTATTGGGTATGAAACTAACCAGTGACGGCTGAAAGTAGTCACAGATGTAGAACTCACAGATACCTTCATTTTGACTGGTTGTGGCTCCCGTAACTCTAAACGAGCCAAGAGTTATGGCCCTCCGAAGAATCGATATCCATAGGGTGCAACATATACGGTGCAAGGTGCAACATCCGTCCAAAATGACGAAACAGTGCCGTACGACCTTTAGAAATGGGTGCATGGATTGGAAACGGTGCAGTACCATGGTCATCACTCTCCAGCGATGGTAAATCATAGACCAGCCACGGGAATTCCCTTTTACAGAAAAATCCACGTGACGAAAAAACGAAGGGTAAAAAATTTCCATGACTCGATTGAGGTTCGGATAGGATTTTTTGGGTATGAAACTAACCAGTGATGGCTAAAAGCCGTCACAGCTGTAGAACTCACAGATACCTTCGTTTTGACAGGTTATGGCTCCCGTAACTCTAAACGAGCCAAGAGTTATGGCCCTCCGAAGAATCGATATCCACAGGGTGCAACATCTACGGTGCAAGGTGCAACATCCGTCCAAAATGAAGAAACAGTGCCGTACGACCTTTAGAAATGGGTGCATGGATTGGAAACGGTGCAGTACCATGGTGCACCACTCTCCAGCGTTGGTAAATCATAGACCAGCCACGGGGATCCCGTTTTACAGAAAAAATCCACGTGACGAAAAAACGAAGGGTAAAAAACTTCCATGACCCGATTGAGGTTCGGATAGGATTTTTTCGGTATGAAACTAACCAGTGACGGCTGAAAGCTGTCACAGATGTAGAACTCACAGATACCTTCGTTTTGACTGGTTGTGGCTCCCGTAACTCTAAACGAGCCAAGAGTTATGGCCCTCCGACGAATCGATATCCACAGGGTGCAACATCTACGGTGCAAGGTGCAACATCCGTCCAAAATGACGAAACAGTGTTGTACGACCTTTAGAAATGGGTGCACGGATTTGAAACGGTGCAGTACCATGGTGCACCACTCTCCAGCGTTGGTAAATCATAGACCAGACACGGGGATCCCGTTTTACAGAAAAAATCCACGTGACGAAAAAACGAAGGGCAAAAAACTTCCATGACCCGATTGAGGTTCGGATAGGATTTATTGGGTATGAAACTAACTAGTGACGGCTGAAAGCAGTCGCAGCTGTAGAACTCACAGATACCTTCGTTTTGACTGGTTGTGGCTCCCGTAACTCCAAACGAGCCAAGAGTTATGGCCCTCCGAAGAATTGATATCCATAGGGTGCAACATCTACGGTGCAAGGTGCAACATCCGTCCAAAATGACGAAACAGTGCCGTACGACCTTTAGAAATGGGTGCATGGATTGGAAACGGTGCAGTACCATGGTGCATCACTCTCTAGCGATGGTAAATCATAGACCAGCCACGAGAATTCCCTTTTACAGAAAAATCCACGTGACGAAAAAACGAAGGGTAAAAAACTTCCGTGACCCGATTGAAGTTCAGATAGGATTTTTTGGGTATGAAACTAACCAGTGACAGCTGAAAGCTGTCACAGATGTAGAACTCACAGATACCTTCATTTTGACTGGTTGTGGCTCCCGTAACTCTTAACGAGCCAAGAGTTATGGCCCTCCGAAGAATCGATATCCATAGGGTGCAACATCTACGTTGCAAGGTGCAACATCCTTCCAAAATGACGAAACAGTGCGTACGACCATTAGAAACGGGTGCATGGATTGAAAACGGTGCAGTACCATGGTGCACCACTCTCCAGCATTGGTAAATCATATACCAGCCACGGGGATCCCGTTTTACAGAAAAAATCCACGTGATGAAAAAACGAAGGGTAAAAAACTTCCATGACCCGATTGAGGTTCGGATAGGATTTTTTGGGTATGAAACTAACCAGTAACGGTTGAAAGCTGTCACAGCTGTAGAACTCACAAATACCTTCGTTTTGACTGGTTGTGGCTCCCGTAACTCTAAACGAGCCAAGAGTTATGGCCCTCCGATGAATTGATATCCATAGGGTACAACATCTACGGTGCAAGGTGCAACATCCGTCCAAAATGAAGAAACAGTGTCGTACGACCTTTAGAAATGGGTGAATGGATTGGAAACGGTGCAGTACCATAGTGCACCACTCTCCAGCGATGGTAAATCATAGGCCAGCCACGGGAATTCCCTTTTACAGAAAAATCCACGTGACGAAAAAACGAAGGGTAAAAAACTTCCATGACCCAATTGAGGTTCGGATAAGATTTTTTGGGTATGAAACTAACCAGCGACGGCTGAAAGCCGCCATAGCTATAGAACTCACAGATACCATCTTTTTGACAGGTTATGGCTCCCGTAACTCTAAACGAGCCAAGAGTTATGGCCCTCCGAAGAATCGATATCCACAGGGTGCGACATTTACGGTGCAAGGTGCAACATCCGTCCGAAATGACGAAACAGTGCCGTACGACCTTTAGAAACGGGTGCATGGATTGGAAACGGTGCAATACCATGGTGCACCACTCTCCAGCGTTGGTAAATCATAGACCAGCCGTGGGGATCCCGTTTTACAGAAAAAATCCACGTGACGAAAAAACGAAGGGTAAAAAACTTCCATGACCCGATTGAGGTTCGGATAGGATTTTTTGGGTATGAAACTAACCAGTGACGGCTCAAAGCAGTAACGGATGTAGAACTCACAAATACCTTCGTTTTGACTGGTTGTGGCTCCCGTAACTCTAAACGAGCCAAGAGTTACGGCCCTCCGAAGAATCGATATCCATAGGGTGCAACATCTACGGTGCAAGGTGCAACATCCGTTCAAAATGACGAAACAGTGCCGTACGAGCTTTAGAAATGGGTGCATGGATTGGAAACGGAGCAGTACCATGGTGCACCACTGTCCAGCGATGGTAAATCATAGACCAGCCACGGGAATTCCCTTTTACAGAAAAAATCCACGTGACGAAAAAACGAAGGGTAAAAAATTTCCATGACCCGATTGAGGTTCGGATAGGATATTTTGGATATGAAACTAACCAGTGACGGCTGAAAGCCGTCACAGCTGTAGAACTCACAAATACCTTCGTTTTTACTGTTTGTGGCTCCCGTAACTCTAAACGAGCCAAGAGTTACGGCCCTCCGAAGAATCGATATCCATAGGGTGCAACATCTACGGTGCAAGGTGCAACATCCGTTCAAAATTACGAAACAGTGTCGTACGAGCTTTAGAAATGGGTGCATGGATTGGAAACGGTGCAGTACCATGGTGCACCACTCTCCAGCGATGGTAAAACATAGACCAGCCATGGGAATTCCCTTATACAGAAAAAATCCACGTGACGAAAAAACGAAGGGTAAAAAACTTCCATGACCCGATTGAGGTTCGGATAGGATTTTTTGGGTATGAAACTAACCAGTGACGGCTGATAGCCGTCATAGCTGTAGAACTCACAGATACCTTCGTTTTGACTGGTTATGGCTCCCGTAGCTCTAAACGAGCCAAGAGTTATGGCCCTCCGAATAATCGATATCCATAGGGTGCAACATCTACGGTGCAAGGTGCAACATCCGTCCAAAATGACGAAACAGTGTCGTACGACCTTTAGAAATGGGTGAATGGATTGCAAACGGTGCAGTACCATGGTGCACCACTCTCCAGCTGTGGTAAATCATAGACTAGCCATGGGAATTCACTTTTACAGAAAAAATCCACGTGACGAAAAAACAAAGGGTAAAAAACTTCCATGACCCGATTGAGGTTCGGATAGGATTTTTTGGGTATGAAACTAACCAGTGACGGCTGAAAGCCGTCATAGCTGTAGAACTCACAAATACCTTCGTTTTGACTGGTTGTGGCTACCGTAACTCTAAACGAGCCAAGAGTTACGGCCCTCCGAAGAATCGATATCCATAGGGTGCAACATCTACGGTGCAAGGTGCAACATCCGTTCAAAATGACGAAACAGTGTCGTACGAGCTTTAGAAATGGGTGCATGGATTGGAAACGGTGCAGTACCATGGTGCACCATTCTCCAGCGATGGTAAATCATAGACCAGCCATGGGAATTCCCTTATACAGAAAAAATCCACGTGACGAAAAAACGAAGGGTAAAAAACTTCCATGACCCGATTGAGGTTCGGATAGGATTTTTTGGGTATGAAACTAACCAGTGACGGCTGATAGCTATCATAGCTATAGAACTCACAAATACCTTCGTTTTGACTGGTTATGGCTCCCGTAACTCTAAACGAGCCAAGAGTTATGGCCCTCCGAAGAATCGATATCCATAGGGTGCAACATCTACGGTGCAAGGTGCAACATCCGTCCAAAATGACCAAACAGTGCCGTACGACCTTTAGAAATGGGTGCATGGATTGCAAATGGTGCAGTACCATGGTGAACCACTCTCCAGCTGTGGTAAATCATAGACTAGCCATGGGAATTCCCTTCTACAGAAAAAATCCACGTGACGAAAAAACGAAGGGTAAAAAACTTCCATGACCCGATTGAGGTTCGGATACGATATTTTGGGTATGAAACTAACCAGTGATGGCTGAAAGCAGTCATAGCCGTAGAACTCACAAATACCTTCGTTTTGATTGGTTGTGGCTCCCGTAACTCTAAACGAGCCAAGAGTTACGGCCCTCCGAAGAATCGATATCCATAGGGTGCAACATCTATGGTGCAAGGTGCAACATCCGTTCAAAATGACGAAACAGTGCCGTACGAGCTTTAGAAATGGGTGCATGGATTGGAAACGGTGCAGTACAATGGTGCACCACTCTCCAGCGATGGTAAATTATAGACCAGCCATGGGAATTCCCTTTTACAGAAAAAATCCACGTGGCGAAAAAACGAAGGGTAAAAAACTTCCATGACCCGATTGAGGTTCGGATAGGATTTTTGGGTATGAAACTAACCAGTGACGGCTGAAAGCCATCATAGCTGTAGAACTCACAAATACCTTCGTTTTGACTGGTTGTGGCTCCCGTAACTCTAAACGAGCCAAGAGTTACGGCCCTCCGAAGAATCGATATCCATACGGTGCAACATCTACGGTGCAAGGTGCAACATCCGTTCAAAATGACGAAACAGTGCCGTACAAGCTTTAGAAATGGGTGCATGGATTGGAAACGGTGCAGTACCATGGTGCACCACTCTCCAGCGATGGTAAATCATAGACCAGCCATGGGAATTCCCTTTTACAGAAAAAATCCATGTGACGAAAAAACGAAGGGTAAAAACCATCCATGACCTGATTGAGGTTCGGATAGTATTTTTTGGGTATGAAACTAACCAGTGACGGCTGAAAGTAGTCATAGCTGTAGAACTCACAGATACCTTCGTTTTGACTGGTTATGGCTCCCGTAACTCTAAACGAGCCAAGAGTTACGACCCTCCGAAGAATCGATATCCATTGGGTGCAACATCTACGGTGCAAGGTGCAACATCCGTCCAAAATGACGAAACAGTGCCGTACGAGCTTTTGAAATGGGTGCATGGATTGGAAACGGTGCAGTACCATGGTGCACCACTCTCCAGCGATGGTAAATCATAGACCAGCCACGGGAATTCCCTTTTACAAAAAAAATCCACGTGACGAAAAAACGAACGGTAAAAAACTTCCATGACCCGATTGAGGTTCGGATAGGATTTTTGGGTATGAAACTAACCAGTGACGGCTGAAAGCCGTCATAGCTGTAGAACTCACAAATACCTTCGTTTTGACTGGTTGTGGCTACCGTAACTCTAAACGAGCCAAGAGTTACGGCCCTCCGAAGAATCGATATCCATAGGGTGCAACATCTACAGTGCAAGGTGCAACATCCGTTCAAAATTACGAAACAGTGTCGTACGAGCTTTAGAAATGGGTGCATGGATTGGAAACGATGCAGTACCATGGTGCACCACTCTCCAGCGATGGTAAATCATAGACCAGCCATGGGAATTCCCTTATACAGAAAAAATCCGCGTGACGAATAAACGAAGGGTAAAAAACTTCCATGACCCGATTGAGGTTCGGATAGGATTTTTTGGGAATGAAACTAACCAGTGACGGCTGATAGCTGTCATAGCTGTAGAACTCACAGATACCTTCATTTTGACTGGTTATGGCTCCCGTGACTCTAAACGAGCCAAGAGTTATGGACCTCCGAGGAATCGATATCCATAGGGTGCAACATCTACGGTGCAAGGTGCAACATCCGTCCAAAATGACGAAACAGTGCCGTACGACCTTTAGAAATGGGTGAATGGATTGCAAACGGTGCAGTACCATGGTGCACCACTCTCCAGCTGTGGTAAATCATAGACTAGGCATGGGAATTCCCTTTTATAGAAAAAATCCACGTGACGAAAAAACGAAGGGTAAAAAACATCCATGACCCGATTGAGGTTCGGATAGGATTTTTTGGGTATGAAACTAACCAGTGACGGCTAAAAGCTGTCATAGCTGTAGAACTCACAAATACCTTCGTTTTGACTAGTTGTTGCTCCCGTAAATCTAAACGAGCCAAGAGTTATGGCCCTCCGAAGAATCGATATCCATAGGGTGCAACATCTACGGTGCAAGGTGCAACATCCGTCCAAAATGACGAAACAGTGTCGTATGACATTTAGAAATTGGTGCATGGATTTGAAACAGTGCAGTACCATGGTGCACCACTCTCCAGCGATGGTAAATCATAGACCAGCCGCGGGAATTCCCTTTTACAGAAAAAATCCACGTGACGAAAAAATGAAGGGTAAAAAACTTCCATGACCCGATTGAGGTTCGGATAGGATTTTTTGGGTATGAAACTAACCAGTGACGGCTGAAAGCGGTCACAGCTGTAGAACTCACAAATACCTTCGTTTTGACTGGTGTTGGCTCCCGTAACTCTAAACGAGCCAAGAGTTATGGCCCTCCGAAGAATCGATATCCATAGGGTGCAACATCTACGGTGCAAGGTGCAACATCCGTCCAAAATGACGAAACAGTGCCGTACGAACTTTAGAAATGGGTGCATGGATTGGAAACGGTGCAGTACCATGGTGCACCACTCTCCAGCGATGGTAAATTATAGACCAGCCATGGGAATTCCCTTTTACAGAAAAAATCCACGTGGCGAAAAAACGAAGGGTAAAAAACTTCCATGACCCGATTGAGGTTAGGATAGGATTTTTGGGTATGAAACTAACCAGTGACGGCTGAAAGCCATCATTGCTGTAGAACTCACAAATACCTTCGTTTTGACTGGTTGTGGCTCCCGTAACTCTATACGAGCCAAGAGTTACGGCCCTCCGAAGAATCGATATCCATACGGTGCAACATCTACGGTGCAAGGTGCAACATCCGTTCAAAATGACGAAACAGTGCCGTACAAGCTTTAGAAATGGGTGCATGGATTGGAAACGGTGCAGTACCATGGTGCACCACTCTCCAGCGATGGTAAATCATAGACCAGCCATGGGAATTCCCTTTTACAGAAAAAATCCATGTGACGAAAAAACGAAGGGTAAAAAACATCCATGACCTGATTGAGGTTCGGATAGTATTTTTTGGGTATGAAACTAACCAGTGACGGCTGAAAGTAGTCATAGCTGTAGAACTCACAGATACCTTCGTTTTGACTTGTTATGGCTCCCGTAACTCTAAACGAGCCAAGAGTTACGACCCTCCGAAGAATCGATATCCATAGGGTGCAACATCTACGGTGCAAGGTGCAACATCCGTCCAAAATGACGAAACAGTGCCGTACGAGCTTTTGAAATGGGTGCATGGATTGGAAACGGTGCAGTACCATGGTGCACCACTCTCCAGCGATGGTAAATCATAGACCAGCCACGGGAATTCCCTTTTACAGAAAAAATCCACGTGACGAAAAAACGAACGGTAAAAAACTTCCATGACCCGATTGAGGTTCGGATAGGATTTTTTGGGTATGAAACTAACCAGTGACGGCTGAAAGCCGTCATAGCTGTAGAACTCACAAATACCTTCGTTTTGACTGGTTGTGGCTACCGTAACTCTAAACGAGCCAAGAGTTACGGCCCTCCGAAGAATCGATATCCATAGGGTGCAACATCTACAGTGCAAGGTGCAACATCCGTTCAAAATTACGAAACAGTGTCGTACGAGCTTTAGAAATGGGTGCATGGATTGGAAACGATGCAGTACCATGGTGCACCACTCTCCAGCGATGGTAAATCATAGACCAGCCATGGGAATTCCCTTATACAGAAAAAATCCGCGTGACGAAAAAACGAAGGGTAAAAAACTTCCATGACCCGATTGAGGTTCGGATAGGATTTTTTGGGTATGAAACTAACCAGTGACGGCTGATAGCTGTCATAGCTATAGAACTCACAGATACCTTCATTTTGACTGGTTATGGCTCCCGTGACTCTAAACGAGCCAAGAGTTATGGACCTCCGAGGAATCGATATCCATAGGGTGCAACATCTACGGTGCAAGGTGCAACATCCGTCCAAAATGACGAAACAGTGTCGTACGACCTTTAGAAATGGGTGAATGGATTGCAAACGGTGCAGTACCATGGTGCACCACTCTCCAGCTGTGGTAAATCATAGACTAGGCATGGGAATTCCCTTTTATAGAAAAAATCCACGTGACGAAAAAAAGAAGGGTAAAAAACATCCATGACCCGATTGAGGTTCGGATAGGATTTTTTGGGTATGAAACTAACCAGTGACGGCTAAAAGCTGTCATAGCTGTAGAACTCACAAATACCTTCGTTTTGACTAGTTGTTGCTCCCGTAAATCTAAACGAGCCAAGAGTTATGGCCCTCCGAAGAATCGATATCCATAGGGTGCAACATCTACGGTGCAAGGTGCAACATCCGTCCAAAATGACGAAACAGTGTCGTATGACATTTAGAAATTGGTGCATGGTTTTGAAACAGTGCAGTACCGTGGTGCACCACTCTCCAGCGATGGTAAATCATAGACCAGCCGCGGGAATTCCCTTTTACAGAAAAAATCCACGTGACGAAAAAATGAAGGGTAAAAAACTTCCATGACCCGATTGAGGTTCGGATAGGATTTTTTGGGTATGAAACTAACCAGTGACGGCTGAAAGCGGTCACAGCTGTAGAACTCACAAATACCTTCGTTTTGACTGGTGTTGGCTCCCGTAACTCTAAACGAGCCAAGAGTTATGGCCCTCCGAAGAATCGATATCCATAGGGTGCAACATCTACGGTGCAAGGTGCAACATCCGTTCAAAATTACGAAACAGTGTCGTACGAGCTTTAGAAATAGGTGCATGGATTGGAAACGGTGCAGTACCATGGTGCACCACTCTCCAGCGATGGTAAAACATAGACCAGCCATGGGAATTCCCTTATACAGAAAAAATCCACGTGACGAAAAAACGAAGGGTAAAAAACTTCCATGACCCGATTGAGGTTCAGATAGGATTTTTTGGGTATGAAACTAACCAGTGACGGCTGATAGCCGTCATAGCTGTAGAACTCACAGATACCTTCGTTTTGACTGGTTATGGCTCCCGTAACTCTAAACGAGCCAAGAGTTATGGCCCTCCGAAGAATCGATATCCATAGGGTGCAACATCTACGGTGCAAGGTGCAACATCCGTCCAAAACGACGAAACAGTGTCGTACGACCATTAGAAATGGGTGAATGGATTGCAAACGGTGCAGTACCATGGTGCACCACTCTCCAGCTGTGGTAAATCATAGACTAGCCATGGGAATTCACTTTTACAGAAAAAATCCACGTGACGAAAAAACGAAGGGTAAAAAACTTCCATGACCCGATTGAGGTTCGGATAGGATTTTTTGGGTATGAAACTAACCAGTGACGGCTGAAAGCCGTCATAGCTGTAGAACTCACAAATACCTTCGTTTTGACTGGTTGTGGCTACCGTAACTCTAAACGAGCCATGAGTTACGGCCCTCCGAAGAATCGATATCCATAGGGTGCAACATCTACGGTGCAAGGTGCAACATCCGTTCAAAATGACGAAACAGTGTCGTACGAGCTTTAGAAATGGGTGCATGGATTGGAAACGGTGCAGTACCATGGTGCACCATTCTCCAGCGATGGTAAATCATAGACCAGCCATGGGAATTCCCATATACAGAAAAAATCCACGTGACGAAAAAACGAAGGGTAAAAAACTTCCATGACCCGATTGAGGTTCGGATAGGATTTTTTGGGTATGAAACTAACCAGTGACGGCTGATAGCCGTCATAGCTATAGAACTCACAAATACCTTCGTTTTGACTGGTTATGGCTCCCGTAACTCTAAACGAGCCAAGAGTTATGGCCCTCCGAAGAATCGATATCCATAGGGTGCAACATCTACGGTGCAAGGTGCAACATCCGTCCAAAATGACCAAACAGTGCCGTACGACCTTTAGAAATGGGTGCATGGATTGCAAATGGTGCAGTACCATGGTGCACCACTCTCCAGCTGTGGTAAATCATAGACTAGCCATGGGAATTCCCTTCTACAGAAAAAATCCACGTGACGAAAAAACGAAGGGTAAAAAACTTCCATGGCCCGATTGAGGTTCGGATACGATATTTTGGGTATGAAACTAACCAGTGACGGCTGAAAGCAGTCATAGCCGTAGAACTCACAAATACCTTCGTTTTGACTGGTTGTGGCTCCCGTAACTCTAAACGAGCCAAGAGTTACGGCCCTCTGAAGAATCGATATCCATAGGGTGCAACATCTATGGTGCGAGGTGCAACATCCGTTCAAAATGACGAAACAGTGCCGTACGAGCTTTAGAAATGGGTGCATGGATTGGAAACGGTGCAGTACCATGGTGCACCACTCTCCAGCGATGGTAAATTATAGACCAGCCATGGGAATTCCCTTTTACAGAAAAAATCCACGTGGCGAAAAAACGAAGGGTAAAAAACTTCCATGACCCGATTGAGGTTCGGATAGGATTTTTGGGTATGAAACTAACCAGTGACGGCTGAAAGCCATCAAAGCTGTAGAACTCACAAATACCTTCGTTTTGGCTGGTTGTGGCTCCCGTAACTCTAAACGAGCCAAGAGTTACGGCCCTCCGAAGAATCGATATCCATACGGTGCAACATCTACGGTGCAAGGTGCAACATCCGTTCAAAATGACGAAACAGTGCCGTACAAGCTTTAGAAATGGGTGCATGGATTGGAAACGGTGCAGTACCATGGTGCACCACTCTCCAGCGATGGTAAATCATAGACCAGCCATGGGAATTCCCTTTTACAGAAAAAATCCATGTGACGAAAAAACGAAGGGTAAAAAACATCCATGACCTGATTGAGGTTCGGATAGTATTTTTTGGGTATGAAACTAACCAGTGACGGCTGAAAGTAGTCATAGCTGTAGAACTCACAGATACCTTCATTTTGACTGGTTATGGCTCCCGTAACTCTAAACGAGCCAAGAGTTACGACCCTCCGAAGAATCGATATCCATAGGGTGCAACATCTACGGTGCAAGGTGCAACATCCGTCCAAAATGACGAAACAGTGCCGTACGAGCTTTTGAAATGGGTGCATGGATTGGAAACGGTGCAGTACCATGGTGCACCACTCTCCAGCGATGGTAAATCATAGACCAGCCACGGGAATTCCCTTTTATAGAAAAAATCCACGTGACGAAAAAACGAACGGTAAAAAACTTCCATGACCCGATTGAGATTCGGAAAGTATTTTTTGGGTATGAAACTAACCAGTGACGGCTGAAAGCCGTCATAGCTGTAGAACTCACAAATACCTTCGTTTTGACTGGTTGTGGCTACCGTAACTCTAAACGAGCCAAGAGTTACGGCCCTCCGAAGAATCGATATCCATAGGGTGCAACATCTACAGTGCAAGGTGCAACATCCGTTCAAAATTACGAAACAGTGTCGTACGAGCTTTAGAAATGGGTGCATGGATTGGAAACGATGCAGTACCATGGTGCACCACTCTCCAGTGATGGTAAATCATAGACCAGCCATGGGAATTCCCTTATACAGAAAAAATCCGCGTGACGAAAAAACGAAGGGTAAAAAACTTCCATGACCCGATTGAGGTTCGGATAGGATTTTTTGGGTATGAAACTAACCAGTGACGGCTGATAGCTGTCATAGCTGTAGAACTCACAGATACCTTCATTTTGACTGGTTATGGCTCCCGTGACTCTAAACGAGCCAAGAGTTATGGACCTCCGAGGAATCGATATCCATAGGGTGCAACATCTACGGTGCAAGGTGCAACATCCGTCCAAAATGACGAAACAGTGCCGTACGACCTTTAGAAATGGGTGAATGGATTGCAAACGGTGCAGTACCATGGTGCACCACTCTCCAGCTGTGGTAAATCATAGACTAGGCATGGGAATTCCCTTTTATAGAAAAAATCCACGTGACGAAAAAACGAAGGGTAAAAAACATCCATGACCCGATTGAGGTTCGGATAGGATTTTTTGGGTATGAAACTAACCAGTGACGGCTAAAAGCTGTCATAGCTGTAGAACTCACAAATACCTTCGTTTTGACTAGTTGTTGCTCCCGTAAATCTAAACGAGCCAAGAGTTATGGCCCTCCGAAGAATCGATATCCATAGGGTGTAACATCTACGGTGCAAGGTGCATCATCCGTCCAAAATGACGAAACAGTGTCGTATGACATTTAGAAATTGGTGCATGGATTTGAAACAGTGCAGTACCATGGTGCACCACTCTCCAGCGATGGTAAATCATAGACCAGCCGCGGGAATTCCCTTTTACAGAAAAAATCCACGTGACGAAAAAATGAAGGGTAAAAAACTTCCATGACCCGATTGAGGTTCGGATAGGGTTTTTTGGGTATGAAACTAACCAGTGACGGCTGAAAGCGGTCACAGCTGTAGAACTCACATATACCTTCGTTTTGACTGGTGTTGGCTCCCGTAACTCTAAACGAGCCAAGAGTTATGGCCCTCCGAAGAATCGATATCCATAGGGTGCAACATCTACGGTGCAAGGTGCAACATCCGTCCAAAATGACGAAACAGTGCCGTACGACCTTTAGAAATGGGTGAATGGATTGCAAACGGTGCAGTACCATGGTGCACCACTCTCCAGCTGTGGTAAATCATAGACTAGGCATGGGAATTCCCTTTTATAGAAAAAATCCACGTGACGAAAAAACGAAGGGTAAAAAACATCCATGACCTGATTGAGGTTCGGATAGGATTTTTTGGGTATGAATCTAACCAGTGACGGCTAAAAGCTGTCATAGCTGTAGAACTCACAAATACCTTCGTTTTGACTAGTTGTTGCTCCCGTAAATCTAAACGAGCCAAGAGTTATGGCCCTCCGAAGAATCGATATCCATAGGGTGCAACATCTACGGTGCAAGGTGCAACATCCGTCCAAAATGACGAAACAGTGTCGTATGACATTTAGAAATTGGTGCATGGATTTGAAACAGTGCAATACCATGGTGCACCACTCTCCAGCGATGGTAAATCATAGACCAGCCGCGGGAATTCCCTTTTACAGAAAAAATCCACGTGACGAAAAAATGAAGGGTAAAAAACTTCCATGACCCGATTGAGGTTCGGATAGGATTTTTTGGGTATGAAACTAACCAGTGACGGCTGAAAGCGGTCACAGCTGTAGAACTCACAAATACCTTCGTTTTGACTGGTGTTGGCTCCCGTAACTCTAAACGAGCCAAGAGTTATGGCCCTCCGAAGAATCGATATCCATAGGGTGCAACATCTACGGTGCAAGGTGCAACATCCGTCCAAAATGACGAAACAGTGCCGTACGAACTTTAGAAATGGGTGCATGGATTGGAAACGGTGCAGTACCATGGTGCACCACTCTCCAGCGATGGTAAATCATAGACCAGCCACGGGAATTCCCTTTTACAGAAAAAATCCACGTGACGAAAAAACGAAGGGTAAAAAACATCCATGACCCGATTGAGGTTCGGATAGGATTTTTTGGGTATGAAACTAACCAGTGACGGCTGAAAGCCGTCATAGCTGTAGAACTCAGAAATACCTTCGTTTTGACTGGTTGTGGCTCTCGTAAATCTAAACGAGCCAAGAGTTACGGCCCTCCGAAGAATCGATATCCATAGGGTGCAACATCTACGGTGCAAGGTGCAACATCCATTCAAAATGACGAAACAGTGCCGTACGAGCTTTAGAAATGGGTGTATGGATTGGAAACGGTGCAGTACCATGGTGCACCACTCTCCAGCGATGGTAAATCATAGACCAGCCACGGGAATTCCCTTATACAGAAAAAATCCACGTGACGAAAAAACGAAGGGTAAAAAACTTCCATGACCCGATTGAGGTTCGGATAGGATTTTTTGGGTATGAAACTAACCAGTGACGGCTGAAAGCCGTCATAGCTGTAGAACTCAAAAATACCTTCGTTTTGACTGGTTGTGGCTACCGTAACTCTAAACGAGCCAAGAGTTACGGCCCTCCGAAGAATCGATATCCATAGGGTGCAACATCTACGGTGCAAGGTGCAACATCCGTTCAAAATGACGAAACAGTGTCGTACGAGCTTTAGAAATGGGTGCATGGATTGGAAACGGTGCAGTACCATGGTGCACCACTCTCCAGCGATGGTAAATCATAGACCAGCCATGGGAATTCCCTTATACAGAAAAAATCCACTTGACGAAAAAACGAAGGGTAAAAAACTTCCATGACCCGATTGAGGTTCGGATAGGATTTTTTGGGTATGAAACTAACCAGTGACGGCTGATAGCTGTCATAGCTATAGAACTCACAGATACCTTCGTTTTGACTGGTTATGGCTCCCGTAAGTCTAAACGAGCCAAGAGTTATGGCCCTCCGAAGAATCGATATCCATAGGGTGCAACATCTACGGTGCAAGGTGCAACATCGGTCCAAAATGACGAAACAGTGCCGTACGACCTTTAGAAATGGGTGCATGGATTGCAAACGGTGTAGTACCATGGTGCACCACTCTCCAGCGATGGTAAATCATTGACCAGCCACGGGAATTCCCTTTTACAGAAAAAATCCACATGACGAAAAAATGAAGGGTAAAAAACTTCCATGACCCGATTGAAGTTCGGATAGGATTTTTTGGGTATGAAACTAACCAGTGACGGCTGAAAGCCATCATAGCTGTAGAACTCACAAATACCTTCGTTTTGGCTGGTTGTGGCTCCCGTAACTCTAAACGAGCCAAGAGTTACGGCCCTCCGAAGAATCAATATCCATAGGGTGCAACATCTACGGTACAGGGTGCAACATCCGTTCAAAATGACGAAACAGTGTCGTACGAGCTTTAGAAATGGGTGCATGGATTGGAAACGGTGCAGTACCATGGTGCACCACTCTCCAGTGATGGTAAATCATAGACCAGCCATGGGAATTTCCTTATACAGAAAAAATCCACGTGACGAAAAAACGAAGGGTATAAAACTTCCATGACCCGATTGACGTTCGGATAGGATTTTTTGGGTATGAAACTAACCAGTGACGGCTGATAGCTGTCATAGCTGTAGAACTCACAGATACCTTCGTTTTGACTGGTTATGGCTCCCGTAACTCTAAACGAGCCAAGAGTTATGGCCCTCCGAAGAATCGATATCCATAGGGTGCAACATCTACGGTGCAAGGTGCAACATCCGTCCAAAATGACGAAACAGTGCCGTACGACCTTTAGAAATGGGTGCATGGATTGCAAACGGTGCAGTACCATGGTGCACCACTCTCCAGCTGTGGTAAATCATAGACTAGCCATGGGAATTCCCTTTTACAAAAAAATCCACGTGACGAAAAAACGAAGGGTAAAAAACTTCCATGACCCGATTGTGGTTCGGATAGGATTTTTTGGGTATGAAACTAACCAATGACGGCTGAAACCGATCATAGCTGTAGAACTCACAAATACCTTCGTTTTGACTGGTTGTTGCTCCCGTAACTCTAAACGAGCCAAGAGTTATGGCCCTCCGAAGAATCGATATCCAAAGGGTGCAACATCTACGGTGCAAGATGCAACATCCGTCCAAAATGACGAAACAGTGCCGTACGACATTTAGAAATTGGTGCATGGATTTGAAACAGTGCAATACCATGGTGCACCACTCTCCAGTGATGGTAAATCATAGACCAGCCGCGGGAATTCCCTTTTACAGAAAAAATCCACGTGACGAAAAAACGAAGGGTAAAAAACTTCCATGACCCGATTGAGGTTCGGATCGGATTTTTTGGGTATGAAACTTACCAGTGACGGCTGAAAGCGGTCACAGCTGTAGAATTCACAAATACCTTCATTTTGACTGGTTGTGGCTCCCGTAACTCTAAACGAGCAAGAGTTATGGCCCTCCGAAGAATCGATATCCATAGGGTGCAACATCTACGGTGCAAGGTGCAACATCCGTCCAAAATGACGAAACAGTGCCGTACGACCTTTAGAAATGGGTGCATGGATTGCAAATGGTGCAGTACCATGGTGCACCACTCTCCAGCTGTGGTAAATCATAGACTAGCCATAGGAATTCCCTTTTACAGAAAAAATCCACGTGACGAAAAAACGAAGGGTAAAAAACTTCCATGACCCGATTGAGGTTCGGATAGGATATTTTGGGTATGAAACTAACCAGTGACGGCTGAAAGCTGTCATAGCTGTAGAACTCACAAATACCTTCGTTTTTACTGTTTGTGGCTCCCGTAACTCTAAACGAGCCAAGAGTTACGGCCCTCCGAAGAATCGATATCCATAGGGTGCAACATCTACGGTGCAAGGTGCAACATCCGTTCAAAATGACGAAACAGTGCCGTACGAGCTTTAGAAATGGGTGCATGGATTGCAAACGGTGCAGTACCATGGTGCACCACTCTCCAGCGATGGTAAATCATAGACCAGCCATGGGAATTCCCTTTTACAGAAAAAATCCACGTGGGAAAAAAACGAAGGGTAAAAAACTTCCATGACCCGATTGAGGTTCGGATAGGATTTTTTGGGTATGAAACTAACCAGTGACGGCTGAAAGCTGTCATAGCTGTAGAACTCACAAATACCTTCGTTTTGACCGGTTGTGGCTCCCGTAACTCTAAACGAGCCAAGAGTTACGGCCCTCCGAAGAATCGATATCCATAGGGTGCATCATCTACGGTGCAGGGTGCAACACCCGTTCAAAATGACGAAATAGTGCCGTACGAGCTTTAGAAATCGGTGCATGGATTGGAAACGGTGCAGTAACATGGTGCACCACTCTTCAGCGATGGTAAATCATAGACCAGCCATGGGAATTCCCTTTTACAGAAAAAATCCACGTGACGAAAAAACGAAGGGTAAAAAACTTTCATGACCCGATTGAGGTTCGGATAGGATTTTTGGGTATGAAACTAAACAGTGACGGCTGAAAGCTGTCATAGCTGTTGAACTCACAGATACCTTCGTTTTGACTGGTTAAGGCTCCCGTAACTCTAAACGAGCCAAGAGTTATGGCCCTCCGAAGAATCGATTTCCACAGGGTGCAACATCTACGGTGCAAGGGGCAACATCCGACCAAAATGACGAAACAGTGTCGTACAACCTTTAGAAATGGGTTCCTGGATTTGAAACGGTGCAGTACCATGGTGCACCACTCTCCAGCGATGGTAAATCATAGACCAGCCACGGGGATCCCGTTTTACAGAAAAAATCAACGTGACGAAAAAACAAAGGGTAAAAAACTTCCTTGACCCGATTGAGGTTCGGATAGGATTTTTTGGGTATGAAACTAACCAGTGACGGCTGAAAGCCGTCATAGCTGTAGAACACACAGATACCTTCGTTTTGACTGGTTATGGCTCCCGTAACTCTAAACGAGCCAAGAGTTATGGCCCTCCGAAGAATCGATTTCCACAGGGTGCAACATCTACGGTGCAAGGTGCAACATCCGTCCAAAATGACGAAACAGTGCCGTACGACCTTTAGAAATGGGTGTATGGATTTGAAACGGTGCAGTACCATGGTGCACCACTCTCCAGCAATGGTAACTCATAGACCAGCCACGGGGATCCCGTTTTACAGAAAAAATCCACGTGACGAAAAAACGAAGGGTAAAAAACTTCCATGACCCGATTGAGGTTCGGATTGGATTTTTTGGGTATGAAACTAATCAGTGACGGCAGAAAGCAATCATAGCGGTAGAACTCACAGATACCTTCGATATGACTGGTTATGGCTCCCGTAACTCTAAACGATCCAAGAGTTATGGCCCTCCGAAGAATCGATTTCCACGGGGTGCAACATCTACGGTGCAAGGTGCAACATCCGTCCAAAATGACGAAACAGTGCCGTACGACCTTTAGAAATGGGTGCATGGATTTGAAACGGTGCCGTACCATGGTGCACCACTCTCCAGCGATGGTAACTCATAGACCAGCCACGGGGATCCCGTTTTACAGAAAAAATCCACGTGACGAAAAAACGAAGGGTAAAAAACTTCCATGACCCGATTGAGCTTCAGATAGGATTTTTTGGGTATGAAACTAACCAGTGACGGCAGAATGCCGTCACAGATGTAGAACTCACAAATACCCTCGTTTTGACTGGTTGTGGCTCCCGTAACTCTAAACGAGCCAAGAGTTATGGCCCTCCGAAGAATCGATATCCACAGGGTGCAACATCTACGGTGCAAGGTGCAACATCCGTCCAAAATGACGAAACAGTGCGGTACGACCTTTAGAAATAGGTGCATGGATTTGAAACGGCGCAGTACCATGGTGCACCACTCTCCAGCGATGGTAACTCATAGACCAGCCACGGGGATCCCGTTTTACAGAAAAATCCACGTGACGAAAAAACGAAAGGTAAAAAACTTCCATGACCCGATTGAGGTTCGGATAGTATTTTTTGCGTATGAAACTAACCAGTGATGGATGAAAGCCATCATAGCTGTAGAACTCAGAAATACCTTCGTTTTGACTGGTTGTCGCTCCCGTAACTCTAAACGAGCCAAGAGTTACGGCCCTCCGAAGAATCGATATCCATAGGGTGCAACATCTACGGTGCAAGGTGCAACATCCGTTCGAAATGACGAAATAGTGTCGTACGAGCTTTAGAAATGGGTGCATGGATTGGAAACGGTGCAGTACCATGGTGCACCACTCTCCAGCGATGGTAAATCATAGACCAGCCATGGGAATTCCCTTATACAGAAAAAATCCACGTGACGAAAAAACGAAGGGTAAAAAACTTCCATGACCCGATTGAGGTTCGGATAGGATTTTTTGGGTATGAAACTAACCATTGACGGCTGATAGCGGTCATAGCTGTAGAACTCACAGATACCTTCGTTTTGACTGGTTATGACTCCCGTAACTCTAAACGAGCCAAGAGTTATGGCCCTCCGAAGAATCGATATCCATAGGGTGCAACATCTACGTTGCAAGGTGCAACATCCGTCCAAAATGACGAAACAGTGCCGTACGACCTTTAGAAATGGGTGCATGGATTGCAAACGGTGCAGTACCATGGTGCACCACTCTCCAGCTGTGGTAAATCATAGACTAGCCATGGGAATTCCCTTTTACAGAAAAAATCCACGTGACGAAAAAACGAAGGGTAAAAAACTTACATGACCCGATTGTGGTTCGGATAGGATTTTTTGGGTATGAAACTAACCAGTGACGGCTGAAAGCGGTCATAGCTGTAGAACTCACAAATACCTTCGTTTTGGCTGGTTGTTGCTCCCGTAACTCTAAACGAGCCAAGAGTTATGGCCCTCCGAAGAATCGATATCCACAGGGTGCAACATCTACGGTGCAAGGTGCAACATCCGTCCAAAATGACGAAACAGTGCCGTACGACATTTAGAAATTGGTGTATGGATTTGAAACAGTGCAATACCATGGTGCACCACTCTCCAGCGATGGTAAATCATAGACCAGCCGCGGGAATTCCCTTTTACAGAAAAAATCCACGTGACGAAAAAACGAAGGGTAAAAAACTTCCATGACCCGATTGAGGTTCGGATCGGATTTTTTGGGTATGAAACTAACCAGTGACGACTGAATGCGGTCACAGCTGTAGAACTCACAAATACCTTCGTTTTGACTAGTTGTGGCTCCCGTAACTCTAAACGAGCCAAGAGTTATGGCCCTCCGAAGAATCGATATCCATAGGGTGCGACATCTACGGTGCAAGGTGCAACATCCGTCCAAAATGACGAAACAGTGTCGTACGAACTTTAGAAATGGGTGCATGGATTGGAAACGGTGCAGTACCATGGTGCACCACTCTCCAGCGATGGTAAATCATAGACCAACCATGGGAATTCCCTTTTACAGAAAAAATCCATGTGACGAAAAAACGAAGGGTAAAAAACTTCCATGACCCGATTGAGGTTCGGATAGGATTTTTTGGGTATGAAACTAACAATGACGGCTGAAAGCCGTCATAGCTATAGAACTCACAAATACCTTCGTTTTGACTGGTTTTGGCTCCCGTAACTCTAAACGAGCCAAGAGTTACGACCCTCCGAAGAATAGATATCCATAGGGTGCAACATCTACGGTGCAAGGTGCAACATCCGTTCAAAATGACGAAACAGTGCCGTACGAGCTTTAGAAATGGGTGCATGGATTGGAAACGGTGCAGTACCATGGTGCACCACTCTCGAGCGATGGTAAATCATAGACCAGCCATGGGAATTCCCTTTTACAGAAAAAATCCACGTTGCGAAAAAACGAAGGGTAAAAAACTTCCCTGACCCGATAGAGGCTCGGATAGGATTTTTTGGGTATGAAACTAACCAGTGACGGCTGAAAGCCGTCATAGCTGTAGAAGTCACAAATACCTTTGTTTTGACTGGTTGTGGCTCCCATAACTCTAAACGAGCCAAGAGTTACGGCCCTCCGAAGAATCGATATCCATAGGGTGCATCATCTACGGTGCAAGGTGCAACATCCGTTCAAAATGACGAAACAGTGCCGTACAAGCTTTAGAAATGGGTGCATGGATTGGAAACGGTGCAGTACCATGGTGCACCACTCTCCAGCGATGGTAAATCCTAGACCAGCCATGGGAATTCCCTTTTACAGAAAAAATCCACGTGACGAAAAAACGAAGGGTAAAAAACTTCCATGACCCGATTGAGGTTGGGTTAGTATTTTTTGGGTATGAAACTAACCCGTGACGGCTGAAAGCTGTCATAGCTGTAGAACTCACAGATACCTTCGTTTTGACTGGTTATGGCTCCCGTAACTCTAAACGAGCCAAGAGTTACGGCCATCCGAAGAATCGATATCCATAGGGTGCAACATCTACGTTGCAAGGTGCAACATCCGTCCAAAATGACGAAACAGTGCCATACGAGCTTTAGAAATGGGTGCATGGATTTGAAACGGTGCAGTACCATGGTGCACCACTCTCCAGCGATGGTAAATCATAGACCAGCCACGGGAAATCCCTTTTACAGAAAAATTCCACGTGACGAAAAAACGAAGGGTAAAAAACTTCCATGACCCGATTGAGGTTCGGTTAGGATTTTTTGGGTATGAAACTAACCAGTGACGGCTGAAAGCGGTCACAGCTGTAGAACTCACAAATACCTTCGTTTTGACTGGTTGTGGCTCCCGTAACTGTAAACGAGCCAAGAGTTATGGCCCTCCGAAGAATCGATATCCATAGGGTGCAACATCTACGGTGCAAGGTGCAACATCCGTCCAAAATGGCGAAACAGTGCCGTACGACCTTTAGAAATGGGTGCATGGATTGGAAACGGTGCAGTACCATGGTGCACCACTCTACAGCGATGGTAAATCATAGACCAGCCACGGGAATTCCCTTTTACAGAAAAAATCCACGTGACGAAAAAACAAAGGGTAAAAAACTTTCATGACCCGATTGAGGTTCGGATAGGATTTTTTGGGTATGAAACTAACCAGTGACGGCTGAAAGCTGTCATAGCTGTTGAACTCACAGATACCTTCGTTTTGACTGGTTAAGGCTCCCGTAACTCTAAACGAGCCAAGAGTTATGGCCCTCCGAAGAATCGATTTCCACAGGGTGCAACATCTACGGTGCAAGGTGCAACATCCGTCCAAAATGACGAAACAGTGTTGTACGACCTTTAGAAATGGGTTCCTGGATTTGAAACGGTGCAGTACCATGGTGCACCACTCTCCAGCGATGGTAAATCATAGACCAGCTACGGGGATCCCGTTTTACAGAAAAAATCCACGTGACGAAAAAACGAAGGGTAAAAAACTTCCTTGACCCGATTGAGGTTCGGATAGGATTTTTTGGGTATGAAACTAACCAGTGACGGCTGAAAGCCGTCATAGCTGTAGAACTCACAGATACCTTCGTTTTGACTGGTTATGGCTCCCTTAACTCTAAACGAGCCAAGAGTTATGGCCCTCCGAAGAATCGATTTCCACATGGTGCAACATCTACGGTGCAAGGTGCAACATCCGTCCAAAATGACGAAACAGTGCCGTACGACCTTTAGAAATGGGTGTATGGATTTGAAACGGTGCAGTACCATGGGTGCACCACTCTCCAGCAATGGTAACTCAAAGACCAGCCACGGGGATCCCGTTTTACAGAAAAAATCCACGTAATGAAAAAACGAAGGGTAAAAAACTTCCATGACCCGATTGAGGTTCGGATTTGATTTTTTGGGTATGAAACTAACCAGTGACGGCAGAAAGCCGTCATAGCTGTAGAACTCACAGATACCTTCGATTTGACTGGTTATGGCTCCCGTAACTCTAAACGATCCAAGAGTTATGGCCCTCCGAAGAATCGATTTCCACAGGGTGCAACATCTACGGTGCAAGGTGCAACATCCGTCCAAAATGACGAAACAGTGCCGTACGACCTTTAGAAATGGGTGCATGGATTTGAAATGGTGCAGTACCATGGTGCACCACTCTCCAGCGATGGTAACTCATAGACCAGACACGGGGATCCCGTTTTACAGAAAAAATCCACGCGACGAAAAAACGAAGGGTAAAAAACTTCCATGACCCGATTGAGGTTCGGATAGGATATTTTGGGTATGAAACTAACCTGTGACGGCAGAAAGCCGTCACAGATGTAGAACTCACAAATACCTTCGTTTTGACTGGTTGTGGCTCCCGTAACTCTAAACGAGCCAAGAGTTATGGCCCTCCGAAGAATCGATATCCACAGGGTGCAACATCTACGGTGCAAGGTGCAACATCCGTCCGAAATGACGAAACAGTGCCGTACGACCTTTAGAAATGGGTGCATGGATTTGAAACGGTGCAGCACCATGGTGCACCACTCTCCAGCGATGGTAACTCATAGACCAGCCACGGGGATCCCGTTTTACAGGAAAAATCCACGTGACGAAAAAACGAAGGGTAAAAAACTTCCATGACCCGATTGAGGTTCGGATAGGATTGTTTGGGTATGAAACTAACCAGTGACGGCAGAAAGCCGTCACATATGTAGAACTCACAAATACCTTCGTTTTGACTGGTTGTGGCTCCCGTAACTCTAAACGAGCCAAGAGTTATGGCCCTCCGAAGAATCGATATCCACAGGGTGCAACATCTACGGTGCAAGGTGCAACATCCGTCCAAAATGCCGAAACAGTGCCGTACGACCTTTAGAAATGGGTGCATGGATTTGAAACGGTGCTGTACCATGGTGCGCCACTCTCCAGCGATGGTAACTCATAGACCAGCCACGGGGATCCCGTTTTACAGAAAAAATCCACGTGACGAAAAAACGAAGGGTAAAAAAATCCATGACCCGATTGAGGTTCGGATAGGATTTTTTGGGTATGAAACTAACCAGTGACGGCTGAAAGCGGTCACAGCTGTAGAACTCACATATACCTTCGTTTTGACTGGTTATGGCTCCCATAACTCTAAACGAGCCAAGAGTTATGGCCCTCCGAAGAATCGATATCCATAGGGTGCAACATCTACGGTGCAAGGTGCAACATCCGTCGAAAATGACGAAACAATGTCGTACGAACTTTAGAAATGGGTGCATGGATTGGAAACGGTGCAGTACCATGGTGCACCACTCTCCAGCGATGGTAAATCATAGACCAGCCTCGGGAATTCGCTTTTACAGAAAAAATCCACGTGACGAAAAAACGAAGGGTAAAAAACTTCCATGACCCGATTGAGGTTCGGATAGGATTTGTTGGGTATGAAACTAACCAGTGATGGCTGAAAGCCCTCATAGCTGTAGAACTCACAGATACCTTCGATTTGACTGGTTATGGCTCCCGTAACTCTAAACGAGCCAAGAGTTATGGCCCTCCGAAGAATCGATTTCCACAGGGTGCAACATCTACGGTGCAAGGTGCAACATCCGTCCAAAATGACGAAACAGTGACGTACGACCTTTAGAAATGGGTTCTTGGATTTGAAACGGTGCAGTGCCATGGTGCACCACTCTCCAGCGATGGTAAATCATAGACCAGCCACGGGGATCCCGTTTTACAGAATAAATCCACGTGACGAAAAAACGAAGGGTAAAAAACTTCCTTGACCCGATTGAGGTTCGGATAGGATTATTTGGGCATGAAACTAACCAGTGACGGCTGAAAGCCGTCATAGTAGTAGAACTCACAGATACCTTCGTTTTGACTGGTTATGGCTCCCGTAACTCTAAACGAGCCAAGAGTTATGGCCCTCCGAAGAATCGATTTCCACAGGGTGCAACATCTACGGTGCAAGGTGCAACATCCGTCCAAAATGCCGAAACAGTGCCGTACGACCTTTAGAAATGGGTGTATGGATTTGAAACGGTGCAGTACCATGGTGCGCCACTCTCCAGCGATGGTAATTCATAGACCAGCCACGGGGATCCCGTTTTACAGGAAAAATCCACGTGACGAAAAAACGAAGGGTAAAAAACTTCCATGACCCGATTGAGGTTCGGATTTTTGGGTATGAAACTAACCAGTGACGGCAGAAAGCCGTCATAGCTGTAGAACTCACAGATACCTTCGATTTGACTGGTTATGGCTCCCGTAACTCTAAACGATCCAAGAGTTATGGCCCTCCGAAGAATCGATTTCCACAGGGTGCAACATCTACGGTGCAAGGTGCAACATCCGTCCAAAATGACGAAACAGTGCCGTACGACCTTTAGAAATGGGTGTATGGATTTGAAACGGTGCAGTACCATGGTGCACCACTCTCCAGCGATGGTAACTCATAGACCAGCCACGGCGATCCCGTTTTACAGAAAAAATCCACATGACGAAAAAACGAAGGGTAAAAAACTTCCATGACCAGATTGAGGTTCGGATTTGATTTTTTGGGTATGAAACTAACCAGTGACGGCAGAAAGCCATCATAGCTGTAGAACTCACAGATACCTTCGATTTGACTGGTTATGGCTCCCGTAACTCTAAACGATCCAAGAGTTATGGCCCTCCGAAGAATCGATTTCCACAGGGTGCAACATCTACGGTGCAAGATGCAATATCCGTCCAAAATGACGAAACAGTGCCGTACGACCTTTAGAAATGGGTTCCTGGATTTGAAACGGTGCAGTACCATGGTGCACCACTCTCCAGCGATGGTAAATCATAGACCAGCCACGGGGATCCCGTTTTACAGAAAAAATCCACGTGACGAAAAAACGAAGGGTAAAAAACTTCCTTGACCCGATTGAGGTTCGGATAGGATTTTTTGGGTATGAAACTAACCAGTGACGGCTGAAAGCCGTCATCGCAGTAGAACTCACAGATACCTTCGTTTTGACTGGTTATGGCTCCCGTAACTCTTAACGAGCCAAGAGTTATGGCCCTCCGAAGAATCGATTTCCACAGGGTGCAACATCTACGGTGCAAGGTGCAACATCCGTCCAAAATGACGATACAGTGCCGTACGACCTTTAGAAATTGGTGTATGGATTTGAAACGGTGCAGTACCATGGTGCACCACTCTCCAGCGATGGTAACTCATAGACCAGCCACGGGGATCCCGTTTTACAGAAAAAATCCACGTGACGAAAAAACGAAGGGTAAAAAACTTCCATGACCCGATTGAGGTTCGGATTTGATTTTTTGGGTATGAAACTAACCAGTGACGGCAGAAAGCCGTCATAGCTGTAGAACTCACAGATACCTTCGATTTGACTGGTTATGGCTCCCGTAACTCTAAACGATCCAAGAGTTATGGCCCTCCGAAAAATCGATTTCCACAGGGTGCAACATCTACGGTGCAAGGTGCAACATCCGTCCAAAATGACGAAACAGTGCCGTACGACCTTTAGAAATGGGTGCATGGATTTGAAACGGTGCAGTACCATGGTGCACCACTCTCCAGCGATGGTAACTCATAGACCAGACACGGGGATCCCGTTTTACAGAAAAAATCCACGCGACGAAAAAACGAAGGGTAAAAAACTTCCATGACCCGATTGAGGTTCGGATAGGATATTTTGGGTATGAAACTAACCAGTGACGGCAGAAAGCCGTCACAGATGTAGAACTCACAAATACCTTCGTTTTGACTGGTTGTGGCTCCCGTAACTCTAAACGAGCCAAGAGTTATGGCCCTCCGAAGAATCGATATCCACAGGGTGCAACATCTACGGTGCAAGGTGCAACATCCGTCCGAAATGACGAAACAGTGCCGTACGACCTTTAGAAATGGGTGCATGGATTTGAAATGGTGCAGTACCATGGTGCACCACTCTCCAGCGATGGTAACTCATAGACCAGCCACGGGGATCCCGTTTTACAGAAAAAATCCACGTGACGAAAAAACGAAGGGTAAAAAACTTCCATGACCCGATTGAGGTTCGGATAGGATTGTTTGGGTATGAAACTAACCAGTGACGGCAGAAAGCCGTCACATATGTAGAACTCACAAATACCTTCGTTTTGACTGGTTATGGCTCCCGTAACTCTAAACGAGCCAAGAGTTATGGCCCTCCGAAGAATCGATATCCACAGGGTGCAACATCTACGGTGCAAGGTGCAACATCCGTCCAAAATGACGAAACAGTGCCGTACGACCTTTAGAAATGGGTGCATGGATTTGAAACGGTGCAGTACCATGGTGTGCCACTCTCCAGCGACGGTAACTCATAGACTAGCCACGGGGATCCCGTTTTACAGAAAAATCCACGTGACGAAAAAACGAAGGGTAAAAAACTTCCATGACCCGATTGAGGTTCGGATAGGATTTTTTGGGTATGAAACTAACCAGTGACGGCAGAAAGCCATCACAGATGTAGAACTCACAAATACCTTCGTTTTGACTGGTTGTGGCTCCCGTAACTCTAAACGAGCCAAGAGTTATGGCCCTTCGAAGAATCGATATCCACAGGGTGCAACATCTGCGGTGCAAGGTGCAACATCCGTCCAAAATGACGAAACAGTGCCGTAAGACCTTTAGAAATGGGTGTATGGATTTGAAACGGTTCAGTACCATGGTGCACCACTCTCCAGCGATGGTAACTCATAGACCAGCCACGGGGATCCCGTTTTACAGAAAAAATCCACGTGACGAAAAAACGAAGGGTAAAAAACTTCCATGACCCGATTGAGGTTCGGATTTGATTTTTTGGGTATGAAACTAACTAGTGACGGCTGAAAGCCGTCATAGCTGTAGAATTCACAGATACCTTCGATTTTACTGGTTATGTCTCCCGTAACTCTAAACGATCCAAGAGTTATGGCCCTCCGAAGAATCGATTTCCACATGGTGCAACATCTACGGTGCAAGGTGCAACATCCGTCCAAAATGACGAAACAGTGCCGTACGACCTTTAGAAATGGGTGCATGGATTTGAAACGGTGCAGTACCATGGTGCACCACTCTCCAGCGATGGTAACTCATAGACCAGCCACGGGGATCCCGTTTTACAGAAAAAATCCACGTGACGAAAAAAGGAAGGGTAAAAAACTTCCATGACCCGATTTTGGTTCGGATAGGATTATTTGGGTATGAAACTAACCAGTGACGGCAGAAAGCCATCACAGATGTAGAACTCACAAATACCTTCGTTTTGACTGGTTGTGGCTCCCGTAACTCTAAACGAGCCAAGTGTTATGGCCCTCCGAAGAATCGATATCCATAGGGTGCAACATCTACGGTGCAAGGTGGAACATCCGTCCAAAATGACGAAACAGTGCCGTAAGACCTTTAGAAATGGGTGTATGGATTTGAAACGGTGCAGTACCATGGTGCACCACTCGCCAGCGATGGTAACTCATAGACCAGCCACGGGGATCCCGTTTTACAGAAAAAATCCACGTGATGAAAAAACGAAGGGTAAAAAACTTCCATGACCCGATTGAGGTTCGAATTTGATTTTTTGGGTATGAAACTAACCAGTGACGGCTGAAAGCCGTCATAGCTGTAGAATTCACAGATACCTTCGATTTGACTGGTTATGGCTCCCGTAACTCTAAACGATCCAAGAGTTATGGCCCTCCGAAGAATCGATTTCCACAGGGTGCAACATCTACGGTGCAAGGTGCAACATCCGTCCAAAATGACGAAACAATGCCGTACAACCTTTAGAAATGGGTGCATGGATTTGAAACGGTGCAATACCATGGTGCACCACTCTCCAGCGATGGTAACTTATAGACCAGCCACGGGGATCCCGTTTTACAGAAAAAATCCACGTGATGAAAAAACGAAGGGTAAAAAACTTCCATGACCCGATTGAGGTTCGGATAGGATTTTTTGGGTATGAAACTAACCAGTGACGGCAGAAAGCCGTCACAGATGTAGAACTCACAAATACCTTCGTTTTGACTGGTTGTGGCTCCCGTAACTCTAAACGAGCCAAGAGTTATGGCCCTCCGAAGAATCGACATCCACAGGGTGCAACATCTACGGTGCAAGGTGAAACATCCGTCCAAAATGACGAAACAGTGCCGTACGACCTTTAGAAATGGGTGCATGGATTTGAAACGGTGCAGTACCATGGTGCACCACTGTCCAGCGATGGTAACTCATAGACCAGCCACGGGGATCCTGTTTTACAGAAAAAATCCACGTGACGAAAAAACGAAAGGTAAAAAACTTCCATGACCCGATTGAGGTTCGGATAGGATTTTTTGGATATGAAACTAACCAGTGACGGCAGAAAGCCGTCACAGATGTAGAACTCACAAATACCTTCGTTTTGACTAGTTGTGGCTCCCGTAAATCTAAACGAGCCAAGAGTTATGGCCCTCCGAAGAATCGATATCCACAGGGTGCAACATCTACGGTGCAAGGTGCAACATCCGTCCAAAATGACGAAACAGTGCCGTAAGACCTTTAGAAATGGGTGTATGGATTTGAAACGGTGCAGTACCATGGTGCACCACTCTCCAGCGATGGTAACTCATAGACCAGCCACGGGGATCCCGTTTTAAAGAAAAAATCCACGTGACGAAAAAACGAAGGGTAAAAAACTTCCATGACCCGATTGAGGTTCGGATTTGATTTTTTGGGTATGAAACTAACCAGCGACGGCTGAAAGCCGTCAAAGCTGTAGAATTCACAGATACCTTCGATTTGACTGGTTACGGCTCCCGTAACTCTAAACGATCCAAGAGTTATGGCCCTCCGAAGAATCGATTTCCACATGGTGCAACATCTACGGTGCAAGGTGCAACATCCGTCCAAAATGACGAAACAGTGCCGTACGAACTTTAGAAATGGGTGCATGGATTGGAAACGGTGCAGTACCATGGTACACCACTCTCCAGCGATGGTAAATCATAGACCAGCCACGGGAATTCCCTTGTACAAAAAAAATCCACGTGACGAAAAAACGAAGGGTAAAAAACTTTCATGACCCGATTGAGGTTCGGATAGGATTTTTTGGGTATGAAACTAACCAGTGACGGCTGAAAGCCATCATAGCTGTTGAACTCACAAATACCTTCGTTTTGACTCGTTGTGGCTCCCGTAAATCTAAACGAGCCAAGAGTTATGGCCCTCCGAAGAATCGATATCCACAGGGTGCAACATCTACGGTGCAAGGTGCAACATCCGTCCAAAATGACAAACAGTGCCGTAAGACCTTTAGAAATGGGTGTATGGATTTGAAACGGTGCAGTACCATGGTGCACCACTCTCCAGCGATGGTAACTCATAGACCAGCCACGGGGATCCCGTTTTACAGAAAAAATCCACGTGACGAAAAAACGAAGGGTAAAAAACTTCCATGACCCGATTGAGGTTCGGATTTGATTTTTTGGGTATGAAACTAACCAGCGACGGCTGAAAGCCGTCAAAGCTGTAGAATTCACAGATACCTTCGATTTGACTGGTTATGGCTCCCGTAACTCTAAACGATCCAAGAGTTATGGCCCTCCGAAGAATCGATTTCCACATGGTGCAACATCTACGGTGCAAGGTGCAACATCCGTCCAAAATGACGAAACAGTGCCGTACGACCTTTAGAAATGGGTGCATGGATTTGAAACGGTGCAGTACCATGGTGCACCACTCTCCAGCGATGGTAACTCATAGACCAGCCACGGGGATCCCGTTTTACAGAAAAAATCCACGTGACGAAAAAACGAAGGGTAAAAAACTTCCATGACCCGATTGAGGTTCGGATAGGATTTTTTGGGTATGAAACTAACCAGTGACGGCAGAAAGCCGTCACAGATGTAGAATTCACAAATACCTTCTTTTTGACTAGTTGTGGCTCCCGTAAATCTAAACGAGCCAAGAGTTACGGCCCTCCGAAGAATCGATATCCACAGGGTGCAACATCTACGGTGCAAGTTGCAACATCCGTCCAAAATGACGAAACAGTGCCGTAAGACCTTTAGAAATGGGTGTATGGATTTGAAATGGTGCAGTACCATGGTGCACCACTCTCCAGCGATGGTAACTCATAGACCAGCCACGGGGATCCCGTTTTACAGAAAAAATCCACGTGACGAAAAAACGAAGGGTAAAAAACTTCCATGACCCGATTGAGGTTCGGATTTGATTTTTTGGGTATGAAACTAACCAGTGACGGCTGAAAGCCGTCATAGCTGTAGAATTCACAGATACCTTCGATTTGACTGGTTACGGCTCCCGTAACTCTAAACGATCCAAGAGTTATGGCCCTCCGAAGAATCGATTTCCACATGGTGCAACATCTACGGTGCAAGGTGTAACATCCGTCCAAAATGACGAAACAGTGCCGTACGACCTTTAGAAATGGGTGCAGGGATTTGAAACGGTGCAGTACCATGGTGCGCCACTCTCCAGCGATGGTAACTCATAGACCAGCCACGGGGATCCCGTTTTACAGAAAAAATCAACGTGACGAAAAAACGAAGGGTAAAAAACTTCCATGACCCGATTGAGGTTCGGATACGATTTTTTGGGTATGAAACTAACCAGTGATGGCTGAAAGCCATCACAGCTGTAGAACTCACAGATACCTTCGTTTTGACTGGTTGTGGCTCCCGTAACTCTAAACGAGCCAAGAGTTACGGCTCTCCGAAGAATCGATATCCATAGGGTGCAACATCTACGGTGCAAGGTGCAACATCCGTCCAAAATGACGAAACAGTGCCGTACGAACTTTAGAAATGGGTGCATGGATTGGAAACGGTGCAGTACCATGCTGCACCACTCTCCAGCGATGGTAAATCATAGACCAGCCACGGGAATTCCCTTTTACAGAAAAAATCCACGTGACGAAAAAACGAAGGGTAAAAAACTTCCATGACCCGATTGAGGTACGGATAGGATTTTTTGGGTATGAAACTAACCAGTGATGGCTGAAAGCCATCATAGCTGTTGAACTCACAAATACCTTCGTTTTGACTGGTTAAGGCTCCCGTAACTCTAAACGAGCCAAGAGTTATGGCCCTCCAAAGAATCGATTTCCACAGGGTGCAACATCTACGGTGCAAGGTGCAACATCCGTCCAAAATGACGAAACCGTGCTGTACGACCTTTAGAAACGGGTTCCTGGATTTGAAACGGTGCAGTACCATGGTGCACCACTCTCCAGCGATGGTAAATCATAGACCAGCCACGGGGATCCCATTTTACAGAAAAAATCCACGTGACGAAAAAACGAAGGGTAAAAAACTTCCATGACCCGATTGAGGTTCGGATAGGATTTTTTGGGTATGAAACTAACCAGTGACGGCTGAAAGCGGTCACAGCTGTAGAACTCATAAATACCTTCGTTTTGACTGGTTGTGGCTCCCGTAACTCTAAACGAGCCAAGAGTTATGGTCCTCCAAAGAATCGATATCCATAGGGTGCAACATCTACGGTGCAAGGTGCAACATCCGTCCAAAATGACGAAACAGTGTCGTACGAACTTTAGAAATGGTTGCATGGATTGGAAACGGTGCAGTACCATGGTGCACCACTCTCCAGCGATGGTAAATCATAGACCAGCCACGGGAATTCCCTTTTACAGAAAAAATCCACGTGACGAAAAAACGAAGGGTAAAAAACTTCCATGACCCGATTGAGGTTCGGATAGGATTTTTTGGGTATGAAACTAACCAGGGAGGGCTGAAAGCTGTCATAGCTGTAGAACTCACAGATACCTTCGATTTGACTGGTTATAGCTCCCGTAACTCTAAACGAGACAAGAGTTATGGCCCTCCGAAGAATCGATTTCCACAGGGTGCAACATCTACGGTGCAAGGTGCAAAATCCGTCCAAAATGACGAAACAGTGCCGTACGACCTTTAGAAATGGGTGCATGGATTTGAAACGGTGCAGTACCTTGGTGAACCACTCGCCAGCGATGGTAACTCATAGACCAGCCATGGGGATCCCGTTTTACAGAAAAAATCCACGTGACGAAAAAAAGAAGGGTAAAAAACTTCCATGACCCGATTGAGGTTCGGATAGGATTTTTTGGGTATGAAACTAATCAGTGACGGCTGAAAGCCGTCACAGATGTAGAACTCACTGATACCTTCGTTTTGACTTGTTGTGGCACCCGTAACTCTAAACGAGCCAAGAGTTATGGCCCTCCGAAGAATCGATATCCACAGGGTACAACATCTACGGTGCAAGGTGCAACATCCGTCCAAAATGACGAAACAGTGCCGTACGACCTTTAGAAATGGGTGCATGGATTTGAAACGGTGCAGTACCATAGTGCTCCACTCTCCAGCGATGGTAACTCATAGACCAGCCACGGGGATCCCGTTTTACAGAAAAAATCCACGTGACAAAAAAACGAAGGGTAAAAAACTTCCATGACCCGATTGAGGTTCGGATAGGATTTTTTGGGTATGAAACTAACCAGTGACGGCTGAAAGCTGTCACAGCTGTAGAACTCACAGATACCTTCGTTTTGACTGGTTGTGGCTCCCGTAACTCTAAACGAGCCAAGAGTTACGGCCCTCCGAAGAATCGATATCCATAGGGTGCAACATCTACGGTGCAAGGTGCAACATCCGTCCAAAATGACGAAACAGTGCCGTACGAACTTTAGAAATGGGTGCATGGATTGGAAATAGTGCAGCACCATGCTGCACCACTCTCCAGCGATGGTAAATCATAGACCAGCCACGGGAAATCCCTTTTACAGAAAAAATCCACGTGACGAAAAAACGAAGGGTAAAAAACTTCCATGACCCGATTGAGGTTCGGATTGGATTTTTTGGGTATGAAACTAACCAGTGATGGCTGAAAGCCATCATAGCTGTTGAACTCACAGATACCTTCGTTTTGACTGGTTATGGCTCCCGTAAATGTAAACGAGCCAAGAGTTATGGCCTCCGAAGAATCGATATCCACAGGGTGCAACTTCTACGGTGCAAGGTGCAACATCCGTCCAAAATGACGAAACAGTGCCGTACGACCTTTAGAAACGGGTTCCTGGATTTGAAACGGTGCAGTACCATGGTGCACCACTCTCCAGCGATGGTAAATCATAGACCAGCCACGGGGATCCCGTTTTACAGAAAAAATCCACGTGACGAAAAAACGAAGGGTAAAAAACTTCCATGACCCGATTGAGGTTCGGATAGGATTTTTTGGGTATGAAACTAACCAGTGACGGCTGAAAACCGTCACAGCTGTAGAACTCACAAATACCTTCGTTTTGACTGGTTGTGGCTCCCGTAACTCTAAACGAGCCAAGAGTTATGTCCCTCCGAAGAATCGATATCCATAGGGTGCAACATCTACGGTGCAAGGTGCAACATCCGTCCAAAATGACGAAACAGTGTCGTACGAACTTTAGAAATGGTTGCATGGATTGGAAACGGTGCAGTACCATGGTGCACCACCCTCCAGCGATGGTAAATCATAGACCAGCCACGGGAATTCCCTTTTACAGAAAAAATCCATGTGACGAAAAAACGAAGGGTAAAAAACTTTCATGACCCGATTGAGGTTCGGATAGGATTTTTTGGGTATGAAACTAACCAGTGATGGCTGAAAGCTATCATAGCTGTAGAACTCACAGATACCTTCAATTTGACTGGTTATGGCTCCCGTAACTCTAAACGAGCCAAGAGTTATGGCCCTCCGAAGAATCGATTTCCACAGGGTGCAACATCTACAGTGCAAGGTGCAAAATCCGTCCAAAATGACGAAACAGTGCCGTACGACCTTTAGAAATGGGTGCATGGATTTGAAACGGTGCAGTACCATGGTGCACCACTCTCCAGCGATGGTAACTCATAGACCAGCCACGGGGATCCCGTTTTACAGAAAAAATCCACGTGACGAAAAAAAGAAGGGTAAAAAACTTCCATGACCCGATGGAGGTTCGGATAGGATTTTTTGGGTATGAAACTAACCAGTGACGGCTGAAAGCCGTCACAGATGTAGAACTCACAGATACCTTCGTTTTGACTTGTTGTGGCTCCCGTAACTCTAAACGAGCCAAGAGTTATGGCCCTCCGAAGAATCGATATCCACAGGGTGCAACATCTACGGTGCAAGGTGCAACATCCGTCCAAAATGACGAAACAGTGTCGTACGACCTTTAGAAATGGGTGCATGGATTTGAAACGGTGCAGTACCATGGTGCTCCACTCTCCAGCGATGGTAACTCATAGACCAGCCACGGGGATCCCGTTTTACAGAAAAAATCCACATGACGAAAAAACGAAGGGTAGAAAACTTCCATGACCCGATTGACGTTCGGATAGGATTTTTTGGGTATGAAACTAACCAGTGACGGCTGAAAGCGGTCACAGCTGTAGAACTCACAGATGCCTTCGTTTTGACTGGTTGTGGCTCCCGTAACTCTAAACGAGCCAAGAGTTACGGCCCTCCGAAGAATCGATATCCATAGGGTGCAACATCTACGGTGCAAGGTGCAACATCCGTCCAAAATGAAGAAACATTGCCGTACGAACTTTAGAAATGGGTGCATGGATTGGAAATGGTGAAGTACTATGGTGCACCACTCTCTAGCGATGGTAAATAATAGACCAGCCATGGGAATTCCCTTTTACAGAAAAAATCCACGTGACGAAAAAACGAAGGGTAAAAAACTTCCATGACCCGATTGAGGTACAGATAGGATTTTTGTGGGTATGAAACTAACCAGTGGCGGCTGAAAGCGGTCATAGCTGTAGAACTCACAGATACCTTCGTTTTAACTGGTTATGGCTCCCGTAACTCTAAACGAGCCAAGAGTTATGGCCCTCCGAAGAATCGATATCCATAGGGTGCAACATCTACGGTGCAAGGTGCAACATCCGTCCAAAATGACGAAACAGTGCCGTACGAACTTTAGAAATGGGTGCATGGATTGGAAACGGTGCAGTACCATGGTACACCACTTTCCAGCGATGGTAAATCATAGACCAACCATGGGAATTCCCTTTTACAGAAAAAATCCACGTGACGAAAAAACGAAGGGTAAAAAACTTCCATGACCCGATTGAGGTTCGGATAGGATTTTTTGGGTATGAAACTAACCAGTGATGGCGGAAAGCCGTCATAGCTGTAGAACTCACAGATACCTTCGTTTTGACTGGTTATGGCTCCCGTAACTCTAAACGAGCCAAGAGTTATGGTCCTCCGAAGAATCGATTTCCATAGGGTGCAACATCCGTCCAAAATGACGAAACCGTGCCGTATGACCTTTAGAAATGGGTGCATGGATTTGAAAAGGTGCAGTACCATGGTGCACCACTCTCCAGCGAT
The DNA here is from genome assembly GCA_030765085.1 of Allium cepa. Lineage (NCBI taxonomy): Eukaryota > Viridiplantae > Streptophyta > Magnoliopsida > Asparagales > Amaryllidaceae > Allium > Allium cepa. The sequence continues at coordinate 28,768,574 of CM060943.1, read as the reverse complement.
GGTAAAACATAGACCAGCCATGGGAATTCCCTTATACAGAAAAAATCCACGTGACGAAAAAACGAAGGGTAAAAAACTTCCATGACCCGATTGAGGTTCAGATAGGATTTTTTGGGTATGAAACTAACCAGTGACGGCTGATAGCCGTCATAGCTGTAGAACTCACAGATACCTTCGTTTTGACTGGTTATGGCTCCCGTAACTCTAAACGAGCCAAGAGTTATGGCCCTCCGAAGAATCGATATCCATAGGGTGCAACATCTACGGTGCAAGGTGCAACATCCGTCCAAAATGACGAAACAGTGCCGTACGACCTTTAGAAATGGGTGCATGGATTTGAAATGGTGTAGTACCATGGTGCACCACTCACCAGCGATGGTAACTCATAGACCAGCCACGGGGATCCCGTTTTACAGAAAAAATCCACGTGACGAAAAAACGAAGGGTAAAAAACTTCCATGACCCGATTGAGGTTCGGATAGGATTTTTTGGGTATGAAACTAACCAGTGACATCTGAAAGCCGTCATAGCTGTAGAACTCACAGATACCTTCGTTTTGACAGGTTATGGCTCCCGTAACTCTAAACGAGCCAAGAGTTACGGCCCTCCGAAGAATCGATATCCATAGGGTGCAACCTCTACGGTGCAAGGTGCAACATCCGTCCAAAATGCCGAAACAGTGCCGTACGAACTTTAGAAATGGGTGCATGGATTGGAAACGGTGCAGTACCATGGTACACCACTCTCCAGCGATGGTAAATCATAGACCAGCCACGGGAATTCCCTTGTACAAAAAAAATCCACGTGACGAAAAAACGAAGGGTAAAAAACTTTCATGACCCGATTGAGGTTCGGATAGGATTTTTTGGGTATGAAACTAACCAGTGACGGCTGAAAGCCATTATAGCTGTTGAACTCACAAATACCTTTGTTTTGACTGGTTAAGGCTCCCGTAACCCTAAACGAGCCAAGAGTTATGGCCCTCCGAAGAATGATTTCCACAGGGTGCAACATCTACGGTGCAACGTGCAACATCCGTCCAAAATGACAAACAGTGTCGTACGACTTTTCGAAATGGGTTCCTGGATTTGAAACGGTGCAGTACCATGGTGCACCAATCTCCAGCGATGGTAAATAATAGACCAGCCACGGGGATCCCGTTTTACAGAAAAAATCCACGTGACGAAAAAACGAAGGGTAAAAAACTTCCTTGACCCGATTGAGGTTCGGCTAGGATTTTTTGGGTATGAAACTAACCAGTGACGGCTGAAAGCCGTCATAGCTGTAGAACTCACAGATACCTTCGTTTTGACTGGTTATGGCTCCCGTAATTCTAAACGAGCCAAGAGTTATGGCCCTCCGAAGAATTGATTTCCACAGGGTGCAACATCTACGGTGCAAGGTGCAACATCCGTCCAAAATGACGAAACGGTGCCGTACGACCTTTAGAAATGGGTGTATGGATCTGAAACGATGCAGTACCATTGTGCACCACTCTCCAGCGATGGTAACTCATAGACCAGCCACGGGGATCCCGTTTTACAGAAAAAATCCACATGACGAAAAAACGAAGGGTAAAAAACTTCCATGACCCGATTGAGGTTCGGATTGGATTTTTTGGGTATGAAACTAACCAGTGACGTCTGAAAGCCGTCATAGCTGTAGAACTCACAGATACCTTCGATTTGACTGGTTATGGCTCCCGTAACTCTAAACGATCCAAGAGTTATGTCCCTCCGAAGAATCGATTTCCACAGGGTGCAACATCTACGGTGCAAGGTGCAACATCCGTCCAAAATGACGAAACAGTGCCGTACGACCTTTAGAAATGGGTGCATGGATTTGAAACGGTGTAGTACCATGGTGCAACACTCTCCAGCGATGGTAACTCATAGACCAGCCACGGGGATCCCGTTTTACAGAAAAAATCCACGTGACGAAAAAACGAAGGGTAAAAAACTTCAATGACCCGATTGAGGTTCGGATAGGATTTTTTGTGTATGAAACTAACTAGTGACGGCAGAAAGCCATCACAGATGTAGAACTCACAAATACCTTTGTTTTGACTGGTTGTGGCTCCCGTAACTCTAAACGAGCCAAGAGTTATGGCCCTCCGAAGAATCGATATCCACCGGGTGCAACATCTACGGTGCAAGGTGCAACATCCGTCCAAAATGACGAAACAGTGCCGTACGACCTTTAGAAATGGGTGCATGGATTTGAAATGGTGCAGTACCATGGTGCGCCACTCTCCAGCGATGGTAACTCATAGACCAGCCACGGGGATCCCGTTTTACAGAAAAAATCCATGTGACGAAAAAACGAAGGGTAAAAAACTTCCATGACCCGATTGAGGTTCGGATAGGATTTTTTGGGTATGAAACTAATCAGTGACAGCTGAAAGCTGTCACAGCTGTAGAACTCACAGATACCTTCGTTTTGACTGGTTGTGGCTCCCGTAACTCTAAACGAGCCAAGAGTTACGGCCCTCCGAAGAATCGATATCCATAGGGTGCAACATCTACGGTGCAAGGTGCAACATCCGTCCAAAATGACGAAACAGTGCCGTACGAACTTTAGAAATGGGTGCATGGATTGGAAACGGTGCAGTACCATGCTGCACCACTCTCCAGCGATGGTAAATCATAGACCAGCCACGGGAATTCCCTTTTACAGAAAAAATCCACGTGACGAAAAAACGAAGGGTAAAAAACTTCCATGACCCGATTGAGGTTCGGATAGGATTTTTTGGGTATGAAACTAACCAGTGATGGCTGAAAGCCGTCATAGCTGTTGAACTCACAAATACCTTCGTTTTGACTGGTTAAGGCTCCCGTAACTCTAAACGAGCCAAGAGTTATGGCCCTCCAAAGAATCGATTTCCACAGGGTGCAACATCTACGGTGCAAGGTGCAACATCCGTCCAAAATGACGAAACAGTGCCGTACGACCTTTAGAAACGGGTTCTTGGATTTGAAACGGTGCAGTACCATGGTGCACCACTCTCCAGCGATGGTAAATCATAGACCAGCCACGGGGATCCTGTTTTACAGAAAAAATCCACGTGACGAAAAACGAAGGGTAAAAATCTTCCATGACCCGATTGAGGTTCGGATAGGATTTTTGGGTATGAAACTAACCAGTGACGGATGAAAGCGGTCACAGCTGTAGAACTCACAAATATCTTCGTTTTGACTGGTTGTGGCTCTCGTAACTCTAAACGAGCCAAGAGTTATGGCCCTCCGAAGAATCGATATCCATAGGGTGCAACATCTACGGTGCAAGGTGCAACATCCGTCCAAAATGACGAAACAGTGTCGTACGAACTTTAGAAATGGTTGCATGGATTGGAAACGGTGCAGTACCATGGTGCACCACTCTCCAGCGATGGTAAATCATAGACCAGCCACGGGAATTCCCTTTTACAGAAAAAATCCACGTGACGAAAAAACGAAGGGTAAAAAACTTCCATGACCCGATTGAGGTTCGGATAGGATTTTTTGGGTATGAAACTAACCAGTGATGACTGAAAGCTGTCATAGCTGTAGAACGCTCAGATACCTTCGATTTGACTGGTTATGGCTCCCGTAACTCTAAACGAGCTAAGAGTTATGGCCCTGCGAAGAATCGATTTCCACAAGGTGCAAAATCTACGGTGCAAGGTGCAAAATCCGTCCAAAATGACGAAACAGTACCGTACGACCTTTAGAAATGGGTGCATGGATTTGAAACGGTGCACTACCATGGTGCACCACTCTCTAGCAATGGTAACTCATAGACCAGCCACGGGGATCCCGTTTTACAGAAAAAATCCACGTGACGAAAAAAAGAAGGGTAAAAAACTTCCATGACCCGATTGAGGTTCGGATAGGATTTTTTGGGTATGAAACTAACGAGTGACGGCTAAAAGCCGTCACAGATGTAGAACTCACAAATACCTTCGTTTTGACTTGTTGTGGCTCCCGTAACTCTAAACGAGCCAAGAGTTTTGGCCCTCCGAAGAATCGATATCCACAGGGTTCAACATCTACGGTGCAAGGTGCAACATCCGTCCAAAATGACGAAACAGTGCCGTACGACCTTTAGAAATGGGTGCATGGATTTGAAACGGTGCAGTACCATGGTGCTCCACTCTCCAGCGATGGTAACTCATAGACCAGCCACGGGGATCCCGTTTTACAGAAAAAATCCATGTGACGAAAAAACGAAGGGTAATAAACTTCCATGACCCGATTGAGGTTCGGATAGGATTTTTTGGGTATGAAACTAACCAGTGATGGCTGAAAGCGGTCACAGCTGTAGAACTCACAGATACCTTCGTTTTGACTGGTTGTGGCTCCCGTAACTCTAAACGAGCCAAGAGTTACGGCCCTCCGAAGAATCGATATCCATAGGGTGCAACATCTACGGTGCGAGGTGCAACATCCGTCCAAAATGACGAAACAGTGTCGTACGAACTATAGAAATGGGTGCATGGATTGGAAACAGTGCAGTACCATGCTGCACCACTCTCCAGCGATGGTAAATCATAGACCAGCCACGGGAATTCCCTTTTACAGAAAAAATCCACGTGACGAAAAAACGAAGGGTAAAAAACTTCCATGACCCGATTGAGGTTCGGATAGGATTTTTTGGTTATGAAACTAACCAGTGATGGCTGAAAGCCGTCATAGCTGTTGAACTCACAAATACCTTCGTTTTGACGGGTTAAGGCTCCCGTAACTCTAAACGAGCCAAGAGTTATGGCCCTCCAAAGAATCGATTTCCACAGGGTGCGACATCTACGGTGCAAGGTGCAACATCCGTCCAAAATGACGAAACAGTGCCGTACGACCTTTAGAAACGGTTCCTGGATTTGAAACGGTGCAGTCCCATGGTGCACCACACTCCAGCGATGGTAAATCATAGACCAGCCACGGGGATCCCGTTTTACAGAAAAAATCCACGTGACGAAAAAACGAAGGGTAAAAAACTTCCATGACCCGATTGAGGTTCGGATAGGATTTTTTGGGTATGAAACTAACCAGTGACGGCTGAAAGCGGTCAAAGCTATAGAACTTACAAATACCTTCGTTTTGACTGGTTGTGGCTCCCGTAACACTAAACGAGCCAAGAGTTATGGCCCTCCGAAGAATGGATATCCATAGGGTGCAACATCTACGGTGCAAGGTGCAACATCCGTCCAAAATGACGAAACAGTGTCGTACGAACTTTAGAAATGGTTGCATGGATTGGAAACGGTGCAGTACCTTGGTGCACCACTCTCCAGCGATGGTAAATCATAGATCAGCCACGGGAATTCCCTTTTACAGAAAAAATCCATGTGACGAAAAAACAAAGGGTAAAAAACTTCCATGACCCGATTGAGGTTCGGATAGGATTTTTTGGGTATGAAACTAACCAGTGATGGCTGAAAGCTGTCATAGCTGTAGAACTCACAGATACCTTCGATTTGACTGGTTATGGCTCCCGTAACTCTAAACGAGCCAAGAGTTATGGCCCTCCGAAGAATCGATTTCCACAGGGTGCAACATCTACGGTGCAAGGTGCAAAATCCGTCCAAAATGACGAAACAGTGTCGTACGACCTTTAGAAATGGGTGCATGGATTTGAAACGGTGCACTACCATGGTGCACCGCTCTCTAGCGATGGTAACTCATAGACCATCCACGGGGATCCCGTTTTACAGAAAAAATCCACGTGACGAAAAAAAGAAGGGTAAAAAACTTCCATGACCCGATTGAGGTTCGGATAGGATTTTTTGGGTATGAAACTAACCAGTGACGGCTGAAAGCCGTCACAGATGTAGAACTCACAGATACCTTCGTTTTGACTTGTTGTGGCTCCCGTAACTCTAAACGAGCCAAGAGTTATGGCCCTCCGAAGAATCGATATCCACTGGGTGCAACATCTACGGTGCTAGGTGCAACATCCGTCCAAAATGACGAAACAGTGCCGTACGACCTTTAGAAATGGGTGCATGGATTTGAAACGGTGCAGTACCATGGTGCTCCACTCTCCAGCGATGGTAACTCATAGACCAGCCCCGGGGATCCCGTTTTACAGAAAAAATCCACGTGACGAAAAAACGAAGGGTAAAAAACTTCCATGACCCGATTGTGGTTCGGATAGGATTTTTTGGGTATGAAACTAACCAGTGACGGCTGAAAGCCGTCACAGCTGTAGAACTCACAGATACCTTCGTTTTGACTAGTTGTGGCTCCCGTAACTCTAAACGAGCCAAGAGTTACGGCCCTCCGAAGAATCGATATCCATAGGGTGCAACATCTACGGTGCAAGGTGCAACATCCGTCCAAAATGACGAAACAGTGCCGTACGAACTTTAGAAATGGGTGCATGGATTGGAAACAGTGCAGTACCATGTTGCACCACTCTCCGGCGATGGTAAATCATAGATCAGCCACGGGAATTCCCTTTTACAGAAAAAATCCACGTGACTAAAAAACGAAGGGTAAAAAACTTCCATGACCCGATTGAGGTTCGGATAGGATTTTTTGGGTATGGAACTAACCAGTGATGGCTGAAAGCCGTCATAGCTGTTGAACTCACAAATACCTTCGTTTTGACTGGTTAAGGCTCCCGTAACTCTAAACGAGCCAAGAGTTATGGCCCTCCAAAGAATCGATTTCCACAGGGTGCAACATCTACAGTGCAAGGTGCAACATCCGTCCAAAATGACGAAACAGTGCCGTACGACCTTTAGAAACGGGTTCTTGGATTTGAAATGGTGCAGTACCATGGTGCACCACTCTCCAGCGATGGTAAATCATAGACCAGCCACGGGGATCCCGTTTTACAGAAAAAATCCACGTGACGAAAAAACGAAGGGTAAAAAACTTCCATGACCCGATTGAGGTTCGGATAGGATTTTTTGGGTATGAAACTAACCAGTAACGGCTAAAAGCGGTCACAGCTGTAGAACTCACAAATACCTTCGTTTTGACTGGTTGTGGCTCCCGTAACTCTAAACGAGCCAAGAGTTATGGCCCTCCGAAGAATCGATATCCATAGGGTGCAACATCTACGGTGCAAGGTGCAACATCCGTCCAAAATGACGAAACAGTGTCGTACGAACTTTAGAAATGGTTGCATGGATTGGAAACAGTGCAGTACCATGGTGCACCACTCTCCAGCTATGGTAAATCATAGACCAGACACGGGAATTCCCTTTTACAGAAAAAATCCATGTGACGAAAAAACGAAGGGTAAAAAACTTCCATGACCCGATTGAGGTTCGGATAGGATTTTTTGGGTATGAAACTAACCAGTGATGGCTGAAAGCTGTCATAGCTGTAGAACTCACAGATACCTTCGATTTGACTGGTTATGGCTCCCGTAACTCTAAACGAGCCAAGAGTTATGGCCCTCCGAAGAATCGATTTCCTCAGGGTGCAACATCTACGGTGCAAGGTGCAAAATCCGTCCAAAATGACGAAACAGTGCCGTACGACCTTTAGAAATGGGTGCATGGATTTGAAACGGTGCAGTACCATGGTGCACCACTCTCCAGCGATGGTAACTCATAGACCAGCCACGGGGATCCCGTTTTACAGAAAAAATCCACGTGACGAAAAAACGAAGGGTAAAAAACTTCCTTGACCCGATTGAGGTTCGGATAGGATTTTTTGGGTATGAAACTAACCAGTGACGGATGAAAGCCGTCACAGATGTAGAACTCACATATACCTTTGTTTTGACTTGTTGTGGTTCCCGTAACTCCAAACGAGCCAAGAGTTATGGCCCTCCGAAGAATCGATATCCACAGGGTGCAACATCTAAGGTGCAAGGTGCAACATCCGTCCAAAATGACGAAACAGTGCCGTACGACCTTTAGAAATGGGTGCATGGATTTGAAATGGTGCAGTACCATAGTGCTCCACTCTCCAGCGATGGTAACTCATAGACCAGCCACGGGGATCCCGTTTTACAGAAAAAATCCACGTGACGAAAAAACGAAGGGTAAAAAACTTCCATGACCCGATTGAGGTTCGGATAGGATTTTTTGGGTATGAAACTAACCAGTGACGGCTGAAAGCTGTCACAGCTGTAGAACTCACAGATACCTTCGTTTTCACTGGTTGCGGCTCCCGTAACTCTAAACGAGCCAAGAGTTACGGCCCTCCGAAGAATCGATATCCATAGGGTGCAACATCTACGGTGCAAGGTGCAACATCCGTCCAAAATGACGAAACATTGCCGTACGAACTTTAGAAATGGGTGCATGGATTGGAAATGGTGTAGTACTATGGTGCACCACTCTCCAGCGATGGTAAATCATAGACAAGCCATGGGAATTCCCTTTTACAGAAAAAATCCACGTGACGAAAAAACGAAGGGTAAAAAACTTCCATGACCCGATTGAGGTTCGGATAGGATTTTTTGGGTATGAAACTAACCAGTGACGGCTAAAAGCGGTCATAGCTGTAGAACTCACAGATACCTTCGTTTTAACTGGTTATGGCTCCTGTAACTCTAAACGAGCCAAGAGTTATGGCCCTCCGAAGAATCGATATCCATATGGTGCAACATCTACGGTGCAAGGTGCAACATCCGTCCAAAATGACGAAACAGTGCCGTACGAACTTTAGTAATGGGTGCATGGATTGGAAACGGTGCAGTACCATGGTACACCACTCTCCAGCGATGGTAAATCATAGGGCAACCATGGGAATTCCCTTTTACAGAAAAAATCCACGTGACGAAAAAACGAAGGGTAAAAAACTTCCATGACCTGATTGAGGTTCGGATAGGATTTTTTAGGTATGAAACTAACCAGTGACGGCGGAAAGCCGTCATAGCTGTAGAACTCACAGATACCTTCGTTTTGACTGGTTATGGCTTCCGTAACTCTAAACGAGCCAAGAGTTATGGTCCTCCGAAGAATCGATTTCCACAGGGTGCAACATCACCGGTGCAAGGTGCAACATCCGTCCAAAATGACGAAACCGTGCCGTACGACCTTTAGAAATGGGTGCATGGATTTGAAAAGGTGCAGTACCATGGTGCACCACTCTCCAGCGATGGTAAATCATTGACCAGCCACGGGGATCCCGTTTTACAGAAAAAATCCACGTGACGAAAAAACGAAGGGTAAAAAACTTCCATGACCCGATTGAGGTTCGGATAGGATTTTTTGGGTATGAAACTAACCAGTGACGTCTGAAAGCCATCATAGCTGTAGAAGTCACAGATACCTTCATTTTGACTGGTTATGGCTCCCGTAACTCTAAACGAGCCAAGAGTTACGGCCCTCCGAAGAATCGATATCCATAGGGTGCAACCTTTACGGTGCAAGGTGCAACATCCGTCCAAAATGACGAAACAGTGCCGTACGAACTTTAGAAATGGGTGCATGGATTGGAAACGGTGCAGTACCATGGTGCACCACTCTCCAGCGATGGTAAATCATAGACCAGCCACGGGAATTCCCTTTTACAGAAAAAATCCACGTGACGAAAAAACGAAGGGTAAAAAACTTTAATGACCCGATTGAGGTTCGGATAGGATTTTTTGGGTATGAAACTAACCAGTGACGGCTGACAGCCGTCATAGCAGTTGAACTCACAAATACCTTCGTTTTGACTGGTTAAGGCTCCCGTAACCCTAAACGAGCCAAGAGTTATGGCCCTCCGAAGAATCGATTTCCACAGGGTGCAACATCTACGGTGCAACGTGCAACATCCGTCCAAAATGACGAAACAGTGTCGTACGACCTTTAGAAATGGGTTCCTGGATTTGAAACGCTGCAGTACCATGGTGCACCACTCTCCAGCGATGGTAAATAATAGACCAGCCACGGGGATCCCGTTTTACAGAAAAAATCCACGTGACGAAAAAACGAAGGGTAAAAAACTTCCTTGACCCGATTGAGGTTCGGATAGGATTTTTTGGGTATGAAACTAACCAGTGACGGCTGAAAGCCGTCATAGCTGTAGAACTCACAGATACCTTCGTTTTGACTGGTTATGGCTCCCGTAACTCTAAACGAGCCAAGAGTTATGTCCCTCCGAAGAATCGATTTCCACAGGGTGCAACATCTACGGTGCAAGGTGCAACATCCGTCCAAAATGACGAAACAATGCCGTACGACCTTTAGAAATGGGTGTATGGATTTGAAACGGTGCAGTACCATGGTGCACCACTCTCCAGCGATGGTAACTCATAGACCAGCCACGGGGATCCCGTTTTACAGAAAAAATCCACGTGACGAAAAAACGAAGGGTAAAAAACTTCCATGACCCGATTGAGGTTCGAATTGGATTTTTTGGGTATGAAACTAACCAGTGACGTCTGAAAGCCGTCATAGCTGTAGAACTCACAGATACCTTCGATTTGACTGGTTATGGCTCCCGTAACTCTAAACGATCCAAGAGTTATGGCCCTCCGAAGAATCGATTTCCACAGGGTGCAACATCTACGGTGCAAGGTGCAACATCCGTCCAAAATGACGAAACATTGCCGTACGACCTTTAGAAATGGGTGCATGGATTTGAAACGGTGCAGTACCATGGTGCACCACTCTCCAGCGATGGTAACTCATAGACCAGCCACGGGGATCCCATTTTACAGAAAAAATCCACGTGACGAAAAAACGAAGGGTAAAAAACTTCCATGACCCGATTGAGGTTCGGATAGGATTTTTTGGGTATGAAACTAACCAGTGACGACTGAAAGCCGTCACAGATGTAGAACTCACAAATACCTTCGTTTTGACTGGTTGTGGCTCCCGTAACTCTAAACGAGCGAAAAGTTATGGCCCTCCGAAGAATCGATATCCACAGGGTGCAACATCTACGGTGCAAGGTGCAACATCCGTCCAAAATGACGAAACAGTGCCGTACGACCTTTAGAAATGGGTGCATGGATTTGAAATGGTGCAGTACCATGGTGCACCACTCTACAGCGATGGTAACTCATAGACCAGCCACGGGGATCCCGTTTTACAAAAAAAATCCACGTGACGAAAAAACGAAGGGTAAAAAACTTTCATGACCCGATTGAGGTTCGGATTGGATTTTTTGGGTATGAAACTAACCAGTGACGTCTAAAAGCCGTCATAGCTGTAGAACTCACAGATACCTTCGATTTGACTGGTTATGGCTCCCGTAACTCTAAACGATCCAAGAGTTATGGCCATCCGAAGAATCGATTTCCACAGGGTGCAACATCTACGGTGCAAGGTGCAACATCCGTCCAAAATGACGAAACAGTGCCGTACGAACTTTAGAAACGGGTGCATGGATTGGAAACGGTGCAGTACCATGGTGCACCACTCTCCAGCGATGGTAAATCATAGACCAGCCACGGGAATTCCCTTTTACAGAAAAAATCCACGTGACGAAAAAACGAAGGGTACAAAACTTTCATGACCCGATTGAGGTTCGGATAGGATTTTTTGGGTATGAAACTAACCAGTGACGTCTGAAAGCTGTCATAGCTGTTGAACTCACAGATACCTTCGTTTTGACTGGTTAAGGCTCCCGTAACCCTAAACGAGCCAAGAGTTATGGCCCTCCGAAGAATCGATTTCCACAGGGTGCAACATCTACGGTGCAACGTGCAACATCCGTCCAAAATGACGAAACAGTGTCGTACGACCTTTAGAAATGGGTTCCTGGATTTGAAATGGTGTAGTACCATGATGCACCACTCTCCAGCGATGGTGTTTGCACAAAAAATGGACAAACACCTCCAAGTCGTATTATTTAGTTGATTATATGTGATTTTTAATGATTTTAGATGAGTATGTAAATATGAAAGAAGTAGGGGCTGAAATGTAAAAGACACACAGATTTATAGTGGTTCGGCCAGAATGTGCCTACGTCCACTTTATATGTTATTATCTTCTTTCTTTCAGATTACAAGTACAATGCTTCGTATACAAGTATATGAAAGTAGTTTGAAAGTTCCTTCCTTGCTTGAGCTCTCAAACTTGTCTGCCGTTGTTGTACCCCTGCCCCTCTATTTATAGAGTGAGGTAGGGGGCAGGGGTCTTGGAAGTATATAGCTGCTGGTGGGCCCGGGCTGAGGCGATCTGGACTGGCAACTATTTGGTTCGGCGAGGCTCATTTGGTTTTGAATGGGTAGTGTTGGACCGGTGATGGAGTGGGATGGTGGTCCATTCGGCATGGTCTGATCCGGTGCTTGTCTGGTCCTGTCGTGTAGGGGAGGAGCGTTGGCCCGGTGATGGCCTTGGTTCGGTCGTTGGTTGGTCCGGTAGGGCGTTAGAGTGGTGGTTCGGTAGTGGAGATGGAGTGGTGATTCGGTATTGGAGGGCTTGGGCCGAATGAGGCTTGGGGCCGGATGAGCATGGGCCGAATGAGGCTTGGAGCCGGATGAGCATGGGCCGAATGAGGCCTGGAGCCAAATTTGCATGGGGCCGAATGAGCTTCTACACTGAGAATATTGGATGGATTTCTAGGTTGGTTTTTGAGTTTCTTGGCTGTCGAACGAAGTGGAGGTTGCGAGCCCGGGTAAAACTGTGACTTCTTAGTCTCGAGATCTTCTGGGTGAGAATTCGCCCAACATTTGCCCCCCAAAGTGGGGCACGTGCTTGCATGTGTCGCGCTTTGTTTTCTCCGTGGTAGGAAGACTTGCTTTGTAACGCCATGGGCTGGATGTTCGTGTTCCGTTGATGTCCTGCAAGGGAATTTACAGTTTTAGTGTGCTTTCAAATAACGACCGTTCGCGATCGAAATATTCGAGATGAAGTGAACTGTGTCGTTCGGGACGAGAGAGTGAGCCCCGAGGGGGCTTAGGGGCTTAGCATCATCGGTGCCAGGTTCGCACTAGATTGGGCCCCTGGATCGTTTGGTTTATCGCCAGCCCAAAGCATGCCTAAGGGTTGCTCTTGACCCCGTACATGTGTAAGTAGCTTAGCCATTTCCTAATTATCAGGATCAAATATCCGTTTAACCGATGAGCTTAAAAAGGGATGTCAAAGTGTAAATTCTCACGACGATAGGGTCAATAGCCATTCAGAGCGTGCCTGTGGACCGTTCGTGGTCGCGTACACGTGTAAATGATGAATCCATGTTAGTGAGAGATTTACGACTCATTCATCATTGTCATAATCATTATTTTATTAGTAAGTTTTGGAGTTCGGTACTTATCTGAGCGAGGCGCCCTGCATGCCCATAGTTCCTGGTTTTGGTTGGTAGAGAGAGAGTTTCATTCGGTTTTTGGTTGGTCCGGCTATTCTCGTTCGGCTTCTGGTTGGTCCGGTACTATTGGTCCGGTGGGACGACTCGTTTGGTTCGGTGGTTCTGAGTTCGCCTATATATAGAGGCTACACCCCCTTAGTTTTCCCTTACCGAACCAAAGAGAACCGAATCAATTCTTAGCCGAGCGAACCTTCTGCCGAACCAAGCTTATACCGAACCAGGTATGTATCCTTTTGCCGAATGGTTTTTTTTTTTACCGGATGAACTTATTTGCCGAATGCACTCGAAGGGTATTGTTGTACCGAACGAGACTTAGGCCTAAGTGCCGAATGATATGCATGTCGGATGTGCTTTTAGTGCCGAATGGACTTATGACTCTAGTGCCGAATGAGACTTCATACTTGAACCTTGAGCAGAATCTTAGACTTTTTTACACTCTTGCCTTATATACTTGCTTGTTTATGTTTCTATACTTCTTATTCTAACACCGTGTTTTTCTTGTGCTACAGGAAATGTCTCGCAAAGCGGAAACACGATCGGACAGAAAGAAGTCTAAAGGCACAGGAGAGTCTTCTTCCTCCGTGCCCCCAGTCCAGTCAGGGCCGGCGCAACATCGACCTGTCCCGAGGTCATTAGTTGATGGATACGGTCCACAGGAGCTTCTGATCTCCCCCCCTGATTGCTTTCCTAGCTCCCTAAAGGAGGAGCAACTTGACGTCATATCCCATTCCTTCGGGATAGATAGGGCTCTTATGCTGCTGCCGGGAGATGGAGTGATGCCATATAATCCTCCCGAAGGCTACTTTGCTTATAGCAGATACCATTGCATGTGCGGTGCTATCCCTCCTATCAACGCTTGGATAGTAAGCTTCACCACATATTTGAAGGTGGCTCCCTTCCAGCTTCAGCCTAACTCTTATGCCATCCTGGTGAGCCTCTTTGTTATCTTCCAGAGGAGGTACGGGCGTCCTCCTTCTAACCGGGAAATTCGATACTTGTACAACCTGAGAGGCTATAAGAAGGGGTCTCCGTATATTAGTCTGGAGGCGGCCGTGCCCTTCAAACCAGTCCTAGACTTATATTCCAAGTTTACCATGTTCAAGAAAGAGTGGTTCTTCATCAAGGACGATGCTGTTTCTTTCCGCCTTTTCACTTCCGGCTGTAAGATGGATTTCATTTATATTTTCCATGTTCTGACTGTAGTGTTTTTTCTGACATGCTTCTATTTCTGGCTAGCGACAGGTGGTATTGCAGTTGTGGAGGACGATTCCTTAGTGCGAATGGCTGCTGAACTAAAGGCTATTCCGACACGGGACCGGTCGGCCTCTTTCTTGATCAGGAACGCAACCCTCTTGGAGTATAATTTGATCTTACCGCACCAGTCCGTGGTTAAGCAAAGGGATACGGCCGAGGAGAGGGCTGCTAAAGCTAAGGAGGGGGCTACGGTAAAGAGCGGTAAGAGGGAGCCTTTTGCAGAGCGTCCCGTTGTCGGGGGGAAGAAACTGAAGAAGTCTGATGGCCCTTCTCCAAGTACTTGCCCGACTGTCCCGGAGGAGGAAGTTGTAGAAGAGGAGGAAGGAGGCGAAGTTGGAGAAGGGTCGGAGGGTGGAGGAGATGGCGACGGTCAAGGTGGTAGTGGTGTTGCTGCCCTAACCTCTGAGCAAGACCTCGAACTGGATGAGGCTCTCCGTCGGGCCTTCGGGGAGTCGGAGGGAGAGTCGGAAACGGAGAAGGCAAAGGAAACCGGCAAAGCTGTAGCTGGCGCTGACCCATCCTCTAAGGGTTCCTCAGCTAGGGTGATTCCAGCGATGCAAGGTGAACTTTTGTCTTCTGCCGATTCCATTTTCGATAGGGACTTAGAAATTTTTTACGGTTCACTTCCGTCCTGGAATGAGATCCAGGACTTATTGCAGTATCCCACTCCTCCGCCGGGTTTGTATAATAGATGTGTCTTCTCACTTTTCTTTCTTTTTAACTTAGCACATTTTTTGAACTGTGGATTATTGTATGTTCGTAACACTCGTTCTTTATTCCAGGGGCAAGCCAGGTGGTTAAAACGTCGGACGTTCGACACCGCCTTGAACAATTTAAGTCGAGGAGAGCTTCTGCGAAATCCTCTACTGGTCGCACTGGGGATGTAGTCAGTTATCGCCCTCTTCTTGGGGTCATTGAAGAGGGAATTCGGAAAAAGAAGCGGAGCCGTTCCTTATTAGAGTCTTCCCCTGCTTCGCAGCTTCCTACTCAGCCTCCTCGTGATACTACGGAGGAGAGCACGGAGTCCGGTCCCCCTCCTCCTCCTTTCAAGAGTCCTACTATTATCCGTATAAGGCGTCCTGATGCGCCTCGCCCCGTGCCTCGTGACCCTTTTGCCGGTCACCCTGATTTAGATCCAAGCTTTCAGGACATTTCATTTGATGAGGCCACGGGCGAGCACCTCCTTCCCCGTAACCCCATGGTAAGAGTGCTGGACGAGGCCAAGTCTTTAGATCTTGATTTACTTACTACACGGGTAGTCACCATGGGGGACGAGGCCAAGGCTAATATCAATCGGGTGGCCGCAGAGACCAAGAAGTTAACGGAGCATCATGCTAAATTGGTCAAGGCCGGTGAAGAGATCGGGAGTGCTAACATTCGGTTGAGGTTAAAGGTTGCCGATCAGGCCAAGCAGCTCGCCGACCAAGCCATCCAGATCTCCCAGCATGAGGAAGCCTCTCAGCGGCTGAAAGAGACCATGGAGAAGGCCAGTAGGGCGGAACTACGGAAGATGGAGGTCGCCTGCAGGGAACGGATTAACATGGCTATTACGACGGTGGATGAGGTTCGAAATGCGGATCTCGAGCGGGTAGAGGAGTTGTCTGGGAGGCTCGAGGTTGCGGAGATGGCTCAGGCCGAGTTGAAGGAGGTGATGGAGGAGATGAGGAGGTCCCTCAAGTTAAAGGAGGAGGAAATGAGGAGGTCACTCCAGGCTGACTGCTTAAGACACCAATCAGAGAGGGACGTCGCCGTCGCCAAGTTGTAAGCTTCTGAGGCCCGGGTGAGGGAGTTTGAGGAGAATGAGGGGATGATGGATGAGATGCTGCAGGACATGTACTTCCACACTTGGAAGGAGGGCGGCTTGTCTTGGATGGACGATTACCCTTGGGTCATGGCCAAGGTGTATCTCCAGGCTTTAGAGGAGGCCAGGGTGAACGCGGGTAAGGAAGGCGGAGAGGCTTTCAATTTGGATGCGGTTACTGCTCAGTTCTCAAAGGAGGAGCAAGCGGCGGTGAAGGAGGGGATGCGGCTGCTTGCTGCAGAGGAAGCGGGCGTGCAGTTGGATGATGAGGATCAGGCGGCGGATGCTGGTGAGTTATTCTTTTCCCTTTCTTTTTTTTCCGTGTTTCCATAACTTGATCGTTCGTTTAATGAATTCCTCTTCTGATCTGGACAGGTGGGACTTCAGATCCACATGCTGGGGGCCCTGATCCTGCGGCTAAGTAGACTGAGGGAGTTGATGATGGAGTGTGGATGCAGCTGCCATCTTTTTGTTTCTTTTTATCACTGTTTACGTTAGTCATTTGATATGCGACTGTAATAAAATTATTTGCAAAGAATAATTTCATGTGATTTTATGATATAAGCTGATTTTGTTATGTTTGAATGTTGTTGTCATCTTGATGTGCTGCGTGAGAAATATAACTATGTATATGCCTGTGATTCTAGTTGTGTTTGATGCTAAGTTTTTGCTGGAAATATAATTTCATGTGTTGCAATGTTATTGTACGAACAAGCTATAGTTACGTATTTATGTACAAGAAAACAGAGTACCGCCCTTCATGTTTTATTCGTAAGCGGTAGCTTTGAGTGTCATGTGTAACTGTTCACGGATATAGCTGAGTATCCTGCCACCCAATACGCAGGCTCAGATTCTCATGAGTGAATGCTTCCTATTTGGTTTCCTATACTTTAGAGTTTGTTATACGGGATAGGAGAAAAGTATTTAAATGAAATGGAAATATAGTAAAAGTAAAACTTCCAGTCACGGAAGGCCGTCGATGTGCTTAAGTTCGTGGCAAACGGGTTTTGTAGTCACTTTCCCTAGCTGTGGGTCTTGGAGACATTTGTCACCCATCTTACGCCTCCGCGGGGAGTTTTCTTTTTTACCACAGCCGCACTTAAGACACATCAGAGCCGAGATCGCGCACGGTAACTACCCGAACCATTATGGTCCGTAATCGTGGGTATTATTCGATTTACCGTGGCCGGCTAGCGTGGGTGCCGTTGGCCGTGAACTACCCCTGGCTGGCCACACCTTATGTTGGGGCTTAAAGTAGGTTCACAGTTGCCGGCGAGCCGAACGCCGTAATGAGCTGCCATCGGCTATAGTCGGCCTTTATGATGACTTATAATCGGCTCATTACAGTTGGCTTTGAGGGCAGGCGCGCAATGAGTTAACCCGCAACAGAGGGATGCTGGAGCAAAAGTGTCTCATTGGCGAGTGCATAGAATCGTAGCGTACCTGTTAGGCCTAGTCCAGATGAGGCCGTGGTGCGTCTTGAGTGGAGATGCCATAGGATTTTGTTCAACAGAAAGGGATAAAACTTAACAAGCAGCCAAGACATAAAGGAACAAGTTAAAAAGAGACAAGATTTTTTAAAGTGGTTCGGCACGAAAATGCCTACGTCCACTGATTCTCTTTGTTAATTCACTTCATATGGGCAGTACAAGTTAAGAAAAGTATCGACGGAGGTGTCGGATGTTCCATGCCCTCTGGAACACCTCTCCGTCCACTGTTGACAAAATGTAAGCTCCGTTGTGGAGGTCTTTATGAATTACATATGGTCCGTCCCAGATGGGGTCCAGTGCCCCGGGGCGCGGAAAGATTCGCCTGAGGACAAGATCTCCTTCTTGTATGCTGCGATGCTTGACTTTGGAATTGTATAGTGCTGCCACTTTTTGTTTGTGAGCTGCTGCTTTGAGTGCTGCATCGTTTCTCCTTTCCTCAATCAGATCCAAAGACATGAGGAGGAGTTCTTCGTTTTCTTCTGGGTTGTAGTGGATCCTACGGTGGGAAGGTACAATAGTCTCAACTGGGAGCATTGCCTCCGATCCATATGCCAAAGAGAAAGGAGTATGTCCCGTTGATGTTCTGAAAGATGTGCGGTTTGCCTATAGCGCCGTAGGAAGTTCGTCCACCCAAGCGCCTTTTGACTTTTCAAGCTTCTTCTTGATTAGGGTTTTGAGAATTTTGTTGACAGCTTCAACTTGTCCGTTTGCCTGAGGGTAAGCTACTGATGAGAAGCTTTTATGAATTCCATGCTCTTGGCACCAGTCGGCAAATTCTTCGCTGTCAAATTGGAGTCCGTTGTCTGATACGATCTTGAGTGGGACTCCATACCTGCACAGAATGTTTTTGATCAAGAAGTTAATAACTTTTGCTGAAGATATTTTATTTAGAGGTTCCGCTTCCACCCATTTGGTGAAATAATCGACTGCCACTATAGCATATTTGGCTCCGCCTCGGCCCGTTGGCAGTTCGCCAATTAAGTCAATTCCCCATACAGCAAAGGGCCAAGGGCTGGTCATTTGAGTAATTTCGTTTGTGGGCAGTCGAGGAATCTTGGCGAACTTCTGACATCTGTCGCATTTCTTGACGAAGTCTAGGGCATCTTTGTTTAGTGTGGGCCAGTAATATCCATATCGGAGTATCTTCCTTGCCAAAGTCTGCCCTCCAGTGTGATCTCCGCATCCTCCCTGATGGATGTTTGATAATATCTCCTTGGCTTCCCTTCCGGCGACGCATCTTAACAAGGGGCTAGAGAAGCCACGCCGATAGAGGATGCCTTCTTGTATTGTGTAGTGGGGAACTTTCCTCAAGATCCTCTTGGTTTCGTCACGCCCGTCGGGTAGTGTGCCATCTTGCAAATATTTCCAGATAGGAGTCATCCAGGTTCCTTCTTCGATTGCAGTTATCAGGTTCACTTGTTCGAAACTTGGGGCTAGCTGCCTTGAGATGGCTAGTGCTCCGGAGATGGTGCTTGTGACGACCGCCCATGACTCCTGCACCAAATCAAGGGAAAAGTGCGCTGAAAGGTGTGCAAGACAGCCGTGGACGATAGTCAGGGTAAAATAAAATCGCAGAATCTCTATCGTAACTCACAGCGCATGGATAAAATACAATAGAGAAATATATAGTGAAGCCTCGTAACAGAAAATCATCATATAAGCATCACAGTAGTTTTATACAATCATCTCAATAAATCCATACATCAAGACCTCACTACAAAACACTCATCAAATACAGCAGCGGATACCCAGTACATATAAGAAATAATATGCATAGCCTCCTGCTCGTCTTCGTCATCACCAGCGGAGAACTCTAAGCACAGCACCTGCCACCTGCTACCTAGTCTGCCCATCCCAACATGGATGAACAGCCCAAGGTAATAAGAGGAGACATAAAACCTTGAGTCAGACAAAGTCTTAGTGAGCAGTAAATTAACTATCAAACATACCAAAAGAGCATAAGGGATAAAAGGAATAGGAACCAAACCATCCCACTCCACCTCTTCTCACAGTGATAGCCCCCAGACACACACTAAGGAGAAGCAATCATAACATAGCAGATAATTAAAGTAAAGCAATAATCACTCGAGTCAAGGGTGATGCTTTCCAAATACAAACCCCCAAGGCCTAAACCAAGATCAGATAAGCACCCAGAAAACACCACTCTTGAGGCCGAATGATAATACAACCAAACATCCATGACTCTGGCTATCACTCCTATCATTGCCATGATTCCACCGTTAATTGAATGACCACCTGTCAAGGGCTAATGGTAACCCCGGTTCTAGCCATAACTCCGCACGTCGTCGCAGCCCGTGCCTAGGAATTTTCGCAACTACCCAGAGTACTAGCACGTCGTCGCAGCCCGTGCCTGGAACGTCGTCGCAGCCCGTTCCAACGTACTCTTGCTTTGAGCATGCTAGAACCTTCAACAACGATGAGATCTCAGCCTTCTAGTCATCCTCCTCGACGACTACTTCCGTACTAGCTCAAGCGCCTCTCAAGCTAACCATTATCACCAACCCGGATCGCATCACCGAGTTATCAACATAACTTTGCACGTCGTCGCAGCCCGTGCTTGGAACGTCATCGTGACCCGTCCCATCTCAACATATGTCTTGCCTCATCACATCATAGCAAAGTCTCTCATCTTGGAACGTCATCATGACCCGTCCCATCTTAACATCATACTTTGCTTCATCGCACCATAGCAAAGTTCCATCTCGATCTCATGCTTTGCTTCCTCGCATCATGGCAAAGACCGTCGTCATCGAATCCATCCATATGAGCTTTCACGTCCGCTTCATAGGCAGCTTTCAACATTCAAGAGCCTTTCCACTTAGCTTTTGAATCATCTCGAATCAACTTGTTCCAAATCAACCACTAGCTAACTTGAAACAATCCAAATCAATCATCAATACAAACAATCAAGCATTCAAACAAGATCTAACAAGTAATATCAACAATAATGGCAATTTCGTAAATAAATGAGCAAAAGTCCAACATGCATGATTCATAGGTTTTTAGCATAGATCTATCAAATATAAAACATGGGTTTTGTCTCTAACACTTGTTAAATAAACTTGCATAAGTAAGCATCTTCAAAAATGATGGATCTACATGCAGACTTAAGGAAAATGCGAGAAAACACTATCTTAAACACATAAACAAGCCACCAATCCAATATACTCCTTTGGGTCCGCGTGAGAGATAACCACCACTCACCAAATCACCCAAACACTCCAAAAACTACACACTCCAGATCTGGACAGCGAAGATCAAGGTTTGATCCGGCAATATTTCGCTCAAATCGATGAATTCTAGCTCGAACGGATGAAGATCTTCAACTTTGGCACTTGGATCTTCGATCTCGATCTTCGATCTTGGATGGATGTTAGATCTAGATTAGAATGGAGAAAAGAAGATGAAGAAATGTAGTAGACGAGTCTTCAAAATGGCAGCACTTCGTCGCTTCAAAAACCGGTGCCAAAAAGTGAGCCGAACCCCTCTATTTATAGGCTGAACACCCCATGAGTCGTCCGCCCCTATGAGTCGTCCACGAGACACGACTCACGACTCAAGCCTTCTAATGACTCACGCGACTCAACGGCTCATGCTATAACACGACTCAACTGCTAAAGACAGAAGCGACTCACAAGGCTTACGACTCAACTCCTATGCGACTCAACAACCCAGCGACATACGACTCAGACCCAAGCCGACTCAACACGAACCGCCCTAAAACCCTACGCGACCTACGACTCATGGTACATGACTCATCTACAAAGCCGGCCCTATGTCCTAACGACTCAACCTGTGACGACTCACGACTTATGGTTCACCGACTCATCTCCTAGCTACCCAACGACTTACGACTCAAAACAACTTATGACCTATGACTCGGCCAAACGACTCATCTTGCTAACCCGCTATCTCCTATGAGTCGTAACCTGCTATCTCGCATGAGTCGTAACCCGCTATCTCCTATGACTCGGCAAACCCCATGAGTCGTAACTCGTTGACTCGGCCACACCTATACTCGCTCCTTCTCTAAGTCGGTCACAACTCTAAGTCGTCCAAGCCTATGAGTCGAATCCCTATGAGTCGGTCACGACTCATCACTTGACCCCTATCTCGCCTCTCTCCTTAAGTCGGCCCATCCACTTAAGTCGTCTACGACTTATCTATGAGTCGGTCATGACTCATCACTAGCACTCGGGTTAACTTCTGAACGACTCAAGCTAGAGGCAACACAAACAACACTAACGACCTGCAAATTCTACGATTTATCGACACGTAAAATACGGGTCGTTACAGTGCTATTCTTCATACTAGCTTGCTTTGCAAGTTCATCTGCCTCTTGGTTTTCTTCTCGAGGAATGTGTTTGATTAGATAGAGGTCCAATTGATCGAGCAGTAGTTTGGTTTTCTTTAGGTATGCTGTGAGTCGTTCTCCTCGAGTCTGGAATTCTCCTAGTACCTGGTTTACGATAAGCTGAGAATCACTATGAAGACATAAGGAATTGATTCCAATTTCTAGGGCAAGTTCCAATCCCGCTATTACTGCTTCATATTCAGCATCGTTGTTAGTGGCCGTGAACTCCAATCTTAATGCATAGTACAACTTTCTTCCCCTGGAGGTGATGATCACAATACCTGCCCCCGAGCCTTGTTCGTTCGATGCTCCGTCTACAAAGAGGTTCCACTTGATGTTTTTTGCTACTTCGAATTGTTCCTTGCCTTCGTTGGTAGTGAATTCGGCAATGAAATCGGCCATGGCTTGTCCTTTGATAGCGGTGCGAGGATGGTAGGTGATATCATACTGACTTAGTTCGATGCACCACTTGAGGAGTCGCCCAGAGGTGTCAGGACGATGGAGCACTTGTCTTAGCGGTTGATCGGTTAGAACCCTGATGGAGTGAGACTGGAAGTAGTGTCGCAGTTTTCGTGACGCGATCAATAGACAATATGCCAATTTCTCAAGTTTAGGATATCTGGCCTCGGCCCCTGTAAATCTCTTACTTACAAAGTAAACCGGGCGCTGTGTGCGGTCTTCTTCTCTTACCAAGGCGGCGCTTAGAGCATGAGATGATACAGCGAGGTATAGGTATAACACTTCGCCTTCATTTGGAGTTGAGAGTACTGGTGGTCTCTGAAGGTGTTCGATTAGGTTGAGGAAGGCTTTTAAGCATTCATCGGTCCACTCGAACTTCCCTTTGTCTTTCTTGAGAGCTTCGAAGAAAGGGACACACTTGTCAGTTGCCTTGGAAATGAATCTGCTTAGGGCGGCCACCTTTCCGTTTAGGCTCTGCATTTCTTTTCGAGTGGAAGGTATCCTTATTTCTTTCAGAGCCCGGATTTGTTCAGGGTTTGCCTCGATTCCTCTGGCGTGGACGATAAATCCTAAGAATTTTCCCGATGATACTCCGAAGGAGCACTTTAAAGGATTCAGCTTCATTCCGTATCGGCGAAGTACCTGAAACATCTCGTCCAGATGGCTTACATGGTCATCGGCTTTCCTGGACTTTACCAACATGTCATCCACATACACTTCCATAGTTCGTCCTATTAGTTCTGCGAACATCTTGTTGACGAGGCGCTGATAGGTAGCTCCAGCATTTTTGAGTCCAAAAGGCATGACTTTGTAACAATATAATCCGCGGTCAGTGATGAAGCTAGTGTGGTCTTGATCGGAAGCGTGCATGGGAATCTGGTTATATCCGGAGTATGCATCCATAAAAGATAGGAGTTCGTGTCCGGCTGTGCTGTCTACAAGTTGGTCAATTCGGGGAAGTGGGAAGCAATCTTTCGGGCAAGCGTCATTCAGATTGGAGAAGTCAATACATGTTCGCCACTTTCCATTGGCCTTTCTTACTAGCACTGGGTTAGCGATCCATTCTGGGTAGATGGCTTCCCGTATGAAGCCATTAGCAAGTAGATTCTTTACTTCCTCATCAAGGGCTGCTGATCGCTCTGCCCCCATGCTCCTCTTTTTCTGCTTTACTGGTACCTTGGTGGGATCGATGTTCAACATGTGGCATGCTATGTCTGGGGAGATTCCTGTCATATCTGCATGGGTCCACGCAAATACATCTAAGTTGTGGCGGAGAAAGTCAATGAGTTGATCTTTCAATTCCGTTTTCAGCTGAGATCCGATTTTTAATAGTCTACTTGAATCATGCTTATCTACAGATACGAATTCCATAGCCTCTGCAGGCTCGGCGGTAGCCTCCTCCTCTTTATCCCTGGGGTCTAGTTCATTGAAGGGATTGCTTGTGTATCGAAGAGGAGGGGCTTTCTTTAGTTGCTATGCCTCCAAACTTTTCATGCAGAGAGTAGTCTCTGCATCTTTTCCTTTATTCTTTCTACGGTTGTTGTGAAGCTCAGTTACATAGCAGTCTCGGGCAGCGTCTTGATCTCCTTCTACTTCTCCTACTCCGTTGTCCGTTGGAAATTTCATCTTCAGGCACCAGGGGGCTAGGACAATTTGGAAGTCAGACAAGGCTGGTCTTCCCAAGAAGGCATTGTAAGCCGAGTGGTTTTCTATTAGTACGAACGTTTGTTTTCGCACCACGGAGCGGGGATGACTTCCTATTTCGACGAAGAGGTCAAGTTGCCCGAGGGGCATTTTTGCATCTCCAGTGAAACCGTGCAGTGGTTTATCGCAGGGAGACACATCCTTCATTGATAACTTCATTTTGTCGAAAGCATGCTTTAATAGGATGTTTACGGAGCTTCCCGTGTCTATTAGAATCCGAAAAACTTTAGCTGGACCGAACCAGGCAGAGATGACCATGGGATCCATATGTGGGTACTGCCTTCCTTCCAAATCACGCCTACTGAATACAATGTCATGGTTTTCTTTTCATTTCGGGTGGCGTTCCTCCGTAATGGAGTTAACATAGCCTTCAGCATTTCTAAGCGACTTGCCGTACCTTTCCATCTCTGCCCAACTTCTGTCGGCGATGTGTGGTCCTCCTGAGATGGTAAGGACCACTATCTTCTCTTGACTAGAGCCACTGGTGTTGTGATTGTTGCGATTCCCTCCGCCTACTTCTGGGAGGGGTTGCTTTGAGTTCTCATTGGCAGGAGTTGGAGTCCTGTTCTGACCTTTCACATAGCGTTCCAGTCTACTTCTTCTAATGTGTTCTTCGATCAAGTCCCGGAGATGGTGGCATTCATTGGTGTCATGTCCGTGGGATTCGTGGAAGCGACAGAACTTTCCGGACTTGAGTGCGTTATCTGACTCTTTCTTGTGCGGGGGGCGCTTGTATCCGAGTTCGCCCTGAGTGGCTAGGTAGATGTTTTCGATTGTTTCATTCAAAGGAGTGTAGGAGTCAAATCTTGGTCCTGGTCGATATTGGCGCTTTTCGACCTTCCTGCCCCCAGCGTTGTCTCTAGTTTCATTTCTTCGAGCGTCCTTAGCCGCAGTGGGAACCTTGTCCTGAACTGTCTTACCTTGTTGCCCTGACTGCCTTTCCGTAGCAGCGTCTTCAAGTCTCATATACTTTCCAGCTTCATGGAAGAAATCAGGCAAGGTAGCTGGTTTTTCCTTAGTTAATCTTCTGGCAAACTTGGTGTCTGGATGTATACCACTACAGAGGGCCATTAGGGTGAGCTTTTCATCGGCGTCTTGAACTGCAGCCGCTGCGGCGTTGAACCGGGTTAGATATTGTTGTAGGGTTTCTCCGGATTTCTGTTTGACATTGGATAGAGAATAAGCATCCTTGGGTTGTTCCACATGGATGCGGAACTGGCTGACAAACCTTTCTTTCAACATCTCCCATGAGCTGATGGATCCTTGGGGTAGATGGCAGAACCAGGAGGTAGCTAGATCTGCTAGGAATAGTGGAAAGCATTTGCATAATACTACTTCTGTTGCTCCACTCATGAGCATATGCTGGGTGTATCTCTGTAAGTGTACGATGGGGTCGGATGTTCCTTTGTAAGGTTCCATGGTTGGCATTTTCCATTCCCGGGGAGTGATGGCAGTTTCGATATTTCGGGTAAAGGGGCTGGTGACTCTAGCGCCTATTCCCCGGTCCCTTTGCTCTCGTTGGACGCACTCTCTGAATAATCGTGCCATTCGTTCGTCAGAACTTGGAGCGGACAAAAATGAGCTTGGTTCTTCCCTGCGGGATCTATCGCGTCCAGATGACCTGTAGGGATGGTACAGTCTATCACTTCTAGCATTATCCAGTGGTTGTCTCTGGCTGCTCGGATGCACGCTAGGACCAGCTACAGTTGCCCCCTGCCTTGATCTTCCCTTATGGGGTTCTGTTTCGAGCACATCCATGGGGTCAACTTCGGGCTGGGTTCTAGCTCGGCTCCGTTCAGCGGGGTTTCTATGATTAGGTGGCATGACTGGCTCAGCTACATCCGACCCTCGCCTGGTGCCTCCCCCGCTGGGTTCGGTTCCAAGGGCTTCCTCGAGTCGGAATTCGGGCTGAGTCCGGGCGCGGCCCCTATCATTGTTGTTCCTGTTGATAGCTTCTTCGAAGAGAGAAGACCTTTGTTGCCTCCGAGATCCTCCAGATTGGGATTCACCCCATGATTCAGTGTTGCGGTTGGACTCTTCAGCATCCCTTAAGCGTGACATGAGTTGGTCCACCAAAGCTTCTTGTTGGGATGTGAAGCGGTTAGTTACTTCAGCCACAACTCTGTCCAGATCTGCCCTAGTGATTGGTGGTTCCGTTGCGGGACCGGTTGTATTTTCCTGATTTTCATCTGGTACTGCTGTTGAAGTGGGCTGATCTGTGATTGCTGGATCTGGAAGGCTGCTAGTTGCGATGTTCTTTCCTTTGTTAGCATCCCTTCTCTATTTGGAAGGCATGATTTCTAAGCAACGAGCGATGTTGTTAGGAAGAAGGTTGAGTGGGAGAAGATGAAGCTTGAGTTCTATTCTCAGTGAAAGCACCAAAAATGTTTGCACAAAAAATGGACAAACACCTCCAAGTCGTATTATTTAGTTGATTATATGTGATTTTTAATGATTTTAGATGAGTATGTAAATATGAAAGAAGTAGGGGCTGAAATGTAAAAGACACACAGATTTATAGTGGTTCGGCCAGAATGTGCCTACGTCCACTTTATATGTTATTATCTTCTTTCTTTCAGATTACAAGTACAATGCTTCGTATACAAGTATATGAAAGTAGTTTGAAAGTTCCTTCCTTGCTTGAGCTCTCAAGCTTGTCTGCCATTGTTGTACCCCTGCCCCTCTATTTATAGAGTGAGGTAGGGGACAGGGGTCTTGGAGGTATATAGCTGCTGGTGGGTCCGGGCTGAGGCGATCTGGACTGGCAACTGTTTGGTTCGGCGAGGCTCATTCGGTTTTGAATGGGTAGTGTTGGACCGGTGATGGAGTGGGATGGTGGTCCATTCGGCATGGTCTGATCCGGTGCTTGTCTGGTCCGGTCGTGTAGGGGAGGAGCGTTGGCCCGGTGATGGCCTTGGTTCGGTCGTTGGTTGGTCCGGTAGGGCGTTAGAGTGGTGGTTCGGTAGTGGAGATGGAGTGGTGATTCGGTATTGGAGGGCTTGGGCCGAATGAGGCTTGGGGCCGGATGAGCATGGGCCGAATGAGGCTTGGAGCCGGATGAGCATGGGCCGAATGAGGCCTGGAGCCAAATTTGCATGGGGCCGAATGAGCTTCTACACTGAGAATATTGGATGGATTTCTAGGTTGGTTTTTGAGTTTCTTGGCTGTCGAACGAAGTGGAGGTTGCGAGCCCGGGTAAAACTGTGACTTCTTAGTCTCGAGATCTTCTGGGTGAGAATTCGCCCAACAGATGGTAACTCATAGACCAGCCACGGGGATCCCGTTTTACAGAAAAAATCCACGTGACGAAAAAACGAAGGGTAAAAAACTTCCATGACCCGATTGAGGTTCCGATAGGATTTTTTGGGTATGAAACTAACCAGTGACGGCTGAAAGACGTCACAGATGTAGAACTCACAAATACCTTCGTTTTGACTAGTTGTGGCTCCCGTAACTCTAAACGAGCCAGGAGTTATGGCCCTCCGAAGAATCGATATCCATAGGGTGCAACATCTACGGTGCAAGGTGGAACATCCGTCCAAAATGATGAAACAGTGCCGTACGACCTTTAGAAATGGGTGCATGGATTTGAAATGGTGCAGTACCATGTTGCACCACTCTCCAGCGATGGTAACTCATAGACCAGCCAAGGGGATCCCGTTTTACAGAAAAAAATCCACGTGACGAAAAAACGAAGGGTAAAAAACTTCCATGACCCGATTGAGGTTCGGATTGGATTTTTTGGGTATGAAACTAATCAGTGACGTCTGAAAGCCATCATAGCTGTAGAACTCACAGATACCTTCGATTTGACTGGTTATGGCTCCCGTAACTCTAAACGATCCAAGAGTTATGGCCCTCCGAAGAATCGATTTCCACAGGGCGCAACATCTACGGTGCAAGGTGCAACATCCGTCCAAAATGACGAAACAGTGCCGTACGACCTTTAGAAATGGGTGCATGGATTTGAAACAGTGCAGTACCATGGTGCACCACTCTCCAGCGATGGTAACTCATAGACCAGCCACGGGGATCCCGTTTTATAGAAAAAATCCACGTGACG
This sequence comes from Allium cepa, assembly GCA_030765085.1. Taxonomy (NCBI): domain Eukaryota; kingdom Viridiplantae; phylum Streptophyta; class Magnoliopsida; order Asparagales; family Amaryllidaceae; genus Allium; species Allium cepa. The sequence goes on along the minus strand of CM060943.1, from coordinate 28,740,244 downwards.
AAAAACAGAAGGGTAAAAAACTTCCATGACCCGATTGAGGTTCGGATAGGAATTTTTGGGTATGAAACTAACCAGTGACGGCTGAAAGCCGTCACAGATGTAGAACTCACAAATACCTTCGTTTTGACTAGTTGTGGCTCCCGTAACTCTAAACGAGCCAAGAGTTATGGCCCTCCGAAGAATCGATATCCACAGGGTGCAACATCTACGGTGCAAGGTGCAACATCCGTCCAAAATGACGAAACAGTGCCGTACGACCTTTAGAAATGGGTGCATGGATTTGAAATGGTGCAGTACCATGGTGCACCACTCTCCAGCGATGGTAACTCATAGACCAGCCACGGGGATCCCGTTTTACAGAAAAAATCCACGTGACGAAAAAACGAAGGGTAAAAAACTTCCATGACCCGATTGAGGTTCGGATTGGATTTTTTGGGTATGAAACTAACCAGTGACGTCTAAAAGCCGTCATAGCTGTAGAACTCACAGATACCTTCGATTTGACTGGTTATGGCTCCCGTAACTCTAAACGATCCAAGAGTTATGGCCCTCCGAAGAATCGATTTCCACAGGGTGCAACATCTACGGTGCAAGGTGCAACATCCGTCCAAAATGACGAAACAGTGCCGTACGAACTTTAGAAATGGGTGCATGGATTGGAAACGGTGTAGTACCATGGTGCACCACTCTCCAGCGATGGTAAATCATAGACCAGCCACGGGAATTCCCTTTTACAGAAAAAATCCACGTGACGAAAAAACGAAGGGTAAATAACTTTCATGACCCGATTGAGGTTCGGATAGGATTTTTTGGGTATGAAACTAACCAGTAATGGCTGAAAGCCGTCATAGCTGTTGAACTCATAGATACCTTCGTTTTGACTGGTTAAGGCTCCCGTAACCCTAAACGAGCCAAGTGTTATGGCCCTCCGAAGAATCGATTTCCACAGGGTGCAACATCTACGGTGCAACGTGTAACATCCGTCCAAAATGACGAAACAGTGTCGTACAACCTTTAGAAATGGGTTCCTGGATTTGAAACGGTGCAGTACCATAGTGTACCACTCTCCAGCGATGGTAAATAATAGACCAGCCACGGGGATCCCGTTTTACAGAAAAAATCCACGTGACGAAAAAACGAAGGGTAAAAAACTTCCTTAACCCGGTTGAGGTTCGGATAGGATTTTTTGGGTATGAAACTAACCAGTGACGGCTGAAAACCGTCATAGCTGTAGAACTCACAGATACCTTCGTTTTGACTGGTTATGGCTCCCGTAACTCTAAACGAGACAAGAGTTATGGCCCTTCGAAGAATCGATTTCCACAGGGTGCAACATCTACGGTGCAAGGTGCAACATCCGTCCAAAATGACGAAACAATGCCGTACGACCTTTAGAAATGGGTGTATGGATTTGAAACGGTGCAGTACCATGGTGCACCACTCTCCAGCGATGGTAACTCATAGACCAGCCACGGGGATCCCCTTTTACAAAAAAATCCACGTGACGAAAAAACGAAGGGTAAAAAACTTCCATGACCCGATTGAGGTTCGGATTGGATTTTTTGGGTATGAAACTAACCAGTGACGTCTGAAAGCCATCATAGCTGTAGAACTCACAGATACCTTCGATTTGACTGGTTATGGCTCCCGTAACTCTAAACGATCCAAGAGTTATGGCCCTCCGAAGAATCGATTTCCACAGGGTGCAACATCGACGGTGCAAGGTGCAACATCCGTCCCAAATGACGAAACTGTGCCGTAAGACCTTTAGAAATGGGTGCATGGATTTGAAACGGTGCAGTACCATGGTGCACCACTCTCCAGCGATGGTAACTCATAGACCAGCCACGGGAATCCCGTTTTACATAAAAAATCCACGTGACGAAAAAACGAAGGGTAAAAAACTTCCATGACCCGATTGAGGTTCGGATAGGATTTTTTGGGTATGAAACTAACCAGTGACGGCTGAAAGCCGTCACAGATGTAGAACTCACAAATACCTTCGTTTTGACTGGTTGTGGCTCCCGTAACTCTAAACGAGCCAAGAGTTATGTCCCTCCGAAGAATCGATATCCACAGGGTGCAACATCAACGGTGCAAGGTGCAACATCCGTCCAAAATGACGAAACAGTGCCGTACGACCTTTAGAAATGGGTGCATGGATTTGAAATGGTGCAGTACCATGGTGCACCACTCTCCAGCGATGGCAACTCATAGACCAGCCACGGGGATCCCGTTTTACAGAAAAAATCCACGTGACGAAAAAACGAAGGGTAAAAAACTTTCATGACCCGATTGAGGTTCGGATAGGATTTTTTGGGTATGAAACTAACCAGTGACGGCTGAAAGCTGTCGCAGCTGTAGAACTCACAGATACCTTCGTTTTGACTAGTTGTGGCTCCCGTAACTCTAAACGAGCCAAGAGTTACGGCCCTCCGAAGAATCGATATCCATAGGGTGCAACATCTACGGTGCAAGGTGCAACATCCGTCCAAAATGACGAAACAGTGTCGTACGAACTTTAGAAATGGGTGCATGGATTGGAAACGGTGTAGTACCGTGGTGCACCACTCTCCAGCGATGGTAAATCATAGACCAGCCACGGGAATTCCCTTTTACAGAAAAAATCCACGTGACGAAAAAACGAAGGGTAAAAAACTTCCATGACCTGATTGAGGTTCGGATAGGATTTTTTGGGTATGAAACTAACCAGTGACGGCTGAAAGCCGTCATAGCTGTTGAACTCACAGATACCTTAGTTTTGACTGGTTAAGGCTCCCGTAACTCTAAACGAGCCAAGAGTTATGGCCCTCCGAAGAATCGATTTCCACAGGGTGCAACATCTACGTTGCAAGGTGCAACATCCGTCCAAAATGACGAAACAGTTCCGTACGACCTTTAGAAATGGGTTCCTGGATTTGAAACGGTGCAGTACCATGGTGCACTACTCTCCAGCGATGGTAAATCATATACCAGCCACGGGGATCCCGTTTTACAGAAAAAATCCACGTGACGAAAAAACGAAGGGTAAAAAACTTCCATGACCCGATTGAGGTTCGGATAGGATTTTTTGGGTATGAAACTAACCAGTGACGGCTGAAAGCGGTCACAGCTGTAGAACTCACATATACCTTCCTTTTGACTCGTTGTGGCTCCCGTAACTCTAAACGAGCCAAGAGTTATGGCCCTCCGAAGAATCGATATCCATAGGGTGCAACATCTACGGTGCAAGGTGCAACATCCGTCCAAAATGACGAAACAGTGTCGTACGAACTTTAGAAATGGGTGCATGGATTGGAAACGGTGCAGTACCATGGTGCACCACTCTCCAGCGATGGTAAATCATAGACCAGCCACGGGAATTCCCTTTTACAGAAAAAATCCACGTGACGAAAAAACGAAGGGTAAAAAACTTCCATGACCCGATTGAGGTTCGGATAGGATTTTCTGGGCATGAAACTAACCAGTGATGGCTGAAAGCCGTCATAGCTGTAGAACTCACAGATACCTTCGATTTGACTGGTCATGGCTCCCGTAACTCTAAATGAGCCAAGAGTTATGGCCCTCCGAAGAATCGATTTCCACAGGGCGCAACATCTACGGTGCAAGGTGCAACATCCGTCCAAAATGAAGAAACAGTGCCGTACGACCTTTAGGAATGGGTGCATGGATTTGAAACGGTGCAGTACCATGGTGCACCACTCTCCAGCGATGGTAACTCATAGACCAGCCACGGGGATCCCGTTTTACAGAAAAAATCCACGTGACGAAAAAAAGAAGGGTAAAAAACTTCCATGACCCGATTGAGGTTCGGATAGGATTTTTTGGGTATGAAACTAACCAGTGACGGCTGAAAGCCGTCACAGATGTAGAACTCACAAATATCTTCGTTTTGACTGGTTGTGGCTCCCGTAACTCTAAACGAGCCAAGAGTTATGGCCCCCCGAAGAATCGATATCCACAGGGTGCAACATCTACGGTGCAAGGTGCAACATCCGTCCAAAATGACGAAACAGCGCCGTACGACCTTTAGAAATGGGTGCATGGATTTGAAACGGTGCAGTACCATGGTGCACCACTCTCCAGCAATGGTAACTCATAGACCAGCCACGGGGATCTCGTTTTACAGAAAAAATCCACGTGACGAAAAAACGAAGGTTAAAAAACTTTCATGACCCGATTGAGGTTCGGATAGGATTTTTTGGGTATGAAACTAACCAGTGACGGCTGAAAGCTGTCACAGCTATAGAACTCACAGATCCCTTCGTTTTGACTGGTTGTGGCTCCCGTAACTCTAAATGAGCCAAGAGTTACGGCCCTCCGAAGAATCGATATCCATAGGGTGCAACATCTACGGTGCAAGGTGCAACATCCGTCCAAAATGACGAAACAGTGCCGTACGAACTTTAGAAATGGGTGCATGGATTGGAAACGGTGCAGTACCATGGTGCACCACTCTCCAGCGATGGTAAATCATAGACCAGCCATGGGAATTCCCTTTTACAGAAAAAATTCACGTGACGAAAAAACGAAGGGTAAAAAACTTACATGACCCGATTGAGGTTCGGACAGGATTTTTTGGGTATGAAACTAACAAGTGACGGCTTAAAGCCGTCATAGCTGTAGAACTCACAGATACCTTCGTTTTGACTGGTTATGGCTCCCGTAACTCGAAACGAGCCAAGAGTTATGGCCCTCCGAAGAATCGATTTCCATAGGGTGCAACATCTGCGGTGCAAGGTGCAACATCCGTCCAAAATGACGAAACCGTGCCGTACGACCTTTAGAAATGGGTGCATGGATTTGAAACGGTGCAGTACCATGGTGCACCACTCTCCAGCGATGGTAAATCATTGACCAGCCACGGGGATCCCGTTTTACAGAAAAAATCCACGTGACGAAAAAACGAAGGGTAAAAAACTTCCATGACCCGATTGAGGTTCGGATAGGATTTTTTGGGTATGAAACTAACCAGTGACGGCTGAAAGCCGTCATAGTTGTAGAACTCACAGATACCTTCGTTTTGACAGGATATGGATCCCGTAACTCTAAACGAGCCAAGAGTTATAGCCCTCCGAAGAATCGATTTCCACAGGGTGCAACATCTGCGGTGCAAGGTGCAACATCCGTCCAAAATGACGAAACCGTGCCGTACGACCATTAGAAATGGGTGCATGGATTTGAAACGGTGTAGTACCATTGTGCACCACTCTCGAGCGATGGTAAATCATTGACCAGCCACGGGGATCCCGTTTTACAGAAAAAATCCACGTGACGAAAAAACGAAGGGTAAAAAACTTCCATGACCCGATTGGGGTTCGGATAGGATTTTTTGGTTATGAAACTAACCAGTGACGGCTGAAAGCCGTCATTGCTGTAGAACTCACAGATACCTTCGTTTTGACTGGTTATGGCTCCCGTAACTCTAAACGAGCCAAGAGTTACGACCCTCCGAAGAATCGATATCCATAGGGTGCAACCTCTACGGTGCAAGGTGCAACATCCGTCCAAAATGACGAAACAGTGCCGTACGAACTTTAGAAATGGGTGCATGGATTGGAAACGGTGCAGTACCATGGTGCACCACTCTCCAGCGATGGTAAATCATAGACCAGCTACGGGAATTCCCTTTTACAGAAAAAATCCACGAGACGAAAAAACAAAGGGTAAAAAACTTTCATGACCCGATTGAGGTTCGGGTAGGATTTTTTGGGTATGAAACTAACCAATGATGGCTGAAAGCCGTCATAGCTGTTGAACTCACAGATACCTTCGTTTTGACTGGTTAAGGCTCCCATAACTCTAAACGAGCCAAGAGTTATGGCCCTCCGAAGAATCGATTTCCAAAGGGTGCAACATCTACGGTGCAAGGTGCAACATCCGTCCAAAATGACGAAACAGTGTCGTACGACCTTTACAAATGGGTTCCTGGATTCGAAACGGAGCAGTACCATGGTGCACCACTCTCCAGCGATGGTAAATCGTAGACCAGCCACGGGGATCCCGTTTTACAGAAAAAATCCACGTGACGAAAAAACGAAGGGTAAAAAACTTCCTTGACCCGATTGAGGTTCGGATAGGATTTTTTGGGTATGAAACTAACCAGTGACGGCTGAAAGCCATCATAGCTGTAGAACTCACAGATACCTTCGTTTTGACTGGTTATGGCTCCCGTAACTCTAAACGAGCCAAGAGTTATGGCCCTCCGAAGAATCGATTTCCACAGGGTGCAACATCTACGGTGCAAGGTGCAACATCCGTCCAAAATGACGAAACAATGCCGTACGACCTTTAGAAATGGGTGTATGGATTTGAAACAGTGCAGTACCATGGTGCACCACTCTCCAGCGATGGTAACTCATAGACCAGCCGCGGGGATCCCGTTTTACAGAAAAAATCCACGTGACGAAAAAACGAAGGGTAAAAAACTTCCATGACCCGATTGAGGTTCGGATTGGATTTTTTGGGTATGAAACTAACCAGTGACGTCTGAAAGCCGTCATAGCTGTAGAACTCACAGATACCTTCGTTTTGACAGGATATGGCTCCCGTAACTCTAAACGAGCCAAGAGTTATGGCCCTCCGAAGAATCGATTTCCACAGGGTGCAACATCTGCGGTGCAAGGTGCAACATCCGTCCAAAATGACGAAACCGTGCCGTACGACCATTAGAAATGGGTGCATGGATTTGAAACGGTGCAGTACCATGGTGCACCACTCTCCAGCGATGGTAAATCATTGGCTAGCCACGGGGATCCCGTTTTACAGAAAAAATCCACGTGACGAAAAAACGAAGGGTAAAAAATTTCCATGACCCGATTGGGGTTCGGATAGGATTTTTTGGGTATGAAACTAACCAGTGACGGCTGAAAGCCGTCATAGCTGTAGAACTCACAGATACCTTCGTTTTGACTGGTTATGGCTCCCGTAACTCTAAACGATCCAAGAGTTATGGCCATCCGAAGAATCGATTTCCACAGGGTGCAACATCTACGGTGCAAGGTGCAACATCCGTCCAAAATGACGAAACAGTGCCGTACGAACTTTAGAAATGGGTGCATGGATTGGAAACGGTGCAGTACCATGGTGCACCACTCTCCAGCGATGGTAAATCATAGACCAGCCACGGGAATTCCCTTTTACAGAAAAAATCCACGTGACGAAAAAACAAAGGGTAAAAAACATTGATGACCCGATTGAGGTTCGGATAGGATTTTTTGGGTATGAAACTAACCAATGACGGCTGAAAGCCATCATAGCTGTTGAACTCACAGATACCTTCGTTTTGACAGGTTAAGGCTCCCGTAACTCTAAACGAGCCAAGAGTTATGGCGCTCCGAAGAATCGATTTCCAAAGGGTGCAACATCTACGGTGCAAGGTGCAACATCCGTCCAAAATGACGAAACAGTGTCGTACGACCTTTAGAAATGGGTTCCTGGATTTGAAACGGTGCAGTACCATGGTGCACCACTCTCCAGCGATGGTAAATCATAGACCAGCCACGGGGATCCCGTTTTACAGAAAAAATCCACGTGACGAAAAAACGAAGGGTAAAAAACTTCCTTGACCCGATTGAGGTTCGGATAGGATTTTTTGGGTATGAAACTAACCAGTGACGGCTGAAAGCCGTCATAACTGTAGAACTCACAGATACCTTCGTTTTGACTGGTTATGGCTCCCGTAACTCTAAACGAGCCAAGAGTTATGGCCCTCCGAAGAATCGATTTCCACAGGGTGCAACATCTACGATGCAAGGTGCAACATCCGTCCAAAATGACGAAACAATGCCGTACGACCTTTAGAAATGGGTGTATGGATTTGAAACGGTGCAGTACCATGGTGCACCACTCTCCAGCGATGGTAACTCATAGACCAGCCACGGGGATCCCGTTTTACAGAAAAAATCCACGTGACGAAAAAACGAAGGGTAAAAAACTTCCATGACCCGATTGAGGTTCGGATTGGATTTTTTGGGTATGAAACTAACAAGTGACGGCAGAAAGCCGTCATAGCTGTAGAACTCACAGATACCTTCGTTTTGACTGGTTATGGCTCCCGTAACTCTAAACGATCCAAGAGTTATGGCCCTCCTAAGAATCGATTTCCACAAGGTGCAACATCTACGGTGCAAGGTGCAACATCCATCCAAAATGACGAAACAGTGCCGTAGGACCTTTAGAAATGGGTGCATGGATTTGAAACGGTGCAGTACCATGGTGCACCACTCTCCAGCGATGGTAACTCATAGACCAGCCACGGGGATCTCGTTTTACAGAAAAAATCCACGTGACGAAAAAACGAAGGGTAAAAAACTTCCATGACCCTATTGAGGTTCGGATAGGATTTTTTGGGTATGAAACTAACCCGTGACGGCTGAAAGCCGTCACAGATGTAGAACTCACAAATACCTTCGTTTTGACTGGTTGTGGCTCCCGTAACTCTGAACGAGCCAAGAGTTATGGCCCTCCGAAGAATCGATATCCACAGGGTGCAACATCTACGGTGCAAGGTGCAACATCCGTCCAAAATGACGAAACAGTGCCGTACGACCTTTAGAAATGGGTGCATGGATTTGAATGGTGCAGTACCATGGTGCACCACTCTCCAGCGATGGTAACTCATAGACCAGCCACGGGGATCCCGTTTCACAGAAAAAATCCACGTGACGAAAAAACGAAGGGTAAAAAACTTCCATGACCCGATTGAGGTTCGGATAGGATTTTTTGGGTATGAAACTAACCAGTGACGGCTGAAAGCCGTCACAGCTGTAGAACTCACAGATACCTTCGTTTTGACTGGTTGTGGCTCCCGTAACTCTAAACGAGCCAAGAGTTACGGCCCTCCGAAGAATCGATATCCATAGGGTGCAAAATCTACGGTGCAAGGTGCAACATCCGTCCAAAATGACGAAACAGTGTCGTACGAACTTTAGAAATGGGTGCATGGATTGGAAACGGTGCAGTACTATGGTGCACCACTCTCCAGCGTTGGTAAATCATAGACCAGCCACGGGAATTCCCTTTTACATAAAAAATCCACGTGACGAAAAAACGAAGGGTAAAAAACTTGCATGACCCGATTGTGGTTCGTATATGATTTTTTGGGTATGAAACTAACCAGTGACGGCTGAAAGCCGTCATAGCTGTTGAACTCACAGATACCTTCGTTTTGACTGGTTAAGGCTCCCGTAACTCTAAACGAGCCAAGAGTTATGGCCCTCCGAAGAATCGATGTAACGACCCGTATTTTACGTGTCGATAAATCGTAGAATTTGCAGGTCGATAGTGTTGTTTGTGTTGCTTCAAGCTTGAGTCGTTTAGAAGTTAACCCGAGTGCAAGTGATGAGTCGTGACCGACTCATAGATAAGTCGTATGGCCGGGTTAGCTAGGTTAACATATTACCGAGTTAAAGGGTCGCCGGGATAAGGTAGTGACCGACCTATAGTGTTGCCGACTTAAGGAGGTTAGTGGTTTAAAGGTTGGCTGACTCATAAGGGAGACCGACTTAACAGTGTTGCCGACTTAGAAGTTGCCGACTTAAGAAGTGAGCGAGTTAAAGTTTGGCCGAGTTAAGAACTGACCGACCTAAGGGGGTTACCGGTCTAACATATAGCGACCTAGTGGTTACCCCTGTATGTGGTAAGGTCGGTAGGATGGCCATTGTGGCTTTGAGTTGGGTCGGCATCTGGTTTAGTTGATAAGTCGGCAAGGTGTGTTAGGTAGTTGGGTCGGTCATGCCGTGTTATAATTAGGTCGTGTGGCCCCGTGTCTTTTGTTAAGTCGCAGAACGACTTAGTGTTAGGTCGGCCGTGTGATATCTCTGTTAGGTCGTTAGGTCGTGTACCTGTTGAGTCTTGGAATGGTTTATGTGTTAGGTCGGCAGAGTGTTGGGTCGGCAGAGTGTTAGGTCGGCAAGGTTAGGTCGGCAAGGTTAGGTCGGCGGTGACTTAGGGACGGCCGAGATAAGGGATTTCCAGCCTATAAATAGAGGGGTTCGGCTCACTTTTTGGCACCGGTTTTTGAAGCGACGAAGTGCTGCCATTTTGAAGACTCGTCTACAACATTTCTTCATCTTCTTTTCTCCATTCCAATCTAATTCTAACATCCATCCAAGATCGAAGATCCAAGTGCCAAAGTTGAAGATCTTCATCCGTTCGAGCTAGAATTCATCGATTTGAGCGAGATATTGCCGGATCAAACCTTGGTCTTCGCTGTCCAGATCTGAAGCGTGTTGTTTTTGGAGTGTTTGGGTGATTTGGTGAGTGGTAGTTAGCTCTCACGCGGACCCAAAGGAGTATATTGGATTGGTGGCTTGTTTGAGTGTTAAAGTTAGAGATTTCATGCATTTTTCTTAGATCCAAGTCTAGATCCATTGTTTCCATAGATGTTTGTTTATGCAAGTTTATTTAATAAGTATTAGAGACAAAACCCATGTTTTATATTTGATAGATCTATGCTAAAAACCTATGAATCATGCATGTTGGACTTTTGCTCATTTATTACGAAATTGCCATTATTGTTGATATTGCTTGTTAGATCTTGTTTGAATGCTTGATTGTTTGTATTGATGATTAATTTAGATTGTTTCAAGTTAGCTAGTGGTTGATTTGGAACAAGATGGTTCGAGTTGATTCAAAAGCTAAGTGGAAAGGCTCTTGAATTGTGGAAGCTGCCTGTAGCATATGAAGCGGATGTGGAAGCTCATATGGATGGATTCGAGGATGTGGGATCTTGCCATGATGCGAGAAGGCAAAGCATGATTGAGTTGGGACTTTGCTATGAAATGATGAGGCAAGGCTTATGTTGAGATGGGACGGGTCATGATGACGTTCCAAGATGAGAGACTTTGCTATGATGTGATGAGGCAAGACATATGTTGTGATGGGACGGGTCACGAAGACGTTCCAAGCACGGGTCATGACGACGTGCAAAGTTATAACTCGGTGATGCGGTCCGGGTTGGGGTGGATAATGGTTAGCTTGAGAGGCGCTTGAGCTAGTATGGAAATAGTCGTCAAGGAGGATGACTAGGAGGCTGAGATCTCATTGTTGTTGAAGGTTCTAGCATACTCAAAGCAAGGGTACGTTGGAACGGGTCACGATGACGTTCCAGGCACGGGTCACGATGACGTGCTAGTACTCTGGGCTGATGCGTTCGGCTTAGGCACGGGTCACGATGACGTGCGGAGTTATGTCTAGACCGGGGTTACCATTAGCCCTTGACAGGTGGTCATTCAACTAACGGTGAAATCAAGGCAATGATAACAGTGATAGCCAGAGTCATGGATGTTTGGTTGTATTATCATTCGGCCTCAAGAGCGGTGTTTTCTGGGTGCTTATCTGATCTTGGTTTAGGCCTTGGGGGTTTGTATTTGGAAAACATCGTCCTTGACTCGAGTGATTATTGCTTTACTTTAATTACCTGCTATACTATGATTGCTTCTCCTTAGTGTGTGTCTGGGGGCTATCACTGTAGAAAGAGGTGGAGTGGGATGGTTTGGTTCCTATTCCTTTTATCCCTTATGCTCTTTTGGTATGTTTGATAGTTAGTTTACTGCTCACTAAGACTTTGTCTGACTCAAGGTTTTATGTCTCCTCTTATAACCTTGGGCTGTTCATCCATGTTGGGATGGGCAGACTAGGTAGCAGGTGACAGGTGCTGTGCTTAGAGTTCTCCGCTGATGATGACGAAGACGAGCAAGAGGCTATGCATATTATTTCTTATATGTACTGGGTATCCGCTGCTGTATTTGATGAGAGTTTTGTAGTGAGGTCTTGATGTATGGATCTATTGAGATGATTGTATAAAACTACTGTGATGCTTATATGATGATTTTCTATTATGAGGCTTCACTATATATTTCTCTATTGTATTTTATCCATGCGCTGTAAGTTACGATAGAGATTCTGCGATTTTATTTTACCCTGACTATTGTCCATGGCTGCCTTGCACACCTTTCAGCGCACTATTCTCTTGTTTTGGTGCGGGAGTCATGGGCGGTCGTCACATTTGGTATCAGAGCTTTGGTTAATCGATTTTAGCCAACGCTCGCTGACGTAACTACGTAAGAGAGACGTAATTGTATTTTGATGGATGATTACTATATATAGTATAGTAGTTTAGAAGGATTTGAACTTCTTATGCAGTTGTTTCTTAAGGTGTTCTAATCATTCTTTTTACAGATATTAAGAATGAGTCGAAGTGAGAGACAAGCTGCGAGGGATAGTCGAGCTGCTAGGGAAGCTGTTGATTATGGAGCAATGTTTGAAGCTATGATGACCTCCATTATGAGGAGGATACCAGCTTCAGGATCTTCTGTGGATGTGGGAGTTCAAGTCCAAGCTCCAAGACTGGTGGATTTTGCTAAGCTTTGCAAAGATTATACTTCTCTTGGAGGAAAAGTTTTCTTGGGGACGGAGTCGACTATTGAAGTGCAGAGATGGATTGATGCTTGCCGAAGGATTTTTGGTGACTTAGGGATTGAAGATGCAACTAAGAGGAAGCTTGCATCGAGACAGCTTCAGGGAAGAGCTGCTGATTGGTGGAATTCTATCACCATAGATACACCAGAAGAAGAGATTACTTGGGAGCAATTCCAAGTTAGATTTGAGGCCAAGTTCATCTCCACTGTTCAGAAGTCTGCTTTGTTCAAGAGGTTTGTAGAGCTCAAGCAAGGTGGGAGGACTGTTCTTGAGTATATTTCTGAGTTCGAAGCTTTGTCTAAGTATGCCAGATCATATATTGATTCTCCCTATCAGAAGAATGAAAAGTTTGTGACTGGTCTCGATGCTTATCTGGGAAGGCAGTTAGTGGATCATCTGGACGATCCATTTGAGAAGCTTGTGGAGAAAGCTCTGAGGCATGAGAGTTTGTTCCCTAAGGAAAGTTCTGTTGTTGCTGTAACCAGGGAAGGATCTAAACCACAGCAGAATGGTAATAAGAAGAGGAAGCGGCAACAGCAGAAAGGTAAGGATGGCCAGAAGAAGCCAAAGGGCGAATTGACCTGCTATAACTGCCGACAGAAGGGTCATCTCTCCCGGGATTGTAAGAATCCAAAGGTGCAGTTGAAGTGCCACAACTGTGATAAGCTGGGACACATCAAGAAGGACTGTCCAGAGCCGAGGAAAGATAGGCTGGTTGTGCAAGCTTATGCTTTGGAAGCTGTGCCGTCGTCTTCAAGAGTTCCTACTGCTGAAGAGAAGGGGAAGAGTGTGGTGGTTCAAGGTACTCTTTCCATTTGTGGTGTTCCGGTTAGAGTGTTGTTTGATACTGGAGCGTCGCATTCTTTTGTTTGTGATGATTTGGTAGGCCGGTTAGGTTTGAAACCGGATATTGTTGATAGGCCATTGGTTGTGACTAATCCAGTGGGGGGTTCGTCATGTTTGTGTATGATATGCCGTGGTCTAGTTGTGTCGAGTCATGATTGCTCATTTGTTTGTAATTGCTTTGTTCTGAACTTTGCGGGGTTCGGAATTATTTTGGGTATGGACTGGCTTAGGAAGTATGCGGCTAGGATTGATTGTGAGAGGCTGGAGGTGACAGTCGGGAATGTGGATGAGCGAAAGGTTGTGATACGATGTAAGCATGAAGAAGGCGTCTTCATGAGCTTCATGTATTCGCTGGTTGTTCCACGGGATGGACTGTCATCAGTGCCTATTGTGAATGGATTTGAGGATGTCTTTGACGAAGTCAAAGGGTTGCCGCCGCATAGGGAGATCGAGTTTCGTATCGATCTAGTTGAGGGAGCCAGACCTGTTGTGATGCCTCTTAGGCGGATGGCACCGAGGGAGCAGCAAGAGCTGAAGGTGCAAGTTGATGACCTTTTGCACAAAGGATTCATTCGGAGAAGTGTGTCCGAATGGGGTGCGCCAGTTGTGTTCGCAACCAAGGCGGATGGATCGTTGAGGTTGTGTGTTGTATATCGTGAGCTGAATAAGGTGACTAGGAAGAACAAGTATCCATTGCCGAGAATAGATGACTTGTTTGATCAGCTTCACGAGGCTAAGGTGTTTTCTCAGATGGATTTGGCAACGGGATTTCACCAGTTGGGAGTGGCGAAGGATAGTGTGCCGAAGACTGCTTTCAGGACACCATCCGGTTTTTATGAGTGGCTGGTAATGCCGTTTGGATTGACTAACGCACCAGCGTATTTTGTGGATCTTATGAATAGAGTGTTCAGAGATCAGTTGAATATGTTCGTGCTTGTGTTCGTGGATGATATTTTGGTATATTCCAGAACTGAGGAAGAGCACAAGACGCACTTGAGGATTGTTTTGGAAATCTTGCGGAAACATCAGTTGAAGGCTAAGTTTTCGAAGTGTCACTTCTGGAAGAGTGAAGTGAGGTTCTTAGGCCATGTTATTTCTGGAAATGGAATAGCGGTTGATCCCGCTAAGGTGGCAGCAATCCAGGATTGGGTTAGACCTAAGAATGCATCTGATGTGAGAAGTTTTCTTGGATTAGCAGGATATTATCGTCGGTTTATCAAAGACTTTTCCAAGATAGCTGCACCATTGACGGGATTGACGAAAAAGAACCAAGTGTTCAAATGGGATGACAAGTGTGAGCAAGCTTTCGTAATCCTGAAAGAGCGATTGAGAAGTGCTCCTGTTTTGATTATTCCAAGTGGGAATGATGAGATGGTAGTTTATACCGATGCATGTGGTACTGGACTGGGAGCAGTGCTAATGCAGAAGGATAAAGTTGTTGCGTATGCAAGTCGACAACTAAAGCCGCATGAAAGAAATTATCCGACTCATGACTTGGAGTTAGCGGCGATTGTGTTTGCTTAGAAGATGTGGAGACATTATCTATTGGGAATTAGATTCGAGTTGTTTACGGATCATAAGTCGTTGAAGTATCTGTTCTCCCAAAAGGATTTGAATCTTCGACAGCAAAGGTGGCTAGAGTTTCTAGCGTTATATGATTTTGGTATAGCCTATACTCCGGGGAAAGGTAACGCAGTGGCTGATGCGTTAAGTCGAAGACATGCAGGTTTGGGAGCCATGTTTTCGGAATGGAAGAGTCTCGAGTATATGGCTGAGTTTGACTTCAGGCCTAGATGTGAATTGGAACCTGAGATGTTGGCAAACTTATCGATAAGACCTACTCTTGTGGAGAGGATTGGCGAGAGCCAAAAGAGGGATGATAAGCTTGTCAAGATTATCCGTGATTTGAAATCTGGATTGGGCCTAGAGAAGGGTGAAGAATTCGAGGTCGATCGAGAGGGTTGGCTTCGGAAGCAAGGATGATTGGTTGTTCCCGATATGGATGGATTGAGAGATGAAGTTCTAAGGGAAAGTCATCACTCAAAGTTGACGATTCATCCAGGTGGTAATATGATGTATCGGGATATGAAGAGGGCTTACTACTGGGAAGGTATGAAGAAAGATGTTGGAAATTTTATTTCCAAGTGTATGAATTGTCAGTTGGTGAAAGCCGAGCAGAAGAAGCCCAGTGGATTGCTTCAGCCATTAGAGGTTCCTACGTGGAAGTGGGAGCAAGTGTCGATGGATTTTATCGATGGTCTACCTAGGACAAGAGCAGGGAATGAAGGGATTTGGGTCATAGTAGATCGTTTGACCAAGAGTGCAAGGTTCATTCCTGTTCGATCGACTAGGACTGCATCGAAGTTGGCTGAGTTGTATGTGAAGTGGATTGTTCGATTCCATGGTGTTCCGAAGAGTATAGTGAGCGATCGAGACCCATTGTTCACTAGTAGATTTTGGAAGAGCTTCCAGGAAGTTTTGGGAACTAAGTTGTGTTTGAGTACAGCATATCACCCTCAAACAGATGGTCAGACTGAGAGAGTCAACCGAGTTTTGGAAGATCTTCTCAGAGCTTGTGTTTTGGACTTCGGAGGATCATGGGAAGATCACCTTCATTTGGTGGAGTTTGCTTATAATAACAGTTATCAGTCGAGTATTGGTATGGCACCATACGAGGCATTATATGGAAGACCGTGTAACTCTCCGGCATGTTGGTTAGAAACTGGAGAAAAGCTGATACTTTAAGCCAGAGATGATTCGACAGACTTCGGATTGTATAGAGATCATTCGGCGAAGAATGAAGGCAGCCCAAGATCGTCAGAAAAGTTATGCAGATAATCGTCGAAAGGATTTGGAATTCGACGTGGGCGATATGGTTTTTGTGAAGATTTCTCCATTAAAGAATGTTATTAGATTCGGGAAGAAAGGAAAATTGACTCCGAGATTTGTTGGACCATTCCCGATTATGGAGCGAATTGGAAAGCTCGCTTATAGATTGGAGTTACCAGAAAAGATGGAGGGTGTGCACAATGTTTTTCATGTATCTTATCTACGGAAGTATGTGCACGACCCAACTACAGTGGTTTCTGCTGATAGCTGTGAAGACTTAGAGGTTGATCCAGTTGTTTCGAGACCTCGTAAGCCGCTTCGTATTGTTGAAACCGATACGAAACAGCTTAGGAGGAAGACGATTACGTTGCTCAAGGTACAATGGAGTGATGATGTTAACGACTGTACATGGGAGGAGGAAGAGAGGATGAAGGCAGCTCATCCCGGACTCTTTGAGGTATGGCCCTAAAGTGTCGTGACATCTCATGAATTTGTAGCTTGTTCTAAGTCTTAGAATTCTGCATGCTAGGCTAGAATTGGATGCATGGTTTATTGATTGCTTTGGATGGTAGGCATGCGGAATATCTTTGATTGCTGTTGTTTGCTTGGAATTTCGGGGGCGAAATTCCTAAGGGGGAGAGAATGTAACGACCCGTATTTTACGTGTCGATAAATCGTAGAATTTGCAGGTCGATAGTGTTGTTTGTGTTGCTTCTAGCTTGAGTCGTTTAGAAGTTAACCCGAGTGCAAGTGATGAGTCGTGACCGACTCATAGATAAGTCGTATGGCCGGGTTAGCTAGGCTAACATATTACCGAGTTAAAGGGTCACCGGGATAAGGTAGTGACCGACCTATAGTGTTGCCGACTTAAGGAGGTTAGTGGTTTAAAGGTTGGCTGACTCATAAGGGAGACCGACTTAACAGTGTTGCCGACTTAGAAGTTGCCGACTTAAGAAGTGAGCGAGTTAAAGTTTGGCCGGGTTAAGAACTGACCGACCTAAGGGGGTTACCGGTCTAACATATAGCGACCTAGTGGTTACCCCTGTATGTGGTTAGGTCGGTAGGACGGGCATTGTGGCTTTGAGTTGGGTCGGCATCTGGTTTAGTTGATAAGTCGGCAAGGTGTGTTAGGTAGTTGGGTCGGTCATGCCGTGTTATAATTAGGTCGTGTGGCCCCGTGTCTTTTGTTAAGTCACAGAACGACTTAGTGTTAGGTCGGCCGTGTGATATCTCTGTTAGGTCGTTAGGTCGTGTACCTGTTGAGTCTTGGAATGGTTTATGTGTTAGGTCGGCAGAGTGTTGGGTCGGCAGAGTGTTAGGTCGGCAAGGTTAGGTCGGCGGCGACTTAGGGACGGCCGAGATAAGGGATTTCCAGCCTATAAATAGAGGGGTTCGGCTCACTTTTTGGCACCGGTTTTTGAAGCGACGAAGTGCTGCCATTTTGAAGACTCGTCTACAACATTTCTTCATCTTCTTTTCTCCATTCTAATCTAATTCTAACATCCATCCAAGATCGAAGATCCAAGTGCCAAAGTTGAAGATCTTCATCCGTTCGAGCTAGAATTCATCGATTTGAGCGAGATATTGCCGGATCAAACCTTGATCTTCGCTGTCCAGATCTGAAGCGTGTTGTTTTTGGAGTGTTTGGGTGATTTGGTGAGTGGTAGTTATATCTCACGCGGACCCAAAGGAGTATATTGGATTGGTGGCTTGTTTGAGTGTTAAAGTTAGAGATTTCATGCATTTTTCTTAGATCCAAGTCTAGATCCATTGTTTCCATAGATGTTTGTTTATGCAAGTTTATTTAATAAGTATTAGAGACAAAACCCATGTTTTATATTTGATAGATCTATGCTAAAAACCTATGAATCATGCATGTTGGACTTTTGCTCATTTATTACGAAATTGCCATTATTGTTGATATTGCTTGTTAGATCTTGTTTGAATGCTTGATTGTTTGTATTGATGATTGATTTAGATTGTTTCAAGTTAGCTAGTGGTTGATTTGGAACAAGATGGTTCGAGTTGATTCAAAAGCTAAGTGGAAAGGCTCTTGAATTGTGGAAGCTGCCTGTAGCATATGAAGCGGATGTGGAAGCTCATATGGATGGATTCGAGGATGTGGGATCTTGCCATGATGCGAGAAGGCAAAGCATGATTGAGTTGGGACTTTGCTATGAAATGACGAGGCAAGGCTTATGTTGAGATGGGACGGGTCATGATGACGTTCCAAGATGAGAGACTTTGCTATGATGTGATGAGGCAAGACATATGTTGTGATGGGACGGGTCACGAAGACGTTCCAAGCACGGGTCATGACGACGTGCAAAGTTATAACTCGGTGATGCGGTCCGGGTTGGGGTGGGTAATGGTTAGCTTGAGAGGCGCTTGAGCTAGTATGGAAATAGTCGTCAAGGAGGATGACTAGGAGGCTGAGATCTCATTGTTGTTGAAGGTTCTAGCATACTCAAAGCAAGGGTACGTTGGAACGGGTCACGATGACGTTCCAGGCACGGGTCACGATGACGTGCTAGTACTCTGGGCTGATGCGTTCGGCTTAGGCACGGGTCACGATGACGTGCGGAGTTATGTCTAGACCGGGGTTACCATTAGCCCTTGACAGGTGGTCATTCAACTAACGGTGAAATCAAGGCAATGATAACAGTGATAGCCAGAGTCATGGATGTTTGGTTGTATTATCATTCGGCCACAAGAGCGGTGTTTTCTGGGTGCTTATCTGATCTTGGTTTAGGCCTTGGGGGTTTGTATCTGGAAAACATCGTCCTTGACTCGAGTGATTATTGCTTTACTTTAATTACCTGCTATACTATGATTGCTTCTCCTTAGTGTGTGTCTGGGGGCTATCACTGTAGAAAGAGGTGGAGTGGGATGGTTTGGTTCCTATTCCTTTTATCCCTTATGCTCTTTTGGTATGTTTGATAGTTAGTTTACTGCTCACTAAGACTTTGTCTGACTCAAGGTTTTATGTCTCCTCTTATTACCTTGGGCTGTTCATCCATGTTGGGATGGGCAGACTAGGTAGCAGGTGACAGGTGCTGTGCTTAGAGTTCTCCGCTGATGATGACGAAGACGAGCAGGAGGCTATGCATATTATTTCTCATATGTACTGGGTATCCGCTGCTGTATTTGATGAGAGTTTTGTAGTGAGGTCTTGATGTATGGATCTATTGAGATGATTGTATAAAACTACTGTGATGCTTATATGATGATTTTCTGTTATGAGGCTTCACTATATATTTCTCTATTGTATTTTATCCATGCGCTGTAAGTTACGATAGAGATTCTGCGATTTTATTTTACCCTGACTATTGTCCATGGCTGCCTTGCACACCTTTCAGCGCACTATTCTCTTGTTTTGGTGCGGGTGTCATGGGCGGTTGTCACATTCGATTTCCACAGGGTGCAACATCTACGTTGCAAGGTGCAACATCCGTCCAAAATGACGAAACAGTGCCGTACAACCTTTAGAAATGGGTTCCTGGATTTGAAACGGTGCAGTACCATAGTGCACCACTCTCCAGTGATGGTAAATCATAGACCAGCCACGGGGATCCCGTTTTACAGAAAAAATCCACGTGACGAAAAAACGAAGTGTGAAAAACTTCCATGACCCGATTGAGGTTCGGATAGGATTTTTTGGGTATGAAACTAACCAGTGACGGCTGAAAGCGGTCACAGCTGCAGAACTCACATATACCTTCATTTTGACTGGTTGTGGCTCCCGTAATTCTAAACGAGCCAAGAGTTATGGCCCTCCGAAGAATCGATATCCATAGGGTGCAACATCTACGGTGCAAGGTGCAACATCCGTCCAAAATGACGAAACAGTGTCGTACGAACTTTAGAAATGGGTGCATGGATTGGAAACGGTATAGTACCATGGTGCACCACTCTCCAGCGATGGTAAATCATAGACCAGCCACGGGAATTCCCTTTTACAGAAAAAATCCACGTGACGAAAAAACGAAGGGTAAAAAACTTCCATGACCCGATTGAGGTTCGGATAGGATTTTTTGGGTATGAAACTAACCAGTGATGGCTGAAAGCCATCATAGCTGTAGAACTCACAGATACCTTCGATTTGACTGGTTATGGCTCCCGTAACTCTAAACGAGCCAAGAGTTATGGCCCTCCGAAGAATCGATTTCCGCAGGGTGCAACATCTACGGTGCAAGGTGCAACATCCGTCCAAAATGACGAAAAAGTGACGTACGACCTTTAGAAATGGGTTCCTGGATTTGAAACGGTGCAGTACCATGGTGCACCACTCTCCAGCGATGGTAAATCATAGACCAGCCACGAGAATTCCCTTTTACAGAAAAAATCCACGTGACGAAAAAACGAAGGGAAAAAAACTTCCGTGACCCGATTGAGGTTCGGATAGGATTTTTTTGGTATGAAACTAACCAGTGACGGCTGAAAGCGGTAACAGCTGTAGAACTCACATATACCTTCGTTTTGACTGGTTGTGGCTCCCATAACTCTAAACGAGCCAAGAGTTATGGCCCTCCGAAGAATCGATTTCCACAGGGTGCAACATCTACGGTGCAACGTGCAACATCCGTCCAAAATGACGAAACAGTGTTGTACGACCTTTAGAAATGGGTTCCTGGATTTGAAACGGTGCAGTACCATGGTGCACCACTGTCCAGCGATGGTAAATAATAGACCAGCCACAGGGATCCCGTTTTACAGAAAAAATCCACGTGACGAAAAAACGAAGGGTAAAAAACTTTCATGACCCGATTTAGGTTCGGATAGGATTTTTTGGGTATGAAACTAACCAGTGACGGCTGAAAGCCGTCATAGCTGTTGAACTCACAGATACCTTCGTTTTGACTGGTTAAGGCTCCCGTAACTCTAAACGAGCCAAGAGTTATGGCCCTCCGAAGAATCGATTTCCACAGGGTGCAATATCTACGGTGCAACGTGCAACATCCGTCCAAAATGACGAAACAGTGTCGTACGACCTTTAGAAATGGGTTCCTGGATTTGAAACGGTGCAGTACCATGGTGCACCACTCTCCAGCGATGGTAAATAATAGACCAGCCACGGGGATCCCGTTTTACAGAAAAAATCCACGTGGCGAAAAAACGAAGGGTAAAAAACTTCCATGACCCGATTGAGGTTCGGATAGGATTTTTTGGGTATGAAACTAACCAGTGACGGCTGAAAGCGGTCACAGCTGTAGAACTCACATATACCTTCGTTTTGACTGGTTGTGTCTCCCGTAACTCTAAACGAGCCAAGAGTTATGGCCCTCCGAAGAATCAATATCCATAGGGTGCAACATCTATGGTGCAAGGTGCAACATCCGTCCAAAATGACGAAACAGTGTCGTACGAACTTTATAAATGGGTGCATGGATTGGAAACGGTGCAGTACCATGGTGCACCACTCTCCAGCGATGGTAAATCATAGACCAGCCACGGGAATTTCCTTTTACAGAAAAAATCCACGTGACGAAAAAACGAAGGGTAAAAAACTTCCATGACCCGATTGAGGTTCGGATAGGATTTTTTGGTTATGAAACTAACCAGTGATGGCTGAAAGCCGTCATAGCTGTAGAACTCACAGATACTTTCGATTTGACTGGTTATGGCTCCAGTAACTCTAAACGAGCCAAGAGTTATGGCCCTCCGAAGAATCGATTTCCACAGGGCGCAACATCTACGGTGCAAGGTGCAACATCCGTCCAAAATGACGAAACAGTGTCGTACGACCTTTAGAAATGGGTGCATGCATTCGAAACGGTGCAGTACCATGGTGCACCACTGTCCAGCGATGGTAAATAATAGACCAGCCACGGGGATCCCGTTTTACAGAAAAAATCCACGTGACGAAAAAACGAAGGGTAAAAAACTTTCTTGACCCGATTGAGGTTCGGATAGGATTTTTTGGGTATGAAACTAACCAGTGACGGCTGAAAGCTGTCACAGCTATAGAACTCACAGATACCTTCGTTTTGACTGGTTGTGGCTCCCGTAACTCTAAACGAGCCAAGAGTTACGGCCCTCCGAAGAATCGATATCCATAGGGTGCAACATCTACGGTGCAAGGTGCAACATCCGTCCAAAATGACGAAATAGTGCCGTACGAACTTTAGAAATGGGTGCATGGATTGGAAACGGTGCAGTACCATGGTGCACCACTCTCCAGCGATGGTAAATCATAGACCAGCCATGGGAATTCCCTTTTACAGAAAAAATTCACTTGACGAAAAAACGAAGGGTAAAAAACTTACATGACCCGATTGAGGTTCGGACAGGATTTTTTGGGTATGAAACTAACCAGCGACGGTTGAAAGCCGTCATAGCTGTAGAACTCACAGATACCTTCGTTTTGACTGGTTATGGCTCCCGTAACTCTAAACGAGCCAAGAGTTATGGCCCTCCGAAGAATCGATTTCCACAGGGTGCAACATCTGCGGTGCAAGGTGCAACATCCGTCCAAAATGACGAAACCGTACCGTACGACCTTTAGAAATGGGTGCATGGATTTGAAACGGTGCAGTACCATGGTGCACCACTCTCCAGCGATGGTAAATCATTGACCAGCCACGGGGATCCCGTTTTTACAGAAAAAATCCACGTGACGAAAAAACGAAGGGTAAAAAACTTCCATGACCCGATTGAGGTTCGGATAGGAATTTTTGGGTATGAAACTAACCAGTGACGGCTGAAAGCCATCATAGCTGTAGAACTCACAGATACCTTCAATTTGACTGGTTATGGCTCCCGTAACTCTAAACGAGCCAAGAGTTATGGCCCTCCGAAGAATCGATATCCACTGGGTGCAACATCTACGGTGTAAGGTGCAACATCCGTCCAAAATGACGAAACAGTGCCGTACGACCTTTAGAAATGATTGCATGGATTTGAAACATTGCAGTGCCATGGTGCACCACTCTCCAGCGATGGTAAATCATAGACCAGCCACGGGGATCCCGTTTTACAGAAAAAATCCACGTGACGAAAAAACGAAGGCTAAAAAACTTTCTTGACCCGATTGAGGTTCGGATAGGATTTTTTGGGTATGAATCTAACCAGTGACGGCTGAAAGCTGCCATAGCTGTAGAACTCTCAGATACCTTCGTTTTGACTGGTTATGGCTCCCATAACTCTAAACGAGCAAAGAGTTATGGCCCTCCGAAGAATCGATATCCACAGGGTGCAACATCTACGGTGCAAGGTGCAACATCCGTCCAAAATGACGAAACAGTGCCGTACGAACTTTAGAAATGAGTGCATGGATTTGAAACATTGCAGTACCATGGTGCACCACTCTCCAGCGATGGTAAATCATAGACCAGCCACGGGGATCCCGTTTTACAGAAAAAATCCAAGTGACGAAAAAACGAAGTGTAAAAAACTTCCCTGACCCGATTGAGGTTCGGATAGGATTTTTTGGGTATGAAACTAACCAATGACGGCTTAAAGCCGTCATAGCTGTAGAACTCACAGATACCTTCGTTTTGACAGGTTATGGCTCCCGTAACTCTAAACGAGCCAAGAGTTATGGCCCTCCGAAGAATCGATTTCCACAGGGTGCAACATCTGCGGTGCAAGGTGCAACATCCGTCCAAAATGACGAAACCGTGCCGTACGACCTTTAGAAATGGGTGCATGGATTTGAAACGGTGCAGTACCATGGTGCACCACTCTCCAGCGATGGTAAATCATTGACCTGCCACGGGGATCCCGTTTTACAGAAAAAATCCACGTGACGAAAAAACGAAGGGTAAAAAACTTCCATGACCCGATTGAGGTTCGGATAGGATTTTTTGGGTATGAAACTAACCAGGGACGGTTGAAAGCCGTCATAGCTGTAGAACTCACAGATACCTTCGTTTTGACTGGCTATGGCTCCCGTAACTCTAAACGAGCCAAGAGTTATGGCCCTCCGAATAATCGATATCCATAGGGTGCAACATCTACGGTGCAAGGTGCAACATCCGTCCAAAATGACGAAACCGTGCCGTACGACCTTTAGAAATGGGTGCATGGATTTGAAACGGTGCAGTACCATGGTGCAGCACTCTCCTGCGATGGTAAATCATTGACCAGCCACGGGGATCCCGTTTTTACAGAAAAAATCCACGTGACGAAAAAACGAAGGGTAAAAAACTTCCATGACCCGATTGAGGTTCGGATAGGATTTTTTGGGTATGAAACTAACCAGTGACGGCTGAAAGCCGTCATAGCTGTAGAACTCACAGATACCTTCGTTTTGACTTGTTATGGCTCCCGTAACTCTAAACGAGCCAAGAGTTATGGCCCTCCGAAGAATCGATATCCACAGGGTGCAACATCTACGGTGTAAGGTACAACATCCGTCCAAAATGACGAAACAGTGCCGTACGACCTTTAGAAATGATTGCATGGATTTGAAACATTGCAGTGCCATGGTGCACCACTCTCCAGCGATGGTAAATCATAGACCAGCCACGGGGATCCCATTTTACAGAAAAAATCCACGTGACGAAAAAACGAAGGCTAAAAAACTTCCTTGACCCGATTGAGGTTCGGATAGAATTTTTTGGGTATGAATCTAACCAGTGACGGCTGAAAGCTGCCATAGCTGTAGAACTCACAGATACCTTCGTTTTGACTGGTTATGGGTCCCACAATGCTAAACGAGCAAAGAGTTATGGCCCTCCGAAGAATCGATATCCACAGGGTGCAACATCTACGGTGCAAGGTGTAACATCCGTCCAAAATGACGAAACAGTGCCGTACGACCTTTAGAAATGAGTGCATGGATTTGAAACATTGCAGTACCATGGTGCACCACTCTCCAGCGATGGTAAATCATAGACCAGCCACGGGGATCCCGTTTTACAGAAAAAATCCACGTGACGAAAAAACGAAGGGTAAAAAACTTCCTTGACCCGATTGAGGTTCGGATAGGATTTTTTGGGTATGAATCTAACCAGTGACGGATGAAAGCCGTCATAGCTGTAGAACTCACAGATACCTTCATTTTGACTGGTTATGGCTCCCGTAACTCCAAACGAGCCAAGAGTTATTGCCCTCCGAATAATCGATATCCATAGGGTGCAACATCTACGGTGCACGGTGCAACATCAACGGTGCATGGTGCAACATCCGTCCAAAATGACGAAACCGTGCCGTACGACCTTTAGAAATGGGTGCATGGATTTGAAACGGTGCAGTACCATGGTGCACCACTCTCCAGCGATGGTAAATCATTGACCAGCCACGGGGATCCCGTTTTTACAGAAAAAATCCACGTGAGGAAAAAACGAAGGGTAAAAAACTTCCATGACCCGATTGAGGTTCGGATAGGATTTTTTGGGTATGAAACTAACCAGTAACGGCTGAAAGCCATCATAGCTGTAGAACTCATAGATACCTTCGTTTTGACTGGTTATGGCTCCCGTAACTCTAAACGAGCCAAGAGTTATGGCCCTCCGAAGAATCGATATCCACAGGGTGCAACATCTACGGTGGAAGGTGCAACTTCCGTCCAAAATGACGAAACAGTGCCGTACGACCTTTAGAAATGAGTGCATGGATTTGAAACATTGCAGTGCCATGGTGCACCACTCTCTAGCGACGGTAAATCATAGACCAGCAACGGGGATCCCGTTTTACAGAAAAAATCCACGTGACGAAAAACGAAGGGTAGAAAAACTTCCTTGACCCGATTGAGGTTCGGATGGGATTTTTTGGGTATGACTCTAACCAGTGACGGCTTAAAGCTGCCATAGCTGTAGAACTCACAGATACCTTCGTTTTGACTGGTAATGGCTCCCGTAACTCTAAACGAGCCAAGAGTTACGGCCCTCCGAAGAATCGATATCCATAGGGTGCAACCTCTACGGTGCAAGGTGCAACATCCGTCCAAAATGACGAAACAGTGCCGTACGACCTTTAGAAATGAGTGCATGGATTTGAAACATTGTAGTATCATGGTGCACCACTCTCCAGCGATGTTAAATCATTGACCAGCCACGGGGATCCCGTTTTTACAGAAAAAATCCACCTGAGGAAAAAACGAAGGGTAAAAAACTTCCATGACCCGATTGAGGTTCGGATAGAATTTTTTGGGTATGAAACTAACCAGTGATGGCAGAAAGCTATCATAGCTGTATAACTCACAGATACCTTCGTTTTGACTGGTTATGGCTCCCGTAACTCAAAACGAGCCAAGAGTTATGGCCCTTCGAATAATAGATATCCATAGGGTGCAACATCTACGGCGCAAGGTGCAACATCCGTCCAAAATGACGAAACCGTGCCGTACGACCTTTAGAAATGGGTGCATGGAATTGAAACGGTGCAGTACCATGGTGCACCACTCTCCAGCGATGGTAAATCATTGACCAGCCACGGGGATGCCGTTTTACAGAAAAAATCCACGTTACGAAAAAACGAAGGGTAAAAAACTTCCATGACCCGATTGAGGTTCGGATAGGATTTTTTGGGTATGAGACTAACCAGTGACGGCTGAAAGCCGTCATAGCTATAGAACTCACAGATACCTTCGTTTTGACAGGTTATGGGTCCCGTAACTCTAAACGAGCCAAGAGTTATGGCCCTCCGAATAATCGATATCCAAAGGGTGCAACATCTGCGGTGCAAGGTGCAACATCCGTCCAAAATGACGAAACCGTGCCGTACGACCTTTAGAAATGGGTGCAGTGATTTGAAACATTGCAGTGCCATGGTGCACCACTCTCCAGCGATGGTAAATCATTGACCAGCCACGGGGATCCCGTTTTACAGAAAAAATCCACGTGACGAAAAAACGAAGGGTAAAAAACTTCCGTGACCCGATTGAGGTTCGGATAGGATTTTTTGGGTATGAAACTAACCAGTGACGGCTGAAAGCTGTCATAGATGTAGAACTCACAGATACCTTCGTTTTGACTGGTTATGCCTCCTGTAACTCTAAACGAGCCAAGAGTTATTGCCCTCCGAAGAATCGATATCCATAGGGTGCAACATCTACGGTTCAAGGTGCAACATCCGTCCAAAATGACGAAACCGTGCCGTACGACCTTTAGAAATGAATGCATGGATTTGAAACGATGCAGTACCGTGGTGCACCACTCTCCAGCGATGGTAAATCATTGACCAGCCACGGGGATCCCGTTTTACAGAAAAAATCCACGTGACGAAAAAACGAAGGGTAAAAAACTTCCATGACCCGATTGAGGTTCGGATAGGATTTTTTGGGTATGAAACAAACCAGTGACGGCTAAAAGCCATCATAGCTGTAGAACTCACAGATACCTTCTTTTTGACTGGTTATGGCTCCCGTAACTCGAAATGAGCCAAGAGTTATGGCCCTCCGAAGAATCGATTTCCACAGGGTGCAACATCTGCGGTGCAAGGTGCAACATCCATCCAAAATGACGAAACCGTGCCGTACGACCTTTAGAAATGGGTGCATAGATTTGAAACAGTGGAGTACCATGGTGCACCACTCTCCAGCGATGGTAAATCATTGACCAGCCCCGGGGATCCCGTTTTACAGAAAAAATCCACGTGACGAAAAAACGAAGGGTAAAAACTTCCTCGACCCGATCGAGGTTCGGATAGGATTTTTTGGGTATGAAACTAACCAGTGACGGCTGAAAGCCGTCATAGCTGTAGAACTCACAGATACCTTCGTTTTGACTGGTTATGGCTCCCGTAACTCCAAACGAGCCAAGAGTTATTGCCCTCCGTATAATCGATATCCATAGGGTGCAACATCTACGGTGCACGGTGCAATATCCGTCCAAAATGACGAAACCGTGCCGTACGACCTTCAGAAATGGGCGCATGGATTTGAAACGGTGCAGTACCATGGTGCACCACTCTCCAGCGATGGTAAATCATTGACCAGCCACGGGGATCCTGTTTTTACAGAAAAAATCCACGTGAGGAAAAAACGAAGGGTAAAAAACTTCCATGACCCGATTGAGGTTCGGATAGGATTTTTTGGGTATGAAACTAACCAGTGACGGCTGAAAGCAGTCATAGCTGTAGAACTCACAGATACCTTCGTTTTGACTGGTTATGGCTCCCGTAACTCTAAACGAGCTAAGAGTTATGGCCCTCCGAAGAATCGATATCCACAGGGTGCAACATCTACGGTGGAAGGTGCAACATCCGTCCAAAATGACGAAACAGTGCCGCACGACCTTTAGAAATGAGTGCATGGATTTGAAACAATGTAGTGCCATGGTGCACCACTCTTTAGCGACGGTAAATCATAGACCAGCCACGGGGATCCCGTTTTACAGAAAAAATCCACGTGACGAAAAACGAAGGGTAAAAAACTTCCTTGACCCGATTGAGGTTCGGATAGGATTTTTTGGGTATGAAACTAACCAGTGACGGCTGAAAGCTTCCATAGCTGTAGAACTCATAGATACCTTCGTTTTGACTGGTTATGGCTCCTGTAACTCTAAACGAGCCAAGAGTTATGGCCCTTCGAAGAATCGATATCCACAGGGTGCAACATCTACGGTGCAACATCCGTCCAAAATGACGAAACAGTGTCGTACGACCTTTAGAAATGAGTGCATGGATTTGAAACATTGCAGTACCATGGTGCACCACTCTCTAGTGATGGTAAATCATAGACCAGCCACGGGGATCCCGTTTTACAGAAAAAATCCACGTGACGAAAAAACGAAGGGTAAAAAACTTCCTTGACCCGATTGAGGTTCGGATAGGATTTTTTGGGTATGAAACTAACCAGTGACGGCAGAAAGCTATCATAGCTGTAGAACTCACAGATACCTTTGTTTTGACTGGTTATGGCTCCCGTAACTCTAAACGAGCCAAGAGTAATGGCCCTTCGAATAATAGATATCCATAGGGTGCAACATCTACGATGCAAGGTGCAACATCCGTCCAAAATGACGAAACCGTCCCGTACGACCTTTAGAAATGGGTGCATGGAATTGAAACGGTGCAGTACCATGGTGCACCACTCTCCAGCGATGGTAAATCATTTACCAGCCACGGGGATCCCGTTTTACAGAAAAAATCCACGTGACAAAAAACGAAGGATAAAAAACTTCCATGACCCGATTGAGGTTCGGATAGGATTTTTTGGGTATGAAACTAACCAGTGACGGCTGAAAGCCATCATAGCTGTAGAACTCACAGATACCTTCGTTTTGACAGGTTATGGGTCCCGTAACTCTAAACGAGCCAAGAGTTATGGCCCTCCGAATAATCGATATCCAAAGAGTGCAACATCTGCGGTGCAAGGTGCAACATCCGTCCAAAATGATGAAACCGTGTCGTACGACCTTTAGAAATGGGTGCAGGGATTTGAAACGGTGCAGTACCATGGTGCACACTCTCCAGCGATGGTAAATCATTGACCAGCCACGGGGATCCCGATTTACAGAAAAAATCCACGTGATGAAAAAACAAAGGGTAAAAAACATCCATGACCCGATTGAGGTTCGGATAGGAATTTTTGGGTATGAAACTAACCAGTGACGGCTGAAAGCGGTCATAGCTGTAGAACTCACAGATACCTTCGTTTTGGCTGGTTATGGCTCCCGTAACTTTAAACGAGCCAAGAGTTATGGCCCTCCGAATAATCGATATACATAGGGTGCAACATCTACGGTGCAAGGTGCAACATCAGTCCAAAATGACGAAATCGTGCCGTACGACCTTTAGAAATGGGTGCATGGATTTGAAACGGTGTAGTACCATGTTGCACCACTCTCCAGTAATGGTAAATCATTGACCAGCCACGGGGATCCCGTTTTTACAGAAAAAATCCACGTGAGGAAAAAACGAAGGGTAAAAAACTTCCATGACCCGATTGAGGTTCGGATAGGATTTTTTTGGGTATGAAACTAACCAGTGATGGCTAAAAGCCGTCATAGCTGTAGAACTCATAGATACCTTCGTTTTGACTGGTTATGGCTCCCGTAACTCTAAACGAGCCAAGAGTTATGGCCCTGCGAAGAATCGATATCCATAGGGTGCAACATCTACGGTGCAAGGTGCAACATCCGTCCAAAATGATGAAACGGTGCCGTACGACCTTTAGAAATGAGTGCATGGATTTGAAACATTGCGGTGCCATGGTGAACCACCCTCCAGCGATGGTAAATCATAGACCAGCCACGGGGATCCCGTTTTACTGAAAAAATCCACGTGACGAAAAAACGAAGGGTAAGAAACTTCCTTGACCCGATTGAGATTCGGATAGGATTTTTTGGGTATGAATCTAACCATTGACGGCTGAAAGCTGCCATAGCTGTAGAACTCACAGATACCTTCATTTTGACTGGTTATGGCTCCCGTAACTCTAAACGAGCCAAGAGTTATGGCCCTCCGAAGAATCGATATCCACAGGGTGCAACATCTACGGTGCAAGGTGCAACATCCGTCCAAAATGACGAAACAGTGCCGTACGACCTTTAGAAATGAGTGCATGGATTTGAAACATTGCAGTACCACGGTGCACCACTCTCCAGCGATGGTAAATCATAGACCAGCCACGGGGATCCCGTTTTACGGAAAAAATCCACGTGACGAAAAAACGAAGGGTAAAAAACTTCCTTGACCCGATTGAGGTTCGGATAGGATTTTTTGGGTATGAAACTAACCAGTAATGGCAGAAAGCTGTCATAGCTGTAGAACTCACAGATACCTTCCTTTTGACTGGTTATGGCTCCCGTAACTCTAAACGAGCCCAGAGTTATGGCCCTCCAAAGAATCGATATCCATAGGGTGCAACATCTACGGTGCAAGGTGCAAGGTGCAACATCCGTCCGAAATGACGAAACCGTGCCGTACGACCTTTAGATTTTGGTGCATGGATTTGAAACGGTGCAGTACCATGGTGCACCACTCTCCAGCGATGGTAAATTATTGACCAGCCACGGGGATCCCGTTTTACAGAAAATCCACGTGACGAAAAAACGAAGGGTAAAAAACTTCCATGACCCGATTGAGGTTCGGATAGGATTTTTTGGGTATGAAACTAACCAGTGACGGCTGAAAGCCATCATAGCTGTAGAACTCACAGATACCTTCGTTTTGACTGGTTATGGCTCCCGTAACTCTAAACGAGCCAAGAGTTATGGCCCTCCGAAGAATCGATTTCCACTGGGTGCAACATCTGCGGTGCAAGGTGCAACACCCATCCAAAATGACGAAACCGTGCCGTACGACCTTTAGAAATGGGTGCATGGATTTGAAACGGTGCAGTACCATGGTGCACCACTCTCCAGCGATGGTAAATCATTGACCAGCCACGGGGATCCCGTTTTACAGAAAAAATCCACGTGACAAAAAAATGAAGGGTAAAAACTTCCTTGACCCGATCGAGGTTCGGATAGGATTTTTTGGGTATGAAACAAACCAGTGACGGCTAAAAGCCGTCATAGCTATAGAACTTACAGATACCTTCGTTTTGACTGGTTATGGGTCCCGTAACTCCAAACGAGCCAAGAGTTATTGCCCTCCGAATAATCGATATCCATAGGGTGCAACATCTACGGTGCACGGAGCAACATCCGTCCAAAATGACGAAACCGTGCCGTACGACCGTTAGAAATGGGTGCATGGATTTGAAACGGTGCAGTACCATGGTGCACCACTCTCCAGCGATGGTAAATCATTGACCAGCCACGGGGATCCCGTTTTTACAGAAAAAATCCACGTGAGGAAAAAACGAAGGGTAAAAAACTTCCATGACCCGATTGAGGTTCGGAAAGGATTTTTCGGGAATGAAACTAACCAGTGACGGCTGAAAGCCGTCATAGCTGTAGAACTCAAAGATACCTTCGTTTTCACTGGTTATGGCTCCCGTAACTCTAAACGAGCCAATAGTTATGGCCCTCCGAAGAATCGATATCCACAGGGTGCAACATCTACGGTGGAAGGTGCAACATCCGTCCAAAATGACGAAATAGTGCGGTACGACCTTTAGAAATGAGTGCATGGATTTGAAACATTGCAATGCCATGGTGCACCACTCTCCAGCGATGGTAAATCATAGACCAGCCACGGGGATCCCGTTTTACAGAAAAAATCCACGTGACGAAAAAACGAAGGGTAAAAAACATCCTTGACCCGATTGAGGTTCGGATAGGATTTTTTGGGTATGAATCTAACCAGTGACGGCTGAAATCTGCCATAGCTATAGAACTCACAGATACCTTCGTTTTGACTGGTTATGGCTCCCGTAACTCGAAACGAGCCAAGAGTTATGGCCCTCCGAAGAATCGATACCCACAGGGTGCAACATCTACGGTGCAAGGTGCAACATCCGTCCAAAATGACGAAACATTGCCGTACGACCTTCAGAAATGAGTGCATGGATTTGAAACATTGCAGTACCATGGTGCACCACTCTCCAGCGATGGTAAATCATAGACCAGCCACGGGGATCCCGTTTTACAGAAAAAATCCACGTGACGATAAAACGAAGGGTAAAAAACTTCCATGACCCGATTGAGGTTCAGATAGGATTTTTTGGGTATGAAACTAACCTGTGACGGCAGAAAGCTGTCATAGCTGTAGAACTCACAGATACCTTCGTTTTAACTGGTTATGGCTCCCGTAACTCAAAACGAGCCAAGAGTTATGGCCCTTCGAATAATAGATATCCATAGGGTGCCACATCTACGGCGCAAGGTGCAACATCCGTCCAAAATGACGAAACAGTGCCGTACGACCTTTAGAAATGGGTGCATGGAATTGAAACGGTGCAGTACCATGGTGCACCACTCTCCAGCGATGGTAAATCATTTACCAGCCACGGGGATCCCGTTTTACAGAAAAATCCACGTGACGAAAAAACGAAGGGTAAAAAACTTCCATGACCCGATTGAGGTTCGGAAAGGATTTTTTGGGTATGAAACTAACCAGTGACGGCTGAAAGCCGTCATAGCTGTAGAACTCACAGATACCTTCGTTTGGACAGGTTATGGGTCCCGTAACTCTAAACGAGCCAAGAGTTTTGGCCCTCCGAATAATCGATATCCAAAGAGTGCAACATCTGTGGTGCAAGGTGCAACATCCGTCCAAAATGACGAAACCGTGCCGTACGACCTTTAGAAATGGATGAAGGGATTTGAAACGGTGCAGTACCATGGTGCACACTCTCCAGCGATGGTAAATCATTGACCAGCCACGGGGATCCCGTTTTACAGAAAAAATCCATGTGACGAAAAAACGAAGGGTAAAAAACATCCATGACCCGATTGAGGTTCGGATAGGATTTTTTGGGTATGAAACTATCCAGTGACGGCTGAAAGCGGTCATAGCTATAGAACTCACAGATATCTTCATTTTGACTGGTTATGGCACCCGTAACTCTAAACGAGCCCAGAGTTATGGCCCTCCGAAGAATCGATATCCACAGGGTGCAACATCTACGGTGGAAGGTGCAACATCCATCCAAAATGACGAAACAGTGTCGTACGACCTTTAGAAATGAGAGCATGGATTTGAAACATTGCAGTGCCATGGTGCACCACTCTCCAGCGATGGTAAATCATAGACCAGCCACAGGGATCCCGTTTTACAGAAAAAATCCACGTGACGAAAAAACGAAGGGTAAAAACATCCTTGACCCGATTGAGGTTCGGATAGGATTTTTTGGGTATGAATTTAACCAGTGACGGCTGAAAGCCGCCATAGCTGTAGAACTCACAGATACCTTCGTTTTGACTGGTTATGGCTCCCGTAACTCTAAACGAGCCAAGAGTTATGTCCTTCCGAAGAATCGGTATCCACAGGGTGCAACATCTACGGTGCAAGGTGCAACATCCGTCCAAAATGACGAAACAGTGCCGTACGTCCTTTAGAAATGAGTGCATGGATTTGAAACATTGCAGTACCATGGTGCACCACTCTCCAGCGATGGTAAATCATAGACCAGCCACGGGGATCCCGTTTTACAGAAAAAATCCACGTGACGAAAAAACGAAGGGTAAAAAACTTCCTTGACCCGATTGAGGTTCGGATAGGATTTTTTGGGTATGAAACTAACCAGTGACGGCAGAAAGCTGTCATAGCTGTAGAACTCACAGATACCTTTGTTTTGACTGGTTATGGCTCCCGTAAATCTAAACGAGCCAAGAGTTATGGCCCTTCGAATAATAGATATCCATAGGGTGCGACATCTACGACGCAAAGTGCAACATCCATCCAAAATGACGAAACCCTGTCGTACGACCTTTAGAAATGGGTGCATGGAATTGAAACGGTGCAGTACCATGGTGCACCACTCTCCAGCGATGGTAAATCATTTACCAGCCACGGGGATCCCGTTTTACAGAAAAAATCCACGTGACGAAAAAACGAAGGGTAAAAAACTTCCATGACCCGATTGAGGTTCGGATAGGATTTTTTGGGTATGAAACTAACCAGTGATGGCTGAAAGCCATCATAGCTGTAGAACTCATAGATACCTTCGTTTTGACAGGTTATGGGTCCCGTAACTCTAAACGAGCCAAGAGTTATGGCCCTTCGAATAATCGATATCCAAATAGTGCAACATCTGCGGTGCAAGGTGCAACATCCGTCCAAAATGACGAAACCGTGTCGTACGACCTTTAGAAATGGGTGCTGGGATTTGAAACGGTGCAGTACCATGGTGCACACTCTCCAGCGATGGTAAATCATTGACCAGCCACGGGGATCCCGTTTTACAGAAAAAATCCACGTGACGAAAAAACGAAGGGTAAAAAACATCCATGCCCCGATTGAGGTTCGGATAGGATTTTTTGGTAATGAAACTAACCAGTGACGGCTGAAAGCAGTCATAGCTGTAGAACTCACAGATACCTTCGTTTTTACTGGTTATGGCTCCCGTAACTTTAAACGGGCCAAGAGTTATGGCCCTACGAATAATCGATATCCATAGGGTGCAACATCTACGGTGCAAGGTGCAACATCCGTTCAGAATGACGAAATCGTGCCGTACGACCTTTAGAAATGGGTGCATGGATTTGAAACGGTGCAGTACCATGGTGCACCACTCTCCAGCGATGGTAAATCATTGATCAGCCACGGGGATCCCGTTTTTACAGAAAAAATCCACATGAGGAAAAAACGAAGGGTAAAAAACTTCCATGACCCGATTGAGGTTCGGATAGGATTTTTTGGGTATGAAACTAACCAGTGATGGCTAAAAGCCGTCATAGCTGTAGAACTCATAGATACCTTCGTTTTGACTGGTTATGGCTGTTATCCCGCTTTTTGGCAAAGCCGTGATACCAAAAGATTGGTCGAAAACGGAAGACAGTTCGTCTCAGAGATTGATTATACTTCACTTTGCTATGGATATCGATGAATTTTGCCCGAGTCCGGATCAGGCCACAATTGATAGGACACGACAAGAAAGGTTGTAGGAGCCATCATTTCAAGTTTCAGGTCAATCCGAGTTCGTATGCTCAAGATATGATGGTTTCAATTTGAGGAAGATACCCATTGTTCGGTTCGTACCCATCACCTTCGAAACCATCTCCTTCGAACCCACATAGTTCGAACCCATCCACGCCCTTGCCTTCGAACCCATGAAGTTCGAACCCAAACCACGATCGAACCCATCAGCTAGTGCCTGCCTCGACTCCATCGCCTTCGACTCCATCGCCTTCGAACCCACCACAATGGCCTACCTTCGAATCCATGGCGCCACTCAGCTTCACATCCTTACTTCGAATCCGTCTAGCGACCCAGTTCGAACCGATCAAGTTCGAACCCATAGGGATTCCTTGGTTCGAATCGGTCACGCTCAAAGCCAGGAATGCTCCTTATTTCGAATCCACCGAGTCAATTGGTTTGGATGACGTGTTCGCCGTAGTTCACGGAGTCGAAGCGGTCCATTCGGAGATAAGTTAGGATCGATTCGAGAGATGCGCGCCACGTCACTGCAAACCTGCGTGCACTCATGGGTTCGAAATCATGGGTTCGAAATCATGGGTTCGAACGACTCAGCCAACCAAGAAAACTCCATTTCAAACCGATCATATCTCCTAAACCACACATCCAAATGCAACCAAATTTTCACAGTAGCTTCCATATGAGGTAAAGATTGTTCCTGCCAAGTTTCAGCTCGATTGGACCATTTCTTGATGGGTTCGAAATCACTTCTAACCGATGTCAGATCGAGACGAAACTTGGTGGGGTCGGTCGCGTGGGCCCACTCACGTGCCAGAAGAAGTCTCACGAAGTTTCAGCAAGATCTGGGCCTCCAACGCCTATAAATAGCACCCTGAAGCCTTCAGAAAGGGGGATCTTCGGACCACTTCTGCCATTGAACGCCAAGACTCTGCCGGATTCAAGTTTAACTATCAGAATCGCTGTTGTATTCAGATTTCAAAGCAATTGTCAGCTGTAATCCGTTGTAATCGATTTAATCAAGCAAAGCAATAAAGAGAAAACCTTCAAAGCGGACGTAGGCGCGAACGCCGAACCACTATAAATCCAGTTTTTGTGATTGTTGTTCGTGAATTACTGTGATTTGTTACTTAGAACTGAATTCTATATTGATTGTTGTTGAGTTATGTGTTGTTTATTATCGAGTTAAGTACGTAAACGGGTGCTTTCGTGATATTGGGTGTTTGTGACCAATTTTGGTGCAAACATTTTGGTGCTTTCACTGAGAAGCTAATTCAGGCGAAATTGAATTTGAAGATCTAAGAGTTCAGATCTAAGAGCTATAACAAGACGAAAGAGTAGAAGACAAAGGCCAGAGAGAATAGAACTTGAAGAAAATCAATAGGCTCCTTTAGAAACAAGTCAGATATCGATCCCGCATGGGGGTACCACACTCAGAGTATGTTTATCCAATCCCAGAGAAAGAGATAGAGGCCTCTGAGCAACCTGGTAAGGAATGACCGCTCAGACAGGAGGCAGGTAAAATTCCCTCATGAACTCGGGGGCAGATCGAAAACGATGAACAAGTCGCAAACTTCTCACTAGCACGGTTAAATCATTTACACATGTGAGCGATCGCGCACGATCCATAGGCATGCTCTGAATGACTACTGACCGCACCATAGTAAGGGTTTACACTTTGACATCCTCGTCTTGCTCCTGCTTTGACTTTGATTTGAACGTTCCTACTATGGAACTCGTATGATTATTGCTTTGATATTTACAACTCCGTGAAAGGATTTACTTGTATGCCCGTTGGATCACGAACGGTCCGCGAGCACCTCTTGTATGGCAATGAACTGCCAAAGTCTTTGATTTAGAAACTCTCCCGAACACGAACTCCAGCAATCAAACGATCCAGGGACCCACTCGAACGTGAACCTGGTATCAACAGTATCAAGCCCCCCTGGGCACACTAATTCGCCGTCAATAGGCACACAAACAACCCAGGAACTCACCCGAACGTGACCCTGGCATCCAAAACATCAAGCCCTCCCGGGCACGCTTTCTCGCCTCGAACGGCACCCGACCGCGAATGGTCACAAATCGCCTCGAACGGCACCCGACTTCGAACAGTCACAAACTCGCCCCGAACGGCACACGATCGCGAACGGTCACAACTAACTTTACCTCAAATAGCTCGATCGCGAACGGTCGTCATTTGAGGTCCGCCTCGAACGGCACAACACACCTTACCTCAAATGGCTCAATCGTGAACGGTCGTCATTTGAGGCCCGCCACCTGATTGCTGACAACTCACCTTACCTCAAATGGCTCGATCGCGAACGATCGTCATTAGAGGTCCGCCACCTGATCGCTGACTGCTACACCTTACCTTAAATGGCTCGATCGCGAACGGTCGTCATTTGAGGACCACCGCTTGACCGCGCACTGTCGCACTTTACCTCGAATGACTCGATCCCGAACGGTCGTCATTTGAAGTTGAGCGCTTGACCTTGAACGGTCGTACTTCACCACAGGTTACTCGATCTCGAACGATCGACACATGGATTTAAGCATTTGACCGGGCACTGTCGCACCTTACCTCGAATGACTCGATCGCGAACGATCGTCATTCGAAATTAGGCGCTTGACCATGAACGGCCGCGCTTTATCCCAAATAGCTCGATCCCGAACGATCGTCATTTGAGGCCATATGAAACTATAGAGTACTTTGCAGGTTGATAATCGGATACGAACATCCAAATCAAGGCATTACCAAACACACCTTCCTACAGCAAGGCATGTTTTGGGGGGCAAAATGTTATCCCGCTTTTTGGCAAAGCCGTGATACCAAAAGATTGGTCGAAAACGGAAGACAGTTCGTCTCAGAGATTGATTATACTTCACTTTGCTATGGATATCGATGAATTTTTCCCGAGTCCGGATCAGGCCACAATTGATAGGACACGACAAGAAATGTTGTAGGAGCCATCATTTCAAGTTTCAGGTCAATCCGAGTTCGTATGCTCAAGATATGATGGTTTCAATTTGAGGAAGATACCCATTGTTCGGTTCGAACCCATCACCTTCGAAACCATCTCCTTCGAACCCACATAGTTCGAACCCATCCACGCCCTTGCCTTCGAACCCATGAAGTTCGAACCCAAACCACGATCGAACCCATCAGCTAGTGCCTGCCTCGACTCCATCGCCTTCGACTCCATCGCCTTCGAACCCACCACAATGGCCTACCTTCGAATCCATGGCGCCACTCAGCTTCGCATCCTTACTTCGAATCCATCGAGCAACCCAGTTCGAACCGATCAAGTTCGAACCCATAGGGATTCCTTGGTTCGAATCGGTCACGTTCGAAGCCAGGAATGCTCCTTATTTCGAATCCACCGAGTCAATTGGTTTGGATGACGTGTTCGCCGTAGTTCACGGAGTCGAAGCGGTCCATTCGGAGATAAGTTAGGATCGATTCGAGAGATGCGCGCCACATCACTGCAAACCCACATGCACTCATGGGTTCAAAATCATGGGTTCGAAATCATGGGTTCGAACGACTCAGCCAACCAAGAAAACTCCATTTCGAACCGATCATATCTCCTAAACCACACATCCAAATGCAACCAAATTTTCACAGTAGCTTCCATATGAGGTAAAGATTGTTCCTGCCAAGTTTCAGCTCGATTGGACCATTTCTTGATGGGTTCGAACTCACTTCGAACCGATGTCAGATCGAGACGAAACTTGGTGGGGTCGGTCGCGTGGGCCCACTCACGTGCCAGAAGAAGTCTCACGAAGTTTTAGCAAGATCTGGGCCTCCAACGCCTATAAACAGCACCCTGAAGCCTTCAGAAAGGGGGATCTTCGGACGACTTCTGCCATTGAACGCCAAGACTCTGCCGGATTCAAGTTTAACTATCAGAATCGCTGTTGTATTCAGATTTCAAAGCAATTGTCGGCTGTAATCCATTGTAATCGATTTAATCAAGCAAAGCAATAAAGAGAAAACCTTCAAAGTGGACGTAGGCGCGAACGCCGAACCACTATAAATCCTGTGTTTGTGATTGTTGTTCGTGAATTACTGTGATTTGTTACTTAGAGCTGAATTCTATATTGATTGTTGTTGAGTTCTGTGTTGTTTATTATCGAGTTAAGTACGTAAACGGGTGCTTTCGTACCATGGTGCACCACTCTCCAGCGATGGTAAATCATAGACCAGCCCCGGGGATCCCGTTTTACAGAAAAATCCACGTGACGAAAAAACGAAGGGTAAAAAACTTCCTTGACCCGATTGAGGTTTGGATAGGATTTTTTGGGTATGAAACTAACCAGTGACGGCAGAAAGCTGTCATAGCTGTAGAACTCACAGATACCTTCGTTTTGACTGGTTATGGCTCCCGTAACTCTAAACGAGCCAAGAGTTATGGCCCTTCGAATAATAGATATCCATAGGGTCCAACATCTACGGCGCAAGGTGCAACATCCGTCCAAAATGACGAAACCGTGCCGTACGACCTTTAGAAATGGGTGCATGGAATTGAAACGGTGTAGTACCATGGTGCACCACTCTCCAGCGATGGTAAATCATTTACCAGCCACGGGGATCCCGTTTTACAGAAAAAATCCACGTGACAAAAAAACGAAGGGTAAAAAACTTCCATGACCCGATTGAGGTTCGGATAGGATTTTTTGGGTATGAAACTAACCAGTGACGGCTGAAAGCCGTCATAGCTATAGAACTCACAGATACCTTCGTTTTGACAGGTTATGGGTCCCGTAACACTAAACGAGCCAAGAGTTATGGCCCTCTGAATAATCGATATCCAAAGATTGCAACATCTGCGGTGCAAGGTGCAACATCCGTCCAAAATGACGAAACCATGCCGTACGACCTTTAGAAATGGGTGCAGGGATTTGAAACGGTGCAGTACCATGGTGCACACTCTCCAGCGATGGTAAATCATTGACCAGCCACGGGGATCCCATTTTACAGAAAAAATCCACGTGACGAAAAAACGAAGGGTAAAAAACATCCATGACCCGATTGAGGTTCGGATAGGATTTTTTGGGTATGAAACTAACCAGTGATGGCTGAAAGCGGTCATAGCTGTAGAAC
The DNA here is from genome assembly GCA_030765085.1 of Allium cepa. Lineage (NCBI taxonomy): Eukaryota > Viridiplantae > Streptophyta > Magnoliopsida > Asparagales > Amaryllidaceae > Allium > Allium cepa. Next base: position 28,699,668 of record CM060943.1, on the reverse strand, counting down.
TCACAGATACCTTCGTTTTGACTGGTTATGGCTCCCGTAACTTTAAACGAGGCAAGAGTTATGGCCCTCCGAATAATCGATATCCATAGGGTGCAACATCCACGGTGCAAGGTCCAACATCCACGGTGCAAGGTCCAACATCCGTCCAAAATGACGAAATCGTGTCGTACGACCTTTAGAAATGGGTGCATGGATTTGAAACGGTGCAATACCATGGTGCACCACTCTCCAGCGATGGTAAATCATTGACCAGCCACGGGGATCCCGTTTTTACAGAAAAATCCACGTGAGGAAAAAACGAAGGGTAAAAAACTTCCATGACCCGATCGAGGTTCGGATAGGATTTTTTGGGTATGAAACTAACCAGTGATGGCTAAAAGCCATCATAGCTATAGAACTCATAGATACCTTCGTTTTGACTGGTTATGGCTCCCGTAACTCTAAACGAGCCAAGAGTTATGGCCCTGCGAAGAATCGATATCCATAGGGTGCAACATCTAAGGTGCAAGGTGCAACATCCGTCCAAAATGACGTAACGGTGCCGTACGACCTTTAGAAATGAGTGCATGGATTAGAAACATTGCAGTGCCATGGTGCACCACTCTCCAGCGATGGTAAATCATAGACCAGCCACGGGGATCCCGTTTTACTGAAAAACTCCACGTGACAAAAAAACGAAGGGTAAAAAACTTCCTTGACCCGATTGAGGTTCGGATAGGATTTTTTGGGTATGAATCTAACCAGTGATGGCTGAAAGCTGCCATAGCTGTAGAACTCACAGATACCTTCGTTTTGACTAGTTATGGCTCCCGTAACTCTAAACGAGCCAAGAGTTATGGCCCTCCGAAGAATCGATATCCACAGGGTGCAACATCTACGGTGCAAGGTGCAACATCCGTCCAAAATGACGAAACAGTGTCGTACGACCTTTAGAAATGAGTGCATGGATTTGAAATATTTCGGTACCATGGTGCACCACTCTCCAGTGATGGTAAATCATAGACCAGCCACAGGGATCCCGTTTTACAGAAAAAATCCACATGACGAAAAAACGAAGGGCAAAAAACTTCCTTGACCCGATTGAGGTTCGGATAGGATTTTTGGGTATGAAACTAACCAGTGATGGCAGAAAGCTGTCATAGCTGTAGAACTCAAAGATACCTTCGTTTTGACTGGTTATGGCTCCCGTAACTGTAAACGAGCCAAGAGTTATGGCCCTCCGAAGAATCGTTATCCATATGGTGCAACATCTACGGTGCAAGGTGCAACATCCGTCCAAAATGACGAAACCGTGCCATACGACCTTTAGAAATGGGTGCATGGATTTGAAACGGTGCAGTACCATGGTGCACCACTCTCCAGCGATGGTAAATCATTGACCACCGACGGGGAACCCGTTTTACAGAAAAATCCACGTGACGAAAAAACGAAGGGTAAAAAACTTCCATGACCCGATTGAGGTTCAGATAGGATTTTTTGGTATGAAACTAACCAGTGACGGCTGAAAGCTGTCATAGCTGTAGAACTCACAGATACCTTCGTTTTGACTAGTTGTGGCTCCCGTAACTCTAAACGATCCAAGAGTTATGGCCCTCCGAATAATCGATATCCATAGGGTGCAACATCTACGGTGCGAGGTGCAACATCTACGGTGCGAGGTGCAACATCCATCCAAAATGACGAAACCGTGCCGTACGACCTTTAGAAATGGGTGCATGGATTTGAAACGGTGCAGTACCATGGTGCACCACTCTCCAGCGATGGTAAATCATTGACCAGCCACGGGGATCCCGTTTTACAGAAAAAATCCACGTGACGAAAAAACGAAGGGTAAAAAACTACCATGACTTGATTGAGGTTCGATTAGGATTTTTTGCGCATGAAACTAACCAGTGACGGCTGAAAGCGGTCATAGCTGTAGAACTCACAGAAACATTCGTTTTGACTTGTTATGGCTCCCGTAACTCTAAACGAGCCAAGAGTTATGGCCCTCCGAACAATCGATATCCATAGGGTGCAACGTCTACGGTGCAAGGTGCAACATCCGTCCAAAATGACGAAAAAGTGCCGTACGACCTTTAGAAATGGTTGCACGGATATGAAACGGTGCAGTACCATGGTGCACCACTCTCCAGCGATGGTAAATCATAGACCAGCCACGGGATCCCGTTTTACAGAAAAAATCCACGTGACGAAAAAACGAAGGGTAAAAATCTTCCTTGACCCGATTGAGGTTCGGATAGGATTTTTTGGGTATGAAACTAACCAGTGACGGCTTAAAGCTGTCATAGCTGTAGAACACACAAATACCTTCGTTTGACAAGTAATGGCTCGCGTTACTCTAAACGAGCCATGAGTTATGGCCCTCCGAATAATCGATATCCACAGGGTGCAACATCTACGGTGCAAGGTGCAAAATCCGTCCAAAATGACGAAACCGTGCCGTACGACCTTTAGAAATGGGTGCATGGATTTGAAACGGTGCAGTACCATTGTGCACCACTCTCCAGCGATGGTAAATTATTGACCAGCCACGGGGATCCCGTTTTACAGAAAAAATCCACGTGACGAAAAAACGAAGGGTAAAAAACTTCCATGACCCGATTGAGGTTCGGATAGGATTTTTTGGGTATGAAACTAACCAGTGACGGCTGAAAGCCGTCATAGCTGTAAAACTCACAGATACCTTCGTTTTGACTAGTTATGGCTCCCGTAACTCTAAACGAGCCAAGAGTTATGGCCCTCCGAAGAATCGATATCCATAGGGTGCAACATCTACGGTGCAAGGTGCAACATCCGTCCAAAATGACGAAACTGTGTCGTACGACCTTTAGAAATGGGTGCATGGATTTTAAACGGTGCAGTACCATGGTGCACCACTCTCCAGCGGTGGTAAATCATTGACCAGTCATGGGATCCCGTTTTTACAGAAAAATTCACGTGAGGAAAAAACGAAGGGTTAAAAACTTCCATGACCCGATTGAGGTTCAGATAGGATTTTTTGGGTATGAAACTAACCAGTGACGGCAAAAAGCCATCATAGCTGTAGAACTCACAGATACCTTCATTTTGACTGGTTATGGCTCCCGTAACTCTAAACGAGCCAAGAGTTATGGCCCTCCGAAGAATCGATATCCACAGGGTGCAACATCTACGGTGCAAGGTGCAACATCCGTCCAAAATGCCGAAACAGTGCCGTACGACCTTTAGAAATGAGTGCATGGATTTGAAACATTGCAGTACCATGATGCACCACTCTCCAGCGATGGTAAATCATAGACCAGCCATGGGGATCCCGTTTTACAGAAAAAATTCACGTGACGAAAAAACGAAGGGTAAAAAACTTCCTTGACCCGATTGAGGTTCGGATAGGATTTTTTGGGTATGAAACTAACCAGTGACGGCAGAAAGCTGTCGTAGCTGTAGAACTCATAGATACCTTCATTTTGACTGGTTATGGCTGCCGTAACTCTAAACGAGCCAAGAGTTATGGCCCTTCGAATAATAGATATCCATAGGGTGCAACATCTACGGCGCAAGGTGCAACATCCGTCCAAAATGACGAAACCGCGTCGTACGACCTTTAGAAATGGGTGCATGGAATTGAAACTGTTTGCACAAAAAATGGACAAACACCTCCAAGTCGTATTATTTAGTTGATTATATGTGATTTTCAGTGGTTTGGATGAGTTATGTAAATATGAAAAAAGTAGGGGCTGAAATGTGAAAGACACACAAATTTATAGTGGTTCGGCCAGAATGTGCCTACGTCCACTGTATATGTTATTATCTTCCTTGCTTGAGCTCTCAAACTTGTCTGCCATTATTGTACCCCTGCCCCTCTATTTATAGAGTGAGGTAGGGGGCAGGGGTCTTGGAAGTATATAGCTGCTGGTGGGCCCGGGCTGAAGCAATCTGGACTGGCAATCATCTGGTTCGGTGGAGCTTCATTCGTCTTTGAGCTATGCGTGGACCGGTGGCAGTGAGTGTGGATGTGGACCGGTCCGGTAGTGCTTGGTCCGGTGGTGGCCTTGTTGTCGGGTTGGTTCGGCATGGGGCATCCTCCCTCTGGTTCGGCAGTAGGGAGAAATGTTGATTCGGCAGATGTTACCTTGGGTTGGTTCGGAGGTCGAGTGGAGGATGTGTGGTTCGGTATAAGTTGGATCGGTGGTTGCTAGTAGGAGTTGGTCCGGTAGGAGCTTGACCGGATGAAGTGCTGACCGGATGAACTTGTGCCTGTACTGCCGAACGAATCATCTTCTTGGAATGCCGAATGTACTCATGCTTGTATTGAGCCTTGTGTTCGCCCAATGAAGAGGAGGTTGCGAACCCGGATGAAATGACACTTCTGGGACTCGATATCTCCTGGGTGAGAATTAGCCCAACAGAAACGGTGCAGTACCATGGTGCACCACTCTCCAGCGATGGTAAATCATTGACCAGCCACGGGGATCCCGTTTTACAGAAAAAATCCACGTGACAAAAAAAACGAAGGGTAAAAAACTTCCATGACCCGATTGAGGTTCGGATAGGATATTTTGGGTATGAAACTAACCAGTGACGGCTGAAAGCCGTCATAGCTGTAGAACTCACAGATACCTTCGTTTTGACAGGTTATGGGTCCCGTAACTCTAAATGAGCCAAGAGTTATGGACCTCAGAATAATCGATATCCAAAGGGTGCAATATCTGCAGTGCAAGGTGCAACATCCGTCCAAAATGACGAAACCGTGTCGTACGACCTTTAGAAATGGGTGCAGGGATTTGAAACGGTGCAGTACCATGGTGCACCACTCTCCAGCGATGGTAAATCATTGACCAGCCACGGGGATCCCGTTTTACAGAAAAAATTCACGTGACGAAAAAACGAAGGGTAAAAAACTTCCATGACCCGATTGAGGTTCGGATAGGATTTTTTGGGTATGAAACTAACCAGTGACGGCTGAAAGCTATCATAGCAGTAGACTCACAGATACCTTCGTTTTGACTGGTTATGGCTCCCGTAACTCTAAACGAGCCATGAGTTATGGCCCTCCGAAGAATCGATATCCATAGGGTGCAACATCCACGGTGCAAGGTGCAACATCCGTCCAAAATGACAAAACCGTGCCGTACGACCTTTAGAAATGGATGCATGAATTTCAAACGGTGCAGTACCATGGTGCACCATTCTCCAGCGATGGTAAATCATTGACCAGCCACGGGGATCCCGTTTTACAGAAAAAATCCTCGTGACGAAAAAACGAAGGGTAAAAAACTTCCATGACCCGATTGAGGTTCGGATAGGATTTTTTAGGTATGAAATCAACCAGTGATGGCTGAAAGCCGTCATAGCTGTAGAACTCACAGATACCTTCGTTTTGACTGGTTATGGCTCCCGTAACTCTAAACGAGCCAAGAGTTATGGCCCTCCGAAGAATCGATTTCCACAGGGTGCAACATCTGCGGTGCAAGGTGCAACATCCGTCCAAAATGACGAAACCGTGCCGTACGACCTTTAGAAATGGGTGCATGGATTTGAAACGGTGCAGTACCATGGTGCACCACTCTCCAGTGGTGATAAATCATTGACCAGCCACGGGGATCCCGTTTTACAGAAAAATTCCACGTGACGAAAAAACGAAGGGTAAAAACTTCCTTGACCCGATTGAGGTTCAGATAGGATTTTTTGGGTATGAAACTAACCAGTGACGGCTGAAAGCCGTCATAGCTGTAGAACTCACAGATACCTTCGTTTTGACTAGTTATGGCTCCCGTAACTCTAAACGAGCCAAGAGTTATGGCCCTCCGAATAATCGATATCCTTAGGGTGCAACATCTACGGTGCAAGGTGCAACATCCGTCCAAAATGACGAAACCGTGTCGTACGACCTTTAGAAATGGGTGCATGGATTTGAAACGGTGCAGTACCATGGTGCACCACTCTCCAGCGATGGTAAATCATTGACCAGCCACGGGGATCCCGTTTTACAGAAAAAATCCACGTGACGAAAAAACGAAGGGTAAAAAACTTCCATGACCCGATTGAGGTTCGGATAGGATTTTTTGGGTATGAAACTAACCAGTGACGGCTGAAAGCTATCATAGCTGTAGAACTCACAGATACCTTCGTTTTGACTGGTTATGGCTCCCGTAACCCTAAACGAGCCAAGAGTTATGGCCCTCCGAATAATCGATATTCGTTAAGTGCAACATCTACGGTGCTAGGTGCAACATCCGTCCAAAATGACGAAACCGTGGCATATGACCTTTAGAAATGGGTGCATGGATTTGAAACGGTGCAATACCATGGTGCACCACTCTCCAGCGATGGTAAATCATAGACCAGCCACGGGGATCCCGTTTTACAGAAAAAATCCACGTGACGAAAAAACGAAGGGTAAAAAACTTCCTTTACCCGATTAAGGTTCAGATAGGATTTTTTGGGTATGAAACTAACCGGTGACGGCAAAAAGACGTCGTAGCTGTAGAACTCACAGGTACCTTCTTTTTGACTGGTTATTGCTCCCGTAACTCTAAACGAGCCAAGAGTTATGGCCCTCCGAAGAATCGATTTCCACAGGGTGCAACATCTGCGGTGCAAGGTGCAACATCCGTCCAAAATGACGAAACCGTGCCGTACGACCTTTAGAAATGGGTGCATGGATTTGAAACGGTGCAGTACCATGGTGCACCACTCTTCAGTGATGGTAAATCATTGACCAGCCACGGGGATCCCGTTTTACAGAAAAATTCCACGTGACGAAAAAACGAAGGGTAAAAACTTCCTTGACCCGATTGAGGTTCGGATAGGATTTTTTGGGTATGAAACTAACCAGTGACGGTTGAAAGCCATCATAGCTGTAGAACTCACAGATACCTTCGTTTTGACTGGTTATGGCTCCCGTAACTCTAAACGAGCCAAGAGTTATGGCCCTCCGAATAATCGATATCCTTAGGGTGCAACATCTACGGTGCAAGGTGCAACATCCGTCCAAAATGACGAAACCGTGCCGTACGATCTTTAGAAATGGGTGCATGGATTTGAAACGGTGCAGTACCATGGTGCACCACTCTCCAGCGATGGTAAATCATTGACCAGCCACGAGGATCCCGTTTTACAGAAAAATTCCACGTGACGAAAAAACGAAGGGTAAAAAACTTCCATGACCCGATTGAGGTTCGGATAGGATTTTTTAGGTACGAAACTAACCAGTGACGGCTGAAAGCCGTCATAGCTGTAGAACTCACAGATACCTTCTTTTTGACTGGTTATGGCTCCCGTAACTCTAAACGAGCCAAGAGTTATGGCCCTCCGAAGAATCGATTTCCACAGGGTGCAACATCTGCGGTGCAAGGTGCAACATCCATCCAAAATGATGAAACCGTGCCGTGCGACCTTTAGAAATGGGTGCATGGATTTGAAACGGTGCAGTACCATGGTGCACCACTCTCCAGTGATGGTAAATCTTTGACCAGCCACGGGGATCCCGTTTTACAGAAAAATTCCACGTGACGAAAAAACGAAGGGTAAAAACTTCCTTGACCCGATTGAGGTTCGGATAGGATTTTTTGGGTATGAAACTAACCAGTGACATCTGAAAGCCGTCATAGCTGTAAAACTCACAGATACCTTCGTTTTGACTGGTTATGGCTCCCGTAACTCTAAACGAGCCAACAGTTATGGCCCTCCGAATAATCGATATCCTTAGGGTGCAACATCTACGGTGCAAGGTGCAACATCCGTCCAAAATGACGAAACCGTGCCGTACGACCTTTAGAAATGGGTGCATGGATTTGAAACGGTGCAGTACCATGGTGCACCACTCTCCAGCGATGGTAAATCATTGACCAACCACGGGGATCCCGTTTTACAGAAAAAATCCACGTGACGAAAAAACGAAGGGTAAAAAACTTCCATGACCCGATTGAGGTTCGGATAGGATTTTTTGGGTATGAAACTAACCAGTGACGGCTGAAAGCTGTCATAGCTGTAGAACTCACAGATACCTTCGTTTTGACTGGTTATTGCTCCCGTAACTCTAAACGAGCCAAGAGTTATGGCCCTCCGAATAATCGATATCCGTAGGGTGCAACATCTACGGTGCAAGGTGCAACATCCGTCCAAAATGACGAAACCGTGCCGTACGACCTTTAGAAATGGGTGCATGGATTTGAAACGGTGCAGTACCATGGTGCACCACTCTTCAGCGATGGTAAATCATAGACCAGCCACGGGGATCCCGTTTTACAGAAAAAATCCACGTGACGAAAAAACGAAGGGTAAAAAACTTTCTTGACCCGATTAAGGTTCGGATAGGATTTTTTGGGTATGAAACTAACCGGTGATGGCAAAAAGATGTCATAGCTGTAGAACTCACAGATACCTTCGTTTTGACTGGTTATGGATCCCGTAACTCTAAACGGGCCAAGAGGTATGGCCCTCCGAATAATCGATATCCAAAGTGTGCAACATCTGCGGTGCAAGGTGCAACATCCGTCCAAAATGACGAAACCGTGCCGTACGACCTTTAGAAATGGGTGCATGGATTTGAAACGGTGCAGTACCATGGTGCACCACTCTCCAGCGATGGTAAATCATCGACCAGCCACGGGGATCCCGTTTTACAGAAAAAATCGACGTGACGAAAAAACGAAGGGTAAAAAACTTCCATGACCCGATTGAGGTTCGGATAGGATTTTTTGGGTATGAAACTAACCAGTGACGGCTAAAAGCCGTCATAGCTGTAGAACTCACAGATACCTTCGTTTTGACTGGTTATGGCTCTCGTAACTCTAAACGAGCCAAGAGTTATGGCCCTTCGAATAATCGATATCCAAAGGGTGCAACATCCACGGTGCAAGGTGCAACATCCGTCCAAAATGACAAAACCGTGCCGTACGACCTTTAGAAATGGGTGCATGGATTTGAAACGGTGCAGTACCATGGTACACCACTCTCCAGCGATGGTAAATCATTGACCAGCCACGGGGATCCCGTTTTACAGAAAAAATCCACGTGACGAAAAAACGAAGGGTAAAAAACTTCCATGACCCGATTGAGGTTCGGATAGGATTTTTTGGGTATGAAACTAACCAGTGATGGCTGAAAGCCGTCATAGCTGTAGAACTCACAGATACCTTCGTTTTGACAGGTTATGGGTCCCGTAACTCTAAACGAGCCAAGAGTTATGGCCCTCCGAATAATCGATATCCAAAGGGTGCAACATCTGCGGTGCAAGGTGCAACATCCGTCCAAAATGACGAAACCGTGCCGTACGACCTTTAGAAATGGGTGCATGGATTTGAAACGATGCAGTACCATGGTGCACCACTCTCCAGCGATGGTAAATAATAGACCAGCCACGGGGATCCCGTTTTACAGAAAAAATCCACGTGACGAAAAAACTAAGGGTAAAAAACTTCCTTGACCCGATTGAGGTTCGGATAGGATTTTTTGGGTATGAAACTAACCGGTGATGGCAGAAAGATGTCATAGCTGTAGAACTCACAGATACCTTCGTTTTGACTGGTTATGGCTCCCGTAACTCTAAACGAGCCAAGAGTTATGACCCTACGAATAATAGATATCAATAGGGTGCAACATCTACGGCGCAAGGTGCAACATCCGTCCAAAATGACGAAACCGTGCCGTACGACCTTTAGAAATGGGTGCATGGATTTGAAACGGTGCAGTACCATGGTGCACCACTCTCCAGCGATGGAAAGTCGTTGACCAGCCACGGGGATCCCGTTTTACAGAAAAAATCCACGTGACGAAAAAACGAAGGGTAAAAAACTTCCATGACCCGATTGAGGTTCGGATAGGATTTTTTGGGTATGAAAGTAACCAGTGACGGCTGAAAGCCGTCATAGCTGTAGAACCCACAGATACCTTCGTTTTGACTGGTTATGGCTCCCGTAACTCTAAACGAGCCAAGAGCTATGGCCCTTCGAATAATCGATATCCAAAGGGTGCAACATCTGCGGTGCATGGTGCAACATCCGTCCAAAATGACGAAACCGTGCCGTACGACCTTTAGAAATGGGTGCATGGATTTGAAACGGTGCAGTACCATGGTGCACCACTCTCCAGCGATGGTAAATCATTGACCAGCCACGGGGATCCCATTTTACAGAAAAAATCCACGTGACGAAAAAACGAAGGGTAAAAAACTACCATGACCCGATTGAGGTTCGGATAGGATTTTTTGGGTATGAAACTAACCAGTGATGGCTGAAAGCTATCATAGCTGTAGAACTCACAGATACCTTCGTTTTTACGGGTTATGGCTCCCGTAACTCTAAACGAGCCATGAGTTATGGCCATCCGAAGAATCGATATCCATAGGGTGCAACATCTACGGTGCAAGGTGCAACATCCGTCCAAAATGACGAAACCGTGCCGTACGACCTTTAGAAATGGATGCCTGGATTTGAAACGGTGTAGTACCTGGTGCACCACTCTCCAGCAATGGTAAATCATTGACCAGCCACGGGGATCCCGTTTTACAGAAAAAATCCACGTGACGAAAAAACGAAGGGTAAACAACTTCCATGACCCGATTGAGGTTCGGATAGGATTTTTTGGGTATGAAACTAACCAGTGACGGCTGAAAGCCATCATAGTTGTAGAACTCACTGATACCTTCGTTTTGACTGGTTATGGCTCCCGTAACTCTAAACGAGCCAAGAGTTATGACCCTCCGAAGAATCGATTTCCACAGGGTGCAACATCTACGGTGCAAGGTGCAACATCCGTCCAAAATGACGAAACCGTGCCGTACGATCTTTAGAAATGGGTGCATGGATTTGAAACGGTGCAGTACCATGGTGCACCACTCTCCAGCGATGGTAAATCATTGACCAGCCACGAGGATCCCATTTTACCGAAAAATTCCACGTGACGAAAAAACGAAGGGTAAAAACTTCCTTGACCCGATTGAGGTTCGGATAGGATTTTTTGGGTATGAAACTAACCAGTGATGGCTGAAAGCTGTCATAGCTGTAGAACTCACAGATACCTTCGTTTTGACTGGTTATGGCTCCCGTAACTCTAAACGAGCCAAGAGTTATGACCCTCCGAATAATCGATATCCTTAAGGTGCAACATCTACGGTGCAAGGTGCAACATCCGTCCAAAATGACGAAACCGTGCCGTACGACCTTTAGAAATGGGTGCATGGATTTGAAACGGTGCAGTTTCATGGTGCACCACTCTCCAGCGATGGTAAATCATTGACCAGCCACAGGGATCCCGTTTTACAGAAAAAATCCACGTGACGAAAAAACGAAGGATAAAAAACTTCCATGACCCGATTGAGGTTCAGATAGGATTTTTTGGGTATGAAATTAACCAGTGACGGCTGAAAGCAGTCATAGCTGTAGAACTCAAAGATACCTTCATTTTGACTGGTTATGGCTCCCGTAACTCTAAACGAGCCAAGAGTTATGGCCCTCCGAATAATCGATATCCATAGGGTGCAACATCTACGGTGCAAGGTGCAACATCCGTCCAAAATGACGAAACCGTGCCGTACGACCTTTAGAAATGGGCGCATGGATTTGAAACGGTGCAGTACCATGGTGCACCACTCTCCAGCGATGGTAAATCATAGACCAGCCACGGGGATCCCGTTTTACAGAAAAAATTCACGTGACGAAAAAACGAAGGGTAAGAAACTTCCTTGACCCGATTGAGGTTCGGATAGGATTTTTGGGTATGAAACTAACCAGTGACGGCAGAAAGATGTCATAGCTGTAGAACTCATAGATACCTTCGTTTTGACAGGTTATGGCTCCCGTAGCTCTAAACGAGCCAAGAGTTATGGCCCTCCGAATAATAGATATCCATAGGGTGCAACATCTACGGCGCAAGGTGCAACATCCGTCCAAAATGACGAAACTGTGCCGTACGACCTTTAGAAATTGGTGCAGGGATTTGAAACGGTGCAGTACCATGGTGCGCCACTCTCCAGCGATGGAAAATCGTTGACCAGCCACGGGGATCCCGTTTTACAGAAAAAATCCACGTGACGAAAAAACGAAGGGTAAAAAACTTCCATGACCCGATCAAGATTCGGATAGGATTTTTTGGGTATGAAACTAACCAGTGACGGCTTAAAGCCGTCATAGCGGTAGAACTCACAGATACCTTCGTTTGGACTGGTTATGGCTCCCGTAATTCTAAACGAGCCAAGAGTTATGGCCCTTCGAATAATCGATATCCAAAGGGTGCAACATCTGCGGTGCAAGGTGCAACATCCATCCAAAATGACGAAATCGTGCCGTACGACCTTTAGAAATTGGTGCATGGATTTGAAACGGTGCAGTACCATGGTGCACCACTCTCCAGCGATGGTAAATCATTGACCAGCCACGGGGATCCCGTTTTACAGAAAAAATCCACGTGACGAAAAAACGAAGGGTAAAATACTTCCATGACCCGATTGAGGTTCGGATAGGATTTTTTGGGTATGAAACTAACCAGTGATGGCTGAAAGCCGTCATAGCTGTAGAACTCACAGATACCTTCGTTTCAACAGGTTATGGGTCCCGTAAGTCTAAACGAGCCAAGAGTTATGGCCCTCCGAATAATCGATATCCAAAGGGTGCAACATCTGCGGTGCAAGGTGCAACATCCGTCCAAAATGACGAAATCGTGCCGTACGACCTTTAGAAATGGGTGCAGGGATTTGAAACGGTGCAGTACCATGGTGCCCCACTCTCCAGCGGTGGTAAATCATTGACCAGCCACGGGGATCCCGTTTTACAGAAAAAATCCACGTGACGATAAAACGAAGGGTTAAAAACTTCCATGACCCGATTGAGGTTCGGATAGGATTTTTTGGGTATGAAACTAACCAGTGACGGCTGAAAGCTATCATAGCTGTAGAACTCACAGATACCTTCGTTTTGACTGGTTATGGCTCCCGTAACTCTAAACGAGCCATGAGTTATGGCCCTCCGAAGAATCGATATCCATAGAGTGCAACATCTACGGTGCAAGGTGCAACATCCGTCCAAAATGACGAAACCGTGTCGTACGACCTTTAGAAATGGATGCATGGATTTGAAACGGTGCAGTACCATGGTGCACCACTCTCCAGCGATGGTAAATCATTGACCAGCCACGGGATCCCGTTTTACAGAAAAAATCCACGTGACGAAAAAATGAAGGGTAAAAAACTTCCATGACCCGATTGAGGTTCGGATAGGATTTTTTGGGTATGAAACTAACCAGTGATGGCTGAAAGCCATCATAGCTGTAGAACTCACAGATACCTTCGTTTTGACTGGTTATGGCTCCCGTAACTCTAAACGAGCCTAGAGTTATGGCCCTCCGAAGAATCGATTTCCACAAGGTGCAACATCTGCGGTGCAAGGTGCAACATCCGTCCAAAATGACGAAACCTTGCCGTACGACCTTTAGAAATGGGTGCATAGATTTGAAACGGTGCAGTACTATGGTGCACCACTCTCCAGCAATGGTAAATCATTGACCAGCCACGGGGATCCCGTTTTACAGAAAAATTCCACGTGACGAAAAAACGAAGGGTAAAAACTTCCTTGACACGATTGAGGTTCGGATAGGATTTTTTGGGTATGAAACTAACCAGTGATGGCTGAAAGCTGTCATAGCTGTAGAACTCACAGATACCTTCGTTTTGACTGGTTATGGCTCCCGTAACTCTAAACGAGCCAAGAGTTATGGCCCTACGAATAATCGATATCCTTAGGGTGCAACATCTACGGTGCAAGGTGCAACATCCGTCCAAAATGACGAAACCGTGTCGTACGACCTTTAGAAATGGGTGCATGGATTTGAAACGGTGCAGTACCATGGTGCACCACTCTCCAGCGATGGTAAATCATAGACCAGCCACGGGGATCCCGTTTTACAGAAAAAATCCACGTGACGAAAAAACGAAGGGTAAAAAACATCCATGACCCGATTGAGGTTCGGATAGGATTTTTTGGGTATGAAACTAACCAGTTGTTATCCCATTTTTTGGTCAAGACGGGAATAACAACAAATTGACGAGGAATTATGGATATCAGAACTGGAGATAAGGCTACGATGGATATCGTCAAAATTTTGTTGAACTCCGATCGGGACGAAATTGATTGGAAATGATGATAAGGACTATGTAAGGCTATGTTTCAAATTTCAGGTTAATCGGAGTTCGTATGGAGGAAATATGATAGATTCAAGGTGGGAGAGGAATGTTGTTCGAATCCATCAAGACGCTCGGTTCGAACCCATCAGGTTCGAACCCATCAGGTTCGAACCCATCAGGTTCGAACCCATCAGGTTCGAACCCATCAGGTTCGAACCCATGAGGCTCGCATCGATGACGCTTCGAATCAATGGGAACTAGATGGATTCGAAAGGAGTAACTTCAATGCAATGGACATGGATTCGAATGATGGACATGGACTCGAAGATAGTGGATTCGAACGATAGATATGGATTCGAAGATGATGGATACGAAGCAATGAAGATGGACTCGAAGAAGGAAATGGATTCGAAGTATGCATGGATTCGAAGCTGGTGATGGATTCGAAGTTGGTGATGGATTCGTAGAAAGCGATGGATTCGAAGTTGGTGATGGATTCGTAGAAAGCGATGGATTCGAAGTTGGTGATGGATTCATAGAAAGTGATGGATTCGAAGTTGGTGATGGATTCGTAGAAAGCGATGGATTCGAAGTTGGTGATGGATTCGTAGAAAGCGATGGATTCGAAGTTGGTGATGGATTCGTAGAAAGTGATGGATTCGAAGTTGGTGATGGATTCGTAGAAAGTGATGGATTCGAAGTTGCTATGGATTCGAAGAAAGTGATGGATTCGAAGATGATGGTTTCGAAACGATGGATACGAGGACTATGGATTCGAAGTAGAGGTGGATTCGAAGAAGATGGACTCGAGAAAGATGGGTTCGAAAGACATGGTTTCGAAGTGGACGAAGCATGGGTTCGAACCAATCAGGACGCACGGATTCTAGAACTTGGATCGATCATATCTTCCAAACCGTTGATCCAAATGCAATGAAATTTTTACAGGAGCTTACATACATGTTGAAGAATGTTCACACCAAATTTCCGCTCAATTGGATGGATTCTTGATCGATTCGAACGTCACTTCGAATCGATCCCAAACTGGGCACGGATTCCGAGAACACGGGCCTGTGGGCCCCCCTCACGTGCCAAGCAACCTCCCCAGGTTTTAGGCGGGATTTCAGCCTTCCACGCCTATAAATAGAGCCCCTGGTCATTCAGAAAAGGGGTCAAAAAATTTGGAGAGGAAAGGCAAGCCCAGACGCTGCTAAAATCATTCCATAACATTTTGGTGCTTTCACCGAGAACAACTAGCACCCGCTACATCGGATTTGAAGAGTTTAAGGAATTTGGATTTGGAAGACAATGACTAGGCAGAATAGCAGAAGGCTAAGGGCTGAGAGAAGCCAACAAGGAGGAAGTCAACAAGCATCCTCCGGAGGTGAGGAAGGACAGGCTTCGGTCTACGTAACTCGGGATGAAATGGAAGCTATGGCCAATTCTTTGCAGGAGAGATTGTTGAAAAGTCAACAGGAAATGATGCAAACTTTCTTGGAACAAATGAGAGCTACAGGAATGCAGAGCTTAGGAACAGCTACAGCAGTTGCGGATGCAGGACAAGGAGCTAGGATTGTGGAACCCAATGAAGGACAGGATACGGAGCCAGAAGGCAACCAACAAGGGCTTGGGGGCAGGCCCACAGGATTCAATGCAGGAGAACCTTTGGAAGGAATTCAACAAGCTAGAGCTAACGTTGCTGCTAGTGAGCCACACGAGGAATATGTACCAGAGTTCCCTCGGGGGCATGGGGGGCAACCCCTACCAGACAATACAGGATTAGCAGAAATGATCAGGAAGACTGTGCGAGGTGGTTTGACAAACGGAGATTTGGAAGGAGTGAATAGAAGTCCATTCGCTCGGGAGATAAGGATGGCTCGGAATCCACCTAAGATCAAGCTACCTAGCGTGGAGGTATATGATGGTAAGACGGATCCAACAGATCACTTAATGAGGTACACCAGACACATGGAGGTGCTGGGGGCATCGGAGGAAGTGATGGCCCGATGTTTCCCTTTGTATTTGAAGGACTTAGCTGCAATGTGGTTTAGGCAGCTGGGAGAAGGATCTATCAGAACTTGGAAGGAATTAGTGGAAATGTTTCTGGGACAGTTTCGGGTTCACGTTAAGAGGCCGAAGAACGTAATGACTTTAACATCGGTGAAGCAAAGGATGGACGAATCGCTTAGAGTTTTACTAACCCGATTCAGTGCGGCAGTCGCTTCGGTGGATCGGCCTGATCCATCAATGGTTTTAATGGCAGCAGTATCGGGAGTGAAGGAGAATTCGGATTTCAAGGTATCTCTGATACGAGATGCCCCGCAAAATCTCGACGAATTCTTTCATGAGGCAGAAAGGTTCCTTCGACAAGAAGATGCAAGTACGGATTTAAAGTCGAAAAAGGTTAATGCACTCGAGGTTGGAGCGGTATCCAAAAATGGTTCGGATAAGGACAAAGGAAAGAGGAAGTTAGATGACGACTCTGGAAACGCTAGAAAACGATGGAAGGATCCACAGTTTTCCACATACACTGGATTGAACGAGACACTGGAGCGGATATACTTGGAAACTCGGAATCGCCTTCCCTACCGAAGGCCGGCTAGGTGGGAACCGACAGAGCGGGAAAGGACATCAGGGAAGCGCTGTCTCTTCCATGATCTGGATGGACACGATACCAACAGCTGTAGGCACCTAAAGGATATAATCGAGGAGCATGTAAGGAATGGACAGTTACAGCAATACATTGGAACTCGGGATGCAACGGTTGAGCAGGAGCAACCACCGACCACCTCACGCCGTGATGATGGGAGGCCCAGGGATGATCGTCGATTGATCATCCATTGACCATGGTAATATGGAATAAGTAGCAAGCTACTAGCAAACGGTAAAGTCATTTACACATGTACGGGGACGGAGATAGCCCCTAGGCATGCTCTGAATGATGATAACCCAGGACGCTATGGTTTGTGAAATTTATTTCTTGCTTTTGGATTGGACATTGCTTTTCTTTTTGAATTTGGTTTTGGAGCTTGGATTGAGCTCCTGGTTTTTCTTGCTTTTTTATTTGGATTTTCCTTTGGATGATTGTTTTTGGTTTTGGATGCTGGTTTGGATTTCTGGTTTTCTGGTTTTGGATTTGAATTTTGGATTCGGATTTGGATTTTGGATTGGATTTTGGATTTGAATTTCGGATTTGGATTTTGGATTTTGAATAGATTTTGGTTGGACTTTTATCTGGTTTTTGATAAATGGTCGTCGGGTATGGATTATGCCTGGCAAGGGATGAGTCACTTTACCCAAACAAGGTGAATTGACTCATTCGGGTCGTCAATTATGGACTATGCTTGGCAAGGGTCCGGAGTGACCAGGATTCGGCCTAGGACTTAGGCCCTCTATTATCATATATTATTTTCAGGTCGTCGAGTATGGACTATGCTCGGCAAGGGTCCGGAGAGATCAGGATTCGGCTTAGGACTTAAGCCATGGCATTTTACAGCGCCCAGGGACACTGGGCCAAGGTCGTCGAGTATGGACTATGCTCGGCAAGGGTCCGGAGAGATCAGGATTCAGCTTAGGACTTAAGCCATGGCATTTTACAGCGCCCAGGGACACTGGGCCAAGGTCGTCGAGTATGGACTATGCTCGGCAAGGGTCCGGAGAGATCAGGATTCGGCTTAGGACTTAAGCCATGGCATTTTACAGCGCCCAGGGACACTGGGCCAAGGTCGTCGAGTATGGACTATGCTCGGCAAGGGTCCGGAGAGATCAGGATTCGGCTTAGGACTTAAGGTCGTCGAATATGGATTGCGCTTGGCAAAAACCCGGAGAGGTTGGCTCAACGTCCAGGGACACTGGACCAAGGACATCAAGTATGGATTGCGCTTGGAAAAAACCCGGAGAGGTTGGCTCAACGTCCAGGGACACTGGACCAAGGACATCAAGTATGGATTGCGCTTGGAAAGAACCCGGAGAGATTAACTCAACGTCCAGGGACACTGGACCACGGTCGTCGGATGTGGATCATGCTTGGCAGGAACCCGGAGAGGTTATGGATTTAGATATCAACCCGGAGAGGTTATGGATTTGGCTATCGACCCGGAGAGGTCCTGGCTTCGGTTATTGGCTATCGGATAAGGATGGATTGGAACTTGGTTGTCGACTTCGAATGGATACGGAATTGGCTAAGGCTTTGGTTATTGGATATGGAATTGGACGTCGACTCTAAGATGTCAAGGATGATATACTCTGGCAATATGGCTTTGGACTTCGGATATTGGATTCAGAAGTATTCAAAACACGTCTTGTTATCACAAGGCATGTTTTGGGGGGCAAGCTGTTATCCCATTTTTTGGTCAAGACGGGAATAACAACAAATTGACGAGGAATTATGGATATCAGAACTGGAGATAAGGCTACGATGGATATCGTCAAAATTTTGTTGAACTTCGATCAGGACGAAATTGATTGGAAATGATGATAAGGACTATGAAAGGCTATGTTTCAAATTTCAGGTTAATCGGAGTTCGTATGGAGGAAATATGATGGATTCAAGGTGGGAGAGGAATGTTGTTCGAATCCATCAAGATGCTCGGTTCGAACCCATCAGGTTCGAACCCATTAGGTTCGAACCCATCAGGTTCGAACCCATGAGGCTCGCATCGATGACGCTTCGAACCAATGGGAACTAGATGGATTCGAAAGGAGTAACTTCAATGCAATGGACATGGATTCGAATGATGGACATGGACTCGAAGATAGTGGATTCGAACGATAGATATGGATTCGAAGATGATGGATATGAAGCAATGAAGATGGACTCGAAGAAGGAAATGGATTCGAAGTATGCATGGATTCGAAGCTGGTGATGGATTCGAAGTTGGTGATGGATTCGTAGAAAGCGATGGATTCGAAGTTGGTGATGGATTCGTAGAAAGTGATGGATTCGAAGTTGGTGATGGATTCGTAGAAAGGGATGGATTCGAAGTTGGTGATGGATTCGTAGAAAGTGATGGATTCGAAGTTGCTATGGATTCGAAGAAAGTGATGGATTCGAAGATGATGGTTTCGAAACGATGGATACGAGGACTATGGATTCGAAGTAGAGGTGGATTCGAAGAAGATGGACTCGAGAAAGATGGGTTCGAAAGACATGGTTTCGAAGTGGACGAAGCATGGGTTCGAACCAATCAGGACGCACGGATTCTAGAACTTGGATCGATCATATCTTCCAAACCGTTGATCCAAATGCAATGAAATTTTTACAGGAGCTTACATACATGTTGAAGAATGTTCACACCAAATTTCAGCTCAATTGGATGGATTCTTGATCGATTCAAACGTCACTTCGAATCGATCCCAAACTGGGCACGGATTCCGAGAACACGGGCCTGTGGGCCCCCCTCACGTGCCAAGCAACCTCCCCAGGTTTTAGGCGGGATTTCAGCCTTCCACGGCTATAAATAGAGCCCCTGGTCATTCAGAAAAGGGGTCAAAAAATTTGGAGAGGAAAAGCAAGCCCAGACGCTGCTAAAATCATTCCATAGCATCATTACTGCTATTTTCTTCAGATTTGGTCACAACTGTTGTAATCACTTGTAATCTTCAAGGATAATCAATAAAAGAAAAAAAATTGGAGTGGACGTGGCCGGAGATAGCCGAACCACTATAAAACTTGTGTCTCCGTTCTTTACTTTTGGATTGTTGTCTATTATATGTTGAGATTTGTTGTTTGTGTTTGAATATCACTAATTTATATTCATACACTGGTGCTTTCACGGTATTGGGTGTTTGTGACTAATTTTGGCGCAAACACCAGTGACGGCTGAAAGCCGTCATAGCGGTAGAACTTACAGATACCTTCGTTTTGACTGGTTATGGCTCCCGTAACTCTAAACGAGCCAAGAGTTATGGCCCTTCGAATAAACGATATCCAAAGGGTGCAACATCTGCGGTGCAAGGTGCAACATCCGTCCAAAATGACGAAACCGTGCCGTACGACCTTTAGAAATGGGTGCATGGATTTGAAACGGTGCAGTACCATGGTGCACCACTCTCCAGCGATGGAAAATCGTTGACCAGCCATGGGGATCCCGTTTTACAGAAAAAATCCACGTGACGAAAAAACGAAGGGTAAAAAACTTTCATGACCCGATCAAGGTTCGGATAGGATTTTTTGGGTATGAATCTAACCAGTGACGGAAGAAAGCCGTCATAGCTGTAGAACTCACAGATACCTTCGTTTTGACTGGTTATGGCTCCCGTAACTCTAAACGAGCCAAGAGTTATGGCCCTTCGAATAATCGATATCCAAAGGGTGCAACATCTGCGGTGCAAGGTGCAACATCCGTCCAAAATGACGAAACCGTGCAGTACGACCTTTAGAAATGGGTGCATGGATTTGAAACGGTGCAGTACCAAGGTGCACCACTCTCCAGCGATGGTAAATCATTGACCAGCCACGGGGATCCCGTTTTACAGAAAAAATCCACGTGACGAAAAAACGAAGGGTAAAAAACTTCCATGACCCGATTGAGGTTCGGATAGGATTTTTTGGGTATGAAACTAACCAGTGACGGCTGAAAGCCGTCATAGCTGTAGAACTCACAGATACCTTCATTTCGACAGGTTATGGGTCTCGTAACTCTAAACGAGCCAAGAGTTATGGCCCTCCGAATAATCGATATGCAAAGGGTGCAACATCTGCGGTGCAAGGTGCAACATCCGTCCAAAATGACGAAGTCGTGCCGTACGACCTTTAGAAATGGGTGCAGGGATTTGAAACGGTGCAGTACCATGGTGCACCACTCTCCAGCGGTGGTAAATCATTGACCAGCCACGGGGATCCCGTGTTACAGAAAAAATCCACGTGACGAAAAAACGAAGGGTAAAAAACTTCCATGACCCGATTGAGGTTCGGATAGGATTTTTTGGGTATGAAACTAACCAGTGACGGCTGAAAGCAGTCATAGCTGTAGAACTCACAGATACCTTCGTTTTGACTGGTTATGGCTCCCGTAACTCTAAACGAGCCATGAGTTATGGCCCTCCGAAGAATCGATATCCATAGGGTGCAACATCTACGGTGCAAGGTGCAACATCCGTACAAAATGACGAAACCGTGCCGTACGACCTTTAGAAATGGATGCATGGATTTGAAACGGTGCAGTACCATGGTGCACCACTCTCCAGCGATGTAAAATCATTGACCAGCCACGGGGATCCCATTTTACAGAAAAAATCCACGTGACCAAAAAATGAAGGGTAAAAAACTTCCATGACCCATTTGAGGTTTGGATAGGATTTTTTGGGTATGAAACTAACCAGTGACGGCTGAAAGCCATCATAGTTGTAGAACTCACAGATACCTTCGTTTTGACTAGTTATGGCTCCCGTAACTCTAAACGAGCCAAGAGTTATGGCCCTCCGAAGAATCGATTTCCACAGGGTGCAACATCTGCGGTGCAAGGTGCAACATCCGTCCAAAATGACGAAACCGTGCCGTACGACCTTTAGAAATGGGTGCATGGATTTGAAACGGTGCAGTACCATGGTGCACCACTCTCCAGCGATGGTAAATCATTGACCAGCCACGGGGATCCCGTTTTACAGAAAAATTCCACGTGACGAAAAAACGAAGGGTAAAAACTTCATTGACCCGAATGAGGTTCGGATAGGATTTTTTGGGTATGAAACTAACCAGTTATGGCTGAAAGCTGTCATAGCTGTAGAACTCACAGATACCTTCGTTTGGACTGGTTATGGCTCCCGTAACTCTAAACGAGCCAAGAGTTATGGCCCTCCAAATAATCGATATCCTTAGGGTGCAACAGCTACGGTGCACGGTGCAACATCCGTCCAAAATGACGAAACCGTGTCGTACGACCTTTAGAAATGGGTGCATGGATTTGAAACGGTGCAGTACCATGGTGCAACACTCTCCAGCGATGGTAAATCATTGACCAGCCACGGGGATCCCATTTTACAGAAAAAATCCACGTGACGAAAAAACGAAGGGTAAAAAACTTCCATGACCCGATTGAGGTTCGGATAGGATTTTTTGGGTATGAAACTAACCAGTGACGGCTAAAAGCCGTCATAGCTGTAGAACTCACAGATACCTTCGTTTCGACAGGTTATGGGTCCCGTAACTCTAAACGAGCCAAGAGTTATGGCCCTCCGAATAATCGATATCCAAAGGGTGCAACATCTGCGGTGCAAGGTGCAACATCCGTCCAAAATGACGAAATCGTGCCGTACGACCTTTACAATTGGGTGCAGGGATTTGAAATGGTGCAGTACCATGGTGCACCACTCTCCAGTGGTGGTAAATCATTGACCAGCCACGGGGATCCCGTTTTACAGAAAAAATCCACGTGACGAAAAAACGAAGGGTAAAAAACATCCATGACCCGATTGAGGTTCGGATAGGATTTTTTGGGTATGAAACTAACCAGTGACGGCTGAAAGCTATCATAGCTGTAGAACTCACAGATACCTTCATTTTGACTGGTTATGGCTCCCGTAACTCTAAACGTGCCATGAGTTATGGTCCTCCGAAGAATCGATATCCATAGGGTGCAACATCTACGGTGCAAGGTGCAACATCCGTCCAAAATGACGAAACCGTGCAGTACGACCTTTAGAAATGGATTCATGGATTTGAAACGGTGCAGTACCATGGTGCACCACTCTCCAGCGATGGTAAATCATTGACCAGCCATAGGGATCCCGTTTTACAGAAAAAATCCACGTGACGAAAAAACGAAGGGTAAAAAACATCCATGACCCGATTGAGGTTCGGATAGGATTTTTTGGGTATGAAACTAACCAATGACGGCTGAAAGCCGTCATAGATGTAGAACTCATAGATACCTTCGTTTTGACAGGTTATGGCTCCCGTAACTCTAAACGAGCCAAGAGTAATGGCCCTCCGAAGAATCAATTTCCACAGGGTGCAACATCTGCGATGCGAGGTGCAACATCCGTCCAAAATGACGAAACCGTGCCGTACGACCTTTAGAAATGGGTGCATGGATTTGAAACGGTGCAGTACCATGGTGCACCACTCTCCAGCGATGGTAAATCATTGACCAGCCACGGGGATCCCGTTTTATAGAAAAATTCCACGTGACGAAAAAACGAAGGGTAAAAAACTTCCATGACCCGATGGAGGTTCGGATAGGATTTTTTGGGTATGAAACTAACCAGTGACGGCTGAAAGCCGTCATAGCTGTAGAACTCACAGATACCTTCGTTTCGACAGGTTATGGGTCCCGTAACTCTAAACGAACCAAGACTTATGGCCCTCCGAATAATCGATATCCAAAGGGTGCAACATCTGCGGTGCAAGGTGCAACATCCGTCCAAAATGACGAAATCGTGCGGTACGACCTTTAGAAATGGGTGCAGGGATTTGAAACGGTGCAGTACCATGGTGCACCACTCTCCAGCGGTGGTAAATCATTGACCAGCCAAGGGGATCCCGTTTTACAGAAAAAATCCACGTGACGAAAAAACGAAGGGTAAAAAACTTCCATGACCCGATTGAGGTACGGATAGGATTTTTTGGGTATGAAACTAACCAGTGACGACTGAAAGCAGTCATAGCTGTAGAACTCACAGATACCTTCGTTTTGAGTGGTTATGGCTCCCGCAACTCTAAACGAGCAATGAGTTATGGCCCTCTGAAGAATCGATATCCATAGGGTGCAACATCTACGGTGCAAGGTGCAACATCCGTCCGAAATGACGAAACCGTGTCGTACGACCTTTAGAAATGGATGTATGGATTTGAAACGGTGCAGTACCATGGTGCACCACTCTCCAGCGATGGTACATCATTGACCAGCCACGGGGATCCCGTTTTACAGAAAAAATCCACGTGACGAAAAAACGAAGGGTAAAAAACTTCCATGACCCGATTGAGGTTCGGATAGGATTTTTTGGGTATGAATCTAACCAGTGACGGCTGAAAGCCGTCATAGCTGTAGAACTCACAGATACCTTCGTTTTGACTGGTTATGGCTCCCGTCACTCTAAACGAGCCAAGAGTTATGGCCCTCCGAAGAATCGATTTCCACAGGGTGCAACATCTGCGGTGCAAGGTGCAACATCCGTACAAAATGACGAAAATGTGCCGTACGACCTTTAGAAATGGGTGCATGGATTTGAAACGGTGCAGTACCATTGTGCACCACTCTCCAGCGATGGTAAATCACTGACCAGCTACGGGGATCCCGTTTTACAGAAAAATTCCACGTGACAAAAAACGAAGGGTAAAAACTTCCTTGACCCGATTGAGGTTCGGATAGGATTTTTTGGGTATGAAACTAACCAGTGACGGCTGAAAGCTGTCATAGCTGTAGAACTCACAGATACCTTCGTTTTGACTGGTTATGTCTCCCGTAACTCTAAACGAGCCAATGGTTATGGCCCTCCGAATAATCGATATCCTTAGGGTGCAACATCTACGGTGCAAGGGGCAACATCCGTCCAAAATGACGAAACCGTGCCGTACGACCTTTAGAAATGGGTGCATGGATTTGAAACGGTGCAGTACCATGGTGCACCACTCTCCAGCGATGGTAAATCATTGACCAGCCACGGTTATCCCGTTTTACAGAAAAAATCCACGTGACGAAAAAACGAAGGGTAAAAAACTTCCATGACCCGATGGAGGTTCGGATTAGATTTTTTGGGTATGAAACTCACCAGTGACGGCTGAAAGCGGTCATAGCTGTAGAACTCACAGATACCTTCGTTTTGACTGGTTATGGCTCCCGTAACTATAAACGAGCCAAGAGTTATGGCCCTCCGAATAATCGATATCCTTAAGGTGCAACATCTACGGTGCAAGGTGCAACATCCGTCCAAAATGACGAAACCGTGCCGTACGACCTTTAGAAATGGGTGCATGGATTTGAAACGGTGCAGTACCATGGTGCATCACTCTCCAGCGATGGTAAATCATTGACCAGCCACGGGGATCCCGTTTTACAGAAAAAATCCACGTGACGAAAAAACGAAGGGTAAAAAACTTCCATGACCGATGGAGGTTCGGATAGGATTTTTTAGGTATGAAACTAACCAGTGACGGCTGAAAGCTGTCATAGCTGTAGAACTCACAGATACCTTCGTTTTGACTAGTTATGTCTCCCGTAACTCTAAACGAGCCAAGAGTTATGGCCCTCCGAATAATCAATATCCATAGGGTGCAACATCTACTGTGCAAGGTGCAACATCCGTCCAAAATGACGAAACCGTGCCGTACGACCTTTAGAAATGGGTGCATGGATTTGAAACGGTGCAGTACCATGGTGCACCACTCTCCCGCGATGGTAAATCATTGACACGCCACGGGGATCCCGTTTTACAGAAAAAATCCACGTGACGAAAAAACGAAGGGTAAAAAACTTCCATGACCCGATGGAGGTTCGGATAGGATTTTTTGGGTATGAAACTAACCAGTGACGGTTGAAAGCTGTCATAGCTGTAGAACTCAAAGATACCTTCGTTTTGACTGGTTATGGCTCCCGTAACTCTAAACGAGCCAAGAGTTATGGCCCTCCGAATAATCGATATCCATAGGGTGCAACATCTACGGCGCAAGGTGCAACATCCGTCCAAAATGACGAAACCGTGCCGTACGACTTTTATAAATGGGTGCATGGATTTGAAACGGTGCAGTACCTTGGTGCACCACTCTCCAGCGATTGTAAATCATTGACCAGCCACGGGGATCCCGTTTTACAGAAAAAATCCACGTGACGAAAAAACGAAGGGTATAAAACTTCCATGACCCGATTGAGGTACGGATAGGATTTTTTGGGTATGAAACTAACCAGTGACGGCTGAAAGCAGTCATAGCTGTAGAACTCACAGATACCTTCGTTTTGAGTGGTTATGGCTCCCGTAACTCTAAACGAGCCATGAGTTATGGCCCTCTGAAGAATCGATATCCATAGGGTGCAACATCTACGGTGCAAGGTGCAACATCCGTCCAAAATGACGAAACCGTGCCGTACGACCTTTAGAAATGGATGTATGGATTTGAAACGGTGCAGTACCATGGTGCACCACTCTCCAGCGATGGTAAATCATTGACCAGCCACGGGGATCCCGTTTTACAGAAAAAATCCACGTGACGAAAAAACGAAGGGTAAAAAACTTCCATGACCCGATTGAGGTTCGGATAGGATTTTTTGGGTATGAAACTAACCAGTGACGGCTGAAAGCCGTCATAGCTGTAGAACTCACAGATACCTTCGTTTTGACTGGTTATGGCTCCCGTAACTCTAAACGAGCCAAGAGTTATGGCCCTCCGAAGAATCGATTTCCACAGGGTGCAACATCTGCGGTGCAAGATGCAACATCCGTACAAAATGACGAAACCGTGCCGTACGACCTTTAGAAATGGGTGCATGGATTTGAAACGGTGCAGTACCATGGTGCACCACTCTCCAGCGATGGTAAATCACTGACCAGCTACGGGGATCCCGTTTTACAGAAAAATTCCACGTGACAAAAAACGAAGGGTAAAAACTTCCTTGACCCGATTGAGGTTCGGATAGGATTTTTTGGGTATGAAACTAACCAGTGACGGCTGAAAGCTGTCATAGCTGTAGAACTCACAGATACCTTCGTTTTGACTGGTTATGTCTCCCGTAACTCTAAACGAGCCAATGGTTATGGCCCTCCGAATAATCGATATCCTTAGGGTGCAACATCTACGGTGCAAGGGGCAACATCCGTCCAAAATGACGAAACCTGTAACGACCCGTATTTTACGTGTCGATATATCGTAGAATTTGCAGGTCGTTGGTGTTGTTTGTGTTAGCTATAGCCTAAGTCGTATGGAGAAGTTAACTCGAGTAGAGGTTAAGTCGTAGACGACTTAAGAAGTGTGAGCGAGTTATAGGAAGCTATCTCGTATGCTAGTGCTGAGTCGTGTTCGGGTTAACAAGGCTTAAGGGTTTATGAGTTGGTGAACGACCCATAGTTAAGTCGTAAACGACTTAGGGGCTACGACCTAGCTGGTTGGATGTGTAACGAGTTAACATGTTACGACATAAGAGATAGGAAGTGACCTAAGGGATAGGTTTAGGTCATAAGCATTAGGTCGTAGAGTATGATGAGTCGTTAGCGAGTTACCAGGCTACGACTTAGTAGTTGGGATGAGTAACGACCTAAGGGGAGTTCGAGTCTTAAGTCGTAAACAACCTAGTGAAGTGAGCGACTTATAGTTCCTAACAAGTTAGCGAGTTAGTGGGGATGGTACGTTGCCGAGTTAACGAGTTAGCATAGCTAACGAGTTAGTAGGGTCAGCATCTTAGGGGTTAACTCGTTTACAAGTTAAGTAGTTAGGTCGTTGGTACGACCTAAGTTAGGTTGCTGGGTCGTGTAAGTCTTTAGGCCGGTAGGTTGTTAAGTCGGCAACGACTTAAGGGATAGGTCGTAACGTAACTAGGTCGAAGTCTTTAGGTCGTTGAGTATGTTGAGTCGTAAGTCGCTGGGGCGACTTAGTGTTAAGGCTTAGGTCGGTTTATGATGAGTCGTTGGGTAGATGAGTCGCTTGAAGGCTTAAGTCGTTATCTTTGTTAGGTCGTATGCTGTTGGGATCCTGATGAGTCGCGTGCATGTTAAGTCATAACTCGTATACGAGTTAAGGCCTTTAGGTCGCTTAGGGGCTTAAACCGTTGAGCCGTTAGGTCGTTGGACCGATGTTGGAGTTAGGTCGTATCTCGTAGCTCGTCTCCGAGTTAAGGCACGTGTCGTTAGGTCGTTAAGGCGGGCTGTGTTAGGTCGTAGGATTGGTTGAGTCGTGACCGACTTAGGAAATAACTCGTGAACGACTTAGGGACGTACGAGTTAAGGATTTTCAGCCTATAAATAGGAGGGGTTTGGCTCACTTTTTGGCACCGGTTTTCGAAGCGACGAAGTGCTGCCATTTTGAGAGCTCGACTACAACATTTCTTCATCTCTTTTCTCTACTTTAATCAAGTGCTAACATCCATTGAAGATCGAAGATCAAGACCGAAGATCGAAGAGCCAAAGTTGAAGATCTTCATCCGACGAAGCTAGATTTCACCATTTCAAGCGAGATTTCGACGAATCGATCTTGAATCCTTGCTGTCCAGATCTGGAGTTGTTTGATTTTGAAGTGTTTGGTTGATTCGGTGAGTGGTAGTTATCTCTCACGCGGATCCAAAGGAGTATATTGGATTGGTGGCATGTTTGGGTGTTAAAGTTAGAGATTTCATGCATTTTTCTTAGATCTAAGTCTAGATCCATGGTTTTTGAAGATGTTTACTTATGCAAGTTTGTTTAATAAGCATTAGAGACAAAATCCCATGTTTTATAATTGATAGATCTATGCTAAAAACCATGATTTCACATATGTTGGACTTTTGCTCGTTTATTTACGAAATTCCCATTATAGTTGATATTGCTTAAATTGCTTAATAGATCTTGTTTGAATGATTGATTATTTGAATGTATGATTGATTTGATTGTTTCCAAGTTAGCTAGTAGTTGATTTGGAACAAGATGATGAAAGAGGATTCAAAAGCTATGGAAGAAGGCTCTTGAATGGTGAAAGCTGCTTAAGGCATATGTAGCGGATGTTGAAGCTCATATGTATAGATTGGATGATGTTGAGATGGGACTTTGCCATGATTTGATGAGGCAAGCCATGTTGTTGAGTTGAGACTTTGCTTTGATGCGATGAAGCGAAGTATGATGTGAGTCTTGGCTTAATCCAAGCAGGGATCATTCCAAGCATGTTGATAACTTGAAGAGTAGTTCAAGTTGGTTGATAATGGATTGTTCAAGAGGTAGCTTGAGCTTGTATGAGGATAGTCGTCAAGGAGGATGGCTAGGAGGCTTGGATCTCGTCGTTGTTGAAGGTTCTAGCATGCTCAAAAGCAAGAGTACATGGGGCGCCCATAACGACTACAGGTAGGTAGTCGGGACACCCAAAAGACTACAGGTAGGTAGTTGAGTACTCTGGGCAAAGTAGATAAGTCCTAGGCACAAGGCAGTGTGCGGAGTTATGGTTAGAACCGGGGTTACCATTAGCCCTTGACAGATGGTCATTCAACTAACGGTGAAATCGAGGCAAGGATAACAGTGATAGCCAGAGTCATGGATGTTTGGTTGTATTATCATTCGGCTTCAAGAGCGGTGTTTTCTGGGTGCTTATCTGATCTTGGTTTAGGCCTTGGGGGTTTGTATTTGGAAAACATCGTCCTTGACTCGAGTGGTATTCGCTTTACCTTAATTGTCTATGTTGTTATGCTTGCTTCTCCTTAGTGTATGTCTGGGGCTATCACTGTAGAAAGAGGTGGAGTGGGATGGTTTGGTTCCTATT
Organism: Allium cepa; assembly: GCA_030765085.1. NCBI lineage: Eukaryota > Viridiplantae > Streptophyta > Magnoliopsida > Asparagales > Amaryllidaceae > Allium > Allium cepa. The sequence goes on along the minus strand of CM060943.1, from coordinate 28,670,206 downwards.
CCTTTTATCCTTTATGCTCTTTTGGTATGCTTGATAGTTGATTTACTGCTCACTAAGACTTTGTCTGACTCAAGGTTTTATGTCTCCTCTTATTACCTTGGGCTGTTCATCCATGTCGGGATGGGCAGACTAGGTAGCAGGTGACAGGTGCTGTGCTAGGAGTTCTACGCTAAAGATGACGAAGACGAGCAGGAGGCTTTGCATATTGGTTTTCTTACTATATGTACTGGGTATCCGCTGCTGTATTTGGTTGAGTGATTTGTAGTGAGGCTTTCATGTATGGATTTGAGTAGATGATTGTATGAAACTACTGTGATGCTTATATGATGATGTTCTGTTCTATGGAGCTTCACTATATTATATTTCTCTATTGTATTTTATCCATGCGCTGTGAGTTATGCGATAGAGATTCTTCTGTTTTGTTTTACCCTGACTATCGTCCATGGCTGCCTGGCACACCTTTTAGCGCATTATTTCCTTGATTTGGTGCGGGAGTCATGGGCGGTCGTCACATTTGGTATCAGAGCTTTGGTTAGTCGATTTTAGCCAACGCTCGCTGACGTAACGACGTATGAGAGGCGTAATTGTATTTTGATGAATGATTACTATATATGATATAGTAGCTTAGGAGGATTTGAACTCCTTATGCAGTTGTTTCTTAAGGTGTTCTAATCATTCTTTTTACAGATACTAAGGATGAGTCGAAGTGAGAGACAAGCTGCGAGGGGTAGCCGTGATGCTAGGGAAGCTGTTGATTATGCTCCTATGTTTGAGGCCATGATGACTTCAATCATGAGGAGAATACCAGCTTCAGGATCATCTGTGGATGTGGGAGTTCAAGTCCAAGCTCCGAGACCGGTGGATTTTGCCAAGCTTTGCAAGGATTATACTGCTCTTGGAGGGAAAGTTTTCTTGGGGACGGAGTCGACTATTGAGGTGCAGAGATGGATTGATGCTTGCAAAAGAATCTTTGGTGACTTAGGGATTGAGGATGCAACTAAGAGGAAGCTTGCATCGAGACAGCTTCAGGGGAGAGCTGCGGATTGGTGGAATTCTATCACTATAGATACACCAGAAGAAGAGATTACTTGGGAGCAATTCCAAGTTAGATTTGAAGCTAAGTTCATCTCTACTGCTCAGAAATCGGTCTTGTTTAAGAGGTTTGTGGAGCTCAAGCAAGGTGGGAGGCCTGTTCTTGAGTATATTTCTGAGTTCGAAGCTTTGTCTAAGTATGCCAGATCGTATATTGATTCTCCCTACCAGAAGAACGAGAAGTTTGTGACTGGTCTGGATGCTTATCTGGGAAGGCAGTTAGTGGATCATCTGGATGATCCATTTGAGAAGCTTGTGGAGAAAGCTTTGAGGCATGAGAGTTTGTTCCCTAAGGAAAGTTCTGTTGTTGCTGTAACCAGGGAAGTATCTAAACCACAGCAGAGTGGCAACAGGAAGAGGAAGCAGCAGCAACAGAAGGGTAAGGATGGCCAGAAGAAGCCGAAGAGCGAAATGACTTGCTATAACTGCCAGCAGAAGGGCCATCTTTACAAAGATTGTAAGAATCCCAAGGTGCCGGGAAAGTGTTACAACTGTGATAAGCTGGGACATATCAAGAAGGACTGTCCAGAACCGAGGAAAGATAGGCAGGTTGTGCAAGCCTATGCTTTGGGGGCTGTTCCATCGTCTTCGAAAGCTCCTACTGCTGAGGAGAAGGGGAAGAGTGTGGTGGTTCAAGGTACTCTTTCTATTTGTGGTGTTCCAGTTAGAGTGTTGTTTGATACTGGAGCGTCGCATTCTTTTGTTTGTGATGAGTTGGTATGCCGGTTAGGTATGAAACCGGATATTGTTGATAGGCCATTGGTTGTGACTAATCCGGTTGGGGGTTCGTCATGTTTGTGTATGATATGCTGTGGTCTAGTTGTGTCGAGTCATGATTGCTCGTTTGTTTGTGATTGCTTTGTTCTGAACTTTGCGGGGTTCGGAATTATTTTGGGCATGGACTGGCTTAGGAAGTATGCGGCAAGGATTGATTGTGAGAGGCTTGAGGTGACAGTCGGGAATGTGGAAGGGCGAAAGGTTGTGATACGATGTAAGCATGAAGAAGGCGTCTTCATGAGCTTCATGTATTCGCTAGTTGTTCCACGGGATGGACTGTCATTGGTGCCTATTGTGAATGAGTTTGAGAATGTCTTTGAGGAAGTCAAAGGGTTGCCGCCGCATAGGGAGATCGAGTTTCGTATCGATCTAGTTGAGGGAGCCAGACCTGTTGTGATGCCTCTTAGGCGGATGGCACCGAGGGAGCAGCAAGAGCTGAAGGTGCAAGTTGATGACCTTTTGCGGAAAGGATTCATTCGGAGAAGTGTGTCCGAATGGGGTGCGCCCGTTGTGTTCGCAACCAAAACGGATGGATCGTTGAGGTTGTGTGTTGATTATCGTGAGCTGAATAAGGTGACTAGGAAGAACAAGTATCCATTGCCGAGAATAGATGACTTGTTTGATCAGCTTCACGAGGCTAAGGTGTTTTCTCAGATGGATTTGGCAACGGGATTTCACCAGTTGAGAGTGGCGAAGGATAGTGTGCCGAAGACTGCTTTCAGGACACCATCCGGGTTTTATGAGTGGCTGGTAATGCCGTTTGGGTTGACTAACGCGCCAGCATATTTTGTGGATCTTATGAATAGAGTGTTCAGAGATCAGTTGAATAAGTTCGTGCTTGTGTTCGTGGATGATATTTTGGTTTATTCCAGAACTGAGGAAGAGCACAAGACGCACTTGAGGATTGTTTTAGGAATCTTACGGAAACATCAGCTGAAGGCTAAGTTTTCGAAGTGTCACTTCTGGAAGAATGAAGTGAGGTTCTTAGGTCATGTTATTTCTGGGAATGGAATAGCGGTTGATCCCGCTAAGGTGGCAGCGATCCAGGATTGGGTTAGGCCTAAGAATGCATCTGATGTGAGAAGTTTTCTTGGATTAGCAGGATATTATCGTCGGTTTATCAAAGACTTTTCCAAGATAGCTGCACCGTTGACAGGATTGACGAAGAAGAACCAAGTGTTCAGATGGGATGATAAGTGTGAGCAAGCTTTCGTAATCCTGAAAGAGCGACTGACGAGCGCTCCTGTTTTGACTATTCCAAGTGGGAATGATGAGATGGTGGTTTACACCGATGCATGTGGCACTGGACTAGGAGCGGTGCTAATGCAGAAGCATAAAGTTGTTGCGTATGCTAGTCGACAACTAAAGCCGCATGAAAGGAATTATCCGACTCATGATTTGGAGTTAGCGGCGATTGTGTTTGCTTTGAAGATGTGGAGACACTATCTATTGGGAGTTAGATTCGAGCTGTTTACAGATCATAAGTCGTTGAAGTATCTGTTTTCCCAAAAGGATTTGAATCTTCGACAGCAAAGGTGGCTAGAGTTCTTAGCATCGTATGATTTTGGTATAGCCTATACTCCAGGGAAAGGTAACGCAGTGGCTGATGCGTTAAGTCGAAGACATGCAGGATGGGGAGCCATGTTTTCGGAATGGAAGAGTCTTGAGTATTTGGCTGGATTTGATTTCAGGCCTAGATGTGAATTGGAACCTGAGATGTTGGCAAACTTATCGATAAGGCCTACTCTTGTGGAAAGAATTGGCGAGAGGCAAAGGAGAGATGATAAGCTTATCAAGATTATCCGTGATTTGGAATCCGGATTGGATCCAGAAAAGGATAAAGGATTTGAAGTCGATCGAGAGGGTTGGCTTCGAAAGCAAGGGCGACTAGTTGTTCCCGATGTAGATGGATTGAGAGATGAAGTTCTGAGGGAGAGTCATCACTCGAAGTTGACAATTCATCCAGGTGGAAATAAGATGTATCGGGATATGAAGAGAACCTACTACTGGGAAGGTATGAAGAAGGATGTTGGAAATTTTATTTCCAAGTGTATGAATTGCCAGTTGGTGAAAGCTGAGCAGAAGAAGCCCAGTGGATTGCTTCAGCCATTAGAGGTTCCTACATGGAAGTGGGAGCAAGTGTCGATGGACTTTATCGATGGTCTACCTAGGACAAGAGCAGGGAATGAAGGGATTTGGGTCATAGTAGATCGTTTGACCAAGAGTGCAAGGTTCATTCCTGTTCGATCGACTAGGACTGCATCGAAGTTGGCTGAATTATATGTGAAGTGGATAGTTCGTTTCCATGGTGTTCCGAAGAGTATAGTGAGCGATCGAGATCCATTGTTCACTAGTAGATTTTGGAAGAGCTTCCAGGAAGTTTTGGGAACTGAATTGTGTTTGAGTACAGCTTATCACCCTCAAACAGATGGTCAGACTGAGAGAGTCAACCGAGTTTTGGAAGATCTTCTTAGAGCATGTGTTTTGGACTTCGGAGGATCATGGGAAGATCACCTTCATTTGGTGGAATTTGCTTATAATAACAGTTATCAGTCGAGTATTGGTATGGCACCATATGAGGCATTATATGGAAGACCGTGTAACTCACCGACATGTTGGTTGGAAACTGGAGAAAAGCTGATACTTGGGCCAGAGATGATTCGACAGACTTCAGATTGTATAGAGATCATTCGGCAACGAATGAAGGCAGCCCAAGATCGTCAGAAAAGTTATGCCGATAATCGTCGTAAGGATTTGGAATTCGACGTAGGTGATATGGTTTTTGTGAAGATTTCTCCTCTGAAGAGTGTCATTAGATTCGGGAAGAAAGGAAAGTTAACTCCGAGATTTGTTGGACCATTCCCGATTATCGAGCGTATTGGAAAGCTCGCTTATAGATTGGAGTTACCGGAAAAGATGGCGGGTGTGCACAGTGTTTTTCATGTATCTTATCTACGGAAGTATATGCACGACCCAACTACGGTGGTTTCTGCTGATAGCTGTGAAGACTTGGAGGTTGATCCAGTTGTTTCGAGACCTCGTAAGCCGCTTCGTATCGTTGAAACCGATACGAAACAGCTTAGGAGGAAGACGATTACGTTGCTCAAGATACAATGGAGTGATGATGTTAACGACTGTACGTGGGAGGAGGAAGAGAGGATGAAGGCAGCTCATCCCGAACTCTTCGAGGTATGGCCCTAAGGTGTCGTGACATCTCATGAATTTGTAACTTGATTCCTATCTTAGAATTCGGCATGCTAGGGTAGAATTGGATGCATGGTTTGTTGATTGCTATGGATGGTAGGCATGCGGAATATCTTTAATTGCTGATGTTTGCTTGGAATTTCGGGGGCGAAATTCCTAAGGGGGAGAGAATGTAACGACCCGTATTTTACGTGTCGATATATCGTAGAATTTGCAGGTCGTTGGTGTTGTTTGTGTTAGCTATAGCCTAAGTCGTATGGAGAAGTTAACTCGAGTAGAGGTTAAGTCGTAGACGACTTAAGAAGTGTGAGCGAGTTATAGGAAGCTATCTCGTATGCTAGTGCTGAGTCGTGTTCGGGTTAACAAGGCTTAAGGGTTTATGAGTTGGTGAACGACCCATAGTTAAGTCGTAAACGACTTAGGGGCTACGACCTAGCTGGTTGGATGTGTAACGAGTTAACATGTTACGACATAAGAGATAGGAAGTGACCTAAGGGATAGGTTTAGGTCATAAGCATTAGGTCGTAGAGTATGATGAGTCGTTAGCGAGTTACCAGGCTACGACTTAGTAGTTGGGATGAGTAACGACCTAAGGGGAGTTCGAGTCTTAAGTCGTAAACAACCTAGTGAAGTGAGCGACTTATAGTTCCTAACAAGTTAGCGAGTTAGTGGGGATGGTACGTTGCCGAGTTAACGAGTTAGCATAGCTAACGAGTTAGTAGGGTCAGCATCTTAGGGGTTAACTCGTTTACAAGTTAAGTAGTTAGGTCGTTGGTACGACCTAAGTTAGGTTGCTGGGTCGTGTAAGTCTTTAGGCCGGTAGGTTGTTAAGTCGGCAACGACTTAAGGGATAGGTCGTAACGTAACTAGGTCGAAGTCTTTAGGTCGTTGAGTATGTTGAGTCGTAAGTCGCTGGGGCGACTTAGTGTTAAGGCTTAGGTCGGTTTATGATGAGTCGTTGGGTAGATGAGTCGCTTGAAGGCTTAAGTCGTTATCTTTGTTAGGTCGTATGCTGTTGGGATCCTGATGAGTCGCGTGCATGTTAAGTCATAACTCGTATACGAGTTAAGGCCTTTAGGTCGCTTAGGGGCTTAAACCGTTGAGCCGTTAGGTCGTTGGACCGATGTTGGAGTTAGGTCGTATCTCGTAGCTCGTCTCCGAGTTAAGGCACGTGTCGTTAGGTCGTTAAGGCGGGCTGTGTTAGGTCGTAGGATTGGTTGAGTCGTGACCGACTTAGGAAATAACTCGTGAACGACTTAGGGACGTACGAGTTAAGGATTTTCAGCCTATAAATAGGAGGGGTTTGGCTCACTTTTTGGCACCGGTTTTCGAAGCGACGAAGTGCTGCCATTTTGAGAGCTCGACTACAACATTTCTTCATCTCTTTTCTCTACTTTAATCAAGTGCTAACATCCATTGAAGATCGAAGATCAAGACCGAAGATCGAAGAGCCAAAGTTGAAGATCTTCATCCGACGAAGCTAGATTTCACCATTTCAAGCGAGATTTCGACGAATCGATCTTGAATCCTTGCTGTCCAGATCTGGAGTTGTTTGATTTTGAAGTGTTTGGTTGATTCGGTGAGTGGTAGTTATCTCTCACGCGGATCCAAAGGAGTATATTGGATTGGTGGCATGTTTGGGTGTTAAAGTTAGAGATTTCATGCATTTTTCTTAGATCTAAGTCTAGATCCATGGTTTTTGAAGATGTTTACTTATGCAAGTTTGTTTAATAAGCATTAGAGACAAAATCCCATGTTTTATAATTGATAGATCTATGCTAAAAACCATGATTTCACATATGTTGGACTTTTGCTCGTTTATTTACGAAATTCCCATTATAGTTGATATTGCTTAAATTGCTTAATAGATCTTGTTTGAATGATTGATTATTTGAATGTATGATTGATTTGATTGTTTCCAAGTTAGCTAGTAGTTGATTTGGAACAAGATGATGAAAGAGGATTCAAAAGCTATGGAAGAAGGCTCTTGAATGGTGAAAGCTGCTTAAGGCATATGTAGCGGATGTTGAAGCTCATATGTATAGATTGGATGATGTTGAGATGGGACTTTGCCATGATTTGATGAGGCAAGCCATGTTGTTGAGTTGAGACTTTGCTTTGATGCGATGAAGCGAAGTATGATGTGAGTCTTGGCTTAATCCAAGCAGGGATCATTCCAAGCATGTTGATAACTTGAAGAGTAGTTCAAGTTGGTTGATAATGGATTGTTCAAGAGGTAGCTTGAGCTTGTATGAGGATAGTCGTCAAGGAGGATGGCTAGGAGGCTTGGATCTCGTCGTTGTTGAAGGTTCTAGCATGCTCAAAAGCAAGAGTACATGGGGCGCCCATAACGACTACAGGTAGGTAGTCGGGACACCCAAAAGACTACAGGTAGGTAGTTGAGTACTCTGGGCAAAGTAGATAAGTCCTAGGCACAAGGCAGTGTGCGGAGTTATGGTTAGAACCGGGGTTACCATTAGCCCTTGACAGATGGTCATTCAACTAACGGTGAAATCGAGGCAAGGATAACAGTGATAGCCAGAGTCATGGATGTTTGGTTGTATTATCATTCGGCTTCAAGAGCGGTGTTTTCTGGGTGCTTATCTGATCTTGGTTTAGGCCTTGGGGGTTTGTATTTGGAAAACATCGTCCTTGACTCGAGTGGTATTCGCTTTACCTTAATTGTCTATGTTGTTATGCTTGCTTCTCCTTAGTGTATGTCTGGGGCTATCACTGTAGAAAGAGGTGGAGTGGGATGGTTTGGTTCCTATTCCTTTTATCCTTTATGCTCTTTTGGTATGCTTGATAGTTGATTTACTGCTCACTAAGACTTTGTCTGACTCAAGGTTTTATGTCTCCTCTTATTACCTTGGGCTGTTCATCCATGTCGGGATGGGCAGACTAGGTAGCAGGTGACAGGTGCTGTGCTAGGAGTTCTACGCTAAAGATGACGAAGACGAGCAGGAGGCTTTGCATATTGGTTTTCTTACTATATGTACTGGGTATCCGCTGCTGTATTTGGTTGAGTGATTTGTAGTGAGGCTTTCATGTATGGATTTGAGTAGATGATTGTATGAAACTACTGTGATGCTTATATGATGATGTTCTGTTCTATGGAGCTTCACTATATTATATTTCTCTATTGTATTTTATCCATGCGCTGTGAGTTATGCGATAGAGATTCTTCTGTTTTGTTTTACCCTGACTATCGTCCATGGCTGCCTGGCACACCTTTTAGCGCATTATTTCCTTGATTTGGTGCGGGAGTCATGGGCGGTCGTCACAAAACCGTGCCGTACGACCTTTAGAAATGGGTGCATGGATTTGAAACGGTGCAGTACCATGGTGCACCACTCTCCAGCGATGGTAAATCATTGACAAGCCACGGGGATCCCGTTTTACAGAAAAAATCCACGTGACGAAAAAACGAAGGGTAAAAAATTTCCATGACCCGATGGAGGTTCGGATTAGATTTTTTGGGTATGAAACTAACCAGTGACGGCTGAAAGCGGTCATAGCTGTAGAACTCACAGATATCTTCGTTTTGACTGGTTATGGCTCCCGTAACTATAAACGAGCCAAGAGTTATGGCCCTCCGAATAATCGATATCCTTAAGGTGCAACATCTACGGTGCAAGGTGCAACATCCGTCCAAAATGACGAAACCGTGCCGTACGACCTTTAGAAATGGGTGCATGGATTTGAAACGGTGCAGTACCATGGTGCATCACTCTCCAGCGATGGTAAATCATTGACCAGCCACGGGGATCCCGTTTTACAGAAAAAATCCACGTGACGAAAAAACGAAGGGTAAAAAACTTCCATGACCGATGGAGGTTCGGATAGGATTTTTTAGGTATGAAACTAACCAGTGACGGCTGAAAGCTGTCATAGCTGTAGAACTCACAGATACCTTCGTTTTGACTAGTTATGTCTCCCGTAACTCTAAACGAGCCAAGAGTTATGGCCCTCCGAATAATCGATATCCTTAGGGTGCAACATCTACTGTGCAAGGTGCAACATCCGTCCAAAATGACGAAACCGTGCCGTACGACCTTTAGAAATGGGTGCATGGATTTGAAACGGTGCAGTACCATGGTGCACCACTCTCCCGCGATGGTAAATCATTGACACGCCACGGGGATCCCGTTTTACAGAAAAAATCCACGTGACGAAAAAACGAAGGGTAAAAAACTTCCATGACCCGATGGAGGTTCGGATAGGATTTTTTGGGTATGAAACTAACCAATGACGGCGCCGTCATTAGCTGTAGAACTCACAGATACCTTCGTTTTGACTGGTTATGGCTCCCGTAACTCTAAACGAGCCAAGAGTTATGGCCCTCCGAATAATCGATATCCATAGGGTGCAACATCTACGGCGCAAGGTGCAACATCCGTCCAAAATGACGAAACCGTGCCGTACGACCTTTATAAATGGGTGCATGGATTTCAAACGGTGCAGTACCTTGGTGCACCACTCTCCAGCGATTGTAAATCATTGACCAGCCACGGGGATCCCGTTTTACAGAAAAATTCCACGTGACGAAAAAACGATGGGTAAAAAACTTCCATGACCCGATTGAGGTTCGGATAGGATTTTTTGGGTATGAAACTAACCAGTGACGGCTGAAAGCTGTCATAGCTATAGAACTCACAGATACCTTCGTTTTGACTAGTTATGGCTCCCGTAACTCTAAACGAGCCAAGAGTTATGGCCCTCCGAAGAATCGATATCCATAGGGTGCAACATCTAAGGTGCAAGGTGCAACATCCGTCCAAAATGACGAAACCGTGCCGTACGACCTTTAGAAATGGGTGCATGGATTTGAAACGGTGCAGTACCATGGTGCACCACTCTCCAGCGATGGTAAATCATTGACCAGCCACGGGAATCCCGTTTTACAGAAAAAAATCCACGTGACGAAAAAACGAAGGGTAAAAAACTTCCATGACCCGATTGAGGTTCGGATAGGATTTTTTGGGTATGAAACTAACCAGTGACGGCTGAAAGCCGTCATAGCTGTAGAACTCACAGATACCTTCGTTTTGACTGGTTATGGCTCCCGTAACTCTAAACGAGCCAAGAGTTATGGCCCTCCGAAGAATCGATTTCCACAGGGTGCAACATCTGCGGTGCAAGGTGCAACATCCGTACAAAATGACGAAACCGTGCCGTACGACCTTTAGAAATGGGTGCATGGATTTGAAACGGTGCAGTACTATGGTGCACCACTCTCCAGCGATGGTAAATCACTGACCAGCTACGGGGATCCCGTTTTACAGAAAAATTCCACGTGACAAAAAACGAAGGGTAAAAACTTCCTTGACCCGATTGAGGTTCGGATAGGATTTTTTGGGTATGAAACTAACCAGTGACGGCTGAAAGCTGTCATAGCTGTAGAACTCACAGATACCTTCGTTTTGACTGGTTATGTCTCCCGTAACTCTAAACGAGCCAATGGTTATGGCCCTCCGAATAATCGATATCCTTAGGGTGCAACATCTACGGTGCAAGGGGCAACATCCGTCCAAAATGACGAAACCGTGCCGTACGACCTTTAGAAATGGGTGCATGGATTTGAAACGGTGCAGTACCATGGTGCACCACTCTCAAGCGATGGTAAATCATTGACCAGCCACGGGGATCCCGTTTTACAGAAAAAATCCATGTGACGAAAAAACGAAGGGTAAAAAACTTCCATGACCCGATGGAGGTTCGGATTAGATTTTTTGGGTATGAAACTAACCAGTGACGGCTGAAAGCGGTCATAGCTGTAGAACTCACAGATACCTTCGTTTTGACTGGTTATGGCTCCCGTAACTATAAACGAGCCAAGAGTTATGGCCCTCCGAATAATCGATATCCTTAAGGTGCAACATCTACGGTGCAAGGTGCAACATCCGTCCAAAATGACGAAACCGTGCCGTACGACCTTTAGAAATGGGTGCATGGATTTGAAACGGTGCAGTACCATGGTGCATCACTCTCCAGCGATGGTAAATCATTGACCAGCCACGGGGATCCCGTTTTACAGAAAAAATCCACGTGACGAAAAAACGAAGGGTAAAAACCTTCCATGACCGATGGAGGTTCGGATAGGATTTTTTAGGTAACTAACCAGTGACGGCTGAAAGCTGTCATAGCTGTAGAACTCACAGATACCTTCGTTTTGACTAGTTATGTCTCCCGTAACTCTAAACGAGCCAAGAGTTATGGCCCTCCGAATAATCGATATCCTTAGGGTGCAACATCTACTGTGCAAGGTGCAACATCCGTCCAAAATGACGAAACCGTGCCGTACGACCTTTAGAAATGGGTGCATGGATTTGAAACGGTGCAGTACCATGGTGCACCACTCTCCCGCGATGGTAAATCATTGACACGCCACGGGGATCCCGTTTTACATAAAAAATCCACGTGACGAAAAAACGAAGGGTAAAAAACTTCCATGACCCGATGGAGGTTCGGATAGGATTTTTTGGGTATGAAACTAACCAGTGACGGCTGAAAGCTGTCATAGCTGTAGAACTCACAGATACCTTCGTTTTGACTGGTTATGGCTCCCGTAACTCTAAACGAGCCAAGAGTTATGGCCCTCCGAATAATCGATATCCATAGGGTGCAACATCTACGGCGCAAGGTGCAACATCCGTCCAAAATGACGAAACCGTGCCGTACGACCTTTATAAATGGGTGCATGGATTGGAAACGGTGCAGCATCTTGGTGCACCACTCTCCAGCGATTGTAAATCATTGACCAGCCACGGGGATCCCGTTTTACAGAAAAAATCCACGTGACGAAAAAACGAAGGGTAAAAAACTTCCATGACCCGATTGAGGTACGGATAGGATTTTTTGGGTATGAAACTAACCAGTGACGGCTGAAAGCAGTCATAGCTGTAGAACTCACAGATACCTTCGTTTTGAGTGGTTATGGCTCCCGTAACTCTAAACGAGCCATGAGTTATGGCCCTCTGAAGAATCGATATCCATAGGGTGCAACATCTACGGTGCAAGGTGCAACATCCGTCCAAAATGACGAAACCGTGCCGTACGACCTTTAGAAATGGATGTATGGATTTGAAACGGTGCAGTACCATGGTGCACCACTCTCCAGCGATGGTAAATCATTGACCAGCCACGGAGATCCCGTTTTACAGAAAAAATCCACGTGACGAAAAAACGAAGGGTAAAAAACTTCCATGACCCGATTGAGGTTCGGATAGGATTTTTTGGGTATGAAACTAACCAGTGACGGCTGAAAGCCGTCATAGCTGTAGAACTCACAGATACCTTCGTTTTGACTGGTTATGGATCCCGTAACTCTAAACGAGCCAAGAGTTATGGCCCTCCGAAGAATCGATTTCCACAGGGTGCAACATCTGCGGTGCAAGGTGCAACATCCGTACAAAATGACGAAACCGTGCCGTACGACCTTTAGAAATGGGTACATGGATTTGAAACGGTGCAGTACCATGGTGCACCACTCTCCAGCGATGGTAAATCACTGACCAGCTACGGGGATCCCGTTTTACAGAAAAATTCCACGTGACCAAAAACGAAGGGTAAAAACTTCCTTGACCCGATTGAGGTTCGGATAGGATTTTTTGGGTATGAAACTAACCAGTGACGGCTGAAAGCTGTCATAGCTGTAGAACTCACAGATACCTTCGTTTTTACTGGTTATGTCTCCCGTAACTCTAAACGAGCCAATGGTTATGGCCCTCCGAATAATCGATATCCTTAGGGTGCAACATCTACGGTGCAAGGGGCAACATCCGTCCAAAATGACGAAACCGTGCCGTACGACCTTTAGAAATGGGTGCATGGATTTGAAACGGTGCAGTACCATGGTGCACCACTCTCCAGCGATGGTAAATCATTGACCAGCCACGGGGATCCCGTTTTACAGAAAAAATCCACGTGACGAAAAAACGAAGGGTAAAAAACTTCCATGACCCGATGGAGGTTCGGATTAGATTTTTTGGGTATGAAACTAACCAGTGACGGCTGAAAGCGGTCATAGCTGTAGAACTCACAGATACCTTCGTTTTGACTGGTTATGGCTCCCGTAACTATAAACGAGCCAAGAGTTATGGCCCTCCGAATAATCGATATCCTTAAGGTGCAACATCTACGGTGCAAGGTGCAACATCCGTCCAAAATGACGAAACCGTGCCGTACGACCTTTAGAAATGGGTGCATGGATTTGAAACTGTGCAGTACCATGGTGCATCACTCTCCAGCGATGGTAAATCATTGACCAGCCACGGGGATCCCGTTTTACAGAAAAAATCCACGTGACGAAAAAACGAAGGGTAAAAAACTTCCATGACCGATGGTGGTTCGGATAGGATTTTTTAGGTATGAAACTAACCAGTGACGGCTGAAAGCTGTCATAGCTGTAGAACTCACAGATACCTTCGTTTTGACTAGTTATGTCTCCCGTAACTCTAAACGAGCCAAGAGTTATGGCCCTCCGAATAATCGATATCCTTAGGGTGCAACATCTACTGTGCAAGGTGCAACATCCGTCCAAAATGACGAAACCGTGCCGTACGACCTTTAGAAATGGGTGCATGGATTTGAAACGGTGCAGTACCATGGTGCACCACTCTCCCGCGATGGTAAATCATTGACACGCCACGGGGATCCCGTTTTACAGAAAAAATCCACGTGACGAAAAAACGAAGGGTAAAAAACTTCCATGACCCGATGGAGGTTCGGATAGGATTTTTTGGGTATGAAACTAACCAGTGACGGCTGAAAGCTGTCATAGCTGTAGAACTCACAGATACCTTCGTTTTGACTGGTTATGGCTCCCGTAACTCTAAACGAGCCAAGAGTTATGGCCCTCCGAATAATCGATATCCATAGGGTGCAACATCTACGGCGCAAGGTGCAACATCCGTCCAAAATGACGAAACCGTGCCGTACGACCTTTATAAATGGGTGCATGGATTTGAAACGGTGCAGTACCTTGGTACACCACTCTCCAGCGATTGTAAATCATTGACCAGCCACCGGGATCCCGTTTTACAGAAAAAATCCACGTGACGAAAAAACGAAGGGTAAAAAACTTCCATGACCCGATTGAGGTACGGATAGGATTTTTTGGGTATGAAACTAACCAGTGACGGCTGAAAGCAGTCATAGCTGTAGAACTCACAGATACCTTCGTTTTGAGTGGTTATGGCTCCCGTAGCTCTAAACGAGCCATGAGTTATGGCCCTCTGAAGAATCGATATCCATAGGGTGCAACATCTACGGTGCAAGGTGCAACATCCGTCCAAAATGACGAAACCGTGCCGTACGACCTTTAGAAATGGATGTATGGATTTGAAACGGTGCAGTACCATGGTGCACCACTCTTCAGCGATGGTAAATCATTGACCAGCCACGGGGATCCCGTTTTACAGAAAAAATCCACGTGACGAAAAAACGAAGGGTAAAAAACTTCCATGACCCGATTGAGGTTCGGATAGGATTTTTTGGGTATGAAACTAACCGGTGACGGCTGAAAGCCGTCATAGCTGTAGAACTCACAGATACCTTCGTTTTGACTGGTTATGGCTCCCGTAACTCTAAACGAGCCAAGAGTTATGGCCCTCCGAAGAATCGATTTCCACAGGGTGCAACATCTGCGGTGCAAGGTGCAACATCCGTACAAAATGACGAAACCGTGCCGTACGACCTTTAGAAATGGGTGCATGGATTTGAAACGGTGCAGTACCATGGTGCACCACTCTCCAGCGATGGTAAATCACTGACCAGCTACGGGGATCCCGTTTTACAGAAAAATTCCACGTGACAAAAAACGAAGGGTCAAAACTTCCTTGACCCGATTGAGGTTCGGATAGGATTTTTTGGGTATGAAACTAACCAGTGACGGCTGAAAGCTGTCATAGCTGTAGAACTCACAGATACCTTCGTTTTTACTGGTTATGTCTCCCGTAACTCTAAACGAGCCAATGGTTATGGCCCTCCGAATAATCGATATCCTTAGGGTGCAACATCTACGGTGCAAGGGGCAACATCCGTCCAAAATGACGAAACCGTGCCGTACGACCTTTAGAAATGGGTGCATGGATTTGAAACGGTGCAGTACCATGGTGCACCACTCTCCAGCGATGGTAAATCATTGACCAGCCACGGGGATCCCGTTTTACAGAAAAAATCCACGTGACGAAAAAACGAAGGGTAAAAAACTTCCATGACCCGATGGAGGTTCGGATTAGATTTTTTGGGTATGAAACTAACCAGTGACGGCTGAAAGCGGTCATAGCTGTAGAACTCACAGATACCTTCGTTTTGACCGGTTATGGCTCCCGTAACTATAAACGAGCCAAGAGTTATGGCCCTCCGAATAATCGATATCCTTAAGGTGCAACATCTACGGTGCAAGGTGCAACATCCGTCCAAAATGACGAAACCGTGCCGTACGACCTTTAGAAATGGGTGCATGGATTTGAAACGGTGCAGTACCATGGTGCATCACTCTCCAGCGATGGTAAATCATTGACCAGCCACGGGGATCCCGTTTTACAGAAAAAATCCACGTGACGAAAAAACGAAGGGTAAAAAACTTCCATGACCGATGGTGGTTCGGATAGGATTTTTTAGGTATGAAACTAACCAGTGACGGCTGAAAGCTGTCATAGCTGTAGAACTCACAGATACCTTCGTTTTGACTAGTTATGTCTCCCGTAACTCTAAACGAGCCAAGAGTTATGGCCCTCCGAATAATCGATATCCTTAGGGTGCAACATCTACTGTGCAAGGTGCAACATCCGTCCAAAATGACGAAACCGTGCCGTACGACCTTTAGAAATGGGTGTATGGATTTGAAACGGTGCAGTACCATGGTGCACCACTCTCCCGCGATGGTAAATCATTGACACGCCACGGGGATCCCGTTTTACAGAAAAAATCCACGTGACGAAAAAACGAAGGGTAAAAAACTTCCATGACCCGATGGAGGTTCGGATAGGATTTTTTGGGTATGAAACTAACCAGTGACGGCTGAAAGCTGTCATAGCTGTAGAACTCACAGATACCTTTGTTTTGACTGGTTATGGCTCCCGTAACTCTAAACGAGCCAAGAGTTATGGCCCTCCGAATAATCGATATCCATAGGGTGCAACATCTACGGCGCAAGGTGCAACATCCGTCCAAAATGACGAAACCGTGCCGTACGACCTTTATAAATGGGTGCATGGATTTGAAACGGTGCAGTACCTTGGTGCACCACTCTCCAGCGATTGTAAATCATTGACCAGCCACCGGGATCCCGTTTTACAGAAAAAATCCACGTGACGAAAAAACGAAGGGTAAAAAACTTCCATGACCCGATTGAGGTACGGATAGGATTTTTTGGGTATGAAACTAACCAGTGACGGCTGAAAGCAGTCATAGCTGTAGAACTCACAGATACCTTCGTTTTGAGTGGTTATGGCTCCCGTAACTCTAAACGAGCCATGAGTTATGGCCCTCTGAAGAATCGATATCCATAGGGTGCAACATCTACGGTGCAAGGTGCAACATCCGTCCAAAATGACGAAACCGTGCCGTACGACCTTTAGAAATGGATGTATGGATTTGAAACGGTGCAGTACCATGGTGCACCACTCTTCAGCGATGGTAAATCATTGACCAGCCACGGGGATCCCGTTTTACAGAAAAAATCCACGTGACGAAAAAACGAAGGGTAAAAAACTTCCATGACCCGATTGAGGTTCGGATAGGATTTTTTGGGTATGAAACTAACCAGTGACGGCTGAAAGCCGTCATAGCTGTAGAACTCACAGATACCTTCGTTTTGACTGGTTATGGCTCCCGTAACTCTAAACGAGCCAAGAGTTATGGCCCTCCGAAGAATCGATTTCCACAGGGTGCAACATCTGCGGTGCAAGGTGCAACATCCGTACAAAATGACGAAACCGTGCCGTACGACCTTTAGAAATGGGTGCATGGATTTGAAACGGTGCAGTACCATGGTGCACCACTCTCCAGCGATGGTAAATCACTGACCAGCTACGGGGATCCCGTTTTACAGAAAAATTCCACGTGACAAAAAACGAAGGGTCAAAACTTCCTTGACCCGATTGAGGTTCGGATAGGATTTTTTGGGTATGAAACTAACCAGTGACGGCTGAAAGCTGTCATAGCTGTAGAACTCACAGATACCTTCGTTTTGACTGGTTATGTCTCCCGTAACTCTAAACGAGCCAATGGTTATGGCCCTCCGAATAATCGATATCCTTAGGGTGCAACATCTACGGTGCAAGGGGCAACATCCGTCCAAAATGACGAAACCGTGCCGTACGACCTTTAGAAATGGGTGCATGGATTTGAAACGGTGCAGTACCATGGTGCACCACTCTCCAGCGATGGTAAATCATTGACCAGCCACGGGGATCCCGTTTTACAGAAAAAATCCACGTGACGAAAAAACGAAGGGTAAAAAACTTCCATGACCCGATGGAGGTTCGGATTAGATTTTTTGGGTATGAAACTAACCAGTGACGGCTGAAAGCGGTCATGGCTGTAGAACTCACAGATACCTTCGTTTTGACTGGTTATGGCTCCCGTAACTATAAACGAGCCAAGAGTTATGGCCCTCCGAATAATCGATATCCTTAAGGTGCAACATCTACGGTGCAAGGTGCAACATCCGTCCAAAATGACGAAACCGTGCCGTACGACCTTTAGAAATGGGTGCATGGATTTGAAACGGTGCAGTACCATGGTGCATCACTCTCCAGCGATGGTAAATCATTGACCAGCCACGGGGATCCCGTTTTACAGAAAAAATCCACGTGACGAAAAAACGAAGGGTAAAAAACTTCCATGACCGATGGAGGTTCGGATAGGATTTTTTAGGTATGACACTAACCAGTGACGGCTGAAAGCTGTCATAGCTGTAGAACTCACAGATACCTTCGTTTTGACTAGTTATGTCTCCCGTAACTCTAAACGAGCCAAGAGTTATGGCCCTCCGAATAATCGATATCCTTAGGGTGCAACATCTACTGTGCAAGGTGCAACATCCGTCCAAAATGACGAAACCGTGCCGTACGACCTTTAGAAATGGGTGCATGGATTTGAAACGGTGCAGTACCATGGTGCACCACTCTCCCGCGATGGTAAATCATTGACACGCCACGGGGATCCCGTTTTACAGAAAAAATCCACGTGACGAAAAAACGAAGGGTAAAAAACTTCCATGACCCGATGGAGGTTCGGATAGGATTTTTTGGGTATGAAACTAACCAGTGACGGCTGAAAGCTGTCATAGCTGTAGAACTCACAGATACCTTCGTTTTGACTGCTAATGGCTCCCGCAACTCTAAACGAGCCAAGAGTTATGGCCCTCCGAATAATCGATATCCATAGGGTGCAACATCTACGGCGCAAGGTGCAACATCCGTCCAAAATGACGAAACCGTGCCGTACGACCTTTATAAATGGGTGCATGGATTTGAAACGGTGCAGTACCTTGGTGCACCACTCTCCAGCGATTGTAAATCATTGACCAGCCACGGGGATCCCGTTTTACAGAAAAAATCCACGTGACGAAAAAACGAAGGGTAAAAAACTTCCATGACCCGATTGAGGTTCGGATAGGATTTTTTGGGTATGAAACTAACCACTGACGGCTGAAAGCTGTCATAGCTATAGAACTCACAGATACCTTCGTTTTGACTAGTTATGGCTCCCGTAACTCTAAACGAGCCAAGAGTTATGGCCCTCCGAAGAATCGATATCCATAGGGTGCAACATCTAAGGTGCAAGGTGCAACATCCGTCCAAAATGACGAAACCGTGCCGTACGACCTTTAGAAATGGGTGCATGGATTTGAAACGGTGCAGTACCATGGTGCACCACTCTCCAGCGATGGTAAATCATTGACCAGCCACGGGAATCCCGTTTTACAGAAAAAAATCCACGTGACGAAAAAACGAAGGGTAAAAAACTTCCATGACCCGATTGAGGTTCGGATAGGATTTTTTGGGTATGAAACTAACGAGTCACGGCTGAAAGCCATCATAGCTGTAGAACTCACAGATACCTTCGTTTTGACTGGTTATGGCTCCCGTAACTCTAAACGAGCCAAGAGTTATGGCACTCCGAAGAATCGATATCCACAGGGTGCAACATCTGCGGTGCAAGGTGCAACATCCGTCCAAAATGACGAAACCGTGCCGTACGTCCTTTAGAAATGGGTGCATGAAATTGAAACGGTGCAGTACCATGGTGCACCACTCTCCAGCGATGGTAAATCATTGACCAGCCACGGGGATCCCGTTTTAGAGAAAAAATCCACGTGACGAAAAAACGAAGGGTAAAAAACTTCCATGACCCGATTGAGGTTCGGATAGGATTTTTTGGGTATGAAACTAACCAGTGACGGCTGAAAGCCGTCACAGCGGTAGAACTCACAGATACCTTCGTTTTGACAGGTTATGGCTCTCGTAACTCTAAACGAGCGAAGAGTTATGGCCCTCCGAAGAATCTATTTCCACAGGGTGCAACATCTGTGGTGCATGGTGCAACATCCGTCCAAAATGACGAAACTGTGCCGTACGACCTTTAGAAATGGGTGCCTGGATTTGAAACGGTGCAGTACCATGGTGCACCACTCTCCAGCGATGGTAAATCATTGACCAGCCACGGGGATCCCATTTTACAGAAAAAACCCACGTGACGAAAAAACGAAGGGTAAAAAACTTCCTTGACCCGATTGAGGTTCGGATAGGATTTTTTGGGTATGAAACTAACTAGTGACGGCTGAAAGCTGTCATAGCCGTAGAATTCACAGATACCTTCGTTTTGACTGGTTATGGCTCCCGTAACTCTAAACGAGCCAAGAGTTATGGCCCTCCGAATAATCGATATCCACAGGGTGCAACATCTACGGTGCAAGGTGTAACATCCGTCCAAAATGACGAAACCATGCCGTACGACCTTTAGAAATGGGTGCATGGATTTGAAACGGTGCAGTACCATGGTGCACCACTCTCCAGCGATGGTAAATCATAGACCAGCCACGGGGATCCCGTTTTACAGAAAAAATCCACGTGACGAAAAAATGAAGGGTAAAAAACTTCCTTGACCCGATTGAGGTTCGGATAGGATTTTTTGGGTGTGAAACTAACCGGTGACGGCAGAAAGATGTCATAGCTGTAGAACTCACAGATACCTTCGTTTTGACTGGTTATGGCTCCCGTAACTCTAAACGAGCCAAGAGTTATGACCCTCCGAATAATAGATATCCATAGGGTGCAACATCTACGGCGCAAGGTGCAACATCCGTCCAAAATGACGAAACCGTGCCGTACGAACTTTAGAAATGGGTGCATGGATTTGAAACGGTGCAGCACCATGGTGCACCACTCTCCAGCGATGGAAAATAGTTGACCAGCCACGGGGATCCCGTTTTACAGAAAAAAATCCACGTGACGAAAAAACGAAGGGTAAAAAACTTCCATGACCCGATTGAGGTTCGGATAGGATTTTTTGGGTATGAAACTAACCAGTGACGGCTGAAAGCCGTCATAGCCGTAGAACTCACAAATACCTTCATTTTGACTAGTTATGGCTCCCGTAACTCTAAACGAGCCAAGAGTTATGGCCCTTCGAATAATCGATATCCAAAGGGTGCAACATCTGCGGTGCAAGGTGCAACATCCGTCCAAAATGACGAAACCGTGCCGTACGTCCTTTAGAAATGGGTGCATGGATTTGAAACGGTGCAGTACCATGGTGCACCACTCTCCAGCGATGGTAAATCATTGACCAGCGACGGGGATCCCGTTTTACAGAAAAAATCCACGTGACGAAAAAACGAAGGGTAAAAAACTTCCATGACCCGATTGAGGTTCAGATAGGATTTTTTGGGTATGAAACTTACCAGTGACGGCTGAAAGCTGTCATAGCTGTAGAACTCACAGATACCTTCGTTTTGACTGGTTATGGCTCCCGTAACTCTAAACGAGCCAACAGTTATGGCCCTCCGAAGAATCGATTTCCACAGGGTGCAACATCTGCGGTGCAAGGTGCAACATCCGTCCAAAATGACAAAACCGTGCCATACGACCTTTAGAAATGGGTGCATGGATTTGAAACGGTGCAGTACCATGGTGCACCACTCTCCAGCGATGGTAAATCATTGACCAGCGACGGGGATCCCGTTTTACAGAAAAAATCCACGTGACGAAAAAACAAAGGGTAAAAAACTTCCATGACCCGATTGAGGTTCGGATAGGATTTTTTGGGTATGAAACTAACCAGTGACGGCTGAAAGCCATCATAGCTGTAGAACTCATAGATACCTTCGTTTTGACTGGTTGTGGCTCCCGTAACTCTAAACGAGCCAAGAGTTATGGCCCTTCGAAGAATCAATTTCCACAGGGTGCAACATCTGCGGTGCAAGGTGCAACATACGTCCAAAATGACGAAACCGTGCCGTACGACCTTTAGAAATGGGTGCATGGATTTGAAACGGTGCAGTACCATGGTGCACCACTCTCCAGCGATGGTAAATCATTGACCAGCGACGGGGATCCCGTTTTACAGAAAAAATCCACGTGACGAAAAAACGAAGGGTAAAAAACTTCCATGACCCGATTGAGGTTCGGATAGGATTTTTTGGGTATGAAACTAACCGTTGATGGCAGAAAGATGTCATAGCTGTAGAACTCACAGATACCTTCGTTTTGACTGGTTATGGCTCCCGTAACTCTAAACGAGCCAAGAGTTATGGCCCTCCGAAGAATCGATTTCCACAGGGTGCAACATCTGCGGTGCAAGGTGCAACATCCGTCCAAAATGACGAAACCGTGCCGTACGACCTTTAGAAATGGGTGCATGGATTTGAAACGGTGCAGTACCATGGTGCACCACTCTCCAGCGATGGTAAATCATTGACCAGCCACGGGGATCCCGTTTTACAGAAAAATTCCACGTGACGAAAAAACGAAGGGTAAAAACATCCTTGACCCGATTGAGGTTCGGATAGGATTTTTTGGGTATGAAACTAACCAGTGATGGCTGAAAGCTGTCATAGCTGTAGAACTCACAGATACCTTCGTTTTGACTGGTTATGGCTCCCGTAACTCTAAACGAGCCAAGAGTTATGGCCCTCCGAATAATGGATATCCTTAGGGTGCAACATCTACGGTGCAAGGTGCAACATCCGTCCAAAATGACGAAACCGCGCCGTACGACCTTTAGAAATGGGTGCATGGATTTGAAACGGTGCACTACCATGGTGCACCACTCTCCAGCGATGGTAAATCATAGACCAGCCACGGGGATCCCGTTTTACAGAAAAAATCCACGTGACGAAAAAATGAAGGGTAAAAAACTTCCATGACCCGATGGAGGTTCGGAAAGGATTTTTTGGGTATGAAACTAACCAGTGATGGCTGAAAGCTGTCATAGCTGTAGAACTCACAGATACCTTCGTTTTGACTGGTTATGTCTCCCGTAACTCTAAACGAGCCAAGAGTTATGGCCCTCCGAATAATCGATATCCTTAGGGTGCAACATCTACGGTGCAAGGTGCAACATCCGTCCAAAATGACGAAACCGTGCCGTACGACCTTTAGAAATGGGTGCATGGATTTGAAAGGGGGCAGTACCATGGTGTACCACTCTCCAGCGATGGTAAATCATTGACCAGCCACGGGGATCCCGTTTTACAGAAAAAATCCACGTGACGAAAAAACGAAGGGTAAAAAACTTCCATGACCCGATGGAGGTTCGGATAGGATTTTTTTGGTATGAAACTAACCAGTGATGGCTGAAAGCTGTCATAGCTGTAGAACTCACAGATACCTTCGTTTTGACTGGTTATGGCTCCCGTAACTCTAAACGAGCCAAGAGTTATGGCCCTCCGAATAATCGATATCCTTAGGGTGCAACATCTACGGTGCAAGGTGCAACATCCGTCCAAAATGACGAAACCGTGCCGTACGACCTTTAGAAATGGGTGCATGGATTTGAAACGGTGCAGTACCATGGTGCACCACTCTCCAGCGATAGTAAATCATTGACCAGCCACGGGGATCCCGTTTTACAGAAAAAATCCACGTGACGAAAAAACGAAGGGTAAAAAACTTCCATGACCCGATGGAGGTTCGGATAGGATTTTTTGGGTATGAAACTAACCATTGACGGCTGAAAGCCGTCATAGCTGTAGAACTCACAGATACCTTCGTTTTGACTGGTTATGGCTCCCGTAACTCTAAACGAGCCAACAGTTATGGCCCTCCGAAGAATCGATTTCCACAGGGTGCAACATCTGCGGTGCAAGGTGCAACATCCGTCCAAAATGACGAAACCGTGCCGTACGACCTTTAGAAATGGGTGCATGGATTTGAAACGGTGCAGTACCATGGTGCACCACTCTCCAGCGATGGTAAATCATTGACCAGCGACGGGGATCCCGTTTTACAGAAAAAATCCACGTGACGAAAAAACAAAGGGTAAAAAACTTCCATGACCCGATTGAGGTTCGGATAGGATTTTTTGGGTATGAAACTAACCAGTGACGGCTGAAAGCCGTCATAGCTGTAGAACTCATAGATACCTTCGTTTTGACTGGTTATGGCTCCCGTAACTCTAAACGAGCCAAGAGTTATGGCCCTTCGAAGAATCGATTTCCACAGGGTGCAACATCTGCGGTGCAAGGTGCAACATACGTCCAAAATGACGAAACCGTGCCGTACGACCTTTAGAAATGGGTGCATGGATTTGAAACGGTGCAGTACCATGGTGCACCACTCTCCAGCGATGGTAAATCATTGACCAGCGACGGGGATCCCGTTTTACAGAAAAAATCCACGTGACGAAAAAACGAAGGGTAAAAAACTTCCATGACCCGATTGAGGTTCGGATAGGATTTTTTGGGTATGAAACTAACCGGTGACGGCAGAAAGATGTCATAGCTGTAGAACTCACAGATACCTTCGTTTTGACTGGTTATGGCTCCCGTAACTCTAAACGAGCCTAGAGTTATGGCCCTCCGAAGAATCGATTTCCACAGGGTGCAACATCTGCGGTGCAAGGTGCAACATCCGTCCAAAATGACGAAACCGTGCCGTACGACCTTTAGAAATGGGTGCATGGATTTGAAACGGTGCAGTACCATGGTGCACCACTCTCCAGCGATGGTAAATCATTGACCAGCCACGGGGATCCCGTTTTACAGAAAAATTCCACGTGACGAAAAAACGAAGGGTAAAAACTTCCTTGACCCGATTGAGGTTCGGATAGGATTTTTTGGGTATGAAACTAACCAGTGATGGCTGAAAGCTGTCATAGCTGTAGAACTCACAGATACCTTCGTTTTGACTGGTTATGGCTCCCGTAACTCTAAACGAGCCAAGAGTTATGGCCATCCGAATAATGGATATCCTTAGGGTGCAACATCTACGGTGCAAGGTGCAACATCCGTCCAAAATGACAAAACCGCGCCCTACGACCTTTAGAAATGGGTGCATGGATTTGAAACGGTGCACTACCATGGTGCACCACTCTCCAGCGATGGTAAATCATAGACCAGCCACGGGGATCCCGTTTTACAGAAAAAATCCACGTGACGAAAAAATGAAGGGTAAAAAAGTTCCATGACCCGATGGAGGTTCGGAAAGGATTTTTTGGGTATGAAACTAACCAGTGACGGCTGAAAGCTGTCATAGCTGTAGAACTCACAGATACCTTCGTTTTGACTGGTTATGTCTCCCGTAACTCTAAACGAGCCAAGAGTTATGGCCCTCCGAATAATCGATATCCTTAGGGTGCAACATCTACGGTGCAAGGTGCAACATCCGTCCAAAATGACGAAACCGTGCCGTACGACCTTTAGAAATGGGTGCATGGATTTGAAACGGTGCAGTACCATGGTGTACCACTCTCCAGCGATGGTAAATCATTGACCAGCCACGGGGATCCCGTTTTACAGAAAAAATCCACGTGACGAAAAAACGAAGGGTAAAAAACTTCCATGACCCGATGGAGGTTCGGATAGGATTTTTTGGGTATGAAACTAACCAGTGATGGCTGAAAGCTGTCATAGCTGTAGAACTCACAGATACCTTCGTTTTGACTGGTTATGGCTCCCGTAACTCTAAACGAGCCAAGAGTTATGGCCCTCCGAATAATCGATATCCTTAGGGTGCAACATCTACGGTGCAAGGTGCAACATCCGTCCAAAATGACGAAACCGTGCCGTACGACCTTTAGAAATGGGTGCATGGATTTGAAACGGTGCAGTACCATGGTGCACCACTCTCCAGCGATAGTAAATCATTGACCAGCCACGGGGATCCCGTTTTACCGAAAAAATCCACGTGACGAAAAAACGAAGGGTAAAAAACTTCCATGACCCGATGGAGGTTCGGATAGGATTTTTTGGGTATGAAACTAACCAGTGACGGCTGAAAGCCGTCATAGCTGTAGAACTCACATATACCTTCGTTTTGACTGGTTATGGCTCCCGTAACTCTAAACGAGCCAAGGGTTATGGCCCTCCGAAGAATCGATTTCCACAGGGTGCAACATCTACGGTGCAAGGTGCAACATCCGTCCAAAATGACGAAACCGTGCCGTACGACCTTTAGAAATGGGTGCATGGATTTGAAACGGTGCAGTACCATAGTGCACCACTCTCCAGCGATGGTAAATCATAGACCAGCCACGGGGATCCCATTTTACAGAAAAAATCCACGTGACGAAAAAATGAAGGGTAAAAAACTTCCTTGACCCGATTGAGGTTCGGATAGGATTTTTTGGGTATGAAACTAACCGGTGACGGCAGAAAGATGTCATAGCTGTAGAACTCACAGATACCTTCATTTTGACTGGTTATGGCTCCCGTAACTCTAAACGAGCCAAGAGTTATGGCCCTCCGAATAATCGATATCCTTAGGGTGCAACATCTACGGTGCAAGGTGCAACATCCGTCCAAAATGACGAAACCGTGTCGTACGACCTATAGAAATGGGTGCATGGATTTGAAACGGTGCAGTACCATCGTGCACCACTCTCCAGCGATGGTAAATAATTGACCAGCCACGGGGAACCCGTTTTACAGAAAAAATCCACGTGACGTAAAAACGAAGGGTAAAAAACTTCCATGAACCGATTGAGGTTCGGATAGGATTTTTTGGGTATGAAACCAACCAGTGACGGCTGAAAGCCGTCATAGCTGTAGAACTCACAGATACCTTCGTTTTGACTGGTTATGGCTCCCGTAACTCTAAACTAGCCAAGAGTTATGGCCCTCCGAATAATCGATATCCATAGGGTGCAACATCTTCGGTGCAAGGTGCAACATCCGTCCAAAATGACGAAACCGTGCCGTACGACCTTTAGAAATGGGTGCATGGATTTGAAACGGTGCGGTACCATGGTGCACCACTCTCCAGCGATGGTAAATCATAGACCAGCCACGGGGATCCCGTTTTACAGAAAAAATCCACGTGACGAAAAAATGAAGGGTAAAAAACTTCCTTGACCCGATTGAGGTTCGGATAGGATTTTTTGGGTATGAAACTAACCGGTGATGGCAGAAAGATGTCATAGCTGTAGAACTCACAGATACCTTCGTTTTGACTGGTTATGGCTCCCGTATCTCTAAACGAGCCAAGAGTTATGACCCTCCGAATAATAGATATCCATAGGGTGCAACATCTACGGCGCAAGGTGCAACATCCGTCCAAAATGACGAAACCGTGCCGTACGACCTTTAGAAATGGGTGCATGGATTTGAAATGGTGCAGCACCATGGTGCACCACTCTCCAGCGATGGAAAATCGTTGACCAGCCACGGGGATCCCGTTTTACTGAAAAAATCCACATGACGAAAAAACGAAGGGTAAAAAACTTCCATGACCCGATGGAGGTTCGGATAGGATTTTTTGGGTATGAAACTAACCAGTGACGGCTGAAAGCTGTCATAGCTGTAGAACTCATAGATACCTTCGTTTTGACTGGTTATGTCTCCCGTAACTCTAAACGAGCCAAGAGTTATGGCCCTCCGAATAATCGATATCCTTAGGGTGCAACATCTACGTTGCAAGGTGCAACATCCGTCCAAAATGACGAAACCGTGCCGTATGACCTTTAGAAATGGGTGCATGGATTTGAAACGGTGCAGTACCATGGTGTACCACTCTCCAGCGATGGTAAATCATTGACCAGCCACGGGGATCCCGTTTTACAGAAAAAATCCACGTGACGAAAAAACGAAGGGTAAAAAACATCCATGACCCGATGGAGGTTCGGATAGGATTTTTTGGGTATGAAACTAACCAGTGACGGCTGAAAGCCGTCATAGCTGTAGAACTCACATATACCTTCGTTTTGACTGGTTATGGCTTCCGTAACTCTAAACGAGCCAAGAGTTATGGCCCTCCGAAGAATCGATTTCCACAGGGTGCAACATCTGCGGTGCAAGGTACAACATCCGTCCAAAATGACGAAACCGTGCCGTACGACCTTTAGAAATGGGTGCATGGATTTGAAACGGTGCAGTACCATGGTGCACCACTCTCCAGCGATGGTAAATCATTGACCAGCGACGGGGATCCCGTTTTACAGAAAAAATCCACGTGACGAAAAAACAAAGGGTAAAAAACTTCCATGACCCGATTGAGGTTCGGATAGGATTTTTTGGGTATGAAACTAACCAGTGACGGCTGAAAGCCGTCATAGCTGTAGAACTCATAGATACCTTCGTTTTGACTGGTTATGGCTCCCGTAACTCTAAACGAGCCAAGAGTTATGGCCCTCCGAATAATCGATATCCATAGGGTGCAACATCTACGGTGCAAGGTGCAACATCCGTCCAAAATGACGAAACCGTGCCGTACGACCTTTAGAAATGGGTGCATGGATTTGAAACGGTGCAGTACCATGGTGCACCACTCTCCAGCGATGGTAAATCATTGACCAGCCACGGGGATCCCGTTTTACAGAAAAAATCCACGTGACGAAAAAACGAAGGGTAAAAAACTTCCATGACCCGATTGAGGTTCGGATAGGATTTTTTGGGTATGAAACTAACCAGTGATGGCTGAAAGCAGTCATAGCTGTAGAACTCACAGATACCTTCGTTTTGACTGGTTATGGTTCCCGTAACTCTAAACGAGCAAAGAGTTATGGCCCTCCGAAGAATCGATTTCCACAGGGTGCAACATCTACGGTGCAAGGTGCAACATCCGTCCAAAATGACGAAACCGTGCCGTACGACCTTTAGAAATGGGTGCATGGATTTGAAACGGTGCAGTACCATGGTGCACCACTCTCCAGCGATGGTAAATCATAGACCATCCACGGGGATCCCGTTTTACAGAAAAAATCCACGTGACGAAAAAATGAAGGGTAAAAAACTTCCTTGACCCGATTGAGGTTCGGATAGGATTTTTTGGGTATGAAACTAACCGGTGACGGCAGAAAGATGTCATAGCTGTAGAACTCACAGATACCTTCATTTTGACTGGTTATGGCTCCCGTAACTCTAAACGAGCCAAGAGTTATGGCCCTCCGAATAATCGATATCCTTAGGGTGCAACATCTACGGTGCAAGGTGCAACATCCGTCCAAAATGACGAAACCGTGTCGTACGACCTATAGAAATGGGTGCATGGATTTGAAACGGTGCAGTACCATCGTGCACCACTCTCCAGCGATGGTAAATAATTGACCAGCCACGGGGAACCCGTTTTACAGAAAAAATCCACGTGACGTAAAAACGAAGGGTAAAAAACTTCCATGAACCGATTGAGGTTCGGATAGGATTTTTTGGGTATGAAACCAACCAGTGACGGCTGAAAGCCGTCATAGCTGTAGAACTCACAGATACCTTCGTTTTGACTGGTTATGGCTCCCGTAACTCTAAACTAGCCAAGAGTTATGGCCCTCCGAATAATCGATATCCATAGGGTGCAACATCTTCGGTGCAAGGTGCAACATCCGTCCAAAATGACGAAACCGTGCCGTACGACCTTTAGAAATGGGTGCATGGATTTGAAACGGTGCGGTACCATGGTGCACCACTCTCCAGCGATGGTAAATCATAGACCAGCCACGGGGATCCCGTTTTACAGAAAAAATCCACGTGACGAAAAAATGAAGGGTAAAAAACTTCCTTGACCCGATTGAGGTTCGGATAGGATTTTTTGGGTATGAAACTAACCGGTGATGGCAGAAAGATGTCATAGCTGTAGAACTCACAGATACCTTCGTTTTGACTGGTTATGGCTCCCGTATCTCTAAACGAGCCAAGAGTTATGACCCTCCGAATAATAGATATCCATAGGGTGCAACATCTACGGCGCAAGGTGCAACATCCGTCCAAAATGACGAAACCGTGCCGTACGACCTTTAGAAATGGGTGCATGGATTTGAAATGGTGCAGCACCATGGTGCACCACTCTCCAGCGATGGAAAATCGTTGACCAGCCACGGGGATCCCGTTTTACTGAAAAAATCCACATGACGAAAAAACGAAGGGTAAAAAACTTCCATGACCCGATGGAGGTTCGGATAGGATTTTTTGGGTATGAAACTAACCAGTGACGGCTGAAAGCTGTCATAGCTGTAGAACTCATAGATACCTTCGTTTTGACTGGTTATGTCTCCCGTAACTCTAAACGAGCCAAGAGTTATGGCCCTCCGAATAATCGATATCCTTAGGGTGCAACATCTACGTTGCAAGGTGCAACATCCGTCCAAAATGACGAAACCGTGCCGTATGACCTTTAGAAATGGGTGCATGGATTTGAAACGGTGCAGTACCATGGTGTACCACTCTCCAGCGATGGTAAATCATTGACCAGCCACGGGGATCCCGTTTTACAGAAAAAATCCACGTGACGAAAAAACGAAGGGTAAAAAACATCCATGACCCGATGGAGGTTCGGATAGGATTTTTTGGGTATGAAACTAACCAGTGACGGCTGAAAGCCGTCATAGCTGTAGAACTCACATATACCTTCGTTTTGACTGGTTATGGCTTCCGTAACTCTAAACGAGCCAAGAGTTATGGCCCTCCGAAGAATCGATTTCCACAGGGTGCAACATCTGCGGTGCAAGGTACAACATCCGTCCAAAATGACGAAACCGTGCCGTACGACCTTTAGAAATGGGTGCATGGATTTGAAACGGTGCAGTACCATGGTGCACCACTCTCCAGCGATGGTAAATCATTGACCAGCGACGGGGATCCCGTTTTACAGAAAAAATCCACGTGACGAAAAAACAAAGGGTAAAAAACTTCCATGACCCGATTGAGGTTCGGATAGGATTTTTTGGGTATGAAACTAACCAGTGACGGCTGAAAGCCGTCATAGCTGTAGAACTCATAGATACCTTCGTTTTGACTGGTTATGGCTCCCGTAACTCTAAACGAGCCAAGAGTTATGGCCCTCCGAATAATCGATATCCATAGGGTGCAACATCTACGGTGCAAGGTGCAACATCCGTCCAAAATGACGAAACCGTGCCGTACGACCTTTAGAAATGGGTGCATGGATTTGAAACGGTGCAGTACCATGGTGCACCACTCTCCAGCGATGGTAAATCATTGACCAGCCACGGGGATCCCGTTTTACAGAAAAAATCCACGTGACGAAAAAACGAAGGGTAAAAAACTTCCATGACCCGATTGAGGTTCGGATAGGATTTTTTGGGTATGAAACTAACCAGTGATGGCTGAAAGCAGTCATAGCTGTAGAACTCACAGATACCTTCGTTTTGACTGGTTATGGTTCCCGTAACTCTAAACGAGCAAAGAGTTATGGCCCTCCGAATAATCGATATCCATAGGGTGCAACATCTACGGTGCAAGGTGCAACATCCGTCCAAAATGACGAAACCGTGCCGTACGACCTTTAGAAATGGGTGCATGGATTTGAAACGGTGCAGTACCATGGTGCACCACTCTCCAGCGATGGTAAATCATAGACCATCCACGGGGATCCCGTTTTACAGAAAAAATCCACGTGACGAAAAAATGAAGGGTAAAAAACTTCCTTGACCCGATTGAGGTTCGGATAGGATTTTTTGGGTATGAAACTAACCGCTGACGGCAGAAAGATGTCATAGTTGTAGAACTCACAGATACCTTCGTTTTGACTTGTTATGGCTCCCGTAACTCTAAACGAGCCAAGAGTTATGGCCCTCCGAATAATCGATATCCTTAGGGTGCAACATCTACGGTGCAAGGTGCAACATCCGTCCAAAATGACGAAACCGTGCCGTACGACCTTTAGAAATGGGTGCATGGATTTGAAACGGTGCAGTACCATGGTGCACCACTCTCCAGCGATGGTAAATCATTGACCAGCCACGGGGATCCCGTTTTACAGAAAAAATCCACGTGACGAAAAAACGAAGGGTAAAAAACTTCCATGACCCGATTGAGGTTCGGATAGGATTTTTTGGGTATGAAACTAACCAGTGATGGCTGAAAGCAGTCATAGCTGTAGAACTCACAGATACCTTCGTTTTGACTGGTTATGGTTCCCGTAACTCTAAACGAGCAAAGAGTTATGGCCCTCCGAATAATCGATATCCATAGGGTGCAACATCTACGGTGCAAGGTGCAACATCCGTCCAAAATGACGAAACCGTGCCGTACGACCTTTAGAAATGGGTGCATGGATTTGAAACGGTGCAGTACCATGGTGCACCACTCTCCAGCGATGGTAAATCATAGACCATCCACGGGGATCCCGTTTTACAGAAAAAATCCACGTGACGAAAAAATGAAGGGTAAAAAACTTCCTTGACCCGATTGAGGTTCGGATAGGATTTTTTGGGTATGAAACTAACCGCTGACGGCAGAAAGATGTCATAGCTGTAGAACTCACAGATACCTTCGTTTTGACTTGTTATGGCTCCCGTAACTCTAAACGAGCCAAGAGTTATGGCCCTCCGAATAATCGATATCCTTAGGGTGCAACATCTACGGTGCAAGGTGCAACATCCGTCCAAAATGACGAAACCGTGTCGTACGACCTTTAGAAATGGGTGCATGGATTTGAAACGGTGCAGTACCATGGTGCACCACTCTCCAGCGATGGTAAATAATTGACCAGCCACGGGGATCCCGTTTTACAGAAAAAATCCACGTGACGTAAAAACGAAGGGTAAAAAACTTCCATGAACCGATTGAGGTTCGGATAGGATTTTTTGGGTATGAAACCAACCAGTGACGGCTGAAAGCTGTCATAGCTCTAGAACTCACAGATACCTTCGTTTTGACTGGTTATGGCTCCCGTAACTCTAAACGAGACAAGAGTTATGGCCCTCCAAATAATCGATATCCATAGGGTGCAACATCTACGGTGCAAGGTGCAACATCCGTCCAAAATGACGAAACCGTGCCGTACGACCTTTAGAAATGGGTGCATGGATTTGAAACGGTGCAGTACCATGGTGCACCACTCTCCAGCGATGGTAAATCATAGACCAGCCACGGGGATCCCGTTTTACAGAAAAAATCCACGTGACGAAAAAATGAAGGGTAAAAAACTTCCTTGACCCGATTGATGTTCGGATAGGATTTTTTGGGTATGAAACTAACCGGTGACGGCAGAAAGATGTCATAGCTGTAGAACTCACAGATACCTTCGTTTTGACTGGTTATGGCTCCCGTATCTCTAAACGAGCCAAGAGTTATGACCCTCCGAATAATAGATATCCATAGGGTGCAACATCTACGGCGCAAGGTGCAACATCCGTCCAAAATGACGAAACCGTGCCGTACGACCTTTAGAAATGGGTGCATGGATTTGAAACGGTGCAGCACCATGGTGCACCACTCTCCAGCGATGGAAAATCGTTGACCAGCCACGGGGATCCCGTTTTACAGAAAAAATCCACGTGACGAAAAAACGAAGGGTAAAAAACTTCCATGACCCGATTGAGGTTCGGATAGGATTTTTTGGGTATGAAACTAACCAGTGACGGCTGAAAGCCGTCATAGCTGTAGAACTCACATATACCTTCGTTTTGACTGGTTATGGCTCCCGTAACTCTAAACGAGCCAAGAGTTATGGCCCTCCGAAGAATCGATTTCCACTGGGTGCAACATCTGCGGTGCAAGGTGCAACATCCGTCCAAAATGATGAAACCGTGCCGTACGACCTTTAGAAATGGGTGCATGGATTTGAAACGGTGCAGTACCATGGTGCACCACTCTCCAGCGATGGTAAATCATTGACCAGCCACGGGGATCCCGTTTTACAGAAAATTCCACGTCACGAAAAAACGAAGGGTAAAAACTTCCTTGACCCGATTGAGGTTCGGATAGGATTTTTTGGATATGAAACTAACCAGTGATGGCTGAAAGCTGCCATAGCTGTAGAACTCACAGATACCTTCGTTTTGACTGGTTATGGCTCCCGTAACTCTAAACGAGCCAAGAGTTATGGCCCTCCGAATAATCGATATCCTTAGGGTGCAACATCTACGGTGCAAGGTGCAACATCCGTCCAAAATGACGAAACCGTGCCGTACGACCTTTAGAAATGGGTGCATGGATTTGAAACGGTGCAGTACCATGGTGCACCACTCTCCAGCGATGGTAAATCATTGACCAGCCACGGGGATCCCGTTTTACAGAAAAAATCCACGTGACGAAAAAACGAAGGGTAAAAAACTTCCATGACCCGATTGAGGTTCGGATAGGATTTTTTGGGTATGAAACTAACCAGTGACGGCTGAAAGCAGTCATAGCTGTAGAACTCACAGATACCTTCGTTTTGACTGGTTATGGCTCCCGTAACTCTAAACGAGCCAAGAGTTATGGCCCTCCGAATAATCGATATCCATAGGGTGCAACATCTACGGTGCAAGGTGCAACATCCATCCAAAATGACGAAACCGTGCCGTACGACCTTTAGAAATGGGTGCATGGATTTGAAACGGTGCAGTACCATGGTGCACCACTCTTCAGCGATGGTAAATCATAGACCAGCCACGGGGATCCCGTTTACAGAAAAAATCCACGTGACGAAAAAATGAAGGGTAAAAAACTTCCTTGACCCGATTGAGGTTCGGATAGGATTTTTTGGGTATGAAACTAACCGGTGACGGTAGAAAGTTGTCATAGCTGTAGAACTCACAGATACCTTCGATTTGACTGGTTATGGCTCCCGTAACTCTAAACGAGCCAAGAGTTATGGCCCTCCGAATAATCGATATCCTTAGGGTGCAACATCTACGGTGCAAGGTGCAACATCCGTCCAAAATGACGAAACCGTGTCGTACGACCTTTAGAAATGGGTGCATGGATTTGAAACGGTGCAGTACCATGGTGCACCACTCTCCAGCGTTGGTAAATAATTGACTAGCCACGGGGATCCCGTTTTACAGAAAAAATCCACGTGACGTAAAAACGAAGGGTAAAAAACATCCATGAACCTATTGAGGTTCGGATAGGATTTTTTGGGTATGAAACTAACCAGTGACGGCTGAAAGCTGTCATAGCTGTAGAACTCACAGATACCTTCATTTTGACTGGTTATGGCTCCCGTAACTCTAAACGAGCCAAGTGTTATGGCCCTCCGAATAATCGATATCCATTGGGTGCAACATCTACGGTGCAAGGTGCAACATCCATTCAAAATGACGAAACCGTGCCGTACGACCTTTAGAAATGGGTGCATGGATTTGAAATGGTGCAGTACCATGGTGCACCACTCTCCAGCGATGGTAAATCATAGACCAGCCACGGGGATCCCGTTTTACAGAAAAAATCCACGTGTCGAAAAAATGAAGGGTAAAAAACTTCCTTGACCCAATTGAGGTTCGGATAGGATTTTTTGGGTATGAAACTAACCGGTGACGGCAGAAAGATGTCATAGCTGTAGAACTCACAGATACCTTTGTTTTGACTGGTTATGGCTCCCGTAACTCTAAACGAGCCAAGAGTTATGACCCTCCGAATAATAGATATCCATAGGGTGCAACATCTACGGCGCAAGGTGCAACATCCGTCCAAAATGACGAAACCGTGCCGTACGACCTTTAGAAATGGGTGCATGGATTTGAAACGGTGCAGTACCATGGTGCACCACTCTCCAGCGATGGAAAATCATTGACCAGCCACGGGGATCCTGTTTTACAGAAAAAATCCACGTGACGAAAAAACGAAGGGTAAAAAACTTCCATGACCCGATTGAGGTTCGGATAGGATTTTTTGGGTATGAAACTAACCAGTGACGGCTGAAAGCCGTCATAGCTGTAGAACTCACAGATACCTTCGTTTTGACTGGTTATGGCTCCCGTAACTCTAAACGAGCCAAGAGTTATGGCCCTTCGAATAATCGATATCCAAAGGGTGCAACATCTGTGTTGCAAGGTGCAATATCCGTCCAAAATGACGAAACCGTGTCGTACGACCTTTAGAAATGGGTTCATGGATTTGAAACGGTGCAGTACCATGGTGCACCACTCTCCAGCGATGGTAAATCTTTGACCACCCATGGGGATCCCATTTTACAGAAAAAATCCACGTGACGAAAAAACGAAGGGTAAAAAACTTCCATGACCCGATTGAGGTTCGGATAGGATTATTTTGGTATGAAACTAACCAGTGATGGATGAAAGGTGTCATAGCTGTAGAACTCACAATTACCTTTGTTTTGACTAGTTATGGCTCCCGTAACTCTAGACGAGCCAAGATTTATGGCCCTCCGAAGAATCGATATCCACAGGGTGCAACATCTGCGGTGCAAGGTGCAACATCCGTCCAAAATGACGAAACCGTGCCATACGACCTTTAGAAATGGGTGTATGGAATTGAAACGGTGTAGTACTATGGTGCACCACTCTCCAGCGATGGTAAATCATTGACCAGCCACGGGGATCCCGTTTTACAGAAAAATTCCACGTGACGAAAAAACGAAGGGTAAAAAACTTCCACGACATGATTGAGGTTCGGATAGGATTTTTTGGGTATGAAACTAACCAGTGACGGCTGAAATCCGTCATAGCGGTAGAACTCACAGATACCTTCATTTTGACTGGTTATGGCTCTCGTAACTCTAAACGAGCGAAGAGTTATGGCCCTCCAAAGAATCGATTTCCACAGGGTGCAACATCTGCGGTGCATGGTGCAACATCCGTCCAAAATGACGAAACCGTGCCGTACGACCTTTAGAAATGGGTGCATGGATTTGAAACGGTGCAGTACCATGGTGCACCACTCTCCAGCGATGGTAAATCATAGACCAGCCACGGGGATCCCGTTTTACAGAAAAAATCCACGTGACGAAAAAATGAAGGGTAAAAAACTTCATTGACCCGATTGAGGTTCGGATAGGATTTTTTGGGTATGAAACTAACCGGTGACGGCAGAAAGTTGTCATAGCTGTAGAACTCACAGATACCTTCGTTTTGACTGGTTATGGCTCCCGTAACTCTAAACGAGCCAAGAGTTATGGCCCTCCGAATAATCGATATCCATAGGGTGCAACATCTACGGTGCAAGGTGCAACATCCGTCCAAAATGACGAAACCGTGCCGTACGACCTTTAGAAATGGGTGCATGGATTTGAAACGGTGCAGTACCATGGTGCACCACTCTCCAGCGATGGTAAATCATTGACCAGCCACGGGGATCCCGTATTACAGAAAAAATCCACGTGACGTAAAAACGAAGGGTAAAAAACATCCATGAACCGATTGAGGTTCGGATAGGATTTTTTGGGTATGAAACTAACCAGTGATGGCTGAAAGCTGTCATAGCTGTAGAACTCATAGATACCTTCGTTTTGTCTGGTTATGGCTCCCGTAACTCTAAACGAGCCAAGAGTTATGGCCCTCCGAATAATCGATATCCATAGGGTGCAACATCTACGATGCAAGGTGCAACATCCGTCCAAAATGACGAAACCGTGCCGTACGACCTTTAGAAATGGGTACATGGATTTGAAATGGTGCAGTACCATGGTGCACCACTCTCCAGCGATGGTAAATCATAGACCAGCCACGGGGATCCCGTTTTACAGAAAAAATCCACGTGTCGAAAAAATGAAGGGTAAAAAACTTCCTTGACCCGATTGAGGTTCGGATAGGATTTTTTGGGTATGAAACTAACCGGTGACGGCAGAAAGATGTCATAGCTGTAGAACTCACAGATACCTTCGTTTTGACTGGTTATGGCTCCCGTAACCCTAAACCAGCCAAGAGTTATGACCCTCCGAATAATAGATATCCATAGGGTGCAACATCTACGGCGCAAGGTGCAACATCCGTCCAAAATGACGAAACCGTGCCGTACGACCTTTAGAAATGGGTGCATGGATTTGAAACGGTGCAGTACCATGGTGCACCACTCTCCAGCGATGGTAAATCATTGACCAGCCACGGGGATCCCGTTTTACAGAAAAAATCCACGTGACGAAAAAACGAAGGGTAAAAAACTTCCATGACCCGATTGAGGTTCGGATAGGATTTTTTGGGTATGAAACTCACCTGTGACGGCTGAAAGCAGTCATGGCTGTAGAACTCGCAGATACCTTCATTTTGACTGGTTATGGCTCTCGTAACTCTAAACGAGCGAAGAGTTATGGCCCTCCAAAGAATCGATTTCCACAAGGTGCAACATCTGCGGTGCATGGTGCAACATCCGTCCAAAATGACGAAACCGTGCCGTACGACCTTTAGGAATGGGTGCATGGATTTGAAACGGTACAGCACCATGGTGCACCACTCTCCAGCGATTGAAAATCGTTGACCAGCCACGGGGATCCCGTTTTACAGAAAAAATCCACGTGACGAAAAAACGAAGGGTAAAAAACTTCCATGACCCGATTGAGGTTCGGATAGGATTTTTTGGGTATGAATCTAACCAGTGACGGCTGAAAGCCGTCATAGCTGTAGAACTCACATATACCTTCGTTTTGACTGGTTATGGCTCCCCTAACTCTAAACGAGCCAAGAGTTATGGCCCTCCGAAGAATCGATTTCCACAGGGTGCAACATCTGCGGTGCAAGGTGCAACATCCGTCCAAAATGATGAAACCGTGCCGTACGACCTTTAGAAATGGGTGCACGGATTTGAAACGGTGCAGTACCATGGTGCACCACTCTCCAGCGATGGTAAATCATTGACCAGCCACGGGGATCCCGTTTTACAGAAAAATTCCACGTGACGAAAAAACGAAGGGTAAAAACTTCCTTGACCCGATTGAGGTTCGGATAGCATTTTTTGGGTATGAAACTAACCAGTGATGGCTGAAAGCTGTCATAGCTGTAGAACTCACAGATACCTTCGTTTTGACTGGTTATGGCTCCCGTAACTCTAAACGAGCCAAGAGTTATGGCCCTCCGAATAATCGATATCCTTAGGGTGCAACATCTATGGTGCAAGGTGCAACATCCGTCCAAAATGACGAAACCGTGCCGTACGACCATTAGAAATGGGTGCATGGATTTGAAACGGTGCAGTACCATGGTGCACCACTCTCCAGCGATGGTAAATCATTGACCAGCCAAGGGGATCCCGTTTTACAGAAAAAATCCACGTGACGAAAAAACGAAGGGTAAAAAACTTCCATGACCCGATTGAGGTTCGGATAGGATTTTTTGGGTATGAAACTAACCAGTGACGGCTGAAAGCAGTCATAGCTGTAGAACTCGCAGATACCTTCGTTTTGACTGGTTATGTGTGACGACCGCCCATGACTCCCGCACCAAAACAAGGGAATAGTGCGCTGAAAAGTGTGCAAGGCAGCCATGGACGATAGTCAGGGTAAAATAAAATCGCAGAATCTCTATCGTACAACTCACAGCGCATGGATAAAATACAATAGAGAAATATAATGTAGTGAATCTCCATAGAACAAAACATCATCATAAAAGCAACACAGTAGTTTTATACAATCATCTCAATAAATCCATACATCAAGACCTCACTACAAAACACTCATCAAATACAGCAGCGGATACCCAGTACATATAAGAAATAATATGCATAGCCTCCTGCTCGTCTTCGTCATCATCAGCGGAGAACTCTAAGCACAGCACCTGCCACCTGCTACCTAGTCTGCCCATCCCAACATGGATGAACAGCCCAAGGTAATAAGAGGAGACATAAAACCTTGAGTCAGACAAAGTCTTAGTGAGCAGTAAATTAACTATCAAACATACCAAAAGAGCATAAGGAATAAAAGGAATAGGAACCAAACCATCCCACTCCACCTCTTTCTACAGTGATAGCCCCCAGACACACACTAAAGAGAAGCAAGCATAACATAGCAGATAATTAAAGTAAAGCAATAACCACTCGAGTCAAGGACGATGCTTTCCAGATACAAACCCCCAAGGCCTAAACCAAGATCAGATAAGCACCCAGAAAACACCGCTCTTGAAGCCGAATGATAATACAACCAAACATCCATGACTCTGGCTATCACTGTTATCATTGCCTTGATTTCACCGTTAATTGAATGGCTGGCCCGTTATTTCATCCATCGGCCAAGGGCTAATGGTAACCCCGGTTTTAGACATAACTCCGCACGTCATCATGACCCGTGCCTAAGCCGAACGTATCAGCCCAGAGTACTAGCACGTCATCGTGACCCGTGCCTGGAACGTCATCGTGACCCGTTCCAACGTACCCTTGCTTTGAGTATGCTAGAACCTTCAACAACGATGAGATCTTAGCCTCCTAGTCATCCTCCTCGACGACTATTTCCATACTAGTTCAAGCGCCTCTCAAGCTAACCATTATCCACCCCAACCCGGACCGCATCACCGAGTTATAACTTTGCACGTCGTCATGACCCGTGCTTGGAACGTCTTCGTGACCCGTCCCATCACAACATATGTCTTGCCTCATCACATCATAGCAAAGTCTCTCATCTTGGAACGCCATCATGACCCGTCCCATCTTAACATCACACTTCGCTTCATCGCACCATAGCAAAGTTCCATCTCGATCTCATGCTTTGCTTCCTCGCATCATGGCAAAGGCCATTATCATCGAATCCATCCATATGAGCTTCCACATCCGCTTCATATGCTACAGGCAGCTTCCACCATTCAAGAGCCTTTCCACTTAGCTTTTGAATCATCTCGAACCATCTTGTTCCAAATCAACCATTAGCTAACTTGAAACAATCCAAATCAATCATCAATACAAACAATCAAGCATTCAAACAAGATCTAACAAGCAATATCAATAATAATGGCAATTTCGTAAATAGATGAGCAAAAGTCCAACATATGTGGAATCATGGTTTTTAGCATAGATCTATTAAATCTAAAACATGGGTTTTGTCTCTAATACTTATTAAATGAACTTGCATAAGTAAACATCTTCAAAAATGATGGATCTACATGCAGACTTTAGGAAAATGCGAGAAAACACTATCTTAAACACATAAACTAGCCACCAATCCCATATACTCCCTTGGATCCGCGTGAGAGATAACTACCACTCACCAAATCACCCAAACACTCCAAAAACAACACGCTTCAGATCTGGACAGCGAAGATCAAGGTTTGATCCGGCAATATCTCGCTCAAATCGACGAATTCTTGCTCGAACGGATGAAGATCTTCAACTCTGGCACTTGGATCTTCGATCTCGATCTTCGATCTTGGATGGATGTTAGATCT
Source organism: Allium cepa (assembly GCA_030765085.1). NCBI lineage: Eukaryota > Viridiplantae > Streptophyta > Magnoliopsida > Asparagales > Amaryllidaceae > Allium > Allium cepa. The sequence goes on along the minus strand of CM060943.1, from coordinate 28,629,484 downwards.
AGATTAGAATGGAGAAAAGAAGATGAAGAAATGTTGTAGACAAGTCTTCAAAATGGCAGCACTTCGTCGCTTCAAAATCCGGTGCCAAAAAGTGAGCCGAACCCCTCTATTTATAGGCTGGAACCTCCATGAGTCGTCGCTTTTAAGTCGTCGCCGACCCAACTCCTGAGTCGTCCCCGACTCATCCCATGCCGACTCAACACAGCCACTCACACGACTCAACAACCCAGACACGGCCTAACGACCTACGACTCAAGCCTTCTAACGACTCACCATACCAAGATACCAGGTCATACGACTCAACCAGGGTGCCGACTTAACTACATACGACTCATCAATGCCGACCTATCCCCTATCCAAACTAACCCTAAGTCGCTAACGACTCAACTGGTCTCACCGACTCAACCCAAGACCGACCTAACGACTCAACTAAGACGCGACTCAAGACCCCTTTGCCGACTCAACATGAGTCGTTTACGACTCATTACCATGCCGACCTAACCTTTCAACGACTCAAGACCTAAACCCCTTAAGCCGCTAACCCATGAGTCGTCTATCCCTTAAGTCGGCCAACCCTATAACCTGTTGACCCTATGAGTCGGCCACGACTCATCTTGCTAACCCGTTTAGGTCCTAAGTCGGTCACCAATCCTTAAACCGCTGCCTACCTTAACTCGGTCCCTATGAGTCGGTCACGACTCATCACCTAACTTAGCTATGCCTATGAGTCGGTCACGACTCAAACCTTAACTCGGCTATGCCCATGAGTCGCTCACCACCTTGACTCGCCTACGGCTTAAACACCAATCCTATGAGTCAGCCCTCTATGAGTCGGTCGTGACTCATTACTTAACACACGAGTTATTTTCCAATACGACTCAGGCTAGGAACACCACAAACAATACTAACGACCTGCAAATTCTACGATTTATCGACACGTAAAATACGGGTCGTTACATTCTCTCCCCCTTAGGAATTTCGCCCCCGAAATTCCAAGCAAACCACAGCAATCACAATTATTCCGCATGCCTGCCATCCATAGCAATCAACAAACCATGCATCCAATTCTAGCCTAGCATGCAGAATTCTAAGACTTAGAACAAGCTACAAATTCATGAGATGTCACGACACTTTAGGGCCATACCTTGAAGAGTCCGGGATGAGCTGCCTTCATCCTCTCTTCCTCCTCCCATGTACAGTCGTTAACATCATCACTCCATTATACCTTGAGCAACGTAATCGTCTTCCTCCTAAGCTGTTTCGTATCGGTATCAACAATACGAAGCGGCTTACGAGGTCTCGTAACCACGGGATCAACCTCTAAGTCTTCACAGCTATCAGCAGAAACCACCGTAGTAGGGTTGTGCACATACTTCCGTAGATAAGACACGTGAAAAACATTGTGCACACCCGCCATCTTTTCCGGTAACTCCAATCTATAAGCGAGCTTTCCAATTCGCTCAATAATCGGGAATGGTCCAACAAATCTCGGAGTTAACTTCCCTTTCTTCCTGAATCTAATAACATTCTTCAATGGAGAAATCTTCACAAAAACCATATCGCCCACGTCGAATTCCAAATCCTTTCGACGATTGTCGGCATAACTTTTCTGACGATCTTGGGCTGCCTTCATTCTTTGCCGAATGATCTCTATACAATCCGAGGTCTGTCGAATCATCTCTGGCCCAAGTATCAACTTTTCTCCAGTTTCCAACCAACATGTCGGAGAGTTACACGGTCTTCCATACAATGCTTCATATGGTGCCATACCAATGCTCGACTGATAACTGTTATTATAAGCAAACTCCACCAAATGAAGGTGATCTTCCCATGATCCTCCGAAGTCCAAAACACATGCTCTAAGAAGATCTTCCAAAACTCGGTTGACTCTCTCAGTTTGACCATCTGTTTGAGGGTGATAAGCTGTACTCAAACACAACTCGGTTCCCAAAACTTCCTGGAAGCTCTTCCAAAATCCACTAGTGAACAATGGATCTCGATCGCTCACTATACTCTTCGGAACTCCATGGAATCGAACAATCCACTTCACATACAGCTCAGCCAACTTCGATGCAGTCCTAGTCGATCGAACAGGAATGAACCTTGCACTCTTGGTCAAACGATCTACTATGACCCAAATCCCTTCATTCCCCGCTCTTGTCCTAGGTAGACCATCGATAAAATCCATCGACACTTGCTCCCACTTCCATGTAGGAATCTCTAATGGCTGAAGCAATCCACTGGGCTTCTTCTGCTCAGCTTTCACCAACTGGCAGTTCATACACTTGGAAATAAAACTTCCAACATCCTTCTTCATACCTTCCCAGTAGTAGGTTCTCTTCATATCCCGATACATCTTATTTCCACCTGGATGAATCGTCAACTTCGAGTGATGACTCTCCCTTAGAACCTCATCTCTCAATCCATCAATATCGGGAACAACCAATCGTCCTTGCTTTCGAAGCCAACCCTCTCGATCGACCTCGAATCCCTTATCCTTTTCCGGATCCAATCCGGATTCCAAATCACGGATAATCTTGACAAGCTTATCATCTCGCTTTTGTCCCTTGCCAATCCTTTCCACAAGAGTAGGCCTTATTGATAAGTTTGCCAATATCTCAGGTTCCAATTCACATCTAGGCCTGAAATCAAATCCAGCCAAATACTCGAGACTCTTCCATTCCGAAAACATGGCTCCCAAACCCGCATGTCTTCGACTTAACGCATCAGCCACTGCGTTACCTTTTCCCGGAGTATAGGCTATACCAAAATCATACGATGCTAAGAACTCTAGCCACCTTTGCTGTCGAAGATTCAAATCCTTTTGGGAGAACAGATACTTCAACGACTTATGATCTGTGAACAACTCGAATCTAACTCCCAATAGATAATGTCTCCACATCTTCAAAGCAAACACCATCGCCGCTAACTCCAAATCATTAGTCGGATAATTCCTTTCATGCGGCTTCAGTTGTCGACTAGCATACGCAACAACTTTACCTTTCTGCATTAGCACTGCTCCAAGTCCAGTGCCACATGCATCGGTGTAAACCACCATCTCATCATTCCCACTAGGAATAGTCAAAACAGGAGCACTCGTCAGTCGCTCTTTCAGGATTACGAAAGCTTGCTCACACTTATCATCCCATCTGAACACTTGGTTCTTTTTCGTCAATCCTGTCAACGGTGCAGCTATCTTGGAAAAGTCTTTGATAAACCGACGATAATATCCTGCTAATCCAAGAAAACTTCTCACTTCAGATGCATTCTTAGGTCTAACCCAATCCTGGATTGCTGCCACCTTAGCGGGGTCAACCGCTATTCCATTTCCAGAAATAACATGGCCTAAGAACCTCACTTCACTCTTCCAGAAGTGACACTTCGAAAACTTAGCCTTTAGCTGATGTTTCCGCAGGATTTCCAAAACAATCCTCAAGTGCGTCTTGTGCTCTTCTTCAGTTCTGGAATAAACCAAAATATCATCCACGAACACAAGCACGAACTTATTCAACTGATCTCTGAACACTCTATTCATAAGATCCACAAAATATGCTAGTGCGTTAGTCAATCCAAACGGCATAACCAGCCACTCATAAAACCCGGATGGTGTCCTGAAAGCAGTCTTCGGCACACTATCCTTCGCCACTCTCAACTGGTGAAATCCCGTTGCTAAATCCATCTGAGAAAACACCTTAGCCTCGTGAAGCTGGTCAAACAAGTCATCTATTCTCGGCAATGGATACTTGTTCTTCTTAGTCACCTTATTCAGCTCACGATAATCCACACACAACCTCAACGATCCATCCGCTTTGGTTGCGAACACAACTGGCGCACCCCATTCGGACACACTTCTCCGAATGAATCCTTTCCGCAAAAGGTCATCATCTTGCACCTTCAGCTCTTGCTGCTCCCTCGGTGGCATCCGCCTAAGAGGCATCACAACAGGTCTGGCTCCCTCAACTAGATCGATACGAAACTCGATCTCCCTATGCGGCGGCAACCCTTTGACTTCGTCAAAGACATCCTCAAATCCATTCACAATAGGCACCGATGAAAGTCCATCCCGTGGAACAACCAGCGAATACATGAAGCTCATGAAGACGCCTTCTTCATGCTTACATCGTATCACAACCTTTCGCCCATCCACATTCCCAACTGTCACCTCCAGCCTCTCACAATCAATCCTAGCCGCATACTTCCTAAGCCAGTCCATACCCAAAATAATTCCGAACCCCGCAAAGTTCAGAACAAAGCAATCACAAACAAACGAGCAATCATGACTCGACACAACTAGACCACGGCATATCATACACAAACCAGACAACTCTTCAACTGAATTAGTTACAACCAATGGTCTATCAATAATATCCAGCTCCAAACCCAACCAGTCTACAAGATTATTACAAACAAGAGAATACAACACTCCAGTGTCAAACAATACTGTTATCCCAACTTTTGGCAAAGTTGAGATATCCAAAATTTACTAGAAATCAATGATTACTATTCATGAATATCGACCATGCATTGCAGGATAACCATGGATATCGATGAATTTCGTCCGAGTCCGGAATGGGCAACAATTCATAGGACATGACAAGAAAGATCATAGGAACCTGCATTCCAAATTTCAAGTCAATCCGAGGTCGTATGCTCAAGTTATGATGGAATCAAGATAAGAGGAATTGACATTGCTCGGTTCGAACCCACAGTGTTCGAACCCATCATATTCGAAACCATCACACTACCTACGTTCGAACCCGTCTGGTTCGAACCCAAGAAATAAGGCCGCGCCTCGAATCCATAAGCATTTGCCCAATTCGAATCGATGGAGTTCGTATCCATCGGTTCGAAACCATCTAGTTCGAACCCATCTGCGTTCGAACCGATAGCCCAGCCATGCCACACTCGAACCCATCGGGTTCGAGTCCATCTAGTCCGAAACCATTAGCCTCGACTCCACTTCGAACCCAACTAGTTCGAACCCATCACAAAACCTAGCTTCGAACCCATCACAAAGCCATGCTTCGAACCCATCCGTGATATCATCTTCGAACCCATCCTGAGAAGCCTCATTCGAACCCACGGGGTCAACCAACCTTGATGACGTGTCTTCCATCGGTTCGACTGCGCCGAGATATATGGAGTCGAAGCGGTCAACACGGAGAGAAGTCCGGATCGGTTCGAAACTCGCGCTCCACGTCACCACGAAGTCGCGTGCCACACTGGTTTCGAAATCATCGTTTCAAGCAACAGGGGTTCGAACGCAACAGCCTCACCGTGAAGTCAATTTCGAACCCTGCATATCTCCTAACCTACTGATCCAAATGCCATGAAATTTTCACAGATGCTTCCACACATGATGAAGAATGTCCACGCCAAATTTCACCTCGATTGGATGAATTCTTGATCGGTTCGAATGGAGTTCGAACCGATGCCAAAGTGGGCCCAAACTTCCCGAGACCGTACGTATGGGCCCCCTCACGTGCCAGAAGAGTTCTCCCAAGTTTTCAGCAAGATATCAGCAGCCTACGTCTATAAATAGACCTCCAGGTCATTCAGAAAAAGGAGGATCTTTCCGCCATTGAACGCCAAGACTCTGCCGGATTCAAGTTTAACTATCAGAACCACCGTTGTACTTGAATTTCAGAACTACAATTCATTGTAATCCGCTGTAATCGATTGTAATCAGCGAAGAACATCAATAAAAGGAAAAACCTTTGAAGTGGACGTAGGCCGGAGATAGCCGAACCACTATAAAATCGTGTGTTCTTGTTTACATTTACTGCTTTACTGCTTAGATCTGTGATTTGTGTTTGGATATTGCTGATTTATATTCGAACACTGGTGCTTTCACATTCATCGGGGTTTGTGACCAATTTTGGCGCAAACACTTTGGTGCTTTCACTGAGAGGAACTAGCACCCGCTACATCAGAATTCGGAATTCAGAAACTCCAATCCAGAGACAATGACTCGACAAACGAGACAGAGAGTTGATAGGAGCCAACAAGGAGGAAGCCAAGAAGCATCCTCTGGATCAAGAGAAGGACCTGCTTCCGTTTATATCACCAGAGACGAGATGGAGGCTATGGCCAATTCAGTACGCGAAAGCATAATGAAGAGTCAACAGGAAATGCTGCAAAATTTCCTCGAGCAGATTAGGACAGCAAACATGCAAAACCTTGGACCAACTACAACAGCTACGAGTGCGGGACAAGGAATCAGGATTGCAGAAGCTAACGAAGGACAGGCTCAAGGCCAGAATACAGGGATTGAAGGTGGTCAGCAAGGCCTTGGGGGCAGACCCTCAGGGTCCGATACTGGAAGACCAACGGATGAAGCTCAACAAGCTGGAGCCAATGCATACGCCAACGAGCCACCAGAAGAATACGTACCAGAATTCCCTTCAAGGCTCGGGGGGCAGGACAGAAACTTGACAAGGGGGCGACCCCTAGACGGAGATGAGAGAATGATAGGCCTCATGCGAAGAATCATGAGAGGAGGATTGCCTAGCGGAGGCCTAGAAGAAGTTAGTCGGAGCCCATTCGCTCCAAACATCAGAAATGCCAGGAACCCTCCAAAGTTCAAGCTACCAACGCTGGATCCTTACGACGGGAGGTCAGACCCAACCATGCATATCACAAGATATATCAGGCACATGGAAGTGCTGGGGGCATCCGAAGAAGTAATGGCACGGTGCTTCCCCCTATATTTGACAGATTTAGCTTCACTATGGTTCAGACAACTAGAGACTGGATCAATCAGAACATGGAGCGAGCTCGTTGATTGCTTCATGAGACAATTCAGGGTCCATGTGACGCGACCCAAAAGTGTGATGACCTTAGCAACAATCAAGCAAAGGACCGGAGAGTCCATAAAAGATTTTCTACTCAGATTCAATGTGACAGTGACTTCTGTGGATCGCCCGGATCCATCAATGATTTTAATGGCGGCGGTGGCAGGAGTCGCAGAAGGCACAAGATTCAAAGATTCTCTAACTAAGGATCCACCGCAAAATCTTGGAGAGTTCTTTCATAAAGCCGAGAAGTTCATTCGGTTAGAAGAATCACAAGCCGAGAGTCGTGAAATAAACGCTACGAAAAGCATAGGAACCTCTGGAGAGCAGTCCGGAGCGGACAAGGGAAAGAGAAAACAGGATGACAGACATGACGGTCCTGATAAACGGAAGAAATTCCGAGAACCAAGATTCAGGCAGTACACAGATCTGAATGCAAGCCTAGAAAGAGTCTTCACTGAAACCAGGGGACACCTTCACTATCGAAAGCCGCCTGTGAGGGATCCCACTGAGCGGGAGCGCGGGACTGGAAAATATTGCCTATTCCATGAGCTGGATGGGCACACCACAGATGAATGCCGTCACCTGAAGGATGAGGTGGAAGAGCACGCTAGGGGTGGTAGATTACCGCAGTATGTCAGGGAACGGACAGCAGCAACAAGGCATGAACAACTACCGCCTCCACCTTGCAGGAACGATCCTGGATCGGGATCACGACTCGTCATCGACTGATCAAAGATGGCAAGGGCCAAGTCCAGGATTTGGACTTCGGTCGAATAACTTTATTTAGATTTATTTTCAGAATAAAACGGTTACTCCACTTACACATGCACGGGAACCGGAGAGATCCCTAGGCATGCTCTGAGATGGAGATAAACCGCCACGCCCGGAGAGGCAATCCTTAGTTTTTTCTTGATGTTTGAGATTGAACATCTAGAACTTGAATTTTAACAAATGAATTGGAACTTCTTGCAATAAACCTTTTGACCGGAGAGTCAAAGGATGAACATTAACTACCAATATAACCATGATCGCTTTATGACCCTATCCGGAGAGACGGGGTCCGAAGGCAAGAAGTGAGTTGCTTCGCCGGAGAGCGACAGGATCGACTCGCTTATACAAGACAGATCGCCTTCACCCGGAGAGGTGGATCCATATGGCAAGAAGTGAGTTGCTTCGCCGGAGAGCGACAGGATCGACTCACTTATCGTCGTTTCCCCTTCACCGGAGAGTGACAGGATGGGATCCGACAAGAGTCCGGAGAGACTGTGATCGGCCGATGAATCAGGTCATGACATCGCTTAATGTTCAGATACACTGAACCGGAGTGCAAGAAGTGAGTTGCTTCGCCGGAGAGCGACAGGATCAACTCACTTAAGCGCTGTTTCCCCTTCACCGGAGAGTGACAGGATGGGATCCAGCAAGAGCCCGGAGAGGCTATGATCGGTCCCGAACGACCATGATATCGCTATACGTCCTAACTGGGACCAGAGTGCAAGGGATAGAAGGCAACGCCAGAGAGCATAGGATCTTTCTATTCAATCACTGAGTCTAGAATGGACTCAGTAAGGGTTTAGAGCAGCCAATAATAGTCCAGAGAGACTACGAAACTTCATTCTCAGCTTCTACGAAAAACAAACAAATGCTGATTTGGCTTCGAACAGCCACAAACTTGATTGATAATGCCACAGCTATCAATGAAACATGAATTTATTACACTTGATATGAGACCGTTCAAAACAAACCTTTTACAAAAAGGCATGTTTTGGGGGGCAAAGTGTTATCCCAACTTTTGGCAAAGTTGAGATATCCAAAATTTACTAGAAATCAATGATTACCATTCATGAATATCGACCATGCATTGCAGGATAACCATGGATATCGATGAATTTCGTCCGAGTCCGGAATGGGCAACAATTCATAGGACATGACAAGAAAGATCATAGGAACCTGCATTCCAAATTTCAAGTCAATCCGAGGTCGTATGCTCAAGTTATGATGGAATCAAGATAAGAGGAATTGACATTGCTCGGTTCGAACCCACAGTGTTCGAACCCATCATATTCGAAACCATCACACTACCTACGTTCGAACCCGTCTGGTTCGAACCCAAGAAATAAGGCCGCGCCTCGAATCCATAAGCATTTGCCCAATTCGAATCGATGGAGTTCGTATCCATCGGTTCGAAACCATCTAGTTCGAACCCATCTGCGTTCGAACCGATAGCCCAGCCATGCCACACTCGAACCCATCGGGTTCGAGTCCATCTAGTCCGAAACCATTAGCCTCGACTCCACTTCGAACCCAACTAGTTCGAACCCATCACAAAACCTAGCTTCGAACCCATCACAAAGCCATGCTTCGAACCCATCCGTGATATCATCTTCGAACCCATCCTGAGTAGCCTCATTCGAACCCACGGGGTCAACCAACCTTGATGACGTGTCTTCCATCGGTTCGACTGCGCCGAGATATATGGAGTCGAAGCGGTCAACACGGAGAGAAGTCCGGATCGGTTCGAAACTCGCGCTCCACGTCACCACGAAGTCGCGTGCCACACTGGTTTCGAAATCATCGTTTCAAGCAACAGGGGTTCGAACGCAACAGCCTCACCGTGAAGTCAATTTCGAACCCTGCATATCTCCTAACCTACTGATCCAAATGCCATGAAATTTTCACAGATGCTTCCAAACATGATGAAGAATGTCCACGCCAAATTTCACCTCGATTGGATGAATTCTTGATCGGTTCGAATGGAGTTCGAACCGATGCCAAAGTGGGCCCAAACTTCCCGAGACCGTACGTATGGGCCCCCTCACGTGCCAGAAGAGTTCTCCCAAGTTTTCAGCAAGATATCAGCAGCCTACGCCTATAAATAGACCTCCAGGTCATTCAGAAAAAGGAGGATCTTTCCGCCATTGAACGCCAAGACTCTGCCGGATTCAAGTTTAACTATCAGAACCACCGTTGTACTTGAATTTCAGAACTACAATTCATTGTAATCCGCTGTAATCGATTGTAATCAGCGAAGAACATCAATAAAAGGAAAAACCTTTGAAGTGGACGTAGGCCGGAGATAGCCGAACCACTATAAAATCGTGTGTTCTTGTTTACATTTACTGCTTTACTGCTTAGATCTGTGATTTGTGTTTGGATATTGCTGATTTATATTCGAACACTGGTGCTTTCACATTCATCGGGGTTTGTGACCAATTTTGGCGCAAACAAATACCCTAACTGGAACAGCACAAAGTGTACCTTAAACCACTACACTCTTCTCCTTCTCTTCCACAGTAGGAGCTTTTGAGGTTGAAGGAACAACTCTCAACACATAGGCTTGCTCAACCTGCTTAACCTTTGGCGGCTCTGGACAATCCTTCCTAAAATGCCCTGGCTTATCACAGTTGTAACACTTTCCCTGCACCTTTGGATTTCCACAGTCTTTCGAAATATGGCCCTTCTGCTGACAATTGTAGCAGGTCACCCCGCCCTTCTGCTTCTTTTGGTCACTCTTACCCTTTTTCTGCTGCTGCCTCTTCTTCTTGTTTCCGCCTTGTGGTGTTTTAAACCCTTCCTTGGTTAAAACAACAGCAGGTTCTTCTTTAGGAAACAAGTTCCTATGCCTGGAAGCCTTCTCCATAAGCTCTTCAAATGAATTGTCCAGATAATCCGCCAACTGTCTCTTCACAATTGAAGACACCATAGCCTCGAACTTAGCAGCATGATCAACAGCTCCTTCAGCTGCACAACCTTCCCTAACAGCTTGTCCCTCCTCTAGACTCATCCTTAATATCTACAAAAAAAGAATGATTAGAACACCTTAAGAAATAACTGCATAAGGAGTTCACATCCATCTAAGCTACTATATTTTATATAGTAATCATCCATCAAAATACAATTACGTCTCTCATACGTAGTTACGTCAGCGAGCGTTGGCTAAAATCGATTAACCAAAGCTCTGATACCAAATGTGACGACCGCCCATGACTCCCGCACCAAAACAAGGGAATAGTGCGCTGAAAAGTGTGCAAGGCAGCCATGGACGATAGTCAGGGTAAAATAAAATCGCAGAATCTCTATCGTACAACTCACAGCGCATGGATAAAATACAATAGAGAAATATAATGTAGTGAAGCTCCATAGAACAAAACATCATCATAAAAGCAACACAGTAGTTTTATACAATCATCTCAATAAATCCATACATCAAGACCTCACTACAAAACACTCATCAAATACAGCAGCGGATACCCAGTACATATAAGAAATAATATGCATAGCCTCCTGCTCGTCTTCGTCATCATCAGCGGAGAACTCTAAGCACAGCACCTGCCACCTGCTACCTAGTCTGCCCATCCCAACATGGATGAACAGCCCAAGGTAATAAGAGGAGACATAAAACCTTGAGTCAGACAAAGTCTTAGTGAGCAGTAAATTAACTATCAAACATACCAAAAGAGCATAAGGAATAAAAGGAATAGGAACCAAACCATCCCACTCCACCTCTTTCTACAGTGATAGCCCCCAGACACACACTAAAGAGAAGCAAGCATAACATAGCAGATAATTAAAGTAAAGCAATAACCACTCGAGTCAAGGACGATGCTTTCCAGATACAAACCCCCAAGGCCTAAACCAAGATCAGATAAGCACCCAGAAAACACCGCTCTTGAAGCCGAATGATAATACAACCAAACATCCATGACTCTGGCTATCACTGTTATCATTGCCTTGATTTCACCGTTAATTGAATGGCTGGCCCGTTATTTCATCCATCGGCCAAGGGCTAATGGTAACCCCGGTTTTAGACATAACTCCGCACGTCATCATGACCCGTGCCTAAGCCGAACGTATCAGCCCAGAGTACTAGCACTTCATCGTGACCCGTGCCTGGAACGTCATCGTGACCCGTTCCAACGTACCCTTGCTTTGAGTATGCTAGAACCTTCAACAACGATGAGATCTTAGCCTCCTAGTCATCCTCCTCGACGACTATTTCCATACTAGTTCAAGCGCCTCTCAAGCTAACCATTATCCACCCCAACCCGGACCGCATCACCGAGTTATAACTTTGCACGTCGTCATGACCCGTGCTTGGAACGTCTTCGTGACCCGTCCCATCACAACATATGTCTTGCCTCATCACATCATAGCAAAGTCTCTCATCTTGGAACGCCATCATGACCCGTCCCATCTTAACATCACACTTCGCTTCATCGCACCATAGCAAAGTTCCATCTCGAACTCATGCTTTGCTTCCTCGCATCATGGCAAAGACCATTATCATAGAATCCATCCATATGAGCTTCCACATCCGCTTCATATGCTACAGGCAGCTTCCACCATTCAAGAGCCTTTCCACTTAGCTTTTGAATCATCTCGAACCATCTTGTTCCAAATCAACCATTAGCTAACTTGAAACAATCCAAATCAATCATCAATACAAACAATCAAGCATTCAAACAAGATCTAACAAGCAATATCAATAATAATGGCAATTTCGTAAATAGATGAGCAAAAGTCCAACATATGTGGAATCATGGTTTTTAGCATAGATCTATTAAATCTAAAACATGGGTTTTGTCTCTAATACTTATTAAATGAACTTGCATAAGTAAACATCTTCAAAAATGATGGATCTACATGCAGACTTTAGGAAAATGCGAGAAAACACTATCTTAAACACATAAACTAGCCACCAATCCCATATACTCCCTTGGATCCGCGTGAGAGATAACTACCACTCACCAAATCACCCAAACACTCCAAAAACAACACGCTTCAGATCTGGACAGCGAAAATCAAGGTTTGATCCGGCAATATCTCGCTCAAATCGACGAATTCTAGCTCGAACGGATGAAGATCTTCAACTCTGGCACTTGGATCTTCAATCTCGATCTTCGATCTTGGATGGATGTTAGATCTAGATTAGAATGGAGAAAAGAAGATGAAGAAATGTTGTAGACAAGTCTTCAAAATTGCAGCACTTCGTCGCTTCAAAATCCGGTGCCAAAAAGTGAGCCGAACCCCTCTATTTATAGGCTGGAACCTCCATGAGTCGTCGCTTTTAAGTCGTCGCCGACCCAACTCCTGAGTCGTCCCCGACTCATCCCATGCCGACTCAACACAGCCACTCACACGACTCAACAACCCAGACACGGCCTAACGACCTACGACTCAAGCCTTCTAACGACTCACCATACCAAGATACCAGGTCATACGACTCAACCAGGGTGCCGACTTAACTACATACGACTCATCAATGCCGACCTATCCCCTATCCAAACTAACCCTAAGTCGCTAACGACTCAACTGGTCTCACCGACTCAACCCAAGACCGACCCAACGACTCAACTAAGACGCGACTCAAGACCCCTTTGCCGACTCAACATGAGTCGTTTACGACTCATTACCATGCCGACCTAACTTTTCAACGACTCAAGACCTAAACCCCTTAAGCCGCTAACCCATGAGTCGTCTATCCCTTAAGTCGGCCAACCCTATAACCTGTTGACCCTATGAGTCGGCCACGACTCATCTTGCTAACCCGTTTAGGTCCTAAGTCGGTCACCAATCCTTAAACCGCTGCCTACCTTAACTCGGTCCCTATGAGTCAGTCACGACTCATCACCTAACTTAGCTATGCCTATGAGTCGGTCACGACTCAAACCTTAACTCGGCTATGCCCATGAGTCGCTCACCACCTTGACTCGCCTACGGCTTAAACACCAATCCTATGAGTCAGCCCTCTATGAGTCGGTCGTGACTCATTACTTAACACACGAGTTATTTTCCAATACGACTCAGGCTAGGAACATCACAAACAATACTAACGACCTGCACATTCTACGATTTATCGACACGTAAAATACGGGTCGTTACATTATGGCTCCCGTAACTCTAAACGAGCCTAGAGTTATGGCCCTCCGAAGAATCGATTTCCACAGGGTGCAACATCTGCGGTGCAAGGTGCAACATCCGTCCAAAATGATGAAACCGTGTCGTACGACCTTTAGAAATGGGTGCATGGATTTGAAACGGTGCAGTACCATGGTGCACCACTCTCCAGCGACGGTAAATCATAGACCAGCCACGGGGATCCCGTGTTACAGAAAAAATCCACGTGACGAAAAAATGAAGGGTAAAAAACTTCCTTGACCCGATTGAGGTTCGGATAGGATTTTTTGGGTATGAAACTAACCGGTGACGGCAGAAAGTTGTCATAGCTGTAGAACTCACAAATACCTTCGTTTTGACTGGTTATGGCTCCCGTAACTCTAAACGAGCCAAGAGTTATGGCCCTCCGAATAATCGATATCCTTAGGGTGCAACATCTACGGTGCAAGGTGCAACATCCGTCCAAAATGACGAAACCGTGTCGTACGACCTATAGAAATGGGTGCATGGATTTGAAACGGTGCAGTACCATGGTGCACCACTCTCCAGCGATGGTAAATCATAGACCAGCCAAGGGGATCCCGTTTTACAGAAAAAAATCCACGTGACGAAAAAACGAAGGGTAAAAAACTTCCATGACCCGATTGAGGTTCGGATAGGATTTTTTGGGTATGAAACTAACCAGTGACGGCTGAAAGCAGTCATAGCTGTAGAACTCGCAGATACCTTCGTTTTGACTGGTTATGGCTCCCGTAACTCTAAACGAGCCAAGAGTTATGGCCCTCCGAAGAATCGATTTCCACAGGGTGCAACATCTGCGGTGCAAGGTGCAACATCCGTCCAAAATGATGAAACCGTGCCGTACGACCTTTAGAAATGGGTGCATGGATTTGAAACGGTGCAGTACCATGGTGCACCACTCTCCAGCGACGGTAAATCATAGACCAGCCACGGGGATCCCGTTTTACAGAAAAAATCCACGTGACGAAAAAATGAAGGGTAAAAAACTTCCTTGACCCGATTGAGGTTCGGATAGGATTTTTTGGGTATGAAACTAACCGGTGACGGCAGAAAGATGTCATAGCTGTAGAACTCACAGATACCTTTGTTTTGACTGGTTATGGCTCCCATAACCCTAAACAAGCCAAGAGTTATGACCCTCCGAATAATAGATATCCATAGGGTGCAACATCTACGGCGCAAGGTGCAACATCCGTCCAAAATGACGAAACCGTGCCGTACGACCTTTAGAAATGGGTGCATGGATTTAAAACGGTGCAGTACCATGGTGCACCACTCTCCAGCGATGGAAAATCATTGACCAGCCACGGGGATCCCGTTTTACAGAAAAAATCCACGTGACGAAAAAACGAATGGGAAAAAACTTCCATGACCCGATTGAGGTTCGGATAGGATTTTTTGGGTATGAAACTAACCAGTGACGGCTGAAAGCCATCATAGCTATAGAACTCACAGATACCTTCGTTTTGACTGGTTATGGCTCCCGTAGCTCTAAACGAGCCAAGAGTTATGGCCCTTCGAATAATCGATATCCAAAGGGTGCAACATCTGCGTTGCAAGGTGCAACATCCGTCCAAAATGACGAAACCGTGTCGTACGACCGTTAGAAATGGGTGCATGGATTTGAAACGGTGCAGTACCATGGTACACCACTCTCCAGCGATGGTAAATCATTGACCAGCCATGGGGATCCCGTTTTACAGAAAAAATCCACGTGACGAAAAAACGAAGGGTAAAAAACTTCCATGACCCGATTGAGGTTCGGATAGGATTATTTTGGTATGAAACTAACCAGTGATGGATGAAAGGTGTCACAGCTGTAGAACTCACAGTTACCTTCGTTTTGACTAGTTATGGCTCCCGTAACTCTAGACGAGCCAAGAGTTATGGCCCTCCGAAGAATCGATATCCACAGGGTGCAACATCTGCGGTGCAATGTGCAACATCCGTCCAAAATGACGAAACCGTGCCATACGACCTTTAGAAATGGGTGCATGGAATTGAAACGGTGTAGTACTATGGTGCACCACTCTCCAGCGATGGTAAATCATTGACCAGCCACGGGGATCCCGTTTTACAGAAAAAAATCCACGTGACGAAAAAACGAAGGGTAAAAAACTTCCATGACCCGAGTGAGGTTCGGATAGGATTTTTTGGGTATGAAACTAACCAGTGACGGCTGAAATCCGTCATAGCGGTAGAACTCACAGATACCTTCATTTTGACTGGTTATGGCTCTTGTAACTCTAAACGAGCGAAGAGTTATGGCCCTCCAAAGAATCGATTTCCACAGGGTGCAACATCTGCGGTGCATGGTGCAACATCCGTCCAAAATGACGGAACTGTGCCGTACGACCTTTAGAAATGGATGCATGGATTTGAAACGGTGCAGTACCATGGTGCACCACTCTCCAGCGATGGTAAATCATTGACCAGCCACGGGGATCCCGTTTTACAGAAAAAACCCACGTGACGAAAAAACGAAGGGTAAAAAACTTCCTTGACCCGATTGAGGTTCGGATAGGATTTTTTGGGTATGAAACTAACCAGTGACGGCTGAAAGCTGTCATAGCCGTAGAACTAACAGATACCTTCGTTTTGACAGGTTATGGCTCCCGTAACTCTAAACGAGCCAAGATTTATGGCCCAACGAATAATCGATATCCACAGGGTGCAACATCTACGGTGCAAGGTGCAACATCCGTCTAAAATGACGAAACCGTGCCGTACGACCTTTAGAAATGGGTGCATGGATTTGAAACGGTGTAGTACCATGGTGCACCACTCTCCAGCGATGGTAAATCATTGACCAGCCACGGGTATCCCGTTTTACAGAAAAAATCCACGTGACGAAAAAACGAAGGGTAAAAAACTTCCATGACCTCATTGAGGTTCGGATAGGATTTTTTGTGTATGAAACTAACCAGTGACAGCTGAAAGCTGTCATAGCTGTAGAACTCACAGATACCTTCGTTTTGACTGGTTATGGCTCCCTTAACTCTAAACGAGCCAAGAGTTATGGCCCTCCGAATAATAGATATCCATAGGGTGCAACATCTACGGTGCAAGGTGCAACATCCGTCCAAAATGACGAAACCGTGTCGTACGACCTTTAGAAATGGGTGCATGGATTTGAACCGGTGCAGTACCATGATGCACCACTCTCCAGCGATGGTAAATCATTGACCAGCCACGGGGATCCCGTTTTACAGAAAAAATGCACGTGACGAAAAAACGAAGGGTAAAAAACTACCATGACCCGATTGAGGTTCGGATAGGATTTTTTGTGTATGAAACTAACCGGTGACGGCTGAAAGCTGTCATAGCTGTAGAACTCACAGATACCTTCGTTTTGACTTATTATGACTCCCGTAACTCTAAACGAGCCAAGAGTTATGGCCCTCCGAACAATCGATATCCATAGGGTGCAACATCTACGGTGCAAGGTGCAACATCCGTCCAAAATAACGAAACAATGCCGTACGACCTTTAGAAATGGTTGCACGGATTTGAAACGGTGCAGTACCATGGTGCACCACTCTCCAGCGATGGTAAATCATAGACCAGCCACGGGATCCCATTTTACAGAAAAAATCCACGCGACGAAAAAACGAAGGGTAAAAATCTTCCTTGACCCGATTGAGGTTCGAATAGGATTTTTAGGGTATGAAACTAACCAGTGACGGCTTAAAGCTGTCAAAGCTGTAGAACACATAGATAACTTCGTTTGACTGGTAATAGCTACCGTAACTCTAAACGAGCCAAGAGTTATGGCCCTCCGAATAATCGATATCCACAGGGTGCAACATCTATGGTGCAAGGTGCAACATCCGTCCAAAATGACGAAACCGTGCCGTACGATCTTTAGAAATGGGTGCATGGATTTGAAACGGTGCAGTACCATAGTGCACCACTCTCCAGCGATGGTAAATCATTGACCAGCCACGGGGATCCCGTTTTACAGAAAAAATCCACGTGACGAAAAAACGAAGGGTAAAAAACTTCCATGACCCGATTGAGGTTCGGATAGGATTTTTTGGGTATGAAACTAACCAGTGATGGCTGAAAGCTGTCATAACTGTAGAACTCCCAGATACCTTCGTTTTGACTAGTTATGGCTCCCGTAACTCTGCACGAGCCAAGAGTTATGGCCCTCCGAAGAATCTATTTCCACAGGGTGCAACATCCTGCGGTGCAAGGTGCAACATCCGTCCAAAATGACGAAACCGTGTCGTACGACCTTTAGAAATGGGTGCATGGATTTGACACGGTGCAGTACCATGGTGAACCACTCTGCAGCGATGGTAAATCATTGACCAGCCACGGGGATCCCGTTTTTACAGAAAAATCCACGTGACGAAAAAACGAAGGGTAAAAAACTTCCATGACCCGATTGAGGTTCGGATAGGATTTTTTCGGTATGAAACTAACCAGTGATGGCTGAAAGCAGTCATAGCTGTAGAACTCGCAGATAGCTTCGTTTTGACTGGTTATGGCTCCCGTAACTCTAAACGAGCCAAGAGTTATGGCCCTCCGAAGAATCGATATCCACAGGGTGCAACATCTACGGTGCAAGGTGCAACATCTGTCCAAAATGACGAAACAGTGTCGTACGACCTTTAGAAATGAGTGCATGGATTTGAAACATTGCAGTACCATGGTGCACCACTCTCCAGCGATGGTAAATCATAGACCAGCCACGGGGATCTCGTTTTACAGAAAAAATCCTTGTGACGAAAAAACGAAGGGTAAAAAACTTCCTTGACCCGATTGAGGTTCGGATAGGATTTTTTGGGTATGAAACTAACCAGTGACGGCTGAAAGCTGCCATAGCTGTAGAACTCACAGATACCTTCGTTTTGACTGGTTATGGCTCCCGTAACTCTAAACGAGCCAAGAGTTATAGCCCTCCGAAGAATCGATATCCACAGGGTGCAACATATACCGTGCAAGGTGCAACATCCGTCCAAAATGACGAAACATTGTCGTCCGACCTTTAGAAATGAGTGCATGGATTTGAAACATTGCAGTACCACGGTGCACCACTCTCCAGCGATGGTAAACCATAGACAAGCCACGGGGATACCGTTTTACCGAAATAATCCACGTGACGAAAAAACGAAGGGTAAAAAACTTCCTTGACCCGATTGAGGTTCGGATAGGATTTTTTTGGTATGAATCTAACCAGTGACGGCGAAAAGTTGTCATAGCTGTAGAACTCACAGATTCCTTCGTGTTGACTGGTTATGGCGCCCGTAACTGTAAACGAGCCAAGAGTTTTGGCCCCCGAATAATAGATATCCATAGGGTGCAACATCTACGGCGCAAGGTGCAACATTCGTCCAAAATTACGAAGCTGTGTCGTACGACGTTTAGAAATGGGTGCAAGGATTTGAAACGGTGCAGTACCACGGTGCACCACTCTCCAGCGATGGTAAATCATTGACCAGCCACGGGGATCCCGTTTTACAGAAAAAATCCACGTGACGAAAAAACGAAGGGTAAAAAACTTCCATGACCCGATTGAGGTTCGGATAGGATTTTTTGGGTATGAAACTAACCAGTGACGGCTGAAAGCCGTCATAGCTGAAGAACTCACAGATACCTTCGTTTTGACTGGTTATGGCTCCCGTAACTCTAAACAAGCCAAGAGTTATAGCCCTCCGAAGAATCGATTTCCACAGGGTGCAACATCTGCGGTGCAAGGTACAACATCCGTCCAAAATGACGTAACAGTGCCGTACGACCTTTAGAAATGGGTGCATGGATTTGAAATGATGCAGTACCATGGTGCACTACTCTCCAGCGATGGTAAATCATAGACCAGCCACGGTGATGCCGTTTTACAGAAAAATCCACGTGACGAAAAAACGAAGGGTAAAAAACTTCCTTGACCCGATTGAGGTTCGAATAGGAATTTTTGAGTATGAAACTAACCAGTGACGGCTGAAAGCTACCATAGCTGTAGAACTCACAGATACCTTCGTTATGACTGGTTATGGCTCCCGTAACTCTAAACGAGCCAAGAGTTATGGCCCTCCGAAGAATCGATATCCACAGGGTGCAACATCTACGGTGCAAGGTGCAACATCCGTCCAAAATGACGAAACATTGCCGTACGACCTTTGGAAATGAGTGCATGGATTTGAAACATTGCAGTACCGTGGTGCACCACACTCAGCGATGGTAAATCATAGACCAGCCATGGTGATCCCGTTTTACAGAAAAAATCCACGTGACGAAATAACGAAGGGTAAAAATCTTCCTTGACCCGATTGAGATTCGCATAGGATTTTTTGGGTATGAAACTAACCAGTGACGGCTTAAAGTTGTCATAGCTGTAGAACACACAGATACCTTCGTTTGACTGGTAATGGCTCCCGTAACTCTAAACGAGCCAAGAGTTATGGCCCTCCGAATAAACGATATCCACAGGGTGCAACATCTACGGTGCAAGGTGCAACATCTGTCCAAAATGACGAAACCGTGCCGTACGACCTTTAGAAATAGGTGCATGGATTTGAAATGGTGCAGTACCATGGTGCACCACTCTCCAGCGATGGTAAATCATTGACCAGCCACGAGGATCCCGTTTTACAGAAAAAATCCACGTGATGAAAAAACGAAGGGTAAAAAACTTCCATGACCTAATTGAGGTTCGGATAGGATTTTTTGGGTATGAAATTAACTAGTGACGGCTGAAAGCTTTCATAGCTGTAGAACTCACAGATACCTTCGTTTTGACTACTAATGGCACCCGTAACTCTAAACGAGCCAATAGTTATGGCCCTCCGAAGAATCGATTTCCACAGGGTGCAACATCTACGGTGCAAGGTGCAACATCCGTCCAAAATGACGAAACCGTGTCGTACGACCTTTAGAAATGGGTGCGTGGATTTGAAACGGTGCAGTACCATAGTGCACCACTCTCCAGCGATGATAAATCATTGACCAGCCACGGAGATCCCGTTTTTACAGAAAAAATCCACGTGACGAAAAAACGAAGGGTAAAAAACTTTCATGACCCGATTGAGGTTCGGATAGGATTTTTTGGGTATGAAACTAACCAGTGATGGCTGAAAGCTGCCATAGCTGTAGAACTCACAGATACCATCATTTTGACTAGTTATGGCTCCCGTAACTCTAAACGAGCCAAGAGTTATGGCCCTCCGAAGAATCGATATCCACAGGGTGCAACATCTACGGTGCAAGGTGCAACATCCGTCCAAAATGACGAAACAGTGCCGTACGACCTTTAGAAATGAGTGCATGGATTTGAAACATTGCATTACCATGGTGTACCACTCTCCAGCGATGGTAAATCATAGTCCAGCCACGGGGATCCCGTTTTATAGAAAAAATCCACGTGACGAAAAAACGAAGGGTAAAAAACTTCCTTGACCCGATTGAGGTTCGGATAGGATTTTTTGGGTATGAAACTAACCAGTGACGACTGAAAGCCGTCATCGCTGTAGAACTCACAGATACCTTCGTTTTGACTTGTTATGGCTCCCGTAACTCTAAACGAGCCAAGAGATATGGCCCTCTGAAGAATCGATATCCATAGGGTGCAACATTTACGGTGCAAGGTGCAACATCCGTCCAAAATGACGAAACCGTGCCGTACGACCTTTAGAAATGGATGCATGGATTTGAAATGGTGCAGTACCATGGTGCACCACTCTCCAGCGATGGTAAATCATTGACCAGCCACGGGGATCCCGTTTTACAGAAAAAATCCACGTGACGAAAAAATCCCGTATGATCAATCTCTGAGGCGAACTGTCGCTCGTTTTCGATCGATCTTTTGGTATCGCAGCTTTGCCGAAAAGCAGGATAACATTTTGCCCCCCAAAGTACGTCTTGTGGGAACATGGCGTGCTTTGAATAGCTGTCGTTTCTCTCTGAACAATCATTACTCTCTTTTTTGTTGAAACTCGTATGCTGTATTGCTGTAACCTTGTGTTGTTATGATTGATTGCTGTATAATAGCGTTTAGCCGTTGGCTGTCGCATTTGTAACCGGATGAGTGTTTGATCCTTGTAAATATTCAAAATCGAATGTTAGTCCGACATGTATGCACATATGTTAATTTGACCCTTGTTAACGTCGTGCGTCCACGAGTCTTTGCCAGCTTGGTTGGCTATTGAATTTCGTATTGATTCTCTCCTGAACCGATTTTGAAATTTGAATTGAGACAACGCTTGATGGTTGTTGTGGAAGGTTCCTTCGTGTCGATCCTCTCCTGAACCGATGTAGAAGGTTGAAGGAATTGAATTTGTATTGCGCGAGTGTAAGGTTTCGAACCGATGTGTTAGAGTATAGATGGGTTCGAAATCCATATTCGTATGGATGAAGTATACTTGTTTCGTGATGGGTTCGAAACTGACATTCGAACCGATGTGAAAGGTTGGTTTCGAAATAGTTGTTCGAGTCGATTCAAATTGGAAGCGGATGGATACGAAGTCATCTGTCGTATCGATAGGCCATGGATGGATTCGAAGTAGTTGATGTGAACAAGGTCTTCGAATCGATGTGCCCACAGTTCATTTCGCACCGATGCAGCCTGTCACTCTTTTGTACGTTTCGTACCGATGAAACATGAGGTAACTTCGAATCGATAGGGCTTTAGGCAGATGGGTTCGAAAGCCACTTCGAACCGATCTGGTACTTGACCGGTTGTGACTGGTTGGGTTGACTGGGAGAGCAATCGTCCGGTTGCTTCCAACGCCTCATATAAATAGCAGTGGGCTTCACATTTTTTACTTTCTACTTTTTTACTGCACTCTTCATCGCTTCGAAGCTTCAAAGGAGAAAAAACACTTTGTTGCGTATACGAATCATTCAAGATCTGAATCTTTAATTCCTCGAATCCATCATTCAAACTAGGTAATTAGCCTCGAATCCAAGGGGCAAAGTAATTTCGAACTCATTTCTTCTTCATCGATTGCGTAGCCTCGAGATTGGAAAACCAGATCTTGGTTTGGGAGGGCTTCGAACCGATGCGTAGGCTCGAGTTCGAATCGTTGATGGTGGCGTCATTTTCTTGGATTTCGTATCGATCCTTGGAATGTCCTTATGGGGTGCGCAGTTCGCATCCTTTTAGGGATTCGATGGGTTCATTCGAATTGATGGATTCGAAACCATCGGCTGTGGTTTCGAAGTTCATAATTCCGCATCGATACGGAGGGTATCGATTCGAACGTGGATGATGCGGAGTTGAGGTTTCCTTATCGGTTCGAACTTGTCAAGCAATGATCGATTCGAAGTCATCCCTTATCGATCGATCCGAACTTGCCACCTGGTGATCGATTCGAATTTGACACATGGTCATCGATTCGAAGCGCGTCTAACTGCATGGGTTCGAAACAACGTCAGGATTGGTTCGAATGAAGAGATGTTCAGTTGGGTTCGAACGAAGTCCTTGTGATGGTTTCGAACCCTATATGATGGATACCAAAATTTGAAATTTTTCAAGCATAACTCCGACGAGCTTCATTCTTGCATATTTGGACTTGAATACTACACTGCACACTTGACCGCCTTTCGAAGCTCGTCGATGGAACTATAACAACTTCTATCCGGACCAACTTCCATCATATTAACGGTTTAGTGATGACGGTCAGCGATGACGGTCATTATAACCGAACTCTGTAGCTTTGTCGCTTGCATATTTACTTTAACTCTGCGATATTTATTCAAGTAATGCATGGCACGGAACAACATACACTCATACACGTTACACTGGGGAACGCACGGGTTCTTTGTCGTCTAACGATGGTTTCTCATGAGTTGGCTAGTTATGGAACCTTCAAGTTCACAGCACCAGGAGATTCGCGGTAGAGTCTCTTCGAGATTAGAGGTTCCGGATATTGATCCTGAGGTCATTGGTCCAGCCCCGGACGAACTTCCCGATGCGTCGTTCATTGCTAATCCATCAGATTCCGTTCCATCGAATATCTCTGAAGACATGTTGGGGAGAATATGTTTGAGGCACGGCCTGTCATTGGATGATGTGTTACTGCCGGGGCAGAATGATAGACCGCACAATCCGTCGGAAGGATATACAGCATTTAACCGCCATGTGTGTGCGGCCGGGACACTTCCTCCGTTCAACGAATATATAAGGGAAGTATTATCGTTTTTGAGGATCGCCCTATCTTAGCTGCACCCGAACGGATATGCGTCTATCAATAGCTTGTTCATTGCATTTATGGAATGTCTCCATCGACCGCCACTCCCAATCGAAATCAGATACTTGTTCAATTTCAAAACTCGGGTGATTATCCCTCTTTCACATTTCTGGAAGCGGTGAGAAATTGCCAAGTGGTCACTGGATCCTGGACAAGGTTGAGTTACTACAGGACAGAATGGTTTTATGTCAGATGTCCTCCAGGATTTGCCCGACGATGGTTATTCAAACGTGAGTATAGTTGAGTTTTTAAATAATTACTACGGCAATTGCAGCCGAAGTGGAACTTATATATATTTTTCTTTTTACAGCAACAATCCAGCGACCCGAAGGCGAACAGTTTAAGGAGATGGTGCGAGTACTTCGAGAAGTCCCGAGTGGAGATAGGGATATCGAGTCGCTTTTAACCGACAGGAATCTCCGGACTTACGGGTTGATCGAACAAGGACAGAGCATAAATTTTGAGTTGGCACAAAGGATCGTCTCGAAGAAACGAATCAAGCACAAGAAGCCTAAAGTTATTGTAGCTGAGAAAGCTGACTCTGAAAGAACTCACACCGATGAGGAGCCGCTGACCGAGCCTACGGACGTAGTTCCGGATGTCGCGGAGCAGAGCAAAGGCAAGGCTGCCATGGTTAAGTCAACTAAGCAGGGGAGACGGAAATCGGTTGTCACGGCCCGGTCCTCTCCCGAAGTTAGAATTTCTGAGATGTCTCCTCCGCGAACTGAAAGTCTCTGCGAAGGGCTTGCCGATCTTCCAATCCCGGATGATGTGTCTTTTCAACATGACGCCGGGTTGGAAGAGTTCCATCGTACTCTAGAACTGAGCGAGCCTCTTATTACTGGCGAGGTCGACATTTCTGGTTGGTTGGGGGGAATGCATATTCATACACATCTCACGACACTGCATAACCTTTGACTGTAAACTGCCTGTTTCGAAAGGTGATTAATTCTATCTTATTTTGCTTTGCAGATACTATGACAAAACGAGGTTCAATGCTAGGAAGCCTTCGACATGCACGTAGATCTTCCTCATATTATGAGTCACAACGGAGGGAAGGAGATAGAGATTATGATCGCAGGCACTCCGAATATTCTAGCCAAGAGCGATATGAAAGAGATAGGGAGTACAGACGTCGGTCTCGATCTCGTACTCCTCCTCCAAGAGTCCTTTTACAGCCTCCCATCCATGTTTCTCGCCCTTCCGATTCTTCTCGATATGTGTCGGTTCCTCAAGCTTCTAGATCCGAGGCGATGGCGCCGATGGTTGCGGAGGAACCTCCTACTGAAATCTCGTGAGAAGGAGCAATTAGGCTTGCGCAACTGAAGAGGGAGTTCCCGAATATTTGCTTTGATAATTACGTCTTTCCCCCGAACCTAAAAAGAATCCAGCCGGAGGCCGAGCGGTTGGCGCTCGACTACATGCATGACTTTTACGCCCAATACAAGGCGTGGTATAGGGCGGCCGACAAAGCATCGGCGCTGGCCTTCGAACGAGCGGCCACCATTGAAAAGCTTCAAACTGAGCTAGCACAAAAAGATCACATTATACAAATGTTGAATACTGAAGCTGAATCATCCCGTAAATCTGAAATGGAGGCCACCAAAAGAGCCGATGAAGCCCAGGCAACCATGGATAGGATGAAACGCGAGCACTACGCCACGGTTGAGGATATGGGCCATCGAAACACCTTGGTCACTGCTGAGAGGGACGCTGCCCTTAAGGAGCTAAACGAGCTTAAGTCCAAATTCGCCGAAATCCCCAAGGATAGGGATGATGCGAATAATGCAGCCCAGGAGGCGTGTGAGCAAGCCGTAATACTCCGTACTGAACGGGAAGCAGCAGTGGCTAAGACCCAGGCGGTCGAAGCAGAGGTGGAGGAGAAGGTTCAACAAGCGGAGGCCAGGCTAGAGGCCGATATCGAAGATTTGCTCATAACATACAATGCCAATGTGTTGAAACACAAAAACTTGGCCTGGCTTCAGGATTATCCGGTTCACCTTCGTAGCGCTTGGGACCGATTAGTTGAGGAAGAAGAGGAAGCGCATCCGGGTGAAGCAGTCGACCGATTCGAGCTCGAGAACCGGCTGTTGACTGAGGATGAGAAGAAGGTCCTTCATGACGCTATCATTGCTCATGAGAAGGAGATTATGGGTGGCCGATCCCTGGAGGTTGGAGAGGGATCAGGCGTTGAGCATCATGCGGCTGTCACTGAAGTCACCACACCGCCTTCGTCAGTGCCTATATCAGCGGTTAGTTTGCAACCTGTTCCCGCTTATGACCCGGAACAACCGCGCTTATCTCCTATTCATGAGCGTACTTCCGAGGCCGTTCAGCCGTCTGCGAGCCAAACTGGGGAAGGTATTCCGAAGTTATCCCAAGCGTTTTCTAAATAGAGAGTTTGATTTCAAGAAGTTACTAATAACTTATTATTTTTGCCTAGTGACGGGAGTTGCGCCGACTGTCGCGGCTCAAGAATCAAGCCAAAGGGATAAGGCCATCGCCATCGAGACTACTGTTGTAACTGCGGTATCAACCGAGGCGGCACAGGGGAGTGGGTTATCTCTCGAGGAACAAATGGTGAGCGAGCTGCTCGGTGAGCAAGGCGGTTTCTCCACGGACTTACCGTTTATCATCATTAGTGATCTCCCGCCGACCTCAAGTTCTTCGATGAAGACTGCGGATGCCCCCAGCCAGGCCCAAGCGACTCAAGATGAGGAAATCTTGGCTGAAATCAACGCTAAAATAGAGGCTGCGGGGAAAGGCGGTAACGTTAGTGGCAGCACGGTGGCGCAGAGTTCAGCACTTGTTGGGGTAGTGTCATCAGGTGGCACTCTCCCAACATTCGTCACGGATCCAGTCCCCCCTACTACTCCGGCGGGAAGCCTCCATGCAGATTCAAGCTCCGAGGAGGATATTGACATCATGCCTCCAGCCGAAGAGCCACCGTCGGAGAGGAGACACTCAAAACGAAGAATTTCTGTCCCTAGTGATTCTGATGATGAACCACTAGTAAGAAGGACGAAGAAGAAGAAATAAATCGGCTTTTCAAGTAGGCGTTTTGGTAGATAGGCACTTGTTTTTGTTTTTGTTAGTATGCCTTGTATAGATGCAGGTTCGGCCCCTGCTAGTAGGAATTCTTTTTGGAAGACTTATTAGCACGTAAGTCTGTGTCTTCAGTTAGTTGAAATAAAATTCAATTTTTTTTGTTTCAACTTTTGTTTTATTTGTGCTTAAGTACTTGCAGTGTCTTGTTTTCAGTCCGGTGTACTTGTGGTGTTTGTACCGTTTAAGTAGAGTTCGTTTCATTTGCCAAACCTGAAAATCTTGGTCACAAGTTGTGATTGATGAATGAGTTGAACTTCGGACGTTGTATCACTTCGGTTAGTGATTGACACTTAGCTTTCGTGCCCCCCAGTTTGGGGGTACAACACTTGTATTTTTGGTGGTTTATCGCACTTGTTGCAAATCTTAAGCACACGTTCGCATTCTGGGGACCTAGGATACTTTGAGATCGATAATCTGCTTTGCACTCCAGGAATTTGAGAGTTATCGATGTTTGTAATGTGGTTCGCACTCCGGGAACCTGGAATTACTGTTTATACTCCACTTCACGCTTTGGGAACTTGGAGTTGACGCTGATACTTCGGTTCGCACTCCGGGAACTTTGAATTGTTGTTTGTACTCCAATTCACGCTTTAAGAACTTGGAGTTGATGTCGATACTTCGGTTCGCACTCCGGGAACTTTGAATTGTTGTTTGTACTCCGACTCACGCTCTGGGAATCTGGAGTTAGCATAGATGCTTCGGTTCGCGCTCCGGGAACCTGGAATAGATGTTTATACTCCAATTCACACTCTGGGAAGTTGGAGTTAGCCTATAGATGGTCAGTCGCACCTATTTGGGCTTTTTAGGAATTCGTTCGCACTCTGGGAACGATGGATTTGATGTTTTATACTCCAATTCAAACTCTAGGAAGTTGGAGTCAGCCGATAGATGGTCAGTCACACCTATGTGGGCTTTTTAGGAGTTCGTTCGCACTCTGGGAACGATGGGTTTGATGTTTATACTCCAATTCACACTCTGGGAAGCTGGAGTCAGCCGATAGATGGTCAGTCACACCTATTTGGGCTTTTTAGGAGTTCGTTTGCACTCTGGGAACGATGGATTTGATGTTTATACTCCAGTTCGCGCTCTGGGAAGTTGGAGTCCGTTCGCGCGGAGGGAACGAGTTATGGAATGTTTATACTCCAATTCGTGCTGTGGGAAGTTGGAGTCCGTTCGCGCGGAGGGAACGAGTTATGGAATGTTTATACTCCAATTCGCGCTGTGGGAAGTTGGAGTCCGTTCGCACTCTGGGAACGAATTATGGAATGTTTATACTCCAATTAACGCTGTGGGAAGTGGGAGTCCGTTCGCACTCTGGTAACGAATTATGGAATGTTTATACTCCAGTTCACGCTGTGGGAAGTTTGAGTCCGTTCGCACTCTGGGAACAAATTATGGAATGTTTATACTCCAATTCGCGCTGTGGGAAGTTGGAGTCCGTTCGCACTCTGGGAACGAATTATGGAATGTTTATACTCCAATTCACGCTGTGGGAAGTTGGAGTTCGTTCGCACTCTGGGAACGAATTATGGAATGTTTATACTCCAATTCACGCTATGGGAAGTTGGAGTCCGTTCGCACTCTGGGAACGAATTGTGGAATGTTTATACTCCAATTCACGCTATGGGAAGTTGGAGTCCGTTCGCACTCTGGGAACGAATTGTTGAATGTTTATACTCCAATTCGTGCTGTGGGAAGTTGGAGTCCGTTCGCACTCTGGGAACGAATTGTTGAATGTTTATACTCCAATTCGCGCTGTGGGAAGTTGGAGTTAGTTGTAGGACTGTCGTGTGTTGGTCCAGTTCAGCCTTTGATGTGTTGGCTTGCCCCCGAGCTGGGGTTTCACTTAGTGAGTGGCCGGTTGTATCGCAGTCACTCGCTATTTGAATAAATTCCATTATTTGATGAAATTTTGCTCTTCGTGTGTCGTGATTGTTGAACGTTGCATTCGGTGAATCACAGCTCTAGCTTGAAGAGATAATGTTTTATTGCTGAAATAAGAAAATACGGCAAAGTCAGTGCCTTATTACAAATTCAAATTTCAGAATTTAAAGGAAAATGCAAAGTAATCATAGATAGAATGAGCCTGTCATGTGTGACAGTGACGAAGATCTTCGTCGTTCCAGGCTCGTGAGAAAGTTGGTCCGCCACTGATGGCGTTTATCACCAATCTCCCACGAGGACCATTGGACTCCTCATATCTTGGTCGATCGGGTCCATTGTTTGGATTTGATGGGCCTTCTTCTCTGGGCTGCCGTGTCCGCACAAACTGTTCGAGCTTCCTTTCTTTGACCAGTTTTTCAACGAGATCTTGTAGGTGACGACACTCGTTCGTATTGTGCCCGTAACTTTCATGGAACCTGCAAAACTTTCCTGTTTGGATTTGTCTCTCTGACGATGGTCTTGGAACAGGTTTTTCATATTGAATTGTATGACGGGTTTGTAAATACAAGTCCTCCAGTGAAGTATTCAAAGGAGTATAGGTGTCGAACATCGGATTTTTGCGTTGCGGGCCACGAGTTTGATCTTGTTTTTTAGTTTGATTCACGCTCTCTCTTCGCCGAGCTTGTTTGTTTTTGACGTTCAACTGAACTTTTCCGGAGCTCTCGCCGGATTTTTTGATTGCAACGTTGCTTTGGAACCTTCAGTACTTAGTTTTGCATCGGTTTGCTTCCTAGACTGTTTTGCGTCTTCCCGTCTCAGGAATTGAGCCGCCTTGGCGTGGAAACGGTCCAACGATGCAGGTGTTTTTCCGGCTAACCAATTACCGAACTCAGAATCGGGGTCGATCCCCTTAGTTAGCGCCATGAGGATGGAGTTATCGTTCGGATTGCTGATCTCCGCACATGCAGTATGGAATCTCTCTAAGTAGTGTCTGAGTGTCTCTCCAGGAGCTTGAGTGACGCTAGACAGAGTGTTGACATCTTTGGGTCTTATGACGTGCATGCAGAATTGCTCAACGAATTTTGTGGCTAACTGGTCAAATGAAGAGACAGATCGAGGTGGCAATCGAGTGAACCACATGGTAGCGATGCCCCCCAAGGATATGGGGAAACTATGACACTTTACTGCATCGTCGGCACGGGCAGCAGTCATTGACCATTCATATTTTATAATATGTTGGTTGGGGTCAGAGTTTCCTTTATACATGGGTAGAGTTGGCATCCGGAATCGCCGTGGGGGTTCGGCAGTAAGGATATCGTCCGTAAAAGGAGTATGACTTCGGGTAACCCCCCAATCGTCATTTGTGAATCCCTGGCTCTCACGGATCATTTGACGTATCATAGTGGAGAGATCCGGCATTTGCGCGTTCTGTGCGGCTTGTGCCAGAGTATGATTACGTTCTATGCTTTGTGGTTGGACCGGATATTGTCGACGGTTCAAGTTTTGCCTTCTTCGCTCATAGTCCTCTAGGACGTATGGTTCAGGAGTAAGTCCGTCATAGCGACGGTCCAGGTCCGACTGATCTTGAATGTCGACCCCTGGTTCAGCTGCAACGTCAGTAGTATGGTACTCTGTAGCGTGGTTAGGGATGGCACCTCCTCGGGAGGAGGGTCCGGTTTGGAAACTGGCCGACGGACCAACTCTCAATTGTCCAACGGTCAGTGTTGGTTGATCTCCAGCAGTTGGCATACGATCCCCATCTAGCCGGGGTCGTGGAGACCGATTATGATAATCGAAAGATGAAGAACTCTCGCTGGAGGAGCGAGTCACGTGGTATCTCTTGGATCTCTTTCGCTTCTGACGATCCAGCTTGTTGATCAGCTCGGCGTTAGTGCGTAGTTGTTCTTCTAGTTGTCGCCGACTCTGGGTCAGCTGTTGGAGAAGCGACTGCAACTCTTGTCGGGTAACCGGAGCTGGGGGTTCCGAGTGCGCAGTAGCATCTTGATTAGATGGAGGTACAGGTGCAGGATTCTGTCGATCCTGTTCTTCTTGATTGATAGCGTTAGAGGTGGTTCTTGTGCTAACCATCCTGAAGGTTGGATTCCTTTCCTTAGACTTTTGCGAATCTGAATAGAATGGAAGGAATTTGAATTCAAAGATATGGATCTCTCTATTAGATTTATTCAATCCGGTATCGATGACAGATCCAACGAGCAGGAGAAAAGCTGGGTTTTCTCAGTGAAAGCACCAAAGTGTTTGCACCAAAATTGGTCACAAAAGTGTTTGCACCAAAATTGGTC
This sequence comes from Allium cepa, assembly GCA_030765085.1. Taxonomy (NCBI): domain Eukaryota; kingdom Viridiplantae; phylum Streptophyta; class Magnoliopsida; order Asparagales; family Amaryllidaceae; genus Allium; species Allium cepa. The sequence continues at coordinate 28,598,287 of CM060943.1, read as the reverse complement.
ACAACACTCTTCGAGAGTCGTTGAAGAGATAACAAACAAGAGCATGAACTGAATATGAATATTATCTAACAAAAACTCCAATCAACAGTAAAGAAAATGCGTAGACAAGCGATTTATAGTGGTTCGGCGTGTCGCCTACGTCCACTGTGAAGTTTTTTAAATATTTTATTGATTCTCTTTCAATGTTTACAAGTTGTTACAGCGATCAACAGCAAGTTACAACTGGAAATTCGAAATCAGTAGTCAAATTATGATGGAGATGTCGATCCGGCAGAGTCTGGGTGCTTGAGAGTCAGAAGATCCCGAAGGTCCTTTTTCTATTGGCCCTGGGGCTCTATTTATAGGCGTAGGCTGCTGATATCTTGCTGAAAACTCGGGAGACCTCTTCTGGCATGTGAGGGGGCCCACACGCACGGTCTCAGGAAGTTTGGGCCCACTTTGGCATCGGTTTGAACTCCATTCGAACCGATCAAGAATTCGTCCAATCGAGGTGAAATTTGGCGTGGACATTCTTCAACATGTATGCAAGCATCTGTGAAAATTTCATGGCATTTGGATCAGTAGATTAGGAGATATGATGGATTCGAAATTGGGTTTATGGCATAGCTGTTTGGTTCGAACCCATGTATTCGAACCGATGGTTTCGAATCCGCCATGACACGCGTCTTCGTGGTGACGTGGAGCGCAAACTTCGAATCGATCCAGACTTCACTCCGAGTTGACCGTCTTGACTCCATATATCTCGGCGCATTCGAACCGATGGAAGACACGTCACCATGGTTGGTTGATCCAGTGGTTTCGAATGAAGCTACACAGTTGGGTTCGAACAAGGACTCCGTGATGGGTTCGAACAAGGACTCGTGATGGGTTTGAACAAGAAGATGGAGTCGAACGACCGATGCTTGATGGATTCGAACCAGCTACTCTCCGATGGATTCGAGGCCCATTGTTATGAACTTGGTAGGTGCGGACTTGATGGGTTCGTACCTGAGGCATCCCGAGGGGTTCGAAGGTGATGGGTTCGAATTTGATGGGTTCGAATCTGATGGGTTCGAAGTGATGGTTTCGAAGCCGAGGCGCCTTGATGGTTTCGAGTTCGATCGATTCGGGTGATGGTTTTGAAATACTGTTTAGTGATGGTTTCGAAACCTAGTCTTTCCCTTCAAATTGAATAGATCATAACTCGAGCATATGAACTCGGATTGACTTGAAATTTGAAATGCTGACTCCTGTGGTCTTTCTTGCCGTGTCCTATCAATTGTAGCTCAATCTGGACTCGGATAAAATTCAGTGATATCCATGGCGAAACGAAGTATGATCAACCTCTGAGGCGAACTGTCCCTTGTTTTCGATCGATCTTTTGGTATCGCGGCTTTGCCGAAAAGCGGGATAACACCAGTGACGGCTGAAAGCTGCCATAGCTGTAGAACTCACAGATACCTCCGTTTTGACTGGTTATGGCTCCCGTAACTCTAAACGAGCCAAGAGTTATGGCCCTCCGAAGAATCGATATCCATAGGGTGCAACATCTACGGTGCAAGGTGCAACATCCGTCCAAAATGACGAAACCGTGTCGTACGACCTTTAGAAATGGGTGCATGGATTTGAAACGGTGCAGTACCATGGTGCACCACTCTCCAGCGATGTTAAATCATTGACCAGCCACGGGGATCCCGTTTTACAGAAAAAATCCACGTGACGAAAAAACGAAGGGTAAAAAATTTCCATGACCCGATTGAGGTTCGGATAGGATTTTTTGGGTATGAAACTAACCAGTGACGGCTGAAAGCCGTCATAGAGGTAGAACTCACAGATACCTTCGTTTTGACTGGTTATGGCTCCCGTAACTCTAAACGAGCCAAGAGTTATGGCCCTTCGAAGAATCGGTTTCCACAGGGTGCAACATCTGCGGTGCAAGGTGCAACATCCGTCCAAAATGACGAAACCGTGCCGTACGACCTTTAGAAATGGGTGCATGGATTTGAAATGGTGCCGTACCATGGTGCATCACTCTCCAGCGATGGTAAATCATTGACCAGCCACGGGGATCCCGTTTTATAGAAAAAACCCAATTGACGAAAAAACGAAGGGTAAAAAACTTCCTTTACCCGATTGATGTTCGGATAGGATTTTTTGGGTATGAAACTAACCAGTGACGGCTGAAAGCTGTCATAGCTGTAGATCTCACAGATACCTTCGTTTTGACTAGTTATGGCTCCCGTAACTCTAAACGAGCCAAGAGTTATGGCCCTCCGAATAATCGATGTCTATAGGGTGCAACATCCACGGTGCAAGGTGCAACATCCGTCCAAAATGACGAAACCGTGCCGTACGACCTTTAGAAATGGGTGCATGGATTTGAAACGGTGCAGTACCATGGTGCACCACTCTCCAGCGATGGTAAATCATTGACCAGCCACGGGGACCCCGTTTTACAGAAAAAATCCACGTGACGAAAAAATGAAGGGTAAAAAACTTCCATGACCCGATTGAGGTTCGGATAGGATTTTTTGCGTATGAAACTAACCAGTGACGGCTGACAGCGGTCATAGCTGTAGAACTCACAGATACCTTCGTTTTGACTTGTTATGGCTCCCGTAACTCTAAACGAGCCAAGAGTTATGGCCCTCCGAACAATCGATATCCCTAGGGTGCAACATCTACGGTGCAAGGTGCAACACCCGTCCAAAATGACGAAACAGTGCCGTACGACATTTAGAAATGGTTACACGGATTTGAAACGGTGCAGTACCATGGTGCACCACTCTCCAGCGATGGTAAATCATAGACCAGCCACGGGATCCCGTTTTACAGAAAAAATCCACGTGAAGAAAAAACGAAGGGTAAAAATCTTCCTTGACCCGATTGAGGTTCGGATAGGATTTTTTGGGTATGAAACTAACCATTGACGGCTTAAAGCTGTCATAGCTGTAGAACACACGAATACCTTCGTTTGACTGGTAATGGCTACCGTAACTCTAAACGAGCCAAGAGTTATGGACCTCCGAATAATCGATATCCACAGGGTGCAACATCTAAGGTGCAAGGTGCAACATCCGTCCAAAATGACGAAACTGTGCCGTACGACCTTTAGAAATGGGTGCATGGATTTGAAACGGTGCAGTACCATGGTGCACCACTCTACAGTGATGGTAAATCATTGACCAGCCACGGGGATCCCGTTTTACAGAAAAAATCCACGTGACGAAAAAACGATGGGTAAAAAACTTCCATGACCCGATTGAGGTTCGGATAGGATTTTTTGGGTATGAAACTAACCAGTGATGGCTGAAAGCTATCATAGCTGTAGAACTCACAAATACCTTCGTTTTGACTGGTTATGGCTCCCGTAACTCTAAACGAGCCAAGTGTTATGGCCCTCCGAAGAATAGATTTCCACAGGGTGCAACATCTGCGGTGCAAGGTGCAACATCTGTCCAAAATGACGAAACCGTGTCGTTCGACCTTTAGAAATGGGTGCATGGATTTGAAACGGTGCAGTACCATGGTGCACCACTCTCCAGCGATGGTAAATCATTGACCAGCCATGGGGATCCCGTTTTTACAGAAAAAATCCACGTGACGAAAAAACAAAGGGTAAAAAACTTCCATGACCCGATTGAGGTTCGGATAGGATTTTTTCAGTATCAAACTAACCAGTGACGGCTGAAAGCGGTCATAGCTGTAGAACTCACAGATAGCTTTGTTTTGACTGGTTATGGCTCTTGTAACTCTAAACGAGCCAAGAGTTATGGCCCTCCGAAGAATCGATATCCACAGGGTGCAACATCTACGGTGCAAGGTGCAACATCCGTCCAAAATGACGAAACAGTGCCGTACGACCTTTAGAAATGAGGGCATGGATTTGAAAAATTGCAGTACCATGGTGCACCACTCTCCAGCGATGGTAAATCATAGACTAGCCACGGGGATATCGTTTTACAGAAAAAATCCACGTAACGAAAAAACGAAGGGTAAAAAACTTCCTTGACCCGATTGAGGTTCGGATAGGATTTTTTGGGTATGAAACTAACCAGTGACAGCTGAAAGCTACCATAGCTGTAGAACTCACAGATACCTTCGTTTTGACTGGTTATGGCTCCCGTAACTCTAAACGAGCCAAGAGTTATGGCCCTCCGAAGAATCGATATCCACAGGGTGCAACATCTACGGTGCAAGGTGCAACATCCGTCCAAAATGACGAAACAGTGCCGTACGACCTTTAGAAATGGGTGCATGGAATTGAAACATTGCAGTACCATGGTGCACAACTCTCCAGCGATGGTAAATCATAGACCAGCCACGGGGATACCGTTTTACAGAAAAAATCCACGTGACGAAAAAACGAAGGGTAAAAAATTTCCTTGACCCGATTAAGGTTCGGATAGGATTTCTTGGGTATGAAACTAACCAGTGACGGCGGAAAGCTATCATAGCTGTAGAACTCACAGATACCTTCGTTTTGACTGGTTATGGCTCCCGTAACTCTAAACGAGCCAAGAGTTATGGCCCTCCGAATAATAGATATCCATAGGGTGCAACATCTACGGCGCAAGGTGCAACATCCGTCCAAAATGATGAAACTGTGTCGTACGACCTTTAGAAATGGGTGCAAGGATTTGAAACGGTGCAGTACCATGGTGTACCACTCTCCAGCGATGGTAAATCATTGACCAGCCACGGGGATCCCGTTTTACAGAAAAAATCCACGTGACGAAAAAACGAAGGGCAAAAAACTTCCATGACCCAATTGAGGTTCGGATAGGATTTTTTGGGTATGAAACTAACCAGTGACGGCTCAAAGCCGTCATAGCTGTAGAACTTACAGATACCTTCGTTTTCACTGGTTATGGCTCCCGTAACTCTAAACAAGCCAAGAGTTATGGCCCTTCGAAGAATCGATTTCCACAAGGTGCAACATCTGCGGTGCAAGGTGCAACATCCGTCCAAAATGACGTAACAGTGCCGTACGACCTTTAGAAATGGGTGCATGGATTTGAAATGATGCAGTACCATGGTGCACCACTCTCCAGCGATGGTAAATCATAGACCAGCCACGGTGATCCCGTTTTACAGAAAAAATCCACGTGACGAAAAAACGAAGGGTAAAAAACTTCCTCGACCCGATTGAGGTTCGGATAGGAATTTTTGTGTATAAAACTAACCAGTGACGGCTGAAAGCTGTCATAGCTGTAGAACTCACAGATACCTTCGTTTTGACTGGTTATGGCTCCCGTAACTCTAAACGAGCCAAGAGTTATGGCCCTCCGAAGAATCGATATCCACAGGGTGCAACATCTACGGTGCAAGGTGCAACATACGTCCAAAATGACGAAACAGTGCCGTACGACCTTTAGAAATGAGTGCATGGATTTGAAACATTGCAGTACCATGGTGCACCACTCTCCAGCGATGGTAAATCATAGACCAGCCACGAGGATCCCGTTTTACAGAAAAAATCCAAGTGACGAAAAAACGAAGGGTAAACTTCCTTGACCCGATTGAGGTTCGGATAGGATTTTTTGGGTATGAAACTAACCAGTGACGGCTTAAAGCTGTCATAGCTGTAGAACACACAGATACCTTCGTTTGACTGGTAATGGCTCCTGTAACTCTAAACGAGCCAAGAGTTATGGCCCTCCGAATAATCGATATCCACAGGGTGCAACATCTACGGTGCAAGGTGCAACATCCATCCAAAATGAGGAAACCGTGCCGTACAACCTTTAGAAATGGGTGCATGGATTTGAAACGATGCAGTACCATGGTGCACCACTCTCCAGCGATGGTAAATCATTGACCAGCCATGGGGATCCCGTTTTACCGAAAAAATCCACGTGACGAAAAAACGAAGGGTAAAAAACTTCCATGACCCGATTGAGGTTCGGATAGGATTTTTAGCATATGAAACTAACCAGCGACGGCTGAAAGCTGTCATAGCTATAGAACTCACAGATATCTTCGTTTTGACTTGTTATGGCTCCCGTAACTCTAAACGAGCCAAGAGTTGTGGCCCTCCGAACAATCGATATACATAGGGCGCAACGTCTACGGTGCAAGGTGCAACATCCGTCCAAAATGACGAAACAGTGTCGTACGACCTTTAGAAATGGTTGCACGAATTTGAAACGGTGCAGTACCATGGGGCACCACTCTCCAGCGATGGTAAATCATAGACCAGCCACGGGATCCCGTTTTACAGAAAAAATCCACGTGACGAAAAAACGAAGGGTAAAAATCTACCTTGACCCGATTGAGGTTCGGATAGGATTTTTTGGGTATGAAACTAACCAGTGACGGCTTAAAGCTGTCATAGCTGTAGAACACACAGATACCTTCGTTTGACTGGTAATGGCTCCCGTAACCCTAAACGAGCTAAGAGTTATGGCCCTCCGAATAAACGATATCCACAGGGTGCAACTGTTGGGCGAATTCTCACCCAGAGTATCTCAAGACCAAAGAGCGTCAGTCTCACTCATGTTCACATCCTGCACTTCATTCAGCAAGGCCACAGTTCACTCGGCATTCGCAGATAGAGCATGGCAACCTCCATTCGGCAAAACCCCTCCTATGTGTCATTCGGCAATAGCTCATTCGGCTATACCTCATTCGGCATCTCCATATACCCATGTCCATTCGGCACAAGGGCATCCGGACGAGCTCCGCCGAACCACACATCCCCAACTACCGAATGAGACCATGCCGAACCATGCTCCTCTCACGAACTCCGCCGAACCACGCTTTAGCCGGACCACCCACACACCACTCTACTCCATGCCGGTCCAAACCAACACCGGACCAACCACTACTCTCCACAGCCAATGCCGCTCCTCTCCCCTCCGAACCAAGCTCCATGCACAGCCGAATGAAGCTCGCCGAACCAGAATGCCACCAGGCCAGATTGCTCCAGCCCAGGCCCGCTAGCAGCTATATACTTCCAAGACCCCTGCCCCCTACCTCACTCTATAAATAGAGGGGCAGGGGTACAACAATGGCAGACAAGTTTGAGAGCTCAAGCAAGGAAGGAACTTTCAAACTACTTTCATACACTTGTATACAACGCATTGTACTTGTAACCTGAAAGAAAGAAGATAATAACATATAAAGTGGACGTAGGCACATTCTGGCCGAACCACTATAAATCTGTGTGTCTTTTACATTTCAGCCCCTACTTTTCTCATATTTACATACTCATCTAAAATCATTGAAAATTACATATAATCAACTAAATAATACGACTTGGAGGTGTTTGTCCATTTTTTGTGCAAACAATAAGACACATGAAAAACATTGTGCACACCCGCCATCTTTTCCGGTAACTCCAATCTATAAGCGAGCTTTCCAATACGCTCGATAATCGGGAATGGTCCAACAAATCTCGGAGTTAACTTTCCTTTCTTCCCGAATCTAATAACATTCTTCAATGGAGAAATCTTCACAAAAACCATATCGCCCACGTCGAATTCCAAATCCTTTCGACGATTGTCGGCATAACTCTTCTGACGATCTTGGGCTGCCTTCATTCTTTGCCGAATGATCTCTATACAATCCGAAGTCTGTCGAATCAACTCTGGCCCAAGCATCAGCTTTTCTCCAGTTTCCAACCAACATGTCGGAGAGTTACACGGTCTTCCATATAATGCCTCATATGGTGCCATACCAATACTCGACTGATAACTGTTATTATATGCAAACTCCACCAAATGAAGGTGATCTTCCCATGATCCTCCGAAGTCCAAAACACGTGCTCTAAGAAGATCTTCCAAAACTCGGTTGACTCTCTCAGTCTGACCATCTGTTTGAGGGTGATAAGCTGTACTCAAACACAACTCAGTTCCCAAAACTTCCTGGAAGCTCTTCCAAAATCTACTAGTGAACAATGGGTCTCGATCGCTCACTATACTCTTCGGAACACCATGGAATCGAACAATCCACTTCACATACAGCTCAGCCAACTTTGATGCAGTCCTAGTTGATCGAACAGGAATGAACCTTGCACTCTTAGTCAAACGATCTACTATGACCCAAATCCCTTCATTCCCTGCTCTTGTCCTAGGTAGGCCATCGATAAAATCCATCGACACTTGCTCCCACTTCCACGTAGGAACCTCTAATGGCTGAAGTAATCCACTGGGCTTCTTCTGCTCAGCTTTCACCAACTGGCAATTCATACACTTGGAAATAAAATTTCCAATATCCTTCTTCATACCTTCCCAGTAGTAAGCTCTCTTCATATCCCGATACATCTTATTACCACCTGGATGAATCGTCAATTTTGAGTGATGACTTTCCCTCAGAACTTCATCTCTCAATCCATCAATATCGGGAACAACCAATCGTCCTTGCTTCCGAAGCCAACCCCCTCGATCGACCTCGAATCCCTTATCCTTCTCCGGGTCCAATCCGGATTCCAAATCACGAATAATCTTGACAAGCTTATCATCTCTCTTTTGGCTCTCGCCAATCCTTTCTACAAGAGTAGGCCTTATCGATAAGTTTGCCAACATCTCAGGTTCCAATTCACACCTAGGCCTGAAATTAAACTCAGCCAAATACTCGAGACTCTTCCACTCCGAAAACATGGCTCCCAAACCTGCATGTCTTCGACTTAACGCATCAGCCACTGCGTTACCTTTTCCCGGAGTATAGGCTATACCAAAATCATAAGATGCTAGGAACTCTAGCCACCGTTGCTGTCGAAGATTCAAATCCTTTTGGGAGAACAGATACTTCAACGACTTGTGATCTGTAAACAACTCGAATCTAACTCCCGGTAGATAATGTCTCCACATCTTCAAAGCAAACACAATCGCCGCTAACTCCAAATCATGAGTCGGATAATTCCTTTCATGCGGCTTCAGTTGTCGACTAGCATACGCAACAACCTTATCTTTCTGCATTAGCACTGCTCCAAGTCCAGTGCCACATGCATCGGTGTAAACCACCATCTCATCATTCCCACCAGGAATAGTCAAGACAGGAGCACTCGTCAGTCGCTCTTTCAGGACTACGAAAGCTTGCTCACACTTATCGTCCCATCTGAACACTTGGTTCTTCTTCGTCAATCCTGTCAACGGTGCAGCTATCTTGGAAAAGTCTTTGATAAACCGATGATAATATCCTGCTAATCCAAGAAAACTTCTCACATCAGATGCATTCTTAGGTCTAACCCAATCCTGGATCGCTGCCACTTTAGCGGGATCAACCGCTATTCCATTTCCCGAGATAACATTACCTAAGAACCTCACTTCACTCTTCCAGAAGTGACACTTCGAAAACTTAGCCTTCAGCTGATGTTTCCGCAAGATTTCCAAAACAATCCTCAAGTGCGTCCTGTGCTCTTCCTCAGTTCTGGAATAAACCAAAATATCATCCACGAACACAAGCACGAACTTATTCAACTGATCTCTGAACACTCTATTCATAAGATCCATAAAATATGCTGGCGCGTTAGTCAATCCAAACGGCATTACCAGCCACTCATAAAATCCGGATGGTGTCCTGAAAGCAGTCTTCGGCACACTATCCTTCGCCACTCTCAACTGGTGAAATCCCGTTGCTAAATCCATCTGAGAAAACACCTTAGCCTCGTGAAGCTGATCAAACAAGTCATCTATTTTCGGCAATGGATACTTGTTCTTCTTAGTCACCTTATTCAAATCACCCAAACACTCCAAAAGCAACACGCTTCAGATCTGGACAGCGGAGATCAAGGTTTGATCCGGCAATATCTCGCTCAAATCGACGAATTCTAGCCCGAACGGATGAAGATCTTCAACTTTGGCACTTGAATCTTCAATCTCGATCTTCGATCTTGGATGGATGTTAGAATTAGATTGGAATGGAGAAAAGATGATGAAGAAATGTTGTAGACGAGTCTTCAAAATGGCAGCACTTCGTCGCTTCAAAAACCGGTGCCAAAAAGTGAGCCAAAGTCCTCTATTTATAGGATGAACACCCCTTATCTCGGCCGTCCCTAAGTCGCCGCCGACCTAACCTCGCCGACCTAACATAGCCGACCTAACCCTGCTGACTCACGACTTAAGCAACCTCATACGACCCAACACTCAGCCGACTCAACAACCTAACTCGTGTACGACTCATGGCATAAACGTCCTAAAACATAGGCCGACCTAACGACTCAACCTTATGGCCGACCTAACCCCTAGTCGACTTAACACCTGAACCAACCTTAGGTCGTCCCCGACTCAGCTCTTGCCGACTTAATCCCATGGCCGACCTAACTACACGGCCGACTCATGCGACCTAACTCCTATACGACCTAATGCCTTAACAAACCCCACGACTTAGCCTAGTGCCGACTTAATATCTCCGACTTAACTTAGGTCGTCACCGACCTATCTCGGTCACACTCTAAGTCGTCTATCCTTTAGGTCGGTATTCCCCCTTAACATGTTATCCCGGTAACTTTGCTAGCTTGGCATCTCCACTAAGTCGACCACCACTAAGTCGGTCAACCCTTAACCAGTTAACTCCTATAGCTCGGCCACTTCCTTAACTCGGCAACACTTAACTCGGTCAAACGACTCACGACCCAAGCCCTAAATCGGTTTTTCCTAAGTCGGTCACTATGAGTCGGTCATATCCTTATGTCGCCTAAACTCCTTGAGTCGGTCCCTATGAGTCGGTCACGACTCATCACCTAACTTAGCTATGCCTATGAGTCGGTCACGACTCAAGCCTTAACTCGGCTATGTCCATGAGTCGGTCACGACTCATCACTTACTTGGGTAACTTCTAAACGACTCAAGCTAGAAGCAGCACAAACAACACTATCGACCTGCAAATTCTACGATTTATCAACACGTAAAATACGGGTCGTTACAAGCCACGGGGATCCCGTTTTACAGAAAAAATCCACGTGACAAAAAAACGAAGGGTAAAAAACATCCTTGACCCGATTGAGGTTCGGATAGGATTTTTGGGTATGAAACTAACCAGTGACGGCTGAAAGCCGTCATAGCTGTAGAACTCACAGATACCTTCGTTTTGAATAGTTATGGATCCCGTAACTCTAAACGAGCCAAGAGTTATGGCCCTCCGAAGAATAGATATCCACAGGGTGCAACATCTACGGTGCAAGGTGCAACATCCGTCCAAAATGACGAAACAGTGTCGTACGACCTTCAGAAATGAGTGCATGGATTTGAAACATTGCAGTACCATGGTACACTATTCTCCAGCGATGGTAAATCATAGACCAGCCACGGGGATCCCGTTTTACAGAAAAAATCCACATGAAGAAAAAACGAAGGGTAAAAAACATCCATGACCCGATTGAGGTTCGGATAGGATTTTTGGGTATGAAACTAACCAGTGACGGCTGAAAGCTGTCATAGCTGTAGAACTCACAGATACCTTCGTTTTGACTAGTTTGGCTCTCGTAACTCTAAACGAGCCAAGAGTTATGGCCCTCCGAAGAATCGATATCCACAGGGTGCAACATCTACGGTGCAAGGTGCAACATCCGTCCAAAATGACGAAACAGTGTCGTACGACCTTTAGAAATGAGTGCATGGATTTGAAACATTGCAGTACCATTGTGCACCACTCTCCAGCGATGGTAAATCATAGACCAGCCACGGGGATCCCGTTTTACAGAAAAAATCCACGTGACGAAAAAACGAAGGGTAAAAAACATCCATGACCCGATTGAGGTTCGGATAGGATTTTTGGGTATGAAACTAACCAGTGACGGCTGAAAGCTGTCATAGCTGTAGAACTCACAGATACCTTCGTTTTGACTTGTTATGGCTCCCGCAACTCTAAACGAGCCAAGAGTTAGGGCCCTCCGAAGAATCGATATCCACAGGGTGCAACATCTACGGTGCAAGGTGCAACGTACGTCCAAAATGACGAAACAGTGTCGTACGATCTTTAGAAATGAGTGCATGGATTTGAAACACTGTAGTACCATGGTGCACCTTTCTCCAGCGATGGTAAATCATAGACCAGCCACGGGGATCCCGTTTTACTGAAAAAATCCACGTGACGAAAAAACGAAGGGTAAAAAACTTCCTTGACCTGATTGAGGTTCGGATAGGATTTTTTGGGTATGAATCCAACCAGTGACGGCTGAAAGCCGTCACAGCTGTAGAACTCACAGATACCTTCGTTTTGACTAGTTATGGCTCCCGTAACTCTAAGCGAGCCAAGAGTTATGGCCCTCCGAAGAATCGATATCCACAGGGTGCAACATCTACGGTGCATGGTGCAACATCCGTACAAAATGACGAAACAGTGCCGTACGACCTTTAGAAATGAGTGCATGGATTTGAAACATTGCAGTACCATGGTGCACCACTCTCAAGCGATGGTAAATCATAGACCAGCCACGGGGATCCCGTTTTACAGAAAAAATCCACGTGACGAAAAAACGAAGGGTAAAAAACTTCCTTGACCCGATTGAGGTTCGGATAGGATCTTTCAGGTATGACACTAACCAGTGACGGCTGAAAGCCGTCATAGCTTTAGAACTCACAGATACCTTCGTTTTGATTTATTATGGCTCCCGTAACTCTAAACGAGCCAAGAGTTATGGCCCTCCGAAGAATCGATATCCACAGGGTGCAACACCTACGGTGCAAGGTGCAACATCCGTCCAAAATGACGAAACAGTGCTGTACAACCTTTAGAAATGAGTGCATGGATTTGAAACATTGCAGTACCATGGTGCACCACTCTCCAGCGATGGTAAATCATAGACCAGCCACGGGGATCCCGTTTTACAGAAAAAATCCACGTGACAAAAAAACGAAGGGTAAAAAACATCCATGACCCGATTGAGGTTCGGATAGGATTTTTGCTTATTAAACTAACCAGTGACGGCTGAAAGCCGTCATAGCTGTAGAACTCACAGATACCTTCGTTTTGACTGGTTATGGCTCCCGTAACTCTAAACGAGCCAAGAGTTATGGCCCTCCGAAGAATCGATATCCACAGGGTGCAACATCTACGGTGCAAGGTGCAATATCCGTCCAAAATGACGAAACTATGCCGTACGACCTTTAGAAATGAGTGCATGGATTTGAAACATTGCAGTACCATTGTGCACCACTCTCCAGCGATGGTAAATCATAGACCAGCCACGGGGATCCCGTTTTACAGAAAAAATCCACGTGACGAAAAAACGAAGGGTAAAAAACTACCTTGACCCGATTGAGGTTCGGATAGGATTTTTTGGGTATGAAACGAACCAGTGACGGCTGAAAGCTGTCATAGCTGTAGAACTCACAGATACCTTCGTTTTGACTGGTTATGCCTCCCGTAACTCTAAACGAGCCAAGAGTTATGGCCCTCCGAAGAATCGATATCCACAGGGTGCAACATCTACGGTGCAAGGTGCAACATCCGTCCAAAATGACGAAACAGTGCCGTACGACCTTTAGAAATGAGTGCATGGATTTGAATCATTGCAGTACCATGGTGCACCACTCTCCAGCGATGGTAAATCATAGCCAGCCACGGGGATACCGTTTTACAGAAAAAATCCACGTGACGAACACCAAAATTGGTCACAAACACCCAAAGTCACGAAAGCACCCGTTAACGTACTTAACTCGATAATAAACAACACAGAACTCAGCAACAATCAATATAGAATTCAGTTCTAAGTAACAAATCACAGTAATTCACGAACAACAATCACAAACACAGGATTTATAGTGGTTCGGCGTTCGCGCCTACGTCCACTTTGAAGGTTTTCTCTTTATTGCTTTGCTTGATTAAATCGATTACAATGGATTACAGCTGACAATTGCTTTGAAATGTGAATACAACAGCGATTCTTATAGTTGAACTTGAATCCGGCAGAGTCTTGGCGTTCAATGGCGGAAAGATCCCGAAAGATCCCCTTTTCCGAAGGCTTCAGGGTGCTATTTATAGGCGTTGGAGGCCCAGATCTCGCTGAAACTTCGTGAGACTTCTTCTGGCACGTGAGTGGGCCCACGCGACCGATCCCACCAAGTTTCGTCTCGATCTGACATCGGTTCGAAGTGATTTCGAACCCATCAAGAAATGGTCCAATCGAGCTGAAACTTGGCAGGAACAATCTTTACCTCATATGAAAGCTACTGTGAAAATTTGGTTGCATTTGGATGTGTGGTCAAGGAGATATGCTCGGTTTGAAATTAGCATTTTCGGTTTGGCTGTGTCGTTCGAACCCATGAGTTCGAACCCACGATTTCGAATCCATCAGTGCACGTGGGCTTGCAGTGACGTGGCGCGCATTTCTCGAATCGATCCTAACTTATCTCCGAATGGACCGCTTCGACTCCGTGAACTACGGCAAACACGTCATCCAAACCAATTGACTCGGTGGATTCGAAATAGGAAGTATTCCTGGTTTCGAAAGTGACCGATTCGAATCCAGGAATCCTTATGGGTTCGAAATTGATCGGTTCGAACTGGGTAACTCGATGGTTTCGAAGTAAGGATGCGAAGCCGAGTGAAGTCATGGATTCGAAGGTAGGCCACTGTGGTGGATTCGAAGGTAGTGGAGTCGGAGGCGATGGAGTCAAGACAGGTACCAGCTGATGGGTTCGAACGTGGCTTGGGTTCGAACTACTTGGCTTCGAAGGCAAGGGCATGGATGGGTTCGAACCGTGTGGGTTCGAAGGAGAGGGCGTGGATAGGTTCGAACAGGATGGGTTCGAACAGGATGGGTTCGAACTTCATGGTTTCGAACCAGACAATGACTATTCCTCTTCACACTGAATCCATCATATCTTGAGCATACGAACTCGGATTGACTTGAAACTTGAAATGATGGCACCTACAACCTTTCTTGTCGTGTCCTATCAATTGTGGCCTGATCCAGACTCGGGCAAAATTCATCGATATCCATAGCAAAGTGAAGTATAACCAATCTCTGAGATGGACTGTTTCCCGTTTTCGACCAATCTTTTGGTATCACGGCTTTGCCAAAAAGCGGGATAACACTTTGCCCCCCAAAACATGCCTTGCTGTAGGAAGGTGTGTTTTGTAATGCCTTGAGTTGGATGTTCGTATCCGATTATCAACCTGCAAAGAACTCGATAGTTTCGTATGGCCTCAAATGACGATCGTTCGAGATCGAGCTATTTGGGATGAAGCGCGGCCGTTCGTGGTCAAGCGCTCAAAATGACCACGATTGAGGTTCGGATAGGATTTTTGGGTATGAAACTAACCAGTGACGGCTGAAAGCTGTCATAGCTGTAGAACTCACAGATACCTTTGTTTTGACTTGTTATGGCTCCCGCAACTCTAAACGAGCCAAGAGTTAGGGCCCTCCGAAGAATCGATATCCATAGGGTGCAACATCTACGGTGCAAGGTGCAACGTCCGTCCAAAATGACGAAACAGTGTCGTACGACCTTTAGAAATGAGTGCATGGATTTGAAACACTGCAGTATCGTGGTGCACCACTCTCCAGCGATGGTAAATCATAGGCCAGCCACGGGGATCCCGTTTTACAGAAAAAATCCACGTGACGAAAAAACGAAGGGTAAAAAACTTCCTTGACCCGATTGAGGTTCGGATAGGATTTTTTGGGTATGAAACCAACCAGTGACGGCTGAAAGCCGTCATAGCTGTAGAACTCACAGATACGTTTGTTTTGACTGGTTATGTCTCCCGTAATTCTAAGCGAGCCAAGAGTTATGGCCCTCCGAAGAATCGATATCCACAGGGTGCAACATCTATCGTGCAAGGTGCAACATCCGTCCAAATTGACGAAACAGTGCCGTACGACCTTTAGAAATGAGTGCATGGATTTGAAACATTTTAGTACCATGGTGCACCACTCTCCAGCGATGGTAAATCATAGACCAGCCACGGGGATCCCGTTTTACAGAAAAAATCCACGTGACGAAAAAACGAAGGGTAAAAAACTTCCATGACCCGATTGATGTTCGGATAGGATTTTTGGGTATGAAGCTAACCAGTGACGGCTGAAAGCTGTTATAGCTGTAGAACTCACAGATACCTTCGTTTGGACTGGTTATGGCTCCCGTAACTCTAAACGAGCCAAGAGTTATGACCCTCCGAAGAATCGATATCCACAGGGTGCAACATCTACGGTGCAAGGTGCAACATCCGTCCAAAATGACGAAACAGTGCCGTACGACCTTTAGAAATGAGTGCATGGATTTGAATCATTGCAGTACCATGGTGCACCACTCTCCAGCGATGGTAAATCATAGACCAGCCAAGGGGATCCCGTTTTACAGAAAAAATCCACGTGACGAAAAAACGAAGGGTAAAAAACTTCCATGACCCGATTGAGGTTCGGATAGGATTTTTGGGTATGAAACTAACCAGTGACGGCTGAAAGCTGTCATAGCTATAGAACTCACAGATACCTTCGTTTTGACTTGTTATGGCTCCCGCAACTCTAAACGAGCCAAGAGTTAGGGCCCTCCGAAGAATCGATATCCACAGGGTGCAACATCTACGGTGCAAGGTGTAACGTCCGTCCAAAATGACGAAACAGTGTCGTACGACCTTTAGAAATGAGTGCATGGATTTGAAACATTGCATTACCATGGTGCACCACTCTCCAGCGATGGTAAATCATAGCCAGCCACGGGGATCCCGTTTTACAGAAAAAATCCACGTGACGAAAAAACGAAGGGTAAAAAACTTCCATGACCCGATTGAGGTTCGGATAGGATTTTTGGGTATGAAACTAACCAGTGAGGCCTGAAAGCAATCATAACTGTAGAACTCACAGATACCTTCGTTTTGACTTGTTATGGCTCCCGCAACTCTAAACGAGCCAAGAGTTAGGGCCCTCCGAAGAATCAATATCCACAGGGTGCAACATCTACGGTGCAAGGTGCAACGTCCGTCCAAAATGACGAAACAGGGTCGTATGACCTTTAGAAATGAGTGCATGGATTTGAAACACTGCAGTATCATGGTGCACCACTCTCCAGCGATGGTAAATCATAGACCAGCCACGGGTATCCCGTTCTACAGAAAAAATCCACGTGACGAAAAAACAAAGGGTAAAAAACTTCCTTGACCCGATTGAGGTTCGAATAGGATTTTTTGGGTATGAAACCAACCAGTGACGGCTGAAAGCCGTCATAGCTGTAGAACTCATAGATACCTTCGTTTTGACTGGTTATGGCTCCCGTAACTCTAAGCGAGCCAAGAGTTATGGCCCTCCGAAGAATCGATATCCACAGGGTGCAACATCTACGGTGCAAGGTGCAACATCCGTCCAAAATGACGAAACAGTGCCGTACGACCTTTGGAAATGAGTTCATGGATTTGAAACATTGCAGTACCATGGTGCACCACTCTCCAGCGATGGTAAATCATAGACCAGCCACGGGGATCCCGTTTTACAGAAAAAATCCACGTGACGAAAAAACAAAGGGTAAAAAACTTCCTTGACCCGATTGAGGTTCGGATAGGATTTTTTGGGTATGACACTAACCAGTGACGGCTGAAAGCTGTCATAGCTGTAGAACTCATTGATACCTTCGTTTTGACTAGTTATGGCTCCCGTAACTCTAAACGAGCCAAGAGTTATGGCCCTCCGAAGAATCGATATCCACAGGGTGCAACATCTACGGTGCAAGGTGCAACATCCGTCCAAAATGACGAAACAGTGCCGTACGACCTTTAGAAATGAGTGCATGGATTTGAAACATTGCAGTACCATGGTGCACCACTCTCCAGAGATGGTAAATCATAGACCAGCCACGGGGATCCCGTTTTACAGAAAAAATCCACGTGACTAAAAAACGAAGGGTAAAAAACTTCCATGACCCGATTGAGGTTCGGATAGGATTTTTGGGTATAAAACTAACCAGTGACGGCTGAAAGCTGTCATAGCTGTAGAACTCACAGATACCTTCATTTTGACTGGTTATGGCTCCCGTAACTCTAAACGAGCCAAGAGTAATGGCCCTCCGAAGAATCGATATCCACAGGGTGCAACATCTACGGTGCAAGGTGCAACATCCGTCCAAAATGACGAAACAGTGCCTTACGACCTTTAGAAATGAGTGCATGGATTTGAAACATTGCAGTACCATGGTGCACCACTCTCCAGCGATGGTAAATCATAGACCAGCCACGGGGATCCCGTTTTACAGAAAAAATCCACGTGACGAAAAAACGAAGGGTAAAAAACTTCCATGACCCGATTGAGGTTCGGATAGGATTTTTTGGGTATGGCACTAACCAGTGACGACTAAAAGCCGTCATAGCTGTAGAACTCACAGATACCTTCGTTTTGACTGGTTATGGCTGCCGTAACTCTAAACGAGCCAAAAGTTATGGCCCTCCGAAGAATCGATATCCACAGGGTGCAACATCAACGGTGCAAGGTACAAATCCGTCCAAAATGACGAAACAGTGCCGTACGTCCTTTAGAAATGAGTGCATGGATTTAAAACATTGCAGTACCATGGTGCACCACTCTCCAGCGATGGTAAATCATAGACCAGCCACGGGGATCCCTTTTTACAGAAAAAATCCACGTGACGAAAAAATGAAAGTTAAAAAATTTCCATGACCCGATTGATGTTCGGATAGGATTTTTGGGTATGAAACTGACCAGTGACGGCTGAAAGCTGTCATAGCTGTAGAAATCACAGATACCTTCGTTTTGACTGGTTATGGCTCCCGTAACTCTAAACGAGCCAAGAGTTATGGCCCTCCGAAGAATCGATATCCACAGGGTGCAACATCTACGGTGCATGGTGCAACATCCGTCCAAAATGACGAAACAGTGCCGTACGACCTTTAGAAATGAGTGCATGGATTTGAAACATTGCAGTACCATGGTGCACCACTCTCAATCGATGGTAAGTCATAGACCAGCCACGGGGATCCCGTTTTACAGAAAAAATCCACGTGACGAAAAAACGAAGGGTAAAAAACTTTCTTGACCCGATTGAGGTTCGAATAGGATTTTTTGGGTATGAAACAAATCAGTGACGGCGGAAAGCTGTCATAGCTGTAGAACTCACAGATACCTTCGTTTTGACTGGTTATGGGTCCCATAACTCTAAACAAGCCAAGAGTTATGGCCCTCCGAAGAATCGATATCCACAGGGTGCAACATCTACGGTGCAAGGTGCCACATCCATCCAAAATGACGAAACAGTTCCGTACGACCTTTAGAAATGAGTTCATGGATTTGAAAAATTGCAGTACCATGGTGCACCACTCTCCAGCGATGGTAAATCATTGACCAGCCACGGGGATCCCGTTTTACAGAAAAAATCCACGTGACGAAAAAACGAAGGGTAAAAAACTTCCTTGACCCGATTGAGGTTCGGATAGGATTTTTTGGGTATGACACTAACCAGTGACGGCTGAAAGCCGTCATAGCTGTAGAACTCACACACACCTTCGTTTTGACTTGTTATGGCTCCCGTAACTCTAAACGAGCCAAGAGTAATGGCCCTCCGAAGAATCGATATCCACAGGGTGCAACACCTACGGTGCAAGGTGCAACATCCGTCCAAAATGACGAAACAGTGCCGTACGACCTTTAGAAATGAGTGCATGGATTTGAAACATTGCAGTACCATGGTGCACCACTCTCCAGCGATGGTAAATCATAGACCAGCCACGGGGATCCCGTTTTACAGAAAAAATCCACGTGACAAAAAAACGAAGGGTAAAAAACATCCATGACCCGATTGAGGTTCGGATAGGATTTTTGGGTATGAAACTAACCAGTGACGGCTGAAAGCCGTCATAGCTGTAGAACTCACAAATACCTTCGTTTTGACTAGTTATGGCTCCCGTAACTCTAAACGAGCGAAGAGTTATGGCCCTCCGAAGAATCGATATCCACAGGGTGCAACATCTACGGTGCAAGGTGCAACATCCGTCCAAAATGACGAATCAGTGTCGTACGACCTTTAGAAATGAGTGCATGGATATGAAACATTGCAGTACCATGGTGCACCACTCTCCAGCGATGGTAAATCATAGACCAACCACGGGGATCCCGTTTTACAGAAAAAATCAACGTGACGAAAAAACGAAGGGTAAAAAACATCCATGACCGATTGAGGTTCGGATAGGATTTTTGGGTACGAAACTATCCAGTGATGGCTGAAAGCTGTCATAAATGTAGAACTCAAAAATACCTTCGTTTTGACTGGTTATGGCTCCCGTAACTCTAAACGAGCCAAGAGTTATGGCCCTCCGAAGAATCGATATCCACAGGGTGCAACATCTACGGTGCAAGGTGCAACATCCGTCCAAAATGACGAAACAGTGTCGTACGACCTTTAGAAATGAGTGCATGGATTTGAAACATTGCAGTACCGTTGTGCACCACTCTCCAGCGATGGTAAATCACAGACCAGCCACGGGGATTCCGTTTTACAGAAAAAATCCACGTGACGAAAAAACGAAGGGTAAAAAACTTCCTTGACCCGATTGAGGTTCGGATAGGATTTTTTGGGTATGAAACTAACCAGTGACGGCTGAAAGCGATCATAGCTGTAGAACTCACAGATACCTTCGTTTTGACTGGTTATGGCTCCCGAAACTCTAAACGAGCCAAGAGTTATGGCCCTCCGAAAAATCGATATCCACAGGGTGCAACATCTACGGTGCAAGGTGCAACATCCGTCCAAAATGACGAAACAGTGCCGTACGACCTTCAGAAATGAGTGCATGGATTTGAAACATTGCAGTACCATGGTGCACCACTCTCCAGCGATGGTAAATCATAGCCAGCCACGGGGATCCCGTTTTACAGAAAAAATCCACGTGACGAAAAAACGAAGCGTAAAAAACTTTCATGACCCGATTGAGGTTCGGATAGGATTTTTGGGTATGAAACTAACCAGTGACGGATGAAAGCTGTCATAGCTGTAGAACTCACAGATACCTTCGTTTTGACTGGTTATGGCTCCCGCAACTCTAAACGAGGCAAGAGTTAGGGCCCTCCGAAGAATCGATATCCACAGGGTGCAACATCTACGGTGCAAGGTGCAACGTCCGTCCAAAATGACGAAACAGTGTCGTACGACCTTTAGAAATGAGTGCATGGATTTGAAACACTGCAGTACCATGGCGCACCACTCTCCAGCGATGGTAAATCATAGACCAGCCACGGGGATCCCGTTTTACAGAAAAAATCCACGTGAGGAAAAAACGAAGGGTAGAAAACTTCCTTGACCCGATTGAGGTCCGGATAGGATTTTTTGGGTATGAAACCAACCAGTGACGGCTGAAAGCCATCATAGCTGTAGAACTCACAGATACCTTCGTTTTGACTGGTTATGGCTCCCGTAACTCTAAGCGAGCCAAGAGTTATGGCCCTCCGAAGAATCGATATCCACATGGTGCAACATCTATGGTGCAAGGTGCAACGTCCGTCCAAAATGACAAAACAGTGCCGTACGACCTTTAGAAATGAGTGCATGGATTTGAAACATTGCAGTACCCTGGTGCACCAATCTCCAGCGATGGTAAATCATAGACCAGCCACGGGGATCCCGTTTTACAGAAAAAATCCACGTGACGAAAAAACGAAGGGTAAAAAACTTCCTTGACCCGATTGAGGTTCGGATAGGATTTTTTGTGTATGAAACTAACCAGTGACGGCAGAAAGCTGTCATAGCTGTAGAACTCACAAATACCTTCGTTTTGACTGGTTGTGACTCCCATAACTCTAAACGAGCCAAGAGTTATGGCCCTCCGAAGAATCGATATCCACAGGGTGCAACATCTACGGTGCAAGGTGCAACATCCGTCTAAAATGACGAAACAGTGCCGTACGACCTTTAGAAATGAGTTCATGGATTTGAAACATTGCAGTACCATGGTGCACCACTCTCCAGCGATGGTAAATCATAGACCATCCATGGGGATCCCGTTTTACAGAAAAAATCCACGTGACGAAAAAACGAAGGGTAAAAAACTTCCTTGACCCGATTGAGGTTCGGATAGGAGTTTTTGGGTATGACACTAACCAGTGACGGCTGAAAGCCGTCATAGCTGTAGAACTCACAGATACCTTCGTTTTGACTTGTTATGGCTTCCGTAACTCTAAACGAGCCAAGAGTTATGGCCCTCCGAAGAATCGATATCCACAGGGTGCAAAACCTACGGTGCAAGGTGCAACATCCGTCCAAAATGATGAAACAGTGCCGTACGACCTTTAGAAATGAGTGCATGGATTTGAAACATTGCAGTACCATGGTGCACCACTCTCCAGCGATGGTAAATCATAGACCAGCCACGGGGATCCCGTTTTACAGAAAAAATCCACGTGACAAAAAAACGAAGGGTAAAAAACATCCATGACCCGATTGAGGTTCGGATAGGATTTTTGGGTATGAAACTAACCAGTGACGGCTGAAAGCCGTCATAGCTGTAGAACTCACACATACCTTCATTTTGACTGGTTATGGCTCCCGTTACCCTAAACAAGCACAGAGTTATGGCCCTCCGAAGAATCGATATCCACAGGGTGCAACATCTACGGTGCAAGGTGCAACATCCGTCCAAAATGACGAAACAATGTCGTACGACCTTTAGAATTGAGTGCATGGATTTGAAACATTGCAGTACCATGGTGCACCACTCTCCAGCGATGGTAAATCATAGACCAGCCACGGGGATCCCGTTTTACAGAAAAAATCCACTTGACGAAAAAACGAAGGGTAAAAAACATCCATGACCCGATTGAGGTTCAGATAGGATTTTTGGGTATGAAACTAACCAGTGACGGCTGAAAGCTGTCATAGCTGTAGAACTCACAGATTCCTTCGTTTTGACTGGTTCTGGCTCCCGTAACTCTAAACGAGCCAAGAGTTATGGCCCTCCGAAGAATCGATATCCACAGGGTGCAACATCTACGGTGCAAGGTGCAACGTCCGTCCAAAATGACGAAACAGTGTCGTACGACCTTTAGAAATGAGTGCATGGATTTGAAACACTGCAGTACCATGGCGCACCACTCTCCAGCGATGGTAAATCATAGACCAGCCACGGGGATCCCGTTTTACAGAAAAAATCCACGTGAGGAAAAAACGAAGGGTAGAAAACTTCCTTGACCCGATTGAGGTTCGGATAGGATTTTTTGGGTATGAAACCAACCTGTGACGGCTGAAAGCCATCATAGCTGTAGAACTCACAAGTACCTTCGTTTTGACTGGTTACGGCTCCCGTAACTCTAAACAAGCCAAGAGTTATGGCCCTCCGAAGAATCGATATCCACAGGGTGCAACATCTACGGTGCAAGGTGCAACATCCGTCCAAAATGACGAAACAGTGCCGTACGACCTTTAGAAATGAGTGCATGGATTTGAAACATTGCAGTACCGTCGTGCACCACTCTCAAGCAATGGTAAATCATAGACCAGCCATGGGGATCCCGTTTTACAGAAAAAATCCAAGTGATGAAAAAACGAAGGGTAAAAAACTTCCATGACCCGATTGAGGTTCGGATAGGATTTTTGGGTATGAAACTAACCAGTGACGGCTGAAAGCTGTCATAGCTGTAGAACTCACAGATACCTTCGTTTTGACTAGTTATGGCTTCCGCAACTCTAAACGAGCCAAGAGTTAGGGCCCTCCGAAGAATCGATATCCACAGGGTGCAACATCTACGGTGCAAGGTGCAACATCTGTCCAAAATGACGACACAGTGCCGTACGACCTTTAGAAATGAGTGCATGGATTTGAAACACTGCAGTACCATGGTGCACCACTCTCCAGCGATGGTAAATCATAGACCAGCCACGGGGATCCCGTTTTACAGAAAAAATACACGTGACGAAAAAACGAAGGGTAAAAAACTTCCTTGACCCGATTGAGGTTCAGATTGGATTTTTTGGGTATGAAACTAACCAGTGGCGGCTGAAAGCGGTCATAGCTGTAGAGCTCACGGATACCTTCGTTTTGACTGGTTATGGCTCCCGTAACTCTAAACGAGACAAGAGTTATGGCCCTCCGAAGAATCGATATCCACATGGTGCAACACTACGGTGCAAGGTGCAACATCCGTCCAAAATGACGAAACAGTGCCGTACGACCTTTAGAAATGAGTGCATGGATTTGAAACATTGCAGTACCATGGTGCACCACTCTCCAGCGATGGTAAATCATAGACCAGCCACGGGGATCCCGTTTTACAGAAAAAATCCACGTGACGAAAAAACGAAGGGTAAAAAACTTCCTTGACCCGATTGAGGTTCGGATAGGATTTTTTGGGTATGACACTAACCAGTGACGGCTGAAAGCCGTCATAGCTGTAGAACTCACAGATACCTTCGTTTTGACTGGTTATGGCTCCCGTAACTCTAAACGAGCCAAGAGTTATGGCCCTCCGAAGAATCGATATCCACAGGGTGCAACACCTACGGTGCAAGGTGCAACATCCGTCCAAAATGACGAAACAGTGCCGTACGACCTTTAGAAATGAGTGCATGGATTTGAAACATTGCAGTACCATGGTGCACCACTCTCCAGCGATGGTAAATCATAGACCAGCCACGGGGATCCCGTTTTACAGAAAAAATCCACGTGACAAAAAAACGAAGGGTAAAAAACATCCATGACCCGATTGAGGTTCGGATAGGATTTTTGGGTATGAAACTAACCAGTGACGGCTGAAAGCCGTCACAGCTGTAGAACTCATAGATACCTTCGTTTTGACAGGTTGTGGCTCCCGTAACTTTAAACGAGCCAAGAGTTATGGCCCTCCGAAGAATCGATGTCCACAGGGTGCAACATCTACGGTGCAAGGAGCAACATCCGTCCAAAATGACGAAACAGTGCCGTACGACCTTTTGAAATGGGTGCATGGATTGGAAATGGTGCAGTACCATGGTGCACCACTCTCCAGCGTTGGTAAATCATAGACCAGCCACCGGGATCCCGTTTTACAGAAAAAATCCACGTGACGAAAAAACGAAGGGTAAAAAACTTCCATGACCCGATTGAGGTTCGGATAGCATTTTTTGGGTATGAAACTAACCAGTGACGGCTGAAAGCGGTCACAGATGTAGAACTCACAGATACCTTCGTTTTGACTAGTTGTGGCTCCCGTAACTCTAAACGAGCCAAAAGTTATGGCCCTCCGAAGAATCGATATCCATAGGGTGCGACATCTACGTTGCAAGGTGCAACATCCGTCCAAAATGACGAAACAGTGCGTACGACCTTTAGAAACGGGTGCATGGATTGAAAACGGTGCAGTACCATGGTGCACCACTCTCCAGCGTTGGTAAATCATAGACCAGCCGCGGGATCCCGTTTTACAGAAAAAATCCACGTGACGAAAAAATGAAGGGTAAAAAACTTCCATGACCCGATTGAGGTTCGGACAGGATTTTTTGGGTATGAAACTAACCAGTGACGGCTGAAAGCTGTCACAGCTGTAGAACTCACAGATACCTTCGTTTTGACAGGTTGTGGCTCCCGTAACTCTAAACGAGCCAAGAGTTATGGCCCTCCGAAGAATCGATATCCACAGGGTGCAACATCTACGGTGCAAGGTGCAACATCCGTCCAAAATGACGAAACAGTGCCGTACGACCTTTAGAAATGGGTGCATGGATTGGAAACGGTGCAGTACCATGGTGCACCACTCTCCAGCGTTGGTAAATCATAGACCAGCCACGGGGATCCCGTTTTACAGAAAAAATCCACGTGACGAAAAAACGAAGGGCAAAAAACTTCCATGACCCGATTGAGGTTCGGATAGGATTTTTTGGGTATGAAACTAACCAGTGACGGCTGAAAGCTGTCATAGCTGTAGAACTCACAGATACCTTCGTTTTGACTAGTTATGGCTTCCTCAACTCTAAACGAGCCAAGAGTTAGGGCCCTCCGAAGAATCGATATCCACAGGGTGCAACATCTACGGTGCAAGGTGCAACATCTGTCCAAAATGACGACACAGTGCCGTACGACCTTTAGAAATGAGTGCATGGATTTGAAACACTGCAGTACCATGGTGCACCACTCTCCAGCGATGGTAAATCATAGACCAGCCACGGGGATCCCGTTTTACAGAAAAAATCCACGTGACGAAAAAACGAAGGGTAAAAAACTTCCTTGACCCGATTGAGGTTCAGATTGGATTTTTTGGGTATGAAACTAACCAGTGGCGGCTGAAAGCGGTCATAGCTGTAGAACTCACGGATACCTTCGTTTTGACTAGTTATGGCTCCCGTAACTCTAAACGAGACAAGAGTTATGGCCCTCCGAAGAATCGATATCCACATGGTGCAACACTACGGTGCAAGGTGCAACATCCGTCCAAAATGACGAAACAGTGCCGTACGACCTTTAGAAATGAGCGCATGGATTTGAAACATTGCAGTACCATGGTGCACCACTCTCCAGCGATGGTAAATCATAGACCAGCCACGGGGATCCCGTTTTACAGAAAAAATCCACGTGACGAAAAAACGAAGGGTAAAAAACTTCCTTGACCCGATTGAGGTTCGGATAGGATTTTTTGGGTATGACACTAAACAGTGACGGCTGAAAGCCGTCATAGCTGTAGAACTCACAGATACCTTCGTTTTGACTGGTTATGGCTCCCGTCACTCTAAACGAGCCAAGAGTTATGGCCCTCCGAAGAATCGATATCCACAGGGTGCAACACCTACGGTGCAAGGTGCAACATCCGTCCAAAATGACGAAACAGTGCCGTACGACCTTTAGAAATGAGTGCATGGATTTGAAACATTGCAGTACCATGGTGCACCACTCTCCAGCGATGGTAAATCATAGACCAGCCACGGGGATCCCGTTTTACAGAAAAAATCCACGTGACAAAAAAACGAAGGGTAAAAAACATCCATGACCCGATTGAGGTTCGGATAGGATTTTTGGGTATGAAACTAACCAGTGACGGCTGAAAGCCGTCACAGCTGTAGAACTCACAGATACCTTCGTTTTGACAGGTTGTGGCTCCCGTAACTTTAAACGAGCCAAGAGTTATGGCCCTCCGAAGAATCGATGTCCACAGGGTGCAACATCTACGGTGCAAGGAGCAACATCCGTCCAAAATGACGAAACAGTGCCGTACGACCTTTAGAAATGGGTGCATGGATTTGAAACAGTGCAGTACCATGGTGCACCACTCTCCAGCAATGGTAAATCATAGACCAGCCGCGGGAATTCCCTTTTACAGAAAAAATCCATGTGACGAAAAAACGAAGGGTAAAAAACTTCCATGACCCGATTGAGGTTCGGATAGGATTTTTTAGGTATGAAACTAACTAGTGACGGCTGAAAGCCGTCACAGATGTAGAACTCACAGATACCTTCGTTTTGACTGGTTGTGGCTCCCGTAACTCTAAACGAGCCAAAAGTTATGGCCCTCCGAAGAATCGATATCCATAGGGTGCGACATCTACGTTGCAAGGTGCAACATCCGTCCAAAATGACGAAACGGTGCGTACGACCTTTAGAAACGGGTGCATGGATTGAAAACGGTGCAGTACCATGGTGCACCACTCTCCAGCGTTGGTAAATCATAGACCAGCCGCGAGATCCCGTTTTACAGAAAAAATCCACGTGACGAAAAAACGAAGGGTAAAAAACTTCCATGACCCGATTGAGGTTCGGACAGGATTTTTTGGGTATGAAACTAACCAGTGACGGCTGAAAGCTGTCACAGCTGTAGAACTCACAGATACCTTCGTTTTGACAGGTTGTGGCTCCCGTAACTCTAAACGGGCCAATAGTTATGGCCCTCCGAAGAATCGATATCCACAGGGTGCAACATCTACGGTGCAAGGTGCAACATCCGTCCAAAATGACGAAACAGTGCCGTACGACCTTTAGAAATGGGTGCATGGATTGGAAACGTTGCAGTACCATGGTGCACCACTCTCCAGCGTTGGTAAATCATAGACCAGCCACGGGGATCCCGTTTTACAGAAAAAATCCAAGTGACGAAAAAAAGAAGGGCAAAAAACTTCCATGACCCGATTGAGGTTCGGATAGGATTTTTTGGGTATGAAACTAACCAGTGACGGCTGAAAGCTGTCATAGATGTAGAACTCACAGATACCTTCGTTTTGACAGGTTGTGGCTCCCGTAACTCTAAACGAGCCAAGAGTTATGGCCCTCCGAAGAATCGATATCCACAGGGTGCAACATCTACGGTGCAAGGTGCAACATCCGTCCAAAATGACGAAACAGTGCCGTACGACCTTTAGAAATGGGTGCATGGATTGGAAACGGTGCAGTACCATGGTGCACCACTCTCCAGCGTTGGTAAATCATAGACCAGCCACGGGGATCCCGTTTTACAGAAAAAATCCACGTGACGAAAAAACGAAGGGTAAAAAACTTCCATGACCCGATTGAGGTTTGGATAGGATTTTTTGGGTATGAAACTAACCAGTGACGGCTGAAAGCTGTCACAGCTGTAGTATTCACAGATACCTTCGTTTTGACTGGTTGTGGCTCCCGTAACTCTAAACGAGCCAAGAGTTATGGCCCTCCGAAGAATCGATATCCACAGGGTGCAACATCTACGGTGCAAGGTGCAACATCCGTCCAAAATGACGAAATAGTGCCTTACGACATTTAGAAATGGGTGCATGGATTTGAAACAGTGCAGTACCATGGTGCACCACTCTCCAGCGATGGTAAATCATAGACCAGCCGCGGGAATTCCCTTTTACAGAAAAAATCCATGTGACGAAAAAACGAAGGGTAAAAAACTTCCATGACCCGATTGAGGTTCGGATAGGATTTTTTAGGTATGAAACTAACTAGTGACGGCTGAAAGCTGTCACAGATGTAGAACTCACAGATACCTTCGTTTTGACTGGTTTTGGCTCCCATAACTCTAAACGAGCCAAGAGTTATGGCCCTCCGAAGAATCGATATCCATAGGGTGCAACATCTACGGTGCAAGGTGCAACATCCGTCCAAAATGACGAAACAGTGCGTACGACCTTTAGAAACGGGTGCATGGATTGAAAACGGTGCAGTACCATTGTGCACCACTCTCCAGCGTTGGTAAATCATAGACCAGCCACGGGGATCCCGTTTTACAGAAAAAATCCACGTGACGAAAAAACGAAGGGTAAAAAACTTCCATGACCCGATTGAGGTTCGGATAGGATTTTTTGGGTATGAAACTAACCAGTGACGGCTGAAAGCAGTCACAGCTGTAGAACTCACAAATACCTTCGTTTTGACTGGTTGTGGCTCCCGTAACTCTAAACGAGCCAAGAGTTATGGCCCTTCGAAGAATCGATATCCACAGGGTGCAACATCTACGGTGCAAGGTGCAACATCCGTCCAAAATGACGAAACAGTGCCGTACGACATTTAGAAATAGGTGCATGGATTTGAAACAGTGCAGTACCATGGTGCACCACTCTCCAGCGATGGTAAATCATAGACCAGCCGCGGGAATTCCCTTTTACAGAAAAAATCCACGTGACGAAAAAACGAAGGGTAAAAAACTTCCATGACCCGATTGAGGTTCGGACAGGATTTTTTGGGTATGAAACTAACCAGTGACGGCTGAAAGCAGTCACAGCTGTAGAACTCACAGATACCTTCGTTTTGACTGGTTGTGGCTCCCGTAGCTCTAAACGAGCCAAGAGTTATGTCCCTCCGAAGAATCGATATCCACAGGGTGCAACATCTACGGTGCAAGGTGCAACATCCGTCCAAAATGACGAAACAGTGCCGTACGACCTTTAGAAATGGGTGCATGGATTGGAAACGGTGCAGTACCATGGTGCACCACTCTCCAGCGTTGGTAAATCATAGACCGGCCACGGGGATCCCGTTTTACAGTAAAAAATCCACGTGACGAAAAAACGAAGGGTAAAAAACTTCCATGACCCGATTGAGGTTCGGATAGCATTTTTTGGGTATGAAACTAATCAGTGTCGGCTGAAAGCAGTCACAGCTGTAGAACTCATAGATACCTTCGTTTTGACAGGTTGTGGCTCCCGTAACTCTAAACGAGCCAAGAGTTATGGCCCTCCGAAGAATCGATATCCACAGGGTGCAACATCTACGGTGCAAGGTGCAACATCCGTCCAAAATGACGAAACAGTGCCGTACGACCTTTAGAAATGGGTGCATGGATTGGAAATGGTGCAGTACCATGGTGCACCACTCTCCAGCGTTGGTAAATCATAGACCAGCCACGGGGATCCCGTTTTACAGAAAAAATCCACGTGACGAAAAAACGAAGGGTAAAAAACTTCCATGACCCGATTGAGGTTCGGATAGGATTTTTTGGGTATGAAACTAACCAGTGACGGCTGAAAGCTGTCACAGCTGTAGTACTCACAGATACCTTCGTTTTGAGTGGTTGTGGCTCCCGTAACTCTAAACGAGCCTAGAGTTATGGCCCTCCGAAGAATCGATATCCACAGGGTGCAACATCTACGGTGCAAGGTGCAACATCCGTCCAAAATGACGAAACAGTGCCGTACGACATTTAGAAATGGGTGCATGGATTTGAAACAGTGCAGTACCATAGTGCACCACTCTCCACGATAGTAAATCATAGACCAGCCGCGGGAATTCCCTTTTACAGAAAAAATCCACGTGACGAAAAAACGAAGGGTAAAAAACTTCCATGACCCGATTGAGGTTCGGATAGGATTTTTTAGGTATGAAACTAACCAGTGACGGCTGAAAGCTGTCACAGATGTAGAACTCACAGATACCTTCGTTTTGACTGGTTGTGGCTCCCGTAACTCTAAACAAGCCAAGAGTTATCGCCCTTCGAAGAATCGATATCCATAGGGTGCAACATCTACGTTGCAAGGTGCAACATCCGTCCAAAATGACGAAACAGTGCGTACGACCTTTAGAAACGGGTGCATGGATTGAAAACGGTGCAGTACCATGATGCACCACTCTCCATCGATGGTAAATCATAGACCAGCCGCGGGAATTCCCTTTTACTGAAAAATTCACGTGACGAAAAAACGAAGGGTAAAAAACTTCCATGACCCGATTGAGGTTCGGACAGGATTTTTTGGGTATGAAACTAACCAGTGACGGCTGAAAGCTGTCACAGCTGTAGAACTCACAGATACCTTCGTTTTGACAGGTTGTGGCTCCCGTAACTCTAAACGGGCCAATAGTTATGGCCCTCCGAAGAATCGATATCCACAGGGTGCAACATCTACGGTGCAAGGTGCAACATCCGTCCAAAATGACGAAACAGTGCCGTACGACCTTTAGAAATGGGTGCATGGATTTGAAACAGTGCAGTACCATGGTGCACCACTCTCCAGCGATGGTAAATCATAGACCAGCCGCGGGAATTCCCTTTTACAGAAAAAATCCACGTGACGAAAAAACGAAGGGCAAAAAACTTCCATGACCCGATTGAGGTTCAGATAGGATTTTTTAGGTATGAAACTAACCAGTGATGGCTGAAAGCTGTCACAGATGTAGAACTCACAGATACCTTCGTTTTGACTGGTTGTGGCTCCCGTAACTCTAAACGAGCCAAAAGTTATGGCCCTCCGAAGAATCGATATCCATAGGGTGCGACATCTACGTTGCAAGGTGCAACATCCGTCCAAAATGACGAAACAGTGCGTACGACCTTTAGAAACGGGTGCATGGATTGAAAACGGTGCAGTACCATGGTGCACCACTCTCCAGCGTTGGTAAATCATAGACCAGCCACGGGGATCCCGTTTTACAGAAAAAATCCACGTGACGAAAAAACGAAGGGTAAAAAACTTCCATGACCCGATTGAGGTTCGGACAGGATTTTTTGGGTATGAAACTAACCAGTGACGGCTGAAAGCTGTCACAGCTGTAGAACTCACAGATACCTTCGTTTTGACAGGTTGTGGCTCCCGTAACTCTAAACTTGCCAAGAGTTATGGCCCTCCGAAGAATCGATATCCACAGGGTGCAACATCTACGGTGCAAGGTGCAACATCCGTCCAAAATGACGAAACCGTGCCGTACGACCTTTAGAAATGGGTGCATGGATTGGAAACGGTGCAGTACCATGGTGCACCACTCTCCAGCGTTGGTAAATCATAGACCAGCCACGGGGATCCCGTTTTACAGAAAAAATCCACGTGACGAAAAAACGAAGGGTAAAAAACTTCCATGACCCGATTGAGGTTCGGATAGGATTTTTTGGGTATGAAACTAACCAGTGACGGCTGAAAGCTGTCACAGCTGTAGTATTCACAGATACCTTCGTTTTGACTGGTTGTGGCTCCCGTAACTCTAAACGAGCCAAGAGTTATGGCCCTCCGAAGAATCGATATCCACAGGGTGCAACATCTACGGTGCAAGGTGCAACATCCGTCCAAAATGACGAAATAGTGCCTTACGACATTTAGAAATGGGTGCATGGATTTGAAACAGTGCAGTACCATGGTGCACCACTCTCCAGCGATGGTAAATCATAGACCAGCCGCGGGAATTCCCTTTTACAGAAAAAATCCATGTGACGAAAAAACGAAGGGTAAAAAACTTCCATGACCCGATTGAGGTTCGGATAGGATTTTTTAGGTATGAAACTAACTAGTGACGGCTGAAAGCTGTCACAGATGTAGAACTCACAGATACCTTCGTTTTGACTGGTTTTGGCTCCCATAACTCTAAACGAGCCAAGAGTTATGGCCCTCCGAAGAATCGATATCCATAGGGTGCAACATCTACGGTGCAAGGTGCAACATCCGTCCAAAATGACGAAACAGTGCGTACGACCTTTAGAAACGGGTGCATGGATTGAAAACGGTGCAGTACCATTGTGCACCACTCTCCAGCGTTGGTAAATCATAGACCAGCCACGGGGATCCCGTTTTACAGAAAAAATCCACGTGACGAAAAAACGAAGGGTAAAAAACTTCCATGACCCGATTGAGGTTCGGATAGGATTTTTTGGGTATGAAACTAACCACTGACGGCTGAAAGCAGTCACAGCTGTAGAACTCACAAATACCTTCGTTTTGACTGGTTGTGGCTCCCGTAACTCTAAACGAGCCAAAAGTTATGGCCCTTCGAAGAATCGATATCCACAGGGTGCAACATCTACGGTGCAAGGTGCAACATCCGTCCAAAATGACGAAACAGTGCCGTACGACATTTAGAAATAGGTGCATGGATTTGAAACAGTGCAGTACCATGGTGCACCACTCTCCAGCGATGGTAAATCATAGACCAGCCGCGGGAATTCCCTTTTACAGAAAAAATCCACGTGACGAAAAAACGAAGGGTAAAAAACTTCCATGACCCGATTGAGGTTCGGACAGGATTTTTTGGGTATGAAACAACCAGTGACGGCTGAAAGCAGTCACAGCTGTAGAACTCACAGATACCTTCGTTTTGACTGGTTGTGGCTCCCGTAGCTCTAAACGAGCCAAGAGTTATGTCCCTCCGAAGAATCGATATCCACAGGGTGCAACATCTACGGTGCAAGGTGCAACATCCGTCCAAAATGACGAAACAGTGCCGTACGACCTTTAGAAATGGGTGCATGGATTGGAAACGGTGCAGTACCATGGTGCACCACTCTCCAGCGTTGGTAAATCATAGACCGGCCACGGGGATCCCGTTTTACAGTAAAAAATCCACGTGACGAAAAAACGAAGGGTAAAAAACTTCCATGACCCGATTGAGGTTCGGATAGCATTTTTTGGGTATGAAACTAATCAGTGTCGGCTGAAAGCAGTCACAGCTGTAGAACTCATAGATACCTTCGTTTTGACAGGTTGTGGCTCCCGTAACTCTAAACGAGCCAAGAGTTATGGCCCTCCGAAGAATCGATATCCATAGGGTGCAACATCTACGGTGCAAGGTGCAACATCCGTCCAAAATGACGAAACAGTGCCGTACGACCTTTAGAAATGGGTGCATGGATTGGAAATGGTGCAGTACCATGGTGCACCACTCTCCAGCGTTGGTAAATCATAGACCAGCCACGGGGATCCCGTTTTACAGAAAAAATCCACGTGACGAAAAAACGAAGGGTAAAAAACTTCCATGACCCGATTGAGGTTCGGATAGGATTTTTTGGGTATGAAACTAACCAGTGACGGCTGAAAGCTGTCACAGCTGTAGTACTCACAGATACCTTCGTTTTGAGTGGTTGTGGCTCCCGTAACTCTAAACGAGCCTAGAGTTATGGCCCTCCGAAGAATCGATATCCACAGGGTGCAACATCTACGGTGCAAGGTGCAACATCCGTCCAAAATGACGAAACAGTGCCGTACGACATTTAGAAATGGGTGCATGGATTTGAAACAGTGCAGTACCATAGTGCACCACTCTCCACGATAGTAAATCATAGACCAGCCGCGGGAATTCCCTTTTACAGAAAAAATCCACGTGACGAAAAAACGAAGGGTAAAAAACTTCCATGACCCGATTGAGGTTCGGATAGGATTTTTTAGGTATGAAACTAACCAGTGACGGCTGAAAGCTGTCACAGATGTAGAACTCACAGATACCTTCGTTTTGACTGGTTGTGGCTCCCGTAACTCTAAACAAGCCAAGAGTTATCGCCCTTCGAAGAATCGATATCCATAGGGTGCAACATCTACGTTGCAAGGTGCAACATCCGTCCAAAATGACGAAACAGTGCGTACGACCTTTAGAAACGGGTGCATGGATTGAAAACGGTGCAGTACCATGATGCACCACTCTCCATCGATGGTAAATCATAGACCAGCCGCGGGAATTCCCTTTTACAGAAAAATTCACGTGACGAAAAAACGAAGGGTAAAAAACT
Source organism: Allium cepa (assembly GCA_030765085.1). Classification (NCBI taxonomy): domain Eukaryota; kingdom Viridiplantae; phylum Streptophyta; class Magnoliopsida; order Asparagales; family Amaryllidaceae; genus Allium; species Allium cepa. Next base: position 28,563,576 of record CM060943.1, on the reverse strand, counting down.
TCCATGACCCGATTGAGGTTCGGACAGGATTTTTTGGGTATGAAACTAACCAGTGACGGCTGAAAGCACTCACAGCTGTAGAACTCACAGATGCCTTCGTTTTGACTGGTTGTGGCTCCCGTAGCTCTAAACGAGCCAAGAGTTATGGCCCTCCGAAGAATCGATATCCACAGGGTGCAACATCTACGGTGCAAGGTGCAACATCCGTCCAAAATGACGAAACAGTGCCATACGACATTTAGAAATGGGTGCATGGATTTGAAACAGTGCAGTACCATGGTGCACCACTCTCCAGCGATGGTAAATCATAGACCAGCCGCGGGAATTCCCTTTTACAGAAAAAATCCACGTGACGAAAAAACGAAGGGCAAAAAACTTCCATGACCCGATTGAGGTTCAGATAGGATTTTTTAGGTATGAAACTAACCAGTGATGGCTGAAAGCTGTCACAGATGTAGAACTCACAGATACCTTCGTTTTGACTGGTTGTGGCTCCCGTAACTCTAAACGAGCCAAAAGTTATGGCCCTCCGAAGAATCGATATCCATAGGGTGCGACATCTACGTTGCAAGGTGCAACATCCGTCCAAAATGACGAAACAGTGCGTACGACCTTTAGAAACGGGTGCATGGATTGAAAACGGTGCAGTACCATGGTGCACCACTCTCCAGCGTTGGTAAATCATAGACCAGCCACGGGGATCCCGTTTTACAGAAAAAATCCACGTGACGAAAAAACGAAGGGTAAAAAACTTCCATGACCCGATTGAGGTTCGGACAGGATTTTTTGGGTATGAAACTAACCAGTGACGGCTGAAAGCCGTCACAGCTGTAGAACTCACAGATACCTTCGTTTTGACAGGTTGTGGCTCCCGTAACTCTAAACGAGCCAAGAGTTATGGCCCTCCGAAGAATCGATATCCACAGGGTGCAACATCTACGGTGCAAGGTGCAACATCCGTCCAAAATGACGAAACCGTGCCGTACGACCTTTAGAAATGGGTGCATGGATTGGAAACGGTGCAGTACCATGGTGCACCACTCTCCAGCGTTGGTAAATCATAGACCAGCCACGGGGATCCCGTTTTACAGAAAAAATCCACGTGACGAAAAAACGAAGGGTAAAAAACTTCCATGACCCGATTGAGGTTCGGATAGGATTTTTTGGGTATGAAACTAACCAGTGACGGCTGAAAGCAGTCACAGCTGTAGAACTCACAAATACCTTCGTTTTGACTGGTTGTGGCTCCCGTAACTCTAAACGAGCCAAAAGTTATGGCCCTTCGAAGAATCGATATCCACAGGGTGCAACATCTACGGTGCAAGGTGCAACATCCGTCCAAAATGACGAAACAGTGCCGTACGACATTTAGAAATAGGTGCATGGATTTGAAACAGTGCAGTACCATGGTGCACCACTCTCCAGCGATGGTAAATCATAGACCAGCCGCGGGAATTCCCTTTTACAGAAAAAATCCACGTGACGAAAAAACGAAGGGTAAAAAACTTCCATGACCCGATTGAGGTTCGGACAGGATTTTTTGGGTATGAAACAACCAGTGACGGCTGAAAGCAGTCACAGCTGTAGAACTCACAGATACCTTCGTTTTGACTGGTTGTGGCTCCCGTAGCTCTAAACGAGCCAAGAGTTATGTCCCTCCGAAGAATCGATATCCACAGGGTGCAACATCTACGGTGCAAGGTGCAACATCCGTCCAAAATGACGAAACAGTGCCGTACGACCTTTAGAAATGGGTGCATGGATTGGAAACGGTGCAGTACCATGGTGCACCACTCTCCAGCGTTGGTAAATCATAGACCGGCCACGGGGATCCCGTTTTACAGTAAAAAATCCACGTGACGAAAAAACGAAGGGTAAAAAACTTCCATGACCCGATTGAGGTTCGGATAGCATTTTTTGGGTATGAAACTAATCAGTGTCGGCTGAAAGCAGTCACAGCTGTAGAACTCATAGATACCTTCGTTTTGACAGGTTGTGGCTCCCGTAACTCTAAACGAGCCAAGAGTTATGGCCCTCCGAAGAATCGATATCCACAGGGTGCAACATCTACGGTGCAAGGTGCAACATCCGTCCAAAATGACGAAACAGTGCCGTACGACCTTTAGAAATGGGTGCATGGATTGGAAATGGTGCAGTACCATGGTGCACCACTCTCCAGCGTTGGTAAATCATAGACCAGCCACGGGGATCCCGTTTTACAGAAAAAATCCACGTGACGAAAAAACGAAGGGTAAAAAACTTCCATGACCCGATTGAGGTTCGGATAGGATTTTTTGGGTATGAAACTAACCAGTGACGGATGAAAGCTGTCACAGCTGTAGTACTCACAGATACCTTCGTTTTGAGTGGTTGTGGCTCCCGTAACTCTAAACGAGCCTAGAGTTATGGCCCTCCGAAGAATCGATATCCACAGGGTGCAACATCTACGGTGCAAGGTGCAACATCCGTCCAAAATGACGAAACAGTGCCGTACGACATTTAGAAATGGGTGCATGGATTTGAAACAGTGCAGTACCATAGTGCACCACTCTCCACGATAGTAAATCATAGACCAGCCGCGGGAATTCCCTTTTACAGAAAAAATCCAAGTGACGAAAAAACGAAGGGTAAAAAACTTCCATGACCCGATTGAGGTTCGGATAGGATTTTTTGGGTATGAAACTAACCAGTGACGGCTGAAAGCAGTCACAGCTGTAGAACTCACAAATACCTTCGTTTTGACTGGTTGTGGCTCCCGTAACTCTAAACGAGCCAAAAGTTATGGCCCTTCGAAGAATCGATATCCACAGGGTGCAACATCTACGGTGCAAGGTGCAACATCCGTCCAAAATGACGAAACAGTGCCGTACGACATTTAGAAATAGGTGCATGGATTTGAAACAGTGCAGTACCATGGTGCACCACTCTCCAGCGATGGTAAATCATAGACCAGCCGCGGGAATTCCCTTTTACAGAAAAAATCCACGTGACGAAAAAACGAAGGGTAAAAAACTTCCATGACCCGATTGAGGTTCGGACAGGATTTTTTGGGTATGAAACAACCAGTGACGGCTGAAAGCAGTCACAGCTGTAGAACTCACAGATACCTTCGTTTTGACTGGTTGTGGCTCCCGTAGCTCTAAACGAGCCAAGAGTTATGTCCCTCCGAAGAATCGATATCCACAGGGTGCAACATCTACGGTGCAAGGTGCAACATCCGTCCAAAATGACGAAACAGTGCCGTACGACCTTTAGAAATGGGTGCATGGATTGGAAACGGTGCAGTACCATGGTGCACCACTCTCCAGCGTTGGTAAATCATAGACCGGCCACGGGGATCCCGTTTTACAGAAAAAATCCACGTGACGAAAAAACGAAGGGTAAAAAACTTCCATGACCCGATTGAGGTTCGGATAGGATTTTTTGGGTATGAAACTAACCAGTGACGGCTGAAAGCTGTCACAGCTGTAGTACTCACAGATACCTTCGTTTTGAGTGGTTGTGGCTCCCGTAACTCTAAACGAGCCTAGAGTTATGGCCCTCCGAAGAATCGATATCCACAGGGTGCAACATCTACGGTGCAAGGTGCAACATCCGTCCAAAATGACGAAACAGTGCCGTACGACATTTAGAAATGGGTGCATGGATTTGAAACAGTGCAGTACCATCGTGCACCACTCTCCACGATAGTAAATCATAGACCAGCCGCGGGAATTCCCTTTTACAGAAAAAATCCACGTGACGAAAAAACGAAGGGTAAAAAACTTCCATGACCCGATTGAGGTTCGGATAGGATTTTTTAGGTATGAAACTAACCAGTGACGGCTGAAAGCTGTCACAGATGTAGAACTCACAGATACCTTCGTTTTGACTGGTTGTGGCTCCCGTAACTCTAAACAAGCCAAGAGTTATCGCCCTTCGAAGAATCGATATCCATAGGGTGCAACATCTACGTTGCAAGGTGCAACATCCGTCCAAAATGACGAAACAGTGCGTACGACCTTTAGAAACGGGTGCATGGATTGAAAACAGTGCAGTACCATGATGCACCACTCTCCATCGATGGTAAATCATAGACCAGCCGCAGGAATTCCCTTTTACAGAAAAATTCACGTGACGAAAAAACGAAGGGTAAAAAACTTCCATGACCCGATTGAGGTTCGGACAGGATTTTTTGGGTATGAAACTAACCAGTGACGGCTGAAAGCACTCACAGCTGTAGAACTCACAGATGCCTTCGTTTTGACTGGTTGTGGCTCCCGTAGCTCTAAACGAGCCAAGAGTTATGGCCCTCCGAAGAATCGATATCCACAGGGTGCAACATCTACGGTGCAAGGTGCAACATCCGTCCAAAATGACGAAACAGTGCCATACGACATTTAGAAATGGGTGCATGGATTTGAAACAGTGCAGTACCATGGTGCACCACTCTCCAGCGATGGTAAATCATAGACCAGCCGCGGGAATTCCCTTTTACAGAAAAAATCCACGTGACGAAAAAACGAAGGGCAAAAAACTTCCATGACCCGATTGAGGTTCAGATAGGATTTTTTAGGTATGAAACTAACCAGTGATGGCTGAAAGCTGTCACAGATGTAGAACTCACAGATACCTTCGTTTTGACTGGTTGTGGCTCCCGTAACTCTAAACGAGCCAAAAGTTATGGCCCTCCGAAGAATCGATATCCATAGGGTGCGACATCTACGTTGCAAGGTGCAACATCCGTCCAAAATGACGAAACAGTGCTTACGACCTTTAGAAACGGGTGCATGGATTGAAAACGGTGCAGTACCATGGTGCACCACTCTCCAGCGTTGGTAAATCATAGACCAGCCACGGGGATCCCGTTTTACAGAAAAAATCCACGTGACGAAAAAACGAAGGGTAAAAAACTTCCATGACCCGATTGAGGTTCGGACAGGATTTTTTGGGTATGAAACTAACCAGTGACGGCTGAAAGCGGTCACAGCTGTAGAACTCACAGATACCTTCGTTTTGACAGGTTGTGGCTCCCGTAACTCTAAACGAGCCAAGAGTTATGGCCCTCCGAAGAATCGATATCCACAGGGTGCAACATCTACGGTGCAAGGTGCAACATCCGTCCAAAATGACGAAACCGTGCCGTACGACCTTTAGAAATGGGTGCATGGATTGGAAACGGTGCAGTACCATGGTGCACCACTCTCCAGCGTTGGTAAATCATAGACCAGCCACGGGGATCCCGTTTTACAGAAAAAATCCACGTGACGAAAAAACGAAGGGTAAAAAACTTCCATGACCCGATTGAGGTTCGGATAGGATTTTTTGGGTATGAAACTAACCAGTGACGGCTGAAAGCTGTCACAGCTGTAGTATTCACAGATACCTTCGTTTTGACTGGTTGTGGCTCCCGTAACTCTAAACGAGCCAAGAGTTATGGCCCTCCGAAGAATCGATATCCACAGGGTGCAACATCTACGGTGCAAGGTGCAACATCCGTCCAAAATGACGAAATAGTGCCTTACGACATTTAGAAATGGGTGCATGGATTTGAAACAGTGCAGTACCATGGTGCACCACTCTCCAGCGATGGTAAATCATAGACCAGCCGCGGGAATTCCCTTTTACAGAAAAAATCCATGTGACGAAAAAACGAAGGGTAAAAAACTTCCATGACCCGATTGAGGTTCGGATAGGATTTTTTAGGTATGAAACTAACTAGTGACGGCTGAAAGCTGTCACAGATGTAGAACTCACAGATACCTTCGTTTTGACTGGTTTTGGCTCCCATAACTCTAAACGAGCCAAGAGTTATGGCCCTCCGAAGAATCGATATCCATAGGGTGCAACATCTACGGTGCAAGGTGCAACATCCGTCCAAAATGACGAAACAGTGCGTACGACCTTTAGAAACGGGTGCATGGATTGAAAACGGTGCAGTACCATTGTGCACCACTCTCCAGCGTTGGTAAATCATAGACCAGCCACGGGGATCCCGTTTTACAGAAAAAATCCACGTGACGAAAAAACGAAGGGTAAAAAACTTCCATGACCCGATTGAGGTTCGGATAGGATTTTTTGGGTATGAAACTAACCAGTGACGGCTGAAAGCAGTCACAGCTGTAGAACTCACAAATACCTTCGTTTTGACTGGTTGTGGCTCCCGTAACTCTAAACGAGCCAAGAGTTATGGCCCTTCGAAGAATCGATATCCACAGGGTGCAACATCTACGGTGCAAGGTGCAACATCCGTCCAAAATGACGAAACAGTGCCGTACGACATTTAGAAATAGGTGCATGGATTTGAAACAGTGCAGTACCATGGTGCACCACTCTCCAGCGATGGTAAATCATAGACCAGCCGCGGGAATTCCCTTTTACAGAAAAAATCCACGTGACGAAAAAACGAAGGGTAAAAAACTTCCATGACCCGATTGAGGTTCGGACAGGATTTTTTGGGTATGAAACAACCAGTGACGGCTGAAAGCAGTCACAGCTGTAGAACTCACAGATACCTTCGTTTTGACTGGTTGTGGCTCCCGTAGCTCTAAACGAGCCAAGAGTTATGTCCCTCCGAAGAATCGATATCCACAGGGTGCAACATCTACGGTGCAAGGTGCAACATCCGTCCAAAATGACGAAACAGTGCCGTACGACCTTTAGAAATGGGTGCATGGATTGGAAACGGTGCAGTACCATGGTGCACCACTCTCCAGCGTTGGTAAATCATAGACCGGCCACGGGGATCCCGTTTTACAGTAAAAAATCCACGTGACGAAAAAACGAAGGGTAAAAAACTTCCATGACCCGATTGAGGTTCGGATAGCATTTTTTGGGTATGAAACTAATCAGTGTCGGCTGAAAGCAGTCACAGCTGTAGAACTCATAGATACCTTCGTTTTGACAGGTTGTGGCTCCCGTAACTCTAAACGAGCCAAGAGTTATGGCCCTCCGAAGAATCGATATCCACAGGGTGCAACATCTACGGTGCAAGGTGCAACATCCGTCCAAAATGACGAAACAGTGCCGTACGACCTTTAGAAATGGGTGCATGGATTGGAAATGGTGCAGTACCATGGTGCACCACTCTCCAGCGTTGGTAAATCATAGACCAGCCACGGGGATCCCGTTTTACAGAAAAAATCCACGTGACGAAAAAACGAAGGGTAAAAAACTTCCATGACCCGATTGAGGTTCGGATAGGATTTTTTGGGTATGAAACTAACCAGTGACGGCTGAAAGCTGTCACAGCTGTAGTACTCACAGATACCTTCGTTTTGAGTGGTTGTGGCTCCCGTAACTCTAAACGAGCCTAGAGTTATGGCCCTCCGAAGAATCGATATCCACAGGGTGCAACATCTACGGTGCAAGGTGCAACATCCGTCCAAAATGACGAAACAGTGCCGTACGACATTTAGAAATGGGTGCATGGATTTGAAACAGTGCAGTACCATAGTGCACCACTCTCCACGATAGTAAATCATAGACCAGCCGCGGGAATTCCCTTTTACAGAAAAAATCCACGTGACGAAAAAACGAAGGGTAAAAAACTTCCATGACCCGATTGAGGTTCGGATAGGATTTTTTAGGTATGAAACTAACCAGTGACGGCTGAAAGCTTTCACAGATGTAGAACTCACAGATACCTTCGTTTTGACTGGTTGTGGCTCCCGTAACTCTAAACAAGCCAAGAGTTATCGCCCTTCGAAGAATCGATATCCATAGGGTGCAACATCTACGTTGCAAGGTGCAACATCCGTCCAAAATGACGAAACAGTGCGTACGACCTTTAGAAACGGGTGCATGGATTGAAAACGGTGCAGTACCATGATGCACCACTCTCCAGCGATGGTAAATCATAGACCAGCCGCGGGAATTCCCTTTTACAGAAAAATTCACGTGACGAAAAAACGAAGGGTAAAAAACTTCCATGACCCGATTGAGGTTCGGACAGGATTTTTTGGGTATGAAACTAACCAGTGACGGCTGAAAGCACTCACAGCTGTAGAACTCACAGATGCCTTCGTTTTGACTGGTTGTGGCTCCCGTAGCTCTAAACGTGCCAAGAGTTATGGCCCTCCGAAGAATCGATATCCACAGGGTGCAACATCTACGGTGCAAGGTGCAACATCCGTCCAAAATGACGAAACAGTGCCGTACGACATTTAGAAATGGGTGCATGGATTTGAAACAGTGCAGTACCATGGTGCACCACTCTCCAGCGATGGTAAATCATAGACCAGCCGCGGGAATTCCCTTTTACAGAAAAAATCCATGTGACGAAAAAACGAAGGGTAAAAAACTTCCATGACCCGATTGAGGTTCCGATAGGATTTTTTAGGTATGAAACTAACTAGTGACGGCTGAAAGCTGTCACAGATGTAGAACTCACAGATACCTTCGTTTTGACTGGTTTTGGCTCCCGTAACTCTAAACGAGCCAAAAGTTATGGCCCTCCGAAGAATCGATATCCATAGGGTGCGACATCTACGTTGCAAGGTGCAACATCCGTCCAAAATGACGAAACGGTGCGTACGACCTTTAGAAACGGGTGCATGGATTGAAAACGGTGCAGTACCATGGTGCACCACTCTCCAGCGTTGGTAAATCATAGACCAGCCACGGGGATCCCGTTTTACAGAAAAAATCCACGTGACGAAAAAACGAAGGGTAAAAAACTTCCATGACCCGATTGAGGTTCGGACAGGATTTTTTGGGTATGAAACTAACCAGTGACGGCTGAAAGCCGTCACAGCTGTAGAACTCACAGATACCTTCGTTTTGACAGGTTGTGGCTCCCGTAACTCTAAACGAGCCAAGAGTTATGGCCCTCCGAAGAATCGATATCCACAGGGTGCAACATCTACGGTGCAAGGTGCAACATCCGTCCAAAATGACGAAACCGTGCCGTACGACCTTTAGAAATGGGTGCATGGATTGGAAACGGTGCAGTACCATGGTGCACCACTCTCCAGCGTTGGTAAATCATAGACCAGCCGCGGGAATTCCCTTTTACAGAAAAAATCCACGTGACGAAAAAACGAAGGGTAAAAAACTTCCATGACCCGATTGAGGTTCGGACAGGATTTTTTGGGTATGAAACAACCAGTGACGGCTGAAAGCAGTCACAGCTGTAGAACTCACAGATACCTTCGTTTTGACTGGTTGTGGCTCCCGTAGCTCTAAACGAGCCAAGAGTTATGGCCCTCCGAAGAATCGATATCCACAGGGTGCAACATCTACGGTGCAAGGTGCAACATCCGTCCAAAATGACGAAACAGTGCCGTACGACCTTTAGAAATGGGTGCATGGATTGGAAACGGTGCAGTACCATGGTGCACCACTCTCCAGCGTTGGTAAATCATAGACCAGCCACGGGGATCCCGTTTTACAGAAAAAATCCACGTGACGAAAAAACGAAGGGTAAAAAACTTCCATGACCCGATTGAGGTTCGGACAGGATTTTTTGGGTATGAAACAACCAGTGACGGCTGAAAGCAGTCACAGCTGTAGAACTCACAGATACCTTCGTTTTGACTGGTTGTGGCTCCCGTAGCTCTAAACGAGCCAAGAGTTATGGCCCTCCGAAGAATCGATATCCACAGGGTGCAACATCTACGGTGCAAGGTGCAACATCCGTCCAAAATGACGAAACAGTGCGTACGACCTTTAGAAACGGGTGCATGGATTGAAAACGGTGCAGTACCATGGTGCACCACTCTCCAGCGTTGGTAAATCATAGACCAGCCACGGGGATCCCGTTTTACAGAAAAAATCCACGTGACGAAAAAACGAAGGGTAAAAAATTTCCATGACCCGATTGAGGTTCGGACAGGATTTTTTGGGTATGAAACTAACCAGTGACGGCTGAAAGCTGTCACTGGTGTAGAACTCACAGATACCTTCGTTTTGACAGGTTGTGGCTCCCGTAACTCTAAACGAGCCAAGAGTTATGGCCCTCCGAAGAATCGATATCCACAGGGTGCAACATCTACGGTGCAAGGTGCAACATCCGTCCAAAATGACGAAACAGTGCCGTACGACCTTTAGAAATGGGTGCATGGATTGGAAACGGTGCAGTACCATGGTGCACCACTCTCCAGCGTCGGTAAATCATAGACCAGCCACGGGGATCCCGTTTTACAGAAAAAATCCACGTGACGAAAAAACGAAGGGTAAAAAACTTCCATGACCCGATTGAGGTTCGGATAGGATTTTTTGGGTATGAAACTAACCAGTGACGGCTGAAAGCTGTCACAGCTGTAGTATTCACAGATACCTTCGTTTTGACTGGTTGTGGCTCCCGTAACTCTAAACGAGCCAAGAGTTATGGCCCTCCGAAGAATCGATATACACAGGATGCAACATCTACGGTGCAAGGTGCAACATCCGTCCAAAATGACGAAATAGTGCCTTACGACATTTAGAAATGGGTGCATGGATTTGAAACAGTGCAGTACCATGGTGCACCACTCTCCAGCGATGGTGAATCATAGACCAGCCGCGGGAATTCCCTTTTACAGAAAAAATCCACGTGACGAAAAAACGAAGGGTAAAAAACTTCCATGACCCGATTGAGGTTCGGACAGGATTTTTTGGGTATGAAACTAACCAGTGACGGCTGAAAGCTGTCACAGCTGTAGTATTCACAGATACCTTCGTTTTGACTGGTTGTGGCTCCCGTAACTCTAAACGAGCCAAGAGTTATGGCCCTCCGAAGAATCGATATACACAGGGTGCAACATCTACGGTGCAAGGTGCAACATCCGTCCAAAATGACGAAATAGTGCCTTACGACATTTAGAAATGGGTGCATGGATTTGAAACAGTGCAGTACCATGGTGCACCACTCTCCAGCGATGGTGAATCATAGACCAGCCGCGGGAATTCCCTTTTACAGAAAAAATCCACGTGACGAAAAAACGAAGGGTAAAAAACTTCCATGACCCGATTGAGGTTCGGACAGGATTTTTTGGGTATGAAACTAACCAGTGACGGCTGAAAGCAGTCACAGCTGTAGAACTCACAGATACCTTCGTTTTGACTGGTTGTGGCTCCCGTAGCTCTAAACGAGCCAAGAGTTATGGCCCTCCGAAGAATCGATATCCACAGGGTGCAACATCTACGGTGCAAGGTGCAACATCCGTCCAAAATGACGAAACAGTGCCGTACGACCTTTAAAAATGGGTACATGGATTGGAAACGGTGCAGTACCATGGTGCACCACTCTCCAGCGTTGGTAAATCATAGACCGGCCACGGGGATCCCGTTTTACAGTAAAAAATCCACGTGACGAAAAAACGAAGGGTAAAAAACTTCCATGACCCGATTGAGGTTCGGATAGCATTTTTTGGGTATGAAACTAACCAGTGTCGGCTGAAAGCAGTCACAGCTGTAGAACTCATAGATACCTTCGTTTTGACAGGTTGTGGCTCCCGTAACTCTAAACGGGCCAAGAGTTATGGCCCTCCGAAGAATCGATATCCACAGGGTGCAACATCTACGGTGCAAGGTGCAACATCCGTCCAAAATGACGAAACAGTGCCATACGACCTTTAGAAATGGGTGCATGGATTGGAAACGGTGCAGTACCATGGTGCACCACTCTCCAGCGTTGGTAAATCATAGACCAGCCATGGGGATCCCGTTTTACAGAAAAAATCCACGTGACGAAAAAACGAAGGGTAAAAAACTTCCATGACCCGATTGAGGTTCGGACAGGATTTTTTGGGTATGAAACTAACCAGTGACGGCTGAAAGCTGTCACTGGTGTAGAACTCACAGATACCTTCGTTTTGACAGGTTGTGGCTCCCGTAACTCTAAACGAGCCAAGAGTTATGGCCCTCCGAAGAATCGATATCCACAGGGTGCAACATCTACGGTGCAAGGTGCAACATCCGTCCAAAATGACGAAACAGTGCCGTACGACCTTTAGAAATGGGTGCATGGATTGGAAACGGTGCAGTACCATGGTGCACCACTCTCCAGCGTCGGTAAATCATAGACCAGCCACGGGGATCCCGTTTTACAGAAAAAATCCACGTGACGAAAAAACGAAGGGTAAAAAACTTCCATGACCCGATTGAGGTTCGGATAGGATTTTTTGGGTATGAAACTAACCAGTGACGGCTGAAAGCTGTCACAGCTGTAGTATTCACAGATACCTTCGTTTTGACTGGTTGTGGCTCCCGTAACTCTAAACGAGCCAAGAGTTATGGCCCTCCGAAGAATCGATATACACAGGGTGCAACATCTACGGTGCAAGGTGCAACATCCGTCCAAAATGACGAAATAGTGCCTTACGACATTTAGAAATGGGTGCATGGATTTGAAACAGTGCAGTACCATGGTGCACCACTCTCCAGCGATGGTGAATCATAGACCAGCCGCGGGAATTCCCTTTTACAGAAAAAATCCACGTGACGAAAAAACGAAGGGTAAAAAACTTCCATGACCCGATTGAGGTTCGGACAGGATTTTTTGGGTATGAAACTAACCAGTGACGGCTGAAAGCAGTCACAGCTGTAGAACTCACAGATACCTTCGTTTTGACTGGTTGTGGCTCCCGTAGCTCTAAACGAGCCAAGAGTTATGGCCCTCCGAAGAATCGATATCCACAGGGTGCAACATCTACGGTGCAAGGTGCAACATCCGTCCAAAATGACGAAACAGTGCCGTACGACCTTTAAAAATGGGTACATGGATTGGAAACGGTGCAGTACCATGGTGCACCACTCTCCAGCGTTGGTAAATCATAGACCGGCCACGGGGATCCCGTTTTACAGTAAAAAATCCACGTGACGAAAAAACGAAGGGTAAAAAACTTCCATGACCCGATTGAGGTTCGGATAGCATTTTTTGGGTATGAAACTAACCAGTGTCGGCTGAAAGCAGTCACAGCTGTAGAACTCATAGATACCTTCGTTTTGACAGGTTGTGGCTCCCGTAACTCTAAACGGGCCAAGAGTTATGGCCCTCCGAAGAATCGATATCCACAGGGTGCAACATCTACGGTGCAAGGTGCAACATCCGTCCAAAATGACGAAACAGTGCCATACGACCTTTAGAAATGGGTGCATGGATTGGAAACGGTGCAGTACCATGGTGCACCACTCTCCAGCGTTGGTAAATCATAGACCAGCCACGGGGATCCCGTTTTACAGAAAAAATCCACGTGACGAAAAAACGAAGGGTAAAAAACTTCCATGACCCGATTGAGGTTCGGATAGGATTTTTTGGGTATGAAACTAACCAGTGACGGCTGAAAGCTGTCACAGCTGTAGTACTCACAGATACCTTCGTTTTGAGTGGTTGTGGCTCCCGTAACTCTAAACGAGCCTAGAGTTATGGCCCTCCGAAGAATCGATATCCACAGGGTGCAACATCTACGGTGCAAGGTGCAACATCCGTCCAAAATGACGAAACAGTGCCGTACGACATTTAGAAATGGGTGCATGGATTTGAAACAGTGCAGTACCATAGTGCACCACTCTCCAGCGATGGTAAATCATAGGCCAGCCGCGGGAATTCCCTTTTACAGAAAAAATCCATGTGACGAAAAAACGAAGGGTAAAAAACTTCCATGACCCGATTGAGGTTCGGATAGGATTTTTTAGGTATGAAACTAACTAGTGACGGCTGAAAGCTGTCACAGATGTAGAACTCACAGATACCTTCGTTTTGACTGGTTTTGGCTCCCATAACTCTAAACGAGCCAAGAGTTATGGCCCTCCGAAGAATCGATATCCATAGGGTGCAACATCTACGGTGCAAGGTGCAACATCCGTCCAAAATGACGAAATAGTGCGTACGACCTTTAGAAACGGGTGCATGGATTGAAAACGGTGCAGTACCATTGTGCACCACTCTCCAGCGTTGGTAAATCATAGACCAGCCACGGGGATCCCGTTTTACAGAAAAAATCCACGTGACGAAAAAACGAAGGGTAAAAAACTTCCATGACCCGATTGAGGTTCGGATAGGATTTTTTGGGTATGAAACTAACCAGTGACGGCTGAAAGCAGTCACAGCTGTAGAACTCACAAATACCTTCGTTTTGACTGGTTGTGGCTCCCGTAACTCTAAACGAGCCAAGAGTTATGGCCCTTCGAAGAATCGATATCCACAGGGTGCAACATCTACGGTGCAAGGTGCAACATCCGTCCAAAATGACGAAACAGTGCCGTACGACATTTAGAAATAGGTGCATGGATTTGAAACAGTGCAGTACCATGGTGCACCACTCTCCAGCGATGGTAAATCATAGACCAGCCGCGGGAATTCCCTTTTACAGAAAAAATCCACGTGACGAAAAAACGAAGGGTAAAAAACTTCCATGACCCGATTGAGGTTCGGACAGGATTTTTTGGGTATGAAACTAACCAGTGACGGCTGAAAGCAGTCACAGCTGTAGAACTCACAGATACCTTCGTTTTGACTGGTTGTGGCTCCCGTAGCTCTAAACGAGCCAAGAGTTATGGCCCTCCGAAGAATCGATATCCACAGGGTGCAACATCTACGGTGCAAGGTGCAACATCCGTCCAAAATGACGAAACAGTGCCGTACGACCTTTAAAAATGGGTACATGGATTGGAAACGGTGCAGTACCACGGTGCACCACTCTCCAGCGTTGGTAAATCATAGACCGGCCACGGGGATCCCGTTTTACAGTAAAAAATCCACGTGACGAAAAAACGAAGGGTAAAAAACTTCCATGACCCGATTGAGGTTCGGATAGCATTTTTTGGGTATGAAACTAACCAGTGTCGGCTGAAAGCAGTCACAGCTGTAGAACTCATAGATACCTTCGTTTTGACAGGTTGTGGCTCCCGTAACTCTAAACGAGCCAAGAGTTATGGCCCTCCGAAGAATCGATATCCACAGGGTGCAACATCTACGGTGCAAGGTGCAACATCCGTCCAAAATGACGAAACAGTGCCGTACGACCTTTAGAAATGGGTGCATGGATTGGAAATGGTGCAGTACCATGGTGCACCACTCTCCAGCGTTGGTAAATCATAGACCAGCCACGGGGATCCCGTTTTACAGAAAAAATCCACGTGACGAAAAAACGAAGGGTAAAAAACTTCCATGACCCGATTGAGGTTCGGATAGGATTTTTTGGGTATGAAACTAACCAGTGACGGCTGAAAGCAGTCACAGCTGTAGTACTCACAGATACCTTCGTTTTGAGTGGTTGTGGCTCCCGTAACTCTAAACGAGCCTAGAGTTATGGCCCTCCGAAGAATCGATATCCACAGGGTGCAACATCTACGGTGCAAGGTGCAACATCCGTCCAAAATGACGAAACGGTGCCGTACGACATTTAGAAATGGGTGCATGGATTTGAAATAGTGCAGTACCATAGTGCACCACTCTCCACGATAGTAAATCATAGACCAGCCGCGGGAATTCCCTTTTACAGAAAAAATCCACGTGACGAAAAAACGAAGGGTAAAAAACTTCCATGACCCGATTGAGGTTCGGTTAGGATTTTTTAGGTATGAAACTAACCAGTGACGGCTGAAAGCTGTCACAGATGTAGAACTCACAGATACCTTCGTTTTGACTGGTTGTGGCTCCCGTAACTCTAAACAAGCCAAGAGTTATCGCCCTTCGAAGAATCGATATCCATAGGGTGCAACATCTACGTTGCAAGGTGCAACATCCGTCCAAAATGACGAAACAGTGCGTACGACCTTTAGAAACGGGTGCATGGATTGAAAACGGTGCAGTACCATGATGCACCACTCTCCAGCGATGGTAAATCATAGACCAGCCGCGGGAATTCCCTTTTACAGAAAAATTCACGTGACGAAAAAACGAAGGGTAAAAAACTTCCATGACCCGATTGAGGTTCGGACAGGATTTTTTGGGTATGAAACTAACCAGTGACGGCTGAAAGCACTCACAGCTGTAGAACTTACAGATACCTTCGTTTTGACTGGTTGTGGCTCCCGTAGCTCTAAACGAGCCAAGAGTTATGGCCCTCCGAAGAATCGATATCCACAGGGTGCAACATCTACGGTGCAAGGTGCAACATCCGTCCAAAATGACGAAACAGTGCCGTACGACATTTAGAAATGGGTGCATGGATTTGAAACAGTGCAGTACCATGGTGCACCACTCTCCAGCGATGGTAAATCATAGACCAGCCGCGGGAATTCCCTTTTACAGAAAAAATCCACGTGACGAAAAAACGAAGGGCAAAAAACTTCCATGACCCGATTGAGGTTCGGATAGGATTTTTTAGGTATGAAACTAACCAGTGATGGCTGAAAGCTGTCACAGATGTAGAACTCACAGATACCTTCGTTTTGACTGGTTGTGGCTCCCGTAACTCTAAACGAGCCAAAAGTTATGGCCCTCCGAAGAATCGATATCCATAGGGTGCGACATCTACGTTGCAAGGTGCAACATCCGTCCAAAATGACGAAACAGTGCGTACGACCTTTAGAAACGGGTGCATGGATTGAAAACGGTGCAGTACCATGGTGCACCACTCTCCAGCGTTGGTAAATCATAGACCAGCCACGGGGATCCCGTTTTACAGAAAAAATCCACGTGACGAAAAAACGAAGGGTAAAAAATTTCCATGACCCGATTGAGGTTCGGACAGGATTTTTTGGGTATGAAACTAACCAGTGACAGCTGAAAGCTGTCACAGCTGTAGAACTCACAGATACCTTCGTTTTGACAGGTTGTGGCTCCCGTAACCCTAAACGAGCCTAGAGTTATGGCCCTCCGAAGAATCGATATCCACAGGGTGCAACATCTACGGTGCAAGGTGCAACATCCGTCCAAAATGACGAAACAGTGCCGTACGACCTTTAGAAATGGGTGCATGGATTGGAAACGGTGCAGTACCATGGTGCACCACTCTCCAGCGTTGGTAAATCATAGACCAGCCACGGGGATCCCGTTTTACAAAAAAATCCACGTGACGAAAAAACGAAGGGTAAAAAACTTCCATGACCCGATTGAGGTTCGGATAGGATTTTTTGGGTATGAAACTAACCAGTGACGGCTGAAAGCTGTCACAGCTGTAGTATTCACAGATACCTTCGTTTTGACTGGTTGTGGCTCCCGTAACTCTAAACGAGCCAAGAGTTATGGCCCTCCGAAGAATCGATATCCACAGGGTGCATCATCTACGGTGCAAGGTGCAACATCCGTCCAAAATGACGAAATAGTGCCTTACGACATTTAGAAATGGGTGCGTGGATTTGAAACAGTGCAGTACCATGGTGCACCACTCTCCAGCGATGGTAAATCATAGACCAGCCGCGGGAATTCCCTTTTACAGAAAAAATCCATGTGACGAAAAAACGAAGGGTAAAAAACTTCCATGACCCGATTGAGGTTCGGATAGGATTTTTTAGGTATGAAACTAACTAGTGACGGCTGAAAGCTGTCACAGATGTAGAACTCACAGATACCTTCGTTTTGACTGGTTTTGGCTCCCATAACTCTAAACGAGCCAAGATTTATGGCCCTCCGAAGAATCGATATCCATAGGGTGCAACATCTACGGTGCAAGGCGCAACATCCGTCCAAAATGACGAAACAGTGCGTACGACCTTTAGAAACGGGTGCATGGATTGAAAACGGTGCAGTACCATTGTGCACCACTCTCCAGCGTTGGTAAATCATAGACCAGCCACGGGGATCCCGTTTTACAGAAAAAATCCACGTGACGAAAAAACGAAGGGTAAAAAACTTCCATGACCCGATTGAGGTTCGGATAGGATTTTTTGGGTATGAAACTAACCAGTGACGGCTGAAAGCAGTCACAGCTGTAGAACTCACAAATACCTTCGTTTTGACTGGTTGTGGCTCCCGTAACTCTAAACGAGCCAAGAGTTATGGCCCTTCGAAGAATCGATATCCACAGGGTGCAACATCTACGGTGCAAGGTGCAACATCCGTCCAAAATGACGAAACAGTGCCGTACGACATTTAGAAATAGGTGCATGGATTTGAAACAATGCAGTACCATGGTGCACCACTCTCCAGCGATGGTAAATCATAGACCAGCCGCGGGAATTCCCTTTTACAGAAAAAATCCACGTGACGAAAAAACGAAGGGTAAAAAACTTCCATGACCCGATTGAGGTTCGGACAGGATTTTTTGGGTATGAAACTAACCAGTGACGGCTGAAAGCAGTCACAGCTGTAGAACTCACAGATACCTTCGTTTTGACTGGTTGTGGCTCCCGTAGCTCTAAACGAGCCAAGAGTTATGGCCCTCCGAAGAATCGATATCCACAGGGTGCAGCATCTACGGTGCAAGGTGCAACATCCTTCCAAAATGACGAAACAGTGTCGTACGACCTTTAGAAATGGGTGCATGGATTGGAAACGGTGCAGTACCATGGTGCACCACTCTCCAGCGTTGGTAAATCATAGACCGGC
The DNA here is from genome assembly GCA_030765085.1 of Allium cepa. NCBI lineage: Eukaryota > Viridiplantae > Streptophyta > Magnoliopsida > Asparagales > Amaryllidaceae > Allium > Allium cepa. Next base: position 28,545,182 of record CM060943.1, on the reverse strand, counting down.
CACGGGGATCCCGTTTTACAGTAAAAAATCCACGTGACGAAAAAACGAAGGGTAAAAAACTTCCATGACCCGATTGAGGTTCGGATAGCATTTTTTGGGTATGAAACTAACCAGTGTCGGCTGAAAGCAGTCACAGCTGTAGAACTCATAGATACCTTCGTTTTGACAGGTTGTGGCTCCCGTAACTCTAAACGAGCCAAGAGTTATGGCCCTCCGAAGAATCGATATCCACAGGGTGCAACATCTACGGTGCAAGGTGCAACATCCGTCCAAAATGACGAAACAGTGCCGTACGACCTTTAGAAATGGGTGCATGGATTGGAAATGGTGCAGTACCATGGTGCACCACTCTCCAGCGTTGGTAAATCATAGACCAGCCACGGGGATCCCGTTTTACAGAAAAAATCCACGTGACGAAAAAACGAAGGGTAAAAAACTTCCATGACCCGATTGAGGTTCGGATAGGATTTTTTGGGTATGAAACTAACCAGTGACGGCTGAAAGCTGTCACAGCTGTAGTACTCACAGATACCTTCGTTTTGAGTGGTTGTGGCTCCCGTAACTCTAAACGAGCCTAGAGTTATGGCCCTCCGAAGAATCGATATCCACAGGGTGCAACATCTACGGTGCAAGGTGCAACATCCGTCCAAAATGACGAAACAGTGCCGTACGACATTTAGAAATGGGTGCATGGATTTGAACAGTGCAGTACCATAGTGCACCACTCTCCACGATAGTAAATCATAGACCAGCCGCGGGAATTCCCTTTTACAGAAAAAATCCACGTGACGAATAAACGAAGGGTAAAAAACTTCCATGACCCGATTGAGGTTCGGATAGGATTTTTTAGGTATGAAACTAACCAGTGACGGCTGAAAGCTGTCACAGATGTAGAACTCACAGATACCTTCGTTTTGACTGGTTGTGGCTCCCGTAACTCTAAACAAGCCAAGAGTTATCGCCCTTCGAAGAATCGATATCCATAGGGTGCAACATCTACGTTGCAAGGTGCAACATCCGTCCAAAATGACGAAACAGTGCGTACGACCTTTAGAAACGGGTGCATGGATTGAAAACGGTGCAGTACCATGATGCACCACTCTCCAGCGATGGTAAATCATAGACCAGCCGCGGGAATTCCCTTTTACAGAAAAAATCCACGTGACGAAAAAACGAAGGGTAAAAAACTTCCATGACCCGATTGAGGTTCGGACAGGATTTTTTGGGTATGAAACTAACCAGTGACGGCTGAAAGCACTCACAGCTGTAGAACTCACAGATACCTTCGTTTTGACTGGTTGTGGCTCCCGTAGCTCTAAACGAGCCAAGAGTTATGGCCCTCCGAAGAATCGATATCCACAGGGTGCAACATCTACGGTGCAAGGTGCAACATCCGTCCAAAATGACGAAACAGTGCCGTACGACATTTAGAAATGGGTGCATGGATTTGAAACAGTGCAGTACCATGGTGCACCACTCTCCAGCGATGGTAAATCGTAGACCAGCCGCGGGAATTCCCTTTTACAGAAAAAATCCACGTGACGAAAAAACGAAGGGCAAAAAACTTCCATGACCCGATTGAGGTTCGGATAGGATTTTTTAGGTATGAAACTAACCAGTGATGGCTGAAAGCTGTCACAGATGTAGAACTCACAGATACCTTCGTTTTGACTGGTTGTGGCTCCCGTAACTCTAAACGAGCCAAAAGTTATGGCCCTCCGAAGAATCGATATCCATAGGGTGCGACATCTACGTTGCAAGGTGCAACATCCGTCCAAAATGACGAAACAGTGCGTACGACCTTTAGAAACGGGTGCATGGATTGAAAACGGTGCAGTACCATGGTGCACCACTCTCCAGCGTTGGTAAATCATAGACCAGCCACGGGGATCCCGTTTTACAGAAAAAATCCACGTGACGAAAAAACGAAGGGTAAAAAACTTCCATGACCCGATTGAGGTTCGGATAGGATTTTTTGGGTATGAAACTAACCAGTGACGGCTGAAAGCGGTCACAGCTGTAGAACTCACAGATACCTTCGTTTTGACAGGTTGTGGCTCCCGTAACTCTAAACGAGCCAAGAGTTATGGCCCTCCGAAGAATCGACATCCACAGGGTGCCACATCTACGGTGCAAGGTCCAACATCCGTCCAAAATGATGAAACAGTGCCGTACGACCTTTAGAAATGGGTGCATGGATTGAAAACGGTGCAGTACCATGGTGCACCACTCTCCAGCGTTGGTAAATCATAGACCAGCCACGGGGATCCCATTTTACAGAAAAAATCCACGTGACGAAAAAACGAAGGGTAAAAAACTTCCATGACCCGATTGAGGTTCGGATAGGATTTTTTGGGTATGAAACTAACCAGTGACGGCTGAAAGCTGTCACAGCTGTAGTACTCACAGATACCTTCGTTTTGACTGGTTGTGGCTCCCGTAACTCTAAACGAGCCAAGAGTTATGGCCCTCCGAAGAATCGATATCCACATGGTGCAACATCTACGGTGCAAGGTGCAACATCCGTCCAAAATGACGAAACAGTGCCTTACGACATTTAGAAATGGGTGCATGGATTTGAAACAGTGCAGTACCATGGTGCACCACTCTCCAGCGATGGTAAATCATAGACCAGCCGCGGGAATTCCCTTTTACAGAAAAAATCCATGTGACGAAAAAACGAAGGGTAAAAAACTTCCACGACCCGATTGAGGTTCGGATAGGATTTTTTAGGTATGAAACTAACTAGTGACGGCTGAAAGCTGTCACAGATGTAGAACTCACAGATACCTTCGTTTTGACTGGTTTTGGCTCCCATAACTCTAAACGAGCGAAGAGTAATGGCCCTACGAAGAATCGATATCCATAGGGTGCAACATCTACGGTGCAAGGTGCAACATCCGTCCAAAATGGCGAAACAGTGCGTACGACCTTTAGAAACGGGTGCATGGATTGAAAACGGTGCAGTACCATTGTGCACCACTCTCCAGCGTTGGTAAATCATAGACCAGCCACGGGGATCCCGTTTTACAGAAAAAATCCACGTGACGAAAAAACGAAGGGTAAAAAACTTCCATGACCCGATTGAGGTTCGGATAGGATTTTTTGGGTATGAAACTAACCAGTGACGGCTGAAAGCGGTCACAGCTGTAGAACTCACAAATACCTTCGTTTTGACTTGTTGTGGGTCCCGTAACTCTAAACGAGCCAAGAGTTATGTCCCTTCGAAGAATCGATATCCACAGGGTGCAACATCTACGGTGCAAGGTGCAACATCCGTCCAAAATGACGAAACAGTGCCGTACGACATTTAGAAATAGGTGCATGGATTTGAAACAGTGCAGTACCATGGTGCACCACTCTCCAGCGATGGTAAATCATAGACCAGCCGCGGGAGTTCCCTTTTACAGAAAAAATCCACGTGACGAAAAAACGAAGGGTAAAAAACTTCCATGACCCGATTGAGGTTCGGACAGGATTTTTTGGGTATGAAACTAACCAGTGACGGCTGAAAGCAGTCACAGCTGTAGAACTCACAGATACCTTCGTTTTGACTGGTTGTGGCTCCCGTAGCTCTAAACGAGCCAAGAGTTATGGCCCTCCGAAGAATCGATATCCATAGGGTGCGACATCTACGTTGCAAGGTGCAACATCCGTCCAAAATGACGAAACAGTGCGTACGACCTTTAGAAACGGGTGCATGGATTGAAAACGGTGCAGTACCATGGTGCACCACTCTCCAGCGTTGGTAAATCATAGACCGGCCACGGGGATCCCGTTTTACAGTAAAAAATCCACGTGACGAAAAAACGAAGGGTAAAAAACTTCCATGACCCGATTGAGGTTCGGATAGCATTTTTTGGGTATGAAACTAACCAGTGTCGGCTGAAAGCAGTCACAGCTGTAGAACTCACAGATACCTTCGTTTTGACAGGTTGTGGCTCCCGTAACTCTAAACGAGCCAAGAGTTATGGCCCTCCGAAGAATCGACATCCACAGGGTGCCACATCTACGGTGCAAGGTGCAACATCCGTCCAAAATGACGAAACAGTGCCGTACGACCTTTAGAAATGGGTGCATGGATTGAAAACGGTGCAGTACCATGGTGCACCACTCTCAAGCGTTGGTAAATCATAGACCAGCCACGGGGATCCCATTTTACAGAAAAAATCCACGTGACGAAAAAACGAAGGGTAAAAAACTTCCATGACCCGATTGAGGTTCGGATAGGATTTTTTGGGTATGAAACTAACCAGTGACGGCTGAAAGCTGTCACAGCTGTAGAACTCACAGATACCTTCGTTTTGACTGGTTGTGGCTCCCGTAGCTCTAAACGAGCCAAGAGTTATGGCCCTCCGAAGAATCGATATCCACAGGGTGCAACATCTACGGTGCAAGGTGCAACATCCGTCCAAAATGACGAAACAGTGCCGTACGACCTTTAGAAATGGGTGCATGGATTGGAAATGGTGCAGTACCATGGTGCACCACTCTCCAGCGTTGGTAAATCATAGACCAGCCACGGGGATCCCGTTTTACAGAAAAAATCCACGTGACGAAAAAACGAAGGGTAAAAAACTTCCATGACCCGATTGAGGTTCGGATAGGATTTTTTGGGTATGAAACTAACCAGTGACGGCTGAAAGCTGTCACAGCTGTAGTACTCACAGATACCTTCGTTTTGAGTGGTTGTGGCTCCCGTAACTCTAAACGAGCCTAGAGTTATGGCCCTCCGAAGAATCGATATCCACAGGGTGCAACATCTACGGTGCAAGGTGCAACATCCGTCCAAAATGACGAAACAGTGCCGTACGACATTTAGAAATGGGTGCATGGATTTGAAACAGTGCAGTACCATAGTGCACCACTCTCCACGATAGTAAATCATAGACCAGCCGCGGGAATTCCCTTTTACAGAAAAAATCCACGTGACGAAAAAACGAAGGGTAAAAAACTTCCATGACCCGATTGAGGTTCGGATAGGATTTTTTAGGTATGAAACTAACCAGTGACGGCTGAAAGCTGTCACAGATGTAGAACTCACAGATACCTTCGTTTTGACTGGTTGTGGCTCCCGTAACTCTAAACAAGCCAAGAGTTATCGCCCTTCGAAGAATCGATATCCATAGGGTGCAACATCTACGTTGCAAGGTGCAACATCCGTCCAAAATGACGAAACAGTGCGTACGACCTTTAGAAACGGGTGCATGGATTGAAAACGGTGCAGTACCATGATGCACCACTCTCCAGCGATGGTAAATCATAGACCAGCCGCGGGAATTCCCTTTTACAGAAAAAATCCACGTGACGAAAAAACGAAGGGTAAAAAACTTCCATGACCCGATTGAGGTTCGGACAGGATTTTTTGGGTATGAAACTAACCAGTGACGGCTGAAAGCACTCACAGCTGTAGAACTCACAGATACCTTCGTTTTGACTGGTTGTGGCTCCCGTAGCTCTAAACGAGCCAAGAGTTATGGCCCTCCGAAGAATCGATATCCACAGGGTGCAACATCTACGGTGCAAGGTCCAACATCCGTCCAAAATGACGAAACAGTGCCGTACGACATTTAGAAATGGGTGCATGGATTTGAAACAGTGCAGTACCATGGTGCACCACTCTCCAGCGATGGTAAATCGTAGACCAGCCGCGGGAATTCCCTTTTACAGAAAAAATCCACGTGACGAAAAAACGAAGGGCAAAAAACTTCCATGACCCGATTGAGGTTCGGATAGGATTTTTTAGGTATGAAACTAAACAGTGATGGCTGAAAGCTGTCACAGATGTAGAACTCACAGATACCTTCGTTTTGACTGGTTGTGGCTCCCGTAACTCTAAACGAGCCAAAAGTTATGGCCCTCCGAAGAATCGATATCCATAGGGTGCGACATCTACGTTGCAAGGTGCAACATCCGTCCAAAATGACGAAACAGTGCGTACGACCTTTAGAAACGGGTGCATGGATTGAAAACGGTGCAGTACCATGGTGCACCACTCTCCAGCGTTGGTAAATCATAGACCAGCCACGGGGATCCCGTTTTACAGAAAAAATCCACGTGACGAAAAAACGAAGGGTAAAAAACTTCCATGACCCGATTGAGGTTCGGATAGGATTTTTTGGGTATGAAACTAACCAGTGACGGCTGAAAGCTGTCACAGCTGTAGAACTCACAGATACCTTTGTTTTGACAGGTTGTGGCTCCCGTAACTCTAAACGAGCCAAGAGTTATGGCCCTCCGAAGAATCGACATCCACAGGGTGCCACATCTACGGTGCAAGGTGCAACATCCGTCCAAAATGACGAAACAGTGCCGTACGACCTTTAGAAATGGGTGCATGGATTGAAAACGGTGCAGTACCATGGTGCACCACTCTCAAGCGTTGGTAAATCATAGACCAGCCACGGGGATCCCATTTTACAGAAAAAATCCACGTGACGAAAAAACGAAGGGTAAAAAACTTCCATGACCCGATTGAGGTTCGGATAGGATTTTTTGGGTATGAAACTAACCAGTGACGGCTGAAAGCAGTCACAGCTGTAGTACTCACAGATACCTTCGTTTTGACTGGTTGTGGCTCCCGTAACTCTAAACGAGCCAAGAGTTATGGCCCTCCGAAGAATCGATATCCACATGGTGCAACATCTACGGTGCAAGGTGCAACATCCGTCCAAAATGACGAAACAGTGCCTTACGACATTTAGAAATGGGTGCATGGATTTGAAACAGTGCAGTACCATGGTGCACCACTCTCCAGCGATGGTAAATCATAGACCAGCCGCGGGAATTCCCTTTTACAGAAAAAATCCATGTGACGAAAAAACGAAGGGTAAAAAACTTCCATGACCCGATTGAGGTTCGGATAGGATTTTTTAGGTATGAAACTAACTAGTGACGGCTGAAAGCTGTCACAGATGTAGAACTCACAGATACCTTCGTTTTGACTGGTTTTGGCTCCCATAACTCTAAACGAGCGAAGAGTAATGGCCCTCCGAAGAATCGATATCCATAGGGTGCAACATCTACGGTGCAAGGTGCAACATCCGTCCAAAATGGCGAAACAGTGCGTACGACCTTTAGAAACGGGTGCATGGATTGAAAACGGTGCAGTACCATTGTGCACCACTCTCCAGCGTTGGTAAATCATAGACCAGCCACGGGGATCCCGTTTTACAGAAAAAATCCACGTGACGAAAAAACGAAGGGTAAAAAACTTCCATGACCCGATTGAGGTTCGGATAGGATTTTTTGGGTATGAAACTAACCAGTGACGGCTGAAAGCTGTCACAGCTGTAGTACTCACAGATACCTTCGTTTTGACTGGTTGTGGCTCCCGTAACTCTAAACGAGCCAAGAGTTATGGCCCTCCGAAGAATCGATATCCACAGGGTGCAACATCTACGGTGCAAGGTGCAACATCCGTCCAAAATGACGAAACAGTGCCTTACGACATTTAGAAATGGGTGCATGGATTTGAAACAGTGCAGTACCATGGTGCACCACTCTCCAGCGATGGTAAATCATAGACCAGCCGCGGGAATTCCCTTTTACAGAAAAAATCCATGTGACGAAAAAACGAAGGGTAAAAAACTTCCATGACCCGATTGAGGTTCGGATAGGATTTTTTAGGTATGAAACTAACTAGTGACGGCTGAAAGCTGTCACAGATGTAGAACTCACAGATACCTTCGTTTTGACTGGTTTTGGCTCCCATAACTCTAAACGAGCCAAGAGTTATGGCCCTCCGAAGAATCGATATCCATAGGGTGCAACATCTACGGTGCAAGGTGCAACATCCGTCCAAAATGACGAAACAGTGCGTACGACCTTTAGAAACGGGTGCATGGATTGAAAACGGTGCAGTACGATTGTGCACCACTCTCCAGCGTTGGTAAATCATAGACCAGCCACGGGGATCCCGTTTTACAAAAAAAATCCACGTGACGAAAAAACGAAGGGTAAAAAACTTCCATGACCCGATTGAGGTTCGGATAGGATTTTTTGGGTATGAAACTAACTAGTGACGGCTGAAAGCCGTCACAGCTGTAGTACTCACAGATACCTTCGTTTTGACTGGTTGTGGCTCCCGTAACTCTAAACGAGCCAAGAGTTATGGCCCTCCGAAGAATCGATATCCACATGGTGCAACATCTACGGTGCAAGGTGCAACATCCGTCCAAAATGACGAAACAGTGCCTTACGACATTTAGAAATGGGTGCATGGATTTGAAACAGTGCAGTACCATGGTGCACCACTCTCCAGCAATGGTAAATCATAGACCAGCCGCGGGAATTCCCTTTTACAGAAAAAATCCATGTGACGAAAAAACGAAGGGTAAAAAACTTCCATGACCCGATTGAGGTTCGGATAGGATTTTTTAGGTATGAAACTAACTAGTGACGGCTGAAAGCTGTCACAGATGTAGAACTCACAGATACCTTCGTTTTGACTGGTTTTGGCTCCCATAACTCTAAACGAGCGAAGAGTAATGGCCCTCCGAAGAATCGATATCCATAGGGTGCAACATCTACGGTGCAAGGTGCAACATCCGTCCAAAATGGCGAAACAGTGCGTACGACCTTTAGAAACGGGTGCATGGATTGAAAACGGTGCAGTACCATTGTGCACCACTCTCCAGCGTTGGTAAATCATAGACCAGCCACGGGGATCCCGTTTTATAGAAAAAATCCACGTGACGAAAAAACGAAGGGTAAAAAACTTCCATGACCCGATTGAGGTTCGGATAGGATTTTTTGGGTATGAAACTAACCACTGACGGCTGAAAGCTGTCACAGCTGTAGTACTCACAGATACCTTCGTTTTGACTGGTTGTGGCTCCCGTAACTCTAAACGAGCCAAGAGTTATGGCCCTCCGAAGAATCGATATCCACAGGGTGCAACATCTACGGTGCAAGGTGCAACATCCGTCCAAAATGACGAAACAGTGCCTTACGACATTTAGAAATGGGTGCATGGATTTGAAACAGTGCAGTACCATGGTGCACCACTCTCCAGCGATGGTAAATCATAGACCAGCCGCGGGAATTCCCTTTTACAGAAAAAATCCATGTGACGAAAAAACGAAGGGTAAAAAACTTCCATGACCCGATTGAGGTTCGGATAGGATTTTTTAGGTATGAAACTAACTAGTGATGGCTGAAAGCTGTCACAGATGTAGAACTCACAGATACCTTCGTTTTGACTGGTTTTGGCTCCCATAACTCTAAACGAGCGAAGAGTAATGGCCCTCCGAAGAATCGATATCCATAGGGTGCAACATCTACGGTGCAAGGTGCAACATCCGTCCAAAATGGCGAAACAGTGCGTACGACCTTTAGAAACGGGTGCATGGATTGAAAACGGTGCAGTACCATTGTGCACCACTCTCCAGCGTTGGTAAATCATAGACCAGCCACGGGGATCCCGTTTTATAGAAAAAATCCACGTGACGAAAAAACGAAGGGTAAAAAACTTCCATGACCCGATTGAGGTTCGGATAGGATTTTTTGGGTATGAAACTAACCACTGACGGCTGAAAGCTGTCACAGCTGTAGTACTCACAGATACCTTCGTTTTGACTGGTTGTGGCTCCCGTAACTCTAAACGAGCCAAGAGTTATGGCCCTCCGAAGAATCGATATACACAGGGTGCAACATCTACGGTGCAAGGTGCAACATCCGTCCAAAATGACGAAATAGTGCCTTACGACATTTAGAAATGGGTGCATGGATTTGAAACAGTGCAGTACCATGGTGCACCACTCTCCAGCGATGGTGAATCATAGACCAGCCGCGGGAATTCCCTTTTACAGAAAAAATCCACGTGACGAAAAAACGAAGGGTAAAAAACTTCCATGACCCGATTGAGGTTCGGACAGGATTTTTTGGGTATGAAACTAACCAGTGACGGCTGAAAGCAGTCACAGCTGTAGAACTCACAGATACCTTCGTTTTGACTGGTTGTGGCTCCCGTAGCTCTAAACGAGCCAAGAGTTATGGCCCTCCGAGGAATCGATATCCACAGGGTGCAACATCTACGGTGCAAGGTGCAACATCCGTCCAAAATGACGAAACAGTGCCGTACGACCTTTAAAAATGGGTACATGGATTGGAAACGGTGCAGTACCATGGTGCACCACTCTCCAGCGTTGGTAAATCATAGACCGGCCACGGGGATCCCGTTTTACAGTAAAAAATCCACGTGACGAAAAAACGAAGGGTAAAAAACTTCCATGACCCGATTGAGGTTCGGATAGCATTTTTTGGGTATGAAACAAACCAGTGTCGGCTGAAAGCAGTCACAGCTGTAGAACTCATAGATACCTTCGTTTTGACAGGTTGTGGCTCCCGTAACTCTAAACGGGCCAAGAGTTATGGCCCTCCGAAGAATCGATATCCACAGGGTGCAACATCTACGGTGCAAGGTGCAACATCCGTCCAAAATGACGAAACAGTGCCATACGACCTTTAGAAATGGGTGCATGGATTGGAAACGGTGCAGTACCATGGTGCACCACTCTCCAGCGTTGGTAAATCATAGACCAGCCACGGGGATCCCGTTTTACAGAAAAAATCCACGTGACGAAAAAACGAAGGGTAAAAAACTTCCATGACCCGATTGAGGTTCGGACAGGATTTTTTGGGTATGAAACTAACCAGTGACGGCTGAAAGCTGTCACTGGTGTAGAACTCACAGATACCTTCGTTTTGACAGGTTGTGGCTCCCGTAACTCTAAACGAGCCAAGAGTTATGGCCCTCCGAAGAATCGATATCCACAGGGTGCAACATCTACGGTGCAAGGTGCAACATCCGTCCAAAATGACGAAACAGTGCCGTACGACCTTTAGAAATGGGTGCATGGATTGGAAACGGTGCAGTACCATGGTGCACCACTCTCCAGCGTCGGTAAATCATAGACCAGCCACGGGGATCCCGTTTTACAGAAAAAATCCACGTGACGAAAAAACGAAGGGTAAAAAACTTCCATGACCCGATTGAGGTTCGGATAGCATTTTTTGGGTATGAAACTAACCAGTGACGGCTGAAAGCTGTCACAGCTGTAGAACTCATAGATACCTTCGTTTTGACAGGTTGTGGCTCCCGTAACTCTAAACGGGCCAAGAGTTATGGCCCTCCGAAGAATCGATATCCACAGGGTGCAACATCTACGGTGCAAGGTGCAACATCCGTCCAAAATGACGAAATAGTGCCTTACGACATTTAGAAATGGGTGCATGGATTTGAAACAGTGCAGTACCATGGTGCACCACTCTCCAGCGATGGTGAATCATAGACCAGCCGCGGGAATTCCCTTTTACAGAAAAAATCCACGTGACGAAAAAACGAAGGGTAAAAAACTTCCATGACCCGATTGAGGTTCGGATAGGATTTTTTGGGTATGAAACTAACCAGTGACGGCTGAAAGCAGTCACAGCTGTAGAACTCACAGATACCTTCGTTTTGACTGGTTGTGGCTCCCGTAGCTCTAAACGAGCCAAGAGTTATGGCCCTCCGAAGAATCGATATCCACAGGGTGCAACATCTACGGTGCAAGGTGCAACATCCGTCCAAAATGACGAAACAGTGTCGTACGACCTTTAAAAATGGGTACATGGATTGGAAACGGTGCAGTACCATGGTGCACCACTCTCCAGCGTTGGTAAATCATAGACCGGCCACGGGGATCCCGTTTTACAGTAAAAAATCCACGTGACGAAAAAACGAAGGGTAAAAAACTTCCATGACCCGATTGAGGTTCGGATAGCATTTTTTGGGTATGAAACTAACCAGTGTCGGCTGAAAGCAGTCACAGCTGTAGAACTCATAGATACCTTCGTTTTGACAGGTTGTGGCTCCCGTAACTCTAAACGGGCCAAGAGTTATGGCCCTCCGAAGAATCGATATCCACAGGGTGCAACATCTACGGTGCAAGGTGCAACATCCGTCCAAAATGACGAAACAGTGCCATACGACCTTTAGAAATGGGTGCATGGATTGGAAACGGTGCAGTACCATGGTGCACCACTCTCCAGCGTTGGTAAATCATAGACCAGCCACGGGGATCCCGTTTTACAGAAAAAATCCACGTGACGAAAAAACGAAGGGTAAAAAACTTCCATGACCCGATTGAGGTTCGGATAGGATTTTTTGGGTATGAAACTAACCAGTGACGGCTGAAAGCAGTCACAGCTGTAGAACTCACAAATACCTTCGTTTTGACTGGTTGTGGCTCCCGTAACTCTAAACGAGCCAAGAGTTATGGCCCTTCGAAGAATCGATATCCACAGGGTGCAACATCTACGGTGCAAGGTGCAACATCCGTCCAAAATGACGAAACAGTGCCGTACGACATTTAGAAATAGGTGCATGGATTTGAAACAGTGCAGTACCATGGTGCACCACTCTCCAGCGATGGTAAATCATAGACCAGCCGCGGGAATTCCCTTTTACAGAAAAAATCCACGTGACGAAAAAACGAAGGGTAAAAAACTTCCATGACCCGATTGAGGTTCGGACAGGATTTTTTGGGTATGAAACTAACCAGTGACGGCTGAAAGCAGTCACAGCTGTAGAACTCACAGATACCTTCGTTTTGACTGGTTGTGGCTCCCGTAGCTCTAAACGAGCCAAGAGTTATGGCCCTCCGAAGAATCGATATCCATAGGGTGCAACATCTACGGTGCAAGGTGCAACATCCGTCCAAAATGACGAAACAGTGCGTACGACCTTTAGAAACGGGTGCATGGATTGAAAACGGTGCAGTACCATTGTGCACCACTCTCCAGCGTTGGTAAATCATAGACCAGCCACGGGGATCCCGTTTTACAGAAAAAATCCACGTGACGAAAAAACGAAGGGTAAAAAACTTCCATGACCCGATTGAGGTTCGGATAGGATTTTTTGGGTATGAAACTAACCAGTGACGGCTGAAAGCAGTCACAGCTGTAGAACTCACAAATACCTTCGTTTTGACTGGTTGTGGCTCCCGTAACTCTAAAGGAGCCAAGAGTTATGGCCCTTCGAAGAATCGATATCCACAGGGTGCAACATCTACGGTGCAAGGTGCAACATCCGTCCAAAATGACGAAACAGTGCCGTACGACATTTAGAAATAGGTGCATGGATTTGAAACAGTGCAGTACCATGGTGCACCACTCTCCAGCGATGGTAAATCATAGACCAGCCGCGGGAATTCCCTTTTACAGAAAAAATCCACGTGACGAAAAAACGAAGGGTAAAAAACTTCCATGACCCGATTGAGGTTCGGACAGGATTTTTTGGGTATGAAACTAACCAGTGACGGCTGAAAGCAGTCACAGCTGTAGAACTCACAGATACCTTCGTTTTGACTGGTTGTGGCTCCCGTAGCTCTAAACGAGCCAAGAGTTATGGCCCTCCGAAGAATCGATATCCACAGGGTGCAACATCTACGGTGCAAGGTGCAACATCCGTCCAAAATGACGAAACAGTGCCGTACGACCTTTAAAAATGGGTACATGGATTGGAAACGGTGCAGTACCACGGTGCACCACTCTCCAGCGTTGGTAAATCATAGACCGGCCACGGGGATCCCGTTTTACAGTAAAAAATCCACGTGACGAAAAAACGAAGGGTAAAAAACTTCCATGACCCGATTGAGGTTCGGATAGCATTTTTTGGGTATGAAACTAACCAGTGTCGGCTGAAAGCAGTCACAGCTGTAGAACTCATAGATACCTTCGTTTTGACAGGTTGTGGCTCCCGTAACTCTAAACGAGCCAAGAGTTATGGCCCTCCGAAGAATCGATATCCACAGGGTGCAACATCTACGGTGCAAGGTGCAACATCCGTCCAAAATGACGAAACAGTGCCGTACGACCTTTAGAAATGGGTGCATGGATTGGAAATGGTGCAGTACCATGGTGCACCACTCTCCAGCGTTGGTAAATCATAGACCAGCCACGGGGATCCCGTTTTACAGAAAAAATCCACGTGACGAAAAAACGAAGGGTAAAAAACTTCCATGACCCGATTGAGGTTCGGATAGGATTTTTTGGGTATGAAACTAACCAGTGACGGCTGAAAGCAGTCACAGCTGTAGTACTCACAGATACCTTCGTTTTGAGTGGTTGTGGCTCCCGTAACTCTAAACGAGCCTAGAGTTATGGCCCTCCGAAGAATCGATATCCACAGGGTGCAACATCTACGGTGCAAGGTGCAACATCCGTCCAAAATGACGAAACGGTGCCGTACGACATTTAGAAATGGGTGCATGGATTTGAAACAGTGCAGTACCATAGTGCACCACTCTCCACGATAGTAAATCATAGACCAGCCGCGGGAATTCCCTTTTACAGAAAAAATCCACGTGACGAAAAAACGAAGGGTAAAAAACTTCCATGACCCGATTGAGGTTCGGATAGGATTTTTTAGGTATGAAACTAACCAGTGACGGCTGAAAGCTGTCACAGATGTAGAACTCACAGATACCTTCGTTTTGACTGGTTGTGGCTCCCGTAACTCTAAACAAGCCAAGAGTTATCGCCCTTCGAAGAATCGATATCCATAGGGTGCAACATCTACGTTGCAAGGTGCAACATCCGTCCAAAATGACGAAACAGTGCGTACGACCTTTAGAAACGGGTGCATGGATTGAAAACGGTGCAGTACCATGATGCACCACTCTCCAGCGATGGTAAATCATAGACCAGCCGCGGGAATTCCCTTTTACAGAAAAATTCACGTGACGAAAAAACGAAGGGTAAAAAACTTCCATGACCCGATTGAGGTTCGGACAGGATTTTTTGGGTATGAAACTAACCAGTGACGGCTGAAAGCACTCACAGCTGTAGAACTTACAGATACCTTCGTTTTGACTGGTTGTGGCTCCCGTAGCTCTAAACGAGCCAAGAGTTATGGCCCTCCGAAGAATCGATATCCACAGGGTGCAACATCTACGGTGCAAGGTGCAACATCCGTCCAAAATGACGAAACAGTGCCGTACGACATTTAGAAATGGGTGCATGGATTTGAAACAATGCAGTACCATGGTGCACCACTCTCCAGCGATGGTAAATCATAGACCAGCCGCGGGAATTCCCTTTTACAGAAAAAATCCACGTGACGAAAAAACGAAGGGCAAAAAACTTCCATGACCCGATTGAGGTTCGGATAGGATTTTTTAGGTATGAAACTAACCAGTGATGGCTGAAAGCTGTCACAGATGTAGAACTCACAGATACCTTCGTTTTGACTGGTTGTGGCTCCCGTAACTCTAAACGAGCCAAAAGTTATGGCCCTCCGAAGAATCGATATCCATAGGGTGCGACATCTACGTTGCAAGGTGCAACATCCGTCCAAAATGACGAAACAGTGCGTACGACCTTTAGAAACGGGTGCATGGATTGAAAACGGTGCAGTACCATGGTGCACCACTCTCCAGCGTTGGTAAATCATAGACCAGCCACGGGGATCCCGTTTTACAGAAAAAATCCACGTGACGAAAAAACGAAGGGTAAAAAATTTCCATGACCCGATTGAGGTTCGGACAGGATTTTTTGGGTATGAAACTAACCAGTGATGGCTGAAAGCTGTCACAGCTGTAGAACTCACAGATACCTTCGTTTTGACAGGTTGTGGCTCCCGTAACCCTAAACGAGCCTAGAGTTATGGCCCTCCGAAGAATCGATATCCACAGGGTGCAACATCTACGGTGCAAGGTGCAACATCCGTCCAAAATGACGAAACAGTGCCGTACGACCTTTAGAAATGGGTGCATGGATTGGAAACGGTGCAGTACCATGGTGCACCACTCTCCAGCGTTGGTAAATCATAGACCAGCCACGGGGATCCCGTTTTACAAAAAAATCCACGTGACGAAAAAACGAAGGGTAAAAAACTTCCATGACCCGATTGAGGTTCGGATAGGATTTTTTGGGTATGAAACTAACCAGTGACGGCTGAAAGCTGTCACAGCTGTAGTATTCACAGATACCTTCGTTTTGACTGGTTGTGGCTCCCGTAACTCTAAACGAGCCAAGAGTTATGGCCCTCCGAAGAATCGATATCCACAGGGTGCATCATCTACGGTGCAAGGTGCAACATCCGTCCAAAATGACGAAATAGTGCCTTACGACATTTAGAAATGGGTGCGTGGATTTGAAACAGTGCAGTACCATGGTGCACCACTCTCCAGCGATGGTAAATCATAGACCAGCCGCGGGAATTCCCTTTTACAGAAAAAATCCATGTGACGAAAAAACGAAGGGTAAAAAACTTCCATGACCCGATTGAGGTTCGGATAGGATTTTTTAGGTATGAAACTAACTAGTGACGGCTGAAAGCTGTCACAGATGTAGAACTCACAGATACCTTCGTTTTGACTGGTTTTGGCTCCCATAACTCTAAACGAGCCAAGATTTATGGCCCTCCGAAGAATCGATATCCATAGGGTGCAACATCTACGGTGCAAGGCGCAACATCCGTCCAAAATGACGAAACAGTGCGTACGACCTTTAGAAACGGGTGCATGGATTGAAAACGGTGCAGTACCATTGTGCACCACTCTCCAGCGTTGGTAAATCATAGACCAGCCACGGGGATCCCGTTTTACAGAAAAAATCCACGTGACGAAAAAACGAAGGGTAAAAAACTTCCATGACCCGATTGAGGTTCGGATAGGATTTTTTGGGTATGAAACTAACCAGTGACGGCTGAAAGCAGTCACAGCTGTAGAACTCACAAATACCTTCGTTTTGACTGGTTGTGGCTCCCGTAACTCTAAACGAGCCAAGAGTTATGGCCCTTCGAAGAATCGATATCCACAGGGTGCAACATCTACGGTGCAAGGTGCAACATCCGTCCAAAATGACGAAACAGTGCCGTACGACATTTAGAAATAGGTGCATGGATTTGAAACAATGCAGTACCATGGTGCACCACTCTCCAGCGATGGTAAATCATAGACCAGCCGCGGGAATTCCCTTTTACAGAAAAAATCCACGTGACGAAAAAACGAAGGGTAAAAAACTTCCATGACCCGATTGAGGTTCGGACAGGATTTTTTGGGTATGAAACTAACCAGTGACGGCTGAAAGCAGTCACAGCTGTAGAACTCACAGATACCTTCGTTTTGACTGGTTGTGGCTCCCGTAGCTCTAAACGAGCCAAGAGTTATGGCCCTCCGAAGAATCGATATCCACAGGGTGCAGCATCTACGGTGCAAGGTGCAACATCCTTCCAAAATGACGAAACAGTGTCGTACGACCTTTAGAAATGGGTGCATGGATTGGAAACGGTGCAGTACCATGGTGCACCACTCTCCAGCGTTGGTAAATCATAGACCGGCCACGGGGATCCCGTTTTACAGTAAAAAATCCACGTGACGAAAAAACGAAGGGTAAAAAACTTCCATGACCCGATTGAGGTTCGGATAGCATTTTTTGGGTATGAAACTAACCAGTGTCGGCTGAAAGCAGTCACAGCTGTAGAACTCATAGATACCTTCGTTTTGACAGGTTGTGGCTCCCGTAACTCTAAACGAGCCAAGAGTTATGGCCCTCCGAAGAATCGATATCCACAGGGTGCAACATCTACGGTGCAAGGTGCAACATCCGTCCAAAATGACGAAACAGTGCCGTACGACCTTTAGAAATGGGTGCATGGATTGGAAATGGTGCAGTACCATGGTGCACCACTCTCCAGCGTTGGTAAATCATAGACCAGCCACGGGGATCCCGTTTTACAGAAAAAATCCACGTGACGAAAAAACGAAGGGTAAAAAACTTCCATGACCCGATTGAGGTTCGGATAGGATTTTTTGGGTATGAAACTAACCAGTGACGGCTGAAAGCTGTCACAGCTGTAGTACTCACAGATACCTTCGTTTTGAGTGGTTGTGGCTCCCGTAACTCTAAACGAGCCTAGAGTTATGGCCCTCCGAAGAATCGATATCCACAGGGTGCAACATCTACGGTGCAAGGTGCAACATCCGTCCAAAATGACGAAACAGTGCCGTACGACATTTAGAAATGGGTGCATGGATTTGAACAGTGCAGTACCATAGTGCACCACTCTCCACGATAGTAAATCATAGACCAGCCGCGGGAATTCCCTTTTACAGAAAAAATCCACGTGACGAATAAACGAAGGGTAAAAAACTTCCATGACCCGATTGAGGTTCGGATAGGATTTTTTAGGTATGAAACTAACCAGTGACGGCTGAAAGCTGTCACAGATGTAGAACTCACAGATACCTTCGTTTTGACTGGTTGTGGCTCCCGTAACTCTAAACAAGCCAAGAGTTATCGCCCTTCGAAGAATCGATATCCATAGGGTGCAACATCTACGTTGCAAGGTGCAACATCCGTCCAAAATGACGAAACAGTGCGTACGACCTTTAGAAACGGGTGCATGGATTGAAAACGGTGCAGTACCATGATGCACCACTCTCCAGCGATGGTAAATCATAGACCAGCCGCGGGAATTCCCTTTTACAGAAAAAATCCACGTGACGAAAAAACGAAGGGTAAAAAACTTCCATGACCCGATTGAGGTTCGGACAGGATTTTTTGGGTATGAAACTAACCAGTGACGGCTGAAAGCACTCACAGCTGTAGAACTCACAGATACCTTCGTTTTGACTGGTTGTGGCTCCCGTAGCTCTAAACGAGCCAAGAGTTATGGCCCTCCGAAGAATCGATATCCACAGGGTGCAACATCTACGGTGCAAGGTGCAACATCCGTCCAAAATGACGAAACAGTGCCGTACGACATTTAGAAATGGGTGCATGGATTTGAAACAGTGCAGTACCATGGTGCACCACTCTCCGGCGATGGTAAATCATAGACCAGCCGCGGGAATTCCCTTTTACAGAAAAAATCCACGTGACGAAAAAACGAAGGGCAAAAAACTTCCATGACCCGATTGAGGTTCGGATAGGATTTTTTAGGTATGAAACTAACCAGTGATGGCTGAAAGCTGTCACAGATGTAGAACTCACAGATACCTTCGTTTTGACTGGTTGTGGCTCCCGTAACTCTAAACGAGCCAAAAGTTATGGCCCTCCGAAGAATCGATATCCATAGGGTGCGACATCTACGTTGCAAGGTGCAACATCCGTCCAAAATGACGAAACAGTGCGTACGACCTTTAGAAACGGGTGCATGGATTGAAAATGGTGCAGTACCATGGTGCACCACTCTCCAGCGTTGGTAAATCATAGACCAGCCACGGGGATCCCGTTTTACAGAAAAAATCCACGTGACGAAAAAACGAAGGGTAAAAAACTTCCATGACCCGATTGAGGTTCGGATAGGATTTTTTGGGTATGAAACTAACCAGTGACGGCTGAAAGCTGTCACAGCTGTAGAACTCACAGATACCTTCGTTTTGACAGGTTGTGGCTCCCTTAACTCTAAACGAGCCAAGAGTTATGGCCCTCCGAAGAATCGACATCCACAGGGTGCCACATCTACGGTGCAAGGTCCAACATCCGTCCAAAATGATGAAACAGTGCCGTACGACCTTTAGAAATGGGTGCATGGATTGAAAACGGTGCAGTACCATGGTGCACCACTCTCCAGCGTTGGTAAATCATAGACCAGCCACGGGGATCCCATTTTACAGAAAAAATCCACGTGACGAAAAAACGAAGGGTAAAAAACTTCCATGACCCGATTGAGGTTCGGATAGGATTTTTTGGGTATGAAACTAACCAGTGACGGCTGAAAGCTGTCACAGCTGTAGTACTCACAGATACCTTCGTTTTGACTGGTTGTGGCTCCCGTAACTCTAAACGAGCCAAGAGTTATGGCCCTCCGAAGAATCGATATCCACATGGTGCAACATCTACGGTGCAAGGTGCAACATCCGTCCAAAATGACGAAACAGTGCCTTACGACATTTAGAAATGGGTGCATGGATTTGAAACAGTGCAGTACCATGGTGCACCACTCTCCAGCGATGGTAAATCATAGACCAGCCGCGGGAATTCCCTTTTACAGAAAAAATCCATGTGACGAAAAAACGAAGGGTAAAAAACTTCCACGACCCGATTGAGGTTCGGATAGGATTTTTTAGGTATGAAACTAACTAGTGACGGCTGAAAGCTGTCACAGATGTAGAACTCACAGATACCTTCGTTTTGACTGGTTTTGGCTCCCATAACTCTAAACGAGCGAAGAGTAATGGCCCTCCGAAGAATCGATATCCATAGGGTGCAACATCTACGGTGCAAGGTGCAACATCCGTCCAAAATGGCGAAACAGTGCGTACGACCTTTAGAAACGGGTGCATGGATTGAAAACGGTGCAGTACCATTGTGCACCACTCTCCAGCGTTGGTAAATCATAGACCAGCCACGGGGATCCCGTTTTACAGAAAAAATCCACGTGACGAAAAAACGAAGGGTAAAAAACTTCCATGACCCGATTGAGGTTCGGATAGGATTTTTTGGGTATGAAACTAACCAGTGACGGCTGAAAGCGGTCACAGCTGTAGAACTCACAAATACCTTCGTTTTGACTTGTTGTGGGTCCCGTAACTCTAAACGAGCCAAGAGTTATGGCCCTTCGAAGAATCGATATCCACAGGGTGCAACATCTACGGTGCAAGGTGCAACATCCGTCCAAAATGACGAAACAGTGCCGTACGACATTTAGAAATAGGTGCATGGATTTGAAACAGTGCAGTACCATGGTGCACCACTCTCCAGCGATGGTAAATCATAGACCAGCCGCGGGAGTTCCCTTTTACAGAAAAAATCCACGTGACGAAAAAACGAAGGGTAAAAAACTTCCATGACCCGATTGAGGTTCGGACAGGATTTTTTGGGTATGAAACTAACCAGTGACGGCTGAAAGCAGTCACAGCTGTAGAACTCACAGATACCTTCGTTTTGACTGGTTGTGGCTCCCGTAGCTCTAAACGAGCCAAGAGTTATGGCCCTCCGAAGAATCGATATCCATAGGGTGCGACATCTACGTTGCAAGGTGCAACATCCGTCCAAAATGACGAAACAGTGCGTACGACCTTTAGAAACGGGTGCATGGATTGAAAACGGTGCAGTACCATGGTGCACCACTCTCCAGCGTTGGTAAATCATAGACCGGCCACGGGGATCCCGTTTTACAGTAAAAAATCCACGTGACGAAAAAACGAAGGGTAAAAAACTTCCATGACCCGATTGAGGTTCGGATAGCATTTTTTGGGTATGAAACTAACCAGTGTCGGCTGAAAGCAGTCATAGCTGTAGAACTCACAGATACCTTCGTTTTGACAGGTTGTGGCTCCCGTAACTCTAAACGAGCCAAGAGTTATGGCCCTCCGAAGAATCGACATCCACAGGGTGCCACATCTACGGTGCAAGGTGCAACATCCGTCCAAAATGACGAAACAGTGCCGTACGACCTTTAGAAATGGGTGCATGGATTGAAAACGGTGCAGTACCATGGTGCACCACTCTCAAGCGTTGGTAAATCATAGACCAGCCACGGGGATCCCATTTTACAGAAAAAATCCACGTGATGAAAAAACGAAGGGTAAAAAACTTCCATGACCCGATTGAGGTTCGGATAGGATTTTTTGGGTATGAAACTAACCAGTGACGGCTGAAAGCTGTCACAGCTGTAGAACTCACAGATACCTTCGTTTTGACTGGTTGTGGCTCCCGTAGCTCTAAACGAGCCAAGAGTTATGGCCCTCCGAAGAATCGATATCCACAGGGTGCAACATCTACGGTGCAAGGTGCAACATCCGTCCAAAATGACGAAACAGTGCCGTACGACCTTTAGAAATGGGTGCATGGATTGGAAATGGTGCAGTACCATGGTGCACCACTCTCCAGCGTTGGTAAATCATAGACCAGCCACGGGGATCCCGTTTTACAGAAAAAATCCACGTGACGAAAAAACGAAGGGTAAAAAACTTCCATGACCCGATTGAGGTTCGGATAGGATTTTTTGGGTATGAAACTAACCAGTGACGGCTGAAAGCTGTCACAGCTGTAGTACTCACAGATACCTTCGTTTTGAGTGGTTGTGGCTCCCGTAACTCTAAACGAGCCTAGAGTTATGGCCCTCCGAAGAATCGATATCCACAGGGTGCAACATCTACGGTGCAAGGTGCAACATCCGTCCAAAATGACGAAACAGTGCCGTACGACATTTAGAAATGGGTGCATGGATTTGAAACAGTGCAGTACCATAGTGCACCACTCTCCACGATAGTAAATCATAGACCAGCCGCGGGAATTCCCTTTTACAGAAAAAATCCACGTGACGAAAAAACGAAGGGTAAAAAACTTCCATGACCCGATTGAGGTTCGGATAGGATTTTTTAGGTATGAAACTAACCAGTGACGGCTGAAAGCTGTCACAGATGTAGAACTCACAGATACCTTCGTTTTGACTGGTTGTGGCTCCCGTAACTCTAAACAAGCCAAGAGTTATCGCCCTTCGAAGAATCGATATCCATAGGGTGCAACATCTACGTTGCAAGGTGCAACATCCGTCCAAAATGACGAAACAGTGCGTACGACCTTTAGAAACGGGTGCATGGATTGAAAACGGTGCAGTACCATGATGCACCACTCTCCAGCGATGGTAAATCATAGACCAGCCGCGGGAATTCCCTTTTACAGAAAAAATCCACGTGACGAAAAAACGAAGGGTAAAAAACTTCCATGACCCGATTGAGGTTCGGACAGGATTTTTTGGGTATGAAACTAACCAGTGACGGCTGAAAGCACTCACAGCTGTAGAACTCACAGATACCTTCGTTTTGACTGGTTGTGGCTCCCGTAGCTCTAAACGAGCCAAGAGTTATGGCCCTCCGAAGAATCGATATCCACAGGGTGCAACATCTACGGTGCAAGGTCCAACATCCGTCCAAAATGACGAAACAGTGCCGTACGACATTTAGAAATGGGTGCATGGATTTGAAACAGTGCAGTACCATGGTGCACCACTCTCCAGCGATGGTAAATCATAGACCAGCCGCGGGAATTCCCTTTTACAGAAAAAATCCACGTGACGAAAAAACGAAGGGCAAAAAACTTCCATGACCCGATTGAGGTTCGGATAGGATTTTTTAGGTATGAAACTAACCAGTGATGGCTGAAAGCTGTCACAGATGTAGAACTCACAGATACCTTCGTTTTGACTGGTTGTGGCTCCCGTAACTCTAAACGAGCCAAAAGTTATGGCCCTCCGAAGAATCGATATCCATAGGGTGCGACATCTACGTTGCAAGGTGCAACATCCGTCCAAAATGACGAAACAGTGCGTACGACCTTTAGAAACGGGTGCATGGATTGAAAACGGTGCAGTACCATGGTGCACCACTCTCCAGCGTTGGTAAATCATAGACCAGCCACGGGGATCCCGTTTTACAGAAAAAATCCACGTGACGAAAAAACGAAGGGTAAAAAACTTCCATGACCCGATTGAGGTTCGGATAGGATTTTTTGGGTATGAAACTAACCAGTGACGGCTGAAAGCTGTCACAGCTGTAGAACTCACAGATACCTTTGTTTTGACAGGTTGTGGCTCCCGTAACTCTAAACGAGCCAAGAGTTATGGCCCTCCGAAGAATCGACATCCACAGGGTGCCACATCTACGGTGCAAGGTGCAACATCCGTCCAAAATGACGAAACAGTGCCGTACGACCTTTAGAAATGGGTGCATGGATTGAAAACGGTGCAGTACCATGGTGCACCACTCTCAAGCGTTGGTAAATCATAGACCAGCCACGGGGATCCCATTTTACAGAAAAAATCCACGTGACGAAAAAACGAAGGGTAAAAAACTTCCATGACCCGATTGAGGTTCGGATAGGATTTTTTGGGTATGAAACTAACCAGTGACGGCTGAAAGCAGTCACAGCTGTAGTACTCACAGATACCTTCGTTTTGACTGGTTGTGGCTCCCGTAACTCTAAACGAGCCAAGAGTTATGGCCCTCCGAAGAATCGATATCCACATGGTGCAACATCTACGGTGCAAGGTGCAACATCCGTCCAAAATGACGAAACAGTGCCTTACGACATTTAGAAATGGGTGCATGGATTTGAAACAGTGCAGTACCATGGTGCACCACTCTCCAGCGATGGTAAATCATAGACCAGCCGCGGGAATTCCCTTTTACAGAAAAAATCCATGTGACGAAAAAACGAAGGGTAAAAAACTTCCATGACCCGATTGAGGTTCGGATAGGATTTTTTAGGTATGAAACTAACTAGTGACGGCTGAAAGCTGTCACAGATGTAGAACTCACAGATACCTTCGTTTTGACTGGTTTTGGCTCCCATAACTCTAAACGAGCGAAGAGTAATGGCCCTCCGAAGAATCGATATCCATAGGGTGCAACATCTACGGTGCAAGGTGCAACATCCGTCCAAAATGGCGAAACAGTGCGTACGACCTTTAGAAACGGGTGCATGGATTGAAAACGGTGCAGTACCATTGTGCACCACTCTCCAGCGTTGGTAAATCATAGAACAGCCACGGGGATCCCGTTTTACAGAAAAAATCCACGTGACGAAAAAACGAAGGGTAAAAAACTTCCATGACCCGATTGAGGTTCGGATAGGATTTTTTGGGTATGAAACTAACCAGTGACGGCTGAAAGCTGTCACAGCTGTAGTACTCACAGATACCTTCGTTTTGACTGGTTGTGGCTCCCGTAACTCTAAACGAGCCAAGAGTTATGGCCCTCCGAAGAATCGATATCCACAGGGTGCAACATCTACGGTGCAAGGTGCAACATCCGTCCAAAATGACGAAACAGTGCCTTACGACATTTAGAAATGGGTGCATGGATTTGAAACAGTGCAGTACCATGGTGCACCACTCTCCAGCGATGGTAAATCATAGACCAGCCGCGGGAATTCCCTTTTACAGAAAAAATCCATGTGACGAAAAAACGAAGGGTAAAAAACTTCCATGACCCGATTGAGGTTCGGATAGGATTTTTTAGGTATGAAACTAACTAGTGACGGCTGAAAGCTGTCACAGATGTAGAACTCACAGATACCTTCGTTTTGACTGGTTTTGGCTCCCATAACTCTAAACGAGCCAAGAGTTATGGCCCTCCGAAGAATCGATATCCATAGGGTGCAACATCTACGGTGCAAGGTGCAACATCCGTCCAAAATGACGAAACAGTGCGTACGACCTTTAGAAACGGGTGCATGGATTGAAAACGGTGCAGTACGATTGTGCACCACTCTCCAGCGTTGGTAAATCATAGACCAGCCACGGGGATCCCGTTTTACAAAAAAAATCCACGTGACGAAAAAACGAAGGGTAAAAAACTTCCATGACCCGATTGAGGTTCGGATAGGATTTTTTGGGTATGAAACTAACTAGTGACGGCTGAAAGCCGTCACAGCTGTAGTACTCACAGATACCTTCGTTTTGACTGGTTGTGGCTCCCGTAACTCTAAACGAGCCAAGAGTTATGGCCCTCCGAAGAATCGATATCCACATGGTGCAACATCTACGGTGCAAGGTGCAACATCCGTCCAAAATGACGAAACAGTGCCTTACGACATTTAGAAATGGGTGCATGGATTTGAAACAGTGCAGTACCATGGTGCACCACTCTCCAGCAATGGTAAATCATAGACCAGCCGCGGGAATTCCCTTTTACAGAAAAAATCCATGTGACGAAAAAACGAAGGGTAAAAAACTTCCATGACCCGATTGAGGTTCGGATAGGATTTTTTAGGTATGAAACTAACTAGTGACGGCTGAAAGCTGTCACAGATGTAGAACTCACAGATACCTTCGTTTTGACTGGTTTTGGCTCCCATAACTCTAAACGAGCGAAGAGTAATGGCCCTCCGAAGAATCGATATCCATAGGGTGCAACATCTACGGTGCAAGGTGCAACATCCGTCCAAAATGGCGAAACAGTGCGTACGACCTTTAGAAACGGGTGCATGGATTGAAAACGGTGCAGTACCATTGTGCACCACTCTCCAGCGTTGGTAAATCATAGACCAGCCACGGGGATCCCGTTTTATAGAAAAAATCCACGTGCCGAAAAAACGAAGGGTAAAAAACTTCCATGACCCGATTGAGGTTCGGATAGGATTTTTTGGGTATGAAACTAACCACTGACGGCTGAAAGCTGTCACAGCTGTAGTACTCACAGATACCTTCGTTTTGACTGGTTGTGGCTCCCGTAACTCTAAACGAGCCAAGAGTTATGGCCCTCCGAAGAATCGATATCCACAGGGTGCAACATCTACGGTGCAAGGTGCAACATCCGTCCAAAATGACGAAACAGTGCCTTACGACATTTAGAAATGGGTGCATGGATTTGAAACAGTGCAGTACCATGGTGCACCACTCTCCAGCGATGGTAAATCATAGACCAGCCGCGGGAATTCCCTTTTACAGAAAAAATCCATGTGACGAAAAAACGAAGGGTAAAAAACTTCCATGACCCGATTGAGGTTCGGATAGGATTTTTTAGGTATGAAACTAACTAGTGACGGCTGAAAGCTGTCACAGATGTAGAACTCACAGATACCTTCGTTTTGACTGGTTTTGGCTCCCATAACTCTAAACGAGCCAAGAGTTATGGCCCTCCGAAGAATCGATATCCATAGGGTGCAACATCTACGGTGCAAGGTGCAACATCCGTCCAAAATGACGAAACAGTGCGTACGACCTTTAGAAACAGGTGCATGGATTGAAAACGGTGCAGTACGATTGTGCACCACTCTCCAGCGTTGGTAAATCATAGACCAGCCACGGGGATCCCGTTTTACAAAAAAAATCCACGTGACGAAAAAACGAAGGGTAAAAAACTTCCATGACCCGATTGAGGTTCGGATAGGATTTTTTGGGTATGAAACTAACCAGTGACGGCTGAAAGCAGTCACAGCTGTAGAACTCACAAATACCTTCGTTTTGACTGGTTGTGGCTCCCGTAACTCTAAACGAGCCAAGAGTTATGGCCCTCCGAAGAATCGATATCCACAGGGTGCAACATCTACGGTGCAAGGTGCAACATCCGTCCAAAATGACGAAACAGTGCCGTACGACATTTAGAAATAGGTGCATGGATTTGAAACAGTGCAGTACCATGGTGCACCACTCTCCAGCGATGGTAAATCATAGACCAGCCGCGGGAATTCCCTTTTACAGAAAAAATCCACGTGACGAAAAAACGAAGGGTAAAAAACTTCCATGACCCGATTGAGGTTCGGACAGGATTTTTTGGGTATGAAACTAACCAGTGACGGCTGAAAGCAGTCACAGCTGTAGAACTCACAGATACCTTCGTTTTGACTGGTTGTGGCTCCCGTAGCTCTAAACGAGCCAAGAGTTATGGCCCTCCGAAGAATCGATATCCACAGGGTGCAACATCTACGGTGCAAGGTGCAACATCCGTCCAAAATGACGAAACAGTGCCGTACGACCTTTAGAAATGGGTGCATGGATTGGAAACGGTGCAGTACCATGGTGCACCACTCTCCAGCGTTGGTAAATCATAGACCGGCCACGGGGATCCCGTTTTACAGAAAAAATCCACGTGACGAAAAAACGAAGGGTAAAAAACTTCCATGACCCGATTGAGGTTCGGATAGCATTTTTTGGGTATGAAACTAACCAGTGTCGGCTGAAAGCAGTCACAGCTGTAGAACTCATAGATACCTTCGTTTTGACAGGTTGTGGCTCCCGTAACTCTAAACGAGCCAAGAGTTATGGCCCTCCGAAGAATCGATATCCACAGGGTGCAACATCTACGGTGCAAGGTGCAACATCCGTCCAAAATGACGAAACAGTGCCGTACGACCTTTAGAAATGGGTGCATGGATTGGAAATGGTGCAGTACCATGGTGCACCACTCTCCAGCGTTGGTAAATCATAGACCAGCCACGGGGATCCCGTTTTACAGAAAAAATCCACGTGACGAAAAAACGAAGGGTAAAAAACTTCCATGGCCCGATTGAGGTTCGGATAGGATTTTTTGGGTATGAAACTAACCAGTGACGGCTGAAAGCTGTCATAGCTGTAGTACTCACAGATACCTTCGTTTTGAGTGGTTGTGGCTCCCGTAACTCTAAACGAGCCTAGAGTTATGGCCCTCCGAAGAATCGATATCCACAGGGTGCAACATCTACGGTGCAAGGTGCAACATCCGTCCAAAATGACGAAACAGTGCCGTACGACATTTAGAAATGGGTGCATGGATTTGAAACAGTGCAGTACCATAGCGCACCACTCTCCAGCGATGGTAAATCATAGACCAGCCGCGGGAATTCCCTTTTACAGAAAAAATCCACGTGACGAAAAAACGAAGGGTAAAAAACTTCCATGACCCGATTGAGGTTCGGATAGGATTTTTTAGGTATGAAACTAACCAGTGACGGCTGAAAGCTGTCACAGATGTAGAACTCACAGATACCTTCGTTTTGACTGGTTGTGGCTCCCGTAACTCTAAACAAGCCAAGAGTTATCGCCCTTCGAAGAATCGATATCCATAGGGTGCAACATCTACGTTGCAAGGTGCAACATCCGTCCAAAATGACGAAACAGTGCGTACGACCTTTAGAAACGGGTGCATGGATTGAAAACGGTGCAGTACCATGGTGCACCACTCTCTAGCGATGGTAAATCATAGACCAGCCGCGGGAATTCCCTTTTACAGAAAAATCCACGTGACGAAAAAACGAAGGGTAAAAAACTTCCATGACCCGATTGAGGTTCGGACAGGATTTTTTGGGTATGAAACTAACCAGTGACGGCTGAAAGCACTCACAGCTGTAGAACTCACAGATACCTTCGTTTTGACTGGTTGTGGCTCCCGTAGCTCTAAACGAGCCAAGAGTTATGGCCCTCCGAAGAATCGATATCCACAGGGTGCAACGTCTACAGTGCAAGGTGCAACATCCGTCCAAAATGACGAAACAGTGCCGTACGATAATTAGAAATGGGTGCATGGATTTGAAACAGTGCAGTACCATGGTGCACCACTCTCCAGCGATGGTAAATCATAGACCAGCCGCGGGAATTCCCTTTTACAGAAAAAATCCACGTGACGAAAAAACGAAGGGCAAAAAACTTCCATGACCCGATTGAGGTTCGGATAGGATTTTTTAGGTATGAAACTAACCAGTGACGGCTGAAAGCTGTCACAGCTGTAGAACTCACAGATACCTTCGTTTTGACTGGTTGTGGCTCCCGTAACTCTAAACGAGCCAAAAGTTATGGCCCTCCGAAGAATCGATATCCATAGGGTGCGACATCTACGTTGCAAGGTGCAACATCCGTCCAAAATGACGAAACAGTGCGTACGACCTTTAGAAACGGGTGCATGGATTGAAAACGGTGCATTACCATGGTGCACCACTCTCCAGCGTTGGTAAATCATAGACCAGCCCCGGGGATCCCGTTTTACAGAAAAAATCCACGTGACGAAAAAACGAAGGGTAAAAAACTTCCATGACCTGATTGAGGTTCGGATAGGATTTTTTGGGTATGAAACTAACCAGTGACGGCTGAAAGATGCCACAGCTGTAGAACTCACAGATACCTTCGTTTTGACAGGTTGTGGCTCCCGTAACTCTAAACGAGCCAAGAGTTATGGCCCTCCGAAGAATCGACATCCACAGGGTGCCACATCTACGGTGCAAGGTGCAACATCCGTCCAAAATGACGAAACAGTGCCGTACGACCTTTAGAAATGGTGCATGGATTGGAAACGGTGCAGTACCATGGTGCACCACTCTCCAGCGTTGGTAAATCATAGACCAGCCACGGGGATCCCGTTTTACAGAAAAAATCCACGTGACGAAAAAACGAAGGGTAAAAAACTTCCATGACCCGATTGAGGTTCGGATAGGATTTTTTGGGTATGAAACTAACCAGTGACGGCTGAAAGCGGTCACAGCTGTAGTACTCACAAATACCTTCGTTTTGAATGGTTGTGGCTCCCGTAACTCTAAACGAGCCAAGAGTTATGGCCCTCCGAAGAATCGATATCCACAGGGTGCAACATCTACGGTGCAAGGTGCAACATCCGTCCAAAATGACGAAACAGTGCCGTACGACATTTAGAAATGGGTGCATGGATTTGAAACAGTGCAGTACCATGGTGCACCACTCTCCAGCGATGGTAAATCATAGACCAGCCGCGGGAATTCCCTTTTACAGAAAAAATCCACGTGACGAAAAAACGAAGGGCAAAAAACTTCCATGACCCGATTGAGGTTCGGATAGGATTTTTTAGGTATGAAACTAACCAGTGACGGCTGAAAGCAGTCACAGATGTAGAACTCACAGATACCTTCGTTTTGACTGGTTATGGCTCCCGTAGCTCTAAACGAGCCAAGAGTTATGGCCCTCCGAAGAATCGATATCCACAGGGTGCGACATCTACGTTGCAAGGTGCAACATCCGTCCAAAATGACGAAACAGTGCGTACGACCTTTAGAAACGGGTGCATGGATTGAAAACGGTGCAGTACCATGGTGCACCACTCTCCAGCGTTGGTAAATCATAGACCAGCCCCGGGGATCTCGTTTTACAGAAAAAATCCACGTGACGAAAAAACGAAGGGTAAAAAACTTCCATGACCTGATTGAGGTTCGGATAGGATTTTTTGGGTATGAAACTAACCAGTGACGGCTGAAAGCGGTCACAGCTGTAGTACTCATAGATACCTTCGTTTTGAATGGTTGTGGCTCCCGTAACTCTAAACGAGCCAAGAGTTATGGCCCTCCGAAGAATCGATATCCACAGGGTGCAACATCTACGGTGCAAGGTGCAACATCCGTCCAAAATGACGAAACAGTGCCGTACGACATTTAGAAATGGGTGCATGGATTTGAAACAGTGCAGTACCATGGTGCACCACTCTCCAGCGATGGTAAATCATAGTCCAGCCGCGGGAGAACCCGTTTTACAGAAAAAATCCACGTGACGAAAAAACGAAGGGTAAAAAACTTCCATGTTCCGATTGAGGTTCGGATAGGATTTTTTGGGTATGAAACTAACCAGTGACGGCTGAAAGCCGTCACAGCTGTAGAACTCACAGATACCTTCGTTTTGACTGGTTGTGGCTCACGTAACTCTAAACGAGCCAAGAGTTATGGCCCTCCAAAGAATCGATATCCAAAGGGTGCAACATCTACGGTGCAAGGTGCAACATCCGTCAAAAATGACGAAACAGTGCCGTACGACATTTAGAAATGGGTGCATGGATTTGAAACAGTGCAGTACCATGGTGCACCACTCTCCAGCGATGGTAAATCATAGACCAGCCGCGGGAATTCCCTTTTACAGAAAAAATCCACGTGACGAAAAAACGAAGGGTAAAAAACTTCCATGACCCAATTGAGGTTCGGATAGGATTTTTTGGGTATGAAACTAACCAGTGACGGTTGAAAGCTGTCACAGCTGTAGTACTCACAGATACTTTCGTATTGACTGGTTGTGGCTCCCGTAACTCTAAACGAGCCAAGAGTTATGGCCCTCCGAAGAATCGATATCAACAGGGTGCAACATCTACGGTGCAAGGTGCAACATCCGTCCAAAATGATGAAACCGTGCCGTACGACCTTTAGAAATGGGTGCATGGATTGGAAACGGTGCAGTACCATGGTGCACCACTCTCCAGCGTTGGTAAATCATAGACCAGCCACGGGGATCCCGTTTTACAGAAAAAATCCACGTGACGAAAAAACGAAGGGTAAAAAACTTCCATGACCCGATTGAAGTTCGGATAGGATTTTTTGGGTATGAAACTAACCAATGATGGCTAAAAGCCATCACAGCTGTAGTACTCACAGATACCTTCGTTTTGACTAGTTCTGGCTCCCGTAACTCTAAACGAGCCAAGAGTTATGGCCCTCCGAAGAATCGATATCCAAAGGGTGCAACATCTACGGTGCAAGGTGCAACATCCGTCAAAAATGACGAAACAGTGCCGTACGACATTTAGAAATGGGTGCATGGATTTGAAACAGTGCAGTACCATGGTGCACCACTCTCCAGCGATGGTAAATCATAGACCAGCCGCGGGAATTCCCTTTTACAGAAAAAATCCACGTGACGAAAAAACGAAGGGTAAAAAACTTCCATGACCCAATTGAGGTTCGGATAGGATTTTTTGGGTATGAAACTAACCAGTGACGGTTGAAAGCTGTCACAGCTGTAGTACTCACAGATACTTTCGTATTGACTGGTTGTGGCTCCCGTAACTCTAAACGAGCCAAGAGTTATGGCCCTCCGAAGAATCGATATCAACAGGGTGCAACATCTACGGTGCAAGGTGCAACATCCGTCCAAAATGATGAAACCGTGCCGTACGACCTTTAGAAATGGGTGCATGGATTGGAAACGGTGCAGTACCATGGTGCACCACTCTCCAGCGTTGGTAAATCATAGACCAGCCACGGGGATCCCGTTTTACAGAAAAAATCCACGTGACGAAAAAACGAAGGGTAAAAAACTTCCATGACCCGATTGAAGTTCGGATAGGATTTTTTGGGTATGAAACTAACCAATGATGGCTAAAAGCCATCACAGCTGTAGTACTCACAGATACCTTCGTTTTGACTAGTTCTGGCTCCCGTAATTCTAAACGAGCCCAGAGTTATGGCCCTCCGAAGAATCGATATCCACAGGGTGCAACATCTACGGTGCAAGGTGCAACATCCGTCCAAAATGACGAAACATGCCGTACGACATTTAGAAATGGGTGCATGGATTGAAAACGGTGCAGTACCATGGTGCACCACTCTCCAGCGATGGTAAATCATAGACCAGCCGCGGGAATTCCCTTTTACAGAAAAAATCCACGTGACGAAAAAACGAAGGGTAAAAAACTTCCATGACCCGATTGAGGTTCGGATAGGATTTTTTTGGTATGAAACTAACCAGTGATGGCTGAAAGCAGTCACAGCTGTAGAACTCACAGATACCTTCATTTTGACTGGTTGTGGCTCCCGTAGCTCTAAACGAGCCAAGAGTTATGGCCCTTCGAAGAATCGATATCCACAGGGTGCAACATCTACGGTGCAAGGTGCAACATCCGTCCAAAATGACGAAACAGTGCCGTACGACCTTTAGAAATGGGTGCATGGATTGGAAACGGTGTAATACCATGGTGAACCACTCTCCAGCGTTGGTTAATCATAGACCAGACACGGGGATCCCGTTTTACAGAAAAAATCCACGTAACGAAAAAACGAAGGGTAAAAAACTTCCATGACCCGATTGAGGTTCGGATAGGATTTTTTGGGTATGAAACTAACCAGTGACGGCTGAAAGCAGTCACAGCTGTAGAACTCACAGATACCTTCGTTTTGACTGGTTGTGGCTCCCGTAACTCTAAACGAGCCAAGAGTTATGGCCCTCCGAAGAATCGATATCCACAGGGTGCAACATCTACGGTGCAAGGTGCAACATCCGTCCAAAATGACGAAACAGTGTCGTACGACCTTTAGAAATGGGTGCATGGATTGGAAACGGTGCAGTACCATGGTGCACCACTCTCCAGCGTTGGTAAATCATAGACCAGCCGCGGGAATTCCCTTTTACAGAAGAAATCCACGTGACGAAAAAACGAAGGGTAAAAAACTTCCATGACCCGATTGAGGTTCGGATAGGATTTTTTGGGTATGAAACTAACCAGTGACGGCTGAAAGCTGTCACAGCTGTAGTACTCACAGATACCTTCGTTTTGACTGGTTGTGGCTCACGTAAATCTAAACGAGCCAAGAGTTATGGCCCTTCGAAGAATCGATATCCACAGGGTGCAACATCTACGGTGCAAGGTGCAACATCCGTCCAAAATGACGAAACAGTGCCGTACGACCTTTAGAAATGGGTGCATGGATTGGAAACGGTGCAGTACCATGGTGCACCACTCTCCAGCGTTGGTTAATCATAGACCAGACACGGGGATCTCGTTTTACAGAAAAAATCCACGTGACGAAAAAACGAAGGGTAAAAAACTTCCATGACCCGATTGAGGTTCGGATAGGATTTTTTGGGTATGAAACTAACCAGTGACGGCTGAAAGCAGTCACAGCTGCAGAACTCACAGATACCTACGTTTTGACTGGTTGTGGCTCCCGTAGCTCTAAACGAGCCAAGAGTTATAGCCCTCCGAAGAATCGATATCCACAGGGTGCAACATCTACGGTGCAAGGTGCAACATCCGTCGAAAATGACGAAACAGTGTCGTACGACCTTTAGAAATGGGTGCATGGATTGAAAACGGTGCAGTACCATGGTGCACCACTCTCCAGCGTTGGTAAATCATAGACCAGCCACGGGGATCCCGTTTTACAGAAAAAATCCACGTGACGAAAAAACGAAGGGTAAAAAACTTCCATGACCCGATTGAGGTTCGGATAGGATTTTTTGGGTATGAAACTAACCAGTGACGGCTGAAAGCTGTCACAGCTGTAGTACTCACAGATACCTTCGTTTTTACTGGTTGTGGCTCCCGTAACTCTAAACGAGCCAAGAGTTATAGCCCTCCGAAGAATCGATATCCATAGGGTGCAACGTCTACGGTCAAGGTGCAACATCCGTCCAAAATGACGAAACAGTGCGTACGACCTTTAGAAACGGGTGCATGGATTGAAAACGGTGCAGTACCATGGTGCACCACTCTCCAGCGTTGGTAAATCATAGACCAACCACGGGGATCAAGTTTTACAGAAAAAATCCACGTGACGAAAAAACGAAGGGTAAAAAACTTCCATGACCAGATTGAGGTTCGGATAGGATTTTTTGGGTATGAAACTAACTAGTGACGGCTGAAAGCCGTCACAGCTGTAGAACTCACAGATACCTTCGTTTTGACTGGTTGTGGCTCCCGTAACTCTAAACGAGCCAAGAGTTATGGCCCTCCGAAGAATTGATATCCATAGGGTGCAACATCTACGGTGCAAGGTGCAACATCCGTCCAAAATGAAGAAACAGTGCCATACGACATTTAGAAATGGGTGCATGGATTGGAAATGGTGCAGTACCATGGTGCACCACTCTCTAGCGATGGTAAATCATAGACCAGCCACGGGAATTCCCTTTTACAGAAAAATCCACGTGACGAAAAAACGAAGGGTAAAAAACTTCAGTGACCCGATTGAGGTTCGGATAGGATTTTTTGGGTATGAAACTAACCAGCGAAGGCTGAAAGCCGTCATAGCTATAGAACTCACAGATACCTTCATTTTGATAGGTTATGGCTCCCGTAACTCTAAACGAGCCAAGAGTTATGGCCCTCCGAAGAATCGATATCCACAGGGTGCAACATCTACGGTGCAAGGTGCAACATCCGTCCAAAATGACGAAACAGTGTCGTACGACATTTTGAAATGGGTGCATGGATTTTAAACAGTGCAGTACAATGGTGCACCACTCTCCAGTAATGGTAAATCATAGACCAGCCGTGGGAATTCCCTTTTACAGAAAAAATCCACGTGACGAAAAAACGAAGGGTAAAAAACTTCCATGACCCGATTGAGGTTCGGATAGGATTTTTTAGGTATGAAACTAACCAGTGACGGCTGAAAGCTGTCACAGATCTAGAACTCACAGATACCTTCGTTTTGACTGGTTGTGGCTCCGGTAGCTCTAAACGAGCCAAGAGTTATGGCCCTCCGAAGAATCGATATCCACAGGGTGCAACATCTACGGTGCAAGGTGCAACATCCGTCCAAAATGACGAAACAGTGCCGTACGACCTTTAGAAATGGGTGCATGGATTGGAAACGGTGCAGTACCATGGTGCACCACTCTCCAGCGTTGGTAAATCATAGACCAGCCACGGGGATTCCGTTTTACAGAAAAAATCCACGTGACGAAAAAACGAAGGGTAAAAAACTTCCATGACCCGATTGAGGTTCGGATAGGATTTTTTGGGTATGCAACTAACCAGTGACGGCTGAAAGCTGTCACAGCTGTAGTACTCACAGATACCTTTGTTTTGACTGGTTGTGGCTCCCGTAACGCTAAACGAGACAAGAGTTATGACCCTCCGAAGAATCGATATCCATAGGATGCAACATCTACGGTGCAAGGTGCAACATCCGTCCAAAATGACGAAACAGTGCGTACGACCTTTAGAAACGGGTGCATGGATTGAAAACGGTGCAGTACCATGGTGCACCACTCTCCTGCGTTGGTAAATCATAGACCAGCCACGGGGATCCCGTTTTACAGAAAAAATCCACGTGACGAAAAAACGAAGGGTAAAAAACTTCCATGACCCGATTGAGGTTCGGATAGGATTTTTAGGGTATGAAACTAACCAGTGATGGTTGAAAGCTGTCACAGTTGTAGTACTCACAGATACCTTCGTTTTGACTGGTTGTGGCTCCCGTAACTCTAAACGAGCCAAGAGTTATGGCCCTCCGAAGAATTGATATCCATAGGGTGCAACATCTACGGTGCAAGGTGCAACATCCGTCCAAAATGACGAAACAGTGCCGTACGACCTTTAGAAATGGGTGCATGGATTGGAAACGGTGCAATACCATGGTGAACCACTCTCCAGCGTTGGTTAATCATAGACCAGACACGGGGATCCCGTTTTACAGAAAAAATCCACGTGACGAAAAAACGAAGGGTAAAAAACTTCCATGACCCGATTGAGGTTCGGATAGGATTTTTTGGGTATGAAACTAACCAGTGACGGCTGAAAGCAGTCACAGCTGTAGAACTCACAGATACCTTCGTTTTGACTGGTTGTGGCTCCCGTAACTCTAAACGAGCCAAGAGTTATGGCCCTCCGAAGAATCGATATCCACAGGGTGCAACATCTACGGTGCAAGGTGCAACATCCGTCCAAAATGACGAAACAGTGTCGTACGACCTTTAGAAATGGGTGCATGGATTGGAAACGGTGCAGTACCATGGTGCACCACTCTCCAGCGTTGGTAAATCATAGACCAGCCGCGGGAATTCCCTTTTACAGAAGAAATCCACGTGACGAAAAAACGAAGGGTAAAAAACTTCCATGACCCGATTGAGGTTCGGATAGGATTTTTTGGGTATGAAACTAACCAGTGACGGCTGAAAGCTGTCACAGCTGTAGTACTCACAGATACCTTCGTTTTGACTGGTTGTGGCTCACGTAAATCTAAACGAGCCAAGAGTTATGGCCCTTCGAAGAATCGATATCCACAGGGTGCAACATCTACGGTGCAAGGTGCAACATCCGTCCAAAATGACGAAACAGTGTCGTACGACCTTTAGAAATGGGTGCATGGATTGGAAACGGTGCAGTACCATGGTGCACCACTCTCCAGCGTTGGTTAATCATAGACCAGACACGGGGATCTCGTTTTACAGAAAAAATCCACGTGACGAAAAAACGAAGGGTAAAAAACTTCCATGACCCGATTGAGGTTCGGATAGGATTTTTTGGGTATGAAACTAACCAGTGACGGCTGAAAGCAGTCACAGCTGCAGAACTCACAGATACCTACGTTTTGACTGGTTGTGGCTCCCGTAGCTCTAAACGAGCCAACAGTTATAGCCCTCCGAAGAATCGATATCCACAGGGTGCGACATCTACGGTGCAAGGTGCAACATCCGTCGAAAATGACGAAACAGTGTCGTACGACCTTTAGAAATGGGTGCATGGATTGAAAACGGTGCAGTACCATGGTGCACCACTCTCCAGCGTTGGTAAATCATAGACCAGCCACGGGGATCCCGTTTTACAGAAAAAATCCACGTGACGAAAAAACGAAGGGTAAAAAACTTCCATGACCCGATTGAGGTTCGGATAGGATTTTTTGGGTATGAAACTAACCAGTGACGGCTGAAAGCGGTCACAGCTGTAGTACTCACAGATACCTTCGTTTTGACTGGTTGTGGCTCCCGTAACTCTAAACGAGCCAAGAGTTATAGCCCTCCGAAGAATCGATATCCATAGGGTGCAACGTCTACGGTGCAAGGTGCAACATCCGTCCAAAATGACGAAACAGTGCGTACGACCTTTAGAAACGGGTGCATGGATTGAAAACGGTGCAGTACCATGGTGCACCACTCTCCAGCGTTGGTAAATCGTAGACCAACCACGGGGATCAAGTTTTACAGAAAAAATCCACGTGACGAAAAAACGAAGGGTAAAAAACTTCCATGACCAGATTGAGGTTCGGATAGGATTTTTTGGGTATGAAACTAACCAGTGACGGCTGAAAGCCGTCACAGCTGTAGAACTCACAGATACCTTCGTTTTGACTGGTTGTGGCTCCCGTAACTCTAAACGAGCCAAGAGTTATGGCCCTCCGAAGAATTGATATCCATAGGGTGCAACATCTACGGTGCAAGGTGCAACATCCGTCCAAAATGAAGAAACAGTGCCATACGACATTTAGAAATGGGTGCATGGATTGGAAACGGTGTAGTACCATGGTGCACCACTCTCTAGCGATGGTAAATCATAGACCAGCCACGGGAATTCCCTTTTACAGAAAAATCCACGTGACGAAAAAACGAAGGGTAAAAAACTTCAGTGACCCGATTGAGGTTCGGATAGATTTTTTGGGTATGAAACTAACCAGCGACGGCTGAAAGCCGTCATAGCTATAGAACTCACAGATACCTTCGTTTTGATAGGTTATGGCTCCCGTAACTCTAAACGAGCCAAGAGTTATGGCCCTCCGAAGAATCGATATCCACAGGGTGCAACATCTACGGTGCAAGGTGCAACATCCGTCCAAAATGACGAAACAGTGTCGTACGACATTTTGAAATGGGTGCATGGATTTGAAACAGTGCAGTACAATGGTGTACCACTCTCCAGTAATGGTAAATCATAGACCAGCCGTGGGAATTCCCTTTTACAGAAAAAATCCACGTGACGAAAAAACGAAGGGTAAAAAACTTCCATGACCCGATTGAGGTTCGGATAGGATTTTTTAGGTATGAAACTAACCAGTGACGGCTGAAAGCTGTCACAGATGTAGAACTCACAGATACCTTCATTTTGACTGGTTGTGGCTCCTGTAGCTCTAAACGAGCCAAGAGTTATGGGCCTCCGAAGAATCGATATCCACAGGGTGCAACATCTACGGTGCAAGGTGCAACATCCGTCCAAAATGACGAAACAGTGCCGTACGACCTTTAGAAATGGGTGCATGGATTGGAAACGGTGCAGTACCATGGTGCACCACTCTCCAGCGTTGATAAATCATAGACCAGCCACGGGGATCCCGTTTTACAGAAAAAATCCACGTGACGAAAAAACGAAGGGTAAAAAACTTCCATGACCCGATTTAGGTTCGGATAGGATTTTTTGGGTACGCAACTAACCAGTGACGGCTGAAAGCTGTCACAGCTGTAGTACTCACAGATACCTTTGTTTTGACTGGTTGTGGCTCCCGTAACTCTAAACGAGACAAGAGTTATGACCCTCCGAAGAATCGATATCCATAGGATGCAACATCTACGGTGCAAGGTGCAACATCCGTCCAAAATGACGAAACAGTGCGTACGACCTTTAGAAACGGGTGCATGGATTGAAAACGGTGCAGTACCATGGTGCACCACTCTCCTGCGTTGGTAAATCATAGACCAGCCACGGGGATCCCGTTTTACAGAAAAAATCCACGTGACGAAAAAACGAAGGGTAAAAAACTTCCATGACCCGATTGAGGTTCGGATAGGATTTTTAGGGTATGAAACTAACCAGTGATGGTTGAAAGCTGTCACAGCTGTAGTACTCACAGATACCTTCGTTTTGACTGGTTGTGGCTCCCGTAACTCTAAACGAGCCAAGAGTTATGTCCCTCCGAAGAATTGATATCCATAGGGTGCAACATCTACGGTGCAAGGTGTAACATCCGTCCAAAATGAAGAAACAGTGCCGTACGACCTTTAGAAATGGGTGCATGGATTGGAAACGGTGCAGTACCATGGTGCACCACTCTCCAGCGATGGTAAATCATAGACCAGCCACGGGAATTCCCTTTTACAGAAAAATCCACGTGACGA
Source organism: Allium cepa (assembly GCA_030765085.1). Taxonomy (NCBI): domain Eukaryota; kingdom Viridiplantae; phylum Streptophyta; class Magnoliopsida; order Asparagales; family Amaryllidaceae; genus Allium; species Allium cepa. Next base: position 28,505,221 of record CM060943.1, on the reverse strand, counting down.
AAAAACGAAGGGTAAAAAACTTCCGTGACACGATTGAGGTTCGGATAGGATTTTTTGGGTATGAAACTAACCAGCGACGGCTGAAAACCGTCATAGCTATAGAACTCACAGATACCTTCGTTTTGACAGGTTATGGCTCCCGTAACTCTAAACGAGCCAAGAGTTATGGCCCTCCGTAGAATCGATATCCACAGGGTGCAACATCTACGGTGCAAGGTGCAACATCCGTCCAAAATGACGAAACAGTGCCGTACGACCTTTAGAAATGGGTGCATGGATTGGAAACGGTGCAGTACCATGGTCCACCACTCTCCAGCGTTGGTAAATCATAGACCAGCCACGGGGATCCCTTTTTACAGAAAAAATCCACGTGACGAAAAAACGAAGGGTAAAAAACTTCCATGACCCGATTGAGGTTCGGATAGGATTTTTTGGGTATGGAACTAACCAGTGACGGCTGAAAGCTGTCACAGCTGTAGTACTCACAGATACCTTCGTTTTGACATGTTGTGGCTCCCGTTGCTCTAAACGAGCCAAGAGTTATGGCCCTCCGAAGAATCGATATCCACAGGGTGGAACATCTACGGCGCAAGGTGCAACATCCGTCCAAAATGACGAAACAGTGCTGTACGACCTTTAGAAATGGGTGCATGGATTGGAAATGGTGCAGTACCATGGTGCACCAGTCTCCAGCGTTGGTTAATCATAGACTAGACACGGGGATCCCGTTTTACAGAAAAAATCCACGTGACGAAAAAACGAAGGGTAAAAAACTTCCATAACCCGATTGAAGTTCGGATAGGATTTTTTGGGTATGAAACTAACCAGTGACGGCTGAAAGCAGTCACAGCTGTAGCACTCACAGATACCTTTGTTTTGACTGGTTGTGGCTCCCGTAACTCTAAACGAGCCAAGAGTTATGGCCCTCCGAAGAATCGATATCCACTGGGTGCAACATCTACGGTGCAAGGTGCAACATCCGTCCAAAATGACGAAACAGTGTCGTACGACCCTCAGAAATGGGTGCATGGATTGGAAACGGTGCAGTACCATGGTGCACCACTCTCCAGCGTTGGTAAATCATAGACCAGCCATGGGGATCCCGTTTATAGAAAAAATCCACGTGACGAAAAAACGTAGGGTAAAAAACTTCCATGACCCGATTGAGGTTCGGATAGGATTTTTTGGGTATGAAACTAACCAGTGACGGCTAAAAGCGGTCACAGCTGTAGCACTCACAGATACCTTCGTTTTGACTGGTTGTGGCTCCCGTAACTCTAAACGAGCCAAGAGTTATGGCCCTCCGAAGAATCGATATCCACAGGGTGCAACATCTACGGTGCAAGGTGCAACGTCCGTCCAAAATGACGAAACAGTGCCGTACGACCTTTAGAAATGGGTGCATGGATTGGAAACGGTGCAGTACCATGGTGCACCACTCTCCAGCGTTGGTTAATCATAGACCAGACATGGGGATCCCGTTTTACAGAAAAAATCCACGTGACGAAAAAACGAAGGGTAAAAAACTTCCATGACCCGATTGAGGTTCGGATAGGATTTTTTGGGTATGAAACTAACCAGTGACGGCTGAAAGCAGTCACAGCTGTAGAACTCACAGATACCTACGTTTTGACTGGTTGTGGCTCCCGTAGCTCTAAACGAGCCAAGAGTTATGGCCCTCCGAAGAATCGATATCCACAGGGTGCAACATCCACGGTGCAAGGTGCAACATCCGTCCAAAATGACGAAACATTGTCGTACGACCTTTAGAAATGGGTGCATGGATTGGAAACAGTGCAGTACCATGGTACACCACTCTCTAGCGTTGGTAAATCATAGACCAGCCACGGGGATCCCGTTTTAAAGAAAAAATCCACGTGACGAAAAAACGAAGGGTAAAAAACTTCCATGACCCGATTGAGGTTCGGATAGGATTTTTTGGGTATGAAACTAACCAGTGACGGCTGAAAGCGGTCACAGCTGTAGTACTCACAGATACCTTCGTTTTGACTGGTTGTGGCTCCCGTAACTCTAAAGGAGCCAAGAGTTATGGCCCTCCGAAGAATCGATATCCATAGGGTGCAACGTCTACGGTGCAAGGTGCAACATCCGTCCAAAATGACGAAACAGTGCGTACGACCTTTAGAAACGGGTGCATGGATTGAAAACGGTGCAGTACCATGGTGCACCACTCTCCAGCGTTGGTAAATCATAGACCAGCCACGGGGATCACGTTTTACAGAAAAAATTCACGTGACGAAAAAACGAAGGGTAAAAAACATCCATGACCCGATTGAGGTTCGGATAGGATTTTTTGGGTATGAAACTAACCAGTGACGGCTGAAAGCGGTCACAGCTGTAGAACTCACAGATACCTTCGTTTTGACTGGTTGTGGCTCCCGTAACTCTAAACGAGCCAAGAGTTATGGCCCTCCGAAGAATTGATATCCAAAGGGTGCAACATCTACGGTGCAAGGTGCAACATCCGTCTAAAATGAAGAAACAGTGTCGTACGACCTTTAGAAATGGGTGCATGGATTGGAAACGGTGCAGTACCATGGTGCACCACTCTCTAGCGATGGTAAATCATAGACCAGCCACGGGAATTCCCTTTTACAGAAAAATCCACTTGACGAAAAAACGAAGGATAAAAAACTTCAGTGACCCGATTGAGGTTCGGATAGGATTTTTTGGGTATGAAACTAACCAGCGACGGCTGAAAGCCGTCATAGCTATAGAACTCACAGATACCTTCGTTTTGACAGGTTATGGCTCCCATAACTCTAAACGAGCCAAGAGTTATGGCCCTCCGAAGAATCGATATCTACAGGGTGCAACATCTACGGTGCAAGGTGCAACATCCGTCCAAAATGACGAAACAGTGCCGTACGACATTTAGAAATGGGTGCATGGATTTGAAACAGTGCAGTACCATGGTGCACCACTCTCCAGCAATGGCAAATCATAGAACAGCCCCGGGAATTCCCTTTTACAGAAAAAATCCACGTGACGAAAAAACAAAGGGTAAAAAAACTTCCATGACCCGATTGAGGTTCGGATAGGATATTTTTGGTATGAAACTAACTAGTGACGGCTGAAAGCTATCAAGATGTAGAACTCACAGATACCTTCGTTTTGACTGGTTGTGGCTCCCGTAGCTCTGAACGAGCCAAGAGTTATGGCCCTCCGAAGAATCGATATCCATAGGGTGCAACATCTACGGTGCAAGGTGCAACATCCGTCCAAAATGACGAAACAGTGCGTACGACCCTTAGAAATGGGTGCATGGATTGAAAACGGTGCAGTACCATGGTGCACCACTCTCCAGCGTTGGTAAATCATAGACCAGCCACGGGGATCCCGTTTTACATAAAAAATCCACGTGACGAAAAACGAAGGGTAAAAAACTTCCATGACCCGATTGAGGTTCGGATAGGATTTTTAGGGTATGAAACTAACCAGTGATGGCTGAAAGCTGTCACAGCTGTAGAACTCACAGATACCTTCGTTTTGACTGGTTGTGGCTCCCGTAACTCTAAACGAGCCAAGAGTTATGGCCCTTTGAAGAATTGATATCCATAGGGTGCAACATCTACGGTGCAAGGTGCAACAACCGTCCAAAATGAAGAAACTATGCCGTACGACCTTTAGAAATGGGTGCATGGATTGGAAACGGTGAAGTACCATGGTGCACCACTCTCCAGCGATGGTAAATCATAGACCAGCCACGGGAATTCCCTTTTACAGAAAAATCCACGTGACGAAAAAACGAAGGGTAAAAAACTTCCGTGACCCGATTGAGGTTCGGATAGGATTTTTTGGGTATGAAACTAACCAGCGACGGCTGAAAGCCGTCTTAGCTATAGAACTCACAGATACCTTCGTTTTGACAGGTTATGGCTCCCGTAACTCTAAACGAGCCAAGAGTTATGGCCCTCCGAAGAATCGATGTCCACAGGGTGCAACATCTACGGTGCAAGGTGGAACATCCGTCCAAAATGACGAAACAGTGCCGTACGACCTTTAGAAATGGGTGCATGGATTGGAAACGGTGCAGTACTATGGTGCACCACTCTCCAGCATTGGTAAATCATAGACCAGCCACGGGGATCCCGTTTACAGAAAAAATCCACGTGACGAAAAAACGAAGGGTAAAAAACTTCCATGACCCGATTGAGGTTCGGATAGGATTTTTTGGGTATGAAACTAACCAGCGATGGCTGAAAGCGGTCACAGCTGTAGTACTCACAGATACCTTCGTTTTGACTGGTTGTGGCTCCCGTAACTCTAAACGAGCCAAGAGTTATGGCCCTTCGAAGAATCGATATCCACAGGGTGCAACATCTACGGTGCATGGTGCAACATCCGTCCAAAATGACGAAACAGTGCCGTACGACCTTTAGAAATGGGTGCATGGATTGGAAACGGTGCAGTACCATGGTGCACCACTCTCCAGCGTTGGTTAATCATAGACCAGACACGGGGATCCCGTTTTACAGAAAAAATCCACGTGACGAAAAAACGAAGGGTAAAAAACTTCCATGACCCGATTGAGGTTTGGATAGGATTTTTTGGGTATGAAACTAACCAGTGACGGCTGAAAGCGGTCACAGCTGTAGTACTCACAGATACCTACGTTCTGACTGGTTGTGGCTTCCGTAGCTCTAAACGAGCCAAGCGTTATGGCCCTCCGAAGAATCGATATCCACAGGGTGCAGCATCTACGGTGCAAAGGTGCAACATCCGTCCAAAATGACGAAACAGTGTCGTACGACCTTTAGAAATGGGTGCATGGATTGGAAACGGTGCAGTACCATGGTGCACCACTCTCCAGCGTTGGTAAATCATAGACCAGCCACGGGGATCCCGTTTTACAGAAAAAATCCACGTGACGAAAAAACGAAGGGTAAAAAACTTCCATGACCCGATTGAGGTTCGGATAGGATTTTTTGGGTATGAAACTAACCAGTGACGGCTGAAAGCTGTCACAGCCGTAGTACTCACAGATACCTTCGTTTTGACTGGTTGTGGCTCCCGTAACTCTAAACGAGCCAAGAGTTATGGCCCTCCGAAGAATCGATATCCATAGGGTGCAACGTCTACGGTGCAAGGTGCAACATCCGTCCAAAATGACGAAACAGTGCGTACGACCTTTAGAAATGGGTGCATGGATTGAAAACGGTGCAGTACCATGGTGCACCACTCTCCAGCGATGGTAAATCATAGACCAGGCGCGGGAATTCCCTTTTACAGAAAAAATCCACGTGACGAAAAAACGAAGGGTAAAAAACTTCCATGACCCGATTGAGGTTCGGATAGGATTTTTTGGGTATGAAACTAACCAGTGACGGCTGAAAGCGGTCACAGCTGTAGTACTCACAGATACCTTCGTTTTGACTGGATGTGGCTCCCGTAACTCTAAACGAGCCAAGAGTTATGGCCCTCCGAAGAATCGATATCCACAGGGTGCAACATCTACGGTGCAAGGTGCAACATCCGTCCAAAATGACGAAACAGTGTCGTACGACCTTTAGAAATGGGTGCATGGATTGGAAACGGTGCAGTACCATGGTGCACCAGTCTCCAGCGTTGGTTAATCATAGACTAGACACGGGGATCCCGTTTTACAGAAAAAATCCACGTGACGAAAAAACGAAGGGTAAAAAACTTCCATGACCCGATTGAGGTTCGGATAGGATTTTTTGGGTATGAAACTAATCAGTGACGGCTGAAAGCAGTCACAGCTGTAGCACTCACAGATACCTTCGTTTTGACTGGTTGTGGCTCCCGTAACTCTAAACGAGCCAAGAGTTATGGCCCTCCGAAGAATCGATATCCACTGGGTGCAACATCTACGGTGCAAGGTGCAACATCCGTCCAAAATGACGAAACAGTGTCGTACGACCCTTAGAAATGGGTGCATGGATTGGAAACGGTGCAGTACCATGGTGCACCACTCTCCAGCGTTGGTAAATCATAGAACAGCCACGGGGATCCCGTTTACAGAAAAAATCCACGTGACGAAAAAACGTAGGGTAAAAAACTTCCATGACCCGATTGAGGTTCGGATAGGATTTTTTGGGTATGAAACTAACCAGTGACGGCTGAAAGCGGTCACAGCTGTAGTACTCACAGATACCTTCGTTTTGACTGGTTGTGGCTCCCGTAACTCTAAACGAGCCAAGAGTTATGGCCCTCCGAAAAATCGATATCCACAGGGTGCAGCATCTACGGTGCAAGGTGCAACATCCGTCCAAAATGACGAAACAGTGCCGTACGACCTTTAGAAATGGGTGCATGGATTGGAAACGGTGCAGTACCATGGTGCACCACTCTCCAGCGTTGGTTAATCATAGACCAGACATGGGGATCCCGTTTTACAGAAAAAATCCACGTGACGAAAAAACGAAGGGTAAAAAACTTCCATGACCCGATTGAGGTTCGGATAGGATTTTTTGGGTATGAAACTAACCAGTGATGGCTGAAAGCAGTCACAGCTGTAGAACTCACAGATACCTACGTTTTGACTGGTTGTGGCTCCCGTAGCTCTAAACGAGCCAAGAGTTATGGCCCTCCGAAGAATCGATATCCACAGGGTGCAACATCTACGGTGCAAGGTGCAACATCCGTCCAAAATGACGAAACAGTGTCGTACGACCTTTAGAAATGGGTGCATGGATTGGAAACAGTGCAGTACCATGGTACAGCACTCTCCAGCGTTGGTAAATCATAGACCAGCCACGGGGATCCCGTTTTACAGAAAAAATCCACGTGACGAAAAAACGAAGGGTAAAAAACTTCCATGACCCGATTGAGGTTCGGATAGGATTTTTTGGGTATGAAACTAACCAGTGACGGCTGAAAGCGGTCACAGATGTAGTACTCACAGATACCTTCGTTTTGACTGGTTGTGGCTCCCGTAACTCTAAAGGAGCCAAGAGTTATGGCCCTTCGAAGAATCGATATCCATAGGGTGCAACGTCTACGGTGCAAGGTGCAACATCAGTCCAAAATGACGAAACAGTGCGTACGACATTTAGAAACGGGTGCATGGATTGAAAACGGTGCAGTACCATGGTGCACCACTCTCCAGCGTTGGTAAATCATAGACCAGCCACGGGGATCACGTTTTACAGAAAAAATTCACGTGACGAAAAAACGAAGGGTAAAAAACTTCCATGACCCGATTGAGGTTCGGATAGGATTTTTTGGGTATGAAACTAACCAGTGACGGCTGAAAGCGGTCACAGCTGTAGTACTCACAGATACCTTCGTTTTGACTGGTTGTGGCTCCCGTAACTCTAAACGAGCCAAGAGTTATAGCCCTCCGAAGAATCGATATCCATAGGGTGCAACGTCTACGGTGCAAGGTGCAACATCCGTCCAAAATGACGAAACAGTGTCGTACGACCTTTAGAAATGGGTGCATGGATTGGAAACAGTGCAGTACCATGGTACAGCACTCTCCAGCGTTGGTAAATCATAGACCAGCCACGGGGATCCCGTTTTACAGAAAAAATCCACGTGACGAAAAAACGAAGGGTAAAAAACTTCCATGACCCGATTGAGGTTCGGATAGGATTTTTTGGGTATGAAACTAACCAGTGACGGCTGAAAGCGGTCACAGATGTAGTACTCACAGATACCTTCGTTTTGACTGGTTGTGGCTCCCGTAACTCTAAAGGTGCCAAGAGTTATGGCCCTTCGAAGAATCGATATCCATAGGGTGCAACGTCTACGGTGCAAGGTGCAACATCAGTCCAAAATGACGAAACAGTGCGTACGACATTTAGAAACGGGTGCATGGATTGAAAACGGTGCAGTACCGTGGTGCACCACTCTCCAGCGTTGGTAAATCATAGACCAGCCACGGGGATCCCGTTTTACAGAAAAAATCCACGTGACGAAAAAACGAAGGGTAAAAAACTTCCATGACCCGATTGAGGTTCGGATAGGATTTTTTGGGTATGAAACTAACCAGTGACGGCTGAAAGCGGTCACAGCTGTAGTACTCACAGATACCTTCGTTTTGACTGGTTGTGGCTCCCGTAACTCTAAACGAGCCAAGAGTTATAGCCCTCCGAAGAATCGATATCCATAGGGTGCAACGTCTACGGTGCAAGGTGCAACATCCGTCCAAAATGACGAAACAGTGTCGTACGACCTTTAGAAATGGGTGCATGGATTGGAAACAGTGCAGTACCATGGTACAGCACTCTCCAGCGTTGGTAAATCATAGACCAGCCACGGGGATCCCGTTTTACAGAAAAAATCCACGTGACGAAAAAACGAAGGGTAAAAAACTTCCATGACCCGATTGAGGTTCGGATAGGATTTTTTGGGTATGAAACTAACCAGTGACGGCTGAAAGCGGTCACAGATGTAGTACTCACAGATACCTTCGTTTTGACTGGTTGTGGCTCCCGTAACTCTAAAGGTGCCAAGAGTTATGGCCCTTCGAAGAATCGATATCCATAGGGTGCAACGTCTACGGTGCAAGGTGCAACATCAGTCCAAAATGACGAAACAGTGCGTACGACATTTAGAAACGGGTGCATGGATTGAAAACGGTGCAGTACCGTGGTGCACCACTCTCTAGCGTTGGTAAATCATAGACCAGCCACGGGGATCACGTTTTACAGAAAAAATTCACGTGACGAAAAAACGAAGGGTAAAAAACTTCCATGACCCGATTGAGGTTCGGATAGGATTTTTTGGGTATGAAACTAACCAGTGACGGCTGAAAGCGGTCACAGCTGTAGTACTCACAGATACCTTCGTTTTGACTGGTTGTGGCTCCCGTAACTCTAAACGAGCCAAGAGTTATAGCCCTCCGAAGAATCGATATCCATAGGGTGCAACGTCTACGGTGCAAGGTGCAACATCCGTCCAAAATGACGAAACAGTGCGTACGACCTTTAGAAACGGGTGCATGGATTGAAAACGGTGCAGTACCATGGTGCACCACTCTCCAGCGTTGGTAAATCATAGACCAGCCACGGGGATCACGTTTTACAGAAAAAATTCACGTGACGAAAAAACGAAGGGTAAAAAACTTCCATGACCCGATTGAGGTTCGGATAGGATTTTTTGGGTATGAAACTAACCAGTGACGGCTGAAAGCGGTCACAGCTGTAGTACTCACAGATACCTACGTTCTGACTGGTTGTGGCTTCCGTAGCTCTAAACGAGCCAAGAGTTATGGCCCTCCGAAGAATCGATATCCACAGGGTGCAGCATCTACGGTGCAAGGTGCAACATCCGTCCAAAATGACGAAACAGTGTCGTACGACCTTTAGAAATGGGTGCATGGATTGGAAACGGTGCAGTACCATGGTGCACCACTCTCCAGCGTTGGTAAATCATAGACCAGCCACGGGGATCCCGTTTTACAGAAAAAATCCACGTGACGAAAAAACGAAGGGTAAAAAACTTCCATGACCTGATTGAGGTTCGGATAGGATTTTTTGGGTATGAAACTAACCAGTGACGGCTGAAAGCTGTCACAGCCGTAGAACTCACAGATACCTTCGTTTTGACTGGTTGTGGCTCCCGTAACTCTAAACGAGCCAAGAGTTATGGCCCTCCGAAGAATCGATATCCATAGGGTGCAACGTCTACGGTGCAAGGTGCAACATCCGTCCAAAATGACGAAACAGTGCGTACGACCTTTAGAAACAGTGCGTACGACCTTTAGAAACGGTGCAGTACCATGGTGCACCACTCTCCAGCGTTCGTTAATCACCGTCCAAAATGACCCGATTGAGGTTTGGATAGGATTTTTTGGGTATGAAACTAACCAGTGACGGCTGAAAGCGGTCACAGCTGTAGTACTCACAGATACCTACGTTTTGACTGGTTGTGGCTTCCGTAGCTCTAAACGAGCCAAGAGTTATGGCCCTCCGAAGAATCGATATCCACAGGGTGCAACATCTACGGTGCAAGGTGCAACATCCGTCCAAAATGACGAAACAGTGTCGTACGACCTTTAGAAATGGGTGCATGGATTGGAAACGGTGCAGTACCATGGTGCACCACTCTCCAGCGTTGGTAAATCATAGACCAGCCACGGGGATCCCGTTTTACAGAAAAAATCCACGTGACGAAAAAACGAAGGGTAAAAAACTTACATGACCCGATTGAGGTTCGGATAGGATTTTTTGGGTATGAAACTAACCAGTGACGGCTGAAAGCGGTCACAGCTGTAGTACTCACAGATACCTACGTTTTGACTGGTTGTGGCTTCCGTAGCTCTAAACGAGCCAAGAGTTATGGCCCTCCGAAGAATCGATATCCACAGGGTGCAACATCTACGGTGCAAGGTGCAACATCCGTCCAAAATGACGAAACAGTGCGTACGACCTTTAGAAACGGGTGCATGGATTGAAAACGGTGCAGTACTATGGTGCACCACTCTCCAGCGATGGTAAATCATAGACCAGGCGCGGGAATTCCCTTTTACAGAAAAAATCCACGTGACGAAAAAACGAAGGGTAAAAAACTTCCATGACCCGATTGAGGTTCGGATAGGATTTTTTGGGTATGAAACTAACCAGTGACGGCTGAAAGCGGTCACAGCTGTAGTACTCACAGATACCTTCGTTTTGACTGGTTGTGGCTCCCGTAACTCTAAACGAGCCAAGAGTTATGGCCCTCCGAAGAATCGATATCCACAGGGTGCAACATCTACGGTGCAAGGTGCAACATCCGTCCAAAATGACGAAACAGTGTCGTACGACCTTTAGAAATGGGTGCATGGATTGGAAACGGTGCAGTACCATGGTGCACCAGTCTCCAGCGTTGGTTAATCATAGACTAGACACGGGGATCCCGTTTTACAGAAAAAATCCACGTGACGAAAAAACGAAGGGTAAAAAACTTCCATGACCCGATTGAGGTTCGGATAGGATTTTTTGGGTATGAAACTAACCAGTGACGGCTGAAAGCAGTCACAGCTGTAGCACTCACACATACCTTCGTTTTGACTGGTTGTGGCTCCCGTAACTCTAAACGAGCCAAGAGTTATGGCCCTCCGAAGAATTGATATCCACTGGGTGCAACATCTACGGTGCAAGGTGCAACATCCGTCCAAAATGACGAAACAGTGTCGTACGGCCCTTAGAAATGGGTGCATGGATTGGAAACGGTGCAGTACCATGGTGCACCACTCTCCAACGTTGGTAAATCATAGACCAGCCACGGGGATCCCGTTTACAGAAAAAATCCACGTGACGAAAAAACGTAGGGTAAAAAACTTCCATGACCCGATTGAGGTTCGGATAGGATTTTTTGGGTATGAAACTAACCAGTGACGGCTGAAAGCGGTCACAGCTGTAGTACTCACAGATACCTTCGTTTTGACTGGTTGTGGCTCCCGTAACTCTAAACGAGCCAAGAGTTATGACCCTCCGAAGAATCGATATCCACAGGGTGCAACATCTACGGTGCAAGGTGCAACATCCGTCCAAAATGACGAAACAGTGCCGTACGACCTTTAGAAATGGGTGCATGGATTGGAAACGGTGCAGTACCATGGTGCACCACTCTCCAGCGTTCGTTAATCATAGACCAGACATGGGGATCCCGTTTTACAGAAAAAATCCACGTGACGAAAAAACGAAGGGTAAAAAACTTCCATGACCCGATTGAGGTTCGGATAGGATTTTTTGGGTATGAAACTAACCAGCGACGGCTGAAAGCAGTCACAGCTGTAGAACTCACAGATACCTACGTTTTGACTGGTTGTGGCTCCCGTAGCTCTAAACGAGCCAAGAGTTATGGCCCTCCGAAGAATCGATATCCACAGGGTGCAACATCTACGGTGCAAGGTGCAACATCCGTCCAAAATGACGAAACAGTGTCGTACGACCTTTAGAAATGGGTGCATGGATTGGAAACAGTGCAGTACCATGGTACACCACTCTCCAGCGTTGGTAAATCATAGACCAGCCACGGGGATCCCGTTTTACAGAAAAAATCCACGTGACGAAAAAACGAAGGGTAAAAAACTTCCATGACCCGATTGAGGTTCGGATAGGATTTTTTGGGTATGAAACTAACCAGTGACGACTGAAAGCGGTCACAGCTGTAGTACTCACAGATACCTTCGTTTTGACTGGTTGTGGCTCCCGTAACTCTAAAGGAGCCAAGAGTTATGGCCCTCCGAAGAATCGATATCCATAGGGTGCAACGTCTACGATGCAAGGTGCAACATCCGTCCAAAATGACGAAACAGTGCGTACGACCTTTAGAAACGGGCGCATGGATTGAAAACGGTGCAGTACCATGGTGCACCACTCTCCAGCGTTGGTAAATCATAGACCAGCCACGGGGATCACGTTTTACAGAAAAAATTCACGTGACGAAAAAACGAAGGGTAAAAAACTTCCATGACCCGATTGAGGTTCGGATAGGATTTTTTGGGTATGAAACTAACCAGTGACGGCTGAAAGCTGTCACAGCTGTAGAACTCACAGATACCTTCGTTTTGACTGGTTGTGGCTCCCGTAACTCTAACGAGCCAAGAGTTATGGCCCTCCGAAGAATTGATATCCAAAGGGTGCAACATCTACGGTGCAAGGTGCAACATCCGTCCAAAATGAAGAAACAGTGCCGTACGACCTTTAGAAATGGGTGCATGGATTGGAAACGGTGCAGTAACATGGTGCACCACTCTCTAGCGATGGTAAATCATAGACCAGCCACGGGAATTCCCTTTTACAGAAAAATCCACGTGACGAAAAAACGAAGGATAAAAAACTTCAGTGACCCGATTGAGGTTCGGATAGGATTTTTTGGGTATGAAACTAACCAGCGATGGCTGAAAGCCGTCATAGCTATAGAACTCACAGATACCTTCATTTTGACAGGTTATGGCTCCCATAACTCTAAACGAGCCAAGAGTTATGGCCCTCCGAAGAATCGATATCTACAGGGTGCAACATCTACGGTGCAAGGTGCAACATCCGTCCAAAATGACGAAACAGTGCCGTACGACATTTAGAAATGGGTGCATGGATTTGAAACAGTGCAGTACCATGGTGCACCACTCTCTAGCAATGGCAAATCATAGACCAGCCGCGGGAATTCCCTTTTACAGAAAAAATCCACGTGACGAAAAAACAAAGGGTAAAAAAACTTCCATGACCCGATTGAGGTTCGGATAGGATTTTTTTGGTATGAAACTAACCAGTGACGGCTGAAAGCTGTCACAGATGTAGAACTCACAGATACCTTCGTTTTGACTGGTTGTGGCTCCCGTAGCTCTGAACGAGCCAAGAGTTATGGCCCTCCGAAGAATCGATATCCATAGGGTGCAACATCTACGGTGCAAGGTGCAACATCCGTCCAAAATGACGAAACAGTGCGTACGACCTTTAGAAACGGGTGCATGGATTGAAAACGGTGCAGTACCATGGGGCACCACTCTCCAGCGTTGGTAAATCATAGACCAGCCACGGGGATTCCGTTTTACATAAAAAATCCACTTGACGAAAAAACGAAGGGTAAAAAACTTCCATGACCCGATTGAGGTTCGGATTGGATTTTTAGGGTATGAAACTAACCTGTGATGGCTGAAAGCTGTCATGGCTGTAGAACTCACAGATACCTTCGTTTTGACTGGTTGTGGCTCCCGTAACTCTAAACGAGCCAAGAGTTATGGCCCTTTGAAGAATTGATATCCATAGGGTGCAACATCTACGGTGCAAGGTGCAACATCCGTCTAAAATGAAGAAACTGTGCCGTACGACCTTTAGAAATGGGTGCATGGATTGGAAACGGTGAAGTACCATGGGGCACCACTCTCCAGCGATGGTAAATCATAGACCAGCCACGGGAATTCCCTTTTACAGAAAAATCCACGTGACGAAAAAACGAAGGGTAAAAAACTTCCGTGACCCGATTGAGGTTCGGATAGGATTTTTTGGGTATGAAACTAACCAGCGACGGCTGAAAGCCGTCATAGCTATAGAACTCACAGATACCTTCGTTTTGACAGGTTATGGCTCACGTAACTCTAAACGAGCCAAGAGTTATGGCCCTCCGAAGAATCGATATCCACAGGGTGCAACATCTATGGTGCAAGGTGGAACATCCGTCCAAAATGACGAAACAGTGCCGTACGACCTTTAGAAATGGGTGCATGGATTGGAAACGGTGCAGTACTATGGTGCACCACTCTCCAGCGTTGGTAAATCATAGACCAGCCACGGGGATCCCGTTTTACAGAAAAAATCCACGTGACGAAAAAACGAAGGGTAAAAAACTTCCACGACCCGATTGAGGTTCGGATAGGATTTTTAGGGTATGAAACTAACCTGTGATGGCTGAAAGCTGTCACAACTGTAGATCTCACAGATACCTTCGTTTTGACTGGTTGTGGCTCCCGTAACTCTAAACGAGCCAAGAGTTATGGCCCTCCGAAGAATTGATATCCATAGGGTGCAACATCTACGGTGCAAGGTGCAACATCCGTCCAAAATGAAGAAACAGTGCCGTACGACCTTTAGAAATGGGTGCATGGATTGGAAACGGTGCAGTACCATGGTGCACCACTCTCCAGCGATGGTAAATCATAGACCAGCCACGGGAATTCCCTTTTACAGAAAAATCCACGTGACGAAAAAACGAAGGGTAAAAAACTTCCGTGACACGATTGAGGTTCGGATAGGATTTTTTGGGTATGAAACTAACCAGCGACGGCTGAAAGCCGTCATAGCTATAGAACTCACAGATACCTTCGTTTTGACAGGTTATGGCTCCCGTAACTCTAAACGAGCCAAGAGTTATGGCCCTCCGAAGAATCGATATCCACAGGGTGCAACATCTACGGTGCAAGGTGCAACATCCGTCCAAAATGACGAAACAGTGCCGTACGACCTTTAGAAATGGGTGCATGGATTGGAAACGGTGCAGTACCATGGTGCACCACTCTCCAGCGTTGGTAAATCATAGACCAGCCACGGGGATCCCGTTTTACAGAAAAAATCCACGTGACGAAAAAACGAAGGGTAAAAAACTTCCATGACCCGATTGAGGTTCGGATAGGATTTTTTGGGTATGAAACTAACCAGTGACGGCTGAGAGCTGTCATAGCTGTAGAACTCACAAATACCTTCGTTTTGACTGGTTGTGGCTCCCGTAACTCTAAACGAGCCAAGAGTTATGTCCCTCCGAAGAATCGATATCCATAGGGTGCAACATCTACGGTGCAAGGTGCAACATCCGTCCAAAATGACGAAACAGTGCCGTACGACATTTAGAAATGGGTGCATGGATTTGAAACAGTGCAGTACCATGGTGCACCACTCTCCAGCGATGGTAAATCATAGACCAGGCGCGGGAATTCCCTTTTACAGAAAAAATCCACGTGTCGAAAAAACGAAGGGTAAAAAACTTCCATGACCCGATTGAGGTTCGGATAGGATTTTTTCGGTATGAAACTAACCAGTGACGGCTGAAAGCTGTCACAGATGTAGAACTCACAGATACCTTCGTTTTGACTGGTTGTGGCTCCCGTTGCTCTAAACGAGCCAAGAGTTATGGCCCTCCGAAGAATCGATATCCACAGGGTGCAACATCTACGGTGCAAGGTGCAACATCCGTCCAAAATGACGAAACAGTGTCGTACGACCTTTAGAAATGGGTGCATGGATTGGAAACGGTGCAGTACCATGGTGCACCAGTCTCCATCGTTGGTTAATCATAGACTAGACACGGGGATCCCGTTTTAAAGAAAAAATTCACGTGACGAAAAAACGAAGGGTAAAAAACTTCCATGACCCGATTGAGGTTCGGATAGGATTTTTTGGGTATGAAACTAACCAGTGACGGCTGAAAGCAGTCACAGCTGTAGAACTCACAGATACCTTCGTTTTGACTGGTTGTGGCTCCCGTAACTCTAAACGAGCCAAGAGTTATGGCCCTCCGAAGAATCGATATCCACTGGGTGCAACATCTACGGTGCAAGGTGCAACATCCGTCCAAACTGACGAAACAGTGCCGTACGACCCTTAGAAATGGGTGCATGGATTGGAAACGGTGCAGTACCATGGTGCACCACTCTCCAGCGTTGGTAAATCATAGACCAGCCACGGGGATCCCGTTTACAGAAAAAATCCACGTGACGAAAAAACGAAGGGTAAAAAACTTCCATGACCCGATTGAGGTTCGGATAGGATTTTTTGGGTATGAAACTAACCAGTGACGGCTGAAAGCGGTCACAGCTGTAGTACTCACAGATACCTTCGTTTTGACTGGTTGTGGCTCCCGTAACTCTAAACAAGCCAAGAGTTATGGTCCTCCGAAGAATCGATATCCACAGGGTGCAACATCTACGGTGCAAGGTGCAACATCCGTCCAAAATGACGAAACAGTGCCGTACGACCTTTAGAAATGGGTGCATGGATTGAAAACGGTGCAGTACCATGGTGCACCACTCTCCAGCGTTGGTTAATCATAGACCAGACACGGGGATCCAGTTTTACAGAAAAAATCCACGTGACGAAAAAACGAAGGGTAAAAAACTTCCATGACCCGATTGAGGTTCGGATAGGATTTTTTGGGTATGAAACTAACCAGTGACGGCTGAAAGCAGTCACAGCTGTAGAACTCACAGATACCTACGTTTTGACTGGTTGTGGCTCCCGTAGCTCTAAACGAGCCAAGAGTTATGGCCCTCCGAAGAATTGATATCCATAGGGTGAAACATCTACGGTGCAAGGTGCAACATTCGTCCAAAATGAAGAAACAGTGCAGTATGACCTTTAGAAATGGGTGCATGGATTGGAAACGGTGCAGTACCATGGTGCACCACTCTCCAGCGATGGTAAATCATAGACCAGCCACGGGAATTCCCTTTTACAGAAAAATCCACGTGACGAAAAAACGAAGGGTAAAAAACTTCCGTGACACGATTGAGGTTCGGATAGGATTTTTTGGGTATGAAACTAACCAGCGACGGCTGAAAGCCGTCATAGCTATAGAACTCAAAGATACCTTCATTTTGACAGGTTATGGCTCCCGTAACTCTAAACGAGCCAAGAGTTATGGCCCTCCGAATAATCGATATCCACAGGGTGCAACATCTACGGTGCAAGGTGCAAAATCCGTCCAAAATGACGAAACAGTGCCGTACGACCTTTAGAAATGGGTGCATGGATTGGAAACGGTGCAGTACCATGGTGCACCACTCTCTAGCGTTGGTAAATCATAGACCAGCCACGGGGATCCCGTTTTACAGAAAAAATCCACGTGACGAAAAAACGAAGGGTAAAAAACTTCCATGACCCGATTGAGGTTCGGATAGGATTTTTTGGGTATGAAACTAACCAGTGACGGCTGAAAGCTGTCACAGCTGTAGAACTCACAAATACCTTCGTTTTGACTGGTTGTGGCTCCCGTAACTCTAAACGAGCCAAGAGTTATGTCCCTCCGAAGAATCGATATCCACAGGGTGCAACATCTACGGTGCAAGGTGCAACATCCGTCCAAAATGACGAAACAGTGCCGTACGACATTTAGAAATGGGTGCATGGATTTGAAACAGTGCAGTACCATGGTGCACCACTCTCCAGCGATGGTAAATCATAGACCAGGCGCGGGAATTCCCTTTTACAGAAAAAATCCACGTGTCGAAAAAACGAAGGGTAAAAAACTTCCATGACCCGATTGAGGTTCGGATAGGATTTTTTCGGTATGAAACTAACCAGTGACGGCTGAAAGCTGTCACAGATGTAGAACTCACAGATACCTTCGTTTTGACTGGTTGTGGCTCCCGTTGCTCTAAACGAGCCAAGAGTTATGGCCCTCCGAAGAATCGATATCCACAGGGTGCAACATCTACGCTGCAAGGTGCAACATCCGTCCAAAATGACGAAACAGTGCCGTACGACCTTTAGAAATGGGTGCATGGATTGGAAACGGTGCAGTACCATGGTGCACCAGTCTCCATCATTGGTTAATCATAGACTAGACACGGGGATCCCGTTTTAAAGAAAAAATCCACGTGACGAAAAAACGAAGGGTAAAAAACTTCCATGACCCGATTGAGGTTCGGATAGGATTTTTTGGGTATGAAACTAACCAGTGACGGCTGAAAGCAGTCACAGCTGTAGAACTCACAGATACCTTCGTTTTGACTGGTTGTGGCTCCCGTAACTCTAAACGAGCCAAGAGTTATGGCCCTCCAAAGAATCGATATCCACTGGGTGCAACATCTACGGTGCAAGGTGCAACATCCGTCCGAACTGACGAAACAGTGCCGTACGACCCTTAGAAATGGGTGCATGGATTGGAAACGGTGCAGTACCATGGTGCACCACTCTCCAGCGTTGGTAAATCATAGACCAGCCACGGGAAACGGTGCAGTACCATGGTGCACCAGTCTCCATCATTGGTTAATCATAGACTAGACACGGGGATCCCGTTTTAAAGAAAAAATCCACGTGACGAAAAAACGAAGGGTTAAAAACTTCCATGACCCGATTGAGGTTCGGATAGGATTTTTTGGGTATGAAACTAACCAGTGACGGCTGAAAGCGGTCACAGCTGTAGTACTCACAGATACCTTCGTTTTGACTGGTTGTGGCTCCCGTAACTCTAAACGAGCCAAGAGTTATGGCCCTCCGAAGAATCGATATCCACAGGGTGCAACATCTACGGTGCAAGGTGCAACATCCGTCCAAAATGACGAAACAGTGCCGTACGACCTTTAGAAATGGGTGCATGGATTGGAAACGGTGCAGTACCATGGTGCACCACTCTCCAGCGTTGGTTAGTCATAGACCAGACACGGGGATCCAGTTTTACAGAAAAAATCCACGTGACGAAAAAACGAAGGGTAAAAAACTTCCATGACCCGATTGAGGTTCGGATAGGATTTTTTGGGTATGAAACTAACCAGTGACGGCTGAAAGCAGTCACAGCTGTAGAACTCACAGATACCTACGTTTTGACTGGTTGTGGCTTCCGTAGCTCTAAACGAGCCAAGAGTTATGGCCCTCCGAAGAATCGATATCCACAGGGTGCAACATCTACGGTGCAAGGTGCAACATCCGTCCAAAATGACGAAACAGTGTCGTACGACCTTTAGAAATGGGTGCATGGATTGGAAACGGTGCAGTACCATGGTGCACCACTCTCCAGCGTTGGTAAATCATAGACCAGCCACGGTGATCCCGTTTTACAGAAAAAATCCACGTGACGAAAAAACGAAGGGTAAAAAACTTCCATGACCCGATTGAGGTTCGGATAGGATTTTTTGGGTATGAAACTAACCAGTGACGGCTGAAAGCTGTCACAGCTGTAGTACTCACAGATACCTTCGTTTTGACTGGTTGTGGCTCCCGTAACTCTAAACGAGCCAAGAGTTATGGCCCTCCGAAGAATCGATATCCATAGGGTGCAACGTCTACGGTGCAAGGTGCAACATCCGTCCAAAATGACGAAACAGTGCGTACGACCTTTAGAAACGGGTGCATTGATTGCAAAGGGTGCAGTACCATGGTGCACCACTCTCCAGCGATGGTAAATCATAGACCAGGCGCGGGAATTCCCTTTTACAGAAAAAATCCACGTGACGAAAAAACGAAGGGTAAAAAACTTCCATGACCCGATTGAGGTTCGGATAGGATTTTTTCGGTAAGAAACTAACCAGTGATGGCTGAAAGCTGTCACAGATGTAGAACTCACAGATACCTTCGTTTTGACTGGTTGTGGCTCCCGTTGCTCTAAACGAGCCAAGAGTTATGGCCCTCCGAAGAATCGATATCCACAGGGTGCAACATCTACGGTGCAAGGTGCAACATCCGTCCAAAATGACGAAACAGTGCCGTACGACCTTTAGAAATGGGTGCATGGATTGGAAACGGTGCAGTACCATGGTGCACCACTCTCCAGCAATGGTAAACCATAGACCAACCGCGGGAATTCCCTTTTACAGAAAAAATCCACGTGACGAAAAAACGAAGGGTAAAAAACTTCCATGACCCGATTGAGGTTCGGATAGGATTTTTTGGGTATGAAACTAACCAGTGACGGCTGAAAGCTGTCACAGCTGTAGTACTCACAGATACCTTCGTTTTGACTGGTTGTGGCTCCTGTAACTCTAAACGAGCCAAGAGTTATGGCCCTCCGAAGAATCGATATCCATAGGATGCAACGTCTACGGTGCAAGGTGCATGTTTGCGTGAAAAATGGCCGCAAACACCCAAAGTCGTATGAGTGGGTTGATTTTATGTTGTTCTTAGTGATTTGGGTGATTTATGCAAGTATAGAAAAAGCAAGTGCTGAAATGTAAAAGACACACAGATTTATAGTGGTTCGGCAAGAAGGTGCCTACGTCCACTTTATATGTTATTCTCCTTTTTTCCCTTAGATTACAAGTACAAAGCTTTGATTACAAGTATCTAAAGTTGTTTGAGAGTTCCTTCCAGGTTTGAGCTCTCAAACTTGTCTCCAAAAATTCTTCCCCCCATTGTTGTACCCCCGCCCCTCTATTTATAGAGTGAGGCTGGGGGTAGGGGTCTTGGATGTTTATAGCTGCTGGTGGGCTTGGGCTGAAGCAATCTGGCCTGGCAGATCTGGTTGGTGAGAGGGATGCCGAATGAACTGTGGTGAGAGGGATGCCGAATGAACTTCCATATATGGGAGTGCCGAATGGAAATGGGTGCTCGGACCACCGAATGAGAATTGCGACCACCGAATGAGAATTGCCTTGGGAATGCCGAATGGAACTTCATGTTTGGGGTGCCGAATAAGGCTCTGCCGAATGAAACCTTAAACTTCCTATTACCGAATGAGCTTTTGCACTGGGGCTATGAATGAAATCTTCGACTTGTATACGCTTGCTTGCTTCTTATTGGCTCGATCGTGGTGGAGACGCGCTCGACATGGATATCCTAGTTTTGACCAAAAAATGGGATAACACTTTGCCCCCCAAAATATGCCTTGCGGTAGGAAGGCGTGTTTTGTAATGCCATGAGCTGGATGTTCATATCCTGTCATCAACCTGTAAAGAGCTTGATAGTTTATATGGCCCCAACTGATGACCGTTCGGGATCGAGCTATTTGGGATGAAGCGCGGCCGTTCATGGTCAAGCGCCTAACTTCAAATGACGATCGTTCGCGATCGAGTCATTCGAGGTGAAGTGCGACCCTGCGCGGTCAAGCGCGTAAATCCGTGCGTCGATCGTTCGGGATCGAGTCATCTGCAGTGAAATGTGACCGTTCAAGGTCAAGCGCTTAACTTCAAATGACGACCGTTCGGGATCGAGTCATTCGAGGTAAAGTGCGACAGTGCGCGGTCGAGTTGTAAGTCCATGCGTCGATCGTTTGGGATCGAGCCATCTGTGGTGAAATGTGACCGTTCAAGGTCAAGCGCCCAACTTCAAATGACGATCGTTCGTGATCAAGTCATTCGAGGTAAGGTGCGACAGTGTGCGGTCAAGTGGTGGTCCTCAAATGACGACCGTTCGCGATCAAGCCATTTGAGGTGAGGTGTAACAGTCAGTGATCATGTGGCGGACCTCAAGTGACGACCGTTCGCGATCGAGCCATTTGAGGTAAGGTGAGTTGTGCCGTTCGAGGCGAGTTGTGCCGTTCGAGGCGATTTGTGCCGTTCGAGGCGAGTTGTGACTGTTCGAAGTCGGGTGCCGTTCGAGGCGAATTGTGACTGTTCGAAGTCGGGTGCCGTTCGAGGCGAATGAGTGTGCCCGGGGGGGACTTAATATTATCAGTGTTGGAGTCATTGTTTGGGGGAATTTCTGAATCAAAAGATTTTGGCAGTTCATTGCCATGCAAGAGGTGCTCGTGGACCGTTCGCGATCCAACGGGCATACAAGTAAATCCTTTCACGGAGTTGCAAATATCAAAGCAATAATCATACGAGTTCCCAGTAGGAACGTTCAAATCAGAGTCAAAGCAGGAGCAAGACGAGGATGTCAAAGTGTAAACTCTTACTATGGTGCGGTCTATAGTCATTCAGAGCATGCCTATGGATCGTGCGCGATCGCTCACATGTGTAAATGATTTAACCGTGCTAGTGAGAGTTTTGCGACTTGTTCATCGTTTTCGACCTGCCCCCGAGTTCATGAGGGAATTTTACCTGCCCCCTGGCTGGGCGTTCATTCCTTACCAGGTTGATCAGAGGCCTCTATCTTACTCTTTAGGATTGGATCAACATGCTCGGTGTAAGTGCCCCCATGCGGGATCGATGCTTGATTGATAGTTGTCTGCTGATTGGGGGTTGCCCCCTGCTGAGCCATTTCATCTGCTCCATTCTGAACTCCAGTTGCTCCTTGGATTTGTGCTCCAATTTGCCCTATTTGTTGAAGTAAGTTCTGGATCATCTCTTCTTGTCTTCTCATCATGGCCTCCATCTCATCCCTAGTGATGAAGATCGACGTTTGATTCCCTCCTGAGGAAGCCTCTTGACTTCCTTGGTGTTCACTTCTCTCTGGCCTTTGCCTTCTACTTGTTTGTCTTGTCATAACTCCTAGATCTGAACTCTTAGATTTCCAAATTCGACTTAGCAGAAGCTGGTTCTTCTCAGTGAAAGCACCAAAATGTTTGCGTGAAAAATGGCCGCAAACACCCAAAGTCGTATGAGTGGGTTGATTTTATGTTGTTCTTAGTGATTTGGGTGATTTATGCAAGTATAGAAAAAGCAAGTGCTGAAATGTAAAAGACACACAGATTTATAGTGGTTCGGCAAGAAGGTGCCTACGTCCACTTTATATGTTATTCTCCTTTTTTCCCTTAGATTACAAGTACAAAGCTTTGATTACAAGTATCTAAAGTTGTTTGAGAGTTCCTTCCAGGTTTGAGCTCTCAAACTTGTCTCCAAAAATTCTTCCCCCCATTGTTGTACCCCCGCCCCTCTATTTATAGAGTGAGGCTGGGGGTAGGGGTCTTGGATGTTTATAGCTGCTGGTGGGCTTGGGCTGAAGCAATCTGGCCTGGCAGATCTGGTTGGTGAGAGGGATGCCGAATGAACTGTGGTGAGAGGGATGCCGAATGAACTTCCATATATGGGAGTGCCGAATGGAAATGGGTGCTCGGACCACCGAATGAGAATTGCGACCACCGAATGAGAATTGCCTTGGGAATGCCGAATGGAACTTCATGTTTGGGGTGCCGAATAAGGCTCTGCCGAATGAAACCTTAAACTTCCTATTACCGAATGAGCTTTTGCACTGGGGCTATGAATGAAATCTTCGACTTGTATACGCTTGCTTGCTTCTTATTGGCTCGATCGTGGTGGAGACGCGCTCGACATGGATATCCTAGTTTTGACCAAAAAATGGGATAACAGTGCAACATCCGTCCAAAATGACGAAACAGTGCGTACGACCTTTAGAAACGGGTGCATGGATTGAAAATGGTGCAGTACCATGGTGCACCACTCTCCAGCGTTGGTAAATATTAGACCAGCCACGGGGATCACGTTTTACAGAAAAAATCCACGTGACGAAAAAACGAAGGGTAAAAAACTTCCATGACCCGATTGAGGTTCAGATAGGATTTTTTGGGTATGAAACTAACCAGTGACGGCAGAAAGCTGTCACAGCTGTAGAACTCACAGATACCTTCGTTTTGACTGGTTGTGGCTCCCGTAACTCTAAACGAGCCAAGAGTTATGGCCCTCCGAAGAATTGATATCCAAAGGGTGCAACATCTACGGTGCAAGGTGCAACATCCGTCCAAAATGAAGAAACAGTGTCGTACGACCATTAGAAATGGGTGCATGGATTGGAAACGGTGCAGTACCATGGTGCACCACTCTCTAGCGATGGTAAATCATAGACCAGCCACGGGAATTCCCTTTTACAGAAAAATCCACGTGACGAAAAAACGAAGGGTAAAAAACTTCAGTGACCCGATTGAGGTTCGGATAGGATTTTTTGGGTATGAAACTAACCAGCGACGGCTGAAAGCCGTCATAGCTATAGAACTCACAGATACCTTCGTTTTGACAGGTTATGGCTCCCGTAACCCTAAACGAGCCAAGAGTTATGGCCCTCCGAAGAATCGATATCCACAGGGTGCAACATCTACGGTGCAAGGTGCAACATCCGTCCAAAATGATGAAACAGTGCCGTACGACATTTAGAAATGGGTGCATGGATTTGAAACAGTGCAGTACCATGGTGCACCACTCTCCAGCAATGGTAAATCATAGACCAGCCGCGGGAATTTCCTTTTACAGAAAAAATCCACGTGACGAAAAAACGAAGGGTAAAAAACTTCCATGACCCGATTGAGGTTCGGATAGGATTTTTTAGGTATGAAACTAACCAGTGACGGCTGAAAGCTGTCATAGATGTAGAACTCACAGATACCTTCGTTTTGACTGGTTGTGGCTCCCGTAGCTCTAAACGAGCCAAGAGTTATGGCCCTCCGAAGAATCGATATCCACAGGGTGCAACATCTACGGTGCAAGGTGCAACATCCGTCCAAAATGACGAAACAGTTCCGTACGACCTTTAGAAATGGGTGCATGGATTGGAAACGGTGCAGTACCATGGTGCACCACTCTCCAGCGTTGGTAAATTATAGACCAGCCACGGGGATCCGGTTTTATAGAAAAAATCCACGTGGCGAAAAAACGAAGGGTAAAAAACTTCCATGACCCGATTGAGGTTCGGATAGGATTTTTTAGGTATGAAACTAACCAGTGACGGCTGAAAGCTGTCATAGATGTAGAACTCACAGATACCTTCGTTTTGACAGGTTATGGCTCCCGTAACTCTAAACGAGCCAAGAGTTATGGCCCTCCGAAGAATCGATATCCACAGGGTGCAACACCTACGGTGCAAGGTGCAACATCCGTCCAAAATGACGAAACAGTGCCGTACGACATTTAGAAATGGGTGCATGGATTTGAAACAGTGCAGTACCATGGTGCACCACTCTCCAGCAATGGTAAATCATAGACCAGCCGCGGGGATCCCGTTTTACAGAAAAAATCCACGTGACGAAAAAACGAAGGGTAAAAAACTTCCATGACCCGATTGAGGTTCGGATAGGATTTTTTGGGTACGAAACTAACCAGTGACGGCTGAAAGCGGTCACAGCTGTAGTAATCACAGATACCTTTGTTTTGACTGGTTGTGGCTCCCGTAACTCTAAACGAGCCAGGAGTTATGGCCCTCCGAAGAATCGATATCCATAGGGTGCAACATCCGTCCAAAATGACGAAACAGTGCGTACGACCTTTAGAAACGGGTGCATGGATTGAAAACGGTGCAGTACCATGGTGCACCACTCTCCAGCATTGGTAAATCATAGACCAGCCAAGGGGATCCCGTTTTACAGAAAAAATCCACGTGACGAAAAAACGAAGGGTAAAAAATTTCCATGACCCGATTGAGGTTCGGATAGGATTTTTAGGGTATGAAACTAACCAGTGATGGCTGAAAGCTGTCACAGCTGTAGAACTCAGAGATACCTTCGTTTTGACTGGTTGTGGCTCCCGTAACTCTAAATGAGCCAAGAGTTATGGCCCTCCGAAGAATTAATATCCATAGGGTGCAACATCTATGGTGCAAGGTGCAACATCCGTCCAAAATGAAGAAACAGTGCCGTACGTCCTTTAGAAATGGGTGCATGGATTGGAAACGGTGCAGTACCATGGTGCACCACTCTCCAGCGATGGTAAATCATAGACCAGCCACGGGAATTCCCTTTTACAGAAAAATCCACGTGACGAAAAAACGAAGGTTAAAAAACTTCCTTGACCCGATTGAGGTTCGGATAGGATTTTTTGGGTATGAAACTAACCAACGACGGCTGAAAGCCGTCATAGCTATAGAACTCACAGATACCTTCGTTTTGACAGGTTATGGCTCCCGTAACTCTAAACGAGCCAAGAGTTATGGCCCTCCGAAGAATCGATATCCACAGGGTGCAACATCTACGGTGCAAGGTGCAACATCCGTCCAAAATGACGAAACAGTGCCGTACGACCTTTAGAAATGGGTGCATGGATTGGAAACGGTGCAGTACCATGGTGCACCACTCTTTAGCGTTGGTAAATCATAGACCAGCCATGGGGATCCCGTTTTACAGAAAAAATCCACATGACGAAAAAACGAAGGGTAAAAAACTTCCATGACCCGATTGAGGTTCGGATAGGATTTTTTGGGTATGAAACTAACCAGTGACGGCTGATAGCTGTCATAGCTATAGAACTCACAAATACCTTCGTTTTGACTGGTTGTGGCTCCCGTAACTCTAAACGAGCCAAGAGTTATGGCCCTCCGAAGAATCGATATCCATAGGGTGCAACATCTACGGTGCAAGGTGCAACATCCGTCCAAAATGACGAAACAGTGTCGTACGACATTTAGAAATGGGTGCATGGATTTGAAACAGTGCAGTACCATGGTGCACCACTCTCCAGCGATGGTAAATCATAGACCAGGCGCGGGAATTCCCTTTTACAGAAAAAATCCACGTGACGAAAAAACGAAGGGTAAAAAACTTCCATGACCCGATTGAGGTTCAGATAGGATTTTTTCGGTATGAAACTAACCAGTGACGGCTGAAAGCTGTCACAGATGTAGAACTCACAGATACCTTCGTTTTGACTGGTTGTGGCTCCCGTTGCTCTAAACGAGCCAAGAGTTATGGCCCTCCGAAGAATCGATATCCACAGGGTGCAACATCTACGGTGCAAATTGCAACATCCGTCCAAATGACGAAACAGTGCCGTACAACCTTTAGAAATGGGTGCATGGATTGGAAATGGTGCAGTACCATGGTGCACCACTCTCCAGCGTTGGTTAATCATAGACTAGACACGGGGATCCCGTTTTACAGAAAAAATCCACGTGACGAAAAAACGAAGGGTAAAAAACTTCCATGACCCGATTGAGGTTCGGATAGGATTTTTTGGGTATGAAACTAACCAGTAACGGCTGAAAGCAGTCACAGCTGTAGAACTCACAGATACCTTCGTTTTGACTGGTTGTGGCTCCCGTAGCTCTAAACGAGCCAAGAGTTATGGCCCTCCGAAGAATCGATATCCACAGGGTGCAACATCTACGGTGCAAGGTGCAACATCCGTCCAAAATGACGAAACAGTTCCGTACGACCTTTAGAAATGGGTGCATGGATTGGAAACGGTGCAGTACCATGGTGCACCACTCTCCAGCGTTGGTAAATCATAGACCAGCCACGGGGATCCGGTTTTATAGAAAAAATCCACGTGGCGAAAAAACGAAGGGTAAAAAACTTCCATGACCCGATTGAGGTTCGGATAGGATTTTTTAGGTATGAAACTAACCAGTGACGGCTGAAAGCTGTCATAGATGTAGAACTCACAGATACCTTCGTTTTGACAGGTTATGGCTCCCGTAACTCTAAACGAGCCAAGAGTTATGGCCCTCCGAAGAATCGATATCCACAGGGTGCAACACCTACGGTGCAAGGTGCAACATCCGTCCAAAATGACGAAACAGTGCCGTACGACATTTAGAAATGGGTGCATGGATTTGAAACAGTGCAGTACCATGGTGCACCACTCTCCAGCAATGGTAAATCATAGACCAGCCGCGGGGATCCCGTTTTACAGAAAAAATCCACGTGACGAAAAAACGAAGGGTAAAAAACTTCCATGACCCGATTGAGGTTCGGATAGGATTTTTTGGGTATGAAACTAACCAGTGACGGCTGAAAGCGGTCACAGCTGTAGTAATCACAGATACCTTTGTTTTGACTGGTTGTGGCTCCCGTAACTCTAAACGAGCCAGGAGTTATGGCCCTCCGAAGAATCGATATCCATAGGGTGCAACATCCGTCCAAAATGACGAAACAGTGCGTACGACCTTTAGAAACGGGTGCATGGATTGAAAACGGTGCAGTACCATGGTGCACCACTCTCCAGCATTGGTAAATCATAGACCAGCCACGGGGATCCCGTTTTACAGAAAAAATCCACGTGACGAAAAAACGAAGGGTAAAAAACTTCCATGACTGGTTGTGGCTCCCGTTGCTCTAAACGAGCCAAGAGTTATGGCCCTCCGAAGAATCGATATCCACAGGGTGCAACATCTACGGTGCAAATTGCAACATCCGTCCAAATGACGAAACAGTGCCGTACAACCTTTAGAAATGGGTGCATGGATTGGAAACGGTGCAGTACCATGGTGCACCACTCTCCAGCGTTGGTTAATCATAGACTAGACACGGGGATCCCGTTTTACAGAAAAAATCCACGTGACGAAAAAACGAAGGGTAAAAAACTTCCATGACCCGATTGAGGTTCGGATAGGATTTTTAGGGTATGAAACTAACCAGTAACGGCTGAAAGCAGTCACAGCTGTAGAACTCACAGATACCTTCGTTTTGACTGGTTGTGACTCCCGTAACTCTAAACGAGCCAAGAGTTATGGCCCTCCGAAGAATCGATATCCACAGGGTGCAACATCTACGGTGCAAGGTGCAACATCCGTCCAAAATGACGAAACAGTGCCGTACGACCTTTAGAAATGGGTGCATGGATTGGAAACGGTGCAGTACCATGGTGCACCACTCTCCAGCATTGGTAAATCATAGACCAGCCACGGGGATCCTGTTTTACAGAAAAAATCCACGTGATGAAAAAACGAAGGGTAAAAAACTTCCATGACCCGATTGAGGTTCAGATAGGATTTTTTCGGTATGAAACTAACCAGTGACGGTTGAAAGCTGCCACAGATGTAGAACTCACAGATACCTTCGTTTTGACTGGTTGTGGCTCCCGTTGCTCTAAACGAGCCAAGAGTTATGGCCCTCCGAAGAATCGATATCCACAGGGTGCAACATCTACGGTGCAAGGTGCAACATCCGTCCAAAATGACGAAACAGTGCCGTACGACCTTTAGAAATGGGTGCATGGATTGGAAACGGTGCAGTACCATGGTGCACCACTCTCCAGCGTTGGTTAATCATAGACTAGACACGGGGATCCCGTTTTACAGAAAAAATCCACGTGACGAAAAAACGAAGGGTAAAAAACTTCCATGACCCGATTGAGGTTCGGATAGGATTTTTTGGGTATGAAACTAACCAGTGACGGCTGAAAGTAGTCACAGCTGTAGAACTCACAGATACCTTCGTTTTGACTGGTTGTGGCTCCCGTACCTCTAAACGAGCCAAGAGTTATGGCCCTCCGAAGAATTGATATCCACAGGGTGCAACATCTACGGTGCAAGGTGCAACATCCGTCCAAAATGACGAAAAAGTGCCGTACGACCTTTAGAAATGGGTGCATGGATTGGAAACGGTGCAGTACCATGGTGCACCACTCTCCAGCGTTGGTAAATCATAGACCAGCTACGGGGATCCTGTTTTACAGAAAAAATCCACGTGACGAAAAAACGAAGGGTAAAAAGCTTCCATGACCCGATTGAGGTTCGGATAGAATTTTTTGGGTATGAAACTAACCAGTGACGGCTGAAAGCTGTCACAGCTGTAGTACTCACAGATACCTTCGTTTTGACTGGTTGTGGCTCCCGTAACTCTAAACGAGCCAAGAGTTATGGCCCTCCGAAGAATCGATATCCATAGGGTGCAACATCTATGGTGCAAGCTGCAACATCCGTCCAAAATGACGAAACAGTGCATACGACCTTTAGAAACGGGTGCATGGATTGAAAACGGTGCAGTAACATGGTGCACCACTCTCCAGCATTGGTAAATCATAGACCAGCCACGGGGATCCCGTTTTGCAGAAAAAATCCACGTGACGAAAAAACGAAGGGTAAAAAACTTCCATGACCCGATTGAGGTTCGGGTAGGATTTTTTGGGTATGAAACTAACCAGTGACGGCTAATAGCGGTCACAGCTGTAGAACTCACAGATACCTTCGTTTTGACAGGTTGTGGCTCACATAACTCTAAACGAGGCGAGAGTCATGGCCCTCCGAAGAATTGATATCCATAGGGTGCAACATCCGTCCAAAATGAAGAAACAGTGCCGTAAGACCTTTAGAAATGGGTGC
Organism: Allium cepa; assembly: GCA_030765085.1. Classification (NCBI taxonomy): domain Eukaryota; kingdom Viridiplantae; phylum Streptophyta; class Magnoliopsida; order Asparagales; family Amaryllidaceae; genus Allium; species Allium cepa. The sequence goes on along the minus strand of CM060943.1, from coordinate 28,475,234 downwards.
ATGGATTGGAAACAGTGCAGTACCATGGTGCACCACTCTCCAGCGATGTTAAATCATAGACCAGCCACGGGAATTCCTTTTACAGAAAAATCCACGTGACGAAAAAACGAAGGGTAAAAAACTTCCGTGACCCGATTGAGGTTCGGATAGGATTTTTTGGGTATGAAACTAACCAGCGACGGCTGAAAGACGTCATAGCTATATAACTCACAGATACCTTCGTTTTGACAGGTTATGGCTCCCGTAACTCTAAACGAGCCAAGAGTGATGGCCCTCCGAAGAATCGATATCCACAGGGTGCAACATCTACGGTGCAAGGTGCACCATCCGTCCAAAATGACGAAACAGTGCCGTACGACCTTTAGAAATGGGTGCATGGATTGGAAACGGTGCAGTACCATGGTGCACCACTCTCCAGCCACGGGGATCCCGTTTTACAGAAAAAATCCACGTGACGAAAAAACGAAGGGTAAAAAACTTCCATGACCCGATTGAGGTTCGGATTGGATTTTTTGGGTATGAAACTAACCAGTGATGGCTGAAAGCGGTCATAGCTATAGAACTCACACATACCTTCGTTTTGACTGGTTGTGGCTCCCGTAACTCTAAACGAGCCAAGAGTTATGGCCCTCCGAAGAATCGATATCCATAGGTTGCAACATCTACGGTGCAAGGTGCAACATCCGTCCAAAATGACGAAACGGTGCCGTACGAAATTTAGAAATGGGTGCATGGATATTAAACAGTGCAGTACCATGGTGTACCACTCTCCAGCGATGGTAAATCATAGACCAGGCGCGGGAATTCCCTTTTACAGAAAAAATCCACGTGACGAAAAAACGAAGGGTAAAAAACTTCCATGACCCGATTGAGGTTCGGATAGGATTTTTTAGGTATGAAACTAACCAGTGACGGCTGAAAGCTGTCACAGATGTAGAACTCACAGATACCTTCGTTTTGACTGGTTGTGGCTCCCGTAACTCTAAACGAGCCAAGAGTTGTGGCCCTCCGAAGAATCGATATCCATAGGGTGCAACATCTACGGTGCAAGGTGCAACATCCGTCCAAAATGACGAAACAGTGCCGTACGACCTTTAGAAATGGGTGCATGGATTGGAAACGGTGCAGTACCATGGTGCATCACTCTCCAGCGATGGTAACTCATAGACCAGCCACGGGAATTCCCTTTTACACAAAAATCCACGTGACGAAAAAACGAAGGGTAAAAAACTTCCATGACCCGATTGAGGTTCGGATAGGATTTTTTGGGTATGAAGCTAACCAGTGATGGCTAAAAGCCGTCACAGCTGTAGAACTCACAGATACCTTCGTTTTGACAGGTTATGGCTCCCGTAACTCTAAAAGAGCCAAGAGTTATGGCCCTCCGAAGAATCGATATCCACAGGGTGCAACATCTACGGTGCAAGGTGCAACATCCGTCCAAAATGACGAAACAGTGCCGTACGACCTTTAGAAATGGGTGCATGGATTGGAAACGGTGCAGTACCATGGTGCACCACTCTCCAGCATTGGTAAATCATAGACCAGCCACGGGGATCCCGTTTTACAGAAAAAATCCACGTGACGAAAAAACGAAGGGTAAAAAACTTCCATGACCCGATTGAGGTTCGGATAGGATTTTTTGGGTATGAAACTAATCAGTGACGGCTGAAAGCTGTCATAGCTGTAGATCTCACAGATACCTTCGTTTTCACCGGTTATGGCTCCCGTAATTTTAAACGAGCCAAGAGTTATGGCCCTCCGAAGAATCGATATCCACAGGGTGTAACATCTACGGTGCAAGGTGAAACATCCGTACAAAATGACGAAACAGTGCCGTACGACATTTAGAAATGGGTGCATGGATTTGAAACAGTGCAGTACCATGGTGCACCACTCTCCAGCGATGGTAAATCATAGACCAGCCGCGGGAATTCCCTTTTACAGAAAAAATCCACGTGACGAAAAAACGAAGGGTAAAAAACTTCCATGACCCGATTGAGGTTCGGATAGGATTTTTTAGGTATGAAACTAACCAGTGACGGCTGAAAGCTGTCACAGATGTAGAACTCACAGATACCTTCGTTTTGACTGGTTGTGGCTCCCGTAACTCTAAACGAGCCAAGAGTTATGGCCCTCCGAAGAATCGATATCCATAGGGTGCAACATCTACGGTGCAAGGTGCAACATCCGTCCAAAATGACGAAACAGTGCCGTACGACCTTTAGAAATGGGTGCATAGATTGGAAACGGTGCAGTACCATGGTGCATCACTCTCCAGCGATGGTAAATCATAGACCAACCACGGGAATTCCCTTTTACAGAAAAATCCACGTGACGAAAAAACGAAGGGTAAAAAACTTCCATGACCCGATTGAGGTTCGGATAGGATTTTTTAGGTATGAAACTAACCAGTGACGGCTGAAAGCTGTCACAGATGTAGAACTCACAGATACCTTCGTTTTGACTGGTTGTGGCTCCCGTAACTCTAAACGAGCCAAGAGTTATGGCCCTCCGAAGAATCGATATCCACAGGGTGCAACATCTACGGTGCAAGGTGCAACATCCGTCCAAAATGACGAAACAGTGCCGTACGACCTTTAGAAATGGGTGCATGGATTGGAAACGGTGCAGTACCATGGTGCACCACTCTCCAGCGTTGGTAAATCATAAACCAGCCACGGGGATCCCGTTTTACAGAAAAAATCCACGTGACGAAAAAACGAAGGGTAAAAAACTTCCATGACCCGATTGAGGTTCGGATAGGATTTTTTGGGTATGAAACTAACCAGTGACGGCTGAAAGCGGTCACAGCAGTAGAACTCACAGATACCTTCGTTTTGACAGGTTATGGCTCCCGTAAATCTAAACGAGCCAAGAGTTATGGCCCTACGAAGAATCGATATCCATAGTGTGCAACATCTACGGTGCAAGGTGCAACATCCGTCCAAAATGAAGAAACAGTGCCGTACGACCTTTAGAAATGGGTGCATGTATTGGAAACAGTGCAGTACCATGGTGCACCACTCTCCAGTGATGGTAAATCATAGACCAGCCACGGGAATTCCCTTTTACAGAAAAATCCACGTGACGAAAAAACGAAGGGTAAAAAACTTCCGTGACCCGATTGAGGTTCGGATAGGATTTTCTGGGTATGAAACTAACCAGCGACGGCTGAAAGCCGTCATAGCTATAGAACTCACAGATACCTTCGTTTTGACTGGTTGTGGCTCCCGTAACTCTAAACGAGCCAAGAGTTATGGCCCTCCGAAGAATCGATATCCACAGGGTGCAACATCTACGGTGCAAGGTGCAACATCCGTCCAAAATGACGAAACAGTGCCGTACGACCTTTAGAAATGGGTGCATGGATAGGAAACGGTGCATTACCATGGTGCACCACTCTCCAGCGTTGGTAAATCATAGACCAGCCACGGGGATCCCGTTTTACAGAAAAAATCCACGTGACGAAAAAACGAAGGGTAAAAAACTTCCATGACCCGATTGAGGTTCGGATAGGATTTTTTGGGTATGAAACTAACCAGTGACGGCTGAAAGCGGTCATAGCTGTAGAACTCACACATACCTTCGTTTTGACTGGTTGTGGCTCCCGTAACTCTAAACGAGCCAAGAGTTATGGCCCTCCGAATAATCGATATCCATAGGGTGCAACATCTACGGTGCTAGGTGCAACATCCGTCCAAAATGACGAAACGGTGCCGTACGACATTTAGAAATGGGTGCATGGATTTGAAACAGTGCAGTACCATGGTGTACCACTCTCCAGCGATGGTAAATCATAGACCAGTCGCGGGAATTCCCTTTTACAGAAAAAATCCACGTGACGAAAAAACGAAGGGTAAAAAACTTCCATGACCCGATTGAGGTTCGGATAGGATTTTTTAGGTATGAAATTAACCAGTGACGGCTGAAAGCTGTCACAGATGTAGAACTCACAGATACCTTCGTTTTGACTGGTTGTGGCTCCCGTAACTCTAAACGAGCCAAGAGTTATGGCCCTCCGAAGAATCGATATCCATAGGGTGCAACATCTACGGTGCAAGGTGCAACATCCGTCCAAAATGACGAAACAGTGTCGTACGACCTTTAGAAATGGGTGCATGGATTGGAAACGGTGCAGTACCATGGTGCATCACTCTCCAGCGATGGTAAATCATAGACCAACCACGGGAATTCCCTTTTACAGAAAAATCCACGTGACGAAAAAACGAAGGGTAAAAAACTTCCATGACCCGATTGAGGTTCGGATAGGATTTTTTGGGTATGAAACTAACCAGTGATGGCTAAAACCCGTCACAGCTGTAGAACTCACAGATACCTTCGTTTTGACAGGTTATGGCTCCCGTAACTCTAAACGAGCCAAGAGTTATGGCCCTCCGAAGAATCGATATCCACAGGGTGCAACATCTACGGTGCAAGGTGCAACATCCGTCCAAAATGACGAAACAGTGCCGTACGACCTTTAGAAATGGGTGCATGGATTGGAAACGGTGCAGTACCATGGTGCACCACTCTCCAGCGTTGGTAAATCATAAACCAGCCACGGGGATCCCGTTTTACAGAAAAAATCCACGTGACGAAAAAACGAAGGGTAAAAAACTTCCATGACCCGATTGAGGTTCGGATAGGATTTTTTGGGTATGAAACTAACCAATGACGGCTGAAAGCTGTCACAGCTGTAGTACTCACAGATACCGTCGTTTTGACTGGTTCTGGCTCCCGTAACTGTAAACGAGCCAAGAGTTATGGCCCTCCGAAGAATCGATATCCAGAGGGTGCAACATCTACGGTGCAAGGTGCAACATCCGTCCAAAATGAAGAAACAGTGTCGTACGACCTTTAGAAATGGGTGCATGTATTGGAAACAGTGCAGTACCATGGTGCACCACTCTCCAGTGATGGTAAATCATAGACCAGCCACGGGAATTCTCTTTTACAGAAAAATCCACGTGACGAAAAAATGAAGGGTAAAAAACTTCCGTGACCCGATTGAGGTTCGGATAGGATTTTTTGGGTATGAAACTAACCAGCGACGGCTGAAAGCCGTCATAGCTATAGAACTCACAGATACCTTCGTTTTGACTGGTTGTGGCTCCCGTAACTCTAAACGAGCCAAGAGTTATGGCCCTCCGAAGAATCGATATCCACAGGGTGCAACATCTACGGTGCAAGGTGCAACATCCGTCCAAAATGACGAAACAGTGCCGTACGACCTTTAGAAATGGGTGCATGGATTGGAAACGGTGCAGTACCATGGTGCACCACTCTCCAGCATTGGTAAATCATAGACCAGCCACGGGGATCCCGTTTTACAGAAAAAATCCACGTGACGAAAAAACGAAGGGTAAAAAACTTCCATGACCCGATTGAGGTTCGGATAGGATTTTTTGGGTATGAAACTAATCAGTGACGGCTGAAAGCTGTCATAGCTGTAGATCTCACAGATACCTTCGTTTTCACTGGTTATGGCTCCCGTAATTCTAAACGAGCCAAGAGTTATGGCCCTCCGAAGAATCGATATCCATAGGGTGCAACATCTACGGTGCAAGGTGCAACATCCGTCCAAAATGACGAAACGGTGCCGTACGAAATTTAGAAATGGGTGCATGGATTTGAAACAGTGCAGTACCATGGTGTACCACTCTCCAGCGATGGTAAATCATAGACCAGACGCGGGAATTCCCTTTTACAGAAAAAATCCACGTGACGAAAAAACGAAGGGTAAAAAACCTCCATGACCCGATTGAGGTTCGGATAGGATTTTTTCGGTATGAAACTAACCAGTGACGGCTGAAAGCTGTCACAGATGTAGAACTCACAGATACCTTCGTTTTGACTGGTTGTGGCTCTCGTAACTCTAAACGAGCCAAGAGTTATGGCCTTCCGAAGAATCGATATCCATAGGGTGCAACATCTACGGTGCAAGGTGCAACATCCGTCCAAAATGACGAAACAGTGCCGTACGACCTTTAGAAATGGGTGCATAGATTGGAAACAGTGCAGTACCATGGTGCATCACTCTCCAGCGATGGTAAATCATAGACCAGCCACGGGAATTCCCTTTTACAGAAAAATCCACGTGACGAAAAAACGAAGGGTAAAAAGCTTCCATGACCCGATTGAGGTTCGGATAGGATTTTTTGGGTATGAAACTAACCAGTGATGGCTAAAAGCAGTCACAGCTGTAGAGCTCACAGATACCTTCGTTTTGACAGGTTATGGCTCCCGTAACTCTAAACGAGCCAAGAGTTATGGCCCTCCGAAGAATCGATATCCACAGGGTGCAACATCTACGGTGCAAGGTGCAACATCCGTCCAAAATGACGAAACAGTGTCGTACGACCTTTAGAAATGGGTGCATGGATAGGAAACGGTGCAGTACCATGGTGCACCACTCTCCAGCGTTGGTAAATCATAGACCAGCCACGGGGATCCCGTTTTACAGAAAAAATCCACGTGACGAAAAAACGAAGGGTAAAAAACTTCCATGACCCGATTGAGGTTCGGATAGGATTTTTTGGGTATGAAACTAACCAGTGACGGCTGAAAGCGGTCATAGCTGTAGAACTCACACATACCTTCGTTTTGACTGGTTGTGGCTCCCGTATCTCTAAATGAGCCAAGAGTTATGGCCCTCCGAATAATCGATATCCATAGGGTGCAACATCTACGGTGCAAGGTGCAACATCCGTCCAAAATGACGAAACGGTGCCGTACGACATTTAGAAATGGGTGCATGGATTTGAAACAGTGCAGTACCATGGTGTACCACTCTCCAGCGATGGTAAATCATAGACCAGGCGCGGGAATTCCCTTTTACAGAAAAAATCCACGTGACGAAAAAACGAAGGGTAAAAAACCTCCATGACCCGATTGAGGTTCGGATAGGATTTTTTCGGTATGAAACTAACCAGTGACGGCTGAAAGCTGTCACAGATGTAGAACTCACAGATACCTTCGTTTTGACTGGTTGTGGCTCCCGTAACTCTAAACGAGCCAAGAGTTATGGCCCTCCGAAGAATCGATATCCATAGGGTGCAACATCTACGGTGCAAGGTGCAACATCCGTCCAAAATGACGAAACAGTGCCGTACGACCTTTAGAAATGGGTGCATGGATTGGAAACGGTGCAGTACCATGGTGCATCACTCTCCAGCGATGGTAAATCATAGACCAGCCACGGGAATTCCCTTTTACAGAAAAATCCACGTGACGAAAAAACGAAGGGTAAAAAACTTCCATGACCCGATTGAGGTTCGGATAGGATTTTTTGGGTATGAAACTAACCAGTGATGGCTAAAACCCGTCACAGCTGTAGAACTCACAGATACCTTCGTTTTGACAGGTTATGGCTCCCGTAACTCTAAACGAGCCAAGAGTTATGGCCCTCCGAAGAATCGATATCCACAGGGTGCAACATCTACGGTGCAAGGTGCAACATCCGTCCAAAATGACGAAACAGTGCCGTACGACCTTTAGAAATGGGTGCATGGATTGGAAACGGTGCAGTACCATGGTGCACCACTCTCCAGCGTTGGTAAATCATAAACCAGCCACGGGGATCCCGTTTTACAGAAAAAATCCACGTGACGAAAAAACGAAGGGTAAAAAACTTCCATGACCCGATTGAGGTTCGGATAGGATTTTTTGGGTATGAAACTAACCAGTGACGGCTGAAAGCTGTCACAGCTGTAGTACTCACAGATACCGTCGTTTTGACTGGTTCTGGCTCCCGTAACTGTAAACGAGCCAAGAGTTATGGCCCTCCGAAGAATCGATATCCAGAGGGTGCAACATCTACGGTGCAAGGTGCAACATCCGTCCAAAATGAAGAAACAGTGTCGTACGACCTTTAGAAATGGGTGCATGTATTGGAAACAGTGCAGTACCATGGTGCACCACTCTCCAGTGATGGTAAATCATAGACCAGCCACGGGAATTCTCTTTTAAAGAAAAATCCACGTGACGAAAAAATGAAGGGTAAAAAACTTCCGTGACCCGATTGAGGTTCGGATAGGATTTTTTGGGTATGAAACTAACCAGCGACGGCTGAAAGCCGTCATAGCTATAGAACTCACAGATACCTTCGTTTTGACTGGTTGTGGCTCCCGTAACTCTAAACGAGCCAAGAGTTATGGCCCTCCGAAGAATCGATATCCACAGGGTGCAACATCTACGGTGCAAGGTGCAACATCCGTCCAAAATGACGAAACAGTGCCGTACGACCTTTAGAAATGGGTGCATGGATTGGAAACGGTGCAGTACCATGGTGCACCACTCTCCAGCATTGGTAAATCATAGACCAGCCACGGGGATCCCGTTTTACAGAAAAAATCCACGTGACGAAAAAACGAAGGGTAAAAAACTTCCATGACCCGATTGAGGTTCGGATAGGATTTTTTGGGTATGAAACTAATCAGTGACGGCTGAAAGCTGTCATAGCTGTAGATCTCACAGATACCTTCGTTTTCACTGGTTATGGCTCCCGTAATTCTAAACGAGCCAAGAGTTATGGCCCTCCGAAGAATCGATATCCATAGGGTGCAACATCTACGGTGCAAGGTGCAACATCCGTCCAAAATGACGAAACGGTGCCGTACGAAATTTAGAAATGGGTGCATGGATTTGAAACAGTGCAGAACCATGGTGTACCACTCTCCAGCGATGGTAAATCATAGACCAGACGCGGGAATTCCCTTTTACAGAAAAAATCCACGTGACGAAAAAACGAAGGGTAAAAAACCTCCATGACCCGATTGAGGTTCGGATAGGATTTTTTCGGTATGAAACTAACCAGTGACGGCTGAAAGCTGTCACAGATGTAGAACTCACAGATACCTTCGTTTTGACTGGTTGTGGCTCTCGTAACTCTAAACGAGCCAAGAGTTATGGCCCTCCGAAGAATCGATATCCATAGGGTGCAACATCTACGGTGCAAGGTGCAACATCCGTCCAAAATGACGAAACAGTGCCGTACGACCTTTAGAAATGGGTGCATAGATTGGAAACAGTGCAGTACCATGGTGCATCACTCTCCAGCGATGGTAAATCATAGACCAGCCACGGGAATTCCCTTTTACAGAAAAATCCACGTGACGAAAAAACGAAGGGTAAAAAGCTTCCATGACCCGATTGAGGTTCGGATAGGATTTTTTGGGTATGAAACTAACCAGTGATGGCTAAAAGCAGTCACAGCTGTAGAGCTCACAGATACCTTCGTTTTGACAGGTTATGGCTCCCGTAACTCTAAACGAGCCAAGAGTTATGGCCCTCCGAAGAATCGATATCCACAGGGTGCAACATCTACGGTGCAAGGTGCAACATCCGTCCAAAATGACGAAACAGTGTCGTACGACCTTTAGAAATGGGTGCATGGATAGGAAACGGTGCAGTACCATGGTGCACCACTCTCCAGCGTTGGTAAATCATAGACCAGCCACGGGGATCCCGTTTTACAGAAAAAATCCACGTGACGAAAAAACGAAGGGTAAAAAACTTCCATGACCCGATTGAGGTTCGGATAGGATTTTTTGGGTATGAAACTAACCAGTGACGGCTGAAAGCGGTCATAGCTGTAGAACTCACACATACCTTCGTTTTGACTGGTTGTGGCTCCCGTATCTCTAAATGAGCCAAGAGTTATGGCCCTCCGAATAATCGATATCCATAGGGTGCAACATCTACGGTGCAAGGTGCAACATCCGTCCAAAATGACGAAACGGTGCCGTACGACATTTAGAAATGGGTGCATGGATTTGAAACAGTGCAGTACCATGGTGTACCACTCTCCAGCGATGGTAAATCATAGACCAGGCGCGGGAATTCCCTTTTACAGAAAAAATCCACGTGACGAAAAAACGAAGGGTAAAAAACTTCCATGACCCGATTGAGGTTCGGATAGGATTTTTTAGGTATGAAACTAACCAGTGACGGCTGAAAGCGGTCATAGCTATAGAACTCACACATACCTTCGTTTTGACTGGTTGTGGCTCCCGTAACTCTAAACGAGCCAAGAGTTATGGCCCTCCGAATAATCGATATCCATAGGGTGCAACATCTACGGTGCAAGGTGCAACATCCGTCCAAAATGACGAAACGGTGCCGTACGACATTTAGAAATGGGTGCATGGATTTGAAACAGTGCAGTACCATGGTGTACCACTCTCCAGCGATGGTAAATCATAGACCAGTCGCGGGAATTCCCTTTTACAGAAAAAATCCACGTGACGAAAAAACGAAGGGTAAAAAACTTCCATGACCCGATTGAGGTTCGGATAGGATTTTTTAGGTATGAAATTAACCAGTGACGGCTGAAAGCTGTCACAGATGTAGAACTCACAGATACCTTCGTTTTGACTGGTTGTGGCTCCCGTAACTCTAAACGAGCCAAGAGTTATGGCCCTCCGAAGAATCGATATCCATAGGGTGCAACATCTACGGTGCAAGGTGCAACATCCGTCCAAAATGACGAAACAGTGCCGTACGACCTTTAGAAATGGGTGCATGGATTGGAAACGGTGCAGTACCATGGTGCATCACTCTCCAGCGATGGTAAATCATAGACCAGCCACGGGAATTCCCTTTTACAGAAAAATCCACGTGACGAAAAAACGAAGGGTAAAAAACTTCCATGACCCGATTGAGGTTCGGATAGGATTTTTTGGATATGAAACTAACCAGTGATGGCTAAAACCCGTCACAGCTGTAGAACTCACAGATACCTTCGTTTTGACAGGTTATGGCTCCCGTAACTCTAAACGAGCCAAGAGTTATGGCCCTCCGAAGAATCGATATCCACAGGGTGCAACATCTACGGTGCAAGGTGCAACATCCGTCCAAAATGACGAAACAGTGCCGTACGACCTTTAGAAATGGGTGCATGGATTGGAAACGGTGCAGTACCATGGTGCACCACTCTCCAGCGTTGGTAAATCATAAACCAGCCACGGGGATCCCGTTTTACAGAAAAAATCCACGTGACGAAAAAACGAAGGGTAAAAAACTTCCATGACCCGATTGAGGTTCGGATAGGATTTTTTGGGTATGAAACTAACCAGTGACGGCTGAAAGCTGTCACAGCTGTAGTACTCACAGATACCGTCGTTTTGACTGGTTCTGGCTCCCGTAACTGTAAACGAGCCAAGAGTTATGGCCCTCCGAAGAATCGATATCCAGAGGGTGCAACATCTACGGTGCAAGGTGCAACATCCGTCCAAAATGAAGAAACAGTGTCGTACGACCTTTAGAAATGGGTGCATGTATTGGAAACAGTGCAGTACCATGGTGCACCACTCTCCAGTGATGGTAAATCATAGACCAGCCACGGGAATTCTCTTTTACAGAAAAATCCACATGACGAAAAAATGAAGGGTAAAAAACTTCCGTGACCCGATTGAGGTTCGGATAGGATTTTTTGGGTATGAAACTAACCAGCGACGGCTGAAAGCCGTCATAGCTATAGAACTCACAGATACCTTCGTTTTGACTGGTTGTGGCTCCCGTAACTCTAAACGAGCCAAGAGTTATGGCCCTCCGAAGAATCGATATCCACAGGGTGCAACATCTACGGTGCAAGGTGCAACATCCGTCCAAAATGACGAAACAGTGCCGTACGACCTTTAGAAATGGGTGCATGGATTGGAAACGGTGCAGTACCATGGTGCACCACTCTCCAGCATTGGTAAATCATAGACCAGCCACGGGGATCCCGTTTTACAGAAAAAATCCACGTGACGAAAAAACGAAGGGTAAAAAGCTTCCATGACCCGATTGAGGTTCGGATAGGATTTTTTGGGTATGAAACTAACCAGTGATGGCTAAAAGCAGTCACAGCTGTAGAGCTCACAGATACCTTCGTTTTGACAGGTTATGGCTCCCGTAACTCTAAACGAGCCAAGAGTTATGGCCCTCCGAAGAATCGATATCCACAGGGTGCAACATCTACGGTGCAAGGTGCAACATCCGTCCAAAATGACGAAACAGTGTCGTACGACCTTTAGAAATGGGTGCATGGATAGGAAACGGTGCAGTACCATGGTGCACCACTCTCCAGCGTTGGTAAATCATAGACCAGCCACGGGGATCCCGTTTTACAGAAAAAATCCACGTGACGAAAAAACGAAGGGTAAAAAACTTCCATGACCCGTTTGAGGTTCGGATAGGATTTTTTGGGTATGAAACTAACCAGTGACGGCTGAAAGCGGTCATAGCTGTAGAACTCACACATACCTTCGTTTTGACTGGTTGTGGCTCCCGTATCTCTAAATGAGCCAAGAGTTATGGCCCTCCGAATAATCGATATCCATAGGGTGCAACATCTACGGTGCAAGGTGCAACATCCGTCCAAAATGACGAAACGGTGCCGTACGACATTTAGAAATGGGTGCATGGATTTGAAACAGTGCAGTACCATGGTGTACCACTCTCCAGCGATGGTAAATCATAGACCAGGCGCGGGAATTCCCTTTTACAGAAAAAATCCACGTGACGAAAAAACGAAGGGTAAAAAACTTCCATGACCCGATTGAGGTTCGGATAGGATTTTTTAGGTATGAAACTAACCAGTGACGGCTGAAAGCTGTCACAGATGTAGAACTCACAGATACCTTCGTTTTGACTGGTTGTGGCTCCCGTAACTCTAAACGAGCCAAGAGTTATGGCCCTCCGAAGAATCGATATCCATAGGGTGCAACATCTACGGTGCAAGGTGCAACATCCGTCCAAAATGACGAAACAGTGCCGTACGACCTTTAGAAATGGGTGCATGGATTGGAAACGGTGCAGTACCATGGTGCATCACTCTCCAGCGATGGTAAATCATAGACCAGCCACGGGAATTCCCTTTTACAGAAAAATCCACGTGGCGAAAAAACGAAGGGTAAAAAACTTCCATGACCCGATAGAGGTTCGGATAGGATTTTTTGGGTATGAAACTAACCAGTGATGGCTAAAACCCATCACAGCTGTAGAACTCACAGATACCTTCGTTTTGACAGGTTATGGCTCCCGTAACTCTAAACGAGCCAAGAGTTATGGCCCTCCGAAGAATCGATATCCACAGGGTGCAACATCTACGGTGCAAGGTGCAACATCCGTCCAAAATGACGAAACAGTGCCGTACGACCTTTAGAAATGGGTGCATGGATTGGAAACGGTGCAGTACCATGGTGCACCACTCTCCAGCGTTGGTAAATCATAAACCAGCCACGGGGATCCCGTTTTACAGAAAAAATCGACGTGACGAAAAAACGAAGGGTAAAAAACTTCCATGACCCGATTGAGGTTCGGATAGGATTTTTTGGGTATGAAACTAACCAGTGACGGCTGAAAGCTGTCACAGCTGTAGTACTCACAGATACCGTCGTTTTGACTGGTTCTGGCTCCCGTAACTGTAAACGAGCCAAGAGTTATGGCCCTCCGAAGAATCGATATCCAGAGGGTGCAACATCTACGGTGCAAGGTGCAACATCCGTCCAAAATGAAGAAACAGTGCCGTACGACCTTTAGAAATGGGTGCATGTATTGGAAACAGTGCAGTACCATGGTGCACCACTCTCCAGTGATGGTAAATCATAGACCAGCCACGGGAATTCTCTTTTACAGAAAAATCCACGTGACGAAAAAACGAAGGGTAAAAAACTTCCGTGACCCGATTGAGGTTCGGATAGGATTTTTTGGGTATGAAACTAACCAGCGACGGCTGAAAGCCGTCATAGCTATAGAACTCACAGATACCTTCGTTTTGACTGGTTGTGGCTCCCGTAACTCTAAACGAGCCAAGAGTTATGGCCCTCCGAAGAATCGATATCCACAGGGTGCAACTTCTACGGCGCAAGGTGCAACATCCGTCCAAAATGACGAAACAGTGCCGTACGACCTTTAGAAATGGGTGCATGGATTGGAAACGGTGCAGTACCATGGTGCACCACTCTCCAGCATTGGTAAATCATAGACCAGCCACGGGGATCCCGTTTTACAGAAAAAATCCACGTGACGAAAAAACGAAGGGTAAAAAACTTCCATGACCCGATTGAGGTTCGGATAGGATTTTTTGGGTATGAAACTAACCAGTGACGGCTGAAAGCCGTCATAGCTGTAGATCTCACAGATACCTTCGTTTTCACTGGTTATGGCTCCCGTAATTCTAAACGAGCCAAGAGTTATGGCCCTCCGAAGAATCGATATCCATAGGGTGCAACATCTACGGTGCAAGGTGCAACATCCGTCCAAAATGACGAAACGGTGCCGTACGAAATTTAGAAATGGGTGCATGGATTTGAAACAGTGCAGTACCATGGTGTACCACTCTCCAGCGATGGTAAATAATAGACCAGACGCGGGAATTCCCTTTTACAGAAAAAATCCACGTGACGAAAAAACGAAGGGTAAAAAACCTCCATGACCCGATTGAGGTTCGGATAGGTTTTTTTCGGTATGAAACTAACCAGTGACGGCTGAAAGCTGTCACAGATGTAGAACTCACAGATACCTTCGTTTTGACTGGTTGCGGCTCTCGTAACTCTAAACGAGCCAAGAGTTATGGCCCTCCGAAGAATCGATATCCATAGGGTGCAACATCTACGGTGCAAGGTGCAACATCCGTCCAAAATGACGAAACAGTGCCGTACGACCTTTAGAAATGGGTGCATAGATTGGAAACAGTGCAGTACCATGGTGCATCACTCTCCAGCGATGGTAAATCATAGACCAGCCACGGGAATTCCCTTTTACAGAAAAATCCACGTGACGAAAAAACGAAGGGTAAAAAGCTTCCATGACCCGATTGAGGTTCGGATAGGATTTTTTGGGTATGAAACTAACCAGTGATGGCTAAAAGCAGTCACAGCTGTAGAGCTCACAGATACCTTCGTTTTGACAGGTTATGGCTCCCGTAACTCTAAACGAGCCAAGAGTTATGGCCCTCCGAAGAATCGATATCCACAGGGTGCAACATCTACGGTGCAAGGTGCAACATCCGTCCAAAATGACGAAACAGTGCCGTACGACCTTTAGAAATGGGTGCATGGATTGGAAACGGTGCAGTACCATGGTGCACCACTCTCCAGCGTTGGTAAATCATAAACCAGCCACGGGGATCCCGTTTTACAGAAAAAATCCACGTGACGAAAAAACAAAGGGTAAAAAAC
The DNA here is from genome assembly GCA_030765085.1 of Allium cepa. NCBI lineage: Eukaryota > Viridiplantae > Streptophyta > Magnoliopsida > Asparagales > Amaryllidaceae > Allium > Allium cepa. Next base: position 28,460,067 of record CM060943.1, on the reverse strand, counting down.
TTCCATGACCCGATTGAGATTCGGATAGGATTTTTTGGGTATGAAACTAACCAGTGACGGCTGAAAGCTGTCACAGCTGTAGTACTCACAGATACCGTCGTTTTGACTGGTTGTGGCTCCCGTAACTGTAAACGAGCCAAGAGTTATGGCCCTCCGAAGAATCGATATCCATAGGGTGCAACATCTACGGTGCAAGGTGCAACATCCGTCCAAAATGAAGAAACAGTGTCGTACGACCTTTAGAAATGGGTGCATGTATTGGAAACAGTGCAGTACCATGGTGCACCACTCTCCAGTGATGGTAAATCATAGACCAGCCACGGGAATTCTCTTTTACAGAAAAATCCACGTGACGAAAAAACGAAGGGTAAAAAACTTCCGTGACCCGATTGAGGTTCGGATAGGATTTTTTAGGTATGAAACTAACCAGCGACGGCTGAAAGCCGTCATAGCTATAGAACTCACAGATACCTTCGTTTTGACTGGTTGTGGCTCCCGTAACTCTAAACGAGCCAAGAGTTATGGCCCTCCGAAGAATCGATATCCACAGGGTGCAACATCTACGGTGCAAGGTGCAACATCCGTCCAAAATGACGAAACAGTGCCGTACGACCTTTAGAAATGGGTGCATGGATTGGAAACGGTGCAGTACCATGGTGCACCACTCTCCAGCATTGGTAAATCATAGACCAGCCACGGGGATCCCGTTTTACAGAAAAAATCCACGTGACGCAAAAACGAAGGGTAAAAAACTTCCATGACCCGATTGAGGTTCGGATAGGATTTTTTGGGTATGAAACTAATCAGTGACGGCTGAAAGCTGTCATAGCTGTAGATCTCACAGATACCTTCGTTTTCACTGGTTATGGCTCCCGTAATTCTAAACGAGCCAAGAGTTATGGCCCTCCGAAGAATCGATATCCATAGGGTGCAACATCTACGATGCAAGGTGCAACATCCGTCCAAAATGACGAAACGGTGCCGTACGAAATTTAGAAATGGGTGCATGGATTTGAAACAGTGCAGTACCATGGTGTACCACTCTCCAGCGATGGTAAATCATAGACCAGGCGCGGGAATTCCCTTTTACAGAAAAAATCCACGTGACGAAAAAACGAAGGGTAAAAAACTTCCATGACCCGATTGAGGTTCGGATAGGATTTTTTCGGTATGAAACTAACCAATGACGGCTGAAAGCTGTCACAGATGTAGAACTCACAGATACCTTCGTTTTGACTGGTTGTGGCTCCCGTAACTGTAAACGAGCCAAGAGTTATGGCCCTCCGAAGAATCGATATCCATAGGGTGCAACATCTACGGTGCAAGGTGCAACATCCGTCCAACATGAAGAAAAAGTGCCGTACGACCTTTAGAAATGGGTGCATGTATTGGAAACAGTGCAGTACCATGGTGCACCACTCTCCAGTGATGGTAAATCATAGACCAGCCACGGGAATTCTCTTTTACAGAAAAATCCACGTGACGAAAAAACGAAGGGTAAAAAACTTCCGTGACCCGATTGAGGTTCGGATAGGATTTTTTAGGTATGAAACTAACCAGCGACGGCTGAAAGCCGTCACAGCTGTAGAACTCACAGATACCTTCGTTTTGACAGGTTATGGCTCCCGTAACTCTAAACGAGCCAAGAGTTATGGCCCTCCGAAGAATCGATATCCACAGGGTGCAACATCTACGGTGCAAGGTGCAACATCCGTCCAAAATGACGAAACAGTGCCGTACGACCTTTAGAAATGGGTGCATGGATTGGAAACGGTGCAGTACCATGGTGCACCACTCTCCAGCGTTGGTAAATCATAAACCAGCCACGGGGATCCCGTTTTACAGAAAAAATCCACGTGACGAAAAAACGAAGGGTAAAAAACTTCCATGACCCGATTGAGGTTCGGATAGGATTTTTTGGGTATGAAACTAACCAGTGACGGCTGAAAGCCGTCATAGCTGTAGATCTCACAGATACCTTCGTTTTCACTGGTTATGGCTCCCGTAATTCTAAACGAGCCAAGAGTTATGGCCCTCCGAAGAATCGATATCCATAGGGTGCAACATCTACGGTGCAAGGTGCAACATCCGTCCAAAATGACGAAACGGTGCCGTACGAAATTTAGAAATGGGTGCATGGATTTGAAACAGTGCAGTACCATGGTGTACCACTCTCCAGCGATGGTAAATCATAGACCAGGCGCGGGAATTCCCTTTTACAGAAAAAATCCACGTGACGAAAAAACGAAGGGTAAAAAACTTCCATGACCCGATTGAGGTTCGGATAGGATTTTTTCGGTATGAAACTAACCAGTGACGGCTGAAAGCTGTCACAGATGTAGAACACACAGATACCTTCGTTTTGACTGGTTGTGGCTCCCGTAACTCTAAACGAGCCAAGAGTTATGGCCCTCCGAAGAATCGATATCCATAGGGTGCAACATCTATGGTGCAAGGTGCAACATCCGTCCAAAATGACGAAACAGTGCCGTACGACCTTTAGAAATGGGTGCATGGATTGGAAACGGTGCAGTACCGTGGTGCATCACTCTCCAGCGATGGTAAATCATAGACCAGCCACGGGAATTCCCTTTTACAGAAAAATCCACGTGACGAAAAAACGAAGGGTAAAAAACTTCCATGACCCGATTGAGGTTCGGATAGGATTTTTTGGGTATGAAACTAACCAGTGATGGCTAAAAGCCGTCACAGCTGTAGAACTCACAGATACCTTCGTTTTGACAGGTTATGGCTCCCGTAACTCTAAACGAGCCAAGAGTTATGGCCCTCCGAAGAATCGATATCCACAGGGTGCAACATCTACGGTGCAAGGTGCAACATCCGTCCAAAATGACGAAACAGTGCCGTACGACCTTTAGAAATGGGTGCATGGATTGGAAACGGTGCAGTACCATGGTGCACCACTCTCCAGCGTTGGTAAATCATAAACCAGCCACGGGGATCCCGTTTTACAGAAAAAATCCACGTGACGAAAAAACGAAGGGTAAAAAACTTCCATGACCCGATTGAGGTTCGGATAGGATTTTTTGGGTATGAAACTAACCAGTGACGGCTGAAAGCTGTCACAGCTGTAGTACTCACAGATACCGTCGTTTTGACTGGTTGTGGCTCCCGTAACTGTAAACGAGCCAAGAGTTATGGCCCTCCGAAGAATCGATATCCATAGGGTGCAACATCTACGGTGCAAGGTGCAACATCCGTCCAAAATGAAGAAACAGTGCCGTACGACCTTTAGAAATGGGTGCATGTATTGGAAACAGTGCAGTACCATGGTGCACCACTCTCCAGTGATGGTAAATCATAGACCAGCCACGGGAATTCTCTTTTACAGAAAAATCCACGTGACGAAAAAACGAAGGGTAAAAAACTTCCGTGACCCGATTGAGGTTCGGATAGGATTTTTTAGGTATGAAACTAACCAGCGACGGCTGAAAGCCGTCATAGCTATAGAACTCACAGATACCTTCGTTTTGACTGGTTGTGGCTCCCGTAACTCTAAACGAGCCAAGAGTTATGGCCCTCCGAAGAATCGATATCCACAGGGTGCAACATCTACGGTGCAAGGTGCAACATCCGTCCAAAATGACGAAACAGTGCCGTACGACCTTTAGAAATGGGTGCATGGATTGGAAACGGTGCAGTACCATGGTGCACCACTCTCCAGCATTGGTAAATCATAGACCAGCCACGGGGATCCCGTTTTACAGAAAAAATCCACGTGACGAAAAAACGAAGGGTAAAAAACTTCCATGACCCGATTGAGGTTCGGATAGGATTTTTTGGGTATGAAACTAACCAGTGATGGCTGAAACCGGTCATAGCTGTAGAACTCACAAATACCTTCGTTTTGACTGGTTGTGGCTCCCGTAACTCTAAACGAGCCAAGAGTTATGGTCCTCCGAAAAATCGATATTCATAGGGTGCAACATCTACGGTGCAAGGTGCAACTTCCGTCCAAAATGACGAAGCGGTGCCGTACGACATTTAGAAATGGGTGCATGGATTTGAAACAGTGCAGTACCATGGTGCACCACTCTCCAGCGATGGTAAATCATAGACCAGGCGCGGGAATTCCCTTTTACAGAAAAAATCCACGTGACGAAAAAACGAAGGGTAAAAAACTTCCATGACCCGATTGAGGTTCGGATAAGATTTTTTAGGTATGAAACTAACCAGTGACGGCTGAAAGCTGTCACAGATGTAGAACTCACAGATACCTTCGTTTTGACTGGTTGTGGCTCCCGTAACTCTAAACGAGCCAAGAGTTATGGCCCTCCGAAGAATCGATATCCATAGGGTGCAACATCTACGGTGCAAGGTGCAACATCCGTCCAAAATGACGAAACAGTGCCGTACGACCTTTAGAAATGGGTGCATGGATTGGAAACGGTGCAGTACCATGGTGTATCACTCTCCATCGATGGTAAATCATAGACCAGCCACGGGAATTCCCTTTTACAGAAAAATCCACGTGACGAAAAAACGAAGGGTAAAAAACTTCCACGACCCGATTGAGGTTCGGATAGGATTTTTTGGGTATGAAACTAACCAGTGATGGCTAAAAGCCATCACAGCTGTAGAACTCACAGTTACCTTCGTTTTGACAGGTTATGACTCCCGTAACTCTAAACGAGCCAAGAGTTATGGCCCTCCGAAGAATCGATATCCATAGGGTGCAACATCTACGGTGCAAGGTGCAACATCCGTCCAAAATGACGAAACAGTGCCGTACGACCTTTAGAAATGGGTGCATAGATTGGAAACAGTGCAGTACCATGGTGCATCACTCTCCAGCGATGGTAAATCATAGACCAGCCACGGGAATTCCCTTTTACAGAAAAATCCACGTGACGAAAAAACGAAGGGTAAAAAACTTCCATGACCCGATTGAGGTTCGGATAGGATTTTTTGGGTATGAAACTAACCAGTGATGGCTAAAAGCCGTCACAGCTGTAGAACTCACAGATACCTTCGTTTTGACAGGTTATGGCTCCCGTAACTCTAAACGAGCCAAGAGTTATGGCCCTCCGAAGAATCGATATCCACAGGGTGCAACATCTACGGTGCAAGGTGCAACATCCGTCCAAAATGACGAAACAGTGCCGTACGACCTTTAGAAATGGGTGCATGGATTTGAAACAGTGCAGTACCATGGTGCAACACTCTCCAGCTATGGTAAATCATAGACCAGCCGCGGGAATTCCCTTTTACAGAAAAAATCCACGTGACGAAAAAACGAAGGGTAAAAAACTTCCATGACCCGATTGAGGTTCGGATAGGATTTTTTAGGTATGAAACTAGCCAGTGACGGCTGAAAGCTGTCACAAATGTAGAAATCACAAATACCTTCATTTTGACTGGTTGTGGCTCCCGTAACTCTAAACGAGCCAAGAGTTATGGCCCTCCGAAGAATCGATATCCATAGGGTGCAACATCTACGGTGCAAGATGCAACATCCGTCCAAAATGACGAAACAGTGCACGACCTTTAGAAATGGGTGCATGGATTGGAAACGGTGCAGTACTATGGTGCATCACTCTCCAGCGATGGTAAATCATAGACCAGCCACGGGAATTCCCTTTTACAGGAAAATCCACGTGACGAAAAAACGAAGGGTAAAAGACTTCCATGACCCGATTGAGGTTCGGATAGGATTTTTTGGGTATGAAACTAACCAGTGATGGCTAAAAGCCGTCACAGCTGTAGTACTCACAGATACCGTCGTTTTGACTGGTTGTGGCTCCCGTAACTGTAAACGAGCCAAGAGTTATGGCCCTCCGAAGAATCGATATCCATAGGGTGCAACATCTACGGTGCAAGGTGCAACATCCGTCCAAAATGAAGAAACAGTGCCGTACGACCTTTAGAAATGGGTGCATGTATTGGAAACAGTGCAGTACCATGGTGCACCACTCTCCAGTGATGGTAAATCATAGACCAGCCACGGGAATTCTCTTTTACAGAAAAATCCACGTGACGAAAAAACGAAGGGTAAAAAACTTCCGTGACCCGATTGAGGTTCGGATAGGATTTTTTGGGTATGAAACTAACCAGCGACGGCTGAAAGCTGTCATAGCTCTAGAACTCACAGATACCTTCGTTTTGACTGGTTGTGGCTCCCGTAACTCTAAACGAGCCAAGAGTTATGGCCCTCCGAAGAATCGATATCCACAGGGTGCAACATCTACGGTGCAAGGTGCAACATCCGTCCAAAATGACGAAACAGTGCCGTACGACCTTTAGAAATGGGTGCATGGATTGGAAACGGTGCAGTACCATGGTGCACCACTCTCCAGCATTGGTAAATCATAGACCAGCCACGGGGATCCCGTTTTACAGAAAAAATTCACGTGACGAAAAAACGAAGGGTAAAAAACTTCCATGACCCGATTGAGGTTCGGATAGGATTTTTTGGGTATGAAACTAAACAGTGACGGCTGAAAGCTGTCATAGCTGTAGATCTCACAGATACCTTCGTTTTCACTGGTTATGGCTCCCGTAATTCTAAACAAGCCAAGAGTTATGGCCCTTCGAAGAATCGATATCCATAGGGTGCAACATCTACGGTGCAAGGTGCAACATCCGTCCAACATGACGAAACGGTGCCGTACGAAATTTAGAAATGGGTGCATGGATTTGAAACAGTGCAGTACCATGGTGTACCACTCTCCAGCGATGGTAAATCATAGACCAGGCGCGGGAATTCCCTTTTACAGAAAAAATCCACGTGACGAAAAAACGAAGGGTAAAAAACTTCCATGACCCGATTGAGGTTCGGATAGGATTTTTTCAGTATGAAACTAACCAGTGACGGCTGAAAGCTGTCACAGATGTAGAACTCACAGATACCTTCGTTTTGACTGGTTGTGGCTCCCGTAACTCTAAACGAGCCAAGAGTTATGGCCCTCCGAAGAATCGATATCCATAGGGTGCAACATCTACGGTGCAAGGTGCAACATCCGTCCAAAATGACGAAACAGTGCCGTACGACCTTTAGAAATGGGTGCATAGATTGGAAACAGTGCAGTACCATGGTGCATCACTCTCCAGTGATGGTAAATCATAGACCAGCCACGGGAATTCCCTTTTACAGAAAAATCCACGTGACGAAAAAACGAAGGGTAAAAAGCTTCCATGACCCGATTGAGGTTCGGATAGGATTTTTTGGGTATGAAACTAACCAGTGATGGCTAAAAGCAGTCACAGCTGTAGAGCTCACAGATACCTTCGTTTTGACAGGTTATGGCTCCCGTAACTCTAAACGAGCCAAGAGTTATGGCCCTCCGAAGAATCGATATCCACAGGGTGCAACATCTACGGTGCAAGGTGCAACATCCGTCCAAAATGACGAAACAGTGCCGTACGACCTTTAGAAATGGGTGCATGGATTGGAAACGGTGTAGTACCATGGTGCACCACTCTCCAGCGTTGGTAAATCATAAACCAGCCACGGGGATCCCGTTTTACAGAAAAAATCCACGTGACGAAAAAACGAAGGGTAAAAAACTTCCATGACCCGATTGAGGTTCGGATAGGATTTTTTGGGTATGAAACTAACCAGTGACGGCTGAAAGCTGTCACAGCTGTAGTACTCACAGATACCATCGTTTTGACTGGTTGTGGCTCCCGTAACTGTAAACGAGCCAAGAGTTATGGCCCTCCGAAGAATCGATATCCATAGGGTGCAACATCTACGGTGCAAGGTGCAACATCCGTCCAAAATGAAGAAACAGTGCCGTACGACCTTTAGAAATGGGTGCATGTATTGGAAACAGTGCAGTACCATGGTGCACCACTCTCCAGTGATGGTAAATCATAGACCAGCCACGGGAATTCTCTTTTACAGAAAAATCCACGTGACGAAAAAACGAAGGGTAAAAAACTTCCGTGACCCGATTGAGGTTCGGATAGGATTTTTTGGGTATGAAACTAACCAGCGACGGCTGAAAGCCGTCATAGCTATAGAAATCACAGATACCTTCGTTTTGACTGGTTGTGGCTCCCGTAACTCTAAACGAGCCAAGAGTTATGGCCCTCCGAAGAATCGATATCCACAGGGTGCAACATCTACGGTGCAAGGTGCAACATCCGTCCAAAATGACGAAACAGTGCCGTACGACCTTTAGAAATGGGTGCATGGATTGGAAACGGTGCAGTACCATGGTGCACCACTCTCCAGCGTTGGTAAATCATAGACCAACCACGGGGATCCCGTTTTACAGAAAAAATCCAGGTGACGAAAAAACGAAGGGTAAAAAACTTCCATGACCCGATTGAGGTTCGGATAGGATTTTTTGGGTATGAAACTAACCAGTGATGGCTGAAACCTGTCATAGCTGTAGAACTCACAAATACCTTCGTTTTGACTGGTTGTGGCTCCCGTAACTCTAAACGAGCCAAGAGTTATGGCCCTCCGAAAAATCGATATCCACAGGGTGCAACATCTACGGTGCAAGGTGCAACATCCGTCCAAAATGACGAAACGGTGCCGTACGACATTTAGAAATGGGTGCATGGATTTGAAACAGTGCAGTACCATGGTGCACCACTCTCCAGCGATGGTAAATCATAGACCAGGCGCGGGAATTCCCTTTTACAGAAAAAATCCACGTGACGAAAAAACGAAGGGTAAAAAACTTCCATGACCCGATTGAGGTTCGGATAGGATTTTTTGGGTATGAAACTAAACAGTGACGGCTGAAAGCTGTCATAGCTGTAGATCTCACAGATACCTTCGTTTTCACTGGTTATGGCTCCCGTAATTCTAAACAAGCCAAGAGTTATGGCCCTTCGAAGAATCGATATCCATAGGGTGCAACATCTACGGTGCAAGGTGCAACATCCGTCCAAAATGACGAAACGGTGCCGTACGAAATTTAGAAATGGGTGCATGGATTTGAAACAGTGCAGTACCATGGTGTACCACTCTCCAGCGATGGTAAATCATAGACCAGGCGCGGGAATTCCCTTTTACAGAAAAAATCCACGTGACGAAAAAACGAAGGGTAAAAAACTTCCATGACCCGATTGAGGTTCGGATAGGATTTTTTCAGTATGAAACTAACCAGTGACGGCTGAAAGCTGTCACAGATGTAGAACTCACAGATACCTTCGTTTTGACTGGTTGTGGCTCCCGTAACTCTAAACGAGCCAAGAGTTATGGCCCTCCGAAGAATCGATATCCATAGGGTGCAACATCTACGGTGCAAGGTGCAACATCCGTCCAAAATGACGAAACAGTGCCGTACGACCTTTAGAAATGGGTGCATAGATTGGAAACAGTGCAGTACCATGGTGCATCACTCTCCAGTGATGGTAAATCATAGACCAGCCACGGGAATTCCCTTTTACAGAAAAATCCACGTGACGAAAAAACGAAGGGTAAAAAGCTTCCATGACCCGATTGAGGTTCGGATAGGATTTTTTGGGTATGAAACTAACCAGTGATGGCTAAAAGCAGTCACAGCTGTAGAGCTCACAGATACCTTCGTTTTGACAGGTTATGGCTCCCGTAACTCTAAACGAGCCAAGAGTTATGGCCCTCCGAAGAATCGATATCCACAGGGTGCAACATCTACGGTGCAAGGTGCAACATCCGTCCAAAATGACGAAACAGTGCCGTACGACCTTTAGAAATGGGTGCATGGATTGGAAACGGTGTAGTACCATGGTGCACCACTCTCCAGCGTTGGTAAATCATAAACCAGCCACGGGGATCCCGTTTTACAGAAAAAATCCACGTGACGAAAAAACGAAGGGTAAAAAACTTCCATGACCCGATTGAGGTTCGGATAGGATTTTTTGGGTATGAAACTAACCAGTGACGGCTGAAAGCTGTCACAGCTGTAGTACTCACAGATACCATCGTTTTGACTGGTTGTGGCTCCCGTAACTGTAAACGAGCCAAGAGTTATGGCCCTCCGAAGAATCGATATCCATAGGGTGCAACATCTACGGTGCAAGGTGCAACATCCGTCCAAAATGAAGAAACAGTGCCGTACGACCTTTAGAAATGGGTGCATGTATTGGAAACAGTGCAGTACCATGGTGCACCACTCTCCAGTGATGGTAAATCATAGACCAGCCACGGGAATTCTCTTTTACAGAAAAATCCACGTGACGAAAAAACGAAGGGTAAAAAACTTCCGTGACCCGATTGAGGTTCGGATAGGATTTTTTGGGTATGAAACTAACCAGCGACGGCTGAAAGCCGTCATAGCTATAGAAATCACAGATACCTTCGTTTTGACTGGTTGTGGCTCCCGTAACTCTAAACGAGCCAAGAGTTATGGCCCTCCGAAGAATCGATATCCACAGGGTGCAACATCTACGGTGCAAGGTGCAACATCCGTCCAAAATGACGAAACAGTGCCGTACGACCTTTAGAAATGGGTGCATGGATTGGAAACGGTGCAGTACCATGGTGCACCACTCTCCAGCGTTGGTAAATCATAGACCAACCACGGGGATCCCGTTTTACAGAAAAAATCCAGGTGACGAAAAAACGAAGGGTAAAAAACTTCCATGACCCGATTGAGGTTCGGATAGGATTTTTTGGGTATGAAACTAACCAGTGATGGCTGAAACCTGTCATAGCTGTAGAACTCACAAATACCTTCGTTTTGACTGGTTGTGGCTCCCGTAACTCTAAACGAGCCAAGAGTTATGGCCCTCCGAAAAATCGATATCCACAGGGTGCAACATCTACGGTGCAAGGTGCAACATCCGTCCAAAATGACGAAACGGTGCCGTACGACATTTAGAAATGGGTGCATGGATTTGAAACAGAGCAGTACCATGGTGCACCACTCTCCAGCGATGGTAAATCATAGACCAGGCGCGGGAATTCCCTTTTACAGAAAAAATCCACGTGACGAAAAAACGAAGGGTAAAAAACTTCCATGACCCGATTGAGGTTCGGATAAGATTTTTTAGGTATGAAACTAACCAGTGACGGCTGAAAGCTGTCACAGATGTAGAACTCACAGATACCTTCGTTTTGACTGGTTGTGGCTCCCGTAACTCTAAACGAGCCAAGAGTTATGGCCCTCCGAAGAATCGATATCCATAGGGTGCAACATCTACGGTGCAAGGTGCAACATCCGTCCAAAATGACGAAACGGTGCCGTACGACATTTAGAAATGGGTGCATGGATTTGAAACAGTGCAGTACCATGGTGCACCACTCTCCAGCGATGGTAAATCATAGACCAGGCGCGGGAATTCCCTTTTACAGAAAAAATCCACGTGACGAAAAAACGAAGGGTAAAAAACTTCCATGACCCGATTGAGGTTCGGATAAGATTTTTTAGGTATGAAACTAACCAGTGACGGCTGAAAGCTGTCACAGATGTAGAACTCACAGATACCTTCGTTTTGACTGGTTGTGGCTCCCGTAACTCTAAACGAGCCAAGAGTTATGGCCCTCCGAAGAATCGATATCCATAGGGTGCAACATCTACGGTGCAAGGTGCAACATCCGTCCAAAATGACGAAACAGTGCCGTACGACCTTTAGAAATGGGTGCATGGATTGGAAACGGTGCAGTACCATGGTGTATCACTCTCCATCGATGGTAAATCATAGACCAGCCACGGGAATTCCCTTTTACAGAAAAATCCACGTGACGAAAAAACGAAGGGTAAAAAACTTCCACGACCCGATTGAGGTTCGGATAGGATTTTTTGGGTATGAAACTAACCAGTGATGGCTAAAATCCATCACAGCTGTAGAACTCACAGATACCTTCGTTTTGACAGGTTATGACTCCCGTAACTCTAAACGAGCCAAGAGTTATGGCCCTCCGAAGAATCGATATCCACAGGATGCAACATCTATGGTGCAAGGTGCAACATCCGTCCAAAATGACGAAACAGTGTCGCACGACCTTTATAAATGGGTGCATGGATTGGAAACGGTGCAGTACCATGGTGCACCACTCTCCAGCGTTGGTAAATCATAGACCAGCCACGGGGATCCCGTTTTACAGAAAAAATTCACGTGACGAAAAAACGAAGGGTAAAAAACTTCCATGACCCGATTGAGGTTCGGATAGGATTTTTTGGGTATGAAACTAACCAGTGACGGCTGAAAGCTGTCATAGCTGTAGATCTCACAGATACCTTCGTTTTGACTGGTTATGGCTCCCGTAATTCTAAACGAGCCAAGAGTTATGGCCCTCGGAAGAATCGATATCCACAGGGTGCAACATCTACGGTGCAAGGTGCAACATCCGTTCAAAATGACGAAACAGTGCCGTACGACATTTAGAAATGGGTGCATGGATTTGAAACAGTGCAGTACCATGGTGCAACACTCTCCAGCTATGGTAAATCATAGACCAGCCGCGGGAATTCCCTTTTACAAAAAAAATCCACGTGACGAAAAAACGAAGGGTAAAAAACTTCCATGACCCGATTGAGGTTCGGATAGGATTTTTTATGTATGAAACTAACCAGTGACGGCTGAAAGCTGTCACAAATGTAGAAATCACAGATACCTTCATTTTGACTGGTTGTGGCTCCCGTAACTCTAAACGAGCCAAGAGTTATGGCCCTCCGAAGAATCGATATCTGTTGGGCGAATTCTCACCCAGAAGACCTCGAGACTAAGAAGCATTGGTTTCACCCGGAGTCGCGACCCACTCTTCATCCAGCAAGGACAAGGGTCCATTCGGCATGATCATCCGGTAGCCGGACCAACCATATTCGGGCAAATCTCAAGTGCCATTCGGCATGCCCATCCGGTAGCCGAACCAACTCCCCTGCTACAGCCGGACCACCACCACCGAACCACCTACATAACCGGACCAAACGACTACCGGTCCACATTCTCACACTCCTACCACCGGACCAGGCAAGCACCGAACCAACCCTCTCCTTTCCCCTGCCGGTCCACATGCACACCTACCACCGGTCCAAGCTCATAGCCGAATGAAGCCTTGCCGAACCAGAAGATTGCCAGTCCAGATTGCTTCAGCCCGGGCCCACCAGCAGCTATATGCTTCCAAGGCCCCTGCCCTCAACCTCACTCTATAAATAGAGGGGCAGGGGTACAACAATGGCAGACAAGTTTGAGAGCTCAAGCAAGGAAGGAACTTTCAAACTACTTTCATACACTTGTATACAACGCATTGTACTTGTAACCTGAAAGAAAGAAGATAATAACATATAAAGTGGACGTAGGCACATTCTGGCCGAACCACTATAAATCTGTGTGTCTTTTACATTTCAGCCCCTACTTTTCTCATATTTACATACTCATCTAAAATCATTGAAAATTACATATAATCAACTAAATAATACGACTTGGAGGTGTTTGTCCATTTTTTGTGCAAACATTTTTGGTGCTTTCACTGAGAACTGAACTCAAACTTCATCTTCTCCCACTCAACCTTTTTCCTAACGACATCACTCGTTGCTTAGAAATCATGCCTTCCAAACAGAGAAGGGATGTTAACAAAGGAAAGAACATCGCAACTAGCAGCCTTCCAGATCCAGCAATCACAGATCAGCCCACTTCAACAGCAGTACCAGATGAAAATCAGGAAAATCCAACTGGTCCCGCAACGGAACAACCAATCACTAGGGCAGATCTGGACAGGGTTGTGGCTGAAGTAACTAACCGCTTCACATCCCAACAAGAAACTTTGGTGGACCAACTCATGACACGCTTAAGGGACGCTGAAGAGTTCAACCGCAACACTGAATCATGGGGTGAATCCCAATCCGGAGGATCCCGGAGGCAACAAAGGTCTTCACTCTTCGAACAATCTATCAACAGGAAAAACGATGATAGGGGCCGCGCCCGGACTCAGCCCGAATTCCGACTCGAGGAAGCCCTTGGAACCGAACCTAGCGGGGGAGGCACCAGGCGAGGGTCGGATGTAGCTGAGCCAGTCATGCCACCTAATCATAGAAACCCCGCTGAACGGAGCCGAGCTAGAACCCAGCCCGAAGTTGACCCCATGGATGTGCTCGAAACAGAACCCCACAGGGGAAGATCAAGGCAGGGGGCAACTGTAGCTGGTCCTAGCGTGCATCCAAGCAGCCAAAGACAACCACTGGATAATGCTAGAGGTGATAGACTGTACCATCCCTACAGGTCATCTGGACGAGATAGATCCCGCAGGGAAGAACCGAGCTCATTTTTGTCCGCTCCAAGTTCTGACGAGCGGATGGCACGATTATTCAGAGAATGTGTCCAACGGGAGCAAAGGGACCGGGGAATAGGCGCTAGGGTCACCAGTCCCTTTACCCGAAATATCGAAACTGCCATCACTCCCCGGGAATGGAAAATGCCAACCATGGAACCTTACAAAGGAACTTCCGACCCCATCGTACACCTGCAGAGATACACCCAGCATATGCTCATGAGTGGAGCAACAGAAGGAGTATTATGTAAATGCTTTCCGCTATTCCTATCAGATCTAGCTACCTCCTGGTTCTGCCATCTACCCCAAGGATCCATCAACTCATGGGAGATGTTAAAAGAAAGGTTTATTAGCCAGTTCCGCATCCATGTGGAACAACCCAGGGATGCTTATTCTCTATCCAATGTCAAACAGAAAACCGGAGAGACGCTACAACAATATCTAACACGGTTCAACGCCGCAGCGGCAGCAGTTCAAGATGCCGATGAAAAACTCACTCTAATGGCCCTCTGTAGTGGTGTGCATCCAGACACCAAGTTTGCCAGAAGATTAACTAAGGAAAAACCAGTTACCTTGCCTGATTTCTTCCATGAAGCTGGAAAGTATATGAGACTTGAAGACGCTGCTACGGAGAGGCAGCCAGGGCAACAAGGCAAGATAATTCAGGACAAGGTTCCCACTGCAGCTAAGGACGCTCGAAGAAATGAATCTAGAGACAATGCTGGGGGCAGAAAGGGTGAGAAGCGCCAATATCGACCAGGGCCAAGATTTGACTCCTACACTCCTTTGAATGAAACAATCGAAAACATCTACCTAGCCACTCAGGGCGAACTCGGATACAAGCGCCCCCCGCACAAGAAAGAATCAGATAACGCACTCAAGTCCGGAAAGTTC
This sequence comes from Allium cepa, assembly GCA_030765085.1. Taxonomy (NCBI): domain Eukaryota; kingdom Viridiplantae; phylum Streptophyta; class Magnoliopsida; order Asparagales; family Amaryllidaceae; genus Allium; species Allium cepa. The sequence continues at coordinate 28,445,000 of CM060943.1, read as the reverse complement.
TGTCGCTTCCACGAATCCCACGGACATGACACCAATGAATGCCACCATCTTCGGGACTTGATCGAAGAACACATTAGAAGAAGAAGACTGGAACGTTATGTGAAAAGTCAGAACAGGACTCCAACTCCTGCCAATGAGAACTCAAAGCAACCCCTCCCAGAAGTAGGCGGAGGGAGTCGCAACAATCACAACACCAGTGGCTCTAGTCAAGAGAAGATAGTAGTCCTTACCATCTCAGGAGGACCACACATTGCCGACAGAAGTTGGGCAGAGATGGAAAGGTACGGCAAGTCGCTTAGAAATGCCGAAGGATATGTTTACTCCATTACGGAGGAACGCCACCCGAAACGAAAAGAAAACGACGACATCATATTCAGTAGGCGTGATTTGGAAGGAAGACAGTACCCACATATGGATCCTATGGTCATCTCTGCCTGGTTCGGTCCAGCTAAAGTTTTTCGGATTCTAATAGACACAGGAAGCTCCGTTAATATCCTGTTCAAACATGCTTTCGACAAAATGAAGTTATCAATGAAGGATGTATCCCCCTGTGATAAACCACTGCACGGTTTCACTGGAGATGCAAAAATGCCCCTCGGGCAACTTGACCTCTTCGTCGAAATAGGAAGTCATCCCCGCTCCGTTGTGCGAAAACAAACGTTCGTACTAATAGAAAACCACTCGGCTTACAACGCTTTCTTGGGAAGACCAGCCTTGTCTGACTTTCAGATTGTATTAGCCCCCTGGTGCCTGAAAATGAAATTTCCAACAGACAACGGAGTAGGAGAAGTAGAAGGAGATCAAGGTGCTGCCCGAGACTGCTACGTAACTGAACTTCGCAATAACCACAGAAAGAATAAAGGAAAAGATGCAGAGACTACTCTCTGCATGAAAAGCTTGGAGGCATAGCAACTAAAGAAAGCCCCTCCTCTTCGATACACAAGCGATCCCTTCAATGAACTAGACCCCAGGGATAAAGAGGAGGAGGCTACCGCCGAGCCTGCAGAGGCTATGGAATTCGTATCGGTAGATAAGCATGATTCAAGTAGACTATTAAAAATCGGATCTCAGCTGAAAACGGAATTGAAGGATCGACTCATTGACTTTCTCCGCCACAACTTAGATGTATTTGCGTGGACCCATGCCGATATGACAGGAATCTCCCCAGACGTAGCATGCCACATGTTGAACATCGATCCCACCAAGGTACCAGTAAAGCAGAAAAAGAGGAGCATGGGGGCAGAGCGATCAGCAGCCCTTGATGAGGAAGTAAAAAATCTACTTGCTAATGACTTCATACGGGAAGCCATCTACCCAGAATGGATCGCTAACCCAGTGCTAGTAAAAAAGGCCAATGGAAAGTGGCGAACATGTATTGACTTCTCCAATCTGAATGACGCTTGCCCGAAAGACTGCTTCCCACTTCCCCGAATTGACCAACTCGTGGACAGCACAGCTGGGCACGAACTCCTATCTTTTATGGATGCATACTCCGGATATAACCAGATCCCCATGCACGCTCCCGATCAGGACCACACTAGCTTCATCACCGACCGCGGATTATATTGTTACAAAGTCATGCCTTTTGGACTCAAAAATGCTGGAGCTACCTATCAACGCCTCGTCAACAAAATGTTCGCAGAACTGATAGGACGTACTATGGAAGTATATGTGGATGACATGTTGGTGAAGTCCAGGAAAGCCAACGACCATGTAAGCCATCTGGACGATATGTTTCGGGTACTTCGCCGATATGGAATGAAGCTGAATCCTCTAAAGTGCTCCTTCGGAGTATCATCGGGAAAATTCTTAGGATTCATCGTCCACGCCAGAGGAATCGAAGCAAACCCTGAACAAATCCGAGCTTTAAAAGAAATAAGGATACCTTCCACTCGAAAAGAAATGCAGAGCCTAAACGGAAAGGTGGCCGCCCTAAGCAGATTCATTTCCAAGGCAACTGACAAGTGTGTCCCTTTCTTCGAAGCACTCAAGAAAGACAAAGGGAGGTTCGAGTGGACCGACGAATGCTTAAAAGCCTTCCTAAACCTCATCGAACACCTTCAGAGACCACCAGTACTCTCAACTCCAAATGAAGGTGAAGTGTTATACCTATACCTCGCTGTATCATCTCATGCTCTAAGCGCCGCCTTGGTAAGAGAAGAAGACCGCACACAACGCCCGGTTTACTTTGTAAGTAAGAGATTTACAGGGGCAGAGGCCAGATATCCTAAACTTGAGAAATTAGCATATTGTTTATTGATCGCGTCACGAAAACTGCGCCACTACTTCCAGTCTCACTCCATCAGGGTTCTAACCGATCAACCACTGAGACGAGTGCTCCATCGTCCTGACACTTCTGGGCGACTCCTCAAATGGTGCATCGAACTAAGTCAGTATGATATCACCTACCATCCCCGCACCGCTATCAAAGGACAAGCCATGGCTGATTTCATTGCCGAATTTACTACCAACGAAGGCAAGGAACAATCCGAAGTAGCAAAAAACATCAAGTGGAACCTCTTTGTAGACGGAGCATCGAACGAACAAGGCTCGGGGGCAGGTATTGTGATCGTCACCCCCAGGGGAAGAAAGTTGTACTATGCATTAAGATTGGAGTTCACGGCCACTAACAACGATGCTGAATATGAAGCAGTAATAGCGGGATTGGAACTGGCCCTAGAAATTGGGATCAATTCCTTATGTATTCATAGTGATTCTCAGCTTATCGTAAACCAGGTACTAGGAGAATTCCAGACTCGAGGAGAACGGCTCACAGCATACCTAAAGAAAACCAAACTGCTGCTCGATCAATTGGACCATTATCTAATCAAACACATTCCTCGAGAAGAAAACCAAGAGGCAGATGAACTTGCAAAGCAAGCTAGTATGAAGGACAGCACCATTCCCGGAGCACCAGCAATCTCAAGGCAGCTAGCCCCAAGTTTCGAACAAGTAAATCTGATAACTGCAATCGAAGAAGGAACCTGGATGACCCCTATCCGGAAATATTTGCAAGATGGCGTACTACCCGACAGGCGTGACGAAGCCAAGAAGATCTTGAGAAAAGTTCCCCACTACACAATACAAGAAGGCATCCTCTACCGGCGTGGCTTCTCTGGCCCCTTATTAAGATGCGTCGCCGGAAGGGAAACCAAGGAGATATTAACAAACATCCATCAGGGAGGATGCGGAGATCACACTGGAGGACAGACTTTGGCAAGAAAGATACTCCGATATGGATATTACTGGCCCACACTAAACAAAGATACCCTAGACTTCGTTAAGAAATGCGACAGATGTCAGAAGTTCGCCAAGATCCCTCGACTGCCCACAAACGAAATTACTCAAATGACCAGCCCTTGGCCCTTTGCTGTATGGGGAATCGACTTAATTGGCGAACTGCCAACGGGCCGAGGCGGAGCCAAATATGCTATAGTGGCAGTCGATTATTTCACCAAATGGGTGGAAGCGGAACCTTTAAATAAAATATCTTCAGCAAAAGTTATCAACTTCTTAATCAAAAACATTCTGTGCAGATATGGAGTCCCCCTCAAGATCGTATCAGACAACGGACTCCAATTTGACAGCGAAGAATTTGCCGACTGGTGCCAAGAGCATGGAATTCATAAAAGCTTCTCATCAGTAGCTTACCCTCAGGCAAACGGACAAGTTGAAGCTGTCAACAAAATTCTCAAAACCCTAATCAAGAAGAAACTTGAAAAGTCAAAAGGCGCTTGGGTGGACGAACTTCCTACGGCACTATGGGCATACCGCACATCTTTCAGAACATCAACGGGACATACTCCTTTCTCTTTGGCATATGGATCGGAGGCAATGCTCCCAGTTGAGACTATTGTGCCTTCCCACCGTAGGATCCACTACAACCCAGAAGAAAACGAAGAACTCCTCCTCATGTCTTTGGATCTGATTGAGGAAAGGAGAAACGATGCAGCACTCAAAGCAGCAGCTCACAAACAAAAAGTGGCAGCACTATACAATTCCAAAGTCAAGCATCGCAGCTTACAAGAAGGAGATCTTGTCCTCAGGCGAATCTTTCCGCGCCCCGGGGCACTGGACCCCATCTGGGACGGACCATATGTAATTCACAAAGATCTCCACAACGGAGCTTACATTTTGTCAACAGTGGACGGAGAGGTGTTCCAGAGGGCATGGAACATCCGACACCTCCGTCGATACTTTTCTTAACTTGTACTGCCCATATGAAGTGAATTAACAAAGAGAATCAGTGGACGTAGGCATTTTCGTGCCGAACCACTTTAAAAAATCTTGTCTCTTTTTAACTTGTTCCTTTATGTCTTGGCTACTTGTTAAGCGTTATCCCTTTCTGTTGAACAAAATTCTATGGCATCTCCACTCAAGACGCACCGCGGCCTCATCTGGACTAGGCCTAACAGGTACGCTACGATTCTATGCACTCGCCAATGAGACTCTTTTGCTCCAGCATCCCTCTGCTGCGGGTTAACTCATTGCGCGCCTGCCCTCAAAGCCAACTGTAATGAGCCGATTATAAGTCATCATAAAGGCCGACTATAGCCGATGGCAGCTCATTACGGCGTTCGGCTCGTCGGTAACCGTGAACCTACTTTAAGCCCCAACATAAGGTGTGGCCAGCCAGGGGTAGTTCACGGCCAACGGCACCCACGCTAGCCGGCCACGGTAAATCGAATAATACCCACGATTACGGACCATAACGGTTCGGGTAGTTACCGTGCGCGATCTCGGCTCCGATGTGTCTTAAGTGCGGCTGTGGTAAAAAAGAAAACTCCCCGCGGAGGCGTAAGATGGGTGACAAATGTCTCCAAGACCCACAGCTAGGGAAAGTGACTACAAAACCCGTTTGCCACGAACTTAAGCACATCGACGGCCTTCCGTGACTGGAAGTTTTACTTTTACTATATTTCCATTTCATTTAAATATTTTTCTCCTATCCTGTATAACAAACTCTAAAGTACAGGAAACCAAATAGGAAGCATTCACTCATGAGGCTCTAAGCCTGCGTGCTGGGTAGCAGGGCGCTCTGCTATACCCGTGAACAGTTACACAAGACACTCAAAGCTACCGCCTGCGAATAAAACATAAAGGGCGGTACTCTCTTCTCTTGTACATAAATGCGTAACTATAACTTATTCATACACTGACATTGCAAAACGTGAAATTATATTTCAAGCAAAAACTTAACATCAAACACAAGTGGAATCACAGGCATATACATAATTATACTTCTCACACAGCACATAAAGATAGCAACAACATTTAAACATGACAAAATCAGCTTATATTATAAGATCACACGAAGTTATTCTTTGCAAATAATTTTATTACAGTTGCATATCAAAGACTAACATGAACAGTGATAAAAAAGAAACAAAAAGATGGCAGATGCATCCACACTCCATCACCAACTCCCCCAGCCTACTTAGCCGCAGGATCGGAGCCCCCAGCATGTGGATCTGAAGTCCCACCTGTCCAGATCAGAAGAGGAATTCATTAAACGAACGATCAAGTTATGAAAACACGAAAAGAAAAGAAAGGGAAAAGAATAACTCACCAGCATCCGCCGCTTGATCCTCATCATCCAACTGCACGCCCGCTTCCTCTGCAGCGAGTAGCCGCATCCCCTCCTTCACCGCCGCTTGCTCCTCCTTTGAGAACTGAGCAGTAACCGCACTCAAGTTGAAAGCCTCTCCGCCTTCCTTACCCGCATTCACCCTGGCCTCCTCTAAAGCCTGGAGATACACCTTGGCCATGACCCGAGGGTAATCGTCCATCCAAGACAAGCCGCCCTCCTTCCAAGTGTGGAAGTACATATCCTGCAACATCTCATCCATCATCCCCTCGTTTTCCTCAAACTCCCTCACCCGGGCCTCGGAAGCTTGCAACTTGGTGATGGCGACGTCCCTCTCTGATTGGTATCTCAAGCAGTCAGCCTGGAGTGACCTCCTCATTTCCTCTTCCTTCAACTTGAGGGACCTCCTCATCTCCTCCATCTCCTCCTTCAACTCGGCCTGAGCCATCTCCGCAGCCTCGAGCCTCCCTGACAACTCCTCTACCCGCTCGAGATCCGCATTTCGAACCTCATCCACCGTTGCGATAGCTATGTTAATCCGTTCCCTGCAAGCGACCTCCATCTTCCGTAATTCCGCCCTACTGGCCTTCTCCATGGTCTCTTTCAGACGCTTGGAGGCTTCCTCATGCTGGGAAATCTGGATGGCTTGGTCGGCGAGTTGCTTGGCCTGATCGGCAACCTTTAACCTCAACCGAATGTTAGCACTCCCGATCTCTTCCCCGGCCTTGACCAACTTAGCATGATGCTCCATTAACTTCTTGGTCTCTGCGGCCACCCGGTCGATATTAGCCTTGGCCTCATCCCCCATGGTGACTACCCGTGTAGTAAGTAAATCAAGATCTAAAGATTTGGCCTCGTCCAGCACTCTTACCATGGGGTTGCGGGGAAGTAGGTGCTCGCCCGTGGTCTCATCGAATGAAATGTCCCGAAAACTTGGGTCTAAATCAGGATGGCCGGCAAAAGGGTCACGAGGCACGGGGCGAGGCACATCGGGACGCCTTATATGAATGACAGTAGAACTCTTGGAAGGAGGAGGAGGGGGGCAGGGCTCCGTGCTCTCCTCCGTAGTATCACGAGGAGGCTGAGTAGGGGGAGACAGAGTAGGAAGCTGCGAAGCAGAAGAAGACTCAAATAAGGAACGGCTCCGCTTCCTTTTCTGAATGCCCTCTTCGATGACCCCAAGAAGAGGGCGGTACTTGACTACGTCCCCAGTGCGATCAGTAGAAGGTTTCGCGGAAGCTCTCCTCGACTTAAATTGTTCAAGGCGGTGTCGAACATCCGACGTTTTACCCGCCTGGCCTGCCCCTGGAATAAAGAACAAGTGTTACGAACATACAATAATCCGCAATTCAAAAAAATGTGCTAAGTTAAAAAGAAAGAAAAGTGAGGAGACACATCTATTATACAAACCCGGCGGAGGAGTGGGATACTGCAATAAGTCCTGGATCTCATTCCAGGACGGAAGTGAACCGTAAAAAATTTCTAAGTCCTTATCGAAAATAGAATCGGCAGAAGACAAAAGTTCACCTTGCATCGCCGGAATCACCCTAGCTGAGGAACCCTTAGAGGATGGGTCAGTGCCAGCCACAGCTTTGCCGGTTTCCTTTGCCTTCTCCGTTCCCTTCTCCGTTTCCGACTCTCCCTCCGACTCCCCGAAGGCCCGACGGAGAGCCTCATCCAGTTCGAGGTCTTGTTCAGAGGTTAGAGCAGCAACACCACTACCACCTTGACCTTCGCCATCTCCTCCACCCTCCGACCCTTCTCCAACTTCGCCTCCTTCCCCCTCTTCTACACCTTCCTCCTCCGGGACAATCGGGCAAGTACTTGGAGAAGGGCCATCGGACTTCCTCAGTTTCTTCCCCCCGACCACGGGACGCTCTGCGAAAGGCTCCCTCTTACCGCTCTTTACCTTATCCCCCTCCTTAGCTTTAGCAGCCTTCTCCTCAGCCGTGTCTCTTTGCTTAACCACGGACTGGTGCGGTAAGATCAAATTATACTCCAAGAGGGTTGCGTTCCTGATCAAGAAGGAGGCCGACCGGTCCCGTGCCGGAATAGCCTTTAGTTCAGCAGCCATTCGCACCAAGGAATCATCCTCCACAACTGCAATACCACCTGTCGCTAGCCAGAAATAGAAGCATGTCAGAAAAAACACTACAGTCAAAACATGGAAAATATAAATGAAATCCATCTTACAGCCAGAAGTGAAAAGGCGGAAAGAAACAGCATCGTCCTTGATGAAGAACCACTCTTTCTTGAACATGGTAAACTTGGAATATAAGTCCAGAACTGGTTTGAAGGGTACGGCCGCCTCCAGACTAATATACGGAGACCCCTTCTTATAGCCTCTCAGGTTGTACAAGTATCGGATCTCCCGGTTAGAAGGAGGACGCCCGTACCTCCTCTGGAAGATGACAAAGAGGCTCACCAGGATAGCATATGAGTTAGGCTGAAGCTGGAAGGGAGCCACCTTCAAATATGTGGTGAAGCTTACTATCCAAGCGTTGATAGGGGGGATAGCGCCGCACATGCAATGGTATCTGCTAAAAGCGAAGTAGCCCTCGGGAGGATTATATGGCATCACTCCATCTCCCGGCAGCAGCATAAGAGCCCTATCTATCCCGAAGGAACGGGATATGACGTCAAGTTGCTCCTCCTTTAGGGAGCTAGGAAAGCAATCCGGGGGAGAGACCAAAAGTTCCTGTGGACCATATCCGTCCACTAGAGACCTCGGAATAGGTCGGTGTTGCCCGGATCCTGGTTGGACTGGGGGCAAGGAAGAAGAAGGCTCTCCTGTGCCTCTAGACTTCTTTCTATCCGATCGTGTTTCCGCTTTGCGAGACATTTTCTGCAACACAAGGAAAGCATGGCATTAGAACAGGGAACATAGAAAAGTAAACAAACAAGTGCGTGCAAGTGTGGGGTTTCATTCGCAAACTAAAGTTTCCAAGTTCATTCAGTTTCCAAGTTCATTCGGTTTCCAAGTTCATTCGGTTTCCAAGTTCATTCGGTTTCCAAGTACATTCGGTTTCCAAGTTCATTCGGTTTCCATCACATTCGGTCATCATGTTCATTCGGTGGTGCTATATCGAGTGCATTCGGTGCACAAGGCATTCGGCCCCAAGGCCGTAGTCCCATTCGGTGAAGCGAAGACATACGTGTGTATTCGGTAATAAGTATATACCTGGTTCGGTATAAGGTTGGTTCGGCAAACACCTGGTTCGGCAATGAAGTGGTTCGGCGCTTGTTGATTCGGTAAAGAAAAACTAAGGGGGTGTAGCCCCTATATATAGACGGTGACAATACCACCGGACCAAACGATTCGGCCTAACGGACCAATCCCCAGCCGAATGAAACCTTCAACCTCTCTACACCGGACCAACCAAGCACCGAATAAAAGTATCCCTCCTACCACATGCCAAATGAAACCCTCCATACCGGATCAACCCTTAACCGAATGAAAACCACACCTACCTCGGATCAAACGAAAACATATACCTACTCAACGCCAAATGGAGCTGTATCTACCAGCAGAAACTAAAAACTAGTGGCGTGCAAAGCGCCTCCCTCAGATAAGTACCAAACTCCAGAACTAACTAATAAAATAAGATTATGATAACGATGAATAAGTCGTAAAATCCTCACCGACGTGGATTAAATCGTTTACACGTGTACGCGACCTCGAATGGTCCATAGGCACGCTCTGAATGGCTATTAACCCTACCATCGTGGGAATTTACACTTTGACACGCATTTTTAAGCCCATCGGTCAAATGGATATTTGATAATTGTGAAATGGCTAAGCTACTTACACATGTACGGGGTCGCGAACGATCCCTAGGCATGCTCTGAGCTGGCGATAAACCACCTTGGCAAACGACCCAGGGACCCACTCTAACGTGAACCTGGCATCGACGATGCTAAGCCCCTTCGGGGCACACTTGCTCGTCCCGAGCAACACAGTTCACTTCATCTCAGATATTCCGACCACGAACGGTCGTTATTTGAAACCACACTAAAACTGTAAATTCCTTTGCAGGACATCAGCAGGATACGAACGTCCAGCCCATGGCGTTACGAAACAAGCCTTTCTATCACCGGGAAACAAAGTGCGACACGTGCAAGCACGCGCCCCACTTTGGGGGGCAAATGTTGGGCGAATTCTCACCCAGAAGACCTCGAGACTAAGAAGCATTGGTTTCACCCGGAGTCGCGACCCACTCTTCATCCAGCAAGGACAAGGGTCCATTCGGCATGATCATCCGGTAGCCGGACCAACCATATTCGGGCAAATCTCAAGTGCCATTCGGCATGCCCATCCGGTAGCCGAACCAACTCCCCTGCTACAGCCGGACCACCACCACCGAACCACCTACATAACCGGACCAAACGACTACCGGTCCACATTCTCACACTCCTACCACCGGACCAGGCAAGCACCGAACCAACCCTCTCCTTTCCCCTGCCGGTCCACATGCACACCTACCACCGGTCCAAGCTCATAGCCGAATGAAGCCTTGCCGAACCAGAAGATTGCCAGTCCAGATTGCTTCAGCCCGGGCCCACCAGCAGCTATATGCTTCCAAGGCCCCTGCCCTCAACCTCACTCTATAAATAGAGGGGCAGGGGTACAACAATGGCAGACAAGTTTGAGAGCTCAAGCAAGGAAGGAACTTTCAAACTACTTTCATACACTTGTATACAACGCATTGTACTTGTAACCTGAAAGAAAGAAGATAATAACATATAAAGTGGACGTAGGCACATTCTGGCCGAACCACTATAAATCTGTGTGTCTTTTATATTTCAGCCCCTACTTTTCTCATATTTACATACTCATCTAAAATCATTGAAAATTACATATAATCAACTAAATAATACGACTTGGAGGTGTTTGTCCATTTTTTGTGCAAACAATATCCATAGGGTGCAACATCTACGGTGCAAGATGCAACATCCGTCCAAAATGACGAAACAGTGCACGACCTTTAGAAATGGGTGCATGGATTGGAAACGGTGCAGTACTATGGTGCATCACTCTCCAGCGATGGTAAATCATAGACCAACCACGGGAATTCCCTTTTACAGAAAAATCCACGTGACGCAAAAACGAAGGGTAAAAGACTTCCATGACTCGATTGAGGTTCGGATAGGATTTTTTGGGTATGAAACTAACCAGTGATGGCTAAAAGCCGTCACAGCTGTAGAACTCACAGATACCTTCGTTTTGACAGGTTATGGCTCCCGTAATTCTAAACGAGCCAAGAGTTATGGCCCTCCGAAGAATCGATATCCACAGGGTGCAACATCTACGGTGCAAGGTGCAACATCCGTACAAAATGAAGAAACAGTGCCGTACGACCTTTAGAAATGGGTGCATGGATTGGAAACGGTGCAGTACCATGGTGCACCACTCTCCAGCGTTGGTAAATCATAGACCAACCACGGGGATCCCGTTTTACAGAAAAAATCCACGTGATGAAAAAACGAAGGGTAAAACACTTCCTTGACCCAATTGAGGTTCGGATAGGATTTTTTCGGTATGAAACTAACCAGTGACGGCTGAAAGCTGTCACAGATGTAGAACTCACAGATACGTTCGTTTTGACTGGTTGTGGCTCCCGTAACTCTAAACGAGGCAAGAGTTATGGTCCTCCGAAGAATCGATATCCACAGGGTGCAACATCTACGGTGCAAGGTGCAACATCCGTCCAAAATGACGAAACAACGCCGTACGACCTTTAGAAATGGGTGCATGGATTGGAAACGGTGCAGTACCATGGTGCACCACTCTCCAGCGTTGGTTAATCATAGACCAGCCACGGGGATCCCGTTTTACATAAAAAATCCACGTGACGAAAAAACGAAGGGTAAAAAACTTCCTTGACCCGATTGAGGTTCGGATAGGATTTTTTGGGTATGAAACTAACCAATGACGGCTGAAAGCAGTCACAGCAGTAGAACTCACAGATACCTTTGTTTTGACTAGTTGTGGCTCCCGTATCTCTAAACGAGCCAAGAGTTATGGCCCTCCGAAGAATCGATATCCATAGGGTGCAACATCTACGGTGCAAGGTGCAACATCCGTCCAAAATGACGAAACAGTGCCGTACGACCTTTAGAAATGGGTGCATGGATTGGAAACGGTGCAGTACCATGGTGCATCACTCTCCAGCGATGGTAAATCATAGACCAGCCACGGGAATTCCCTTTTACAGAAAAATCCACGTGACGAAAAAACGAAGGGTAAAAAGCTTCCATGACCCGATTGAGGTTCGGATAGGATTTTTTGGGTATGAAACTAACCAGTGACGGCTGAAAGCTGTCAAAGCTGTAGATCTCACAGATACCTTCGTTTTCACTGGTTATGGCTCCCGTAACTCTAAACGAGCCAAGAGTTATGGCCCTCCGAAGAATCGATATCCACAGGGTGCAACATCTACGGTGCAAGGTGCAACATCCGTCCAAAATGACGAAACAGTGTCGTACGACCTTTAGAAATGGGTGCATGGATAGGAAACGGTGCAGTACCATGGTGCACCACTCTCCAGCGTTGGTAAATCATAGACCAGCCACGGGGATCCCGTTTTACAGAAAAAATCCACGTGACGAAAAAACGAAGGGTAAAAAACTTCCATGACCCGATTGAGGTTCGGATAGGATTTTTTGGGTATGAAACTAACCAGTGACGGCTGAAAGCGGTCATAGCTGTAGAACTCACACATACCTTCGTTTTGACTGGTTGTGGCTCCCGTATCTCCAAATGAGCCAAGAGTTATGGCCCTCCGAATAATCGATATCCATAGGGTGCAACATCTACGGTGCAAGGTGCAACATCCGTCCAAAATGACGAAACGGTGCCGTACGACATTTAGAAATGGGTGCATGGATTTGAAACAGTGCAGTACCATGGTGTACCACTCTCCAGCGATGGTAAATCATAGACCAGGCGCGGGAATTCCCTTTTACGGAAAAAATCCACGTGACGAAAAAACGAAGGGTAAAAAACTTCCATGACCCGATTGAGGTTCGGATAGGATTTTTTAGGTATGAAACTAACCAGTGACGGCTGAAAGCTGTCACAGATGTAGAACTCACAGATACCTTCGTTTTGACTGGTTGTGGCTCCCGTAACTCTAAACGAGCCAAGAGTTATGGCCCTCCGAAGAATCGATATCCATAGGGTGCAACATCTACGGTGCAAGGTGCAACATCCGTCCAAAATGACGAAACAGTGCCGTACGACCTTTAGAAATGGGTGCATGGATTGGAAACGGTGCAGTACCATGGTGCATCACTCTCCAGCGATGGTAAATCATAGACCAGCCACGGGAATTCCCTTTTACAGAAAAATCCACGTGACGAAAAAACGAAGGGTAAAAAACTTCCATGACCCGATAGAGGTTCGGATAGGATTTTTTGGGTATGAAACTAACCAGTGATGGCTAAAACCCATCACAGCTGTAGAACTCACAGATACCTTCGTTTTGACAGGTTATGGCTCCCGTAACTCTAAACGAGCCAAGAGTTATGGCCCTCCGAAGAATCGATATCCACAGGGTGCAACATCTACGGTGCAAGGTGCAACATCCGTCCAAAATGACGAAACAGTGCCGTACGACCTTTAGAAATGGGTGCATGGATTGGAAACGGTGCAGTACCATGGTGCACCACTCTCCAGCGTTGGTAAATCATAAACCAGCCACGGGGATCCCGTTTTACAGAAAAAATCGACGTGACGAAAAAACGAAGGGTAAAAAACTTCCATGACCCGATTGAGGTTCGGATAGGATTTTTTGGGTATGAAACTAACCAGTGACGGCTGAAAGCTGTCACAGCTGTAGTACTCACAGATACCGTCGTTTTGACTGGTTCTGGCTCCCGTAACTGTAAACGAGCCAAGAGTTATGGCCCTCCGAAGAATCGATATCCAGAGGGTGCAACATCTACGGTGCAAGGTGCAACATCCGTCCAAAATGAAGAAACAGTGCCGTACGACCTTTAGAAATGGGTGCATGTATTGGAAACAGTGCAGTACCATGGTGCACCACTCTCCAGTGATGGTAAATCATAGACCAGCCACGGGAATTCTCTTTTACAGAAAAATCCACGTGACGAAAAAATGAAGGGTAAAAAACTTCTGTGACCCGATTGAGGTTCGGATAGGATTTTTTGGGTATGAAACTAACCAGCGACGGCTGAAAGCCGTCATAGCTATAGAACTCACAGATACCTTCGTTTTGACTGGTTGTGGCTCCCGTAACTCTAAACGAGCCAAGAGTTATGGCCCTCCGAAGAATCGATATCCACAGGGTGCAACTTCTACGGCGCAAGGTGCAACATCCGTCCAAAATGACGAAACAGTGCCGTACGACCTTTAGAAATGGGTGCATGGATTGGAAACGGTGCAGTACCATGGTGCACCACTCTCCAGCATTGGTAAATCATAGACCAGCCACGGGGATCCCGTTTTACAGAAAAAATCCACGTGACGAAAAAACGAAGGGTAAAAAACTTCCATGACCCGATTGAGGTTCGGATAGGATTTTTTGGGTATGAAACTAACCAGTGACGGCTGAAAGCCGTCATAGCTGTAGATCTCACAGATACCTTCGTTTTCACTGGTTATGGCTCCCGTAATTCTAAACGAGCCAAGAGTTATGGCCCTCCGAAGAATCGATATCCATAGGGTGCAACATCTACGGTGCAAGGTGCAACATCCGTCCAAAATGACGAAACGGTGCCGTACGAAATTTAGAAATGGGTGCATGGATTTGAAACAGTGCAGTACCATGGTGTACCACTCTCCAGCGATGGTAAATAATAGACCAGACGCGGGAATTCCCTTTTACAGAAAAAATCCACGTGACGAAAAAACGAAGGGTAAAAAACCTCCATGACCCGATTGAGGTTCGGATAGGTTTTTTTCGGTATGAAACTAACCAGTGACGGCTGAAAGCTGTCACAGATGTAGAACTCACAGATACCTTCGTTTTGACTGGTTGCGGCTCTCGTAACTCTAAACGAGCCAAGAGTTATGGCCCTCCGAAGAATCGATATCCATAGGGTGCAACATCTACGGTGCAAGGTGCAACATCCGTCCAAAATGACGAAACAGTGCCGTACGACCTTTAGAAATGGGTGCATAGATTGGAAACAGTGCAGTACCATGGTGCATCACTCTCCAGCGATGGTAAATCATAGACCAGCCACGGGAATTCCCTTTTACAGAAAAATCCACGTGACGAAAAAACGAAGGGTAAAAAGCTTCCATGACCCGATTGAGGTTCGGATAGGATTTTTTGGGTATGAAACTAACCAGTGATGGCTAAAAGCAGTCACAGCTGTAGAGCTCACAGATACCTTCGTTTTGACAGGTTATGGCTCCCGTAACTCTAAACGAGCCAAGAGTTATGGCCCTCCGAAGAATCGATATCCACAGGGTGCAACATCTACGGTGCAAGGTGCAACATCCGTCCAAAATGACGAAACAGTGCCGTACGACCTTTAGAAATGGGTGCATGGATTGGAAACGGTGCAGTACCATGGTGCACCACTCTCCAGCGTTGGTAAATCATAAACCAGCCACGGGGATCCCGTTTTACAGAAAAAATCCACGTGACGAAAAAACAAAGGGTAAAAAACTTCCATGACCCGATTGAGGTTCGGATAGGATTTTTTGGGTATGAAACTAACCAGTGACGGCTGAAAGCTGTCACAGCTGTAGTACTCACAGATACCGTCGTTTTGACTGGTTGTGGCTCCCGTAACTGTAAACGAGCCAAGAGTTATGGCCCTCCGAAGAATCGATATCCATAGGGTGCAACATCTACGGTGCAAGGTGCAACATCCGTCCAAAATGAAGAAACAGTGCCGTACGACCTTTAGAAATGGGTGCATGTATTGGAAACAGTGCAGTACCATGGTGCACCACTCTCCAGTGATGGTAAATCATAGACCAGCCACGGGAATTCTCTTTTACAGAAAAATCCACGTGACGAAAAAACGAAGGGTAAAAAACTTCCGTGACCCGATTGAGGTTCGGATAGGATTTTTTAGGTATGAAACTAACCAGCGACGGCTGAAAGCCGTCATAGCTATAGAACTCACAGATACCTTCGTTTTGACTGGTTGTGGCTCCCGTAACTCTAAACGAGCCAAGAGTTATGGCCCTCCGAAGAATCGATATCCACAGGGTGCAACATCTACGGTGCAAGGTGCAACATCCGTCCAAAATGACGAAACAGTGCCGTACGACCTTTAGAAATGGGTGCATGGATTGGAAACGGTGCAGTACCATGGTGCACCACTCTCCAGCATTGGTAAATCATAGACCAGCCACGGGGATCCCGTTTTACAGAAAAAATCCACGTGACGCAAAAACGAAGGGTAAAAAACTTCCATGACCCGATTGAGGTTCGGATAGGATTTTTTGGGTATGAAACTAATCAGTGACGGCTGAAAGCTGTCATAGCTGTAGATCTCACAGATACCTTCGTTTTCACTGGTTATGGCTCCCGTAATTCTAAACGAGCCAAGAGTTATGGCCCTCCGAAGAATCGATATCCATAGGGTGCAACATCTACGGTGCAAGGTGCAACATCCGTCCAAAATGACGAAACGGTGCCGTACGAAATTTAGAAATGGGTGCATGGATTTGAAAC
Source organism: Allium cepa (assembly GCA_030765085.1). Lineage (NCBI taxonomy): Eukaryota > Viridiplantae > Streptophyta > Magnoliopsida > Asparagales > Amaryllidaceae > Allium > Allium cepa. The sequence goes on along the minus strand of CM060943.1, from coordinate 28,428,752 downwards.
AGTGCAGTACCATGGTGTACCACTCTCCAGCGATGGTAAATCATAGACCAGGCGCGGGAATTCCCTTTTACAGAAAAAATCCACGTGACGAAAAAACGAAGGGTAAAAAACTTCCATGACCCGATTGAGGTTCGGATAGGATTTTTTCGGTATGAAACTAACCAGTGACGGCTGAAAGCTGTCACAGATGTAGAACTCACAGATACCTTCGTTTTGACTGGTTGTGGCTCCCGTAACTCTAAACGAGCCAAGAGTTATGGCCCTCCGAAGAATCGATATCCATAGGGTGCAACATCTATGGTGCAAGGTGCAACATCCGTCCAAAATGACGAAACAGTGCCGTACGACCTTTAGAAATGGGTGCATGGATTGGAAACGGTGCAGTACCATGGTGCATCACTCTCCAGCGATGGTAAATCATAGACCAGCCACGGGAATTCCCTTTTACAGAAAAATCCACGTGACGAAAAAACGAAGGGTAAAAAACTTCCATGACCCGATTGAGGTTCGGATAGGATTTTTTGGGTATGAAACTAACCAGTGACGGCTGAAAGCTGTCACAGCTGTAGTACTCACAGATACCGTCGTTTTGACTGGTTGTGGCTCCCGTAACTGTAAACGAGCCAAGAGTTATGGCCCTCCGAAGAATCGATATCCATAGGGTGCAACATCTACGGTGCAAGGTGCAACATCCGTCCAACATGAAGAAAAAGTGCCGTACGACCTTTAGAAATGGGTGCATGTATTGGAAACAGTGCAGTACCATGGTGCACCACTCTCCAGTGATGGTAAATCATAGACCAGCCACGGGAATTCTCTTTTACAGAAAAATCCACGTGACGAAAAAACGAAGGGTAAAAAACTTCCGTGACCCGATTGAGGTTCGGATAGGATTTTTTAGGTATGAAACTAACCAGCGACGGCTGAAAGCCGTCATAGCTATAGAACTCACAGATACCTTCGTTTTGACTGGTTGTGGCTCCCGTAACTCTAAACGAGCCAAGAGTTATGGCCCTCCGAAGAATCGATATCCACAGGGTGCAACATCTACGGTGCAAGGTGCAACATCCGTCCAAAATGACGAAACAGTGCCGTACGACCTTTAGAAATGGGTGCATGGATTGGAAACGGTGCAGTACCATGGTGCACCACTCTCCAGCATTGGTAAATCATAGACCAGCCACGGGGATCCCGTTTTACAGAAAAAATCCACGTGACGCAAAAACGAAGGGTAAAAAACTTCCATGACCCGATTGAGGTTCGGATAGTATTTTTTGGGTATGAAACTAATCAGTGACGGCTGAAAGCTGTCATAGCTGTAGATCTCACAGATACCTTCGTTTTCACTGGTTATGGCTCCCGTAATTCTAAACGAGCCAAGAGTTATGGCCCTCCGAAGAATCGATATCCATAGGGTGCAACATCTACGGTGCAAGGTGCAACATCCGTCCAAAATGACGAAACGGTGCCGTACGAAATTTAGAAATGGGTGCATGGATTTGAAACAGTGCAGTACCATGGTGTACCACTCTCCAGCGATGGTAAATCATAGACCAGGCGCGGGAATTCCCTTTTACAGAAAAAATCCACGTGACGAAAAAACGAAGGGTAAAAAACTTCCATGACCCGATTGAGGTTCGGATAGGATTTTTTCGGTATGAAACTAACCAGTGACGGCTGAAAGCTGTCACAGATGTAGAACTCACAGATACCTTCGTTTTGACTGGTTGTGGCTCCCGTAACTCTAAACGAGCCAAGAGTTATGGCCCTCCGAAGAATCGATATCCATAGGGTGCAACATCTATGGTGCAAGGTGCAACATCCGTCCAAAATGACGAAACAGTGCCGTACGACCTTTAGAAATGGGTGCATGGATTGGAAACGGTGCAGTACCGTGGTGCATCACTCTCCAGCGATGGTAAATCATAGACCAGCCACGGGAATTCCCTTTTACAGAAAAATCCACGTGACGAAAAAACGAAGGGTAAAAAACTTCCATGACCCGATTGAGGTTCGGATAGGATTTTTTGGGTATGAAACTAACCAGTGATGGCTAAAAGCCGTCACAGCTGTAGAACTCACAGATACCTTCGTTTTGACAGGTTATGGCTCCCGTAACTCTAAACGAGCCAAGAGTTATGGCCCTCCGAAGAATCGATATCCACAGGGTGCAACATCTACGGTGCAAGGTGCAACATCCGTCCAAAATGACGAAACAGTGCCGTACGACCTTTAGAAATGGGTGCATGGATTGGAAACGGTGCAGTACCATGGTGCACCACTCTCCAGCGTTGGTAAATCATAAACCAGCCACGGGGATCCCGTTTTACAGAAAAAATCCACGTGACGAAAAAACGAAGGGTAAAAAACTTCCATGACCCGATTGAGGTTCGGATAGGATTTTTTGGGTATGAAACTAACCAGTGACGGCTGAAAGCTGTCACAGCTGTAGTACTCACAGATACCGTCGTTTTGACTGGTTGTGGCTCCCGTAACTGTAAACGAGCCAAGAGTTATGGCCCTCCGAAGAATCGATATCCATAGGGTGCAACATCTACGGTGCAAGGTGCAACATCCGTCCAAAATGAAGAAACAGTGCCGTACGACCTTTAGAAATGGGTGCATGTATTGGAAACAGTGCAGTACCATGGTGCACCACTCTCCAGTGATGGTAAATCATAGACCAGCCACGGGAATTCTCTTTTACAGAAAAATCCACGTGACGAAAAAACGAAGGGTAAAAAACTTCTGTGACCCGATTGAGGTTCGGATAGGATTTTTTGGGTATGAAACTAACCAGCGACGGCTGAAAGCCGTCATAGCTATAGAACTCACAGATACCTTCGTTTTGACTGGTTGTGGCTCCCGTAACTCTAAACGAGCCAAGAGTTATGGCCCTCCGAAGAATCGATATCCACAGGGTGCAACATCTACGGTGCAAGGTGCAACATCCGTCCAAAATGACGAAACAGTGCCGTACGACCTTTAGAAATGGGTGCATGGATTGGAAACGGTGCAGTACCATGGTGCACCACTCTCCAGCATTGGTAAATCATAGACCAGCCACGGGGATCCCGTTTTACAGAAAAAATCCACGTGACGAAAAAACGAAGGGTAAAAAACTTCCATGACCCGATTGAGGTTCGGATAGGATTTTTTGGGTATGAAACTAACCAGTGATGGCTGAAACCGGTCATAGCTGTAGAACTCACAAATACCTTCGTTTTGACTGGTTGTGGCTCCCGTAACTCTAAACGAGCCAAGAGTTATGGTCCTCCGAAAAATCGATATTCATAGGGTGCAACATCTACGGTGCAAGGTGCAACTTCCGTCCAAAATGACGAAGCGGTGCCGTACGACATTTAGAAATGGGTGCATGGATTTGAAACAGTGCAGTACCATGGTGCACCACTCTCCAGCGATGGTAAATCATAGACCAGGCGCGGGAATTCCCTTTTACAGAAAAAATCCACGTGACGAAAAAACGAAGGGTAAAAAACTTCCATGACCCGATTGAGGTTCGGATAAGATTTTTTAGGTATGAAACTAACCAGTGACGGCTGAAAGCTGTCACAGATGTAGAACTCACAGATACCTTCGTTTTGACTGGTTGTGGCTCCCGTAACTCTAAACGAGCCAAGAGTTATGGCCCTCCGAAGAATCGATATCCATAGGGTGCAACATCTACGGTGCAAGGTGCAACATCCGTCCAAAATGACGAAACAGTGCCGTACGACCTTTAGAAATGGGTGCATGGATTGGAAACGGTGCAGTACCATGGTGTATCACTCTCCATCGATGGTAAATCATAGACCAGCCACGGGAATTCCCTTTTACAGAAAAATCCACGTGACGAAAAAACGAAGGGTAAAAAACTTCCACGACCCGATTGAGGTTCGGATAGGATTTTTTGGGTATGAAACTAACCAGTGATGGCTAAAAGCCATCACAGCTGTAGAACTCACAGTTACCTTCGTTTTGACAGGTTATGACTCCCGTAACTCTAAACGAGCCAAGAGTTATGGCCCTCCGAAGAATCGATATCCACAGGATGCAACATCTATGGTGCAAGGTGCAACATCCGTCCAAAATGACGAAACAGTGTCGTACGACCTTTATAAATGGGTGCATGGATTGGAAACGGTGCAGTACCATGGTGCACCACTCTCCAGCGTTGGTAAATCATAGACCAGCCACGGGGATCCCGTTTTACAGAAAAAATCCACGTGACGAAAAAACGAAGGGTAAAAAACTTCCATGACCCGATTGAGGTTCGGATAGGATTTTTTGGGTATGAAACTAACCAGTGACGGCTGAAAGCAGTCATAGCTGTAGATCTCACAGATACCTTCGTTTTGACTGGTTATGGCTCCCGTAATTCTAAACGAGCCAAGAGTTATGGCCCTCGGAAGAATCGATATCCACAGGGTGCAACATCTACGGTGCAAGGTGCAACATCCGTTCAAAATGACGAAACAGTGCCGTACGACATTTAGAAATGGGTGCATGGATTTGAAACAGTGCAGTACCATGGTGCAACACTCTCCAGCTATGGTAAATCATAGACCAGCCGCGGGAATTCCCTTTTACAGAAAAAATCCACGTGACGAAAAAACGAAGGGTAAAAAACTTCCATGACCCGATTGAGGTTCGGATAGGATTTTTTAGGTATGAAACTAGCCAGTGACGGCTGAAAGCTGTCACAAATGTAGAAATCACAAATACCTTCATTTTGACTGGTTGTGGCTCCCGTAACTCTAAACGAGCCAAGAGTTATGGCCCTCCGAAGAATCGATATCCATAGGGTGCAACATCTACGGTGCAAGATGCAACATCCGTCCAAAATGACGAAACAGTGCACGACCTTTAGAAATGGGTGCATGGATTGGAAACGGTGCAGTACTATGGTGCATCACTCTCCAGCGATGGTAAATCATAGACCAGCCACGGGAATTCCCTTTTACAGGAAAATCCACGTGACGAAAAAACGAAGGGTAAAAGACTTCCATGACCCGATTGAGGTTCGGATAGGATTTTTTGGGTATGAAACTAACCAGTGATGGCTAAAAGCCGTCACAGCTGTAGTACTCACAGATACCGTCGTTTTGACTGGTTGTGGCTCCCGTAACTGTAAACGAGCCAAGAGTTATGGCCCTCCGAAGAATCGATATCCATAGGGTGCAACATCTACGGTGCAAGGTGCAACATCCGTCCAAAATGAAGAAACAGTGCCGTACGACCTTTAGAAATGGGTGCATGTATTGGAAACAGTGCAGTACCATGGTGCACCACTCTCCAGTGATGGTAAATCATAGACCAGCCACGGGAATTCTCTTTTACAGAAAAATCCACGTGACGAAAAAACGAAGGGTAAAAAACTTCCGTGACCCGATTGAGGTTCGGATAGGATTTTTTGGGTATGAAACTAACCAGCGACGGCTGAAAGCTGTCATAGCTCTAGAACTCACAGATACCTTCGTTTTGACTGGTTGTGGCTCCCGTAACTCTAAACGAGCCAAGAGTTATGGCCCTCCGAAGAATCGATATCCACAGGGTGCAACATCTACGGTGCAAGGTGCAACATCCGTCCAAAATGACGAAACAGTGCCGTACGACCTTTAGAAATGGGTGCATGGATTGGAAACGGTGCAGTACCATGGTGCACCACTCTCCAGCATTGGTAAATCATAGACCAGCCACGGGGATCCCGTTTTACAGAAAAAATTCACGTGACGAAAAAACGAAGGGTAAAAAACTTCCATGACCCGATTGAGGTTCGGATAGGATTTTTTGGGTATGAAACTAAACAGTGACGGCTGAAAGCTGTCATAGCTGTAGATCTCACAGATACCTTCGTTTTCACTGGTTATGGCTCCCGTAATTCTAAACAAGCCAAGAGTTATGGCCCTTCGAAGAATCGATATCCATAGGGTGCAACATCTACGGTGCAAGGTGCAACATCCGTCCAAAATGACGAAACGGTGCCGTACGAAATTTAGAAATGGGTGCATGGATTTGAAACAGTGCAGTACCATGGTGTACCACTCTCCAGCGATGGTAAATCATAGACCAGGCGCGGGAATTCCCTTTTACAGAAAAAATCCACGTGACGAAAAAACGAAGGGTAAAAAACTTCCATGACCCGATTGAGGTTCGGATAGGATTTTTTCAGTATGAAACTAACCAGTGACGGCTGAAAGCTGTCACAGATGTAGAACTCACAGATACCTTCGTTTTGACTGGTTGTGGCTCCCGTAACTCTAAACGAGCCAAGAGTTATGGCCCTCCGAAGAATCGATATCCATAGGGTGCAACATCTACGGTGCAAGGTGCAACATCCGTCCAAAATGACGAAACAGTGCCGTACGACCTTTAGAAATGGGTGCATGGATTGGAAACGGTGCAGTACCATGGTGCACCACTCTCCAGCGTTGGTAAATCATAAACCAGCCACGGGGATCCCGTTTTACAGAAAAAATCCACGTGACGAAAAAACGAAGGGTAAAAAACTTCCATGACCCGATTGAGGTTCGGATAGGATTTTTTGGGTATGAAACTAACCAGTGACGGCTGAAAGCTGTCACAGCTGTAGTACTCACAGATACCGTCGTTTTGACTGGTTGTGGCTCCCGTAACTGTAAACGAGCCAAGAGTTATGGCCCTCCGAAGAATCGATATCCACAGGGTGCAACATCTACGGTGCAAGGTGCAACATCCGTCCAAAATGACGAAACAGTGCCGTACGACCTTTAGAAATGGGTGCATGGATTGGAAACGGTGTAGTACCATGGTGCACCACTCTCCAGCGTTGGTAAATCATAAACCAGCCACGGGGATCCCGTTTTACAGAAAAAATCCACGTGACGAAAAAACGAAGGGTAAAAAACTTCCATGACCCGATTGAGGTTCGGATAGGATTTTTTGGGTATGAAACTAACCAGTGACGGCTGAAAGCTGTCACAGCTGTAGTACTCACAGATACCATCGTTTTGACTGGTTGTGGCTCCCGTAACTGTAAACGAGCCAAGAGTTATGGCCCTCCGAAGAATCGATATCCATAGGGTGCAACATCTACGGTGCAAGGTGCAACATCCGTCCAAAATGAAGAAACAGTGCCGTACGACCTTTAGAAATGGGTGCATGTATTGGAAACAGTGCAGTACCATGGTGCACCACTCTCCAGTGATGGTAAATCATAGACCAGCCACGGGAATTCTCTTTTACAGAAAAATCCACGTGACGAAAAAACGAAGGGTAAAAAACTTCCGTGACCCGATTGAGGTTCGGATAGGATTTTTTGGGTATGAAACTAACCAGCGACGGCTGAAAGCCGTCATAGCTATAGAAATCACAGATACCTTCGTTTTGACTGGTTGTGGCTCCCGTAACTCTAAACGAGCCAAGAGTTATGGCCCTCCGAAGAATCGATATCCACAGGGTGCAACATCTACGGTGCAAGGTGCAACATCCGTCCAAAATGACGAAACAGTGCCGTACGACCTTTAGAAATGGGTGCATGGATTGGAAACGGTGCAGTACCATGGTGCACCACTCTCCAGCGTTGGTAAATCATAGACCAACCACGGGGATCCCGTTTTACAGAAAAAATCCAGGTGACGAAAAAACGAAGGGTAAAAAACTTCCATGACCCGATTGAGGTTCGGATAGGATTTTTTGGGTATGAAACTAACCAGTGATGGCTGAAACCTGTCATAGCTGTAGAACTCACAAATACCTTCGTTTTGACTGGTTGTGGCTCCCGTAACTCTAAACGAGCCAAGAGTTATGGCCCTCCGAAAAATCGATATCCACAGGGTGCAACATCTACGGTGCAAGGTGCAACATCCGTCCAAAATGACGAAACGGTGCCGTACGACATTTAGAAATGGGTGCATGGATTTGAAACAGTGCAGTACCATGGTGCACCACTCTCCAGCGATGGTAAATCATAGACCAGGCGCGGGAATTCCCTTTTACAGAAAAAATCCACGTGACGAAAAAACGAAGGGTAAAAAACTTCCATGACCCGATTGAGGTTCGGATAAGATTTTTTAGGTATGAAACTAACCAGTGACGGCTGAAAGCTGTCACAGATGTAGAACTCACAGATACCTTCGTTTTGACTGGTTGTGGCTCCCGTAACTCTAAACGAGCCAAGAGTTATGGCCCTCCGAAGAATCGATATCCATAGGGTGCAACATCTACGGTGCAAGGTGCAACATCCGTCCAAAATGACGAAACGGTGCCGTACGACATTTAGAAATGGGTGCATGGATTTGAAACAGTGCAGTACCATGGTGCACCACTCTCCAGCGATGGTAAATCATAGACCAGGCGCGGGAATTCCCTTTTACAGAAAAAATCCACGTGACGAAAAAACGAAGGGTAAAAAACTTCCATGACCCGATTGAGGTTCGGATAAGATTTTTTAGGTATGAAACTAACCAGTGACGGCTGAAAGCTGTCACAGATGTAGAACTCACAGATACCTTCGTTTTGACTGGTTGTGGCTCCCGTAACTCTAAACGAGCCAAGAGTTATGGCCCTCCGAAGAATCGATATCCATAGGGTGCAACATCTACGGTGCAAGGTGCAACATCCGTCCAAAATGACGAAACAGTGCCGTACGACCTTTAGAAATGGGTGCATGGATTGGAAACGGTGCAGTACCATGGTGTATCACTCTCCATCGATGGTAAATCATAGACCAGCCACGGGAATTCCCTTTTACAGAAAAATCCACGTGACGAAAAAACGAAGGGTAAAAAACTTCCACGACCCGATTGAGGTTCGGATAGGATTTTTTGGGTATGAAACTAACCAGTGATGGCTAAAATCCATCACAGCTGTAGAACTCACAGATACCTTCGTTTTGACAGGTTATGACTCCCGTAACTCTAAACGAGCCAAGAGTTATGGCCCTCCGAAGAATCGATATCCACAGGATGCAACATCTATGGTGCAAGGTGCAACATCCGTCCAAAATGACGAAACAGTGTCGCACGACCTTTATAAATGGGTGCATGGATTGGAAACGGTGCAGTACCATGGTGCACCACTCTCCAGCGTTGGTAAATCATAGACCAGCCACGGGGATCCCGTTTTACAGAAAAAATTCACGTGACGAAAAAACGAAGGGTAAAAAACTTCCATGACCCGATTGAGGTTCGGATAGGATTTTTTGGGTATGAAACTAACCAGTGACGGCTGAAAGCTGTCATAGCTGTAGATCTCACAGATACCTTCGTTTTGACTGGTTATGGCTCCCGTAATTCTAAACGAGCCAAGAGTTATGGCCCTCGGAAGAATCGATATCCACAGGGTGCAACATCTACGGTGCAAGGTGCAACATCCGTTCAAAATGACGAAACAGTGCCGTACGACATTTAGAAATGGGTGCATGGATTTGAAACAGTGCAGTACCATGGTGCAACACTCTCCAGCTATGGTAAATCATAGACCAGCCGCGGGAATTCCCTTTTACAAAAAAAATCCACGTGACGAAAAAACGAAGGGTAAAAAACTTCCATGACCCGATTGAGGTTCGGATAGGATTTTTTATGTATGAAACTAACCAGTGACGGCTGAAAGCTGTCACAAATGTAGAAATCACAGATACCTTCATTTTGACTGGTTGTGGCTCCCGTAACTCTAAACGAGCCAAGAGTTATGGCCCTCCGAAGAATCGATATCCATAGGGTGCAACATCTACGGTGCAAGATGCAACATCCGTCCAAAATGACGAAACAGTGCACGACCTTTAGAAATGGGTGCATGGATTGGAAACGGTGCAGTACTATGGTGCATCACTCTCCAGCGATGGTAAATCATAGACCAACCACGGGAATTCCCTTTTACAGAAAAATCCACGTGACGCAAAAACGAAGGGTAAAAGACTTCCATGACTCGATTGAGGTTCGGATAGGATTTTTTGGGTATGAAACTAACCAGTGATGGCTAAAAGCCGTCACAGCTGTAGAACTCACAGATACCTTCGTTTTGACAGGTTATGGCTCCCGTAATTCTAAACGAGCCAAGAGTTATGGCCCTCCGAAGAATCGATATCCACAGGGTGCAACATCTACGGTGCAAGGTGCAACATCCGTACAAAATGAAGAAACAGTGCCGTACGACCTTTAGAAATGGGTGCATGGATTGGAAACGGTGCAGTACCATGGTGCACCACTCTCCAGCGTTGGTAAATCATAGACCAACCACGGGGATCCCGTTTTACAGAAAAAATCCACGTGATGAAAAAACGAAGGGTAAAACACTTCCTTGACCCAATTGAGGTTCGGATAGGATTTTTTCGGTATGAAACTAACCAGTTGTTGGGCGAGTTTTCACCCAGAAGATCTCGAAACCGAGAAGTCACAGTTTCACCCGGGCTCGCGACCTCCACACAAGGCTCAATACCTGCGTAGAAGTCCATCCGGTATTCTCCATGTATAAGTTCATTCGGCATAAGGTCATTCGGCTATAAGCTCCCATTCGGCCACAAACCAACATTCCACACTCTCCATCCGGCCAGCACGTCATCCGGTCAAGCTCCTACCGAACCAACCTATACCGAACCAAACATTCCCCACTACTACCGGACGAGACCATTGCCGGTCCAAAGCCCACACCTCGTTATCACCGAACCAACTACTCACAACACAATACCGGACCAGCCCTACCACCTCTACACTCATCACCACCGGTCCACACTTATTGCCGAACCGCACCTGCCACCGGACCAAACTCCATGCCGAATGACATCCGCCGAACCAGGTGATTACCAGTCCAGATTGCTTCAGCCCGGGCCCACCAGCAGTTATATACTTCCAAGACCCCTGCCCCCTACCTCACTCTATAAATAGAGGGGCAGGGGTACAACAATGGCAGACAAGTTTGAGAGCTCAAGCAAGGAAGGAACTTTCAAACTACTTTCATACACTTGTATACAACGCATTGTACTTGAAATCTGGAAGAAAAGAGATAATAACATATAAAGTGGACGTAGGCACATTCTGGCCGAACCACTATAAATCTGCGTGTCTTTTACATTTCAGCCCTTACTTTTCTCATATTTACATACTCATCTAAAATCATTGAAAATCACATATAATCAACTAAATAATACGACTTGGAGGTGTTTGTCCATTTTTTGTGCAAACATTTTTGGTGCTTTCACTGAGAACTGAACTCAAGCTTCATCTTCTCCCACTCAACCTTTTTCCTAACGACATCACTCGTTGCTTAGAGATCATGCCTTCCAAACAGAGAAGGGATGTTAACAAAGGAAAGAACATCGCAACTAGCAGCCTTCCAGATCCAGCAATCCCAGATCAGCCCACTTCAACAGCAGTACCAGATGAAAATCAGGAAAATCCAACTGGTCCCGCAACGGAACAACCAATCACTAGGGCAGATCTGGACAGGGTTGTGGCTGAAGTAACTAACCGCTTCACATCCCAACAAGAAACTTTGGTGGACCAACTCATGACACGCTTAAGGGACGCTGAAGAGTCCAACCGCAACACTGAATCATGGGGTGAATCCCAATCCGGAGGATCCCGGAGGCAACAAAGGTCTTCACTCTTCGAACAAGCTATCAACAGGAAAAACGATGATAGGGGCCGCGCCCGGACTCAGCCCGAATTCCGACTCGAGGAAGCCCTTGGAACCGAACCTAGCGGGGGAGGCACCAGGCGAGGGTCGGATGTAGCTGAGCCAGTCATGCCACCTAATCATAGAAACCCCGCTGAACGGAGCCGAGCTAGAACCCAGCCCGAAGTTGACCCCATGGATGTGCTCGAAACAGAACCCCACAGGGGAAGATCAAGGCAGGGGGCAACTGTAGCTGGTCCTAGCGTGCATCCAAGCAGCCAAAGACAACCACTGGATAATGCTAGAGGTGATAGACTGTACCATCCCTACAGGTCATCTGGACGAGATAGATCCCGCAGGGAAGAACCGAGCTCATTTTTGTCCGCTCCAAGTTCTGACGAGCGGATGGCACGATTATTCAGAGAATGTGTCCAACGGGAGCAGAGGGACCGGGGAATAGGCGCTAGGGTCACCAGTCCCTTTACCCGAAATATCGAAACTGCCATCACTCCCCGGGAATGGAAAATGCCAACCATGGAACCTTACAAAGGAACTTCCGACCCCATCGTACACCTGCAGAGATACACCCAGCATATGCTCATGAGTGGAGCAACAGAAGGAGTATTATGTAAATGCTTTCCGCTATTCCTATCAGATCTAGCTACCTCCTGGTTCTGCCATCTACCCCAAGGATCCATCAACTCATGGGAGATGTTAAAAGAAAGGTTTATTAGCCAGTTCCGCATCCATGTGGAACAACCCAGGGATGCTTATTCTCTATCCAATGTCAAACAGAAAACCGGAGAGACGCTACAACAATATCTAACACGGTTCAACGCCGCAGCGGCAGCAGTTCAAGATGCCGATGAAAAACTCACTCTGATGGCCCTCTGTAGTGGTGTGCATCCAGACACCAAGTTTGCCAGAAGATTAACTAAGGAAAAACCAGTTACCTTGCCTGATTTCTTCCATGAAGCTGGAAAGTATATGAGACTTGAAGACGCCGCTACGGAGAGGCAGCCAGGGCAACAAGGCAAGATAATTCAGGACAAGGTTCCCACTGCAGCTAAGGACGCTCGAAGAAATGAATCTAGAGACAATGCTGGGGGCAGAAAGGGTGAGAAGCGCCAATATCGACCAGGGCCAAGATTTGACTCCTACACTCCTTTGAATGAAACAATCGAAAACATCTACCTAGCCACTCAGGGCGAACTCGGATACAAGCGCCCCCCGCACAAGAAAGAATCAGATAACGCACTCAAGTCCGGAAAGTTCTGTCGCTTCCACGAATCCCACGGACATGACACCAATGAATGCCACCATCTTCGGGACTTGATCGAAGAACACATTAGAAGAAGAAGACTGGAACGTTATGTGAAAAGTCAGAACAGGACTCCAACTCCTGCCAATGAGAACTCAAAGCAACCCCTCCCAGAAGTAGGCGAAGGGAGTCGCAACAATCACAACACCAGTGGCTCTAGTCAAGAGAAGATAGTAGTCCTTACCATCTCAGGAGGACCACACATTGCCGACAGAAGTTGGGCAGAGATGGAAAGGTACGGCAAGTCGCTTAGAAATGCTGAAGGATATGTTAACTCCATTACGGAGGAACGCCACCCGAAACGAAAAGAAAACAATGACATTGTATTCAGTAGGCATGATTTGGAAGGAAGGCAGTACCCACATATGGATCCCATGGTCATCTCTGCCTGGTTTGGTCCAGCTAAAGTTTTTCGGATTCTAATAGACACGGGAAGCTCCGTAAACATCTTGTTCAAACATGCTTTCGACAAAATGAAGTTATCAATGAAGGATGTGTCTCCCTGCGACAAACCACTGCACGGTTTCACTGGAGATGCAAAAATACCCCTCGGGCAACTTGACCTCTTCGTCGAAATAGGAAGTCATCCCCGCTCCGTGGTGCGAAAACAAACGTTCGTGCTAATAGAGAACCACTCGGCTTACAACGCCTTCTTGGGGAGACCAGCCTTGTCTGACTTCCAAATTGTCCTAGCCCCCTGGTGCCTGAAGATGAAATTCCCGACAGACAACGGAATAGGAGAAGTAGAAGGAGATCAAGACGCTGCCCGAGACTGCTATGTAACTGAGCTTCGCAACAACCACAGAAAGAATAAAGGAAAAGATGCAGAGACTACTCTCTGCATGAAAAGCTTGGAGGCATAGCAGCTAAAGAAAGCCCCTCCTCTTCGATACACAAGCGATCCCTTCAATGAACTAGACCCCCGGGATAAAGAGGAGGAGGCTACCGCCGAGCCTGCAGAGGCTATGGAATTCGTATCTGTAGATAAGCACGATTCAAGTAAACTATTAAAAATCGGATCTCAGCTGAAAACGGAATTAAAGGGTCAACTCATTGACTTTCTCCGCCACAACTTAGATGTATTTGCGTGGACCCACGCCGATATGACAGGAATCTCTCCAGACGTAGCGTGCCACATGTTGAACATCGATCCCACCAAGGTACCAGTAAAGCAGAAAAAGAGGAGCATGGGGGCAGAGCGATCAGCAGCCCTTGATGAGGAAGTAAAAAATCTACTTGCTAATGACTTCATACGGGAAGCCATCTACCCAGAATGGATCGCTAACCCAGTGCTAGTAAAAAAGGCCAATGGAAAGTGGCGAACATGTATTGACTTCTCCAATCTGAATGACGCTTGCCCGAAAGACTGCTTCCCACTTCCCCGAATTGACCAACTCGTGGACAGCACAGCTGGGCACGAACTCCTATCTTTTATGGACGCCTACTCCGGATATAACCAGATCCCCATGCACGCTCCCGATCAGGACCACACTAGCTTCATCACCGACCGCGGATTATATTGTTACAAAGTCATGCCTTTTGGACTCAAAAATGCTGGAGCTACCTATCAACGCCTCGTCAACAAAATGTTCGCAGAACTGATAGGACGTACTATGGAAGTATATGTGGATGACATGTTGGTGAAGTCCAGGAAAGCCAACGACCATGTAAGCCATCTGGACGATATGTTTCGGGTACTTCGCCGATATGGAATGAAGCTGAATCCTCTAAAGTGCTCCTTCGGAGTATCATCGGGAAAATTCTTAGGATTCATCGTCCACGCCAGAGGAATCGAAGCAAACCCTGAACAAATCCGAGCTTTAAAAGAAATAAGGATACCTTCCACTCGAAAAGAAATGCAGAGCCTAAACGGAAAGGTGGCCGCCCTAAGCAGATTCATTTCCAAGGCAACTGACAAGTGTGTCCCTTTCTTCGAAGCACTCAAGAAAGACAAAGGGAGGTTCGAGTGGACCGACGAATGCTTAAAAGCCTTCCTCAACCTAATCGAACACCTTCAGAGACCACCAGTACTCTCAACTCCAAATGAAGGTGAAGTGTTATACCTATACCTCGCTGTATCATCTCATGCTCTAAGCGCCGCCTTGGTAAGAGAAGAAGACCGCACACAACGTCCGGTTTACTTTGTAAGCAAGAGATTTACGGGGGCAGAAGCCAGATATCCTAAACTTGAGAAGTTAGCATATTGTTTATTGATCGCGTCACGGAAACTGCGACACTACTTCCAGTCTCACTCCATCAGGGTTCTAACCGATCAACCACTAAGACAAGTGCTCCATCGTCCTGACACTTCTGGGCGACTCCTCAAATGGTGCATCGAACTAAGTCAGTATGATATCACCTACCATCCCCGCACCGCTATCAAAGGACAAGCCATGGCTGATTTCATTGCCGAATTCACTACCAACGAAGGCAAGGAACAATCCGAAGTAGCAAAAAACATCAAGTGGAACCTCTTTGTAGACGGAGCATCGAACGAACAAGGCTCGGGGGCAGGTGTTGTGATCGTCACCCCCAGGGGAAGAAAGTTGTACTATGCATTAAGATTGGAGTTCACGGCCACTAACAACGATGCTGAATATGAAGCAGTAATAGCGGGATTGGAACTGGCCCTAGAAATTGGGATCAATTCCTTATGTATTCATAGTGATTCTCAGCTTATCGTAAACCAGGTACTAGGAGAATTCCAGACTCGAGGAGAGCGGCTCACAGCATACCTAAAGAAAACCAGACTGCTGCTCGATCGATTGGACCATTATCTAATCAAACACATTCCTCGAGAAGAAAACCAAGAGGCAGATGAACTTGCAAAGCAAGCTAGTATGAAGGACAGCACCATTCCCGGAGCACTAGTAATCTCAAGGCAGCTAGCCCCGAGTTTCGAACAAGCGAATCTGATAACTGCAATCGAAGAAGGAACCTGGATGACTCCTATCCGGAAATATTTGCAAGATGGCATACTACCCGACAGGCGTGACGAAGCCAAGAAGATCTTGAGGAAAGTTCCCCACTACACAATGCAAGAAGGCATCCTCTACCGGCGTGGCTTCTCTAGCCCCCTATTAAGATGCGTCGCCGGGAGGGGAGCCAAGGAGATATTAACAAACATCCATCAGGGAGGATGCGGAGATCACACTGGAGGACAGACTTTGGCAAGAAAGATACTCCGATACGGATATTACTGGCCCACACTAAACAAAGATGCCCTAGACTTCGTTAAGAAATGCGACAGATGTCAGAAGTTCGCCAAGATCCCTCGACTACCCACAAACGAAATTACTCAAATGACCAGCCCTTGGCCCTTTGCCGTATGGGGAATTGACTTAATTGGCGAACTGCCAACGGGCCGAGGCGGAGCCAAATATGCTATAGTGGCAGTCGATTATTTCACCAAATGGGTGGAAGCGGAACCTTTAAATAAAATATCTTCAGCAAAAGTTATCAACTTCTTGATCAAAAACATTCTGTGCAGGTATGGAGTCCCCCTCAAGATCGTATCAGACAACGGACTCCAATTTGACAGCGAAGAATTTGCCGACTGGTGCCAAGAGCATGGAATTCATAAAAGCTTCTCATCAGTAGCTTACCCTCAGGCAAACGGACAAGTTGAAGCTGTCAACAAAATTCTCAAAACCCTAATCAAGAAGAAACTTGAAAAGTCAAAAGGCGCTTGGGTGGACGAACTTCCTACGGCACTATGGGCATACCGCACATCTTTCAGAACATCAACGGGACATACTCCTTTCTCTTTGGCATATGGATCGGAGGCAATGCTCCCAGTTGAGACTATTGTGCCTTCCCACCGTAGGATCCACTACAACCCAGAAGAAAACGAAGAACTCCTCCTCATGTCTTTGGATCTGATTGAGGAAAGGAGAAACGATGCAGCACTCAAAGCAGCAGCTCACAAACAAAAAGTGGCAGCACTATACAATTCCAAAGTCAAGCATCGCAGCTTACAAGAAGGAGATCTTGTCCTCAGGCGAATCTTTCCGCGCCCCGGGGCACTGGACCCCATCTGGGACGGACCATATGTAATTCACAAAGATCTCCACAACGGAGCTTACATTTTGTCAACAGTGGACGGAGAGGTGTTCCAGAGGGCATGGAACATCCGACACCTCCGTCGATACTTTTCTTAACTTGTACTGCCCATATGAAGTGAATTAACAAAGAGAATCAGTGGACGTAGGCATTTTCGTGCCGAACCACTTTAAAAAATCTTGTCTCTTTTTAACTTGTTCCTTTATGTCTTGGCTACTTGTTAAGCGTTATCCCTTTCTGTTGAACAAAATTCTATGGCATCTCCACTCAAGACGCACCGCGGCCTCATCTGGACTAGGCCTAACAGGTACGCTACGATTCTATGCACTCGCCAATGAGACTCTTTTGCCCCGGCATCCCTCTGCTGCGGGTTAACTCATTGCGCGCCTGCCCTCAAAGCCAACTGTAATGAGCCGATTATAAGTCATCATAAAGGCCGACTATAGCCGATGGCAGCTCATTACGGCGTTCGGCTCGTCGGTAACTGTGAACCTACTTTAAGCCCCAACATAAGGTGTGGCCAGCCAGGGGTAGTTCACGGCCAACGGCACCCACGCTAGCCGGCCACGGTAAATCGAATAATACCCACGATTACGGACCATAATGGTTCGGGTAGTTACCGTGCGCGATCTCGGCTCCGATGTGTCTTAAGTGCGGCTGTGGTAAAAAAGAAAGCTCCCCGCGGAGGCGTAAGATGGGTGACAAATGTCTCCAAGACCCACAGCTAGGGAAAGTGACTACAAAACCCGTTTGCCACGAACTTAAGCACATCGACGGCCTTCCGTGACTGGAAGTTTTACTTTTACTATATTTCCATTTCATTTAAATATTTTTCTCCTATCCTGTATAACAAACTCTAAAGTACAGGAAACCAAATAGGAAGCATTCACTCATGAGGCTCTAAGCCTGCGTACTGGGTGGCAGGGTGCTCAGCTATACCCGTGAACAGTTACACGAGACACTCAAAGCTACCGCCTGCGAAT
The DNA here is from genome assembly GCA_030765085.1 of Allium cepa. NCBI lineage: Eukaryota > Viridiplantae > Streptophyta > Magnoliopsida > Asparagales > Amaryllidaceae > Allium > Allium cepa. The sequence goes on along the minus strand of CM060943.1, from coordinate 28,410,794 downwards.
AAAACATGAAGGGCGGTACTCTCTTTTCTTGCACATAAATGCGTAACTATAGCTTATTCATACACCGACACTGCAACACGTGAAATTATATTTCAAGCAAAAAACTTAGCATCAAACACAACTAGAATCACAGGCATATACATAGCTATACTTCTCCAACAACGTATCTAGATAATCACAGCACAACAAGATAGTGATAACGTATTAACATAAAGAGATCAACACGTATTATAGAACTACACAAAGGCTGTCTGATGTCACAACATAACTACATGAAATTATTCGTCACAAATAATATTATTACAACACTTGAATTTTTTAGACTGACATAAACAGTGAAAAAAAAAAAAAAGAAACAAAAGGATGGCGGATGCATCCACACTCCGTCACCAACTCCCCCAGCCTACTTAGCCGCAGGATCAGGGCCCCCAGCATGTGGATCTGAAGTCCCACCTGTCCGAATCAGAAGAGGAATTCATTAAATGAACGATCAAGTTATGAAAACACGGAAGGAAAAGGAAGGGAAAAGAATAACTCACCAGCACCCGCCGCTTGATCCTCATCATCCAGCTGTACACCCGCTTCCTCTGCAGCAAGCAGCCGCATCCCCTCCTTCACCGCCGCTTGCTCCTCCTTGGAGAACTGAGCGGTAACCGCACTCAAGTTGAAAGCCTCTCCGCCTTTCTTACCCGCATTAACCCTGGCCTCCTCCAAAGCTTGAAGATATACCTTGGCCATGACCCGAGGATAGTCGTCCATCCAAGACAAGCCACCCTCCTTCCAAGTTTGGAAGTACATGTCCTGCAGCATCTCATCCATCATCCCCTCGTTCTCCTCAAACTCCCTCACCCGGGCTTCAGAAGCTTGCAGCTTGGCAACGGCGGCATCCCTCTCTGATTGGTACCTTAAGCAGTCAGCCTGGAACTTCCTCCTCATTTCCTCCTCCTTCAACTTGAGGGACCTCCTCATCTCCTCCATCTCCTCCTTCAACTCGGCCTGGGCCATCTCCGCAGCCTCGAGCCTCCCGGACAACTCCTCTACCCGCTCGAGATCCGCATTTCGAACCTCATCCACCGTTGTAATAGCCATGTTAATCCGCTCCCTGCAGGCGACCTCCATTTTCCGTAACTCCGCCCTACTTGCCTTCTCCATGGTCTCTTTCAGACGCTGGGAAGCTTCCTCATGCTGGGAGATCTGGATGGCTTGGTCGGCAAGCTGCTTGGCCTGATCGGCAACCTTTAGCCTTAACCGAATGTTAGCACTCCCAATCTCCTCCCCGGCCTTGACCAATCGAGCATGATGCTCCATTAACTTCTTAGTCTCTTCGGCCACCCGATCAATATTAGCCTTGGCCTCGTCCCCCATAGTAACTACTCGGGTAGTAAGCAGATCAAGATCTAGGGACTTGGCCTCATCCAGCACTCTTACCATGGGGTTGCGGGGAAGAAGGTGCTCGCCCGTGGCCTCATCAAATGAAATGTCCCGAAAACTTGGGTCTAAATCAGGATGGCCGGCAAAAGGGTCACGAGGCACGGGGCGAGGCACATCGGGACGCCTTATATGAATGACAGTAGAACTCTTGGAAGGAGGAGGAGGGGGGCAGGGCTCCATGCTCTCCTCCGTAGTATCAAGAGGAGGCTGAGTAGGAGGAGGCTGAACAGGAAGCTGCGAAGCAGAAGAAGACTCAAATAGGGAACGGCTCCGCTTCCTTTTCTGAATACTCTCTTCAATGACCCCGAGAAGAGGACGATACCTAACCACGTCCCCAGTACGACCAGTGGGAGGCTTCGCAGAAGCCCTTCTCGACTTGAAGTGTTCGAGGCGGTGTCGAATATCTGAAGTTTTAACCACCTGGCCTGCCCCTGGGATAACGAACGAGTGTTACGAACATACAATAATCCGCAGTTCATGAAAATGTGCTAAGTTAAAAAGAAAGAAAAGTGAGAAGACACATCTATTATACAAACCCGGCGGAGGAGTGGGATACTGCAATAAGTCCTGGATCTCATTCCAGGACGGAAGTGAACCGTAAAAAATTTCTAAGTCCCTATCGAAAATGGAATCGGCAGAAGACAAAAGTTCACCTTGCATCGCCGGGGTCACCCTAGCTGAGGAACCCTTAGAGGATGGGTCAGTGCTAACCACAGCTTTGCCGGTTTCCTCTGCCTTCTCCGTTTCCTTCTCTGTTTCCGACTCCCCCTCTGACTCCCCGAAGGCCCGACGGAGAGCCTCATCCAGTTCGAGGTCCTGCTCAGAGGTTAGAGCAGCAACACCGCTACCACCCTGACCATCGCCATCTCCTCCACCCTCCGACCCTTCTCCAACTTCACCTCCTTCCTCCTCTTCTACACCTTCCTCCTCCGGGACATCCGGGCAAGTACTTGGAGAAGGGCCATCGGACTCCTTGAGCTTCTTGCCTCCTACGACTGGACGTTGTGCAAAGGGCTTCCTCTTGCCACCCTTCGCTGTCACCCCACCTTTAGGCTGGGCAGCCTTCTCTTCTGCCGTGTCCCTCTGTTTGACTACGGACTGATGTGGGAGGATCAAATTATACGACAAGAGCCTGGCATTCCTAATCAGATAAGCAGCCGATCTGTCTCTCCCGGAAACAGCTTCAATTTCTGCTGCCATCCGAACCAAGCGATCATCTTCCACAACCGCAAAACCACCTGTCGCTAGCAAGAAATAAAAGCGCATAAGAGAGTGAATTACAGCCAAGACAGGAATTATGAGTAGAGTTTTTACTTACATCCGGAGGTAAATCGGCGAATAGAGACGGAGTCATCCCTGACAAAGAACCATTCCTTCTTGAACATGCTATACTTCGAGTATAAATCCAAAACAGGCTTGAAGGAAACGGCTGACTCCAAGCTAATATATGGGGACCCCTTCCTGTACCCCCTCAGATTGTACAGATATCGTATTTCCCGGTTGGAGGGGGCGCGCCCATATCTCTTCTGGAAGATAGCATATAAGCATACCAGAATGGCATAAGAGTTGGGCTGAAGCTGGAATGGAGCCACCTTCAGATAAGTGACGAAGCTTAGTATCCAGGCGTTGATTGGAGGAATAGCCCCGCACATGCAATGGTACCGGCTATAAGCGAAGTACCCCTCAGGGGGATCATATGGCATGACCCCTTCCCCCGGTAACAACATAAGAGCCCTGTCTATCCCAAAGGAACGGGATATAACGTCAAGTTGCTCCTCCTTTAAGGAGCTTGGGAAGCAGTCAGGGGGAGAGTTCAAAAGTTCCTGTGGACCACATCCGTCCACTAGAGACTTCGGAATAGGTCGGTGTTGCCCGGATCCTGATTGGACTGGGGGCGAGGAAGAAGAAGGCTCTCCTGTGCCTCTAGACTTCTTTCTGTCTGATCGTGTTTCCGCTTTGCGAGACATTTTCTGCAGCACAAGAAAAACACGGTGTTAGAGCAAGAAATATAGAAAGATAAACAAGCAAGTATCTAAAGAAAGCATATAAAAGCATAAGATTCCGCTCAAGGTTCAAGTATGAAGTCTCATTCGGCGGTGCAAGACGAGTTCATTCGGCACCAAACTCCAATGCTCATTCGGCATACATGTCATTCGGCATACATGTCATTCGGCATACATGTCATTCGGCATACCTCATTCGGCTATTCAATACACTCCGTACACATTCGGCAAACAGGGACATTCGGTGGCAAAGGTTCATTCGGCAGAAAGTATACATACCTGGTTCGGTATAAGCTGGTTCGGCGAAGACTTTGGTTCGGCAGCACAATATGGTTCGGCTCTACTCGTTCGGTAATGAAAAACGAGGGGGGTACGGCCTCTATATATAGGCGAGCTCAGGACCGGACCAAGGCATTCGACATACCGGACCGAATGAAAACCGAATGGAACTATCCATACCGGACCAGCCTCCAACCGAATGAAACCTGAGCCAACTCGAAACCAAATGAAGCTGCCTCTACCAGCAGAAACCAGAAACAGGGGGCACGCAGGCGCCTCACTCAGATAAGTACCGAACTCCAGAACTAACTAATAAAATGAGATTATGATAACGATGAATAAGTCGTCAAACTCTCACCGACATGGATTAAATCGTTTACACGTGTACGCGACCACGAATGGTCCATAGGCACGCTCTGAATGGCTATTAACCCTACCGTCGTGGGAATTTACACTTTGACACGCCTTTTTAAACTCATAGGTTAAACGGATATTTGGTTCTGATAATTGTGAAATGGCTAAGCAACTTACACATGTACGGGGTCGCGAACGACCCCTAGGCATGCTCTGAGCTGGCGATAAACCACCTTGGCAAACGACCCAGGGACCCACTCTAACGTGAACCTGGCATCGACAATGCTAAGCCCCCTCGGGGCACTCTAACTCGCCTCGAACGGCGCAATTCACTTCATCCCAAACATTTCGACCACGAGCGGTCATCGTTTGAAATCATACTAAAAGTGTAAATCCCTTTGCAGGACATCAACAGAATAACTCATCCAACCTGTGGCGTTACAAAGCAAGACTTCCTACCATAAAGAAACAAAGCGCGACACATGCAAGCACGTGCCCCACTTTGGGGGGCAAATGTTGGGCGAGTTTTCACCCAGAAGATCTCGAAACCGAGAAGTCACAGTTTCACCCGGGCTCGCGACCTCCACACAAGGCTCAATACCTGCGTAGAAGTCCATCCGGTATTCTCCATGTATAAGTTCATTCGGCATAAGGTCATTCGGCTATAAGCTCCCATTCGGCCACAAACCAACATTCCACACTCTCCATCCGGCCAGCACGTCATCCGGTCAAGCTCCTACCGAACCAACCTATACCGAACCAAACATTCCCCACTACTACCGGACGAGACCATTGCCGGTCCAAAGCCCACACCTCGTTATCACCGAACCAACTACTCACAACACAATACCGGACCAGCCCTACCACCTCTACACTCATCACCACCGGTCCACACTTATTGCCGAACCGCACCTGCCACCGGACCAAACTCCATGCCGAATGACATCCGCCGAACCAGGTGATTACCAGTCCAGATTGCTTCAGCCCGGGCCCACCAGCAGTTATATACTTCCAAGACCCCTGCCCCCTACCTCACTCTATAAATAGAGGGGCAGGGGTACAACAATGGCAGACAAGTTTGAGAGCTCAAGCAAGGAAGGAACTTTCAAACTACTTTCATACACTTGTATACAACGCATTGTACTTGAAATCTGGAAGAAAAGAGATAATAACATATAAAGTGGACGTAGGCACATTCTGGCCGAACCACTATAAATCTGCGTGTCTTTTACATTTCAGCCCTTACTTTTCTCATATTTACATACTCATCTAAAATCATTGAAAATCACATATAATCAACTAAATAATACGACTTGGAGGTGTTTGTCCATTTTTTGTGCAAACACCAGTGACGGCTGAAAGCTGTCACAGATGTAGAACTCACAGATACGTTCGTTTTGACTGGTTGTGGCTCCCGTAACTCTAAACGAGGCAAGAGTTATGGTCCTCCGAAGAATCGATATCCACAGGGTGCAACATCTACGGTGCAAGGTGCAACATCCGTCCAAAATGACGAAACAACGCCGTACGACCTTTAGAAATGGGTGCATGGATTGGAAACGGTGCAGTACCATGGTGCACCACTCTCCAGCGTTGGTTAATCATAGACCAGCCACGGGGATCCCGTTTTACATAAAAAATCCACGTGACGAAAAAACGAAGGGTAAAAAACTTCCTTGACCCGATTGAGGTTCGGATAGGATTTTTTGGGTATGAAACTAACCAATGACGGCTGAAAGCAGTCACAGCAGTAGAACTCACAGATACCTTTGTTTTGACTAGTTGTGGCTCCCGTATCTCTAAACGAGCCAAGAGTTATGGCCCTCCGAAGAATCGATATCCATAGGGTGCAACATCTACGGTGCAAGGTGCAACATCCGTCCAAAATGACGAAACAGTGCCGTACGACCTTTAGAAATGGGTGCATGGATTGGAAACGGTGCAGTACCATGGTGTATCACTCTCCATCGATGGTAAATCATAGACCAGCCACGGGAATTCCCTTTTACAGAAAAATCCACGTGACGCAAAAACGAAGGGTAAAAAACTTCCATGACCCGATTGAGGTTCGGATAGGATTTTTTGGGTATGAAACTAATCAGTGACGGCTGAAAGCTGTCATAGCTGTAGATCTCACAGATACCTTCGTTTTCACTGGTTATGGCTCCCGTAATTCTAAACGAGCCAAGAGTTATGGCCCTCCGAAGTATCGATATCCATAGGGTGCAACATCTACGGTGCAAGGTGCAACATCCGTCCAAAATGACGAAACGGTGCCGTACGAAATTTAGAAATGGGTGCATGGATTTGAAACAGTGCAGTACCATGGTGTACCACTCTCCAGCGATGGTAAATCATAGACCAGACGCGGGAATTCCCTGTTTCAGAAAAAATCCACGTGACGAAAAAACGAAGGGTAAAAAACCTCCATGACCCGATTGAGGTTCGGATAGGATTTTTTCGGTATGAAACTAACCAGTGACGGCTGAAAGCTGTCACAGATGTAGAACTCACACATACCTTCGTTTTGACTGGTTGTGGCTCTCGTAACTCTAAACGAGCCAAGAGTTATGGCCCTCCGAAGAATCGATATCCATAGGGTGCAACATCTACGGTGCAAGGTGCAACATCCGTCCAAAATGACGAAACAGTGCCGTACGACCTTTAGAAATGGGTGCATAGATTGGAAACAGTGCAGTACCATGGTGCATCACTCTCCAGCGATGGTAAATCATAGACCAGCCACGGGAATTCCCTTTTACAGAAAAATCCACGTGACGAAAAAACGAAGGGTAAAAAGCTTCCATGACCCGATTGAGGTTCGGATAGGATTTTTTGGGTATGAAACTAACCAGTGATGGCTAAAAGCAGTCACAGCTGTAGAGCTCACAGATACCTTCGTTTTGACAGGTTATGGCTCCCGTAACTCTAAACGAGCCAAGAGTTATGGCCCTCCGAAGAATCGATATCCACAGGGTGCAACATCTACGGTGCAAGGTGCAACATCCGTCCAAAATGACGAAACAGTGTCGTACGACCTTTAGAAATGGGTGCATGGATAGGAAACGGTGCAGTACCATGGTGCACCACTCTCCAGCGTTGGTAAATCATAGACCAGCCACGGGGATCCCGTTTTACAGAAAAAATCCACGTGACGAAAAAACGAAGGGTAAAAAACTTCCATGACCCGATTGAGGTTCGGATAGGATTTTTTGGGTATGAAACTAACCAGTGACGGCTGAAAGCGGTCATAGCTGTAGAACTCACACATACCTTCGTTTTGACTGGTTGTGGCTCCCGTATCTCTAAATGAGCCAAGAGTTATGGCCCTCCGAATAATCGATATCCATAGGGTGCAACATCTACGGTGCAAGGTGCAACATCCGTCCAAAATGACGAAACGGTGCCGTACGACATTTAGAAATGGGTGCATGGATTTGAAACAGTGCAGTACCATGGTGTACCACTCTCCAGCGATGGTAAATCATAGACCAGGCGCGGGAATTCCCTTTTACAGAAAAAATCCACGTGACGAAAAAACGAAGGGTAAAAAACTTCCATGACCCGATTGAGGTTCGGATAGGATTTTTTAGGTATGAAACTAACCAGTGACGGCTGAAAGCTGTCACAGATGTAGAACTCACAGATACCTTCGTTTTGACTGGTTGTGGCTCCCGTAACTCTAAACGAGCCAAGAGTTATGGCCCTCCGAAGAATCGATATCCATAGGGTGCAACATCTACGGTGCAAGGTGCAACATCCGTCCAAAATGACGAAACAGTGCCGTACGACCTTTAGAAATGGGTGCATGGATTGGAAACGGTGCAGTACCATGGTGCATCACTCTCCAGCGATGGTAAATCATAGACCAGCCACGGGAATTCCCTTTTACAGAAAAATCCACGTGACGAAAAAACGAAGGGTAAAAAACTTCCATGACCCGATAGAGGTTCGGATAGGATTTTTTGGGTATGAAACTAACCAGTGATGGCTAAAACCCATCACAGCTGTAGAACTCACAGATACCTTCGTTTTGACAGGTTATGGCTCCCGTAACTCTAAACGAGCCAAGAGTTATGGCCCTCCGAAGAATCGATATCCACAGGGTGCAACATCTACGGTGCAAGGTGCAACATCCGTCCAAAATGACGAAACAGTGCCGTACGACCTTTAGAAATGGGTGCATGGATTGGAAACGGTGCAGTACCATGGTGCACCACTCTCCAGCGTTGGTAAATCATAAACCAGCCACGGGGATCCCGTTTTACAGAAAAAATCGACGTGACGAAAAAACGAAGGGTAAAAAACTTCCATGACCCGATTGAGGTTCGGATAGGATTTTTTGGGTATGAAACTAACCAGTGACGGCTGAAAGCTGTCACAGCTGTAGTACTCACAGATACCGTCGTTTTGACTGGTTCTGGCTCCCGTAACTGTAAACGAGCCAAGAGTTATGGCCCTCCGAAGAATCGATATCCAGAGGGTGCAACATCTACGGTGCAAGGTGCAACATCCGTCCAAAATGAAGAAACAGTGCCGTACGACCTTTAGAAATGGGTGCATGTATTGGAAACAGTGCAGTACCATGGTGCACCACTCTCCAGTGATGGTAAATCATAGACCAGCCACGGGAATTCTCTTTTACAGAAAAATCCACGTGACGAAAAAATGAAGGGTAAAAAACTTCCGTGACCCGATTGAGGTTCGGATAGGATTTTTTGGGTATGAAACTAACCAGCGACGGCTGAAAGCCGTCATAGCTATAGAACTCACAGATACCTTCGTTTTGACTGGTTGTGGCTCCCGTAACTCTAAACGAGCCAAGAGTTATGGCCCTCCGAAGAATCGATATCCACAGGGTGCAACTTCTACGGCGCAAGGTGCAACATCCGTCCAAAATGACGAAACAGTGCCGTACGACCTTTAGAAATGGGTGCATGGATTGGAAACGGTGCAGTACCATGGTGCACCACTCTCCAGCATTGGTAAATCATAGACCAGCCACGGGGATCCCGTTTTACAGAAAAAATCCACGTGACGAAAAAACGAAGGGTAAAAAACTTCCATGACCCGATTGAGGTTCGGATAGGATTTTTTGGGTATGAAACTAACCAGTGACGGCTGAAAGCCGTCATAGCTGTAGATCTCACAGATACCTTCGTTTTCACTGGTTATGGCTCCCGTAATTCTAAACGAGCCAAGAGTTATGGCCCTCCGAAGAATCGATATCCATAGGGTGCAACATCTACGGTGCAAGGTGCAACATCCGTCCAAAATGACGAAACGGTGCCGTACGAAATTTAGAAATGGGTGCATGGATTTGAAACAGTGCAGTACCATGGTGTACCACTCTCCAGCGATGGTAAATAATAGACCAGACGCGGGAATTCCCTTTTACAGAAAAAATCCACGTGACGAAAAAACGAAGGGTAAAAAACCTCCATGACCCGATTGAGGTTCGGATAGGTTTTTTTCGGTATGAAACTAACCAGTGACGGCTGAAAGCTGTCACAGATGTAGAACTCACAGATACCTTCGTTTTGACTGGTTGCGGCTCTCGTAACTCTAAACGAGCCAAGAGTTATGGCCCTCCGAAGAATCGATATCCATAGGGTGCAACATCTACGGTGCAAGGTGCAACATCCGTCCAAAATGACGAAACAGTGCCGTACGACCTTTAGAAATGGGTGCATAGATTGGAAACAGTGCAGTACCATGGTGCATCACTCTCCAGCGATGGTAAATCATAGACCAGCCACGGGAATTCCCTTTTACAGAAAAATCCACGTGACGAAAAAACGAAGGGTAAAAAGCTTCCATGACCCGATTGAGGTTCGGATAGGATTTTTTGGGTATGAAACTAACCAGTGATGGCTAAAAGCAGTCACAGCTGTAGAGCTCACAGATACCTTCGTTTTGACAGGTTATGGCTCCCGTAACTCTAAACGAGCCAAGAGTTATGGCCCTCCGAAGAATCGATATCCACAGGGTGCAACATCTACGGTGCAAGGTGCAACATCCGTCCAAAATGACGAAACAGTGCCGTACGACCTTTAGAAATGGGTGCATGGATTGGAAACGGTGCAGTACCATGGTGCACCACTCTCCAGCGTTGGTAAATCATAAACCAGCCACGGGGATCCCGTTTTACAGAAAAAATCCACGTGACGAAAAAACAAAGGGTAAAAAACTTCCATGACCCGATTGAGGTTCGGATAGGATTTTTTGGGTATGAAACTAACCAGTGACGGCTGAAAGCTGTCACAGCTGTAGTACTCACAGATACCGTCGTTTTGACTGGTTGTGGCTCCCGTAACTGTAAACGAGCCAAGAGTTATGGCCCTCCGAAGAATCGATATCCATAGGGTGCAACATCTACGGTGCAAGGTGCAACATCCGTCCAAAATGAAGAAACAGTGCCGTACGACCTTTAGAAATGGGTGCATGTATTGGAAACAGTGCAGTACCATGGTGCACCACTCTCCAGTGATGGTAAATCATAGACCAGCCACGGGAATTCTCTTTTACAGAAAAATCCACGTGACGAAAAAACGAAGGGTAAAAAACTTCCGTGACCCGATTGAGGTTCGGATAGGATTTTTTAGGTATGAAACTAACCAGCGACGGCTGAAAGCCGTCATAGCTATAGAACTCACAGATACCTTCGTTTTGACTGGTTGTGGCTCCCGTAACTCTAAACGAGCCAAGAGTTATGGCCCTCCGAAGAATCGATATCCACAGGGTGCAACATCTACGGTGCAAGGTGCAACATCCGTCCAAAATGACGAAACAGTGCCGTACGACCTTTAGAAATGGGTGCATGGATTGGAAACGGTGCAGTACCATGGTGCACCACTCTCCAGCATTGGTAAATCATAGACCAGCCACGGGGATCCCGTTTTACAGAAAAAATCCACGTGACGCAAAAACGAAGGGTAAAAAACTTCCATGACCCGATTGAGGTTCGGATAGGATTTTTTGGGTATGAAACTAATCAGTGACGGCTGAAAGCTGTCATAGCTGTAGATCTCACAGATACCTTCGTTTTCACTGGTTATGGCTCCCGTAATTCTAAACGAGCCAAGAGTTATGGCCCTCCGAAGAATCGATATCCATAGGGTGCAACATCTACGGTGCAAGGTGCAACATCCGTCCAAAATGACGAAACGGTGCCGTACGAAATTTAGAAATGGGTGCATGGATTTGAAACAGTGCAGTACCATGGTGTACCACTCTCCAGCGATGGTAAATCATAGACCAGGCGCGGGAATTCCCTTTTACAGAAAAAATCCACGTGACGAAAAAACGAAGGGTAAAAAACCTCCATGACCCGATTGAGGTTCGGATAGGTTTTTTTCGGTATGAAACTAACCAGTGACGGCTGAAAGCTGTCACAGATGTAGAACTCACAGATACCTTCGTTTTGACTGGTTGCGGCTCTCGTAACTCTAAACGAGCCAAGAGTTATGGCCCTCCGAAGAATCGATATCCATAGGGTGCAACATCTACGGTGTGTTTGCGTAAAAAATGGCCGCAAACACCCAAAGTCGTGAAAGCACCAGTGTATGAATATAATTCAGCGATATTCAAACACAAATTACAGATCTCAGCAAATAACCCAAATATGTTTGCACAAAAGATGATCAAACAGCTCCAAGTCGTATGATTTAGTTGATTTTATGTTGTTCGTATTGATTTAGGTGGTGTATGCAAATACGTAAAAAGTAGGGGCTAAACTGTAAAAGACACACAGATTTATAGTGGTTCGGCCAAAGTGTGCCTACGTCCACTTTATATGTTATTCTCCTTTTCCAATCCGATTACAAGTACAAAGCTTGTAGTACAAGTGTATGAAAGTTGTGTGAAAGTTCCTTCCAGGTTTGAGCTCTCAAACTCGTCTCCCCTTGTTGTACCCCTGCCCCTCTATTTATAGAGTGAGGTAGGGGGCAGGGGGCTTGGAAGTATATAGCTGCTAGCGGGCCTGGGCTGAAGCAATCTGGTCCAGCATCATCTGGTTCGGCATGGCTTTCATTCGGCTATGCTTGGATAAGTTGGGGTTTGGTTCGGCCAAGGTGGTCCGATGGTGGTGTTGAAGTTGGTCCGGTAGTCTTCTGGATCGGTCGTAGTGGAAGGTTGGTTCGGTGATCACCTTGGTCCGGTGATTGGTTGGTGATAGTTTGGACCGGCTTCGGAGTCGTTTGGTTCGGTAGGACTATGGGGGAGGCCGGTCCGGTAGTGCTTGGGATGCCGAATGAGCTTGGTTTAGGGAGTGCCGAATGAACCAAGGGGAGGCCGGATATGATATGCCGAATGAAGCATGCCTTTGCTCTGCCGAATGAACTTGAGATTTTAGTGGAATTCCGGACTTATGCATGCTTGCTTGTTTATATCTCTGTACTTCCTGGTTTGTTCGTGGTGGAAACGCGTACAACATTGATATTCCAGTTTTGACCAAAAAGTGGGATAACACTTTGCCCCCCAAAACATGCCTTGTGATAACAAGGCGTGTTTTGAATAGTCCCGAATCCAATATCCAATGTCAATAGCCACATTGCCAGAGTAGATCATCCTTGACTGCTCCGAGTCGATATCCAGTTCCAAATCCAATAACCAAAGCTTGAGCCAATTCCATGTCCATCCGAACTTGACAACGGAGTCCCAAACCATCCTTATCCAATGGCCAACAACCGAATCCAGGACCTCTTTGGGTCCATGTCCAAATTTATAACCTCTCCGGGCTCTTGCCAAGCGCAATCCACACCTGACGGTCGTGATCCAGCGTCCCTGGACGTTGAGCCATGCGTAATCCATACTTGACGATCTTGGTCCAGTGTCCCTGGACGTTGAGCTAACCTCTCCGGGTTCTTGCCAAGCGTAATCCATACTTGACGATCTTGGTCCAGTGTCCCTGGACGTTGAGCTAACCTCTCCGGGTTCTTGCCAAGCGTAATCCATACTTGACGATCTTGGTCCAGTGTCCCTGGACGCTGTACAATGCCATGGCTTAAGTCCTAAGCCGAATCCTGGTCTCTCCGGACCCTTGCCAAGCATAGTCCATACTCGACGACCTGAAAATAACGATCGATAATATAGGGCCTAAGTCCTAGGCCGAATCCTGGTCACTCCGGACCCTTGCCAAGCATAGTCCATACTCGACGACCTGAATGAGTCAATTTACCATGTTCGGGCAAAGCGACTCACCCCTTGCCAGGCATAATCCATACCCGACGACCGTTTATCAAAAATCAGATAAAAATCCAATCAAAATCCAATCCAAAATCTAAATCCAAAATCCAAATCCAGAATCCAGATCAAGAATCCAAAATCCAAATCCAAAATCCAGAAAACCAGAAATCCAAACCAGCATTCAAAACCGAAAACAATCATCCAAAGGAAAATCCAAACCAAAAAGCAAGAAAAAACCAGGAGCTCAATCCGAGCTCCAAAACTGAAAACCAAAAAGAAAAGCATTGTCCAATCCAAAAGAAAAAGATAAATTTCACAAACCATAGCGTCGCAGTTTATCATCATTCAGAGCATGCCTAGGGGCCATCTCCGTCCCCGTACATGTGTAAATGACTTGGTTGCTTGCCAATAGTTTGCTACTTATTTCATATTAACCTGGTTAAGGGACGATCAACCGACCATCATTCCTGGGCCTCCCACCATCGTAGCTTGAGGTAGGCGGTGGTTGCTCCTGCCTCGCCGTTGCACTCCGCGGTCCAACATATTGTGGCAGTTGTCCATTCCTTACATGTTCCTCAACTATGTCCTTTAAGTGCCTGCAGCTGTTGGTGTCGTGTCCATCCAAATCATGGAAGAGACAGTGCCTTCCTGATGTCCTTTCCCGTTCTGTTGGTTCTCTCCTAGCCGGCCTCCGGTAGTGAAGGCGATTTCGAGTATCCAGGTATATCCGCTCCAGTGTCTCGTTCAATCCTGTGTAAGTGGAGAACTTTGGATCCTTCCAATGCTTCCTAGCATCTCCAGAATCACCGTCCAACTTCCTTTTTCCTTTGTTTTTGTCCGAACCATTGCTGGATGGTCCTCCCCCTTCAACTGCATTAACCTTTTTCAACTTTAAATCCGTACTCGCATCTTCTTGTCGAAGGAACCTTTCTGCCTCATGAAAGAATTCGTCGAGATTCCGTGGGGGATCTCGTATCAGAGATACCTTGAAATCCGAGTTCTCCCTGACTCCTGATACTGCTGCCATTAAAACCATCGATGGATCGGGCCGATCCACCGAAGCGACTGCGGCACTGAATCGAGTTAGAAAAGCTCTAAGCGATTCATCCGTCCTTTGCCTTACCGATGTCAATGTCATCACGTTCTTCGGTCTCTTGACATGAACCCGAAACTGTCCCAAAAACCTTTCCACCAATTCCCTCCAAGTCCTGATAGATCCTTCCTCCAGCTGCCTGAACCACATCGCAGCTAAGTCCGTCAAGTACAAAGGGAAGCATCGGGCCATCACCTCCTCTGATGCCCCCAGCACCTCCATGTGTCTGGTGTATCTCATCAAGTGATCCGTAGGGTCTTCCTTGCCATTGTATACCTCCACGCTAGGTAGCTTGAACTTAGGTGGATTCTGAGCCATCCTTATTTCCCGAGTGAATGGACTCCTGTTTACTCCTTCCAAGTCTCCGTTGGTCAAACCACCTCGCATAGTCTTTCTGATTATATCTACCAATCCACCGTTGTCTGTCGGGGGTTGCCCCCGAGGGAACTCCGGTACATACTCTTCATGTGTGTCGTTAGCAGCAACGTTGGTTCTAGCCTGTTGAACTCCTTCCAAAGGTTCTCCTGTGTTGAATCCTGTGGGCCTGCCCCCAATTCCTTGTTGATTGCCCTGTAGCTCTGTATCCTGTCCTCCATTGGGTTCCATAACCCTAGCTTCTTGTTCTGCATCCACAGCCGTTGTAGCTGTTCCTAAGTTCTGCATCCCTGCAGCTCTCATTTGCTCCAAGAAAGTTTGCATCATCTCCTGTTGGCTCTTCAATAACCTCTCTTGTAGTGAATTCGTGATGGCTTCCATTTCATCCCGGGTTATGTAGATTGAAGCCGGTCCTTCCTCACCTCCGGAGGATGCTTGTTGACTTCCTCCTTGCTGGCTTCTCTCAGCCCTTAGCCTTCTACTGCTTTGCCTAGTCATTGTCTTCCAAATCCAAACTTCTATCCGATGTAGTGGGAGCTGGTCCCTCTCAATGAAAGCACCAAAATGTTTGCGTAAAAAATGGCCGCAAACACCCAAAGTCGTGAAAGCACCAGTGTATGAATATAATTCAGCGATATTCAAACACAAATTACAGATCTCAGCAATATAACCCAAATATGTTTGCACAAAAGATGATCAAACAGCTCCAAGTCGTATGATTTAGTTGATTTTATGTTGTTCGTATTGATTTAGGTGGTGTATGCAAATACGTAAAAAGTAGGGGCTAAACTGTAAAAGACACACAGATTTATAGTGGTTCGGCCAAAGTGTGCCTACGTCCACTTTATATGTTATTCTCCTTTTCCAATCCGATTACAAGTACAAAGCTTGTAGTACAAGTGTATGAAAGTTGTGTGAAAGTTCCTTCCAGGTTTGAGCTCTCAAACTCGTCTCCCCTTGTTGTACCCCTGCCCCTCTATTTATAGAGTGACTAGGGGGCAGGGGGCTTGGAAGTATATAGCTGCTAGCGGGCCTGGGCTGAAGCAATCTGGTCCAGCATCATCTGGTTCGGCATGGCTTTCATTCGGCTATGCTTGGATAAGTTGGGGTTTGGTTCGGCCAAGGTGGTCCGATGGTGGTGTTGAAGTTGGTCCGGTAGTCTTCTGGATCGGTCGTAGTGGAAGGTTGGTTCGGTGATCACCTTGGTCCGGTGATTGGTTGGTGATAGTTTGGACCGGCTTCGGAGTCGTTTGGTTCGGTAGGACTATGGGGGAGGCCGGTCCGGTAGTGCTTGGGATGCCGAATGAGCTTGGTTTAGGGAGTGCCGAATGAACCAAGGGGAGGCCGGATATGATATGCCGAATGAAGCATGCCTTTGCTCTGCCGAATGAACTTGAGATTTTAGTGGAATTCCGGACTTATGCATGCTTGCTTGTTTATATCTCTGTACTTCCTGGTTTGTTCGTGGTGGAAACGCGTACAACATTGATATTCCAGTTTTGACCAAAAAGTGGGATAACACGGTGCAAGGTGCAACATCCGTCCAAAATGACGAAACAGTGCCGTACGACCTTTAGAAATGGGTGCATAGATTGGAAACAGTGCAGTACCATGGTGCATCACTCTCCAGCGATGGTAAATCATAGACCAGCCACGGGA
This sequence comes from Allium cepa, assembly GCA_030765085.1. Lineage (NCBI taxonomy): Eukaryota > Viridiplantae > Streptophyta > Magnoliopsida > Asparagales > Amaryllidaceae > Allium > Allium cepa. The sequence continues at coordinate 28,394,414 of CM060943.1, read as the reverse complement.
ATTCCCTTTTACAGAAAAATCCACGTGACGAAAAAACGAAGGGTAAAAAGCTTCCATGACCCGATTGAGGTTCGGATAGGATTTTTTGGGTATGAAACTAACCAGTGATGGCTAAAAGCAGTCACAGCTGTAGAGCTCACAGATACCTTCGTTTTGACAGGTTATGGCTCCCGTAACTCTAAACGAGCCAAGAGTTATGGCCCTCCGAAGAATCGATATCCACAGGGTGCAACATCTACGGTGCAAGGTGCAACATCCGTCCAAAATGACGAAACAGTGCCGTACGACCTTTAGAAATGGGTGCATGGATTGGAAACGGTGCAGTACCATGGTGCACCACTCTCCAGCGTTGGTAAATCATAAACCAGCCACGGGGATCCCGTTTTACAGAAAAAATCCACGTGACGAAAAAACAAAGGGTAAAAAACTTCCATGACCCGATTGAGGTTCGGATAGGATTTTTTGGGTATGAAACTAACCAGTGACGGCTGAAAGCTGTCACAGCTGTAGTACTCACAGATACCGTCGTTTTGACTGGTTGTGGCTCCCGTAACTGTAAACGAGCCAAGAGTTATGGCCCTCCGAAGAATCGATATCCATAGGGTGCAACATCTACGGTGCAAGGTGCAACATCCGTCCAAAATGAAGAAACAGTGCCGTACAACCTTTAGAAATGGGTGCATGTATTGGAAACAGTGCAGTACCATGGTGCACCACTCTCCAGTGATGGTAAATCATAGACCAGCCACGGGAATTCTCTTTTACAGAAAAATCCACGTGACGAAAAAACGAAGGGTAAAAAACTTCCGTGACCCGATTGAGGTTCGGATAGGATTTTTTAGGTATGAAACTAACCAGCGACGGCTGAAAGCCGTCATAGCTATAGAACTCACAGATACCTTCGTTTTGACTGGTTGTGGCTCCCGTAACTCTAAACGAGCCAAGAGTTATGGCCCTCCGAAGAATCGATATCCACAGGGTGCAACATCTACGGTGCAAGGTGCAACATCCGTCCAAAATGACGAAACAGTGCCGTACGACCTTTAGAAATGGGTGCATGGATTGGAAACGGTGCAGTACCATGGTGCACCACTCTCCAGCATTGGTAAATCATAGACCAGCCACGGGGATCCCGTTTTACAGAAAAAATCCACGTGACGCAAAAACGAAGGGTAAAAAACTTCCATGACCCGATTGAGGTTCGGATAGGATTTTTTGGGTATGAAACTAATCAGTGACGGCTGAAAGCTGTCATAGCTGTAGATCTCACAGATACCTTCGTTTTCACTGGTTATGGCTCCCGTAATTCTAAACGAGCCAAGAGTTATGGCCCTCCGAAGAATCGATATCCATAGGGTGCAACATCTACGGTGCAAGGTGCAACATCCGTCCAAAATGACGAAACGGTGCCGTACGAAATTTAGAAATGGGTGCATGGATTTGAAACAGTGCAGTACCATGGTGTACCACTCTCCAGCGATGGTAAATCATAGACCAGGCGCGGGAATTCCCTTTTACAGAAAAAATCCACGTGACGAAAAAACGAAGGGTAAAAAACTTCCATGACCCGATTGAGGTTCGGATAGGATTTTTTCGGTATGAAACTAACCAGTGACGGCTGAAAGCTGTCACAGATGTAGAACTCACAGATACCTTCGTTTTGACTGGTTGTGGCTCCCGTAACTCTAAACGAGCCAAGAGTTATGGCCCTCCGAAGAATCGATATCCATAGGGTGCACCATCTATGGTGCAAGGTGCAACATCCGTCCAAAATGACGAAACAGTGCCGTACGACCTTTAGAAATGGGTGCATGGATTGGAAACGGTGCAGTACCATGGTGCATCACTCTCCAGCGATGGTAAATCATAGACCAGCCACGGGAATTCCCTTTTACAGAAAAATCCACGTGACGAAAAAACGAAGGGTAAAAAACTTCCATGACCCGATTGAGGTTCGGATAGGATTTTTTGGGTATGAAACTAACCAGTGACGGCTGAAAGCTGTCACAGCTGTAGTACTCACAGATACCGTCGTTTTGACTGGTTGTGGCTCCCGTAACTGTAAACGAGCCAAGAGTTATGGCCCTCCGAAGAATCGATATCCATAGGGTGCAACATCTACGGTGCAAGGTGCAACATCCGTCCAACATGAAGAAAAAGTGCCGTACGACCTTTAGAAATGGGTGCATGTATTGGAAACAGTGCAGTACCATGGTGCACCACTCTCCAGTGATGGTAAATCATAGACCAGCCACGGGAATTCTCTTTTACAGAAAAATCCACGTGACGAAAAAACGAAGGGTAAAAAACTTCCGTGACCCGATTGAGGTTCGGATAGGATTTTTTAGGTATGAAACTAATCAGCGACGGCTGAAAGCCGTCATAGCTATAGAACTCACAGATACCTTCGTTTTGACTGGTTGTGGCTCCCGTAACTCTAAACGAGCCAAGAGTTATGGCCCTCCGAAGAATCGATATCCACAGGGTGCAACATCTACGGTGCAAGGTGCAACATCCGTCCAAAATGACGAAACAGTGCCGTACGACCTTTAGAAATGGGTGCATGGATTGGAAACGGTGCAGTACCATGGTGCACCACTCTCCAGCATTGGTAAATCATAGACCAGCCACGGGGATCCCGTTTTACAGAAAAAATCCACGTGACGCAAAAACGAAGGGTAAAAAACTTCCATGACCCGATTGAGGTTCGGATAGGATTTTTTGGGTATGAAACTAATCAGTGACGGCTGAAAGCTGTCATAGCTGTAGATCTCACAGATACCTTCGTTTTCACTGGTTATGGCTCCCGTAATTCTAAACGAGCCAAGAGTTATGGCCCTCCGAAGAATCGATATCCATAGGGTGCAACATCTACGGTGCAAGGTGCAACATCCGTCCAAAATGACGAAACGGTGCCGTACGAAATTTAGAAATGGGTGCATGGATTTGAAACAGTGCAGTACCATGGTGTACCACTCTCCAGCGATGGTAAATCATAGACCAGGCGCGGGAATTCCCTTTTACAGAAAAAATCCACGTGACGAAAAAACGAAGGGTAAAAAACTTCCATGACCCGATTGAGGTTCGGATAGGATTTTTTCGGTATGAAACTAACCAGTGACGGCTGAAAGCTGTCACAGATGTAGAACTCACAGATACCTTCGTTTTGACTGGTTGTGGCTCCCGTAACTCTAAACGAGCCAAGAGTTATGGCCCTCCGAAGAATCGATATCCATAGGGTGCAACATCTATGGTGCAAGGTGCAACATCCGTCCAAAATGACGAAACAGTGCCGTACGACCTTTAGAAATGGGTGCATGGATTGGAAACGGTGCAGTACCGTGGTGCATCACTCTCCAGCGATGGTAAATCATAGACCAGCCACGGGAATTCCCTTTTACAGAAAAATCCACGTGACGAAAAAACGAAGGGTAAAAAACTTCCATGACCCGATTGAGGTTCGGATAGGATTTTTTGGGTATGAAACTAACCAGTGATGGCTAAAAGCCGTCACAGCTGTAGAACTCACAGATACCTTCGTTTTGACAGGTTATGGCTCCCGTAACTCTAAACGAGCCAAGAGTTATGGCCCTCCGAAGAATCGATATCCACAGGGTGCAACATCTACGGTGCAAGGTGCAACATCCGTCCAAAATGACGAAACAGTGCCGTACGACCTTTAGAAATGGGTGCATGGATTGGAAACGGTGCAGTACCATGGTGCACCACTCTCCAGCGTTGGTAAATCATAAACCAGCCACGGGGATCCCGTTTTACAGAAAAAATCCACGTGACGAAAAAACGAAGGGTAAAAAACTTCCATGACCCGATTGAGGTTCGGATAGGATTTTTTGGGTATGAAACTAACCAGTGACGGCTGAAAGCTGTCACAGCTGTAGTACTCACAGATACCGTCGTTTTGACTGGTTGTGGCTCCCGTAACTGTAAACGAGCCAAGAGTTATGGCCCTCCGAAGAATCGATATCCATAGGGTGCAACATCTACGGTGCAAGGTGCAACATCCGTCCAAAATGAAGAAACAGTGCCGTACGACCTTTAGAAATGGGTGCATGTATTGGAAACAGTGCAGTTCCATGGTGCACCACTCTCCAGTGATGGTAAATCATAGACCAGCCACGGGAATTCTCTTTTACAGAAAAATCCACGTGACGAAAAAACGAAGGGTAAAAAACTTCCGTGACCCGATTGAGGTTCGGATAGGATTTTTTGGGTATGAAACTAACCAGCGACGGCTGAAAGCCGTCATAGCTATAGAACTCACAGATACCTTCGTTTTGACTGGTTGTGGCTCCCGTAACTCTAAACGAGCCAAGAGTTATGGCCCTCCGAAGAATCGATATCCACAGGGTGCAACATCTACGGTGCAAGGTGCAACATCCGTCCAAAATGACGAAACAGTGCCGTACGACCTTTAGAAATGGGTGCATGGATTGGAAACGGTGCAGTACCATGGTGCACCACTCTCCAGCATTGGTAAATCATAGACCAGCCACGGGGATCCCGTTTTACAGAAAAAATCCACGTGACGAAAAAACGAAGGGTAAAAAACTTCCATGACCCGATTGAGGTTCGGATAGGATTTTTTGGGTATGAAACTAACCAGTGATGGCTGAAACCGGTCATAGCTGTAGAACTCACAAATACCTTCGTTTTGACTGGTTGTGGCTCCCGTAACTCTACACGAGCCAAGAGTTATGGTCCTCCGAAAAATCGATATTCATAGGGTGCAACATCTACGGTGCAAGGTGCAACTTCCGTCCAAAATGACGAAGCGGTGCCGTACGACATTTAGAAATGGGTGCATGGATTTGAAACAGTGCAGTACCATGGTGCACCACTCTCCAGCGATGGTAAATCATAGACCAGGCGCGGGAATTCCCTTTTACAGAAAAAATCCACGTGACGAAAAAACGAAGGGTAAAAAACTTCCATGACCCGATTGAGGTTCGGATAAGATTTTTTAGGTATGAAACTAACCAGTGACGGCTGAAAGCTGTCACAGATGTAGAACTCACAGATACCTTCGTTTTGACTGGTTGTGGCTCCCGTAACTCTAAACGAGCCAAGAGTTATGGCCCTCCGAAGAATCGATATCCATAGGGTGCAACATCTACGGTGCAAGGTGCAACATCCGTCCAAAATGACGAAACAGTGCCGTACGACCTTTAGAAATGGGTGCATGGATTGGAAACGGTGCAGTACCATGGTGTATCACTCTCCATCGATGGTAAATCATAGACCAGCCACGGGAATTCCCTTTTACAGAAAAATCCACGTGACGAAAAAACGAAGGGTAAAAAACTTCCACGACCCGATTGAGGTTCGGATAGGATTTTTTGGGTATGAAACTAACCAGTGATGGCTAAAAGCCATCACAGCTGTAGAACTCACAGTTACCTTCGTTTTGACAGGTTATGACTCCCGTAACTCTAAACGAGCCAAGAGTTATGGCCCTCCGAAGAATCGATATCCACAGGATGCAACATCTATGGTGCAAGGTGCAACATCCGTCCAAAATGACGAAACAGTGTCGTACGACCTTTATAAATGGGTGCATGGATTGGAAACGGTGCAGTACCATGGTGCACCACTCTCCAGCGTTGGTAAATCATAGACCAGCCACGGGGATCCCGTTTTACAGAAAAAATCCACGTGACGAAAAAACGAAGGGTAAAAAACTTCCATGACCCGATTGAGGTTCGGATAGGATTTTTTGGGTATGAAACTAACCAGTGACGGCTGAAAGCAGTCATAGCTGTAGATCTCACAGATACCTTCGTTTTGACTGGTTATGGCTCCCGTAATTCTAAACGAGCCAAGAGTTATGGCCCTCGGAAGAATCGATATCCACAGGGTGCAACATCTACGGTGCAAGGTGCAACATCCGTTCAAAATGACGAAACAGTGCCGTACGACATTTAGAAATGGGTGCATGGATTTGAAACAGTGCAGTACCATGGTGCAACACTCTCCAGCTATGGTAAATCATAGACCAGCCGCGGGAATTCCCTTTTACAGAAAAAATCCACGTGACGAAAAAACGAAGGGTAAAAAACTTCCATGACCCGATTGAGGTTCGGATAGGATTTTTTAGGTATGAAACTAGCCAGTGACGGCTGAAAGCTGTCACAAATGTAGAAATCACAGATACCTTCATTTTGACTGGTTGTGGCTCCCGTAACTCTAAACGAGCCAAGAGTTATGGCCCTCCGAAGAATCGATATCCATAGGGTGCAACATCTACGGTGCAAGATGCAACATCCGTCCAAAATGACGAAACAGTGCACGACCTTTAGAAATGGGTGCATGGATTGGAAACGGTGCAGTACTATGGTGCATCACTCTCCAGCGATGGTAAATCATAGACCAGCCACGGGAATTCCCTTTTACAGGAAAATCCACGTGACGAAAAAACGAAGGGTAAAAGACTTCCATGACCCGATTGAGGTTCGGATAGGATTTTTTGGGTATGAAACTAACCAGTGATGGCTAAAAGCCGTCACAGCTGTAGTACTCACAGATACCGTCGTTTTGACTGGTTGTGGCTCCCGTAACTGTAAACGAGCCCAGAGTTATGGCCCTCCGAAGAATCGATATCCATAGGGTGCAACATCTACGGTGCAAGGTGCAACATCCGTCCAAAATGAAGAAACAGTGTCGTACGACCTTTAGAAATGGGTGCATGTATTGGAAACAGTGCAGTACCATGGTGCACCACTCTCCAGTGATGGTAAATCATAGACCAGCCACGGGAATTCTCTTTTACAGAAAAATCCACGTGACGAAAAAACGAAGGGTAAAAAACTTCCGTGACCCGATTGAGATTCGGATAGGATTTTTTGGGTATGAAACTAACCAGCGACGGCTGAAAGCTGTCATAGCTCTAGAACTCACAGATACCTTCGTTTTGACTGGTTGTGGCTCCCGTAACTCTAAACGAGCCAAGAGTTATGGCCCTCCGAAGAATCGATATCCACAGGGTGCAACATCTACGGTGCAAGGTGCAACATCCGTCCAAAATGACGAAACAGTGCCGTACGACCTTTAGAAATGGGTGCATGGATTGGAAACGGTGCAGTACCATGGTGCACCACTCTCCAGCATTGGTAAATCATAGACCAGCCACGGGGATCCCGTTTTACAGAAAAAATTCACGTGACGAAAAAACGAAGGGTAAAAAACTTCCATGACCCGATTGAGGTTCGGATAGGATTTTTTGGGTATGAAACTAAACAGTGACGGCTGAAAGCTGTCATAGCTGTAGATCTCACAGATACCTTCGTTTTCACTGGTTATGGCTCCCGTAATTCTAAACAAGCCAAGAGTTATGGCCCTTCGAAGAATCGATATCCATAGGGTGCAACATCTACGGTGCAAGGTGCAACATCCGTCCAAAATGACGAAACGGTGCCGTACGAAATTTAGAAATGGGTGCATGGATTTGAAACAGTGCAGTACCATGGTGTACCACTCTCCAGCGATGGTAAATCATAGACCAGGCGCGGGAATTCCCTTTTACAGAAAAAATCCACGTGACGAAAAAACGAAGGGTAAAAAACTTCCATGACCCGATTGAGGTTCGGATAGGATTTTTTCAGTATGAAACTAACCAGTGACGGCTGAAAGCTGTCACAGATGTAGAACTCACAGATACCTTCGTTTTGACTGGTTGTGGCTCCCGTAACTCTAAACGAGCCAAGAGTTATGGCCCTCCGAAGAATCGATATCCATAGGGTGCAACATCTACGGTGCAAGGTGCAACATCCGTCCAAAATGACGAAACAGTGCCGTACGACCTTTAGAAATGGGTGCATAGATTGGAAACAGTGCAGTACCATGGTGCATCACTCTCCAGTGATGGTAAATCATAGACCAGCCACGGGAATTCCCTTTTACAGAAAAATCCACGTGACGAAAAAACGAAGGGTAAAAAGCTTCCATGACCCGATTGAGGTTCGGATAGGATTTTTTGGGTATGAAACTAACCAGTGATGGCTAAAAGCAGTCACAGCTGTAGAGCTCACAGATACCTTCGTTTTGACAGGTTATGGCTCCCGTAACTCTAAACGAGCCAAGAGTTATGGCCCTCCGAAGAATCGATATCCACAGGGTGCAACATCTACGGTGCAAGGTGCAACATCCGTCCAAAATGACGAAACAGTGCCGTACGACCTTTAGAAATGGGTGCATGGATTGGAAACGGTGTAGTACCATGGTGCACCACTCTCCAGCGTTGGTAAATCATAAACCAGCCACGGGGATCCCGTTTTACAGAAAAAATCCACGTGACGAAAAAACGAAGGGTAAAAAACTTCCATGACCCGATTGAGGTTCGGATAGGATTTTTTGGGTATGAAACTAACCAGTGACGGCTGAAAGCTGTCACAGCTGTAGTACTCACAGATACCATCGTTTTGACTGGTTGTGGCTCCCGTAACTGTAAACGAGCCAAGAGTTATGGCCCTCCGAAGAATCGATATCCATAGGGTGCAACATCTACGGTGCAAGGTGCAACATCCGTCCAAAATGAAGAAACAGTGCCGTACGACCTTTAGAAATGGGTGCATGTATTGGAAACAGTGCAGTACCATGGTGCACCACTCTCCAGTGATGGTAAATCATAGACCAGCCACGGGAATTCTCTTTTACAGAAAAATCCACGTGACGAAAAAACGAAGGGTAAAAAACTTCCGTGACCCGATTGAGGTTCGGATAGGATTTTTTGGGTATGAAACTAACCAGCGACGGCTGAAAGCCGTCATAGCTATAGAAATCACAGATACCTTCGTTTTGACTGGTTGTGGCTCCCGTAACTCTAAACGAGCCAAGAGTTATGGCCCTCCGAAGAATCGATATCCACAGGGTGCAACATCTACGGTGCAAGGTGCAACATCCGTCCAAAATGACGAAACAGTGCCGTACGACCTTTAGAAATGGGTGCATGGATTGGAAACGGTGCAGTACCATGGTGCACCACTCTCCAGCGTTGGTAAATCATAGACCAACCACGGGGATCCCGTTTTACAGAAAAAATCCAGGTGACGAAAAAACGAAGGGTAAAAAACTTCCATGACCCGATTGAGGTTCGGATAGGATTTTTTGGGTATGAAACTAACCAGTGATGGCTGAAACCTGTCATAGCTGTAGAACTCACAAATACCTTCGTTTTGACTGGTTGTGGCTCCCGTAACTCTAAACGAGCCAAGAGTTATGGCCCTCCGAAAAATCGATATCCACAGGGTGCAACATCTACGGTGCAAGGTGCAACATCCGTCCAAAATGACGAAACGGTGCCGTACGACATTTAGAAATGGGTGCATGGATTTGAAACAGTGCAGTACCATGGTGCACCACTCTCCAGCGATGGTAAATCATAGACCAGGCGCGGGAATTCCCTTTTACAGAAAAAATCCACGTGACGAAAAAACGAAGGGTAAAAAACTTCCATGACCCGATTGAGGTTCGGATAAGATTTTTTAGGTATGAAACTAACCAGTGACGGCTGAAAGCTGTCACAGATGTAGAACTCACAGATACCTTCGTTTTGACTGGTTGTGGCTCCCGTAACTCTAAACGAGCCAAGAGTTATGGCCCTCCGAAGAATCGATATCCATAGGGTGCAACATCTACGGTGCAAGGTGCAACATCCGTCCAAAATGACGAAACGTTGCCGTACGACATTTAGAAATGGGTGCATGGATTTGAAACAGTGCAGTACCATGGTGCACCACTCTCCAGCGATGGTAAATCATAGACCAGGCGCGGGAATTCCCTTTTACAGAAAAAATCCACGTGACGAAAAAACGAAGGGTAAAAAACTTCCATGACCCGATTGAGGTTCGGATAAGATTTTTTAGGTATGAAACTAACCAGTGACGGCTGAAAGCTGTCACAGATGTAGAACTCACAGATACCTTCGTTTTGACTGGTTGTGGCTCCCGTAACTCTAAACGAGCCAAGAGTTATGGCCCTCCGAAGAATCGATATCCATAGGGTGCAACATCTACGGTGCAAGGTGCAACATCCGTCCAAAATGACGAAACAGTGCCGTACGACCTTTAGAAATGGGTGCATGGATTGGAAACGGTGCAGTACCATGGTGTATCACTCTCCATCGATGGTAAATCATAGACCAGCCACGGGAATTCCCTTTTACAGAAAAATCCACGTGACGAAAAAACGAAGGGTAAAAAACTTCCACGACCCGATTGAGGTTCGGATAGGATTTTTTGGGTATGAAACTAACCAGTGATGGCTAAAATCCATCACAGCTGTAGAACTCACAGATACCTTCGTTTTGACAGGTTATGACTCCCGTAACTCTAAACGAGCCAAGAGTTATGGCCCTCCGAAGAATCGATATCCACAGGATGCAACATCTATGGTGCAAGGTGCAACATCCGTCCAAAATGACGAAACAGTGTCGCACGACCTTTATAAATGGGTGCATGGATTGGAAACGGTGCAGTACCATGGTGCACCACTCTCCAGCGTTGGTAAATCATAGACCAGCCACGGGGATCCCGTTTTACAGAAAAAATTCACGTGACGAAAAAACGAAGGGTAAAAAACTTCCATGACCCGATTGAGGTTCGGATAGGATTTTTTGGGTATGAAACTAACCAGTGACGGCTGAAAGCTGTCATAGCTGTAGATCTCACAGATACCTTCGTTTTGACTGGTTATGGCTCCCGTAATTCTAAACGAGCCAAGAGTTATGGCCCTCGGAAGAATCGATATCCACAGGGTGCAACATCTACGGTGCAAGGTGCAACATCCGTTCAAAATGACGAAACAGTGCCGTACGACATTTAGAAATGGGTGCATGGATTTGAAACAGTGCAGTACCATGGTGCAACACTCTCCAGCTATGGTAAATCATAGACCAGCCGCGGGAATTCCCTTTTACAAAAAAAATCCACGTGACGAAAAAACGAAGGGTAAAAAACTTCCATGACCCGATTGAGGTTCGGATAGGATTTTTTATGTATGAAACTAACCAGTGACGGCTGAAAGCTGTCACAAATGTAGAAATCACAGATACCTTCATTTTGACTGGTTGTGGCTCCCGTAACTCTAAACGAGCCAAGAGTTATGGCCCTCCGAAGAATCGATATCCATAGGGTGCAACATCTACGGTGCAAGATGCAACATCCGTCCAAAATGACGAAACAGTGCACGACCTTTAGAAATGGGTGCATGGATTGGAAACGGTGCAGTACTATGGTGCATCACTCTCCAGCGATGGTAAATCATAGACCAACCACGGGAATTCCCTTTTACAGAAAAATCCACGTGACGAAAAAACGAAGGGTAAAAGACTTCCATGACTCGATTGAGGTTCGGATAGGATTTTTTGGGTATGAAACTAACCAGTGATGGCTAAAAGCTGTCACAGCTGTAGAACTCACAGATACCTTCGTTTTGACAGGTTATGGCTCCCGTAATTCTAAACGAGCCAAGAGTTATGGCCCTCCGAAGAATCGATATCCACAGGGTGCAACATCTACGGTGCAAGGTGCAACATCCGTACAAAATGAAGAAACAGTGTCGTACGACCTTTAGAAATGGGTGCATGGATTGGAAACGGTGCAGTACCATGGTGCACCACTCTCCAGCGTTGGTAAATCATAGACCAACCACGGGGATCCCGTTTTACAGAAAAAATCCACGTGATGAAAAAACGAAGGGTAAAACACTTCCTTGACCCAATTGAGGTTCGGATAGGATTTTTTCGGTATGAAACTAACCAGTGACGGCTGAAAGCTGTCACAGATGTAGAACTCACAGATACGTTCGTTTTGACTGGTTGTGGCTCCCGTAACTCTAAACGAGGCAAGAGTTATGGTCCTCCGAAGAATCGATATCCACAGGGTGCAACATCTACGGTGCAAGGTGCAACATCCGTCCAAAATGACGAAACAACGCCGTACGACCTTTAGAAATGGGTGCATGGATTGGAAACGGTGCAGTACCATGGTGCACCACTCTCCAGCGTTGGTTAATCATAGACCAGCCACGGGGATCCCGTTTTACATAAAAAATCCACGTGACGAAAAAACGAAGGGTAAAAAACTTCCTTGACCCGATTGAGGTTCGGATAGGATTTTTTGGGTATGAAACTAACCAATGACGGCTGAAAGCAGTCACAGCAGTAGAACTCACAGATACCTTTGTTTTGACTAGTTGTGGCTCCCGTATCTCTAAACGAGCCAAGAGTTATGGCCCTCCGAAGAATCGATATCCATAGGGTGCAACATCTACGGTGCAAGATGCAACATCCGTCCAAAATGACGAAACAGTGTCGTACGACCTTTAGAAATGGGTGCATGGATTGGAAACGGTGCAGTACTATGGTGCATCACTCTCCAGCTATGGTAAATCATAGACCAGCCACGGGAATTCCCTTTTACAAAAAAATCCACGTGACGAAAAAACGAAGGGTAAAAGACTTCCATGACCCGATTGAGGTTCGGATAGGATTTTTTGGGTATGAAACTAACCAGTGATGGCTAAAAGCCGTCACAGCTGTAGAACTCACAGATTCCTTCGTTTTGACAGGTCATGGCTCCCGTAGCTCTAAACGAGCCAAGAGTTATGGTCCTCCGAAGAATCGATATCCACAGGGTGCAACATCTACGGTGCAAGGTGCAACATCCGTCCAAAATGACGAAACAGTGCCGTACGACCTTTAGAAATGGGTGCATGGATTGGAAACGGTGCAGTACCATGGTGCACCACTCTCCAGCGTTGGTTAATCATAGACCAGCCACGGGGATCCCGTTTTACAGAAAAAATCCACGTGACGAAAAAACGAAGGGTAAAAAACTTCCTTGACCCGATTGAGGTTCGGATAGGATTTTTTGGGTATGAAACTAACCAATGACGGCTGAAAGAAGTCACAGCTGTAGAACTCACAGATACCTTCGTTTTGACTGGTTGTGGCTCCCGTAACTCTAAACGAGCCAAGAGTTATGGCCCTCCGAAGAATCGATATCCACAGGGTGCAACATCTACGGTGCAAGGTGCAACATCCGTCCAAAATGACAAAACAGTGCCGTACGACCTTTAGAAATGGGTGCATGGATTGGAAACGGTGCAGTACCATGGTGCACCACTCTCCAGCATTGGTAAATCATTGACCAACCACGGGGATCCCGTTTTACAGAAAAAATCCACGTGACGAAAAAACGAAGGGTAAAACACTTCCATGACCCGATTGAGGTTCGGATAGGATTTTTCGGTATGAAACTAACCAGTGACGGCTGAAAGCTGTCACTGATATAGAACTCACAGATACCTTCGTTTTGACTGGTTGTGGCTCCCATAACTCTAAACGAGCCAAGAGTTATGGCCCTCCGAAGAATCGATATCCACATGGTGCAACATCTACGGTGCAAGGTGCAACATCCGTCCAAAATGACGAAACAGTGCCGTACAACCTTTAGAAATGGGTGCATGGATTGGAAACGGTGCAGTACCATGGTGCACCACTCTCCAACGTTGGTTAATCATAGACCAGACACGGGGATCCCGTTTTACAGAAAAAATCCACGTGACGAAAAAACGAAGGGTAAAAAACTTCAATGACCCGATTGAGGTTCGGTTTGGATTTTTTGGGTATGAAACTAACCAATGACGGCTGAAAGCAGTCACAGCTGTAGAACTCACAGATACCTCCGTTTTGACTGGTTGTGGCTCCCGTAACTCTAAACGAGCCAAGAGTTATGCCCCTCCGAAGAATCGATATCCACAGGGTGCAACATCTACGGTGCAAGGTGCAACATCCGGCCAAAATGACGAAACAGTGCCGTACGACCTTTAGAAATGGGTGCATGGATTGGAAACGGTGTAGTACCATGGTGCATCACTATCCAGCGATGTTAAATCATAGACCAGCCGCGGGAATTCCCTTTTACAGAAAAATCCACGTGACGAAAAAACGAAGGGTAAAAAACTTCCATGACCCGATTGAGGTTCGGATAGGATTTTTTGGGTATGCAACTAACCAGTGATGGCTAAAAGCCGTCACAGCTGTAGAACTCACAGTTACCTTCGTTTTGACAGGTTATGGCTCCCGTAACTCAAAACGAGCCAAGAGTTATGGCCCTCCGAAGAATCGATATCCACAGGGTGCAACATCTACGGTGCAAGGTGCAACATCCGTCCAAAATGACGAAACAGTGCCGTACGACCTTTAGAAATGGGTGCATGGATTGGAAACGGTGCAGTACCATGGTGCACCACTCTCCAGCGTTGGTAAATCATAGACCAGCCACGGGGATCCCGTTTTACAGAAAAAATCCACGTGACGAAAAAACGAAGGGTAAAAAACTTCCATGACCTGATTGAGGTTCGGATAGGATTTTTTGGGTATGAAACTAACCAGTGACGGCTGAAAGCGGTCACAGCTATAGAACTCACAGATACCTTCGTTTTGACTAGTTGTGGCTCCCATAACTCTAAACGAGGCGAGAGTTATGGCCCTTCGAAGAATTGATATCCATAGGGTGCAACATCTACGGTGCAAGGTGCAACATCCGTCCAAAATGAAGAAACAGTGCCGTACGACCTTTAGAAATGGGTGCATGTATTGGAAACAGTGCAGTACCATGGTGCACCACTCTCCAGCGATGGTAAATCATAGACCAGCCACGGGAATTCCCTTTTACAGAAAAATCCACGTGACGAAAAAACGAAGGGTAAAAAACTTCCGTGGCCCGATTGAGGTTCGGATAGGATTTTTTGGGTATGAAACTAACCAGCGACGGCTGAAAGCCGTAATAGCTATAGAACTCACAGATACCTTCGTTTTGACTGGTTGTGGCTCCCGTAACTCTAAACGAGCCAAGAGTTATGGCCCTCCGAAGAATCGATATCCACAGGGTGCAACATCTACGGTGCAAGGTGCAACATCCGTCCAAAATGACGAAACAGTGCCGTACGACCTTTAGAAATGGGTGCATGGATTGGAAACGGTGCAGTACCATGGTGCACCACTCTCCAGCGTTGGTAAATCATAGACCAACCACGGGGATCCCGTTTTACAGAAAAAATCCAGGTGACGAAAAAACGAAGGGTAAAAAACTTCCATGACCCGATTGAGGTTCGGATAGGATTTTTTGGGTATGAAACTAACCAGTGACGGCTGAAAGCTGTCATAGCTGTAGAACTCACAAATACCTTCGTTTTGACTGGTTGTGGCTCCCGTAACTCTAAACGAGCCAAGAGTTATGGCCCTCCGAAGAATCGATATCCATAGGGTGCAACATCTACGGTGCAAGGTGCAACATCCGTCCAAAATGACGAAACGGTGCCGTACGACATTTAGAAATGGATGCATGGATTTGAAACAGTGCAGTACCATGGTGCACCACTCTCCAGCGATGGTAAATCATAGATCAGGTGCGGGAATTCCCTTTTACAGAATAAATCCACGTGACGAAAAAACGAAGGGTAAAAAACTTCCATGACCCGATTGAGGTTCGGATAAGATTTTTTAGGTATGAAACTAACCAGTGATGGCTGAAAGCTGTCACAGATGTAGAACTCACAGATACCTTCGTTTTGACTGGTTGTGGCTCCCGTAACTCTAAACGAGCCAAGAGTTATGACCCTCCGAAGAATCGATATCCATAGGGTGCAACATCTACGGTGCAAGGTGCAACATCCGTCCAAAATGATGAAACAGTGTCGTACGACCTTTAGAAATGGGTGCATGGATTGGAAACGGTGCAGTACCATGGTGTATCACTCTCCATCGATGGTAAATCATAGACCAGCCACGGGAATTCCCTTTTACAGAAAAATCCACGTGATGAAAAAACGAAGGGTAAAAAACTTCCACGACCCGATTGAGGTTCGGATAGGATTTTTTGGGTATGAAACTAACCAGTGATGGCTAAAAGCCGTCACAGCTGTAGAACTCACAGATACCTTCGTTTTGACAGGTTATGACTCCCGTAACTCTAAACGAGCCCAGAGTTATGGCCCTCCGAAGAATCGATATCCACAGGATGCAACATCTATGGTGCAAGGTGCAACATCCGTCCAAAATGACGAAACAGTGCCGTACGACCTTTAGAAATGGGTGCATGGATTGGAAACGGTGCAGTACCATGGTCCACCACTCTCCAGCGTTGGTTAATCATAGACCAGCCACGGGGATCCCGTTTTACAGAAAAAATCCACGTGACGAAAAAACGAAGGGTAAAAAACTTCCATGACCAGATTGAGGTTCGGATAGGATTTTTTGGGTATGAAACTAACCAATGACGGCCGAAAGCAGTCACAGCTGTAGAACTCACAGATACCTTCGTTTTGACTGGTTGTGGCTCCCGTAACTCTAAACGGGCCAAGAGTTATGGCCCTTCGAAGAATCGATATCCACAGGGTGCAACATCTACGGTGCAAGGTGCAACATCCGTCCAAAATGACGAAACAGTGCCGTACGACCTTTAGAAATGGGTGCATGGATTGGAAACTGTGCAGTACCATGGTGCACCACTCTCCAGCGTTGGTAAATCATTGACCAACCACGGGGATCCCGTTTTACAGAAAAAATCCACGTGACGAAAAAACGAAGGGTAAAAAACTTCCATGACCCGATTGAGGTTCGGATAGGATTTTTTGGGTATGAAACTAACCAGTGACGGCTGAAAGCTGTCATAGCTGTAGATCTCACAGATACCTTCGTTTTGACTGGTTATTGCTCCCGTAATTCTAAACGAGCCAAGAGTTATGGCCCTCTGAAGAATCGATATCCACAGGGTGCAACATCTACGGTGCAAGGTGCAACATCCGTCCAAAATGACGAAACAGTGCCGTACGACGTTTAGAATTGGGTGCATGGATTTGAAACAGTGCAGTACCATGGTGCAACACTCTCCAGCGATGGTAAATCATAGACCAGCCGCGGGAATTCCCTTTTACAGAAAAAATCCACGTGACGAAAAAACGAAGGGTCAAAAACTTCCATGACCCGATTGAGGTTCGGATAGGATTTTTTAGGTATGAAACTAACCAGTGACGGCTGAAAGCTGTCACAGATGTAGAAATCACAGATACCTTCATTTTGACTGGTTGTGGCTCCCGTAACTCTAAACGAGCCAAGAGTTATGGCCCTCTGAAGAATCGATATCCATAGGGTGCAACATCTACGGTGCAAGATGCAACATCCGTCCAAAATGACGAAACAGTGCACGACCTTCAGAAATGGGTGCATGGATTGGAAACGGTGCAGTACTATGGTGCATCACTCTCCAGCGATGGTAAATCATAGACTAGCCACGGGAATTCCCCTTTACAGAAAAATCCACGTGACGAAAAAACGAAGGGTAAAAGACTTCCATGACCCGATTGAGGTTCGGATAGGATTATTTGGGTATGAAACTAACCAGTGATGGCTAAAAGCCGTCACAGCTGTAGAACTCACAGATACCTTCGTTTTGACAGGTTATGGCTCCCGTAATTCTAAACGAGCCAAGAGTTATGGCCCTCCGAAGAATCGATATCCACAGGGTGCAACATCTACGGTGCAAGGTGCAACATCCGTACAAAATGACGAAACAGTGTCGTACGACCTTTAGAAATGGGTGCATGGATTGGAAACGGTGTAGTACCATGGTGCACCACTCTCCAGCGTTGGTAAATCATAGACCAACCACGGGGATCCCGTTTTACAGAAAAAATCCACGTGACGAAAAAACGAAGGGTAAAACACTTCCTTGACCCAATTGAGGTTCGGAAAGGATTTTTTTGGTATGAAACTAACCAGTGACGGCTGAAAGCTGTCACAGATGTAGAACTCACAGATACCTTCGTTTTGACTGGTTGTGGCTCCCGTAACTCTAAACGAGCCAAGGGTTATGGTCCTCCGAAGAATCGATATCCACAGGGTGCAACATCTACGGTGCAAGGTGCAACATCCGTCCAAAATGACGAAACAACGCCGTACGACCTTTAGAAATGGGTGCATGGATTGGAAACGGTGCAGTACCATGGTGCACCACTGTCCAGCGTTGGTTAATCATAAACCAGCCACGGGGATCCCGTTTTACATAAAAAATCCACGTGACGAAAAAAGGAAGCGTAAAAAACTTCCATGACCCGATTGAGGTTCGGATAGGATTTTTTGGGTATGAAACTAACCAATGACGGCTGAAAGCAGTCACAGCTGTAGAACTCACAGATACCTTCGTTTTGACTGGTTGTGGCTCCCGTATCTCTAAACGAGCCAAGAGTTATGGCCCTTCGAAGAATCGATATCCATAGGGTGCAACATCTACGGTGCAAGATGCAACATCCGTCCAAAATGACGAAACAGTGTCGTACGACCTTTAGAAATGGGTGCATGGATTGGAAACGGTGCAGTACTATGGTGCATCACTCTCCAGCGATGGTAAATCATAGACCATCCACAGGAATTCCCTTTTACAGAAAAATCCACGTGACGAAAAAACGAAGGGTAAAAGACTTCCATGACCCGATTGAGGTTCGGATAGGATTTTTTGGGTATGAAACTAACCAGTGATGGCTAAAAGCTGTCACAGCTGTAGAACTCACAGATTCCTTCGTTTTGACAGGTCATGGCTCCCGTAGCTCTAAACGAGCGAAGAGTTATGGACCTCCGAAGAATCGATATCCACAGGGTGCAACATCTACGGTGCAAGGTGCAACATCCGTCCAAAATGACGAAACAGTGCCGTACGACCTTTAGAAATGGGTGCATGGATTGGAAAGGGTGCAGTACCATGGTGCACCACTCTCCAGCATTGGTAAATCATAGACCAACCACGGGGATCCCGTTTTACAGAAAAAATCCACGTGACGAAAAAACGAAGGGTAAAACACCTCCTTGACCCGATTGAGGTTCGGATAGGATTTTTTCGGTAAGAAACTAACCAGTGACGGCTAAAAGCTGTCACAGATGTAGAACTCACAGATACCTTCGTTTTAACTGGTTGTGGCTCCCGTAACTCTAAACGAGCCAAGAGTTATGGTCCTCCGAAGAATCGATATCCATAGGGTGCAACATCTACGGTGCAAGGTGCAACATCCGTCCAAAATGACGAAATAGTGCCGTACGACCTTTAGAAATGGGTGCATGGATTGGAAACGGTGCAGTACCATGGTCCACCACTCTCCAGCGTTGGTTAATCATAGACCAGCCACGGGGATCCCGTTTTATAGAAAAAATCCACGTGACAAAAAAACGAAGGGTAAAAATCTTCCATGACCCGATTGAGGTTCGGATAGGATTTTTTGGGTATGAAACTAACCAATGACGGTCGAAAGCAGTCACAGCTGTAGAACTCACAGATACCTTCGTTTTGACTGGTTGTGGCTCCCGTAACTCTGAACGAGCCAAGAGTTATGGCCCTCCGAAGAATCGATATCCACCGGGTGCAACATCTACGGTGCAAGGTGCAACATCCGTCCAAAATGACCAAACAGTGCCGTACGACCTTTAGAAATGGGTGCATGGATTGGAAACGGTGCAGTACCATGGTGCACCACTCTCCAGCGTTGGTAAATCATTGACCAACCACGGGGATCCCGTTTTACAGAAAAAATCCACGTGACGAAAAAACGAAGGGTAAAATACTTCCATGACCCGATTGAGGTTCGGATAGGATTTTTTCGGTATGAAACTAACCAGTGACGGCTGAAAGCTGTCACATATGTAGAACTGACAGATACCTTCGTTTTTACTGGTTGTGGCTACCGTAACTCTAAACGAGCCAAGAGTTATGGCCCTCCGAAGAATCGATATTCACAGGGTGCAACATCTACGATGCAAGGTGCAACATCCGTCCAAAATGACGAAACAGTGCCGTACGACCTTTAGAAATGGATGCATGGATTGGAAACGGTGCAGTACCATGGTGCACCACTCTCCAACGTTGGTTAATCATAGACCAGACACGGGGATCTAGTTTTACAGAAAAAATCCACGTGACGAAAAAACGAAGGGTAAAAAACTTCAATGACCCGATTGAGGTTCGGTTAGGATTTTTTGGGTATGAAACTAACCAATGACGGCTGAAAGCAGTCACAGCTGTAGAACTCACAGATACCTCCGTTTTGACTGGTTGTGGCTCCCGTAACTCTAAACGAGCCAAGAGTTATGACCCTCCGAAGAATCGATATCCACAGGGTGCAACATCTACGGTGCAAGGTGCAACATCCGGACAAAATGACGAAACAGTGACGTACGACCTTTAGAAATGGGTGCATGGATTGGAAACAGTGCAGTACCATGGTGCATCACTCTCCAGCGATGGTAAATCATAGACCAGCCACGGGAATTCCCTTTTACAGAAAAATCCACGTGACGAAAAAACGAAGGGTAAAAAACTTCCATGACCCGATTGAGGTTCGGATAGGATTTTTTGGGTATGAAACTAACCAGTGATGGATAAAAGCCGTCACAGCTGTAGAACTCACAGTTACCTACGTTTTGACAGGTTATGGCTCCCGTAACTCAAAACGAGCCAAGAGTTATGGCCCTCCGAAGAATCGATATCCACAGGGTGCAACATCTACGGTGCAAGGTGCAACATCCGTCCAAAATGACGAAACAGTGCCGTACGACCTTTAGAAATGGGTGCATGGATTGGAAACGGTGCAGTACCATGGTGCACCACTCTCCAGCGTTGGTAAATCATAGACCAGCCACGGGGATCCCGTTTTACAGAAAAAATCCACGTGATGAAAAAAGGAAGGGTAAAAAACTTCCATGACCCGATTGAGGTTCGGATAGGATTTTTTGGGTATGAAACTAACCAGTGACGGCTGAAAGCAGTCATAGCTGTAGAACTCACAAATACCTTTGTTTTGACTGGTTGTGGCTCCCGTAACTCTAAACGAGCCAAGAGTTATGGCCCTCCGAAGAATCGATATCCATAGGGTGCAACATCTACGGTGCAAGGTGCAACATCCGTCCAAAATGACGAAACAGTGCCGTACGACCTTTAGAAATGGATGCATGGATTGGAAACGGTGCAGTACCATGGTGCACCACTCTCCAGCGTTGGTAAATCATAGACCAACCACGGGGATCCCGTTTTACAGAAAAAATCCACGTGACGAAAAAACGAAGGGTAAAACACTTCCATGACCCGATTGAGGTTCGGATAGGATTTTTTCGGTATGAAGCTAACCAGTGACGGCTGAAAGCTGTCACAGATGTAGAACTCATAGATACCTTCGTTTTGACTGGTTGTGGCTCCCGTAACTCTAAATGAGCCAAGAGTTATGGCCCTCCGAAGAATCGATATCCACAGGGTGCAACATCTACGGTGCAAGGTGCAACATCCGTCCAAAATGACGAAACAGTGCCGTACGACCTTTGGAAATGGGTGCATAGATTGGAAACGGTGAAGTACCATGGTGCACCACTCTCCAACGTTGGTTAATCATAGACCAGACACGGGGATCCCGTTTTACAGAAAAAATCCACGTGACGAAAAAACGAAGGGTAAAAAACTTCCATGACCCGATTGAGGTTCGGATAGGATTTTTGGGTATGAAACTAACCAATGACGGCTGAAAGCAGTCACAGCTGTAGAACTCACAGATACCTTCGTTTTGACTGGTTGTGGCTCCCGTAACTCTAAACGAGCCAAGAGTTATGGCCCTCCGAAGAATCGATATCCACAGGGTGCAACATCTACGGATCAAGGTGCAACATCCGTCCAAAATGACGAAACAGTGCCGTACGACCTTTAGAAATGGGTGCATTGATTGGAAACGGTGCAGTACCATGGTGCATCACTCTCCAGCGATGGTAAATCATAGACCAGCCACGGGAATTCCCTTTTACAGAAAAATCCACGTGACGAAAAAACGAAGGGTAAAAAACTTCCATGACCCGATTGAGGTTCAGATAGGATTTTTTGGGTATGAAACTAACCAGTGATGGCTAAAAGCCGTCACAGCTGTAGAACTCACAGTTACCTTCGTTTTGACAGTTTATGGCTCCCGTAACTCAAAACGAGCCAAGAGTTATGGCCCTCCGAAGAATCGATATCCACAGGGTGCAACATCAACGGTGCAAGGTGCAACATCCGTCCAAAATGACGAAACAGTGCCGTACGACCTTTAGAAATGGGTGCATGGATTGGAAACGGTGCAGTACCATGGTGCACCACTCTCCAGCGTTGGTAAATCATAGACCAGCCACGGGGATCCCGTTTTACAGAAAAAATCCACGTGACGAAAAAACGAAGGGTAAAAAACTTCCATGACCCGATTGAGGTTCGGATAGGATTTTTTGGGTATGAAACTAACCAGTGACGGCTGAAAGCTGTCATAGCTGTAGAACTCACAAATACCTTCGTTTTGACTGGTTGTGGCTCCCGTAACTCTAAACGAGCCAAGAGTTATGGCCCTCCGAAGAATCGATATCCATAGGGTGCAACATCTACGGTGCAAGGTGCAACATCCGTCCAAAATGACGAAACAGTGCCGTACGACCTTTAGAAATGGGTGCATGGATTGGAAACGGTGCAGTACCATGGTGCACCACTCTCCAGCGTTGGTAAATCATAGACCAGCCACGGGGATCCCGTTTTACAGAAAAAATTCACGTGACGAAAAAACGAAGGGTAAAAAACTTCCATGACCCGATTGAGGTTCGGATAGGATTTTTTGGGTATGAAACTAACGAGTGACGACTGAAAGCAGTCGCATCTGTAGAACTCACAGATACCTTCGTTTTGACTGGTTGTGGCTCCCGTAACTCTAAACGAGCCAAGAGTTATGGCCCTCCGAAGAATCGATATCCACAGGGTGCAACATCTACGGTGCAAGGTGCAACATCCGTCCAAAATGACGAAACAGTGCCGTACGACCTTTAGAAATGGGTGCATGGATTGGAAATGGTGCAGTTCCATGGTGCAGCACTCTCCAGCGTTGGTTAATCATAGACCAGACACGGGGATCCCGTTTTACAGAAAAAATCCACGTGACGAAAAAATGAAGGGTAAAAAACTTCCATGACCCGATTGAGGTTCGGATAGGATTTTTTGGGTATGAAACTAACCAGTGACGGCTGAAAGCAGTCACAGCTGTAGAACTCACAGATACCTTCGTTTTGACTGGTTGTGGCTCCCGTAACTCTAAACGAGCCAAGAGTTATGGCCCTCCGAAGAATCGATATCCACAGGGTGCAACATCTACGGTGCAAGATGCAACATCCGTCCAAAATGACGAAACAGTGCCGTACGACCTTTAGAAATGGGTGCATGGATTGGAAACGGTGCAGTACCATGGTGCACCACTCTCCAGCGATGGTAAATCATAGACCAGCCGCGGGAGTTCCCTTTTACAGAAAAAATTCACGTGACAAAAAACGAAGGGTAAAAAACTTCCATGACCCGATTGAGGTTTGGATAGGATTTTTTAGGCATGAAACTAACCAGTGACGGCTGAAAGCTGTCACAGATGTAGAACTCACAGATACCTTCGTTTTGACTGGTTGTGGCTCCCGTAACTCTAAACAAGCCAAGAGTTATGGCCCTCCGAAGAATCGATATCCATAGGGTGCAACATCTACGGTGCAAGGTGCAACATCCGTCCAAAATGACGAAACAGCGCCGTACGACCTTTAGAAATGGGTGCATGGATTGGAAACGGTGTAGTACCATGGTGCATCACTCTCCAGTGATGGTAAATCATAGACCAGCCACGGGAATTCCCTTTTACAGAAAAATCCACGTGGCGAAAAAACGAAGGGTAAAAAACTTCCATGACCCGATTGAGGTTCGGATGGAATTTTTTGGGTATGAAACTAACCAGTGATGGCTAAAAGCCGTCACAGCTGTAGAACTCACAGATACCTTCGTTTTGACAGGTTATGGCTCCCGTAACTCAAAACGAGCCAAGAGTTATGGCCCTCCAAAGAATCGATATCCATAGGGTGCAACATCTACGGTGCAAGGTGCAACATCC
This sequence comes from Allium cepa, assembly GCA_030765085.1. Lineage (NCBI taxonomy): Eukaryota > Viridiplantae > Streptophyta > Magnoliopsida > Asparagales > Amaryllidaceae > Allium > Allium cepa. The sequence goes on along the minus strand of CM060943.1, from coordinate 28,370,438 downwards.
GTCCAAAATGACGAAACAGTGCCGTACGCCCTTTAGAAATGGGTGCATGGATTGGAAACGGTGCAGTACCATGGTGCAGCACTCTCCAGCGTTGGTAAATCATAGACCAGCCACGGGGATCCCGTTTTACAGAAAAAATCCACGTGACGAAAAAACGAAGGGTAAAAAACTTCCTTGACCCGATTGAGGTTCGGATAGGATTTTTTCGGTATGAAACTAACCAGTGACGGCTGAAAGCTGTCACAGATGTAGAACTCACAGATACCTTCGTTTTGACTGGTTGTGGCTCCCGTAATTCTAAACAAGCCAAGAGTTATGGCCCTCCGAAGAATCGATATCCACAGGGTGCAACATCTACGGTGCAAGGTGCAACATCCGTCCAAAATGACGAAACAGTGCCGTACGACCTTTAGAAATGGTTGCATGGATTGGAAACGGTGCAGTACCATGGTGCACCACTCTTCAGCGTTAGTAAATCATAGACCAGACACGGGGATCCCGTTTTACAGAAAAAATCCACGTGACGAAAAAACGAAGGGTAAAAAACTTCCATGACCCGATTGAGGTTCGGATAGGATTTTTTGGGTATGAAACTTACCAGTGACGGCTGAAAGCAGTCACAGCTGTAGAACTCACAGATACCTTCGTTTTGACTGGTTGTGGCTCCCGTAACTCTAAACGAGCCAAGAGTTATGGCCCTCCGAAGAATCGATATCCACAGGGTGCAACATCTATGGTGCAAGGTGCAACATCCGTCCAAAATGACGAAACAGTGTCGTACGACCTTTAGAAATGGGTGCATGGATTGGAAACGGTGCAGTACCATGGTGCATCACTCTCCAGCGATGGTAAATCATAGACCCGCCACGAAAATTGCCTTTTACAGAAAAATCCACGTGACGAAAAAACGAAGGGTAAAAATTTCCGTGACCCGATTGAGGTTCAAATAGGATTTTTTGGGTATGAAACTAACCAGTGACGGCTGAAAGCAGTCACAGATGTAGAACTCACAGATACCTTCGTTTTGACTAGTTGTGGCTCCCGTAACTCTAAACGAGCCAAGAGTTATGGCCCTCCGAAGAATCGAAATCCATAGGGTGCAACATCTACGGTGCAAGGTGCAACATCCTTCCAAAATGACGAAACAGTGCGTACGACCATTAGAAACGGGTGCATGGATTGAAAACGGTGCAGTACCATGGTGCACCACTCTCCAGCATTGGTAAATCATAGACCAGCCACGGGGATCCCGTTTTACAGAAGAAATCCACGTGACGAAAAAACGAAGGGTAAAAAACTTCCATGACCCGATTGAGGTTCGGATAGGATTTTTTGGGTATGAAACTAACCAGTGATGGTTGAAAGCTGTCACAGCTGTAGAACTCACAGATACCTTCGTTTTGACTGGTTGTGGCTCCCGTAACTCTAAACGAGCCAAGAGTTATGGCCCTCCGAAGAATTGATATCCATAGGGTGCAACATCTACGGTGCAAGGTGCAACATCCGTCCAAAATGAAGAAACAGTGCCGTACGACCTTTAGAAATGGGTGCATGGATTGGAAACGGTGTAGTACCATGGTGCACCACTCTCCAGCGATGGTAAATCATAGACCAGCCACGGGAATTCCCTTTTACAGAAAAATCCACGTGACGAAAAAACGAAGGGTAAAAAACTTCCGTGACCCGATTGAGGTTCGGATAGGATTTTTTGGGTATGAAACTAACCAGCGACGGCTGAAAGCCGTCATAGCTATAGAACTCAAAGATTCCTTCATTTTGACAGGTTATGGCTCCCGTAACTCTAAACGAGCCAAGAGTTATGGCCCTCCGAAGAATCGATATCCACAGGGTGCAACATTTACGGTGCAAGGTGCAACATCCGTCCAAAATGACGAAACCGTGCCGTACGACCTTTAGAAACGGGTGCAAGGATTGGAAACGGTGCAGTACCATGGTGCACCACTCTCCAGCGTTGGTAAATCGTAGACCAGCCGCGGGGATCCCGTTTTACAGAAAAAATCCACGTGACGAAAAAACGAAGGGTAAAATACTTCCATGACCCGATTGAGGTTCGGATAGGATTTTTTAGGTATGAAACTAACCAGTGACGGCTGAAAGCTATCACAGATGTAGAACTCAGAGATACCTTCGTTTTGACTGGTTGTGGCTCCCGTAACTCTAAACGAGCCAAGAGTTATGGCCCTCCGAAGAATCGATATACACAGGGTGCAACATCTACGGTGCAAGGTGCAACATCCGTCCAAAATGACGAAACAGTGTCGTACGACCTTTAGAAATGGGTGCATGGATTGGAAATGGTGCAGTACCATGGTGCACCACTCTCCAGTGATGGTAAATCATAGACCAGCCGCGGGAATTCCCTTTTAAAGAAAAAATCCACGTGACGAAAAAACGAAGCATAAAAAACTTCCATGACCCGATTGAGGTTCGGATAGGATTGTTTGGGTATGAAAATAACAAGTGACGGGTGAAAGCGGTCACAGCTGTAGAACTCACAAATACCTTCGTTTTGACTGGTTGTGGCTCCCGTGACTCTAAACGAGCCAAGAGTTATGGCCCTCCGAATAATCGATATCCATAGGGTGCAACATCAACGGTGCAAGGTGCAACATCCGTCCAAAATGACGAAACAGTGCGTACGACCTTTAGAAACGGGTGCATGGATTGAAAACGGTGCAGTACCATGGTGCATCACTCTCCAGCATTGGTAAATCATAGACCAGCCACGGGGATCCCGTTTTACAGAAAAAATCCACGTGACGAAAAAACGAAGGGTAAAAAACTTCCATGACCCGATTGAGGTTCGGATAGGATTTTTTGGGTATGAAATTAACCAGTGACGGCTGAAAGCAGTCACAGCTGTAGATCTCACAGATACCTTCGTTTTGACTGGTTGTGGCTCCCGTAACTCTAAACGAGCCAAGAGTTATGGCCCTCCGAAGAATAGATATCCATAGGGTGCAACATCTACGGTGCAAGGTGCAACATCCGTCCAAAATGACGAAACAGTGCGTACGACCTTTAGAAACGGGTGCATGGATTGAAAACGGTGCAGTACCATGGTGCACCACTCTCCAGCATTGGTAAATCATAGACCAGCCACGGGGATCCCGTTTTACAGAAAAAATCCACGTGACGAAAAAACGAAGGGTAAAAAACTTCCATGACCCGATTGAGGTTCGGATAGGATTTTTTGGGTATGAAACTAACCAGTGACGGCTGAAAGCGGTCACAGATGTAGAACTCACAGATACCTTCGTTTTGACTGGTTGTGGCTCCCGTAACTCTAAACGAGCCAAGAGTTATGGCCCTCCGAAGAATCGATATCCATAGGGTGCAACATCTACGGTGCAAGGTGCAACATCCGTCCAAAATGACGAAACAGTGCGTACGACCTTTAGAAACAGGTGCATGGATTGAAAACGGTGCAGTTTCATGGTGCACCACTCTCCAGCATTGGTAAATCATAGACCAGCCACGGGGATCCCGTTTTACAGAAAAAATCCACGTGACGAAAAAACGAAGGGTAAAAAACTTCCATGACCCGATTGAGGTTCGGCTAGGATTTTTTAGGTATGAAACTAACCAGTGACGGCTGAAAGCTGTCACAGATGTAGAACTCACAGATACCTTCGTTTTGACTAGTTGTGGCTCCCGTAACTCTAAACGAGCCAAGAGTTATGGCCCTCCGAAGAATCGATATCCACAGGGTGCAACATCTACGGTGCAAGGTGCAACATCCGTCCAAAATGACGAAACAGTGCCGTACGACCTTTAGAAATGGGTGCATGGATTGGAAACGGTGCAGCCATGGTGCACCACTCTCCAGCGATGGTGAATCATAGACCAGCCGCGGGAATTCCCTTTTACAGAAAAAATCCACGTGACGAAAAAACGAAGCGTAAAAAACGTCCATGACCCGATTGAGGTTCGGATAGGATTTTTTGGGTATGAAACTAACCAGTGACGGCAGAAAGCGGTCACAGCTGTAGAACTCACAGATACCTTCGTTTTGACTGGTTGTGGCTCCCGTAACTCTAAACCAGCCAAGAGTTATGGCCCTCCGAAGAATCGATATCCACAGGGTGCAACATCTACGGTGCAAAGTGCAACATCCGTCCAAAATGACGAAACAGTGCCGTGTGACCTTCAGAAACGGGTGCATGGATTGGAAACGGTGCAGTACCATGGTGCACCACTCTCCAGCGATGGCAAATCATAGACCAGCCGCGGGAATTCCCTTTTACAGAAAAAATCCACGTGACGAAAAAACGAAGGGTAAAAAACTTCCATGACCCGATTGAGGTTCGGATAGGATTTTTTAGGTATGAAACTAACCAGTGACGGCTGAAAGCGGTCACAGATGTAGAACTCACAGATACCTTCGTTTTGACTGGTTGTGGCTCCCGTAACTCTAAACGAGCCAAGAGTTATGGCCCTCCGAAGAATCGATATCCATAGGGTGCAACATCTACGGTGCAAGGTGCAACATCCGTCCAAAATGACGAAACAGTGCGTACGACCTTTAGAAACGGGTGCATGGATTGAAAACAGTGCAGTACCATGGTGCACCACTCTCCAGCATTGGTAAATCATAGACCAGCCACGGGGATCCCGTTTTACAGAAAAAATCCACGTGACGAAAAAACGAAGGGTAAAAAACTTCCATGACCCGACTGAGGTTCAGATAGGATTTTTTGGGTATGAAACTAACCAGTGACGGCTGAAAGCAGTCACAGCTGTAGAACTCACAGATACCTTCGTTTTGACTGGTTGTGGCTCCCTTAACTCTAAACGAGCCAAGAGTTATGGCCCTCCGAAGAATCGATATCCATAGGGTGCAACATCTACGGTGCAAGGTGCAACATCCGTCCAAAATGACGAAACAGTGCGTACGACCTTTAGAAACAGGTGCATGGATTGAAAACGGTGCAGTTTCATGGTGCACCACTCTCCAGCATTGGTAAATCATAGACCAGCCACGGGGATCCCGTTTTACAGAAAAAATCCACGTGACGAAAAAACGAAGGGTAAAAAACTTCCATGACCCGATTGAGGTTCGGCTAGGATTTTTTAGGTATGAAACTAACCAGTGACGGCTGAAAGCTGTCACAGATGTAGAACTCACAGATACCTTCGTTTTGACTAGTTGTGGCTCCCGTAACTCTAAACGAGCCAAGAGTTATGGCCCTCCGAAGAATCGATATCCACAGGGTGCAACATCTACGGTGCAAGGTGCAACATCCGTCCAAAATGACGAAACAGTGCCGTACGACCTTTAGAAATGGGTGCATGGATTGGAAACGGTGCAGCCATGGTGCACCACTCTCCAGCGATGGTAAATCATAGACCAGCCGCGGGAATTCCCTTTTACAGAAAAAATCCACGTGACGAAAAAACGAAGCGTAAAAATCGTCCATGACCCGATTGAGGTTCGGATAGGATTTTTTGGGTATGAAACTAACCAGTGACGGCAGAAAGCGGTCACAGCTGTAGAACTCACAGATACCTTCGTTTTGACTGGTTGTGGCTCCCGTAACTCTAAACGAGCCAAGAGTTATGGCCCTCCGAAGAATCGATATCCACAGGGTGCAACATCTACGGTGCAAAGTGCAACATCCGTCCAAAATGACGAAACAGTGCCGTGTGACCTTCAGAAACGGGTGCATGGATTGGAAACGGTGCAGTACCATGGTGCACCACTCTCCAGCGATGGCAAATCATAGACCAGCCGCGGGAATTCCCTTTTACAGAAAAAATCCACGTGACGAAAAAACGAAGCGTAAAAAACTTCCATGACCTGATTGAGGTTCGGATAGGATTTTTTGGGTATGAAACTAACCAGTGACGGTTGAAAGTGGTCACAGCTGTAGAACTCACAAATACCTTCGTTTTGACTGGTTGTGGCTCCCGTAACTCTAAACGAGCCAAGAGTTATGGCCCTCCGAAGAATCGATATCCATAGGGTGCAACATCTACGGTGCAAGGTGCAACATCCGTCCAAAATGACGAAACAGTGCGTACGACCTTTAGAAACGGGTGCATTGATTGAAAACAGTGCAGTACCATGGTGCACCACTCTCCAGCATTGGTAAATCATAGACCAGCCACGGGGATCCCGTTTTACAGAAAAAATCCACGTGACGAAAAAACGAAGGGTAAAAAACTTCCATGACCCGATTGAGGTTCGGATAGGATTTTTGAGGTATGAAACTAACCATGGACGGTTGAAAGCTGTCACAAATGTAGAACTCACAGATACCTTCGTTTTGACTGGTTGTGGCTCCCGTAACTCTAAACGAGCCAAGAGTTATGGCCCTCCGAAGAATCGATATCCACAGGGTGCAACATCTACGGCGCAAGGTGCAACATCCGTCCAAAATGACGAAACAGTGCCGTACGACCTTTAGAAATGGGTGCATGGATTGGAAACGGTGCAGTACCATGGTGCACCACTCTCCAGCGATGGTAAATCATAGACCAGCCGCGGGAATTCCCTTTTACAGAAAAAATCCACGTGACGAAAAAACGAAGCGTAAAAAACTTCCATGACCCGATTGAGGTTCGGATAGGATTTTTTGGGTATGAAACTAACCAGTGACGGAAGAAAGCGGTCACAGCTGTAGAACTCACAAATACCTTCGTTTTGACTTGTTGTGGCTCCCGTAACTCTAAACCAGCCAAGAGTTATGGCCCTCCGAAGAATCGATATCCATAGGGTGCAACATCTACGGTGCAAGGTGCAACATCCGTCCAAAATGACGAAACAGTGCATACGACCTTTAGAAACGGGTGCATGGATTGAAAACGGTGCAGTACCATGGTGCACCACTCTCCAGCATTTGTAAATCATAGACGAGCCACGGGGATCCCGTTTTACAGAAAAAATCCACGTGACGAAAAAACGAAGGGTAAAAAACTTCCATGACCCGATTGAGGTTCGGATAGGATTTTTTGGGTATGAAACTAACCAGTGACGGCTGAAAGCAGTCACAGCTGTAGAAGTCACAGATACCTTCGTTTTGACTGGTTGTGGCTCCCGTAACTCTAAACGAGCCAAGAGTTATGGCCCTCCGAAGAATCGATATTCATAGGGTGCAACATCTACGGTGCAAGGTGCAACATCCGTCCAAAATGACGAAACAGTGCATATGACCTTTAGAAACGGGTGCATGGATTGAAAAAGGTGCAGTTCCATGGTTCACCACTCTCCAGCAATGGTAAATCATAGACCAGCCACGGGGATCCCGTTTTACAGAAAAAATCCACGTGACAAAAAAACGAAGGGTAAAAAACTTCCATGACCCGATTGAGGTTCGGATAGGATTTTTTAGGTATGAAACTAACCAGTGACGGCTGAAAGCTGTCACAGATGTAGAACTCACAGATACCTTCGTTTTGACTGGTTGTTCCTCCCGTAACTCTAAACGAGCCAAGAGTTATGGCCCTCCGAAGAATCGATATCCACAGGGTGCAACATCTACGGTGCAAAGTGCAACATCCGTCCAAAATGACGAAACAATGCCGTGTGACCTTCAGAAACGGGTGCACGGATTGGAAACGGTGCGGTACCATGGTGCACCACTCTCCAGCGATGGTAAATCATAGACCAGCTGCGGGAATTCCCTTTTACAGAAAAAATCCACGTGACGAAAAAACGAAGCGTAAAAAACTTCCATGACCCGATTGAGGTTCGGATAGGATTTTTTGGGTATGAAACTAACCAGTGACGGCTGAAAGCGGTCACAGCTGTAGAACTCACAAATACCCTCGTTTTGACTGGTTGTGGCTCCCGTAACTCTAAACGAGCCAAGAGTTATGGCCCTCCGAAGAATCGATATCCATAGGGTGCAACATCTACGGTGCAAGGTGCAACATCCGTCCAAAATGACGAAACAGTGCGTACGACCTTTAGAAACGGGTGTATGGATTGAAAACAGTGCAGTACCATGGTGCACCACTCTCCAGAATTGGTAAGTCATAGACCATCCATGGGGATCCCATTTTACAGAAAAAATCCACGTGACGAAAAACGAAGGGTAAAAAACTTCCATGACCCGATTGAGGTTCGGATAGGATTTTTTGGGTATGAAACTAACCAGTGACGGCTGAAAGCAGTCACAGCTGTAGAACTCACAGATACCTTCGTTTTGACTGGTTGTGGCTCCCATAACTCTAAACGAGCCAAGAGTTATGGCCTTCCGAAGAATTGATATCCATAGGGTGCAACATCTACGGTGCAAGGTGCAACATCCGTCCAAAATGACGAAACAGTGCATACGACCTTTAGAAACGGGTACATGGATTGAAAACGGTGCAGTTCCATGGTGCACCACTCTCCAGCATTGGTAAATCATAGACCAGCCACGGGGATCCCGTTTTACAGAAAAAATCCACGTGACGAAAAAACGAAGGGTAAAAAACTTCCATGACCCGATTGAGGTTCGGATAGGATTTTTTAGGTATGAAACTAACCAGGGACGGCTGAAAGCTGTCACAGATGTAGAACTCACAGATACCTTCGTTTTGACTGGTTGTGGCTCCCGTAACTCTAAACGAGCCAAGAGTTATGGTTCTCCGAAAAATCGATATCCACAGGGTGCAACATCTACGGTGCAAGGTGCAACATCCGTCCAAAATGACGAAACAGTGCCGTACGACCTTTAGAAATGGGTGCATGGATTGGAACGGTGCAGTACCATGGTGCACCACTCTCCAGCGATGGTAAATCATAGACCAGCCGCGGGAATTCACTTTTACAGAAAAAATCCACGTGACGAAAAAACGAAGCGTAAAAAACTTCCATGACCCGATTGAGGTTCGGATAGGATTTTTTGGGTATGAAACTAACCAGTGACGGCTGAAAGCGGTCACAGCTGTAGAACTCACAAATACCTTCGTTTTGACTGGTTGTGGCTCCCGTAACTCTAAACGAGCCAAGAGTTATGGCCCTCCGAAGAATCGATATCCATAGGGTGCAACATCTACGGTGCAAGGTGCAACATCCATCCAAAATGACGAAACAGTGCGTACGACCTTTAGAAATGGGTGCATGGATTGGAAATGGTGCAGTACCATGATGCACCACTCTCCAGCTTTGGTAAATCATAGACCAGCCACGGGGATCCCGTTTTACAGAAAAAATCCACGTGACGAAAAAACGAAGGGTAAAAAACTTCCATGACCCGATTGAGGTTCGGATAGGATTTTTTGGGTATGAAACTGACCAGTGACGGCTGAAAGCAGTCACAGCTGTAGAACTCACAGATACCTTCGTTTTGACTGGTTGTGGCTCCCGTGACTCTAAACGAGCCAAGAGTTATGGCCCTCCGAAGAATCGATATCCATAGGGTGCAACATCTACGGTGCAAGGTGCAACATCCGTCCAAAATGACGAAATAGTGCCGTACGACATTTAGAAATGGGAGCATGGATTTGAAACAGTGCAGTACCATGGTGCACCACTCTCCAGCGATGGTAAATCATAGACCAGCCGCTTGAATTCCCTTTTACAGAAAAAATCAACGTGACGAAAAAACGAAGGGTAAAAAACTACCATGACCCGATTGAGGTTCGGATAGGATTTTTTAGGTATGAAACTAACCAGTGATGGCTGAAAGCCGTCACAGATGTAGAACTCACAGATACCTTCGTTTTGACTGGTTGTGGCTCCCGTAACTCTAAATGAGCCAAGAGTTATGGCCCTCCGAAGAATCGATATTCATAGGGTGCAACATCTACGGTGCAAGGTGCAACATCCGTCCAAAATGACGAAACAGTGCCGTACGACCTTTAAAAATTGGTGCATGGATTGGAAACGGTGCAGTACCATGGTGCATCACTCTCCAATGATGGTAAATCATAGACCAGCCACGGGAATTCCCTTTTACAGAAAAATCCACGTGACGAAAAAACGAAGGGTAAAAAACTTCAATGACCCGATTGAGGTTCGGATAGGATTTTTTGGGTATGAAACTAACCAGTGAGGGCTAAAAGCCGTCACAGCTGTAGAACTCACAGATACCTTCGTTTTGACAGGTTATGGCTCCCGTAACTCTAAACGAGCCAAGAGTTATGGCCCTCCGAAGAATCGATATCCACAGGGTGCAACATCTACGGTGCAAGGTGCAACATCCGTCCAAAATGACGAAACAGTGCCGTACGACCTTTAGAAATGGGTGCATGGATTGGAAACGGTGCAGTACCATGGTGCACCACTCTCCAGCGTTGGTAAATCATAGACCAGCCACGAGGAACCCGTTTTACAGAAAAAATCCACGTGACGAAAAAACGAAGGGTAAAAAACTTCCATGACCCGATTGAGGTTCGGATAGGATTTTTTGGGTATGAAACTAACCATTGACGGCTGAAAGCTATCAAAGCTGTAGTACTCATAGATAGCTTCGTTTTGACTGGTTGTGGCTCCCGTAACTCTAAACGAGCCAAGAGTTATGGCCCTCCGAAGAATCGATATCCATAGGGTGCAACATCTACGGTGCAAGGTGCAACATCCGTCCAAAATGACGAAACAGTGCGTACGACCTTGAGAAACAGGTGCATGGATTGAAAACGGTGCAGTACCATGGTGCACTACTCTCCAGCGTTGGTAAATCATAGACCAGCCACGGGGATACCGTTTTACAGAAAAAATCCACGTGATGAAAAAACGAAGGGTAAAAAACTTCCATGACCCGATTGAGGTTCGGATAGGATTTTTTGGGTATGAAACTAACCAGTGACGGCTGAAAGCCGTCATTGCTGTAGAACTCACAGATACCTTCGTTTTGACAGGTTGTGGCTCCCGTAACTCTAAACGAGCCAAGAGTTATGGTTCTCCGAAAAATCGATATCCACAGGGTGCAACATCTACGGTGCAAGGTGCAACATCCGTCCAAAATGACGAAACAGTGCCGTACGACCTTTAGAAATGGGTGCATGGATTGGAACGGTGCAGTACCATGGTGCACCACTCTCCAGCGATGGTAAATCATAGACCAGCCGCGGGAATTCCCTTTTACAGAAAAAATCCACGTAACGAAAAAACGAAGCGTAAAAAACTTCCATGACCCGATTGAGGTTCGGATAGGATTTTTTGGGTATGAAACTAACCAGTGACGGCTGAAAGCGGTCACAGCTGTAGAACTCACAAATACCTTCGTTTTGACTGGTTGTGGCTCCCGTAACTCTAAACGAGCCAAGAGTTATCGCCCTCCGAAGAATCGATATCCATAGGGTGCAACATCTACGGTGCAAGGTGCAACATCCATCCAAAATGACGAAACAGTGCGTACGACCTTTAGAAATGGGTGCATGGATTGGAAATGGTGCAGTACCATGATGCACCACTCTCCAGCTTTGGTAAATCATAGACCAGCCACGGGGATCCCGTTTTACAGAAAAAATCCACGTGACGAAAAAACGAAGGGTAAAAAACTTCCAAGACCCGATTGAGGTTCGGATAGGATTTTTTGGGTATGAAACTGACCAGTGACGGCTGAAAGCAGTCACAGCTGTAGAACTCACAGATACCTTCGTTTTGACTGGTTGTGGCTCCCGTGACTCTAAACGAGCCAAGAGTTATGGCCCTCCGAAGAATCGATATCCATAGGGTGCAACATCTACGGTGCAAGGTGCAACATCCGTCCAAAATGACGAAACAGTGCCGTACGACATTTAGAAATGGGAGCATGGATTTGAAACAGTGCAGTACCATGGTGCACCACTCTCCAGCGATGGTAAATCATAGACCAGCCGCGGGAATTCCCTTTTACAGAAAAAATCAACGTGACGAAAAAACGAAGGGTAAAAAACTACCATGACCCGATTGAGGTTCGGATAGGATTTTTTAGGTATGAAACTAACCAGTGATGGCTGAAAGCCGTCACAGATGTAGAACTCACAGATACCTTCGTTTTGACTGGTTGTGGCTCCCGCAACTCTAAACGAGCCAAGAGTTATGGCCCTCCGAAGAATCGATATTCATAGGGTGCAACATCTACGGTGCAAGGTGCAACATCCGTCCAAAATGACGAAACAGTGCCGTACGACCTTTAAAAATTGGTGCATGGATTGGAAACGGTGCAGTACCATGGTGCATCACTCTCCAATGATGGTAAATCATAGACCAGCCACGGGAATTCCCTTTTACAGAAAAATCCACGTGACGAAAAAACGAAGGGTAAAAAACTTCCATGACCCGATTGAGGTTCGGATAGGATTTTTTGGGTATGAAACTAACCAGTGATGGCTAAAAGCCGTCACAGCTGTAGAACTCACAGATACCTTCGTTTTGACTGGTTATGGCTCCCGTAACTCTAAACGAGCCAAGAGTTATGGCCCTCCGAAGAATCGATATCCACAGGGTGCAACATCTACGGTGCAAGGTGCAACATCCGTCCAAAATGACGAAACAGTGCCGTACGACCTTTAGAAATGAGTGCATGGATTGGAAACGGTGCAGTACCATGGTGCACCACTCTCCAGCGTTGGTAAATCATAGACCAGCCACGAGGAACCCGTTTTACAGAAAAAATCCACGTGACGAAAAAACGAAGGGTAAAAAACTTCCATGACCCGATTGAGGTTCGGATAGGATTTTTTGGGTATGAAACTATCCATTGACGGCTGAAAGCTATCACAGCTGTAGTACTCATAGATAGCTTCGTTTTGACTGGTTGTGGCTCCCGTAACTCTAAACGAGCCAAGAGTTATGGCCCTCCGAAGAATCGATATCCATAGGGTGCAACATCTACGGTGCAAGGTGCAACATCCGTCCAAAATGACGAAACAGTGCGTACGACCTTGAGAAACAGGTGCATGGATTGAAAACGGTGCAGTACCATGGTGCACTACTCTCCAGCGTTGGTAAATCATAGACCAGCCACGGGGATACCGTTTTACAGAAAAAATCCACGTGATGAAAAAACGAAGGGTAAAAAACTTCCATGACCCGATTGAGGTTCGGATAGGATTTTTTGGGTATGAAACTAACCAGTGATGGCTGAAAGCCGTCATTGCTGTAGAACTCACAGATACCTTCGTTTTGACAGGTTGTGGCTCCCATAACTATAAACGAGCCAAGAGTTACGGCCCTCCGAAGAATCGATATCCATAGGGTGCAACATCTACGGTGCAAGGTGCAACATCCGTCCAAAATGACGAAACAGTGCGTACGACCATTAGAAACGGGTGCATGGATTGAAAACGGTGCAGTACCATGGTGCACCACTCTCCAGCATTGGTAAATCATAGACCAGCCACGGGGATCCCGTTTTACAGAAAAATCCACGTGACGAAAAAACGAAGGGTAAAAAACTTCCATGACCCGATTGAGGTTCGGATAGGATTTTTTGGGTATGAAACTAACCAGTGACAGCTGAAAGCGGACACAGCTGTAGAACTCACAGATACCTTCGTTTTGACTGGTTGTGGCTCCCGTAACTCTAAACGAGCCAAGAGTTATGGCCCTCCGAAGAATTGATATCCATAGGGTGCAACATCTACGGTGCAAGGTGCAACATCCGTCCAAAATGAAGAAACAGTGCCGTACGACCTTTAGAAATGGGTGCATGGATTGGAAACGGTGCAGTACCATGGTGCACAACTCTCCAGCATTGGTAAATCATAGACCAGCCACGGGGATTCCCTTTTGCAGAAAAATCCACGTGACGAAAAAAACGAAGGGTAAAAAACTTCCGTGACCCGATTGAGGTTCGGATAGGATTTTTTCTGTATGAAACTAACCAGTGATGGCTGAAAGCTGTCACAGATGTAGAACTCACAGATACCTTCGTTTTGACTAGTTGTGGCTCCCGTAACTCTAAACGAGCCAAGAGTTATGGCCCTCCGAAGAATCGATATCCACAGGGTGCAACATCTACGGTGCAAGGTGCAACATCCGTCCAAAATGACGAAACAGTGCCGTACGACCTTTAGAAATGGGTGCATGGATTGGAAACGGTGCAGTACCATGGTGCACTACTCTTCAGCGTTGGTTAATCATAGACCAGACACGGGGATCCCGTTTTACAGAAAAAATCCACGTGACGAAAAAACAAAGGGTAAAAAACTTCCATGACCCGATTGAGGTTCGGATAGGATTTTTTTGGTATGAAACTAACCAGTGACGGCTGAAAGCCATCATTGCTGTAGAACTCACAGATACCTTCGTTTTGACTGGTTGTGGCTCCCGTGACTCTAAACGAGCCAAGAGTTATGGCCCTCCGAAGAATCGATATCCACAGGGTGCAACATCTACGGTGCAAGGTGCAACATCCGTCCAAAATGACGAAACAGTGCCGTACGACCTTTAGAAATGGGTGCATGGATTGGAAACGGTGCAGTACCATGGTGCACCACTCTCCAGCGTTGGTTAATCATAGACCAGACAAGGGGATCCCGTTTTACAGAAAAAATCCACGTGACGAAAAAACGAAGGGTAAAAAACTTCCATGACCCGATTGAGGTTCGGATAGGATTTTTTGGGTATGAAACTAACCAGTGACGGCTGAAAGCAGTCACAGCTGTAGAACTCACAGATACCTTCGTTTTGACTGGTTGTGGCTCCCGTAGCTCTAAATGAGCCAAGAGTTATGGCCATCCGAAGAATCGATATCCACAGGGTGCAACATCTACGGTGCAAGGTGCAACATCCGTCCAAAATGACGAAACAGTGCCGTACGACCTTTAGAAACGGGTGCATGGATTGGAAATGGTGCAGTACCATGGTGCACCACTCTCCAGCGTTGGTAAATCATAGACCAGCCACGGGGATCCCGTTTTACAGAAAAAATCCACGTGACGCAAAAACGAAGGGTAAAAAACTTCCATGAATCGTTTGTGGTTCGGATAGGATTTTTTGGGTATGAAACTAACCAGTGGCGGCTGAAAGCTGTCATAGCTGTAGATCTCAAAGATACCTTCGTTTTGACTGGTTATGGCTCCCGTAACTTTAAACGAGCCAAGAGTTATGGCCCTCCGAAGAATCGATATCCACAGGGTGCAAGATCTACGGTGCAAGGTGCAACATCCGTCCAAAATGACGAAACAGTACCGTACGACATTTAGAAATGGGTGCATGGATTTGAAACAGTGCAGTACAATGGTGCACCACTCTCCAGCGATGGTAAATCATAGACCAGCCGCGGGAATTCCCTTTTACAGAAAAAATCCACGTGACGAAAAAACGATGGGTAAAAAACTTCCATGACCCGATTGAGGTTCGAATAGGATTTTTTAGGTATGAAACTAACCAGTGACGGCTGAAAGCCGTCACAGATGTAGAACTCACAGATACCTTCGTTTTGACCGGTTGTGGCTCCCGTAATTCTAAACGAGCCAAGAGTTATGGCCCTCCGAAGAATCGATATCCACAGGGTGCAACATCTACGGTGCAAGATGCAACATCCGTCCAAAATGACGAAACAGTGCCGTACGACCTTTAGAAATGGGTGCATGGATTGGAAACGATGCAGTACCATGGTTGTAACGACCCGTATTTTACGTGTCGATATATCGTAGAATTTGCAGGTTGTTAGTGTTGTTTGTGATGTCTCTAGCTCGAGTCGTTTAGAAGTTGACCCGGGTGAAGGGATGAGTCGTGACCGACTCATAGGGGTCCGACCTATAGGCTTGAGTCGTGACCGACTCATAAAGTGGCCGAGCTATAGGAGCTAACTGGATAGGGATTTGGACCGACCTAAGGGGTTGACCGACTTAGTGGTGGTCGACTTAGTGGAGATGCCGAGTTAGCTGAGTGGGCGACTCATAGGGTGGCCGGGTCATGGGAATAGCCGACTCAAGGAGATTAGGCGGCATAAGGTTATGACCGACTCATAGAGACCGAGTTAGGAATAGGTTGAGTCGCGTCTCAGTTGAGTCGTTAGCGACTTAAGGGGCTAAGGCTTAGGTCGGTAGGGATAAGTCGTGTGTGTCTTAAGTCGTGTGACCTTCTTGCTGTGATGAGTCGGTAGGAAGTAGGTCGGCATGGTAATGAGTTGTAAACGACTCATGTTGAGTCGGCACCATAGTTGAGTCGTCATACGACTTAGGAGGTGCGGCAGTGTTACGTTGAGTCGTAAGGTCTTTGAGTCGGCAGGTTCTTGTGTCGGCTAGGAGTTAAGGAGATAAGTCATATGGTAGATGAGTCGTTGAGGACTTAGGTAGTGTGCTGTTGGGATGGATAGGTCGTAACTCGTATACGAGTTAAGGCATATGTTGTTAGCTTGTGTGTTGAGTCGTATGCATATTGAGTCGCTGGGGTTAGGTAGAGTCTGTTGACTCGCGAACGACTTAGCATGAGTCGTTAAGTCGCGAACGAGTTAAGGCTGAGCAGTGGGTTTTGATGAGTCGCAAGCGACTTATGTAGGAGAGTTAGCTCGTGTGTGTTAGCTCGTGGATGGTTAAGTCGTAGGGTCGGCTGTGCAAGGTTGAGTCGGCAAGGATGAGTCGGCAGGAGATGAGTCGTGGACGACTCATGATGAGTCGGGACCGACTCAAGGGGCGACGACTCAGGAAGGTTCCAGCCTATAAATAGAGGTGTTCGGCTCACTTTTTGGCACCGGTTTTCGAAGCGACGAAGTGCTGCCATTTTGAAGACTCGACTACAGTATTTTCTTCACTTCTTTCTCTACTTCTACCAAGTGCTAACATCCATTGAAGATTGAAGATCAAGATCAAAGATCAAGAGCCAAAGTTGAAGATTTTCATCCGAAGAGGCTAGATTTCATCGTTTCAAGTGAGATTTCGCCGGATCAAGCCGTGATCTTCGCTGTCCAGATCTGAAGTGTTGTGATTTTAGGTTGTTTTGGTGATTTGGTGAGTGGTAGTTATCTCTCACGCGGATCCAAAGGAGTATATGGGATTGGTGATATGTTTATGTGTTAAAGTTAGCGTTTTCTCGCATTTTCCCTAAGTCTGCATGTAGATCCATCATATTTGAAGATGTTTATCTATAGAAGTTATTTATCAAGTATTAGAGACAAAACCCATGTTTTAGATTTGATAGATCTATGCTAAAAACCATGATTTCACATATGTTGGACTTTTGCTCACTTAATTACGAAATTGCCATTATAGTTGATATTGCTTAATATATCTTGTTTGAATGCTTGAATGTTTGAATGTATGTTAGATTTGATTGCTCCAAGTTAGCTTGTAGTTGATTTGGAACAAGATGGTGAAGATGATTCAAAAGCTAAGTGGAAAGGCTCTTGAATGGTGAAAGCTGCCGATGGCATATGAAGCGGATGTGGAAGCTCATATGGATGAATTCGAGGATATGGGATCTTGCCGTGATGCGAGAAGGCAAAGCATGGTTGAGTTGGGACTTTGCGATGATATGATGAGGCAAGGCTTGTGTTGAGATGGGACGGGTCATGATGACGTTCCAAGTTGAGAGACTTTGCTATGATGTGATGAGGCAAGACATATGTTGTGATGGGACGGGTCACGAAGACGTTCCAAGCACGGGTCATGATGACGTGCAAAGTTATAACTCGGTGATGCGGTCCGGGTTGGGGTGGATAATGGTTAGCTTGAGAGGCGCTTGAGCTAGTATGGAAGTAGTCGTCGAGGAGGATGACTAGGAGGCTAAGATCTCATCGTTGTTGAAGGTTCTAGCATACTCAAAGCAAGGGTACGTTGGAACGGGTCACGATGACGTTCCAGGCACGGGTCATGATGACGTGCTAGTACTCTGGGCAGCATTGATATCCTAGGCACGGGCAATGATGACGTGCGGAGTTATGTCTAGAACCGGGGTTTCCATTAGCCCTTGACTGACGGATGAAATAATGTGCCGTTCATTCAACTAACGATGAAATCAAGGCAATGACAACAGTGATAGCCAGAGTCATGGATGTTTGGATGTTTGGTTGTATCATCATTCGGCTTCAAGAGCGGTGTTTTCTGGGTGCTTATCTGATCTTGGTTTAGGCCTTGGGGGTTTGTATTTGGGAAACATCGTCCTTGACTCGAGTGGTTATTGCTTTACCTTACTTATCTGCTATGTTATGCTTGCTTCTCCTTAATGTGTGTCTGGGGGCTATCACTGTAGAAAGAGGTGGAGTGGGATGGTTTGGTTCCTATTCCTTTATTTCCTTATGCTCTTTTGGTATGCTTGATTGTTAATTTACTGCTCACTAAGACTTTGTCTGACTCAAGGTTTTATGTCTCCTCTTATTACCTTGGGCTGTTCATCCATGTTTGGGATGGGCAGACTAGGTAGCAGGTGGCAGGTGCTGTGCTTAGAGTTAGAGTTTTTCCGCTGATGATGACGAAGACGAGCAGGAGGCTATGCATATTATTTTCTTATATGTACTGGGTATCCGCTGCTGTATTTGATGAGTGCTTGTAGTGAGGTCTTGATGTATGGATTTGTTGAGATGATTGTATAAAACTTCTGTGATGCTTATATGATGATTTTCTGTTATGAGACTTCACTATATATTTCTCTATTGTATTTTATCCATGCGCTGTGAGTTACGATAGAGATTCTGCGATTTTATTTTACCCTGACTATCGTCCATGGCTGCCTGGCACACCTTTCAGCGCTCTATTCTCTTGTTTTGGTGCGGGAGTCATGGGTGGTCGTCACAATGGTGCACCACTCTCCAGCGTTGGTAAATCATAGACCAGCCACGGGGATCCCGTTTTACAGAAAAAATCCACGTGACGAAAAAACGAAGGGTAAAAAACTTCCATGACCCGATTGAGGTTCGGATAGGATTTTTTGGGTATGAAACTAACCAGTGACGGCTGAAGGCTGTCACAGATGTAGAACTCACAGATACCTTCGTTTTGACTGGTTGTGGCTCCTGTAACTCTAAACGAGCCAAGAGTTATGGCCGTCCGAAGAATCGATATCCACAGGGTGCAACATCTACGGTGCATGGTGCAACATCCGTCCAAAATGACGAAACAGTGCCGTACGACCTTTAGAAATGGGTGCATGGATTGGAAACGGTGCAGTACCATGGTGCACCACTCTCCAGCGTTGGTTAATCATAGACCAGACACGGGGATCTCGTTTTACAGAAAAAATCCACGTGATGAAAAAACGAAGGGTAAAAAACTTCCATGACCCGATTGAGGTTCGGATAGGATTTTTTGGGTATGAAACTAACCAGTGACGGCTGAAAGCAGTCACAGCTGTAGAACTCACAGATACCTTCGTTTTGACTAGTTGTTGCTACCGTAACTCTAAACGAGCCAAGAGTTATGGCCCTCCGAAGAATCGATATCCACAGGGTGCAACATCTACGGTGCAAGGTGCAACATCCGTCCAAAATGACGAAACAGTGCCGTACGACCTTTAGAAATGGGTGCATGGATTGAAAACGAAGCAGTACCATGGTGCACCACTCTCCAGCGTTGGTAAATAATAGATCATCCACGGGGATTCCGTTTTACAGAAAAAATCCACGTGACGCAAAAACGAAGGGTAAAAAACTTCCATGAATCGTTTGAGGTTCGGATAGAATTTTTCGGGTATGAAAATAACCAGTGACGGCTGAAAGCAGTCACAGCTGTAGAACTCACAGATACCTTCGTTTTGACTGGTTGTGGCTCCCGTAACTCTAAACGAGCCAAGAGTCATGGCCCTCCGAAGAATCGATATCCACAGGGTGCAACATCTACGTTGCAAGGTGCAACATCCGTCCAAAATGACGAAACAGTGCCGTACGACCTTTAGAAATGGGTGCATGGATTGGAAACGGTGCAGTACCATGGTGCACCACTCTTCAGCGTTGGTTAATCATAGACCAGACACGGGGATCCCGTTTTACAGAAAAAATCCACGTGACGAAAAAACGAAGGGTAAAAAACTTCCATGACCCGATTGAGGTTCGGATAGGATTTTTTTGGTATGAAACTAACCAGTGACGGCTGAAAGCCGTCATTGCTGTAGAACTCACAGATACCTTCGTTATGACTGGTTGTGGCTCCCGTGACTCTAAACGAGCCAAGAGTTATGGCCCTCCGGAGAATCGATATCCACAGGGTGCAACATCTACGGTGCAAGGTGCAACATCCGTCCAAAATGACGAAACAGTGCCGTACGACCTTTAGAAATGGGTGCATGGATTGGAAACGGTGCAGTACCATGGTGCACCACTCTCCAGCGTTGGTTAATCATAGACCAGACATGGGGATCCCGTTTTACAGAAAAAATCCACGTGACGAAAAAACGAAGGGTAAAAAACTTCCATGACCCGATTGAGGTTCGGATAGGATTTTTTGGGTATGAAACTAACCAGTGACGGCTGAAAGCAGTCACAGCTGTAGAACTCACAGATACCTTCGTTTTGACTGGTTGTGGCTCCCGTAACTCTAAACGAGCCAAGAGTTATGGCCATCCGAAGAATCGATATCCACAGGGTGCAACATCTACGGTGCAAGGTGCAACATCCGTCCAAAATGACGAAACAGTGCCGTACGACCTTTAGAAATGGGTGCATAGATTGGAAATGGTGCAGTACCATGGTGCACCACTCTCCAGCGTTGGTAAATCATAGACCAGCCACGGGGATCCCGTTTTACAGAAAAAATCCACGTGACGCAAAAACGAAGGGTAAAAAACTTCCATGAATCGTTTGTGGTTCGGATAGGATTTTTTGGGTATGAAACTAACCAGTGGCGGCTGAAAGCTGTCATAGCTATAGATCTCACAGATACCTTCGTTTTGACTGGTTATGGCTCCCGTAACTTTAAACGAGCCAAGAGTTATGGCCCTCCGAAGAATCGATATCCACAGGGTGCAACATCTACGGTGCAAGGTGCAACATCCGTCCAAAATGACGAAACAGTGCCGTACGACCTTTAGAAATGGGTGCATGGATTGGAAATGGTGCAGTACCATGGTGCACCACTCTCCAGCGTTGGTAAATCATAGACCAGCCACGGGGATCCCGTTTTACAGAAAAAATCCACGTGACGCAAAAACGAAGGGTAAAAAACTTCCATGAATCGTTTGTGGTTCGGATAGGATTTTTTGGGTGTGAAACTAACCAGTGGCGGCTGAAAGCTGTCATAGCTGTAGATCTCACAGATACCTTCGTTTTGACTGGTTATGGCTCCCGTAACTTTAAACGAGCCAAGAGTTATGGCCCTCCGAAGAATCGATATCCACAGGGTGCAACATCTACGGTGCAAGGTGCAACATCCGTCCAAAATGACGAAACAGTGCCGTACGACATTTAGAAATGGGTGCATGGATTTGAAACAGTGCAGTACAATGGTGCACCACTCTCCAGCGATGGTAAATCATAGACCAGCCGCGGGAATTCCCTTTTACAGAAAAAATCCACGTGACGAAAAAACGATGGGTAAAAAACTTCCATGACCCGATTGAGGTTCGGATAGGATTTTTTAGGTATGAAACTAACCAGTGACGGCTGAAAGCCGTCACTGATGTAGAACTCACAGATACCTTCGTTTTGACCGGTTGTGGCTCCCGTAACTCTAAACGAGCCAAGAGTTATGGCCCTCCGAAGAATCGATATCCACAGGGTGCAACATCTACGGTGCAAGATGCAACATCCGTCCAAAATGACGAAACAGTGCCGTACGACCTTTAGAAATGGGTGCATGGATTGGAAACGATGCAGTACCATGGTGCACCACTCTCCAGCGTTGGTAAATCATAGACCAGCCACGGGGATCCCGTTTTACAGAAAAAATCCACGTGACGAAAAAACGAAGGGTAAAAAACTTCCATGACCCGATTGAGGTTCGGATAGGATTTTATCGGTATGAAACTAACCAGTGACGGCTGAAGGCTGTCACAGATGTAGAACTCACAGATACCTTCGTTTTGACTGGTTGTGGCTCCTGTAACTCTAAACGAGCCAAGAGTTATGGCCGTCCGAAGAATCGATATCCACAGGGTGCAACATCTACGGTGCATGGTGCAACATCCGTCCAAAATGACGAAACAGTGCCGTACGACCTTTAGAAATGGGTGCATGGATTGGAAACGGTGCAGTACCATGGTACACCACTCTCCAGCGTTGGTTAAACATAGACCAGACACGGGGATCTCGTTTTACAGAAAAAATCCACGTGATGAAAAAACGAAGGGTAAAAAACTTCCATGACCCGATTGAGGTTCGGATAGGATTTTTTGGGTATGAAACTAACCAGTGATGGCTGAAAGCTGTCACAGCTGTAGAACTCACAGATACCTTCGTTTTGACTAGTTGTGGCTACCGTAAGTCTAAACGAGCCAAGAGTTATGGCCCTCCGAAGAATTGATATCCACAGGGTGCAACATCTACGGTGCAAGGTGCAACATCCGTCCAAAATGACGAAACAGTGCCGTACGACCTTTAGAAATGGGTGCATGGATTGAAAACGAAGCAGTACCATGGTGCACCACTCTCCAGTGTTGGTAAATCATAGATCATCCACGGGGATTCCGTTTTACAGAAAAAATCCACGTGACGCAAAAACGAAGGGTAAAAAACTTCCATGAATCGTTTGAGGTTCGGATAGGATTTTTTGGGTATGAAACTAACCAGTGACGGCTGAAAGCTGTCATAGCTATAGATCTCACAGATACCTTCGTTTTGACTGGTTATGGCTCCCGTAACTCTAAACGAGCCAAGAGTTATGGCCCTTCGAAGAATCGACATCCACAGGGTGCAACATCTACGGTGCAAGGTGCAACATCCGTCCAAAATGACGAAACAGTGCCGTACGACCTTTAGAAATGGGTGCATGGATTGAAAACGAAGCAGTACCATGGTGCACCGCTCTCCAGCGTTGGTAAATAATAGATCATCCATGGGGATTCCGTTTTACAGAAAAAATCCACGTGACGCAAAAACGAAGGGTAAAAAACTTCCATGAATCGTTTGAGGTTCGGATAGAATTTTTCGGGTATGAAAATAACCAGTGACTGCTGAAAGCAGTCACAGCTGTAGAACTCACAGATACCTTCGTTTTGACTGGTTGTGGCTCCCGTAACTCTAAACGAGCCAAGAGTCATGGCCCTCCGAAGAATCGATATCCACAGGGTGCAACATCTACGTTGCAAGGTGCAACATCCGTCCAAAATGACGAAACAGTGCCGTACGACCTTTAGAAATGGGTGCATGGATTGGAAACGGTGCAGTACCATGGTGCACCACTCTTCAGCGTTGGTTAATCATAGACCAGACACGGGGATCCCGTTTTACAGAAAAAATCCACGTGACGAAAAAACGAAGGGTAAAAAACTTCCATGACCCGATTGAGGTTCGGATAGGATTTTTTTGGTATGAAACTAACCAGTGACGGCTGAAAGCCGTCATTGCTGTAGAACTCACAGATACCTTCGTTATGACTGGTTGTGGCTCCCGTGACTCTAAACGAGCCAAGAGTTATGGCCCTCCGAAGAATCGATATCCACAGGGTGCAACATCTACGGTGCAAGGTGCAACATCCGTCCAAAATGACGAAACAGTGCCGTACGACCTTTAGAAATGGGTGCATGGATTGGAAACGGTGCAGTACCATGGTGCACCACTCTCCAGCGTTGGTTAATCATAGACCAGACATGGGGATCCCGTTTTACAGAAAAAATCCACGTGACGAAAAAACGAAGGGTAAAAAACTTCCATGACCCGATTGAGGTTCGGATAGGATTTTTTGGGTATGAAACTAACCAGTGACGGCTGAAAGCAGTCACAGCTGTAGAACTCACAGATACCTTCGTTTTGACTGGTTGTGGCTCCCGTAACTCTAAACGAGCCAAGAGTTATGGCCATCCGAAGAATCGATATCCACAGGGTGCAACATCTACGGTGCAAGGTGCAACATCCGTCCAAAATGACGAAACAGTGCCGTACGACCTTTAGAAATGGGTGCATAGATTGGAAATGGTGCAGTACCATGGTGCACCACTCTCCAGCGTTGGTAAATCATAGACCAGCCACGGGGATCCCGTTTTACAGAAAAAATCCACGTGACGCAAAAACGAAGGGTAAAAAACTTCCATGAATCGTTTGTGGTTCGGATAGGATTTTTTGGGTATGAAACTAACCAGTGGCGGCTGAAAGCTGTCATAGCTATAGATCTCACAGATACCTTCGTTTTGACTGGTTATGGCTCCCGTAACTTTAAACGAGCCAAGAGTTATGGCCCTCCGAAGAATCGATATCCACAGGGTGCAACATCTACGGTGCAAGGTGCAACATCCGTCCAAAATGACGAAACAGTGCCGTACGACCTTTAGAAATGGGTGCATGGATTGGAAATGGTGCAGTACCATGGTGCACCACTCTCCAGCGTTGGTAAATCATAGACCAGCCACGGGGATCCCGTTTTACAGAAAAAATCCACGTGACGCAAAAACGAAGGGTAAAAAACTTCCATGAATCGTTTGTGGTTCGGATAGGATTTTTTGGGTGTGAAACTAACCAGTGGCGGCTGAAAGCTGTCATAGCTGTAGATCTCACAGATACCTTCGTTTTGACTGGTTATGGCTCCCGTAACTTTAAACGAGCCAAGAGTTATGGCCCTCCGAAGAATCGATATCCACAGGGTGCAACATCTACGGTGCAAGGTGCAACATCCGTCCAAAATGACGAAACAGTGCCGTACGACATTTAGAAATGGGTGCATGGATTTGAAACAGTGCAGTACAATGGTGCACCACTCTCCAGCGATGGTAAATCATAGACCAGCCGCGGGAATTCCCTTTTACAGAAAAAATCCACGTGACGAAAAAACGATGGGTAAAAAACTTCCATGACCCGATTGAGGTTCGGATAGGATTTTTTAGGTATGAAACTAACCAGTGACGGCTGAAAGCCGTCACTGATGTAGAACTCACAGATACCTTCGTTTTGACCGGTTGTGGCTCCCGTAACTCTAAACGAGCCAAGAGTTATGGCCCTCCGAAGAATCGATATCCACAGGGTGCAACATCTACGGTGCAAGATGCAACATCCGTCCAAAATGACGAAACAGTGCCGTACGACCTTTAGAAATGGGTGCATGGATTGGAAACGATGCAGTACCATGGTGCACCACTCTCCAGCGTTGGTAAATCATAGACCAGCCACGGGGATCCCGTTTTACAGAAAAAATCCACGTGACGAAAAAACGAAGGGTAAAAAACTTCCATGACCCGATTGAGGTTCGGATAGGATTTTATCGGTATGAAACTAACCAGTGACGGCTGAAGGCTGTCACAGATGTAGAACTCACAGATACCTTCGTTTTGACTGGTTGTGGCTCCTGTAACTCTAAACGAGCCAAGAGTTATGGCCGTCCGAAGAATCGATATCCACAGGGTGCAACATCTACGGTGCATGGTGCAACATCCGTCCAAAATGACGAAACAGTGCCGTACGACCTTTAGAAATGGGTGCATGGATTGGAAACGGTGCAGTACCATGGTACACCACTCTCCAGCGTTGGTTAATCATAGACCAGACACGGGGATCTCGTTTTACAGAAAAAATCCACGTGATGAAAAAACGAAGGGTAAAAAACTTCCATGACCCGATTGAGGTTCGGATAGGATTTTTTGGGTATGAAACTAACCAGTGATGGCTGAAAGCTGTCACAGCTGTAGAACTCACAGATACCTTCGTTTTGACTAGTTGTGGCTACCGTAACTCTAAACGAGCCAAGAGTTATGGCCCTCCGAAGAATTGATATCCACAGGGTGCAACATCTACGGTGCAAGGTGCAACATCCGTCCAAAATGACGAAACAGTGCCGTACGACCTTTAGAAATGGGTGCATGGATTGAAAACGAAGCAGTACCATGGTGCACCACTCTCCAGCGTTGGTAAATCATAGATCATCCACGGGGATTCCGTTTTACAGAAAAAATCCACGTGACGCAAAAACGAAGGGTAAAAAACTTCCATGAATCGTTTGAGGTTCGGATAGGATTTTTTGGGTATGAAACTAACCAGTGACGGCTGAAAGCTGTCATAGCTATAGATCTCATAGATACCTTCGTTTTGACTGGTTATGGCTCCCGTAACTCTAAACGAGCCAAGAGTTATGGCCCTTCGAAGAATCGACATCCACAGGGTGCAACATCTACGGTGCAAGGTGCAACATCCGTCCAAAATGACGAAACAGTGCCGTACTACATTTAGAAATGGGTGCATGGATTTGAAACAGTGCAGTACAATGGTGCACCACTCTCCAGCGATGGTAAATCATAAACCAGCCGCGGGAATTCCCTTTTACAGAAAAAATCCACGTGACGAAAAAACGAAGGGTAAAAAACTTCCATGACCCGGTTGAGGTTCGGATAGGATTTTTTAGGTATGAAACTAACCAGTGACGGCTAAAAGCCGTCACAGACGTAGAACTCACAGATACCTTCGTTTTGACTGGTTGTGGCTCCCGTAACTCTAAACGAGCCAAGAGTTATGGCCCTCCGAAGAATCGATATCCACAGGGTGCAACATCTACGGTGCAAGATGCAACATCCGTCCAAAATGACGAAACAGTGCCGTACGACCTTTAGAAATGGGTGCATGGATTGGAAACAATGCAGTACCATGGTGCACCACTCTCCAGCGTTGGTAAATCATAGACCAACCACGGGGATCCCGTTTGGCAGAAAAAATCCACGTGACGAAAAAACGAAGGGTAAAAAACTTCCATGACCCGATTGAGGTTCAGATAGGATTTTTTGGGTATGAAACTAACCAGTGACGGCTGAAAGCCGTCATAGCTGTAGAACTCACAGATACCTTCGTTTTGACTGGTTGTGGCTCCCGTAACTCTAAACGAGCCAAGAGTTATGGCCCTCCGAAGAATCGATATCCACAGGGTTCAACATCTACGGTGCAAGATGCAACATCCGTCCAAAATGACGAAACAACGCCGTACGACCTTTAGAAATGGGTGCATGGATTGGAAACGGTGCAGTACCATGGTGCACCACTCTCCAGCGTTGGTAAATCATAGACCAGCCACGGGGATCCCGTTTTACAGAAAAAATCCACGTGACGAAAAAACTAAGGGTAAAAAACTTCCATGACCCGATTGAGGTTCGGATAGGATTTTTTGGGTATGAAACTAACCAGTGACGGCTGAAAGTGGTCACAGCTGTAGAACTCACAGATACCTTCGTTTTGACTGGTTGTGGCTCCCATAACTCTAAACGAGCCAAGAGTTATGGCCCTCCGAAGAATCGATATCCATAGCGTGCAACATCTACGGTGCATGGTGCAACATCCGTCCAAAATGACGAAACAGTGCCGTACGACATTTAGAAATGGGTGCATGGATTTGAAATAGTGCAGTACCGTGGTGCACCACTCTCCAGCGATGGTAAATCATAGACCAGCCGCGGGAATTCCCTTTTACAGAAAAAATCAACGTGACGAAAAAACGAAGGGTAAAAAACTACCATGACCCGATTGAGGTTCGGATAGGATTTTTTAGGTATGAAACTAACCAATGACGGCTGAAAGCCGTCACAGATGTAGAACTCACAGATACCTTCGTTTTGACTGGTTGTGGCTCCCGTAACTCTAAACGAGCCAAGAGTTATGGCCCTCCGAAGAATCGATATCCATAGTGTGCAACATCTACGGTGCAAGGTGCAACATCCGTCCAAAATGACGAAACAGTGCCGTACGACCTTTAGAAATTGGTGCATGGATTGGAAACGGTGCAGTACCATGGTGCATCACTCTGCAGTGATGGTAAATCATAGACCAACCACGGGAATTCCCTTTTACATAAAAATCCACGTGAGGAAAAAACGAAGGGTAAAAAACTTCCATGACCCGATTGAGGTTCGGATGGGATTTTTTGGGTATGCAACTAACCAGTGATGGCTAAAAGCTGTCACAGCTGTAGAACTCACAGATACCTTCGTTTTGACAGGTTATGGCTCCCGTAACTCTAAACGAGCCAAGAGTTATGGCCCTCCGAAGAATCGATATCCACAGGGTGCAACATCTACGATGCATGATGCAACATCCGTCCAAAATGACGAAACAGCGCCGTACGACCTTTAGAAATGGGTGCATGGATTGGAAACGGTGCAGTACCATGGTGCACCACTCTCCAGCGTTGGTAAATCATAGACCAGCCACGGGGATCCCGTTTTACAGAAAAAATCCACGTGGCGCAAAAACGACGGGTAAAAAACTTCCATGAATCGATTGAGGTTCGGATAGGATTTTTTGGGTATGAAACTAACCAGGGAAGGCTGAAAGCTATCATAGCAGTAGATCTCACAGATACCTTCGTTTTGACTGGTTATGGCTCCCATAACTCTAAACGAGCCAAGAGTTATGGCCCTCCGAAGAATCGATATCCATAGGGAGCAACATCTACGGTGCAAGGTGCAACATCCGTCCAAAATGACGAAACAGTGCCGTACGACATTTAGAAATGGGTGCATGGATTGGAAAAAGTGCAGTACAATGGTGCACCACTCTCCAGCGATGGTAAATCATAGACCAGCCGCGGGAATTCCGTTTTACAGAAAAAATCCACGTGACGAAAAAACGAAGGGTAAAAAACTTCCATGACCCGATTGAGGTTCGGATAGGATTTTTTAGGTATGAATCTAACCAGTGACGGCTGAAAGCCATCACAGATGTAGAACTCACAGATACCTTCGTTTTGACTGGTTGTGGCTTCCGTAACTCTAAACGAGTCAAGAGTTATGGCCCTCCGAAGAATCGATATCCACAGGGTGCAACATCTACGGTGCAAGATGCAACATCCGTCCAAAATGACGAAACAGTGCCGTACGACCTTTAGAAATGGGTGCATGGATTGGAAATGGTGCAGTACCATGGTGCACCACTCTCCAGCGTTGGTAAATCATAGACCAGCCACGGGGATCGCGTTTTACAGAAAAAATCCACGTGACGCAAAAACGAAGGGTAAAAAACTTCCATGAATCGTTTGTGGTTCGGATAGGATTTTTTGGGTATGAAACTAACCAGTGGCGGCTGAAAGCTGTCATAGCTGTAGATCTCACAGATACCTTCGTTTTGACTGGTTATGGCTCCTGTAACTTTAAACGAGCCAAGAGTTATGGCCCTCCGAAGAATCGATATCCACAGGGTGCAACATCTACGGTGCAAGGTGCAACATCCGTCCAAAATGACGAAACAGTGCCGTACGACATTTAGAAATGGGTGCATGGATTTGAAACAGTGCAGTACAATGGTACACCACTCTCCAGCGATGGTAAATCATAGACCTGCCGCGGGAATTCCCTTTTACAGAAAAAATCCACGTGACGAAAAAACGATGGGTAAAAAACTTCCATGACCTGATTGAGGTTCGGATAGGATTTTTTAGGTATGAAACTAACCGGTGACGGCTGAAAGCCGTCACAGATGTAGAACTCACAGATACCTTCGTTTTGACCGGTTGTGGCTCCCGTAACTCTAAACGAGCCAAGAGTTATGGCCCTCCGAAGAATCGATATCCACAGGGTGCAACATCTACGGTGCAAGGTGCAACATCCGTCCAAAATGACGAAACAGTGCCGTACGACCTTTAGAAATGGGTGCATGGATTGGAAACGATGCAGTACCATGGTGCACCACTCTCCAGTGTTGGTAAATCATAGACCAGCCACGGGGATCCCGTTTTACAGAAAAAATCCACGTGACGAAAAAACGAAGGGTAAAAAACTTCCATGACCCGATTGAGGTTCGGATAGGATTTTATCGGTATGAAACTAACCAGTGACGGCTGAAGGCTGTCACAGATGTAGAACTCACAGATACCTTCGTTTTGACTGGTTGTGGCTCCTGTAACTCTAAACGAGCCAAGAGTTATGGCCGTCCGAAGAATCGATATCCACAGGGTGCAACATCTACGGTGCATGGTGCAACGTCCGTCCAAAATGACGAAACAGTGCCGTACGACCTTTAGAAATGGGTGCATGGATTGGAAACGGTGCAGTACCATGGTGCACCACTCTCCAGCGTTGGTTAATCATAGACCAGACATGGGGATCTCGTTTTACAGAAAAAATCCACGTGATCAAAAAACGAAGGGTAAAAAACTTCCATGACCCGATTGAGGTTCGGATAGGATTTTTTGGGTATGAAACTAACCAGTGACGGCTGAAAGCAGTCACAGCTGTAGAACTCACAAATACCTTCGTTTTGACTAGTTGTGGCTACCGTAACTCTAAACGAGCAAAGAGTTATGGCCCTCCGAAGAATCGATATCCACAGGGTGCAACATCTACGGTTCAAGGTGCAACATCCGTCCAAAATGATGAAACAGTGCCGTACGACCTTTAGAAATGGGTGCATGGATTGAAAACGAAGCAGTACCATGGTGCACCACTCTCCAGCATTGGTAAATCATAGATCATCCACGGGGATTCCGTTTTACAGAAAAAATCCACGTGACGCAAAAACGAAGGGTAAAAAACTTCCATGAATCGTTTGAGGTTCGGATAGGATTTTTTGGGTATGAAACTAACCAGTGACGGCTGAAAGCTGTCATAGCTGTAGATCTCACAGATACCTTCGTTTTGACTGGTTATGGCTCCCGTAACTCTAAACGAGCCAAGAGTTATGGCCCTCCGAAGAATCGATATCCACAGGGTGAAACATCTATGGTGCAAGGTGCAACATCCGTCCAAAATGACGAAACAATGCCGTACTTCATTTAGAAATGGGTGCATGGATTTGAAACAGTGCAGTACAATGGTGCACCACTCTCCAGCGATGGTAAATCATAAACCAGCCGCGGGAATTCCCTTTTACAGAAAAAATCCACGTGACGAAAAAACGAAGGGTAAAAAACTTCCATGACCCGGTTGAGGTTCGGATAGGATTTTTTAGGTATGAAACTAACCAGTGACGGCTAAAAGCCGTCACAGACGTAGAACTCACAGATACCTTCGTTTTGACTGGTTGTGGCTCCCGTAACTCTAAACGAGCCAAGAGTTATGGCCCTCCGAAGAATCGATATCCACAGGGTGCAACATCTACGGTGCAAGATGCAACATCCGTCCAAAATGACGAAACAGTGCCGTACGACCTTTAGAAATGGGTGCATGGTTTGGAAACAATGCAGTACCATGGTGCACCACTCTCCAGCGTTGGTAAATCATAGACCAACCACGGGGATCCCGTTTTGCAGAAAAAATCCACGTGACGAAAAAACGAAGGGTAAAAAACTTCCATGACCCGATTGAGGTTCAGATAGGATTTTTTGGGTATGAGACTAACCAGTGACGGCTGAAAGCCGTCATAGCTGTAGAACTCACAGATACCTTCGTTTTGACTGGTTGTGGCTCCCGTAACTCTAAACGAGCCAAGAGTTATGGCCCTCCGAAGAATCGATATCCACAGGGTGCAACATCTACGATGCATGATGCAACATCCGTCCAAAATGACGAAACAGCGCCGTACGACCTTTAGAAATGGGTGCATGGATTGGAAACGGTGCAGTACCATGGTGCACCACTCTCCAGCGTTGGTAAATCATAGACCAGCCACGGGGATCCCGTTTTACAGAAAAAATCCACGTGACGAAAAAACGAAGGGTAAAAAACTTCCATGACCCGATTGAGGTTCGGATAGGATTTTTTGGGTATGAAACTAACCAGTGACGGCTGAAAGTGGTCACAGCTGTATAACTCACAGATACCTTCGTTTTGACTGGTTGTGGCTCCCGTAACTCTAAACGAGCCAAGAGTTATGGCCCTCCGAAGAATCGATATCCATAGGGTGCAACATCTACGGTGCATGGTGCAACATCCGTCCAAAATGACGAAACAGTGCCGTACGACATTTAGAAATGGGTGCATGGATTTGAAACAGTGCAGTACCATGGTGCACCACTCTCCAGCGATGGTAAATCATAGACCAGCCGCGGGAATTCCCTTTTACAGAAAAAATCAACGTGACGAAAAAACAAAGGGTAAAAAACTACCATGACCCGATTGAGGTTCGGATAGGATTTTTTAGGTATGAAACTAACCAGTGACGGCTGAAAGCCGTCACAGATGTAGAACTCACAGATACCTTCGTTTTGACTAGTTGTGGCTCCCGGAACTCTAAACGAGCCAAGAGTTATGGCCCTCCGAAGAATCGATATCCATAGGGTGCAACATCTACGATGCAAGGTGCAACATCCGTCCAAAATGACGAAACAGTGCCGTACGACCTTTAGAAATTGGTGCATGGATTGGAAACGGTGCAGTACCATGGTGCATCACTCTGCAGTGATGGTAAATCATAGACCAACCACGGGAATTCCCTTTTACAAAAAAATCCACGTGACGAAAAAACGAAGGCTAAAAAACTTCCATGACCCGATTGAGGTTCGGATAGGATTTTTTGGGTATGAAACTAACCAGTGATGGCTAAAAGCCGTCACAGCTGTAGAATTCACAGATACCTTCGTTTTGATAGGTTATGGGTCCCGTAATTCTAAACGAGCCAAGAGTTATGGCCCTCCGAAGAATCGATATCCACAGGGTGCAACATCTACGGTGCAAGGTGCAACATCCGTCCAAAATGACGAAACAGTGCCGTACGACCTTTAGAAATGGGTGCATGGATTGGAAACGGTGCAGTACCATGGTGCACCACTCTCCAGCGTTGGTAAATCATAGACCAGCCACGGGGATCCCGTTTTACAGAAAAAATCCACGTGGCGCAAAAACGAAGGGTAAAAAACTTCCATGAATCGATTGAGGTTCGGATAGGATTTTTTGGGTATGAAACTAACCAGTGAAGGCTGAAAGCTGTCATAGCAGTAGATCTCACAGATACCTTCGTTTTGACTGGTTATGGCTCCCGTAACTCTAAACGAGCCAAGAGTTATGGCCCTCCGAAGAATCGATATCCACAGGGAGCAACATCTACGGTGCAAGGTGCAACATCCATCCAAAATGACGAAACAGTGCCGTACGACATTTAGAAATGGGTGCATGGATTGGAAAAAGTGCAGTACAATGGTGCACCACTCTCCAGCGATGGTAAATCATAGACCAGCCGCGGGAATTCCCTTTTACAGAAAAAATCCACGTGACGAAAAAACGAAGGGTAAAAAACTTCCATGACCCGATTGAGGTTCGGATAGTATTTTTTAGGTATGAATCTAACCAGTGACGGCTGAAAGCCGTCACAGATGTAGAACTCACAGATACCTTCGTTTTGACTGGTTGTGGCTTCCGTAACTCTAAACGATCCAAGAGTTATGGCCCTCCGAAGAATCGATATCCACAGGGTGCAACATCTACGGTGCAAGATGCAACATCCGTCCAAAATGACGAAACAGTGCCGTACGACCTTTAGAAATGGGTGCATGGATTAGAAATGGTGCAGTACCATGGTGCACCACTCTCCAGCGTTGGTAAATCATAGACCAGCCACGGGGATCCCGTTTTACAGAAAAAATCCACGTGACGAAAAAACGAATGGTAAAAAACTTCCATCACCCGATTGAGGTTCGGATAGGATTTTTTCGGTATGAAACTAACCTGTGACGGCTAAAAGCTGTCACAGCTGTATAACTCACAGATACCTTCGTTTTGACTGGTTTTGGCTCCCGTAACTCTAAACGAGCCAAGAGTTATGGCCCTCCGAAGAATCGATATCCACAGGGTGCAACATCTACGGTGCAAGGTGCAACATCCGTCCAAAATGACGAAACAGTGCCATACGACCTTTAGAAATGGGTGCATGGATTGGAAACGGTGCAGTACCATGGTGCACCACTCTCCACCGTTGGTAAATCATAGACCAGCCACGGGGATCCCGTTTTACAGAAAAAATCCACGTGACGCAAAAACGAAGGGTAAAAAACTTCCATGAATCGATTGAGGTTCGGATAGGATTTTTTGGGTATGAAACTAACCAGTGACGACTGAAAGCTGTCATAGCTGTAGATCTCACGGATACCTTCGTTTTGACTGGTTATGGCTCCCGTAACTCTAAACGAGCCAAGAGTTATGGCCCTCCGAAGAATCGATATCGACAGGGTGCAACATCTACGGTGCAAGGTGCAACATCCGTCCAAAATGACGAAACAGTGCCGTACGACATTTAGAAATGGGTGCATGGATTTGAAACAGTGCACTACAATGGTGCACCACTCTCTAGCGATGGTAAATCATACACCAGCCGCGGGAATTCCCTTTTACAGAAAAAATCCACGTGACGAAAAAACGATGGGTAAAAAACTTCCATGACCCAATTGAGGTTCGGATAGGATTTTTTAGGTATGAAACTAACCAGTGACGGCTGA
This sequence comes from Allium cepa, assembly GCA_030765085.1. NCBI lineage: Eukaryota > Viridiplantae > Streptophyta > Magnoliopsida > Asparagales > Amaryllidaceae > Allium > Allium cepa. Next base: position 28,336,202 of record CM060943.1, on the reverse strand, counting down.
AAGCCGTCACAGATGTAGAACTCACAGATACCTTCGTTTTGACTGGTTGTGGCTCCCGTAACTCTAAACGAGCCAAGAGTTATGGCCCTCCGAAGAATCGATATCCACAGGGTGCAACATCTACGGTGCAAGATGCAACATCCGTCCAAAATGACGAAACAGCGCCGTACGACCTTTAGAAATGGGTGCATGGATTGGAAACGGTGCAGTACCATGGTGCACCACTCTCCAGCGTTGGTAAATCATAGACCAGCCACGGGGATCCCGTTTTACAGGAAAATTCCACGTGACGAAAAAACGAAGGGTAAAAAACTTCCATGACCCGATTGAAGTTCGGATAGGATTTTTTGGGTATGAAACTAACCAGTGACGGCTGAAAGTGGTCACAGCTGTAGAACTCACTGATACCTTCGTTTTGACTGGTTGTGGCTCCAGTAACTCTAAACGAGCCAAGAGCTATGGCCCTCCGAAGAATCGATATCCATAGGGTGCAACATCTACGGTGCAAGGTGCAACATCCGTCCAAAATGACGAAACAGTGCCGTACGACATTTAGAAATGGGTGCATGGATTTGAAACAGTGCAGTACCATGGTGCACCACTCTCCAGCGATGGTAAATCATAGATCAGCCGCGGGAATTCCCTTTTACAGAAAAAATCAACTTGACGAAAAAACGAAGGGTAAAAAACTACCATGACCCGATTGAGGTTCGGATAGGATTTTTTAGGTATGAAACTAACCAGTGACGGCTGAAAGCCGTCACAGATGTAGAACTCACAGATACCTTCGTTTTGACTGGTTGTGGCTCCCGTAACTCTAAACGAGCCAAGAGTTATGGCCCTTCGAAGAATCGATATCCATAGGGTGCAACATCTACGGTGTAAGGTGCAACATCCGTCCAAAATGACGAAACAGTGCCGTACGACCTTTAGAAATGGGTGCATGGATTGGAAACGGTGCAGTACCATGGTGCATCACTCTCCAGTGATGGTAAATCATAGACCAATCGCGGGAATTCCCTTTTAGAAAAAAATCCACGTGACGAAAAAACGAAGGGTAAAAAACTTCCATGACCCGATTGAGGTTCGGATAGGATTTTTTGGGTATGAAACTAACCAGTGATGGCTAAAAGCCATCACAGCTGTAGAACTCACAGATACCTTCGTTTTGACAGGTTATGGCTCCCGTAACTCTAAACGAGCCAAGAGTTATGGCCCTCCGAAGAATCGATATCCACAGGGTGCAACATCTACGGTGCAAGGTGCAACATCCATCCAAAATGACGAAACAGTGCCGTACGACCTTTAAAAATGGGTGCATGGATTGGAAACGGTGCAGTACCATGGTGCACCACTCTCCAGCGTTGGTAAATCATAGACCAGCCACGGGGATCCCGTTTTACAGAAAAAATCCACGTGGCGCAAAAACGAAGGGTAAAAAACTTCCATGAATCGATTGAGGTTCGGATAGGATTTTTTGGGTATGAAACTAACCAGTGAAGGCTGAAAGCTGTCATAGCTTTAGATCTCACAGATACCTTCGTTTTGACTGGTTATGGCTCCCGTAACTCTAAACGAGCCAAGAGTTATGGCCCTCCGAAGAATCGATATCCACAGGGAGCAACATCTGCGGTGCAAGGTGCAACATTCGTCCAAAATGACGAAACAGTGCCGTACGACATTTAGAAATGGGTGCATGGATTGGAAAAAGTGCAGTACAATGGTGCACCACTCTCCAGCGATGGTAAATCATAGACCAGCCGCGGGAATTCCCTTTTACAGAAAAAATCCACGTGACGAAAAAACGAAGGGTAAAAAACTTCCATGACCCGATTGAGGTTCGGATAGGATTTTTTAGGTATGAATCTAACCAGTGACGGCTGAAAGCCATCACAAATGTAGAACTCACAGATACCTTCGTTTTGACTGGTTGTGGCTTCCGTAAATCTAAACGAGCCAAGAGTTATGGCCCTCCGAAGAATCGATATCCACAGGGTGCAACATCTACGGTGCAAGATGCAACATCCGTCCAAAATGACGAAACAGTGTCGTACGACCTTTAGAAATGGGTGCATGGATTCGAAACGGTGCAGTACCATGGTGCACCACTCTCCAGCGTTGGTAAATCATAGACTAGCCACGGGGATCCCGTTTTACAGAAAAAATCCACGTGACGAAAAAACGAAGGGTAAAAAACTTCCATGACCCGATTGAGGTTCGGATAGGATTTTTTCGGTATGAAACTAACCAGTGACGGCTGAAAGCTGTCATTACTGTAGATCTCACAGATACATTCGTTTTGACTGGTTATGGCTCCCGTAACTCTAAACGAGCCAAGAGTTATGGCCCTCCGAAGAATCGATATCCACAGGGTGCAACATCTACGGTGCAAGGTGCAACATCCGTCCAAAATGACGAAACAGTGCCGTACGACATTTAGAAATGGGTGCATGGATTTGAAACAGTGCACTACAATGGTGCACCACTCTCTAGCGATGGTAAATCATACACCAGCCGCGGGAATTCACTTTTACAGAAAAAATCCACGTGACGAAAAAACGATGGGTAAAAAACTTCCATGACCCAATTGAGGTTCGGATAGGATTTTTTAGGTATGAAACTAACCAGTGACGGCTGAAAGCCGTCACAGATGTAGAACTCACAGATACCTTCGTTTTGACTGGTTGTGGCTCCCGTAACTCTAAACGAGCCAAGAGTTATGGCCCTCCGAAGAATCGATATCCACAGGGTGCAACATCTACGGTGCAAGATGCAACATCCGTCCAAAATGACGAAACAGCGCCGTATGACCTTTAGAAATGGGTGCATGGATTGGAAACGGTGCAGTACCATGGTGCACCACTATCCAGCGTTGGTAAATCATAGACCAGCCACGGGGATCCCGTTTTACAGGAAAAATCCACGTGACGAAAAAACGAAGGGTAAAAAACTTCCATGACCCAATTGAGGTTCGGATAGGATTTTTTGGGTATGAAACTAACCAGTGATGGCTGAAAGCTATTACTGCTGTAGTACTCACAGATACCTTCGTTTTGACTGGTTGTGGCTCCGGTAACTCTAAACGAGCCAAGAGTTATGGCCCTCCGAAGAATCGATATCCACAGGGTGCAACATCTACGGTGCAAGGTGCAACATCCGTCCAAAATGACGAAACAGTGCCATACGACCTTTAGAAATGGGTGCATGGATTGGAAACGGTGCAGTACCATGGTGCACCACTCTCCAGCGTTGGTAAATCATAGACCAGCCATGGGGTTCCCGTTTTACAGAAAAAATCCACGTGACGCAAAAACGAAGGGTAAAAAAATTCTATGAATCGATTGAGGTTCGGATAGGATTTTTTGGGTATGAAACTAACCAGTGACGGCTGAAAGCTGTCGTAGCTGTAGATCTCACAGATACCTTCGTTTTGACTGGTTATGGCTCCCGTAACTCTAAACGAGCCAAGAGTTATGGCCCTCCGAAGAATCGATATCCGTAGGGTGCAACATCTACGGTGCAAGGTGCAACATCCGTCCAAAATGACGAAACAGTGCCGTACGACATTTAGAAATGGGTGCATGGATTTGAAACAGTGCACTACAATGGTGCACCACTCTCTAGCGATGGTAAATCATAGACCAGCCGCGGGAATTCCCTTTTACAGAAAAAATCCACGTGACGAAAAAACGAAGGGTAAAAAACTTTCATGACCCAATTGAGTTTCGGATAGGATTTTTTAGGTATGAAACTAACCAGTGACGGCTGAAAGCCGTCACAGATGTAGAACTCACAGATACCTTCGTTTTGACTGGTTGTGGCTCCCGTAACTCTAAACGAGCCAAGAGTTATGGCCCTCCGAAGAATCGATATCCACAGGGTGCAACATCTACGGTGCAAGATGCAACATCCGTCCAAAATGACGAAACAGCGCCGTACGAACTTTAGAAATGGGTGCATGGATTGGAAACGGTGCAGTACCATGGTGCACCACTCTCCAGCGTTGGTAAATCATAGACCAGCCACGGGGATCCCGTTTTACAGAAAAAATCCACGTGACGAAAAAACGAAGGGTAAAAAACTTCCATGACCCGATTGAGGTTCGGATAGGATTTTTTGGGTATGAAACTAACCAGTGACGGCTGAAAGCATTCACAGCTGCAGTACTCATAGATACCTTCGTTTTGACTGGTTGTGGCTGCCGTAACTCTAAACGAGCCAAGAGTTATGGCCCTCCGAAGAATCGATATCCACAGGGTGCAACATCTACGGTGCAAGGTGCAACATCCGTCCAAAATGACGAAACAGTGCCATACCACCTTTAGAAATGGGTGCATGGATTGGAAACGGTGCAGTACCATGGTGCACCACTCTCCAGCGTTGGTAAATCATAGACCAGCCACGGGGATCCCGTTTTACAGAAAAAATCCACGTGACGAAAAAACGAAGGGTAAAAAACTTCCATGACCCGATTGAGGTTCGGATAGGATTTTTTGGGTATGAAACTAACCTGTGACGGCTGAAAGTGGTCACAGCTGTAGAACTCACAGATACCTTCGTTTTGACTAGTTGTGGCTACCGTAACTCTAAACGAGCCAAGAGTTATGGCCCTCCGAAGAATCGATATCCAAAGGGTGCAACATCAACGGTGCAAGGTGCAACATCCGTCCAAAATGACGAAACCGTGTCGTACGACCATTAGAAATGGGTGCATGGATTTGAAACGGTGCAGTACCATGGTGCACCACTCTCCAGCGATGGTAAATCATTGACCAGCCACGGGGATCCCGTTTTACAGAAAAAATCCACGTGACGAAAAAACGAAGGGTAAAAAACTTCCATGACCCGATTGAGGTTCAGATAGGATTTTTTGGGTATGAAACTAACCAGTGACGGCTGAAAGCAGTCACAGCTGTAGTACTCACAGATACCTTCGTTTTGACTGGTTGTGGCTACCGTAACTCTAAACGAGCCAAGAGTTATGGCCCTCCGAAGAATCGATATCCACAGGGTGCAACATCTACGGTGCAAGGTGCAACATCCGTCCAAAATGACGAAACAGTGCCATACCACCTTTAGAAATGGGTGCATGGATTGGAAACGGTGCAGTACCATGGTGCACCACTCTCCAGCGTTGGTAAATCATAGACCAGCCACGGGGATCCCGTTTTACAGAAAAAATCCACGTGACGCAAAAACGAAGGGTAAAAAACTTCCATGAATCGATTGAGGTTCGGATAGGATTTTTTGGGTATGAAACTAACCAGTGACGGCTGAAAGCTGTCATAGCTGTAGATCTCACAGATACCTTCCTTTTGACTGGTTATGGCTCCCGTAACTCTAAACGAGCCAAGAGTTATGGCCCTCCGAAGAATCGATATCCACAGGGTGCAACATCTACGGTGCAAGGTGCAACATCCGTCAAAAATGACGAAACAGTGCCGTACGACATTTAGAAATGGGTGCATGGATTTGAAGTAGTGCACTACAATGGTGCACCACTCTCTAGCGAGGTAAATCATAGACTAGCCGCGGGAATTCCCTTTTACAGAAAAAATCCACGTGACGAAAAAACGAAGGGTAAAAAACTTCCATGACCCAATTGAGGTTCGGATAGGATTTTTTAGGTATGAAACTAACCAGTGACGGCTGAAAGCCGTCACAGATGTAGAACTCACAGATGCCTTCGTTTTGACTGGTTGTGGCTCCCGTAACTCTAAACGAGCCAAGAGTTATGGCCCTCCGAAGAATCGATATCCACAGGGTGCAACATCTACGGTGCAAGATGCAACATCCGTCCAAAATGACGAAACAGCGCCGTACGACCTTTAGAAATGGGTGCATGGATTGGAAACGGTGCAGTACCATGGTGCACCACTCTCCAGCGTTGGTAAATCATAGACCAGCCACGGGGATCCCGTTTTACAGAAAAAATCCACGTGACGAAAAAACGAAGGGTAAAAAACTTCCATGACCCGATTGAGGTTCGGATAGGATTTTTTGGGTATGAAACTAACCAGTGACGGCTGAAAGCGGTCACAGCTGTAGTACTCACAGATACCTTCGTTTTGACTGGTTGTGGCTCCCGTAACTCTAAACGAGCCAAGAGTTATGGCCCTCCGAAGAATCGATATCCACAGGGTGCAACATCTACGGTGCAAGGTGCAACATCCGTCCAAAATGACGAAACAGTGCCGTACGACCTTTAGAAATGGGTACGTGGATTGGAAACGGTGCAGTACCATGGTGCACCACTCTCCAGCATTGGTAAATCATAGACCAGCCACGGGGATCTCGTTTTACAGAAAAAATCCACGTGACGAAAAAACGAAGGGTAAAAAACTTCCATGACCCGATTGAGGTTCAGATAGGATTTTTTGGGTATGAAACTAACCAGTGACGGCTGAAAGCAGTCATAGTTGTAGAACTCACAGATACCTTCGTTTTGACTAGTTGTGGCTACCGTAACTCTAAACGAGCCAAGAGTTATGGCCCTCCGAAGAATCGATATCCAAAGGGTGCAACATCAACGGTGCAAGGTGCAACATCCGTCCAAAACGAAACAGTGCCGTACGACCTTTAGAAATGTGTGCATGGATTGAAAACAGTGCAGTACCATGGTGCACCACTCTCCAGCATTGGTAAATCATAGATCAGCCACGGGGATTCCGTTTTACAGAAAAAATCAACGTGACGCAAAAATGAAGGGTAAAAAACTTCCATGAATCGTTTGAGGTTCGGATAGGATTTTTTGGGTATAAAACTAACCAGTGACGGCTGAAAGCTTTCATAGCTGTAGATCTCACAGATACCTTCGTTTTGACTGGTTATGGCACCCGTAACTCTAAACGAGCCAAGAGTTATGGCCCTCCGAATAATCGATATCCACAGGGTGCAACATCTACGGTGCAAGGTGCAACATCCGTCCAAAATGACGAAACAGTGCCGTACGACATTTAGAAAGGGCGCATGGATTTGAAACAGTGCAGTACAATGGTGCACCACTCTCCAGCGATGGTAAATCATAGACCAGCCACGGGAATTCCCTTTTACAGAAAAAATCCACGTGACGAAAAAACGAAGGGTAAAAAACTTCCATGACCCGATTGAGGTTCGGATAGGATTTTTTAGGTATGAAACTAACCAGTGACGGCGGAAAGCCGTCACGGATGTAGAACTCACAGATACCTTCGTTTTGACTGGTTGTGGCTCCCGTAACTCTAAACGAGCCAAGAGTTACGGCCCTCCGAAGAATCGATATCCACAGGGTGCAACATCTACGGTGCAAGATGCAACATCCGTCCAAAATGACGAAACAGTGCCGTACGACCTTTAGAAATGGGTGCATGGATTGGAAACGATGAAGTACCATGGTGCACCACTCTCCAGCGTTGGTAAGTCATAGACCAGCCACGGGGATCCCGTTTTACAGAAAAAATCCACATGACGAAAAAACGAAGGGTAAAAAACTTCCATGACCCGATTGAGGTTCGGATAGGATTTTTTCGGTATGAAACTTACCAGTGACGGCTGAAGGCTATCACAGATGTAGAACTCACAGATACCTTCGTTTTGACTGGTTGTGGCTCCCGTAACTCTAAACGAGCCAAGAGTTATGGCCCTCCGAAGAATCGATATCCACAGGGTGCAACATCTACGGTGCAAGATGCAACATCCGTCCAAAATGACGAAACAGCGCCGTACGACCTTTAGAAATGGGTGCATGGATTGGAAACGGTGCAGTACCATGGTGCACCACTCTCCAGCGTTGGTAAATCATAGACCAGCCACGGGGATCCCGTTTTACAGAAAAAATCCACGTGACGAAAAAACGAAGGGTAAAAAACTTCCATGACCCGATTGAGGTTCGGATAGGATTTTTTGGGTATGAAACTAACCAGTGACGGCTGAAAGCAGTCACAGCTGTAGTACTCACAGATACCTTCGTTTTGACTGGTTGTGGCTACCGTAACTCTAAACGAGCCAAGAGTTATGGCCCTCCGAAGAATCGATATCCACAGGGTGCAACATCTACGGTGCAAGGTGCAACATCCGTCCAAAATGACGAAACAGTGCCATACCACCTTTAGAAATGGGTGCATGGATTGGAAACGGTGCAGTACCATGGTGCACCACTCTCCAGCGTTGGTAAATCATAGACCAGCCACGGGGATCCCGTTTTACAGAAAAAATCCACGTGACGCAAAAACGAAGGGTAAAAAACTTCCATGAATCGATTGAGGTTCGGATAGGATTTTTTGGGTATGAAACTAACCAGTGACGGCTGAAAGCTGTCATAGCTGTAGATCTCACAGATACCTTCCTTTTGACTGGTTATGGCTCCCGTAACTCTAAACGAGCCAAGAGTTATGGCCCTCCGAAGAATCGATATCCACAGGGTGCAACATCTATGGTGCAAGGTGCAACATCCGTCAAAAATGACGAAACAGTGCCGTACGACATTTAGAAATGGGTGCATGGATTTGAAGCAGTGCACTACAATGGTGCACCACTCTCTAGCGATGGTAAATCATAGACTAGCCGCGGGAATTCCCTTTTACAGAAAAAATCCACGTGACGAAAAAACGAAGGGTAAAAAACTTTCATGACCCAATTGAGGTTCGGATAGGATTTTTTAGGTATGAAACTAACCAGTGACGGCTGAAAGCCGTCACAGATGTAGAACTCACAGATGCCTTCGTTTTGACTGGTTGTGGCTCCCGTAACTCTAAACGAGCCAAGAGTTATGGCCCTCCGAAGAATCGATATCCACAGGGTGCAACATCTACGGTGCAAGATGCAACATCCGTCCAAAATGACGAAACAGCGCCGTACGACCTTTAGAAATGGGTGCATGGATTGGAAACGGTGCAGTACCATGGTGCACCACTCTCCAGCGTTGGTAAATCATAGACCAGCCACGGGGATCCCGTTTTACAGAAAAAATCCACGTGACGAAAAAACGAAGGGTAAAAAACTTCCATGACCCGATTGAGGTTCGGATAGGATTTTTTGGGTATGAAACTAACCAGTGACGGCTGAAAGCGGTCACAGCTGTAGTACTCACAGATACCTTCGTTTTGACTGGTTGTGGCTCCCGTAACTCTAAACGAGCCAAGAGTTATGGCCCTCCGAAGAATCGATATCCACAGGGTGCAACATCTACGGTGCAAGGTGCAACATCCGTCCAAAATGACGAAACAGTGCCGTACGACCTTTAGAAATGGGTGCGTGGATTGGAAACGGTGCAGTACCATGGTGCACCACTCTCCATCGTTGGTAAATCATAGACCAGCCACGGGGATCCCGTTTTACAGAAAAAATCCACGTGACGAAAAAACGAAGGGTAAAAAACTTCCATGATCCGATTGAGGTTCAGATAGGATTTTTTGGGTATGAAACTAACCAGTGACGGCTGAAAGCAGTCACAGTTGTAGAACTCACAGATACCTTCGTTTTGACTAGTTGTGGCTACCGTAACTCTAAACGAGCCAAGAGTTATGGCCCTCCGAAGAATCGATATCCAAAGGGTGCAACATCAACGGTGCAAGGTGCAACATCCGTCCAAAACGAAACAGTGCCGTACGACCTTTAGCAATGTGTGCATGGATTGAAAACAGTGCAGTACCATGGTGCACCACTCTCCAGCATTGGTAAATCATAGATCAGCCACGGGGATTCCGTTTTACAGAAAAAATCCACGTGACGCAAAAATGAAGGGTAAAAAACTTCCATGAATCGTTTGAGGTTCGGATAGGATTTTTTGGGTATAAAACTAACCAGTGACGGCTGAAAGCTCTCATAGCTGTACATCTCACAGATACCTTCGTTTTGACTGGTGATGGCTCCCGTAACTCTAAACGAGCCAAGAGTTATGGCCCTCCGAATAATCGATATCCACAGGGTGCAACATCTACGGTGCAAGGTGCAACATCCGTCCAAAATGACGAAACAGTGCCGTACGACATTTAGAAATGGCGCATGGATTTGAAACAGTGCAGTACAATGGTGCACCACTCTCCAGCGATGGTAAATCATAGACCAACCACGGGAATTCCCTTTTACAGAAAAAATCCACGTGACGAAAAAACGAAGGGTAAAAAACTTCCATGACCTGATTGAGGTTCGGATAGGATTTTTAGGTATGAAACTAACCAGTGACGGCGGAAAGCCGTCACGGATGTAGAACTCACAGATACCTTCGTTTTGACTGGTTGTGGCTCCCGTAACTGTAAACGAGCCAAGAGTTACGGCCCTCCGAAGAATCGATATCCACAGGGTGCAACATCTACGGTGCAAGATGCAACATCCGTCCAAAATGACGAAACAGTGCCGTACGACCTTTAGAAATGGGTGCATGGATTGGAAACGATGAAGTACCATGGTGCACCACTCTCCAGCGTTGGTAAGTCATAGACCAGCCACGGGGATCCCGTTTTACAGAAAAAATCCACATGACGAAAAAACGAAGGGTAAAAAACTTCCATGACCCGATTGAGGTTCGGATAGGATTTTTTCGGTATGAAACTTACCAGTGACGGCTGAAGGCTATCACAGATGTAGAACTCACAGATACCTTCGTTTTGACTGGTTGTGGCTCCCGTAACTCTAAACGAGCCAAGAGTTATGGCCCTCCGAAGAATCGATATCCACAGGGTGCAACATCTACGGTGCAAGATGCAACATCCGTCCAAAATGACGAAACAGCGCCGTACGACCTTTAGAAATGGGTGCATGGATTGGAAACGGTGCAGTACCATGGTGCACCACTCTCCAGCGTTGGTAAATCATAGACCAGCCACGGGGATCCCGTTTTACAGAAAAAATCCACGTGACGAAAAAACGAAGGGTAAAAAACTTCCATGACCCGATTGAGGTTCGGATAGGATTTTTTGGGTATGAAACTAACCAGTGACGGCTGAAAGCAGTCACAGCTGTAGTACTCACAGATACCTTCGTTTTGACTGGTTGTGGCTACCGTAACTCTAAACGAGCCAAGAGTTATGGCCCTCCGAAGAATCGATATCCACAGGGTGCAACATCTACGGTGCAAGGTGCAACATCCGTCCAAAATGACGAAACAGTGCCATACCACCTTTAGAAATGGGTGCATGGATTGGAAACGGTGCAGTACCATGGTGCACCACTCTCCAGCGTTGGTAAATCATAGACCAGCCACGGGGATCCCGTTTTACAGAAAAAATCCACGTGACGCAAAAACGAAGGGTAAAAAACTTCCATGAATCGATTGAGGTTCGGATAGGATTTTTTGGGTATGAAACTAACCAGTGACGGCTGAAAGCAGTCACAGTTGTAGAACTCACAGATACCTTCCTTTTGACTAGTTGCGGCTACCGTAACTATAAACGAGCCAAGAGTTATGGCCCTCCGAAGAATCGATATCCAAAGGGTGCAACATCAACGGTGCAAGGTGCAACATCCGTCCAAAACGAAACAGTGCCGTACGACCTTTAGAAATGTGTGCATGGATTGAAAACAGTGCAGTACCATGGTGCACCACTCTCCAGCATTGGTAAATCATAGATCAGCCACGGGGATTCCGTTTTACAGAAAAAATCCACGTGACGCAAAAATGAAGGGTAAAAAACTTCCATGAATCGTTTGAGGTTCGGATAGGATTTTTTGGGTATAAAACTAACCAGTGACGGCTGAAAGCGGTCATAGCTGTAGATCTCACAGATACCTTCGTTTTGACTGGTTATGGCTCCCGTAACTCTAAACGAGCCAAGATTTATGGCCCTCCGAATAATCGATATCCACAGGGTGCAACATCTACGGTGCAAGGTGCAACATCTGTCCAAAATGACGAAACAGTGCCGTACGACATTTAGAAATGGCGCATGGATTTGAAACAGTGCAGTACAATGGTGCACCACTCTCCAGCGATGGTAAATCATAGACCAGCCACGGGAATTCCCTTTTACAGAAAAAATCCACGTGACGAAAAAACGAAGGGTAAAAAACTTCCATGACCTGATTGAGGTTCGGATAGGATTTTTAGGTATGAAACTAACCAGTGACGGCGGAAAGCCGTCACGGATGTAGAACTCACAGATACCTTTGTTTTGACTGGTTGTGGCTCCCGTAACTCTAAACGAGCCAAGAGTTACGGCCCTCCGAAGAATCGATATCCACAGGGTGCAACATCTACGGTGCAAGATGCAACATCCGTCCAAAATGACGAAACAGTGCCGTACGACCTTTAGAAATGGGTACATGGATTGGAAACGATGAAGTACCATGGTGCACCACTCTCCAGCGTTGGTAAGTCATAGACCAGCCACGGGGATCCCGTTTTACAGAAAAAATCCACATGACGAAAAAACGAAAAGTAAAAAACTTCCATGACCCGATTGAGGTTCGGATAGGATTTTTTCGGTATGAAACTTACCAGTGACGGCTGAAGGCTATCACAGATGTAGAACTCACAGATACCTTCGTTTTGACTGGTTGTGGCTCCCGTAACTCTAAACGAGCCAAGAGTTATGGCCCTCCGAAGAATCGATATCCACAGGGTGCAACATCTACGGTGCAAGATGCAACATCCGTCCAAAATGACGAAACAGCGCCGTACGACCTTTAGAAATGGGTGCATGGATTGGAAACGGTGCAGTACCATGGTGCACCACTCTCCAGCATTGGTAAATCATAGACCAGCCACGGGGATCCCGTTTTACAGAAAAAATCCACGTGACGAAAAAACGAAGGGTAAAAAACTTCCATGACCCGATTGAGGTTCGGATAGGATTTTTTGGGAATGAAACTAACCAGTGACGGCTGAAAGCTGTCACAGCTGTACTACTCACAGATACCTTCGTTTTGACTGGTTGCGGCTCCCGTAACTCTAAACGAGCCAAGAGTTATGGCCCTCCGAAGAATCGATATCCACAGGGTGCAACATCTACGGTGCAAGGTGCAACATCCGTCCAAAATGACGAAACAGTGCCGTACGACCTTTAGAAATGGGTGCATGGATTGGAAACGGTGCAGTACCGTGGTGCACCACTCTCCAGCGTTGGTTAATCATAGACCAGACACGGGGATCTCGTTTTACAGATAAAATCCACGTGATGAAAAAACGAAGGGTAAAAAACTTCCATGACCCGATTGAGGTTCGGATAGGATTTTTTGGGTATGAAACTAACCAGTGATGGCTGAAAGCAGTCACAGCTGTAGAACTCACAGATACCTTCGTTTTGACTGGTTGTGGCTACCGTAACTCTAAACGAGCCAAGAGTTATGGCCCTCCGAAGAATCGATATCCACAGGGTGCAACATCTACGGTGCAAGGTGCAACATCCGTCCAAAATGACGAAACAGTGTCGTACGACCTATAGAAATGGGTGCATGGATTGGAAACGGTGCAGTACAATGGTGCACCACTCTCCAGCGTTGTTTAATCATAGACCAGACACGGGGATCTCGTTTTAAAGAAAAAATCCACGTGACGAAAAAACGAAGGGTAAAAAACTTCCATGACCCGGTTGAGGTTCGGATAGGATTTTTTGGGTATGAAACTAACCAGTGACGGCTGAAAGCAGTCACAGCTGTAGAACTCACAGATACCTTCATTTTGACTGGTTGTGGCTACCGTAACTCTAAACGAGCCAAGAGTTATGGCCCTCCGAAGAATCGATATCCATAGGGTGCAACATCTACTGTGCAAGGTGCAACATCTGTCCAAAATGACGAAACAGTGCCGTACGACCTTTAGAAATGGGTGCATGGATTGGAAACGGTGCAGTACCATGGTGCACCACTCTCCAGCGTTGGTAAATCATTGACCAGCCACGGGGATCCCGTTTTACAGAAAAAATCCACGTGACGAAAAAACGAAGGGTAAAAAACTTCCGTGACCCGATTGAGGTTCGGATAGGATTTTTTGGGTATGAAACTAACCAGCAACGGCTGAAAGCCGTCATAGCTGTAGAACTCACAGATACCTTCGTTTTGACTGGTTGTGGCTCCTGTAACTCTAAACGAGCCAAGAGTTGTGGCCCTCCGAAGAATCGATATCCACAGGGTGCAACATCTACGGTGCAAGGTGCAACATCCGTCCAAAATGACGAAACAGTGCCGTACGACCTTTAGAAATGGGTGCATGGATTTGAAACAGTGCGGTACCATGGTGCACCACTCTCCAGTGATGGTAAATCATAGACCAGCCGCGGGAATTCCCTTTTACAGAAAAAATCCACGTGACGAAAAAACGAAGGGTAAAAAATTTCCATGACCCGATTGAGGTTCGGATAGGATTTTTTGGGTATGAAACTAACCAGTGACGGCTGAAATCTGTCACAGCTGTAGAACTCACAGATACCTTCGTTTTGACTGGTTGTGGCTCCCATAACTCTAAACGAGCCAAGAGTTATGGCCCTCCGAAGAATCGATATCCATAGGGTGCAACATCTACGGTGCAAGGTGCAACATCCGTCCAAAATGACGAAACAGTGCGTACGACCTTTGGAAACGGGTACACGGATTGAAAACGGGGCAGTTCCATGGTGCACCACTCTCCAGCATTGGTAAATCATAGACCAGCCACGGGGATCCCGTTTTACAGAAAAAATCCACGTGACGAAAAAACGAAGGGTAAAAAACTTCCATGACCCGATTGAGGTTCGGATAGGATTTTTTAGGTATGAAACTAACCAGTGACGGCTGAAAGCGGTCACAGATGTAGAACTCACAGATACCTTCGTTTTGACTGGTTGTGGCTCCCGTAACTCTAAACGAGCCAAGAGTTATGGCCCTTCGAAGAATCGATATCCATAGGGTGCAACATCTACGGTGCAAGATGCAACATCCGTCCAAAATGACGAAACAGTGCCGTACGACCTTTAGAAATAGGTGCATGGATTGGAAACGGTGCAGTACCATGGTGCATCACTCTCCAGTGATGGTAAATCATAGACCAGCCACGGGAATTCCCTTTTACAGAAAAATCCACGTGACGAAAAAACGAAGGGTAAAAAACTTCCATGACCCGATTGAGGTTCGGATAGGATTTTTTAGTATGAAACTAATCAGTGACGGCTGAAAGCGGTCACAGATGTAGAACTCACAGATACCTTCGTTTTGACTGGTTGTGGCTCCCGTAACTCTAAACGAGCCAAGAGTTATGGCCCTCCGAAGAATCGATATCCATAGGGTGCAACATCTACGGTGCAAGATGCAACATCCGTCCAAAATAACGAAACAGTGCCGTGCGACCTTTAGAAATAGGTGCATGGATTGGAAACAGTGCAGTACAATGGTGCACCACTCTCCAGCGATGGTAAGTCATAGACCAGCCGCGGGAATTCCCTTTTATAGAAAAAATCCACGTGACGAAAAAACGAAGGGTAAAAAACTTCCATGACCCGATTGAGGTTTGGATAGGATTTTTTAGGTATGAAACTAACCAGTGACGGCTGAAAGCGGTCACAGATGTAGAACTCACAGATACCTTCGTTTTGACTGGTTGTGGCTCCCGTAACTCTAAACGAGCCAAGAGTTATGGCCCTCCGAAGAATCGATATCCATAGGGTGCAACATCTACGGTGCAAGATGCAACATCCGTCCAAAATGACGAAACAGTGCCGTACGACCTTTAGAAATGGGTGCATGGATTGGAAACGGTGCAGTACCATGGTGCATCACTCTCCAGCGATGGTAAATCATAGACCAGCCACGGGAATTCCCTTTTACAGAAAAATCCACGTGACGAAAAAACGAAGGGTAAAAAACTTCCATGACCCGATTGAGGTTCGGATAGGATTTTTTGGGCATGAAACTAACCAGTGATGGCTAAAAGCCGTCACAGCTGTAAAACTCACAGATACCTTCGTTTTGAAAGGTTATGGCTCCCGTAACTCTAAACGAGCCAAGAGTTATGGCCCTCCGAAGAATCGATATCCACAGGGTGCAACATCTACGGTGCAAGGTGCAACATCCGTCCAAAATGACAAAACAGTGCCGTACGACCTTTAGAAATGGGTGCATGGATTGGAAACGGTGCAGTACCATGGTGCACCACTCTCCAGTGTTGGTAAATCATAGACCAGCCACGGGGATCCCGTTTTACAGAAAAAATCCACGTGACGAAAAAACGAAGGGTAAAAAACTTCCGTGATTCGATTGAGGTTCGGATAGGATTTTTTGGGTATGAAACTAACCAGCGACGGCTAAAAGCCGTCATAGCTGTAGAACTCACAGACCCCTTCATTTTGACTGGTTGTGGCTCCCTTAACTCTAAACGAGCCAAGAGTTGTGGCCCTCCGAAGAATCGATATCCACAGGGTGCAACATCTACGGTGCAAGGGTCAACATCCGTCCAAAATGACGAAACAGTGCCGTACGACCTTTAGAAATGGCTGCATGGATTTGAAACAGTGCGGTACCATGGTGCACCACTCTCCAGCGATGGTAAATCATAGACCAGCCGCGGGAATTCCCTTTTACAGAAAAAATCCACGTGACGAAAAAACGAAGGGTAAAAAACTACCATGACCCGATTGAGGTTCGGATAGGATTTTTTGGGTATGAAACTAACCAGTGATGGCTAAAAGCTGTCATAGCTGTAGATCTCACAGATAACTTCGTTTTTACTAGTTCTGGCTCCCGTAACTCTAAACGAGCCAAGAGTTATGGCCCTCCGAAGAATCGATATCCACAGGGTGCAACATCTACGGTGCAAGGTGCAACATCCGTCCAAAATGACGAAACAGTGCCGTACGACATTTAGAAATGGGTGCATGGATTTGAAACTGTGCAGTACAATGGTGCACCACTCTCCAGCGATGGTAAGTCATAGACCAACCGTGGGAATTCCCTTTTATAGAAAAAATCCACGTGACGAAAAAACGAAGGGTAAAAAACTTCCATGACCCGATTGAGGTTTGGATCGGATATTTAGGTATGAAACTAACCAGTGACGGCTGAAAGCGGTCACAGATGTAGAACTCACAGATACCTTCGTTTTGACTGGTTGTGGCTCCGGTAACTCTAAACGAGCCAAGAGTTATGGCCCTCCGAAGAATCGATATCCATAGGGTGCAACATCTACGGTGCAAGATGCAACATCCGTCCAAAATGACGAAACAGTGCCGTACGACCTTTAGAAATGGGTGCATGGATTGGAAACGGTGCAGTACCATGGTGCATCACTCTCCGGCGATGGTAAATCATAGACCAGCCACGGGAATTCCCTTTTACAGAAAAATCCACGTGACGAAAAAACGAAGGGTAAAAAACTTCCATGACCCGATTGAGGTTCGGATAGGATTTTTTGGGTATGAAACTAACCAGTGATGGCTAAAAGCCGTCACAGCTGTAAAACTCACAGATACCTTCGTTTTGAAAAGTTATGGCTCCCGTAACTCTAAACGAGCCAAGAGTTATGGCCCTCCGAAGAATCGATATCCACAGGGTGCAACATCTACGGTGCAAGGTGCAACATCCGTCCAAAATGACGAAACAGTGCCGTACGACCTTTAGAAATGGGTGCATGGATTGGAAACGGTGCAGTACCATGGTGCATCACTCTCCAGCGATGGTAAATCATAGACCAGCCGCGGGAATTCCCTTTTACAGAAAAAATCCACGTGACGAAAAAACGAAGGGTAAAAAACTTCCATGACCCGATTGAGGTTCGGATAGGATTTTTTGGGTATGAAACTAACCAGTGACGGCTAAAAGCTGTCATAGCTGTAGATCTCGCAGATAACTTCGTTTTTACTGGTTCTGGCTCCCGTAACTCTAAACGAGCCAAGAGTTATGGCCCTCCGAAGAATCGATATCCACAGGGTGCAACATCTACGGTGCAAGGTGCAACATCCATCCAAAATGACGAAACAGTGCCGTACGACATTTAGAAATGGGTGCATGGATTTGAAACTTTGCAGTACAATGGTGCACCACTCTCCAGCGATGGTAAGTCATAGACCAGCCGCGGGAATTCCCTTTTATAGAAAAAATCCACGTGACGAAAAAACGAAGGGTAAAAAACTTCCATGACCCAATTGAGGTTTGGATAGGATTTTTTAGGTATGAAACTAACCAGTGACGGCTGAAAGCGGTCACAGATGTAGAACTCAAAGATACCTTCGTTTTGACTGGTTGTGGCTCCCGTAACTCTAAACGAGCCAAGAGTTATGGCCCTCCGAAGAATCGATATCCATAGGGTGCAACATCTACGGTGCAAGATGCAACATCCGTCCAAAATGACGAAACAGTGTCGTACGACCTTTAGAAATGGGTGCATGGATTGGAAACGGTGCAGTACCATGGTGCATCACTCTCCAGCGATGGTAAATCATAGACCAGCCACGGGAATTCCCTTTTACAGAAAAATCCACGTGACGAAAAAACGAAGGGTAAAAAACTTCCATGACCCGATTGAGGTTCGGATAGGATTTTTGGGGTATGAAACTAACCAGTGATGGCTAAAAGCCGTCACAGCTGTAAAACTCACAGATACCTTCGTTTTGAAAAGTTATGGCTCCCGTAACTCTAAACGAGCCAAGAGTTATGGCCCTCCGAAGAATCGATATCCACAGGGTGCAACATCTACGGTGCAAGGTGCAACATCCGTCCAAAATGACGAAACAGTGCCGTACGACCTTTAGAAATGGGTGCATGGATTGGAAACGGTGCAGTACCATGGTGCACCACTCTCCAGCGTTGCTAAATCATAGACCAGCCACGGGGATCCCGTTTTACAGAAAAAATCCACGTGACGAAAAAACGAAGGGTAAAAAACTTCCGTGACCCGATTGAGGTTCGGATAGGATTTTTTCGGTATGAAACTAACCAGTGACGGCTGAAAGCTGTCACAGATGTAGAACTCACAGATACCTTCGTTTTGACTGGTTTTTGCTCGCGTAACTCTAAACGAGCCAAGAGTTATGGCCCTCCGAAGAATCGATATCCACAGGGTGCAACATCTACGGTGCAAGGTGCAACATCCGTCCAAAATGACGAAACAGTGCCGTACGACCTTTAGAAATGGGTGCATGGATTGGAAACGGTGCAGTACCATGGTGCACCACTCTCCAGCGTTGGTTAATCATAGACCAGACACGGGGATCCCGTTTTACAGAAAAAATCCACGTGACGAAAAAACGAAGGGTAAAAAACTTCCATGACCCGATTGAGGTTCGGATAGGATTTTTTGGGTACGAAACTAACCAGTGATGGCTGAAAGCAGTCACAGCTGTAGAACTCACAGATACCTTCGTTTTGACTAGTTGTGGCTCCGGTAACTCTAAACGAGCCAAGAGTTATGGCCCTCCGAATAATCGATATCCACAGGGTGCAACATCTACGGTGCAAGGTGCAACATCCGTCCAAAATGACGAAACAGTGCCGTACGACCTTTAGAAATGGGTGCATGGATTGGAAACGGTGCAGTACCATGGTGCACCACTCTCCAGCGTTGGTAAGTCATAGACCAGCCACGGGGATCCCGTTTTACAGAAAAAATCCACGTGACGAAAAAACGAAGGGTAAAAAACTTCCATGACCCGATTGAGGTTCGGATAGGATTTTTTGGGTATGAAACTAACCAGTGACGGCTGAAAGCCATCACAGCTGTAGTACTCACAGATACCTTCGTTTTGACTGGTTGTGGCTCCCGTAACTCTAAACGAGCCAAGAGTTACGGCCCTCCGAAGAATCGATATCCATAGGGTGCAACATCTACGGTGCAAGGTGCAACATCCGTCCAAAATGACGAAACAGTGTGTACGACCTTTAGAAACGGGTGCATGGATTGAAAACGGTGCAGTACCATGGTGCACCACTCTCCAGCATTGGTAAATCATAGACCAGCCAGGGGATCCCGTTTTACAGAAAAATCCACGTGACGAAAAAACGAAGGGTAAAAAACTTCCATGACCCGATTGAGGTTCGGATAGGATTTTTTGGGTATGAAACTAACCAGTGAAGGATGAAAGCGGTCACAGCTGTAGAACTCACATATACCTTCGTTTTGACTGGTTGTGGCTCCCGTAACTCTAAACGAGCCAAGAGTTATGGCCCTCCGAAGAATTGATATCCATAGGGTGCAGCATCTACGGTGCAAGGTGCAACATCCGTCCAAAATGAAGAAACAGTGTCGTACGACCTTTAGAAATGGGTGCATGGATTGGAAACGGTGCAGTACCATGGTGCACCACTCTCCAGCATTGGTAAATCATAGACCAGCCACGGGGATTCCCTTTTACAGAAAAATCCACGTGACGAAAAAACGAAGGGTAAAAAACTTCCGTGACCCGATTGAGGTTCGGATAGGATTTTTTGGGTAAGAAACTAACCAGCGACGGCTGAAAGCCGTCATAACTATAGAACTCACATATACCTTCGTTTTGACAGGTTATGGCTCCCGTAACTCTAAACGAGCCAAGAGTTATGGCCCTACGAAGAATCGATATCCACAGAGTGCAACATCTACGGTGCAAGGTGCAACGTCCGTCCAAAATGACGAAACAGTGCCGTACGACCTTTAGAAATGGATGCATGGATTGGAAATGGTGCAGTACCACGGTGCACCACTCTCCAGTGTTGGTAAATCATAGACCAGCCACGGGGATCCCGTTTTACAGAAAAAATCCACGTGACGAAAAAACGAAGGGTAAAAAACTTCCATGACCCGATTGAGGTTCGGATAGGATTTTTTGGGTATGAAACTAACCAGTGATGGCTGAAAGCCGTCATAGCTGTAGAACTCACAAATACCTTCGTTTTGACTGGTTGTGGCTCCCGTAACTCTAAACGAGCCAAGAGTTATGGCCCTCGGAAGAATCGATATCCATAGGGTGCAACATCTACGGTGCAAGGTGCAACATCCGTCCAAAATGACGAAACAGTGCCGTACGACATTTAGAAATTGGTGCATGGATTTGAAATAGTGCGGTACCATGGTGCACCACTCTCCAGCGATGGTAAATCATAGACCAGCCGCGGGAATTCCCTTTTACAGAAAAAATCCACGTGACGAAAAAACGAAGGGTAAAAAACTTCCATGACCCGGTTGAGGTTCGGATAGGATTTTTTGGGTATGAAGCTAACCAGTGACGGCTGAAAGCTGCCATAGCTGTAGAACTTACAGATACCTTCGTTTTCACTGGTTATGGCTCCCGTAACTCTAAACGAGCCAAGATTTATGGCCCTCCAAAGAATCGATATCCATAGGGTGCAACATCTACGGTGCAAGATGCAACATCCGTCCAAAATGACGAAACAGTGCCGTACGACCTTTAGAAATGGGTGCATGGATTGGAAACGGTGCAGTACCATGGTGCATCACTGTCCAGCGATGGTAAATCATAGACCAGCCACGGGAATTCCCTTTTACAGAATAATCCACGCGACGAAAAAACGAAGGGTAAAAAACTTCCATGACCCGATTGAGGTTTGGATAGGATTTTTTGGGTATGAAACTAACCAGTGATGGCTAAAAGACGTCACAGCTGTAGAACTCACAGATACCTTCGTTTTGACTGGTT
The DNA here is from genome assembly GCA_030765085.1 of Allium cepa. Taxonomy (NCBI): domain Eukaryota; kingdom Viridiplantae; phylum Streptophyta; class Magnoliopsida; order Asparagales; family Amaryllidaceae; genus Allium; species Allium cepa. The sequence goes on along the minus strand of CM060943.1, from coordinate 28,314,693 downwards.
ATGGCTCCCGTAACTCTAAACGAGCCAAGAGTTATGGCCCTCCGAAGAATCGATATACACAGCGTGCAACATCTACGGTGCAAGGTGCAACATCCGTCCAAAATGACGAAACAGTGTCGTACGACCTTTAGAAATGGGTGCATGGATTGAAAACGGTGCAATACCATGGTGCACCACTCTCCAGCGTTGGTAAATCATAGACCATCCACGGGGATCCCGTTTTACAGAAAAAATCCACGTGACGAAAAAACGAAGGGTAAAAAACTTCCATGACCCGATTGAGGTTCGGATAGGATTTTTCCGGTATGAAACTAACCAGTGGCGGCTGAAAGCTGTCACAGATGTAGAACTCACAGATACCTTCGTTTTGACTGGTTGTGGCTCCCGTAACTCTAAACGAGCCAAGAGTTATGGCCCTCCGAAGAATCGATATCCACAGGGTGCAACATCTACGTTGCAAGGTGCAACATCCGTCCAAAATGACGAAACAGTGCCGTATGTTTGCGCAAAAAATGGGCAAACACCTCCAAGTCGTGTTATTTAGTTGATTATATGTGATTTTCAATGGTTTGGGCGAGTTATACAAATATGAAAAAAGCAGGGGCTGAAATGTAAAAGACACAAAGATTTATAGTGGTTCGGCCAGAACGTGCCTACGTCCACTTTATATGTTATTATCTTCTTCCTTTCAGATTACAGGTACAATGCTTTGTATACAAGTATATGAAAGTAGTTTGAAAGTTCCTTCCTTGCTTGAGCTCTCAAACTTGTCTGCCATTGTTGTACCCCTGCCCCTCTATTTATAGAGTGAGGTAGGGGGCAGGGGTCTTGGATGTATATAGCTGCTGGTGGGCCCGTGCTGAAGCAATCTGGACTGGCCATCATCTGGTTCAGTGGATCTTCATTCGGCATTTAGCTTGGACCGGTGGTAGGTATGGACCGGTGGGTATGCGTGGATCGGTGGCAGTGAGTGTGGATGCGGACCGGTGGCTTTGGTCCGGTACCAGCCTGGTCCGGTGGTAGGAGTGTTGCGATGGTCCGGTGTGGCTGGTCCGGTGGTAGGGTTTTGATGATGGATCGGTGGAGCTTTGGATCGGTCGTAGAGGAGAGGGTTGGTTCGGTATGTGTTTGGACCGGTATGCCGAATGGAGTTTGTGGAATGTTGGTTCGTGGCCGAATGGGAGCCTATGGCCGAATGTGCTTATGCCGAATGAGCTTGTACATTGAGAATACCGGATGGACTTCTACGCATGTATTGAGCCTTGTGTTTGTCGAACGAGGTGGAGGTTGCGAGCCCGGGTGAAACTTTGACTTCCCGGTCTCAAGATCTTCTGGGTGAGAATTCGCCCAACATTTGCCCCCCAAAGTGGGGCACGTGCTTGCATGTGTCGCGCTTTGTTTCCCTGTGGTAGGAAGGCTTGTTTTGTAATGCCATGGGCTGGATGTTCATATCCTGTTGATGTCCTGCAAAGGAATTTATAGTTTTAGGGTGACTTCAGATAACGACCGTTCAGGATCGAAGCATTTGAGATTAAGTGAATCGCGCCGTCCGGGGCGAGAGGTGTGCCCCGAGGGGGCTTAGCATTATCGATGCCAGGTTCACATCAGAGTGGGTCCCTGGATCGTTTGTCAAGATGGTTTATCGCCAGCTCAGAGCATGCTTAGGGATCGTTCGCGACCCCGTACATGTGTAAGTAGCTTAGCCATTTCATAATTATCAGAATCAAATATCCATTTAACCGATGAGCTTAAAAAGGGATGTCAAAGTGCAAATTCTCACGACGATTGGGTTAATAGCCATTCAGAGCGTGCCTATGGACCGTTCGTGGTCGCGTACACGTGTAAATGATTAACCCACATTGATGAGAGATTTACGACTCATTCATCGTTATCATACTCTCTACTTTGTTAGTAGGTTCTAGAGTTCGGTACTTATCTGAGCGAGGTGCTCTGCATGCCCCTAGTTCCTGGTTTTTGTTGGTAGGGAAAGTTTCATTTGGTTGGTCCGGTATGGATAATTTCATTCGGTATTTTGTTGGTCCGGAATATGTTGGTCCGGTGGGCCGGACCAGTTGGTTCGGCAGATCTGAGCGCGCCTATATATAGAGCTACACCCCCTTAGTTTTTCTTTACCGAACCAGAGAGCCAAATCAACTGACCACCGAACCAAATCTTCTGCCGAACCAAGCTTCTTCCATATCAGGTACATACTTTTTTGCCGAATGGGTTTGATTGCCGAATACACACGAAAGATTTCAAATGCCGAATGAACTTGAGATTGCACTGCCGAATGAACTTTCGTTATTAGTGCCGAATGAACTTTAAACATCATCGCCGAATGAACTTTCGTCATAAGTGTCGAATGAACTTATTATTTCCCTGCCGAATGAGCTTACTTGCACTGCCGAATGAACTTGATATCTTAGTGGAATTCCGGACTTATGCACTCTCTTTTTTTTTGTTTACATCTCTGTATCCCTTGTTCTAACAACCTGTCTTTTCATTTTTGTGTATGCAGATAAATGTCTCGCAAGGCAGAAACTCGATCGGATAGAAAGAAGTCTAAAGGTACAGGAGAGTCTTCTTCTTCCGTGCCCCCAGCTCGACCAGGACCGGTGCAGCATGGGCCTGCCCCGAGGTCGTTAGTGGATGGGTACGGTCCCCAGGAGCTTCTAGTCTCCCCTCCCGATTGCTTTCCTAGCTCCCTAAAGGAGGAGCAACTTGATGTTATATCCCGTTCCTTCGGGATAGACAGGGCTTGCATGCTGTTGCCGGGAGATGGAGTGATACTGTATAATCCCCCCGAAGGCTACTTTGCTTATAGCAGATATCATTGCATGTGCGGTGCTATCCCTCCTATCAATGCTTGGATAGTTAGCTTTACCACATATTTGAAGGTGGCTCCATTCCAGCTTCAGCCTAACTCTTATGCCATTCTGGTGAGCATTTTCGTTATCTTCCAGAGGAGGTACGGGCGTCCTCCTTCTAACCGGGAAATTCGATATTTGTATAATCTGAGAGGCTACAAGAAGGGATCTCTGTATATTAGTCTAGAAGCGGCCGTGCCCTTCAAACCGGTCTTGGATTTATATTCGAAGTTTACCATGTTCAAGAAAGAATGGTTTTTTATCAAGGACGATTCTGTTTCTTTCCGCCTTTTCACTTCCGGCTGTAAGATGGATTTCTTTTATATTTTCCATGTTCTGACTGTAGTGCTTTTTCTGACATGCTTCTATTTCTTGCTAGCGACAGGTGGTATTGCAGTCGTGGAGGACGATTCCTTGGCGCGAATGGCTGCTGAAATAAAGGCCATTCCGGCACGGGACCGGTCGGCTTCCTTCTTGATCAGGAATGCAACCCTCTTGGAGTACAATTTGATCCTGCCGCACCAGTCCGTGGTTAAGCAGAGGGACACGGCTGAGGAGAAGGCCGCTAAAGCTAAGGAGGGGGCCACGGTGAAGAGTGGCAAGAGGGAGCCTTTTACAGAGCGTCCCGTTGTTGGGGGGAAGAAACTGAAGAAGCCTAATGGCCCTTCTCCAAGTACTTGCCCGATTGTCCCGGAGGAGGAAGGTGTGGAAGAGGGGGAAGGGGGCGAAGTTGGAGAAGGGTCAGAGGATGGAGGAGATGGCGACGGTCAGGGTGGTAGTGGCGCTGGTGCCTTAACCTCTGGGAAAGACCATGAACTGGATGAGGCTCTTCGTCAGGCTTTCGGGGAATCGGAGGGAGAGTCGGAAATGGAGAAGGCAAAGGAAGCCGGCAAGGCTGTGGCTGGCGCTGACCCATCCCCTAAGGGTTCCTCAACTAGGGTGATTCCGGCGGTGCAAGGTGAACTTTTGTCCTCTGCCGATTCCATTTACGATAGGGACATAGAAATATTTTACGGTTCACTTCCATCCTGGAATGAGATCCAGGACTTATTGCAGTATCCCACTCCTCCGCCGGGTTTGTATAATAGATGTGCCTTCTCACTTTTTCTTTCTTTTTAACTTAACACGTTTTTCGAATTGTGGATCATTGTATGTTCGTAACACTTGTTCTTTATTCCAGGGGCAGGCCAGGTGGTTAAAACGTCAGATGTTCGACACCGCCTCGAACAATTCAAGTTGAGGAAAGCTTCTGTGAAGCCTCCTACTGGTCGTACTGGGGACGTAGTCAGTTACCGTCCTCTTCTTGGGGTCATTGAAGAGAGTATTCAGAAAAAGAAGCGAAGCCGTTCCTTATTCGAGTCTTCCCCTGGTCCGCAGCTTCCTACTCAGCCTCCTCGTGATACCACGGAGGAGGGCACGGAGTCTGGCCCCCCTCATCCTTCCTTCAAGAATCCAACTGTTATCCGTATAAGGCATCCTGACGTGCCTCGTCACGTGCCTCGTGACCCCTTTGCCGGTCATCCTGATTTAGATCCAAGCTTTCAGGATATCTCATTTGATGAGGCCACGGGTGAGCACCTTCTTCCCCGCAACCCCATGGTACGAGTGCTTGATGAGGCCAAGTCCCTAGATCTTGATCTGCTTACTACTCGGGTAGTTACTATGGGGGACGAGGCCAAGGCTAATATTGATCGGGTGGCTGAAGAGACCAAGAAATTAATGGAGCATCATTGTAACGACCCGTATTTTACGTGTCGATAAATCGTAGAATTTGCAGATCGTTAGCGTTGTTTGTGTTGTTTCTAGCCTGAGTCGTTTAGAAGTTAACTCGAGTGAAGTGATGAGTCGTGACCGACTCATAATCATAGCCGAGTTAAGGCCTGAGTCGTGACCGACTCATAGTGGCCGACTCATGAGAATTAACGACCCATAGTGTTAAGAGCGACTTAGTGGATTGAGCGAGTCATGGAATTAGCTAGTGACCGACTCATAATGGGTTGCGACTCATAGGAGACCGACTCAAGAGGTTAGGCGACTCATAGAAGACAGTGGTTTGCCGAGTTAAGAGGAGACCGACTCATAGGGTGGCCGAGTCATAGGAATAGCCGAACCAAGGAGAGCGACTTAGTTGAGTGAGCGACTCATAGGATGGTTCGACCTAAAGGGGTTGCCGACTTAAGTAGTGTAGCGACTTAAGGGTTAGCGGCTAGGAGGTTGAGTCGGCAGGGTATTGAGTCGCGTCTTAGTTGAGTCGTTGGGCTGTGTTAGTGTTGAGTCGTGAGTCGCGTCATTTACTAACCCGTGTATATAGCTAGGTCGTGAGACCCAGTGTGTGTTGAGTCGGAGAGTGGCCTGAGTCGTAAGTCGTTAGGTAGCTTGTGGATGAGTCGGTGAGGCCATAGGTCGTGAGTCGGCAGCGTAGTTGAGTCGTTAGCGACTTAGGGTTAGTTTGTATAGGTGTTAGGTCGCGAGTGCTTGAGTCGGTAGGGTGTTGAGCCGTGTGGGTGGCTTAGTGGATGAGTCGTGTAGTTGGGTTGTATGAAGGATAGGTTGGCCTGTGTATGAGTCGCGTGTGTAGTGAGTCGGCAGCAGTTGTCTCGGCAAGAGGATGAGTCGGGGGCGACTCAGGGGTTGGGTCGGCGACGAGTTATAGGCGACGACTCATGGACAGTCCAGCCTATAAATAGAGGTGTTCGGCTCACTTTTTGGCACCGGTTTTTGAAGCAACGAAGTGCTGCCATTTTGAAGACTTGTCTACAACATTTCTTCATCTTCTTTTCTCCATTCCAATCAAGTGTTAGCATCCATCCAAGATCGAAGATCGAGATCGAAGATCCAAGTGTCCAAGTTGAAGATCTTCATCCGTTCAAGCTAGATTTCATCGTTTTGAGTGAGATTTCGCCGGATCAAGCCGTGATCTTCGCTGTCCAGATCTGAAGTGTTTAGATTTTGAGGTGTTTGGGTGATTTGGTGAGTGGTAGTTATCTCTCACACGGATCCAAGGGAGTATATGGGATTGGTGGCTAGTTTATGTGTTTAAGATAGTGTTTTATCGCATTTTCCTAAAGTCTGCATGTAGATCCATCATTTGTGAAGATGTTTACTTATGCAAGTTTATTTAATAAGTATTAGAGACAAAACCCATGTTTTATATTTGATAGATCTAAGCTATAAACCTATGAATCATGCATGTTGGACTTTTGCTCATTTATTTACGAAACTGCCATTATTGTTGATATTGCTTGTTAGATCTTGTTTGAATGCTTGATTGTTTGTATTGATGATTGATTTAGATTGTTTCAAGATTAGCTAATGGTTGATTTGGAACAAGATGGTTCGAGATGATTCAAAAGCTAAGTGGAAAGGCTCTTGAATGGTGGAAGCTGCCTGTAGCATATGAAGCGGATGTGGAAGCTCATATGGATGGATTCGAGGATGTGAGATCTTGCCATGATGCGAGAAGGCAAAGCATGATTGAGTTGGGACTTTGCTATGATGAGATGAGGCAAGGCTTATGTTGAGATGGGACGGGTCATGATGACGTTCCAAGATGAGGGACTTTGCCATGATGTGATGAGGCAAGACATATGTTGTGATGGGACGGGTCACGAAGACGTTCCAAGCACGGGTCATGACGACGTGCAAAGTTATGACTCGGTGATGCGGTCCGGGTTGGGGTGGATAATGGTTAGCTTAAGAGGCGCTTGGGCTAGTATGGAAAAGTAGTAAAGGAGGATGACTAGGAGGCTGAGATCTCATCGTTGTTGAAGGTTCTAGCATACTCAAAGCAAGGGTACGTTGGAACGGGTCACGATGACGTTCCAGGCACGGGTCACGATGACGTGCTAGTACTCTGGGCTGATGCGTTCGGCTTAGGCACGGGTCACGATGACGTGCGGGGTTATGACTAGACCGGGGTTACCATTAGCCCTTGACAGGTGGTCATTCAACTAACGGTGGTATCCCGGCAATGATAACAGTGATAGCCAGAGTCATGGATGTTTGGTTGTATTATCATTCGGCCTCAAGAGTGGTGTTTTCTGGGTGCTTATCTGATCTTGGTTTAGGCCTTGGGGGTTTGTATTTGGAAAGCATCACCCTTGACTCGAGTGATTATTGCTTTACTTTAATTATCTGCTATGTTATGATTGCTTCTCCTTAGTGTGTGTCTGGGGGCTATCACTGTGAGAAGAGGTGGAGTGGGATGGTTTGGTTCCTATTCCTTTTATTCCTTATGCTCTTTTGGTATGTTTGATAGTTAATTTACTGCTCACTAAGACTTTGTCTGACTCAAGGTTTTATGTCTCCTCTTATTACCTTGGGCTGTTCATCCATGTTGGGATGGGCAGACTAGGTAGCAGGTGGCAGGTGCTGTGCTTAGAGTTCTCCGCTGAAGATGACGAAGACGAGCAGGAGGCTTTGCATATTAGTTTTTCTTACTATATGTACTGGGTATCCGCTGCTGTATTTGTTTGAGTGATTTGTAGTGAGGCTTTCATGTATGGATTTGTGTGGATGATTGTATAAAACTGCTATGTTGCTTATATGATGATGTTTTGTTCTATGGAGCTTCACTACATTATATTTCTCTATTGTATTTTATCCATGCGCTGTGAGTTGTACGATAGAGATCCTGCGATTTTATTTTACCCTGACTATCGTCCATGGCTGCCATGCACACCTTTCAGCGCACTATTCCATTGTTTTGGTGCGGGAGTCATGGGCGGTCGTCACATTTGGTATCAGAGCTTTGGTTAATCGATTTTAGCCAACGCTCGCTAACGTAATTACGTAAGAGAGACGTAATTGTATTTTGAAGGATGATTACTATATATAGTATAGTAGTTTAGATGGATTTGAACTCCTTATGCAGTTGTTTCTTAAGGTGTTCTAATCATTCTTTTTACAGATATTAAGAATGAGTCGAAGTGAGAGACAAGCTGCGAGGGATAGTCGAGCTGCTAGGGAAGCTGTTGATTATGGAGCTATGTTTGAAGCTATGATGACTTCCATCATGAGGAGGGTACCAGCTTCAGGATCTTCTGTGGATGTGGGAGTTCAAGTCCAGGCTCCAAGACCGGTAGATTTTGCCAAGCTTTGTAAGGATTATACATCTCTTGGAGGAAAAGCTTTCTTGGGGACAGAGTCGACTATTGAGGTGCAGAGATGGATTGATTCTTGTCGAAGAATCTTTGGTGATCTAGGGATTGATGATGCAACTAAGAGGAAGCTTGCATCGAGACAGCTTCAGGGAAGAGCTGCTGATTGGTGGAATTCTATCACTATCGATACACCAGAAGAAGAGATTACTTGGGAGCAATTCCAAGTTAGATTTGAGGCCAAGTTCATCTCCACTGTTCAGAAGTCTGCTCTGTTCAAGAGATTTGTAGAGCTCAAGCAAGGAGGGAGGCCTGTTCTTGAGTATATTTCTGAGTTCGAAGCTTTGTCTAAGTATGCCAGATCATATATTGACTCTCCCTACCAGAAGAATGAAAAGTTTGTGACTGGTCTGGATGCTTATCTGGGAAGGCAGTTAGTGGATCATCTGGACGATCCGTTTGAGAAGCTTGTGGAGAAAGCTTTGAGGCATGAGAGTTTGTTTCCGAGGGAATGTTCTGTTGTTGCTGTAGCCAGGGAAGGGTCTAAACCACAGCAGAATGGTAATAAGAAGAGGAAGCAGCAACAGCAGAAAGGTAAGGATGGCCAGAAGAAGCCAAAGGGCGAAGTGACCTGCTATAACTGCCGACAGAAGGGTCATCTCTCCCGGGATTGTAAGAATCCAAAGGTGCAGTTGAAGTGCCATAACTGTGATAAGCTGGGACACATCAAGAAGGACTGTCCAGAGCCGAGGAAAGATAGGCAGGTTGTGCAAGCCTATGCTTTGGAAGCTGTGCCGTCGTCTTCAAGAGTTCCTACTGCTGAAGAGAAGGGGAAGAGTGTGGTGGTTCAAGGTACTCTTTCCATTTGTGGTGTTCCAGTTAGAGTGTTGTTTGATACTGGAGCGTCGCACTCTTTTGTTTGTGATGATTTGGTAGGCCGGTTATGTTTGAAACCGGATATTGTTGATAGGCCATTGGTTGTGACTAATCCAGTTGGGGGTTCGTCATGTTTGTGTATGATATGCCGTGGTCTAGTTGTGTCGAGTCATGATTGCTCGTTTGTTTGTGATTGCTTTGTTCTGAACTTTGCGGGGTTCGGAATTATTTTGGGTATGGACTGGCTTAGGAAGTATGCGGCTAGGATTGATTGTGAGAGGCTGGAGGTGACAGTCGGGAATGTGGATGGGCGAAAGGTTGTGATACGATGTAAGCATGAAGAAGGCGTCTTCATGAGCTTCATGTATTCGCTGGTTGTTCCACGGGATGGACTGTCATCGGTGCCTATTGTGAATGGATTTGAGGATGTCTTTGACGAAGTCAAAGGGTTGCCGCCGCATAGGGAAATCGAGTTTCGTATCGATCTAGTTGTGGGAGCCAGACCTGTTGTGATGCCTCTTAGGCGGATGGCACCGAGGGAGCAGCAGGAGCTGAAGGTGCAAGTGGATGACCTTTTGCGGAAAGGATTCATTCGGAGAAGTGTGTCCGAATGGGGTGCGCCAGTTGTGTTCGCAACCAAAGCGGATGGATCGTTGAGGTTGTGTGTTGATTATCGTGAGCTGAATAAGGTGACTAAGAAGAACAAGTATCCATTGCCGAGAATAGATGACTTGTTTGATCAGCTTCACGAGGCTAAGGTGTTTTCTCAGATGGATTTAGCAACGGGATTTCACCAGTTGAGAGTGGCGAAGGATAGTGTGCCGAAGACTGCTTTCAGGACACCATCCGGGTTTTATGAGTGGCTGGTAATGCCGTTTGGGTTGACTAACGCGCCAGCATATTTTGTGGATCTTATGAATAGAGTATTCAGAGATCAGTTGAATAAGTTCGTGCTTGTGTTTGTGGATGATATTTTGGTTTATTCCAGGACTGAGGAAGAGCACAAGACGCACTTGAGGATTGTTTTGGAAATCTTGCGGAAACATCAGCTAAAGGCTAAGTTTTCGAAGTGTCACTTCTGGAAGAGTGAAGTGAGGTTCTTAGGCCATGTTATCTCTGGAAATGGAATAGCAGTTGACCCCGCTAAGGTGGCGGCGATCCAGGATTGGGTTGGACCTAAGAATGCATCTGATGTGAGAAGTTTTCTTGGATTAGCAGGATATTATCGTCGGTTTATCAAAGACTTTTCCAAGATAGCTGCACCATTGACAGGATTGACGAAGAAGAACCAAGTGTTCAGATGGGATGATAGGTGTGAGCAAGCTTTCGTAATCCTGAAAGAGCGACTGACGAGTGCTCCTGTTTTGACTATTCCTGGTGGGAATGATGAGATGGTGGTTTACACCGACGCATGTGGCACTGGACTTGGAGCAGTGCTAATGCAGAGAGATAAGGTTGTTGCGTATGCTAGTCGACAACTGAAGCCGCATGAAAGGAATTATCCGACTCATGATTTGGAGTTAGCGGCGATTGTGTTTGCTTTGAAGATGTGGAGACATTACCTATTGGGAGTTAGATTCGAGTTGTTCACAGATCATAAGTCGTTGAAGTATCTGTTCTCCCAAAAGGATTTGAATCTTCGACAGCAACGGTGGCTAGAGTTCTTAGCATCGTATGATTTTGGTATAGCCTATACTCCGGGAAAAGGTAACGCAGTGGCTGATGCGTTAAGTCGAAGACATGCGGATTTGGGAGCCATGTTTTCGGAATGGAAGAGTCTTGAGTATTTGGCTGGATTTGACTTCGGGCCTAGATGTGAATTGGAACCTGAGATGTTGGCAAACTTATCGATAAGGCCTACTCTTGTGGAAAGGATTGGTGAGAGCCAAAGGCGAGATGATAAGCTTGTCAAGATTATTCGTGATTTGGAATCTGGGTTGGAACCAGAGAAGGATAAAGGATTCGAGGTCGATCGAGAGGGTTGGCTTCGAAAGCAAAGACGATTAGTTGTTCCCGATGTTGATGGATTGAGAGATGAAGTTCTGAGGGAAAGTCATCACTCGAAGTTGACAATTCATCCAGGTGGTAATAAGATGTATCGGGATATGAAGAGGGCTTACTACTGGGAAGGTATGAAGAAGGATATTGGAAATTTTATTTCCAAGTGTATGAATTGCCAGTTGGTGAAAGCTGAGCAGAAGAAGCCCAGTGGATTACTTCAGCCATTAGAGGTTCCTACATGGAAGTGGGAGCAAGTGTCGATGGATTTTATCGATGGTCTACCTAGGACAAGAGCGGGAAATGAAGGGATTTGGGTCATAGTAGATCGTTTGACCAAGAGTGCAAGGTTCATTCCTGTTCGATCGACTAGGACTGCATCGAAGTTGGCTGAGCTGTATGTGAAGTGGATTGTTCGATTCCATGGAGTTCCGAAGAGTATAGTGAGCGATCGAGATCCATTGTTCACTAGTGGATTTTGGAAGAGCTTCCAAGAAGTTTTGGGAACCGAGTTGTGTTTGAGTACAGCTTATCACCCTCAAACAGATGGGCAAACTGAGAGAGTCAACCGAGTTTTGGAAGATCTTCTTAGAGCATGTGTTTTGGACTTCGGGGGATCATGGGAAGATCACCTTCATTTGGTGGAGTTTGCTTATAATAACAGTTATCAGTCGAGTATTGGTATGGCACCATATGAGGCATTATATGGAAGACCGTGTAACTCTCCGACATGTTGGTTGGAAACGGGAGAAAAGCTGATACTTGGGCCAGAGATGATTCGACAGATTTCAGATTGTATAGAGATCATTCGACAAAGAATGAAGGCAGCCCAAGATCGTCAGAAAAGTTATGCGGATAATCGTCGAAAGGATTTGGAATTCGACGTGGGTAATATGGTTTTTGTGAAGATTTCTCCATTGAAGAATGTTATTAGATTCGGGAAGAAAGGAAAGTTAACTCCGAGATTTGTTGGACCATTCCCGATTATCGAGCGAATTGGAAAGCTCGCTTATAGACTGGAGTTACCGGAAAAGATGGCGGGTGTGCACAATGTTTTTCATGTATCTTATCTACGGAAGTATGTGCACGACCCAACTACAGTGGCTTCTGCTGATAGCTGTGAAGACTTAGAGGTTGATCCCGTGGTTACGAGACCTCGTAAGCTGCTTCGTATTGTTGAAACCGATACGAAACAGCTTAGGAGGAAGACGATTACGTTGCTCAAGGTACAATGGAGTGATGATGTTAACGACTGTACGTGGGAGGAGGAAGAGAGGATGAAGGCAGCTCATCCCGGACTCTTCGAGGTATGGCCCTAAAGTGTCGTGACATCTCATGAATTTGTAGCTTGTTCTAAGTCTTAGAATTCTGCATGCTAGGCTAGAATTGGATGCATGGTCTGTTGATTGCTATGGATGGTAGGCATGCGGAAAAATTGTGATTGCTGTTGTTTGCTTGGAATTTCGGGGGCGAAATTCCTAAGGGGGAGAGAATGTAACGACCCGTATTTTACGTGTCGATAAATCGTAGAATTTGCAGATCGTTAGCGTTGTTTGTGTTGTTTCTAGCCTGAGTCGTTTAGAAGTTAACTCGAGTGAAGTGATGAGTCGTGACCGACTCATAATCATAGCCGAGTTAAGGCCTGAGTCGTGACCGACTCATAGTGGCCGACTCATGAGAATTAACGACCCATAGTGTTAAGAGCGACTTAGTGGATTGAGCGAGTCATGGAATTAGCTAGTGACCGACTCATAATGGGTTGCGACTCATAGGAGACCGACTCAAGAGGTTAGGCGACTCATAGAAGACAGTGGTTTGCCGAGTTAAGAGGAGACCGACTCATAGGGTGGCCGAGTCATAGGAATAGCCGAACCAAGGAGAGCGACTTAGTTGAGTGAGCGACTCATAGGATGGTTCGACCTAAAGGGGTTGCCGACTTAAGTAGTGTAGCGACTTAAGGGTTAGCGGCTAGGAGGTTGAGTCGGCAGGGTATTGAGTCGCGTCTTAGTTGAGTCGTTGGGCTGTGTTAGTGTTGAGTCGTGAGTCGCGTCATTTACTAACCCGTGTATATAGCTAGGTCGTGAGACCCAGTGTGTGTTGAGTCGGAGAGTGGCCTGAGTCGTAAGTCGTTAGGTAGCTTGTGGATGAGTCGGTGAGGCCATAGGTCGTGAGTCGGCAGCGTAGTTGAGTCGTTAGCGACTTAGGGTTAGTTTGTATAGGTGTTAGGTCGCGAGTGCTTGAGTCGGTAGGGTGTTGAGCCGTGTGGGTGGCTTAGTGGATGAGTCGTGTAGTTGGGTTGTATGAAGGATAGGTCGGCCTGTGTATGAGTCGCGTGTGTAGTGAGTCGGCAGCAGTTGTCTCGGCAAGAGGATGAGTCGGGGGCGACTCAGGGGTTGGGTCGGCGACGAGTTATAGGCGACGACTCATGGACAGTCCAGCCTATAAATAGAGGTGTTCGGCTCACTTTTTGGCACCGGTTTTTGAAGCAACGAAGTGCTGCCATTTTGAAGACTTGTCTACAACATTTCTTCATCTTCTTTTCTCCATTCCAATCAAGTGTTAGCATCCATCCAAGATCGAAGATCGAGATCGAAGATCCAAGTGTCCAAGTTGAAGATCTTCATCCGTTCAAGCTAGATTTCATCGTTTTGAGTGAGATTTCGCCGGATCAAGCCGTGATCTTCGCTGTCCAGATCTGAAGTGTTTAGATTTTGAGGTGTTTGGGTGATTTGGTGAGTGGTAGTTATCTCTCACACGGATCCAAGGGAGTATATGGGATTGGTGGCTAGTTTATGTGTTTAAGATAGTGTTTTATCGCATTTTCCTAAAGTCTGCATGTAGATCCATCATTTGTGAAGATGTTTACTTATGCAAGTTTATTTAATAAGTATTAGAGACAAAACCCATGTTTGATATTTGATAGATCTAAGCTATAAACCTATGAATCATGCATGTTGGACTTTTGCTCATTTATTTACGAAACTGCCATTATTGTTGATATTGCTTGTTAGATCTTGTTTGAATGCTTGATTGTTTGTATTGATGATTGATTTAGATTGTTTCAAGATTAGCTAATGGTTGATTTGGAACAAGATGGTTCGAGATGATTCAAAAGCTAAGTGGAAAGGCTCTTGAATGGTGGAAGCTGCCTGTAGCATATGAAGCGGATGTGGAAGCTCATATGGATGGATTCGAGGATGTGAGATCTTGCCATGATGCGAGAAGGCAAAGCATGATTGAGTTGGGACTTTGCTATGATGAGATGAGGCAAGGCTTATGTTGAGATGGGACGGGTCATGATGACGTTCCAAGATGAGGGACTTTGCCATGATGTGATGAGGCAAGACATATGTTGTGATGGGACGGGTCACGAAGACGTTCCAAGCACGGGTCATGACGACGTGCAAAGTTATGACTCGGTGATGCGGTCCGGGTTGGGGTGGATAATGGTTAGCTTGAGAGGCGCTTGGGCTAGTATGGAAAAGTAGTCAAGGAGGATGACTAGGAGGCTGAGATCTCATCGTTGTTGAAGGTTCTAGCATACTCAAAGCAAGGGTACGTTGGAACGGGTCACGATGACGTTCCAGGCACGGGTCACGATGACGTGCTAGTACTCTGGGCTGATGCGTTCGGCTTAGGCACGGGTCACGATGACGTGCGGAGTTATGACTAGACCGGGGTTACCATTAGCCCTTGACAGGTGGTCATTCAACTAACGGTGGTATCCCGGCAATGATAACAGTGATAGCCAGAGTCATGGATGTTTGGTTGTATTATCATTCGGCCTCAAGAGTGGTGTTTTCTGGGTGCTTATCTGATCTTGGTTTAGGCCTTGGGGGTTTGTATTTGGAAAGCATCACCCTTGACTCGAGTGATTATTGCTTTACTTTAATTATCTGCTATGTTATGATTGCTTCTCCTTAGTGTGTGTCTGGGGGCTATCACTGTGAGAAGAGGTGGAGTGGGATGGTTTGGTTCCTATTCCTTTTATTCCTTATGCTCTTTTGGTATGTTTGATAGTTAATTTACTGCTCACTAAGACTTTGTCTGACTCAAGGTTTTATGTCTCCTCTTATTACCTTGGGCTGTTCATCCATGTTGGGATGGGCAGACTAGGTAGCAGGTGGCAGGTGCTGTGCTTAGAGTTCTCCGCTGAAGATGACGAAGACGAGCAGGAGGCTTTGCATATTAGTTTTTCTTACTATATGTACTGGGTATCCGCTGCTGTATTTGTTTGAGTGATTTGTAGTGAGGCTTTCATGTATGGATTTGTGTGGATGATTGTATAAAACTGCTATGTTGCTTATATGATGATGTTTTGTTCTATGGAGCTTCACTACATTATATTTCTCTATTGTATTTTATCCATGCGCTGTGAGTTGTACGATAGAGATCCTGCGATTTTATTTTACCCTGACTATCGTCCATGGCTGCCATGCACACCTTTCAGCGCACTATTCCATTGTTTTGGTGCGGGAGTCATGGGCGGTCGTCACATTTGGTATCAGAGCTTTGGTTAATCGATTTTAGCCAACGCTCGCTAACGTAATTACGTAAGAGAGACGTAATTGTATTTTGAAGGATGATTACTATATATAGTATAGTAGTTTAGATGGATTTGAACTCCTTATGCAGTTGTTTCTTAAGGTGTTCTAATCATTCTTTTTACAGATATTAAGAATGAGTCGAAGTGAGAGACAAGCTGCGAGGGATAGTCGAGCTGCTAGGGAAGCTGTTGATTATGGAGCTATGTTTGAAGCTATGATGACTTCCATCATGAGGAGGGTACCAGCTTCAGGATCTTCTGTGGATGTGGGAGTTCAAGTCCAGGCTCCAAGACCGGTAGATTTTGCCAAGCTTTGTAAGGATTATACATCTCTTGGAGGAAAAGCTTTCTTGGGGACAGAGTCGACTATTGAGGTGCAGAGATGGATTGATTCTTGTCGAAGAATCTTTGGTGATCTAGGGATTGATGATGCAACTAAGAGGAAGCTTGCATCGAGACAGCTTCAGGGAAGAGCTGCTGATTGGTGGAATTCTATCACTATCGATACACCAGAAGAAGAGATTACTTGGGAGCAATTCCAAGTTAGATTTGAGGCCAAGTTCATCTCCACTGTTCAGAAGTCTGCTCTGTTCAAGAGATTTGTAGAGCTCAAGCAAGGAGGGAGGCCTGTTCTTGAGTATATTTCTGAGTTCGAAGCTTTGTCTAAGTATGCCAGATCATATATTGACTCTCCCTACCAGAAGAATGAAAAGTTTGTGACTGGTCTGGATGCTTATCTGGGAAGGCAGTTAGTGGATCATCTGGACGATCCGTTTGAGAAGCTTGTGGAGAAAGCTTTGAGGCATGAGAGTTTGTTTCCGAGGGAAAGTTCTGTTGTTGCTGTAGCCAGGGAAGGGTCTAAACCACAGCAGAATGGTAATAAGAAGAGGAAGCAGCAACAGCAGAAAGGTAAGGATGGCCAGAAGAAGCCAAAGGGCGAAGTGACCTGCTATAACTGCCGACAGAAGGGTCATCTCTCCCGGGATTGTAAGAATCCAAAGGTGCAGTTGAAGTGCCATAACTGTGATAAGCTGGGACACATCAAGAAGGACTGTCCAGAGCCGAGGAAAGATAGGCAGGTTGTGCAAGCCTATGCTTTGGAATCTGTGCCGTCGTCTTCAAGAGTTCCTACTGCTGAAGAGAAGGGGAAGAGTGTGGTGGTTCAAGGTACTCTTTCCATTTGTGGTGTTCCAGTTAGAGTGTTGTTTGATACTGGAGCGTCGCACTCTTTTGTTTGTGATGATTTGGTAGGCCGGTTATGTTTGAAACCGGATATTGTTGATAGGCCATTGGTTGTGACTAATCCAGTTGGGGGTTCGTCATGTTTGTGTATGATATGCCGTGGTCTAGTTGTGTCGAGTCATGATTGCTCGTTTGTTTGTGATTGCTTTGTTCTGAACTTTGCGGGGTTCGGAATTATTTTGGGTATGGACTGGCTTAGGAAGTATGCGGCTAGGATTGATTGTGAGAGGCTGGAGGTGACAGTCGGGAATGTGGATGGGCGAAAGGTTGTGATACGATGTAAGCATGAAGAAGGCGTCTTCATGAGCTTCATGTATTCGCTGGTTGTTCCACGGGATGGACTGTCATCGGTGCCTATTGTGAATGGATTTGAGGATGTCTTTGACGAAGTCAAAGGGTTGCCGCCGCATAGGGAAATCGAGTTTCGTATCGATCTAGTTGAGGGAGCCAGACCTGTTGTGATGCCTCTTAGGCGGATGGCACCGAGGGAGCAGCAGGAGCTGAAGGTGCAAGTGGATGACCTTTTGCGGAAAGGATTCATTCGGAGAAGTGTGTCCGAATGGGGTGCGCCAGTTGTGTTCGCAACCAAAGCGGATGGATCGTTGAGGTTGTGTGTTGATTATCGTGAGCTGAATAAGGTGACTAAGAAGAATAAGTATCCATTGCCGAGAATAGATGACTTGTTTGATCAGCTTCACGAGGCTAAGGTGTTTTCTCGGATGGATTTAGCAAAGGGATTTCACCAGTTGAGAGTGGCGAAGGATAGTGTGCCGAAGACTGCTTTCAGGACACCATCCGGGTTTTATGAGTGGCTGGTAATGCCGTTTGGGTTGACTAACGCGCCAGCATATTTTGTGGATCTTATGAATAGAGTATTCAGAGATCAGTTGAATAAGTTCGTGCTTGTGTTTGTGGATGATATTTTGGTTTATTCCAGGACTGAGGAAGAGCACAAGACGCACTTGAGGATTGTTTTGGAAATCTTGCGGAAACATCAGCTAAAGGCTAAGTTTTCGAAGTGTCACTTCTGGAAGAGTGAAGTGAGGTTCTTAGGCCATGTTATCTCTGGAAATGGAATAGCAGTTGACCCCGCTAAGGTGGCGGCGATCCAGGATTGGGTTGGACCTAAGAATGCATCTGATGTGAGAAGTTTTCTTGGATTAGCAGGATATTATCGTCGGTTTATCAAAGACTTTTCCAAGATAGCTGCACCATTGACAGGATTGATGAAGAAGAACCAAGTGTTCAGATGGGATGATAGGTGTGAGCAAGCTTTCGTAATCCTGAAAGAGCGACTGACGAGTGCTCCTGTTTTGACTATTCCTGGTGGGAATGATGAGATGGTGGTTTACACCGACGCATGTGGCACTGGACTTGGAGCAGTGCTAATGCAGAGAGATAAGGTTGTTGCGTATGCTAGTCGACAACTGAAGCCGCATGAAAGGAATTATCCGACTCATGATTTGGAGTTAGCGGCGATTGTGTTTGCTTTGAAGATGTGGAGACATTACCTATTGGGAGTTAGATTCGAGTTGTTCACAGATCATAAGTCGTTGAAGTATCTGTTCTCCCAAAAGGATTTGAATCTTCGACAGCAACGGTGGCTAGAGTTCTTAGCATCGTATGATTTTGGTATAGCCTATACTCCGGGAAAAGGTAACGCAGTGGCTGATGCGTTAAGTCGAAGACATGCGGATTTGGGAGCCATGTTTTCGGAATGGAAGAGTCTTGAGTATTTGGCTGGATTTGACTTCAGGCCTAGATGTGAATTGGAACCTGAGATGTTGGCAAACTTATCGATAAGGCCTACTCTTGTGGAAAGGATTGGTGAGAGCCAAAGGCGAGATGATAAGCTTGTCAAGATTATTCGTGATTTGGAATCTGGGTTGGAACCAGAGAAGGATAAAGGATTCGAGGTCGATCGAGAGGGTTGGCTTCGAAAGCAAGGACGATTAGTTGTTCCCGATGTTGATGGATTGAGAGATGAAGTTCTGAGGGAAAGTCATCACTCGAAGTTGACAATTCATCCAGGTGGTAATAAGATGTATCGGGATATGAAGAGGGCTTACTACTGGGAAGGTATTAAGAAGGATATTGGAAATTTTATTTCCAAGTGTATGAATTGCCAGTTGGTGAAAGCTGAGCAGAAGAAGCCCAGTGGATTACTTCAGCCATTAGAGGTTCCTACATGGAAGTGGGAGCAAGTGTCGATGGATTTTATCGATGGTCTACCTAGGACAAGAGCGGGAAATGAAGGGATTTGGGTCATAGTAGATCGTTTGACCAAGAGTGCAAGGTTCATTCCTGTTCGATCGACTAGGACTGCATCGAAGTTGGCTGAGCTGTATGTGAAGTGGATTGTTCGGTTCCATGGAGTTCCGAAGAGTATAGTGAGCGATCGAGATCCATTGTTCACTAGTGGATTTTGGAAGAGCTTCCAAGAAGTTTTGGGAACCGAGTTGTGTTTGAGTACAGCCAAGGTATATCTTCAAGCTTTAGAGGATGCCAGGGTCAATGCGGGTAAGGAAGGTGGAGAGGCTTTTAGTCTGGATGCGGTCACTGCTCAGTTCTCGAAGGAGGAGCAAGCGGCGGTGAAGGAGGGAATGCGGCTGCTTGCTGCGGAGGAAGCGGGCGTGCAGTTGGAGGATGAGGATCAAGAGGCGGACGCTGGTGAGTTATTCTTCTCTTTTTCTTTTCTTTCTGTGTTTCCATAACTTGATCGTTCATCGTTCGTTTAATGAATTGCTCTTCTGAATTGGACAGGTGGAACTTCTGATCAACACGCTAGGGGCTCTGATCCTGCGGCCAAGTAGACTTGGGAAGTCAGAAGGACGAGAGCGAAGTGTGGACGCAGCTGGTTCCTTGTCCGGATTCGGCCACCTTTTATTTCTTTTTATCACTGTTTACGTTAGTCCAAGACATTTGTGTGACTGTAATAATATTATTTGCAAAGAATAACTTCGTGTGATTTTATAATATAAGCTGATTTTGTTATGTTTGAATGTTGTTGTCATCTTGATGTGTTGCGTGAGAAGTATAACTATGTATATGCCTGTGATTTTAGTTGTGTTTGATGTTAAGCTTTTGCTTGAAATATAATTTCATGTTTTGCAATGTTAGTGTATGAACAAGCTATAGTTACGTATTTATGTACAAGAGAAGAGAGTACCGCCCTTCATGTTTTATTTGCAGACGGTAACTTTGAGTGTCTTGTGTAACTGATCACGGATATAGCTGAGTACCCTGCCACCCAGTATGCAGGCTTAGATTCTCATGAGTGAATGCTTCCTATTTGGTTTTCTGTACTTTAGAGTTCGTTATACAGGATAGGAGAAAAGTATTTAAATGAAATGGAAATATAGAAAAAGTAAAACTTCCAGTCATGGAAGGCCGTCGATGTGCTTAAGTTCGTGGCAAACGGGTTTTGTAGTCACTTTCCCTAGCTGTGGGTCTTGGAGACATTTGTCACCCATCTTACGCCTCCGCGGGGAGTTTTCTTTTTTACCACAGCCGCACTTAAGACACATCGGAGCCGAGATCGCGCACGGTAACTACCCGAACCATTATGGTCCGTAATCGTGGGTATTATTCGATTTACCGTGGCCGGCTAGCGTGGGTGCCGTTGGCCGTGAACTACCCCTGGCTGGCCACTCCTTACGTTAGGGCTTAAAGTAGGTTCACAGTTGCCGGTGAGCCGAACGCCGTAATGAGCTGCCATCGGCTATAGTCGGCCTTTATGATGACTTATAATCGGCTCATTATAGTTGGCTTTGAGGGCAGGCGCGATCAATGAGTTAACCCGCAGCAGAGGGATGCTGGAGCAAAAGTGTCTCATTGGCGAGTGCATAGAATCGTAGCATACCTGTTAGGCCTTGTCCAGATGAGGCCGCAGTGCGTCTTGAGTGGAGACGCCATAGGATTTTGTTCAACAGAAAGGGATAAAACTTAACAAGCAGCCAAGATATAAAAGAACAAGTTAAAAAGAGACAAGATTTTTTAAAGTGGTTCGACACGAAAATGCCTACGTCCACTGATTCTCTTTGCTAATTCACTTCATAGGGGCAGTACAAGTTAAGAAAAGTATCGACGGAGGTGTCGGATGTTCCATGCCCTCTGGAACACCTCTCCGTCCACTGTTGACAAAATATAAGCTCCGTTGTGGAGATCTTTATGAATTACATATGGTCCATCCCAGATGGGGTCCAGTGCCCCGGGGCGCGGAAAGATTCGCCTGAGGACAAGATCTCCTTCTTGTAAGCTGTGATGCTTGACTTTGGAATTGTATAGCGCTGCCACTTTTTGTTTGTGAGCTGCTGCTTTGAGTGCTGCATCGTTTCTCCTTTCCTCAATCAGATCCAAAGACATGAGGAGGAGTTCTTCGTTTTCTTCTGGGTTGTAGTGGATCCTACGGTGGGAAGGCACAACAGTCTCAACTGGGAGCATTGCCTCCGATCCATATGCCAAAGAGAAAGGAGTATGTTCCGTTGATGTTCTGAAAGATGTGCGGTAGGCCCAAAATGCCGTAGGAAGTTCGTCCACCCAAGCGCCTTTTGACTTTTCAAGCTTCTTCTTGATTAGGGTTTTGAGAATTTTGTTGACAGCTTCAACTTGTCAGTTTGCTTGAGGATAAGCTACTGATGAGAAGCTTTTATGAATTCCATGCTCTTGGCACCATTCGGCGAATTCTTCGCTGTCAAATTGGAGTCCGTTGTCTGATATGATCTTGAGTAGGACTCCGTACCTGCACAGAATATTTTTGATCAAGAAGTTGATAACTTTTGCTGAAGATATTTTATTTAGAGGTTCCGCTTCCACCCATTTGGTGAAATAATCGACTGCCACTATAGCATATTTGGCTCCGCCTCGGCCCGTTGGCAGTTCGCCAATTAAGTCAATTCCCCATACAGCAAAGGGCCAAGGGCTCGTCATTTGAGTAATCTCATTTGTGGGCAATCGAGGAATCTTGGCAAATTTCTGACATCTGTCGCATTTCTTGACGAAGTCTAAGGCGTCTTTGTTTAGTGTGGGCCAGTAATATCCATATTGGAGTATCTTTTTTGCCAGAGTCTGCCCTCCAGTGTGATCTCCACAACCTCCCTGATGGATGTTTGATAAGATTTCCTTGGCTTCCCTTCCGGCGACACATCTTAATAAGGGGCTAGAGAAGCCACGCCGATAGAGGATGCCTTCTTGTATTGTGTAGTGGGGAACTTTCCTCAAGATTCTCTTGGCTTCGTCACGTCTGTCGGGTAGTGTGCCATCTTGCAAATATTTCCGGATAGGGGTCATCCAGGTTCCTTCTTCGATTGCAGTTATTAGATTCACTTGTTCGAAACTTGGGGCTAGCTGCCTTGAGATGGCTAGTGCTCCGGAAATGGTGCTATTCTTCATACTAGCTTGCTTTGCAAGTTCATCGGCCTCTTGGTTCTCTTCTCGAGGAATGTGTTTGATTAGATAGTGGTCCAATTGATCGAGCAGCAGTTTGGTTTTCTTTAGGTATGCTGTGAGTCGTTCTCCTCGAGTCTGGAACTCTCCTAGTACCTGGTTTACGATAAGCTGAGAATCACTATGAAGACATAAAGAATTGACTCCAATTTCTAGGGCAAGTTCCAATCCCGCTATTACTGCCTCATATTCCGCATCGTTGTTAGTGGCCGTGAATTCCAACCTTAATGCATAGTACAGCTTTCTTCCCCTGGGGGTGATGATCACAATACCTGCCCCCGAGCCTTGTTCGTTCGATGCTCCATCTACAAAGAGGTTCCACTTGATGTTTTTTGCTATTTCGGATTGTTCCTTGCCTTCGTTGGAAGTGAATTCGCCAATGAAATCGGCCATGGCTTGTCCTTTGATAGCGGTGCGAGGATGGTAGGTGATATCATACTGACTTAGTTCAATGCACCATTTGAGGAGTCGCCCAGAAGTGTCAGGACGATGGAGCACCTGTCTTAACGGTTGATCGGTTAGAACTCTGATGGAGTGAGATTGGAAGTAATGTCGCAGTTTTCGTGACGCGATTAGTAAACAATATGCTAATTTCTCGAGTTTAGGATATCTGGCTTCTGCCCCTGTAAATCTTTTACTTACAAAGTAAACCGGGCGTTGTGTGCGGTCTTCTTCTCTTACCAAGGCGGCGCTTAAAGCAGATACAGCGAGGTATAGGTACAACACTTCACCTTCATTCGGAGTTGAGAGTACTGGTGGTCTCTGAAGGTGTTCGATTAGGTTAAGGAAGGCTTTTAAGCATTCATCGGTCCACTCGAACTTCCCTTTGTCTTTCTTGAGAGCTTCGAAGAAAGGGACACACTTGTCAGTTGCTTTGGAAATGAATCTGCTTAGGGCGGCCACCTTTCCATTTAGGCTCTGCATTTCTTTTCGAGTGGAAGGTATCCTTATTTCTTTTAGAGCCCGGATTTGTTCAGGATTTGCTTCGATTCCTCTGGCGTGGACGATAAATCCGAAGAATTTTCCCGATGATACTCCGAAGGAGCACTTTAGAGGATTCAGCTTCATTCCATATCGGCGGAGTACCTGAAACATCTCGCCCAGGTGGCTTACATGGTCGTCGGCTTTCCTGGACTTTACCAACATGTCATCCACATACACTTCCATAGTTCGTCCTATTAGTTCCGCGAACATCTTGTTGACGAGGCGCTGATAGGTAGCTCTGGCATTTTTGAGTCCAAAAGGCATGACTTTGTAACAATATAACCCGCGGTCAGTGATGAAGCTAGTGTGGTCTTGATCGGGAGCGTGCATGGGAATCTGGTTATATCCGGAGTATGCATCCATAAAAGATAGGAGTTCGTGCCCGGCTGTGCTGTCTACAAGTTGGTCGATTCGAAGAAGTGGGAAGCAATCTTTTGGGCAAGCGTCATTCAGGTTGGAGAAGTCGATACATGTTCGCCACTTTCCATTGGCCTTTTTTACTAGCACTGGGTTAGCGATCCACTCTGGGTAGATGGCTTCTCGTATGAAGCCATTAGCAAGTAGATTCTTTACTTCCTCATCAAGGGCTGCTGATCGCTCTTCCCCCATGCTCCTCTTTTTCTGCTTTACTGGTACCTTGGTGGGGTCGATGTTCAGCATGTGGCATACTATGTCTGGGGAGATTCCTGTCATATCGGCATGTATCCATGCAAATACATCTAAGTTGTGGCGGTGAAAGTCAATGAGTTGATCCTTCAATTTCGTTTTTAGCTGAGATCCGATTTTTAATAGTCTACTTGAATCATGCTTATCTACAGATACGAATTCCATAGCCTCTGCAGGCTCGGCGGTAGCCTCCTCCTCTTTATCCCTGGGGTCTAGTTCATTGAAGGGATCGCTGGTATATCGAAGAGGAGGGCTTTCTTTAGTTGCTATGCTTCCAAGCTTTTCATGCAGAGAGTAGTCTCTGCATCTTTCCCTTTATTCTTTCTGCGGTTATTGTGAAGTTCAGTTACGTAGCAGTCTCGGGCAGCGTCTTGATCTCCTTCTACTTCTCCTATTCCGTTGTCTGTTGGAAATTTCATCTTCAGGCACCAGGGGGCTAAGAAAATTTGGAAGTCAGACAAGGCTGGTCTTCCCAAGAAGGCGTTGTAAGCCGAGTGGTTTTCTATTAGTACGAACGTTTGTTTTCGCACAACGGAGCGGGGATGACTTCCTATTTCGACGAAGAGGTCAAGTTGCCCGAGGGGCATTTTCGCATCTCCAGTGAAACCGTGTAGTGGTTTGTCACAGGGAGACACATCCTTCATTGATAACTTCATTTTGTCGAAAGCATGCTTGAATAGGATATTTACGGAGCTTCCTGTGTCTATTAGAATCCGAAAAACTTTAGCTGGACCGAACCAGGCAGAGATGACCATAGGATCCATATGGGGGTACTGTCTTCCCTCCAAATCACGCCTACTGAATATGATGTCATCATTCTCTTTTCGTTTCGGGTGGCGTTCTTCTGTAATGGAGTTAACATAGCCTTCAGCATTTCTAAGTGACTTGTCGTACCTTTCCATCTCTGCCCAGCTTCTGTCGGCGATGTGTGGTCCTCCCGAGATGGTATAGACCACTATCATCTCTTGACTAGAGCCACTGGTGTTGCGATTCCCTCCGCCTACTTCTGGGAGGGGTCGTTTTGAGTTCTCATTGGCAGGAGTTGGGGTCCTGTTTTGACCTTTCACATAGCGTTCCAGTCTTCTTCTTCAGATATGTTCTTCGATCAAGTCCCGAAGATGGTGGCATTCGTTGGTGTCATGTCCATGGGATTCGTGGAAGCGACAGAACTTTCCAGACTTGAGTGCGTTATCTGATTCTTTCTTGTGCGGGGGGCGCTTGTATCCGAGTTCGCCCTGAGTGGCTAGGAAGATGTTTTTGATTGTTTCATTCAAAGGAGTGTAGGAGTCAAATCTTGGTCCTGGCCGATATTGGCGCTTTTCAACCTTCCTGCCCCCAGCATTGTCCCTAGATTCATTTCTTCGAGCGTCCTTAGCTGTAGTGGGAACCTTGTCCTGAACTGTCTTACCTTGTTGCCATGACTGCCTCTCAGTGGCGGCGTCTTCAAGCCTCATATACTTTCCAGCTTCATGGAAGAAATCAGGTAAAGTAGCTGGTTTTTCCTTAGTTAGTCTTCTGGCAAACTTGGTATCTAGGTGTACACCACTACAGAGGGCCATTAGGGTGAGCTTTTCATCGGCATCTTGAACTGCGGCCGCTGCGGCGTTGAACCGTGTTAGATATTGTTGCAGCGTCTCTCCGGATTTCTGTTTGACATTGGATAGAGAATAAGCATCCTTGGGTTGCTCCACATGGATGCGGAACTGGCTAATGAACCTTTCTTTCAACATCTCCCATGAGCTGATAGATCCTTGGGGTAGATGGCAGAACCAATAGGTAGCTAGGTCTGCTAGGAATAGCGGAAAGCATTTACACAATACCCCTTCTGTTGCTCCGCTCATAAGCATATGCTGGGTGTATCTCTGTAAGTGTACGATGGGGTCGGAAGTTCCTTTGTAAGGTTCCATGGTTGGCATCTTCCATTCCCGGGGGGTAATGGCGGTTTCGATACTGCGGGTGAAGGGGCTGGTGACCCTAGCGCCTATTCCCCGATCCCGTTGTTCTCGTTGGACGCATTCCCTGAATAATCGTGCCATTCGTTCGTCAGAATTTGGAGCGGACAAAAATGAGCTTGGCTCTTCCCTACGGGATCTTTCTCGTCCAGATGACCTGTAGGGATGGTATAGTCTATCACTTCTAGCATTATCCAGTGGTTGTCTCTGGCTGCTCGGATGCACGCTAGGACCAGCTACAGTTGCCCCCTGCCTTGATCTTCCCCTATGGGGTTCTGTTTCGAGCATATCCATGGGGTCAACTTCGGGCTGGGTTCAGGCTCGGCTCCGTTCAGCGGGGTTTCTATGATTAGGTGGCATGACTGGCTCAGCTACATCCGACCCTCGCCTGGCGCCTCCCCCACTGGGTTCGGTTCCAAGGGCTTCCTCGAGTCGGAGTTCGTCCTGAGTCCGGGCGCGGCCCCTATCATTGTT
The DNA here is from genome assembly GCA_030765085.1 of Allium cepa. NCBI lineage: Eukaryota > Viridiplantae > Streptophyta > Magnoliopsida > Asparagales > Amaryllidaceae > Allium > Allium cepa. The sequence continues at coordinate 28,288,544 of CM060943.1, read as the reverse complement.
GTTCCTGTTGATAGTTTCTTCGAAGAGGGAAGACCTTTGTTGTCTCCGAGACCCTCCTGATTGGGATTCACCCCATGATTCAGTGTTGCGGTTGGATTCTTCAGCATCCCTTAAGCGTGACATGAGTTGGTCCACCAAAGCTTCTTTTTGGGATGTGAAGCGGTTAGTTACTTCAGCCACAAGCCTGTCCAGATCTGCCCTAGTGATTGGTTGTTCCATGGCGGGGCCAGTCGGATTTTCCTGATTTTCATCTGGTACTGCTGTTGAAGTGGGTTGATCTGTGATTGCTGGATCTGGAAGGCTGCTAGTTGCGATGTTCTTTCCTTTGTTAACATCCATTCTCTGCTTGGAGGGCATGATTTCTAAGTGACGAACGATGTTGTTAGGAAGAAGGTTGAGTGGGAGAAGCTGAAGCTTCGGGCTCCAAGCTCTCAATGAAAGCACCAAAAATGTTTGCGCAAAAAATGGGCAAACACCTCCAAGTCGTGTTATTTAGTTGATTATATGTGATTTTCAATGGTTTGGGTGAGTTATATAAATATGAAAAAAGCAGGGGCTGAAATGTAAAAGACACACAGATTTATAGTGGTTCGGCCAGAACGTGCCTACGTGCACTTTATATGTTATTATCTTCTTCCTTTCAGATTACAGGTACAATGCTTTGTATACAAGTATATGAAAGTAGTTTGAAAGTTCCTTCCTTGCTTGAGCTCTCAAACTTGTCTGCCATTGTTGTACCCCTGCCCCTCTATTTATAGAATGAGGTAGGGGGCAGGGGTCTTGGAAGTATATAGCTGCTGGTGGGCCCGTGCTGAAGCAATCTGGACTGGCCATCATCTGGTTCGATGGATCTTCATTCGGCATTTAGCTTGGACCGGTGGTAGGTATGGACCGGTGGGTATGCGTGGACCGGTGGCAGTGAGTGTGGATGTGGACCGGTGGCTTTGGTCCGGTACCAGCCTGGTCCGGTGGTAGGAGTGTTGCGATGGTCCGGTGTGGCTGGTCCGGTGGTAGGGTTTTGATGATGGATCGGTGGAGCTTTGGATCGGTCGTAGAGGAGAGGGTTGGTTCGGTATGTGTTTGGACCGGTATGCCGAATGGAGTTTGTGGAATGTTGGTTCGTGGCCGAATGGGAGCCTATGGCCGAATGTCCTTATGCCGAATGAGCTTGTACATTGAGAATACCGGATGGACTTCTACGCATGTATTGAGCCTTTTGTTTGTCAAACGAGGTGGAGGTTGCGAGCCCGGGTGAAACTGTGACTTCCCGGTCTCGAGATATTCTGGGTGAGAATTCGCCCAACACCGTACGACCTTTAGAAATGGGTGCATGGATTGGAAACGGTGCAGTAAAATGGTGCACCACTCTCCAGCGTTGGTTAATCATAGACCAGACACGGGGATCCCGTTTTACAGAAAAAATCCACATGACGAAAAAACGAAGGGTAAAAAACTTCCATGACCCGATTGAGGTTCGGATAGGATTTTTTGGGTATGAAACTAACCAGTGATGGCTTGAAGCAGTCACAGCTGTAGAACTCATAGATACCTTCGTTTTGACTGGTTGTGGCTCCTGTAACTCTAAACGAGCCAAGAGTTATGGCCCTCCGAAGAATCGATATCCACAGGGTGCAACATCTACGGTGCGAGGTGCAACATCCGTCCAAAATGACGAAACAGTGCCATACGACCTTTAGAAATGGGTGCATGGATTGGAAACGGTGCAGTACCATGGTGCACCACTCTCCAGCGTTGGTAAACCATAGACCAGCCACGGGGATCCCGTTTTATAGAAAAAATCCACATGACGAAAAAACGAAGGGTAAAAAAACTTCCATGACCCGATTGAGGTTCGGATAGGATTTTTTGGGTATGAAACTAACCAGTGACGGCTGAAAGCTATCAACAGCTGTAGTACTCACAGATACCTTCGTTTTGACTGGTTGTGGCTCTCGTAACTCTAAACGAGCCAAGAGTTATGGCCCTCCGAAGAATCGATATCCATAGGGTGCAACATCTACGGTGCAAGGTGCAACATCCGTCCAAAATGACGAAACAGTGCGTACGACCTTTAGAAACGGGTGCAAGGATTGAAGATGGTGCAGTACCATGGTGCACCACTCTCCAGCAATGGTAAATCATAGACCAGCCATGGGGATCCCGTTTTACAGAAAAAATCCTCGTGACGAAAAAACGAAGGGTAAAAAACTTCCATGACCCGATTGAGGTTCGGATAGGATTTTTTGGGTATGAAACTAACCAGCGACGGCTGAAAGCCGTCAGAGCTATAGAACTCACAGATACCTTCGTTTTGACAAGTTATGGCTCCCGTAACTCTAAACGAGCCAAGAGTTATGGCCCTCCGAAGAATCGATATCCACAGGGTGCAACATCTACGATGCAAGGTGCAACATCCGTCCAAAATGACGAAACAGTGCCGTACGACCTTTAGAAATGGGTGCATGGATTGGAAACGGTGCAGTACCATGGTGCACCACTCTCCAGCGTTGGTAAATCATAGACCAGCCACGGGGATCCCGTTTTACAGAAAAAATCCACGTGACGAAAAAACGAAGGGTAAAAAACTTCCATGACCCGATTGAGGTTCAGATAGGATTTTTTGGGTATGAAACTAACCAGTGATGGCTGAAAGCCGTCATAGCTGTAGAACTCACAGATACCTTCGTTTTGACTGGTTGTGGCTCCCGTAACTCTAAACGAGCCAAGAGTTACGGCCCTCCGAAGAATCGATATCCATAGGGTGCTACATCTACGGTGCAAGGTGCAACATCCGTCCAAAATGACGAAACAGTGCGTACGACCTTTAGAAACGGGTGCATGGATTGAAAACGGTGCAGTACCATGGTGCACCACTCTCTAGCATTGGTAAATCATAGACCAGCCACGGGGATCCCGTTTTACAGAAAAAATCCACGTGACGAAAAAACGAAGGGTAAAAAACTTCCATGACCCGATTGAGGTTCGGATAGGATTTTTTGGGTATGAAACTAACCAGCGACGGCTGAAAGCGGTCACAGCTGTAGAACTCACAAATACCTTCGTTTTGACTGGTTGTGGCTCCCGTAACTCTAAACGAGCCAAGAGTTATGGCCCTCCGAAGAATCGATATCCACAGGGTGCAACATCTACGATGCAAGGTGCAACATCCGTCCAAAATGACGAAACAGTGCCGTACGACCTTTAGAAATGGGTGCATGGATTGGAAACAGTGCAGTACCATGGTGCACCACTCTCTAGCCTTGGTAAATCAGAGACCAGCCACTGGGATCCCGTTTTACAGAAAAAATCCACGTGACGAAAAAACAAAGGGTAAAAAACTTCCATGACCCGATTGAGGTTCGGATAGGATTTTTTGGGTATGAAACTAACCAGTGACGGCTGAAAGCTATCACAGCTGTAGTACTCACATATACCTTCGTTTTGACTGGTTGTGGCTCCCGTAACTCTAAACGAGCCAAGAGTTATGGCCCTCCGAAGAATCGATATCCATAGGGTGCAACATCTACGGTGCAAGGTGCAACATCCGTCCAAAATGACGAAACAGTGCGTACGACCTTTAGAAACGGGTGCATGGATTGAAAACGGTGCAGTACCATGGTGCACCACTCTCCAGCATTGGTAAATCATAGAGCAGCGACGGGGATCACGTTTTGCAGAAAAAATCCACGTGACGAAAAAACGAAGGGTAAAAAACTTCCATGACCCGATTGAGGTTCAGATAGGATTTTTTGGGTGTGAAACTAACCAGTGACGGCTGAAAGCCGTCATAGCTGTAGAACTCACAAATACCTTCGTTTTGACTGGTTGTGGCTTCCGTAACTCTAAACGAGCCAAGAGTTACGGCCGTCCGAAGAATCGATATCCATAGGGTGCAACATCTACGGTGCAAGGTGCAACATCCGTCCAAAATGACGAAACAGTGCGTACGACCTTTAGAAACGGGTGCATGGATTGAAAACGGTGCAGTACCATGGTGCACCACTCTCCAGCATTGGTAAATCATAGACCAGCCACGGGGATCCCGTTTTACAGAAAAAATCCACGTGACGAAAAAACGAAGGGTAAAAAACTTCCATGTCCTGATTGAGGTTCGGATAGGATTTTTTGGTATGAAACTGACCAGTGACAGCTGAAAGCGGTCACAGCTCTAGAACTCACAGATACCTTCGTTTTGACTGGTTGTGGCTCCCGTAACTCTAAACGAGCCAAGAGTTATGGCCCTCTGAAGAATTGATATCCATAGGGTGCAACATCTACGGTGCAAGGTGCAACATTCGTCCAAAATGAAGAAACAGTGCCGTACGACCTTTAGAAATGGGTGCATGGATTGAAAACTGTGCAGTACCATGGTGCACCACTCTCCAGCGATGGTAAATCATAGACCAGCCACGGGGATCCCGTTTTACAAAAAAAATCCACGTGACGAAAAAACGAAGGGTAAAAAACTTCCGTGACCCGATTAAGGTTCGGATAGGATTTTTTGGGTATGAAACTAACCAGCGATGGCTAAAAGCCATCATAGCTATAGAACTCACTGATACCTTCGTTTTGACAGGTTATGGCTCCTGTAACTCTAAACGAGCCAAGAGTTATGGCCCTCCGAAGAATCGATATCCACAGGGTGCAACATCTACGGTGCAAGGTGCAACATCCGTCCAAAATGACGAAACAGTGCCGTACGACCTTTACAAATGGGTGCATGGATTGGAAACGGTGCAGTACCATGGTGCACCATTCTCTAGCGTTGGTAAATCATAGACCAGCCACGGGGATCCCGTTTTACAGAAAAAATCCACGTGACGAAAAAACGAAGGGTAAAAAACTTCCATGACCCGATTGAGGTTCGGATAGGATTTTTTGGGTATGAAACTAACCAGTGACGGCTGAAAGCTATCATAGCTGTAGTACTCATAGATACCTTCGTTTTGACTGGTTGTGGCTCCCGCAACTCTAAACGAGCCAAGAGTTATGGCCCTCCGAAGAATCGATATCCATAGGGTGCAACATCTACGGTGCAAGGTGCAACATCCGTCCAAAATGACGAAACAGTGCGTACGACCTTTAGAAATGGGTGCATGGATTGAAAACGGTGCAGTACCATGGTGCACCACTCTCCAGCATTGGTAAATCATAGACCAGCCACGGGGATCCCGTTTTACAAAAAAAATCCACGTGACGAAAAAACGAAGGGTAAAAAACTTCCATGACCAGATTGAGGTTCGGATAGGATTTTTTGGGTATGAAACTAACCAGTGACGGCTGAAAGCCGTCATAGCTGTAGAACTCACAAATACCTTCGTTTTGACTGGTTGTGGCTCCCGTAACTCTAAACGAGCCAAGAGTTACGGCCCTCCGAAGAATCGATATCCATAGGGTGCAACAACTACGGTGCAAGGTGCAACATCCGTCCAAAATGACGAAACAGTGCGTACGACCTTTAGAAACGGGTGCATGGATTGAAAACGGTGCAGTACCATGGTGCACCACTCTCCAGCATTGGTAAATCATAGACCAGCCACAGGGATCCCGTTTTACAGAAAAGATCCACGTGACGAAAAAACGAAGGGTAAAAAACTTCCATGACCCGATTGAGGTTCGGATAGGATTTTTTGGGTATGAAACTTACCAGTGATGGTTGAAAGCGGTCACAGCTGTAGAACTCACAGATACCTTCGTTTTGACTGGTTGTGGCTCCCGTAACTCTAAACGAGCCAAGAGTTATGGCCCTCCGAAGAATCGATATCCATAGGGTGCAACATCTACGGTGCAAGGTGCAACATCCGTCCAAAATGACGAAACAGTGCCGTACGACCTTTAGAAATGGGTGCATGGATTGGAAACGGTGCAGTACCATGGTGCATCACTCTCCAGCGATGGTAAATCATAGACCAGCCACGGGAATTCCCTTTTACAGAAAAATCCACGTGACGAAAAAACGAAGGGTAAAAAACTTCCATGACCCGATTGAGGTTCGGATAGGATTTTTTGGGTATGAAACTAACCAGTGAGGGCTAAAAGCCGTCATAGCTGTAGAACTCACAGATACCTTCGTTTTGACTGGTTGTGGCTCCCGTAACTCTAAACGAGCCAAGAGTTATGGCCCTCCGAAGAATCGATATCCATAGGGTGCAACATCTACGGTGCAAGGTGCAACATCCGTCCAAAATGACGAAAAAGTGCGTACGACCTTTAGAAACGGGTGCATGGATTGAAAACGGTGCAGTACCATGGTGCACCACTCTCCAGCATTGGTAAATCATAGACCAGCCACGGGGATCCCGTTTTACAGAAAAAATCCACGTGACAAAAAAACGAAGGGTAAAAAACTTCCATGACCCGATTAAGGTTCGGATAGGATTTTTTGGGTATGAAACTGACCAGTGACGGCTGAAAGCGGTCACAGCTGTAGAACTCACAGATACCTTCGTTTTGACTGGTTGTGGCTCCCGTAACTCTAAACCAGCCAAGAGTTATGGCCCTCTGAAGAATTGATATCCATAGGGTGCAACATCTACGGTGCAAGGTGCAACATCCGTCCAAAATGAAGAAACAGTGCCGTACGACCTTTAGAAATGGGTGCATGGATTGGAAACGGTGCAGTACAATGGTGCACCACCCTCCAGCGATGGTAAATCATAGACCAGCCCCGGGAATTCCCTTTTACAGAAAAATCCACGTGACGAAAAAACGAAGGGTAAAAAACTTCCGTGACCCGATTGAGGTTCGGATAGGATTTTTGGGGTATGAAACTAACCAGCGACGGCTGAAAGCCGTCATAGCTATAGAACTCACAGATACCTTCGTTTTGACAGGTTGTGGCTCCTGTAACTCTAAACGAGCCAAGAGTTATGGCCATCCGAAGAATCGATATCCACAGGGTGCAACATCTACGGTGCAAGGTGCATGTTATCCCAACTTTTGGCAAAGTTGAGATATCCAAAATTTACTAGAAATCAATGATAACTATTCATGAATATCAACCATGCATTGCAGGATAACCATGGATATCGATGAATTTTGTCCGAGTCCAGAACGGGCCACAATTGATAGGACACGACAAGAAAGATCATAGAAGTCTGCATCTCAAATTTCAAGTCAATCCGAGGTCGTATGCTCAAGTTATGATGGATTCAAGTTGAGAAAGATGAACATTGATTAGTTCGAACCCGTCACCCTTGACCTAGTTCGAAACCAAGAAATAAGGCCGCACCTCGAATCCATAAGCTTATGCCCCAGTTCGAATCGATGGAGTTCGCATCCATCGGTTCGAAACCATCTAGTTCGAACCCACCTGCGTTCGAACCGATAACACAGCAATGCCACACTCGAACCCATCAGGTTCGAGTCCATCTAGTTCGCATCCATCGGTTCGACTCCACTTCGAACCCAACTAGTTCGAACCCACCATGTTCGAATCACGACGTTCGAATCCATCAGCTAGAACCTCGCTTCGACTCCGTCAAGTAAACCCCCAGATAGCCTTACTCCGAATCCATCCACGACCTAACTTCGAACCCATCACAAAGCCATGCTTCGAACCCATCACAAAGCCATGCTTCGAACCCATCCGTGATATCATCTTCGAACCCATCCTGTGTAGCTTCATTCGAACCCACTAGGTCAACCACGATGACGTGTCTTCCATCGGTTCGAATTCGCCGAGATATATGGAGTCGAAGCGGTCAACACGGAGTGAAGTCCGCATCGATTCGAAGTTTGCGCTCCACGTCACCACGAAGTCGCATGCTATGATGGATACGAAGCCATCGATTCGAACACATGGGTTCGAGCCAAACAGCTATCCCATAAATCCAATTTCGAATCCATCATATCTCCCAACCTGCTGATCCAAATGCCATGAAATTTTCACAGATGCTTGCATACATGATGAAGAATGTCCACGCCAAATTTCACTTCGATTGGACGAATTCTTGATCGGTTCGAAAGGAGTTCGAACCGATGCCAAAGTGGGCCCAAACTTCCGGAGACCGTACGTATGAGCCCCCTCACGTGCCAGAAGAGGTCTCCCGAGTTTTCAGCGAGATAGCAGCAGCCTACGCCTATAAATAGACCTCCAGGTCATTCAAAAAAGGGACTGGATTATCTTTGGCAAGATCAAGACTCTGAAGCATCAAGACTCCACCAAGGCTCTGCTTTGCACTCAACAACCACTGTTGTACTTGAATTTCAGAACTACAATTCATTGTAATCCGCTGTAATCGATTGTAATCAGCGAAGAACATCAATAAAAGTGAAAACCTTTGAAGTGGACGTAGGCCGGAGATAGCCGAACCACTATAAATCGTGTGTTCTTGTTTACATTTACTATTTTGCTACTTAGATCTGTGATTTGTGTTTGGATATCGTTGATTTATATTCCAACACTGGTGCTTTCACATTCATTGGGGTTTGTGACTAATTTTGGTGCAAACACTTTGGTGCTTTCACTGAGAAGAACTAGCACCCGCTACACCAGATTCGGCATTCAGATTCAAAAGTTCGAAGAACTCCAATCCGGAAACAATGACTCGACAAACAAGACAAAGGTTTGATAGGAGCCAACAAGGAGGAAGCCAAGAAGCATCCTCTGGATCAAGAGAAGGACCGGCTTCCGTCTACATCACTAGAGACGAGATGGAGGCTATGGCTAATTCACTACGCGAGAGCATGATGAAAACTCAACAAGAGATGCTGCAGAATTTTCTCGAGCAAATAAGGGCAGCAAACGTTCAAAACCTTGGACCAACTACAACAGCTACAAGTGCGGGACAAGGAATCAGGATTGCAGAACCAAACGAAGGACAGGCTCAAGGCCAGAATACAGGAATTGAAGGTGGTCAGCAAGGCCTTGGGGGCAGACCCTCAGGGTCCGATACTGGAAGGCCAACGGACGGAGCTCAACAGGCTGGAGCCAATGCTTACGCTAACGAGCCACCAGAAGAATACGTACCAGAATTCCCTTCAAGGCTCGGGGGGCAGGACAGAAACTTGACAAGGGGGAAACCCCTAGACGGAGATGAGAGAATGATAGGCCTAATGCGAAGAATCATGAGAGGAGGATTGCCTAACTGAGGCCTAGAAGAAGTTAGTCGGAGTCCATTCACTCCGAATATCCGAAACGCAAGGAACCCTCCGAAGTTCAAATTACCAGCGCTAGATCCCTATGACGGAAGGTCAGACCCGACAATGCATATTACAAGATATATCAGGCACATGGAAGTGCTGGGGGCATCCGAAGAAGTAATGGCACGATGCTTCCCTCTATATTTGATAGATTTAGCTTCACTATGGTTCAGACAACTAGAGACTGGATCAATCGGAACATGGAGCGAGCTTGTAGATTGCTTCATGAGACAGTTCAGGGTCCATGTAACGCGACCCAAGAGTGTGATGACCTTGGCATCAATCAAGCAGAGGACCGGAGAGTCCATAAAAGATTTTCTACTCAGATTCAATGTGACGGTGACTTATGTGGATCGCCCGGATCCATCAATGATTTTAATGGCGGCGGTGGCAGGAGTCGCGGAAGGTACCAAGTTTAAAGATTCTCTAACAAAAGATCCACCACAAGATCTTGGAGAATTCTTTCATAAAGCTGAAAAGTTCATTCGGTTAGAAGAATCACGAGTCGAGAGTCGTGAAATAAATGCCACGAAAAGCGTAGGAACCTCTAGAGAGCAGTCCGGAGCGGACAAGGGAAAAAGGAAACAGGATGACAGACATGATGGTCCTAATAAACGGAAGAAATTCCGAGAACCAAGATTCAGGCAGTACACAGATCTGAATACAAGCCTAGAAAGAGTCTTCACTGAAACCAGGGGGCAACTTCACTATCGAAAGCCACCTGTAAGGGATCCCACTGAGCGGGAGCGCAGGACTGGAAAATATTGCCTGTTCCATGAGCTGGATGGGCACACCACAGATGAATGCCGTCACCTGAAGGATGAGGTGGAAGAGCATGCCAGAGATGGTAGATTGCCACAATATGTCAGAGAACGGACAGCGGCAACGAGACCTGAACAACTGCCGCCTCCACCTTGCAGGAACGATCCTGGATCGGGATCACGACTCGTCATCAACTGATCAAAGATGGCAAGGGCCAAGTCCAGGATTTGGACTTCGGTCGAATAACTTTATTTAGATTTATTTTCAGAATAAACGGTTACTCCACTTACACATGTACGGGAACCGGAGAGATCCCTAGGCATGCTCTGAGATGGAGATAAACCGCTACGCCCGGAGAGGCAATCATTAGTTTTCTCGTGATGTTTGAGATTGAACATCTAGAACTTGAATTTTAATGAATGAATTAGAACTACTTGCAATAAACCTTTTGACCGGAGAGTCAGAGGATGAACATTAAATTCCAATATAAACATGATCGCTTTATGACCCTACCCGGAGAGACGGGGTCCGGAGTGCAAGAAGTGAGTTGCTTCGCCGGAGAGCGACAGGATCGACTCACTTAAGCGCTGTTTCCCCTTCACCGGAGAGTGAGAGGATGGGATCCAGCAAGAGCCCGGAGAGGCTATGATCGGTCTCGAACGACCATGACATCGCTTAATGTTCAGGTACACTGAACCGGAGTGCAAGAAGTGAGTTGCTTCGCCGGAGAGCGACAGGATCGACTCACTTAAGCGCTGTTTCCCCTTCACCGGAGAGTGACAGGATGGGATACAGCAAGAGCGCGGAGAGGCTATGATCGGTCCCGAACGACCATGATATCGCTATACGTCCTAAATGGGACCAGAGTGCAAGGGATAGAAGACAACGCCAGAGAGTATTAGGATCTTTCTATTCAATCACTAAGTCTAGAATGGACTTAGTAAGGGTTTTTGAGCAGCCAATAATGGTCCAGAGAGACTACGAAACTTCATTCTCAACTCCTACGGGAAGATCGAATATTGATTTGGCTTCGAACAGCCACAAACTTGATTGATAATACCGCAGCTATGAATGAAACATGAATTTATTACACTTGATATAAGACCGTTCAAAACATACCTTTTACAAAAAGGCATGTTTTGGGGGGCAAAATGTTATCCCAACTTTTGGCAAAGTTGAGATATCCAAAATTTACTGGAAATCAATGATTACTATTCATGAATATCAACCATGCATTGCAGGATAACCATGGATATCGATGAATTTTGTCCGAGTCCAGAACGGGCCACAATTGATAGGACACGACAAGAAAGATCATAGAAGTCTGCATCTCAAATTTCAAGTCAATCCGAGGTCGTATGCTCAAGTTATGATGGATTCAAGTTGAGAAAGATGAACATTGATTAGTTCGAACCCGTCACCCTTGACCTAGTTCGAAACCAAGAAATAAGGCCGCACCTCGAATCCATAAGCATATGCCCCAGTTCGAGTCGATGGAGTTCGCATCCATCGGTTCGAAACCATCTAGTTCGAACCCACCTGCGTTCGAACCGATAACACAGCAATGCCACACTCGAACCCATCAGGTTCGAGTCCATCTAGTTCGCATCCATTGGTTCGACTCCACTTCGAACCCAACTAGTTCGAACCCACCATGTTCGAATCACGACGTTCGAATCCATCAGCTAGAACCTCGCTTCGACTCCATCAAGTAAACCCCCAGATAGCCTTACTCCGAATCCATCCACGACCTAACTTCGAACCCATCACAAAGCCATGCTTCGAACCCATCACAAAGCCATGCTTCGAACCCATCCGTGATATCATCTTCGAACCCATCCTGTGCAGCTTCATTCGAACCCACTAGGTCAACCACGATGACGTGTCTTCCATCGGTTCGAATTCGCCGAGATATATGGAGTCGAAGCGGTCAACACGGAGTGAAGTCCGGATCGATTCGAAGTTTGCGCTCCACGTCACCACGAAGTCGCGTGCTATGATGGATTCGAAGCCATCGATTCGAACACATGGGTTCGAACCAAACAGCTATCCCATAAATCCAATTTCGAATCCATCATATCTCCCAACCTGCTGATCCAAATGCCATGAAATTTTCACAGATGCTTGCATACATGATGAAGAATGTCCACGCCAAATTTCACCTCGATTGGACGAATTCTTGATCGGTTCGAAAGGAGTTCGAACCGATGCCAAAGTGGGCCCAAACTTCCCGAGACCGTACGTATGGGCCCCCTCACGTGCCAGAAGAGGTCTCCCGAGTTTTCAGCGAGATAGCAGCAGCCTACGCCTATAAATAGACCTCCAGGTCATTCAGAAAAGGGACTGGATTCTCTTTGGCAAGATCAAGACTCCGAAGCATCAAGACTCTACCAAGGCTCTGCTTTGCACTCAACAACCACTGTTGTATTTGAATTTCAGAACTACAATTCATTGTAATCCGCTGTAATCGATTGTAATCAGCGAAGAACATCAATAAAAGTGAAAACCTTTGAAGTGGACGTAGGCCGGAGATAGCCGAACCACTATAAATCGTGTGTTCTTGTTTACATTTACTATTTTGCTACTTAGATCTGTGATTTGTGTTTGGATATCGTTGATTTATATTCCAACACTGGTGCTTTCACATTCATTGGGGTTTGTGACCAATTTTGGTGCAAACAGTGCAACATCCGTCCAAAATGACGAAACAGTGCCGTACGACCTTTAGAAATGGGTGCATGGATTGGAAACGGTGCAGTACCATGGTGCACCACTCTCTAGCGTTGGTAAATCATAGACCAGCCACGGGGATCCCGTTTTACAGAAAAAATCCACGTGACGAAAAAACGAAGGGAAAAAAACTTCCATGACCCGATTGAGGTTCGGATAGGATTTTTTGGGTATGAAACTAACCAGTGACGGCTGAAAGCGGTCACAGCTGTAGAACTCACAGATACCTTCGTTTTGACTGGTTGTGGCTCCCGTAACTCTAAACGAGCCAAGAGTTATGGCCCTCCGAAGAATCGATATCCATAGGGTGCAACATCTACGGTGCAAGGTGCAACATCCGTCCAAAATGACGAAACAGTGTGTTCGGACGACGGAAATTCTATCGGATTAGAAAACCGTCGAACGAATTTAGATTTAAAAATAACCACAAGCGCACGGTGTACGAATGTAGCACGCGGCGAATACGGGTCGATCCGCAGGGAATTGATGATTTTAAAATTCTATTCAATCAAATTATACCAAAGTCGAGAATGTGATTAGTTAAAAATGTAAGAAACTAACAAAAACTAGCAAAAGAAAAATTGATAAAAAATGTGAGGGTTTAAGAACAATTTAGAGATAAATCCACTCTCTAGATCACATAAATCAACAAAATGAAGTTATGATCTCTCTTTTCTTTTCATTAGTGTAATTAGTTGATGTGCTTATCATAAGTATGGTATATTTGTGCTATTAATTAGCCCAATATAAACCATCAAACTATAACACAACCACTAATACACTTCTAAATGTCATAAAATATGACAACAAAGTTGAAAGCAAAATCTATTTTAAGCATAGCCTATTAACTATTGTTTAGAAATATAGGCTATCAAATTTCAATTTCAACATTCACTTCTTTGCCATAATCATATTTAGATGAAGAGGCAATTTGTGTTATGTTTGTTTAAGCATAGTCTATTTGATATGATCAACATAGGCTATCAAATTCAAAGCAAAACAATCATCATTAAACCACTTCAATCATTCTCATTAAGCACAAAAAGAGAGCATAAACATCAAGTTAAGTTGAAGCTACATGATTAGAGAGCTTCATTACCCCTAAATTGAAGGGGTTTAGCCTCTCATATTTGTTATCAAAACAACCAATGTAGCTTTCAACATGAAAGAATAAGAAAAGAAAAAGAGAACAAAATTAAATGAAAAAAACTATTCTACTTGCATGAAAGTAAATCTACACTACAACATGAAAGTAAATAAGCATGAAAAGAAAAAGAACATGTATTGAAGTTGCATAAAAAAATTACATAAAAGAAAAATGGCTAAGTAGCCATGGAAAAGAGAAGAGAGCTTTCTTTTATTTGATCTAAAACTAAACTAAAGAGAAGGAGGCCTAAAAGAGACTAAGAAGAAGAGGAGAATGTTACATGAAACATAAGGGGTATATATACAAGTTTAAAACCCTAATTCCTATTTTTGGGGAATGCCCAAAATGCCGATGAGAAAGTGTGGAGGCCAAGTTATCATTAGCATGTTTTAATCCCCACTTAAATGTACATGAAGCCATTAAATCCATAAGCATGTGCATTAGCCTTTAATTTGTACATTAAGGTATGTGGGTAGGTGGGGTCCTCCATGATCTTCACTTTGAATTATTTCCATCTTCATTCCTTTGTATTGATTTTGTGCATGCATATCTTCATGAAACCTCTTGTAAAAGTCACCAAATTTCCTACAAAAAACATAGAAAATTCTAAGTAAATTTTCACAATTTAATAAATACACAAAAATGACCATTTTTCCCCTGGATGAAGATGAATATGTGACAATTTCAAATAATATGAATTTTGGTTTAAACAAGTTAAAATACCCAATATGATCATTTATTTAATTTAAAAAGAATAAATATGGTGGTAAAAATATGCACATTTACATACACATCACAGTGCGTACGACCTTTAGAAATGGGTGCATGGATTGAAAACGGTGCAGTACCATGGTGCACCACTCTCCAGCGTTGGTAAATCATAGACCAACCACGGGGATCCCGTTTTACAGAAAAAATCCACGTGACGAAAAAACGAAGGGTAAAAAACATCCATGACCCGATTGAGGTTCGGATAGGATTTTTTGGGTATGAAACTGACCAGTGACGGCTGAAAGCGGTCACAGCTGTAGAACTCACAGATACCTTCGTTTTGACTGGTTGTGGCTCCCGTAACTCTAAACGAGCCAAGAGTTATGGCCCTCTGAAGAATTGATATCCATAGGGTGCAACATCTACGGTGCAAGGTGCAACATCCGTCAAAAATGAAGAAACAGTGCCGTACGACCTTTAGAAATGGGTGCATGGATTGGAAACAGTGCAGTACCATGGTGCACCACTCTCCAGCGATGGTAAATCATAGAGCAGCCACGGGAATACCCTTTTACAGAAAAATCCACGTGACGAAAAAACGAAGGGTTAAAAACTTCCGTGACCCGATTGAGGTTCGGATAGGATTTTCTGGGTATGAAACTAACCAGCGACGGCTGAAAGCCGTCATAGCTATAGAACTCACAGATACCTTCGTTTTGACAGGTTATGGCTCCTGTAACTCTAAACGAGCCAAGAGTTATGGCCCTCCGAAGAATCGATATCCACAGGGTGCAACATCTACGGTGCAAGGTGCAACATCCGTCCAAAATGACGAAACAGTGCCGTACGATCTTTAGAAATGGGTGCATGGATTGGAAACGGTGCAGTACCATGGTGCACCACTCTCTAGCGTTGGTAAATCATAGACCAGCCACGGGGATCCCGTTTTATAGAAAAAATCAACGTGACGAAAAAACGAAGGGTAAAAAACTTCCATGACCCGATTGAGGTTCGGATAGGATTTTTTGGGTATAAAACTAACCAGTGACGGCTGAAAGCTTTCACAACTGTAGTACTCACAGATACCTTCGTTTTGACTGGTTGTGGCTCCGTAACCTTAAACGAACCAAGAGTTATAGCCCTCCGAAGAATCGATATCCATAGGGTGCAACATCTACGGTGCAAGGTGCAACATCCGTCGAAAATGACGAAACAGTGCGTACGAGCTTTAGAAATGGGTGCATGGATTGAAAATAGTGCAGTACCATGGTGCACCACTCTCCAGCATTGGTAAATCATAGACCAGCCATGGGGATCCCGTTTTACAGAAAAAATCCACGTGACGAAAAAACGAAGGGTAAAAAACTTCCATGACCCGATTGAGGTTCGGATAGGATTTTTTGGGTATGAAACTAACCAGTGACGGCTGAAAGCCGTCATAGCTGTAGAACTCACATATACCTTCGTTTTGACTGGTTGTGGCTCCCGTAACTCAAAACGAGCGAGTTATGGCCCTCCGAAGAATCGATATCCATAGGGTGCAACATCTACGGTGCAAGGTGCAACATCCGTCCAAAATGACGAAACAGTGCCGTACGACCTTTAGAAATGGGTGCATGGATTGGAATCGGTGCAGTACCATGGTGCACCACTCTCCAGCGTTGGTAAGTCATAGACCAGACACGGGGATCCCGTTTTACAGAAAAAATCCACGTGACGAAAAAACGAAGGGCAAAAAACTTCCATGACCCTATTGAGGTTCGGATAGGATTTATTGGGTATGAAACTAACCAGTGACGGCTTAAAGTAGTCACAGATGTAGAACTCACAGATACCTTCGTTTTGACTGGTTGTGGCTCCCGTAACTCTAAACGAGCCAAGAGTTATGGCCCTCCGAAGAATCGATATCCATAGGGTGCAACATCTACGGTGCAAGGTGCAACATCCGTCCAAAATGATAAAACAGTGCCGTACGACCTTTAGAAATGGGTGCATGGATTGGAAACGGTGCAGTACCATGGTGCATCACTCTCCAGCGATGGTAAATCATAGACCAGCCACGGGAATTCCATTTTACGGAAAAATCCACGTGACGAAAAAACGAAGGGTAAAAAACTTCCATGACTCGATTGAGGTTCGGATAGGATTTTTTGGGTATGAAACTAACCATTGATGGCTAAAAGCCATCACAGCTGTAGAACTCACAGATACCTTCGTTTTGACAGGTTATGGCTCCCGTAACTCTAAACGAGCCAAGAGTTATGGCCCTCCGAAGAATCGATATCCACAGCGTGCAACATCTAAGGTGCAAGGTGCAACATCCGTCCAAAATGACGAAACAGTGCCGTAAAACCTTTAGAAATGGGTGCATGGATTCGAAACGGTGCAGTACCATGGTGCACCACTCTCCAGCGTTGGTAAATCATAGACCAGCCACGGGGATCCCGTTTTATAGAAAAAATCCACGTGACGAAAAAACGAAGGGTAAAAAACTTCCATGACCCGATTGAGGTTCGGATAGGATTTTTTCGTTATGAAACTAACCAGTGACGGCTGAAAGCTGTCACAGATGTAGAACTCACAGATACCTTCGTTTTGACTGGTTGTGGCTCCCGTAACTCTAAACGAGCCAAGAGTTATGGCCCTCCGAAGAATCGATATCCACAGGGTGCAACATCTACGGTGCAAGGTGCAACATCCGTCCAAAATGACGAAACAGTGCTGTACGACCTTTAGAAATGGGTGCATGGATTGAAAACGGTGCAGTACCATGGTGCACCACTCTCCAGCGTTGGTAAATCATAGACCAACCACGGGGATCCCGTTTTACAGAAAAAATCCACGTGACGAAAAAACGAAGGGTAAAAAACATCCATGACCCGATTGAGGTTCGGATAGGATTTTTTGGGTATGAAACTGACCAGTGACGGCTGAAAGCGGTCACAGCTGTAGAACTCACAGATACCTTCGTTTTGACTGGTTGTGGCTCCCGTAACTCTAAACGAGCCAAGAGTTATGGCCCTCTGAAGAATTGATATCCATAGGGTGCAACATCTACGGTGCAAGGTGCAACATCCGTCAAAAATGAAGAAACAGTGCCGTACGACCTTTAGAAATGGGTGCATGGATTGGAAACAGTGCAGTACCATGGTGCACCACTCTCCAGCGATGGTAAATCATAGAGCAGCCACGGGAATACCCTTTTACAGAAAAATCCACGTGACGAAAAAACGAAGGGTTAAAAACTTCCGTGACCCGATTGAGGTTCGGATAGGATTTTCTGGGTATGAAACTAACCAGCGACGGCTGAAAGCCGTCATAGCTATAGAACTCACAGATACCTTCGTTTTGACAGGTTATGGCTCCTGTAACTCTAAACGAGCCAAGAGTTATGGCCCTCCGAAGAATCGATATCCACAGGGTGCAACATCTACGGTGCAAGGTGCAACATCCGTCCAAAATGACGAAACAGTGCCGTACGATCTTTAGAAATGGGTGCATGGATTGGAAACGGTGCAGTACCATGGTGCACCACTCTCTAGCGTTGGTAAATCATAGACCAGCCACGGGGATCCCGTTTTACAGAAAAAATCAACGTGACGAAAAAACGAAGGGTAAAAAACTTCCATGACCCGATTGAGGTTCGGATAGGATTTTTTGGGTATAAAACTAACCAGTGACGGCTGAAAGCTTTCACAACTGTAGTACTCACAGATACCTTCGTTTTGACTGGTTGTGGCTCCGTAACCTTAAACGAACCAAGAGTTATAGCCCTCCGAAGAATCGATATCCATAGGGTGCAACATCTACGGTGCAAGGTGCAACATCCGTCGAAAATGACGAAACAGTGCGTACGAGCTTTAGAAATGGGTGCATGGATTGAAAATAGTGCAGTACCATGGTGCACCACTCTCCAGCATTGGTAAATCATAGACCAGCCATGGGGATCCCGTTTTACAGAAAAAATCCACGTGACGAAAAAACGAAGGGTAAAAAACTTCCATGACCCGATTGAGGTTCGGATAGGATTTTTTGGGTATGAAACTAACCAGTGACGGCTGAAAGCCGTCATAGCTGTAGAACTCACATATACCTTCGTTTTGACTGGTTGTGGCTCCCGTAACTCAAAACGAGCGAGTTATGGCCCTCCGAAGAATCGATATCCATAGGGTGCAACATCTACGGTGCAAGGTGCAACATCCGTCCAAAATGACGAAACAGTGCCGTACGACCTTTAGAAATGGGTGCATGGATTGGAATCGGTGCAGTACCATGGTGCACCACTCTCCAGCGTTGGTAAGTCATAGACCAGACACGGGGATCCCGTTTTACAGAAAAAATCCACGTGACGAAAAAACGAAGGGCAAAAAACTTCCATGACCCTATTGAGGTTCGGATAGGATTTATTGGGTATGAAACTAACCAGTGACGGCTTAAAGTAGTCACAGATGTAGAACTCACAGATACCTTCGTTTTGACTGGTTGTGGCTCCCGTAACTCTAAACGAGCCAAGAGTTATGGCCCTCCGAAGAATCGATATCCATAGGGTGCAACATCTACGGTGCAAGGTGCAACATCCGTCCAAAATGATAAAACAGTGCCGTACGACCTTTAGAAATGGGTGCATGGATTGGAAACGGTGCAGTACCATGGTGCATCACTCTCCAGCGATGGTAAATCATAGACCAGCCACGGGAATTCCATTTTACGGAAAAATCCACGTGACGAAAAAACGAAGGGTAAAAAACTTCCATGACTCGATTGAGGTTCGGATAGGATTTTTTGGGTATGAAACTAACCATTGATGGCTAAAAGCCATCACAGCTGTAGAACTCACAGATACCTTCGTTTTGACAGGTTATGGCTCCCGTAACTCTAAACGAGCCAAGAGTTATGGCCCTCCGAAGAATCGATATCCACAGCGTGCAACATCTAAGGTGCAAGGTGCAACATCCGTCCAAAATGACGAAACAGTGCCGTAAAACCTTTAGAAATGGTTGCATGGATTCGAAACGGTGCAGTACCATGGTGCACCACTCTCCAGCGTTGGTAAATCATAGACCAGCCACGGGGATCCCGTTTTATAGAAAAAATCCACGTGACGAAAAAACGAAGGGTAAAAAACTTCCATGACCCGATTGAGGTTCGGATAGGATTTTTTCGTTATGAAACTAACCAGTGACGGCTGAAAGCTGTCACAGATGTAGAACTCACAGATACCTTCGTTTTGACTGGTTGTGGCTCCCGTAACTCTAAACGAGCCAAGAGTTATGGCCCTCCGAAGAATCGATATCCACAGGGTGCAACATCTACGGTGCAAGGTGCAACATCCGTCCAAAATGACGAAACAGTGCTGTACGACCTTTAGAAATGGGTGCATGGATTGGAAACGGTGCAGTACCATGGTGCACCACTCTCCAGCGTTGGTAAATCATAGACCAGACACGGGGATCCCGTTTTACAGAAAAAATCCACGTGACGAAAAAAACGAAGGGCAAAAAACTTCCATGACCCGATTGAGGTTCGGATAGGATTTATTGGGTATGAAACTAACCAGTGACGGCTAAAAGCAGTCGCAGCTGTAGAACTCACAGATACCTTCGTTTTGACTGGTTGTGGCTCCCGTAACTCCAAACGAGCCAAGAGTTATGGCCCTCCGAAGAATTGATATCCATAGGGTGCAACATCTACGGTGCAAGGTGCAACATCCGTCCATAATGACGAAACAGTGCTGTACGACCTTTAGAAATGGGTGCATGGATCGAAAACGGTGCAGTACCATGGTGCATCACTCTCTAGCGATGGTAAATCATAGACCAGCCACGAGAATTCCCTTTTACAGAAAAATCCACGTGACGAAAAAACGAAGGGTAAAAAACTTCCGTGACCCGATTGAGGTTCAGATAGGATTTTTTGGGTATGAAACTAACCAGTGACAGCTGAAAGCTGTCACAGATGTAGAACTCACAGATACCTTCATTTTGACTGGTTGTGGCTCCCGTAACTCTGAACGAGCCAAGAGTTATGGCCCTCCGAAGAATCGATATCCATAGGGTGCAACATCTACGGTGCAAGGTGCAACATCCTTCCAAAATGACGAAACCGTGCGTACGACCATTAGAAACGGGTGCATGGATTGAAAACGGTGTAGTACCATGGTGCACCACTCTCCAGCATTGGTAAATCATATACCAGCCACGGGGATCCCGTTTTACAGAAAAAATCCACGTGACGAAAAAACGAAGGGTAAAAAACTTCCATGACCCGATTGAGGTTCGGATAGGATTTTTTGGGTATGAAACTAACCAGTGACGGCTGAAAGCCGTCATTGCTGTAGAACTCACAGATACCTTCGTTTTGACTGGTTGTGGCTCCCGTAACTCAAAACGAGCCAAGAGTTATGGCCCTCCGAAGAATCGATATCCATAGGGTGCAACATCTACGGTGCAAGGTGCAACATCCGTCCAAAATGACGAAACAGTGCCGTACGACCTTTAGAAATGGGTGCATGGATTGGAAACGGTGCAGTACCATGGTGCACCACTCTCCAGCGTTGGTAAATCATAGACCAGACACGGGGATCCTGTTTTACAGAAAAAATCCACGTGACGAAAAAACGAAGGGCAAAAAACTTCCATGACCCGATTGAGGTTGGGATAGGAATTATTGGGTATGAAACTAACCAGTGACGGCTGAAAGTAGTAACAGATGTAGAACTCACAGATACCTTCGTTTTGACTGGTTGTGGCTCCCGTAACTCTAAACGAGCCAAGAGTTATGGCCCTCCGAAGAATCGATATCCATAGGGTGCAACATATACGGTGCAAGGTGCAACATCCGTCCAAAATGACGAAACAGTGCCGTACGACCTTTAGAAATGGGTGCATGGATTGGAAACGGCGCAGTACCATGGTGCATCACTCTCCAGCGATGGTAAATCATAGACCAGCCACGGGAATTCCCTTTTACAGAAAAATCCACGTGACGAAAAAACGAAGGGTAAAAAATTTCCATGACTCGATTGAGGTTCGGATAGGATTTTTTGGGTATGAAACTAACCAGTGATGGCTAAAAGCCGTCACAGCTGTAGAACTCACAGATACCTTCGTTTTGACAGTTTATGGCTCCCGTAACTCTAAACGAGCCAAGAGTTATGGCCCTCCGAAGAATCGATATCCACAGGGTGCAACATCTACGGTGCAAGGTGCAACATCCGTCCAAAATGAAGAAATAGTGCCGTACGACCTTTAGAAATGGGTGCATGGATTGGAAACGGTGCAGTACCATGGTGCACCACTCTCCAGCGTTGGTAAATCATAGACCAGCCACGGGGATCCCGTTTTACAGAAAAAATCCACGTGACGAAAAAACGAAGGGTAAAAAACTTCCATGACCCGATTGAGGTTCGGATAGGATTTTTTCGGTATGAAACTAACCAGTGACGGCTGAAAGCTGTCACAGATGTAGAACTCACAGATACCTTCGTTTTGACTGGTTGTGGCTCCCGTAACTCTAAACGAGCCAAGAGTTATGGCCCTCCGACGAATCGATATCCACAGGGTGCAACATCTACGGTGCAAGGTGCAACATCCGTCCAAAATGACGAAACAGTGCTGTACGACCTTTAGAAATGGGTGCATGGATTGGAAACGGTGCAGTACCATGGTGCACCACTCTCCAGCATTGGTAAATCATAGACCAGACACGGGGATCCCGTTTTACAGAAAAAATCCACGTGACGAAAAAACGAAGGGCAAAAAACTTCCATGACCCGATTGAGGTTCGGATAGGATTTATTGGGTATGAAACTAACCAGTGACGGCTGAAAGCAGTCGCAGCTGTAGAACTCACAGATACCTTCGTTTTGACTGGTTGTGGCTCCCGTAACTCTAAACGAGCCAAGAGTTATGGCCCTCCGAAGAATCGATATCCATAGGGTGCAACATATACGGTGCAAGGTGCAACATCCGTCCAAAATGAAGAAACAGTGCCGTACGACCTTTATAAATGGGTGAATGGATTGGAAACGGTGCAGTACCATAGTGCACCACTCTCCAGCGATGGTAAATCATAGGCCAGCCACGGGAATTCCCTTTTACAAAAAAAATCCACGTGACGAAAAAACGAAGGGTAAAAAACTTCTGTGACCCGATTGAGGTTCGGATAAGATTTTTTGGGTATGAAACTAACCAGCGACGGCTGAAAGCCGCCATAGCTATAGAACTCATAGATACCATCTTTTTGACAGGTTATGGCTCCCGTAACTCTAAACGAGCCAAGAGTTATGGCCCTCCGAAGAATCGATATCCACAGGGTGCGACATTTACGGTGCAAGGTGCAACATCCGTCCGAAATGACGAAACAGTGCCGTACGACCTTTAGAAACGGGTGCATGGATTGGAAACGGTGCAGTACCATGGTGCACCACTCTCCAGCGTTGGTAAATCATAGACCAGCCGTGGGGATCACGTTTTACAGAAAAAATCCACGTGACGAAAAAACGAAGGGTAAAAAACTTCCATGACCCGATTGAGGTTCGGATAGGATTTTTTGGGTATGAAACTAACCAGTGACGGCTCAAAGCAGTAACGGATGTAGAACTCACAAATACCTTCGTTTTGACTGGTTGTGGCTCCCGTAACTCTAAACGAGCCAAGAGTTACGGCCCTCCGAAGAATCGATATCCATAGGGTGCAACATCTACGGTGCAAGGTGCAACATCCATTCAAAATGACGAAACAGTGTCGTACGAGCTTTAGAAATGGGTGCATGGACTGGAAACGGAGCAGTACCATGGTGCACCACTGTCCAGCGATGGTAAATCATAGACCAGCCACGGGAATTCCCTTTTACAGAAAAAATCCACGTGACGAAAAAACGAAGGGTAAAAAACTTCCATGACCCGATTGAGGTTCGGATAGGATATTTTGGATATGAAACTAACCAGTGACGGCTGAAAGCCATCACAGCTGTAGAACTCACAAATACCTTCGTTTTGACTGGTTGTGGCTCCCGTAACTCTAAACGAGCTAAGAGTTACGGCCCTCCGAAGAATCGATATCCATAGGGTGCAACATCTACGGTGCAAGGTGCAACATCCGTTCAAAATTACGAAACAGTGTCGTACGAGCTTTAGAAATGGGTGCATGGATTGGAAACGGTGCAGTACCATGGTGCACCACTCTCCAGCGATGGTAAAACAAAGACCAGCCACGGGAATTCCCTTATACAGAAAAAATCCACGTGACGAAAAAACGAAGGGTAAAAAACTTCCATGACCCGATTGAGGTTCGGATAGGATTTTTTGGGTATGAAACTAACCAGTGACGGCTGATAGCCGTCATAGCTGTAGAACTCACAGATACCTTCGTTTTGACTGGTTATGGCTCCCGTAACTCTAAACGAGCCAGGAGTTATGGCCCTCCGAAGAATCGATATCCATAGGGTGCAACATCTACGGTGCATGGTGCAACATCCGTCCAAAATGACGAAACAGTGTCGTACGACCTTTAGAAATGGGTGAATGGATTGCAAACGGTGCAGTACCATGGTGCACCACTCTCCAGCTGTGGTAAATCATAGACTAGCCATGGGAATTCACTTTTACAGAAAAAATCCACGTGACGAAAAAACGAAGGGTAAAAAACTTCCATGACCCGATTGAGGTTCGGATAGGATTTTTTGGGTATGAAACTAACCAGTGACGGCTGAAAGCCATCATAGCTGTAGAACTCACAAATACCTTCGTTTTGACTGGTTGTGGCTACCGTAACTCTAAACGAGCCAAGAGTTACGGCCCTTCGAAGAATCGATATCCATAGGGTGCAACATCTACGGTGCAAGGTGCAACATCTGTTCAAAATGACGAAACAGTGTCGTACGAGCTTTAGAAATGGGTGCATGGATTGGAAACGGTGCAGTACCATGGTGCACCATTCTCCAGCGATGGTAAATCATAGACCAGCCATGGGAATTCCCTTATACAGAAAAAATCCACGTGACGAAAAAACGAAGGGTAAAAAACTTCCATGACCCGATTGAGGTTCGGATAGGATTTTTTGGGTATGAAACTAACCAGTGACGGCTGATAGCTGTCATAGCTATAGAACTCACAAATACCTTCGTTTTGACTGGTTATGGCTCCCGTAACTCTAAACGAGCCAAGAGTTATGGCCCTCCGAAGAATCGATATCCATAGGGTGCAACATCTACGGTGCAAGGTGCAACATCCGTCCAAAATGACCAAACAGTGCCGTACGACCTTTAGAAATGGGTGCATGGATTGCAAATGGTGCAGTACCATGGTGCACCACTCTCCAGCTGTGGTAAATCATAGACTAGCCATGGGAATTCCCTTCTACAGAAAAAATCCACGTGACGAAAAAACGAAGGGTAAAAAACTTCCATGACCCGATTGAGGTTCGGATACGATATTTTGGGTATGAAACTAACCAGTGAGGGCTGAAAGCAGTCATAGCCGTAGAACTCACAAATACCTTCGTTTTGACTGGTTGTGGCTCCCGTAACTCTAAACGAGCCAAGAGTTACGGCCCTCCGAAGAATCGATATCCATAGGGTGCAACATCTATGGTGCAAGGTGCAACATCCGTTCAAAATGACGAAACAGTGCCGTACGAGCTTTAGAAATGGGTGCATGGATTGGAAACGGTGCAGTACCATGGTGCACCACTCTCCAGCGATGGTAAATTATAGACCAGCCATGGGAATTCCTTTTTACAGAAAAAATCCACGTGGCGAAAAAACGAAGGGTAAAAAACTTCCATGACCCGATTGAGGTTCGGATAGGATTTTTGGGTATGAAACTAACCAGTGACGGCTGAAAGCCATCATAGCTGTAGAACTCACAAATACCTTCGTTTTGACTGGTTGTGGCTCCCGTAACTCTAAACGAGCCAAGAGTTACGGCCCTCCGAAGAATCGATATCCATACGGTGCAACATCTACGGTGCAAGGTGCAACATCCGTTCAAAATGACGAAACAGTGCCGTACAAGCTTTAGAAATGGGTGCATGGATTGGAAACGGTGCAGTACCATGGTGCACCACTCTCCAGCGATGGTAAATCATAGACCAGCCATGGGAATTCCCTTTTACAGAAAAAATCCATGTGACGAAAAAACGAAGGGTAAAAAACATCCATGACCTGATTGAGGTTCGGATAGTATTTTTTGGGTATGAAACTAACCAGTGACGGCTGAAAGTAGTCATAGCTGTAGAACTCACAGATACC
The DNA here is from genome assembly GCA_030765085.1 of Allium cepa. NCBI lineage: Eukaryota > Viridiplantae > Streptophyta > Magnoliopsida > Asparagales > Amaryllidaceae > Allium > Allium cepa. Next base: position 28,262,800 of record CM060943.1, on the reverse strand, counting down.
TTCGTTTTGACTGGTTATGGCTCCCGTAACTCTAAACGAGCCAAGAGTTACGACCCTCCGAAGAATCGATATCCATAGGGTGCAACATCTACGGTGCAAGGTGCAACATCCGTCCAAAATGACGAAACAGTGCCGTACGAGCTTTTGAAATGGGGGCATGGATTGGAAACGGTGCAGTACCATGGTGCACCACTCTCCAGCGATGGTAAATCATAGACCAGCCACGGGAATTCCCTTTTACAGAAAAAATCCACGTGACGAAAAAACGAACGGTAAAAAACTTCCATGACCCGATTGAGGTTCGGATAGGATTTTTTGGGTATGAAACTAACCAGTGACGGCTGAAAGCCGTCATAGCTGTAGAACTCACAAATACCTTCGTTTTGACTGGTTGTGGCTACCGTAACTCTAAACGAGCCAAGAGTTACGGCCCTCCGAAGAATCGATATCCATAGGGTGCAACATCTACAGTGCAAGGTGCAACATCCGTTCAAAATTACGAAACAGTGTCGTACGAGCTTTAGAAATGGGTGCATGGATTGGAAACGATGCAGTACCATGGTGCACCACTCTCCAACGATGGTAAATCATAGACCAGCCATGGGAATTCCCTTATACAGAAAAAATCCGCGTGACGAAAAAACGAAGGGTAAAAAACTTCCCTGACCCGATTGAGGTTCGGATAGGATTTTTTGGGTATGAAACTAACCAGTGACGGCTGATAGCTGTCATAGCTGTAGAACTCACAGATACCTTCATTTTGACTGGTTATGGCTCCCGTGACTCTAAACGAGCCAAGAGTTATGGACCTCCGAGGAATCGATATCCATAGGGTGCAACATCTACGGTGCAAGGTGCAACATCCGTCCAAAATGACGAAACAGTGCCGTACGACCTTTAGAAATGGGTGAATGGATTGCAAACGGTGCAGTACCATGGTGCACCACTCTCCAGCTGTGGTAAATCATAGACTAGGCATGGGAATTCCCTTTTACAGAAAAAATCCACGTGACGAAAAAACGAAGGGTAAAAAACATCCATGACCCGATTGAGGTTCGGATAGGATTTTTTGGGTATGAAACTAACCAGTGACGGCTAAAAGCTGTCATAGCTGTAGAACTCACAAATACCTTCGTTTTGACTAGTTGTTGCTCCCGTAAATCTAAACGAGCCAAGAGTTATGGCCCTCCGAAGAATCGATATCCATAGGGTGCAACATCTACGGTGCAAGGTGCAACATCCGTCCAAAATGACGAAACAGTGTCGTATGACATTTAGAAATTGGTGCATGGATTTGAAACAGTGCAGTACCATGGTGCACCCCTCTCCAGCGATGGTAAATCATAGACCAGCCGCGGGAATTCCCTTTTACAGAAAAAATCCACGTGACGAAAAAATGAAGGGTAAAAAACTTCCATGACCCGATTGAGGTTCGGATAGGATTTTTGGGTATGAAACTAACCAGTGACGGCTGAAAGCGGTCACAGCTGTAGAACTCACAAATACCTTCGTTTTGACTGGTGTTGGCTCCCGTAACTCTAAACGAGCCAAGAGTTATGGCCCTCCGAAGAATCGATATCCATAGGGTGCAACATCTACGGTGCAAGTTGCAACATCCGTCCAAAATGACGAAACAGTGCCGTACGAACTTTAGAAATGGGTGCATGGATTGGAAACGGTGCAGTACCATGGTGCACCACTCTCCAGCGATGGTAAATCATAGACCAGCCACGGGAATTCCCTTTTACAGAAAAAATCCACGTGACGAAAAAACGAAGGGTAAAAAACTTCCATGACCCGATTGAGGTTCGGATAGGATTTTTTGGGTATGAAACTAACCAGTGACGGCTGAAAGCCGTCATAGCCGTAGAACTCACAAATACCTTCGTTTTGACTGGTTGTGGCTACCGTAACTCTAAACGAGCCAAGAGTTACGGCCCTCCGAAGAATCGATATCCATAGGGTGCAACATCTACGGTGCAAGGTGCAACATCCGTTCAAAATGACGAAACAGTGTCGTACGACCTTTAGAAATGGGTGCATGGATTGGAAATGGTGCAGTACCATGGTGCACCACTCTCCAGCGATGGTAAATCATAGACCAGCCATGGGAATTCCCTTATACAGAAAAAATCCACTTGACGAAAAAACGAAGGGTAAAAAACTTCCATGACCCGATTGAGGTTCGGATAGGATTTTTTGGGTATGAAACTAACCAGTGACGGCTGATAGCTGTCATAGCTATAGAACTCACAGATACCTTCGTTTTGACTAGTTATGGCTCCCGTAAATCTAAAGGAGCCAAGAGTTATGGCCCTCCGAAGAATCGATATCCATAGGGTGCAACATCTACGGTGCAAGGTGCAACATCCGTCCAAAATGACGAAACAGTGCCGTACGACCTTTAGAAATGGGTGCATGGATTGCAAACGGTGTAGTACCATGGTGCACCACTCTACAGCGATGGTAAATCATTGACCAGCCACGGGAATTCCCTTTTACAGAAAAAATCCACATGACGAAAAAACGAAGGGTAAAAAACTTCCATGACCGGATTGAAGTTCGGATAGGATTTTTTGGGTATGAAACTAACCAGTGACGGCTGAAAGCCATCATAGCTGTAGAACTCACAAATACCTTCGTTTTGGCTGGTTGTGGCTCCCGTAACTCTAAACGAGCCAAGAGTTACGACCCTCCGAAGAATCAATATCCATAGGGTGCAACATCTACGGTACAAGGTGCAACATCCGTTCAAAATGACGAAACAGTGTCGTACGAGCTTTAGAAATGGGTGCATGGATTGGAAACGGTGCAGTACCATGGTGCACCACTCTCCAGTGATGGTAAATCGTAGACCAGCCATGGGAATTTCCTTATACAGAAAAAATCCACGTGACGAAAAAACGAAGGGTATAAAACTTCCATGACCCGATTGAGGTTCGGATAGGATTTTTTGGGTATGAAACTAACCAGTGACGGCTGATAGCTGTCATAGCTGTAGAACTCACAGATACCTTCGTTTTGACTGGTTATGGCTCCCGTAACTCTAAACGAGCCAAGAGTTATGGCCCTCCGAAGAATCGATATCCATAGGGTGCAACCTCTACGGTGCAAGGTGCAACATCCGTCCAAAATGACGAAACAGTGCCGTACGACCTTTAGAAATGGGTGCATGGATTGCAAACGGTGCAGTACCATGGTGCACCACTCTCCAGCTGTGGTAAATCATAGACTAGCCATAGGAATTCCCTTTTACAAAAAAATCCACGTGACGAAAAAACGAAGGGTAAAAAACTTCCATGACCCGATTGTGGTTCGGATAGGATTTTTTGGGTATGAAACTAACCAATGAAGGTTGAAACCGGTCATAGCTTTAGAACTCACAAATACCTTCGTTTTGACTGGTTGTTCCTCCCGTAACTCTAAACGAGCCAAGAGTTATGGCCCTCCGAAGAATCGATATCCAAAGGGTGCAACATCTACGGTGCAAGGTGCAACATCCGTCCAAAATGACGAAACAGTGCCGTACGACATTTAGAAATTGGTGCATGGATTTGAAACAGTGCAATACCATGGTGCACCACTCTCCAGTGATGGTAAATCATAGACCAGCCGCGGGAATTCCCTTTTACAGAAAAAATCCACGTGACGAAAAAACGAAGGGTAAAAAACTTCCATGACCCGATTGAGGTTCGGATCGGATTTTTTGGGTATGAAACTAACCAGTGACGGCTGAAAGCGGTCACAGCTGTAGAACTCACAAATACCTTCATTTTGACTGGTTGTGGCTCCCGTAACTCTAAACGAGCAAGAGTTATGGCCCTCCGAAGAATCGATATCCATAGGGTGCAACATCTACGGTGCAAGGTGCAACATCCGTCCAAAATGACGAAACAGTGTCGTACGACCTTTAGAAATGGGTGCATGGATTGCAAACGGTGCAGTACCATGGTGCACCACTCTCCAGCTGTGGTAAATCATAGACTAGCCATGGGAATTCCCTTTTACAGAAAAAATCCACGTGACGAAAAAACGAAGGGTAAAAAACTTCCATGACCCGATTGAGGTTCGGATAGGATATTTTGAGTATGAAACTAACCAGTGACGGCTGAAAGCTTTCATAGCTGTAGAACTCACAAATACCTTCGTTTTTACTAGTTGTGGCTCCCGTAACTATAAACGAGCCAAGAGTTACGGCCCTCCGAAGAATCGATATCCATAGGGTGCAACATCTACGGTGCAAGGTGCAACATCCGTTCAAAACGACGAAACAGTGCCGTACGAGCTTTAGAAATGGGTGCATGGATTGCAAACGGTGCAGTACCATGGTGCACCACTCTCCAGCGATGGTAAATCATAGACCAGCCATGGGAATTCCCTTTTACAGAAAAAATCCACGTGGCAAAAAAACGAAGGGTAAAAAACTTCCATGACCCGATTGAGGTTCGGATAGGATTTTTTGGGTATGAATCTAACCAGTGACGGCTGAAAGCTGTCATAGCTGTAGAACTCACAAATACCTTCGTTTTGACCGGTTGTGGCTCCAGTAACTCTAAACGAGCCAAGAGTTACGGCCCTCCGAAGAATCGATATCCATAGGGTGCATCATCTACGGTGCAAGGTGCAACATCCGTTCAAAATGACGAAACAGTGCCGTACGAGCTTTAGAAATCGGTGCATGGATTGGAAACGGTGCAGTAACATGGTGCACCACTCTTCAGCGATGGTAAATCATAGACCAACCTTGGGAATTCCCTTTTACAGAAAAAATCCACGTGACGAAAAAATGAAGGGTAAAAAACTTTCATGACCCGATTGAGGTTCGGATAGGATTTTTTGGGTATGAAACTAAACAGTGACGGCTGAAAGCTGTCATAGCTGTTGAACTCACAGATACCTTCGTTTTGAATGGTTAAGGCTCCCGTAACTCTAAACGAGCCAAGAGTTATGGCCCTCCGAAGAATCGATTTCCACAGGGTGCAACATCTACGGTGCAAGGTGCAACATCCGACCAAAATGACGAAACAGTGTCGTACGACCTTTAGAAATGGGTTCCTGGATTTGAAACGGTGCAGTACCATGGTGCACCACTCTCAAGCGATGTTAAATCATTGACCGGCCACGGGGATCCCGTTTTACAGAAAAAATCCACGTGACGAAAAAACAAAGGGTAAAAAACTTCCTTGACCCGATTGAGGTTCGGATAGGATTTTTTGGGTATGAAACTAACCAGTGACGGCTGAAAGCCGTCATAGCTGTAGAACACAACGATACCTTCGTTTTGACTGGTTATGGCTCCCGTAACTCTAAACGAGCCAAGAGTTATGGCCCTCCGAAGAATCGATTTCCACAGGGTGCAACATCTACGGTGCAAGGTGCAACATCCGTCCAAAATGACGAAACAGTGCCGTACGACCTTTAGAAATGGGTGTATGGATTTGAAACGGTGCAGTACCATGGTGCACCACTCTCCAGCAATGGTAACTCATAGACCAGCCACGGGGATCCCGTTTTACAGAAAAAATCCACGTGACGAAAAAACGAAGGGTAAAAAACTTCCATGACCCGATTGAGGTTCGGATTGGATTTTTTGGGTATGAAACTAATCAGTGACGGCAGAAAGCAATCATAGCGGTAGAACTCACAGATACCTTCGATATGACTGGTTATGGCTCCCGTAACTCTAAACGATCCAAGAGTTATGGCCCTCCGAAGAATCGATTTCCACGGGGTGCAACATCTACGGTGCAAGGTGCAACATCCGTCCAAAATGACGAAACAGTGCCGTACGACCTTTAGAAATGGGTGCATGGATTTGAAACGGTGCCGTACCATGGTGCACCACTCTCCAGCGATGGTAACTCATAGACCAGCCACGGGGATCCCGTTTTACAGAAAAAATCCACGTGACGAAAAAACGAAGGGTAAAAAACTTCCATGACCCGATTGAGCTTCAGATAGGATTTTTTGGGTATGAAACTAACCAGTGACGGCAGAAAGACGTCACAGATGTAGAACTCACAAATACCGTCGTTTTGACTGGTTGTGGCTCCCGTAACTCTAAACGAGCCAAGAGTTATGGCCCTCCGAAGAATCGATATCCACAGGGTGCAACATCTACGGTGCAAGGTGCAACATCCGTCCAAAATGACGAAACAGTGCGGTACGACCTTTAGAAATAGGTGCATGGATTTGAAACGGCGCAGTACCATGGTGCACCACTCTCCAGCGATGGTAACTCATAGACCAGCCATGAGGATCCCGTTTTACAGAAAAAATCCACGTGACGAAAAAACGAAAGGTAAAAAACTTCCATGACCCGATTGAGGTTCGGATAGTATTTTTTGCGTATGAAACTAACCAGTGATGGATGAAAGCCGTCATAGCTGTAGAACTCAGAAATACCTTCGTTTTGACTGGTTGTCGCTCCCGTAACTCTAAACTAGCCAAGAGTTACGGCCCTCCGAAGAATCGATATCCATAGGGTGCAACATCTACGGTGCAAGGTGCAACATCCGTTCGAAATGACGAAACAGTGTCGTACGAGCTTTAGAAATGGGTGCATGGATTGGAAACGGTGCAGTACCATGGTGCACCACTCTCCAGCGATGGTAAATCATAGACCAGCCATGGGAATTCCCTTATACAGAAAAAATCCACGTGACGAAAAAACGAAGGGTAAAAAACTTCCATGACCCGATTGAGGTTCGGATAGGATTTTTTGGGTATGAAACTAACCATTGACGGCTGATAGCGGTCATAGCTGTAGAACTCACAGATACCTTCGTTTTGACTGGTTATGACTCCCGTAACTCTAAACGAGCCAAGAGTTATGGCCCTCCGAAGAATCGATATCCATAGGGTGCAACATCTACGTTGCAAGGTGCAACATCCGTCCAAAATGACGAAAAAGTGCCGTACGACCTTTAGAAATGGGTGCATGGATTGCAAATGGTGCAGTACCATGGTGCACCACTCTCCAGCTGTGGTAAATCATAGACTAGCCATGGGAATTCCCTTTTACAGAAAAAATCCACGTGACGAAAAAACGAAGGGTAAAAAACTTACATGACCCGATTGTGGTTCGGATAGGATTTTTTGGGTATGAAACTAACCAGTGACGGCTGAAAGTGGTCATAGCTGTAGAACTCACAAATACCTTCGTTTTGGCTGGTTGTTGCTCCCGTAACTCTAAACGAGCCAAGAGTTATGGCCCTCCGAAGAATCGATATCCACAGGGTGCAACATCTACGGTGCAAGGTGCAACATCCGTCCAAAATGACGAAACAGTGCCGTACGACATTTAGAAATTGGTGTATGGATTTGAAACAGTGCAATACCATGGTGCACCACTCTCCAGCGATGGTAAATCATAGACCAGCTGCGGGAATTCCCTTTTACAGAAAAAATCCACGGGACGAAAAAACGAAGGGTAAAAAACTTCCATGACCCGATTGAGGTTCGGATCGGATTTTTTGGGTATGAAACTAACCAGTGACGACTGAATGCGGTCACAGCTGTAGAACTCACAAATACCTTCGTTTTGACTAGTTGTGGCTCCCGTAACTCTAAACGAGCCAAGAGTTATGGCCCTCCGAAGAATCGATATCCATAGGGTGCGACATCTACGGTGCAAGGTGCAACATCCGTCCAAAATGACGAAACAGTGCCGTACGAACTTTAGAAATGGGTGCATGGATTGGAAACGGTGCAGTACCATGGTGCACCGCTCTCCAGCGATGGTAAATCATAGACCAGCCATGGGAATTCCCTTTTACAGAAAAAATCCACGTGACGAAAAAACGAAGGGTAAAAAACTTCCATGACCCGATTGAGGTTCGGATAGGATTTTTTGGGTATGAAACTAACAGTGACGGCTGAAAGCCGTCATAGCTATAGAACTCACAAATACCTTCGTTTTGACTGGTTGTGGCTCCCGTAACTCTAAACGAGCCAAGAGTTACGACCCTCCGAAGAATCGATATCCACAGGGTGCATCATCTACGGTGCAAGGTGCAACATCCGTTCAAAATGACGAAACAGTGTCGTACAAGCTTTAGAAATGGGTGCATGGATTGGAAACGGTGCAGTACCATGGTGCACCACTCTCCAGCGATGGTAAATCATAGACCAGCCATGGGAATTCCCTTTTACAGAAAAAATCCACGTTGCGAAAAAACGAAGGGTAAAAAACTTCCCTGACCCGATTGAGGCCCGGATAGGATTTTTTTGGTATGAAACTAACCAGTGACGGCTGAAAGCCGTCATAGCTGTAGAAGTCAAAAATACCTTTGTTTTGACTGCTTGTGGCTCCCATAACTCTAAACGAGCCAAGAGTTACGGCCCTCCGAAGAATCGATATCCATAGGGTGCATCATCTACGGTGCAAGGTGCAACATCCGTTCAAAATGACGAAACAGTGCCGTACAAGCTTTAGAAATGGGTGCATGGATTGGAAACGGTGCAGTACCATGGTGCACCACTCTCCAGCGATGGTAAATCATAGACCAGCCACGGGAATTCCCTTTTACAGAAAAATTCCACGTGACGAAAAAACGAAGGGTAAAAAACTTCCATGACCCGATTGAGGTTCGGTTAGGATTTTTTGGGTATGAAACTAACCAGTGACGGCTGAAAGCGGTCACAGCTGTAGAACTCACACATACCTTCGTTTTGACTGGTTGTGGCTCCCGTAACTGTAAACGAGCCAAGAGTTATGGCCCTCCGAAGAATCGATATCCATAGGGTGCAACATCTACGGTGCAAGGTGCAACATCCGTCCAAAATGGCGAAACAGTGCCGTACGACCTTTAGAAATGGGTGCATGGATTGGAAACGGTGCAGTACCATGGTGCACCACTCTACAGCGATGGTAAATCATAGACCAGCCACGGGAATTCCCTTTTACAGAAAAAATCCACGTGACGAAAAAACGAAGGGTAAAAAACTTTCATGACCCGATTGAGGTTCGGATAGGATTTTTTGGGTATGAAACTAACCAGTGACGGCTGAAAGCTGTCATAGCTGTTGAACTCACAGATACCTTCGTTTTGACTGGTTAAGGCTCCCGTAACTCTAAACGAGCCAAGAGTTATGGCCCTCTGAAGAATCGATTTCCACAGGGTGCAACATCTACGGTGCAAGGTGCAACATCCGTCCAAAATGACGAAACAGTGTTGTACGACCTTTAGAAATGGGTTCCTGGATTTGAAACGGTGCAGTACCATGGTGCACCACTCTCCAGCGATGGTAAATCATAGACCAGCTACGGGGATCCCGTTTTACAGAAAAAATCCACGTGACGAAAAAACGAAGGGTAAAAAACTTCCTTGACCCGATTGAGGTTCGGATAGGATTTTTTGGGTACGAAACTAACCAGTGACGGCTGAAAGCCGTCATAGCTGTAGAACTCACAGATACCTTCGTTTTGACTGGTTATGGCTCCCTTAACTCTAAACGAGCCAAGAGTTATGGCCCTCCGAAGAATCGATTTCCACATGGTGCAACATCTACGGTGCAAGGTGCAACATCCGTCCAAAATGACGAAACAGTGCCGTACGACCTTTAGAAATGGGTGTATGGATTTGAAATGGTGCAGTACCATGGGTGCACCACTCTCCAGCAATGGTAACTCAAAGACCAGCCACGGGGATCCCGTTTTACAGAAAAAATCCACGTGACGAAAAAACGAAGGGTAAAAAACTTCCATGACCCGATTGAGGTTCGGATTTGATTTTTTGGGTATGAAACTAACCAGTGACGGCAGAAAGCCGTCATAGCTGTAGAACTCACAGATACCTTCGATTTGACTGGTTATGGCTCCCGTAACTCTAAACGATCCAAGAGTTATGGCCCTCCGAAGAATCGATTTCCACAGGGTGCAACATCTACGGTGCAAGGTGCAACATCCGTCCAAAATGACGAAACAGTGTCGTACGACCTTTAGAAATGGGTGCATGGATTTGAAATGGTGCAGTACCATGGTGCACCACTCTCCAGCGATGGTAACTCATAGACCAGACACGGGGATCCCGTTTTACAGAAAAAATCCACGCGACGAAAAAACGAAGGGTAAAAAAACTTCCATGACCCGATTGAGGTTCGGATAGGATATTTTGGGTATGAAACTAACCAGTGACGGCAGAAAGCCATCACAGATGTAGAACTCACAAATACCTTCGTTTTGACTGGTTGTGGCTCCCGTAACTCTAAACGAGCCAAGAGTTATGGCCCTCCGAAGAATCGATATCCACAGGGTGCAACATCTACGGTGCAAGGTGCAACATCCGTCCGAAATGACGAAACAGTGCCGTACGACCTTTAGAAATGGGTGCATGGATTTGAAACGGTGCAGCACCATGGTGCACCACTCTCCAGCGATGGTAACTCATAGACCAGCCACGGGGATCCCGTTTTACAGGAAAAATCCACGTGACGAAAAAACGAAGGGTAAAAAACTTCCATGACCCGATTGAGGTTCGGATAGGATTGTTTGGGTATGAAACTAACCAGTGACGGCAGAAAGCCGTCACATATGTAGAACTCACAAATACCTTCGTTTTGACTGGTTGTGGCTCCCGTAACTCTAAACGAGCCAAGAGTTATGGCCCTCCGAAGAATCGATATCCACAGGGTGCAACATCTACGGTGCAAGGTGCAACATCCGTCCAAAATGACGAAACAGTGCCGTACGACCTTTAGAAATGGGTGCATGGATTTGAAACGGTGCAGTACCATGGTGCTCCACTCTCCAGCGATGGTAACTCATAGACCAGCCACGGGGATCCCGTTTTACAGAAAAAATCCACGTGACGAAAAAACGAAGGGTAAAAAAAATCCATGACCCGATTGAGGTTCGGATAGGATTTTTTGGGTATGAAACTAACCAGTGACGGCTGAAAGCGGTCACAGCTGTAGAACTCACATATACCTTCGTTTTGACTGGTTGTGGCTCCCATAACTCTAAACGAGCCAAGAGTTATGGCCCTCCGAAGAATCGATATCCATAGGGTGCAACATCTACGGTGCAAGGTGCAACATCCGTCCAAAATGACGAAACAATGTCGTACGAACTGTAGAAATGGGTGCATGGATTGGAAACGGTGCAGTACCATGGTGCATCACTCTCCAGCGATGGTAAATCATAGACCAGCCTCGGGAATTCCCTTTTACAGAAAAAATCCACGTGACGAAAAAACGAAGGGTAAAAAAAATCCATGACCCGATTGAGGTTCGGATAGGATTTTTTGGGTATGAAACTAACCAGTGACGGCTGAAAGCGGTCACAGCTGTAGAACTCACATATACCTTCGTTTTGACTGGTTGTGGCTCCCATAACTCTAAACGAGCCAAGAGTTATGGCCCTCCGAAGAATCGATATCCATAGGGTGCAACATCTACGGTGCAAGGTGCAACATCCGTCCAAAATGACGAAACAATGTCGTACGAACTTTAGAAATGGGTGCATGGATTTGAAACGGTGCAGTACCATGGTGCACCACTCTCCAGCGATGGTAAATCATAGACCAGCTACGGGGATCCCGTTTTACAGAAAAAATCCACGTGACGAAAAAACGAAGGGTAAAAAACTTCCTTGACCCGATTGAGGTTCGGATAGGATTTTTTGGGTACGAAACTAACCAGTGACGGCTGAAAGCCGTCATAGCTGTAGAACTCACAGATACCTTCGTTTTGACTGGTTATGGCTCCCTTAACTCTAAACGAGCCAAGAGTTATGGCCCTCCGAAGAATCGATTTCCACATGGTGCAACATCTACGGTGCAAGGTGCAACATCCGTCCAAAATGACGAAACAGTGCCGTACGACCTTTAGAAATGGGTGTATGGATTTGAAATGGTGCAGTACCATGGGTGCACCACTCTCCAGCAATGGTAACTCAAAGACCAGCCACGGGGATCCCGTTTTACAGAAAAAATCCACGTGACGAAAAAACGAAGGGTAAAAAACTTCCATGACCCGATTGAGGTTCGGATTTGATTTTTTGGGTATGAAACTAACCAGTGACGGCAGAAAGCCGTCATAGCTGTAGAACTCACAGATACCTTCGATTTGACTGGTTATGGCTCCCGTAACTCTAAACGATCCAAGAGTTATGGCCCTCCGAAGAATCGATTTCCACAGGGTGCAACATCTACGGTGCAAGGTGCAACATCCGTCCAAAATGACGAAACAGTGTCGTACGACCTTTAGAAATGGGTGCATGGATTTGAAATGGTGCAGTACCATGGTGCACCACTCTCCAGCGATGGTAACTCATAGACCAGACACGGGGATCCCGTTTTACAGAAAAAATCCACGCGACGAAAAAACGAAGGGTAAAAAAACTTCCATGACCCGATTGAGGTTCGGATAGGATATTTTGGGTATGAAACTAACCAGTGACGGCAGAAAGCCATCACAGATGTAGAACTCACAAATACCTTCGTTTTGACTGGTTGTGGCTCCCGTAACTCTAAACGAGCCAAGAGTTATGGCCCTCCGAAGAATCGATATCCACAGGGTGCAACATCTACGGTGCAAGGTGCAACATCCGTCCGAAATGACGAAACAGTGCCGTACGACCTTTAGAAATGGGTGCATGGATTTGAAACGGTGCAGCACCATGGTGCACCACTCTCCAGCGATGGTAACTCATAGACCAGCCACGGGGATCCCGTTTTACAGGAAAAATCCACGTGACGAAAAAACGAAGGGTAAAAAACTTCCATGACCCGATTGAGGTTCGGATAGGATTGTTTGGGTATGAAACTAACCAGTGACGGCAGAAAGCCGTCACATATGTAGAACTCACAAATACCTTCGTTTTGACTGGTTGTGGCTCCCGTAACTCTAAACGAGCCAAGAGTTATGGCCCTCCGAAGAATCGATATCCACAGGGTGCAACATCTACGGTGCAAGGTGCAACATCCGTCCAAAATGACGAAACAGTGCCGTACGACCTTTAGAAATGGGTGCATGGATTTGAAACGGTGCAGTACCATGGTGCGCCACTCTCCAGCGATGGTAACTCATAGACCAGCCACGGGGATCCCGTTTTACAGAAAAAATCCACGTGACGAAAAAACGAAGGGTAAAAAAAATCCATGACCCGATTGAGGTTCGGATAGGATTTTTTGGGTATGAAACTAACCAGTGACGGCTGAAAGCGGTCACAGCTGTAGAACTCACATATACCTTCGTTTTGACTGGTTGTGGCTCCCATAACTCTAAACGAGCCAAGAGTTATGGCCCTCCGAAGAATCGATATCCATAGGGTGCAACATCTACGGTGCAAGGTGCAACATCCGTCCAAAATGACGAAACAATGTCGTACGAACTTTAGAAATGGGTGCATGGATTGGAAACGGTGCAGTACCATGGTGCATCACTCTCCAGCGATGGTAAATCATAGACCAGCCTCGGGAATTCCCTTTTACAGAAAAAATCCACGTGACGAAAAAACGAAGGGTAAAAAACTTCCATGACCCGATTGAGGTTCGGTTAGGATTTTTTGGGTATGAAACTAACCAGTGACGGCTGAAAGCGGTCACAGCTGTAGAACTCACACATACCTTCGTTTTGACTGGTTGTGGCTCCCGTAACTGTAAACGAGCCAAGAGTTATGGCCCTCCGAAGAATCGATATCCATAGGGTGCAACATCTACGGTGCAAGGTGCAACATCCGTCCAAAATGACGAAACAGTGCCGTACGACCTTTAGAAATGGGTGCATGGATTGGAAACGGTGCAGTACCATGGTGCACCACTCTACAGCGATGGTAAATCATAGACCAGCCACGGGAATTCCCTTTTACAGAAAAAATCCACGTGACGAAAAAACGAAGGGTAAAAAACTTTCATGACCCGATTGAGGTTCGGATAGGATTTTTTGGGTATGAAACTAACCAGTGACGGCTGAAAGCTGTCATAGCTGTTGAACTCACAGATACCTTCGTTTTGACTGGTTAAGGCTCCCGTAACTCTAAACGAGCCAAGAGTTATGGCCCTCTGAAGAATCGATTTCCACAGGGTGCAACATCTACGGTGCAAGGTGCAACATCCGTCCAAAATGACGAAACAGTGTTGTACGACCTTTAGAAATGGGTTCCTGGATTTGAAACGGTGCAGTACCATGGTGCACCACTCTCCAGCGATGGTAAATCATAGACCAGCTACGGGGATCCCGTTTTACAGAAAAAATCCACGTGACGAAAAAACGAAGGGTAAAAAACTTCCTTGACCCGATTGAGGTTCGGATAGGATTTTTTGGGTACGAAACTAACCAGTGACGGCTGAAAGCCGTCATAGCTGTAGAACTCACAGATACCTTCGTTTTGACTGGTTATGGCTCCCTTAACTCTAAACGAGCCAAGAGTTATGGCCCTCCGAAGAATCGATTTCCACATGGTGCAACATCTACGGTGCAAGGTGCAACATCCGTCCAAAATGACGAAACAGTGCCGTACGACCTTTAGAAATGGGTGTATGGATTTGAAATGGTGCAGTACCATGGGTGCACCACTCTCCAGCAATGGTAACTCAAAGACCAGCCACGGGGATCCCGTTTTACAGAAAAAATCCACGTGACGAAAAAACGAAGGGTAAAAAACTTCCATGACCCGATTGAGGTTCGGATTTGATTTTTTGGGTATGAAACTAACCAGTGACGGCAGAAAGCCGTCATAGCTGTAGAACTCACAGATACCTTCGATTTGACTGGTTATGGCTCCCGTAACTCTAAACGATCCAAGAGTTATGGCCCTCCGAAGAATCGATTTCCACAGGGTGCAACATCTACGGTGCAAGGTGCAACATCCGTCCAAAATGACGAAACAGTGTCGTACGACCTTTAGAAATGGGTGCATGGATTTGAAATGGTGCAGTACCATGGTGCACCACTCTCCAGCGATGGTAACTCATAGACCAGACACGGGGATCCCGTTTTACAGAAAAAATCCACGCGACGAAAAAACGAAGGGTAAAAAAACTTCCATGACCCGATTGAGGTTCGGATAGGATATTTTGGGTATGAAACTAACCAGTGACGGCAGAAAGCCGTCACAGATGTAGAACTCACAAATACCTTCGTTTTGACTGGTTGTGGCTCCCGTAACTCTAAACGAGCCAAGAGTTATGGCCCTCCGAAGAATCGATATCCACAGGGTGCAACATCTACGGTGCAAGGTGCAACATCCGTCCGAAATGACGAAACAGTGCCGTACGACCTTTAGAAATGGGTGCATGGATTTGAAACGGTGCAGCACCATGGTGCACCACTCTCCAGCGATGGTAACTCATAGACCAGCCACGGGGATCCCGTTTTACAGGAAAAATCCACGTGACGAAAAAACGAAGGGTAAAAAACTTCCATGACCCGATTGAGGTTCGGATAGGATTGTTTGGGTATGAAACTAACCAGTGACGGCAGAAAGCCGTCACATATGTAGAACTCACAAATACCTTCGTTTTGACTGGTTGTGGCTCCCGTAACTCTAAACGAGCCAAGAGTTATGGCCCTCCGAAGAATCGATATCCACAGGGTGCAACATCTACGGTGCAAGGTGCAACATCCGTCCAAAATGACGAAACAGTGCCGTACGACCTTTAGAAATGGGTGCATGGATTTGAAACGGTGCAGTACCATGGTGCGCCACTCTCCAGCGATGGTAACTCATAGACCAGCCACGGGGATCCCGTTTTACAGAAAAAATCCACGTGACGAAAAAACGAAGGGTAAAAAAAATCCATGACCCGATTGAGGTTCGGATAGGATTTTTTGGGTATGAAACTAACCAGTGACGGCTGAAAGCGGTCACAGCTGTAGAACTCACATATACCTTCGTTTTGACTGGTTGTGGCCCCCATAACTCTAAACGAGCCAAGAGTTATGGCCCTCCGAAGAATCGATATCCATAGGGTGCAACATCTACGGTGCAAGGTGCAACATCCGTCCAAAATGACGAAACAATGTCGTACGAACTTTAGAAATGGGTGCATGGATTGGAAACGGTGCAGTACCATGGTGCATCACTCTCCAGCGATGGTAAATCATAGACCAGCCTCGGGAATTCCCTTTTACAGAAAAAATCCACGTGACGAAAAAACGAAGGGTAAAAAACTTCCATGACCCGATTGAGGTTCGGATAGGATTTGTTGGGTATGAAACTAACCAGTGATGGCTGAAAGCCCTCATAGCTGTAGAACTCACAGATACCTTCGATTTGACTGGTTATGGCTCCCGTAACTCTAAACGAGCCAAGAGTTATGGCCCTCCGAAGAATCGATTTCCACAGGGTGCAACATCTACGGTGCAAGCTGCAACATCCGTCCAAAATGACGAAACAGTGCCGTACGACCTTTAGAAATGGGTTCTTGGATTTGAAACGGTGCAGTACCATGGTGCACCACTCTCCAGCGATGTTAAATCATAGACCAGCCACGGGGATCCCGTTTTACAGAAAAAATCCACGTGACGAAAAAACGAAGGGTAAAAAACTTCCTTGACCCGATTGAGGTTCGGATAGGATTATTTGGGCATGAAACTAACCAGTGACGGCTGAAAGCCGTCATAGTAGTAGAACTCACAGATACCTTCGTTTTGACTGGTTATGGCTCCCGTAACTCTAAACGAGCCAAGAGTTATGGCCCTCCGAAGAATCGATTTCCACAGGGTGCAACATCTACGGTGCAAGGTGCAACATCCATCCAAAATGCCGAAACAGTGCCGTACGACCTTTAGAAATGGGTGTATGGATTTGAAACGGTGCAGTACCATGGTGCACCACTCTCCAGCGATGGTAACTCATAGACCAGCCACGGGGATCCCGTTTTACAGAAAAAATCCACGTGACGAAAAAACGAAGGGTAAAAAACTTCCATGACCCGATTGAGGTTCGGATTTGATTTTTTGGGCATGAAACTAACCAGTGACGGCAGAAAGCCGTCATAGCTGTAGAACTCACAGATACCTTCGATTTGACTGGTTATGGCTCCCGTAACTCTAAACGATCCAAGAGTTATGGCCCTCCGAAGAATCGATTCCCACAGGGTGCAACATCTACGGTGCAAGGTGCAACATCCGTCCAAAATGACGAAACAGTGCCGTACGACCTTTAGAAATGGGTGTATGGATTTGAAACGGTGCAGTACCATGGTGCACCACTCTCCAGCGATGGTAACTCATAGACCAGCCACGGCGATCCCGTTTTACAGAAAAAATCCGCATGACGAAAAAACGAAGGGTAAAAAACTTCCATGACCCGATTGAGGTTTGGATTTGATTTTTTGGGTATGAAACTAACCAGTGACGGCAGAAAGCCGTCATAGCTGTAGAACTCACAGATACCTTCGATTTGACTGGTTATGGCTCCCGTAACTCTAAACGATCCAAGAGTTATGGCCCTCCGAAGAATCGATTTCCACAGGGTGCAACATCTACGGTGCAAGATGCAACATCCGTCCAAAATGACGAAACAGTGCCGTACGACCTTTAGAAATGGGTTCCTGGATTTGAAACGGTGCAGTACCATGGTGCACCACTCTCCAGCGATGGTAAATCATAGACCAGCCACGGGGATCCCGTTTTACAGAAAAAATCCACGTGACGAAAAAACGAAGGGTAAAAAACTTCCTTGACCCGATTGAGGTTCGGATAGGATTTTTTGGGTATGAAACTAACCAGTGACGGCTGAAAGCCGTCATAGCAGTAGAACTCACAGATACCTTCGTTTTGACTGGTTATGGCTCCCGTAACTCTTAACGAGCCAAGAGTTATGGCCCTCCGAAGAATCGGTTTCCACAGGGTGCAACATCTACGGTGCAAGGTGCAACATCCGTCCAAAATGACGAAACAGTGTCGTACGACCTTTAGAAATTGGTGTATGGATTTGAAACGGTGCAGTACCATGGTGCACCACTCTCCAGCGATGGTAACTCATAGACCAGCCACGGGGATCCCGTTTTACAGAAAAAATCCACGTGACGAAAAAACGAAGGGTAAAAAACTTCCATGACCCGATTGAGGTTCGGATTTGATTTTTTGGGTATGAAGCTAACCAGTGACGGCAGAAAGCCGTCATAGCTGTAGAACTCACAGATACCTTCGATTTGACTGGTTATGGCTCCCGTAACTCTAAACGATCCAAGAGTTATGGCCCTCCGAAGAATCGATTTCCACAGGGTGCAACATCTACGGTGCAAGGTGCAACATCCGTCCAAAATGACGAAACAGTGCCGTACGACCTTTAGAAATGGGTGCATGGATTTGAAACGGTGCAGTACCATGGTGCACCACTCTCCAGCGATGGTAACTCATAGACCAGACACGGGGATCCCGTTTTACAGAAAAAATCCACGCGACGAAAAAACGAAGGGTAAAAAACTTCCATGACCCGATTGAGGTTCGGATAGGATATTTTGGGTATGAAACTAACCAGTGACGGCAGAAAGCCGTCACAGATGTAGAACTCACAAATACCTTCGTTTTGACTGGTTGTGGCTCCCGTAACTCTAAACGAGCCAAGAGTTATGGCCCTCCGAAGAATCGATATCCACAGGGTGCAACATCTACGGTGCAAGGTGCAACATCCGTCCGAAATGACGAAACAGTGCCGTACGACCTTTAGAAATGGGTGCATGGATTTGAAACGGTGCAGTACCATGGTGCACCACTCTCCAGCGATGGTAACTCATAGACCAGCCACGGGGATCCCGTTTTACAGAAAAAATCCACGTGACGAAAAAACGAAGGGTAAAAAACTTCCATGACCCGATTGAGGTTCGGATAGGATTGTTTGGGTATGAAACTAACCAGTGACGGCAGAAAGCCGTCACATATGTAGAACTCACAAATACCTTCGTTTTGACTGGTTGTGGCTCCCGTAACTCTAAACGAGCCAAGAGTTATGGCCCTCCGAAGAATCGATATCCACAGGGTGCAACATCTACGGTGCAAGGTGCAAAATCCGTCCAAAATGACGAAACAGTGCCGTACGACCTTTAGAAATGGGTGCATGGATTTGAAATGGTGCAGTACCATGGTGTGCCACTCTCCAGCGATGGTAACTCATAGACTAGCCACGGGGATCCCGTTTTACAGAAAAATCCACGTGACAAAAAAACGAAGGGTAAAAAACTTCCATGACCCGATTGAGGTTCGGATAGGATTTTTTGGGTATGAAACTAACCAGTGACGGCAGAAAGCCATCACAGATGTAGAACTCACAAATACCTTCGTTTTGTCTTGTTGTGGCTCCCGTAACTCTAAACGAGCCAAGAGTTATGGCCCTCCGAAGAATCGATATCCACAGGGTGCAACATCTGCGGTGCAAGGTGCAACATCCGTCCAAAATGACGAAACAGTGCCGTAAGACCTTTAGAAATGGGTGTATGGATTTGAAACGGTTCAGTACCATGGTGCACCACTCTCCAGCGATGGTAACTCATAGACCAGCCACGGGGATCCCGTTTTACGGAAAAAATCCACGTGACGAAAAAACGAAGGGTAAAAAACTTCCATGACCCGATTGAGGTTCGGATTTGATTTTTTGGGTATGAAACTAACTAGTGACGGCTGAAAGCCGTCATAGCTGTAGAATTCACAGATACCTTCGATTTTACTGGTTATGGCTCCCGTAACTCTAAACGATCCAAGAGTTATGGCCCTCCGAAGAATCGATTTCCACATGGTGCAACATCTACGGTGCAAGGTGCAACATCCGTCCAAAATGACGAAACAGTGCCGTACGACCTTTAGAAATGGGTGCATGGATTTGAAACGGTGCAGTACCATGGTGCACCACTCTCCAGCGATGGTAACTCATAGACCTGCCACGGCGATCCCGTTTTACAGAAAAAATCCACGTGACGAAAAAAGGAAGGGTAAAAAACTTCCATGACCCGATTGTGGTTCGGATAGGATTTTTTGGGTATGAAACTAACCAGTGACGGCAGAAAGCCATCACAGATGTAGAACTCACAAATACCTTCGTTTTGACTGGTTGTGGCTCCCGTAACTCTAAACGAGCCAAGTGTTATGGCCCTCCGAAGAATCGATATCCACAGGGTGCAACATCTACGGTGCAAGGTGGAACATCCGTCCAAAATGACGAAACAGTGCCGTAAGACCTTTAGAAATGGGTGTATGGATTTGAAACGGTGCAGTACCATGGTGCACCACTCGCCAGCGATGGTAACTCATAGACCAGCCACGGGGATCCCGTTTTACAGAAAAAATCCACGTGATGAAAAAACGAAGGGTAAAAAACTTCCATGACCCGATTGAGGTTCGAATTTGATTTTTTGGGTATGAAACTAACCAGTGACGGCTGAAAGCCGTCATAGCTGTAGAATTCACAGATACCTTCGATTTGATTGGTTATGGCTCCCGTAACTCTAAACGATCCAAGAGCTATGGCCCTCCGAAGAATCGATTTCCACATGGTGCAACATCTACGGTGCAAGGTGCAACATCCGTCCAAAATGACGAAACAGTGCCGTACAACCTTTAGAAATGGGTGCATGGATTTGAAACGGTGCAGTACCATGGTGCGCCACTCTCCAGCGATGGTAACTCATAGACCAGCCACGGGGATCCCGTTTTACAGAAAAAATCAACGTGACGAAAAAACGAAGGGTAAAAAACTTCCATGACCCGATTGAGGTTCGGATACGATTTTTTGGGTATGAAACTAACCAGTGATGGCTGAAAGCCGTCACAGCTGTAGAACTCACAGATACCTTCGTTTTGACTGGTTGTGGCTCCCGTAACTCTAAACGAGCCAAGAGTTACGGCTCTCCGAAGAATCGATATCCATAGGGTGCAACATCTACGGTGCAAGGTGCAACATCCGTCCAAAATGACGAAATAGTGCCGTACGAACTTTAGAAATGGGTGCATGGATTGGAAACGGTGCAGTACCATGCTGCACCACTCTCCAGCGATGGTAAATCATAGACCAGCCACGGGAATTCCCTTTTACAGAAAAAATCCACGTGACGAAAAAACGAAGGGTAAAAAACTTCCATGACCCGATTGAGGTACGGATAGGATTTTTTGGGTATGAAACTAACCAGTGATGGCTGAAAGCCGTCATAGCTGTCGAACTCACAAATACCTTCGTTTTGACTGGTTAAGGCTCCCGTAACTCTAAACGAGCCAAGAGTCATGGCCCTCCAAAGAATCGATTTCCACAGGGTGCAACATCTATGGTGCAAGGTGCAACATCCGTCCAAAATGACGAAACCGTGCTGTACGACCTTTAGAAACGGGTTCCTGGATTTGAAACGGTGCAGTACCATGGTGCACCACTCTCCAGCGATGGTAAATCATAGACCAGCCACGGGGATCCCGTTTTACAGAAAAAATCCACGTGACGAAAAAACGAAGGGTAAAAAACTTCCATGACCCGATTGAGGTTCGGATAGGATTTTTTGGGTATGAAACTAACCAGTGACGGTTGAAAGTGGTCACAGCTGTAGAACTCACAAATACCTTCGTTTTGACTGGTTGTGGCTCCCGTAACTCTAAACGAGCCAAGAGTTATGCTCCTCCAAAGAATCGATATCCATAGGGTGCAACATCTACGGTGCAAGGTGCAACATCCGTCCAAAATGACGAAACAGTGTCGTACGAACTTTAGAAATGGTTGCATGGATTGGAAACGGTGCAGTACCATGGTGCACCACTCTCCAGCGATGGTAAATCATAGACCAGCCACGGGAATTCCCTTTTACAGAAAAAATCCACGTGACGAAAAAACGAAGGGTAAAAAACTTCCATGACCCGATTGAGGTTCGGATAGGATTTTTTGGGTATGAAACTAACCAGTGATGGCTGAAAGCTGTCATAGCTGTAGAACTCACAGATACCTTCGATTTGACTGGTTATAGCTCCCGTAACTCTAAACGAGCCAAGAGTTATGGCCCTCCGAAGAATCGATTTCCACAGGGTGCAACATCTACGGTGCAAGGTGCAAAATACGTCCAAAATGACGAAACAGTGCCGTACGACCTTTAGAAATGGGTGCATGGATTTGAAACGGTGCAGTACCTTGGTGAACCACTCGCCAGCGATGGTAACTCATAGACCAGCCATGGGGATCCCGTTTTACAGAAAAAATCCACGTGACGAAAAAAAGAAGGGTAAAAAACTTCCTTGACCCGATTGAGGTTCGGATAGGATTTTTTTGGTATGAAACTAATCAGTGACGGCTGAAAGCCGTCACAGATGTAGAACACACAGATACCTTCGTTTTGACTTGTTGTGGCACCCGTAACTCTAAACGAGCCAAGAGTTATGGCCCTCCGAAGAATCGATATCCACAGGGTACAACATCTACGGTGCAAGGTGCAACATCCGTCCAAAATGACGAAACAGTGCCGTACGACCTTTAGAAATGGGTGCATGGATTTGAAACGGTGCAGTACCATGGTGCTCCACTCTCCAGCGATGGTAACTCATAGACCAGCCACGGGGATCCCGTTTTACAGAAAAAATCTACGTGACCAAAAAACGAAGGGTAAAAAACTTCCATGACCCGATTGAGGTTCGGATAGGATTTTTTGGGTATGAAACTAACCAGTGACGGCTGAAAGCTGTCACAGCTGTAGAACTCACAGATACCTTCGTTTTGACTGGTTGTGGCTCCCGTAACTCTAAACGAGCCAAGAGTTACGGCCCTCCGAAGAATCGATATCCATAGGGTGCAACATCTACGGTGCAAGGTGCAACATCCGTCCAAAATGACGAAACAGTGCCGTACGAACTTTAGAAATGGGTGCATGGATTGGAAATAGTGCAGCACCATGCTGCACCACTCTCCAGCGATGGTAAATCATAGACCAGCCACGGGAATTCCCTTTTACAGAAAAAATCCACGTGACGAAAAAACGAAGGGTAAAAAACTTCCATGACCCGATTGAGGTTCGGATTGGATTTTTTGGGTATGAAACTAACCAGTGATGGCAGAAAGCCATCATAGCTGTTGAACTCACAGATACCTTCGTTTTGACTGGTTGTGGCTCCCGTAAATCTAAACGAGCCAAGAGTTATGGCCCTCCGAAGAATCGATATCCACAGGGTGCAACATCTACGGTGCAAGGTGCAACATCCGTCCAAAATGACGAAACAGTGCCGTAAGACCTTTAGAAATGGGTGTATGGATTTGAAACGGTGCAGTACCATGGTGCACCACTCTCCAGCGATGGTAACTCATAGACCAGCCACGGGGATCCCGTTTTACAGAAAAAATCCACGTGACGAAAAAACGAAGGGTAAAAAACTTCCATGACCCGATTGAGGTTCGAATTTGATTTTTTGGGTATGAAACTAACCAGTGACGGCTGAAAGCCGTCAAAGCTGTAGAATTCACAGATACCTTCGATTTGACTGGTTACGGCTCCTGTAACTCTAAACGATCCAAGAGTTATGGCCCTCCGAAGAATCGATTTCCACATGGTGCAACATCTACGGTGCAAGGTGCAACATCCGTCCAAAATGATGAAACAGTGCCGTACGACCTTTAGAAATGGGTGAATGGATTTGAAACGGTGCAGTACCATGGTGCACCACTCTCCAGCGATGGTAACTCATAGACCAGCCACGGGGATCCCGTTTTACAGAAAAAATCCACGTGACGAAAAAACGAAGGGTAAAAAACTTCCATGACCCGATTGAGGTTCGGATAGGATTTTTTGGGTATGAAACTAACCAGTGACGGCAGAAAGCCGTCACAGATGTAGAACTCACAAATACCTTCGTTTTGACTAGTTGTGGCTCCCGTAAATCTAAACGAGCCAAGGGTTATGGCCCTCCGAAGAATCGATATCCACAGGGTGCAACATCTACGGTGCAAGGTGCAACATCCGTCCAAAATGACGAAACAGTGCCGTAAGACCTTTAGAAATGGGTGTATGGATTTGAAACGGTGCAGTACCTTGGTGCACCACTCTCCAGCGATGGTAACTCATAGACCAGCCACGGGGATCCCGTTTTACAGAAAAAATCCACGTGACGAAAAAACGAAGGGTAAAAAACTTCCATGACCCGATTGAGGTTAGGATTTGATTTTTTGGGTATGAAACTAACCAGTGACGGCTGAAAGCCGTCATAGCTGTAGAATTCACAGATACCTTCGATTTGACTGGTTACGGCTCCCGTAACTCTAAACGATCCAAGAGTTATGGCCCTCCGAAGAATCGATTTCCACATGGTGCAACATCTACGGTGCAAGGTGTAACATCCGTCCAAAATGACGAAACAGTGCCGTACGACCTTTAGAAATGGGTGCATGGATTTGAAACGGTGCAGTACCATGGTGCGCCACTCTCCAGCGATGGTAACTCATAGACCAGCCACGGGGATCCCGTTTTACAGAAAAAATCAACGTGACGAAAAAACGAAGGGTAAAAAACTTCCATGACCCGATTGAGGTTCGGATACGATTTTTTGGGTATGAAACTAACCAGTGATGGCTGAAAGCCGTCACAGCTGTAGAACTCACAGATACCTTCGTTTTGACTGGTTGTGGCTCCCGTAACTCTAAACGAGCCAAGAGTTACGGCTCTCCGAAGAATCGATATCCATAGGGTGCAACATCTACGGTGTAAGGTGCAACATCCGTCCAAAATGACGAAATAGTGCCGTACGAACTTTAGAAATGGGTGCATGGATTGGAAACGGTGCAGTACCATGCTGCACCACTCTCCAGCGATGGTAAATCATAGACCAGCCACGGGAATTCCCTTTTACAGAAAAAATCCACGTGACGAAAAAACGAAGGGTAAAAAACTTCCATGACCCGATTGAGGTACGGATAGGATTTTTTGGGTATGAAACTAACCAGTGATGGCTGAAAGCCGTCATAGCTGTCGAACTCACAAATACCTTCGTTTTGACTGGTTAAGGCTCCCGTAACTCTAAACGAGCCAAGAGTCATGGCCCTCCAAAGAATCGATTTCCACAGGGTGCAACATCTATGGTGCAAGGTGCAACATCCGTCCAAAATGACGAAACCGTGCTGTACGACCTTTAGAAACGGGTTCCTGGATTTGAAACGGTGCAGTACCATGGTGCACCACTCTCCAGCGATGGTAAATCATAGACCAGCCACGGGGATCCCGTTTTACAGAAAAAATCCACGTGACGAAAAAACGAAGGGTAAAAAACTTCCATGACCCGATTGAGGTTCGGATAGGATTTTTTGGGTATGAAACTAACCAGTGACGGTTGAAAGTGGTCACAGCTGTAGAACTCACAAATACCTTCGTTTTGACTGGTTGTGGCTCCCGTAACTCTAAACGAGCCAAGAGTTATGCTCCTCCAAAGAATCGATATCCATAGGGTGCAACATCTACGGTGCAAGGTGCAACATCCGTCCAAAATGACGAAACAGTGTCGTACGAACTTTAGAAATGGTTGCATGGATTGGAAACGGTGCAGTACCATGGTGCACCACTCTCCAGCGATGGTAAATCATAGACCAGCCACGGGAATTCCCTTTTACAGAAAAAATCCACGTGACGAAAAAACGAAGGGTAAAAAACTTCCATGACCCGATTGAGGTTCGGATAGGATTTTTTGGGTATGAAACTAACCAGTGATGGCTGAAAGCTGTCATAGCTGTAGAACTCACAGATACCTTCGATTTGACTGGTTATAGCTCCCGTAACTCTAAACGAGCCAAGAGTTATGGCCCTCCGAAGAATCGATTTCCACAGGGTGCAACATCTACGGTGCAAGGTGCAAAATACGTCCAAAATGACGAAACAGTGCCGTACGACCTTTAGAAATGGGTGCATGGATTTGAAACGGTGCAGTACCTTGGTGAACCACTCGCCAGCGATGGTAACTCATAGACCAGCCATGGGGATCCCGTTTTACAGAAAAAATCCACGTGACGAAAAAAAGAAGGGTAAAAAACTTCCATGACCCGATTGAGGTTCGGATAGGATTTTTTTGGTATGAAACTAATCAGTGACGGCTGAAAGCCGTCACAGATGTAGAACTCACAGATACCTTCGTTTTGACTTGTTGTGGCACCCGTAACTCTAAACGAGCCAAGAGTTATGGCCCTCCGAAGAATCGATATCCACAGGGTACAACATCTACGGTGCAAGGTGCAACATCCGTCCAAAATGACGAAACAGTGCCGTACGACCTTTAGAAATGGGTGCATGGATTTGAAACGGTGCAGTACCATGGTGCTCCACTCTCCAGCGATGGTAACTTATAGACCAGCCACGGGGATCCCGTTTTACAGAAAAAATCTACGTGACAAAAAAACGAAGGGTAAAAAACATCCATGACCCGATTGAGGTTCGGATAGGATTTTTTGGGTATGAAACTAACCAGTGACGGCTGAAAGCTGTCACAGCTGTAGAACTCACAGATACCTTCGTTTTGACTGGTTGTGGCTCCCGTAACTCTAAACGAGCCAAGAGTTACGGCCCTCCGAAGAATCGATATCCATAGGGTGCAACATCTACGGTGCAAGGTGCAACATCCGTCCAAAATGACGAAACAGTGCCGTACGAACTTTAGAAATGGGTGCATGGATTGGAAATAGTGCAGCACCATGCTGCACCACTCTCCAGCGATGGTAAATCATAGACCAGCCACGGGAATTCCCTTTTACAGAAAAAATCCACGTGACGAAAAAACGAAGGGTAAAAAACTTCCATGACCCGATTGAGGTTCGGATTGGATTTTTTGGGTATGAAACTAACCAGTGATGGCTGAAAGCCATCATAGCTGTTGAACTCACAGATACCTTCGTTTTGACTGGTTGTGGCTCCCGTAAATCTAAGCGAGCCAAGAGTTATGGCCTCCGAAGAATCGATATCCACAGGGTGCAACATCTACGGTGCAAGGTGCAACATCCGTCCAAAATGACGAAACAGTGCCGTACGACCTTTAGAAACGGGTTCCTGGATTTGAAACGGTGCAGTACCATGGTGCACCACTCTCCAGCGATGGTAAATCATAGACCAGCCACGGGGATCCCGTTTTACAGAAAAAATCCACGTGACGAAAAAACGAAGGGTAAAAAACTTCCATGACCCGATTGAGGTTCGGATAGGATTTTTTGGGTATGAAACTAACCAGTGACGGCTGAAAACCGTCACAGCTGTAGAACTCACAAATACCTTCGTTTTGACTGGTTGTGGCTCCCGTAACTCTAAACGAGCCAAGAGTTATGTCCCTCCGAAGAATCGATATCCATAGGGTGCAACATCTACGGTGCAAGGTGCAACATCCGTCCAAAATGACGAAACAGTGTCGTACGAACTTTAGAAATGGTTGCATGGATTGGAAACGGTGCAGTACGATGGTGCACCACTCTCCAGCGATGGTAAATCATAGACCAGCCACGGGAATTCCCTTTTACAGAAAAAATCCATGTGACGAAAAAACGAAGGGTAAAAAACTTTCATGACCCGATTGAGGTTCGGATAGGATTTTTTGGGTATGAAACTAACCAGTGATGGCTGAAAGCTGTCATAGCTGTAGAACTCACAGATACCTTCGATTTGACTTGTTATGGCTCCCGTAACTCTAAACGAGCCAAGAGTTATGGCCCTCCGAAGAATCGATTTCCACAGGGTGCAACATCTACGGTGCAAGGTGCAAAATCCGTCCAAAATGACGAAACAGTGCCGTACGACCTTTAGAAATGGGTGCATGGATTTGAAACGGTGCAGTACCATGGTGCACCACTCTCCAGCGATGGTAAATCATAGACCAGCCACGGGGATCCCGTTTTACAGAAAAAATCCACGTGGCGAAAAAAAGAAGGGTAAAAAACTTCCATGACCCGATGGAGGTTCGGATAGGATTTTTTGGGTATGAAACTAACCAGTGACGGCTGAAAGCCATCACAGATGTAGAACTCACAGATACCTTCGTTTTGACTTGTTGTGGCTCCCGTAACTCTAAACGAGCCAAGAGTTATGGCCCTCCGAAGAATCGATATCCACAGGGTGCAACATCTACGGTGCAAG
Organism: Allium cepa; assembly: GCA_030765085.1. Lineage (NCBI taxonomy): Eukaryota > Viridiplantae > Streptophyta > Magnoliopsida > Asparagales > Amaryllidaceae > Allium > Allium cepa. The sequence goes on along the minus strand of CM060943.1, from coordinate 28,234,802 downwards.
GTGCAACATCCGTCCAAAATGACGAAACAGTGTCGTACGACCTTTAGAAATGGGTGCATGGATTTGAAACGGTGCAGTACCATGGTGCTCCACTCTCCAGCGATGGTAACTCATAGACCAGCCACGGGGATCCCGTTTTACAGAAAAAATCCACGTGACGAAAAAACGAAGGGTAGAAAACTTCCATGACCCGATTGACGTTCGGATAGGATTTTTTGGGTATGAAACTAACCAGTGACGGCTGAAAGCGGTCACAGCTGTAGAACTCACAGATGCCTTCGTTTTGACTGGTTGTGGCTCCCGTAACTCTAAACGAGTCAAGAGTTACGGCCCTCCGAAGAATCGATATCCATAGGGTGCAACATCTACGGTGCAAGGTGCAACATCCGTCCAAAATGAAGAAACATTGTCGTACGAACTTTAGAAATGGGTGCATGGATTGGAAATGGTGCAGTACTATGGTGCACCACTCTCAAGCGATGGTAAATCATAGACCAGCCATGGGAATTCCCTTTTACAGAAAAAATCCACGTGACGAAAAAACGAAGGGTAAAAAACTTCCATGACCCGATTGAGGTTCAGATAGGATTTTTGTGGGTATGAAACTAACCAGTGGCGGCTGAAAGCGGTCATAGCTGTAGAACTCACAGATACCTTCGTTTTAACTGGTTATGGCTCCCGTAACTCTAAACGAGCCAAGAGTTATGGCCCTCCGAAGAATCGATATCCATAGGGTGCAACATCTACGGTGCAAGGTGCAACATCCGTCCAAAATGACGAAACAGTGCCGTACGAACTTTAGAAATGGGTGCATGGATTGGAAACGGTGCAGTACCATGGTACACCACTCTCCAGCGATGGTAAATCATAGACCAACCATGGGAATTCCCTTTTACAGAAAAAATCTACGTGACGAAAAAACGAAGGGTAAAAAACATCCATGACCCGATTGAGGTTCGGATAGGATTTTTTGGGTATGAAACTAACCAGTGATGGCGGAAAGCCATCATAGCTGTAGAACTCACAGATACCTTCGTTTTGACTGGTTATGGCTCCCGTAACTCTAAACGAGCCAAGAGTTATGGTCCTCCGAAGAATCGATTTCCATAGGGTGCAACATCCGTCCAAAATGACGAAACCGTGCCGTATGACCTTTAGAAATGGGTGCATGGATTTGAAAAGGTGCAGTACCATGGTGCACCACTCTCCAGCGATGGTAAATCATTGACCAGCCACGGGGATCCCGTTTTACAGAAAAAATCCACGTGACGAAAAAACGAAGGGTAAAAAATTTCCATGACCCGATTGAGGTTCGGATAGGATTTTTTGGGTATGAAACTAACCAGTGACATCTGAAAGCCGTCATAGCTATAGAACTCACAGATACCTTCGTTTTGACAGGTTATGGCTCCCGTAACTCTAAACGAGCCAAGAGTTACGACCCTCCGAAGAATCGATATCCATAGGGTGCAACCTCTACGGTGCAAGGAGCAACATCCGTCCAAAATGACGAAACAGTGCCGTACGAACTTTAGAAATGGGTGCATGGATTGGAAACGGTGCAGTACCATGGTACACCACTCTCCAGCGATGGTAAATCATAGACCAGCCACGGGAATTCCCTTGTACAAAAAAAATCCACGTGACGAAAAAACGAAGGGTAAAAAACTTTCATGACCCGATTGAGGTTCGGATAGGATTTTTTGGGTATGAAACTAACCAGTGACGGCTGAAAGCCATCATAGCTGTTGAACTAACAAAAACCTTTGTTTTGACTGGTTAAGGCTCCCGTAACCCTAAACGAGCCAAGAGTTATGGCCCTCCGAAGAATCGATTTCCACAGGGTGCAACATCTACGGTGCAACGTGCAACATCCGTCCAAAATGACAAACTGTGTCGTACGACTTTTCGAAATGGGTTCCTGGATTTGAAATGGTGCAGTACCATGGTGCACCACTCTCCAGCGATGGTAAATAATAGACCAGCCACGGGGATCCCGTTTTACAGAAAAAATCCACGTGACGAAAAAACGAAGGGTAAAAAACTTCCTTGACCCGATTGAGGTTTGGATAGGATTTTTTGGGTATGAAACTAACCAGTGACGGCTGAAAGCCGTCATAGCTGTAGAACTCACAGATACCTTCGTTTTGACTAGTTATGGCTCCCGTAATTCTAAACGAGCCAAGAGTTATGGCCCTCCGAAGAATTGATTTCCACAGGGTGCAACATCTACGGTGCAAGGTGCAACATCCGTCCAAAATGACGAAACGGTGCCGTACGACCTTTAGAAATGGTTGTATGGATCTGAAACGATGCAGTACCATTGTGCACCACTCTCCAGCGATGGTAACTCATAGACCAGCCACGGGGATCCCGTTTTACAGAAAAAATCCACGTGACGAAAAAACGAAGGGTAAAAAACTTCCATGACCCGATTGAGGTTCGGATTGGATTTTTTGGGTATGAAACTAACCAGTGACGTCTGAAAGCCGTCATAGCTGTAGAACTCACAGATACCTTCGATTTGATTGGTTATGGCTCCCGTAACTCTAAACGATCCAAGAGTTATGTCCCTCCGAAGAATCGATTTCCACAGGGTGCAACATCTACGGTGCAAGGTGCAACATCCGTCCAAAATGACGAAACAGTGTCGTACGACCTTTAGAAATGGGTGCATGGATTTGAAACGGTGTAGTACCATGGTGCACCACTCTCCAGCGATGGTAACTCATAGACCAGCCACGGGGATCCCGTTTTACAGAAAAAACCACGTGACGAAAAAACGAAGGGTAAAAATCTTCCATGACCCGATTGAGGTTCGGATAGGATTTTTTGGGTATGAAACTAACTAGTGACGGCAGAAAGCCATCACAGATGTAGAACTCACAAATACTTTCGTTTTGACTGGTTGTGGCTCCCGTAACTCTAAACGAGCCAAGAGTTATGGCCCTCCGAAGAATCGATATCCACCGGGTGCAACATCTACGGTGCAAGGTGCAACATCCGTCCAAAATGACGAAACAGTGCCGTACGACCTTTAGAAATGGGTGCATGGATTTGAAATGGTGCAGTACCATGGTGCGCCACTCTCCAGCGATGGTAACTCATAGACCAGCCACGGGGATCCCGTTTTACAGAAAAAATCCATGTGACGAAAAAACGAAGGGTAAAAAACTTCCATGACCCGATTGAGGTTCGGATAGGATTTTTTCGGTATGAAACTAATCAGTGACGGCTGAAAGCTGTCACAGCTGTAGAACTCACAGATACCTTCGTTTTGACTGGTTGTGGCTCCCGTAACTCTAAACGAGCCAAGAGTTACGGCCCTCCGAAGAATCGATATCCATAGGGTGCAACATCTACGGTGCAAGGTGCAACATCCGTCCAAAATGACGAAACAGTGCCGTACGAACTTTAAAAATGGGTGCATGGATTGGAAACGGTGCAGTACCATGCTGCACCACTCTCCAGCGATGGTAAATCATAGACCAGCCACGGGAATTCCCTTTTACAGAAAGAATCCACGTGACGAAAAAACGAAGGGTAAAAAACTTCCATGACCCGATTGAGGTTCGGATAGGATTTTTTGGGTATGAAACTAACCAGTGATGGCTGAAAGCCATCATAGCTGTTGAACTCACAAATACCTTCGTTTTGACTGGTTAAGGCTCCCGTAACTCTAAACGAGCCAAGAGTTATGGCCCTCCAAAGAATCGATTTCCACAGGGTGCAACATCTACGGTGCAAGGTGCAACATCCGTCCAAAATGACGAAACAGTGCCGTACGACCTTTAGAAACGGGTTCCTGGATTTGAAACGGTGCAGTACCATGGTGTACCACTCTCCAGCGATGGTAAATCATAGACCAGCCACGGGGATCCCGTTTTACAGAAAAAATCCACGTGACGAAAAAACGAAGGGTAAAAAACTTCCATGACCCGATTGAGGTTCGGATAGGATTTTTGGGTATGAAACTAACCAGTGACGGATGAAAGCGGTCACAGCTGTAGAACTCACAAATATCTTCGTTTTGACTGGTTATGGCTCTCGTAACTCTAAACGAGCCAAGAGTTATGGCCCTCCGAAGAATCGATATCCATAGGGTGCAACATCTACGGTGCAAGGTGCAACATCCGTCCAAAATGACGAAACAGTGTCGTACGAACTTTAGAAATGGTTGCATGGATTGGAAACGGTGCAGTACCTTGGTGCACCACTCTCCAGCGATGGTAAATCATAGACCAGCCACGGGAATTCCCTTTTACAGAAAAAATCCACGTGACGAAAAAACGAAGGGTAAAAAACTTCCAAGACCCGATTGAGGTTCGGATAGGATTTTTTGGGTATGAAACTAACCAGTGATGACTGAAAGCTGTCATAGCTGTAGAACGCACAGATACCTTCGATTTGACTAGTTATGGCTCCCGTAATTCTAAACGAGCTAAGAGTTATGGCCCTGCGAAGAATCGATTTCCACAGGGTGCAACATCTACGGTGCAAGGTGCAAAATCCGTCCAAAATGACGAAACAGTGCCGTACGACCTTTAGAAATGGGTGCATGGATTTGAAACGGTGCACTACCATGGTGCACCACTCTCTAGCAATGGTAACTCATAGACCAGCCACGGGGATCCCGTTTTACAGAAAAAATCCACGTGACGAAAAAAAGAAGGGTAAAAAACTTCCATGACCCGATTGTGGTTCGGATAGGATTTTTTGGGTATGAAACTAACGAGTGACGGCTGAAAGCCGTCACAGATGTAGAACTCACAGATACCTTCGTTTTGACTTGTTGTGGCTCCCGTAACTCTAAACGAGCCAAGAGTTTTGGCCCTCCGAAGAATCGATATCCACAGGGTTCAACATCTACGGTGCAAGGTGCAACATCCGTCCAAAATGACGAAACAGTGACGTACGACCTTTAGAAATGGGTGCATGGATTTGAAACGGTGCAGTACCATGGTGCTCCACTCTCCAGCGATAGTAACTCATACACCAGCCACGGGGATCCCGTTTTACAGAAAAAATCCATGTGACGAAAAAACGAAGGGTAATAAACTTCCATGACCCGATTGAGGTTCAGATAGGATTTTTTGGGTATGAAACTAACCAGTGACGGCTGAAAGCGGTCACAGCTGTAGAACTCACAGATACCTTCGTTTTGACTGGTTGTGGCTCCCGTAACTCTAAACGAGCCAAGAGTTACGGCCCTCCGAAGAATCGATATCCATAGGGTGCAACATCTACGGTGCAAGGTGCAACATCCATCCAAAATTACGAAACAGTGTCGTACGAACTATAGAAATGGGTGCATGGATTGGAAACAGTGCAGTACCATGCTGCACCACTCTCCAGCGATGGTAAATCATAGACCAGACACGGGAATTCCCTTTTACAGAAAAAATCCACGTGACGAAAAAACGAAGGGTAAAAAACTTCCATGACCCGATTGAGGTTCGGATAGGATTTTTTGGGTATGAAACTAACCAGTGATGGCTGAAAGCCGTCATAGCTGTTGAACTCACAAATACCTTCGTTTTGACGGGTTAAGGCTCCCGTAACTCTAAACGAGCCAAGAGTTATGGCCCTCCAAAGAATCGATTTCCACAGGGTGCAACATCTACGGTGCAAGGTGCAACATCCGTCCAAAATGACGAAACAGTGCCGTACGACCTTTAGAAACGCTTCCTGGATTTGAAACGGTGCAGTCCCATGGTGCACCACTCTCCAGCGATGGTAAATCATAGACCAGCCACGGGGATCCCGTTTTACAGAAAAAATCCACGTGACGAAAAAACGAAGGGTAAAAAACTTCCATGACCCGATTGAGGTTCGGATAGGATTTTTGGGTATGAAACTAACCAGTGACGGATGAAAGCGGTCACAGCTGTAGAACTCACAAATATCTTCGTTTTGACTGGTTATGGCTCTCGTAACTCTAAACGAGCCAAGAGTTATGGCCCTCCGAAGAATCGATATCCATAGGGTGCAACATCTACGGTGCAAGGTGCAACATCCGTCCAAAATGACGAAACAGTGTCGTACGAACTTTAGAAATGGTTGCATGGATTGGAAACGGTGCAGTACCTTGGTGCACCACTCTCCAGCGATGGTAAATCATAGACCAGCCACGGGAATTCCCTTTTACAGAAAAAATCCACGTGACGAAAAAACGAAGGGTAAAAAACTTCCAAGACCCGATTGAGGTTCGGATAGGATTTTTTGGGTATGAAACTAACCAGTGATGACTGAAAGCTGTCATAGCTGTAGAACGCACAGATACCTTCGATTTGACTAGTTATGGCTCCCGTAACTCTAAACGAGCTAAGAGTTATGGCCCTGCGAAGAATCGATTTCCACAGGGTGCAACATCTACGGTGCAAGGTGCAAAATCCGTCCAAAATGACGAAACAGTGCCGTACGACCTTTAGAAATGGGTGCATGGATTTGAAACGGTGCACTACCATGGTGCACCACTCTCTAGCAATGGTAACTCATAGACCAGCCACGGGGATCCCGTTTTACAGAAAAAATCCACGTGACGAAAAAAAGAAGGGTAAAAAAACTTCCATGACCCGATTGAGGTTCGGATAGGATTTTTTGGGTATGAAACTAACGAGTGACGGCTGAAAGCCGTCACAGATGTAGAACTCACAGATACCTTCGTTTTGACTTGTTGTGGCTCCCGTAACTCTAAACGAGCCAAGAGTTTTGGCCCTCCGAAGAATCGATATCCACAGGGTTCAACATCTACGGTGCAAGGTGCAACATCCGTCCAAAATGACGAAACAGTGCCGTACGACCTTTAGAAATGGGTGCATGGATTTGAAACGGTGCAGTACCATGGTGCTCCACTCTCCAGCGATGGTAATTCATAGACCAGCCACGGGGATCCCGTTTTACAGAAAAAATCCATGTGACGAAAAAACGAAGGGTAATAAACTTCCATGACCCGATTGAGGTTCGGATAGGATTTTTTGGGTATGAAACTAACCAGTGACGGCTGAAAGCGGTCACAGCTGTAGAACTCACAGATACCTTCGTTTTGACTGGTTGTGGCTCCCGTAACTCTAAACGAGCCAAGAGTTACGGCCCTCCGAAGAATCGATATCCATTGGGTGCAACATCTACGGTGCAAGGTGCAACATCCGTCCAAAATGACGAAACAGTGTCGTACGAACTATAGAAATGGTTGCATGGATTGGAAACGGTGCAGTACCATGGTGCACCACTCTCCAGCGATGGTAAATCATAGATCAGCCACGGGAATTCCCTTTTACAGAAAAAATCCATGTGACGAAAAAACGAAGGGTAAAAAACTTCCATGACCCGATTGAGGTTCGGATAGGATTTTTTGGGTATGAAACTAACCAGTGATGGCTGAAAGCTGTCATAGCTGTAGAACTCACAGATACCTTCGATTTGACTGGTTATGGCTCCCGTAACTCTAAACGAGCCAAGAGTTATGGCCCTCCGAAGAATCGATTTCCACAGGGTGCAACATCTACGGTGCAAGGTGCAAAATCCGTCCAAAATGACGAAACAGTGTCGTACGACCTTTAGAAATGGCTGCATGGATTTGAAACGGTGCACTACCATGGTGCACCACTCTCTAGCGATGGTAACTCATAGACCATCCACGGGGATCCCGTTTTACAGAAAAAATCCACGTGACGAAAAAAAGAAGGGTAAAAAACTTCCATGACCCGATTGAGGTTCGGATAGGATTTTTTGGGTATGAAACTAACCAGTGACGGCTGAAAGCCGTCACAGATGTAGAACTCATAGATACCTTCGTTTTGACTTGTTGTGGCTCCCGTAACTCTAAACGAGCCAAGAGTTATGGCCCTCCGAAGAATCGATATCCACTGGGTGCAACATCTACGGTGCTAGGTGCAACATCCGTCCAAAATGACGAAACAGTGCCGTACGACCTTTAGAAATGGGTGCATGGATTTGAAACGGTGCAGTACCATGGTGCTCCACTCTCCAGCGATGGTAACTCATAGACCAGCCACGGGGATCCCGTTTTACAGAAAAAATCCACGTGACGAAAAAACGAAGGGTAAAAAACTTCCATGACCCGATTGAGGTTCGGATAGGATTTTTTGGGTATGAAACTAACCAGTGACGGCTGAAAGCTGTCACAGCTGTAGAACTCACAGATACCTTCGTTTTGACTAGTTGTGGCTCCCGTAACTCTAAACGAGCCAAGAGTTACGGCCCTCCGAAGAATCGATATCCATAGGGTGCAACATCTACGGTGCAAGGTGCAACATCCGTCCAAAATGACGAAACAGTGCCGTACGAACTTTAGAAATGGGTGCATGGATTGGAAACAGTGCAGTACCATGTTGCACCACTCTCCAGCGATGGTAAATCATAGATCAGCCACGGGAATTCCCTTTTACAGAAAAAATCCACGTGACTAAAAAACGAAGGGTAAAAAACTTCCATGACCCGATTGAGGTTCGGATAGGATTTTTTGGGTATGAAACTAACCAGTGATGGCTGAAAGCCGTCATAGCTGTTGAACTCACAAATACCTTCGTTTTGACTGGCTAAGGCTCCCGTAACTCTAAACGAGCCAAGAGTTATGGCCCTCCAAAGAATCGATTTCCACAGGGTGCAACATCTACAGTGCAAGGTGCAACATCCATCCAAAATGACGAAACAGTGCCGTACGACCTTTAGAAACGGGTTCTTGGATTTGAAATGGTGCAGTACCATGGTGCACCACTCTCCAGCGATGGTAAATCATAGACCAGCCACGGGGATCCCGTTTTACAGAAAAAATCCACGTGACGAAAAAACGAAGGGTAAAAAACTTCCATGACCCGATTGAGGTTCGGATAGGATTTTTTGGGTATGAAACTAACCAGTAACGGCTGAAAGCGGTCACAGCTGTAGAACTCACAAATACCTTCGTTTTGACTGGTTGTGGCTCCCGTAACTCTAAACGAGCCAAGAGTTATGGCCCTCCGAAGAATCGATATCCATAGGGTGCAACATCTACGGTGCAAGGTGCAACATCCGTCCAAAATGACGAAACAGTGTCGTACGAACTTTAGAAATGGTTGCATGGATTGGAAACGATGCAGTACCATGGTGCACCACTCTCCAGCGATGGTAAATCATAGACCAGACACGGGAATTCCCTTTTACAGAAAAAATCCATGTGACGAAAAAACGAAGGGTAAAAAACTTCCATGACCCGATTGAGGTTCGGATAGGATTTTTTGGGTATGAAACTAACCAGTGATGGCTGAAAGCTGTCATAGCTGTAGAACTCACAGATACCTTCGATTTGACTGGTTATGGCTCCCGTAACTCTAAACGAGCCAAGAGTTATGGCCCTCCGAAGAATCGATTTCCACAGGGTGCAACATCTACGGTGCAAGGTGCAAAATCCGTCCAAAATGACGAAACAGTGCCGTACGACCTTTAGAAATGGGTGCATGGATTTGAAACGGTGCAGTACCATGGTGCACCACTCTCCAGCGATGGTAAGTCATAGACCAGCCACGGGGATCCCGTTTTACAGAAAAAATCCACGTGACGAAAAAACGAAGGTAAAAAACTTCCTTGACCCGATTGAGGTTCGGATAGGATTTTTTGGGTATGAAACTAACCAGTGACGGATGAAAGCCGTCACAGATGTAGAACTCACATATACCTTCGTTTTGACTTGTTGTGGTTCCCGTAACTCTAAACGAGCCAAGAGTTATGGCCCTCCGAAGAATCGATATCCACAGGGTGCAACATCTAAGGTGCAAGGTGCAACATCCGTCCAAAATGACGAAACAGTGCCGTACGACCTTTAGAAATGGGTGCATGGATTTGAAATGGTGCAGTACCATAGTGCTCCACTCTCCAGCGATGGTAACTCATAGACCAGCCACGGGGATCCCGTTTTACAGAAAAAATCCACGTGACGAAAAAACGAAGGGTAAAAAACTTCCATGACCCGATTGAGGTTCGGATAGGATTTTTTGGGTATGAAACTAACCAGTGACGGCTGAAAGCTGTCACAGCTGTAGAACTCACAGATACCTTCGTTTTCACTTGTTGTGGCTCCCGTAACTCTAAACGAGCCAAGAGTTACGGCCCTCCGAAGAATCGATATCCATAGGGTGCAACATCTACGGTGCAAGGTGCAACATCCGTCCAAAATGACGAAACATTGCCGTACGAACTTTAGAAATGGGTGCATGGACTGGAAATGGTGTAGTACTATGGTGCACCACTCTCCAGCGATGGTAAATCATAGACCAGCCATGGGAATTCCCTTTTACAGAAAAAATCCACGTGACGAAAAAACGAAGGGTAAAAAACTTCCATGACCCGATTGAGGTTCGGATAGGATTTTTTGGGTATGAAACTAACCAGTGACGGCTAAAAGCGGTCATAGCTGTAGAACTCACAGATACCTTCGTTTTAACTGGTTATGGCTCCCGTAACTCTAAACGAGCCAAGAGTTATGGCCCTCCGAAGAATCGATATCCATAGGGTGCAACATCTACGGTGCAAGGTGCAACATCCGTCCAAAATGACGAAACAGTGCCGTACGAACTTTAGTAATGGGTGCATGGATTGGAAACGGTACAGTACCATGGTACACCACTCTCCAGCGATGGTAAATCATAGACCAACCATGGGAATTCCCTTTTACAGAAAAAATCCACGTGACGAAAAAACCAAGGGTAAAAAACTTCCATGACCTGATTGAGGTTCGGATAGGATTTTTTAGGTATGAAACTAACCAGTGACGGCGGAAAGCCGTCATAGCTGTAGAACTCACAGATACCTTCGTTTTGACTGGTTATGGCTCCCGTAACTCTAAACGAGCCAAGAGTTATGGTCCTCCGAAGAATCGATTTCCACAGGGTGCAAGGTGCAACATCCGTCCAAAATGACGAAACCGTGCCGTACGACCTTTAGAAATGGGTGCATGGATTTGAAAAGGTGCAGTACCATGGTGCACCACTCTCCAGCGATGGTAAATCATTGACCAGCCACGGGGATCCCGTTTTACAGAAAAAATCCACGTGACGAAAAAACGAAGGGTAAAAAACTTCCATGACCCGATTGAGGTTCGGATAGGATTTTTTGGGTATGAAACTAACCAGTGACGTTTGAAAGCCATCATAGCTGTAGAAGTCACAGATACCTTCGTTTTGACTGGTTATGGCTCCCGTAACTCTAAACGAGCCAAGAGTTACGGCCCTCCGAAGAATCGATATCCATAGGGTGCAACCTTTACGGTGCAAGGTGCAACATCCGTCCAAAATGACGAAACAGTGCCATACGAACTTTAGAAATGGGTGCATGGATTGGAAACGGTGCAGTACCATGGTGGACCACTCTCCAGCGATGGTAAATCATAGACCAGCCACGGGAATTCCCTTTTACAGAAAAAATCCACGTGACGAAAAAACGAAGGGTAAAAAACTTTCATGACCCGATTGAGGTTCGGATAGGATTTTTTGGGTATGAAACTAACCAGTGACGGCTGACAGCCGTCATAGCAGTTGAACTCACAAATACCTTCGTTTTGACTGGTTAAGGCTCCCGTAACCCTAAACGAGCCAAGAGTTATGGCCCTCCGAAGAATCTATTTCCACAGGGTGCAACATCTACGGTGCAACGTGCAACATCCGTCCAAAATGACGAAACAGTGTCGTACGACCTTTAGAAATGGGTTCCTGGATTTGAAACGGTGCAGTACCATGGTGCACCACTCTCCAGCGATGGTAAATAATAGACCAGCCACGGGGATCCCGTTTTACAGAAAAAATCCACGTGACGAAAAAACGAATGGTAAAAAACTTCCTTGACCCGATTGAGGTTCGGATAGGATTTTTTGGGTATGAAACTAACCAGTGACGGCTGAAAGCCGTCATAGCTGTAGAACTCACAGATACCTTCGTTTTGACTGGTTATGGCTCCCGTAACTCTAAACGAGCCAAGAGTTATGGCTCTCCGAAGAATCGACTTCCACAGGGTGCAACATCTACGGTGCAAGGTGCAACATCCGTCCAAAATGACGAAACAATGCCGTACGACCTTTAGAAATGGGTGTATGGATTTGAAACGGTGCAGTACCATGGTGCACCACTCTCCAGCGATGGTAACTCATAGACCAGCCACGGGGATCCCGTTTTACAGAAAAAATCCACGTGACGAAAAAACGAAGGGTAAAAAACTTCCATGACCCGATTGAGGTTCGGATTGGATTTTTTGGGTATGAAACTAACCAGTGACGTCTGAAAGCCGTCATAGCTGTAGAACTCACAGATACCTTCGATTTGACTGGTTATGGCTCCCGTAACTCTAAACGATCCAAGAGTTATGGCCCTCCGAAGAATCGATTTCCACAGGGTGCAACATCTACGGTGCAAGGTGCAACATCCGTCCAAAATGACGAAACATTGCCGTACGACCTTTAGAAATGGGTACATGGATTTGAAACGGTGCAGTACCATGGTGCACCACTCTCCAGCGATGGTAACTCATAGACCAGCCACGGGGATCCCATTTTACCGAAAAAATCCACGTGACGAAAAAACGAAGGGTAAAAAACTTCCATGACCCGATTGAGGTTCGGATAGGATTTTTTAGGTATGAAACTAACCAGTGACGAATAAAACCCGTCACAGATGTAGAACTCACAAATACCTTCGTTTTGACTGGTTGTGGCTCCCGTAACTCTAAACGAGCCAAAAGTTATGGCCCTCCGAAGAATCGATATCCACAGGGTGCAACATCTACGGTGCAAGGTGCAACATCCGTCCAAAATGACGAAACAGTGCCGTACGACCTTTAGAAATGGGTGCATGGATTTGAAATGGTGCAGTACCATGGTGCACCACTCTCCAGCGATGGTAACTCATAGACCAGCCACGGGGATCCCGTTTTACAAAAAAAATCCACGTGACGAAAAAACGAAGGGTAAAAAACTTTCATGACCCGATTGAGGTTCGGATTGGATTTTTTGGGTATGAAACTAACCAGTGACGTCTAAAAGCCGTCATAGCTGTAGAACTCACAGATACCTTCGATTTGACTGGTTATGGCTCCCGTAACTCTAAACGATCCAAGAGTTATGGCCCTCCGAAGAATCGATTTCCCCAGGGTGCAACATCTACGGTGCAAGGTGCAACATCCGTCCAAAATGACGAAACAGTGCCGTACGAACTTTAGAAATGGGTGCATGGATTGGAAACGGTGCAGTACCATGGTGCACCACTCTCCAGCGATGGTAAATCATAGACCAGCCACGGGAATTCCCTTTTACAGAAAAAATCCACGTGACGAAAAAACGAAGGGTAAAAAACATTCATGACCCGATTGAGGTTCGGATAGGATTTTTTGGGTATGAAACTAACCAGTGACGTCTGAAAGCTGTCATAGCTGTTGAACTCACAGATACCTTCGTTTTGACTGGTTAAGGCTCCCGTAACCCTAAACGAGCCAAGAGTTATGGCCCTCCGAAGAATCGATTTCCACAGGGTGCAACATCTACGGTGCAACGTGCAACATCCGTCCAAAATGACGAAACAGTGTCGTACGACCTTTAGAAATGGGTTCCTGGATTTGAAATGGTGCAGTACCATGATGCACCACTCTCCAGCGATGGTGTTTGCACAAAAAATGGACAAACACCTCCAAGTCGTATTATTTAGTTGATTATATGTGATTTTTAATGATGTTAGATGAGTATGTAAATATGAAAGAAGTAGGGGCTGAAATGTAAAAGACACACAGATTTATAGTGGTTCGGCCAGAATGTGCCTACGTCCACTTTATATGTTATTATCTTCTTTCTTTCAGATTACAAGTACAATGCTTCGTATACAAGTATATGAAAGTAGTTTGAAAGTTCCTTCCTTGCTTGAGCTCTCAAACTTGTCTGCCGTTGTTGTACCCCTGCCCCTCTATTTATAGAGTGAGGTAGGGGGCAGGGGTCTTGGAGGTATATAGCTGCTGGTGGGCCCGGGCTGAGACGATCTGGACTGGCAACTGTTTGGTTCGGCGAGGCTCATTCGGTTTTGAATGGGTAGTGTTGGACCGGTGATGGAGTGGGATGGTGGTCCATTCGGCATGGTCTGATCCGGTGCTTGTCTGGTCCTGTCGTGTAGGGGAGGAGCGTTGGCCCGGTGATGGCCTTGGTTCGGTCGTTGGTTGGTCCGGTAGGGCGTTAGAGTGGTGGTTCGGTAGTGGAGATGGAGTGGTGATTCGGTATTGGAGGGCTTGGGCCGAATGAGGCTTGGGGCCGGATGAGCATGGGCCGAATGAGGCTTGGAGCCAGATGAGCATGGGCCGAATGAGGCCTGGAGCCAAATTTGCATGGGGCCGAATGAGCTTCTACACTGAGAATATTGGATGGATTTCTAGGTTGGTTTTTGAGTTTCTTGGCTGTCGAACGAAGTGGAGGTTGCGAGCCCGGGTAAAACTGTGACTTCTTAGTCTCGAGATCTTCTGGGTGAGAATTCGCCCAACATTTGCCCCCCAAAGTGGGGCACGTGCTTGCATGTGTCACGCTTTGTTTTCTCCGTGGTAGGAAGACTTGCTTTGTAACGCCATGGGCTGGATGTTCGTGTTCCGTTGATGTCCTGCAAGGGAATTTACAGTTTTAGTGTAGTTTCAAATAACGACCGTTCGCGATCGAAATATTCGAGATGAAGTGAACTGTGTCGTTCGGGACGAGAGAGTGAGCCCCGAGGGGGCTTAGGGGCTTAGCATCATCGGTGCCAGGTTCGCACTAGATTGGGCCCCTGGATCGTTTGGTTTATCGCCAGCCCAAAGCATGCCTAAGGGTTGCTCTTGACCCCGTACATGTGTAAGTAGCTTAGCCATTTCCTAATTATCAGGATCAAATATCCGTTTAACCGATGAGCATAAAAAGGGATGTCAAAGTGTAAATTCTCACGACGATAGGGTCAATAGCCATTCAGAGCGTGCCTGTGGACCGTTCGTGGTCGCGTACACGTGTAAATGATGAATCCATGTTAGTGAGAGAGTTACGACTCATTCATCGTTGTCATAATCATTATTTTATTAGTAAGTTTTGGAGTTCGGTACTTATCTGAGCGAGGCGCCCTGCATGCCCATAGTTCCTGGTTTTGGTTGGTAGAGAGAGTTTCATTCGGTTTTTGGTTGGTCCGGCTATTCTCGTTCGGCTTCTGGTTGGTCCGGTACTATTGGTCCGGTGGGACGACTCGTTTGGTTCGGTGGTGCTGAGTTCGCCTATATATAGAGGCTACACCCCCTTAGTTTTCCCTTACCGAACCAAAGAGAACCGAATCAATTCTTAGCCGAGCGAACCTTCTGCCGAACCAAGCTTATACCGAACCAGGTATGTATCCTTTTGCCGAATGGTTTTTTTTTTTACCGGATGAACTTATTTGCCGAATGCACTCGAAGGGTATTGTTGTACCGAACGAGACTTAGGCCTAAGTGCCGAATGATATGCATGCCGGATGTGCTTTTAGTGCCGAATGGACTTATGACTCTAGTGCCGAATGAGACTTCATACTTGAACCTTGAGCGGAATCTTAGACTTTTTTACACTCTTGCCTTATATACTTGCTTGTTTATGTTTCTATACTTCTTATTCTAACACCGTGTTTTTCTTGTGCTACAGGAAATGTCTCGCAAAGCGGAAACACGATCGGACAGAAAGAAGTCTAAAGGCACAGGAGAGTCTTCTTCCTCCGTGCCCCCAGTCCAGTCAGGGCCGGCGCATCATCGACCTGTCCCGAGGTCATTAGTTGATGGATACGGTCCACAGGAGCTTCTGATCTCCCCCCCTGATTGCTTTCCTAGCTCCCTAAAGGAGGAGCAACTTGACGTCATATCCCGTTCCTTCAGGATAGATAGGGCTCTTATGCTGCTGCCGGGAGATGGAGTGATGCCATATAATCCTCCCGAAGGCTACTTTGCTTATAGCAGATACCATTGCATGTGCGGTGCTATCCCTCCTATCAACGCTTGGATAGTAAGCTTCACCACATATTTGAAGGTGGCTCCCTTCCAGCTTCAGCCTAACTCTTATGCCATCCTGGTGAGCCTCTTTGTTATCTTCCAGAGGAGGTACAGGCGTCCTCCTTCTAACCGGGAAATTCGATACTTGTACAACCTGAGAGGCTATAAGAAGGGGTCTCCGTATATTAGTCTGGAGGCGGCCGTGCCCTTCAAACCAGTCCTAGACTTATATTCCAAGTTTACCATGTTCAAGAAAGAGTGGTTCTTCATCAAGGACGATGCTGTTTCTTTCCGCCTTTTCACTTCCGGCTGTAAGATGGATTTCATTTATATTTTCCATGTTCTGACTGTAGTGTTTTTTCTGACATGCTTCTATTTCTGGCTAGCGACAGGTGGTATTGCAGTTGTGGAGGACGATTCCTTAGTGCGAATGGCTGCTGAACTAAAGGCTATTCCGACACGGGACCGGTCGGCCTCTTTCTTGATCAGGAACGCAACCCTCTTGGAGTATAATTGATCTTACCGCACCAGTCCGTGGTTAAGCAAAGGGATACGGCCGAGGAGAGGGCTGCTAAAGCAAAGGAGGGGGCTACGGTAAAGAGCGGTAAGAGGGAGCCTTTTGCAGAGCGTCCCGTTGTCGGGGGGAAGAAACTGAAGAAGTCTGATGGCCCTTCTCCAAGTACTTGCCCGACTGTCCCGGAGGAGGAAGTTGTAGAAGAGGAGGAAGGAGGCGAAGTTGGAGAAGGGTCGGAGGGTGGAGGAGATGGCGACGGTCAAGGTGGTAGTGGTGTTGCTGCCCTAACCTCTGAGCAAGACCTCGAACTGGATGAGGCTCTCCGTCGGGCCTTCGGGGAGTCGGAGGGAGAGTCGGAAACGGAGAAGGCAAAGGAAACCGGCAAAGCTGTAGCTGGCGCTGACCCATCCTCTAAGGGTTCCTCAGCTAGGGTGATTCCAGCGATGCAAGGTGAACTTTTGTCTTCTGCCGATTCCATTTTCGATAGGGACTTAGAAATTTTTTACAGTTCACTTCCGTCCTGGAATGAGATCCAGGACTTATTGCAGTATCCCACTCCTCCGCCGGGTTTGTATAATAGATGTGTCTTCTCACTTTTCTTTCTTTTTAACTTAGCACATTTTTTGAACTGTGGATTATTGTATGTTCGTCACACTCGTTCTTTATTCCAGGGGCAAGCCAGGTGGTTAAAACGTCGGACGTTCGACACCGCCTTGAACAATTTAAGTCGAGGAGAGCTTCTGCGAAATCCTCTACTGGTCGCACTAGGGATGTAGTCAGTTATCGCCCTCTTCTTGGGGTCATTGAAGAGGGCATTCGGAAAAAGAAGCGGAGCCGTTCCTTATTTGAGTCTTCCCCTGCTTCGCAGCTTCCTACTCAGCCTCCTCGTGATACTACGGAGGAGAGCACGGAGTCCGGTCCCCCTCCTCCTCCTTTCAAGAGTCCTACTATTATCCGTATAAGGCGTCCTGATGCGCCTCGCCCCGTGCCTCGTGACCCTTTTGCCGGTCACCCTGATTTAGATCCAAGCTTTCAGGACATTTCATTTGATGAGGACACGGGCGAGCACCTCCTTCCCCGTAACCCCATGGTAAGAGTGCTGGACGAGGCCAAGTCTTTAGATCTTGATTTACTTACTACACGGGTAGTCACCATGGGGGACGAGGCCAAGGCTAATATCGATCGGGTGGCCGCAGAGACCAAGAAGTTAATGGAGCATCATGCTAAATTGGTCAAGGCCGGTGAAGAGATCGGGAGTGCTAACATTCGGTTGAGGTTAAAGGTTGCCGATCAGGCCAAGCAGCTCGCCGACCAAGCCATCCAGATCTCCCAGCATGAGGAAGCCTCTCAGCGGCTGAAAGAGACCATGGAGAAGTCCAGTAGGGCGGAACTACGGAAGATGGAGGTCGCATGCAGGGAACGGATTAACATGGCTATTACGACGGTGGATGAGGTTCGAAATGCGGATCTCGAGCGGGTAGAGGAGTTGTCTGGGAGGCTCGAGGTTGCGGAGATGGCTCAGGCCGAGTTGAAGGAGGTGATGGAGGAGATGAGGAGGTCCCTCAAGTTAAAGGAGGAGGAAATGAGGAGGTCGCTCCAGGCTGACTGCTTAAGATACCAATCAGAGAGGGACGTCGCCGTCGCCAAGTTGCAAGCTTCTGAGGCCCGGGTGAGGGAGTTTGAGGAGAATGAGGGGATGATGGATGAGATGCTGCAGGACATGTACTTCCACACTTGGAAGGAGGGCGGCTTGTCTTGGATGGACGATTACCCTCGGGTCATGGCCAAGGTGTATCTCCAGGCTTTAGAGGAGGCCAGGGTGAACGCGGGTAAGGAAGGCGGAGAGGCTTTCAATTTGGATGCGGTTACTGCTCAGTTCTCAAAGGAGGAGCAAGCGGCGGTGAAGGAGGGGATGCGGCTGCTTGCTGCAGAGGAAGCGGGCGTGCAGTTGGATGATGAGGATCAGGCGGCGGATGCTGGTGAGTTATTCTTTTCCCTTTCTTTTCTTTCCGTGTTTCCATAACTTGATCGTTCGTTTAATGAATTCCTCTTCTGATCTGGACAGGTGGGACTTCAGATCCACATGCTGGGGGCCCTGATCCTGCGGCTAAGTAGACTGAGGGAGTTGATGATGGAGTGTGGATGCAGCTGCCATCTTTTTGTTTCTTTTTATCACTGTTTACGTTAGTCATTTGATATGCGACTGTAATAAAATTATTTGCAAAGAATAATTTCGTGTGATTTTATGATATAAGCTGATTTTGTTATGTTTGAATGTTGTTGTCATCTTGATGTGCTGCGTGAGAAATATAACTATGTATATGCCTGTGATTCTAGTTGTGTTTGATGCTAAGTTTTTGCTGGAAATATAATTTCATGTGTTGCAATGTTATTGTACGAACAAGCTATAGTTACATATTTATGTACAAGAAAAGAGAGTACCGCCCTTCATGTTTTATTCGTAAGCGGTAGCTTTGAGTGTCATGTGTAACTGTTCACGGATATAGCTGAGTATCCTGCCACCCAATACGCAGGCTCAGATTCTCATGAGTGAATGCTTCCTATTTGGTTTCCTGTACTTTAGAGTTTGTTATACAGGATAGGAGAAAAGTATTTAAATGAAATGGAAATATAGTAAAAGTAAAACTTCCAGGCACGGAAGGCCGTCGATGTGCTTAAGTTCGTGGCAAACGGGTTTTGTAGTCACTTTCCCTAGCTGTGGGTCTTGGAGACATTTGTCACCCATCTTACGCCTCCGCGGGGAGTTTTCTTTTTTACCACAGCCGCACTTAAGACACATCGGAGCCGAGATCGCGCACGGTAACTACCCGAACCATTATGGTCCGTAATCGTGGGTATTATTCGATTTACCGTGGCCGGCTAGCGTGGGTGCCGTTGGCCGTGAACTACCCCTGGCTGGCCACACCTTATGTTGGGGCTTAAAGTAGGTTCACAGTTGCCGGCGAGCCGAACGCCGTAATGAGCTGCCATCGGCTATAGTCGGCCTTTATGATGACTTATAATCGGCTCATTACAGTTGGCTTTGAGGGCAGGCGCGCAATGAGTTAACCCGCAGCAGAGGGATGCTGGTGCAAAAGTGTCTCATTGGCGAGTGCATAGAATCGTAGCGTACCTGTTAGGCCTAGTCCAGATGAGGCCGTGGTGCGTCTTGAGTGGAGATGCCATAGGATTTTGTTCAACAGAAAGGGATAAAACTTAACAAGCAGCCAAGACATAAAGGAACAAGTTAAAAAGAGACAAGATTTTTTAAAGTGGTTCGGCACGAAAATGCCTACGTCCACTGATTCTCTTTGTTAATTCACTTCATATGGGCAGTACAAGTTAAGAAAAGTATCGACGGAGGTGTCGGATGTTCCATGCCCTCTGGAACACCTCTCCGTCCACTGTTGACAAAATGTAAGCTCCGTTGTGGAGGTCTTTATGAATTACATATGGTCCGTCCCAGATGGGGTCCAGTGCCCCGGGGCGCGGAAAGATTCGCCTGAGGACAAGATCTCCTTCTTGTATGCTGCGATGCTTGACTTTGGAATTGTATAGTGCTGCCACTTTTTGTTTGTGAGCTGCTGCTTTGAGTGCTGCATCGTTTCTCCTTTCCTCAATCAGATCCAAAGACATGAGGAGGAGTTCTTCGTTTTCTTCTGGGTTGTAGTGGATCCTACGGTGGGAAGGTACAATAGTCTCAACTGGGAGCATTGCCTCCGATCCATATGCCAAAGAGAAAGGAGTATGTCCCGTTGATGTTCTGAAAGATGTGCGGTTTGCCTATAGCGCCGTAGGAAGTTCGTCCACCCAAGCGCCTTTTGACTTTTCAAGCTTCTTCTTGATTAGGGTTTTGAGAATTTTGTTGACAGCTTCAACTTGTCCGTTTGCCTGAGGGTAAGCTACTGATGAGAAGCTTTTATGAATTACATGCTCTTGGCACCAGTCGGCAAATTCTTCGCTGTCAAATTGGAGTCCGTTGTCTGATACGATCTTGAGTGGGACTCCATACCTGCACAGAATGTTTTTGATCAAGAAGTTAATAACTTTTGCTGAAGATATTTTATTTAGAGGTTCCGCTTCCACCCATTTGGTGAAATAATCGACTGCCACTATAGCATATTTGGCTCCGCCTCGGCCCGTTGGCAGTTCGCCAATTAAGTCAATTCCCCATACAGCAAAGGGCCAAGGGCTGGTCATTTGAGTAATTTCGTTTGTGGGCAGTCGAGGAATCTTGGCGAACTTCTGACATCTGTCGCATTTCTTGACGAAGTATAGGGCATCTTTGTTTAGTGTGGGCCAGTAATATCCATATCGGAGTATCTTCCTTGCCAAAGTCTGCCCTCCAGTGTGATCTCCGCATCCTCCCTGATGGATGTTTGATAAGATCTCCTTGGCTTCCCTTCCGGCGACGCATCTTAACAAGGGGCTAGAGAAGCCACGCCGATAGAGGATGCCTTCTTGTATTGTGTAGTGGGGAACTTTCCTCAAGATCCTCTTGGTTTCGTCATGCCCGTCGGGTAGTGTGCCATCTTGCAAATATTTCCAGATAGGAGTCATCCAGGTTCCTTTTTCGATTGCAGTTATCAGGTTCACTTGTTCGAAACTTGGGGCTAGCTGCCTTGAGATGGCTAGTGCTCCGGAGATGGTGCTATTCTTCATACTAGCTTGCTTTGCAAGTTCATCTGCCTCTTTGTTTTCTTCTCGAGGAATGTGTTTGATTAGATAGTGGTCCAATTGATCGAGCAGCAGTTTGGTTTTCTTTAGGTATGCTGTGAGTCGTTCTCCTCGAGTCTGGAATTCTCCTAGTACCTGGTTTACGATAAGCTGAGAATCACTATGAAGACATAAGGAATTGATTCCAATTTCTAGGGCAAGTTCCAATCCCGCTATTACTGCTTCATATTCAGCATCGTTGTTAGTGGCCGTGAACTCCAATCTTAATGCATAGTACAACTTTCTTCCCCTGAGGGTGATGATCACAATACCTGCCCCCGAGCCTTGTTCGTTCGATGCTCCGTCTACAAAGAGGTTCCACTTGATGTTTTTTGCTACTTCGGATTGTTCCTTGCCTTCGTTGGTAGTGAATTCGGCAATGAAATCGGCCATGGCTTGTCCTTTGATAGCGGTGCGAGGATGGTAGGTGATATCATACTGACTTAGTTCGATGCACCACTTGAGGAGTCGCCCAGAGGTGTCAGGACGATGGAGCACTTGTCTTAGCGGTTGATCGGTTAGAACCCTGATGGAGTGAGACTGGAAGTAGTGTCGCAGTTTTCGTGACGCGATCAATAGACAATATGCCAATTTCTCAAGTTTAGGATATCTGGCCTCGGCCCCTGTAAATCTCTTACTTACAAAGTAAACCGGGCGCTGTGTGCGGTCTTCTTCTCTTACCAAGGCGGCGCTTAGAGCATGAGATGATACAGCGAGGTATAGGTATAACACTTCGCCTTCATTTGGAGTTGAGAGTACTGGTGGTCTCTGAAGGTGTTCGATTAGGTTGAGGAAGGCTTTTAAGCATTCATCGGTCCACTCGAACTTCCCTTTGTCTTTCTTGAGAGCTTCGAAGAAAGGGACACACTTGTCAGTTGCCTTGGAAATGAATCTGCTTAGGGCGGCCACCTTTCCGTTTAGGCTCTGCATTTCTTTTCGAGTGGAAGGTATCCTTATTTCTTTCAGAGCCCGGATTTGTTCAGGGTTTGCCTCGATTCCTCTGGCGTGGACGATAAATCCTAAGAATTTTCCCGATGATACTCCGAAGGAGCACTTTAAAGGATTCAGCTTCATTCCGTATCGGCGAAGTACCTGAAACATCTCGTCCAGATGGCTTACATGGTCATCGGCTTTCCTGGACTTTACCAACATGTCATCCACATACACTTCCATAGTTCGTCCTATTAGTTCTGCGAACATCTTGTTGACGAGGCGCTGATAGGTAGCTCCAGCATTTTTGAGTCCAAAAGGCATGACTTTGTAACAATATAATCCGCGGTCAGTGATGAAGCTAGTGTGGTCTTGATCGGGAGCGTGCATGGGAATCTGGTTATATCCGGAGTATGCATCCATAAAAGATAGGAGTTCGTGTCCGGCTGTGCTGTCTACAAGTTGGTCAATTCGGGGAAGTGGGAAGCAATCTTTCGGGCAAGCGTCATTCAGATTGGAGAAGTCAATACATGTTCGCCACTTTCCATTGGCCTTTCTTACTAGCACTGGGTTAGCGATCCATTCTGGGTAGATGGCTTCCCGTATGAAGCCATTAGCAAGTAGATTCTTTACTTCCTCATCAAGGGCTGCTGATCGCTCTGCCCCCATGCTCCTCTTTTTCTGCTTTACTGGTACCTTGGTGGGATCGATGTTCAACATGTGGCATGCTATGTCTGGGGAGATTCCTGTCATATCTGCATGGGTCCACGCAAATACATCTAAGTTGTGGCGGAGAAAGTCAATGAGTTGATCTTTCAATTCCGTTTTCAGCTGAGATCCGATTTTTAATAGTCTACTTGAATCATGCTTATCTACAGATACGAATTCCATAGCCTCTGCAGGCTCGGCGGTTGCCTCCTCCTCTTTATCCCTGGGGTCTAGTTCATTGAAGGGATCGCTTGTGTATCGAAGAGGAGGGGCTTTCTTTAGTTGCTATGCCTCCAAGCTTTTCATGCAGAGAGTAGTCTCTGCATCTTTTCCTTTATTCTTTCTACGGTTGTTGCGAAGCTCAGTTACATAGCAGTCTCGGGCAGCGTCTTGATCTCCTTCTACTTCTCCTACTCCGTTGTCCGTTGGAAATTTCATCTTCAGGCACCAGGGGGCTAGGACAATTTGGAAGTCAGACAAGGCTGGTCTTCCCAAGAAGGCATTGTAAGCCGAGTGGTTTTCTATTAGTACGAATGTTTGTTTTCGCACCACGGAGCGGGGATGACTTCCTATTTCGACGAAGAGGTCAAGTTGCCCGAGGGGCATTTTTGCATCTCCAGTGAAACCGTGCAGTGGTTTATCGCAGGGAGACACATCCTTCATTGATAACTTCATTTTGTCGAAAGCATGCTTGAATAGGATGCTAACGGAGCTTCCCATGTCTATTAGAATCCGAAAAAATTTAGCTGGACCGAACCAGGCAGAGATGACCATGGGATCCATATGTGGGTACTGCCTTCCTTCCAAATCACGCCTACTGAATACAATGTCATCGTTTTCTTTTCATTTCGGGTGGCGTTCCTCCGTAATGGAGTTAACATAGCCTTCAGCATTTCTAAGCGACTTGCCGTACCTTTCCATCTCTGCCCAACTTCTGTCGGCGATGTGTGGTCCTCTTGAGATGGTAAGGACCACTATCTTCTCTTGACTAGAGCCACTGGTGTTGTGATTGTTGCGATTCCCTCCGCCTACTTCTGGGAGGGGTTGCTTTGAGTTCTCATTGGCAGGAGTTGGAGTCCTGTTCTAACCTTTCACATAGCGTTCCAGTCTTCTTCTTCTAATGTGTTCTTCGATCAAGTCCCGGAGATGGTGGCATTCATTGGTGTCATGTTCGTGGGATTCGTGGAAGCGACAGAACTTTCCGGACTTGAGTGCGTTATCTGACTCTTTCTTGTGCGGGGGGCGCTTGTATCCGAGTTCGCCCTGAGTGGCTAGGTAGATGTTTTCGATTGTTTCATTCAAAGGAGTGTAGGAGTCAAATCTTGGTCCTGGTCGATATTGGCGCTTTTCGACCTTCCTGCCCCCAGCGTTGTCTCTAGATTCATTTCTTCGAGCGTCCTTAGCCGCAGTGGGAACCTTGTCCTGAACTGTCTTACCTTGTTGCCCTGACTGCCTTTCCGTAGCAGCGTCTTCAAGTCTCATATACTTTCCAGCTTCATGGAAGAAATCAGGCAAGGTAGCTGGTTTTTCCCTAGTTAATCTTCTGGCAAACTTGGTGTCTGGATGTATACCACTACAGAGGGCCATTAGGGTGAGCTTTTCATCGGCGTCTTGAACTGCAGCCGCTGCGGCGTTGAACCGGGTTAGATATTGTTGTAGGGTTTCTCCTGATTTCTGTTTGACATTGGATAGAGAATAAGCATCCTTGGGTTGTTCCACATGGATGCGGAACTGGCTGACAAACCTTTCTTTCAACATCTCCCATGAGCTGATGGATCCTTGGGGTAGATGGCAGAACCAGGAGCTAGCTAGATCTGCTAGGAATAGTGGAAAGCATTTGCATAATACTCCTTCTGTTGCTCCACTCATGAGCATATGCTGGGTGTATCTCTGTAAGTGTACGATGGGGTCGGATGTTCCTTTGTAAGGTTCCATGGTTGGCATTTTCCATTCCCGGGGAGTGATGGCAGTTTCGATATTTCGGGTAAAGGGGCTGGTGACTCTAGCGCCTATTCCCCGGTCCCTTTGCTCTCGTTGGACACACTCTCTGAATAATCGTGCCATTCGTTCGTCAGAACTTGGAGCGGACAAAAATGAGCTTGGTTCTTCCCTGCGGGATCTATCGCGTCCAGATGACCTGTAGGGATGGTACAGTCTATCACTTCTAGCATTATCCAGTGGTTGTCTCTGGCTGCTCGGATGCACGCTAGGACCAGCTACAGTTGCCCCCTGCCTTGATCTTCCCCTATGGGGTTCTGTTTCGAGCACATCCATGGGGTCAACTTCGGGCTGGGTTCTAGCTCGGCTCCGTTCAGCGGGGTTTCTATGATTAGGTGGCATGACTGGCTCAGCTACATCCGACCCTCGCCTGGTGCCTCCCCCGCTGGGTTCGGTTCCAAGGGCTTCCTCGAGTCGGAATTCGGGCTGAGTCCGGGCGCGGCCCCTATCATTGTTGTTCCTGTTGATAGCTTCTTCGAAGAGAGAAGACCTTTGTTGCCTCCGAGATCCTCCAGATTGGGATTCACCCCATGATTCAGTGTTGCGGTTGGACTCTTCAGCATCCCTTAAGCATGACATGAGTTGGTCCACCAAAGCTTCTTGTTGGGATGTGAAGCGGTTAGTTACTTCAGCCACAACTCTGTCCAGATCTGCCCTAGTGATTGGTGGTTCCGTTGCGGGACCGGTTGTATTTTCCTGATTTTCATCTGGTACTGCTGTTGAAGTGGGCTGATCTGTGATTGCTGGATCTGGAAGGCTGCTAGTTGCGATGTTCTTTCCTTTGTTAGCATCCCTTCTCTGTTTGGAAGGTGTTTGCGCCAAAATTGGCCACAAACACCCAATACCGTGAAAGCACCAGTGTATGAATATAAATTAATGATATTCAAACACAAATAACAGATCTCAACATATAATAGACAGCAATCCAAAAGTAGAGAACAAAGACACAAGTTTTATAGTGGTTCGGCTATCTCCGGCCTACGTCCACTCCAATTTTTTCTTTTTTATTGATTATCCTTGAAGATTACAAGTGATTACAACAGTTGTAGTGACCAAATCTGAAGAAAACAGCAGTAATAATGCTATGGAATGATTTTAGCAGCGTCTGGGCTTGCTTTTTCTCTCCAAATTTTCCGACCCCTTTTCTGAATGACCAGGGGCTCTATTTATAGGCGTGGAAGGTTGAAATCCCGCCTAAGACCTGGGGAGGTTGCTTGGCACGTGAGGGGGGGCCCACAGGCCCGTGTTCTCGGAATCCGTGCCCAGTTTGGGATCGATTCGAAGTGATTTTCGAATCGATCAAGAATCCATCCAATTGAGCTGAAATTTGGTGTGAACATTCTTCAACATGTATGTGAGCTCCTGTAAAAATTTCATTGCATTTGGATCTACGGTTTGGGAGATATGATCGATCCAAGTTCTAGAATTCGTGCGTCCTGATTGGTTCGAACCCATGGTCTGTCTACTTCGAAACCATGTATTTCGAACCCACGAGGCC
Organism: Allium cepa; assembly: GCA_030765085.1. Classification (NCBI taxonomy): domain Eukaryota; kingdom Viridiplantae; phylum Streptophyta; class Magnoliopsida; order Asparagales; family Amaryllidaceae; genus Allium; species Allium cepa. Next base: position 28,208,451 of record CM060943.1, on the reverse strand, counting down.
AACTCTCTCGAATCCATGCCCTTCGAATCCATCTTCAGTCCTTCGACTCCATAAATCTCGAATCCATGCAAACTTCGAATCCATTCACCTCCTACGAATCCATCGAAACTTCGAATCCATTTACTTTCTACGAATCCATCAAAACTTCGTATCCATTCACTTTCTACGAATCCATCAAAACTTCGAATCCATCACTTTCTACGAATCCATCAAAACTTCGAATCCATTACTTTCCACGAATCCATCAAAACTTCGAATCCATCTTTTTCCACGAATCCATCAGAACTTCGAATCCATTACTTTCCACGAATCCATCAAAACTTCGAATCCATTATTTTCCACGAATCCATCAAAACTTCGAATCCATCATTTTCCACGAATCCATCAGAACTTCGAATCCATCATTTCCTACGAATCCATCAGAACTTCGTATCCATTTCCTTCTTCGAGCTTCATCATTCGAATCCACTATCTTCGAGTCCGCGTCCATCATTCGAATCCACTATCTTCGAGTCCGTGTCCATCATTCGAATCCATGTCCATTGCACTGAAGTTATTCCTTTCGAACCCATCTAGTTCCCATGGGTTCGAACCTGATGGGTTCGAACCTGATGGGTTCGAACCTGATGGGTTCGAGCCTGATGGGTTCGAACCTTATGGGTTCGAACCTGATGGGTTCGAACCTGATGGGTTCGAACAATACTCCTCTCCCACCTTGAATCCATCATATTTCCTCCATACGAACTCCGATTAACCTGATATTTGAAACTTAGCCTTTCATAGTCCTTATCGTCATTTTCAATCAATTTCGTCTCGATCGGAGTTCAACAGAATTTTGACGATATCCATCGTAGCCTTATTCCCAGTCCTGCTATCCATAATTCCTTGCCAATTTGTTGTTATTCCCGTTTTGACCATAAAATGGGGTAACAGTCTGCCCCCCAAAACATGCCTTGTGATAACAAGACGTGTTTTGAATAGTTCCGAATCCAATATTCGAAGTCCAAAGCCATATTGCCAGAGTATATCATCCTTGACTGCTTTGAGTCGATGTCCAGTTCCATATCCAATAACCAAAGCCTTAGCCAATTCCGTATCCATTCGAAGTCGACAACCGAGTTCCAATCCATCCTTATCCAATAGCCAATAACTGAAGCCAGGACCTCTCCGGGTCGATAGCCAAATCCATAACCTCTCCGGGTTGATATCCAAATCCGTAACCTCTCCGGGTTCTTGCCAAGCGCAATCCATACTTGACGACCTTGGCCCAGTGTCCCTGGGCGCTGTAAAATGCCATGGCTTAAGTCCTAAGCCGAATCCTGATCTCTCTGGACCCTTGCCGAGCATAGTCCATACTCGACGACCTTGGCCCAGTGTCCCTGGGCGCTGCAAAATGCCATGGCTTAAGTCCTAAGCCGAATCCTGATCTCTCCGGACCCTTGCCAAGCATAGTCCATACTTGACGACCTGAAAATAATATATGATAATAGAGGGCCTAAGTCCAAGGCCGAATCCTGGTCACTCCGGACCCTTGCCGAGCATAGTACATACTCGACGACCTGAATGAGTCAACTCACCTTAAAGTGACTCACCCCTTGCCAGGCATAATCCATACCCGACGACCATTTATCAAAAACCAGATAAAAATCCAACCAAAAATCTATTCCAAAACCCAAAATCCAAATCCAAAAATTCAAATCCAAAATCCAAATCCAAAATCCAAATCCAAATCCAAAAATTCAAATCCAAAACCAGAAAACCTGTAATCCAAACCAGAATCCAAAACCAAAAACAATCGTCTAAAGGAAAATCCAAATAAAAAAAGCAAGAAAAACCGGGAGCTCAATCCAAGCTCCAAAACCAAATCCAAAAAGAAAAGCAATGTCCAATCTAAAAGCAAGAAATAAATTTCACAAACCATAGCGTCCCGGGTTATCATCATTCAGAGCATGCCTAGGGGCTATCTCCGTCCCCGTACATGTGTAAATGACTTTACCGTTTGCTAACAGCTTGCTACTTATTCCATATTACCTTGGTCAATGGACGATCAATCGACGATCATCCCTGGGACTCCCATCACGGCGTGAGGTGGTTGGTGGTTGCTCCTGCTCCACCGTTGTATTCCGAGTTCCAACGTATTGCTGTAACCGTCCATTCCTTATATGCTCCTCGATTATATCCTTTAGGTGCCTGCAGCTGTTGGTATCGTGTCCATCCAGATCATGGAAGAGACAGTGCCTTCCTGATGTCCTTTCCCGCTCTGTTGGTTCCCTCCTAGCCGGCCTTCGGTAGGGAAGGCGATTCCGAGTTTCCAAGTATATCCGTTCCAGCGTCTCGTTCAATCCAGTGTATGTGGAAAACTTTGGATCCTTCCATCGTTTTCTAGCGTTTCCAGAGTCGTCATCTATCTTCCTTTTTCCTTTATCCCTATCCGAACCGTTTTTGGATACCGCTCCAACCTCGATTGTACTAACCTTTTTTGACTTTAAATCCGTACTTGCATCTTCTTGCCGAAGGAATCTTTCTGCCTCATGAAAGAATTCGTCGAGATTTCGCGGGGGATCTCGTATCAGAGATACCTTGAAATCCGAGTTCTCCTTGACTCCTGATACTGCTGCCATTAAAACCATTGATGGATCAGGCCGATCCACCGAAGCGACTGCCGCACTGAATCGAGTTAGAAAAGTTCTAAGTGATTCGTCCATTCTTTTCTTTACCGATGTTAAAGTCATCACGTTTTTTGGCCTCTTAACGTGAACCCGAAACTGTCCCAGAAACTTTTCCACTAATTCCTTCCAAGTCCTGATAGATCCTTCTCCCAGCTGCCTAAACCACATTGCAGCTAAGTCCTTCAAATACAAAGGGAAACATCGGGCCATCACTTCCTCCGATGCCCCCAGCACCTCCATGTGTCTGGTGTACCTCATTAAGTGATCTGTTGGATCCGTCTTACCATCACATACCTCCACGCTAGGTAGCTTGAACTTAGGTGGATTTCGAGCCATCCTTATTTCCCGAACGAATGGACTTCTATTCACTCCTTCCAAATCTCCGTTTGTCAACCCACCTCGCACAGTCTTCCTGATCATTTCTACCAATCCTGTATTGTCTGGCAGGGGTTGCCCCCCATGCCCCCGAGGGAACTCTGGTACATATTCCTCGTGTGGCTCACTAGCAGCAACGTTAGCTCTAGCTTGTTGAATTCCTTCCAAAGGTTCTCCTGCATTGAATCCTGTGGGCCTGCCCCCAAGCCCTTGTTGATTGCCTTCTGGCTCCGTATTCTGTCCTTCATTGGGTTCCACAATCCTTGCTCCTTGTCCTGCATCCGTAGCTGCTGTAGCTGTTCCTAAGCTCTGCATTCCTGTAGCTCTCATTTGTTCCAAGAAAGTTTGCATCATTTCCTGTTGACTTTTCAACAATCTCTCCTGCAAAGAATTGGCCATAGCTTCCATTTCATCCCGAGTTATGTAGACCGAAGCCTGTCCTTCCTCACCTCCGGAGGATGCTTGTTGACTTCCTCCTTGTTGGTTTCTCTCAGCCCTTAGCCTTCTGCTATCCTGTCTAGCCATTGTCTTCCAAATCCAAATTCCTTAAACTCTTCAAATCCGATGTAGCGGGTGCTAGTTGTTCTCAGTGAAAGCACCAAAATGTTTGCGCCAAAATTGGCCACAAACACCCAATACCGTGAAAGCACCAGTGTATGAATATAAATTAATGATATTCAAACACAAATAACAGATCTCAACATATAATAGACAGCAATCCAAAAGTAGAGAACAAAGACACAAGTTTTATAGTGGTTCGGCTATCTCCGGCCTACGTCCACTCCAATTTTTTCTTTTTTATTGATTATCCTTGAAGATTACAAGTGATTACAACAGTTGTAGTGACCAAATCTGAAGAAAACAGCAGTAATAATGCTATGGAATGATTTTAGCAGCGTCTGGGCTTGCTTTTTCTCTCCAAATTTTCCGACCCCTTTTCTGAATGACCAGGGGCTCTATTTATAGGCGTGGAAGGTTGAAATCCCGCCTAAGACCTGGGGAGGTTGCTTGGCACGTGAGGGGGGGGCCCACAGGCCCGTGTTCTCGGAATCCGTGCCCAGTTTGGGATCGATTCGAAGTGATTTTCGAATCGATCAAGAATCCATCCAATTGAGCTGAAATTTGGTGTGAACATTCTTCAACATGTATGTGAGCTCCTGTAAAAATTTCATTGCATTTGGATCAACGGTTTGGGAGATATGATCGATCCAAGTTCTAGAATTCGTGCGTCCTGATTGGTTCGAACCCATGGTCTGTCTACTTCGAAACCATGTATTTCGAACCCACGAGGCCAACTCTCTCGAATCCATGCCCTTCGAATCCATCTTCAGTCCTTCGACTCCATAACTCTCGAATCCATGCAAACTTCGAATCCATTCACCTCCTACGAATCCATCGAAACTTCGAATCCATTTACTTTCTACGAATCCATCAAAACTTCGTATCCATTCACTTTCTACGAATCCATCAAAACTTCGTATCCATTCACTTTCTACGAATCCATCAAAACTTCGAATCCATCACTTTCTACGAATCCATCAAAACTTCGAATCCATTACTTTCCACGAATCCATCAAAACTTCGAATCCATCTTTTTCCACGAATCCATCAGAACTTCGAATCCATTACTTTCCACGAATCCATCAAAACTTCGAATCCATTATTTTCCACGAATCCATCAAAACTTCGAATCCATCATTTTCCACGAATCCATCAGAACTTCGAATCCATTATTTTCCACGAATCCATCAGAACTTCGAATCCATCATTTCCTACGAATCCATCAGAACTTCGTATCCATTTCCTTCTTCGAGCTTCATCATTCGAATCCACTATCTTCGAGTCCGCGTCCATCATTCGAATCCACTATCTTCGAGTCCGTGTCCATCATTCGAATCCATGTCCATTGCACTGAAGTTATTCCTTTCGAACCCATCTAGTTCCCATGGGTTCGAACCTGATGGGTTCGAACCTGATGGGTTCGAGCCTGATGGGTTCGAGCCTGATGGGTTCGAGCCTTATGGGTTCGAACCTGATGGGTTCGAACCTGATGGGTTCGAACAATACTCCTCTCCCACCTTGAATCCATCATATTTCCTCCATACGAACTCCGATTAACCTGATATTTGAAACTTAGCCTTTCATAGTCCTTATCGTCATTTTCAATCAATTTCGTCTCGATCGGAGTTCAACAGAATTTTGACGATATCCATCGTAGCCTTATTCCCAGTCCTGCTATCCATAATTCCTTGCCAATTTGTTGTTATTCCCGTTTTGACCATAAAATGGGGTAACAGAAGGCATGATTTCTAAGCAATGAGCGATGTTGTTAGGAAGAAGGTTGAGTGGGAGAAGATGAAGCTTGAGTTCTATTCTCAGTGAAAGCACCAAAAATGTTTGCACAAAAAATGGACAAACACCTCCAAGTCGTATTATTTAGTTGATTATATGTGATTTTTAATGATTTTAGATGAGTATGTAAATATGAAAGAAGTAGGGGCTGAAATGTAAAAGACACACAGATTTATAGTGGTTCGGCCAGAATGTGCCTACGTCCACTTTATATGTTATTATCTTCTTTCTTTCAGATTACAAGTACAATGCTTCGTATACAAGTATATGAAAGTAGTTTGAAAGTTCCTTCCTTGCTTGAGCTCTCAAACTTGTCTGCCATTGTTGTACCCCTGCCCCTCTATTTATAGAGTGAGGTAGGGGGCAGGGGTCTTGGAGGTATATAGCTGCTGGTGGGCCCGGGCTGAGGCGATCTGGACTGGCAACTGTTTGGTTCGGCGAGGCTCATTCGGTTTTGAATGGGTAGTGTTGGACCGGTGATGGAGTGGGATGGTGGTCCATTCGGCATGGTCTGATCCGGTGCTTGTCTGGTCCGGTCGTGTAGGGGAGGAGCGTTGGCCCGGTGATGGCCTTGGTTCGGTCGTTGGTTGGTCCGGTAGGGCGTTAGAGTGGTGGTTCGGTAGTGGAGATGGAGTGGTGATTCGGTATTGGAGGGCTTGGGCCGAATGAGGCTTGGGGCCGGATGAGCATGGGCCGAATGAGGCTTGGAGCCGGATGAGCATGGGCCGAATGAGGCCTGGAGCCAAATTTGCATGGGGCCGAATGAGCTTCTACACTGAGAATATTGGATGGATTTCTAGGTTGGTTTTTGAGTTTCTTGGCTGTCGAACGAAGTGGAGGTTGCGAGCCCGGGTAAAACTGTGACTTCTTAGTCTCGAGATCTTCTGGGTGAGAATTCGCCCAACAGATGGTAACTCATAGACCAGCCACGGGGATCCCGTTTTACAGAAAAAATCCACGTGACGAAAAAACGAAGGGTAAAAAACTTCCATGACCCGATTGAGGTTCCGATAGGATTTTTTGGGTATGAAACTAACCACTGACGGCTGAAAGATGTCACAGATGTAGAACTCACAAATACCTTCGTTTTGACTGGTTGTGGCTCCCGTAACTCTAAACGAGCCAGGAGTTATGGCCCTCCGAAGAATCGATATCCACAGGGTGCAACATCTACGGTGCAAGGTGGAACATCCGTCCAAAACGACGAAACAGTGCCGTACGACCTTTAGAAATGGGTGCATGGATTTGAAATGGTGCAGTACCATGTTGCACCACTCTCCAGCGATGGTAACTCATAGACCAGCCAAGGGGATCCCGTTTTACAGAAAAAATCCACGTGACGAAAAAACGAAGGGTAAAAAACTTCCATGACCCGATTGAGGTTCGGATTGGATTTTTTGGGTATGAAACTAACCAGTGACGTCTGAAACCCATCATAGCTGTAGAACTCACAGATACCTTCGATTTGACTGGTTATGGCTCCCGTAACTCTAAACGATCCAAGAGTTATGGCCCTCCGAAGAATCGATTTCCACAGGGCGCAACATCTACGGTGCAAGGTGCAACATCCGTCCAAAATGACGAAACAGTGCCGTACGACCTTTAGAAATGGGTGCATGGATTTGAAACAGTGCAGTACCATGGTGCACCACTCTCCAGCGATGGTAACTCATAGACCAGCCACGGGGATCCCGTTTTATAGAAAAAATCCACGTGACGAAAAAAAGAAGGGTAAAAAACTTCCATGACCCGATTGAGGTTCGGATAGGATTTTTTGGGTATGAAACTAACCAGTGACGGCTGAAAGCCGTCACAGATGTAGAACTCACAAATACCTTCGTTTTGACTAGTTGTGGCTCCCGTAACTCTAAACGAGCCAAGAGTTATGGCCCTCCGAAGAATCGATATCCACAGGGTGCAACATCTACGGTGCAAGGTGCAACATCCGTCCAAAATGACGAAACAATGCCGTACGACCTTTAGAAATGGGTGCATGGATTTGAAACGGTGCAGTACCATGGTGCACCGCTCTCCAGCGATGGTAACTCATAGACCAGCCACGGGGATCCCGTTTTACAGAAAAAATCCACGGGACGAAAAAAAGAAGGGTAAAAAACTTCCATGACCCGATTGAGGTTCGGATAGGATTTTTTGGGTATGAAACTAACCAGTGACTGCTGAAAGCCGTCACAGATGTAGAACTCACAAATACCTTCGTTTTGACCGGTTGTGGCTCCCGTAACTCTAAACGAGCCAAGAGTTATGGCCCCCCGAAGAATCGATATCCACAGGGTGCAACATCTACGGTGCAAGGTGCAACATCCGTCCAAAATGACGAAACAGCGCCGTACGACCTTTAGAAATGGGTGCATGGATTTGAAACGGTGCAGTACCATGGTGCACCACTCTCCAGCAATGGTAACTCATAGACCAGCCACGGGGATCTCGTTTTACAGAAAAAATCCACGTGACGAAAAAACGAAGGTTAAAAAACTTTCATGACCCGATTGAGGTTCGGATAGGATTTTTTGGGTATGAAACTAACCAGTGACGGCTGAAAGCTGTCACAGCTATAGAACTCACAGATCCCTTCGTTTTGACTGGTTGTGGCTCCCGTAACTCTAAATGAGCCAAGAGTTACGGCCCTCCGAAGAATCGATATCCATAGGGTGCAACATCTACGGTGCAAGGTGCAACATCCGTCCAAAATGACGAAACAGTGCCGTACGAACTTTAGAAATGGGTGCATGGATTGGAAACGGTGCAGTACCATGGTGCACCACTCTCCAGCGATGGTAAATCATAGACCAACCATGGGAATTCCCTTTTACAGAAAAAATTCACGTGACGAAAAAACGAAGGGTAAAAAACTTACATGACCCGATTGAGGTTCGGACAGGATTTTTTGGGTATGAAACTAACAAGTGACGGCTGAAAGCTTTCATAGTTGTAGAACTCACAGATACCTTCGTTTTGACTGGTTATGGCTCCCGTAACTCTAAACGAGCCAAGAGTTATGGCCCTCCGAATAATCGATTTCCACAGGGTGCAACATCTGCGGTGCAAGGTGCAACATCCGTCCAAAATGACGAAACCGTGCCGGACGACCTTTAGAAATGGGTGCATGGATTTGAAACGGTGCAGTACCATGGTGCACCACTCTCCAGCGATGGTAAATCATTGACCAGCCACGGGGATCCCGTTTTACCGAAAAAATCCACGTGACGAAAAAACGAAGGGTAAAAAACTTCCATGACCCGATTGAGGTTCGGATAGGATTTTTTGGGTATGAAACTAACCAGTGACGGCTGAAAGCCGTCATAGCTGTAGAACTCACAGATACCTTCGTTTTGACTGGTTATGGCTCCCGTAACTCGAAACGAGCCAAGAGTTATGGCCCTCCGAAGAATCGATTTCCATAGGGTGCAACATCTGCGGTGCAAGGTGCAACATCCATCCAAAATGACGAAACCGTGCCGTACAACCTTTAGAAATGGGTGCATGGATTTGAAACGGTGCAGTACCATGGTGCACCACTCTCTAGCGATGGTAAATCATTGACCAGCCACGGGGATCCCGTTTTACAGAAAAAATCCACGTGACGAAAAAACGAAGGGTAAAAAACTTCCATGACCCGATTGAGGTTCGGATAGGATTTTTTGGGTATGAAACTAACCAGTGACGGTTGAAAGCCGTCATAGCTGTAGAACTCACAGATACCTTCGTTTTGACAGGATATGGCTCCCGTAACTCTAAACGAGCCAAGAGTTATGGCCCTCCGAAGAATCGATTTCCACAGGGTGCAACATCTGCGGTGCAAGGTGCAACATCCGTCCAAAATGACGAAACCGTGCCGTACGACCATTAGAAATGGGTGCATGGATTTGAAACGGTGCAGTACCATGGTGCACCACTCTCGAGCGATGGTAAATCATTGACCAGCCACGGGGATCCCGTTTTACAGAAAAAATCCACGTGACGAAAAAACGAAGGGTAAAAAACTTCCATGACCCGATTGGGGTTCGGATAGGATTTTTTGGGTATGAAACTAACCAGTGACGGCTGAAAGCCGTCATAGCTGTAGAACTCACAGATACCTTCGTTTTGACTGGTTATGGCTCCCGTAACTCTAAACGAGCCAAGAGTTACGACCCTCCGAAGAATCGATATCCATAGGGTGCAACCTCTACGGTGCAAGGTGCAACATCCGTCCAAAATGACGAAACAGTGCCGTACGAACTTTAGAAATGGGTGCATGGATTGGAAACGGTGCAGTACCATGGTGCACCACTCTCCAGCGATGGTAAATCATAGACCAGCTACGGGAATTCCCTTTTACAGAAAAAATCCACGTGACGAAAAAACAAAGGGTAAAAAACTTTCATGACCCGATTGAGGTTCGGGAAGGATTTTTTGGGTATGAAACTAACCAATGACGGCTGAAAGCCGTCATAGCTGTTGAACTCACACATACCTTCGTTTTGACTGGTTAAGGCTCCCATAACTCTAAACGAGCCAAGAGTTATGGCCCTCCGAAGAATCGATTTCCAAAGGGTGCAACATCTACGGTGCAAGGTGCAACATCCGTCCAAAATGACGAAACAGTGTCGTACGACCTTTAGAAATGGGTTCCTTGATTCGAAACGGTGCAGTACCATGGTGCACCACTCTCCAGCGATGGTAAATCGTAGACCAGCCACGGGGATCCCGTTTTACAGAAAAAATCCACGTGACGAAAAAACGAAGGGTAAAAAACTTCCATGACCCGATTGAGGTTCGGATAGGATTTTTTGGGTATGAAACTAACCAGTGACGGCTGAAAGCCGTCATAGCTGTAGAACTCACAGATACCTTCGTTTTGACAGATATGGCTCCCGTAACTCTAAACGAGCCAAGAGTTATGGCCCTCCGAAGAATCGATTTCCACAGGGTGCAACATCTGCGGTGCAAGGTGCAACATCCGTCCAAAATGACGAAACCATGCCGTACGACCATTAGAAATGGGTGCATGGATTTGAAACGGTGCAGTACCATGGTGCACCACTCTCGAGCGATGGTAAATCATTGACCAGCCACGGGGATCCCGTTTTACAGAAAAAATCCACGTGACGAAAAAACGAAGGGTAAAAAACTTCCATGACCCGATTGGGGTTCGGATAGGATTTTTTGGGTATGAAACTAACCAGTGACGGCTGAAAGCCGTCATAGCTGTAGAACTCACAGATACCTTCGTTTTGACTGGTTATGGCTCCCGTAACTCTAAACGAGCCAAGAGTTACGACCCTCCGATGAATCGATATCCATAGGGTGCAACCTCTACGGTGCAAGGTGCAACATCCGTCCAAAATGACGAAACAGTGCCGTACGAACTTTAGAAATGGGTGCATGGATTGGAAACGGTGCAGTACCATGGTGCACCACTCTCCAGCGATGGTAAATCATAGACCAGCTACGGGAATTCCCTTTTATAGAAAAAATCCACGTGACGAAAAAACAAAGGGTAAAAAACTTTCATGACCCGATTGAGGTTCGGGTAGGATTTTTTGGGTATGAAACTAACCAATGACGGTTGAAAGCCGTCATAGCTGTTGAACTCACAGATACCTTCGTTTTGACTGGTTAAGGCTCCCATAACTCTAAATGAGCCAAGAGTTATGGCCCTCCGAAGAATCGATTTCCAAAGGGTGCAACATCTACGGTGCAAGGTGCAACATCCGTCCAAAATGACAAAACAGTGTCGTACGACCTTTAGAAATGGGTTCCTGGATTCGAAACGGTGTAGTACCATGGTGCACCACTCTCCAGCGATGGTAAATCGTAGACCAGCCACGGGGATCCCGTTTTACAGAAAAAATCCACGTGACGAAAAAACGAAGGGTAAAAAACTTCCTTGACCCGATTGAGGTTCGGATAGGATTTTTTGGGTATGAAACTAACCAGTGACGGCTGAAAGCCATCATAGCTGTAGAACTCACAGATACCTTCGTTTTGACTGGTTATGGCTCCCGTAACTCTAAACGAGCCAAGAGTTATGGCCCTCCGAAGAATCGATTTCCACAGGGTGCAACATCTACGGTGCAAGGTGCAACATCCGTCCAAAATGACGAAACAATGCCGTACGACCTTTAGAAATGGGTGTATGGATTTGAAACGGTGCAGTACCATGGTGCACCACTCTCCAGCGATGGTAACTCATAGACCAGCCGCGGGGATCCCGTTTTACAGAAAAAATCCACGTGACGAAAAAACGAAGGGTAAAAAACTTCCATGACCCGATTGAGGTTCGGATTGGATTTTTTGGGTATGAACTAACCAGTGACATCTGAAAGCCGTCATAGCTGTAGAACTCACAGATACCTTCGTTTTGACAGGATATGGGTCCCGTAACTCTAAACGAGCCAAGAGTTATGGCCCTCCGAAGAATCGATTTCCACAGGGTGCAACATCTGCGGTGCAAGGTGCAACATCCGTCCAAAATGACGAAACCGTGCCGTACGATCATTAGAAATGGGTGCATGGATTTGAAACGGTGCAGTACCATGGTGCACCACTCTCCAGCGATGGTAAATCATTGATTAGCCACGGGGATCCCGTTTTACAGAAAAAATCCACGTGACGAAAAAACGAAGGGTAAAAAATTTCCATGACCCGATTGGGGTTCGGATAGGATTTTTTGGGTATGAAACTAACCAGTGACGGCTGAAAGCCGTCATAGCTGTAGAACTCACAGATACCTTCGTTTTGACTGGTTATGGCTCCCGTAACTCTAAACGAGCCATGAGTTACGACCCTCCGAAGAATCGATATCCATAGGGTGCAACCTCTACGGTGCAAGGTGCAACATCCGTCCAAAATGACGAAACAGTGCCGTACGAACTTTAGAAATGGGTGCATGGATTGGAAACGGTGCAGTACCATGGTGCACCACTCTCCAGCGATGGTAAATCATAGACCAGCCACGGGAATTCCCTTTTACAGAAAAAATCCACGTCACGAAAAAACAAAGGGTAAAAAACATTCATGACCCGATTGAGGTTCGGATAGGATTTTTTGGGTATGAAACTAACCAATGACGGCTGAAAGCCATCATAGCTGTTGAACTCACAGATACCTTCGTTTTGACTGGTTAAGGCTCCCGTAACTCTAAACGAGCCAAGAGTTATGGCCCTCCGAAGAATCGATTTCCAAAGGGTGCAACATCTACGGTGCAAGGTGCAACATCCGTCCAAAATGACGAAACAGTGTCGTACGACCTTTAGAAATGGGTTCCTGGATTTGAAACGGTGCAGTGCCATGGTGCACCACTCTCCAGCGATGGTAAATCATAGACCAGCCACGGGGATCCCGTTTTACAGAAAAAATCCACGTGACGAAAAAACGAAGGGTAAAAAACTTCCTTGACCCGATTGAGGTTCGGATAGGATTTTTTGGGTATGAAACTAACCAATGACGGCTGAAAGCCGTCATAGCTGTAGAACTCACAGATACCTTCGTTTTGACTGGTTATGGCTCCCGTAACTCTAAACGAGCCAAGAGTTATGGCCCTCCGAAGAATCGATTTCCACAGTGTGCAACATCTACGGTGCAAGGTGCAACATCCGTCCAAAATGACGAAACAATGCCGTACGACCTTTAGAAATGGGTGTATGGATTTGAAACGGTGCAGTACCATGGTGCACCACTCTCCAGCGATGGTAACTCATAGACCAGCCACGGGGATCCCGTTTTACAGAAAAAATCCACGTGACGAAAAAACGAAGGGTAAAAAACTTTCATGACCCGATTGAGGTTCGGATTGGATTTTTTGGGTATGAAACTAACCAGTGACGTCTGAAAGCCGTCATAACTGTAGAACTCACAGATACCTTCGATTTGACTGGTTATGGCTCCCGTAACTCTAAACGATCCAAGAGTTATGGCCCTCCTAAGAATCGATTTCCACAGGGTGCAACATCTACGGTGCAAGGTGCAACATCCATCCAAAATGACGAAACAGTGCCGTACGACCTTTAGAAATGGGTGCATGGATTTGAAACGGTGCACTACCATGGTGCACCACTCTCCAGCGATGGTAACTCATAGACCAGCCACGGGGATCCCGTTTTACAGAAAAAATCCACGTGATGAAAAAACGAAGGGTAAAAACTTCCATGACCCGATTGAGGTTCGGATAGGATTTTTTGGGTATGAAACTAACCCGTGACGGCTGAAAGCCGTCACAGATGTAGAACTCACAAATACCTTCGTTTTGACTGGTTGTAGCTCCCGTAATTCTGAACGAGCCAAGAGTTATGGCCCTCCGAAGAATCGATATCCACAGGGTGCAACATCTACGGTGCAAGGTGCAACATCCGTCCAAAATGACGAAACAGTGCCGTACGACCTTTAGAAATGGGTGCATGGATTTGAATGGTGCAGTACCATGGTGCACCACTCTCCAGCGATGGTAACTCATAGACCAGCCACGGGGATCCCGTTTCACAGAAAAAATCCACGTGACGAAAAAACGAAGGGTAAAAAACTTCCATGACCCGATTGAGGTTCGGATAGGATTTTTTGGGTATGAAACTAACCAGTGACGGCTGAAAGCCGTCACAGCTGTAGAACTCACAGATACCTTTGTTTTGACTGGTTGTGGCTCCCGTAACTCTAAACGAGCCAAGAGTTACGGCCCTCCGAAGAATCGATATCCATAGGGTGCAACATCTACGGTGCAAGGTGCAACATCCGTCCAAAATGACGAAACAGTGTCGTACGAACTTTAGAAATGGGTGCATGGATTGGAAACGGTGCAGTACTATGGTGCACCACTCTCCAGCGTTGGTAAATCATAGACCAGCCATGGGAATTCCCTTTTACAGAAAAAATCCACGTGACGAAAAAACGAAGGGTAAAAAACTTGCATGACCCGATTGAGGTTCGGATATGATTTTTTGGGTATGAAACTAACCAGTGACGGCTGAAAGCCGTCATAGCTGTTGAACTCACAGATACCTTCGTTTTGACTGGTTAAGGCTCCCGTAACTCTAAACGAGCCAAGAGTTATGGCCCTCCGAAGAATCGATGTAACGACCCGTATTTTACGTGTCGATAAATCGTAGAATTTGCAGGTCGATAGTGTTGTTTGTGTTGCTTCTAGCTTGAGTCGTTTAGAAGTTAACCCGAGTGCAAGTGATGAGTCGTGACCGACTCATAGATAAGTCGTATGGCCGGGTTAGCTAGGCTAACATATTAACGAGTTAAAGGGTCACCGGGATAAGGTAGTGACCGACCTATAGTGTTGCCGACTTAAGGAGGTTAGTGGTTTAAAGGTTGGCTGACTCATAAGGGAGACCGACTTAACAGTGTTGCCGACTTAGAAGTTGCCGACTTAAGAAGTGAGCGAGTTAAAGTTTGGCCGAGTTAAGAACTGACCGACCTAAGGGGGTTACCGGTCTAACATATAGCGACCTAGTGGTTACCCCTGTATGTGGTTAGGTCGGTAGGACGGGCATTGTGGCTTTGAGTTGGGTCGGCATCTGGTTTAGTTGATAAGTCGGCAAGGTGTGTTAGGTAGTTGGGTCGGTCATGCCGTGTTATAATTAGGTCGTGTGGCCCTGTGTCTTTTGTTAAGTCGCAGAACGACTTAGTGTTAGGTCGGCCGTGTGATATCTCTGTTAGGTCGTTAGGTCGTGTACCTGTTGAGTCTTGGAATGGTTTATGTGTTAGGTCGGCAGAGTGTTGGGTCGGCAGAGTGTTAGGTCGGCAAGGTTAGGTCGGCAAGGTTAGGTCGGCGGCGACTTAGGGACGGCCGAGATAAGGGATTTCCAGCCTATAAATAGAGGGGTTCGGCTCACTTTTTGGCACCGGTTTTTGAAGCGACGAAGTGCTGCCATTTTGAAGACTCGTCTACAACATTTCTTCATCTTCTTTTCTCCATTCCAATCTAATTCTAACATCCATCCAAGATCGAAGATCCAAGTGCCAAAGTTGAATATCTTCATCCGTTCGAGCTAGAATTCATCGATTTGAGCGAGATATTGCCGGATCAAACCTTGATCTTCGCTGTCCAGATCTGAAGCGTGTTGTTTTTGGAGTGTTTGGGTGATTTGGTGAGTGGTAGTTATCTCTCACGCGGACCCAAAGGAGTATATTGGATTGGTGGCTTGTTTGAGTGTTAAAGTTAGAGATTTCATGCATTTTTCTTAGATCCAAGT
The DNA here is from genome assembly GCA_030765085.1 of Allium cepa. Classification (NCBI taxonomy): domain Eukaryota; kingdom Viridiplantae; phylum Streptophyta; class Magnoliopsida; order Asparagales; family Amaryllidaceae; genus Allium; species Allium cepa. Next base: position 28,192,859 of record CM060943.1, on the reverse strand, counting down.
CTAGATCCATTGTTTCCATAGATGTTTGTTTATGCAAGTTTATTTAATAAGTATTAGAGACAAAACCCATGTTTTATATTTGATAGATCTATGCTAAAAACCTATGAATCATGCATGTTGGACTTTTGCTCATTTATTACGAAATTGCCATTATTGTTGATATTGCTTGTTAGATCTTGTTTGAATGCTTGATTGTTTGTATTGATGATTGATTTAGATTGTTTCAAGTTAGCTAGTGGTTGATTTGGAACAAGATGGTTCGAGTTGATTCAAAAGCTAAGTGGAAAGGCTCTTGAATTGTGGAAGCTGCCTGTAGCATATGAAGCGGATGTGGAAGCTCATATGGATGGATTCGAGGATGTGGGATCTTGCCATGATGCGAGAAGGCAAAGCATGATTGAGTTGGGACTTTGCTATGAAATGATGAGGCAAGGCTTATGTTGAGATGGGACGGGTCATGATGACGTTCCAAGATGAGAGACTTTGCTATGATGTGATGAGGCAAGACATATGTTGTGATGGGACGGGTCACGAAGACGTTCCAAGCACGGGTCATGACGACGTGCAAAGTTATAACTCGGTGATGCGGTCCGGGTTGGGGTGGATAATGGTTAGCTTGAGAGGCGCTTGAGCTAGTATGGAAATAGTCGTCAAGGAGGATGACTAGGAGGCTGAGATCTCATTGTTGTTGAAGGTTCTAGCATACTCAAAGCAAGGGTACGTTGGAACGGGTCACGATGACGTTCCAGGCACGGGTCACGATGACGTGCTAGTACTCTGGGCTGATGCGTTCGGCTTAGGCACGGGTCACGATGACGTGCGGAGTTATGTCTAGACCGGGGTTACCATTAGCCCTTGACAGGTCGTCGTTCAACTAACGGTGAAATCAAGGCAATGATAACAGTGATAGCCAGAGTCATGGATGTTTGGTTGTATTATCATTCGGCCTCAAGAGCGGTGTTTTCTGGGTGCTTATCTGATCTTGGTTTAGGCCTTGGGGGTTTGTATTTGGAAAACATCGTCCTTGACTCGAGTGATTATTGCTTTACTTTAATTACCTGCTATACTATGATTGCTTCTCCTTAGTGTGTGTCTGGGGTAAATCACTGTAGAAAGAGGTGGAGTGGGATGGTTTGGTTCCTATTCCTTTTATCCCTTATGCTCTTTTGGTATGTTTGATAGTTAGTTTACTGCTCACTAAGACTTTGTCTGACTCAAGGTTTTATGTCTCCTCTTATTACCTTGGGCTGTTCATCCATGTTGGGATGGGCAGACTAGGTAGCAGGTGACAGGTGCTGTGCTTAGAGTTCTCCGCTGATGATGACGAAGACGAGCAGGAGGCTATGCATATTATTTCTTATATGTACTGGGTATCCGCTGCTGTATTTGATGAGAGTTTTGTAGTGAGGTCTTGATGTATGGATCTATTGAGATGATTGTATAAAACTACTGTGATGCTTATATGATGATTTTCTGTTATGAGGCTTCACTATATATTTCTCTATTGTATTTTATCCATGCGCTGTAAGTTACGATAGAGATTCTGCGATTTTATTTTACCCTGACTATTGTCCATGGCTGCCTTGCACACCTTTCAGCGCACTATTCTCTTGTTTTGGTGCGGGAGTCATGGGCGGTCGTCACATTTGGTATCAGAGCTTTGGTTAATCGATTTTAGCCAACGCTCGCTGACGTAACTACGTAAGAGAGACGTAATTGTATTTTGATGGATGATTACTATATATAGTATAGTAGTTTAGAAGGATTTGAACTCCTTATGTAGTTGTTTCTTAAGGTGTTCTAATCATTCTTTTTACAGATATTAAGAATGAGTCGAAGTGAGAGACAAGCTGCGAGGGATAGTCGAGCTGCTAGGGAAGCTGTTGATTATGGAGCAATGTTTGAAGCTATGATGACCTCCATTATGAGGAGGATACCAGCTTCAGGATCTTCTGTGGATGTGGGAGTTCAAGTCCAAGCTCCAAGACCGGTGGATTTTGCTAAGCTTTGCAAAGATTATACTTCTCTTGGAGGAAAAGTTTTCTTGGGGACGGAGTCGACTATTGAAGTGCAGAGATGGATTGATGCTTGCCGAAGGATTTTTGGTGACTTAGGGATTGAAGATGCAACTAAGAGGAAGCTTGCATCGAGACAGCTTCAGGGAAGAGCTGCTGATTGGTGGAATTCTATCACCATAGATACACCAGAAGAAGAGATTACTTGGGAGCAATTCCAAGTTAGATTTGAGGCCAAGTTCATCTCCACTGTTCAGAAGTCTGCTTTGTTCAAGAGGTTTGTAGAGCTCAAGCAAGGTGGGAGGCCTGTTCTTGAGTATATTTCTGAGTTCGAAGCTTTGTCTAAGTATGCCAGATCATATATTGATTCTCCCTATCAGAAGAATGAAAATTTTGTGACTGGTCTCGATGCTTATCTGGGAAGGCAGTTAGTGGATCATCTGGACGATCCATTTGAGAAGCTTGTGGAGAAAGCTTTGAGGCATGAGAGTTTGTTCCCTAAGGAAAGTTCTGTTGTTGCTGTAACTAGGGAAGGATCTAAACCACAGCAGAATGGTAATAAGAAGAGGAAGCAGCAACAGCAGAAAGGTAAGGATGGCCAGAAGAAGCCAAAGGGCGAAGTGACCTGCTATAACTGCCGACAGAAGGGTCATCTCTCCCGGGATTGTAAGAATCCAAAGGTGCAGTTGAAGTGCCACAACTGTGATAAGCTGGGACACATCAAGAAGGACTGTCCAGAGCCGAGGAAAGATAGGCAGGTTGTGCAAGCTTATGCTTTGGAAGCTGTGTCGTCGTCTTCAAGAGTTCCTACTGCTGAAGAGAAGGGGAAGAGTGTGGTGGTTCAAGGTACTCTTTCCATTTGTGGTGTTCCGGTTAGAGTGTTGTTTGATACTGGAGCGTCGCATTCTTTTGTTTGTGATGATTTGGTAGGCCGGTTAGGTTTGAAACCGGATATTGTTGATAGGCCATTGGTTGTGACTAATCCAGTGGGGGGTTCGTCATGTTTGTGTATGATATGCCGTGGTCTAGTTGTGTCGAGTCATGATTGCTCATTTGTTTGTGATTGCTTTGTTCTGAACTTTGCGGGGTTCGGAATTATTTTGGGTATGGACTGGCTTAGGAAGTATGCGGCTAGGATTGATTGTGAGAGGCTGGAGGTGACAGTCGGGAATGTGGATGAGCGAAAGGTTGTGATACGATGTAAGCATGAAGAAGGCGTCTTCATGTATTCGCTGGTTGTTCCACGGAATGGACTGTCATCAGTGCCTATTGTGAATGGATTTGAGGATGTCTTTGACGAAGTCAAAGGGTTGCCGCCGCATAGGGAGATCGAGTTTCGTATCGATCTAGTTGAGGGAGCCAGTCCTGTTGTGATGCCTCTTAGGCGGATGGCACCGAGGGAGCAGCAAGAGCTGAAGGTGCAAGTTGATGACCTTTTGCGGAAAGGATTCATTCGGAGAAGTGTGTCCGAATGGGGTGCGCCCGTTGTGTTCGCAACCAAAGCGGATGGATCGTTGAGGTTGTGTGTGGATTATCGTGAGCTGAATAAGGTGACTAAGAAGAACAAGTATCCATTGCCGAGAATAGATGACTTGTTTGATCAGCTTCACGAGGCTAAGGTGTTTTCTCAGATGGATTTGGCAACGGGATTTCACCAGTTGGGAGTGGCGAAGGATAGTGTGCCGAAGACTGCTTTCAGGACACCATCCGGTTTTTATGAGTGGCTGGTAATGCCGTTTGGATTGACTAACGCACCAGCGTATTTTGTGGATCTTATGAATAGAGTGTTCAGAGATCAGTTGAATAAGTTCGTGCTTGTGTTCGTGGATGATATTTTGGTATATTCTAGAACTGAGGAAGAGCACAAGACGCACTTAAGGATTGTTTTGGAAATCTTGCGGAAACATCAGTTGAAGGCTAAGTTTTCGAAGTGTCACTTCTGGAAGAGTGAAGTGAGGTTCTTAGGCCATGTTATTTCTGGAAATGGAATAGCGGTTGATCCCGCTAAGGTGGCAGCAATCCAGGATTGGGTTAGACCTAAGAATGCATCTGATGTGAGAAGTTTTCTTGGATTAGCAGGATATTATCGTCGGTTTATCAAAGACTTTTCCAAGATAGCTGCACCATTGACGGGATTGACGAAAAAGAACCAAGTGTTCAAATGGGATGACAAGTGTGAGCAAGCTTTCGTAATCCTGAAAGAGCGATTGACAAGTGCTCCTGTTTTGATTATTCCAAGTGGGAATGATGAGATGGTAGTTTATACCGATGCATGTGGTACTGGACTGGGAGCAGTGCTAATGCAGAAGGATAAAGTTGTTGCGTATGCAAGTCGACAACTAAAGCCGCATGAAAGAAATTATCCGACTCATGACTTGGAGTTAGCGGCGATTGTGTTTGCTTTGAAGATGTGGAGACATTATCTATTGGGAATTAGATTCGAGTTCTTTACGGATCATAAGTCGTTGAAGTATCTGTTCTCCCAAAAGGATTTGAATCTTCGACAGCAAAGGTGGCTAGAGTTTCTAGCGTCATATGATTTTGGTATAGCCTATACTCCGGGGAAAGGTAACGCAGTGGCTGATGCGTTAAGTCGAAGACATGCAGGTTTGGGAGCCATGTTTTCGGAATGGAAGAGTCTCGAGTATATGGCTGAGTTTGACTTCAGGCCTAGATGTGAATTGGAACCTGAGATGTTGGCAAACTTATCGATAAGACCTACTCTTGTGGAGAGGATTGGCGAGAGCCAAAAGAGGGATGATAAGCTTGTCAAGATTATCCGTGATTTGAAATCTGGATTGGACCTAGAGAAGGGTGAAGAATTCGAGGTCGATCGAGAGGGTTGGCTTCGGAAGCAAGGACGATTGGTTGTTCCCGATATGGATGGATTGAGAGATGAAGTTCTAAGGGAAAGTCATCACTCAAAGTTGACGATTCATCCAGGTGGTAATAAGATGTATCGGGATATGAAGAGGGCTTACTACTGGGAAGGTATGAAGAAAGATGTTGGAAATTTTATTTCCAAGTGTATGAATTGTCAGTTGGTGAAAGCCGAGCAGAAGAAGCCCAGTGGATTGCTTCAGCCATTAGAGGTTCCTACGTGGAAGTGGGAGCAAGTGTCGATGGATTTTATCGATGGTCTACCTAGGACAAGAGCAGGGAATGAAGGGATTTGGGTCATAGTAGATCGTTTGACCAAGAGTACAAGGTTCATTCCTGTTCGATCGACTAGGACTGCATCGAAGTTGGCTGAGTTGTATGTGAAGTGGATTGTTCGAATCCATGGTGTTCCGAAGAGTATAGTGAGCGATCGAGACCCATTGTTCACTAGTAGATTTTGGAAGAGCTTCCAGGAAGTTTTGGGAACTAAGTTGTGTTTGAGTACAGCATATCACCCTCAAACAGATGGTCAGACTGAGAGAGTCAACCGAGTTTTGGAAGATCTTCTCAGAGCTTGTGTTTTGGACTTCGGAGGATCATGGGAAGATCACCTTCATTTTGTGGAGTTTGCTTATAATAACAGTTATCAGTCGAATATTGGTATGGCACCATACGAGGCATTATATGGAAGACCGTGTAACTCTCCGGCATGTTGGTTAGAAACTGGAGAAAAGCTGATACTTGGGCCAGAGATGATTCGACAGACTTCGGATTGTATAGAGATCATTCGGCGAAGAATGAAGGCAGCCCAAGATCGTCAGAAAAGTTATGCAGATAATCGTCGAAAGGATTTGGAATTCGACGTGGGCGATATGGTTTTTGTGAAGATTTCTCCATTAAAGAATGTTATTAGATTCGGGAAGAAAGGAAAATTGACTCCGAGATTTGTTGGACCATTCCCGATTATGGAGCGAATTGGAAAGCTCGCTTATAGATTGGAGTTACCAGAAAAGATGGCGGGTGTGCACAATGTTTTTCAAGTATCTTATCTACGGAAGTATGTGCACGACCCAACTACAGTGGTTTCTGCTGATAGCTGTGAAGACTTAGAGGTTGATCCAGTTGTTTCGAGACCTCGTAAGCCGCTTCGTATTGTTGAAACCGATACGAAATAGCTTAGGAGGAAGACGATTACGTTGCTCAAGGTACAATGGAGTGATGATGTTAACGACTGTACATGGGAGGAGGAAGAGAGGATGAAGGCAGCTCATCCCGGACTCTTCGAGGTATGGCCCTAAAGTGTCGTGACATCTCATGAATTTGTAGCTTGTTCTAAGTCTTAGAATTCTGCATGCTAGGCTAGAATTGGATGCATGGTTTGTTGATTGCTTTGGATGGTAGGCATGCAGAATATCTTTGATTGCTGTTGTTTGCTTGGAATTTCGGGGGCGAAATTCCTAAGGGGGAGAGAATGTAACGACCCGTATTTTACGTGTCGATAAATCGTAGAATTTGCAGGTCGATAGTGTTGTTTGTGTTGCTTCTAGCTTGAGTCGTTTAGAAGTTAACCCGAGTGCAAGTGATGAGTCGTGACCGACTCATAGATAAGTCGTATGGTCGGGTTAGCTAGGCTAACATATTACCGAGTTAAAGGGTCACCGGGATAAGGTAGTGACCGACTTATAGTGTTGCCGACTTAAGGAGGTTAGTGGTTTAAAGGTTGGCTGACTCATAAGGGAGACCGACTTAACAGTGTTGCCGACTTAGAAGTTGCCGACTTAAGAAGTGAGCGAGTTAAAGTTTGGCCGAGTTAAGAACTGACCGACCTAAGGGGGTTACCGGTCTAACATATAGCGACCTAGTGGTTACCCCTGTATGTGGTTAGGTCGGTAGGACGGGCATTGTGGCTTTGAGTTGGGTCGGCATCTGGTTTAGTTGATAAGTCGGCAAGGTGTGTTAGGTAGTTGGGTCGGTCATGCCGTGTTATAATTAGGTCGTGTGGCCCCGTGTCTTTTGTTAAGTCGCAGAACGACTTAGTGTTAGGTCGGCCGTGTGATATCTCTGTTAGGTCGTTAGGTCGTGTACCTGTTGAGTCTTGGAATGGTTTATGTGTTAGGTCGGCAGAGTGTTGGGTCGGCAGAGTGTTAGGTCGGCAAGGTTAGGTCGGCAAGGTTAGGTCGGCGGCGACTTAGGGACGGCCGAGATAAGGGATTTCCAGCCTATAAATAGAGGGGTTCGGCTCACTTTTTGGCACCGGTTTTTGAAGCGACGAAGTGCTGCCATTTTGAAGACTCGTCTACAACATTTCTTCATCTTCTTTTCTCCATTCCAATCTAATTCTAACATCCATCCAAGATCGAAGATCCAAGTGCCAAAGTTGAAGATCTTCATCCGTTCGAGCTAGAATTCATCGATTTGAGCGAGATATTGCCGGATCAAACCTTGATCTTCGCTGTCCAGATCTGAAGCGTGTTGTTTTTGGAGTGTTTGGGTGATTTGGTGAGTGGTAGTTATCTCTCACGCGGACCCAAAGGAGTATATTGGATTGGTGGCTTGTTTGAGTGTTAAAGTTAGAGATTTCATGCATTTTTCTTAGATCCAAGTCTAGATCCATTGTTTCCATAGATGTTTGTTTATGCAAGTTTATTTAATAAGTATTAGAGACAAAACTCATGTTTTATATTTGATAGATCTATGCTAAAAACCTATGAATCATGCATGTTGGACTTTTGCTCATTTATTACGAAATTGCCATTATTGTTGATATTGCTTGTTAGATCTTGTTTGAATGCTTGATTGTTTGTATTGATGATTGATTTAGATTGTTTCAAGTTAGCTAGTGGTTGATTTGGAACAAGATGGTTCGAGTTGATTCAAAAGCTAAGTGGAAAGGCTCTTGAATTGTGGAAGCTGCCTGTAGCATATGAAGCGGATGTGGAAGCTCATATGGATGGATTCGAGGATGTGGGATCTTGCCATGATGCGAGAAGGCAAAGCATGATTGAGTTGGGACTTTGCTATGAAATGATGAGGCAAGGCTTATGTTGAGATGGGACGGGTCATGATGACGTTCCAAGATGAGAGACTTTGCTATGATGTGATGAGGCAAGACATATGTTGTGATGGGACGGGTCACGAAGACGTTCCAAGCACGGGTCATGACGACGTGCAAAGTTATAACTCGGTGATGCGGTCCGGGTTGGGGTGGATAATGGTTAGCTTGAGAGGCGCTTGAGCTAGTATGGAAATAGTCGTCAAGGAGGATGACTAGGAGGCTGAGATCTCATTGTTGTTGAAGGTTCTAGCATACTCAAAGCAAGGGTACGTTGGAACGGGTCACGATGACGTTCCAGGCACGGGTCACGATGACGTGCTAGTACTCTGGGCTGATGCGTTCGGCTTAGGCACGGGTCACGATGACGTGCGGAGTTATGTCTAGACCGGGGTTACCATTAGCCCTTGACAGGTCGTCGTTCAACTAACGGTGAAATCAAGGCAATGATAACAGTGATAGCCAGAGTCATGGATGTTTGGTTGTATTATCATTCGGCCTCAAGAGCGATGTTTTCTGGGTGCTTATCTGATCTTGTTTTAGGCCTTGGGGGTTTGTATTTGGAAAACATCGTCCTTGACTCGAGTGATTATTGCTTTACTTTAATTACCTGCTATACTATGATTGCTTCTCCTTAGTGTGTGTCTGTGGGCTATCACTGTAGAAAGAGGTGGAGTGGGATGGTTTGGTTCCTATTCCTTTTATCCCTTATGCTCTTTTGGTATGTTTGATAGTTAGTTTACTGCTCACTAAGACTTTGTCTGACTCAAGGTTTTATGTCTCCTCTTATTACCTTGGGCTGTTCATCCATGTTGGGATGGGCAGACTAGGTAGTAGGTGACAGGTGCTGTGCTTAGAGTTCTCCGCTGATGATGACGAAGACGAGCAGGAGGCTATTCATATTATTTCTTATATGTACTGGGTATCCGCTGCTGTATTTGATGAGAGTTTTGTAGTGAGGTCTTGATGTATGGATCTATTGAGATGATTGTATAAAACTACTGTGATGCTTATATGATGATTTTCTGTTATGAGGCTTCACTATATATTTCTCTATTGTATTTTATCCATGCGCTGTAAGTTACGATAGAGATTCTGCGATTTTATTTTACCCTGACTATTGTCCATGGCTGCCTTGCACACCTTTCAGCGCACTATTCTCTTGTTTTGGTGCGGGAGTCATGGGCGGTCGTCACATTCGATTTCCACAGGGTGCAACATCTACGTTGCAAGGTGCAACATCCGTCCAAAATGACGAAACAGTGCCGTACAACCTTTAGAAATGGGTTCCTGGATTTGAAACGGCGCAGTACCATAGTGCACCACTCTCCAGCGATGGTAAATCATAGACCAGCCACGGGGATCCCGTTTTACAGAAAAAATCCACGTGACGAAAAAACGAAGTGTAAAAAATTTCCATGACCCGATTGAGGTTCGGATAGGATTTTTTGGGTATGAAACTAACCAGTGACGGTTGAAAGCGGTCACAGCTGTAGAACTCACATATACCTTCATTTTGACTGGTTGTGGCTCCCGTAATTCTAAACGAGCCAAGAGTTATGGCCCTCCGAAGAATCGATATCCATAGGGTGCAACATCTACGGTGCAAGGTGCAACATCCGTCCAAAATGACGAAACAGTGTCGTACGAACTTTAGAAATGGGTGCATGGATTGGAAACGGTGCAGTACCATGGTGCACCACTCTCCAGCGATGGTAAATCATAGACCAGCCACGGGAATTCCCTTTTACAGAAAAAATCCACGTGACGAAAAAACGAAGGGTAAAAAACTTCCATGACCCGATTGAGGTTCGGATAGGATTTTTTGGGTATGAAACTAACCAGTGATGGCTGAAAGCCATCATAGCTGTAGAACTCACAGATACCTTCGATTTGACTGGTTATGGCTCCCGTAACTCTAAACGAGCCAAGAGTTATGGCCCTCCGAAGAATCGATTTCCGCAGGGTGCAACATCTACGGTGCAAGGTGCAACATCTGTCCAAAATGACGAAACAGTGCCGTACGACCTTTAGAAATGGGTTCCTGGATTTGAAACGGTGCAGTACCATGGTGCACCACTCTCCAGCGATGGTAAATCATAGACCAGCCACGAGAATTCCCTTTTACAGAAAAAATCCACGTGACGAAAAAACGAAGGGAAAAAAACTTCCATGACCCGATTGAGGTTCGGATAGGATTTTTTTGGTATGAAACTAACCAGTGACGGCTGAAAGCGGTAACAGCTGTAGAACTCACATATACCTTCGTTTTGACTGGCTGTGGGTCCCATAGCTCTAAACGAGCCAAGAGTTATGGCCCTCCGAAGAATCGATTTCCACAGGGTGCAACATCTACGGTGCAACGTGCAACATCCGTCCAAAATGACGAAACAGTGTTGTACGACCTTTAGAAATGGGTTCCTGGATTTGAAACGGTGCAGTACCATGGTGCACCACTGTCCAGCGATGGTAAATAATAGACCAGCCACAGGGATCCCGTTTTACAGAAAAAATCCACGTGACGAAAAAACGAAGGGTAAAAAACTTTCATGACCCGATTTAGGTTCGGATAGGATTTTTTGGGTATGAAACTAACCAGTGACGGCTGAAAGCCGTCATAGCTGTTGAACTCACAGATACCTTCGTTTTGACTGGTTATGGCTCCTGTAACTCCAAACGAGCCAAGAGTTATGGCCCTCCGAAGAATCGATTTCCACAGGGTGCAATATCTACGGTGCAACGTGCAACATCCGTCCAAAATGACGAAACAGTGTCGTACGACCTTTAGAAATGGGTTCCTGGAATTGAAACGGTGCAGTACCATGGTGCACCACTCTCCAGCGATGGTAAATAATAGACCAGCCACGGGGATCCCGTTTTACAGAAAAAATCCACGTGACGAAAAAACGAAGGGTAAAAAACTTCCATGACCCGATTGAGGTTCGGATAGGATTTTTTGGGTATGAAACTAACCAGTGACGGCTGAAAGCGGTCACAGCTGTAGAACTCACATATACCTTCGTTTTGACTGGTTGTGGCTGCCGTAACTCTAAACGAGCCAAGAGTTACGGCCCTCCGAAGAATCAATATCCATAGGGTGCAACATCTACGGTGCAAGGTGCAACATCCGTCCAAAATGACGAAACAGTGTCGTACGAACTTTATAAATGGGTGCATGGATTGGAAACGGTGCAGTACCATGGTGCACCACTCTCCAGCGATGGTAAATCATAGACCAGCCACGGGAATTTCCTTTTACAGAAAAAATCCACGTGACGAAAAAACGAAGGGTAAAAAACTTCCATGACCCGATTGAGGTTCGGATAGGATTTTTTGGTTATGAAACTAACCAATGATGGCTGAAAGCCGTCATAGCTGTAGAACTCAAAGATACTTTCGATTTGACTAGTTATGGCTCCCGTAACTCTAAACGAGCCAAGAGTTATGGCCCTCCGAAGAATCGATTTCCACAGGGCGCAACATCTACGGTGCAAGGTGCAACATCCGTCCAAAATGACGAAACAGTGTCGTACGACCTTTAGAAATGGGTGCATGGATTTGAAACGGTGCAGTACCATGGTGCACCACTCTCCAGCGATGGTAACTCATAGACCAGCCACGGGGATCCCGTTTTACAGAAAAAATCCACGTGACGAAAAAAAGAAGGGTAAAAAACTTCCATGACCCGATTGAGGTTCGGATAGGATTTTTTGGGTATGAAACTAACCAGTGACGGCTGAAAACCGTCACAGCTGTAGAACTCACAAATACCTTCGTTTTGACTGGTTGTGGCTCCCGTAACTCTAAACGAGCCAAGAGTTATGGCCCTCCGAAGAATCGATATCCACAGGGTGCAACATCTACGGTGCAAGGTGCAACATCCGTCCAAAATGACGAAACAGTGCCGTACGACCTTTAGAAATGGGTGCATGCATTCGAAACGGTGCAGTACCATGGTGCACCACTCTCCAGCAATGGTAACTCATAGACCAGCCACGGGGATCCCGTTTTACAGAAAAAATCCACGTGACGAAAAAACGAAGGGTAAAAAACTTTCTTGACCCGATTGAGGTTCGGATAGGATTTTTTGGGTATGAAACTAACCAGTGACGGCTGAAAGCCGTCACAGCTATAGAACTCACAGATACCTTCGTTTTGACGGGTTGTGGCTCCCGTAACTCTAAACGAGCCAAGAGTTACGGCCCTCCGAAGAATCGATATCCATAGGGTGCAACATCTACGGTGCAAGGTGCAACATCCGTCCAAAATGACGAAATAGTGCCGTACGAACTTTAGAAATGGGTGCATGGATTGGAAACGGTGCAGTACCATGGTGCACCACTCTCCAGCGATGGTAAATCATAGACCAGCCATGGGAATTCCCTTTTACAGAAAAAATTCACTTGACGAAAAAACGAAGGGTAAAAAACTTACATGACCCGATTGAGGTTCGGACAGGATTTTTTGGGTATGAAACTAACCAGCGACGGTTGAAAGCCGTCATAGCTGTAAAACTCACAGATACCTTCGTTTTGACTGGTTATGGCTCCCGTAACTCTAAACGAGCCAAGAGTTATGGCCCTCCGAAGAATCGATTTCCACAGGGTGCAACACCTGCGGTGCAAGGTGCAACATCCGTCCAAAATGACGAAACCGTACCGTACGACCTTTAGAAATGGGTGCATGGATTTGAAACGGTGTAGTACCATGGTGCACCACTCTCCAGCGATGGTAAATCATTGACCAGCCACGGGGATCCCGTTTTTACAGAAAAAATCCACGTGACGAAAAAACGAAGGGTAAAAAACTTCCATGACCCGATTGAGGTTCGGATAGGATTTTTTGGGTATGAAACTAACCAGTGACGGCTGAAAGCCGTCATAGCTGTAGAACTCACAGATACCTTCAATTTGACTGGTTATGGCTCCCGTAACTCTAAACGAGCCAAGAGTTATGGCCCTCCGAAGAATCGATATCCACTGGGTGCAACATCTACGGTGTAAGGTGCAACATCCGTCCAAAATGATGAAACAGTGCCGTACGACCTTTAGAAATGATTGCATGGATTTGAAACATTGCAGTGCCATGGTGCACCACTCTCCAGCGATGGTAAATCATAGACCAGCCACGGGGATCCCGTTTTACAGAAAAAATCCACGTGACGAAAAAACGAAGGCTAAAAAACTTCCTTGACCCGATTGAGGTTCGGATAGGATTTTTTGGGTATGAATCTAACCAGTGACGGCTGAAAGCTGCCATAGCTGTAGAACTCACAGATACCTTCGTTTTGACTTGTTATGGCTCCCATAACTCTAAACGAGCAAAGAGTTATGGCCCTCCGAAGAATCGATATCCACAGGGTGCAACATCTACGGTGCAAGGTGCAACATCCGTCCAAAATGACGAAACCGTGCCGTACGAACTTTAGAAATGAGTGCATGGATTTGAAACATTGCAGTACTATGGTGCACCACTCTCCAGCGATGGTAAATCATAGACCAGCCACGGGGATCCCGTTTTACAGAAAAAATCCACGTGACGAAAAAACGAAGGGTAAAAAACTTCCCTGACCCGATTGAGGTTCGGATAGGATTTTTTGGGTATGAAACTAACCAATGACGGCTTAAAGCCGTCATAGCTGTAGAACTCACAGATACCTTCGTTTTGACAGGTTATGGCTCCCGTAACTCTAAACGAGCCAAGAGTTATGGCCCTCCGAAGAATCGATTTCCACAGGGTGCAACATCTGCGGTGCAAGGTGCAACATCCGTCCAAAATGACGAAACCGTGCCGTACGACCTTTAGAAATGGGTGCATGGATTTGAAACGGACCATGGTGCACCACTCTCCAGCGATGGTAAATCATTGACCTGCCACGGGGATCCCGTTTTACAGAAAAAATCCACGTGACGAAAAAACGAAGGGTAAAAAACTTCCATGACCCGATTGAGGTTCGGATAGGATTTTTTGGGTATGAAACCAACCAGGGACGGTTGAAAGCCGTCATAGCTGTAGAACTCACAGATACCTTCGTTTTGACTGGCTATGGCTCCCGTAACTCTAAACGAGCCAAGAGTTATGGCCCTCCGAATAATCGATATCCATAGGGTGCAACATCTACGGTGCAAGGTGCAACATCCGTCCAAAATGACGAAACCGTGCCGTACGACCTTTAGAAATGGGTGCATGGATTTGAAACGGTGCAGTACCATGGTGCAGCACTCTCCTGTGATGGTAAATCATTGACCAGCCACGGGGATCCCGTTTTTACAGAAAAAATCCACGTGACGAAAAAACGAAGGGTAAAAAACTTCCATGACCCGATTGAGGTTCAGATAGGATTTTTTGGGTATGAAACTAACCAGTGACGGCTGAAAGCCGTCATAGCTGTAGAACTCACAGATACCTTCGTTTTGACTTGTTATGGCTCCCGTAACTCTAAACGAGCCAAGAGTTATGGCCCTCCGAAGAATCGATATCCACAGGGTGCAACATCTACGGTGTAAGGTACAACATCCGTCCAAAATGACGAAACAGTGCCGTACGACCTTTAGAAATGATTGCAAGGATTTGAAACATTGCAGTGCCATGGTGCACCACTCTCCAGCGATGGTAAATCATAGACCAGCCACGGGGATCCCATTTTACAGAAAAAATCCACGTGACGAAAAAACGAAGGCTAAGAAACTTCCTTGACCCGATTGAGGTTCGGATAGAATTTTTTGGGTATGAATCTAACCAGTGACGGCTGAAAGCTGCCATAGCTGTAGAAATCACAGATACCTTCGTTTTGACTGGTTATGGCTCCCATAATGCTAAACGAGCAAAGAGTTATGGCCCTCCGAAGAATCGATATCCACCGGGTGCAACATCTACGGTGCAAGGTGTAACATCCGTCCAAAATGACGAAACAGTGCCGTACGACCTTTAGAAATGAGCGCATGGATTTCAAACATTGCAGTACCATGGTGCACCACACTCCAGCGATGGTAAATCATAGACCAGCCACGGGGATCCCGTTTTACAGAAAAAATCCACGTGACGAAAAAACGAAGGGTAAAAAACTTCCTTGACCCGATTGAGGTTCGGATAGGATTTTTTGGGTATGAATCTAACCAGTGTTTGCACAAAAAATGGACAAACACCTCCAAGTCGTATTATTTAGCTGATTATATGTGATTTTCAATGATTTTAGATGAGTATGTAAATATGAAAGAAGTAGGAGCTGAAATGTAAAAGACGCGCAGATTTATAGTGGTTCGGCCAGAATGTGCCTACGTCCACTTTATATGTTATTATCTTCTTTCTTTCAGATTACAAGTACAATGGTTCGCATACAAGTATATGAAAGCAGTTTGAAAGTTCCTTCCTTGCTTGAGCTCTCAAACTTGTCCCCCATTGTTGTACCCCTGCCCCTCTATTTATAGAATGAGGCAGGGGGCAGGGGTCTTGGAAGTATATAACTGCTGGTGGGCCCGGGCTGAAGAGATCTGGGCTGGCAACTGTGTTGGTTCGGCGAGCTTCATTCGGTGGTGAGGTTGGCCGGTGGTAGCCTCGTTCGGTAGGGAGATGCTGGAGTTTGGACCGGTGGTGCCTGGTCCGGCTATGGTGGTCCGGTGATGGGTGGATATGTGCCATTCGGTACTGGGCTTACATGGAGTTGGTTTGGTCTTGGAGGTGAGTTGGTTCGGTGGAGATGGGGAAGGTGGTTCGGCAATAGCGTGGTCCGGCGGTGGTATTCGGTGGGGCTTGGACCGGCTATGCCGAATGGCCGAAGGAGCATGGGACTGCCGGATGGATCATGGCACATGGAGCTTGGTCCGGCTATGCTGAGTGTGTATGAGCAGATGGGAACGCTGAATGGACAGTTGTCAATGAAGACGCCGAATGGCTTGCGTACATGGAGCGTACATGGAGGTGCCGAATGGAGCTTGTGGGGTATCGCCGAACGAGGATGGAGATTGCGATCCAGGATGGAACCGACGCCTATTGGTCTCGAGGTCTCCTGTGTGAGAATTTGCCCAACAATTGCCCCCCAAAGTGGGGTACGTGCTTGCATGTGCCGCGCTTTGTTTTTCTGTGGTGGGAAGGCTTGTTTCGTAACGTCATGGGCTGGATGTTCGTATCCTGCTGCTGTCCTGCAAAGGAATTTAATTTATAGTTTTAGTGCGGTTCCAGGTAACGATCGTTCGGGATCGAGATATTTGAGATGAAGCTAATCGTGTCGTTATGGACGAGCAAGTTTGCCCCGAAGGGGCTTAGCATTGTCGATGCCAGGTTTACGTTTGAGTGGATCCCCGGGTCGTTTGCCAAGGTGGTTCATCGCCAGCTCAGAGCATGCCTAGGGATCGTTCGCGATCCGGTACATGTGTAAGTAGCATGGCCATTTCATAATTATCAAATATCCATTTGACCGATGAGCTTAAAAAGGGGTGTCAAAGCGTAAATTCTCACGACGATAGGGTTAGTAGCCATTCAGAGCGTGCCTGTGGACCATACGAGGTCGCGTACACGTGTAAACGATTTAATTCACATCGGTGAGGATTTTACGACTTATTCATCGTTATCATAATCTTATTTTATTAGTTAGTTCTGGAGTTCGGTACTTATCTGAGGGAGGCGCTTTGCACGCCACTAGTTCCTGGTCTTGGTCGGTAGAGAGTGAGTTTCACTCGGTTTTTGGTTGGTCCAGCTATTCCCATTCGGCTTCTGGTGGTCCGGTATCATTGGTCCGGTGGGACGAATCGTTCGGTTCGGTGGTTCTGAGTTCGCCTATATATAGAGGCCGTACCCCCTTGTTTTTCTTTACCGAACCAACAAGCGCCAAATCAATTCATTGCCGAACCAAGTGTTTGCCAAACTTATACCGAACCAGGTATATACTTATTGCCGAATACCCTCGTATGTCTTCGTTTCACCGAATGGGACTGCGGCCTTGGGTCCGAATGTCTTGTGTACCGAATGCACTCGATATAGTACCACCGAATGGACATGATGACCGAATGGGATGGAAACCGAATGAACTTGGAAACCGAATGAACTTGGAAACCGAATGAACTTGTGAACTTGAAGACTTTAGTTTGCGAATGAAATCCCACACTCGCACGCACTTGTTTGTTTACTTTTCTACGTTCCTTGTTCTAATATTAAGTTTTTCTTGTGCTGCAGAAAATGTCTCGCAAAGCGGAAACACGATCGGACAGAAAGAAGTCTAGAGGCACAGGAGAGCCTTCTTCTTCCTTGCCCCCAGTCCAACCAGGATCCGGGCAACATCGGCCTATTCCGAGGTCTTTAGTGGATGGATACGGTCCACAGGAACTTTTGATCTCCCCCCCTGATTGCTTTCCCAGCTCCCTAAAGGAGGAGCAACTTGACGTAATATCCCGTTCCTTTGGGATAGACAGGGCTCTTATGCTGTTGCCGGGAGAGGGGGTCATGCCATATGATCCCCCTGAGGGATATTTTGCTTTCAGTCGATACCATTGTATGTGCGGGGCTATTCCTCCAGTCAACACCTGGATACTAAGCTTTGTCACTTATCTGAAAGTGGCTCCATTCCAGCTCCAGCCCAATTCTTACGCCATTTTGGTATGCTTGTATGCTATCTTCCAAAAGAGGTATGGGCGTGCTCCTTCCAATCGAGAAATACGATATCTGTACAATCTGAGGGGATATAGGAAGGGGTCCCCATACATTAGCTTGGAGTCATCTGTTTCCTTCAAGTCGGTCTTGGATTTATACTCGAAGTATAGCATGTTCAAGAAGGAATGGTTTTTTGTCAGAGATGATTCCGTCTCCATTCGCCGATTCACCTCCGGATGTAAGTCAAAACTCTACTCATAATTATTGTCTTGGTTGCAATTCTCTTTCTCAAGCGCTTTTATTTCTTGCTAGCGACAGGTAGTTTTGCGGTCGTGGAAGACGATCGCTTAGTTCAGATGGCAGCTGAAATTGAAGCTATTTCTGGCAGAGACAGATCGGCTGCTTATTTGATTAGGAACGCCAGGCTTTTGATGTACAATTTGATTCTCCCAAATCAGTCCGTAGTCAAGCAGAGAGACACGGCAGAAGAGAAGGCTGTCCAGCCTAAAGGAGGGGTGACAGCGAAGGGTGGCAAGAGGAAGTCCTTTGCTCAACGTCCCGTCGTAGGAGGCAAGAAACTTAAGGAGTCCGATGGCCCTTCTCCTAGTACTTGCCCGATTATTCCAGAGGAGGAAGGTGTAGAAGAGGAGGAAGGTGTAGAAGAGGAGGAAGGAGGCGAAGTTGGAGAAGGGTCAGAGGATGGAGGAGATGGCGACGGGCAGGGAGGTAGTCGCGTGGTTGCCTTAACCTCTGAGCAAGACCTTGCACTGGATGAGGCTCTCCGTCAGGCCTTCGGGGATTCGGAGGGAGAGTCAGAAACGGAGAAGGCAAAGGAAACCGGCAAAGCTGTAGCTGGCGTTGACCCGTCTTCTAAGGGTTCCTCAGCTAGGGTGACTCCGGCGATGCAAGGTGAACTTTTGTCTTCTGCCGATTCCATTTTCGATAGGGACTTAGAAATTTTTTACGGTTCACTCCCGTCCTGGAATGAGATCCAGGACTTATTGCAGTATCCCACTCCTCCGCCGGGTTTGTATAATAGACGTGTCTTCTTCTTTTTTTTTTTTTTTTTTTTTAACTTAACACATTTCTTGAATTGTGGATTATTGTATGTTCGTAACACTTATTCTTCATTCCAGGGGCAGGCCAGGTGGTTAACCCGTCACATGTTCGACACTGCCTTGAACACTTCAAGTCGAGGAGAGCTTCTGTGAAGTCCTCTACTGGTCGCACTGGGGATGTAGTCAGTTATCGCCCTCTTCTTGGGGTCATTGAAGAGGGCATTCGAAAAAAGAAGCGGAGCCGTTCCTTATTTGAGTCTTCCCCTGCTTCGCAGCTTCCTACTCAGCCTCCTCCTACTCAGCCTCCTCGTGATACTACGGAGGAGAGCACGGAATCTGGTCCCCCTCCTCCTCCTTTCAAGAGTCCTACTATTATTCGCATAAGGCGTCCTGATGTGCCTCGCCCCGTGCCTCGTGACCCTTTTGCCGGCCATCCTGATTTAGATCCAAGCTCTCAGGACATTTCATTTGATGAGGCCACTGGCGAGCACCTCCTTCCCCGCAACCCTATGGTAAGAGTGCTGGACGAGGCCAAGTCTTTAGATCTTGATTTACTTACTACACGGGTAGTCACCATGGGGGATGAGGCCAAGGCTAATATCGATCGGGTGGCCGCAGAGACCAAGAAGTTAATGGAGCATCACGCTAAGTTGGTCAAGGCCGGGGAAGAGATCGGGAGTCCTAACATTCGGTTGAGGTTAAAGGTTGCCGACCAGGCCAAGCAGCTTGCTGACCAAGCCATCCAGATTTCCCAGCATGAGGAAGCCTCCAGGCGGCTGAAAGAGACCATGGAGAAGGCCAGTAGGGCGGAATTACGGAAGATGGAGGTCGCCTGCAGGGAACGGATTAACATGGCTATTACAACGGTGGATGAGGTTCGAAATGCAGATCTCGAGCGGGTAGAGGAGTTGTCTGGGAGGCTCGAGGCTGCGGAGATGGCTCAGGCCGAGTTGAAGGAGGAGATGGAGGAGATGAGGAGGTCCCTCAAGTTGAAGGGGGAGGAAATGAGGAGGTCGCTCCAGGCTGACTGCTTAAGGTACCAATCAGAGAGGGACGTCGCCGTTGCCAAGTTGCAAGCTTCTGAGGCCCGGATGAGGGAGTTTGAGGAGAATGAGGGGATGATGGACGAGATGCTGCAGGACCTGCACTTCCACACTTGGAAGGAGGGCGGCTTATCTTGGATGGATGACTACCCTCGGGTCATAGCCAAGATATATCTCCAGGCTCTAGAGGAGGCCAGGATTAACGCGGGCAAAGAAGGCGGAGAGGCTTTCAGTCTGGATGCGGTTACTGCTCAGTTCTCGAAGGAGGAACAAGCGGCGGTGAAGGAGGGGATGCGGCTGCTGGCTGCAGAGGAAGCGGGCGTGCAGTTGGATGACGAGGATCAAGCGGCGGATGCTGGTGAGTTATTCTTTTCCCTTTCATTTTTCTCTGTGTTTCCATAACTTGATCGTTCGTTTAATGAATTCCTCTTCTGATCTGGACAGGTGGGACTTCTGATCCACATGCTGGGGGCCCTGATCCTGCGGCTAAGTAGACTGGGGGAGTTGATGATGGAGTGTGGATGCAGCTGCCATCTTTTTGTTTCTTTTTATCACTGTTTACGTTAGTCATTTGATATGCGACTGTAATAAAATTATTTACAATGAATAACTTCATGTGATTTCATGATATAAGCTGATTTTGTTATGTTTGAACGTTGTCGTCATCCTGATGTGCTGCGTGAGAAATATAACTATGTATATGCCTGTGATTCTAGTTGTGTTTGATGCTAAGTTTTTGCTAGAAATATAATTTCATGCGTTGCAATGTTATTGTACGAACAAGCTATAGTTACGTATTTATGTATAAGAAAAGAGAGTACCGCCCTTCATGTTTTATTCGCAGGCGGTAGCTTTGAGTGTCATGTGAAACTGTTCACGGATACAGCTGAGTACCCTGCCACCCAGTACGCAGGCTTAGATTCTCATGAGTGAATGCTTCCTATTTGGTTTCCTGTACTTTAGAGTTTGTTATACAGGGTAGGAGAATATTAAATGAAATGGAAATGTAGTAAACGTAAAACTTCCAGTCACGGAAGGCCGTCGATGTGCTTAAGTTCGTGGCAAACGGGTTTTGTAGTCACTTTCCCTAGCTGTGGGTCTTGGAGACATTTGTCACCCATCTTACGCCTCCGCGGGGAGTTTTCTTTTTTACCACAGCCGCACTTAAGACACATCGGAGCCGAGATCGCGCACGGTAACTACCCGAACCATTATGGTCCGTAATCGTGGGTATTATTCGATTTACCGTGGCCGGCTAGCGTGGGTGCCGTTGGCCGTGAACTACCCCTGGCTGGCCACACCTTATGTTGGGGCTTAAAGTAGGTTCACAGTTACCGGCGAGCCGAACGCCGTAATGAGCTGTCATCGGCTATAGTCGGCCTTTATGATGACTTATAATCGGCTCATTACAGTTGGCTTTGAGGGCAGGCGCGCAATGAGTTAACCCGCAGCAGAGGGATGCTGGAGCAAAAGTGTCTCATTGGCGAGTGCATAGAATCGTAGCGTACCTGTTAGGCCTAGTCCAGATGAGGCCGTGGTGCGTCTTGAGCGGAGATGCCATAGGATTTTGTTCAACAGAAAGGGATAAAACTTAACAAGCAGCCAAGACATAAAGGAACAAGTTAAAAAGAGGCAAGATTTTTTAAAGTGGTTCGGCACGAAAATGCCTACGTCCACTGATTCTCTTTGTTAATTCACTTCATATGGGCAGTACAAGTTAATAAAAGTATCGACGGAGGTGTCGGATGTTCCATGCCCTCTGGAACACCTCTCCGTCCACTGTTGACAAAATGTAAGCTCCGTTGTGGAGATCTTTGTGAATTACATATGGTCCGTCCCAGATGGGGTCCAGTGCCCCGGGGCGCGGAAAGATTCGCCTGAGGACAAGATCTCCTTCTTGTAAGCTGCGATGCTTGACTTTGGAATTGTATAGTGCTGCCACTTTTTGCTTGTGAGCTGCTGCTTTGAGTGCTGCATCGCTCCTCCTTTCCTCAATCAGATCCAAAGACATGAGGAGGAGTTCTTCGTTTTCTTCTGGGTTGTAGTGGATCCTTCGGTGGGAAGGCACAATAGTCTCAACTGGGAGCATTGCCTCCGATCCATATGCCAAAGAGAAAGGAGTATGTCCCGTTGATGTTCTGAAAGAAGTGCGGTATGCCCATAGTGCCGTAGGAAGCTCGTCCACCCAAGCGCCTTTTGACTTTTCAAGTTTCTTCTTGATTAGTGTTTTGAGAATTTTGTTGACAGCTTCAACTTGTCCGTTTGCCTGAGGGTAAGCTACTGATGAGAAGCTTTTATGAATTCCATGCTCTTGGCACCAGTCGGCAAATTCTTCGCTGTCAAATTGGAGTCCGTTGTCTGATACGATCTTGAGTGGGACTCCATACCTGCACAGAATGTTTTTGATCAAGAAGTTAATAACTTTTGCTGAAGATATTTTATTTAAAGGTTCCGCTTCCACCCATTTGGTGAAATAATCGACTGCCACTATAGCATATTTGGCCCCGCCTCGGCCCGTTGGCAGTTCACCAATTAAGTCAATTCCCCATACAGCAAAGGGCCAAGGGCTGGTCATTTGAGTAATTTCGTTTGTGGGCAGTCGAGGAATCTTGGCGAACTTCTGACATCTGTCGCATTTCTTAACGAAGTCTAGGGCATCTTTGTTTAGTGCGGGCCAGTAATATCCATATCGGAGTATCTTTCTTGCCAAAGCCTGCCCTCCAGTGTGATCTCCGCATCCTCCCTGATGGATGTTTGTTAATATCTCCTTGGCTTCCCTCCCGGCGACGCATCTTAATAAGGGGCTAGAGAAGCCACGCCGGTAGAGGATGCCTTCTTGTATTGTGTAGTGGGGAACTATCCTCAAGATCTTCTTGGCGTCGTCACGCCTGTCGGGTAGTATGCCATCTTGCAGATATTTCCGGATAGGAGTCATCCAGGTTCCTTCTTCGATTGTAGTTATCAGATTCACCTGTTCGAAACTTGGGGCTAGCTGCCTTGAGATTGCTAGTGCTCCGGAAATGGTGCTATTCTTCATACTAGCTTGCTTTGCAAGTTCATCTGCCTCTTGGTTTTCTTCTCGGGGAACGTGTTTGATTAGATAGTGGTCCAATTGATCGAGAAGCAGTTTAGTTTTCTTTAGATATGCTGTGAGTCGTTCTCCTCGAGTCTGGAATTCTCCTAGTACCTGGTTTACGATAAGCTGAGAATCACTATGAAGGCATAAGGAATTGATTCCAATTTCTAGGGCAAGTTCCAATCCCGCTATTACTGCTTCGTATTCAGCATCGTTGTTAGTGGTCGTGAACTCCAACCTTAATGCGTAGTATAACTTTCTCCCTCTGGGGGTGATGATCACAATACCTGCCCCCGAGCCTTGTTCGTTCGATGCTCCGTCTACAAAGAGGTTCCACTTGATGCTTTTTGCTACTTCGGATTGTTCCTTGCCTTCGTTGATAGTGAATTCGGCAATGAAATCAGCCATGGCTTGTCCTTTGATAGCGGTGCGAGGATGATAGGTGATATCATACTGACTTAGTTCGATGCACCATTTGAGGAGTCGCCCAGAAGTGTCAGGACGATGGAGCACTTGTCTTAGTGGTTGATCGGTTAGAACCCTGATGGAGTGAGACTGGAAGTAGTGTCGCAGTTTCCGTGACGCGGTCAATAAACAATACGCTAACTTCTCGAGTTTAGGATATCTGGTCTCTGCCCCTGTAAATCTCTTACTTACAAAGTAAACTGGGCGTTGTGTGCGGTCTTCTTCCCTTACCAAGGCGGCGCTTAGAGCATGAGATGATACAGCGAGGTATAGGTATAACACTTCACCTTCATTTGGAGTTGAGAGTACTGGTGGTTTCTGAAGGTGTTCGATTAGGTTGAGGAAGGCTTTTAAGCATTCGTCGGTCCACTCGAACCTCCCTTTATCTTTCTTGAGAGCTTCGAAGAAAGGGACACACTTGTCAGTCGCCTTAGAAATGAATCTGCTTAGGGCGGCCACCTTTCCGTTTAGGCTCTGCATTTCTTTTCGAGTGGAAGGTATCCTTATTTCTTTTAGAGCCCGGATTTGTTCAGGGTTTGCCTCGATTCCTCTGGCGTGGACGATAAATCCTAAGAATTTTCCCGATGATACTCCGAAGGAGCACTTTAAAGGATTCAGCTTCATTCCGTATTGGCGAAGTACCTGAAACATCTCGTCCAGATGGCTTACATGGTCGTCGGCTTTCCTGGATTTTACCAACATGTCATCCACATACACTTCCATAGTTCGTCCTATTAGTTCTGCAAACATCTTGTTGACGAGGCGTTGATAGGTAGCTCCAGCATTTTTGAGTCCAAAAGGCATGACTTTGTAACAATATAATCCGCGGTCAGTGATGAAGCTAGTGTGGTCTTGATCGGGAGCGTGCATGGGAATCTGGTTATATCCGGAGTATGCATCCATAAAAGACAGGAGTTCGTGCCCGGCTGTGCTGTCTACAAGTTGGTCAATTCGGGGAAGTGGGAAGCAATCTTTCGGGCAAGCGTCATTCAGATTGGAGAAGTCAATACATGTTCGCCACTTTCCATTGGCCTTTTTTACTAGCACTGGGTTAGCAATCCATTCTGGGTAGATGGCTTCCCGTATGAAGCCATTAGCAAGTAGATTCTTTACTTCCTCATCAAGGGCTGCTGATCGCTCTGCTCCCATGCTCCTCTTTTTCTGCTTTACTGGTACCTTGGTGGGATCGATGTTCAACATGTGGCATGCAATGTCTGGGGAGATCCCTGTCATATCGGCATGTGTCCATGCAAATACATCTAAGTTGTGGCGGAGGAAGTCGATGAGTTGATCTTTCAATTCTGTTTTTAGCTGAGATCCGATTTTTAACAGTCTACTTGAATCGTGCTTATCTACAGATACGAATTCCATAGCCTCTACAGGCTCGGCGGTAGCCTCCTCCTCTTTATCCCTGGGGTCTAGTTCGTTGAAGGGATCGCTTGTGTATCGAAGAGGAGGGGCTTTCTTTAGTTGCTATGCCTCCAAGCTTTTTATGCAGAGAGTAGTCTCTGCATCTTTTCCTTTATTCTTCGTGCGGTTGTTGCGAAGCTCAGTCACATAGCAGTCCCGGGCAGCATCTTGATCTCCTTCTACTTCCCCTACTCCGTTGTCCGTTGGAAATTTCATCTTCAGGCACCAGGGGGCTAAGACAATTTGGAAGTCAGACAAGGCTGGTCTTCCCAGGAAGGCATTGTAAGCCGAGTGGCTTTCTATTAGTACGAACGTTTGTTTTCGCACCACGGAGCGGGGATGACTTCCTATTTCGACGAAGAGGTCGAGTTGCCCGAGGGGCATTTTTGCATCTCCAGTGAAACCGTGCAGTGGTTTGTCGCAGGGAGACACATCCTTCATTGATAACTTCATTTTGTCGAAAGCATGCTTGAATAGGATGTTTACGGAGCTTCCCGTGTCTATTAGAATCCGAAAAACTTTAGCTGGACCGAACCAGGCAGAGATGACCATAGGATCCATATGTGGGTACTGCCTTCCTTCCAAATCACGCCTACTGAATACTATGTCATCGTTTTCTTTTCGTTTCGGGTGGTGTTCCTCTGTAATAGAGTTAACATAGCCTTCAGCATTTCTAAGTGACTTGCCATACCTTTCCATCTCTGCCCAACTTCTGTCGGCGATGTGTGGTCCTCCTGAGATGGTAAGGACCACTATCTTCTCTTGATTAGAGCCACTGGTGTTGTGATTGTTGCGATTCCCTCTGCCTACTTCTGGGAGGGGTTGCTTTGAGTTCTCATTGACAGGAGTTGGAGTCCTGTTCTGACTTTTCACATAGCGTTCCAGTCTTCTTCTTCTAATGTGCTCTTCGATCAAGTCCCGGAGATGGTGGCATTCATTGGTGTCATGTCCGTGGGATTCGTGAAAACGACAGAACTTTCCGGACTTGAGTGCGTTATCTGATTCTTTCTTGTGCGGGGGGCGCTTGTATCCGAGTTCGCCCTGAGTGGCTAGGTAGATGTTTTCGATTGTTTCATTCAAAGGAGTGTAAGAGTCAAATCTCGGTCCCGGACGATATTGGCGCTTTTCGGCCTTCCTGCCCCCGGCGTTGTCTCTAGATTCATTTCTTCGAGCGTCCTTAGCCGCCGTGGGAACCTTGTCCTGAACTGGCTTACCTTGTTGCCCTGACTGCCTCTCCGTAGCAGCGTCTTCAAGCCTCATATACTTTCCAGCCTCATGGAAGAAATCAGGCAAGGTAGCTGGTTTTTCCTTAGTTAATCTTCTGGCAAACTTGGTGTCTGGATGTACACCACTACAGAGGGCCATTAGAGTGAGTTTTTCATCGGCATCTTGAACTGCTGCCGCTGCGGCGTTGAACCGTGTTAGATATTGTTGTAGTGTTTCTCCGGATTTTTGTTTGACATTGGATAGAGAATAAGCATCCTTGGGTTGTTCCACATGGATGCGGAACTGGCTGATAAACCTTTCTTTCAACATCTCCCTTGAGCTGATGGATCCTTGGGGTAGATGGCAGAACCAGGAGGTAGCTAGATCTGCTAGGAACAGCGGAAAGCATTTACATAACACTCCTTCTGTTGCTCCACTCATGAGCATATGCTGGGTGTATCTCTGTAAGTGTACGACGGGGTCGGAAGTTCCTTTGTAAGGTTCCATGGTTGGCATTTTCCATTCCCGGGGAGTGATGGCAGTTTCGATATTTCGGGTGAAGGGGCTGGTGACCCTAGCGCCTATTCCCCGGTCCCTTTGCTCCCGTTGGACACATTCTCTGAATAATCGTGCCATTCGTTCGTCAGAATTTGGAGCGGACAAAAATGAGCTTGGCTCTTCCCTGCGGGATCTATCTCGTCCAGATGACCGGTAGGGATGGTACAGTCTATCACTTCTAGCGTTATCCAGTGGTTGTCTCTGGCTGCTCGGATGCATGCTAGGACCAGCTACAGTTGCCCCCTGCCTTGATCTTCCCCTGTGGAGTTCTGCTTCGGGCATATCCATGGGGTCAACTTCGGGCTGGGTCCTAGCTCGGCTCCGTTCAGCGGGGTTTCTATGATTAGGTGGCATGACTGGCTCAGCTACATCCGACCCTCGTCTGGCACCTCCCCCACTGGGTTCGGTTCCAAGTGCTTCCTCGAGTCGGAGTTCGGGCTGAGTCCGGGCTCGGCCCCTATCATTGTTGTTCCTGTGGGTAGCTTCTTCGAAAAGAGAAGACCTTTGTTGCCTCCGAGATCCTCCAGATTGGGATTCACCCCATGATTCAGTGTTGCGGTTGGATTCTTCAGCATCCCTTAAGCGTGACATGAGTTGGTCCACCAAAGCCTCTTGTTGGGATGTGAAGCGGTTAGTTACTTCAGCCACAACTCTATCCAGATCTGCCCTAGTGATTGGTTGTTCCGTAGTGGGACCAGTTGGATTTTCCTGATTTTCATCTGGTACTGCTGTTGAAGTGGGCAGATCTGCGATTGCAGGATCCGGAAGGAGGCTGCTAGTTGCGATGTTCTTTCCTTTGTTAGCATCCTTTCTCTGTATGGAAGGCATGATTTCTAAGTAACGAGCGATGTTGTTAGGAAGAAGGTTGAGTGGGAGAAGATGAAGCCTGAAGAAGGTTGAGTGAGAGAAGATGAAGCCTGAGTTCAACTCTCAGTGAAAGCACCAAAAATGTTTGCACAAAAAATGGACAAACACCTCCAAGTCGTATTATTTAGCTGATTATATGTGATTTTCAATGATTTTAGATGAGTATGTAAATATGAAAGAAGTAGGAGCTGAAATGTAAAAGACACGCAGATTTATAATGGTTCGGCCAGAATGTGCCTACGTCCACTTTATATGTTATTATCTTCTTTCTTTCAGATTACAAGTACAATGGTTCGCATACAAGTATATGAAAGCAGTTTGAAAGTTCCTTCCTTGCTTGAGCGCTCAAACTTGTCCCCCATTGTTGTACCCCTGCCCCTCTATTTATAGAATGAGGCAGGGGGCAGGGGTCTTGGAAGTATATAACTGCTGGTGGGCCCGGGCTGAAGAGATCTGGGCTGGCAACTGTGTTGGTTCGGCGAGCTTCATTCGGTGGTGAGGTTGGCCGGTGGTAGCCTCGTTCGGTAGGGAGATGCTGGAGTTTGGACCGGTGGTGCCTGGTCCGGCTATGGTGGTCCGGTGATGGGTGGATATGTGCCATTCGGTACTGGGCTTACATGGAGTTGGTTTGGTCTTGGAGGTGAGTTGGTTCGGTGGAGATGGGGAAGGTGGTTCGGCAATAGCGTGGTCCGGCGGTGGTATTCGGTGGGGCTTGGACCGGCTATGCCGAATGGCCGAAGGAGCATGGGACTGCCGGATGGATCATGGCACATGGAGCTTGGTCCGGCTATGCTGAGTGTGTATGAGCAGATGGGAACGCTGAATGGACAGTTGTCAATGAAGACGCCGAATGGCTTGCGTACATGGAGCGTACATGGAGGTGCCGAATGGAGCTTGTGGGGTATCGCCGAACGAGGATGGAGATTGCGATCCAGGATGGAACCGACGCCTATTGGTCTCGAGGTCTCCTGTGTGAGAATTTGCCCAACAACCAGTGACGGCTGAAAGCCGTCATAGCTGTAGAACTCACAGATACCTTCCTTTTGACTGGTTATGGCTCCCGTAACTCCAAACGAGCCAAGAGTTATTGCCCTCCGAATAATCGATATCCATAGGGTGCAACATCTACGGTGCACGGTGCAACATCCGTCCAAAATGACGAAACCGTGCCGTACGACCTTTAGAAATGGGTGCATGGATTTGAAACGGTGCAGTACCATGGTGCACCACTCTCCAGCGATGGTAAATCATTGACCAGCCACGGGGATCCCGTTTTTACAGAAAAATGCACGTGAGGAAAAAACGAAGGGTAAAAAACTTCCATGACCCGATTGAGGTTCGGATAGGATTTTTTGGGTATGAAACTAACCAGTGATGGCTGAAAGCCGTCATAGCTGTAGAACTCATAGATACCTTCGTTTTGACTGGTTATGGCTCCCGTAAATCTAAACGAGCCAAGAGTTATGGCCCTCCGAAGAATCGATATCCACAGGGTGCAACATCTACGGTGGAAGGTGCAACTTCCGTCCAAAATGACGAAACAGTGCCGTACGACCTTTAGAAATGAGTGCATGGATTTGAAACATTGCAGTGCCATGGTGCACCACTCTCTAGCGACGGTAAATCATAGACCAGCAACGGGGATCCCGTTTTACAGAAAAAATCCACGTGACGAAAAACGAAGGGTAAAAAAACTTCCTTGACCCGATTGAGGTTCGGATAGGATTTTTTGGGTATGACTCTAACCAGTGACGGCTTAAAGCTGCCATAGCTGTAGAACTCACAGATACCTTCGTTTTGACTGGTTATGGCTCCCGTAACTCTAAACGAGCCAAGAGTTACGGCCCTCCGAAGAATCGATATCCATAGTGTGCAACCTCTACGGTGCAAGGTGCAACATCCGTCCAAAATGACGAAACAGTGCCGTACGACCTTTAGAAATGAGTGCATGGATTTGAAACATTGTAGTATCATGGTGCACCACTCTCCAGGAATGTTAAATCATTGACCAGCCACGGGGATCCCGTTTTTACAAAAAAAATCCACCTGAGGAAAAAACGAAGGGTAAAAAACTTCCATGACCCGATTGAGGTTCGGATAGAATTTTTTGGGTATGAAACTAACCAGTGATGGCAGAAAGCTGTCATAGCTGTATAACTCACAGATACCTTCGTTTTGACTGGTTATGGATCCCGTAACTCAAAACGAGCCAAGAGTTATGGCCCTTCGAATAATAGATATCCATAGGGTGCAACATCTACGGCGCAAGGTGCAACATCCGTCCAAAATGACGAAACCGTGCCGTACGACCTTTAGAAATGGGTGCATGGAATTGAAACGGTGCAGTACCATGGTGCACCACTCTCCAGCGATGGTAAATCATTGACCAGCCACGGGGATGCCGTTTTACAGAAAAAATCCACGTTACGAAAAAACGAAGGGTAAAAAACTTCCATGACCCGATTGAGGTTCGGATAGGATTTTTTGGGTATGAGACTAACCAGTGACGGCTGAAAGCCGTCATAGCTGTAGAACTCACAGATACCTTCGTTTTGACAGGTTATGGGTCCCGTAACTCTAAACGAGCCAAGAGTTATGGCCCTCCGAATAATCGATATCCAAAGGGTGCAACATCTGCGGTGCAAGGTGCAACATCCGTCCAAAATGACGAAACCGTGCCGTACGACCTTTAGAAATGGGTGCAGTGATTTGAAACATTGCAGTGCCATGGTGCACCACTCTCCAGCGATGGTAAATCATTGACCAGCCACGGGGATCCCGTTTTACAGAAAAAATCCACGTGACGAAAAAACGAAGGGTAAAAAACTTCCGTGACCCGATTGAGGTTCGGATAGGATTTTTTGGGTATGAAACTAACCAGTGACGGCTGAAAGCTGTCATAGATGTAGAACTCACAGATACCTTCATTTTGACTGGTTATGCCTCCTGTAACTCTAAACGAGCCAAGAGTTATGGCCCTCCGAAGAATCGATATCCATAGGGTGCAACATCTACGGTTCAAGGTGCAACATCCGTCCAAAATGACGAAACCGTGCCGTACGACCTTTAGAAATGAATGCATGGATTTGAAACGATGCAGTACCGTGGTGCACCACTCTCCAGCGATGGTAAATCATTGACCAGCCACGGGGATCCCGTTTTACAGAAAAAATCCACGTGACGAAAAAACGAAGGGTAAAAAACTTCCATGACCCGATTGAGGTTCGGATAGGATTTTTTGGGTATGAAACTAACCAGTGACGGCTAAAAGCCATCATAGCTGTAGAACTCACAGATACCTTCTTTTTGACTATTTATGGCTCCCGTAACTCGAAATGAGCCAAGAGTTATGGCCCTCCGAAAAATCGATTTCCACAGGGTGCAACATCTGCGGTGCAAGGTGCAACATCCATCCAAAATGACGAAACCGTGCCGTACGACCTTTAGAAATGGGTGCATGGATTTGAAACAGTGGAGTACCATGGTGCACCACTCTCCAGCGATGGTAAATCATTGACCAGCCCCGGGGATCCCGTTTTACAGAAAAAATCCACGTGACGAAAAAACGAAGGGTAAAAACTTCCTCGACCCGATCGAGGTTCGGATAGGATTTTTTTGGTATGAAACTAACCAGTGACGGCTGAAAGCAGTCATGGCTGTAGAACTCACAGATACCTTCGTTTTGACTGGTTATGGCTCCCGTAACTCTGAACGAGCCAAGAGTTATGGCCCTCCGAATAATCGATATCCAAAGAGTGCAACATCTGCGGTGCAAGGTGCAACATCCGTCCAAAATGACGAAACAGTGTCGTACGACCTTTAGAAATGGGTGCAGGGATTTGAAACGGTGCAGTACCATGGTGCACACTCTCCAGCGATGGTAAATCATTGACCAGCCACGGGGATCCCGTTTTACAGAAAAAATCCACGTGATGAAAAAACAAAGGGTAAAAAACATCCATGACCCGATTGAGGTTCGGATAGGATTTTTTGGGTATGAAACTAACCAGTGACGGCTGAAAGCGGTCATAGCTGTAGAACTCACAGATACCTTCGTTTTGGCTGGTTATGTCTCCCGTAACTTTAAACGAGCCAAGAGTTATGGCCCTGCGAATAATCGGTATACATAGGGTGCAACATCTACGGTGCAAGGTGCAACATCCGTCCAAAATGACGAAATCGTGCCGTACGACCTTTAGAAATGGGTGCATGGATTTGAAACGGTGTAGTACCATGTTGCACCACTCTCCAGTAATGGTAAATCATTGACCAGCCACGGGGATCTCGTTTTTACAGAAAAAATCCACGTGAGGAAAAAACGAAGGGTAAAAAACTTCCATGACCCGATTGAGGTTCGGATAGGATTTTTTGGGTATGAAACTAACCAGTGATGGCTAAAAGCCGTCATAGCTGTAGAACTCATAGATACCTTCGTTTTGACTGGTTATGGCTCCCGTAACTCTAAACGAGCCAAGAGTTATGGCCCTGCGAAGAATCGATATCCATTGGGTGCAACATCTACGGTGCAAGGTGCAACATCCGTCCAAAATGACGAAACGGTGCCGTACGACCTTTAGAAATGAGTGCATGGATTTGAAACATTGCAGTGCCATGGTGAACCACCCTCCAGCGATGGTAAATCATAGACCAACCACGGGGATCCCGTTTTACTGAAAAAATCCACGTGACGAAAAAACGAAGGGTAAAAAACTTCCTTGACCCGATTGAGATTCGGATTGGATTTTTTGGGTATGAATCTAACCAGTGACGGCTGAAAGCTGCCATAGCTGTAGAACTCACAGATACCTTCATTTTGACTGGTTATGGCTCCCGTAACTCTAAACGAGCCAAGAGTTATGGCCCTCCGAAGAATCGATATCCACAGGGTGCAACATCTACGGTGCAAGGTGCAACATCCGTCCAAAATGACGAAACAGTGCCGTACGACCTTTAGAAATGAGTGCATGGATTTGAAACATTGCAGTACCACGGTGCACCACTCTCCAGCGATGGTAAATCATAGACCAGCCACGGGGATCCCGTTTTACAGAAAAAATCCACGTGACGAAAAAACGAAGGGTAAAAAACTTCCTTGACCCGATTGAGGTTCGGATAGGATTTTTTGGGTATGAAACTAACCAGTAATGGCAGAAAGCTGTCATAGCTGTAGAACTCACAGATACCTTCGTTTTGACTGGTTATGGCTCCCGTAACTCTAAACGAGCCCAGAGTTATGGCCCTCCGAAGAATCGATATCCATAGGGTGCAACATCTACGGTGCAAGGTGCAAGGTGCAACATCCGTCCGAAATGACGAAACCGTGCCGTACGACCTTTAGATTTTGGTGCATGGATTTGAAACGGTGCAGTACCATGGTGCACCACTCTCCAGCGATGGTAAATTATTGACCAGCCACGGGGATCCCGTTTTACAGAAAATCAACGTGACGAAAAAACGAAGGGTAAAAAACTTCCATGACCCGATTGAGGTTCGGATAGGATTTTTTGGGTACGAAACTAACCAGTGACGGCTGAAAGCCATCATAGCTGTAGAACTCACAGATACCTTCGTTTTGACTGGTTATGGCTCACGTAACTCTAAACGATCCAAGAGATATGGCCCTCCGAAGAATCGATTGCCACTGGGTGCAACATCTGCGGTGCAAGGTGCAACATCCATCCAAAATGACGAAACGGTGTCGTACGACCTTTAGAAATGGGTGCATGGATTTGAAATGGTGCAGTACCATGGTGCACCACTCTCCCGCGATGGTAAATCATTGACCAGCCACGGGGATCCCGTTTTACGGAAAAAATCCACGTGACGAAAAAATGAAGGGTAAAAACTTCCTTGACCCGATCGAGGTTCGGATAGGATTTTTTAGGTATGAAACTAACCAGTGACGGCTAAAAGCCGTCATAGCTGTAGAACTTACAGATACCTTCGTTTTGACTGGTTATGGGTCCCGTAACTCCAAACGAGCCAAGAGTTATTGCCCTCCGAATAATCGATATCCATAGGGTGCAACATCTACGGTGCACGGAGCAACATCCGTCCAAAATGACGAAACCGTGCCGTACGACCGTTAGAAATGGGTGCATGGATTTGAAACGGTGCAGTACCATGGTGCACCACTCTCCAGCGATGGTAAATCATTGACCAGCCACGGGGATCCCGTTTTTACAGAAAAAATCCACGTGAGGAAAAAACGAAGGGTAAAAAACTTCCATGACCCGATTGAGGTTCGGAAAGGATTTTTCGGGAATGAAACTAACCAGTGACGGCTGAAAGCCGCCATAGCTATAGAACTCAAAGATACCTTCGTTTTCACTGGTTATGGCTCCCGTAACTCTAAACGAGCCAAGAGTTATGGCCCTCCGAAGAATCGATATCCACAGGGTGCAACATCTACGGTGGAAGGTGCAACATCCGTCCAAAATGACGAAACAGTGCGGTACGACCTTTAGAAATGAGTGCATGGATTTGAAACATTGCAACGCCATGGTGCACCACTCTCCAGCGATGGTAAATCATAGACCAGCCACGGGGATCCCGTTTTACAGAAAAAATCCACGTGACGAAAAAACGAAGGGTAAAAAACATCCTTGACCCGATTGAGGTTCGGATAGGATTTTTTGGGTATGAATCTAACCAGTGACGGCTGAAATCTGCCATAGCTATAGAACTCACAGATACCTTCGTTTTGACTGGTTATGGCTCCCGTAACTCGAAACGAGCCAAGAGTTATGGCCCTCCGAAGAATCGATATCCACAGGGTGCAACATCTACGGTGCAAGGTGCAACATCCGTCCAAAATGACGAAACATTGCCGTACGACCTTCAGAAATGAGTGCATGGATTTGAAACATTGCAGTACCATGGTGCACCACTCTCCAGCGATGGTAAATCATAGACCAGCCACGGGGATCCCGTTTTACAGAAAAAATCCACGTGACGATAAAACGAAGGGTAAAAAACTTCCATGACCCGATTGAGGTTCAGATAGGATTTTTTGGGTATGAAACTAACCAGTGACGGCAGAAAGCTGTCATAGCTGTAGAACTCACAGATACCTTCGTTTTAACTGGTTATGGCTCCCGTAACTCAAAACGAGCCAAGAGTTATGGCCTTTCGAATAATAGATATCCATAGGGTGCAACATCTACGGCGCAAGGTGCAACATCCGTCCAAAATGACGAAACAGTGCCGTACGACCTTTAGAAATGGGTGCATGGAATTGAAACGGTGCAGTACCATGGTGCACCACTCTCCAGCGATGGTAAATCATTTACCAGCCACGGGGATCCCGTTTTACAGAAAAATCCACGTGACGAAAAAACGAAGGGTAAAAAACTTCCATGACCCGATTGAGGTTCGGATAGGATTTTTTGGGTATGAAACTAACCAGTGACGGCTGAAAGCCGTCATAGCTGTAGAACTCACAGATACCTTCGTTTGGACAGGTTATGGGTCCCGTAACTCTAAACGAGCCAAGAGTTTTGGCCCTCCGAATAATCGATATCCAAAGAGTGCAACATCTGTGGTGCAAGGTGCAACATCCGTCCAAAATGACGAAACCGTGCCGTACGACCTTTAGAAATGGATGAAGGGATTTGAAACGGTGCAGTACCATGGTGCACACTCTCCAGCGATGGTAAATCATTGACCAGCCACGGGGATCCCGTTTTACAGAAAAAATCCATGTGACGAAAAAACGAAGGGTAAAAAAGATCCATGACCCGATTGAGGTTCGGATTGGATTTTTTGGGTATGAAACTAACCAGTGACGGCTGAAAGCGGTCATAGCTGTAGAACTCACAGATATCTTCGTTTTGACTGGTTATGGCACCCGTAACTCTAAACGAGCCAAGAGTTATGGCCCTCCGAAGAATCGATATCCACAGGGTGCAACATCTACGGTGGAAGGTGCAACATCCGTCCAAAATGACGAAACAGTGCCGTACGACCTTTAGAAATGAGTGCATGGATTTGAAACATTGCAGTGCCATGGTGCACCACTCTCTAGCGATGTAAATCATAGACCAGCCACGGGGATCCCGTTTTACAGAAAAAATCCACGTGACGAAAAAACGAAGGGTAAAAACATCCTTGACCCGATTGAGGTTCGGATAGGATTTTTTGGGTATGAATTTAACCAGTGACGGCTGAAAGCTGCCATAGCTGTAGAACTCACAGATACCTTCGTTTTGACTGGTTATGGCTCCCGTAACTCTAAACGAGCCAAGAGTTATGTCCTTCCGAAGAATCGGTATCCACAGGGTGCAACATCTACGGTGCAAGGTGCAACATCCGTCCAAAATGACGAAACAGTGCCATACGACCTTTAGAAATGAGTGCATGGATTTGAAACATTGCAGTACCATGGTGCACCACTCTCCAGCGATGGTAAATCATAGACCAGCCACGGGGATCCCGTTTTACAGAAAAAATCCACGTGACGAAAAAACGAAGGGTAAAAAACTTCCTTGACCTGATTGAGGTTCGGATAGGATTTTTTGGGTATGAAACTAACCAGTGACGGCAGAAAGCTGTCATAGCTGTAGAACTCACATATACCTTTGTTTTGACTGGTTATGGCTCCCGTAACTCTAAACGAGCCAAGAGTTATGGCCCTTCGAATAATAGATATCCATAGGGTGCGACATCTACGACGCAAAGTGCAACATCCATCCAAAATGACGAAACCCTGTCGTACGACCTTTAGAAATGGGTGCATGGAATTGAAACGGTGCAGTACCATGGTGCACCACTCTCCAGCGATGGTAAATCATTTACCAGCCACGGGGATCCCGTTTTACAGAAAAAATCCACGTGACGAAAAAACGAAGGGTAAAAAACTTCCATGACCCGATTGAGGTTCGGATAGGATTTTTTGGGTATGAAACTAACCAGTGACGGCTGAAAGCCATCATAGCTGTAGAACTCACAGATACCTTCGTTTTGACAGGTTATGGGTCCCGTAACTCTAAACGAGCCAAGAGTTATGGCCCTCCGAATAATCGATATCCAAAGAGTGCAACATCTGCGGTGAAAGGTGCAACATCCGTCCAAAATGACGAAACCGTGCCGTACGACCTTTAGAAATGGGTGCTGGGATTTGAAACGGTGCAGTACCATGGTGCACACTCTCCAGCGATGGTAAATCATTGACCAGCCACGGGGATCCCGTTTTACAGAAAAAATCCACGTGACGAAAAAACGAAGGGTAAAAAACATCCATGCCCCGATTGAGGTTCGGATAGGATTTTTTGGTAATGAAACTAACCAGTGACGGCTGAAAGCGGTCATAGCTGTAGAACTCACAGATACCTTCGTTTTTACTGGTTATGGCTCCCGTAACTTTAAACGGGCCAAGAGTTATGGCCCTCCGAATAATCGATATCCATAGGGTGCAACATCTACGGTGCAAGGTGCAACATCCGTTCAAAATGACGAAATCGTGCCGTACGACCTTTAGAAATGGGTGCATGGATTTGAAACGGTGCAGTACCATGGTGAACCACTCTCCAGCGATGGTAAATCATTGATCAGCCACGGGGATCCCGTTTTTACAGAAAAATCCACATGAGGAAAAAACGAAGGGTAAAAACTTCCATGACCCGATTGAGGTTTGGATAGGATTTTTTGGGTATGAAACTAACCAGTGATGGCTAAAAGCCGTCATAGCTGTAGAACTCATAGATACCTTCGTTTTGACTGGTTATGGCTGTTATCCCGCTTTTTGGCAAAGCCGTGATACCAAAAGATTGGTCGAAAACGGAAGACAGTTCGTCTCAGAGATTGATTATACTTCACTTTGCTATGGATATCGATGAATTTTGCCCGAGTCCGGATCAGGCCACAATTGATAGGACACGACAAGAAAGGTTGTAGGAGCCATCATTTCAAGTTTCAGGTCAATCCGAGTTCGTATGCTCAAGATATGATGGTTTCAATTTGAGGAAGATACCAATTGTTCGGTTCGTACCCATCACCTTCGAACCCACATAGTTCGAACCCATCCACGCCCTTGCCTTCGAACCCATGAAGTTCGAACCCAAACCACGATCGAACCCATCAGCTAGTGCCTGCCTCGACTCCATCGCCTTCGACTCTACCTTCGAATCCATGGCGCCACTCAGCTTCACATCCTTACTTCGAATCCATCGAGCGAGCCAGTTCGAACCGATCAAGTTCGAACCCATAGGGATTCCTTGGTTCGAATCGGTCACGTTCAAAGCCAGGAATGCTCCTTATTTCGAATCCACCGAGTCAATTGGTTTGGATGACGTGTTCGCCGTAGTTCACGGAGTCGAAGCGGTCCATTCGGAGATAAGTTAGGATCGATTCGAGAGATGCGCGCCACGTCACTGCAAACCCGCGTGCACTCATGGGTTCGAAATCATGGGTTCGAAATCATGGGTTCGAACGACTCAGCCAACCAAGAAAACTCCATTTCAAACCGATCATATCTCCCAAACCACACATCCAAATGCAACCAAATTTTCACAGTAGCTTCCATATGAGGTAAAGATTGTTCCTGCCAAGTTTCAGCTCGATTGGACCATTTCTTGATGGGTTCGAAATCACTTCTAACCGATGTCAGATCGAGACGAAACTTGGTGGGGTCGGTCGCGTGGGCCCACTCACGTGCCAGAAGAAGTCTCACGAAGTTTCAGCAAGATCTGGGCCTCCAACGCCTATAAATAGCACCCTGAAGCCTTCAGAAAGGGGGATCTTCGGACCACTTCTGCCATTGAATGCCAAGACTCTGCCGGATTCAAGTTTAACTATCAGAATCGCTGTCGTATTCAGATTTCAAAGCAATTGTCAGCTGTAATCCGTTGTAATCGATTTAATCAAGCAAAGCAATAAAGAGAAAACCTTCAAAGCGGACGTAGGCGCGAACGCCGAACCACTATAAATCCAGTTTTTGTGATTGTTGTTCGTGAATTACTGTGATTTGTTACTTAGAACTGAATTCTATATTGATTGTTGTTGAGTTCTGTGTTGTTTATTATCGAGTTAAGTACGTAAACGGGTGCTTTCGTGATATTGGGTGTTTGTGACAAATTTTGGTGCAAACATTTTGGTGCTTTCACTGAGAAGCTAATTCAGGCGAAATTGAATTTGAAGATCTAAGAGTTCAGATCTAAGAGCTATAACAAGACGAAAGACTAGAAGACAAAGGCCAGAGAGAATAGAACTTGAAGAAAATCAATAGGCTCCTTTAGAAACAAGTCAGATATCGATCCCGCATGGGGGCACCACACTCAGAGTATGTTGATCCAATCCCAGAGAAAGAGATAGAGGCCTCTGAGCAACCTGGTAAGGAATGACCGCTCAGACAGGAGGCAGGTAAAATTCCCTCATGAACTCGGGGGCAGATCGAAAACGATGAACAAGTCGCAAACTTCTCACTAGCACGGTTAAATCATTTACACATGGGAGCGATCGCGCACGATCCATAGGCATGCTCTGAATGACTACTGACCGCACCATAGTAAGGGTTTACACTTTGACATCCTCGTCTTGCTCCTGCTTTGACTTTGATTTGAACGTTCCTACTATGGAACTCGTATGATTATTGCTTTGATATTTACAACTCCGTGAAAGGATTTACTTATATGCCCGTTGGATCACGAACGGTCCGCGAGCACCTCTTGTATGGCAATGAACTGCCAAAGT
The DNA here is from genome assembly GCA_030765085.1 of Allium cepa. Classification (NCBI taxonomy): domain Eukaryota; kingdom Viridiplantae; phylum Streptophyta; class Magnoliopsida; order Asparagales; family Amaryllidaceae; genus Allium; species Allium cepa. Next base: position 28,153,959 of record CM060943.1, on the reverse strand, counting down.
CTTTGATTTAGAAACTCTCCCGAACACGAACTCCAGCAATCAAACGATCCAGGGACCCACTCGAACGTGAACCTGGTATCAACAGTATCAAGCCCCCCTGGGCACACTAATTCGCCTTCAATAGGCACACAAACAACCCAGGAACTCACCCGAATGTGACCCTGGCATCCAAAACATCAAGCCCTCCTGGGCACGCTTTCTCGCCTCGAACGGCACCCGACCGCGAATGGTCACAAATCGCCTCGAACGGCACCCGACTTCGAACAGTCACAAACTCGCCCCGAACGGCACACGATCGCGAACGGTCACAACTAACTTTACCTCAAATGGCTCGATCGCGAACGGTCGTCATTTGAGGTCCGCCTCGAACGGCACAACACACCTTACCTCAAATGGCTCGATCGCGAACGATCGTCATTTGAGGCCCGCCACCTGATTGCTGACAACTCACCTTACCTCAAATGGCTCGATCGCGAACGATTGTCATTTGAGGTCCGCCACCTGATTGCTGACTGCTACACCTTACCTTAAATGGCTCGATCGCGAACGGTCGTCATTTGAGGACCACCGCTTGACCGCGCACTGTCGCACTTTACCTCGAATGACTCGATCCCGAACGGTCGTCATTTGAAGTTGAGCGCTTGACCTTGAACGGTCGTACTTCACCACAGGTTACTCGATCTCGAACGATCGACACATGGATTTAAGCATTTGACCGGGCACTGTCGCACCTTACCTCGAATGACTCGATCGCGAACGATCGTCATTCGAAATTAGGCGCTTGACCATGAACGGCCGCGCTTTATCCCAAATAGCTCGATCCCGAACGATCGTCATTTGAGGCCATATGAAACTATAGAGTTCTTTGCAGGTTGATAATCGGATACGAACATCCAACTCAAGGCATTACCAAACACACCTTCCTACAGCAAGGCATGTTTTTGGGGGGCAAAATGTTATCCCGCTTTTTGGCAAAGCCGTGATACCAAAAGATTGGTCGAAAACGGAAGACAGTTCGTCTCAGAGATTGATTATACTTCACTTTGCTATGGATATCGATGAATTTTTCCCGAGTCCGGATCAGGCCACAATTGATAGGACACGACAAGAAATGTTGTAGGAGCCATCATTTCAAGTTTCAGGTCAATCCGAGTTCGTATGCTCAAGATATGATGGTTTCAATTTGAGGAAGATACCCATTGTTCGGTTCGAACCCATCACCTTCGAAACCATCTCCTTCGAACCCACATAGTTCGAACCCATCCACGCCCTTGCATTCGAACCCATGAAGTTCGAACCCAAACCACGATCGAACCCATCAGCTAGTGCCTGCCTCGATTCCATCGCCTTCGACTCCATCGCCTTCGAACCCACCACAATGGCCTACCTTCGAATCCATGGCGCCACTCAGCTTCGCATCCTTACTTCGAATCCATCGAGCAACCCAGTTCGAACCGATCAAGTTCGAACCCATAGGGATTCCTTGGTTCGAATCGGTCACGTTCGAAGCCAGGAATGCTCCGTATTTCGAATCCACCGAGTCAATTGGTTTGGATGACGTGTTCGCCGTAGTTCACGGAGTCGAAGCGGTCCATTCGGAGATAAGTTAGGATCGATTCGAGAGATGCGCGCCACGTCACTGCAAACCCACGTGCACTCATGGGTTCAAAATCATGGGTTCGAAATCATGGGTTCGAACGACTCAGCCAACCAAGAAAACTCCATTTCGAACCGATCATATCTCCTAAACCACACATCCAAATGCAACCAAATTTTCACAGTAGCTTCCATATGAGGTAAAGATTGTTCCTGCCAAGTTTCAGCTCGATTGGACCATTTCTTGATGGGTTCGAACTCACTTCGAACCGATGTCAGATCGAGACGAAACTTGGTGGGGTCGGTCGCGTGGGCCCACTCACGTGCCAGAAGAAGTCTCACGAAGTTTCAGCAAGATCTGGGCCTCCAACGCCTATAAATAGCACCCTGAAGCCTTCAGAAAGGGGGATCTTCGGACGACTTCTGCCATTGAACGCCAAGACTCTGCCGGATTCAAGTTTAACTATCAGAATCGCTGTTGTATTCAGATTTCAAAGCAATTGTCAGCTGTAATCCGTTGTAATCGATTTAATCAAGCAAAGCAATAAAGAGAAAACCTTCAAAGTGGACGTAGGCGCGAACGCCGAACCACTATAAATCCTGTGTTTGTGATTGTTGTTCGTGAATTACTGTGATTTGTTACTTAGAACTGAATTCTATATTGATTGTTGTTGAGTTCTGTGTTGTTTATTATCGAGTTAAGTACGTAAACGGGTGCTTTCGTACCATGGTGCACCACTCTCCAGCGATGGTAAATCATAGACCAGCCCCGGGGATCCCGTTTTACAGAAAAATCCACGTGACGAAAAAACGAAGGGTAAAAAACTTCCTTGACCCGATTGAGGTTTGGATAGGATTTTTTGGGTATGAAACTAACCAGTGACGGCAGAAAGCTGCCATAGCTGTAGAACTCACAGATACCTTCGTTTTGACTGGTTATGGCTCCCGTAACTCTAAACGAGCCAAGAGTTATGGCCCTTCGAATAATAGATATCCATAGGGTGCAACATCTACGGCGCAAGGTGCAACATCCGTCCAAAATGATGAAACCGTGCCGTACGACCTTTAGAAATGGGTGCATGGAATTGAAACGGTGCAGTTTCATGGTGCACCACTCTCCAGCGATGGTAAATCATTTACCAGCCACTTGGATCCCGTTTTACAGAAAAAATCCACGTGACGAAAAAACGAAGGGTAAAAAACTTCCATGACCCGATTGAGGTTCGGATAGGATTTTTTGGGTATGAAACTAACCAGTGACAGCTGAAAGCCGTCATAGCTATAGAACTCACAGATACCTTCGTTTTGACAGGTTATGGGTCCCGTAACACTAAACGAGCCAAGAGTTATGGCCCTCCGAATAATCGATATCCAAAGATTGCAACATCTGCGGTGCAAGGTGCAACATCCGTCCAAAATGACGAAACCATGCCGTACGACCTTTAGAAATGGGTGCAGGGATTTGAAACGGTGCAGTACCATGGTGCACACTCTCCAGCGATGGTAAATCATTGACCAGCCACGGGGATCCCATTTTACAGAAAAAATCCACGTGACGAAAAAACGAAGGGTAAAAAACATCCATGACCCGATTGAGGTTCGGATAGGATTTTTTGGGTATGAAACTAACCAGTGATGGCTGAAAGCGGTCATAGCTGTAGAACTCACAGATACCTTCGTTTTGACTTGTTATGGCTCCCGTAACTTTAAACGAGGCAAGAGTTATGGCCCTCCGAATAATCGATATCCATAGGGTGCAACATCTACGGTGCAAGGTCCAACATCCGTGCAAAATGACGAAATCGTGTCGTACGACCTTTAGAAATGGGTGCATGGATTTGAAACGGTGCAATACCATGGTGCACCACTCTCCAGCGATGGTAAATCATTGACCAGCCACGGGGATCCCGTTTTTACAGAAAAATCCACGTGAGGAAAAAACGAAGGGTAAAAAACTTCCATGACCCGATCGAGGTTCGGATAGGATTTTTTGGGTATGAAACTAACCAGTGATGGCTAAAAGCCATCATAGCTGTAGAACTCATAGATACCTTCGTTTTGACTGGTTATGGCTCCCGTAACTCTAAACGAGCCAAGAGTTATGGCCCTGCGAAGAATCGATATCCATAGGGTGCAACATCTAAGGTGCAAGGTGCAACATCCGTCCAAAATGACGTAACGGTGCCGTACGACCTTTAGAAATGAGTGCATGGATTTGAAACATTGCAGTGCCATGGTGCACCACTCTCCAGCGATGGTAAATCATAGACCAGCCACGGGGATCCCGTTTTACTGAAAAAATCCACGTGACGAAAAAACGAAGGGTAAAAAACTTCCTTGACCCGATTGAGGTTCGGATAGGATTTTTTGGGTATGAATCTAACCAGTGATGGCTGAAAGCTGCCATAGCTGTAGAACTCACAGATACCTTTGTTTTGACTGGTTATGGCTCCCGTAACTCTAAACGAGCCAAGAGTTATGGCCCTCCGAAGAATCGATATCCACAGGGTGCAACATCTACGGTGCAAGGTGCAACATCCGTCCAAAATGACGAAACAGTGTCGTACGACCTTTAGAAATGAGTGCATGGATTTGAAACATTGCAGTACCATGGTGCACCACTCTCCAGTGATGGTAAATCATAGACCAGCCACAGGGATCCCGTTTTACAGAAAAAATCCACATGACGAAAAAACGAAGGGTAAAAAACTTCCTTGACCCGATTGAGGTTCGGATAGGATTTTTTGGGTATGAAACTAACCAGTGATGGCAGAAAGCTGTCATAGCTGTAGAACTCAAAGATACCTTCGTTTTGACTGGTTATGGCTCCCGTAACTGTAAACGAGCCAAGAGTTATGGCCCTCCGAAGAATCGTTATCCATAGGGTGCAACATCTACGGTGCAAGGTGCAACATCCGTCCAAAATGACGAAACCGTGCCTTACGACCTTTAGAAATGGGTGCATGGATTTGAAACGGTGCAGTACCATGGTGCACCACTCTCCAGCGATGGTAAATCATTGACCACCCACGGGGATCCCGTTTTACAGAAAAATCCACGTGACGAAAAAACGAAGGGTAAAAAACTTCCATGACCCGATTGAGGTTCAGATAGGATTTTTTGGTATGAAACTAACCAGTGACGGCTGAAAGCTGTCATAGCTGTAGAACTCACAGATACCTTCGTTTTGACTAGTTGTGGCTCCCGTAACTCTAAACGATCCAAGAGTTATGGCCCTCTGAATAATCGATATCCATAGGGTGCAACATCTACGGTGCGAGGTGCAACATCTACGGTGCGAGGTTCAACATCCATCCAAAATGACGAAACCGTGCCGTACGACCTTTAGAAATGGGTGCATGGATTTGAAACGGTGCAGTACCATGGTGCACCACTCTCCAGCGATGGTAAATCATTGACCAGCCACGGGGATCCCGTTTTACAGAAAAAATCCACATGACGAAAAAACGAAGGGTAAAAAACTACCATGACCTGATTGAGGTTCGATTAGGATTTTTTGCGCATGAAACTAACCAGTGACGGCTGAAAGCGGTCATAGCTGTAGAACTCACAGAAACCTTCGTTTTGACTTGTTATGGCTCCCGTAACTCTAAACGAGCCAAGAGTTATGGCCCTCCGAACAATCGATATCCATAGGGTGCAACGTCTACGGTGCAAGGTGCAACATCCGTCCAAAATGACGAAAAAGTGCCGTACGACCTTTAGAAATGGTTGCACGGATATGAAACGGTGCAGTACCATGGTGCACCACTCTCCAGCGATGGTAAATCATAGACCAGCCACGGGATCCCATTTTACAGAAAAAATCCACGTGACGAAAAAACGAAGGGTAAAAATCTTCCTTGACCCGATTGAGGTTCGGATAGGATTTTTTGGGTATGAAACTAACCAGTGACGGCTTAAAGCTGTCAAAGCTGTAGAACACACAAATACCTTCGTTTGACAAGTAATGGCTCGCGTTACTCTAAACGAGCCATGAGTTATGGCCCTCCGAATAATCGATATCCACAGGGTGCAACATCTACGGTGCAAGGTGCAACATCCGTCCAAAATGACGAAACCGTGCCGTACGACCTTTAGAAATGGGTGCATGGATTTGAAACGGTGCAGTACCATTGTGCACCACTCTCCAGCGATGGTAAATTATTGACCAGCCACGGGGATCCCGTTTTACAGAAAAAATCCACGTGACGAAAAAACGAAGGGTAAAAAACTTCCATGACCCGATTGAGGTTCGGATAGGATTTTTTGGGTATGAAACTAACCAGTGACGGCTGAAAGCCGTCATAGCTGTAAAACTCACAGATACCTTCGTTTTGACTAGTTATGGCTCCCGTAACTCTAAACGAGCCAAGAGTTATGGCCCTCCGAAGAATCGATATCCATAGGGTGCAACATCTACGGTGCAAGGTGCAACATCCGTCCAAAATGACGAAACTGTGTCGTACGACCTTTAGAAATGGGTGCATGGATTTGAAACGGTGCAGTACCATGGTGCACCACTCTCCAGCGGTGGTAAATCATTGACCAGCCATGGGATCCCGTTTTTACAGAAAAATTCACGTGAGGAAAAAACGAAGGGTTAAAAACTTCCATGACCCGATTGAGGTTCAGATAGGATTTTTTGGGTATGAAACTAACCAGTGACGGCTAAAAGCCGTCATAGCTGTAGAACTCACATATACCTTCATTTTGACTGGTTATGGCTCCCGTAACTCTAAACGAGCCAAGAGTTATGGCCCTCCAAAGAATCGATATCCACAGGGTGCAACATCTACGGTGCAAAGTGCAACATCCGTCCAAAATGACGAAACAGTGCCGTACGACCTTTAGAAATGAGTGCATGGATTTGAAACATTGCAGTATCATGATGCACCACTCTCCAGCGATGGTAAATCATAGACCAGCCATGGGGATCCCGTTTTACAGAAAAAATCCACGTGACGAAAAAACGAAGGGTAAAAAACTTCCTTGACCCGATTGAGGTTCGGATAGGATTTTTTGGGTATGAAACTAACCAGTGACGGCAGAAAGCTGTCGTAGCTGTAGAACTCATAGATACCTTCATTTTGACTGGTTATGGCTCCCGTAACTCTAAACGAGCCAAGAGTTATGGCCCTTCGAATAATAGATATCCATAGGGTGCAACATCTACGGCGCAAGGTGCAACATCCGTCCAAAATGACGAAACCGCGTCGTACGACCTTTAGAAATGGGTGCATGGAATTGAAACTGTTTGCACAAAAAATGGACAAACACCTCCAAGTCGTATTATTTAGTTGATTATATGTGATTTTCAATGGTTTGGATGAGTTATGTAAATATGAAAAAAGTAGGGGCTGAAATGTAAAAGACACACAGATTTATAGTGGTTCGGCCAGAATGTGCCTACGTCCACTGTATATGTTATTATCTTCCTTGCTTGAGCTCTCAAACTTGTCTGCCATTATTGTACCCCTGCCCCTCTATTTATAGAGTGAGGTAGGGGGCAGGGGTCTTGGAAGTATATAGCTGCTGGTGGGCCCGGGCTGAAGCAATCTGGACTGGCAATCATCTGGTTCGGTGGAGCTTCATTCGGCTTTGAGCTATGCGTGGACCGGTGGCAGTGAGTGTGGATGTGGACCGGTCCGGTAGTGCTTGGTCCGGTGGTGGCCTTGTTGTTGGGTTGGTTCGGCATGGGCCATCCTCCCTCTGGTTCGGCAGTAGGGAGAAATGTTGATTCGGCAGATGTTACCTTGGGTTGGTTCGGAGGTCGAGTGGAGGATGTGTGGTTCGGTATAGGTTGGATCGGTGGTTGCTAGTAGGAGTTGGTCCGGTAGGAGCTTGACCGGATGAAGTGCTGACCGGATGAACTTGTGCCTGTACTGCCGAACGAATCATCTTCTTGGAATGCCGAATGTACTCATGCTTGTATTGAGCCTTGTGTTCGCCCAATGAAGAGGAGGTTGCGAACCCGGATGAAATGACACTTCTGGGACTCGATATCTCCTGGGTGAGAATTCGCCCAACAGAAACGATGCAGTACCATGGTGCACCACTCTCCAGCGATGGTAAATCATTGACCAGCCACGGGGATCCCGTTTTACAGAAAAAATCCACGTGACAAAAAAAACGAAGGGTAAAAAACTTCCATGACCCGATTGAGGTTCGGATAGGATATTTTGGGTATGAAACTAACCAGTGACGGCTGAAAGCCGTCATAGCTGTAGAACTCACAGATACCTTCGTTTTGACAGGTTATGGGTCCCGTAACTCTAAATGAGCCAAAAGTTATGGACCTCAGAATAATCGATATCCAAAGGGTGCAATATCTGCAGTGCAAGGTGCAACATCCGTCCAAAATGACGAAACCGTGCCGTACGACCTTTAGAAATGGGTGCAGGGATTTGAAACGGTGCAGTACCATGGTGCACCACTCTCCAGCGATGGTAAATCATTGACCAGCCACGGGGATCCCGTTTTACAGAAAAAATTCACGTGACGAAAAAACGAAGGGTAAGAAACTTCCATGACCCGATTGAGGTTCGGATAGGATTTTTTGGGTATGAAACTAACCAGTGACGGCTGAAAGCTGTCATAGCGGTAGAACTCACAGATACCTTCGTTTTGACTGGTTATGGCTCCCGTAACTCTAAACGAGCCATGAGTTATGGCCCTCCGAAGAATCGATATCCATAGGGTGCAACATCTACGGTGCAAGGTGCAACATCCGTCCAAAATGACGAAACCGTGCCGTACGACCTTTAGAAATGGATGCATGGATTTGAAACGGTGCAGTACCGTGGTGCACCATTCTCCAGCGATGGTAAATCATTGACCAGCCACGGGGATCCCGTTTTACAGAAAAAATCCTCGTGACGAAAAAACGAAGGGTAAAAAACTTCCATGACCCGATTGAGGTTCGGATAGGATTTTTTAGGTATGAAATTAACCAGTGATGGCTGAAAGCCGTCATAGCTGTAGAACTCACAGATACCTTCGTTTTGACTGGTTATGGCTCCCGTAACTCTAAACGAGCCAAGAGTTATGGCCCTCCGAAGAATCGATTTCCACAGGGTGCAACATCTGCGGTGCAAGGTGCAACATCCGTCCAAAATGACGAAACCGTTCCGTACGACCTTTAGAAATGGGTGCATGGATTTGAAACGGTGCAGTACCATGGTGCACCACTCTCCAGTGGTGATAAATCATTGACCAGCCACGGGGATCCTGTTTTACAGAAAAATTCCACGTGACGAAAAAACGAAGGGTAAAAACTTCCTTGACCCGATTGAGGTTCGGATAGGATTTTTTGGGTATGAAACTAACCAGTGACGGCTGAAAGCCGTCTTAGCTGTAGAACTCACAGATACCTTCGTTTTGACTAGTTATGGCTCCCGTAACTCTAAACGAGCCAAGAGTTATGGCCCTCCGAATAATCGATATCCTTAGGGTGCAACATCTACGGTGCAAGGTGCAACATCCGTCCAAAATGACGAAACCGTGTCGTACGACCTTTAGAAATGGGTGCATGGATTTGAAACGGTGCAGTACCATGGTGCACCACTCTCCAGCGATGGTAAATCATTGACCAGCCACGGGGATCCCGTTTTACAGAAAAAATCCACGTGACGAAAAAACGAAGGGTAAAAAACTTCCATGACCCGATTGAGGTTCGGATAGGATTTTTTGGGTATGAAACTAACCAGTGACGGCTGAAAGCTATCATAGCTGTAGAACTCACAGATACCTTCGTTTTGACAGGTTATGGCTCCCGTAACTCTAAACGAGCCAAGAGTTATGGCCCTCCGAATAATCGATATCCGTTGGGTGCAACATCTACGGTGCAAGGTGCAACATCCGTCCAAAATGACGAAACCGTGGCATACGACCTTTAGAAATGGGTGCATGGATTTGAAACGGTCCAGTACCATGGTGCACCACTCTCCAGCGATGGTAAATCATAGACCAGCCACGGGGATCCCGTTTTACAGAAAAAATCCACGTGACGAAAAAACGAAGGGTAAAAAACTTCCTTGACCCGATTAAGGTTCGGATAGGATTTTTTTGGGTATGAAACTAACCGGTGACGGCAAAAAGACGTCATAGCTGTAGAACTCACAGATACCTTCTTTTTGACTGGTTATGGCTCCTGTAACTCTAAACGAGCCAAGAGTTATGGCCCTCCGAAGAATCGATTTCCACAGGGTGCAACATCTGCGGTGCAAGGTGCAACATCCGTCCAAAATGACGAAACCGTGTCGTACGACCTTTAGAAATGGGTGCATGGATTTGAAACGGTGCAGTACCATGGTGCACCACTCTCCAGTGATGGTAAATCATTGACCAGCCATGGGGATCCAGTTTTACAGAAAAATTCCACGTGACGAAAAAACGAAGGGTAAAAACTTCCTTGACCCGATTGAGGTTCGGATAGGATTTTTTGGGTATGAAACTAACCAGTGACGGTTGAAAGCCATCATAGCTGTAGAACTCACAGATACCTTCGTTTTGACTGGTTATGGCTCCCGTAACTCTAAACGAGCCAAGAGTTATGGCCCTCCGAATAATCGATATCCTTAGGGTGCAACATCTACGGTGCAAGGTGCAACATCCGTCCAAAATGACGAACCCGTGCCGTACGATCTTTAGAAATGGGTGCATGGATTTGAAACGGTGCAGTACCATGGTGCACCACTCTCCAGCGATGGTAAATCATTGACCAGCCACGAGGATCCCGTTTTACAGAAAAATTCCACGTGACGAAAAAACGAAGGGTAAAAAACTTCCATGACCCGATTGAGGTTCGGATAGGATTTTTTAGGTATGAAACTAACCAGTGACGGCTGAAAGCCGTCATAGCTGTAGAACTCACAGATACCTTCTTTTTGACTGGTTATGGCTCCCGTAACTCTAAACGAGCCAAGAGTTATGGCCCTCCGAAGAATCGATTTCCACAGGGTGCAACATCTGCGGTGCAAGGTGCAACATCCGTCCAAAATGACGAAACCGTGCCGTGCGACCTTTAGAAATGGGTGCATGGATTTGAAACGGTGCAGTACCATGGTGCACCACTCTCCAGTGATGGTAAATCATTGACCAGCCACGGGGATCCCGTTTTACAGAAAAATTCCACGTGACGAAAAAACGAAGGGTAAAAACTTCCTTGACCCGATTGAGGTTCGGATAGGATTTTTTGGGTATGAAACTAACCAGTGACGGCTGAAAGCCGTCATAGCTGTAGAACTCACAGATACCTTCGTTTTGACTGGTTATGGCTCCCGTAACTCTAAACGAGCCAAGAGTTATGGCCCTCCGAATAATCGATATCCTTAGGGTGCAACATCTACGGTGCAAGGTGCAACATCCGTCCAAAATGACGAAACCGTGTCGTACGACCTTTAGAAATGGGTGCATGGATTTGAAACAGTGCAGTACCATGGTGCACCACTCTCCAGCGATGGTAAATCATTGACCAGCCACGGGGATCCCGTTTTACAGAAAAAATCCACGTGACGAAAAAACGAAGGGTAAAAAACTTCCATGACCCGATTGAGGTTCGGATAGGATTTTTTGGGTATGAAACTAACCAGTGACGGCTGAAAGCTATCATACCTGTAGAACTCACAGATACCTTCGTTTTGACTAGTTATGGCTCCCGTAACTCTAAACGAGCCAAGAGTTATGGCCCTCCGAATAATCGATATCCGTAGGGTGCAACATCTACGGTGCAAGGTGCAACATCCGTCCAAAATGACGAAACCGTGCCGTACGACCTTTAGAAATGGGTGCATGGATTTGAAACGGTGCAGTACCATGGTGCACCACTCTCCAGCGATGGTAAATCATAGGCCAGCCACGGGGATCCCGTTTTACAGAAAAAATCCACGTGACGAAAAAACGAAGGGTAAAAAACTTCCTTGACCCGATTAAGGTTCGGATAGGATTTTTTGGGTATGAAACTAACCGGTGATGGCAAAAAGATGTCATAGCTGTAGAACTCACAGATACCTTCGTTTTAACTGGTTATGGATCCCGTAACTCTAAACGGGCCAAGAGTTATGGCCCTCCGAATAATCGATATCCAAAGTGTGCAACATCTGCGGTGCAAGGTGCAACATCCGTCCAAAATGACGAAACCGTGCCGTACGACCTTTAGAAATGGGTGCATGGATTTGAAACGGTGCAGTACCATGGTGCACCACTCTCCAGCGATGGTAAGTCATCGACCAGCCACGGGGATCCCGTTTTACAGAAAAAATCGACGTGACGAAAAAACGAAGGGTAAAAAACATCCATGACCCGATTGAGGTTCGGATAGGATTTTTTGGGTATGAAACTAACCAGTGATGGCTAAAAGCCGTCATAGCTGTAGAACTCACAGATACCTTCGTTTTGACTGGTTATGGCTCTCGTAACTCTAAACGAGCCAAGAGTTATGGCCCTTCGAATAATCGATATCCAAAGGGTGCAACATCCACGGTGCAAGGTGCAACATCCGTCCAAAATGACAAAACCGTGCCGTACGACCTTTAGAAATGGGTGCATGGATTTGAAACGGTGCAGTACCATGGTACACCACTCTCCAGCGATGGTAAATCATTGACCAGCCACGGGGATCCCGTTTTACAGAAAAAATCCACGTGACGAAAAAACGAAGGGTAAAAAACTTCCATGACCCGATTGAGGTTCGGATAGGATTTTTTGGGTATGAAACTAACCAGTGACGGCTAAAAGCCGTCATAGCTGTAGAACTCACAGATACCTTCGTTTTGACAGGTTATGGGTCCCGTAACTCTAAACGAGCCAAGAGTTATGGCCCTCCGAATAATCGATATCCAAAGGGTGCAACATCTGCGGTGCAAGGTGCAACATCCGTCCAAAATGACGAAACCGTGCCGTACGACCTTTAGAAATGGGTGCATGGATTTGAAACGATGCAGTACCACGGTGCACCACTCTCCAGTGATGGTAAATCGTAGACCAGCCACGGGGATCCCATTTTACTGAAAAAATCCACGTGACGAAAAAACTAAGGGTAAAAAACTTCCTTGACCCGATTGAGGTTCGGATAGGATTTTTTGGGTATGAAACTAACCGGTGACGGCAGAAAGATGTCATAGCTGTAGAACTCACAGATACCTTCGTTTTGACTGGTTATGGCTCCCGTAACTCTAAACGAGCCAAGAGTTATGACCCTACGAATAATAGATATCCACAGGGTGCAACATCTACGGCGCAAGGTGCAACATCCGTCCAAAATGACGAAACCGTGCCGTACGACCTTTAGAAATGGGTGCATGGATTTGAAACGGTGCAGTACCATGGTGCACCACTCTCCAGCGATGGAAAATCGTTGACCAGCCATGGGGATCCCGTTTTACAGAAAAAATCCACGTGACGAAAAAACGAAGGGTAAAAAACTTCCATGACCCGATTGAGGTTCGGATAGGATTTTTTGGGTATGAAAGTAACCAGTGACGGCTGAAAGCCATCAAAGCTGTAGAACCCACAGATACCTTCGTTTTGACTGGTTATGGCTCCCGTAACTCTAAACGAGCCAAGAGTTATGGCCCTTCGAATAATCGATATCCAAAGGGTGCAACATCTGCGGTGCATGGTGCAACATCCGTCCAAAATGACGAAACCGTGCCGTACGACCTTTAGAAATGGGTGCATGGATTTGAAATGGTGCAGTACCATGGTGCACCACTCTCCAGCGATGGTAAATCATTGACCAGCCACGGGGATCCCATTTTACAGAAAAAATCCACGTGACGAAAAAACGAAGGGTAAAAAACTACCATGACCCGATTGAGGTTCGGATAGGATTTTTTGGGTATGAAACTAACCAGTGACGGCTGAAAGCTATCATAGCTGTAGAACTCAGTGATACCTTCGTTTTTACGGGTTATGGCTCCCGTAACTGTAAACGAGCCATGAGTTATGGCCATCCGAAGAATCGATATCCATAGGGTGCAACATCTACGGTGCAAGGTGCAACATCCATCCAAAATGACGAAACCGTGCCGTACGACCTTTAGAAATGGATGCCTGGATTTGAAACGGTGTAGTAACATGGTGCACCACTCTCCAGCAATGGTAAATCATTGACCAGCCACGGGGATCCCGTTTTACAGAAAAAATCCACGTGACGAAAAAACGAAGGGTAAACAACTTCCATGACCCGATTGAGGTTCGGATAGGATTTTTTGGGTATGAAACTAACCAGTGACGGCTGAAAGCCATCATAGCTGTAGAACTCACTGATACCTTCGTTTTGACTGGTTATGGCTCCCGTAACTCTAAACGAGCCAAGAGTTATGACCCTCCGAAGAATCGATTTCCACAGGGTGCAACATCTGCGGTGCAAGGTGCAACATCCGTCCAAAATGACGAAACCGTGCCGTACGATCTTTAGAAATGGGTGCATGGATTTGAAACGGTGCAGTACCATGGTGCACCACTCTCCAGCGATGGTAAATCATTGACCAGCCACGAGGTTCCCGTTTTACAGAAAAATTCCACGTGACGAAAAAACGAAGGGTAAAAACTTCCTTGACCCGATTGAGGTTCGGATAGGATTTTTTGGGTATGAAACTAACCAGTGATGGCTGAAAGCTGTCATAGCTGTAGAACTCACAGATACCTTCGTTTTGACTGGTTATGGCTCCCGTAACTCTAAACGAGCCAAGAGTTATGACCCTCCGAATAATCGATATCCTTAAGGTGCAACATCTACGGTGCAAGGTGCAACATCCGTCCAAAATGACGAAACCGTGCCGTACGACCTTTAGAAATGGGTGCATGGATTTGAAACGGTGCAGTTTCATGGTGCACCACTCTCCAGCGATGGTAAATCATTGACCAGCCACAGGGATCCCGTTTTACAGAAAAAATCCACGTGACGAAAAAACGAAGGATAAAAAACTTCCATGACCCGATTGAGGTTCAGATAGGATTTTTTGGGTATGAAATTAACCAGTGACGGCTGAAAGCAGTCATAGCTGTAGAACTCACAGATACCTTCATTTTGACTGGTTATGGCTCCCGTAACTCTAAACGAGCCAAGAGTTATGGCCCTCCGAATAATCGATATCCATAGGGTGCAACATCTACGGTGCAAGGTGCAACATCCGTCCAAAATGACGAAACCGTGCCGTACGACCTTTAGAAATGGGCGCATGGATTAGAAACGGTGCAGTACCATGGTGCACCACTCTCCAGCGATGGTAAATCATAGACCAGCCACGGGGATCCCGTTTTACAGAAAAAATCCACGTGACGAAAAAACGAAGGGTAAGAAACTTCCTTGACCCGATTGAGGTTCGGATAGGATTTTTGGGTATGAAACTAACCAGTGACGGCAGAAAGATGTCATAGCTATAGAACTCACAGATACCTTCGTTTTGACAGGTTATGGCTCCCGTAGCTCTAAACGAGCCAAGAGTTATGGCCCTCCGAATAATAGATATCCATAGGGTGCAACATCTACGGCGCAAGGTGCAACATCCGTCCAAAATGACGAAACCGTGCCGTACGACCTTTAGAAATGGGTGCAGGGATTTGAAACGGTGTAGTACCATGGTGCGCCACTCTCCAGCGATGGAAAATCGTTGACCAGCCACGGGGATCCCGTTTTACAGAAAAAATCCACGTGACGAAAAAACGAAGGGTAAAAAACTTCCATGACCCGATCAAGATTCGGATAGGATTTTTTGGGTATGAAACTAACCAGTGACGGCTTAAAGCCGTCATAGCGGTAGAACTCACAGATACCTTCGTTTTGACTGGTTATGGCTCCCGTAACTCTAAACGAGCCAAGAGTTATGACCCTACGAATAATAGATATCCACAGGGTGCAACATCTACGGCGCAAGGTGCAACATCCGTCCAAAATGACGAAACCGTGCCGTACGACCTTTAGAAATGGGTGCATGGATTTGAAACGGTGCAGTACCATGGTGCACCACTCTCCAGCGATGGAAAATCGTTGACCAGCCATGGGGATCCCGTTTTACAGAAAAAATCCACGTGACGAAAAAACGAAGGGTAAAAAACTTCCATGACCCGATTGAGGTTCGGATAGGATTTTTTGGGTATGAAAGTAACCAGTGACGGCTGAAAGCCATCAAAGCTGTAGAACCCACAGATACCTTCGTTTTGACTGGTTATGGCTCCCGTAACTCTAAACGAGCCAAGAGTTATGGCCCTTCGAATAATCGATATCCAAAGGGTGCAACATCTGCGGTGCATGGTGCAACATCCGTCCAAAATGACGAAACCGTGCCGTACGACCTTTAGAAATGGGTGCATGGATTTGAAATGGTGCAGTACCATGGTGCACCACTCTCCAGCGATGGTAAATCATTGACCAGCCACGGGGATCCCATTTTACAGAAAAAATCCACGTGACGAAAAAACGAAGGGTAAAAAACTACCATGACCCGATTGAGGTTCGGATAGGATTTTTTGGGTATGAAACTAACCAGTGACGGCTGAAAGCTATCATAGCTGTAGAACTCAGTGATACCTTCGTTTTTACGGGTTATGGCTCCCGTAACTGTAAACGAGCCATGAGTTATGGCCATCCGAAGAATCGATATCCATAGGGTGCAACATCTACGGTGCAAGGTGCAACATCCATCCAAAATGACGAAACCGTGCCGTACGACCTTTAGAAATGGATGCCTGGATTTGAAACGGTGTAGTAACATGGTGCACCACTCTCCAGCAATGGTAAATCATTGACCAGCCACGGGGATCCCGTTTTACAGAAAAAATCCACGTGACGAAAAAACGAAGGGTAAACAACTTCCATGACCCGATTGAGGTTCGGATAGGATTTTTTGGGTATGAAACTAACCAGTGACGGCTGAAAGCCATCATAGCTGTAGAACTCACTGATACCTTCGTTTTGACTGGTTATGGCTCCCGTAACTCTAAACGAGCCAAGAGTTATGACCCTCCGAAGAATCGATTTCCACAGGGTGCAACATCTGCGGTGCAAGGTGCAACATCCGTCCAAAATGACGAAACCGTGCCGTACGATCTTTAGAAATGGGTGCATGGATTTGAAACGGTGCAGTACCATGGTGCACCACTCTCCAGCGATGGTAAATCATTGACCAGCCACGAGGTTCCCGTTTTACAGAAAAATTCCACGTGACGAAAAAACGAAGGGTAAAAACTTCCTTGACCCGATTGAGGTTCGGATAGGATTTTTTGGGTATGAAACTAACCAGTGATGGCTGAAAGCTGTCATAGCTGTAGAACTCACAGATACCTTCGTTTTGACTGGTTATGGCTCCCGTAACTCTAAACGAGCCAAGAGTTATGACCCTCCGAATAATCGATATCCTTAAGGTGCAACATCTACGGTGCAAGGTGCAACATCCGTCCAAAATGACGAAACCGTGCCGTACGACCTTTAGAAATGGGTGCATGGATTTGAAACGGTGCAGTTTCATGGTGCACCACTCTCCAGCGATGGTAAATCATTGACCAGCCACAGGGATCCCGTTTTACAGAAAAAATCCACGTGACGAAAAAACGAAGGATAAAAAACTTCCATGACCCGATTGAGGTTCAGATAGGATTTTTTGGGTATGAAATTAACCAGTGACGGCTGAAAGCAGTCATAGCTGTAGAACTCACAGATACCTTCATTTTGACTGGTTATGGCTCCCGTAACTCTAAACGAGCCAAGAGTTATGGCCCTCCGAATAATCGATATCCATAGGGTGCAACATCTACGGTGCAAGGTGCAACATCCGTCCAAAATGACGAAACCGTGCCGTACGACCTTTAGAAATGGGCGCATGGATTAGAAACGGTGCAGTACCATGGTGCACCACTCTCCAGCGATGGTAAATCATAGACCAGCCACGGGGATCCCGTTTTACAGAAAAAATCCACGTGACGAAAAAACGAAGGGTAAGAAACTTCCTTGACCCGATTGAGGTTCGGATAGGATTTTTGGGTATGAAACTAACCAGTGACGGCAGAAAGATGTCATAGCTATAGAACTCACAGATACCTTCGTTTTGACAGGTTATGGCTCCCGTAGCTCTAAACGAGCCAAGAGTTATGGCCCTCCGAATAATAGATATCCATAGGGTGCAACATCTACGGCGCAAGGTGCAACATCCGTCCAAAATGACGAAACCGTGCCGTACGACCTTTAGAAATGGGTGCAGGGATTTGAAACGGTGTAGTACCATGGTGCGCCACTCTCCAGCGATGGAAAATCGTTGACCAGCCACGGGGATCCCGTTTTACAGAAAAAATCCACGTGACGAAAAAACGAAGGGTAAAAAACTTCCATGACCCGATCAAGATTCGGATAGGATTTTTTGGGTATGAAACTAACCAGTGACGGCTTAAAGCCGTCATAGCGGTAGAACTCACAGATACCTTCGTTTTGACTGGTTATGGCTCCCGTAATTCTAAACGAGCCAAGAGTTATGGCCCTTCGAATAATCGATATCCAAAGGGTGCAACATCTGCGGTGCAAGGTGCAACATCCGTCCAAAATGACGAAATCGTGCCGTACGACCTTTAGAAATTGGTGCATGGATTTGAAACGGTGCAGTACCATGGTGCACCACTCTCCAGCGATGGTAAATCATTGACCAGCCACGGAAATCCCGTTTTACAGAAAAAATCCACGTGACGAAAAAACGAAGGGTAAAATACTTCCATGACCCGATTGAGGTTCGGATAGGATTTTTTGGGTATGAAACTAACCAGTGATGGCTGAAAGCCGTCATAGCTGTAGAACTCACAGATACCTTCGTTTCGACAGGTTATGGGTCCCGTAACTCTAAACGAGCCAAGAGTTATGGCCCTCCGAATAATCGATATCCAAAGGGTGCAACATCTGCGGTGCAAGGTGCAACATCCGTCCAAAATGACGAAATCGTGCCGTACGACCTTTAGAAATGGGTGCATGGATTTGAAACGGTGCAGTACCATGGTGCCCCACTCTCCAGCGGTGGTAAATCATTGACCAGCCACGGGGATCCCGTTTTACAGAAAAAATCCACGTGACGATAAAACGAAGGGTAAAAAACTTCCATGACCCGATTGAGGTTCGGATAGGATTTTTTGGGTATGAAACTAACCAGTGACGGCTGAAAGCTGTCATAGCTGTAGAACTCACAGATACCTTCGTTTTGACTGGTTATGGCTCCCGTAACTCTAAACGAGCCATGAGTTATGGCCCTCCGAAGAATCGATATCCATAGAGTGCAACATCTACGGTGCAAGGTGCAACATCCGTCCAAAATGACGAAACCGTGTCGTACGACCTTTAGAAATGGATGCATGGATTTGAAACGGTGCAGTACCATGGTGCACCACTCTCCAGCGATGGTAAATCATTGACCAGCCACGGGATCCCGTTTTACAGAAAAAATCCACGTGACGAAAAAACGAAGGGTAAAAAACTTCCATGACCCGATTGAGGTTCGGATAGGATTTTTTGGGTATGAAACTAACCAGTGACGGCTGAAAGCCATCATAGCTGTAGAACTCACAGATACCTTCGTTTTGACTGGTTAAGGCTCCCGTAACTCTAAACGAGCCTAGAGTTATGGCCCTCCGAAGAATCGATTTCCACAAGGTGCAACATCTGCGGTGCAAGGTGCAACATCCGTCCAAAATGACGAAACCTTGCCGTACGACCTTTAGAAATGGGTGCATAGATTTGAAACGGTGCCGTACCATGGTGCACCACTCTCCAGCGATGGTAAATCATTGACCAGCCACGGGGATCCCGTTTTACAGAAAAATTCCACGTGACGAAAAAACGAAGGGTAAAAACTTCCTTGACCCGATTGAGGTTCGGACAGGATTTTTTGGGTATGAAACTAACCAGTTGTGACGATCGCCCATGACTCCCGCACCAAAACAAGGGAATAGTGCGCTTAAAGGTGTGCAAGGCAGCCATGGACGATAGTCAGGGTAAAATATAATCGCAGAATCTCTATCGTAGCTCACAGCGCATGGATAAAATACAATAGAGAAATATATAGTGAAGTCTCATAAACAGAAAATCATCATATAAGCATCACAGTAGTTTTATACAATCATCTCAACAAATCCATACAACAGGACCTCACTACATAACACTCAATCAAATACAGCAGCGGATACCCAGTACATATAAGAAAATAATATGCATAGCCTCCCGCTCGTCTTCGTCATCATCAGCGGGAAACTCTAAGCACAGCACCTGCCACCTGCTACCTAGTCTGCCCATCCCAAACATGGATGAACAGCCCAAGGTAATAAGAGGAGACATAAAACCTTGAGTCAGACAAAGTCTTAGTGAGCAGTAAATTAACTATCAAACATACCAAAAGAGCATAAGGGATAAAAGGAATAGGAACCAAACCATCCCACTCCACCTCTTTCTACAGTGATAGCCCCCAGACACACACTAAGGAGAAGTAAGCATAACATAGCAGATAAGTAAGGTAAAGCAATAATCACTCGAGTCAAGGACGATGTTTTCCAAATACAAACCCCCAAGGCCTAAACCAAGATCAGATAAGCACCCAGAAAACACCGCTCTTGAAGCCGAATGATGATACAACCAAACATCCAAACATCCATGACTCTGGCTATCACTGTTATCATTGCCTTGATTTCACCGTTAGTTGAATGACCATCCGTCAAGGGCTAATGGTAACCCCGGTTCTAGCCATAACTCCACACGTCGTCGCAGCCCGTGCCTAGGAATTTTCGCAACTACCCAGAGTACTAGCACGTCGTCGCAGCCCGTGCCTGGAACGTCGTCGCAGCCCGTTCCAACGTACTCTTGCTTTGAGCATGCTAGAACCTTCAACAACGATGAGATCTCAGCCTTCTAGTCATCCTCCTCGACGACTACTTCCATACTAGCTCAAGCGCCTCTCAAGCTATCCATTATCACCAACCCGGATCGCATCACCGAGTTATCAACATTACTTTGCACGTCGTCGCAGCCCGTGCATGGAACGTCATCGTGACCCGTCCCATCTCAACATCAAACTTTGCCTCATCGCATCACAACAAAGTCTTATCTCAATCTCATGCTTTGCCTTCTCGCATCATGGCAAAGTCCATCATCATCGAATCCATCCATATGAGCTTCCGCATCCGCTACATATGCTATAGGCAGCTTCCACCATTCAAGAGCCTTTCCACTTAGCTTTTGAATCATCTCGAACCATCTTGTTCCAAATCAACTACAAGCTAACTTGGAGCAATCAAATCTATCATACATTCACATAATCAATCATTAATACAACCAATCAAGCATTCAAACAAGATCTAACAAGCAATATCAAGTATAATGGCAATTTCGTAAATAAATGAGCAAAAGTCCAACATATGTGAAATCATGGTTTTTAGCATAGATCTATCAAATCTAAAACATGGGTTTTGTCTCTAATACTTGTTAAACTAACTTGCATAAGTAAACATCTTCAAAAACAATGGATCTAGACTTGGATCTAAGAAATATGCATGAAAACTCTAACTTTAACAACCAAACAAGCCACCAATCCGATATACTCCTTTGGATCCGCGTGAGAGATGACTACCACTCACCAAATCACCCAAACACCTCTAAATCCACACACTTCAGATCTGGACAGCGAAGATCACGGCTTGATCCGGCGAAATCTCACTCAAAACGAAGAAATCTAGCTTGAACGGATGAAGATCTTCAACTTGGACACTTGGATCTTCGATCTCGATCTTCGATCTTGGATGGATGCTAACACTTGATTGGAATGGAGAAAAGAAGGTGAAGAAATGTTGTAGACAAGTCTTCAAAATGGCAGCACTTCGTCGCTTCAAAATCCGGTGCTAAAAAGTGAGCCGAACGCCTCTATTTATAGGCTGAAACCTCCTTGTCTCGGCCGTCCTAAGTCGCCGCCGACCCAACACCTGAGTCGCCCCCGACTCATCCCTTGCCGACTCACGACCTAGCACCTACCGACTCAACTACACAACATATACTCCCAGATGTCGACTTACGACTCAACCAAGTGCCAACCTACTTCCTACCGACTCAACCAATGCCGACTTAAATTCTACCGACTCATCACAGCAAGAAGGTCACACGACTTATCCCTGCCGACCTAAGCCTAATACTTATCCCTCGAGACACGACTCAAAAAGCCTAAGTTCCCAACGACTTATCCACTAAGTCGGCCCACCGACCTAACGACACATGGAATAACGCCATGCCGACCCAAACCCCTACCGACTCAGGACCCAACGACCTAAGCCCTAATACTATGAGTCGGCAATTCTTAAACCACCAACCTCCTTAAGTCGGCAACGTTTTAACTCGAGAAACTCTTAAGTCGGTCACTTCCTTATCTCGGCCAACATTCTAAACCGCAACCCCTCTTTGAGCCGGTCCCCTATGAGTCGTTAACGACTTAAGACCCTATTAACTCGAGCGCGACTCAACACTTGAGTCAGTTCCCTATAAGTCGGCCACTAACTTAGGTCGTTCCAACACTCCAACTCTTAACTCGGCAAACCCCATAAACCGTTGCTTCTATAAGTCGGTCACTCATACACAACCCATTCTATGAGTCGGTTACGACTCAAGCCTTAACCCATTACCTTGTCTCACCTCCTAAGTCGGCTACGACTTATTATAGGTCGGTCACCATCCTAACTCGGCCGCTCGACTCAAGCTATCATGCGACCTAGGCACTAAGTCGGTCACGACTCATGCCCCTATACGACTCAATTCTGAATGACTTAGGCTAGAGACAACACAACAACACTAACGACCTGCAAATTCTACGATTTATCGACACGTAAAATACGGGTCGTTACATTCTCTCCCCCTTAGGAATTTCGCCCCCGAAATTCCAAGCAAACAATAGCAATCACAATTATTCCGCATGCCTACCATCCATAGCAATCAACAAACCATGCATCCAATTCTAGCCTAGCATGCAGAATTCTAAGACTTAGAACAAGCTACAAATTCATGAGATGTCACGACACTTTAGGGCCATACCTCGAAGAGTCCGGGATGAGCTGCCTTCATCCTCTCTTCCTCCTCCCACGTACAGTCGTTAACATCGTCACTCCATTGTACCTTGAGCAACGTAATCGTCTTCCTCCTAAGCTGTTTCGTATCGGTTTCAACAATACGAAGCGGCTTACGAGGTCTCGAAACCACTGGATCAACCTCTAAGTCTTCACAGCTATCAGCAGAAACCACCGTAGTAGGGTCATGTACATACTTCCGTAGATAAGACACATGAAAAACATTGTGCACACCCGCCATCTTTTCCGGTAACTCCAATCTATAAGCGAGCTTTCCAATTCGCTCGATAATCGGGAATGGTCCAACAAATCTCGGAGTCAATTTCCCTTTCTTCCCGAATCTAATAACATTCTTCAATAGAGAAATCTTCACAAAAACCATATCGCCCACGTCGAATTCCAAATCCTTTCGACGATTGTCGGCATAACTCTTCTGACGATCTTGGGCTGCCTTCATTCTTTGCCGAATGATCTCTATACAATCCGAAGTCTGTCGAATCATCTCTGGCCCAAGCATCAGCTTTTCTCCAGTTGCCAACCAACATGTCGGAGAGTTACACGGTCTTCCATATAATGCCTCATATGGTGCCATACCAATACTCGACTGATAACTGTTATTATAAGCAAATTCCACCAAATGAAGGTGATCTTCCCATGATCCTCCGAAGTCCAAAACACATGCTCTCAAGAGATCTTCCAAAACTCGGTTGACTCTCTCAGTCTGACCATCTGTTTGAGGGTGATAAGCTGTACTCAAACACAACTCGGTTCCCAAAACTTCCTGGAAGCTCTTCCAAAATCCACTAGTGAACAATGGATCTCGATCGCTCACTATACTCTTCGGAACACCATGGAATCGAACAATCCACTTCACATACAATTCAGCCAACTTCGATGCAGTCCTAGTCGATCGAACAGGAATGAACCTTGCACTCTTAGTCAAACGATCTACTATGACCCAAATCCCTTCATTCCCTGCTCTTGTCCTAGGCAGACCATCGATAAAATCCATCGACACTTGCTCCCACTTCCACGTAGGAACCTCTAATGGCTGAAGCAATCCACTGGGCTTCTTCTGCTCAGCTTTCACCAACTGGCAATTCATACACTTGGAAATAAAATTTCCAATATCCTTCTTCATACCTTCCCAGTAGTAAGCCCTCTTCATATCCCGATACATCTTATTACCACCTGGATGAATTGTCAACTTCGAGTGATGACTTTCTCTCAGAACTTCATCTCTCAATCCATCTACATCGGGAACAACCAATCGTCCTTGCTTTCGAAGCCAACCCTCTCGATCGGCCTCGAATCCCTTATCATTCTCTGGGTCCAATCCGGATTCCAAATCACGGATAATCTTGACAAGCTTATCGTCTCGCCTTTGGCTCTCACCAATCCTTTCCACAAGAGTAGGCCTTATCGATAAGTTTGCCAACAACTCAGGTTCCAATTCACATCTAGGCCTGAAGTCAAACTCAGCCAAATACTCGAGACTCTTCCATTCCGAAAACATGGCTCCCAATCCTGCATGTCTTCGACTTAACGCATCAGCCACTGCGTTACCTTTTCCCGGAGTATAGGCTATACCAAAATCATATGATGCTAGGAACTCTAGCCACCGTTGCTGTCGAAGATTCAAATCCTTTTGGGAGAACAGATACTTCAACGACTTATGATCTGTAAACAACTCGAATCTAACTCCCAATAGATAATGTCTCCACATCTTCAAAGCAAACACAATCGCCGCTAACTCCAGATCATGAGTCGGATAATTCCTTTCATGCGGCTTCAGTTGTCGACTAGCATATGCAACAACTTTATCCTTCTGCATTAGCACTGCTCCAAGTCCAGTGCCACATGCGTCGGTGTAAACCACCATCTCATCATTCCCACTAGGAATAGTCAAAACAGGAGCACTCGTCAGTCGCTCTTTCAGGATTACGAAAGCTTGCTCACACTTATCATCCCATTTGAACACTTGGTTCTTTTTCGTCAATCCTGTCAATGGTGCAGCTATCTTGGAAAAGTCTTTGATAAACCGACGATAATATCCTGCTAATCCAAGAAAACTTCTCACATCAGATGCATTCTTAGGTCTAACCCAATCCTGGATCGCTGCCACCTTAGCGGGATCAACCGCTATTCCATTTCCAGAGATAACATGGCCTAAGAACCTCACTTCACTCTTCCAGAAGTGACACTTCGAAAACTTAGCCTTCAGCTGATGTTTCCGTAGTATTTCCAAAACAATCCTCAAGTGCGTCTTGTGCTCTTCCTCAGTTCTGGAATAAACCAAAATATCATCCACGAACACAAGCACGAACTTATTCAACTGATCTCTGAATACCCTATTCATAAGATCCACAAAATATGCTGGTGCGTTAGTCAATCCAAACGGCATTACCAGCCACTCATAAAACCCGGATGGTGTCCTGAAAGCAGTCTTCGGCACACTATCCTTCGCCACTCTCAACTGGTGAAATCCCGTTGCCAAATCCATCTGAGAAAACACCTTAGCCTCGTGAAGCTGATCAAACAAGTCATCTATTCTCGGCAATGGATACTTGTTCTTCTTAGTCACCTTATTCAGCTCACGATAATCAACACACAACCTCAACGATCCATCCGCTTTGGTTGCGAACACAACGGGCGCACCCCATTCGGACACACTCCTTCGAATGAATCCTTTCCGCAAAAGGTCATCAACTTGCGCCTTCAGCTCTTGCTGCTCCCTCGGTGC
Organism: Allium cepa; assembly: GCA_030765085.1. Taxonomy (NCBI): domain Eukaryota; kingdom Viridiplantae; phylum Streptophyta; class Magnoliopsida; order Asparagales; family Amaryllidaceae; genus Allium; species Allium cepa. Next base: position 28,128,551 of record CM060943.1, on the reverse strand, counting down.
CATCCGCCTAAGAGGCATCACAACAGGTCTGGCTCCCTCAACTAGATCGATACGAAACTCGATCTCCCTATGCGGCGGCAACCCTTTGACTTCGTCAAAGACATCCTCAAATCCATTCACAATAGGCACCGATGACAGTCCATCCCGTGGAACAACCAGCGAATACATGAAGCTCATGAAGACGCCTTCTTCATGCTTACATCGTATCACAACCTTTCGCCCATCCACATTCCCGACTGTCACCTCCAGCCTCTCACAATCAATCCTAGCCGCATACTTCCTAAGCCAGTCCATACCCAAAATAATTCCGAACCCCGCAAAGTTCAGAACAAAGCAATCACAAACAAACGAGCAATCATGACTCGACACAACTAGACCATGGCATATCATACACAAACATGACGAACCCCCCACTGGGTTAGTCACAACCAATGGCCTATCAACAATATCCGGTTTCAAACCCAACCGGCCTACCAAATCATCACAAACAAAAGAATGCGACGCTCCAGTATCAAACAACACTCTAACTGGAACACCACAAATAGAAAGAGTACCTTGGACCACCACACTCTTCCCCTTCTCCTCAGCAGTAGGAGCTCTTGAAGACGACGGCACAGCTTCCAAAGCATAAGCTTGCACAACCTGCCTATCCTTCCTCGGCTCTGGACAATCCTTCCTGAAATGCCCTGGCTTATCACAGTTATGGCACTTCGCCGGCGCCTTTGGATTCCTGCAATCCTTGGAGAGATGGCCCTTCTTCTGGCAATTGTAGCAAGTCACTTCGCCCTTTGGCTTCTTCTGGCCATCCTTACCTTTCTGCTGTTGCTGCTTCCTCTTCTTATTACCATTCTGTTGTGGTTTAGATCCTTCCCTTGTCACAGCAACAATAGAACTTTCCTTAGGGAACAAACTCTCATGCCTCAAAGCTTTCTCCACAAGCTTCTCAAATGGATCGTCCAGATGATCCACTAACTGCCTTCCCAGATAAGCATCCAGACCAGTCACAAACTTTTCATTCTTCTGGTAGGGAGAGTCAATATATGATCTGGCATACTTAGACAAAGCTTCAAACTCAGAGATATACTCAAGAACAGGCCTCCATCCTTGCTTGAGCTCTACAAACCTCTTAAACAAAGCAGACTTCTGAACAGTGGAGATGAACTTGGCCTCGAATCTGACTTGGAATTGCTCCCAAGTAATCTCTTCTTCTGGTGTATCTATAGTAATAGAATTCCACCAATCAGCAGCTCTCCCCTGAAGCTGTCTCGATGCAAGCTTTCTCTTGGTTGCATCCTCAATCCCTAGATCACCAAAAATCCTTCGACATGCATCAATCCATCTCTGCACCTCAATAGTCGACTCTGTCCCCAAGAAAGCTTTTCCTCCGAGAGAAGTATAATCCTTGCAGAGTTTAGCAAAATCTACCGGTCTTGGAGCCTGGACTTGAACTCCCACATCCACAGAAGATCCTGAAGCTGGTACCCTTCTCATAATAGAAGTCATCATAGCTTCAAACATAGCTCCATAATCAACAGCTTCCCTAGCAGCTCGACTATCCCTCGCAGCTTGCCTCTCACTTCGACTCATTCTTAATATCTGTAAAAAGAATGATTAGAACACCTTAAGAAACAACTGCATAAGGAGTTCAAATCCATCTTAACTACTATATTATATATAGTAATCATCCATCAAATACAATTACGTCTCTCTTACGTAGTTACGTCAGCGAGCGTTGGCTAAAATCGATTAACCAAAGCTTTGATACCAAATGTGACGACCGCCCATGACTCCCGCACCAAAACAAGGGAATAGTGCGCTTAAAGGTGTGCAAGGCAGCCATGGACGATAGTCAGGGTAAAATAAAATCGCAGAATCTCTATCGTAGCTCACAGCGCATGGATAAAATACAATAGAGAAATATATAGTGAAGTCTCATAAACAGAAAATCATCATATAAGCATCACAGTAGTTTTATACAATCATCTCAACAAATCCATACAACAGGACCTCACTACATAACACTCAATCAAATACAGCAGCGGATACCCAGTACATATAAGAAAATAATATGCATAGCCTCCCGCTCGTCTTCGTCATCATCAGCGAGAAACTCTAAGCACAGCACCTGCCACCTGCTACCTAGTCTGCCCATCCCAAACATGGATGAACAGCCCAAGGTAATAAGAGGAGACATAAAACCTTGAGTCAGACAAAGTCTTAGTGAGCAGTAAATTAACTATCAAACATACCAAAAGAGCATAAGGGATAAAAGGAATAGGAACCAAACCATCCCACTCCACCTCTTTCTACAGTGATAGCCCCCAGACACACACTAAGGAGAAGTAAGCATAACATAGCAGATAAGTAAGGTAAAGCAATAATCACTCGAGTCAAGGACGATGTTTTCCAAATACAAACCCCCAAGGCCTAAACCAAGATCAGATAAGCACCCAGAAAACACCGCTCTTGAAGCCGAATGATGATACAACCAAACATCCAAACATCCATGACTCTGGCTATCACTGTTATCATTGCCTTGATTTCACCGTTAGTTGAATGACCATCCGTCAAGGGCTAATGGTAACCCCGGTTCTAGCCATAACTCCACACGTCGTCGCTGCCCGTGCCTAGGAATTTTCGCAACTACCCAGAGTACTAGCACGTCGTCGCAGCCCGTGCCTGGAACGTCGTCGCAGCCCGTTCCAACGTACTCTTGCTTTGAGCATGCTAGAACCTTCAACAACGATGAGATCTCAGCCTTCTAGTCATCCTCCTCGACGACTACTTCCATACTAGCTCAAGCGCCTCTCAAGCTATCCATTATCACCAACCCGGATCGCATCACCGAGTTATCAACATTACTTTGCACGTCGTCGCAGCCCGTGCATGGAACGTCATCGTGACCCGTCCCATCTCAACATCAAACTTTGCCTCATCGCATCACAACAAAGTCTTATCTCAATCTCATGCTTTGCCTTCTCGCATCATGGCAAAGTCCATCATCATCGAATCCATCCATATGAGCTTCCGCATCCGCTACATATGCTATAGGCAGCTTCCACCATTCAAGAGCCTTTCCACTTAGCTTTTGAATCATCTCGAACCATCTTGTTCCAAATCAACTACAAGCTAACTTGGAGCAATCAAATCTATCATACATTCACATAATCAATCATTAATACAACCAATCAAGCATTCAAACAAGATCTAACAAGCAATATCAAGTATAATGGCAATTTCGTAAATAAATGAGCAAAAGTCCAACATATGTGAAATCATGGTTTTTAGCATAGATCTATCAAATCTAAAACATGGGTTTTGTCTCTAATACTTGTTAAACTAACTTGCATAAGTAAACATCTTCAAAAACAATGGATCTAGACTTGGATCTAAGAAATATGCATGAAAACTGTAACTTTAACAACCAAACAAGCCACCAATCCGATATACTCCTTTGGATCCGCGTGAGAGATAACTACCACTCACCAAATCACCCAAACACCTCTAAATCCACACACTTCAGATCTGGACAGCGAAGATCACGGCTTGATCCGGCGAAATCTCACTCAAAACGAAGAAATCTAGCTTGAACAGATGAAGATCTTCAACTTGGACACTTGGATCTTCGATCTCGATCTTCGATCTTGGATGGATGCTAACACTTGATTGGAATGGAGAAAAGAAGGTGAAGAAATGTTGTAGACAAGTCTTCAAAATGGCAGCACTTCGTCGCTTGAAAATCCGGTGCTAAAAAGTGAGCCGAACGCCTCTATTTATAGGCTGAAACCTCCTTGTCTCGGCCGTCCTAAGTCGCCGCCGACCCAACACCTGAGTCGCCCCCGACTCATCCCTTGCCGACTCACGACCTAGCACCTACCGACTCAACTACACAACATATACTCCCAGATGTCGACTTACGACTCAACCAAGTGCCAACCTACTTCCTACCGACTCAACCAATGCCGACTTAAATTCTACCGACTCATCACAGCAAGAAGGTCACACGACTTATCCCTGCCGACCTAAGCCTAATACTTATCCCTCGAGACACGACTCAAAAAGCCTAAGTTCCCAACGACTTATCCACTAAGTCGGCCCACCGACCTAACGACACATGGAATAACGCCATGCCGACCCAAACCCCTACCGACTCAGGACCCCACGACCTAAGCCCTAATACTATGAGTCGGCAATTCTTAAACCACCAACTTCCTTAAGTCGGCAACGTTTTAACTCGAGAAACTCTTAAGTCGGTCACTTCCTTATCTCGGCCAACATTCTAAACCGCAACCCCTCTTTGAGCCGGTCCCCTATGAGTCGTTAACGACTTAAGACCCTATTAACTCGAGCGCGACTCAACACTTGAGTCAGTTCCCTATAAGTCGGCCACTAACTTAGGTCGTTCCAACACTCCAACTCTTAACTCGGCAAACCCCATAAACCGTTGCTTCTATAAGTCGGTCACTCATACACAACCCATTCTATGAGTCGGTTACGACTCAAGCCTTAACCCATTACCTTGTCTCACCTCCTAAGTCGGCTACGACTTACTATAGGTCGGTCACCATCCTAACTCGGCCGCTCGACTCAAGCTATCATGCGACCTAGGCACTAAGTCGGTCACGACTCATGCCCCTATACGACTCAATTCTGAATGACTTAGGCTAGAGACAACACAACAACACTAACGACCTGCAAATTCTACGATTTATCGACACGTAAAATACGGGTCGTTACACCAGTGATGGCTGAAAGCTGTCATAGCTGTAGAACTCACAGATACCTTCGTTTTGACTGGTTATGGCTCCCGTAACTCTAAACGAGCCAAGAGTTATGGCCCTACGAATAATCGATATCCTTAGGGTGCAACATCTACGGTGCAAGGTGCAACATCCGTCCAAAATGACGAAACCGTGTCGTACGACCTTTAGAAATGGGTGCATGGATTTGAAACGGTGCAGTACCATGGTGCCCCACTCTCCAGCGATGGTAAATCATAGACCAGCCACGGGGATCCCGTTTTACAGAAAAAATCCACGTGACGAAAAAACGAAGGGTAAAAAACATCCATGACCCGATTGAGGTTCGGATAGGATTTTTTGGGTATGAAACTAACCAGTTGTTATCCCATTTTTTGGTCAAGACGGGAATAACAACAAATTGACGAGGAATTATGGATATCAGAACTGGAGATAAGGCTACGATGGATATCGTCAAAATTTTGTTGAACTCCGATCGGGACGAAATTGATTGGAAATGATGATAAGGACTATGTAAGGCTATGTTTCAAATTTCAGGTTAATCGGAGTTCGTATGGAGGAAATATGATGGATTCAAGGTGGGAGAGGAATGTTGTTCGAATCCATCAAGACGCTCGGTTCGAACCCATCAGGTTCGAACCCATCAGGTTCGAACCCATGAGGCTCGCATCGATGACGCTTCGAATCAATGGGAACTAGATGGATTCGAAAGGAGTAACTTCAATGCAATGGACATGGATTCGAATGATGGACATGGACTCGAAGATAGTGGATTCGAACGATAGATATGGATTCGAAGATGATGGATACGAAGCAATGAAGATGGACTCGAAGAAGGAAATGGATTCGAAGTATGCATGGATTCGAAGCTGGTGATGGATTCGAAGTTGGTGATGGATTCGTAGAAAGCGATGGATTCGAAGTTGGTGATGGATTCATAGAAAGTGATGGATTCGAAGTTGGTGATGGATTCTAGAAAGCGATGGATTCGAAGTTGGTGATGGATTCGTAGAAAGTGATGGATTCGAAGTTGGTGATGGATTCGTAGAAAGTGATGGATTCGAAGTTGCTATGGATTCGAAGAAAGTGATGGATTCGAAGATGATGGTTTCGAAACGATGGATACGAGGACTATGGATTCGAAGTAGAGGTGGATTCGAAGAAGATGGACTCGAGAAAGATGGGTTCGAAAGACATGGTTTCGAAGTGGACGAAGCATGGGTTCGAACCAATCAGGACGCACGGATTCTAGAACTTGGATCGATCATATCTTCCAAACCGTTGATCAAAATGCAATGAAATTTTTACAGGAGCTTACATACATGTTGAAGAATGTTCACACCAAATTTCAGCTCAATTGGATGGATTCTTGATCGATTCGAACGTCACTTCGAATCGATCCCAAACTGGGCACGGATTCCGAGAACACGGGCCTGTGGGCCCCCCTCACGTGCCAAGCAACCTCCCCAGGTTTTAGGCGGGATTTCAGCCTTCCACGCCTATAAATAGAGCCCCTGGTCATTCAGAAAAGGGGTCAAAAAATTTGGAGAGGAAAGGCAAGCCCAGACGCTGCTAAAATCATTCCATAACATTTTGGTGCTTTCACCGAGAACAACTAGCACCCGCTACATCGGATTTGAAGAGTTTAAGGAATTTGGATTTGGAAGATAATGACTAGGCAGAATAGCAGAAGGCTAAGGGCTGAGAGAAGCCAACAAGGAGGAAGTCAACAAGCATCCTCCGGAGGTGAGGAAGGACAGGCTTCGGTCTACGTAACTCGGGATGAAATGGAAGCTATGGCCAATTCTTTGCAGGAGAGATTGTTGAAAAGTCAACAGGAAATGATGCAAACTTTCTTGGAACAAATGAGAGCTACAGGAATGCAGAGCTTAGGAACAGCTACAGCAGTTGCGGATGCAGGACAAGGAGCTAGGATTGTGGAACCCAATGAAGGACAGGATACGGAGCCAGAAGGCAATCAACAAGGGCTTGGGGGCAGGCCCACAGGATTCAATGCAGGAGAACCTTTGGAAGGAATTCAACAAGCTAGAGCTAACGTTGCTGCTAGTGAGCCACACGAGGAATATGTACCAGAGTTCCCTCGGGGGCATGGGGGGCAACCCCTACCAGACAATACAGGATTAGCAGAAATGATCAGGAAGACTGTGCGAGGTGGTTTGACAAACGGAGATTTGGAAGGAGTGAATAGAAGTCCATTCGCTCGGGAGATAAGGATGGCTCGGAATCCACCTAAGTTCAAGCTACCTAGCGTGGAGGTATATGATGGTAAGACGGATCCAACAGATCACTTAATGAGGTACACCAGACACATGGAGGTGCTGGGGGCATCGGAGGAAGTGATGGCCCGATGTTTCCCTTTGTATTTGAAGGACTTAGCTGCAATGTGGTTTAGGCAGCTGGGAGAAGGATCTATCAGAACTTGGAAGGAATTAGTGGAAAAGTTTCTGGGACAGTTTCGGGTTCACGTTAAGAGGCCGAAGAATGTAATGACTTTAACATCGGTGAAGCAAAGGATGGACGAATCGCTTAGAGTTTTTCTAACCCGATTCAGTGCGGCAGTCGCTTCGGTGGATCGGCCTGATCCATCAATGGTTTTAATGGCAGCAGTATCGGGAGTGAAGGAGAATTCGGATTTCAAGGTATCTCTGATACGAGATCCCCCGCAAAATCTCGACGAATTCTTTCATGAGGCAGAAAGGTTCCTTCGACAAGAAGATGCAAGTACGGATTTAAAGTCGAAAAAGGTTAATGCACTCGAGGTTGGAGCGGTATCCAAAAATGGTTCGGATAAGGACAAAGGAAAGAGGAAGTTAGATGACGACTCTGGAAACGCTAGAAAACGATGGAAGGATCCAAAGTTTTCCACATACACTGGATTGAACGAACTGGAGCGGATATACTTGGAAACTCGGAATCGCCTTCCCTACGGAAGGCCGGCTAGGTGGGAACCGACAGAGCGGGAAAGGACATCAGGGAAGCGCTGTCTCTTCCATGATCTGGATGGACACGATACCAACAGCTGTAGGCACCTAAAGGATATAATCGAGGAGCATGTAAGGAATGGACAGTTACAGCAATACGTTGGAACTCGGGATGCAACGGTTGAGCAGGAGCAACCACCGACCACCTCACGCCGTGATGATGGGAGGCCCAGGGATGATCGTCGATTGATCATCCATTGACCAGGGTAATATGGAATAAGTAGCAAGCTACTAGCAAACGGTAAAGTCATTTACACATGTACGGGGACGGAGATAGCCCCTAGGCATGCTCTGAATGATGATAACCCAGGACGCTATGGTTTGTGAAATTTATTTCTTGCTTTTGGATTGGACATTGCTTTTCTTTTTGAATTTGGTTTTGGAGCTTGGATTGAGCTCCTGGTTTTTCTTGCTCTTTTATTTGGATTTTCCTTTGGATGATTGTTTTTGGTTTTGGATGCTGGTTTGGATTTCTGGTTTTCTGGTTTTGGATTTGAATTTTGGATTCGTATTTGGATTTTGGATTGGATTTTGGATTTGAATTTCGGATTTGGATTTTGGATTTTGAATAGATTTTGGTTGGACTTTTATCTGGTTTTTGATAAATGGTCGTCGGGTATGGATTATGCCTGGCAAGGGATGAGTCACCTTACCCAAACAAGGTGAATTGACTCATTCGGGTCGTCAATTATGGACTATGCTTGGCAAGGGTCCGGAGTGACCAGGATTCGGCCTAGGACTTAGGCCCTCTATTATCATATATTATTTTCAGGTCGTCGAGTATGGACTATGCTCGGCAAGGGTCCGGAGAGATCAGGATTCGGCTTAGGACTTAAGCCATGGCATTTTACAGCGCCCAGGGACACTGGGCCAAGGTCGTCGAGTATGGACTATGCTCGGCAAGGGTCCGGAGAGATCAGGATTCAGCTTAGGACTTAAGCCATGGCATTTTACAGCGCCCAGGGACACTGGGCCAAGGTCGTCGAGTATGGACTATGCTCGGCAAGGGTCCGGAGAGATCAGGATTCGGCTTAGGACTTAAGCCATGGCATTTTACAGCGCCCAGGGACACTGGGCCAAGGTCGTCGAGTATGGACTATGCTCGGCAAGGGTCCGGAGAGATCAGGATTCGGCTTAGGACTTAAGGTCGTCGAGTATGGATTGCGCTTGGCAAAAACCCGGAGAGGTTGGCTCAACGTCCAGGGACACTGGACCAAGGACATCAAGTATGGATTGCGCTTGGCAAAAACCCGGAGAGGTTGGCTCAACGTCCAGGGACACTGGACCAAGGACATCAAGTATGGATTGCGCTTGGAAAGAACCCGGAGAGATTAACTCAACGTCCAGGGACACTGGACCACGGTCGTCGGATGTGGATCACGCTTGGCAGGAACCCGGAGAGGTTATGGATTTGGATATCAACCCGGAGAGGTTATGGATTTGGCTATCGACCCGGAGAGGTCCTGGCTTCGGTTATTGGCTATTGGATAAGGATGGATTGGAACTTGGTTGTCGACTTCGAATGGATACGGAATTGGCTAAGGCTTTGGTTATTGGATATGGAATTGGACGTCGACTCTAAGATGTCAAGGATGATATACTCTGGCAATATGGCTTTGGACTTCGGATATTGGATTCAGAAGTATTCAAAACACGTCTTGTTATCACAAGGCATGTTTTGGGGGGCAAGCTGTTATCCCATTTTTTGGTCAAGACGGGAATAACAACAAATTGACGAGGAATTATGGATATCAGAACTGGAGATAAGGCTACGATGGATATCGTCAAAATTTTGTTGAACTCCGATCGGGACGAAATTGGTTGGAAATGATGATAAGGACTATGAAAGGCTATGTTTCAAATTTCAGGTTAATCGGAGTTCGTATGGAGGAAATATGATGTATTCAAGGTGGGAGAGGAATGTTGTTCGAATCCATCAAGACGCTCGGTTCGAACCCATCAGGTTCGAACCCATCAGGTTCGAACCCATGAGGCTCGCATCGATGACGCTTCGAACCAATGGGAACTAGATGGATTCGAAAGGAGTAACTTCAATGCAATGGACATGGATTCGAATGATGGACATGGACTCGAAGATAGTGGATTCGAACGATAGATATGGATTCGAAGATGATGGATATGAAGCAATGAAGATGGACTCGAAGAAGGAAATGGATTCGAAGTATGCATGGATTCGAAGCTGGTGATGGATTCGAAGTTGGTGATGGATTCGTAGAAAGCGATGGATTCGAAGTTGGTGATGGATTCGTAGAAAGTGATGGATTCGAAGTTGGTGATGGATTCGTAGAAAGTGATGGATTCGAAGTTGGTGATGGATTCGTAGAAAGGGATGGATTCGAAGTTGGTGATGGATTCGTAGAAAGTGATGGATTCGAAGTTGCTATGGATTCGAAGAAAGTGATGGATTCGAAGATGATGGTTTCGAAACGATGGATACGAGGACTATGGATTCGAAGTAGAGGTGGATTCGAAGAAGTTGGACTCGAGAAAGATGGGTTCGAAAGACATGGTTTCGAAGTGGACGAAGCATGGGTTCGAACCAATCAGGACGCACGGATTCTAGAACTTGGATCGATCATATCTTCCAAACCGTTGATCCAAATGCAATGAAATTTTTACAGGAGCTTACATACATGTTGAAGAATGTTCACACCAAATTTCAGCTCAATTGGATGGATTCTTGATCGATTCAAACGTCACTTCGAATCGATCCCAAACTGGGCACGGATTCCGAGAACACGGGCCTGTGGGCCCCCCTCACGTGCCAAGCAACCTCCCCAGGTTTTAGGCGGGATTTCAGCCTTCCACGGCTATAAATAGAGCCCCTGGTCATTCAGAAAAGGGGTCAAAAAATTTGGAGAGGAAAAGCAAGCCCAGACGCTGCTAAAATCATTCCATAGCATCATTACTGCTATTTTCTTCAGATTTGGTCACAACTGTTGTAATCACTTGTAATCTTCAAGGATAATCAATAAAAGAAAAAAAATTGGAGTGGACGTAGGCCGGAGATAGCCGAACCACTATAAAACTTGTGTCTCCGTTCTTTACTTTTGGATTGTTGTCTATTATATGTTGAGATTTGTTGTTTGTGTTTGAATATCACTAATTTATATTCATACACTGGTGCTTTCACGGTATTGGGTGTTTGTGACCAATTTTGGCGTAAACACCAGTGACGGCTGAAAGCCGTCATAGCTGTAGAACTCACAGATACCTTCGTTTTGACTGGTTATGGCTCCCATAACTCTAAACGAGCCAAGAGTTATGGCCCTTCGAATAAACGATATCCAAAGGGTGCAACATCTGCGGTGCAAGGTGCAACATCCGTCCAAAATGACGAAACCGTGCCGTACGACCTTTAGAAATGGGTGCATGGATTTGAAACGGTGCAGTACCATGGTGCACCACTCTCCAGCGATGGAAAATCGTTGACCAGCCACGGGGATCCCGTTTTACAGAAAAAATCGACGTGACGAAAAAACGAAGGGTAAAAAACTTCCATGACCCGATCAAGGTTCGGATAGGATTTTTTGGGTATGAATCTAACCAGTGACGGCAGAAAGCCGTCATAGCTGTAGAACTCACAGATACCTTCGTTTTGACTGGTTATGGCTCCCGTAACTCTAAACGAGCCAAGAGTTATGGCCCTTCGAATAATCGATATCCAAAGGGTGCAACATCTGCGGTGCAAGGTGCAACATCCGTCCAAAATGACGAAACCGTGCCGTACGACCTTTAGAAATGGGTGCATGGATTTGAAACGGTGCAGTACCAAGGTGCACCACTCTCCAGCGATGGTAAATCATTGACCAGCCACGGGGATCCCGTTTTACAGAAAAAATCCACATGACGAAAAAACGAAGGGTAAAAAACTTCCATGACCCGATTGAGGTTCGGATAGGATTTTTTGGGTATGAAACTAACCAGTGACGGCTGAAAGCCGTCATAGCTGTAGAACTCACAGATACCTTCATTTCGACAGGTTATGGGTCCCGTAACTCTAAACGAGCCAAGAGTTATGGCCCTCCGAATAATCGATATCCAAAGGGTGCAACATCTGCGGTGCAAGGTGCAACATCCGTCCAAAATGACGAAGTCGTGCCGTACGACCTTTAGAAATGGGTGCAGGGATTTGAAACGGTGCAGTACCATGGTGCACCACTCTCCAGCGGTGGTAAATCATTGACCAGCCACGGGGATCCCGTGTTACAGAAAAAATCCACGTGACGAAAAAACGAAGGGTAAAAAACTTCAATGACCCGATTGAGGTTCGGATAGGATTTTTTGGGTATGAAACTAACCAGTGACGGCTGAAAGCTGTCATAGCTGTAGAACTCACAGATACCTTCGTTTTGACTGGTTATGGCTCCCGTAACTCTAAACGAGCCATGAGTTATGGCCCTCCGAAGAATCGATATCCATAGGGTGCAACATCTACGGTGCAAGGTGCAACATCCGTACAAAATGACGAAACCGTGCCGTACGACCTTTAGAAATGGATGCATGGATTTGAAACGGTGCAGTACCATGGTGCACCACTCTCCAGCGATGGTAAATCATTGACCAGCCACGGGGATCCCATTTTACAGAAAAAATCCACGTGACCAAAAAATGAAGGGTAAAAAACTTCCATGACCCGATTGAGGTTTGGATAGGATTTTTTGGGTATGAAACTAACCAGTGACGGCTGAAAGCCATCATAGTTGTAGAACTCACCGATACCTTCGTTTTGACTAGTTATGGCTCCCGTAACTCTAAACGAGCCAAGAGTTATGGCCCTCCGAAGAATCGATTTCCACAGGGTGCAACATCTGCGGTGCAAGGTGCAACATCCGTCCGAAATGACGAAACCGTGCCGTACGACCTTTAGAAATGGGTGCATGGATTTGAAACGGTGCAGTACCATGGTGCACCACTCTCCAGCGATGGTAAATCATTGACCAGCCACGGGGATCCCGTTTTACAGAAAAATTCCACGTGACGAAAAAACGAAGGGTAAAAACTTCCTTGACCCGAATGAGGTTCGGATAGGATTTTTTGGGTATGAATCTAACCAGTTATGGCTGAAAGCTGTCATAGCTGTAGAACTCACAGATACCATCGTTTTGACTGGTTATGGCTCACGTAACTCTAAACGAGCCAAGAGTTATGGCCCTCCAAATAATCGATATCCTTAGGGTGCAACATCTACGGTGCACGGTGCAACATCCGTCCAAAATGACGAAACCGTGTCGTACGACCTTTAGAAATGGGTGCATGGATTTGAAACGGTGCAGTACCATGGTGCAACACTCTCCAGCGATGGTAAATCATTGACCAGCCACGGGGATCCCATTTTACAGAAAAAATCCACGTGACGAAAAAACGAAGGGTAAAAAACTTCCATGACCCGATTGAGGTTCGGATAGGATTTTTTGGGTATGAAACTAACCAGTGACGGCTAAAAGCCGTCATAGCTGTAGAACTCACAGATACCTTCGTTTCGACAGGTTATGGGTCCCGTAACTCTAAACGAGCCAAGAGTTATGGCCCTCCGAATAATCGATATCCAAAGAGGGCAACATCTGCGGTGCAAGGTGCAACATCCGTCCAAAATGACGAAATCGTGCCGTACGACCTTTACAATTGGGTGCAGGGATTTGAAACGGTGCAGTACCATGGTGCACCACTCTCCAGTGGTGGTAAATCATTGACCAGCCACGGGGATCCCGTTTTACAGAAAAAATCCACGTGACGAAAAAACGAAGGGTAAAAAACATCCATGACCCGATTGAGGTTCGGATAGGATTTTTTGGGTATGAAACTAACCAGTGACGGCTGAAAGCTATCATAGCTGTAGAACTCACAAATACCTTCATTTTGACTGGTTATGGCTCCCGTAACTCTAAACGTGCCATGAGTTATGGTCCTCCGAAGAATCGATATCCATAGGGTGCAACATCTACGGTGCAAGGTGCAACATCCGTCCAAAATGACGAAACCGTGCTGTACGACCTTTAGAAATGGATGCATGGATTTGAAACGGTGCAGTACCATGGTGCACCACTCTCCAGCGTTGGTAAATCATTGACCAGCCATAGGGATCCCGTTTTACAGAAAAAATCCACGTGACGAAAAAACGAAGGGTAAAAAACATCCATGACCCGATTGAGGTTCGGATAGGATTTTTTGGGTATGAAACTAACCAATGACGGCTGAAAGCCGTCATAGATGTAGAACTCATAGATACCTTCGTTTTGACTGGTTATGGCTCCCGTAACTCTAAACGAGCCAAGAGTAATGGCCCTCCGAAGAATCGATTTCCACAGGGTGCAACATCTGCGATGCGAGGTGCAACATCCGTCCAAAATGACGAAACCGTGCCGTACGACCTTTAGAAATGGGTGCATGGATTTGAAACGGTGCAGTACCATGGTGCACCACTCTCCAGCGATGGTAAATCATTGACCAGCCACGGGGATCCCGTTTTACAGAAAAATTCCACGTGACGAAAAAATGAAGGGTAAAAACTTCCTTGACCCGATGGAGGTTCGGATAGGATTTTTTGGGTATGAAACTAACCAGTGACGGCTGAAAGCCGTCATAGCTGTAGAACTCACAGATACCTTCGTTTCGACAGGTTATGGGTCCCGTAACTCTAAACGAACCAAGAGTTATGGCCCTCCGAATAATCGATATCCAAAGGGTGCAACATCTGCGGTGCAAGGTGCAACATCCGTCCAAAATGACGAAATCGTGCCGTACGACCTTTAGAAATGGGTGCAGGGATTTGAAACGGTGCAGTACCATGGTGCACCACTCTCCAGCGGTGGTAAATCATTGACCAGCCAAGGGGATCCCGTTTTACAGAAAAAATCCACGTGACGAAAAAACGAAGGGTAAAAAACTTCCATGACCCGATTGAGGTACGGATAGGATTTTTTGGGTATGAAACTAACCAGTGACGGCTCAAAGCAGTCATAGCTGTAGAAATCACAGATACCTTCGTTTTGACTGGTTATGGCTCTCGTAACTCTAAACGAGCCATGAGTTATGGCCCTCTGAAGAATCGATATCCATGGGTGCAACATCTACGGTGCAAGGTGCAACATCCGTCCAAAATGACGAAACCGTGCCGTACGACCTTTAGAAATGGATGTATGGATTTGAAACGGTGCAGTACCATGGTGCACCACTCTCCAGCGATGGTAAATCATTGACCAGCCACGGGGATCCCGTTTTACAGAAAAAATCCACGTGACGAAAAAACGAAGGGTAAAAAACTTCCATGACCCGATTGAGGTTCGGATAGGATTTTTTGGGTATGAAACTAACCAGTGACGGCTGAAAGCCGTCATAGCTGTAGAACTCACAGATACCTTCGTTTTGACTGGTTATGGCTCTCGTAACTCTAAACGAGCCAAGAGTTATGGCCCTCCGAAGAATCGATTTCCACCGGGTGCAACATCTGCGGTGCAAGGTGCAACATCCGTACAAAATGACGAAACCGTGCCGTACGACCTTTAGAAATTGGTGCATGGATTTGAAACGGTGCAGTACCATGGTGCACCACTCTCCAGCGATGGTAAATCATTGACCAGCTACGGGGATCCCGTTTTACAGAAAAATTCCACGTGAAAAAAAACGAAGGGTAAAAACTTCCTTGACCCGATTGAGGTTCGGATAGGATTTTTTGGGTATGAAACTAACCAGTGACGGCTGAAAGCTGTCATAGCTGTAGAACTCACAGATACCTTCGTTTTGACTGGTTATGTCTCCCGTAACTCTAAACGAGCCAATGGTTATGGCCCTCCGAATAATCGATATCCTTAGGGTGCAACATCTACGGTGCAAGGTGCAACATCCGTCCAAAATGACGAAACCGTGCCGTACGACCTTTAGAAATGGGTGCATGGATTTGAAACGGTGCAGTACCATGGTGCACCACTCTCCAGCGATGGTAAATCATTGACCAGCCACGGGGATCCCGTTTTACAGAAAAAATCCACGTGACGAAAAAACGAAGGGTAAAAAACTTCCATGACCCGATGGAGGTTCGGATTAGATTTTTTGTGTATGAAACTAACCAGTGACGGCTGAAAGCGGTCATAGCTGTAGAACTCATAGATACCTTCGTTTTGACTGGTTATGGCTCCCGTAACTCTAAACGAGCCAAGAGTTATGGCCCTCTGAATAATCGATATCCTTAAGGTGCAACATCTACGGTGCAAGGTGCAACATCCGTCCAAAATGACGAAACCGTGCCGTACGACCTTTAGAAATGGGTGCATGGATTTGAAACGGTGCAGTACCATGGTGCATCACTCTCCAGCGATGGTAAATCATTGACCAGCCACGGGGATCCCGTTTTACAGAAAAAATCCACGTGACGAAAAAACGAAGGGTAAAAAACTTCCTTGACCCGATGGAGGTTCGGATAGGATTTTTTAGGTATGAAACTAACCAGTGACGGCTGAAAGCTGTCATAGCTGTAGAACTCACAGATACCTTCTTTTTGACTGGTTATGTCTCCCGTAACTCTAAACGAGCCAAGAGTTATGGCCCTCCGAATAATCGATATCCTTAGGGTGCAACATCTACGGTGCAAGGTGCAACATTCGTCCAAAATGACGAAACCGTGCCGTACGACCTTTAGAAATGGGTGCATGGATTTGAAACGGTGCAGTACCATGGTGCACCACTCTCCCGCGATGGTAAATCATTGACCAGCCACGGGGATCCCGTTTTACAGAAAAAATCCACGTGACGAAAAAACGAAGGGTAAAAAACTTCCATGACCCGATGGAGGTTCGGGTAGGATTTTTTGGGTATGAAACTAACCAGTGACGGCTGAAAGCTGTCGTAGCTGTAGAACTCACAGATACCTTCGTTTTGACTGGTTATGGCTCCCGTAACTCTAAACGAGCCAAGAGTTATGGCCCTCCGAATAATCGATATCCATAGGGTGCAACATCTACGGCGCAAGGTGCAACATCCGTCCAAAATGACGAAACCGTGCCGTACGACCTTTAGAAATGGGTGCATGGATTTGAAACGGTGCAGTACCTTGGTGCACCACTCTCCAGTGATTGTAAATCATTGACCAGCCACGGGGATCCCGTTTTACAGAAAAAATCCACGTGACGAAAAAACGAAGGGTAAAAAACTTCCATGACCCGATTGAGGTTCGGATAGGATTTTTTGGGTATGAAACTAACCAGTGACGGCTGAAAGCTGTCATAGCTATAGAACTCACAGATACCTTCGTTTTGACTAGTTATGGCTCCCGTAACTCTAAACGAGCCAAGAGTTATGGCCCTCCGAAGAATCGATATCCATAGGGTGCAACATCTAAGGTGCAAGGTGCAACATCCGTCCAAAATGACGAAACCGTGCCGTACGACCTTTAGAAATGGGTGCATGGATTTGAAACGGTGCAGTACCATGGTGCACCACTCTCCAGCGATGGTAAATCATTGACCAGCCACGGGAATCCCGTTTTACAGAAAAAAATCCACGTGACGAAAAAACGAAGGGTAAAAAACTTCCATGACCCGATTGAGGTTCGGATAGGATTTTTTGGGTATGAAACTAACGAGTCACGGCTGAAAGCCGTCATAGCTGTAGAACTCACAGATACCTTCGTTTTGACTAGTTATGGCTCCCGTAACTCTAAACGAGCCAAGAGTTATGGCACTCCGAAGAATCGATATCCACAGGGTGCAACATCTGCGGTGCAAGGTGCAACATCCGTCCAAAATGACGAAACCGTGCCGTACGACCTTTAGAAATGGGTGCATGGAATTGAAACGGTGCAGTACCATGGTGCACCACTCTCCAGCGATGGTAAATCATTGACCAGCCACGGGGATCCCGTTTTAGAGAAAAAATCCACGTGACGAAAAAACGAAGGGTAAAAAACTTCCATGACCCGATGGAGGTTCGGATAGGATTTTTTGGGTATGAAACTAACCAGTGACGGCTGAAAGCCGTCATAGCGGTAGAACTCACAGATACCTTCGTTTTGACTGGTTATGGCTCTCGTAACTCTAAACGAGCGAAGAGTTATGGCCCTCCGAAGAATCTATTTCCACAGGGTGCAACATCTGTGGTGCATGGTGCAACATCCGTCCAAAATGACGAAACTGTGCCGTACGACCTTTAGAAATGGGTGCCTGGATTTGAAACGGTGCAGTACCATGGTGCACCACTCTCCAGCGATGGTAAATCATTGACCAGCCACGGGGATCCCATTTTACAGAAAAAACCCACGTGACGAAAAAACGAAGGGTAAAAAACTTCCTTGACCCGATTGAGGTTCAGATAGGATTTTTTGGGTATGAAACTAACCAGTGACGGCTGAAAGCTGTCATAGCCGTAGAATTCACAGATACCTTCGTTTTGACTGGTTATGGCTCCCGTAACTCTAAACGAGCCAAGAGTTATGGCCCTCCGAATAATCGATATCCACAGGGTGCAACATCTACGGTGCAAGGTGTAACATCCGTCCAAAATGACAAAACCATGCCGTTCGACCTTTAGAAATGGGTGCATGGATTTGAAACGGTGCAGTACCATGGTGCATCACTCTCCAGCGATGGTAAATCATAGACCAGCCACAGGGATCCCGTTTTACAGAAAAAATCCACGTGACGAAAAAATGAAGGGTAAAAAACTTCCTTGACCCGATTGAGGTTCGGATAGGATTTTTTGGGTGTGAAACTAACCGGTGACGGCAGAAAGATGTCATAGCTGTAGAACTCACAGATACCTTCGTTTTGACTGGTTATGGCTCCCGTAACTCTAAACGAGCCAAGAGTTATGACCCTCCGAATAATAGATATCCATAGGGTGCAACATCTACGGCGCAAGGTGCAACATCCGTCCAAAATGACGAAACCGTGCCGTACGAACTTTAGAAATGGGTGCATGGATTTGAAACGGTGCAGCACCATGGTGCACCACTCTCCAGCGATGGAAAATAGTTGACCAGCCACGGGGATCCCGTTTTACAGAAAAAAATCCACGTGACGAAAAAACGAAGGGTAAAAAACTTCCATGACCCGATTGAGGTTCGGATAGGATTTTTTGGGTATGAAACTAACCAGTGACGGCTGAAAGCCGTCATAGCCATAGAACTCACAAATACCTTCATTTTGACTAGTTATGGCTCCCGTAACTCTAAACGAGCCAAGAGTTATGGCCCTTCGAATAATCGATATCCAAAGGGTGCAACATCTGCGGTGCAAGGTGCAACATCCGTCCAAAATGACGAAACCGTGCCGTACGTCCTTTAGAAATGGGTGCATGGATTTGAAACGGTGCAGTACCATGGTGCACCACTCTCCAGCGATGGTAAATCATTGACCAGCGACGGGGATCCCGTTTTACAGAAAAAATCCACGTGACGAAAAAACGAAGGGTAAAAAACTTCCATGACCCGATTGAGGTTCAGATAGGATATTTTGGGTATGAAACTTACCAGTGACGGCTGAAAGCCGTCATAGCTGTAGAACTCACAGATACCTTCGTTTTGACTGGTTATGGGTCCCGTAACTCTAAACGAGCCAACAGTTATGGCCCTCCGAAGAATCGATTTCCACAGGGTGCAACATCTGCGGTGCAAGGTGCAACATCTGTCCAAAATGACGAAACCGTGCCGTACGACCTTTAGAAATGGGTGCATGGATTTGAAACGGTGCAGTACCATGGTGCACCACTCTCCAGCGATGGTAAATCATTGACCAGCCACGGGGATCCCGTTTTACAGAAAAATTCCACGTGACGAAAAAACGAAGGGTAAAAACTTCCTTGACCCGATTGAGGTTCGGATAGGATTTTTTGGGTATGAAACTAACCAGTGATGGCTGAAAGCTGTCATAGCTGTAGAACTCACAGATACCTTCGTTTTGACTGGTTATGGCCCCCGTAACTCAAAACGAGCCAAGAGTTATGGCCCTCCGAATAATGGATATCCTTAGGGTGCAACATATACGGTGCAAGGTGCAACATCCGTCCAAAATGACGAAACCGCGCCGTATGACCTTTAGAAATGGGTGCATGGATTTGAAACGGTGCACTACCATGGTGCACCACTCTCCAGCGATGGTAAATCATAGACCAGCCACGGGGCTCCCGTTTTACAGAAAAAATCCACGTGACGAAAAAATGAAGGGTAAAAAACTTCCATGACCCGATGGAGGTTCGGATAGGATTTTTTGGGTATGAAACTAACCAGTGACGGCTGAAAGCTGTCATAGCTGTAGAACTCACAGATACCTTCGTTTTGACTGGTTATGTCTCCCGTAACTCTAAACGAGCCAAGAGTTATGGCCCTCCGAATAATCGATATCCTTAGGGTGCAACATCTACGGTGCAAGGTGCAACATCCGTCCAAAATGACGAAACCGTGCCGTACGACCTTTAGAAATGGGTGCATGGATTTGAAACGGTGCAGTACCATGGTGTACCACTCTCCAGCGATGGTAAATCATTGACCAGCCACGGGGATCCCGTTTTACAGAAAAAATCCACGTGACGAAAAAATGAAGGGTAAAAAACTTCCATGACCCGATGGAGGTTCGGATAGGATTTTTTGGGTATGAAACTAACCAGTGATGGCTGAAAGCAGTCATAGCTGTAGAACTCACAGATACCTTCGTTTTGACTAGTTATGGCTCCCGTAACTCTAAACGAGCCAAGAGTTATGGCCCTCCGAATAATCGATATCCTTAGGGTGCAACATCTACGGCGCAAGGTGCAACATCCGTCCAAAATGACGAAACCGTGCCGTACGACCTTTAGAAATGGGTGCATGGATTTGAAACGGTGCAGTACCATGGTGCACCACTCTCCAGCGATAGTAAATCATTGACCAGCCACAGGGATCCCGTTTTACAGAAAAAATCCACGTGACGAAAAAACGAAGGGTAAAAAACTTCCATGACCCGATGGAGGTTCGGATAGGATTTTTTGGGTATGAAACTAACCAGTGACGGCTGAAAGCCGTCATAGCTGTAGAACTCACATATACCTTCGTTTTGACTGGTTATGGCTCCCGTAACTCTAAACGAGCCAAGAGTTATGGCCCTCCGAAGAATCGATTTCCACAGGGTGCAACATCTACGGTGCAAGGTGCAACATCCGTCCAAAATGACGAAACCGTGCCGTACGACCTTTAGAAATGGGTGCATGGATTTGAAACGGTGCAGTACCATGGTGCACCACTCTCCAGCGATGGTAAATCATAGACCAGCCACGGGGATCCCATTTTACAGAAAAAATCCACGTGACGAAAAAATGAAGGGTAAAAAACTTCCTTGACCCGATTGAGGTTCGGATAGGATTTTTTGGGTATGAAACTAACCGGTGACGGCAGAAAGATGTCATAGCTGTAGAACTGACAGATACCTTCATTTTGACTGGTTATGGCTCCCGTAACTCTAAACGAGCCAAGAGTTATGACCCTCCGAATAATCGATATCCTTAGGGTGCAACATCTACGGTGCAAGGTGCAACATCCGTCCAAAATGACGAAACCGTGTCGTACGACCTATAGAAATGGGTGCATGGATTTGAAACGGTGCAGTGCCGTGGTGCACCACTCTCCAGCGATGGTAAATAATTGACCAGCCACGGGGAACCCGTTTTACAGAAAAAATCCACGTGACGTAAAAACGAAGGGTAAAAAACTTCCATGAACCGATTGAGGTTCGGATAGGATTTTTTGGGTATGAAACCAACCAGTGACGGCTGAAAGCCGTCATAGTTGTAGAACTCACAGATACCTTCGTTTTGACTGGTTATGGCTCCCGTAGCTCTAAACGAGCCAAGAGTTATGGCCCTCCGAATAATCGATATCCATAGGGTGCAACATCTACGGTGCAAGGTGCAACATCCGTCCAAAATGACAAAACCGTGCCGTACGACCTTTAGAAATGGGTGCATGGATTTGAAACGGTGCAGTACCATGGTGCACCACTCTCCAGCGATGGTAAATCATAGACCAGCCACGGGGATCCCGTTTTACAGAAAAAATCCACGTGACGAAAAAATGAAGGGTAAAAAACTTCCTTGACCCGATTGAGGTTCGGATAGGATTTTTTGGGTATGAAACTAACCGGTGACGGCAGAAAGATGTCATAGCTGTAGAACTCACAGATACCTTCGTTTTGACAGGTTATGGCTCCCGTATCTCTAAACGAGCCAAGAGTTATGACCCTTCGAATAATAGATATCCATAGGGTGCAACATCTACGGCGCAAGGTGCAACATCCGTCCAAAATGACGAAACCGTGCCGTACGACCTTTAGAAATGGGTGCATGGATTTGAAACGGTGCAGCACCATGGTGCACCACTCTCCAGCGATGGAAAATCGTTGACCAGCCACGGGGATCCCGTTTTACTGAAAAAATCCACATGACGAAAAAACGAAGGGTAAAAAACTTCCATGACCCGATGGAGGTTCGGATAGGATTTTTTGGGTATGAAACTAACCAGTGACGGCTGAAAGCTGTCATAGCTGTAGAACTCACAGATACCTTCGTTTTGACTGGTTATGTCTCCCGTAACTCTAAACGAGCCAAGAGTTATGGCCCTCCGAATAATCGATATCCTTAGGGTGCAACATCTACGGTGCAAGGTGCAACATCCGTCCAAAATGACGAAACCGTGCCGTACGACCTTTAGAAATGGGTGCATGGATTTGAAACGGTGTAGTACCACGGTGCACCACTCTCCAGCGATGGTAAATCATAGACCATCCACGGGGATCCCGTTTTACAGAAAAAATCCACGTGACGAAAAAATGAAGGGTAAAAAACTTCCTTGACCCGATTGAGGTTCGGATAGGATTTTTTGGGTATGAAACTAACCGGTGACGGCAGAAAGATGTCATAGCTGTAGAACTCACAGATACCTTCGTTTTGACTGGTTATGGCTCCCGTAACTCTAAACGAGCCAAGAGTTATGGCCCTCCGAATAATCGATATCCTTAGTGTGCAACATCTACAGTGCAAGGTGCAACATCCGTCCAAAATGACGAAACCGTGTCGTACGACCTTTAGAAATGGGTGCATGGATTTGAAACGGTGCAGTACCATGGTGCACCACTCTCCAGCGATGGTAAATAATTGACCAGCCACGGGGATCCCGTTTTACAGAAAAAATCCACGTGACGTAAAAACGAAGGGTAAAAAACTTCCATGAACCGATTGAGGTTCGGATAGGATTTTTTGGGTATGAAACCAACCAGTGACGGCTGAAAGCTGTCATAGCTCTAGAACTCACAGATACCTTCGTTTTGACTGGTTATGGCTCCCGTAACTCTAAACGAGACAAGAGTTATGGCCCTCCAAATAATCGATATCCATAGGGTGCAACATCTACGGTGCAAGGTGCAACATCCGTCCAAAATGACGAAACCGTGCCGTACGACCTTTAGAAATGGGTGCATGGATTTGAAACGGTGCAGTACCATGGTGCACCACTCTCCAGCGATGGTAAATCATAGACCAGCCACGGGGATCCCGTTTTACAGAAAAAATCCACGTGACGAAAAAATGAAGGGTAAAAAACTTCCTTGACCCGATTGATGTTCGGATAGGATTTTTTGGGTATGAAACTAACCGGTGACGGCAGAAAGATGTCATAGCTGTAGAACTCACAGATACCTTCGTTTTGACTGGTTATGGCTCCCATATCTCTAAACGAGCCAAGAGTTATGACCCTCCGAATAATAGATATCCATAGGGTGCAACATCTACGGCGCAAGGTGCAACATCCGTCCAAAATGACGAAACCGTGCCGTACGACCTTTAGAAATGGGTGCATGGATTTGAAACGGTGCAGCACCATGGTGCACTACTCTCCAGCGATGGAAAATCGTTGACCAGCCACGGGGATCCCGTTTTACAGAAAAAATCCACGTGACGAAAAAACGAAGGGTAAAAAACTTCCATGACCCGATTGAGGTTCGGATATGATTTTTTGGGTATGAAACTAACCATTGACGGCTGAAAGCCGTCATAGCTGTAGAACTCACAGATACCTTTGTTTTGACTGGTTGTGGCTCCCGTAACTCTAAACGAGCCAAGAGTTATGGCCCTTCGAATAATCGATATCCAAAGGGTGCAACATCTGCGGTGCAAGGTGCAACATCCGTCCAAAATGACGAAACCGTGCCGTACGACCTTTAGAAATGGGTGCATGGATTTGAAACGGTTCAGTACCATGGTGCACCACTCTCCAGCGATGGTAAATCATTGACCAACGACGGGGATCCCATTTTACAGTAAAAATCCACGTGACGAAAAAACGAAGGGTAAAAAACTTCCATGACTCGATTGAGGTTCGGATAGGATTTTTTGGGTATGAAACTAACCAGTGACGGCTGAAAGCCGTCATAGCTGTAGAACTCACATATAACTTCGTTTTGACTGGTTATGGCTCCCGTAACTCTAAACGAGCCAAGAGTTATGGCCCTCCGAAGAATCGATTTCCACTGGGTGCAACATCTGCGGTGCAAGGTGCAACATCCGTCCAAAATGATGAAACCGTGCCGTACGACCTTTAGAAATGGGTGCATGGATTTGAAACGGTGCAGTACCATGGTGCACCACTCTCCAGCGATGGTAAATCATTGACCGGCCACGGGGATCCCGTTTTACAGAAAAATTCCACGTGACGAAAAAACGAAGGGTAAAAACTTCCTTGACCCGATTGAGGTTCGGATAGGATTTTTTGGATATGAAACTAACCAGTGATGGCTGAAAGCTTTCATAGCTGTAGAACTCACAGATACCTTCGTTTTGACTGGTTATGGCTCCCGTAACTCTAAACGAGCCAAGAGTTATGGCCCTCCGAATAATCGATATCCTTAGGGTGCAACATCTACGGTGCAAGGTGCAACATCCGTCCAAAATGACGAAACCGTGCCGTACGACCTTTAGAAATGGGTGCATGGATTTGAAACGGTGCAGTACCATGGTGCACCACTCTCCAGCGATGGTAAATCATTGACCAGCCACGGGGATCCCGTTTTACAGAAAAAATCCACGTGACGAAAAAACGAAGGGTAAAAAACTTCCATGACCCGATTGAGGTTCGGATAGGATTTTTTGGGTATGAACATAACCAGTGACGGCTGAAAGCAGTCATAGCTGTAGAACTCACAGATACCTTCGTTGTGACTGGTTATGGCTCCCGTAACTCTAAACTAGCCAAGAGTTATGGCCCTTCGAATAATCGATATCCATAGGGTGCAACATCTACGGTGCAAGGTGCAACATCCATCCAAAATGACGAAACCGTGCCGTACGACCTTTAGAAATGGGTGCATGGATTTGAAACGGTGCAGTACCATGGTGCACCAATCTTCAGCGATGGTAAATCATAGACCAGCCACGGGGATCCCGTTTTACAGAAAAAATCCACGTGACGAAAAAATGAAGGGTAAAAAACTTCCTTGACCCGATTGAGGTTCGGATAGGATTTTTTGGGTATGAAACTAACCGGTGACGGCAGAAAGTTGTCATAGCTATAGAACTCACAGATACCTTCGATTTGACTGGTTATGGCTCCCGTAACTCTAAACGAGCCAAGAGTTATGGCCCTCCGAATAATCGATATCCTTAGGGTGCAACATCTACGGTTCAAGGTGCAACATCCGTCCAAAATGACGAAACCGTGTCGTACGACCTTTAGAAATGGGTGCATGGATTTGAAACGGTGCAGTACCATGGTGCACCACTCTCCAGCGTTGGTAAATAATTGACTAGCCACGGGGATCCCGTTTTACAGAAAAAATCCACGTGACGTAAAAACGAAGGGTAAAAAACATCCATGAACCGATTGAGGTTCGGATAGGATTTTTTGGGTATGAAACTAACCAGTGACGGTTGAAAGCTGTCATAGCTGTAGAACTCACAGATACCTTCGTTTTGACTAGTTATGGCTCCCGTAACTCTAAACGAGCCAAGAGTTATGGCCCTCCGAATAATCGATATCCATAGGGTGCAACATCTACGGTGCAAGGTGCAACATCCGTCCAAAATGACGAAACCGTGCCGTACGACCTTTAGAAATGGGTGCATGGATTTGAAATGGTGCAGTACCATGGTGCACCACTCTCCAGCGATGGTAAATCATAGACCAGCCACGGGGATCCCGTTTTACAGAAAAAATCCACGTGTCGAAAAAATGAAGGGTAAAAAACTTCCTTGACCCAATTGAGGTTCGGATAGGATTTTTTGGGTATGAAACTAACCGGTGACGGCAGAAAGATGTCATAGCTGTAGAACTCACAGATACCTTTGTTTTGACTGGTTATGGCTCCCGTAACTCTAAACGAGCCAAGAGTTATGACCCTCCGAATAATAGATATCCATAGGGTGCAACATCTACGGCGCAAGGTGCAACATCCGTCCAAAATGACGAAACCGTGCCGTACGACCTTTAGAAATGGGTGCATGGATTTGAAACGGTGCAGTACCATGGTGCACCACTCTCCAGCGATGGAAAATCATTGACCAGCCACGGGGATCCTGTTTTACAGAAAAAATCCACGTGATGAAAAAACGAAGGGTAAAAAACTTCCATGACCCGATTGAGGTTCGGATAGGATTTTTTGGGTATGAAACTAACCAGTGACGGCTGAAAGCCGTCATAGCTGTAGAACTCACAGATACCTTCGTTTTGACTGGTTATGGCTCCCGTAACTCTAAACGAGCCAAGAGTTATGGCCCTTCGAATAATCCATATCCAAAGGGTGCAACATCTGTGTTGCAAGGTGCAATATCCGTCCAAAATGACGAAACCGTGTCGTACGACCTTTAGAAATGGGTTCATGGATTTGAAACGGTGCAGTACCATGGTGCACCACTCTCCAGCGATGGTAAATCTTTGACCACCCATGGGGATCCCGTTTTACAGAAAAAATCCACGTGACGAAAAAACGAAGGGTAAAAAACTTCCATGACCCGATTGAGGTTCGGATAGGATTATTTTGGTATGAAACTAACCAGTGATGGATGAAAGGTGTCATAGCTGTAGAACTCACAGTTACCTTCGTTTTGACTAGTTATGGCTCCCGTAACTCTAGACGAGCCAAGAGTTATGGCCCTCCGAAGAATCGATATCCACAGGGTGCAACATCTGCGGTGCAAGGTGCAACATCCGTCCAAAATGACGAAACCGTGCCGTACGACCTTTAGAAATGGGTACATGGATTTGAAAAGGTGCAGTACCATGGTGCACCACTCTCCAGCGATGGTAAATGATTGACCAGCCACGGGGATCCCGTTTTACAGAAAAATTCCACGTGACGAAAAAACGAAGGGTAAAAAACTTCCACAACCCGATTGAGGTTCGGATAGGATTTTTTGGGTCTGAAACTAACAAGTGACGGCTGAAATCCGTCATAGCGGTAGAACTCACAGATACCTTCATTTTGACTGGTTATGGCTCTCGTAACTCTAAACGAGCGAAGAGTTATGGCCCTCCAAAGAATCGATTTCCACAGGGTGCAACATCTGCGGTGCATGGTGCAACATCCGTCCAAAATGACGAAACCGTGCCGTACGACCTTTAGAAATGGGTGCATGGATTTGAAACGGTGCATTACCATGGTGCACCACTCTCCAGCGATGGTAAATCATAGACCAGCCACGGGGATCCCGTTTTACAGAAAAAATCCACGTGACGAAAAAATGAAGGGTAAAAAACTTCATTGACCCGATTGAGGTTCGGATAGGATTTTTTGGGTATGAAACTAACCGGTGACGGCAGAAAGTTGTCATAGCTGTAGAACTCACAGATACCTTCGTTTTGACTGGTTAGGGCTCCCGTAACTCTAAACGAGCCAAGAGTTATGGCCCTCCGAATAATCGATATCCATAGGGTGTAACATCTACGGTGCAAGGTGCAACATCCGTCCAAAATGACGAAACCGTGCCGTACGACCTTTAGAAATGGGTGCATGGATTTGAAACGGTGCAGTACCATGGTGCACCACTCTCCAGCGATGGTAAATCATTGACCAGCCACGGGGATCCCGTATTACAGAAAAAATCCACGTGACGTAAAAACGACGGGTAAAAAACATCCATGAACCGATTGAGGTTCGGATAGGATTTTTTGGGTATGAAACTAACCAGTGATGGCTGAAAGCTGTCATAGCTGTAGAACTCACAGATACCTTCGTTTTGACTGGTTATGGCTCCCGTAACTCTAAACGAGCCAAGAGTTATGGCCCTCCGAATAATCGATATCCATAGGGTGCAACATCTACGGTGCAAGGTGCAACATCCGTCCAAAATGACGAAACCGTGTCGTACGACCTTTAGAAATGGGTACATGGATTTGAAATGGTGCAGTACCATGGTGCACCACTCTCCAGCGATGGTAAATCATAGACCAGCCACGGGGATCCCATTTTACAGAAAAAATCCACGTGTCGAAAATATGAAGGGTAAAAAACTTCCTTGACCCGATTGAGGTTCGGATAGGATTTTTTGGGTATGAAACTAACCGGTGACGGCAGAAAGATGTCATAGCTGTAGAACTCACAGATACCTTCGTTTTGACTGGTTATGGCTCCCGTAACCCTAAACCAGCCAAGTGTTATGACCCTCCGAATAATAGATATCCATAGGGTGCAACATCTACGGCGCAAGGTGCAACATCCGTCCAAAATGACGAAACCGTGCCGTACGACCTTTAGAAATGGGTGCATGGATTTGAAACGGTGCAGTACCATGGTGCACCTCTCTCCAGCGATGGTAAATCATTGACCAGCCACGGGGATCCCGTTTTACAGAAAAAATCCACGTGACGAAAAAACGAAGGGTAAAAAACTTCCATGACCCGATTGAGGTTCGGATAGGATTTTTTGGGTATGAAACTAACCAGTGACGGCTGAAAGCAGTCATAGCTGTAGAACTCGCAGATACCTTCATTTTGACTGGTTATGGCTCTCGTAACTCTAAACGAGCGAAGAGTTATGGCCCTCCAAAGAATCGATTTCCACAGGGTGCAACATCTGCGGTGCATGGTGCAACATCCGTCCAAAATGACGAAACCGTGCCGTACGACCTTTAGAAATGGGTGCATGGATTTGAAACGGTGCAGCACCATGGTGCACCACTCTCCAGCGATGGAAAATCGTTGACCAGCCACGGGGATCCCGTTTTACAGAAAAAATCCACGTGACGAAAAAACGAAGGGTAAAAAACTTCCATGACCCGATTGAGGTTCGGATAGGATTTTTTGGGTATGAAACTAACAAGTGACGGCTGAAAGCCGTCATAGCTGTAGAACTCACATATACCTTCGTTTTGACTGGTTATGGCTCCCGTAACTCTAAACGAGCCAAGAGTTATGGCCCTCCAAAGAATCGATTTCCACAGGGTGCAACATCTGCGGTGCAAGGTGCAACATCCGTCCAAAATGATGATACCGTGCCGTACGACCTTTAGAAATGGGTGCATGGATTTGAAACGGTGCAGTACCATGGTGCACCACTCTCCAGCGACGGTAAATCATAGACCAGCCACGGGGATCCCGTGTTACAGAAAAAATCCACGTGACGAAAAAATGAAGGGTAAAAAACTTCCTTGACCCGATTGAGGTTCGGATAGGATTTTTTGGGTATGAAACTAACCGGTGACGGCAGAAAGTTGTCATAGCTGTAGAACTAACAGATACCTTCGTTTTGACTGGTTATGGCTCCCGTAACTCTAAACGAGCCAAGAGTTATGGCCCTCCGAATAATCGATATCCTTAGGGTGCAACATCTACGGTGCAAGGTGCAACATCCGTCCAAAATGACGAAACCGTGTCGTACAACCTATAGAAATGGGTGCATGGATTTGAAACGGTGCAGTACCATGGTGCACCACTCTCCAGCGATGGTAAATCATAGACCAGCCAAGGGGATCCCGTTTTACAGAAAAAATCCACGTGACGAAAAAACGAAGGGTAAAAAACTTCCATGACCCGATTGAGGTTCGGATAGGATTTTTTGGGTATGAAACTAACCAGTGACGGCTGAAAGCAGTCATAGCTGTAGAACTCGCAGATACCTTCGTTTTGACTGGTTATGGCTCCCGTAACTCTAAACGAGCCAAGAGTTATGGCCCTCCGAAGAATCGATTTCCACAGGGTGCAACATCTGCGGTGCAAGGTGCAACATCCGTCCAAAATGATGAAACCGTGCCGTACGACCTTTAGAAATGGGTGCATGGATTTGAAACGGTGCAGTACCATGGTGCACCACTCTCCAGCGACGGTAAATCATAGACCAGCCACGGGGATCCCGTTTTACAGAAAAAATCCACGTGACGAAAAAATGAAGGGTAAAAAACTTCCTTGACCCGATTGAGGTTCGGATAGGATTTTTTGGGTATGAAACTAACCGGTGACGGCAGAAAGATGTCATAGCTGTAGAACTCACAGATACCTTTGTTTTGACTGGTTATGGCTCCCGTAACCCTAAACAAGCCAAGAGTTATGACCCTCCGAATAATAGATATCCATAGGGTGCAACATCTACGGCGCAAGGTGCAACATCCGTCCAAAATGACGAAACCGTGCCGTACGACCTTTAGAAATGGGTGCATGGATTTAAAACGGTGCAGTACCATGGTGCACCACTCTCCAGCGATGGAAAATCATTGACCAGCCACGGGGATCCCGTTTTACAGAAAAAATCCACGTGACGAAAAAACGAAGGGTAAAAAACTTCCATGACCCGATTGAGGTTCGGATAGGATTTTTTGGGTATGAAACTAACCAGTGACGGCTGAAAGCCGTCATAGCTGTAGAACTCACAGATACCTTCGTTTTGACTGGTTATGGCTCCCGTAGCTCTAAACGAGCCAAGAGTTATGGCCCTTCGAATAATCGATATCCAAAGGGTGCAACATCTGCGTTGCAAGGTGCAACATCCGTCCAAAATGACGAAACCGTGTCGTACGACCGTTAGAAATGGGTGCATGGATTTGAAACGGTGCAGTACCATGGTACACCACTCTCCAGCGATGGTAAATCATTGACCAGCCATGGGGATCCCGTTTTACAGAAAAAATCCACGTGACGAAAAAACGAAGGGTAAAAAACTTCCATGACCCGATTGAGCTTCGGATAGGATTATTTTGGTATGAAACAAACCAGTGATGGATGAAAGGTGTCATAGCTGTAGAACTCACAGTTACCTTCGTTTTGACTAGTTATGGCTCCCGTAACTCTAGACGAGCCAAGAGTTATGGCCCTCCGAAGAATCGATATCCACAGGGTGCAACATCTGCGGTGCAAGGTGCAACATCCGTCCAAAATGACGAAACCGTGCCATACGACCTTTAGAAATGGGTGCATGGAATTGAAACGGTGTAGTACTATGGTGCACCACTCTCCAGCGATGGTAAATCATTGACCAGCCACGGGGATCCCGTTTTACAGAAAAAAATCCACGTGACGAAAAAACGAAGGGTAAAAAACTTCCATGACCCGATTGAGGTTCGGATAGGATTTTTTGGGTATGAAACTAACCAGTGACGGCTGAAATCCGTCATAGCGGTAGAACTCACAGATACCTTCATTTTGACTAGTTATGGCTCTCGTAACTCTAAACGAGCGAAGAGTTATGGCCCTCCAAAGAATCGATTTCCACAGGGTGCAACATCTGCGGTGCATGGTGCAACATCCGTCCAAAATGACGGAACTGTGCCGTACGACCTTTAGAAATGGGTGCATGGATTTGAAACGGTGCAGTACCATGGTGCACCACTCTCCAACGATGGTAAATCATTGACCAGCAACGGGGATCCCGTTTTACAGAAAAAACCCACGTGACGAAAAAACGAAGGGTAAAAAACTTCCTTGACCCGATTGAGGTTCGGATAGGATTTTTTGGGTATGAAACTAACCAGTGACGGCTGAAAGCTGTCATAGCCGTAGAACTCACAGATACCTTCGTTTTGACAGGTTATGGCTCCCGTAACTCTAAACGAGCCAAGATTTATGGCCCAACGAATAATCGATATCCACAGGGTGCAACATCTACGGTGCAAGGTGCAACATCTGTCCAAAATGACGAAACCGTGCCGTACGACCTTTAGAAATGGGTGCATGGATTTGAAACGGTGTAGTACCATGGTGCACCACTCTCCAGCGATGGTAAATCATTGACCAGCCACGGGTATCCCGTTTTACAGAAAAAATCCACGTGACGAAAAAACGAAGGGTAAAAAACTTCCATGACCTCATTGAGGTTCGGATAGGATTTTTTGGGTATGAAACTAACCAGTGACAGCTGAAAGCTGTCATAGCTGTAGAACTCACAGATACCTTCGTTTTGACTGGTTATGGCTCCCTTAACTCTAAACGAGGCAAGAGTTATGGCCCTCCGAATAATCGATATCCATAGGGTGCAACATCTACGGTGCAAGGTGCAACAACCGTCCAAAATGACGAAACCGTGTCGTACGACCTTTAGAAATGGGTGCATGGATTTGAACCGGTGCAGTACCATGATGCACCACTCTCCAGCGATGGTAAATCATTGACCAGCCACGGGGATCCCGTTTTACAGAAAAAATGCACGTGACGAAAAAACGAAGGGTAAAAAACTTCCATGACCCGATTGAGGTTCGGATAGGATTTTTTGCGTATGAAACTAACCGGTGACGGATGAAAGCTGTCATAGCTGTAGAACTCACAGATACCTTCGTTTTGACTTGTTATGACTCCCGTAACTCTAAACGAGCCAAGAGTTATGGCCCTCCGAACAATCGATATCCATAGGGTGCAACATCTACGGTGCAAGGTGCAACATCCATCCAAAATAACGAAACAACGCCGTACGACCTTTAGAAATGGTTGCACGGATTTGAAACGGTGCAGTACCATGGTGCACCACTCTCCAGCGATGGTAAATCATAGACCAGCCACGGGATCCCATTTTACAGAAAAAATCCACGTGACGAAAAAACGAAGGGTAAAAATCTTCCTTGACCCGATTGAGGTTCGAATAGGATTTTTTGGGTATGAAACTAACCAGTGACGTCTTAAAGCTGTCATAGCTGTAGAACTCATAGATACCTTCGTTATGACTGGTTATGGCTCCCGTAACTCTAAACGAGCCAAGAGTTATGGCCCTCCGAAGAATCGATATCCACAGGGTGCAACATCTACGGTGCAAGGTGCAACATCCGTCCAAAATGACGAAACATTGCCGTACGACCTTTGGAAATGAGTGCATGGATTTGAAACATTGCAGTACCGTGGTGCACCACTCTCAGCGATGGTAAATCATAGACCAGCCATGGTGATCCCGTTTTACAGAAAAAATCCACGTGACGAAATAACGAAGGGTAAAAATCTTCCTTGACCCGATTGAGATTCGCATAGGATTTTTTGGGTATGAAACTAACCAGTGACGGCTTAAAGCTGTCATAGCTGTAGAACACACAGATACCTTCGTTTGACTGGTAATGGCTCCCATAACTCTAAACGAGCCAAGAGTTATGGCCCTCCGAATAAACGATATCCACAGGGTGCAACATCTACGGTGCAAGGTGCAACATCCGTCCAAAATGACGAAACCGTGCCGTACGACCTTTAGAAATGGGTGCATGGATTTGAAATGGTGCAGTACCATGGTGCACCACTCTCCAGCGATGGTAAATCATTGACCAGCCACGAGGATCCCGTTTTACAGAAAAAATCCACGTGATGAAAAAACGAAGGGTAAAAAACTTCCATGACCTAATTGAGGTTCGGATAGGATTTTTGGGGTATGAAACTAACTAGTGACGGCTGAAAGCTTTCATAGCTGTAGAACTCACAGATACCTTCGTTTTGACTGGTTATGGCACCCGTAACTCTAAACGAGCCAATAGTTATGGCCCTCCGAAGAATCGATTTCCACAGGGTGCAACATCTACGGTGCAAGGTGCAACATCCGTCCAAAATGACGAAACCGTGTCGTACGACCTTTAGAAATGGGTGCGTGGATTTGCAACGGTGCAGTACCATAGTGCACCACTCTCCAGCGATGATAAATCATTGACCAGCCACGGAGATCCCGTTTTTACAGAAAAAATCCACGTGACGAAAAAACGAAGGGTAAAAAACTTTCATGACCCGATTGAGGTTCGGATAGGATTTTTTGGGTATGAAACTAACCAGTGATGGCTGAAAGCTGCCATAGCTGTAGAACTCACAGATACCATCATTTTGACTAGTTATGGCTCCCGTAACTCTAAACGAGCCAAGAGTTATGGCCCTCCGAAGAATCGATATCCACAGGGTGCAACATCTACGGTGCAAGGTGCAACATCCGTCCAAAATGACGAAACAGTGCCGTACGACCTTTAGAAATGAGTGCATGGATTTGAAACATTGCATTACCATGGTGTACCACTCTCCAGCGATGGTAAATCATAGTCCAGCCACGGGGATCCCGTTTTATAGAAAAAATCCACGTGACGAAAAAACGAAGGGTAAAAAACTTCCTTGACCCGATTGAGGTTCGGATAGGATTTTTTGGGTATGAAACTAACCAGTGACGACTGAAAGCCGTCATCGCTGTAGAACTCACAGATACCTTCGTTTTGACTGGTTATGGCTCCCGTAACTCTAAACGAGCCAAGAGATATGGCCCTCTGAAGAATCGATATCCATAGGGTGCAACATCTACGGTGCAAGGTGCAACATCCGTCCAAAATGACGAAACCGTGCCGTACGACCTTTAGAAATGGATGCATGGATTTGAAACGGTGCAGTACCATGGTGCACCACTCTCCAGCGATGGTAAATCATTGACCAGCCACGGGGATCCCGTTTTACAGAAAAAATCCACGTGACGAAAAAATCCCGTATGATCAATCTCTGAGGCGAACTGTCCCTCGTTTTCGATCGATCTTTTGGTATCGCAGCTTTGCCGAAAAGCAGGATAACATTTTGCCCCCCAAAGTACGTCTTGTGAGAACATGACGTGCTTTGAATATCTGTCGTTTCTCTCTGAACAATCATTACTCTCTTTTTTGTTGAAACTCGTATGCTGTATTGCTGTAACCTTGTGTTGATATGATTGATTGCTGTATAATAGCGTTTAGCCGTTGGCTGTCGCATTTGTAACCGGATGAGTGTTTGATCCTTGTAAATATTCAAAATCGAATGTTAGTCCGACATGTATGCACATATGTTAATTTGACCCTTGTTAACGTCGTGCGTCCACGAGTCTTTGCCAGCTTGGTTGGCTATTGAATTTCGTATTGATTCTCTCCTGAACCGATTTTGAAATTTGAATTGAGACAACGCTTGATGGTTGTTGTGGAAGGTTCCTTCGTGTCGATCCTCTCCTGAACCGATGTAGAAGGTTGAAGGAATTGAATTTGTATTGCGCGAGTGTAAGGTTTCGAACCGATGTGTTAGAGTATAGATGGGTTCGAAATGCATATTCGTATGGATGAAGTATACTTGTTTCGTGATGGGTTCGAAACTGACATTCGAACCGATGTGAAAGGTTGGTTTCGAAATAGTTGTTCGAGTCGATTCAAATTGGAAGCGGATGGATACGAAGTCATCTGTCGTATCGATAGGCCATGGATGGATTCGAAGTAGTTGATGTGAACAAGGTCTTCGAATCGATGTGCCCACAGTTCATTTCGCACCGATGCAGCCTGTCACTCTTTTGTACGTTTCGTACCGATGAAACATGAGGTAACTTCGAATCGATAGGGCTTTAGGCAGATGGGTTCGAAAGCCACTTCGAACCGATCTGGTACTTGACCGGTTGTGACCGGTTGGGTTGACTGGGAGAGCAATCGTCTCGGTTGCTTCCAACGCCTCATATAAATAGCAGTGGGCTTCACATTTTTTACTTTCTACTTTTTTACTACACTCTTCATCGCTTCGAAGCTTCAAAGGAGAAAAAACACTTTGTTGCGTATACGAATCATTCAAGATCTGAATCTTTAATTCCTCGAATCCATCATTCAAACTAGGTAATTAGCCTCGAATCCAAGCGGCAAAGTAATTTCGAACTCATTTCTTCTTCATCGATTGCGTAGCCTCGAGATTGGAAAACCAGATCTTGGTTTGGGAGGGCTTCGAACCGATGCGTAGGCTCGAGTTCGAATCGTTGATGGTGGCGTCATTTTCTTGGATTTCGTATCGATCCTTGGAATGTCCTTATGGGGTGCGCAGTTCGCATCGTTTTAGGGATTCGATGGGTTCATTCGAATTGATGGATTCGAAACCATCGGCTGTGGTTTCAAAGTTCATAATTCCGCATCGATACGGAGGGTATCGATTCGAACGTGGATGATGCGGAGTTGAGGTTTCCTTATCGGTTCGAACTTGTCAAGCAATGATCGATTCGAAGTCATCCCTTATCGATCGATCCGAACTTGCCACCTGGTGATCGATTCGAATTTGACACATGGTCATCGATTCGAAGCGCGTCTAACTGCATGGGTTCGAAACAACGTCAGGATTGGTTCGAATGAAGAGATGTTCGGTTGGGTTCGAACGAAGTCCTTGTGATGGTTTCGAACCCTATATGATGGATACCAAAATTTGAAATTTTTCAAGCATAACTCCGACGAGCTTCATTCTTGCATATTTGGACTTGAATACTACACTGCACACTTGACCGCCTTTCGAAGCTCGTCGATGGAACTATAACAACTTCTATCCGGACCAACTTCCATCATATTAACGGTTTAGTGATGACGGTCAGCGATGACGGTCATTATAGCCGGACTCTGTAGCTTTGTCGCTTGCATATTTACTTTAACTCTGCGATATTTATTCAAGTAATGCATGGCACGGAACAACATACACTCATACACGTTACACTGGGGAACGCACGGGTTCTTTGTCGTCTAACGATGGTTTCTCATGAGTTGGCTAGTTATGGAACCTTCAAGTTCACAGCAGCAGGAGATTCGCGGTAGAGTCTCTTCGAGATTAGAGGTTCCGGATATTGATCCCGAGGTCATTGGTCCTGTGACGACCGCCCATGACTCCCGCACCAAGACAAGGGAAAAGTGCGCTGAAAGGTGTGCAAGGCAGCCATGGACGATAGTCAGGGTAAAATAAAATCGCAGAATCTCTATCGTACAACTCACAGCGCATGGATAAAATACAATAGAGAAATATAATATAGTGAGGCTCCATAGAACAGAACATCATCATATAAGCAACATAGCAGTTTTATACAATCATCTCAATAAATCCATACATCAAGACCTCACTACATGACACTCAATCAATATACAGCAGCGGATACCCAGTACATAAAAGAAATAATATGCATAGCCTCCTGCTCGTCTTCGTCATCATCAACGTAGAGATCCAAGAACAGCACCTGCCACCTGCTACCTAGTCTGCCCATCCCAACATGGATGAACAGCCCAAGGTAATAAGAGGAGACATAAAACCTTGAGTCAGACAAAGTCTTAGTGAGCAGTAAATTAACTACCAAACATACCAAAAGAGCATATGGGATAAAAGGAATAGGAACCAAACCATCCCACTCCACCTCTTCTCACAGTGATAGCCCCCAGACACACACTAAGGAGAAGCAATCATAATATAGCAGATAATTAAAGTAAAGCAATAATCACTCGAGTCAAGGGTGATGCTTTCCAAATACAAACCCCCAAGGCCTAAACCAAGATCAGATAGGCACCCAGAAAACACCACTCTTGAGGCCGAATGATAATACAACCAAACATCCATGACTCTGGCTATCACTGTTATCATTGCCTTGATTTCACCGTTAGTTGAATGACCACCTGTCAAGGGCTAATGGTAACCCCGGTTGTAGACATAACTTCGCACGTCATCGTGACCCGTGCCTAAGCCGAACGCATCAGCCCAGAGTACTAGCACGTCATCGTGACCCGTGCTTGGAACGTCATCGTGACCCGTTCCAACGTACCCTTGCTTTGAGTATGCTAGAACCTTCAACAACGATGAGATCTTAGCCTCCTAGTCATCGTCCTTGACGACTATTTCCATACCAGCTCAAGCGCCTCTCAAGCTAACCATTATCCACACCAACCCGGACCGCATCACCGAGTTATAACTTCGCACGTCGTCATGACCCGTGCTTGGAACGTCATCATGACCCGTCCCATCCCAACATATGTCTTGCCTCATCATATCATAGCAAAGTCCCATCTCACTATCATGCTTTGCCTTCTCGCATCATGGCAAGATCCCACATCTTCAAATCCATCCATATGAGCTTCCACATCCGCTTCATATGCTACGGGCAGCTTTCACCATTCAAGAGCTATTCACCTAGCTTTTGAATCATCTTCAACCATCTTGTTCCAAATCAACAACTAGCTAACTTGAAACAATCAAATCAATCATACATTCACACAATCAATCATTCAAACAAGATCTAATAAGCAATATTAACTATAATGGTAATTTCGTAATTAAATGAGCATAAGTCTAACATGCATGAATCATAGGTTTTTAGCATAGATCTATCAAATATAAAACATGGGTTTTGTTTCTATAACTTGATAAGTAAACTTGCATAGGTAAACATCTTCATAAATGATGGATCTACATGCAGACTTAAGGAAAATGCGAGAAATCACTATCTTAAACACATAAACAAGCCACCGATCCAATATACTCCTTTGGGTCCGCGTGAGAGATAACCACCACTCACCAAATCACCCAAACACTTCAAATACAACCCACTTCAGATCTGGACAGCGGAGATCAAGGTTTGATCCGGCAATATCTCGCTCAAATCGACGAATTCTAGCTCGAACGGATGAAGATCTTCAACTCTGGCACTTGGATCTTCGATCTCGATCTTCGATCTTGGATGGATGTTAGATCTAGATTAGAATGGAGAAAAGAAGATGAAGAAATGTTGTAGTCGAGTCTTCAAAATGGCAGCACTTCGTCGCTTCAAAAACCGGTGCCAAAAAGTGAGCCGAACCCCTCTATTTATAGGCTGGACTGTCCATGAGTCGTCGCCCATAACTCGGCCACGAGTCATCTCATGAGTCGTCCACGACTCAACTCCTGCCGACTCACGACCTAAGCAACCCCAACGACCTATCCCTAGCCGACTCAACTGCACATCCTTCCGACTCAAGCCAACGACTCAACATAACACTGCCGCACCTCCTAAGTCGTATGACGACTCAACCAAACACACACGGGTTAACACACACGACTCAAACACAGACCGACCTATCTTCCCCAACTACACGACTCACGACTCAATAAGCCTCCGCCGACTCAACACCTACCGACTCAAGCTCTACACAGACACGCACACGACAGCATGTACACGACTCAACTACGACGCCGACTCACGACCTAACACTAAGCCGTCTGTACGACTCAACTATCCACCCGACTCAACTACCCATGAGTCGGCTAACACTTAAGTCGGCCAACCCTATAACTTGTTGACCCTATGAGTCGGTCTTCTCTTAACTCGGCAAACCACTATCTTCTATGAGTCGCCTAACTTCTTGAGTCGGTCTCCTATGAGTCGCAACCCATTATGAGTCGGTCACTATGAGTCGGTCATATCCTTATGTCGCCTAAACTCCTTGAGTCGGTCCCTATGAGTCGGTCACGACTCATCACCTAACTTAGCTATGCCTATGAGTCGGTTACGACTCTAGCCTTAACTCGGCTATGCCCATGAGTCGGTCACGACTCATCACTTACTTGGGTAACTTCTAAACGACTCAAGCTAGAAGCAGCACAAACAACACTATCGACCTGCAAATTCTACGACTTATCAACACGTAAAATACGGGTCGTTACATTCTCTCCCCCTTAGGAATTTCGCCCCCGAAATTCCAAGCAAACAACAGCAATCACAATTATTCTGCATGCCTACCATCCATAGCAATCAACAAACCATGCATCCAATTCTAGCCTAGCATGCAGAATTCTAAGACTTAGAACAAGTTACAAATTCATGAGATGTCACGACACTTTAGGGCCATACCTCGAAGAGTCCGGGATGAGCTGCCTTCATCCTCTCTTCCTCCTCCCATGTACAGTCGTTAACATCATCACTCCATTGTACCTTGAGCAACGTAACCGTCTTCCTCTTAAGCTGTTTCATATCGGTTTCAACAATACGAAGCGGCTGACGAGGTCTCGTAACCACAGGATCAACCTCTAAGTCTTCACAGCTATCAGCAGAAACCACCGTAGTAGGGTCATGCACATACTTCCGTAGATAAGACACATGAAAAACATTGTGCACACCCGCCATCTTTTCCGGTAACTCCAGTCTATAAGCGAGCTTTCCAATTCGCTCGATAATCGGGAATGGTCCAACAAATCTCGGAGTCAACTTTCCTTTGTTCCCGAATCTAACAACATTCTTCAATGGAGAAATATTCACAAAAACCATATCGCCCACATCGAATTCTAAATCCTTTCGACGATTGTCGGCATAACTTTTCTGACGATCTTGGGCTGCTTTTATTCTTCGCCGAATGATCTCTATACAATCCGAAGTCTTTCGAATCATCTCTGGCCCAAGTATCAACTTTTCTCCAGTTTCCAACCAACATGTCGGAGAGTTACACGGTCTTCCATATAATGCCTCATATGGTGCCATACCAATAATCGACTGATAACTGTTATTATAAGCAAACTCCACCAAATGAAGGTGATCTTCCCATGATCCTCCGAAGTCCAAAACACAAGCTCTAAGGAGATCCTCCAACACTCGGTTAACTCTCTCAGTCTGACCATCTGTTTGAGGGTGATAAGCTGTACTCAAACACAACTCGGTTCCCAAAACTTCCTGGAAGCTCTTCCAAAATCCACTAGTGAACAATGGGTCTCGATCGCTCACTATACTCTTCGGAACACCATGGAATCGAACAATCCACTTCACATACAACTCAGCCAACTTCGACGCAGTCCTAGTCGATCGAATAGGAATAAACCTTGCACTCTTGGTCAAACGATCTACTATGACCCAAATCCCTTCATTCCCTGCTCTTGTTCTAGGTAGACCATCGATAAAATCCATCGACACTTGCTCCCACTTCCACGTAGGAACCTCTAATGGCTGAAGTAGTCCACTGGGCTTCTTCTGCTCAGCTTTCACCAACTGGCAATTCATACACTTGGAAATAAAATTTCCAACATCCTTCTTCATACCTTCCCAGTAGTAGACTCTCTTCATATCCCAATACATCTTATTACCACCTGGATGAATCGTCAACTTCGAGTGATGACTTTCCCTCAGAACTTCATCTCTCAATCCATCAATATCGGGAACAACCAATCGTCCTTGCTTCCGAAGCCAACCCTCTCGATCGACCTCGAATCCTTTATCCTTCTCTGGTTCCAATCCAGATTCCAAGTCACGAATAATCTTAACAAGCTTATCGTCTCGCCTTTGGCTCTCACCAATCCTTTCCACAAGAGTAGGCCTTATCGATAAGTTTGCCAACATCTCAGGTTCCAATTCACATCTAGGCCTGAAGTCAAACTCAGCCAAATACTCAAGACTCTTCCATTCCGAAAACATGGCTCCCAACCCTACATGTCTTCGACTTAACGCATCAGCCACTGCGTTACCTTTCCCCGGAGTATAGGCTATACCAAAATCATAAGATGCTAGAAATTCCAGCCACCGTTGCTGTCGAAGATTCAAATCCTTTTGGGAGAACAGATACTTCAACGACTTGTGATCTGTAAACAACTCGAATCTAACTCCCAGTAGATAATGTCTCCACATCTTCAAAGCAAACACAATCGCCGCCAACTCCAAATCATGAGTCGGATAATTCCTTTCATGCGGCTTCAGTTGTCGACTAGCATACGCAACAACTCTATCCTTCTGCATTAGCACCGCTCCCAGTCCAGTGCCACATGCATCAGTGTAAACCACCATCTCCTCATTCCCACCTGGAATAGTCAAAACAGGAGCACTCGTCAGTCGCTCTTTCAGGATTACGAAAGCTTGCTCACACTTATCATCCCATCTGAACACTTGGTTCTTCTTCGTCAATCCTGTCAATGGTGCAGCTACCTTGGAAAAGTCTTTGATAAACCGACGATAATATCCTGCTAATCCAAGAAAACTTCTCACATCAGATGCATTCTTAGGTCTAACCCAATCCTGGATCGCTGCCACCTTAGCGGGATCAACCGCTATTCCATTTCCAGAGATAACATGGCCTAAGAACCTCACTTCACTCTTCCAGAAGTGACACTTCGAAAACTTAGCCTTCAGCTGATGTTTCCGCAAGATTTCCAAAACAATCCTCAAGTGCGTCTTGTGCTCTTCCTCAGTTCTGGAATAAACCAAAATATCATCCACGAACACAAGCACGAACTTATTCAACTGATCTCTGAACACTCTATTCATAAGATCCACAAAATATGCTGGTGCGTTAGTCAATCCAAACGGCATTACCAGCCACTCATAAAACACGGATGGTGTCCTGAAAGCAGTCTTCGGCACACTATCCTTTGCCACTCTCAACTGGTGAAATCCCGTTACTAAATCCATCTGAGAAAACACCTTAGCCTCGTGAAGCTGATCAAACAAGTCATCTATTCTTGGCAATGGATACTTGTTCTTCTTAGTCACCTTATTCAGCTCACGATAATCCACACACAACCTCAACGATCCATCCGCTTTGGTTGCGAACACAACTGGCGCACCCCATTCGGACACACTTCTCCGAATGAATCCTTTCCGCAAAAGGTCATCAACTTGCACCTTCAGCTCTTGCTGCTCCCTCGGTGCCATCCGCCTAAGAGGCATCACAACAGGTCTGGCTCCATCAACTAGATCGATACGAAACTCGATCTCCCTATGCGGCGGCAACCCTTTGACTTCGTCAAAGACATCCTCAAATCCATTCACAATAGGCACCGATGACAGTCCATCCCGTGGAACAACCAGCGAATACATGAAGCTCATGAAGACGCCTTCCTCATGCTTACATCGTATCACAACCTTTCGCCCATCCACATTTCCGACTGTCACCTCCAGCCTCTCACAATCAATCCTAGCCGCATACTTCCTAAGCCAGTCCATACCCAAAATAATTCCGAACCCCGCAAAGTTCAGAACAAAGCAATCACAAACAAACGAGCAATCATGACTCGACACAACTAGACCACGGCATATCATACACAAACATGACGAACCCCCCACTGGATTAGTCACAACCAATGGCCTATCAACAATATCCGGTTTCAAACCTAACCGGCCTATCAAATCATCACAAACAAAAGAATGCGACGCTCCAGTGTCAAACAACACTCTAACTGGAACACCACAAATAGAAAGAGTACCTTGAACCACCACACTCTTCCCCTTCTCTTCAGCAGTAGGAACTCTTGAAGACGACGGCACAGCTTCCAAAGCATAAGCTTGCACAACCTGCCTATCTTTCCTCGGCTCTGGACAGTCCTTCTTGATGTGTCCCAGCTTATCACAGTTGTGGCACTTCAACTGCACCTTTGGATTCTTACAATCCCGGGAGAGATGACCCTTCTGTCGGCAGTTATAGCAGGTCACTTCGCCCTTTGGCTTTTTCTGGCCATCCTTACTTTTCTGCTGTTGCTGCTTCCTCTTCTTATTACCATTCTGCTGTGGTTTAGATCCTTCCCTGGTTACAGCAACAACAGAACTTTCCTTAGGGAACAAACTCTCATGCCTCAAAGCTTTCTCCACAAGCTTCTCAAATGGATCGTCCAGATGATCCACTAACTGCCTTCCTAGATAAGCATCCAGACCAGTCACAAACTTTTCATTCTTCTGGTAGGGAGAGTCAATATATGATCTGGCATACTTAGACAAAGCTTCGAACTCAGAAATATACTCAAGAACAGGCCTCCCTCCTTGCTTGAGCTCTACAAACCTCTTAAACAAAGCAGACTTCTGAACAGTGGAGATGAACTTGGCCTCAAATCTAACTTGGAATTGCTCCCAAGTAATCTCTTCTTCTGGTGTATCTATGGTGATAGAATTCCACCAATCAGCAGCTCTTCCCTGAAGCTGTCTCGATGCAAGCTTCCTCTTAGTTGCATCATCAATTCCCAAATCACCAAAAATCCTTCGGTAAGCATCAATCCATCTCTGTACCTCAATAGTCGACTCCGTCCCTAAGAAAGCTTTTCCTCCAAGAGAAGTATAATCCTTGCAAAGCTTGGAAAAATCCACCGGTCTCGGAGCTTGGACTTGAACTCCCACATCTACAGAAGATCCTGAAGCTGGTACCCTCCTCATGATAGAAGTCATCATAGCTTCAAACATAGCTCCATAATCAACAGCTTCCCTAGCAGCTCGACTATCCTTCGCAGCTTGTCTCTCACTTCGACTCATTCTTAATATATGTAAAAAGAATGATCAGAACACCTTAAGAAACAACTGCATAAGGAGTTCAAATCCTTCTAAACTACTATACTATATATAGTAATCATCCATCAAAATACAATTACGTCTCT
Source organism: Allium cepa (assembly GCA_030765085.1). Taxonomy (NCBI): domain Eukaryota; kingdom Viridiplantae; phylum Streptophyta; class Magnoliopsida; order Asparagales; family Amaryllidaceae; genus Allium; species Allium cepa. The sequence continues at coordinate 28,084,296 of CM060943.1, read as the reverse complement.
CTTACGTAGTTACGTCAGCGAGCGTTGGCTAAAATCGATTAACCAAAGCTCCGATACCAAATGTGACGACCGCCCATGACTCCCGCACCAAGACAAGGGAAAAGTGCGCTGAAAGGTGTGCAAGGCAGCCATGGACGATAGTCAGGGTAAAATAAAATCGCAGAATCTCTATCGTACAACTCACAGCGCATGGATAAAATACAATAGAGAAATATAATATAGTGAGGCTCCATAGAACAGAACATCATCATATAAGCAACATAGCAGTTTTATACAATCATCTCAATAAATCCATACATCAAGACCTCACTACATGACACTCAATCAACATACAGCAGCGGATACCCAGTACATAAAAGAAATAATATGCATAGCCTCCTGCTCGTCTTCGTCATCATCAACGTAGAGATCCAAGAACAGCACCTGCCACCTGCTACCTAGTCTGCCCATCCCAACATGGATGAACAGCCCAAGGTAATAAGAGGAGACATAAAACCTTGAGTCAGACAAAGTCTTAGTGAGCAGTAAATTAACTATCAAACATACCAAAAGAGCATAAGGGATAAAAGGAATAGGAACCAAACCATCCCACTCCACCTCTTCTCACAGTGATAGCCACCAGACACACACTAAGGAGAAGCAATCATAATATAGCAGATAATTAAAGTAAAGCAATAATCACTCGAGTCAAGGGTGATGCTTTCCAAATACAAACCCCCAAGGCCTAAACCAAGATCAGATAAGCACCCAGAAAACACCACTCTTGAGGCCGAATGATAATACAACCAAACATCCATGACTCTGGCTATCACTGTTATCATTGCCTTGATTTCACCGTTAGTTGAATGACCACCTGCCAAGGGCTAATGGTAACCCCGGTTGTAGACATAACTCCGCACGTCATCGTGACCCGTGCCTAAGCCGAACGCATCAGCCCAGAGTACTAGCACGTCATCGTGACCCGTGCTTGGAACGTCGTCGTGACCCGTTCCAACGTACCCTTGCTTTGAGTATGCTAGAACCTTCAACAACGATGAGATCTTAGCCTCCTAGTCATCGTCCTTGACGACTATTTCCATACCAGCTCAAGCGCCTCTCAAGCTAACCATTATCCACACCAACCCGGACCGCATCACCGAGTTATAACTTCGCACGTCGTCATGACCCGTGCTTGGAACGTCATCATGACCCGTCCCATCCCAACATATGTCTTGCCTCATCATATCATAGCAAAGTCCCATCTCACTATCATGCTTTGCCTTCTCGCATCATGGCAAGATCCCACATCTTCAAATCCATCCATATGAGCTTCCACATCCGCTTCATATGCTACGGGCAGCTTTCACCATTCAAGAGCTATTCACCTAGCTTTTGAATCATCTTCAACCATCTTGTTCCAAATCAACAACTAGCTAACTTGAAACAATCAAATCAATCATACATTCACACAATCAATCATTCAAACAAGATCTAATAAGCAATATTAACTATAATGGTAATTTCGTAATTAAATGAGCATAAGTCTAACATGCATGAATCATAGGTTTTTAGCATAGATCTATCAAATATAAAACATGGGTTTTGTTTCTATAACTTGATAAGTAAACTTGCATAGGTAAACATCTTCATAAATGATGGATCTACATGCAGACTTAAGGAAAATGCGAGAAATCACTATCTTAAACACATAAACAAGCCACCGATCCAATATACTCCTTTGGGTCCGCGTGAGAGATAACCACCACTCACCAAATCACCCAAACACTTCAAATACAACCCACTTCAGATCTGGACAGCGGAGATCAAGGTTTGATCCGGCAATATCTCGCTCAAATCGACGAATTCTAGCTCGAACGGATGAAGATCTTCAACTCTGGCACTTGGATCTTCGATCTCGATCTTCGATCTTGGATGGATGTTAGATCTAGATTAGAATGGAGAAAAGAAGATGAAGAAATGTTGTAGTCGAGTCTTCAAAATGGCAGCACTTCGTCGCTTCAAAAACCGGTGCCAAAAAGTGAGCCGAACCCCTCTATTTATAGGCTGGACTGTCCATGAGTCGTCGCCCATAACTCGGCCACGAGTCATCTCATGAGTCGTCCACGACTCAACTCCTGCCGACTCACGACCTAAGCAACCCCAACGACCTATCCCTAGCCGACTCAACTGCACATCCTTCCGACTCAAGCCAACGACTCAACATAACACTGCCGCACCTCCTAAGTCGTATGACGACTCAACCAAACACACACGGGTTAACACACACGACTCAAACACAGGCCGACCTATCTTCCCCAACTACACGACTCACGACTCAATAAGCCTCCGCCGACTCAACACCTACCGACTCAAGCTCTACACAGACACGCACACGACAGCATGTACACGACTCAACTACGACGCCGACTCACGACCTAACACTAAGCCGTCTGTACGACTCAACTATCCACCCGACTCAACTACCCATGAGTCGGCTAACACTTAAGTCGGCCAACCCTATAACTTGTTGACCCTATGAGTCGGTCTTCTCTTAACTCGGCAAACCACTATCTTCTATGAGTCGCCTAACTTCTTGAGTCGGTCTCCTATGAGTCGCAACCCATTATGAGTCGGTCACTATGAGTCGGTCATATCCTTATGTCGCCTAAACTCCTTGAGTCGGTCCCTATGAGTCGGTCACGACTCATCACCTAACTTAGCTATGCCTATGAGTCGGTCACGACTCAAGCCTTAACTCGGCTATGCCCATGAGTCGGTCACGACTCATCACTTACTTGGGTAACTTCTAAACGACTCAAGCTAGAAGCAGCACAAACAACACTATCGACCTGCAAATTCTACGACTTATCAACACGTAAAATACGGGTCGTTACAGGTCCAGCCCCGGACGAACTTCCCGATGCGTCGTTCATTGCTAATCCATCAGATTCCGTTCCATCGAATATCTCTGAAGACATGTTGGGGAGAATATGTTTGAGGCACGGCCTGTCATTGGATGATGTGTTACTGCCGGGGCAGAATGATAGACCGCACAATCCGTCGGAAGGATATACAGCATTTAACCGCCACGTGTGTGCGGCCGGGACACTTCCTCCGTTCAACGAATATATAAGGGAAGTATTATCGTTTTTGAGGATCGCCCTATCTTAGCTGCACCCGAACGGATATGCGTCTATCAATAGCTTGTTCATTGCATTTATGGAATGTCTCCATCGACCGCCACTCCCAATCGAAATCAGATACTTGTTCAATTTCAAAACTCGGGGTGATTATCCCTCTTTCACATTTCTGGAAGCGGTGAGAAATTGCCAAGTGGTCACTGGATCCTGGACAAGGTTGAGTTACTACAGGACAGAATGGTTTTATGTCAGATGTCCTCCAGGATTTGCCCGACGATGGTTATTCAAACGTGAGTATAGTTGAGTTTTTAAATAATTACTACGGCAATTGCAGCCGAAGTGGAACTTATATATATTTTTCTTTTTACAGCAACAATCCAGCGACCCGAAGGCGAACAGTTTAAGGAGATGGTGCGAGTACTTCGAGAAGTCCCGAGTGGAGATAGGGATATCGAGTCGCTTTTAACCGACAGGAATCTCCGGACTTACGGGTTGATCGAACAAGGACATAGCATAAATTTTGAGGTGGCACAAAGGATCGTCTCGAAGAAACGAATCAAGCACAAGAAGCCTAAAGTTATTGTAGCTGAGAAAGCTGACTCTGAAAGAACTCACACCGATGAGGAGCCGCTGACCGAGCCTACGGACGTAGTTCCAGATGTCGCGGAGCAGAGAAAAGGCAAGGCTGCCATGGTTAAGTCAACTAAGCAGGGGAGACGGAAATCGGTTGTCACGGCCCGGTCCTCTCCCGAAGTTAGAATTTCTGAGATGTCTCCTCCGCGAACTGAAAGTCTCTACGAAGGGCTTGCCGATCTTCCAATCCCGGATGATGTGTCTTTTCAACATGACGCCGGGTTGGAAGAGTTCCATCGTACTCTAGAACTGAGCGAGCCTCTTATTACTGGCGAGGTCGACATTTCTGGTTGGTTGGGGGGAATGCATATTCATACACATCTCACGACACTGCATAACCTTTGACTGTAAACTGCCTGTTTCGAAAGGTGATTAATTCTATCTTATTTTGCTTTGCAGATACTATGACAAAACGAGGTTCAATGCTAGGAAGCCTTCGACATGCACGTAGATCTTCCTCATATTATGAGTCGCAACGGAGGGACGGAGATAGAGATTATGATCGCAGGCACTCCGAATATTCTAGCCAAGAGCGATATGAAAGAGATAGGGAGTACAGACGTCGGTCTCGATCTCGTACTCCTCCTCCAAGAGTCCTTTTACAGCCTCCCATCCATGTTTCTCGCCCTTCCGATTCTTCTCGATATGTGTCGGTTCCTCAAGCTTCTAGATCCGAGGCGATGGCGCCGATGGTTGCGGAGGAACCTCCTACTGAAATCTCGTGGGAAGGAGCAATTAGGCTTGCGCAACTGAAGAGGGAGTTCCCGAATATTTGCTTTGATAATTACGTCTTTCCCCCGAACCTAAAAAGAATCCAGCCGGAGGCCGAGCGGTTGGCGCTCGACTACGTGCATGACTTTTACGCCCAATACAAGGCGTGGTATAGGGCGGCCGACAAAGCATCGGCGCTGGCCTTCGAACGAGCGGCCACCATTGAAAAGCTTCAAACTGAGCTAGCACAAAAAGATCACATTATACAAATGTTGAATACTGAAGCTGAATCATCCCGTAAATCTGAAATGGAGGCCACCAAAAGAGCCGATGAAGCCCAGGCAACCATGGATAGGATGAAACGCGAGCACTACGCCACGGTTGAGGATATGGGCCATCGAAACACCTTGGTCACTGCTGAGAGGGACGCTGCCCTTAAGGAGCTAAACGAGCTTAATTCCAAATTCGCCGAAATCGCCAAGGATAGGGATGATGCGAATAATGCAGCCCAGGAGGCCTGTGAGCAAGCCGTAATACTCCGGACTGAACGGGAAGCAGCAGTGGCTAAGACCCAGGCGGTCGAAGCAGAGGTGGAGGAGAAGGTTCAACAAGCGGAGGCCAGGCTAGAGGCCGATATCGAAGATTTGCTCATAACATACAACGCCAATGTGTTGAAACACAAAAACTTGGCCTGGCTTCAGGATTATCCGGTTCACCTTCGTAGCGCTTGGGACCGATTAGTTGAGGAAGAAGAGGAAGCGCATCCGGGTGAAGCAGTCGACCGATTCGAGCTCGAGAACCGGCTGTTGACTGAGGATGAGAATAAGGTCCTTCATGACGCTATCATTGCTCATGAGAAGGAGATTATGGGTTGCCGATCCCTGGAGGTTGGAGAGGGATCAGGCGTTGAGCATCATGCGGCTGTCACTGAAGTCACCACACCGCCTTCGTCAGTGCCTATATCAGCGGTTAGTTTGCAACCTGTTCCCTCTTATGACCCGGAACAACTGTGCTTATCTCCTATTCATGAGCGTACTTCCGAGGCCGTTCAGCCGTCTGCGAGCCAAACTGGGGAAGGTATTCCGAAGTTATCCCAAGCGTTTTCTAAATAGAGAGTTTGATTTCAAGAAGTTACTAATAACTTATTATTTTTGCCTAGTGACGGGAGTTGCGCCGACTGTCGCGGCTCAAGAATCAAGCCAAAGGGATAAGGCCATCGCCATCGAGACTACTGTTGTAACTGCGGTATCAACCGAGGCGGCACAGGGGAGTGGGTTATCTCTCGAGGAACAAATGGTGAGCGAGCTGCTCGGTGAGCAAGGCGGTTTCTCCACGGACTTACCGTTTATCATCATTAGTGATCTCCCGCCGACCTCAAGTTCTTCGATGAAGACTGCGGATGCCCCCAGCCAGGCCCAAGCGACTCAAGATGAGGAAATCTTGGCTGAAATCAATGCTGAAATAGAGGCTGCGGGGCAAGGCGGTAACGTTAGTGGCAGCACGGTGGCGCAGAGTTCAGCACTTGTTGGGGTAGTGTCATCAGGTGGCACTCTCCCAACATTCGTCACGGATCCAGTCCCCCCTACTACTCCGGCGGGAAGCCTCCATGCAGATTCAAGCTCCGAGGAGGATATTGACATCATGCCTCCAGCCGAAGAGCCACCGCCGGAGAGGAGACACTCAAAACGAAGAATTTCTGTCCCTAGTGATTCTGATGATGAACCACTAGTAAGAAGGACGAAGAAGAAGAAATAAATCGGCTTTTCAAGTAGGCGTTTTGGTAGATAGGCACTTGTTTTTGTTTTTGTTAGTAAGCCGTGTATAGATGCAGGTTCGGCCCCTGCTAGTAGGAATTCTTTTTGGAAGACTTATTAGCACGTAAGTCTGTGTCTTCAGTTAGTTGAAATAAAATTCAATTTTTTTTGTTTCAACTTTTGTTTTATTTGTGCTTAAGTACTTGCAGTGTCTTGTTTTCAGTCCGGTGTACTTGTGGTGTTTGTACCGTTTAAGTAGAGTTCGTTTCATTTGCCAAACCTGAAAATCTTGGTCACAAGTTGTGATTGATGAATGAGTTGAACTTCGGACGTTGTATCACTTCGGTTAGTGATTGACACTTAGCTTTCGTGCCCCCCAGTTTGGGGGTACAGCACTTGTATTTTTGGTGGTTTATCGCACTTGTTGCAAATCTTAAGCACACGTTCGCATTTTGGGGACCTAGGATACTTTGAGATCGATAATCTGCTTTGCACTCCAGGAATTTGAGAGTTATCGATGTTTGTAATGTGGTTCGCACTCCGGGAACCTGGAATTACTGTTTATACTCCACTTCACGCTTTGGGAACTTGGAGTTGACGCTGATACTTCGGTTCGCACTCCGGGAACTTTGAATTGTTGTTTGTACTCCAATTCACGCTTTAAGAACTTGGAGTTGATGTCGATACTTCGGTTCGCACTCCGGGAACTTTGAATTGTTGTTTGTACTCCGACTCACGCTCTGGGAATCTGGAGTTAGCATAGATGCTTCGGTTCGCGCTCCGGGAACCTGGAATAGATGTTTATACTCCAATTCACACTCTGGGAAGTTGGAGTTAGCCTATAGATGGTCAGTCGCACCTATTTGGGCTTTTTAGGAATTCGTTCGCACTCTGGGAACGATGGATTTGATGTTTTATACTCCAATTCAAACTCTAGGAAGTTGGAGTCAGCCGATAGATGGTCAGTCACACCTATGTGGGCTTTTTAGGAGTTCGTTCGCACTCTGGGAATGATGGGTTTGATGTTTATACTCCAATTCACACTCTGGGAAGCTGGAGTCAGCCGATAGATGGTCAGTCACACCTATTTGGGCTTTTTAGGAGTTCGTTTGCACTCTGGGAACGATGGATTTGATGTTTATACTCCAGTTCGCGCTCTGGGAAGTTGGAGTCCGTTCGCGCGGAGGGAACGAGTTATGGAATGTTTGTACTCCAATTCGTGCTGTGGGAAGTTGGAGTCCGTTCGCGCGGAGGGAACGAGTTATGGAATGTTTATACTCCAATTCGCGCTGTGGGAAGTTGGAGTCCGTTCGCACTCTGGGAACGAATTATGGAATGTTTATACTCCAATTCACGCTGTGGGAAGTTGGAGTCCGTTCGCACTCTGGTAACGAATTATGGAATGTTTATACTCCAATTCACGCTGTGGGAAGTTGGAGTCCGTTCGCACTCTGGGAACGAATTATGGAATGTTTATACTCCAATTCGCGCTGTGGGAAGTTGGAGTCCGTTCGCACTCTGGGAACGAATTATGGAATGTTTATACTCCAATTCACGCTGTGGGAAGTTGGAGTTCGTTCGCACTCTGGGAACGAATTATGGAATGTTTATACTCCAATTCACGCTATGGGAAGTTGGAGTCCGTTCGCCCTCTGGGAACGAATTGTGGAATGTTTATACTCCAATTCACGCTATGGGAAGTTGGAGTCCGTTCGCACTCTGGGAACGAATTGTTGAATGTTTATACTCCAATTCGTGCTGTGGGAAGTTGGAGTCCGTTCGCACTCTGGGAACGAATTGTTGAATGTTTATACTCCAATTCGCGCTGTGGGAAGTTGGAGTTAGTTGTAGGACTGTCGTGTGTTGGTCCAGTTCAGCCTTTGATGTGTTGGCTTGCCCCCGAGCTGGGGTTTCACTTAGTGAGTGGCCGGTTATATCGCAGTCACTCGCTATTTGAATAAATTCCATTGTTTGATGAAATTTTGCTCTTCGTGTGTCGTGATTGTTGAACGTTGCATTCGGTGAATCACAGCTCTAGCTTGAAGAGATAATGTTTTATTGCTGAAATAAGAAAATACGGCAAAGTCACTGCCTTATTACAAATTCAAATTTCAGAATTTAAAGGAAAATGCAAAGTAATCATAGATAGAATGAGCCTGTCATGTGTGACAGTGACGAAGATCTTCGTCGTTCCAGGCTCGTGAGAAAGTTGGTCCGCCACTGATGGCGTTTATCACCAATCTCCCACGAGGACCATTGGACTCCTCATATCTTGGTCGATCGGGTCCATTGTTTGGATTTGATGGGCCTTCTTCTCTGGGCTGCCGTGTCCGCACAAACTGTTCGTGCTTCCTTTCTTTGACCAGTTTTTCAACGAGATCTTGTAGGTGACGACACTCGTTCGTATTGTGCCCGTAACTTTCATGGAACCTGCAAAACTTTCCTGTTTGGATTTGTCTCTCTGACGATGGTCTTGGAACAGGTTTTTCATATTGAATTGTATGACGGGTTTGTAAATACAAGTCCTCCAGTGAAGTATTCAAAGGAGTATAGGTGTCGAACATCGGATTTTTGCGTTGCGGGCCACGAGTTTGATCTTGTTTTTTAGTTTGATTCACGCTCTCTCTTCGCCGAGCTTGTTTGTTTTTGACGTTCAACTGAACTTTTCCGGAGCTCTCGCCGAATTTTTTGATTGCAACGTTGCTTTGGATCCTTCCGTACTTAGTTTTGCATCGGTTTGCTTCCTAGACTGTTTTGCGTCTTCCCGTCTCAGGAATTGAGCCGCCTTGGCGTGGAAACGGTCCAACGATGCAGGTGGTTTTCCGGCTAACCAATTACCGAACTCAGAATCGGGGTCGATCCCCTTAGTTAGCGCCATGAGGATGGAGTTATCGTTCGGATTGCTGATCTCCGCACATGCAGTATGGAATCACTCTAAGTAGTGTCTGAGTGTCTCTCCAGGAGCTTGAGTGACGCTAGACAGAGTGTTGACATCTTTGGGTCTTATGACGTGCATGCAGAATTGCTCAACGAATTTTGTGGCTAACTGGTCAAATGAAGAGACAGATCGAGGTGGCAATCGAGTGAACCACATGGTAGCGATGCCCCCCAAGGATATGGGGAAACTACGACACTTTACTGCATCGTCGGCACGGGCAGCAGTCATTGACCATTCATATTTTATAATATGTTGGTTGGGGTCAGAGTTTCCTTTGTACATGGGTAGAGTTGGCATCCGGAATCGCCGTGGGGGTTCGGCAGTAAGGATATCGTCCGTAAAAGGAGTATGACTTCGGGTAACCCCCCAATCGTCATTTGTGAATCCCTGGCTCTCACGGATCATTTGACGTATCATAGTGGAGAGATCCGGCATTTGCGCGTTCTGTGCGGCTTGTGCCGGAGTATGATTACGTTCTATGCTTTGTGGTTGGACCGGATATTGTCGACGGTTCAAGTTTTGCCTTCTTGGCTCATAGTCCTCTAGGACGTATGGTTCAGGAGTAAGTCCGTCATAGCGACGGTCCAGGTCCGACTGATCTTGAATGTCGACCCCTGGTTCAGCTGCAACGTCAGTAGTATGGTACTCTGTAGCGTGGTTAGGGATGGCACCTCCTCGGGAGGAGGGTCCGGTTTGGAAACTGGCCGACGGACCAACTCTCAATTGTCCAACGGTCAGTGTTGGTTGATCTCCAGCAGTTGGCATACGATCCCCATCTAGCCGGGGTCGTGGAGACCGATTATGACAATCGAAAGATGAAGAACTCTCGCTGGAGGAGCGAGTCACGTGGTATCTCTTGGATCTTTTTCGCTTCTGACGATCCAGCTTGTTGATCAGCTCGGCGTTAGTGCGTAGTTGTTCTTCTAGTTGTCGCCGACTCTGGGTCAGCTGTTGGAGAAGCGACTGCAACTCTTGTCGGGTAACCGGAGCTGGGGGTTCCGAGTGCGCAGTAGCATCTTGATTAGATGGAGGTACAGGTGCAGGATTCTGTCGATCCTGTTCTTCTTGATTGATAGCGTTAGAGGTGGTTCTTGTGCTAACCACCCTGAAGGTTGGATTCCTTTCCTTAGACTTTTGCGAATCTGAATAGAATGGAAGGAATTTGAATTCAAAGATATGGATCTCTCTCTTAGATTTATTCAATCCGGTATCGATGGCAGATCCAACGAGCAGGAGAAAAGCTGGGTTTTCTCAGTGAAAGCACCAAAGTGTTTGCACCAAAATTGGTCACAAAAGTGTTTGCACCAAAATTGGTCACAACACTCTTCGGGAGTCGTTGAAGAGATAACAAACAAGAGCATGAACTGAATATGAATATTATCTAACAAAAACTCCAATCAACAGTAAAGAAAATGCGTAGACAAGCGATTTATAGTGGTTCGGCGTGTCGCCTACGTCCACTGTGAAGTTTTTTAAATATTTTATTGATTCTCTTTAAATGTTTACAAGTTGTTACAGCGATCAACAGCAAGTTACAACTGGAAATTCGAAATCAGTAGTCAAATTATGATGGAGATGTCGATCCGGCAGAGTCTGGGTGCTTGAGAGTCAGAAGATCCCGAAGGTCCTTTTTCTATTGGCCCTGGGGCTCTATTTATAGGCGTAGGCTGCTGATATCTTGCTGAAAACTCGGGAGACCTCTTCTGGCACGTGAGGGGGCCCACACGCACGGTCTCAGGAAGTTTGGGCCCACTTTGGCATCGGTTCGAACTCCATTCGAACCGATCAAGAATTCGTCCAATCGAGGTGAAATTTGGCATGGACATTCTTCAACATGTATGCAAGCATCTGTGAAAATTTCATGGCATTTGGATCAGTAGATTAGGAGATATGATGGATTCGAAATTGGGTTTATGGCATAGCTGTTTGGTTCGAACCCATGTATTCGAACCGATGGTTTCGAATCCGCCATGACACGCGTCTTCGTGGTGACGTGGAGTGCAAACTTCGAATCGATCCAGACTTCACTCCGAGTTGACCGTCTTGACTCCATATATCTCGGCGCATTCGAACCGATGGAAGACACGTCACTATGGTTGGTTGATCCAGTGGTTTCGAATGAAGCTACACAGTTGGGTTCGAACAAGGACTCCGTGATGGGTTCGAACAAGGACTCGTGATGGGTTTGAACAAGAAGATGGAGTCGAACGACCGATGCTTGATGGATTCGAACCAGCTACTCTCCGATGGATTCGAGGCCCATTGTTATGAACTTGGAAGGTGCGGACTTGATGGGTTCGTACCTGAGGCATCCCGAGGGGTTCGAAGGTGATGGGTTCGAATTTGATGGGTTCGAATCTGATGGGTTCGAAGTGATGGTTTCGAAGCCGAGGCGCCTTGATGGTTTCGAGTTCGATCGATTCGGGTGATGGTTTTGAAATACTGTTTAGTGATGGTTTCGAAACCTGGTCTTTCCCTTCAAATTGAATAGATCATAACTCGAGCATATGAACTCGGATTGACTTGAAATTTGAAATGCTGACTCCTGTGGTCTTTCTTGCCGTGTCCTATTAATTGTAGCTCAATCTGGACTCGGATAAAATTCAGTGACATCCATGGCGAAACGAAGTATGATCAATCTCTGAGGCGAACTGTCCCTCGTTTTCGATCGATCTTTTGGTATCGCGGCTTTGCCGAAAAGCGGGATAACACCAGTGACGGCAGAAAGCTGCCATAGCTGTAGAACTCACAGATACCTCCGTTTTGACTGGTTATGGCTCCCGTAACTCTAAACGAGCCAAGAGTTATGGCCCTCCGAAGAATCGATATCCATAGGGTGCAACATCTACGGTGCAAGGTGCAACATCCGTCCAAAATGACGAAACCGTGCCGTACGACCTTTAGAAATGGGTGCATGGATTTGAAACGGTGCAGTACCATGGTGCACCACTCTCCAGCGATGTTAAATCATTGACCAGCCACGGGGATCCCGTTTTACAGAAAAAATCCACGTGACGAAAAAACGAAGGGTAAAAAATTTCCATGACCCGATTGAGGTTCGGATAGGATTTTTTGGGTATGAAACTAACCAGTGACGGCTGAAAGCCGTCATAGAGGTAGAACTCACAGATACCTTCGTTTTGACTGGTTATGGCTCCCGTTACTCTAAACGAGCCAAGAGTTATGGCCCTTCGAAGAATCGGTTTCCACAGGGTGCAACATCTGCGGTGCAAGGTGCAACATCCGTCCAAAATGACGAAACCGTGCCGTACGACCTTTAGAAATGGGTGCATGGATTTGAAATGGTGCCGTACCATGGTGCATCACTCTCCAGCGATGGTAAATCATTGACCAGCCACGGGGATCCCGTTTTATAGAAAAAACCAATTGACGAAAAAACGAAGGGTAAAAAACTTCCTTTACCCGATTGATGTTCGGATAGGATTTTTTGGGTATGAAACTAACCAGTGACGGCTGAAAGCTGTCATAGCTGTAGATCTCACAGATACCTTCGTTTTGACTAGTTATGGCTCCCGTAACTCTAAACGAGCCAAGAGTTATGGCCCTCCGAATAATCGATGTCTATAGGGTGCAACATCCACGGTGGAAGGTGCAACATCCGTCCAAAATGACGAAACCGTGCCGTACGACCTTTAGAAATGGGTGCATGGATTTGAAACGGTGCAGTACCATGGTGCACCACTCTCCAGCGATGGTAAATCATTGACCAGCCACGGGGACCCCGTTTTACAGAAAAAATCCACGTGACGAAAAAATGAAGGGTAAAAAACTTCCATGACCCGATTGAGGTTCGGATAGGATTTTTTGCGTATGAAACTAACCAGTGACGGCTGACAGCGGTCATAGCTGTAGAACACACAGATACCTTCGTTTTGACTTGTTATGGCTCCCGTAACTCTAAACGAGCCAAGAGTTATGGCCCTCCGAACAATCGATATCCCTAGGGTGCAACATCTACGGTGCAAGGTGCAACACCCGTCCAAAATGACGAAACAGTGCCGTACGACATTTAGAAATGGTTGCGTGGATTTGAAACGGTGCAGTACCATGGTGCACCACTCTCCAGCGATGGTAAATCATAGACCAGCCACGGGATCCCGTTTTACAGAAAAAATCCACGTGAAGAAAAAACGAAGGGTAAAAATCTTCCTTGACCCGATTGAGGTTCGGATAGGATTTTTTGGGTATGAAACTAACCATTGACGGCTTAAAGCTGTCATAGCTGTAGAACACACAGATACCTTCGTTTGACTGGTAATGGCTACCGTAACTCTAAACGAGCCAAGAGTTATGGCCCTCCGAATAATCGATATCCACAGGGTGCAACATCTAAGGTGCAAGGTGCAACATCCGTCCAAAATGACGAAACCGTGTCGTACGACCTTTAGAAATGGGTGCATGGATTTGAAACGGTGCAGTACCATGGTGCACCACTCTCCAGTGATGGTAAATCATTGACCAGCCACGGGGATCCTGTTTTACAGAAAAAATCCACGTGACGAAAAAACGATGGGTAAAAAACTTCCATGACCCGATTGAGGTTCGGATAGGATTTTTTGGGTATGAAACTAACCAGTGATGGCTGAAAGCTATCATAGCTGTAGAACTCACAAATACCTTCGTTTTGACTGGTTATGGCTCCCGTAACTCTAAACGAGCCAAGAGTTATGGCCCTCCGAAGAATAGATTTCCACAGTGTGCAACATCTGCGGTGCAAGGTGCAACATCTGTCCAAAATGACGAAACCGTGTCGTACGACCTTTAGAAATGGGTGCATGGATTTGAAACGGTGCAGTACCATGGTGCACCACTCTCCAGCGATGGTAAATCATTGACCAGCCATGGGGATCCCGTTTTTACAGAAAAAATCCACGTGACGAAAAAACAAAGGGTAAAAAACTTCCATGACCCGATTGAGGTTCGGATAGGATTTTTTCGGTATCAAACTAACCAGTGACGGCTGAAAGCGGTCATAGCTGTAGAACTCACAGATAGCTTTGTTTTGACTGGTTATGGCTCTTGTAACTCTAAACGAGCCAAGAGTTATGGCCCTCCGAAGAATCGATATCCACAGGGTGCAATATCTACGGTGCAAGGTGCAACATCCGTCCAAAATGACGAAACAGTGCCGTACGACCTTTAGAAATGAGGGCATGGATTTGAAAAATTGCAGTACCATGGTGCACCACTCTCCAGCGATGGTAAATCATAGACTAGCCACGGGGATATCGTTTTACAGAAAAAATCCACGTAACGAAAAAACGAAGGGTAAAAAACTTCCTTGACCCGATTGAGGTTCGGATAGGATTTTTTGGGTATGGAACTAACCAGTGACAGCTGAAAGCTACCATAGCTGTAGAACTCACAGATACCTTCGTTTTGACTGGTTATGGCTCCCGTAACTCTAAACGAGCCAAGAGTTATGGCCCTCCGAAGAATCGATATCCACAGGGTGCAACATCTACGGTGCAAGGTGCAACATCCGTCCAAAATGACGAAACAGTGCCGTACGACCTTTAGAAATGGGTGCATGGAATTGAAACATTGCAGTACCATGGTGCACAACTCTCCAGCGATGGTAAATCATAGACCAGCCACGGGGATACCGTTTTACAGAAAAAATCCACGTGACGAAAAAACGAAGGGTAAAAAATTTCCTTGACCCGATTAAGGTTCGGATAGGATTTCTTGGGTATGAAACTAACCAGTGACGGCTGAAAGCCGTCATAGCCATAGAATTCACAGGTACCTTCGTTTTGACTGGTTATGGCTCCCGTAACTCTAAACGAGCCAAGAGTTATGGCCCTCCAAATAATCGATATCCATAGGGTGCAACATCTACGATGCAAGGTGCAACATCCGTCCAAAATGACGAAACCTTGCCGTACGACCTTTAGAAATGGGTGCATGGATTTGAAACGGTGCAGTACCATGGTGTACCACTCTCCAGCGATGGTAAATCATTGACCAGCCACGGGGATCCCGTTTTACAGAAAAAATCCACGTGACGAAAAAACGAAGGGCAAAAAACTTCCATGACCCAATTGAGGTTCGGATAGGATTTTTTGGGTATGAAACTAACCAGTGACGGCTCAAAGCCATCATAGCTGTAGAACATACAGATACCTTCGTTTTGACTGGTTATGGCTCCCGTAACTCTAAACAAGCCAAGAGTTATGGCCCTTCGAAGAATCGATTTCCACAGGGTGCAACATCTGCGGTGCAAGGTGCAACATCCGTCCAAAATGACGTAACAGTGCCGTACGACCTTTAGAAATGGGTGCATGAATTTGAAATGATGCAGTACCATGGTGCACCACTCTCCAGCGATGGTAAATCATAGACCAGCCACGGTGATCCCGTTTTACAGAAAAAATCCACGTGACGAAAAAACAAAGGGTAAAAAACTTCCTTGACCCGATTGAGGTTCGGATAGGAATTTTTGTGTATAAAACTAACCAGTGACGGCTGAAAGCTGTCATAGCTGTAGAACTCACAGATACCTTCGTTTTGACTGGTTATGGCTCCCGTAACTCTAAACGAGCCAAGAGTTATGGCCCTCCGAAGAATCGATATCCACAGGGTGCAACATCTACGGTGCAAGGTGCAACATCCGTCCAAAATGACAAAACTGTGCCGTACGACCTTTAGAAATGAGTGCATGGATTTGAAACATTGCAGTACCATGGTTCACCACTCTCCAGCGATGGTAAATCATAGACCAGCCACGAGGATCCCGTTTTACAGAAAAAATCCAAGTGACGAAAAAACGAAGGGTAAACTTCCTTGACCCGATTGAGGTTCGGATAGGATTTTTTTGGTATGAAACTAACCAGTGACGGCTTAAAGCTGTCATAGCTGTAGAACACACAGATACCTTCGTTTGACTGGTAATGGCTCCCGTAACTCTAAACGAGCCAAGAGTTATGGCCCTCCGAATAATCGATATCCACAGGGTGCAACATCTACGGTGCAAGGTGCAACATCCATCCAAAATGACGAAACCGTGCCGTACGACCTTTAGAAATGGGTGCATGGATTTGAAACGATGCAGTACCATGGTGCACCACTCTCCAGCGATGGTAAATCATTGACCAGCCATGGGGATCCCGTTTTACCGAAAAAATCCACGTGACGAAAAAACGAAGGGTAAAAAACTTCCATGACCCGATTGAGGTTCGGATAGGATTTTTAGCATATGAAACTAACCAGTGACGGCTGAAAGCTGTCATAGCTATAGAACTCACAGATATCTTCGTTTTGACTTGTTATGGCTCCCGTAACTCTAAACGAGCCAAGAGTTATGGCCCTCCGAACAATCGATATACATAGGGCGCAACGTCTACGGTGCAAGGTGCAACATCCGTCCAAAATGACGAAACAGTGCCGTACGACCTTTAGAAATGGTTGCACGAATTTGAAACGGTGCAGTACCATGGGGCACCACTCTCCAGCGATGGTAAATCATAGACCAGCCACGGGATCCCGTTTTACAGAAAAAATCCACGTGACGAAAAAACGAAGGGTAAAAATCTACCTTGACCCGATTGAGGTTCGGATAGGATTTTTTGGGTATGAAACTAACCAGTGACGGCTTAAAGCTGTCATAGCTGTAGAAAACACAAATACCTTCGTTTGACTGGTAATAGCTCCCGTAACCCTAAACGAGCTAAGAGTTATGGCCCTCCGAATAAACGATATCCACAGGGTGCAACATCTACGGTGCAAGGTGCAACATCCGTCCAAAATGACGAAACGGTGCCGTGTACGACCTTTAGAAATGGGTGCATGGATTTGAAATGGTGCAGTACCATTGTGCACCACTCTCCAGCGATGGTAAATCATTGACCAGCCACGGGGATCCCGTTTTACAGAAAAAATCCACGTGACGAAAAAACGAAGGGTAAAAAACTTCCATGACCCGATTGAGGTTCGGATAGGATTTTTTGCGTATGAAACTAACCAGTGACGGCTGAAAGCTGTCATAGCTGTAGAACTCACAGTTACCTTCGTTTTGACTGGTTATGGCTCCCGTAACTCTAAACGAGCCAAGAGTTATGGCCCTCCGAAGAATCGATTTCCATAGGGTGCAACATCTACGGTGCAAGGTGCAACATCCGTCCAAAATGACGAAACAGTGCCGTACGACCTTTAGAAATGGGTTCCTGGATTTGAAACGGTGCAGTACCATGGTGCACCACTTTCCAGCGATGGTAAATCATAGACCAGCCGCGGGGATCCCGTTTTACAGAAAAAATCCACGTGACGAAAAAAGGAAGGGTAAAAAACTTCCTTGACCCATTAAGGTTCGGATAGGATTTTTTGGGTATGAAACTAGCCAGTGACGCCTATAAGCCGTCGTAGCTGTAGAACTCAAAGATACCTTCGTTTTGACTGGTTATGGCTCCCGTAACTCTAAACGAGCCAAGAGTTATGGCCCTCCGAAGAATCGATTTCCACAGGGTGCAACATCTACGGTGCAAGGTGCAACATCCGTCCAAAATGACGAAACCGTGTCGTACGACCTTTAGAAATGGGTGCATGGATTTGAAACGGTGCAGTACCATGGTGCACCACTCTCCAGCGATGGTAAATCACTGACGAGCCACGGAGATCCCGTTTTTACAGAAAAAATCCACGTGACGAAAAAACGAAGGGTAAAAAACTTCCATGGCCCGATTGAGGTTCGGATAGGATTTTTTGGGTATGAAACTAACCAGTGACGGCTGAAAGCTGCCATAGCTGTAGAACTCACAGATACCATCGTTTTGACTGGTTATGTCTCCCGTAACTCTAAACGAGCCAAGAGTTATGGCCCTCCGAAGAATCGATATCCACAGGGTGCAACATCTACGGTGCAAGGTGCGACATCCGTCCAAAATGACGAAACAGTGCCGTACGACCTTTAGAAATGAGTGCATGGATTTGAAACATTGCAGTACCATGGTGCACCACTCTCCAGCGAATGTAAATCATAGATCAGCCACAGGGATCCCGTTTAACAGAAAAAATCCACGTGACGAAAAAACGAAGGGTAAAAAACTTCCTTGACCCGATTGAGGTTCGGATAGGATTTTTTGGGTATGAAACTAACCTGTGACGGCTGAAAGCTGCCATAGCTGTAGAACTCACAGATACCTTCGTTTTGACTGGTAATGGCTCCCGTATCTCTAAACGAGCCAAGAGTTATGGCCCTCCGAATAATCGATATCTATAGGGTGCAACATCTACGGTGCAAGGTGCAACATCTGTACAAAATGATGAAACCATGCCGTACGACCTTTAGAAATGAGTGCATGGATTTGAAACGGTGCAGTACCATGGTGCACCACTCTCCAGCGATGATAAATCATTGACCAGCCACGGGGATCCCGTTTTACAGAAAAAATCCACGTGACGAAAAAAGGAAGGGTAAAAAACTTTCATGACCAGATTGAGGTTCGGATAGGATTTTTTGGGTATGAAACTAACCAGTGATGGCTGAAAGCTGCCATAGCTGTAGAACTCACAGATACCTTCGTTTGACTGGTTATGGCTCCCGTAACTCTAAACGAGCCAACAGTTATGGCCCTTCGAAGAATCGATTTCCACAGGGTGCAACATCTGCGGTGCAAGGTGCAACATCCGTCCAAAATGACGTAACAGTGCCGTACGACCTTTAGAAATGGGTGCATGGATTTGAAACGATGCAGTACCATGGTGCACCATTCTCCAGCGATGGTAAATCATAGACCAGCCACGGGGATCCCGTTTTACAGAAAAAATCCACGTGACGAAAAAACGAAGGGTAAAAAACTTCCTTGACCCGATAGGGGTTCGGATAGGATTTTTTGGGTATGAAACTAACCAGTGACGGCTGAAAACAGTCATAGCTGTAGAACTCACAGATACCTTCGTTTTGACTAGTTATGGCTCCCGTAACTCTAAACGAGCCAAGAGTTATGGCCCTCCGAAGAATCGATTTCCACAGGTTGCAACATCTACGGCGCAAGGTGCAACATCCGTCCAAAATGACGAAACCGTGTCGTACGACCTTTAGAAATGGGTGCATGGATTTGAAATGGTGCAGTACCATGGTGCACCACTCTCCAGCGATGGTAAATCATTGACCAGCCACGGGGATCCCATTTTTACAGAAAAATCCACGTGACGAAAAAACGAAGGGTAAAAAACTTCCATGACCCGATTGAGGTTCGGATAGGATTTTTTGGGTATGAAACAAACCAGTGACGGCTGAAAGCTGCCATAGCTGTAGAACTCATAGATACCATCGTTTTGACTGGTTATGGCTCCCATAACTCTAAACGAGCCAAGCGTTATGGCCCTCCGAAGAATCGATATCCACAGGGTGCAACATCTACGTTGCAAGGTGCAACATCCGTCCAAAATAACGAAACAGTGCCGTACGACCTTTAGAAATGAGTGCATGGATTTGAGACATTGCAGTACCATGGTGCACCACTCTTCAGCGATGGTAAATCATAGACCAGCCATGGGGATCCCGTTTTACAGAAAAAATCCACCTGACAAAAAAACGAAGCGTAAAAAACTTCCTTGACCCGATTGGGTTCGGATAGGATTTTTTGGGTATGAAACTAACCAGTGACGGCTGAAAGCTGCCATAGCTATAGAACTCACAGATACCTTCGTTTTGAATGGTAATGGCTCCCGTAACTCTAAACGAGCCAAGAGTTATGGCCCTCCGAATAATCGATATCCACAGGGTGCAACATCTACGGTGCAAGGTGCAACATCCGTCCAAAATGACGAAACCGTGCCGTACGACCTTTAGAAATGGGTCATGGATTTGAAACGGTGCAGTACCATGGTGCACCACTCTCCAGCGATGGTAAATCATTGACCAGCCACGGGGATCCCGTTTTACAGAAAAAATCCACGTGACGAAAAAACGAAGGGTAAAAAACTTTCATGACCCGAATGAGGTTCGGATAGGAATTTTTGGGTATGAAACTAACCAGTGACGGCTGAAAGCTGTCATAGCTGTAGAACTCACAGATACCTTCGTTTGACTGGTTATGGCTCCCGTAACTCTAAACGAGCCAAGAGTTATAGCCCTCCGTAGAATCGATTTCCACAGGGTGCAACATCTGCGGTGCAAGGTGCAACATCCGTCCAAAATGACGTAACGGTGCCATACGACCTTTAGAAATGGGTGCATGGATTTGAAACGATGCAGTACCATGGTGCACCACTCTCCAGCGATGGTAAATCATAGACCAGTCACGGGAATCCCGTTTTACAGAAAAAATCCACGTGACGAAAAAACGAAGGGTAAAGAACTTCCTTGACCCGATTGAGGTTCAGATAGGAATTTTTGGGTATGAAACTAACCAATGACGGCTGAAAGCTGCCATAGCTGTAGAACTCACATATACCTTCGTTTTGACTAGTTATGGCTCCCGTAACTCTAAACGAGCCAAGAGTTATGGCCCTCCGAATAATCGATATCCATAGGGTGCAACATCTACGGCGCAAGGTGCAACATCTGTCCAAAATGACGAAACCGTGCCGTACGACCTTTAGAAATGGGTGCATGGATTTGAAACAGTGCTGTACCATGGTGCACCACTCTCCAGCGATGGTAAATCATTGACCAGCCACGGGGATCCCGTTTTACAGAAAAAATCCACGTGACGAAAAAACGAAGGCTAAAAAACTTCCATGACCCGATTGAGGTTCGGATGGGATTTTTTGGATATGAAACTAACCAGTGATGGCTGAAAGCCATCATAGCTGTAGAACTCACAGATACCTTCGTTTTGACTGGTTGTGGCTCCCGTAACTCTAAACGAGCCAAGAGTTACGGCCCTCCGAAGAATCGATTTCCACAGGTTGCAACATCTGCGGTGCAAGGTGCAACTTCCATCCGAAATGACGTAACAGTGCCGTACGACCTTTAGAAATGGGTGCATGGATTTGAAACGATGCAGTACCATGGTGCACCACTCTTTAGCGATGGTAAATCATAGACCAGCCACGGGGATCCCGTTTTACAGAAAAAATCCACGTGACGAAAAAACGAAGGGTAAAGAACTTCCTTGACCCGATTGAGGTTCAGATAGGAATTTTTGGGTATGAAACTAACCAATGATGGCTGAAAGCTGCCATAGCTGTAGAACTCACATATACCTTCGTTTTGACTAGTTATGGCTCCCGTAACTCTAAACGAGCCAAGAGTTATGGCCCTCCGAATAATCGATATCCATAGGGTGCAACATCTACGGCGCAAGGTGCAACATCTGTCCAAAATGACGAAACCGTGCCGTACGACCTTTAGAAATGGGTGCATGGATTTGAAACAGTGCTGTACCATGGTGCACCACTCTCCAGCGATGGTAAATAATTGACCAGCCACGGGGATCCCGTTTTACAGAAAAAATCCACGTGACGAAAAAACGAAGGGTAAAAAACTTTCATGACCCGAATGAGGTTCGGATAGGAATTTTTGGGTATGAAACTAACCAGTGACGGCTGAAAGCTGTCATAGCTGTAGAACTCACAGATACCTTCGTTTGACTGGTTATGGCTCCTGTAACTCTAAA
This sequence comes from Allium cepa, assembly GCA_030765085.1. Classification (NCBI taxonomy): domain Eukaryota; kingdom Viridiplantae; phylum Streptophyta; class Magnoliopsida; order Asparagales; family Amaryllidaceae; genus Allium; species Allium cepa. The sequence continues at coordinate 28,062,557 of CM060943.1, read as the reverse complement.
CGAGCCAAGAGTTATGGCCCTCCGTAGAATCGATTTCCACAGGGTGCAACATCTGCGGTGCAAGGTGCAACATCCGTCCAAAATGACGTAACGGTGCCATACGACCTTTAGAAATGGGTGCATGGATTTGAAACGATGCAGTACCATGGTGCACCACTCTCCAGTGATGGTAAATCATAGACCAGTCACGGGGATCCCGTTTTACAGAAAAAATCCACGTGACGAAAAAACGAAGGGTAAAGAACTTCCTTGACCCGATTGAGGTTCAGATAGGAATTTTTGGGTATGAAACTAACCAATGACGGCTGAAAGCTGCCATAGCTGTAGAACTCACATATACCTTCGTTTTGACTAGTTATGGCTCCCGTAACTCTAAACGAGCCAAGAGTTATGGCCCTCCGAATAATCGATATCCATAGGGTGCAACATCTACGGCGCAAGGTGCAACATCTGTCCAAAATGACGAAACCGTGCCGTACGACCTTTAGAAATGGGTGCATGGATTTGAAACAGTGCTGTACCATGGTGCACCACTCACCAGCGATGGTAAATAATTGACCAGCCACGGGGATCCCGTTTTACAGAAAAAATCCACGTGACGAAAAAACGAAGGCTAAAAAACTTCCATGACCCGATTGAGGTTCGGACGGGATTTTTTGGATATGAAACTAACCAGTGATGGCTGAAAGCCATCATAGCTGTAGAACTCACAGATACCTTCGTTTTGACTGGTTGTGGCTCCCGTAACTCTAAACGAGCCAAGAGTTACGGCCCTCCGAAGAATCGATTTCCACAGGTTGCAACATCTGCGGTGCAAGGTGCAACTTCCGTCCGAAATGACGTAACAGTGCCGTACGACCTTTAGAAATGGGTGCATGGATTTGAAACGATGCAGTACCATGGTGCACCACTCTTTAGCTATGGTAAATCATAGACCAGCCACGGTGATTCCGTTTTACAGAAAAAATCCACGTGACGAAAAAACGAAGGGTAAAAAACTTCCTTGACCCGATTGAGGTTCGGATAGGAATTTTTGGATATGAAACTAACCAGTGACGGTTGAAAGCTACCATAGCTGTAGAATTCACAGATACCTTCGTTTTGACTGGTTATGGCTCCCGTAACTCTAAACGAGCCAAGAGTTATGGCCCTCCGAAGAATCGATATCCACAGGGTGCAACATCTCCGGTGCAAGGTGCAACATCCGTCCAAAATGAAGAAACGGTGCCGTACGACCTTTAGAAATGAGTGCATGGATTTGAAACATTGCAGTACCATGGTGCACCACTCTCCAGCGATGGTAAATCATTGACCAGCCACGGGGATCCCGTTTTACAGAAAAAATCCACGTGACGTAAAAACGAAGGCCAAAAAACTTCCTTGACCCGATTGAGGTTCGGATAGGATTTTTTGGGTATGAAACTAACCAGTGACGGCTTAAAGCTGTCATAGCTGTAGAACACACAGATACCTTCGTTTGACTGGTAATGGCTCCCGTAACTCTAAACGAGCCAAGAGTTATGGCCCTCCGAATAATCGATATCCACAGGGTGCAACATCTACGGTGCAAGGTACGACATCCGTCCAAAATGACGAAACCGTGCCGTACGACCTATAGATATGGGTGCATGGATTTGAAACGGTGCAGTACCATGGTGCACCACTCTCCAGCGATGGTAAATCATTGACCAGCCACGGGGATCCCGTTTTACAGAAAAAATCCACGTGACGAAAAAACGAAGGGTAAAAAACTTCCATGACCCGATTGAGGTTCGGATAGGATTTTTTGGGTATTAAACTAACCAGTGACGGCTTAAAGCTGTCATAGCTGTAGAACACATAGATACCTTCGTTTGTCTGGTAATGGCTCCCGTAACTCTAAACGAGCCAAGAGTTATGGCCCTCCGAATAATCGATATCCACAGGGTGCAACATCTACGGTGCAAGGTGCGACATCCATCCAAAATGACGTAACAGTGCCGTACGACCTTTAGAAATGGGTGCATGGATTTGAAATGATGCAGTACCATGGTGCACTACTATCTAGCGATGGTAAATCATAGACCAGCCACGTTGATCCCGTTTTACAGAAAAAATCCACGTGACGAAAAAACGAAGGGTAAAAAACTTCCTTGACCCGATTGAGGTTCAGATAGGAATTTTTGGATATGAAACTAACCAGTGACGGTTGAAAGCTGCCATAGCTGTAGAACTCACAGATACCTTCGTTTTTACTGGTTATGGCTCCCGTAACTCTAAACGAGCCAAGAGTTATGGCACTCCGAAGAATCGATATCCACAGGGTGCAACATCTACGGTGCAAGGTGCAACATCCGTCCAAAATGACGAAACAGTGCCGTACAACCTTTAGAAATGAGTGCATGGATTTGAAACATTACAGTACCATGGTGCACCACTCTCCAGCGATGGTAAATCATAGACCAGCCACGGGGATCCCGTTTTAAAGAAAAAATCCACGTGACGAAAAAACGACGGGTAAAAAACTTCCTTGACCCGATTGAGGTTGGGATAAGACTTTTTGGGTATGAAACTAACCAGTGACGGCTTAAAGCCGTCATAGCTGTAGAACACACAGATACCTTCGTTTGACTGGTAATGGCTCCCGTAACTCTAAACGAGCCAAGAGTTATGGCCCTCCGAACAATCGATATCCACAGGGTGCAACATCTACGGTGCAAGGTGCGACATCCGTCCAAAATGACGAAACCGTGCCGTACGACCTTTAGAAATGGCAGCATGGATTTGAAACGGTGCAGTACCATGGTGCACCACTCTCCAGCGATGGTAAATCATTGAACAGCCACGGGGATCCCGTTTTACAGAAAAAATCCACGTGACGAAAAAACGAAGGGTAAAAAACTTCCATGACCCGATTGAGGTTCGGATAGGATTTTTTGCGTATGAAACTAACCAGTGACGGCTGAAAGCTGTCACAGCTGTAGAACTCACAGAAACCTTCTTTTTAACTTGTTATGGCTCCCGTAACTCTAATTGAGCCAAGAGTTATGGCCCTCCGAACAATCGATATCCATAGGGTGCAACATCTACGGTGCAAGGTGCAATATCCGTCCAAAATGACGAAACTGAGCCGTACGACCTTTAGAAATGGTTGCACGGATTTGAAACGGTGCAGTACCATGGGGCACCACTCTCCAGTGATGGTAAATCATAGACCAGCCACGGGATCCCGTTTTACAGAAAAAATCCATGTGACGAAAAAACGAAGGGTAAAAAACTTCCTTGACCCGATTGAGGTTCGGATAGGAATTTTTGTGTATGAAACTAAACAGTGACGGCTGAAAGCTGTCATAGCTACAGAACTCACAGATACCTTCGTTTTGACTGGTAATGGCTCCCGTAACTCTAAACGAGCCAAGAGTTATGGCCCTCCGTAGAATCGATTTCCACAGGGTGCAACATCTACGGTGCAAGGTGCAACATCCATCCAAAATGATGAAACCGTGCCGTACGACCTTTAGAAATGGGTGCATGGATTTGAAACGATGCAGTACCATGGTGCACCACTCTCCAGCGATGGTAAATCACAGACCAGCCATGGGGATCCCGTTTTACAGAAAAAATCCACGTGACGAAAAAACGAAGGGTAAAAAACTTCCTTGACCCGATTGAGGTTCGGATTGGAATTTTTGGGTATGAAACTAACCAGTGACGGCTGAAAGCTGTCATAGCTGTAGAACTCACAGATACCTTCGTTTTGACTAGTAATGGCTCCCGTAACTCTAAACGAGACAAGAGTTATGGCCCTCCGAATAATCGATATCCACAGGGTGCAACATCTACGGTGCAAGGTGCAACATCCGTCCAAAATGACGAAACCGTGCCGTACGACCTTTAGAAATGGGTCATGGATTTGAAACGGTGCAGTACCATGGTGCACCACTCTCCAGCGATGGTAAATCATTGACCAGCCACGGGGATCCCGTTTTACAGAAAAAATCCACGTGACGAAAAAACGAAGGGTAAAAAACTTTCATGACCCGATTGAGGTTCGGATAGGATTTTTTGGGTATGAAACTAACCAGTGACGGCTGAAAGCTGTCATAGCTGTAGAACTCATAGATACCTTCGTTTGACTGGTTATGGCTCCCGTAACTCTAAACGAGCCAAGAGTTATGGCCCTCCGTAGAATCGATTTCCACAGGGTGCAACATCTGCGGTGCAAGGTGCAACATCCGTCCAAAATGAGGTAACAGTGCCGTACGACCTTTAGAAATGGGTGCATGGATTTGAAACGATGCAGTACCATGGTGCACCACTCTCCAGCGATGGTAAATCATAGACCAGCCACGGGGATCCCGTTTTACAGAAAAAATCCACGTGACGAAAAAACGAAGGGTAAAAGACTTCCTTGACCCGATCGAGGTTCGGATAGGAATTTTTGGGTATGAAACTAACCAGTGACGGCTGAAAGCTGCCATAGCTGTAGAACTCACAGATACCTTCGTTTTGACTGGTTATGGCTCCCGTAACTCTAAACAAGCCAAGAGTTATGGCCCTCCGAATAATCGATATCCATAGGGTGCAACATCTAGGGCGCAAGGTGCAACATCCGTCCAAAATGACGAAACCGTGCCGTACGACCTTTAGAAATGGGTGCATGGATTTGAAACGGTGCAGTACCATGGTGCACCACTCTCCAGCGATGGTAAATCATTGACCAGCCACGGGGATCCCGTTTTACAGAAAAAGTCCACGTGACGAAAAAACGAAGGGTAAAAAACTTCCATGACCCGATTGAGGTTCGGATAGGATTTTTCGGGTATGAAACTAACCAGTGACGGCTGAAAGCCATCATAGCTGTATAACTCACAGATACCTTCGTTTTGACGGGTTATGGCTCCCGTAACTCTAAACGAGCCAAGAGTTATGGCCCTCCGAAGAATCAATTTCCACAGGGTGCAACATCTGCGGTGCAAGGTGCAACATCTGCGGTGCAAGGTGCAACATCCGTCCGAAATGACGTAACAGTGCCGTACGACCTTTAGAAATGGGTGCATGGATTTGAAACGATGCAGTACCATGGTGCACCACTCTTTAGCGATGGTAAATCATAGACCAGCCACGGTGATTCCGTTTTACAGAAAAAATCCACGTGACGAAAAAACGAAGGGTAAAAAACTTCCTTGACCCGATTGAGGTTCGGATAGGAATTTTTGGATATGAAACTAACCAGTGACGGTTGAAAGCTACCATAGCTGTAGAATTCACAGATACCTTCGTTTTGACTGGTTATGGCTCCCGTAACTCTAAACGAGCCAAGAGTTATGGCCCTCCGAAGAATCGATATCCACAGGGTGCAACATCTCCGGTGCAAGGTGCAACATCCGTCCAAAATGAAGAAACGGTGCCGTACGACCTTTAGAAATGAGTGCATGGATTTGAAACATTGCAGTACCATGGTGCACCACTCTCCAGCGATGGTAAATCATTGACCAGCCACGGGGATCCCGTTTTACAGAAAAAATCCACGTGACGTAAAAACGAAGGCCAAAAAACTTCCTTGACCCGATTGAGGTTCGGATAGGATTTTTTGGGTATGAAACTAACCAGTGACGGCTTAAAGCTGTCATAGCTGTAGAACACACAGATACCTTCGTTTGACTGGTAATGGCTCCCGTAACTCTAAACGAGCCAAGAGTTATGGCCCTCCGAATAATCGATATCCACAGGGTGCAACATCTACGGTGCAAGGTACGACATCCGTCCAAAATGACGAAACCGTGCCGTACGACCTATAGATATGGGTGCATGGATTTGAAACGGTGCAGTACCATGGTGCACCACTCTCCAGCGATGGTAAATCATTGACCAGCCACGGGGATCCCGTTTTACAGAAAAAATCCACGTGACGAAAAAACGAAGGGTAAAAAACTTCCATGACCCGATTGAGGTTCGGATAGGATTTTTTGGGTATTAAACTGACCAGTGACGGCTTAAAGCTGTCATAGCTGTAGAACACATAGATACCTTCGTTTGTCTGGTAATGGCTCCCGTAACTCTAAACGAGCCAAGAGTTATGGCCCTCCGAATAATCGATATCCACAGGGTGCAACATCTACGGTGCAAGGTGCGACATCCATCCAAAATGACGTAACAGTGCCGTACGACCTTTAGAAATGGGTGCATGGATTTGAAATGATGCAGTACCATGGTGCACTACTATCTAGCGATGGTAAATCATAGACCAGCCACGTTGATCCCGTTTTACAGAAAAAATCCACGTGACGAAAAAACGAAGGGTAAAAAACTTCCTTGACCCGATTGAGGTTCAGATAGGAATTTTTGGATATGAAACTAACCAGTGACGGTTGAAAGCTGCCATAGCTGTAGAACTCACAGATACCTTCGTTTTTACTGGTTATGGCTCCCGTAACTCTAAACGAGCCAAGAGTTATGGCACTCCGAAGAATCGATATCCACAGGGTGCAACATCTACGGTGCAAGGTGCAACATCCGTCCAAAATGACGAAACAGTGCCGTACAACCTTTAGAAATGAGTGCATGGATTTGAAACATTACAGTACCATGGTGCACCACTCTCCAGCGATGGTAAATCATAGACCAGCCACGGGGATCCCGTTTTAAAGAAAAAATCCACGTGACGAAAAAACGACGGGTAAAAAACTTCCTTGACCCGATTGAGGTTGGGATAAGACTTTTTGGGTATGAAACTAACCAGTGACGGCTTAAAGCCGTCATAGCTGTAGAACACACAGATACCTTCGTTTGACTGGTAATGGCTCCCGTAACTCTAAACGAGCCAAGAGTTATGGCCCTCCGAACAATCGATATCCACAGGGTGCAACATCTACGGTGCAAGGTGCGACATCCGTCCAAAATGACGAAACCGTGCCGTACGACCTTTAGAAATGGCAGCATGGATTTGAAACGGTGCAGTACCATGGTGCACCACTCTCCAGCGATGGTAAATCATTGAACAGCCACGGGGATCCCGTTTTACAGAAAAAATCCACGTGACGAAAAAACGAAGGGTAAAAAACTTCCATGACCCGATTGAGGTTCGGATAGGATTTTTTGCGTATGAAACTAACCAGTGACGGCTGAAAGCTGTCACAGCTGTAGAACTCACAGAAACCTTCTTTTTAACTTGTTATGGCTCCCGTAACTCTAATTGAGCCAAGAGTTATGGCCCTCCGAACAATCGATATCCATAGGGTGCAACATCTACGGTGCAAGGTGCAATATCCGTCCAAAATGACGAAACTGAGCCGTACGACCTTTAGAAATGGTTGCACGGATTTGAAACGGTGCAGTACCATGGGGCACCACTCTCCAGTGATGGTAAATCATAGACCAGCCACGGGATCCCGTTTTACAGAAAAAATCCATGTGACGAAAAAACGAAGGGTAAAAAACTTCCTTGACCCGATTGAGGTTCGGATAGGAATTTTTGTGTATGAAACTAAACAGTGACGGCTGAAAGCTGTCATAGCTACAGAACTCACAGATACCTTCGTTTTGACTGGTAATGGCTCCCATAACTCTAAACGAGCCAAGAGTTATGGCCCTCCGTAGAATCGATTTCCACAGGGTGCAACATCTACGGTGCAAGGTGCAACATCCATCCAAAATGATGAAACCGTGCCGTACGACCTTTAGAAATGGGTGCATTGATTTGAAACGATGCAGTACCATGGTGCACCACTCTCCAGCGATGGTAAATCACAGACCAGCCATGGGGATCCCGTTTTACAGAAAAAATCCACGTGACGAAAAAACGAAGGGTAAAAAACTTCCTTGACCCGATTGAGGTTCGGATTGGAATTTTTGGGTATGAAACTAACCAGTGACGGCTGAAAGCTGTCATAGCTGTAGAACTCACAGATACCTTCGTTTTGACTGGTAATGGCTCCCGTAACTCTAAACGAGACAAGAGTTATGGCCCTCCGAATAATCGATATCCACAGGGTGCAACATCTACGGTGCAAGGTGCAACATCCGTCCAAAATGACGAAACCGTGCCGTACGACCTTTAGAAATGGGTCATGGATTTGAAACGGTGCAGTACCATGGTGCACCACTCTCCAGCGATGGTAAATCATTGACCAGCCACGGGGATCCCGTTTTACAGAAAAAATCCACGTGACGAAAAAACGAAGGGTAAAAAACTTTCATGACCCGATTGAGGTTCGGATAGGATTTTTTGGGTATGAAACTAACCAGTGACGGCTGAAAGCTGTCATAGCTGTAGAACTCATAGATACCTTCGTTTGACTGGTTATGGCTCCCGTAACTCTAAACGAGCCAAGAGTTATGGCCCTCCGTAGAATCGATTTCCACAGGGTGCAACATCTGCGGTGCAAGGTGCAACATCCGTCCAAAATGAGGTAACAGTGCCGTACGACCTTTAGAAATGGGTGCATGGATTTGAAACGATGCAGTACCATGGTGCACCACTCTCCAGCGATGGTAAATCATAGACCAGCCACGGGGATCCCGTTTTACAGAAAAAATCCACGTGACGAAAAAACGAAGGGTAAAAGACTTCCTTGACCCGATCGAGGTTCGGATAGGAATTTTTGGGTATGAAACTAACCAGTGACGGCTGAAAGCTGCCATAGCTGTAGAACTCACAGATACCTTCGTTTTGACTGGTTATGGCTCCCGTAACTCTAAACAAGCCAAGAGTTATGGCCCTCCGAATAATCGATATCCATAGGGTGCAACATCTAGGGCGCAAGGTGCAACATCCGTCCAAAATGACGAAACCGTGCCGTACGACCTTTAGAAATGGGTGCATGGATTTGAAACGGTGCAGTACCATGGTGCACCACTCTCCAGCGATGGTAAATCATTGACCAGCCACGGGGATCCCGTTTTACAGAAAAAGTCCACGTGACGAAAAAACGAAGGGTAAAAAACTTCCATGACCCGATTGAGGTTCGGATAGGATTTTTCGGGTATGAAACTAACCAGTGACGGCTGAAAGCCATCATAGCTGTATAACTCACAGATACCTTCGTTTTGACGGGTTATGGCTCCCGTAACTCTAAACGAGCCAAGAGTTATGGCCCTCCGAAGAATCGATTTCCACAGGGTGCAACATCTGCGGTGCAAGGTGCAACATCTGCGGTGCAAGGTGCAACATCCGTCCAAAATGACGTAACAGTGTCGTACGACCTTTAGAAATGGGCGCATGGATTTGAAACGATGCAGTACCATGGTGCACCACTCTCTAGCGATGGTAAATCATAGACCAGCCACGGTGATCCCGTTTTACAGAAAAAATCCACGTGACGAAAAAACGAAGGGTAAAAAACTTCCTTGACCCGATTGAGGTTCGGATAGGAATTTTTGGATATGAAACTAACTAGTGACGGTTGAAAGCTGCCATAGCAGTAAAACTCACAGATACCTTCGTTTTGACTGGTTATGGCTCCCGTAACTCTAAACGAGCCAAGAGTTATGGCCCTCCGAAGAATCGATATCCACAGGGTGCAACATCTACGGTACAAGGTGAAACATCCATCCAAAATGACGAAACGGTGCCGTACGTCCTTTAGAAATGAGTGCATGGATTTGAAACATTGCAGTACCATAGTGCACCACTCTCCAGCGATGGTAAATCATAGACCAGCCACGGGGATCCCGTTTTACAGAAAAAATCCACGTGACGAAAAAACGAAGGGTAAAAAACTTCCTTGACCCGATTGAGTTTCGGATAGGATTTTTTGGGTATGAAACTAACCAGTGACGGAAGAACGCTATCATAGCTGTAGAACTCACAGATACCTTCGTTTTGACTGGTTATGGCTCCCGTAACTCTAAACGAGCCAAGAGTTATGGCCCTCCGAAGATTCAATTTCCAAAGGGTGCAACATCTACGGTGCAAGGTGCAACATCCGTCCAAAATGACGAAACCGTACCGTACGACCTTTAGAAATGGGTGCATGGATTTAAAACGGTGCAGTACCATGGTTCATCACTCTCCAGCGATGGTAAATCACTGACGAGCCACGGAGATCCCGTTTTTACAGAAAAAATCCACGTGACGAAAAAACGAAGGGTAAAAAACTTCCATGACCCGATTGAGGTTCGGATAGGATTTTTTGGGTATGAAACTAACCAGTGACGGCTGAAAGCTGCCATAGCTGTAGAACTCACAGATACCATCGTTTTGACTGGTTATGTCTCCCGTAACTCTAAACGAGCCAAGAGTTATGGCCCTCCGAAGAATCGATATCCACAGGGTGCAACATCTACGGTGCAAGGTGCAACATCTGTCCAAAATGACGAAACAGTGCCGTACGACCTTTAGAAATGAGTGCATGGATTTGAAACATTGCGGTACCATGGTGCACCACTCTCCAGCGATGGCAAATCATAGACCAGCCACGGGTATCCCGTTTTACAGAAAAAATCCACGTGACGAAAAAAGGAAGGGTAAAAAACTTCCTTGACACATTGAGGTTCGGATAGGATTTTTGGGTATGAAACTAACCTGTGACGGCTGAAAGCTGCCATAGCTGTAGAACTCACAGATACCTTCGTTTTGACTGGTAATGGCTCCCGTATCTCTAAACGAGCCAAGAGTTATGGCCCTTCGAATAATCGATATCCACAGGGTGCAACATCTACGGTGCATGGTGCAACATCTGTCCAAAATGACGAAACCGTGCCGTACGACCTTTAGAAATGGGTGCATGGATTTGAAACGGTGCAGTACCATGGTGCACCACTCTCCAGCGATGGTAAATCATTGACCAGCCACGGGGATCCCGTTTTACAGAAAAAATCCACGTGACGAAAAAACGAAGGGTAAAAAACTTCCTTGACCCGATTGAGGTTCGGATAGGATTTTTTGGGTATGAAACTAACCAGTGACGGGGGAAAGCTATCATAGTTGTAGAACTCATAGATACCTTCGTTTTGACTGGTTAAGGCTCCCGTAACTCTAAACGAGCAAAGAGTTACGGCCCTCCGAATAATAGATATCCATAGGGTGCAACATCTACGGCGCAAGGTGCAACATCCGTCCAAAATGACGAAACCGTGCCGTACGACCTTTAGAAATGGGTGCAAGGATTCGAAACGGTGCAGTACCATGGTGTTCCACTCTCCAGCGATGGTAAATCATTGACCAGCCACGGGGATCCCGTTTTACAGAAAAAATCCACGTGACGGAAAAACGAAGGGTAAAAAACTTCCATGACCCAATTGAGGTTCGGATAGGATTTTTTGGGTATGAAACTAACCAGTGACGGCTAAAAGCCGTCATAACTGTAGAACTCACAGATACCTTCGTTTTGACTGGTTATGGCTCCCGTAACTCTAAACAAGCCAAGAGTTATGGCCCTCCGAAGAATCGATTTCCACAGGGTGCAACATCTGCGGTGCAAGGTGCAACATCCGTCCAAAATGACGTAACAGTGCCGTACGACCTTTAGAAATGGGTGCATGGATTTGAAATGATGCAGTACCATGGTGCACCACTCTCCAGCGATGGTAAATCATAGACCAGCCACGGTGATCCCGTTTTACAGAAAAAATCCACGTGACGAAAAAACGAATGGTAAAAAACTTCCTTGACCCGATTGAGGTTCGGATAGGAATTTTTGGGTATAAAACTAACCAGTGACGACTGAAAGCTGCCATAGCTGTAGAACTCACAGATACCTTCGTTTTGACTGGTTATGGCTCCCGTAACTCTAAACGAGCCAAGAGTTATGGCCCTCCGAAGAATAGATATCCACATGGTGCAACATCTACGGTGCAAGGTGCAACATCCGTCCAAAATGACGAAACAGTGCCGTACGACCTTTAGAAATGAGTGCATGGATTTGAAACATTGCAGTACCATGGTGCACCACTCTGCAGCGATGGTAAATCATAGACCAGCCACGGGGATCCCGTTTTACAGAAAAAATCCAAGTGACGAAAAAACGAAGGGTAAAAAACTTCCTTGATCCGATTGAGGTTCGGATAGGATTTTTTTGGTATGAAACTAACCAGCTTAAAGCTGTCATAGCTGTAGAACACACAGATACCTTCGTTTGACTGGTAATGGCTCCCGTAACTCTAAACGAGCCAAGAGTTATGGCCCTCCGAAGAATCGATTTCCAAAGGGTGCAACATCTACGGTGCAAGGTGCAACATCCGTCCAAAATGACGAAACCGTATCGTACGACCTTTAGAAATGGGTGCATGGATTTGAAATGGTGCAGTACCATGGTGCACCACTCTCCAGCGATAGTAAATCACTGACGAGCCACGGAGATCCCGTTTTTACAGAAAAAATCCACGTGACGAAAAAACGAAGGGTAAAAAACTTCCATGACCCGATTGAGGTTCGGATAGGATTTTTTGGGTATGAAACTAACCAGTGACGGCTGAAAGCTGCCATAGCTGTAGAACTCACAGATACCATCGTTTTGACTGGTTATGTCTCCCGTAACTCTAAACGAGCCTAGAGTTATGGCCCTCCGAAGAATCGATATCCACAGGGTGCAACATCTACGGTGCAAGGTGCAACATCCGTCCAAAATGACGAAACAGTGCCGTACGACCTTTAGAAATGAGTGCATGGATTTGAAACATTGCAGTACCATGGTGCACCACTCTCCAGCGATGGTAAATCATAGACCAGCCACGGGGATCCCGTTTTACAGAAAAAATCCACGTGACGAAAAAATGAAGGGTAAAAAACATCCTTGACCCGATTGAGGTTCGGATAGGATTTTTTGGGTATGAAACTAACCTGTGACGGCTGAAAGCTACCATATCTGTAGAACTCACAGATACCTTCGTTTTGACTGGTAATGGCTCCCGTATCTCTAAACGAGCCAAGAGTTATGGCCCTCCGAATAATCGATATCCACAGGGTGCAACATCTACGGTGCAAGGTGCAACATCTGTCCAAAATGACGAAACCGTGCCGTACGACCTTTAGAAATGGGTGCATGGATTTGAAACGGTGCAGTACCAAGGTGCACCACTCTCCAGCGATGGTAAATCATTGACCAGCCACGGGGATCCCGTTTTACAGAAAAAATCCACGTGACGAAAAAACGAAGGGTAAAAAACTTTCATGACCCGATTGAGGTTCGGATAGGATTTTTTGGGTATGAAACTAACCAGTGACGGCTGAAAGCTGCCATAGCTGTAGAACTCACAGATACCTTCGTTTGACTGGTTATGGCTCCCGTAACTCTAAACGAGCCAAGAGTTATGGCCCTTCGAAGAATCGATTTCCACAGGGTGCAACATCTGCGGTGCAAGGTGCAACATCCGTCCAAAATGACGTAACTGTGCCGTACGACCTTTAGAAATGGGTGCATGGATTTGAAACGATGCAGTACCATGGTGCACCATTCTCCAGCGATGGTAAATCATAGACCAGCCTCGGGGATCCCGTTTTACAGAAAAAATCCACGTGACGAAAAAACAAAGGGTAAAAAACATCCTTGACCCGATTGACATTCGGATTGGATTTTTTGGGTATGAAACTAACCAGTGACGGCAGAAAGCCGTCATAGCTGTAGAACTCACAGATACCTTCGTTTTGAATGGTTATGGCTCCCGTAACTCTAAACGAGCCAAGAGTTATGGCCCTCCGAAGAATCGATTTCCACAGGTTGCAACATCTACGGCGCAAGGTGCAACATCCGTCCAAAATGATGAAACCGTGTCGTACGACCTTTAGAAATGGGTGCATGGATTTGAAATGGTGCAGTACCATGGTGCACCACTCTCCAGCGATGGTAAATCATTGACCAGCCATGGGGATCCCGTTTTTACAGAAAAATCCACGTGACGAAAAAACGAAGGGTAAAAAACTTCCATGACCCGATTGAGGTTCGGATAGGATTTTTTGGGTATGAAACTTACCAGTGACGGCTGAAAGCTGCCATAGCTTTAGAACTCACAGATACCATCGTTTTGACTGGTTATGGCTCCCATAACTCTAAACGAGCCAAGAGTTATGGCCCTCCGAAGAATCGATATCCACAGGGTGCAACATCTATGTTGCAAGGTGCAACATCCGTCCAAAATGACGAAACAGTGCCGTACGACCTTTAGAAATGAGTGCATGGATTTGAGACATTGCAGTACCATGGTGCACCACTCTTCAGCGATGGTAAATCATAGACCAGCCACGGGGATCCCGTTTTACAGGAAAAATCCACGTGACGAAAAAACGAAGGGTAAAAAACTTCCTTGACCCGATTGGGTTCAGATAGGATTTTTTGGGTATGAAACTAACCAGTGACGGCTGAAAGCTGCCATAGCTGTAGAACTCACAGATACCTTCGTTTTGAATGGTAATGGCTCCCGTAACTCTAAACGAGCCAAGAGTTATGGCCCTCCGAATAATCGATATCCACAGGGTGCAACATCTACGGTGCAAGGTGCAACATCCGTCCAAAATGACGAAACTGTGCCGTACGACCTTTAGAAATGGGTCATGGATTTGAAACGGTGCAGTACCTTGGTGCACCACTCTCCAGCGATGGTAAATCATTGACCAGCCATGGGGATCCCGTTTTACAGAAAAAATCCACGTGACGAAAAAACGAAGGGTAAAAAATTTTCATGACCCGATTGAGGTTCGGATAGGATTTTTTGGGTATGAACTAACCAGTGACGGCTGAAAGCTGTCATAGCTGTAGAACTCACAGATACCTTCGTTTGACTGGTTATGGCTCCCGTAACTCTAAACAAGCCAAGAGTTATGGCCCTCCGAAGAATCGATTTCCACAGGGTGCAACGTCTAAGGTGCAAGGTGCAACATCCGACCAAAATGACGTAACAGTGCCGTACGACCTTTAGAAATGGGTGCATGGATTTGAAACGATGCAGTACCATGGTGCACCACTCTCCAGCGATGGTAAATCATAGACCAGCCACGGGGATCCCGTTTTACAGAAAAAATCCACGTGACGAAAAAACGAAGGGTAAAGAACTTCCTTGACCCGATTGAGGTTCAGATAGGAATTTTTGGGTATGAAACTAACCAGTGATGGCTGAAAGCTGCCATAGCTGTAGAACTCACAGATACCTTCGTTTTGACTAGTTATGGCTCCCGTAACTCTAAACGAGCCAAGAGTTATGGCCCTCCGAATAATCGATATCCATAGGGTGCAACATCTACGGCGCAAGGTGCAACATCCGTCCAAAATGACGAAACCGTGCCGTATGACCTTTAGAAATGGGTGCATGGATTTGAAACAGTGTTGTACCATGGTGCACCGCTCTCCAGCGATGGTAAATCATTGACCAGCCACGGGGATCCCGTTTTACAGAAAAAATCCACGTGACGAAAAAACGAAGGGTAAAAAACTTCCATGACCCGATTGAGGTTCGGATAGGATTTTTTGGGTATGAAACTAACCAGTGACGGCTGAAAGCCATCATAGCTGTAGAACTCACAGATACCTTCGTTTTGACTGGTTGTGGCTCCCGTAACTCTAAACGAGCCAAGAGTTACGGCCCTCGGAAGAATCGATTTCCACAGGGTGCAACATCTGCGGTGCAAGGTGCAACATCCGTCCGAAATGACGTAACAGTTCCGTACGACCTTTAGAAATGGGTGCATGGATTTGAAATGATGCAGTACCATGGTGCACCACTCTCTAGCGATGGTAAATCATAGACCAGCCACGGTGATTCCGTTTTACAGAAAAAATCCACGTGACGAAAAAACGAAGGGTAAAAAACTTCCTTGACCCGATTGAGGTTCGGATAGGAATTTTTGGATATGAAACTAACCAGTGACGGTTGAAAGCTGCCATAGCTGTAGAATTCACAGATACCTTCGTTTTGACTGGTTATGGCTCCCGTAACTCTAAACGAGCCAAGAGTTATGGCCCTCCGAAGAATCGATATCCACAGGGTGCAACATCTACGGTGCAAGGTGCAACATCCGTCCAAAATGAAGAAACGGTGCCGTACGACCTTTAGAAATGAGTGCATGGATTTGAAACATTGCAGTACCATGGTGCACCACTCTCCAGCGATGGTAAATCATAGACCAGCCACGGGGATCCCGTTTTACAGAAAAAATCCACGTGACGTAAAAACGAAGGCTAAAAAACTTCCTTGACCCGATTGAGGTTCGGATAGGATTTTTTGGGTATGAAACTAACCAGTGATGGCTTAAAGCTGTCACTGCTGTAGAACACACAGATACCTTCGTTTGACTGGTAATGGCTCCCGTAACTCTAAACGAGCCAAGAGTTATGGCCCTCCGAATAATCGATATCCACAGGGCGCAACATCTACGGTGCAAGGTACGACATCCGTCCAAAATGACGAAACCGTGCCGTACGACCTTTAGAAATGGGTGCATTGATTTGAAACGGTGCAGTACCATGGTGCACCACTCTCCAGCGATGGTAAATTTTTGACCAGCCACGGGGATCCCGTTTTACAGAAAAAATCCACGTGACGAAAAAACGAAGGGTAAAAAACTTCCATGACCCGATTGAGGTTCGGATAGGATTTTTTGGGTATTAAACTAACCAGTGACGGCTTAAAGCTGTAATAGCTGTAGAACACACAGATACCTTCGTTTGACTGGTAATGACTCCCGTAACTCTAAACGAGCCAGGAGTTATGGCCCTCCGAATAATCGATATCCACAGGGTGCAACATCTACGGTGCAAGGTGCGACATCCGTCCAAAATGACGAAACAGTGCCGTACGACCTTTAGAAATGAGTGCATGGATTTGAGACATTGCAGTACCATGGTGCACCACTCTTCAGCGATGGTAAATCATAGACCAGCCACGGGGATCCCGTTTTACAGGAATAATCCACATGACGAAAAAACGATGGGTAAAAAACTTCCTTGACCCGATTGGGTTCGGATAGGATTTTTTGGGTATGAAACTAACCAGTGACGGCTGAAAGCTGCCATAGCTGTAGAACTGACAGATACCTTCGTTTTGAATGGTAATGGCTCCCGTAACTCTAAACGAGCCAAGAGTTATGGCCCTCTGAATAATCGATATCCACAGGGTGCAACATCTACGGTGCAAGGTGCAACATCCGTCCAAAATGACGAAACCATGCCGTACGACCTTTAGAAATGGGTCATGGATTTGAAACGGTGCAGTACCATGGTGCACCACTCTCCAGCGATGGTAAATCATTGACCAGCCACGGGGATCCCGTTTTACAGAAAAAATCCACGTGACGAAACAACGAAGGGTAAAAAACTTTCATGACCCGATTGAGGTTCGGATAGGATTTTTTGGGTATGAAACTAACCAGTGACGGCTGAAAGCTGTCATAGCTGTAGAACTCACAGATACCTTCGTTTGACTGGTTATGGCTCCCGTTACTCTAAACGAGCCAAGAGTTATGTCCCTCCGTAGAATCGATTTCCACAGGGTGCAACATCTAAGGTGCAAGGTGCAACATCCGTCCAAAATGACGTAACAGTGCCGTACGACCTTTAGAAATGGGTGCATGGATTTGAAACGATGCAGTACCATGATGCACCACTCTCCAGCGATGGTAAATCATAGACCAGCCATGGGGATCCCATTTTACAGAAAAAATCCACGTGACGAAAAAACGAAGGGTAAAGAACTTCCTTGACCCGATTGAGGTTCAGATAGGAATTTTTGGGTATGAAACTAACTAGTGACGGCTGAAAGCTGCCATAGCTGTAGAACTCACAGATACCTTCGTTTTGACTAGTTATGGCTCCCGTAACTCTAAACGAGCCAAGAGTTATGGCCCTCCGAATAATCGATATCCACAGGGTGCAACATCTACGGTGCAAGGTGCAACATCCGTCCAAAATGACGAAACCGTGCCGTACGACCTTTAGAAATGGGTCATGGATTTGAAACGGTGCAGTACCATGGTGCACCACTCTCTAGCGATGGTAAATCATTGACCAGCCACGGGGATCCCGTTTTACAGAAAAAATCCACGTGACGAAAAAACGAACGGTAAAAAACTTCCATGACCCGATTGAGGTTCGGATAGGATTTTTTGGGTATGAAACTAACCGGTGACGGCTGAAAGCCATCATAGCTGTAGAACTCACAGATACCTTCGTTTTGACAGGTTGTGGCTCACGTAACTCTAAACGAGCCAAGAGTTACGGCCCTCCGAAGAATCGATTTCCACAGGGTGCAACATCTGCAGTGCAAGGTGCAACATCCGTCCGAAATGACGTAACAGTGCCGTACGACCTTTAGAAATGGGTGCATGGATTTGAAATGATGTATTACCATGGTGCACCACTCTCTAGCGATGGTAAATCATAGACCAGCCACGGTGATTCCGTTTTACAGAAAAAATCCACGTGACGAAAAAACGAATGGTAAAAAACTTCCTTGACCCGATTGAGGTTCGGATAGGAATTTTTGGATATGAAACTAACCAGTGACGGTTGAAAGCTGCCATAGCTTTAGAATTCACAGATACCTTCGTTTTGACTGGTTATGGCTCCCGTAACTCTAAACGAGCCAAGAGTTATGGCCCTCCGAAGAATCGATATC
The DNA here is from genome assembly GCA_030765085.1 of Allium cepa. Taxonomy (NCBI): domain Eukaryota; kingdom Viridiplantae; phylum Streptophyta; class Magnoliopsida; order Asparagales; family Amaryllidaceae; genus Allium; species Allium cepa. The sequence goes on along the minus strand of CM060943.1, from coordinate 28,044,035 downwards.
CACAGGGTGCAACATCTACGGTGCAAGGTGCAACATCCGTCCAAAATGAAGAAACGGTGCCGTACGACCTTTAGAAATGAGTGCATGGATTTGAAACATTGCAGTACCATGGTGCACCACTCTCCAGCGATGGTAAATCATAGACCAGCCACGGGGATCCCGTTTTACAGAAAAAATCCACGTGACGTAAAAACGAAGGCTAAAAAACTTCCTTGACCCGATTGAGGTTCGGATAGGATTTTTTGGGTATGAAACTAACCAGTGACGGCTTAAAGCTGTCATAGCTGTAGAACACATAGATACCTTCGTTTGACTGGTAATGGCTCCCGTAACTCTAAACGAGCCAAGAGTAATGGCCCTCCGAATAATCGATATCCACAGGGTGCAACATCTACGGTGCAAGGTACGACATCCGTCCAAAATGACGAAACCGTGCCGTACGACCTTTAGAAATGGGTGCATGGATTTGAAACGGTGCAGTACCATGGTGCACCACTCTCCAGCGATGGTAAATCATTGACCAGCCACGGGGATCCCGTTTTACAGAAAAAATCCACGTGACGAAAAAACGAAGGGTAAAAAACTTCCATGACCCGATTGAGGTTCGGATAGGATTTTTTGGCTATTAAACTAACCAGTGACGGCTTAAAGTTGTCATAGCTGTAGAACACACAGATACCTTCGTTTGACTGGTAATGGCTCCCGTAACTCTAAACGAGCCAAGAGTTATGGCCCTCCGAATAATCGATATCCACAGGGTGCAACATCTACGGTGCAAGGTGCGACATCCGTCCAAAATGACGTAACAGTGCCGTACGACCTTTAGAAATGGGTGCATGGATTTGAAACGATGCAGAACCATGGTGCACCACTCTCTAGCGATGGTAAATCATAGACCAGCTACGGGGATCCCGTTTTACAGAAAAAATCCACGTGACGAAAAAACGAAGGTTAAAAAACTTCCTTGACCCGATTGAGGTTCGGAAAGGAATTTTTGGATATGAAACTAACCAGTGACGGTTGAAAGCTGCCATAGCTGTAGAACTCACAGATACCTTCGATTTGACTGGTTATGGCTCCCGTAACTTTAAACGAGCCAAGAGTTATGGCCCTCCGAAGAATCGATATCCACAGGGTGCAACATCTACGGTGCAAGGTGCAACATCCGTCCAAAATGACGAAACAGTGCCGTACGACCTTTAGAAATGAGTGCATGGATTTGACACATTACAGTACCATGGTGCACCACTCTCCAGTGATGGTAAATCATAGACCAGCCACGGGGATCCCGTTTTAAAGAAAAAATCCACGTGACGAAAAAACGACGGGTAAAAAACTTCCTTGACCCGATTGAGGTTCGGATAGGACTTTTTGGGTATGAAACAAACCAGTGACGGCTTAAAGCTATCATAGCTGTAGAAAACACAGATACCTTCGTTTGACTGGTAATGGCTTCCGTAACTCTAAACGAGCCAAGAGTTATGGCCCTCCGAACAATCGATATCCACAGGGTGCAACATCTACGGTGCAAGGTGCGACATCCGTCCAAAATGACGAAACCGTGTCGTACGACCTTTAGAAATGGGTGCATGGATTTGAAACGGTGCAGTACCATGGTGCACCACTCTCCAGCGATGGTAAATCATTGACCAGCCACGGGGATCCCGTTTTACAGAAAAAATCCACGTGACGAAAAAACGAAGGGTAAAAAACTTCCATGACCCGATTGAGGTTCGGATAGGATTTTTTTCATATGAAACTAACCAGTGACGGCTGAAAGCTATCATAGCTGTAGAACTCACAGATACCTTCGTTTTGACTTGTTATGGCTCCCGTAACTCTAAACGAGCCAAGAATTATGGCCCTCCGAACAATCGATATCCACAGGGTGCAACATCTACGGTGCAAGGTGCGACATCCGTCCAAAATGACGAAACCGTGCCGTACGACCTTTAGAAATGGGTGCATGGATTTGAAACGGTGCAGTACCATGGTGCACCACTCTCCAGCGATGGTAAATCATTGACCAGCCACGGGGATCCCGTTTTACAGAAAAAATCCACGTGACGAAAAAACGAAGGGTAAAAAACTTCCATGACCCGATTGAGGTTCGGATAGGATTTTTTGCGTATGAAACTAACCAGTGACGGCTGAAAGCTGTCATAGCTGTAGAACTCACAGATACCTTCGTTTTGACTTGTTATGGCTCCCGTAACTCTAATTGAGCCAAGAGTTATGGCCCTCCGAACAATCGATATCCATAGGGTGCAACATCTACGGTGCAAGGTGCAATATCCGTCCAAAATGACGAAACAGTGCCGTACGACCTTTAGAAATGATTGCACGGATTTGAAACGGTGCAGTACCATGGTGCACCACTCTCCAGCGATGGTAAATCATTGACCAGCCACGGGGATCCCGTTTTACAAAAAAAATCCACGTGACGAAAAAACGAAGGGTAAAAAACTTGCATGACCCGATTGAGGTTCGGATAGGAATTTTTGGGTATGAAACTAACCAGTGACGGCTGAAAGCTGTCATAGCTGTAGAACTCACAGATACCTTCGTTTTGACTGGTAATGGCTCCCGTAACTCTAAACAAGCCAAGAGTTATGGCCCTCCGAAGAATCGATATCCACAGGGTGCAACATCTACGGTGCAAGGTGCAACATCCGTCCAAAATGACGAAACGGTGCCGTACGACCTTTAGAAATGAGTGCATGGATTTGAAACACTACAGTACCATGGTGCACCACTCTCCAGCGATGGTAAATCATAGACCAGCCACGGGGATCCCGTTTTACAGAAAAAATCCACGTGACAAAAAAACGAAGGGTAAAAAACTTCCTTGACCCGATTGAGGTTCGGATAGGATTTTTTGGGTATGAAACTAACCAGTGACGGCTTAAAGCTGTCATAGCTGTAGAACACACAGATACCTTCGTTTGACTGGTAATGGCTCCCGTAACTCTAAACGAGACAAGAGTTATGGCCCTCCGAATAATCGATATCCACAGGGTGCATCATCTACGGTGCAAGGTGCGACATCCGTCCAAAATGACGAAACCGTGCCGTACGATCATTAGAAATGGGTGCATGGATTTGAAACGGTGCAGTACCATGGTGCACCACTCTCCAGCGATGGTAAATCATTGACCAGCCACGGGGATCCCGTTTTACAAAAAAAATCCACGTGACGAAAAAACGAAGGGTAAAAAACTTGCATGACCCGATTGAGGTTCGGATAGGAATTTTTGGGTATGAAACTAACCAGTGACGGCTGAAAGCTGTCATAGCTGTAGAACTCACAGATACCTTCGTTTTGACTGGTAATGGCTCCCGTAACTCTAAACAAGCCAAGAGTTATGGCCCTCCGTAGAATCGATTTCCACAGGGTGCAACATCTAAGGTGCAAGGTGCAACATCCGTCCAAAATGACGAAACCGTGCCGTACGACCTTTAGAAATGGGTGCATAGATTTGAAACGATGCAGTACCATGGTGCACCACACTCCAGCGATGGTAAATCATAGACCAGCCACGAGGATCCCGTTTTACAGAAAAAATCCACGTGACGAAAAAACGAAGGGTAAAAAACTTCCTTGACCCGATTGAGGTTCGGATAGGAATTTTTGGGTATGAAACTAACCAGTGACGGCTGCAAGCTGTCATAGCTGTAGAACTCACAGATACCTTCGTTTTGACTGGTAATGGCTCCCGTAACTCTAAACGAGTCAAGAGTTATGGCCCTCCGAATAATCGATATCCACAGGGTGAAACATCTACGCTGCAAGGTGCAACATCCGTCCAAAATGACGAAACCGTGCCGTACGACCTTTAGAAATGGGTCATGAATTTGAAACGGTGCAGTACCATGGTGCACCACTCTCCAGCGATGGTAAATCATTGACCAGCCACGGGGATCCCGTTTTACAGAAAAAATCCAGGTGATGAAAAAACGAAGGGTAAAAAACTTTCATGACCCGATTGAGGTTCGGATAGGATTTTTTGGGTATGAAACTGACCAGTGACGGCTGAAAGCTGTCATAGCTGTAGAACTCACAGATACCTTCGTTTGACTGGTTATGGATCCCGTAACTCTAAACGAGCCAAGAGTTATGGCCCTCCGTAGAATCGATTTCCACAGGGTGCAACATCTGCGATGCAAGGTGCAACATCCGTCCAAAATGACGTAACAGTGTCGTACGACCTTTAGAAATGGGTGCATGGATTTGAAACGATGCAGTACCATGGTGCACCACTCTCCAGCGATGGTAAATCGTAGACCAGCCACGGGGATCCCGTTTTACGGAAAAAATCAACGTGACGAAAAAACGAAGGGTAAAAAACTTCCATGACCCGATTGAGGTTCGGATAGGATTTTTTGGGTATGAAACTAACCAGTGACAGCTGAAGGCCATCATAGCTGTATAACTCACATATACCTTCGTTTTGACTGGTTATGGCTCCCGTAACTCTAAACGAGCCAAGAGTTATGGCCCTCTGAAGAATCGATTTCCACAGGGTGCAACATCTGCGGTGCAAGGTGCAACATCCGTCCAAAATGACGTAACAGTGCCGTACGACCTTTAGAAATGGGTGCATGGATTTGAAACGATGCAGTACCATAGTGCACCACTCTCTAGCGATGGTAAATCATAGACCAGCCACGGTGTTCCCATTTTACAGAAAAAATCCACGTGACGAAAAAACGAAGGGTAAAAAACTTCCTTCACACGATTGTGGTTCGGATAGGAATTTTTGGATATGAAACTAACTAGTGACGGTTGAAAGCTGCCATAGCTGTAGAACTCACAGATACCTTCGTTTTGACTGGTAATGGCTCCCGTAACTCTAAACGAGCCAAGAGTTATGGCCCTCCGAAGAATCGATATCCACAGGGTGCAACATCTACGGTGTAAGGTGAAACATCCATCCAAAATGACGAAACGGTGCCGTACGACCTTTAGAAATGAGTGCATGGATTTGAAACATTGCAGTACCATGGTGCACCACTCTCCAGCGATGGTAAATCATAGACCAGCCACGGGGATCCCGTTTTGCAGAAAAAATCCACGTGACGTAAAAACGAAGGGTAAAAAACTTCCTTGACCCGATTGAGGTTCGGATAGGATTTTTTTGGTATGAAACTAACCAGTGACGGCTTAAAGGTAGTCATAGATGTAGAACACACAAATACCTTCGTTTGACTGGTAATGGCTCCCGTAACTCTAAACGAGCCAAGAGTTATGGCCCTCCGAATAATCGATATCCACAGGGTGCAACATCTACGGTGCAAGGTACGACATCCGTCCAAAATGACGAAACCGTGCCGTACAACCTTTAGAAATGGGTGCATGGATTTGAAACGGTGCAGTACCATGGTGCACCACTCTCCAGCGATGGTAAATCATTGACCAGCCACGGGGATCCCGTTTTACAGAAAAAATCCACGTGACGAAAAAACGAAGGGTAAAAAACTTCCATGACCCGATTGAGGTTCGGATAGGATTTTTTGGGTATGAAACTAACCAGTGACGGCTTAAAGCTGTCATAGCCGTAGAAAAGACAGATACCTTTGTTTGACTGGTAATGGCTCCCGTAACTCTAAACGAGCCAAGAGTTATGGCCCTCCGAATAATCGATATCCACTGGGTGCAACACCAACGGTGCAAGGTGCGACATCCGTCCAAAATGACGTAACAGTGCCGTACGACCTTTAGAAATTGGTGCATGGATTTGAAACGATGCAGTACCATGGTGCACCACTCTCTAGCGATGGTAAATCATAGACCAGCCCCCGTGATCCCGTTTTTACAGAAAAAATCCACGTGACGAAAAAACGAAGGATAAAAAACTTCCTTGACCAGATTGAGGTTCGAATAGGAATTTTTGGATATGAAACTAACCAGTGACGGTTGAAAGCTTCCGTAGCTGTAGAACTCACAGATACCTTCGTTATGACGGGTTATGGCTCCCGTAGCTCTAAACAAGCCAAGAGTTATGGCCCTCCGAAGAATCGATATCCACAGGGTTTAACATCTACGGTGCAAGGTGCAACATCCGTCCAAAATGACGAAACGGTGCCGTACGACCTTTAGAAATGAGTGCATGGATTTGAAACACTACAGTACCATGGTGCACCACTCTCCAGCGATGGTAAATCATAGACCAGCCACGGGGATCCCGTTTTACAGAAAAAATCCACGTGACAAAAAAACGAAGGGTAAAAAACTTCCTTGACCCGATTGAGGTTCGGATAGGATTTTTTGGGTATGAAACTAACCAGTGACGGCTTAAAGCTGTCATAGCTGTAGAACACACAGATACCTTCGTTTGACTGGTAATGGCTCCCGTAACTCTAAACGAGCCAAGAGTTATGGCCCTCCGAATAATCGATATCCACAGGGTGCATCATCTACGGTGCAAGGTGCGACATCCGTCCAAAATGACGAAACCGTGCCGTACGATCATTAGAAATGGGTGCATGGATTTGAAACGGTGCAGTACCATGGTGCACCACTCTCCAGCGATGGTAAATCATTGACCAGCCAAGGGGATCCCGTTTTACAAAAAAAATCCACGTGACGAAAAAACGAAGGGGAAAAACTTGCATGACCCGATTGAGGTTCGGATAGGATTTTTTGCGTATGAAACTAACCAGTGACGGCTGAAAGCTGTCATAGCTGTAGAACTCACAGATACCTTCGTTTTGACTTGTTATGGCTCCCGTAACTCTAAACGAGCCAAGAGTTATGGCCCTCCGAACAATCGATATCCATAGGGTGCAACATCTACGGTCCAAGGTGCAACATCCGTCCAAAATGACGAAACAGTGCCGTACGACCTTTAGAAATGGTTGCACGGATTTGAAACGGTGCAGTACCATGGGGCACCACTCTCCAGTGATGGTAAATCATAGACCAGCCACGGGATCCCGTTTTACAGAAAAAATCAACGTGACGAATAAACGAAGGGTAAAAATCTTCTTTGACCCGATTGAGGTTCGGATAGGATTTTTTGGGTATGAAACTAACCAGTGACGGCTTAAAGCAGTCATAGCTGTAGAACACACAGATACCTTCGTTTGACTGGTAATGGCTCCCGTAACTCTAAACGAGCCAAGAGTTATGGCCCTCCGAATAAACGATATCCACAGGGTGCAACATCTACGGTGCAAGGTGCAACATTCGTCCAAAATGACGAAACCGTGCCGTACGACCATTAGAAATGGATGCATGGATTTGAAACGGTGCAGTACCATGGTGCACCACTCTCCAACGATGGTAAATCATTGACCAGCCACGGGGATCCCGTTTTACAGAAAAAATCCACGTGACAAAAAAACGAAGGGTAAAAAACTTCCATGACCCGATTGAGGTTCGGATAGGATTTTTTTGGTATGAAACTAACCAGTGACGGCTGAAAGCGGTCATAGCTGTAGAACTCACAGATACCTTCGTTTTGACGGGTTATGGCTCCCGTAACTCTAAACGAGCCAAGAGTTATGGCCCTCCGAAGAATCGATTTCCACAAGGTGCAACATCTATGGTGCAAGGTGCAACATCCGTCCAAAATGACGAAACCGTGTCGTACGACCTTTAGAAATGGGTGCATGGATTTGAAACGGTGCAGTACCATGGTGCACCACTCTCCAGCGATGGTAAATCATTGACCAGCCACGGGGATCCCGTTTTTACAGAAAAAATCCACGTGACGAAAAAACGAAGGGTAAAAAACTTCCATGACCCGATTGAGGTTCGGATAGGATTTTTTGGGTATGAAACTAACCAGTGACGGTTGAAAGCTGCCATAACTTTGGAACTCACAGATACCATCGTTTTGACTGGTTATGGCTCCCGTAACTCTAAACGAGCCAAGAGTTATGGCCCTCCGAAGAATCGATATCCACAGGGTGCAACATCTACGGTGCAAGGTGCAACATCCGTCCAAAACGACGAAACTGTGCCGTACGACCTTTAGAAATGGGTGAATGGATTTGAAACGATGCAGTACCATGGTGCACCACTCTCTAGCGATGGTAAAAAATAGATAAGCCACGGTGATCCCGTTTTACAGAAAAAATCCACGTGACGAAAAAACGAAGGGTAAAAAACTTCCTTGACCCGATTGAGGTTCGGATAGGAATTTTTGGATATGAAACCAACTAGTGACGGTTTAAAGCTGCCATAGCTGTAGAACTCATAGATACCTTCGTTTTGACTGGTTATGGCTCCCGTAACTCTAAACGAGCCAAGAGTTATGGCCCTCCGAAGAATCGATATCCGCAGGATGCAACATCTACGGTGCAAGGTGAAACATCCATCCAAAATGACGAAACGGTGCCGCACGACCTTTAGAAATGAGTGCATGGATTTGAAACATTGCAGTACCATGGTGCACCACTCTCCAGCGATGGTAAATCATAGACCAGCCACGGGGATCCCGTTTTACAGAAAAAATCCACGTGACGTAAAAACGAAGGGTAAAAAACTTCCTTGACCCGATTGAGGTTCGGATAGGTTTTTTTGGGTATGAAACTAACCAGTGACGGCTAAAAGGTAGTCATAGCTGTAGAACACACAGATACCTTCGTTTGACTGGTAATGGCTCCCGTAACTCTAAACGAGCCAAGAGTTATGGCCCTCCGAATAATCGATATCCACAGGGTGCAACATCTACGGTGCAAGGTACGACATCCGTCCAAAATGACGAAACCGTGCTGTACGACCTTTAGAAATGGGTGCATGGATTTGAAACGGTGCAGTACCATGGTGCACCACTCTCCAGCGATGGTAAATCATTGACCAGCCACGGGGATCCCGTTTTACAGAAAAAATCCACGTGACGAAAAAACGAAGGGTAAAAAACTTCCATGACCCGATTGAGGTTCGGATAGGATTTTTGGGTATGAAAGTAACCAGTGACGGCTTAAAGCTGTCATAGATGTAGAAAAGACAGATACCTTCGATTGACTGGTAATTGCTCCCGTAACTCTAAACGAGCCAAGAGTTATGGCCCTCCGAATAATCGATATCCACAGGGTGCAACATCTACGGTGCAAGGTGCGACATCCGTCGAAAATGACGTAACAGTGCCGTACGACCTTTAGAAATGGGTGCATGGATTTGAAACGATGCAGTACCATGGTGCACCACTCTCTAGCGATGGTAAATCATAGACCAGCCCCGGTGATCCCGTTTTACAGAAAAAATCCACGTGACGAAAAAACGAAGGATAAAAAACTTCCTTGACCCGATTGAGGTTCGGATAGGAATTTTTGGATATGAAACTAACCAGTGACGGTTGAAAGCTACCATAGGTGTAGAACTCATAGATAACTTCGTTTTGACTGGTTAAGGCTCCTGTAACTCTAAACGAGCCAAGAGTTATGGCCCTCCGAAGAATCGATATCCACAGGGTGCAACATCTACGGTGCAAGGTGCAACATCCGTCCAAAATGACGAAACGGTGCCGTACGACCTTTAGAAATGAGTGCATGGATTTGAAACACTATAGTACCATGGTGCACCACTCTCCAGCGATGGTAAATCATAGACCAGCCACGGGGATCCCGTTTTACAGAAAAAATGCACGTGACGAAAAAACAAAGGGTAAAAAACTTCCTTGACCCGATTGAGGTTCGGATAGGATTTTTTGGGTATGAAACTAACCAGTGACGGCTTAAAGCTGTCATAGCTGTAGAACACACAGATACCTTCGTTTGACTGGTAATGGCTCCCGTAACTCTAAACGAGCCAAGAGTTATGGCCCTCCGAATAATCGATATCCACAGGGTGCAACATCTACGGTGCAAGGTGCGACATCCGTCCAAAATGACGAAACCGTGCCGTACGACCTTAAGAAATAGGTGCATGGATTTGAAACGGTGCAGTACCATGGTGCACCACTCTCCAGCGATGGTAAATCATTGACCAGCCACGGGGATCCCGTTTTACAGAAAAAATCCACGTGACGAAAAAACGAAGGGTAAAAAACTTGCATGACCCGATTGAGGTTCGGATAGGATTTTTTGCGTATGAAACTAACCAGTGACTGCTGAAAGCTGTCATAGCTGTAGAACTCACAGATACCTTCGTTTTGACTTGTTAGGGCTCCCGTAACTCTAAACGAGCCAAGAGTTATGGCCCTCCGAACAATCGATATCCATAGGGTGCAACATCTACGGTGCAAGGTGCAACATCCGTCCAAAATGACGAAACAGTGCCGTACGACCATTAGAAATGGTTGCACGGATTTGAAACGGTGCAGTACCATGGGGCACCACTCTCCAGTGATGGTAAATCATAGACCAGCCACGGGATCCCGTTTTACAGAAAAAATCCACGTGACGAAAAAATGAAGGGTAAAAATCTTCTTTGACCCGATTGAGGTTCGGATAGGATTTTTTGGGTATGAAACTAACCAGTGACGGCTTAAAGCAGTCATAGCTGTAGGACACACAGATACCTTCGTTTGACTGGTAATGGCTCCCGTAACTCTAAACGAGCCAAGAGTTATGGCCCTCCGAATAAATGATATCCACAGGGTGCAACATCTACGGTGCAAGGTGCAACATCCGTCCAAAATGACGAAACTGTGTCGTACGACCTTTAGAAATGGATGCATGGATTTGAAACGGTGCAGTACCATGGTGCACCACTCTCCAACGATGGTAAATCATTGACCAGCCACGGGGATCCCGTTTTACAGATAAAATACACGTGACGAAAAAACGAAGGGTAAAAAACTTCCATGACCCGATTGAGGTTCGGATAGGAATTTTTGGGTATGAAACTAACCAGTGACGGCTGAAAGTGGTCAAAGCTGTAGAACTCACAGATACCTCCGTTTTGACGGGTTATGGCTCCCGTAACTCTAAACGAGCCAAGAGTTATGGCCCTCCGAAGAATCGATTTCCACAGGGTGCAACATCTACGGTGCAAGGTGCAACATCCGTCCAAAATGACGAAACCGTGTCGTACGACCTTTAGAAATGGGTGCATGGATTTGAAACGGTGCAGTACCATGGTGCACCACTCTCCAGCGATGGTAAATCATTGGCCAGCCACGGGGATCCCATTTTTACAGAAAAAATCCACGTGACGAAAAAACGAAGGGTAAAAAACTTCCATGACCCGATTGAGGTTCGGATAGGATTTTTTGGGTATGAAACTAACCAGTGACGGCTGAAAGCTGCCATAGCTTTAGAACTCACAGGTACCATCGTTTTGACTGGTTATGGCTCCCGTAACTCTAAACGATCCAAGAGTTATGGCCCTCCGAAGAATCGATATCCACAGGGTGCAACATCTACGGTGCAAGGTGCAACATCTGTCCAAAATGACGACACAGTGCCGTACGACCTTTAGAAATGAGTGCATGGATTTGAAACATTGCAGTACCATGGTGCACCACTCTCCAGCGATGGTAAATCATAGACCGGCCACGGGGATCCCGTTTTACAGAAAAAATCCACGTGACGAAAAAACGAAAGGTAAAAAACTTTCTTGACCCGATTGAGGTTCGGATAGGATTTTTTGTGTATGAAACTAACCAGTGACGGCTGAACACTGCCATAGCTGTAGAACTCACAGATACCTTCGTTTTGACTGGTAATGGCTCCCGTAACTCTAAACGAGCCAAGAGTTATGGACTTCTGAATAATCGATATCCACAGGGTGCAACATCTACGGTGCAAGGTGCAACATCCGTCCAAAATGACGAAACCGTGTCGTACGACCTTTAGAAATGGGTGCATGGATTTGAAACGGTGCAGTACCATGGTGCAGCACTCTCCACCGATGGTAAATCATTGACCAGCCACGGGGATCCCGTTTTACAGAAAAAATCCACGTGACGAAAAAACGAAGGGTAAAAAATTTCATGACCCGATTGAGGTTCGGATAGGATTTTTTGGGTATAAAACTAACCAGTGATGGCTGAAAGTTGTCATAGCTGTAGAACTCACATATACCTTCGTTTGACTAGTTATGGCTCCCGTAACTCTAAACGAGCCAAGAGTTATGGCCCTCCGAAGAATCGATTTCCACAGGGTGCAACATCTGCGGTGCAAGGTGCAACATCCGTGCAAAATTACGTAACAGTGCCGTACGACCTTTAGAAATGGGTGCATGGATTTGAAACGATGCAGTACCATGGTGCACCACTCTCCAGCTATGGTAAGTCATAGACCAGCCACGGGGATCCCGTTTTACAGAAAAAAATCCACGTGACGAAAAAACGAAGGGTAAAAAACTTCCTTGACCCGATTGAGGTTCGGATAGGAATTTTTGGGTATGAAACTGACCAGTGACGGCTGAAAGCTGCCATAGCTGTAGAACTCACAGATACCTTCGTTTTGACTGGTTATGGCTCCCGTAACTCTAAACGAGCCAAGAGTTATGGCCCTCCGAAGAATCTATATCCACAGGGTGCAACATCTACGGTGCAAGGTGCAACATCCGTCCAAAATGACGAAACAGTGCCGTACGACCTTTAGAAATAAGTGCATGGGTTTGAAATATTGTAGTACCATGGTGCACCACTCTCCAGCAATGGTAAATCATAGACCAGCCACGGGGATCCCGTTTTACAGAAAAAATCCACGTGACGAAAAAACGAAGGGTAAAAAACTTCCTTGACCCGATTGAGGTTCGGATAGGATTTTTTGGGTATGAAACTAACCAGTGACGGCTTAAAGTTGTCATAGCTGTAGAACACACAGATACCTTCGTTTGACTGGTAATGGCTCCCGTAACTCTAAACGAGCCAAGAGTTATGGCCCTCCGAATAATCGATATCCACAGGGTGCAACATCTACGGTGCAAGGTGCAACATCCGTCCAAAATGACGAAACCGTGCCGTATGACCTTTAGAAATCGGTGCGTGGATTTGAAACGGTGCAGTACCATGGTGCACCACTCTCCAGCGATGGTAAATCATTGACCATCCACGGGGATCCCGTTTTACAGAAAAAATCCACGTGACGAAAAAACGAAGGGTAAAAAACTTCAATGACCCGATTGAGGTTCGGATAGGATTTTTTGAACTAACCAGTGACGGCTGAAAGCTGTCATAGCTGTAGAACTCACAGATACCTTCGTTTTGACTTGTTATGGCTCCCGTAACTCTAAACGAGCCAAGAGTTATGGCCCTCCGAACAATCGATATCCATGGGGTGTAACATCTACGGTGCAAGGTGCAACATCCGTCCAAAATGACGAAAAAGTGCAGTTCGACCTTTAGAAATGGTTGCACGGATTTGAAACGGTGCAGTACCATGGGGCACCACTCTCCAGCGATGGTAAATCATAGACCAGCCACAGGATCTCGTTTTACAGAAAAAATCCACGTGACGAAAAAACGAAGGGTAAAAATCTTCCTTGCCCCGATTGAGGTTCGGATAGGATTTTTTGGGTATGAAACTAACCAATGACGGCTTAAAGTTGTCATAGCTGTAGAACACACAGATACCTTCGTTTGACTGGTAATGGCTCCCGTAACTCTAAACGAGCCAAGAGTTATGGCCCTCCGAATAATCGATATCCACAGGGTGCAACATCTACGGTGCAAGGTGCAACATCCGTCCAAAATGACGAAACCGTGCCGTACGACCTTTAGAAATAGGTGCATGGATTTGAAACGGTGCATTACCATGGTGCACCACTCTCCAGCGATGGTAAATCATTGACCAGCCACGGGGATCCCGTTTTACAGAAAAAATCCACGTGACGAAAAAACGAAGGGTAAAAAACTTCCATGACCCGATTGAGGTTCGGATAGGATTTTTTGGGTATGAAACTAACCAGTGACGGCTAAAATCTGCCATAGCTGTAGAACTCACAGATACCTTCGTTTTGACAGGTTATGGCTCCCGTAACTCTAAACGAGCCAAGAGTTATGGCCCTCCGAAGAATCGATTTCCACAGGGTGCAACATCTACGGTGCAAGGTGCAACATCCGTCCAAAATGACGAAACCGTGTCGTACGACCTTTAGAAATGGGTGCATGGATTTGAAACGGTGCAGTACCATGGTGCACCACTCTCCAGCGATGGTAAATCATTGACCAGTCACGGGGATCCCGTTTTTACAGAAAAAATCCACGTGACGAAAAAACGAAGGGTAAAAAACTTCCATGACCCGATTGAGGTTCGGATAGGATTTTTTGGGTATGAAACTAACCAGTGAAGGCTGAAAGCTGCCATAGCTGTAGAACACACAGATAACATTGTTTTGAATGGTTATGGCTCTCGTTACTCTAAACGGGCCAAGAGTTATGGCCCTCCGAAGAATCGATGTCCACAGGGTGCAACATCTACGGTGCAAGGTGCAACATCCGTCCAAAATGACGAAACAGTGCCGTACGACCTTTAGAAATGAGTGCATGGATTTGAAACATTGCAGTACCGTGGTGCACCACTCTCCAGCGATGGTAAATCATAGACCAGCCACGGGGATCCCGTTTTTTAGAAAAAATCCACGTGACGAAAAAACAAAGGGTAAATAACTTCCTTGACCCGATTGAGGTTCGGATAGGATTTTTTGGGTATGAAACTAACCAGTGAAGGCTGAAAGCTGCCATAGCTGTAGAACTCACAGATACCTTCGTTTTGACTGGTAATGGCTCCCGTAACTCTAAACGAGCCAAGAGTTATGGCCCTCCGAATAATCGATATACACAGGGTGCAACATCTACGGTGCAAGGTGCAACATCCGTCCAAAATGATGAAACCGTGCCGTACGACCTTTAGAAATGGGTGCATGGATTTGAAACGGTGCAGTACCATGGTGCACCACTCTCCAGCGATGGTAAATCATTGGCCAGCCACGGGGATCCCGTTTTACAGAAAAAATCCACGTGACGAAAAAACGAAGGGTAAAAAATTTCATGACCCGATTGAGGTTCGGATAGGATTTTTTGGGTATGAAACTAACCAGTGACGGCTGAAAGCTGTCATAGCAGTAGAACTCACAGATACCTTCGTTTGACTAGTTATGGCTCCCGTAACTCTAAACGAGCCAAGAGTTATGGCCCTCCGAAGAATCGATTTCCACAGGGTGCAACATCTGCGGTGCCAGGTGCAACATCCGTCCAAAATGACGTAACAGTGCCGTACGACCTTTAGAAATGGGTGCATGGATTTGAAACGATGCAGTACCAGGGTGCACCACTCTCCAGCGATGGTAAATCATAGACCAGCCACGGGGATCCTGTTTTACAGAAAAAATCCACGTGACGAAAAAACGAAGGGTAAAAAACTTCCTTGACCCGATTGAGGTTCGGATAGGAATTTTTGGTTATGAAACTAACCAGTGTCGGCTGAAAGCTGCCATAGCTGTAGAACTCACAGATACCTTCGTTTTGACTAGTTATGGCTCCCGTAACTCTAAACGAGCCAAGAGTTATGGCCCTCCGAAGAATCGATATCCACAAGGTGCAACATCTACGGTGCAAGGTGCAACATCCGTCCAAAATGACGAAACAGTGTCGTACGACCTTTAGAAATGAGTGCATGGATTTGAAACAGTGCCGTACCATGGTGCACCACTCTCCAGCGATGGTAAATCATTGACCAGCCACGGGGATCCCGTTTTTACAGAAAAAATCCACGTGACGAAAAAACGAAGGGTAAAAAACTTCCATGACCCGATTGAGGTTCGGATAGGATTTTTTGGGTATGAGACTATCCAGTGACGGCTGAAAGCTGCCATAGCTGTAGAACTCACAGATACCATCGTTTTGACTGGTTATGGCTCCCGTAACTCTAAACGAGCCAAGAGTTATGGCCCTCCGAAGAATCGATATCCACAGGGTGCAACATCTACGGTGCAAGGTGCAACATCCGTCCAAAATGACGAAACAGTGTCGTACGACCTTTAGAAATGAGTGCGTGGATTTGAAACATTACAGTACCATGGTGCACCACTCTCCAGAGATGGTAAATCATAGACCAGCCACGGGGATCCCGTTTTACAGAAAAAATCCACGTGACGAAAAAACGAAGGGTAAAAAACTTCCATGACCCGATTGAGGTTCGGATAGGATTTTTTGGGTATGAAACAAACCAGTGACGGCTGAAAGCGGTCATAGCTGTAGAACTCACAGACACCTTCGTTTTGACTGGTTATGGCTCCCGTAACTCTAAACGAGCCAAGAGTGATGGCCCTCCGAAGAATCGATATCCACAGGGTGCAACATCTACGGTGCAAGGTGCAACATCCGTCCAAAATGATGAAACAGTGTCGTACGACCTTTAGAAATGAGTGCAAGGATTTGAAACATTTCAGTACCATGGTGCACCACTCTCCAGCGATAGAAAATCATAGACCAGCCACGGGGATCCCGTTTTACAGAAAAAATCCACGTGACGAAAAAACAAAGGGTAAAAAACTTCCTTGACCCGATTGAGGTTCGGATAGGATTTTTTGGGTATGAAACTAACCAGTGACGGCTGAAAGCTGCCATAGCCGTAGAACTCACAGATACCTTCGTTTTGACTGGTAATGGCTCCCGTAACTCTAAACGACCCAAGAGTTATGGCCCTCCGAATAATCGATATCCACAGGGTGCAACATCTATGGTGCAAGGTGCAACATCCGTCCAAAATGACGAAACCGTGCCATACGACCTTTAGAAATGTGTGCATGGATTTGAAACGCTGCACTACCATGGTGCACCACTCTCCAGCGATGGTAAATCATTGACCAGCCACGGGGATTCCGTTTTACAGAAAAAATCCACGTGACGAAAAAATGAAGGGCAAAAAATTTCATGACCCGATTGAGGTTCGGATAGGATTTTTTGGGTATGAAACTAACCAGTGACGGCTGAAAGCTGTCATAGCTGTAGAACGCACAGATACCTTCGTTTGACTGGTTATGGCTCCCGTAACTCTAAACAAGCCAAGAGTTATGGCCCTCCGAAGAATCGATTTCCACAGGGTGCAACATCTGCGGTGCAAGGTGCAACATCCGTCCAAAATGAAGTAACAGTGCCGTACGACCTTTAGAAATGGATGCATGGATTTGAAATTAACCAGTGACGGCTTAAAGCTGTCATAGCTGTAGAACACATAGGCACCATCGTTTGACTGGTAATGGCTCCCGTAACTCTAAACGAGCCAAGAGTTATGGCCCTCCGAATAATCGATATCCACAGGGTGCGACATCTACGGTGCAAGGTGCAACATCCGTCCAAAATGACGAAACCGTGCTGTACGACCTTTAGAAATGGGTGCATGGATTTGAAACGGTGCAGTACCATGGTGCACCACTCTCCAGCGATGGTAAATCATTGACCAGCCACGGGGATCCCGTTTTACAGAAAAAATCCACGTGATGAAAAAACGAAGGGTAAAAAACTTCCATGACCCGATTGAGGTTCGGATAGGATTTTTTGCGTATGAAACTAACCAGTGACGGCTGAAAACTGTCATAGCGGTAGAACTCACAGATACCTTCGTTTTGACTTGTTATGGCTCCCTTAACTCTAAACGAGCCAAGAGTTATGGCCCTTCGAACAATCGATATCCATAGGGTGCAACATCTACGGTGCAAGGTGCAACATCTGTCCAAAATAACGAAACAGTGCCGTACGACCTTTAGAAATGGTTGCACTGATTTGAAACGGTGCAGTACCAGGGGGCACCACTCCCCAGCGATGGTAAATCATAGACCAGCCACGGGATCCCGTTGTACAGAAAAAATCCACGTGACGAAAAAACGAAGGGTAAAAATCTTCCTTGACCCGATTGAGGTTCGGATAGGATTTTTTGGGTATGAAACTAACCAGTGATGGCTGAAAGCTGGCATAGCTGTAGAACTCACAAATACCATCGTTTTGACTGGTTGTGGCTCCCGTAACTCTAAACGAGCCAAGAGTTATGGCCCTCCGAAGAATCGATATCCACAGGGTGCAACATCCATGGTGCATGGTGCAACATCCGTCCAAAATGACGAAACAGTGCCCTACGACCTTTAGAAATGAGTGCATGGATTTGAAACATTGCAGTACCATGGTGCACCACTCTCCAGCGATGGTAAATCATAGACCAGCCACGGGGTTCCCGTTTTACAGAAAAAATCCACGTGACGAAAAAACGAAGGGTAAAAAACTTCCTTGACCATATTGAGGTTCGGATAGGATTTTATGGGTATGAAACTAACCAGTGACGGCTGAAAGCTGCCACAGCTGTAGAACTCACGGATACCTTCGTTTTGGCTGGTTATGGCTCCCGTAACTCTAAACGACCCAAGAGTTATGGCCCTCCGAAGAATCGATATCCACAGGGTGCAACATCTACGGTGCAAGGTGCAACACCCGTCCAAAATGACGAAACAGTGCCGTACGACCTTTAGAAATGAATGCATGGATTTGAAACATTGCAGTACCATGGTGCACCACTCTCCAGCGATGGTAAATCATAGACCAGCCACGGGGATCTCGTTTTACAGAAAAAATCCACGTGACGAAAAAACGAAGGGTAAAAACTTCCTTGACCCGATTGAGGTTCGGATAGGATATTTTGGGTAGAATCTAACCAATGATGGCATAAAGCAGTCATAGCTGTAGAACACACAGGTACCTTCGTTTGACTGGTAATGGCTCCCGTAACTCTAAACGAGCCAAGAGATATGGCCCTCCGAATAATCGATATCCACAGGGTGCAACATCTGCGGTGCAAGGTGCAACATCCGTCCAAAATGACGAAACCGTGCCGTCGACCTTTAGAAATGGGTCCATGGATTTGAAACGGTGCAGTACCATGGTGCGCTACTCTCCAGCGATGGTAAATCATTGACCAGCCACGGGGATCCCATTTTTACAGAAAAAATCCACGTGACGAAAAAAAGAAGGGCAAAAAACTTCCATGACCCGATTGAGGTTCAGATAGGATTTTTTGGGCATGAAACTAACCATTGACGGCTGAAAGCTGCCATAGCTGTAGAACTCATAGATACCATCGTTTTGACTGGTTATGGCTCCCGTAACTCTAAACGAGCCAAGAGTTATGGCCCTCCGAAGAATCGATATCCACAGGGTGCAACATCTACGGTGCAAGGTGCAACATCCGTCCAAAATGACGAAACAGTGCCGTACGACCTTTAGAAATGAGTGCATGGATTTGAAACATTGCAGTACCGTGGTGCACCACTCTCCAGCGATGGTAAATCATAGACCAGCCACGGGGATCCCGTTTTATGGAAAAAATCCACGTGACGAAAAAACGAAGGGTAAAAAACTTCGTTGACCCGATTGAGGTTCGGATAGGATTTTTAGGGTATGAAACTAACCTGTGAAGGCTGAAAGATGCCATAGGTGTAGAACTCACAGATACCTTCGTTTTGACTGGTTATGGCTCTCGTAACTCTAAACGAGCCAAGAGTTATGGCCCTCCGAATAATCGATATCCACAGGGTGCAACATCTACGGTGCAAGGTGCAACATCCGTCCAAAATGACGAAACAGTGCCGTACGACCTTTAGAAATGAGTGCATGGATTTGAAACATTACAGTACCTTGGTGCACACTCTCCAGCGATGGTAAATCATAGACCAGCCATGGGGATGCCGTTTTACAGAAAAAATCCACGTGACGAAAAAACGAAGGGTAAAAAACTTCCTTGACCCGATTAAGGTTCGGATAGGATTTTTTGGCTATGAAACTAACCAGTGACGGCTGAAAGCTGTCATAGGTGTAGAACTCACAGATACCTTCGTTTTGACTGGTTATGGCTACCGTAACTCTAAACGAGCCAAGAGTTATGGCCCACCGAATAATCTATATCCATAGGGTGCGACATCTACGGCGCAAGGTGCAACATCCGTCCAAAATGACGAAACCGTGTCGTACGACCTTTAGAAATGGGTGCATGGATTTGAAATGGTGCAGTACCATGGTGCACCACTCTCCAGTGATGGTAAATCATAGACCAGCACGGGGATCCCGTTTTACAGAAAAAATCCACGTGACGAAAAAACGAAGGGTAAAAAACTTCCATGACCCGATTGTGGTTCGGATAGGATTTTTTGGGTATGAAACAAACCAGTGACGGCTGAAAGCCGTCATAGCGTTAGACTCACAGATACCTTCGTTTTGACTGGTTATGGCTCCCGTAACTCTAAACGAGCCAGGAGTTATGGCCCTCCGAAGAATCGATTTCCACAGGGTGCAACATCTGCGGTGCAAGGTGCAACATCCGTCCAAAATGACGTAACAGTGTCGTGGACCTATAGAAATGGGTGCATGGATTTGAAACGATGCAGTACCATGGTGCACCACTCTCCAGCGATGGTAAATCATAGACCAGCCACGGGGATCCCGTTTTACAGAAAAAATCCACGTGACGAAAAAACGAAGGGTAAAAAACTTCCATGACCCGATTGAGGTTCGGATAGGATTTTTTGGGTATGAAACAAACCAGTGACGGCTGAAAGCGGTCATAGCTGTAGAACTTATAGACACCTTCGTTTTGACTGGTTATGGCTCCCGTAACTCTAAACGAGCCAAGAGTTATGGCCCTCCGAAGAATCGATATCCACAGGGTGCAACATCTACGACGCAAGGTGCAACATCCGTCCAAAATGACGAAACCGTGCCGTACGACCTTTAGAAATGGGTGCATGGATTTGAAACGGTGCAGTACCATGGTGCACCACTCTCCAGCGATGGTAAATCATTGACCAGCCACGGGGATCCCGTTTTACAGAAAAAATCCACGTGACGAAAAAACGAAGGGTAAAAAACTTCCATGACCCGATTGAGGTTCGGATAGGATTTTTTGGGTATGAAACTAACCATTGGTGGCTGAAAGCCATCATAGCTGTAGAAATCACAGATACCTTCATTTTGACTGGTTATGGCTCCCATAACTCTAAACGAGCCAAGAGTTATGGCCCTCCGAAGAATCGATTTCCACAGGGTGCAACATCTACGGTGCAAGGTGCAACATCCGTCCAACATGACGTAACAGTGCCGTGCGACCTTTAGAAATGGGTGCATGGATTTGAAACAATGCAGTACCATGGTGCACCACTCTCCAGCGATGGTAAATCATAGACCATCCACGGGGATCCCGTTTTACAGAAAAAATCCACGTGACGAAAAAACGAAGGGTAAAAAACTTCCTTGACCCGATTGAGGTTCAGATAGCAATTTCTGGGTATGAAACTAACCAGTGATGGCTGAAAGCTGCCATAGCTGTAGAACTCACAGATACCTTCGTTTTGACTGGTTATGGCTACCGTAACTCTAAACGAGCCAAGAGTTATGGCCCTCCGAAGAATCGATATCCACAGGGCGCAACATCTACGGTGCATGGTGCAACATCCGTCCAAAATGACGAAACAGTGCCGTACGTCCTTTAGAAATGAGTGCAAGGATTTGAAACATTGCAGTACCATGGTGCACCACTCTCCAGCGATGGTAAATCATAGACCGCCACGGGGATCCCGTTTTACAGAAAAAATCCACGTGACGAAAAAACGAAGGGTAAAAAACTTCCTTGACCCGATTGAGGTTCGGATAGGATTTTTTGGGTATGAAACTAACCGGTGACGGCTGAAAGCCATCATAGCTGTAGAAATCACAGATACCTTCGTTTGACTGGTAATGGCTCCCGTAACTCTAAACGAGCCAAGAGTTATGGCCCTCCGAAGAATCGATATCCACAGGGTGCAACATCTACGGTGCAAGGTGCAACATCCGTCCAAAATTACGAAACAGTGCCGTACGACCTTTAGAAATGGGTGCATGGATTTGAAACGGTGCAGTACCATGGTGCACCACTCTCCAGCGATGGTAACTCATAGACCGGCCACGGGTATCCCGTTTTACAGAAAAAATCCACGTGACGAAAAAACGAAGGGTAAAAATCTTCCATGACCCGATTGAGGTTCGGATAGGATTTTTTGGGTATGAAATTAGCCAGTGAGGGCTGAAAGCCGTCATAGCTGTAGAACTCCGAGATACCTTCGTTTTGACTGGTTATGGCTCCCGTAACTCTAAACGATCCAAGAGTTATGGCCCTCCGAAGAATCTAATTCCACAGGGTGCAACATCTACGGTGCAATGTGCAACATCCGTCCAAAATGATGAAACAGTGCCGTACGACCTTTAGAAATGGGTGCATGGATTTGAAACGATGCAGTACCATGGTGCACCACTCTCCAACGATGGTAAATCATAGAGCATTCACGGGGATCCCGTTTTACAGAAAAAATCCACGTGACGAAAAAACGAAGGGTAAAAAACTTCGTTGACCCGATTGAGGTTCGGATAGGATTTTTAGGGTATGAAACTAACCAATGATGGTTGAAAGATGCCATAGGTGTAGAACTCACAGATACCTTCGTTTTGACTGGTTATGGCTCCCGTAACTCTAAACGAGCCAAGAGTTATGGCCCTCCGAATAATCGATATCCACAGGGTGCAACATCTACGGTGCAAGGTGCAACATCCATCCAAAATGACGAAACAGTGCCGTACGACCTTTAGAAATGAGTGCATGGATTTGAAACATTACAGTACCTTGGTGCACACTCTCCAGCGATGGTAAATCATAGACCAGCCACGGGGATCCCGTTTTACAGAAAAAATCCACGTGACGAAAAAACGAAGGGTAAAAAACTTCCATGACCCGATTGAGGTTCGGATAGGATTTTTTGGGTATGAAACTAACCAGTGATGGCTGAATGCTGTCCTCGCTGTAGAACTCATAGATACCTTCATTTTGACTTGTTATGGCTCCCGTAACTCTAAACGAGCCAAGAGTTATGGCCCTCCGAACAATCGATATCCACAGGATGCAACATCCGTCCAAAATGACGAAACCGTGCCGTACGACCTCTAGAAATGGGTGCATGGATTTGAAACGGTGCAGTACCATGGTGCACCACTCTCCAGCGATGGTAAATCATAGACCAGCCACGGGATCCCGTTTTACATAAAAAATCCACGTGACGAAAAAACGAAGGGTAAAAAACTTCCATGACCCGATTGAGGTTCGGATAGGATTTTTTGGGTATGTAACTAACCATTGATGGCTGAAAGCCACCATAGCTGTAGAACTCACAGATACCTTCGTTTTGACTGGTTATGGCTCCCATAACTCTAAACGAGCCAAGAGTTATGGCCCTCCGAAGAATCGATTTCCATAGGTTGCAACATCTACGGTGCAAGGTGCAACATCTGTCCAAAATGACGTAACAGTGTCGTACGACCTTTAGAAATGGGTGCATGGATTTGAAATGATGACGTACCATGGTGCACCACTCTCCAGCGATGGTAAATCACAGACCAGCCTCGGGGATCCCGTTTTACAGAAAAAATCCACGTGACGAAAAAACGAAGGGTAAAAAACTTCCTTGACCCAGATTGAGGTTCAGATAGGAATTTTTGGGTATGAAACCAACCTGTTACGGCTGAAAGCTGCCATAGCTATAGAACTCACAGATACCTTTGTTTTGACTGGTTATGGCTCCCGTAACTCTAAACGAGCCAAGAGTTATGGCCCTCCGAAGAACCGATATCCACAGGGTGCAACATTTACGGTGCAAGGTGCAACATCCGTCCAAAATGACGAAACAGTGCCGTACGACCTTTAGAAATGAGTGCAAGGATTTGAAACATTGCAGTACCATGGTTCACCACTCTCCAGCGATGGTAAATCACAGACCAGCAACGCGGATCCCGTTTTACAGAAAAAATCCACGTGACGAAAAAACAAAGGGTAAAAAACTTCCTTGACCCGATTGAGGTTCGGATAGGATTTTTTGGGTATGAAACTAACCAGTGACGGCTGAAAGCTGCCATAGCTGTAGAACTCACAGATAACTTCATTTTGACTGGTTATGGCTCCCGTAACTCTAAACGAGCCAAGAGTTATGGCTCTCCGAAGAATCGATATCCACAGGGTGCAACATCTACGGTGCGAGGTGCAACATCCGTCCAAAATGACGAAACAGTGTCGTACGACCTTTAGAAATGAGTGCAAGGATTTGAAACATTGCAGTACTATGGTGCACCACTCTCCAGCGATGGTAAATCATAGATTAGCCACGGAGATCCCGTTTTACAGAAAAAATCCACGTGACGAAAAAACGAAGGGTAAAAAACTTCCTTGACCCGATTGAGGTTCGGATAGGATTTTTTGGGTATGAAACTAACTGGTGACGGCTGAAAGCCATCATAGCTGTAGAACTCACAGATACCTTCGTTTGACTGGTAATGGCTCCCGTAACTCTAAACGAGCTAAGAGTTATGGCCCTCCGAAGAATCGATATCACAGGGTGCAACATCTACGGTGCAAGGTGCAACATCCGTCCAAAATGACGAAACAGTGTCGTACGACCTTTAGAAATGGGTGCATGGATTTGAAACGGTGCAGTACCATGGTGCACCAATCTCCAGCGATGGTAACTCATAGACCAGCCACGGGGATCCCGTTTTACAGAAAAAATCCACGTGACGAAAAAACGAAGGGTAAAAATCTTCCAAGACCCGATTGAGGTTCGGATAGGATTTTTTGGGTATGAAATTAACCAGTGAGGGCTGAAAGCCGTCATAGCTGTAGAACTCACAGATACCATCGTTTTGACTGGTTATGGCTCCCGTAACTCTAAACGAGCCAAGAGTTATGGCCCTCCGAAGAATCGATTTCCACAGGGGGCAACATCTGCGGTGCAAGGTGCAACATCCGTCCAAAATGATGAAACAGTGCCGTACGACCTTTAGAAATGGGTGCATGGAATTGAAACGATGCAGTACCATGGTGCACCACTCTCCAGCGATGGTAAATCATAGACCAGCCACGGTTATCCCGTTTTACAGAAAAAATCCACGTGACGAAAAAACGAAGGGTAAAAAACTTCCTTGACCCGATTGAGGTTCGGATAGGATTTTTGGGTATGAAACTAACCAGTGACGGCTGAAAGCTTGCATAGCTGTAGAACTCACAGATACCTTCGTTTTGACTGGTTATGGCTCCCGTAACTCTAAACGAGCCAAGAGTTATGGCCCTGCGAATAATCGATATCCAAAGGGTGCAACATCTACGGTGCAAGGTGCAACATCCGTCCAAAATGACAAAACCGTGCCGTATGACCTTTAGAAATGGGTGCACGGATTTGAAACGGTGCAGTATCATGGTGCACCACTTTGCAGCGATGGTAAATCATTGACAAGCCACGGGGATCCCGTTTTACAGAAAAAATCCACGTGACGAAAAAACGAAGGGTAAAAAACTTCCATGACCCGATTGAGGTCCGGATAGGATTTTTTGGGTGTGAAACTAACGAGTGACGGCTGAATGCTGTCATAGCTGTAGAACTCACAGATACCTTCGTTTTGACTTGTTATGGCTACCGTAACTCTAAACGAGCCAAGAGTTATGGCCCTCCGAACAATCGATATCCATAGGGTGCAACATTCGTCCAAAATGACGAAACAGTGCCGTACGACCTTTAGAAATGGTTGCACGGATTTGAAACGGTGCAGTACCATGGTGTACCACTCTCCAGCGATGGTAACTCATAGACCAGCCACGGGGATACCGTTTTACAGAAAAATTCCACGTGACGAAAAAACGAAGGGTAAAAAACTTTCTTGACCCGATTGAGGTTCGGATAGGATTTTTTGGGTATGAAACTAACCAGTGACAGCTTAAAGCCATCATAGCTGTAGAACTCACAGATACGTTCGTTTTGACTGGTTATGGCTCCCGTAACTCTAAACAAGCCAAGAGTTATGGCCCTCCGAAGAATCTATTTCCACAGGGTGCAACATCTGCGGTGCAAGGCGCAACATCCGTCCAAAATGACGAAACAGTGTCGTACGACCTTTAGAAATGGGTGCATGGATTTGAAACGATACAGTACCATGGTGCACTACTCTCCAGCGATGGTAAATCATAGACCAGCCACGGGGATCCCGTTTTACAGAAAAAATCCACGTGACGAAAAAACGAAGGGTAAAAACTTCCTTGACCCGATCGAGGTTCGGATAGGATTTTTTGGGTATGGAACTAACCAGTGACGGCTGAAAGCCGTCATAGCTGTAGAAATCACAGATACCTTCGTTTTGACTAGTTATGGCTCCCGTAACACTAAACGAGCCAAGAGTTATGGCCCTCCAAATAATAGATATCCAAAAGGTGCAACATCTACGGTGCAAGGTGCAACATCCGTCCAAAATGACGAAACCGTGCCGTACGACCTTTAGAAATAGTTGCACGGATTTGAAACGGTGCAGTACCATGGTGCACCACTCTCCAGCGATGGTAAATCATAGACCAGCCACGGGATCCCGTTTTACAGAAAAAATCCACGTGACGAAAAAACGAAGGGTAAAAATCTTCCTTGACCCGATTGAGGTTCGAATAGGATTTTTTGGGCATGAAACTAACCAGTGACGTCTGAAAGCTGTCATAGCTGTAGAACACACAGATACCTTCGTTTGACTGGTAATGGCTTCCGTAACTCTAAACGAGCCAAGAGTTATGGCCCTCCGAATAATCGATATCCACAGGGTGCAACATCTACGGTGCAAGGTGCAACATCCGTCCAAAATGACGAAACAGTGTCGTACGACCTTTAGAAATGGGTGCGTGGATTTGAAATGGTGCAGTACCATGGTGCACCACCCTCCAGTGATGGTAACTCATAGACCAGCCGCGGGGATCCCGTTTTACAGAAAAATTCCACGTGACGAAAAAACGAAGGGTAAAAACCTTCCATTACCCGATTGAGGTTCGGATAGGATTTTTTGGGTATGAAATTAACCAGTGATGGCTGAAAGCCATCATAGCTGTAGAACTCACAGATACCTTCGTTTTGACTGGTTATGGCTCCCGTAACTCTAAACGAGCCAAGAGTTATGGCCCTCCGAAGAATCGATTTCCACAGGGTGCAACATCTGCGGTGCAAGGAGCAACATCCGTCCAAAATGACGAAACAGTGTCGTACGACCTTTAGAAATAGGTGAATGGATTTGAAACGATGCAGTACCATGGTGCACCACTCTCCAGCGATGGTAAATCATAGACTAGCCACGGGGATCCCGTTTTACAGAAAAAATCCACGTGACGAAAAAACGAAGGGTAAAAAACTTCCATGACCTGATTGAGGTTCGGATAGGATTTTGGGTATGACACTAACCAGTGACGGCTGAAAGCTGTCATAGCTGTAAAACTCACAGATACCTTCGTTTTGACTGGTTATGGCTCCCGTAACTCTAAACGGGCCAAGAGTTATGGCCCTCCGAAGAATCGATATCCACATGGTGCAACATCTACGGTGCAAGGTGCAACATCCGTCCAAAATGACGAAACAGTGTCGTACGACCTTTAGAAATGAGTGCATGGATTTGAAACATTGCAGTACCATGGTGCACCACTCTCCAGCGATGGTAAATCGTAGACCAGCCACGGGGATCCCGTTTTACAGAAAAAATCAACGTGACGAAAAAACGAAGGGTAAAAAACTTTCATGACCCGATTGACGCTCGGATAGGATTTTTTGGGTATGAAACTAACCAGTGACGGCTGAAAGCTGTCATAGCTGTAGAACTCACAAATACCTTCGTTTTGACTTGTTATGGCCCCCGTAACTCTAAACGATCCAAGAGTTATGGCCCTCCGAACAATCGATATCCATAGGGTGCAATATCCGTCCAAAATGACGAAACTGTGCCGTACGACCTTTAGAAATGGTTGCACGGATTTGAAACGGTACAGTACATTGGTGCACCACTCTCCAGCGATGGCAAATCATTGACCACCACGGGATCCCGTTTTGCAGAAAAAATCCACGTCACGAAAAAACAAAGTGTAAAAATCTTGCTTGACCCGATTGAGGTTCGGATAGGATTTTTTGGGTATGAAACTAACCAGTGACGGCTGAAAGCTGTCATAGCTTTAGAACTCACAGATACCTTCGTTTGACCGGTAATGGCTCCCGTAACTCTAAACGAGCCAAGAGTTATGGCCCTCCGAATAATCGATATCCACAGGGTGCAACATCTACGGTGCAAGGTGCAATATCCGTCCAAAATGACGAAACAGTGCCGTACGACCATTACAAATGGGTGCATGGATTTGAAACGGTGCAGTACCATGGTGCACCACTCTCCAGCGATGGTAAATCATAGACCAGCCACGGGGATCCCGTTTTACAGAAAAATCCACGTGACGAAAAAACGAAGGGTAAAAAACTTCCTTGACCCGATTGAGGTTCGGATAGGATTTTTTGGGTATGAAACTAACCAATGACGGCTGAAAGCCGTCATAGCTGTAGAACTCACAGATACCTTCGTTTTGACAGGTTATGGTTCCCGTAACACTAAACGAGCCAAGAGTTATGGCCCTCCGAATAATCGATATCCAAAGGGTGCAACATCTACGGTGCAAGGTGCTACATCCGTCCAAAATGACGAAACAGTGCCGTACCACCTTTAGAAATGGTTGCATGGATTTGAAACGGTGCAGTACCATGGTGCACCACTCTCCAGCGATGGTAAATCATAGACCAGCCACGGGATCCCGTTTTACAGAAAAAATCCACGTGACGAAAAAACGAAGGGTAAAAAACTTCCATGACCCGATCGAGGTTCGGATAGGATTTTTTGCGTATGAAACTAACCAGTGAGGGATGAAAGATGTCATAGCCGTAGAGCTCACAGATATCTTCATTTTGACTTGTTATGGCTCCCGTAACTCTAAACGAGCTAAGAGTTATGGCCCTCCGAACAATCGATATCCATAGGGTGCAACATCTACGGTGCAAGGTGCAACATCCGTCCAAACTGATGAAACAGTGCCGTACGACCTTTAGAAATGGTTGCACGGATTTGAAACGGTGCAGTACCATGGTGCACCACTCTCCAGCGATGGTAAATCATAGACCAGCCACGGGATCCCGTTTTACAGAAAAAAATCCACGTGACGAAAAACCGAAGGGTAAAAATCTTCCTTGACCCGATTGAGGTTCGGATAGGATTTTTTGGGTATGAAACTAACCAGTGATGGCTGAAAACTGTCATAGCTGTAGAACACACAGATACCTTCGTTTTGAATGGTTATGGCTCCCGTAACTGTAAACGAGCCAAGAGTTATGGCCCTCCGAAGAATCGATATCCACAGGGTGCAACATATACGGTGCAAGGTGCAACATCCGTCCAAAATGACGAAACAGTGCCGTACGACCATTAGAAATGGGTGCATGGATTCGAAACGGTGCAGTACCATGGTGCACCACTCTCCAGCCATGGTAAATCATAGACCAGCCACGGGGATCCCGTTTTACAGAAAAATCCACGTGACGAAAAAACGAAGGGTAAAAAACTTTCTTGACCCGATTGAGGTTCGGATAGGATTTTTTGGCTATGAAACTAACCAGTGACGGCTGAAAGCAATCATAGCTGTAGAACTCACAGATACCTTCGTTTTGACTGGTTAGGGCTCCCGTAACTCTAAACGAGCCAAGAGTTATGGCCCTCCGAATAATCGATATCCACAGGGTGCAACATCTACGGTGCAAGGTGCAACATCCGTCCAAAATGACGAAACAGTGCCGTACGACCTTTAGAAATGGGTGCATGGATTTGAAACGGTGCAGTACCATGGTGCACCACCCTCCAGCGATGGTAACTCATAGACCAGCCACGGGGATCCCGTTTTACAGAAAAATTCCACGTGACGAAAAAACGAAGGGTAAAAAACTTCTATTACCCGATTGAGGTTCGGATAGGATTTTTTGGGGTATGAAACTAACCAGTGACGGCTGAAAGCTGTCATAGCTGTAGAACTCACAGATACCTTCGTTTTGACTTGTTATGGCCCCCGTAACTCTAAACGATCCAAGAGTTATGGTCCTCCGAACAATCGATATCCATAGGGTGCAATATCCGTCCAAAATGACGAAACTGTGCGAGACGACCTTTAGAAATGGTTGCACGGATTTGAAACGGTTGTTATCCCGCTTTTTGGAAAGCCGTGATACCAAAAGATTGGTCAAAAACAAAAGACAGTTCACCTCAGAGATTGATCGTAACTCGCTTCGCCATGGATATCGGTGAATTTTGTCCGAGTCCGGATCGGGCCACAATTGATAGGGCATGACAAGAAATACCATAGAAGCCAACGTCTCAAGTTTCAAGTCAATCCGAGTTCGTATGCTCAAGATATGATGGATTCAATTTGAGAAAAATACCCATTGTTCATTTCGAACCCATCACCATTCGAACCCATCACCATTCGAACCCATGAACTTCGAACCCATCACTCCTTGCTGCCATATTCGAATCCACCAGCCACTGCCCCCTTCGACTCCATCACCTTCGACTCCATCACCTTCGACTCCATCATCTTCGACTCCATCAACTTCGACTCCATCACCTTCGACTCCATCACCTTCGACTACATCCATCACCTTCGACTCCATCCATCACCTTCGACTCCATCATGCATACTCTACTTCGAATCCATCCAAAGCACTCCATGCTTCGAATCCATTCCCACACGACCACAAACCCATGCTTCGAATCCATGCTGTCTTCGAACCCTACATGTTAAAAACAACTTCGAATCGATCCGGAGCCATCGATTCGAAGCGTCGCCGCCCCCTCACGCAACGGGGTCGGTTCGAACCTATGGGTTCGAACCATATGGATTCGAACCATATGGATTCGAAACATATGGATTCGAACGACCCATAGGATCCATTCGAACTAACCAGCGTACCGAAATGCACCGTCTTGAATCGATGATATCTCTCAATCCCTTGATCCAAATGCCATGAAATTTTCACAGGAGCTTGATTACACACCGAAGAATGTCCAAGCCAAATTTCGCCTCGATTGGATGCATTTTTGATCGATTCGAACCTCACTTCGAATCGATCCCAAATTGGGCACGGATCCCGAGAACGCGGGCCTGTGGGCCCCCTGTCACGTGCCAAGCAGCCTCCCTAGGTTTTGGGCGGGATTTCAGCCTTCCACGCCTATAAATAGAGCCCCTGGTCATTCAGAAAAGAGGTCGGAAAATCAGAAGAGAGAGAACAAGCCCAGACTCTGCTGAATCCAATTCTATGCATCATTGTTGTTGTAGTGTTCAGATTTCAAAGCTATAATTCGTTGTAATCGATTAAGATCATCAAGTGAAGCAATAAAGAGAAAACCTTCAAAGTGGACGTAGGCACGAATGCCGAACCACTATAAATCCTGTGTTATTTACTGTTATCTGTGATTTATTGCTTAGATCTGAATTCTGTATTGATTGTTGCTGAGTTCTGCGTTGATTACTATGGATTTGAGTACGTAAACGGGTGCTTTCACGGTATTGGGTGTTTGTGACCAATTTTGGCGCAAACAACGGTGCAGCACCATGGTGCACCACTCTCCAGCGATGGTAAATCATAGACCACCACGGGATCCCGTTTGACAGAAAAAATCCACGTGACGAAAAAACGAAGGGTAAAAATCTTCCTTGACCCGATTGAGGTTCGGATAGGATTTTTTGGGTATGAAACTAACCAGTGACAGCTGAAAGCTGTCATAGCAGTATAACTCACAGATACCTTCGTTTGACTGGTAATGGCTCCCATAACTCTAAACGAACGAAGAGTTATGGCCCTCCGAACAATCGATATCCATAGGGTGCAACATCTACGGTGCAAGGTGCAACATCCGTCCAAAATGATGAAACAGTGTCGTACGACCTTTAGAAATGGTTGCACGGATTTGAAACGGTGCAGTACCATGGTGCACCACTCTCCAGCGATGGTAAATCATAGACCAGCCACGGGATCCCGTTTTACAGAAAAAATCCACGTGACGAAAAAACGAAGGGTAAAAATCTGCCTTGACCCGATTGAGGTTCGGATAGGATTTTTTGGGTATGAAACTAACCAGTGACGGCTGAAAGCTGTCATAGCTGTAGAACACACAGATACCTTCGTTTGACTGGTAACGGCTTCCGTAACTCTAAACGAGCCAAGAGTTATGGCCCTTCGAATAATCGATATCCACAGGGTGCAACATCTACGGTGCAAGGTGCAACATCCGTCCAAAATGACGAAACAGTGCCGTACGACCTTTAGAAATGGGTGCATGGATTTGAAATGGTGCAGTACCATGGTGCACCATCCTCCAGTGATGGTAACACATAGACCAGCCACGGGGATCCCGTTTTACAGAAAAATTCCACGTGACAAAAAAACGAAGGGTAAAAACCTTCCATTACCCGATTGAGGTTCGGATAGGATTTTTTGGGTATGAAACTAACCAGTGACGGCTGAAAGCCGTCATAGCTGTAGAACTCACAGATACCTTCGTTTTGACTGGTTATGGCTCCCGTAACTCTAAACGAGCCAAGAATTATGGCCCTTCGAAGAATCGATTTCCACAGGGTGCAACATCTGCGGTGCAAGGAGCAACATCCGTCCAAAATGACGAAACAGTGTCGTACGACCTTTAGAAATAGGTGAATGGATTTGAAACGATGCAGTACCATGGTGCACCACTCTCCAGCGATGGTAAATCATAGACTAGCCACAGGGATCCCGTTTTACAGAAAAAATCCACGTGACGAAAAAACGAAGGGTAAAAAACTTCCATGGCCTGATTGAGGTTCGGATAGGATTTTGGGTATGAAACTATCCAGTGACGGCTGAAAGCTGTCATAGCTGTAAAACTCACAGATACCTTCGTTTTGACTGGTTATGGCTCCCGTAACTCTAAACGAGCCAAGAGTTATGGCCCTCCGAAGAATCGATATCCACATGGTGCAACATCTACGGTGCAAGGTGCAACATCCGTCCAAAATGACGAAACAGTGCCGTACGACCTTTAGAAATGAGTGCATGGATTTGAAACATTGCAGTACCACGGTGCACCTCTCTCCAGCGATGGTAAATCATAGACCAGCCACGGGGATCCCGTTTTACAGAAAAAATCAACGTGACGAAAAAACGAAGGGTAAAAAACTTCCATGACCCGATTGAGGTTCGGATAGGTTTTTTTGGGTATGAAACTAACCAGTGACGGCTGAAAGCTATCATTGCTGTAGAACTCACAAATACCTTCGTTTTGACTTGTTGTGGCCCCCGTAACTCTAAACGATCCAAGAGTTATGGCCCTCCGAACAATCGATATCCATAGGGTGCAATATCCGTCCAAAATGACGAAACTGTGCCGTACGACCTTTAGAAATGGTTGCACGGATTTGAAACGGTACAGTACCATGGTGCACCACTCTCCAGCGATGGCAAATCATTGACCACCACGGGATCCCGTTTTGCAGAAAAAATCCACGTCACGAAAAAACGAAGGGTAAAAATCTTCCTTTACCCGATTGGGGTTCGGATAAGATTTTTTGGGTATGAAACTAACCAGTGACGGCTGAAAGCTGTCATAGCTTTAGAACTCACAGATACCTTCGTTTGACTGGTAATGGCTCCCGTAACTCTACACGAGCCAAGAGTTATGGCCCTGCGAATAATCGATATCCACAGGGTGCAACATCTACGTTGCAAGGTGCAACATCCGTCCAAAATGACGAAACGGTGCCGTACGACCTTTAGAAATGGGTGCATGGATTTGAAACGGTGCACTACCATGGTGCACCACCCTCCAGCGATGGTAACTCATAGACCAGCCACGGGGATCCCGTTTTACAGAAAAATTCCACGTGACGAAAAAACGAAGGGTAAAAAACTTCCATTACCCGATTGAGGTTCGGATAGGATTTTTTGGGTATGAAACTAACCAGTGACGGCTGAAAGCCGTCATAGCTGTAGAACTCACAGATACCTTCGTTTTGACTGGTTATGGCTCCCGTAACTCTAAACGAGCCAAGAGTTATGGCCCTCCGAAGAATCGATTTCCACAGGGTGCAACATCTGCGGTCCAAGGTGCAACATCCATCCAAAATGACGAAACAGTGTCGTACGACCTTTAGAAATAGGTGAATGGATTTGAAACGATGCAGTACCATGGTGCACCACTCTCCAGCGATGGTAAATCATAGACCAGCCACGGGGATCCCGTTTTACAGAAAAAATCCACGTGACGAAAAAACGAAGGGTAAAAA
Organism: Allium cepa; assembly: GCA_030765085.1. Classification (NCBI taxonomy): domain Eukaryota; kingdom Viridiplantae; phylum Streptophyta; class Magnoliopsida; order Asparagales; family Amaryllidaceae; genus Allium; species Allium cepa. Next base: position 28,009,949 of record CM060943.1, on the reverse strand, counting down.
ACTTCCATGACCCGATTGAGGTTCGGATAGGATTTTTTGGGTATGAAACTAACCAGTGACGGCTGAAAGCGGTCATAGCTGTAAAACTCACAGATACCTTGGTTTTGACTGGTTATGGCTCCCGTAACTCTAAACGAGCCAAGAGTTATGGCCCTCCGAAGAATCGATATCCACAGGGTGCAACATCTACGGTGCAAGGTGCAACATCCGTCCAAAATGACGAAACAGTGCCGTACGACCTTTAGAAATGAGTGCATGGATTTGAAACGGTGCAGTACCATGGTGCACCACTCTCCAGCGATGGTAAATCATTGACCAGCCATGGGGATCCCGTTTTACAGAAAAAATCCACGTGACGAAAAAACGAAGGGTAAAAAACTTCCTTGACCCGATTGAGGTTCGGATAGGATTTTTTGGGTATCAAACTAACCAGTGACGGCTGAAAGCGGTCATAGCTATAGAACTCACAGATACATTCGTTTTGACTGGTTATGGCTCCCGTAACTCTAAACGAGCCAAGAGTTATGGCCCTCCGAAGAATCGATTTCCACATGGAGCAACATCTACGGTGCAAGGTGCAACATCCGTCCAAAATGATGAAACAGTGCCGTACGACCTTTAGAAATGAGTGCACGGATTTGAAACATTGCAGTACCATGATGTACCACTCTCCAGCGATGGTAAATCATAGACCAGCCACGGGGATCCCGTTTTACAGTAAAAATCCACGTGACGAAAAAACGAAGGGCAAAAAACTTCCATGACCCGATTGAGGTTCGGATAGGATTTTTTGGGGTATGAAACTAACTAGTGACGGCTGAAAGCTGTCATAGCTGTCGAACTCACAGATACCTTCGTTTTGACTTGTTATGGCCCCCATAACTCTAAACGATCCAAGAGTTATGGTCCTCCGAACAATCGATATCCATAGGGTGCAATATCCGTCCAAAATGATGAATCTGTGCTGGACGACCTTTAGAAATGGTTGCATGGATTTGAAACGGTTGTTATCCCGCTTTTTGGCAAAGCCGTGATACCAAAAGATTGGTCAAAAACAAAAGACAGTTCGCCTCAGAGATTGGTCGTAACTCGCTTCACTATGGATATCGGTGAATTTTGTCCAAGTCCGGATCGGGCCACAATTGATAGGGCATGACAAGAAATACCATAGAAGCCAACGTCTCAAGTTTCAAGTCAATCCGAGTTCGTATGCTCAAGATATGATGGATTCAATTTGAGAAAAATACTCATTGTTCATTTCGAACCCATCACCATTCGAAACCGTCACCATTCGAACCCATGAACTTCGAACCCATCACTCCTTGCTGCCATATTCGAATCCACCATCCACTGCCTCCTTCGACTCCATCACCTTCGACTCCATCACCTTCGACTCCATCATCTTCGACTACATCATCTTCGACTCCATCACCTTCGACTCCATCACCTTCGACTCCATCCATCACCTTCGACTCCATCCATCACCTTTGACTCCATCACCTTCGACTCCATCACCTTCGACTCCATCATGCATACTCTACTTCGAATCCATCCAAAGCACTCCATGCTTCGAATCCATTCCCACACGACCACAAACCCATGCTTCGAATCCATGCTGTCTTCGAACCCTACATGTTAAAAACAACTTCGAATCGATCCGGAGCCATCGATTCGAAGCGTCGCCGCCCCCTCACGCCACGGGGTCGATTCGAACCTATGGGTTCGAACCATATGGATTCGAACCATATGGATTCGAAACATATGGATTCGAACGACCCATAGGATCGATTCGAACTAACCAGCGTACCGAAATGCACCGTCTTGAATCGATCATATCTCTCAATCCCTTGATCCAAATGCCATGAAATTTTCACAGGAGCTTGATTACACACCGAAGAATGTCCAAGCCAAATTTCGCCTCGATTGGATGCATTTTTGATCGATTCGAACCTCACTTCGAATCGATCCCAAATTGGGCACGGATCCCGAGAACGCGGGCCTGTGGGCCCCCTGTCACGTGCCAAGCAGCCTCCCTAGGTTTTGGGCGGGATTTCAGCCTTCCACGCCTATAAATAGAGCCTTTGGTCATTCAGAAAAGAGGTCGGAAAATTAGAAGAGAGAGAACAAGCCCAGACTCTGCTGAATCCAATTCTATGCATCACTGTTGTTGTAGTGTTCAGATTTCAAAGCTATAATTCGTTGTAATCGATTAAGATCATCAAGTGAAGCAATAAAGAGAAAACCTTCAAAGTGGACGTAGGCACGAACGCCGAACCATTATAAATCCTGTGTTATTTACTGTTATCTGTGATTTATTGCTTAGATCTGAATTCTGTATTGATTGTTGCTGAGTTCTGCGTTGATTACTATCGATTTGAGTACGTAAACGGGTGCTTTCACGGTATTGGGTGTTTGTGACCAATTTTGGCGCAAACAACGGTGTAGCACCATGGTGCACCACTCTCCAGCGATGGTAAATCATAGACCACCACGGGATCCCGTTTTACAGAAAAAATCCACGTGACGAAAAAACGAAGGGTAAAAATCTTCCTTGACCCGATTGAGGTTCGGATAGGATTTTTTGGGTATGAAACTAACCAGTGACGGCTGAAAGCTGTCATAGCAGTATAACTCACAGATACCTTCGTTTGACTGGTAATGGCTCCTGTAACTCTAAACGAGAGAAGAGTTATGGCCCTCCGAACAATCGATATCCATAGGGTGCAACATCTACGGTGCAAGGTGCAACATCCGTCCAAAATGATGAAACAGTGTCGTACGACCTTTAGAAATGGTTGCACGGATTTGAAACGGTGCAGTACCATGGTGCACCACTCTCCAGCGATGGTAAATCATAGACCAGCCACGGGATCCCGTTTTACAGAAAAAATCCACGTGACGAAAAAACGAAGGGTAAAAATCTTCCTTGACCCGATAGAGGTTCGGATAGGATTTTTTGGGTATGAAACTAACCAGTGACAGCTGAAAGCTGTCATAGCTGTAGAACACACAGATACCTTCGTTTGACTGGTAATGGCTTCCGTAACTCTAAACGAGCCAAGAGTTATGGCCCTCCGAATAATAGATATCCACAGGGTGCAACATCTACGGTGCAAGGTGCAACATCCGTCCAAAATGACGAAACAGTGCCGTACGACCTTTAGAAATCGGTGCATGGATTTGAAATGGTGCAGTACCATGGTGCACCACCCTCCAGTGATGGTAATACATAGACCAGCCACGGGGATCCCGTTTTACAGAAAAATTCCACGTGACGAAAAAACGAAGGGTAAAAACCTTCCATTACCCGATTGAGGTTCGGATAGGATTTTTTGGGTATGAAACTAACCAGTGATGGCTGAAAGCCGTCATAGCTGTAGAACTCACAGATACCTTCGTTTTGACTGGTTATGGTTCCCGTAACTCTAATCGAGCCAAGAGTTATGGCCCTTCGAAGAATCGATTTCCACAGGGTGCAACATCTGCGGTGCAAGGAGCAACATCCGTCCAAAATGACGAAACAGTGTCGTACGACCTTTAGAAATAGGTGAATGGATTTGAAAGAATGCAGTACCATGGTGCACCACTCTCCAGCGATGGTAAATCATAGACTAGCCACGGGGATCCCGTTTTACAGAAAAAATCCACGTGACGAAAAAACGAAGGGTAAAAAACTTCCATGGCCTGATTGAGGTTCGGATAGGATTTGGGGTATGAAACTAACCAGTGACGGCTGAAAGCTGTCATAGCTGTAAAACTCACAGATACCTTCGTTTTGACTGATTATGGCTCCCGTAACTCTAAACGAGCCAAGAGTTATGGCCCTCCGAAGAATCGATATCCACATGGTGCAACATCTACGGTGCAAGGTGCAACATCCGTCCAAAATGACGAAACAGTGCCGTACGACCTTTAGAAATGAGTGCATGGATTTGAAACATTGCAGTACCACGGTGCATCTCTCTCCAGCGATGGTAAATCATAGACCAGCCACGGGGATCCCGTTTTACAGAAAAAATCAACGTGACGAAAAAACGAAGGGTAAAAAACTTCCATGACCCAATTGAGGTTCGGATAGGATTTTTTGGGTATGAAACTAACCAGTGACGGCTGAAAGCTATCATTGCTGTAGAACTCACAAATACCTTCGTTTTGACTTGTTATGGCCCCCGTAACTCTGAACGATCCAAGAGTTATGGCCCTCCGAACAATCGATATCCATAGGGTGCAATATCCGTCCAAAATGACGAAACTGTGTCGTACGACCTTTAGAAATGGTTGCACGGATTTTAAACGGTACGGTACCATGGTGCACCACTCTCCAGCGATGGCAAATCATTGACCACCACGGGATCCCGTTTTGCAGAAAAAATCCACGTCACGAAAAAACGAAGGGTAAAAATCTTCCTTTACCCGATTGAGGTTCGGATAAGATTTTTTTGGGTATGAAACTAACCAGTGACGGCTGAAAGCTGTCATAGCTTTAGAACTCACAGATACCTTTGTTTGACAGGTAATGGCTCCCGTAACTCTAAACGAGCCAAGAGTTATGGCCCTCCGAATAATCGATATCCACAGGGTGCAACATCTACGGTGCAAGGTGCAACATCCGTCCAAAATGACGAAACAGTGCCGTACGACCATTAGAAATGGGTGCATGGATTTGAAACGGTGCAGTACCATGGTGCACCACTCTCCAGCGATGGTAAATCATAGACCAGCCACGGGGATCCCGTTTTACAGAAAAATCCACGTGACGAAAAAACGAAGGGTAAAAACTTCCTTGACCCGATTGAGGTTCGGATAGGATTTTTTGGGTATGAAACTAACCAATGACGGCTGAAAGCCATCATAGCTGTAGAACTCACAGATACCTTCGTTTTGACTGGTTATGGCTCCCGTAACACTAAACGAGCCAAGAGTTATGGCCCTCCGAATAATCGATATCCAAAGGGTGCAACATCTACGGTGCAAGGTGCAACATCCGTCCAAAATGACGAAACAGTGTCGTACCACCTTTAGAAATGGTTGCACGGATTTGAAACGGTGCAGTACCATGGTGCACCACTCTCCAGCGATGGCAAATCATAGACCAGCCACGGGATCCCGTTTTACAGAAAAAATCCACGTGACGAAAAAACGAAGGGTAAAAAACTTCCATGACCCGATCGAGGTTCGGATAGGATTTTTTGCGTATGAAACTAACCAGTGAGGGCTGAAAGCTGTCACAGCCGTAGAACTCACAGATATCTTCGTTTTGACTTGTTATGGCTCCCGTAACTCTAAACGAGCTAAGAGTTATGGCCCTCCGAACAATCGATATCCATAGGGTGCAACATCTACGGTGCAAGGTGCAACATCCGTCCAAAATGATGAAACAGTGTCGTACGACCTTTGGAAATGGTTGCACGGATTTGAAACGGTGCAGTACCATGGTGCACCACTCTCCAGCGATGGTAAATCATAGACCAGCCACGGGATCCCGTTTTACAGAAAAAATCCACGTGACGAAAAAACGAAGGGTAAAAATCTTCCTTGACCCGATTGAGGTTCGGATACGATTTTTTGGGTATGAAACTAACCAATGACGGCTGAAAGCTGTCGTAGCTGTAGAACACACAGATACCTTCGTTTTGACTGGTTATGGCTCCCGTAACTGTAAACGAGCCAAGTGTTATGGCCCTCCGAAGAATCGATATCCACAGGGTGCAACATCTACGGTGCAAGGTGCAACATCCGTCCAAAATGACGAAACAGTGCCGTACGACCATTAGAAATGGGTGCATGGATTTGAAACGGTGCAGTACCATGGTGCACCACTCTCCAGCGATGGTAAATCATAGACCGGCCACGGGGATCCCGTTTTACAGAAAAATCCACGTGACGAAAAAACGAAGGGTAAAAAACTTCCTTGACCCGATTGAGGTTCGGATAGGATTTTTTGGGTATGAAACTAACCAGTGACGGCTGAAAGCAATCATAGCTGTAGAACTCACAGATACCTTCGTTTTGACTGTTTATGGCTCCCGTAACTCTAAACGAGCCAAGAGTTATGGCCCTCCGAATAATCGACATCCACAGGGTGCAATATCTACGGTGCAAGGTGCAACATCCGTCCAAAATGACGAAACAGTGCCGTACGACCTTTAGAAATGGGTGCATGGATTTGAAACGGTGCAGTATCATGGTGCACCACCCTCCAGCGATGGTAACTCATAGACCAGCCACAGGGATCCCGTTTTACAGAAAAATTCCACGTGACGAAAAAACGAAGGGTAAAAAATTTCCATTACCCGATTGAGGTTCGGATAGGATTTTTTGGGTATGAAACTAACCAGTGACGGCTAAAAGCCGTCATAGCTGTAGAACTCACAGATACCTTCGTTTTGACTGGTTATGGCTCTCGTAACTCTAAACGAGCCAAGAGTTATGGCCCTCCGAAGAATCGATTTCCACAGGGTGCAACATCTGCGGTGCAAGGTGCAACGTCCGTCCAAAATGACGAAACAGTGTCGTACGACCTTTAGAAATAGCTGAATGGATTTGAAACGACGCAGTACCATGGTGATCCACTCTCCAGCGATGGTAAATCATAGACCAGCCACGGGGATCCCGTTTTACAGAAAAAATCCACGTGACGAAAAAACGAAGGGTAAAAAACTTCCGTGACCCGATTGAGGTTCGGATAGGATTTTTTGGGTATGAAACTAACCAGTGACGGCTGAAAGCGGTCATAGCTGTAAACTCACAGATACCTTCGTTTTGACTGGTTATGGCTCCCGTAACTCTAAACGAGCCAAGAGTTATGGCCCTCCGAAGAATCGATATCCACAGGGTGCAACATCTACGGTGCAAGGTGCAACATCCGTCCAAAATGACGAAACAGTGCCGTACGACCTTTAGAAATGAGTGCATGGATTTGAAACGGTGCGGTACCATGGTGCACCACTCTCCAGCGATGGTAAATCATTGACCAGCCATGGGGATCCCGTTTTACAGAAAAAATCCACGTGACGAAAAAACGAAGGGTAAAAAACTTCCTTGACCCGATTGAGGTTCGGATAGGATTTTTTGGGTATCAAACTAACCAGTGACGGCTGAAAGCGGTCATAGCTGTAGAACTCATAGATACATTCGTTTTGACTGGTTATGGCTCCCGTAACTCTAAACGAGCCAAGAGTTATGGCCCTCCGAAGAATCGATTTCCACATGGGGCAACATCTACGGTGCAAGGTGCAACATCCGTCCAAAATGACGAAACAGTGCCGTACGACCTTTAGAAATGAGTGCATGGATTTGAAACATTGCAGTACCATGGTGCACCACTCTCCAGCGATGGTAAATCATAGACCAGCCACGGGGATCCCGTTTTACAGAAAAAATCCACGTGACGAAAAAACGAAGGGCAAAAAACTTCCATGACCCGATTGAGGTTCGGATAGGATTTTTTGGGGTATGAAACTAACCAGTGATGGCTGAAAGCTGTCATAGCTTTAGAACTCACAGATACCTTCGTTTTGACTTGTTATGGCCCCCGTAACTCTAAACGATCCAAGAGTTATGGTCCTCCGAACAATCGATATCCATAGGGTGCAATATCCGTCCAAAATGACGAAATTGTGCCGGACGACCTTTAGAAATGGTTGCACGGATTTGAAACGGTTGTTATCCCACTTTTTGGCAAAGCCGTGATACCAAAATATTGGTCAAAAACAAAAGACAGTTCGCCTCAGAGATTGGTCGTAACTCGCTTCGCTATGGATATCGGTGAATTTTGTCCGAGTCCGGATCGGGCCACAATTGATAGGGCATGACAAGAAATACCATAGAAGCCAACGTCTCAAGTTTCAAGTCAATCCGAGTTCGTATGCTCAAGATATGATGGATTCAATTTGAGAAAAATACCCATTGTTCATTTCGAACCCATCACCATTCGAACCCATCACCATTCGAACACATGAACTTCGAACCCATCACTCCTTGCTGCCATATTCGAATCCACCAGCCACTGCCTCCTTCGACTCCATCACCTTCGACTCCATCACCTTCGACTCCATCATCTTCGACTCCATCATCTTCAACTCCATCACCTTCGACGCCATCACCTTCGACTCCATCCATCACCTTCGACTCCATTCATCACCTTCGGCTCCATCACCTTCGACTCCATCACCTTCGACTCCATCATGCATACTCTACTTCGAATCCATCCAAAGCACTACATGCTTTGAATCCATTCCCACACGACCACAAACCCATGCTTCGAATCCATGCTGTCTTCGAACCCTACATGTTAAAAACAACTTCGAATCGATCCGGAGCCATCGATTCGAAGCGTCGCCGCCCCCTCACGCAACGGGGTCGATTCGAACCTATGGGTTCGAACCATATGGATTCGAACCACATGGATTCGAAACATATGGATTCGAACGACCCATAGGATCGATTCGAACTAACCTGCGTACCGAAATGCACCGTCTTGAATCGATCATATCTCTCAATCCCTTGATCCAAATGCCATGAAATTTTCACAGGAGCTTGATTACACACCGAAGAATGTCCAAGCCAAATTTCACCTCAAATTGGGCACGGATCCCGAGAACGCGGGCCTGTGGGCCCCCTGTCACGTGCCAAGCATCCTCCCCAGGTTTTAGGCGGGATTTCAGCCTTCCACGCCTATAAATAGAGCCCTTGGTCATTCAGAAAAGAGGTCGGAAAATCAGAAGAGAGAGAACAAGCCCAGACTCTGCTGAATCCAATTCTGTGCATCACTGTTGTTGTAGTGTTCAGATTTCAAAGCTATAATTCGTTGTAATCGATTAAGATCATCAAGTGAAGCAATAAAGAGAAAACCTTCAAAGTGGACGTAGGCACGAACGCCGAACCACTATAAATCCTGTGTTATTTACTGTTATCTGTGATTTATTGCTTAGATCTGAATTCTGTATTGATTGTTGCTGAGTTCTGCGTTGATTACTCTCGATTTGAGTACGTAAACGGGTGCTTTCACGGTATTGGGTGTTTGTGACCAATTTTGGCGCCAACAACGGTGCAGCACCATGGTGCACCACTCTCCAGCGATGGTAAATCATAGACCACCACGGGATCCCGTTTTACAGAAAAAATCCACGTGACGAAAAAACGAAGGGTAAAAATCTTCCTTGACCCGATTGAGGTTCGGATAGGATTTTTTGGGTATGAAACTAACCAGTGACGGCTGAAAGCTGTCATAGCAGTAGAACACACAGATACCTTCATTTGACTGGTAATGGCTCCCGTAACTCTAAACGATCCAAGAGTTATGGCCGTCCGAATAATCGATATCCACAGGGTGCAACATCTACGGTGCAAGGTGCAACATCCGTCCAAAATGACGAAATAGTGCCGTACGACCATTAGAAATGGGTGCATGGATTTGAAACGGTGCAGTACCATGGTGCACCACTCTCCAGCGATGGTAAATCATAGACCAACCACGGGGATCCCGTTTTACAGAAAAATCCACGTGACGAAAAAACGAAGGGTAAAAAACTTCCTTTACCCGATTGAGGTTCAGATAGGATTTTTTGGGTATGAAACTAACCAGTGACGGCTGAAAGCCGTCATAGCTGTAGAACTCACAGATACCTTCGTTTTGACTAGTTATGGCTCCCGTGACACTAAACGAGCCAAGAGTTATGGCCCTCCGAATAATCGATATCCAAAGGGTGCAACATCTACGGTGCAAGGTGCAACATCCGTCCAAAATGATGAAACAGTGCCGTACGACCTTTAGAAATGGTTGCACGGATTTGAAACGGTGCAGTACCATGGTGCACCACTCTCCAGCGATGGTAAATCATAGACCAGCCACGGAATCCCGTTTTACAGAAAAAATCCACGTGACGAAAAAACGAAGGGTAAAAATCTTCCTTGACCCGATTGAGGTTCGGATAGGATTTTTTGGGTATGAAACTAACCAGTGACGGCTGAAAGCTCTCATAGCTGTAGAACTCACAGATACCTTCGTTTTGACTGGTTATGGCTCCCGTAACTCTAAACGAGCCAAGTGTTATGGCCCTCCGAATAATCGATATCCACAGGGTGCAACATCTACGGTGTAAGGTGCAACATCCGTCCAAAATGACGAAACAGTGTCGTACGACGTTGAGAAATGGGTGCATGGATTTGAAACGGTGCAGTACCATGGTGCACCACTCTCCAGCGATGGTAACTCATAGACTAGCCACGGGGATCCCGTTTTACAGAAAAATTCCACGAGACGAAAAAACGAAGGGTAAAAAACTTCCTTGACCCGATTAAGGTTCGGATAGGATTTTTTGGGTATGAAACTAACCCGTGATGGCTGAAAGCCATCATAGCTGTAGAACTCACAGATACCTTCGTTTTGACTGGTTATGGCTCCCGTAACTCTAAACGAGCCAAGAGTTATGGCCCTCCGAATAAACGATATTCACAGGGTGCAACATCTACGGTGCAAGGTGCAACATCCGTCCAAAATGACGAAACAGTGTCGTACGACCATTAGAAATGGGTGCATGGATTTGAAACGGTGCAGTACCATGCTGCACCACCCTCCAGCGATGGTAACTCATAGACCAGCCACGGGGATCCCGTTTTACAGAAAAATTCCACGTGACGAAAAAACGAAGGGTAAAAAACTTCCATTACCCAATTGAGGTTCGGATAGGATTTTTTGGGTATGAAACTAACCAGTGACGGCTGAAAGCCATCATAGCTGTAGAACTCTCAGATACCTTCGTTTTGACTGGTTATGGCTCCCGTAACTCTAAACGAGCCAAGAGTTATGGCCCTCCGAAGAATCAATTTCCACAGGGTGCAACATATGCGGTGCAAGGTGCAACATCCGTCCAAAATGACGAAACAGTGTCGTACGACCTTTAGAAATAGGTGAATGGATTTGAAACGATGCAGTGCCATGGTGCACCACTCTCCAGCGATGGTAAATCATAGACCAGCCACGGGGATCCCGTTTTACAGAAAAAATCCACGTGACGAAAAAACGAAGGGTAAAAAACTTCCTTGACCCGATTGAGGTTCGGATAGGAATTTTTTGGTATGAAACTAACCAGTGATGGCTGGAAGCTGCCATAGCTGTAGAACTCACAGATACCTTCCTTTTGACTTGTTATGGCTCCCGTAACTCTAAACGAGCCAAGAGTTATGGCCCTCCGAAGAATCGATATCCACAGGGTGCAACATCTACGGTGCAAGGTGCAACATCCGTCCAAAATGACGAAACAGTGCCGTACGACCTTTAGAAATGAGTGCATGGATTTGAAACATTGCAGTACCATGGTGCACCACTCTCCAGCGATGGTAAATCATAGACCAGCCACGGGGATCCCGTTTTACAGAAAAAATCCACGTGACGAAAAAACGAAGGGTAAAAAACTTCCTTGACCCGATTGAGGTTCGGATAGGATTTTTTGGGTATGAAACTAACCAGTGACGGCTGAAAGACATCATAGCTGTAGAACTCACAGATACCTTCGTTTTGACTGGTTATGGCTGCCGTAAATCTAAACGAGCCAAGAGTTATGGCCCTCCGAATAATCGATATCCATAGGGTGCAACATCTACGGTGCAAGGTGCAACATCCGTCCAAAATGACGAAACCGTGCCGTACGACCTTTAGAAATGGGTGCATGGATTTGAAACGGTGCAGTGCCATGGTGCACCACTCTCCAGCAATGATAAATCATTGACCAGCCACGGGGATCCCGTTTTACAGAAAAAATCCACGTGACGAAAAAACGAAGGGTAAAAAACTTCCATGACCCGATTGAGGTTCGGATAGGATTTTTTGGGTATGAAACTAACCAGTGACGGCTGAAAGATGTCATAGCTGTAGAACTCATAGATACCTTCGTTTTGACTTGTTATGGCCCCCGTAACTCTAAACGATCCAAGTGTTATGGCCCTCCGAACAATCGATATCCATAGGGTGCAATATCCGTCCAAAATGACGAAATAGTGCCGTACGACCATTAGAAATGGGTGCATGGATTTGAAACGGTGCAGTACCATGGTGCACCACTCTCCAGCGATGGTAAATCATAGACCAGCCACGGAGGTCCCGTTTTACAGAAAAATCCACGTGACGAAAAAACGAAGGGTAAAAAACTTCCTTGACCCGATTAAGGTTCGGATAAGATTTTTTGGGTATGAAACTGACCAGTGACGGCTGAAAGCCGTCATAGCTGTAGAACTCACAGATACCTTCGTTTTGACTGGTTATGGCTCCCGTAACACTAAACGAGCCAAGAGTTATGGCCCTCCGAATAATCGATATCCAAAGGGTGCAACATCTACGGTGCAAGGTGCAACATCCGTCCAAAATGACGAAACAGTGCCGTACCACCTTTAGAAATGGTTGCATGGATTTGAAACGGGTCAGTACTATGGTGCACCACTCTCCAGCGATGGTAAATCATAGACCAGCCACGGGAACCCGTTTTACAAAAAAAATCCGCGTGACGTAAAAACGAAGGGTATAAAACTTCCATGACCCAATTGAGGTTCGGATAGGATTTTTTGCGTATGAAACTAACCAGTGACGGCTGAAAGCTGTCATAGCTGTAGAACTCACAGATACCTTCGTTTTGACTTGTTATGGCTCCCGTAACTCTAAACGAGCTAAGAGTTATGGCCCTCCGAACAATCGATATCCATAGGGTGCAACATCTACGGTGCAAGGTGCCACATCCGTCCAAAATGATGAAACAGTGCCGTACGACCTTTAGAAATGGTTGCACGGATTTGAAACGGTGCAGTACCATGGTGCACCACTCTCCAACGATGGTAAATCATAGACCAGCCACGGGATCCCGTTTACAGAAAAAATCCACGTGACGAAAAAACAAAGGGTAAAAATCTTCCTTGACCCGATTGAGGTTCGGATAGGATTTTTTGGGTATGAAACTAACCAGTGACGGCTGAAAGCTGTCATAGCTGTAGAACACACAGATACCTTCATTATGACTGGTTATGGCTCCCGTAACTCTAAACGAGCCAAGTGTTATGGCCCTCCGAATAATCGATATCCACAAGGTGCAACATCTACGGTGCAAGGTGCAACATCCGTCCAAAATGACGAAACAGTGTCGTACGACCTTTAGAAATGGGTGCATGGATTTAAAACGGTGCAGTACCATGGTGCACCACTCTCCAGCGATGGTAACTCATAGACTAGCCACGGGGATCCCGTTTTGCAGAAAAATTCCACGTGACGAAAAAACGAAGGGTAAAAAACTTCCTTGACCCGATTGAGGTTCGGATAGGATTTTTTGGGTATGAAACTAACCCGTGATGGCTGAAAGCCGTCATAGCTGTAGAACTCACAGATACCTTCGTTTTGACCAGTTATGGCTCCCGTAACTCTAAACGAGCCAAGAGTTATGGCCCTTCGAATAATCGATATCCACAGGGTGCAACATCTACGGGTCAAGGTGCAACATCCGTCCAAAATGACGAAACAGTGCCATACGACCTTTAGAAATGGGTGCATGGATTTGAAACGGTGCAATACCATGGTGCACCACCCTCCAGCGACGGTAACTCATAGACCAGCCACGAGGATCCCGTTTTACAGAAAAATTCAACGTGACGAAAAAGCGAAGGGTAAAAAACTTCCATTACCCGATTGAGGTTCGGATAGGATTTTTTGGGTATGAAACTAACCAGTTACGGCTGAAAGACGTCATAGCTGTAGAACTCACAGATACCTTCCTTTTGACTAGTTATGGCTCCCGTAACTCTAAACGAGCCAAGAGTTATGGCCCTCCGAAGAATCCATTTCCACAGGGTGCAACATCTGCGATGCAAGGTGCAACATCCGTCCAAAATGACGAAACAGTGTCGTACGACCTTTAGAAATAGGTGAATGGATTGGTGCACCACTCTCCAGCGATGGTAAATCATAGACCAGCCACGGGGATCCCGTTTTACAGAAAAAATCCACGTGACGAAAAAACGAAGGGTAAAAAACTTCCTTGACCCGATTGAGGTTCGGATAGGAATTTTTGGGTATGAAACTAACCAGTGATGGCTGAAAGCTATCATAGCCGTACAACTCACAGATACCTTCGTTTTGACTGGTTATGGCTCCCGTAACTCTAAACGAGCCAAGAGTTATGGCCCTCCGAAGAATCGATATCCACAGGGTGCAACATCTACGGTGCAAGGTGCAACATCCGTCCAAAATGACGAAACAGTGCCGTACGACCGTTAGAAATGAGTGCATGGATTTGAAACATTGCAGTACCATGGTGCACCACTCTCCAGCAATGGTAAATGATAGACCAGCCTCGGGGATCCCGTTTTACAGAAAAAATCCACGTGACGAAAAAACGAAGGGTAAAAAACTTCCTTGACCCGATTGAGGTTCGGATAGGATTTTTTGGGTATGAAACTAACCAGTGACGGCTGAAAGACGTCATAGCTGTAGAACTCACAGATACCTTCGTTTTGACCGGTTATGGCTCCCGTAAATCTAAACGAGCCAAGAGTTATGGCCCTCCGAATAATCGATATCCATAGGGTGCAACATCTACGGTGCAAGGTGCAACATCCATCCAAAATGACGAAACCGTGCCTTACGACCTTTGGAAATGGGTGCATGGATTTGAAACGGTGCAGTACCATGGTGCACCACTCTCCAGCGATGATAAATCATTGACCAGCCACGGGGATCCCGTTTTACAGAAAAAATCCACATGACGAAAAAACGAAGGGTAAAAAACTTCCATGACCCGATTGAGGTTCGGATAGGATTTTTTGGGTATGAAACTAACCAGTGAGGGCTGAAAGATGTCATAGCTGTAGAACTCACAGATACCTTCGTTTTGACTTGTTATGGCCGCCGTAACTCTAAACGATCCAAGAGTTATGGCCCTCCGAACAATCGATATCCATAGGGTGCAATATCCGTCCAAAATGACGAAACAGTGCCGTACGACCATTAGAAATGGGTGCATGGATTTGAAACGGTGCGGTACCATGGTGCACCACTCTCCAGCGATGGTAAATCATAGACCAGCCACGGGGATCCCGTTTTACAGAAAAATCCACGTGACGAAAAAACGAAGGGTAAAAAACTTCCTTGACCCGATTGAGGTTCGGATAGGATTTTTTGGGTATGAAACTAATCAGTGACGGCTGAAAGCCGTCATAGCTGTAGAACTCACAGATACCTTCGTTTTGACTGGTTATGGCTCCCGTAACACTAAACGAGCCAAGAGTTATGGCCCTCCGAATAATCGATATCCAAACGGTGCAACATCTACGGTGCAAGGTGCAACATCCGTCCAAAATGACGAAACAATGTCGTACCACCTTTAGAAATGGTTGCACGGATTTGAAACGGTGCATTACCATGGTGCACCACTCTCCAGCGATGGTAAATCATAGACTAGCCATGGGATCCCGTTTTACAGAAAAAATCCACGTGACGAAAAAACGAAGGGTAAAAAACTTCCATGACCCGATTGAGGTTCAGATAGGATTTTTTGCGTATGAAACTAACCAGTGACGGCTGAAAGCTGTCATAGCTGTAGAACTCACAGATACCTTCGTTTTGACTTGTTATGGCTCCCGTAACTCTAAACGAGCCAAGAGTTATGGCCCTCCGAATAATCGATATCCACAGGGTGCAACATCTACGGTGCAAGGTGCAACATCCGTCCAAAATGACGAAATAGTGTCGTACGACCTTTAGAAATGGGTGCATGGATTTGAAACGGTGCAGTACCATGGTGCACCATCCTCCAGCGATGGTTGCTCATAGACCAGCCACGGGGATCCCGTTTTACAGAAAAAATCCACGTGACGAAAAAACGAAGGGCAAAAACTTCCTTGACCTGATGGAGGTTCGGATAGGATTTTTTGGGTATGAAACTAACCAGTGACGGCTGAAAGCAGTCAAAGTAGTAGAACTCATAGATACCTTCGTTTTTACTGGTTATGGCTCCCGTAACTGTAAACGAGCCAAGAGTTATGGCCCTCCGAAGAATCGATATCCACAGGGTGCAACATCTACGGTGCAAGGTGCAACATCCGTCCAAAATGACGAAACAGTGCCGTACGACCTTTAGAAATGAGTGCATGGATTTGAAACATTGCAGTACCATAGTGCACCACTCTCCAGCGATGGTAAATCATAGACCAGCCACGGGGATCCCGTTTTACAGAAAAAATCCACGTGACGAAAAAACGAAGGGTAAAAAACTTCCCTGACCCGATTGAGGTTCGGATAGGATTTTTTGGGTATGAAACTAACCAGTGACGGCTGAAAGCCATCATAGCTGTAAAACTCACAGATACCTTCGTTTTGACTGGTTATGGCTCCCGTAAATCTAAACGATGCAAGAGTCATGGCCCTCCGAATAATCGATATCCATAGGGTGCAACATCTACGGTGCAAGGTGCAACATCCGTCCAAAATGACGAAACTGTGCCGTACGACCTTTAGAAATGGGTGCATGGATTTGAAACGGTGCAGTACCATGGTGCACCACTCTCCAGCGATGGTAAATCATTTACCAGCCACGGGGATCCCGTTTTTACAGAAAAAATCCACGTGACGAAAAAACGAAGGGTAAAAAACTTCCATGACCCGATTGAGGTTCGGATAGGATTTTTTGGGTATGAAACTAACCAGTGACGGGTAAAAGCGGTCATAGCTGTAGAACTCACATATACCTTCGTTTTGACAGGTTATGGCTCCTGTAACTCTAAACGAGCCAAGAGTTATGGCCCTCCGAAGAATCGATATCCACAGGGTGCAACATCTACGGTGCAAGGTGCAACATCCGTCCAAAATGACGAAACAGTGCCGTATGACCTTTAGAAATGAGTGCATGGATTTGAAACATTGCAGTACCTTGGTGCACCACTCTCCAGCGATGGTAAATCATAGACCAGCCAAGGGGATCCCGTTTTACAGAAAAAATCCACGTGACGAAAAAACGAAGGGTAAAAACTTCCTTGACCCGATTGAGGTTCGGATAGGATTTTTTGGGTATGAAACGAACCAGTGACGGCTAAAAGCCGTCATAGATGTAGAACTCACAGATACCTTCGTTTTGACTGGTTATAGCTCCCGTAACTCTAAACGAGCCAAGAGTTATGGCCCTCCGAATAATCGATATCAAAGGGTGCAACATCTACGGCGCAAGGTGCAACATCCGTCCAAAATGACGAAACCGTGCCGTACGACCTTTAGAAATGGGTGCATAGATTTGAAACGGTGCAGTACCATGTTGCACCACTCTCCAGCGATGGTAAATCATTGACCAGCCACGGGGATCCCGTTTTTACAGAAAAAATCCACGTGACGAAAAAACGAAAAGTTAAAAACTTCCATGACCCGATTATGGTTCAGATAGGATTTTTCGGGTATGAAACTAACCAGTGACGGCTGAAAGCCGTCATAGCTGTAGAACTCACAGTTACCTTCGTATTGACTGGTTATGGCTCCCGTAACTCTAAACGAGCCAAGAGTTTGGCCCTCCGAAGAATTGATATCCACATGGTGCAACATCTACGGTGCAAGGTGCAACATCTGTCCAAAATGACGAAACAGTGTCGTACGACCTTTAGAAATGAGTGCATGGATTTGAAACATTGGAGTACCATGGTGCACCACTCTCCAGTGATGGTAAATCATAGACCAGCCACGGGGATCCCGTTCTACAGAAAAAATCCACGTGACGAAAAAACGAAGGGTAAAAAACTTCCTTGACCCGATTGAGGTTCGGATAGGATTTTTTGGGTATGAAACTAACCAGTGACGGCTGGAAGCGGTCACGGCTGTAGAACTCACAGATGCCTTCGTTTTGACTGGTTATGGCTCCCGTAACTCTAAACGAGCCAAGAGTTATGGCCCTCCGAAGAATCGATATCCACAGGGTGCAACATCTACGATGCAAGGTGCAACATCCGTCCAAAATGACGAAACAGTGTCATACGACCTTTAGAAATGAGTGCATGGATTTGAATCATTGCAGTACCATGGTGCACCACTCTCCAGCGATGGTAAATCATAGACCAGCCACGGGGATCCCGTTTTACAGAAAAAATCCACGTGACGAAAAAACGAAGGGCAAAAACTTCCTTGACCCGATTGAGGTTCGGATAGGATTTTTTGGGTATGAAACTAACCAGTGACGGCTGAAAGCAGTCAAAGCAGTAGAACTCATAGATACCTTCGTTTTTACTGGTTATGGCTCTCGTAACTCTAAACGAGCCAAGAGTTATGGCCCTCCGAATAATCGATGTCCAAAGGGTGCAACATCTACGGCGCAAGGTGCAACATCCGTCCAAAATGACGAAACCGTGCCGTACGACCTTCAGAAATGGGTGCATGGATTTGAAACGGTGCAGTACCATGGTGCACCACTCTCCAGCGATGGTAAATCATAGACCAGCCGCGGGGATCCCGTTTTACAGAAAAAATCCACGTGACGAAAAAACGAAGGGTAAAAAACTTCCTTGACCCGATTGAGGTTCGGATAGGAATTTTTGGGTATGAAACTAACCAGTTGTAACGACTCGTATTTTACGTGTCGTCATATCGTAAAATAGTTGCATTAAGTCGTTAGTATTGCTTTAAGTCGTTGATGTTGTTAAGTCGTTCAGAGTATGAGTCGACCAAAGTTTAAGTCGTTCAGAGTTGAGTCGTATGGAGGCATGAGTCGTGACCGACTTAGTGGTGTTGAGCGACTCATGGTAGTGGCCGACTTAAGATAGATAGCGACTTAAGGAAGGTGGCCGAGTTAAGGAAGCTAGTGGTAGTAGTTACGGCTTATAGGATTTGGAGTGACTTAAGGTGTTGCCGAGTTAAGGTATGGCCGACTTAAGGTGGTAGGCGAGTTAGTGGGTTGGACCGACTCATAGGGTGACCGACCTAAGGAGGCTACGACTTACGGGTTAGCGAGTTAGAGAAGGTAGCGACCTAGTGGCTACGCCGTGTTATAGTTAGGCTGTGTGCTTAGTTAAGTCGTAACCGACTTATAAGGGGGGCATACGAGATAAGACTTAGGTCTGTTGGTAGTTGAGTCGGTTGGTAGTTGAGTCGTCCAGATGACTTAGTGTTGAGTCGTTGGGTCGGTTCAGTGTTAGGTCGGCAGGGGACTAGGTCGTGTGACCCTGTGTAGTGTTAGGTCGCGTGCATGTTTTGGGTCGCGTATTGGCTTAGGTCGTTAAGTCGTGAGTCGGCAACTTAGTTAAGTCGCTAGGCCGTATTAGTTAGGTCGTTGAGTCGGCAGGGGCTTGAGTCGTGGGTCTTAGGTCGTGGACGACTTAGGGGATAGGTCGGCGGCGACTCAAGGGGCGGCGACTCGTGGGTTTTTCAGCCTATAAATGGAGGGGTTTGGCTCACTTTTTGGCACCGGATTTTGAAGCAACGAAGTTCTTCCATTTTGAGAGCTCGACTACAACACTTCTTCATCTTCTTTTCTCCTCTCTAATCTAGTGATTCCTTCCATCTAGATTGAAGATCAAATCGAAGATCCAAGAGCCAAAGTTGAAGATCTTCATCAAACAAAGAGAGATTTCATCGTTTGAGGCGAGATTTTGCCGGATCAAGCTTTGTTCTTCGCTGTCCAGATCTGGAGATAGTTGATTTTGAGGTGTTTAGGTGATTTAGTGAGTGGTAGTTATCTCTCACACGGACCCAAAGGAGTATATTGGATCGGTGGCTTGTTTATGTGTTAATGAGAGTGATTTCGTGCATTTTTCTTAAGTCTGCATGTAGATCTATTGTTCATGATGATTTGACACCTATTTTACTACATGATCACTTATGCAAGTTTATTCATCAAGTTGTAGAGATATTGTTCATGATTCATGCTTATTAGATTGCATGTTAGATTTGGACTCTTTATTCACGAAATTGCCATTATTGTTGTAATTGCTTGTTTACATCTTGTTTGAATAATTGATTACTTGGATTAATGCTTGATTTGATTGATTAGTTGATTGATAACTTGATTCGGTCAAGTTGGATGATGATGATTCAAAAGCTAAGTGGAAAGGCTCTTGAATGGTGAAAGCTGCTTGTGGCATATGAAGCGGATGTCGAAGCTCATATGGATAGATTTGATGATGATGTTGAGATAGGACTTTGCTATGATGCGATGAAGCTAAGCATGATGTGAGAAAGCCTTGGTTTAATCCAGACGGGATCATCCCAAGCATGTTGATGACTCGATGATGCGATGCGAGTTGGTTGATAATGGTGGGCTCGAGAGGCGCTTGGGCTAGTATGAGAATAGTCGTCGAGGAGGATGACTAGGAGGCTTGGGTTTCATCGTTATTGAAGGTTCTAGCATGCTCAAAGCAAGAGTACGTTAGAACGGGCTGCGACGACGTTCCAAGCACGGGCTGCGACGACGTGCTAGTACTCTGGGTAGTTGCGAAAATTCCTAGGCACGGGCTGCGATGACGTGCGGAGTTATGTCTAGAACCGGGGTTACCATTAGCCCTTGACGGATGAATAAAAGAATGAGATAGTCATTCAGTTAACGGTGAAATCGAGGCAATGTTAACAGTGATAGCCAGAGTCATGGATGTTTGATTGTACCATCATTCGGCCTCAAGAGCGGTGTTTTCTGGGTGCTTATTTGATCTTGGTTTAGGCCTTGGGGGTTTGTATTTGGAAAACATCGACCTTGACTCGAGTGATAACAACTTTACTTAAGTTGTCTGCTTTGCTATGCTTGTTTATGCTTAGTGGGTCTGAGGGCTATCACTGTAGAAAGAGGTGGAGTGGGATGGTTGGGTTCCTATTCCTTTTACCCTTTATACTCTTTTGGTATGTTTGATAGTTAATTTACTGCTCACTAAGACTATTGTCTGACTCAAGGTTTTATGTTCAACTCTTAATACCTTGCGCTGTTCACCCATGTTGGGATGGGCAGACTAGGTAGCAGGTGACAGGTGCTGTTCTTTAGGATCTACGAAGTTGATGACGAAGACGAGCGGGAGGCTAGCATATTAGATTTCCTACTATATGTACTGGATGTTCCGCTCTTTGTTTGATACTCTGAGTCTTATGTAGTGAGGCTTGATGTATTGACTATTCAGATGATTGTATAAAACTATTTTGAGTTTATATGATTCTGTTCTATGGAGCTTCACTGTGTATATTTTCTATTGTATTTTGTCCATGCGCTGTGAGTAATGCGATAGATTCCGCTGTTTTATTTACCCTTACTATCGTCCATGGCTGCCTGGCACGCCTTTCAGCGCACTATTTCCTTGTTTTGGTGCAGGAATCATGGGTGGTCGTCACATTTGGTATCAGAGCTTTGGTTAATCGATTTTAGCCAATGCTCGCTGACGTAACTACGTATGAGAGACGTAATTGTATTTTGATGGATGATTACTATATATAAAATATATTAGTTTAGAGGGATTTGAACTCCTTATGCAGTTGTTTCTCAAGGTGTTCTAAATCATTCCTTTTTGTAGATATTAAGGATGAGTCGAAGTGAGAGACAAGCTGCTAGGGAAAGCCGTGCTGCTGGGAGAGCTACTGACTATACCGCAATGTTCGAAGCTATGATGACTTCGATCATGAGAAGGATACCAGCCTCGGGGCCATCAGTAGATGTTGGAGTTCAAGTTCAAGCTCCAAGACCAGTGGATTTTGCTAAGCTTTGCAAGGACTATACTTCTCTTGGAGGAAAGGTTTTCTTGGGAACGGAATCAACTATTGAAGTGCAAAGATGGATTGATGCTTGTAGAAGGATCTTTGGTGACTTGGGAATTGAGGATGCAACTAAGAGGAAGCTTGCATCAAGACATCTTCAAGAGAGAGCTTCGGATTGGTGGAATTCTATCACCATTGATACTCCAGAGGAAGAGATTACTTGGGAGAAATTCCAAGATAGATTTGAAGCTAAGTTCATTTCTACGGCTCCGAAATATGTCTTGTTTAAGAAGTTTGTGGAGCTCAAGCAAGGTGGGAGACCAGTTCTTGAGTATGTTTCTGAGTTTGAAGCCTTGTCCAAGTATGCCAGATCGTGTATTGATTCTTCCTATCAGAAGAATGAGAAGTTTGTGACAGGCTTGGACACTTATCTTGGGAGGCAGTTGGTGGATCATTTGGACGATTCATTTGAGAAGCTTGTGGAGAAAGCTCTCAGGCATGAGAGTCTGTTTCCCAAGGAAGGATCTGTTGTTGCTATGACCAAGGAGCAAAGTGGAAACAAGAAGAGGAAGCAGCAGCAGCAGAAGGGTAAGGATAGCCAGAAGAAACCGAAGGGCGAAGTAGTCTGCTACAATTGTCAGCAGAAGGGTCATCTCTCCAGGGATTGCAAGAAACCCGGAGTGCCGACAAAGTGTCACAACTGTGACAAACCGGGGCATTTCAAGAGGGATTGTCCGGAACCGAGGAAGGACAAGAAGATTGTGCAAGCTTATGCTTTGGGGGCTATTCCGTCGTCTTCGAAAGCTCCTACTGCTGAAGAGAAGGGGAAGAGTGTGGTGGTTCAAGGTACTCTTTCCATTTGTGGTATTCCAGTTAGAGTGTTGTTTGATACTGGAGCATCGCATTCTTTTGTTTGTAGTGAACTTGTAGACCGGTTGGGTTTGGAACCGGATATTGTTGAGAGACCATTGGTTGTGACTAATCCAGTTGGGGGTTCGTCTTGTTTGTGTAAGATATGCCATGGTCTAGTTGTGTCGAGTCATGATTGCTCTTTTGTTTGTGATTGCTTTGTTCTGAACTTCGCGAGGTTCGAAATTATTTTGTGTATGGACTGGCTTAGGAAGTGTGTGGCAAGGATTGATTGTGAGAGGCTGGAGGTGACAGTCGGGAATGTGAAAGGGCGAAAGGTTATGATACGATGTAAGCATGAGGAAGGCGTCTTCATGAGCTTCATGTATTCACTGGTTGTTCCACGGGATGGATTGTCATCGGTGCCTATTGTGAATGGATTTGAGGATGTCTTTGACGAAGTCAAAGGGTTACCGCCGCATAGGGAGATCGAGTTTCGTATCGATCTAGTTGAGGGAGCCAGACCTGTTGTGATGCCTCTTAGGCGGATGGCGCCTAGGGAACAGCTTGAGTTGAAGGTGCAAGTTGATGACCTTTTACGGAAAGGATTCATTCGACGTAGTGTGTCCGAATGGGGTGCACCAGTTGTGTTCGCAACCAAAGCGGATGGATCGTTGAGGTTGTGTGTGGATTATCGTGAGCTGAATAAAGTGACTAGGAAGAACAAGTATCCATTGCCGAGAATAGATGACTTGTTTGATCAGCTTCACGATGCTAAGGTGTTTTCTCAGATGGATTTGGCAACGGGATTTCACCAGTTGAGAGTGGAAAAGGATAGTGTGCCGAAGACTGCTTTTAGGACATTATCCAGATTTTATGAGTTGCTGGTAATGCCATATGGATTGACCAATGCACCAGCATATTTTGTGGATCTTATAAATAGAGTATTCAGAGATCAGTTGAACAAGTTTGTACTTGTGTTCGTGGATGATATTTTGGTTTATTCCAGGACTGAAGAAGAGCACAAGACACACTTAAGGATTGTTTTGGAAATCTTGCGGAAACATCAGCTGAGGGCTAAGTTTTCGAAGTGCCACTTCTGGAAGAGTGAAGTGAGATTCTTAGGCCATGTTATCTCTGGAAATGGGATAGCGGTTGATCTCGCTAAGGTGGCAGCGATCCAAGATAGGGTTAGACCTAAGAATGCATCTGATGTGAGAAGTTTTCTTGGATTAGCTGGATATTATCGACGGTTTATCAAAGATTTTTCCAAGATAGCTGCACCATTAACAGGATTGACGAAAAAGAACCAAGTGTTCAGATGGGATGATGAGTGTGAGCAAGCTTTCGTAATCCTGAAAGAGCGACTGACAAGTGCTCCTGTTTTGACTATTCCAAGTGGGAATGATGAGATGGTGGTTTACACCGATGCATGTGGTACTGGACTTGGAGCAGTGCTAATGCAGAAGGATAAAGTTGTTGCATATGCAAGTCGACAACTGAAGCCGCATTAAAGGAATTATCCGACTCATGATTTGGAGTTCGCGGCGGTCGTATTTGCTCTGAAGATGTGGAGACATTATCTATTGGGAGTTCGATTCGAATTGTTTACGGATCATAAGTCGTTGAAGTATCTGTCCTCCCAAAAGGATTTGAATCTTTGGCAGCAACGATGGCTAGAGTTTTAGCATCATATGATTTTGGTATAGCCTATACTCCGGGGAAAGGTAACGCAGTGGCAGATGCATTAAGTCGAAGACATGCAGGATTGGGAGCCATGTTTTCGGAACGGAAGAGTCTCGAGTATTTGGCTGGATTTGATTTTTGGCCTAGATGTGAATTGGAACCTGAGATGTTGGCAAACTTATCGATAAGACCTACTCTGATGGAAAGAATTGGCGAGAGCCAAAAACGAGACGATAAGCTTGTCAAGATTATCCGTGAGTTGGAATCTGGATTGGACCCGGAGAAGGATAAAGGATTCAAGGTCGATCGAGAGGGTTGGCTTCGGAAGCAAGGACGATTAGTTGTTCCTGATATGGATGGATTGAGAGATGAAGTTCTTAGGGAAAGTCATCACTCGAAGTTGACGATTCATCCAGGTGGAAATAAGATGTATCGGGATATGAAGAGAACCTGTTACTGGGAAGGTATGAAGAAGGATGTTGGAAATTTTATTTCCAAATGCATGAACTTCAAGTTGGTGAAAGCCGAGCAGAAGAAGCCCAGTGGATTGCTTCAGCCATTAGAGGTTCCTACATGGAAGTGGGAGCAGATATCGATGGATTTTATCGATGGACTACCTAGAACCAGGGCAGGGAATGATGGGATTTGGGTCATTGTAGATCGTTTGACCAAGAGTGCAAGTGTCATTCCTGTTTGATCAACTAGGACTGCATCGAAGTTGGCTGAGCTTTATGTTAAGTGGATAGTTCGATTCCATGGTATTCCGAAGAGTATAGTGAGCGATCGAGACCCATTGTTCACTAGTGGATTTTGGAAGAGCTTCCAGGAAGTTTTGGGAACCGAGTTGTGTTTGAGTACAGCTTATCACCCTCAAACAGATGGTCAGACCGAGAGAGTCAACCGAGTTTTGGAAGATCTCCTGAGAGCATGTGTTTTGGACTTCGGAGGATCCTGGGAAGATCACCTTCATTTGGTTGAATTTGCATATAATAACAGTTACCAGACAAGTATTGGTATGGCACCGTATGAAGCACTGTATGGAAGACCGTGCAACTCTCTGACATGTTGGTTAGAAACTGGAGAAAAGCTGATGCTTGGGCCAGAGATGATTCGACAGACTACGGATTGTATAGAGATCATTCGGCGACGAAAGAAGGCAGCCCAAGATCGTCAGAAAAGTTATGCAGATAAACGTCGTAAGGATTTGGAATTTGACGTAGGTGATATGGTCTTTGTGAAGATTTCTCCTCTAAAGAATGTTTTTCGATTCGGGAAGAAAGGAAAGTTGACTCCAAGATTTGTTGGAACATTCCCGATCATCGAGCGAATTGGAAAGCTCGCTTATAGATTGGAGTTACCGGAAAAGATGGCGGGTGTGCACAATGTTTTTCATGTATCTTATCTACGGAAGTATGTGCACGACTCGAATACGGTGGTTTCTGCTGATAGCTGGGAAGATTTAGAGGTTGATCCAGTTGTTACGAGACCTCGTAAGCCGCTTCGTGTTGTTGGAACCGACACGAAACAGCTTAGGAGGAAGATGATTACGTTGCTCAAGGTACAATGGAGTGATGATGTTAACGACTGTACATGGGAGGAGGAAGAGAGGATGAAGGCAGCTCATCCTGAACTCTTCGAGGTATGGCCCTAAGGTGTCGTGACATCTCATGAATTTGTAGCTTGTTCTAGTCTTAGAATTCTGCATGCTAGGCTAGTAATTGGATGCATGGTTTGTTGATTGCTATGGATAGTAGGCATGCAGAATAACTTTGATTACTCTTGTTTGTTTGGAATTTCGGGGGCAAAATTCCTAAGGGGAAGAGAATGTAACGACCCGTATTTTACGTGTCGTCATATCTTAAAATAGTTGCATTAAGTCGTTAGTATTGCTTTAAGTCGTTGATGTTGTTAAGTCGTTTAGAGTATGAGTCGACCAAAGTTTAAGTCGTTCAGAGTTGAGTCGTATGGAGGCATGAGTCGTGACCGACTTAGTGGTGTTGAGCGACTCATGGTAGTGGCCGACTTAAGATAGATAGCGACTTAAGGAAGGTGGCCGAGTTAAGGAGGCTAGTGGTAGTAGTTACGGCTTATAGGATTTGGAGCGACTTAAGGTGTTGCCGAGTTAAGGTGTGGCCGACTTAAGGTGGTAGGCGAGTTAGTGGGTTGGACCGACTCATAGGGTGACCGACCTAAGGAGGCTACGACTTACGGGTTAGCGAGTTAGAGAAGGTAGCGACCTAGTGGCTATGCTGTGTTATAGTTAGGCTGTGTGCTTAGTTAAGTCGTAACCGACTTATAAAGGGGGGCATACGACATAAGACTTAGGTCGGTTGGTAGTTGAGTCGGTTGGTAGTTGAATCGTCCAGATGACTTAGTGTTGAGTCGTAGGGTCGGTTTAGAGTTAGGTCGGCAGAGGACTAGGTCGTGTGACCCTGTGTAGTGTTAGGTCGCGTGCATGTTTTGGGTCGCGTATTGGCTTAGGTCGTTAAGTCGTGAGTCGGCAACTTAGTTAAGTCGCTAGGCCATATTAGTTAGGTCGTTGAGTCGGCAGGGGCTTGAGTCGTGGGTCTTAGGTCGTGGACGACTTAGGGGATAGGTCGGCGGCGACTCAAGGGGCGGCGACTCATGGGTTTTTCAGCCTATAAATAGAAGGGTTTGGCTCACTTTTTGGCACCGGATTTTGAAGCAACGAAGTGCTGCCATTTTGAGAGCTCGACTACAACACTTCTTCATCTTCTTTTCTCCTCTCTAATCTAGTGATTTCTTCCATCTAGATTGAAGATCAAATCGAAGATCCAAGAGCCAAAGTTGAAGATCTTCATCCAACAAAGAGAGATTTCATCGTTTGAAGCGAGATTTTGCCGGATCAAGCTTTGTTCTTTGCTGTCCAGATCTGGAGATAGTTGATTTTGAGGTGTTTAGGTGGTTTGGTGAGTGGTAGTTATCTCTCACACGGGCCCAAAGGAGTATATTGGATCGGTGGCTTGTTTATGTGTTAATGAGAGTGATTTCGTGCATTTTCTTAAGTCTACATGTAGATCTATTGTTCATGATGATTTGACACCTATTTTACTACATGATCACTTATGCAAGTTTATTCATCAAGTTGTAGAGATATTGTTCATGATTCATGCTTGTTAGATTGCATGTTAGATTTGGACTCTTTATTTACAAAATTGCCATTATTGTTGTAATTGCTTGTTTAGATCTTGTTTGAATAATTGATTGCTTGGATTAATGTTTGATTTGATTGATTAGTTGATTGATAACTTGATTCGGTCAAGTTGGATGATGATGATTCAAAAGCTAAGTGGAAAGGCTCTTGAATGGTGAAAGCTGCTTGTGGCATATGAAGCGGATGTTGAAGCTCATATGGATAGATTTGATGATGATGTTGAGATGGGACTTTACTATGATGCGATGAAGCAAAGCATGATGTTAGAAAGCCTTGGTTTAATCCAGACGGGATCATCCCAAGCATGTTGATGACTCGATGATGCGATGCGAGTTGGTTGATAATGGTGGGCTCGAGAGGCGCTTGGGCTAGTATGAGAATAGTCGTCGAGGATGACGACTAGGAGGCTTGGGTTTCATCGTTATTGAAGGTTCTAGCATGCTCAAAGCAAGAGTATGTTGGAACGGGCTGCGATGACGTTCCAAGCACGGGCTGCGACGACGTGCTAGTACTTTGGGTAGTTGCGAAAATTCCTAGGCACGGGCTGCGACGACGTGTGGAGTTATGTCTAGAACCGGGGTTACCATTAGCCCTTGACGGATGAATAAAAGAATGAGATAGTCATTCAGTTAACGATGAAATGGAGGCAATGTTAACAGTGATAGCCAGAGTCATGGATGTTTGATTGTACCATCATTCGGCCTCAAGAGCGGTGTTTTCTGGGTGCTTATCTGATCTTGGTTTAGGCCTTGGGGGTTTGTATTTGGAAAACATCGACCTTGACTCGAGTGATAACTACTTTACTTAAGTTGTCTTCTTTGCTATGCTTGTTTATGCTTAGTGGGTCTAGGGGCTATCACTGTAGAAAGAGATGGAGTGGGATGGTTGGGTTCCTATTCCTTTTACCCTTTATACTCTTTTGGTATGTTTGATAGTTAATTTACTGCTCACTAAGACTGTTGTCTGACTCAAAGTTTTATGTTCAACTCTTATTAGCTAGGGCTGTTCATCCATGTTGGGATGGGCAGACTAGGTAGCAGGTGACAGGTGCTGTTCTTTAGGATCTACGAAGTTGATGACGAAGACGAACTGGAGGCTAGCATATTAGATTTCCTACTATATGTACTGGATGTTCCGTTGTTTGTTTGATACTCTGAGTGTTATGTAGTGAGGCTTGATTTATTGACTATTCAGATAATTGTATAAAACTATTTTGAGTTTATATGATTCTGTTCTATGGAGCTTCACTATGTATATTTTCTATTGTATTTTGTCCATGCGCTGTGAGTAATGCGATAGATTCCGCTGTTTTATTTTACCCTGACTATCGTCCATGGCTGCCTGACACGCCTTTCAGCGCACTATTTCCTTGTTTTGGTGCAGGAGTCATGGGTGATCGTCACACCAGTGACGGCTGAAAGCGGTCATAGCTGTAGAACTCACAGATACCTTCGTTTTGACTGGTTATGGCTCCCGTAACTCTAAACGAGCCAAGAGTTATGGCCCTCCGAAGAATCGATATCCACAGGTTGCAACATCTACGGTGCAAGGTGCAACATCCGTCCAAAATGACGAAACAGTGCCATACGACCTTTAGAAATGAGTGCATGGATTTGAAACATTGCAGTACCATGGTGCACCACTCTCCAGCGATGGTAAATCATAGACCAGCCATGGGGATCCCGTTTTACAGTAAAAATCCACGTGACGAAAAAACGAAGGGTAAAAAACTTCTTTGACCCGATTGAGGTTCGGATAGGATTTTTTGGGTATGAAACTAACCAGTGACGGCTGAAAGCCATCATAGCTGTAGAACTCACAGATACCTTCGTTTTGACTGGTTATGGCACCCGTAACTCTAAACGAGCCAAGAGTTATGGCCCTCCGAATAATCGATATCCATAGGGTGCAACATCTACGGTGCAAGGTGCAACATCTGTCCAAAATGACGAAACCGTGCCGTATGACCTTTAGAAATGGGTGCATGGATTTGAAACGGGGTAGTACCATGGTGCACCACTCTCCAGCGATGGTAAATCATTGACCAGCCACGGGGATCCCGTTTTGCAGAAAAAGTCCACGTGACGAAAAAACGAAGGGTAAATAACTTCCATGACCCGACTGAGGTTCGGATAGGATTTTTTGGGTATGAAACTAACCAATGACGGCTGAAAGCCGTTATAGCTGTAGAACTCACAGATACCTTCGTTTTGACTGGTTATGGCTCCCGTAATTCTAAACGAGCCAAGAGTTATGGCCCTCCGAATAATCGATATCCACAGGGTGCAACATCTACGGTGCAAGGTGCAACATCCGTCCAAAACGACGAAACCGTGCCGTACGATTTTTAGAAATGGGTGCATGTATTTGAAATGGTGCAGTACCATGGTGCACCACTCTCCGGCGATGGTAACTCATAGACCAGCCACGGGGATCCCGTTTTACAGAAAAATTCTACGTGACGAAAAAACGAAGGGTAAAAAGCTTCCATAACCCGATTGAGGTTCGGATAGGATTTTTTGGGTATGAAACTAACCAGTGACGGCTGAAAGCGGTCATAGCTGTAGAACTCACAGATACCTTCGTTTTGACTGGTTATGGCTCCCGTAACTCTAAACGACCCAAGAGTTATGGCCCTTCGAAGAATCGATATCCACAGGGTGCAACATCTACGATGCAAGGTGCAACATCCGTCCAAATTGACGAAACAGTGCCGTACGACCTTTAGAAATGAGTGCATGGATTTGAAACATTGCAGTACCAAGGTGCACCACTCTC
The DNA here is from genome assembly GCA_030765085.1 of Allium cepa. Taxonomy (NCBI): domain Eukaryota; kingdom Viridiplantae; phylum Streptophyta; class Magnoliopsida; order Asparagales; family Amaryllidaceae; genus Allium; species Allium cepa. The sequence continues at coordinate 27,979,785 of CM060943.1, read as the reverse complement.
CAGCGATGGTAACTCATAGACCAGCCACGGGGATCCCGTTTTGCAGAAAAATTCCACGTGACGAAAAAACGAAGGGTAAAAAACTTCTTTGACCCGATTGAGGTTCGGATAGGATTTTTTGGGTATGAAACTAACCAGTGACGGCTGAAAGACGTCGTAGCTGTAGAACTCACAGATACCTTCGTTTTGACTTGTTATGGCTCCCGTAACTCTAAACGAGCCAAGAGTTATGGCCCTCCGAAGAATCGATATCCACAGGGTGCAACATCTACGGTGCAAGGTGCAACATCCGTCCAAAATGACGAAACAGTGCCGTACGACCTTTAGAAATGAGAGCACGGATTTGAAACATTGCAGTACCATGGTGCACCACTCTCCAGCGATGGTAAATCATAGACCAGCCACGGGGATCCCGTTTTACAGAAAAAATCCACGTGACGAAAAAACGAAGGGTAAAAAACTTCCTTGACCCGATTGAGGTTCGGATAGGATTTTTTGTGTATGAAACTAACCAGTGAAGGCTGAAAGCCGTCATAGCTGTAGAACTCACAGATACCTTCGTTTTGACTGGCTATGGCTCCCGTAACTCTAAACGAGCCAAGAGTTATGGCCCTCCGAATAATCGATATCCACAGGGTGCAACATCTACGGTGCAAGGTGCAACATCCGTCCAAAATGACGAAACAGTGCCGTACGACCTTTAGAAATGGGTGCATGGATTTGAAACGGTGCAGTACCAAGGTGCACCACTCTCCAGCGATGGTAACTCATAGACCAGCCACGGGGATCCCGTTTTAAATAAAAATTCCACGTGACGAAAAAACGAAGGGTAAAAACTTCCTTGACCCGATTGAGGTTCGGATAGGATTTTTTGGATATGAAACTAACCAGTGATGGCTGAAAGCTGTCATAGCTGTAGAACTCACAGATACCTTCGTTTTGACTGGTTATGGCTCCCGTAACTCTAAACGAGCCAAGAGTTATGGCCTCTGAAGAATCGATATCCACAGGGTGCAACATCTACGGTGCAAGGGGCAACATCCGTCCAAAATGACGAAACAGTGCCGTACGACGTTTAGAAATGGGTGCATTAATTTGAAACGGTGCAGTACCATGGTGCACCACTCTCCAGCAATGGTAAATCATTGACCAGCCACGGGGATCCCGTTTTACAGAAAAAATCCACGTGACGAAAAAACGAAGGGTAAAAAACTTCCATGACCCGATTGAGGTTCGGATAGGATTTTTTGGGTATGAAACTAACCAGTGACGGTAGAAAGCCATCATAGCTTTAGAACTCACAGATACCTTCGTTTTGACTGGTTATGGCTCCCGTAACTCTAAACGAGCCAAGAGTTATGGACCTCCGAAAAATCGATATCCACAGGGTGCAACATCTACGGTGCAAGGTGCAACATCCGTCCAAAATGATGAAACAGTGCCGTACGACCTTTAGAAATGGGTGCATGGATTAGAAATGGTGCAGTATCATGGTGAACCACTCTCCAGCGATGGTAACTCATAGACCATCCACGGGAATCCCGTTTTACAGAAAAAATCCACGTGACGAAAAAACGAAGGGTAAAAAACTTCCTTGACCCGATTGAGGTTCGGATAGGATTTTTTGGGTATGAAACTAACCAGTGACGGCTGAAAGCTGTCATAGCTGTAGCACTCATAGATACCTTCGTTTTGACTGGTTATGGCTCCCGTAACTCTAAACGAGCCAAGAGTTATGGCCCTCCGAAGAATCTATATCCACAGGGTGCAACATCTACGGTGCAAGGTGCAACATCCGTCCAAAATGACGAAACAGTGTCGTACGACCTTTAGAAATGAGTGCATGGATTTGAAACATTGCAGTACCATGGTGCACCACTCTCCAGCGATGGTAAATCATAGACCAGCCACGGGGATCCCGTTTTACAGAAAAATTCTACGTGACGAAAAAACGAAGGGTAAAAAACTTCCATGACCCGATTGAGGTTCGGATAGGATTTTTTGGGTAGTGACGGCTGAAAGCGGTCATAGCTGTAGAACTTACAGATACCTTCGTTTTGACTGGTTATGGCTCCCGTAACTCTAAACGACCCAAGAGTTATGGCCCTTCGAAGAATCGATATCCACAGGGTGCAACATCTACGATGCAAGGTGCAACATCCGTCCAAAATGACGAAACAGTGCCGTACGACCTTTAGAAATGAGTGCATGGATTTGAAACATTGCAGTACCAAGGTGCACCACTCTCCAGCGATGGTAACTCATAGACCAGCCACGGGGATCCCGTTTTGCAGAAAAATTCCACGTGACGAAAAAACGAAGGGTAAAAAACTTCCTTGACCCGATTGAGGTTCGGATAGGATTTTTTGGGTATGAAACTAACCAGTGACGGCTGAAAGCCGTCGTAGCTGTAGAACTCACAGATACCTTCGTTTTGACTGGTTATGGCTCCCGTAACTCTAAACGGGCCAAGATTATGGCCCTTCGAAGAATCGATATCCACAGGGTGCAACATCTACGGTGCAAGGTGCAACATCCGTCCAAAATGATGAAACAGTGCCGTACGACCTTTAGAAATGAGTGCATGGATTTGACACATTGCAGTACCATGGTGCACCACTCTTCAGCGATGGTAAATCATAGACCAGCCACGGGGATCCCGTTTTACAGAAAAAATCCACGTGACGAAAAAACGAAGGGTAAAAAACTTCCTTGGCCCGATTGAGGTTCGGATAGGATTTTTTGGGTATGAAACTAACCAGTGAAGGCTGAAAGCCGTCATAGCTGTAGAACTCACAGATACCTTCGTTTTGACTGGTTATGGCTCCCGTAACTCTAAACGAGCCAAGAGTTATGGCCCTCCGAATAATCGATATCCACAGGGTGCAACATCTACGGTGCAAGGTGCAACATCCGTCCAAAATGACGAAACAGTGCCGTACGACCTTTAGAAATGGGTGCATGGATTTGAAACGGTGCAGTACCATGGTGCACCACTCTCCAGCGATGGTAAATCATAGACCAGCCACGGAGGTCCCGTTTTACAGAAAATTCCACGTGACGAAAAAACGAAGGGTAAAAAACTTCCTTGACCCGATTAAGGTTCGGATAAGATTTTTTGGGTATGAAACTGACCAGTGACAGCTGAAAGCCGTCATAGCGTTAGAACTCACAGATACCTTCGTTTTGACTGGTTATGGCTCCCGTAACTCTAAACGAGCCAAGAGTTATGGCCTCCGAAGAATCGATATCCACAGGGTGCAACATCTACGGTGCAAGGTGCAACATCCGTCCAAAACGACGAAACAGTGCCGTACGACCTTTAGAAATGGGTGCATTAATTTGAAACGGTGCAGTACCATGGTGCACCACTCTCCAGCGATGGTAAATCATTGACCAGCCACGGGGATCCCGTTTTACAGAAAAAATCCACGTGACGAAAAAACGAAGGGTAAAAAACTTCCATGACCCGATTGAGGTTCGGATAGGATTTTTTGGGTATGAAAGTAACCAGTGACGGTAGATAGCCATCATAGCTTTAGAACTCACAGATACCTTCGTTTTGACTGGTTATGGCTCCCGTAACTCTAAACGAGCCAAGAGTTATGGACCTCCGAAAAATCGATATCCACAGGGTGCAACATCTACGGCGCAAGGTGCAACATCCGTCCAAAATGATGAAACAGTGCCGTACGACCTTTAGAAATGGGTGCATGGATTAGAAACGGTGCAGTATCATGGTGAACCACTCTCCAGTGATGGTAACTCATAGACCAGCCACGGGAATCCCGTTTTACAAAAAAAATCCACGTGACGAAAAAACGAAGGGTAAAAAACTTCCTTGACCCGATTGAGGTTCGGATAGGATTTTTTGGGTATGAAACTAACCAGTGACGGCTGAAAGCGGTCATAGCTGTAGAACTCACAGATACCTTCGTTTTGACTGGTTATGGCTCCCGTAACTCTAAACGACCCAAGAGTTATGGCCCTTCGAAGAATCGATATCCACAGGGTGCAACATCTACGATGCAAGGTGCAACATCCGTCCAAAATGACGAAACAGTGCCGTACGACCTTTAGAAATGAGTGCATGAATTTGAAACATTGCAGTACCAAGGTGCACCACTCTCCAGTGATGGTAACTCATAGACCAGCCACGGGGATCCCGTTTTGCAGAAAAATTCCACGTGACGAAAAAACGAAGGGTAAAAAACTTCCTTGACCCGATTGAGGTTCGGATAGGATTTTTTGGGTATGAAACTAACCAGTGACGGCTGAAAGCCGTCGTAGCTGTAGAACTCACAGATACCTTCGTTTTGACTGGTTATGGCTCCCGTAACTCTAAACGAGCCAAGAGTTATGGCCCTCCGAAGAATCGATATCCACAGGGTGCAACATCTACGGTGCAAGGTGCAACATCCGTCCAAAATGACGAAACAGTGCCGTACGACCTTTAGAAATGAGTGCATGGATTTGAAACATTGCAGTACCATGGTGCACCACTCTCCAGCGATGGTAAATCATAGACCAGCCATGGGGATCCCGTTTTACAGAAAAAATCCACGTGACGAAAAAACGAAGGGTAAAAAACTTCCTTGACCCGATTGAGGTTCGGATAGGATTTTTTGGGTATGAAACTAACCAGTGAAGGCTGAAAGCCGTCATAGCTGTAGAACTCACAGATACCTTCGTTTTGACTGGTTATGGCTCCCGTAACTCTAAACGAGCCAAGAGTTATGGCCCTCCGAATAATCGATATCCACAGGGTGCAACATCTACGGTGCAAGGTGCAACATCCGTCCAAAATGACGAAACAGTGCCTTACGACCTTTAGAAATGGGTGCATGGATTTGAAACGGTGCAGTACCATGGTGCACCACTCTCCAGCGATGGTAACTCATAGACCAGCCACGGGGATCCCGTTTTAAAGAAAAATTCCACGTGACGAAAAAACGAAGGGTAAAAAACTTCCTTGACCCGATTGAGGTTCGGATAGGATTTTTTGGATATGAAACTAACTAGTGACGGCTGAAAGCTGTCATAGCTGTAGAACTCATAGATACCTTCGTTTTGATTGGTTGTGGCTCCCGTAAATCTAAACGAGCCAAGAGTTATGGCCTCCGAAGAATCGATATCCACAGGGTGCAACATCTACGGTGCAAGGTGCAACATCCGTCCAAAATGACGAAACAGTGCCGTACGACCTTTAGAAATGGGTGCATTAATTTGAAACGGTGCAGTACCATGGTGCACCACTCTCCAGCGATGGTAAATCATTGACCAGCCACGGGGATCCCGTTTTACAGAAAAAATCCACGTGACGAAAAAACGAAGGGTAAAAAACTTCCATGACCCGATTGAGGTTCGGATAGGATTTTTTGGGTATGAAACTAACCAGTGACGGTAGAAAGCCATCATAGCTTTAGAACTCACAGATACCTTCATTTTGACTGGTTATGGCTCCCGTAACTCTAAACGAGCCAAGAGTTATGGACCTCCGAAAAATCGATATCCACAGGGTGCAACATCTACGGTGCAAGGTGCAACATCCATCCAAAATGATGAAACAGTGCCGTACGACCTTTAGAAATGGGTGCATGGATTAGAAACGGTGCAGTATCATGGTGAACCACTCTCCAGCGATGGTAACTCATAGACCAGCCACGGGGATCCCGTTTTACAGAAAAAATCCACGTGACGAAAAAACGAAGGGTAAAAAACATAGGATTTTTTGGGTATGAAACTAACCAGTGACGGCTGAAAGCCGTCATAGCTGTAGCACTCACAGATACCTTCGTTTTGACTGGTTATGGCTCCCGTAACTCTAAACGAGCCAAGAGTTATGGCCCTCCGAAGAATCGATATCCACAGGGTGCAACATCTACGGTGCAAGGTGCAACATCCGTCCAAAATGACGAAACCGTGCCGTACGACCTTTAGAAATGGGTGCATGGATTTGAAATGGTGCAGTACCATGGTGCACCACTCTCCAGCGATGGTAAATCATAGACCAGCCACGGGGATCCCGTTTTACAGAAAAAATCCACGTGACGAAAAAACGAAGGGTAAAAACTTCCTTGACCCGATTGAGGTTCGGATAGAATTTTTTGGGTATGAAACTAACCAGTGACGGCTGAAAGCCGTCATAGGTGTAGAACTCACAGATACCTTCGTTTTGACTGGTTATGGCTCCCGTAACTCTAAACGAGCCAAGAGTTATGGCCCTCCGAATAATCGATATCCATAGGGTGCAACATCTACGGTGCAAGGTGCAACATCCGTCCAAAATGACGAAACCGTGCCGTACGACCTTTAGAAATGGGTGCATGGATTTGAAACGGTGCAGTACCATGGTGCACCACTCTCCAGCGATGGTAAATCGTTGACCAGCCACGGGGATCCCGTTTTTACAGAAAAAATCCACGTGACGAAAAAACGAAGGATAAAAAACTTCCATGACCCGATTGAGGTTCGGATAGGATTTTTTGGGTATGAAACTAACCAGTGACAGCTGAAAGCCATCATAGCTGTAGAACTCACAGATACCTTCGTTTTGACTGGTTATGGCTCCCGTAACTCTAAACGAGCCAAGAATTATGGCCCTCCGAATAATCGATATCATTGGGTGCAACATCTACGGTGCAAGGTGCAACATCCGTCCAAAATGACAAAACAGTGCCGTACGACCTTTAGAAATGAGTGCATGGATTTGAAACGGTGCAGTACCATGGTGCACCACTCTCCAGCGATGGTAAATCATTGACCAGCCACGGGCATCCCGTTTTTACAGAAAAAATCCACGTGACGAAAAAACGAAGGGTAAAAAACATCCATGACCCGATTGAGGTTCGGAAAGTATTTTTGGGTATGAAATTTACCAGTGACGGCTGAAAGCGGTCATTGGTGTAGAACTCACAGATACCTTCATTTTTACTGGTTATGGCTCCCGTAACTCTAAACGAGCCAAGAGTTATGGCCCTCCGAAGAATCGATATCCACAGGGTGCAACATCTACGGTGCAAGGTGCAAGATCCGTCCAAAATGACGAAACAGTGCCGTACGACATTTAGAAATGAGTGCATGGATTTGAAACATTGCAGTACCATGGTGCACCACTCTCCAGCGATGGTAAATCATTGACCAGCCACGAGGATCCCCTTTTACAGAAAAAATCCACGTGACGAAAAAACGAATGGTAAAAAACTTCCATGACCCGATTGAGGTTCGGATAGGATTTTTTGGGTATGAAACTAACCAGTGACGGCTGAAAGCCGTCATAGGTGTAGAACTCACAGATACCTTCGTTTTGACTGGTTATGGCTCCCGTAACTCTAAACGAGCCAAGAGTTATGGCCCTCCGAATAATCGATATCCATAGGGTGCAACATCTACGGTGCAAGGTGCAACATCCGTCCAAAATGACGAAACCGTGCCGTACGACCTTTAGAAATGGGTGCATGGATTTGAAACGGTGCAGTACCATGGTGCACCACTCTCCAGCGATGGTAAATCATAGACCAGCCACGGGGATCCCGTTTTACAGAAAAAATCCACGTGACGAAAAAACGAAGGGTAAAAACTTCCTTGACCCGATTGAGGTTCGGATAGAATTTTTTGGGTATGAAACTAACCAGTGACGGTTGAAAGCCGTCATAGGTGTAGAACTCACAGATACCTTCGTTTTGACTGGTTATGGCTCCCGTAACTCTAAACGAGCCAAGAGTTATGGCCCTCCGAATAATCGATATCCATAGGGTGCAACATCTACGGTGCAAGGTGCAACATCCGTCCAAAATGACGAAACCGTGCCGTACGACCTTTAGAAATGGGTGCATGGATTTGAAACGGTGCAGTACCATGGTGCACCACTCTCCAGCGATGGTAAATCATTGACCAGCCACGGGGATCCCGTTTTACAGAAAAAATCCACGTGACGAAAAAACGAAGGGTAAAAACTTCCTTGACCCGATTGAGGTTCGGATAGGATTTTTTGGGTATGAAACTAACCAGTGACGGCTGAAAGCCGTCATAGGTGTAGAACTCACAGATACCTTCGTTTTGACTGGTTATGGCTCCCGTAACTCTAAACGAGCCAAGAGTTATGGCCCTCCGAATAATCGATATCCATAGGGTGCAACATCTACGGTGCGAGGTGCAACATCCGTCCAAAATGACGAAACCGTGCCGTACGACCTTTAGAAATGGGTGCATGGATTTGAAACGGTGCAGTACCATGGTGCACCACTTTCCAGCGATGGTAAATCGTTGACCAGCCACGGGGATCCCGTTTTTACAGAAAAAATCCACATGACGAAAAAAACGAAGGGTAAAAAACTTCCATGACCCGATTGAGGTTCGGATAGGATTTTTTGGGTATGAAACTAACCAGTGACGGCTGAAAGCCTTCATAGCTGTAGAACTCACAGATACCTTCGTTTTGACTGGTTATGGCTCCCATAACTCTAAACGAGCCAAGAGTTATGGCCCTCCGAATAATCGATATCCATTGGGTGCAACATCTACGGTGCAAGGTGCAACATCCGTACAAAATGACAAAACAGTGCCGTACGACCTTTAGAAATGAGTGCATGGATTTGAAACGGTGCAGTACCATGGTGCACCACTCTCCAGCGATGGTAAATCATTGAACAGCCACGGGGATCCCGTTTTTACAGAAAAAATCCACGTGACGAAAAAACGAAGGGTAAAAAACTTCCATGACCCGATTGAGGTTCGGAAAGGATTTTTGGGTATGAAACTAACCGGTGACGGCTGAAAGCTGTCATAGGTGTAGAACTCACAGATACCTTCGTTTTGACTGGTTATGGCTCCCGTAACTCTAAACGAGCCAAGAGTTATGGCCCTCCGAATAATCGATATCCACAGGGTGCAACATCCACGGTGCAAGGTGCAACATCCGTCCAAAATGACGAAACAGTGCCGTACGACCTTTTGAAATGGGTGCATGGATTTGAAACGGTGCAGTACCATGGTGCACCACTCTCCAGCGATGGAAACTCATAGACCAGCCACGGGGATCCCGTTTTACAGAAAAATTCCACGTGACGAAAAAACGAAGGGTAAAAAACTTCCTTGACCCGATTGAGGTTCGGATAGGATTTTTGGGTATGAAACTAACCAGTGACGGCTGAAAGCCGTCATAGCTATAGAATTCATAGGTACCTTCGTTTTGACTGGTTATGGCTCCCGTAAATCTAAACGAGCCAAGAGTTATGGCCCTCCGAATAATCGATATCCATTGGGTGCAACATCTACGGTGCACGGTGCAACATCCGTCCAAAATGACGAAACCGTGCCGTACGACCTTTAGAAATGGGTGCATGGATTTGAAACGGTGCAGTACCATGGTGCACCACTCTCCAGCGATGGTAAATCGTTGACCAGCCACTGGGATCCCGTTTTTACAGAAAAAATCCACGTGACGAAAAAACGAAGGGTAAAAAACTTCCATGACCCAATTGAGGTTCGGATAGGATTTTTTGGGTATGAAACTAACCAGTGATGGCTGAAAGCCTTTATAGCTGTAGAACTCACAGATACCTTCGTTTTGACTGGTTATGGCTCCCGTAACTCTAAACGAGCCAAGAGTTATGGCCCTCCGAATAATCGATATCCATTGGGTGCAACATCTACGGTGCAAGGTGCAACATCCGTCAAAAATGACAAAACAGTGCCGTACGACCTTTAGAAATGAGTGCATGGATTTGAAACGGTGCAGTACCATGGTGCACCACTCTCCAGCGATGGTAAATCATTGACCAGCCACGGGGATCCCGTTTTTACAGAAAAAATCCACGTGACGAAAAAACGAAGGGTAAAAAACTTCCATAACCCGATTGAGGTTCGGAAAGGATTTTTAGGTATGAAACTAACCAGTGACGGCTGAAAGATGTCATAGGTGTAGAACTCACAGATACCTTCGTTTTGACTGGTTATGGCTCCCGTAACTCTAAACGAGCCAAGAGTTATGGCCCTCCGAATAATCGATATCCACAGGGTGCAACATCCACGGTGCAAGGTGCAACATCCGTCCAAAATGATGAAACAGTGCCGTACGACCTTTTGAAATGGGTGCATGGATTTGAAACGGTGCAGTACCATGGTGCACCACTCTCCAGCGATGGAAACTCATAGACCAGCCACGGGGATCCCGTTTTACAGAAAAATTCCACGTGACGAAAAAACGAAGGGTAAAAAACTTCCTTGACCCGATTGAGGTTCGGATAGGATTTTTTGGGTATGAAACTAACCAGTGATGGCTGAAAGCCATCATAGGTGTAGAACTCACAGATACCTTCGTTTTGATTGGTTATGGCTCCCTTAACTCTAAACGAGCCAAGAGTTATGGCCCTCCAAATAATCGATATCCATAGGGTGCAACATCTACAGTGCGAGGTGCAACATCCGTCCAAAATGTCGAAACCGTGCCGTACGACCTTTAGAAATGGGTGCATGGATTTGAAACGGTGCAGTACCATGGTGCACCACTCTCCAGCGATGGTAAATCGTTGACCAGCTACGGGGATCCCGTTTTTACAGAAAAAATCCACGTGACGAAAAAACGAAGGGTAAAAAACTTCCATGACCCGATTGAGGTTCGGATAGGAGTTTTTGGGTATGAAACTAACCAGTGATGGCTGAAAGATGTCATAGGTGTAGAACTCACAGATACCTTCGTTTTGACTGGTTATGGCTCCCGTAACTCTAAACGAGCCAAGAGTTATGGCCCTCCGAATAATCGATATCCATTGGGTGCAACATCTACGGTGCAAGGTGCAACATCCGTCCAAAATGACGAAACAGTACCGTACGACCTTTAGAAATGAGTGCATGGATTTGAAACGGTGTAGTACCATGGTGCACCACTCTCCAGCGATGGTAAATCATTGACCAGCCACGGGGATCCCGTTTTTACTGAAAAAATCCACGTGACGAAAAAAGGAAGGGTAAAAAACTTTCTTGACCCGATTGAGGTTCGGAAAGGATTTTTGGGTATGAAAGTAACCAGTGACGGCTGAAAGCTATCATAAGTGTAGAACTCACAAATACCTTCGTTTTGACTGGTTATGGCTCCCGTAATTCTAAACGAGCCAAGAGTTATGGCCCTCCGAAGAATCGATATCCACAGGGTGCAACATCTACGGTGCAAGGTGCAACATCCGTCAAAAATGACGAAACAGTGCCGTACGACCTTTAGAAATGAGTGCATGGATTTGAAACATTGCAGTACCATGGTGCACCACTCTCCAGCGATGGTAAATCATAGACCAGCCACGGGGATCCCGTTTTACAGAAAAAATACACGTGACGAAAAAACGAAGGGTAAAAAACTTTCTTGACCCGATTGAGGTTCGGAAAGGATTTTTTAGGTATGAAACTAACCAGTGACGGCTGAAAGCCGTCATAGCTGTAGAACAAACAGATACCTTCATTTTGACTGGTTATGGCTCCCGTAACTCTAAACGAGCCAAGAGTTATGGCCCTCCGAATAATCGATATCCATAGAGTGCAACATCTACGGTGCGAGGTGCAACATCCGTCCAAAATGACGAAACCGTGCCGTACGACCTTTAGAAATGGGTGCATGGATTTGAAACGGTGCAGTACCATGGTGCACCACTCTCCAGCGATGGTAAATCGTTGACCAGCCACAGGGATCCCCTTTTTACAGAAAAAATCCACGTGACGAAAAAACGAAGGGTAAAAAACTTCCATGACCCGATTGAGGTTCGGATAGGACTTTTTGGGTATGAAACTAACCAGTGACGGCTGAAAGCCTTCATAGCTGTAGAACTCACAGATAACTTCGTTTTGACTGGTTACGGCTCCCGTAACTCTAAACGAGCCAAGAGTTATGGCCCTCCGACTAATCGATATCCATTGGGTGCAACATCTACGGTGCAAGGTGCAACATCCGTCCAAAATGACAAAACAGTGCCGTACGACCTTTAGAAATGAGTGCATGGATTTGAAACGGTGCAGTACCATGGTGCACCACTCTCCAGCGATGGTAAATCATTGACCAGCCAACGGGATCCCGTTTTTACAGAAAAATCCACGTGACGAAAAAACGAAGGGTAAAAAACTTCCATGACCCGATTGAGGTTCGGAAAGGATTTTCTGGTATGAAACTAACCAGTGACGGCTGAAAGCTGTCATAGGTGTAGAACTCACAGATACCTTCGTTTTGACTGGTTATGGCTCCCGTAACTCTAAACGAGCCAAGAGTTATGGCCCTCCGAATAATCGATATCCACAGGGTGCAACATCCACGGTGCAAGGTGCAACATCCGTCCAAAATGACGAAACAGTGCCGTACGACCTTTTGAAATGGGTGCATGGATTTGAAACGGTGCAGTACCATGGCGCACCACTCTCCAGCGATGGAAACTCATAGACCAGCCACGGGGATCCCGTTTTACAGAAAAATTCCACGTGACGAAAAAACGAAGGGTAAAAAACTTCCTTGACCCGATTGAGGTTCGGATAGGATTTTTTGGGTATGAAACTAACCAGTGACGGCTGAAAGCCGTCATAGCTATAGAATTCATAGGTACCTTCGTTTTGACTGGTTATGGCTCCCGTAACTCTAAACGAGCCAAGAGTTATGGCCCTCCGAATAATCGATATCCATAGGGTGCAACATCTACGGTGCAAGGTGCAACATCCGTCCAAAATGACGAAACCGTGCCGTACGACCTTTAGAAATAGGTGCATGGATTTGAAACGGTGTAGTACCATGGTGCACCACTCTCCAGCGATGGTAAATCATTGACCAGCCACGGGGATCCCCTTTTACAGAAAAAATCCACGTGACGAAAAAACGAATGGTAAAAAACTTCCATGACCCGATTGTAGTTCGGATAGGATTTTTTGGGTATGAAACTAACCAGTGACGGCTGAAAGCCGTCATAGCTGTAGAACTCACAGATACCTTCGTTTTGACTGGTTATGGCTCACGTAACTTTAAACGAGCCAAGAGTTATGGCCCTCCGATTAATCGATATCCATAGGGTGCAACATCTACGGTGCAAGGTGCAACATCCGTCCAAAATGACGAAACTGTGCCGTACGACCTTTGGAAATGGGTGCACGGATTTGAAACGGTGCAGTACCATGGTGCAGCACTCTCCAGCGATATTAAATCATTGACCAACCACGGGGATCCCGTTTTATAGAAAAAATCCACGTGACGAAAAAACGAAGGGTAAAAACATCCTTGACCCGATTGAGGTTCGGATAGGATTTTTTGGGTATGAAACTAACCAGTGACGGCTGAAAGCCGTCATAGGTGTAGAACTCACAGATACCTTCGTTTTGACTGGTTATGGCTCCCGTAACTCTAAACGAGCCAAGAGTTATGGCCCTCCGAATAATCGATATCCATAGGGTGCAACATCTACGGTGCGAGGTGCAACATCCGTCCAAAATGACGAAACCGTGCCGTACGACCTTTAGAAATGTGTGCATGGATTTGAAACGGTGCAGTACCATGGTGCACCACTCTCCAGCGATGGTAAATCGTTGACCAGCCACGGGGATCTCGTTTTTACAGAAAAAATCCACGTGACGAAAAAACGAAGGGTAAAAAACTTCCATGACCCGATTGAGGTTCGGATAGGATTTTTTGGGTATGAAACTAACCAGTGACGGCTGAAAGCCTTCATAGCTGTAGAACTCACAGATACCTTTGTTTTGACTGGTTATGGCTCCCGTAAATCTAAACGAGCCAAGAGTTATGGCCCTCCGAATAATCGATATCCATTGGGTGCAACATCTACGGTGCAAGGTGCAACATCCGTCCAAAATGACGAAACTGTGCCGTACGACCTTTAGAAATGGGTGCATGGATTTGAAACGGTGTAGTACCATGGTGCACCACTCTCCAGCGATGCTAAATCATTGACCAGCCACGGAGATCCCCTTTTTACAGAAAAAATCCCCGTGACGAAAAAAGAAAGGGTAAAAAACTTTCATGACCCGATTGAGGTTCGGATAGGATTTTTTGGGTATGAAACTAACCAGTGACGGCTGAAAGCGGTCTTAGCTGTAGAACTCACAGATACCTTCGTTTTGACTGTTTATGGTTCCCGTAACTCTAAACGAGCCAAGAGTTATGGCCCTCCGAATAATCGATATCCACAGGGTGAAACATCTACGGTGCAAGGTGCAACGTCCGTCCAAAATGACGAAACAGTGCCGTACGACCTTTTGAAATGGGTGCACGGATTTGAAACGGTGCAGCACCATGGTACACCACTCTCCAGCGATGGTAACTCATAGACCAGCCACGAGGATCCCGTTTTACAGAAAAATTCCACGTGACGAAAAAACGAAGGGTAAAAAACTTTCTTGACCCGATTGAGGTTCGGATAGGATTTTTTGGGTATGAAACTAACCAGTGACGGCTGAAAGCCGTCATTGCTGTAGAATTCACAGGTACCTTCATTTTGACTGGTTATGGCTCCCGTAACTCTAAACAAGCCAAGAGTTATGGCCCTCCGAATAATCGATATCCATAGGGTGCAACATCTACGGTGCAAAGTGCAACATCCGTCCAAAATGACGAAACCGTGCCATACGACCTTTATAAATGGGTGCATGGATTTGAAACGGTGCGGTACCATGGTGCACCACTCTCCAGCGATGGTAAATCGTTGACCAGCCACGGGGATCCCCTTTTACAGAAAAAATCCACGTGACAAAAAAACGAAGGGTAAAAAACTTCCATGACCCGATTGAGGTTCGGATAGGATTTTTTGGGTATGAAACTAACCAGTGACGGCCGAAAGCCATCATAGCTGTAGAACTCACAGATACCTTCGTTTTGACTGGTTAGGGCTCCCGTAACTCTAAACGAGCCAAGAGTTATGGCCCTCCGAATAATCGATATCCACAGGGTGCAACATCTACCGTGCAAGGTGCAACATCCGTCCAAAATGACGAAACAGTGTCGTATATGGCGCCCCACCTCTATACCCACGCTAGCGAAGAACATTGCTGTGAATGCTGTCAACTAGCATGGAGAATAAGGCTGTTAAGGAGCGACCATCCGTGTAATTTCTTTGCGCGAGCACCGATATGTCAGATAGTATAACATGCATTTCTTTTTCTCGAGGAAATCCGACATACCGACACAAACTCAAAGCTACTACACGGTGGCTATATAAATCCTTCGGAAACAAATAAAGAAATAAACATAACATAAATCTGTCACAGACAATTCATATCACAAAGGCGGAATAAGATATGAATATTACACTAGAAAGTGTACATCAGAGTGGTGGTCTAAAAAGATCCACAATATCACAAAAGAAATGTTACACGAACTACACAAAAGAATAAGTATACATTAAGGAGTCTATAACTCGAATGTATACGACAAAATAACTACTAATCTAAGTAGTTAACCCATAAGTCAAGGAGTTAATCCCGGATGAGAAGTCAAGCAGAAGCACCGGTAACATCTCGGTCTGACCCGAGTATTATTTAATAAGAAAATAATAAACGGATTAGTCTAACTATAAATATCAGATGGAACGATATAGAATAAGAGATATGACTAAACACATAATAATCACAATGCCAAGCTGTGATATATATATAATTTGTTGAAAATCATCAAGAGATTTATCAATGTCACCAAATCTACACAAGAATCAAAGAAACGTCATACTCTTTATTTCGTTCACCAAACCATAAATATTGACGATAATATCAATGTCAATCATAAAAGTCAATGACACACAAATTCCAGAATTCAACACACGAAATCCAGAAATCACAAAAGTCAATGACGCACAAATTCACCAATGCACAAATATTGATAAAGCTTATCAATGGAAATCACGAAAATTGGTGAAACACAAATTCTAGAAATCATCTCAAGAATTCCAGAAATCACAAAAGTCAATGACGCACAAATTCACCAATGCACAAATATTGATAAAGCTTATCAATGGAAATCACGAAAATTGGTGAAACACAAATTCTAGAAATCATCTCAAGAAATCCAGAAATCACAAAAGGGGGGGGAAGGCCTATCACAAACGGGAGCATAAGGCTCACCAACACGTGTATCACAAACGGAATGCTAATTCCATGGTTGCTAACCATCACAAATTGAGCCGAAGCTCCACAAACGGCCCGAAGACCATGGGTTGCTACCCCATCACAAATTGAGTCGAAACTCCACAAAACGGGGTTTAGTCTCCCTCGCAGACAAAGAGACATCGCGCATTGCTTGTCTAAATCACAAAGATGATCGTCATGATCAACGAGAAGTGTTAATTACACAAATCTAGTAAATATATGAGTTTAGCTTCATGTCCCATAACCTCTTGCTTAACTTAAATATTTACGAACAAACTGTAGATCTCCACTAGAAAATTGTCACAAGAGTTTCAATCGAACAAGTCCAAGAATTAACCGACGATGTAAACGCAAGCGTTTCATACCACTTGTTTTACTAAGTCGTTTAATTAGATTTCTTATACGAGTGAGATAAAGGTTTGTGTATACTAATAGATTGGAAAACGGTTTTATAAACGAATTTGATATTGAAAATAGAGTTGAAATCGTTTTGAGGAAAGAGTTTTGATATTTACTACTAGTATAGAAAACCTTTATATTTTTAAAGTGACAAATCACAAAGAAGATTGTAAGAACAATCAATCACTAAAATTCACATTCGAAGACGTGAATAAAATCCAAAGAAACCGATAAAGAATCCATCGAAATGGATATTCAAAAATTCCTAAAAAGAGTCATCAAAGTCATAATAAATGATAACAACAAATAGGATTATCACGAATCGATTTAAATTGGAATTCTCAAACAAAAAGGCGAGAAGGTAAATTCACAACAGTTTCAGACGTCTGAAACAAGTGGTTCAGACGTCTGAATCTGGAAATATAAAGATTTCCAGAACACAATTCAGACGTCTGAATCAAGTGTTTCAGACGTTTGAAATAGGCATATATTAGCCTATTTTCTTTCTGTTTGAAAATGAGGCAATTCAGACGTCTGAAACCATATATTCAGACGTCTGAATCTGGGAATAGAAATCTTCCCAGAACAATATTCAGACGTCTGAATATTACGTTTCAGACGTCTGAATGAAGGGTTCAGGGCATTCCCTGAACCTAGGCCAAAAACGGCCAAACGAATATCGGAAACGATCGAACGAGCAAATGACGATGAATAAGGAATTACGTCGAACGACAACCCAGCCTTAACGGCTCTACGATACGTCTCAAATATCAATGTCCATATATCCATAAAAGGATTTTCATAAATTAGACCAAAACACCAAAAATTGGAATATACACGAAATCGATCCAAACCAAAATCAATTGCACACGAATAAATGTTAGGAATTCATACCTAACAATCGGAGATAATTATAGACTAAGATGTGAGATAAAAATCTCACCTTTTCACAAAAATCACACAAGAAGAAGCTTGAAAGCAAATGGAGAATCAACCTCTCTTCAACACAACCCAAATGAGCTTGAATCTAAGCTCACAACAAGAACATTCTCAAAATTAGGTTTAGGAATTTCTGAAATTGGTAAGAGAATAAGTTGGAGAAGAAGAAGAGAAGCTTACCAATGGGTTCTTCTTGAGTTTGGAGCTTGGAATTTGATTTGCAAGAGAAACTAGGGTTATGGATTTCTAATTTCCAATCTCTCCCACCATTAATGTTACAAAAACTGAAAAGAGAAGCGAATGAGGGTAAGTGGGGGAGAGTGGCTCTGATTTGAGCATAAGTTAACATAGGGCTGAGCCCAAAAACCAAACCCAAAGTGAAAAGTAGCAAAAATCAACCTTCTCCAAACATACCGAAGCTTATACTCAAAAAGGTCGCAAACGACATTTTAAACTCAATGGGAGTGGTCCCGAGTCCTAATTCGACCGTATGCAAAAAGTAGCTTTTCGGACAAAAATCCGACTAACGCTAAAATATTTAAATAAAATATTTAAATATAAAATCGATAAATACGCGGGTTGTTACAGACTCCCCACCTTAAAGAAATTGCGTCCTCGCAATATTACAGAAGAGAACATAAAGTAACAACCATAAAAGCATATTCAACACAAAAGAAATTTGAAACAAAAGGTTCACCTTAAAGAGCACGGGAAAGCAAGTCCGGATGTGATCGCTCGATGAGTTCCCTAGACTCCCAAGAACAATCCTTAGGATTTGAAGACCATTGAACCTTAACAAGCAGAACATCTTTATTTCGAAGTCGTTTGACTTCCGAAGCAATGATTCGAATAGGATGTTGCTCATAAGTTAAATTAGGCGAAACTTCAATCTCTTCCACAACACCGGGCTCAAGAATAGAATCGGAATCTCGAAGACATTTCCGTAATTGAGAAACGTGAAACACGTCATGGATTGCAGAAAATTGAGCCGGTAATAAAAGGCGATAAGCCATGGAACCAATACGTTCAGTGATAGGAAATGGCCCAATATATCGAGGCGCCAACTTTCCCGAGCGATTGAAACGTACAACACCCTTCATTGGTGAAATACGAATAAAAACAAGATCTCCAAAAGAAAATTCTAATTTCCTTCTTCGGTTATCGGCATAGGATTTTTGTCTACTTTGGGCTTCTTTCATCCTATGTCGAATAAGGTCAATTTTCTCTGTGGAATCCCGAATAAAATCTGGACCTAAAACCAGCTTCTCACCGGCCTCAAGCCAACAAGAAGGAGATCGGCATGGCCTACCATAGAGTGCCTCAAAAGGTGCCATACCAATACTAGATTGGAAGCTATTATTGTAGAAAAATTCGACAAGAGAGATATGATCTTCCCAACTTCCACCAAAATCAAGAACACATGCTCGAAGAAGATCTTCAAGAGTTTGATTCACCCGCTCCGTTTGTCCATCGGACTGAGGATGATAAGCAGTGCTAAAATTAAGCTTCGTTCCCAAAGCTTTTTGAAGACTCTTCCAAAATCCACTAGTAAACAATGGATCACGATCACTAACAATAGAAGTAGGAACTCCATGCAATTTAACAATCTCTTTGATAAAGAGTTTGGCCAAAAGAGGAACGGTTCGATTAGATCGAACGGGAATAAAATGGGCGGATTTTGTAAGTCTATTAACAATCACCCATAAGCTATCATATCCCGAACGAGAACGGGGAAGGCCATCTATACAATCCATGGAAATTTGATCCCACTTCCAAATTGGAATTTCTAAAGGTTGCAATAACCCACCGGGCCTTTGATGTTCAGCTTTCACGAGTTGGCAAGTCATGCAACGCTTAACGAAGTTAGCGATGTCAAGTTTCATTCCCTCCCAATAATAAAGTCGCTTCATATCCGCGTACATTTTACTACTACCGGGATGAATGGTAAATTTAGAACGATGTGAATCTTCTAAAATATCTTTACGAAGATCACTAATATTTGGCACGTTAAGTCTACCAAATCTCCGAACGCCGCCACGAGAATCGATATCAAAGTCTTTCAATCCTTCAATATCAATCTTATCCTTAATATTTTGGCTAAGAAGAGCCAATTCAGGATCTAGCCTCTGGGCTTCAAGAATGCGATCTAAAAGAGAAGGATGAGCCTCAAGGCTACATAAAACAAATGATGAGCATAAATCGGATACGCGGTCTCGAATCTCACAAGTGGATAAGATCTCGAGGTCGTTCCATTCGGATATCATCATAGAAACAACCGCTTGTTGCTTCCGACTAAGTGCATCGGCGACACGATTACCCTTACCGGGGGTATAAAGAATATCAAGATCATAAGGAGCAAGGAACTCGAGCCAACGCTGTTGACGCAAATTAAGTTCCTTTTGAGAGAATAAATACTTCAAGGACTTATGATCGGTATAAAGAATAAATTTCTCTCCCAAAAGATAATGACGCCAAATTCGAAGGGCGAAAACAATAGCCGCGAGTTCTAAATCATGAGTGGCATATCTAGTCTCGGCCGGCTTCAATTGCCTAGAAGCGTAAGCAATAACACGTTCTTTTTGCATAAGAACGGCACCCAAACCAATGCGACTAGCATCGGTATAAACAACAAAATCTTGATTCCCTTCGGGAATCACAAGAATAGGAGCATCCGAAAGAAGTTCTCTTAATTTCTGAAAAGAAGTTTCACATTTGTCCGACCAAATGTATTTAACACCTTTCTTAGTCAAGCCAGTGAGAGGCACGGCAACCTTAGAAAAGTCTTTGATAAAACGGCGGTAATAGCCTGCCAATCCGAGAAAGCTACGAATCTCCGTCACACTCTCCGGTCTCTTCCAATTTTGAATCGCTTCAATCTTTGAAGGATCCACGGAAATTCCGGATTCAGAAATAATATGACCAAGAAACCTCGCACGAGATTGCCAAAAATGGCACTTAGAAAATTTTGCTTTCAATTGATTACTCCTAAGAGTTTCCAACACAATCCGAAGATGCTTTTCATGCTCCTCCTCGGTTTTAGAATACACAAGAATATCATCGATAAAGATGAGAACAAACCGGTCGAGAAAGTCTTTGAAAACTCTATTCATAAGGTCAACGAAATAAGCCGGAGCATTTGTTAGACCAAATGGCATAACAAGCCATTCATAAGATCCATAACGAGTACGGAACGATGTCAAAGGAATGCTATCCTCTGCAATACGAAGCTGATGAAATCCGGTGGCTAAGTCCAACTGTGAAAAGACTCTAGCACCACAAAGTTGATCGAATAGATCATCAATCCGAGGTAAAGGATATTTATTTTTGATAGTAAGATCATTAAGCTTGCGGTAGTCAACGCAAAGCCTAAGCGTACCATCGGATTTCTTCACAAAAATAGCTGAAGCTCCCCAAGGCGAGGAACTAGAGCAAATAAATTGCTTCGTTTCCAAATCGGATAATTGGAGGCGCATCTCCTCATTTTCTTTATTGGACATACGATAAGGAGGACGAGTAATAGGTTGAGCTCCAAGAATGAGATTAATTCTGAACTCAATTGCTCGCTTAGGTGGTAATCCTAAAACGGGCTCAAATATGTCGGAAAATTCACGAACAACGTAAATAAGAGAAATAATATCTTCCTCATCGTCATTATCGTCATCACGAGGATTTAAAGAATATAAAGATGCAACCAAGCTAGAATCCGAATCTTTAAGATCAACAGAAATCTGATTAACAGATTGAGGATGTCGAAGATGAATAGTACGCTAAGGACATAGGATATGAGCTTCATAACGGTTAAGCCAATCCATTCCCAAAATTATTCCAAAGCCTAAATAACGCATGACATGCAAATCGGCTAGAAAAGGAAAATCACACAAAATAATCTCGACATCTTTACACAATAAACTGATTGTCGCGGATCCACCAACCGGATTCGCAATTCCCAAAGAAGTCATTAAACACAAAACATCCAAAGAAAAAGTATCAACAAGTTCCTTTGATATAAAAGAATGGGATGCACCCGTATCAAAAAGAACTCGAATAGGATGATCACGAAATAAAATAATTCCATCAAGGATAGAATGAGAAATACCTTGGCCACGAGATGTGTTGCCAGGGGCATGAGCAACATTCAACTTTCCCTCCTTCTTGCCCTGAAGCTTGGGACAAGAAGATATAACATGACCGGGAACTTTGCAGTAGCGACAAGAGAGAGACTTTGGGCACTTGTTCGCGTAATGGTCCTTCGAACCACAATTATAGCATTCCCCACGACCAAAGGAAGAAGTCTTTGCCACTGGGGTTGCTTGCTTCCCTTTCTTATTGGGATAAGGGCCTTTGAATTTACCGGGCCTTTTCTTGTTGTTGTTGAAGTTTGGTTTGGAACCCACCACTTCAACATCATTCTCCCTATCCGCCTCTTCAAGACGAAGAGCGATATCAACGAGTTGGTCGAAAGAAACTTCTAATTTTAGAAGTAATGGCTTCTTGAGTTTTTTATTTAAGCCATAAACAAATCTTTGATTCTTCTTCAGAGGGGTGTTGATGTATTCAACCCCATACTTGGAAAGTGATTCAAAAGAAGCAACGTAGTCCATCACGGAAGAATCGCCTTGAACAAGGTCAATGAAACGACGAGCCATCGTCACTTTCTCAGCTTCTGGCACGAATTTTAATTCGAAGCGCTCTCGAAATTTCTCCCAAGTAAGATCCGCTTCATTAATCTCACAAATAAGAAGTTCGTACCAGTCCAATGCTCTTTCTCGGAGCATACTAGAGGCCACCTGAACTCGGTGAAGATCAACAAGATTCATGCGAGAAAAGATTCGATCACATGACCTTAGCCAAGCCTGTACTTCAATAATAGTTTCGGAACCTCTGAATGGCTCCCCACCCAAATTAGTGTAATCGCTACACAAGCGTGCAAATCCCGACTTTGGGTGAGTGGGTTCCGGGTTAGCTCCAGCTGCTTGAGCATTCGTCACTAAATCAAGAAACTGTTGAGCGGTCATAAAAACTCCATCTTGGGGTGGAACACTAGGCGGTACGGCTCTGGAACGGCCTGGTCTAGACATTTCTCTTCCTTTAGAAGGAAAGAAGAAGAAGAAAAAAGGTTATTCACCCAATTGAATATCAAGCAATCTTGATAGATAAACAAGGAATCATAAAAGAAAATAGGATTGAATGGTACGAAGATCCGAATAAAATCCTAAAGCACGACTCCTAAGATAAACTTAGGACGATGATCCTTGTTATAATATTTCATATTGTTCCGAAGTTTGGCTCTGATACCAAGCTGTGACGCCCCACCTCTATACCCACGCTAGCCAAGAACATTGCTGTGAATGCTGTCAACTAGCACGGAGAATAAGGCTGTTGAGGAGCGACCATCCGTGTAATTTCTTTGCGCGAGCACCGATATGTCAGATAGTATAACATGCATTTCTTTTTCTAGAGGAAATCCGACATACCGACACGAACTCAAAGCTACTACACGGTGGCTATATAAATCCTTCGGAAACAAATATAGAAATAAACATAACATAAATCTGTCACAGACAATTAATATCACAAAGGCGGAATAAGATATGAATATTACACTAGAAAGTGTACATCAGAGTGGTGGTCTAAAAAGATCCACAATATCACAAAAGAATAGTTACACGAACTACACAAAAGAATAAGTATACATTAAGGAGTCTATAACTCGAATGTATAAGACAGAATAACTACTAATCTAAGTAGTTAACCCATAAGTCAAGGAGTTAATCCCGGATGAGAAGTCAAGCAGAAGCACCTGTAACATCTCGGTCTGACCCGAGTATTATTTAATAAGAAAATAATAAACGGATCAGTCTAACTATAAATATCAGATGGAACGATATAGAATAAGAGATATGACTAAACACATAATAATCACAATGCCAAGCTGTGATATATATATAATTTGTTGAAAATCATCAAGAGATTTATCAATGTCACCAAATCTACACAAGAATCAAAGAAACATCATACTCTTTATTTCGTTCACCAAACCATAAATATTGACGATAATATCAATGTCAATCACAAAAGTCAATGACACACAAATTCCAGAATTCAACACACGAAATCCAGAAATCACAAAAGTCAATGACGCACAAATTCACCAATGCACAAATATTGATAAAGCTTATCAATGGAAATCACGAAAATTGGTGAAACACAAATTCTAGAAATCATCTCAAGAAATCCAGAAATCACAAAAGTCAATGACGCACAAATTCACCAATGCACAAATATTGATAAAGCTTATCAATGGAAATCACGAAAATTGGTGAAACACATATTCGAGAAATCATCTCAAGAAATCCAGAAATCACAAAAGGGGGGGGGAAGGCCTATCACAAACGGGAGCATAAAGCTCACCAACACGTGTTTCACAAAAGGAATGCTAATTCCATGGTTGCTAACCATCACAAATTGAGCCGAAGCTCCACAAACGGCCCAAAGACCATGGGTTGCTACCCCATCACAAATTGAGTCGAAACTCCACAAAACGGGGTTTAGTCTCCCTCGTAGACAAAGAGACATCGCGCATTGCTTGTCTAAATCACAAAGATGATCGTCATGATCAACGAGAAGTGTTAATTACACTAAGCTAGTAAATATATGAGTTTAGCTTTATGTCCCATAACCACTTGCTTAACTTAAATATTTACGAACAAACTGTAGATCTCCACTAGAAAATTGTCACAAGAGTTTCAATCGAACAAGTCCAAGAATTAACCGACGAAGTAAACGCAAGCGTTTCATACCACTTGTTTTACTAAGTCGTTTAATTAGATTTCTCATACGAGTGAGGTAAAGGTTTGTATATACTAATAGATTGGAAAACGGTTTTATAAACGAATTTGGTATTGAAAACAGAGTTGAAATCTTTTTGAGGAAAGAGTTTTGATATTTACTACTAGTATAGAAAACCTTTATATTTTTAAAGTGACAAATCACAAAGAAGATTGTAAGAACAATCAATCACTAAAATTCACATTCGAAGACGTGAATAAAATCCAAAGAAACCGATAAAGAATCCATCGAAATGGATATTCAAAAATCCCTAAAAAGTGTCATCAAAGTCATAATAAATGATAACAACAAATAGGATTATCACGAATCGATTTAAATTGGAATTCTCAAACAAAAAGGCGAGAAGGCAAATTCACAACAGTTTCAGACGTCTGAAACAAGTGGTTCAGACGTCTGAATCTGGAAATATAATGATTTCCAGAACACAATTCAGACGTCTGAATCAAGTGTTTCAGACGTCTGAAATAGGCATATATTAGCCTATTTTCTTTCTGTTTGAAAATGAGGCAATTCAGACGTTTGAAACCATATATTCAGACGTCTGAATCTGGGAATAGAAATCTTCCCAGAATAATATTCAGACGTCTGAATATTACGTTTCAGACGTCTGAATGAAGGGTTCAGGGCATTCCCTGAAGCTAGGCCAAA
This sequence comes from Allium cepa, assembly GCA_030765085.1. NCBI lineage: Eukaryota > Viridiplantae > Streptophyta > Magnoliopsida > Asparagales > Amaryllidaceae > Allium > Allium cepa. Next base: position 27,954,837 of record CM060943.1, on the reverse strand, counting down.
AACGGCCAAACGAATATCAGAAACGATCGAACGAGCAAATGACGATGACTAAGGAATTACGTCGAACGACAACCCAGCCTTAACGGCTCTACGATACGTCTCAAATATCAATGTCCATATATCCATAAAAGGATTTTCATAAATTAGACCAAAACACCAAAAATTGGAATATACACGAAATCGATCCAAACCAAAATCAATTGCACACGAATAAATGTTAGGAATTCATACCTAACAATCGGAGATAATTATAGACTAAGATGTGAGATAAAAATCTCACCTTTTCACAAAAATCACACAAGAAGAAGCTTGAAAGCAAATGGAGAATCAACCTCTCTTCAACACAACCAAAATGAGCTTGAATCTAAGCTCACAACAAGAACATTCCCAAAATTAGGTTTAGGAATTTCTGAAATTGGTAAGAGAATAAGTTGGAGAAGAAGAAGAGAAGCTTACCAATGGGTTCTTCTTGAGTTTGGAGCTTGGAATTTGATTTGCAAGAGAAACTAGGGTTTTGGATTTCTAATTTCCAATCTCTCCCACCATTAATGTTACAAAAACAGAAAAGAGAAGAGAATGAGGGTAAGTGGGGGAGAGTGGCTCAGATTTGAGCATAAGTTAACATAGGGCTGAGCCCAAAAACCAAACCCAAAGTGAAAAGTAGCAAAAATCAACCTTCTCCAAACATACCGAAGCTTATACTCAAAAAGGTCGCAAACGGCATTTTAAACTCAATGGGAGTGGTCCCGAGTCCTAATTCGACCGTATGCAAAAAGTAGCTTTTCGGACAAAAATCCGACTAACGCTAAAATATTTAAATAAAATATTTAAATATACAATCGATAAACACGCGGGTTGTTACATCGTACGACCTTTAGAAATGGGTGCATGGATTTGAAATGGTGTAGTACCATGGTGAACCACTCTCCAGCGATGGTAACTCATAGACCAGCCACGGGGATCCCGTTTTACAGAAAAAATCCACGTGACGAAAAAACGAAGGGTAAAAAACTTCCTTGACCCGATTGAGGTTCGGATAGGATTTTTTGGGTATGAAACTAACCAGTGACGGCTGAAAGCTGTCATAGCTGTAGAACTCACAGATACCTTCGTTTTGACTGGTTATGGCCCCCGTAACTCTAAACGAGCCAAGAGTTATGGCCCTCCGAATAATCGATATCCATTGGGTGCAACATATACGGTGCAAGGTGCAACATCCGTCCAAAATGACGAAACCGTGTCGTACGATCTTTAGAAATGGGTGCATGGATTTGAAACGGTGCAGTACCATGGTGCACCACTCTCCAGCGATGCTAAATCATTGACCAGCCACGGGGATCCCGTTTTTACAGAAAAAATCCACGTGACGAAAAAACAAAGGGTAAAAAACATCCATGACCCGATTGAGGTTCAGATAGGATTTTTTGGATATGAAACTAACCAGTGACGGCTGAAAGCTGTCATTGCTGTAGAACTCACAGATACCTTCGTTTTGACTGGTTATGGCTCCCGTAACTCTAAACGAGCCAAGAGTTATGGCCCTCCGGTTAATCGATATCCACAGGGTGCAACATCTACGGTGCAAGGTGCAACATCCGTCCAAAATGACGAAACAGTTCCGTACAACCTTTAGAAATGGGTGCATGGATTTGAAACGGTGCAGTACCATGGTGCACCACTCTCCAGCGATGGTAACTCATAGACCAGCCACGGGGATCCCGTTTTACAGAAAAATTCCACGTGACGAAAAAACTAAGGGTAAAAAACTTCCTAGACCCGATTGAGGTTCGGATAGGATTTTTTGGGTATGAAACTAACCAGTGACGGCTGAAAGCCGTCATAGCTGTAGAAATCACAGATACCTTCGTTTTGACTGGTTATGGCTCCCGTAACTCTAAACGAGCCAAGAGTTATGGCCCTTCGAATAATCGATATCCACAGGGTGCAACATCTACGGTGCAAGGTGCAACATCTGTCCAAAATGACGAAATAGTGTCGTAAGGCCTTTAGAAATGGGTGCATGGATTTGAAATGGTGCAGTACCATGGTGAACCACTCTCCAGCGATGGTAACTCATAGACCAGCCACGGGGATCCTGTTTTACAGAAAAAATCCACGTGACGAAAAAATGAATTGTAAAAAACTTCCTTGACCCGATTGAGGTTCGGATAGGATTTTTTGGGTATGAAACTAACCAATGACGGCTGAAAGCTGTCATAGCAGTAGAACTCACCGATAACTTCGTTCTGACTGGTTATGGCTCCCGTAACTCTAAACGAGCCAAGAGTTATGGCCCTCCGAATAATCGATATCCATAGGGTGCAACATCTACGGTGCAAGGTGCAACATCCGTCCAAAATAACGAAACCGTGCCGTACGACCTTTAGAAATGGGTGCATGGATTTGAAACGATGTAGTACCATGGTGCACCAATCTCTAGCGATGGTAAATCATTGACCAGCCATGGGGATCCCTTTTACAGAAAAAATCCACGTGACGAAAAAACGAAGGGTAAAAAACTTCCATGACACGATTGAGGTTCGGATAGGATTTTTCGGGTATGAAACTAACAAGTGATGGCTGAAAGCCGTCATAGCTGTAGAACTCATAGATACCTTCGTTTTGACTGGTTATGCCTCCCGTAACTCTAAACGAGCCAAGAGTTATGGCCCTCCGAATAATCGATATCCACAGGGTGCAACATCTACGGTGCAAGGTGCAAAACCGTCCAAAATGACGAAACAGTGTCGTACGACCTTTAGAAATGGGTGCATGGATTTGAAATGGTGCAGTACCATGGTGAACCACTCTCCAGCGATGGTAACTCATAGACCAGCCACGGGGATCCCGTTTTACAGAAAAAATCCAATTGACGAAAATACGAAGGGTAAAAAACTTCCTTGACCCGATTGAGGTTCGGATAGGATTTTTTGGGTATGAGACTAACCAGTGACGGCTGAAAGCGGTCATAGCTGTAGAACTCACAGATACCTTCATTTTGACTGGTTATGGCTCCCGTTACTCTAAACGAGCCAAGAGTTATGGCCCTCCGAAGAATCGATATCCACAGGGTGCAACATCTACGGTGCAAGGTGCAACATCCGTCCAAAATGACGAAACAGTGCCGTACGACCTTTAGAAATGAGTGCATGGATTTGAAACATTGCAGTACCATGGTGCACCACTCTCCGGCGATGGTAAATCATAGACTAGCCACGGGGATCCCGTTTTACAGAAAAAATCCACGTGACGAAAAAACGAAGGGTAAAAAACTTCCTTGACCAGATTGAGGTTCGGATAGGATTTTTTGGGTATGAAACTAACCAGTGACGGCTAAAAGCCGTCATAGCTGTAGTACTCACAGATATCTTCATTTTGACTGGTTATGGCTCCCGTAACTCTAAACGAGCCAAGAGTTATGGCCCTTTGATTAATCGATATCCATAGGGTGCAACATCTACGGTGCAAGGTGCAACATCCGTCCAAAATGACGAAACCGTGCCGTACGACCTTTAGAAATGGGTGCATGGATTTGAAACGGTGCAGTGCCATGGTGCACCACTCTCCAGCGATGGTAAATCATTGACCAGCCACGGGGATCCCGTTTTACAGAAAAAATCCACGTGACGAAAAAACGAAGGGTAAAAAACTTCCTTGACCCGATTGAGGTTCGGATAGGATTTTTTGGGTATGAAACTAACCAGTGACGGCTAAAAGCCGTCATAGCTGTAGAACTCACAAATACCTTCGTTTTGACTGGTTATGGCTCCCGTAACTATAAACGAGCCAAGAGTTATGGCCCTCCGAAGAATCGATATCCATAGGGTGCAACATCTACGGTGCAAGGTGCAACATCCGTCCAAAATGACGAAACAGTGTCGTACGAACTTTAGAAATGAGTGCATGGATTTGAAACATTGCAGTACCATGGTGCACCACTCTCCAGCGATGGTAAATCATAGACCAGCCACGGGGATCCCGTTTTACAGAAAAAATCCACGTGACGAAAAAACGAAGGGTAAAAAACTTCCTTGACCAGATTGAGGTTCGGATAGGATTTTTTGGGTATGAAACAAACCAGTGACGGCTAAAAGCCGTCATAGCTGTAGAACTCACAGATACCTTCGTTTTGACTGGTTATGGCTCCCGTAACTCTAAACGAGCCAAGAGTTATGGCCCTCCGATTAATCGATATCCATAGAGTGCAACATCTACGGTGCAAGGTGCAACATCCGTCCAAAATGACGAAACCGTGCCGTACGACCTTTAGAAATGGGTGCATGGATATGAAACGGTGCAGTACCATGGTGCACCACTCTCCAGCGATGGTAAATCATTGACCAGCAACGGGGATCCCGTTTTACAGAAAAATCCACGTGACGAAAAAATGAAGGGTAAAAAACTTCCTTGACCCGATTGAGGTTCGAATAGGATTTTTTGGGTATGAAACTAACCAGTGACGGCTGAATGCCGTCATAGCTTTAGAACTCACAGATACCTTCGTTTTGACTGGTTATGGCTCCCGTAAATCTAAACGAGCCAAGAGTTATGGCCCTTCGAATAATCGATATCCATAGGGTGCAACATCTACGGTGCAAGGTGCAACATCCGTCCAAAATGACGAAACCGTGCCGTACGACCTTTAGAAATGGGTGCATGGATTTGAAATGGTGCAGTACCATGGTGCACCACTCTCCAGCAATGCTAAATCATTGACCAGCCACGGGGATCCCGTTTTTACAGAAAAAATCCACGTGACGAAAAAACAAAGGGTAAAAAACTTCCATGACCCAATTGAGGTTCGGATAGGATTTTTTGGGTATGAAACTAACCAGTGACGGCTGAAAGCGGTCATAGCTGTAGAACTCACAGATACCTTCGTTTTGAATGGTTATGGCTCCCGTAACTCTAAACGAGCCAAGAGTTATGGCCCTCCGAATAATCGATATCCATAGGGTGCAACATCTACGGTGCAAGGTGCAACATCCATCCAAAATGACGAAACCGTGCCGTACGACCTTTAGAAATGGGTGCACGGATTTGTAACGGTGCAGCACCATAGTGCACCACTCTCCAGAGATGGTAACTCATAGAACAGCCACGGGGATCCCGTTTTACAGAAAAATTCCACGTGACGAAAAAACGAAGGGTAAAAAACTTCCTTGACCCGATTGAGGTTCGGATAGGATTTTTTGGGTATGAAACTAACAAGTGACGGCTGAAAGCCGTCATAGCTATAGAATTCACAGGTACCTTCGTTTTGACTGGTTATGGCTCCCGTAACTCTAAACAAGCCAACAGTTATGGCCTTCCGAATAATCGATATCCATAGGGTGCAACATCTACGGTGCAAGGTGCAACATCCGTCCAAAATGACGAAACCGTGCCGTACGACCTTTAGAAATGGGTGCATGGATTTGAAATGGTGCAGTACTATGGTGCACCACTCTCCAGCGATGGTAAATCATTGACCAGCCACGGGGATCCCCTTTTATAGAAAAAATCCACGTGACAAAAAAACGAAGGGTAAAAAACTTCCATGACCCGATTGAGGTCCGGATAGGATTTTTTGGGTATGAAACTAACCAGTGATGGCTGAAAGCCATCATAGCTGTAGAACTCACAGATACCTTCGTTTTGACTGGTTATGGCTCCCGTAACTCTAAACGATCCAAGAGTTATGGCCCTCCGAATAATCGATATCCACAGGGTGCAACATCTACGGTGCAAGGTGCAACATCCGTCCAAAATGACGAAACAGTGCCGTACGACCTTTAGAAATGAGTGAATGGATTTGAAACATTGCAGTACCATGGTGCACCACTCTCCGGCGATGGTAAATCATAGACCAGCCACGGGGATCCCGTTTTACAGAAAAAATCCACGTGACGAAAATACGAAGGGTAAAAAACTTCCTTGACCCGATTGAGGTTCGGATGGGATTTTTTGGGTATGAGACTAACCAGTGACAGCTGAAAGCGGTCATAGCTGTAGAACTCACAAATACCTTCGTTTTGACTGGTTATGGCTCCCGTAACTCTAAACGAGCCAAGAGTTATGGCCCTCCGAAGAATCGATATCCACAGCGTGCAACATCTACGGTGCAAGGTGCAACATCCGTCCAAAATGACAAAACAGTGCCGTACGACCTTTAGAAATGAGTGCATGGATTTGAAACATTGCAGTACCATGGTGCACCACTCTCCGGCGATGGTAAATCATAGACCGGCCACGGTGATCCCGTTTTACAGAAAAATACACGTGACGAAAATACGAAGGGTAAAAAACTTCCTTGACCCGATTGAGGTTCGGATAGGATTTTTTGGGTATGAGACTAACCAGTGACGGCTGAAAGCAGTCATAGCTGTAGAACTCACAGATACCTTCGTTTTGACTGGTTATGGCTCCCGTAACTCTAAACGAGCCAAGAGTTATGGCCCTCCGAAGAATCGATATCCACAGCGTGCAACATGTATGGTGCAAGGTGCAACATCCGTCCAAAATGACGAAACAGTGCCGTACGACCTTTATAAATGAGTGCATGGATTTGAAACATTGCAGTACCATGGTGCACCACTCTCCGGCGATGGTAAATCATCGACCAGCTACGGGGATCCCGTTTTACAGAAAAAATCCACGTGACGAAAAAACGAAGGGTAAAAAACTTCCTTGACCAGATTGAGGTTCGGATAGGATTTTTTGGGTATGAAACTAACCAGTGACGGCTGAAAGCCGTCATAGCCGTAGTACTCACAGATACCTTCGTTTTGACTGGTTATGGCTCCCGTAACTCCAAACGAGCCAAGAGTTATGGCCCTTTGATTAATCGATATCCATAGGGTGCAACATCTACGGTGCAAGGTGCAACATCCGTCCAAAATGACGAAACCGTGCCGTACGACCTTTAGAAATGGATGCATGGATTTGAAACGATGCAGTACCATGGTGCACCACTCTCCAGCGATGGTAAATCATTGACCAGCCACGGGGATCCCGTTTTACAGAAAAAATCCACGAGACGAAAAAACGAAGGGTAAAAAACTTCCTTGACCCGATTGAGGTTCGGATAGGATTTTTTGGGTATGAAACTAACCAGTGACGGCTGAAAGCCGTCATAGCTGTAGAACTCACAGATACCTTCGTTTTGACTGGTTATGGATCCCGTAACTATAAACGAGCCAAGAGTTATGGCCCTCCGAAGAATCGATATCCATAGGGTGCAACATCTACGGTGCAAGGTGCAACATCCGTCCAAAATGACGAAACAGTGTCGTACGAACTTTAGAAATGAGTGCATAGATTTGAAACATTGCAGTACCATAGTGCACCACTCTCCAGCGATGGTAAATCATAGACCAGCCACGGGGATCCCGTTTTACAGAAAAAATCCACGTGACGAAAAAACGAAGGGTAAAAAACTTCCTTGACCAGATTGAGGTTCGGATAGGATTTTTTGGGTATGAAACTAACCAGTGACGGCTAAAAGCCGTCATAGCTGTAGAACTCACAGATACCTTCGTTTTGACTGGTTATGGCTCCCGTAACTCTAAACGAGCCAAGAGTTATGGCCCTCCGATTAATCGATATCCATAGGGTGCAACATCTACGGTGCAAGGTGCAACATCTGTCCAAAATGAAGAAACCGTGCCGTACGACCTTTAGAAATGGGTGCATGGATTTGAAACGGTGCAGTACCATGGTGCACCACTCTCCAGCGATGGTAAATCATTGACCAGCAACGGGGATCCCGTTTTACAGAAAAAATCCACGTGACGAAAAAACGAAGGGTAAAAAACTTCCTTGACCCGATTGAGGTTCGGATAGGATTTTTTGGGTATGAAACTAACCAGTGACGGCTGAAAGCCATCATAGCTGTAGAACTCACAGATACCTTCGTTTTGACTGGTTATGGCTCCCGTAAATCTAAACGAGCCAAGAGTTATGGCCCTCCGAATAATCGATATCCATAGGGTGCAACATCTACGGTGCAAGGTGCAACATCCGTCCAAAATGACGAAACCGTGCCGTACGACCTTTAGAAATGGGTGCATGGATTTGAAATGGTGCAGTACCATGGTGCACCACTCTCCAGCGATGCTAAATCATTGACCAGCCACGGGGATCCCGTTTTTACAGAAAAATCCACGTGACGAAAAAACAAAGGGTAAAAAACTTCCATGACCCGATTGAGGTTCGGATAGGATTTTTTGGGTATGAAACTAACCAGTGATGGCTGAAAGCGATCATAGCTGTAGAACTCACAGATACCTTCGTTTTGACTGGTTATGGCTCCCGAAACTCTAAACGAGCCAAGAGTTATGGCCCTCCGAATAATCGATATCCATAGGGTGCAACATCTACGGTGCAAGGTGCAACATCCATCCAAAATGACGAAACCGTGCCGTACGACCTTTAGAAATGGGTGCACGGATTTGTAACGGTGCAGCACCATGGTGCACCACTCTCCAGAGATGGTAACTCATAGACCAGCCACGGGGATCCCGTTCTACAGAAAAATTACACGTGACGAAAAAACGAAGGGTAAAAAACTTCCTTGACCCGATTGAGGTTCGGATAGGATTTTTTGGGTATGAAACTAACAAGTGACGGCTGAAAGCCGTCATAGCTGTAGAATTCACAGGTAACTTCGTTTTGACTGGTTATGGATCCCGTAACACTAAACAAGCCAAGAGTTACGGCCTTCCGAATAATCGATATCCATAGGGTGCAACATCTACGGTGCAAGGTGCAACATCCGTCCAAAATGACGAAACCGTGTCGTACGACCTTTAGAAATGGGTGCATGGATTTGAAACAGTGCAGTACTATGGTGCACCACTCTCCAGCGATGGTAAATCATTGACCAGCCACGGGGATCCCCTTTTACAGAAAAAATCCACGTGACAAAAAAACGAAGGGTAAAAAACTTCCATGACCCGATTGAGGTTCGGATAGGATTTTTTGGGTATGAAACTAACCAGTGATGGCTGAAAGCCATCATAGCTGTAGAACTCACAGATACCTTCGTTTTGACTGGTTATGGCTCCCGTAACTCTAAACGATCCAATAGTTATGGCCCTCCGAATAATCGATATCCACAGGGTGCAACATTTACGGTGCAAGGTGCAACATCCGTCCAAAATGACGAAACAGTGCCGTACGACCTTTAGAAATGGGTGCGTGGATTTGAAACGGTACAGTACCATGGTGCACCACTCTCCAGCGATGGTAAATCATTGACCAGCCACGGGGATCCCGTTTTACAGAAAAAATCCACGTGACGAAAAAACGAAGGGTAAAAAGCTTCCATGACCCGATTGAGGTTCGGATAGGATTTTTTGGGTATGAAACTAACCAGTGACGGTTGAAACCGTCATAGCTGTAGAACTCACAGATACCTTCGTTTTGACTGGTTATGGCTCCCGTATCTCTAAAAGAGCCAAGAGTTATGGCCCTCTGAAAAATCGATATCCACAGGGTGCAACATCTACGGTGCAAGGTGCAACATCCGTCCAAAATGACGAAACAGTGTCGTACGACCTTTAGAAATGGGTGCATGGATTTGAAACGGTGCAGTACCATGGTGAACCACTCTCCAGCGATGGTAACTCAAAGACCTGCCACGGGGATCCCGTTTTACAGAAAAAATCCACGTGACGAAAAAACGAAGGGTAAAAAACTTCCTTGACCCGATTGAGGTTCGGATAGGATTTTTTGGATACGAAACTAACCAGTGACGGCTGAAAGCGGTCATAGCTGTAGAACTCACAGATACCTTCGTTTTGACTGGTTATGGCTCCCGTAACTCTAAATGAGCCAAGAGTTATGGCCCTCCGAAAAATCGATATCCACAGGGTGCAACATCTACGGTGCATGGTGCAACATCCGTCCAAAATGACGAAACAGTGCCGTACGACCTTTAGAAATGAGTGCATGGATTTGAAACATTGCAGTACCATGGTGCACCACTATCCAGCGATGGTAAATCATAGACCAGCCACGGGGATCTCGTTTTACAGAAAAAATCCACGTGACGAAAAAACGAAGGGCAAAAAACTTCCTTGACCCGATTAAGGTTCGGATAGGATTTTTTGGGTATGAAACTAACCAGTGACGGCTGAAAGCCGTCATAGCTGTAGAACTCACAGATACCTTCGTTTTGACTAGTTATGGCTCTCGTAACTCTAAACGAGCCAAGAGTTATGGCCCTCCGAAGAATCGATATCCACAGGGTGCAACATCTACGGTGCAAGGTGCAACATCCGTCCAAAATGACGAAACAGTGCCTTACGACCTTTAGAAATGAGTGCATGGATTTGAAACATTGCAGTACCATGGTGCACCACTCTCCAGCGATGGTAAATCATAGACCAGCCACGGGGATCCCGTTTTACAGAAAAAATCCACGTGACGAAAAAACGAAGGGTAAAAAACTTCCATGACCCGATTGAGGTTCGGATAGGATTTTTGGGTATGAAACTAACCAGTGACGGCTGAAAGCTGTAATAGCTGTAGAACTCACAGATACCTTCGTTTTGACTGGTTATGGCTCCCGTAACTCTAAACGACCCAAGAGTTATGGCCCTCCGAAGAATCGATATCCACAGGGTGCAACATCTACGGTGAAAGGTGCAACATCCGTCCAAAATGACGAAACAGTGCCGTACGACCTTTAGAAATGAGTGCATGGATTTGAAACATTGCAGTACCATGGTGCACCACTCTTCAGCGATGGTAAATCATAGACCAGCCACGGGGATCCCGTTTTACAGAAAAAATCCACGTGACGAAAAAACGAAGGGTAAAAAACTTCCTTGACCCGATTGAGTTTCGGATAGGATTTTTTGGGTATGACACTAACCAGTGACGGCTGAAAGCCGTCATAGCTGTAGAACTCACAGATACCTTCGTATTGACTGGTTATGGCTCCCGTAACTCTAAACGAGCCAAGAGTTATGGCCCTCCGAAGAATCGATATCCACAGGGCGCAACATCTACGGTGCAAGGTGCAACATCCGTCCAAAATGACGAAACAGTTCCGTACGACCTTTAGAAATGAGTACATGGATTTGAAACATTGCAGTACCATGGTGCACCACTCTCCAGCGATGGTAAATCATAGACCAGCCACGGGGATCCCGTTTTACAGAAAAAATCCACGCGACGAAATAACGAAGGGTAAAAAACTTCCTTGACCAGATTGAGGTTCGGATAGGATTTTTTGGGTATGAAACTAACCAGTGACGGCTGAAAGCTGTCATTGCTGTAGAACTCACAGATACCTTCGTTTTGACTGGTTATTGCTTCCGTAACTCTAAACGAGCCAAGAGTTATGGCCCTCCGGTTAATCGATATCCACAGGGTGCAACATCTACGGTGCAAGGTGCAACATCCGTCCAAAGTGACGAAACAGTGCCGTACGACCTTTAGAAATGGGTGCATGGATTTGAAACGGTGCAGTACCATGGTGCACCACTCGCCAGCGATGGTAACTCATAGACCAGCCACGGGGATCCCGTTTTACAGAAAAATTCCACGTGACGAAAAAACGAAGGGTAAAAAACTTCCTTGACCCGATTGAGGTTCGGATAGGATTTTTTGGGTATGAAACTAACCCGTGACGGCTGAAAGCCGTCATAGCTGTAGAACTCACAGATACCTTCGTTTTGACTGGTTATGGCTCCCGTAACTCTAAACGGGCAAAGAGTTATGGCCCTCCGAATAATCGATATCCACAGGGTGCAACATCTATGGTGCAAGGTGCAACATCCGTCCAAAATGACGAAACAGTGCCGTACGACCTTTAGAAATGGGTGCATGGATTTGAAACGGTGCAGTACCATGGTGAACCACTCTCCAGCGATGGTAACTCATAGACCAGCCACGGGGATCCCGTTTTACAGAAAAAATCCACGTGACGAAAAAACGAAGGGTAAAAAACTTCCTTGACCCGATTGAAGTTCGGATAGGATTTTTTGGGTATGAAACTAACCAATGACGGCTAAAAGCTGTCATAGCTGTAGAACTCACAGATACCTTCGTTTTGACTGGTTATGGCTCCCGTAACTCTAAACGAGCCAAGAGTTATGGCCCTTCGAAGAATCGATATCAACAGGGTGCAACATCTACGGTGCAAGGTGCAACATCCGTCCAAAATGACGAAACTGTGCCGTACGACCTTTATAAATGGGTGCATGGATTCGAAACGGTGCAGTACCTTGGTGAACCACTCTCCAGCGATGGTAACTCATAGACCAGCCACGGAGATCCCGTTTTACAGAAAAATTCCACGTGACGAAAAAACGAAGGGTAAAAAACTTCCTTGACCCGATTGAGGTTCGGATAGGATTTTTTGGGTATGAAACTAACCAATGACAGCTGAAAGCTGTCATAGCTGTAGAACTCACAGATAACATCGTTTTGACTGGTTATGGCTCCCGTAACTCTAAACGAGCCAAGAGTTATGGCCCTCCGAAGAATCGATATCCACAGGGAGCAACATCTACGGTGCAAGGTGCAACATCCGTCCAAAATGACGAAACAGTGCCGTACGACCTTCAGAAATGAGTTCATGGGTTTGAAACATTGCAGTACCATGGTGCACCACTCTCCAGCGATGGTAAATCATAGACCAGCCATGGGGATCCCGTTTTACAGAAAAAATCCATGTGACGAAAAAACGAAGGGTAAAAAACTTCCTTGACCCGATTGAGGTTCGGATAGGATTTTTTGGGTATGAAACTAACCAGTGATGGCTGAAAGCTGTCATAGCTGTTATACTCACAGATACCTTCATTTTGACTGGTTATGGCTCCCGTAACTCTAAACGAGCCAAGAGTTATGGCCCTCCGAAGAATCGATATCCACAGGGTGCAACATCTACGGTGCAAGGTGCAACATCCATCCAAAATGACGAAGCAGTGCCGTACGACCTTTAGAAATGAGTTCATGGATTTGAAACATTGCAGTACCATGGTGCACCACTCTTCAGGGATGGTAAATCATAGACAAGCCATGGGGATCCCGTTTTACAGAAAAAATCCACGTGACGAAAAAACGAAGGGTAAAAATCTTCCTTGACCCGATTGAGCTTCGGATAGGATTTTTTGGGTATGAAACTAACCTGTGACGGCTTAAAGCTGTCATAGCTGTAGAACAAACAGATACCTTCGTTTGACTGGTAATGGCTCCCGTAACTCTAAACGAGCCAAGAGTTATGGCCCTCCGAATAATCGATATCCACAGGGTGCAACATCTACGGTGCAAGGTGCAACATCAGTCCAAAATGACGAAACAGCGCCGTACGACCTTTAGAAATTGGTGCATGGATTTGAAACAGGGCAGTACCATGGTGAACCACTCTCCAGCGATGGTAACTCATAGACCAGCCATGAGGATCCCGTTTTACAGAAAAATTCCACGTGACGAAAAAACGAAGGGTAAAAAACTTCCTTGACCCGATTGAGGTTCGGATAGGATTTTTTGGGTATGAAACTAACCAGTGACGGCTGAAAGCCGTCATAGCTGTAGAACTCACAGATACCTTCGTTTTGACTGGTTATGGCTCCCGTAACTCTAAACGAGCCAAGAGTTATGGCCCTCCGAATAATCGATATCCACAGGGTGCAACATCTACGGTGCAAGGTGCAACATCCGTCCAAAATGACGAAACCGTGCCGTACGACCTTTATAAATGGGTGCATGGATTTGAAACGGTGCAGTACCTTGGTGCACCACTCTCCAGCGATGGTAAATCACTGACCAGCCACGGGGATCCCGTTTTTAGAGAAAAAATCCACGTGACGAAAAAACGAAGCGTAAAAAACTTCCATGGCCCGATTGAGGTTCGGATAGGATTTTTTGTGTATGAAACTAACCAGTGACGGCTGAAAGCCGTCATAGCTGTAGAACTCAGAGATACGTTCGTTTTGACTGGTTATGGCTCCCGTAACTCTAAACGAGCCAAGAGTTATGACCCTCCGAAGAATCGATATCCACAGGGTGCAACATCTACGGTGCAAGGTGCAACATCCGTCCAAAATGACGAAACAGTGCCGTACGACCTTTAGAAATGAGTGCATGGATTTGAAACATTGCACTACCATGGTGCACCACTCTCCAGCGATGGTAAATCATAGACCAGCCACAGGGATCCCGTTTTACAGAAAAAATCCACGTGACGAAAAAACGAAGGGTAAAAAACTTCCTGCACCCAATTGAGGTTCGGATAGGATTTTTTAGGTATGAAACTAACCAGTGACGGCTAAAAGCCGTCATAGCTGTAGAACTCACAGATACCTTCGTTTTGACTGGTTATGGCTCCCGTAACTCTAAACGAGCCAAGAGTTATGGCCCTCCGAATAATCGATATCCATAGGGTGCAACATCTACGGTGCAAGGTGCAACATCCGTCCAAAATGACGAAACCGTGCCGTACGACCTTTAGAAATGGGTGCATGGATTTGAAACGGTGCAGTACCATGGTGCACCACTCTCTAGCAATGGTAAATCATTGACCAGCCACGGGGATCCCGTTTTACAGAAAAAATCCACATGACGAAAAAACGAAGGGTAAAAAACTTCCATTACCCGATTGAGGTTCGGATAGGATTTTTTGGGTATGAAACTAACCAGTGATGGCTGAAAGCTGTCATAGCTGTAGAACTCACATATACCTTCGTTTTGACTAGTTATGGCTCCCGTAACTCTAAACGAGCCAAGAGTTATGGCCCTCCGAATAATCGATATCCACAGGGTGCAACATCTACGGTGCAAGGTGCAACATCCGTCCAAAATGATGAAACAGTGCCGTACGACCTTTAGAAATGGGTGCATGGATTCGAAACAGTGCAGTACCACGGTGCACCACTCTCCAGCGATGGTAACTCATAGACCAGCCACGGGGATCCCGTTTTACAGAAAAATTCCACGTGACGAAAAAACGAAGGGTAAAAAACTTCCTTGACCCGATTGAGGTTCGGTTAGGATTTTTTGGGTATGAAACTAACCCGTGACGGCTAAAAGCCGTCATAGCTGTAGAACTCACAGATACCTTCGTTTTGATTGGTTATCGCTCCCGTAACTCTAAACGAGCCAAGAGTTATGGCCCTCCGAATAATCGATATCCACAGGGTGCAACATCTACGGTGCAAGGTGCAACATCCGTCCAAAATGACGAAACAGTGCCGTACGACCTTTAGAAATGGGTGCATGGATTTGAAACGGTGCAGTACCATGGTGAACCACTCTCCAGCGATGGTAACTCATAGACCAGCCACGGGGATCCCGTTTTACAGAAAAAATCCACGTGACGAAAAAACGAAGGGTAAAAAACTTCCTTGACCCGATTGAGGTTCGGATAGGATTTTTTGGGTATGAAACTAACCAATGACGGCTGAAAGCCATCATAGGTGTAGAACTCACAGATACCTTCGATTTCACTGGTTATGGCTCCCGTAACTCTAAACAAGCCAAGAGTTATGGCCCTCCGAAGAATCGATATGCACAGGGTGCAACATCTACGGTGCAAGGTGCAACATCCATCCAAAATGACGAAACAGTGCCGTACGACCTTTAGAAATGAGTTCATGGATTTGAAACATTGCAGTACCATGGTGCACCACTCTCCAGCGATGGTAAATCATTGACCAGCCATGGGGATCCCGTTTTACAGAAAAAATCCACGTGACGAAAAAATGAAGGCTAAAAAATTTCCTTGACCCGGTTGAGGTTCGGATAGGATTTTTTGGGTATGAAACTAACCAGTGATAGCTGAAAGCTGTCATAGCTGTAGAACTCACAGATACCTTCGTTTTGACTAGTTATGGCTTCTGTAACTCTAAACGAGCCAAGAGTTATGGCCCTCCGAATAATCGATATCCATAGGGTGCAACATCTACGGTGCAAGGTGCAACATCCGTCCAAAATGTCGAAACAGTGCCGTACGACCTTTAGAAATGGGTGCATGGATTTGAAATGGTGCAGTACCATGGTGCACCACTCTTCAGCGATGGCAACTCATAGACCAGCCAAGGGGATCCCGTTTTACAGAAAAATTCCACGTGACGAAAAAACGAAGGGTAAAAAACTTCCTTGACCCGATTGAGGTTCGGATAGGATTTTTTGGGTATGAAACTAACCGGTGACGGCTGAAAGCCGTCATAGCTGTAGAACTCACAGATACCTTCGTTTTGACTGGTTATGGCTCCCGCAACTCTAAACGAGCCAAGAGTTATGGCCCTCCGAATAATCGATATCTATAGGGTGCAACATCTACGGTGCAAGGTGCAACATCCATCCAAATTGACGAAACCGTGCCGTACGACCTTTCAAAATAGATGCATGGATTTGAAACGGTGCTGTACCATGGTGCACCACTCTCCAGTGATGGTAAATCATTGACCAGCCACGGGGATCCCGTTTTCACAGAAAAACTCCATGTGACGGAAAAACGAAGGGTAAAAAACTTCCATGACCCGATTGAGGTTCGGATAGGATTTTTTGTGTATGAAACTAACCAGTGATGGCTGAAAGCCATCATAGCTGTAGAACTCACAGATACGTTCGTTTTGACTGGTTATGGCTCCCGTAACTCTAAACGAGCCAAGAGTTATGGCACTCCGAAGAATCGATATCCACAGGGTGCAACATCTACGGTGCAAGGTGCAACATCCGTCCAAAATGACGAAACAGTGTCGTACGACCTTTAGAAATGAGTGCATGGATTTGAAACATTGCAGTACCATGGTGCACCACTCTCCAGTGATGGTAAATCATAGACCAGACACAGGGATCCCATTTTACATAAAAAATCCACGTGATGAAAAAACGAAGGGTAAAAAACTTCCTTGACCCGATTGAGGTTCGGATAGGATTTTTTGGGTATGAAACTAACTAGTGACGGCTGAAAGCCGTCATAGATGTAGAACTCACAGATACCTTCGTTTTGACTGGTTATGGCTCCCGTAACTCTAAACGAGCCAAGAGTTATGGCCCTCCGAATAATCGATATCCATAGGGTGCAACATCTACGGTGCAAGGTGCAACATCCGTCCAAAATGACGAAACCGTGCCGTACGACCTTTAGAAATGGGTGCATAGATTTGAAACGCTGCAGTACCATGGTGCACCACTCTCCAGCGATGGTAAATCATTGACCAGCCACGGGGATCCCGTTTTACAGAAAAAATCCACGTGACGAAAAAACGAAGGGTAAAAAACTTCCATGACCCGATTGAGGTTCGGATAGGATTTTTTGGGTATGAAACTAACCAGTGATGGATGAAAGCTGTCATAGCTGTAGAACTCGCATATACCTTCGTTTTGACTGGTTATGGCTCCCGTAACTCTAAACGAGCCAAGAGTTATGGCCCTCCGAAGAATCGATATCCACAGGGTGCAACATCTATGGTGCAAGGTGCAACATCCGTCCAAAATGACGAAACCGTGCCGTACGACCTTTAAAAATGAGTGCATGGATTTGAAACGGTGCAGTACGATGGTGCACCACTCTCCAGCGATGGTAAATCATTGGCTAGCCACGGGGATCCCATTTTACAGAAAAAATCCACGTGACGAAAAAACGAAGGGTAAAAAACTTCCATGACCCGATTGAGGTTCGGATAGGATTTTTTGGGTATGAAACTAACCAGTGACGGCTGAAAGCTGTCATTGCTGTAGAACTCACAGATACCTTCGTTTTGACTGGTTATGGCTCCCGTAACTCTAAACGAGCCAAGAGTTATGGCCCTCCGGTTAATCGATATCCACAGGGTGCAACATCTACGGTGCAAGGTGCAACATCCGTCCAAAATGACGAAACAGTGCCGTACGACCTTTAGAAATGGGTGCATGGATTTGAAACGGTGCAGTACCATGGTGCACCACTCTCCAGCGATGGTAACTCATAGACCAGCCACGGGGATCCCGTTTTACAGCAAAATTCCACGTGACGAAAAAACGAAGGGTAAAAAACTTCCTTGACCCGATTGAGGTTCGGATAGGATTTTTGGGATATGAAACTAACCCGTGACGGCTGAAAGTCGTCATAGCTATAGAACTCACAGATACCTTCGTTTTGACGGGTTATGGCTCCCGTAACTCTAAACGAGCCAAGACTTATGGCCCTCCGAATAATCGATATCCACATGGTGCAACATCTACGGTGCAAGGTGCAACATCCGTCCAAAATGACGAAACAGTGCCGTACGACCTTTAGAAATGGGTGCATGGATTTGAAACAGTGCAGTACCATGGTGAACCACTCTCCAGCGATGGTAACTCATAGACCAGCCACGGGGATCCCGTTTTACAGAAAAAATCCAGGTGACGAAAAAACGAAGGGTAAAAGACTTCCTTGACCCGATTGAGGTTCGGATAGGATTTTTTGGGTATGAAACTAACCAGTGACGGCTTAAAGCTGTCATAGCTGTAGAACACACAGATACCTTCGTTTGAGTGGTAATGGCTCCCGTAACTCTAAACGAGCCAAGAGTTATGGCCCTCCGAATAATCGATATCCACAGGGTGCACATCTACAGTGCAAGGTGCAACATCCGTCCAAAATGACGAAACAGTGCCGTACGACCTTTAGAAATGGGTGCATGGATTTGAAACGGTGCAGTACCATGGTGCACCACTCTCCAGCGATGGTAACTCATAGACCAGCCACGGGGATCCCGTTTTACAGAAAAATTCCACGTGTCGAAAAAACGAAGGGTAAAAAACTTCCTTGACCCGATTGAGGTTCGGATAGGATTTTTTGGGTATGAAACTAACCAGTGACGGCTGAAAGCCCTCATAGCTGTAGAACTCACAGATACCTTCGTTTTGACTGGTTATGGCTCCCGTAACTCTAAACGAGCCAAGAGTTATGGCCCTCCGAATAATCGATATCCATAGGGTGCAACATCTACGGTGCAAGGTGCAACATCCGTCCAAAATGACGAAACCGTGCCGTACGATCTTTAGAAATGTGTGCATGGATTTGAAACATTGCAGTACCATGGTGCACCACTCTCCAGCGATGGTAAATCATAGACCAGCTGTTTGCACCAAAATTGGTCACAACACTCTTCGGGAGTCGTTGAAGAGATAAAAATCAATAGTATGAACTGGATATGAATATTATCTAACAAAAACTCCAATCAACAGTAAAGGAAAATGCGTAGACAAGCGATTTAAAGTGGTTCGGCGTGTCGCCTACGTCCACTGTGAAGTTTTTTTGATATTTTATTGATTCTCTTTCAATGTTTACAAGTTGTTACAGCGATCAACAGCAAGTTACAACTGGAAATTCGAAATCAGTAGTGAAATTGTGATGGAGATGTCAATCCAGCAGAGTCTGGGCGCTTGAGAGTCAGTAGATCCCGAAGGTCCCTTTTCTGTTGGCCCTGGAGCTCTATTTATAGGCGTAGGCAGCTGGTATCTTGGTGAAAACTCGGGAGACCACTTCTGGCACGTGAGGGGGCCCACACGTACGGTCTCGGGAAGTTTGGGCCCACTTTGGCATCGGTTCGAACTCCATTCGAACCGATCAAGAATTCATCCAATCGAGGTGAAATTTGGCGTGGACATTCGTCAACATGTATGCAAGCATCTGTGAAAGTTTCATTGCATTTGGATCAGTAGGTTAAGAGATATGTTGGGTTCGAAATGGACTTCACGGCAAGGCTGTTTGGTTCGAACCCCTGTTACTTGAAACGATGGTTTCGAAACCAGTGTGGCACGCGACTTCGTGGTGACGTGGAGCGCAAGTTTCGAATCGATCCGGACTTCTCTCCGTGTTGACCGCTTCGACTCCGTGTATCTCGGTGATTTCGAACCGATGGAAGACACGTGGGTTGACCCAGTGGGTTCGAATAAGGCAACACAGGATGGGTTCGAAAATGGCATCAGGGATGGGTTCGAACGTGACTTCTGTGATGGGTTCGAAGATAGCTCTGTGATGGGTTCGAACTTGACTTCAGGGATGGGTTCGAACGAAGCTTATGGATGGCTTCGAAGCACGGCTTTGGCGATGGGTTCGAACTTGCGTTCCTTGGATGCGTACGAGCTCTGCAAACCCTCCATGGATACAAGGCACATGGATTCGAAAACAGTGGAGTCGAAGGTGACGGTGTCGAACCCATGGGGATTCGAAGGGTTCGAAGACAACCATCATCGTGGGTTCGAAACCCAGGCTTTCCCCTTCAAATTGAATCGATCATAACTCGAGCGTATGAACTCGGATTGCCTTGAAATTTGAAATGCTGACTCTTGTGGTCTTTCTCGCCGTGTCCTATCAATTGTAGCTCAATCTGGACCAGGATAAAATTCAGTGATATCCATGGCGAAAGGAAGTATGATCAACCTCTGAGGTGAACTGTCCTTCGTTTTTCGATCAATCTTTTGGTATCGCGGCTCTGCCAAAAAGCGGGATAACATTTTGCCCCCCAAAGTACGTCTTGTGGGAACATGACGTGCTTTGAATAGCCGCCATTTCTCTCTGAACAACCATTGCTCTTTTTTTTGTTGAAACTCGTATGCTGTAATGCTGTAACCTTGAGTTGATATGATTGATTGCTGTATAATAGTGCTTAGCCGTTGGCTGTTGCATTTGTAACAGGATGACTGTTTGATCCCTGTGAATATTCAAAATCGAATGTTAATCCGACATGTATGCACATATGTTAATATGATCCTTGTTAACGTCGTGCGTCCACGAGTCGTTGTCGGTTTGGTTCGCTATAGAATTTCGTATCGATTCTCTCCTGAACCGATTTTGAAATTTGAATTGAGACAACGCCTGATGGTTGTTTTGAATAGTTACTTCGTATCGATCCTCTCCTGAACCGATATTGAAGGTTGAAAAAATTGAATTTGTATTGCGCAAGTGTGATGTTTCGAACCGATGTATTTGAGCATTAATGGGTTCGAAATCCAAATTTGTATGGATGCAATATGTCCGTGCAATGATGGGTTGTGTAAATATGAGATTTCGAGTCGATGCGTTGGAGCATGGATGGATTCGAAATTGACATTCGACACAACGGAGTACACTCGTGTCATGGTGGGTAAGAAGTTGACTTTCGAACCGATGTTAAAAGATGGAGCATACTTTGTGCTGTGATGGTTTCGAAACTTGCATTCGAACCGATGTGAGAGGATGGTTTCGAACAAGTAGTTCGTTTCGGTGGGTTCGAAACTGATCTTCGAACCGATGACTTGGATGGGTACGAAACTATTGTTTCACGGCAGTTGTCTGTGTGCGTCACATGATGGAGCCTCAAGCATTTGGGTTCGAAGGTTTCGAAACGACTCTGAATTCTGACCTGTTGTAAACGGTCACCTTTACTGGAACTCGAATCGCCCCGGTCATCTCCTACCCCCCATATAAATAGCAGTGGGCCTGCCACCTTTTCACTTTTTACTTTTACTTTCGCTTGCTCTCTGCATCGTCTCGAAGCTTCAAAAGAGAAAAACTGCGTCGCGTTTTCGAATCCATCAAGATCTAAGATTTAAATCTCTCGAATCCATTGCTTTAACTAGGTAATTAGCCTCGGATTCAAGCGACGAAGCTATTTCGAACCTATTTCTCTTCATCGATTGCATAGCTTCGAGATTGACAAAACCAGATCTGGTTTGGGAGGGTTTCGAATCGATGTGTGGGCTCGAGTTCGAACCGAAGACGGTGGTGTCTCTTCATTAGATTTCGAATCGATCCTTGGAATGCCCTTGTTGGGATGCGTAGTTCGCACCGATTGAGGGTTTCGAGCGGTTGTTTCGAATCGATGGACTCGAAACCATAGGCTATCGGTTCGAAGTGCGTCTAACTGCATGGCTTCGAAACGATGTCAGGATGGGTTCGAACGCATGGGTTCGAAGCAACGTCATGATGGTTTCGAACGCGTGGGTTCGAAAGAAGTTTGGATGGGTTCGAAGGAAGAGCAGTTCGGTTGGGTTCGAACGAAGTCTCTGTGATGGTTTCGAACCCTATATGATGGATTCCAAAATTTGAAAATTTTTCTAAGTACAACTCCGACGAGCTTCATTCTTGCATACTTGGACTTGAATATTGAACTGCATACTTGACTTGCCTTTTGAAGCTCGTTGATGGAACTATAACAACTTCTATTCGAACCGACTTCCATCATATAAGTGATTTAGTGATGACGGTCAGCAATGACGGTCATTATAGCTGGACTCTGTAGCTTTGTCGTTTGCATATCTACTTTAACTCTGCAACATTTATTCAAGTAATGCATGGCACGGTACCACACACATTCATACACGTTACACTGGGGAACACACGGGTTCTTTGTCGTCTAACGATGGTTTCTCATGAGTTAGCTAGTTATGGAACCTTCAAGTTCGCAGCAGCAAGAGATGCGAGGTACAGTCTCTCCGAGGCTAGAGGTTCCGGATATAGATCCTGAGATCATCGGTCCAGCTCCGGACGAACTTCCTGATGCGTCGTTCATTGCTAATCCATCGGATTCCGTTCCATCGAATATCTCTGAAGACATGTTGGGGAGAATATGTTTGAGGCACGGCCTGTCACTGGACGATGTGTTACTGCCGGGGCCAAACGATAGACCACATAATCCGCCGGAAGGGTATACAGCATTTAACCGCCACGCGTGTGCGGCCGGGACACTTCCCCCGTTCAACGAGTATATAAGAGAAGTGTTGTCGTTTTTGAGGATCGCCCCATCTCAGTTGCACCCGAACGGATATGCGTCGATTAATAGCTTGTTCATTGCATTTATGGAATATCTCCATCGACCGCCACTTCCAATCGAAATTAGATACTTGTTTAACTTCAAAACTCGGGGTGATTATCCCTCTTTCACATTTATGGAAGCAGTGAGGAATTGTCAAGTGGTCACCGGATCCTGGACAAGGCTGAGTTACTATAGGGCGGAATGGTTTTATGTCAGATGTCCTCCAGGATTTGCTCGACGGTGGTTATTCAGACGTGAGTATATAACCGAGTTCTCAAATGGTTACTACGACTATTGCAGCCGAAGTGGGACTTATATTAAATTCTTAAATTTTACAGCAACAATCCCGCGACCCGAAGGTGAAGAGTTCAGGGAGATGGTGCGAGTACTTCGGGAAGTCCCGAGTGAAGATAGGGACATCGAGTTGCTTTTGACCGATAGGAATCTACGGACATATGGGTTGATTGAACGAGGGCAGAGCATAAGATTTGAAGTGGCGCTAAAGATCGTTTCTAAAAAACGAGCCAAACATAAGAAGCCCGAAGTTGTCGTAGCCGAGGAGGCTGATTCTAAAAGAACAGATACTGACGATGAGCCGCTGACCGAGCCTACGGATGTTGCTTTGGAAGTCGCGGAGCAGAGAAAAGGCAAGGCTGCTATGGTTGAGTCAACTAAGCGGGGGAGACGAAAATCGGTCGTCACGGCCCGACCCTTTCCTGGAGTTAGAATTTCTGAGATGTCTCCTCCACGAACTGAAAGTCTTTTCGAAGGGCTGGCCGACATTCCAATCCCGGAAGATGTGTCTTTTCAACATGATGTCGGGTTGGAGGAGTTTCATCGCACTTTAGAATTGAACGAGCCTCTTATTACTAGTGAGGTCGACACTTCTGGTTGGTCGGGGGGAAATGCATATTCATACACATTTCACGACACTGCATAAACTTTGACTGTAAACTACCTGTTTCGAAGAGTGATTAATTCGATTTTATTTTGCTTTGCAGATACTATGTCAAAGCGGGGTTCAATGCTTGGGAGTCTTCGACATGCCCGCAAGTCTTCTTATTATGATTCGCGCAGGCGAGAGGGAGATAGAGATTATGATCAGGGACGCCCTGGGTATTACGACCAGGGACGTTCCGGATATTCTAGTCATGAGAGATATGACTCGGACAGGGGCCATAGGCGTCGATCTCGATCGCGTACCCCTCCTCCTTCCAGAGAGCCTGTACAGCCCCCCGTTCGTGTCCCTCGTGATTCTTCTCGACATGCGTCGGTTTCTCAAGCTTCTGCATCTGAGGTGACGGCGCCGATGGTTGCGGAGGAAACTCCTACTGAAATCTCGGGGGAAGGAGCGATCAGGCTTGCGCAACTGAAGAGGGAGTTCCCGAATATCTGCTTCGACAATTATGTCTTTCCCCCGAACTTGAAAAGAATCCCACCGGAGGCCGAGCGGTGGGCGCTTGACTATGTGCATGATTCTTACACACAATACAAAGTGTGGTCCAAGGCGGCCGAAAAAGCATCGGCGCTGGCTTTCGAACGAGCGGCCACCATTGAGAAGTTGCAAGCCGAGTTAGCAAAAAAAGATCGCATCATACAAGTGCTTAATACAGAAGCCGAATCATCCCGAAAATCAGAGATGGAGGCTCTTACAAAGGCCGATGAAGCTCAAGCGGCGATGGAAAGAATGAAAAAGGAACATTATGTTACGGTGGAAGACATGGGCCACCGGAACACTGTCGTCACTGCCGAGAGGGATGCGGCGTTAAAGGAACTCGATGAGCTCAAGGCTAAATTTGCCGAAATCGCCAAAGAAAGGGATGATGCGAATAAGGCGGCGCAAGAGGCATGCGAACAGGCCGTAGTGCTTCGCACCGAAAGAGATGCGGCAGTGGGGAAAGTTCAAGCAGTCGAGGCAGAGGTGGAGGATAAAGTTCAACACGCGGAGGCCCGGCTAGAGGCCGATATTGATGATTTGCTTATAACTTATAATGCCAACGTGTTAAAACACAGAAACTTGGCCTGGCTTCAGGATTATCCGGTTCATCTCCGCAGTGCTTGGGAACGATTGGTTGAGGAAGAGGAGGAAGCGCATCCGGGCGAATCGGTTGATCGATTCGAACTCGAGAATCGGCTGTTGACCGAGGATGAAAAGAAGGTCCTCCATGATGCTATCATTGCTCATGAGAGGGAGATGATGGGTGGTCATTCCCTGGAAGCTGGAGAGCGATCGGGTGTTGAGCACCATTCTGATGTTACTGAAGTCACCACATCGCCTCCGTCGGTGCCTGTATCTGCGGTCAGTTTGCCACCTGTTCCTGCTTACGACCCGGAGCAACCGCGCTTATCTCCTATTTATGAGCATACTTCCGAGGCCGTTCAGCTGTCTGCGAGCCAAACTGGGGAAGGTATTTCGAAGTTATCTCAAACGTTTTCTAAATAGAGAGTTTGTTTTGAAGAAGTTACTAATAACTTATTGTTTTTTGCTTAGTGACTCAAGAATCAAGTCAAAAGGATAAGGCCATCGCCACCGAGACTACTGCGGTATCGACCGAGGCGGCACAGGGGAGTGGATTGTCGCTTGAGGAACAAATGGTGAGCGAGCTGCTCGGTGAGCCGGGCGGTTTCTCCACGGACTTACCGTTTATCATCGTTAGTGATCCCCTGCCGACCTCAAGTTCTTCGATGCAGACTGCGGATGCCCCCAGCCAAGCCCAAGCAACTCGAGATGAGGAAATTTTGGCTGAAATCAACGCGGAGATAGAGGCTGCGGGGCACAGTGGTAGCGCCGGTGGCAGCACGGCGGCGCAGAGTCCAGCGCCTGCTAGGATAGTGTCGTCGGGTGGCACTGTCCCCTCTTCCGTCATAGATCCAGTCCCCCTTACTCCTCCGGCGGGAAGCCACCCTGTAGATTCGAGCTCTGAGGAGGATATCGATATCATGCCCCCAGCCGAAGAGTCACCGCCGAAGAGGAGGCACTCAAAAAGAATTTCTGTCGCTAGTGATTCGGATGATGATGAACCACTAGTAAGAAGAACAAAAAAGAAGAAGAAATAGAGTGGCTTTACAAGTAGATTTTTTGGTAGATAGGTACTTGTTTTTTTGTTTTTTGTTAGTAAGCCGTGTATAGATGCAGGTTCGGCCCCTGCTAGTAGGGCTTGTTTTTTGGAAGAACTCATTTGTACGTAAGTTCTTATTTTTAGTTAGTTGAAATAAACTTCAGTTTCTTTGTTTCAACTCTTGTTTTATTTGTGCTTAAGTACTTGCAGTGTCTTGCTTTCGGTCCGGTGTACTTGTGTTGTTTCTACCGTTTAAGTGGAGTTCGTTTTTATTCGCCAAGTCTGAAAATCTTGGTCACAAGTTGTGATTGATGAATGAACTGAACTTCGGACGTTGTATCACTTCGGTTAGTGATCGACACTTAGCTTTCGTGCCCCCCAGTTTTGGGGAACAACACTTGTATTTTTGATGGTTGATTGCACTGGTTGCAAATCTTAAGCACACGTCCGCATTCTGGAGACTTAGGATAATTTGAGATCGATAATCTGCTTTGCACTCCAGGAGTTTGAGAGTTATCGATGTTTGTATTGTGGTTCGCGCTTCGGGAACCTGGAATTGATGTTTACACTCCGCTTCACGCTCTGGGAACTGGGAGTTGATGTTGACATCTCAGTTCGCACTTCGGGAACTTCGAATTGTTGTTTTGTACTCCGATTTACGCTTTGGGAATCTGGAGTTAGCATCGATGCTTCGGTTCGCGCTCCGGGAACCTGCAATTTGTGTTTATACTTCATTGCATGCTTTGAGAACTTGGAGTTCGCATTGATGGGTTGGTTCGTACTCCGGGAACCTGGAATAGATGTTTATACTCCGATCCACACTCTGGAAAGTTGGAGTTAGCCGATAGATGGTCAGTCACACCTATTTGAGCCTTTTAGGAATTCGTTCGCACTCCGGGAACGATGGATTTGATGTTTATACTCCAATTCGCACTCTGGGAAGTCGGAGTCCGTTCGCACTCTGGGAACGATTTATTGGATGTTTATACTCCAATTCACGCTCTGGGAAGTTGGAGTCCGTTCGCACTCTGGGAACGATTTATTGGATGTTTATACTCCAATTCACACTCTGGGAAGTTGGAGTCCGTTCGCACTCTGGGAACGATTTATGGAATGTTTATACTCCAATTCACGCTGTGGGAAGTTGGAGTCCGTTCGCGCAGTGGGAATGAGTTATGGAATGTTTATACTCCAATTCACGCTGTGGGAAGTTGGAGTCCGTTCGCGCAGTGGGAACGAGTTGTGGAATGTTTATACTCCAATTCGCGTTCTAGGAAGTTGGAGTCCGTTCGCGCAGTGGGAACGAATTATTGAATGTTTATACTCCAATTCGCGTTCTAGGAAGTTGGAGTCCGTTCGCGCAGTGGGAACGAGTTATTGAATGTTTATACTCCAATTCGCGTTCTAGGAAGTTGGAGTCCGTTCGCGCAGTGGGAACGAGTTATTGAATGTTTATACTCCAATTCGCGTTCTAGGAAGTTGGAGTCTGTTCGCGCAGTGGGAACGAATTATTGAATGTTTATACTCCAATTCGCGTTCTAGGAAGTTGGAGTCCGTTCGCGCGGTGGGAACGAATTATGAAATGTTTATACTCCAATTCACGCTGTGGGAAGTTGGAGTCCGTTCGCGCTCTGGGAACGAATTGTGGAATGTTTATACTCCAATTCGCGCTGTGGGAAGTTGGAGTCCGTTCGCGCGGTGGGAACGAATTTTGGAATGTTTATACTCCAATTCGCGCTGTGGGAAGTTGGAGTTATTTGTAGGACTGTCGTGTGTCAGTCCAGTTCAGCCTTTGATGTGTTGGCTTGCCCCCGAGCTGGGGTTTCACTTAGTGAGTGGTCGGTTGTATCGCAGTCACTCGTTATTTGAATAAACTCCATTAATTGATGGAATTTAGCTCTTCGTGTGTCGTGATTGTTGAACGTTGCATTCGGTGAATCACACAGCTCTAGCTTGAAGAGATAATGTTTTATTGCTGAAATAAGAAAATATGGCAAAGTCAGTGCCTTATTACAAAATCAAATTTCAGAATGTAAAGGAAATTGCAAAGTATTCATAGACAGAATGAGCCTGTCATGTGTGACAGTGACGAAGATCGTCGTCGTTCCAGGCTCCTGAGAAAGTAGGTCCGCCATTGATGGCGTTTATCACCAATCTCCCGCGAGGACCATTGGAGTCCTCATGTCTCGGTCGATCGGGTTCATTGTTTTGATTTGATGGACCTGCTTCCCTGGGTTGCGGTGTCCGCACAAATCGATCAAGCTTCCTTTCCCTGATCAGTTTTTCAACGAGATCCTGCAAGTGACGACACTCGTTTGTATCGTGCCCGTAGTTTTCATGGAACCTGCAAAACTTTCCTGTTTGGATTTGTCTTTCTGACGACGGTCTCGGAGCAGGTTTTTCATATTGAATTGTACTACGGGTTTGTAAATACAAGTCCTCCAGTGAAGTATTCAAAGGAGTATAATTGTCAAACATCGGATGTTTGCGTGGCGGGCCACGATTTTGATCTTGTTTTTTAATTTGATTCACGCTCTCTCTTCGCCGAGCTTGCTTATTTTTGACGTTCAACTGAACTTTTTCGGAGCTCTCACCGGATTGTTTAATGGCAACATTGCTTTGGATCCCTTCTGTACTTGGTTTTGCATCGGTTTGCTTCCTAGACTGTTTCGCGTCTTCCCGTCTCAAGAATTGAGCTGCCTTGGCGTGGAAACGGTCCAACGATGCAGGTGGTTTTCCGGCTAACCAATTGCCGAACTCAGAATCGGGGTCGATCCCCTTAGTCAGCGCCATAAGGATGGAATTATCGTTCGGATTGCTGATCTCTGCGCATGCAGTATGGAATCTCTCTAAGTAGTGTCTGAGTGTCTCTCCGGGAGCCTGAGCGACACTAGACAGAGTGTTGACATCTTTGGGTCTTGCGACATGCATGCGGAATTGCTCAACGAATTTTGTAGCTAACTGGTCGAATGAAGAGATGGATCGAGGTGGCAATCGAGTGAACCACATGGTAGCGATGCCCCCCAGGGATATGGGGAAACTTCGACACTTTACTGCGTCGTCAGCACGGGCAGCAGTCATCGACCATTCATATTTTAGAATATGTTGGTTGGGGTCGGAGTTTCCTTCGTACATGGGTAGCGTTGGCATTCTAAATCGCCGTGGGGGTTCAGCAGTAAGGATATCGTCCGTAAAAGGAGTGTGACTTCGGGAGACTCCCCAGTCGTCATTCGTGAATCCTTGGCCCTCACGGATCATTTGACGTATCATAGTGGAAAGATCCGGCATGTGCGCGTTCTGTGCGGCTTGTGCCGGAGTACGATTACGTTCCATGCTCTGTGGTTGGACCGGATATTGTTGACGGTCCAAGCTTTGCCTTCTTGGCACATAGTCTTCTGGGACGTATGGTTCAGGAGTGCGTCCGTCATGACGACGGTTCGGGTCCGACTGATCTTGAACGTCGACCCCGGGTTCAGCCGCAACGTCAGTAGTGCGGTACTCGGTAGTATGGTGAGGGATGGCACCTCCTCGGGAGGAGGGCCCGGCTTGGAAGCTAGCCGATGGACCAACTCTCAGTTGTCCAACGGTCAGTGTTGGTTGATCTCCAGCAGTTGGCATGCGATTCCCATCTAGCCGGGGTCGTGGAGGTCGATTGTGATAATCAGAAGATGAAGAACTCTCGCTGGAGGAACGAGACACGTGGTCTCTCTTGAATCTCTTTCGCTTCTGGCGATCCAATTTGTTGATTAGTTCAGCGTTAGCGCGTAGCTGTTCTTCTAGTTGTTGCCGACTCTGGGTCAGCTCTTGGATAAGCGACTGCAACTCTTGTCGGGTAACCGGAGCAGAGGGTTCCGAGTGTGCAGTAGCATCCTGATTAGGTGGAGGCAGAGTTACAGGATTCTGTCGATCCTGTTCTTCCTGATTGACGGCGTTAGAAGTGGTTCTTGTGCTAACCATCTCGAACGTTGGATTCCTTTCCCTAGACTTTTGCAAATCTGAATAGAATGGAAGGAATTTGAATTCAAAGATCAGGATCTCTCTCTTAGATTTATTCAATCCGGTATCGATGACAGATCCAACGAGCAGGAGAAAAGCTGGGTTTTCTCAGTGAAAGCACCAAAGTGTTTGCACCAAAATTGGTCACAACACTCTTCGGGAGTCGTTGAAGAGATAAAAATCAATAGTATGAACTGGATATGAATATTATCTAACAAAAACTCCAATCAACAGTAAAGGAAAATGCGTAGACAAGCGATTTATAGTGGTTCGGCGTGTCGCCTACGTCCACTGTGAAGTTTTTTTGATATTTTATTGATTCTCTTTCAATGTTTACAAGTTGTTACAGCGATCAACAGCAAGTTACAACTGGAAATTCGAAATCAGTAGTGAAATTGTGTTGGAGATGTCAATCCGGCAGAGTCTGGGCGCTTGAGAGTCAGTAGATCCCGAAGGTCCCTTTTCTGTTGGCCCTGGAGCTCTATTTATAGGCGTAGGCAGCTGGTATCTTGGTGAAAACTCGGGAGACCACTTCTGGCACGTGAGGGGGCCCACACGTACGGTCTCAGGAAGTTTGGGCCCACTTTGGCATCGGTTCGAACTCCATTCGAACCGATCAAGAATTCATCCAATCGAGGTGAAATTTGGCGTGGACATTCGTCAACATGTATGCAAGCATCTGTGAAAGTTTCATTGCATTTGGATCAGTAGGTTAAGAGATATGTTGGGTTCGAAATGGACTTCACGACAAGGTTGTTTGGTTCGAACCCCTGTTACTTGAAACGATGGTTTCGAAACCAGTGTGGCACGCGACTTCGTGGTGACGTGGAGCGCAAGTTTCGAATCGATCCGGACTTCTCTCCGTGTTGACCGCTTCGACTCCGTGTATCTCGGTGATTTCGAACCGATGGAAGACACGTTGGTTGACCCAGTGGGTTCGAATAAGGCAACACAGGATGGGTTCGAAAATGGCATCAGGGATGGGTTCGAACGTGACTTCTGTGATGGGTTCGAAGATAGCTCTGTGATGGGTTCGAACTTGACTTCAGGGATGGGTTCGAACGAAGCTTATGGATGGCTTCGAAGCACGGCTTTGGCGATGGGTTCGAATTTGCGTTCCTTGGATGCGTACGAGCTCTGCAAACCCTCCATGGATACAAGGCACATGGATTCGAAAATAGTGGAGTCGAAGGTGACGGTGTCGAACCCATGGGGATTCGAAGGGTTCGAAGACAACCATCATCGTGGGTTCGAAACCCAGGCTTTCCCCTTCAAATTGAATCGATCATAACTCGAGCGTATGAACTCGGATTGCCTCGAAATTTGAAATGCTGACTCTTGTGGTCTTTCTCGCCGTGTCCTATCAATTGTAGCTCAATCTGGACCAGGATAAAATTCAGTGATATCCATGGTGAAAGGAAGTATGATCAACCTCTGAGGTGAACTGTCCTTCGTTTTTCGATCAATCTTTTGGTATCGCGGCTTTGCCAAAAAGCGGGATAACACCAGCCACAGGGATCCCGTTTTACAGAAAAAATCCACGTGACGAAAAAACGAAGGGTAAAAAACTTCCATGACCCGATTGAGGTTCGGATAGGATTTTTTGTGTATGAAACTAACCAGTGACGGCTGAAAGCCATCATAGCTGTAGAACTCACAGATACGTTCGTTTTGACTGGTTATGGCTCCCGTAACTCTAAACGAGCCAAGAGTTATGGCCCTCCGAAGAATCGATATCCACAGGGTGCAACATCTACGGTGCAAGGTGCAACATCCATCCAAAATGACGAAACAGTGCCGTACGACCTTTAGAAATGAGTGCATGGATTTGAAACATTGCAGTACCATGGTGCACCACTCTCCAGCGATGGTAAATCATAGACCAGCCACAGGGATCCCGTTTTACAAAAAAAATCCACGTGACGAAAAAACGAAGGGTAAAAAACTTCCTTGACCCAATTGAGGTTCGGATAGGATTTTTTAGGTATGAAACTAACCAGTGACGGCTAAAATCCATCATAGCTGTAGAACTCATAAATACCTTCGTTTTGACTGGTTATGGCTCCCGTAACACTAAACGAGCCAAGAGTTATAGCCCTCCGAATAATCGATATCCATAGGATGCAACATCTACGGTGCAAGGTGCAACATCCGTCCAAAATGACGAAACCGTGCCGTACGACCTTTTGAAATGGGTGCCTGGATTTGAAACGGTGCAGTACCATGGTGCACCACTCTCCAGCGATGGTAAATCATTGACCAGCCACGAGGATCCCGTTTTACAGAAAAAATCCACGTGACGAAAAAACGAAGGGTAAAAAACTTCCATGACCCGATTGAGGTTCGGATAGGATTTTTTGGGTATGAAACTAACCAGTGACGGCTGAAAGCTGTCATTGCTGTAGAACTCACAGATACCTTCGTTTTGACTGGTTATGGCTCCCGTAACTCTAAACGAGCCAAGAGTTATGGCCCTCCGGTAAATCGATATCCACAGGGTGCAACATCTACGGTGCAAGGTGCAACATCCGTCCAAAATGACGAAACAGTGCCGTACGACCTTTAGAAATGGGTGCATGGATTTGAAACGGTGCAGTACCATGGTGCACCACTCTCCAGCGATGGTAACTCATAGACCAGCCACGGGGATCCCGTTTTACTGAAAAATTCCACGTGACGAAAAAACGAAGGGTAAAAAACTTCCTTGACCCGATTGAGGTTCGGATAGGATTTTTTGGGTATGAAACTAACCCGTGACGGCTGAAAGCCGTCATAGCTGTAGAACTCATAGATACCTTCGTTTTGACTGGTTATGGCTCCCGTAACTCTAAACGAGCGAAGAGTTATGGCCCTCCGAATAATCGATATCCACAGGGTGCAACGTCTACGGTGCAAGGTGCAACATCCGTCCAAAATGACAAAACAGTGCCGTACGACCTTTAGAAATGGGTGCATGGATTTGAAATGGTGCAGTACCATGGTGAACCACTCTCCAGCGATGGTAACTCATAGACCAGCCACGGGGATCCCGTTTTACAAAAAAAATCCACGTGACGAAAAAACGAAGGTTAAAAAACTTCCTTGACCCGATTGAGGTTCGGATAGGATTTTTTGGGTATGAAACTAACCAATGACGGCTGAAAGCTGTCATAGCTGTAGAACTCACCGATACCTTCGTTTTGACTGTTTATGGCTCCCGTAACTCTAAACGAGCCAAGAGTTATGGCCCTCCGAAGAATCGATATGCACAGGGTGCAACATCTACGGTGCAAGGTGCAACATCCATCCAAAATGACGAAACAGTGCCGTACGACCTTTAGAAATGAGTTCATGGATTTGAAACATTACAGTACCATGGTGCACTTCTCTCCAGCGATGGTAAATCATTGACCAGCCATGGGGATCCCGTTTTTAAGAAAAAATCCACGTGACGAAAAAACGAAGGGTAAAAAATTTCCTTGACCCGATTGAGGTTCGGGTAGGATTTTTTGGGTATGAAACTAACTAGTGATGGCTGAAAGCTGTCATAGCTGTAGAACTCACAGATACCTTCGTTTTCACTGGTTATGGCTCCCGTAACTCTAAACGAGCCAAGAGTTATGGCCCTCCGAATAATCGATATCCACAGGGTGCAACATCTACGGTGCAAGGTGCAACATCCGTCCAAAATGTCGAAACAGTGCCGTACGACCTTTAGAAATGGGTGCATGGATTTGAAATGGTGCAGTACCATGGTGCACCACTCTCCAGCGATGGTAACTCATAGACTAGCCAAGGGGATCTAGTTTTATAGAAAAATTCCACGTGACCCAAAAAACGAAGGGTAAAAAACTTTCATGACCCGATTGAGGTTCGGATATGGGTATGAAACTAACCAATGACGGCTGATAGCCGTCATTGTTGTGGAACTCACAGATACCTTCGTTTTGACTGGTTATGGCTCCCGTAACTCTAAACGAGCCAAGAGTTATGGCCCTCCGATTAATCGATATCCACAGGGTGCAACATCTACGGTGCAACATCCGTCCAAAATGACGAAACAGTGCCGTACGACCTTTAGAAATGGGTGCACGAATTTGAAACGGTGCAGTACCATGGTGCACCACTCTCCAGCGATGGTAACTCATAGACCAGCCATGGGGATCCCGTTTTACAGAAAAATTCCACGTGACGAAAAAACGAAGGGTAAAAAACTTCCTTGACCCGATTGAGGTTCGGATAGGATTTTTTGGGTATGAAACTAACCCGTGACGGCTGAAAGCCGTCATAGCTGTAGAACTCACAAATACCTTCGTTTTGACTGGTTATGGCTCCCGTAACTATAAACAAGCCAAGAGTTATGGCCCTCCGAATAATCGATATCCACAGGGTGCAACATCTACGGTGCAAGGTGCAACATCCGTCCAAAATGACGAAACAGTGCCGTACGACCTTTAGAAATGGGTGCATGAATTAGAAATGGTGCAGTACCATGGTGAACCACTCTCCAGCGATGGTAACTCATAGACCAGCCACGGGGATCCCATTTTACTGAAAAAATCCACGTGACGAAAAAACGAAGGGTAAAAAGCTTCCTTGACCCGATTGAGGTTCGGATAGGATTTTTTGGGTATGAAACTAACCAATGACGGCTGAAAGCTGTCATAGCTGTAGAACTCACCGATACCTTCGTTTTGACTGTTTATGGCTCCCGTATCTCAAAACGAGCCAAGAGTTATGGCCCTCCGAAGAATCGATATGCACAGGGTGCAACATCTACGGTGCAAGGTGCAACATCCATCCAAAATGACGAAACAGTGCCGTACGACCTTTAGAAATGAGTTCATGGATTTGAAACATTGTAGTACCATGGTGCACCACTCTCCAGCGATGGTAAATCATTGACCAGCCATGGGGATCCCGTTTTACAGAAAAAATCCACGTGACGAAAAAACGAAGGGTAAAAAATTTCCTTGACCCGATTGAGGTTCGGATAGGATTTTTTGGGTATGAAACTAACCAGTGATGGCTGAAAGCTGTCATAGCTGTAGAACTCACAGATACCTTCGTTTTCACTGGTTATGGCTCCCGTAACTCTAAACGAGCCAAGAGTTATGGCCCTCCGAATAATCGATATCCACAGGGTGCAACATCTACGGTGCAAGGTGCAACATCCGTCCAAAATGTCGAAACAGTGCCGTACGACCTTTAGAAATGGGTGCATGGATTTGAAATGGTGCAGTACCATGGTGCACCACTATCCAGCGATGGTAACTCATAGTCTTCCTGATTATCTCTGCCAATCCACCGTTGTCTGTCGGGGGTTGCCCCCGAGGGAACTCCGGTACATACTCTTCGTGTGGCTCGTTGGTAGCAACGTTGGTTCTAGCCTGTTGAACTCCTTCCAAAGGTTCTCCTATGTTGAATCCTATGGGCCTGCCCCCAAGTCCTTGTTGATTGCCCTGTAGCTCTGTATTCTGTCCTCCATTGGGTTCCATAACCCTAGCTTCTTGTTCTGCATCCACAGCCGCTGTAGCTGTTCCTAAGTTCTGCATCCCTGCGGCTCTCATTTGCTCCAAGAATGTTTGCATCATCTCTTATTGACTCTTCAATAACCTCTCTTGTAGTGAATTCGTGATGGCTTCCATTTCATCCCGGGTTATGTAGATTGAAGCCGGTCCTTCGTCGCCTCCGGAAGATGCTTGTTGACTTCCTCCTTGTTGGCTTCCTCCTTGTTGGCTTCTCTCAGTCCTTAGCCTTCTATTGTTTTGCCTAGTCATTGTCTTCCAAACCCAAACTTCTATTCGATGTAGTGGGAGCTGGTTCTTCTCAGTGGAAGCACCAAAATGTTTGCGTGAAAAATGGCCGCAAACACCCAAAGTCGTGAAAGCACCAGTGAATGAATATAAGTCAGCGATACTCAAGCTCAAATTACAGATCTCAGCAAATAACCCAAGTATGTTTGCATAAAAGATGGGCAAACAACTCCAAGTCGTATGATTTAGTCGATTTTATGTTGTTTGTAGTGATTTAAGTGGTTTATGCAAATACGTAAAAAGCAGGGACTAAACTGTAAAAGACACACAGATTTATAGTGGTTCGGCCAGAATGTGCCTACGTCCACTTTATATGTTATTCTCCCTTTCCAATCCGATTACAAGTACAAAGCTTGTAGTACAAGTGTATGAAAGTTGTTTGAAAGTTCCTTCCAGGTTTGAGCTCTCAAACTTGTCTGCCATTGTTGTACCCCTGCCCCTCTATTTATAGAGTGAGGTAGGGGGCAGGGGTCTTGGAAGTGTATAGCTGCTGGTGGGCCCGGGCTGAAGCAATCTGGACTGGCAACTTTGGTTCGGCATTCTTCGGTTCGGCCGTGCTTTCATTCGGTATGGAGCTTGGACCGGTGATGGAGTGGGGTGGAGATTCATTCGGTGAGGAGGGATGTGGTAGGAGTATGGTTCGGTGGTCCGGTAGTCACTGGGTTTGGTTGTATGGTAGAGGGTGGTTGATCCGGTGAGGCTATATTCGGCATGGGGGGAAGTTTGGTTCGGTAGCCTCGTGGATCGGTGGTTGATCCGGCTATGAAGAGAATAAGGTTGGTCCGGTGGAACTACCGAATGAGTCTTGTGTTGGGAATGCCGAGTGCCCCTTCCTACTAGAGAATGCCGAATGTGCCATTACCGGATGGACACATGGAGATGTGAATGCCGAATGGTGGGAGTGCCGGACGAGCTCTTTGAAGTTCAATTCCGAATGAGCTATGCCGAATGAGATGCCGAATGCTTCTTTTTGCTCCTGGTCGTGGTGGAAACGCACACAACAAGGATATCCTAGTTTTGACCAAAAAAATGGGATAACACTTTGCCCCCCAAAACATGCCTTGTGATAACAAGGCGTGTTTTGAATAGTTCCGAATCCAATATCCAAAGTCCATAGCCATATCGGCAGAGTAGATCATCCTTGACTGCTCCGAGTCGATATCCAATTCCAAATCCAATAACCAAAGCTTGAGCCGATTCCATGTCCATCCGAACTCGACAACCGAGCCCCAAACCATCCTTATCCAATAGCCAATAACCGAATCCAGGACCTCTCTGGGTCGATGTCCAAATCCATAACCTCTCCGGGCTCTTGCCAAGCGCAATCCACACCTGACGGCCGTGATCCAGTGTCCCTGAATGTTGAGCTAACCTCTCCGGGTTCTTGCCAAGCGCAATCCACACTTGACGATCTTGATCCAGTATCCCTGGATGTTGAGCTAACCTCTCCGGGTTCTTGCCAAGCGCAATCCACACTTGACGATCTTGGCCCAGTGTCCCTGGGCGTTGTACAATGCCATGGCTTAAGTCCTAAGCCGAATCCTGGTCTCTCCGGACCCTTGCCGAGCATAGTCCATACTCGACGACCTGAAAATAGCAATTGATAATATAGGGCCTATGTCCTAGGCCGAATCCTGATCACTCCGGACCCTTGCCGAGCATAGTCCATACTCGACGACCTGAATGAGTCAATTTGCCACGTTCGGGCAAAGCGACTCACCCCTTGTCAGGGATAATCCATACCCGACGACCGTTTATCAAAAATCAGATGAAAATCCAATCAAAATCCAATCCAAAACCCAAATCCAAAATCCAAATCCAGAATCCAAATCAAGAATCCAAATCCAAAATCAAAAATCCAAAATCCAGAATCCAAATCCAGAGGAAAATCCAAATCAAAAGACAAGAAAAACCAGGAGCTCAATCCGAGCTCCAAAACCGAAAACCAAAAAGAAAAGCAGTGTCCAATCCGAAAGCAAAAGATAAATTTCACAAACCATAGCATCGCAGTTTATCATCATTCAGAGCATGCCTAGGGGCTATCTCCGTCCCCGTACATGTGTAAATGACTTAGTTGCTTGCCAATAGTTTGCTACTTATTTCATATTAACCTGGTCAAGGGACGATCAACCGACCATCATTCCTGGGCCTCCCACCATCGTAGCTTAAGGTAGGCGGCAGTTGCTCCTGCCTCGTCGTTGCATTCCGGGATCCAACATATTGTGGCAGCTGTCCATTCCTTACATGCTCCTCAATTATGTCCTTTAAGTGCCTGCAGCTGTTGGTGTCATGTCCATCCAAATCATGGAAGAGACAGTGCCTTCCTGATGTCCTTTCCCGTTCTGTTGGTTCTCTCCTAGCCGGCCTTCGGTAGTGAAGGCGATTTCGAGTATCCAGGTATATCCGCTCCAGTGTCTCGTTCAATCCTGTATATGTGGAGAACTTTGGATCCTTCCAATGCTTCCTAGCATCTCCAGAATCACCGTCCAACTTCCTTTTTCCTTTGTTTTTATCCGAACCATTGTTGGATGGTCCTCCCCCCTCAACTGCATTAACCTTTTTCAACTTTAAATCCGTACTCGCATCTTCTTGTCGAAGGAACCTTTCTGCCTCATGAAAGAATTCGTCGAGATTCCGTGGGGGATCTCGTATCAGAGATACCTTGAAATCCGAGTTCTCCTTGACTCCTGATACTGCTGCCATTAAAACCATTGATGGATCTGGCCGATCCACTGAAGCAACTGCGGCACTGAATCGAGTCAGAAAAGCTCTAAGCGATTCATCCATCCTTTGCCTTACCGATGTCAATGTCATCACGTTCTTCGGTCTCTTGACATGAACCCGAAACTGTCCCAGAAACCTTTCCACCAATTCCCTCCAAGTCCTGATAGATCCTTCTTCCAGCTGCCTGAA
Source organism: Allium cepa (assembly GCA_030765085.1). Classification (NCBI taxonomy): domain Eukaryota; kingdom Viridiplantae; phylum Streptophyta; class Magnoliopsida; order Asparagales; family Amaryllidaceae; genus Allium; species Allium cepa. The sequence continues at coordinate 27,916,371 of CM060943.1, read as the reverse complement.
CCACATCGCAGCTAAGTCCGTCAAGTACAAAGGGAAGCATCGGGCCATCACCTCCTCTGACGCCCCCAGCACCTCCATGTGTCTGGTGTATCTCATCAAGTGATCCGTAGGGTCTTCCTTGCCATTGTATACCTCCATGCTAGGTAGCTTGAACTTAGGTGGATTCTGAGCCATCCTTATTTCCCGAGTGAACGGACTCCTGTTTACTCCTTCCAAGTCCCCGCTGGTCAAACCACCTCGCATAGTCTTCCTGATTATCTCTGCCAATCCACCATTGTCTGTCGGGGGTTGCCCCCGAGGGAACTCCGGTACATACTCTTCGTGTGGCTCGTTGGTAGCAACGTTGGTTCTAGCCTGTTGAACTCCTTCCAAAGGTTCTCCTATGTTGAATCCTATGGGCCTGCCCCCAAGTCCTTGTTGATTGCCCTGTAGCTATGTATTCTGTCCTCCATTGGGTTCCATAACCCTAGCTTCTTGTTCTGCATCCACAGCCGCTGTAGCTGTTCCTAAGTTCTGCATCCCTGCGGCTCTCATTTGCTCCAAGAATGTTTGCATCATCTCTTGTTGACTCTTCAATAACCTCTCTTGTAGTGAATTCGTGATGGCTTCCATTTCATCCCGGGTTATGTAGATTGAAGCCGGTCCTTCGTCGCCTCCGGAAGATGCTTGTTGACTTCCTCCTTGTTGGCTTCCTCCTTGTTGGCTTCTCTCAGTCCTTAGCCTTCTATTGTTTTGCCTAGTCATTTTCTTCCAAACCCAAACTTCTATTCGATGTAGTGGGAGCTGGTTCTTCTCAGTGGAAGCACCAAAATGTTTGCGTGAAAAATGGCCGCAAACACCCAAAGTCGTGAAAGCACCAGTGAATGAATATAAGTCAGCGATACTCAAGCTCAAATTACAGATCTCAGCAAATAACCCAAGTATGTTTGCATAAAAGATGGGCAAACAACTCCAAGTCGTATGATTTAGTTGATTTTATGTTGTTTGTAGTGATTTAAGTGGTTTATGCAAATACGTAAAAAGCAGGGACTAAACTGTAAAAGACACACAGATTTATAGTGGTTCGGCCAGAATGTGCCTACGTCCACTTTATATGTTATTCTCCCTTTCCAATCCGATTACAAGTACAAAGCTTGTAGTACAAGTGTATGAAAGTTGTTTGAAAGTTCCTTCCAGGTTTGAGCTCTCAAACTTGTCTGCCATTGTTGTACCCCTGCCCCTCTATTTATAGAGTGAGGTAGGGGGCAGGGGTCTTGGAAGTGTATAGCTGCTGGTGGGCCCGGGCTGAAGCAATCTGGACTGGCAACTTTGGTTCGGCATTCTTCGGTTCGGCCGTGCTTTCATTCGGTATGGAGCTTGGACCGGTGATGGAGTGGGGGTGGAGATTCATTCGGTGAGGAGGGATGTGGTAGGAGTATGGTTCGGTGGTCCGGTAGTCACTGGGTTTGGTTGTATGGTAGAGGGTGGTTGATCCGGTGAGGCTATATTCGGCATGGGGGGAAGTTTGGTTCGGTAGCCTCGTGGATCGGTGGTTGATCCGGCTATGAAGAGAATATGGTTGGTCCGGTGGAACTACCGAATGAGTCTTGTGTTGGGAATGCCGAGTGCCCCTTCCTACTAGAGAATGCCGAATGTGCCATTACCGGATGGACACATGGAGATGTGAATGCCGAATGGTGGGAGTGCCGGACGAGCTCTTTGAAGTTCAATTCCGAATGAGCTATGCCGAATGAGATGCCGAATGCTTCTTTTTGCTCCTGGTCGTGGTGGAAACGCACACAACAAGGATATCCTAGTTTTGACCAAAAAATGGGATAACACCGTTTTTACAGAAAAATTCCACGTGACGAAAAAACGAAGGGTAAAAAACTTCCTTGACCCGATTGAGGTTCGGATAGGATTTATTGGGTATGAAACTAACCCGTGATGGCTGAAAGCCGTCATAGCTATAGAACTCACAGATACCTTCGTTTTGACTGGTTATGGCTCCCGTAGCTCTAAACGAGCCAAGAGTTATGGCCCTCCGAATAATCAATATCCACAGGGTGCAACATCTACGGTGCAAGGTGCAACATCCGTCAAAAATGACGAAACAGTGCCGTACGACCTTTAGAAATGGGTGCATGGATTTGAAATGGTGCAGTACCATGGTGAACCACTCTCCAGCGATGGTAACTCATAGACCAGCCACGGGGATCCCGTTTTACAGAAAAAATCCACGTGACGAAAAAACGAAGGGTAAAAAACTTCCTTGACCCGATTGAGGTTCGGATAGGATTTTTTGGGTATGAAACTAACCAGTGACGGCTGAAACCCGTCATAGCTGTAGAACTCACAGATACCTTCGTTTTGACTGGTTATGGCTCCCGTAACTCTAAACGAGCCAAGAGTTATGGCCCTCCGAATAATCGATATCTATAGGGTGCAACATCTACGGTGCAAGGTGCAACATCCGTCCAAATTGACGAAACCATGCCGTACGACCTTTAGAAATAGATGCATGGATTTGAAACGGTGCTGTACTGTTTGCACAAAAAATGGACAAACACCTCCAAGTCGTATTATTTAGCTGATTATATGTGATTTTCAATGATTTTAGATGAGTATGTAAATATGAAAGAAGTAGGAGCTGAAATGTAAAAGACACGCAGATTTATAGTGGTTCGGCCAGAATGTGCCTACGTCCACTTTATATGTTATTATCTTCTTTCTTTCAGATTACAAGTACAATGGTTCGCATACAAGTATATGAAAGCAGTTTGAAAGTTCCTTCCTTGCTTGAGCTCTCAAACTTGTCCCCCATTGTTGTACCCCTGCCCCTCTATTTATAGAATGAGGCAGGGGGCAGGGGTCTTGGAAGTATATAACTGCTGGTGGGCCCGGGCTGAAGAGATCTGGGCTGGCAACTGTGTTGGTTCGGCGAGCTTCATTCGGTGGTGAGGTTGGCCGGTGGTAGCCTCGTTCGGTAGGGAGATGCTGGAGTTTGGACCGGTGGTGCCTGGTCCGGCTATGGTGGTCCGGTGATGGGTGGATATGTGCCATTCGGCACTGGGCTTACATGGAGTTGGTTTGGTCTTGGAGGTGAGTTGGTTCGGTGGAGATGGGGAAGGTGGTTCGGCAATAGCGTGGTCCGGCGGTGGTATTCGGTGGGGCTTGGACCGGCTATGCCGAATGGCCGAAGGAGCATGGGACTGCCGGATGGATCATGGCACATGGAGCTTGGTCCGGCTATGCTGAGTGTGTATGAGCAGATGGGAACGCTGAATGGACAGTTGTCAATGAAGACGCCGAATGGCTTGCGTACATGGAGCGTACATGGAGGTGCCGAATGGAGCTTGTGGGGTATCGCCGAACGAGGATGGAGATTGCGATCCAGGATGGAACCGACGCCTATTGGTCTCGAGGTCTCCTGTGTGAGAATTTGCCCAACAATTGCCCCCCAAAGTGGGGTACGTGCTTGCATGTGCCGCGCTTTGTTTTTCTGTGGTGGGAAGGCTTGTTTCGTAACGTCATGGGCTGGATGTTCGTATCCTGCTGCTGTCCTGCAAAGGAATTTAATTTATAGTTTTAGTGCGGTTCCAGGTAACGATCGTTCGGGATCGAGATATTTGAGATGAAGCTAATCGTGTCGTTATGGACGAGCAAGTTTGCCCCGAAGGGGCTTAGCATTGTCGATGCCAGGTTTACGTTAGAGTGGATCCCCGGGTCGTTTGCCAAGGTGGTTCATCGCCAGCTCAGAGCATGCCTAGGGATCGTTCGCGATCCGGTACATGTGTAAGTAGCATGGCCATTTCATAATTATCAAATATCCATTTGACCGATGAGCTTAAAAAGGGGTGTCAAAGCGTAAATTCTCACGACGATAGGGTTAGTAGCCATTCAGAGCGTGCCTGTGGACCATACGAGGTCGCGTACACGTGTAAACGATTTAATTCACATCGGTGAGGATTTTACGACTTATTCATCGTTATCATAATCTTATTTTATTAGTTAGTTCTGGAGTTCGGTACTTATCTGAGGGAGGCGCTTTGCACGCCACTAGTTCCTGGTCTTGGTCGGTAGAGAGTGAGTTTCACTCGGTTTTTGGTTGGTCCAGCTATTCCCATTCGGCTTCTGGTGGTCCGGTATCATTGGTCCGGTGGGACGAATCGTTCGGTTCGGTGGTTCTGAGTTCGCCTATATATAGAGGTCGTACCCCCTTGTTTTTCTTTACCGAACCAACAAGCGCCGAATCAATTCATTGCCGAACCAAGTGTTTGCCAAACTTATACCGAACCAGGTATATACTTATTGCCGAATACCCTCGTATGTCTTCGTTTCACCGAATGGGACTGCGGCCTTGGGTCCGAATGTCTTGTGTACCGAATGCACTCGATATAGTACCACCGAATGGACATGATGACCGAATGTGATGGAAACCGAATGAACTTGGAAACCGAATGAACTTGGAAACCGAATGAACTTGTGAACTTGAAGACTTTAGTTTGCGAATGAAATCCCACACTCGCACGCACTTGTTTGTTTACTTTTCTACGTTCCTTGTTCTAATATTAAGTTTTTCTTGTGCTGCAGAAAATGTCTCGCAAAGCGGAAACACGATCGGACAGAAAGAAGTCTAGAGGCACAGGAGAGCCTTCTTCTTCCTTGCCCCCAGTCCAACCAGGATCCGGGCAACATCGGCCTATTCCGAGGTCTTTAGTGGATGGATACGGTCCACAGGAACTTTTGATCTCCCCCCCTGATTGCTTTCCCAGCTCCCTAAAGGAGGAGCAACTTGACGTAATATCCCGTTCCTTTGGGATAGACAGGGCTCTTATGCTGTTGCCGGGAGAGGGGGTCATGCCATATGATCCCCCTGAGGGATATTTTGCTTTCAGTCGATACCATTGTATGTGCGGGGCTATTCCTCCAGTCAACACCTGGATACTAAGCTTTGTCACTTATCTGAAAGTGGCTCCATTCCAGCTCCAGCCCAATTCTTACGCCATTTTGGTATGCTTGTATGCTATCTTCCAAAAGAGGTATGGGCGTGCTCCTTCCAATCGAGAAATACGATATCTGTACAATCTGAGGGGATATAGGAAGGGGTCCCCATACATTAGCTTGGAGTCATCTGTTTCCTTCAAGCCGGTCTTGGATTTATACTCGAAGTATAGCATGTTCAAGAAGGAATGGTTTTTTGTCAGAGATGATTCCGTCTCCATTCGCCGATTCACCTCCGGATGTAAGTCAAAACTCTACTCATAATTATTGTCTTGGTTGCAATTCTCTTTCTCAAGCGCTTTTATTTCTTGCTAGCGACAGGTAGTTTTGCGGTCGTGGAAGACGATCGCTTAGTTCAGATGGCAGCTGAAATTGAAGCTATTTCTGGCAGAGACAGATCGGCTGCTTATTTGATTAGGAACGCCAGGCTTTTGATGTACAATTTGATTCTCCCAAATCAGTCCGTAGTCAAGCAGAGAGACACGGCAGAAGAGAAGGCTGTCCAGCCTAAAGGAGGGGTGACAGCGAAGGGTGGCAAGAGGAAGTCCTTTGCTCAACGTCCCGTCGTAGGAGGCAAGAAACTTAAGGAGTCCGATGGCCCTTCTCCTAGTACTTGCCCGATTATTCCAGAGGAGGAAGGTGTAGAAGAGGAGGAAGGTGTAGAAGAGGAGGAAGGAGGCGAAGTTGGAGAAGGGTCAGAGGATGGAGGAGATGGCGACGGGCAGGGAGGTAGTGGCGTGGTTGCCTTAACCTCTGAGCAAGACCTTGCACTGGATGAGGCTCTCCGTCAGGCCTTCGGGGATTCGGAGGGAGAGTCAGAAACGGAGAAGGCAAAGGAAACCGGCAAAGCTGTAGCTGGCGTTGACCCGTCTTCTAAGGGTTCCTCAGCTAGGGTGACTCCGGCGATGCAAGGTGAACTTTTGTCTTCTGCCGATTCCATTTTCGATAGGGACTTAGAAATTTTTTACGGTTCACTCCCGTCCTGGAATGAGATCCAGGACTTATTGCAGTATCCCACTCCTCCACCGGGTTTGTATAATAGACGTGTCTTCTTCTTTTTTTTTTCTTTTTTTTTTTTTAACTTAACACATTTCTTGAATTGTGGATTATTGTATGTTCGTAACACTTATTCTTCATTCCAGGGGCAGGCCAGGTGGTTAACCCGTCACATGTTCGACACTGCCTTGAACACTTCGAGTCGAGGAGAGCTTCTGTGAAGTCCTCTACTGGTCGCACTGGGGATGTAGTCAGTTATCGCCCTCTTCTTGGGGTCATTGAAGAGGGCATTCGAAAAAAGAAGCGGAGCCGTTCCTTATTTGAGTCTTCCCCTGCTTCGCAGCTTCCTACTCAGCCTCCTCCTACTCAGCCTCCTCGTGATACTACGGAGGAGAGCACGGAATCTGGTCCCCCTCCTCCTCCTTTCAAGAGTCCTACTATTATTCGCATAAGGCGTCCTGATGTGCCTCGCCCCGTGCCTCGTGACCCTTTTGCCGGCCATCCTGATTTAGATCCAAGCTCTCAGGACATTTCATTTGATGAGGCCACTGGCGAGCACCTCCTTCCCCGCAACCCTATGGTAAGAGTGCTGGACGAGGCCAAGTCTTTAGATCTTGATTTACTTACTACACGGGTAGTCACCATGGGGGATGAGGCCAAGGCTAATATCGATCGGGTGGCCGCAGAGACCAAGAAGTTAATGGAGCATCACGCTAAGTTGGTCAAGGCCGGGGAAGAGATCGGGAGTGCTAACATTCGGTTGAGGTTAAAGGTTGCCGACCAGGCCAAGCAGCTTGCTGACCAAGCCATCCAGATTTCCCAGCATGAGGAAGCCTCCAGGCGGCTGAAAGAGACCATGGAGAAGGCCAGTAGGGCGGAATTACGGAAGATGGAGGTCGCCTGCAGGGAACGGATTAACATGGCTATTACAACGGTGGATGAGGTTCGAAATGCAGATCTCGAGCGGGTAGAGGAGTTGTCTGGGAGGCTCGAGGCTGCGGAGATGGCTCAGGCCGAGTTGAAGGAGGAGATGGAGGAGATGAGGAGGTCCCTCAAGTTGAAGGAGGAGGAAATGAGGAGGTCGCTCCAGGCTGACTGCTTAATGTACCAATCAGAGAGGGACGTCGCCGTTGCCAAGTTGCAAGCTTCTGAGGCCCGGATGAGGGAGTTTGAGGAGAATGAGGGGATGATGGACGAGATGCTGCAGGACCTGCACTTCCACACTTGGAAGGAGGGCGGCTTATCTTGGATGGATGACTACCCTCGGGTCATAGCCAAGATATATCTCCAGGCTCTAGAGGAGGCCAGGATTAACGCGGGCAAAGAAGGCGGAGAGGCTTTCAGTCTGGATGCGGTTACTGCTCAGTTCTCGAAGGAGGAACAAGCGGCGGTGAAGGAGGGGATGCGGCTGCTGGCTGCAGAGGAAGCGGGCGTGCAGTTGGATGACGAGGATCAAGCGGCGGATGCTGGTGAGTTATTCTTTTCCCTTTCATTTTTCTCTGTGTTTCCATAACTTGATCGTTCGTTTAATGAATTCCTCTTCTGATCTGGACAGGTGGGACTTCTGATCCACATGCTGGGGGCCCTGATCCTGCGGCTAAGTAGACTGGGGGAGTTGATGATGGAGTGTGGATGCAGCTGCCATCTTTTTGTTTCTTTTTATCACTGTTTACGTTAGTCATTTGATATGCGACTGTAATAAAATTATTTACAAAGAATAACTTCGTGTGATTTCATGATATAAGCTGATTTTGTTATGTTTGAACGTTGTCGTCATCCTGATGTGCTGCGTGAGAAATATAACTATGTATATGCCTGTGATTCTAGTTGTGTTTGATGCTAAGTTTTTGCTAGAAATATAATTTCATGCGTTGCAATGTTATTGTACGAACAAGCTATAGTTACGTATTTATGTATAAGAAAAGAGAGTACCGCCCTTCATGTTTTATTCGCAGGCGGTAGCTTTGAGTGTCATGTGAAACTGTTCACGGATACAGCTGAGTACCCTGCCACCCAGTACGCAGGCTTAGATTCTCATGAGTGAATGCTTCCTATTTGGTTTCCTGTACTTTAGAGTTTGTTATACAGGGTAGGAGAAAATTAAATGAAATAGAAATGTAGTAAAAGTAAAACTTCCAGTCACGGAAGGCCGTCGATGTGCTTAAGTTCGTGGCAAACGGGTTTTGTAGTCACTTTCCCTAGCTGTGGGTCTTGGAGACATTTGTCACCCATCTTACGCCTCCGCGGGGAGTTTTCTTTTTTACCACAGCCGCACTTAAGACACATCGGAGCCGAGATCGCGCACGGTAACTACCCGAACCATTATGGTCCGTAATCGTGGGTATTATTCGATTTACCGTGGCCGGCTAGCGTGGGTGCCGTTGGCCGTGAACTACCCCTGGCTGGCCACACCTTATGTTGGGGCTTAAAGTAGGTTCACAGTTACCGGCGAGCCGAACGCCGTAATGAGCTATCATCGGCTATAGTCCGCCTTTATGATGACTTATAATCGGCTCATTACAGTTGGCTTTGAGGGCAGGCGCGCAATGAGTTAACCCGCAGCAGAGGGATGCTGGAGCAAAAGTGTCTCATTGGCGAGTGCATAGAATCGTAGCGTACCTGTTAGGCCTAGTCCAGATGAGGCCGTGGTGCGTCTTGAGCGGAGATGCCATAGGATTTTGTTCAACAGAAAGGGATAAAACTTAACAAGCAGCCAAGACATAAAGGAACAAGTTAAAAAGAGGCAAGATTTTTTAAAGTGGTTCGGCACGAAAATGCCTACGTCCACTGATTCTCTTTGTTAATTCACTTCATATGGGCAGTACAAGTTAAGAAAAGTATCGACGGAGGTGTCGGATGTTCCATGCCCTCTGGAACACCTCTCCGTCCACTGTTGACAAAATGTAAGCTCCGTTGTGGAGATCTTTGTGAATTACATATGGTCCGTCCCAGATGGGGTCCAGTGCCCCGGGGCGCGGAAAGATTCGCCTGAGGACAAGATCTCCTTCTTGTAAGCTGCGATGCTTGACTTTGGAATTGTATAGTGCTGCCACTTTTTGCTTGTGAGCTGCTGCTTTGAGTGCTGCATCGTTCCTCCTTTCCTCAATCAGATCCAAAGACATGAGGAGGAGTTCTTCGTTTTCTTCTGGGTTGTAGTGGATCCTTCGGTGGGAAGGCACAATAGTCTCAACTGGGAGCATTGCCTCCGATCCATATGCCAAAGAGAAAGGAGTATGTCCCGTTGATGTTCTGAAAGAAGTGCGGTATGCCCATAGTGCCGTAGGAAGCTCGTCCACCCAAGCGCCTTTTGACTTTTCAAGTTTCTTCTTGATTAGTGTTTTGAGAATTTTGTTGACAGCTTCAACTTGTCCGTTTGCCTGAGGGTAAGCTACTGATGAGAAGCTTTTATGAATTCCATGCTCTTGGCACCAGTCGGCAAATTCTTCGCTGTCAAATTGGAGTCCGTTGTCTGATACGATCTTGAGTGGGACTCCATACCTGCACAGAATGTTTTTGATCAAGAAGTTAATAACTTTTGCTGAAGATATTTTATTTAAAGGTTCCGCTTCCACCCATTTGGTGAAATAATCGACTGCCACTATAGCATATTTGGCCCCGCCTCGGCCCGTTGGCAGTTCACCAATTAAGTCAATTCCCCATACAGCAAAGGGCCAAGGGCTGGTCATTTGAGTAATTTCGTTTGTGGGCAGTCGAGGAATCTTGGCGAACTTCTGACATCTGTCGCATTTCTTAACGAAGTCTAGGGCATCTTTGTTTAGTGCGGGCCAGTAATATCCATATCGGAGTATCTTTCTTGCCAATGCCTGCCCTCCAGTGTGATCTCCGCATCCTCCCTGATGGATGTTTGTTAATATCTCCTTGGCTTCCCTCCCGGCGACGCATCTTAATAAGGGGCTAGAGAAGCCACGCCGGTAGAGGATGCCTTCTTGTATTGTGTAGTGGGGAACTTTCCTCAAGATCTTCTTGGCGTCGTCACGCCTGTCGGGTAGTATGCCATCTTGCAGATATTTCCGGATAGGAGTCATCCAGGTTCCTTCTTCGATTGTAGTTATCAGATTCACCTGTTCGAAACTTGGGGCTAGCTGCCTTGAGATTGCTAGTGCTCCGGAAATGGTGCTATTCTTCATACTAGCTTGCTTTGCAAGTTCATCTGCCTCTTGGTTTTCTTCTCGGGGAACGTGTTTGATTAGATAGTGGTCCAATTGATCGAGAAGCAGTTTAGTTTTCTTTAGATATGCTGTGAGTCGTTCTCCTCGAGTCTGGAATTCTCCTAGTACCTGGTTTACGATAAGCTGAGAATCACTATGAAGGCATAAGGAATTGATTCCAATTTCTAGGGCAAGTTCCAATCCCGCTATTACTGCTTCGTATTCAGCATCGTTGTTAGTGGCCGTGAACTCCAACCTTAATGCGTAGTATAACTTTCTCCCTCTGGGGGTGATGATCACAATACCTGCCCCCGAGCCTTGTTCGTTCGATGCTCCGTCTACAAAGAGGTTCCACTTGATGCTTTTTGCTACTTCGGATTGTTCCTTGCCTTCGTTGATAGTGAATTCGGCAATGAAATCAGCCATGGCTTGTCCTTTGATAGCGGTGCGAGGATGATAGGTGATATCATACTGACTTAGTTCGATGCACCATTTGAGGAGTCGCCCAGAAGTGTCAGGACGATGGAGCACTTGTCTTAGTGGTTGATCGGTTAGAACCCTGATGGAGTGAGACTGGAAGTAGTGTCGCAGTTTCCGTGACGCGGTCAATAAACAATACGCTAACTTCTCGAGTTTAGGATATCTGGTCTCTGCCCCTGTAAATCTCTTACTTACAAAGTAAACTGGGCGTTGTGTGCGGTCTTCTTCCCTTACCAAGGCGGCGCTTAGAGCATGAGATGATACAGCGAGGTATAGGTATAACACTTCACCTTCATTTGGAGTTGAGAGTACTGGTGGTTTCTGAAGGTGTTCGATTAGGTTGAGGAAGGCTTTTAAGCATTCGTCGGTCCACTCGAACCTCCCTTTATCTTTCTTGAGAGCTTCGAAGAAAGGGACACACTTGTCAGTCGCCTTAGAAATGAATCTGCTTAGGGCGGCCACCTTTCCGTTTAGGCTCTGCATTTCTTTTCGAGTGGAAGGTATCCTTATTTCTTTTAGAGCCCGGATTTGTTCAGGGTTTGCCTCGATTCCTCTGGCGTGGACGATAAATCCTAAGAATTTTCCCGATGATACTCCGAAGGAGCACTTTAAAGGATTCAGCTTCATTCCGTATTGGCGAAGTACCTGAAACATCTCGTCCAGATGGCTTACATGGTCGTCGGCTTTCCTGGATTTTACCAACATGTCATCCACATACACTTCCATAGTTCGTCCTATTAGTTCTGCAAACATCTTGTTGACGAGGCGTTGATAGGTAGCTCCAGCATTTTTGAGTCCAAAAGGCATGACTTTGTAACAATATAATCCGCGGTCAGTGATGAAGCTAGTGTGGTCTTGATCGGGAGCGTGCATGGGAATCTGGTTATATCCGGAGTATGCATCCATAAAAGACAGGAGTTCGTGCCCGGCTGTGCTGTCTACAAGTTGGTCAATTCGGGGAAGTGGGAAGCAATCTTTCGGGCAAGCGTCATTCAGATTGGAGAAGTCAATACATGTTCGCCACTTTCCATTGGCCTTTTTTACTAGCACTGGGTTAGCAATCCATTCTGGGTAGATGGCTTCCCGTATGAAGCCATTAGCAAGTAGATTCTTTACTTCCTCATCAAGGGCTGCTGATCGCTCTGCTCCCATGCTCCTCTTTTTCTGCTTTACTGGTACCTTGGTGGGATCGATGTTCAACATGTGGCATGCAATGTCTGGGGAGATCCCTGTCATATCGGCATGTGTCCATGCAAATACATCTAAGTTGTGGCGGAGGAAGTCGATGAGTTGATCTTTCAATTCTGTTTTTAGCTGAGATCCGATTTTTAACAGTCTACTTGAATCGTGCTTATCTACAGATACGAATTCCATAGCCTCTGCAGGCTCGGCGGTAGCCTCCTCCTCTTTATCCCTGGGGTCTAGTTCGTTGAAGGGATCGCTTGTGTATCGAAGAGGAGGGGCTTTCTTTAGTTGCTATGCCTCCAAGCTTTTTATGCAGAGAGTAGTCTCTGCATCTTTTCCTTTATTCTTCCTGCGGTTGTTGCGAAGCTCAGTCACATAGCAGTCCCGGGCAGCATCTTGATCTCCTTCTACTTCCCCTACTCCGTTGTCCGTTGGAAATTTCATCTTCAGGCACCAGGGGGCTAAGACAATTTGGAAGTCAGACAAGGCTGGTCTTCCCAGGAAGGCATTGTAAGCCGAGTGGCTTTCTATTAGTACGAACGTTTGTTTTCGCACCACGGAGCGGGGATGACTTCCTATTTCGACGAAGAGGTCGAGTTGCCCGAGGGGCATTTTTGCATCTCCAGCGAAACCGTGCAGTGGTTTGTCGCAGGGAGACACATCCTTCATTGATAACTTCATTTTGTCGAAAGCATGCTTGAATAGGATGTTTACGGAGCTTCCCGTGTCTATTAGAATCCGAAAAACTTTAGCTGGACCGAACCAGGCAGAGATGACCATAGGATCCATATGTGGGTACTGTCTTCCTTCCAAATCACGCCTACTGAATACTATGTCATCGTTTTCTTTTCGTTTCGGGTGGTGTTCCTCTGTAATAGAGTTAACATAGCCTTCAGCATTTCTAAGTGACTTGCCATACCTTTCCATCTCTGCCCAACTTCTGTCGGCGATGTGTGGTCCTCCTGAGATGGTAAGGACCACTATCTTCTCTTGATTAGAGCCACTGGTGTTGTGATTGTTGCGATTCCCTCTGCCTACTTCTGGGAGGGGTTGCTTTGAGTTCTCATTGGCAGGAGTTGGAGTCCTGTTCTGACTTTTCACATAGCGTTCCAGTCTTCTTCTTCTAATGTGCTCTTCGATCAAGTCCCGGAGATGGTGGCATTCATTGGTGTCATGTCCGTGGGATTCGTGAAAGCGACAGAACTTTCCGGACTTGAGTGCGTTATCTGATTCTTTCTTGTGCGGGGGGCGCTTGTATCCGAGTTCGCCCTGAGTGGCTAGGTAGATGTTTTCGATTGTTTCATTCAAAGGAGTGTAAGAGTCAAATCTCGGTCCCGGACGATATTGGCGCTTTTCGGCCTTCCTGCCCCCGGCGTTGTCTCTAGATTCATTTCTTCGAGCGTCCTTAGCCGCCGTGGGAACCTTGTCCTGAACTGGCTTACCTTGTTGCCCTGACTGCCTCTCCGTAGCAGCGTCTTCAAGCCTCATATACTTTCCAGCCTCATGGAAGAAATCAGGCAAGGTAGCTGGTTTTTCCTTAGTTAATCTTCTGGCAAACTTGGTGTCTGGATGTACACCACTACAGAGGGCCATTAGAGTGAGTTTTTCATCGGCATCTTAAACTGCTACCGCTGCGGCGTTGAACCGTGTTAGATATTGTTGTAGTGTTTCTCCGGATTTCTGTTTGACATTGGATAGAGAATAAGCATCCTTGGGTTGTTCCACATGGATGCGGAACTGGCTGATAAACCTTTCTTTCAACATCTCCCATGAGCTGATGGATCCTTGGGGTAGATGGCAGAACCAGGAGGTAGCTAGATCTGCTAGGAACAGAGGAAAGCATTTACATAACACTCCTTCTGTTGCTCCACTCATGAGCATATGCTGGGTGTATCTCTGTAAGTGTACGACGGGGTCGGAAGTTCCTTTGTAAGGTTCCATGGTTGGCATTTTCCATTCCCGGGGAGTGATGGCAGTTTCGATATTTCGGGTGAAGGGGCTGGTGACCCTAGCGCCTATTCCCCGGTCCCTTTGCTCCCGTTGGACACATTCTCTGAATAATCGTGCCATTCGTTCGTCAGAATTTGGAGCGGACAAAAATGAGCTTGGCTCTTCCCTGCGGGATCTATCTCGTCCAGATGACCGGTAGGGATGGTACAGTCTATCACTTCTAGCGTTATCCAGTGGTTGTCTCTGGCTGCTCGGATGCATGCTAGGACCAGCTACAGTTGCCCCCTGCCTTGATCTTCCCCTGTGGAGTTCTGCTTCGGGCATATCCATGGGGTCAACTTCGGGCTGGGTCCTAGCTCGGCTCCGTTCAGCGGGGTTTCTATGATTAGGTGGCATGACTGGCTCAGCTACATCCGACCCTCGTCTGGCACCTCCCCCACTGGGTTCGGTTCCAAGTGCTTCCTCGAGTCGGAGTTCGGGCTGAGTCCGGGCTCGGCCCCTATCATTGTTGTTCCTGTGGGTAGCTTCTTCGAAAAGAGAAGACCTTTGTTGCCTCCGAGATCCTCCAGATTGGGATTCACCCCATGATTCAGTGTTGCGGTTGGATTCTTCAGCATCCCTTAAGCGTGACATGAGTTGGTCCACCAAAGCCTCTTGTTGGGATGTGAAGCGGTTAGTTACTTCAGCCACAACTCTATCCAGATCTGCCCTAGTGATTGGTTGTTCCGTAGTGGGACCAGTTGGATTTTCCTGATTTTCATCTGGTACTGCTGTTGAAGTGGGCAGATCTGCGATTGCAGGATCCGGAAGGAGGCTGCTAGTTGCGATGTTCTTTCCTTTGTTAGCATCCTTTCTCTGTCTGGAAGGCATGATTTCTAAGTAACGAGCGATGTTGTTAGGAAGAAGGTTGAGTGGGAGAAGATGAAGCCTGAAGAAGGTTGAGTGAGAGAAGATGAAGCCTGAGTTCAATTCTCAGTGAAAGCACCAAAAATGTTTGCACAAAAAATGGACAAACACCTCCAAGTCGTATTATTTAGCTGATTATATGTGATTTTCAATGATTTTAGATGAGTATGTAAATATGAAAGAAGTAGGAGCTGAAATGTAAAAGACACGCAGATTTATAGTGGTTCGGCCAGAATGTGCCTACGTCCACTTTATATGTTATTATCTTCTTTCTTTCAGATTACAAGTACAATGGTTCGCATACAAGTATATGAAAGCAGTTTGAAAGTTCCTTCCTTGCTTGAGCTCTCAAACTTGTCCCCCATTGTTGTACCCCTGCCCCTCTATTTATAGAATGAGGCAGGGGGCAGGGGTCTTGGAAGTATATAACTGCTGGTGGGCCCGGGCTGAAGAGATCTGGGCTGGCAACTGTGTTGGTTCGGCGAGCTTCATTCGGTGGTGAGGTTGGCCGGTGGTAGCCTCGTTCGGTAGGGAGATGCTGGAGTTTGGACCGGTGGTGCCTGGTCCGGCTATGGTGGTCCGGTGATGGGTGGATATGTGCCATTCGGCACTGGGCTTACATGGAGTTGGTTTGGTCTTGGAGGTGAGTTGGTTCGGTGGAGATGGGGAAGGTGGTTCGGCAATAGCGTGGTCCGGCGGTGGTATTCGGTGGGGCTTGGACCGGCTATGCCGAATGGCCGAAGGAGCATGGGACTGCCGGATGGATCATGGCACATGGAGCTTGGTCCGGCTATGCTGAGTGTGTATGAGCAGATGGGAACGCTGAATGGACAGTTGTCAATGAAGACGCCGAATGGCTTGCGTACATGGAGCGTACATGGAGGTGCCGAATGGAGCTTGTGGGGTATCGCCGAACGAGGATGGAGATTGCGATCCAGGATGGAACCGACGCCTATTGGTCTCGAGGTCTCCTGTGTGAGAATTTGCCCAACATGTACCATGGTGCACCACTCTCCAGCGATGGTAAATCATTGACCAGCCACGGGGATCCCTTTTTACAGAAAAAATCCACGTGACGAAAAAACAAAGGGTAAAAAACTTCCATGACCCGATTGAGGTTCGGATAGGATTTTTTGTGTATGAAACTAACCAGTGATGGCTGAAAGCCATCATAGCTGTAGAACTCACAGATACGTTCGTTTTGACTGGTTATGGCTCCCGTAACTCTAAACGAGCCAAGAGTTATGGCCCTCCGAAGAATCGATATCCACAGGGTGCAACATCTACGGTGCAAGGTGCAACATCCGTCCAAAATGACGAAACAGTGTCGTACGACCTTTAGAAATGAGTGCATGGATTTGAAACATTGCAGTACCATGGTGCACCACTCTCCAGCGATGTTAAATCATAGACCAGCCACAGGGATCCCGTTTTACATAAAAAATCCACGTGACGAAAAAACGAAGGGTAAAAAACTTCCTTGACCCGATTGAGGTTCGGATAGGATTTTTTGGGTATCAAACTAACTAGTGATGGCTGAAAGCCGTCATAGATGTAGAACTCACAGATACCTTCGTTTTGACTGGTTATGGCTCCCGTAACTCTAAACGAGCCAAGAGTTATGGCCCTCCGAATAATCGATATCCATAGGGTGCAACATCTACGGTGCAAGGTGCAACATCCGTCCAAAATGACGAAACCATGCCGTACGACCTTTAGAAATGGGTGCATGGATTTGAAACGCTGCAGTACCATGGTGCACCACTCTCCAGCGTTGGTAAATCAATGACCAGCCACGGGGATCCCGTTTTACAGAAAAAATCCACGTGACGAAAAAACGAAGGGTAAAAAACTTCCATGACCCGATTGAGGTTCGGATAGGATTTTTTGGGTATGAAACTAACCAGTGATGGATGAAAGCTGTCATAGCTGTAGAACTCACATATACCTTCGTTTTGACTGGTTATGGCTCCCGTAACTCTAAACGAGCCAAGAGTTATGGCCCTCCGAAGAATTGATATCCATAGGGTGCAACATCCACGGTGCAAGGTGCAACATCCGTCCAAAATGACGAAACCGTGCCGTACAACCTTTAGAAATGGGTGCATGGATTTGAAACGGTGCAGTACCATGGTGCACCACTCTCCAGCTATGGTAAATCATTGACCAGCCACGGGGATCCCATTTTACAGAAAAAATCCACGTGACGAAAAAACGAAGGGTAAAAAACTTTCATGACCCGATTGAGGTTCGGATAGGATTTTTTGGGTATGAAACTAACCAGTGACGGCTGAAAGCTGTCATTGCTGTAGAACTCACAGATACCTTCGTTTTGACTGGTTATGGCTCCCGTAACTCTAAACGAGCCAAGAGTTATGGCCCTCCGGTTAATCGATATCCACAGGGTGCAACATCAACGGTGCAAGGTGCAACATCCGTCCAAAATGACGAAACAGTGCCGTACGACCTTTAGAAATGGGTGCATGGATTTGAAATGGTGCAGTACCATGGTGCACCACTCTCCAGCGATGGTAACTCATAGACCAGCCACGGGTATCCCGTTTTACAGAAAAATTCCACGTGACGAAAAAACGAAGGGTAAAAAACTTCCTTGACCCGATTGAGGTTCGGATAGGATTTTTGGGGTATGAAACTAACCCGTGACGGCTGAAAGCCGTCATAGCTGTAGAACTCACAGATACCTTCGTTTTGACTAGTTATGGCTCCCGTAACTCTAAACGAGCCAAGAGTTATGGCCCTCCGAATAATCGATATCCACAGGGTGCAACATCTACGGTGCAAGGTGCAACATCCGTCCAAAATGACGAAACAGTGCCGTACGACCTTTAGAAATGGGTGGGTGGATTTGAAACGGTGCAGTACCATGGTGAACCACTCTCCAGCGATGGTAACTCATAGACCAGCCACGGGGATCCCGTTTTACAGAAAAAATCCACGTGACGAAAAAACGAAGGGTAAAAAACTTCCTTGACCCGATTGAGGTTCGGATAGGATTTTTTGGGTTTGAAACTAACCAGTGACGGCTTAAAGCTGTCATAGCTGTAGAACACACAGATACCTTCGTCTGAGTGGTAATGGCTCTCGTAACTCTAAACGAGCCAAGAGTTATGGCCCTCCGAATAATCGATATCCACAGGGTGCACATCTACGGTGCAAGGTGCAACATCCGTCCAAAATGACGAAACAGTGCCGTACGACCTTTAGAAATGGGTGCATGGATTTGAAACGGTGCAGTACCATGGTGCACCACTCTCCAGCGATGGTAACTCATAGACCAGCCACGGGGATCCCGTTTTACAGAAAAATTCCACGTGTCGAAAAAACGAAGGGTAAAAAACTTCCTTGACCCGATTGAGGTTCGGATAGGATTTTTTGGGTATGAAACTAACCGTGACGGCTGAAAGCCATCATAGCTGTAGAACTCACAGATACCTTCATTTTGACTGGTTATAGCTCCCGTAAATCTAAACGAGCCAAGAGTTATGGCCCTCCGAATAATCGATATCCATAGGGTGCAACATCTACGGTGCAAGGTGCAACATCCGTCCAAAATGACGAAACCGTGCCGTACGACCTTTATAAATGGGTGCATGGATTTGAAACGGTGCAGTACCTTGGTGCACCACTCTCCAGCGATGGTAAATCATTGACCAGCCACGGGGATCCCGTTTTTAGAGAAAAAATCCACGTGACGAAAAAACGATGGGTAAAAAACTTCCATTACCCGATTGAGGTTCGGATAGGATTTTTTGTGTATGAAACTAACCAGTGACGGCTGAAAGCCATCATAGTTGTAGAACTCACAGATACGTTCGTTTTGACTGGTTATGGCTCCCGTAACTCTAAACGAGCCAAGAGTTATGGCCCTCCGAAGAATCGATATCCACAGGGTGCAACATCTACGGTGCAAGGTGCAACATCCGTCCAAAATGACGAAACAGTGCCGTACGACCTTTAGAAATGAGTGCATGGATTTGAAACATTGCAGTACCATGGTGCACCTCTCTCCAGCGATGGTAAGTCATAGACCAGCCACAGGGATCCCGTTTTACAGAAAAAATCCACGTGACGAAAAAATGAAGGGTAAAAAACTTCCTTGACCCAATTGAGGTTCGGATAGGATTTTTTAGGTATGAAACTAACTAGTGACGGATAAAAGCCGTCATAGCTGTAGAACTCACATATACCTTCGTTTTGACTGGTTATGGCTCCCGTAACACTAAACGAGCCAAGAGTTATGGCCCTCCGAATAATCGATATCCATAGGATGCAATATCTACGGTGCAAGGTGCAACATCCGTCCAAAATGACGAAACCGTGCCGTACGACCTTTTGATATGGGTGCATGGATTTGAAACGGTGCAGTACCATAGTGCACCACTCTCCAGCGATGGTAAATCATTGACCAGCCACGGGGATCCCGTTTTACAGAAAAAATCCACGTGACGAAAAAACGAAGGGTAAAAAACTTCCATGACCCGATTGAGGTTCGGATAGGATTTTTTGGGTATGAAACTAACCAGTGACGGCTGAAAGCTGTCATTGTTGTAGAACTCACAAATACCTTTGTTTTGACTGGTTATGGCTCCCGTAACTCTAAACGAGCTAAGAGTTATGGCCCTCCGGTTAATCGATATCCACAGGGTGCAACATCTACGGTGCAAGGTGCAACATCCGTCCAAAATGACGAAACAGTGCCGTACGACCTTTAGAAATGGGTGCATGGATTTGAAATGGTGCAGTACCATGGTGCACCACTCTCCAGCGATGGTAACTCAGACCAGCTATGGGGATCCCGTTTTACAGAAAAATTCCACGTGACGAAAAAACGAAGGGTAAAAAACTTCCTTGACCCGATTGAGGTTCGGATAGGATTTTTGGGGTATGAAACTAACCCGTGACGGCTGAAAGCCGTCATAGCTGTAGAACTCACAGATACCTTCGTTTTGACTAGTTATGGCTCCCGTAACTCTAAACGAGCCAAGAGTTATGGCCCTCCGAATAATCGATATCCACAGGGTGCAACATCTACGGTGCAAGGTGCATCTTCCGTCCAAAATGACGAAACAGTGCCGTACGACCTTTAGAAATGGATGCGTGGATTTGAAACGGTGCAGTACCATGGTGAACCACTCTACAGCGATGGTAACTCATAGACCAGCCACGGGGATCCCGTTTTACAGAAAAAATCCACGTGACGAAAAAACGAAGGGTAAAAAACTTCCTTGACCCGATTGAGGTTCGGATAGGATTTTTTGGGTTTGAAACTAACCAGTGACGGCTTAAAGCTGTCATAGCTGTAGAACACACAGATACCTTCGTCTGAGTGGTAATGGCTCTCGTAACTCTAAACGAGCCAAGAGTTATGGCCCTCCGAATAATCGATATCCACAGGGTGCACATCTACGGTGCAAGGTGCAACATCCGTCCAAAATGACGAAACAGTGCCGTACGACCTTAAGAAATGGGTGCATGGATTTGAAACGGTGCAGTACCATGGTGCACCACTCTCCAGCGATGGTAACTCATAGACCAGCCACGGGGATCCCGTTTTACAGAAAACTTCCACGTGTCGAAAAAACGAAGGGTAAAAAACTTCCTTGATCCGATTGAGGTTCGGATAGGATTTTTTGGGTATGAAACTAACCGTGACGGCTGAAAGCCGTCATAGCTGTAGAACTCACAGATACCTTCGTTTTGACTGGTTATGGCTCCCGTAAATCTAAACGAGCCAAGAGTTATGGCCCTCCGAATAATCGATATCCATAGGGTGCAACATCTACGGTGCAAGGTGCAACATCCGTCCAAAATGACGAAACCGTGCCGTACGACCTTTATAAATGGGTGCATGGATTTGAAACGGTGCAGTACCTTGGTGCACCACTCTCCAGCGATGGTAAATCATTGACCAGCCACGGGGATCCCGTTTTTAGAGAAAAAATCCACGTGAGGAAAAAACGATGGGTAAAAAACTTCCATTACCCGATTGAGGTTCGGATAGGATTTTTTGTGTATGAAACTAACTAGTGAGGCTGAAAGCCATCATAGCTGTAGAACTCACAGCTACGTTCGTTTTGACTGGTTATGGCTCCCGTAACTCTAAACGAGCCAAGAGTTATGGCCCTCCGAAGAATCGATATCCACAGGGTGCAACATCTACGGTGCAAGGTGCAACATCCGTCCAAAATGACGAAACAGTGCCGTACGACCTTTAGAAATGAGTGCATGGATTTGAAACATTGCAGTACAATGGTGCACCACTCTCCAGCGATGGTAAGTCATAGACCAGCCACAGGGATCCCGTTTTACAGAAAAAATCCACGTGACGAAAAAACGAAGGGTAAAAGACTTCCTTGACCCAATTGAGGTTCGGATAGGATTTTTTAGGTATGAAACTAACTAGTGACGGATAAAAGCCGTCATAGCTGTAGAACTCATAGATACCTTCGTTTTGACTGGTTATGGCTCCCGTAACACTAAAAGAGCCAAGAGTTATGGCCCTCCGAATAATCGATATCCATAGGATGCAACATCTACGGTGCAAGGTGCAACATCCGTCCAAAATGACGAAACCGTGCCGTACGACCTTTTGAAATGGGTGCATGGATTTGAAACGGTGCAGTACCATAGTGCACCACTCTCCAGCGATGGTAAATCATTGACCAGCCACGGTGATCCCGTTTTACAGAAAAAATCCACGTGACGAAAAAACGAAGGGTAAAAAACTTCCATGACCCGATTGAGGTTCGGATAGGATTTTTTGGGTATGAATCTAACCAGTGACGGCTGAAAGCTGTCATTGTTGTAGAACTCACAGATACCTTCGTTTTGACTGGTTATGGCTCCCGTAACTCTAAACGAGCTAAGAGTTATGGCCCTCCGGTTAATCGATATCCACAGGGTGCAACATTTACGGTGCAAGGTGCAACATCCGTCCAAAATGACGAAACAGTGCCGTACGACCTTTAGAAATGGGTGCATGGATTTGAAATGGTGCAGTACCATGGTGCACCACTCTCCAGCGATGGTAACTCAGACCAGCCATGGGGATCCCGTTTTACAGAAAAATTCCACGTGACGAAAAAACGAAGGGTAAAAAACTTCCTTGACCCGATTGAGGTTCGGATAGGATTTTTTGGGTATGAAACTAACCTGTGACGGCTGAAAGACGTCATAGCTGTAGAACTCACGGATCCCTTCGTTTTGACTGGTTATGGCTCCCGTAACTCTAAACGAGCCAAGAGTTATGGCCCTCCGAATAATCGATATCCACAGGGTGCAACATCTACGGTGCAAGGTGCAACATCCGTCCAAAATGACGAAACAGTGCCGTACGACCTTTAGAAATGGGTGCATGGATTTGAAATGGTGCAGTACCATGGTGAACCACTCTCCAGCGATGGTAACTCATAGACCAGCCACGGGGATCCCGTTTTACAGAAAAAATCCACGTGACGAAAAAACGAAAGGTAAAAAACTTCCTTGACCCGATTGAGGTTCGGATAGGATTTTTTGGGTATGAAACTAACCAATGACGGCTGAAAGCTTTCATAGCTGTAGAACTCACCGATACCTTCGTTTTGACTGTTTATGGCTCCCGTAACTCTAAACGAGCCAAGAGTTATGGCTATCCGAAGAATCGATATGCACAGGGTGCAACATCTACTGTGCAAGGTGCAACATCCATCCAAAATGACGAAACATTGCCGTACGACCTTTAGAAATGAGTTCATGGATTTGAAACATTGCAGTACCATGGTGCACCACTCTCCAGCGATGGTAAATCATTGACCAGCCATGGGGATCCCGTTTTTAAGAAAAAATCCACGTGACGAAAAAACGAAGGGTAAAAAATTTCCTTGACCCGATTGAGGTTCGGATAGGATTTTTGGATATGAAACTAACCAGTGATGGCTGAAAGCTGTCATAGCTGTAGAACTCACAGATACCTTCGTTTTCACTGGTTATGGCTCCCGTAACTCTAAACGAGCCAAGAGTTATGGCCCTCCGAATAATCGATATCCACAGGGTGCAACGTCTACGGTGCAAGGTGCAACATCCGTCCAAAATGTCGAAACAGTGCCGTACGACCTTTAGAAATGGGTGCATGGATTTGAAATGGTGCAGTACCATGATGCACCACTCTCCAGCGATGGTAACTCATAGACTAGCCAAGGGGATCCCGTTTTACAGAAAAATTCCACGTGACGAAAAAACGAAGGGTAAAAAACTTTCATGACCCGATTGAGGTTCGGATAGGATTTTTTGGGTATGAAACTAACCAGTGACGGCTGAAAGCTGTCATTGCTGTAGAACTCACAGATACCTTCGTTTTGACTGGTTATGGCTCCCGTAACTCTAAACGAGCCAAGAGTTATGGCCCTCCGGTTAATCGATATCCACAGGGTGCAACATCTACGGTGCAAGGTGCAACATCCGTCCAAAATGACGAAACAGTGCCGTACGACCTTTAGAAATGGGTGCATGGATTTGAAACGGTGCAGTACCATGGTGCACCACTCTCCAGCGATGGTTACTCATAGACCAGCCACGGGGATCCCGTTTTACAGAAAAATTCCACGTGACGAAAAAACGAAGGGTAAAAAACTTCCTTGACCCGATTGAGGTTCGGATAGGATTTTTTGGGTATGAAACTAACCCGTGACGGCTGAAAGCCGTCATAGCTGTAGAACTCACAGATACCTTCGTTTTGACTGGTTATGGCTCCCGTAACTCTAAACGATCCAAGAGTTATGGCCCTCCGAATAATCGATATCCACAGGGTGCAACATCTACGGTGCAAGGTGCAACATCCGTCCAAAATGACGAAACAGTGCCGTACGACCTTTAGAAATGGGTGCATGGATTTGAAATGGTGCAGTACCATGGTGAACCACTCTCAAGCGATGGTAACTTATAGACCAGCCACGGGGATCCCGTTTTACAGAAAAAATCCACGTGACGAAAAAACGAAGGGTAAAAAACTTCATAGACCCGATTGAGGTTCGGATAGGATTTTTTGGGTATGAAACTAACCAATGACGGCTGAAAGCTGTCATAGCTGTAGAACTCACCGATACCTTCGTTTTGACTGTTTATGGCTCCCGTAACTCTAAACGAGCCAAGAGTTATGGCCCTCCGAAGAATCGATATGCACAGGGTGCAACATCTACGGTGCAAGGTGCAACATCCATCCAAAATGACGAAACAGTGTCGTACGACCTTTAGAAATGAGTTCATGGATTTGAAACATTGCTGTACCATGGTGCACCACTCTCCAATGATGGTAAATCATTGACCAGCCATGGGGATCCCGTTTTACAGAAAAAATCCACGTGACGAAAAAACGAAGGGTAAAAAATTTCCTTGACCCGATTGAGGTTCGGATAGGATTTTTTGGGTATGAAACTAACCAGTGATGGCTGAAAGCTGTCATAGCTGTAGAACTCACAGATACCTTCGTTTTCACTGGTTATGGCTCCCGTAAATCTAAATGAGCCAAGAGTTATGGCCATCCGAATAATCGATATCCACAGGGTGCAACATCTACGGTGCAAGGTGCAACATTCGTCCAAAATGTCGAAACAGTGCCGTACGACCTTTAGAAATGGGTGCATGGATTTGAAATGGTGCAGTACCATGGTGCACCACCCTCCAGCGATGGTAACTCATAAACTAGCCAAGGGGATCCCGTTTTACAGAAAAATTCCACGTGACGAAAAAACGAAGGGTAAAAAACTTCCATGACCCGATTGAGGTTCGGATAGGATTTTTTGGGTATGAAACTAACCCATGACGGCTTAAAGCCGTCATAGCTGTAGAGCTCACAGATACCTTCGTTTTGACTAGTTATGGCTACCGTAACTCTAAACGAGCCAAGAGTTATGGCCCTCCGAATAATCGATATCCACAGGGTGCAACATCTACGGTGCAAGGTGCAACATCCGTCCAAAATGACGAAACAGTGCCGTACGACCTTTAGAAATGGGTGCATGGATTTGAAATGGTGCAGTACCACGGTGAACCACTCTCCAGCGATGGTAACTCATAGACCAGCCACGGGGATCCCGTTTTACAGAAAAAATCCACGTGACGAAAAAACGAAGGGTAAAAAACTTCCTTGACCCGATTGAGGTTCGGATAGGATTTTTTGGGTATGAAACTAACCCGTGACGGCTGAAAGCCGTCATAGCTGTAGAACTCACAGGTACCTTCGTTTTGACTGGTTATGGCTCCCGTAACTCTAAACGAGCCAAGAGTTATGGCCCTCCGAATAATCGATATCCACAGGGTGCAACATCTACGGTGCAAGGTGCAACATCCGTCCAAAATGACGAAACAGTGTCGTACGACCTTTAGAAATGGGTGCATGGATGGTGCAGTACCATGGTGAAACACTCTCCAGCGATGGTAACTCATAGACCAGCCACGGGGATCCCGTTTTACAGAAAAAATCCACGTGACGAAAAAACGAAGGGTAAAAAACTTTCTTGACCCGATTGAGGTTCGGATAGGATTTTTTAGGTATGAAACTAACCAATGATGGCTGAAAGCTGTCATAGCTGTAGAACTCACTGATACCTTTGTTTTGACTGTTTATGGCTCCCGTAACTCTAAACGAGCCAAGAGTTATGGCCCTCCGAAGAATCGATATGCACAAGGTGCAACATCTACGGTGCAAGGTGCAACATCCATCCAAAATGACGAAACAGTGCCGTACGACCTTTAGGAATGAGTTCACGGATTTGAAACATTGCAGTACCATGGTGCACCACTCTCCAGCGATGGTAAATCGTTGACCAGCCATGGGGATCCCGTTTTACACAAAAAATCCACGTGACGAAAAAACGAAGGGTAAAAAATTTCCTTGACCCGATTGAGGTTCGGATAGGATTTTTTGGGTATGAAACTAACCAGTGATGGCTGAAAGCTGTCATAGCTGTAGAACTCACAGATACCTTCGTTTTCACTGGTTATGGCTCCCGTAACTCTAAATGAGCCAAGAGTTATGGCCCTCCGAATAATCGATATCCACAGGGTGCAACATCTACGGTGCAAGGTGCAACATCCGTCCAAAATGTCGAAACAGTGCCGTACGAACTTTAGAAATGGGTGCATGGATTTGAAATGGTGCAATACCAAGGTGCACCACTCTCCAGCGATGGTAACTCATAAACTAGCCAAGGGGATCCCGTTTTACAGAAAAATTCCACGTGATGAAAAAACGAAGGGTAAAAAACTTCCATGACCCGATTGAGGTTCAGAAAGGATTTTTTGGGTATGAAACTAACTAGTGACGGTGAAAGCTGTCATTGCTGTAGAACTCACAGATACCTTTGTTTTGACTGGTTGTGGCTCCCATAACTCTAAACGAGCCAAGAGTTATGGCCCTCCGAAGAATCGATATGCACAGGGTGCAACATCTACGGTGCAAGGTGCAACATCCATCCAAAATGACGAAACAGTGCCGTACGACCTTTAGAAATGAGTTCATGGATTTGAAACATTGCAGTACCATGGTGCACCACTCTCCAACGATGGTAAATCATTAACCAGCCATGGGGATCCCGTTTTACAGAAAAAATCCACGTGACGAAAAAACGAAGGGTAAAAAATTTCCTTGACCCGATTGAGGTTTGGATAGTATTTTTTGGGTATGAAACTAACCAGTGATGGCTGAAAGCTGTCATAGCTGTAGAACTCACAGATACCTTCGTTTTCACTGGTTATGGATCCCGTAACTCTAAACGAGCCAAGAGTTATGGCCCTCCGAAGAATCGATATGCACAAGGTGCAACATCTACGGTGCAAGGTGCAACATCCATCCAAAATGACGAAACAGTGCCGTACGACCTTTAGAAATGAGTTCATGGATTTGAAACATTGCAGTACCATGGTGCACCACTCTCCAGCGATGGTAAATCATTGACCAGCCTTGGGGATCCCGTTTTACAGAAAAAATCCACGTGACGAAAAAACGAAGGGTAAAAAATTTCCTTGACCCGATTGAGGTTCGGATAGGATTTTTTGGGTATGAAACTAACCAGTGATGGCTGAAAGCTGTCATAGCTGTAGAACTCACAGATACCTTCGTTTTCACTGGTTATGGCTCCCGTAACTTTAAATGAGCCAAGAGTTATGGCCCTCCGAATAATCGATATCCACAGGGTGCAACATCTACGGTGCAAGGTGCAACATCCGTCCAAAATGTCGAAACAGTGCCGTACGACCTTTAGAAATGGGTGCATGGATTTGAAATGGTGCAGTACCATGGTGCACCACTCTCCAGCGATGGTAACTCATAAACTAGCCAAGGGGATCCCGTTTTACAGAAAAATTCCGCG
The DNA here is from genome assembly GCA_030765085.1 of Allium cepa. Lineage (NCBI taxonomy): Eukaryota > Viridiplantae > Streptophyta > Magnoliopsida > Asparagales > Amaryllidaceae > Allium > Allium cepa. Next base: position 27,889,337 of record CM060943.1, on the reverse strand, counting down.
TGACGAAAAAACGAAGGGTAAAAAACTTCCATGACCCGATTGAGGTTCGGATAGGATTTTTTGGGTATGAAACTAACCATTGACGGTGAAAGCTGTCATTGCTGTAGAACTCACAGATACCTTCGTTTTGACTGGTTATGGATCCCGTAACTCTAAACGAGCCAAGAGTTATGGCCCTCCGGTTAATCGATATCCACAGGGTGCAACATCTACGGTGCAAGGTGCAACATCCGTCCAAAATGACGAAACAGTGTCGTACGACCTTTAGAAATGGGTGCATGGATTTGAAATGGTGCAATACCATGGTGCACCACTCTCCATCGATGGTAACTCATAGACCAGCCACGGGGATCCCGTTTTACAGAAAAATTCCACGTGACGAAAAAACGAAGGGTAAAAAACTTCCTTGACCCGATTGAGGTTCGGATAGGATTTTTTGGGTATGTGTAACGACCCGTATTTTACGTGTCGATAGATCGTAGAATTTGCAGGTCGTTAGTGTTGTTTGTGTTGTCTCTAGCTTGAGTCGTTTAGAAGTTAACCCGAGTGAAGTGATGAGTCGTGACCGACTCATGGAGGACCGACCTAAGAGTTGCCGAGTTAGCTTAGGTCGTGAGCGAGTTAGCCTAGGTCGTTTGGGTAAGTTTTGGGTTTCTGGCCGACCTAAGCATCAACCGAGTTAAGGTAGTAACGACCTAAGAAGTTTAGCAATTGACCGACTCATGAGATAGAGGGCTACCGAGTTAGGGAAGTTGCCGAGTTAACGACCTAAGGCATAGGTCGTATAGTGGGTTAGGTCGCTGGAGCGACCTAAGAGAGTGACCGACCTAAGGGTGGCGGCTTAGGAGAATGAGCGACCTAATAGTTATAGCGACCTAAGGGTTTAGTAGTTAGGTTGTGGACCGACCTAAGCTAGGTCGTATGTGAGTTGAGTCGTAGAGTTTTAGGTCGTGTGACCATGTGTTGAAGTAGGTCGTGTACGACCTAAGGCTTGAGTCGTTTGTGTTTTAGGTCGTCTCATAGTTAAGTCGTGTGACCTTCTGGCTGTGTTAAGTCGTTAGCGACTTAGTGTTAGGTCGGAGAGGAGTTAGGTCGCATGAGTACTGTAGAGACTTAGGTCGCAAGGGAAGATAGGTCGGCAGGGTTTTAGGTCGAGATGAGTCGTGTGACTGTTGGATCGGCAGTGTGTTGAGTCGTAGGTCGTATGGCTTTGGGATGGTGTGGCTGTTAGGTCATAGGGGGTGTATAGGTCGGCAACGACCTAAGTTAGGTCGTGAGTTTTTAGGTCGGCAGCAACCTAAGGGGCGACGACCTAAGGTTGATTCAGCCTATAAATAGGGGGGTTTGGCTCACTTTTTGGCACCGGTTTTTGAAGCGACGAAGTGCTGCCATTTTGAAGACCCGACTACAACATTTCTTCATCTTCTTTTCTCCATTCCAATCTAGATCTAACATCCATCCAAGATCGAAGATCGAGATCGAAGATCCAAGTGCCAAAGTTGAAGATCTTCATCCGTTCGAGCTAGATTTCATCGGTTGAAGCGAGATTTTGCCGGATCAAACCTTGATCTCCGCTGTCCAGATCTGTAGTGTGTTGTATTTGAAGTGTTTGGGTGATTTGGTGAGTGGTAGTTATCTCTCACGCGGACCCAAAGGAGTATATTGGATTGGTGGCTTGTTTGAGTGTTAAAGTTAGAGATTTCATGCATTTTTCTTAGATCCAAGTCTAGATCCATTGTTTCCATAGATGTTTGTTTATGCAAGTTTATTTAATAAGTATTAGAGACAAAACCCATGTTTTATATTTGATAGATCTATGCTAAAAACCTATGAATCATGCATGTTGGACTTTTGCTCATTTATTTACGAAATTGCCATTATAGTTGATATTGCTTATTAGATCTTGTTTGAATGCTTGAATGTTTGGATGTATGATTGGTTTGATTGTTTCAAGATTAGCTTGTAGTTGATTTGGAACAAGATGGTTGAAGATGATTCAAAAGCTAAGTGGGAAGGCTCTTGAATGGTGAAAGCTGCCTGTAGCATATGATGCGGATGTGGAAGCTCATATGGATGGATTCGAGGATGTGGGATCTTGCCATGATGCGAGAAGGCAAAGAATGATTGAGTTGGGACTTTGCTAAGATATGATGAGGCAAGGCTTATGTTGAGATGGGATGGGTCATGATGACGTTCCAAGAAGAGAGGCTTTGCTATGATGTGATAAGGCAAGACATATGTTGTGATGGGACGGGTCACGATGACGTTCCGAGCACGGGTCATGATGACGTGCAAAGTTATAACTCGGTGATGCGGTCCGGGTTGGGGTGGATAATGGTTAGCTTGAGAGGCGCTTGAGCTAGTATGGAAATAGTCGTCAAGGAGGATGACTAGGAGGCTGAGATCTCATCGTTGTTGAAGGTTCTAGCATACTCAAAGCAAGGGTACGTTGGAACGGGTCACGATGACGTTCCAGGCACGGGTCACGATGACGTGCTAGTACTCTGGGCTGTTGCGTTCGGCTTAGGCACGGGTCACGATGACGTGCGGGGTTATGTCTAGACGGGGTTACCATTAGCCCTTGACAGGTGGTCATTCAACTAACGGTGATATCAAGGCGATGATAACAGTGATAGCCAGAGTCATGGATGTTTGGTTGTATTATCATTCGGTCTCAAGAGCAGTGTTTTCTGGGTGCTTATCTGATCTTGGTTTAGGCCTTGGGGGTTTGTATTTGGAAAGCATCGCCCTTGACTCGAGTGGTTATTGTTTTACTTTAATTATCTGCTATGATTATGCTTGCTTCTCTTTAGTGTGTGTCTGGGGGCTATCACTGTAGAATGATGTTATCCCAATTTTTGGACAAAACTGGAATATCAATGTTGTGTGCATTTCCACCATGAAGAAGCAGCCAGCAAGCGTATACAAGTCGAAGATTTCATTCATAACCCAAGTGCAAAAGCTTCATTCGGTATTGAGAAGTCTAAGGCTTCATTCGGCAAAACCTTATTCGGCAATTCAAGACACCATTTCTCGTCCGGCGTTCCTGGTACCGGGTCCATCCGGCGTTCCCATCTCCCACAGTCCATTCGGCACCGGACCATTCGGTGCTGGACCACACTCCTCACCTATGCCGAACCAAACTTCCCCCATGCCAAGTATAGCCTCACCGGTCCAAACCATTCCCTTGCTACCACCGGACCAACTACAACTTCCCCAAGCACCACCGAACGAGCTCCACCGAATCCCCTACGACCGAACCATGCTACAAGCTACCACCGGTCCAACCCACCACCGGTCCGAACGACTCACCACTCACCGCCGAACCAGAGCTCCGCCGAACCAGAAGTTGCCAGTCCAGATTGCATCAGCCCAAGCCCACCAGCAGCTATAAGCATCCAAGACCCCTGCCCCCTGCCTCACTCTATAAATAGAGGGGCAGGGGTACAACAATGGAGGACAATTTTTGGAGACGAGTTTGAGAGCTCAAGCTTGGAAGGAACTCTCAAACAACTTTAGATACTTGTAATCAAAGCTTTGTACTTGTAATCTAAAGAGGAAAAGGAGAATAACATATAAAGTGGATGTAGGCACGTTCTGGCCGAACCACTATAAATCTGTGTGTCTTTTACAGTTTAGTCCCTGCTTTTCATATATTTGCATAAATCATCCAAATCACTAAGAATAACATAAAATCAACCAACTCATACGACTTTGGGTGTTTGCGGCCATTTTTCACGCAAACATTTTGGTGCTTTCACTGAGAGGAACCAGCTTCCGCTACATCGGATAGAAGTTGAATTTGAAAGTCTAAGAGTTCAGATCTAAGAGTTATGACGAGACAAACAAGTAGAAGGCAAAGGCCAGAGAGAAGTGAAAACCCAGGTAGTCAAGAGGCTTCCTCAGGAGGGAATCAAACGTCGATCTTCATCACTAGAGATGAGATGGAGGCCATGATGAGAAGACAAGAAGAGATGATCCAGAACTTACTTCAGCAAATTGGACAAATTGGAGCACAAATCCAAGGAGCAACTGGAGTTCAGAACGGAGCAGGACCATCTGACGCAGCACCAGAGCTAGGGGGCACTCACGCAGAGCATGTTGATCCGACCCCGGGAAGAGAGATGGGGGCATCCGAGCCACCTGGTGGCAATAGAGGAGTGAACGTTCAGCCACGGGGGCATACACATGAAAACTCCCCCGGACTTGGGAGGCAGGTCGAAGACAGTGAACGAGAACTACAGCTTGGAGACAATGACAGATTAGCGGAGATGGTTAGAACAGCTATGAGAGGCGGTTTAGTAAACAAAGACTTGGAAGATGTAAACAGGAGTCCTTTTTCTTCTGCGATTAGGATGGCTAGGAACCCACCAGAATTCAAGCTACCATCATTAGACATGTACAACGGGAAAACGGACCCCACGGTCCATCTAACGAAGTATATGAGACATATGGAAGTGCTGGGGGCATCAGAGGAGGTTATGGCCCGGTGCTTTCCACTATATTTGACGGACATTGCAGCGCTATGGTTTAGGCAACTGGAGAGCGGCTCCATAGGAACATGGGCAGATCTAACTGAGAAATTCATGAGACAATTCAGGGTTCATATTGCGAGACCCAAGAATGTGATGACTTTGGCAACCTTGAAACAAAAAACTGGAGAAACTTTGAGGAGCTTTCTAACGCGATTTAATGCGGCGGCAGCATCAGTGGATCGACCAGATCCATCTATGGTCATGATGGTGGCTGTATCTGGAATAGCTGTTAATACAGAGTTCAAGAATTCATTAACCAAGGACCCGCCTATGAATCTGGGAGAGTTTTATCATGAGGCTGAAAAGTTTCTGCGTTTGGAAGATGCTAGTGCGGAAAGAGAGGAAGAAGATGACGTTTACACAATCAAGAGCGGAAACCCACCTGGAAAGGGTGCGGAGACTAGCAAGGGAAAAAGAAAGGCTGAGGATAATGATGACAGGGCAAAGTGGCTACGACGAGAGCCACGATTCACCACCTATTCAAAGCTGAATGAGAGTTTGGAACGGATTTATCAGGATACCAAGGGGCAGGTTCCGTATCGTAGACCAATGCGAAGGGATCCAACCTCTGACGAAAGAAAATCAGATAAGTTTTGTGTATTTCATGAATTGAATGGCCATAATACTAATGATTGTAGGCATTTGAAAGACGAGGTGGAAGGGCTTATCAGGAACGGTATGCTCCTTCAGTATGTGAGGAGGCGAACTCCAGCGGTGGAGCCAGAGCGACCACCCTCTACATCAGCTAGAGGTGACCCTGGATCAGGGCACCATTTGATTATCCATTGACTGCATGATTAGAATAAAGATGAACAAGTCGTAAGCTTCCACTAATGCAATTAGATCATTTACACATGTATGAGATCGCGAACGATCTCCAGGCATGCTCTGAATGATCATTGACTGCTTCGGAGTGGGGACTTACACTTTGACATCCTTGCTTTGCTTTTGTTTCATTTTGATTTGAACATTTGAATCCTTCCTGTTTGGACATTCTTGCTGTAAGGTACTATTGCTTTAACATTTACAATTCCATGGAAAAATTATTTACTTGTATGCCCGTTGGATCGCGAACGGTCCACGAGCACCTATTGCATGGCAACGAACTGCCGAAGTCTTTGATTCGAAAAATTCCCCCAAACAATGACTCCAACACTGATAATATTAAGTCCCCCCCGGGCACACTCACTCGCCTCGAACGGCACCCGACTTCGAACAGTCACAATTCGCCTCGAACGGCACCCGACTTCGAACAGTCACAACTCGCCTCGAACGGCACCCGATCGCGAACGATCACAACTCGCCTCGAACGGCACAACTCGCCTCGAACGGCACCACTCGCCTCGAACGGCACAACTCACCTTACCTCAAATGGCTCGATCGCGAACGGTCGTCATTTGAGGTCCGCCACTTGATCACTGACTATTGCACCTTACCTCAAATGGCTTGATCGCGAACGGTCGTCATTTGAGGACCACCACTTGACCGCGCACTGTCGCACCTTACCTCGAATGACTTGATCACGAACGGTCGTCATTTGAAGTTAGGCGCTTGACCCTGAACGGTCACACTTCATCACAAATGGCTCGGTCTCGAACGATCGACGCGTGGACTTGCAAACTCGACCGCGCACTGTCGCACTTTACCTCGAATGACTTGATCACGAACGATCGTCATTTGAAGTTAAGCGCTTGACCTTGAACGGTCCCTACTCGACCGCGCACTGTCGCACTTTACCTCGAATGACTCGATCTCGAACGGTCGTCATTTGAAGTAAGGCGCTTGACCTTGAACAGTCACATTTCACTACAGATGACTCGATCCCGAACGATCGGCGTATGGATTTACGCGCTTGACCGCGCAGGGTCGCACCTTCCCTCGGATGACTCGATCGCGAACGATCGTCATTTGAAGTCGGGCGCTTGACCATGAACGGCCGCGCTTCATCCCGAATAGCTCGATCCCGAACGATCATCAGTTGGGGCCTTATAAAATATCAAGCTCCTTACAGGTTATCAACAGCATACGAACATCCAGCTCATGGCATTACAAAACACGCCTTCCTACCGCAAGGCATATTTTGGGGGGCAAAGTGTTATCCCAATTTTTGGACAAAACTGGAATATCAATGTTGTGTGCATTTCCACCACGAAGAAGCAGCCAGCAAGCGTATACAAGTCGAAGATTTCATTCATAACCCAAGTGCAAAAGCTTCATTCGGTATTGAGAAGTCTAAGGCTTCATTCGGCAAAACCTTATTCGGCAATTCAAGACACCATTTCTCGTCCGGCGTTCCTGGTACCGGGTCCATCCGGCGTTCCCATCTCCCACAGTCCATTCGGCACCGGACCATTCGGTGCCGGACCACACTCCTCACCTATGCCGAACCAAACTTCCCCCATGCCAAGTATAGCCTCACCGGTCCAAACCATTCCCTTGCTACCACCGGACCAACTACAACTTCCCCAAGCACCACCGAACGAGCTCCACCGAATCCCCTACGACCGAACCATGCTACAAGCTACCACCGGTCCAACCCACCACCGGTCCGAACGACTCACCACTCACCGCCGAACCAGAGCTCCGCCGAACCAGAAGTTGCCAGTCCAGATTGCATCAGCCCAAGCCCACCAGCAGCTATAAGCATCCAAGACCCCTGCCCCCTGCCTCACTCTATAAATAGAGGGGCAGGGGTACAACAATGGAGGACAATTTTTGGAGACGAGTTTGAGAGCTCAAGCCTGGAAGGAACTCTCAAACAACTTTAGATACTTGTAATCAAAGCTTTGTACTTGTAATCTAAAGAGGAAAAGGAGAATAACATATAAAGTGGATGTAGGCACGTTCTGGCCGAACCACTATAAATCTGTGTGTCTTTTACAGTTTAGTCCCTGCTTTTCATATATTTGCATAAATCATCCAAATCACTAAGAATAACATAAAATCAACCAACTCATACGACTTTGGGTGTTTGCGGCCATTTTTCACGCAAACAAATGAGGTGGAGTGGGATGGTTTGGTTCCTATTCCTTTTATCCCTTATGCTCTTTTGGTATGTTTGATAGTTAATTTACTGCTCACTAAGACTTTGTCTGACTCAAGGTTTTATGTCTCTTCTTATTACCTTGGGCTGTTCATCCATGTTGGGATGGGCAGACTAGGTAGCAGGTGACAGGTGCTGTGCTTAGAGTTCTCCGCTGATGATGACGAAGACGAGCAGGAGGCTATGCATATTATTTCTTTTATGTACTGGGTATCCGCTGCTGTATTTGATGAGTGTTTTGTAGTGAGGTCTTGATGTATGGATTTATTGAGATGATTGTATAAAACTACTGTGATGCTTATATGATGATTTTCTGTTATGAGGCTTCACTATATATTTCTCTATTGTATTTTATCCATGCGCTGTGAGCTACGATAGAGATTCTGCGATTTTATTTTACCCTGACTATCGTCCATGGCTGCCTCGCACACCTTTCAGCGCACTTTTCCCTTGTTTTGGTGCGGGAGTCATGGGCGGTCGTCACATTTGGTATCAAAGCTTTGGTTAATCGATTTTAGCCAACGCTCGCTGACGTAATTACGTAAGAGAGACGTAATTGTATTTTGAAGGATGATTACTATATATAGTATAGTAGCTTAGATGGATTTGAACTCCTTATGCAGTTGTTTCTTAAGGTGTTCTAATCATTCTTTTTACAGATATTAAGAATGAGTCGAAGTGAGAGACAAGCTGCGAGGGATGGTCGAGCTGCTAGGGAAGCTGTTGATTATGGAGCTATGTTTGAAGCTATGATGACTTCTATCATGAGGAGGGTTCCAGCTTCAGGATCTTCTGTGGATGTAGGAGTTCAAGTCCAAGCTCCAAGACCGGTGGATTTTGCTAAGCTTTGCAAAGATTATACTTCTCTTAGAGGAAAAGCTTTCTTGGGGACGGAGTCGACTATTGAAGTGCAGAGATGGATTGATGCTTGCCGAAGGATTTTTGGTGACTTAGGGATTGAGGATGCAACCAAGAGGAAGCTTGCATCGAGACAGCTTCAGGGAAGAGCTGCTGATTGGTGGAATTCTATCACCATAGATACACCAGAAGAAGAGATTACTTGGGAGCAATTCCAAGTTAGATTTGAGGCCAAGTTCATCTCCACTGTTCAGAAGTCTGCTTTGTTCAAGAGGTTTGTAGAGCTCAAGCAAGGTGGGAGGCCTGTTCTTGAGTATATTTCTGAGTTCGAAGCTTTGTCTAAGTATGCCAGATCATATATTGATTCTCCTTATCAAAAGAATGAAAAGTTTGTGACTGGTCTGGATGCTTATCTGGGAAGGCAGTTAGTGGATCATCTGGACGATCCATTTGAGAAGCTTGTGGAGAAAGCCTTGAGGCATGAGAGTTTGTTCCCTAAGGAAAGTTTTGTTGTTGCTGTAACCAGGGAAGGATCTAAACCACAGCAGAATGGTAATAAGAAGAGGAAGCAGCAACAGCAGAAAGGTAAGGATGGTCAGAAGAAGCCAAAGGGCGAAGTGACCTGCTATAACTGCCGACAGAAGGGTCATCTCTCCCGGGATTGTAAGAATCCAAAGGTGCAGTTGAGGTGCCACAACTGTGATAAGCTGGGACACATCAAGAAGGACTGTCCAGAGCCGAGGAAAGATAGGCAGGTTGTGCAAGCTTATGCTTTGGAAGCTGTGCCGTCGTCTTCAAGAGTTCCTACTGCTGAAGAGAAGGGGAAGAGTGTGGTGGTTCAAGGTACTCTTTCCATTTGTGGTATTCCAGTTAGAGTGTTGTTTGATACTGGAGCGTCGCATTCTTTTGTTTGTGATGATTTGGTAGGCCGGTTAGGTTTGAAACCGGATATTGTTGGTAGGCCATTGGTTGTGACTAATCCAGTTGGGGGTTCGTCATGTTTGTGTATGATATGCCGTGGTCTAGTTGTGTCGAGTCATGATTGCTCGTTTGTTTGTGATTGCTTTGTTCTGAACTTTGCGGGGTTTGGAATTATTTTGGGTATGGACTGGCTTAGGAAGTATGCGGCTAGGATTGATTGTGAGAGGCTGGAGGTGACAGTCGGGAATGTGGATGGGCGAAAGGTTGTGATACGATGTAAGCATGAAGAAGGCGTCTTCATGAGCTTCATGTATTCGCTGGTTGTTCCACGGTATGGACTGTCATCGGTGCCTATTGTGAATGGATTTGAGGATGTCTTTGACGAAGTCAAAGGGTTGCCGCCGCATAGGGAGATCGAGTTTCGTATCGATCTAGTTGAGGGAGCCAGACCTGTTGTGATGCCTCTTAGGCGGATGGCACCGAGGGAGCAGCAAGAGCTGAAGGTGCAAGTTGATGACCTTTTGCGGAAAGGATTCATTCGGAGAAGTGTGTCCGAATGGGGTGCGCCAGTTGTGTTCGCAACCAAAGCGGATGGATCGTTGAGGTTGTGTGTGGATTATCGTGAGCTGAATAAGGTGACTAAGAAGAACAAGTATCCATTGCCAAGAATAGATGACTTGTTTGATCAGCTTCACGAGGCTAAGGTGTTTTCTCAGATGGATTTGGCAACGGGATTTCACCAGTTGAGAGTGGCGAAGGATAGTGTGCCGAAGACTGCTTTCAGGTCACCATCCGGTTTTTATGAGTGGCTGGTAATGCCGTTTGGATTGACTAACACGCCAGCATATTTTGTGGATCTTATGAATAGAGTGTTCAGAGATCAGTTGAATAAGTTCGTGCTTGTGTTCGTGGATGATATTTTGGTTTATTCCAGAACTGAGGAAGAGCACAAGACGCACTTGAGGATTGTTTTGGAAATCTTGCGGAAACATCAGCTGAAGGCTAAGTTTTCGAAGTGTCACTTCTGGAAGAGTGAAGTGAGGTTCTTAGGTCATGTTATCTCTGGAAATGGAATAGCGGTTGATCCCGCTAAGGTGGCAGCGATCCAGGATTGGGTTAGACCTAAGAATGCATCTGATGTGAGAAGTTTTCTTGGATTAGCAGGATATTATCGTCGATTTATCAAAGACTTTTCCAAGATAGCTGCACCATTGACAGGATTGACGAAAAAGAACCAAGTGTTCAGATGGGATGATATGTGTGAGCAATCTTTCGTAATCCTGAAAGAGCGACTGACGAGTGCTCCTGTTTTGACTATTCCAAGTGGGAATGATGAGATGGTGGTTTACACCGACGCATGTGGCACTGGACTTGGAGCAGTGCTAATGTAGAGAGATAAGGTTGTTGCGTATGCTAGTCGACAACTGAAGCCGCATGAAAGGAATTATCCGACTCATGATTTGGAGTTAGCGGCGATTGTGTTTGCTTTGAAGATGTGGAGACATTACCTATTGGGAGTTCGATTTGAGCTGTTTACAGATCATAAGTCGTTGAAGTATCTGTTCTCCCAAAAGGATTTGAATCTTCGACAGCAAAGGTGGCTAGAGTTCTTAGCATCGTATGATTTTGGTATAGCCTATACTCCGGGAAAAGGTAACGCAGTGGCTGATGCGTTAAGTCGAAGACATGCAGGATTGGGAGCCATGTTTTCGGAATGGAAGAGTCTTGAGTATTTGGCTGAGTTTGACTTCAGGCCTAGATGTGAATTGGAGCCTGAAATGTTGGCAAACTTATCGATAAGGCCTACTCTTGTGGAAAGAATTGGTGAGAACCAAAGGCGAGACGATAAGTTTGTCAAGGTTATTCGTGACTTGGAATCTGGATTGGAACCAGAGAAGGATAAAGGATTCGAGGTCGATCGAGAGGGTTGGCTTCGAAAGCAAGGACGATTGGTTGTTCCTGATGTAGATGGATTGAGAAATGAAGTTCTGAGGGAAAGTCATCACTCGAAGTTGACAATTCATCCAGGTGGAAATAAGATGTATCGGGATATGAAGAGAACCTACTACTGGGAAGGTATGAAGAAAGACGTCGGAAATTTTATTTCCAAGTGTATGAATGCCAGTTGGTAAAAGCCGACCAGAAGAAGCCCAGTGGATTGCTTCAGCCATTAGAGGTTCCTACGTGGAAGTGGGAGCAAGTGTCGATGGATTTTATCGATGGTCTACCTAGAACAAGAGCAGGGAATGAAGGGATTTGGGTCATAGTAGATCGTTTGACCAAGAGTGCAAGGTTCATTCCTGTTCGATCGACTAGGACTGCATCGAAGTTGGCTGAGCTGTATGTGAAGTGGATTGTTCGATTCCATGGTGTTCCGAAGAGTATAGTGAGCGATCGAGACCCATTGTTCACCAGTAGATTTTGGAAGAGCCTCCAGGAAGTCTTGGGAACCGAGTTGTGTTTGAGTACAGCTTATCACCCTCAAACAGATGGTCAGACTGAGAGAGTCAACCGAGTGTTGGAGGATCTCCTTAGAGCATGTGTTTTGGACTTCGGAGGATCATGGGAAGATCACCTTCATTTGGTGGAGTTTGCTTATAATAACAGTTATCAGTCGAGCATTGGTATGGCACCATATGAGGCATTATATGGAAGACCGTGTAACTCTCCAACATGTTGGTTGGAAACTGGAGAAAAGCTGATACTTGGGCCAGAGATGATTCGACAGACTACGGATTGTATAGAGATCATTCAGCAACGAATGAAGGCAGCCCAAGATCGTCAGAAAAGTTATGCAGATAATCGTCGAAAGGATTTGGAATTCGACGTGGGCAATATGGTTTTTGTAAAGATTTCTCCATTAAAGAATGTTATTAGATTCGGGAAGAAAGGAAAATTGACTCCGAGATTTGTTGGACCATTCCCGATTATCGAGCGAATTGGAAAGCTCGCGTATAGATTGGAGTTACCGGAAAAGATGGCGGGTGTGCACAATATTTTTCATGTATCTTATCTACGGAAGTATGTGCATGACCCAACTTCTGTGGTTTCTGCTAATAGCTGTGAAGACTTAGAGGTTGATCCCGTGGTTACGAGACCTCGTAAGCCGCTTCGTATTGTTGAAACCGATACGAAACAGCTTAGGAGGAAGACAATTACGTTGCTCAAGGTACAATGGAGTGATGATGTTAACGACTGTACATGGGAGGAGGAAGAGAGGATAAAGGCAGCTCATCCCGGACTCTTCGAGGTATGGTCCTAAAGTGTCGTGACATCTCATGAATTTGTAGCTTGTTCTAAGTCTTAGAATTCTGCATGCTAGGATAGAATTGGATGCATGGTTTGTTGATTGCTATGGATGGTAGGCATGCGGAATAATTGTGATTGCTGTTGTTTGCTTGGAATTTCGGGGGCGAAATTCCTAAGGGGGAGAGAATATAACGACCCGTATTTTACGTGTCGATAGATCGTAGAATTTGCAGGTCGTTAGTGTTGTTTGTGTTGTCTCTAGCTTGAGTCGTTTAGAAGTTAACCCGAGTGAAGTGATGAGTCGTGACCGACTCATGGAGGACCGACCTAAGAGTTGCCGAGTTAGCTTAGGTCGTGAGCGAGTTAGCCTAGGTCGTTTGGGTAAGTTTTGGGTTTCTGGCCGACCTAAGCATCAACCGAGTTAAGGTAGTAACGACCTAAGGAGTTTAGCAATTGACCGACTCATGAGATAGAGGGCTACCGAGTTAGGGAAGTTGCCGAGTTAACGACCTAAGGCATAGGTCGTATAGTGGGTTAGGTCGCTGGAGCGACCTAAGAGAGTGACCGACCTAAGGGTGGCGGCTTAGGAGAATGAGCGACCTAATAGTTATAGCGACCTAAGGGTTTAGTAGTTAGGTCGTGGACCGACCTAAGCTAGGTCGTATGTGAGTTGAGTCGTAGAGTTTTAGGTCGTGTGACCATGTGTTGAAGTAGGTCGTGTACGACCTAAGGCTTGAGTCGTTTGTGTTTTAGGTCGTCTCATAGTTAAGTCGTGTGACCTTCTGGCTGTGTTAAGTCGTTAGCGACTTAGTGTTAGGTCGGAGAGGAGTTAGGTCGCGTGAGTACTGTAGAGACTTAGGTCGCAAGGGAAGATAGGTCGGCAGGGTTTTAGGTCGATAGGCTGCGCTGTTGAGATGAGTCGTGTGACTGTTGGATCGGCAGTGTGTTGAGTCGTAGGTCGTATGGCTTTGGGATGGTGTGGCTGTTAGGTCGTAGGGGGTGTATAGGTCGGCAACGACCTAAGTTAGGTCGTGAGTTTTTAGGTCGGCAGCGACCTAAGGGGCGACGACCTAAGGTTGATTCAGCCTATAAATAGGGGGGTTTGGCTCACTTTTTGGCACCGGTTTTTGAAGCGACGAAGTGCTGCCATTTTGAAGACTCGACTACAACATTTCTTCATCTTCTTTTCTCCATTCCAATCTAGATCTAACATCCATCCAAGATCGAAGATCCAAGTGCCAAAGTTGAAGATCTTCATCCGTTCGAGCTAGATTTCATCGATTGAAGCGAGATTTTGCCGGATCAAACCTTGATCTCCGCTGTCCAGATCTGTAGTGTGTTGTATTTGAAGTGTTTGGGTGATTTGGTGAGTGGTAGTTATCTCTCATGCGGACCCAAAGGAGTATATTGGATTGGTGGCTTGTTTGAGTGTTAAAGTTAGAGATTTCATGCATTTTTCTTAGATCCAAGTCTAGATCCATTGTTTCCATAGATGTTTGTTTATGCAAGTTTATTTAATAAGTATTAGAGACAAAACCCATGTTTTATATTTGATAGATCTATGCTAAAAACCTATGAATCATGCATGTTGGACTTTTGCTCATTTATTTACGAAATTGCCATTATAGTTGATATTGCTTATTAGATCTTGTTTGAATGCTTGAATGTTTGGATGTATGATTGGTTTGATTGTTTCAAGATTAGCTTGTAGTTGATTTGGAACAAGATGGTTGAAGATGATTCAAAAGCTAAGTGGGAAGGCTCTTGAATGGTGAAAGCTGCCTGTAGCATATGATGCGGATGTGGAAGCTCATATGGATGGATTCGAGGATGTGGGATCTTGCCATGATGCGAGAAGGCAAAGCATGATTGAGTTGGGACTTTGCTAAGATATGATGAGGCAAGGCTTATGTTGAGATGGGATGGGTCATGATGACGTTCCAAGAAGAGAGGCTTTGCTATGATGTGATAAGGCAAGACATATGTTGTGATGGGACGGGTCATGATGACGTTCCGAGAACGGGTCATGATGACGTGCAAAGTTATAACTCGGTGATGCGGTCCGGGTTGGGGTGGATAATGGTTAGCTTGAGAGGCGCTTGAGCTAGTATGGAAATAGTCGTCAAGGAGGATGACTAGGAGGCTGAGATCTCATCGTTGTTGAAGGTTCTAGCATACTCAAAGCAAGGGTACGTTGGAACGGGTCACGATGACGTTCCAGGCACGGGTCACGACGACGTGCTAGTAATCTGGGCTGATGCGTTCGGCTTAGGCACGGGTCACGATGACGTGCGGGGTTATGTCTAGACCGGGGTTACCATTAGCCCTTGACAGGTGGTCATTCAACTAACGGTGATATCAAGGCGATGATAACAGTGATAGCCAGAGTCATGGATGTTTGGTTGTATTATCATTCGGTCTCAAGAGCAGTGTTTTCTGGGTGCTTATCTGATCTTGGTTTAGGCCTTGGGGGTTTGTATTTGGAAAGCATCGCCCTTGACTCGAGTGGTTATTGTTTTACTTTAATTATCTGCTATGATTATGCTTGCTTCTCTTTAGTGTGTGTCTGGGGGCTATCACTGTAGAATGAGGTGGAGTGGGATGGTTTGGTTCCTATTCCTTTTATCCCTTATGCTCTTTTGGTATGTTTGATAGTTAATTTACTGCTCACTAAGACTTTGTCTGACTCAAGGTTTTATGTCTCCTCTTATTACCTTGGGCTGTTCATCCATGTTGGGATGGGCAGACTAGGTAGCAGGTGACAGGTGTTGTGCTTAGAGTTCTCCGCTGATGACGACGAAGACGAGCAGGAGGCTATGCATATTATTTCTTTTATGTACTGGGTATCCGCTGCTGTATTTGATGAGTGTTTTGTAGTGAGGTCTTGATGTATGGATTTATTGAGATGATTGTATAAAACTACTATGATGCTTATATGATGATTTTCTGTTATGAGGCTTCACTATATATTTCTCTATTGTATTTTATCCATGCGCTGTGAGCTACGATAGAGATTCTGCGATTTTATTTTACCCTGACTATCGTCCATGGCTGCCTCGCACACCTTTCAGCGCACTTTTCCCTTGTTTTGGTGCGGGAGTCATGGGCGGTCGTCACAGTATGAAACAAACCCGTGACGGCTGAAAGCCATCATAGCTGTAGAACTCACAGATACCTTCGTTTTGACTGGTTATGGCTCCCGTAACTCTAAACGAGCCAAGAGTTATGGCCCTCCGAATAATCGATATCCACAGGGTGCATCATCTACGGTGCAAGGTGCAACATCCGTCCAAAATGACGAAACAGTGTCGTACGACCTTTAGAAATGGGTGCATGGATTTGAAATGGTGCAGTACCATGGTGAACCACTCTCCAGCGATGGTAACTCATAGACCAGCCACGGGGATCCTGTTTTACAGAAAAAATCCACGTGACGAAAAAATGAAGGGTAAAAAACTTCCTTGACCTGATTGAGGTTCGGATAGGATTTTTTAGGTATGAAACTAACCAAGGACGGCTGAAAGCTGTCATAGCAGTAGAACTCACCGATAACTTCGTTCTGACTGTTTATGGCTCCCGTAACTCTAAACGAGCCAAGAGTTATGGCCCTCCGAAGAATCGATATGCAAAGGGTGCAACATCTACAGTGCAAGGTGCAACATCCATCCAAAATGACGAAACAGTGCCGTACGACCTTTAGAAATGAGTTCATGGATTTGAAACATTGCAGTACCATGGTGCACCACTCTCCAGCGATGGTAAATCATTGACCAGCCATGGGGATCCCGTTTTACAGAAAAAATCCACGTGACTAAAAAACGAAGGGTAAAAAATTTCCTTGACCCGATTGAGGTTCGGATAGGATTTTTTGGGTATGAAACTAACCAGTGATTGCTGAAAGCTGTCATAGCTGTAGAACTCACAGATACCTTTGTTTTCACTAGTTATGGCTCCCGTAACTCTAAACGAGCCAAGAGTTATGGCCTTCCGAATAATCGATATCCACAGGGTGCAACATCTACGGTGCAAGGTGCAACATCCGTCCAAAATGACGAAACAGTGTCGTACGACCTTTAGAAATGGGTGCATGGATTTGAAACGGTGCAGTACCATGGTGCACCACTCTCCAGCGATGGTAACTCATAGACCAGCCACGGGGATCCCGTTTTACAGAAAAATTTCACGTGACGAAAAAACGAAGGGTAAAAAACTTCCTTGACCCGATTGAGGTTCGTATAGGATTTCTTGTGTATGAAACTAACTAGTGATGGCCGAAAGCCATCATAGCTGTAGAACTCACAGATACGTTCGTTTTGACTGGTTATGGCTCCCGTAACTCTAAACGAGCCAAGAGTTATGGCCCTCCGAAGAATCGATGTCCACAGGGTGCAACATCTACGGTGCAAGGTGCAACATCCGTCCAAAATGACGAAACAGTGTCGTACGACCTTTAGAAATGAGTGCATGGATTTGAAACATTGCAGTACCATGGTGCACCACTCTCCAGCGATGGTAAATCATAGACCAGCCACAGGGATCCCGTTTTACATAAAAAATCCACGTGACGAAAAAACGAAGGGTAAAAAACTTCCTTGACCCGATTGAGGTTCGGATAGGATTTTTTGGGTATGAAACTAACCAGTGACGGCTGAAAGCCGTCATAGATGTAGAACTCACAGATACCTTCATTTTGACTGGTTATGGCTCCCGTAACTCTAAACGAGCCAAGAGTTATGGCCCTCCGAATAATCGATATCCATAGGGTGCAACATCTACGGTGCAAGGTGCAACATCCGTCCAAAATGACGAAACCGTGCCGTACGACCTTTAGAAATGGGTGCATGGATTTGAAACGCTGCAGCACCATGGTGCACTCCAGCGATGGTAAATCATTGACCAGCCACGGGGATCCCGTTTTACAGAAAAAATCCACGTGACGAAAAAACGAAGGGTAAAAAACTTCCATGACCCGATTGAGGTTCGGATAGGATTTTTTGGGTATGAAACTAACCAGTGATGGATGAAAGCTGTCATAGCTGTAGAACTCACATATACCTTCGTTTTGACTGGTTATGGCTCCCGTAACTCTAAACGAGCCAAGAGTTATGGCCCTCCGAAGAATCAATATCCACAGGGTGCAACATCTACGGTGCAAGGTGCAACATCCGTCCAAAATGACGAAACCGTGCCGTACAACCTTTAGAAATGGGTGCATGGATTTGAAACGGTGCAGTACCATGGTGCACCACACTCCAGCGATGGTAAATCATTGACCAGCCACGGGGATCCCATTTTACAGAAAAAATCCACCTGACGAAAAAACGAAGGGTAAAAAACTTCCATGACCCGATTGAGGTTCGGATAGGATTTTTTGGGTATGAAACTAACCAGTGATGGCTGAAAGCTGTCATTGCTGTAGAACTCACAGATACCTTCGTTTTGACTGGTTATGGCTCCCGTAACTCTAAACGAGCCAAGAGTTATGGCCCTCCGGTTAATCGATATCCACAGGGTGCAACATCTACGGTGCAAGGTGCAACATCCGTCCAAAATGACGAAACAGTGCCGTATGACCTTTAGAAATGGGTGCATGGAATTGAAACGGTGCAGTACCATGGTGCACCACTCTCCAGCGATGGTAACTCATAGACCAGCCACGGGGATCCCGTTTTACAGAAAAATTCCACGTGACGAAAAAACGAAGGGTAAAAAACTTCCTTGACCCGATTGAGGTTCGGATAGGATTTTTTGGGTATGAAACTAACCCGTGACGGCTTAAAGCCGTCATAGCTGTAGAGCTCACAGATACCTTCGTTTTGACTAGTTATGGCTCCCGTAACTCTAAACGAGCAAGAGTTATGGCCCTCCGAATAATTGATATCCACAGGGTGCAACATCTACGGTGCAAGGTGCAACATCCGTCCAAAATGACGAAACAGTGCCGTACGACCATTAGAAATGGGTGCATGGATTTGAAACGGTGCAGTACCATGGTGAACCACTCTCTAGCGATGGTAACTCATAGACCAGCCACGGGGATCCCGTTTTACAGAAAAAATCCATGTGACGAAAAAACGAAGGGTAAAAAACTTCCTTGACCCGATTGAGGTTCGGATAGGATTTTTTGGGTATGAAACTAACCAATGACGACTGAAAGCAGTCATAGCTGTAGAACTTACAGATACCTTCGTTTTGACTGGTTATGGCTCCCGTAACTCTAAACGAGCCAAGAGTTATGGCCCTCCGAAGAATCGATATCCACAGGGTGCAACATCTACGGTGCAAGGTGCAACATCCGTCCAAAATGGCGAAACAGTGCCGTACGACCTTTAGAAATGGGTGCATGGATTTGAAACGGTGCAGTACCATGGTGAACCACTCACCAGCGATGGTAACTCATAGACCAGCCACTGGGATCCCGTTTTACAGAAAAATTCCACGTGACGAAAAAACGAAGGGTAAAAAACTTCCTTGACCCGATTGAGGTTCGGATAGGATTTTTTGGGTATGAAACTAACCAATGACGGCTGAAAGCTGTCATAGCTGTAGAACTCACAGATACCTTCGTTTTGACTGGTTATGGCTCCCGTAACTCTAAACGAGCCAAGAGTTATGGCCCTCCGAAGAATCGATATCCACAGGGTGCAACATCTACGGTGCAAGGTGCAACATCCGTCCAAAATGACGAAACAGTGCCGTACGACCTTCAGAAATGAGTTCATGGATTTGAAACATTGCAGTACCATGGTGCACCACTCTCTAGCGATGGTAAATCATAGACCAGCCATGGGGATCCCGTTTTACAGAAAAAACTCATGTGACGAAAAAACGAAGGGTAAAAAACTTCCTTGACCCGATTGAGGTTCGGATAGGATTTTTTGGGTATGAAACTAACCAGTGATGGCTGAAAGCTGTCATAGCTGTAGAACTCATAGATACCTTCGTTTTGACTGGTTATGGCTCCCGTAACTCTAAACGAGCCAAGAGTTATGGCCCTCTGAAGAATCGATATCCACAGGGTGCAACATCTACGGTGCAAGGTGCAACATCCGTCCAAAATGACGAAACAGTGCCGTACGACCTTTAGAAATGAGTTCATGGATTTGAAACATTGCATTACCATGGTGCACCACTCTCCAGCGACGGTAAATCATAGACCAGCCATTGGGATCCCGTTTTACAGAAAAAATCCACGTGACGAAAAAACGAAGGGTAAAAATCTTCCTTGACCCGATTGAGGTTCGGATAGGATTTTTTGGGTATGAAACTAACCAGTGACGACTTAAAGTTGTCATAGCTGTAGAACACACAGATACCTTCGTTTGACTGGTAATGGCTTCCGTAACTCTAAACGGGCCAAGAATTATGGCCCTCCGAATAATCGATATCAACAGGGTGCAACATCTACGGTGCAAGGTGCAACATCCGTCCAAAATGACGAAACAGTGTCGTACGACCTTTAGAAATGGGTGCATGGATTTGAAACGGTGCAGTACCATGGTGCACCACTCTCCAGCGATGGTAACTCATAGACCAGCCACGGGGATCCCGTTTTACAGAAAAATTCCACGTGACGAAAAAACTAAGGGTGAAAAACTTCCTTGACCCGATTGAGGTTCGGATAGGATTTTTTGGTTATGAAACTAACCAGTGACGGCTGAAAGCCGTCATAGCTGTATAACTCACAGATACCTTCGTTTTGACTGGTTATGGCTCCCGTAACTCTAAACGAGCCAAGTGTTATAGCCCTCCGAATAATCGATATCCATAGGGTGCAACATCTACGGTGCAAGGTGCAACATCCGTCCAAAATGACGAAACCGTGCCGTGCGACCTTTAGAAATGGGTGCATGGATTTGAAACGGTGCAGTACCATGGTGCACCACTCTCCAGTGATGGTAAATCATTGACCAGCCACGGGGATCCCGTTTTACAGAAAAAATCCACGTGACGAAAATCGAAGGGTAAAAAACTTCCATGACCCGATTGAGGTTCGGATAGTATTTTTTGGGTATGAAACTAACCAGTGACGGCTGAAAGCCATCATAGCTGTAGAAATCACAGATACCTTCGTTTTGACTGGTTATGGCTCCCGTAATTCTAAACGAGCCAAGAATTATGGCCCTCCGAATAATCGATATCCACAGGGTGCAACATCTACGGTGCAAGGTGCAACATCCGTCCAAAATGACGAAACAGTGCCGTACGACCTTTAGAAATGGGTGCATGGATTTGAAACGGTGTAGTACCATGTTGCACCACTCTCCAGCGATGGTAACTCATAGACCAGCCACGGGGATCCAGTTTTACAGAAAAATTCCACGTGACGAAAAAACGAAGGGTAAAAAACTTCCTTGACCCGATTGAGGTTCGGATAGGATTTTTTGGGTATGAAACTAACCAGTGATGGCTGAAAGCCGTCAAAGCTGTAGAACTCACAGATACCTTCGTATTTACTGGTTATGGCTTCCGTAACTCTAAACGAGCCAAGAGTTATGGCCTTCCGAATAATCGATATCCACAGGGTGCAACATCTACGGTGCAAGGTGCAACATCCGTCCAAAATGACGAAACTGTGCCGTACGACCTTTAGAAATGGGTGCATGGATTTGAAACGGTGCAGTACCATGGTGAACCACTCTCCAGCGATGGTAACTCATAGACCAGCCACGGGGATCCCGTTTTACAGAAAAAATCCACGTGACGAAAAAACGAAGGGTAAAAAACTTCCTTGACCCGATTGAGGTTCGGATAGGATTTTTTTGGTATGAAACTAACCAGTGATGGCTGAAAGCCGTCATAGCTGTAGAACTCACAGATACCTTCGGTTTGACTGGTTATGGCTCCCGTAACTCTAAACGAGCCAAGAGTTATGGCCCTCCGAAGAATCGATATCCACAGGGTGCAACATCTACGGTGCAAGGTGCAACATCCGTCCAAAATGACGAAACAGTGCCGTACGACCTTTAGAAATGAGTTCATGGATTTGAAACATTGCAGTACCATGGTGCACCACTCTCCAGCGATGGTAAATCATAGACCAGCCATGGGGATCCCGTTTTACTTATCATATCCACGTGGCGAAAAAACGAAGGGCAAAAAACTTCCTTGACCCGATTGAGGTTCGGATAGGATTTTTTTGGTATGAAACTAACCAGTGACGGCTGAAAGCAGTCATAGCTGTAGAACTCACAGATACCTTCGTTTTGACTGGTTATTGCTCCCGTAACTCTAAACGAGCCAAGAGTTATGGCCCTTCGAATAATCGATATCCACAGGGTGCAACATCTACGGTGCAAGGTGCAACATCCGTCCAAAATGACGAAACAGTGCCGTACGACCTTTAGAAATGGGTGCATGGATTTGAAATGATGCAGTACCATAGTGAACCACTCTCCAGCGATGGTAACTCATAGACCAGCCACGGGGATCCCGTTTTACAGAAAAAAATCCACGTGACGAAAAAACGACGGGTAAAAAACTTCCTTGACCCGATTTTGGTTCGAATAGGATTTTTTGGGTATGAAACTAACCAGTGATGGCTGAAAGCCATCATAGTTGTAGAACTCACAGGTACCTTCGTTTTGACTGGTTACGGCTCTCGTAACTCTAAACGAGCCAAGAGTTATGGCCCTCCGAATAATCGATATCCACAGGGTGCAACATCTACGGTGCAAGGTGCAACATCCGTCCAAAATGACGAAACAGTGCCGTACGACCTTTCGAAATGGGTGCATGGATTTGAAACATTGCAGTACCATGGTGCACCACTCTCCAGCGATGGTAAATCATAGACCAGCCACGGGGATCCCGTTTTACAGAAAAAATCCACGTGACGAAAAAACGAAGTGTAAAAAACTTCCATGACCCGAATGAGGTTCGGATAGGATTTTTTGGGTACGAAACTAACCAGTGACTGTTGAAAGCCGTCATAGCTGTAGAACTCACAGATACCTTCGTTTTGACTGGTTATGGCTCCCGTAACTCTAAACGAGCCAAGAGTTATGGCCCTCCGAATAATCGATATCCACAGGGTGCAACATCTACGGTGCAAGGTGCAACATCCGTCCAAAATGACGAAACAGTGCCGTACGACCTTTGGAAATGGGTGCATGGATTTGAAACATTGCAGTACCATGGTGCACCACTCTCCAGCGATGGTAAATCATAGACCAACCACGGGGATCCCGTTTTACAGAAAAAATCCACGTGACGAAAAAAAAAGTGTAAAAAACTTCCATGACCCGATTGAGGTTCGGATAGGGTTTTTTGGGTATGAAACTAACCAGTGACGGCTGAAAGCCATCATAGCTGTAGAACTCAAAGATACCTTCGTTTTGACTGGTTATGGCTCCCGTAACTCTAAACGAGCCAAGAGTTAAGGCCCTCCGAAGAATCGATATCCACAGGGTGCAACATTGTAGCGACCCAACTTTCCACTATCGGAAAGTTGCATCACTGATTAAGAAAGAAAGGGATAGAAGAAGAAAAGAAAGAGAAGAAAGAGAAAACAACACATCAGAATCTCACAGCGGAACGATTTAAATATAATATAGAACATATACAGAGTATCATATACATCAGAGTACACAACTAAACATCTCAAATTAGACAGTTATAACATGTCTGTCTAATACAATACAAGAACAACAACACAGAATACAACACAGCGGAATCTCTAACCATATCTACACGCTGAAGCCTCCTGCTCCAAAGCTCCTCCAGAATTCGTCAAGAGATAACCTGAATCACTTGACTACTCATACATAATATGAGTACCCAAGAGTTTAATAAAACAGAAAATAAACACTCGGGTCAGACAGGGGTCTGGTGTGAGTAAACGGTTTAAGATTGCTTAACTTTAGAAAAACCTTTGAAAACAAAAGGTATCACGTAAGACTTCCCACACATAAACATGGAAAAGTTTTTACCTTACGCTAACCAAAACATTTGATAGGAAATTCAGTGATATTATAATAGTGTCTAGGGTTTCAAGTAAATATGAAATAGCCGAAATTGTTACATGATTAAATTCCAGCTACTAGCCACAAAAGTGGGTAATACAAACAAAACCGTAGGGTCTCGTAGGGAAAATGGGTTTCCAACAATGGCAGGGCTACTGGGGTACCGCCCGTCACAATACGTGGCCTAGATCACCGTACCGAGGATTACTCCCTTCATCCCCTGCAACACAAGACCGGGACCATTCCTTACTAAACAGTCCCGAACAAGACCACCCCGCAGTTGGCTGCAGACCAACTGCCCACACAGCCGAAATATAAAGGGACCTCTAGACAGGGATGTATCTTGCCCTCCAGTTGGCGCAACCCACGAAGCCTTGCTGCACCTCCCCTGTTTTAGCCATTCCCGGTTGATGAGGCTTGAGGCCGCGATTACCTTTATAGGACCAATTATCTTAGAATGCTCATCGTCCGCCTGACGATGTGCTGAAAGCATTCAATCCATACAAGTTCGTTCCGGGTTCGAACGAAACCGAAGGCACTATCTCGTTGCACTCATTTTGGAATCACCCTCAGAGTCAACGACCATAGCCCTTGCACTTTGATTCACCATCTCGAATCTATAAGCACTATTCCGTCAAACTCATTACGGAATCACCCACAGAGTTATACTGACGTATAGCCCTTACACCTCGAGTCTTCACTTGCTCCACTTGGATTAAAGACCTAACGTTTAATTGGAATCGATGTGGTTTTCGGATTCCAAATATGGAAACCCGATCCTGGTCTCATCGAAACCAAACGCCATTTTAATGTCCAAGTTGTACTTAAGGGATTTTAAACAATAGATACTCAGAAATATCTCTTAACATAAATGGGTGTATCATATTACACAGATAGATAAGCATCTATTATCACATGCATCTATACATATCACAAAGCAGCATATATGTCACAATCAGATATAGCATATACATATCATCATCCATCAATCAATGCCATCCAACAACATCCAATATCATTAACTCATTCAATGATACATATATCATCCAATCATTAACCATTCATAAACAAGTTTGATTCAAACTTGATTAATTTAATTAATCCTTAAATTAAATTAACCATCAATTAAACACTTGGATTATCACCAATCCAACTTCTCATTCATTAATTAATTGCAAATTAATTAACTAACATCACTTGATTATCCACTTCAATTAATCCTCCCTGATTAATTATCACTTAATTACTTTAAGTAATTATTACTTAATTACCAAATTAATTAATCATCCTGATTAATTACTCCCAAATTATTCTAAGTAATTACCTCTTAATTACTTCTAAATTAATCAACCTTGATTAATTATTCTCTAATTATCTTGATAATTATTCCTTAATTATCTTTAATCAATTACACTTGATTAATCACTTTTAATTAATCACATTGATTAATTACTTTTAATTAATCATATTTAATTAATTACTTTTAATTAATCACCTTTAATTAATTACTTTAATTACATTTAGTAATTAAAACTTAATTATAAATTAATTATTCTTAAATTATTAATTAACAATTAATTAATTATTTCCATTAATTAATGATTACATCATTAATTAAATTCTATCTTAATTAATTACTTTAACAAGTAATTAATCACTTAATTAATTACTCTTAATTCTTTAATTAATTAATCATTAATCAAATAATTTAAATCTTCAACTAATTATTAATTAATTCTTAAATTATTAATTAACAATTAATTAATTATTTTCATAAATTAATGATTACATCATTAATTAAAATTCTATCTTAATTAATTACTTTAACAAGTAATTAATCACTTAATTAATTACTCTTAATACTTTAATTAATCAACCATTAATCACATAATTTAAACCTTTAATCAATTATTAATTAAGTCTTTAATTAATAACTAAAGTGATTAACTCTTAATCACATTACTTAATTACTTTTCATAAAGTAATTATCTTTTACTTAATTACCTCAAGTAATTAACCACTTAATTACTTGATTACCTCCCAAATAATTATATTAAATTAATCCAAAGTGATTATCTTAACTAATCACGAATTAATTATTTGATTTCTTATTTAACTTAATCATTTAAAATTAATTAAATGATTCTTAACTTATTATATTAAAAGATACTAAATTAAGAAACCATTATCTTAATTAAATCATTTATTAACAAATAAAACTTGATAATTAAAAATGATTTAATTATCTCAATTATCTTTACAAATTTAATTATCTTTAATTAAATCAAAATTCAAAATAATTAAAGATAACCTTTATTACAATTGATTATCAAATTCTCAATCATTAACTTTATTTAAATAAAATAAAATGATTTAGAAATCAATTAAATTTAAACATATTTTAAATTGAACTTTGAATTCTTTAAAACCTTTCCCAAATTTATTTATTAAAGTTAAATATAAACTTTATTTTAAATCCACTAATTTTATTTAAAAACTCCATATTTTAAAATATATAAACTTGTTTAAAACATAAATTTGAAAACAATTTAATTTGAAACTTGTTTAACCCTTGGATTTAGAAAACTTAATTCCTAAAATCAAATTCGCTTTGCATTATCACTTAAACATCTAGTCCTAAAACCAGAATACCAAATACTCAAGTAACCCAGCTACAACTTGTGCCACACCCGAGTAAACTACACCAAAACATAGAGATTTCCCCGAGCAAAACTAACAAACACACCGAGTATCCCCAATCCTATTCCCTGCCTCGAGTTTAGAACACCAAAAACACGGAGCCTACTTCGAGTCTCCCTCTTCTTCCTTCCCAACCTCCAATCGCGACATCACAGTTGCATAAACCTGTGCACGAAAACGTGCACCGCCTCGCCGATCAACGGCGATCACCATACTAGCCTCCATCAAGTCGCTTTCGTCCCCAATATCACAATTCGAAGCCCAGAAATCCAATTTCGATCAAGCATAGAAATATGAGCATTCGAGCCCAAAATTTCCTGAAGCAAAAACACCCATCGTCACCGCCACCGAGTTCCCCTTGCCACTCTGACCACCTTGAGTGCCACCACCTTCAGCTGCAAATTCGCCTCCGACTCTACTTCCATCAACCCAAAGCCCATCCCACTCGATTATCTTATGGTGATGAAATCACCGCAGTTTCCTGCTTTAAAAAAACTAGGGCACCAGAATAAAATTTCCTCCCGCCGCCACCATTGCCATCGGCCGACCCCCTCCATATTTTTCCAGAGACCACACTTATGCCCTCCATCTTCATGCATAGTCTCGTTCACCACCTTGCCGTCAATCACCTCAATTTGGTCGAAATGCCCAAGCACTCAAACTCCCAAATTCCCACAATCTACTGGTATAAAATTTGTGATTTAAGCTTCTAAAATCATGATTTCACATTTGCATTGTGATTATAAAATCAAAACTCAGGTTTGAATTCAAAACTTTTGACTCAAATCAAGATTTTACTGTAAATTCAGAAATTTATAACAAATTATTCAATTTAAAAATCTGTAACAATTTTTAGATTATAGCTTACTTAAATTTAAACAACTTCTCTTTACAATTCAAGTTCGGATTCGAATTCAAGAACAAGATATTGAGTTTATTATAAATATTGAAACTGTTTCAAAACCACACAGTAAACTACAGGCATTCAATCTATATCCAGAAATGCCATTAAACACTCACATACAACATGCATTTAATTCAATCAAGTAATAGCATGATGTTCATTCACAATTTAAAGCCATTAAATCAAATTATCATTTTAAATTTTCAAAACCAAATATATTCAAGTCTGAAACTCTTATCAAATTCAAATTAATAATTCCTATTTCAAACATATATATACAAATATATATACACATTTCAAATAGAAACATTCTAACATTAAATTTATTAATTTCCAAATTAAATTTTAAAACAAATATCAAATCACAATATATATATTCGTATATATTATAATTTGAATATAAAGTTTTATTACATTAAAACTTCTTATTTACCAAAATAAATGTTCCCAAATCAAATTATTATTAGCTTTCAAAAGAATTAATCTTGCCTATTTATATTGTTAAGAAATTATTAATAGATATTAACCATTTATTATCATTAACCTTTAAAATAAATTTAACTTGTCAATTTATAATATAAAATGATCAAATCAATTTAATTATTAACAAAGATTATTAAATTGATATTGCTCAAAATTCCGGGTCGTCACATTCCTCCCTCCTTAAAAGAATTTCGTCCCCGAAATTTAAAAGCAAAGATAATTTAATAACCCAGCTAAAAAATTTAAATTCCTATCAGCACTCAAACAATCAATCATACATTATCAATCACAGCAACCAATTCAAACAAACAAACAATTTATCTATTCCAGAAAAATTCTGAATAGAACCTTCTAATATTATCTAGAGTTTTCCAGATATCTACACTTGAATACTCGCTCTACAAATCTTAACTAACTACACTACTAAAACCAAGAACTCCCTCATCTGATCCTTCAAATCTGAACAAGATATCAGATTAAACTCAAAACCAACTCAACTACCAGATTCCTTCTGAACTGCTGATTCTATCACTCAAAGAATCATACACATATGCTTCAAAGATATGTGAAATACCATGAATTTCAGCTATCCAAACTGGAAATTCAATCCTGTAGATCAAAATCAAATCTTCAGAGAACACAGAAACAACTCCAAAATACCTCCAGAGCTAGCTTTCCAGTTATACCCTGTCTCATATCCCATTTGATTGGATAAAACCAAATCAATATCCAAACTCTAACTGCACATTCCAAAATCTCCTCAATTCTATCTGCACAACTCTTCAGATGCTCTGAGTCACCTCTAGTATTCTTGATCAGCCTAACCCTTGCTGATTGCTTCAAGAAACAACAGCACCAGCTCAAATCAAATCTCCAGATCCTACTCAACAAAATGGCTCTCCAAAAATAATTTGCTGAAATCCAAAATACAACTCCATACCATAAGTACCAATGGACTTCAAACCTACCAATATCTAGAGTTTACCAGTAGAAATCCACTACTGCAACATCCGGTTGCTCCATTCAAGAATAATTCCCAACTCGCTTCCGCTTCACAACTCTGATATAGAGCAGATAAGAATGCTATCGAAGAACACAAGCACAATCTTTCTCCATACACTGTTCATCCGACTCATAAAAATCTAGTGACCATTCCAATTGGTCAAAACATCTCAACCGAATCTTAACTCAGAATAAGATGATCAATCCAAAGAATCCTGAGCTGCCTCACCAAACTCTTCTTGCTCTAAGAGTCATCCCTCTTCATGGTTGAACCATCAATACTGCTCTAGGAAATCCAAGTCGATAAGAAATCTCAATCTCCGATTTGAGTCAACATCTGAACTCCCTTAAAACATCTGGAGATCTCTGACTACTTCCATAGTTTCCACCTCTACTTGAGAAGCCTCAATCTCCAACCAAGAATACTCCAAGATTCCCAAACTATTCGCAAGTCACTTTTGCGATCCTACTCAGTTCTGGTTCCAAAGAACTGTCTCCCCAACTAGAACAGCTTTTCCTATCCAAGACCAATCTTCAAGAATGGCTCACCTATCAGAAACTGATAGATCACTTCCAACAGATATCTCGCACTGCTGAGCCTCCCAAAGAAAAGATAAGCTTCACCATCTGCCTGGTCTGTTGTAAGTAGAATCCCAAAGATTACTGGATCATCGAAGTAACGGATCCACACTACTGCTACTTCCAAACTTCACTTCAATGATACAGCTAAACCAAAGGTCTTCCTTAACCAAAAGCTCCTTGAAACTCAAAACTAACATCTAAATCCTCTAAAACATCCTTGAGACGAGTAGACATCTCCTCAAAGGAACTCGGCTCAAAGCCAAACACCAACCACTTATCTTCTTAAGAAAACAAATGAGACCGTGTCTGAAATGAGATAACTCATCGACCTTAGTCTCAAACTTCAATGAAGATAAGATACCTTTACTTGAGATCCAGAAGATTCCCTAAACATCTGAACCTTCCCTGCAGCAGACATCAATGTTCTTCCAACACCATCTTAATCTGGCTCCAAAAGAAACATCTTCAGAACCATCTATGGATACTGCATCCCACCACACAGCTATTTCTTCTGAAGTCACCACTTGCTTCTGCTCAGCTGACAACTCAACTCCTGGAAATCCTGCTCACTAGAGAGCAAATCAACCTCACACTTCAAGAATATACTCCAATTCTTGAAAAAGACTTCCTTTGGACTCAAAGAAATCCTTTTACCAATCCACAAAACTTATTCGAGACAGTATTAGGTCTACAATCTCGATAAACACACCTCCAACCACAACGTATAAACCTCTACCAAAAGTGGTAGTTGTGTTCCACACACTCCTACCTTATCTACCTTTATAGCCTATGTTGGAAAATCCGAACAGATAACCCAACAGATTAGGTAGTTATATAAATATATATTTATATAAAAATTACAAGTACGCTCTCTCAAGATAGACACCACTCCAGAGCCTAGGTATTCACTCAACCTAACGCTCTGATACCAACTGTAGCGACCCAACTTTCCACTACCGGAAAGTTGCATCACTGATTAAGAAAGAAAGGGATAGAAGAAGAAAAGAAAGAGAAGAAAGAGAAAACAACACATCAGAATCTCACAGCGGAACGATTTAAATATAATATAGAACATATACAGAGTATCATATACATCAGAGTACACAACTAAACATCTCAAATTAGACAGTTATAACATGTCTGTCTAATACAATACAAGAACAACAACACAGAATACAACACAGCGGAATCTCTAACCATATCTACACGCTGAAGCCTCCTGCTCCAAAGCTCCTCCAGAATTCGTCAAGAGATAACCTGAATCACTTGACTACTCATACATAATATGAGTACCCAAGAGTTTAATAAAACAGAAAATAAACACTCGGGTCAGACAGGGGTCTGGTGTGAGTAGTTTAAGATTGCTTAACTTTAGAAAAACCTTTGAAAACAAAAGGTATCACGTAAGACTTCCCACACATAAACATGGAAAAGTTTTTACCTTACGCTAACCAAAACATTTGATAGGAAATCCAGTGATATTATAATAGTGTCTAGGGTTTCAAGTAAATATGAAATAGCCGAAATTGTTACATGATTAAATTCCAGCTACTAGCCACAAAAGTGGGTAGTACAAACAAAACCGTAGGGTCTCGTAGGGAAAATGGGTTTCCAACAATGGCAGGGCTACTGGGGTACCGCCCGTCAAAGTACGTGGCCTAGATCACCGTACCGAGGATTACTCCCTTCATCCCCTGCAACAAAAAACCGGGACCATTCCTTACTGAACAGTCCCGAACAAGACCACCCCGCAGTTGGCTGCATACCAACTGCCCACACAGCCGAAATATAAAGGGACCTCTAGACAGGGATGTATCTTTCCCTCCAGTGGGCGCGACCCACGAAGCCTTGCTGCACCTCCCCTGTTTTAGCCATTCCCGATTGATGAGGCTTGAGGCTGCGATTACCTTTATAGGACCAATTATCTTAGAATGCCCATCGTCCGCCTGACGATGTGCTGAAAGCATTCAATCCATACAAGTTCGTTCCGGGTTCGAACGAAACCGAAGGCACTATCTCATTGCACTCATTTTGGAATCACCCTCAGAGTCAACGACCATAGCCCTTGTACTTTGATTCACCATCTCGAATCTATAAGCACTATTCCGTCAAACTCATTACGGAATCACCCACAGAGTTATACTGACTTATAGCCCTTACACCTCGAGTCTTCACTTGCTCCACTTGGATTAACGACCTAACGTTTAATTGGAATCGATGTGGTTTTCGGATTCTAAATATGGAAACCCGATCCCGTTCTCATCGAAACCAAATGCCATTTTAATGTCCAAGTTGTACTTAAGGGATTTTAAACAATACATACTCAGAAATATCTCTTAACATAAATGGGTGTATCATATTACACAGATAGATAAGCATCTATTATCACATGCATCTATACATATCACAAAGCAGCATATATGTCACAATCAGATATAGCATATACATATCATCATCCATCAATCAATGTCATCCCACAACATCCAATATCATTAACTCATTCAATGATACATATATCATCCAATCATTAACCATTCATAAACAAGTTTGATTCAAACTTGATTAATTTAATTAATCCTTAAATTAAATTAACCCTCAATTAAACACTTGGATTATCATCAATCCAACTTCTCATTCATTAATTAATTACAAATTAATTAACTAACATCACTTGATTATCCACTTCAATTAATCCTCCCTGATTAATTATCACTTAATTACTTTAAGTAATTATTACTTAGTTACCAAATTAATTAATCATCCTGATTAATTACTCCCAAATTATTCTAAGTAATTACCTCTTAATTACTTCTAAATTAATCAACCTTGATTAATTATTCTCTAATTATCTTGATAATTATTCCTTAATTATCTTTAATCAATTACACTTGATTAATCACTTTTAATTAATCACATTGATTAATTACTTTTAATTAATCATATTTAATTAATTACTTTTAAAAAATCACCTTTAATTAATTACTTTAATTACATTTAGTAATTAAAACTTAATTATAAATTAATTATTCTTAAATTATTAATTAACAATTAATTAATTATTTCCATTAATTAATGATT
Source organism: Allium cepa (assembly GCA_030765085.1). Lineage (NCBI taxonomy): Eukaryota > Viridiplantae > Streptophyta > Magnoliopsida > Asparagales > Amaryllidaceae > Allium > Allium cepa. The sequence continues at coordinate 27,857,018 of CM060943.1, read as the reverse complement.
ACATCATTAATTAAATTCTATCTTAATTAATTACTTTAACAAGTAATTAATCACTTAATTAATTACTCTTAATTCTTTAATTAATTAATCATTAATCAAATAATTTAAATCTTCAACTAAATATTAATTAATTCTTAAATTATTAATTAACAATTAATTAATTATTTTCATAAATTAATGATTACATCATTAATTAAAATTCTATCTTAATTAATTACTTTAACAAGTAATTAATCACTTAATTAATTACTCTTAATACTTTAATTAATCAACCATTAATCACATAATTTAAACCTTTAATCAATTATTAATTAAGTCTTTAATTAATAACTAAAGTGATTAACTCTTAATCACATTACTTAATTACTTTTCATAAAGTAATTATCTTTTACTTAATTACCTCAAGTAATTAACCACTTAATTACTTGATTACCTGCAAATAATTATATTAAATTAATCCAAAGTGATTATCTTAATTAATCACGAATTAATTATTTGATTTCTTATTTAACTTAATCATTTAAAATTAATTAAATGATTCTTAACTTATTATATTAAAAGATACTAAATTAAGAAACCATTATCTTAATTAAATCATTTATTAACAAATAAAACTTGATAATTAAAAATGATTTAATTATCTCAATTATCTTTACAAATTTAATTATCTTTAATTAAATCAAAATTCAAAATAATTAAAGATAACCTTTATTACAATTGATTATCAAATTCTCAATCATTAACTTTATTTAAATAAAATAAAATGATTTAGAAATCAATTAAATTTAAACATATTTTAAATTGAACTTTGAAATCTTTAAAACCTTTCCCAAATTTATTTATTAAAGTTAAATATAAACTTTATTTTAAATCCACTAATTTTATTTAAAAACTCCATATTTTAAAATATATAAACTTGTTTAAAACATAACTTTGAAAACAATTTAATTTGAAACTTGTTTAACCCTTGGATTTAGAAAACTTAATTCCTAAAATCAAATTCGCTTTGCATTATCACTTAAACATCTAGTCCTAAAACCAGAATACCAAATACTCAAGTAACCCAGCTACAACTTGTGCCACACCCGAGTAAACTACACCAAAATACAGAGATTTCCCCGAGCAAAACTAACAAACACACCGAGTATCCCCAATCCTATTCCCTGCCTCGAGTTCAGAACACCAAAAACACGGAGCCTACTTCGAGTCTCCCTCTTCTTCCTTCCCAACCTCCAATCGCGACATCACAGTTGCACAAACCTGTGCACGAAAACGTGCACCGCCTCGCCGATCAACGGCGATCACCATACTAGCCTCCATCAAGTCGCTTTCGTCCCCAATATCACAATTCGAAGCCCAGAAATCCAATTTCGATCAAGCATCGAAATATGAGCATTCGAGCCCAAAATTTCCTGAAGCAAAAACACCCATCGTCACCGCCACCGAGTTCCCCTTGCCACTCTGACCACCTTGAGTGCCACCACCTTCAGCCGCGAATTCGCCTCCGACTCTACTTCCATCAACCCAAAGCCCATCCCACTCGATTATCTTATGGTGATGAAATCACCGCAGTTTCCTGCCTTAAAAAAACTAGGGCACCAGAATAAAATTTCCTCCCGCCGCCACCATTGCCATCGGCCGACCCCCTCCATATTTTTCCAGAGACCACCCTTATCCCCTCCATCTTCATGCATAGTCTCGTTCACCACCTTGCCGTCAATCACCTCAATTTGGTCGAAATGCCCAAGCACTCAAACTCCCAAATTCCCACAATCTACTGGTATAAAATTTGTGATTTAAGCTTCTAAAATCATGATTTCACATTTGCATTGTGATTATAAAATCAAAACTCAGGTTTGAATTCAAAACTTTTGACTCAAATCAAGATTTTACTGTAAATTCAGAAATTTATAACAAATTATTCAATTTAAAAATCTGTAATAATTTTTAGATTATAGCTTACTTAAATTTAAACAACTTCTCTTTACAATTCAAGTTCGGATTCGAATTCAATAACAAGATATTGAATTTATTATAAATATTGAAACTGTTTCAAAACCACACAGTAAACTACAGGCATTCAATCTATATCCAGACATGCCATTAAACACTCGCATACAACATGCATTTAATTCAATCAAGTAATAGCATGATGTTCATTCACAATCCAAGATAAGATTCAAGTTTAAATCTGTTTTTTAAAATTTATTTACTCACCTGTATAAAGCAGAAAACAGAAGCTGCATAATCCAAGCTTCAATTTAATTTGCATGTTGAAGTTTTACTTGCATCATGTTGATTAATCCTACTGCATGTTGATTTACTGCTGTTGAAACTAAATTTGCTTTCCAGATTTGCTTGATGTTTTACTTGCAGTTGATTTCCTGCTAATCTTTTCTTTTGACTGCCTCTAACTTCATTTGAGAATCATGTTTTAGCCTCTGTTTTGAATTTCCAGATTTGCAGGTTGATGAAGAACTTGCATTTTTCTTTTGTATTAAATTTTGAGTTGAAGAGAGAAAAAAAATGTTTTCAGCTGAAGTAAAACTTTTGTTTTATATTTACAAGTTAAATTTTAAATTTAATTTTACAAAGAAGAGACATTTGTCACTTAAGATCATAATGATCTTACACTTGCTTAACCCATAGTTAAAAGTTTAACAAGTGTTTTAATTGTTTTATTAATGTTTTTCTTTAAATTTTATTTATCTTTAATAATTTATTAAGTCTAATATACATGTATATGTAATATTCATATGAAATCAAGTAATTTACATTTTTAATTCAATCATGTTAAAGTTTATATGTATGAAACTCCTATTTTAATTTAAATCTTATTTAAAAGCTTAAAGTACATATTTATCATAAATAATGAATTAACTTTGTTATTTTAAATTTAAATCTCAATTATCAATTTAAAGTAATTAAATCAAATTATCATTTTAAATTTTCAAAACCAAATATATTCAAGTTTGAAACTCTTATCAAATTCAAATTAATAATTCCTATTTCAAACATATATATACAAATATATATACACATTTCAAATAGAAACATTCTAACATTAAATTTATTAATTTCCAAATTAAATTTTAAAACAAATATCAAATCACAATATATATATTCGTATATATTATAATTTGAATATAAAGTTTTATTACATTAAAACTTCTTATTTACCAAAATAAATGTTCCCATATCAAATTATTATTAGCTTTCAAAAGAATTAATCTTGCCTATTTATATTGTTAAGAAATTATTAATAGATACTAACCAATTATTATCATTAACCTTTAAAATAAATTTAACTTGTCAATTTACAATATAAAATGATCAAATCAATTTAATTATTAGCAAAGATTATTAAATTGATATTGCTCAAAATTCCGGGTCGTCACAAACATCTACGGTGCAAGGTGCAACATCCGTCCAAATTGACGAAACAGTGCCGTACGACCTTTAGAAATGGGTGCATGGATTTGAAACATTGCAGTACTATGGTGCACCACTCTCCAGCGATGGTAAATCATAGACCAGCCACGGGGATCCCGTTTTACAGAAAAAATCCACGTGACGAAAAAACGAAGGGCAAAAAACTTCCTTGACCCGATTGACGTTCGGATAGGATTTTTTGGGTATGAAACTAACCAGTGACGGCTGAAAACCATCATAGCTGCAGAAGTCACAGATACCTTCGTTTTGACTAGTTATGGCTCCCGTAACTCTAAACGAGCCAAGAGTTATGGCCCTCCGAATAATCGATATACATAGGGTGCAACATCTACGGTGCAATGTGCAACATCCGTCCAAAATGACGAAACCGTGCCGTACGACCTTTAGAAATGGGTGCATGGATTTGAAACGGTGCAGTACCATGGTGCAACACTCTCCAGCGATGGTAAATCATTGACCAGCCACGGGGATCCCTTTTTACAGAAAAAATCCACGTGACGAAAAACGAAGGGTAAAAAACATCGATGACCCGATTGAGGTTCGAATAAGATTTTTTAGGTATGAAACTAACCAGTGACGGCTGAAAGCAGTCATAGCTGTAGAACTCACAGATACCTTCGTTTTGACTGGTTATGGCTCCCGTATCTCTAAACGAGCCAAGAGTTATGGCCATTCGAATAATCGATATCCACAGGGTGCAACGTCTACGGTGCAAGGTGCAACATCCGTCCAAAATGACGAAAAAGTGCCGTACGACCTTTAGAAATGGGTGCATGGATTTGAAATGGTGCAGTACCATGGTGAACCACTCTCCAGCGATGGTAACTCATAGACCAGCCACGGGGATCCCGTTTTACAGAAAAAATCCACGTGACGAAAAAACGAAGGGTAAAAAACTTCCTTGACCCGATTGAGGTTCGAATAGGATTTTTTGGGTATGAAACTAACCAGTGACGGCTGAAAGTCATCATGGCTGTAGAACTCACAGATACCTTCGTTTTGACTAGTTATGGCTACCGTAACTCTAAACGAGCCAAGAGTTATGGCCCTCCGAAGAATCGATATCCACAGGGTGCAACATCTACGGTGCAAGGTGCAACATCCGTCCAAAATGACGAAACAGTGCCGTACGACCTTTAGAAATGAGTGCATGGATTTGAAACATTGCAGTACCATGGTGCACCACTCTCCAGCGATGGTAAATCATAGACCAGCCACGGGGATCTCGTTTTACAGAAAAAATCCACGTGACGAAAAAACGAAGGGCAAAAAACTTCCTTGACCCGATAGAGGTTCGTATAGGATTTTTTGGGTATGAAACTAACCAGTGACGGCTGAAAGCCATCATAGCTGTAGAACTCACAGATACCTTCGTTTTGACTAGTTATGGCTCCCGTAACTCTAAACGAGCCAAGAGCTATGGCCCTCCGAAGAATCGATATCCACAGGGTGCAACATCTACGGTGCAAGGTGCAGCATCCGTCCAAAATAACGAAACAATGCCGTACGACCTTTAGAAATGGGTGCATGGATTTGAAACGGTGCAGTACCATGGTGCACCACTCTCCAGCGATTGTAAATCATTGACCAGCCACGGGGATCCCGGTTTACTGAAAAAATCCACGTGACGAAAAAACGAAGGGTAAAAAACTTCCATGACACGATTGAGGTTCGGATAGGATTTTTTGGGTATGAAACTAACCAGTGACGGCTGAAAGCCGTCATAGCTGTAGAACTCACAGATACCTTCGTTTTGACAGGTTATGGCGCCCGTAACTCTAAAAGAGCCAAGAGTTATGGCCCTCCGAATAATCGATATCCACAGGGTGCAACATCTACGGTGCAAGGTGCAACATCCGTCCAAAATGACAAAACAGTGCCGTACGACCTTTAGAAATGGGTGCATGGATTTGAAACGGTGCAGTACCATGGTGAACCACTCTCCAGCGATGGTAACTCACAGACCAGCCACGGGGATCCTGTTTTACAGAAAAATCCACGTGACGAAAAAACGAAGGGTAAAAAACTTCCTTGACCCGATTGAGGTTCATATAGGATTTCTTGGGTATGAAACTAACGAGTGATGGCTGAAAGCCATCACAGCTGTAGAACTCACAGATACCTTCGTTTTGACTGGTTATGGCTCCCGTAACTCTAAACGAGCCAAGAGTTATGGCCCTTCGAATAATCGATATCCACAGGGTGCAACATCTACGGTGCAAGGTGCAACATCCGTCCAAAATGACGAAACAGTGCCGTACGACCTTTAGAAATGAGTGCATGGATTTGAAACATTGCAGTACCATGGTGCACCACTCTCCATCAATGGTAAATCATAGACCAGCAATGGGGATCCCGTTTTACAGAAAAAATCCACGTGAAAAAGAAGGGTAAAAAACTTCCTTGACCCGATTGAGGTTCGGATAGGATTTTTTGGGTATGAAACTAACCAGCGACGGCTGAAATCCGTCATAGCTGTAGAACTCAAAGATACCTTCGTTTTGACTGGTTATGGCTCCCGTAACTCTAAACGATCCAAGAGTTATGGCCCTTCGAATAATCGATATCCACAGGGTGCAACATCTACGGTGCAAGGTGCAACATCCGTCCAAAATGACGAAACAGTGCCGTACGACCTTTAGAAATGGGTGCATGGATTTGAAAGGGTGCAGTACCATGGTGAACCACTCTCCTGCGATGGTAACTCATAGACCAGCCACGGGGATCCCATTTTACAGAAAAAATCCACGTGACGAAGAAACGACGGGTAAAAAACTTCCTTGACCCGATTTAGGTTCGAATAGGATTTTTTGGGTATGAAGCAAACCAGTGACGTCTGAAAGACGTCATAGCTGTAGAACTCACAGATACCTTTGTTTTGACTGGTTATGGCTCCCGTCACTCTAAACGAGCCAAGAGTTATGGCCCTCCGAATAATCGATATCCATAGGGTGCAACATCTACGGTGCAAGGTGCAACGTCCGTCCAAAATGACGAAACAGTGCCGTACGACCTTTAGAAATGGGTGCATGGATTTGAAACATTGCAGTACCATGGTGCACCACTCTCCAGCGATGGTAAATCATAGACCAGCCACGGGGATCCCGTATTGCAGAAAAAATCCACGTGACGAAAAAACGAAGTGTAAAAAACTTCCATGACCCGAATGAGGTTCGGATAGGATTTTTTGGGTATGAAACTAACCAGTGACGGCTGAAAGCCATCATAGCTGTAGACCTCACAGATACCTTCGTTTTGACTGGTTGTGGCTCCCGTAACTCTAAACGAGCCAGGAGTTATGGCCCTCCGACGAATCGATATCCACAGGGTGCAACATCTACGGTGCAAGGTGCAACATCCGTCCAAAATGACGAAACAGTGCCGTACGACCTTTAGAAATGGGTGCATGGATTTGAAACATTGCAGTACCATGGTGCACCACTCTCCAGCGATGGTAAATCATAGACCAGCCACTAGGATCCCGTTTACAGAAAAAATCCACGTGACGAAAAAACGAAGTGTAAAAAACTTCCATGACCCGATTGAGGTTCGGATAGGATTTTTTGGGTATGAAACTAACCAGTGACGGCTGAAAGCCATCATAGCTGTAGAACTCACAGATACCTTCGTTTTGACGTGTTATGGCACCCGTAACTCTAAACGAGCCAAGAGTTAAGGCCCTCCGAAGAATCAATATCCACAGGGTGCAACATCTACGGTGCAAGGTGCAACATCCGTCCAAAATGACGAAACAGTGCCGTACGACCTTTAGAAATGGGAGCATGGATTTGAAACGGTGCAGTACCATGGTGCACCACTCTCCAGCGATGGTAAATCATTGACCAGCCACGGGGATCCCGTTTTATAGAATAAATCCACGTGACGAAAAAACGAAGGGTAAAAAACTTTCATGACCCGATTGAGGTTCGGATAGGATTTTTTGGGTATGAAACTAACCAGTGACGGCTGAAAGCCGTCATAGCTGTAGAACTCACAGATACCTTCGTTTTGACTGATTATGGCTCCCGTAACTCTAAACGAGCCAAGAGTTATGGCCCTCCGAAGAATCGATATCCACAGGGTGAAACATCTACGGTGCATGGTGCAACATCCGTCCAAAATGATGAAACAGTGCCGTACGACCTTTAGAAATGGGTGCATGGATTTGAAACATTGCAGTACCATGGTGCATCACTCTCCAGCGATGGTAAATCATAGACCAGCCACGGGGATCCCGTTTTACAGAAAAAATCCACGTGACGAAAAAACGAAGGGTAAAAAACTTCCTTGACCCGATTGAGGTTCGGATAGGATTTTTTGGGTATGAAACTAACCAGTGACGGCTGAAATCTGTCATAACTGTAGAACTCACAGATACCTTCATTTTGACTGGTTATGGCTCTCGTAACTCTAAACGAGCCAAGAGTTATGGCCCTCCGAATAATCGTTATCCATAGGGGGCAACATCTACGGTGCAAGGTGCAACATCCGTCCAAAATGACGAAACCGTGCCGTACGACCTTTAGAAATGGGTGCATGGATTTGAAACGGTGCAGTACCATGGTGCACCACTCTCCAGCGATGGTAAATCATTGACCAGCCACGGGGATCCCGTTTTACAGAATAAATCCACGTGACGAAAAAACGAAGGGTAAAAATCTTCCATGACCCGATTGAGGTTCAGATAGGATTTTTTGGGTATGAAACTAACCAATGACGGCTGAAAGCTGTCATAGCTATAGAACTCACAGATACCTTCGTTTTGACTGGTTGTGGCTCCCGTAACTCTAAACGAGCCAAGAGTTATTGCCCTCCGTATAATCGATATCCACAGGGTGCAACATCTACGGTGCAAGGTGCAACATCCGTCCAAAATGACGAAACAGTGCCGTACGACCTTTAGAAATGGGTGCATGGATTTGAAACATTGCAGTACCATGGTGCACCACTCCCCAGCGATGGTAAATTATAGACCAGCCACGGGGATCCCGTTTTACAGAAAAAATCCACGTGACGAAAAAACGAAGGGTAAAAAACTTCCTTGACCCGATTGAGGTTCGGATAGGATTTTTTGGGTATGAAACTAACCAGTGACGGCTGAAATCTGTCATAACTGTAGAACTCATAGATACCTTCGTTTTGACTGGTTATGGCTCTCGTAACTCTAAACGAGCCAAGAGTTATGGCCCTCCGAATAATCGATATCCATAGGGTGCAACATCTACGGTACAAGGTGAAACATCCGTCCAAAATGACGAAACCGTGCCGTACGACCTTTAGAAATGGGTGCATGGATTTGAAACGGTGCAGTACCATGGTGCACCACTCTCCAGCGATGGTAAATCATTGACCAGCCACGGGGATCCCGTTTTACAGAATAAATCCACGTGACGAAAAAACGAAGGGTAAAAAACTTCCATGACCCGATTGAGGTTCGGATAGGATTTTTTGGGTATGAAACTAACCAGTGACGGCTGAAAGCTGTCATAGCTGTAGAACTCACAGTTACCTTCGTTTTGACTAGTTGTGTCTCCCGTAACTCTAAACGAGCCAAGAGTTATGGCCCTCCGAATAATCGATATCCACAGGGTGCAACATCTACGGTGCAAGGTGCAACATCCGTCCAAAATGACGAAACAGTGCCGTACGACCTTTAGAAATGGGTGCATGGATTTGAAACATTACAGCACCATGGTGCACCACTCTCCAGCGATGGTAAATCATAGACCAGCCATGGGGATCCCGTTTTACAGAAAAAATCCACGTGACGAAAAAACGAAGGGTAAAAAACTTCCTTGACCCGATTGAGGTTCGGATAGGATTTTTTGGGTATGAAACTAACCAGTGACGGTTAAAGCCGTCATAGCTGTAGAACTCACAGATACCTTCGTTTTGACTGGTTATGGCTCCCGTAACTCTAAACGAGCCAAGAGTTATGGCCCTCCGAAGAATCGATATCCACAGGGTGCAACATCTACGGTGCAAGGTGCAACATCCGTCCAAAATGACGAAACAGTGCCGTACGACCTTTAGAAATGAGTGCATGGATTTGAAACATTGCAGTACCATGGTGCACCACTCTCCAGCGATGGTAAATCATAGACCAGCCACGGGGATCCCGTTTTACAGAAAAAATCCACGTGACGAAAAAACGAAGGGCAAAAAACTTCGTTGACCCGATTGCGGTTCAGATAGGATTTTTTGGGTATGAAACTAATCAGTGACGGCTGAAAGCCGTCATAGCTGCAGAAATCACAGATACCTTCGTTTTGACTGGTTATGGCTCCCGTAACTCTAAACGAGCCAAAAGTTATGGCCCTCCAAATAATCGATATCATAGGGTGCAACATCTACGGTGCAATGTGCAGCATCCGTCCAAAATGACGAAACCGTGCCGTACGACCTTTAGAAATGGGTGCATGGATTTGAAACGGTGCAGTACCATGGTGCACCACTCTCCAGTGATGGTAAATCATTGACCAGCCACGGGGATCCCTTTTTACAGAAAAAATCAACGTGACGAAAAAACGAAGGGTAAAAAACATCGATGACCCGATTGAGGTTCGGATAAGATTTTTTGGGTATGAAACTAACCAGTGACGGCTGAAAGCAGTCATAGCTGTAGAACTCACAGATACCTTCGTTTTGACTGGTTATGGCTCCCGTAACTCTAAACGAGCCAAGAGTTATGGCCCTTCGAATAATCGGTATCCACGGGGTGCAACATCTACGGTGCAAGGTGCAACATCCGTCCAAAATGACGAAACAGTGTCGTACAAAATTTAGAAATGGGTGCATGGATTTGAAACGGTGCAGTACCATGGTGAACCACTCTCCAGCGATGGTAACTCATAGACCAGCCACGGGGATCCTGTTTTACAGAAAAAATCCACGTGACGAAAAAACGAAGGGTAAAAAACTTCCTTGACCCAATTGAGGTTCGAATAGGATTTTTTGGGTATGAAGCTAACCAGTGACGGCTAAAAGCCGTCATAGCTGTAGAACTCACAGATACCTTCGTTTTGACTGGTTATGGCTCCCGTAACTCTAAACGAGACAAGAGTTATGGCCCTCCGAAGAATCGATATCCACAGGGTGCAACATCTACGGTGCATGGTGCAACATCCGTCCAAAATGACGAAACAGTGCCGTACGACTTTTAGAAATGGGTGCATGGATTTGAAACGGTGCAGTACCATGGTGCACCACTCTCCAGCGATGGTAAATCATTGACCAGCCACGGGGATCCCGTTTTACAGAAAAAATCCATGATACCAAAAAACGAAGGGTCAAAAACTTCCATGACCCGATTGAGGTTCGGATAGGATTTTTTGGGTATGAAACTAACCAGTGATGGCTGAAAGCCATCATAGCTGTAGAACTCACAGAAACCTTCGTTTTGACTGGTTATGGCTCCCGTAACTCTAAAAGAGCCAAGAGTTATGGCCCTCCGAATAATCGATATCCACAGGGTGCAACATCTACGGTGCAAGGTGCAACATCCGTCCAAAATGACGAAACAGTGCCGTACGACCTTTAGAAATGGGTGCATGGATTTGAAATGTGCAGTACCATGGTGAACCACTCTCCAGCGATGGTAACTCATAGACCAGCCACAGGGATCCCGTTTTACAGAAAAAATCCACGTGACAAAAAAACGAAGGGTAAAAAACTCCCTTGACCCGATTGAGGTTCGGATAGGATTTTTTGGGTATGAAACTAACCAGTGACGGCTGAAAGCCGTCATAGCTGTATAACTCACAGATACCTTCGTTTTGACTGGTTATGGCTCCCGTAACTCTAAACGAGCCAAGAGTTATGGCCCTCCGAATAATCGATATACACAGGGTGCAACATCTACGGTGCAAGGTGCAACATCCGTCCAAAATGACGAAACAGTGCCGTACGACCTTTAGAAATGAGTGCATGGATTTGAAACATTGCAGTACCATGGTGCACCACTCTCCAGCGATGGTAAATCATAGACGAGCCACGGGGATCCCGTTTTACAGAAAAAATCCACGTGACGAAAAAACGAAGGGTAAAAAACTTCCTTGACCCGATTGACGTTCGGATAGGATTTTTTGGGTATGAATCAAACCAGTGACGGCCGAAAGCTGTCATAGCTGTAGAACTCACAGATACCTTCGTTTTGACTGGTTATTGCTCCCGTAACTCTAAACGAGACAAGAGTTATGGCCCTCCGAATAATCGATATCCACAGGGTGCAGCATCTACGGTGCAAGGTGCAACATCCGTCCAAAATGACGAAACCGTGCCGTACGACCTTTAGAAATGGGTGCATGGATTTGAAAAGGTGCAGTACCATGGTGCACCACTCTCCAGCGATGGTAAATCATTGACTATCCACGGGGATCCCGTTTTACAGAAAAAATCCACGTGACGAAAAAACGAAGGGTAAAAAACTTCCTTGACTCGATTGAGGTTCGGATAGGATTTTTTGGGTATGAAACTAACCAGTGACGGAAGAAAGCTGTCATAGCTGTAGAACTCACAGGTACCTTCGTTTTGACTGGTTATGGCTCCCGTAACTCTAAACGAGCCAAGAGTTATGGCCCTCCGAAGAATCGATATCCATAGGGTGCAACATCTACGGTGCAAGGTGCAACATCCGTCCAAAATGACGAAACAGTGTCGTACGACCTTTTGAAATGGGTGCATGGATTTGAAACATTGCAGTACCATGGTGCATCACTCTCCAGCGATGGTAAATCATAGACCGGCCACGGGGATCCCGTTTTACAGAAAAAATCCACGTGACGAAAAAACGAAGGGTAAAAACTTCCTTGACCCGATTGTGGTTCGGATAGGATTTTTTGGGTGTGAAACTAACCAGTGACGACTGAAAGCGATCATAGCTGTAGAACTCACAGATACATTCGTTTTGACTGGTTATGGCTCCCGTATCTCTAAACGAGCCAAGAGTTATGGCCCTCCGAAGAATCGATATCCACAGGGTGCAACATCTACGGTGCAAGGTGCAACATCCGTCCAAAATGACGAAACAGTGCCGTACGACCTTTAGAAATGAGTGCATGGATTTGAAACATTGCAGTACCATGGTGCACCACTCTCCAGCGATGGTAAATCATAGACCAGCCACGGGGATCCCCTTTTACAGAAAAAATCCACGTGACGAAAAAATGAAGGTTAAAAAACTTCCATGACCCGATCGAGGTTCGGATAGGATTTTTTGGGTATGAAACTAACCACTGACGGCTGAAAGCCATCATAGCTTTAGAACTCACAGATACCTTCGTTTTGACTGGTTATGGCTCCCGTAACTCTAAACGAGCCAAGAGTTATGGCCCTCCGAAGAATCGATATCCACAGGGTGCAACATCTACGGTGCAAGGTGCAACATCCGTCCAAAATGACGAAACAGTGCCGTACGACCTTTAGAAATGAGTGCATGGATTTGAAACATTGCAGTACCATGGTGCACCACTCTCCAGCGATGGTAATAATTGAACAGCCACGGGGATCCCATTTTACAGAAAAAATCCATGTGACGAAAAAACGAAGGGTAAAAAACTTCCTTGATCCGATTGAGGTTCGGATAGGATTTTTTGGGTATGAAACTAACCAGAGACGGAAGAAAGCTGTCATAGTTGTATAACTCACAGATACCTTCGTTTTGACTAGTTATGGCTCCCGTAACTCTAAACGAGCCAAGAGTTATGGCCCTCCGAAGAATCGATATCCACAGGGTGCAACATCTACGGTGCAAGGTGCAACATCCGTCCAAAATGACGAAACAGTGCCGTATGACCTTTAGAAATGAGTGCATGGATTTGAAACATTGCAGTACCATGGTGCACCACTCTACAGCGATGGTAAATCATAGACCAGCCACGGGGATCCCGTTTTACAGAAAAAATCCACGTGACGAAAAAACGAAGGGTAAAAAACTTCCATGACCCGATTGAGGTTCGGATAGGATTTTTTGGGTATGAAACTAACCAGTGACTGAAGAAAGCTGTCTTAGCTGTAGAACTCACAGATACCTTCGTTTTGACTGGTTATGGCTCCCGTAACTCTAAACGAGCCAAGAGTTATGGCCCTCCGAAGAATCGATATCCACAGGGTGCAACATCTACGGTGCAAGGTGCAACATCCGTCCAAAATGACGAAACAGTGCCGTACGACCTTTAGAAATGGGTGCATGGATTTGAAACATTGCAGTACCATGGTGCACCACTCTCCAGCGGTGGTAAATCATTGACCAGCCACGGGGATCCCGTTTTACAGAAAAAATCCACGTGACGAAAAAACGAAGGGTAAAAAACTTCCTTGACCCGATCGAGGTTCGGATAGGAGTTTTTGGGTATGAAACTAAACAGTGACAGAAGAAAGCTATCATAGCTGTAGAACTCACAGATACCTTCGTTCTGACTGGTTATGGCACCCGTAACTCTAAACGAGCCAAGAGTTATGGCCTTCCGAAGAATCGATATCCACAGGGTGCAACATCTACGGTGCAAGGTGCAACATCCGTCCAAAATGACGAAACAGTGCCGTACGACCTTTAGAAATGGGTGCATGGATTTGAAATGGTGCAGTACCATGGTGCACCACTCTCCAGCGGTGGTAAATCATTGACCAGCCACGGGGATCCCGTTTTACAGAAAAAATCCACGTGACCAAAAAACGAAGGGTAAAAAACTTCCATGACCCGATTGAGGTTCGGATAGGATTTTTTGGGTATGAAACTAACCAGTGACGGCTGAAAGCCGTCATAGCTGTAGAACTCACAGATACCTTCGTTTTGACTGGTTATGGCTCCCGTAACTCTAAAAGAGCCAAGAGTTATGGCCCTCCGAATAATCGATATCCACAGGGTGCAACATCTACGATGCAAGGTGCAACATCCGTCCTAAATGACGAAACAGTGTCGTACGACCTTTAGAAATGGGTGCATGGATTTGAAACGGTGCAGTACCATGGTGAACCACTCTCCAGCGATGGTAACTCATAGACCAGCCATGGGGATCCCGTTTTACAGAAAAAATCCACGTGACGAAAAAACGAAGGGCAAAAAACTTCCTTGACCCGATCGAGGTTCGGATAGGATTTTTTGGGTATGAAACTAAACAGTGACAGAATAAACTGTCATAGCTGTAGAACTCACCGATACCTTCGTTTTGACTGGTTATGGCTCCCGTAACTCTAAACGAGCCAAGAGTTATGGCCCTCCGAAGAATCGATATCCACAGGGTGCAACATCTACGGTGCAAGGTGCAACATCCGTCCAAAATGACGAAACAGTGCCGTACGACCTTTAGAAATGGGTGCATGGATTTGAAACAGTGCAGTACCATGGTGCACCACTCTCCAGCGATGGTAAATCATTGACCAGCCATGGGGATCCCGTTTTACAGAAAAAATCCACGTGACCAGAAAACGAAGGGTAAAAAACTTCCATGACCCGATTGAGGTTCGGATAGGATTTTTTGGGTATGAAACTAACCAGTGACGGCTGAAACCCGTCATAGCTGTAGAACTCACAGATACCTTCGTTTTGACTGGTTATGGCTCCCGTAACTCTAAAAGAGCCAAGAGTTATGGCCCTCCGAATAATCGATATCCACAGGGTGCAACATCTACGGTGCAAGGTGCAACATCCGTCCAAAATGACGAAACAGTGCCGTACGACCTTTAGAAATGGGTGCATGGATTTGAAACGGTGCAGTACCATGATGAACCACTCTCCAGCGATGGTAACTCATAGACCAGCCACGGGGATCCTGTTTTACAGAAAAAATCCACGTGACGAAAAAACGAAGGGTAAAAAACTTCCTTGACCCGATTGAGGTTCGGATAGGATTTTTTGGGTATGAAACTAATCAGTGACGGCTGAAAGCCGTCATAGCTGTAGAACTCACAGATACCTTCGTTTTGACTGGTTATGGCTCCCGTAATTCTAAACGAGCCAAGAGTTATGGCCCTCCGAATAATCGATATCCACAGGGTGCAACATCTACGGTGCAAGGTGCAACATCCGTCCAAAATGACGAAACAGTGCCGTACGACCTTTAGAAATGGGTGCATGGATTTGAAACATTGCAGTACCATGGTGCACCACTCTCCAGTGGTGGTAAATCATAGACCAGCCACGGGGATCCCGTTTTACAGAAAAAATCCACGTGACGAAAAAACGAAGGGTAAAAAACTTCCTTGACCCGATCGAGGTTCGGATAGGAGTTTTTGGGTATGAAACTAAACAGTGACAGAAGAAAGCTATCATAGCTGTAGAACTCACAGATACCTTCGTTCTGACTGGTTATGGCACCCGTAACTCTAAACGAGCCATGAGTTATGGCCCTCCGAAGAATCGATATCCACAGGGTGCAACATCTACGGTGCAAGGTGCAACATCCGTCCAAAATGACGAAACAGTGCCGTACGACCTTTAGAAATGGATGCATGGATTGGAAACGTTGCAGTACCATGGTGCACCACTCTCCAGCATTTGTAAATCATAGACCAGCCACGGGGATCCCGTTTTACAGAAAAAATCCACGTGACGAAAAAACGAAGGGTAAAAAACTTCCTTGACCCGATCGAGGTTCGGATAGGAGTTTTTGGGTATGAAACTAAACAGTGACAGAAGAAAGCTATCATAGCTGTAGAACTCACAGATGCCTTCGTTCTGACTGGTTATGGCACCCGTAACTCTAAACGAGCCAAGAGTTATGGCCCTCCGAAGAATCGATATCCACAGGGTGCAACATCTACGGTGCAAGGTGCAACATCCGTCCAAAATGACGAAACAGTGCCGTACGACCTTTAGAAATGAGTGCATGGATTTGAAACGGTGCAGTACCATGGTGCACCACTCTCCAGCGGTGGTAAATCATAAACCAGCCACGGGGATCCCGTTTTACAGAAAAAATCCACGTGACGAAAAAACGAAGGGTAAAAAACTTCCTTGACCCGATTGAGGTTTGGATAGGATTTTTGGGTATGAAACTAACCAGTGACGGCTGAAAGCGGTCATAGCTGTAGAACTCACAGATACCTTCGTTTTGACTGGTTGTGGCTCCCGTAACTCTAAACGAGCCAAGAGTTATGGCCCTCCGAAGAATCGATATCCACAGGGTGCAACATCTACGATGCAAGGTGCAACATCCGTCCAAAATGACGAAACAGTGTCGTACGACCTTTAGAAATGTGTGCATGGATTTGAAACATTGCAGTACCATGGTGCACCACTCTCCAGCGATGGTAAATCATAGACCAGCCACGGGGATCCCGTTTTACAGAAAAAATCCACGTGACGAAAAAACGAAGGGTAAAAAACATCCTTGACCCGATTGAGATTTGGATAGGATTTTTTGGGTATGAAACTAACCAGTGACGGCTGAAAACCGTCATAGCTGTAGAACTCACAGATACCTTCGTTTTGACTGGTTATGGCTCCCGTAACTCTAAACGAGCCAAGAGTTATGGCCCTCCGAAGAATCGATATCCATAGGGTGCAACATCTACGGTGCAAGGTGCAACATCCGTCCAAAATGACGAAACAGTGCCGTACGACCTTTAGAAATGAGTGCATGGATTTGAAACATTGCAGTGCCATGGTGCACCACTCTCCAGCGATGGTAAATCATTGACCAGCCATGGGGATCCCGTTTTACAGAAAAAATCCTCATGACGAAAAAACGAAGGGTAAAAAACTTCCTTGACCCGATTGAGGTTCGGATAGGATTTTTTGGGTATGAATCAAACCTGTGACGGTTGAAAGCTGTCATAGCTGTAGAACTCACAGATACCTTCGTTTTGACTGGTTATGGCTCCGTGACTCTAAAAGAGCCAAGAGTTATGGCCCTCCGAATAATCGACATCCATAGGGTGCAACATCTACGGTGCAAGGTGCAACATCCATCCAAAATGACGAAACAGTGCCGTACGCCCTTTAGAAATGAGTGCATGCATTTGAAACATCGCAGTACCATGGTACACCACTCTCAAGCGATGGTAAACCATAGACCAGCTACGGGGATCCCGTTTTACAGAAAAAATCCACGTGACGAAAAAACGAAGGGTAAAAAACTTCCATGACCCGATTGAGGTTCGGATAGGATTTTTTGGGTATGAAACTAACCAGTGACGGCTAAAATCCGTCTTAGCTCTAGAACTCACAAATACCTTCGTTTTGACTGGTTATGGCTCCCGTAACTCTAAACGAGCCAAGAGTTATGGCCCTCCGAATAATTGATATCCACAGGGTGCAACATCTACGGTGCAAGGTGCAACATCCGTCCAAAATGACGAAACAGTGCCGTACGACCTTTAGAAATGAGTGCATGGATTTGAAACATTGCAGTGCCATGGTACACCACTCTCCAGCGATGGTAAATCATAGACCAGCTGTTATCCCGCTTTTTGGCAAAGCCGTGATACCAAAAGATTGGTCGAAAACAAAAGACAGTTCGTCTCAGGGATTGATTATACTTCGTTTTGCCATGGATATCGGTGAATTTTGTTCGAGTCCGGAACTGAACAATTAATTGGACATGACAAGAAGGTCGTAGGAGTCATTATTTCAAATTTCAAGTCAATCCGAATTCGTATGCTCAAGAAATGATGGATTCAATTTGAGAATGGTAGTCATTGTCTGTTTCGAAACCATCACGTTGGAGTCTTCGAAACCATCACTTTCGAACCCATCCAATGTCCTAGCCTCGAAACCATCACCTTCGAACCCATCACTGCCTGCCATGTTCGAACGACACAGCCAACCAAGAAAACACCATTTCGAACCGAGCATATCTCCTTAACCACACATCCAAATGCAACCAAATTTTCACAGTAGCTTCCAGACAAGGTAAAGATTGTTCCTGCCAAGTTTCAGCTCGATTGGACCATTTCTTTGATGGGTTCGAAATTGCTTCGAATCGATGTCAGATCGAGACGAAACTTGGTGGGGTCGGTCGCGTGGGCCCACTCACGTGCTAGAAGAGGTCTCCCGAAGTTTCAGCAAGATCTGGGCCTCCAACGCCTATAAATAGCACCCTAAAGCCTTCAGAAAGGGGGATCTTCCGAAAACTTCTGCCATTGAACGCCAAGACTCTGCCGGATTCAAGTCTATCTATCAGAATCACTGTTGTATTCAGATTTAAAACCAATTATCAACTGTAATCCGTTGTAATCGATTTAATCAAGCAAAGCAATAAAGAGAAAACCTTCAAAGTGGACGTAGGCACGAACGCCGAACCACTATAAATCCTGTGTTTGTGATTGTTGTTTGAGAATTACTGTGATTTGTTACTTAGAGCTGAATTCTATATTGATTGTTGCTGAGTTCTGTGTTGATTATTATCGAGTTGAGTACGTGAACGGGTGCTTTTGTGATAGTGGGTGTTTGTGACCAATTTTGGTGCAAACATTTTGGTGCTTTCACTGAGATGGCTAATTTAGGAGTTCTAACAATTGATAGTAGAATCACCTCGAATGACGAAAATGACGAATAATCGATATCCACAGGGTGCAACATCTACGGTGCAAGGTGCAACATCCGTCCAAAATGACGAAACAGTGCCGTACGACCTTTAGAAATGGGTGCATGGATTTGAAACGGTGCAGTACCATGGTGAACCACTCTCCAGCGATGGTAAATCATAGACCAGCCACGGGGATCCCGTTTTACAGAAAAAATCCACGTGACGAAAAAACGAAGGGTAAAAAACTTCCTTGACCCGATTGAGGTTCGGATAGGATTTTTTGGGTATGAAACTAACCAGTGACGGCTGAAAGCCGTCATAGCTGTAGAACTCACAGATACCTTCGTTTTGACTGGTTATGGCTCCGGTAACTCTAAACGAGCCAAGAGTTATGGCCCTCCGAATAATCGATATCCACAGGGTGCAACATCTACGGTGCACCGTCCAAAATGACGAAGCAGTCCCGTACGACCTTTAGAAATGAGTGCATGGATTTGAAACATTGCAGTACCATGGTGCACCACTCTCCAGCGATGGTAAATCATAGGCCAGCCACAGGGATCCCGTTTTACAGAAAAAATCCACGTGACGAAAAAACGAAGGGTAAAAAACTTCATTAACCCGATTGACGTTCGGATAGGATTTTTTGGGTATGAAACAAACCAGTGACGGCTGAAAGTTGTTATAGCTGTAGAACTCACAGATACCTTCGTTTTGACTGGTTATTGCTCCCGTAACCGTAAACGAGCCAAGAGTTATGGCCCTCCGAATAATCGATATCCATAGGGTGCAAATCTACGGTGCAAGGTGCAACATCCGTCCAAAATGACGAAACCGTGCCGTACGACCTTTAGAAATGGGTGCATGGATTTGAAACGGTGCAGTACCATGGTGCACCACTCTCCAGCGATGGTAAATCATAGACCAGCCACGGGGATCCCGTTTTACTGAAAAAATCCATGTGACGAAAAAACGAAGGGTAAAAAACTTCCTTGACCCGATTGAGGTTCGGATAGGATTTTTTGGGTATGAAACTAACCAGTGACGGAAGAAAGCCGTCATAGCTGTAGAACTCACAGGTACCTTCGTTTTGACTGGTTATGGCTCCCGTAACTCTAAACGAGCCAAGAGTTATGGCCCTCTGAAGAATCGATATCCACAGGGTGCAACATCTACGGTGCAAGGTGCAACATCCGTCCAAAATGACGAAACAGTGCCATACGACCTTTAGAAATGAGTGCATGGATTTGAAACATTGCAGTACCATGGTGCATCACTCTCCAGCGATGGTAAATCATAGACCAGCCACGGTGATCCCATTTTACAGAAAAAATCCACGTGACAAAAAAACGAAGGGTAAAAAACTTCCTTGACCCGATCGAGGTTCGGATAGGATTTTTTGGGTATGAAACTAAACAGTGACAGAAGAAAGCTGTCATAGCTGTAGAACTCACAGATACCTTCGTTCTGACTGGTTATGGCTCCCGTAACTCTAAACGAGCCAAGAGTTATGGCCCTCCGAAGAATCGATATCCACAGGGTGCAACATCTACGGTGCAAGGTGCAACATCCGTCCAAAATGACGAAACAGTGCCGTACGACCTTTAGAAATGGGTGCATGGATTTGAAATGGTGCAGTACCATGGTGCACCACTCTCCAGCGATGGTAAATCATTGACCAGCCATGGGGATCCCGTTTTACAGAAAAAATCCACGTGACCAAAAAACGAAGGGTAAAAAACTTCCATGACCCGATTGAGGTTCGGATAGGATTTTTTGGGTATGAAACTAACCAGTGACGGCTGAAAGCCGTCATAGCTGTAAAACTCACAGATACCTTCGTTTTGACTGGTTATGGCTCCCGTATATCTAAAAGAGCCAAGAGTTATGGCCCTCCGAATAATCGATATCCATAGGGTGCAACATCTACGGTGCAAGGTGCAACATCCGTCCAAAATGACGAAACAGTGCCGTACGACCTTTAGAAATGGGTGCATGGATTTGAAACGGTGCAGTACCATGGTGAACCACTCTCCAGCGTTGGTAAATCATAGACCAGCCACGGGGATCCCGTTTTACAGAAAAAATCCACGTGACGAAAAAACGAAGGGTAAAAAACTTCCATGACCCGATTGAGGTTCGGATAGGATTTTTTGGGTATGAAACTAACCAGTGATGGCTGAAAGCCATCATAGCTGTAGAACTCACAGATACCTTCGTTTTGACTGGTTATGGCTCCCGTAACTCTAAACGAGCCAAGAGTTATGGCCCTCTGAAGAATCGATATCCACAGGGTGCAACATCTACGGTGCAAGGTGCAACATCCGTCCAAAATGACGAAACAGTGCCATACGACCTTTAGAAATGAGTGCATGGATTTGAAACATTGCAGTACCATGGTGCATCACTCTCCAGCGATGGTAAATCATAGACCAGCCACGGTGATCCCATTTTACAGAAAAAATCCACGTGACAAAAAAACGAAGGGTAAAAAACTTCCTTGACCCGATCGAGGTTCGGATAGGATTTTTTGGGTATGAAACTAAACAGTGACAGAAGAAAGCTTTCATAGCTGTAGAACTCACAGATACCTTCGTTCTGACTGGTTATGGCTCCCGTAAATCTAAACGAGCCAAGAGTTATGGCCCTCCGAAGAATCGATATCCACAGGGTGGAACATCTACGGTGCAAGGTGCAACATCCGTCCAAAATGACGAAACAGTGCCGTACGACCTTTAGAAATGGGTGCATGGATTGGAAATGGTGCAGTACCATGGGGCACCACTCTCCAGCGTTGGTAAATCATAGACCAGCCACGGGGATCCCGTTTTACAGAAAAAATCCACGTGACGAAAAAACGAAGGGTAAAAAACTTCCATGACCCGATTGAGGTTGGGATAGTATTTTTTGGGTATGAAACTAACGAGTGATGGCTGAAAGCTGTCATAGCTGTAGAACTCACAGACACCTTCGTTTTGACTGGTTGTGGCTCCCGTAACTCTAAACGAGCCGAGAGTTATGGCCCTCCGAAGAATTGATATCCATAGGGTGCAACATCTACGGTGCAAGGTGCAACATCCGTCCAAAATGAAGAAACAGTCTCGTACGACCATTAGAAATGGGTGCATGGATTGGAAACGGTGCAGTACCATGGTGCACCACTATCCAGCGATGGTAAATCATATACCAGCCACGGGAATTCCCTTTTACAGAAAAATCCACGTGACGAAAAAACGAAGGGTAAAAAACTTCCGTGACCCGATTGAGGTTCGGATAGGATTTTTTGGGTATGAAACTAACCAGCGACGGCTGAAAGCCGTCACAGCTGTAGAACTCACAGATACCTTCGTTTTGACAGGTTACGGCTCCCGTAACTCTAAACGAGCCAAGAGTTATGGCCCTCCGAAGAATCGATATCCACAGGGTGCAACATCTACGGTGCAAGGTGCAACATCCGTCCAAAATGACGAAACAGTGCCGTACGACCTTTAGAAATGGATGCATGGATTGGAAACGGTGCAGTACCATGGTGCACCGCTCTCCAGCGTTGGTAAATCATAGACCAGCCACGGGGATCCCGTTTTACAGAAAAAATCCACGTGACGAAAAATCGAAGGGTAAAAAACTTCCATGACCCGATTGAGGTTCAGATAGGATTTTTTCGGTATGAAACTAACCAGTGACGGCTGAAAGCTGTCACAGATGTAGAACTCACAGATACCTTCGTTTTGACTGGTTGTGGCTCCCGTAGCTCTAAACGAGCCAAGAGTTATGGCCCTCCGAAGAATCGATATCCACAGGGTGCAACATCTACGGTGCAAGGTGCAACATCCGTCCAAAATGACGAAACCGTGCCGTACGACCTTTAGAAATGGGTGCATGGATTGGAAACGGTGCAGTTCCATGGTGCACCACTCTCCAGCGTTGGTCAATCATAGACCAACCGCGGGGATCCCGTTTTACAGAAAAAATCCACGTGACGAAAAAACGAAGGGTAAAAAACTTCCATGGCCCGATTGAGGTTCGGATAAGATTTTTTGGGTACGAAACTAACCAGTGACGGCTGAAAGCAGTCACAGCTATAGAACTCACAGATACCTTCGTTTTGACTGGTTGTGGCTCCCGTAACTCTAAACGAGCCAGGAGTTATGGCCCTCCGACGAATCGATATCCACAGGGTGCAACATCTACGGTGTAAGGTGCAACATCCGTCCAAAATGACGAAACAGTGCCGTACGACCTTTAGAAATGGGTGCATGGATTGGAAATGGTGCAGTACCATGGTGCACCACTCTCCAGCGTTGGTAAATCATGGACCAGCCACGGGGATCCCGTTTTACAGAAAAAATCCACGTGACGAAAAAACGAAGGGTAAAAAACTTCCATGACCCGATTGAGGTTCGGATACGATTTTTTGGGTATGAAACTAACCAGTGACGGCTGAAAGCTGTCACAGCTGTAGTACTCACAGATACCTTCCATTTGACTGGTTGTGGCTCCCGTAACTCTAAACGAGCCAAGAGTTATGGCCCTCCGAAGAATCGATATCCATAGGGTGCAACATCCGTCCAAAATGACGAAACAATGCGTACGACCTTTAGAAACGGGTGCATGGATTGAAAACGGTGCAGTACCATGGTGCACCACTCTCCAGCATTGGTAAATCATAGACCAGCCACGGGGTTCCCGTTTTACAGAAAAAATCCACGTGACGAAAAAACGAAGGAAAAAACTTCCATGACCCGATTGAGGTTCGAATATGATTTTTTGGATATGAAACTAACCAGTGAAGGCTGAAAGCTGTCACAGCTGTAGAACTCACAGATACCTTCGTTTTGACTGGTTATGGCTCCCGTAACTCTAAACGAGCCAAGAGTTATGGCGCTCCGAATAATTGATATCCATAGGGTGCAACATCTACGGTGCAAGGTGCAACATCCGTCCAAAATGAAAAAACATTGCCGTACGACCTTTAGAAATGGGTGCATGGATTGGAAACGGTGCAGTACCATGGTGCACCACTCTCCAGCGATGGTAAATCATAGACCAGCCACGGGAATTCCCTTTTACAGAAAAATCCACATGACGAAAAAACGAAGGGTAAAAACTTCGGTGACCCGATTGAGGTTCGGATAGTATTTTTTGGGTATGAAACTAACCAGCGACGGCTGAAAGCCGTCATAGCTGTAGAACTCGCAGATACCTTCGTTTTGACTGGTTATGGCTCCCGTAACTCTAAAAGAGCCAAGAGTTATGGCCCTCCGAATAATCGATATCCACAGGGTGCAACATCTACGGTGCAAGGTGCAACATCCGTCCAAAATGACGAAACAGTGTCGTACGACCTTTAGAAATGGGTGCATGGATTTGAAACGGTGCAGTACCATGGTGAACCACTCTCCAGCGATGATAACTCATAGACCAGCCACGGGGATCCCGTTTTACAGAAAAAATCCACGTGACCAAAAAACGAAGGGTAAAAAACTTCCATGACCCGATTGAGGTTCGGATAGGATTTTTTGGGTATGAAACTAACCAGTAACGGCTGAAAGCCGTCATAGCTGTAGAACTCACAGATACCTTCGTTTTGACTGGTTATGGCTCCCGTAACTCTAAAAGAGCCAAGAGTTATGGCCCTCCGAATAATCGATATCCACAGGGTGCAACATCTACGGTGCAAGGTGCAACATCCGTCCAAAATGAAGAAACAGTGCCGTACGACCTTTAGAAATAGGTGCATGGATTTGAAACGGTGCAGTACCATGGTGAACCACTCTCCAGCGATGGTAACTCATAGACCAGCCACGGGGATCCCGTTTTACAGAAAAAATCCACGTGACGAAGAAACAAAGGGCAAAAAACTTCCTTGACCCGATCGAGGTTCGGATAGGATTTTTTGGGTACGAAACTAAACAGTGACGGAATAAAGCTGTCATAGCTGTAGAACTCACAGATACCTTCGTTTTGACTGGTTATGGCTCCCGTAACTCTAAACGAGCCAAGAGTTATGGCCCTCCGAAGAATCGATATCCACAGGGTGCAACATCTACGGTGCAAGGTGCAACATCCGTCCAAAATGACGAAACAGTGCCGTACGACCTTTAGAAACGGGTGCATGGATTTGAAACGGTGCAGTACCATGGTGCACCACTCTCCAGCGATGGTAAATCATTGACCAGCCACGGGGATCCCATTTTACAGAAAAAATCCACGTGACCAAAAAACGAAGGAAAAAACTTCCATGACCCGATTGAGGTTCGGATAGGATTTTTTGGGTATGAAACTAACTAGTGAAGGATGAAAGCTGTCACAGCTGTAGAACTCACAGATACCTTCGTTTTGACTGGTTGTGGCTCCCGTAACTCCAAACGAGCCAAGAGTTATGGCCCTCCAAAGAATTGATATCCATAGGGTGCAACATCTACGGTGCAAGGTGCAACATCCGTCCAAAATGAAGAAACAGTGCCGTACGACCTTTATAAATGGGTGCATGGATTGGAAACGGAGCAGTACCATGGTGCACCACTCTCCAGCGATGGTAAATCATAGACCAGCCACGGGAATTCCCTTTTACAGAAAAATCCACGTGACGAAAAAACGAAGGGTAAAAATCTTCCGTGACCCGATTGAGGTTCGGATAGGATTTTTTGGGTATGAAACTAACCAACGACAGCTGAAAGCCGTCACAGCTGTAGAACTCACAGATACCTTCGTTTTGACAGGTTATGGCTCCCGTAACTCTAAACGAGCCAAGAGTTATGGCCCTCCGAAGAATCGATATCCACAGGGTGCAATATCTACGGTGCAAGGTGCAACATCCGTCCAAAATGACGAAACAGTGCCGTACGACCTTTAGAAATGGGTGCATGGATTGGAAACGGTGCAGTACCATGGGGCACCACTCTCCAGCGTTGGTAAATCATAGACCAGCCACGGGGATCCCGTTTTACAGAAAAAATCCACGTGACGAAAAAAGGAAGGGTAAAAAACTTTCATGACCCGATTGAGGTTCGGATAGTATTTTTTGGGTATGAAACTAACCAGTGACGGCTTAAAGTAGTCATAGCTGTAGAACTCACAGATACCTTCGTTTTGACTGGTTGTGGCTCCCGTAACTCTAAACGAGCCGAGAGTTATGGCCCTCCGAAGAATTGATATCCATAGGGTGCAACATCTACGGTGCAAGGTGCAACATCCGTCCAAAATGAAGAAACAGTCCCGTACGACCTTTAGAAATGGGTGCATGGATTGGAAACGGTGCAGTACCATGGTGCACCACTCTCCAGCGATGGTAAATCATAGACCAGCCACGGGAATTCCCTTTTACAGAAAAATCCACGTGACGAAAAAACGAAGGGTAAAAAACTTCCGTGACCCGATTGAGGTTCGGATAGGATTTTTTGGGTATGAAACTAACCGGCGACGGCTAAAAGCCGTCACAGCTGTAGAACTCACAGATACCTTCGTTTTGACAGGTTATGGCTCCCGTAACTCTAAACGAGCCAAGAGTTATGGCCCTCCGAAGAATCGATATCCACAGGGTGCAACATCTACGGTGCAAGGTGCAACATCCGTCCAAAATGACGAAACAGTGCCGTACGACCTTTAGAAATGGATGCATTGATTGGAAACGGTGCAGTACCATGGTGCACCACTCTCCAGCGTTGGTAAATCATAGACCAGCCACGGGGATCCCGTTTTACAGAAAAAATCCACGTGACGAAAAAACGAAGGGTAAAAAACTTCCATGACCCGATTGAGGTTCAGATAGGATTTTTTCGATATGAAACTAACCAGTGACGGCTGAAAGCTGTCACAAATGTAGAACTCATAGATACCTTCGTTTTGACTGGTTGTGGCTCCCATAGCTCTAAACGAGCCAAGAGTTATGGCCCTCCGAAGAATCGATATCCACAGGGTGCAACATCTACGGTGCAAGGTGCAACATCCGTCCAAAATGACGAAACCGTGCCATACGACCTTTAGAAATGGGTGCATGGATTGGAAACGGTGCAGTACCATGGTGCACCACTCTCCAGCGTTGGTCAATCATAGACCAGCCGCGGGGATCCCGTTTTACAGAAAAAATCCACGTGACGAAAAAACGAAGGGTAAAAAACTTCCATGGCCCGATTGAGATTCCGATAGGATTTTTTGGGTATGAAACTAACCAGTGACGGCTGAAAGCGGTCACAGTTGTAGAACTCACAGATACCTTCGTTTTGACTGGTTGTGGCTCCCGTAACTCTAAACGAGCCAGGAGTTATGGCCCTCCGACGAATCGATATCCACAGGGTGCAACATCTACGGTGTAAGGTGCAACATCCGTCCAAAATGACGAAACAGTGCCGTACGACCTTTAGAAATGGGTGCATGGATTGGAAACGGTGCAGTACCATGGTGCACCACTCTCCAGCGTTGGTAAATCATAGACCAGCCACGGGGATCCCGTTTTACAGAAAAAATCCACGTGGCGAAAAAACGAAGGGTAAAAAACTTCCATGACCCGATTGAGGTTCGGATACGATTTTTTGGGTATGAAACTAACCAGTGACGGCTGAAAGCTGTCACAGCTGTAGTACTCACAGATACCTTCCTTTTGACTGGTTGTGGCTCCCGTAACTCTAAACGAGCCAAGAGTTATGGCCCTCCGAAGAATCGATATCCATAGGGTGCAACATCCGTCCAAAATGACGAAACAATGCGTACGACCTTTAGAAACGGGTGCATGGATTGAAAACGGTGCAGTACCATGGTGCACCACTCTCCAGCATTGGTAAATCATAGACCAGCCACGGGGTTCCCGTTTTACAGAAAAAATCCACGTGACGAAAAAACGAAGGAAAAAACTTCCATGACCCGATTGAGGTTCGGATATGATTTTTTTGGTATGAAACTAACCAGTGAAGGCTGAAAGCTGTCGCAGCTGTAGAACTCACAGATACCTTCGTTTTGACTGGTTATGGCTCCCGTAACTCTAAACGAGCCAAGAGTTATGGCGCTCCGAAGAATTGATATCCATAGGGTGCAACATCTACGGTGCAAGGTGCAACATCCGTCCAAAATGAAAAAACATTGTCGTACGACCTTTAGAAATGGGTGCATGGATTGGAAACGGTGCAGTACCATGGTGCACCACTCTCCAGCGATGGTAAATCATAGACCAGCCACGGGAATTCCCTTTTACAGAAAAATCCACATGACGAAAAAACGAAGGGTAAAAACTTCGGTGACCCGATTGAGGTTCGGATAGGATTTTTTGGGTATGAAACTAACCAGCGACGGCTGAAAGCCGTCATAGCTGTAGAACTCGCAGATACCTTCGTTTTGACTGGTTATAGCTCCCATAACTCTAAAAGAGCCAAGAGTTATGGCCCTCCGAATAATCGATATCCACAGGGTGCAACATCTACAGTGCAAGGTGCAACATCCGTCCAAAATGACGAAACAGTGTCGTACGACCTTTAGAAATGGGTGCATGGATTTGAAACGGTGCAGTACCATGGTGAACCACTCTCCAGCGATGGTAACTCATAGACCAGCCACTGGGATCCCGTTTTACAGAAAAAATCCACGTGACCAAAAAACGAAGGGTAAAAAACTTCCATGACCCGATTGAGGTTCGGATAGGACTTTTTGGGTATGAAACTAACCAGTAACGGCTGAAAGCCGTCATAGCTGTAGAACTCACAGATACCTTCGTTTTGACTGGTTATGGCTCCCGTAACTCTAAAAGAGCCAAGAGTTATGGCCCTCCGAATAATCGATATCCACAGGGTGCAACATCTACGGTGCAAGGTGCAACATCCGTCCAAAATGACGAAACAGTGCCGTATGACCTTTAGAAATAGGTGCATGGATTTGAAACAGTGCAGTACCATGGTGAACCACTCTCCAGCGATGGTAACTCATAGACCAGCCACGGGGATCCCGTTTTACAGAAAAAATCCACGTGACGAAAAAACGAAGGGCAAAAAACTTCCTTGACCCGATCGAGGTTCGGATAGGATTTTTTGGGTACGAAACTAAACAGTGACGGAATAAAGCTGTCATAGCTGTAGAATTCACAGATACCTTCGTTTTGACTGGTTATGGCTCCCGTAACTCTAAAGGAGCCAAGAGTTATGGCCCTCCGAAGAATCGATATCCACAGGGTGCAACATCTACGGTGCAAGGTGCAACATCCGTCCAAAATGACGAAACAGTGCCGTACGACCTTTAGAAACGGGTGCATGGATTTGAAACGGTGCAGTACCATGGTGCACCACTCTCCAGCGATGGTAAATCATAGACCAGCCACGGTGATCCCATTTTACAGAAAAAATCCACGTGACAAAAAAACGAAGGGTAAAAAACTTCCTTGACCCGATCGAGGTTCGGATAGGATTTTTTGGGTATGAAACTAAACAGTGACAGAAGAAAGCTGTCATAGCTGTAGAACTCACAGATACCTTCGTTCTGACTGGTTATGGCTCCCGTAACTCTAAACGAGCCAAGAGTTATGGCCCTCCGAAGAATCGATATCCACAGGGTGCAACATCTACGGTGCAAGGTGCAACATCCGTCCAAAATGACGAAACAGTGCCGTACGACCTTTAGAAATGGGTGCATGGATTTGAAATGGTGCAGTACCATGGTGCACCACTCTCCAGCGATGGTAAATCATTGACCAGCCATGGGGATCCCGTTTTACAGAAAAAATCCACGTGACCAAAAAACGAAGGGTAAAAAACTTCCATGACCCGATTGAGGTTCGGATAGGATTTTTTGGGTATGAAACTAACCAGTGACGGCTGAAAGCCGTCATAGCTGTAAAACTCACAGATACCTTCGTTTTGACTGGTTATGGCTCCCGTATATCTAAAAGAGCCAAGAGTTATGGCCCTCCGAATAATCGATATCCATAGGGTGCAACATCTACGGTGCAAGGTGCAACATCCGTCCAAAATGACGAAACAGTGCCGTACGACCTTTAGAAATGGGTGCATGGATTTGAAACGGTGCAGTACCATGGTGAACCACTCTCCAGCGTTGGTAAATCATAGACCAGCCACGGGGATCCCGTTTTACAGAAAAAATCCACGTGACGAAAAAACGAAGGGTAAAAAACTTCCATGACCCGATTGAGGTTCGGATAGGATTTTTTGGGTATGAAACTAACCAGTGATGGCTGAAAGCCATCATAGCTGTAGAACTCACAGATACCTTCGTTTTGACTGGTTATGGCTCCCGTAACTCTAAACGAGCCAAGAGTTATGGCCCTCTGAAGAATCGATATCCACAGGGTGCAACATCTACGGTGCAAGGTGCAACATCCGTCCAAAATGACGAAACAGTGCCATACGACCTTTAGAAATGAGTGCATGGATTTGAAACATTGCAGTACCATGGTGCATCACTCTCCAGCGATGGTAAATCATAGACCAGCCACGGTGATCCCATTTTACAGAAAAAATCCACGTGACAAAAAAACGAAGGGTAAAAAACTTCCTTGACCCGATCGAGGTTCGGATAGGATTTTTTGGGTATGAAACTAAACAGTGACAGAAGAAAGCTGTCATAGCTGTAGAACTCACAGATACCTTCGTTCTGACTGGTTATGGCTCCCGTAAATCTAAACGAGCCAAGAGTTATGGCCCTCCGAAGAATCGATATCCACAGGGTGGAACATCTACGGTGCAAGGTGCAACATCCGTCCAAAATGACGAAACAGTGCCGTACGACCTTTAGAAATGGGTGCATGGATTGGAAATGGTGCAGTACCATGGGGCACCACTCTCCAGCGTTGGTAAATCATAGACCAGCCACGGGGATCCCGTTTTACAGAAAAAATCCACGTGACGAAAAAACGAAGGGTAAAAAACTTCCATGACCCGATTGAGGTTGGGATAGTATTTTTTGGGTATGAAACTAACGAGTGATGGCTGAAAGCTGTCATAGCTGTAGAACTCACAGACACCTTCGTTTTGACTGGTTGTGGCTCCCGTAACTCTAAACGAGCCGAGAGTTATGGCCCTCCGAAGAATTGATATCCATAGGGTGCAACATCTACGGTGCAAGGTGCAACATCCGTCCAAAATGAAGAAACAGTCTCGTACGACCATTAGAAATGGGTGCATGGATTGGAAACGGTGCAGTACCATGGTGCACCACTATCCAGCGATGGTAAATCATAGACCAGCCACGGGAATTCCCTTTTACAGAAAAATCCACGTGACGAAAAAACGAAGGGTAAAAAACTTCCGTGACCCGATTGAGGTTCGGATAGGATTTTTTGGGTATGAAACTAACCAGCGACGGCTGAAAGCCGTCACAGCTGTAGAACTCACAGATACCTTCGTTTTGACAGGTTATGGCTCCCGTAACTCTAAACGAGCCAAGAGTTATGGCCCTCCGAAGAATCGATATCCACAGGGTGCAACATCTACGGTGCAAGGTGCAACATCCGTCCAAAATGACGAAACAGTGCCGTACGACCTTTAGAAATGGATGCATGGATTGGAAACGGTGCAGTACCATGGTGCACCGCTCTCCAGCGTTGGTAAATCATAGACCAGCCATGGGGATCCCGTTTTACAGAAAAAATCCACTTGACGAAAAATCGAAGGGTAAAAAACTTCCATGACCCGATTGAGGTTCAGATAGGATTTTTTCGGTATGAAACTAACCAGTGACGGCTGAAAGCTATCACAGATGTAGAACTCACAGATACCTTCGTTTTGACTGGTTGTGGCTCCCGTAGCTCTAAACGAGCCAAGAGTTATGGCCCTCCGAAGAATCGATATCCACAGGGTGCAACATCTACGGTGCAAGGTGCAACATCCGTCCAAAATGACGAAACCGTGCCGTACGACCTTTAGAAATGGGTGCATGGATTGGAAACGGTGCAGTTCCATGGTGCACCACTCTCCAGCGTTGGTCAATCATAGACCAACCGCGGGGATCCCGTTTTACAGAAAAAATCCACGTGACGAAAAAACGAAGGGTAAAAAACTTCCATAGCCCGATTGAGGTTCGGATAAGATTTTTTGGGTACGAAACTAACCAGTGACGGCTGAAAGCAGTCACAGCTATAGAACTCACAGATACCTTCGTTTTGACTGGTTGTGGCTCCCGTAACTCTAAACGAGCCAGGAGTTATGGCCCTCCGACGAATCGATATCCACAGGGTGCAACATCTACGGTGTAAGGTGCAACATCCGTCCAAAATGACGAAACAGTGCCGTACGACCTTTAGAAATGGGTGCATGGATTGGAAATGGTGCAGTACCATGGTGCACCACTCTCCAGCGTTGGTAAATCATAGACCAGCCACGGGGATCCCGTTTTACAGAAAAAATCCACGTGACGAAAAAACGAAGGGTAAAAAACTTCCATGACCCGATTGAGGTTCGGATACGATTTTTTGGGTATGAAACTAACCAGTGACGGCTGAAAGCTGTCACAGCTGTAGTACTCACAGATACCTTCCATTTGACTGGTTGTGGCTCCCGTAACTCTAAACGAGCCAAGAGTTATGGCCCTCCGAAGAATCGATATCCATAGGGTGCAACATCCGTCCAAAATGACGAAACAATGCGTACGACCTTTAGAAACGGGTGCATGGATTGAAAACGGTGCAGTACCATGGTGCACCACTCTCCAGCATTGGTAAATCATAGACCAGCCACGGGGTTCCCGTTTTACAGAAAAAATCCACGTGACGAAAAAACGAAGGAAAAAACTTCCATGACCCGATTGAGGTTCGAATATGATTTTTTGGATATGAAACTAACCAGTGAAGGCTGAAAGCTGTCACAGCTGTAGAACTCACAGATACCTTCGTTTTGACTGGTTATGGCTCCCGTAACTCTAAACGAGCCAAGAGTTATGGCGCTCCGAATAATTGATATCCATAGGGTGCAACATCTACGGTGCAAGGTGCAACATCCGTCCAAAATGAAAAAACATTGCCGTACGACCTTTAGAAATGGGTGCATGGATTGGAAACGGTGCAGTACCATGGTGCACCACTCTCCAGCGATGGTAAATCATAGACCAGCCACGGGAATTCCCTTTTACAGAAAAATCCACATGACGAAAAAACGAAGGGTAAAAACTTCGGTGACCCGATTGAGGTTCGGATAGTATTTTTTGGGTATGAAACTAACCAGCGACGGCTGAAAGCCGTCATAGCTGTAGAACTCGCAGATACCTTCGTTTTGACTGGTTATGGCTCCCGTAACTCTAAAAGAGCCAAGAGTTATGGCCCTCCGAATAATCGATATCCACAGGGTGCAACATCTACGGTGCAAGGTGCAACATCCGTCCAAAATGACGAAACAGTGTCGTACGACCTTTAGAAATGGGTGCATGGATTTGAAACGGTGCAGTACCATGGTGAACCACTCTCCAGCGATGATAACTCATAGACCAGCCACGGGGATCCCGTTTTACAGAAAAAATCCACGTGACCAAAAAACGAAGGGTAAAAAACTTCCATGACCCGATTGAGGTTCGGATAGGATTTTTTGGGTATGAAACTAACCAGTAACGGCTGAAAGCCGTCATAGCTGTAGAACTCACATATACCTTCGTTTTGACTGGTTATGGCTCCCGTAACTCTAAAAGAGCCAAGAGTTATGGCCCTCCGAATAATCGATATCCACAGGGTGCAACATCTACGGTGCAAGGTGCAACATCCGTCCAAAATGAAGAAACAGTGCCGTACGACCTTTAGAAATAGGTGCATGGATTTGAAACGGTGCAGTACCATGGTGAACCACTCTCCAGCGATGGTAACTCATAGACCAGCCACGGGGATCCCGTTTTACAGAAAAAATCCACGTGACGAAGAAACAAAGGGCAAAAAACTTCCTTGACCCGATCGAGGTTCGGATAGGATTTTTTGGGTACGAAACTAAACAGTGACGGAATAAAGCTGTCATAGCTGTAGAACTCACAGATACCTTCGTTTTGACTGGTTATGGCTCCCGTAACTCTAAACGAGCCAAGAGTTATGGCCCTCCGAAGAATCGATATCCACAGGGTGCAACATCTACGGTGCAAGGTGCAACATCCGTCCAAAATGACGAAACAGTGCCGTACGACCTTTAGAAACGGGTGCATGGATTTGAAACGGTGCAGTACCATGGTGCACCACTCTCCAGCGATGGTAAATCATTGACCAGCCACGGGGATCCCATTTTACAGAAAAAATCCACGTGACCAAAAAACGAAGGAAAAAACTTCCATGACCCGATTGAGGTTCGGATAGGATTTTTTGGGTATGAAACTAACTAGTGAAGGATGAAAGCTGTCACAGCTGTAGAACTCACAGATACCTTCGTTTTGACTGGTTGTGGCTCCCGTAACTCCAAACGAGCCAAGAGTTATGGCCCTCCAAAGAATTGATATCCATAGGGTGCAACATCTACGGTGCAAGGTGCAACATCCGTCCAAAATGAAGAAACAGTGCCGTACGACCTTTATAAATGGGTGCATGGATTGGAAACGGAGCAGTACCATGGTGCACCACTCTCCAGCGATGGTAAATCATAGACCAGCCACGGGAATTCCCTTTTACAGAAAAATCCACGTGACGAAAAAACGAAGGGTAAAAATCTTCCGTGACCCGATTGAGGTTCGGATAGGATTTTTTGGGTATGAAACTAACCAACGACAGCTGAAAGCCGTCACAGCTGTAGAACTCACAGATACCTTCGTTTTGACAGGTTATGGCTCCCGTAACTCTAAACGAGCCAAGAGTTATGGCCCTCCGAAGAATCGATATCCACAGGGTGCAATATCTACGGTGCAAGGTGCAACATCCGTCCAAAATGACGAAACAGTGCCGTACGACCTTTAGAAATGGGTGCATGGATTGGAAACGGTGCAGTACCATGGGGCACCACTCTCCAGCGTTGGTAAATCATAGACCAGCCACGGGGATCCCGTTTTACAGAAAAAATCCACGTGACGAAAAAAGGAAGGGTAAAAAACTTTCATGACCCGATTGAGGTTCGGATAGTATTTTTTGGGTATGAAACTAACCAGTGACGGCTTAAAGTAGTCATAGCTGTAGAACTCACAGATACCTTCGTTTTGACTGGTTGTGGCTCCCGTAACTCTAAACGAGCCGAGAGTTATGGCCCTCCGAAGAATTGATATCCATAGGGTGCAACATCTACGGTGCAAGGTGCAACATCCGTCCAAAATGAAGAAACAGTCCCGTACGACCTTTAGAAATGGGTGCATGGATTGGAAACGGTGCAGTACCATGGTGCACCACTCTCCAGCGATGGTAAATCATAGACCAGCCACGGGAATTCCCTTTTACAGAAAAATCCACGTGACGAAAAAACGAAGGGTAAAAAACTTCCGTGACCCGATTGAGGTTCGGATAGGATTTTTTGGGTATGAAACTAACCAGCGACGGCTAAAAGCCGTCACAGCTGTAGAACTCACAGATACCT
The DNA here is from genome assembly GCA_030765085.1 of Allium cepa. Classification (NCBI taxonomy): domain Eukaryota; kingdom Viridiplantae; phylum Streptophyta; class Magnoliopsida; order Asparagales; family Amaryllidaceae; genus Allium; species Allium cepa. The sequence continues at coordinate 27,821,644 of CM060943.1, read as the reverse complement.
TCGTTTTGACAGGTTATGGCTCCCGTAACTCTAAACGAGCCAAGAGTTATGGCCCTCCGAAGAATCGATATCCACAGGGTGCAACATCTACGGTGCAAGGTGCAACATCCGTCCAAAATGACGAAACAGTGCCGTACGACCTTTAGAAATGGATGCATTGATTGGAAACGGTGCAGTACCATGGTGCACCACTCTCCAGCGTTGGTAAATCATAGACCAGCCACGGGGATCCCGTTTTACAGAAAAAATCCACGTGACGAAAAAACGAAGGGTAAAAAACTTCCATGACCCGATTGAGGTTCAGATAGGATTTTTTCGATATGAAACTAACCAGTGACGGCTGAAAGCTGTCACAAATGTAGAACTCATAGATACCTTCGTTTTGACTGGTTGTGGCTCCCATAGCTCTAAACGAGCCAAGAGTTATGGCCCTCCGAAGAATCGATATCCACAGGGTGCAACATCTACGGTGCAAGGTGCAACATCCGTCCAAAATGACGAAACCGTGCCATACGACCTTTAGAAATGGGTGCATGGATTGGAAACGGTGCAGTACCATGGTGCACCACTCTCCAGCGTTGGTCAATCATAGACCAGCCGCGGGGATCCCGTTTTACAGAAAAAATCCACGTGACGAAAAAACGAAGGGTAAAAAACTTCCATGGCCCGATTGAGATTCCGATAGGATTTTTTGGGTATGAAACTAACCAGTGACGGCTGAAAGCGGTCACAGTTGTAGAACTCACAGATACCTTCGTTTTGACTGGTTGTGGCTCCCGTAACTCTAAACGAGCCAGGAGTTATGGCCCTCCGACGAATCGATATCCACAGGGTGCAACATCTACGGTGTAAGGTGCAACATCCGTCCAAAATGACGAAACAGTGCCGTACGACCTTTAGAAATGGGTGCATGGATTGGAAACGGTGCAGTACCATGGTGCACCACTCTCCAGCGTTGGTAAATCATAGACCAGCCACGGGGATCCCGTTTTACAGAAAAAATCCACGTGGCGAAAAAACGAAGGGTAAAAAACTTCCATGACCCGATTGAGGTTCGGATACGATTTTTTGGGTATGAAACTAACCAGTGACGGCTGAAAGCTGTCACAGCTGTAGTACTCACAGATACCTTCCTTTTGACTGGTTGTGGCTCCCGTAACTCTAAACGAGCCAAGAGTTATGGCCCTCCGAAGAATCGATATCCATAGGGTGCAACATCCGTCCAAAATGACGAAACAATGCGTACGACCTTTAGAAACGGGTGCATGGATTGAAAACGGTGCAGTACCATGGTGCACCACTCTCCAGCATTGGTAAATCATAGACCAGCCACGGGGTTCCCGTTTTACAGAAAAAATCCACGTGACGAAAAAACGAAGGAAAAAACTTCCATGACCCGATTGAGGTTCGGATATGATTTTTTTGGTATGAAACTAACCAGTGAAGGCTGAAAGCTGTCGCAGCTGTAGAACTCACAGATACCTTCGTTTTGACTGGTTATGGCTCCCGTAACTCTAAACGAGCCAAGAGTTATGGCGCTCCGAAGAATTGATATCCATAGGGTGCAACATCTACGGTGCAAGGTGCAACATCCGTCCAAAATGAAAAAACATTGTCGTACGACCTTTAGAAATGGGTGCATGGATTGGAAACGGTGCAGTACCATGGTGCACCACTCTCCAGCGATGGTAAATCATAGACCAGCCACGGGAATTCCCTTTTACAGAAAAATCCACATGACGAAAAAACGAAGGGTAAAAACTTCGGTGACCCGATTGAGGTTCGGATAGGATTTTTTGGGTATGAAACTAACCAGCGACGGCTGAAAGCCGTCATAGCTGTAGAACTCGCAGATACCTTCGTTTTGACTGGTTATAGCTCCCGTAACTCTAAAAGAGCCAAGAGTTATGGCCCTCCGAATAATCGATATCCACAGGGTGCAACATCTACAGTGCAAGGTGCAACATCCGTCCAAAATGACGAAACAGTGTCGTACGACCTTTAGAAATGGGTGCATGGATTTGAAACGGTGCAGTACCATGGTGAACCACTCTCCAGCGATGGTAACTCATAGACCAGCCACTGGGATCCCGTTTTACAGAAAAAATCCACGTGACCAAAAAACGAAGGGTAAAAAACTTCCATGACCCGATTGAGGTTCGGATAGGACTTTTTGGGTATGAAACTAACCAGTAACGGCTGAAAGCCGTCATAGCTGTAGAACTCACAGATACCTTCGTTTTGACTGGTTATGGCTCCCGTAACTCTAAAAGAGCCAAGAGTTATGGCCCTCCGAATAATCGATATCCACAGGGTGCAACATCTACGGTGCAAGGTGCAACATCCGTCCAAAATGACGAAACAGTGCCGTACGACCTTTAGAAATAGGTGCATGGATTTGAAACAGTGCAGTACCATGGTGAACCACTCTCCAGCGATGGTAACTCATAGACCAGCCACGGGGATCCCGTTTTACAGAAAAAATCCACGTGACGAAAAAACGAAGGGCAAAAAACTTCCTTGACCCGATCGAGGTTCGGATAGGATTTTTTGGGTACGAAACTAAACAGTGACGGAATAAAGCTGTCATAGCTGTAGAATTCACAGATACCTTCGTTTTGACTGGTTATGGCTCCCGTAACTCTAAAGGAGCCAAGAGTTATGGCCCTCCGAAGAATCGATATCCACAGGGTGCAACATCTACGGTGCAAGGTGCAACATCCGTCCAAAATGACGAAACAGTGCCGTACGACCTTTAGAAACGGGTGCATGGATTTGAAACGGTGCAGTACCATGGTGCACCACTCTCCAGCGATGGTAAATCATTGACCAGCCACGGGGATCCCGTTTTACAGAAAAAATCCACGTGACCAAAAAACGAAGGAAAAAACTTCCATGACCCGATTGAGGTTCGGATAGGATTTTCTGGGTATGAAACTAACTAGTGAAGGATGAAAGCTGTCACAGCTGTAGAACTCACAGATACCTTCGTTTTGACTGGTTGTGGCTCCCGTAACTCTAAACGAGCCAAGAGTTATGGCCCTCCAAAGAATTGATATCCATAGGGTGCAACATCTACGGTGCAAGGTGCAACATCCGTCCTAAATGAAGAAACAGTGCCGTACGACCTTTATAAATGGGTGCATGGATTGGAAACGGAGCAGTACCATGGTGCATTACTCTCCAGCGATGGTAAATCATAGACCAGCCACGGGAATTCCCTTTTACAGAAAAATCCACGTGACGAAAAAACGAAGGGTAAAAAACTTCCGTGACCCGATTGAGGTTCGGATAGGATTTTTTGGGTATGAAACTAACCAGCGACAGCTGAAAGCCGTCACAGCTGTAGAACTCACAGATACCTTCGTTTTGACAGGTTATGGCTCCCGTAACTCTAAACGAGCCAAGAGTTATGGCCTTCTGAAGAATCGATATCCACAGGGTGCAACATCTACGGTGCAAGGTGCAACATCCGTCCAAAATGACGAAACAGTGCCGTACGACCTTTAGAAATGGGTGCATGGATTGGAAACGGTGCAGTACCATGGGGCAGCACTCTCCAGCGTTGGTAAATCATAGACCAGCCACGGGGATCCCGTTTTACAGAAAAAATCCACGTGACGAAAAAAGGAAGGGTAAAAAACTTTCATGACCCGATTGAGGTTCGGATAGTATTTTTTGGGTATGAAACTAACCAGTGACGGCTGAAAGTAGTCATAGCTGTAGAACTCACAGATACCTTCGTTTTGACTAGTTGTGGCTCTCGTAACTCTAAACGAGCCGAGAGTTATGGCCCTCCGAAGAATTGATATCCATAGGGTGCAACATCTACGGTGCAAGGTGCAACATCCGTCCAAAATGAAGAAACAGTCCCGTACGACCTTTAGAAATGGGTGCATGGATTGGAAACGGTGCAGTACCATGGTGCACCACTCTCCAGCGATGGTAAATCATAGACCAGCCACGGGAATTCCCTTTTACAGAAAAATCCACGTGACGAAAAAACGAAGGGTAAAAAACTTCCGTGACCCGATTGAGGTTCGGATAGGATTTTTTGGGTATGAAACGTGTTGGGCGAATTCTCACCCAGAAGATCTCGAGACCGAGAAGTCACAGTTTTACCCGGGCTCGCAACCTCCACTTCATTCGATAGCCAAGAAGCTCAATGCTAACATAGAAGTCCATCCAACATTCTCCACGAAGAAGCACATTCGGCCCCAAGCCTCCATTCGGCCCCATCATTCGGCATCACCTCATTCGGCTATGTCCATTCGGCAAGGCACAGCCATCACCTCCATTCGGCATCACCTCATTCGGCCATGTCCATTCGGCAAGGCACAGCCATCACCTCCACCGGACCAGCCTCTCCAATATACTACCGAATGAGGTTGATACCGGACCAATCACCACCTCTTCAACTCCAACACCGAACCACCTCTACAACCGAACCACCATGACCAAAGTAACTCCAAGCACGGCCGAATGGAGCCTCACCGAACCAGGTGATTGCCAGTCCAGATTGTCTCGGCCCAGGCCCGCTGGCAGCTATATACATCCAAGACCCCTGCCCCCTACCTCACTCTATAAATAGAGGGGCAGGGGTACAACAATGGCAGACAAGTTTGAGAGCTCAAGCAAGGAAGGAACTTTCAAACTACTTTCATACACCTGTATACAAAGCATTGTACTTGTAATCTGGAAGAAGAAAGATAATAACATATAAAGTGGACGTAGGCACATTCTGGCCGAACCACTATAAATCTGCGTGTCTTTTACATTTCAGCCCTTACTTTTCTCATATTTACATACTCATCTAAAATCATTGAAAATCACACATACTCAACTAAAATAATACGACTTGGAGGTGTTTGTCCATTTTTTGTGCAAACATTTTTGGTGCTTTCATTGAGAGTTGAACTCGAAGCTTCAGCTTCTCCCACTCAACCTTCTTCCTCATAACGACGTTCGTCGCTTAGAAATCATGCCTTCCAAGCAACGGAAGGATGTTAACAAAGGAAAGAACATCGCAACTAGCAGTCTTCCGGATCCAGTAGCCCCAGATCAAGAGGATCATCCAATTTCAACAGCAGCACCAGATGGATACCAGGCAAATCTGATAGCTCCTGCCACCGAACAACCAATAACTAGGGCAGATCTAGACAGAGTTGTGGCTGAAGTAACCAACCGCTTCACATCCCAACAAGAAGCTTTAGTGGACCAACTTATGTCACGCTTAAGGGATGCTGAAGAATCCAACCGCAACACTGAATCATGGGATGAGTCTCAATCTGGAGGATCTCGGAGACAGCAAAGGTATTCCTTCTTCGAAGAAACTATCGACAGGAATCATAGAAACCCCGCTGAACGGAGCCAAGCTGGAACCCAGCCCGAAGTTGGCCCCATGGAAATGCTCGAAGCAGAACCCCACCGGGTAAGATCAAGGCAGGGGGCAACTGTAGCTGGTCCTAGCATGCATCCGAGCAGCCAGAGACAACCACTGGATAATGCTAGAGGTGATAGACTGTACCATCCCTACAGGTCATCTGGGCGAGATAGATCCCGCAGGGAAGAACCGAGCTCATTTTTGTCCGCTCCAAGTTCTGACGAGCGGATGGCACGATTATTCAGAGAATGTGTCCAACGGGAGCAAAGGGACCGGGGAATAGGCGCTAGGGTCACCAGCCCCTTTACCCGAAATATCGAAACTACCATCGCCCCCCGGGAATGGAAAATGCCAACCATGGAACCTTACAAAGGAACTTCCGACCCCATCGTACACTTACAGAGATACACCCAGCATATGCTCATGAGTGGAGCAACAGAAGGAGTATTATGTAAATGCTTTCCGCTATTCCTAGCAGATCTAGCTACCTCCTGGTTCTGCCATCTACCCCGAGGATCCATCAGCTCATGGGAGATGTTGAAAGAAAGGTTTATTAGCCAGTTCCTCATCCATGTGGAACAACCCAAGGATGCTTATTCTCTATCCGATATCAAACAGAAATCCGGAGAGACGCTGCAACAATATCTAACACGGTTCAACGCCACAGCAGCAACAGTTCAAGATGCCAATGAGAAACTTATCCTAACGGCCCTTTGTAGTGGCGTGCATCCGGATACCAAGTTTGCTAGGAGGTTAACAAAAGATAAACCAGCTACGTTACCTGACTTCTTCCATGAAGCTGGGAAGTATATGAGGCTTGAAAACGCTACCGCTAAAAGACAGTCAGGACAACAGGCTAAGACTACCCATGGCGACACTCCCGCTGCAACAAAGGACGTTTGAAGAAATGACTCTAGAGATAACGCTGGGGGCAAGAAGGGAGGAAAGCGTTTATATCAACCAGGACAGAGATTTGACTCTTGCCCCCCTCCCTTGCTTTAAACTTTGTCCTGGATGGCTAGAAGGATGTTTTTAATCATTTCACCAAATGGGTGGAAGCGGACCCTTTAAAATAAAATATCTTTGGCATAAATTATCAACTTCTTACATAAATTATCAACTTCTTGATCAAAAAATATTCTATGCAGGTACGGAGTCCCACTCAAGATCATATCAAACAACGGACTCCAGTTTGACAACAAAGAGTTTACCAACCGATGCCAAGAGCACATAATTCACAAAAGCTTCTCATCTGTAGCTTATCCTCAGGCAAACGGACAAGTCAAAGCTGTCAACAGAATTCTCAAAACCCTAACCAAGAAGAAGCTTGAAAAGTCAAAAGGCGCTTGGGTGGACGAACTTCCTACGGCACCCTGGGCCTGCCGCACCTCTCATGGAACATCAACGGGGCATACTCCTTTCTCTTTGGCATACAGATTGGAGGCCATGCCCCCAGTTGAAACTGTAGCGCCATCTCACCATGGGACCCACTGCAACCCAGAAGAAAACGAAGAACTCCTCCTCATGTCTTTGGATCTGATTGAGGAGAGGAGAAACGATGCAACACTTAAAAGCAGAAGCCCACAAGCAAAAAGTGGCAGCACAATGCAACTCCAAAATCAAGCATCGCAGCTTACAAGAGGGAGATCTTATCCTCATGCGGATCCTCCCGCAACACCGAATCATGGACCGAGTCCCAATCTGGAGGATCTGTGAGACAACAATGACCTTTCTTCTTCGAAGAGGTTAATAAAGAAATGGTCATGGTAGGAGCCGAGCCCGGACTCAGCCCGAATTCCGACCTGAGGAAACACTTGGAACCAAACCCAACGGGGGAGGTGCCAGGCAGGGGTCGGATATAGCTGAGCCTGTCATGCTACCTAACCATGAAAGCACCAGTAGACGGACCATATGAAATTCATCAAGATCTTCACAACAACGGAGCTTATATTTTGTCAACAGTGGACGGAGTGGTGTTCCAGAGGGCTTGGAACATCCGACACCTCCGTCGATACTTTGTTTAACACGTACCGCCCATATGAAGCGTATTAACACGGTGGACGTAGGCATTATCGTGCCGAACCACTTTAAAAATCTTATCTCTTGTTACCTTGTGCCTTCATATCTTGGCTGCTTGTTAAGCTTTATCCCTTTCTGTTGAACAAAATCCTATGGCATCTCCACTCAAGATGCACCGCGGCCTCATCTGGACTAGGCCTAACAGGTACGCTACGATTCTATGCACTCGCCAATGAGACACTTTTGCTCCAGCATCCCTCTGCTGCGGGTTAACTCATTGTGCGCCTGCCCTCAAAGCCAACTGTAATGAGCCGATTATAAGTCATCATAAAGGCCGACTATAGCCGATGGCAGCTCATTACGGCGTTCGGCTCGTCGGTAACTGTGAACCTACTTTAAGCCCCAACATAAGGTGTGGCCAGCCAGGGGTAGTTCACGGCCAACGGCACCCACGCTAGCCGGCCACGGTAAATCGAATAATACCCACGATTACGGACCATAATGGTTCGGGTAGTTACCGTGCGCGATCTCGGCTCCGATGTGTCTTAAGTGCGGCTGTGGTAAAAAAGAAAACTCCCCGCGGAGGCGTAAGATGGGTGACAAATGTCTCCAAGACCCACAGCTAGGGAAAGTGACTACAAAACCCGTTTGCCACGAACTTAAGCACATCGACGGCCTTCCGTGACTGGAAGTTTTACTTTTACTATATTTCCATTTCATTTAAATATTTTTCTCCTATCCTGTATAACAAACTCTAAAGTACAGGAAACCAAATAGGAAGCATTCACTCATGAGGCTCTAAGCCTGCGTACTGGGTGGCAGGGTGCTCAGCTATACCCGTGAACAGTTACACGAGACACTCAAAGCTACCGCCTGCGAATAAAACATGAAGGGCGGTACTCTCTTTTCTTGCACATAAATGCGTAACTATAGCTTATTCATACACTGACACTGCAACACGTGAAATTATATTTCAAGCAAAAAACTTAGCATCAAACACAACTAGAATCACAGGCATATACATAGCTATACTTCTCCAACAACGTATCTAGATAATCACAGCACAACAAGATAGTGATAACGTATTAACATAAAGAGATCAACACGTATTATAGAACTACACAAAGGCTGTCTGATGTCACAACATAACTACATGAAATTATTCGTCACAAATAATATTATTACAACACTTGAATTTTTTAGACTGACATAAACAGTGAAAAAAAAAAGAAACAAAAGGATGGCGGATGCATCCACACTCCGTCACCAACTCCCCCAGCCTACTTAGCCGCAGGATCAGGGCCCCCAGCATGGGGATCTGAAGTCCCACCTGTCCGAATCAGAAGAGGAATTCATTAAATGAACGATCAAGTTATGAAAACACGGAAGGAAAAGAAAGGGAAAAGAATAACTCACCAGCACCCGCCGCTTGATCCTCATCATCCAGCTGTACACCCGCTTCCTCTGCAGCAAGCAGCCGCATCCCCTCCTTCACCGCCGCTTGCTCCTCCTTGGAGAACTGAGCGGTAACCGCACTCAAGTTGAAAGCCTCTCCGCCTTTCTTACCCGCATTAACCCTGGCCTCCTCCAAAGCTTGAAGATATACCTTGGCCATGACCCGAGGATAGTCGTCCATCCAAGACAAGCCACCCTCCTTCCAAGTTTGGAAGTACATGTCCTGCAGCATCTCATCCATCATCCCCTCATTTTCCTCAAACTCCTTCACCCGAGCCTCGGAAGCTTGCAACTTAGCGACGGCGACGTCCCTCTCTGATTGGTATCTCAAGCAGTCAGCCTGGAGTGACCTCCTCATTTCCTCCTCCTTCAACCTAAGGGACCTCCTCATCTCCTCCATCTCCTCCTTCAACTCAGCCTGAGCCATCTCCGCAGCCTCGAGTCTCCCCGACAACTCCTCTACCCGCTCGAGATCCGCATTTCGAACCTCATCCACCGTTGTAATGGCCATGTTAATCCGCTCCCTGCAGGTAACCTCCATCTTCCGTAACTCCGCCCTACTGGCCTTCTCCATGGTCTCTTTCAGACGCTGGGAGGCTTCCTCATGCTGGGAGATCTGGATGGCTTGGTCGGCAAGCTGCTTGGCCTGATCGGCAACCTTTAGCCTTAACCGAATATTAGCACTCCCAATCTCCTCCCCGGCCTTGACCAATCGAGCATGATGCTCCATTAACTTCTTAGTCTCTTCGGCCACCCGGTCAATATTAGCCTTGGCCTCGTCCCCCATAGTAACTACCCGAGTAGTAAGCAGATCAAGATCTAGGGACTTGGCCTCATCCAGCACACGTACCATGGGGTTGCGGGGAAGTAGGTGCTCGCCCGTGGTCTCATCAAATGAAATGTCCCGAAAACTTGGGTCTAAATCAGGATGACCGGCAAAAGGGTCACGAGGCACGGGGCGAGGCACATCGGGACGCCTTATATGAATGACAGTAGATCTCTTGGAAGGAGGAGGAGGGGGGCAGGGCTCCGTGCTCTCCTCCGTAGTATCACGAGGAGGCTGAGTAGGGGGAGGCAGAGTAGGAAGCTGCGAAGCAGAAGAAGACTCAAATAAGGAACGGCTCCGCTTCCTTTTCTGAATGCCCTCTTCGATGACCCCAAGAAGAGGGCGGTACTTGACTACGTCCCCAGTGCGATCAGTAGAAGGTTTCGCGGAAGCTCTCCGCGACTTAAATTGTTCAAGACGATGTCGAACATCCGACGTTTTAACTGCCTGGCCTACCCCTGGAATAAAGAACAAGTGTTACGAACATACAATAATCCGCAATTCAAAAAATGTGCTAAGTTAAAAAGAAAGAAAAGTGAGGAGACACATCTATTATACAAACCCGGCGGAGGAGTGGGATACTGCAATAAGTCCTGGATCTCATTCCAGGACGGAAGTGAACCGTAAAAAATTTCTAAGTCCCTATCGAAAATGGAATCGGCAGAAGACAAAAGTTCACCTTGCATCGCCGGGGTCACCCTAGCTGAGGAACCCTTAGAGGATGGGTCAGTGCTAACCACAGCTTTGCCGGTTTCCTCTGCCTTCTCCGTTTCCTTCTCTGTTTCCGACTCCCCCTCTGACTCCCCGAAGGCCCGACGGAGAGCCTCATCCAGTTCGAGGTCCTGCTCAGAGGTTAGAGCAGCAACACCGCTACCACCCTGACCATCGCCATCTCCTCCACCCTCCGACCCTTCTCCAACTTCACCTCCTTCCTCCTCTTCTACACCTTCCTCCTCCGGGACAATCGGGCAAGTACTTGGAGAAGGGCCATCGGACTTCCTCAGTTTCTTCCCCCCGACCACGGGACGCTCTGCGAAAGGCTCCCTCTTACCGCTCTTTACCTTATCCCCCTCCTTAGCTTTAGCAGCCTTCTCCTCAGCCGTGTCTCTTTGCTTAACCACGGACTGGTGCGGTAAGATCACATTATACTCCAAGAGGGTTGCGTTCCTGATCAAGAAAGAGGCCGACCGGTCCCGTGCCGGAATAGCCTTTAGTTCAGCAGCCATTCGCACTAAGGAATCGTCCTCCACGACTGCAATACCACCTGTCGCTAGCCAGAAATAGAAGCATGTCAGAAAAAACACTACAGTCAAAACACATGAAAAATATAAATGAAATCACACTAAAACTATGAATTAAATTCCTTTGCAGGACATCAGCAGGATATGAACATCCAGCCCATAGCGTTACGAAACAAGCCTTTCTACCACAGGGAAACAAAGCGCGACACATGCAAGCACGTGCCCCACTTTGGGGGGCAAATGTTGGGCGAATTCTCACCCAGAAGATCTCGAGACCGAGAAGTCACAGTTTTACCCGGGCTCGCAACCTCCACTTCATTCGATAGCCAAGAAGCTCAATGCTAACATAGAAGTCCATCCAACATTCTCCACGAAGAAGCACATTCGGCCCCAAGCCTCCATTCGGCCCCATCATTCGGCATCACCTCATTCGGCTATGTCCATTCGGCAAGGCACAGCCATCACCTCCATTCGGCATCACCTCATTCGGCCATGTCCATTCGGCAAGGCACAGCCATCACCTCCACCGGACCAGCCTCTCCAATATACTACCGAATGAGGTTGATACCGGACCAATCACCACCTCTTCAACTCCAACACCGAACCACCTCTACAACCGAACCACCATGACCAAAGTAACTCCAAGCACGGCCGAATGGAGCCTCACCGAACCAGGTGATTGCCAGTCCAGATTGTCTCGGCCCAGGCCCGCTGGCAGCTATATACATCCAAGACCCCTGCCCCCTACCTCACTCTATAAATAGAGGGGCAGGGGTACAACAATGGCAGACAAGTTTGAGAGCTCAAGCAAGGAAGGAACTTTCAAACTACTTTCATACACCTGTATACAAAGCATTGTACTTGTAATCTGGAAGAAGAAAGATAATAACATATAAAGTGGACGTAGGCACATTCTGGCCGAACCACTATAAATCTGCGTGTCTTTTACATTTCAGCCCTTACTTTTCTCATATTTACATACTCATCTAAAATCATTGAAAATCACACATACTCAACTAAAATAATACGACTTGGAGGTGTTTGTCCATTTTTTGTGCAAACAAAACGAACCAGCGACGGCTGAAAGCCGTCACAGCTGTAGAACTCACAGATACCTTCGTTTTGACAGGTTATGGCTCCCGTAACTCAAAACGAGCCAAGAGTTACGACCCTCCGAAGAATCGATATCCACAGGGTGCAACATCTACGATGCAAGGTGCAACATCCGTCCAAAATGACGAAACAGTGCCGTACGACCTTTAGAAATGGATGCATGGATTGGAAACGGTGCAGTACCATGGTGCACCACTCTCCAGCATTGGTAAATCATAGACCAGCCACGGGGATCCCGTTTTACAGAAAAAATCCACGTGACGAAAAAACGAAGGGTAAAAAACTTCCATGACCCGATTGAGGTTCAGATAGGATTTTTTCGATATGAAACTAACCAGTGACGGCTGAAAGCTGTCACAAATGTAGAACTCACAGATACCTTCGTTTTGACTGGTTGTGGCTCCCATAGCTCTAAACGAGCCAAGAGTTATGGCCCTCCGAAGAATCGATATCCACAGGGTGCAACATCTACGGGGCAAGGTGCAACATCCGTCCAAAATGACGAAACCGTGCCATACGACCTTTAGAAATGGGTGCATGGATTGGAAACGGTGCAGTACCATGGTGCACCACTCTCCAGCGTTGGTCAATCATAGACCAGCCGCGGGGATCCCGTTTTACAGAAAAAATCCACGTGACGAAAAAACGAAGGGTAAAAAACTTCCATGGCCCGATTGAGATTCAGATAGGATTTTTTGGGTATGAAACTAACCAGTGACGGCTGAAAGCAGTCACAGGTGTAGAACTCACAGATACCTTCGTTTTGACTGGTTGTGGCTCCCGTAACTCTAAACGAGCCAGGAGTTATGGCCCTCCGACGAATCGATATCCACAGGGTGCAACATCTACGGTGTAAGGTGCAACATCCGTCCAAAATGACGAAACAGTGCCGTACGACCTTAAGAAATGGGTGCATGGATTGGAAACGGTGCAGTACCATGGTGCACCACTCTCCAGCGTTGGTAAATCATAGACCAGCCACGGGGATCCCGTTTTACAGAAAAAATCCACGTGACGAAAAAACGAAGGGTAAAAAACTTCCATGACCCGATTGAGGTTCGGATACGATTTTTTGGGTATGAAACTAACCAGTGACGGCTGATAGCTGTCATAGCCTTAGAACTCATAGATGCCTTCCTTTTGACTGGTTGTGGCTCCCGTAACTCTAAACGAGCCAAGAGTTATGGCCCTCCGAAGAATCGATATCCATAGGGTGCAACATCCGTCCAAAATGACGAAACAATGCGTACGACCTTTAGAAACGGGTGCATGGATTGAAAACGGTGCAGTACCATGGTGCACCACTCTCCAGTATTGGTAAATCATAGACCAGCCACGGGAATTCCCTTTTACAGAAAAATCCACGTGACGAAAAAACGAAGGGTAAAAAACTTCCGTGACCCGATTGAGGTTCGGATAGGATTTTTTGGGTATGAAACTAACCAGTGAAGGCTGAAAGCTGTCACAGCTGTAGAACTCACAGATACCTTCGTTTTGACTGGTTATGGCTCCCGTAACTCTAAACGAGCCAAGAGTTATGGCCCTCCGAAGAATTGATATCCATAGGGTGCAACATCTACGGTGCAAGGTGCAACATCCGTCCAAAATGAAAAAACAGTGCCGTACGACCTTTAGAAATCGGTGCATGGGTTGGAAACGGTGCAGTACCATGGTGCACCACTCTCCAGCGATGGTAAATCATAGACCAGCCACGGGAATTCCCTTTTACAGAAAAATCCACGTGACGAAAAAACGAAGGGTAAAAAACTTCCGTGACCCGATTGAGGTTCGGATAGGATTTTTTGGGTATGAAACTAACCAGCGACGGCTGAAAGCCGTCATAGCTGTAGAACTCGCAGATACCTTCGTTTTGACTGGTTATGGCTCCCGTAACTCTAAACGAGCCAAGAGTTATGGCCTTCCGAAGAATCGATATCCACAGGGTGCAACATCTACGGTGCAAGGTGCAACATCCGTCCAAAATGACGAAACAGTGCCGTACGACCTTTAGAAATGGATGCATGGATTGGAAACGGTGCAGTACCATGGTGCACCACTCTCCAGCGTTGGTAAATCATAGACCAGCCACGGGGATCCCGTTTTACAGAAAAAATCCACGTGACGAAAAAACGAAGGGTAAAAAACTTCCATGACCCGATTGAGGTTCATATAGGATTTTTTCGGTATGAAACTAACCAGTAACGGCTGAAAGCTGTCACAGATGTAGAACTCACAGATACCTTCGTTTTGACTGGTTGTGGCTCCCGTAGCTCTAAACGAGCCAAGAGTTATGGCCCTCCGAAGAATCGATATCCACAGGGTGCAACATCTACGGTGCAAGGTGCAACATCCGTCCAAAATGACGAAACAGTGCCGTACGACCTTTAGAAATGGGTGCATGGATTGGAAACGGTGCAGCACCATGGTGCACCACTCTCCAGCGTTGGTTAATCATAGACCAGGTTTTACAGAAAAAATCCACGTGACGAAAAAACGAAGGGTAAAAAACTTCCATGGCCCGATTGAGGTTCGGATAGGATTTTTTGGGTATGAAACTAACCAGCGACGGCTGAAAGCCGTCACAGCTGTAGAGCTCACAGATACCTTCGTTTTGACAGGTTATGGCTCCCGTAAATCTAAACGAGCCACGAGTTCTGGCCCTCCGAAGAATCGATATCCACAGGGTGCAACATCTACGGTGCAAGGTGCAACATCCGTCCAAAATGACGAAACAGTGCCGTACGACCTTTAGAAATGGATGCATGGATTGGAAATGGTGCAGTACCATGGTGCACCACTCTCCAGCGTTGGTAAATCATAGACCAGCCACGGGGATCCCGTTTTACAGAAAAAATCCACGTGACGAAAAAACGAAGGGTAAAAAACTTTCATGACCCGATTGAGGTTCGGATAGTATTTTTTGGGTATGAAACTAACCAGTGACGGCTGAAAGTAGTCATAGCTGTAGAACTCACAGATACCTTCGTTTTGACTGGTTGTGGCTCCCGTAACTCTAAACGAGCCGAGAGTTATGGCCCTCCGAAAAATTGATATCCATAGGGTGCAACATCTACGGTGCAAGGTGCAACATCCGTCCAAAATGAAGAAACAGTCTCGTACGACCTTTAGAAATGGGTGCATGGATTGGAAATGGTGCAGTACCATGGTGCACCACTCTCCAGCGATGGTAAATCATAGACCAGCCACGGGAATTCCCTTTTACAGAAAAATCCACGTGACGAAAAAACGAAGGGTAAAAAACTTCCGTGACCCGATTGAGGTTCGGATAGGATTTTTTGGGTATGAAACTAACCAGCGAAGGCTGAAAGCCATCACAGCTGTAGAACTCACAGATACCTCGTTTTGACAGGTTATGGCTCCCGTAACTCTAAACGAGCCAAGAGTTATGGCCCTCCGAAGAATCGATATCCACAGGGTGCAACATCTACGGTGCAAGGTGCAACATCCGTCCAAAATGACGAAACAGTGTCGTACGACCTTTAGAAATGGATGCATGGATTGGAAACAGAGCAGTACCATGGTGCACCACTCTCCAGCGTTGGTAAATCATAGACCAGCCACGGGGATCCCGTTTTACAGAAAAAATCCACGTGACGAAAAAACGAAGGGTAAAAAACTTCCATGACCCGATTGAGGTTCAGATAGGATTTTTTCGATATGAAACTAACCAGTGATGGCTGAAAGCTGTCACAGATGTAGAACTCACAGATACCTTCGTTTTGACTGGTTGTGGCTCCCGTAGCTCTAAACGAGCCAAGAGTTATGGCCCTCCGAAGAATCGATATCCACAGGGTGCAACATCTACGGTGCAAGGTGCAACATGCGTCCAAAATGACGAAACCGTGCCGTACGACCTTTAGAAATGGGTGCATGGATTGGAAACGGTGCAGTACCATGGTGGACCACTCTCCAGCGTTGGTCAATCATAGACCAGCCGCGGGGAACCCGTTTTACAGAAAAAATCAACGTGACGAAAAAACGAAGGGTAAAAAACTACCATGGCCCGATTGAGGTTCGGATAGGATTTTTTGGGTATGAAACTAACCAGTGACGGCTGAAAGCAGTCACAGCTGTAGAACTCACAGATACCTTCGTTTTGACTGGTTGTGGCTCCCGTAACTCTAAACGAGCCAGGAGTTATGGCCCTCCGACGAATCGATATCCACAGGGTGCAACATCTACGGTGTAAGGTGCAACATCCGTCCAAAATGACGAAACAGTGCCGTACGACCTTTAGAAATGGGTGCATGGATTGGAAACGGTGCAGTACCATGGTGCACCACTCTCCAGCGTTGGTAAATCATAGACCAGCCATGGGGATCCCGTTTTACAGAAAAAATCCACGTGACGAAAAAACGAAGGGTAAAAAACTTCCATGACCCGATTGAGGTTCAGATAGGATTTTTTCGGTATGAAACTAACCAGTAACGGCTGAAAGCTGTCACAGATGTAGAACTCACAGATACCTTCGTTTTGACTGGTTGTGGCTCCCGTAGCTCTAAACGAGCCAAGAGTTATGGCCCTCCGAAGAATCGATATCCAAAGGGTGCAACATCTACGGTGCAAGGTGCAACATCCGTCCAAAATGACGAAACAGTGCCGTACGACCTTTAGAAATGGATGCATGGATTGGAAACGGTGCAGTACCATGGTGCACCACTCTCCAGCGTTGGTAAATCATAGACCAGCCACGGGGATCCCGTTTTACAGAAAAAATCCACGTGACGAAAAAACGAAGGGTAAAAAACTTTCATGACCCGATTGAGGTTCGGATAGTATTTTTTGGGTATGAAACTAACCAGTGACGGCTGAAAGTAGTCATAGCTGTAGAACTCACAGATACCTTCGTTTTGACTGGTTGTGGCTCCCGTAACTCTAAACGAGCCGAGAGTTGTGGCCCTCCGAAGAATTGATATCCATAGGGTGCAACATCTACGGTGCAAGGTGCAACATCCGTCCAAAATGAAGAAACAGTCCCGTACGACCTTTAGAAATGGGTGCATGGATTGGAAACGGTGCAGTACCATGGTGCACCACTCTCCAGCGATGGTAAATCATAGACCAGCCACGGGAATTCCCTTTTACAGAAAAATCCACGTGACGAAAAAACGAAGGGTAAAAAACTTCCGTGACCCAATTGAGGTTCAGATAGGATTTTTTGGGTATGAACCTAACCAGCGACGGCTGAAAGCCGTCACAGCTGTAGAACTCACAGATACCTTCGTTTTGACAGGTTATGGCTCCCGTAACTCTAAACGAGCCAAGAGTTATGGCCCTCCGAAGAATCGATATCCACAGGGTGCAACATCTACGGTGCAAGGTGCAACATCCGTCCAAAATGACGAAACAGTGCCGTACGACCTTTAGAAATGGATGCATGGATTGGAAACGGAGCAGTACCATGGTGCACCACTCTCCAGCGTTGGTAAATCATAGACCAGCCACGGGGATCCCGTTTTACAGAAAAAATCCACGTGACGAAAAAACGAAGGGTAAAAAACTTCCATGACCCGATTGAGGTTCAGATAGGATTTTTTCGATATGAAACTAACCAGTGACGGCTGAAAGCGGTCACAGATGTAGAACTCACAGATACCTTCGTTTTAACTGGTTGTGGCTCCCGTAGCTCTAAACGAGCCAAGAGTTATGGCCCTCCGAAGAATCGATATCCACAGGGTGCAACATCTACGATGCAAGGTGCAACATCCGTCCAAAATGACGAAACCGTGCCGTACGACCTTTAGAAATGGGTGCATGGATTGGAAACGGTGCAGTACCATGGTGCACCACTCTCCAGCGTTGGTCAATCATAGACCAGCCGCGGGGATCCCGTTTTACAGAAAAAATCAACGTGACGAAAAAACGAAGGGTAAAAAACTTCCATGGCCCGATTGAGGTTCGGATAGGATTTTTTGGGTATGAAACTAACCAGTGACGGCTGAAAGCAGTCACAGCTGTAGAACTCACAGATACCTTCGTTTTGACAGGTTGTGGCTCCAGTAACTCTAAACGAGCCAGGAGTTATGGCCCTCCGACGAATCGATATCCATAGGGTGCAACATCTACGGTGTAAGGTGCAACATCCGTCCAAAATGACGAAACAGTGCCGTACGACCTTTAGAAATGGGTGCATGGATTGGAAACGGTGCAGTACCATGGTGCACCACTCTCCAGCGTTGGTAAATCATAGACCAGCCACGGGGATCCCGTTTTACAGAAAAAATCCACGTGACGAAAAAACGAAGGGTAAAAAACTTCCATGACCCGATTGAGGTTCAGATAGGATTTTTTCGGTATGAAACTAACCAGTAACGGCTGAAAGCTGTCACAGATGTAGAACTCACAGATACCTTCGTTTTGACTGGTTGTGGCTCCCGTAGCTCTAGACGAGCCAAGAGTTATGGCCCTCCGAAGAATCGATATCCACAGGGTGCAACATCTACGGTGCAAGGTGCAACATCCGTCCTAAATGACGAAACAGTGCCGTACGACCTTTAGAAATGGATGCATGGATTGGAAACGGTGCAGTACCATGGTGCACCACTCTCCAGCGTTGGTAAATCATAGACCAGCCACGGGGATCCCGTTTTACAGAAAAAATCCACGTGACGAAAAAACGAAGGGTAAAAAACTTCCATGACCCGATTGAGGTTCAGATAGGGATTTTTCGATATGAAACTAACCAGAGACGGCTGAAAGCTGTCACAGATGTAGAACTCACAGATAACTTCATTTTGACTGGTTGTGGCTCCCGTAGCTCTAAACGAGTCAAGAGTTATGGCCCTCCGAAGAATCGATATCCACAGGGTGCAACATCTACGGTGCAAGGTGCAACATCCGTCCAAAATGACGAAACCGTGCCGTACGACCTTTAGAAATGGGTGCATGGATTGGAAACGGTGCAGTACCATGGTGCACCACTCTCCAGCGTTGGTCAATCATAAACCAGCCGCGGGGATCCCGTTTTACAGAAAAAATCCACGTGACGAAAAAACGAAGGGTAAAAAACTTCCATGGCCCGATTGAGGTTCGGATAGGATTTTTTGGGTATGAAACTAACCAGAGACGGCTGAAAGCAGTCACAGCTGTAGAACTCACAGATACCTTCGTTTTGACTGGTTGTGGCTCCCGTAACTCTAAACGAGCCAGGAGTTATGGCCCTCCGACGAATCGATATCCACAGGGTGCAACATCTACGGTGTAAGGTGCAACATCCGTCCAAAATGACGAAACAGTGCCGTACGACCTTTAGAAATGGATGTATGGATTGGAAACGGAGCAGTACCATGGTGCACCACTCTCCAGCGTTGGTAAATCATAGACCAGCCACGAGGATCCCGTTTTACAGAAAAAATCCACGTGACGAAAAAACGAAGGGTAAAAAACTTCCATGACCCGATTGAGGTTCAGATAGGATTTTTTCGGTATGAAACTAACCACTAACGGCTGAAAGCTGTCACAGATGTAGAACTCATAGATACCTTCGTTTTGACTGGTTGTGGCTCCCGTAGCTCAAAACGAGCCAAGAGTTATGGCCCTCCGAAGAATCGATATCCACAGGGTGCAACATCTACGGTGCAAGGTGCAACATCCGTCCAAAATGACGAAACAGTGTCGTACGACCTTTAGAAATGGGTGCATGGATTGGAAACGGTGCAGCACCATGGTGCACCACTCTCCAGCGTTGGTTAATCATAGACCAGCCGCGGGGATCCCGTTTTACAGAAAAAATCCATGTGACGAAAAAACGAAGGGTAAAAAACTTCCATGGCCCGATTGAGGTTCGGATAGGATTTTTTGGGTATGAAACTAACCAGCGACGGCTGAAAGCCGTCACAGCTGTAGAGCTCACAGATACCTTCGTTTTGACAGGTTATGGCTCCCGTAAATCTAAACGAGCCACGAGTTATGGCCCTCCGAAGAATCGATATCCACAGGGTGCAACATCTACGGTGCAAGGTGCAACATCCGTCCAAAATGACGAAACAGTGCCGTACGACCTTTAGAAATGGATGCATGGATTGGAAACGGTGCAGTACCATGGTGCACCACTCTCCAGCGTTGGTAAATCATAGACCAGCCACGGGGATCCCGTTTTACAGAAAAAATCCACGTGACGAAAAAACGAAGGGTAAAAAACTTTCATGACCCGATTGAGGTTCGGATAGTATTTTTTGGGTATGAAACTAACCAGTGACGGCTGAAAGTAGTCATAGCTGTAGAACTCACAGATACCTTCGTTTTGACTGGTTGTGGCTCCCGTAACTCTAAACGAGCCGAGAGTTATGGCCCTCCGAAGAATTGATATCCATAGGGTGCAACATCTACGGTGCAAGGTGCAACATCCGTCCAAAATGAAGAAACAGTCCCGTACGACCTTTAGAAATGGGTGCATGGATTGGAAACGGTGCAGTACCATGGTGCACCACTCTCCAGCGATGGTAAATCATAGACCAGCCACGGGAATTCCCTTTTACAGAAAAATCCACGTGACGAAAAAAAGAAGGGTAAAAAACTTCCGTGACCCGATTGAGGTTCGGATAGGATTTTTTGGGTATGAAACTAGCCAGCTACGGCTGAAAGCCGTCATAGCTGTAGAACTCACAGATACCTTCGTTTTGACAGGTTATGGCTCCCGTAGCTCTAAACGAGCCAAGAGTTATGGCCCTCCGAAGAATCGATATCCACAGGGTGCAACATCTACGGTGCAAGGTGCAACATCCGTCCAAATGACGAAACAGTGCCGTACGACCTTTAGAAATGGATGCATGGATTGGAAACGGTGCAGTACCATGGTGCACCACTCTCCAGCGTTGGTAAATCATAGACCAGCCACGGGGATCCCGTTTTACAGAAAAAAATCCACGTGACGAAAAAACGAAGGGTAAAAAACTTCCATGACCCGACTGAGGTTCAGATAGGATTTTTTCGATATGAAACCAACCAGTGACGACTGAAAGCTGTCACAGATGTAGAACTCACAGATACCTTCGTTTTGACTGGTTGTGGCTCCCGTAGCTCTAAACGAGCCAAGAGTTATGGCCCTCCGAAGAATCGATATCCACAGGGTGCAACATCTACGGTGCAAGCTGCAACATCCGTCCAAAATGACGAAACTGTGCCGTACGACCTTTAGAAATGGGTGCATGGATTTGAAACGGTGCAGTACCATGGTGCACCACTCTCCAGCGTTGGTCAATCATAGACCAGCCGCGGGGATCCCGTTTTACAGAAAAAATCCACGTGACGAAAAAACGAAGGGTAAAAAACTTCCATGGCCCGATTGAGGTTCGGATAGGATTTTTTGGGTATGAAACTAACCAGTGACAGCTGAAAGCAGTCACAGCTGTAGAACTCACAGATACCTTCGTTTTGACTGGTTGTGGCTCCCGTAACTCTAAACGAGCCAGGAGTTATGGCCCTCCGACGAATCGATATCCACAGGGTGCAACATCTACGGTGTAAGGTGCAACATCCGTCCAAAATGACGAAACAGTGCCGTACGACCTTTAGAAATGGGTGCATGGATTGGAAACGGTGCAGTACCATGGTGCACCACTCTCCAGCGTTGGTAAATCATAGACCAGCCACGGGGATCCCGTTTTATAGAAAAAATCCACGTGACGAAAAAACGAAGGGTAAAAAACTTCCATGACCCGATTGAGGTTCGGAAACGATTTTTTGGGTATGAAACTAACCAGTGACGGCTGAAAGATGTCACAGCTGTAGTACTCACAAATACCTTCGTTTTGACTGGTTGTGGCTCCCGTAACTCTAAACGAGCCAAGAGTTATGGCCCTCCGAAGAATTGATATCCATAGGGTGCAACATCTACGGTGCAAGGTGCAACATCCGTCCAAAATGAAAAAACAGTGTCGTACGACCTTTAGAAATGGGTGCATGGATTGGAAACAGTGCAGTACCATGGTGCACCACTCTCCAGCGATGGTAAATCATAGACCAGCCACGGGAATTCCCTTTTACAGAAAAATCCACGTGACGAAAAGACGAAGGGTAAAAAACTTCCGTGACCCGATTGAGGTTCGGATAGGATTTTTTGGGTATGAAACTAACCAGCGATGGCTGAAAGCCGTCATAGCTGTAGAACTCGCAGATACCTTCGTTTTGACAGGTTATGGCTCCCGTAACTCTAAACGAGCCAAGAGTTATGGCCTTCCGAAGAATCGATATCCACAGGGTGCAACATCTACGGTGCAAGGTGCAACATCCGTCCAAAATGACGAAACAGTGCCGTACGACCTTTAGAAATGGATGCATGGATTGGAAACGGTGCAGTACCATGGTGCACCACTCTCCAGCGTTGGTAAATCATAGACCAGCCACGGGGATCCCGTTTTACAGAAAAAATCCACGTGACGAAAAAACGAAGGGTAAAAATCTTCCATGACCCGATTGAGGTTCAGATACGATTTTTTCGGTATGAAACTAACCAGTAACGGCTGAAAGCTGTCACAGATGTAGAACTCACAGATACCTTCGTTTTGACTGGTTGTGGCTCCCGTAGCTCTAAACGAGCCAAGAGTTATGGCCCTCCGAAGAATCGATATCCACAGGGTGCAACATCTACGGTGCAAGGTGCAACATCCATCCAAAAAGATGAAACAGTGCCGTACGACCTTTAGAAATGGGTGCATGGATTGGAAACGGTGCAGTACCATGGTGCACCACTCTCCAGCGTTGGTTAATCATAGAACAGCCGCGGGGATCCCATTTTACAAAAAAAATCCACGTGACGAAAAAACGAAGGGTAAAAAACTTCCATGGCCCGATTGAGGTTCGGATAGGATTTTTTGGGTATGAAACTAACCAGCGACGGCTGAAAGCCGTCACAGCTGTAGAGCTCACAGATACCTTCGTTTTGACAGGTTATGGCTCCCGTAAATCTAAACGAGCCACGAGTTATGGCCCTCCGAAGAATCGATATCCACAGGGTGCAACATCTACGGTGCAAGGTGCAACATCCGTCCAAAATGACGAAACAGTGCCGTACGACCTTTAGAAATGGATGCATGGATAGGAAACGGTGCAGTACCATGGTGCACCACTCTCCAGCGTTGGTAAATCATATACCAGCCACGGGGATCCCGTTTTACAGAAAAAATCCACGTGACGAAAAAACGAAGGGTAAAAAACTTCCATGACCCGATTGAGGTTCGGATAGGAATTTTTCGGTATGAAACTAACCAGTGACGGCCGAAAGCTGTCATAGATGTAGAACTCACAGATACCTTCGTTGTGACTGGTTGTTGCTCCCGTAGCTCTAAACGAGCCAAGAGTTATGGCCCTCCGAAGAATCGATATCCACAGGGTGCAACATCTACGGTGCAAGGTGCAACATCCGTCCAAAACGACGAAACAGTGCTGTACGACCTTTAGAAACGGGTGCATGGATTGGAAACGGTGCAGTACCATGGTGCACCACTCTCCATCGTTGGTTAATCATAGACCAGCCGCGGGGATCCCGTTTTACAGAAAAAATCCACGTGACGAAAAAACGAAGGGTAAAAAACTTCCATGACCCGATTGAGGTTTGGATAGTATTTTTTGGGTATGAAACTAACCAGTGACGGCTGAAAGCCGTCACAGCTGTAGAACTCACAGATACCTTCGTTTTGACTGGTTGTGGCTCCCGTAACTCTAAACGAGCCGAGAGTTATGGCCCTCCGAAGAATTGATATCCATAGGGTGCAACATCTACGGTGCAAGGTGCAACATCCGTCCAAAATGAAGAAACAGTCCCGTACGACCTTTAGAAATGGGTGCGTGGATTGGAAACGGTGCAGTACCATGGTGCACCACTCTCCAGCGATGGTAAATCATAGATCAGCCACGGGAATTCCCTTTTACAGAAAAATCCACGTGACGAAAAAACGAAGGGTAAAAAACTTCCGTGACCCGATTGAGGTTCGGATACGATTTTTTTGGTATGAAACTAACCAGCGACGGCTGAAAGCCGTCATAGCTGTAGAACTCGCAGATACCTTCGTTTTGACAGGTTATGGCTCCCGTAACTCTAAACGAGCCAAGAGTTATGGCCTTCCGAAGGATCGATATCCACAGGGTGCAACATCTACGGTGCAAGGTGCAACATCCGTCCAAAATGACGAAACAGTGCCGTACGACCTTTAGAAATGGATGCATGGATTGGAAACGGTGCAGTACCATGGTGCACCACTCTCCAGCGTTGGTAAATCATAGACCAGCCACGGGGATCCCGTTTTACAGAAAAAATCCACGTGACCAAAAAACGAAGGGTAAAAAACTTCCATGACCCGATTAAGGTTCAGATAGGATTTTTTCGGTATGAAACTTACCAGTAACGGCTGAAAGCTGTCACAGATGTAGAACTCACAGATACCTTCGTTTTGACTGGTTGTGGCTCCCGTAGCTCTAAACGAGCCAAGAGTTATGGCCCTCCGAAGAATCGATATCCACAGGGTGCAACATCTACGGTGCAAGGTGCAACATCCGTCCAAAATGAAGAAACAGTGCCGTACGACCTTTAGAAATGGGTGCATGGATTGGAAACGGTGCAGTACCATGGTGCACCACTCTCCAGCGTTGGTTAATCATAGACCAGCCGCGGGGATCCCGTTTTACAGAAAAAATCCACGTGACGAAAAAACGAAGGGTAAAAAACTTCCATGGCCCGATTGAGGTTCGGATAGGATTTTTTGGGTATGAAACTAACCAGCGACGGCTGAAAGCCGTCATAGCTGTAGAGCTCACAGATACCTTCGTTTTGACAGGTTATGGCTCCCGTAAATCTAAACGAGCCACGAGTTATGGCCCTCCGAAGAATCGATATCCACAGGGTGCAACATCTACGGTGCAAGGTGCAACATCCGTCTAAAATGACGAAACAGTGCCGTACGACCTTTAGAAATGGATGCATGGATTGGAAACGGTGTAGTACCATGGTGCACCACTCTCCAGCGTTGGTAAATCATAGACCAGCCACGGGGATCCCGTTTTACAGAAAAAATCCACGTGACGAAAAAATGAAGGGTAAAAAACTTCCATGACCCGATTGAGGTTCGGATAGGATTTTTTCGGTATGAAACTAACCAGTGACGGCCGAAAGCTGTCACAAATGTAGAACTCACAGATACCTTCGTTTTGACTGGTTGTTGCTCCCGTAGCTCTAAACGAGCCAAGAGTTATGGCCCTCCGAAGAATCGATATCCACAGGGTGCAACATCTACGGTGCAAGGTGCAACATCCGTCCAAAATGACGAAACAGTGCCGTACGACCTTTAGAAATGGGTGCATGGATTGGAAACGGTGCAGTACCATGGTGCACCACTCTCCATCGTTAGTTAATCATAGACCAGCCGCGGGGATCCCGTTTTACAGAAAAAATCCACGTGACGAAAAAACGAAGGGTAAAAAACTTCCATGACCCGATTGAGGTTCGGATAGTATTTTTTGGGTATGAAACTAACCAGTGACGGCTGAAAGCCGTCACAGCTGTAGAACTCACAGATACCTTCGTTTTGACTGGTTGTGGCTCCCGTAACTCTAAACGAACCGAGAGTTATGGCCCTCCGAAGAATTGATATCCATAGGGTGCAACATCTACGGTGCAAGGTGCAACATCCGTCCAAAATGAAGAAACAGTCCCGTACGACCTTTAGAAATGGGTGCATGGATTGGAAACGGTGCAGTACCATGGTGCACCACTCTCCACCGATGGTAAATTATAGACCAGCCACGGGAATTCCCTTTTACAGAAAAATCCACGTGACGAAAAAACGAAGGGTAAAAAACTTCCGTGACCCGATTGAGGTTCGGATAGGATTTTTTAGGTATGAAACTAACCAGCGACGGCTGAAAGCCGTCACAGCTGTAGAGCTCACAGATACCTTCGTTTTGACAGGTTATGGCTCCCGTAAATCTAAACGAGCCAAGAGTTATGGCCCTCCGAAGAATCGATATCCACAGGGTGCAACATCTACGGTGCAAGGTGCAACATCCGTCCAAAATGACGAAACAGTGCCGTACGACCTTTAGAAATGGGTGCATGGATTGGAAACGGTGCAGTACCATGGTGCACCACTCTCCAGCGTTGGTAAATCATAGACCAGCCACGGGGATCCCGTTTTACAGAAAAAATCTACGTGACGAAAAAACGAAGGGTAAAAAACTTCCATGACCCGATTGAGGTTCGGATAGGTTTTTTGGGTATGAAACTGTTATCCCAACTTTTGGCAAAGTTGAGATATCCAAAATTTACTAGAAATCAATGATTACTATTCATGAATATCGACCATGCATTGCAGGATAACCATGGATATCGATGAATTTCGTCCGAGTCCGGAATGGGCCACAATTCATAGGACATGACAAGAAAGATCATAGGAACCTGCATTCCAAATTTCAAGTCAATCCGAGGTTGTATGCTCAAGTTATGATGGAATCAAGATAAGAGGAATTGACATTGCTCGGTTCGAACCCACAGTGTTCGAACCCATCATATTCGAAACCATCACACTACCTACGTTCGAACCCGTCTGGTTCGAACCCAAGAAATAAGGCCGCGCCTCGAATCCATAAGCATTTGCCCAATTCGAATCGATGGAGTTCGTATCCATCGGTTCGAAACCATCTAGTTCGAACCCATCTGCGTTCGAACCGATAGCCCAGCGATGCCACACTCGAACCCATCGGGTTCGAGTCCATCTAGTCCGAAACCATCAGCCTCGACTCCACTTCGAACCCAACTAGTTCGAACCCATCACAGAACCTAGCTTCGAACCCATCACAAAGCCATGCTTCGAACCCATCCGTGATATCATCTTCGAACCCATCCTGAGTAGCCTCATTCGAACCCACGGGGTCAACCAACCTTGATGACGTGTCTTCCATCGGTTCGACTGCGCCGAGATATATGGAGTCGAAGCGGTCAACACGGAGAGAAGTCCGGATCGGTTCGAAACTCGCGCTCCACGTCACCACGAAGTCGCGTGCCACACTGGTTTCGAAATCATCGTTTCAAGCAACAGGGGTTCGAACGCAACAGCCTCACCGTGAAGTCAATTTCGAACCCTGCATATCTCCTAACCTACTGATCCAAATGCCATGAAATTTTCACAGATGCTTCCACACATGATGAAGAATGTCCACGCCAAATTTCACCTCGATTGGATGAATTCTTGATCGGTTCGAATGGAGTTCGAACCGATGCCAAAGTGGGCCCAAACTTCCCGAGACCGTACGTATGGGCCCCCTCACGTGCCAGAAGAGTTCTCCCAAGTTTTCAGCAAGATAGCAGCAGCCTACGCCTATAAATAGACCTCCAGGTCATTCAGAAAAAGGATCTTTCCGCCATTGAACGCCAAGACTCTGCCGGATTCAAGTTTAACTATCAGAACCACCGTTGTACTTGAATTTCAGAACTACAATTCATTGTAATCCGCTGTAATCGATTGTAATCAGCGAAGAACATCAATAAAAGGAAAAACCTTTGAAGTGGACGTAGGCCGGAGATAGCCGAACCACTATAAAATCGTGTGTTCTTGTTTACATTTACTACTTTACTGCTTAGATCTGTGATTTGTGTTTAGATATCATTGATTTATATTCGAACACTGGTGCTTTCACATTCATCGGGGTTTGTGACCAATTTTGGTGCAAACACTTTGGTGCTTTCACTGAGAAGGAACAAGTACCCGCTACATCAGATTCAGAATTCAGATTCAAAAGTTTGAAGAATTCCAATTCAGAAACAATGACTCGACAAACGAGACAGAGAGTCTTCACTGAAACCAGGGGACACCTTCACTATCGAAAGCCGCCTGTGAGGGATCCCACTGAGCGGGAGCGCGGGACTGGAAAATATTGCCTATTCCATGAGCTGGATGGGCACACCACAGATGAATGCCGTCACCTGAAGGATGAGGTGGAAGAACACGCTAGGGGTGGTAGATTACCGCAGTATGTCAGAGAACGGACAGCAGCGACAAGGCATGAGCAACTACCGCCTCCACCATGCAGGAACGATCCTGGATCGGGATCACGACTCGTCATCAACTGATCAAAGATGGCAAGGGCCAAGTCCAGGATTTAGACTTTGGTCGAATAACTCTATTTAGATTTATTTTCAAAATAAAACGGTTACTCCACTTACACATGTACGGGAACCGGAGAGATCCCTAGGCATGCTCTGAGATGGAGATAAACCGCTACGCCCGGAGAGGCAATCCTTAGTTTTTTCTGATGTTTGAGATTGAACATCTAGAACTTGAATTTTAATAAATAAATTAGAACTTCTTGCAATAAACCTTTTGACCGGAGAGTCAAAGGATGAACATTGAACACCGACATAAACATGATCGCTTTATGACCCTATCCGGAGAGACGGGGTCCGAAGGCAAGAAGTGAGTTGCTTCGCCGGAGAGCGACATGATCGACTCGCTTATACAAGAAAGATCGCCTTCACCCGGAGAGGTGAATCCATAAGGCAAGAAGTGAGTTGCTTCGCCGGAGAGCGACAGGATCGACTCGCTTATACAAGACAGATCGCCTTCACCCGGAGAGGTGGATCCATATGGCAAGAAGTGAGTTGCTTCGCCGGAGAGCGACAGGATCGACTCACTTATCGTCGTTTCCCCTTCACCGGAGAGTGACAGGATGGGATCCGACAAGAGTCCGGAGAGACTGTGATCGGCCGATGATTCAGGTCATGACATCGCTTAATGTTCAGATACACTAAACCGGAGTGCAAGAAGTGAGTTGCTTCGCCGGAGAGCGACAGGATCAACTCACTTAAGCGCTGTTTCCCCTTCACCGGAGAGTGACAGGATGGGATCCAGCAAGAGCCCGGAGAGGCTATGATCGGTCTCGAACGACCATGATATCGCTATACGTCCTAACTGGGACCAGAGTGCAAGGGATAGAAGGCAACGCCAGAGAGCATAGGATCTTTCTATTCAATCACTGAGTCTAGAATGGACTCAGTAAGGGTTTAGAGCAGCCAATAATAGTCCGGAGAGACTACGAAACTTCATTCTCAGCTTCTACGAAAAACAAACAAATGCTGATTAGGCTTCGAACAGCCACAAACTTGATTGATAATGCCACAGCTATCAACGAAACATGAATTTATTACACTTGATATGAGACCGTTCAAAACATACCTTTTTACAAAAAGGCATGTTTTGGGGGGCAAAGTGTTATCCCAACTTTTGGCAAAGTTGAGATATCCAAAATTTACTAGAAATCAATGATTACTATTCATGAATATCGACCATGCATTGCAGGATAACCATGGATATCGATGAATTTCGTCCGAGTCCGGAATGGGCCACAATTCATAGGACATGACAAGAAAGATCATAGGAACCTGCATTCCAAATTTCAAGTCAATCCGAGGTCGTATGCTCAAGTTATGATGGAATCAAGATAAGAGGAATTGACATTGCTCGGTTCGAACCCACAGTGTTCGAACCCATCATATTCGAAACCATCACACTACCTACGTTCGAACCCGTCTGGTTCGAACCCAAGAAATAAGGCCGCGCCTCGAATCCATAAGCATTTGCCCAATTCGAATCGATGGAGTTCGTATCCATCGGTTCGAAACCATCTAGTTCGAACCCATCTGCGTTCGAACCGATAGCCCAGCCATGCCACACTCGAACCCATCGGGTTCGAGTCCATCTAGTCCGAAACCATCAGCCTCGACTCCACTTCGAACCCAACTAGTTCGAACCCATCACAGAACCTAGCTTCGAACCCATCACAAAGCCATGCTTCGAACCCATCCGTGATATCATCTTCGAACCCATCCTGAGTAGCCTCATTCGAACCCACGGGGTCAACCAACCTTGATGACGTGTCTTCCATCGGTTCGACTGCGCCGAGATATATGGAGTCGAAGCGGTCAACACGGAGAGAAGTCCGGATCGGTTCGAAACTCGCGCTCCACGTCACCACGAAGTCGCGTGCCACACTGGTTTCGAAATCATCGTTTCAAGCAACAGGGGTTCGAACGCAACAGCCTCACCGTGAAGTCAATTTCGAACCCTGCATATCTCCTAACCTACTGATCCAAATGCCATGAAATTTTCACAGATGCTTCCACACATGAGGAAGAATGTCCACGCCAAATTTCACCTCGATTGGATGAATTCTTGATCGGTTCGAATGGAGTTCGAACCGATGCCAAAGTGGGCCCAAACTTCCCGAGACCGTACGTATGGGCCCCCTCACGTGCCAGAAGAGTTCTCCCAAGTTTTCAGCAAGATAGCAGCAGCCTACGCCTATAAATAGACCTCCAGGTCATTCAGAAAAAGGATCTTTCCGCCATTGAACGCCAAGACTCTGCCGGATTCAAGTTTAACTATCAGAACCACCGTTGTACTTGAATTTCAGAACTACAATTCATTGTAATCCGCTGTAATCGATTGTAATCAGCGAAGAACATCAATAAAAGGAAAAACCTTTGAAGTGGACGTAGGCCGGAGATAGCCGAACCACTATAAAATCGTGTGTTCTTGTTTACATTTACTACTTTACTGCTTAGATCTGTGATTTGTGTTTAGATATCATTGATTTATATTCGAACACTGGTGCTTTCACATTCATCGGGGTTTGTGACCAATTTTGGTGCAAACAGAAACTAACCAGTGACGGCTGAAAGCTGTCACAGCTGTTGTACTCACAGATACCTTCGTTTTTACTGGTTGTGGCTCCCGTAACTCTAAACGAGCCAAGAGTTATGGCCCTCCGAAGAATCGATATCCATAGGGTGCAACATCCGTCCAAAATGACGAAACAGTGCGTACGACCTTTAGAAACGGGTGCATGGATTGAAAACGGTGCAGTACCATGGTGCATCACTCTCCAGCATTGGTAAATCATAGACCAGCCACGGGGATCCCGTTTTACAAAAAAATCCACGTGACGAAAAAACGAAGGGTAAAAAACTTCCATGACCCGATTGAGGTTCGGAAAGGATTTTTTGGGTATGAAACTAACCAGGGAAGGCTGAAAGCTGTCACAGCTGTAGAACTCACAGATACATTAGTTTTGACCGGTTGTGGCTCCCGTAACTCTAAACGAGCCAAGAGTTATGGCCCTCCGAAGAATTGATATCCACAGGGTGCAACATCTACGGTGCAACGTGCAACATCCGTCCAAAATGAAGAAACAGTGCCGTACGACCTTTAGAAATGGGTGCATGGATTGGAAACGGTGTAGTACCATGGTGCACCACTCTCCAGCGATGGTAAATCATAGACCAGCCACGGGAATTCACTTTTGCAGAAAAATCCACGTGACGAAAAAACGAAGGGTAAAAAACTTTCGTGACCCGATTGAGGTTCGGATAGGATTTTTTGGGTATGAAACTAACCAGCGACGGCTGAAAGCCGTCATAGCTATAGAACTCACAGATACCTTCATTTTGACAGGTTATGGCTCCCGTAACTCTAAACGAGCCAAGAGTTATGGCCCTCCGAAGAATCGATATCCACAGGGTGCAACATCTACGGTGCAAGGTGCAACATCCGTCCAAAATGACGAAACAGTGCCGTACGACCTTTAGAAATGGGTGCATGGATTGGAAACGGTGCAGTGCCATGGTGCACCACTCTCCAGCGTTGGTAAATCATAGACCAGCCACGGGGATCCCGTTTTACAGAAAAAATCCACGTGACGAAAAAACGAAGGGTAAAAAACTTCCATGACCGGATTGAGGTTCGGATAGGATTTTTTGGGTATGAAACTAACCAGTGACGGCTGAAAGCTGCCACAGCTATAGAACTCACAAATACCTTCGTTTTGACTGGTTGTGGCTCCCGTAACTCTAAACGAGCCAAGAGTTATGGCCTCCGAAGAATCGATATCCATAGGGTGCAACATCCGTCCAAAATTACGAAACAGTGCGTACGACCTTTAGAAACGGGTGCATGGATTGAAAATGGTGCAGTACCATGGTGCATCACTCTCCAGCATTGGTAAATCATAGACCAGCCACGGGGATCCCGTTTTACAAAAAAAATCCACGTGACGAAAAAACGAAGGGTAAAAAACTTCCATGACCCGATTGAGGTTCGGATAGGATTTTTTGGGTATGAAATTAACCAGTGAAGGCTGAAAGCTGTCACAGCTGTAGAACTCACAGATACCTTCGTTTTGACTTGTTGTGGCTCCCGTAACTCTAAACGAGCCAAGAGTTATGGCCCTCCGAAGAATTGATATCCACAGGGTGCAACATCTACGGTGCAAGGTGGAACATCCGTCCAAAATGAAGAAACAGTGCCGTACGACCTTTAGAAATGGGTGCATGGATTGGAAACGGTGCAGTACCATGGTGCACCACTCTCCAGCGATGGTAAATCATAGACCAGCCACGGGAATTCACTTTTACAGAAAAATCCACGTGACGAAAAAACGAAGGGTAAAAAACTTCCATGACCCGATTGAGGTTCGGATAGGATTTTTTTGGTATGAAACTAACCAGCGACGGCTGAAAGCTGTCATAGCTATAGAACTCACAGATACCTTCGTTTTGACAGGTTATGGCTCCCGTAACTCTAAATGAGCCAAGAGTTATGGCCCTCCGAAAAATCGATATCCACAGGGTGCAACATCTACGGTGCAAGGTGCAACATCCGTCCAAAATGACGAAACAGTGCCGTACGACCTTTAGAAATGGGTGCATGGATTGGAAACGGTGCAGTACCATGGTGCACCACTCTCCAGCGTTGGTAAATCATAGACCAGCCACGGCGATCCCGATTTACAGAAAAAATCCACGTGACGAAAAAACAAAGGGTAAAAAACTTCCATGACCCGATTGAGGTTCGGATAGGTTTTTTGGGTATGAAACTAACCAGTGAAGGCTGAAAGCTGTCACAGCTGTAGAACTCACAGATACCTTCGTTTTGACTAGTTGTGGCTCCCGTAACTCTAAACGAGCCAAGAGTTATGGCCCTCCGAAGAATTGATATTCACAGGGTGCAACATCTACGGTGCAAGGTGCAACATCCGTCCAAAATGAAGAAACAATGCCGTACGACCTTTAGAAATGGGTGCATGAATTGGAAACGGTGCAGTACCATGGTGCATCACTCTCCAGCGATGGTAAATCATAGACCAGCCACGGGAATTCACTTTTACAGAAATATCCACGTGACGAAAAAACGAAGGGTAAAAAACTTCCGTGACCCGATTGAGGTTCGGATAGGATTTTCTGGGTATGAAACTAACCAGCGACGGCTGAAAGCCGTCATAGCTATAGAACTCACAGATACCTTCGTTTTGACAGGTTATGGCCCCGTAACTCTAAACGAGCCAAGAGTTATGGCCCTTCGAAGAATCGATATCCACAGGGTGCAACATCTACGGTGCAAGGTGCAACATCCGTCCAAAATGACGAAACAGTGCCGTACGACCTTTAGAAATGGGTGCATGGATTGGAAACGGTGCAGTACCATGGTGCACCACTCTCCAGCGTTGGTAAATCATAGACCAGCCACGGGGATCCCGTTTTACAGAAAAAATCCACGTGACGAAAAAACGAAGGGTAAAAAACTTCCATGACCCGATTGAGGTTCGGATAGGTTTTTTGGGTATGAAACTAACCAGTGACGGCTGAAAGCTGTCATAGCTGTAGTACTCACAGATACCTTCGTTTTGACTGGTTGTGGCTCCCGTAACTCTAAACGAGCCAAGAGTTATGGCCCTCCGAAGAATCGATATCCATCGGGTGCAACATCCATCCAAAATGACGAAACAGTGCGTACGACCTTTAGAAACGGGTGCATGGATTGAAAACGGTGCAGTACCATGGTGCATCACTCTCCTGCATTGGTAAATCATAGACCAGCCACGGGGATCCCGTTTTACAAAAAAAATCCACGTGACGAAAAAACGAAGGGTAAAAAACTTCCATGACCCGATTGAGGTTCGGATAGGATTTTTTGGGTATGAAACTAACCAGTGAAGGCTGAAAGCTTTCACAGCTGTAGAACTCACAGATACCTTCGTTTTGACTGGTTGTGGCTCCCGTAACTCTAAACGAGCCAAGAGTTATGGCCCTCCGAAGAATTGATATCCACAGGGTGGAACATCTACGGTGCAAGGTGCAACATCCGTCCAAAATGAAGAAACAGTGTCGTACGACCTTTAGAAATGGGTGCATGGATTGGAAACGGTGCAGTACCATGGTGCACCACTCTCCAGCGATGGTAAATCATATACCAGCCACGGGAATTCACTTTTACAGAAAAATCCACGTGACGAAAAAACGAAGGGTAAAAAACTTCCGTGACCCGATTGAGGTTCGGATAGGATTTTTTGGGTATGAAACTAACCAGTGACGGCTGAGAGCTGTTACAGCTGTAGTACTCACAGATACCTTCGTTTTGACTGGTTGTGGCTCCCGTAACTCTAAACGAGCCAAGAGTTATGGCCCTCCGAAGAATCGATATCCATCGGGTGCAACATCCATCCAAAATGACGAAACAGTGCGTACGACCTTTAGAAACGGGTGCATGGATTGAAAACGGTGCAGTACCATGGTGCATCACTCTCCTGCATTGGTAAATCATAGACCAGCCACGGGGATCCCGTTTTACAAAAAAAATCCACGTGACGAAAAAACGAAGGGTAAAAAACTTCCATGACCCGATTGAGGTTCGGATAGGATTTTTTGGGTATGAAACTAACCAGTGAAGGCTGAAAGCTTTCACAGCTGTAGAACTCACAGATACCTTCGTTTTGACTGGTTGTGGCTCCCGTAACTCTAAACGAGCCAAGAGTTATGGCCCTCCGAAGAATTGATATCCACAGGGTGGAACATCTACGGTGCAAGGTGCAACATCCGTCCAAAATGAAGAAACAGTGTCGTACGACCTTTAGAAATGGGTGCATGGATTGGAAACGGTGCAGTACCATGGTGCACCACTCTCCAGCGATGGTAAATCATATACCAGCCACGGGAATTCACTTTTACAGAAAAATCCACGTGACGAAAAAACGAAGGGTAAAAAACTTCCGTGACCCGATTGAGGTTCGGATAGGATTTTTTGGGTATGAAACTAACCAGCGACGGCTGAAAGCCATCATAGCTATAGAACTCACATATACCTTCGTTTTGACAGGTTATGGCTCCCGTAACTCTAAACGAGCCAAGATTTATGGCCCTCCGAAGAATCGATATCCACAGGGTGCAACATCTACGGTGCAAGGTGCAACATCCGTCCAAAATGACGAAACAGTGCCGTACAACCTTTAGAAATGGGTGCATGGATTGGAAACGGTGCAGTTCCATGGTGCACCACTCTCCAGCGTTGGTAAATCATAGACCAGCCACGGGGATTCCATTTCACAGAAAAAATCCACGTGACGAAAAAACGAAGGGTAAAAAACTTCCATGACCGGATTGAGGTTCGGATAGGATTTTTTGGGTATGAAACTAACCAGTGACGGCTGAAAGCTGTCATAGCTGTAGAACTCACAAATACCTTCGTTTTGACTGGTTGTGGCTCCCGTAACACTAAACAAGCCAAGAGTTATGGCCCTCCGAAGAATCGATATCCATAGGGTGCAACATCTACGGTGCAAGGTGCAACATCCGTCCAAAATGACGAAATAGTGCCGTACGACATTTAGAAATGGTGCATGGATTTGAAGCAGTGCAGTACCATGGTGCACCACTCTCCAGCGATGGTAAATCATAGACCAGGGGCGGGAATTCCCTTTTACAGAAAAAATCCACGTGACGAAAAAACGAAGGGTAAAAAACTTCCATGACCCGATTGAGGTTCGGATAGGATTTTTTAGGTATGAAACTAACCAGTGACGGCTGAAAGCTGTCACAGATGTAGAACTCACAGATATCTTCGTTTTGACTTGTTGTGGCTCCCGTAACTCTAAACGAGCCATGAGTTATGGCCCTCCGAAGAATCGATATCCATAGGGTGCAACATCTACGGTGCAAGGTGCAACATCTACGGTGCAAGGTGCAACATCCGTCCAAAATGACGAAACAGTGCCGTACGACCTTTAGAAATGGGTGCATTGATTGGAAACGGTGCAGTACCATGGTGCATCACTCTCCAGCGATGGTAAATCATAGACCAGCCACGGGAATTACCTTTTACAGAAAAATCCACGTGACGAAAAAACGAAGGGTAAAAAACTTCCATGACCCGATTGAGGTTCGGATAGGATTTTTTAGGTATGAAACTAACCAGTGATGGCTAAAAGCCGTCAAAGCTGTAGAACTAACAGATACCTTCGTTTTGACAGGTTATGGCTCCCGTAACTCTAAATGAGCCAAGAGTTATGGCACTTCGAAGAATCGATATCCACAGGGTGCAACATCTACGGTGCAAGGTGCAAAATCCGTCCAAAATGACGAAACAGTGCCGTACGACCTTTAGAAATGGGTGCATGGATTGGAAATGGTGCAGTACCATGGTGCACCACTCTCCAGCGTTGGTTAATCATAGACCAGACACGGGGATCCCGTTTTACAGAAAAAATCCACGTGACGAAAAAATGAAGGGTAAAAAACTTCCATGACCCGATTGAGGTTCGGATAGGATTTATTGGGTATGAAACTAACCAGTGACGGCTGAAAGCAGTCACAGCTGTAGAACTCACAGATACCTTCGTTTTGACTGGTTGTGGCTCCCGTAACTCTAAATGAGCCAAGAGTTATGGCCCTCCGAAGAATCGATATCCATAGGGTGCAACATCTACGGTGCAAGGTGCAACATCCGTCCAAAATGACGAAACAGTGCCGTACGACATTTAGAAATGGGTGCATTGAATGGAAACGGTGCAGTACCATGGTGCATCACTCTCCAGCGATGGTAAATCATAGACCAGCCACGGGAATTCCCTTTTACAGAAAAATCCACGTGACGAAAAAACGAAGGGTAAAAAACTTCCATGACCCGATTGAGGTTTGGATAGGATTTTTTGGGTATGAAACTAACCAGTGATGGCTAAAAGCCATCACAGCTGTAGAACTAACAGATACCTTCGTTTTGACAAGTTATGGCTCCCGTAACTCTAAACGAGCCAAGAGTTATGGCACTTCGAAGAATCGATATCCACAGGGTGCAACATCTACGGTGCAAGGTGCAACATCCGTCCAAAATGACGAAACAGTCCCGTACGACCTTTAGAAATGGGTGCATGGATTGGAAATGGTGCAGTACCATGGTGCACCACTCTCCAGCGTTGGTTAATCATAGACCAGACACGGGGATTCTGTTTTACAGAAAAAATCCACGTGACGAAAAAACGAAGGGTAAAAAACTTTCATGACCCGATTGAGGTTCGGATAGTATTTTTTGGGTATGAAACTAACCAGTGACGGCTGAAAGCAGTCACAGCTGTAGAACTCACAGATACCTTTGTTTTGACTGGTTGTGGCTCCCGTAACTCTAAACGAGCCAAGAGTTATGGCCCTCCGAAGAATCGGTATCCACAGGGTGCAACATCTACGGTGCAAGGCGCAACATCCGTCCAATATGACGAAACAGTGCCGTACGACCTTTAGAAATGGGTGCATGGATTGGAAATGGTGCAGTACCATGGTTTACCACTCTCCAGCGTTGGTAAATCATAGACCAGCCACGGGGATCCCGTTTTACAGAAAAAATCCACGTGACGAAAAAACGAAGGGTAAAAAACATCCATCACCCGATTGAGGTTCGGATAGGATTTTTTGGGTATGAAACTAACCAGTGACGGCTAAAAGCTGTCACAGCTGTAGTACTCACAGATACCTTCGTTTTGACTGGTTGTGGCTCTTGTAACTCTAAACGAGCCAAGAGTTATGGCCCTCCGAAGAATCGATATCCACAGGGTGCAACATCTACGGTGCAAGGTGCAACATCCGTCCAAAATGACGAAACAGTGCCGTACGACCTTTTGAAATGGGTGCATGGATTGGAAACGGTGCAGTACCATGGTGCACCACTCTCCAGTGTTGGTAAATCATAGACCAGCCACGGAGATCCCGTTTTACAGAAAAAATCCACGTGACGAAAAAATGAAGGGTAAAAAACTTCCGTGACCCAATTAAGGTTCGGATAGGATTTTTTGGGCTTGAAACTAACCTGCGACGGCTGAAAGCAGTCATAGCTGTAGAGCTCACAGATACCTTCGTTTTGACTGGTTGTGGCTCCCGTAACTCTAAACGAGCCAAGAGTTATAGCCCTCCGAAGAATTGATATCCATAGGGTGCAACATCTACGGTGCAAGGCGCAACATCCATCCAAAATGAAGAAACAGTGTCGTACGACCTTCAGAAATGGGTGCATGGATTGAAAACGGTGCAGTACCATGGTGCACCACTCTCCAGCGATGGTAAATCATAAACCAGCCACGGGAATTCCCTTTAACAGAAAAATCCACGTGACGAAAAAACGAAGGGTAAAAAACTTCCGTGACCCGATTGAGGTTCGGATAGGATTTTTTGGGTATGAAACTAACCAGCGACGGCCGAAAGCAGTCACAGCTGTAGAACTCACAAATACCTTCGTTTTGACAGGTTATGGCTCCCGTAACTCTAAACGAGCCAAGAGTTATGGCCCTCCGAAGAATCGATATCCACAGGGTGCAACATCTACGGTGCAAGGTGCAACATCCGTCCAAAATGACGAAACAGTGCCGTACGACCTTTAGAAATGGGTGCATGGATTGGAAACGGTGCAGTACCATGGTGCACCACTCTCCAGCGTTGGTAAATCATAGACCAGCCACGGGGATCCCGTTTTACAGAAAAAATCCACGTGACGAAAAAACGAAGGGTAAAAAACTTCCATGACCCGATTGAGGTTCGGATAGGATTTTTTCGGTATGAAACTAACCAGTGACGGCTGAAAGCTGTCACAGATGTAGAACTCACAGATACCTTCGTTTTGACTGGTTGTGACTCCCGTAGCTCTAAACGAGCCAAGAGTTATGGCCCTCTGAAGAATCGATATCCACAGGGTGCAATATCTACGGTGCAAGGTGCAACATCCGTCCAAAATGACGAAACAGTGCCGTACGACCTTTAGAAATGGGTGCATGGATTGGAAATGGTGCAGTACCATGGTGCACCACTCTCCAGCGTTGGTTAATCATAGACCAGCCGCGGGGATCCCGTTTTACAGAAAAAATCCACGTGACGAAAAAACGAAGGGTAAAAAACTTCCACGACCCGATTGAGGTTCGGATAGGATTTTTTGGGTATGAAACTAACCAGTGACGGCTGAAAGCAGTCCTGCTGTAGAACTCACAGATACCTTCGTTTTGACTGGTTGTGGCTCCCGTAACTCTAAACGAGCCAGGAGTTATGGCCCTCCGAAGAATCGATATCCATAGGGTGCAACATCTACGGTGCAAGGTGCAACATCTGTCCAAAATGACGAAACAGTGCGTACGACCTTTAGAAACGGGTGCATGGATTGAAAACGGTGCAGTACCATGGTGCACCACTCTCCAGCGTTGGTAAATCATAGACCAGCCACGGGGATCCCGTTTTACAGAAAAAATCCACGTGACGAAAAAACGAAGGGTAAAAAACTTCCATGACCCGATTGAGGTTCGGATAGGATTTTTTGGGTATGAAACTAACCAGTGACGGCTGAGAGCTGTTACAGCTGTAGTACTCACAGATACCTTCGTTTTGACTGGTTGTGGCTCCCGTAACTCTAAACGAGCCAAGAGTTATGGCCCTCCGAAGAATCGATATCCATAGGGTGCAACATCTACGGTGCAAGGTGCAACATCCGTCCAAAATGACGAAACAATGCGTACGACCTTTAGAAACGGGTGCATGGATTGAAAACAGTGCAGTACCATGGTGCACCACTCTCCAGCATTGGTAAATCATAGACCAGCCACGGGGATCCCGTTTTACAGAAAAAATCCACGTGACGAAAAAACGAAGGGTAAAAAACTTCCATGACCCGATTGCGGTTCGGATAGGATTTTTTGGGTATGAAACTAACCAGTGACGGCTGAAAGCTATCACTGCTGTAGAACTCATAGATACCTTCGTTTTGACTGGTTGTGGCTCCCGTAACTCTAAACGAGCCAAGAGTTATGGCCCTCCGAAGAATCGATATCCACAGGGTGCAACATCTATGGTGCAAGGTGCAACATCCGTCCAAAATGAAGAAACAGTGCCGTACGACCTTTAGAAATGGGTGCATGGATTGAAAACGGTGCAGTACCATGGTGCACCACTCTCTAGCGTTGGTAAATCATAGACCAGCCACGGGGATCCCGTTTTACAGAAAAAATCCACATGACGAAAAAACGAAGGGTAAAAAACTTCCATGACCCGATTGAGGTTCGGATGGGATTTTTTGGGTATGAAACTAACCAGTGACGGCTGAAAGCCGTCACAGCTGTTGTACTCACAGATACCTTCGTTTTGACTGGTTGTGGCTCCCGTAACTCTAAACGAGCCAAGAGTTATGGCCCTCTGAAGAATTGATATCCATAGGGTGCAACATCTACGGTGCAAGGTGCAACATCCGTCCAAAATGAAGAAACAGTGCCGTACGACCTTTAGAAATGGGTGCATGGATTGGAAACGGTGCAGTACCATGGTGCACCACTCTCCAACGATGGTAAATCATAGACCATCCACGGGAATTCCCTTTTACAGAAAAAATCCACGTGACGAAAAAACGAAGGGTTAAAAACTTCCATGACCCGATTGAGGTTCGGATAGGATTTTTTGGGTATGAAACTAACCAGTGACGGCTGAAAGCAGTCACAGCTGTACAACTCACAGATACCTTCGTTTTGACAGGTTGTGGCTCCCGTAACTCTAAACGAGCCAAGAGTTATGGCCCTCCGAAGAATCGATATCCATAGGGTGCAACATCTACGGTGCAAGGTGCAACGTCCGTCCAAAATGACGAAACAGTGCCGTACGACCTTTAGAAATGGGTGCATGGATTGGAAACGGTGCAGTACCAAGGTGCACCGCTCTCCAGCGATGGTAAATCATAGACCAGCCGCGGGAATTCCCTTTTACAGAAAAAATCCACGTGACGAAAAAACGAAGGGTAAAAAACTTCCATGACCCGATTGAGGTTCGGATAGGATTTTTTAGGTATGAAACTAACCAGTGACGGCTGAAAGCTGTCACAGATGTAGAACTCACAGATACCTTCGTTTTGACTGGTTTTGGCTCCCGTAACTCTAAACGAGCCAAGAGTTATGGCCCTCCGAAGAATCGATATCCATAGGGTGCAACATCTACGGTGCAAGGTGCAACATCCGTCCAAAATGACGAAACAGTGCGTACGACCTTTAGAAACGGGTGCATGGATTGAAAACGGTGCAGTACCATGGTGCACCACTCTCCAGCGTTGGTAAATCATAGACCAGCCACGGGGATCCCGTTTTACAGAAAAAATCCACGTGACGAAAAAACGAAGGGTAAAAAACTTCCATGACCCGATTGAGGTTCGGATAGGATTTTTTGGGTATGAAACTAACCAGTGACGGCTGAAAGCGGTCACAGCTGTAGAACTCATAGATACCTTGGTTTTGACTGGTTGTGGCTCCCGTAACTCTAAACGAGCCAAGAGTTATGGCCCTCCGAAGAATTGATATCCATAGGGTGCAACATCTACGGTGCAAGGTGCAACATCCGTCCAAAATGAAGAAACAGTGCCGTACGACCTTTAGAAACGGGTGCATGGATTGAAAACGGTGCAGCACCATGGTGCACCACTCTCCAGCGATGGTAAATCATAGACCAGCCGCGGGAATTCCCTTTTACAGAAAAAATCCACGTGACGAAAAAACGAAGGGTAAAAACTTCCCTGACCCGATTGAGGTTCGGTTAGGATTTTTTAGGTATGAAACTAACCAGTGACGGCTAAAAGCTGTCACAGATGTAGAACTCACAGATACCTTCGTTTTGACTGGTTGTGGCTCCCGTAACTCTAAACGAGCCAAGAGTTATCGCCCTCCGAAGAATCGATATCCATAGGGTGCAACATCTACGTTGCAAGGTGCAACATCCGTCCAAAATGACGAAACAGTGCGTACGACCTTTAGAAACGAGTGCATGGATTGAAAACGGTGCAGTACCATGGTGCACCACTCTCCAGCGTTGGTACATCATAGACCAGCCACGGGGATCCCGTTTTACAGAAAAAATCCACGTGACGAAAAAACGAAGGGTAAAAAACTTCCATGACCCGATTGAGGTTCGGATGGGATTTTTTGGGTATGAAACTAACCAGTGACGGCTTAAAGCCGTCACAGCTGTAGTACTCACAGATACCTTCGTTTTGACTGGTTGTGGCCCCCGTAACTCTGAACGAGCCTAGAGTTATGGCCCTCCGAAGAATCGATATCCACAGGGTGCAACATCTACGGTGCAAGGTGCAACATCCGTCCAAAATGACGAAAAAGTGCCGTACGACATTTAGAAATGGGTGCATGGATTTGAAACAGTGCAGTACCTTGGTGCACCACTCTCCAGCGATGGTAAATCATAGACCAGCCGCGGGAATTCCCTTTTACAGAAAAAATCCACGTGACGAAAAAACGAAGGGTAAAAAACTTCCATGACCCGATTGAGGTTCGGATAGGATTTTTTAGGTATCAAACTAACCAGTGACGGCTGAAAGCTGTCACAGATGTAGAACTCACAGATACCTTCGTTTTGATTGGTTGTGGCTCCCGTAACTCTAAACGAGCCAAGAGTTATGGCCCTCCGAAGAATCGATATCCATAGGGTGCGATATCTACGTTGCAAGGTGCAACATCCGTCCAAAATGACGAAACAGTGCCGTACGACCTTTAGAAATGGGTGCATGGATTGGAAATGGTGCAGTACCATGGTGCACCACTCTCCAACGTTGGTTAATCATAGACCAGACACGGGGATCCCGTTTTACAGAAAAAATCCACGTGACGAAAAAACGAAGGGTAAAAAACTTCCATGACCCGATTGAGGTTCGGATAGGATTTTTTAGGTATGAAACTAACCAGTGATGGCTGAAAGCTGTCATAGATGTAGAACTCACAGATACCTTCGTTTTGACTGGTTGTGGCTCCCGTAACTCTAAACGAGCCAAGAGTTATGGCCCTCCGAAGAATCGATATCCATAGTGTGCAACATCTACGTTGCAAGGTGCAACATCCGTCCAAAATGACGAAACAGTGTGTACGACCTTTAGAAACGGGTGCATGGATTGAAAACAGTGCAGTACCATGGTGCACCACTCTCCAGCGTTGGTAAATCATAGACCAGCCACGGGGATCCCGTTTTACAGAAAAAATCCACGTGACGAAAAAACGAAGGGTTAAAAACTTCCATGACCCGATTGAGGTTCGGATAGGATTTTTTGGGTGTGAAACTAACCAGTGACGGCTGAAAGCAGTCACAGCTGTACAACTCACAGATACCTTCGTTTTGACAGGTTGTGGCTCCCGTAACTCTAAACGAGCCAAGAGTTATGGCCCTCCGAAGAATCGATATCCACAGGGTGCAACATCTACGGTGCAAGGTGCAACGTCCGTCCAAAATGACGAAACAGTGCCGTACGACCTTTAGAAATGGGTGCATGGATTGGAAACGGTGCAGTATCATGGTGCACCACTCTCCAGCATTGGTAAATCATAGACCAGCCACGGGGATCCCGTTTTACAGAAAAAATCCACGTGACGAAAAAACGAAGGGTAAAAAACTTCCATTACCCGATTGAGGTTCGGATAGGATTTTTTGGGTATGAAACTAACCAGTGACGGCTGAAAGCTGTCACAGCTGTAGTACTCACAGATACCTTCGTTTTGACTGGTTGTGGCTCCCGTAACTCTAAACGAGCCTAGAGTTATGGCCCTCCGAAGAATCGATATCCACAGGGTGCAACATCTACGGTGCAAGGTGCAACATCCGTCCAAAATGACGAAACAGTGCCGTACGACCTTTAGAAATGGGTGCATGGATTGGAAATGGTGCAGTACCATGGTGCACCACTCTCCAACGTTGGTTAATCATAGACCAGACACGGGGATCCCGTTTTACAGAAAAAATCCACGTGACGAAAAAACGAAGGGTAAAAAACTTCCATGACCCGATTGAGGTTCGGATAGGATTTTTTAGGTATGAAACTAACCAGTGATGGCTGAAAGCTGTCATAGATGTAGAACTCACAGATACCTTCGTTTTGACTGGTTGTGGCTCCCGTAACTCTAAACGAGCCAAGAGTTATGGCCCTCCGAAGAATCGATATCCATAGTGTGCAACATCTACGTTGCAAGGTGCAACATCCGTCCAAAATGACGAAACAGTGTGTACGACCTTTAGAAACGGGTGCATGGATTGAAAACAGTGCAGTACCATGGTGCACCACTCTCCAGCGTTGGTAAATCATAGACCAGCCACGGGGATCCCGTTTTACAGAAAAAATCCACGTGACGAAAAAACGAAGGGTAAAAAACTTCCATTACCCGATTGAGGTTCGGATAGGATTTTTTGGGTATGAAACTAACCAGTGACGGCTGAAAGCGGTCACAGCTGTAGAACTCATAGATACCTTGGTTTTGACTGGTTGTGGCTCCCGTAACTCTAAACGAGCCAAGAGTTATGGCCCTCCGAAGAATTGATATCCATAGGGTGCAACATCTACGGTGCAAGGTGCAACATCCGTCCAAAATGAAGAAACAGTGCCGTACGACCTTTAGAAACGGGTGCATGGATTGAAAACGGTGCAGCACCATGGTGCACCACTCTCCAGCGATGGTAAATCATAGACCAGCCGCGGGAATTCCCTTTTACAGAAAAAATCCACGTGACGAAAAAACGAAGGGTAAAAACTTCCCTGACCCGATTGA
Source organism: Allium cepa (assembly GCA_030765085.1). NCBI lineage: Eukaryota > Viridiplantae > Streptophyta > Magnoliopsida > Asparagales > Amaryllidaceae > Allium > Allium cepa. The sequence continues at coordinate 27,776,736 of CM060943.1, read as the reverse complement.
GGTTCGGTTAGGATTTTTTAGGTATGAAACTAACCAGTGACGGCTAAAAGCTGTCACAGATGTAGAACTCACAGATACCTTCGTTTTGACTGGTTGTGGCTCCCGTAACTCTAAACGAGCCAAGAGTTATCGCCCTCCGAAGAATCGATATCCATAGGGTGCAACATCTACGTTGCAAGGTGCAACATCCGTCCAAAATGACGAAACAGTGCGTACGACCTTTAGAAACGAGTGCATGGATTGAAAACGGTGCAGTACCATGGTGCACCACTCTCCAGCGTTGGTACATCATAGACCAGCCACGGGGATCCCGTTTTACAGAAAAAATCCACGTGACGAAAAAACGAAGGGTAAAAAACTTCCATGACCCGATTGAGGTTCGGATGGGATTTTTTGGGTATGAAACTAACCAGTGACGGCTTAAAGCCGTCACAGCTGTAGTACTCACAGATACCTTCGTTTTGACTGGTTGTGGCCCCCGTAACTCTGAACGAGCCTAGAGTTATGGCCCTCCGAAGAATCGATATCCACAGGGTGCAACATCTACGGTGCAAGGTGCAACATCCGTCCAAAATGACGAAAAAGTGCCGTACGACATTTAGAAATGGGTGCATGGATTTGAAACAGTGCAGTACCTTGGTGCACCACTCTCCAGCGATGGTAAATCATAGACCAGCCGCGGGAATTCCCTTTTACAGAAAAAATCCACGTGACGAAAAAACGAAGGGTAAAAAACTTCCATGACCCGATTGAGGTTCGGATAGGATTTTTTAGGTATCAAACTAACCAGTGACGGCTGAAAGCTGTCACAGATGTAGAACTCACAGATACCTTCGTTTTGATTGGTTGTGGCTCCCGTAACTCTAAACGAGCCAAGAGTTATGGCCCTCCGAAGAATCGATATCCATAGGGTGCGATATCTACGTTGCAAGGTGCAACATCCGTCCAAAATGACGAAACAGTGCCGTACGACCTTTAGAAATGGGTGCATGGATTGGAAATGGTGCAGTACCATGGTGCACCACTCTCCAACGTTGGTTAATCATAGACCAGACACGGGGATCCCGTTTTACAGAAAAAATCCACGTGACGAAAAAACGAAGGGTAAAAAACTTCCATGACCCGATTGAGGTTCGGATAGGATTTTTTAGGTATGAAACTAACCAGTGATGGCTGAAAGCTGTCATAGATGTAGAACTCACAGATACCTTCGTTTTGACTGGTTGTGGCTCCCGTAACTCTAAACGAGCCAAGAGTTATGGCCCTCCGAAGAATCGATATCCATAGTGTGCAACATCTACGTTGCAAGGTGCAACATCCGTCCAAAATGACGAAACAGTGTGTACGACCTTTAGAAACGGGTGCATGGATTGAAAACAGTGCAGTACCATGGTGCACCACTCTCCAGCGTTGGTAAATCATAGACCAGCCACGGGGATCCCGTTTTACAGAAAAAATCCACGTGACGAAAAAACGAAGGGTTAAAAACTTCCATGACCCGATTGAGGTTCGGATAGGATTTTTTGGGTGTGAAACTAACCAGTGACGGCTGAAAGCAGTCACAGCTGTACAACTCACAGATACCTTCGTTTTGACAGGTTGTGGCTCCCGTAACTCTAAACGAGCCAAGAGTTATGGCCCTCCGAAGAATCGATATCCACAGGGTGCAACATCTACGGTGCAAGGTGCAACGTCCGTCCAAAATGACGAAACAGTGCCGTACGACCTTTAGAAATGGGTGCATGGATTGGAAACGGTGCAGTATCATGGTGCACCACTCTCCAGCATTGGTAAATCATAGACCAGCCACGGGGATCCCGTTTTACAGAAAAAATCCACGTGACGAAAAAACGAAGGGTAAAAAACTTCCATTACCCGATTGAGGTTCGGATAGGATTTTTTGGGTATGAAACTAACCAGTGACGGCTGAAAGCTGTCACAGCTGTAGTACTCACAGATACCTTCGTTTTGACTGGTTGTGGCTCCCGTAACTCTAAACGAGCCTAGAGTTATGGCCCTCCGAAGAATCGATATCCACAGGGTGCAACATCTACGGTGCAAGGTGCAACATCCGTCCAAAATGACGAAACAGTGCCGTACGACCTTTAGAAATGGGTGCATGGATTGGAAATGGTGCAGTACCATGGTGCACCACTCTCCAACGTTGGTTAATCATAGACCAGACACGGGGATCCCGTTTTACAGAAAAAATCCACGTGACGAAAAAACGAAGGGTAAAAAACTTCCATGACCCGATTGAGGTTCGGATAGGATTTTTTAGGTATGAAACTAACCAGTGATGGCTGAAAGCTGTCATAGATGTAGAACTCACAGATACCTTCGTTTTGACTGGTTGTGGCTCCCGTAACTCTAAACGAGCCAAGAGTTATGGCCCTCCGAAGAATCGATATCCATAGTGTGCAACATCTACGTTGCAAGGTGCAACATCCGTCCAAAATGACGAAACAGTGTGTACGACCTTTAGAAACGGGTGCATGGATTGAAAACAGTGCAGTACCATGGTGCACCACTCTCCAGCGTTGGTAAATCATAGACCAGCCACGGGGATCCCGTTTTACAGAAAAAATCCACGTGACGAAAAAACGAAGGGTAAAAAACTTCCATTACCCGATTGAGGTTCGGATAGGATTTTTTGGGTATGAAACTAACCAGTGACGGCTGAAAGCTGTCACAGCTGTAGTACTCACAGATACCTTCGTTTTGACTGGTTGTGGCTCCCGTAACTCTAAACGAGCCTAGAGTTATGGCCCTCCGAAGAATCGATATCCACAGGGTGCAACATCTACGGTGCAAGGTGCAACATCCGTCCAAAATGACGAAACAGTGCCGTACGACCTTTAGAAATGGGTGCATGGATTGGAAATGGTGCAGTACCATGGTGCACCACTCTCCAACGTTGGTTAATCATAGACCAGACACGGGGATCCCGTTTTACAGAAAAAATCCACGTGACGAAAAAACGAAGGGTAAAAAACTTCCATGACCCGATTGAGGTTCGGATAGGATTTTTTAGGTATGAAACTAACCAGTGATGGCTGAAAGCTGTCATAGATGTAGAACTCACAGATACCTTCGTTTTGACTGGTTGTGGCTCCCGTAACTCTAAACGAGCCAAGAGTTATGGCCCTCCGAAGAATCGATATCCATAGTGTGCAACATCTACGTTGCAAGGTGCAACATCCGTCCAAAATGACGAAACAGTGTGTACGACCTTTAGAAACGGGTGCATGGATTGAAAACAGTGCAGTACCATGGTGCACCACTCTCCAGCGTTGGTAAATCATAGACCAGCCACGGGGATCCCGTTTTACAGAAAAAATCCACGTGACGAAAAAACGAAGGGTTAAAAACTTCCATGACCCGATTGAGGTTCGGATAGGATTTTTTGGGTATGAAACTAACCAGTGACGGCTGAAAGCAGTCACAGCTGTACAACTCACAGATACCTTCGTTTTGACAGGTTGTGGCTCCCGTAACTCTAAACGAGCCAAGAGTTATGGCCCTCCGAAGAATCGATATCCACAGGGTGCAACATCTACGGTGCAAGGTGCAACGTCCGTCCAAAATGACGAAACAGTGCCGTACGACCTTTAGAAATGGGTGCATGGATTGGAAACGGTGCAGTATCATGGTGCACCACTCTCCAGCATTGGTAAATCATAGACCAGCCACGGGGATCCCGTTTTACAGAAAAAATCCACGTGACGAAAAAACGAAGGGTAAAAAACTTCCATTACCCGATTGAGGTTCGGATAGGATTTTTTGGGTATGAAACTAACCAGTGACGGCTGAAAGCTGTCACAGCTGTAGTACTCACAGATACCTTCGTTTTGACTGGTTGTGGCTCCCGTAACTCTAAACGAGCCTAGAGTTATGGCCCTCCGAAGAATCGATATCCACAGGGTGCAACATCTACGGTGCAAGGTGCAACATCCGTCCAAAATGACGAAACAGTGCCGTACGACCTTTAGAAATGGGTGCATGGATTGGAAATGGTGCAGTACCATGGTGCACCACTCTCCAACGTTGGTTAATCATAGACCAGACACGGGGATCCCGTTTTACAGAAAAAATCCACGTGACGAAAAAACGAAGGGTAAAAAACTTCCATGACCCGATTGAGGTTCGGATAGGATTTTTTAGGTATGAAACTAACCAGTGATGGCTGAAAGCTGTCATAGATGTAGAACTCACAGATACCTTCGTTTTGACTGGTTGTGGCTCCCGTAACTCTAAACGAGCCAAGAGTTATGGCCCTCCGAAGAATCGATATCCATAGTGTGCAACATCTACGTTGCAAGGTGCAACATCCGTCCAAAATGACGAAACAGTGTGTACGACCTTTAGAAACGGGTGCATGGATTGAAAACAGTGCAGTACCATGGTGCACCACTCTCCAGCGTTGGTAAATCATAGACCAGCCACGGGGATCCCGTTTTACAGAAAAAATCCACGTGACGAAAAAACGAAGGGTAAAAAACTTCCATTACCCGATTGAGGTTCGGATAGGATTTTTTGGGTATGAAACTAACCAGTGACGGCTGAAAGCTGTCACAGCTGTAGTACTCACAGATACCTTCGTTTTGACTGGTTGTGGCTCCCGTAACTCTAAACGAGCCTAGAGTTATGGCCCTCCGAAGAATCGATATCCACAGGGTGCAACATCTACGGTGCAAGGTGCAACATCCGTCCAAAATGACGAAACAGTGCCGTACGACCTTTAGAAATGGGTGCATGGATTGGAAATGGTGCAGTACCATGGTGCACCACTCTCCAACGTTGGTTAATCATAGACCAGACACGGGGATCCCGTTTTACAGAAAAAATCCACGTGACGAAAAAACGAAGGGTAAAAAACTTCCATGACCCGATTGAGGTTCGGATAGGATTTTTTAGGTATGAAACTAACCAGTGATGGCTGAAAGCTGTCATAGATGTAGAACTCACAGATACCTTCGTTTTGACTGGTTGTGGCTCCCGTAACTCTAAACGAGCCAAGAGTTATGGCCCTCCGAAGAATCGATATCCATAGTGTGCAACATCTACGTTGCAAGGTGCAACATCCGTCCAAAATGACGAAACAGTGTGTACGACCTTTAGAAACGGGTGCATGGATTGAAAACAGTGCAGTACCATGGTGCACCACTCTCCAGCGTTGGTAAATCATAGACCAGCCACGGGGATCCCGTTTTACAGAAAAAATCCACGTGACGAAAAAACGAAGGGTTAAAAACTTCCATGACCCGATTGAGGTTCGGATAGGATTTTTTGGGTATGAAACTAACCAGTGACGGCTGAAAGCAGTCACAGCTGTACAACTCACAGATACCTTCGTTTTGACAGGTTGTGGCTCCCGTAACTCTAAACGAGCCAAGAGTTATGGCCCTCCGAAGAATCGATATCCACAGGGTGCAACATCTACGGTGCAAGGTGCAACGTCCGTCCAAAATGACGAAACAGTGCCGTACGACCTTTAGAAATGGGTGCATGGATTGGAAACGGTGCAGTATCATGGTGCACCACTCTCCAGCGTTGGTAAATCATAGACCAGCCACGGGGATCCCGTTTTACAGAAAAAATCCACGTGACGAAAAAACGAAGGGTAAAAAACTTCCATTACCCGATTGAGGTTCGGATAGGATTTTTTGGGTATGAAACTAACCAGTGACGGCTGAAAGCTGTCACAGCTGTAGTACTCACAGATACCTTCGTTTTGACTGGTTGTGGCTCCCGTAACTCTAAACGAGCCTAGAGTTATGGCCCTCCGAAGAATCGATATCCACAGGGTGCAACATCTACGGTGCAAGGTGCAACATCCGTCCAAAATGACGAAACAGTGCCGTACGACATTTAGAAATGGGTGCATGGATTTGAAACAGTGCAGTACCATGGTGCACAACTCTCCAGCGATGGTAAATCATAGACCAGCCGCGGGAATTCCCTTTTACAGAAAAAATCCACGTGACGAAAAAACGAAGGGTAAAAAACTTCCATGACCCGATTGAGGTTCGGATTGGATTTTTTAGGTATGAAACTAACCAGTGACGGCTGAAAGCTGTCACAGATGTAGAACTCACAGATACCTTCGTTTTGACTGGTTGGGGCTCCCGTAACTCTAAACGAGCCAACAGTTATGGCCCTCCGAAGAATCGATATCCATAGGGTGCAACATCTACGTTGCAAGGTGCAACATCCGTCCAAAATGACGAAACAGTGCGTACGACCTTTAGAAACGGGTGCATGGATTGAAAACGGTGCAGTACCATGGTGCACCACTCTCCAGCGTTGGTAAATCATAGACCAGCCACGGGGATCCCGTTTTACAGAAAAAATCCACGTGACGAAAAAACGAAGGGTAAAAAGCTTCCATGACCCGATTGAGGTTCGGATAGGATTTTTTGGGTATGAAACTAACCAGTGATGGCTGAAAGCCGTCACAGCTGTAGTATTCACAGATACCTTCGTTTTGACTGGTTGTGGCTCCCGTAACTCTAAACGAGCCTAGAGTTATGGCCCTCCGAAGAATCGATATCCACAGGGTGCAACATCTACGGTGCAAGGTGCAACATCCGTCCAAAATGACGAAAAAGTGCCGTACGACATTTAGAAATGGGTGCATGGATTTGAAACAGTGCAGTACCTTGGTGCACCACTCTCCAGCGATGGTAAATCATAGACCAGCCGCGGGAATTCCCTTTTACAGAAAAAATCCACGTGACGAAAAAACGAAGGGTAAAAAACTTCCATGACCCGATTGAGGTTCGGATAGGATTTTTTAGGTATCAAACTAACCAGTGACGGCTGAAAGCTGTCACAGATGTAGAACTCGCAGATACCTTCGTTTTGACTGGTTGTGGCTCCCGTAACTCTAAACGAGCCAAGAGTTATGGCCCTCCGAAGAATCGATATCCATAGGGTGCGACATCTACGTTGCAAGGTGCAACATCCGTCCAAAATGACGAAACAGTGCGTACGACCTTTAGAAACGGGTGCATGGATTGAAAACGGTGCAGTACCATGGTGCACCACTCTCCAGCGTTGGTAAATCATAGACCAGCCACGGGGATCCCGTTTTACAGAAAAAATCCACGTGACGAAAAAACGAAGGGTAAAAAACTTCCATGACCCGATTGAGGTTCGGATAGGATTTTTTGGGTATGAAACTAACCAGTGATGGCTGAAAGCCGTCACAGCTGTAGTACTCACAGATACCTTTGTTTTTACTGGTTGTGGCTCCCGTAACTCTAAACGAGCCTAGAGTTATGGCCCTCCGAAGAATCGATATCCACAGGGTGCAACATCTACTGTGCAAGGTGCAACATCCGTCCAAAATGACGAAAAAGTGCCGTACGACATTTAGAAATGGGTGCATGGATTTGAAACAGTGCAGTACCTTGGTGCACCACTCTCCAGCGATGGTAAATCATAGACCAGCCGCGGGAATTCCCTTTTACAGAAAAAATCCACGTGACGAAAAAACGAAGGGTAAAAAACTTCCATGACCCGATTGAGGTTCGGATAGGATTTTTTAGGTATCAAACTAACCAGTGACGGCTGAAAGCCGTCACAGATGTAGAACTCACAGATACCTTCGTTTTGACTGGTTGTGGCTCCCGTAACTCTAAACGAGCCAAGAGTTATGGCCCTCCGAAGAATCGATATCCATAGGGTGCAACATCTACGTTGCAAGGTGCAACATCCGTCCAAAATGACGAAACAGTGCGTACGACCTTTAGAAACGGGTGCATGGATTGAAAACGGTGCAGTACCATGGTGCACCACTCTCCAGCGTTGGTAAATCATAGACCAGCCACGGGGATCCCGTTTTACAGAAAAAATCCACGTGACGAAAAAACGAAGGGTTAAAAACTTCCATGACCCGATTGAGGTTCGGATAGGATTTTTTGGGTATGAAACTAACCAGTGACGGCTGAAAGCAGTCACAGCTGTACAACTCACAGATACCTTCGTTTTGACAGGTTGTGGCTCCCGTAACTCTAAACGGGCAAAGAGTTATGGCCCTCCGAAGAATCGATATCCATAGGGTGCAACATCTACGGTGCAAGGTGCAACGTCCGTCCAAAATGACGAAACAGTGCCGTACGACCTTTAGAAATGGGTGCATGGATTGGAAACGGTGCAGTACCATGGTGCACCACTCTCCAGCGTTGGTAAATCATAGACCAGCCACGGGGATCCCGTTTTACAGAAAAAATCCACGTGACGAAAAAACGAAGGGTAAAAAACTTCCATGACCCGATTGAGGTTCGGATAGGATTTTTTGGGTATGAAACTAACCAGTGACGGCTGAAAGCTGTCACAGCTGTAGTACTCACAGATACCTTCGTTTTGACTGGTTGTGGCTCCCGTAACTCTAAACCAGCCTAGAGTTATGGCCCTCCGAAGAATCGATATCCACAGGGTGCAACATCTACGGTGCAAGGTGCAACATCCGTCCAAAATGACGAAACAGTGCCGTACGACATTTAGAAATGGGTGCATGGATTTGAAACAGTGCAGTACCATGGTGCACAACTCTCCAGCGATGGTAAATCATGGACCAGCCGCGGGAATTCCCTTTTACAGAAAAAATCCACGTGACGAAAAAACGAAGGGTAAAAAACTTCCATGACCCGATTGAGGTTCGGATAAGATTTTTTAGGTATGAAACTAACCCGTGACGGCTGAAAGCTGTCACAGATGTAGAACTCACAGATACCTTCGTTTTAACTGGTTGTGGCTCCCGTAACTCTAAACGAGCCAAGAGTTATGGCCCTCCGAAGAATCGATATCCATAGGGTGCAACATCTACGTTGCAAGGTGCAACATCCGTCCAAAATGACGAAACAGTGCGTACGACCTTTAGAAACGGGTGCATGGACTGAAAACGGTGCAGTACCATGGTGCACCACTCTCCAGCGTTGGTAAATCATAGACCAGCCACGGGGATCCCGTTTTATAGAAAAAATCCACGTGACGAAAAAACGAAGGGTAAAAAACTTCCATGACCCGATTGAGGTTCGGATAGGATTTTTTGGGTATGAAACTAACCAGTGACGGCTGAAAGCCGTCACAGCTGTAGTACTCACAGATACCTTCGTTTTGACTGGTTGTGGCTCCCGTAACTCTAAACGAGCCTAGAGTTATGGCCCTCCGAAGAATCGATATCCACAGGGTGCAACATCTACGGTGCAAGGTGCAACATCCGTCCAAAATGACGAAACAGTGCCGTACGACATTTAGAAATGGGTGCATGGATTTTAAACAGTGCAGTTCCATGGTGCACAACTCTCCAGCGATGGTAAATCATAGACTAGTCGCGGGAATTCCCTTTTACAGAAAAAATCCACGTGACGAAAAAACGAAGGGTAAAAAACTTCCATGACCCGATTGAGGTTCGGATAGGATTTTTTAGGTATGAAACTAACCAGTGACGGCTGAAAGCTGTCACAGATGTAGAACTCACAGATACCTTCGTTTTGACTGGTTGGGGCTCCCGTAACTCTAAACGAGCCAACAGTTATGGCCCTCCGAAGAATCGATATCCATAGGGTGCAACATCTACGTTGCAAGGTGCAACATCCGTCCAAAATGACGAAACAGTGCGTACGACCTTTAGAAACGGGTGCATGGATTGAAAACGGTGCAGTACCATGGTGCACCACTCTCCAGCGTTGGTAAATCGTAGACCAGCCATGGGGATCCCGTTTTACAGAAAAAATCCACGTGACGAAAAAACGAAGGGTAAAAAACTTCCATGACCCGATTGAGGTTCGGATAGGATTTTTTGGGTATGAAACTAACCAGTGATGGCTGAAAGCCGTCACAGCTGTAGTATTCACAGATACCTTCGTTTTGACTGGTTGTGGCTCCCGTAACTCTAAACGAGCCTAGAGTTATGGCCCTCCGAAGAATCGATATCCACAGGGTGCAACATCTACGGTGCAAGGTGCAACATCCGTCCAAAATGACGAAAAAGTGCCGTACGACATTTAGAAATGGGTGCATGGATTTGAAACAGTGCAGTACCTTGGTGCACCACTCTCCAGCGATGGTAAATCATAGACCAGCCGCGGGAATTCCCTTTTACAGAAAAAATCCACGTGACGAAAAAACGAAGGGTAAAAAACTTCCATGACCCGATTGAGGTTCGGATAGGATTTTTTAGGTATCAAACTAACCAGTGACGGCTGAAAGCTGTCACAGATGTAGAACTCACAGATACCTTCGTTTTGATTGGTTGTGGCTCCCGTAACTCTAAACGAGCCAAGAGTTATGGCCCTCCGAAGAATCGATATCCATAGGGTGCGACATCTACGTTGCAAGGTGCAACATCCGTCCAAAATGACGAAACAGTGCCGTACGACCTTTAGAAATGGGTGCATGGATTGGAAAAGGTGCAGTACCATGGTGCACCACTCTCCAACATTGGTTAATCATAGACCAGACACGGGGATCCCGTTTTACAGAAAAAATCCACGTGACGAAAAAAATGAAGGGTAAAAAACTTCCATGACCCGATTGAGGTTCGGATAGGATTTTTTAGGTATGAAACTAACCAGTGACGGCTGAAAGCTGTCACAGATGTAGAACTCACAGATACCTTCGTTTTGACTGGTTGTGGCTCCCGTAACTCTAAACGAGCCAAGAGTTATGGCCCTTCGAAGAATCGATATCCATAGGGGGCAACATCTACGTTGCAAGGTGCAACATCCGTCCAAAATGACGAAACAGTGCGTACGACCTTTAGAAACGGGTGCATGGATTGAAAACGGTGCAGTACCATGGTGCACCACTCTCCAGCGTTGGTAAATCATAGACCAGCCACGGGGATCCCGTTTTACAGAAAAAATCCACGTGACGAAAAAACGAAGGGTAAAAAACTTCCATGACCCGATTGAGGTTCGGATAGGATTTTTTGGGTATGAAACTAACCAGTGATGGCTGAAAGCCGTCACAGCTGTAGTACTCACAGATACCTTTGTTTTGACTGGTTGTGGCTCCCGTAACTCTAAACGAGCCTAGAGTTATGGCCCTCCGAAGAATCGATATCCACAGGGTGCAACATCTACGGTGCAAGGTGCAACATCCGTCCAAAATGACGAAAAAGTGCCGTACGACATTTAGAAATGGGTGCATGGATTTGAAACAGTGCAGTACCTTGGTGCACCACTCTCCAGCGATGGTAAATCATAGACCAGCCGCGGGAATTCCCTTTTACAGAAAAAATCCACGTGACGAAAAAACGAAGGGTAAAAAACTTCCATGACCCGATTGAGGTTCGGATAGGATTTTTTAGGTATCAAACTAACCAGTGACGGCTGAAAGCCGTCACAGATGTAGAACTCACAGATACCTTCGTTTTGACTGGTTGTGGCTCCCGTAACTCTAAACGAGCCAAGAGTTATGGCCCTCCGAAGAATCGATATCCATAGGGTGCAACATCTACGTTGCAAGGTGCAACATCCGTCCAAAATGACGAAACAGTGCGTACGACCTTTAGAAACGGGTGCATGGATTGAAAACGGTGCAGTACCATGGTGCACCACTCTCCAGCGTTGGTAAATCATAGACCAGCCACGGGGATCCCGTTTTACAGAAAAAATCCACGTGACGAAAAAACGAAGGGTTAAAAACTTCCATGACCCGATTGAGGTTCGGATAGGATTTTTTGGGTATGAAACTAACCAGTGACGGCTGAAAGCAGTCACAGCTGTACAACTCACAGATACCTTCGTTTTGACAGGTTGTGGCTCCCGTAACTCTAAACGAGCCAAGAGTTATGGCCCTCCGAAGAATCGATATCCACAGGGTGCAACATCTACGGTGCAAGGTGCAACATCCGTCCAAAATGACGAAACAGTGCCGTACGACCTTTAGAAATGGGTGCATGGATTTGAAACAGTGCAGTACCATGGTGCACAACTCTCCAGCGATGGTAATCATGGACCAGCCGCGGGAATTCCCTTTTACAGAAAAAATCCACGTGACGAAAAAACGAAGGGTAAAAAACTTCCATGACCCGATTGAGGTTCGGATAGGATTTTTTAGGTATGAAACTAACCAGTGACGGCTGAAAGCTGTCACAGATGTAGAACTCACAGATACCTTCGTTTTAACTGGTTGTGGCTCCCGTAACTCTAAACGAGCCAAGAGTTATGGCCCTCCGAAGAATCGATATCCATAGGGTGCAACATCTACGTTGCAAGGTGCAACATCCGTCCAAAATGACGAAACAGTGCGTACGACCTTTAGAAACGGGTGCATGGACTGAAAACGGTGCAGTACCATGGTGCACCACTCTCCAGCGTTGGTAAATCATAGACCAGCCACGGGGATCCCGTTTTATAGAAAAAATCCAGGTGACGAAAAAACGAAGGGTAAAAAACTTCCATGACCCGATTGAGGTTCGGATAGGATTTTTTGGGTATGAAACTAACCAGTGACGGCTGAAAGCCGTCACAGCTGTAGTACTCACAGATACCTTCGTTTTGACTTGTTGTGGCTCCCGTAACTCTAAACGAACCTAGAGTTATGGCCCTCCGAAGAATCGATATCCACAGGGTGCAACATCTACGGTGCAAGGTGCAACATCCGTCCAAAATGACGAAACAGTGTCGTACGACATTTAGAAATGGGTGCATGGATTTGAAACAGTGCAGTACCATGGTGCACAACTCTCCAGCGATGGTAAATCATAGACCAGCCGCGGGAATTCCCTTTTACAGAAAAATCCACGTGACGAAAAAACGAAGGGTAAAAAACTTCCATGACCCGATTGAGGTTCGGATAGGATTTTTTAGGTATGAAACTAACCAGTGACGGCTGAAAGCTGTCACAGATGTAGAACTCACAGATACCTTCGTTTTGACTGGTTGGGGCTCCCGTAACTCTAAACGAGCCAACAGTTATGGCCCTCCGAAGAATCGATATCCATAGGGTGCAACATCTACGTTGCAAGGTGCAACATCCGTCCAAAATGACGAAACAGTGCGTACGACCTTTAGAAACGGGTGCATGGATTGAAAACGGTGCAGTACCATGGTGCACCACTCTCCAGCGTTGGTAAATCATAGACCAGCCACGGGGATCCCGTTTTACAGAAAAAATCCACGTGACGAAAAAACGAAGGGTAAAAAACTTCCATGACCCGATTGAGGTTCGGATAGGATTTTTTGGGTATGAAACTAACCAGTGATGGCTGAAAGCCGTCACAGCTGTAGTATTCACAGATACCTTCATTTTGATTGGTTGTGGCTCCCGTAACTCTAAACGAGCCTAGAGTTATGGCCCTCCGAAGAATCGATATCCACAGGGTGCAACATCTACGGTGCAAGGTGCAACATCCGTCCAAAATGACGAAAAAGTGCCGTACGACATTTAGAAATGGGTGCATGGATTTGAAACAGTGCAGTACCTTGGTGCACCACTCTCCAGCGATGGTAAATCATAGACCAGCCGCGGGAATTCCCTTTTACAGAAAAAATCCACGTGACGAAAAAACGAAGGGTAAAAAACTTCCATGACCCGATTGAGGTTCGGATAGGATTTTTTAGGTATCAAACTAACCAGTGACGGCTGAAAGCTGTCACAGATGTAGAACTCACAAATACCTTCGTTTTGATTGGTTGTGGCTCCCGTAACTCTAAACGAGCCAAGAGTTATGGCCCTCCGAAGAATCGATATCCATAGGGTGCGACATCTACGTTGCAAGGTGCAACATCCGTCCAAAATGACGAAACAGTGCCGTACGACCTTTAGAAATGGGTGCATGGATTGGAAACGGTGCAGTACCATGGTGCACCACTCTCCAACGTCGGTTAATCATAGACCAGACACGGGGATCCCGTTTTACAGAAAAAATCCACGTGACGAAAAAAATGAAGGGTAAAAAACTTCCATGACCCGATTGAGGTTCGGATAGGATTTTTTAGGTATGAAACTAACCAGTGACGGCTGAAAGCCGTCACAGATGTAGAACTCACAGATACCTTCGTTTTGACTGGTTGTGGCTCCCGTAACTCTAAACGAGCCAAGAGTTATGGCCCTCCGAAGAATCGATATCCATAGGGTGCAACATCTACGTTGCAAGGTGCAACATCCGTCCAAAATGACGAAACAGTGCGTACGACCTTTAGAAACGGGTGCATGGATTGAAAACGGTGCAGTACCATGGTGCACCACTCTCCAGCGTTGGTAAATCATAGACCAGCCACGGGGAACCCGTTTTACAGAAAAAATCCACGTGACGAAAAAACGAAGGGTAAAAAACTTCCATGACCCGATTGAGGTTCGGATAGGATTTTTTGGGTATGAAACTAACCAGTGATGGCTGAAAGCCGTCACAGCTGTAGTACTCACAGATACCTTTGTTTTGACTGGTTGTGGCTCCCGTTACTCTAAACGAGCCTAGAGTTATGGCCCTCCGAAGAATCGATATCCACAGGGTGCAACATCTACGGTGCAAGGTGCAACATCCGTCCAAAATGACGAAAAAGTGCCGTACGACATTTAGAAATGGGTGCATGGATTTGAAACAGTGCAGTACCTTGGTGCACCACTCTCCAGCGATGGTAAATCATAGACCAGCCGCGGGAATTCCCTTTTACAGAAAAAATCCACGTGACGAAAAAACGAAGGGTAAAAAACTTCCATGACCCGATTGAGGTTCGGATAGGATTTTTTAGGTATCAAACTAACCTGTGACGGCTGAAAGCCGTCACAGATGTAGAACTCACAGATACCTTCGTTTTGACTGCTTGTGGCTCCCGTAACTCTAAACGAGCCAAGAGTTATGGCCCTCCGAAGAATCGATATCCATAGGGTGCAACATCTACGTTGCAAGGTGCAACATCCGTCCAAAATGACGAAACAGTGCGTACGACCTTTAGAAACGGGTGCATGGATTGAAAACGGTGCAGTACCATGGTGCACCACTCTCCAGCGTTGGTAAATCATAGACCAGCCACGGGGATCCCGTTTTACAGAAAAAATCCACGTG
Source organism: Allium cepa (assembly GCA_030765085.1). Taxonomy (NCBI): domain Eukaryota; kingdom Viridiplantae; phylum Streptophyta; class Magnoliopsida; order Asparagales; family Amaryllidaceae; genus Allium; species Allium cepa. The sequence continues at coordinate 27,761,714 of CM060943.1, read as the reverse complement.
ACGAAAAAACGAAGGGTTAAAAACTTCCATGACCCGATTGAGGTTCGGATAGGATTTTTTGGGCATGAAACTAACCAGTGACGGCTGAAAGCAGTCACAGCTGTACAACTCACAGATACCTTCGTTTTGACAGGTTGTGGCTCCCGTAACTCTAAACGAGCCAAGAGTTATGGCCCTCCGAAGAATCGATATCCACAGGGTGCAACATCTACGGTGCAAGGTGCAACGTCCGTCCAAAATGACGAAACAGTGGCGTACGACCTTTAGAAATGGGTGCATGGATTGGAAACGGTGCAGTACTATGGTGCACCACTCTCCAGCGTTGGTAAATCATAGACCAGCCACGGGGATCCCGTTTTACAGAAAAAATCCACGTGACGAAAAAACGAAGGGTAAAAAACTTCCATGACCCGATTGAGGTTCGGATAGGATTTTTTGGGTATGAAACTAACCAGTGACGGCTGAAAGCTGTCACAGCTGTAGTACTCACAGATACCTTCGTTTTGACTGGTTGTGGCTCCCGTAACTCTAAACGAGCCTAGAGTTATGGCCCTCCGAAGAATCGATATCCACAGGGTGCAACATCTACGGTGCAAGGTGCAACATCCGTCCAAAATGACGAAACAGTGTCGTACGACATTTAGAAATGGGTGCATGGATTTGAAACAGTGCAGTACCATGGTGCACAACTCTCCAGCGATGGTAAATCATGGACCAGCCGCGGGAATTCCCTTTTACAGAAAAAATCCACGTGACGAAAAAACGAAGGGTAAAAAACATCCATGACCCGATTGAGGTTCGGATAGGATTTTTTAGATATGAAACTAACCAGTGACGGCTGAAAGCTGTCACAGATGTAGAACTCACAGATACCTTCGTTTTAACTGGTTGTGGCTCCCGTAACTCTAAACGAGCCAAGAGTTATGGCCCTCCGAAGAATCGATATCCATAGGGTGCAACATCTACGTTGCAAGGTGCAACATCCGTCCAAAATGACGAAACAGTGCGTACGACCTTTAGAAACGGGTGCATGGACTGAAAACGGTGCAGTACCATGGTGCACCACTCTCCAGCGTTGGTAAATCATAGACCAGCCACGGGGATCCCGTTTTATAGAAAAAATCCAGGTGACGAAAAAACGAAGGGTAAAAAACTTCCATGACCCGATTGAGGTTCGGATAGGATTTTTTGGGTATGAAACTAACCAGTGACGGCTGAAAGCCGTCACAGCTGTAGAACTCACAGATACCTTCGTTTTGACTGGTTGTGGCTCCCGTAACTCTAAACGAGCCAAGAGTTATGGCCCTCTGAAGAATTGATATCCATAGGGTGCATCATCTACGGTGCAAGGTGCAACATCCGTCCAAAGTGAAGAAACAGTGCCGTACGACCTTTAGAAATGGGTGCATGGATTGGAAACGGTGCAGTACCATGGTGCACCACTCTCCAGCGATGGTAAATCATAGACCAGCCGCGGGAATTCCCTTTTACAGAAAAATCCACGTGACGAAAAAACGAAGGGTAAAAAACTTCCATGACCCGATTGAGGTTCGGATAGGATTTTTTAGGTATGAAACTAACCAGTGACGGCTGAAAGCTGTCACAGATGTAGAACTCACAGATACCTTCGTTTTGACTGGTTGGGGCTCCCGTAACTCTAAACGAGCCAACAGTTATGGCCCTCCGAAGAATCGATATCCATAGGGTGCAACATCTACGTTGCAAGGTGCAACATCCGTCCAAAATGACGAAACAGTGCGTACGACCTTTAGAAACGGGTGCATGGATTGAAAACGGTGCAGTACCATGGTGCACCACTCTCCAGCGTTGGTAAATCATAGACCAGCCACGGGGATCCCGTTTTACAGAAAAAATCCACGTGACGAAAAACGAAGGGTAAAAAACTTCCATGACCCGATTGAGGTTCGGATAGGATTTTTTGGGTATGAAACTAACCAGTGATGGCTGAAAGCCGTCACAGCTGTAGTATTCACAGATACCTTCATTTTGACTGGTTGTGGCTCCCGTAACTCTAAACGAGCCTAGAGTTATGGCCCTCCGAAGAATCGATATCCACAGGGTGCAACATCTACGGTGCAAGGTGCAACATCCGTCCAAAATGACGAAAAAGTGCCGTACGACATTTAGAAATGGGTGCATGGATTTGAAACAGTGCAGTACCTTGGTGCACCACTCTCCAGCGATGGTAAATCATAGACCAGCCGCGGGAATTCCCTTTTACAGAAAAAATCCACGTGACGAAAAAACGAAGGGTAAAAAACTTCCATGACCCGATTGAGGTTCGGATAGGATTTTTTAGGTATCAAACTAACCAGTGACGGCTGAAAGCTGTCACAGATGTAGAACTCACAGATACCTTCGTTTTGATTGGTTGTGGCTCCCGTAACTCTAAACGAGCCAAGAGTTATGGCCCTCCGAAGAATCGATATCCATAGGGTGCGACATCTACGTTGCAAGGTGCAACATCCGTCCAAAATGACGAAACAGTGCCGTACGACCTTTAGAAATGGGTGCATGGATTGGAAAAGGTGCAGTACCATGGTGCACCACTCTCCAACGTCGGTTAATCATAGACCAGACACGGGGATCCCGTTTTACAGAAAAAATCCACGTGACGAAAAAAATGAAGGGTAAAAAACTTCCATGACCCGATTGAGGTTCGGATAGGATTTTTTAGGTATGAAACTAACCAGTGACGGCTGAAAGCCGTCACAGATGTAGAACTCACAGATACCTTCGTTTTGACTGGTTGTGGCTCCCGTAACTCTAAACGAGCCAAGAGTTATGGCCCTCCGAAGAATCGATATCCATAGGGTGCAACATCTACGTTGCAAGGTGCAACATCCGTCCAAAATGACGAAACAGTGCGTACGACCTTTAGAAACGGGTGCATGGATTGAAAACGGTGCAGTACCATGGTGCACCACTCTCCAGCGTTGGTAAATCATAGACCAGCCACGGGGATCCCGTTTTACAGAAAAAATCCACGTGACGAAAAAACGAAGGGTAAAAAACTTCCATGACCCGATTGAGGTTCGGATAGGATTTTTTGGGTATGAAACTAACCAGTGATGGCTGAAAGCCGTCACAGCTGTAGTACTCACAGATACCTTTGTTTTGACTGGTTGTGGCTCCCGTTACTCTAAACGAGCCTAGAGTTATGGCCCTCCGAAGAATCGATATCCACAGGGTGCAACATCTACGGTGCAAGGTGCAACATCCGTCCAAAATGACGAAAAAGTGCCGTACGACATTTAGAAATGGGTGCATGGATTTGAAACAGTGCAGTACCTTGGTGCACCACTCTCCAGCGATGGTAAATCATAGACCAGCCGCGGGAATTCCCTTTTACAGAAAAAATCCACGTGACGAAAAAACGAAGGGTAAAAAACTTCCATGACCCGATTGAGGTTCGGATAGGATTTTTTAGGTATCAAACTAACCAGTGACGGCTGAAAGCCGTCACAGATGTAGAACTCACAGATACCTTCGTTTTGACTGCTTGTGGCTCCCGTAACTCTAAACGAGCCAAGAGTTATGGCCCTCCGAATAATCGATATCCATAGGGTGCAACATCTACGTTGCAAGGTGCAACATCCGTCCAAAATGACGAAACAGTGCGTACGACCTTTAGAAACGGGTGCATGGATTGAAAACGGTGCAATACCATGGTGCACCACTCTCCAGCGTTGGTAAATCATAGACCAGCCACGGGGATCCCGTTTTACAGAAAAAATCCACGTGACGAAAAAACGAAGGGTTAAAAACTTCCATGACCCGATTGAGGTTCGGATAGGATTTTTTGGGCATGAAACTAACCAGTGACGGCTGAAAGCAGTCACAGCTGTACAACTCACAGATACCTTCGTTTTGACAGGTTGTGGCTCCCGTAACTCTAAACGAGCCAAGAGTTATGGCCCTCCGAAGAATCGATATCCACAGGGTGCAACATCTACGGTGCAAGGTGCAACGTCCGTCCAAAATGACGAAACAGTGCCGTACGACCTTTAGAAATGGGTGCATGGATTGGAAACGGTGCAGTACTATGGTGCACCACTCTCCAGCGTTGGTAAATCATAGACCACCCACGGGGATCCCGTTTTACAGAAAAAATCCACGTGACGAAAAAACGAAGGGTAAAAAACTTCCATGACCCGATTGAGGTTCGGATAGGATTTTTTGGGTATGAAACTAACCAGTGACGGCTGAAAGCTGCCACAGCTGTAGTACTCACAGATACCTTCGTTTTGACTGGTTGTGGCTCCCGTAACTCTAAACGAGCCTAGAGTTATGGCCCTCCGAAGAATCGATATCCACAGGGTGCAACATCTACGGTGCAAGGTGCAACATCCGTCCAAAATGACGAAACAGTGTCGTACGACATTTAGAAATGGGTGCATGGATTTGAAACAGTGCAGTACCATGGTGCACAACTCTCCAGCGATGGTAAATCATGGACCAGCCGCGGGAATTCCCTTTTACAGAAAAAATCCACGTGACGAAAAAACGAAGGGTAAAAAACTTCCATGACCCGATTGAGGTTCGGATAGGATTTTTTAGATATGAAACTAACCAGTGACGGCTGAAAGCTGTCACAGATGTAGAACTCACAGATACCTTCGTTTTAACTGGTTGTGGCTCCCGTAACTCTAAACGAGCCAAGAGTTATGGCCCTCCGAAGAATCGATATCCATAGGGTGCAACATCTACGTTGCAAGGTACAACATCCGTCCAAAATGACGAAACAGTGCGTACGACCTTTAGAAACGGGTGCATGGACTGAAAACGGTGCAGTACCATGGTGCACCACTCTCCAGCGTTGGTAAATCATAGACCAGCCACGGGGATCCCGTTTTATAGAAAAAATCCACGTGACGAAAAAACGAAGGGTAAAAAACTTCCATGACCCGATTGAGGTTCGGATAGGATTTTTTGGGTATGAAACTAACCAGTGACGGCTGAAAGCTGTCACAGCTGTAGAACTCACAGATACCTTCGTTTTGACTGGTTGTGGCTCCCGTAACTCTAAACGAGCCAAGAGTTATGGCCCTCTGAAGAATTGATATCCATAGGGTGCAACATCTACAGTGCAAGGTGCAACATCCGTCCAAAGTGAAGAAACAGTGCCGTACGACCTTTAGAAATGGGTGCATGGATTGGAAACGGTGCAGTACCATGGTGCACCACTCTCCAACGATGGTAAATCATAGACCATCCACGGGAATTCCCTTTTACAGAAAAATCCACGTGACGAAAAAACGAAGGGTAAAAAACTTCCGTGACCCGATTGAGGTTCGGATAGGATTTTTTGGGTATGAAGCTAACCAGCGAGAGCTGAAAGCCGTCAAAGCTGTAGAAATAACAGATACCTTCGTTTTGACAGGTTTTGGCTCCCGTAACTCTAAACGAGCCAAAAGTTATGGCCCTCCGAAGAATCGATATCCACAGGGTGCAACATCTACGGTGCAAGGTGCAACATCCGTCCAAAATGACGAAACAGTGCCGTACGACCTTTAGGAATGGGTGCATAGATTGGAAATGGTGCAGTTCCATGGTGCACCACTCTCCAGCGTTGGTAAATCATAGACCAGCCACGGGGATCCCGTTTTACAGAAAAAATCCACGTGACGAAAAAACGAAGGGTAAAAAACTTCCATGACCCGATTGAGGTTCGGATAGGATTTTTTGGGTATGAAACTAACCAGTGATGGCTGAAAGCTGTCACAGCTGTAGTACTCACAGATACCTTCGTTTTGACTGGTTGTGGCTCCCGTAACTCTAAACGAGCCAAGAGTTATGGCCCTCCGAAGAATCGATATCCACAGGGTGCAACATCTACGGTGCAAGGTGCAACATCCGTCCAAAATGACGAAACAGTGCCGTACGACATTTAGAAATGGGTGCATGGATTTGAAACAGTGCAGTACCATGGTGCACCACTCTCCAGCGATGGTAAATCAAAGACCAGCCGCGGGAATTCCCTTTGGAAGCTGTGCCGTCGTCTTCAAGAGTTCCTACTGCTGAAGAGAAGGGGAAGAGTGTGGTGGTTCAAGATACTCTTTCCATTTGTGGTGTTCCAGTTAGAGTGTTATTTGATACTGGAGCGTCGCATTCTTTTGTTTGTGATGATTTGGTAGGCCGGTTAGGTTTGAAACCGGATATTGTTGATAGGCCATTGGTTGTGACTAATCCAGTTGGGGGTTCGTCATGTTTGTGTATGATATGCCGTGGTCTAGTTGTGTCGAGTCATGATTGCTCGTTTGTTTGTGATTGCTTTGTTCTGAACTTTGCGGGGTTCGGAATTATTTTGGGTATGGACTGGCTTAGGAAGTATGCGGCTAGGATTGATTGTGAGAGGCTGGAGGTGACAGTCGGGAATGTGGATGGGCGAAAGGTTGTGATACGATGTAAGCATGAAGAAGGCGTCTTCATGAGCTTCATGTATTCGCTGGTTGTTCCACGGGATGGACTGTCATCAGTGCCTATTGTGAATGGATTTGAGGACGTCTTTGACGAAGTCAAAGGGTTGCCGCCGCATAGGGAGATCGAGTTTCGTATCGATCTAGTTGAGGGAGCCAGACCTGTTGTGATGCCTCTTAGGCGGATGGCACCGAGGGAGCAGCAAGAGCTGAAGGTGCAAGTTGATGACCTTTTGCGGAAAGGATTCATTCGGAGAAGTGTGTCCGAATGGGGTGCGCCCGTTGTGTTCGCAACCAAAGCGGATGGATTGTTGAGGTTGTGTGTGGATTATCGTGAGCTGAATAAGGTGACTAAGAAGAACAAGTATCCATTGCCGAGAATAGATGACTTGTTTGATCAGCTTCACGAGGCTAAAGTGTTTTCTCAGATGGATTTGGCAATGGGATTTCACCAGTTGAGAGTGGCGAAGGATAGTGTGCCGAAGACTGCTTTCAGGACACCGTCCGGGTTTTATGAGTGGCTGGTAATGCCGTTTGGATTGACTAACGCACCAGCATATTTTGTGGATCTTATGAATAGAGTATTCAGAGATCAGTTGAACAAGTTCGTGCTTGTGTTCGTGGATGATATTCTGATTTATTCCAGAACTGAGGAAGAGCACAAGACGCACTTGAGGATTGTTTTGGAAATCTTGCGAAAACATCAGCTGAAGGCTAAGTTTTCGAAGTGTCACTTCTGGAAGAGTGAAGTGAGGTTCTTAGGTCATGTTATCTCTGGAAATGGAATAGCGGTTGATCCCGCTAAGGTGGCAGCGATCCAAGATTGGGTTAGACCTAAGAATGCATCTGATGTGAGAAGTTTTCTTGGATTAGCAGGATATTATCGTCGGTTTATCAAAGACTTTTCCAAGATAGCTGCACCGTTGACAGGATTGACGAAAAAGAACCAAGTGTTCAGATGGGATGACAAGTGTGAGCAAGCTTTCGTAATCCTGAAAGAGCGACTGACGAGTGCCCCTGTTTTGACTATTCCAAGTGGGAATGATGAGATGGTGGTTTACACCGATGCATGTGGCACTGGACTAGGAGCGGTGCTAATGCAGAAGGATAAGGTTGTTGCATATGCTAGTCGACAACTGAAGCCGCATGAAAGGAATTATCCGACTCATGATTTGGAGTTGGCAGCGATTGTGTTTGCTTTGAAGATGTGGAGACACTATCTATTGGGAGTTAGATTCGAGTTGTTTACAGATCATAAGTCGTTGAAGTATCTGTTCTCCCAAAAGGATTTGAATCTTCGACAGCAACGGTGGCTAGAGTTCCTAGCATCTTATGATTTTGGTATAGCCTATACTCCGGGAAAAGGTAACGCAGTGGCTGATGCGTTGAGCCGAAGACATGCAGGTTTGGGAGCCATGTTTTCGGAATGGAAGAGTCTTGAGTATTTGGCTGGATTTGATTTCAGGCCTAGATGTGAATTGGAACCTGAGATGTTGGCAAACTTATCGATAAGGCCTACTCTTGTGGAAAGGATTGGTGAGAGCCAAAGGCGAGATGATAAGCTTGTCAAGATTATTTGTGATTTGGAATCTGGATTGGAACCAGAGAAGGATAAAGGATTCGAGGTCGATCGAGAGGGTTGGCTTCGAAAGCAAGGACGATTGGTTGTTCCCGATGTAGATGGATTGAGAGATGAAGTTCTGAGGGAAAGTCATCACTCGAAGTTGACAATTCATCCAGGTGGAAATAAGATGTATCGGGATATGAAGAGAACTTATTACTGGGAAGGTATGAAGAAAGATGTTGGAAATTTTATTTCCAAGTGTATGAATTGCCAGTTGGTGAAAGCTGAGCAGAAGAAGCCCAGTGGATTACTTCAGCCATTAGAGGTTCCTACGTGGAAGTGGGAGCAAGTGTCGATGGATTTTATCGATGGTCTACCTAGGACAAGAGCAGGGAATGAAGGGATTTGGGTCATAATAGATCGTTTGACTAAGAGTGCAAGGTTCATTCCTGTTCGATCAACCAGGACTGCATCAAAGTTGGCTGAATTGTATGTGAAGTGGATTGTTCGATTCCATGGTGTTCCGAAGAGTATAGTGAGCGATCGAGATCCATTGTTCACTAGTAGATTTTGGAAGAGCTTCCAGGAAGTTTTGGGAACCGAGTTGTGTTTGAGTACAGCTTATCACCCTCAAACAGATGGTCAGACTGAGAGAGTCAACCGAGTTTTGGAAGATCTTCTTAGAGCATGTGTTTTGGACTTCGGAGGATCATGGGAAGATTACCTTCATTTGGTGGAATTTGCTTATAATAACAGTTATCAGTCGAGTATTGGTATGGCACCATATGAGGCATTATATGGAAGACCGTGTAACTCTCCGACATGTTGGATAGAAACTGTAGAAAAGTTGATACTTGGGCCAGAGATGATTCGACAGACTTCGGATTGTATAGAGATCATTCGGCGAAGAATGAAAGCAGCCCAAGATCGTCAGAAAAGTTATGCCGACAATCGTCGAAAGGATTTGGAATTCGACGTAGGTGAGATGGTTTTTGTGAAGATTTCTCCATTGAAGAATGTTATTAGATTCAGAAAGAAAGGAAAGTTAATTCCGAGGTTCGTTGGACCATTCCCGATTATCGGGCGTATTGGAAAGCTCGCTTATAGATTGGAGTTACCGGAAAAGATGGCGGGTGTGCACAATGTTTTTCATGTGTCGTATCTACGGAAGTATGTGCACGACCCAACTACAGTGGTTTCTGCTGATAGCTGTGAAGACTTAGAGATTGATCCAGTGGTTACGAGACCTCGTAAGCCGCTTCGTATTGTTGAAACCGATACGAAACAGCTTAGGAGGAAGACGATTACGTTGCTCAAGGTACAATGGAGTGATGATGTTAACGACTGTACGTGGGAGGAGGAAGAGAGGATGAAGGCAGCTCATCCCGGACTCTTCGAGGTATGGCCCTAAAGTGTCGTGACATCTCATGAATTTGTAGCTTGTTCTAAGTCTTAGAATTCTGCATGCTAGGCTAGAATTGGATGCATGGTTTGTTGATTGCTATGGATGATAGGCATGCGGAATAATTGTGATTGCTGTTGTTTGCTTGGAATTTCGGGGGCGAAATTCCTAAGGGGGAGAGAATGTAACGACCCGTATTTTACGTGTCGATAAATCGTAGAATTTGTAGGTCGTTAGCGTTGTTTGTGTTGTTTCTAGCCTGAGTCGTTTAGATGTTAACTCGAGTTAAGGCTTGAGTCGTGACTGACTCATAAACATAGCCGAGTTAAGGCTTGAGTCGTGACCGACTCATAGTGGCCGACTCATGAGAAGTTAACGACCTATAGTGTTAGAGCGACTTAGTTGGGTGAGCGACTCATAGGATGGTTCGACTCATAGGCTTGGACGACTTAGAGTTGTGACCGACTTAGAGAAGGAGCGACCTACAGGGATGGCCGAGTTAGTGGGATGAGTCGTTGCCGAGTTAACTAGTGTCAGTGACTTAAGGGCAGGATCGTGTTCGAGTTAGCAAGCTACATGAGTCAGTATGTGACCGAGTCAAGAGGGGAACGACTCATGGTCTAGGCCGAGTCAGCGGGTTAAGGGTTAGCAAGATGAGTCGTTGCCGACTCATAGGGTCGATGGTCTAAGTCGTGACCGACTCATAAGCTTAAAAGTTCAGACGAGTCATGGAATTTCCGACTCATAGTGACCGACTTAGGAAAGACCGAGTTAGGGATAGGTTGAGTCGGTAGGCAGCTTGGTGTTGAGTCGCTGAAGGGTTAAGTCGGCATGGTAATGAGTCGTGAACGACTCATGTTGAGTCGGCAAAGGGGTGTTGAGTCGTGTGAATGGTCTGTGTTGAGTCGGCTAGGTGTTAAGTTGTTGAGTCGTTGGCTTGTGTCTTAGGGCATGTATGTTTTGAGTCGGATACGAGCTATGGTGTTGAGTCGGCTAGAGATAGGTCGTTGGGGTTGTTTAGGTCGTGAGTCGGCATGGGATGAGTCGGGGGCGACTCAGGAGTTGGGTCGGCGACGAGTTATGGGTGACGACTCATGGGGGATCCAGCCTATAAATAGAGGGCTTTGGCTCACTTTTTGGCACCGGTTTTTGAAGCGACGAAGTGCTGCCATTTTGAAGACTTGTCTACAACATTTCTTCATCTTCTTTTCTCCATTCCAATCTAATTCTAACATCCATCCAAGATCGAAGATCGAGATCGAAGATCCAAGTGCCAGAGTTGAAGATCTTCATCCGTTCGAGCTAGAATTCGTCGATTTGAGCGAGATATTGCCGGATCAAACCTTGATCTTCGCTGTCCAGATCTGAAGCGTGTTGTTTTTGGAGTGTTTGGGTGATTTGGTGAGTGGTAGTTATCTCTCACGCGGATCCAAAGGAGTATAGTGGATTGGTGGTTTGTTTATGTGTTCTAAATAGTGTTTTCTCGCATTTTCCTACAGTCTGCATGTAGATCCATCATTTGTGAAGATGTTTACCTATGCAAGTTTATTTTCAAGTATTATAGACAAAACCCATGTTTTATATTTGATAGATCTATGCTAAAAACCTATGAATCATGCATGTTGAACTTTTGCTCATTTAATTACGAAATTGCCATTATAGTTAATATTGCTTGTTAGATCTTGTTTGAATGCTTGATTGTTTGAATGTATGATTGGTTTGATTGTTTCAAGTTAGCTTGTAGTTGATTTGGAACAAGATGGTTCGAGATGATTCAATAGCTAAGTGGAAAGGCTCTTGAATGGTGGAAGCTGCCTATAGCATATGAAGCGGATGTGGAAGCTCATATGAATGGATTCGAGGATATGGGATCTTGCCATGATGCGAGAAGGCAAAGCATGATTGAGTTGGGACTTTGCTATGATATGATGAGGCAAGGCTTATGTTGAGAGGGGACGGGTCATGATGACGTTCCAAGATGGAAGACTTTGCTATGATGTGGTGAGGCAAGACATATGTTGTGATGGGACGGGTCATGACGACGTTCCAAGCACGGGTCATGACGACGTGCAAAGTTATAACTCGGTGATGCGGTCCGGGTTGGTGTGGATAATGGTTAGCTTGGGAGGCGCTTGAGCTAGTATGGAAATGGTCGTCAAGGAGGATGACTAGGAGGCTGAGACTTCATCGTTGTTGAAGGTTCTAGCATACTCAAAGCAAGGGTACGTTGGAACGGGTCACGATGACGTTCCAGGCACGGGTCACGATGACGTGCTAGTACTCTGGGCTGATGCGTTCGGCTTAGGCACGGGTCACGATGACGTGCGGAGTTATGTCTAGACCGGGGTTACCATTAGCTCTTGACAGGTGGTCATTCAACTAACGGTGATATCAAGGCAATGATAACAGTGATAGCCAGAGTCATGGATGTTTGGTTGTATTATCATTCGGCCTCAAGAGTGGTGTTTTCTGGGTGCTTATCTGATCTTGGTTTAGGCCTTGGGGGTTTGTATTTGGAAAGCATCACCCTTGACTCGAGTGATTATTGCTTTACTTTAATTACCTGCTATGTTATGATTGCTTCTCCTTAGTGTGTGTCTGGGGGCTATCACTGTGAGAAGAGGTGGAGTGGGATGGTTTGGTTCCTATTCCTTTTATCCCTTATGCTCTTTTGGTATGTTTGATAGTTAATTTACTGCTCACTAAGACTTTGTCTGACTCAAGGTTTTATGTCTCCTCTTATTACCTTGGGCTGTTCATCCATGTTGGGATGGGCAGACTAGGTAGCAGGTGGCAGGTGCTGTGCTTAGAGTTCTCCGCTGATGATGACGAAGACGAGCAGGAGGCTATGCATATTATTTTCTTATATGTACTGGGTATCCGCTGCTGTATTTGATTGAGTGTTATGTAGTGAGGTCTTGTTGTATGGATTTGTTGAGATGATGGTATAAAACTACTGTGATGCTTATATGATGATTTTCTGTTATGAGACTTCACTATATATTTCTCTATTGTATTTTATCCATGCGCTGTGAGCTACGATAGAGATTCTGCGATTTTATTTTACCCTGACTATCCTCCATGGCTGCCTTGCACACCTTTCAGCGCACTATTTCCTTGTTTTGGTGCGGGAGTCATGGGCGGTCGTCACATTTGGTATCAGAGCTTTGGTTAATCGATTTTAGCCAACGCTCGCTGACGTAATTACGTATGAGAGACGTAATTGTATTTTGGTGGATGATTACTATGTATAGTATAGTAGTTTAGATGGATTTGAACTCCTTATGCAGTTGTTTCTTAAGGTGTTCTAATCATTCTTTTTACAGATATTAAGAATGAGTCGAAGTGAGAGACAAGCTGCGAGGGATAGTCGAGCTGCTAGGGAAGCTGTTGATTATGGAGCTATGTTTGAAGCTATGATGACTTCCATCATGAGGAGGGTACCAGCTTCAGGATCTTCTGTGGATGTGGGAGTTCAAGTCCAGGCTCCAAGGCCGGTGGATTTTGCCAAGCTTTGTAAGGATTATACTTCTCTCGGAGGAAAAGCTTTCTTGGGAACGGAGTCGACTATTGAGGTGCAGAGATGGATTGATGCATGTCGAAGGATTTTTGGTGATTTGGGAATTGATGATGCAACTAAGAGGAAGCTTGCATCGAGACAGCTTCAGGGAAGAGCTGCTGATTGGTGGAATTCTATTACTATCGATACACCAGAAGAAGAGATTACTTGGGAGCAATTCCAAGTTAGATTTGAGGCCAAGTTCATCTCCACTGTTCAGAAGTCTGCTTTGTTCAAAAGGTTTGTAGAGCTCAAGCAAGGAGGGAGGCCTGTTCTTGAGTATATTTCTGAGTTTGAAGCTTTGTCTAAGTATGCCAGATCATATATTGACTCTCCCTACCAGAAGAATGAAAAGTTTGTGACTGGTCTGGATGTTTATTTGGGAAGGCAGTTAGTGGATCAGCTGGACGATCCATTTGAGAAGCTTGTGGAGAAAGCTTTGAGACATGAGAGTTTGTTCCCTAAGGAAAGTTCTGTTGTTGCTGTAACCAAGGAAGGATCTAAACCACAGCAGAATGGTAACAAGAAGAGGAAGCAGCAACAGCAGAAAGGTAAGGATGGCCAGAAGAAGCCAAAGGGCGAAGTGACCTGCTATAACTGCCGACAGAAGGGTCATCTCTCCCGGGATTGTAAGAATCCAAAGGTGCAGTTGAAGTGCCACAACTGTGATAAGCTGGGACACAACAAGAAGGACTGTCCAGAGCCGAGGAAAGATAGGCAGGTTGTGCAAGCCTATGCTTTGGAAGCTGTGCCGTCGTCTTCAAGAGTTCCTACTGCTGAAGAGAAGGGGAAGAGTGTGGTGGTTCAAGGTACTCTTTCCATTTGTGGTGTTCCAGTTAGAGTGTTATTTGATACTGGAGCGTCGCATTCTTTTGTTTGTGATGATTTGGTAGGCCGGTTAGGTTTGAAACCGGATATTGTTGATAGGCCATTGGTTGTGACTAATCCAGTTGGTGGTTCGTCATGTTTGTGTATGATATGCCGTGGTCTAGTTGTGTCGAGTCATGATTGCTCGTTTGTTTGTGATTGCTTTGTTCTGAACTTTGCGGGGTTCGGAATTATTTTGGGTATGGACTGGCTTAGGAAGTATGCGGCTAGGATTGATTGTGAGAGGCTGGAGGTGACAGTCGGGAATGTGGATGGGCGAAAGGTTGTGATACGATGTAAGCATGAAGAAGGCGTCTTCATGAGCTTCATGTATTCGCTGGTTGTTCCACGGGATGGACTGTCATCAGTGCCTATTGTGAATGGATTTGAGGACGTCTTTGACGAAGTCAAAGGGTTGCCGCCGCATAGGGAGATCGAGTTTCGTATCGATCTAGTTGAGGGAGCCAGACCTGTTGTGATGCCTCTTAGGCGGATGGCACCGAGGGAGCAGCAAGAGCTGAAGGTGCAAGTTGATGACCTTTTGCGGAAAGGATTCATTCGGAGAAGTGTGTCCGAATGGGGTGCGCCCGTTGTGTTCGCAACCAAAGCGGATGGATCGTTGAGGTTGTGTGTGGATTATCGTGAGCTGAATAAGGTGACTAAGAAGAACAAGTATCCATTGCCGAGAATAGATGACTTGTTTGATCAGCTTCACGAGGCTAAAGTGTTTTCTCAGATGGATTTGGCAATGGGATTTCACCAGTTGAGAGTGGCGAAGGATAGTGTGCCGAAGACTGCTTTCAGGACACCGTCCGGGTTTTATGAGTGGCTGGTAATGCCGTTTGGATTGACTAACGCACCAGCATATTTTGTGGATCTTATGAATAGAGTATTCAGAGATCAGTTGAACAAGTTCGTGCTTGTGTTCGTGGATGATATTCTGATTTATTCCAGAACTGAGGAAGAGCACAAGACGCACTTGAGGATTGTTTTGGTAATCTTGCGAAAACATCAGCTGAAGGCTAAGTTTTCGAAGTGTCACTTCTGGAAGAGTGAAGTGAGGTTCTTAGGTCTTGTTATCTCTGGAAATGGAATAGCGGTTGATCCCGCTAAGGTGGCAGCGATCCAAGATTGGGTTAGACCTAAGAATGCATCTGATGTGAGAAGTTTTCTTGGATTAGCAGGATATTATCGTCGGTTTATCAAAGACTTTTCCAAGATAGCTGCACCGTTGACAGGATTGACGAAAAAGAACCAAGTGTTCAGATGGGATGACAAGTGTGAGCAAGCTTTCGTAATCCTGAAAGAGCGACTGACGAGTGCCCCTGTTTTGACTATTCCAAGTGGGAATGATAAGATGGTGGTTTACACCGATGCATGTGGCACTGGACTAGGAGCGGTGCTAATGCAGAAGGATAAGGTTGTTGCATATGCTAGTCGACAACTGAAGCCGCATGAAAGGAATTATCCGACTCATGATTTGGAGTTGGCAGCGATTGTGTTTGCTTTGAAGATGTGGAGACACTATCTATTGGGAGTTAGATTCGAGTTGTTTACAGATCATAAGTCGTTGAAGTATCTGTTCTCCCAAAAGGATTTGAATCTTCGACAGCAACGGTGGCTAGAGTTCCTAGCATCTTATGATTTTGGTATAGCCTATACTCCGGGAAAAGGTAAGGCAGTGGCTGATGCGTTGAGCCGAAGACATGCAGGTTTGGGAGCCATGTTTTCGGAATGGAAGAGTCTTGAGTATTTGGCTGGATTTGATTTCAGGCCTAGATGTGAATTGGAACCTGAGATGTTGGAAAACTTATCGATAAGGCCTACTCTTGTGGAAAGGATTGGTGAGAGCCAAAGGCGAGATGATAAGCTTGTCAAGATTATTCGTGATTTGGAATCTGGATTGGAACCAGAGAAGGATAAAGGATTCGAGGTCGATCGAGAGGGTTGGCTTCGAAAGCAAGGACGATTGGTTGTTCCCGATGTAGATGGATTGAGAGATGAAGTTCTGAGGGAAAGTCATCACTCGAAGTTGACAATTCATCCAGGTGGAAATAAGATGTATCGGGATATGAAGAGAACTTATTACTGGGAAGGTATGAAGAAAGATGTTGGAAATTTTATTTCCAAGTGTATGAATTGCCAGTTGGTGAAAGCTGAGCAGAAGAAGCCCAGTGGATTACTTCAGCCATTAGAGGTTCCTACGTGGAAGTGCGAGCAAGTGTCGATGGATTTTATCGATGGTCTACCTAGGACAAGAGCAGGGAATGAAGGGATTTGGGTCATAATAGATCGTTTGACTAAGAGTGCAAGGTTCATTCCTGTTCGATCGACTAGGACTGCATCGAAGTTGGCTGAGCTGTATGTGAAGTGGATTGTTCGATTCCATGGTGTTCCGAAGAGTATAGTGAGCGATCGAGACCCATTGTTCACTAGTAGATTTTGGAAGAGCTTCCAGGAAGTTTTGGGAACCGAGTTGTGTTTGAGTACAGCTTATCACCCTCAAACAGATGGTCAGACTGAGAGAGTCAACCGAGTGTTGGAGGATCTCCTTAGAGCATGTGTTTTGGACTTCGGAGGATCATGGGAAGATTACCTTCATTTGGTGGAATTTGCTTATAATAACAGTTATCAGTCGAGTATTGGTATGGCACCATATGAGGCATTATATGGAAGACCATGTAACTCTCCGACATGTTGGATAGAAACTGGAGAAAAGTTGATACTTGGGCCAGAGATGATTCGACAGACTTCGGATTGTATAGAGATCATTCGGCGAAGAATGAAAGCAGCCCAAGATCGTCAGAAAAGTTATGCCGACAATCGTCGAAAGGATTTGGAATTCGACGTAGGTGAGATGGTTTTTGTGAAGATTTCTCCATTGAAGAATGTTATTAGATTCGGAAAGAAAGGAAAGTTAATTCCGAGGTTCGTTGGACCATTCCCGATTATCGAGCGTATTGGAAAGCTCGCTTATAGATTGGAGTTACCGGAAAAGATGGCGGGTGTGCACAATGTTTTTCATGTGTCGTATCTACGGAAGTATTTGCACGACCCAACTACAGTGGTTTCTGCTGATAGCTGTGAAGACTTAGAGATTGATCCAGTGGTTACGAGACCTCGTAAGCCGCTTCGTATTGTTGAAACCGATACGAAACAGCTTAGGAGGAAGACGATTACGTTGCTCAAGGTACAATGGAGTGATGATGTTAACGACTGTACGTGGGAGGAGGAAGAGAGGATGAAGGCAGCTCATCCCGGACTCTTCGAGGTATGGCCCTAAAGTGTCGTGACATCTCATGAATTTGTAGCTTGTTCTAAGTCTTAGAATTCTGCATGCTAGGCTAGAATTGGATGCATGGTTTGTTGATTGCTATGGATGATAGGCATGCGGAATAATTGTGATTGCTGTTGTTTGCTTGGAATTTCGGGGGCGAAATTCCTAAGGGGGAGAGAATGTAACGACCCGTATTTTACGTGTCGATAAATCGTAGAATTTGTAGGTCGTTAGCGTTGTTTGTGTTGTTTCTAGCCTGAGTCGTTTAGATGTTAACTCGAGTTAAGGCTTGAGTCGTGACCGACTCATAAACATAGCTGAGTTAAGGCTTGAGTCGTGACCGACTCATAGTGGCCGACTCATGAGAAGTTAACGACCTATAGTGTTAGAGCGACTTAGTTGGGTGAGCGACTCATAGGATGGTTCGACTCATAGGCTTGGACGACTTAGAGTTGTGACCGACTTAGAGAAGGAGCGACCTACAGGGATGGCCGAGTTAGTGGGATGAGTCGTTGCCGAGTTAACTAGTGTCAGTGACTTAAGGGCTAGATCGTGTTCGAGTTAGCAAGCAACATGAGTCAGTATGTGACCGAGTCAAGAGGGGAACGACTCATGGTCTAGGCCGAGTCAGCGGGTTAAGGGTTAGCAAGATGAGTCGTTGCCGACTCATAGGGTCGATGGTCTAAGTCGTGACCGACTCATAAGCTTAAAAGTTCAGACGAGTCATGGAATTTCCGACTCATAGTGACCGACTTAGGAAAGACCGAGTTAGGGATAGGTTGAGTCGGTAGGCAGCTTGGTGTTGAGTCGCTGAAGGGTTAAGTCGGCATGGTAATGAGTCGTGAACGACTCATGTTGAGTCGGCAAAGGGGTGTTGAGTCGTGTGAATGGTCTGTGTTGAGTCGGCTAGGTGTTAAGTTGTTGAGTCGTTGGCTTGTGTCTTAGGGCGTGTATGTTTTGAGTCGGATACGAGCTATGGTGTTGAGTCGGCTAGAGATAGGTCGTTGGGGTTGTTTAGGTCGTGAGTCGGCATGGGATGAGTCAGGGGCGACTCAGGAGTTGGGTCGGCGACGAGTTATGGGTGACGACTCATGGGGGATCCAGCCTATAAATAGAGGGCTTTGGCTCACTTTTTGGCACCGGTTTTTGAAGCGACGAAGTGCTGCCATTTTGAAGACTTGTCTACAACATTTCTTCATCTTCTTTTCTCCATTCCAATCTAATTCTAACATCCATCCAAGATCGAAGATCGAGATCGAAGATCCAAGTGCCAGAGTTGAAGATTTTCATCCGTTCGAGCTAGAATTCGTCGATTTGAGCGAGATATTGCCGGATCAAACCTTGATCTTCGCTGTCCAGATCTGAAGCGTGTTGTTTTTGGAGTGTTTGGGTGATTTGGTGAGTGGTAGTTATCTCTCACGCGGATCCAAAGGAGTATAGTGGATTGGTGGTTTGTTTATGTGTTCTAAATAGTGTTTTCTCGCATTTTCCTAAAGTCTGCATGTAGATCCATCATTTGTGAAGATGTTTACCTATGCAAGTTTATTTTCAAGTATTATAGACAAAACCCATGTTTTATATTTGATAGATCTATGCTAAAAACCTATGAATCATGCATGTTGAACTTTTGCTCAATTAATTACGAAATTGCCATTATAGTTAATATTGCTTGTTAGATCTTGTTTGAATGCTTGATTGTTTGAATGTATGATTGGTTTGATTGTTTCAAGTTAGCTTGTAGTTGATTTGGAACAAGATGGTTCGAGATGATTCAATAGCTAAGTGGAAAGGCTCTTGAATGGTGGAAGCTGCTTGTAGCATATGAAGCGGATGTGGAAGCTCATATGAATGGATTCGAGGATATGGGATCTTGCCATGATGCGAGAAGGCAAAGCATGATTGAGTTGGGACTTTGCTATGATATGATGAGGCAAGGCTTATGTTGAGAGGGGACGGGTCATGATGACGTTCCAAGATGGAAGACTTTGCTATGATGTGGTGAGGCAAGACATATGTTGTGATGGGACGGGTCATGACGACGTTCCAAGCATGGGTCATGACGACGTGCAAAGTTATAACTCGGTAATGCGGTCCGGGTTGGTGTGGATAATGGTTAGCTTGGGAGGCGCTTGAGCTAGTATGGAAATGGTCGTCAAGGAGGATGACTAGGAGGCTGAGACTTCATCGTTGTTGAAGGTTCTAGCATACTCAAAGCAAGGGTACGTTGGAACGGGTCACGATGACGTTCCAGGCACGGGTCACGATGACGTGCTAGTACTCTGGGCTGATGCGTTCGGCTTAGGCACGGGTCACGATGACGTGCGGAGTTATGTCTAGACCGGGGTTACCATTAGCTCTTGACAGGTGGTCATTCAACTAACGGTGATAGATGACGTGCGGAGTTATGTCTAGACCGGGGTTACCATTAGCTCTTGACAGGTGGTCATTCAACTAACGGTGATATCAAGGCAATGATAACAGTGATAGCCAGAGTCATGGATGTTTGGTTGTATTATCATTCGGCCTCAAGAGTGGTGTTTTCTGGGTGCTTATCTGATCTTGGTTTAGGCCTTGGGGGTTTGTATTTGGAAAGCATCACCCTTGACTCGAGTGATTATTGCTTTACTTTAATTACCTGCTATGTTATGATTGCTTCTCCTTAGTGTGTGTCTGGGGGCTATCACTGTGAGAAGAGGTGGAGTGGGATGGTTTGGTTCCTATTCCTTTTATCCCTTATGCTCTTTTGGTATGTTTGATAGTTAATTTACTGCTCACTAAGACTTTGTCTGACTCAAGGTTTTATGTCTCCTCTTATTACCTTGGGCTGTTCATCCATGTTGGGATGGGCAGACTAGGTAGCAAGTGGCAGGTGCTGTGCTTAGAGTTCTCCGCTGATGATGACGAAGACGAGCAGGAGGCTATGCATATTATTTTCTTATATGTACTGGGTATCCGCTGCTGTATTTGATTGAGTGTTATGTAGTGAGGTCTTGTTGTATGGATTTGTTGAGATGATTGTATAAAACTACTGTGATGCTTATATGATGATTTTCTGTTATGAGACTTCACTATATATTTCTCTATTGTATTTTATCCATGCGCTGTGAGCTACGATAGAGATTCTGCGATTTTATTTTACCCTGACTATCGTCCATGGCTGCCTTGCACACCTTTCAGCGCACTATTTCCTTGTTTTGGTGCGGGAGTCATGGGCGGTCGTCACATATATCATAGAACAGCTGCGGGAATTCCCTTTTACAGAAAAAATCCACGTGATGAAAAAACGAAGGGTAAAAAACTTCCATGACCCGATTGAGGTTCGGATAGGATTTTTAGGTATGAAACTAACCAGTGACGGCTGAAAGCTGTAACAGATGTAGAACTCACAGATACCTTCGTTTTGACTGGTTCTGGCTCCCGTAACTCTAAACGAGCCAAGAGTTATGGCCCTCCGAAGAATCGATATCCATAGGGTGCAACATCTACGGTGCAAGGTGCAACATCCGTCCAAAATGACGAAACAATGCCGTACGACCTTTAGAAATGGGTGCATGGATTGGAAACGGTGCAGTACCATGGTGCACCACTCTCCAGCGTTGGTAAATCATAGACCAGCCACGGGGATCGCGTTTTACAGAAAAAATCCATGTGACGAAAAAACGATGGGTAAAAAACTTCAACGACCCGATTGAGGTTCGGATAGGATTTTTTGGGCATGAAACTAACCAGTGACGGCTGAAAGCTGTCACAGCTGTAGTACTCACAGATACCTTTGTTTTGACTGGTTGTGGCTCCCGGAACTCTAAACGAGCCAAGAGTTATGGCCCTCCGAAGAATCGATATCCATAGGGTGCAACATCTACGGTGCAAGGTGCAACATCCGTCCAAAATGACGAAACAGTGCGTACGACCTTTAGAAACGGGTGCATGGATTGAAAATGGTGCAGTACCATGGTGCACCACTCTCCAGCGTTGGTAAATCATAGACCAGCCAAGGGGATCCCGTTTTACAGAAAAAATCCACGTGACGAAAAAACGAAGGGTAAAAAACTTCCATGACCCGATTGAGGTTCGGATAGGATTTTTTCGGTATGAAACTGACCAGTGACGGCTGAAAGCTGTCACGGATGTAGAACTCACAGATACCTTCGTTTTGACTGGTTGTGACTCCCGTAACTCTAAACGAGCCAAGAGTTATGGCCCTCCGAATAATCGATATCCACAGGGTGCAACATCTACGGTGCAAGGTGCAACATCCGTCCAAAATGACGAAACAGTGCCGTACGACCTCTAGAAATGGGTGCATGGATTGGAAACGGTGCAGTACCATGGTGCACCACTCTCCAGCGTTGGTTAATCATAGACCAGACACGGGGATCCCGTTTTACAGAAAAAATCCACGTGACGAAAAAACGAAGGGTGAAAAACTTCCATGACCCGATTGAGGTTCGGATAGGATTTTTTGGGTATGAAACTAACCAGTGACGGCTGAAAGCTGTCACAGCTGTAGAACTCACAGATAGCTTCGTTTTGAGTGGTTGTGGCTCCCTTAACTCTAAACGAGCCAAGAGTTATGGCCCTCCGAAGAATCGATATACACAGGGTGCAACATCTACGGTGCAAGGTGCAACATCCGTCCAAAATGACGAAACAGTGCCGTACGACCTTTAGAAATGGGTGCATGGATTGGAAACGGTGCAGTACCAGGGTGCACCACTCTCCAGTGTTGGTAAATCATAGACCAGCCGCGGGAATTCCCTTTTACAGAAAAAATCCACGTGACGAAAAAACGAAGGGTAAAAAACTTCCATGACCCGATTGAGGTTCGGATAGGATTTTTTGGTTATGAAACTAACCAGTGACGGCTGAAAGCTGTCACAGCTGTAGTACTCACAGATACCTTTGTTTTGACTGGTTGTGGCTCCCGTAACTCTAAACGAGCCAAGAGTTATGGCCCTCCGAAGAATCGATATCCACAGGGTGCAACATCTATGGTGCAAGGTGCAACATCCGTCCAAAATGACGAAACAGTGCCGTACGACATTTAGAAATGGGTGCATGGATTTGAAACAGTGCAGTACCATGGTGCACCACTCTCCAGCGATGGTAAATCATAGACCAGCCGCGGAAATTCCCTTTTACAGAAAAAATCCACGTGACGAAAAAACGAAGGGTAAAAAACTTCCATGACCCGATTGAGGTTCGGATAGGATTTTTTCGGTATGACACTAACCAGTGGCGGCTGAAAGCTGTCACAGATGTAGAACTCACAGATACCTTCGTTTTGACTGGTTGTGTCTCCCGTAACCCTAAACGAGCCAAGAGTTATGGCCCTCCGAAGAATCGATATCCACAGGGTGCAACACCTACGGTGCGAGGTGCAACATCCGTCCAAAATGACGAAACAGTGCCGTACGACCTTTAGAAATGGGTGCATGGATTGGAAACAGTGCAGTACCATGGTGCACCACTCTCCAGCATTGGTTAATCATAGACCAGACACGGGGATCCCGTTTTACAGAAAAAATCCACGTGACGAAAAAACGAAGGGTAAAAAACTTCCATGACCCGATTGAGGTTCGGATAGGATTTTTTGGGTATGCAACTAACCAGTGACGGCTGAAAGCTGTCACAGCTGTAGTACTCACAGATACCTTCGTTTCGACTGGTTGTGGCTCCCGTAACTCTAAACAAGCCAAGAGTTATGGCCCTCCGAAGAATCGATATCCACTGGGTGCAACATCTACGGTGCAAGGTGCAACATCCGTCCAAAATGACGAAACAGTGCCGTACGACATTTAGAAATGGGTACATGGATTTGAAACAGTGCAGTACCATGGTGCACCACTCTCCAGCGATGGTAAATCATAAACCAGCCGCGGGAATTCCCTTTTACAGAAAAAATCCACGTGACGAAAAAACGAAGGGTAAAAAACTTCCATGACACGATTGAGGTTCGGATAGGATTTTTTAGGCATGAAACTAACCAGTGATGGCTGAAAGCTGTCACAGATGTAGAATTCACAGATACCTTCGTTTTGACTGGTTGTGGCTCCCGTAACTCTAAACGAGCCAAGAGTTATGGCCCTCCAAAGAATCGATATCCATAGGGTGCAACATCTACGTTGCAAGGTGCAACATCCGTCCAAAATGACGAAACAGTGCGTACGACCTTTAGAAACGGGTGCATGGATTGAAAACGGTGCAGTACCATGGTGCACCACTCTCCAGCATTGGTAAATCATAGACCAGCCACGGGGATCCCGTTTTATAGAAAAAATCCACGTGACGAAAAAACGAAGGGTAAAAAACTTCCATGACCCGATTGAGGTTCGGATAGGATTTTTTGGGTATGAAACTAACCAGTGACGGCTGAAAGCGGTCACAGATGTAGAACTCACAGATACCTTCGTTTTGACTGGTTGTGGCTCCCGTAGCTCTAAACGAGCCAAGAGTTATGGCCCTCCGAAGAATTGATATCCATAGGGTGCAACATCTACGGTGCAAGGTGCAACATCCGTCCAAAATGAAGAAACAGTGCTGTACGACCTTTAGAAATGGGTGCATGGATTGGAAACGGTGCAGTACCATGGTGCACCACTCTCCAGCGATGGTAAATCATAGACCAGCCACGGGAATTCCCTTTTACAGAAAAATCCACGTGACGAAAAAACGAAGGGTAAAAAACTTCCGTGACCCGATTGAGGTTCGGATAGGATTTTTTGGGTATGAAACTAACCAGCGACGGCTGAAAGCCGTCACAGCTGTAGAACTCACAGATACCTTCTTTTTGACAGGTTATGGCACCCGTAACTCTAAACGAGCCAAGAGTTATGGCCCTCCGAAGAATCGATATCAATAGGGTGCAACATCTACGGTGCAAGGTGCAACATCCGTCCAAAATGACGAAACAGTGCCGTACGACCTTTAGAAATGGGTGCATGGATTGGAAACGGTGCAGTACCACGGGGCACCACTCTCCAGCGTTGGTAAATAATAGACCAGCCACGGGGATCCCGTTTTACAGAAAAAATCCACGTGACGAAAAAACGAAGGGTAAAAAACTTCCATGACCCGATTGAGGTTCGGATAGGATTTTTTGGGTATGAAACTAACCAGTGACGGCTGAAAGCCGTCACAGCTGTAGTACTCACAGATACCTTCGTTTTGACTGGTTCTGGCTCCCGTAACTCTAAACGATCCAAGAGTTATGGCCCTCCGAAGAATCGATATCCACAGGGTGCAACATCTACGGTGCAAGGTGCAACATCCGTCCAAAATGACGAAACAGTGTCGTACGACATTTAGAAATGGGTGCATGGATTGAAAACGGTGCAGTACCATGGTGCACCACTCTCCAGCAATGGTAAATCATAGACCAGCCGCGGGAATTCCCTTTTACAGAAAAAATCCACGTGACGAAAAAACGAAGGGTAAAAAACTTCCATGACCCGATTGAGGTTCGGATAGGATTTTTTGGGTTTGAAACTAACCAGTGACGGCTGAAAGCAGTCACAACTGTAGAACTCACAGATACCTTCATTTTGACTGGTTGTGGCTCCCGTAGCTCTAAACAAGCCAAGAGTTATGGCCCTCCGAAGAATCGATATCCACAGGGTGCAACATCTACGGTGCAAGGTGCAACATCCGTCCAAAATGACGAAATAGTGTCGTACGACCTTTAGAAATGGGTGCATGGATTGGAAACGTTGCAGTACCATGGTGAACCACTCTCCAGCGTTGGTTAATCATAGACCAGACACGGGGATCCCGTTTTACAGAAAAAATCCATGTGACGAAAAAACGAAGGGTAAAAAACTTCCATGACCCGATTGAGGTTCGGATAGGATTTTTTGGGTATGAAACTAACCAGTGATGGCTGAAAGCAGTCACAGCTGTAGAACTCACAGATACCTTCGTTTTGACTGGTTGTGGCTCCCGTAACTCTAAACGAGCCAAGAGTTATGGCCCTCCGAAGAATCGATATCCACAGGGTGCAACATCTACGGTGCAAGGTGCAACATCCGTCCAAAATGACGAAACAGTGCCGTACGACCTTTAGAAATGGGTGCATGGATTGGAAACGGTGCAGTACCATGGTGCACCACTCTCCAGCGTTGGTAAATCATAGACCAGCCGCGGGAATTCCCTTTTTCAGAAAAAATCCACGTGACGAAAAAACGAAGGGTAAAAAACTTCCATGACCCGATTGAGGTTCGGATAGGATTTTTTGGGTATGAAACTAACCAGTGACGGCTGAAAGCTGTCACAGCTGTAGTACTCACAGATATCTTCGTTTTGACTGGTTGTGGCTCCCGTAACTCTATACGAGCCAAGAGTTATGGCCCTCCGAAGAATCGATATCCACAGGGTGCAACATCTACGGTGCAAGGTGCAACATCCGTCCAAAATGACGAAACAGTGCCGTACGACATTTAGAAATGGGTGCATGGATTTGAAACAGTGCAATACCATGGTGCACCACTCTCCAGCGATGGTAAATCATAGACCAGCCGCGGGAATTCCCTTTTACAGAAAAAATCCACGTGACGAAAAAACGAAGTGTAAAAAACTTCCATGACCCGATTGAGGTTCGGATAGGATTTTTTGGGTATGCAACTAACCAGTGACGGCTGAAAGCAGTCACAGCTGTAGTACTCACAGATACCTTCGTTTCGACTGGTTGTGGCTCCCGTAACTCTAAACGAGCCAAGAGTTATGGCCCTCCGAAGAATCGATATCCACAGGGTGCAACATCTACGGTGCAAGGTGCAACATCCGTCCAAAATGACGAAACAGTGCCGTACGACCTTTAGAAATGGGTGCATGGATTGGAAACGGTGCAGTACCATGGTGCACCACTCTCCAGCATTGGTTAATCATAGACCAGACACGGGGATCGCGTTTTACAGAAAAAATCCACGTGACGAAAAAACGAAGGGTAAAAAACTTCCATGACCCGATTGAGGTTCGGATAGGATTTTTTGGGTATGAAACTAACTAGTGACGGCTGAAAGCAGTCACAGCTGTAGAACTCACAGCTACCTTCGTTTTGACCGGTTGTGGCTCCCGTAACTCTAAACGAGCCAATTGTTATGGCCCTCCGAAGAATCGATATACACAGGGTGCAACATCTACGGTGCAAGGTGCAACATCCGTCCAAAATGACGAAACAGTGCCGTACGACCTTTAGAAATGGGTGCATGGATTGGAAACGGTGCAGTAGCATGGTGCACCACTCTCCAGCATTGGTAAATCATAGACCAGCCACGGGGAACCCGTTTTACAGAAAAAATCCACGTGATGAAAAAACGAAGGGTAAAAAACTTCCATGACCCGATTGAGGTTCGGATAGGATTTTTTGGGTATGAAACTAACCAGTGACGGCTGAAAGCAGTCACAGCTGTAGTACTCACAGATACCTTCGTTTTGACTGGTTGTGGCTCCCGTAACTCTAAACGAGCCAAGAGTTATGGCCCTCCGAAGAATCGATATCCACAGGGTGCAACATCTACGGTGCAAGGTGCAACATCCGTCCAAAATGACGAAACAGTGCCGTACGACATTTAGAAATGGGTGCATGGATTTGAAACAGTGCAGTATCATGTGTTATCCCGCTTTTTGGGCAAAAGCCGTGACACCAAAAGATTGGTCAAAGACAAAAGACAGTCGCCTCAGAGATTTATCACACTTCACTCCGCTATGGATATCGATGAATTCTGTCCGAGTCTGGATCGGGCCACAATTGATAGGGCATAACAAGAAAGACCATAGAAGCCACCAATTCAAATTTCAAGTCAATCCGAGGTCGTATGCTCAAGTTATGATGGATTCAAGTTAAGAGAAGGCACAAGGCTCGGTTCGAACCCACCATGTTCGAAACCATCTGTTTCGAACCCATCATGTTCGAACCCATCACAGAAGCCTTGCTTCGAATCCATCATAAACGCCCTACTTCGAATCCATCAGGGGCGTGCCTCCTTTCGAATCCATCAGAGGCTTCGAGTCCATCAGAGTCTTCGAATCCATCACTGCTTTGTATCGATCTAAGCTTCGAATCCATCAGAGGGGGATACGCTTCGAACCGACGACTTCACCTAGCCTCGAATCCATCAGCCAGTGCATGCTTCGGATCCATCAACTTCGACTCCATCGGCCTCGCATCCATCGGTTTTGAATCCATCCACACTGCCTTCGCATACGTAAACAGGGTTTCGAAACATACGAAGTCGAATCATATGGATTCGAACCCATGGGTTCGAACCGTATGGATTCGAACCATATGGATTCGAAACAGTTGGGTTCGAGTGGATCAATGAGTGGATTCGAAGCAAACAGGGCATACGGAGACGCAATCTTGAATCGATCATATCTCTCAATCTCATGATCCAAATGCCATGAAATTTTCACAGAAGCTTACATACATGTTGAAGAATGTCCACACCAAATTTCGCCTCGATTGGATGCGTTTTTGATCGATTCGAAATTCACTTCGAATCGATCCTAAACTGGGCACGGACTTCGAGAACGCGGGCTTATGGGCCCCCCTCACGTGCCAGGCAGCCTCCCTGAGTTTTAGGCGGGATTTTGGTCTCCCACACCTATAAATAGAGCCCCTGGTCATTCAGAAAAGAGACCGGAGAATTTGGAGAAGAAGAATAAGCCTAAACGCTGCCGGAATCACTCCATACTACCTCCTTTGCTGTTAATTTCGAATTTAAGTCCATTTCCTGCTGTAATTTGCTTAAAAACACTTGTAATCTTCAAGTATTACGGAATAAAGTGATAAAACTTCATAGTGGACGTAGGCGCATAGCCGAACCACTCTAAATCCTTGTCTTCTGCGCAATTTACTTTTCTATGACTTGGAGTTTTTGTTAGATAGTCCTTATTTCCAGTTCAAGTTCTTAATTTACTATCTCTTCAAAAACTTCCGAAGGGTGTTTGCCCAATTTTGGTGCAAACATTTTGGTGCTTTCACTGAGAAGGAAAAAGAACCAGTTCTTTCTCCTGCTCCGTGGATCTATCTTCGATACCAGATTGCATAAATCTAGGAGGGAGATCCAAACTTCAAATTCAGATTCCTTCCATTCTTATCAGATTTGTTCAAAATCTAGGACAGAAATCCAACCTTCAGGATGGTTAGTACGAGAACCACTTCCAACGTTGGTAACCAAGAAGGTCGGGATAGGCAGAATCCCGCACAGCTACAGTCAGCCAATCAGGATGCCGCTGGGCAAACGGATCAGTCGGGTCCGGTTACAAGACAGGAGTTCCAAACATTACTCCAGGAATTAACTCAAAGCCGACAACAGCTAACTGAGCAGCTACGTGTCAATGCTGAATTGGCTAACCAGCTAAACCGTCAAGGGTGAAGGAGGTCAAAGAGGGACCACGCTCCGCATTCTTCCACAGAAAGCTCTGCCTCATCCGACTATGACGGCAGATCTACGCACCCCAGGCTAGACGGAAGTCATGCGCATGCTTCTGGTCTCCGGCAAACATTAACCGTTGGGCAAATAAGAGTTGGCCCCTCTGCCAGTTTTCATACGGGACCTTCCTCTCGAGGAGGCACAGTTCCACAGCACACTGCAGATAACCAAGCCACCGCAGTTGACACAGGAGTTGACACCCGAAATCACTCCAGTCCAAACTACCACCCACAGGAACGTGTCCCAGGACCGAATGTCCCAGAAGACGTCGAACGAAGGAGGCGAGATTCGGATCTTCGACAGCGCCCGATCCCACCTCGCACTGTGGAACCCGACCACACTTTGGCTCGACACCCTTCGAATACGGCAACGCCTGATCTCTCAGCTATGGTCCGCCAAATGGTTCGCGAAAGTCAAGGTTTAACAAATGACGATTGGGGGATCTCTCGAAGTCACACCCCGTTCACTGATGACATATTGTATGCTGAGCCTCCCCAGCGATTCAGAATGCCGGCTTTGCCCATGTATGAAGGAAACTCCGACCCTTGCCAGCATATTCTAAAGTACGAATGGTCAATGACTGCTGCCAGAGCCGATGATGCAGTAAAGTGCCGTAGTTTTCCTATTTCCTTGGGGGGGATTGCGACAATGTGGTTTACACGATTACCACCATGGTCTATCTCCTCGTTTGACCAATTGGCAACCAAATTTATCGAATAATTCCGTATGCACATCGCCAGGCCTAAAGACGTAAACACTTTATCTAGTGTCACTCAAGCCCCTGGGGAGACACTCAGGCGATACCTAGAGAGATTCAACGCCGCCTGCGCAGAAATTACTAACCCCAATGATAATTCAATCTTGGTGGCACTGACTAAGGGGATTGACCCTGACTCTGATTTTGGAAACTGGCTAGCTGGAAAACCACCCGCGTCGTTGGATCGTTTCTATTCCAAAGCCGCCCAATTCCTGAGGCGTGAGGATGCGAAACAATCTAGGAAGCAGGACGATGCGAGGCCCAGCAATGAAGGGGTTCAAAGCAATGTGGCGGTTAAACAGTCAGGAGAGGGCTCAGGAAGAGTGCAGTTGAATATTCAGAACAAGCAAACCCAGCCAAGGAACGGCGATAATAGGAGTAAGAAGCAGGATCAGAATCGTGGCCCGCGACGTAGGGCGCAAATGTTTGAAAGCTATACACCACTGAATACGACGTTGGAAAACGTATATCTACAAACCTGTAATGCGATGCAATATAGGAAGCCAACTCCGAAGCCATCATCGGAGAAACAGATCCAAACAGGGAAGTTTTGTAGATTTCACGAAAGCTATGGACACAACACCAATGACTGCAGGCATCTGCAAGACCTTATTGAAAAACTGATCAGAGAGAGGAAGTTGGATCAATTTGTGCGGGCACCGCAAGCCGGTGGTGTGGGCCCGTCAAACCAAAATCGTGCGCAGAACCAACAAAAGACAGGAAGAGCCCGCTCGTACAAGCGGAAGGTTGGTCATAAATACAGTCAGCGGTGGCCCTCATCCAGTGGATCGAAGTTGGAGGGAAATGGAATCATACGCCAATTCGATCAGGCACGTAAGTTTTGAAAGCTGCAGTACACTTGATGAAGGAGCTCCGGCTAAGCAACAGAAGACGATGGCGGATGACATCGTATTTAGAACCGAGATGCTGACAAAGTCGAAGCCCCGACCATAGACCCACTAGTCATATCCGCCCAGGTTGGTCCTGCTTGGATGAAGAGGATCCTGGTAGACAGTGGAAGCTCAGTAAACATCTTGTTTAAAAGGGCATATGATCAGATGAAGATGGAAGCTAAAGACCTAAAGCCTTGTCAATGTAGGATCCACGGCTTCGATGGAAGTGCTAATATACCCACCGGGATGGTGGAATTGCCAGTAGAATTGGGAAACGGAGAACGCCGTAGAGTCCGAATGTTACAGTTTGTTGTCCTGGATATCCATTCACCCTATAATGCCTTTTTGGGCCGACCAACCCTTGCAGAATTTAGGGCAGCAATTGCCCCATGGTGTTTGACTCTTAGGTTCCCTACTGACCACGGGATTGGGGTCATTCAAGGGGACCAGGCTGCCGGGAGAGCCTGTTATGTTGCTGAACTACGAGAAGCACAAAGGAGGGAGAAAGGAAAGGGCGTGGGGGAATCTCTCCGCGTCCGCTTTGCCGATGATTGACAATTAGCGCCTGGGCCTCGGCCCGGGCACCACGACCAATTCCAGAGGGATCTTGACCCTCGAGACACTGAAGATAATGATGAATCCAAAGAAAGTCAAGCTTCCCCAGCCGAGCTGACGATCGATGTTCCAATTGATGACAATAACGATTCAAAAACATTGAAAATTGGGTCTCAGCTAAACCTGCAAGCACAACAAGAATTGGTCGAATTTCTCCAAGCGAATCTAGACGTATTCGCCTGGACGCACTCCGATATGTGTGGAATCTCGTCGGACATCGCGAGCCACACCTTAAATATTGACCCGCGGTACATCCCGGTCAAGCAAAAGAGACGCGGTATGGATCCAGAGAGATCTGCCGCCCTCAAAGAAGAAGTCGATAAGTTGAAGACGAATGGGTTTATCCGAGATGCTTTGTACCCGGAGTGGGTATCCAATCCTGTACTTGTCCGCAAACCGAATGGAAAATGGAGAACGTGCATCGACTACTCCGACTTAAATAAGGCTTGTCCAAAAGACAGTTTTCCACTTCCTCGAATCGATCAACTTGTGGATTCGACGGCCGGACATGAATTATTATCTTTCATGGATGCTTACTCTGGGTACAATCAAATACCCATGCATGTGCCCGATCAAGAACATACAAGCTTCGTAACTGACCTAGGACTATACTGCTACATGGTCATGCCTTTTGGTTTAAAGAATGCCGGAGCAACTTACCAACGCTTAGTCAACCGAATGTTTGCCGACCAGATCGGGAAAACCATGGAGGTCTATGTGGATGACATGTTGGTAAAATCATGATACTCCACTGATCATGTCAAGGACTTGGAGTCAATGTTCAATGTCCTCCGGAGATATGGGATGAAGCTAAATCCGTTAAAATGTCATTTTGGGGTTGCTTCCGGAAAGTTCCTCGGGTTCATCGTCAACGCCCGAGGAATAGAGGCCAACCCCGAGAAGATCTGGGCAATCAGGAATCTTCAAACCCCGAGGACCATAAAACAGGTTCAGAGTCTCAATGGGAAGGTTGCAGCGCTGAGCAGGTTCATCTCGAAGTCAACGGATAAATGCATACCCTTTTTCGATCTGATCCGAAAAGGGGGATGAAACTTCGAATGGACTACGGAATGTGAAGGCGCGTTTCAATCACTAATCCAGCATCTTTCCACACCACCGATTCTTTCAAAACCTGTTGATCACGAACAATTGTACCTTTATCTGGCTGTATCTGAAAACGCTATTAGTGCTGCATTGGTTCGAGAGGAAGACCGAACACAGAAACCAGTCTATTATGTCAGTAAACGATTAACCGGGGCCGAGAGAAATTATCCAAGGCTAGAAAAGTTGGCATACTGCCTAGTCATCGCCTCGAGGAAGCTCCGTCCATATTTTCAGGCTCACCCTATCATTGTGTACACCGACCAACCGCTACGACAGGTCCTCACACGACCTGAGACGTCTGGCAGGTTACTGAAGTGGAACATTGAGCTGAGTCAATTCGACATCACATATGTTCCAAGGAGAGCCATACACGGTCAAGTCTTAGCAGATTTCATTGCCGAATTCACTGTTCCTGAAGACTTACCTGAAACTAGTGACTCCCCCGAATATATATGGAAGCTATACACTGATGGCGCATCCAACGATCGGTGCTCGGGCGCAGGGATTGTGCTTGAGACTCCCGAGGGCCGATCCATCTGCTACGTCTTAAAGTTTGAATTCCGGGCAACCAACAACGAAGCTGAATACGAAGCCTTGCTCGCCGGGTTGAAGTTGGCCCGAGACCTGAGAATTATCGCTGTGGAGATCTACTGCGATTCTCAGTTGGTGGTATGCCAAGTTCGGGGTGAATATCAGGCCAAGGATCGAAGACTAGCCGCTTATCTAGCCTGGGTCCGAAAAATACTAGATCAGTTTGATTATTATACCATTTTCTACATACCCCGAGAGCACAATCAGAAAGCCGATTCATTGGCAAAGTCGGCAAGTACAGGCGAAGCTCAACACTTGGGACTCGTCTCCGTCGAGACATTATCCTATCCAAGCATTGATCGAACGGAGAACGAATTCACATTTGAAGCTACCTCCGAGAAGGAATCATGGATGACTCCCTACCAAGATTACATTGAGCATGGCACACTGCCTGAACGGCGAAGTGAAAGAAGACAGATTCTTCGAAAGGTGTCACGATTTGTCATTCAAAACGGAGTTATGTATCGAAGAGGATACTTTGTTCCTCTTCTCCGGTGTATCGCGCATGACAAAATCAAGCGAGTGTTGCGTGAGGTGCACGAAGGAGAATGTGGCGATCACACTGGGGGGCAAGCGCTTGCCAAGAAAATACTTCGATACGGATATTATTGGCCTACTGTTAACCGCGATGCTATGGATTATGCCAAAAGATGTGATAAATGCCAGAGACACGCTCGGGTCCCTAGAGCCCCGCCTTATGAAATAACCCAAATGGTCAGTCCGTGGCCATTTGCAATGTGGAGGATGGACATAATCGGTGCATTGCCTTTAGCTAAAGGGGGAGCAAAATACGCCGTAGTTGCGGTTGATTACTTCACCAAATGGGCTGAGGCTGAGCCCCTTGCAACGATTACAACAAAAAAAGTGATCAACTTCGTGGTACGCAACATCATCTGCCGGTTTGGTCTCCCGCATACTATTATCACCGATAATGGAGCCCAATTCGACAGTGCTGAATTCAAGGACTTCTGTCTGCGATTTGACATCCATAAGAGATTCTCTGCAGTAGCGCACCCCCAAGCGAATGGTCAGGTCGAGGCCGTCAATAAGGTTATCAAGTCTATATTGAAGAAAAGATTGGAGAAAGCCGAGGGCAAGTGGGTTGATGAACTACCAATGGCTCTGTGGGCGTACAGAACGACTCACAAAACTGCGACCGGACACACCCCTTTTTCTCTATCCTATGGCTCTGAAGCAGTTATTCCAGTCGAAATGGAAGTTCACTCTCACCGTGTGACATACTACGACCCGAAAACGAATGCTATACTACTTGCTGAATCCCTAGATCTTCTAGATGAGAAGCGTGAAGAAGCCGATGTGAGGGCAGCTGCATATCGAGGTCGAGTCGCTCGAATGTACAACGCCAAGGTCCGCCCACGAACTTTTGAACACGGCGACCTGGTACTCAAGAGAATTTATCTGGTTCCTTCGCACATAAACCCAAATTGGGAAGGGCCGTATATGATTTCACAGAAGCTCAGAGATGGCACATTCAAGTTATCAACCGTTGATGGTCTCACTTTACCAAGAGCCTGGAATAGCGGAAGCCTCCGTCACTACTACATCTGACAGGCTTTACTTATCTATTTTTTATCAATTTCTTCCTTAGCATTTTGTTTTCGCATTTTGAAATTGGAACTTGTAATAAGGCAACTAATTTTGCCATGTTTCTTTCGTTTCAGCAATAAAATGCCATCTCTTCGAGCCAAAAGTTATGATTCACTGAAAATAACACATAATATCACGTTCCACGAAGAGCTAAATTCCATCGCACGATGGGATTTATTCAAATAGGGAGTAACTGTGATACGACCAGTCACTCACTAAATGAGACCCGAGCTCGGGGGCAAAATACAATACCAGCATTCACAGGGATTGATACACGACAATCCTTCTGCTAACTCGGAATTCTCAGAGTATGAATTGGAGTATAAACATTCCATAATTCGTTCCCGGAGTGCGAACGGACTCCAACTTCCCAGAGTGTGAATTGGAGTATAAACATTCCATAATTCGTTCCCGGAGTGCGAACGGACTCCAACTTCCCAGAGTGTGAATTGGAGTATAAACATTCCATAATTCGTTCCCGGAGTGCGAACGGACTCCAACTTCCCAGAGTGTGAATTGGAGTATAAACATTCCATAATTCGTTCCCGGAGTGCGAACGGACTCCAACTTCCCAGAGTACGAATTGGAGTATAAACATCAAATCAGTCGTTCCCAGAGTGTGAACGAATTCCTAAAAAGCCCAAATAGGTGTGTCTGACCACCTATCGGCTAACTCCAACTTCCCACAGCGTAAACTGGAGTATAAACAATCCATAATTCGTTCCCAGAGTGCGAATGGACTCCAACTTTCCAGAGTACGAATTGGAGTATAAACATCTAATCCAGATTCCCGAAGCGCGAATCGAAGTACAAACAACAATTCGAAGTTCCCGAAATACGGGCCGAGATGTCAACATCAACTCCCAATTCCCATAGCGTGAAGTGGAGTATAAATATTTATTCCAAGTTCCCAGAGCGTGAACCATATTCCAAACACCGGTAACTCTCAGATTCCTAGAATGCCGGACAGATTATCGATCTCAAATTGTTATAAGTCCCCAAAAGGGGGGCATGTGCCCAAGATTTGCAATAAACGCATTCAGCCGCCAGAATATAAGTACGATTCCCCGCAACTGAGGGGCAAAAAGCTGGGTGTTAATCACTGGCTTAAGTGATAATATATTCAAAATCCGACTCATTCCTTAAATCACGACACGAAGCTATATAAATACTGAGCAGATAGAAAACAAATACTGCAAACCATTTAAGTAAAAGGAAACGAATAATTTTCCATTTCATCAGCCAACAAAAACAGGTTTGATTACATAGCAAGTATAGATGTTTCGATTAAGTGGAGGCCGAATCCACACATACACATAGCCCAAAAAGAACAAGAGAAAAGATAAAATAATTGCTGTTCAAGAAGCTCACTCTTTCTTCCTCCGGTGCTTCTTCCTCGGAGTCGAGCCGGTAGACCCACTGCCTGGCTTCCTGCGAGACTTTTTGCCTTTCTTGGGAACGTCCTCCGGGTCTGGCATAATATCGACATCTTCCTCAGAACTGGAAGGAATGGAGATCCTTTTATGAGGGCGAACCGAAGGCATGGGAGCAGTAACAGATACTTGTTCAGCAACACTCGAGACGGTTACCGTGCCACCAGGAGAAATCATCATTAGAGAAGATAAGCTTGAGGGAACGGCGTCACCATCGGGACCAACTGTCACTGTCTTGGCCATCTCGGCACTTATCTCTGCCAAAATCTCCTCCTCTCGAGACAGTTGAGCTGCGCTAGGTACGCCAGTGGTCGTCACAATCGAACTAGAGATTGGAGCAGCTCCGCTCGTCGCAAAAGAGAGGTCAGGCATGGGATCAAGAGGGTGACCAAATAGCTCTTCAAACATTTGAACGTTGAATGACATCGATCCCCCCTCTCCTATGTCACCAACCATAGCAGCGGTTGAGATCGCCTCAGTGACAACAACTCCATGCGTGGGATATAAAGCCGAAAGAACAGGGGGTACGGGTGCGGCACCCTCGGTCACTGAACAACAGGAATAAGAGCTATCAGACCAGGAAATCCCCTCGAAAATCAACGCTCTAAAACATAAGGAGAATGATCAAAGTACCTACTTTACCTTGCCTTGGAGCTTGAGCAAGCTCGGGGACAAAAGTCTTGACCGAAGACAGTTCCGGTTGGTCCGGATTGTAGGCTGGAATAGCTTGCGGATCAACCACAGCAACAGCTTCGGATGAAGTCGAAACAGGGACTTCAGTATTCTCGCTATGGTGCACAATATCCGAACCTTCGCCAACCTCCGTTTGATGGACGCCAAGTCTTTCTTTTTCAACAGAAATGATTGCTTCATGAAGGGTCCTCCTCTCATCCTCGCTGAGCAGACGCGACTCAAGCACAAACTCATCTAATACCGAATCCGGACAAGGTAACCTCTTGTTTTCCACCAATTTCTTCCAAGCATTGTAGAGAGGCATCGAGTAATCCCCTAGCCAGGAGAGGTTTCTATGCTCCAATACATTGGCATTATATGTGTCCAAGAGATCGTCGAATTCGGCCTCCATCTTGAACCTCTCTGCTTGGACTCTCTCCTCCACCTCCGATTCAACCTCCTTAACCCTTGCAATTGCCGCATCGCGCTCAGCTCGGAAAGATACAACCTGCTCACACGCTTCTTGCGCAGCCACGTTCGCGTCGTCCTTTTCTTTATTCATATCAGCAAACTTAGCCTTTAGCACCTCTAGTTCCTCAATTGCCGCATCGCGCTCAGCTCGGAAAGATACAGCCTGCTCACACGCTTCTTGCGCAGCCACGTTCGCGTCGTCCTTTTCTTTATTCATATCAGCAAACTTAGCCTTTAGCTCCTCTAGTTCCTTGACTGCCGCATCCCGCTCAGTTTCAACATTCTTGTATCGGTGGCCTAAGTCTTCAACTAAAGTACAATGTGCCTGTTGAATTTTCGCCATCTCAGCTAATGTCTCATCAACCTTCTTTAACGACTCGACCTCGGCCTTGCGGGAAGATTCCGCCTCAGATTGGAGTATGTCGACAATGCGACTCTTTTGAGCCAAGTCGGCTTCCAGCTTCTCGATGATTTGGGCCCGATCGAAGGCAGCTTTGGAAGCCTTCACAGCCGCTTTGTACCATTCTTTGTACTGAGCAAAAAAGTCACGAGTGTAGCTGAGCGCCGTGGTCGCGGCATCATCGGGAATTCTTTTGAGATTGGGAGGAAAAATACAAGCATCAAAGCAAATCTCTGGGAAATCTTTCCTCAATTGAGCAAGCCTGATGGCCCCTTCGCCAGAAGACTCAATAAGGGTCTCCTCCACAGACGTAGACGTTGCAACCTCAGTTCGAGGACGAGGTGGCTCGAGCCTCGAAACTTGCAAAGATGATTGATGTCGTAGAGGCTCGGATACTTGGACGTAACTTCGGGATGGCGGTGGAGATCGAGATGGGGAGCGATGTCTACGATCTCTGTCTGATCGTTCCTGGCTAGAGTAACCACGGTGATGATCCTTTGCATGATACTCCTGGCCATATTGCCTCCGGTCGCGATCGCAATCGAGGCCTCCACGCCGAGATTCATAATAGGTTGAGGGGTGATGCACTCTCCGGAGTTTGTCCAATGTGGTCTGACGGCCAGCCATATTACCTGGAAAAGAGATGCAGTTTGGTTAAGTGCCAGGCAAAATCGATATGGCAAGTGAAGCAGTCATGTAGTGTCGTGAAAGTGTATGCAAATGTGCAAAGCCCCCGACCAACCAGAAGTATCGGCTGCACTAACGAGTAAAAGCTCGCTTATGTCTAACGCTTCCCGGAGCTCAACCAACCCGGACTCGTGATAAAGAGAAACGCATTCGGGGATGGGAACATCATCCAGTCCTGTGAAAATGTTTCCTGGTTGACAAAGAACGGAGTCAGAAGAAATAATTCCAAGGATCAAGTGAGACACGGTTACAGACTTCCGTCTCTTAAATTTAGGAACAACAGCCTTGCCTTTCCGCTTTTTTCTTGCTTGGGGAAAGTCAGCCGCTAGTCCGGTGTCAGTAGGCGTCCTCTCATCATCGCTCATTTCTCTTATCGCTACACCGGTTTTCTTCTTTGCCCTCGAAGCCGATTTCACCAACCCCTTAACGACAATACTCTGGTTCGTCTCAATTAAACCCACCATCCTTAAGTTATCATCAGTTAAGACCGAGTCAATGTGCCGCAAATCACCCAGAAAATCTTGTAAACTTCGGATGACGTTTATGTATTGACCGCCGTCTGGCCTTGATATGATAGCTGTAAGAAAAACACCTGATGTCAGTTCGAGTGTCGACAATAACTATTAAAGAAGGCTTACATATTTTACGGCACTCACGTCTGGACAGCCATCGCCTAGCGAATCCTGGGGGGCATCGGACAAAAAACCATTCATTCTTAAAGTAACTAAGTCTGGTCCAGGCTCCCGTCACAACCTGGCAGTTTCTAACTGCTTCCAGAAAGGTGAAAGATGGACTATCACCCCTGCTCTAGAAATTGAATATGTGTCTAATCTCAGCTGGCCTAGGCGGACGAAAAAGGCAGTCCATGAACAAAATGAAAACACTGTTCAGCAACGCGTGCCTGTTGGGGTGAAGTTGTGCGGGAGCGATTCCAATAAACGATAGCATCTCCTTGATATATTGATTAAACGGAGGAAGGGTTCCAGCCGCACAGGCATGGCGATAGAAAGCAGTGTAACCCTCGGGCGGATTATGAGGTCTATCATCAACTCCAGGAAGCAAAACGTCATCCAAGGATAAGTTATGTTTCGAACATATCCGACCTAATAATGCTCCAGAAATATTGGATCGGACGGAGTCTATGGGATCCTCGATAAGTAAGGCCTCCGGCAATTCGTCCGGAGCAGGATCTATTACTTCAGGAAGGATCTCTGGAATTTCTAGCACTGGATGAAGCAAGCTTTGTAACTCTTGTTGTTCAGAACCCGAAGACTCCATAATTAACTAACTCACGAGAAGGCAGCGTAAAATACAAAGAAAACCCGTATATTCCCCGGTGTGAAGTATATGAATGTGTCGTGCAGTGCAAGTGCATAACTAAAGCAAATTTTAAAAGATTGGAACGCGAAGTCCGAACGACAAAACTTTGGAATCAAAAAACGAAAACGACCGTCATCGCTGACCGTCACTTTCACGTCACTCCAATACTACTGGCCAATTCAAGTATGAATTCGTTATATGTATTTGAGTTATGGTGCCATCGACGAGCTCCAAAAAAAAAAAAGACAGGTCAGGTCAACTTTAGTCGTGCAAGGCCGAAGCTCGTCGGAATCAAGTATGCTAAAAATCTAGTAAGTTCGTCAGAGTCCGATTTAAAGTTGGTCGTAGTTCGGCGGTTGGAACAAATCGAAGGAGTGGAAGTTCCAGAAGCAAGAACGTTCGAATCGATCGACTCGATTCGACACGAGTCGGATCGATGAACTTCGAATCGGCGCGCCCCAATGCCACGTAGTCCGACTCGACGAAACCTGGGAACGGAAGAGCAGTTCGAACCCATGAAACCCCACCTGACTTCGAACCGATCGAAGACGAACTCCTTCGAATCCGTCAAGAGCAGTTCGAACCCATGGAATCCCACCTGACTTCGAATCGGTCGAGGTCGAACTCCTTCGAATCCATCAAGAGCGGTTCGAATCCATGGAGTTTCATCTGACTTCGAATCGATCGGAGTTGAACCCCTTCGAATCGATGCACGTATCATTGCTTCGAATCGATCAGTAGTGAGCGCCTTCGAATCGATCAGAATATCGCCGTTTCGAATCGATCACCGCAAGTCTTTGTTCTTGTTCTCCTGCAATCATCGATTCGAAGCTACACACTCAAAGCCAACTCGAATAGCTCACCCCTGGATCGATGCAAAGATAGTGAAAGACAGCACTCTGATCGATACGACTCAAATGTTCGCATTCCTCAGTTCCATGGAGTCGACCTACGTCATTCAAATCTCACCACTCTCCAAAATTTCCAGAAGAAGGGATTGAACCAATGCCGAAGAGTTCCAATTTCTATCATTCTCAACTCGTATCGACCCCTTGGTTACCTGATTTGGTTTGGTTACAAATGGAAGCTTGAAGGAATTTGATCGATTCGTGAAATCCCTCGTTTGATTTGGCTCTGGGAAATTGATTCGAAGAAGCAGCTAAAGCAATGGTAAAAAGTAAAAAGTGAAAATGGAGTCAGCCTCGTGTATTTATATGGATTCCAAAAAGGGATTAGTGTCACTTCAACTCCCATCGATTCGAACGACCACTTTCGAATCCATCAGAGGTTTCGAATCCATCGAAGTGTCGAATCCATCAGAAGTTTCGAACCCATCAGAAGTTTCGAATCCATAGAAGTTTCGAATCCATCAGAAGTTTCGAATCCATCAGAAGTTTCGAATCCATCAGAAGCTTCGAATCCATAGAAGTTTCGAGTCCATCAGAAGTTTCGAATCCATCAGGAGCTTCGAATCCATAGAAGTTTCGAATCCATCAGAAGTTTCGAATCCATAGAAGTTTCGAATCCATCAAAAGCTTCAAATCCATAGAAGTTTCGAGCCCATCAGAAGTTTCGAATCCATCAGGAGCTTCGAATCCATAGAAGTTTCGAATCCATCAGAAGCTTCGAATCCATAGAAATTTCGAGTCCATCAGAAGTTTCGAATCCATCAGGAGCTTCGAATCCATAGAAGTTTCGAATCCATCAGAAGTTTCGAATCCATAGAAGTTTCGAATCCATCAGAAGTTTCGAATCCATAGAAGTTTCGAATCCATCAGAAGTTTCGAATCAATCAGAAGTTTCGAATCCATCAGAAGCTTCGAATCCATAGAAGTTTCGAGTCCATCAGAAGTTTCGAATCCAACTAAGCTTCGAATCCAACTAAGTTTCGAATCCATCAGAAGTTTCGAATCCACCTAAGCTTCGAATCCATCAGAGGCAACATCGAATCCATCGCAGCACCGAATCCCTTCTAAGCTTCGAATCCAGCAAAACGGCATCGATACGAGGCAACATCGATTCGAAAGCCATCAATTCATACAATCATAACTTCGAATCCATCAAAAACCACTGATAAACAACACTTTGACTTGAATCTAAAATCGATTCAGGAGAAAATCGGGACAGAATTCGGCAGCGAACAAAAACCGACATGACTCGTGGACGCACGACGTTAACAAGGGCGAAGCTAATAAATGTGTACACATATCGAACTAACATTCGATTTTGAACATTTACAGGGACCAAATATTCACCCTGTTGCAACAACGAC
Organism: Allium cepa; assembly: GCA_030765085.1. Lineage (NCBI taxonomy): Eukaryota > Viridiplantae > Streptophyta > Magnoliopsida > Asparagales > Amaryllidaceae > Allium > Allium cepa. Next base: position 27,720,350 of record CM060943.1, on the reverse strand, counting down.
AGCCAACGATCAAGCGCAATCACACAGCAATCAACCATATCAAGGCAAGGTTACGGCAATACGACATATGAGTTTCAACGAAAAGAGAGCAATAATTTTCAGAATAAAATGGCGACTATTCAAAGCACGTCATGTTCCCACAAGACGTACTTTGGGGGGCAAAATGTTATCCCGCTTTTTGGGCAAAAGCCGTGACACCAAAAGATTGGTCAAAGACAAAAGACAGTCGCCTCAGAGATTGATCGCACTTCACTCCGCTATGGATATCGATGAATTCTGTCCGAGTCCGGATCGGGCCACAATTGATAGGGCATAACAAGAAAGACCATAGAAGCCACCAATTCAAATTTCAAGTCAATCCGAGGTCGTATGCTCAAGTTATGATGGATTCAAGTTAAGAGAAGGCACAAGGCTCGGTTCGAACCCACCATGTTCGAAACCATCTGTTTCGAACCCATCATGTTCGAACCCATCACAGAAGCCTTGCTTCGAATCCATCATAAACGCCCTACTTCGAATCCATCAGGGGCGTGCCTCCTTTCGAATCCATCAGAGGCTTCGAGTCCATCAGAGTCTTCGAATCCATCACTGCTTCGTATCCATCTAAGCTTCGAATCCATCAGAGGGGGATACGCTTCGAACCAACGACTTCACCTAGCCTCGAATCCATCAGCCAGTGCATGCTTCGGATCCATCAACTTCGACTCCATCGGCCTCGCATCCATCGGTTTCGAATCCATCTACACTGCCTTCGCATACGTAAACACGATTTCGAAACATACGAAGTCGAATCATATGGATTCGAACCCATGGGTTCGAACCATATGGATTCGAACCATATGGATTCGAACCATATGGATTCAAACCATATGGATTCGAAACAGTTGGGTTCGAATGAATCAATCCGTCCAAAATGAAGAAACAGTGTCGTACGACCTTTAGAAATGGGTGCATGGATTGGAAACGGTGCAGTACCATGGTGCACCACTCTCCAGCGATGGTAAATCATAGACCAGCCACGGGAATTCCCTTTTACAGAAAAATCCACGTGACGAAAAAATGAAGGGTAAAAAACTTCCGTGACCCGATTGAGGTTCGGATAGGATTTTTTGGGTATGAAACTAACCAGCGATGGCTGAAAGCCGTCATAGCTATAGAACTCACAGATACCTTCGTTTTGACAGGTTATGGCTCCCGTAACTCTAAACGAGCTAAGAGTTATGGCGCTCCGAAGAATCGATATACATAGGGTGCAACATCTACGGTGCAAGGTGCGACATCCGTCCAAAATGACGAAACAGTGCGTACGACCTTTAGAAATGGGTGCATGGATTGAAAACGGTGCAGTACCATGGTGCACCACTCTCCAGCGTTGGTAAATCATAGACCAGCCACGGGGATCCCGTTTTACAGAAAAAATCCACGTGACGAAAAAACGAAGGGTAAAAAACTTCCATGACCCGATTGAGGTTCGGATAGGATTTTTTAGGTATGAAACTAAGCAGTGACGGCTGAAAGCGGTCATAGCTGTAGAACTCACAAATACCTTCGTTTTGACTGGTTGTGGCTCCCGTAACTCTAAACGAGCCAAGAGTTATGGCGCTCCGAAGAATCGATATACATAGGGTGCAACATCTACGGTGCAAGGTGCAACATCCGTCCAAAATGACGAAACAGTGCGTACGACCTTTAGAAATGGGTGCATGGATTGAAAACGGTGCAGTACCATGGTGCACCACTCTCCAGCGTTGGTAAATCATAGACCAGCCACGGGGATCCCGTTTTACAAAAAAAATCCACGTGACGAAAAAACGAAGGGTAAAAAACTTCCATGACCCGATTGAGGTTCGGATAGGATTTTTAGGGTATGAAACTAACCAATGATGGCTGAAAGCTGTCACAGCTGTAGAACTCACAGATACCTTCGTTTTGACTGGTTGTGGCTCCCGTAACTCTAAACGAGCCAAGAGTTATGGCCCTCTGAAGAATTGATATCCATAGGGAGCAACAACTACGGTGCAAGGTGCAACATCCGTCCAAAATGAAGAAACAGTGTCGTACGACCTTTAGAAATGGGTGCATGGATTGGAAACGGTGCAGTACCATGGTGCACCACTCTCCAGCGATGGTAAATCATAGACCAGCCATGGGAATTCCCTTTTACAGAAAAATCCACGTGACGAAAAAATGAAGGGTAAAAAACTTCCGTGACCCGATTGAGGTTCGGATAGGATTTTTTGGGTATGAAACTAACCAGCGATGGCTGAAAGCCGTCATAGCTATAGAACTCACAGATACCTTCGTTTTGACAGGTTATGGCTCTCGTAACTCTAAACGAGCCAAGAGTTATGGCCCTCCGAAGAATCGATATCCACAGGGTGCAACATCTACGGTGCAAGGTGCAACATCCGTCCAAAATGACGAAACAGTGCCGTACGACCTTTAGAAATGGGTGCATGGATTGGAAACGGTGCAGTACTACGGTGCACCACTCTCCAGCGTTGGTAAATCATAGACCAGCCACGGGGATCCCGTTTTACAGAAAAAATCCACGTGACGAAAAAACGAAGGGTACAAAACTTCCATGACCCGATTGAGGTTCGGATAGGATTTTTTGGGTATGAAACTAACCAGTGACGGCTGAAAGCTGTCATAGCTGTAGAACTCACAAATACCTTCGTTTTGACTGGTTGTGTAACGACCCGTATTTTACGTGTCGATAAATCGTAGGATTTGCAGGTCGTTAGTGTTGTTGTGTTGTCTCTAGCCTAAGTCATTCAGAATTGGGTCGTATAGGGGCATGAGTCGTGACCGACTTAGTGCCTAGGTCGCATGATAGCTTGAGTCGAGCGGCCGAGTTAGGATGGTGACCGACCTATAGTAAGTCGTAGCCGACTTAGGAGGTGAGACAAGGTAATGGGTTAAGGCTTGAGTCGTAACCGACTCATAGAATGGGTTGTGTATGAGTGACCGACTTATAGAAGCAACGGTTTATGGGGTTTGCCGAGTTAAGAGTTGGAGTGTTGGAACGACCTAAGTTAGTGGCCGACTTATAGGGAACCGACTCAAGTGTTGAGTCGCGCTCGAGTTAATAGAGTCTTAAGTCGTTAACGACTCATAGGGGACCGGCTCAAAGAGGGGTTGCGGTTTAGAATGTTGGCCGAGATAAGGAAGCGACCGACTTAAGAGTTTCTCGAGTTAAAACGTTGTCGACTTAAGGAGGTTGGTAGTTTAAGAATTGCCGACTCATAGTATTAGGGCTTAGGTCGTGGGGTCCTGAGTCGGTAGGGGTTTGGGTCGGCATGGCGTTATTCCATGTGTCGTTAGGTCGGTGGGCCGACTTAGTGGATAAGTCGTTGGGGACTTAGGCTTTTGAGTCGTGTCTCGAGGGATAAGGATTAGGCTTAGGTCGGCAGGGATAAGTCGTGTGACCTTCTTGCTGTGATGAGTCGGTAGAATTTAAGTCGGCATTGGTTGAGTCGGTAGGAAGTAGGTTGGCACTTGGTTGAGTCGTAAGTCGACATCTGGGAGTATATGTTGTGTAGTTGAGTCGGTAGGTGCTAGGTCGTGAGTCGGCAAGGGATGAGTCGGGGGCGACTCAGGAGTTGGGTCGGCGGCGACTTAGGACGGCCGAGACAAGGAGGTTTCAGCCTATAAATAGAGGCGTTCGGCTCACTTTTTGGCACCGGTTTTTGAAGCGACGAAGTGCTGCCATTTTGAAGACTTGTCTACAACATTTCTTCATCTTCTTTTCTCCATTCCAATCAAGTGTTAGCATCCATCCAAGATCGAAGATCGAGATTGAAGATCCAAGTGTCCAAGTTGAAGATCTTCATCCGTTCAAGCTAGATTTCATCGTTTTGAGTGAGATTTTTGCCGGATCAAGCCGTGATCTTCGCTGTCCAGATCTGAAGTGTTTAGATTTTGAGGTGTTTGGGTGATTTGGTGAGTGGTAGTTATCTCTCACGCGGATCCAAAGGAGTATATTGGATTGGTGACTTGTTTATGTGTTAAAGTTAACGTTTTCTCCCATTTTCCTTAAGTCTGCATGTAGATCCATCATGTTTGAAGATGTTTATCTATAGAAGTTATTTATCAAGTATTAGAAACAAAACCCATGTTTTAGATTTGATAGATCTATGCTAAAAACCATGATTTCATATGTGTTAGACTTTTGCTCATTTAATTACGAAATTGCCATTATGAATGATTTTGTTTGATAGATCTTGTTTGAATGCTTGAATGTTTGAATGTATGATAGATTTGATTGATCCAAGTTAGCTTGTAGTTGATTTGGAACAAGATGGTTGAAGATGATTCAAAAGCTAAGTGGAAAGGCTCTTGAATGTTGAAAGCTGCCGATGGCATATGAAGCGGATGTGGAAGCTCATATGGTTGGATTCGATGATGATGGACTTTGCCATGATGCGAAGAGGCGAAGTATGAGATCGAGATAGGACTTTGCCATGTGTGAGGAGGCAAGCCATGATGTTAAGATGAGACTTTGCTATGATGCGATGAAGCAAAGTGTGAAGTTGAGATGGAACGGGTCACGATGACGTTCCAAGCACGGGTCATGACGACGTGCAAAGTTATGTTGATAACTCGGTGATATGGTTCGAGTTTTGAATGGATAATGGATGGCTTGAGAGGCGCTTGAGCTAGTGTGGGAATAGTCGTCGAGGAGGATGACTAGGAGGCTGAGACTTCATCGTTGTTGAAGGTTCTAGCATGCTCAAAGCAAGAGTACGTTGGGCGGCATTGATATCCCAAGCACGGGCTACGACGACGTGCTAGTACTCTGGGCAGCATTGATATCCTAGGCACGGGTCACGATGACGTGCGGAGTCATGTCTAGAACCGGGGTTTACCATTAGCCCTTGACTGACGGATGAAATAATGTGCCGTTCATTCAACTAACGATGAAATCGAGGCAATGATAACAGTGATAGCCAGAGTCATGGATGTTTGGATGTTTGGTTGTATTATCATTCGGTCTCAAGAGCGGTGTTTTCTGGGTGCTTATCTGATCTTGGTTTAGGCCTTGGGGGTTTGTATTTTGGAAAACATCGTCCTTGACTCGAGTGGTTATTGCTTTACCTTACTTGTCTGCTATGTTTTGTTTACTTCTCCTTAGTGTGTGTCTGGGGGCTATCACTGTAGAAAGAGGTGGAGTGGGATGGTTTGGTTCCTATTCCTTTTATCCCTTATGCTCTTTTGGTATGTTTGATAGTTAATTTACTGCTCACTAAGACTTTGTCTGACTCAAGGTTTTATGTCTCCTCTTATTACCTTGGGCTGTCCATCCATGTTGGGATGGGCAGACTAGGTAGCAGGTGACAGGTGCTGTTCTTGGAGTTCTACGCTGAAGATGACGAAGACGAGCAGGAGGCTTTGCATATTAGTTTTCTTACTATATGTACTGGGTATCCGCTGCTATATTTGGTTGAGTGTTTTGTAGTGAGGCTTTCATGTATGGATTTGTTGAGACGATTGTATAAAACTGCTATGTTGCTTATATGATGATGTTATGTTCTATAGAGCTTCACTTCATTATATTTCTCTATTGTATTTTATCCATGCGCTGTGAGTTGTACGATAGAGATTATACGATTTTATTTTACCCCGACTATCGTCCATGGCTGCCTGGCACACCTTTCAGCGCAATATTTCCTTGTTTTGGTGCGGGAGTCATGGGCGGTCGTCACATTTGGTATCAAAGCTTTGGTTAATCGATTTTAGCCAACGCTCGCTGACGTAACTACGTATGAGAGACGTAATTGTATTTTGATGGATGATTACTATATATAATATAGTAGTTTAGATGGATTTGAACTCCTTATGCAGTTGTTTCTTAAGGTGTCCTAATCATTCTTTTTACAGATATTAAGAATGTGTCGAAGTGAGAGACAAGCTGCGAGGGATAGTCGAGCTGCTAGGGAAGCTGTTGATTATGGAGCTATGTTCGAAGCTATGATGACTTCTATCATGAGGAGGGTACCAGCTTCAGGATCTTCTGTGGATGTGGGAGTTCAAGTCCAAGCTCCGAGACCGGTGGATTTTGCCAAGCTTTGCAAGGATTATACGTCTCTTGGAGGAAAAGCTTTCTTGGGAACAGAGTCGACTATTGAGGTGCAGAGATGGATTGATTCTTGTCGAAGAATCTTTGGTGATCTGGAAATTGATGATGCAACCAAGAGGAAGCTTGCATCGAGACAGCTTCAGGGAAGAGCTGCTGATTGGTGGAATTCTATTACTATAGATACACCAGAAGAAGAGATTACTTGGGAGCAATTCCAAGTCAGATTCGAGGCCAAGTTCATCTCCACTGTTCAGAAGTCTGCTTTGTTCAAAAGGTTTGTGGAGCTCAAGCAAGGAGGGAGGCCTGTTCTTGAGTATATTTCTGAGTTCGAAGCTTTGTCTAAGTATGCCAGATCATATATTGACTCTCCCTACCAGAAGAATGAAAAGTTTGTGACTGGTTTGGATGCTTATCTGGGAAGGCAGTTAGTGGATCATCTGGACGATCCATTTGAGAAGCTAGTGGAGAAAGCTTTGAGGCATGAGAGTTTGTTCCCTAAGGAAAGTTCTGTTGTTGCTGTAACCAGGGAAGAGCTCAAACCTCAGCAGGGTGGAAATAAGAAAAGGAAGCAGCAACAGCAGAAGGGAAAGAATGGCCAGAAGAAGCTCAAAACGCGAAGTGACTTGTTTCAACTGCCAACAGAAAGGTCACTTCTCCAGGGATTGCAAGAATCCGAAGGTGGCAGTGAAGTGCCACAACTGTGATAAGCTGGGGCATATTATGAAGAATTGTCCGGAACCGCTGAGGGAAAAGCAGATTGTGAAAGCTTATGCTTTGGGAGCTGTTCCATCATCTTCAAAAGCTCCTACTGCTGTAGAAAAGGGGAAGAGTGTGGTGGTTCAAGGTACTCTTTCTATTTGTGGTGTTCCAGTTAGAGTGTTGTTTGATACTGGAGCGTCGCATTCTTTTGTTTGTGATGATTTGGTAGGCCGGTTGGGTTTGAAACCGGATATTGTTGATAGGCCATTGGTTGTGACTAATCCAGTTGGGGGTTCGTCATGTTTGTGTATGATATGCCATGGTCTAGTTGTATCGAGTCATGATTGCTCGTTTGTTTGTGATTGCTTTGTTCTGAACTTTGCGGGGTTCGGAATTATTTTGGGTATGGACTGGCTTAGGAAGTATGCGGCTAGGATTGATTGTGAGAGGCTGGAGGTGACAGTCGGGAATGTGGATGGGCGAAAGGTTGTGATACGATGTAAGCATGAAGAAGGCGTCTTCATGAGCTTCATGTATTCGCTGGTTGTTCCACGGGATGGACTGTCATCGGTGCCTATTGTGAATGGATTTGAGGATGTCTTTGACGAAGTCAAAGGGTTGCCGCCGCATAGGGAGATCGAGTTTCGTATCGATCTAGTTGAGGGAGCCAGACCTGTTGTGATGCCTCTTAGGCGGATGGCACCGAGGGAGCAGCAAGAGCTGAAGGTGCAAGTTGATGGTCTTTTACGGAAAGGATTCATTCGGAGAAGTGTGTCCGAATGGGGTGCGCCCGTTGTGTTCGCAACCAAAGCGGATGGATCGTTGAGGTTGTGTGTTGATTATCGTGAGCTGAATAAGGTGACTAAGAAGAACAAGTATCCATTGCCGAGAATAGATGACTTGTTTGATCAGCTTCACGAGGCTAAGGTGTTTTCTCAGATGGATTTGGCAACGGGATTTCACCAGTTGAGAGTGGCGAGGGATAGTGTGCCAAAGACTGCTTTCAGGACACCGTCCGGTTTTTATGAGTGGCTGGTAATGCCGTTTGGATTGACTAACGCGCCAGCATATTTTGTGGATCTTATGAATAGAGTGTTCAGAGATCAGTTGAATAAGTTCGTGCTTGTGTTCGTGGATGATATTTTGGTTTATTCCAGAACTGAGGAAGAGCACAAGACGCACTTGAGAATTGTTTTGGAAATCTTGCGGAAACATCAGCTGAAGGCTAAGTTTTCGAAGTGTCACTTCTGGAAGAGTGAAGTGAGGTTCTTAGGCCATGTTATCTCTGGGAATGGAATAGCGGTTGATCCCGCTAAGGTGGCAGCAATCCAGGATTGGGTTAGACCTAAGAATGCATCTGATGTGAGAAGTTTTCTTGGATTAGCAGGATATTATCGTCGGTTTATCAAAGACTTTTCCAAGATAGCTGCACCGTTGACAGGATTGACGAAAAAGAACCAAGTGTTCAGATGGGATGATGAGTGTGAGCAAGCTTTCGTAATCCTGAAGGAGCGACTGACGAGTGCTCCTGTTTTGACTATTCCGAGTGGGAATGATGAGATGGTGGTTTACACCGACGCATGTGGCACTGGACTTGGAGCAGTGCTAATGCAGAAGGATAAAGTTGTTGCGTATGCTAGTCGACAACTGAAGCCGCATGAAAGGAATTATCCGACTCATGATTTGGAGTTAGCGGCGATTGTGTTTGCTTTGATGATGTGGAGACACTATCTATTGGGAGTTAGATTCGAGTTGTTCACAGATCATAAGTCGTTGAAGTATCTGTTCTCCCAAAAGGATTTGAATCTTCGACAGCAAAGGTGGCTAGAGTTCTTAGCATCGTATGATTTTGGTATAGCCTATACTCCGGGAAAAGGTAACGCAGTGGCTGATGCGTTAAGTCGAAGACATGCAGGTTTGGGAGCCATGTTTTCGGAATGGAAGAGTCTCGAGTATTTGGCTGAGTTTGACTTCAGGCCTAGATGTGAATTGGAACCTGAGTTGTTGGCAAACTTATCGATAAGGCCTACTCTTGTGGAAAGGATTGGTGAGAGCCAAAGGCGAGACGATAAGCTTGTCAAGATTATCCGTGATTTGGAATCCGGATTGGACCCAAAGAATGATAAGGGATTCGAGGCCGATCGAGAGGGTTGGCTTCGAAAACAAGGACGATTGGTTGTTCCCGATATAGATGGGTTGAGAGATGAGGTTCTGAGGGAAAGTCATCACTCGAAGTTGACAATCCATCCAGGTGGTAATAAGATGTATCGGGATATGAAGAGGGCTTATTACTGGGAAGGTATGAAGAAAGATGTTGGAAATTTTATTTCCAAGTGTATGAACTGCCAGTTGGTGAAAGCTGAGCAGAAGAAGCCCAGTGGACTACTTCAGCCATTAGAGGTTCCTACGTGGAAGTGGGAGCAAGTATCGATGGATTTTATCGATGGTCTACCTAGGACAAGAGCAGGGAATGAAGGGATTTGGGTCATAGTAGATCGTTTGACTAAGAGTGCAAGATTCATTCCAGTTCGATCGACTAGGACTGCATCGAAGTTGGCTGAATTGTATGTGAAGTGGATTGTTCGATTCCATGGTGTTCCGAAGAGTATAGTGAGCGATCGAGACCCATTGTTCACTAGTGGATTTTGGAAGAGCTTCCAGGAAGTTTTGGGAACCAAGTTGTGTTTGAGTACAGCTTATCACCCTCAAACAGATGGTCAGACTGAGAGAGTCAACCGGGTTTTGGAAGATCTTCTTAGAGCATGTGTTTTGGACTTCGGAGGATCATGGGAAGATCACCTTCATTTGGTGGAGTTTGCATATAATAACAGTTATCAGTCGAGTATTGGTATGGCACCATATGAGGCATTATATGGAAGACCGTGTAACTCTCCGACATGTTGGTTGGAAACCGGAGAAAAGCTGATACTTGGGCCAGAAATGATTAGACAGACTTCGGATTGTATAGAGATCATTCGGCAAAGAATGAAGGCAGCCCAAGATCGTCAGAAAAGTTATGCCGACAATCGTCGAAAGGATTTGGAATTCGACGTAGGTGATATGGTTTTTGTGAAGATTTCTCCATTGAAGAATGTTATAAGATTTGGGAAGAAAGGAAAGTTGACTCCAAGATTTGTTGGACCATTCCCGATTATCGAGCGAATTGGAAAGCTCGCTTATAGATTGGAGTTACCGGAAAAGATGGCGGGTGTGCACAATGTTTTTCATGTATCTTACCTACGGAAGTATGTGCACGACCCAACTACGGTGGTTACTGCTGATAGCTGTGAAGACTTAGAGGTTGATCCAGTGGTTACGAGACCTCGTAAGCCGCTTCGTATTGTTGAAACCGATACGAAACAGCTTAGGAGGAAGACGATTACGTTGCTCAAGGTACAATGGAGTGATGATGTTAACGACTGTACATGGGAGGAGGAAGAGAGGATGAAGGCATCTCATCCCGGACTCTTCGAGGTATGGCCCTAAAGTGTCGTGACATCTCATGAATTTGTAGCTTGTTCTAAGTCTTAGAATTCTGCATGCTAGGCTAGAATTGGTTGCATGGTTTGTTGATTGCTATGGATGGTAGGCATGCGGAATATCTTTGATTGCTGTTGTTTGCTTGGAATTTCGGGGGCGAAATTCCTAAGGGGGAGAGAATGTAACGACCCGTATTTTACGTGTCGATAAATCGTAGGATTTGCAGGTCGTTAGTGTTGTTGTGTTGTCTCTAGCCTAAGTCATTCAGAATTGGGTCGTATAGGGGCATGAGTCGTGACCGACTTAGTGCCTAGGTCGCATGATAGCTTGAGTCGAGCGGCCGAGTTAGGATGGTGACCGACCTATAGTAAGTCGTAGCTGACTTAGGAGGTGAGACAAGGTAATGGGTTAAGGCTTGAGTCGTAACCGACTCATAGAATGGGTTGTGTATGAGTGACCGACTTATAGAAGCAACGGTTTATGGGGTTTGCCGAGTTAAGAGTTGGAGTGTTGGAACGACCTAAGTTAGTGGCCGACTTATAGGGAACCGACTCAAGTGTTGAGTCGCGCTCGAGTTAATAGAGTCTTAAGTCGTTAACGACTCATAGGGGACCGGCTCAAAGAGGGGTTGCGGTTTAGAATGTTGGCCGAGATAAGGAAGCGACCGACTTAAGAGTTTCTCGAGTTAAAACGTTGCCGACTTAAGGAGGTTGGTAGTTTAAGAATTGCCGACTCATAGTATTAGGGCTTAGGTCGTGGGGTCCTGAGTCGGTAGGGGTTTGGGTCGGCATGGCGTTATTCCATGTGTCGTTAGGTCGGTGGGCCGACTTAGTGGATAAGTCGTTGGGGACTTAGGCTTTTGAGTCGTGTCTCGAGGGATAAGGATTAGGCTTAGGTCGGCAGGGATAAGTCGTGTGACCTTCTTGCTGTGATGAGTCGGTAGAATTTAAGTCGGCATTGGTTGAGTCGGTAGGAAGTAGGTTGGCACTTGGTTGAGTCGTAAGTCGACATCTGGGAGTATATGTTGTGTAGTTGAGTCGGTAGGTGCTAGGTCGTGAGTCGGCAAGGGATGAGTCGGGGGCGACTCAGGAGTTGGGTCGGCGGCGACTTAGGACGGCCGAGACAAGGAGGTTTCAGCCTATAAATAGAGGCGTTCGGCTCACTTTTTGGCACCGGTTTTTGAAGCGACGAAGTGCTGCCATTTTGAAGACTTGTCTACAACATTTCTTCATCTTCTTTTCTCCATTCCAATCAAGTGTTAGCATCCATCCAAGATCGAAGATCGAGATTGAAGATCCAAGTGTCCAAGTTGAAGATCTTCATCCGTTCAAGCTAGATTTCATCGTTTTGAGTGAGATTTTTGCCGGATCAAGCCGTGATCTTCGCTGTCCAGATCTGAAGTGTTTAGATTTTGAGGTGTTTGGGTGATTTGGTGAGTGGTAGTTATCTCTCACGCGGATCCAAAGGAGTATATTGGATTGGTGACTTGTTTATGTGTTAAAGTTAGCGTTTTCTCGCATTTTCCTTAAGTCTGCATGTAGATCCATCATGTTTGAAGATGTTTATCTATAGAAGTTATTTATCAAGTATTAGAAACAAAACCCATGTTTTAGATTTGATAGATCTATGCTAAAAACCATGATTTCATATGTGTTAGACTTTTGCTCATTTAATTACGAAATTGCCATTATGAATGATTTTGTTTGATAGATCTTGTTTGAATGCTTGAATGTTTGAATGTATGATAGATTTGATTGATCCAAGTTAGCTTGTAGTTGATTTGGAACAAGATGGTTGAAGATGATTCAAAAGCTAAGTGGAAAAGGCTCTTGAATGTTGAAAGCTGCCGATGGCATATGAAGCGGATGTGGAAGCTCATATGGTTGGATTCGATGATGATGGACTTTGCCATGATGCGAAGAGGCGAAGTATGAGATCGAGATAGGACTTTGCCATGTGTGAGGAGGCAAGCCATGATGTTAAGATGAGACTTTGCTATGATGCGATGAAGCAAAGTGTGAAGTTGAGATGGAACGGGTCACGATGACGTTCCAAGCACGGGTCATGACGACGTGCAAAGTTATGTTGATAACTCGGTGATATGGTTCGAGTTTTGAATGGATAATGGATGGCTTGAGAGGCGCTTGAGCTAGTGTGGGAATAGTCGTCGAGGAGGATGACTAGGAGGCTGAGACTTCATCGTTGTTGAAGGTTCTAGCATGCTCAAAGCAAGAGTACGTTGGGCGACATTGATATCCCAAGCACGGGCTACGACGACGTGCTAGTACTCTGGGCAGCATTGATATCCTAGGCACGGGTCACGATGACGTGCGGAGTCATGTCTAGAACCGGGGTTTACCATTAGCCCTTGACTGACGGATGAAATAATGTGCCGTTCATTCAACTAACGATGAAATCGAGGCAATGATAACAGTGATAGCCAGAGTCATGGATGTTTGGATGTTTGGTTGTATTATCATTCGGTCTCAAGAGCGGTGTTTTCTGGGTGCTTATCTGATCTTGGTTTAGGCCTTGGGGGTTTGTATTTTGGAAAACATCGTCCTTGACTCGAGTGGTTATTGCTTTACCTTACTTGTCTGCTATGTTTTGTTTACTTCTCCTTAGTGTGTGTCTGGGGGCTATCACTGTAGAAAGAGGTGGAGTGGGATGGTTTGGTTCCTATTCCTTTTATCCCTTATGCTCTTTTGGTATGTTTGATAGTTAATTTACTGCTCACTAAGACTTTGTCTGACTCAAGGTTTTATGTCTCCTCTTATTACCTTGGGCTGTCCATCCATGTTGGGATGGGCAGACTAGGTAGCAGGTGACAGGTGCTGTTCTTGGAGTTCTACGCTGAAGATGACGAAGACGAGCAGGAGGCTTTGCATATTAGTTTTCTTACTGTATGTACTGGGTATCCGCTGCTATATTTGGTTGAGTGTTTTGTAGTGAGGCTTTCATGTATGGATTTGTTGAGACGATTGTATAAAACTGCTATGTTGCTTATATGATGATGTTATGTTCTATAGAGCTTCACTTCATTATATTTCTCTATTGTATTTTATCCATGCGCTGTGAGTTGTACGATAGAGATTATACGATTTTATTTTACCCCGACTATCGTCCATGGCTGCCTGGCACACCTTTCAGCGCAATATTTCCTTGTTTTGGTGCGGGAGTCATGGGCGGTCGTCACAGGTTGTGGCTCCCGTAACTCTAAACGAGCCAAGAGTTATGGCCCTCCGAAGAATCGATATCCATAGGGTGCAACATCTACGGTGCAAGGTGCAACATCCGTCCAAAATGATGAAACAGTGCCGTACGACATTTAGAAAGGCGTGCAAGGATTTGAAACAGTGCAGTACCATGGTGCACCACTCTCCAGCGATGGTAAATCATAGACCAGGCGCGGGAATTCCCTTTTACAGAAAAAATCCATGTGACGAAAAAACGAAGGGTAAAAAACTTCCATGACCCGATTGAGGTTCGGATAGGATTTTTTCGGTAAGAAACTAACCAGTGACGGCTGAAAGCTGTCATAGATGTAGAACTCACAGATACCTTCGTTTTGACTGGTTGTGGCTCCCGTTGCTCTAAACGAGCCAAGAGTTATGGCCCTCCGAAGAATAGATATCCACAGGGTGCAACATCTATGGTGCAAGGTGCAACATCCATCCAAAATGACGAAACAGTGCCGTACGACCTTTAGAAATGGGTGCATGGATTGGAAACGGTGCAGTACCATGGTGCACCACTCTCCAGCGATGTTAAATCATAGACCAGCCACGGGAATTCCCTTTTACAGAAAAATCCACGTGACGAAAAAACGAAGGGTAAAAAACTTTCGTGACCCGATTGAGGTTCGGATAGGATTTTTTGGGTATGAAACTAACCAGCGATGGCTGAAAGCTGTCATAGCTATAGAACTCACAGATACCTTCGTTTTGACAGGTTATGGCTCCCGTTGCTCTAAACGAGCCAAGAGTTATGGCCCTCCGAAGAATCGATATCCACAGGGTGCAACATCTACGGTGCAAGGTGCAACATCCGTCCAAAATGATGAAACAGTGCCGTACGACCTTTAGAAATGGGTGCATGGATAGGAAACGGTGCAGTACCATGGTGCACCACTCTCTAGCGTTGGTAAATCATAGACCAGCCACGGGGATCCCGTTTTACAGAAAAAATCCACGTGACGAAAAAACGAAGGGTAAAAAACTTCCATGACCCGATTGAGGTTCGGATAGGATTTTTTGGGTATGAAACTAAGCAGTGACGGCTGAAAGCGGTCATAGCTGTAGAACTCAAAAATACCTTCGTTTTGACTGGTTGTGGCTCCCGTAACTCTAAACGAGCCAAGAGTTATGGCCCTCCGAAGAATCAATATACATAGGGTGCAACATCTACGGTGCAAGGTGCAACATCCGTCCAAAATGACGAAACGGTGCCGTACGACATTTAGAAATGGGTGCATGGATTTGAAACAGTGCAGTACCATGGTGTACCACTCTCCAGCGATGGTAAATCATAGACCAGGCACGGGAATTCCCTTTTACAGAAAAAATCCACGTGACGAAAAAACGAAGGGTAAAAAACTTCCATGACCCGATTGAGGTTCGGATAGGATTTTTTAGGTATGAAACTAACCAGTGACGGCTGAAAGCTGTCACAGATGTAGAACTCACAGATACCTTCGTTTTGACTGATTGTGGCTCCCGTAACTCTAAACGAGCCAAGAGTTATGGCCCTCCGAAGAATCGATATCCATAGGGTGCAACATCTACGGTGCAAGGTGCAACATCCGTCCAAAATGACGAAACAGTGCCGTACGACATTTAGAAATGGGTGCATGGATTGGAAACGGTGCAGTACCATGGTGCGTTACTCTCCAGCGATGGTAAATCATAGACCAGCCACGGGAATTCCCTTTTACAGAAAAATCCACGTGACGAAAAAACGAAGGGTAAAAAACTTCCATGACCCGATTGAGGTTCGGATAGGATTTTTTGGGTATGAAACTAACCAGTGATGGCTAAAAGCAATCACCGCTGTAGAACTCACAGATACCTTCGTTTTGACAGGTTATGGCTCCCGTAACTCTAAACGAGCCAAGAGTTATGGCCCTCCGAAGAATCGATATCCACAGGGTGCAACATCTACGGTGCAAGGTGCAACATCCGTCCAAAATGACGAAACAGTGCCGTACGACCTTTAGAAATGGGTGCATGGATTGGAAAAGGTGCAGTACCATGGTGCACCACTCTCCAGCGTTGGTAAATCATAGACCAGCCACGGGGATCCCGTTTTACAGAAAAAATCCACGTGACGAAAAAACGAAGGGTAAAAAACTTCCATGACCCGATTGAGGTTCGGATAGGATTTTTTGGGTATGAAACTAACCAGTGACGGCTGAAAGCTGTCATAGCTATAGATCTCACAGATACCTTCGTTTTGACTGGTTATGGCTCCCGTAATTCTAAACGAGCCAAGAGTTATGGCCCTCCGAAGAATCGATATCCACAAGGTGCAACATCTACGGTGCAAGGTGCAACATTCGTCCAAAATGACGAAACGGTGCCGTACGACATTTAGAAATGGGTGCATGGATTTGAAACAGTGCAGTACCATGGTGCACCACTCTCCAGCGATGGTAAATCATAGACCAGGCGCGGGAATTCCCTTTTACAGAAAAAATCCACGTGACGAAAAACGAAGGGTAAAAAACTTCCATGACCCGATTGAGGTTCGGATAGGATTTTTTAGGTATGAAACTAACCAGTGATAGCTGAAAGCTACCACAGATGTAGAACTCACAGATACCTTCGTTTTGACTGATTGTGGCTCCCGTAACCCTAAACGAGCCAAGAGTTATGGCCCTCCGAAGAATCGATATCCATAGGGTGCAACATCTACGGTGCAAGGTGCAACATCCGTCCAAAATGACGAAACAGTGCCGTACGACCTTTAGAAATGGGTGCATGGATTGGAAACGGTGCAGTACCATGGTGCGTCACTCTCCAGCGATGGTAAATCATAGACCAGCCACGGGAATTCCCTTTTACAGAAAAATCCACGTGACGAAAAAACGAAGGGTAAAAAACTTCCATGACCCGATTGAGGTTCGGATAGGATTTTTTGGGTATGAAACTAACCAGTGATGGCTAAAAGCCATCACAGCTGTAGAACTCACAGATACCTTCGTTTTGACAGGTTATGGCTCCCGTAACTCTAAACGAGCCAAGAGTTATGGCCCTCCGAAGAATCGATATCCACAGGGTGCAACATCTACGGTGCAAGGTGCAACATCCGTCCAAAATGACGAAACAGTGCCGTACGACCTTTAGAAATGGGTGCATGGATTGGAAATGGTGCAGTACCATGGTGCACCACTCTCCCGCGTTGGTAAATCATAGACCAGCCACGGGGATCCCGTTTTACAGAAAAAATCCACGTGACGAAAAAACGAAGGGTAAAAAACATCCATGACCCGATTGAGGTTCGGATAGGATTTTTTGGGTATGAAACTAACCAGTGACGGCTGAAAGCTGTCATAGCTGTAGATCTCACAGATACCTTCGTTTTGACTGGTTATGGCTCCCGTAATTCTAAACGAGCCAAGAGTTATGGCCCTCCGAAGAATCGATATCCACAGGGTGCAACATCTACGGTGCAAGGTGCAACATCCGTCCAAAATGACGAAACAGTGCCGTACGACATTTAGAAATGGGTGCATGGATTTGAAACAGTGCAGTACCATGGTGCACCACTCTCCAGCGATGGTAAATCATAGACCAGCCGCGGGAATTCCCTTTTACAGAAAAAATCCACGTGACGAAAAAACGAAGGGTAAAAACTTCCATGACCCGATTGAGGTTTGGATAGGATTTTTTAGGTATGAAACTAACCAGTGACGGCTGAAAGCGGTCACAGATGTAGAACTCACAGAAACCTTCGTTTTGACTGGTTGTGGCTCCCGTAACTCTAAACGAGCCAAGAGTTATGGCCCTCCGAAGAATCGATATCCATAGGGTGCATAATCTACGGTGCAAAGGTGCAACATCCATCCAAAATGACGAAACAGTGCCGTACGACCTTTAGAAATGGGTGCATAGATTGGAAACGGTGCAGTACCATGTTGCATCACTCTCCGGCGATGGTAAATCATAGACCAGCCACGGGAATTCCCTTTTACAGAAAAATCCACGTGACGAAAAAACAAAGGGTAAAAAACTTCCATGACCCGATTGAGGTTCGGATGGGATTTTTTTGGTATGAAACTAACCAGTGATGGCTAAAAGCAGTCACAGCTGTAGAACTCACGGATAACTTCGTTTTGACAGGTTATGGCTCCTGTAACTCTAAACGAGCCAAGAGTTATGGCCCTCCGAAGAATCGATATCCACAGGGTGCAACATCCATCCAAAATGACGAAACAGTGCCGTACGACCTTTACAAATGGGTGCATGGATTGGAAATGGTGCAGTACCATGGTGCACCACTCTCCAGCGTTGGTAAATCATAGACCAGCCATGGGGATCCCGTTTTACAGAAAAAATCCACGTGACGAAAAAACGAAGGGTAAAAAACTTCCATGACCCGATTGAGGTTCGGATAGGATTTTTTGGGTATGAAACTAACCAGTGACGGCTGAAAGCTGTCACAGCTGTAGTACTCACAGATACCATCGTTTTGACTGGTTGTGGCTCCCGTAACTGTAAACGAGCCAAGAGTTATGGCCCTCCGAAGAATCGATATCCATAGGGTGCAACATCTACGGTGCAAGGTGCAACATCCGTCCAAAATGAAGAAACAGTGCCGTACGACCTTTAGAAATGGGTGCATGTATTGGAAACAGTGCAGTACCATTGTGCACCGTTCTCCAGCGATGGTAAATCGTAGACCAGCCACGGGAATTCCCTTTTACAGAAAAATCCACGTGACGAAAAAACGAAGGGTAAAAAACTTCCGTGACCCGATTGAGGTTCGGATAGGATTTTTTGGGTATGAAACTAACCAGCGACGGCTGAAAGCCGTCATAGCTATAGAACTCACAGATACCTTCGTTTTGACTGGTTGTGGCTCCCCTAACTCTAAACGAGCCAAGAGTTATGGCCCTCCGAAGAATCGATATCCATAGGGTGCAACATCTACGGTGCAAGGTGCAATATCCGTCCAAAATGACGAAATAGTGCCGTACGACCTTTAGAAATGGGTGCATGGATTGGAAACGGTGCAGTACCATGGTGCACCACTCTCCAGCGTTGGTAAATCATAGACCAGCCACGATGATCCCGTTTTACAGAAAAAATCCAGGTGACGAAAAATCGAAGGGTAAAAAACTTCCATGACCCGATTGAGGTTCGGATAGGATTTTTTGGGTATGAAACTAAGCAGTGACGGCTGAAAGCGATCATAGCTGTAGAACTCACAAATACCTTCGTTTTGACTGGTTGTGGCTCCCATAACTCTAAACGAGGCGAGAGTTATGGCCCTCCGAAGAATCGATATCCATCGGGTGCAACATCTACGGTGCAAGGTGCAACATCCGTCCAAAATGACGAAACGGTGCCGTACGACATTTAGAAAGGGTGCATGGATTTGAAACAGTGCAGTACCATGGTGCACCACTCTCCAGCGATGGTAAATCATAGACCAGGCGCGGGAATTCCCTTTTACAGAAAAAATCCACGTGACGAAAAACGAAGGGTAAAAAACTTCCATGACCCGATTGAGGTTCGGATAGGATTTTTTAGGTATGAAACTAACTAGTGATGGCTGAAAGTTATCACAGATGTAGAACTCACAGATACCTTCGTTTTGACTGATTGTGGCTCCCGTAACTCTAAACGAGCAAAGAGTTATGGCCCTCCGAAGAATCGATATCCATAGGGTGCAACATCTACGGTGCAAGGTGCAACATCCGTCCAAAATGACGAAACAGTGCCGTACGACCTTTAGAAATGGGTGCATGGATTGGAAACGGTGCAGTACCATGGTGCGTCACTCTCCAGCGATGGTAAATCATAGACCAGCCACGGGAATTCCCTTTTACAGAAAAATCCACGTGACGAAAAAACGAAGGGTAAAAAACTTCCATGACCCGATTGAGGTTCGGATAGGATTTTTTGGGTATGAAACTAACCAGTGATGGCTAAAAGCCATCACAGCTGTAGAACTCACAGATACCTTCGTTTTGACAGGTTATGGCTCCCGTAACTCTAAACGAGCCAAGAGTTATGGCCCTCCGAAGAATCGATATCCACAGGGTGCAACATCTACGGTGCAAGGTGCAACATCCGTCCAAAATGACAAAACAGTGCCGTACGACCTTTAGAAATGGGTGCATGGATTGGAAATGGTGCAGTACCATGGTGCACCACTCTCCAGCGTTGGTAAATCATAGACCAGCCACGGGGATCCCGTTTTACAGAAAAAATCCACGTGACGAAAAAACGAAGGGTAAAAAACTTCCATGACCCGATTGAGGTTCGGATAGGATTTTTTGGGTATGAAACTAACCAGTGACGGCTGAAAACTGTCATAGCTGTAGATCTCACAGATACCTTCGTTTTGACTGGTTATGGCTCCCGTAATTCTAAACGAGCCAAGAGTTATGGCCCTCCGAAGAATCGATATCCACAGGGTGCAACATCTACGGTGCAAGGTGCAACATCCGTCCAAAATGACGAAACAGTGCCGTACGACATTTAGAAATGGGTGCATGGATTTGAAACAGTGCAGTACCATGGTGCACCACTCTCCAGCGATGGTAAATCATAGACCAGCCACGGGAATTCCCTTTTACAGAAAAAATCCACGTGACGAAAAAACGAAGGGTAAAAAACTTCCATGACCCGATTGAGGTTCGGATAGGATTTTTTAGGTATGAAACTAACCAGTGACGGCTGAAAGCGGTCACAGATGTAGAACTCACAGATACCTTCGTTTTGACTTGTTGTGGCTCCCGTAACTCTAAACGAGCCAAGAGTTATGGTCCTCCGAAGAATCGATATCCATAGGGTGCAACATCTACGGTGCAAAGGTGCAACATCCATCCAAAATGACGAAACAGTGCCGTACGACCTTTAGAAATGGGTGCATAGATTGGAAACGGTGCAGTACCATGTTGCATCACTCTCCAGCGATGGTAAATCATAGACCAGCCACGGGAATTCCCTTCTACAGAAAAATCCACGTGACGAAAAAACAAAGGGTAAAAAACTTCCATGACCCGATTGAGCTCCGGATGGGATTTTTTGGGTATGAAACTAACCAGTGATGGCTAAAAGTAGTCACAGCTGTAGAACTCACAGATACCTTCGTTTTGACAGGTTATGGCTCCTGTAACTCTAAACGAGCCAAGAGTTATGGCCCTCCGAAGAATCAATATCCATAGGGTGCAACATCTACGGTGCAAGGTGCAACATCCGTCCAAAATAACGAAACAGTGCCGTACGACCTTTAGAAATGGGTGCATGGATTGGAAACGGTGCAGTACCATGGTGCACCACTCTCCAGCGTTGGTAAATCATAGACCAGCCATGGGGATCCTGTTTTACAGTAAAAATCCACGTGACGAAAAAACAAAGGGTAAAAAACTTCCATGACCCGATTGAGGTTCGGATAGGATTTTTTGGGTATGAAACTAACCATTGACGGATGAAAGCTGTCACTGCTGTAGAACTCACAGATACCTTCGTTTTGACTGGTTGTGGCTCCCATAACTCTAAACGAGGCGAGAGTTATGGCCCTCCGAAGAATTGATATCCATACGGTGCAACATCTACGGTGCAAGGTGCAACATCCGTCCAAAATGAAGAAACACTGCCGTACGACCTTTAGAAATGGGTGCATGTATTGGAAACAGTGCAGTACCATGGTGCACCACTCTCCAGCGATGGTAAATCATAGACCAGCCACGGGAATTCCCTTTTACAGAAAAATCCACGTGACGAAAAAACGAAGGGTAAAAAACTTCCGTGACCCGATTGAGGTTCGGATAGGATTTTTTGGGTATGAAACTAACCAGCGACGACTGAAAGCCGTCATAGCTATAGA
Organism: Allium cepa; assembly: GCA_030765085.1. Classification (NCBI taxonomy): domain Eukaryota; kingdom Viridiplantae; phylum Streptophyta; class Magnoliopsida; order Asparagales; family Amaryllidaceae; genus Allium; species Allium cepa. The sequence continues at coordinate 27,699,031 of CM060943.1, read as the reverse complement.
ACTCACAGATACCTTCGTTTTGACGGGTTGTGGCTCCCGTAACTCTAAACGAGCCAAGAGTTATGGCCCTCCGAAGAATCGATATCCATAGGGTGCAACATCTACGGTGCAAGGTGCAACATCCGTCCAAAATGACGAAACAGTGCCGTACGACCTTTAGAAATGGGTGCATGGAGTGGAAACGGTGCAGTACCATGGTGCACCACTCTCCAGCGTTGGTAAATCATAGACCAGCCACGGGGATCCCGTTTTACAGAAAAAATCCAGGTGACGAAAAAACGAAGGGTAAAAAACTTCCATGACCGATTGAGGTTCGGATAGGATTTTTTGGGTATGAAACTAACCAGTGACGGCTGAAAGCCGTCATAGCTGTAGAACTCACAAATACCTTCGTTTTGACTGGTTGTGGCTCCCGTAACTCTAAACGAGCCAAGAGTTATGGCCCTCCGAAGAATCGATATCCATAGGGTGCAACATCTACGGTGCAAGGTGCAACATCCGTCCAAAATGACGAAACGGTGCCGTACGACATTTAGAAATGGGTGCATGGATTTGAAACAGTGCAGTACAATGGTGCACCACTCTCCAGCGATGGTAAATCATAGACCAGGCGCGGGAATTCCCTTTTACAGAAAAAATCCACGTGACGAAAAAACGAAGGGTAAAAAACTTCCATGACCCGATTGAGGTTCGGATAGGATTTTTTAGGTATGAAACTAACCAGTGACGGCTGAAAGCTGTCACAGATGTAGAACTCACAGATACCTTCGTTTTGACTGGTTGTGGCTCCCATAACTCTAAACGAGCCAAGAGTTATGGCCCTCCGAAGAATCGATATCCATAGGGTGCAACATCTACGGTGCAAGGTGCAACATCCGTCCAAAATGACGAAACAGTGCCGTACGACCTTTAGAAATGGGTGCATGGATTGGAAACGGTGCAGTACCATGGTGTATCACTCTCCAGCGATGGTAAATCATAGACCAGCCAGGGGAATTCCCTTTTACAGAAAAATCCACGTGACGAAAAAACGAAGGGTAAAAAACTTCCATGACCCGATTGAGGTTCGGATAGGATTTTTTGGGTATGAAACTAACTAGTTGTTTGCACAAAAAATGGACAAACACCTCCAAGTCGTATTATTTAGTTGATTATATGTGATTTTTAATGATTTTAGATGAGTATGTAAATATGAAAGAAGTAGGGCTGAAATGTAAAAGACACACAGATTTATAGTGGTTCGGCCAGAATGTGCCTACGTCCACTTTATATGTTATTATCTTCTTTCTTTCAGATTACAAGTACAATGCTTCGCATACAAGTATATGAAAGTAGTTTGAAAGTTCCTTCCTTGCTTGAGCTCTCAAACTTGTCTGCCATTGTTGTACCCCTGCCCCTCTATTTATAGAGTGAGGTAGGGGGCAGGGGTCTTGGATGTATATAGCTGCTGGTGGGCCCGGGCTGAAGCGATCTGGACTGGCAATCATTTGGTTCGGCGGAGCTTCGTTCGGCATGGAGCTTGGACCGGTGGTATGTGTGGACCGGTTGTGAGTGTGGACCGGTGGTTGTTTGGACCGGCTGTGAAGGGGTTATGGATGTGGTTCGGTAGTAGGGTTGGTCCGGTATTGGGTTGTGAGTAGTTGGTTCGGTGGTAACGAGGTGTGGGCTTTGGACCGGCAATGGTCTCGTCCGGTAGTAGTGGGGGATGTTTGGTTCGGTAGTATGATTGGTTCGGCCATGATGGGAATGGGTTTGGTTCGGCCTTGATGGAGATGGGTTTGGTCCGGTGGCCGAATGAGAATGCCGAATGAGCTTGTATACTGCGAATGCCGGATGGACTTCTATGCTTGTATCAAGCCTCGCGTTTGTGGAACGAAGTGGGGGTTATGAGCCCGGGTGAAACTGTGACTCCTTGGTCTCTAGATCTTCTGGGTGGGAATTCGCCCAACATTTGCCCCCCAAAGTGGGGCACGTGCTTGCATGTGTCGCGCTTTGTTTTCCCTGTGGTAGGAAGACTAGTTTTGTAACGCCAGGGATCGGACGTTCGTATTTTGTTGATGTCCTGCAAAGGAATTTACAGTTTTAGTGTGATTCCAAATAATGATCGGCCATGATTGTAATATTCGAGATTAATTGAACTGAGCCGTTCGGGACGAGAGAGTGAGCCCCGAGGGGGCTTAGCATCATTGATGCCAGGTTCATGTCGGAGTGGATCCTTGGATCGTTTGTCAAGATGGTTTATCGCCAGCTCAGAGCATGCCTAGGGATCGTTCGCGACCCCGTACATGTGTAAGCAGCTTAGCCATTTCATAATTATCAGAGTCAAATATCCGTTTCACCTATGAGTTTAAAAAGGCGTGTCAAAGTGTAAATTCCCACGACGATAGGGTTAATAACTATTCAGAGCGTGCCTATGGACCATTCGTGGTCGCGTACACGTGTAAACGATTTAATCCATGTCGGTGAGAGTTTTACGACTTATTCATCGTTATCATAATCTTATTTTATTAGTTAGTTCTGGAGTTCGGTACTTATCTGAGTGAGGCGCTCTGCACGCCCCTAGTCCCTGGTTGTTGTTGGTAGAGAGTTCATTCGGTTTTGTGTTGGTCCGGTCGTGCCCATCCGGCTTTTGGCTTCATTCGGTATTTGATTGGTTCGGTATGTTTGTTCCTATCCGGTGGGCCGAACCAGTTGGTTCGGCGGCCCTGAGTTCGCCTATATATAGAGGCCGTACCCCCCTTGGTTTTCCCTTACCGAACCAGAGAGCCGAATCAACTGACTTGCCGGACCAGATCGTCTGCCGAACCAAATCACTACCGAATCAGGTACACACTCTATTGCCGAATGCCTTTATTGCCGAATGATTCTGTATGCCGAATGAGCTTAAGGCCTTAGTGCCGAATGAACTTCATGCCCCATTGCCGAATGAATTTGCTTGCACTGTATTACCGAACGAATTTGTATACCGGATGAACTTCCAATGCCGAACGGAACTACCGAATGAGACTCGGAATTTGAATCTTGAGCGAAATCTTAGGCCTTTATATGCTTTCTTTAGATACTTGCTTGTTTATTTTTCTATACTTCTTGCTCTAACACCGTGTTTTTCTTGTGCTACAGAAAATGTCTCGCAAAGCGGAAACACGATCGGACAGAAAGAAGTCTAAAGGCACAGGAGAGCCTTCTTCTTCCTTGCCCCCAGTCCAACCAGGATCCGGGCAACATCGACCTATTCCGAGGTCTCTAGTGGATGGATATGGTCCACAGGAACTTTTGATCTCCCCCCCTGATTGCTTTCCTAGCTCCCTAAAGGAGGAGCAACTTGACGTCATATCCCGTTCCTTCGGGATAGATAGGGCTCTTATGCTGCTGCCGGGAGATGGAGTGATGCCATATAATCCTCCCGAGGGTTACTTTGCTTATAGCAGATACCATTGCATGTGCGGTGCTATCCCTCCTATCAACGCTTGGATAGTAAGCTTCACCACATATTTAAAGGTGGCTCCCTTTCAACTTCAGCCTAACCCTTATGCCATCCTGGTGAGCCTCTTTGTTATCTTCCAAAGGAGGTACGGGCGTCCTCCTTCTAACCGGGAAATTCGATATTTGTATAACCTGAGAGGCTATAAGAAGGGGTCTCCGTATATTAGTCTGGAAGCGGCCGTGCCCTTCAAACCAGTCCTGGACTTATATTCCAAGTTTACCATGTTCAAGAAAGAGTGGTTCTTCATCAAGGACGATGCTGTTTCTTTCCGCCTTTTCACTTCCGGCTGTAAGATGGATTTCATTTATATTTTCCATGTTCTGACTGTAGTGTTTTTTCTGACATGCTTCTATTTCTGGCTAGCGACAGGTGGTATTGCAGTCATGGAGGACGATTCCTTAGTGCGAATGGCTGCTGAACTAAAGGCTATTCCGGCACGGGACCGGTCGGCCTCCTTCTTGATCAGGAACGCAACCCTCTTGGAGCATAATTTGATCTTACCGCACCAATCTGTGGTTAAGCAGAGGGATACGGCTGAGGAGAAGGCCGCTAAAGCTAAGGAGGGGGCTACGGTGAAGAGTGGTAAGAGGGAGCCTTTTGCGGAGCGCCCCGTTGTTGGAGGAAAGAAACTGAAGAAGTCCGATGGCCCTTCTCCAAGCACTTGCCCGACTGTCCCGGAGGAGGAAGGTGTAGAAGAGGAGGAAGGAGGCGAAGTTGGAGAAGGGTCGGAGGGTGGAGGAGATGGCGACGGTCAAGGTGGTAGTGGTGTTGCTGCCCTAACTTCTGAGCAAGACCTTGAATTGGATGAGGCTCTCCGTCGGGCTTTCGGGGAGTCGGAGGGAGAGTCGGAAACGGAGAAGGCAAAGGAAACCGGCAAAGCTGTAGCTGGCGCTGACCCATCCTCTAAGGGTTCCTCAGCTAGGGTGATTCCGGCGATGCAAGGTGAACTTTTGTCTTCTGCCGATTCCATTTTCGATAGGGACTTAGAAATTTTTTACGGTTCACTTCCGTCCTGGAATGAGATCCAGGACTTTTTGCAGTATCCCACTCCTCCGCCGGGTTTGTATAATAGATGTGTCTTCTCACTTTTCTTTCTTTTTAACTTAATGCATTTTTTGAATTGTGGATTATGGTATGTTCGTAACACTCGTTCTTTATTCCAGGGGCAGGCCAGGTGGTTAAAACGTCGGACGTTCGACACCGCCTTGAACAATTTAAGTCGAGGAGAGCTTCTACGAAATCCTCTACTGGTCGCACTGGGGATGTAGTCAGTTATCGCCCTCTTCTTGGGGTCATTGAAGAGGGCATTTGGAAAAAGAAGCGGAGCCGTTCCTTATTTGAGTCTTCCCCTGCTTCGCAGCTTCCTACTCAGCCTCCTCGTGATACTACGGAGGAGAGCACGGAGTCCGGTCCCCCTCCTCCTCCTTTCAAGAGTCCTACTATTATCCGTATAAGGCGTCCTGATGCGCCTCGCCCCGTGCCTCGTGACCCTTTTGCCGGTCACCCTGATTTAGATCCAAGCTTTCAGGACATTTCATTTGATGAGGCCACGGGCGAGCACCTCCTTCCCCGCAACCCCATGGTAAGAGTGCTGGACGAGGCCAAGTCTTTAGATCTTGATTTACTTACTACACGGGTAGTCACCATGGGGGACGAGGCCAAGGCTAATATCGATCGGGTGGCCGCAGAGACCAAGAAGTTAATGGAGCATCATGCTAAATTGGTCAAGGCCGGGGAAGAGATCGGGAGTGCTAACATTCGGTTGAGGTTAAAGGTTGCCGATCAGGCCAAGCAGCTCGCCGACCAAGCCATCCAGATCTCCCAGCATGAGGAAGCCTCTCAGCGGCTGAAAGAGACCATGGAGAAGGCCAGTAGGGCGGAACTACGGAAGATGGAGGTCGCCTGCAGGGAACGGATTAACATGGCTATTACGACGGTGGATGAGGTTCGAAATGCGGATCTCGAGCGGGTAGAGGAGTTGTCTGGGAGGCTCGAGGCTGCGGAGATGGCTCAGGCCGAGTTGAAGGAGGAGATGGAGGAGATGAGGAGGTCCCTCAAGTTAAAGGAGGAGGAAATGAGGAGGTCGCTCCAGGCTGACTGCTTAAGATACCAATCAGAGAGGGACGTCGCCGTCGCCAAGTTGCAAACTTCTGAGGCCCGGGTGAGGGAGTTTGAGGAGAATGAGGGGATGATGGATGAGATGCTGCAGGACATGTACTTCCACACTTGGAAGGAGGGCGGCTTGTCTTGGATGGACGATTACCCTCGGGTCATGGCCAAGGTGTATCTCCAGGCTTTAGAGGAGGCCAGGGTGAACGCGGGTAAGGAAGGCGGAGAGGCTTTCAATTTGGATGCGGTTACTGCTCAGTTCTCAAAGGAGGAGCAAGCGGCGGTGAAGGAGGGGATGCGGCTGCTTGCTGCAGGGGAAGCGGGCGTGCAGTTGGATGATGAGGATCAGGCGGCGGATGCTGGTGAGTTATTCTTTTCCCTTTCTTTTCTTTCCGTGTTTCCATAACTTGATCGTTCGTTTAATGAATTCCTCTTCTGATCTGGACAGGTGGGACTTCAGATCCACATGCTGGGGGCCCTGATCCTGGGGCTAAGTAGACTGAGGGAGTTGATGATGGAGTGTGGATGCAGCTGCCATCTTTTTGTTTCTTTTTATCACTGTTTACGTTAGTCATTTGATATGCGACTGTAATAAAATTATTTGCAAAGAATAATTTCGTGTGATTTTATGATATAAGCTGATTTTGTTATGTTTGAATGTTGTTGTCATCTTGATATGCTGCGTGAGAAATATAACTATGTATATGCCTGTGATTCTAGTTGTGTTTGATGCTAAGTTTTTGCTGGAAATATAATTTCATGTGTTGCAATGTTATTGTACGAACAAGCTATAGTTACGTATTTATGTACAAGAAAAGAGATTACCGCCCTTCATGTTTTATTCGTAGGCGGTAGCTTTGAGTGTCATGTGTAACTGTTCACGGATATAGCTGAGTATCCTGCCACCCAATACGCAGGCTCAGATTCTCATGAGTGAATGCTTCCTATTTGGTTTCCTGTACTTTAGAGTTTGTTATACAGGATAGGAGAAAAGTATTTAAATGAAATGGAAATATAGTAAAAGTAAAACTTCCAGTCACGGAAGGCCGTCGATGTGCTTAAGTTCGTGGCAAACGGGTTTTGTAGTCACTTTCCCTAGCTGTGGGTCTTGGAGACATTTGTCACCCATCTTACGCCTCCGCGGGGAGTTTTCTTTTTTACCACAGCCGCACTTAAGACACATCGGAGCCGAGATCATGCACGGTAACTACCCGAACCATTATGGTCCGTAATCGTGGGTATTATTCGATTTACCGTGGCCGGCTAGCGTGGGTGCCGTTGGCCGTGAACTACCCCTGGCTGGCCACACCTTATGTTGGGGCTTAAAGTAGGTTCACAGTTGCCGGCGAGCCGAACGCCGTAATGAGCTGCCATCGGCTATAGTCGGCCTTTATGATGACTTATAATCGGCTCATTACAGTTGGCTTTGAGTGTAGGCGCGCAATGAGTTAACCCGCAGCAGAGGGATGCTGGAGCAAAAGTGTCTCATTGGCGAGTGCATAGAATCGTAGCGTACCTGTTAGGCCTAGTCCAGATGAGGCCGTGGTGCGTCTTGAGTGGAGATGCCATAGGATTTTGTTCAACAGAAAGGGATAAAACTTAACAAGCAGCCAAGACATAAAGGAACAAGTTAAAAAGAGACAAGATTTTTTAAAGTGGTTCAGCACGAAAATGCCTACGTCCACTGATTCTCTTTGTTAATTCACTTCATATGGGCAGTACAAGTTAAGAAAAGTATCGACGGAGGTGTCGGATGTTCCATGCCCTCTGGAACACCTCTCCGTCCACTGTTGACAAAATGTAAGCTCCGTTGTGGAGGTCTTTATGAATTACATATGGTCCGTCCCAGATGGGGTCCAGTGCCCCGGGGCGCGGAAAGATTCGCCTGAGGACAAGATCTCCTTCTTGTAAGCTGCGATGCTTGACTTTGGAATTGTATAGTGCTGCCACTTTTTGTTTGTGAGCTGCTGCTTTGAGTGCTGCATCGTTTCTCCTTTCCTCAATCAGATCCAAAGACATGAGGAGGAGTTCTTCGTTTTCTTCTGGGTTGTAGTGGATCCTACGGTGGGAAGGTTCAATAGTCTCAACTGGGAGCATTGCCTCCGATCCATGTGCCAAAGAGAAAGGAGTATGTCCCGTTGATGTTCTGAAAGATGTGCGGTATGCCCGTAGTGCCGTAGGAAGTTCGTCCACCCAAGCGCCTTTTGACTTTTCAAGCTTCTTCTTGATTAGGGTTTTGAGAATTTTGTTGACAGCTTCAACTTGTCCGTTTGCCTGAGGGTAAGCTACTGATGAGAAGCTTTTATGAATTCCATGCTCTTGGCACCAGTCGGCAAATACTTCGCTGTCAAATTGGAGTCCGTTGTCTGATACGATCTTGAGTGGGACTCCATACCTGCACAGAATGTTTTTGATCAAGAAGTTAATAACTTTTGCTGAAGATATTTTATTTAGAGGTTCCGCTTCCACCCATTTGGTGAAATAATCGACTGCCACTATAGCATATTTGGCTCCGCCTCGGCCCGTTGGCAGTTCGCCAATTAAGTCAATTCCCCATACAGCAAAGGGCCAAGGGCTGGTCATTTGAGTAATTTCGTTGGTGGGCAGTCGAGGAATCTTGGCGAACTTCTGACATCTGTCGCATTTCTTGACGAAGTCTAGGGCATCCTTGTTTAGTGTGGGCCAGTAATATCCATATCGGAGTATCTTCCTTGCCAAAGTCTGCCCTCCAGTGTGATCTCCGCATCCTCTCTGATGGATGTTTGATAAGATCTCCTTGGCTTCCCTTCCGGCGACGCATCTTAACAAGGGGCTAGAGAAGCCACGCCGATAGAGGATGCCTTCTTGTATTGTGTAGTGGGGAACTTTCCTCAAGATCCTCTTGGTTTCGTCACGCCCGTCGGGTAGTGTGCCATCTTGCAAATATTTCCAGATAGGAGTCATTCAGGTTCCTTCTTCGATTGCAGTTATCAGGTTCACTTGTTCGAAACTTGGGGCTAGCTGCCTTGAGATGGCTAGTGCTCCGGAGATGGTGCTATTCTTCATACTAGCTTGCTTTGCAAGTTCATCTGCCTCTTGGTTTTCTTCTCGAGGAATGTGTTTGATTAGATAGTGGTCCAATTGATCGAGCAGCAGTTTGGTTTTCTTTAGGTATGCTGTGAGTCGTTCTCCTCGAGTCTGGAATTCTCCTAGTACCTGGTTTACGATAAGCTGAGAATCACTATGAAGACATAAGGAATTGATTCCAATTTCTAGGGCAAGTTCCAATCCCGCTATTACTGCTTCATATTCAGCATCGTTGTTAGTGGCCGTGAACTCCAATCTTAATGCATAGTACAACTTTCTTCCCTTAGGGGTGATGATCACAATACCTGCCCCCGAGCCTTTTTCGTTCGATGCTCCGTCTACAAAGAGGTTCCACTTGATGTTTTTTGCTACTTTGGATTGTTCCTTGCCTTCGTTGGTAGTGAATTCGGCAATGAAATCGGCCATGGCTTGTCCTTTGATAGCGGTGCGAGGATGGTAGGTGATATCATACTGACTTAGTTCGATGCACCACTTGAGGAGTCGCCCAGAGGTGTCAGGACGATGGAGCACTTGTCTTAGCGGTTGATCGGTTAGAATCCTGATGGAGTGAGACTGGAAGTAGTGTCGCAGTTTTCGTAACGCGATCAATAGACAATATGCCAATTTCTCAAGTTTAGGATATCTGGCCTCGGCCCCTGTAAATCTCTTACTTACAAAGTAAACCGGGCGCTGTGTGCGGTCTTCTTCTCTTACCAAGGCGGTGCTTAGAGCATGAGATGATACGGCGAGGTATAGGTATAACACTTCACCTTCATTTGGAGTTGAGAGTACTGGTGGTCTCTGAAGGTGTTCGATTAGGTTGAGGAAGGCTTTTAAGCATTCATCGGTCCACTCGAACTTCCCTTTGTCTTTCTTGAGAGCTTCGAAGAAAGGGACACACTTGTCAGTTGCCTTGGAAATGAATCTGCTTAGGGCGGCCACCTTTCCGTTTAGGCTCTGCATTTCTTTTCGAGTGGAAGGTATCCTTATTTCTTTCAGAGCCCGGATTTGTTCAGGGTTTGCCTCGATTCCCCTGGCGTGGACGATAAATCCTAAGAATTTTCCCGATGATACTCCGAAGGAGCACTTTAAAGGATTCAGCTTCATTCCGTATCGGCGAAGTACCTTAAACATCTCGTCCAGATGGCTTACATGGTCATCGGCTTTCCTGGACTTTACCAACATGTCATCCACATACACTTCCATAGTTCGTCCTATTAGTTCTGCGAACATCTTGTTGACGAGGCGCTGATAGGTAGCTCCAGCATTTTTGAGTCCAAAAGGCATGACTTTGTAACAATATAATCCGCGGTCAGTGATGAAGCTAGTGTGGTCTTGATCGGGAGCGTGCATGGGAATCTGGTTATATCCGGAGTATGCATCCATAAAAGATAGGAATTCGTGTCCGGCTGTGCTGTCTACAAGTTGGTCAATTCGGGGAAGTGGGAAGCAATCTTTCGGGCAAGCGTCATTCAGATTGGAGAAGTCAATACATGTTCGCCACTTTCCATTGGCCTTTCTTACTAGCACTGGGTTAGCGATCCATTCTGGGTAGATGGCTTCCCGTATGAAGCCATTAGCAAGTAGATTCTTTACTTACTCATCAAGGGCTGCTGATCGCTCTGCCCCCATGCTCCTCTTTTTCTGCTTTACTGGTACCTTGGTGGGATCGATGTTCAACATGTGGCATGCTATGTCTGGGGAGATTCCTGTCATATCTGCATGGGTCCACGCAAATACATCTAAGTTGTGGCGGAGAAAGTTAATGAGTTGATCTTTGAATTCCGTTTTCAGCTGAGATCCGATTTTTAATAGTCTACTTGAATCATGCTTATCTACAGATACGAATTCCATAGCCTCTGCAGGCTCGGCGGTAGCCTCCTCCTCTTTATCCCTGGGGTCTAGTTCATTGAAGGGATCACTTGTGTATCGAAGAGGAGGGGCTTTCTTTAGTTGCTATGCCTCCAAGCTTTTCATGCAGAGAGTAGTCTCTGCATCTTTTCCTTTATTCTTTCTGCGGTTGTTGCGAAGCTCAGTTACATAGCAGTCTCGGGCAGCGTCTTGATCTCCTTCTACTTCTCCTACTCCGTTGTCCATTGGAAATTTCATCTTCAGGCACCAGGGGGCTAGGACAATTTGGAAGTCAGACAAGGCTGGTCTTCCCAAGAAGGCATTGTAAGCCGAGTGGTTTTCTATTAGTATGAACGTTTGTTTTCGCACCACGGAGCGGGGATGACTTCCTATTTCGACGAAGAGGTCAAGTTGCCCGAGAGGCATTTTTGCATCTCCAGTGAAACCGTGCAGTGGTTTATTGCAGGGAGACACATCCTTCATTGATAACTTCATTTTGTCGAAAGCATGCTTGAATAGGATGTTTACGGAGCTTCTCGTGTCTATTAGAATCCGAAAAACTTTAGCTGGACCGAACCAGGCAGAGATGACCATGGGATCCATATGTGGGTACTGCCTTCCTTCCAAATCACGCCTACTGAATACAATGTCATCGTTTTCTTTTCGTTTCGGGTGGCGTTCCTCCGTAATGGAGTTAACATAGCCTTCAGCATTTCTAAGCGACTTGCCGTACCTTTCCATCTCTGCCCAACTTCTGTCGGCGATGTGTGGTCCTCCTGAGATGGTAAGGACCACTATCTTCTCTTGGCTAGAGCCACTGGTGTTGTGATTGTTGCGATTCCCTCCGCCTACTTCTGGGAGGGGTTGCTTTGAGTTCTCATTGGCAGGAGTTGGAGTCCTGTTCTGACCTTTCACATAGCGTTCCAGTCTTCTTCTTCTAATGTGTTCTTCGATCAAGTCCCGGAGATGGTGGCATTCATTGGTGTCATGTCCGTGGGATTCGTGGAAGCGACAGAACTTTCCGGACTTGAGTGCGTTATCTGACTCTTTCTTGTGCGGGGGGCGCTTGTATCCGAGTTCGCCCTGAGTGGCTAGGTAGATGTTTTCGATTGTATCATTCAAAGGAGTGTAGGAGTCAAATCTTGGTCCTGGTCGATATTGGCGCTTTTCGACCTTCCTGCCCCCAGCGTTGTCTCTAGATTCATTTCTTCGAGCGTCCTTAGCCGCAGTGGGAACCTTGTCCTGAACTGTCTTACCTTGTTGCCCTGACTGCCTTTCCGTAGCAGCGTCTTCAAGTCTCATATACTTTCCAGCTTCATGGAAGAAATCAGGCAAGGTAGCTGGTTTTTCCTTAGTTAATCTTCTGGCAAACTTGGTGTCTGGATGTATACCACTACAGAGGGCCATTAGGGTGAGCTTTTCATCGGCGTCTTGAACTGCAGCCGCTGCGGCGTTGAACCGGGTTAGATATTGTTGTAGGGTTTCTCCGGATTTCTGTTTGACATTGGATAGAGAATAAGCATCCTTGGGTTGTTCCACATGGATTCGGAACTGGCTGATAAACCTTTCTTTCAACATCTCCCATGAGCTGATGGATCCTTGGGGTAGATGGCAGAACCAGGAGGTGGCTAGATCTGCTAGGAATAGTGGAAAGCATTTGCATAATACTCCTTCTGTTGCTCCACTCATGAGCATATGCTGGGTGTATCTCTGTAAGTGTACGATGGGGTCGGAAGTTCCTTTGTAAGGTTCCATGGTTGGCATTTTCCATTCCCGGGGAGTGATGGCAGTTTCGATATTTCGGGTAAAGGGGATGGTGACTCTAGCGCTTATTCCCCGGTCCCTTTGCTCTCGTTGGACACACTCTCTGAATAATCGTGCCATTCGTTCGTCAGAACTTGGAGCGGACAAAAATGAGCTTGGTTCTTCCCTGCGGGATCTATCGCGTCCAGATGACCTGTAGGGATGGTACAGTCTATCACTTCTAGCATTATCCAGTGGTTGTCTCTGGCTGCTCGGATGCACGCTAGGACCAGCTACAGTTGCCCCCTGCCTTGATCTTCCCCTATGGGGTTCTGTTTCGAGCACATCCATGGGGTCAACTTCGGGCTGGGTTCTAGCTCGGCTCCGTTCAGCGGGGTTTCTATGATTAGGTGGCATGACTGGCTCAGCTACATCCGACCCTCGCCTGGTGCCTCCCCCGCTGGGTTCGGTTCCAAGGGCTTCCTCGAGTCGGAATTCGGGCTGAGTCCGGGTGCGGCCCCTATCATTGTTGTTCCTATTGATAGCTTCTTCGAAGAGAGAAGACCTTTGTTGCCTCCGAGATCCTCCAGATTGGGATTCACCCCATGATTCAGTGTTGCGGTTGGACTCTTCAACATCCCTTAAGCGTGACATGAGTTGGTCCACCAAAGCTTCTTGTTGGGATGTGAAGCGGTTAGTTACTTCAGCCACAACTCTGTCCAGATCTGCCCTAGTGATTGGTTGTTCCGTTGCGGGACCGGTTGTATTTTCCTGATTTTCATCTGGTACTGCTGTTGAAGTGGGCTGATCTGTGATTGCGGGATCTGGAAGGCTGCTAGTTGCGATGTTCTTTCCTTTGTTAGCATCCCTTCTCTGTTTGGAAGGCATGATTTCTAAGCAACGAGCGATGTTGTTAGGAAGAAGGTTGAGTAGGAGAAGATGAAGCTTGAGTTCTACTCTCAATGAAAGCACCAAAAATGTTTGCACAAAAAATGGACAAACACCTCCAAGTCGTATTATTTAGTTGATTATATGTGATTTTTAATGATTTTAGATGAGTATGTAAATATGAAAGAAGTAGGGGCTGAAATGTAAAAGACACACAGATTTATAGTGGTTCGGCCAGAATGTGCCTACGTCCACTTTATATGTTATTATCTTCTTTCTTTCAGATTACAAGTACAATGCTTCGCATACAAGTATATGAAAGTAGTTTGAAAGTTCCTTCCTTGCTTGAGCTCTCAAACTTGTCTGCCATTGTTGTACCCCTTCCCCTCTATTTATAGAGTGAGGTAGGGGGCAGGGGTCTTGGATGTATATAGCTGCTGGTGGGCCCGGGCTGAAGCGATCTGGACTGGCAATCATTTGGTTCGGCGGAGCTTCGTTCGGCATGGAGCTTGGACCGGTGGTATGTGTGGACCGGTTGTGAGTGTGGACCGGTGGTTGTTTGGACCGGCTGTGAAGGGGTTATGGATGTGGTTCGGTAGTAGGGTTGGTCCGGTATTGGGTTGTGAGTAGTTGGTTCGGTGGTAACGAGGTGTGGGCTTTGGACCGGCAATGGTCTCGTCCGGTAGTAGTGGGGGATGTTTGGTTCGGTAGTATGATTGGTTCGGCCATGATGGGAATGGGTTTGGTTCGGCCTTGATGGAGATGGGTTTGGTCCGGTGGCCGAATGAGAATGCCGAATGAGCTTGTATACTGCGAATGCCGGATGGACTTCTATGCTTGTATCGAGCCTCGCGTTTGTCGAACGAAGTGGAGGTTATGAGCCCGGGTGAAACTGTGACTCCTTGGTCTCTAGATCTTCTGGGTGAGAATTCGCCCAACACCAGTGATGGCTAAAAGCCGTCACAGCTGTAGAACTCACAGATACCTTCGTTTTGACAGGTTATGGCTCCCGTAACTCTAAACGAGCCAAGAGTTATGGCCCTTCGAAGAATCGATATCCACAGGGTGCAACATCTACGGTGCAAGGTGCAACATCCGTCCAAAATGACGAAACAGTGTCGTACGACCTTTATAAATGGGTGCATGGATTGGAAACGGTGCAGTACCATGGTGCACCACTCTCCAGCGTTGGTAAATCATAGACCAGCCACGGGGATCCCGTTTTACAGAAAAAATCCACGTGACGAAAAAACGAAGGGTAAAAAACTTCCATGACCCGATTGAGGTTCGGATAGGATTTTTTGGGTATGAAACTAACCAGTGATGGCTGAAAGCAGTCATAACTGTAGATCTCACAGATACCTTCGTTTTGACTGGTTATGGCTCCCGTAATTCTAAACGAGCCAGGAGTTATGGCCCTCGGAAGAATCGATATCCACAGGGTGCAACATCTACGGTGCAAGGTGCAACATCCGTCCAAAATGACGAAACAGTGCCGTACGACATTTAGAAATGGGTGCATGGATTTGAAACAGTGCAGTACCATGGTGCAACACTCTCCAGCGATGGTAAATCATAGACCAGCCGCGGGAATTCCCATTTACAGAAAAAATCCACGTGACGAAAAAACGAAGGGTAAAAAACTTCCATGACCCGATTGAGGTTCGGATAGGATTTTTTGGGTATGAAACTAACCAGTGACGGCTGAAAGCTGTCACAGCTGTAGTACTCACAGATACCTTCGTTTTGACTGGTTGTGGCTCCCGTAACTCTAAACGAGCCAAGAGTTATTGCCCTCCGAAGAATCGATATCCATAGGGTGCAACGTCTACGGTGCAAGGTGCAACATCCGCAAAATGACGAAACAGTGCGTACGACCTTTAGAAACGGGTGCATGGATTGAAAACGGTGTAGTACCATGGTGCACCACTCTCCAGCGTTGGTAAATCATAGACCAGCCACGGGGATCACGTTTTACAGAAAAAATCCACGTGACGAAAAAACGAAGGGTAAAAAACTTCCATGACCCGATTGAGGTTCGGATAGGATTTTTTGGGTATGAAACTAACCAGTGACGTCTGAAAGCAGTCACAGCTGTAGAACTCACAGATACCTTTGTTTTGACTGGTTGTGGCTCCCGTAACTCTAAACGAGCCAAGAGTTATGGCCCTCCGAAGAATCGATATCCACAGGGTGCAACATCTACGGTGCAAGGTGCAACATCCGTCCAAAATGGCGAAACAGTGCCGTACGACCTTTAGAAATGGATGCATGGATTGGAAACGGTGCAGTACCATGGTGCACCACTCTCCAGCGATGGTAAATCATAGACCAGCCGCGGGAATTCCCTTTTACAGAAAAAATTCACGTGACAAAAAACGAAGGGTAAAAAACTTCCATGACCCGATTGAGGTTTGGATAGGATTTTTTAGGTATGAAACTAACCAGTGACGGTTGAAAGCGGTCACAGATGTAGAACTCACAGATACCTTCGTTTTGACTGGTTGTGGCTCCCGTAACTCTAAACGAGCCAAGAGTTATGGTCCTCCGAAGAATCGATATCCACAGGGTGCAACATCTACGGTGCAAGGTGCAACATCCGTCCAAAATGACGAAACAGTGCCGTACGACCTTTAGAAATGGGTGCATGGATTGGAAATGGTGCAGCACCATGGTGCACCACTCTCCAGCGTTGGTAAATCATAGACCAGCCACGGGGATCCCGTTTTACAGAAAAAATCCACGTGATGAAAAAACGAAGGGTAAAAAACTTCCATGACCCGATTGAGGTTCGGATAGGATTTTTTGGGTATGAAACTAACCAGTGACGGCTGAAAGCTGTCATAGCTGTAGAACTCACACATACCTTCGTTTTGACTGGTTGTGGCTCCCGTAACTCTAAACGAGCCAAGAGTTATGGCCCTCCGAAGAATCGATATCCATAGGGTGCAACATCTAAAGTGCAAGGTGCAACATCCGTCCAAAATGACGAAACAGTGCTTTACGACCTTTAGAAATGGGTGCATGGATTGGAAACGGTCCAGTACCATGGTGCACCACTCTCCAGCGTTGGTAAATCATAGACCAGCCACGGGGATCCCGTTTTACAGAAAAAATCCACGTGACGAAAAAACGAAGGGTAAAAAACTTCCATGACCCGATTGAGGTTCGGATAGGATTTTTTGGGTATGAAACTAACCAGTGGCGGCTGAAAGCTGTCATAGCTGTAGAACTCACAAATACCTTCGTTTTGACTGGTTGTGGCTCCCGTTACTCTAAACGAGCCAAGAGTTATGGACCTCCGAAGAATCGATATCCATAGGGTGCAACATCTACGGTGCAAGGTGCAACATCCGTCCAAAATGACTAAACAGTGCCGTACGACCATTAGAAATGGGTGCATGGATTGGAAACGGTGCAGTACCATGGTGCACCACTCTCCAGCGTTGGTAAATAATAGACCAGCCACGGGGATCCCGTTTTACAGAAAAAATCCACGTGACGAAAAAACGAAGGGTAAAAAACTTCCATGACCCGATTGAGGTTCGGATAGGATTTTTTGGGTATGAAACTAACCAGTGACGGCTGAAAGCAGTCACAGCTGTAGAACTCACGGATACTTTCGTTTTGACTGGTTGTGGCTCCCGTAACTCTAAACGAGCCAAGAGTTATGGCCCTCCGAAGAATCGATATCCACAGGGTGCAACATCTACGGTGCAAGGTGCAACATCCGTCCAAAATGACGAAACAGTGCCGTACGACCTTTAGAAATGGGTGCATGGATTGGAAATGGTGCAGTTTCATGGTGCACCACTCTCCAGTGTTGGTTAATCATAGACCAGACTCGGGGTTCCCGTTTTACAGAAAAAATCCACGTGACGAAAAAATGAAGGGTAAAAAACTTCCATGACCCGATTGAGGTTCGGATAGGATTTTTTGGGTATGAAACTAACCAGTGACGGCTGAAAGCACGCACAGCTGTAGAACTCACAGATACCTTCGTTTTGACTGGTTGTGGCTCCCGTAACTCTAAACGAGCCAAGAGTTATGGCCCTCCGAAGAATCGATATCCACAGGGTGCAACCTCTACGGTGCAAGGTGCAACATCCGTCCAAAATGACGAAACAGTGCCGTACGACCTTTAGAAATGGGTGCATGGATTGGAAACGGTGCAGTACCATGGTGCACCACTCTCCAGCGTTGGTAAATCATAGACCAGACACGGGGATCCCGTTTTACAGAAAAAATCCACGTGACGAAAAAACGAAGGGTAAAAAACTTCCATGACCCGATTGAGGTTCGGATAGGATTTTTTGGGTATGAAACTAACCAGTGGCGGCTGAAAGCTGTCATAGCTGTAAAACTCACAAATACCTTCGTTTTGACTGGTTGTGGCTCCCGTAACTCTAAACGAGCCAAGAGTTATGGCCCTCCGAAGAATCGATATCCATAGGGTGCAACATCTACGGTGCAAGGTGCAACATCCGTCCAAAATGACGAAACAGTGTCGTACGACCTTTAGAAATGAGTGCATGGATTGGAAACGGTGCAGTACCATGGTGCACCACTCTCCAGCGTTGGTAAATAATAGACCAGCCACGGGGATCCCGTTTTACAGAAAAAATCCACGTGACGAAAAAACGAAGGGTAAAAAACATCCATGACCCGATTGAGGTTCGGATAGGATTTTTTGGGTATGAAACTAACCAGTGACGTCTGAAAGCAGTCACAGCTGTAGAACTCACAGATACCTTCGTTTTGACTGGTTGTGGCTCCCGTAACTCTAAACGAGCCAAGAGTTATGGCCCTCCGAAGAATCGATATCCACAGGGTGCAACATCTACGGTGCAAGGTGCAACATCCGTCCAAAATGACGAAACAGTGCCGTACGACCTTTAGAAATGGGTGCATGGATTGGAAACGGTGCAGTACCATGGTGCACCACTCTCCAGCGATGGTAAATCATAGACCAGCCGCGGGAATTCCCTTTTACAGAAAAAATTCACGTGACAAAAAACGAAGGGTAAAAAACTTCCATGACCCGATTGAGGTTTGGATAGGATTTTTTAGGTATGAAACTAACCAGTGACGGCTGAAAGCGGTCACAGATGTAGAACTCACAGATACCTTCGTTTTGACTGGTTGTGGCTCCCGTAACTCTAAACGAGCCAAGAGTTATGGTCCTCCGAAGAATCGATATCCACAGGGTGCAACATCTACGGTGCAAGGTGCAACATCCGTCCAAAATGACGAAACAGTGCCGTACGACCTTTAGAAATGGGTGCATGGATTGGAAATGGTGCAGCACCATGGTGCACCACTCTCCAGCGTTGGTAAATCATAGACCAGCCACGGGGATCCCGATTTACAGAAAAAATCCACGTGATGAAAAAACGAAGGGTAAAAAACTTCCATGACCCGATTGAGGTTCGGATAGGATTTTTTGGGTATGAAACTAACCAGCGACGGCTGAAAGCTGTTATAGCTGTAGAACTCACACATACCTTCGTTTTGACTGGTTGTGGCTCCCGTAACTCTAAACGAGCCATGAGTTATGGCCCTTCGAAGAATCGATATCCATAGGGTGCAACATCTACGGTGCAAGGTGCAACATCCGTCCAAAATGACGAAACAGTGCCGTACGACCTTTAGAAATGGGTGCATGGATTGGAAACGGTCCAGTACCATGGTGCACCACTCTCCAGCGTTGGTAAATCATAGACCAGCCACGGGGATCCCGTTTTACAGAAAAAATCCACGTGACGAAAAAACGAAGGGTAAAAAACTTCCATGACCCGATTGAGGTTCGGATAGGATTTTTTGGGTATGAAACTAACCAGTGGCGGCTGAAAGCTGTCATAGCTGTAGAACTCACAAATACCTTCGTTTTGACTGGTTGTGGCTCCCGTAACACTAAACGAGCCAAGAGTTATGGCCCTCCGAAGAATCGATATCCATAGGGTGCAACATCTACGGTGCAAGGTGCAACATCCGTCCAAAATGACTAAACAGTGCCGTACGACCATTAGAAATGGGTGCATGGATTGGAAACGGTGCAGTACCATGGTGCACCACTCTCTAGCGTTGGTAAATAATAGACCAGCCACGGGGATCCCGTTTTACAGAAAAAATCCACGTGACGAAAAAAC
This sequence comes from Allium cepa, assembly GCA_030765085.1. Taxonomy (NCBI): domain Eukaryota; kingdom Viridiplantae; phylum Streptophyta; class Magnoliopsida; order Asparagales; family Amaryllidaceae; genus Allium; species Allium cepa. Next base: position 27,679,741 of record CM060943.1, on the reverse strand, counting down.
GAAGGGTAAAAAACTTCCATGACCCGATTGAGGTTCGGATAGGATTTTTTGGGTATGAAACTAACCAGTGACGGCTGAAAGCAGTCACAGCTGTAGAACTCACAGATACTTTCGTTTTGACTGGTTGTGGCTCCCGTAACTCTAAACGAGCCAAGAGTTATGGCCCTCCGAAGAATCGATATCCACAGGGTGCAACATCTACGGTGCAAGGTGCAACATCCATCCAAAATGACGAAACAGTGCCGTACGACCTTTAGAAATGGGTGCATGGATTGGAAATGGTGCAGTTCCATGGTGCACCACTCTCCAGTGTTGGTTAATCATAGACCAGACACGGGGATCCCGTTTTACAGAAAAAATCCACGTGACGAAAAAATGAAGGGTAAAAAACTTCCATGACCCGATTGAGGTTCGGATAGGATTTTTTGGGTATGAAACTAACCAGTGACGGCTGAAAGCACGCATAGCTGTAGAACTCACAGATACCTTCGTTTTGACTGGTTGTGGCTCCCGTAACTCTAAACGAGCCAAGAGTTATGGCCCTCCGAAGAATCGATATCCACAGGGTGCAACCTCTACGGTGTAAGGTGCAACATCCGTCCAAAATGACGAAACAGTGCCGTACGACCTTTAGAAATGGGTGCATGGATTGGAAACGGTGCAGTACCATGGTGCACCACTCTCCAGCGTTGGTAAATCATAGACCAGACACGGGGATCCCGTTTTACAGAAAAAATCCACGTGACGAAAAAACGAAGGGTAAAAAACTTCCATGACCCGATTGAGGTTCGGATAGGATTTTTTGGGTATGAAACTAACCAGTGGCGGCTGAAAGCTGTCATAGCTGTAAAACTCACAAATACCTTCGTTTTGACTGGTTGTGGCTCCCGTAACTCTAAACGAGCCAAGAGTTATGGCCCTCCGAAGAATCGATATCCATAGGGTGCAACATCTACGGTGCAAGGTGCAACATCCGTCCAAAATGGCGAAACAGTGTCGTACGACCTTTAGAAATGGGTGCATGGATTGGAAACGGTGCAGTACCATGGTGCACCACTCTCCAGCGTTGGTAAATAATAGACCAGCCACGGGGATCCCGTTTTACAGAAAAAATCCACGTGACGAAAAAACGAAGGGTAAAAAACTTCCATGACCCGATTGAGGTTCGGATAGGATTTTTTGGGTATGAAACTAACCAGTGATGTCTGAAAGCAGTCACAGCTGTAGAACTCACAGATACCTTTCTTTTTGACTGGTTGTGGCTCCCGTAACTCTAAACGAGCCAAGAGTTATGGCCCTCCGAAGAATCGATATCCACAGGGTGCAACATCTACGGTGCAAGGTGCAACATCCGTCCAAAATGACGAAACAGTGCCGTACGACCTTTAGAAATGGGTGCATGGATTGGAAATGGTGCTGTTCCATGGTGCACCACTCTCCAGCGTTGGTTAATCATAGACCAGACACGGGGATCCCATTTTACTGAAAAAATCCACGTGACGAAAAAATGAAGGGTAAAAAACTTCCATGACCCGATTGAGGTTCGGATAGGATTTTTTGGGTATGAAACTAACCAGTGACGGCTGAAAGCTGTCACAGCTGTAGAACTCACAGATACCTTCGTTTTGACTGGTTGTGGCTCCCGTAACTCTAAACGAGCCAAGAGTTATGGCCCTCCGAAGAATCGATATCCACAGGGTGCAACCTCTACGGCGCAAGGTGCAACATCCGTCCAAAATGACGAAACAGTGCCGTACGACCTTTAGAAATGGGTGCATGGATTGGAAACGGTGCAGTACCATGGTGCACCACTCTCCAGCGATGGTAAATCATAGACCAGCCGCGGGAATTCCCTTTTACAGAAAAAATTCACGTGACAAAAAACGAAGGGTAAAAAACTTCGATGACCCGATTGAGGTTTGGATAGGATTTTTTAGGTATGAAACTAACCAGTGACGGCTGAAAGCTGTCACAGATGTAGAACTCACAGATACCTTCGTTTTGACTTGTTGTGGCTCCCGTAACTCTAAACAAGCCAAGAGTTATGGCCCTCCGAAGAATCGATATCCATAGGGTGCAACATCTACGGTGCATGGTGCAACATCCGTCCAAAATGACGTAACAGTGCCGTACGACCTTTAGAAATGGGTGCATGGATTGGAAACGGTGCAGTACCATGGTGCATCACTCTCCAGCGATGGTAAATCATAGACCAGCCACGGGAATTCCCTTTTACAGAAAAATCCACGTGGCGAAAAAACGAAGGGTAAAAAACTTCCATGACCCGATTGAGGTTCGGATAGGATTTTTTGGGTATGAAACTAACCAGTGATGGCTAAAAGCCGTCACAGCTGTAGAACTCACAGATACCTTCGTTTTGACAGGTTATGCCTCCCGTAACTCAAAACGAGCCAAGAGTTATGGCCCTCCGAAGAATCGATATCCACAGGGTGCAACATCTACGGTGCAAGGTGCAACATCCGTCCAAAATGACGAAACAGTGCCGTACGCCCTTTAGAAATGGGTGCATGAATTGGAAACGGTGCAGTACCATGGTGCAGCACTCTCCAGCGTTGGTAAATCATAGACCAGCCACGGGGATCCCGTTTTAAAGAAAAAATCCACGTGACGAAAAAATGAAGGGTAAAAAACTTCCATGACCCGATTGAGGTTCGGATAGGATTTTTTCGGTATGAAACTAACCAGTGATGGCTGAAAGCTGTCACAGATGTAGAACTCGCAGATACCTTTGTTTTGACTGGTTGTGGCTCCGATAACTCTAAACGAGCCAAGAGTTATGGCCCTCCGAAGAATCGATATCCACAGGGTGCAACATCTACGGTGCAAGGTGCAACATCCGTCCAAAATGACGAAACAGTGCCGTACGACCTTTAGAAATGGGTGCATGGATTGGAAACGGTGCAGTACCATGGTGCACCACTCTCCAGCGTTGATAAATCATAGACCAGACACGGGGATCCCGTTTTACAGAAAAAAATCCACGTGACGAAAAAACGAAGGGTAAAAAACTTCCATCACCCGATTGAGGTTCGGATAGGATTTTTTGGGTATGAAACTTACCAATGACGGCTGAAAGCAGTCACAGCTGTAGAACTCACAGATACCTTCGTTTTGACTGGTTGTGGCTCCCGTAACTCTAAACGAGCCAAGAGTTATGGCCCTCCGAAGAATCGATATCCACAGGGTGCAACCTCTACGGCGCAAGGTGCAACATCCGTCCAAAATGACGAAACAGTGCCGTACGACCTTTAGAAATGGGTGCATGGATTGGAAACGGTGCAGTACCATGGTGCACCACTCTCCAGCGATGGTAAATCATAGACCAGCCGCGGGAATTCCCTTTTACAGAAAAAATTCACGTGACAAAAAACGAAGGGTAAAAAACTTCGATGACCCGATTGAGGTTTGGATAGGATTTTTTAGGTATGAAACTAACCAGTGACGGCTGAAAGCTGTCACAGATGTAGAACTCACAGATACCTTCGTTTTGACTTGTTGTGGCTCCCGTAACTCTAAACAAGCCAAGAGTTATGGCCCTCCGAAGAATCGATATCCATAGGGTGCAACATCTACGGTGCATGGTGCAACATCCGTCCAAAATGACGTAACAGTGCCGTACGACCTTTAGAAATGGGTGCATGGATTGGAAACGGTGCAGTACCATGGTGCATCACTCTCCAGCGATGGTAAATCATAGACCAGCGACGGGAATTCCCTTTTACAGAAAAATCCACGTGGCGAAAAAACGAAGGGTAAAAAACTTCCATGACCCGATTGAGGTTCGGATAGGATTTTTTGGGTATGAAACTAACCAGTGATGGCTAAAAGCCGTCACAGCTGTAGAACTCACAGATACCTTCGTTTTGACAGGTTATGCCTCCCGTAACTCAAAACGAGCCAAGAGTTATGGCCCTCCGAAGAATCGATATCCACAGGGTGCAACATCTACGGTGCAAGGTGCAACATCCGTCCAAAATGACGAAACAGTGCCGTACGCCCTTTAGAAATGGGTGCATGAATTGGAAACGGTGCAGTACCATGGTGCAGCACTCTCCAGCGTTGGTAAATCATAGACCAGCCACGGGGATCCCGTTTTAAAGAAAAAATCCACGTGACGAAAAAATGAAGGGTAAAAAACTTCCATGACCCGATTGAGGTTCGGATAGGATTTTTTCGGTATGAAACTAACCAGTGATGGCTGAAAGCTGTCACAGATGTAGAACTCGCAGATACCTTTGTTTTGACTGGTTGTGGCTCCGATAACTCTAAACGAGCCAAGAGTTATGGCCCTCCGAAGAATCGATATCCACAGGGTGCAACATCTACGGTGCAAGGTGCAACATCCGTCCAAAATGACGAAACAGTGCCGTACGACCTTTAGAAATGGGTGCATGGATTGGAAACGGTGCAGTACCATGGTGCACCACTCTCCAGCGTTGATAAATCATAGACCAGACACGGGGATCCCGTTTTACAGAAAAAAATCCACGTGACGAAAAAACGAAGGGTAAAAAACTTCCATCACCCGATTGAGGTTCGGATAGGATTTTTTGGGTATGAAACTTACCAATGACGGCTGAAAGCAGTCACAGCTGTAGAACTCACAGATACCTTCGTTTTGACTGGTTGTGGCTCCCGTAACTCTAAACGAGCCAAGAGTTATGGCCCTCCGAAGAATCGATATCCATAGGGTGCAACATCTATGGTGCAAGGTGCAACATCCGTCCAAAATGACGAAACAGTGCCGTACGACCTTTAGAAATGGTTGCATGGATTAGAAACGGTGCAGTACCATGGTGCATCACTCTCCAGCGATGGTAAATCATAGACCAGCCACGAGAATTGCCTTTTACAGAAAAATCCACGTGACGAAAAAACGAAGGGTAAAAATTTCCGTGACCCGATTGAGGTTCAGATAGGATTTTTTGGGTATGAAACTAACCAGTGACGGCTGAAAGCAGTCACAGATGTAGAACTCACAGATACCTTCGTTTTGACTAGTTGTGGCTCCCGTAACTCTAAACGAGCCAAGAGTTATGGCCCTCCGAAGAATCGATATCCATAGGGTGCAACATCTACGGTGCAAGGTGCAACATCCTTCCAAAATGACGAAACAGTGCGTACGACCATTAGAAACGGGTGCATGGATTGAAAACGGTGTAGTACCATGGTGCACCACTCTCCAGCATTGGTAAATCATAGACCAGCCACGGGGATCCCGTTTTACAGAAGAAATCCACGTGACGAAAAAACGAAGGGTAAAAAACTTCCATGACCCGATTGAGGTTCAGATAGGATTTTTTGGGTATGAAACTAACCAGTGACGGTTGAAAGCTGTCACAGCTGTAGAACTCATGGATACCTTCGTTTTGACTGGTTGTGGCTCCCGTAACTCTAAAAGAGCCAAGAGTTATGGCCCTCCGAAGAATTGATATCCATAGGGTGCAACATCTACGGTGCAAGGTGCAACATCCGTCCAAAATGAAGAAACAGTGCCGTACGACCTTTAGAAATGGGTGCATGGATTGGAAACGGTGTAGTACCATGGTGCACCACTCTCCAGCGATGGTAAATCAAAGACCAGCCACGGGAATTCCCTTTTACAGAAAAATCCACGTGATGAAAAAACGAAGGGTAAAAAACTTCCGTGACCCGATTGAGGTTCGGATAGGATTTTTTGGGTATGAAACTAACCAGCGACGGCTGAAAGCCGTCATAGCTATAGAACTCACAAATACCTTCGTTTTGACAGGTTATGGCTCCCGTAACTCTAAACGAGCCAAGAGTTATGGCCCTCCGAAGAATCGATATCCACAGGGTGCAACATTTACGGTGCAAGGTGCAACATCCGTCCAAAATGACGAAACTGTGCCGTACGACCTTTAGAAATGGGTGCATGGATTGGAAACGGTGCAGTACCATGGTGCACCACTCTCCAGCATTGGTAAATCATAGACCAGCCGCGGGGATCCCGTTTTACAGAAAAAATCCACGTGACGAAAAAACGAAGGGTAAAAAACTTCCATGACTCGATTGAGGTTCGGATAGGATTTTTTAGGTATGAAACTAACCGGTGACGGCTGAAAGCCGTCACAGATGTAGAACTCAGAGATACCTTCGTTTTGACTGGTTGTGGCTCCCGTAACTCTAAACGAGCCAAGAGTTATGGCCCTCCGAAGAATCGATATCCACAGGGTGCAACATCTACGGTGCAAGGTGCAACATCCGTCCAAAATGACGAAACAGTGTCGTACAACCTTTAGAAATGGGTGCATGGATTGGAAACGGTGCAGTACCATGGTGCACCACTCTCCAGCGATGGTAAATCATAGACCGGCCGCGGGAATTCCCTTTTACAGAAAAAATCCACGTCACGAAAAAACGAAGCGTAAAAAACTTCCATGACCCGATTGAGGTTCGGATAGGATTTTTTGGGTATGAAACTAACCAGTGATGGCTAAAAGCCGTCACAGCTGTAGAACTCACAGATACCTTCGTTTTGACAGGTTATGGCTCCCGTAACTCAAAACGAGCCAAGAGTTATGGCCCTCCGAAGAATCGATATCCAAAGGGTGCAACATCTACGGTGCAAGGTGCAACATCCGTCCAAAATGACGAAACAGTGCCGTACGCCCTTTAGAAATGGGTGCATGGATTGGAAACGGTGCAGTACCATGGTGCATCCCTCTCCAACGATGGTAAATCATAGACCAGCCACGAGAATTGCCTTTTACAGAAAAATCCACGTGACGAAAAAACGAAGGGTAAAAATTTCCGTGACCCGATTGAGGTTCAGATAGGATTTTTTGGGTATGAAACTAACCAGTGACGGCTGAAAGCAGTCAAAGATGTAGAACTCACAGATACCTTCGTTTTGACTGGTTGTGGCTCCCGTAACTCTAAACGAGCCAAGAGTTATGACCCTCCGAAGAATCGATATCCATAGGGTGCAACATCTACGGTGCAAGGTGCAACATCCGTCCAAAATGACGAAACGGTGCCGTACGACATTTAGAAATGGGTGCATGGATTTGAAACAGTGCAGTACCATGGTGCACCACTCTCCAGCGATGGTAAATCATAGACCAGGCGCGGGAATTCCCTTTTACAGAAAAAATCCACGTGACGAAAAAACGAAGGGTAAAAAACTTCCATGACCCGATTGAGGTTCGGATAGGATTTTTTCGGTATGAAACTAACCAGTGATGGCTAAAAGCCGTCACAGCTGTAGAACTCACAGATACCTTCGTTTTGACAGGTTATGGCTCCCGTAACTCAAAACGAGCCAAGAGTTATGGCCCTCCGAAGAATCGATATCCACAGGGTGCAACATCTACGGTGCAAGGTGCAACATCCGTCCAAAATGATGAAACAGTGCCGTACGCCCTTTAGAAATGGGTGCATGGATTGGAAACGGTGCAGTACCATGGTGCAGCACTCTCCAGCGTTGGTAAATCATAGACCAGCCACGGGGATCCCGTTTTACAGAAAAAATCCACGTGACGAAAAAACGAAGGGTAAAAAACTTCCATGACCCGATTGAGGTTCGGATAGGATTTTTTCGGTATGAAACTAACCAGTGATGGCTGAAAGCTGTCACAGATGTAGAACTCACAGATACCTTCGTTTTGACTGGTTGTGGCTCCCGTAACACTAAACGAGCCAAGAGTTATGGGCCTCCGAAGAATCGATATCCACAGGGTGCAACATCTACGGTGCAAGGTGCAACATCCGTCCAAAATGACGAAACAGTGCCGTACGACCTTTAGAAATGGGTGCGTGGATTGGAAACGGTGCAGTACCATGGTGCACCACTCTCCAGCGTTGGTAAATCATAGACCAGACACGGGGATCCCGTTTTACAGAAAAAATCCACGTGACGAAAAAACGAAGGGTAAAAAACTTCCATGACCCGATTGAGGTTCGGATAGGATTTTTTGGGTATGAAACTTACCAATGACGGCTGAAAGCAGTCACAGCTGTAGAACTCACAGATACCTTCGTTTTGACTAGTTGTGGCTCCCGTAACTCTAAACGAGCCAAGAGTTATGGCCCTCCGAAGAATCGATATCCATAGGGTGCAACATCTATGGTACAAGGTGCAACATCCGTCCAAAATGACGAAACAGTGCCGTACGACCTTTAGAAATGGGTGCATGGATTGGAAACGGTGCAGTACCATGGTGCATCACTCTCCAGCGATGGTAAATCATAGACCAGCCACGAGAATTGCCTTTTACAGAAAAATCCACGTGACGAAAAAACGAAGGGTAAAAATTTCCGTGACCCGATTGAGGTTCGGATAGGATTTTTTGGGTATGAAACTAACCAGTGACGGCTGAAAGCAGTCACAGATGTAGAACTCACAGATACCTTCGTTTTGACTGGTTGTGGCTCCCGTAACTCTAAACGAGCCAAGAGTTATGGCCCTCCGAAGAATCGATATCCATAGGGTGCAACATCTACGGTGCAAGGTGCAACATCCTTCCAAAATGACGAAACAGTGCGTACGACCATTAGAAACGGGTGCATGGATTGAAAACGGTGCAGTACCATGGTGCACCACTCTCCAGCATTGGTAAATCATAGACCAGCCACGGGGATCCCGTTTTACAGAAGAAATCCACGTGACGAAAAAACGAAGGGTAAAAAACTTCCATGACCCGATTGAGGTTCGGATAGGATTTTTTGGGTATGAAACTAACCAGTGACGGTTGAAAGCTGTCACAGCTGTAGAACTCACAGATACCTTCGTTTTGACTGGTTGTGGCTCCCGTAACTCTAAACGAGCCAAGAGTTATGGCCCTCCGAAGAATTGATATCCATAGGGTGCAACATCTACGGTGCAAGGTGCAACATCCGTCCAAAATAAAGAAACAGTGCCGTACGACCTTTAGAAATGGGTGCATGGATTGGAAACGGTGTAGTACCATGGTGCACCACTCTCCAGTGATGGTAAATCAAAGACCAGCCACGGGAATTCCCTTTTACAGAAAAATCCACGTGACGAAAAAATGAAGGGTAAAAAACTTCCGTGACGCGATTGAGGTTCGGATAGGATTTTTTGGGTATGAAACTAACCAGCGACGGCTGAAAGCCGTCATAGCTATAGAACTCACAGATATCTTCGTTTTGACAGGTTATGGCTCCCGTAACTCTAAACGAGCCAAGAGTTATGGCCCTCCGAAGAATCGATATCCACAGGGTGCAACATTTACGGTGCAAGGTGCAACATCCGTCAAAAATGACGAAACAGTGCCGTACGACCTTTAGAAACGGGTGCATGGATTGGAAACGGTGCAGTACCATGGTGCACCACTCTCCAGCGTTGGTAAATCATAGACCAGCCGCGGGGATCCCGTTTTACAGAAAAAATCCACGTGACGAAAAAACGAAGGGTAAAAAACTTCCATGACCCGATTGAGGTTCGGATAGGATTTTTTAGGTATGAAACTAACCAGTGACGGCTGAAAGCTGTCATAGATGTAGAACTCAGAGATACCTTCGTTTTGACTGGTTGTGGCTCCCGTAACTCTAAACGAGCCAAGAGTTATGGCCCTCCGAAGAATCGATATCCACAGGGTGCAACATCTACGGTGCAAGGTGCAACATCCGTCCAAAATGACGAAACAGTGTCGTACAACCTTTAGAAATGGGTGCGTGGATTGGAAACGGTGCAGTACCATGGTGCACCACTCTCCAGCGATGGTAAATCATAGACCAGCCGCGGGAATTCCATTTTACAGAAAAAATCCACGTGACGAAAAAACGAAGCGTAAAAAACTTCCATGACCCGATTGAGGTTCGGATAGGATTTTTTGGGTATGAAACTAACAAGTGACGGGTGAAAGCGGTCACAGCTGTAGAACTCACAGATACCTTCGTTTTGACTGGTTGTGGCTCCCGTAACTCTAAACGAGCCAAGAGTTATGGCCCTCCGAAGAATCGATATCCATAGGGTGCAACATCTACGGTGCAAGGTGCAACATCCGTCCAAAATGACGAAACAGTGCGTACGACCTATAGAAACGGGTGCATGGATTGAAAACGGTGCAGTACCGTGGTGCATCACTCTCCATCATTGGTAAATCATAGACCAGCCACGGGGATCCCGTTTTACAGAAAAAATCCACGTGACGAAAAAACGATGGGTAAAAAACTTCCATGACCCGATTGAGGTTCGGATAGGATTTTTTGGGTATGAAACTTACCAGTGACGGCTGAAAGCAGTCACAGCTGTAGAACTCACAGATACCTTCGTTTTGACTGGTTGTGGCTCCCGTAACTCTAAATGAGCCAAGAGTTATGGCCCTCCGAAGAATCGATATCCATAGGGTGCAACATCATCTACGGTGCAAGGTGCAACATCCGTCCAAAATGACGAAACAGTGCGTACGACCTTTAGAAACGGGTGCATGGATTGACAACGGTGCAATTTCAAGGTGCACCACTCTCCAGCATTGGTAAATCATAGACCAGCCACGGGGATCCCGTTTTACAGAAAAAATACATGTGACGAAAAAACGAAGGGTAAAAAACTTCCATGACCCGATTGAGGTTCGGATAGGATTTTTTAGGTATGAAACTAACCAGTGACGGCTGAGAGCTGTCACAAATGTAGAACTCACAGATACCTTCGTTTTGACTGGTTGTGGCTCCCGTAACTCTAAACGAGCCAAGAGTTATGGCCCTCCGAAGAATCGATATCCACAGGGTGCAACATCTACGGTGCAAGGTGCAACATCCGTCCAAAATGACGAAACAGTGCCGTACGACCTTTAGAAATGGGCGCATGGATTGGAAACGGTGCAGTACCATGGTGCACCACTCTCCAACGATGGTAAATCATAGACCAGCCGCAGGAATTCCCTTTTACAGAAAAAATTCACGTGACGAAAAAACGAAGCGTAAAAAACTTCCATGACCCGATTGAGGTTCGGATAGGATTTTTTGGGTATGAAACTAACCAGTGACGGCTGAAAGCGGTCACAGCTGTAGAACTCACAAATACCTTTGTTTTGACTGGTTGTGGCTCCCGTAACTCTAAACGAGCCAAGAGTTATGGCCCTCCGAAGAATCGATATCCATAGGGTGCAACATCTACGGTGCAAGGTGCAACATCCGTCCAAAATGACGAAACAGTGCGTACCACCTTTAGAAACGGGTGCATGGATTGAAAACGGTGCAGAACCATGGTCCACCACTCTCCAGCATTGGTAAATCATAGACCAGCCACGGGGATCCCGTTTTACAGAAAAAATCCACGTGACGAAAAAACGAAGGGTAAAAGACTTCCATAACCCGATTGAGGTTCGGATAGGATTTTAAGGGTATGAAACTAAGCAAAGACGGCTAAAAGCAGTCACAGCTGTAGAACTCACAGATACCTTCGTTTTGGCTGGTTGTGGCTCCCGTAAATCTAAACGAGCCAAGAGTTATGGCCCTCCGAAGAATCGATATCCATAGGGTGCAACGTCTACGGTGCAAGATGCAACATCCGTCCAAAATGACGAAACAGTGCGTACGACCTTTAGAAACAGGTGCATGGATTGAAAACGGTGCAGTTCCATGGTGCACCACTCTCCAGCATAGGTAAATCATAGACCAGCCACGGGGATCCCGTTTTACAGAAAAAATCCACGTGACGAAAAAACGAAGGGTAAAAAACTTCCATGACCCGATTGAGGTTCGGATAGGATTTTTTAGGTATGAAACTAACCAGTGACGGCTGAAAGCTTTCGTAACTGTAGAACTCACAGATACCTTCGTTTTGACTGGTTGTGGCTCCCGTAACTCTAAACGAGCCAAGAGTTATGGCCCTCCGAAGAATCGATATCCACAGGGTGCAACATCTACGGTGCAAGGTGCAACATCCGTCCAAAATGAAGAAACAGTGTCGTACGACCTTTAGAAATGGGTGCATGGATTGGAAACGGTGCGGTACCATGGTGCACCACTCTCCAGCGATGGTAAATCATAGACCAACCGCGGGAATTCCTTTTACAGAAAAAATCCACGTGACGAAAAAACGAAGCGTAAAAAACTTCCATGACCCGATTGAGTTTCGGATAGGATTTTTTGGGTATGAAACTAACCAGTGACGGCAGAAAGCGGTCACAGCTGTAGAACTCACAAATACCTTCGTTTTGACTGGTTGTGGCTCCCGTAACTCTAAACGAGCCAAGAGTTATGGCCCTTCGAAGAATCGATATCCATAGGGTGCAACATCTACGGTGCAAGGTGCCACATCCGTCCAAAATGACGAAACAGTGCGTACGACCTTTAGAAATGGGTGCATGGATTGGAAACGGTGCGGTACCATGGTGCACCACTCTCCAGCGATGGTAAATCATAGACCAACCGCGGGAATTCCCTTTTACAGAAAAAATCCACGTGACGAAAAAACGAAGCGTAAAAAACTTCCATGACCCGATTGAGTTTCGGATAGGATTTTTTGGGTATGAAACTAACCAGTGACGACAGAAAGCGGTCACAGCTGTAGAACTCACAAATACCTTCGTTTTGACTGGTTGTGGCTCCTGTAACTCTAAACGAGCCAAGAGTTATGGCCCTCCGAAGAATCGATATCCATAGGGTGCAACATCTACGGTGCAAGGTGCCACATCCGTCCAAAATGACGAAACAGTGCGTACGACCTTTAGAAACGGGTGCATGGATTGAAAACGGTGCAGTACCATGGTGCACCACTCTCCAGCATTGGTACATCATAGACGAGCCACGGGGATCCCGTTTTACAGAAAAAATCCACGTGACGAAAAAACGAAGGGTAAAAAACTTCCATGACTCGATTGAGGTTCGGATAGGATTTTTTGGGTATGAAACTAACCAGTGACGGCTGAAAGCAGTCACAGCTGTAGAACTCACAGATACCTTCGTTTTGACTGGTTGTGGCTCCCGTAACTCTAAACGAGCCAAGAGTTATGGCCCTCCGAAGAATCGATATTCGTAGGGTGCAACATCTACGGTGCAAGGTGCAACATCCGTCCAAAATGATGAAACAGTGCGTACGACCTTTAGAAACGGGTGCATGGATTGAAAACGGTGCAGTTCCATGGTGCACGACTCTCCAGCATTGGTAAATCATAGACGAGCCACGGGGATCCCGTTTTACAGAAAAAATCCACGTGACGAAAAAACGAAGGGTAAAAAACTTCCATGACCCGATTGAGGTTCGGATAGGATTTTTTAGGTATGAAACTAGCCAGTGACGGCTGAAAGCTGTCACAGATGTAGAACTCACAGATACCTTCGTTTTGACTGGTTGTGGCTCCCGTAACTCTAAACGAGCCAAGAGTTATGGCCCTCCGAAGAATCAATATCCACAGGGTGCAACATCTACGGTGCAAGGTGCAACATCCGTCCAAAATGACGAAACAGTGCCGTACGACCTTTAGAAATGGGCGCATGGATTGGAAACGGTGCAGTACCATGGTGCACCACTCTCCAGCGATGGTAAATCATAGACCAGCCGCAGGAATTCCCTTTTACAGAAAAAATCCACGTGACGAAAAAACGAAGCGTAAAAAACTTCCATGACCCGATTTAGGTTCGGATAGGATTTTTTGGGTATGAAACTAACCAGTGACGGCTGGTCACAGCTGTAGAACTCACGAATACCTTCGTTTTGACTGGTTGTGGCTCCCGTAACTCTAAACGAGCCAAGAGTTATGGCCCTCCGAAGAATCGATATCCATAGGGTGCAACATCTACGGTGCAAGGTGCAACATCCGTCCAAAATGACGAAACAGTGCGTACGACCTTTAGAAACGGGTGCATGGATTGAAAACGGTGCAGTACCATAGTGCACCACTCTCCAGCATTGGTAAATCATAGACCAGCCACGGGGATCCCGTTTTACAGAAAAAATCCACGTGACGAAAAAACGAAGGGTAAAAGACTTCCATGACCCGATTGAGGTTCGGATAGGATTTTTTGGGTATGAAACTAACCAGTGACGGCTGAAAGCAGTCACAGCTGTAGAACTCACAGATACCTTCGTTTTGGCTGGTTGTGGCTCCCGTAAATCTAAACGAGCCAAGTGTTATGGCCCTCCGAAGAATCGATATCCATAGGGTGCAACGTCTACGGTGCAAGGTGCAACATCCGTCCAAAATGACGAAACAGTGCGTACGACCTTTAGAAATAGGTGCATGGATTGAAAACGGTGCAGTTCCATGGTGCACCACTCTCCAGCATAGGTAAATCATAGACCAGCCACGGGGATCCCGTTTTACAGAAAAAATCCACGTGACGAAAAAACGAAGGGTAAAAAACTTCCATGACCCGATTGAGGTTCGGATAGGATTTTTTAGGTATGAAACTAACCAGTGACGGCTGAAAGCCGTTATTGCTGTAGAACTCACAGATACCTTCGTTTTGACTGGTTGTGGCTCCCGTAAATCTAAACGAGCCAAGAGTTATGGCCCTCCGAAGAATCGATATCCACAGGGTGCAACATCTACGGTGCAAGGTGCAACATCCGTCCAAAATGAAGAAACAGTGTCGTACGACCTTTAGAAATGGGTGCATGGATTGGAAACGGTGCAGTACCATGGTGCACCACTCTCCAGCGATGGTAAATCGTAGACCAACCGCGGGAATTCCCTTTTACAGAAAAAATCCACGTGACGAAAAAACGAAGCGTAAAAAACTTCCATGACCCGATTGAGTTTCGGATAGGATTTTTTGGGTATGAAACTAACCAGTGACGGCAGAAAGCGGTCACAGCTGTAGAACTCACAAATACCTTCGTTTTGACTGGTTGTGGCTCCCGTAACTCTAAACGAGCCAACAGTTATGGCCCTCCGAAGAATCGATATCCATAGGGTGCAACATCTACGGTGCAAGGTGCAACATCCGTCCAAAATGACGAAACAGTGCGTACGACCTTTAGAAACGGGTGCATGGATTGAAAACGGTGCAGTACCATGGTGCACCACTCTCCAGCATTGGTAAATCATAGACGAGCCACGGGGATCCCGTTTTACAGAAAAAATCCACGTGACGAAAAAACGAAGGGTAAAAAACTTCCATGACTCGATTGAGGTTCGGATAGGATTTTTTGGGTATGAAACTAACCAGTGACGGCTGAAAGCAGTCACAGCTGTAGAACTCACAGATACCTTCGTTTTGACTGGTTGTGGCTCCCGTAACTCTAAACGAGCCAAGAGTTATGGCCCTCCGAAGAATCGATATTCATAGGGTGCAACATCTACGGTGCAAGGTGCAACATCCGTCCAAAATGACGAAACAGTGCGTACGACCTTTAGAAACGGGTGCATGGATTGAAAACAGTGCAGTTCCATGGTGCACCACTCTCCAGCATTGGTAAATCATAGACCAGCCACGGGGATCCCGTTTTACAGAAAAAATCCACGTGACGAAAAAACGAACGGTAAAAAACTTCCATGACCCGATTGAGGTTCGGATAGGATTTTTTAGGTATGAAACTAACCAGTGACGGCTGAAAGCTGTCACAGATGTAGAACTCACAGATACCTTCGTTTTGACTGGTTGTGGCTCCCGTAACTCTAAACGAGCCAAGAGTTATGGCCCTCCGAAGAATCGATATCCACAAGGTGCAACATCTACGGTGCAACGTGCAACATCCGTCCAAAATGACGAAACAGTGTCGTACGACCTTCAGAAACGGGTGCATGGATTGGAAACGGTGCAGTACCATGGTGCACCACTCTCCAGCGATGGTAAATCATAGACCAGCCGCGGGAATTCCATTTTACACAAAAAATCCACGTGACGAAAAAACGAAGCGTAAAAAACTTCCATGACCCGATTGAGGTTCGGATAGGATTTTTTGGGTATGAAACTAACAAGTGACGGGTGAAAGCGGTCACAGCTGTAGAACTCACAAATACCTTCGTTTTGACTGGTTGTGGCTCCCGTAACTCTAAACGATCCAAGAGTTATGGCCCTCCGAAGAATCGATATCCATAGGGTGCAACATCTACGGTGCAAGGTGCAACATCCGTCCAAAATGACGAAACAGTGCGTACGACCTTTAGAAACGGGTGCATGGATTGAAAACGGTGCAGTACCATGGTGCACCACTCTCCACCATTGGTAAATCATAGACCAGCCACGGGGATCCCGTTTTACAGAAAAAATCCACGTGACGAAAAAACGAAGGGTAAAAAACTTCCATGACCCGATTGAGGTTCGGATAGGATTTTTTGGGTAGGAAACTAACCAGTGACAGTTGAAAGCAGTCACAGCTGTAGAACTCACAGATACCTTCGTTTTGACTGGTTGTGGCTCCCATAACTCTAAACGAGCCAAGAGTTATGGCCCTCCGAAGAATCGATATCCATAGGGTGCAACATCTACGGTGCAAGGTGCAACATCCGTCCAAAATGACGAAACAGTGCGTACGACCTTTAGAAACGGGTACATGGATTGAAAACGGTGCAGTTCCATGGTGCACCACTCTCCAGCATTGGTAAATCATAGACCAGCCACGGAGATCCCGTTTTACAGAAAAAATCAACGTGACGAAAAAACAAAGGGTAAAAAACTTCCATGACCCGATTAAGGTTCGGATAGGATTTTTTAGGTATGAAACTAACCAGGGACGGCTGAAAGCTGTCAAGATGTAGAACTCACAGATACCTTCGTTTTGACTGGTTGTGGCTCCCGTAACTCTAAACGAGCCAAGAGTTATGGTTCTCCGAAAAATCGATATCCACATGGTGCAACATCTACGGTGCAAGGTGCAACATCCGTCCAAAATGACGAAACAGTGCCGTACGACCTTTAGAAATGGGTGCATGGATTGGAACAGTGCAGTACCATGGTGCACCACTCTCCAGCGATGGTAAATCATAGACCAGCCGCGGGAATTCCCTTTTACAGAAAAAATCCACGTGACGAAAAAACGAAGCGTAAAAAACTTCCATGACCCGATTGAGGTTCGGATAGGATTTTTTGGGTATGAAACTAACCAGTGACGGCTGAAAGCGGTCACAGCTGTAGAACTCACAAATACCTTCATTTTGACTGGTTGTGGCTCCCGTAACTCTAAACGAGCCAAGAGTTATGGCCCTCCGAAGAATCGATATCCATAGGGTGCAACATCTACGGTGCAAGGTGCAACATCCGTCCAAAATGACGAAACAGTGCGTACGACCTTTAGAAACGGGTGCATGGATTGGAAATGGTGCAGTACCATGGTGCACCACTCTCCAGCTTTGGTAAATCATAGACCAGCCACGGGGATCCCGTTTTACAGAAAAAATCCACGTGACGAAAAAACGAAGGGTAAAAAACTTCCATGACCCGATTGAGGTTCGGATAGGATTTTTTGGGTATGAAACTAACCAGTGACGGCTGAAAGCAGTCACAGCTGTAGAACTCACAGATACCTTCGTTTTGACTGGTTGTGGCTCCCGTGACTCTAAACTAGCCAAGAGTTATGGCCCTCCGAAGAGTCGATATCCATAGGGTGCAACATCTACGGTGCAAGGTGCAACATCCGTCCAAAATGACGAAACAGTGCCGTACGACATTTAGAAATGGGTGCATGGATTTGAAACAGTGCAGTACCATGGTGCACCACTCTCCAGCGATGGTAAATCATAGACCAGCCGCGGGAATTCCCTTTTACAGAAAAAATCAACGTGACGAAAAAACTAAGGGTAAAAAACTACCATGACCCGATTGAGGTTCGGATAGGATTTTTTAGGTATGAAACTAACCAGTGACGGCTGAAAGCCGTCACAGATGTAGAACTCACAGATACCTTCGTTTTGACTGGTTGTGCCTCCCTGTGACGACCGCCCATGACTCCCGCACTAAAACAAGGAAATAATGCGCTGAAAATGTGCCAGGCAGCCATGGACGATAGTCAGGGTAAAATAAAACAGAAACTCTATCGTACAACTCACAGCGCATGGATAAAATACAATAGAGAAATATAATATAGTGAAGCTCCATAGAACAAAACATCATCATATAAGCATCATAGTAGTTTTATACAATGTAACGACCCGTATTTTGCGTATCGATAGATCGTAGAATTTACAGGTCGTTAGGGTTGTTTGTGTTGTCTCTAGCCTAAGTCGTATGGAGAGTAACTCGTGTGTTGAAGAGTTGAGTCGTGACCGACTCATAGGTTTAGCCGAGTTAAGGGTTGAGTCGTGACCGACTCATAGTTGTTTAGGTCGTGCACGAGTTATTGGTGAGTGATGGCTTAGGTTGCATAGTGTTAGGTCGTAGGCGGCCTATAGGATGTGAGCGACCTATAGATATGACCGACCTAGGTAAACTAGCGACCTAGTGATTTGGACGACATAAGGCATAGGTCGTGAAGTAGGTTAGGTCGCTGGAGCGACCTAAGAGAGTGGCCGACCTAAGGTTTTGACCGACTTATGGTAGTTTGCGACCTAAAGGTTAGACGACTTAGTGTTGGACCGACCTATGGGAGTGACCGAGTCAGGGTTTTGGAGCGACCTAAGGAAGTTAGGTCGTGGACGACCTAGCAGGTAGGATGATGCTAGTGGTGACCGACCTAGTGTAGATCGACCTAGAGGTGACCGACTTATAGTAATAAACGACCTAACTTAGAAGGTGTAAGTTTTAGGTCGTGGGAGTTTTGGGTCGTAGCATAGTTAGGTCGTAGGATCAGTTAGGTCGTAAGCCGTTAGATCGCGAGTGTGTTAAGTCGTAGGTCGTATGTACGATGAGTCGTTGGGGGCTTAGGTCATTGAGTCGGCCTGGTTTGTTAGGTCGCATAAGAGTTAGGTCGGACCTAGTTAAGTCGCTGGAGTCTTTAGGTCGGCAGTGTTTTAGGTCGCAGGAATTAGGTCGGCCGTGTGTTAACTCGTGTGAACCTGGGTTTGGTTAGGTCGGCCTTGGGTTCTTGAGTCGTGTGTCGTGGAGTTTGTTTAGACCGTTGGATCGTGAGGTAGATAGGTCGGTGACGACCTATGTTAGGTCGGAGTCTTTTTAGGTCGGTAACGACCTAATAGCGAGCTACGAGTTAAGGGCCTGGACGACCTAAGGAGTATTCAGCCTATAAATAGAGGGGTTTGGCTCACTTTTTGGCACCGGTTTTTGAAGCAACGAAGTGCTGCCATTTTGAAGACTCGTCTACAACATTTCTTCATCTTCTTCTCTCCATTCTAATCTAGTTCTAACATCCATCTAAGATCGAAGATTTAGATTGAAGATTCAAGTGCCAAAGTTGAAGATCTTCATCCGTTCGAGCTAGATTTCATCGATTGAAGCGAGATTTTTGCCGGATCAAGCCTTGTTCTTTGCTGTCCAGATCTGGAGTTGATTGTTTTTGAGGTGTTTGGGTGATTTGGTGAGTGGTAGTTATCTCTCACGCGGATCCAAAGGAGTATATTGGATTTGTGACTTGTTGGAGTGTTGTAGTTAGTGATTTTGTGCATTTTTCTTAGATCCAAGTGTAGATCCATGGTTATTGAAGATGTTTACCTATGCAAGTTCATTTAACAAGTATTAGAGACAAAACCCATATTTTATATTTGATAGATCTATGCTAAAAACCTATGAATCATGCATGTTGGACTTATGCTCATTTATTTACGAAATTGCCATTATAGTTGATATTTCTTATTAGATCTTGTTTGAATGCTTGAATGTTTGGATGTATGATTGATTTGATTGTTTCAAGTTAGCATGTAGTTGATTTGGAACAAAATGGTTGAAGATGATTCAAAAGCTAAGTGGAAAGGCTCTTGAATGGTGAAAGCTGCCTGTAGCATATGAAGCGGAAGCTCATATGGACGGATTCGAGAATGTGAGATCTTGCCATGATGTGAGAAGGCAAAGCATGATGTTGAGATGGGACTTTGCTATGATGTGATGAGGCAAGGTATAAGTTGAAATGGGACGGGTCATGATGACGTTCCAAGATGAGAGACTTTGCTATGATATGATGAGGCAAGACATATGTTGAGATGGGACGGGTCACGATGACGTTCCAAGCACGGGTCATGACGACGTGCGAAGTTATAACTCGGTGATGCGGTCCGGGTTGGTGTGGATAATGGTTAGCTTGAGAGGCGCTTGAGCTAGTATGGAAATAGTCGTCAAGGAGGATGACTAGGAGGCTAAGATCTCATCGTTGTTGAAGGTTCTAGCATACTCAAAGCAAGGGTACGTTGGAACGGGTCACGATGACGTTCCAAGCACGGGTCACGATGACGTGCTAGTACTCTGGGCTGATGCGTTCGGCTTAGGCACGGGTCACGATGACGTGCGGAGTTATGTCTACAACCGGGGTTACCATTAGCCCTTGACAGGTGGTCATTCAACTAACGGTGAAATCAAGGCAATGATAACAGTGATAGCCAGAGTCATGGATGTTTGGTTGTATCATCATTCGGCCTCAAGAGCGGTGTTTTCTGGGTGCTTATCTGATCTTGGTTTAGGCCTTGGGGGTTTGTATTTGGAAAACATCGTCCTTGACTCGAGTGATTATTGCTTTACTTTAATTACCTGCTATGTTATGCTTGCTTCTCCTAGTGTGTGTCTAAGGGCTATCACTGTAGAAAGAGGTGGAGTGGGACGGTTTGGTTCCTATTCCTTTTATCCCTTATGCTCTTTTGGTATGTTTGATAGTTAATTTACTGCTCACTAAGACTTTGTCTGACTCAAGGTTTTATGTCTCCTCTTATTACCTTGGGCTGTTCATCCATGTTGGGATGGGCAGACTAGGTAGCAGGTGACAGGTGCTGTTCTTGGAGATCTACGCTGATGATGACGAAGACGAGCAGGAGGCTTTGCATATTAGTTTTCTTACTATATGTACTGGGTGTTCCGCTGTTTGTATATATTCTGAGTGCTATGTAGTGAGGCTTTGATGTATGGATGATTCATATGTTGTATAAAACTACTATGATGCTTATATGATGATGTTCTGTTCTATGGAGCTTCACTATATTATATTTCTCTATTGTATTTTATCCATGCGCTGTGAGTTGTACGATAGAGTTTCTGTTTTATTTTACCCTTGACGGTCACCCATGGCTGCCTGGCACGCCTTTCAGCGCATTATTCTCTTGTTTTGGTGCGGGAGTCATGGGCGGTCGTCACATTTGGTATCAAAGCTTTGGTTAATCGATTTTAGCCAACGCTCGCTGACGTAACTACGTAAGAGAGACGTAATTGTATTTTGAAGGATGATTACTATATATAATATAGTAGCTTAGAAGGATTTGAACTCCTTATGCAGTTGTTTCTTAAGGTGTTCTAATCATTCCTTTTTACAGATATTAAGGATGAGCAGAAGTGAGAGACAAGCTGCGAGGGATAGCGGTGCTGCTAGGGAAGCTGTTGATTATGCTCCTATTTTTGAGGCCATGATGACTTCAATCATGAGGAGGATACCAGCTTCAGGATCATCTGTGTATGTGGGAGTTCAAGTCCAAGCTCCGAGACCGGTGGATTTTGCCAAGCTTTGCAAGGATTATACTTCTCTCGGAGGAAAAGCTTTCTTGGGGACGGAGTCGACTATTGAAGTGCAGAGATGGATTGATGCTTGCCGAAGGATCTTTGGTGACTTGGGGATTGAGGATGCAACCAAGAGGAAGCTTGCATCGAGACAACTTCAGGGAAGAGCTGCTGATTGGTGGAATTCTATCACCATAGATACCCCAGAAGAAGAGATTACTTGGGAGCAATTCCAAGTTAGATTTGAAGCTAAGTTCATCTCTACTGCTCAGAAATCGGTCTTGTTTAAGAGGTTTGTGGAGCTCAAGCAAGGTGGAAGGCCTGTCCTTGAGTATATCTCTGAGTTTGAAGCTTTGTCTAAGTATGCCAGATCATATATTGATTCTCCCTATCAGAAGAACGAAAAGTTTGTGACTGGTCTGAATGCTTATCTTGGAAGGCAGTTGGTGGATCATTTGGATGATCCGTTTGAGAAGCTGGTGGAGAAAGCTCTTAGGCATGAGAGTTTGTTTCCTAAGGAAAGTTCTGTTGTTGCTGTAACCAGGGAAGGATCTAAACCACAACAGGGTGGAAATAGGAAGAGGAAGCAACAGCAACAGAAAGGTAAGGATGGCCAGAAGAAGCCGAGAGGCGAAATGACCTGCTACAACTGCCGACAGAAGGGTCATCTCTCCCGGGATTGCAAGAATCCAAAGGTGCAGTTGAAGTGCCACAACTGTGATAAGCTGGGACATATCAAGAAGGATTGTCCAGAACCAAGGAAAGATAGGCAGGTTGTGCAAGCCTATGCTTTGGGGGCTGTTCCATCGTCTTCGAAAGCTCCTACTGCTGAAGAGAAGGGGAAGAGTGTGGTGGTTCAAGGTACTCTTTCCATTTGTGGTGTTCCAGTTAGAGTGTTGTTTGATACTGGAGCGTCGCATTCTTTTGTTTGTGATGATTTGGTAGGCCGGTTAGGTATGAAACCGGATATTGTTGATAGGCCATTGGTTGTGACTAATCCAGTTGGGGGTTCGTCATGTTTGTGTATGATATGCCGTGGTCTAGTTGTGTCGAGTCATGATTGCTCGTTTGTTTGTGATTGCTTTGTTCTGAACTTTGCGGGGTTCGGAATCATTTTGGGTATGGACTGGCTTAGGAAGTATGCGGCAAGGATTGATTGTGAGAGGCTGGAGGTGACAGTTGGGAATGTGGAAGGGCGAAAGGTTGTGATACGATGTAAGCATGAAGAAGGCGTCTTCATGAGCTTCATGTATTCGCTGGTTGTTCCACGGGATGAACTGTCACCGGTGCCTATTGTGAATAGATTTGAGGATGTCTTTGACGAAGTCAAAGGGTTGCCGCCGCATAGGGAGATCGAGTTTCGTATCGATCAAGTTGAGGGAGCCAGACCTGTTGTGATGCCTCTTAGGCGGATGGCGCCTAGGGAGCAGCTAGAGTTGAAGGTGCAGGTTGATGACCTTTTACGGAAAGGATTCATTCGGAGAAGTGTGTCCGAATGGGGTGCACCAGTTGTGTTCGCAACCAAAGCGGATGGATCGTTGAGGTTGTGTGTTGATTATCGTGAGCTGAATAAGGTGACTAAGAAGGACAAGTATCCATTGCCGAGAATAGATGACTTGTTTGATCAGCTCCATGAGGCTAAGGTGTTTTCTCAGATGGATTTGGCAACGGGATTTCACCAGTTGAGAGTGGCAAAGGATAGTGTGCCGAAGACTGCTTTCAGGACACCATCCGGGTTTTATGAGTGGCTGGTAATGCCGTTTGGATTGACTAACGCACCAGCATATTTTGTGGATCTTATGAATAGGGTGTTCAGAGATCAGTTGAATAGGTTCGTGCTTTTGTTCGTAGTTGATATTTTGGTTTATTCCAGAACTGAGGAAGAGCACAAGACGCATTTGAGAATTGTTTTGGAAATCTTGCGGAAACATCAGCTGAAGGCTAAGTTTTCGAAGTGTCACTTCTGGAAGAGTGAAGTGAGGTTCTTAGGCCATGTTATCTCTGGAAATGGAATAGCGGTTGATCCCGCTAAGGTGGCAGCAATCCAGGATTGGGTTAGACCTAAGAATGCATCTGATGTGAGAAGTTTTCTTGGATTAGCAGGATATTATCGTCGGTTTATTAAAGACTTTTCCAAGATAGCTGCACCGTTGACAGGATTGACGAAAAAGAACCAAGTGTTCAGATGGGATGATAAGTGTGAGCAAGCTTTCGTAATCCTGAAAGAGCGACTGACGAGTGCTCCTGTTTTGACTATTCCAAGTGGGAATGATGAGATGGTGGTTTACACCGATGCATGTGGCACTGGACTGGGAGCAGTGCTAATGCAGAAGGATAAAGTTGTTGCGTATGCTAGTCGACAACTAAAGCCGCATGAAAGGAACTATCCGACTCATGATTTGGAGTTAGCGGCGATTGTGTTTGTTTTGAAGATGTGGAGACATTATCTATTGGGAGTTAGATTCGAGTTGTTTACGGATCATAAGTCGTTGAAGTATCTGTTCTCCCAAAAGGATTTGAATCTTCGACAACAACGGTGGCTAGAGTTCTTAGCATCGTATGACTTTGGTATAGCCTATACTCCAGGAAAAGGTAACGCAGTGGCTGATGCGTTAAGTCGAAGACATGCAGGATTGGGAGCCATGTTTTCGGAATGGAAGAGTCTCGAGTATTTGGCTGGATTTGATTTCAGGCCTAGATGTGAATTGGAACCTGAGATGTTGGCAAACTTATCGATAAGACCTACTCTTGTGGAAAGGATTGGCGAGAGCCAAAAGAGAGATGATAAGCTTGTCAAGATTATCCGTGATTTGGAATCTGGATTAGACCCAGAGAAGAATAAAGGATTCGAGGTCGATCGAGAGGGTTGGCTTCGGAAGCAAGGACGACTGGTTGTTCCCGATATTGATGGATTGAGAGATGAAGTTCTAAGGGAAAGTCATCACTCAAAGTTGACGATTCATCCAGGTGGAAATAAGATGTATCGGGATATGAAGAGAACCTACTACTGGGAAGATATGAAGAAAGATGTTGGAAGTTTTATTTCCAAGTGTATGAACTGCCAGTTAGTGAAAGCTGAGCAGAAGAAGCCCAGTGGATTGCTTCAGCCATTAGAGGTTCCTACATGGAAGTGGGAGCAAGTGTCGATGGATTTTATCGATGGTCTACCTAGGACAAGAGCGGGGAATGAAGGGATTTGGGTCATAGTAGATCGTTTGACCTAGAGTGCAAGATTCATTCCTGTTCGATCAACTAGGACTGCATCGAAGTTGGCTGAGTTGTATGTTAAGTGGATAGTTCGATTCCATGATATTCCGAAGAGTATAGTGAGCGATCGAGACCCATTGTTCACTAGCGGATTTTGGAAGAGCTTCCAGGAAGTTTGGGAACCGAGTTGTGTTTGAGTATAGCTTATCACCCTCAAACAGATGGTCAGACTGAGAGAGTTAATCGAGTTTTGGAAGATCTTCTCAGAGCTTGTGTTTTGGACTTCGGAGGATCATGGGAAGATCACCTTCATTTGGTGGAGTTTGCATATAATAACAGTTATCAGTCGAGTATTGGTATGGCACCATATGAGGCATTATATGGAAGACCGTGTAACTCTCCGACATGTTGGTTAGAAACTGGAGAAAAGCTGATACTTGGGCCAGAGATGATTCAACAGACTTCGGATTGTATAGAGATCATTTGGCAACGAATGAAGGCAGCCTAAGATCGTCAGAAAAGTTATGCCGATAATCGTCGTAAGGATTTGGAATTCGACGTAGGTGAGATGGTTTTTGTGAAGATTTCTCCATTGAAGAGTGTTATTAGATTTGGGAAGAAAGGGAAATTGACTCCGAGATTTGTTGGACCATTCCCGATTATCGAGCGAATTGGAAAGCTCGCTTATAGAGTGAAGTTACCGGAAAAGATGGCGGGTGTGCACAATGTCTTTCATGTATCTTATCAACGGAAGTATGTGCATGACCCAACTACTGTGGTTTCTGCTGATAGCTGTGAAGACTTAGAAGTTGATCCAGTTGTTTCGAGACCTCGTAAGCCGCTTCGTGTTGTTGGAACCGACACGAAACAGCTTAGGAGGAAGACGATTACGTTGCTCAAGGTATAATGGAGTGATGATGTTAACGACTGTACATGGGAGGAGGAAGAGAGGATGAAGGCAGCTCATCCTGGACTCTTCGAGGTATGGCCCTAAGGTGTCGTGACATCTCATGAATTTGTAGCTTGTTCTAAGCCTTAGAATTTTGCATGCTAGGCTAGAATTGGATGCATGGTTTGTTGATTGCTATGGATGGTAGGCTTGCAGATTATCCTTGATTGCTGTTGTTTGCTTGGAATTTCGGGGGCGAAATTCCTAAGGGCGAGAGAATGTAACGACCCGTATTTTACGTATCGATAGATCGTAGAATTTACAGGTCGTTAGGGTTGTTTGTGTTGTCTCTAGCCTGAGTCGTATGGAGAGTAACTCGTGTGTTGAAGAGTTGAGTCGTGACCGACTCATAGGTTTAGCCGAGTTAAGGGTTGAGTCGTGACCGACTCATAGTTGTTTAGGTCGTGCACGAGTTATTGGTGAGTGATGGCTTAGGTTGCATAGTGTTAGGTCGTAGGCGGCCTATAGGATGTGAGCGACCTATAGATATGACCGACCTAGGTAAACTAGCGACCTAGTGATTTGGACGACATAAGGCATAGGTCGTGAAGTAGGTTAGGTCGCTGGAGCGACCTAAGAGAGTGGCCGACCTAAGGTTTTGACCGACTTATGGTAGTTTGCGACCTAAAGGTTAGATGACTTAGTGTTGGACCGACCTATGGGAGTGACCGAGTCAGGGTTTTGGAGCGACCTAAGGAAGTTAGGTCGTGGACGACCTAGCAGGTAGGATGATGCTAGTGGTGACCGACCTAGTGTAGATCGACCTAGAGGTGACCGACTTATAGTAATAAACGACCTAACTTAGAAGGTGTAAGTTTTAGGTCGTGGGAGTTTTGGGTCGTAGCATAGTTAGGTCGTAGGATCAGTTAGGTCGTAAGCCGTTAGATCGCGAGTGTGTTAAGTCGTAGGTCGTTTGTACGATGAGTCGTTGGGGGCTTAGGTCATTGAGTCGGTCTGGTTTGTTAGGTCGCATAAGAGTTAGGTCGGACCTAGTTAAGTCGCTGGAGTCTTTAGGTCGGCAGTGTTTTAGGTCGCAGGAATTAGGTCGGCCGTGTGTTAACTCGTGTGACCCTGGGTTTGGTTAGGTCGGCCTTGGGTTCTTGAGTCGTGTGTCGTGGAGTTTGTTTAGACCGTTGGGTCGTGAGGTAGATAGGTCAGTGACGACCTATGTTAGGTCGGAGTCTTTTTAGGTCGGTAACGACCTAATAGCGAGCTACGAGTTAAGGGCCTGGACGACCTAAGGAGTATTCAGCCTATAAATAGAGGGGTTTGGCTCACTTTTTGGCACCGGTTTTTGAAGCAACGAAGTGCTGCCATTTTGAAGACTCGTCTACAACATTTCTTCATCTTCTTCTCTCCATTCTAATCTAGTTCTAACATCCATCTAAGATCGAAGATTTAGATTGAAGATTCAAGTGCCAAAGTTGAAGATCTTCATCCGTTCGAGCTAGATTTCATCGATTGAAGCGAGATTTTTTCCGGATCAAGCCTTGTTCTTCGCTGTCCAGATCTGGAGTTGATTGTTATTGAGGTGTTTGGGTGATTTGGTGAGTGGTAGTTATCTCTCACGCGGATCCAAAGGAGTATATTGGATTGGTGACTTGTTGAAGTGTTGTAGTTAGTGATTTTGTGCATTTTTCTTAGATCCAATTGTAGATCCATGGTTTTTGAAGATGTTTACCTATGCAAGTTCATTTAACAAGTATTAGAGACAAAACCCATATTTTATATTTGATAGATCTATGCTAAAAACCTATGAATCATGCATGTTGGACTTATGCTCATTTATTTACGAAATTGCCATTATAGTTGATATTTCTTATTAGATCTTGTTTGAATGCTTGAATGTTTGGATGTATGATTGATTTGATTGTTTCAAGTTAGCTTGTAGTTGATTTGGAACAAGATGGTTGAAGATGATTCAAAAGCTAAGTGGAAAGGCTCTTGAATGGTGAAAGCTGCCTGTAGCATATGAAGCGGAAGTGGAAGCTCATATGGACGGATTCGAGAATGTGAGATCTTGCCATGATGTGAGAAGGCAAAGCATGATGTTGAGATGGGACTTTGCTATGGTGTGATGAGGCAAGGTATAAGTTGAAATGGGACGGGTCATGATGACGTTCCAAGATGAGAGACTTTGCTATGATATGATGAGGCAAGACATATGTTGAGATGGGACGGGTCACGATGACGTTCCAAGCACGGGTCATGACGACGTGCGAAGTTATAACTCGGTGATGCAGTCCGGGTTGGTGTGGATAATGGTGAGCTTGAGAGGCGCTTGAGCTAGTATGGAAATAGTCGTCAAGGAGGATGACTAGGAGGCTAAGATCTCATCGTTGTTGAAGGTTCTAGCATACTCAAAGCAAGGGTACGTTGGAACGGGTCACGATGACGTTCCAAGCACGGGTCACGATGACGTGCTAGTACTCTGGGCTGATGCATTCGGCTTAGGCACGGGTCACGATGACGTGCGGAGTTATGTCTACAACCGGGGTTACCATTAGCCCTTGACAGGTGGTCATTCAACTAACGGTGAAATCAAGGCAATGATAACAGTGATAGCCAGAGTCATGGATGTTTGGTTGTATCATCATTCGGCCTCAAGAGCGGTGTTTTCTGGGTGTTTATCTGATCTTGGTTTAGGCCTTGGGGGTTTGTATTTGGAAAACATCGTCCTTGACTCGAGTGATTATTGCTTTACTTTAATTACCTGCTATGTTATGCTTGCTTCTCCTAGTGTGTGTCTAAGGGCTATCACTGTAGAAAGAGGTGGAGTGGGACGGTTTGGTTCCTATTCCTTTTATCCCTTATGCTCTTTTGGTATGTTTGATAGTTAATTTACTGCTCACTAAGACTTTGTCTGACTCAAGGTTTTATGTCTCCTCTTATTACCTTGGGTTGTTCATCCATGTTGGGATGGGCAGACTAGGTAGCAGGTGACAGGTGCTGTTCTTGGAGATCTACGCTGATGATGACGAAGACGAGCAGGAGGCTTTGCATATTAGTTTTCTTACTATATGTACTGGGTGTTTCGCTGTTTGTATATATTCTGAGTGCTATGTAGTGAGGCTTTGATGTATGGATGATTCATATGTTGTATAAAACTACTATGATGCTTATATGATGATGTTCTGTTCTATGGAGCTTCACTATATTATATTTCTCTATTGTATTTTATCCATGCGCTGTGAGTTGTACGATAGAGTTTCTGTTTTATTTTACCCTTGACGGTCACCCATGGCTGCCTGGCACGCCTTTCAGCGCATTATTCTCTTGTTTTGGTGCGGGAGTCATGGGCGGTCGTCACATACAACATATGAATCATCCATACATCAAAGCCTCACTACAAATCACTCAATCAAATACAGCAGCGGAACACCCAGTACATATAGTAAGAAAACTAATATGCAAAGCCTCCTGCTCGTCTTCGTCATCATCAGCGTAGATCTCCAAGAACAGCACCTGTCACCTGCTACCTAGTCTGCCCATCCCAACATGGATGAACAGCCCAAGGTAATAAGAGGAGACATAAAACCTTGAGTCAGACAAAGTCTTAGTGAGCAGTAAATCAACTATCAAACATACCAAAAGAGCATAAGGAATTAAAAGGAATAGGAACCAAACCATCCCACTCCACCTCTTTCTACAGTGATAGCCCCCAGACACACACTAAGAAGAAGCAATCATAACATAGCAGGTAATTAAGGTAAAGCAATAATCACTCGAGTCAAGGACGATGTTTTCCAAATACAAACCCCCAAGGCCTAAACCAAGATCAGATAAGCACCCATAAAACACCGCTCTTGAGACCAAATGATGATACAACCAAACATCCATGACTCTGGCTATCACTGTTATCATTGCCATGATTTCACCGTTAATTGAATGACCTCCTGTCAAGGGCTAATGGTAACCCCGGTTCTAGACATAACTCCGCACGTCGTCGCAGCCCGTGCCTAGGAATTTTCGCAACTACCCAGAGTACTAGCACGTCGTCGCAGCCCATGCCTGGAACGTCGTCGCAGCCCGTTCTAACGTACTCTTGCTTTGAGCATGCTAGAACCTTCAACAACGATAAGATCTCAGCCTAGTCATCCTCCTCGACGACTATTTCCATACTAGCTCGAGCGCCTCTCAAGCTAACCATTATCACCAACCCGGATCGCATCACCGAGTTATCAACATAACTTTGCACGTCGTCGTAGCCCGTGCTTGGAACGTCATCGTGACCCGTCCCATCTCAACATATGTCTTGCCTCATCATATCATAGCAAAGTCTCTCATCTTGGAACGTCATCATGACCCGTCCCATTTCAACATACGCCTTGCCTCATCGCACCATAGCAAAATCCCATATTAACGTCATGCTTTGCCTTCTCACACCATGGCAAGATTCCACATCCTCGAATCCATCCATATGAGCTTCCACATCAGCTTCATATGCTACAGGCAGCTTTCACCATTCAAGAGCCTTTCCACTTAGCTTTTGAATCATCTTCAACCATCTTGTTCCAAATCAACTACAAGCTAACTTGAAACAATCAAATCAATCATACATCCAAACATTCAAGCATTCAAACAAGATCTAATAAGAAATATCAACTATAATGGCAATTTCGTAAATAAATGAGCATAAGTCCAACATACATGAAATCATGGTTTTAAGCATAGATCTATCAAATATAAAACATGGGTTTTGTCCCTAATACTTGTTAAATGAACTTGCATAGGTAAACATCTTCAAAAATAATAGATCTACACTTGGATCTAAGAAAAATGCACAAAATCACTATCTACAACACACCAACAAACCACCAATCCAATATACTCCTTTGGATCCGCGTGAGAGATAACTACCACTCACCAAATCACCCAAACACCTCAAAAACTAAACACTTCAGATCTGTACAGCGGAGATCAAGGCTTGATCCGGCAATATTTCGCTTTAATCGATGAAATCTAGCTCGAACGGATGAAGATCTTCAACTTTGGCTCTTGGATCTTCGATCTCGATCTTCGATCTTAGATGGATGTTAGAACTAGATTGGAATGGAGAAAAGAAGATGAAGAAATGTTGTAGTCGAGTTCCCAAAATGGCAGC
This sequence comes from Allium cepa, assembly GCA_030765085.1. Lineage (NCBI taxonomy): Eukaryota > Viridiplantae > Streptophyta > Magnoliopsida > Asparagales > Amaryllidaceae > Allium > Allium cepa. Next base: position 27,649,004 of record CM060943.1, on the reverse strand, counting down.
ACTTCGTCGCTTCAAAAACCGGTGCCAAAAAGTGAGCCAAACCCCTCTATTTATAGGCTGAAACCACCATGAGTCGTCGCCCCTTAGGTCGTCGCCGACCCAACTCTTGCCGACTCAACATGAGTCGTTCACGACTCATTACCATGCCGACCTATCTATACACACACGACCCAACACCCTACCGACTCAAGCGCTCACGACCTAACACATGGTCTGCCCTAAACACCTAGCCGACTTACGACTTAATACAAGTGCCGACCTAACCCCTAGCCGACTCATCATAAGCCGGTCACGACTTAACCACGGTGCCGACCTAAGACCAGCTACACATGAACATATACGCGAGTTAGCGACTTAGCAGGAGTGCCGAGCTACGACCTAAAGCACTGCCGACCTAACTCAACACCACGCTATCCCCTAACTCGCCAACACCTATGAGTCGGCCATCCTCTAAGCCGTTAACTACCACCACTAACTTCCCTAGGTCGGTCTCCTCTGAGTCGTAAACCGTACACGATTCATCACTTAACCCACTGTCTCGATCCAATCCTTAAGTCGGTCAGGTTCTAACATGGTAATAAATCTTAGGTCGGTGAATCTCTTAGCTCGGACAACCTATAGGTCGGTCACTTCCTTATCTCGGTGACCCTTTAACTCGGTAATACGTTAGCCTTACTAACCCGGCCATCACGACCCAAGCTTTAGGTCGTCTACCCCATAACTCGGCCACCTTCCTTAAGTCGGCAACATCACTAAGTCGTGTAAACGACTCATCTACCCACCGACCTAAGCTTCACCCGAGCCCTCTCCTATACGACTTAGGCTAGAGACAACATCAACAACACTAACGACCTAATAATTCTACGATTTATCGATCCGTAAAAATACGGGTCGTTACATTCTCTCCCCCCTTAGGAATTTCGCCCCCGAAATTCCAAGCAAACAATCAGAAATCAAGGATATTCCGCATGTCTATCATCCATAGCAATCAACAAACCATGCATCCAATTCTAGCCTAGCATGCAGAATTCTAAGACTTAGAACAAGCTACAAATTCATGAGATGTCACGACACTTTAGGGCCATACCTCGAAGAGTCCGGGATGAGCTGCCTTCATCCTCTCTTCCTCCTCCCATGTACAGTCGTTAACATCATCACTCCATTGTACCTTGAGCAACGTAATCGTCTTCCTCCTAAGCTGTTTCGTATCGGTTTCAACAATACGAAGCGGCTTACGTGGTCTCGAAACAACTGGATCAACCTCTAAGTCTTCACAGCTATCAGCAGAAACCACCGTAGTTGGGTCGTGCACATACTTCCGTAGATACGATACATGAAAAACATTGTGCACACCCGCCATCTTTTCCGGTAACTCCAATCTATAAGCGAGCTTTCCAATACGCTCGATAATCGGGAATGGTCCAACAAATCTCGGAGTTAACTTTCCTTTCTTTCCGAATCTAATAACATTCTTCAGAGGAGAAATCTTCACAAATACCATATCACCTACGTCGAATTCCAAATCTTTTCGACGATTATCGGCATAACTTTTCTGACGATCTTGGGCTGCCTTCATTCGTTGCCGAATGATCTCTATACAATCCGAAGTCTGTCGAATCATCTCTGGCCCAAGTATCAGCTTTTCTCCAGTTTCTAACCAACATGTCGGAGAGTTACACGGTCTTCCATACAATGCCTCATATGGTGCCATACCAATACTCGACTGATAACTGTTATTATAAGCAAACTCCACCAAATGAAAGTGATCTTCCCATGATCCTCCGAAGTCCAAAACACATGCTCTAAGAAGATCTTCTAAAACTCTGTTGACTCTCTCAGTCTGACCATCTGTTTGAGGGTGATAAGCTGTACTCAAACACAACTCAGTTCCCAAAACTTCCTGGAAGCTCTTCCAAAACCTACTAGTGAACAATGGGTCTCGATCGCTCACTATACTCTTCGGAACACCATGGAATCGAACTATCCACTTCACATAAAGCTCAGCCAACTTCGATGCAGTCCTAGTCGATCGAACAGGAATGAATCTTGCACTCTTAGTCAAACGATCTACAATGACCCAAATCCCTTCATTCCCTGCTCTTGTCCTAGGTAGACCATCGATAAAATCCATCGACACTTGCTCCCACTTCCATGTAGGAACTTCTAATGGCTGAAGCAATCCACTGGGCTTCTTCTGCTCAGCTTTCACCAACTGGCAATTCATACATTTGGAAATAAAATTTCCAACATCCTTCTTCATACCTTCCCAGTAGTAAGCTCTCTTCATATCCCGATACATCTTATTCCCACCTGGATGAATTGTCAACTTCGAGTGATGACTTTCCCTCAGAACTTCATCTCTCAATCCATCTACATCAGGAACAACCAATCGTCCTTGCTTTCGAAGCCAACCCTCTCGATTGACCTCAAATCCTTTATCCTTCTCTGGTTCCAATCCAGATTCCAAATCACGAATAATCTTGACAAGCTTATCGTCTCGCCTTTCGCTCTCACCAATTCTTTCCACAAGAGTAGGTCTTACCGATAAGTTTGCCAACATCTCAGGTTCCAATTCACATCTAGGCCTGAAATCAAATCCAGCCAAATACTCAAGACTCTTCCATTCCGAAAACATGGCTCCCAATCCTGCATGTCTTCGACTTAACGCATCTGCCACTGCGTTACCTTTCCCCGGAGTATAGGCTATACCAAAATCATATGATGCTAGGAACTCTAGCCACCTTTGCTGTCGAAGATTCAAATCCTTTTGGGAGAACAGATACTTCAACGACTTATGACCCGTAAACAACTCGAATCTAACTCCCAATAGGTAATGTCTCCACATCTTCAAAGCAAACACAATCGCCGCTAACTCCAAATCATGAGTCGGATAGTTCCTTTCATGCGGCTTTAATTGTCGACTAGCATATGCAACAACTTTATCCTTCTGCATTAGCACTGCTCCCAGTCCAGTGCCACATGCATCGGTGTAAACCACCATCTCATCATTCCCACTTGGAATAGGCAAAACAGGAGCACTCGTCAGTCGCTCTTTCAGGATTACGAAAGCTTGCTCACACATATCATTCCATCTGAACACTTGGTTCTTCTTCGTCAATCCTGTCAACGGTGCAGCTATCTTGGAAAAGTCTTTGATAAACCGACGATAATATCCTGCTAATCCAAGAAAACTTCTCACATCAGATGCATTCTTAGGCCTAACCCAATCCTGGATTGCTACCACCTTAGCGGGGTCAACCGCTATTCCATTTCCAGAGATAACATGGCCTAAGAACCTCACTTCACTCTTCCAGAAGTGACACTTCGAAAACTTAGCCTTCAGCTGATGTTTCCGCAAGATTTCCAAAACAATTCTCAAGTGCGTCTTGTGCTCTTCCTCAGTTCTAGAATAAACCAAAATATCATCTACGAACACAAGCACGAACCTATTCAACTGATCTCTGAACACCCTATTCATAAGATCCACAAAATATGCTGGTGCGTTAGTCAATCCAAATGGCATTACCAGCCACTCATAAAACCCGGATGGTGTCCTGAAAGCAGTCTTCGGCACACTATCCTTTGCCACTCTCAACTGGTGAAATCCCGTTGCCAAATCCATCTGAGAAAACACCTTAGCCTCGTGGAGCTGATCAAACAAGTCATCTATTCTCGGCAATGGATACTTGTTCTTCTTAGTCACCTTATTCAGCTCACGATAATCGACGCACAACCTCAACGATCCATCCGCTTTGGTTGCGAACACAACTGGTGCACCCCATTCGAACACACTTCTCCGAATGAATCCTTTTCGCAAAAGGTCATCAACTTGCACCTTCAGCTCTTGCTGCTCCCTCGGTGCCATCCGCCTAAGAGGCATCACAACAGGTCTGGCTCCCTCAACTAGATCGATACGAAACTCGATCTCCCTATGCGGCGGCAACCCTTTGACTTCGTCAAAGACGTCCTCAAATCCATTCACAATAGGCACTGATGACAGTCCATTCCGTGGAACAACCAGCGAATACATGAAGCTCATGAAGACGCCTTCCTCATGCTTACATCGTATCACAACCTTTCGCCCTTCCACATTCCCAACTGTCACCTCAAGCCTCTCACAATCAATCCTTGCCGCATACTTCCTAAGCCAGTCCGTACCCAAAATAATTCCGAACCCCGCAAAGTTCAGAACAAAGCAATCACAAACAAACGAGCAATCATGACTCGACACAACTAGACCACAGCATATCATACACAAACATGACGAACCCCCAACTGGATTAGTCACAACCAATGGCCTATCAACAATATCCGGTTTCAAACCTAACCGGCCTACCAAATCATCACAAACAAAAGAATGCGACGCTCCAGTATCAAACAACACTCTAACTGGAACACCACAAATGGAAAGAGTACCTTGAACCACCACACTCTTCCCCTTCTCTTCAGCAGTTGGAGCCTTTGAAGACGACGGAACAGCTTCCAAAGCATAGGCTTGCACAACCTGCCTGTCCTTCCTCGGTTCTGGACAGTCCTTCCTGAAATGCCCTGGCTTATCACAGTTGTGGCATTTCGCCGGCGCCTTTGGATTCCTACAATCCTTGGAGAGATGGCCCTTCTGCTGGCAATTATAGCAAGTCACTTCGCCCTTCGGCTTCTTCTGGCCATCCCTACCCTTCTATTGCTGCTGCTTCCTCTTCCTATTGCCACTCTGCTGTGGTTTAGATCCTTCCCTGGTTACAGCAACAACATAACTTTCCTTAGGAAACAAACTCTCGTGCCTGAGAGCTTTCTCCACAAGCTTCTCAAACGGATCGTCCAAATGATCCACCAACTGCCTTCCAAGATAAGCATCCAAACCGGTCACAAACTTTTCATTCTTCTGATAGGGAGAATCAATGTACGATCTGGCATACTTAGACAAAGCTTCGAACTCAGAAATATACTCAAGAACAGGCCTCCCACCTTGCTTGAGCTCCAAAAACCTCTTAAACAAGACCGATTTCTGAGCAGTAGAGATGAACTTAGCTTCAAATCTAACTTGGAATTGCTCCCAAGTAATCTCCTCTTCTGGGGTATCTATAGTGATAGAATTCCACCAATCAGCAGCTCTTCCCTGAAGCTGTCTCGATGCAAGCTTCCTCTTGGTTGCATCCTCAATCCCCAAGTCACCAAAGATCCTTTGGCAAGCATCAATCCATCTCTGCACTTCAATAGTCGACTCCGTCCCCAAGAAAGCTTTTCCTCCGAGAGAAGTATAATCCTTGCAAAGCTTGGCAAAATCCACCGGTCTTGGAGCTTGGACTTGAACTCCCACATCCACAGATGATCCTGAAGCTGGTATCCTCCTCATGATTGAAGTCATCATGGCCTCAAACATAGGAGCATAATCAACAGCTTCCCTAGCAGCACGGCTATCCCTCGCAGCTTGTCTCTCACTTCTGCTCATCCTTAATATCTGTAAAAAGGAATGATTAGAACACCTTAAGAAGCAACTGCATGAGGAGTTCAAATCCTTCTAAGCTACTATATTATATATAGTAATCATCCATCAAAATACAATTACGTCTCCCTTACGTAGTTACGTCAGCGAGCGTTGGCTAAAATCGATTAACCAAAGCTCTGATACCAAATGTGACGACCGCCCATGACTCCCGCACTAAAACAAGGAAATAATGCGCTGAAAATGTGCCAGGCAGCCATGGACGATAGTCAGGGTAAAATAAAACAGAAACTCTATCGTACAACTCACAGCGCATGGATAAAATACAATAGAGAAATATAATATAGTGAAGCTCCATAGAACAGAACATCATCATATAAGCATCATAGTAGTTTTATAAAACATATGAATCATCCATACATCAAAGCCTCACTACAAATCACTCAATCAAATACAGCAGCGGAACACCCAGTACATATAGTAAGAAAACTAATATGCAAAACCTCCTGCTCGTCTTCGTCATCATCCGCGTAGATCTCCAAGAACAGCACCTGTCACCTGCTACCTAGTCTGCCCATCCCAACATGGATGAACAGCCCAAGGTAATAAGAGGAGACATAAAACCTTGAGTCAGACAAAGTCTTAGTGAGCAGTAAATCAACTATCAAACATACCAAAAGAGCATAAGGAATTAAAAGGAATAGGAACCAAACCATCCCACTCCACCTCTTTCTACAGTGATAGCCCCCAGACACACACTAAGAAGAAGCAATCGTAACATAGCAGGTAATTAAGGTAAAGCAATAATCACTCGAGTCAAGGACGATGTTTTCCAAATACAAACCCCCAAGGCCTAAACCAAGATCAGATAAGCACCCAGAAAACACCGCTCTTGAGACCGAATGATGATACAACCAAACATCCATGACTCTGGCTATCACTGTTATCATTGCCATGATTTCACCGTTAATTGAATGACCTCCTGTCAAAGGCTAATGGTAACCCCGGTTCTAGACATAACTCCGCACGTCGTCGCAACCCGTGCCTAGGAATTTTCGCAACTACCCAGAGTACTTGCACGTCGTCGCAGCCCGTGCCTGGAACGTCGTCGCAGCCCGTTCCAACGTACTCTTGCTTTGAGCATGCTAGAACCTTCAACAACGATAAGATCTCAGCCTCCTAGTCATCCTTCTCGACGACTATTTCCATACTAGCTCGACCGCCTCTCAAGCTAACCATTATCACCAACCCGGATCGCATCACCGAGTTATCAACATAACTTTGCACGTTGTCGTAGCCCGTGCATGGAACGTCATCGTGACCCGTCCCATCTCAACATATGTCTTGCCTCATCATATCATAGCAAAGTCTCTCATCTTGGAACGTCATCATGACCCGTCCCATTTCAACATACACCTTGCCCCATCGCACCATAGCAAAATCCCATATTAACGTCATGCTTTGCCTTCTCACACCATGGCAAGATTCCACATCCTCGAATCCATCCATATGAGCTTCCACATCAGCTTCATATGCTACAGGCAGCTTTCACCATTCAAGAGCCTTTCCACTTAGCTTTTGAATCATCTTCAACCATCTTGTTCCAAATCAACTACAAGCTAACTTGAAACAATCAAATCAATCATACATCCAAACATTCAAGCATATCTTAGATCTAATAAGAAATATCAACTATAATGGCAATTTCGTAAATAAATGAGCATAAGTCCAACATACATGAAATCATGGTTTTAAGCATAGATCTATCAAAATAAAACATGGGTTTTGTCCCTAATACTTGTTAAATGAACTTGCATAGGTAAACATCTTCAAAAATAATAGATCTACACTTGGATCTAAGAAAAATGCACAAAATCACTATCTACAACACTCCAACAAACCACCAATCCAATATACTCCTTTGGATCCGCGTGAGAGATAACTACCACTCACCAAATCACCCAAACACCTCAAAAACTAAACACTTCAGATCTGGACAGCGGAGATCAAGGCTTGATCCGGCAATATTTCGCTTTAATCGATGAAATCTAGCTCGAACGGATGAAGATCTTCAACTTTGGCTCTTGGATCTTCGATCTCGATCTTCGATCTTGGATGGATGTTAGAGCTAGATTGGAATGGAGAAAAGAAGATGAAGAAATGTTGTAGTCGAGTTCCCAAAACGGCAGCACTTCGTCGCTTCAAAAACCGGTGCCAAAAAGTGAGCCAAACCCCTCTATTTATGGGCTGAAACCACCATGAGTCGTCGCCCCTTAGGTCGTCGCCGACCCAACTCTTGCCGACTCAACATGAGTCGTTCACGACTCATTACCATGCCGACCTTTCTATACACACACGACCCAACACCCTACCGACTCAAGAGCTCACGACCTAACACATGGTCTGCCCTAAACACCTAGCCGACTTACGACTTAATACAAGTGCCGACCTAACCCCTAGCCGACTCATCATAAGCCGGTCACGACTTAACCACGGTGCCGACCTAAGACCAGCTACACATGAACGTATACGCGAGTTAGCGACTTAGCAGGAGTGCCGACCTACGACCTAAAGCACTGCCGACCTAACTCAACACCACGCTATCCCCTAACTCGGCAACACCTATGAGTCGGCCATCCTCTAAGCCGTTAACTACCACCACTAACTTCCCTAGGTCGGTCTCCTCTGAGTCGTAACCCATACACGATTCATCCCTTAACCCACTGTCTCGGTCCAATCCTTAAGTCGGTCAGGTTCTAACATGGTAATAAATCTTAGGTCGGTGAATCTCTTAGCTCGGACAACCTATAGGTCGGTCACTTCCTTATCTCGGTGACCCTTTAACTCGGTAATACGTTAGCCTTACTAAGCCGGCCATCACGACCCAAGCTTTAGGTCGTCTACCCCATAACTCGGCCACCTTCCTTAAGTCGGCAACATCACTAAGTCGTGTAAATGACTCATCTACCCACCGACCTAAGCTTCACCCGAGCCCACTCCTATACGACTTAGGCTAGAGACAACATCAACAACACTAACGACCTAATAATTCTACGATTTATCGATCCGTAAAAATACGGTTCGTTACACTCCCGTAACTCTAAACGAGCCAAGAGTTATGGCCCTCCGAAGAATCGATATCCATAGGGTGCAACATCTACAGTGCAAGGTGCAACATCCGTCCAAAATGACGAAACAGTGCCGTATGACCTTTAGAAATGGGTGCATGGATTGGAAACGGTGCAGTACCATGGTGCATCACTCTCCAGTGATGGTAAATCATAGACCAGCCACGGGAATTCCCTTTTACAGAAAAATCCACGTGACGAAAAAACGAAGGGTAAAAAACTTCCATGACCCGATTGAGGTTCGCATAGGATTTTTTGGGTATGAAACTAACCAGTGATGGCTAAAAGCCGTCACAGCTGTAGAACTCACAGATACCTTCGTTTTGACAGGTTATGGCTCCTGTAACTCTAAACGAGCCAAGAGTTATGGCCCTCCGAAGAATCAATATCCACAGGGTGCAACATCTACGGTGCAAGGTGCAACATCCGTCCAAAATGACGAAACAGTGCTGTACGACCTTAAGAAATGGGTGCATGGATTGGAAACGGTGCGGTACCATGGTGCACCACTCTCCAGCGTTGGTAAATCATAGACCAGCCACGGGGATCCCGTTTTTAGAAAAAATCCACGTGACGAAAAAACGAAGGGTAAAAAACTTCCATGACCCGATTGAGGTTCGGATAGGATTTTTTGGGTATGAAACTAACCAGTGACGGCTGAAAGCTACCACAGCTGTAGTACTCACAGATACCTTCGTTCTGACTGGTTGTGGCTCCCGTAACTCTAAACGAGCCAAGAGTTATGGCCCTCCGAATAATCGATATCCATAGGGTGCAACATCTACGGTGCAAGGTGCAACATCCGTCCAAAATGATGAAACAGTGCGTACGACCTTTAGAAACGGGTGCATGGATTGAAAACGGTGCAGTACCATGGTGCACCACTCTCCAGTGTTGGTAAATCATAGACCAGCCACGGGGATCCCGTTTTACAGAAAAAATCCACGTGACGAAAAAACGAAGGGTAAAAAACTTCAATGACCCGATTGAGGTTCGGATAGGATTTTTTGAGTATGAAACTAACCAGTGACGGCTGAAAGCCGTTATTGCTGTAGAACTCACAGATACCTTCGTTTTGACTGGTTGTGGCTCCCGTAACTATAAACGAGCCAAGAGTTATGGCCCTCCGAAGAATCGATATCCATAGGGTGCAACATCTACGGTGCAAGGTGCAACATCCGTCCAAAATGACGAAACAGTGCGTACGACCTTTAGGAACGGGTGCATGGATTGAAAACGGTGCAGTACCATGGTGCACCACTCTCCAGCATTGGTAAATCATAGACCAGCCACGGGGATCCCGTTTTACAGAAAAAATCCACGTGATGAAAAAACGAAGGGTAAAAACTTCCATGACCCGATTGTGGTTCGGATAGGATTTTTTGGGTATAAAACTAACCAGTGACGGCTGAAAGCGGTCACAGCTGTAGAAATCACAGATACCTTCGTTTTGACTGGTTGTGGCTCCCGTAACTCTAAACGAGCCACGAGTTATGGCCCTCCGAAGAATTTATATCCATAGGGTGCAACATCTACGGTGCAAGGTGCAACATCCGTCCAAAATGAAGAAACAGTGCCGTACGACCTTTAGAAATGGGTGCATGGATTGGAAACGGTGCAGTACCATGGTGCACCACTCTCCGGCATTGGTAAATCATAGACCAGCCACGGGGATTCCCTTTTACAAAAAAATCCACGTGACGAAAAAACGACGGGTAAAAAACTTCCGTGACCCGATTGATGTTCGGATAGGATTTTTTCGGTATGAAACTAACCAGTGACGGCTGAAAGCTGTCACAGATGTACAACTCACAGATACCTTCGTTTTGACTGGTTGTGGCTCCCGTAACTCTAAACGAGCCAAGAGTTATGGCCCTCCGAAGAATCGATATCCACAGGGTGCAACATCTACGGTGCAAGGTGCAACATCCGTCCAAAATGACGAAACAGTGCCGTACGACCTTTAGAAATGGGTGCATGGATTGGAAACGGTGCAGTACCATGGTGCACCACTCTCCAGCGTTGGTTAATCATAGACCAGACACGGGGATCCCGTTTTACAGAAAAAATCCACGTTACGAAAAAACGAAGGGTAAAAAACTTCCATGACCCGATTGAGGTTCGGATAGGATTTTTTGGGTATGAAACTAACCAATGACGGCTGAAAGCAGTCACAGCTGTAGAACTCACAGATACCTTCGTTTTGACTGGTTGTGGCTCCCGTGACTCTAAATGAGCCAAGAGTTATGGCCCTCCGAAGAATCGATATCCACAGGGTGCAACATCTACGGTGCAAGGTGCAACATCCGTCCAAAATGACGAAACAGTGCCGTACGACCTTTAGAAATGGGTGCATGGATTGGAAACGGTGCAGTACCATGGTGCACCACTCTCTAGCGTTGGTTAATCATAGACCAGACATGGGGATCCCGTTTTACAGAAAAAATCCAAGTGACGAAAAAACGAAGGGTAAAAAACTTCCATGACCCGATTGAGGTTCGGATAGGATTTTTGGTGTATGAAACTAACCAGTGACGGTTGAAAGCAGTCACAGCTGAAGAACTCACAGATACCTTCGTTTTGACTGGTTGTGGCTCCCGTAACTCTAAACGAGCCAAGAGTTATGGCCCTCCGAAGAATCGATATCCACAGGGTGCAACATCTACGGTGCAAGGTGCAACATCCATCCAAAATGACGAAACAGTGCCGTACGACCTTTAGAAATGTGTGCATGGATTGGAAATGGTGCAGTACCATGGTGCACCACTCTCCAGCGTTGGTAAATCATAGACCAGCCACGGGGATCCCGTTTTACAGAAAAAATCCACGTGACGCAAAAACGAAGGGTAAAAAACTTCCATGAATCGTTTGTGGTTCGGATAGGATTTTTTGGGTATGAAACTAACCAGTGACGGCTGAAAGCTGTCATAGCTGTAGATCTCATAGATACCTTCGTTTTGACTGGTTATGGCTCCCGTAACTTTAAACGAGCCAAGAGTTATGGCCCTCCGAAGAGTCGATATCCACAGGGTGCAACATCTACGGTGCAAGGTGCAACATCCGTCCAAAATGACGAAACAGTGCCGTACGACATTTAGAAATGGGTGCATGGATTTGAAACAGTGCAGTACAATGGTGCACCACTCTCCAGCGATGGTAAATCATAGACCAGCCGCGGGAATTCCCTTTTACAGAAAAATCAACGTGACGAAAAAACGATGGGTAAAAAACTTCCATGACCCGATTGAGGTTCGGATAGGATTTTTTAGGTATGAAACTAACCAGTGACGGCTGAAAGCCGTCACAGATGTAGAACTCACAGATACCTTCGTTTTGACCGGTTGTGGCTCCCGTAACTCTAAACGAGCCAAGAGTTATGGCCCTCCGAAGAATCGATATCCACAGGGTGCAACATCTATGGTGCAAGATGCAACATCCGTCCAAAATGACGAAATAGTGCCGTACGACCTTTAGAAATGGGTGCATGGATTGGAAACGATGCAGTACCATGGTGCACCACTCTCCAGCGTTGGTAAATCATAGACCAGCCACGGGGATCCCGTTTTACAGAAAAAATCCACGTGACGAAAAAACGAAGGGTAAAAAACTTCCATGACCCGATTGAGGTTCGGATAGGATTTTTTGGGTATTAAACTAACCAGTGACGGCTGAAGGCTGTCACAGATGTAGAACTCACAGATACCTTCGTTTTGACTGGTTGTGGCTCCCGTAACTCTAAACGAGCCAAGAGTTATGGCCCTCCGAAGAATCGATATCCACAGGGTGCAACATCTACGGTGCAAGGTGCAACATCCGTCCAAAATGACGAAACAGTGCCGAACGACCTTTAGAAATGGGTGCATGGATTGGAAACATTGCAGTACCATGGTGCACCACTCTCCAGCGTTGGTTAATCATAGACCAGACACGGGGATCTCGTTTTACAGAAAAAATCCACGTGACGAAAAAACGAAGGGTAAAAAACTTCCATGACCCGATTGAGGTTCGGATAGGATTTTTTGGGTATGAAACAAACCAGTGATGGCTTAAAGCAGTCATAGCTGTAGAACTCACAGATGCCTTCGTTTTGACTGGTTGTGGCTACCGTAACTCTAAACGAGCCAAGAGTTATGGCCCTCCGAAGAATCGATATCCATAGGGTGCAACATCTACGGTGCAAGGTGCACATCCGTCCAAAATGACGAAACAGTGCCGTACGACCTTTAGAAATGGGTGCGTGGATTGGAAACGGTGCAGTACCATGGTGCACCACTCTCCAGCGTTGGTACATCATAGACCAGCCACGGGGATCCCGTTGTACAGAAAAAATCCACGTGACGAAAAAATGAAGGGTAAAAAACTTCCGTGACCCGATTGAGGTTCGGATAGGATTTTTTGGGTATGAAACTAACCAGCGACGGCTGAAAGCCGTCATAGCTGTAGAACTCACAGATACCTTCGTTTTGACTGGTTGTGGCTCCCGTAACTCTAAACGAGCCAAGAGTTGTGGCCCTCCGAAGAATCGATATCCACAGGGTGCAACATCTACGGTGCAAGGTGCAACATCCGTCCAAAATGACGAAACAGTGCCGTACGACCTTTAGAAATGGGTGCATGGATTTGAAATAGTGCGGTACCATGGTGCACCACTCTCCAGCGATGGTAAATCATAGACCAGCCGCGGGAATTCCCTTTTACAGAAAAAATCCACGTGACGAAAAAACGAAGGGTAAAAAACTTCCATGACCCGATTGAGGTTCGGATAGGATTTTTTGGGTATGAAACTAACCAGTGACGGCTAAAAGCTGTCATAGCTGTAGATCTCACAGATAACTTCGTTTTGACTGGTTCTGGCTCCCGTAACTCTAAACGAGCCAAGAGTTATGGCCCTCTGAAGAATCGATATCCACAGGGTGCAACATCTACGGTGCAAGGTGCAACATCCGTCCAAAATGACGAAACAGTGCCGTACGACATTTAGAAATGGGTGCATGGATTTGAAACTGTGCAGTACAATGGTGCACCACTCTCCAGCGATGGTAAGTCATAGACCAGTCGCGGGAATTCCCTTATATAGAAAAAATCCACGTGACGAAAAAACGAAGGGTAAAAAACTTCCACGACCCGATTGAGGTTCGGATAGGATTTTTTAGGTATGAAACTAACCAGTGACGGCTGAAAGCGGTCACAGATATAGAACTCACAGATACCTTCGTTTTGACTGGTTGTGGCTCCCGTAACTCTAAACGAGCCAAGAGTTATGGCCCTCCGAAGAATCGATATCCATAGGGTGCAACATCTACGGTGCAAGATGCAACATCCGTTCAAAATGACGAAACAGTGCCGTACGACCTTTAGAAATGGGTGCATGGATTGGAAACGGTGCAGTACCATGGTGCATCACTCTCCAGCGATGGTAAATCATAGACCAGCCACGGGAATTCCCTTTTACAGAAAAATCCACGTGACGAAAAAACGAAGGGTAAAAAACATCCATGACCCGATTGAGGTTCGGATAGGATTTTTTGGGTATGAAACTAACCAGTGATGGCTAAAAGCCGTCACAGCTATAAAACTCACAGATACCTTCGTTTTGAAAGGTTATGGCTCCCACTCTAAACGAGCCAAGAGTTATGGCCCTCCGAAGAATCGATATCCACAGGGTGCAACATCTACGGTGCAAGGTGCAATATCCGTCCAAAATGATGAAACAGTGCCGTACGACCTTTAGAACTGGGTGCATGGATTTGAAACATTGCAGTACCATGGTGCAGCACTCTCCAGCGATGGTAAATCATAGACCAGGCATGGGGATCCCGTTTTACAGAAAAAAATCAACGTGACGAAAAAACGAAGGGTAAAAAACTTCCTTGACCCGATTGAGGTTCGGATTGGATTTTTTGGGTACGAAACTAACCAGTGACGGCTGAAAGCCATCATAGCTGTAGAAATCACAGATTCCTTCGTTTTGACTGGTTATGGCTCCCGTAGCTCTAAACGAGCCAAGAGTTATGGCCCTCCGAATAATCGATATCCATAGGGTGAAACATCTACGGTGCAAGGTGAAACATCCGTCCAAAATGACGAAACCGTGTCGTACAACCTTTAGAAATGGGTGCATGGATTTGAAACGGTGCAGTACCATGGTGAACCACTCTCCAGCGATGGTAACTCATAGACCAGCCACGGGGATCCCGTTTTACAGAAAAAATCCACGTGACGAAAAAACGAAGGGTAAAAAACTTCCATGACCCGATTGAGGTTCGGATAGGATTTTTTGGGTATGAAACTAACCAGTGACGGCTTAAAGATGTCATAGCTTTAGAACTCACAGATATCTTTGTTTTGACTGGTTATGGCTCCCGTAGCTCTAAACGAGCCAAGAGTTATGGCCCTCCGAATAATCGATATCCATAGGGTGCAACATCTACGGTGCAAGGTGCAACATCCGTCCAAAATGACGAAACCGTGCCGTACGACCTTTAGAAATGAGTGCACGGATTTGAAACATTGCAGTACCATGGTGCACCACTCTCCAGCGATGGTAAATCATAGACCAGCCACGGGGATCCCGTTTTATAGAAAAAATCCACGTGACGAAAAAACGAAGGGAAAAAAACTTCCATGACCCAATTGAGTTTCGGATAGGTTTTTTGGGTATGGAACTAACCAGTGACGGCTGAAAGCTGTCATAGCTGTAGAACTCACAGATACCTTCGTTTTGACTGGTTATGGCTCCCGTAACTCTAAACGAGCCAAGAGTTATGGCCCTCCGAAGAATCGATTTCCACAGGGTGCAACATCTACGGTGCAAGGTGCAACATCCGTCCAAAATGACGAAACAGTGCCGTACGACCTATAGAAATTGGTGCATGGATTTGAAAAGGTGCAGTACCAAGGTGAACCACTCTCTAGCGATGGTAACTCATAGACCAGCCAAGGGGATCCCGTTTTACAGAAAAAATCCACGTGACGAAAAAACGAAGGGTAAAAAACTTCCATGACCCAATTGAGGTTCGGATAGGTTTTTTGGGTATGAAACTAACCAGTGACGGCTGAAAGCTGTCATAGCTGTAGAACTCACAGATACCTTCATTTTGACCAGTTATGGCTCCCGTAACTCTAAACGAGGCAAGAGTTATGGCCCTCCGAAGTATCGATTTCCACAGGGTGCAACATCTGCGGTGCAAGGTGCAACATCCGTCCAAAATGACGAAACCGTGCCGTACGACCTTTAGAAATGGGTGCATGGATTTGAAACGGTGCAGTACCATGGTGCACCACTCTCCAGCGATGGTAAATCATTGACCAGCCACGGGGATCCCGTTTTACCGAAAAAATTCACGTGACGAAAAAACGAAGGGTAAAAAACTTCCATGACCCGATTGAGGTTCGTATAGGATTTTTTGGGTATGAAAGTAACCAGTGACTGCTGAAAGCCGTCATAGCTGTAGAACTCACAGATACCTTCATTTCGACTGGTTATGGCTCCCGTAACTCTAAACGAGCCAAGAGTTATGGCCCTCCGAAAAATCGATATCCACAGGGTGCAACATCTACGGTGCAAGGTGTAACATCCGTCCAAAATGACGAAACAGTGCCGTACGACCTTTAGAAATGAGTGCGTGGATTTGAAACATTGCAGTGCCATGGTGCACCACTCTCCAGCAATGGTAAATCATAGACCAGCCACGGGGATCCCGTTTTACAGAAAAAATCCACGTGACGAAAAAACGAAGGGTAAAAAACTTCATTGACCCGATTGAGGTTCGGATAGGATTTTTTGGGTATGAAACTAACCAGTGACGGCTGAAAGCGGTCATAGCTGTAGAACTCACAGATACCTTCGTTTTGACAGGTTATGGCTCCTATAACTCTAAAGGAGCCAAGAGTTAGGGCCCTCCGAAGAATCGATATCCACAGGGTGCAACATATACCGTGTAAGGTGCAACATCCATCCAAAATGACGAAACAGTGCCGTACGACCTTTAGAAATGAGTGCATGGATTTGAAACATTGCAGTTCCATGGTGCACCACTCTCCAGCGATGGTAAATCATAGACCAGCCACGGGGATCCCGTTTTACAGAAAAAATCAACGTGACGAAAAAACGAAGGGTAAAAAACTTCCTTGACCCGATTGAGGTTCGGATAGGATTTTTTGGGTACGAAACTAACCAGTGACGGTTGAAAGCCATCATAGCTGTAGAAATCACAGATACCTTCGTTTTGACTGGTTATGGCTCCCGTAGCTCTAAACGAGCCAAGAGTTATGGCCCTCCGAATAATCGATATCCATAGGGTGCAACATCTACGGTGCAAGGTGCAACATCCGTCCAAAATGACGAAACAGTGCCGTAGGACCTTTAGAAATGGGTGCATGGATTTGAAACGGTGCAGTACCATGGTGCGCCACTCTCCAGTGATGGTAACTCATAGACCAGCCACGGGGATCCCGTTTTACAGAAAAAATCCACGTGACAAAAAAACGAAGGGTAAAAAACTTCCATGACACGATTGAGGTTCGGATAGGATTTTTTGGGTATGAAACTAACCAGTGACGGCTGAAAGCAATCATAGCTGTAGAACTCTCAGATACCTTTGTTTTGACTGGTTATGGCTCCCGTAACTCTAAACGAGCCAAGAGTTATGGCCCTCCGAAGAATCGATTTCCACAGGGTGCAACATCTGCGGTGCAAGGTGCAACATCCGTCCAAAATGACGAAACAGTGCCGTACGACCTTTAGAAATGTGTGCATGTATTTGAAACATTGCAATACCACGGTGCACCACTCTCCAGCGATGGTAAATCATAGACCAGCCACGGGGATCCCGTTTTACAGAAAAAATCAACGTGACGAAAAAACGAAGGGTAAAAAACTTAGTTGACCCGATTGAGGTTCGGATAGGATTTTTTGGGTTTGAAACTAACCAGTGACGGCTGAAAGCGGCCATTGATGTAGAACACACAGATACCTTCGTTTTGACTGGTTATGGCTCCCGTAACTATAAAGGAGCACAGAGTTATGGCCCTCCGATGAATCGATATCCACAGGGTGCAACATCTACGGTGCAAGGTGCAACATCCGTCCAAAATGACGAAACAGTGCCGTACGACCTTTAGAAATGAGTGCATGGATTTGAAACATTGCAGTACAATGGTGCAGCACTCTCCAGCGATGGTAAATCATAGACCAGCCACGGGGATCCCGTTTTACAGAAAAAATCAACGTGACGAAAAAACGAAGGGTAAAAAACATCCTTGACCCGATTGAGGTTCGAATAGGATTTTTTAGGTATGAAACTAACCAGTGACGGCTAAAAGCCATCATAGCTGTAGAAATCACAGATACCTTCGTTTTGACTGGTTATGGCTCCCGTAGCTCTAAACGAGCCAAGAGTTATGGCCCTCCGAATAATCGATATCCATAGGGTGCAACATCTACGGTGCAAGGTGCAACATCCGTCCAAAATGACGAAACCGTGCCATACAACCTTTAGAAATGGGTGCATGGATTTGAAACGGTGCAGTACCATGGTGAACCACTCTCCAGCGATGGTAACTCATAGGCCAGCCACGAGGATCCCTTTTTACAGAAAAAATCCACGTGACGAAAAAACGAAGGGTAAAAAACTTCCATGACCCGATTGAGGTTCGGATAGGATTTTTTGGGTATGAAACTAACCATTGATGGCTAAAAGCTATCATAGCTGTAGAACTCACAGATACCTTCGTTTTGACTGGTTATGGCTCCCATAACTCTAAACGAGCCAAGAGTTATGGCCCTCCGAATAATCGATATCCATAGGGTGCAACATATACTGTGCAAGGTGCAACATCCGTCTAAAATGACGAAACTGTGCCGTACGACCTTTAGAAATGAGCGCATGGATTTGAAACATTGCAGTACCATGTTGCATCACTCTCCAATGATGGTAAATCATAGACCAGCCATGGGGATCCCGTTTTATAGAAAAAATCCACGTGACGAAAAAACGAAGGGTAAAAAACTTCCATGACCCGATTGAGGTTCGGATAGGATTTTTTGGGTATGAAACTAACCAGTGACGGCTAAAAGCCGTCATAGCTGTAGAACTCACAGATACCTTCGTTTTGACTGGTTTTGGCTCCCGTGACTCTAAACGAGCAAAGAGTGATGGCCCTCCGAATAATCGATATCCACTGGGTGCAACATCTACGGTGCAAGGTGCAACATCCGTCCAAAATGACGAAATAGTGTCGTACGACCTTTAGAAATGGGTGCATGGATTTGAAACGGTGCAGTACCATGGTGCACCACTCTCCAGCGATGGTAACTCATAGACCAGCCACGGGGATCCCGTTTTACAGAAAAAATCCACGTGACGAAAAAACGAAGGGTAAAAAACTTCCATGACCCGATTAAGGTTCGGATAGGATTTTTTGGGTATGAAACTAACCAGTGACGGCTGAAAGCCATCATAGCTGTAGAACTCACAGATACCTTTGTCTTCACTGGTTATGGCTCCCGTAACTCTAAACGAGCCAAGAGTTATGGCCCTCCGAATAATCGATTTCCACAGGGTGCAACATCTGCGGTGCAAGGTGCAACATCCGTCCAAAATGACGAAACAGTGCCGTACGACCTTTAGAAATGTGTGCATGGATTTGAAACATTGCAGTACCATGGTGCACCACTCTCCAGCGATGGTAAATCATAGACCAGCCACGCGGATCCCGTTTTACAGAAAAAATCCACGTGACGAAAAAACGAAGGGTAAAAAACATCCATGACCCGATTGAGGTTCGGATAGGATTTTTTGGGTATGAAACTAACCAGTGACGGCTCAAAGCCGTCACAGCTGTAGAACTCACAGATACCTTCGTTTTGACTGGTTATGGCTCCCGTAACTCTAAACGAGCAAAGAGTTATAGCCCTCCGAATAATCGATATCCACTGGGTGCAACATCTACGGTGCAAGGTGCAACATCCGTCCAAAATGACGAAATAGTGTCGTACGACCTTTAGAAATGGGTGCATGGATTTGAAACGGTGCAGTACCATGGTGCACCACTCTCCAGCGATGGTAACTCATAGACCAGCCACGGGGATCCCGTTTTACAGAAAAAATCCACGTGACGAAAAAACGAAGGGTAAAAAACTTCCATGACTCGATTGAGGTTCGGATAGGATTTTTTGGGTATGAAACTTACCAATGACGGCTGAAAGCCGTCATAGCTGTAGAACTCACAGATACATTTGTTTTGACTGGTTATGGCTCCCGTAACTCTAAACGAGCCAAGAGTTATGGCCCTCCGAAGAATCGATTTCCACAGGGTGCAACATCTGCAGTGCAAGGTGTAGCATCCGTCCAAAATGACGAAACAGTGCCGTACGACCTTTAGAAATGTGTGCATGGATTTGAAACATTGCAGTACCATGGTGCACCACTCTCCAGCGATGGTAAATCATAGACCAGCCACGGGGATCCCGTTTTACAGAAAAAATCCACGTGACGAAAAAACGAAGGGTAAAAAACTTACTTGACCCGATTGAGGTTTGGATAGGATTTTTTGGGTATGAAACTAACCAGTGACGGCTGAAAGTGGCCATAGATATAGAACTCACAGATACCTTCGCTTTGACTGGTTATGGCTTCCGTAACTCTAAAGGAGCCAAGAGTTATGGCCCTAAGATGAATCGATATCCACAGGGTGCAACATCTACGGTGCAAGGTGCAACATCCGTCCAAAATGAAGAAACAGTGCCGTACGACCTTTAGAAATGAGTGCACGGATTTGAAACATTGCAGTACCATGGTGCAGCACTCTCCAGCGATGGTAAATCATAGACCAGCCATGGGGATCCCGTTTTCTAGAAAAAAAATCAACGTGACGAAAAAACGAAGGGTAAAAAACTTCCTTGACCCGATTGAGGTTCGGATAGGATTTTTTGGGTATGAAACTAACCAATGACGGCTGAAAGCCATCATAGCTGTAGAAATCAAAGATTCCTTCGTTTTGGCTGGTTATGGCTCCCGTAGCTCTAAACGAGCCAAGAGTTATGGCCCTCCGAATAATCGATATCCATAGGGTGCAACATCTACGGTGCAAGGTGCAACATCCGTCCAAAATGACGAAACCGTGTCGTACGACCTTTAGAAATGGGTGCATGGATTTGAAACGGTGCAGTACCATGGTGAACCACTCTCCAGTGATGGTAACTCATAGACCAGCCACGGGGATCCCGTTTTACAGAAAAAATCCACGTGACGAAAAAACGAAGGGTAAAAAACTTCCATGACCCGATTGAGGTTCGGATAGGATTTTTTGGGTATGAAACTAACCAGTGACGGCTTAAAGCCATCATAGCTGTAGAAATCAAAGATTCCTTCGTTTTGGCTGGTTATGGCTCCCATAGCTCTAAACGAGCCAAGAGTTATGGCCCTCCGAATAATCGATATCCATAGGGTGCAACATCTACGGTGCAAGGTGCAACATCCGTCCAAAATGACGAAACCGTGCCATACGACCTTTAGGAATGAGTGCATGGATTTGAAACATTGCAGTACCATGGTGCACCACTCTCCAGCGATGGTAAATCATAGACCAGCAACGGGGATCCCGTTTTATAGAAAAAATCCACGTGACGAAAAAACGAAGGGTAAAAAACTTCCATGACCCAATTGAGGTTCGGAAAGGATTTTTTGGGTATGAATCTAACCAGTGACGGCTGAAAGCTGTCATAGCTGTAGAACTCACAGATAACTTCGTTTTGACTAGTTATGGCTCCCGTAACTCTAAACGAGCCAAGAGTTATGGCCCTCCGAAGAATCGATTTCCACAGGGTGCAACATCTGCGGTGCAAGGTGCAACATTCGTCCAAAATGACGAAACAGTGCCGTACGACCTTTAGAAATGGGTGCATGGATTTGAAACGGTGCAGTACCAAGGTGAACCACTCTCCAGCGATGGTAACTCATAGACCAGCCACGGGGATCCCGTTTTACAGAAAAAATCCACGTGACGAAAAAACGAAGGGTAAAAAACTTCCATGACCCGATTGAGGTTCGGATAGGATTTTTTTGGTATGAAACTAACCAGTGACGGCTAAAAGCCATCATAGCTGTAGAACTCACAGATACCTTCGTTTTGTCTGGTTATGGCTCCCGTAACTCTAAACGAGCCAAGAGTTATGGCCCTCCGAAGAATCGATTTCCACTGGGTGCAACATCTGCGGTGCAAGGTGCAACATCCGTCCAAAATGACGAAACTGTGCCGTACGACCTTTAGAAATGGGTGCATGGATTTGAAACGGTGCAGTACCATGGTGCACCACTCTCCAGCGATGGTAAATCATTGACCAGCCACGGGGATCCCGTTTTACAGAAAAAATTCACGTGACGAAAAAACGAAGGGTAAAAAACTTCCATGACCCGATTGAGGTTCGTATAGGATTTTTTGGGTATGAAAGTAACCAGTGACTGCTGAAAGCCGCCGTAGCTGTAGAACTCACAGATACGTTCATTTCGACTGGTTATGGCTCCCGTAACTCTAAACGAGCAAAGAGTTATGGCCCTCCGAAGAATCGATATCCACAGGGTGCAACATCTACGGTGCAAGGTGCAACATCCGTCCAAAATGACGAAACAGCGCCGTACGACCTTTAGAAATGAGTGCATGGATTTGAAACATTGCAGTGCCATGGTGCACCACTCTCCAGCAATGGTAAATCATAGACCAACCACGGGGATCCCGTTTTACAGAAAAAATCCACGTGACGAAAAAACGAAGGGTAAAAAACTTCCTTGACGCGATTGAGGTTCGGATAGTATTTTTTGGGTATGAAACTAACCAGTGACGGCTGAAAGCGGTCATAGCTGTAGAACTCACAAATACCTTCGTTTTGACTGGTTATGGCTCCCGTAACTCTAAAGGAGCCAAGAGTTATGGCCCTCCGAAGAATCGATATCCACAGGGTGCAACATCTACGGTGTAAGGTGCAACATCCGTCCAAAATGACGAAACAGTGCCGTACGACCTTTAGAAATGAGTGCAAGGATTTGAAACATTGCAGTTCCATGGTGCACCACCCTCCAGTGATGGTAAATCATAGACCAGCCACGGGGATCCCATTTTACAGAAAAAATCAATGTGACGAAAAAACGAAGGGTAAAAAACTTCCTTGACCCGATTGAGGTTCGGATAGGATTTTTTGGGTATGAAACTAACCAGTGACGGCTGAAAGCAATCATAGCTGTAGAACTCTCAGATACCTTTGTTTTGACTGGTTATGGCTCCCGTAACTCTAAACGAGCCAAGAGTTATGGCCCTCCGAAGAATCGATTTCCACAGGGTGCAACATCTGCGGTGCAAGGTGCAACATCCGTCCAAAATGACGAAACAGTGCCGTACGACCTTTAGAAATGGGTGCATGGATTTGAAACGGTGCAGTACCATGGTGCACCACTCTCCAGCAATGGTAACTCATAGACCAGCCACGGGGATCCCGTTTTACAGAAAAAATCCACGTGACGAAAAAACGAAGGGTAAAAAACTTCCATGACCCGATTGAGGTTGGGATAGGATTTTTTGGGTATGAAACTAACCAGTGACGGCTGAAAGCAGTCATAGCTGTAGAACTCACAGATGCCTTCGTTTTGACTGGTTATGGCTCCCGTACCTCTAAACGAGCCAAGAGTTATGGCCCTCCGAAGAATCGATTTCCACAGGGTGCAACATCTGCGGTGCAAGGTGCAACATCCGTCCAAAATGACGAAACAGTGCCACACGACCTTTAGAAATGTGTGCATGGATTTGAAACACTGCAGTACCATGGTGCACCACTCTCCAGCGATGTTAAATCATAGACCAGCCACGGGGATCCCGTTTTACAGAAAAAATCCACGTGACGAAAAAACGAAGGGTAAAAAACTTCCATGACCCGATTGAGGTTCAGATAGGATTTTTTGGGTATGAAACTAACCAGTGACGGCTGAAAGCCGTCATTGCTGTAGAACTCACAGATACCTTCGTTTTGACTGGTTATGGCTCCCGTAACTCTAAATGAGCCATGAGTTATGGCCCTCCGAAGAATCGATTTCCACAGGGTGCAACATCTGCGGTGCAAGGTGCAACATCCGTCCAAAATGACGAAACAGTGTCGTACGACCTTTAGAAATGTGTGCACGGATTTGAAACATTGCAGTACCATGGTGCACCACTCTCCAGCGATGGTAAATCATAGACCAGCCACGGGGTTCCCGTTTTACAGAAAAAATCCACGTGACGAAAAAACGAAGGGTAAAAAACTTACTTGACCCGATTGAGGTTCGGATAGGATTTTTTGGGTATGAAAGTAACCAGTGACTGCTGCATGCTGTCATAGCTGTAGAACTCACAGATACCTTCGTTTTGACTGGTTATGCCTCCTGTAACTCTAAACGAGCCTAGAGTTATGGCCCTCCGAAGAATCGATATCCACAGGGTGCAACATCTACGGTGCAAGGTGCAACATCCGTCCAAAATGACGAAACAATGCCGTACGACCTTTAGAAATGAGTCCATGGATTTGAAACATTGCAGTACCATGGTGCACCACTCTCCCGCGATGGTAACTCATAGACCAGCCACGGGGATCCCGTTTTACAGAAAAAATCCACGTGACGAAAAAACGAAGGGTAAAAAACTTCCATGACCCGATTGAGGTTCGGATAGGATTTTTTGGGTATGAATCTAACCAGTGACGGGTGAAAGCCGTCATAGCTGTAGAGCTCACAGATACCTTCGTTTTGACTGGTTATGGCTCCCGTAACTCTAAACGAGCCAAGAGTTATGGCCCTCCGAAGAATCGATTTCCACAGGGTGCAACATCGGCGGTGTAAGTTGCAACATCCGTCCAAAATGGCGAAACAGTGCCGTACGACCTTTAGAAACGAGTGCATGGATATGAAACATTGCAGTACCATGGTGCACCATTCTCCAGCGATGGTAAATCATAGACCAGCCACGGGGATCCCGTTTTACAGAAAAAATCCACGTGACGAAAAAACGAAGGGTAAAAAACTTACTTGACCCGATTGAGGTTCGGATAGGCTTTTTTGGGTATGAAACTAACCAGTGACGGATGAAAGCGGTCATAGCCGTAGAACACACAGATATCTTCGTTTTGACTGGTTATGGCTCCCGTAACTCTAAAGGAGCCAAGAGTTATGGCCCTCCGAAGAATCGATATCCACAGGGTGCAACATCTACGGTGCAAGGTGCAACATCCGTCCAAAATGACGAAACAGTGCCGTACGACCTTTCGAAATGAGTGCATGGATTTGAAACATTGCAGTACCATGGTGCACCACTCTCCAGCGATGGTAAATAACAGACCTGCCACGGGGATCCCGTTTTACAGAAAAAATCCACGTGACGAAAAAACGAAGGGTAAAAAACTTCCTTGACCCGATTGAGGTTCGGATAGGCTTTTTTGGGTATGAAACTAATCAGTGACGGCTGAAAGCCATCATAGCTGTAGAAATCACAAATACCTTCGTTTTGACTGGTTATGGCTCCCGCAGCTCTAAACGAGCCAAGAGTTATGGCCCTCCGAATAATCGATATCCATAGGGTGCAACATCTACGGTGCAAGGTGCAACATCCGTCCAAGATGACGAAACAGTGCCGTACAACCTTTAGAAATGGGTGCGTGGATTTGAAACGGTGCAGTACCATGGTGAACCACTCTCCAGCGATGGTAACTCATAGACCAGCCACGGGGATCCCATTTCACAGAAAAAATCCACGTGACGAAAAAACGATGGGTAAAAAACTTCCATGACCCGATTGAGGTTCGGATAGGATTTTTTGGGTATGAAACTAACCAGTGACGGCTGAAAGCCGTCATACCTGTAGAACTCACAGATACCTTCGTTTTGACTGGTTATGGCTCCCGTAACTCTAAACAAGCCAAGAGTTATGGCCCTCCGAAGAATCGATTTCCACAGGGTGCAACATCTGCGGTGCAAGGTGCAACATCCGTCCAAAATGGCGAAACAGTGTCGTACGACCTTTAGAAATGTATGCACGGATTTGAAACATTGCAGTACCATGGTGCACCACTCTCCAGCGATGGTAAATCATAGACCAGCTGTAACGACCCGTATTTTACGTGTCGATAAATCGTAGAATTTGCAGGTCGTTAGTGTTGTTTGTGTTGCCTCTAGCTTGAGTCGTTTAGAAGTTGACCCGAGTGCAAGTGATGAGTCGTGACCGACTCATAGATAAGTCGTAGACGACTTTAGAAGAGAGGCGAGATAGGGGTCAAGTGATGAGTCGTGACCGACTCATAGGGTTGCCGAGTTAACAGGTTAGCGAGTTAAGAGGGGCAACGGTTTACAGGTTTGGACGAGACATGGAGTAGCCGACTCATAGTAGGGCCGACTCATAGGTCAGTGGGAGTAACGACTTAAGGGTTGCCGGGTTATAGTTTAAGTCGTAGGCGAGTTAACTGTTTAAGGGGTGACCGACTTAGGGCTTAGCTGTGTGTCGATGAGTCGGTGAGGCCATAGGTCGTGAGTCGTTTGACCGAGTTAGAGATAGGTTGAGTCGTGTGTGTCATAGGTCGTGTGGCCTTACTAAGTCATAAGTCGCCACGTAGTTGAGTCGTGTGAGAGTTAGGTCGGCTATGCTGATGAGTCGAGTGGTATGATGAGTCGTTTGACTCGGGGTAGATGTTGAGTCGTTCTTACGGCTCAGGACTTAGGCATTTCGGCAGGGTCTTAAGTCGTGAGTCATAACAGGGTTGAGTCGTAGGTTGCGCACATGTGTTGAGTCGCATATAGGTTGAGTCGTCTGACCTTGTGTCTTAGCATGTTGAGTCGTAGGTCGGCCTTGGGGTTGCTTAGGTCGTGAGTCGGCAAGAGTTGAGTCGTGGACGACTCATGAGATGACTCGTGGCCGAGTTATGGGCGACGACTCATGGACAGTCCAGCCTATAAATAGAGGGGTTCGGCTCACTTTTTGGCGCCGGTTTTTGAAGCGACGAAGTGCTGCCATTTTGAAGACTCGTCTACTACATTTCTTCATCTTCTTTTCTCCATTCCAATCTAATTCTAACATCCATCCAAGATCGAAGATCGAGATCGAAGATCCAAGTGCCAAAGTTGAAGATCTTCATCCGTTCGAGCTAGAATTCGTCGATTTGAGCGAGATATTGCCGGATCAAACCTTGATCTTTGCTGACCAGATCTGAAGTGTGTAGTTTTTGGAGTGTTTGGGTGATTTGGTGAGTGGTGGTTATCTCTCACGCGGACCTAAAGGAGTATATTGGATTGGTGGCTTGTTTATGTGTTTAAGATAGTGTTTTCTCGCATTTTCCTTAAGTCTGCATGTAGATCCATCATTTTTGAAGATGCTTACTTATGCAAGTTTGTTTAACAAGTATTAGAGACAAAACCCATGTTTTATATTTGATAGATCTATGCTTAAAACCTATGAATCATGCATGTTGGACTTTTGCTCGTTTATTTACGAAATTGCCATTATTGTTGATATTACTTGTTAGATCTTGTTTGAATGCTTGATTGGTTGTATTAATGATTGATTGTGTGAATGTATGATAGATTTGATTGCTCCAAGTTAGCTTGTAGTTGATTTGGAACAAGATGGTTTGAGATGATTCAAAAGCTAAGTGGAAAGGCTCTTGAATGGTGGAAGCTGCCTATAGCATATGTAGCAGGTGCGAAAGCTCATATGGATGGATTTGATGATGATGGACTTTGCCATGATGTGAGAAGGCAAAGCATGAGATTGAGATGTGACTTTGTTGTGATGCGAGGAGGCAAAGTTTGATGTTGAGATGGGACGGGTCACGATGACGTTCCAAGCACGGGCTGCGACGACGTGCAAAGTTATTTTGATAACTCGGTGATGCGATCCGGGTTGGTGATAATGGTTAGCTTGAGAGGCGCTTGAGCTAGTATGGAAGTAGTCGTCGAGGAGGATGACTAGAAGGCTGAGATCTCATCGTTGTTGAAGGTTCTAGCATGCTCAAAGCAAGAGTACGTTGGAACGGGCTGCGACGACGTTCCAGGCACGGGCTGCGACGACGTGCTAGTACTCTGGGTAGTTGCGAAAATTCCTAGGCACGGGCTGCGACGACGTGCGGAGTTATGGCTAGAACTGGGGTTACCATTAGCCCTTGACGGATGGTCATTCAACTAACGGTGAAATCAAGGCAAAGATAACAGTGATAGCCAGAGTCATGGATGTTTGGTTGTATTATCATTCGGTCTCAAGAGCGGTGTTTTCTGGGTGCTTATCTGATCTTGGTTTAGGCCTTGGGGGTTTGTATTTGGAAAACATCGTCCTTGACTCGAGTGATTATTGCTTTATTTTAATTACCTGCTATACTATGATTGCTTCTCCTTAGTGTGTGTCTGGGGGCTATCACTGTAGAAAGAGGTGGAGTGGGATGGTTTGGTTCCTATTCCTTTTATCCCTTATGCTCTTTTGGTATGTTTGATAGTTAATTTACTGCTCACTAAGACTGTTGTCTGACTCAAGGTTTTATGTCTCCTCTTATTACCTTGGGCTGTTCATCCATGTTGGGATGGGCAGACTAGGTAGCAGGTGGCAGGTGCTGTGCTTAGAGTTCTCCGCTGGTGATGACGAAGACGAGCAGGAGGCTATGCATATTATTTCTTATATGTACTGGGTATCCGCTGCTGTATTTGATGAGTGTTTTGTAGTGAGGTCTTGATGTATGGATTTATTGAGATAATTGTATAAAACTACTGTGATGCTTATATGATGATTTTCTGTTATGAGGCTTCACTATATATTTCTCTACTGCATTTTATCCATGCGCTGTGAGTTACGATAGAGATTCTGCGATTTTATTTTACCCTGACTATCGTCCACGGCTGCCTTGCACACCTTTCAGCGCACTTTTCCCTTGATTTGGTGCAGGAGTCATGGGCAGTCGTTACATTTGGTATCAAAGCTTTGGTTAATCGATTTTAGCCAACGCTCGCTGACGTAACTACGTAAGAGAGACGTAATTGTATTTTGAAGGATGATTACTATATATAGTATAGTAGCTTAGATGGATTTGAACTCCTTATGCAGTTGTTTCTTAAGGTGTTCTAATCATTCTTTTTACAGATATTAAGAATGAGTCGAAGTGAGAGACAAGCTGCGAGGGATAGTCGAGCTGCTAGGGAAGCTGTTGATTATGGAGCTATGTTTGAAGCTATGATGACTTCTATCATGAGGAGGGTACCAGCTTCAGGATCTTCTGTGGATGTGGGAGTTCAAGTCCAAGCTCCGAGACCGGTGGATTTTGCCAAGCTTTGCAAGGATTATACCTCTCTTGGAGGAAAAGCTTTCTTGGGGACGGAGTCGACTATTGGGGTGCAGAGATGGATCGATGCTTGCAGAAGAATCTTTGGTGACTTGGGGATTGAGGATGCAATCAAGAGGAAGCTTGCATCGAGACAGCTTCAGGGAAGAGCTGCTGATTGGTGGAATTCTATCACCATCGATACCCTAGAAGAAGAGATTACTTGGGAGCAATTCCAAGTTAGATTTGAAGCCAAGTTCATCTCTACGGCTCAGAAGTCTGTCTTGTTTAAGAGGTTTGTAGAGCTCAAGCAAGGAGGGAGGCCTGTTCTTGAGTATATTTCTGAGTTCGAAGCTTTGTCTAAGTATGCCAGATCATATATTGATTCTCCTTACCAGAAGAATGAAAAGTTTGTGACTGGTCTGGATGCTTATCTGGGAAGGCAGTTAGTGGATCATCTGGACGATCCATTTGAGAAGCTTGTGGAGAAAGCTTTGAGGCATGAGAGTTTGTTTCCTAAGGAACGTTCTATTGTTGCTGTAACCAGGGAAGGATCTAAACCACAGCAGAGTGGCAACAAGAAGAGGAAGCAGCAGCAACAGAAGGGTAAGGATGGCCAGAAGAGGCCGAAAGGCGAAGTGACTTGCTATAATTGCCAGCAGAAGGGCCATCTCTTCAAGGATTGTAGGAATCCAAAGGCGCCGGCGAAATGCCACAATTGTGATAAGCCGGGACATTTCAGAAAGGACTGTCCAGAGCCGAGGAAAGATAGGCAGGTTGTGCAAGCTTATGCTTTGGAAGCTGTGCCGTCGTCTTCAAGAGTTCCTACTGCTGAAGAGAAGGGGAAGAGTGTGGTGGTTCAAGGTACTCTTTCCATTTGTGGTGTTCCAGTTAGAGTGTTGTTTGATACTGGAGCGTCGCATTCTTTTGTTTGTGATGATTTGGTAGGCCGGTTAGGTTTGAAACCGGATATTGTTGATAGGCCATTGGTGGTGACTAATCCAGTTGGGGGTTCGTCATGTTTGTGTATGATATGCCGTGGTCTAGTTGTGTCGAGTCATGATTGCTCGTTTGTTTGTGATTGCTTTGTTCTGAACTTTGCGGGGTTCGGAATTATTTTGGGTATGGACTGGCTTAGGAAGTATGCGGCTAGGATTGATTGTGAGAGGCTGGAGGTGACAGTCGGGAATGTGGAAGGGCGAAAGGTTGTGATACGATGTAAGCATGAGGAAGGCGTCTTCATGAGCTTCATGTATTCGCTGGTTGTTCCACGGGATGGACTGTCATCAGTGCCTATTGTGAATGGATTTGAGGTTGTCTTTGACGAAGTCAAAGGGTTGCCGCCGCATAGGGAGATCGAGTTTCGTATCGATCTAGTTGAGGGAGCCAGACCTGTTGTGATGCCTCTTAGGCGGATGGCACCGAGGGAGCAGCAAGAGCTGAAGGTGCAAGTTGATGACCTTTTGCAAAAAGGATTCATTCGGAGAAGTGTGTCCGAATGGGGTGCGCCAGTTGTGTTCGCAACCAAAGCGGATGGATCGTTGAGGTTGTGTGTGGATTATCGTGAGCTGAATAAGGTGACTAAGAAGAACAAGTATCCATTGCCGAGAATAGATGACTTGTTTGATCAGCTTCACGAGGCTAAGGTGTTTTCTCAGATGGATTTGGCAACAGGATTTCACCAGTTGAGAGTGGCGAAGGATAGTGTGCCGAAGACTGCTTTCAGGACACCATCCGGGTTTTATGAGTGGCTGGTAATGCCGTTTGGATTGACTAACGCACCAGCATATTTTGTGGATCTTATGAATAGAGTGTTCAGAGATCAGTTGAATAAGTTCGTGCTTGTGTTCGTGGATGATATTCTAATTTATTCCAGAACTGAGGAAGAGCACAAGACGCACTTGAGGATTGTTTTGGAAATCTTGCGGAAACATCAGCTGAAGGCTAAGTTTTCGAAGTGTCACTTCTGGAAGAGTGAAGTGAGGTTCTTAGGCCATGTTATCTGTGGAAATGGAATAGCGGTTGATCCCGCTAAGGTGGCAGCAATCCAGGATTGGGTTAGACCTAAGAATGCATCTGAAGTAAGAAGTTTTCTTGGACTAGCAGGATATTATCGTCGGTTTATCAAAGACTTTTCCAAGATAGCTGCACCGTTGACATGATTGACGAAAAAGAACCAAGCGTTCAGATGGGATGTTAAGTGTGAGCAAGCTTTCGTAATCCTGAAAGAGCGACTGACGAGTGCTCCTGTTTTGACTATTCCAAGTGGAAATGATGAGATGGTGGTTTACACCGATGCATGTGGCACTGGACTGGGAGCGGTGCTAATGCAGAAGGATAAAGTTTTTGCGTATGCTAGTCGACAACTGAAGCCGCATGAAAGGAATTATCCGACTCATGATCTGGAGTTAGCGGCGATTGTGTTTGCTTTGAAGATGTGGAGGCATTATCTATTGGGAGTTAGATTCGAGTTGTTTACAGATCATAAGTCGTTGAAGTATCTGTTCTCCCAAATGGATTTGAATCTTCGACAGCAAAGGTGGCTAGAGTTCTTAGCATCGTATGATTTTGGTATAGCCTATACTCCAGGGAAAGGTAACGCAGTGGCAGACGCGTTAAGTCGAAGACATGCAGGTTCGGGAGCCATGTTTTCGGAATGGAAGAGTCTCGAGTATATGGCTGAGTTTGACTTCAGGCCTAGATGTGAATTGGAACCTGAGTTGTTGGCAAACTTATCGATAAGGCCTACTCTTGTAGAAAGGATTGGCGAGAGCCAAAAGAGAGATGATAAGCTTGTCAAGATTATTCGTGATTTGGAATCCGGATTGGACCCGGAGAAGGATAAGGGATTCGAGGTCGATCGAGAGGGTTGGCTTCGGAAGCAAGGACGTTTGGTTGTTCCCGATATTGATGGATTGAGAGATGAAGTTCTGAGGGAAAGTCATCACTCAAAGTTGACGATTCATCCAGGTGGTAATAATATGTATCGGGATATGAAGAGAGCTTACTACTGGGAAGGTATGAAGAAGGATATTGGAAATTTTATTTCCAAGTGTATGAATTGCCAGTTGGTGAAAGCTGAGCAGAAGAAGCCCAGTGGATTACTTCAGCCATTAGAGGTTCCTACGTGGAAGTGGGAGCAAGTGTCGATGGATTTTATCGATGGGCTACCTAGGACAAGAGCAGGGAATGAAGGGATTTGGGTCATAATAGATCGTTTGACTAAGAGTGCAAGGTTCATTCCTGTTCGATCAACTAGGACTGCATCGAAGTTGGCTGAGTTGTATGTGAAGTGGATTGTTCGATTCCATGGTATTCCGAAGAGTATAGTGAGCAATCGAGACCCATTGTTCACTAGTGGATTTTGGAAGAGCTTCCAGGAAGTTTTGGGAACCGAGTTGTGTTTGAGTACAGCTTATCACCCTCAAACCGATGGTCAGACTGAGAGAGTCAACCGAGTTTTGGAAGATCTTCTCAGAGCTTGTATTTTGGACTTCGGAGGATCATGGGAAGATCATCTTCATTTGGTGGAGTTTGCTTATAATAACAGTTATCAGTCAAGTATTGGTATGGCACCATATGAGGCATTATATGGAAGACCGTGTAACTCTCCGACATGTTGGATAGAAACTGGAGAAAAGCTGATACTTGGGCCAGAGAAGATTCGACAGACTTCGGATTGTATAGAGATCATTCGGCAAAGAATGAAGGCAGCCCAAGATCGTCAGAAAAGTTATGCAGATAATCGTCGAAAGGATTTGGAATTCGACGTGGGTGATATGGTTTTTGTGAAGATTTCTCCATTGAAGAATGTTATTAGATTCGGGAAGAAAGGAAAGTTGACTCCAAGATTTGTTGGACCATTCCCGATTATCGAGCATATTGGAAAGCTCGCTTATAGATTGGAGTTACCGGAAAAGATGGCGGGTGTGCACAATGTTTTTCATGTGTCTTATCTACGGAAGTATGTGCATGACCCTACTACGGTGGTTTCTGCTGATAGCTGTGAAGACTTAGAGGTTGATCCTGTGGTTACGAGACCTCGTAAGCCGCTTCGTATTGTTGAAACCGATACGAAACAGCTTAGGAGGAAGACGATTACGTTGCTCAAGGTACAATGGAGTAATGATGTTAACGACTGTACATGGGAGGAGGAAGAGAGGATGAAGGCAGCTCATCCCGGACTCTTCGAGGTATGGCCGTAAAGTGTCGTGACATCTCATGAATTTGTAGCTTGTTCTAAGTCTTAGAATTCTGCATGCTAGGCTAGAATTGGGTGCATGGTTTGTTGATTGCTATGGATGGTAGGCATGCGGAATAATTGTGATTGCTGTTGTTGCTTGGAATTTCGAGGGCGAAATTCCTAAGGGGGAGAGAATGTAACGACCCGTATTTTACGTGTCGATAAATCGTAGAATTTGCAGGTCGTTAGTGTTGTTTGTGTTGCCTCTAGCTTGAGTCGTTTAGAAGTTGACCCGAGTGCAAGTGATGAGTCGTGACCGACTCATAGATAAGTCGTAGACGACTTTAGAAGAGAGGCGAGATAGGGGTCAAGTGATGAGTCGTTACCGACTCATAGGGTTGCCGAGTTAACAGGTTAGCGAGTTAAGAGGGGCAACGGTTTACAGGTTTGGACGAGACATGGAGTAGCCGACTCATAGTAGGGCCGACTCATAGGTCAGTGGGAGTAACGACTTAAGGGTTGTCGGGTTATAGCTTAAGTCGTAGGCGAGTTAACTGTTTAAGGGGTGACCGACTTAGGGCTTAGCTGTGTGTCGATGAGTCGGTGAGGCCATAGGTCGTGAGTCGTTTGACCGAGTTAGAGATAGGTTGAGTCGTGTGTGTCTTAGGTCGTGTGGCCTTACTAAGTCATAAGTCGCCACGTAGTTGAGTCGTGTGAGAGTTAGGTCGGCTATGCTGATGAGTCGAGTGGTATGATGAGTCGTTTGACTCGGGGTAGATGTTGAGTCGTTCTTACGGCTCAGGACTTAGGCATTTCGGCAGGGTCTTAAGTCGTGAGTCATAACAGGGTTGAGTCGTAGGTTGCGCACATGTGTTGAGTCGCATATAGGTTGAGTCGTCTGACCTTGTGTCTTAGCATGTTGAGTCGTAGGTCGGCCTTGAGGTTGCTTAGGTCGTGAGTCGGCAAGAGTTGAGTCGTGGACGACTCATGAGATGACTCGTGGCCGAGTTATGGGCGACGACTCATGGACAATCCAGCCTATAAATAGAGGGGTTCGGCTCACTTTTTGGCACCGGTTTTTGAAGCGACGAAGTGCTGCCATTTTGAAGACTCGTCTACTACATTTCTTCATCTTCTTTTCTCCATTCCAATCTAATTCTAACATCCATCCAAGATCGAAGATCGAGATCGAAGATCCAAGTGCCAAAGTTGAAGATCTTCATCCGTTCGAGCTAGAATTCGTCGATTTGAGCGAGATATTGCCGGATCAAACCTTGATCTTTGCTGTCCAGATCTGAAGTGTGTAGTTTTTGGAGTGTTTGGGTGATTTGGTGAGTGGTGGTTATCTCTCACGCGGACCCAAAGGAGTATATTGGATTGGTGGCTTATTTATGTGTTTAAGATAGTGTTTTCTCGCATTTTCCTTAAGTCTGCATGTAGATCCATCATTTTTGAAGATGCATACTTATGCAAGTTTGTTTAACAAGTATTAGAGACAAAACCCATGTTTTATATTTGATAGATCTATGCTAAAAACCTATGAATCATGCATGTTGGACTTTTGCTCGTTTATTTACGAAATTGCCATTATTGTTGATATTACTTGTTAGATCTTGTTTGAATGCTTGATTGGTTGTATTAATGATTGATTGTGTGAATGTATGATAGATTTGATTGCTCCAAGTTAGCTTGTAGTTGATTTGGAACAAGATGGTTTGAGATGATTCAAAAGCTAAGTGGAAAGGCTCTTGAATGGTGGAAGCTGCCTATAGCATATGTAGCAGGTGCGAAAGCTCATATGGATGGATTTGATGATGATGGACTTTGCCATGGTGTGAGAAGGCAAAGCATGAGATTGAGATGAGACTTTGTTGTGATGCGAGGAGGCAAAGTTTGATGTTGAGATGGGACGGGTCACGATGACGTTCCAAGCACGGGCTGCGACGACGTGCAAAGTTATTTTGATAACTCGGTGATGCGATCCGGGTTGGTGATAATGGTTAGCTTGAGAGGCGCTTGAGCTAGTATGGAAGTAGTCGTCGAGGAGGATGACTAGAAGGCTGAGATCTCATCGTTGTTGAAGGTTCTAGCATGCTCAAAGCAAGAGTACGTTGGAACGGGCTGCGACGACGTTCCAGGCACGGGCTGCGACGACGTGCTAGTACTCTGGGTAGTTGCGAAAATTCCTAGGCACGGGCTGCGACGACGTGCGGAGTTATGGCTAGAACTGGGGTTACCATTAGCCCTTGACGGATGGTCATTCAACTAACGGTGAAATCAAGGCAAAGATAACAGTGATAGCCAGAGTCATGGATGTTTGGTTGTATTATCATTCGGTCTCAAGAGCGGTGTTTTCTGGGTGCTTATCTGATCTTGGTTTAGGCCTTGGGGGTTTGTATTTGGAAAACATCGTCCTTGACTCGAGTGATTATTGCTTTATTTTAATTACCTGCTATACCATGATTGCTTCTCCTTAGTGTGTGTCTGGGGGCTATCACTGTAGAAAGAGGTGGAGTGGGATGGTTTGGTTCCTATTCCTTTTATCCCTTATGCTCTTTTGGTATGTTTGATAGTTAATTTATTGCTCACTAAGACTGTTGTCTGACTCAAGGTTTTATGTCTCCTCTTATTACCTTGGGCTGTTCATCCATGTTGGGATGGGCAGACTAGGTAGCAGGTGGCAGGTGCTGTGCTTAGAGTTCTCCGCTGGTGATGACGAAGACGAGCAGGAGGCTATGCATATTATTTCTTATATGTACTGGGTATCCGCTGCTGTATTTGATGAGTGTTTTGTAGTGAGGTCTTGATGTATGGATTTATTGAGATAATTGTATAAAACTACTGTGATGCTTATATGATGATTTTCTGTTATGAGGCTTCACTATATATTTCTCTACTGTATTTTATCCATGCGCTGTGAGTTACGATAGAGATTCTGCGATTTTATTTTACCCTGACTATCGTCCACGGCTGCCTTGCACACCTTTCAGCGCACTTTTCCCTTGATTTGGTGCAGGAGTCATGGGCGGTCGTTACACCAGCCACGGGGTTCCTGTTTTACAGAAAAAATCCACG
This sequence comes from Allium cepa, assembly GCA_030765085.1. NCBI lineage: Eukaryota > Viridiplantae > Streptophyta > Magnoliopsida > Asparagales > Amaryllidaceae > Allium > Allium cepa. The sequence continues at coordinate 27,612,864 of CM060943.1, read as the reverse complement.
TGACGAAAAAACGAAGGGTAAAAAACTTATTTGACCCGATTGAGGTTCGGATAGGATTTTTTGGGTATGAAAGTAACCAGTGACTGCTGAATGCTGTCATAGCTGTAGAACTCACAGATACCTTCGTTTTGACTTGTCATGGCTCCCGTAACTCTAAAGGAGCCAAGAGTTATGGCCCTCCGAAGAATCGATATCCACAGGGTGCAACATCTACAGTGCAAGGTGCAACATCCGTCCAAAATGACGAAACAGTGCCGTACGACCTTTAGAAAAGAGTCCATGGATTTGAAACATTGCAGTACCATGGTGCACCACTCTCCAGCGATGGTAAATCATAGACCAGCCACGGGGATCCCGTTTTACAGAAAAAATCAACGTGACAAAAAAACGAAGGGTAAAAAACTTCCTTGACCCAATTGAGGTTTGGATAGGATTTTTTGGGTATGAAACTAACCAGTGACGGCTGAAAGCGGTCATAGCTGTAGAACTCACAGATACCTTCGTTTTGACAGGTTATGGCTCCCGTAACTCTAAACGAGCCAAGAGTTATGGCCCTCCGAATAATCGATATCCACTGGGTGCAACATCTACAGTGCAAGGTGCAACATCCGTCCAAAATGACGAAACAGTGCCGTACGAACTTTAGAAATGGGTGCATGGATTTGAAACGGTGCAGTACCATGGTGCACCACTCTCCAGCGATGGTAACTCATAGACCAGCCACGGGGATCCTGTTTTATAGAAAAAATCCACGTGACGAAAAAACGAAGGGTAAAAAACTTCCATGACCCGATTGAGGTTCGGATCGGATTTTTTGGGTATGAAACTAACCAGTGACAGCTGAAAGCCGTGACAGCTGTAGAACTCACAGATACCTTCGTTTTTACTGGTTATGGCTCCCGTAACTCTAAACGAGCCAAGAGTTATGTCCCTCCGAAGAATCGATTTCCACAGGGTACAACATCGGCGGTGCAAGGTGCAACATCCGTCCAAAATGACGAAACAGTGCCGTACGACCTTTAGAAACGAGTGCATGGATTTGAAACATTGCAGTACCATGGTGCACCATTCTCCAGCGATGGTAAATCATAGACCAGCCACGGGGATCCCGTTTTACAGAAAAAATCCACGTGACGAAAAAACGAAGGGTAAAAAACTTACTTGACCCGATTGAGGTTCGGATAGGCTTTTTTGGGTATGAAACTAACCAGTGACGGCTGAAAACGGTCATAGCCGTAGAACTCACAGATACCTTCGTGTTGACTGGTTATGGCTCCCGTAACTCTAAAGGAGCCAAGAGTTATGGCCCTCCGAAGAATCGATATCCACAGGGTGCAACATCTACGGTGCAAGGTGCAACATCCGTCCAAAATGACGAAACAGTGCCGTACGACCTTTAGAAATGGGTGCATGGATTTGAAACATTGCAGTACCATGGTGCACCACTATCTAGCGATGGTAAATCATAGACCAGCCACGGGGATCCCGTTTTACAGAAAAAATCAACGTGACGAAAAAACGAAGGGTAAAAAACTTCCTTGACCCGATTGAGGTTCGGATAGGATTTTTTGGGTATGAAACTTACCAGTGACGGCTGAAAGCCATCATAGCTGTAGAACTCACAGATACCTTCGTTTTGACTGGTTATGGCTCCCGTAACTCTAAACGAGCCGAGAGTTATGGCCCTCCGAATAATCGATATCCACAGGGTGCAACATCTGCGGTGCAAGGTGCAACATCCGTCCAAAATGACGAAATAGTGTCGTACGACCTTTAGAAATGGGTGCATCGATTTGAAATGGTGCAGAACCATGGTGAACCACTCTCCAGCGATGGTAACTCATAGACCAGCCACGGGGATCCCATTTTACAGAAAAAATCGACGTGACGAAAAAACAAAGGGTAAAAAACTTTCATGACCCGATTGAGGTTCGGATAGGATTTTTTGGGTATGAAACTAACCAGTGACGGATGAAAGCCGTCATAGCTGTAGAACACACAGATACCTTCGTTTTGACTTGTTATGGCTCCCGTAAATCTAAACGAGCAAAGAGTTATGGCCCTTCGAATAATCGATATCCATAGGGTGCAACATCTGCGGTGCAAGGTGCAACATCCGTCCAAAATGACGAAACAGTGCCGTACGACCTTTAGAAATGGGTGCTTGGATTCGAAATGGTGCAGTACCATGGTGCACCACTCTCCAGTGATGGTAAATCATAGACCAGCCATGGGGATCCCGTTTTACAGAAAAAATCCACGTGACGAAAAAACGAAGGGTAAAAAACTTACTTGACCCGATTGAGGTTCGGATAGGATTTTTTGGGTATGAAACTAACCAGTGACTGCTGAAAGCTGTCATAGCTGTAGAAATCACAGATACCTTCGTTTTGACTGGTTATGGCTCCCGTAACTCTAAACGAGCCAAGAGTTATGGCCCTCCGAATAATCGATGTCCACAGGGTGCAACATCTACGGTGCAAGGTGCAACATCCGTCCAAAATGACGAAACAGTGTCGTAAGACCTTTAGAAATGAGTACATGGATTTGAAACATTGCAGTACCATGGTGCACCACTCTCCAGCGATGGTAAATCACAGACCAGCCACGGGGATCCCGTTTTTACAGAAAAAATCCACGTGACGAAAAAACGAAAGGTAAAAAACTTCCTTTACCCGATTGAGGTTCGGATAGGCTTTTTTGGGTATGAAACTAACCAATGACTGCTGAAAGCTGTCATAGCTATAGAACTCACAGATACCTTCATTTTGACTGGTTATGGCTCTCGTAGCTCTAAACGAGCCAAGAGTTATGGCCCTCCGAATAATCGATATCCACAGGGTGCAACATCTTCGGTGCAAGGTGCAACATCCGTCCAAAATGAGGAAATAGTGCCGTACGACCTTTAGAAATGGGTGCATGGATTTAAAACGGTGCAGTACCATGGTGGACCACTCTCCAGCGATGGTAACTCATAGACCAGCCACGGGGATCCCATTTTACAGAAAAAATCCACGTGACGAAAAAACGAAGGGTAAAAAACTTCCATGACCCGATTGAGGTTCGGATAGGATTTTTTGGGTATGAAACTAACCAATGATGGCTGAAAGCGGTCATAGCTGTAGAACTCACAGATACCTTCGTTTTCACTGGTTATGGCTCCCGTAACTCTAAACGAGCCAAGAGTTATGTCCCTCCGAAGAATCGATATCCACAGGGTGCAACATCTGCGGTGCAAGGTGCAACATCCGTCCAAAATGACGAAACAGTGCCGTACGACCTTTATAAATGTGTGCATGGATTTGAAACATTGCAGTACCATGGTGCACCACTCTCCAGCGATGGTAAATCATAGACAAGCCAAGGGGATCCCGTTTTACAGAAAAAATCCACGTGACGAAAAAACGAAGGGTAAAAAACTTCCTCGACTCTATTGAGGTTCGGACAGGATTTTTTGGGTATGGAACTAACCAGTGACGGCTGAAAGCTGCCATAGTTGTAGAACTCACAGATACCTTCGTTTTGACTGGTTGTGGCTCCCGTAACTCTAAACGAGCCAAGAGTTATGGCCCTCCGAAGAATCGATATCCACAGGGTGCAACATCTACGGTGCAAGGTGCAACATCCGTCCAAAATGACGAAACAGTGTCGTACGACCTTTAGAAATGAGTGCATGGATTTGAAACATTGCAGTACCATGGTGCACCACTCTCCAGCGATGGTAAATCATAGACCAGCCACGGGGATCCCGTTTTATAGAAAAAATCCACGTGACGAAAAAACGAAGGGTAAAAAACTTCCTTGACCCGATTGAGGTGCGGATAGGTTTTTTTGGGTATGAAACTAACCAGTGACGGCTGAAAGCTGTCATAGCTGTAGAACTCACAGATACCTTCGTTTTGACAGGTTATGGCTCCCGTAACTCTAAACGAGCCAAGAGTTATGGCCCTCCGAAGAATCGATTTCCACAGGGTGCAACATCTGCGGTGCAAGCTGCAACATCCGTCCAAAATGACGAAACAGTGCCGTACGACCTTTAGAAATGAGTGCATGGATTTGAAACATTGCAGTACCATGGTGCACCACTCTCCAGCGATGGTAAATCATAGACCAGCCACGGGGATCCCGTTTTACAGAAAAAATCCACGTGACGAAAAAACGAAGGGTAAAAAACTTCCATGACCCGATTGAGGTTCGGATAGGATTTTTGGGTATGAAACTAACCAGTGACGGCTGAAAGCTGTCATAGCTGTAGAACTCACAGATACCTTCGTTTTGACTGGTTATGGCTCCCGTTGTTTGCACAAAAAATGGACAAACACCTCCAAGTCGTATTATTTAGTTGATTATATGTGATTTTCAATGGTTTGGATGAGTTATGTAAATATGAAAAAAAGCAGGGGCTGAAATGTAAAAGACACACAGATTTATAGTGGTTCGGCCAGAATGTGCCTACGTCCACTTTATATGTTATTATCTTCTTTCTTTCAGATTACAAGTACAATGCTTCGTATACAAGTATATGAAAGTAGTTTGAAAGTTCCTTCCTTGCTTGAGCTCTCAAACTTGTCTGCCATTGTTGTACCCCTGCCCCTCTATTTATAGAGTGAGGCAGGGGGCAGGGGTCTCGGAGGTATATAGCTGCTGGTGGGCCCGGGCTGAGGCAATCTGGACTAGCAACTGTTTGGTCCGGCGAGGCTTCATTCGGTTTTGAATGGGTAGTGTTGGTCCGGTGATGGAGTGGGATGGTGGTCCATTCGGCATTGAGGTAGGTGGTTGGTCCGGTAGTGGAGTGGATTCGGTGATGGCCTTGTTGTTGGTTCAGTGGTGGAAAGGAGGCCGGTCCGGTGGTGGTTTGGACCGGTGGCCGAATACGAGGGAAGCCGAATGGAGATGACCGAATGTAGGCTTGGTGATGGGAACTTGGGGCCGAATGGAAGGGGCCGAATGGAAGGAGCCGAATGGAAGGAGCCGAATGGAAGGAGCCGAATGGAGGCTTGGGGCCGAATGAGTTTCTTCATGTTGGATGGACTTCTAGGCTAGTATTGAGCTTCTTGGCTGTCGAACGAAGTGGAGGTTGCGAGCCTGGGTGAAAATGTGACTTCTTGGTCTCGAGATCTTCTAGGTGAGAATTCGCCCAACATTTGCCCCCCAAAGTGGGGCACGTGCTTGCATGTGTCGCGCTTTGTTTCTTCGTGGTGGGAAGACTCGTCATTCAATACCATAGGCTGGATGTCCATATCCCGCTGATGTCCTGCGAAGGAATTTATAGTTTTAGCGTGACTTCAAATGATATATTCGAGACGAAGTAAACTGTGTCGTTTGGGACTAGAGAGTGAGTCCCGAGGGGGCTTAGCATCATCGATGCCAGGTTCGCATTAGAGTGGGCCCCTGGATCGTTTGGTTTATCGCCAGCTCAGAGCATGCCTAAGGGTTGCTCTCGACCCCGTACATGTGTAAGCAGCTTAGCCATTTCCTAATTATCAGAATCAAATATCCGTTTAACCGATGAGCTTAAAAAATGGGTGCCAAAGTGTAAATTCTCACGGCGATAGGGTTAATAACCATTCAGAGCGTGCCTATGGACCGCTCGTGGTTGCGTACACGTGTAAATGATTAACCCATGTTAGTGAGAGATTTACGACTTTATTCATTGTTATCATATTCTTTATTTTATTAGTAAGTTCTGGAATTCGGTACTTATCTGAGCGGGGCGCCTTGCGTGCCCCCTGTCCCTGGTTCTTGTTGGTTGAGGAAGTTTCGTTCGGCTTTTGGTGGGTCCAGTATGTCTTCATTCGGCTTCTGGTTGGTCCGGTATTCTGGTCGGGTGGGCCGAACCAGTTGGTTCGGCAGTCCTGAGCTCGCCTATATATAGAGGCTACACCCCCCTTAGTTTCTTCTTACCGAACCATAGAGCCGAACCAATTCTTGACCGAACCATCCTTCTACCGAACCAGTTTATACCAAATCGGGTATATATATACTTTTTGTCGAATGATCTCTTATCACCGGATGGACCTGTTTGCCGAATGTATATGGAGTGTATTGGATAGCCGAATGAGACTCAGGCCTTAGGGCCGAATGACATGTATGCCGAACGAGCATGGGATTTTAGTGCCGAATGGCCATATGCTTTCGATGCCGAATGAACTTGTCTTGCACTGCCGAATGAGACTTCATACTTGAACCTTGAGCGGAATCTTAGACTTTTTTACATGCTTGCTTTAGATACTCGCTTGTCTATGTTTCCATACTTCTTATTCTAATATCAAGTTTTCTTGTGCTGCGGAAAATGTCTTGCAAAGCGGAAACACGATCGGATAGAAAGAAGTCTAAAGGTACAGGAGAGTCTTCTTCTGTGCCCCCAGTCCAGCCAGGATCCGGGCAACATCGACCTGTTCCGAGGTCGTTAGTGGACGGATATGGTCCACAGGAACTTCTGGTCTCCCCTCCTGATTGCTTTCCTAGCTCCCTAAAGGAGGAGCAACTTGACGTTATATCCAGTTCCTTCAGGATAGACAGGGCTCTTATGCTGTTACCGGGGGAGGGGGTCATGCCATATAATCCCCCCAAAGGCTACTTTGCCTACAGCAGATAACATTACATGTGTGGTGTTATCCCTCCTATCAATGCTTGGATAGTCAGCTTTACCACATATTTGAAAGTGGCTCCATTCCAGCTTCAGCCGAACTCTTATGCCATTCTGGTGAGCCTTTTTGTTATCTTCCAGAGGTGGTACGGGCGTCCTCCTTCTAACCGGGAAATTCGATATTTGTACAACCTGAGAGGCTACAAGAAGGGATCTCCGTATATTAGTATGGAAGCGGCCGTGCCCTTCAAACCAGTCCTGGACTTATATTCCAAGTTTACCATGTTCAAGAAAGAGTGGTTCTTTATCAAGGACGATTCTGTTTCTTTCCGCCTTTTCACTTCCGGCTGTAAGATGGATTTCATTTATATTTTCCATGTTCTGACTGTAGTGTTTTTTCTGACATGCTTCTATTTCTTGCTAGCGACAGGTGGTATTGCAGTCGTGGAGGACGATTCCTTGGTGCGAATGGCTGCTGAACTAAAGGCTATTCCGGCACGGGACCGGTCGGCTTCCTTCTTGATCAGGAACGCAACCCTCCTGGAGTACAACTTGATCCTACCGCACCAGTCTGTGGTTAAGCAGAGGGATACGGCTGAGGAGAAGGCCGCTAAAGCTAAGGAGGGGGCTACGGTGAAGAGCGGTAAGAGGGAGCATTTTGCAGAGCGTCCCGTTGTTGGGGGGAAGAAACTGAAGAAGTCTGATGGCCCTTCTCCAAGTACTTGCCCGACTGTCCCGGAGGAGGAAGGTGTGGAAGAGGAGGAAGGAGGCGAAGTTGGAGAAGGGTCAGAGGATGGAGGAGATGGCGACGGTCAGGGTGGTAGTGGCGTTGGTGCCCTAACCTCTGAGCAAGACCTTGAACTGGATGAGGCTCTCCGTCGGGCCTTCGGGGAGTCGGAGGGAGAGTCGAAAACGGAGAAGGCAAAGGAAACCGGCAAAGCTGTGGCTGGCGCTGACCCATCCTCTAAGGGTTCCTCAGCTAGGGTGATTCCGGCGATGCAAGGTGAACTTTTGTCTTCTGCCGATTCCATTTACGATAGGGACTTAGAAATATTTTACGGTTCACTTCCGTCCTGGAATGAGATCCAGGTCTTATTGCAGTATCCCACTCCTCCGCCGGGTTTGTATAATAGATGTGTCTTCTCACTTTTCTTTCTTTTTAACTTAACACATTTTTTGAACTGTGGATTATTGTATGTTCGTAACACTTGTTCTTTATTCCAGGGGCAGGCCAGGTGGTTAAAACGTCGGACGTTCGACACCGCCTTGAACAATTCAAGTCGAGGAGAGCTTCTGCGAAATCCCTTACTGGTCGCACTGGGGATGTAGTCAGTTATCGCCCTCTTCTTGGGGTCATTGAGGAGAGCATTCGGAAAAAGAAGCGGAGCCGTTCCTTATTTGAGTCTTCCCCTGGTTCGCAGCTTCCTACTCAGCCTCCTCGTGATACTACGGAGGAGAGCACGGAGTCCGGCCCCCCTCATCCTCCTTTCAAGAGTCCAACTGTTATCCGTATAAGGCGTCCTGACGTGCCTCGCCCCGTGCCTCGTGACCCCTTTGCCGGTCATCCTGATTTAGATCCAAGCTTTCAGGATATCTCATTTGATGAGGCCACGGCGAGCACCTCCTTCCCCGCACCCCATGGTACGAGTGCTGGATGAGGCCAAGTCTCTAGATCTTGATTTGCTTACTACTCGGGTAGTTACCATGGGGGACGAGGCCAAAGCTAATATTGACCGGGTGGCCAAAGAGACTAGGAAGTTAATGGAGCATCATGCTTGATTGGTCAAGGCCGGGGAGGAGATCGGGAGTGCTAATATTCGATTGAGGCTAAAGGTCGCCGATCAGGCCAAACAGCTTGCTGATCAAGCCATTCAGATTTCTCAGCACGAGGAATCCTCCAGGCGGCTGAAAGAGACTATGGAGAAGGCTAGTAGGACAGAGTTACGGAAGATGGAGGTCGCCTGCAGGGAGCGGATTAACATGGCCATTACGACAGTGGATGAGGTTCGAAATGCGGATCTCGAGCGGGTAGAGGAGTTGTCTGGGAGGCTCGAGGCTGCGGAGATGGCTCAGGCCGAGTTGAAGGAGGAGATGGAGGAAATGAGGAGGTCTCTCAAGTTAAAGGAGGAGGAAATGAGGAGGTCTCTCCAGGCTGACTGCTTGAGATACCAATCAGAGAGGGATGTCGCTGTCGCCAAGTTGCAGGCTTCCGAGGCCCGGGTGAGGGAGTTCGAGGAGAATGAGGGGATGATGGATGAGATGCTGCAGGACATGTACTTCCACACTTGGAAGGTGGGCGGCTTGTCTTGGATGGATGACTACCCTCGGGTCATGGCCAAGGTATATCTTCAGGCTTTGGAGGAGGCCAGGGTTAATGCGGGTAAGGAAGGTGGAGCGGCTTTCAGTCTTGACGCGGTCACTGCTCAGCTCTCGAAGGAGGAGCAAGCGGCGGTGAAAGAGGGGATGCAGCTGCTTGCTGCAGAGGAAGCGGGTGTACAGTTGGAGGATGAGGATCAAGCGGCGGATGCTGGTGAGTTATTCTTTTCCCTTTCTTTTCTCTCTGTGTTTCCATAGCTTGATCGTTCGTTTAATGAATTCCTCTTCTGAACTGGACAGGTGGGACTTCTGATCCACATGCTGGGGGCTCTGATCCTGCGGCTAAGTAGACTTGGGAAGTTGGTGATGGAGTGTGGACGCAGCTGCCACCTTTTTATTTCTTTTTATCACTGTTTACGTTAGTCATTGATATGCGACTGTAATAATATTATTTGCAAAGAATAACTTCGTGTGATTTTATAATATAAGCTGATTTTGTTATGTTTGAATGTTGTTGTCATCTTGATGTGCTGCGTGAGAAGTATAACTATGTATATGCCTGTGATTCTAGTTGTGTTTGATGTTAAGTTTTTGCTTGAAATATAATTTCATATTTTGCAATGTTATTGTACGAACAAGCTATAGTTACGTATTTATGTACAAGAAAAGGGAGTACCGCCCTTCATGTTTTATTTGCAGGTGGTAGCTTTGAGTGTCTTGTGTAACTGTTCACGGATATAGCTGAGTACCCTGCCACCCAGTATGCAGGCTTAGATTCTCATGAGTGAATGCTTCCTATTTGGTTTCCTGTACATTAGAGTTCGTTATACGGGATAGGAGAAAAGTATTTAAATGAAATGGAAATATAGTAAAAGTAAAACTTCCAGTCACGGAAGGCCGTCGATGTGCTTAAGTTCGTGGCAAACGGGTTTTGTAGTCACTTTCCCTAGCTGTGGGTCTTGGAGACATTTGTCACCCATCTTACGCCTCCGCGGGGAGTTTTCTTTTTTACCACAGCCGCACTTAAGACACATCGGAGCCGAGATCGCGCACGGTAACAACCCGAACCATTATGGTCCGTAATCGTGGGTATTATTCGATTTACCGTGGCCGGCTAGCGTGGGTGCCGTTGGCTGTGAACTACCCCTGGCTGGCCACACCTTATGTTGGGGCTTAAAGTAGGTTCACAGTTGCCGGCGAGCCGAACGCCGTAATGAGCTGCCATCGGCTATAGTCGGCCTTTATGATGATTTATAATCGGCTCATTACAGTTGGCTTTGAGGGCAGGCGCGCAATGAGTTAACCCGCAGCAGAGGGATGCTGGAGCAAAAGTGTCTCATTGGCGAGTGCATAGAATCGTAGCGTACCTGTTAGGCCTAGTCCAGATGAGGCCGCGGTGCGTCTTGAGTGGAGATGCCATAGGATTTTGTTCAACGGAAAGGGATAAAACTTAACAAGTAGCCAAGACATAAAGGAACAAGTTAAAAAGAGACAAGATTTTTTAAAGTGGTTCGGCACGAAAATGCCTACGTCCACTGATTCTCTTTGTTAATTCACTTCATATGGGCAGTACAAGTTAAGAAAAGTATCGACGGAGGTGTCGGATGTTCCATGCCCTCTGGAACACCTCTCCGTCCACTGTTGACAAAATATAAGCTCCGTTGTGGAGATCTTTATGAATTACATATGGTCCGTCCCAGATGGGGTCCAGTGCCCCGGGGCGCGGAAAGATTCGCCTGAGGACAAGATCTCCTTCTTGTAAGCTGCGATGCTTGACTTTGGAATTGTATAGTGCTGCCACTTTTTGTTTGTGAGCTGCTGCTTTGAGTGCTGCATCGTTTCTCCTTTCCTCAATCAGATCCAAAGACATGAGGAGGAATTCTTCGTTTTCTTCTGGGTTGTAGTGGATCCTACGGTGGGAAGGCACAATAGTCTCAACTGGGAGCATTGCCTCCGATCCATATGCCAAAGAGAAAGGAGTATGTCCCGTTGATGTTCTGAAGGACATGCGGTATGCCCATAGTGCCGTAAGAAGTTCGTCCACCCAAGCGCCTTTTGACTTTTCAAGTTTCTTCTTGATTAGGGTTTTGAGAATTTTGTTGACAGCTTCGACTTGTCCGTTTGCCTGAGGATAAGCTACTGATGAGAAGCTTTTATGAATTCCATGCTCTTGGCACCAGTCGGCAAATTCTTCGCTGTCAAATTGGAGTCCGTTGTCTGATACGATCTTGAGTGGGACTCCGTACCTACACAGAATAATTTTGATCAAGAAGTTGATAACTTTTGCTGAAGATATTTTATTTAGAGGTTCCGCTTCCACCCATTTGGTGAAATAATCGACTTCCACTATAGCATATTTGGCTACGCCTCGGCCCGTCGGCAGTTCGCCAATTAAGTCAATTCCCCATACAGCAAATGGCCAAGGGCTGGTTATTTGAGTAATCTCATTTGTGGGCAATCGAGGAATCTTGGCAAATTTCTGACATCTGTCGCATTTCTTGACGAAGTCTAGGGCATCTTTGTTTAGTGTGGGCCAGTAATATCCATATCGGAGTATCTTTCTTGCCAAAGTCTGCCCTCCAGTGTGATCTCCGCATCCTCCCTGATGGATGTTTGATAAGATCTCCTTGGCTTCCCTTCCAGCGACGCATCTCAATAAGGGGCTAGAGAAGCCACGCCGATAGAGGATGCCTTCTTGTATTGTGTAGTGGTGAACTTTCCTCAAGATCCTCTTGGCTTCGTCACGCCTGTCGGGTAGTGTTCCATCTTGCAAATATTTCCAGATAGGAGTCATCCAGGTTCCTTCTTCGATTGCAGTTATCAGATTCACTTGTTCGAAACTTGGGGCTAGCTGCCTTGAGATGGCTTGTGCTCCGGAAATGGTGCTATTCTTCATACTAGCTTGCTTTGCAAGTTCATCTGCCTCTTGGTTTTCTTCTCGAGGAATGTGTTTGATTAGATAGTGGTCCAATTGATCGAGCAGCAGTTTGGTTTTCTTTAGGTATGCTGTGAGTCGTTCTCCTCGAGTCTGGAATTCTCCTAGTACCTGGTTTACGATAAGCTGAGAATCACTATGAAGACATAAGGAATTGATTCCAATTTCTAGGGCAAGTTCCAATCCCGCTATTACTGCTTCATATTCAGCATCGTTGTTAGTGGCCGTGAACTCCAACCTTAATGCATAGTACAACTTTCTTCCCCTGGGGGTGATGATCATAATACCTGCCCCCGAGCCTTGTTCGTTCAATGCTCCATCTACAAAGAGGTTCCACTTGATGTTTTTTGCTACTTCGGATTGTTCCTTGCCTTCGTTGGTAGTGAAATCGGCAATGAAATCGGCCATGGCTTGTCCTTTGATAGCGGTGCGAGGATGGTAGGTGATATCATACTGACTTAGTTCGATGCACCATTTGATGAGTCGCCCAGAAGTGTCAGGACGATGGAGCACTTGTCTTAGCGGTTGATCGGTTAGAACCCTGATGGAGTGAGACTGGAAGTAGTGTCGCAGTTTTCGTGATGCGATCAATAAACAATGTGCTAATTTCTCAAGTTTAGGATATCTGGCCTCTGCCCCTGTAAATCTCTTACTTACAAAGTAAACCGGGCGTTGTGTGCGGTCTTCTTCTCTTACCAAGGCGGCGCTTAGAGCATGAGATGATACAGCGAGGTATAGGTATAACACTTCACCTTCATTTGGAGTTGAGAGTACTGGTGGTCTCTGAAGGTGTTCAATTAGGTTGAGGAAGGCTTTTAAGCATTCATCGGTCCACTCGAACCTCCCTTTGTCTTTCTTGAGAGCTTCGAAGAAAGGGACACACTTGTCAGTTGCCTTGGAAATGAATCTGCTTAGGGCGGCCACCTTTCCGTTTAGGCTCTGCATTTCTTTTCGAGTGGAAGGTACCCTTATTTCTTTTAGAGCTCGGATTTGTTCAGGGTTTGCTTCGATTCCTCTGGCGTGGACGATAAATCCTAAGAATTTTCCCGATGATACTCCGAAGGAGCACTTTAGAGGATTCAGCTTCATTCCATATCGACGAAGTACCTGAAACATCTCGCCCAGATGGCTTACATGGTCGTCGGCTTTCCTGGACTTTACCAACATGTCATCCACATACACTTCCATAGTTCGTCCTATTAGTTCCGCGAACATCTTGTTGACGAGGCGCTGATAGGTAGCTCCAGCATTTTTGAGTCCAAAAGGCATGACTTTGTAACAATATAATCCGTGGTCAGTGATGAAGCTAGTGTGGTCTTGATCGGGAGCGTGCATGGGAATCTGGTTATATTCGGAGTATGCATCCATAAAAGATAGGAGTTCGTACCCGGCTGTGCTGTCTACAAGTTGGTCAATTCGGGGAAGTGGGAAGCAATCTTTCGGGCAAGCGTCATTCAGGTTGGAGAAGTCGATACATGTTCGCCACTTTCCATTGGCCTTTTTTACCAGTACTGGGTTAGCAATCCACTCTGGGTAGATGGCTTCACGTATGAAGCCATTAGCAAGTAGGTTCTTTACCTCCTCATCAAGGGCTGTTGATCGTTCTGCCCCCATGCTCCTCTTTTTCTGCTTTACTGGTACCTTGGTGGGATCGATGTTCAGCATGTGGCATGCTATGTCTGTGGAGATTCCTGTCATATCGGCATGGGTCCACGCAAATACATCTAAGTTGTGGCGGAGAAAGTCAATGAGTTGATCTTTCAATTCCGTTTTTAGCTGAGATCCGATTTTTAATAGTCTACTTGAATCATGCTTATCTACAGATACGAATTCCATAGCCTCTGCAGGCTCGGCGGTAGCCTCCTCCTCTTTATCCCTGGGGTCTAGTTCATTGAAGGGATCGCTTGTGTATCAAAGAGGAGGGGCTTTCTTTAGTTGCTATGCCTCCAAGCTTTTCATGCAGAGAGTAGTCTCTGCATCTTTTCCTTTATTCTTTCTGCGGTTATTGCGAAGTTCAGTTACGTAGCAGTCTCGGGCAGCGTCTTGATCTCCTTCTACTTCTCCTACTCCGTTGTCTGTTGGAAATTTCATCTTCAGGCACCAGGGGGCTAAGACAATTTGGAAGTCAGACAAGGCTGGTCTTCCCAAGAAGGCGTTGTAAGCCGAGTGGTTTTCTATTAGTACGAACGTTTGTTTTCGCACAACGGAGCGGGGATGACCTCCTATTTCGACGAAGAGGTCAAGTTGCCCGAGGGGCATTTTTGCATCTCCAGTGAAACCGTGCAGTGGTTTGTCACAGGGGGACACATCCTTCATTGATAACTTCATTTTGTCAAAAGCATGCTTGAATAGGATATTTACGGAGCTTTCTGTGTCTATTAGAATCCGAAAAACTTTAGCTGGACCGAACCAGGCAGAGATGACCATAGGATCCATATGTGGGTACTGTCTTCCTTCCAAATAACGCCTACTGAATATGATGTCATCGTTCTCTTTTCTTTTTGGGTGGCGTTCTTCCGTAATGGAGTTAACATAGCCTTCAGCATTTCTAAGTGACTTGCCGTACCTTTCCATCTCTGCCCAACTTCTGTCGGCGATGTGAGGTCCTCCCGAGATGGTAAGGACCACTATCTTCTCTTGACTAGAGCCACTGGTGTTGTGATTGTTGCGATTCCCTCCGCCTACTTCTGGGAGGGGTTGCTTTGAGTTCCCGTTGACAGGAGTTGGAGTCCTGTTCTGTCCCTTCACATAGCGTTCCAGTCTTCTTCTTCTAATGTGTTCTTCGATCAAGTCCCGAAGATGGTGGCATTCATTGGTGTCATGTCCGTGGGATTCGTGGAAGCGACAGAACTTTCCACACTTGAGTGCGTTATCTGATTCTTTCTTGTGTGGGGGGCGCTTGTATCCGAGTTCGCCCTGAGTGGCTAGGAAGATGTTTTCGATTGTTTCATTCAAAGGAGTGTAGGAGTCAAATCTTGGTCCTGGTCGATATTGGCGCTTTTCAACCTTCCTGCCCCCAGCATTGTCTCTGGATTCATTTCTTCGAGTGTCCTTAACCGCAGTGGGAACCTTGTCCTGAACTGTCTTACCTTGTTGTCCTGACTGCCTCTCAGTGGCGGCGACTTCAAGTCTCATATACTTTCCTGCTTCATGGAAGAAATCAGGCAAGGTAGCTGGTTTTTCCTTAGTTAATCTTCTGGCAAACTTGGTAACGGGATGTACGCCACTACAGAGGGCCACTAGGGTGAGCTTTTCATCGGCATCTTGAACTGCGGCCGCTGCGGCGTTGAACCGCGTTAGATATTGTTGTAGTGTCTCTCCGGATTTCTGTTTGACATTGGATAGAGAATAAGCATCCTTGGGTTGTTCCACATGGATGCGGAACTGGCTAATAAACCTTTCTTTCAACATCTCCCATGAGCTGATGGATCCTTGGGGTAGATGGCAGAACCAGGAGTGTGACGACCGCCCATGACTCCCGCACCAAAACAAGGGAATAGTGTGCTGAAAGGTGTGCAAGTTAACCATGGACGATAGTCAGGGTAAAATAAAATCGCAGAATCTCTATCGTAACTCACAGCGCATGGATAAAATACAATAGAGAAATATATAGTGAAGCCTCATAACAGAAAAATCATCATATAAGCATCACAGTAGTTTTATACAATCATCTCAATAAATCCATACATCAAGACCTCACTACAAAACACTCATCAAATACAGCAGCGGATACCCAGTACATATAAGAAATAATATGCATAGCCTCCTGCTCGTCTTCGTCATCATCAACGTAGAGATCCAAGAACAGCACCTGCCACCTGCTACCTAGTCTGCCCATCCCAACATGGATGAACAGTCCAAGGTAATAAGAGGAGACATAAAACCTTGAGTCAGACAAAATCTTAGTGAGCAGTAAATTAGCTATCAAACATACCAAAAGAGCATAAGGGATAAAAGGAATAGGAACCAAACCATCCCACTCCACCTCTTTCTACAGTGATAGCCCCCAGACACACACTAAGGAGAAGCAAGCATATCATAATAGATAATTAAAGTAAAGCAATTATCACTCGAGTCAAGGACGATGCTTTCCAAATACAAACCCCCAAGGCCTAAACCAAGATCAGATAAGCACCCAGAAAACACCGCTCTTGAGACCGAATGATAATACAACCAAACATCCATGACTCTGGCTACCACTGTTATCTTTGCCTTGATTTCACCGTTAGTTGAATAACCATCCGTCAAGGGCTAATGGTAACCCCGGTTCTAGCCATAACTCCGCACGTCGTCGCAGCCCGTGCCTAGGAATTTTCGCAACTACCAAGAGTACTAGCACGTCGTCGCAGCCCGTGCCTGGAACGTCGTCGCAGCCCGTTCCAACGTACTCTTGCTTTGAGCATGCTAGAACCTTCAACAACGATAAGATCTCAGCCTCCTAGTCATCCTCCTCGACGACTATTTCCATACTAGCTCAAGCGCCTCTCAAGCTAACCATTATCACCAACCCGGATCGCATCACCGAGTTATCCACATAACTTTGCACGTCGTCGCAGCCCGTGCTTGGAACGTCATCGTGACCCGTCCCATCACAACATATGTCTTGCCTCATCACATCATGGCAAAGTCTCTCATCTTGGAACGTCATCATGACCCGTCCCATCTCAACATAAGCCTTCTCGCATCATGGCAAGATCCCACATCCTCGAATCCATCCATATGAGCTTCCACTTCCGCTTCATATGCTACAGGCAGCTTTCACCATTCAAGAGCCTTTCCACTTAGCTTTTGAATCACCTTCAACCATCTTGTTCCAAATCAACTACAAGCTAACTTGAAACAATCAAACCAATCATACATCCAAACATTCAAGCATTCAAACAAGATCTAATAAGCAATATCAACTATAACGGCAATTTCGTAAATAAATGAGCAAAAGTCCAACATGCATGATTCATAGGTTTTTAGCATAGATCTATCAAATATAAAACATGGGTTTTGTTTCTAATACTTGTTAAATAAACTTGCATAAACAAACATCTTTGGAAACAATGGATCTAGACTTGGATCTAAGAAAAATGCATGAAATCTCTAACTTTAACACTCAAACAAGCCACCAATCCAATATACTCCTTTGGGTCCGCGTGAGAGATAACTACCACTCACCAAATCACCCAAACACCTCAAATACAACACGCTTCAGATCTGGACAGCGGAGATCAAGGTTTGATCCGGCAAAATCTCGCTTCAATCGTTGAAATCTAGCTCGAATGGATGAAGATCTTCAACTTTGGCACTTGGATCTTCGATCTCGATCTTCGATCTTGAATGGATGTTAGATCTAGATTGGAATGGAGAAAAGAAGATGAAGAAATGTTATAGACGAGTCTTCAAAATGGCAGCACTTCGTCGCTTCAAAAACCGGTGCCAAAAAGTGAGCCGAACCCCTCTATTTATAGGCTGGAACCACCATGAGTCGTCGCCCTTAGGTCGTCGCCGACCCAACTCCTGAGTCGCCCCCGACTCATCCCCATGCTGACTCAACACAACATAGCCGACTTACCATGAGTCGTTCACGACTCATTGCCATGCCGACCTAACACAAGCCACTCACACGACTCAACAACCCAGGCACGACTCACGACTCAACCAATGAGCGACTCAACACAGCAAAAAGGTCACACGACTCAAACCCAAGCCGACTCAACACCTACCGACCTAAAACCTTACGCGACCTACGACTCACGGTATACGACTCATCTACAAAGCCGACTCACGACTCATGTTTCACCGACTCATGACTAAGAAAGGCCACACAACCTAAGACACACACGACTTACGACTCATCCACCAAGCCGACTTATCCTAGACACGACTTAACCAGCCTTTGCCGACTCAACACAAACCCAGTCAACTTCCTCATAACGACTCATCAGGCCCTACGACTCAAGACCCTGCCGATCTAACCCTTCAACGACCTAACAACCCCTTAAGCCGTTGGTTCCTTAAGTCGCTATACCCTATGAGTCGGCTAACACTTAAGTCGGCTAACCCTATAACCCGTTGACCTTATGAGTCGGTCTGGACTACTAGGTCCCTAACACTATGAGTCGGCAACTCCATGATTCGGTCACTAGTTAACTCCATGTCTCGGTCTAACGACTTAAACTCCTAACCCGTTCACTCCTATGAGTCGGTTAAGACTCAAGCCTTAACTCGGCTATGCCTATGAGTCGGTCACGACTCATCACTTCACTCAAGTTAACTTCTAAACGACTCAAGCTAGAGACATCACAAACAACACTAATGACCTGCAAATTCTACGATCTATCGACACGTAAAATACGGGTCGTTACATTCTCTCCCCCTTAGGAATTTCGCCCCCGAAATTCCAAGCAATCAACAGCAATCAAAATTATTCCGCATGCCTATCATCCATAGCAATCAACAAACCATGCATCCAATTCTAGCCTAGCATGCAGAATTCTAAGACTTATAACAAGCTACAAATTCATGAGATGTCACGACACTTTAGGGTCATACCTCGAAGAGCTTAGGATGAGCTGCCTTAATCCTCTCTTCCTCCTCCCATGTACAGTCGTTAACATCATCACTCCATTGTACCTTGAGCAACGTAATCGTCTTCCTCCTAAGCTGTTTCGTATAGGCTTCAACAATACGAAGCGGCTTACGAGGTCTCGAAATCACTGGATTAACCTCTAAGTCTTCACAGCTATCAGCAGAAACCACTGTAGTTGGGTCGTGCACATACTTCCGTAGATACGATACATGAAAAACATTGTGCACACCCTCCATCTTTTCCGGTAACTCCAATCTATAAGCGAGCTTTCCAATACGCTCGATAATCGGGAATGGTCCAACAAATCTCGGAGTTAATTTCCCTTTCTTCCCGAATCTAATAACATTCCTTAAAGGAGAAATCTTCACAAAAACCATATCACCCACGTCGAATTCCAAATCCTTTCGACGATTGTCGGCATAACTTTTCTGACGATCTTGGGCTGCCTTCATTCGTTGCCGAATGATCTCTATACAATCCGAAGTTTGTCGAATCATCTCTGGCCCAAGTAACAGCTTTTCTCCAGTTTCCAACCAACATGTCGGAGAGTTACACGGTCTTCCATATAATGCCTCATATGGTGCCATACCAATACTCGACTGATAACTGTTATTATAAGCAAACTCCACCAAATGAAGGTGATCTTCCCACGATCCTCCGAAGTCCAAAACACATGCTCTAAGAAGATCTTCCAAAACTCGGTTGACTCTCTCAGTCTGACCATCTGTTTGAGGGTGATAAGCTGTACTCAAACACAACTCGGTTCCCAAAACTTCCTGGAAGCTCTTCCAAAATCTACTAGTGAACAATGGGTCTCGATCGCTCACTATACTCTTCGGAACACCATGGAATCGAACAATCCACTTCACATACAATTCAGCCAACTTCGATGCAGTCCTAGTTGATCTAACAGGAATGAACCTTGCACTCTTAGTCAAACGATCTACTATGACCCAAATCCCTTCATTCCCTGTCCTGGTTCTAGGTAGACCATCGATAAAATCCATCGACACTTGCTCCCACTTCCATGTAGGAACCTCTAATGGCTGAAGTAATCCACTGGGCTTCTTCTGCTCAGCTTTCACCAACTGGCAATTCATACATCTGGAAATAAAATTTCCAACATCCTTCTTCATACCTTCCCAGTAATAAGCTCTCTTCATATCCCGATACATCTTATTTCCACCTGGATGAATTGTTAACTTCGAGTGATGACTTTCCCTCAGAACTTCATCTCTCAATCCATCTACATCAGGAACAACCAATCGTCCTTGCTTTCGAAGCCAACCCTCTCGATCGACCTCGAATCCCTTATCCTTTTCCGGATCCAATCCGGATTCCAAATCACGGATAACCTTGACAAGCTTATCATCTCTCTTTTGGCTCTCGCCAACCCTTTCCACAAGAGTAGGTCTTATTGATAAGTTTGCCAACATTTCAGGTTCCAATTCACATCTAGGCCTGAAGTCAAACTCAGCCAAATACTCAAGACTCTTCCATTCCGAAAACATGGCCCCCAATCCTGCATGTCTTCAACTTAATGCATCAGCTACTGCTTTACCTTTTCCCGGAGTATAGGCTATACCAAAATCATATGATGCTAGGAAGTCTAGCCACCGTTGCTGTCGAAGATTGAAATCCTTTTGGGAGAACAGATACTTCAACGACTTATGATCTGTAAACAACTCGAATCTAACTCCCAATAGATAATGTCTCCATATCTTCAAAGCAAACACAATCGCCGCCAACTCCAAATCATGAGTCGGATAATTCCTTTCATGCGGCTTCAGTTGTCGACTAGCATACGCGACAACTTTATCCTTCTGCATTAGCACTGCTCCAAGTCCAGTACCACATGCATCGGTGTAAACCACCATCTCATCATTCCCACCTGGAATAGTCAGAACAGGAGCACTTGTCAGTCGCTCTTTCAGGATTACGAAAGCTTGCTCACACTTATCATCCCATCTGAACACTTGGTTCTTCTTCGTCAATCCTGTCAACGATGCAGCTATCTTGGAAAAGCCTTTGATAAACCGACGATAATATCCTGCTAATCCAAGAAAACTTCTTACATCAGATGCATTCTTAGGTCTAACCCAATCCTGGATTGCTGCCACCTTAGTGGGATCAACCGCTATTCAATTTCTAGAGATCACATGGCCTAAGGACCTCACTTCCCTCTTCCAGAAGTGACACTTCGAAAACTTAGCCTTCAGCTGATGTTTCCGCAAGATTTCCAAAACAATCCTCAAGTGCGTCTTGTGCTCTTCCTCAGTTCTGGAATATACCAAAATATCATCCACGAACACAAGCACGAACTTATTCAACTGATCTCTGAACACTCTATTCATAAGATCCACAAAATATGCTGGTGCGTTAGTCAATCCAAACGGCATTACCAGCCACTCATAAAACCCGGATGGTGTCCTGAAAGCAGTCTTCGGCACACTATCCTTCGCCACTCTCAACTGGTGAAATCCCGTTGCTAAATCCATCTGAGAAAACACCTTAGCCTCGTGAAGCTGATCAAACAAGTCATCTATTCTCGGCAATGGATACTTGTTCTTCTTAGTCACCTTATTCAGCTCACGATAATCCACACACAACCTCAACGATCCATCCGCTTTGGTTGCGAACACAACGGGCGCACCCCATTCGGACACACTTCTCCGAATGAATCCTTTCCGCAAAAGGTCATCAACTTGCACCTTCAGCTCTTGCTGCTCCCTCGGTGCCATCCGCCTAAGAGGCATCACAACAGGTCTGGCTCCCTCAACTAGATCGATACGAAACTCGATCTCCCTATGCGGCGGCAACCCTTTGACCTCGTCAAAGATATCCTCAAATCCATTCACAATAGGCACCGATGACAGTCCATCCCGTGGAACAACCAGCGAATACATGAAGCTCATGAAGATGCCTTCCTCATGCTTACATCGTATCACAACCTTTCGCCCATCCACATTCCCGACTGTCACCTCCAGCCACTCACAATCAATCCTAGCCGCATACTTCCTAAGCCAGTCCATACCCAAAATAATTCCGAACCCCGCAAAGTTCAGAACAAAGCAATCACAAACAAACGAGCAATCATGACTCGACACAACTAGACCACGGCATATCATACACAAACATGACGAACCCCCAACTGGATTAGTCACAACCAATGGCCTATCAACAATATCCGGTTTCAAATCTAACCGGCCTACCAAATCATCACAAACAAAAGAATGCGACGCTCCAGTATCAAACAACACTCTAACTGGAATACCACAAATGGAAAGAGTACCTTGAACCACCACACTCTTCCCCTTCTCTTCAGCAGTAGGAGCTCTTGAAGATGACGGCACAGCTTCCAAAGCATAAGCTTGCACAACCTGCCTATCCTTCCTCGGCTCTGGACAATCCTTCCTGAAATTCCCTGGCTTATCACAGTTATGGCACTTCGCCGGCGCCTTTGGATTCCTACAATCCTTGGAGAGATGGCCCTTCTGCTGGAAATTATAGCAAGTCACTTCGCCTTTCGGCTTCTTCTGGCCATCCTTACTCTTCTGTTGCTGCTGCTTCCTCTTCTTATTGCCACTCTGATGTGGTTTAGATCCTTCCCTGGTTACAGCAACAACAGATACTTCCTTAGGAAACAAACTCTCATGCCTTAAAGCTTTCTCCACTAGCTTCTCAAATGGATCGTCCAGATGATCCACTAACTGCCTTCCCAGATAAGCATCTAGACCAGTCACAAACTTTTCATTCTTCTGGTAGGGAGAATCAATATATGATCTGGCATACTTAGACAAAGCTTCGAACTCAGAAATATACTCAAGAACAGGCCTCCCACCTTGCTTGAGCTCTACAAACCTCTTGAACAAAGCAGACTTCTGAACAGTGGAGATGAACTTGGCCTCAAATCTAACTTGGAACTGCTCCCAAGTAATCTCTTCTTCTGGTGTATCTATGGTGATAGAATTCCACCAATCCGCAGCTCTCCCCTGAAGCTGTCTCGATGCAAGCTTCCTCTTGGTTGCATCCTCAATCCCTAAGTCACCAAAGATTCTTCTGCAAGCATCCATCCATCTCTGCACCTCAATAGTCGACTCTGTCCCCAAGAAAGCTTTTCCCCCAAGAGAAGTATAATCTTTGCAGAGCTTAGCAAAATCCACCGGTCTTGGAGCTTGGACTTGAACTCCCACATCCACAGAAGATCCTGAAGCTGGTACCCTCCTCATAATAGAAGTCATCATAGCTTCAAACATAGCTCCATAATCAACAGCTTCCCTAGCAGCACGACTATCCCTCGCAGCTTGTCTCTCACTTCGACTCATTCTTAATATCTGTGAAAAGAATGATTAGAACACCTTAAGAAACAACTGCATAAGGAGTTCAAATCCATCTAAGCTACTATATTATATATAGTAATCATCCATCAAAATACAATTACGTCTCTCATACATGGTTACGTCAGCGAGCGTTGGCTAAAATCGATTAACCAAAGCTCTGATACCAAATGTGACGACCGCCCATGACTCCCGCACCAAAACAAGGGAATAGTGTGCTGAAAGGTGTGCAAGTTAACCATGGACGATAGTCAGGGTAAAATAAAATCGCAGAATCTCTATCGTAACTCACAGCGCATGGATAAAATACAATAGAGAAATATATAGTGAAGCCTCATAACAGAAAAATCATCATATAAGCATCACAGTAGTTTTATACAATCATCTCAATAAATCCATACATCAAAACCTCACTACAAAACACTCATCAAATACAGCAGCGGATACCCAGTACATATAAGAAATAATATGCATAGCCTCCTGCTCGTCTTCGTCATCATCAACGTAGAGATCCAAGAACAGCACCTGCCACCTGCTACCTAGTCTGCCCATCCCAACATGGATGAACAGCCCAAGGTAATAAGAGGAGACATAAAACCTTGAGTCAGACAAAATCTTAGTGAGCAGTAAATTAGCTATCAAACATACCAAAAGAGCATAAGGGATAAAAGGAATAGGAACCAAACCATCCCACTCCACCTCTTTCTACAGTGATAGCCCCCAGACACACACTAAGGAGAAGCAAGCATATCATAACAGATAATTAAAGTAAAGCAATAATCACTCGAGTCAAGGACGATGCTTTCCAAATACAAACCCCCAAGGCCTAAACCAAGATCAGATAAGCACCCAGAAAACACCGCTCTTGAGACCGAATGATAATACAACCAAACATCCATGACTCTGGCTACCACTGTTATCTTTGCCTTGATTTCACCGTTAGTTGAATGACCATCCGTCAAGGGCTAATGGTAACCCCGGTTCTAGCCATACGTCGTCGCAGCCCGTGCCTAGGAATTTTCGCAACTACCCAGAGTACTAGCACGTCGTCGCAGCCCGTGCCTGGAACGTCGTCGCAGCCCGTTCCAACGTACTCTTGCTTTGAGCATGCTAGAACCTTCAACAACGATAAGATCTCAGCCTCCTAGTCATCCTCCTCGACGACTATTTCCATACTAGCTCAAGCGCCTCTCAAGCTAACCATTATCACCAACCCGGATCGCATCACCGAGTTATCAACATAACTTTGCACGTCGTCGCAGCCCGTGCTTGGAACGTCATCGTGACCCGTCCCATCACAACATATGTCTTGCCTCATCACATCATGGCAAAGTCTCTCATCTTGGAACGTCATCATGACCCGTCCCATCTCAACATAAGCCTTCTCGCATCATGGCAAGATCCCACATCCTCGAATCCATCCATATGAGCTTCCACATCCGCTTCATATGCTACAGGCAGCTTTCACCATTCAAGAGCCTTTCCACTTAGCTTTTGAATCACCTTCAACCATCTTGTTCCAAATCAACTACAAGCTAACTTGAAACAATCAAACCAATCATACATCCAAACATTCAAGCATTCAAACAAGATCTAATAAGCAATATCAACTATAACGGCAATTTCGTAAATAAATGAGCAAAAGTCCAACATGCATGATTCATAGGTTTTTAGCATAGATCTATCAAATATAAAACATGGGTTTTGTTTCTAATACTTGTTAAATAAACTTGCATAAACAAACATCTTTGGAAACAATGGATCTAGACTTGGATCTAAGAAAAATGCATGAAATCTCTAACTTTAACACTCAAACAGGCCACCAATCCAATATACTCCTTTGGGTCCGCGTGAGAGATAACTACCACTCACCAAATCACCCAAACACCTCAAATACAACACGCTTCAGATCTGGACAGCGGAGATCAAGGTTTGATCCGGCAAAATCTCGCTTCAATCGATGAAATCTAGCTCGAACGGATGAAGATCTTCAACTTTGGCACTTGGATCTTCGATCTCGATCTTCGATCTTGAATGGATGTTAGATCTAGATTGGAATAGAGAAAAGAAGATGAAGAAATGTTGTAGACGAGTCTTCAAAATGGCAGCACTTCGTCGCTTCAAAAACCGGTGCCAAAAAGTGAGCCGAACCCCTCTATTTATAGGCTGGA
The DNA here is from genome assembly GCA_030765085.1 of Allium cepa. Taxonomy (NCBI): domain Eukaryota; kingdom Viridiplantae; phylum Streptophyta; class Magnoliopsida; order Asparagales; family Amaryllidaceae; genus Allium; species Allium cepa. Next base: position 27,587,936 of record CM060943.1, on the reverse strand, counting down.
ACCACCATGAGTCGTCGCCCTTAGGTCGTCGCCGACCCAACTCCTGAGTCGCCCCCGACTCATCCCCATGCCGACTCAACACAACATAGCCGACTTACCATGAGTCGTTCACGACCCACTGCCATGCCGACCTAACACAAGCCACTCACACGACTCAACAACCCAGGCACGACTCACGACTCAACCAATGAGCGACTCAACACAGCAAAAAGGTCACACGACTCAAACCCAAGCCGACTCAACACCTACCGACCTAAAACCTTACGCGACCTACGACTCACGGTATACGACACATCTACAAAGCCGACTCACGACTCATGTTTCACCGACTCATGACTAAGAAAGGCCACACGACCTAAGACACACACGACTTACGACTCATCCACCAAGCCGACTTATCCTAGACACGACTTAACCAGCCTTTGCCGACTCAACACAAACCCAGTCAACTTCCTCATAACGACTCATCAGGCCCTACGACTCAAGACCCTACCGATCTAACCCTTCAACGACCTAACAACCCCTTAAACCGTTGGTTCCTTAAGTCGCTATACCCTATGAGTCGGCTAACACTTAAGTCGGCTAACCCTATAACCCGTTGACCTTATGAGTCGGTCTGGACTACTAGGTCCCTAACACTATGAGTCGGCAACTCCTTGACTCGGTCACTAGTTAACTCCATGTCTCGGTCTAACGACTTAAACTCCTAACCCGTTCACTCCTATGAGTCGGTTACGACTCAAGCCTTAACTCGGCTATGCCTATGAGTCGGTCACGACTCATCACTTCACTCGAGTTAACTTCTAAACGACTCAAGCTAGAGACATCACAAACAACACTAACGACCTGCAAATTCTACGATCTATCGACACGTAAAATACGGGTCGTTACAAGGAGGTAGCTAGATCTGCTAGGAATAGCGGAAAGCATTTATACAATACCCCTTCTGTTGCTCCACTCATGAGCATATGCTGGGTGTATCTCTGTAAGTGTACGATGGGGTCGGAAGTTCCTTTGTAAGGTTCCATGGTTGGCATTTTCCATTCCCGGGGAGTGATGGCGGTTTCGATATTTCGGGTAAAGGGGCTGGTGACCCTAGCGCCTATTCCCCGGTCCCTTTGCTCCCGTTGGACACATTCTCTGAATAATCGTGCCATTCGTTCGTCATAATTTGGGGCGGAAAAAAATGAGCTTGGCTCTTCCCTGTGGGATCTATCTCGTCCAGATGACCTGTAGGGATGGTACAGTCTATCACTTCTAGCATTATCCAGTGGTTGTCTCTGGCTGCTCGGATGCACGCTAGGACCAGCTACAGTTGCCCCCTGCCTTGATCTTCCCCTGTGGGGTTCTGTTTCGAGCATGTCCATGGGGTCAACTTCAGGCTGGGTCCTAGCTCGGCTTCGTTCAGCGGGATTTCTATGATTAGGTGGCATGACTGGCTCAGCTACATCCGACCCTCGCCTGGTGCCTCCCCCGCTGGGTTCGGTTCCGAGGGCTTCCTCGAGTCGGAATTCGGGCTGAGTCCGGGCGCGGCCCCTATCATTGTTGTTCCTGTTGATAGCTTCTTCGAAGAGGGAAGATCTTTGTTGCCTCCGAGATCCTCCAGACTGAGATTCACCCTATGATTCAGTGCTACGGTTGGATTCTTCGACATCTCTCAAGCGTGACATGAGTTGGTTCACCAAAGCTTCTTGTTGGGATGCGAAGCGGTTAGTCACTTCCATCACAACTCTATCTAGATCTGCTCTAGTGATTGCTGCCGGTTGTTCCGCGGCAGGGGCTGTTGGAATTGCTTGATCTTCATGTGGCGCTGCTGCTGTAGTGGGATGGTTCTCTTGATCTGGATCCACTGGATTTGGAGCACTGCTGGTTGCAGCGTTCTTTCCCTTGTTGGCGTCTTTTCTTGGTCTGGAAGTCATGTTTCCTAGGCAGTGAAGGGCGCTATTGGGAAAGAAGGTTGAATGAGGGAAGCTGAAGCTTCGAGTTCCAAGATTCTCAGTGAAAGCACCAAAAATGTTTGCACAAAAAATGGACAAACACCTCCAAGTCGTATTATTTAGTTGATTATATGTGATTTTCAATGGTTTGGATGAGTTATGTAAATATGAAAAAAAGCAGGGGCTGAAATGTAAAAGACACACAAATTTATAGTGGTTCGGCCAGAATATGCCTACGTCCACTTTATATGTTATTATCTTCTTTCTTTCAGATTACAAGTACAATGCTTCGTATACAAGTATATGAAAGTAGTTTGAAAGTCCTTCCTTGCTTGAGCTCTCAAACTTGTCTGCCATTGTTGTACCCCTGCCCCTCTATTTATAGAGTGAGGCAGGGGGCAGGGGTCTCGGAGGTATATAGCTGCCGGTGGGCCCGGGCTGAGGCAATCTGGACTGGCAACTGTTTGGTTCGGCGAGGCTTCATTCGGTTTTGAATGGGTAGTGTTGGTCCGGTGATGGAGTGGGATGGTGGTCCATTCGGCATTGAGGTAGGTGGTTGGTCCGGTAGTGGAGTGGATTCGGTGATGGCCTTGTTGTTGGTTCGGTGGTGGAAAGGAGGCCGGTCCGGTGGTGGTTTGGACCGGTGGCCGAATACGAGGGAAGCCGAATGGAGATGACCGAATGTAGGCTTGGTGATTGGAACTTGGGGCCGAATGGAAGGGGCCGAATGGAAGGAGCCGAATGGAAGGAGCCGAATGGAGGCTTGGGGCCGAATGAGTTTCTTCATGTTGGATGGACTTCTAGGCTAGTATTGAGCTTCTTGGCTGTTGAACGAAGTGGAGGTTGCGTGCCCGGGTGAAAATGTGACTTCTTGGTCTCGAGATCTTCTAGGTGAGAATTCGCCCAACACCCGTACCTCTAAACGAGCCAAGAGTTATGGCCCTCCGAAGAATCGATATCCACAGGGTGCAACATCTACGGTGCAAGGTGCAACATCCGTCCAAAATGACGAAACAGTGCCGTACGACCTTTAGAAATGAGTGCATGGATTTGAAACATTGCAGTACCATGGTGCACCACTCTCCAGCGATGGTAAATCATAGACCAGCCATGGTGATCCCGTTTTACAGAAAAAATCCACATGACGAAAAAACGAAGGGTAAAAAACTTCCATGACCCGATTGAGGTTCGGATAGGATTTTTGGGTATGAAACTAACAAGTGACGGCTGAAAGCTGTCATAGCTGTAGAACTCACAGATACCATCGTTTTGACTGGTTATGGCTCCCGTAACTCTAAACGAGCCAAGAGTTATGGCCCTCCGAAGAATCGATATCAACAGGGTGCAACATCTACGGTGCAAGGTGCAACATCCGTCCAAAATGACGAAACAGTGCCGTACGACCTTTAGAAATGAGTGCATGGATTTGAAACATTGCAGTACCATGGTGCACCACTCTCCAGCGATGGTGAATCGTAGACCAGCCACGGGGATCCCGTTTTATAGAAAAAATCCACGTGACGAAAAAACGAAGGGTAAAAAACTTCCTTGACCCGATTGAGGTTCGGATAGGATTTTTGGGTATGAAACTAACCAGTGACGGCTGAAAGCTGTCATAGCAGTGGAACTCAAAGATACCTTCGTTTTGACTGGTTATGGCTCCCGTAACTCTAAACGAGCCAAGAGTTATGGCCCTCCGAAGAATCGATATCCACAGGGTGCAACATCTACGGTGCAAGGTGCAACATCCGTCCAAAATGACGAAACAGTGCCGAACGACCTTTAGAAATGATTGCATGGATTTGAAACATTGCAGTACCATGGTGCACCACTCTCCAGCGATGGTAAATCATAGACCAGCCACGGGGATCCCGTTTTACAGAAAAAATCCACGTGACGAAAAAACGAAGGGTAAAAAACTTCCATGACCCGATTGAGGTTCGGATAGGATTTTTGGGTATGAAACTAACCAGTGACGGCTGAAAGCTGTCATAGCTATAGAACTCACAGATACCTTCTTTTTGACTGGTTATGGCTCCTGTACCTCTAAACGAGCCAAGGGTTATGGCCCTCCGAAGAATCGATATCCACAGGGTGCAACATCTACGGTGCAAGGTGCAACATCCGTCCAAATTTACGAAACAGTGCCGTACGACCTTTAGAAATGAGTGCATGGATTTGAAACATTGCAGTACCATGGTGCACCACTCTCCAGCGATGGTAAATCATAGACCAGCCATGGGGATCCCGTTTTACAGAAAAAATCCACGTGACGAAAAAACGAAGGGTAAAAAACTTCCATGACCCGATTGAGGTTCGGATAGGATTTTTGGGTATGAAACAAACCAGTGACGGCTGAAAGCTGTCATAGCTGTAGAACTCACAGATGCCATCGTTTTGACTGGTTATGGCTTCCGTAACTCTAAACGAGCCAAGAGTTATGGCCCTCCGAAGAATCGATATCCACAGGGTGCAACATCTACGGTGCAAGGTGCAACATCCGTCCAAAATGACGAAACAGTGCCGTACAACCTTTAGAAATGGGTGCATGGATTTGAAACGGTGCAGTACCATGGTGCACCACTCTCCAGCGATGGTAACTCATAGACCAGCGACGGGGATCTCGTTTTACAGAAAAAATCCACGTGACGAAAAAACGAAGGGTAAAAAACTTCCATGACCCGATTGAGGTTCAGATCTTTAGAAATGAGTGCATGGATTTGAAACATTGCAGTACCATGGTGCACCACTCTCCAGCGATGGTAAATCATAGACCAGCCACGGGGATCCCGTTTTACAGAAAAAATCCACGTGACGAAAAAACGAAGGGTAAAAAACTTCCTTGACCCGATTGAGGTTCGGATAGGATTTTTTGGGTATGACACTAACCAGTGACGGCTGAAAGCCGTCATAGCTGTAGAACTCACAGATACCTTCGTTTTGACTGGTTATGGCCCGTAACTCTAAACGAGCCAAAAGTTATGGACCTCCGAAGAATCGATATCCACAGGGTGCAACATCTATGGTGCAAGGTGCAACATCCGTCCAAAATGACGAAACAGTGTCGTACGTCCTTTAGAAATGAATGCATGGATTTGAAACATTGCAGTACCATGGTGCACCACTCTCCAGCGATGGTAAATCATAGACCAGCCACGGGGATCCCGTTTTACAGAAAAAATCCACGTGATGAAAAAACGAAGGGTAAAAAACTTCCTTGACCCGATTGAGGTTCGGATAGGATTTTTGGGTATGAAACTAACCAGTGACGGCTGAAAGCTGTCATAGCAGTGGAACTCAAAGATACCTTCGTTTTGACTGGTTATGGCTCCCGTAACTCTAAACGAGCCAAGAGTTATGGCCCTCCGAAGAATCGATATCCACAGGGTGCAACATCTACGGTGCAAGGTGCAACATCCGTCCAAAATGACGAAACAGTGCCGAACGACCTTTAGAAATGATTGCATGGATTTGAAACATTGCAGTACCATGGTGCACCACTCTCCAGCGATGGTAAATCATAGACCAGCCACGGGGATCCCGTTTTACAGAAAAAATCCACGTGACGAAAAAACGAAGGGTAAAAAACTTCCATGACCCGATTGAGGTTCGGATAGGATTTTTGGGTATGAAACTAACCAGTGACGGCTGAAAGCTGTCATAGCTATAGAACTCACAGATACCTTCTTTTTGACTGGTTATGGCTCCTGTACCTCTAAACGAGCCAAGGGTTATGGCCCTCCGAAGAATCGATATCCACAGGGTGCAACATCTACGGTGCAAGGTGCAACATCCGTCCAAATTTACGAAACAGTGCCGTACGACCTTTAGAAATGAGTGCATGGATTTGAAACATTGCAGTACCATGGTGCACCACTCTCCAGCGATGGTAAATCATAGACCAGCCATGGGGATCCCGTTTTACAGAAAAAATCCACGTGACGAAAAAACGAAGGGTAAAAAACTTCCATGACCCGATTGAGGTTCGGATAGGATTTTTGGGTATGAAACTAACCAGTGACGGCTGAAAGCTGTCATAGCTGTAGAACTCACAGATACCATCGTTTTGACTGGTTATGGCTTCCGTAACTCTAAACGAGCCAAGAGTTATGGCCCTCCGAAGAATCGATATCCACAGGGTGCAACATCTACGGTGCAAGGTGCAACATCCGTCCAAAATGACGAAAGAGTGCCGTACGACCTTTAGAAATGAGTGCATGGATTTGAAACATTGCAGTACCATGGTGCACCACTCTCCAGCGATGGTAAATCGTAGACCAGCCACGGGGATCCCGTTTTATAGAAAAAATCCACGTGACGAAAAAACGAAGGGTAAAAAACTTCCTTGACCCGATTGAGGTTTGGATAGGATTTTTTGGGTATGAAACTAACCAGTGACGGCTGAAAGCTGTCATAGCTGTAGAACTCACAGATACCTTCGTTTTGACTGGTTATGGCTCCCGTAACTGTAAACGAGCCAAGAGTTATAGCCCTCCGAATAATCGATATCCATTGGGTGCAACATCTACGGTGCTAGGTGCAACATCCGTCCAAAATGACGAAACAGTTCCGTACAACCTTTAGAAATGGGTGCGTGGATTTAAAAAGGTGCAGTACCATGGTGCACCACTCTCCAGCGATGGTAACTCATAGACCAGCGACGGGGATCTCGTTTTACAGAAAAAATCCACGTGACGAAAAAACGAAGGGTAAAAAACTTCCATGACCGGATTGAGGTTCAGATCTTTAGAAATGAGTGCATGGATTTGAAACATTGCAGTACCATGGTGCACCACTCTCTTGCGATGGTAAATCATAGACCAGCCACGGGGATCCCGTTTTACAGAAAAAATCCACGTGACGAAAAAACGAAGGGTAAAAAACTTCCTTGACCCGATTGAGGTTCGGATAGGATTTTTTGGGTATGACACTAACCAGTGACGGCTGAAAGCCGTCATAGCTGTAGAACTCACAGATACCTTCGTTTTGACTGGTTATGGCCCGTAACTCTAAACGAGCCAAAAGTTATGGCCCTCCGAACAATCGATATCCACAGGGTGCAACATCTACGGTGCAAGGTGCAACATCCGTCCAAAATGACGAAACAGTGCCGTACGTCCTTTAGAAATGAGTGCATGGATTTGAAACATTGCAGTACCATGGTGCACCACTCTCCAGCGATGGTAAATCATAGACCAGCCATGGGGATCCCGTTTTACAGAAAAAATCCACGTGACGAAAAAACGAAGGGTAAAAAACTTCCTTGACCCGATTGAGGTTCGGATAGGATTTTTTGGGTATGAAACTAACCAGTGACGGCTGAAAGCTGTCATAGCAGTAGAACTCAAAGATACCTTCGTTTTGACTGGTTATGGCTCCCGTAACTCTAAACGAGCCAAGAGTTATGGCCCTCCGAAGAATCGATATCCACAGGGTGCAACATCTACGGTGCAAGGTGCAACATCCGTCCAAAATGACGAAACAGTGCCGTACGACCTTTAGAAATGAGTGCATGGATTTGAAACATTGCAGTACCATGGTGCACCACTCTCCAGCGATGGTAAATCATAGACCAGCCACGGGGATCCCGTTTTACAGAAAATCCACGTGACGAAAAAACGAAGGGTAAAAAACTTCCTTGACCCGATTGAGGTTCGGATAGGATTTTTTGGTATGAAACTAACCAGTGACGGCTGAAAGATGTCATAGCAGTAGAACTCAAAGATACCTTCGTTTTGACAGGTTATTGCTCCCGTAACTCTAAACGAGCCAAGAGTTATGGCCCTCCGAAGAATCGATATCCACAGGGTGCAACATCTACGGTGCAAGGTGCAACATCCGTCCAAAATGACGAAACCGTGCCGTACGACCTTTAGAAATGAGTGCATGGATTTGAAGCATTGCAGTACCATGGTGCACCACTCTCCAGCGATGGTAAATCATAGACCAGCCACGAGGATCCCGTTTTACAGAAAAAATCCACGTGATGAAAAAACGAAGGGTAAAAAACTTCCTTGACCCGATTGAGGTTCGGATAGGATTTTTGGGTATGAAACTAACCAGTGATGGCTGAAAGCTGTCATAGCTATAGAACTCACAGATAGCTTCTTTTTGACTGGTTATGGCTCCCATACCTCTAAACGAGCCAAGAGTTATGGCCCACCGAAGAATCGATATCCACAGGGTGCAACATCTACGGTGCAAGGTGCAACATCCGTCCAAAATGACGAAACAGTGCCGTACGACCTTTAGAAATGAGTGCATGGATTTGAAACATTGCAGTACCATGGTGCACCACTCTCCAGCGATGGTAAATCATAGACCAGCCATGGGGATCCCGTTTTACAGAAAAAATCCACGTGACGAAAAAACGAAGGGTAAAAAACTTCCATGACCCGATTGAGGTTCGGATAGGATTTTTGGGTATGAAACTAACCAGTGACGGCTGAAAGCTGTCATAGCTGTAGAACTCACAGATACCATCGTTTTGACTGGTTATGGCTCCCGTAACTCTAAACGAGCCAAGAGTTATGGCCCTCCGAAGAATCGATATCCACAGGGTGCAACATCTACGGTGCAAGGTGCAACATCCGTCCAAAATGACGAAACAGTGCCGTACGACCTTTAGAAATGAGTGCATGGATTTGAAACATTGCAGTACCATGGTGCACCACTCTCCAGCGATGGTAAATCGTAGACCAGCCACGGGGATCCCGTTTTATAGAAAAAATCCACGTGACGAAAAAACGGAGGGTAAAAAACTTCCTTGACCCGATTGAGGTTCGGATAGGATTTATTGGGTATGAAACTAACCAGTGACGGCTGAAAGCTGTCATAGCTGTAGAACTCACAGATACCTTCGTTTTGACTGGTTATGGCTCCCGTAACTCTAAACGAGCCAAGAGTTATGGCCCTCCGAATAATCGATATCCATTGGGTGCAACATCTACGGTGCTAGGTGCAACATCCGTCCAAAATGACGAAACAGTGCCGTACAACCTTTAGAAATGGGTGCATGGATTTGAAACGGTGCAGTACCATGGTGCACCACTCTCCAGCGATGGTAACTCATAGACCAGCGACAGGGATCTCGTTTTACAGAAAAAATCCACGTGACGAAAAAACGAAGGGTAAAAAACTTCCATGACCCGATTGAGGTTCAGATCTTTAGAAATGAGTGCATGGATTTGAAACATTGCAGTACCATGGTGCACCACTCTCCAGCGATGGTAAATCATAGACCAGCCACGGGGATCCCGTTTTACAGAAAAAATCCACGTGACGAAAAAACGAAGGGTAAAAAACTTCCTTGACCCGATTGAGGTTCGGATAGGATTTTTTGGGTATGACACTAACCAGTGACGGCTGAAAGCCGTCATAGCTGTAGAACTCACAGATACCTTCGTTTTGACTGGTTATGGCCCGTAACTCTAAACGAGCCAAAAGTTATGGCCCTCCGAACAATCGATATCCACAGGGTGCAACATCTACGGTGCAAGGTGCAACATCCGTCCAAAATGACGAAACAGTGTCGTACGTCCTTTAGAAATGAGTGCATGGATTTGAAACATTGCAGTACCATGGTGCACCACTCTCCAGCGATGGTAAATCATAGACCAGCCATGGGGATCCCGTTTTACAGAAAAAATCCACGTGACGAAAAAACGAAGGGTAAAAAACTTCCTTGACCCGATTGAGGTTCGGATAGGATTTTTTGGGTATGAAACTAACCAGTGACGGCTGAAAGCTGTCATAGCAGTAGAACTCAAAGATACCTTCGTTTTGACTGGTTATGGCTCCCGTAACTCTAAACGAGCCAAGAGTTATGGCCCTCCGAAGAATCGATATCCACAGGGTGCAACATCTACGGTGCAAGGTGCAACATCCGTCCAAAATGACGAAACAGTGCCGTACGACCTTTAGAAATGATTGCATGGATTTGAAACATTGCAGTACCATGGTGCACCACTCTCCAGCGATGGTAAATCATAGACCAGCCACGGGGATCCCGTTTTACAGAAAAAATCCACGTGACGAAAAAACGAAGGGTAAAAAACTTCCTTGACCCGATTGAGGTTCGGATAGGATTTTTGGGTATGAAACTAACCAGTGACGGCTGAAAGATGTCATAGCAGTAGAACTCAAAGATACCTTCGTTTTGACAGGTTATTGCTCCCGTAACTCTAAACGAGCCAAGAGTTATGGCCCTCCGAAGAATCGATATCCACAGGGTGCAACATCTACGGTGCAAGGTGCAACATCCGTCCAAAATGACGAAACCGTGCCGTACGACCTTTAGAAATGAGTGCATGGATTTGAAACATTGCAGTACCATGGTGCACCACTCTCCAGCGATGGTAAATCATAGACCAGCCACGAGGATCCCGTTTTACAGAAAAAATCCACGTGATGAAAAAACGAAGGGTAAAAAACTTCCTTGACCCGATTGAGGTTCGGATAGGATTTTTGGGTATGAAACTAACCAGTGATGGCTGAAAGCTGTCATAGCTATAGAACTCACAGATACCTTCTTTTTGACTGGTTATGGCTCCCGTACCTCTAAACGAGCCAAGAGTTATGGCCCACCGAAGAATCGATATCCACAGGGTGCAACATCTACGGTGCAAGGTGCAACATCCGTCCAAAATGACGAAACAGTGCCGTACGACCTTTAGAAATGAGTGCATGGATTTGAAACATTGCAGTACCATGGTGCACCACTCTCCAGCGATGGTAAATCATAGACCAGCCACGAGGATCCCGTTTTACAGAAAAAATCCACGTGATGAAAAAACGAAGGGTAAAAAACTTCCATGACCCGATTGAGGTTCGGATAGGATTTTTGGGTATGAAACTAACCAGTGACGGCTGAAAGCTGTCATAGCTGTAGAACTCACAGATACCATCGTTTTGACTGGTTATGGCTCCCGTAACTCTAAACGAGCCAAGAGTTATGGCCCTCCGAAGAATCGATATCCACAGGGTGCAACATCTACGGTGCAAGGTGCAACATCCGTCCAAAATGACGAAACAGTGCCGTACGACCTTTAGAAATGATTGCATGGATTTGAAACATTGCAGTACCATGGTCCACCACTCTCCAGCGATGGTAAATCATAGACCAGCCACGGGGATCCCGTTTTACAGAAAAAATCCACGTGACGAAAAAACGAAGGGTAAAAAACTTCCTTGACCCGATTGAGGTTCGGATAGGATTTTTGGGTATGAAACTAACCAGTGACGGATGAAAGCTGTCATAGCAGTAGAACTCAAGGATACCTTCGTTTTGACTGGTTATGGCTCCCGTAACTCTAAACGAGCCAAGAGTTATGGCCCTCCGAAGAATCGATATCCACAGGGTGCAACATCTACGGTGCAAAGTGCAACATCCGTCCAAAATGAAGAAACAGTGCCGTACGACCTTTAGAAATGATTGCATGGATTTGAAACATTGCAGTACCATGGTGCACCACTCTCCAGCGATGGTAAATCATAGACCAGCCACGGGGATCCCGTTTTACAGAAAAAATCCACGTGACGAAAAAACGAAGGGTAAAAAACTTCCTTGACCCGATTGAGGTTCGGATAGGATTTTTGGGTATGAAACTAACCAGTGACGGCTGAAAGCTGTCATAGCTGTAGAACTCAAAGATACCTTCGTTTTGTCAGGTTATTGCTCCCGTAACTCTAAACGAGCCAAGAGTTATGGCCCTCCGAAGAATCGATATCCACAGGGTGCAACATCTACGGTGCAAGGTGCAACATCAGTCCAAAATGACGAAACCGTGCCGTACGACCTTTAGAAATGAGTGCATGGATTTGAAACATTGCAATACCATGGTGCACCACTCTCCAGCGATGGTAAATCATAGACCAGCCATGGGGATCCCGTTTTACAAAAAAAATCCACGTGACGAAAAAACGAAGGGTAAAAAACTTCCATGACCCGATTGAGGTTCGGATAGGATTTTTGGGTACGAAACTAACCAGTGACGGCTGAAAGCTGTCATAGCTGTAGAACTCACAGATACCATCGTTTTGACTGGTTATGGCTCCCGTAACTCTAAACGAGCCAAGAGTTATGGCCCTCCGAAGAATCGATATCCACAGGGTGCAACATCTACGGTGCAAGGTGCAACATCCGTCCAAAATGACGAAACAGTGCCGTACGACCTTTAGAAATGAGTGCATGGATTTGAAACATTGCAGTACCATGGTGCACCACTCTCCAGCGATGGTAAATCGTAGACCAGCCACGGGGATCCCGTTTTATAGAAAAAATCCACGTGACGAAAAAACGAAGGGTAAAAAACTTCCTTGACCCGATTGAGGTTCGGATAGGATTTTTTGGGTATGAAACTAACCGGTGACAACTGAAAGCTGTCATAGCTGTAGAACTCACAGATACCTTCGTTTTGACTGGTTATGGCTCCCGTAACTCAAAACGAGCCAAGAGTTATGGCCCTCCGAATAATCGATATCCATTGGGTGCAACATCTACGGTGCTAGGTGCAACATCCGTCCAAAATGACGACACAGTGCCGTACAACCTTTAGAAATGGGTGCATGGATTTGAAACGGTGCAGTACCATGGTGCACCACTCTCCAGCGATGGTAACTCATAGACCAGCGACGGGGATCTCGTTTTACAGAAAAAATCAACGTGACGAAAAAACGAAGGGTAAAAAACTTCCATGACTCGATTGAGGTTCAGATCTTTAGAAATGAGTGCATGGATTTGAAACATTGCAGTACCATGGTGCACCACTCTCCAACGATGGTAAATCATAGACCAGCCACGGGGATCCCGTTTTACAGAAAAAATCCACGTGATGAAAAAACGAAGGGTAAAAAACTTCCTTGACCCGATTGAGGTTCGGATAGGATTTTTTTAGTATGACACTAACCAGTGACGGCTGAAAGCCGTCATAGCTGTAGAACTCACATATACCTTCGTTTTGACTAGTTATGGCCCGTAACTCTAAACGAGCCAAAAGTTATGGCCCTCCGAAGAATCGATATCCACAGGGTGCAACATCTACGGTGCAAGGTGCAACATCCGTCCAAAATGACGAAACAGTGTCGTACGTCCTTTAGAAATGAGTGCATGGATTTGAAACATTGCAGTACCATGGTGCACCACTCTCCAGCGATGGTAAATCATAGACCAGCCATGGGGATCCCGTTTTACAGAAAAAATCCTCGTGACGAAAAAACGAAGGGTAAAAAACTTCCTTGACTCGATTGAGGTTCGGATAGGATTTTTTGGGTATGAAACTAACCAGTGACGGCTAAAAGATGTCATATCAGTAGAATTCAAAGATACCTTCGTTTTGACTAGTTATGGCTCCCGTAACTCTAAACGAGCCAAGAGATATGGCCCTCCGAAGAATCGATATCCACAGGGTGCAACATCTACGGTGCAAGGTGCAACATCCGTCCAAAATGACGAAACAGTGCCGTACGACCTTTGGAAATGATTGCATGGATTTGAAACATTGCAGTACCATGGTGCACCACTCTCCAGCGATGGTAAATCATAGACCAGCCACGGGGATCCCGTTTTACAGAAAAAATCCACGTGACGAAAAAACGAAGGGTAAAAAACTTCCTTGACCCGATTGAGGTTCGAATAGGATTTTTTGGGTATGAAACTAACCAGTGACGGCTAAAAGCCGTCATAGCTGTAGAACTCACAGATACCTTCGTTTTGACTGGTTATGGCTCCCGTAACTCTAAACGAGCCAAGAGTTATGGCCCTCCGAAGAATCGATATCCACAGGGTGCAACATCTACGGTGCAAGGTGCAACATCCGTCCAAAATGACGAAACAGTGCCGTACGACCTTTAGAAATGAGTGCATGGATTTGAAACATTGCAGTACCATGGTGCACCACTCTCCAGCGATGGTAAATCATAGACCAGCCACGGGGATCCCGTTTTACAGAAAAAATCCACGTGACGAAAAAACGAAGGGTAAAAAACATCCATGACCCAATTGAGGTTCGAATAGGATTTTTTGGGTATGAAACTAACCAGTGACGGCTGAAAGCTGTCATAGCTGTAGAACTCACAGATACCTTCGTTTTGACTGGTTATGGCTCCCGTAACTCTAAACGAGCCAAGAGTTATGGCCCTCCGAATAATCGATATCCATTGGGTGCAACATCTACGGTGCTAGGTGCAACATCCGTCCAAAATGACGAAACAGTGCCGTACAACCTTTAGAAATGGGTGCATGAATTTGAAACGGTGCAGTACCATGGTGCACCACTCTCCAGCGATGGTAACTCATAGACCAGCGACGGGGATCTCGTTTTACAGAGAAAATCCACGTGACGAAAAAACGAAGGGTAAAAAACTTCCATGACCCGATTGAGGTTCAGATCTTTAGAAATGAGTGCATGGATTTGAAACATTGCAGTACCATGGTGCACCACTCTCCAGCGATGGTAAATCATAGACCAGCCACGGGGATCCCGTTTTACAGAAAAAATCCACGTGACGAAAAAACGAAGGGTAAAAAACTTTGTTGACCCGATTGAGGTTCGGATAGGATTTTTGGGTATGAAACTAACCAGTGACGGCTGAAAGATGTCATAGCAGTAGAACTCAAAGATACCTTCGTTTTGACAGGTTATTTCTCCCGTAACTCTAAACGAGCCAAGAGTTATGGCCCTCCGAAGAATCGATATCCACAGGGTGCAACATCTACGGTGCAAGGTGCAACATCCGTCCAAAATGACGAAACCGTGCCGTACGACCTTTAGAAATGAGTGCATGGATTTGAAACATTGCAGTACCATGGTGCACCACTCTCCAGCGATGGTAAATCATAGACCAGCCACGAGGATCCCGTTTTATAGAAAAAATCCACGTGACGAAAAAACGAAGGGTAAAAAACTTCCTTGACCCGATTAAGGTTCGGATAGGATTTTTGGGTATGAAACTAACCAGTGACGGCTGAAAGATGTCATAGCAGTAGAACTCAAAGATACCTTCGTTTTGACAGGTTATTGCTCCCGTAACTCTAAACGAGCCAAGAGTTATGGCCCTCCGAAGAATCGATATCCACAGGGTGCAACATCTACGGTGCAAGGTGCAACATCCGTCCAAAATGACGAAACCATGCCGTACGACCTTTAGAAATGAGTGCATGGAATTTAAACATTGCAGTACCATGGTGCACCACTCTCCAGCGATGGTAAATCATAGACCAGCCACGAGAATCCCGTTTTACAGAAAAAATCCACGTGACGAAAAAACGAAGGGTAAAAAACTTCCTTGACCCGATTGAGGTTCGGATAGGATTTTTGGGTATGAAACTAACCAGTGACGGCTGAAAGATGTCATAGCAGTAGAACTCAAAGATACCTTCGTTTTGACAGGTTATTTCTCCCGTAACTCTAAACGAGCCAAGAGTTATGGCCCTCCGAAGAATCGATATCCACAGGGTGCAACATCTACGGTGCAAGGTGCAACATCCGTCCAAAATGACGAAACCGTGCCGTACGACCTTTAGAAATGAGTGCATGGATTTGAAACATTGCAGTACCATGGTGCACCACTCTCCAGCGATGGTAAATCATAGACCAGCCACGAGGATCCCGTTTTATAGAAAAAATCCACGTGACGAAAAAACGAAGGGTAAAAAACTTCCTTGACCCGATTAAGGTTCGGATAGGATTTTTGGGTATGAAACTAACCAGTGACGGATGAAAGATGTCATAGCAGTAGAACTCAAAGATACCTTCGTTTTGACAGGTTATTGCTCCCGTAACTCTAAACGAGCCAAGAGTTATGGCCCTCCGAAGAATCGATATCCACAGGGTGCAACATCTACGGTGCAAGGTGCAACATCCGTCCAAAATGACGAAACCATGCCGTACGACCTTTAGAAATGAGTGCATGGAATTTAAACATTGCAGTACCATGGTGCACCACTCTCCAGCGATGGTAAATCATAGACCAGCCACGAGGATCCCGTTTTACAGAAAAAATCCACGTGACGAAAAAACGAAGGGTAAAAAACTTCCTTGACCCGATTGAGGTTCGGATAGGATTTTTGGGTATGAAACTAACCAGTGACGGCTGAAAGATGTCATAGCAGTAGAACTCAAAGATACCTTCGTTTTGACAGGTTATTGCTCCCGTAACTCTGAACGAGCCAAGAGTTATGGCCCTCCGAAGAATCGATATCCATTGGGTGCAACATCTACGGTGCTAGGTGCAACATCCGTCCAAAATGACGACACAGTGCCGTACAACCTTTAGAAATGGGTGCATGGATTTGAAACGGTGCAGTACCATGGTGCACCACTCTCCAGCGATGGTAACTCATAGA
Source organism: Allium cepa (assembly GCA_030765085.1). Taxonomy (NCBI): domain Eukaryota; kingdom Viridiplantae; phylum Streptophyta; class Magnoliopsida; order Asparagales; family Amaryllidaceae; genus Allium; species Allium cepa. The sequence goes on along the minus strand of CM060943.1, from coordinate 27,571,655 downwards.
CCAGCGACGGGGATCTCGTTTTACAGAAAAAATCCACGTGACGAAAAAACGAAGGGTAAAAAACTTCCATGACCCGATTGAGGTTCAGATCATTAGAAATGAGTGCATGGATTTGAAACATTGCAGTACCATGGTGCACCACTCTCCAGCGATGTTAAATCATAGACCAGCCACGGGGATCCCGTTTTACAGAAAAAATCCACGTGACGAAAAAACGAAGGGTAAAAAACTTCCTTGACCCGATTGAGGTTCGGATAGGATTTTTTGGGTATGAAACTAACCAGTGACGGCTAAAAGCCGTCATAGCTGTAGAACTCACAGATACCTTCGTTTTGACTGGTTATGGCTCCCGTAACTCTAAACGAGCCAAGAGTTATGGCCCTCCGAAGAATCGATATCCACAGGGTGCAACATCTACGGTGCAAGGTGCAACATCCGTCCAAAATGACGAAACAGTGCCGTACGACCTTTAGAAATGAGTGCATGGGTTTGAAACATTGCAGTACCATGGTGCACCACTCTCCAGCGATGGTAAATCATAGACCAGCCACGGGGATCCCGTTTTACAGAAAAAATCCACGTGACGAAAAAACGAAGGGTAAAAAACTTCCTTGACCCGATTGAGGTTCGGATAGGATTTTTGGGTATGAAACTAACCAGTGACGGCTGAAAGATGTCATAGCAGTAGAACTCAAAGATACCTTCGTTTTGACAAGTTATTGCTCCCGTAACTCTAAACGAGCCAAGAGTTATGGCCCTCCGAAGAATCGATATCCACAGGGTGCAACATTTACGGTGCAAGGTGCAACATCCGTCCAAAATGACGAAACCGTGCCGTACGACCTTTAGAAATGAGTGCATGGATTTGAAACATTGCAGTACCATGGTGCACCACTCTCCAGCGATGGTAAATCATAGACCAGCCACGGGGATCCCGTTTTATAGAAAAAATCCACGTGACGAAAAAACGAAGGGTAAAAAACTTCCTTAACCCGATTGAGGTTCGGATAGGATTTTTGGGTATGAAACTAACCATTGACGGCTGAAAGATGTCATAGCAGTAGAACTCAAAGATACCTTCGTTTTGACAGGTTATTGCTCCCGTAACTCTAAACGAGCCAAGAGTTATGGCCCTCCGAAGAATCGATATCCACAGGGTGCAACATCTACGATGCAAGGTGCAACATCCGTCCAAAATGACGAAACCGTGCCGTACGACCTTTAGAAATGAGTGCATGGATTTGAAACATTGCAGTACCATGGTGCACCACTCTCCAGCGATGGTAAATCATAGACCAGCCACGGGGATCCCGTTTTACAGAAAAAATCCACGTGACGAAAAAACGAAGGGTAAAAAACTTCCTTGACTCGATTGAGGTTCGGATAGGATTTTTTGGGTATGAAACTAACCAGTGACGGCTGAAAGATGTCATAGCAGTAGAATTCAAAGATACCTTCGTTTTGACTGGTTATGGCTCCCGTAACTCTAAACGAGCCAAGAGTTATGGCCCTCCGAAGAATCGATATCCACAGGGTGCAACATCTACGGTGCAAGGTGCAACATCCGTCCAAAATGACGAAACAGTGCCGTACGACCTTTGGAAATGATTGTATGGATTTGAAACATTGCAGTACCATGGTGCACCACTCTCCAGCGATGGTAAATCATAGACCAGCCACGGGGATCCCGTTTTACAGAAAAAATCCACGTGACGAAAAAACGAAGGGTAAAAAACTTCCTTGACCCGATTGAGGTTCGGATAGGATTTTTTGGGTATGAAACTAACCAGTGACGGCTAAAAGCCGTCATAGCTGTAGAACTCACAGATACCTTCGTTTTGACTGGTTATGGCTCCCGTAACTCTAAACGAGCCAAGAGTTATGGCTCTCCGAAGAATCGATATCCACAGGGTGCAACATCTACGGTGCAAGGTGCAACATCCGTCCAAAATGACGAAACAGTGTCGTACGACCTTTAGAAATGAGTGCATGGATTTGAAACATTGCAGTACCATGGTGCACCACTCTCCAGCGATGGTAAATCATAGACCAGCCACGGGGATCCCGTTTTACAGAAAAAATCCACGTGACGAAAAAACGAAGGGTAAAAAACTTCCTTGACCCGATTGAGGTTTGGATAGGATTTTTTGGGTATGAAACTAACCAGTGAAGGCTGAAAGCTGTCATAGCTGTAGAACTCACAGATACCTTCGTTTTGACTGGTAATGGCTCCCGTAAGTCTAAACGAGCCAAGATTTATGGCCCTCCGAAGAATCGATATCCACAGGGTGCAACATCTGCGGTGCAATGTGCAACATCCGTCCAAAATGACGAAACAGTGCCGTACGACCTTTAGAAATGAGTGCATTGATTTGAAACATTGCAGTACCATGGTGCACCACTCTCCAGCGATGGTAAATCGTAGACCAACCACGGGGATCCCGTTTTACAGAAAAAATCCACGTGACGAAAAAACGAAGGGTAAAAAACTTCCTTGACCCGATTGAGGTTCGGATAGGATTTTTTGGGTATGAAACTAACCAGTGACGGCTGAAAGCGGTCATAGCTGTAGAACTCACAGATACCTTCGTTTTGACTGGTTATGGCTCCCGTAACTCTAAACGAGCCAAGAGTTATGGCCCTCCGAAGAATCGATATCCACAGGGTGCAACATCTACGGTGCAAAGTGCAACATCCGTCCAAAATGACGAAACAGTGCCGTACGACCTTTAGAAAAGAGTGCATGGATTTGAAACATTGCAGTACCATGTTGCACCACTCTCCAGCGATGGTAAATCGTAGACCAGCCACGGGGATCCCGTTTTATAGAAAAAATCCACGTGACGAAAAAACGAAGGGTAAAAAACTTCCTTGACCCGATTGAGGTTCGGATAGGATTTTTTGGGTATGAAACTAACCAGTGACGGCTGAAAGCGGTCATAGCTGTAGAACTCACAGATACCTTCGTTTTGACTGGTTGTGGCTCCCGTAACTCTAAACAAGCCAAGAGTTATGGCCCTCCGAAGAATCGATATCCACAGGGTGCAACATCTACGGTGCAAGGTGCAACATCCGTCCAAAATGACGAAACAGTGCCTTACGACCTTTAGAAATGAGTGCATGGATTTGAAACATTGCAGTACCATGGTGCACCACTCTCCAGCGATGGTAAATCATAGACCAGCCACGGAGATCCCGTTTTATAGAAAAAATCCACGTGACGAAAAAACGAAGGGTAAAAAACTTCCATGACCCGATTGAGGTTCGGATAGGATTTTTGGGTATGAAACTAAACAGTGACGGCTGAAAGCTGTCATAGCTGTAGAACTCTCATATACCTTCGTTTTGACTGGTTATAGCTCTCGTAACTCTAAACGAGCCAAGAGTTATGGCCCTCCGAATAATCGATATCCACAGGGTGCAACATCTACGGTGCTAGGTGCAACATCCGCCCAAAATGACGAAACAGTGTCGTACAACCTTTATAAATGGGTGCATGGATTTGAAACGGTGCAGTACCATGGTGCACCACTCTCCAGCGATGGTAAATCATTGACCAGCCATGGGGATCCCGTTTTACAGAAAAAATCCACGTGACGAAAAAACGAAGGGTAAAAAACTTCCATGACCCGATTGAGGTTCGGATAGGATTTTTGGGTATGAAACTAAACAGTGACGGCTGAAAGCGGTCATAGCTGTAGAACTCTCATATACCTTCGTTTTGACTGGTTATGGCTCCCGTAACTCTAAACGAGCCAAGAGTTATGGCCCTCCGAAGAATCGATATCCACAGGGTGCAACATCTACGGTGCAAGGTGCAACATCCGTCCAAAATGACGAAACAGTGACGTACGACCTTTAGAAATGAGTGCATGGATTTGAAACATTGCAGTACCATGGTGCACCACTCTCCAGCGATGGTAAATCATAGACCAGCCACGGGGATCCCGTTTTACAGAAAAAATCCACGTGACGAAAAAACGAAGGGTAAAAAACTTCCACGACCCGATTGAGGTTCGGACAGGATTTTTTGGGTATGGAACTAACCTGTGACGGCTGAAAGCTGTCATTGCTGTAGAACTCACAGATACCTTCATTTTGACTAGTTGTGGCTCCCGTAACTCTAAACGAGCCAAGAGTTATGGCCCTCCGAAGAATCGATATCCAAAGGGTGCAACATTTACGGTGCAAGGTGCAACATCCGTCCAAAATGACGAAACAGTGCCTTACGACCTTTAGAAATGAGTGCATGGATTTGAAATATTGCAGTACCATGGTGCACCACTCTCCAGCGATGGTAAATCATAGACCAGCCACGGGGATCCCGTTTTATAGAAAAAATCCACGTGACGAAAAAACGAAGGGTAAAAAACTTCCTTGACCCGATTGAGGTGCGGATAGGATTTTTTGGGTATGAAACTAACCAGTGAAGGCTGAAAGCCGTCATAGCTGTAGAACCCACAGATACCTTTTTTTTGACTGGTTATGGCTCCCGTAACTCTAAAAGAGCCAAGAGTTATGGCCCTCCGAAGAATCGATTTCCACAGGGTGCAACATCTGCGGTGCAAGGTGCGACATCCATCCAAAATGACGAAACAGTGCCGTACGACCTTTAGAAATGAGTGCATGGATTTGAAACATTGCAATACCATAGTGCACCACTCTCCAGCGATGGTAAATCATAGACCAGCCAAGGGGATCCCGTTTTACAGAAAAAATCCACGTGACGAAAAAACGAAGGGTAAAAAACTTCCTTGACACGCTTGAGGTTCGGATAGGATTTTTTGGGTATGAAACTAACCAGTGACGGCTGAAAGCTGTCATAGCTGTAGAACTCACAGATACCTTCGTTTTGACTGGTTATTGCTCCCGTAACTCTAAATGTGCCAAGAGTTATGGCCCTCCGAAGAATCGATATCCACAGGGTGCAACATCTACGGTGCAAGGTGCAACATCCGTCCAAAATGACGAAACAGTGCCGTACGTCCTTTAGAAATGAGTGCATGGATTTGAAACATTGCAGTACCATGGTGCACCACTCTCCAGCGATGGTAAATCATAGACCAGCCATGGGGATCCCGTTTTACAGAAAAAATCCACGTGACGAAAAAACGAAGGGTAAAAAACTTCCTTGACTCGATTGAGGTTCGGATAGGATTTTTTGGGTATGAAACTAACCAGTGACGGCTAAAAGATGTCATATCAGTAGAATTCAAAGATACCTTCGTTTTGACTAGTTATGGCTCCCGTAACTCTAAACGAGCCAAGAGATATGGCCCTCCGAAGAATCGATATCCACAGGGTGCAACATCTACGGTGCAAGGTGCAACATCCGTCCAAAATGAAGAAACAGTGCCGTACGACCTTTGGAAATGATTGCATGGATTTGAAACATTGCAGTACCATGGTGCACCACTCTCCAGCGATGGTAAATCATAGACCAGCCACGGGGATCCCGTTTTACAGAAAAAATCCACGTGACGAAAAAACGAAGGGTAAAAAACTTCCTTGACCCGATTGAGGTTCGAATAGGATTTTTTGGGTATGAAACTAATCAGTGACGGCTAAAAGCCGTCATAGCTGTAGAACTCACAGATACCTTCGTTTTGACTGGTTATGGCTCCCGTAACTCTAAACGAGCCAAGAGTTATGGCCCTCCGAAGAATCGATATCCACAGGGTGCAACATCTACGGTGCAAGGTGCAACATCCGTCCAAAATGACGAAACAGTGCCGTACGACCTTTAGAAATGAGTGCATGGATTTGAAACATTGCAGTACCATGGTGCACCACTCTCCAGCGATGGTAAATCATAGACCAGCCACGGGGATCCCATTTTACAGAAAAAATCCACGTGACGAAAAAACAAAGGGTAAAAAACATCCATGACCCAGTTGAGGTTCGAATAGGATTTTTTGGGTATGAAACTAACCAGTGACGGCTGAAAGCTGTCATAGCTGTAGAACTCACAGATACCTTCGTTTTGACTGGTTATGGCTCCCGTAACTCTAAACGAGCCAAGAGTTATGGCCCTCCGAATAATCGATATCCATTGGGTGCAACATCTACGGTGCTAGGTGCAACATCCGTCCAAAATGACGAAACAGTGTCGTACAACCTTTAGAAATGGGTGCATGAATTTGAAACGGTGCAGTACCATGGTGCACCACTCTCCAGCGATGGTAACTCATAGACCAGCGACGGGGATCTCGTTTTACAGAAAAAATCCACGTGACGAAAAAACGAAGGGTAAAAAACTTCCATGACCCGATTGAGGTTCAGATCTTTAGAAATGAGTGCATGGATTTGAAACATTGCAGTACCATGGTGCACCACTCTCCAGCGATGGTAAATCATAGACCAGCCACGGGGATCCCGTTTTACAGAAAAAATCCACGTGACGAAAAAACGAAGGGTAAAAAACTTCCTTGACCCGATTGAGGTTCGGATAGGATTTTTTGGGTATGACACTAACCAGTGACGGCTGAAAGCCGTCATAGCTGTAGAACTCACAGATACCTTCGTTTTGACTGGTTATGGCCCGTAACTCTAAACGAGCCAAAAGTTTTGGCCCTCCGAACAATCGATATCCACAGGGTGCAACATCTACGGTGCAAGGTGCAACATCCATCCAAAATGACGAAACCGTGCCGTACGTCCTTCAGAAATGAGTGCATGGATTTGAAACATTGCAGTACCATGGTGAACCACTCTCCAGCGATGGTAAATCATAGACCAGCCATGGGGATCCCGTTTTATAGAAAAAATCCACGTGACGAAAAAACGAAGGGTAAAAAACTTCCTTGACCCGATTGAGGTTCGGATAGGTTTTTTTGGGTATGAAACTAACCAGTGACGGCTGAAAGCAGTCATAGCAGTAGAACTCAAAGATACCTTCGTTTTGACTGGTTATGGCTCCCGTAACTCTAAACGAGCCAAGAGTTATGGCCCTCCGAAGAATCGATATCCACAGGGTTCAACATCTACGGTGCAAGGTGCAACATCCGTCCAAAATGACGAAACAGTGCCGTACGACCTTTAGAAATGATTGCATGGATTTGAAACATTGCAGTACCATGGTGCACCACTCTCCAGCGATGGTAAATCATAGACCAGCCACGGGGATCCCGTTTTACAGAAAAAATCCACGTGACGAAAAAACGAAGGGTAAAAAACTTCCTTGACCCGATTGAGGTTCGGATAGGATTTTTTGGGTATGACACTAACCAGTGACGGCTGAAAGCCGTCATAGCTGTAGAACTCACAGATACCTTCGTTTTGACTGGTTATGGCCCGTAACTCTAAACGAGCCAAAAGTTTTGGCCCTCCGAACAATCGATATCCACAGGGTGCAACATCTACGGTGCAAGGTGCAACATCCATCCAAAATGACGAAACCGTGCCGTACGTCCTTCAGAAATGAGTGCATGGATTTGAAACATTGCAGTACCATGGTGAACCACTCTCCAGCGATGGTAAATCATAGACCAGCCATGGGGATCCCGTTTTATAGAAAAAATCCACGTGACGAAAAAACGAAGGGTAAAAAACTTCCTTGACCCGATTGAGGTTCGGATAGGTTTTTTTGGGTATGAAACTAACCAGTGACGGCTGAAAGCAGTCATAGCAGTAGAACTCAAAGATACCTTCGTTTTGACTGGTTATGGCTCCCGTAACTCTAAACGAGCCAAGAGTTATGGCCCTCCGAAGAATCGATATCCACAGGGTTCAACATCTACGGTGCAAGGTGCAACATCCGTCCAAAATGACGAAACAGTGCCGTACGACCTTTAGAAATGATTGCATGGATTTGAAACATTGTAGTACCATGGTGCACCACTCTCCAGCGATGGTAAATCATAGACCAGCCACGGGGATCCCGTTTTACAGAAAAAATCCACGTGACGAAAAAACGAAGGGTAAAAAACTTCCTTGACCCGATTGAGGTTCGGATAGGATTTTTTGGGCATGAAACTAACCAGTGGCGGCTAAAAGCCGTCATAGCTGTAGAACTCACAGATACCTTCATTTTGACTGGTTATGGCTCTCGTAACTCTAAACGAGCCAAGAGTTATGGCCCTCCGAAGAATCGAAATGCATAGGGTGCAACATCTACGGTGCAAGGTGCAACATCCGTCCAAAATGACGAAACAGTGCCGTACGACCTTTAGAAATGAGTGCATGGATTTGAAACATTGCAGTACCATGGTGCACCACTCTCCAGCGATGGTAAATCATAGACCAGCCACGGGGATCCCGTTTTACAGAAAAAATCCACGTGACGAAAAAACGAAGGGTAAAAAACTTCCTTGACCCGATTGAGGTTCGGATAGGATTTTTGGGTATGAAACTAACCAGTGACGGCTGAAAGATGTCATAGCAGTAGAACTCAAAGATACCTTCGTTTTGACAGGTTATTTCTCCCGTAACTCTAAACGAGCCAAGAGTTATGGCCCTCCGAAGAATCGATATCCACAGGGTGCAACATCTACGGTGCAAGGTGCAACATCCGTCCAAAATGACGAAACCGTGCCGTACGACCTTTAGAAATGAGTGCATGGATTTGAAACATTGCAGTACCATGGTGCACCACTCTCCAGCGATGGTAAATCATAGACCAGCCACGAGGATCCCGTTTTACAGAAAAAATCCACGTGACGAAAAAACGAAGGGTAAAAAACTTCCTTGACCCGATTAAGGTTCGGATAGGATTTTTTGGTATGAAACTAACCAGTGACGGCTGAAAGATGTCATAGCAGTAGAACTCAAAGATACCTTCGTTTTGACAGGTTATTGCTCCCGTAACTCTAAACGAGCCAAGAGTTATGGCCCTCCGAAGAATCGATATCCACAGGGTGCAACATCTACGGTGCAAGGTGCAACATCCGTCCAAAATGACGAAACCATGTCGTACGACCTTTAGAAATGAGTGCATGGAATTTAAACATTGCAGTACCATGGTGCACCACTCTCCAGCGATGGTAAATCATAGACCAGCCACGAGGATCCCGTTTTACAGAAAAAATCCACGTGACGAAAAAACGAAGGGTAAAAAACTTCCTTGACCCGATTGAGGTTCGGATAGGATTTTTGGGTATGAAACTAACCAGTGACGGCTGAAAGATGTCATAGCAGTAGAACTCAAAGATACCTTCGTTTTGACAGGTTATTGCTCCCGTAACTCTGAACGAGCCAAGAGTTATGGCCCTCCGAAGAATCGATATCCATTGGGTGCAACATCTACGGTGCTAGGTGCAACATCCGTCCAAAATGACGACACAGTGCCGTACAACCTTTAGAAATGGGTGCATGGATTTGAAACGGTGCAGTACCATGGTGCACCACTCTCCAGCGATGTTAAATCATAGACCAGCCACGGGGATCCCGTTTTACAGAAAAAATCCACGTGACGAAAAAACGAAGGGTAAAAAACTTCCTTGACCCGATTGAGGTTCGGATAGGATTTTTTGGGTATGAAACTAACCAGTGACGGCTGAAAGCCGTCATAGCTGTAGAACTCACAGATACCTTCGTTTTGACTGGTTATGGCTCCCGTAACTCTAAACGAGCCAAGAGTTATGGCCCTCCGAAGAATCGATATCCACAGGGTGCAACATCTACGGTGGAAGGTGCAACATCCGTCCAAAATGACGAAACAGTGCCGTACGACCTTTAGAAATGAGTGCATGGGTTTGAAACATTGCAGTACCATGGTGCACCACTCTCCAGCTTTGTTAAATCATAGACCAGCCACGGGGATCCCGTTTTACAGAAAAAATCCACGTGACGAAAAAACGAAGGGTAAAAAACTTCCTTGACCCGATTGAGGTTCGGATAGGATTTTTGGGTATGAAACTAACCAGTGACGGCTGAAAGATGTCATAGCAGTAGAACTCAAAGATACCTTCGTTTTGACAAGTTATTGCTCCCGTAACTCTAAACGAGCCAAGAGTTATGGCCCTCCGAAGAATCGATATCCACAGGGTGCAACATTTACGGTGCAAGGTGCAACATCCGTCCAAAATGACGAAACCGTGCCGTACGACCTTTAGAAATGAGTGCATGGATTTGAAACATTGCAGTACCATGGTGCACCACTCTCCAGCGATGGTAAATCATAGACTAGCCACGGGGATCCCGTTTTATAGAAAAAATCCACGTGACGAAAAAACGAAGGGTAAAAAACTTCCTTAACCCGATTGAGGTTCAGATAGGATTTTTGGGTATGAAACTAACCAGTGACGGCTGAAAGATGTCATAGCAGTAGAACTCAAAGATACCTTCGTTTTGACAGGTTATTGCTCCCGTAACTCTAAACGAGCCAAGAGTTATGGCCCTCCGAAGAATCGATATCCACAGGGTGCAACATCTACGATGCAAGGTGCAACATCCGTCCAAAATGACGAAACCGTGCCGTACGACCTTTAGAAATGAGTGCATGGATTTGAAACATTGCAGTACCATGGTGCACCACTCTCCAGCGATGGTAAATCATAGACCAGCCACGGGGATCCCGTTTTACAGAAAAAATCCACGTGACGAAAAAACGAAGGGTAAAAAACTTCCTTGACTCGATTGAGGTTCGGATAGGATTTTTTGGGTATGAAACTAACCAGTGACGGCTGAAAGATGTCATAGCAGTAGAATTCAAAGATACCTTCGTTTTGACTGGTTATGGCTCCCGTAACTCTAAACGAGCCAAGAGTTATGGCCCTCCGAAGAATCGATATCCACAGGGTGCAACATCTACGGTGCAAGGTGCAACATCCGTCCAAAATGACGAAACAGTGCCGTACGACCTTTGGAAATGATTGTATGGATTTGAAACATTGCAGTACCATGGTGCACCACTCTCCAGCGATGGTAAATCATAGACTAGCCACGGGGATCCCGTTTTACAGAAAAAATCCACGTGACGAAAAAACGAAGGGTAAAAAACTTCCTTGACCCGATTGAGGTTCGGATAGGATTTTTTGGGTATGAAACTAACCAGTGACGGCTAAAAGCCGTCATAGCTGTAGAACTCACAGATACCTTCGTTTTGACTGGTTATGGCTCCCGTAACTCTAAACGAGCCAAGAGTTATGGCTCTCCGAAGAATCGATATCCACAGGGTGCAACATCTACGGTGCAAGGTGCAACATCCGTCCAAAATGACGAAACAGTGTCGTACGACCTTTAGAAATGAGTGCATGGATTTGAAACATTGCAGTACCATGGTGCACCACTCTCCAGCGATGGTAAATCATAGACCAGCCACGGGGATCCCGTTTTACAGAAAAAATCCACGTGACGAAAAAACGAAGGGTAAAAAATCTTCCTTGACCCGATTGAGGTTTGGATAGGATTTTTTGGGTATGAAACTAACCAGTGAAGGCTGAAAGCTGTCATAGCTGTAGAACTCACAGATACCTTCGTTTTGACTGGTAATGGCTCCCGTAAGTCTAAACGAGCCAAGAGTTATGGCCCTCCGAAGAATCGATATCCACAGGGTGCAACATCTGCGGTGCAATGTGCAACATCCGTCCAAAATGACGAAACAGTGCCGTACGACCTTTAGAAATGAGTGCATTGATTTGAAACATTGCAGTACCATGGTGCACCACTCTCCAGCGATGGTAAATCGTAGACCAGCCACGGGGATCCCGTTTTACAGAAAAAATCCACGTGACGAAAAAACGAAGGGTAAAAAACTTCCTTGACCCGATTGAGGTTCGGATAGGATTTTTTGGGTATGAAACTAACCAGTGACGGCTGAAAGCGGTCATAGCTGTAGAACTCACAGATACCTTCGTTTTGACTGGTTATGGCTCCCGTAACTCTAAACGAGCCAAGAGTTATGGCCCTCCGAAGAATCGATATCCACAGGGTGCAACATCTACGGTGCAAAGTGCAACATCCGTCCAAAATGACGAAACAGTGCCGTACGACCTTTAGAAAAGAGTGCATGGATTTGAAACATTGCAGTACCATGTTGCACCACTCTCCAGCGATGGTAAATCGTAGACCAGCCACGGGGATCCCGTTTTATAGAAAAAATCCACGTGACGAAAAAACGAAGGGTAAAAAACTTCCTTGACCCGATTGAGGTTCGGATAGGATTTTTTGGGTATGAAACTAACCAGTGACGGCTGAAAGCGGTCATAGCTGTAGAACTCACAGATACCTTCGTTTTGACTGGTTGTGGCTCCCGTAACTCTAAACAAGCCAAGAGTTATGGCCCTCCGAAGAATCGATATCCACAGGGTGCAACATCTACGGTGCAAGGTGCAACATCCGTCCAAAATGACGAAACAGTGCCTTACGACCTTTAGAAATGAGTGCATGGATTTGAAACATTGCAGTACCATGGTGCACCACTCTCCAGCGATGTTAAATCATAGACCAGCCACGGAGATCCCGTTTTATAGAAAAAATCCACGTGACGAAAAAACGAAGGGTAAAAAACTTCCACGACCCGATTGAGGTTCGGATAGGATTTTTGGGTATGAAACTAAACAGTGACGGCTGAAAGCTGTCATAGCTGTAGAACTCTCATATACCTTCGTTTTGACTGGTTATAGCTCTCGTAACTCTAAACGAGCCAAGAGTTATGGCCCTCCGAATAATCGATATCCACAGGGTGCAACATCTACGGTGCTAGGTGCAACATCCGCCCAAAATGACGAAACAGTGTCGTACAACCTTTATAAATGGGTGCATGGATTTGAAACGGTGCAGTACCATGGTGCACCACTCTCCAGCGATGGTAAATCATTGACCAGCCACGGGGATCCCGTTTTACAGAAAAAATCCACGTGACGAAAAAACGAAGGGTAAAAAACTTCCATGACCCGATTGAGGTTCGGATAGGATTTTTGGGTATGAAACTAAACAGTGACGGCTGAAAGCGGTCATAGCTGTAGAACTCTCATATACCTTCGTTTTAACTGGTTATGGCTCCCGTAACTCTAAACGAGCCAAGAGTTATGGCCCTTCGAAGAATCGATATCCACAGGGTGCAACATCTACGGTGCAAGGTGCAACATCCGTCCAAAATGACGAAACAGTGACGTACGACCTTTAGAAATGAGTGCATGGATTTGAAACATTGCAGTACCATGGTGCACCACTCTCCAGCGATGGTAAATCATAGACCAGCCACGGGGATCCCGTTTTACAGAAAAAATCCACGTGACGAAAAAACGAAGGGTAAAAAACTTCCACGACCCGATTGAGGTTCGGACAGGATTTTTTGGGTATGGAACTAACCTGTGACGGCTGAAAGCTGTCACTGCTGTAGAACTCACAGATACCTTCATTTTGACTAGTTGTGGCTCCCGTAACTCTAAACGAGCCAAGAGTTATGGCCCTCCGAAGAATCGATATCCACAGGGTGCAACATTTACGGTGCAAGGTGCAACATCCGTCCAAAATGACGAAACAGTGCCTTACGACCTTTAGAAATGAGTGCATGGATTTGAAATATTGCTGTACCATGGTGCACCACTCTCCAGCGATGGTAAATCATAGACCAGCCACGGGGATCCCGTTTTATAGAAAAAATCCACGTGACGAAAAAACGAAGGGTAAAAAACTTCCTTGACCCGATTGAGGTGCGGATAGGATTTTTTGGGTATGAAACTAACCAGTGACGGCTGAAAGCTGTCATAGCTGTAGAACTCACAGATACCTTTTTTTGACTGGTTATGGCTCCCGTATCTCTAAAAGAGCCAAGAGTTATGGCCCTCCGAAGAATCGATTTCCACAGGGTGCAACATCTGCGGTGCAAGGTGCGACATCCATCCAAAATGACGAAACAGTGCCGTACGACCTTTAGAAATGAGTGCATGGATTTGAAACATTGCAATACCATAGTGCACCACTCTCCAGCGATGGTAAATCATAGACCAGCCAAGGGGATCCCGTTTTACAGAAAAAATCCACGTGACGAAAAAACGAAGGGTAAAAAACTTCCTTGACACGATTGAGGTTCGGATAGGATTTTTTGGGTATGAAACTAACCAGTGACGGCTGAAAGCTGTCATAGCTGTAGAACTCACAGATACCTTCGTTTTGACTGGTTATTGCTCCCGTAACTCTAAATGTGCCAAGAGTTATGGCCCTCCGAAGAATCGATATCCACAGGGTGCAACATCTACGGTGCAAGGTGCAACATCCGTCCAAAATGACGAAACAGTGCCGTACGACCTTTAGAAATGAGTGCATGGTTTTGAAACATTGCAGTACCATGGTGCACCACTCTCCAGCGATGGTAAATCATAGACCAGCCACGGGGATCTCGTTTTACAGAAAAAATCCACGTGACGAAAAAACGAAGGGTAAAAAACTTCCATGACCCGATTGAGGTTCGGATAGGATTTTTGGTTATGAAACTAAACAGTGACGGCTGAAAGCTATCATAGCTGTAGAACTCTCATATACCTTCGTTTTGACTGGTTACGGCTCCCGTAACTCTAAACGAGCCAAGAGTTATGGCCCTCCGAAGAATCGATATCCACAGGGTGCAACATCTACGGTGCAAGGTGCAACATCCGTCCAAAATGACGAAACAGTGCCGTACGACCTTTAGAAATGAGTGCATGGATTTGAAACATTGCAGTACCATGGTGCACCACTCTCCATCGATGGTAAATCATAGACCAGCCACGGGGATCCCGTTTTACAGAAAAAATCCACGTGACGAAAAAACGAAGGGTAAAAAACTTCCACGACCCGATTGAGGTTCGGACGGGATTTTTTGGGTATGGAACTAACCAGTGACGGCTGAAAGCTGTCATAGCTGTAGAACTCACAGATACCTTCGTTTTGACTTGTTGTGGCTCCCGTAACTCTAAACGAGCCAAGAGTTATGGCCCTCCGAAGAATCGATATCCACAGGGTGCAACATCTACGGTGCAAGGTGCAACATCCGTCCAAAATGACGAAACAGTGCCTTACGACCTTTAGAAATGAGTGCATGGATTTGAAACATTGCAGTACCATGGTGCACCACTCTCCAGCGATGGTAAATCATAGACCAGCCACGGGGATCCCGTTTTATAGAAAAAATCCACGTGATGAAAAAACGAAGGGTAAAAAACTTCCTTGACCCGATTGAGGTGCGGATAGGATTTTTTGGGTATGAAACTAACCAGTGACGGCTGAAAGCTGTCATAGCTGTAGAACTCACAGATACCTTCGTTTTGACTGGTTATGGCTCCCGTAACTCTAAAAGAGCCAAGAGTTATGGCCCTCCGAAGAATCGATTTCCACAGGGTGCAACATCTGCGGTGCAAGGTGCAACATCCGTCCAAAATGACGAAACAGTGCCGTACGACCTTTAGAAATGAGTGCATGGATTTGAAACATTGCAATACCATAGTGCACCACTCTCCAGCGATGGTAAATCATAGACCAGCTAAGGGGATCCCGTTTTACAGAAAAAATCCACGTGACCAAAAAACGAAGGGTAAAAAACTTCCTTAACCCGATTGAGGTTCGGATAGGATTTTTTGGGTACGAAACTAACCAGTGATGGCTGAAAGCTGTCATAGCTGTAGAACCCACAGATACCTTCGTTTTGACTGGTTATGGCTCCCGTAACTCTAAATGTGCCAAGAGTTATGGCCCTCCGAAGAATCGATATCCACAGGGTGCAACATCTACGGTGCAAGGTACAACATCCGTCCAAAATGACGAAACAATGCCTTACGACCTTTAGAAATGAGTGCATGGATTTGAAACATTGCAGTGCCATGGTGCATCACTCTCCAGCGATGGTAAATCATAGACCATCCACGAAGGGTAAAAAACTTCCATGACCCGATTGAGGTTCGGATAGGATTTTTGGGTATGAAACTAACCAGTGACGGCTGAAAGCTGTCATAGCTGTAGAACTCACAGATACATTCGTTTTGACTTGTTATGGCTCTCGTAACTCTAAACGAGCCAAGAGTTATGGCCCTCCGAAGAATCGATATCCACAGGGTGCAACATCTACGGTGCAAGGTGCAACATCCGTCCAAAATGATGAAACAGTGTCGTACGACCTTTAGAAATGAGTGCATTGATTTGAAACATTGCAGTACCATGGTGCACCACTCTCCAGCGATGGTAAATCATAGACCAGCCACGGGGATCCCGTTTTACAGAAAAAATCCACATGACGAAAAAACGAAGGGTAAAAAACTTCCTTGACCCGATTGAGGTTCGGATAGGATTTTTTGGATATGAAACTAACCAGTGATGGCTGAAAGCTGTCATAGCTGTAGAACTCACAGATACCTTCGTTTTGACTGGTTATGGCACCCGTAACTCTAAACGAGCCAAGAGTTATGGCCCTCCGAAGAATCGATATCCACAGGGTGCAACATCTACGGTGCAAGGTGCAACATCCGTCCAAAATGACGAAACATTGCCGTACGACCTTTAGAAATGAGTGCATGGATTTGAAACATTGCAGTGCCATGGTGCTCCACTCTCCAGCGATGGTAAATCATAGACCAGCCACGGGGATCCCGTTTTACAGAAAAAATCCACGTGATGAAAAAGCGAAGGGTAAAATACTTCCTTGACCCGATTGAGGTTCGGATAGGATTTTTTGGGTATGAAACTAACCAGTGACGGCTGAAAGCCGTCATAGCTGTAGAACTCACAGATACCTTCGTTTTGACTGGTTATGGCTCCCGTAACTCTAAACGAGCCAAGAGTTATGGCCCTCCGAAGAATCGATATCCACGGGGTGCAACATCTACGGTGCAAGATGCAACATCCGTCCAAAATGACGAAACAGTGCCGTACGACCTTTAGAAATGAGTGCATGGATTTGAAACATTGCAGTACCATGGTGCACCACTCTCCAGCGATGGTAAATCATAGACCAGCCACGGGGATCCCGTTTTACATAAAAAATCCACGTGACGAAAAAACGAAGGGTAAAATACTTCCTTGACCCGATTGAGGTTCGGATAGGA
Organism: Allium cepa; assembly: GCA_030765085.1. NCBI lineage: Eukaryota > Viridiplantae > Streptophyta > Magnoliopsida > Asparagales > Amaryllidaceae > Allium > Allium cepa. The sequence goes on along the minus strand of CM060943.1, from coordinate 27,554,700 downwards.
TTTTTTTGGTATGAAACTAACCAGTGACGGCTGAAAGCTGTCATAGCTGTAGAACTCACAGATACCTTCGTTTTGACAGGTTATGGCACCCGTAACTCTAAACGAGCCAAGAGTTATGGCCCTCCGAAGAATCGATATCCATAGGGTGCAATATCTACGGTGCAAGGTGCAACATCCGTCCAAAATGATGAAACAGTGCCGTACGACCTTTAGAAATGAGTGCATGGATTTGAAACATTGCAGTACAATGGTGCACCACTCTCCAGCGATGGTAAATCATAGACCAGCCAAGGGGATCCCGTTTTACAGAAAAATCCACGTGACGAAAAAACGAAGGGTAAAATACTTCCTTGACCCGATTGAGGTTCGGATAGGATTTTTTGGGTATGAAACTAACCAGTGACGGCTGAAAGCTGTCATAGCTGTAGAACTCACAGATACCTTCGTTTTGACTGGGTGTTGCTCCCGTAACTCTAAACGAGCCAAGAGTTATGGCCCTCCGAAGAATCGATATCCACAGGGTGCAACATCTACGGTGCAAGGTGCAACATCCGTCCAAAATGACGAAACAGTGCCGTACGACCTTTAGAAATGAGTGCATGGATTTGAAACATTGCAGTACCATGGTGCACCACTCTCCAGCGATGGTAAATCATAGACCAGCCACGGGGATCCCGTTTTACAGAAAAAATCCACGTGACGAAAAAACGAAGGGTAAAATACTTCCTTGACTCGATTGAGGTTCGGATAGGATTTTTTGGGTATGAAACTAACCAGTGACGGCTGAAAGCTGTCATAGCTGTAGAACTCACAGATACCTTCATTTTGACTGGGTGTTGCTCCCGTAACTCTAAAAGAGCCAAGTGTTATGGCCCTCCGAAGAATCGATATCCACAGGGTGCAACATCTACGGTGCAAGGTGCGATATCCGTCCAAAATGACGAAACAGTGCCGTACGACCTTTAGAAATGAGTGCATGTATTTGAAACATTGCAATACCATGGTGCACCACTCTCCAGGGATGGTAAATCATAGACCAGCCAAGGGGATCCCGTTTTTCAGAAAAAATCCACGTGAAGAAAAAACGAAGGGTAAAAAACTTCCTTGACCTGATTGAGGTTCGGATAGGATTTTTTGGGTATGAAACTTACCAGTGACAGCTGAAAGCTGTCATAGCTGTAGAACTCACAGATACCTTCGTTCTGACTGGTTATGGCTCCCGTAACTCTAAACGAGCCAAGAGTTTTGGCCCTCCGAATAATCGATATCCACAGGGTGCAACATCTACGGTGCTAGGTGCAACATCCGTCCAAAATGACGAAACAGTGCCGTACGACCTTTAGAAATGAGTGCATGGATTTGAAACATTGCAGTACCATGGTGCACCACTCTCCAGCGATGGTAAATCATAGACCAGCCACGGGGATCCCGTTTTTCAAAAAAAATCCACGTGACGAAAAAACGAAGGGTAAAAAACTTGCTTGACCCGATTGAGGTGCGGATAGGATTTTTTGGGTATGAAACTAACCAGTGACGGCTGAAAGCTGTCATGGCTGTAGAACTCACAGATACCTTCGTTTTGACTGGTTATGGCTCCCGTAACTCTAAAAGAGCCAAGAGTTATGGCCCTCCGAAGAATCGATTTCCACAGGGTGCAACATCTGCGGTGCAAGGTGCAACATCCGTCCAAAATGACGAAATAGTGCCGTACGACCTTTATAAATGAGTGCATGGATTTGAAACATTGCAATACCATAGTGCACCACTCTCCAGCGATGGTAAATCATAGACCAGCCAAGGGGATCCCGTTTTACAGAAAAAATCCACGTGACGAAAAAATGAAGGGTTAAAAACTTCCTTGACCCGATTGAGGTTCGGATAGGATTTTTTGGGTATGAAACTAACCAGTGACGGCTGAAAGCTGTCATAGCTGTAGAACCCACAGATACCTTCGTTTTGACTGGTTATGGCTCCCGTAACTCTAAATGTGCCAAGAGTTATGGCCCTCCGAAGAATCGATATCCACAGGGTGCAACATCTACGGTGCAAGGTACAACATCCGTCCAAAATGACGAAACAATGCCTTACGACCTTTAGAAATGAGTGCATGGATTTGAAACATTGCAGTACCATGGTCCACCACTCTCCAGCGATGGTAAATCATAGACCATCCACGAAGGGTAAAAAACTTCCATGACCCGATTGAGGTTCGGATAGGATTTTTGGGTATGAAACTAACCAGTGACGGCTGAAAGCTGTCATAGCTATAGAACTCACAGATACATTCGTTTTGACTGGTTATGGCTCCCGTAACTCTAAACGAGCCAAGAGTTATGGCCCTCCGAAGAATCGATATCCACAGGGTGCAACATCTACGGTGCAAGGTGCAACATCCGTCCAAAATGATGAAACAGTGTCGTACGACCTTTAGAAATGAGTGCATTGATTTGAAACATTGCAGTACCATGGTGCACCACTCTCCAGCGATGGTAAATCATAGACCAGCCACGGGGATCCCGTTTTACAGAAAAAATCCACGTGACGAAAAAACGAAGGGTAAAAAACTTCCTTGACCCGATTGAGGTTCGGATAGGATTTTTTGGGTATGAAACTAACCAGTGACGGCTGAAAGTGGTCATAGCTGTAGAACTCACAGATACCTTCGTTTTGACTGGTTATGGCACCCGTAACTCTAAACGAGCCAAGAGTTATGGCCCTCCGAAGAATCGATATCCACAGGGTGCAACATCTACGGTGCAAGGTGCAACATCCGTCCAAAATGACGAAACATTGCCGTACGACCTTTAGAAATGAGTGCATGGATTTGAAACATTGCAGTACCATGGTGCACCACTCTCCAGCGATGGTAAATCATAGACCAGCCACGGGGATCCCGTTTTACAGAAAAAATCCACGTGACGAAAAAACGAAGGGTAAAATACTTCCTTGACCCGATTGAGGTTCGGATAGGATTTTTTGGGTATGAAACTAACCAGTGACGGCTGAAAGCTGTCATAGCTGTAGAACTCACAGATACCTTCGTTTTGACTGGGTGTTGCTCCCGTAACTCTAAACGAGCCAAGAGTTATGGCCCTCCGAAGAATCGATATCCACAGGGTGCAACATCTACGGTGCAAGGTGCAACATCCGTCCAAAATGACGAAACAGTGCCGTACGACCTTTAGAAATGAGTGCATGGATTTGAAACATTGCAGTACCATGGTGCACCACTCTCCAGCGATGGTAAATCATAGACCAGCCACGGGGATCCCGTTTTACAGAAAAAATCCACGTGACGAAAAAACGAAGGGTAAAATACTTCCTTGACCCGATTGAGGTTCGGATAGGATTTTTTGGGTATGAAACTAACCAGTGACGGCTGAAAGCTGTCATAGCTGTAGAACTCACAGATACCTTCATTTTGACTGGGTGTTGCTCCCGTAACTCTAAACGAGCCAAGAGTTATGGCCCTCCGAAGAATCGATATCCACAGGGTGCAACATCTACGGTGCAAGGTGCAACATCCGTCCAAAATGACGAAACAGTGCCGTACGACCTTTAGAAATGAGTGCATGTATTTGAAACATTGCAATACCATGGTGCACCACTCTCCAGCGATGGTAAATCATAGACCAGCCACGGGGATCCCGTTTTTCAGAAAAAATCCACGTGACGAAAAAACGAAGGGTAAAAAACTTCCTTGACCCGATTGAGGTTCGGATAGGATTTTTTGGGTATGAAACTAACCAGTGACGGCTGAAAGCTGTCATAGCTGTAGAACTCACAGATACCTTCGTTTTGACTGGGTGTTGCTCCCGTAACTCTAAACGAGCCAAGAGTTATGGCCCTCCGAAGAATCGATATCCACAGGGTGCAACATCTACGGTGCAAGGTGCAACATCCGTCCAAAATGACAAAACAGTGCCATACGACCTTTAGAAATGAGTGCATGGATTTGAAACATTGCAGTACCATGGTGCACCACTCTGCAGCGATGGTAAATCATAGACCAGCCACGGGGATCCCGTTTTACAGAAAAAATCCACGTGACGAAAAAACGAAGGGTAAAATACTTCCTTGACCCGATTGAGGTTCGGATAGGATTTTTTGGGTATGAAACTAACCAGTGACGGCTGAAAGCTGTCATAGCTGTAGAACTCACAGATACCTTCATTTTGACTGGGTGTTGCTCCCGTAACTCTAAACGAGCCAAGAGTTATGGCCCTCCGAAGAATCGATATCCATAGGGTGCAACATCTACGGTGCAAGGTGCGATATCCGTCCAAAATGACGAAACAGTGCCGTACGACCTTTAGAAATGAGTGCATGTATTTGAAACATTGCAATACCATGGTGCACCACTCTCCAGCGATGGTAAATCATAGACCAGCCACGGGGATCCCGTTTTTCAGAAAAAATCCACGTGACGAAAAAACGAAGGGTAAAAAACTTCCTTGACCTGATTGAGGTTCGGATAGGATTTTTTGGGTATGAAACTTACCAGTGACAGCTGAAAGCTGTCATAGCTGTAGAACTCACAGATACCTTCGTTCTGACTGGTTATGGCTCCCGTAACTCTAAACGAGCCAAGAGTTATGGCCCTCCGAAGAATCGATATCCACAGGGTGCAACATCTACGGTGCAAGGTGCAACATCCGTCCAAAATGACGAAACAGTGTCGTACGTCCTTTAGAAATTAGTGCATGGATTTGAAACATTGCAGTACCATGGTGCACCATCTCCAGCGATGGTAAATCATAGACCAGCCACGGGGATCCCGTTTTACAGAAAAAATCCACGTGACGAAAAAACGAAGGGTAAAAAACTTCCTTGACCCGATTGAGGTGCGGATAGGATTTTTTGGGTATGAAACTAACCAGTGACGGCTGAATGCTTTCATAGCTGTAGAACTCATAGATACCTTCGTTTTGACTGGTTATGGCTCCCGTAACTCTAAAAGATCCAAGAGTTATGGCCCTCCGAAGAATCGATTTCCACAGGGTGCAACATCTGCGGTGCAAGGTGCAACATCCGTCCAAAATGACGAAACAGTGCCGTACGACCTTTAGAAATGAGTGCATGGATTTGAAACATTCCAATACCATAGTGCACCACTCTCCAGCGATGGTAAATCATAGACCAGCCAAGGGGATCCCGTTTTACAGAAAAAATCCACGTGACGAAAAAACGAAGGGTAAAAAACTTCCTTGACCCGATTGAGGTTCGGATAGGATTTTTTGGGTATGAAACTAACCAGTAACGGCTGAAAGATGTCATAGCTGTAGAACCCACAGATACCTTTGTTTTGACTGGTTATGGCTCCCGTAACTCTAAATGTGCCAAGAGTTATGGCCCTCCGAAGAATCGATATCCACAGGGTGCAACATCTACGGTGCAAGGTACAACATCCGTCCAAAATGACGAAACAATGCCTTACGACCTTTAGAAATGAGTGCATGGATTTGAAACATTGCAGTACCATGGTGCACCACTCTCCAGCGATGGTAAATCATAGACCATCCACGAAGGGTAAAAAACTTCCATGATCCGATTGAGGTTCGGATAGGATTTTTGGGTATGAAACTAACCAGTGACGGCTGAAAGCTGTCATAGCTATAGAACTCACAGATACATTCGTTTTGACTGGTTATGGCTCCCGTAACTCTAAACGAGCCAAGAGTTATGGCCCTCCGAAGAATCGATATCCACAGGGTGCAACATCTACGGTGCAAGGTGCAACATCCGTCCAAAATGATGAAACAGTGTCGTACGACCTTTAGAAATGAGTGCATTGATTTGAAACATTGCAGTACCATGGTGCACCACTCTCCAGCGATGGTAAATCATAGACCAGCCACGGGGATCCCGTTTTACAGAAAAAATCCACGTGACGAAAAAACGAAGGGTAAAAAACTTCCTTGACCCGATTGAGGTTCGGATAGGATTTTTTGGGTATGAAACTAACCAGTGACGGCTGAAAGCTGTCATAGCTGTAGAACTCACAGATACCTTCGTTTTGACTGGTTATGGCACCCGTAACTCTAAACGAGCCAAGAGTTATGGCCCTCCGAAGAATCGATATCCACAGGGTGCAACATCTACGGTGCAAGGTGCAACATCCGTCCAAAATGACGAAACATTGCCGTACGACCTTTAGAAATGAGTGCATGGATTTGAAACATTGCAGTACCATGGTGCACCACTCTCCAGCGATGGTAAATCATAGACCAGCCACGGGGATCCCGTTTTACAGAAAAAATCCACGTGACGAAAAAACGAAGGGTAAAATACTTCCTTGACCCGATTGAGGTTCGGATAGGATTTTTTGGGTATGAAACTAACCAGTGACGGCTGAAAGCTGTCATAGCTGTAGAACTCACAGATACCTTCGTTTTGACTGGGTGTTGCTCCCGTAACTCTAAACGAGCCAAGAGTTATGGCCCTCCGAAGAATCGATATCCACAGGGTGAAACATCTACGGTGCAAGGTGCAACATCCGTCCAAAATGACGAAACAGTGCCGTACGACCTTTAGAAATGAGTGCATGGATTCGAAACATTGCAGTACCATGGTGCACCACTCTCCAGCGATGGTAAATCATAGACCAGCCACGGGGATCCCGTTTTACAGAAAAAATCCACGTGACGAAAAAACGAAGGGTAAAATACTTCCTTGACCCGATTGAGGTTCGGATAGGATTTTTTGGGTATGAAACTAACCAGTTACGGCTGAAAGCTGTCATAGCTGTAGAACTCACAGATACCTTCATTTTGACTGGTTGTTGCTCCCGTAACTCTAAACGAGCCAAGAGTTATGGCCCTCCGAAGAATCGATATCCATAGGGTGCAACATCTACGGTGCAAGGTGCGATATCCGTCCAAAATGACGAAACAGTGCCGTACGACCTTTAGAAATGAGTGCATGTATTTGAAACATTGCAATACCATGGTGCACCACTCTCCAGCGATGGTAAATCATAGACCAGCCACGGGGATCCCGTTTTTCAGAAAAAATCCACGTGACGAAAAAACGAAGGGTAAAAAACTTCCTTGACCTGATTGAGGTTCGGATAGGATTTTTTGGGTATGAAACTTACCAGTGACAGTTGAAAGCTGTCATAGCTGTAGAACTCACAGATACCTTCGTTCTGACTGGTTATGGCTCCCGTAACTCTAAACGAGCCAAGAGTTATGGCCCTCCGAAGAATCGATATCCACAGGGTGCAACATCTACGGTGCAAGGTGCAACATCCGTCCAAAATGACGAAACAGTGTCGTACGTCCTTTAGAAATTAGTGCATGGATTTGAAACATTGCAGTACCATGGTGCACCATCTCCAGCGATGGTAAATCATAGACCAGCCACGGGGATCCCGTTTTACAGAAAAAATCCACGTGACGAAAAAACGAAGGGTAAAAAACTTCCTTGACCCGATTGAGGTGCGGATAGGATTTTTTGGGTATGAAACTAACCAGTGACGGCTGAATGCTGTCATAGCTGTAGAACTCACAGATACCTTCGTTTTGACTGGTTATGGCTCCCGTAACTCTAAAAGAGCCAAGAGTTATGGCCCTCCGAAGAATCGATTTCCACAGGGTGCGACATCTGCGGTGCAAGGTGCAACATCCGTCCAAAATGACGAAACAGTGCCGTACGACCTTTAGAAATGAGTGCATGGATTTGAAACATTGCAATACCATAGTGCACCACTCTCCAGTGATGGTAAATCATAGACCAGCCAAGGGGATCCCGTTTTACAGAAAAAATCCACGTGACGAAAAAACGAAGGGTAAAAAACTTCCTTGACCCGATTGAGGTTCGGATAGGATTTTTTGGGTATGAAACTAACCAGTGACGGCTGAAAGCTGTCATAGCTGTAGAACCCACAGATACCTTCGTTTTGACTGGTTATGGCTCCCGTAACTCTAAATGTGCCAAGAGTTATGGCCCTCCGAAGAATCGATATCCACAGGGTGCAACATCTACGGTGCAAGGTACAACATCCGTCCAAAATGACGAAACAATGCCTTACGACCTTTAGAAATGAGTGCATGGATTTGAAACATTGCAGTACCATGGTGCACCACTCTCCAGCGATGGTAAATCATAGACCATCCACGAAGGGTAAAAAACTTCCATGATCCGATTGAGGTTCGGATAGGATTTTTGGGTATGAAACTAACCAGTGACGGCTGAAAGCTGTCATAGCTATAGAACTCACAGATACATTCGTTTTGACTGGTTATGGCTCCCGTAACTCTAAACGAGCCAAGAGTTATGGCCCTCCGAAGAATCGATATCCACAGGGTGCAACATCTACGGTGCAAGGTGCAACATCCGTCCAAAATGATGAAACAGTGTCGTACGACCTTTAGAAATGAGTGCATTGATTTGAAACATTGCAGTACCATGGTGCACCACTCTCCAGCGATGGTAAATCATAGACCAGCCACGGGGATCCCGTTTTACAGAAAAATTCCACGTGACGAAAAAACGAAGGGTAAAAAACTTCCTTGACCCGATTGAGGTTCGGATAGGATTTTTTGGGTATGAAACTAACCAGTGACGGCTGAAAGCTGTCATAGCTGTAGAACTCACAGATACCTTCGTTTTGACTGGTTATGGCACCCGTAACTCTAAACGAGCCAAGAGTTATGGCCCTCCGAAGAATCGATATCCACAGGGTGCAACATCTACGGTGCAAGGTGCAACATCCGTCCAAAATGACGAAACATTGCCGTACGACCTTTAGAAATGAGTGCATGGATTTGAAACATTGCAGTACCATGGTGCACCACTCTCCAGCGATGGTAAATCATAGACCAGCCACGGGGATCCCGTTTTACAGAAAAAATCCACGTGACGAAAAAACGAAGGGTAAAATACTTCCTTGACCCGATTGAGGTTCGGATAGGATTTTTTGGGTATGAAACTAACCAGTGACGGCTGAAAGCTGTCATAGCTGTAGAACTCACAGATACCTTCATTTTGACTGGGTGTTGCTCCCGTAACTCTAAACGAGCCAAGAGTTATGGCCCTCCGAAGAATCGATATCCAGAGGGTGCAACATCTACGGTGCAAGGTGCGATATCCGTCCAAAATGACGAAACAGTGCCGTACGACCTTTAGAAATGAGTGCATGTATTTGAAACATTGCAATACCATGGTGCACCACTCTCCAGCGATGGTAAATCATAGACCAGCCACGGGGATCCCGTTTTTCAGAAAAAATCCACGTGACGAAAAAACGAAGGGTAAAAAACTTCCTTGACCCGATTGAGGTTCGGATAGGATTTTTTGGGTATGAAACTAACCAGTGACTGCTGAAAGCTGTCATAGCTGTAGAACTCACAGATACCTTTGTTTTGACAGGTTATGGCACCCGTAACTCTAAACGAGCCAAGAGTTATGGCCCTCCGAAGAATCGATATCCATAAGGTGCAACATCTACGGTGCAAGGTGCAACATCCGCCCAAAATGACGAAACAGTGTCGTACGACCTTTAGAAATGAGTGCAAGGATTTGAAACATTGCAGTACCATGGTGCACCACTCTCCAGCGATGGTAAATCATAGACCAGCCACGGGATCCCGTTTTACAGAAAAAATCCACGTGACGAAAAAACGAAGGGTAAAATACTTCCTTGACCCGATTGAGGTTCGGATAGGATTTTTTGGGTATGAAACTAACCAGTGACGGCTGAAAGCTGTCATAGCTGTAGAACTCACAGATACCTTCGTTTTGACTGGGTGTTGCTCCCGTAACTCTAAACGAGCCAAGAGTTATGGCCCTCCGAAGAATCGATATCCACAGGGTGCAACATCTACGGTGCAAGGTGCAACATCCGTCCAAAATGACGAAACAGTGCCGTACGACCTTTAGAAATGAGTGCATGGATTTGAAACATTGCAGTACCATGGTGCACCACTCTCCAGCGATGGTAAATCATAGACCAGCCACGGGGATCCCGTTTTACAGAAAAAATCCACGTGACGAAAAAACGAAGGGTAAAATACTTCCTTGACCCGATTGAGGTTCGGATAGGATTTTTTGGGTATGAAACTAACCAGTGACGGCTGAAAGCTGTCATAGCTGTAGAACTCACAGATACCTTCATTTTGACTGGGTGTTGCTCCCGTAACTCTAAACGAGCCAAGAGTTATGGCCCTCCGAAGAATCGATATCCACAGGGTGCAACATCTACGGTGCAAGGTGCGATATCCGTCCAAAATGACGAAACAGTGCCGTACGACCTTTAGAAATGAGTGCATGTATTTGAAACATTGCAATACCATGGTGCATCACTCTCCAGCGATGGTAAATCATAGACCAGCCACGGGGATCCCGTTTTTCAGAAAAAATCCACGTGACGAAAAAACGAAGGGTAAAAAACTTCCTTGACCTGATTGAGGTTCGGATAGGATTTTTTGGGTATGAAACTTACCAGTGACAGCTGAAAGCTGTCATAGCTGTAGAACTCACAGATACCTTCGTTCTGACTGGTTATGGCTCCCGTAACTCTAAACGAGCCAAGAGTTATGGCCCTCCGAATAATCGATATCCACAGGGTGCAACATCTACGGTGCTAGGTGCAACATCCGTCCAAAATGACGAAACAGTGCCGTACGACCTTTAGAAATGAGTGCATGGATTTGAAACATTGCAGTACCATGGTGCACCACTCTCCAGCGATGGTAAATCATAGACCAGCCACGGGGATCCCGTTTTTCAGAAAAAATCCACGTGACGAAAAAACGAAGGGTAAAAAACTTGCTTGACCCGATTGAGGTTCGGATAGGATTTTTTGGGTATGAAACTTACCAGTGACAGCTGAAAGCTTTCATAGCTGTAGAACTCACAGATACCTTCATTTTGACTGGTTATGGCTCCCGTAACTCTAAACGAGCCAAGAGTTATGGCTCTCCGAATAATCGATATCCACAGGGTGCAACATCTACGGTGCTAGGTGCAACATCCGTCCAAAATGACGAAACAGTGCCGTACAACCTTTAGAAATGGGTGCATCGATTTGAAACGGTGCAGTACCATGGTGCACCACTCTCCAGCGATGGTAACTCATAGACCAGCCACGGGGATCTCGTTTTACAGAAAAAATCCACGTGATGAAAAAACGAAGGGTAAAAAACTTCCATGACCCGATTGAGGTTCGGATCTTTAGAAATGAGTGCATGGATTTGAAACATTGCAGTACCGTGGTGCACCACTCTCCAGCGATGGTAAATCATAGACAAGCCACGGGGATCCCGTTTTACAGAAAAATCCACGTGACGAAAGAACGAAGGGTAAAAAACTTCCTTGACCCGTTTGAGGTTCGGATAGGATTTTTTGGGTACGACACTAACCAGCGACGGCTGAAAGCCATCATAGCTGTAGAACTCAAAGATACCTTTGTTTTGACTGGTTATGGCCCGTAACTCTGAACGAGCCAAAAGTTATGGCCCTCCGAAGAATCGATATCCACAGGGTGCAACATCTACGGTGCAAGGTGCAACATCCGTCCAAAATGACGAAACAGTGTCGTAAGACCTTTAGAAATGAGTGCATGGATTTGAAACATTGCAGTACCATGGTGCACCACTCTCCAGCGATGGTAAATCATAGACCAACCACGGGGATCCCGTTTTACAGAAAAAATCCACATGACGAAAAAACGAAGGGTAAAAAACTTCCTTGACCCGATTGAGGTTCGAATAGGATTTTTTGGGTATGAAACTAACCAGTGACGGCTGAAAGCTTTCATAGCTGTAGAACTCACAGATACCTTCGTTTTGACTGGTAATGGCTCCCGTAACTCTAAACGAGCCAAGAGTTATGGCCCTCCGAAGAATCGATATCCACAGGGTGCAACATCTACAGTGCAAGGTGCAACATCCGTCCAAAATGACGAAACAGTGCCGTACGACCTTTAGAAATGAGTGCATGGATTTGAAACATTGCAGTACCATGGTGCACCACTCTCCAGCGATGGTAAATCATAGACCAGCCAAGGGGATCCCGTTTTACAGAAAAAATCCACGTGACGAAAAAACGAAGGGTAAAAAACTTCCTTGACCCGATTGAGGTTCGGATAGGATTTTTTGGGTATGAAACTAACCAGTGACGGCTGAAAGCGGTCATAGCTGTAGAACTCACAGATACCTTCGTTTTGACTGGTTATGGCTCCCGTAACTCTAAACGAGCCAAGAGTTATGGCCCTCCGAAGAATCGATATCCACAGGGTGCAACATCTACGGTGCAAGGTGCAACATCCGTCCAAAATGACGAAACAGTGTCGTACGACCTTTAGAAATGAGTGCATGGATTTGAAACATTGCAGTACCATGGTGCACCACACTCCAGCGATGGTAAATCATAGACCAGCCACGGGGATCCCGTTTTACAGAAAAAATCCACGTGACGAAAAAACGAAGGGTAAAAAACTTCCTTGACCCGATTGAGGTTCGGATTGGATTTTTTGGGTATGAAACTAACCAGTGACGGCTGAAAGCCGTCATAGCAGTAGAACTCAAAGATACCTTCGTTTTGACTGGTTATGGCTCCCGTAACTCTAAACGAGCCAAGAGTTATGGCCCTTCGAAGAATCGATACCCACAGGGTGCAACATCTACGGTGCAAGGTGCAACATCCGTCCAAAATGACGAAACAGTGCCTTACGACCTTTAGAAATGAGTGCATGGATTTGAAACATTGCAGTGCCATGGTGCACCACTCTCCAGCGATGGTAAATCATAGACCAGCCACGGGGATCCCGTTTTACAGAAAAAATCCACGTGACGAAAAAACGATGGGTAAAAAACTTCCATGACCCAATTGAGGTTCGGATAGGATTTTTGTGTATGAAACTAACCAGTGACGGCTGAAAGCTGTCATAGCTGTAGAACTCATAGATACCTTCGTTTTGACTGGTTATGGCTCCCATAACTCTAAACGAGCCAAGAGTTATGGCCCTCCGAAGAATCGATATCCACAGGGTGCAACATCTACGGTGCAAGGTGCAAGATCCGTCCAAAATGACGAAACAGTACCGTACGACCTTTAGAAATGAGTGCATGGATTTGAAACATTGCAGTACCATGGTCCACCACTCTCCAGCGATGGTAAATCATAGACCAGCCACGGGGATCCCGTTTTACAGAAAAAATCCACGTGACGAAAAAACGAAGGGTAAAAAACTTCCTTGACCCGATTGAGGTTCGGATAGGATTTTTTGGGTATGAAACTAACCAGTGACGGCTGAAAGCGGTCATAGCTGTAGAACTCACAGATACCTTCGTTTTGACTGGTTATGGCTCCCGTAACTCTAAACGAGCCAAGAGTTATGGCCCTCCGAAGAATCGATATCCACAGGGTGCAACATCTACGGTGCAAGGTGCAACATCCGTCCAAAATGACGAAACAGTGCCTTACGACCTTTAGAAATGAGTGCATGGATTTGAAACTTTGCAGTACCATGATGCACTCTCCAGCGATGGTAAATCATAGACCAGCCACGGGGATCCCGTTTTACAGAAAAAATCCACGTGACGAAAAAACGAAGGGTAAAAAACTTCCTTGACCCGATTGAGGTTCGGATAGGATTTTTTGGGTATGAAACTAACCAGTGATGGCTGAAAGCTGTCATAGCTGTAGAACCCACAGATACCTTCGTTTTGACTGGTTATGGCTCCCGTAACTCTAAATGTGCCAAGAGTTATGGCCCTCCGAAGAATCGATATCCACAGGGTGCAACATCTACGGTGCAAGGTACAACATCCGTCCAAAATGACGAAACAATGCCTTACGACCTTTAGAAATGAGTGCATGGATTTGAAACATTGCAGTACCATGGTGCACCACTCTCCAGCGATGGTAAATCATAGAGCGTCCACGAAGGGTAAAAAACTTCCATGACCCGATTGAGGTTCGGATAGGATTTTTGGGTATGAAACTAACCAGTGACGGCTGAAAGCTGTCATAGCTATAGAACTCACAGATACATTCGTTTTGACTGGTTATGGCTCCCGTAACTCTAAACGAGCCAAGAGTTATGGCCCTCCGAAGAATCGATATCCACAGGGTGCAACATCTACGGTGCAAGGTGCAACATCCGTCCAAAATGATGATACAGTGTCGTACGACCTTTAGAAATGAGTGCATTGATTTGAAACATTAGAGTACCATGGTGCACCACTCTCCAGCGATGGTAAATCATAGACCAGCCACGGGGATCCCGTTTTACAGAAAAAATCCACGTGACGAAAAAACGAAGGGTAAAAAACTTCCTTGACCCGATTGAGGTTCGGATAGGATTTTTTGGGTATGAAACTAACCAGTGACGGCTGAAAGCTGTCATAGCTGTAGAACTCACAGATACCTTCGTTTTGACTGGTTATGGCACCCGTAACTCTAAACGAGCCAAGAGTTATGGCCCTCCGAAGAATCGATATCCATAGGGTGCAACATCTACGGTGCAAGGTGCAACATCCGTCCAAAATGACGAAACATTGCCGTACGACCTTTAGAAATGAGTGCATGGATTTGAAACATTGCAGTACCATGGTGCACCACTCTCCAACGATGGTAAATCATAGACCAGCCACGGGGATGCCGTTTTACAGAAAAATCCACGTGACGAAAAAACGAAGGGTAAAATACTTCCTTGACCCGATTGAGGTTCGGATAGGATTTTTTGGGTATGAAACTAACCAGTGACGGCTGAAAGCTATCATAGCTGTAGAACTCACAGATACCTTCGTTTTGACTGGGTGTTGCTCCCGTAACTCTAAACGAGCCAAGAGTTATGGCCCTCCGAAGAATCGATATCCACAGGGTGCAACATCTACGGTGCAAGGTGCAACATCCGTCCAAAATGACGAAACAGTGCCGTACGACCTTTAGAAATGAGTGCATGGATTTGAAACATTGCAGTACCATGGTGCACCACTCTCCAGCGATGGTAAATCATAGACCAGCCACGGGGATCCCGTTTTACATAAAAATCCACGTGACGAAAAAACGAAGGGTAAAACACTTCCTTGACCCGATTGAGGTTCGGATAGGATTTTTTGGGTATGAAACTAACCAGTGACTGCTGAAAGCTGTCATAGCTGTAGAACTCACAGATACCTTCGTTTTGACAGGTTATGGCACCCGTAACTCTAAACGAGCCAAGAGTTATGGCCCTCCGAAGAATCGATATCCATAGGGTGCAACATCTACGGTGCAAGATGCAACATCCGTCCAAAATGACGAAACAGTGCCGTACGACCTTTAGAAATGAGTGCATGGATTTCAAACATTGCAGTACCATGGTGCACCACTCTCCAGCGATGGTAAATCATAGACCAGCAACGGCGATCCCGTTTTACAGAAAAAATCCACGTGACGAAAAAACGAAGGGTAAAATACTTCCTTGACCCGATTGAGGTTCGGATAGGATTTTTTGGGTATGAAAATAACCAGTGACGGCTGAAAGCTGTCATAGCTGTAGAACTCACAGATACCTTCGTTTTGACTGGGTGTTGCTCCCGTAACTCTAAACGAGCCAAGAGTTATAGCCCTCCGAAGAATCGATATCCACAGGGTGCAACATCTACGGTGCAAGGTGCAACATCCGTCCAAAATGACGAAACAGTGCCGTACGACCTTTAGAAATGAGTGCATGGATTTGAAACATTGCAGTACCATGGTGCACCACTCTCCAGCGATGGTAAATCAGAGACCAGCCACGGGGATCCCGTTTTACAGAAAAAATCCACGTGACGAAAAAACGAAGGGTAAAATACTTCCTTGACCCGATTGAGGTTCGGATAGGATTTTTTGGGTATGAAACAAACCAGTGACGGCTGAAAGCTGTCATAGCTGTAGAACTCACAGATACCTTTATTTTGACTGGGTGTTGCTCCCGTAACTCTAAACGAGCCAAGAGTTATGGCCCTCCGAAGAATCGTTATCCACAGGGTGCAACATCTACGGTGCAAGGTGCGATATCCGTCCAAAATGACGAAACAGTGCCGTACGACCTTTAGAAATGAGTGCATGTATTTGAAACATTGCAATACCATGGTGCACCACTCTCCAGCGATGGTAAATCATAGACCAGCCACGGGGATCCCGTTTTTCAGAAAAAATCCACGTGACGAAAAAACGAAGGGTAAAAAACTTCCTTGACCCGATTGAGGTTCGGATAGGAATTTTTGGGTATGAAACTAACCAATGACGGCCGAAAGCGGTCATAGCTGTAGAACTCATAGATACCTTCGTTTTGACTGGTTATGGCTCCCGTAACTCTAAACGAGCCAAGAGTTATGGCCCTCCGAAGAATCGATATCCACAGGGTGCAACATGTACGGTGCAAGGTGCAACTTCCGTCCAAAATGACGAAACAGTGCCTTACGACCTTTAGAAATGAGTGCATGGATTTGAAACTTTGCAGTACCATGATGCACCACTCTCCGGCGATGGTAAATCATAGACCAGCCACGGGGATCCCGTTTTACAGAAAAAATCAACGTGACGAAAAAACGAAGGGTAAAAAACTTCCTTGACCCGATTGAGGTTCGGATAGGATTTTTTGGGTATGACACTAACCAGTGACGGCTGAAAACCGTCATAGCTGTAGAACTCACAGATACTTCATTTTGACTGGTTATGGCTCCCGTAACTTTAAATGAGCCAAAAGTTATGGCCCTCCGAAGAATCGATATCCACAGGGTGCAACATCTACGGTGCAAGGTGCAACATCCGTCCAAAATGACGAAACAGTGCCGTACACCTTTAAAAATGAGTGCATGGATTTGAAACATTGCAGTACCATGGTGCACCACTCTCCAGCGATGGTAAATCATAGACCAGCCAAGGGGATCCCGTTTTACAGAAAAAATCCACGTGACGAAATAACGAAGGGTAAAAAACTTCCTTGACCCGATTGAGGTTCGGATAGGATTTTTTGGGTATGAAACTAACCAGTGACTGTTGAAAGCTGAGCTAGCTGTAGAACTCACAGATACCTTCGTTTTGACTGGTTATGGCTCCCGTAACTCTAAACGAGCCAAGAGTTATGGCCCTCCGAAGAATCAATATCCACAGGGTGCAACATCTACGGTGCAAGGTGCAACATCCGTCCAAAATGACGAAACAGCGCCGTACGACCTTTAGAAATGAGTGCATGGTTTTGAAACATTGCAGTACCACGGTGCACCACTCTCCAGCGATGGTAAATCATAGACCAGCCACGGGGATCCCGTTTTACAGAAAAAATCCACGTGACGAAAAAACAAAGGGTAAAAAACTTCCGTGACCCGATTGAGGTTCGGATAGGATTTTTGGGTATGAAACTAAACAGTGACGGCTGAAAGCTGTCATAGCTGTAGAACTCACATATACTGGTTATGGCTCCCGTAACTCTAAACGAGCCAAGAGTTATGGCCCTCCGAAGAATTGATATCTACAGGGTGCAACATCTACGGTGCAAGGTGCAACATCCGTCCAAAATGACGAAACAGTGTCGTACGACCTTTAGAAATGAGTGCATGGATTTGAAACATTGCAGTACCATGGTGCACCACTCTCCAGCGATGGTAAATCATAGACCAGCCACGGGGATCCCGTTTTACAGAAAAAATCCACGTGACGAAAAAACGAAGGGTAAAAAACTTCCACGATCCGATTGAGGTTCGGACAGGATTTTTTGGGTATGGAACTAACCAGTGACGGCTGAAAGCTGTCTTAGCTGTAGAACTCACAGATACCTTCATTTTGACTGGTTGTGGCTCCCGTAACTCTAAACGAGCCAAGAGTTATGGCCCTCCGAAGAATCGATATCCACAGGGTGCAACATCTACGGTGCAAGGTGCAACATCCGTCCAAAATGACGAAACAGTGCCTTACGACCTTTAGAAATGAGTGGATGGATTTGAAACATTGCAGTACCATGGTGCACCACTCTCCAGCGATGGTAAATCATAGACCAGCCATGGGGATCCCGTTTTATAGAAAAAATCCACATGACGAAAAAACGAAGGGTAAAAAACTTCCTTGACCCGATTGAGGTGCGGATAGGATTTTTTGGGTATGAAACTAACCAGTGACGGCTGAAAGCCGTCATAGCTGTAGAAATCACAGATACCTTCGTTTTGACTGGTTATGGCTCCCGTAACTCTAAAAGAGCCAAGAATTATGTCCCTCCGAAGAATCGATTTCCACAGGGTGCAACATCTGCGGTGCAAGGTGCAACATCCATCCAAAATGACGAAACAGTGCCGTACGACCTTTAGAAATGAGTGCATGGATTTGAAACATTGCAATACCATAGTGCACCACTCTCTAGCGATGGTAAATCATAGACCAGCCAAGGGGATCCCGTTTTACAGAAAAAATCCACGTGACGAAAAAACGAAGGGTAAAAAACATCCTTGACCCGATTGAGGTTCGGATAGGATTTTTTGGGTATGAAACTAACCACTGACGGCTGAAAGCTGTCATAGTTGTAGAACTCACAGATACCTTCGTTTTGACTGGTTATGGCTCCCGTAACTCTAAATGTGCCAAGAGTTATGGCCCTCTGAAGAATCGATATCCACAGGGTGCAACATCTACGGTGCAAGGTGCAACATCCGTCCAAAATGACGAAACAATGCCTTACGACCTTTAGAAATGAGTGCATGGATTTGAAACATTGCAGTACCATGGTGCACCACTCTCCAGCGATGGTAAATCATAGACCAGCCACGAAGGGTAAAAAACTTCCATGACCCGATTGAGGTTCGGATAGGATTTTTGGGTATGAAACTAACTGGTGACGGCTGAAAGCTGTCATAGCTATAGAACTCACAGATACATTCGTTTTGACTGGTTATGGCTCTCGTAACTCTAAACGAGCCAAGAGTTATGGCCCTCCGAAGAATCGATATCCATAGGGTGCAACATCTACGGTGCAAGGTGCAACATCCGTCCAAAATGATGAAACAGTGCCGTACGACCTTTAGAAATGAGTGCATGGATTTGAAACATTGCAGTACCATGGTGCACCACTCTCCAGCGATGGTAAATCATAGACCAGCCACGGAGATCCCGTTTTACAGAAAAAATCCACGTGACGAAAAAACGAAGGGTAAAAAACTTCCTTGACCCGATTGAGGTTCGGATAGGATTTTTTGGGTATGAAACTAACCAGTGACGGCTGAAAGCTGTCATAGCTGTAGAACTCACAGATATCTTCGTTTTGACTGGGTGTTGCTCCCGTAACTCTAAACGAGCCAAGAGTTATGGCCCTCCGAAGAATCGATATCCACAGGGTGCAACATCTACGGTGCAAGGTGCAATATCCTTCCAAAATGACGAAACAGTGCCGTACGTCTTTTAGAAATGAGTTCATGTATTTGAAACATTGCAGTACCATGGTGCACCACTCTCCAACGATGGTAAATCATAGACCAGCCACGGGGATCCTGTTTTAAAGAAAAAATCCACGTGACGAAAAAACGAAGGGTAAAAAACTTCCTTGACCCGATTAAGGTTCGGATAGGATTTTTTGGGTATAAAACTAACCAGTGACGGCTGAAAGCGGTCATAGCTGTAGAACTCACAGATACCTTTGTTTTGACTGGTTATGGCACTAGTAACTCTAAACGAGCCAAGAGTTATGGCCCTCCGAAGAATCGATATCCACAGGGTGCAACATCTACGGTGCAAGGTGCAACATCCGTCCAAAATGACGAAACAGTGTCGTACGACCTTCAGAAATGAGTGCATGGATTTGAAACATTGCAGTACAATGGTGCACCACTCTCCAGCGATGGTAAATCATAGACCAGCCACGGGGATCCCGTTTTACAGAAAAAATCCACGTGACGAAAAAACGAAGGGTAAAATACTTCCTTGACCCGATTGAGGTTCGGATAGGATTTTTTGGGTTTGAAACTAACCAGTGACGGCTGAAAGCGGTCATAGCTGTAGAACTCACAGATACCTTCGTTTTGACTGGTTATGGCTCCCGTAACTCTAAATGTGCCAAGAGTTATGGCCCTCCGAAGAATAGATATCCACAGGGTGCAACATCTACGGTGCAAGGTGCAACATCCGTCCAAAATGACGAAACAGTGCCTTACGACCTTTAGAAATGAGTGCATGGATTAGAAACATTGCAGTACCATGGTGCACCACTATCCAGCGATGGTAAATCATAGACCAGCCACGGGGATCCCGTTTTACAGAAAAAATCCACGTGACGAAAAAACGAAGGGTAAAAAACTTCCATGACCCGATTGAGGTTCGGATAGGATTTTTGGGTATGAAACTAACCAGTGACAGCTGAAAGCTGTCACAGCTATAGAACTCACAAATACATTCGTTTTGACTGGTTATGGCTCCCGTAACTCTAAACGAGCCAAGAGTTATGGCCCTCCGAAGAATCGATATCCACAGGGTGCAACATCTACGGTGCAAGGTGCAACATCCGTCCAAAATAACGAAACAGTGCCGTACGACCTTTAGAAATGAGTGCATGGATTTGAAACATTGCAGTACCATGGTGCACCACTCTCCAGCGATGGTAAATCATAAACCAGCCACGGGGATCCCGTTTTACAGAAAAAATCCACGTGACGAAAAAACGAAGGGTAAAAAACTACATTGACCCGATTGAGGTTCGGATAGGATTTTTTGGGAATGAAACTAACCAGTTACGGCTGAAAGCTGTCATAGCTGTAGAACTCATAAATACCTTCGTTTTGACTGGTTATGGCACCCGTAACTCTAAACGAGCCAAGAGTTATGGCCCTCCGAAGAATCGATATCCACAGGGTGCAACATCTACGGTGCAAGGTGCAACATCCGTCCAAAATGACAAAACAGTGCCGTATGACCTTTAGAAATGAGTGCATGGATTTGAAACATTGCAGTACCGTGGTGAACCACTCTCCAGCGATGGTAAATCATAGACCAGCCACGGGGATCCCGTTTCACGGAAAAAATCCACGTGACGAAAAAACGAAGGGTAAAAAACTTCCATGACCCGATTGAGGTTCGGATAGGATTTTTGGGTATGAAACTAACCAGTGACGGCTGAAAGCTGTCGTAGCTGTAGAACGCACAGATACCTTCGTTTTGACTAGTTATGGCTCCCGTAACTCTAAACGAGCCAAGAGTTATGGCCCTACGAAGCATCGATATCCACAGGGTGCAACATCTACGGTGCAAGGTGCAACGTCCGTCCAAAATGACGAAACAGTGCCGTACGACCTTTAGAAATGGGTGCATGGATTTGAAACGGTGCATTACCATGGTGCACCACTCTCCAGCGATGGTAACTCATAGACCAGCCGTGTGGATCTCGTTTTACAGAAAAAATCCACGTGACGAAAAAACGAAGGGTAAAAAACTTCCACGACCTGATTGAGGTTCAGATCTTTAGAAATGAGTGCATGTATTTGAAACATTGCAGTACCATGGTGCACCACTCTGCAGCGATGGTAAATCATAGACCAGCCACGGGGATCCCATTTTACAGAAAAAATCCACGTGACGAAAAAACGAAGGTTAAAAAACTTCCTTGACCCGATTGAGGATTTGAAACATTGCAGTACCATGGTGCACCACTCTCCAGCGATGGTAAATCATAGACCAGCCACGGGGATCCCGTTTTACAGAAAAAATCCACGTGACGAAAAACGAAGGGTACAAGAATCCCATGACCCGATTGAGGTTCGGATAGGATTTTTTGGGTATGAAACTAACCAGTTGTTATCCCGCTTTTTGGCAAAGCCGCGATACCAAAAGATCGATCGAAAACGAAGGACAGTTCGCCTCAGAGTTTGATCGTACTTCCTTTCTCCATGGATATCACTGAATTTTATCCGAGTCCAGATTGAGCCACAATTGATAGGACACGACAAGAAAGACCACAGGAGTCAGCATTTCAAATTTCAAGTCAATCCGAGTTCGTATGCTCAAGTTATGATCGGTTCAACTTGGAGGGGACACACTGGTTTCGAACCCACCATAATGGGTGTCTTCGAAACCATCACCATGCACCATTCGAAACCATCACTTCGAACCCATCAGGTTCGAAACCATCACCTTCGAAACCCTCGGGATGCCTCGGGTTCGAACCCATCAAGTCCACACCTACCAAGTTCATAACAATGGGCCTCGAATCCATCAGAGAGTAGCTGGTTCGAATCCATACTCGGCTGCCTTATTTCGAAACCATCGGACATGCATGCTTCGAACCCATCCCTGAAGTCATGTTCGAACCCATCCATGATGCCATGTACGAACCCATCCTTTGTTGCCTTATTCGAACCCACTGGGTCAACCAACATGTCTTCTATCGGTTCGAAATCACCGAGATATACGGAGTCGAAGCGGTCAACACGGAGTGAAGGCCGGATCGATTCGAAGTTTGCGCTCCACGTCACCATGAAGTCGCGTGCCATGATGGATTCAAAACCATCGTTTCGAATACAGGGGTTTGAACCAAACAGCCGTGCCATGAACATTATTTCGAACCCATCATATCTCCTAATCTACTGATCCAAATGCCATGAAACTTTCACAGATGCTTGCATACATGTTGAAGAATGTCCACGCCAAATTTCACCTCGATTGGATGAATTCTTGATCGGTTCGAATGGAGTTCGAACCGATGCCAAAGTGGGCCCAAACTTCCCGAGACCGTACGTGTGGGCCCCCTCACGTGCCAGAAGTGGTCTCCCGAGTTTTCAGCGAAATATCGGCAGCCTACACCTATAAATAGAGCTCCAGGGCCAATAGAAAAAGGACCTTCGGGATCTTCTGACTCTCAAGCGCCCAGACTCTGCCGGATTGACATCTCCATCATAATTTCACTACTGATTTTGAATTCCCAGTAGTAACTTGCTGTTGATTGCTGTAACAACTTGTAAACATTGAAAGAGAATCAATAAAATATCAAAAAACTTCGCAGTGGACGTAGGCGACACGCCGAACCACTATAAATCGCTTGTCTACGCATTTTCTTTACTGTTGATTGGAGTTTTTGTTAGATATTATTCATATTCAGCGATTTCTAAAGGTTAGAAAAAATCCACGTGACCCGATTGAGGTTCGGATAGGATTTTTTGGGTATGAAACTAACCTATGACGGCTGAAAGCTGTCATAGCTGTAGAACTCACAGATACCTTCGTTTTGACTGGTTATGGATCCCGTAACTCTAAATGAGCCAAGAGTTATGGCCCTTGGAAGAATCGATATCCACAGTGTGCAACATCTACGGTGCAAGGTGCAACATCCGTCCAAAATGACGAAACAGTGCCGTACGACCTTTAGAAATGAGTGCATGGATTTGAAACATTGCAGTACCATGGTGCACCACTCTCCAGCGATGGTAAATCATAGACCAGCCACGGGGATCCCGTTTTACAGAAAAAATCCACGTGACGAAAAACGAAGGGTACAAGATTCCCATGACCCGATTGAGGTTCGGATAGGATTTTTTGGGTATGAAACTAACCAGTGACGGCTGAAAGCTGTCATAGCGGTAGAACTCACAGATACCTTCGTTTTGACTGGTTATGGCTCCCGTAACTCTAAACGAGCCAAGAGTTATGGCCCTCCGAAGAATCGATATCCACAGTGTGCAACATCTACGGTGCAAGGTGCAACATCCGTCCAAAATGACGAAACAGTGCCGTACGACCTTTAGAAATGAGTGCATGGATTTGAAACATTGCAGTACCATGTGCACCACTCTCCAGCGATGGTAAATCATAGACCAGCAATGGGGATCCCGTTTTACAGAAAAAATCCACGTGACGAAAATCGAAGGGTACAAGAATCCCATGACCCGATTGAGGTTCGGATAGGATTTTTGGGTATGAAACTAACCAGTGAAGGCTAAAAGCTGTCATAGCTGTAGAACTCACAAATACCTTCGTTTTGACTTGTTATGGCTCCCGTAACTCTAAACGAGCCTAGAGTTATGGCCCTCCGAAGAATCGATATCCACAGGGTGCAACATCTACGGTGCAAGGTGCAACATCCTTCAAAAATGACGAAACAGTGTCGTACGACCTTTAGAAATGAGTGCATGTATTTTAAACATTGCAGTACCATGGTGCACCACTCTCCAGTGATGGTAAATCATAGACCAGCCACGGGGATCCCGTTTTACAGAAAAAATCCACGTGACGAAAAAACGAAGGGTAAAAAACTTCCTTGACCCGATTGAGGTTCGGATAGGATTTTTTGGGTATGAAACTAACCAGTGACGGCTGAAAGCTGTCGTAGCTGTAGAACTCACAGATACCTTCGTTTTGACTGGTTATGGCTCCCGTAACTCTAAACGAGCCAAGAGTTATGGCCCTTCGAAGAATCGATATCCACAGGGTGCAACATCTACGGTGCAAGGTGCAACATCCGTCCAAAATGACGAAACAGTGTCGTACGACCTTTAGAAATGAGTGCATGGATTTGAAACATTGCAATACCATGGTGCACCACTCTCCAGCGATGGTAAATCATAGACCAGCCACGGGGATCCCGTTTTAAAGAAAAAATCCACGTGATGAAAAACGAAGGGTACAAGAATCCCATGAACCAAACGAGGTTCGGATAGGATTTTTTGGGTATGAAACTAACCAGTGACGGCTGAAAGCCCTCATAGCTGTAGAACTCACAGATACCTTCGTTTTGACTGGTTATGGCTCTCGTAACTCTAAACGAGCCAAGAGTTTTGGCCCTCCGAAGAATCGATATCCACAGTGTGCAACATCTACGGTGCAAGGTGCAACATCCGTCCAAATTGACGAAATAGTGCCGTACGACCTTTAGAAATGAGTGCATGGATTTGAGACATTGTAGTACCATGGTGCACCACTCTCCAGCGATGGTAAATCATAGACCAGCCACGGGGATCCCGTTTTACAGAAAAAATCCACGTGACGAAAAACGAAGGGTACAAGAATCCCATGACCCGATTGAGATTCGGATAGGATTTTTTGGGTATGAAACTAACCAGTGAAGGCTAAAAGCTGTTATAGCTGTAGAACTCACAGATACCTTCATTTTGACTGGTTATGGCTCCCGTAACTCTAAACGAGGCAAGAGTTATGGCCCTCCGAAGAATCGATATCCACAGGGTGCAACATCTACGGTGCAAGGTGCAACATCCGTCCAAAATGACGAAACAGTGCCGTACGGCCTTTAGAAATGAGTGCATGTATTTGAAACATTGCAGTACCATGGTGCACCACTCTGCAGTGATGGTAAATCATAGACCAGCCACGGGGATCCCGTTTTACAGAAAAAATCCACGTGACGAAAAAACGATGGGTAAAAAACTTCCTTGACCCGATTGAGGTTCGGATAGGATTTTTTGGGTATGAAACTAACCAGTGACGGCTGAAAGCGGTCATAGCTGTAGAACTTACAGATACCTTCATTTTGACTGGTTATGGCTCCCGTAACTCTAAACGAGCCAAGAGTTATGGCCCTCCGAAGAATCGATATCCACAGGGTGCAACATCTACGGTGCAAGGTGCAACATCCGTCCAAAATGACGAAACAGTGCCGTACGACCTTTAGAAATGAGTGCATGGATTTGAAACATTGCATTACCATGGTGCACCACTCTCCAGCGATGGTAAATCATAGACCAGCCACGGGGATCCCGTTTTACAGAAAAAATCCATGTGACGAAAAACGAAGGGTACAAGAATCCCATGACCCGATTGAGGTTCGGATAGGATTTTTTGGGTATGAAACTAACCAGTAGTTATCCCGCTTTTTGGCAAAGCCGCGATACCAAAAGATCGATCAAAAACGAAGGACAGTTCGCCTCAGAGGTTGATCGTACTTCCTTTCTCCATGGATATCACTGAATTTTATCCTAGTCCAGATTGAGCCACAATTGATAGGACATGACAAGAAAGACCACAGGAGTCAGCATTTCAAATTTCAAGTCAATCCGAGTTTGTATGCTTAAGTTATGATCAGTTCAACTTGGAGGGGACACACTGGTTTCGAACCCACCATGATGGGTGTCTTCGAAACCATCACCATGCACCATTCGAAACCATCACTTCGAACCCATCAGGTTCGAAACCATCACCTTTGAAACCCTCGGGATGCCTCAGGTTCGAACCCATCAAGTCCACACCTACCAAGTTCATAACAATGGGCCTCGAATCCATCAGAGAGTAGCTGGTTCGAATCCATACTCGGCTGCCTCATTTCGAAACCATCGGACATGCATGCTTCGAACCCATCCCTGAAGTCATGTTCGAGCCCATCCATGATGCCATGTTCGAACCCATCCTGTGTAGCCTTATTCGAACCCACTGGGTCAACCAACATGTCTTCTATCGGTTCGAAATCACCGAGATATACGGAGTCGAAACGGTCAACACGGAGTGAAGTCCGGATCGATTCGAAGTTTGCGCTCCACGTCACCACGAAGTCGCGTGCCATGATGGATTCGAAACCATCGTTTCGAATACAGGGGTTCGAACCAAACAGCCGTGCCATGAACATTATTTCGGACCCATCATATCTCCTAATCTACTGATCCAAATGCCATGAAACTTTCACAGATGCTTGCATACATGTTGAAGAATGTCCACGCCAAATTTCACCTCGATTGGATGAATTCTTGATCGGTTCGAATGGAGTTCGAACCGATGCCAAAGTGGGCCCAAACTGTAACGACCCGTATTTTACATATCGATGGATCGTAGAATTTACAGGTCGTTAGTGTTGTTTGTGGTGTTCCTAGCCTGAGTCGTATTGGGAGATAACTCGTGTGTTAAGTGATGAGTCATGACCGACTCATAGAGGGCCGACTCATAGTTAGGTCGTGTACGAGTTACGACTCATAGGTTAGGTGTTTAAGTCGTTTGACCGAGTCATAGGAGTAACCGACTCATAAGGGTTAACGAGTTACGACTCAAGACTGGGACGAGTTAGTAGATGGGACCGGGTTAAGCTCTTCACCGACTTATGGGCTAGCGAGTCAACGGTATATGTGAGTTAACGAGTTAGTGTGTGTGGAGCGACTTAAGGGGATAAGCCGTAGGCGAGTCAAGGTGGTGAGCGACTCATAGGACAACCGACTCATGTATTGGACCAACCCATAGAATGGGACAACTTAAGGAAGTTGCCGACTCATGGTAGTAGCCGACTTAAGGCTTAGACGACTTAAGGTTGTAGCGGCTTATAGGGTTTAACGGTTTATAGGATCTAAGGCTTAAGTCGTACACGGCTTATGGTGGTAGGGTGTATAATTGAGTCGTTAGGGACGACTCATGGGATGAGTCGTGAGTCGTCACAGGTTGAGTCGTGTTAAAGCATGAGTCGTTGAGTCGTGTGAGTCGTTAGAAGGCTTGGGTCTGAGTCGTATGTCACTAGGTCGTAAGCCGTGGAGATGTGTTGAGTCGTAGGTCGGCTTGTATCTTAGGGCGTGTATGCTTTGAGTCGTATACGAGCTAGGGTGTTGAGTCGGCTAGGAGATGAGTCGTTGGGGGTGTTGAGTCGTTGGTCGTGGGTCTGATGAGTCGGCAACGACTCATGGGCGGACGACTCATGGGGTGTTCAGCCTATAAATAGAGGGGTTCGGCTCACTTTTTGGCACCGGTTTTTGAAGCGACGAAGTGCTGCCATTTTGAAGACTTGTCTACAACATTTCTTCATCTTCTTTTCTCCATTCTAATCTAGATCTAACATCCATCCAAGATCGAAGATCGAGATCGAAGATCCAAGTGCCAAAGTTGAAGATCTTCATCCGTTCGAGCTAGATTTCATCGATTGAAGCGAGATATTGCCGGATCAAGCTTTGATCTCCGCTGTCCAGATCTGAAGCGTTTAGTTTTCAAGGTGTTTGGGTGATTTGGTGAGTGGTAGTTATCTCTCACGCGGACCCAAAGGAGTGTATTGGATTGGTAGTTAGTTTATGTGTTTGAAATAGCGTTTTCTCGCATTTTCCTAAAGTCTGCATGTAGATCCATCATTTTTGAAGATGTTTACTTATGCAAGTTTATTTAACAAGTGTTAGAGACAAAACCCATGTTTTATATTTGATAGATCTATGCTAAAAACCTATGAATCATGCATGTTGGACTTTTGCTCGTTTATTTACGAAATTGCCATTATTGTTGATATTACTTGTTAGATCTTGTTTGAATGCTTGATTGTTTGTATTGATGATTGATTTGGATTGTTTCAAGTTAGCTAGTGGTTGATTTGGAACAAGTTGATTCGAGATGATTCAAAAGCTAAGTGGAAAGGCTCTTGAATGTTGAAAGCTGCCTATGACATATGAAGCGGACGTGGAAGCTCATATGGATGGATTCGATGACGATGGTCTTTGCCATGATGCGAGGAAGCAAAGCATGAGATCGAGATGGAACTTTGCTATGGTGCGATGAAGCAAAGTGTGATGTTAAGATGGGACGGGTCATGATGACGTTCCAAGATGAGAGACTTTGCTATGATGTGATGAGGCAAGACATATGTTGTGATGGGACGGGTCACGATGACGTTCCAAGCACGGGTCATGACGACGTGCAAAGTTATAACTCGGTGATGCGGTCCGGGTTGGGGTGGATAATGGTTAGCTTGAGAGGCGCTTGAGCTAGAATGGAAATAGTCGTCGAGGAGGATGACTAGGAGGCTAAGATCTCATCGTTGTTGAAGGTTCTAGCATACTCAAAGCAAGGGTACGTTGGAACGGGTCACGATGACGTTCCAGGCACGGGTCACGATGACGTGCTAGTACTCTGGGCTGATGCGTTCGGCTTAGGCACGGGTCACGATGACGTGCGGAGTTATGTCTAGACCGGGGTTACCATTAGCCCTTGACAGGTGGTCATTCAACTAACGGTGATATCAAGGCAATGATAACAGTGAAAGCCAGAGTCATGGATGTTTGGTTGTATTATCATTCGGCCTCAAGAGTGGTGTTTTCTGGGTGCTTATCTGATCTTGGTTTAGGCCTTGGGGGTTTGTATTTGGAAAGCATCACCCTTGACTCGAGTGATTCATGCTTTACTATAATTATCTGCTATGTTATGTTTGCTTCTCCTTAGTGTGTGTCTAGGGGCTATCACTGTGAGAAGAGGTGGAGTGGGATGGTTTGGTTCCTATTCCTTTTATCCCTTATGCTCTTTTGGTATGTTTGATAGTTAATTTACTGCTCACTAAGACTTTGTCTGACTCAAGGTTTTATGTCTCCTCTTATTACCTTGGGCTGTTCATCCATGTTGGGATGGGCAGACTAGGTAGCAGGTGACAGGTGCTGTGCTTAGAGTTCTCCGCTGATGATGACGAAGGCGAGCAGGAGGCTATGCATATTATTTCTTATATGTACTGGGTATCCGCTGCTGTATTTGATGAGTGTTTTGTAGTGAGGTCTTGATGTATGGATTTATTGAGATGATTGTATAAAACTACTGTGATGCTTATATGATGATTTTCTGTTATGAGGCTTCACTATATATTTCTCTATTGTATTTTATCCATGCGCTGTGAGCTACGATAGAGATTCTGCGATTTTATTTTACCCTGACTATCGTCCATGGCTGCCTTGCACACTTTTCAGCGCATTTTTCCCTTGTTTTGGTGCGGGAGTCATGGGCGGTCGTCACATTTGGTATCAAAGCTTTGGTTAATCGATTTTAGCCAACGCTCGCTGACGTAACTACGTAAGAGAGACGTAATTGTATTTTGATGGATGATTACTATATATAGTATAGTAGTTTAGAAGGATTTGAACTCCTTATGCAGTTGTTTCTTAAGGTGTTCTAATCATTCTTTTTACAGATATTAAGAATGAGTCGAAGTGAGAGACAAGCTGCGAGGGAAGGTCGAGCTGCTAGGGAAGCTGTTGATTATGGAGCTATGTTTGAAGCTATGATGACTTCTATTATGAGAAGGGTACCAGCTTCAGGATCTTCTATGGATGTGGGAGTTCAAGTCCAGGCTCCAAGGCCGGTGGATTTTGCCAAGCTTTGTAAGGATTATACTTCTCTCGGGGGAAAAGCTTTCTTGGGAACGGAGTCGACTATTGAGGTGCAGAGATGGATTGATGCATGTCGAAGGATTTTTGGTGATTTGGGAATTGATGATGCAACCAAGAGGAAGCTTGCATCGAGACAACTTCGTGGGAGAGCTGCTGATTGGTGGAATTCTATTACCATCGATACACCAGAAGAAGAGATTACTTGGGAGCAATTCCAAGTTAGATTTGAGGCCAAGTTCATCTCCACTGTTCAGAAGTCTGCTCTGTTCAAGAGGTTTGTAGAGCTCAAGCAAGGTGGGAGGCCTGTTCTTGAGTATATTTCTGAGTTCTAAGCTTTGTCTAAGTATGCCAGATCATATATTGATTCTCCCTATCAAAAGAATGAAAAGTTTGTGACTGGTTTGGATGCTTATCTGGGAAGGCAGTTAGTGGATCATCTGGACGATCCATTTGAGAAGCTTGTGGAGAAAGCCTTGAGGCATGAGAGTTTGTTCCCTAAGGAAAGTTCTGTTGTTGCTGTAACCAGGGAAGGATCTAGACCACAGCAGAATGGTAATAAGAAGAGGAAGCAGCAACAGCAGAAAGGTAAGGATGGCCAGAAGAAGCCAAAGGGCGAAGTGACCTGCTATAACTGCCGACAGAAGGGTCATCTCTCCCGGGATTGTAAGAATCCAAAGGTGCAGTTGAAGTGCCACAACTGTGATAAGCTGGGACACATCAAGAAGGACTGTCCTGAGCCGAGGAAAGATAGGCAGGTTGTGCAAGCTTATGCTTTGGAAGCTGTGCCGTCATCTTCAAGAGTTCCTACTGCTGAAGAGAAGGGGAAGAATGTGGTGGTTCAAGGTACTCTTTCCATTTGTGGTGTTCCAGTTAGAGTGTTGTTTGATACTGGAGCGTCGCATTCTTTTGTTTGTGATGATTTGATAGGCCGGTTAGGTTTGAAACCGGATATTGTTGATAGGCCATTGGTTGTGACTAATCCAGTGGGGGGTTCGTCATGTTTGTGTATGATATGCCGTGGTCTAGTTGTGTCGAGTCATGATTGCTCGTTTGTTTGTGATTGCTTTGTTCTGAACTTTGCGGGGTTCGGAATTATTTTGGGTATGGACTGGCTTAGGAAGTATGCGGCTAGGATTGATTGTGAGAGGCTTGAGGTGACAGTCGGAAATGTGGATGGGCGAAAGGTTGTGATACGATGTAAGCATGAGGAAGGCGTCTTCATGAGCTTCATGTATTCGCTGGTTGTTCCACGGGATGGACTGTCATCGGTGCCTATTGTGAATGGATTTGAGGATGTCTTTGACGAAGTCAAAGGGTTGCCGCCGCATAGGGAGATCGAGTTTCGTATCGATCTAGTTGAGGGAGGCAGACCTGTTGTGATGCCTCTTAGGCGGATGGCACCGAGGGAGCAGCAAGAGCTGAAGGTGCAAGTTGATGACCTTTTGCGGAAAGGATTCATTCGGAGAAGTGTGTCCGAATGGGGTGCGCCAGTTGTGTTCGCAACCAAAGCGGATGGATCGTTAAGGTTGTGTGTTGATTATCGTGAGCTGAATAAGGTGACTAAGAAGAACAAGTATCCATTGCCGAGAATAGATGACTTGTTTGATCAGCTTCACGAGGCTAAGGTGTTTTCTCAGATGGATTTGGCAACGGGATTTCACAAGTTGAGAGTGGCGAAGGATAGTGTGCCGAAGACTGCTTTCAGGACACCATCCGGTTTTTATGAGTGGCTGGTAATGCCGTTTGGATTAACTAACGCGCCAGCATATTTTGTGGATCTTATGAATAGAGTATTCAGAGATTAGTTGAATAAGTTCGTGCTTGTGTTCGTGGATGATATTTTGGTTTATTCCAGAACTGAGGAAGAGCACAAGACGCACTTGAGGATTGTTTTGGAAATCTTGCGGAAACATCAGCTGAAGGCTAAGTTTTCGAAGTGTCACTTCTGGAAGAGTGAAGTGAGGTTCTTAGGTCATGTTATCTCTGGAAATGGAATAGCGGTTGATCCCGCTAAGGTGGCAGCGATCCAGGATTGGGTTAGACCTAAGAATGCATCTGATGTGAGAAGTTTTCTTGGATTAGCAGGATATTATCGTCGGTTTATCAAAGACTTTTCTAAGATAGCTGCACCATTAACAGGATTGACGAAAAAGAACCAAGTGTTCAGATGGGATGATAAGTGTGAGCAAGCTTTCATAATCCTGAAAGAGCGACTGACGAGTGCTCCTGTTTTGACTATTCCAAGTGGGAATGATGAGATGGTGGTTTACACCGATGCATGTGGCACTGGACTTGGAGCAGTGCTAATGCAGAAGGATAAAGTTGTTGCGTATGCTAGTCGACAACTGAAGCCGCATGAAAGGAATTATCCGACTCATGATTTGGAGTTAGCGGCGATTGTGTTTGCTTTGAAGATGTGGAGACACTATCTATTGGGAGTTAGATTCGAGTTGTTTACAGATCATAAGTCGTTGAAGTATCTGTTCTCCCAAAAGGATTTGAATCTTCGACAGCAACGGTGGCTAGAGTTCCTAGCATCTTATGATTTTGGTATAGCCTATACTCCGGGAAAAGGTAACGCAGTGGCTGATGCGTTAAGTCGAAGACATGCAGGTTTGGGAGCCATGTTTTCGGAGTGGAAGAGTCTCGAGTATTTGGTTGAGTTTGATTTCAGGCCTAGAGGTGAATTGGAACCTGAGATGTTGGCAAACTTATCGATAAGGCCTACTCTTGTGGAAAGGATTGGTGAGAGCCAAAGGCGAGACGATAAGCTTGTCAAGATTATTCGTGACTTGGAATCTGGATTGGAACCGGAGAAGGATAAAGGATTCGAGGTCGATCGAGAGGGTTGGCTTCGAAAGCAAGGACGATTGGTTGTTCCCGATGTAGATGGATTGAGAGATGAAGTTCTGAGGGAAAGTCATCACTCGAAGTTGACAATTCATCCAGGTGGAAATAAGATGTATCAGGATATGAAGAGAACTTATTACTGGGAAGGTATGAAGAAAGATGTTGGAAGTTTTATTTCCAAGTGTATGAACTGCCAGTTGGTGAAAGCTGAGCAGAAGAAGCCCAGTGGACTGCTTCAGCCATTAGAGGTTCCTACGTGGAAGTGGGAGCAAGTGTCGATGGATTTTATCGATGGTCTACCTAGGACAAGAGCAGGGAATGAAGGGATTTGGGTCATAATAGATCGTTTGACTAAGAGTGCAAGGTTCATTCCTGTTCGATCGACTAGGACTGCATCGAAGTTGGCTGAGCTGTATGTGAAGTGGATTGTTCGATTCCATGGTGTTCCGAAGAGTATAGTGAGCGATCGAGACCCATTGTTCACTAGTAGATTTTGGAAGAGCTTCCAGGAAGTTTTGGGAACCGAGTTGTGTTTGAGTACAGCTTATCACCCTCAAACAGATGGTCAGACAGAGAGAGTCAACCGAGTGTTGGAGGATCTCCTTAGAGCATGTGTTTTGGACTTCGGAGGATCATGGGAAGATCACCTTCATTTGGTGGAGTTTGCATATAATAACAGTTATCAGTCGAGTATTGGTATGGCACCATATGAGGCATTATATGGAAGACCGTGTAACTCTCCGACATGTTGGTTGGAAACTGGAGAAAAGCTGATGCTTGGGCCAGAGATGATTCGACAGACCTCGGATTGTATAGAGATCATTCGTCAAAGAATGAAGGCAGCCCAAGATCGTCAGAAGAGTTATGCCGACAATCGTCGAAAGGATTTGGAATTCGACGTGGGCGATATGGTTTTTGTGAAGATTTCTCCATTGAAGAATGTTATTAGATTCGGGAAGAAAGGAAAGTTGACTCCAAGATTTGTTGGACCATTCCCGATTATCGAGCGTATTGGAAAGCTTGCTTATAGATTGGAGTTACCGGAAAAGATGGCGGGTGTGCACAATGTTTTTCATGTGTCTTATCTACGGAAGTATGTGCATGACCCTACTATGGTAGTTTCTGCTGACAGCTGTGAAGACTTAGAGGTTGATCCTGTGGTTACGAGACCTCGTAAGCCGCTTCGTATTGTTGAAACCGATACGAAACAGCTTAGGAGGAAGACGATTACGTTGCTCAAGGTACAATGGAGTGATGATGTTAACGACTGTACATGGGAGGAGGAAGAGAGGATGAAGGCAGCTCATCCCGGACTCTTCGAGGTATGGCCCTAAAGTGTCGTGACATCTCATGAATTTGTAGCTTGTTCTAAGTCTTAGAATTCTGCATGCTAGGTTAGAATTGGATGCATGGTTTGTTGATTGCTATGGATGGTAGGAATGCGGAATAATTGGGATTGCTGTTGTTTGCTTGGAATTTCGGGGGCGAAATTCCTAAGGGGGAGAGAATGTAACGACCCGTATTTTACGTATCGATGGATCGTAGAATTTACAGGTCGTTAGTGTTGTTTGTGGTGTTCCTAGCCTGAGTCGTATTGGGAGATAACTCGTGTGTTAAGTGATGAGTCGTGACCGACTCATAGAGGGCCGACTCATAGTTAGGTCGTGTACGAGTTACGACTCATAGGTTAGGTGTTTAAGTCGTTTGACCGAGTCATAGGAGTAACCGACTCATAAGGGTTAACGAGTTACGACTCAAGACTGGGACGAGTTAGTAGATGGGACCGGGTTAAGCTCTTCACCGACTTATGGGCTAGCGAGTCAACGGTATATGTGAGTTAACGAGTTAGTGTGTGTGGAGCGACTTAAGGGGATAAGCCGTAGGCGAGTCAAGGTGGTGAGCGACTCATAGGACAACCGACTCATGTATTTGACCAACCCATAGAATGGGACAACTTAAGGAAGTTGCCGACTCATGGTAGTAGCCGACTTAAGGCTTAGACGACTTAAGGTTGTAGCGGCTTATAGGGGTTAACGGTTTATAGGATCTAAGGCTTAAGTCGTACACGGCTTATGGTGGTAGGGTGTATAATTGAGTCGTTAGGGACGACTCATGGGATGAGTCGTGAGTCGTCACAGGTTGAGTCGTGTTAAAGCATGAGCCGTTGAGTCGCGTGAGTCGTTAGAAGGCTTGGGTCTGAGTCGTATGTCACTAGGTCGTAAGCCGTGGAGATGTGTTGAGTCGTAGGTCGGCTTGTATCTTAGGGCGTGTATGCTTTGAGTCGTATACGAGCTAGGGTGTTGAGTCGGCTAGGAGATGAGTCGTTGGGGGTGTTGAGTCGTTGGTCGTGGGTCTGATGAGTCGGCAACGACTCATGGGCGGACGACTCATGGGGTGTTCAGCCTATAAATAGAGGGGTTCGGCTCACTTTTTGGCACCGGTTTTTGAAGCGACGAAGTGCTGCCATTTTGAAGACTTGTCTACAACATTTCTTCATCTTCTTTTCTCCATTCTAATCTAGATCTAACATCCATCCAAGATCGAAGATCGAGATCGAAGATCCAAGTGCCAAAGTTGAAGATCTTCATCCGTTCGAGCTAGATTTCATCGATTGAAGCGAGATATTGCCGGATCAAGCTTTGATCTCCGCTGTCCAGATCTGAAGCGTTTAGTTTTCAAGGTGTTTGGGTGATTTGGTGAGTGGTAGTTATCTCTCACGCGGACCCAAAGGAGTGTATTGGATTGGTAGTTAGTTTATGTGTTTGAAATAGCGTTTTCTCGCATTTTCCTAAAGTCTGCATGTAGATCCATCATTTTTGAAGATGTTTACTTATGCAAGTTTATTTAACAAGTGTTAGAGACAAAACCCATGTTTTATATTTGATAGATCTATGCTAAAAACCTATGAATCATGCATGTTGGACTTTTGCTCGTTTATTTACAAAATTGCCATTATTGTTGATATTACTTGTTAGATCTTGTTTGAATGCTTGATTGTTTGTTTGATGATTGATTTGGATTGTTTCAAGTTAGCTAGTGGTTGATTTGGAACAAGTTGATTCGAGATGATTCAAAAGCTAAGTGGAAAGGCTCTTGAATGTTGAAAGCTGCCTATGACATATGAAGCGGACGTGGAAGCTCATATGGATGGATTCGATGACGATGGTCTTTGCCATGATGCGAGGAAGCAAAGCATGAGATCGAGATGGAACTTTGCTATGGTGCGATGAAGCAAAGTGTGATGTTAAGATGGGACGGGTCATGATGACGTTCCAAGATGAGAGACTTTGCTATGATGTGATGAGGCAAGACATATGTTGTGATGGGACGGGTCACGATGACGTTCCAAGCACGGGTCATGACGACGTGCAAAGTTATAACTCGGTGATGCGGTCCGGGTTGGGGTGGATAATGGTTAGCTTGAGAGGCGCTTGAGCTAGAATGGAAATAGTCGTCGAGGAGGATGACTAGGAGGCTAAGATCTCATCGTTGTTGAAGGTTCTAGCATACTCAAAGCAAGGGTACGTTGGAACGGGTCACGATGACGTTCCAGGCACGGGTCACGATGACGTGCTAGTACTCTGGGCTGATGCGTTCGGCTTAGGCACGGGTCACGATGACGTGCGGAGTTATGTCTAGACCGGGGTTACCATTAGCCCTTGATAGGTGGTCATTCAACTAACGGTGATATCAAGGCAATGATAACAGTGATAGTCAGAGTCATGGATGTTTGGTTATTTTATCATTCGGCCTCAAGAGTGGTGTTTTCTGGGTGCTTATCTGATATTGGTTTAGGCCTTGGGGGTTTGTATTTGGAAAGCATCACCCTTGACTCGAGTGATTCATGCTTTACTTTAATTATCTGCTATGTTATGTTTGCTTCTCCTTAGTGTGTGTCTAGGGGCTATCACTGTGAGAAGAGGTGGAGTGGGATGGTTTGGTTCCTATTCCTTTTATCCCTTATGCTCTTTTGGTATGTTTGATAGTTAATTTACTGCTCACTAAGACTTTGTCTGACTCAAGGTTTTATGTCTCCTCTTATTACCTTGGGCTGTTCATCCATGTTGGGATGGGCAGACTAGGTAGCAGGTGACAGGTGCTGTGCTTAGAGTTCTCCGCTGATGATGACGAAGGCGAGCAGGAGGCTATGCATATTATTTCTTATATGTACTGGGTATCCGCTGCTGTATTTGATGAGTGTTTTGTAGTGAGGTCTTGATGTATGGATTTATTGAGATGATTGTATAAAACTACTGTGATGCTTATATGATGATTTTCTGTTATGAGGCTTCACTATATATTTCTCTATTGTATTTTATCCATGCGCTGTGAGCTACGATAGAGATTCTGCGATTTTATTTTACCCTGACTATCGTCCATGGCTGCCTTGCACACTTTTCAGCGCATTTTTCCCTTGTTTTGGTGCGAGTGTCATGGGCGGTCGTCACACAAACTTCCCGAGACCGTACGTGCGGGCCCCCTCATGTGCCAGAAGTGGTCTCCCGAGTTTTCAGCGAAATATCAGCAGCCTACACCTATAAATAGAGATCCAGGGCCAACAGAAAAAGGACCTTCGGGATCTTCTGACTCTCAAGCGCCCAGACTCTGTCGGATTGACATCTCCATCATAATTTCACTACTGATTTTGAATTCCCAGTTGTAACTTGCTGTTGATTGCTGTAACAACTTGTAAACATTGAAAGAGAATCAATAAAATATCAAAAAACTTCGCAGTGGACGTAGGCGACACGCCGAAGCACTATAAATCGCTTGTCTACGCATTTTCTTTACTGTTGATTGGAGTTTTTGTTAGATAATATTCATATTCAGTTCATACTCTTTTTTGTTATCTCTTCAACGACTCCCGAAGAGTGTTGTGACCAATTTTGGTGCAAACACTTTGGTGCTTTCACTGAGAAAACCCAGCTTTTCTCCTGCTCGTTGGATCTGTCATCGATACCGGATTGAATAAATCTAAGAGAGAGATCCAGATATTTGAATTCAAATTCCTTCCATTCTATTCAGATTTGCAAAATTCTAAGGAAAGGAATCCAACGTTCGAGATGGTTAGCACAAGAACCACCTCAAACGCCGTCAATCAAGAAGAACAGGATCGACAGAATCCTGTAACTCTACCTCCACCTAATCAAGATGCCACTGCACACTCGGAACCCTCAGCTCCGGTTACCCGACAAGAGTTGCAGTCGCTAATCCAAGAGCTGACCCAGAGTCGGTGACAACTAGAAGAACAGCTACGCGCTAACGCTGAATTAATCAACAAATTGGATCGTCAGAATCGAAAGAGATCCAAGAGAGACCACGTGTCTCGTTCCTCCAGCGAGAGTTCTTCATCTTCTGATTATCACAATCGACCTCCACGACCCCAGTTAGATGGGAATCGCATGCCAACTGTTGGAGATCGACCAACGCTGACCGTTAGACAACTGAGAGTTGGTCCATCAGCCAGTTTCCAAACCGGGCCCTCCTCCCGAGGAGGTGCCAACCCTCACCACGCTACCGAATACCGCACTACTGAAGTTGCGGCTGAACCAGGGGTCGACGTTCAAGATCAGTCGGACCTGAACCGTCGTCATGACGGACGCACTACCGAACCATACGTCCCAGAAGACTATGTGCCAAGAAGGCAAAGCTTGGACCGTCGACAATATCCGGTCCAACCCCAAAGCATGGAACGTAATCGTACTCCGGCACAAGCCGCACAGAACGCGCAAATGCCGGATCTTTCCAATATGATACGTCAAATGATCCGTGAGAGTCAGGGATTCACGAATGACGACAGGGGAGTTTCCCGAAGTCACACTCCTTTTACGGACGATATCCTTACTACTGAATCCCCACGGCGATTCCGAATGCCAACTCTACCCATGTACGAAGGAAACTCCGACCCCAACCAACATATTCTAAAATATGAATGGTCGATGACTGCTGCCCGTGCTGACGATGCAGTAAAGTGTCGAAGTTTCCCCATATCCTTGGGGGGCATCGCTACCATGTGGTTCACTCGATTACCACCTCGATCCATCTCTTCATTCGACCAGTTAGCCACAAAATTCGTTGAGCAATTCCGCATGCATGTCGCAAGACCCAAAGATGTCAACACTCTGTCTAGTGTCACTCAGGCTCCCGGAGAGACACTCAGACACTACTTAGAGAGATTCCATACTGCATGCGCTGAGATCAGCAATCCGAACGATAATTCCATCCTTATGGCGCTGACTAAGGGGATCGACCCCGATTCTGAGTTCGGCAATTGGTTTGCCGGAAAACCACCTACATCGTTGGACCGTTTCCACGCCAAGGCGGCTCAATTCCTGAGACGGGAAGACGCGAAACAGTCTAGGAAGCAAACCGATGCAAAACCAAGTACAGAAGGGATCCAAAGCAATGTTGCCATCAAACAATCCGGTGAGAGCTCCGGAAAAGTTCAGTTGAACGTCAAAAATAAGCAACCTCGGCGAAGAGAGAGCGTGAATCAAATTAAAAAACAAGATCAAAATCGTGGCCCGCCACGCAAACATCCGATGTTCGACAACTATACTCCTTTGAATACTTCACTGGAGGACTTGTACTTACAAACCCGTAATACAATTCAATATGAAAAACCTGCTCTGAGACCGTCGTCAGAGAAACAAATCCAAACAGGAAAGTTTTGCAGGTTCCATGAAAGCTACGGGCACGATACGAACGAGTGTCGTCACTTACAGGATCACGTTGAAAAACTGATCAGGGAAAGGAAGCTTGATCGATTTGTGCGGACACCGCAACCCAGAGAAGTGGGCCCATCCAATCCAAACAACGAACCCAATCGACCGAGACAGGAGGACACCAATGGTCCCCGTGGAAGATTGGTGACAAACGCCATCAGTGGCGGACCGACTTTCTCAGGAGCCTGGAATGACGAAGATCTTCGTCACTGTCACACATGACAGGCTCGTTCAATCTATGAATAATTTGCAATTTCCTTTACATTCTGAAATTTGATTTTGTAATAAGGCACTGACTTTGCCATATTTTCTTATTTCAGCAATAAAACATTATCTCTTCAAGCTAGAGCTGTGATTCACCGAATGCAACGTTCAAAAATCACGACACATGAAGAGCTAAATTCCATCAAACAATGGAATTTATTCAAATAGCGAGTGACTGCAATACAACCGACCACTCACTAAGTGAAACCCCAGCTCGGGGGCAAGCCATCACACTAAAGGCTGAACTGGACCGACACACGACAGTCCTACAACTAACTCCAACTTGCTAGAACGCGAATTGGAGTATAAACATTCAACAATTCGTTCCCACTGCGCGAACGGACTCCAACTTCCTAGAACGCGAATTGGAGTATAAACATTCAACAATTCGTTCCCACTACGCGAACGGACTCCAACTTCCCACAGCGCGAATTGGAGTATAAACATTCCATAATTCGTTCCCAGAGTGCGAACGGACTCCAACTTCCCACAGCGCGAATTGGAGTATAAACATTCCATAATTCGTTCCCGGAGTGCGAACGGACTCCAACTTCCCACAGCGTGAATTGGAGTATAAACATTCCATGATTCGTTCCCAGAATGCGAACGGACTCCAACTTCCCACAGCGCGAATTGGAGTATAAACATTCCATAATTCATTCCGAGAGTGCGAACGGACTCCAACTTCCCACAGCGTGAATTGGAGTATAAACATTCCATAATTCGTTCCCAGAGTGCGAGCGGACTCCAACTTCCCAGAGTGTGAATTGGAGTATAAACATCCAATAAATCGTTCCCAGAGTGTGAACGAACTCCAACTTCCCAGAGCGTGAATTGGAGTATAAACATCAAATCCATCGTTCCCGGAGTGCGAACGAATTCCTAAAAATCTCAAATAGGTGTGACTGACCATCTATCGGCTAACTCCAACTTCCCAGAGTGTGAATCGGAGTATAAACATGTATTCCAGGTTCCCGAAGTGCGAACCAACCCATCAATGCAAACTCCAAGTTCTCAAAGCATGCATTGGAGTGTAAACACAAATTACAGGTTCCCGGAGTGCGAACCGAAGCATCGATGCTAACTCCAGATTCCCAAAGCGTGAGTCAGAGTACAAACAACAATTCGAAGTTCCCGAAGTGCGAACTGAAATGTCAACATCAACTCCCAGTTCCCAGAGCGTGAAGCGGAGTGTAAACATCAATTCCAGGTTCCCGGAGCGCGAACCACAATACAAACATCGATAACTCTCAAACTCCTGGAGTGCAAAGCAGATTATCGATCTCAAATTATCCTAAGTCCCCAGAATGCGGACGTGTGCTTAAGATTTGCAACAAGTGCGATCAACTGCCAAGAATACAAGTGATGTTCCCCAAAACTGGGGGGCACGAAAGCTAAGTGTCAATCACTAATCGAAGTGATACAACGTCCGAAGTTCAACACATTCATCAATCACAACTTGTGACTAAGATTCTCAGGCTTGGCAAATGAAACGAACTCCACTTAAATGGTAAAAACACCACAAATACACCGGACCGAAAACAAGACACTGCAAGTACTTAAGCACAAATAAAACAAGAGTTGAAACAAAGAAACTGAAGTTTATTTCAATTAACTAAAAATAAGGACTTACATACAAAAAAGTTCTCCCAAAAACAATCCCTACTAGCAGGGGCCGAACCTGCATCTATACACGGCTTACTAACAAAAAACAAAAACAAGTACCCATCTACCAAAACATCTACTTGTAAAGCCGGTCTATTTCTTCTTCTTTTTCGTCTTCCTTATTAGTGGTTCATCATCAGAATCACTAGCGACAGAAATTCTTTTTGAGTGCCTCCTCTTCGGCGGTGACTCTTCGGCTGGGGGCATGATATCGATGTCCTCCTAAGAGCTCGAATCTGTAGGGAGGCTTCCCGCCGGAGGAGTAGGGGGACTGGATCCGTGACGGAAGATGGGATAGTGCCACTCGACGACACTACCCTAGCAGATGCTGGAATCTGCGCCGTCGTGCTGCCACCGGCGCTACCACTGTGCCCCGCAGATTCTATTTCAGCATTGATTTCAGCCAAAATTTCCTCATCTCGAGTCGCTTGGGCTTGGCTGGGGGCATCCGCAGTCTGCATCGAAGAACTTGATGTCGGCGGGAGATCACTAACGATGATAAAGGATAAGTCCATGGATAAACCGCCCTGCTCACCGAGCAGCTCGCTCACCATTTGTTCCTCAAGAGATAACCCACTCCCGTGTGCCGCCTCGGTCGATACCGCAGTTACAGCAGTAGTCTCGGTGGCGATGGCCTTATCCCTTTGGCTTGATTCTTGAGCCGCGACTGTCGGCGCAACTCCAGTCGCTAAGCAAAAATAATAAGTTACTAGTAACTTCTTCAAAACAAACTCTTTATTTAGAAAACGCTTGAGATAACTTCGAAATACCTTCCCCAGTTTGGCCCGCAGACGGCTGAACGGCATCGGAAGTGTGCTCATAAATAGTAGATAAGAGCGGCTGCTCCGGGTCGTAAGCAGGAACAGGTGGCAAATTGACCGTAGATACATGCACTGACGAAGGCGGTGTGGTGACTTCAGTAACAGCCGCATGGTGCTCAACACCTGATCCCTCTCCAACTTCCATGGAACGACCACCCATCATCTCCTTCTCATGAGCAATGATAGCATCATGAAGGACCTTCTTCTCATCCTCAGTCAACAGTCGGTTCTCAAGCTCGAATCGGTCAACTGATTCGCCCGGATGCGCTTCCTCCTCTTCCTCGACCAATCGTTCCCAAGCGCTGCGGAGGTGACCGGATAATCTTGAAGCCAGGCCAAATTTCTGTGTTCAACACGTTGGCATTATAAGTTATAAGCAAATCTTCAATATCGGCCTCTAGCCTGGCCTCTGCTTGTTGAACTTTCTCCTCCACCTCTGCCTCGACTGCCTGAACTTTCGCCACTGCCGCATCTCTTTCGGTGCGAAGCACTACGGCTTGTTCACACGCCTACTGGGCTGCCTTATTTGCGTCATCCCTATCCTTGGCGATTTCGACGAATTTGGACTTAAGCTCGTTTAACTCCTTCAGGGCAGCGTCCCTCTCGGCAGTGACGACAGTGTTCCGTTGGCCCATGTCTTCCACCGTAACATAATGTTCCTTTTTCATTCTTTCCATGGCCGCTTGAACTTCATCGGCCTTTGTAAGAGCCTCCATCTCTGATTTTCGGGATGATTCGGCTTCTGTATTGAGCACTTGTATGATGCGATCTTTTTGTGCTAGCTCGGTTTGAAGTTTTTCAATAGTGGCCGCCCGTTCGAAGGCCAGCGCCGATGCTTTGTCGGCCACCCTATACCACGCCTTGTATTGTGCGTAAAAATCATGCACATAGTCGAGCGCCAACCGCTTGGCCTCCGGCGGGATTCTTTTCAGATTCGGGGGAAAGACGTAGTTGTCGAAGCAGATATTCGGGAACTCTCTCTTTAGTTGCGCAAGCCTAATTGCTCCTTCCCCCATAATTTCAGTCGGAGGTTCCTCCGCAACCATCGGCGCCATCGCCTCAGATGTAGAAGCTTGAGAAACCGACGCATGTCGATAAGAATCACGAGGGACACGAACGGGAGGTTGTATGGGATCTCTAGAAGGAGGAGGGGTACGTGATCGCGATCGACGCCTATGGCCCCTGTCCGAATCATATCTCTCGTGACTAGAATAACCTGAACGTCCTTGGTCATAATGCCCAGAGCGTCCCTGATCATAATCTCTATCCCCCTCTCGTCTACGTGAATCATAATATGAAGTTTGCGGGCATGTCGAAGATTCCAAGCATTGAACCTCGCTTAGACATAGTATCTGCAAAGCAAAATAAAATTGAATTAATCACCCTTCAAGACAGGTAGTTTATAGTCAAAGGTTATGCAGTGTCGTGAAATGTGTATGAATATGCATTACCCCGACCAACCAGAAGTGTCGACCTCGCTAGTAATAAGAGGCTCGTTCAATTCTAGAGTACGATTGAACTCCTCCAACCCGACATCATGTTGAAAAGACACATCTTCCGGGATTGGAAGGTCGGCAAGCCCTTCAAAAAGACTTTCAGTTCGTGGAGGAGACATCTCATAAATTCTAACTCCGGGAGAGGATCGGACCGTGACAACCGATTTCCGTCTCCCTTTCTTAGTTGACTTAACCATGGCAGTCTTGCCTTTTCTCTGCTCCGCGACATCCGAAACTACGTCCGTAGGCTCGGTCAGCGGCTCATCGTTAGTATGAGTTCTTTCTGAGTCAGCCTCCTCGGCTATGACAACTTCGGGCTTCTTGTGTTTGACTCGTTTTTTAGAAACGATCCTTAGTGCCACCTCAAACCTTATACTCTGCCCTCGTTCAATCAGCCCATAAGTCCGGAGATTCCTATCGGTCAAAAGCAACTCGATGTCCCTGTCTTCACTCGGGACTTCTCGAAGTACTCGCACCATTTCCTTAAACTGTTCGCCTTCGGGTCGTGGGATCGTTGCTGTAAAGAGAAAAAATATATAAGTCCCACTTCGGCTGCAATTGTCGTGGTAACTATTTAAGAACTCGGTCATACTCACGTCTGAATAACCATCGTCGGGCAAATCCTGGAGGACATCTGACA
Source organism: Allium cepa (assembly GCA_030765085.1). NCBI lineage: Eukaryota > Viridiplantae > Streptophyta > Magnoliopsida > Asparagales > Amaryllidaceae > Allium > Allium cepa. The sequence continues at coordinate 27,510,246 of CM060943.1, read as the reverse complement.
TAAAACCATTCTGTCCTATAGTAACTCAGCATTGTCCAGGATCCGGTGACCACTTGACAATTCCTCACTGCTTCCATAAATGTGAAAGAGGGATAATCACCTCGAGTTTTGAAGTTAAACAAGTATCTGATTTCGACTGGGAGTGGCGGTCGATGGAGGCATTCCATAAATGCAATGAACAAGCTATTGATCGACGCATATCCGTTCGAGTGCAGCTGAGATAGGGCGATCCTCAAAAACGACAACACTTCCCTTATATACTCGTTGAACGGGGGAAGTGTCCCGGCCGCACACGCGTGGCGGTTAAATGCTGTATGCCCTTCCGGCGGATTATGCGGTCTATCATTCGGCCCCGGCAGTAACACATCGTCCAGTGACAGGCCATGCCTCAAACATATTCTCCCCAGCATGTCTTCAGAGATATTCGATGGAACGGAATCCGATGGATTGGCAATGAACGACGCGTCGGGAAGTTCGTCCGAGGCTGGACCGATGATCTCAGGATCTATATCCGGAATCTCTAGTCTCGAAGAGACTGTACCTTGAATCTCCTGCTGCTGTGAACTTGAAGGTTCCATAACTAGCTAACTCATGAGAAACCATCGTTAGACGACAAAGAACCCGTGTGTTCCCCAGTGTAACGTGTATGAATGTGTGTGGTACCGTGCCATGCATTACTTGAATAAATGTTGCAGAGTTAAAGTAAATATGCAAACGACAAAGCTACGGAGTCCAGCTACAATGACCGTCATCGCTGACCGTCATCACTAAATCGTTTATATGATGGAAGTCGGTTCGAATAGAAGTTGTTATAGTTCCATCGACGAGCTTCAAAAGGCAGTCAAGTATGCAGTTCAATATTCAAGTCCAAATATGCAGGAATGAAGCTCGTCGGAGTTATGCTTGAAAAATTTCAAATTTTGGAATCCATCATATAGGGTTCGAAACCATCACAAAGACTTCGTTCGAACCCAACCGAGCACCTCTTCGTTCAAACCCATGCGTTCGAACCCATCCCGACATCGTTTCGAAACCATGCAGTTAGACGCGCTTCGAACCGATAGCCAGATGACAAGTTCGAACCGATCGATAAGGAGCGGCTTCGAACCGATCATTGCTTGACAAGTTCGAACCGATAAGGAAACTTCAACTCCACACCATCCACGTTCGAACCGATCCACTTCGTATCGATACGAAGTTGTGGACTTCGAAACGATAGCTTATGGGTTCGAATCCATCGGTTCGAATGGACCCCTCGAATCCCTCAATCGGTGCGAACTGCGCATCCCAATAAGGACATTCCAAGGATCGATTCGAAATCCAATAGAAAGACGCCACCGTCATCGATTCGAACTCGATCCCACGCATCGGTTCGAATCCCTCTCAAAGCAGATCTGGTCTTGCCAATCTCGAGGCTATGCAATCGATAAACAGAAATGGGTTCGAAATAACTTCGCCGTTTGAATCCGAGGCTAATTACCTAGTTTGAGCAATGGATTCGAGAGACCTAAGGCTTAAATCTTGAGTGATTCGAAAAACGCAACACAGTGTTTTCTCTTAAGAAGCTTCGAGACGATGTAGGAAATCAGTAAAAAAGTAAAAAGTGAAAAAGGCCAAGGTCCATGCTATTTATATGGGGGGTTGGTGATGACCGGGTCGATTCGAGTTCCGGTAAAGTTGACCGATTACAACAGGTCAGAATGCAGAACCGTTTCGAAATCTACTTTCGAACCCATACGCTTGAGGCTCCATCGTGTGAAGTACACGGACCACTGCCGTGAACAAAAGTTTCATACCCATCCAAATCATCGATTCGAAGATCAGTTTCGAACCCACCGAAACGAACTACTAGTTCGAAACCACCCTTTCACATCGGTTCGAATGGCAGCTTCGAACCCATCACAACACAAAGTATACTCCATCCTTTCAGACCGGTACGAATGTCAATTTCGAATCCATCATAGCAACAAGCGCACTGCGTCCATACAAACGTGGATTTCGAACCCATCAATGCTCAAATGCATCGGTTCGAAACATTACGCTCGCGCAATACAAATTCAGTTTCTTCAAGCTTCCACAACAACCATCAAGCGTTGTCTCAATTCAAATTTAAAAATCGGTTCAGGAGAGAATCGATATGAAATTCTATAGCAAACCAAACTGACAACGACTCGTGGACGCACGAGAGTTTACAAGGTTCAAATTAACATATGTGCATACATGTCGGACTAACATTCGATTTTGAATATTCACAGGGATCAAACACTCATCCTGTTACAAATGCGACAGCCAATGGCTAAGCACTATTATACAGCAATCAATCACATCAACGCAAGGTTACAGCAGTACAACATACGAGTTTCAACCAAAAAGAGAGCAATGGTTGTTCAGAGAGAAATGGCAGCTATTCAAAGCACGTTATGTTCCCACAAGACGTACTTTGGGGGGCAAAATGTTATCCCGCTTTTTGGCAAAGCCGCGATACCAAAAGATCGATCGAAAACGAAGGACAGTTCGCCTCAGAGGTTGATCGTACTTCCTTTCTACATGGATATCACTGAATTTTATCCGAGTCCAGATTGAGCCACAATTGATAGGACACGACAAGAAAGACCACAGGAGTCAGCATTTCAAATTTCAAGTCAATCCGAGTTCGTATGCTCAAGTTATGATCGGTTCAACTTGGAGGGGACACACTGGTTTCGAACCCACCATGATGGGTGTCTTCGAAACCATCACCATGCACCATTCGAAACCATCACTTCGAACCCATCAGGTTCGAAACCATCACCTTCGAAACCCTCGGGATGCCTCGGGTTCGAACCCATCAAGTCCACACCTACCAAGTTCATAACAATGGGCCTCGAATCCATCAGAGAGTAGCTGGTTCGAATCCATACTCGGCTGCCTCATTTCGAAACCATCGGACATGCATGCTTCGAACCCATCCCTGAAGTCATGTTCGAACCCATCCATGATGCCATGTTCGAACCCATCCTGTGTTGCCTTATTCGAACCCACTGGGTCAACCAACGTGTCTTCCATCGGTTCGAAATCACCGAGATTTACGGAGTCGAAGCGGTCAATATGGAGTGAAGTCCGGATCGATTCGAAGTTTGCGCTCCACGTCACCACGAAGTCGCGTGCCATGATGGATTCGAAACCATCGTTTCGAATACAGGGGTTCGAACCAAACAGCCGTGCCATGAACATTATTTCGAACCCATCATATCTCCTAATCTACTGATCCAAATGCTATGAAACTTTCACAGATGCTTGCATACATGTTGAAGAATGTCCACGCCAAATTTCACCTCGATTGGATGAATTCTTGATCGGTTCGAATGGAGTTCGAACCGATGCAAAAGTGGGCCCAAACTTCCCGAGACCGTACGTGTGGGCCCCCTCACGTGCCAGAAGTGGTCTCCCGAGTTTTCAGCGAAATATCAGCAGCCTACACCTATAAATAGAGCTCTAGGGCCAACAGAAAAAGGACCTTCGGGATCTTCTGACTCTCAAGCGCCCAGACTCTGCCGGATTGACATCTCCATCATAATTTCACTACTGATTTCGAATTCCCAGTTGTAACTTGCTGTTGATTGTTGTAACAACTTGTAAACATTGAAAGAGAATCAATAAAATATCAAAAAACTTTGCAGTGGACGTAGGCGACACGCCAAACCACTATAAATCGCTTGTCTACGCATTTTCTTTACTGTTGATTGGAGTTTTTGTTAGATAATATTCATATTCAGTTCATACTCTTGATTGTTATCTCTTCAACGACTCCCGAAGAGTGTTGTGACCAATTTTGGTGCAAACACCAGTGACGGCTGAAAGCTGTCATAGCTATAGAACTCACAGATACCTTCGTTTTGACTGGTTATGGCTCCCGTAACTCTAAACGAGCCAAGAGTTATGGCCCTCCGAAGAATCGATATCCACAGTGTGCAACATCTACGGTGCAAGGTGCAACATCCGTCCAAAATGACGAAACAGTGCCGTACGACCTTTAGAAATGAGTGCATGGATTTGAAACATTGCAGTACCATGGTGCACCACTCTCCAGCGATGGTAAATCATAGACCAGCCACGGGGATCCCGTTTTACAGAAAAAATCCACGTGACGAAAAACGAAGGGTACAAGAATCCCATGACCCGATTGAGGTTCGGATAGGATTTATGGGGTATGAAACTAACCAGTGACGGCTGAAAGCTATTATAGCTGTAGAACTCACAGATACCTTCGTTTTGACTGGTTATGGCTCCCGTAACTCTAAACAAGCCAAGAGTTATGGCCCACCGAAGAATCGATATCCACAGTGTGCAACATCTACGGTGCAAGGTGCAACATCCGTCCAAAATGACGAAACAGTGTCGTACGACCTTTAGAAATGAGTGCATGGATTTGAAACATTGCAGTACCATGGTGCACCACTCTCCAGCGATGGTAAATCATAGACTAGCCACGGGGATCCCGTTTTACATAAAAAATCCACGTGACGAAAAACGAAGGGTACAAGAATCCCATGACCCGATTGAGGTTCGGATAGGAATTTTTGGGTATGAAACTAACCAGTGAAGGCTAAAGGGTATGAAACTAACCAGTGACGGCTGAAAGCTGTCGTAGCTGTAGAACTCACAGATACCTTCGTTTTGACTGGTTATGGCTCCCGTAACTCTAAACGAGCCAAGAGTTATGGCCCTCCGAAGAATCGATATCCACAGGGTGCAACATCTACGGTGCAGGGTGCAACATCTACGGTGCAGGGTGCAACATCTACGGTGCAAGGTGCAACATCCGTCCAAAATGACGAAACAGTGTCGTACGACCTTTAGAAATGAGTGCATGGATTTGAAACATTGCAGTACCATGGTGCACCACTCTCCAGCGATGGTAAATCATAGACCAGCCACGGGGATCCCGTTTTACTGAAAAAATCCACGTGACGAAAAACGAAGGGTACAAGAATCCCATGACCCGATTGAGGTTCGGATATGATTTTTTGGGTATGAAACTAACCAGTGACGGCTGAAAGCTGTCATAGCTGTAGAACTCACAGATACCTTCGTTTTGACTGGTTATGGCTCCCGTAACTCTAAACGAGCCAAGAGTTATGGCCCTCCGAAGAATCGATATCCACAGTGTGCAACATCTACGGTGCAAGGTGCAACATCCGTCCAAAATGACGAAACAGTGCCGTACGACCTTTAGAAATGAGTGCATGGATTTGAAACATTGCAGTACCATGGTGCACCATTCTCCAGCGATGGTAAATCATAGACCAGCCACGGGGATCCCGTTTTATAGAAAAAATCCACGTGACGAATAACGAAGGGTACAAGAATCCCAATACCCGATTGAGGTTCGGATAGGATTTTTTGGGTATGAAACTAACCAGTGAAGGCTAAAAGCTGTTATAGCTGTAGAACTCACAGATACCTTCGTTTTAACTGGTTATGGCTCCCGTAACTCTAAACGAGCCAAGAGTTATGGCCCTCCGAAGAATCGATATCCACAGGGTGCAACATCTACGGTGCAAGGTGCAACATCCGTCCAAAATGACGAAACAGTGCCGTACGACCTTTAGAAATGAGTGCATGGATTTGAAACATTGCAGTACCATGGTGCACCACTCTGCAGCGATGGTAAATCATAGACCAGCAACGGGGATCCCGTTTTACAGAAAAAATCCACGTGACGAAAAAACGAAGGGTAAAAAACTTCCTTGACCCGATTGAGGTTCGGATAGGATGTTTTGGGTATGAAACTAACCAGTGACGGCTGAAAGCTGTCATAGCTGTAGAACTCACAAATACCTTCGTTTTGACTGGTTATGGCTCCCGTAACTCTAAACGAGCCAAGAGTTATGGCCCTCCGAAGAATCGATATCCACAGTGTGCAACATCTACGGTGTTAGGTGCAACATCTGTCCAAAATGACGAAACAGTGCCGTACGACCTTTAGAAATGAGTGCATGGATTTGAAACATTGCAGTACCATGGTGCACCACTCTCCAGCGATGGTAAATCATAGACCAGCCACTGGGATCCCGTTTTACATAAAAAATCCACGTGACGAAAAACGAAGGGTACAAGAATCCCATGACCCGATTGAGGTTTGGATAGGATTTTTTGGGTATGAAACTAACCAGTGACGGCTGAAAGCTGTCATAGCTGTAGAATTCACAGATACCTTCGTTTTGACTGGTTATGGCTCCCGTAACTCTAAACGAGCCAAGAGTTATGGCCCTTCGAAGAATCGATATCCACAGTGTGCAACATCTACGGTGCAAGGTTCAACATCCATCCAAAATGACGAAACAGTGACGTACGACCTTTAGAAATGAGTGCATGGATTTGAAACATTGCAGTACCATGGTGCACCACTCTCCAGCGATGGTAAATCATAGACCAGCCACGGGGATCGTTTTACAGAAAAAATCCACGTGACGAAAAACGAAGGGTACAAGAATCCCATGACCCGATTGAGGTTCGGATAGGATTTTTTGGGTATGAAACTAACCAGTGAAGGCTAAAAGCTTTCATAGCTGTAGAACTCACAGATACCTTCATTTTGACAGGTTATGGCTCCCGTAACTCTAAACGAGCCAAGAGTTATGGCCCTCCGAAGAATCGATATCCACAGGGTGCAACATCTACGGTGCAAGGTGCAACATCCATCCAAAATGACGAAACAGTGCCGTACGACCTTTAGAAATGAGTGCATGTATTTGAAACATTACAGTACCATGGTGCACCACTCTCCAGCGATAGTAAATCATAGACCAGGCATGGGGATCCCGTTTTACAGTTAAAATCCACGTGACGAAAAAACGAAGGGTAAAAAACTTCCTTGACCCGATTGAGGTTCGGATAGGATTTTTTGGGTATGAAACTAACCAGTGACGGCTGAAAGCTGTGGTAGCTGTAGAACTCACAAATACCTTCGTTTTGACTGGTAATGGCTCCCGTAACTCTAAACGAGCCAAGAGTTATGGCCCTCCGAAGAATCGATATCCACAGGGTGCAACATCTACGGTGCAAGGTGCAACATCCGTCCAAAATGACGAAACAGTGTCGTACGACCTTTAGAAATGAGTGCATGGATTTGAAACATTGCAGTACCATGGTGCACCACTCTCCAGCGATGGTAAATCATAGACCAGCCACGGGGATCCCGTTTTAAAGAAAAAATCCACGTGACGAAAAACGAAGGGTACAAGAATCCCATGACCCGATTGAGGTTCGGATAGGATTTTTTGGGTATGAAACTAACCAGTGACGGCTGAAAGCTGTCATAGCTGTAGAACTCACAGATACCTTCGTTTTTACTGGTTATGGCTCCCGTAACTCTAAACGAGCCAAGAGTTATGGCCCTTCGAAGAATCGATATGCACAGTGTGCCACATCTACGGTGCAAGGTGCAACATCCGTCCAAAATGACGAAACAGTGCCGTACGACCTTTAGAAATGAGTGCATGGATTTGAAACTTTGCAGTACCATGGTGCACCACTCTCCAGCGATGGTAAATCATAAACCAGCCACGGGGATCCCGTTTTATAGAAAAAATCCACGTGACGAAAAACGAAGGGTACAAGAATCCCATGACCCGATTGAGGTTCGGATAGGATTTTTGGGTATGAAACTAACCAATGATGGCTGAAAGCTGTCACAGCTGTAGAATTCACAGATACCTTCGTTTTGACAGGTTATGGCTCCCGTAACTCTAAACGAGCCAAGAGTTATGGCCCTCCGAAGAATCGATATCCATAGTGTGCAACATCTACGGTGCAAGGTGCAACATCCGTCAAAAATGACGAAACAGTGCCGTACGACCTTTAGAAATGAGTGCATGGATTTGAAACATTGCTGTACCATGGTGCACCACTCTCCAGCGATGGTAAATCATAGACCAGCCACGGGGATCCCGTTTTACAGAAAAAATCCACGTGACGAAAAACGAAGGGTACAAGAATCCCATGACCCGATTGAGGGTCGGATAGGATTTTTTGGGTATGAAACTAACCAGTGAAGGCTAAAAGCTGTCATAGCTGTAGAACTAACAGATACCTTCGTTTTGACTGGTTATGGCTCCCGTAACTCTAAACGAGCCAAGAGTTATGGCCCTCCGAAGAATCGATATCCACAGGGTGCAACATCTACGGTGCAAGGTGCAACATCCGTCCATAATGACGAAACAGTGCCGTACGACCTTTAGAAATGAGTGCATGTATTTGAAACATTGCAGTACCATGGTGCACCACTCTCCAGTGATAGTAAATCATAGACCAGCCACGGGGATCCCGTTTTACAGTAAAAATCCACTTGACGAAAAAACGAAGGGTAAAAAACTTCCTTGACCCGATTGAGGTTCGGAAAGGATTTTTTGGGTATGAAACTAATCAGTGACGGCTGAAAGCTGTGGTAGCTGTAGAACTCACAGATACCTTCGGTTTGACTGGTTATGGCTCTCGTAACTCTAAACGAGCCAAGAGTTATGGCCCTCCGAAGAATCGATATCCACAGGGTGCAACATCTACGGTGCAAGGTGCAACATCCGTCCAAAATGACGAAACAGTGTCGTACGACCTTTAGAAATGAGTGCATGGATTTGAAACATTGCAGTACCATGGTGCACCACTCTCCAGCGATGGTAAATCATAGACCAGCCACGGGGATCCCGTTTTACAGAAAAAATCCACGTGACGAAAAACGAAGGGTACAAGAATCCCATGACCCGATTGAGGTTCGTATAGGATTTTTTGGGTATGAAACTAACCAGTGACGGCAGAAAGCTGTCATAGCTGTAGAACTCACAGATACCTTCGTTTTGACTGGTTATGGCTCCCGTAACTCTAAACGAGCCAAGAGTTATGGCCCTCCGAAGAATCGATATCCACAGTGTGCAACATCTACGCTGCAAGGTGCAACATCCATCCAAAATGACGAAACAGTGCCGTACGACCTTTAGAAATGAGTGCATGGATTTGAAACATTGCAGTACCATGGTGCACCACTCTCTAGCGATGGTAAATCATAGACCAGCCACGGGGATCCCGTTTTACATAAAAAATCCACGTGACGAAAAACGAACGGTATAAGAATCCCATGACGCGATTGAGGTTCGGATAGGATTTTTTGGGTATGAAACTAACCAGTGAAAGCTAAAAGATGTTATAGCTGTAGAACTCACAAATACCTTCGTTTTGACTGGTTATGGCTCCCGTAACTCTAAACGAGCCAAGAGTTATGGCCCTCCGAAGAATCGATATCCACAGGGTGCAACATCTACGGTGCAAGGTGCAACATCCGTCCAAAATGACGAAACAGTGCCGTCCGACCTTTAGAAATGAGTGTATGTATTTGAAACATTGCAGTACCATGGTGCACCACTCTGCAGCAATGGTAAATCATAGACAAGCCACGGGGATCCCGTTTTATAGAAAAAATCCATGTGACGAAAAAACGAAGGGTAAAAAACTTCCTTGACCCGATTGAGGTTCGGATAGGATTTTTTGGGTATGATACTAACCAGTGACGGCTGAAAGCTGTCACAGCTGTAGAACTCACAGATACCTTCATTTTGACTGGTTATGGCTCCCGTAACTCTAAACGAGCCAAGAGTTATGGCCCTCCGAAGAATCGATATCCACAGTGTGCAACATCTGCGGTGCAAGGTGCAACATCCGTCCAAAATGACGAAACAGTGCCGTACGACCTTTAGAAATGAGTGCATGGATTTGAAACATTGCAGTACCATGGTGCACCACTCTCCAGCGATGGTAAATCATAGACCAGCCACGGGGATCCCGTTTTACAGAAAAAATCCACGTGACGAAAAACGAAGGGTACAAGAATCCCATGACCCGATTGAGGTTCGGATAGGATTTTTTGGGTATGAAACTAACCAGTGAAGGCTAAAAGCTGTCATAGCTGTAGAACTCACAGATACCTTCGTTTTGACAGGTTATGGCTCCCGTAACTCTAAACGAGCCAAGAGTTATGGCCCTCCGAAGAATCGATATCCACAGGGTGCAACATCTACGGTGCAAGGTGCAACATCCGTCCAAAATGACGAAACAGTGTCGTACGACCTTTAGAAATGAGTGCATGTATTTGAAACATTGCAGTACCATGGTGCAACACTCTCCAGCGATAGTAAATCATAGACCAGCCACGGGGATCCCGTTTTACAGAAAAAATCCACGTGACGAAAAAACGAAGGGGTAAAAAACTTCCTTGACCCGATTGAGGTTCGGATAGGATTTTTTGGGTATGAAACTAACCAGTGACGGCTGAAAGCTGTGGTAGCTATAGAAATCACAGATACCTTTGTTTTGACTGGTTATGGCTCCCGTAATTCTAAACGAGCCAAGAGTTATGGCCCTCCGAAGAATCGATATCCACAGGGTGCAACATCTACGGTGCAAGGTGCAACATCCGTCCAAAATGACGAAACAGTGTCGTACGACCTTTAGAAATGAGTGCATGGATTTGAAACATTGCAGTACCATGGTGCACCACTCTCCAGCGATGGTAAATCATAGACCAGCCACGGGGATCCCGTTTTACAGAAAAAACCCACGTGACGAAAAACGAAGGGTACAAGAATCCCATGACCCGATTGAGGTTCGGATAGGATTTTTTGGGTATGAAACTAACCAGTGACGGCTGAAAGCTGTGGTAGCTGTAGAACTAACAGATACCTTCGTTTTGACTGGTTATAGCTCCCGTAACTCTAAACGAGCCAAGAGTTATGGCCCTCCGAAGAATCGATATCCACAGTGTGCAAAATCTACGGTGCAAGGTGCAACATCCGTCCAAAATGACGAAACAGTGCCGTACGACCTTTAGAAATGAGTGCATGGATTTGAAACATTGCAGTACCATGGTGCACCACTCTCCAGCGATGGTAAATCATAGACCAGCCACGGGGATCCCGTTTTACAGAAAAAATCCACGTGACGAAAAACGAACGGTACAAGAATCCCATGACCCGATTGAGGTTCGGATAGGATTTTTTGGGTATGAAACTAACCAGTGAAGGCTAAAAGCTGTCATAGCTGTAGAACTCATAGATACCTTCGTTTTGACAGGTTATGGCTCCCGTAACTCTAAACGAGCCAAGAGTTATGGCCCTCCGAAGAATCGATATCCACAGGGTGCAACATGTACGGTGCAAGGTGCAACATCCGTCCAAAATGACGAAACAGTGCCGTACGACCTTTAGAAATGAGTGCATGTATTTGAAACATTGCAGTACCATGGTGCACCACTCTCCAGCGATAGTAAATCATAGACCAGCCACGGGGATCCCGTTTTACAGAAAAAATCCACGGGACGAAAAAACGAAGGGTAAAAAACTTCCTTGACCTGATTGAGGTTCGGATAGGATTTTTTGGGTATGAAACTGACCAGTGACGGCTGAAAGCTGTGGTAGCTGTAGAACTCACAGATACCTTCGTTTTGACTGGTTATGGCTCCCGTAACTCTAAACGAGCCAAGAGTTATGGCCCTCCGAAGAATCGATATCCACAGGGTGCAACATCTACGGTGCAAGGTGCAACATCCGTCCAAAATGACGAAACAGTGTCGTACGACCTTTAGAAATGATTGCATGGATTTGAAACATTGCAGTACCATGGTGCACCACTCTCCAGCGATGGTAAATCATAGACCAGCCACGGGGATCCCGTTTTGCAGAAGAAATCCACGTGACGAAAAACGAAGGGTACAAGAATCCCATGACCCGATTGAGGTTTGGATAGGATTTTTTGGGTACGAAACTAACCAGTGATGGCTGAAAGCTGTCATAGCTGTAGAACTCACAGATACTTTCGTTTTGACTGGTTATGGCTCCCGTAACTCTAAACGAGCCAAGAGTTATGGCCCTCCGAAGAATCGATATCCACAGTGTGCCACATCTACGGTGCAAGGTGCAACATCCGTCCAAAATGACGAAACAGTGCCGTACGACCTTTAGAAATGAGTGCATGGATTTGAAACATTGCAGTACCATGGTGCACCACACTCCAGCGATGGTAAATCATAGGCCAGCCATGGGGATCCCGTTTTATAGAAAAAATCCACGTGACGAAAAACGAAGGGTACAAGAATCCCATGACCCGATTGAGGTTCGGATAGGATTTTTGGGTATGAAACTAACCAATGATGGCTGAAAGCTGTCATAGCTGTAGAATTCACAGATACCTTCGTTTTGACAGGTTATGGCTCCCGTAACTCTAAACGAGCCAAGAGTTATGGCCCTCCGAAGAATCGATATCCATAGTGTGCAACATCTACGGTGCAAGGTGCAACATCCGTCAAAAATGACGAAACAGTGCCGTACGGCCTTTAGAAATGAGTGCATGGATTTGAAACATTGCTGTACCATGGTGCACCACTCTCCAGCGATGGTAAATCATAGACCAGCCACGGGGATCCCGTTTTACAGAAAAAATCCACGTGACGAAAAACGAAGGGTACAAGAATCCCATGACCCGATTGAGGGTCGGATAGGATTTTTTGGGTATGAAACTAACCAGTGAAGGCTAAAAGCTGTCATAGCTGTAGAACTAACAGATACCTTCGTTTTGACTGGTTATGGCTCCCGTAACTCTAAACGAGCCAAGAGTTATGGCCCTCCGAAGAATCGATATCCACAGGGTGCAACATCTACGGTGCAAGGTGCAACATCCGTCCAAAATGACGAAACAGTGCCGTACGACCTTTAGAAATGAGTGCATGTATTTGAAACATTGCAGTACCATGGTGCACCACTCTCCAGTGATAGTAAATCATAGACCAGCCACGGGGATCCCGTTTTACAGAAAAAATCCACGTGACGAAAAAACGAAGGGTAAAAAACTTCCTTGACCCGATTGAGGTTCGGAAAGGATTTTTTGGGTATGAAACTAATCAGTGACAGCTGAAAGCTGTGGTAGCTGTAGAACTCACAGATACCTTCGGTTTGACTGGTTATGGCTCCCGTAACTCTAAACAAGCCAAGAGTTATGGCCCTCCGAAGAATCGATATCCACAGGGTGCAACATCTACGGTGCAAGGTGCAACATCCGTCCAAAATGACGAAACAGTGTCGTACGACCTTTATAAATGAGTGCATGGATTTGAAACATTGCAGTACCATGGTGCACCACTCTCCAGAGATGGTAAATCATAGACCAGCCACGGGGATCCCGTTTTACAGAAAAAATCCACGTGACGAAAAACGAAGGGTACAAGAATCCCATGACCCGATTGAGGTTCGTATAGGATTTTTTGGGTATGAAACTAACCAGTGACGGCAGAAAGCTGTCATAGCTGTAGAACTCACAGATACCTTCGTTTTGACTGGTTATGGCTCCCGTAACTCTAAACGAGCCAAGAGTTATGGCCCTCCGAAGAATCGATATCCACAGTGTGCAACATCTACGCTGCAAGGTGCAACATCCGTCCATAATGACGAAACAGTGCCGTACGACCTTTAGAAATGAGTGCATGGATTTGAAACATTGCAGTACCATGGTGCACCACTCTCTAGCGATGGTAACTCATAGACCAGCCACGGGGATCCCGTTTTACATAAAAAATCCACGTGACGAAAAACGAACGGTATAAGAATCCCATGACGCGATTGAGGTTCGGATAGGATTTTTTGGGTATGAAACTAACCAGTGAAAGCTAAAAGATGTTATAGCTGTAGAACTCACAAATACCTTCGTTTTGACTGGTTATGGCTCCCGTAACTCTAAACGAGCCAAGAGTTATGGCCCTCCGAAGAATCGATATCCACAGGGTGCAACATCTACGGTGCAAGGTGCAACATCCGTCCAAAATGACGAAACAGTGCCGTACGACCTTTAGAAATGAGTGTATGTATTTGAAACATTGCAGTACCATGGTGCACCACTCTGCAGCGATGGTAAATCATAGACAAGCCACGGGGATCCCGTTTTATAGAAAAATTCCAGGTGACGAAAAAACGAAGGGTAAAAAACTTCCTTGACCCGATTGAGGTTCGGATAGGATTTTTTGGGTATGATACTAACCAGTGACGACTGAAAGCTGTCACAGCTGTAGAACTCACAAATACCTTCGTTTTGACTGGTTATGGCTCCCGTAACTCTAAACGAGCCAAGAGTTATGGCCCTCCGAAGAATCGATATCCACAGTGTGCAACATCTACGGTGCAAGGTGCAACATCCGTCCAAAATGACGAAACAGTGCCGTACGACCTTTAGAAATGAGTGCATGGATTTGAAACATTGCAGTACCATGGTGCACCACTCTCCAGCGATGGTAAATCATAGACCAGCCACGGGGATCCCGTTTTACAGAAAAAATCCACGTGACGAAAAACGAAGGGTACAAGAATCCCATGACCCGATTGAGGTTCGGATAGGATTTTTTGGGTATGAAACTAACCAGTGAAGGCTAAAAGCTGTCATAGCTGTAGAACTCACAGATACCTTCGTTTTGACAGGTTATGGCTCCCGTAACTCTAAACGAGCCAAGAGTTATGGCCCTCCGAAGAATCGATATCCACAGGGTGCAACATCTACGGTGCAAGGTGCAACATCCGTCCAAAATGACGAAACAGTGTCGTACGACCTTTAGAAATGAGTGCATGTATTTGAAACATTGCAGTACCATGGTGCACCACTCTCCAGCGATAGTAAATCATAGACCAGCCACGGGGATCCCGTTTTACAGAAAAAATCCACGTGACGAAAAAACGAAGGGTAAAAAACTTCCTTGACCCGATTGAGGTTCGGATAGGATTTTTTGGGTATGAAACTAACCAGTGACGGCTGAAAGCTGTGGTAGCTATAGAACTCACAGATACCTTTGTTTTGACTGGTTATGGCTCCCGTAACTCTAAACGAGCCAAGAGTTATGGCCCTCCGAAGAATCGATATCCACAGGGTGCAACATCTACGGTGCAAGGTGCAACATCCGTCCAAAATGACGAAACAGTGTCGTACGACCTTTAGAAATGAGTGCATGGATTTGAAACATTGCAGTACCATGGTGCACCACTCTCCAGCGATGGTAAATCATAGACCAGCCACGGGGATCCCGTTTTACAGAAAAAATCCACGTGATGAAAAACGAAGGGTACAAGAATCCCATGACCCGATTGAGGTTCGGATAGGATTTTTTGGGTATGAAACTAACCAGTGACGGCTGAAAGCTATGGTAGCTGTAGAACTCACAGATACCTTCGTTTTGACTGGTTATAGCTCCCGTAACTCTAAACGAGCCAAGAGTTATGGCCCTCCGAAGAATCGATATCCACAGTGTGCCACATCTACGGTGCAAGGTGCAACATCCGTCCAAAATGACGAAACAGTGCCGTACGACCTTTAGAAATGAGTGCATGGATTTGAAACATTGCAGTACCATGGTGCACCACTCTCCAGCGATGGTAAATCATAGACCAGCCACGGGGATCCCGTTTTATAGAAAAAATCCACGTGACGAAAAACGAAGGGTACAAGAATCCCATGACCCGATTGAGGTTCGGATAGGATTTTTTGGGTATGAAACTAACCAGTGACGGCAGAAAGCTATCATAGCTGTAGAACTCACAGATACCTTCGTTTTGACTGGTTATGGCTCCCGTAACTCTAAACGAGCCAAGAGTTATGGCCCTCCGAAGAATCGATATCCACAGTGTCCAACATCTACGCTGCAAGGTGCAACATCCATCCAAAATGACGAAACAGTGCCGTACGTCCTTTAGAAATGAGTGCATGGATTTGAAACATTGCAGTACCATGGTGCACTACTCTCCAGCGATGGTAAATCATAGACCAGCCACGGGGATCCCGTTTTACAGAAAAAATCCACGTGACGAAAAACGAACGGTATAAGAATCCAATGACGCGATCGAGGTTCGGATAGGATTTTTTGGGTATGAAACTAACCAGTGAAAGCTAAAAGATGTTATAGCTGTAGAACTCACAAATACCTTCGTTTTGACTGGTTATGGCTCCCGTAACTCTAAACGAGCCAAGAGTTATGGCCCTCCGAAGAATCGATATCCACAGGGTGCAACATCTACGGTGCAAGGTGCAACATCCGTCCAAAATGACGAAACAGTGTCGTACGACCTTTAGAAATGAGTGTATGTATTTGAAACATTGCAGTACCATGGTACACCACTCTGCAGCGATGGTAAATCATAGACCAGCCATGGGGATCCCGTTTTACAGAAAAAATCCACGTGACGAAAAAACGAAGGGTAAAAAACTTCTTTGACCCGATTGAGGTTCGGATAGGATTTTTTGGGTATGAAACTAACCAGTGACGGCTGAAAGCTGTGGTAGCTGTAGAACTCACAGATACCTTCGTTTTGACTGGTTATAGCTCCCGTAACACTAAACGAGCCAAGAGTTATGGCCCTCCGAAGAATCGATATCCACAGTGTGCCACATCTACGGTGCAAAGTGCAACATCCGTCCAAAATGACGAAACAGTGCCGTACGACCTTTAGAAATGAGTGCATGGATTTGAAACATTGCAGTACCATGGTGCACCACTCTCCAGCGATGGTAAATCATAGACCAGCCACGGGGATCCCGTTTTATAGAAAAAATCCACGTGACGAAAAACGAAGGGTACAAGAATCCCATGACCCGATTGAGGTTCGGATAGGATTTTTTGGGTATGAAACTAACCAGTTGTTTGCACAAAAAATGGACAAACACCTCCAAGTCGTATTATTTAGTTGATTATATGTGATTTTCAATGATTTTAGATGAGTATGTAGATATGAAAGAAGTAGGAGCTGAAATGTAAAAGACACACAGATTTATAGTGGTTCGGCCAGAATGTGCCTACGTCCACTTTATATGTTATTATCTTCTTTCTTCCAGATTACAAGTACAATGCTTCGTATACAAGTATATGAAAGTAGTTTGAAAGTTCCTTCCTTGCTTGAGCTCTCAAACTTGTCTGCCATTGTTGTACCCCTGCCCCTCTATTTATAGAGTGAGGTAGGGGGCAGGGGTCTTGGAAGTATATAGCTGCTAGCGGGCCTGGGCTGGACCAATCTGGCCTGGTAGCATTCTGGTTTGGCGAGGCTTCATTCGGCACGGAGCTTGGACTGGTGATGGTGACTTCATGGTGACTTCATCCCTTGGTCCGGTGGTGGTGTTGGAGTGGCAGTGGAGTTGGTTCGGCCATGGTTGGTTTGGTGGTAGGGTATTGGAGAGGTTGGTCCGGTGGACCTGGACCGGTGAAGTCTGGTTCGGCAGGAGCTCATGCCGAATGGAGTGGTGGTTGTGCCTTGCCGAATGGAGTAGGGTACCGAATGAGGTTGGCTCGGTAGGGGGTTGATCCGGTAGTGGAGTGGGAGTTGTAGCTTGGACCGGCATTGTGTGGTCCGGTGGAGATGTGGAGTATTGGACCGGCATTGTGTGGTCCGGTGTTGAGCTGGTGCCGAATGGACATGAGAGGAGAGAGCCGAATGAAGTTGAGGGCATGGACGCCGAATGAACTTGGGTTCATGGATGCCGAATGGACCATGGTACAAGGAGGTACCGAATGGACATGAGCACTTGAGTGCAAGGAGATGACGCCTACTGTGCCTGTTGGTTTCGAA
The DNA here is from genome assembly GCA_030765085.1 of Allium cepa. Taxonomy (NCBI): domain Eukaryota; kingdom Viridiplantae; phylum Streptophyta; class Magnoliopsida; order Asparagales; family Amaryllidaceae; genus Allium; species Allium cepa. The sequence continues at coordinate 27,492,634 of CM060943.1, read as the reverse complement.
TGTGCATGGGACATGACGCTTCACGGTCTCGTGGCCTTCTGGGCGAGAATCCGCCCAACATTTGCCCCCCAAAGTGGGGCACGTGCTTGCACGTGTCGCGCTTTGTTTCTCGTTGGTGGGAAGACTCGTCTTGTAATGTCATGGGCTGGATGTTTATATCTTGTTGATGTCCTGCAAAGGGATTTACAGTTTTAGTATGATTTCAAACGATGACCGTTCGTGGTTGAAATGTTTGGGATGAAGTGAGTTGCGCCGTTCGAGGCGAGTTAGTGTGCCCCGAGGGGGCTTAGCATTATCGAGGCCAGGTTCACGTTAGAGTGGTTCCCTGGGTCGTTTGTCAAGGTGCTTTATCGCCAGCTCAGAGCATGCTTAGCCATTTCATAATTAATATAATCAAGTGTCCATTTAACCGACGAGCTTAAAAAGGGATGTCAAAGTTGCAAATTCACACGACGATAGGGTTAATAGCCATTCAGAGCGTGCCTATGGATCGTTAGTGGTCGCGTACACGTGTAAATGATTAACCCACGTTGGTGGGAGATTTACGACTCATTCATCGTTATCATATTCCCCACTTTATTAATAGGTTCTAGAGTTCGGTACTTATCTGAGTGAGGCGCCCTGCATGCCCCCTGTCTTTGGTTCCTGCGAGGTTGGTGTAGTTTCCATTCGGTTAAGGGTTGGTCCGGTATGGAGAGGTTAAAGGTTTCATTCGGCTGGAGATTGGTCCGGTAGGCCGAACCGTTTGGTCCGGTGGTATTGCTATCGTCTATATATAGGGGCTACACCCCCTTAGTTTTCTTTACCGAACCAACAAGCGCCGAATCAATTTATCGCCGAACCAAGTGTTTGCCGAACCAACCTTATACCGAACCAGGTATATACTTATTGCCGAATACACACGTATGTCTTCGTTTCACCGAATGTGACTACGGCCTTGGGGCCGAATGTCTTGTGTACCGAATGCACTCGATATAGAGCCACCGAATGAACATGATGACCGAATGAGGTGGAAATCTTCACGCCCTATGCCGAATGAGCAGAGCGCCGAATGACCATATGCTTCTTATGCCGAATGAACCTGTTTTGCAACGCCGAATGAGACTTCATACTTGGTCCTTGAGCGGAATCTTGGACTTTTTTACACGCTTGCTTTATATATCTGCTTGTTTATATTTCTATACTTCTTATTCTAACCTCAAGTCTTTCTTGTGCTGCAGAAAATGTCTCGCAAAGCGGAAACACGATCGGACAGAAAGAAGTCTAGAGGCACAGGAGAGCCTTCTTCTTCCTTGCCCCCAGTCCAACCAGGATCCGGTCAACATCGACCTATTCCGAGGTCTCTAGTGGATGGATATGGTCCACAGGAACTTTTGATCTCCCCCCCTGATTGCTTTCCTAGCTCCCTAAAGGAGGAGCAACTTGACGTCATATCCCGTTCCTTTGGGATAGACAGGGCTCTTATGCTGTTGCCGGGAGAGGGGGTCATGCCATATGATCCCCCTGAGGGATATTTTGCTTTCAGTCGATACCATTGCATGTGCGGTGCTATCCCTCCTATCAATGCTTGGATAGTAAGCTTCACCACATATTTGAAGGTGGCTCCCTTTCAGCTTCAGCCTAACTCTTATGCCATCCTGGTGAGCCTCTTTGTTATCTTCCAGAGGAGGTACGGGCGTCCTCCTTCTAACCGGGAAATCCGATACTTGTACAACCTGAGAGGCTATAAGAAGGGGTCTCCGTATATTAGTCTGGAGGCGGCCGCGCCCTTCAAACCAGTTCTGGACTTATATTCCAAGTTTACTATGTTCAAGAAAGAGTGGTTCTTTATCAAGGACGATTCTGTTTCCTTCCGCCTTTTCACTTTCGGCTGTAAGATGGATTTCATTTATATTTTCCATGTTCTGATTATAGTGTTTTTTCTGACATGCTTCTATTTCTGGCTAGCGACAGGTGGTATTGCAGTCGTGGAGGACGATTCCTTGGTGCGAATGGCTGCTGAACTAAAGGCTATTCCGGCACGGGACCGGTCGTCCTCCTTCTTGATCAGGAACGCAACCCTCTTGGAGCATAATTTGATCCTACCACACCAGTCCGTGGTTAAGCAGAGGGATACGGCCGAGGAGAAGGCCGCTAAAGCTAAGGAGGGGGCTACGGTGAAGAGCGGTAGGAGGGAGCCTTTTGCAGAGCGTCCCGTTGTTGGAGGAAAAAAATTGAAGAAATCCGATGGCCCTTCTCCAAGCAATTGCCCGACTGTCCCGGAGGAGGAAGGTGCAGAAGAGGAGGAAGGTGCAGAAGAGGAGGAAGTAGGCGAAATTGGAGAAGGATCGGAGGGTGGAGGAGATGACGATGGTCAAGGTGGTAGTGGTGTTGGTGCCCTAACCTCTGAGCAAGACCTTGCACTGGATGAGGCGCTCCGTCAGGCCTTCGGGGAGTCGGAGGGAGAGTCGGAAACGGAGAAGGGAAAGGAAACCGGCAAAGCTGTGGCTGGCGCTGACCCGTCCTCTAAGGGTTCTTCAGCTAGGGTGATTCCGGCGATGCAAGGTGAACTTTTGTCTTCTGCCGATTCCATTTATGATAGGGACTTAGAAATATTTTACGGTTCACTCCCGTCCTGGAATGAGATCCAAGACTTATTGCAGTATCCCACTCCTCCGCCGGGTTTGTATAATATATGTGTCTTCTCTCTTTTTTTTTTTTAACTTAACATATTTCTTGAATTGTGGATTATTGCATGTTCGTAACACTTATTCTTCATTCCAGGGGCAGGCCAGGTGGTTAACACGTCACATGTTCGACACTGCCTTGAACACTTCAAGTCGAGGAGAGCTTCTGTGAAATCCTCTACAGGCCGCACTGGGGATGTAGTCAGTTATCGCCCTCTTCTTGGGGTCATTGAAGAGGGCATTCGGAAAAAGAAGCGGAGCCGTTCCTTATTTGAGTCTTCCCCTGCTTCGCAGCTTCCTACTCAGCCTCCTCGTGATACTACGGAGGAGAACACGGAGTCAGGTCCTCCTTCTCCTCCTTTCAAGAGTCCTGCTATCATTCGTATAAGGCGTCCTGATGTGCCTCGCCCCGTGCCTCGTGACCCTTTTGCCGGCCATCCTGATTTAGATCCAAGCCTTCAGGACATTTCATTTGATGAGGCCACTGGCGAGCACCTCCTTCCCCGCAATCCTATGGTGAGAGTGCTGGACGAGGCCAAGTCTTTAGATCTTGATTTACTTACTACACGGGTAGTCACCATGGGGGATGAGGCCAAGGCTAATATCGATCGGGTGGCCGCAGAGACCAAGAAGTTAATGGAGCATCATGCTAAGTTGGTCAAGGCCGGGGAAGAGATCGGGAGTGCTAACATTCGGTTGAGGTTAACGGTTGCCGACCAGGCCAAGCAGCTTGCTGACCAAGCCATCCAGATTTCCCAGCATGAGGAAGCCTCCAGGCGGCTGAAAGAGACCATGGAGAAGGCTAGTAGGGCGGAATTACGGAAGATGGAGGTCGCCTGCAGGGAACGGATTAACATGGCTATTACAACGGTGGATGAGGTTCGAAATGCAGATCTCGAGCGGGTAGAGGAGTTGTCTGGGAGGCTCGAGGCTGCGGAGATGGCTCAGGCCGAGTTGAAGGAGGAGATGGAGGAGTTGAGGAGGTCCCTCAGGTTGAAGGAGGAGGAAATGAGGAGGTCGCTCCAGGCTGACTGCTTAAGGTACCAATCAGAGAGGGACGTCGCCATTGCCAAGTTGCAAGCTTCTGAGGCCCGGGTGAGGGAGTTTGAGGAGAATGAGGGGATGATGGACGAGATGCTGCAGGACCTGCACTTCCACACTTGGAAGGAGGGCGGCTTATCTTGGATGGATGACTACCCTCGGGTCATGGCCAAGATATATCTCCAGGCTCTAGAGGAAGCCAGGATTAATGCGGGCAGAGAAGGCGGAGAGGCTTTCAGTCTGGATGCGGTCACTGCTCAGTTCTCGAAGGAGGAACAAGCGGCGGTGAAGGAGGGGATGCGGCTGCTTGCTGCAGAGGAAGCGGGCGTGCAGTTGGGTGATGAGGACCAAGCGGCGGATGCTGGTGAGTTATTCTTTTCCCTTTCATCTCTCTCTATGTTTCCACAACTTGATCGTTTGTTTATTGTTTGTTTAATGAATTCCTCTTCTGAACTGGACAGGTGGGACTTCTGATCCACATGCCGGGGGCTCCGATCCTGCGGCTAAGTAGACTTGGGAAGCTGGTGATGGAGTGTGGACGCAGCTGCCATCTTTTTATTTCTTTTTATCACTGTTTACGTTAGTCATTGATGCAACTGTAATAATATTATTTGCAAAGAATAACTTCGTGTGGTTTCGTAATATAAGCTGGTCTTGTTATGTTTGAATGTTGTTGTTATCTTGATGTGCTGTGTGAGAAGTATAACTACGTATATGCCTGTGATTGGTGTTAAGTTCTTGCTTGAAATATGATTTCATGTGTTGCAATGTTATTGTACGAACAAGTCTATAGTTACATATTTATGTACAAGAAAAGAGAGTACCGCCCTTCATGTTTTATTTGCAGGCGGTAGCTTTGAGTGTCATGTGTAACTGTTCACGGATACAGCTGAGTACCCTGCCACCCAGTACGCAGGCTTAGATTCTCATGAGTGAATGCTTCCTATTTGGTTTCCTGTTAGGCCTAGTCCAGATGAGGCCGCGGTGCGTCTTGAGTGGAGATGCCATAGGATTTTGTTCAACAGAAAGGGATAAAGCTTAACAAGCAGCCAAGATATGAAGGCACAAGGTAACAAGAGATAAGATTTTTAAAGTGGTTCGGCACGATAATGCCTACGTCCACCGTGTTAATACGCTTCATATGGGCAGTACATGTTAAGCAAAGTATCGACGGAGGTGTCGGATGTTCCAAGCCCTCTGGAACACCACTCCGTCCACTGTTGACAAAATATAAGCTCCGTTGTGAAGATCTTGATGAATTTCATAGGGTCCGTCTACTGGTGCATTCACGGTTAGGTAGCATGACAGGCTCAGCTATATTCGACCCCTGCTTGGCACCTCCCCCGTTGGGTTTGGTTCCAAGTGTTTCTTTGGGTCGGAATTCGGGCTGAGTCCGGGCTCGGCTCCTACCATGACTATTTATGTTATTAACCTCTTCGAAGAAGAAAGGTCACTGTTGTCTCCCGGATCCTCCAGATTGGGACGCGGCCCATGATTCGGTGTTGCGGGAGGATCCGCTTGAGAATAAGATCTCCCTCTTGTAAACTGCGGTGCTTGATTTTGGAGTTGCATTGTGCTGCCACTTTTTGGCTTGTGGGCTTCTGCTTTTAAGTGTTGCATCGTTTCTCCTTTCCTCAATCAGATCCAAATACATGAGGAGGAGTTCTTCGTTTTCTTCTGGGTTGCAGTGGGTCCCATCGTGAGATGGCGCTACAGTTTCGACTGGGAGCATTGTCTCCAATCCGTATGCCAAAGAGAAAGGAGTATGCCCCGTTGATGTTCTGTAAGAGGTGCGTCAGGCCTAGATTGCCATAGGAAGTTCGTCCATCCAAGCGCCTTTTGACTTTTCAAGCTTCTTCTTGATTAGGGTTTTGAGAATTCTGTTGACGGCTTCGACTTGTCCGTTTTCCTGAGGATAAGCTACAGATGAGGAGCTTTTGTGAATTATGTGCTCTTGGCATCGGTTGGCAAATTCTTTGTTGTCAAACTGGAGTCTGTTGTCTGATATGATCTTGAGTGGGACTCCGTACCTGCATAGAATATTTTTGATTAAGAAGTTGATAATTTATGCAAAAAGTTGATAATTTATGCCAAAGATATTTAATTTTAAAAGGTCCGCTTCCACCCATTTGGTGAAATGATTAGAAACATCCTTCTAGCCATCCAGGACAAAGTTTAAAACAAAGGGGGGCAAGAGTCAAATCTCAGTCCTGGTTGATATAAACGCTTTCCTCCCTTCTTGTCCCCAGCGTTATCTCTAGAGTCATTTCTTCAAACGTCCTTTGCTGCAGCGGGAGTGTCGCCATGGGTAGTCGTAGCCTGTGATCCTGACTGTCTTTCAGCGGTAGCGTCTTCAAGCCTCATATACTTCCTGGCTTCATGGAAGAAGTCAGGTAACGTAGCTGGTTTTTCTTTTGTTAGCCTCCTAGCAAACTTGGTATCCGGATGTACGCCACTACAAAGGGCCGTTAGGATAAGTTTCTCATTGGCATCTTGAACTGTCGCTGCTGTGGCATTGAATCGGGTTAGGTATTGCTGCAGTGTTTCTCCGGGTTCCTGTCTGACAGTAGATAGGGAGTAAGCATCCTTGGGTTGTTCCACATGAATGCGGAACTGGCTGATAAACTTCTCCTTCAAAGTTTCCCATGAGCTGATGGATCCTTGGGGTAGACGGCTGAACCAGGAGGTAGCTAGATCTGCTAAAAATAATGGAAAGCATTTGCATAATACTCCTTCTGTTGCTCCACTCATGAGCATATGCTGGGTGTATCTCTGTAAGTGTACGATGGGGTCGGAAGTTCCTTTGTAATGTTCCATGGTTGGCATTTTCCATTCCCGGGGAGTGATGGCAGTTTCGATATTTCGGATAAAGGGGCTGGTGATTCTAGCGCCTATTCCCCGGTCCCTTTGTTCCCGTTGGACACACTCTCTGAATAATCGTGCCATTCGTTCGTCAGAAGTTGGAGCGGACAAAAATGAGCTTGGTTCTTCCCTGCGGGATCTATCTCGTCTAGATGACTTATAGGGATGGTACAGTCTATCACTTCTAGCATTATCCAGTGGTTGTCTCTTGCTGCTCGGATGCATGCTAGGACCAGCTACGGTTGCCCCCTGCCTTGATCTTACCCGGTGGAGTTCTGCTTCGAGCATTTCCATGGGGTCAACTTCGGGCTGGGTTCCAGCTTGGCTCCGTTCAGCGGGGTTTCTATGATTCCTGTCGATAGTTTCTTCGAAGAAGGAAGACCTTTGCTGTCTCCGAGATCCTCCAGATTGAGACTCATCCCATGATTCAGTGTTGCGGTTGGATTCTTCAGCATCCCTTAAGCGTGACATAAGTTGGTCCACCAAAGCTTCTTGTTGGGATGTGAAGCGGTTGGTTACTTCAGCCACAACTCTGTCTAGATCTGCCCTAGTTATTGGTTGTTCCGTGGCAGGAGCTATCGGATTTGCCTGATTTCCATCTGGTGCTGCTGTTGAAATTGGATGATCCTCTTGATCTGGGGCTACTGGATCCGGAAGACTACTAGTTGCGATGTTCTTTCCTTTATTAACATCCTTCTGTTGCTTGGAAGGCATGATTTCTAAGCGACGAACGTCGTTATGAGGAAGAAGGTTGAGTGGGAGAAGCTGAAGCTTCGAGTTCAGCTCTCAATGAAAGCACCAAAAATGTTTGCACAAAAAATGGACAAACACCTCCAAGTCGTATTATTTAGTTGATTATATGTGATTTTCAATGATTTTAGATGAGTATGTAGATATGAAAGAAGTAGGAGCTGAAATGTAAAAGACACACAGATTTATAGTGGTTCGGCCAGAATGTGCCTACGTCCACTTTATATGTTATTATCTTCTTTCTTCCAGATTACAAGTACAATGCTTCGTATACAAGTATATGAAAGTAGTTTGAAAGTTCCTTCCTTGCTTGAGCTCTCAAACTTGTCTGCCATTGTTGTACCCCTGCCCCTCTATTTATAGAGTGAGGTAGGGGGCAGGGGTCTTGGAAGTATATAGCTGCTAGCGGGCCTGGGCTGGACCAATCTGGCCTGGTAGCATTCTGGTTTGGCGAGGCTTCATTCGGCACGGAGCTTGGACTGGTGATGGTGACTTCATGGTGACTTCATCCCTTGGTCCGGTGGTGGTGTTGGAGTGGCAGTGGAGTTGGTTCGGCCATGGTTGGTTTGGTGGTAGGGTATTGGAGAGGTTGGTCCGGTGGACCTGGACCGGTGAAGTCTGGTTCGGCAGGAGCTCATGCCGAATGGAGTGGTGGTTGTGCCTTGCCGAATGGAGTAGGGTACCGAATGAGGTTGGCTCGGTAGGGGGTTGATCCGGTAGTGGAGTGGGAGTTGTAGCTTGGACCGGCATTGTGTGGTCCGGTGGAGATGTGGAGTATTGGACCGGCATTGTGTGGTCCGGTGTTGAGCTGGTGCCGAATGGACATGAGAGGAGAGAGCCGAATGAAGTTGAGGGCATGGACGCCGAATGAACTTGGGTTCATGGATGCCGAATGGACCATGGTACAAGGAGGTACCGAATGGACATGAGCACTTGAGTGCAAGGAGATGACGCCTACTGTGCCTGTTGGTTTCGAATGTGCATGGGACATGACGCTTCACGGTCTCGTGGCCTTCTGGGCGAGAATCCGCCCAACACCAGTGACGGCAGAAAGCTGTCATAGCTGTAGAACTCACAGATACCTTCGTTTTGACTGGTTATGGCACCCGTAACTCTAAACGAGCCAAGAGTTATGGCCCTCCGAAGAATCGATATCCACAGTGTCCAACATCTACGCTGCAAGGTGCAACATCCGTCCAAAATGACGAAACAGTGCCGTACGACCTTTAGAAATGAGTGCATGGATTTGAAACATTGCAGTACCATGGTGCACCACTCTCCAGCGATGGTAAATCATAGACCAGCCACGGGGATCCCGTTTTACAGAAAAAATCCACGTGACGAAAATCGAACGGTATAAGAATCCAATGACGCGATTGAGGTTCGGATAGGATTTTTTGGGTATGAAACTAACCAGTGAAAGCTAAAAGATGTTATAGCTGTAGAACTCACAAATACCTTCGTTTTGACTGGTTATGGCTCCCGTAACTCTAAACGAGCCAAGAGTTATGGCCCTCCGAAGAATCGATATCCACAGGGTGCAACATCTACGGTGCAAGGTGCAACATCCGTCCAAAATGACGAAACAGTGTCGTACGACCTTTAGAAATGAGTGTATGTATTTGAAACATTGCACTACCATGGTGCACCACTCTGCAGCGATGGTAAATCATAGACCAGCCACGGGGATCCCGTTTTATAGAAAAAATCCACGTGACGAAAAAACGAAGGGTAAAAAACTTCCTTGACCCGATTGAGGTTCGGATAGGATTTTTTGGGTATGAAACTAACCAGTGACGGCTGAAAGTTGTCATAGCTGTAGAACTCACAGATACCTTCGTTTTGACTGGTTATGGCTCCCGTAACTCTAAACGAGCCAAGAGTTATGGCCCTCCGAAGAATCGATATCCACAGTGTGCAACATCTACGGTGCAAGGTGCAACATCCGTCCAAAATGACGAAACAGTGCCGTACGACCTTTAGAAATGAGTGCATGGATTTGAAACATTGCAGTACCATGGTGCACCACTCTCCAGCGATGGTAAATCATAGACCAGCCACGGGGATCCCGTTTTACAGAAAAAATCCACGTGACGAAAAACGAAGGGTACAAGAATCCCATGACCCGATTGAGGTTCGGATAGGATTTTTTGGGTATGAAACTAACCAGTGAAGGCTAAAAGCTGTCATAGCTGTAGAACTCACAGATACCTTCGTTTTGACAGGTTATGGCTCCCGTAACTCTAAACGAGCCAAGAGTTATGGCCCTCCGAAGAATCGATATCCACAGGGTGCAACATGTACGGTGCAAGGTGCAACATCCGTCCAAAATGACGAAACAGTGCCGTACGACCTTTAGAAATGAGTGCATGTATTTGAAACATTGCAGTACCATGGTGCACCACTCTCTAGCGATAGTAAATCATAGACCAGCCACGGGGATCCCGTTTTACAGAAAAAATCCACGGGACGAAAAAACGAAGGGTAAAAAACTTCCTTGACCTGATTAAGGTTCGGATAGGATTTTTTGGGTATGAAACTGACCAGTGACGGCTGAAAGCTGTGGTAGCTGTAGAACTCATAGATACCTTCGTTTTGACTGGTTATGGCTCCCGTAACTCTAAACGAGCCAAGAGTTATGGCCCTCCGAAGAATCGATATCCACAGGGTGCAACATCTACGGTGCAAGGTGCAACATCCGTCCAAAATGACGAAACAGTGTCGTACGACCTTTAGAAATGATTGCATGGATTTGAAACATTGCAGTACCATGGTGCACCACTCTCCAGCGATGGTAAATCATAGACCAGCCACGGGGATCCTGTTTTACAGAAAAAATCCACGTGACGAAAAACGAAGGGTACAAGAATCCCATGACCCGATTGAGGTTTGGATAGGATTTTTTGGGTATGAAACTAACCAGTGATGGCTGAAAGCTGTCATAGCTGTTGAACTTACAGATACCTTCGTTTTGACTGGTCATGGCTCCCGTAACTCTAAACGAGCCAAGAGTTATGGCCCTCCGAAGAATCGATATCCACAGTGTGCCACATCTACGGTGCAAGGTGCAACATCCGTCCAAAATGACGAAACAGTGCCGTACGACCTTTAGAAATGAGTGCATGGATTTGAAACATTGCAGTACCATGGTGCACCACTCTCCAGCGATGGTAAATCATAGACCAACCACGGGGATCCCGTTTCATAGAAAAAATCCACGTGACGAAAAACGAAGGGTACAAGAATCCCATGACCCGATTGAGGTTCGGATAGGATTTTTGGGTATGAAACTAACCAGTGACGGCTGAAAGCTGTCATAGCTGTAGAATTCACAGATACCTTCGTTTTGACAGGTTATGGCTCCCGTAACTCTAAACGAGCCAAGAGTTATGGCCCTCCGAAGAATCGATATCCATAGTGTGCAACATCTACGGTGCAAGGTGCAACATCCGTCAAAAATGACGAAACAGTGCCGTACGACCTTTAGAAATGAGTGCATGGATTTGAAACATTGCTGTACCATGGTGCACCACTCTCCAGCGATGGTAAATCATAGGCCAACCACGGGGATCCCGTTTTACAGAAAAAATCCACGTGACGAAAAACGAAGGGTACAAGAATCCCATGACCCAATTGATGGTCGGATAGGATTTTTTGGGTATGAAACTAACCAGTGAAGGCTAAAAGCTGTCATAGCTGTAGAACTCACAGATACCTTCGTTTTGACTGGTTATGGCTCCCGTAACTCTAAACGAGCCAAGAGTTATGGCCCTCCGAAGAATCGATATCCATTGGGTGCAACATCTACGGTGCAAGGTGCAACATCCGTCCAAAATTACGAAACAATGCCGTACGACCTTTAGAAATGAGTGCATGTATTTGAAACATTACAGTACCATGGTGCACCACTCTCCAGTGATAGTAAATCATAGACCAGCCACGGGGATCCCGTTTTACAGAAAAAATCCACATGACGAAAAAACGAAGGTAAAAAACTTCCTTGACCCGATTGAGGTTCGGAAAGGATTTTTTTTTGGGTATGAAACTAACCAGTGACGGCTGAAAGCTGTGGTAGCTGTAGAACTCACAGATAACTTCGTTTTGAATGGTTATGGCTCCCGTAACTCTAAACGAGCCAAGAGTTATGGCCCTCCGAAGAATCGATATCCACAGGGTGCAACATCTACGGTGCAAGGTGCAACATCCGTCCAAAATGACGAAACAGTGTCGTACGACCTTTAGAAATGAGTGCATGGATTTGAAACATTGCCGTACCATGGTGCACCACTCTCCAGCGATGGTAAATCATAGACCAGCCACGGGGATCCCGTTTTACAGAAAAAGTCCACGTGACGAAAAACGAAGGGTACAAGAATCCCATGACCCGATTGAGGTTCGGATAGGGTTTTTTGGGTATGAAACTAACCAGTGACGGTAGAAAGCTGTCATAGCTATAGAACTCACAGATACCTTCGTTTTGACTGGTTATGGCTCCCGTAACTCTAAACGAGCCAAGAGTTATGGCCCTCCGAAGAATCGATATCCACAGTGTGCGACATCTACGCTGCAAGGTGCAACATCCGTCCAAAATGACGAAACAGTGCCGTACGACCTTTAGAAATGAGTGCATGGATTTGAAACATTGCAGTACCATGGTGCACCACTCTCCAGCGATGGTAAATCATAGACCAGCCACGGGGATCCCGTTTTATAGAAAAAATCCACGTGACGAAAAAACGAAGGGTAAAAAACTTCCATGACCCGATTGAGGTTCGGATAGGATTTTTTGGGTATGAAACTAACCAGTGACGGCTGAAAGCTGTCATAGCTGTAGAACTCACAGATACCTTCGTTTTGACTGGTTATGGCACCCGTAACTCTAAACGAGCCAAGAGTTATGGCCCTCGGAAGAATCGATATCCACAGGGTGCAACATCTACGGTGCAAGGTGCAACATCCGTCCAAAATGACGAAACAATGCCGTACGACCTTTAGAAATGAGTGCATGGATTTGAAACATTGCAGTACCATGGTGCACCACTCTCCAGCGATGGTAAATCATAGACCAGCCACGGGGATCCCGTTTTACAGAAAAAATCCACGTGACGAAAAAACGAAGGGTAAAATACTTCCTTGACCCGATTGAGGTTCGCATAGGATTTTTTGGGTATGAAACTAACCAGTGACGGCTGAAAACTCTCATAGCTGTAGAACTCACAGATACCTTCGTTTTGACTGGTTATGGCTCCCGTAACTCTAAACGAGCCAAGAGTTATGGCCCTCCGAAGAATCGATATCCACATGGTGCAACATCTATGGTGCATGGTGCAACATCCGTCCAAAATGACGAAACATTGCCTTACGACCTTTAGAAATGAGTGCATGGATTTGAAATATTGCAGTACCATGGTGCACCACTCTCCAGCGATGGTAAATCATAGACCAGCCACGGGGATCCCGTTTTACAGAAAAAATCCACGTGACGAAAAAACGAAGGGTAAAAAACTTCCTTGACCCGATTGAGGTTCGGATAGGATTTTTTGGGTATGACACTAACCAGTGACGGCTGAAAGCAGTCATAGCTGTAGAACTCACAGATACCTTCGTTTTGACTGGTTATGGCTCCCGTAACTCTAAACGAGCCAAGAGTTATGGCCCTTCGAAGAATCGATATCCATAGGGTGCAACATCTACGGTGCAAGGTGCAACATCCGTCCAAAATGACGAAACAGTGCCGTACGACCTTTAGAAATGAGTGCATGGATTTGAAACATTGCAGTACCATGGTGCACCACTCTCCAGCGATGGTCAATCATAGACCAGCCACGGGGATCCCGTTTTACAGAAAAAATCCACGTGACGAAAAACGAAGGGTACAAGAATCCCATGACCCGATTGAGGTTTGGATAGGATTTTTTGGGTATGAAACTAACCAGTGACGGCAGAAAGCTGTCATAGCTGTAGAACTCACAGATACCTTCGTTTTGACTGGTTATTGCTCCCGTAACTCTAAACGAGCCAAGAGTTATGGCCTTTCGAAGAATCGATATCCACAGTGTGCAACATCTACGCTGCAAGGTGCAACATCCGTCCAAAATGACGAAACAGTGCCGTACGACCTTTAGAAATGAGTGCATGGATTTGAAACATTGCAGTACCATGGTGCACCACTCTCCAGCGATGGTAAATCATAGACCAGCCACGGAGATCCCGTTTTACAGAAAAAATCCACGTGACGAAAAACGAACGGTACAAGAATCCCATGACCCGGTTGAGGTTCGGATAGGATTTTTTGGGTATGAAACTAACCAGCGAAGGCTAAAAGCTGTTATAGCTGTAGAACTCACAAATACCTTCGTTTTGACTGGTTATGGCTCCCGTAACTCTAAACGAGCCAAGAGTTATGGCCCTCCGAAGAATCGTTATCCACAGGGTGCAGCATCTACGGTGCAAGGTGCAACATCCGTCCAAAATGACGAAACAGTGCCGTACGACCTTTAGAAATGAGTGCATGTATTTAAAACATTGCAGTACCATGGTGCACCACTCTACAGCGATGGTAAATCATAGACCAGCCACGGGGATCCCGTTTTACAGAAAAATCCACGTGACGAAAAACGAAGGGTACAAGAATCCCATGACCCGATAGAGGTTCGGATAGGATTTTTTGGGTATGAAACTAACCAGTGACGGCTGAAAGCTGTCATAGATGTAGAACTCACAGATACCTTCGTTTTGACTGGTTATGGCACCCGTAACTCTAAACGAGCCAAGAGTTATGGCCCTCCGAAGAATCGATATCCACAGGGTGCAACATCTACGATGCAAGGTGCAACATCCGTCCAAAATGACGAAACAGTGCCGTACGAACTTTAGAAATGAGTGCATGGATTTGAAACATTGCAGTACCATGGTGCACCACTCTCCAGCGATGGTAAATCATAGACCAGCCACGGGGATCCCGTTTTACAGAAAATATCCACGTGACGAAAAAACGAAGGGTAAAATACTTCCTTGACCCGATTGAGGTTCGGATAGGATTTTTTGGATATGAAACTAACCAGTGACGGCTGAAAGCTCTCATAGCTGTAGAACTCACAGATACCTTCGTTTTGACTGGTTATGGCTCCCGTAACTCTAAACGAGCCAAGGGTTATGGCCCTCCGAAGAATCGATATCCACAGGGTGCAACATCTACGGTGCATGGTGCAACATCCGTCCAAAATGACGAAACAGTGCCGTACGACCTTTAGGAATGAGTGCATGTATTTGAAATATTGCAGTACCATGGTGCACCACTCTCCAGCGATGGTAAATCATAGACCAGCCACGGGGATCCCGTTTTACAGAAAAAATCCACGTGACGAAAAAACGAGGGGTAAAAAACTTCCTTGACCCGATTGAGGTTCGGATAGGATTTTTTGGGTATGAAACTAACCAGTGACGGTTGAAAGCAGTCATAGCTGTAGAACTCACAGATACCTTCGTTTTGACTGGTTATGGCTCCCGTAACTCTAAACGAGCCAAGAGTTATGGCCCTCCGAAGAATCGATATCCACAGGGTGCAACATCTACGGTGCAAGGTGCAACATCCGTCCAAAATGACGAAAATGTGTCGTACGACCTTAAGAAATGAGTGCATGGATTTGAAACATTGCAGTACCATGGTGCACCACTCTCCAGCGATGGTAAATCATAGACCAGCCACGGGGATCCCGTTTTACAGAAAAAATCCACGTGACGAAAAACGAAGGGTAAAGGAATCCCATGACCCGATTGAGGTTTGGATAGGATTTTTTGGATATGAAACTAACCAGTGACGACTGAAAGCTGTCATAGCTGTAGAACTCACATATACCTTCGTTTTGACTGGTTATGGCTCCCGTAACTCTAAACGAGCCAAGAGTTATGGCCCTCCGAAGAATCGATATCCACAAGGTGCAACATGTACGGTGCAAGATGCAACATCCGTCCAAAATGACGAAACAGTGCCGTACGACCTTTAGAAATGAGTGCATGTATTTGAAACATTGCAGTACCATAGTGCACCACTCTGCAGCGATGGTAAATCATAGACCAGCCACGGGGGATCCCGTTTTATAGAAAAAATCCACGCGACGAAAAAACGAAGGGTGAAAAACTTCCTTGACCCGATTGAGGTTCGGATAGGATTTTTTGGGTATGAAACTAACCAGTGATGGCTGAAAGCTGTCATAGCTGTAGAACGCACAGATACCTTCGTTTTGACTGGTTATGGCACCCGTAACTCTAAACGAGCCAAGAGTTATGGCCCTCCGAAGAATCGATATCCACAGGGTGCAACATCTACGGTGCAAGGTGCAACATCCGTCAAAATGACGACACAGTGCCGTACGACCTTTAGAAATGAGTGCATGGATTTGAAACATTGCAGTACCATGGTGCACCACTCTCCAGCGATGGTAAATCATAGACCAGCCACGGGGATCCCGTTTTACAGAAAAAATACACGTGACGAAAAAACGAAGGGTAAAATACTTCCTTGACCCAATTGAGGTTCGGATAGGATTTTTTGGGAATGAATCTAACCAGTGACGGCTGAAACCTCTCATAGCTGTAGAACTCACAGATACCTTCGTTTTGACTGGTTATGGCTCCCGTAACTCTAAACGAGCCAAGAGTTAGGGCCCTCCGAAGAATCGATATCCACAGGGTGCAACATCTACGGTGCATGGTATAACATCCGTCAAAAATGACGAAACAGTGCCTTACGACCTTTAGAAATGAGTGCATGGATTTGAAATATTGCAGTACCATGGTGCACCACTCTCCAGCGATGGTAAATCATAGACCAGCCACGGGGATCCCGTTTTACAGAAAAAATCCACGTGACGAAAAAACAAAGGGTAAAAAACTTCCTTGACCCGATTGAGGTTCGGATAGGATTTTTTGGGTATGAAACTAACCAGTGACGGCTGAAAGCAGTCATAGCTGTAGAACTCACAGATAACTTCGTTTTGACTGGTTATGGCTCCCGTAACTCTAAACGAGCCAAGAGTTATGGCCCTCCGAAGAATCGATATCCACAGGGTGCAACATCTACGGTGCAAGGTGCAACATCCGTCCAAAATGACGAAACAGGGCCGTACGACCTTTAGAAATGAGTGCATGTATTTAAAACATTGCGGTACCATGGTGCACCACTCTCCAGCGATGGTAAATCATAGACAAGCCACGGGGATCCCGTTTTACAGAAAAAATCCACGTGACGAAAAAGGAAGGGTACAAGAATCCCATGACCCGATTGAGGTTCGGATAGGATTTTTTGAGTATGAAACTAACCAGTGACGGCTGAAAGCTGTCAAAGCTGTAGAACGCACAGATACCTTCGTTTTGACTGGTTATGGCACCCGTAACTCTAAACGAGCCAAGAGTTATGGCCCTCCGAAGAATCGATAACCACAGGGTGCAACATCTACGGTGCAAGGTGCAACATCCGTCCAAAATGACGAAACAGGGCCGTACGACCTTTAGAAATGAGTGCATGTATTTAAAACATTGCAGTACCATGGTGCACCACTCTCCAGCGATGGTAAATCATAGACCAGCGACCGGGATCCCGTTTTACAGAAAAAATCCACGTGACGAAAAAACGAAGGGTAAAAAATTTCCTTGACCCGATTGAGGTTCGGATTGGATTTTTTGGGTATGAAACTAACCAGTGACGGCTGAGAGCTGTCATAGCTGTAGAACTCACAGACACCTTCGTTTTGACTGGTTATGGCTCCCGTAACTCTAAACGAGCCAAGAGTTATGGCCCTCCGAAGAATCGATATCCACAGGGTGCAACATCTACCGTGCAAGGTGCAACATCCGTCCAAAATGACGAAACAGGGCCGTACGACCTTTAGAAATGAGTGCATGTATTTAAAACATTGCAGTACCATGGTGCACCACTCTCCAGCGATGGTAAATCATAGACCAGCCACGGGGATCCCGTTTTACAGAAAAATTCCACATGACGAAAAACGAAGGGTACAAGAATCCCATGACCCGATTGAGGTTCGGATAGGATTTTTTGGGTATGAAACTAACCAATGAGGGCTGAAAGTTGTCATAGCTTTAGAACTCACAGATACCTTCGTTTTGACTGGTTATGGCTTCCGTAACTCTAAACGAGCCAAGGGTTATGGCCCTCCGAAGAATCGATATCCACAGGGTGCAACATCTACGGTGCAAGGTGCAACA
Source organism: Allium cepa (assembly GCA_030765085.1). NCBI lineage: Eukaryota > Viridiplantae > Streptophyta > Magnoliopsida > Asparagales > Amaryllidaceae > Allium > Allium cepa. The sequence goes on along the minus strand of CM060943.1, from coordinate 27,475,088 downwards.
TCCATCCAAAATGATGAAACAGTGTCGTACGACCTTTAGAAATGAGTGCATGGATTTGAAACATTGCAGTACCATGGTGCACCACTCTCCAGCGATGGTAAATCATAGACCAGCCACGTGGATCCCATTTTACAGAAAAAATCCACGTGACGAAAAACGAAGGGTACAAGAATCCCATGACCCGATTGAGGTTCGGATAGGATTTTTTGGGTCTGAAACTAACCAGCGACGGCTGAAAGCGGTCATAGCTGTAGAACTCACAGATACCTTTGTTTTGACTGGTTATGGCTCCCGTAACTCTAAACGAGCCAAGAGTTATGGCCCTCCGAAGAATCGATATCCACAGGGTGCAACATCTACGGTGCAAGGTGCAACATCCGTCCAAAATGACGAAACTGGGCCGTACGACCTTTAGAAATGAGTGCATGTATTTAAAACATTGCAGTACCATGGTGCACCACTCTCCAGCGATGGTAATTCATAGACCAGCCACGGGGATCCCGTTTTACAGAAAAAATCCACGTGACGAAAAAACGAAGGGTAAAAAACTTCCTTGACCCGATTGAGGTTCGGATAGGATTTTTTGGGTATGAAACTAACCAGTGACGGCTGAAAGTTATCATAGCTATAGAACTCACAGATACCTTCGTTTTGACTGGTTATGTCTCCCGTAACTCTAAACGAGCCAAGAGTTATGGCCCTCCGAAGAATCGATATCCACAGGGTGCAACATCTACGGTGCAAGGTGCAACATCCGCCCAAAATGATGAAACAATGCCGTACGACCTTTAGAAATGAGTGCATGGATTTGAAACATTGCAGTACCATGGTGCACCACTCTCCAGCGATGGTAAATCATAGACCAGCCACGGGGATCCCGTTATACAGAAAAAATCCACATGTCGAAAAAACGAAGGGTAAAAAACTTCCTTGACCCGATTGAGGTTCGGATAGGATTTTTTGGGTATGAAACTAACCAGTGACGGCTGAAAGCAGTCATTGCTGTAGAACTCACAGATACCTTCGTTTTGACTGGTTATGGCTCCCGTAACTCTAAACGAGCCAAGAGTTATGGCCCTCCGAAGAATCAATATCCACAGTGTGCAACATCTACGGTGAAAGGTGCAACATCCGTCCAAAATGACGAAACAGTGCCGTACGACCTTTAGAAATGAGTGCATGGATTTGAAACATTGCGGTACCATGGTGCACCACTCTCCAGCAATGGTAAATCATAGACCAGCCACGGGGATCCCGTTTTACAGAAAAAATCCACGTGACGAAAAACGAAGGGTACAAGAATCTCATGACCCGATTGAGGTTCGGATAGGAATTTTGGGTATGAAACTAACCAGTGACGGCTGAAAGCGGTCATAGCTGTAGAACTCACAGATACATTCGTTTTAACTGGTTATGGCTCCCGTAACTCTAAACGAGCCAAGAGTTATGGCCCTCCGAAGAATCGATATCCACAGGGTGCCACATCTACGGTGCAAGGTGCAACATCCGTCCAAAATGACGAAACAGTGCCGTACGACCTTTAGAAATGAGTGCATGGATTTGAAACATTGCAGTACCATGGTGCACCACTCTCTAGCGATGGTAAATCATAGACCAGCCACGGGGATCCCGTTTAACAGAAAAAATCCACGTGACAAAAAACGAAGGGTACAAGAATCCCATGACCCGATTGTGGTTCGGATAGGATTTTTTGGGTATGAAACTAACCAGTGACGGCTGAAAGCCGTCATAGCTGTAGAACTCACAGATACCTTCGTTTTGACAGGTTATGGCTCCCGTAACTCTAACGAGCCAAGAGTTATGGCCCTCCGAAGAATCGATATCCACAGGGTGCAACATCTACGGTGCAGGTGCAACATCCGTCCAAAATGACGAAACAGTGCCGTACGACCTTTAGAAATGAGTGCATGGATTTGAAACATTGCAGTACAATGGTGCACCACTCTCCAGCGATGGTAAATCATAGACCAGCCACGGGGATCCCGTTTTACAGAAAAAATCCACGTGACGAAAAACGAAGGGTACAAGAATCCCATGACCCGATTGAGGTTCGGATAGGATTTTTTGGGTATGAAACTAACTAGTGATGGCTGAAAGCTGTCATAGCTGTAGAACTCACAGATAACTTCGTTTTGATAGGTTATGGCTCCCGTAACTCTAAACGAGCCAAGAGTTATGGCCCTTCGAAGAATCGATATCCACAGGGTGCAACATCTACGGTGCAAGGTGCAACATCCGTCCAAAATGACGAAACAGGGCCGTACAACCTTTAGAAATGAGTGCATGTATTTAAAACATTGCAGTACCATGGTGGACCACTCCCCAGCGATGGTAAATCATAGACCAGCCACGGGGATCCCGTTTTACAGAAAAAATCCACGTGACGAAAAACGAAGGGTACAAGAATCCCATGACCCGATTGAGGTTCGGATAGGATTTTTTGGGTATGAATCTAACCAGTGACGGCTGAAAGCTGTCATAGCTGTAGAACTCACAGATACCTTCGTTTTGACTGGTTATGGCACCCGTAACTCTAAACGAGCCAAGAGTTATGGCCCTCCGAAGAATCGATATCCACAGGGTGCAACATCTACGGTACAAGGTGCAACATCCGTCCAAAATGACGAAACAGTGCCGTACGACCTTTAGAAATGAGTGCATGGATTTGAAACATTGCAGTACCATGGTGCACCACTCTCCAGCGATGGTAAATCATAGACCAGCTACGGGGATCCCGTTTTACAGAAAATATCCACGTGACGAAAAAACGAAGGGTAAAATACTTCCTTGACCCAATAGAGGTTCGGATAGGATTTTTTGGGTATGAAACTAACCAGTGACGGCTGAAAGCTATCATAGATGTAGAACTCACAGATACCTTCGTTTTGACTGGTTATGGCTCCCGTAACTCTAAACGAGCCAAGAGTTATGGCCCTCCGAAGAATCGATATCCACAGGGTGCAACATCTACGGTGCAAGGTGCAACATCCGTCCAAAATGATGAAACAGTGCCTTACGACCTTTAGAAATGAGTGCATGGATTTGAAACATTGCAGTACCATGGTGCACCACTCTCCAGCGATGGTAAATCATAGACCAGCCACCGGGATCCCGTTTTACAGAAAAAATCCAAGTGACGAAAAAACGAAGGGTAAAAAACTTCCTTGACCCGATTGAGGTTCGGATAGGATTTTTTGGGTATGAAACTAACCAGTGACGGCTGAAAGTAGTCATAGCTGTAGAACTCACAGATACCTTCGTTTTGACTGGTTATGGCTCAAGTAACTCTAAATGAGCCAAGAGTTATGGCCCTCCGAAGAATCGATATCCACAGGGTGCAACATCTACGGTGCAAGGTGCAACATCCGTCCAAAATGACGAAACAGTGTCGTACGACCTTTAGAAATGAGTGCATGGATTTGAAACATTGCAGTACCATGGTGCACCACTCTCCAGCGATGGTAAATCATAGACCAGCCACGGGGATCCCGTTTTACAGAAAAAATCCACGTGACGAAAAAGGAAGGGTACAGGAATCCCATGACCCGATTGAGGTTCGGATAGGATTTTTTGGGTATGAAACTAACCAGTGACGGCTGAAAGCTGTCATAGCTGTAGAACTCACAGATACCTTCGTTTTGACTGGTTATGGCTCCCGTAACTCTAAACGAGCCAAGAGTTATGGCCCTCCGAAGAATCGATATCCACAGGGTGCAACATCTACGGTTCAAGGTGCAACATCCGTCCAAAATGACGAAACAGGGCCGTACGACCTTTAGAAATGAGTGCATGTATTTAAAACATTGCAGTACCATGGTGCACCACTCTCCAGCAATGGTAAATCATAGACCAGCCACGGGGATCCCGTTTTACAGAAAAAATCCACGTGACGAAAAACGAAGGGTACAAGAATCCCATGACCCGATTGAGGTTCGGATAGGATTTTTTGGGTATGAATCTAACCAGTGACGGCTGAAAGCTGTCATAGCTGTAGAACTCACAGATACCTTCGTTTTGACTGGTTATGGCTCCCGTAACTCTAAACAAGCCAAGAGTTATGGCCCTCCGAAGAATCGATATCCACAGGGTGCAACATCTACGGTGCAAGGTGCAACATCCGTCCAAAATGACGAAACAGTGCCTTACGACCTTTAGAAATGAGTGCATGGATTTGAAACATTGCAGTACCATGGTGCACCACTCTCCAACGATGGTAAATCATAGACCAGCCACGGGGATCCCGTTTTACAGAAAAAATCCACGTGACGAAAAAACGAAGGGTAAAAAACTTCCTTGACCCGACTGAGGTTCGGATAGGATTTTTTGGGTATGAAACTAACCAGTGACGGCTGAAAGCAGTCATAGCTGTAGAACTCACAGATACCTTCGTTTTGACTGGTTATGGCTCCCGTAACTCTAAACGAGCCAAGAGTTATGGCCCTCCGAAGAATCGATATCCACAGGGTGCAACATCTACGGTGCAAGGTGCAACATCCGTCCAAAATGACGAAACAGTGTCGTACGACCTTTAGAAATGAGTGCATGGATTTGAAACATTGCAGTACCATGGTGCACCACTCTCCAGCGATGGTAAATCATAGACCAGCTACGGGGATCCCGTTTTACAGAAAAAATCCACGTGACGAAAAACGAAGGGTACAGGAATCCCATGACCCGATTGAGGTTCGGATAGGATTTTTTGGGTATGAAACTAACCAGTGACGGCTGAAAGCTGTCATAGCTGTAGAACTCACAGATACCTTCGTTTTGACTGGTTATGGCTCCCGTAACTCTAAACGAGCCAAGAGTTATGGCCCTTCGAAGAATCGATATCCACAGGGTGCAACATCTACGGTGCAAGGTGCAACATCCGTCCAAAATGACGAAACATGGCCGTACGACCTTTAGAAATGAATGCATGTATTTAAAACATTGCAGTACCATGGTGCACCACTCTCCAGCGATGGTAAATCATAGACCAGCCACGGGGATACCGTTTTACACAAAAATCCACGTGATGAAAAACGAAGGGTACAAGAATCCCATGACCCGATTGAGGTTCGGATAGGATTTTTTGGGTATGAAACTAACCAGTGATGGTTGAAAGCTGTCATAGCTGTAGAACTCACAGATACCTTCGTTTTGACTGGTTATGGCTCCCGTAACTCCAAACGAGCCAAGAGTTATGGCCCTCCGAAGAATCGATATCCATAGGGTGCAACATCTACGGTGCAAGGTGCAACATCCGTCCAAAATGACGAAACAGTGTCGTACGACCTTTAGAAATGAGTGCATGGATTTGAAACATTGCAGTGCCATGGTGCACCACTCTCCAGCGATGGTAAATCATAGACCAGCCACGGGGATCCCGTTTTACAGAAAAAATCCACGTGACGAAAAACGAAGGGTACAAGAATCCCATGACCCAATTGAGGTTCGGATAGGATTTTTTGGGTATGAAACTAACCAGTGACGGCTGAAAGCGGTCATAGCTGTAGAACTCACAGATACCTTCGTTTTGACTGGTTATGGCTCCCGTAACTCCAAACGAGCCAAGAGTTATGGCCCTCCGAAGAATCGATATCCACAGGGTGCAACATCTACGGTGCAAGGTGCAACATCCGTCCAAAATGACGAAACAGTGTCGTACGACCTTTAGAAATGAGTGCATGGATTTGAAACATTGCAGTACCATGGTGCACCACTCTCCAGCGATGGTTAATCATAGACCAGCCACGGGGATCCCGTTTTACAGAAAAATCCACGTGACGAAAAAACGAAGGGTACAAGAATCCCATGACCCGATTAAGGTTCGGATAGGATTTTTTGGGTATGAAACAAACCAGTGATGGTTGAAAGCTGTCATAGCTGTAGAACTCACAGATACCTTCGTTTTGACTGGTTATGGCTCCCGTAACTCCAAACGAGCCAAGAGTTATGGCCCTCCGAAGAATCGATATCCACAGGGTGCAACATCTACGGTGCAAGGTGCAACATCCGTCCAAAATGACGAAACAGTGTCGTACGACCTTTAGAAATGAGTGCATGGATTTGAAACATTGCAGTACCACGGTGCACCACTCTCCAGCGATGGTAAATCATAGACCAGCCACGGGGATCCCCTTTAACAGAAAAAATCCACGTGACGAAAAACGAAGGGTACAAGAATCCCATGACCCAATTGAGGTTCGGATAGGATTTTTTGGGTATGAAACTAACCAGTGACGGCTGAAAGCTGTCATAGCTGTAGAACTCACAGATACCATCGTTTTGACTGGTTATGGCTCCCGTAACTCTAAACGAGCCAAGAGTTATGGCCCTCCGAAGAATCGATATCCACAGGGTGCAACATCTACGGTGCAAGGTGCAACATCCGTCCAAAATGACGAAACAGGGCCGTACGACCTTTAGAAATGAGTGCATGTATTTAAAACATTGTAGTACCATGGTGCACCACTCTCCAGCGATGCTAAATCATAGACCAGCCACGGGGATCCCGTTTTACAGAAAAAATCCACGTGACGAAAAAACGAAGGGTAAAAAACTTCCTTGACCCGATTGAGGTCGGATAGGATTTTTTGGGTATGAAACTAACCAGTGACGGCTGAAAGCTGTCATAGCTGTAGAACTCACAGATACCTTCGTTTTGACTGGTTATGGCTCCCGTAACTCTAAACGAGCCAAGAGTTATGGCCCTCCGAAGAATCGATATCCACAGGGTGCAACATCTACGGTGCAAGGTGCAACATCCGTCCAAAATGACGAAACAGTGCTGTACGACCTTTAGAAATGAGTGCATGGATTTGAAACATTGCAGTACCATGGTGCACCACTCTCCAGTGATGGTAAATCATAGACCAGCCACGGGGATCCCGTTTTACAGAAAAAATCCACGTGACGAAAAAACGAAGGGTACAAGAATCCCATGACCCGATTAAGGTCCGGATAGGATTTTTTGGGTATGAAACTAACCAGTGATGGTTGAAAGCTGTCATAGCTGTAGAACTCACAGATACCTTCGTTTTGACTAGTTATGGCTCCCGTAACTCCAAACGAGCCAAGAGTTATGGCCCTCCGAAGAATCGATATCCACAGGGTGCAACATCTACGGTGCAAGGTGCAACATCCGTCCAAAATGACGAAACAGTGCCGTACGACCTTAAGAAATGAGTGCATGGATTTGAAACATTGCAGTACCATGGTGCACCACTCTCCAGCGATGGTAAATCATAGACCAGCCACGGGGATCCCGTTTTACAGAAAAAATCCACGTGACGAAAAACGAAGGGTACAAGAATCCCATGACTCGATTGAGGTTCGGATAGGATTTTTTGGGTATGAAACTAACCAGTGACGGCGGAAAGCTGTCATAGCTGTAGAACTCACAGATACCATCGTTTTGACTTGTTATGGCTCCCGTAACTCTAAACGAGCCAAGAGTTATGGCCCTCTGAAGAATCGATATCCACAGGGTGCAACATCTACGGTGCAAGGTGCAACATCCGTCCAAAATGACGAAACAGGGCCGTACGACCTTTAGAAATGAGTGCATGTATTTAAAACATTGTAGTACCATGGTGCACCACTCTCCAGCGATGCAAAATCATAGACCAGCCACGGGGATCCCGTTATACAGAAAAAATCCACGTGACGAAAAAACGAAGGGTAAAAAACTTCCTTGACCCGATTGAGGTCGGATAGGATTTTTTGGGTATGAATCTAACCAGTGACGGCTGAAAGCTGTCATAGCTGTAGAACTCACAGATACCTTCGTTTTGACTGGTTATGGCTCCCGTAACTCTAAACGAGCCAAGAGTTATGGCCCTCCGAAGAATCGATATCCACAGGGTGCAACATCTACGGTGCAAGGTGCAACATCCGTCCAAAATGACGAAACAGTGCCGTACGACCTTTAGAAATGAGTGCATGGATTTGAAACATTGCAGTACCATGGTGCACCACTCTCCAGCGATGGTAAATCATAGACCAGCCACGGGGATCCCGTTTTACAGAAGAAATCCACGTGACGAAAAACCGAAGGGAAAAAAACTTCCTTAACCCGATTGAGGTTCGGATAGGATTTTTTGGGTATGAAACTAACCAGTGACGGCTGAAAGCCGTCATAGCTGTAGAACTCATAGATACCTTCGTTTTGACTGGTTATGGCTCCCGTAACTCTAAACGAGCCAAGAGTTATGGCCCTCCGAAGAATCGATATCCACAGGGTGCAACATCTACGGTGCAAGGTGCAACATCCGTCCAAAATGACGAAACAGTGTCGTACGACCTTTAGAAATGAGTGCATGGATTTGAAACATTGCAGTACCATGGTGCACCACTCTCCAGCGACGGTAAATCATAGACCAGCCACGGGGATCCCGTTTTACAGAAAAAATCCACGTGACGAAAAACGAAGGGTACAAGAATCCCATGACTCGATTGAGGTTCGGATAGGATTTTTGGGTATGAAACTAACCAGTGACGGCTGAAAGCTGTCATAGCTGTAGAACTCACAGATACCTTCGTTTTGACTGGTTGTGGCTCCCATAACTCTAAACGAGCCATGAGTTATGGCCCTCCGAAGAATCGATATCCAAAGGGTGCAACATCTACGGTGCAAGGTGCAACATCCGTCCAAAATGACGAAACAGTGCCGTACGACCTTTAGAAATGAGTGCATGGATTTGAAACATTGCAGTACCATGGTGCACCACTCTCCAGCGATGGTAAATCATAGACCAGCCACGGGGATCCCCTTTTACAGAAAAAATCCACGTGACGAAAAAACGAAGGGTACACGAATCCCATGACCCGATTGAGGTTCGGATAGGATTTTTTGGGTATGAAACTAACCAGTGACGGCTGAAAGCTGTCATAGCTGTAGAACTTACAGATACCTTCGTTTTGACTGGTTATGTCTCTCGTAACTCTAAACGAGCCAAGAGTTATGGCCCTCCGAAGAATCGATATCCACAGGGTGCAACATCTACGGTGCAAGGTGCAACATCCGTCCAAAATGACGAAACAGTGCCGTACGACCTTTAGAAATGAGTGCATGGATTTGAAACATTGCAGTACCATGGTGCACCACTCTCCAGCGATGGTAAATCATAGACCAGCCACGGGGATCCCTTTTTACAGAAAAAATCCACGTGACGAAAAACGAAGGGTACAAGAATCTCATGACCCGATTGAGGTTCGGATAGGATTTTTGGGTATGAAACTATCCAGTGACGGCTGAAAGCTGTCATAGCTGTAGAACTCACAGATACATTCGTTTTGACTGGTTATGGCTCCCGTAACTCTAAACGAGCCAAGAGTTATGGCCCTCCGAAGAATCGATATCCACAGGGTGCAACATCTACGGTGCAAGGTGCAACATCCGTCCAAAATGACGAAACAGTGCCGTACGACCTTAAGAAATGAGTGCATGGATTTGAAACATTGCAGTACCATGGTGCACCACTCTCCAGCGATGGTAAATCATAGACCAGCCACGGGGATCCCGTTTTACAGAAAAAATCCACGTGACGAAAAACGAAGGGTACAAGAATCCCATGACCCAATTGAGGTTCGGATAGGATTTTTTGGGTATGAAACTAACCAGTGACGGCGGAAAGCTGTCATAGCTGTAGAACTCACAGATACCATCGTTTTGACTTGTTATGGCTCCCGTAACTCTAAACGAGCCAAGAGTTATGGCCCTCTGAAGAATCGATATCCACAGGGTGCAACATCTACGGTGCAAGGTGCAACATCCGTCCAAAATGACGAAACAGGGCCGTACGACCTTTAGAAATGAGTGCATGTATTTAAAACATTGTAGTACCATGGTGCACCACTCTCCAGCGATGCAAAATCATAGACCAGCCACGGGGATCCCGTTATACAGAAAAAATCCACGTGACGAAAAAACGAAGGGTAAAAAACTTCCTTGACCCGATTGAGGTCGGATAGGATTTTTTGGGTATGAATCTAACCAGTGACGGCTGAAAGCTGTCATAGCTGTAGAACTCACAGATACCTTCGTTTTGACTGGTTATGGCTCCCGTAACTCTAAACGAGCCAAGAGTTATGGCCCTCCGAAGAATCGATATCCACAGGGTGCAACATCTACGGTGCAAGGTGCAACATCCGTCCAAAATGACGAAACAGTGCCGTACGACCTTTAGAAATGAGTGCATGGATTTGAAACATTGCAGTACCATGGTGCACCACTCTCCAGCGATGGTAAATCATAGACCAGCCACGGGGATCCCGTTTTACAGAAGAAATCCACGTGACGAAAAACCGAAGGGAAAAAAACTTCCTTAACCCGATTGAGGTTCGGATAGGATTTTTTGGGTATGAAACTAACCAGTGACGGCTGAAAGCCGTCATAGCTGTAGAACTCATAGATACCTTCGTTTTGACTGGTTATGGCTCCCGTAACTCTAAACGAGCCAAGAGTTATGGCCCTCCGAAGAATCGATATCCACAGGGTGCAACATCTACGGTGCAAGGTGCAACATCCGTCCAAAATGACGAAACAGTGTCGTACGACCTTTAGAAATGAGTGCATGGATTTGAAACATTGCAGTACCATGGTGCACCACTCTCCAGCGACGGTAAATCATAGACCAGCCACGGGGATCCCGATTTACAGAAAAAATCCACGTGACGAAAAACGAAGGGTACAGGATTCCATGACCCGATTGAGGTTCGGATAGGATTTTTTGGGTATGAAACTAACCAGTGACGGCTGAAAGCGGTCATAGCTGTAGAACTCACAGATACCTTCGTTTTGACTGGTTATGGCTCCCGTAACTCTAAACGAGCCAAGAGTTATGGCCCTTCGAAGAATCGATATCCACAGGGTGCAACATCTACGGTGCAAGGTGCAACATCCGTCCAAAATGACGAAACAGGGCCGTACGACCTTTAGAAATGAGTGCATGTATTTCAAAAATTGCAGTACCATAGTGCACCACTCTCCAGCGATGGTAAATCATAGACCAGCCACGGGGATCCCGTTTTACAGAAAAAATCCACGTGACGAAAAACGAAGGGTACAAGAATCCCATGACCCGATTGAGGTTCGGATAGGATTTTTTGGGTATGAAACTAACCAGTGATGGCTGAAAGCTGTCATAGCTGTAGAACTCACAGATACCTTCGTTTTGACTGGTTATGGCTCCCGTAACTCCAAACGAGCCAAGAGTTATGGCCCTCCGAAGAATCGATATCCACAGGGTGCAACATCTATGGTGCAAGGTGCAACATCCGTCCAAAATGACGAAACAGTGTCGTACGACCTTTAGAAATGAGTGCATGGATTTGAAACATTGCAGTACCATGGTGCACCACTCTCCAGCGATGGTAAATCATAGACCAGCCACGGGGATCCCGTTTTACAGAAAAAATCCACGTGACGAAAAACGAAGGGTACAAGAATCCCATGACCCAATTGAGGTTCGGATAGGATTTTTTGGGTATGAAACTAACCAGTGACGGCTGAAAGCTGTCATAGCTGTAGAACTCACAGATACCATCGTTTTGACTGCTTATGGCTTCCGTAACTCTAAACGTGCCAAGAGTTATGGCCCTCCGAAGAATCAATATCCACAGGGTGCAACATCTACGGTGCAAGGTGCAACATCCGTCCAAAATGACGAAACAGGGCCGTACGACCTTTAGAAATGAGTGCATGGATTTGAAACATTGCAGTACAATGGTGCACCACTCTCCAGCGATAGTAAATCATAGACCAGCCACGGGGATCCCGTTTTACAGAAAAAATCCACGTGATGAAAAACGAAGGGTACAAGAATCCCATGACCCGTTTGAGGTTCGGATAGGATTTTTTTGGGTATGAAACTAACCAGTGACGGCTGAAAGCTGTCATAGATGTAGAACTCACAGATACCTTCGTTTTGACTGGTTATGGCATCCGTAACTCTAAACGAGCCAAGAGTTATGTCCATCCGAAGAATCGATATCCACAGGGTGCAACATCTACGGTGCAAGGTGCAACATCTGTCCAAAATGACGAAACAGTGCCGTACGACCTTTAGAAATGAGTGCATGGACTTGAAACATTGCAGTACCATGGTGCACCACTCTCCAGCGATGGTAAATCATAGACTAGCCACGGGGATCCCGTTTTACAGAAAAAATCCACGTGACGAAAAAACGAAGGGCAAAAAACTTCCTTCACCCGATTGAGGTTCGGATAGGATTTTTTGGGTATGAAACTAACCAGTGACGGCTGAAAGCTATCATAGCTGTAGAAATCACAGATACCTTCGTTTTGACTGGTTATGACTCTCGTAACTCTAAATGAGCCAAGAGTTATGGCCCTCCGAAGAATCGATATCCACAGGGTGCAACATCTACGGTGCAAGGTGCAACATCCGTCCAAAATGACGAAACGGTGCCGTACGACCTTTAGAAATGAGTGCATGGATTTGAAACATTGCGGCACCATGGTGCACCACTCTCCAGCGATGGTAAATCAAAGACCATCCACGGGGATCCCGTTTTACTGAAAAAATCCACGTGACGAAAAAACGAAGGGTAAAAAACTTCCATGACCCGATTGAGGTTCGGATAGGATTTTTGGGTATGAAACTAACCAGTGACGGCTGAAAGCTGTCATAGCTGTAGAACTCACAGATACCTTCGTTTTGACTAGTTGTGGCTCCCGTAACTCTAAACGAGCCATGAGTTATGGCCCTCCGAAGAATCGATATCCAAAGGGTGCAACATCTACGGTGCAAGGTGCAACATCCGTCCAAAATGACGAAACAGTGCCATACGACCTTTAGAAATGAGTGCATGGATTTGAAACATTGCAGTACCATGGTGCATCACTCTCCAGCGATGGTAAATAATAGACCAGCCACGGGGATCCCCTTTTACAGAAAAAATCCACGTGACGAAAAAACGAAGGGTACACGAATCCCATGACCCGATTGAGGTTCGGATAGGATTTTTTGGGTATGAAACTAACCAGTGACGGCTGAAAGCTGTCATAGCTGTAGAACTTACAGATACCTTCGTTTTGACTGGTTATGTCTCCCGTAACTCTAAACGAGCCAAGAGTTATGGCCCTCCGAAAAATCGATATCCACAGGGTGCAACATCTACGGTGCAAGGTGCAACATCCGTCCAAAATGACGAAACAGTGCCGTACGACCTTTAGAAATGAGTGCATGGATTTGAAACATTGCAGTACCATGGTGCACCACTCTCCAGCGATGGTAAATAATAGACCAGCCACGGGGATCCCTTTTTACAGAAAAAATCCACGTGACGAAAAACGAAGGGTACAAGAATCTCATGACCCGATTGAGGTTCGGATAGGATTTTTGGGTATGAAACTATCCAGTGACGGCTGAAAGCTATCATAGCTGTAGAACTCACAGATACATTCGTTTTGACTGGTTATGGCTCCCGTAACTCTAAACGAGCCAAGAGTTATGGCCCTCCGAAGAATCGATATCCACAGGGTGCAACATCTACGGTGCAAGGTGCAACATCCGTCCAAAATGACGAAACAGTGCCGTACGACCTTTAGAAATGAGTGCATGGATTTTAAACATTGCAGTACCATGGTGCACCACTCTCCAGCGATGGTAAATCATAGACCAGCCACGGGGATCCCGTTTTACAGAAAAAATCCACGTGACGAAAAACGAAGGGTACAAGAATCCCATGACCCGATTGAGGTTCGGATAGGATTTTTTGGGTATGAAACTAACCAGTGACGGCTGAAAGCTGTCATAGCTGTAGAAATCACAGATACCTTCGTTTTGACTGGTTATGGCTCCCGTAACTCTAAACGAGCCAAGAGTTATGGCCCTCCGAAGAATCGATATCCACAGGGTGCAACATCTACGGTGCAAGGTGCAACATCCGTCCAAAATGACAAAACGGTGCCGTACGACCTTTAGAAATGAGTGCATGGATTCGAAACATTGCGGCACCATGGTGCACCACTCTCCAGCGATGGTAAATCAAAGACCATCCACGGGGATCCCGTTTTACAGAAAAAATCCACGTGACGAAAAAACGAAGGGTAAAAAACTTCCATGACCCGATTGAGGTTCGGATAGGATTTTTGGGTATGAAACTAACCAGTGACGGCTGAAAGCTGTCATAGCTGTAGAACTCACAGATACCTTCGTTTTGACTGGTTGTGGCTCCCATAACTCTAAACGAGCCATGAGTTATGGCCCTCCGAAGAATCGATATCCAAAGGGTGCAACATCTACGGTGCAAGGTGCAACATCCGTCCAAAATGACGAAACAGTGCCGTACGACCTTTAGAAATGAGTGCATGGATTTGAAACATTGCAGTACCATGGTGCACCACTCTCCAGCGATGGTAAATCATAGACCAGCCACGGGGATCCCCTTTTACAGAAAAAATCCACGTGACGAAAAAACGAAGGGTACACGAATCCCATGACCCGATTGAGGTTCGGATAGGATTTTTTGGGTATGAAACTAACCAGTGACGGCTGAAAGCTGTCATAGCTGTAGAACTTACAGATACCTTCGTTTTGACTGGTTATGTCTCTCGTAACTCTAAACGAGCCAAGAGTTATGGCCCTCCGAAGAATCGATATCCACAGGGTGCAACATCTACGGTGCAAGGTGCAACATCCGTCCAAAATGACGAAACAGTGCCGTACGACCTTTAGAAATGAGTGCATGGATTTGAAACATTGCAGTACCATGGTGCACCACTCTCCAGCGATGGTAAATCATAGACCAGCCACGGGGATCCCTTTTTACAGAAAAAATCCACGTGACGAAAAACGAAGGGTACAAGAATCTCATGACCCGATTGAGGTTCGGATAGGATTTTTGGGTATGAAACTATCCAGTGACGGCTGAAAGCTGTCATAGCTGTAGAACTCACAGATACATTCGTTTTGACTGGTTATGGCTCCCGTAACTCTAAACGAGCCAAGAGTTATGGCCCTCCGAAGAATCGATATCCACAGGGTGCAACATCTACGGTGCAAGGTGCAACATCCGTCCAAAATGACGAAACAGTGCCGTACGACCTTAAGAAATGAGTGCATGGATTTGAAACATTGCAGTACCATGGTGCACCACTCTCCAGCGATGGTAAATCATAGACCAGCCACGGGGATCCCGTTTTACAGAAAAAATCCACGTGACGAAAAACGAAGGGTACAAGAATCCCATGACTCGATTGAGGTTCGGATAGGATTTTTTGGGTATGAAACTAACCAGTGACGGCGGAAAGCTGTCATAGCTGTAGAACTCACAGATACCATCGTTTTGACTTGTTATGGCTCCCGTAACTCTAAACGAGCCAAGAGTTATGGCCCTCTGAAGAATCGATATCCACAGGGTGCAACATCTACGGTGCAAGGTGCAACATCCGTCCAAAATGACGAAACAGGGCCGTACGACCTTTAGAAATGAGTGCATGTATTTAAAACATTGTAGTACCATGGTGCACCACTCTCCAGCGATGCAAAATCATAGACCAGCCACGGGGATCCCGTTATACAGAAAAAATCCACGTGACGAAAAAACGAAGGGTAAAAAACTTCCTTGACCCGATTGAGGTCGGATAGGATTTTTTGGGTATGAATCTAACCAGTGACGGCTGAAAGCTGTCATAGCTGTAGAACTCACAGATACCTTCGTTTTGACTGGTTATGGCTCCCGTAACTCTAAACGAGCCAAGAGTTATGGCCCTCCGAAGAATCGATATCCACAGGGTGCAACATCTACGGTGCAAGGTGCAACATCCGTCCAAAATGACGAAACAGTGCCGTACGACCTTTAGAAATGAGTGCATGGATTTGAAACATTGCAGTACCATGGTGCACCACTCTCCAGCGATGGTAAATCATAGACCAGCCACGGGGATCCCGTTTTACAGAAGAAATCCACGTGACGAAAAACCGAAGGGAAAAAAACTTCCTTAACCCGATTGAGGTTCGGATAGGATTTTTTGGGTATGAAACTAACCAGTGACGGCTGAAAGCCGTCATAGCTGTAGAACTCATAGATACCTTCGTTTTGACTGGTTATGGCTCCCGTAACTCTAAACGAGCCAAGAGTTATGGCCCTCCGAAGAATCGATATCCACAGGGTGCAACATCTACGGTGCAAGGTGCAACATCCGTCCAAAATGACGAAACAGTGTCGTACGACCTTTAGAAATGAGTGCATGGATTTGAAACATTGCAGTACCATGGTGCACCACTCTCCAGCGACGGTAAATCATAGACCAGCCACGGGGATCCCGTTTTACAGAAAAAATCCACGTGACGAAAAACGAAGGGTACAAGAATCCCATGACTCGATTGAGGTTCGGATAGGATTTTTGGGTATGAAACTAACCAGTGACGGCTGAAAGCTGTCATAGCTGTAGAACTCACAGATACCTTCGTTTTGACTGGTTGTGGCTCCCATAACTCTAAACGAGCCATGAGTTATGGCCCTCCGAAGAATCGATATCCAAAGGGTGCAACATCTACGGTGCAAGGTGCAACATCCATCCAAAATGACGAAACCGTGCCGTACGACCTTTAGAAATGAGTGCATGGATTTGAAACATTGCAGTACAATGGTGCACCACTCTCCAGCGATGGTAAATCATAGACCAGCCACGGGGATCCCGTTTTACAGAAAAAATCCACGTGACGAAAAATGAAGGGTACAAGAATCCCATGACCCGATTGAGGTTCGGATAGGATTTTTTGGGTATGAAACTAACCAGTGACGGATGAAAGCTGTCTTAGCTGTAGAACTCACAGATACCTTCGTTTTGACTGGTTATGGCACCCGTAACTCTAAACGAGCCAAGAGTTATGGCCCTCCGAAGAATCGATATCCACAGGGTGCAACATCTACGGTGCAAGGTGCAACATCCGTCCAAAATGACGAAACAGGGCCGTACGACATTTAGAAATGAGTGCATGTATTTAAAACATTGCAGTACCATGGTGCACCACTCTCCAGCGTTGGCAAATCATAGACCAGCCATCGGGATCCCGTTTTATAGAAAAAATCCACGTGACGAAAAAACGAAGGGTAAAAAACTTCCTTGACCCGATTGAGGTTCGGATAGGATTTTTTGGGTATGAAACTAACCAGTGATGGCTGAAAGCTGTCATAGCTGTAGAACTCACAGATACCTTCGTTTTGACTGGTTATGGCTCCCGTAACTCTAAACGAGCCAAGAGTTATGGCCCTCCGAAGAATCGATATCCACAGGGTGCAACATCTACGGTGCAAGGTGCAACATCCGTCCAAAATGACGAGACAGTGCCGTACGACGTTTAGAAATGAGTGCATGGATTTGAAACATTGCAGTACCATGGTGCACCACTCTCCAGCAATGGTAAATCATAGACCAGCCACGGGGATCCCCTTTTACAGAAAAAATCCACGTGACGAAAAAACGAAGGGTGAAATACTTCCTTGTCCCGATTGAGGTTCGGATAGTATTTTTTGGGTATGAAACTAACCAGTGACGGCTGAAAGCTGTCATAGCTATAGAACTCACAGATACCTTCGTTTTGACTGGTTATGGCTCCCGTAACTCTAAACGAGCCAAGAGTTATAGCCCTCCGAAGAATCGATATCCACAGGGTGCAACATCTACGGTGCAAGGTGCAACATCCGTCCAAAATGACGAAACAGTGTCGTACGTCCTTTAGAAATGAGTGCATGGATTTGAAACATTGCGGTACCATGGTGCACCACTCTCCAGCGATGGTAAATCATAGACCAGCGACGGGGATCCCGTTTTACAGAAAAAATCCACGTGACGAAAAAACGAAGGGTAAAAAACTTCCATGACCTGATTGTGGTTCGGATAGGATTTTTGAGTATGAAACTAACCAGTGACGGCTGAAAGCTATCATAGCTGTAGAACACACAGATACCTTCGTTTTGACTGGTTATGGCTCCCGTAACTCTAAACGAGCCAAGAGTTATGGCCCTCCGAAGAATCGATATCCACAGAGTGCAACATCTACGTTGCAAGGTGCAACATCCGTCCAAAATGACGAAACAGTGCCGTACGACCTTTAGAAATGAGTGCATGGATTTGAAACATTGCAGTACCATGGTGCACCACTCTCCAGCGATGGTAAATCATAGACCAGCCACGGGGATCCCGTTTTACAGAAAAAATCCGCGTGACGAAAAACGAAGGGTACAAGAATCCCATGACCCGATTGAGGTTCGGATAGGATTTTTTTGGTATGAAACTATCCAGTGACGGCTGAAAGCTGTCATAGCTGTAGAACTTACAGATACCTTCGTTTTGACTGGTTATGTCTCCCGTAACTCTAAACGAGCCAAGAGTTATGGCCCTCCGAAGAATCGATATCCACAGTGTGCAACATCTACGGTGCAAGGAGCAACATCCGTCCAAAATGACGAAACAGTGCCGTACGACCTTTAGAAATGAGTGCATGGATTTGAAACATTGCAGTACCATGGTGCACCACTCTCTAGCGATGGTAAATCATAGACCAGCCATGGGGATCCCGTTTTACAGAAAAAATCCACGTGACGAAAAACGAAGGGTACAAGAATCTCATGACCCGATTGAGGTTCAGATAGGATTTTTGGGTATGAAACTAACCAGTGACGGCTGAAAGCTATCATAGCTGTAGAACTCACAGATACATTCGTTTTGACTGGTTATGGCTCCCGTAACTCTAAACGAGCCAAGAGTTATGGCCCTCCGAAGAATCGATATCCACAGGGTGCAACATCTACGGTGCAAGGTGCAACATCCGTCCAAAATGACGAAACAGTGCCGTACGACCTTTAGAAATGAGTGCATGGATTTGAAACATTACAGTACCATGGTGCACCACTCTCCAGCGATGGTAAATCATAGACCAGCCACGGGGATCCCGTTTTACAGAAAAAATCCACGTGACGAAAAAACGAAGGGTAAAAAACATCCTTGACCCGATTGAGGTTCGGATAGGATTTTTTTGGTATGAAACTAACCAGTGACGGCTGAATGCTGTCATAGCTGTAGAACTCACAGATACCTTCGTTTTGACTGGTTATGGCTCCCGTAACTCTAAACGAGCCAAGAGTTATGGCCCTCCGAAGAATCGATATCCACAGGGTGCAACATCTACGGTGCAAGGTGCAACATCCGTCCAAAATGACGAAACAGTGCCGTACGACCTTTAGAAATGAGTGCATGGATTTGAAACATTGCAGTACAATGGTGCACCACTCTCCAGCGATGGTAAATCATAGACCAGCCACGGGGATCCCGTTTTACAGAAAAAATCCACGTGACGAAAAAACGAAGGGTAAAAAACATCCTTGACCCGATTGAGGTTCGGATAGGATTTTTTTGGTATGAAACTAACCAGTGACGGCTGAATGCTGTCATAGCTGTAGAACTCACAGATACCTTCGTTTTGACTGGTTATGGCTCCCGTAACTCTAAACGAGCCAAGAGTTATGGCCCTCCGAAGAATCGATATCCACAGGGTGCAACATCTACGGTGCAAGGTGCAACATCCGTCCAAAATGACGAAACAGTGCCGTACGACCTTTAGAAATGAGTGCATGGATTTGAAACATTGCAGTACAATGGTGCACCACTCTCCAGCGATGGTAAATCATAGACCAGCCACGGGGATCCCGTTTTACAGAAAAAATCCACGTGACGAAAAATGAAGGGTACAAGAATCCCATGACCCGATTGAGGTTCGGATAGGATTTTTTGGGTATGAAACTAACCAGTGACGGCTGAAAGCTGTCTTAGCTGTAGAACTCACAGATACCTTTGTTTTGACTGGTTATGGCACCCGTAACTCTAAACGAGCCAAGAGTTATGGCCCTCCGAAGAATCGATATCCACAGGGTGCAACATCTACGGTGCAAGGTGCAACATCCGTCCAAAATGACGAAATAGGGCCGTACGACCTTTAGAAATGAGTGCATGGATTTGAAACATTGCAGTACCATGGTGCACCACTCTCCAGCGTTGGCAAATCATAGACCAGCCATTGGGATCCCGTTTTACAGAAAAAATCCACGTGACGAAAAAACGAAGGGTAAAAAACTTCCTTGACCCGATTGAGGTTCGGATAGGATTTTTTGGGTATGAAACTAACCAGTGACGGCTGAAAGCTGTCATAGCTGTAGAACTCACAGATACCTTCGTTTTGACTGGTTATGGCTCCCATAACTCTAAACGAGCCAAGAGTTATGGCCCTCCGAAGAATCGATATCCACAGGGTGCAACATCTACGGTGCAAGGTGCAACATCCGTCCAAAATGACGAGACAGTGCCGTACGACCTTTAGAAATGAGTGCATGGATTTGAAACATTGCAGTACCATGGTGCACCACTCTCCAGCGATGGTAAATCATAGACCAGCCACGGGGATCCCCTTTTACAGAAAAAATCCACGTGACGAAAAAACGAAGGGTGAAATACTTCCTTGTCCCGATTGAGGTTCGGATAGTATTTTTTGGGTATGAAACTAACCAGTGACGGCTGAAAGCAGTCATAGCTGTAGAACTCACAGATACCTTCGTTTTGACTGGTTATGGCTCCCGTAACTCTAAACGAGCCAAGAGTTATAGCCCTCCGAAGAATCGATATCCACAGGGTGCAACATCTACGGTGCAAGGTGCAACATCCGTCCAAAATGACGAAACAGTGTCGTACGTCCTTTAGAAATGAGTGCATGGATTTGAAACGTTGCGGTACCATGGTGCACCACTCTCCAGCGATGGTAAATCATAGACCAGCGACGGGGATCCCGTTTTACAGAAAAAATCCACGTGACGAAAAAACGAAGGGTAAAAAACTTCCATGACCTGATTGAGGTTCGGATAGGATTTTTGGGTATGAAACTAACCAGTGACGGCTGAAAGCTGTCATAGCTGTAGAACACACAGATACCTTCGTTTTGACTGGTTATGGCTCCCGTAACTCTAAACGAGCCAAGAGTTATGGCCCTCCGAAGAATCGATATCCACAGAGTGCAACATCTACGTTGCAAGGTGCAACATCCGTCCAAAATGACGAAACAGTGCCGTACGACCTTTAGAAATGAGTGCATGGATTTGAAACATTGCAGTACCATGGTGCACCACTCTTCAGCGATGGTAAATCATAGACCAGCCACGGGGATCCCGTTTTACAGAAAAAATCCACGTGACGAAAAACGAAGGGTACAAGAATCCCATGACCCGATTGAGGTTCGGATAGGATTTTTTTGGTATGAAACTAACCAGTGACGGCTGAAAGCTGTCATAGCTGTAGAACTTACATATACCTTCGTTTTGACTGGTTATGTCTCCCGTAACTCTAAACGAGCCAAGAGTTATGGCCCTCCGAAGAATCGATATCCACAGGGTGCAACATCTACGGTGCAAGGTGCAACATCCGTCCAAAATGACGAAACAGTGCCGTACGACCTTTAGAAATGAGTGCATGGATTTGAAACATTACAGTACCATGGTGCGCCACTCTCCAGCGATGGTAAATCATAGACCAGCCACTGGGATCCCGTTTAACGGAAAAAATCCACGTGACGAAAAAACGAAGGGTAAAAAACTTCCTTGACCCGATTGAGGTTCGGATAGGATTTTTTTGGTATGAAACTAACCAGTGACGGCTGAAAGCTGTCATAGCTGTAGAACTCACAGATACCTTCGTTTTGACTGGTTATGGCTCCCGTAACTCTAAACGAGCCAAGAGTTATGGCCCTCCGAAGAATCGATCTCCACAGGGTGCAACATCAACGGTGCAAGGTGCAACATCCGTCCAAAATGACGAAACAGTGCCGTACGACCTTTAGAAATGAGTGCATGGATTTGAAACATTGCGGTACCATGGTGCACCACTCTCCAGCGATGGTAAATCATAGACCAGCCACAGGGATCCCGTTTTACAGAAAAAATCCACGTGACGAAAAAACGAAGGGTAAAAAACTTCCATGACCCGATTGAGGTTCGGATAGGATTTTTGGGTATGAAACTAACCAGTGACGGCTGAAAGCTGTCATAGCTGCAGAACTCACAGATACCTTCGTTTTGACTAGTTGTGGCTCCCGTAACTCTAAACGAGCCAAGAGTTTTGGCCCTCCGAAGAATCGATATCCACAGGGTGCAACATCTACGGTGCAAGGTGCAACATCCGTCCAAAATGACGAAACAGTGCCGTACGACCTTTAGAAATGAGTGCATGGATTTGAAACATTGCAGTACCATGGTGCACCACTCTCCAGCAATTGTAAATCATAGGCCAGCCACGGGGATCCCCTTTTACAGAAAAAATCCACGTGACGAAAAAACGAAGGGTGAAATACTTCCTTGACCCGATTGAGGTTCGGATAGTATTTTTTGGGTATGAAACTAACCAGTGACGGCTGAAAGCTGTCATAGCTGTAGAACTCATAGATACCTTCGTTTTGACTGGTTATGGCTCCCGTAACTCTAAACGAGCCAAGAGTTTTGGCCCTCCGAAGAATCGATATCCACAGGGTGCAACATCTACGGTGCAAGGTGCAACATCCGTCCAAAATGACGAAACAGTGCCGTACGACCTTTAGAAATGAGTGCATGGATTTGAAACATTGCGGTACCATGATGCACCACTCTCCAGCGATGGTAAATCATAGACCAGCCATGGGGATCCCGTTTTACAGAAAAAATCCACGTGACAAAAAACGAAGGGTACAAGAATCCCATGACCCGATTGAGGTTCGGATAGGATTTTTGGGTATGAAACCAACCAGTGACGGCTGAAAGCTGTCATAGCTGTAGAACTCACAGATACCATCATTTTGACTGGTTATGGCTCCCGTAACTCTAAACGAGCCAAGAGTTATGGCCCTCCGAAGAATCGATATCCACAGGGTGCAACATCTGCGGTGCAAGGTGCAACATCCGTCCAAAATGACGAAACAGTGTCGTACGATCTTTAGAAATGAGTGCATGGATTTGAAACATTGCAGTACCATGGTGCACCACTCTCCAGCGATGGTAAATCATAGACCAGCCACGGGGATCCAGTTTTACAGAAAAAATCCACGTGACGAAAAACGAAGGGTACAAGAATCCCATGACCCGATTGAGGTTCGGATAGGATTTTTTGGGTATGAAACTAACCAGTGACGGCTGAAAGCGGTCATAGCTGTAGAACTCACAGATACCATCGTTTTGACTGGTTATGGCTCCCGTAACTCTAAACGAGCCAAGAGTTATGGCCCTCCGAAGAATCGATATCCACAGGGTGCAACATCTACGGTGCAAGGTGCAACATCCGTCCAAAATGACGAAAAAGGGTTGTACGACCTTTAGAAATGAGTGCATGTATTTAAAACATTGCAGTACCATGGTGCACCACTCTGCATCGATGGTAAATCATAGACCAGCCACGGGGGTCCCGTTTTACAGAAAAAATCCACGTGACGAAAAACGAAGGGTACAAGAATCCCATGACCCGATTGAGGTTCGGATAGGATTTTTTGGGTATGAAACTAACCAGTGACGGCTGAAAGCTGTCATACTGTAGAACTCACAGATACCTTCGTTTTGACTGGTTATGGCTCCCGTAACTCTAAACGAGCCAAGAGTTATGGCCCTCCGAAGAATCGATATCCACAGGGTGCAACATCTACGGTGCAAGGGGCAACATCCGTCCAAAATGACGAAACAGTGTCGTACGACCTTTAGAAATGAGTGCATGGATTTTAAACATTGCAGTACCATGGTGCACCACTCTCCAGCGATGGTAAATCATAGACCAGCCACGGGGATCCAGTTTTACAGAAAAAATCCACGTGACGAAAAACGAAGGGTACAAGAATCCCATGACCCGATTGAGGTTCGGATAGGATTTTTTGGGTATGAAACTAACCAGTGACGGCTGAAAGCTGTCTTAGCTGTAGAACTCACAGATACCTTCGTTTTGACTGGTTATGGCACCCGTAACTCTAAACGAGCCAAGAGTTATGGCCCTCCGAAGAATCGATATCCACAGGGTGCAACATCTACGGTGCAAGGTGCAACATCCGTCCAAAATGACGAAACAGGGCCGTACGACCTTTAGAAATGAGTGCATGTATTTAAAACATTGCAGTACCATGGTGCACCACTCTCCAGCGTTGGTAAATCATAGACCAGCCATCGGGATCCCGTTTCACAGAAAAAATCCACGTGACGAAAAAACGAAGGGTAAAAAACTTCCTTGACCCGATTGAGGTTCGGATAGGATTTTTTGGGTATGAAACTAACCAGTGACGGCTGAAAGCTGTCATAGCTGTAGAACTCACAGATACCTTCGTTTTGACTGGTTATGGCTCCCGTAACTCTAAACGAGCCAAGAGTTATGGCCCTCCGAAGAATCGATATCCACAGGGTGCAACATCTACGGTGCAAGGTGCAACATCCGTCCAAAATGACGAGACAGTGCCGTACGACCTTTAGAAATGAGTGCATGGATTTGAAACATTGCAGTACCATGGTGCACCACTCTCCAGCAATGGTAAATCATAGACCAGCCACGGGGATCCCCTTTTACAGAAAAAATCCACGTGACGAAAAAACGAAGGGTGAAATACTTCCTTGTCCCGATTGAGGTTCGGATAGTATTTTTTGGGTATGAAACTAACCAGTGACGGCTGAAAGCTGTCATAGCTGTAGAACTCACAGATACCTTCGTTTTGATTGGTTATGGCTCCCGTAACTCTAAACGAGCCAAGAGTTATGGCCCTCCGAAGAATCGATATCCACAGGGTGCAACATCTACGGTGCAAGGTGCAACATCCGTCCAAAATGACGAAACAGTGCCGTACGACCTTTAGAAATGAGTGCATGGATTTGAAACATTGCGGTACCATGGTGCACCACTCTCCAGCGATGGTAAATCATAGACCAGCCACAGGGATCCCGTTTTACAGAAAAAATCCACTTGACGAAAAAACGAAGGGTAAAAAACTTCCATGACCCGATTGAGGTTCGGATAGGATTATTGGGTATGAAACTAACCAGTGACGGCTGAAAGCTGTCATAGCTGTAGAACTCACAGATACCTTCGTTTTGACTAGTTGTGGCTCCCGTAACTCTAAACGAGCCAAGAGTTTTGGCCCTCCGAAGAATCGATATCCACAGGGTGCAACATCTACGGTGCAAGGTGCAACATCCGTCCAAAATGACGAAACAGTGCCGTACGACCTTTAGAAATGAGTGCATGGATTTGAAACATTGCAGTACCATGGTGCACCACTCTCCAGCAATGGTAAATCATAGACCAGCCACGGGGATCCCCTTTTACATAAAAAATCCACGTGACGAAAAAACGAAGGGTGAAATACTTCCTTGACCCGATTGAGGTTCTGATAGTATTTTTTGGGTATGAAACTAACCAGTGACGGCTGAAAGTTGTCATTGCTGTAGAACTCACAGATACCTTCGTTTTGACTGGTTATGGCTCCCGTAACTCTAAACGAGCCAAGAGTTTTGGCCCGCCGAAAAATCGATATCCACAGGGTGCAACATCTACGGTGCAAGGTGCAACATCCGTCCAAAATGACGAAACAGTGCCGTACGACCTTTAGAAATGAGTGCATGGATTTGAAACATTGCGGTACCATGGTGCACCACTCTCCAGCGATGGTAAATCATAGACCAGCCACGGGGATCCCGTTTTACAGAAAAAATCCACGTGACAAAAAACGAAGGGTACAAGAATCCCATGACCCCGATTGAGGTTCGGATAGGATTTTTGGGTATGAAACCAACCAGTGACGGCTGAAAGCTGTCATAGCTGTAGAACTCACAGATACCATCGTTTTGACTGGTTATGGCTCCCGTAACTCTAAACGAGCCAAGAGTTATGGCCCTCCGAAGAATCGATATCCACAGGGTGCAACATCTACGGTGCAAGGTGCAACATCCGTCCAAAATGACGAAACAGTGTCGTACGACCTTTAGAAATGAGTGCATGGATTTGAAACATTGCAGTACCATGGCGCAACACTCTCCAGCGATGGTAAATCATGGACCAGCCACGTGGATCCCGTTTTACAGAAAAAATCCACGTGACGAAAAAACGAAGGGTTAAAAACTTCCTTGACCCGATTGAGGTTCGGATAGGATTTTTTGGGTATGAAACTAACCAGTGACGGCTGAAAGCCGTCATAGCTGTAGAACTCACGGATACCTTCGTTTTGACTGGTTATGGCTCCCGTAACTCTAAACGAGCCAAGAGTTATGGCCCTCCGAAGAATCGATATCCACAGGGTGCAACATCTACGGTGCAAGGTGCAACATCCGTCCAAAATGACGAAACAGTGCCGTACGACCTTTAGAAATGAGTGCATGGATTTGAAACATTGCGGTACCATGGTGCACCACTCTCCAGCGATGGTAAATCGTAGACCAGCCACGGGGATCCCGTTTTACAGAAAAAATCCACGTGACGAAAAAACGAAGGGTAAACAGCTTCCATGACCCGATTGAGGTTCGGATAGGATTTTTGGGTATGAAACTAACCAGTGACGGCTGAAAGCTGTCATAGCTGTAGAACTCATAGATACCTTCGTTTTGACTGGTTGTGGCTCCCGTAACTCTAAAAGAGCCAAGAGTTGTGGCCCTCCGAATAATCGATATCCACAGGGTGCAACATCTACGGTGCAAGGTGCAACATCCGTCCAAAATGACGAAACAGTGTCGTACGACCTTTAGAAATGAGTGCATGGATTTGCAACATTGCAGTACCATGGTGCACCACTCTCCAGCGATGGTAAATCATAGACCAGCCACGTGGGTTCCCTTTTACAGAAAAAATCCACGTGACGAAAAAACGAAGGGTGAAATACTTCCTTGACCCGATTGAGGTTCGGATAGGATTTTTTGGGTATGAAACTAACCAATGACGGCTGAAAGCTGTCATAGCTGTAGAACACACAGATACCTTCGTTTTGACTGGTTATGGCTCCCGTAACTCTAAACGAGCCAAGAGTTATGGCCCTCCGAAGAATCGATATCCACAGGGTGCAACATCTACGGTGCAAGGTGCAACATCCGTCCAAAATGACGAAACAGTGTCGTACGACCTTTAGAAATGAGTGCATGGATTTGAAACATTGCGGTACCATGGTGCACCACTCTCCAGCGATGGTAAATCATAGACCAGCCACGGGGATCCAGTTTTACAGAAAAAATCCACGTGACGAAAAACGAAGGGTACAAGAATCCCATGACCCGATTGAGGTTCGGATAGGATTTTTTGGGTATGAAACTAACCAGTGACGGCTGAAAGCTGTCATAGCTGTAGAACTCACAGATACCTTCGTTTTGACTGGTTATGGCTCCCGTAATTCTAAACGAGCCAAGAGTTATGGCCCTCCGAAGAATCGATATCCACAGGGTGCAACATCTACGGTGCAAGGTGCAACATCCGTCCAAAATGACGAAACAGTGTCGTACGACCTTTAGAAATGAGTGCATGGATTTGAAACATTGCGGTACCATGGAGCACCACTCTCCAGCGATGGTAAATCATAGGCCAGCCACGGGGATCCAGTTTTACAGAAAAAATCCACGTGACGAAAAACGAAGGGTACAAGAATCCCATGACCCGATTGAGGTTCGGATAGGATTTTTTGGGTATGAAACTAACCAGTGACGGCTGAAAGCTGTCATAGCTGTAGAACTCACAGATACCTTCGTTTTGACTGGTTATGGCTCCCGTAACTCTAAACGAGCCAAGAGTTATGGCCCTCCGAAGAATCGATATCCACAGGGTGCAACATCTACGGTGCAAGGTGCAACATCCGTCCAAAATGACGAAAAAGGACCGTACGACCTTTAGAAATGAGTGCATGGATTTGAAACATTGCAGTACCATGGTGCACCACTCTCCAGCGATGGTAAATCATAGACCAGCCATGGAGATCCCGTTTTACAGAAAAAATCCACGTGACGAAAAAACGAAGGGTAAAAAACTTCCTTGACCCGATTGAGGTTCGGATAGGATTTTTTGGGTATGAAACTAACCAGTGACGGCTAAAAGCTATTATAGCTGTAGAACTCACAGATACCTTCGTTTTGAGTGGTTATGGCTCCCGTAACTCTAAACGAGCCAAGAGTTATGGCCCTCCGAAGAATCGATATCCACAGGGTGCAACATCTACGGTGCAAGGTGCAACATCCGTCCAAAATGACGAAACAGTTCCGTACGACCTTTAGAAATGAGTGCATGGATTTGAAACATTGCAGTACCATGGTGCAACACTCTCTAGCGATGGTAAATCATAGACCAGCCACGGGGATCCCGTTTTACAGAAAAAATCCACGTGACGAAAAAACGAAGGGTAAAAAACTTCCTTGACCCGATTGAGGTTCAGATAGGATTTTTTGGGTATGAAACTAACCAGTGACGGCTGAAAGCTGTCAAAGCTGTAGAACTCACAGATACCTTCGTTTTGACTGGTTATGGCACCCGTAACTCTAAATGAGCCAAGAGTTATGGCCCTCCGAAGAATCGATATCCACAGGGTGCAACATCTACGGTGCAAGGTGCAACATCCGTCCAAAATGACGAAACAGTGCCGTACGACCTTTAGAAATGAGTGCATGGATTTGAAACATTGCGGTACCATGGTGCACCACTCTCCAGCGATGGTAAATCGTAGACCAGCCACGGGGATCCCGTTTTACAGAAAAAATCCACGTGACGAAAAAACGAAGGGTAAACAACTTCCATGACCCGATTGAGGTTCGGATAGGAATTTTGGGTATGAAACTAACTAGTGACGGCTGAAAGCTGTCATAGCTGTAGAACTCATAGATACCTTCGTTTTGACTGGTTGTGGCTCCCGTAACTCTAAACGAGCCAAGAGTTATGGCCCTCCGAATAAGCGATATCCACAGGGTGCAACATCTACGGTGCAAGGTGCAACATCCGTCCAAAATGACGAAACAGTGCCGTACGACCTTTAGAAATGAGTGCATGGATTTGAAACATTGCAGTACCATGGTGCACCACTCTCCAGCGATGGTAAATCATAGACCAGCCACGGGGATTTCCTTTTACAGAAAAAATCCACGTGACGGAAAAACGAAGGGTGAAATACTTCCTTGACCCGATTGAGGTTCGGATAGGATTTTTTGGGTATGAAACTAACCAGTGACGGCTGAAAGCTGTCATAGCTGTAGAACACACAGATACCTTCGTTTTGACTGGTTATGGCTCCCGTAACTCTAAACGAGCCAAGAGTTATGGCCCCCCGAAGAATCGATATCCACAGGGTGCAACATCTACGGTGCAAGGTGCAACATCCGTCCAAAATGACGAAACAGTGCCGTACAACCTTTAGAAATGAGTGCATGGATTTGAAACATTGCGGTACCATGGTGCACCACTCTCCAGCGATGGTAAATCATAGACCAGCCACGGGGATCCCGTTTTACATAAAAAATCCACGTGACGAAAAAACGAAGGGTAAAACACTTCCATGACCCGATTGAGGTTCGGATAGGATTTTTGGGTATGAAACTAACAAGTGACGGCTAAAAGCTGTCATAGCTGTAGAACTCACAGATACCTTCGTTTTGACTGGTTGTGGCTCCCGTAACTCTAAACGAGCCAAGAGTTATGGCCCTCCGAAGAATCGATATCCACAGGGTGCAACATCTACGGTGCAAGGTGCAACTCCGTCCAAAATGACGAAACAGTGCCGTACGACCTTTAGAAATGAGTGCATGGATTTGAAACATTGCAGTACCATGGTGCACCACTCTCCAGCGATGGTAAATCATAGACCAGCCAACGGGATCCCCTTTTACAGAAAAAATCCACGTGACGAAAAAACGAAGGGTGAAATACTTCCTTTACCCGATTGAGGTTCGGATAGGATTTTTTGGGTATGAAACTAACCAGTGACGGCTAAAAGCTGTCATAGCTGTAGAACTCACAGATACCTTCGTTTTGAGTGGTTATGGCTCCCGTAACTCTAAACGAGCCAAGAATTATGGCCCTCCGAAGAATCGATATCCACAGGGTGCAACATCTACGGTGCAAGGTGCAACATCCATCCAAAATGACGAAACGGTGCCTTACGACCCTTAGAAATGAGTGCATGGATTTGAAACATTGCAGTACCATGGTGCACCACTCTCCAGCGATGGTAAATCATAGACCAGCCACGGGGATCCCGTTTTACAGAAAAAATCCACGTGACGAAAAAACGAAGGGTAAAAAACTTCCATGACCCGATTGATGTTCGGATAGGATTTTTGGGTATGAAACTAACCAGTGACGGCTGAAAGCGGTCATAGCTGTAGAACTCACAGATACCTTCGTTTTGACTGGTTATGGCTACCGTAACTCTAAACGAGCCAAGAGTTATGGCCCTCCGAAGAATCGATATCCACAGGGTGAAACATCTACGGTGCAAGGTGCGACATCCGTCCAAAATGACGAAACAGTGTCGTACGACCTTTAGAAATGAGTGCATGGATTTGAAACATTGCGGTACCATGGTGCACCACTCTCCAGCGATGGTAAATCATAGACCAGCCACGGGGATCCAGTTTTACAGAAAAAATCCACGTGACGAAAAACGAAGGGTACAAGAATCCCATGACCCGATTGAGGTTCGGATAGGATTTTTTGGGTATGAAACTAACCAGTGACGGCTGAAAGCTGTCATAGCTGTAGAACTCACAGATACCTTCGTTTTGACTGGTTATGGCTCCCGTAACTCTAAACGAGCCAAGAGTTATGGCCCTCCGAAGAATCGATATCCATAGGGTGCAACATCTACGGTGCAAGGTGCAACAACCGTCCAAAATGACGAAACAGTGCCGTACGACCTTTAGAAATGAGTGCATGGATTTGAAACATTGCGGTACCATGGTGCACCACTCTCCAGCGATGGTAAATCACAGACCAGCCACGGGGATCCCGTTTTACAGAAAAAATCCACGTGACGAAAAAACGAAGGGTAAAAAACTTTCATGACCCGATCGTGGTTCGGGTAGGATTTTCGGGTATGAAACTAAACAGTGACGGCTGAAAGCTGTCATAGCTGTAGAACTCACAGATACCTTCGTTTTGACTGGTTATGGCTCCCGTAACTCTAAACGAGCCAAGAGTTATGGCCCTCCGAAGAATCGATATCCACATGGTGCAACATCTACGGTGCAAGGTGCAACATCCGTCCAAAATGACGAAACAGTGCCGTACGACCTTTAGAAATGAGTGCATGGATTTGAAACATTGCGGTACCATGGTGCACCACTCTCCAGCGATGGTAAATCATAGACCAGCCACGGGGATCCCCTTTTACAGAAAAAATCCACGTGACGAAAAAACGAAGGGTGAAATACTTCCTTGACCCGATTGAGATTCGGATAGGATTTTTTGGGTATGAAACTAACCAGTGACGGCTGAAAGCTATCATAGCTGTAGAACTCACAGATACCTTCGTTTTGACTGGTTATGGCTCCCGTAACTCTAAACGAGCCAAGAGTTATGGCCCTCCGAAGAATCGATATCCACAGGGTGCAACATCTACGGTGCAAGGTGCAACATCCGTCCAAAATGACGAAACAGTGCCGTACGACCTTTAGAAATGAGTGCATGGATTTGAAACATTGCAGTACCATGGTGCACCACTCTCCAACGATGGTAAATCATAGACCAGCCACGGGGATCCCCTTTTACAGAAAAAATCCACGTGACGAAAAAACGAAGGGTGAAATACTTCCTTGACCCGATTGAGGTTCGGATAGGATTTTTGGGTATGAAACTAACCAGTGACGGCTGAAAGCTGTCATAGCTGTAGAACTCACAGATACCTTCGTTTTGACTGGTTATGGCTCCTGTAACTCTAAACGAGCGAAGAGTTATGGCCCTCCGAAGAATCGATTTCCACAGGGTGCAACATCTACGGTGCAAGGTGCAACATCCGTCCAAAATGACGAAACAGTGCCGTACGACCTTTAGAAATGAGTGCATGGATTTGAAACATTGCAGTACCATGGTGCACCACGCTCCAGCGATGGTAAATCATAGACCAGCCACGGGGATCCCGTTTTATAGAAAAAATCCACGTGACGAAAAAACGAAGGGTAAAAAACTTCCTTGACCCCATTGAGGTTCGATTAGGATTTTTTGGGTATGAAACTAACCAGTGACGGCTGAAAGCTCTCATCACTGTAGAACTCACAGATACCTTCGTTTTGACTGGTTATGGCTCCCGTAACTCTAAACGAGCGAAGAGTTATGGCCCTCCGAAGAATCGATATCCACAGGGTGCAACATCTACGGTGCAAGGTGCAACATCCGTCCAAAATGATGAAACAGTTCCGTACGACCTTTAGAAATGAGTGCATGGATTTGAAACATTGCAGTACCATGGTGCACCACTCTCCAGCGATGGTAAATCATAGACCAGCCACGGGGATCCCGTTTTACAGAAAAAATCCACGTGACGAAAAAACGAAGGGTAAAAAACTTCCTTGACCCGATTGAGGTTCGGATAGGATTTTTTGGGTACGAAACTAACCAGTGACGGCTGAAAGCTGTCATAGCTGTAGAACTCACAGATACCTTCGTTTTGACTGGTTATGGCTCCCGTAACTCTAAACGAGCCAAGAGTTATGGCCCTCCGAAGAATCGATATCCACAGGGTGCAACATCTACGGTGCAAGGTGCAACATCCGTCCAAAATGACGAAACAGTGCCGTACGACCTTTAGAAATGAGTGCATGGATTTGAAACATTGCGGTACCATGGTGCACCACTCTCCAGCGATGGTAAATCATAGACCAGCCACGGGGATCCCGTTTTACAGAAAAAATCCACGTGACGAAAAAACGAAGGGTAAAAAACTTCCATGACCCGATTGAGGTTCGGATAGGATTATTGGGTATGAAACTAACCAGTGACGGCTGAAATCTGTCATAGCTGTAGAACTCACAGATACCTTCGTTTTGACTGGTTGTCGCTCCCGTAACTCTAAACGAGCCAAGAGTTATGTCCCTCCGAAGAATCGATATCCACAGGGTGCAACATCTACGGTGCAAGGTGCAACATCCGTCCAAAATGACAAAACAGTTCCTTACGACCTTTAGAAATGAGTGCATGGATTTGAAACATTGCAGTACCATGGTGCACCACTCTCCAGCGATGGTAAATCATAGACCAGCCACGGGGATCCCGTTTTACAGAAAAAATCCACGTGACGAAAAAACAAAGGTTAAAAAACTTCCACGACCCGATTGAGGTTCGGATAGGAATTTTGGGTATGAAACTAACCAGTGACGGCTGAAAGCTGTCATAGCTGTAGAACTCACAGATACCTTCGTTTTGACTTGTTATGGCTCCCGTAACTCTAAACGAGCCAAGAGTTATGGCCCTCCGAAGAATCGATATCCACAGGGTGCAACATCTACGGTGCAAGGTGCAACATCCGTCCAAAATGACGAAACAGTGCCGTACGACCTTTAGAAATGAGTGCATGGATTTGAAACATTGCGGTACCATGGTGCACCACTCTCCAGCGATGGTAAATCATAGACCAGCCACGGGGATCCCGTTTTACAGAAAAAATCCACGTGACGAAAAAACAAAGGTTAAAAAACTTCCACGACCCGATTGAGGTTCAGATAGGAATTTTGGGTATGAAACTAACCAGTGACGGCTGAATGCTGTCATAGCTGTAGAACTCACAGATACCTTCGTTTTGACTTGTTATGGCTCCCGTAACTCTAAACGAGCCAAGAGTTATGGCCCTCCGAAGAATCGATATCCATAGGGTGCAACATCTACGGTGCAAGGTGCAACATCCGTCCAAAATGACGAAACAGTTCCTTACGACCTTTAGAAATGAGTGCATGGATTTGAAACATTGCAGTACCATGGTGCACCACTCTCCAGCGTTGGTAAATCATAGACCAGCCACGGGGATCCCGTTTTACAGAAAAAATCCACGTGACGAAAAAACGAAGGGTAAAAAACTTCCACGACCCGATTGAGGTTCGGATAGGAATTTTGGGTATGAAACTAACCAGTGACGGCTGAAAGCTGTCATAGCTGTAGAACTCATAGATACCTTCGTTTTGACTAGTTATGGCTCCCGTAACTCTAAACGAGCCGAGAGTTATGGCCCTCCGAAGAATCGATATCCACAGGGTGCAACATCTACGGTGCAAGGTGCAACATCCGTCCAAAATGACGAAATAGTGCCTTACGACCTTTAGAAACGAGTGCATGGATTTGAAACATTGCAGTACCATGGTGCACCACTCTCCAGCGATGGTAAATCATAGACCAGCCACGGGGATCCCGTTTTACAGAAAAAATCAACGTGACGAAAAAACGAAGGGTAAAAAACTTCCATGACCCGATTGAGGTTCGGATAGGAATTTTTGGTATGAAACTAACCAGTGACGGCTGAAAGCTGTCGTAGCTGTAGAACTCACCGATACCTTCGTTTTGACTAGTTATGGCTCCCGCAGCTCTAAACGAGCCAAGAGTTATGGCCCTCCGAAGAATCGATATCCACAGGGTGCAACATCTACGGTGCAAGGTACAACATCCGTCCAAAATGATGAAACAGTGCCGTACGACCTTTAGAAATGAGTGCATGGATTTGAAACATTGCAGTACCATGGTGCACCACTCTCCAGCGATGGTAAATCATAGACCAGCCACGGGGATCCCGTTTTACAGAAAAAATCCACGTGACGAAAAAACGAAGGGTAAAAAACTTCCACGACCCGATTGAGGTTCGGATAGGAATTTTGGGTATGAAACTAACCAGTGACGGCTGAAAGCTGTCATAGCTGTAGAACTCATAGATACCTTCGTTTTGACTAGTTATGGCTCCCGTAACTCTAAACGAGCCAAGAGTTATGGCCCTCCGAAGAATCGATATCCACAGGGTGCAACATCTACGGTGCAAGGTGCAACATCCGTCCAAAATGACGAAATAGTGCCTTACGACCTTTAGAAACGAGTGCATGGATTTGAAACATTGCAGTACCATGGTGCACCACTCTCCAGCGATGGTAAATCATAGACCAGCCACGGGGATCCCGTTTTACAGAAAAAATCAACGTGACGAAAAAACGAAGGGTAAAAAACTTCCATGACCCGATTGAGGTTCGGATAGGAATTTTTGGTATGAAACTAACCAGTGACGGCTGAAAGCTGTCGTAGCTGTAGAACTCACAGATACCATCGTTTTGACTGGTTATGGCTCCCGTAACTCTAAACGAGCCAAGAGTTATGGCCCTCCGAAGAATCGATATCCACAGGGTGCAACATCTACGGTGCAAGGTGCAACATCCGTCCAAAATGACGAAACAGTGCCGTACGACCTTTAGAAATGAGTGCATGGATTTGAAACATTGCGGTACCATGGTGCACCACTCTCCAGCGATGGTAAATCGTAGACCAGCCAAGGGGATCCCGTTTTACAGAAAAAATCCACGTGACGAAAAAACGAAGGGTAAACAACTTCCATGACCCGATTGAGGTTCGGATAGGATTTTTGGGTATGAAACTAACCAGTGACGGCTGAAAGCTGTCATAGCTGTAGAACTCATAGATACCTTCGTTTTGACTGGTTGTGGCTCCCGTAACTCTAAAAGAGCCAAGAGTTGTGGCCCTCCGAATAATCGATATCCACAGGGTGCAACATCTACGGTGCAAGGTGCAACATCCATCCAAAATGACGAAACAGTGCCGTACGACCTTTAGAAATGAGTGCATGGATTTGAAACATTGCAGTACCATGGTGCACCACTCTCCAGCGATGGTAAATCATAGACCAGCCACGTGGGTTCCCTTTTACAGAAAAAATCCACGTGACGAAAAAACGAAGGGTGAAATACTTCCTTGACCCGATTGAGGTTCGGATAGGATTTTTGGGTATGAAACTAACCAGTGACGGCTGAAAGCTGTCATAGCTGTAGAACACACAGATACCTTCGTTTTGACTGGTTATGGCTCCCGTAACTCTAAACGAGCCAAGAGTTATGGCCCTCCGAAGAATCGATATCCACAGGGTGCAACTTCTACAGTGCAAGGTGCAACATCCGTCCAAAATGACGAAACAGTGTCGTACGACCTTTAGAAATGAGTGCATGGATTTGAAACATTGCGGTACCATGGTGCACCACTCTCCAGCGATGGTAAATCATAGACCAGCCACGGGGATCCAGTTTTACAGAAAAAATCCACGTGACGAAAAACGAAGGGTACAAGAATCCCATGACCCGATTGAGGTTCGGATAGGATTTTTTGGGTATGAAACTAACCAGTGACGGCTGAAAGCTGTCATAGCTGTAGAACTCACAGATACCTTCGTTTTGACTGGTTATGGCTCCCGTAACTCTAAACGAGCCAAGAGTTATGGCCCTCCGAAGAATCGATATCCACAGGGTGCAACATCTACGGTGCAAGGTGCAACATCCGTCCAAAATGACGAAACAGTGTCGTACGACCTTTAGAAATGAGTGCATGGATTTGAAACATTGCGGTACCATGGTGCACCACTCTCCAGCGATGGTAAATCATAGACCAGCCACGGGGATCCAGTTTTACAGAAAAAATCCTCGTGACGAAAAACGAAGGGTACAAGAATCCCATGACCCGATTGAGGTTCGGATAGGATTTTTTGGGTATGAAACTAACCAGTGACGGCTGAAAGCGGTCATAGCTGTAGAACTCACAGATACCTTCGTTTTGACTGGTTATGGCTCCCGTAACTCTAAACGAGCCAAGAGTTATGGCCCTCCGAAGAATCGATATCCACAGGGTGCAACATCTACGGTGCAAGGTGCAACATCCGTCCAAAATGACGAAAATGGGCCGTACGACCTTTAGAAATGAGTGCATGGATTTGAAACATTGCAGTACCATGGTGCACCACTCTCCAGCGATGGTAAATCATAGACCAGCCATGGAGATCCCGTTTTACAGAAAAAATCCACGTGACGAAAAAACGAAGGGTAAAAAACTTCCTTGACCCGATTGAGGTTCCGATAGGATTTTTTGGGTATGAAACTAACCAGTGACGGCTGAAAGCTGTCATAGCTGTAGAACTCACAGATACCTTCGTTTTGACTGGTTATGGCACCCGTAACTCTAAACGAGCCAAGAGTTATGGCCCTCCGAAGAATCGATATCCACAGGGTGCAACATCTACGGTGCAAGGTGCAACATCCGTCCAAAATGACGAAACAGTGCCGTACGACCTTTAGAAATGAGTGCATGGATTTGAAACATTGCGGTACCATGGTGCACCACTCTCCAGCGATGGTAAATCGTAGACCAGCCACGGGGATCCCGTTTTACAGAAAAAATCCACGTGACGAAAAGACGAAGGGTAAACAACTTCCATGACCCGATTGAGGTTCGGATAGGATTTTTGGGTATGAAACTAACTAGTGACGGCTGAAAGCTGTCATAGCTGTAGAACTCATAGATACCTTCGTTTTGACTGGTTGTGGCTCCCGTAACTCTAAACGAGCCAAGAGTTATGGCCCTCCGAATAATCGATATCCACAGGGTGCAACATCTACGGTGCAAGGTGCAACATCCGTCCAAAATGACGAAACAGTGCCGTACGACCTTTAGAAATGAGTGCATGGATTTGAAACATTGCAGTACCATGGTGCACCACTCTCCAGCGATGGTAAATCATAGACCAGCCATGGGGATTCCCTTTTACAGAAAAAATCCACGTGACGAAAAAACGAAGGGTGAAATACTTCCTTGACCCGATTGAGGTTCGGATAGGATTTTTTGGGTATGAAACTAACCAGTGACGGCTGAAAGCTGTCATAGCTGTAGAACACACAGATACCTTCGTTTTGACTGGTTATGGCTCCCGTAACTCTAAACGAGCCAAGAGTTATGGCCCCCCGAAGAATCGATATCCACAGGGTGCAACATCTACGGTGCAAGGTGCAACATCCGTCCAAAATGACGAAACAGTGCCGTACGACCTTTAGAAATGAGTGCATGGATTTGAAACATTGCGGTACCATGGTGCACCACTCTCCAGCGATGGTAAATCGTAGACCAGCCACGGGGATCCCGTTTTACAGAAAAAATCCACGTGACGAAAAGACGAAGGGTAAACAACTTCCATGACCCGATTGAGGTTCGGATAGGATTTTTGGGTATGAAACTAACTAGTGACGGCTGAAAGCTGTCATAGCTGTAGAACTCATAGATACCTTCGTTTTGACTGGTTGTGGCTCCCGTAACTCTAAACGAGCCAAGAGTTATGGCCCTCCGAATAATCGATATCCACAGGGTGCAACATCTACGGTGCAAGGTGCAACATCCGTCCAAAATGACGAAACAGTTCCGTACGACCTTTAGAAATGAGTGCATGGATTTGAAACATTGCAGTACCATGGTGCAACACTCTCTAGCGATGGTAAATCATAGACCAGCCACGGGGATCCCGTTTTACAGAAAAAATCCACGTGACGAAAAAACGAAGGGTGAAAAACTTCCTTGACCCGATTGAGGTTCAGATAGGATTTTTTGGGTATGAAACTAACCAGTGACGGCTGAAATCTGTCATAGCTGTAGAACTCACAGATACCTTCGTTTTGACTGGTTATGGCACCCGTAACTCTAAACGAGCCAAGAGTTATGGCCCTCCGAAGAATCGATATCCACAGGGTGCAACATCTACGGTGCAAGGTGCAACATCCGTCCAAAATGACGAAACAGTGCCGTACGACCTTTAGAAATGAGTGCATGGATTTGAAACATTGCGGTACCATGGTGCACCACTCTCCAGCGATGGTAAATCGTAGACCAGCCACGGGGATCCCGTTTTACAGAAAAAATCCACGTGACGAAAAGACGAAGGGTAAACAACTTCCATGACCCGATTGAGGTTCGGATAGGATTTTTGGGTATGAAACTAACTAGTGACGGCTGAAAGCTGTCATAGCTGTAGAACTCATAGATACCTTCGTTTTGACTGGTTGTGGCTCCCGTAACTCTAAACGAGCCAAGAGTTATGGCCCTCCGAATAATCGATATCCACAGGGTGCAACATCTACGGTGCAAGGTGCAACATCCGTCCAAAATGACGAAACAGTGCCGTACGACCTTTAGAAATGAGTGCATGGATTTGAAACATTGCAGTACCATGGTGCACCACTCTCCAGCGATGGTAAATCATAGACCAGCCATGGGGATTCCCTTTTACAGAAAAAATCCACGTGACGAAAAAACGAAGGGTCAAATACTTCCTTGACCCGATTGAGGTTCGGATAGGATTTTTTGGGTATGAAACTAACCAGTGACGGCTGAAAGCTGTCATAGCTGTAGAACACACAGATACCTTCGTTTTGACTGGTTATGGCTCCCGTAACTCTAAACGAGCCAAGAGTTATGGCCCCCCGAAGAATCGATATCCACAGGGTGCAACATCTACGGTGCAAGGTGCAACATCCGTCCAAAATGACGAAACAGTGCCGTACAACCTTTAGAAATGAGTGCATGGATATGAAACATTGCGGTACCATGGTGCACCACTCTCCAGCGATGGTAAATCATAGACCAGCCATGGGGATCCCGTTTTACATAAAAAATCCACGTGACGAAAAAACGAAGGGTAAAACACTTCCATGACCCGATTGAGGTTCGGATAGGATTTTTGGGTATGAAACTAACCAGTGACGGCTGAAAGCTGTCATAGCTGTAGAACTCACAGATACCTTCGTTTTGACTGGTTGTGGCTCCCGTAACTCTAAACGAGCCAAGAGTTATGGCCCTCCGAAGAATCGATATCCACAGGGTGCAACATCTACGGTGCAAGGTGCAACTCCGTCCAAAATGATGAAACAGTGTCGTACGACCTTTAGAAATGAGTGCATGGATTTGAAACATTGCAGTACCATGGTGCACCACTCTCCAGCGATGGTAAATCATAGACCAGCCAACGGGATCCCCTTTTACAGAAAAAATCCACGTGACGAAAAAACGAAGGGTGAAATACTTCCTTTACCCGATTGAGGTTCGGATAGGATTTTTTGGGTATGAAACTAACCAGTGACGGCTAAAAGCTGTCATAGCTGTAGAACTCACAGATACCTTCGTTTTGACTGGTTATGGCTCCCATAACTCTAAACGAGCCAAGAGTTATGGCCCTCCGAAGAATCGATATCCACAGGGTGCAACATCTACGGTGCAAGGTGTAACATCCGTCCAAAATGACGAAACGGTGCCTTTCGACCCTTAGAAATGAGTGCATGGATTTGAAACATTGCAGTACCATGGTGCACCACTCTCCAGCGATGGTAAATCATAGACCAGCCACGGGGATCCCGTTTTACAGAAAAAATCCACGTGACGAAAAAACGAAGGGTAAAAAACTTCCATGACCCGATTGAGGTTCGGATAGGATTTTTGGGTATGAAACTAACCAGTGACGGCTGAAAGCTATCATAGCTGTAGAACTCACAGATACCTTCGTTTTGACTGGTTATGGCTCCCGTAACTCTAAACGAGCCAAGAGTTATGGCCCTCCGAAGAATCGATATCCACAGGGTGCAACATCTACGGTGCAAGGTGCGACATCCGTCCAAAATGACGAAACAGGATTGTACGACCTTTAGAAATGAGTGCATGTATTTAAAACATTGCAGTACCATGGTGCACCACTCTGCATCGATGGTAAATCATAGACCAGCCACGGGGATCCAGTTTTACAGAAAAAATCCACGTGACGAAAAAACGAAGGGTAAAAAACTTCCATGACCCGATTGAGGTTCGGATAGGATTTTTTGGGTATGAATCTAACCAGTGACGGCTGAAAGCTGTCATAGCTGTAGAACTCACAGATACCTTCGTTTTGACTGGTTATGGCTCCCGTAACTCTAAACGAGCCAAGAGTTATGGCCCTCCGAAGAATCGATATCCATAGGGTGCAACATCTACGGTGCAAGGTGCAACATCCGTCCAAAATGACGAAACAGTGTCGTACGACCTTTAGAAATGAGTGCATGGATTTGAAACATTGCGGTACCATGGTGCACCACTCTCCAGCGATGGTAAATCATAGACCAGCCACGGGGATCCAGTTTTACAGAAAAAATCCACGTGACGAAAAACGAAGGGTACAAGAATCCCATGACCCGATTGAGGTTCGGATAGGATTTTTTGGGTATGAAACAAACCAGTGACGGCTGAAAGCTGTCATAGCTATAGAACTCACAGATACCTTCGTTTTGACTGGTTATGGCTCCCGTAACTCTAAACGAGCCAAGAGTTATGGCCCTCCGAAGAATCGATATCCACAGGGTGCAACATCTACGGTGCAAGGTGCAACATCCGTCCAAAATGACGAAACAGTGTCGTACGACCTTTAGAAATGAGTGCATGGATTTGAAACATTGCGGTACCATGGTGCACCACTCTCCAGCGATGGTAAATCATAGACCAGCCACGGGGATCCAGTTTTACAGAAAAAATCCACGTGACGAAAAACGAAGGGTACAAGAATCCCATGACCCGATTGAGGTTCGGATAGGATTTTTTGGGTATGAAACTAACCAGTGACGGCTGAAAGCTGTCATAGCTGTAGAACTCACAGATACCTTCGTTTTGACTGGTTATGGCTCCCGTAACTCTAAACGAGCCAAGAGTTATGGCCCTCCGAAGAATCGATATCCACAGGGTGCAACATCTACGGTGCAAGGTGCAACATCCGTCCAAAATGACGAAACAGTGTCGTATGACCTTTAGAAATGAGTGCATGGATTTGAAACATTGCGGTACCATGGTGCACCACTCTCCAGCGATGGTAAATCATAGACCAGCCACGGGGATCCAGTTTTACAGAAAAAATCCACGTGACGAAAAACGAAGGGTACAAGAATCCCATGACCCGATTGAGGTTCGGATAGGATTTTTTGGGTATGAAACTAACCAGTGACGGCTGAAAGCTGTCATAGCTGTAGAACTCACAGATACCTTCGTTTTGACTAGTTATGGCTCCCGTAACTCTAAACGAGCCAAGAGTTATGGCCCTCCGAAGAATCGATATCCATAGGGTGCAACATCTACGGTGCAAGGTGCAACATCCGTCCAAAATGACGAAACAGTGTCGTACGACCTTTAGAAATGAGTGCATGGATTTGAAACATTGCGGTACCATGGTGCACCACTCTCCAGCGATGGTAAATCATAGACCAGCCACGGGGATCCAGTTTTACAGAAAAAATCCACGTGACGAAAAACGAAGGGTACAAGAATCCCATGACCCGATTGAGGTTCGGATAGGATTTTTTGGGTATGAAACTAACCAGTGACGGCTGAAAGCTGTCATAGCTGTAGAACTCACAGATACCTTCGTTTTGACTGGTTATGGCTCCCGTAACTCTAAACGAGCCAAGAGTTATGGCCCTCCGAAGAATCGATATCCACAGGGTGCAACATCTACGGTGCAAGGTGCAACATCCGTCCAAAATGACGAAACAGTGTCGTACGACCTTTAGAAATGAGTGCATGGATTTGAAACATTGCGGTACCATGGTGCACCACTCTCCAGCGATGGTAAATCATAGACCAGCCACGGGGATCCAGTTTTACAGAAAAAATCCACGTGACGAAAAACGAAGGGTACAAGAATCCCATGACCCGATTGAGGTTCGGATAGGATTTTTTGGGTATGAAACTAACCAGTGACGGCTGAAAGCGGTCATAGCTGTAGAACTCACAGATACCTTCGTTTTGACTGGTTATGGCTACCGTAACTCTAAACGAGCCAAGAGTTATGGCCCTCCGAAGAATCGATATCCACAGGGTGCAACATCTACGGTGCAAGGTGCAACATCCGTCCAAAATGACGAAACAGTGTCGTATGACCTTTAGAAATGAGTGCATGGATTTGAAACATTGCAGTACCATGGTGCACCACTCTCCAGCGATGGTAAATCATAGACCAGCCACGGGGATCCAGTTTTACAGAAAAAATCCACGTGACGAAAAACGAAGGGTACAAGAATCCCATGACCCGATTGAGGTTCGGATAGGATTTTTTGGGTATGAAACTAACCAGTGACGGCT
This sequence comes from Allium cepa, assembly GCA_030765085.1. NCBI lineage: Eukaryota > Viridiplantae > Streptophyta > Magnoliopsida > Asparagales > Amaryllidaceae > Allium > Allium cepa. Next base: position 27,431,965 of record CM060943.1, on the reverse strand, counting down.
GAAAGCTGTCATAGCTGTAACTCACAGATACCTTCGTTTTGACTGGTTATGGCTCCCGTAACTCTAAACGAGCCAAGAGTTATGGCCCTCCGAAGAATCGATATCCACAGGGTGCAACATCTACGGTGCAAGGTGCAACATCCGTCCAAAATGACGAAAAAGGGCCGTACGACCTTTAGAAATGAGTGCATGGATTTGAAACATTGCAGTACCATGGTGAACCACTCTCCAGCGATGGTAAATCATAGACCAGCCATGGAGATCCCGTTTTGCAGAAAAAATCCACGTGACGAAAAAACGAAGGGTAAAAAACTTCCTTGACCCGATTGAGGTTCGGATAGGATTTTTTGGGTATGAAACTAACCAGTGACGGCTAAAAGCTGTTATAGCTGTAGAACTCACAGATACCTTCGTTTTGAGTGGTTATGGCTCCCGTAACTCTAAACGAGCCAAGAGTTATGGCCCTTCGAAGAATCGATATCCACAGGGTGCAACATCTACGGTGCAAGGTGCAACATCCGTCCAAAATGACGAAACAGTTCCGTACGACCTTTAGAAATGAGTGCATGGATTTGAAACATTGCAGTACCATGGTGCAACACTCTCTAGCGATGGTAAATCATAGACCAGCCACGGGGATCCCGTTTTACAGAAAAAATCCACGTGACGAAAAAACGAAGGGTAAAAAACTTCCTTGACCCGATTGAGGTTCAGATAGGACTTTTTGGGTATGAAACTAACCAGTGACGGCTGAAAGCTGTCATAGCTGTAGAACTCACAGATACCTTCGTTTTGACTGGTTATGGCACCCGTAACTCTAAACGAGCCAAGAGTTATGGCCCTCCGAAGAATCGATATCCACAGGGTGCAACATCTACGGTGCAAGGTGCAACATCCGTCCAAAATGACGAAACAGTGCCGTACGACCTTTAGAAATGAGTGCATGGATTTGAAACATTGCGGTACCATGGTGCACCACTCTTCAGCGATGGTAAATCGTAGACCAGCCACGGGGATCCCGTTTTACAGAAAAAATCCACGTGACGAAAAAACGAAGGGTAAACAACTTCCATGACCCGATTGAGGTTCGGATAGGATTTTTGGGTATGAAACTAACTAGTGACGGCTGAAAGCTGTCATAGCTGTAGAACTCATAGATACCTTCGTTTTGACTGGTTGTGGCTCCCGTAACTCTAAACGAGCCAAGAGTTATGGCCCTCCGAATAATCGATATCCACAGGGTGCAACATCTACGGTGCAAGGTGCAACATCCGTCCAAAATGACGAAACAGTGCCGTACGACCTTTAGAAATGAGTGCATGGATTTGAAACATTGCAGTACCATGGTGCACCACTCTCCAGCGATGGTAAATCATAGACTAGCCACGGGGATTCCCTTTTACAGAAAAAATCCACGTGACGAAAAAACGAAGGGTGAAATACTTCCTTGACCCGATTGAGGTTCGGATAGGATTTTTTGGGTATGAAACTAACCAGTGACAGCTGAAAGCTGTCATAGCTGTAGAACACACAGATACCTTCGTTTTGACTGGTTATGGCTCCCGTAACTCTAAACGAGCCAAGAGTTATGGCCCCCCGAAGAATCGATATCCAAAGGGTGCAACATCTACGGTGCAAGGTGCAACATCCGTCCAAAATGACGAAACAGTGCCGTACAACCTTTAGAAATGAGTGCATGGATATGAAACATTGCGGTACCATGGTGCACCACTCTCGAGCGATGGTAAATCATAGACCAGCCACGGGGATCCCGTTTTACATAAAAAATCCACGTGACGAAAAAACGAAGGGTAAAACACTTCCATGACCCGATTGAGGTTCGGATAGGATTTTTGGGTATGAAACTAACCAGTGACGGCTGAAAGCTGTCATAGCTGTAGAACTCACAGATACCTTCGTTTTGACTGGTTGTGGCTCCCGTAACTCTAAACGAGCCAAGAGTTATGGCCCTCCGAAGAATCGATATCCACAGGGTGCAACATCTACGGTGCAAGGTGCAACTCCGTCCAAAATGATGAAACAGTGCCGTACGACCTTTAGAAATGAGTGCATGGATTTGAAACATTGCAGTACCATGGTGCACCACTCTCCAGCGATGGTAAATCATAGACCAGCCAACGGGATCCCCTTTTACAGAAAAAATCCACGTGACGAAAAAACGAAGGGTGAAATACTTCCTTTACCCGATTGAGGTTCGGATAGGATTTTTTGGGTATGAAACTAACCAGTGACGGCTAAAAGCCGTCATAGCTGTAGAACTCACAGATACCTTCGTTTTGACTGGTTATGGCTCCCGTAACTCTAAACGAGCCAAGAGTTATGGCCCTCCGAAGAATCGATATCCACAGGGTGCAACATCTACGGTGCAAGGTGCAACATCCGTCCAAAATGACGAAACGGTGCCTTACGACCCTTAGAAATGAGTGCATGGATTTGAAACATTGCAGTACCATGGTGCACCACTCTCCAGCGATGGTAAATCATAGACCAGCCACGGGGATCCCGTTTTACAGAAAAAATCCACGTGACGAAAAAACGAAGGGTAAAAAACTTCCATGACCCGATTGAGGTTCGGATAGGATTTTTGGGTATGAAACTAACCAGTGACGGCTGAAAGCTGTCATAGCTGTAGAACTCACAGATACCTTCGTTTTGACTGGTTATGGCTCCCGTAACTCTAAACGAGCCAAGAGTTATGGCCCTCCGAAGAATCGATATCCACAGGGTGCAACATCTACGGTGCAAGGTGCGACATCCGTCCAAAATGACGAAACAGGATTGTACGACCTTTAGAAATGAGTGCATGTATTTAAAACATTGCAGTACCATGGTGCACCACTCTGCATCGATGGTAAATCATAGATCAGCCACGGGGATCCAGTTTTACAGAAAAAATCCACGTGACGAAAAAACGAAGGGTAAAAAACTTCCATGACCCGATTGAGGTTCGGATAGGATTTTTTGGGTATGAATCTAACCAGTGACGGCTAAAAGCTGTCATAGCTGTAGAACTCACAGATACCTTCGTTTTGACTGGTTATGGCTCCCGTAACTCTAAACGAGCCAAGAGTTATGGCCCTCCGAAGAATCGATATCCATAGGGTGCAACATCTACGGTGCAAGGTGCAACATCCGTCCAAAATGACGAAACAGTGCCGTACGACCTTTAGAAATGAGTGCATGGATTTGAAACATTGCGGTACCATGGTGCACCACTCTCCAGCGATGGTAAATCACAGACCAGCCACGGGGATCCCGTTTTACAGAAAAAATCCACGTGACGAAAAAACGAAGGGTAAAAAACTTTCATGACCCGATCGTGGTTCGGGTAGGATTTTCGGGTATGAAACTAAACAGTGACGGTTGAAAGCTGTCATAGCTGTAGAACTCACAGATACCTTCGTTTTGACTGGTTATGGCTCCCGTAACTCTAAACGAGCCAAGAGTTATGGCCCTCCGAAGAATCGATATCCACATGGTGCAACATCTACGGTGCAAGGTGCAACATCCGTCCAAAATGACGAAACAGTGCCGTACGACCTTTAGAAATGAGTGCATGGATTTGAAACATTGCGGTACCATGGTGCACCACTCTCTAGCGATGGTAAATCATAGACCAGCCACGGGGATCCCCTTTTACAGAAAAAATCCACGTGACGAAAAAACGAAGGGTGAAATACTTCCTTGACCCGATTGAGGTTCGGATAGGATTTTTTGGGTATGAAACTAACCAGTGACGGCTGAAAGCTGTCATAGCTGTAGAACTCACAGATACCTTCGTTTTGACTGGTTATGGCTCCCGTAACTCTAAACGAGCGAAGAGTTATGGCCCTCCGAAGAATCGATTTCCACAGGGTGCAACATCTACGGTGCAAGGTGCAACATCCGTCCAAAATGACGAAACAGTGCCGTACGACCTTTAGAAATGAGTGCATGGATTTGAAACATTGCAGTACCATGGTGCACCACTCTCCAGCGATGGTAAATCATAGACCAGCCACGGGGAACCCGTTTTATAGAAAAAATCCACGTGACGAAAAAACGAAGGGTAAAAAACTTCCTTGACCCCATTGAGGTTCGGTTAGGATTTTTTGGGTATGAAACTAACCAGTGACGGCTGAAAGCTCTCATCACTGTAGAACTCACAGATACCTTCGTTTTGACTGGTTATGGCTCCCGTAACTCTAAACGAGCGAAGAGTTATGGCCCTCCGAAGAATCGATATCCACAGGGTGCAACATCTACGGTGCAAGGTGCAACATCCGTCCAAAATGACGAAACAGTTCCGTACGACCTTTAGAAATGAGTGCATGGATTTGAAACATTGCAGTACCATGGTGCACCACTCTCCAGCGATGGTAAATCATAGACCAGCCACGGGGATCCCGTTTTACAGAAAAAATCCACGTGACGAAAAAACGAAGGGTAAAAAACTTCCTTGACCCGATTGAGGTTCGGATAGGATTTTTTGGGTACGAAACTAACCAGTGACGGCTGAAAGCTGTCATAGCTGTAGAACTCACAAATACCTTCGTTTTGACTGGTTATGGCTCCCGTAACTCTAAACGAGCCAAGAGTTATGGCCCTCCGAAGAATCTATATCCACAGGGTGCAACATCTACGGTGCAAGGTGCAACATCCGTCCAAAATGACGAAACAGTGCCGTACGACCTTTAGAAATGAGTGCATGGATTTGAAACATTGCGGTACCATGGTGCACCACTCTCCAGCGATGGTAAATCATAGACCAGCCACCGGGATCCCGTTTTACAGAAAAAATCCACGTGACGAAAAAACGAAGGGTAAAAAACTTCCATGACCCGATTGAGGTTCGGATAGGATTATTGGGTATGAAACTAACCAGTGACGGCTGAAATCTGTCATAGCTGTAGAACTCACAGATACCTTCGTTTTGACTGGTTGTGGCTCCCGTAACTCTAAACGAGCCAAGAGTTATGTCCCTCCGAAGAATCGATATCCACAGGGTGCAACATCTACGGTGCAAGGTGCAACATCCGTCCAAAATGACGAAACAGTTCCTTACGACCTTTAGAAATGAGTGCATGGATTTGAAACATTGCAGTACCATGGTGCACCACTCTCCAGCGATGGTAAATCATAGACCAGCCACGGGGATCCCGTTTTACAGAAAAAATCCACGTGACGAAAAAACGAAGGGTAAAAAACTTCCATGACCCGATTGAGGTTCGGATAGGATTATTGGGTATGAAACTAACCAGTGACGGCTGAAATCTGTCATAGCTGTAGAACTCACAGATACCTTCGTTTTGACTGGTTGTGGCTCCCGTAACTCTAAACGAGCCAAGAGTTATGTCCCTCCGAAGAATCGATATCCACAGGGTGCAACATCTACGGTGCAAGGTGCAACATCCGTCCAAAATGACGAAACAGTTCCTTACGACCTTTAGAAATGAGTGCATGGATTTGAAACATTGCAGTACCATGGTGCACCACTCTCCAGCGATGGTAAATCATAGACCAGCCACGGGGATCCCGTTTTACAGAAAAAATCCACGTGACGAAAAAACGAAGGGTAAAAAACTTCCACGACCCGATTGAGGTTCGGATAGGAATTTTGGGTATGAAACTAACCAGTGACGGCTGAAAGCTGTCATAGCTGTAGAACTCACAGATACCTTCGTTTTGACTGGTTATGGCTCCCGTAACTCTAAACGAGCCAAGAGTTATGGCCCTCCGAAGAATCAATATCCACAGGGTGCAACATCTACGGTGCAAGGTGCAACATCCGTCCAAAATGACGAAACAGTGCCGTACGACCTTTAGAAATGAGTTCATGGATTTGAAACATTGCGGTACCATGGTGCACCACTCTCCAGCGATGGTAAATCATAGACCAGCCACGGGGATCCCGTTTTACAGAAAAAATCCACGTGACGAAAAAACGAAGGGTAAAAAACTTCCATGACCCGATTGAGGTTCGGATAGGATTATTGGGTATGAAACTAACCAGTGACGGCTGAAATCTGTCATAGCTGTAGAACTCACAGATACCTTCGTTTTGACTGGTTGTGGCTCCCGTAACTCTAAACGAGCCAAGAGTTATGTCCCTCCGAAGAATCGATATCCACAGGGTGCAACATCTACGGTGCAAGGTGCAACATCCGTCCAAAATGACGAAACAGTTCCTTACGACCTTTAGAAATGAGTGCATGGATTTGAAACATTGCAGTACCATGGTGCACCACTCTCCGGCGATGGTAAATCATAGACAAGCCACGGGGATCCCGTTTTACAGAAAAAATCCACGTGACGAAAAAACGAAGGGTAAAAAACTTCCACGACCCGATTGAGGTTCGGATAGGAATTTTGGGTATGAAACTAACCAGTGACGGCTGAAAGCTGTCATAGCTGTAGAACTCATAGATACCTTCGTTTTGACTAGTTATGGCTCCCGTAACTCTAAACGAGCCAAGAGTTATGGCCCTCCGAAGAATCGATATCCACAGGGTGCAACATCTACGGTGCAAGGTGCAACATCCGTCCAAAATGACGAAATAGTGCCTTACGACCTTTAGAAACGAGTGCATGGATTTGAAACATTGCAGTACCATGGTGCACCACTCTCCAGCGATGGTAAATCATAGACCAGCCACGGGGATCTCGTTTTACAGAAAAAATCAACGTGACGAAAAAACGAAGGGTAAAAAACTTCCATGACCCGATTGAGGTTCGGATAGGAATTTTTGGTATGAAACTAACGAGTGACGGCTGAAAGCTGTCGTAGCTGTAGAACTCAGAGATACCTTCGTTTTGACTAGTTATGGCTCCCGCAGCTCTAAACGAGCCAAGAGTTATGGCCCTCCGAAGAATCGATATCCACAGGGTGCAACATCTACGGTGCAAGGTACAACATCCGTCCAAAATGACGAAACAGTGCCGTACGACCTTTAGAAATGAGTGCATGGATTTGAAACATTGCAGTACCATGGTGCACCACTCTCCAGCGATGGTAAATCATAGACTAGCCACGGGGATCCCGTTTTACAGAAAAAATCCACGTGACGAAAAAACGAAGGGTAAAAAACTTCCTTGACCCGATTGAGGTTCGGATAGGATTTTTTGGGTATGAAACTAACCAGTGACGGCTGAAAGCTGTCATAGCTATAGGACTCACAGATACCTTCGTTTTGACTGGTTATGGCACCCGTAACTCTAAACGAGCCAAGAGTTATGGCCCTCCGAAGAATCGATATCCACAGGGTGCAACACCTACGGTGCAAGGGGCAACATCCGTCCAAAATGACGAATCGGTGCCGTACGACCTTTAGAAATGAGTGCATGGATTTGAAACATTGCAGTACCATGGTGCACCACTCTCCAGCGATGGTAAATCATAGACTAGCCACGGGGATCCCGTTTTACAAAAAAAATCCACGTGACGAAAAACGAAGGGTACAAGAATCCCATGACCCGATTGTGGTTCGGATAGGATTTTTTGGGTATGAAACTAACCAGTGAAGGCTAAAAGCTGTCATAGCTGTAGAACTCACAGATACCATCGTTTTGACTGGTTATGGCTCCCGTAACTCTAAACGAGCCAAGAGTTATGGCCCTCTGAAGAATCGATATCCACAGGGTGCAACATCTACGGTGCAAGGTGCAACATCCGTCCAAAATGACGAAACAGGGCCGTACGACCTTTAGAAATGAGTGCGTGTATTTAAAAAATTATAGTACCATGGTGCACCACTCTCCAGCGATGGTAAATCATAGACCAGCCACGGGGATCCCGTTTTACAGAAAAAATCCACGTGACGAAAAAACGAAGGGTAAAAAACTTCCTTGACCCGATTGAGGTTCGGATAGGATTTTTTTGGTATGAAACTAACCAGTGATGGCTGAAAGCTATCATAGCTGTAGAACTCACAGATACCTTCGTTTTGACTGGTTATGGCTCCCGTAACTCTAAACGAGCCAAGAGTTATGGCCCTCCGAAGGATCGATATCCACAGGGTGCAACATCTACGGTGCAAGGTGCAACATCCGTCCAAAATGACGAAACAGTGCCGTACGACCTTTAGAAATGAGTGCATGGATTTGAAACATTGCAGTACCATGGTGCACCACTCTCCAGCGATGGTAAATCATAGACCAGCCACGGAGATCCCGTGTTACAGAAAAAATCCACGTGACGAAAAAACAAAGGGTAAAAAACTTCCTTGACCCGATTGAGGTTCGGATAGGATTTTTTGGGTATGAAACTAACCAGTGACGGCTGAAAGCTGTCATAGCTGTAGAACTCACAGATACCTTCGTTTTGACTGGTTATGGCACCCGTAACTCTAAACGAGCCAAGAGTTATGGTCCTCCGAAGAATCGATATCCACAGGGTGCAACATCTACGGTGCAAGGTGCAACATCCGACCAAAATGACGAAACAGTGCCGTACGACCTTTAGAAATGAGTGCATGGATTTGAAACATTACAGTACCATGGTGCACCACTCTCCAGCGATGGTAAATCATAGACCAGCCACGGGGATTCCCTTTTACAGAAAAAATCCACGTGACGAAAAAACGAAGGGTGAAATACTTCCTTGACCCGATTGAGGTTCGGATAGGATTTTTTGGGTATGAAACAAACCAGTGACGGCTGAAAGCTGTCATAGCTGTAGAACTCACAGATACCATCGTTTTGACTGGTTATGGCTCCCTTTGCTCTAAACGAGCCAAGAGTTATGGCCCTCCGAAGAATCGATATCCACAGGGTGCAACATCTACGGTGCAAGGTGCAACATCCGTCCAAAATGACGAAACAGTGCCTTACGACCTTTAGAAATGAGTGCATGGATTTGAAACATTGCAGTACCATGGTGCACCACTCTCCAGCGATGGTAAATCATGGACAAGCCACGGGGATCCCGTTTTACAGAAAAAATCCACGTGACGAAAAAACGAAGGGTAAAAAACTTCCATGACCCGATTGAGGTTCGGATAGGATTTTTGGGTATGAAACTAACCAGTGACGGCTGAATGCTGTCATAGCTGTAGAACTCACAGATACCTTCGTTTTGACTGGTTATGGCTCCCGTAACTCTAAACGAGCCAAGAGTTATGGCCCTTCGAAGAATCGATATCCACAGGGTGCAACATCTACGGTGCAAGGTGCAACATCCGTCCAAAATGACGAAACAGTGCCGTACGACCTTTAGAAATGAGTGCATGGATTTGAAACATTGCAGTACCATGGTGCACCACTCTCCAGCGATGGTAAATCATAGACTAGCCACGGGGATCCCGTTTTACAGAAAAAATCCACGTGACGAAAAACGAAGGGTACAAGAATCCCATGACCCGATTGAGGTTCGGATAGGATTTTTTGAGTATGAAACTAACCAGTGAAGGCTAAAAGCTGTCATAGCTGTAGAACTCACAGATACCATCGTTTTGACTGGTTATGGCTCCCGTAACTCTAAACGAGCCAAGAGTTATGGCCCTCTGAAGAATCGATATCCACAGGGTGCAACATCTACGGTGCAAGGTGCAACATCCGTCCAAAATGACGAAACAGGGCCGTACGACCTTTAGAAATGAGTGCGTGTATTTAAAAAATTATAGTACCATGGTGCACCACTCTCCAGCGATGGTAAATCATAGACCAGCCACGGGGATCCCGTTTTACAGAAAAAATCCACGTGACGAAAAAACGAAGGGTAAAAAACTTCCTTGACCCGATTGAGGTTCGGATAGGATTTTTTGGGTATGAAACTAACCAGTGACGGCTGAAAGGTATCATAGCTGTAGAACTCACAGATACCTTCGTTTTGACTGGTTATGGCTCCCGTAACTCTAAACGAGCCAAGAGTTATGGCCCTCCGAAGAATCGATATCCACAGGGTGCAACATCTACGGTGCAAGGTGCAACATCCGTCCAAAATGACGAAACAGTGCCGTACGACCTTTAGAAATGAGTGCATGGATTTGAAACATTGCAGTACCATGGTGCACCACTCTCCAGCGATGGTAAATCATAGACCAGCCACGGAGATCCCGTGTTACAGAAAAAATCCACGTGACGAAAAAACAAAGGGTCAAAAAACTTCCTTGACCCGATTGAGGTTCGGATATGATTTTTTGGGTATGAAACTAACCAGTGACGGCTGAAAGCTGTCATAGCTGTAGAAATCACAGATACCTTCGTTTTGACTGGTTATGGCACCCGTAACTCTAAACGAGCCAAGAGTTATGGTCCTCCGAAGAATCGATATCCACAGGGTGCAACATCTACGGTGCAAGGTGCAACATCCGTCCAAAATGACGAAACAGTGCCGTACGACCTTTAGAAATGAGTGCATGGATTTGAAACATTACAGTACCATGGTGCACCACTCTCCAGCGATGGTAAATCATAGACCAACCACGGGGATTCCCTTTTACAGAAAAAATCCACGTGACGAAAAAACGAAGGGTGAAATACTTCCTTAACCCGATTGAGGTTCGGATAGGATTTTTTGGGTATGAAACAAACCAGTGACGGCTGAAAGCTGTCATAGCTGTAGAACTCACAGATACCATCGTTTTGACTGGTTATGGCTCCCTTTGCTCTAAACGAGCCAAGAGTTATGGCCCTCCGAAGAATCGATATCCACAGGGTGCAACATCTACGGTGCAAGGTGCAACATCCGTCCAAAATGACGAAACAGTGCCTTACGACCTTTAGAAATGAGTGCATGGATTTGAAACATTGCAGTACCATGGTGCACCACTCTCCAGCGATGGTAAATCATGGACAAGCCACGGGGATCCCGTTTTACAGAAAAAATCCACGTGACAAAAAAACGAAGGGTAAAAAACTTCCATGACCCGATTGAGGTTCGGATAGGATTTTTGGGTATGAAACTAACCAGTGATGGCTGAATGCTGTCATATCTGTAGAACTCACAGATACCTTCGTTTTGACTGGTTATGGCTCCCGTAACTCTAAACGAGCCAAGAGTTATGGCCCTTCGAAGAATCGATATCCACAGGGTGCAACATCTACGGTGCAAGGTGCAACATCCGTCCAAAATGACGAAACAGTGCCGTACGACCTTTAGAAATGAGTGCATGGATTTGAAACATTGCAGTACCATGGTGCACCACTCTCCAGTGATGGTAAATCATAGACCAGCCACGGGGATCCCGTTTTACAGAAAAAATCCACGTGACGAAAAACGAAGGGTACAAGAATCCCATGACCCGATTGAGGTTCGGATAGGATTTTTTGGGTATGAAACTAACCAGTGAAGGCTAAAAGCTGTCATAGCTGCAGAACTCACAGATAACATCGTTTTGACTGGTTATGGCTCCCGTAACTCTAAACGAGCCAAGAGTTATGGCCCTCCGAAGAATCGATATCCATAGGGTGCAACATCTACGGTGCAAGGTGCAACATCCGTCCAAAATGACAAAACAGGGCCGTACGACCTTTAGAAATGAGTGCATGTATTTAAAACATTGCAGTACCATGGTGCACCACTCTCCAGCGATGGTAAATCATAGACCAGCCACGGGGATCCCGTTTTACAGAAAAAATCCACGTGACGAAAAAACGAAGGGTAAAAAACTTCCTTGACGCGATTGAGGTTCGGAATGGATTTTTTGGGTATGAAACTAACCAGTGACGGGTAAAAGCTGTCATAGCTGTAGAACTCACAGATACCTTCGTTTTGACTGGTTATGGAACCCGTAACTCTAAACGAGCCAAGAGTTATGGCCCTCCGAAGAATCGATATCCACAGGGTGCAACATCTACGGTGCAAGGTGCAACATCCGTCCAAAATGACGAATCAGTGCCGTACGACCTTTAGAAATGAGTGCATTGATTTGAAACATTGTAGTACCATGGTGCACCACTCTCCAGCGATAGTAAATCATAGACCAGCCACGGGGATCCCGTTTTACAGAAAAAATCCACGTGACGAAAAACGAAGGGTACAAGAATCCCATGACCCGATTGAGGTTCGGATAGGATTTTTTGGGTATGAAACTAACCAGTGAAGGCTAAAAGCTGTCATAGCTGTAGATGTGACGACCGCCCATGACTCCCGCACCAAAACAAGGAAATAATGCGCTGAAAGGTGTGCCAGGCAGCCATGGACAATAGTCAGGAGTAAAATAAAATCGCAGAATCTATCGTATAACTCACAGCGCATGGATAAAATACAATAGAGAAATATAATATAGTGAAGCTCCATAGATCATAACATCATCATATAAGCAACATAGCAGTTTTATACAATCATCCACACAAATCCATACATGAAAGCCTCACTACAAATCACTCAACCAAATACAGCAGCGGATACCCAGTACATAAAGAAAGAAATAATATGCATAGCCTCCTGCTCGTCTTCGTCATCATCAGCGGATCACTCTAAGCACAGCACCTGCCACCTGCTACCTAGTCTGCCCATCCCAACATGGATGAACAGCCCAAGGTAATAAGAGGAGACATAAAACCTTGAGTCAGACAAAGTCTTAGTGAGCAGTAAATTAACTATCAAACATACCAAAAGAGCATAAGGGATAAAAGGAATAGGAAACAAACCATCCCACTCCACCTCTTTCTACAGTGATAGCCCCCAGACACACACTAAAGAGAAACAAGCATAACATAGCAGATAATTAAGGTAAAGCAATAATCACTCGAGTCAAGGACGGTGCTTTCCAAATACAAACCCCCAAGGCCTAAACCAAGATCAGATGAGCACCCAGAAAACACCGCTCTTGAGACCGAATGATAGTACAACCAAACATCCATGACTCTGGATATCACTGTTATCATTGCCGGGATACCACCGTTAGTTGAATGACCACCTGTCAAGGGCTAATGGTAACCCCGGTCTAGACATAACTCCGCACGTCATCGTGACCCGTGCCTAAGCCGAACGCATCAGCCAAGAGTACTAGCACGTCATCGTGACCCGTGCCTGGAACGTCATCGTGACCCGTTCCAACGTACCCTTGCTTTGAGTATGCTAGAACCTTCAACAACGATGAGATCTCAGCCTCCTAGTCATCCTCCTTGACGACTATTTCCATACTAGCTCAAGCGCCTCTCAAGCTAACCATTATCCATCCCAACCCGGACCACATCACTGAGTTATAACTTTGCACGTCGTCATGACCCGTGCTTGGAACGTCGTCGTGACCCGTCCCATCACAACATATGTCTTGCCTTATCACATCATAGCAAAGTCTCTCATCTTGGAACGTCATCATGACCCGTCCCATCTCAACATAAGCCTTGCCTCATCACATCATAGCAAAGTCCCAACTCAATCATGCTTTGCCTTCTCGCATCATGGCAAGATCCCACATCCTCGAATCCATCCATATGAGCTTCCACATCCGCTTCATATGCTACAGGCAGCTTCCACCATTCAAGAGCCTTTCCACTTAGCTTTTGAATCATCTCGAATCAACTTGTTCCAAATCAACCACTAGCTAACTTGAAACAATCCAAATCAATCATCAATACAAACAATCAAGCATTCAAACAAGATCTAATAAGCAATATCAATAATAATGGCAATTTCGTAAATAAACGGGCAAAAGTCCAACATGCATGATTCATAGGTTTTTAGCATAGATCTATCAAATATAAAACATGGGTTTTGTCTCTAATACTTGTTAAACAAACTTGCATAAGTAAGCATCTTCAAAAATGATGGATCTACATGCAGACTTTAGGAAAATGTGAGAAAACACTATCTTAAACACATAAACTAGCCACCAATCCCATATACTCCCTTGGATCAGCGTGAGAGATAACTACCACTCACCAAATCACCCAAACACTCCAAAAACAACACGCTTCAGATCTGGACAGCGAAGATCAAGGTTTGATCCGGCAATATCTCGCTCAAATCGACGAATTCTAGCTCGAACGGATGAAGATCTTCAACTCTGGCACTTGGATCTTCGATCTCGATCTTCGATCTTGGATGGATGTTAGAATTAGATTGGAATGGAGAAAAGAAGATGAAGAAATGTTGTAGACAAGTCTTCAAAATGGCAGCACTTCGTCGCTTCAAAAACCGGTGCCAAAAAGTGAGCCAAACCCCTCTATTTATAGGCTGGAAACCCCTTAGCTCGGCCATCTTCTTAACTCGGAGCTCGCTATTAGGTCGTCCCCGACCTATCACTTGCCGACCTAACGTTCTTGCCGACTTAACTTCGCCGACTCACGACCTAAGCAACACAACAACTACCGCCCTAAAGACATGGCCGACCCAAGACTCAAGCGACCTAACCCTAACACGGCCACACAACCTAACTTAGGTCGCTGCCGACCCAACCCCTAGCCGACTCAACATAAGTCGGTCACGGCTTAACCAATGCCCACTATTCCCACATTGGGTGCCGACCTAACCTCCTACCGACCTAAGTCCTTAACACATATGACCGACCTAACGACCTAACTAAACCCAGGGCCACACGACCTAGTTCCTGCCGACCTAAGCCTAATCCTTATCCCGCCCACGAGACACGACTCAAAGGCCTAAGTCCCCAACGACTTATCTACTAAGTCGGCCTACCGACCTAACGACACAAGGGATAACGTACTCCGCCGACCCAAGCCCTAGGTCGTATTCACCTTAACCCGGTAAACCCTATGAGTCGGCCAACCTTAACTCGGCAACTCCTTAGGTCGGTCAACCTAAATCGGTCACAACCTATAAGCCGATGCTTCTATAAGTCGGTCACCCTTGAGTCGGTCACGACTCATCACTTAACTCGGCTACTACCCATGAGTCGGTCACGACTCAACACTTCAACACACGAGTTACTTTCCATACGACTCAGGCTAGGAACAACACAAACAACACTAACGACCTGTAAATTCTACGATCCATCGACACGTAAAATACGGGTCGTTACATTCTCTCCCCCTTAGGAATTTCGCCCCCGAAATTCCAAGCAATCAACAGCAATCAAAATTATTCCGCATGCCTATCATCCATAGCAATCAACAAACCATGCATCCAATTCTAGCCTAGCATGCAGAATTCTAAGACTTAGAACAAGCTACAAATTCATGAGATGTCACGACACTTTAGGGCCATACCTCGAAGAGTCCGGGATGAGCTGCCTTCATCCTCTCTTCCTCCTCCCTTGTACAGTCGTTAACATCATCACTCCATTGTACCTTGAGCAACGTAATCGTCTTCCTCCTAAGTTGTTTCGTATCGGTTTCAACAATACGAAGCGGCTTACGAGGTCTCGTAACCATGGGATCAACCTCTAAGCCTTCACAGCTATCAGCAGAAACCACCGTAGTAGGGTCATGCACATACTTCCGTAGATAAGACACATGAAAAACATTGTGCACACCTGCCATCTTTTCCGGTAACTCCAATCTATAAGCGAGCTTTCCAATTCGCTCGATAATCGGGAATGGTCCAACAAATCTCGGAGTTAACTTTCCTTTCTTCCCGAATCTAATAACATTCTTCAACGGAGAAATCTTCACAAAAACCATATCACCCACGTCAAATTCCAAATCCTTTCGACGATTATCCGCATAACTCTTCTGACGATCTTGGGCTGCCTTCATTCTTTGCCGAATGATCTCTATACAATCTGAAGTCTGTCGAATCATCTCTGGCCCAAGTATCAGTTTTTCTCCAGTTTCCAACCAACATGTCGGAGAGTTACACGGTCTTCCATATAATGCCTCATATGGTGCCATACCAATACTCGACTGATAACTGTTATTATAAGCAAACTCCACCAAATGAAGGTGATCTTCCCATGATCCTCCGAAGTCCAAAACACATGCTCTAAGAAGATCTTCCAAAACTCGGTTGACTCTCTCAGTCTGACCATCTGTTTGAGGGTGATAAGCTGTACTCAAACACAACTCGGTTCCCAAAACTTCCTGGAAGCTCTTCCAAAATCTAATAGTGAACAATGGGTCTCGATCACTCACTATACTCTTCGGAACACCATGGAATCGAACAATCCACTTCACATACAACTCAGCCAACTTCGATGCAGTCCTAGTTGATCGAACAGGAATGAACCTTGCACTCTTAGTCAAACGATCTATTATGACCCAAATCCCTTCATTCCCTGCTCTTGTCCTAGGCAGACCATCGATAAAATCCATCGACACTTGCTCCCACTTCCACGTAGGAACCTCTAATGGCTGAAGTAATCCACTGGGCTTCTTCTGCTCAGCTTTCACCAACTGGCAGTTCATACACTTGGAAATAAAACTTCCAACATCTTTCTTCATACCTTCCCAGTAGTAAGCTCTCTTCATATCCCGATACATCTTATTACCACCTGGATGAATTGTCAACTTCGAGTGATGACTTTCCCTCAGAACTTCATCCCTCAATCCATCAATATCGGGAACAACCAATCGTCCTTGCTTCCGAAGCCAACCCTCTCGATCGACCTCGAATCCCTTATCCTTCTCTGGGTCCAATCCGGATTCCAAATCACGAATAATCTTGACAAGCTTATCATCTCTCTTTTGGCTCTTGCAAATCCTTTCTACAAGAGTAGGCCTTATCGATAAGTTTGCCAACAACTCAGGTTCCAATTCACATCTTGGCCTGAAATCTAACTCAGCCAAATACTCGAGACTCTTCCATTCCGAAAACATGGCTCCCAATCCCGCATGTCTTCGACTTAACGCATCAGTCACTGCGTTACCTTTTCCCGGAGTATAGGCTATACCAAAATCATAAGATGCTAGGAACTCTAGCCACCGTTGCTGTCGAAGATTCAAATCCTTTTGGGAGAACAGATACTTCAACGACTTATGATCTGTAAACAACTCAAATCTAACTCCCAATAGATAGTGTCTCCACATCTTCAAAGCAAACACAATCGCTGCCAACTCCAAATCATGAGTCGGATAATTCCTTTCGTGCGGCTTCAGTTGTCGACTAGCATACGCAACAACTTTATCCTTCTGCATTAGCACTGCTCCAAGTCCAGTGCCACATGCATCGGTGTAAACCACCATCTCATCATTCCCACTTGGAATAGTCAAAACAGGAGCACTCGTCAGTCGCTCTTTCAGGATTACGAAAGCTTGCTCACACTTATCATCCCATCTGAACACTTGGTTCTTCTTCGTCAATCCTGTCAACGGTGCAGCTATCTTGGAAAAGTCTTTGATAAACCGACGATAATATCCTGCTAGTCCAAGAAAACTTCTTACTTCAGATGCATTCTTAGGTCTAACCCAATCCTGGATTGCTGCCACCTTAGCGGGGTCAACCGCTATTCCATTTCCAGAGATAACATGGCCTAAGAACCTCACTTCACTCTTCCAGAAGTGACACTTCGAAAACTTAGCCTTCAGCTGATGTTTCCGTAGTATTTCCAAAACAATCCTCAAGTGCGTCTTGTGCTCTTCCTCAGTTCTGGAATAAACCAAAATATCATCCACAAACACAAGCACGAACTTATTCAACTGATCTCTGAATACTCTATTCATAAGATCCACAAAATATGCTGGCGCGTTAGTCAATCCAAACGGCATTACCAGCCACTCATAAAACCCGGATGGTGTCCTGAAAGCAGTCTTCGGCACACTATCCTTCGCCACTCTTAACTGGTGAAATCCCGTTGCCAAATCCATCTGAGAAAACACCTTAGCCTCGTGAAGCTGATCAAACAAGTCATCTATTCTCGGCAATGGATACTTGTTCTTCTTAGTCACCTTATTCAGCTCACGATAATCAACACACAACCTCAGCGATCCATCCGCTTTGGTTGCGAACACAACGGGCGCACCCCATTCGGACACACTTCTCCGAATGAATCCTTTCCGCAAAAGGTCATCAACTTGCACCTTCAGCTCCTGCTGCTCCCTCGGTGCCATCCGCCTAAGAGGCATCACAACAGGTCTGGCTCCTTCAACTAGATCGATACGAAACTCGATCTCCCTATGCGGCGGCAACCCTTTGACTTCGTCAAAGACATCCTCAAATCCATTCACAATAGGCACTGATGACAGTCCATCCCGTGGAACAACCAGCGAATACATGAAGCTCATGAAGACGCCTTCCTCATGCTTACATCGTATCACAACCTTTCGCCCATCCACATTCCCGACTGTCACCTCCAGCCTCTCACAATCAATCCTAGCCGCATACTTCCTAAGCCAGTCCATACCCAAAATAATTCCGAACCCCGCAAAGTTCAGAACAAAGCAATCACAAACAAACGAGCAATCATGACTCGACACAACTAGACCACGGCATATCA
Organism: Allium cepa; assembly: GCA_030765085.1. Taxonomy (NCBI): domain Eukaryota; kingdom Viridiplantae; phylum Streptophyta; class Magnoliopsida; order Asparagales; family Amaryllidaceae; genus Allium; species Allium cepa. The sequence continues at coordinate 27,413,687 of CM060943.1, read as the reverse complement.
TACACAAACATGACGAACCCCCAACTGGATTAGTCACAACCAATGGCCTATCAACAATATCCGGTTCCAAACATAACCGGCCTACCAAATCATCACAAACAAAAGAATGCGACGCTCTAGTATCAAACAACACTCTAACTGGAACACCACAAATGGAAAGAGTACCTTGAACCACCACACTCTTCCCCTTCTCTTCAGCAGTAGGAACTCTTGAAGACGACGGCACAGCTTCCAAAGCATAAGCTTGCACGACCTGCCTATCTTTCCTCGGCTCTGGACAGTCCTTCTTGATGTGTCCCAGCTTATCACAATTGTGGCACTTCAACTGCACCTTTGGATTCTTACAATCCCGGGAGAGATGACCCCTCTGTCGGCAGTTATAGCAGGTCACTTCGCCCTTTGGCTTCTTCTGGCCATCCTTACCTTTCTGCTGTTGCTGCTTCCTCTTCTTATTACCATTCTGCTGTGGTTTAGACCCTTCCCTGGCTACAGCAACAACAGAACTTTCCTTAGGGAACAAACTCTCATGTCTCAAAGCTTTCTCCACAAGCTTCTCAAATGGATCGTCCAGATGATCCACTAACTGCCTTCCCAGATAAGCATCCAGACCAGTCACAAACTTTTCATTCTTCTGGTAGGGAGAGTCAATATATGATCTGGCATACTTAGACAAAGCTTCGAACTCAGAAATATACTCAAGAACAGGCCTCCCTCCTTGCTTGAGCTCCACAAACCTTTTGAACAAAGCAGACTTCTGAACAGTGGAGATGAACTTGGCTTCAAATCTATCTTGGAATTGCTCCCAAGTAATCTCTTCCTCTGGTGTTTCTATAGTGATAGATTTCCACCAATCAGCAGCTCTTCCCTGAAGCTGTCTCGATGCAAGCTTCCTCCTGGTTGCATCCTCAATCCCTAAGTCACCAAAGATTCTTCGACATGCATCAATCCATCTCTGCACCTCAATAGTCGACTCCGTTCCCAAGAAAGCTTTTCCTCCAAGAGAAGTATAATCCTTGCAAAGCTTGGCAAAATCCACCGGTCTCGGAGCTTGGACTTGAACTCCCACATCCACAGAAGATCTTGAAGCTGGTACCCTCCTCATGATGGAAGTCATCATAGCTTCAAACATAGCTCCATAATCAACAGCTTCCCTAGCAGCTCGACTTTCCCTTGCAGCTTGTCTCTCACTTCGACTCATTCTTAATATCTGTAAAAAGAATGATTAGAACACCTTAAGAAACAACTGCATAAGGAGTTCAAATCCATCTAAACTACTATATTATATATAGTAATCACCCATCAAAATACAATTACGTCTCTCTTACGTAGTTACGTCAGCGAGCATTGGCTAAAATCGATTAACCAAAGCTCTGATACCAAATGTGACGACCGCCCATGACTCCCGCACCAAAACAAGGAAATAATGCGCTGAAAGGTGTGCCAGGCAGCCATGGACAATAGTCAGGAGTAAAATAAAATCGCAGAATCTATCGTATAACTCACAGCGCATGGATAAAATACAATAGAGAAATATAATATAGTGAAGCTCCATAGATCATAACATCATCATATAAGCAACATAGCAGTTTTATACAATCATCCACACAAATCCATACATGAAAGCCTCACTACAAATCACTCAACCAAATACAGCAGCGGATACCCAGTACATAAAGAAAGAAATAATATGCATAGCCTCCTGCTCGTCTTCGTCATCATCAGCGGATCACTCTAAGCACAACACCTGCCACCTGCTACCTAGTCTGCCCATCCCAACATGGATGAACAGCCCAAGGTAATAAGAGGAGACATAAAACCTTGAGTCAGACAAAGTCTTAGTGAGCAGTAAATTAACTATCAAACATACCAAAAGAGCATAAGGGATAAAAGGAATAGGAAACAAACCATCCCACTCCACCTCTTTCTACAGTGATAGCCCCCAGACACACACTAAAGAGAAACAAGCATAACATAGCAGATAATTAAGGTAAAGCAATAATCACTCGAGTCAAGGACGGTGCTTTCCAAATACAAACCCCCAAGGCCTAAACCAAGATCAGATAAGCACCCAGAAAACACCGCTCTTGAGACCGAATGATAGTACAACCAAACATCCATGACTCTGGCTATCACTGTTATCATTGCCGGGATACCACCGTTAGTTGAATGACCACCTGTCAAGGGCTAATGGTAACCCCGGTCTAGACATAACTCCGCACGTCATCGTGACCCGTGCCTAAGCCGAACGCATCAGCCCAGAGTACTAGCACGTCATCGTGACCCGTGCCTGGAACGTCATCGTGACCCGTTCCAACGTACCCTTGCTTTGAGTATGCTAGAACCTTCAACAACGATGAGATCTCAGCCTCCTAGTCATCCTCCTTGACGACTATTTCCATACTAGCTCAAGCGCCTCTCAAGCTAACCATTATCCATCCCAACCCGGACCACATCACCGAGTTATAACTTTGCACGTCGTCATGACCCGTGCTTGGAACGTCGTCGTGACCCGTCCCATCACAACATATGTCTTGCCTTATCACATCATAGCAAAGTCTCTCATCTTGGAACGTCATCATGACCCGTCCCATCTCAACATAAGCCTTGCCTCATCACATCGTAGCAAAGTCCCAACTCAATCATGCTTTGCCTTCTCGCATCATGGCAAGATCCCACATCCTCGAATCCATCCATATGAGCTTCCACATCCGCTTCATATGCTACAGGCAGCTTCCACCATTCAAGAGCCTTTCCACTTAGCTTTTGAATCATCTCGAATCAACTTGTTCCAAATCAACCACTAGCTAACTTGAAACAATCCAAATCAATCATCAATACAAACAATCAAGCATTCAAACAAGATCTAATAAGCAATATCAATAATAATGGCAATTTCGTAAATAAACGGGCAAAAGTCCAACATGCATGATTCATAGGTTTTTAGCATAGATCTATCAAATATAAAACATGGGTTTTGTCTCTAATACTTGTTAAACAAACTTGCATAAGTAAGCATCTTCAAAAATGATGGATCTACATGCAGACTTTAGGAAAATGTGAGAAAACACTATCTTAAACACATAAACTAGCCACCAATCCCATATACTCCCTTGGATCCGCGTGAGAGATAAATACCACTCACCAAATCACCCAAACACTCCAAAAACAACACGCTTCAGATCTGGACAGCGAAGATCAAGGTTTGATCCGGCAATATCTCGCTCAAATCGACGAATTCTAGCTCGAACGGATGAAGATCTTCAACTCTGGCACTTGGATCTTCGATCTCGATCTTCGATCTTGGATGGATGTTAGAATTAGATTGGAATGGAGAAAAGAAGATGAAGAAATGTTGTAGACAAGTCTTCAAAATGGCAGCACTTCGTCGCTTCAAAAACCGGTGCCAAAAAGTGAGCCAAACCCCTCTATTTATAGGCTGGAAACCCCTTAGCTCGGCCATCTTCTTAACTCGGAGCTCGCTATTAGGTCGTCCCCGACCTATCACTTGCCGACCTAACGTTCTTGCCGACTTAACTTCGCCGACTCACGACCTAAGCAACACAACAACTACCGCCCTAAAGACATGGCCGACCCAAGACTCAAGCGACCTAACCCTAACACGGCCACACAACCTAACTTAGGTCGCTGCCGACCCGACCCCTAGCCGACTCAACATAAGTCGGTCACGGCTTAACCAATGCCCACTATTCCCACATTGGGTGCCGACCTAACCTCCTACCGACCTAAGTCCTTAACACATATGACCGACCTAACGACCTAACTAAACCCAGGGCCACACGACCTAGTTCCTGCCGACCTAAGCCTAATCCTTATCCCGCCCACGAGACACGACTCAAAGGCCTAAGTCCCCAACGACTTATCTACTAAGTCGGCCTACCGACCTAACGACACAAGGGATAACGTACTCCGCCGACCCAAGCCCTAGGTCGTATTCACCTTAACCCGGTAAACCCTATGAGTCGGCCAACCTTAACTCGGCAACTCCTTAGGTCGGTCAACCTAAATCGGTCACAACCTATAAGCCGATGCTTCTATAAGTCGGTCACCCATGAGTCGGTCACGACTCATCACTTAACTCGGCTACTACCCATGAGTCGGTCACGACTCAACACTTCAACACACGAGTTACTTTCCATACGACTCAGGCTAGGAACAACACAAACAACACTAACGACCTGTAAATTCTACGATCCATCGACACGTAAAATACGGGTCGTTACAGTAGAACTCACAGATACCATCGTTTTGACTGGTTATGGCTCCCGTAACTCTAAACGAGCCAAGAGTTATGGCCCTCCGAAGAATCGATATCCACAGGGTGCAACATCTACGGTGCAAGGTGCAACATCCGTCCAAAATGACGAAACAGGGCCGTACGACCTTTAGAAATGAGTGCTTGTATTTAAAACATTGCAGTACCATGGTGCACCACTCTCCAGCGATGGTAAATCATAGACCAGCCATGGGGATCCCGTTTTACAGAAAAAATCCACGTGACGAAAAAACGAAGGGTAAAAAACTTCCTTGACCCGATTGAGGTTCGGATAGGATTTTTTGGGTATGAAACTAACCAGTGACGGCTGAAAGCTGTCATAGCTGTAGAACTCACAGATACCTTCGTTTTGACTGGTTATGGCTCCCGTAACTCTAAACGAGCCAAGAGTTATGGCCCTCCGAAGAATGGATATCCACAGGGTGCAACATCTACGGTGCAAGGTGCAACATCCGTCCAAAATGACGAAGCAGTGCCGTACGACCTTTAGAAATGTGTGCATGGATTTGAAACATTGCAGCACCATGGTGCACCACTCTCCAGCGATGGTAAATCATAGACCAGCCACGGAGATCCCGTTTTACAGAAAAAATCCACGTGACGAAAAAACGAAGGGTAAAAAACTTCCTTGACCCGATTGAGGTTCGGATAGGATTTTTTGGGTATGAAACTAACCAGTGACGGCTGAAAGCTATCATAGCTGTAGAACTCACAGATACCTTCGTTTTGACTGGTTATGGCACCCGTAACTCTAAACGAGCCAAGAGTTATGGCCCTCCGAAGAATCGATATCCACAGGGTGCAACATCTACGGTGCAAGGTGCAACATCCGTCCAAAATGACGAAACAGTGCCGTACGACCTTTATAAATGAGTGCATGGATTTGAAACATTGCAGTACCATGGTGCACCACTCTCCAGCGATGGTAAATCATAGACCAGCCACGGGGATCCCCTTTTACAGAAAAAATCCACGTGACGAAAAAACGAAGGGTGAAATACTTCCTTGACCCGATTGAGGTTCGGATAGGATTTTTTGGGTATGAAACTAACCAGTGACGGCTGAAAGCTGTCATAGCTGTAGAACTAACAGATACCATCGTTTTGACTGGTTATGGCTCCCGTAGCTCTAAACGACCCAAGAGTTATGGCCCTCCGAAGAATCGATATCCACAGGGTGCAACATCTACGGTGCAAGGTGCAACATCCGTCCAAAATGACGAAACAGTGCCTTACGACCTTTAGAAATGAGTGCATGGATTTGAAACATTGCAGTACCATGGTGCACCACTCTCCAGCGATGGTAAATCATAGACCAGCCACGGGGATCCCGTTTTACAGAAAAAATCCGCGTGACGAAAAAACGAAGGGTAAAAAACTTCCATGACCCGATTGAGGTTCGGATAGGATTTTTGGGTATGAAACTAACCAGTGACGGCTGAATGCTGTCATAGCTGTAGAACTCACAGATACCTTCGTTTTGACTGGTTATGGCTCCCGTAACTCTAAACGAGCCAAGAGTTATGGCCCTCCGAATAATCGATATCCACAGGGTGCAACATCTACGGTGCAAGGTGCAACATCCGTCCAAAATGACGAAACAGTGCCGTACGACCTTTAGAAATGAGTGCATGGATTTGAAACATTGCAGTACCATGGTGCACCACTCTCCAGCGATGGTAAATCATAGACCGGCCACGGGGATCCCGTTTTACAAAAAAAATCCACGTGACGAAAAAACGAAGGGTAAAATACTTCCTTGACCCGATTGAGGTTCGGATAGGATTTTTTGGGTATGAAACTAACCAGTGACGGCTGAAAGCAGCCACAGCTGTAGAACGCACAGATACCTTCGTTTTGACTGGTTATGGCTCCCGTAACTCTAAACGAGCCAAGAGTTATGGCCCTCCGAAGAATCGATATCCACAGGGTGCAACATCTACGGTGCATGGTGCAACATCCGTCCAAAATGACGAAACAGTGCCTTACGACCTTTAGAAATGAGTGCATGGATTTGAAACATTGCAGTACCATAGTGCACCACTCTCCAGCGATGGTAAATCATAGACCAGCCACGGGGATCCCGTTTTACAGAAAAAATCCACGTGACGAAAAAACGAAGGGTAAAAAACTTCCATGACCCGATTGAGGTACGGATAGGATTTTTGGGTATGAAACTAACCAGTGACGGCTGAAAGCTGTCATAGCTGTAGAACTCACAGATACATTCGTTTTGACTGGTTATGGCTCCCGTAATTCTAAACGAGCCAAGAGTTATGGCCCTCCGAAGAATCGATATCCACAGGGTGCGACTTCTACGGTACAAGGTGCAACATCCGTCCAAAATGACGAAACAGTGCCGTACGACCTTTAGAAAGGAGTGCATGGATTTGAAACATTGCAGTACCATGGTGCACCACTCTCCAGCGATGGTAAATCATAGACCAGCCACGGGGATCCCGTTTTAGAGAAAAAATCCACGTGACGAAAAAACGAAGGGTACAAGAATCCCATGACCCGATTGAGGTTCGGATAGGATTTTTTGGGTATGAAACAAACCAGTGACGGCTGAAAGCTGTCATAGCTGTAGAAATCACAGATACCTTCGTTTTGACTGGTTGTGGCTCCCGTAACTCTAAAAGAGCCAAGAGTTATGGCCCTCCGAAGAATCGATATCCACAGGGTGCGACATCTACGGTGCAAGGTGCAACATCCGTCCAAAATGACGAAACAGTGCCGTACGACCTTTAGAAAGGAGTGCATGGATTTGAAACATTGCAGTACCATGGTGCACCACTCTCCAGCGATGGTAAATCATAGACCAGCCACGGGGATCCCGTTTTAGAGAAAAAATCCACGTGACGAAAAAACGAAGGGTAAAAAACTTCCTTGATCCGATTGAGGTTCGGATAGGATTTTTTGGGTATGAAACTAACCAGTGACGGCTGAAAGCTGTCATAGCTGTAGAACTTACAGATACCTTCGTTTTGACTGGTTACGGCTCCCGTAACTCTAAACGAGCCAAGAGTTATGGCCCTCCGAAGAATCGATTTCCACAGGGTGCAACATCTGCGGTGCAAGGTGCAACATCCGTCCAAAATGACGAAACAGTGTCGTACGACCTTTAGAAATGAGTGCACGGATTTGAAACATTGCAGTACCATGGTGTACCACTCTCCAGCGATGGTAAATCATAGACCAGCCACGGGGATCCAGTTTTATAGAAAAAATCCACGTGACGAAAAAACGAAGGGTAAAAAACTTCCTTGACCCGATTAAGGTTCGGATAGGATTTTTGGGTATGAAACTAACCAGTGACGGCTGAAAGCCTTCATAGCTGTAGAAATCACAGATACCTTCGTTTTGACTGGTTATGGCTCCCGTAGCTCTAAACGAGCCAAGAGTTATGGCCCTCCGAATAATCGATATCCACAGGGTGCAACATCTACAATGCAAGGTGCAACATCCGTCCAAAATGACGAAACAGTGTCGTACGACCTTTAGAAATGAGTGCATGGATTTGAAACATTGCAGTACCATGGTGCACCACTCTCCAGCGATGGTAAATCACAGACCAGCCACGGGGATCCCGTTTTACAGAAAAAATCCACGTGACGAAAAAACGAAGGGTAAAAAACTTCCTTGACCCGATTGAGGTTCGGATAGGATTTTTTGGTATGAAACTAGCCAGTGACGGCTGAAAGCCGTCGTAGCTGTAGAACTCATAGATACCTTCGTTTTGACTGGTTATGCCTCCCGTAACTCTAAAGGAGCCAAGAGTTATGGCCCTCCGAAGAATCGATTTCCACAGGGTGCAACATTTACGGTGCAATGTGCAACATCCGTCCAAAATGACGAAACTATGTCGTACGACCTTTAGAAATGAGTGCATGGATTTGAAACATTGCAGTACCATGGTGCACCACTATCAAGCGATGGTAAATCATAGGCCAGCCACGGGGATCCCGTTTTACAGAAAAAATCCACGTGACGAAAAAACGAAGGGTAAAAACTTCCTTGACCCGATTGAGGTTCATATAGGATTTTTTGGGTATGAAACTAACCAGTGACGGCTGAAAGCTGTCATAGCTGTAGAACTCACATATACCTTCGTTTTGACTAGTTATGGCTCCCGTAACTCTAAAGGAGCCAAGAGTTATGGCCCTCCGAAGAATCGATATCCATAGGGTGTAACATCTACGGTGCAAGGTGCAACATCCGTCCAAAATGACGAAACAGTGCCGCACGACCTTTAGAAATGAGTGCATGGATTTGAAACATTGTAGTACTATGGAGCACCACTCTTCAGCGATGGTAAATCACAGACCAGCAACGGGGATCCCGTTTTACTGAAAAAATCCACGTGACGAAAAAACGAAGGGTAAAAAACTTCCTTGACCCGATTGAGGTTCATATAGGATTTTTTGGGTATGAAACTAACCAGTGACGGCTGAAAGCAGTCATAGCTGTAGAACTCACATATACCTTCGTTTTGACTGGTTATGGCTCACGTTACTCTAAAGGAGCCGAGAGTTATGGCATTCCGAAGAATCGATATCCACAGGGTGCAACATCTACGGTGCAAGGTGCAACATCCGTCCAAAATGACGAAAATGTGTCGTACGACCTTTAGAAATGAGTGCATGGATTTGAAACATTACTGTACCATGGTGCATCACTCTCAAGCGATGGTAAATCATAGACCAGCCACGGGGATCCCGTTTTACAGAAAAAATCCACGTGACGAAAAAACGAAGGGTACAAAACTTCCTTGACCCGATTGAGGTTCGGATAGGATTTTTTGGGTATGAAACTAACCAGTGACGGCTGAAAGCCGTCATAGCTATAGAACTCACAGATACCTTCGTTTTGACTGGTTGTGGCTCCCGTAACTCTAAACGAGCCAAGAGTTATGGCCCTTCGAATAATCGATATCCATAGGGTGCAACATGTACGGTGCAAGGTGCAACATCCGTCCAAAAAGACGAAACCGTGCCGTACGACCTTTAGAAATGGGTGCATGGATTTGAAACGGTGCAGTACCATGGTGCAAAACTCTCCAGCGATGGTAAATCATTGACCAGCCACGGGGATCCCGTTTTACAGAAAAAATCCACGTGACGAAAAAGCGAAGGGCAAAAAACTTCCATGACCCGATTGAGGTTCGGATAGGATTTTTTGGGTATGAAACTAACCAGTGATGGCTGAAAGCTGTCATAGCTGTAGAACTCACAGATACCTTCGTTTTGACAGGTTATGGGTCCCGTAACTCTAAACAAGCCAAGAGTTATGGCCCTCCGAAGAATCGATATCCACAGTGTGCAACATCTACGGTGAAAGGTGCAACATCCGTCCAAAATGACGAAACAGTGCCGTACGACCTTTAAAAATGAGTGCATGGATTTGAAACGGTGCAGTACCATGGTGAACCACTCTCCAGCGATGGTAACTCATAGACCAGCCACGGGGATCCCGTTTTACATAAAAAATGCGCGTGACGAAAAAACGAAGGGTAAAAAACTTCCATGACCCGATTGAGTTTCGGATAGGATTTTTTGGGTATGAAACTAACCAGTGACGGCTGAAAGCCATCATAGATGTAGAACTCACAGATACCTTCGTTTTGACTGGTTATGTAACGACCCGTATTTTACGTGTCGATAAATCGTAGAATTTGCAGGTTGTTAGTGTTGTTTGTGATGTCTCTAGCTCGAGTTGTTTAGAAGTTGACCCGGGTGAGGTAATGAGTCGTGACCGACTCATGGGCATAGCCGAGTTAAGGTTTGAGTCGTAACCGACTCATAGGTTAGGTCGTGTTCGAGTTAGCAAGGATTTAAGTCATAAACGACTCATGGGGGACCGACTCATGAAGCTTAGGCGACTCATAGGGGTAGTGGTTTAAAGAGTTGGCCGAGATAAGGGTGTGACCGACTTAAGTGTTACCGAGTCATAGAATTTGCCGACTTAAGTGTTAGCCGACTCATGGGTTAGCGGCTTAAGGGAGCTTGGGTCGTGAGGAGTTGAGTCGGTAGGTCTTGAGTTGTTGAGGGGTTAGGTCGGCATGATAATGAGTCGTGGACGACTCATGTTGAGTCGGCAAAGGCTAGATGAGCCGTGACCGGGTTAAGGAGATAAGTCATATGGTAGATGAGTCGTTGAGGACTTAGGTAGTGTGCTGTTGGGATGGATAGGTCGTAACTCGTATACGAGTTAAGGCATATGTTGTTAGCTCGTGTGTGTTAGCTCGTGTGTGTTAGCTCGTGTGTGTTAGCTCGTGTGTGTCGTTAGGTCGGCTATAAGGTGAAGTCGCTAAGTCGTGTCTCGTAAGGTCTTTGAGTCGGCAGGTTCTTGTGTCGGCTAGGTGTTAAGGTGATGAGTGTTAGGTCGTTAGCGCTTGTGTCGGTAGGTGTTGAGTCGGCCTGGGTTGTTAAGTCGTGTGGATGGCTTAGTGTATGAGTCGTGTGTTCAGTTGAGTCGTAGCGGCTTTGGCTGATAGGTCGTAAGGTTTGGATGAGTCGTAAACGACTCATGATGAGTCGGGACCGACTCATAGGGGCGACGACTCATGGTGTGTCCAGCCTATAAATAGAGGTGTTCGGCTCACTTTTTGGCACCGGTTTTTGAAGCAACGAAGTGCTGCCATTTTGAAGACTCGACTTCAGTATTTTCTTCACTTCTTTCTCTACTTCTACCAAGTGCTAACATCCATTGAAGATCGAAGATCAAGATCGAAGATCCAAGTGTCCAAGTTGAAGATCTTCATCCGTTTGAGCTAGAATTCATCGTTTCAAGTGAGATTTCGCCGGATCAAGCCATGATCTTCGCTGTCCAGATCTGGAGTGTTGTGTTTTTGAGGTGTTTGGGTGATTTGGTGAGTGGTAGTTATCTCTCACGCGGATCCAAAGGAGTATATGGGATTGGTGATATGTTTATGTGTTAAAGTTAGCGTTTTCTCGCATTTTCCTTAAGTCTGCATGTAGATCCATCATATTTGAAGATGTTTATCTATAGAAGTTATTTATCAAGTATTAGAGACAAAACCCATGTTTTAGATTTGATAGATCTATGTTAAAAACCATGATTTCACATATGTTGGACTTTTGCTCACTTAATTACGAAATTGCCATTATAGTTGATATTGCTTAATATATCTTGTTTGAATGCTTGAATGTTTGAATGTATGTTAGATGTGATTGCTCCAAGTTAGCTTGTAGTTGATTTGGAACAAGATGGTTGAAGGTGATTCAAAAGCTAAGTGGAAAGGCTCTTGAATGTTGAAAGCTGCCGATGGCATATGAAGCGGATGTGGAAGCTCATATGGATGGATTCGATGATGAGGGACTTTGCCATGATGCGAGGAGGCGAAGTATGAGATCGAGATGGGACTTTGCCATGATGCGAGAAGGCAAGCCATGATGTTGAGATGAGACTTTGCTATGATGCGATGAAGCAAAGTGTGATGTTGAGATGGAACGGGTCATGATGACGTTCCAAGCACGGGCTGCGACGACGTGCAAAGTTATGTTGATACTCGGTGATGCGATCCGGGTTGGTGATAATGGTTAGCTTGAGAGGCGCTTGAGCTAGTATGGATGGTCGTCGAGGAGGATGACTTGGAGGCTTAGATCTCATCGTTGTTGAAGGTTCTAGCATGCTCAAAGCAAGGGTACGTTGGAACGGGCTGCGACGGCGTTCCAGGCACGGGCTACGACGGCGTGCTAGTACTCTGGGTAGTTGCGAAAATTCCTAGGCACGGGCTGCGACGGCGTGCGGAGTTATGGCTAGAACCGGGGTTACCATTAGCCCTTGACGGATGGTCATTCAACTAACGGTGAAATCAAGGCAATGATGCAGTGATAGCCAGAGTCATGGATGTTTGGTTGTATTATCATTCGGCTTCAAGAGCGGTGTTTTCTGGGTGCTTATCTGATCTTGGTTTAGGCCTTGGGGGTTTGTATTTGGAAAACATTGCCCTTGACTCGAGTGGTTATTGCTTTACCTTATTTGTCTATATTGTTATGCTTGATTCTCCTTAGTGTGTGTCTGGGGGCTATCACTGTGAGATGAGGTGGAGTGGGATGGTTTGGTTCCTATTCCTTTTATCCTTTATGCTCTTTTGGTATGCTTGATTGTTAATTTACTGCTCACTAAGACTTTGTCTGACTCAAGGTTTTATGTCTCCTCTTATTACCTTGGGCTGTTCATCCATGTTTGGGATGGGCAGACTAGGTAGCAGGTGGCAGGTGCTGTGCTTAGAGTTTCCCGCTGATGATGACGAAGACGAGCAGGAGGCTATGCATATTATTTTCTTATATGTACTGGGTATCCGCTGCTGTATTTGGTTGAGTGATTTGTAGTGAGGCTTCATGTATGGATTTGTGTGAATGATTGTATAAAACTGCTATGTTGCTTATATGATGATGTTATGTTCTATGGAGCTTCACTATATTATATTTCTCTATTGTATTTTATCCATGCGCTGTGAGTTATACGATAGATTCTGCGAATTTTATTTTACCCTGACCATCGTCCATGGCTGCCTTGTACACCTTTCAGCGCATTATTCCCTTGTTTTGGTGCGGGAGTCATGGGCGGTCGTCACATTTGGTATCAGAGCTTTGGTTAGTCGATTTTAGCCAACGCTCGCTGACGTAATTACGTATGAGGGACGTAATTGTATTTTGATGGATGATTACTATATGTAATATAGTAGCTTAGAAGGATTTGAACTCCTTATGCAGTTGTTTCTTAAGGTGTTCTAATCATTCTTTTTACAGATATTAAGAATGAGTAGAAGCGAGAGACAAGCTGCAAGAGATAGTCGAGCTGCTAGGGAAGCTGTTGATTATGGAGCCATGTTTGAAGCTATGATGACTTCTATCATGAGGAGGGTACCAGCTTCAGGATCATCTGTGGATGTTGGAGTTCAAGTCCAGGCTCCAAGACCAGTGGATTTTGCCAAGCTTTGCAAGGATTATACTTCTCTTGGAGGAAAAGCTTTCTTGGGGACGGAATCTACTATTGAAGTGCAGAGATGGATGGATGCTTGCCGAAGGATTTTTGGTGATCTAGGGATTGAGGATGCAACCAAGAGAAAGCTTGCATCGAGGCAGCTTCAAGGGAGGGCTGCGGATTGGTGGAATTCTATCACCATAGATACACCAGAAGAGGATATTACTTGGGAGCAGTTCCAAGTTAGATTTGAAGCCAAGTTCATCTCTACTGCTCAGAGGTCTGTTTTGTTTAAGAGATTTGTTGAGCTCAAGCAAGGTGGGAGGCCTGTTCTTGAGTATATTTCTGAGTTCGAGGCTCTGTCTAAGTATGCCAGATCGTATATTGATTCTCCCTACCAGAAGAACGAGAAGTTTGTGACTGGTCTGGATGCTTATCTTGGAAGGCAGTTGGTGGATCACTTGGACGATCCATTTGAGAAGCTTGTGGAGAAAGCTCTGAGGCATGAGAGCTTGTTTCCTAGGGAAAGTTCTGTTGTTGCTGTAACCAGGGAAGGATCTAAACCACAGCAGAGTGGCAACAAGAAGAGGAAGCAGCAGCAACAGAAGGGAAAGGATGGTCAGAAGAAGCCAAAGGGCGAAGTGACTTGCTATAATTGCCAGAAGAAGGGCCATCTTTCCAAGGATTGTAGGAATCCAAAGGCGCCGGCGAAATGCCACAACTGTGATAAGCCAGGGCATTTCAGGAAGGATTGTCCAGAGCCGGGGAAGGATAGGCAGGTTGTGCAAGCTTATGCTCTGGAAGCCGTTCCGTCGTCTTCAAGAGCTCCTACTGCTGAGGAGAAGGGGAAGAGTGTGGTGGTTCAAGGTACTCTTTCTATTTGTGGTGTTCCAGTTAGAGTGTTGTTTGATACTGGAGCGTCGCATTCTTTCGTTTGTGATGATTTGGTAGGCCGGTTAGGTTTGAAACCGGACATTGTTGATAGGCCATTGGTTGTGACTAATCCAGTTGGGGGTTCGTCATGTTTGTGTATGATATGCCGTGGTCTAGTTGTTTCGAGTCATGATTGCTCGTTTGTTTGTGATTGCTTTGTTCTGAACTTTGCGGTGTTCGGAATTATTTTGGGTATGGACTGGCTTAGGAAGTATGCGGCTAGGATTGATTGTGAGAGGCTGGAGGTGACAGTCGGGAATGTGGATGAGCGAAAGGTTGTGATACGATGTAAGCATGAGGAAGGCGTCTTCATGAGCTTCATGTATTCGCTGGTTGTTCCACGGGATGGACTGTCATCAGTGCCTATTGTGAATGGATTTGAGGATGTCTTTGACGAAGTCAAAGGGTTGCCGCCGCATAGGGAGATCGAGTTTCGTATCGATCTAGTTGAGGGAGCCAGACCTGTTGTGATGCCTCTTAGGCGGATGGCACCGAGGGAGCAGCAAGAGCTGAAGGTGCAAGTTGATGACCTTTTACGGAAAGGATTCATTCGGAGGAGTGTGTCCGAATGGGGTGCGCCCGTTGTGTTCGCAACCAAAGCGGATGGATCGTTGAGGTTGTGTGTTGATTATCGTGAGCTGAATAAGGTGACTAAGAAGAACAAGTATCCATTGCCGAGAATAGATGACTTGTTTGATCAGCTTCACGAGGCTAAGGTGTTTTCTCAGATGGATTTGGCAACGGGATTTCACCAGTTGAGAGTGGCGAAGGATAGTGTGCCGAAGACTGCTTTCAGGACACCATCCGGGTTTTATGAGTGGCTGGTAATGCCGTTTGGATTGACTAACGCACCAGCATATTTTGTGGATCTTATGAATAGAGTATTCAGAGATCAGTTGAATAAGTTCGTGCTTGTGTTCGTGGATGATATTTTGGTTTATTCCAGAACTGAGGAAGAGCACAAGACGCACTTGAGGATTGTTTTGGAAATACTACGGAAACATCAGCTGAAGGCTAAGTTTTCGAAGTGTCACTTCTGGAAGAGTGAAGTGAGGTTCTTAGGCCATGTTATCTCTGGAAATGGAATAGCGGTTGATCCCGCTAAGGTGGCAGCAATCCAGGATTGGGTTAGACCTAAGAATGCATCTGATGTGAGAAGTTTTCTTGGATTAGCAGGATATTATCGTCGGTTTATCAAAGACTTTTCCAAGATAGCTGCACCGTTGACAGGATTGACGAAGAAGAACCAAGTGTTCAGATGGGATGATAAGTGTGAGCAAGCTTTCGTAATCCTGAAAGAGCGACTGACGAGTGCTCCTGTTTTGACTATTCCAAGTGGGAATGAGGAGATGGTGGTTTACACCGATGCATGTGGCACTGGATTGGGAGCAGTGCTAATGCAGAAGGATAAAGTTGTTGCGTATGCTAGTCGACAACTGAAACCGCATGAAAGGAATTATCCGACTCATGATTTGGAGCTAGCGGCAATAGTGTTTGCTTTGAAGATGTGGAGACATTACCTATTGGGAGTTAGATTCGAATTGTTTACAGATCATAAGTCGTTGAAGTATCTGTTCTCCCAAAAGGATCTGAATCTTCGACAGCAAAGGTGGTTAGAGTTTCTAGCATCTTATGATTTTGGTATAGCCTATACTCCAGGAAAAGGTAACGCAGTGGCTGATGCGTTAAGTCGAAGACATGCAGGATTGGGAGCCATGTTTTCGGAATGGAAGAGTCTTGAGTATTTGGCTGGATTTGATTTCAGGCCTAGATGCGAATTGGAACCTGAGATGTTGGCAAACTTATCGATAAGGCCTACTCTTGTGGAAAGAATTGGTGAAAGCCAAAAGAGAGATGATAAGCTTGTCAAGATTATCCGTGCTTTGGAATCTGGATTGGAACCAGAGAAGGATAAGGGATTCGAGGTCGATCGGGAGGGTTGGCTTCGAAAGCAAGGACGATTGGTTGTTCCCGATATTGGTGGACTGAGGGATGAAGTGCTGAGGGAAAGTCATCACTCGAAGTTGACGATTCATCCAGGTGGAAATAAGATGTATCGGGATATGAAGAGAGCTTACTACTGGGAAGGAATGAAGAAGGATGTTGGAAATTTCATTTCCAAGTGTATGAATTGCCAGTTGGTGAAAGCTGAGCAGAAGAAGCCCAGTGGATTACTTCAGCCATTAGAAGTTCCTACGTGGAAGTGGGAGCAAGTGTCGATGGATTTTATTGATGGTCTACCTAGAACCAGGACAGGGAATGAAGGGATTTGGGTTATTGTAGATCGTTTGACCAAGAGTGCAAGGTTCATTCCTGTTCGATCGACTAGAACTGCATCGAAGTTGGCTGAGTTGTATGTGAAGTGGATTGTTCGATTCCATGGTGTTCCGAAGAGTATAGTGAGCGATCGAGATCCATTGTTCACTAGTGGATTTTGGAAGAGCTTCCAGGAAGTTTTGGGAAACAAGTTGTGTTTGAGTACAGCTTATCACCCTCAAACAGATGGTCAGACGGAGAGAGTCAACCGGGTTTTGGAAGATCTTCTTAGAGCTTGTATTTTGGACTTCGGAGGATCATGGGAAGATCAACTTCATCTGGTGGAGTTTGCTTATAATAACAGTTATCAGTCGAGTATTGGTATGGCACCATATGAGGCATTATATGGAAGACCGTGTAACTCTCCGACATGTTGGTTGGAAACTGGAGAAAAGTTGATGCTTGGGCCAGAGATGATTCGACAGACTTCGGATTGTATAGAGATCATTCGGCAACGAATGAAGGCGGCCCAGGATCGTCAGAAAAGTTATGCAGATAATCGTCGAAAGGATTTGGAATTCGACGTGGGTGATATGGTTTTTGTGAAGATTTCTCCATTGAAGAATGTTGTTAGATTCGGGAAGAAAGGGAAGTTGACTCCGAGATTTGTTGGACCATTCCCGATTACCGAGCGAATTGGAAAGCTCGCTTATAGATTGGAGTTACCGGAAAAGATGACAGGTGTGCACAATGTTTTTCATGTATCTTATCTACGGAAGTGCGTGCATGACCCAACCACGGTGGTTTCTGCTGATAGCTGTGAAGACTTAGAGGTTGATCCAGTTGTTTCGAGACCTCGTAAGCCACTTCGTATTGTTGAATCCGATACGAAACAGCTTAGGAGGAAGACGATTACGTTGCTCAAGGTACAATGGAGTGATGATGTTAACGACTGTACGTGGGAGGAGGAAGAGAGGATGAAGGCAGCTCATCCCGGACTCTTCAAGGTATGGCCCTAAAGTGTCGTGACATCTCATGAATTTGTAGCTTGTTCTAAGTCTTAGAATTCTGCATGCTAGGCTAGAATTGATTGCATGGTTCGTTGATTGCTATGGATGGTAGGCATGCGGAATATTTTTGATTGTTGTTGTTTGCTTGGAATTTCGGGGGCGAAATTCCTAAGGGGGAGAGAATGTAACGACCCGTATTTTACGTGTCGATAAATCGTAGAATTTGCAGGTTTTTAGTGTTGTTTGTGATGTCTCTAGCTCGAGTCGTTTAGAAGTTGACCCGGGTGAGGTAATGAGTCGTGACCGACTCATGGGCATAGCCGAGTTAAGGTTTGAGTCGTAACCGACTCATAGGTTAGGTCGTGTTCGAGTTAGCAAGGATTTAAGTCATAAACGACTCATGGGGGACCGACTCATGAAGCTTAGGCGACTCATAGGGGTAGTGGTTTAAAGAGTTGGCCGAGATAAGGGTGTGACCGACTTAAGTGTTACCGAGTCATAGAATTTGCCGACTTAAGTGTTAGCCGACTCATGGGTTAGCGGCTTAAGGGAGCTTGGGTCGTGAGGAGTTGAGTCGGTAGGTCTTGAGTTGTTGAGGGGTTAGGTCGGCATGATAATGAGTCGTGGACGACTCATGTTGAGTCGGCAAAGGCTAGATGAGCCGTGACCGGGTTAAGGAGATAAGTCATATGGTAGATGAGTCGTTGAGGACTTAGGTAGTGTGCTGTTGGGATGGATAGGTCGTAACTCGTATACGAGTTAAGGCATATGTTGTTAGCTCGTGTGTGTTAGCTCGTGTGTGTTAGCTCGTGTGTGTTAGCTCGTGTGTGTCGTTAGGTCGGCTATAAGGTGAAGTCGCTAAGTCGTGTCTCGTAAGGTCTTTGAGTCGGCAGGTTCTTGTGTCGGCTAGGTGTTAAGGTGATGAGTGTTAGGTCGTTAGCGCTTGTGTCGGTAGGTGTTGAGTCGGCCTGGGTTGTTAAGTCGTGTGGATGGCTTAGTGTATGAGTCGTGTGTTCAGTTGAGTCGTAGCGGCTTTGGCTGATAGGTCGTAAGGTTTGGATGAGTCGTAAACGACTCATGATGAGTCGGGACCGACTCATAGGGGCGACGACTCATGGTGTGTCCAGCCTATAAATAGAGGTGTTCGGCTCACTTTTTGGCACCGGTTTTTGAAGCAACGAAGTGCTGCCATTTTGAAGACTCGACTTCAGTATTTTCTTCACTTCTTTCTCTACTTCTACCAAGTGCTAACATCCATTGAAGATCGAAGATCAAGATCGAAGATCCAAGTGTCCAAGTTGAAGATCTTCATCCGTTTGAGCTAGAATTCATCGTTTCAAGTGAGATTTCGCCGGATCAAGCCGTGATCTTCGCTGTCCAGATCTGGAGTGTTGTGTTTTTGAGGTGTTTGGGTGATTTGGTGAGTGGTAGTTATCTCTCACGCGGATCCAAAGGAGTATATGGGATTGGTGATATGTTTATGTGTTAAAGTTAGCGTTTTCTCGCATTTTCCTTAAGTCTGCATGTAGATCCATCATATTTGAAGATGTTTATCTATAGAAGTTATTTATCAAGTATTAGAGACAAAACCCATGTTTTAGATTTGATAGATCTATGTTAAAAACCATGATTTCACATATGTTGGACTTTTGCTCACTTAATTACGAAATTGCCATTATAGTTGATATTGCTTAATATATCTTGTTTGAATGCTTGAATGTTTGAATGTATGTTAGATGTGATTGCTCCAAGTTAGCTTGTAGTTGATTTGGAACAAGATGGTTGAAGGTGATTCAAAAGCTAAGTGGAAAGGCTCTTGAATGTTGAAAGCTGCCGATGGCATATGAAGCGGATGTGGAAGCTCATATGGATGGATTCGATGATGAGGGACTTTGCCATGATGCGAGGAGGCGAAGTATGAGATCGAGATGGGACTTTGCCATGATGCGAGAAGGCAAGCCATGATGTTGAGATGAGACTTTGCTATGATGCGATGAAGCAAAGTGTGATGTTGAGATGGAACGGGTCATGATGACGTTCCAAGCACGGGCTGCGACGACGTGCAAAGTTATGTTGATACTCGGTGATGCGATCCGGGTTGGTGATAATGGTTAGCTTGAGAGGCGCTTGAGCTAGTATGGATGGTCGTCGAGGAGGATGACTTGGAGGCTTAGATCTCATCGTTGTTGAAGGTTCTAGCATGCTCAAAGCAAGGGTACGTTGGAACGGGCTGCGACGGCGTTCCAGGCACGGGCTACGACGGCGTGCTAGTACTCTGGGTAGTTGCGAAAATTCCTAGGCACGGGCTGCGACGGCGTGCGGAGTTATGGCTAGAACCGGGGTTACCATTAGCCCTTGACGGATGGTCATTCAACTAACGGTGAAATCAAGGCAATGATGCAGTGATAGCCAGAGTCATGGATGTTTGGTTGTATTATCATTCGGCTTCAAGAGCGGTGTTTTCTGGGTGCTTATCTGATCTTGGTTTAGGCCTTGGGGGTTTGTATTTGGAAAACATTGCCCTTGACTCGAGTGGTTATTGCTTTACCTTATTTGTCTATATTGTTATGCTTGATTCTCCTTAGTGTGTGTCTGGGGGCTATCACTGTGAGATGAGGTGGAGTGGGATGGTTTGGTTCCTATTCCTTTTATCCTTTATGCTCTTTTGGTATGCTTGATTGTTAATTTACTGCTCACTAAGACTTTGTCTGACTCAAGGTTTTATGTCTCCTCTTATTACCTTGGGCTGTTCATCCATGTTTGGGATGGGCAGACTAGGTAGCAGGTGGCAGGTGCTGTGCTTAGAGTTTCCCGCTGATGATGACGAAGACGAGCAGGAGGCTATGCATATTATTTTCTTATATGTACTGGGTATCCGCTGCTGTATTTGGTTGAGTGATTTGTAGTGAGGCTTCATGTATGGATTTGTGTGAATGATTGTATAAAACTGCTATGTTGCTTATATGATGATGTTATGTTCTATGGAGCTTCACTATATTATATTTCTCTATTGTATTTTATCCATGCGCTGTGAGTTATACGATAGATTCTGCGAATTTTATTTTACCCTGACCATCGTCCATGGCTGCCTTGTACACCTTTCAGCGCATTATTCCCTTGTTTTGGTGCGGGAGTCATGGGCGGTCGTCACAGGTTATGGCTCCCGTAACTCTAAACGAGCCAAGAGTTATGGCCCTCCGAAGAATCGATATCCACAGGGTGCAACATCTACGGTGCAAGGTGCAACATCCGTCCAAAATGACGAAACATTGCCGTACGACCTTTAGAAATGAGTGCATGCATTTGAAACATTGCAGAACCATGGTGCACCACTATCAAGTGATGGTAAATCATAGACCAGCCCCGGGGATCCCGTTTTACAGAAAAAATCCACGTGACGAAAAACGAAGGGTAAAAAACATCCTTGACCCGATTGAGGTTCGGATAGGATTTTTTGGGTATGAAACTAACCAGTGACGGCTGAAATCTTTCATAGCTCTAGAACTCACAGATACCTTTGTTTTGACTGGTTATGGCTCCCGTAACTCTAAACTAGCCAAGAGTTATGGCCCTCCGAAGAATCGATATCCACAGGGTCCAACATCTACGGTGCAAGGTGCAACATCCGTACAAAATGACGAAACAGTGCCGTACGACCTTTAGAAATGAGTGCATGGATTTGAAACATTTCAGTACCATGGTGCACCACTCTCCAGCGATGGTAAATCATAGAGCAGCCACGGTGATCCCGTTTTACAGAAAAAATCCACGTGACGAAAAAACGAAGGGTAAAAAATTTCCATGACCCGATTGAGGTTCGGATAGGATTTTTTGGGTTATGAAACTAACCAGTGACGGCTGAAAGCGGTCATAGCTGTAGAACTCACAGATACCTTCGTTTTGACTGGTTATGGCTCCCGTAACTCTAAACGAGCCAAGAGTTATGGCCCTCTGAATAATCAATATCCACTGGGTGCAACATCTACGGTGAAGGTGCAACATCCGTCCAAAATGACGAAACAGTGTCGTACTACCTTTAGAAATGGGTGCATGGATTTGAAACGATGCAGTACCATGGTGCACCACTCTCCAGCGATGGTAACTCATAGACCAGTCACGGGGATCCCGTTTTACAGAAAAAATCCACGTGACGAAAAAACGAAGGGTAAAAAACTTCCATGACCCGATTGAGGTTCGGATATGATTTTTTGGGTATGAAACTAACCAGTGACGGATGAAAGCCGTCAAAACTGTAGAACTCACAGATACCTTCGTTTTGACTGGTTATGGCTCCCGTAACTCTAAACGAGCCTAGAGTTATGGCCCTCCGAAGAATCGATATCCACAGGGCGCAATATCTACGGTGAAAGGTGCAACATCCGTCCAAAATGACGAAACAGTGCCGTACGACCTTTAAAAATGAGTGCATGGATTTGAAACATTGCAGTACCATGGTGCACCACTCTCCAGCGATGGTAAATCATAGACCAGCCACGGGGATCCCGTTTTACAGAAAAAATCAACGTTACGAAAAAACGAAGGGTAAAAAACTTCCTTGACCCGATTGAGGTTCGGATAGGATTTTTTGGGTATGAAACTAACCAGTGACGGCTTAAAGCTGCCATAGCTGTAGAACTCACAGATACCTTCGTTTTGACTGGTTATGGCTCCCGTAACTCTAAACGAGCCAAGAGTTATGGCCCTCCGAAGAATCGATATCCACAGGGTGCAACATCTACGGTGCAAGGTGCAACTTCCGTCCAAAATGACGAAACAGTGCCATACGACCTATAGAAATGAGTGCATGGATTTGAAACGGTGCAGTACCATGGTGCACCACTCTCCAGCGATGGTAACTCATAGACCAGCCACGGGTATCCCGTTTTACAGAAAAAATCCACGTGACGAAAAAACGAAGGGTAAAAAACTTGCATGACCCGATTGAGGTTCGGATAGGATTTTTTGGGTATGAAACTAACCAGTGACGGATGAAAGCCGTCATAACTGTAGAACTCACAGATACCTTCGTTTTTGACTGGTTATGGCTCTCGTAACTCTAAACGAGCAAAGAGTTATGGCCCTCCGAAGAATCGATATCCACAGGGTGCAACATCTACGGTGAAAGGTGCAACATCCGTCCATAATGATGAAACAGTGCCGTACGACCTTTAAAAATGAGTGCATGGATTTGAAACACTGCAGTACCATGGTGCACCACTCTCCAGCGATGGTAAATCATAGACCAGCCACGAGGATCCCGTTTTACAGAAGAAATCAACGTGACGAAAAAACGAAGGGTAAAAAACTTCCTTGACCCGATTGAGGTTCGGTTAGGATTTTTTGGGTATGAAACTAACCAGTGATGGCTTAAAGCCACCATAGCTGTAGAACTCATAGATACCTTCGTTTTGACTGGTTATGGCTCCCGTAACTCTAAACGAGCCAAGAGTTATGGCCCTCCGAAGAATCGATATCCACAGGGTGCAACATCTACGGTGCAAGGTGCAACATCCGTCCAAAATGACGAAACAGTGCCGTACGACCTTTAGAAATAAGTGCATGGATTTGAAACATTGCAGTACCATGGTGCACCACTCTCCAGCGATGGTAAATCATAGACCAGCCACGGGGATCGCGATTTATAGAAAAAATCCACGTGACGAAAAAACGAAGGGTAAAAAACTTCCATGACCCGACTGAGGTTCGGATAGGATTTTTGGGTATGAAACTAACCAGTGACGGCTGAAAGCTGTCATAGCTGTAGAACTCACAGATACCTTCGTTTTGACTGGTTGTGGCTCCCGTAACTCTAAACGAGCCAAGAGTTATGGCCCTCCGAAGAATTGATATCCACAGGGTGCAACATCAACGGTGCAAGTTGCAACATCCGTCCAAAATGACAAATCAGTGTCGTACGACCTTTAGAAATGAGTGCATGGATTTGAAACATTGCAGTACCATGGTGCACCACTCTCCAGCGATGGTAAATCATAGACCAGCCACGGGGATCCCGTTTTACAGAAAAAATCCACGTGACGAAAAACGAAGGGTACAAGAATCCCATGACCCGATTGAGGTTCGGATAGGATTTTTTGGGTATGAAACTAACCTGTGAAGGCTAAAAGCTGTCATAGCTGTAGAACTCATGGATACCATCGTTTTGACTGGTTATGGCTCCCGTAACTCTAAACAAGCCAAGAGTTATGGCCCTCCAAAGAATCGATATCCACAGGGTGCAACATCTACGGTGCAAGGTGCAACATCCGTCCAAAATGACGAAACAGGGCCGTACGACCTTTAGAAATGAGTGCATGTATTTAAAACATTGCAGTACCATGGTGCACCACTCTCCAGCGATGGTAAATCATAGACCAGCCACGGGGATCCCGTTTTACAGAAAAAATCCACGTGACAAAAAAACGAAGGGTAAAAAACTTCCTTGACCCGATTGAGGTTCGGATAGGATTTTTGGGTATGGAACTAACCAGTGATGGCTGAATGCTGTCATAGCTGTAGAACTCACAGATACCTTCGTTTTGACTGGTTATGGCTCCCGTAACTCTAAACAAGCCAAGAGTTATGACCCTCCGAAGAATCGATATCCATAGGGTGCAACATCTACGGTGCAAGGTGCAACATCCGTCCAAAATGACGAAACAGTGCCGTACGACCTTTAGAAATGAGTGCATGGATTTGAAACATTGCAGTACCATGGTTCACCACTCTCCAGCAATGGTAAATCATAGACCGGCCACGGGGATCCCGTTTTACAGAAAAAATCCACGTGACGAAAAAACGAAGGGTAAAATACTTCCTTGACCCGATTGAGGTTCGGATAGGATTTTTTGGGTATGAAACTAACCAGTGACGGCTGAAAGCTGCCATAGCTGTAGAACGCACAGATACCTTCGTTTTGACTGGTTATGGCTCCCGTAACTCTAAACGAGCCCAGAGTTATGGCCCTCCGAAGAATCGATATCCACAGGGTGCAACATCTACGGTGCAAGGTGCAACATCCATCCAAAATGACGAAACAGTGCCGTACGACCTTTAAAAATGAGTGCATGGATTTGAAACATTGCAGTACCATGGTGCAACACTCTCCAGCGATGGTAAATCATAGACCGGCCACGGGGATCCCGTTTTACAGAAAAAATCCACGTGACGAAAAAACGACGGGTAAAATACTTCCTTGACCCGATTGAGGTTCGGATAGGATTTTTTGGGTATGAAACTAACCAGTGACGGCTGAAAGCGGTCATAGCTGTAGAACGCATAGATACCTTCGTTTTGACTGGCTATGGCTCCCGTAACTCTAAACGAGCCAAGAGTTATGGCCCTCCGAAGAATCGATATCCACAGGGTGCAACATCTACGGTGCAAGGTGCAACATCCGTCCAAAATGACGAAACAGTGCCTTACGACCTTTAGAAATGAGTGCAAGGATTTGAAACATTGCAGTACCATGGTGCACCACTCTCCAGCGATGGTAAATCATAGACTTGCCACGGGGATCCCGTTTTACAGAAAAAATACACGTGACGAAAAAACGAAGGGTAAAAAACTTCCATGACCCGATTGAGGTTCGGATAGGATTTTTGGGTATGAAACCAACCAGTGACGGCTGAAAGCTGTCATAGCTGTAGAACTCACAGATACATTCGTTTTGACTGGTTTTGTAACGACCCGTATTTTACGTGTCGATAAATCGTAGAATTTGCAGGTCGTTAGTGTTGTTTCTAGCTTGAGTCGTTTAGAAGTTAACCCGAGTGCAAGTGATGAGTCGTGACCGACTCATAGATAAGTCGTAGACGACTTAAGGGGATGGACCGAGTTAAGGGTTAGAACGGCATAGTAGTTGCCGACTTAAGAAGAGAGGCGAGATAGGGGTCAAGTGATGAGTCGTGACCGACTCATAGGGGACCGACTCATAGGCTTAGACGAGTCAAGGGGGGTGACCGACTTATAGAAGCAGCGACTTATAGGTTAAGTCGTGCACGAGTTACGACTCATAGGAGGGGCGGCTTATAGGTTTGGCCGAGATAAGGATGGACCGATCTAAGATAGTGACCGACTCATGGGTTAGCGGCTTAAGGGGCTAAGGCTTAGGTCGTGGGGTCTTGAGTCGGTAGGGGCTGGGGTCGGCAGGGTGTTGTCTCGTGAAGTTGTTGAGTCGTTAGTAGGATGAGTCGTGAGTCGGCATAGCAGTGTGTGTGTATGGTTGAGTCGTCGAACGACTTAGGACTTGGAGTGTTAGCGGCAGGAAGTGTTAGGTCGTTTACCTGGCGAGTCTTGAGTCGTGAGTCGTTGGTACGAGTTAAGGTGAGTCGTAGGTCGTTGGGTCGTGTCTGGGTTAAGTCGCGTGAGTGGCTTTGTGTTAGGTCGGCATGGCAATGAGTCGTGAACGACTCATGGTAAGTCGGCTGTGTTGAGTCGGCATGGGGATGAGTCGGGGGCGACTCAGGAGTTGGGTCGGCGACGACCTAAGGGCGACGACTCATGGTGGTTCCAGCCTATAAATAGAGGGGTTCGGCTCACTTTTTGGCACCGGTTTTTGAAGCGACGAAGTGCTGCCATTTTGAAGACTCGTCTACAACATTTCTTCATCTTCTTTTCTCCATTCCAATCTAGATCTAACATCCATCCAAGATCGAAGATCCAAGTGCCAAAGTTGAAGATCTTCATCCGTTCGAGCTAGATTTCATCGATTGAAGCGAGATTTTGCCGGATCAAACCTTGATCTCCGCTGTTCAGATCTGAAGCGTGTTGTATTTGAGGTGTTTGGGTGATTTGGTGAGTGGTAGTTATCTCTCACGCGGACCCAAAGGAGTATATTGGATTGGTGGCTTGTTTGAGTGTTAAAGTTAGAGATTTCATGCATTTTTCTTAGATCCAAGTCTAGATCCATTGTTTCCAAAGATGTTTGTTTATGCAAGTTTATTTAACAAGTATTAGAAACAAAACCCATGTTTTATATTTGATAGATCTATGCTAAAAACCTATGAATCATGCATGTTGGACTTTTGCTCATTTATTTACGAAATTTCCATTATAGTTGATATTGCTTATTAGATCTTGTTTGAATGCTTGAATGTTTGGATGTATGATTGGTTTGATTGTTTCAAGTTAGCTTGTAGTTGATTTGGAACAAGATGGTTGAAGGTGATTCAAAAGCTAAGTGGAAAGGCTCTTGAATGGTGAAAGCTGCCTGTAGCATATGAAGCGGATGTGGAAGCTCATATGGATGGATTCGAGGATGTGGGATCTTGCCATGATGCGAGAAGGCTTATGTTGAGATGGGACGGGTCATGATGACGTTCCAAGATGAGAGACTTTGCCATGATGTGATGAGGCAAGACATATGTTGTGATGGGACGGGTCACGATGACGTTCCAAGCACGGGCTGCGACGACGTGCAAAGTTATGTTGATAACTCGGTGATGCGATCCGGGTTGGTGATAATGGTTAGCTTGAGAGGCGCTTGAGCTAGTATGGAAATAGTCGTCGAGGAGGATGACTAGGAGGCTGAGATCTTATCGTTGTTGAAGGTTCTAGCATGCTCAAAGCAAGAGTACGTTGGAACGGGCTGCGACGACGTTCCAGGCACGGGCTGCGACGACGTGCTAGTACTCTGGATAGTTGCGAAAATTCCTAGGCACGGGCTGCGACGACGTGCGGAGTTATGGCTAGAACCGGGGTTACCATTAGCCCTTGACAGATGGTCATTCAACTAACGGTGAAATCAAGGCAAAGATGACAGTGGTAGCCAGAGTCATGGATGTTTGGTTGTATTATCATTCGGTCTCAAGAGCGGTGTTTTCTGGGTGCTTATCTGATCTTGGTTTAGGCCTTGGGGGTTTGTATTTGGAAAGCATCGTCCTTGACTCGAGTGGTTATTGTTGTACTTTAATTATCTGTTATGATATGCTTGCTTCTCCTTAGTGTGTGTCTGGGGGCTATCACTGTAGAAAGAGGTGGAGTGGGATGGTTTGGTTCATATTCCTTTTATCCCTTATGCTCTTTTGGTATGTTTGATAGCTAATTTACTGCTCACTAAGACTTTGTCTGACTCAAGGTTTTATGTTTCCTCTTATTACCTTGGGCTGTTCATCCATGTTGGGATGGGCAGACTAGGTAGCAGGTGGCAGGTGCTGTTCTTGGATCTCTACGTTGATGATGACGAAGACGAGCAGGAGGCTATGCATATTATTTCTTTTATGTACTGGGTATCCGCTGCTGTATGTTGATTGAGTGCCATGTAGTGAGGTCTTGATGTATGGATTTGTTGAGATGATTGTATAAAACTGCTATGTTGCTTATATGATGGTGTTATGTTCTATAGAGCTTCACTACATTATATTTCTCTATTGTATTTTATCCATGCGCTGTGAGTTGTACGATAGAGATTCTGCGATTTTATTTTACCCTGACTATCGTCCATGGCTGCCTGACACATTTTTAGCGCATTATTTCCTTGTTTTGGTGCGGGAGTCATGGGCGGTCGTCACATTTGGTATCAGGGCTTTGGTTAATCGATTTTAGCCAACGCTCGCTGACGTAACCACGTATGAGAGACGTAATTGTATTTTGATGGATGATTACTATATATAATATAGTAGCTTAGATGGATTTGAACTCCTTATGCAGTTGTTTCTTAAGGTGTTCTAATCATTCTTTTTACAGATATTAAGAATGAGTCGAAGCGAGAGACAAGCTGCAAGGGAAAGCCGTGCTGCTAGGGAAGCTGTTGATTATGGAGCTATGTTTGAAGCTATGATGACTTCCATCATGAGGAGGGTACCAGCTTCAGGATCTTCTGTGGATGTGGGAGTTCAAGTCCAAGCTCCAAGACCTGTGGATTTTGCTAAGCTCTGCAAAGATTATGCTTCTCTTGGGGGAAAAGCTTTCTTGGGGACAGAGTCGACTATTGAGGTGCAGAGATGGATTGATGCTTGCAGAAGAATCTTCGGTGACTTAGGGATTGAGGATGCAACCAAGAGGAAGCTTGCATCGAGACAGCTTCATGGGAGAGCTGCGGATTGGTGGAATTCTATCACCATAGATACACCAGAAGAAGAGATTACTTGGGAGCAGTTCCAAGTTAGATTTGAGGCCAAGTTCATCTCCACTGTTCAGAAGTCTGCTTTGTTCAAGAGGTTTGTAGAGCTCAAGCAAGGTGGGAGGCCTGTTCTTGAGTATATTTCTGAGTTCGAAGCTTTGTCTAAGTATGCCAGATCATATATTGATTCTCCCTACCAGAAGAATGAAAAGTTTGTGACTGGTCTGGATGCTTATCTGGGAAGGCAGTTAGTGGATCATCTGGACGATCCATTTGAGAAGCTAGTGGAGAAAGCTTTAAGGCACGAGAGTTTGTTTCCTAAGGAAGTATCCGTTGTTGCTGTAACCAGGGAAGGATCTAAACCACAGCAGAGTGGCAATAAGAAGAGGAAGCAACAGCAACAGAAGAGTAAGGATGGCCAGAAGAAGCCGAAAGGAGAAGTGACTTGCTATAATTGCCAGCAGAAGGGTCATCTCTCCAAGGATTGTAGGAATCCAAAGGCGCCGGCGAAGTGCCATAACTGTGATAAGCCAGGGCATTTCAGGAAGGATTGTCCAGAGCCGAGGAAGGATAGGCAGGTTGTGCAAGCTTATGCTTTGGAAGCTGTGCCGTCATCTTCAAGAGCTCCTACTGCTGAAGAGAAGGGGAAGAGTGTGGTGGTTCAAGGTACTCTTTCCATTTGTGGTGTTCCAGTTAGAGTGTTGTTTGATACTGGAGCGTCGCATTCTTTTGTTTGTGATGATTTGGTAGGCCGGTTAGATTTGAAACCGGATATTGTTGATAGGCCATTGGTTGTGACTAATCCAGTTGGGGGTTCGTCATGTTTGTGTATGATATGCCGTGGTCTAGTTGTGTCGAGTCATGATTGCTCGTTTGTTTGTGATTGCTTTGTTCTGAACTTTGCGGGGTTCGGAATTATTTTGGGTATGGGCTGGCTTAGGAAGTATGCGGCTAGGATTGACTGTGAGAGGCTGGAAGTGACAGTCGGGAATGTGGATGGGCAAAAGGTTGTGATACGATGTAAGCATGAGGAAGGCGTCTTCATGAGCTTCATGTATTCGCTGGTTGTTCCACGGGATGGACTGTCATCGGTGCCTATTGTGAATGGATTTGAGGATGTCTTTGACGAGGTCAAAGGGTTGCCGCCGCATAGGGAGATCGAGTTTCGTATCGATCTAGTTGAGGGAGCCAGACCTGTTGTGATGCCTCTTAGGCGGATGGCACCGAGGGAGCAGCAAGAGCTGAAGGTGCAAGTTGATGACCTTTTGCGGAAAGGATTCATTCGGAGAAGTGTGTCCGAATGGGGTGCGCCCGTTGTGTTTGCAACCAAAGCGGATGGATCGTTGAGGTTGTGTGTGGATTATCGTGAGCTGAATAAGGTGACTAAGAAGAACAAGTATCCATTGCCGAGAATAGATGACTTGTTTGATCAGCTTCACGAGGCTAAGGTGTTTTCTCAGATGGATTTAGCAACGGGATTTCACCAGTTGAGAGTGGCGAAGGATAGTGTGCCGAAGACTTCTTTCAGGACACCATCCGGGTTTTATGAGTGGCTGGTAATGCCGTTTGGATTGACTAACGCACCAGCATATTTTGTGGATCTTATGAATAGAGTGTTCAGAGATCAGTTGAATAAGTTCGTGCTTGTGTTCGTGGATGATATTTTGGTATATTCCAGAACTGAGGAAGAGCACAAGACGCACTTGAGGATTGTTTTGGAAATCTTGCGGAAACATCAGCTGAAGGCTAAGTTTTCGAAGTGTCACTTCTGGAAGAGGGAAGTGAGGTTCTTAGGCCATGTGATCTCTGGAAATGGAATAGCGGTTGATCCCGCTAAGGTGGCAGCAATCCAGGATTGGGTTAGACCTAAGAATGCATCGGAAGTGAGAAGTTTTCTTGGATTAGCAGGATATTATCGTTGGTTTATCAAAGACTTTTCCAAGATAGCTGCACCGTTGACAGGATTGACGAAGAAGAACCAAGTGTTCAAATGGGATGATAAGTGTGAGCAAGCTTTCGTAATCCTGGAAGAGCGACTGACGAGTGCTCCTGTTTTGACTATTCCAAGTGGGAATGATGAGATGGTGGTTTACACCGATGCATGTGGCACTGGACTGGGAGCAGTGCTAATGCAGAAGGATAAAGTTGTTGCGTATGCTAGTCGACAACTGAAGCCGCATGAAAGGAATTATCCGACTCATGATTTGGAGTTAGCGGCGATTGTGTTTGCTTTGAAGATGTGGAGACATTATCTATTGGGAGTTCGATTTGAGTTGTTTACAGATCATAAGTCGTTGAAGTATCTGTTCTCCCAAAAGGATTTGAATCTTCGACAGCAACGGTGGCTAGAGTTCTTAGCATCGTATGATTTTGGTATAGCCTATACTCCAGGGAGAGGTAACACAGTGGCTGATGCGTTAAGTCGAAGACATGCAGGTTTGGGAGCCATGTTTTCGGAATGGAAGAGTCTCGAGTATTTGGCTGAGTTCGATTTCAGGCCCAGATGCGAATTGGAACCTGAAATGTTGGCAAACTTATCGATAAGACCTACTCTTGTGGAAAGGGTTGGCGAGAGCCAAAAGAGAGATGATAAGCTTGTCAAGGTTATCCGTGATTTGGAATCCGGATTGGATCCGGAAAAGGATAAGGGATTCGAGGTCGATCGAGAGGGTTGGCTTCGAAAGCAAGGACGATTGGTTGTTCCTGATATAGATGGATTGAGAGATGAAGTTCTGAGGGAAAGTCATCACTCGAAGTTAACAATTCATCCAGGTGGAAATAAGATGTATCGGGATATGAAGAGAGCTTATTACTGGGAAGGTATGAAGAAGGATGTTGGAAATCTCATTTCCAAGTGTATGAACTGCCAGTTGGTGAAAGCCGAGCAGAAGAAGCCCAGTGGATTACTTCAGCCATTAGAGGTTCCTACATGGAAGTGGGAGCAAGTGTCGATGGATTTTATCGATGGTCTACCTAGAACCAGGGTAGGGAATGAAGGGATTTGGGTCATAGTAGATCGTTTGACCAAGAGTGCAAGGTTCATTCCTGTTCGATCGACTAGGACTGCATCGAAGTTGGCTGAGCTGTATGTGAAGTGGATTGTTCGATTCCATGCTGTTCCGAAGAGTATAGTGAGCGATCGAGACCCATTGTTCACTAGTAGATTTTGGAAGAGCTTCCAGGAAGTTTTGGGAACCGAGTTGTGTTTGAGTACAGCTTACCACCCTCAAACAAATGGTCAGACTGAGAGAGTCAACCGAGTTTTGGAAGATCTCTTGAGAGCATGTGTTTTGGACTTCGGAGGATCATGGGAAGATCACCTTCATTTGGTGGAATTTGCATATAATAACAGTTATCAGTCGAGTATTGGTATGGCACCATATGAGGCATTGTATGGAAGACCGTGTAACTCTCCGACATGTTGGTTGGAAACTGGAGAAATGTTGATACTTGGGCCAGAGATGATTCGACAGACTTCGGATTGTATAGAGATCATTCGGCAACGAATGAAGGCAGCCCAAGATCGTCAGAAAAGTTATGCAGATAATCGTCGAAAGGATTTGGAATTCGACGTGGGTGATATGGTTTTTGTGAAGATTTCTCCATTGAAGAATGTTATTAGATTCGGGAAGAAAGGAAAGTTAACTCCGAGATTTGTTGGACCATTCCCGATTATCGAGCGAATTGGAAAGCTCGCTTATAGATTAGAGTTACCGGAAAAGATGGCGGGTGTGCACAATGTTTTTCATGTACCGTATCTACGGAAGTATGTGCACGACCAAACTACAGTGGTTTCTGCTGATAGCTGTGAAGATTTAGAGGTTGATCCAGTGGTCACGAGACCTCGTAAGCCGCTTCGTATTGTTGAAACCGATACGAAACAGCTTAGGAGGAAGACGATTACGTTGCTCAAGGTACAATGGAGTGATGATGTTAACGACTGTACATGGGAGGAGGAAGAGAGGATGAAGGCAGCTCATCCTGGACTCTTCGAGGTATGGCCCTAAAGTGTCGTGACATCTCATGAATTTGTAGCTTGTTCTAAGTCTTAGAATTCTGCATGCTAGGCTAGAATTGGATGCATGGTTTGTTGATTGCTATGGATGATAGGCATGCGGAATAATTTTTGATTGCTGTTGTTTGCTTGGAATTTCGGGGGCGAAATTCCTAAGGGGGAGGGAATGTAACGACCCGTATTTTACGTGTCGATAAATCGTAGAATTTGCAGGTCGTTAGTGTTGTTGTGTTGTTTCTAGCTTGAGTCGTTTAGAAGTTAACCCGAGTGCAAGTGATGAGTCGAGACCGACTCATAGATAAGTCGTAGACGACTTAAGGGGATGGACCGAGTTAAGGGTTAGAACGGCATAGTAGTTGCCGACTTAAGAAGAGAGGCGAGATAGGGGTCAAGTGATGAGTCGTGACCGACTCATAGGCTTAGACGAGTCAAGGGGGGTGACCGACTTATAGAAGCAGTGACTTATAGGTTAAGTCGTGCACGAGTTACGTCTCATAGGAGGGGCGGCTTATAGGTTTGGCCGAGATAAGGATGGACCGACCTAAGATAGTGACCGACTCATGGGTTAGCGGCTTAAGGGGCTAAGGCTTAGGTCGTGGGGTCTTGAGTCGGTAGGGGCTGGGGTCGGCAGGGTGTTGTCTCGTGAAGTTGTTGAGTCGTTAGTAGGATGAGTCGTGAGTCGGCATAGCAGTGTGTGTGTATGGTTGAGTCGTCGAACGACTTAGGACTTGGAGTGTTAGCGGCAGGAAGTGTTAGGTCGTTTACCTGGCGAGTCTTGAGTCGTGAGTCGTTGGTACGAGTTAAGGTGAGTCGCAGGTCGTTGGGTCGTGTCTGGGTTAAGTCGCGTGAGTGGCTTTGTGTTAGTTCGGCATGGCAATGAGTCGTGAACGACTCATGGTAAGTCGGCTGTGTTGAGTCGGCATGGGGATGAGTCGGGGGCGACTCAGGAGTTGGGTCGGCGACGACCTAAGGGCGACAACTCATGGTGGTTCCAGCCTATAAATAGAGGGGTTCGGCTCACTTTTTGGCACCGGTTTTTGAAGCGACGAAGTGCTGCCATTTTGAAGACTCGTCTACAACATTTCTTCATCTTCTTTTCTCCATTCCAATCTAGATCTAACATCCATCCAAGATCGAAGATCCAAGTGCCAAAGTTGAAGATCTTCATCCGTTCGAGCTAGATTTCATCGATTGAAGCGAGATTTTGCCGGATCAAACCTTGATCTCCGCTGTCCAGATCTGAAGCGTGTTGTATTTGAGGTGTTTGGGTGATTTAGTGAGTGGTAGTTATCTCTCACGCGGACCCAAAGGAGTATATTGGATTGGTGGCTTGTTTGAGTGTTAAAGTTAGAGATTTCATGCATTTTTCTTAGATCCAAGTCTAGATCCATTGTTTCCAAAGATGTTTGTTTATGCAAGTTTATTTAACAAGTATTAGAAACAAAACCCATGTTTTATATTTGATAGATCTATGCTAAAAACCTATGAATCATGCATGTTGGACTTTTGCTCATTTATTTACGAAATTTCCATTATAGTTGATATTGCTTATTAGATCTTGTTTGAATGCTTGAATGTTTGGATGTATGATTGGTTTGATTGTTTCAAGTTAGCTTGTAGTTGCTTTGGAACAAGATGGTTGAAGGTGATTCAAAAGCTAAGTGGAAAGGCTCTTGAATGGTGAAAGCTGCCTGTAGCATATGAAGCGGATGTGGAAGCTCATATGGATGGATTCGAGGATGTGGGATCTTGCCATGATGCGAGAAGGCTTATGTTGAGATGGGACGGGTCATGATGACGTTCCAAGATGAGAGACTTTGCCATGATGTGATGAGGCAAGACATATGTTGTGATGGGACGGGTCACGATGACGTTCCAAGCACGGGCTGCGACGACGTGCAAAGTTATGTTGATAACTCGGTGATGCGATCCGGGTTGGTGATAATGGTTAGCTTGAGAGGCGCTTGAGCTAGTATGGAAATAGTCGTCGAGGAGGATGACTAGGAGGCTGAGATCTTATCGTTGTTGAAGGTTCTAGCATGCTCAACGCAAGAGTACGTTGGAACGGGCTGCGACGACGTTCTAGGCACGGGCTGCGACGACGTGCTAGTACTCTGGGTAGTTGCGAAAATTCCTGGGCACGGGCTGCGACGACGTGCTGAGTTATGGCTAGAACCGGGGTTACCATTAGCCCTTGACAGATGGTCATTCAACTAACGGTGAAATCAAGGCAAAGATAACAGTGGTAGCCAGAGTCATGGATGTTTGGTTGTATTATCATTCGGTCTCAAGAGCGGTGTTTTCTGGGTGCTTATCTGATCTTGGTTTAGGCCTTGGGGGTTTGTATTTGGAAAGCATCGTCCTTGACTCGAGTGATTATTGCTGTACTTTAATTATCTGTTATGATATGCTTGCTTCTCCTTAGTGTGTGTCTGGGGGCTATCACTGTAGAAAGAGGTGGAGTGGGATGGTTTGGTTCCTATTCCTTTTATCCCTTATGCTCTTTTGGTATGTTTGATAGCTAATTTACTGCTCACTAAGACTTTGTCTGACTCAAGGTTTTATGTTTCCTCTTATTACCTTGGGCTGTTCATCCATGTTGGGATGGGCAGACTAGGTAGCAGGTGGCAGGTGCTGTTCTTGGATCTCTACGTTGATGATGACGAAGACGAGCAGGAGGCTATGCATATTATTTCTTTTATGTACTGGGTATCCGCTGCTGTATGTTGATTGAGTGCCATGTAGTGAGGTCTTGATGTATGGATTTGTTGAGATGATTGTATAAAACTGCTATGTTGCTTATATGATGGTGTTATGTTCTATAGAGCTTCACTACATTATATTTCTCTATTGTATTTTATCCATGCGCTGTGAGTTGTACGATAGAGATTCTGCGATTTTATTTTACCCTGACTATCGTCCATGGCTGCCTGACACATTTTTAGCGCATTATTTCCTTGTTTTGGTGCGGGAGTCATGGGCGGTCGTCACAGGTTTTGGCTCCCGTAACTCTAAACGAGCCAAGAGTTATGGCCCTCCGAAGAATCGATATCCACAGGGTGCAACATCTACGGTGCAAGGTGCAACATCCGTCCAAAATGACGAAACAGTGTCGTACGACCTTTAGAAATGAGTGCATGGATTTGAAACATTGCAGTACCATGGTGCACCACTCTCCAGCGATGGTAAATCATAGACCAGCCACGGGGATCCCGTTTTACAGAAAAAATCCACGTGACGAAAAAACGAAGGGTAAAAAACTTCCATGACCCGATTGAGGTTCGGATAGGATTTTTGGGTATGAAACTAACCAGTGACGGATGAAAGCTGTCATAGCTATAGAACTCACAGATACATTCGTTTTGACTGGTTTTGGCTCCCGTAACTCTAAACGAGCCAAGAGTTATGGCCCTCCGAAGAATCGATATCCACAGGGTGCAACATCTACGGTGCAAGGTGCAACATCCGTCCAAAATGACGAAACAGTGCCGTACGACCTTTAGAAATGAGTGCATTGATTTTAAACATTGCAGTACCATGGTGCACCACTCTCCAGCGATGGTAAATCATAGACCAGCCACGGGGATCCCGTTTTACATAAAAAATCCACGTGACGAAAAAACGAAGGGTACAAGAATCCCATGACCCGATTGAGGTTCGGATAGGATTTTTTGGGTATGAAACTAACCAGTGAAGGCTAAAAGCTTTTATTACTGTAGAACTCACAGATACCTTCGTTTTGACTGGTTATGGCTCCCGTAACTCTAAACGAGCCAAGAGTTATGGCCCTCCGAAGAATCGATATCCACAGGGTGCAACATCTACGGTGCAAGGTGCAACATCCGTCCAAAATGACGAAACTGTGCCGTACGACCTTTAGAAATGAGTGCATGGATTTGAAACATTGCAGTACAATGGTGCACCACTCTCCAGCGATGGTAAATCATAGACCAGCCACGGGGATCCCGTTTTACAGAAAAAATCAACGTGACGAAAAAACGAAGGGTAAAAAACTTCCTTGACCGGATTGAGGTTCGGATAGGATTTTTTGGGTATGAAACTAACCAGTGACGGCTGAAAACTGTCATAGCTGTAGAACGCACAGATACCTTCATTTTGACTGGTTATGGCTCCCGTAACTCTAAACGAGCCAAGAGTTATGGCCCTCCGAAGAATCGATATCCACAGGGTGCAACATCTACGGTGCAAGGTGCAACATCCGTCCAAAATGACGAAACAGTGCCGTACGACCTTTAGAAATGAGTGCATGGATTTGAAACATTGCAGTACCATGGTTCACCACTCTCTAGCGATGGTAAATCATAGACCGGCCACGGGGATCCCGTTTTACAGAAAAAATCCACGTGACGAAAAAACGAAGGGTAAAATACTTCCTTGACCCGATTGAGGTTCGGATAGGATTTTTTGGGTATGAAACTAACCAGTGACGGCTGAAAGCTGTCATAGCTGTAGAACGCACAGATACCTTCGTTTTGACTGGTTATGGCTCCCGTAACTCTAAACGAGCCAAGAGTTATGGCCCTCCGAAGAATCGATATCCACAGGGTGCAACATCTACGGTGCAAGGTGCAACATCCATCCAAAATGACGAAACAGTGCCGTACGACCTTTAAAAATGAGTGCATGGATTTGAAACATTGCAGTACCATGGTGCAACACTCTCCAGCGATGGTAAATCATAGACCGGCCACGGGGATCCCGTTTTACAGAAAAAAATCCACGTGACGAAAAAACGACGGGTAAAATACTACCTTGACCCGATTGAGGTTCGGATAGGATTTTTTGGGTATGAAACTAACCAGTGACGGCTGAAAGCGGTCATAGCTGTAGAACTCACAGATACCTTCGTTTTGACTGGCTATGGCTCCCGTAACTCTAAACGAGCCAAGAGTTATGGCCCTCCGAAGAATCGATATCCACAGGGTGCAACATCTACGGTGCAAGGTGCAACATCCGTCCAAAATGACGAAACAGTGCCTTACGACCTTTAGAAATGAGTGCATGGATTTGAAACATTGCAGTACCATGGTGCACCACTCTCCAGCGATGGTAAATCATAGACTTGCCACGGGGATCCCGTTTTACAGAAAAAATACACGTGACGAAAAAACGAAGGGTAAAAAACTTCCATGACCCGATTGAGGTTCGGATAGGATTTTTGGGTATGAAACCAACCAGTGACGGCTGAAAGCTGTCATAGCTGTAGAACTCACAGATACCTTCGTTTTGAATGTTTTTGGCTCCCGTAACTCTAAACGAGCCAAGAGTTATGGCCCTCCGAAGAATCGATATCCACAGGGTGCAACATCTACGGTGCAAGGTGCAATATCCGTCCAAAATGACGAAACAGTGTCGTACGACCTTTAGAAATGAGTGCATGGATTTGAAACATTGCAGTACCATGGTGCACCACTCTCCAGCGATGGTAAATCATAGACCAGCCACGGGGATCCCGTTTTACAGAAAAAATCCACGTGACGAAAAAACGAAGGGTAAAAAACTTCCATGACCCGATTGAGGTTCGGATAGGATTTTTGGGTATGAAACTAACCAGTGACGGATGAAAGCTGTCAAAGCTATAGAACTCACAGATACATTCGTTTTGACTGGTTTTGGCTCCCGTAACTCTAAACGAGCCAAGAGTTATGGCCCTCCGAAGAATCGATATCCACAGGGTGCAACATCTACGGTGCAAGGTGCAACATCCGTCCAAAATGACGAAACAGTGCCGTACGACCTTTAGAAATGAGTGCATGGATTTGAAACATTGCAGTACCATGGTGCACCACTCTCCAGCGATGGTAAATCATAGACCAGCCACGGGGATCCCGTTTTACAGAAAAAATCCACGTGACGAAAAAACGAAGGGCACAAGAATCCCATGACCCGATTGAGGTTCGGATAGGATTTTTTGGGTATGAAACTGTAACGACCCGTATTTTACGTATCGATAAATCGTGGAATTTACAGGTCATTAGTGTTGTTTGTGTTGCTTCTAGCTTGAGTCGTTTAGAAGTTGACCCGGGTGAAGTGATGAGTCGTGACCGACTCATGGGCATAGCCGAGTTAGTGGGATGAGTCGTTGCCGAGTTAACTAGTGTCAGCGACTTAAGGGTTAGATTGTGTTCGAGTTACGACTCAGGGGGTCTGCCGAGTTAGTATGTGACCGAGTCAAGAGGAGGAACGACTCATGGTCTAGGCCGAGACAGTGGTTTAAGGGTTAGAACCGACCTAAGGAGTAGCCGAGTTAAGGCTTGAGTCGTGACCGACTCATAGGCATAGCAGAGTTAGGTGATGAGTCGTGACCGACTCATAGGGACCGACTCAAGAAGTTAGGCGACTCATGGAATTGGCCGAGATAAGGATGGACCGACCTATAGGGTGACCGACTTAAGTGTTAGCCGACTCATGGGTAGTTGAGTCGGGTGGATAGTTGAGTCGTACAGGCGGCTTAGTGTTAGGTCGTGAGTCGGCATCATAGTTGAGTCGTGTACATGCCATTGTGTGCGTGTCTGTGTAGAGCTTGAGCCGGTAGGTGCTGAGTCGGCGGAGGCTTATTGAGTCGTGTCTAGGATAAGCGGCTTATAGGTTAAGTCGTGAGGCACTGTATTTGTGTTGAGTCGGCCTAGTGCATGAGTCGTAAGTCGGCTAGGTTGAGTCGTGTGTCGGTAGGTGTTGAGTCGGCTAGGCATAGGCCGTTGGGGTTGTTGAGTCGGCAAGGGATGAGTCGGGGGCGACTCAGGAGTTGGGTCGGCGGCGACTTAGGACGGCCGAGACAAGGAGGTTCCAGCCTATAAATAGAGGGGTTCGGCTCACTTTTTGGCACCAGATTTTGAAGCGACGAAGTGCTGCCATTTTGAAGACTTGTCTACAACATTTCTTCATCTTCTTTTCTCCATTCCAATCAAGTGTTAGCATCCATACAAGATCGAAGATCGAGATCGAAGATCCAAGTGTCCAAGTTGAAGATCTTCATCCGTTCAAGCTAGATTTCATCGTTTTGAGTGAGATTTCGCCGGATCAAGCCGTGATCTTCGCTGTCCAGATCTGAAGTGTTTAGATTTTGAGGTGTTTGGGTGATTTGGTGAGTGGTAGTTATCTCTCACGCGGATCCAAAGGAGTATATTGGATTGGTGACTTGTTTACGTGTTAAAGTTAGCGTTTTCTCGCATTTTCCTTAAGTCTGCATGTAGATCCATCATGTTTGAAGATGTTTATCTATAGAAGTTATTTATCAAGTATTAGAAACAAAACCCATGTTTTAGATTTGATAGATCTATGCTAAAAACCATGATTTCATATGTGTTAGACTTTTGCTCATTTAATTACGAAATTGCCATTATGAATGATTTTGTTTGATAGATCTTGTTTGAATGCTTGAATGTTTGAATGTATGATAGATTTGATTGATCCAAGTTAGCTTGTAGTTGATTTGGAACAAGATGGTTGAAGATGATTCAAAAGCTAAGTGGAAAGGCTCTTGAATGTTGAAAGCTGCCGATGGCATATGAAGCGGATGTGGAAGCTCATATGGTTGGATTCGATGATTATGGACTTTGCCATGATGCGAAGAGGCGAAGTATGAGATCGAGATAGGACTTTGCCATGATGTGAGAAGGCAAGCCATGATGTTAAGATGAGACTTTGCTATGATGCGATGAAGCAAAGTGTGAAGTTGAGACGGAACGGGTCATGATGACGTTCCAAGCACGGGCTGCGACGACGTGCAAAGCTATGTCGATACTCGGTGATGCGATCCGGGTTGGTGATAATGGTTAGCTTGAGAGGCGCTTGAGCTAGTATGGATGGTCGTCGAGGAGGATGACTTGGAGGCTTAGATCTCATCGTTGTTGAAGGTTCTAGCATGCTCAAAGCAAGGGTACGTTGGAACGGGCTGCGACGGCGTTCCAGGCACGGGCTGCGACGACGTGCTAGTACTCTGGGTAGTTGCGAAAATTCCTAGGCACGGGCTGCGACGACGTGCGGAGTTATGGCTAGAACCAGGGTTACCATTAGCCCTTGACGGATGGTCATTCAACTAACGGTGGAATCAAGGCAATGATAACAGTGATAGCCAGAGTCATGGATGTTTGGATGTTTGGTTGTATCATCATTCGGCTTCAAGAGCGATGTTTTCTGGGTGCTTATCTGATCTTGGTTTAGGCCTTGGGGGTTTGTATTTGGAAAACATCGTCCTTGACTCGAGTGATTATTGCTTTACCTTACTTATCTGCTATGTTATGCTTACTTCTCCTTAGTGTGTGTCTGGGGGCTATCACTGTAGAAAGAGGTGGAGTGGGATGGTTTGGTTCCTATTCCTTTTATCCCTTATGCTCTTTTGGTATGTTTGATAGTTAATTTACTGCTCACTAAGACTTTGTCTGACTCAAGGTTTTATGTCTCCTCTTATTACCTTGGGCTGTTCATCCATGTTTGGGATGGGCAGACTAGGTAGCAGGTGGCAGGTGCTGTGCTTAGAGTTTTCCGCTGATGATGACGAAGACGAGCAGGAGGCTATGCATATTATTTTCTTATATGTACTGGGTATCCGCTGTTGTATTTGATGAGTGTTTGTAGTGAGGTCTTGATGTATGGATTTGTTGAGATGATTGTATAAAACTTCTATGATGCTTATATGATGATTTTCTGTTATGAGACTTCACTATATATTTCTCTATTGTATTTTATCCATGCGCTGGGAGTTACGATAGAGATTCTGCGATTTTATTTTACCCCGACTATCGTCCATGGCTGCCTGGCACACCTTTCAGCGCAATATTTCCTTGTTTTGGTGCGGGAGTCATGGGCGGTCGTCACATTTGGTATCAGAGCTTTGGTTAATCGATTTTAGCCAACGCTCGCTGACGTAACTACGTAAGAGAGACGTAATTGTATTTTGATGGATGATTACTATATACAGTATAGTAGTTTAGATGGATTTGAACTCCTTATGCAGTTGTTTCTTAAGGTGTTCTAATCATTCTTTTTACAGATATTAAGAATGAGTCGAAGTGAGAGACAAGCTGCGAGGGATAGTCGAGCTGCTAGGGAAGCTGTTGATTATGGAGCTATGTTTGAAGCTATGATGACTTCTATTATGAGAAGGGTACCAGCTTCAGGATCTTCTGTGGATGTGGGAGTTCAAGTCCAAGCTCCGAGACCGGTGGATTCTGCCAAGCTTTGTAAGGATTATACTTCTCTCGGAGGAAAAGCTTTCTTGGGGACAGAGTCGACTATTGAGGTGCAGAGATGGATTGATGCATGTCGAAGGATTTTTGGTGATCTAGGGATTGAGGATGCAACCAAGAGAAAGCTTGCATCGAGACAGCTTCAGGGGAGAGCTGCTGATTGGTGGAATTCTATCACTATAGATACCCCAGAAGAGGAGATTACTTGGGAGCAATTCCAAGTTAGATTTGAGGCCAAGTTCATCTCCACTGTTCAGAAGTCTGTCTTGTTCAAGAGGTTTGTAGAACTCAAGCAAGGAGGGAGGCCTGTTCTTGAGTATATCTCTGAGTTCGAAGCTTTGTCTAAGTATGCCAGATCATATATTGACTCTCCCTACCAGAAGAATGAAAAGTTTGTGACTGGTCTGGATGCATATCTGGGAAGGCAGTTAGTGGATCATCTGGACGATCCATTTGAGAAGTTAGTGGAGAAAGCTCTCAGGCATGAGAGTTTGTTTCCGAGGGAAAGTTCTGTCGTTGCTGTAACCAGGGAAGGATCTAAACCACAGCAGAGTGGCAATAAGAAGAGGAAGCAGCAACAGCAGAAAAGTAAGGATGGCCAGAAGAAGCCAAAGGGCGAAGTGACCTGCTATAATTGCCAGAAGAAGGGCCATCTCTCCAAGGATTGCAGGAATCCAAAGGCGCCGGCGAAGTGCCACAACTGTGATAAGCCAGGGCATTTCAGGAGGGACTGTCCAGAGCCGAGGAAGGATAGGCAGGTTGTGCAAGCTTATGCTCTGGAAGCTGTGCCGTCGTCTTCAAGAGCTCCTACTGCTGAAGAAAAGGGGAAGAGTGTGGTGGTTCAAGGTACTCTTTCTATTTGTGGTGTTCCAGTTAGAGTGTTGTTTGATACTGGAGCGTCACATTCTTTTGTTTGTGATGATTTGGTAGGCCGGTTGGGTTTGAAACCGGATATTGTTGATAGGCCATTGGTTGTGACTAATCCAGTTGGGGGT
The DNA here is from genome assembly GCA_030765085.1 of Allium cepa. NCBI lineage: Eukaryota > Viridiplantae > Streptophyta > Magnoliopsida > Asparagales > Amaryllidaceae > Allium > Allium cepa. The sequence continues at coordinate 27,370,965 of CM060943.1, read as the reverse complement.
TCGTCATGTTTGTGTATGATATGCCATGGTCTAGTTGTATCGAGTCATGATTGCTCGTTTGTTTGTGATTGCTTTGTTCTAAACTTTGCGGGGTTCGGAATTATTTTGGGTATGGACTGGCTTAGGAAGTATGCGGCTAGGATTGATTGTGAGAGGCTGGAGGTGACAGTCGGGAATGTGGATGGGCGAAAGGTTGTGATACGATGTAAGCATGAAGAAGGCGTCTTCATGAGCTTCATGTATTCGCTGGTTGTTCCACGGGATGGACTGTCATCGGTGCCTATTGTGAATGGATTTGAGGATGTCTTTGACGAAGTCAAAGGGTTGCCGCCGCATAGGGAGATCGAGTTTCGTATCGATCTAGTTGAGGGAGCCAGACCTGTTGTGATGCCTCTTAGGCGGATGGCACCGAGGGAGCAGCAAGAGCTGAAGGTGCAAGTTGATGATCTTTTACGGAAAGGATTCATTCGGAGAAGTGTGTCCGAATGGGGTGCGCCCGTTGTGTTCACAACCAAAGCGGATGGATCGTTGAGGTTGTGTGTTGATTATCGTGAGCTGAATAAGGTGACTAAGAAGAACAAGTATCCATTGCCGAGAATAGATGACTTGTTTGATCAGCTTCATGAGGCTAAGGTGTTTTCTCAGATGGATTTGGCAACGGGATTTCACCAGTTAAGAGTGGCGAAGGATAGTGTGCCGAAGACTGCTTTCAGGACACCATCCGGATTTTATGAGTGGCTGGTAATGCCGTTTGGATTGACTAACGCGCCAGCATATTTTGTGGATCTTATGAATAGAGTGTTCAGAGATCAGTTGAATAAGTTCGTGCTTGTGTTCGTGGATGATATTTTGGTTTATTCCAGAACTGAGGAAGAGCACAAGACGCACTTGAGAATTGTTTTGGAAATCTTGCGGAAACATCAGCTGAAGGCTAAGTTTTCGAAGTGTCACTTCTGGAAGAGTGAAGTGAGGTTCTTAGGCCATGTTATCTCTGGGAATGGAATAGCGGTTGATCCCGCAAAGGTGGCAGCAATCCAGGATTGGGTTAGACCTAAGAATGCATCTGATGTGAGAAGTTTTCTTGGATTAGCAGGATATTATCGTCGGTTTATCAAAGACTTTTCCAAGATAGCTGCACCGTTGACAGGATTGACGAAAAAGAACCAAGTGTTCAGATGGGATGATGAGTGTGAGCAAGCTTTCGTAATCCTGAAGGAGCGACTGACGAGTGCTCCTGTTTTGACTATTCCGAGTGGGAATGATGAGATGGTGGTTTACACCGACGCATGTGGCACTGGACTTGGAGCAGTGCTAATGCAGAAGGATAAAGTTGTTGCGTATGCTAGTCGACAACTGAAGCCGCATGAAAGGAATTATCCGACTCATGATTTGGAGTTAGCGGCGATTGTGTTTGCTTTGAAGATGTGGAGACACTATCTATTGGGAGTTAGATTCGAGTTGTTCACAGATCATAAGTCGTTGAAGTATCTGTTCTCCCAAAAGGATTTGAATCTTCGACAGCAAAGGTGGCTAGAGTTCTTAGCATCGTATGATTTTGGTATAGCCTATACTCCGGGAAAAGGTAACGCAGTGGCTGATGCGTTAAGTCGAAGACATGCAGGTTTGGGAGCCATGTTTTCGGAATGGAAGAGTCTTGAGTATTTGGCTGAGTTTGACTTCAGGCCTAGATGTGAATTGGAACCTGAGTTGTTGGCAAACTTATCGATAAGGCCTACTCTTGTGGAAAGGATTGGTGAGAGCCAAAGGCGAGACGATAAGCTTGTCAAGATTATCCGTGATTTGGAATCCGGATTGGACCCAGAGAATGATAAGGGATTCGAGGCCGATCGAGAGGGTTGGCTTCGAAAACAAGGACGATTGGTTGTTCCCGATATAGATGGGTTGAGAGATGAGGTTCTGAGGGAAAGTCATCACACGAAGTTGACAATCCATCCAGGTGGTAATAAGATGTATCGGGATATGAAGAGAGCTTACTACTGGGAAGGTATGAAGAAAGATGTTGGAAGTTTTATTTCCAAGTGTATGAACTGCCAGTTGGTGAAAGCTGAGCAGAAGAAGCCCAGTGGATTACTTCAGCCGTTAGAGGTTCCTACGTGGAAGTGGGAGCAAGTGTCGATGGATTTTATCGATGGTCTACCTAGGACAAGAGCAGGGAATGAAGGGATTTGGGTCATAGTAGATCGTTTGACTAAGAGTGCAAGGTTCATTCCTGTTCGATCGACTAGGACTGCATCGAAGTTGGCTGAGTTGTATGTGAAGTGGATTGTTCGTTTCCATGGTGTTACGAAGAGTATAGTGAGTGATCGAGACCCATTGTTCACTAGTAGATTTTGGAAGAGCTTCCAGGAAGTTTTGGGAACCGAGTTGTGTTTGAGTACAGCTTATCACCCTCAAACAGATGGTCAGACTGAGAGAGTCAACCGAGTTTTGGAAGATCTTCTTAGAGCATGTGTTTTAGACTTCGGAGGATCATGGGAAGATCACCTTCATTTGGTGGAGTTTGCATATAATAACAGTTATCAGTCGAGCATTGGTATGGCACCATATGAGGCATTATATGGAAGACCGTGTAACTCTCCGACATATTGGTTGGAAACCGGAGAAAAGTTGATACTTGGGCCAGAGATGATTCGACAGACTTCGGATTGTATAGAGATCATTCGGCAACGAATGAAGGCAGCCCAAGATCGTCAGAAGAGTTATGCCGACAATCGTCGAAAGGATTTGGAATTCGACGTGGGCGATATGGTTTTTGTGAAGATTTCTCCGTTGAAGAATGTTATTAGATTCGGGAAGAAAGGAAAGTTAACTCTGAGATTCGTTGGGCCATTCCCGATTATCGAGCGAATTGGAAAGCTCGCTTATAGATTGGAGTTACCGGAAAAGATGGCGGGTGTGCACAATGTTTTTCATGTATCTTATCTACGGAAGTATGTGCATGATCCTACTACGGTGGTTTCTGCTGATAGCTGTGAAGACTTAGAGGTTGATCCAGTGGTTACGAGACCTCGTAAGCCGCTTCGTATTGTTGAAACCGATACGAAACAGCTTAGGAGGAAGACGATTACGTTGCTCAAGGTACAATGGAGTGATGATGTTAACGACTGTACATGGGAGGAGGAAGAGAGGATGAAGGCAGCTCATCCCGGACTCTTCGAGGTATGGCCCTAAAGTGTCGTGACATCTCATGAATTTGTAGCTTGTTCTAAGTCTTAGAATTCTGCATGCTAGGCTAGAATTGGATGCATGGTTTGTTGATTGCTATGGATGGTAGGCATGCGGAATAATTGTGATTGCTGTTGTTTGCTTGGAATTTCGGGGGCGAAATTCCTAAGGGGGAGAGAATGTAACGACCCGTATTTTACGTATCGATAAATCGTGGAATTTACAGGTCATTAGTGTTGTTTGTGTTGCTTCTAGCTTGAGTCGTTTAGAAGTTGACCCGGGTGAAGTGATGAGTCGTGACCGACTCATGGGCATAGCCGAGTTAGTGGGATGAGTCGTTGCCGAGTTAACTAGTGTCAGCGACTTAAGGGTTAGATTGTGTTCGAGTTACGACTCAGGGGGTCTGCCGAGTTAGTATGTGACCGAGTCAAGAGGAGGAACGACTCATGGTCTAGGCCGAGACAGTGGTTTAAGGGTTAGAACCGACCTAAGGAGTAGCCGAGTTAAGGCTTGAGTCGTGACCGACTCATAGGCATAGCAGAGTTAGGTGATGAGTCGTGACCGACTCATAGGGACCGACTCAAGAAGTTAGGCGACTCATGGAATTGGCCGAGATAAGGATGGACCGACCTATAGGGTGACCGACTTAAGTGTTAGCCGACTCATGGGTAGTTGAGTCGGGTGGATAGTTGAGTCGTACAGGCGGCTTAGTGTTAGGTCGTGAGTCGGCATCATAGTTGAGTCGTGTACATGCCATTGTGTGCGTGTCTGTGTAGAGCTTGAGCCGGTAGGTGCTGAGTCGGCGGAGGCTTATTGAGTCGTGTCTAGGATAAGCGGCTTATAGGTTAAGTCGTGAGGCACTGTATTTGTGTTGAGTCGGCCTAGTGCATGAGTCGTAAGTCGGCTAGGTTGAGTCGTGTGTCGGTAGGTGTTGAGTCGGCTAGGCATAGGCCGTTGGGGTTGTTGAGTCGGCAAGGGATGAGTCGGGGGCGACTCAGGAGTTGGGTCGGCGGCGACTTAGGACGGCCGAGACAAGGAGGTTCCAGCCTATAAATAGAGGGGTTCGGCTCACTTTTTGGCACCGGATTTTGAAGCGACGAAGTGCTGCCATTTTGAAGACTTGTCTACAACATTTCTTCATCTTCTTTTCTCCATTCCAATCAAGTGTTAGCATCCATCCAAGATCGAAGATCGAGATCGAAGATCCAAGTGTCCAAGTTGAAGATCTTCATCCGTTCAAGTTAGATTTCATCGTTTTGAGTGAGATTTCGCCGGATCAAGCCGTGATCTTCGCTGTCCAGATCTGAAGTGTTTAGATTTTGAGGTGTTTGGGTGATTTGGTGAGTGGTAGTTATCTCTCACGCGGATCCAAAGGAGTATATTGGATTGGTGACTTGTTTATGTGTTAAAGTTAGCGTTTTCTCGCATTTTCCTTAAGTCTGCATGTAGATCCATCATGTTTGAAGATGTTTATCTATAGAAGTTATTTATCAAGTATTAGGAACAAAACCCATGTTTTAGATTTGATAGATCTATGCTAAAAACCATGATTTCATATGTGTTAGACTTTTGCTCATTTAATTACGAAATTGCCATTATGAATGATTTTGTTTGATAGATCTTGTTTGAATGCTTGAATGTTTGAATGTATGATAGATTTGATTGATCCAAGTTAGCTTGTAGTTGATTTGGAACAAGATGGTTGAAGATGATTCAAAAGCTAAGTGGAAAGGCTCTTGAATGTTGAAAGCTGCCGATGGCATATGAAGCGGATGTGGAAGCTCATATGGTTGGATTCGATGATTATGGACTTTGCCATGATGCGAAGAGGCGAAGTATGAGATCGAGATAGGACTTTGCCATGATGTGAGAAGGCAAGCCATGATGTTAAGATGAGACTTTGCTATGATGCGATGAAGCAAAGTGTGAAGTTGAGACGGAACGGGTCATGATGACGTTCCAAGCACGGGCTGCGACGACGTGCAAAGCTATGTTGATACTCGGTGATGCGATCCGGGTTGGTGATAATGGTTAGCTTGAGAGGCGCTTGAGCTAGTATGGATGGTCGTCGAGGAGGATGACTTGGAGGCTTAGATCTCATCGTTGTTGAAGGTTCTAGCATGCTCAAAGCAAGGGTACGTTGGAACGGGCTGCGACGGCGTTCCAGGCACGGGCTGCGACGACGTGCTAGTACTCTGGGTAGTTGCGAAAATTCCTAGGCACGGGCTGCGACGACGTGCGGAGTTATGGCTAGAACCGGGGTTACCATTAGCCCTTGACGGATGGTCATTCAACTAACGGTGGAATCAAGGCAATGATAACAGTGATAGCCAGAGTCATGGATGTTTGGATGTTTGGTTGTATCATCATTCGGCTTCAAGAGCGATGTTTTCTGGGTGCTTATCTGATCTTGGTTTAGGCCTTGGGGGTTTGTATTTGGAAAACATCGTCCTTGACTCGAGTGATTATTACTTTACCTTACTTATCTGCTATGTTATGCTTACTTCTCCTTAGTGTGTGTCTGGGGGCTATCACTGTAGAAAGAGGTGGAGTGGGATGGTTTGGTTCCTATTCCTTTTATCCCTTATGCTCTTTTGGTATGTTTGATAGTTAATTTACTGCTCACTAAGACTTTGTCTGACTCAAGGTTTTATGTCTCCTCTTATTACCTTGGGCTGTTCATCCATGTTTGGGATGGGCAGACTAGGTAGCAGGTGGCAGGTGCTGTGCTTAGAGTTTTCCGCTGATGATGACGAAGACGAGCAGGAGGCTATGCATATTATTTTCTTATATGTACTGGGTATCCGCTGTTGTATTTGATGAGTGTTTGTAGTGAGGTCTTGATGTATGGATTTGTTGAGATGATTGTATAAAACTTCTGTGATGCTTATATGATGATTTTCTGTTATGAGACTTCACTATATATTTCTCTATTGTATTTTATCCATGCGCTGGGAGTTACGATAGAGATTCTGCGATTTTATTTTACCCCGACTATCGTCCATGGCTGCCTGGCACACCTTTCAGCGCAATATTTCCTTGTTTTGGTGCGGGAGTCATGGGCGGTCGTCACAGAAACTAACCAGAAGGCTAAAAGCTTTTATTGCTGTAGAACTCACAGATAACTTCGTTTTGACTGGTTATGGCTCCCGTAACTCTAAACGAGCCAAGAGTTATGGCCCTCCGAAGAATCGATATCCACAGGGTGCAACATCTACGGTGCAAGGTGCAACATCCGTCCAAAATGACGAAACTGTGTCGTACGACCTTTAGAAATGAGTGCACGGATTTGAAACATTGCAGTACAATGGTGCACCACTCTCCAGCGATGGTAAAACATAGACCAGCCACGGGGATCCCGTTTTACAGAAAAAATCCACGTGACGAAAAAACGAAGGGTAAAAAACTTCCTTGACCCGATTGAGGTTCGGATAGGATTTTTTGTGTATGAAACTAACCAGTGATGGCTGAAAGCTGTCATAGCTGTAGAACTCACAGATACCTTCGTTTTGACTGGTTATGGCTCCCGTAACTCTAAACGAGCCAAGAGTTATGGCCCTCCGAAGAATCGACATCCACAGGGTGCAACATCTGCGGTGCAAGGTGCAACATCCGTCCAAAATGATGAAACAGTGCCTTACGACCTTTAGAAATGAGTGCATGGATTTGAAACATTGCAGTACTATGGTGCACCACTCTCCAGCGATGGTAAATCATAGACCATCCACGGGGATCCCGTTTTACAAAAAAAATCCACGTGACGAAAAAACGAAGGGTAAAAAACTTCCATGACCCGATTGAGGTTCGGATAGGATTTTTGGGTATGAAACTAACTAGTGACGGCTGAAAGCCGTCACAGCTGTAGAACTCACAGATACATTTGTTTTGACTGGTTTTGGCTCCCATAACTCTAAACGAGCCAAGAGTTTGGCCCTCCGAAGAATCGATATCCACAGGGTGCAACATCTACCGTGCAAGGTGCAATATCCGTCCAAAATGACGAAACAGTGCCGTACGACCTTTAGAAATGAGTGCATGGATTTGAAACATTGCAGTACCATGGTGCACCACTCTCCAGCGACGGTAAATCATAGACCATCCACGGGGATCCCGTTTTACCGAAAAAATCCACGTGACGAAAAAACGAAGTGTAAAATACTTCCATGACCCGATTGAGGTTCGGATAGGATTTTTGGGTATGAAACTAACCAGTGACGGCTGAAAGCTGTCATAGCTGTAGAACTCACAGATACATTCGTTTTAACTGGTTTTGGCTCCCGTAACTCTAAACGAGCCAAGAGTTATGGCCCTCCGAAGAATCGATATCCACAGGGTGCAACATCTACGGTGCAAGGTGCAACATCCGTCCAAAATGACGAAACAGTGCCGTACGACCTTTAGAAATGAGTGCATGGATTTGAAACATTGCGGTACCATGGTGCACTACTCTCCAGCGATGGTAAATCATAGACCATCCACGGGGATTCCGTTTTACAGAAAAAATCCACGTGACGAAAAAACGAAGGGTAAAAAACTACCATGACCCGATTGAGGTTCAGATAGGATTTTTGGGTATGAAACTAACCAGTGACGGCTGAAAGCTGTCATAGCTGTAGAACTCACAGATACCTTCGTTTTGACTGGTTGTGGCTCCCGTAACTCTAAACGAGCCAAGAGTTATGGCCCTCCGAAGAATCGATATCCACAGGGTGCAACATCTACGGTGCAAGGTGCAACATCCGTCCAAAATGACGAAACATTGCCGTACGACCTTTAGAAATGAGTGCATGGATTTGAAACATTGCAGTACCATAGTGCACCACTGTCCAGCGATGGTAAATCATAGACCAGCCACGGGGATCCCGTTTTATAGAAAAAATCCACGTGACGAAAAACGAAGGGTACAAGAATCCCATGACCCTATTGAGGTTCGGATAGGATTTTTTGGGTATGAAACTAACCAGTGAAGGCTAGAAGCTGTCATAGCAGTAGATCTCACAGATACCTTCGTTTTGACTGGTTATGGCTCCCGTAACTCTAAACGAGCCAAGAGTTATGGCCCTCCGAAGAATCGATATCCACGGGGTGCAACATCTACGGTGCAAGGTGCAACATCCGTCCAAAATGACGAAACAGTGTCGTACGACCTTTAGAAATGAGTGCATGTATTTAAAACATTGCAGTACCATGGTGCACCACTCTCCAGCGATGGTAAATCATAGACCAGCCACGGGGATCCCGTTTTACAGAAAAAATCCACGTGACGAAAAAACGGAGGATAAAAAACTTCCTTGACCCGATTGAGGTTCGGATAGGATTTTTTTGGTATGAAACTAACCAGTGACAGCTAAAAGCTGCCATAGCTGTAGAACTCACAGATACCTTCGTTTTGACTGGTTATGGCTCCCGTAACTCTAAACGAGCCAAGAGTTATGGCCCTCCGAAGAATCGATATCCACAGGGTGCAACATCTACGGTGCAAGGTGCAACATCCGTCCAAAATGACGAAACAGTGCCTTACGACCTTTAGAAATGAGTGCATGGATTTGAAACATTGCAGTACCATGGTGCACCACTCTCCAGCGATGGTAAATCATAGACTTGCCACGGGGATCCCGTTTTACAGAAAAAATACACGTGACGAAAAAACGAAGGGTAAAAAACTTTCATGACCCGATTGAGGTTCGGATAGGATTTTTGGGTATGAAACCAACCAGTGACGGCTGAAAGCTGTCATAGCTGTAGAACTCACAGATACCTTCGTTTTGACTGTTTTTGGCTCCCGTAACTCTAAACGAGCCAAGAGTTATGGCCCTCCGAATAATCGATATCCACAGGGTGCAACATCTACGGTGCAAGGTGCAACATCCGTCCAAAATGACGAAACAGTGTCGTACGACCTTTAGAAATGAGTGCATGGATTTGAAACATTGTAGTACCATGGTGCACCACTCTCCAGCGATGGTAAATCATAGACCAGCCACGGGGATCCCGTTTTACAGAAAAAATCCACGTTACGAAAAAACGAAGGGTAAAAAACTTCCATGACCCGATTGAGGTTCGGATAGGATTTTTGGGTATGAAACTAACCAGTGACGGATGAAAGCTGTCAAAGCTATAGAACTCACAGATACATTCGTTTTGACTGGTTTTGGCTCCCGTAACTCTAAACGAGCCAAGAGTTATGGCCCTCCGAAGAATCGATATCCACAGGGTGCAACATCTACGGTGCAAGGTGCAACATCCGTCCAAAATGACGAAACAGTGCCGTACGACCTTTAGAAATGAGTGCATGGATTTGAAACATTGCAGTACCATGGTGCACCACTCTCCAGCGATGGTAAATCATAGACCAGCCACGGGGATCCCGTTTTACAGAAAAAATCCACGTGACGAAAAAACGACGGGTACAAGAATCCCATGACCCGATTGAGGTTCGGATAGGATTTTTTGGGTATGAAACTAACCAGTGAAGGCTAAAAGCTTTTATTGCTGTAGAACTCACAGATACCTTCGTTTTGACTGGTTATGGCTACCGTAACTCTAAACGAGCCAAGAGTTATGGCCCTCCGAAGAATCGATATCCACAGGGTGCAACATCTACGGTGCAAGGTGCAACATCCGTCCAAAATGACGAAACTATGCCGTACGACCTTTAGAAATGAGTGAATGGATTTGAAACATTGCAGTACAATGGTGCACCACTCTCCAGCGATGGTAAATCATAGACCAGCCACGGGGATTCCGTTTTACAGAAAAAATCCACGTGACGAAAAAACGAAGGGTAAAAAACTTTCTTGACCCGATTGAGGTTCGGATAGGATTTTTTGGGTATGAAACTAACCAGTGACGGCTGAAAGTGGTCATAGCTGTAGAACTCACAGATACCTTCGTTTTGACTGGTTATGGCTCCCGTAAGTCTATACGAGCCAAGAGTTATGGCCCTCCGAAGAATCGACATCCACAGGGTGCAACATCTACGGTGCAAGGTGCAACATCCGTCCAAAATGATGAAACAGTGCCTTAGGACCTTTAGAAATGAGTGCATGGATTTGAAACATTGCAGTACTATGGTGCACCACTCTCCAGCGATGGTAAATCATAGACCATCCACGGGGATCCCGTTTTACAAAAAAAATCCACGTGACGAAAAAACGAAGGGTAAAAAACTTCCATGACCCGATTGAGGTTCGGATAGGATTTTTGGGTATGAAACTAACCAGTGACGGCTGAAAGCTGTCATAGCTGTAGAACTCACAGATACATTTGTTTTGACTGGTTTTGGCTCCCATAACTCTAAACGAGCCAAGAGTTATGGCCCTCCGAAGAATCGATATCCACAGGGTGCAACATCTACCGTACAAGGTGCAACATCCGTCCAAAATGACGAAACAGTGCCGTACGACCTTTAGAAATGAGTGCATGGATTTGAAACATTGCAGTACCATGGTGCACCACTCTCCAGCGACGGTAAATCATAGACCATCCACGGGGATCCCGTTTTACAGAAAAAATCCACGTGACGAAAAAACGAAGTGTAAAATACTTCCATGACCCGATTGAGGTTCGGATAGGATTTTTGGGTATGAAACTAACCAGTGACGGCTGAAAGCTGTCATAGCTGTAGAACTCACAGATACATTCGTTTTTGACTGGTTTTGGCTCCCGTAACTCTAAACGAGCCAAGAGTTATGGCCCTCCGAAGAATCGATATCCACAGGGTGCAACATCTACGGTGCAAGGTGCAACATCCGTCCAAAATGACGAAACAGTGCCGTACGACCTTTAGAAATGAGTGCATGGATTTGAAACATTGCGGTACCATTGTGCACTACTCTCCAGCGATGGTAAATCATAGACCATCCACGGGGATCCCGTTTTACAGAAAAAATCCACGTGACGAAAAAACGAAGGGTAAAAAACTTCCATGACCCGATTGAGGTTCAGATAGGATTTTTGGGTATGAAACTAACCAGTGACGGCTGAAAGCTGTCATAGCTGTAGAACTCATAGATACCTTCGTTTTGACTGGTTGTGGCTCCCGTAACTCTAAACGAGCCAAGAGTTATGGCCCTCCGAAGAATCGATATCCACAGGGTGCAACATCTACGGTGCAAGGTGCAACATCCGTCCAAAATGACGAAACAGTGCCGTACGACCTTTAGAAATGAGTGCATGGATTTGAAACATTGCAGTACCATAGTGCACCACTGTCCAGCGATGGTAAATCATAGACCAGCCACAGGGATCCCGTTTTATAGAAAAAATCCACGTGACGAAAAATGAAGGGTACAAGAATCCCATGACCCGATTGAGGTTCGGATAGGATTTTTTTGGTATGAAACTAACCAGTGAAGGCTAGAAGCTATCATAGCTGTAGATCTCACAGATACCTTCGTTTTGACTGGTTATGGCTCCCGTAACTCTAAACGAGCCAAGAGTTATGGCCCTCCGAAGAATCGATATCCACGGGGTGCAACATCTACGGTGCAAGGTGCAACATCCGTCCAAAATGACGAAACAGTGTCGTACGACCTTTAGAAATGAGTGCATGTATTTAAAACATTGCAGTACCATGGTGCACCACTCTCCAGCGATGGTAAATCATAGACCAGCCACGGGGATCCCGTTTTACAGAAAAAATCCACGTGACGAAAAAACGAAGGATAAAAAACTTCCTTGACCCGATTGAGGTTCGGATAGGATTTTTTTGGTATGAAACTAACCAGTGACAGCTAAAAGCTGCCATAGCTGTAGAACTCACAGATACCTTCGTTTTGACTGGTTATGGCTCCCGTAACTCTAAACGAGCCAAGAGTTATGGCCCTCCGAAGAATCGATATCCACAGGGTGCAACATCTACGGTGCAAGGTGCAACATCCGTCCAAAATGACGAAACAGTGCCGTACGACCTTTAGAAATGAGTGCATGGATTTGAAACATTGCAGTACCATGGTGCACCACTCTCCAGCGATGGTAAATCATAGACCAGCCACGGGGATCCCGTTTTACAGAAAAAATCCACGTGACGAAAAACGAAGGGTACAAGAATCCCATGACCCGATTGAGGTTCGGATAGAATTTTTTGGGTATGAAACTAACCAGTGAAGGCTAGAAGCGGTCATAGCTGTAGATCTCACAGATACCTTCGTTTTGACTGGTTGTGGCTCCTATAACTCTAAACGAGCCAAGAGTTATGGCCCTCCGAAGAATCGATATCCACAGGGTGCAACATCTACGGTGCAAGGTACAACATCCGTCCAAAATGACGAAACAGTGCCGTACGACCTTTAGAAATGAGTGCATGGATTTGAAACATTGCAGTACCATGGTGCACCACTGTCCAGCGATGGTAAATCATAGACCAGCCACGGGGATCTCGTTTTACAGAAAAAATCCACGTGACGAAAAACGAAGGGTACAAGAATCCCATGACCCGATTGAGGTTCGGATAGGATTTTTTGGGTATGAAACTAACCAGTGAAGGCTAGAAGCTGTCATAGCTGTAGATCTCACAGATACCTTCGTTTTGACTGGTTATGGCTCTCGTAACTCTAAACGAGCCAAGAGTTATGGCCCTCCGAAGAATCGATATCCACGGGGTGCAACATCTATGGTGCAAGGTGCAACATCCGTCCAAAATGACGAAACAGTGTCGTACGACCTTTAGAAATGAGTGCATGTATTTAAAACATTGCAGTACCATGGTGCACCACTCTCCAGCGATGGTAAATCATAGACCAGCCACGGGGATCCCGTTTTACAGAAAAAATCCACGTGACGAAAAAACGAAGGATAAAAAACTTCCTTGACCCGATTGAGGTTCGGATAGGATTTTTTTGGAATGAAACTAACCAGTGACAGCTAAAAGCTGCCATAGCTGTAGAACTCACAGATTCCTTCGTTTTGACTGGTTATGGCTCCCGTAACTCTAAACGAGCCAAGAGTTATGGCCCTCCGAAGAATCGATATCCACAGGGTGCAACATCTACGGTGCAAGGTGCAACATCCGTCCAAAATGACGAAACAGTGCCGTACGACCTTTAGAAATGAGTGCATGGATTTGAAACATTGCAGTACCATGGTGCACCACTCTCCAGCGATGGTAAATCATAGACCAGCCACGGGGATCCCGTTTTACAGAAAAAATCCACGTGACGAAAAACGAAGGGTACAAGAATCCCTTGACCCAATTGAGGTTCGGATAGAATTTTTTGGGTATGAAACTAACCAGTGAAGGCTAAAAGCTGTTATTGCTGTAGAACTAACAGATACCTTCGTTTTGACTGGTTATGGTTCCCGTAACTCTAAACGAGCAAAGAGTTACGGCCCTCCGAAGAATCGATATCCATAGGGTGCAACATCTACGGTGCAAGGTGCAACATCCGTCCAAAATGATGAAACAGTGTCGTACGACCTTTAGAAATGAGTGCATGTATTTGAAACATTGCAGTACCATGGTGCACCACTCTCCAGCGATGGTAAATCATAGACCAGCCACGGGGATCCCGTTTTACAGAAAAAATCCACGTGACGAAAAAACGAAGGGTAAAAAACATCCTTGACCCGATTGAGGTTCGGATAGGATTTTTTGGGTATGAAACTAACCAGTGACGGCTGAAAGCGGTCATAGCTGTAGAACTCACAGATACCTTCGTTTTGACTGGTTATGGCACCCGTAACTCTAAACGAGCCAAGAGTTATGGCCCACCGAAGAATCGATATCCACAGGGTGCAACATCTACGGTGCAAGGTGCAACATCCGTCCAAAATGACGAAACAGTGCCGTACGACCTTTAGAAATGAGTGCATGGATTTGAAACATTGCAGTACCATGGTGCACCACTCTCCAGCGATGGTAAATCATAGACCAACCATGGGGATCCCGTTTTACAGAAAAAATCCACGTGACGAAAAAACGAAGGGTAAAAAACTTCCATGACCCGATTGAGGTTCGGATGGGATTTTTGGGTATGAAACTAACCAGTGACGGCTGAAAGCTGTCATAGCTGTAGAAATCACAGATACCTTCGTTTTGACTGGTTATGGCTCCCGTAACTCTAAACGAGCCAAGAGTTATGGCCCTCCGAAGAATCGATATCCACAGGGTGCAACATCTACGGTGCAAGGTACAACATCCGTCCAAAATGACGAAACAGTGCCGTACGACCTTTAGAAATGAGTGCATGGATTTGAAACATTGCAGTACCATGGTGCGCCACTGTCCAACGATGGTAAATCATAGACCAGCCACGGGAATCCCGTTTTACAGAAAAAATCCACGTGACGAAAAACGAAGGGTACAAGAATCCCATGACCCGATTGAGGTTCGGATAGGATTTTTTGGGTATGAAACTAACCAGTGAAGGCTAAAAGCTGTCATAGCTGTAGAACTCACAGATACCTTCGTTTTGACTAGTTATGGCTCCCGTAACTCTAAACGAGCCAAGAGTTATGGCCCTCCGAAGAATCGATATCCACAGGGTGCAACATCTACGGTGCAAGGTGCAACATTCGTCCAAAATGACGAAACAGTGCCGTACGACCTTTAGAAATGAGTGCATGTATTTAAAACATTGCAGTACCATGGTGCACCACTCTCCAACGATGGTAAATCACAGACCAGCCACGGGGATCCCGTTTTACAGAAAAAATCCACGTGACGAAAAAACGAAGGGCAAAAAACTTCCTTGACCCGATTGAGGTTCGGATAGGATTTTTTGGGTATGAAACTAACCAGTGACGGCTGAAAGCGGTCATAGCTGTAGAAATCACAGATACCTTCGTTTTGACTGGTTATGGCTCCCGTAACTCTAAACGAGCCAAGAGTTATGGCCCTCCGAATAATCGATATCCACAGGGTGCAACATCTACGGTGCAAAGTGCAACATTAGTCCAAAATGACGAAACCGTGCCGAACGACCTTTAGAAATGGGTGCATGGATTTGGAACGGTGCAGTACCATGGTGCACCACTCTCCAGCGATGGTAAATCATTGACCAGCCACGGGGATCCCGTTTTACAGAAAAAATCCACGTGACGAAAAAAGGAAGGGTAAAAAACATCCATGACCCGATTGAGGTTCGGATAGGATTTTTTGGGTATGAAACTAACCAGTGACGGCTGAAAGCTGTCATAGCTGTAGAACTCACAGATACCTTCGTTTGACTGGTTATGGCTCCCCTAACTCTAAACGAGCCAAGAGTTATGGCCCTCCGAAGAATCGATATCCACAGGGTGCAACATCTACGGTGCAAGGTGCAACATCCGTCCAAAATGACGAAACAGTGCCGTACGTCCTTTAGAAATGAGTGCATGGATTTGAAACATTGCAGTACCATGGGGTACCACTCTCCAGCGATGGTAAATCATAGACCAGCCACGGGGATCCCGTTTTACAGAAAAAATCCACGTGACGAAAAAACGAAGGGTAAAAAACATCCTTGACCCGATTGAGGTTCGGATAGGATTTTTTGGGTATGAAACTAACCAGTGACGGCTGAAGGTGGTCATAGCTCTAGAACTCACAGATACCTTCGTTTTGACTGGTTATGGCTCCCGTAACTCTAAACGAGCCAAGAGTTATGGCCCTCCGAAGAATCGATATCCACAGGGTGCAACATCTACGGTGCAAGGTGCAACATCCGTCCAAAATGACGAAACAGTGTCGTACGACCTTTAGAAATGAGTACATGGATTTGAAACATTGCAGTACCATGGTGCACCACTCTCCAGCGATGGTAAATCATAGACCAGCCACGGGGATCCCATTTTACAGAAAAAATCCACGTGACGAAAAACGAAGGGTACAAGAATCCCATGACCTGATTGAGGTTCGGATAGGATTTTTTGGGTATGAAACTAACCAGTGACGGCTGAAAGCCGTCATAGCTGTAGAACTCACAGAAACCTTCGTTTTGACTGGTTATGGCTCACGTAACTCTAAACGAGCCAAGAGTTATGGTCCTCCGAAGAATCGATATCCACAGGGTGCAACATCTACGGTGCAAGGTGCAACATCCGTCCAAAATGACGAAACCGTGTCATACGACCTTTAGAAATGGGTGCATGGATTTGAAACATTGCAGTACCATGGTGCACCACTCTCAAGAGATGGTAAATCATAGACCAGCCACGGGGATCCCGTTTTACAGTAAAAATCCAAGTGACGAAAAAACGAAGGGAAAAAAAGTTCCTTGACCCGATTGAGGTTCGGATAGGATTTTTTGGGTATGAAACTAACCAGTGACGGCTGAAAGCCGTCACAGATGTAGAACTCACAAATACCTTCGTTTTGACTGGTTGTGGCTCCCGTAACTCTAAACGAGCCAAGAGTTATGGCCCTCCGAATAATCGATATCCATAGGGTGCAACATCTACGGTGCAAGGTGCAACATCCGTCCAAAAAGACGAAACCGTGCCGTACGACCTATAGAAATGGGTGCATGGATTTGAAACAGTGCAGTACCATGGTGCACCACTCTCCAGCGATGGTAAATAATTGACCAGCCACGGGGATCTCGTTTTACAGAAAAAATCCACGTGATGAAAAAACGATGGCATAGCTGTAGAACTCACAGATACCTTCGTTTTGACTTGTTATGGTTCCCGTAACTCTAAACGAGCCAAGAGTTATGGCCCTCCGAACAATCGATATCCACAGGGTGCAACATCTACGGTGCAAGGTGCAACATCCGTCCAAAATGACGAAACAGTGTCGTACGACCTTTAGAAATGAGTGCATGGATTTGAAACGGTGCAGTACCATGGTGCACCACTCTCCAGCGATGGTAAATCATAGACCAGCCACGGGGATCCCGTTTTACAAAAAAAATCCACGTGACGAAAAAACGAAGGGTAAAAAACTTCCTTGACCCGATTGAGGTTCAGATAGGAATTTTTGGGTATGAAACTAAGCAGCGACGGCTTAAAGCTGCCATAGCTGTAGAACTCACATATACCTTCGTTTTGACTGGTTATGGCTCCCGTAACTCTAAACGAGCCAAGAGTTATGGCCCTCCGAAGAATCGATATCCACAGGGTGCAACATCTACGGTGCAAGGTGCAACATCCGTCCAAAATGACGAAACAGTGCCGTACGACCTTTAGAAATGAGTGCATGGATTTGAAATATTGCAGTACCATGGTGCACCACACTCCAGCGATGGTAAATCATAGACCAGCCACGGGGATCCCGTTTTATAGAAAAAATCCACGTGACGAAAAAACGAAGGGTAAAAAACTTCCTTGACCCGATCGATGTTCGGATAGGATTTTTTGGGTATGAAACTAACCAGTGACGGCTGAAAGCCATCATAGCTGTAGAAATCACAGATACCTTCGTTTTGACTGGTTATGGCTCACGTATCTCTAAACAAGCCAAGAGTTATGGCTCTCCGAATAGTCGATATCCATGGGGTGCAACATCTACGGTGCAAGGTGCAACATCCGTCCAAAATGACGAAACCGTGCCGTACGACCTTTAGAAATGGGTGCATGGATTTGAAACGGTGCAGTACCATGGTGCACCACTCTCCAGCGATGGTAAATCATTGACCAGCCACGGGAATCCCGTTTTTACAGAAAAAATCCACGTGACGAAAAAACGAAGGGTAAAAAACTTCCATGACCCGATTGAGGTTCGAATAGGATTTTTTGGGTATGAAACTAACCATTGATGGCTGAAAGATGTCATAGCTGTAGAAATCACAGATACCTTAGTTTTGACTGGTTATGGCTCCCGTAACTCTAAACGAGCCAAGAGTTATGGCCCTCCGAAGAATCGATATCCACAGGGTGTAACATCTACGGTGCAAGGTGCAACATCCGTCCAAAATGACGAAACAGTGCCGTACGACCTTTAGAAATGAGTGCATGGATTTGAAACATTGCAGTACCATGGAGCACCACTCTCCAGCGATGGTAAATCACAGACCAGCCACGGGGATCCCGTTTTACTGAAAAAATCCACGTGACGAAAAAACGAAGGGTAAAAAACTTCCTTGACCCGATTGAGGTTCGTATAGGATTTTTTGGGTATGAAACTAACCAGTGACGGCTGAAAGCAGTCATAGCTGTAGAACTCACATATACCTTCGTTTTGACTGGTTATGGCACCCGTAACTCTAAAGGAGCCAAGAGTTATGGCCTTCCGAAGAATCGATATCCACAGGGTGCAACATCTACGGTGCAAGGTGCAACATCCGTCCAAAATGACGAAAATGTGTCGTACGACCTTTAGAAATGAATGCATGGATTTGAAACATTACAGTACCATGGTGCATCACTCTCAAGCGATGGTAAATCATAGACCAGCCACGAGGATCCCGTTTTACAGAAAAAATCCACGTGACGAAAAAACGAAGGGTACAAAACTTCCTTGACCCGATTGAGGTTCGGATAGGATTTTTTGGGTATGAATCTAACCAGTGACGGCTGAAAGCCGTCATAGCTATAGAACTCACAAATACCTTCGTTTTGACTGGTTGTGGCTCCCGTAACTCTAAACGAGCCAAGAGTTATGGCCCTTCGAATAATCGATATCCATAGGGTGCAACATGTACGGTGCAAGGTGCAACATCCGTCCAAAAAGACGAAACCGTGCCGTACGACCTTTAGAAATGGGTGCATGGATTTGAAACGGTGCAGTACCATGGTGCACCACTCTCCAGCGATGGTAAATCATTGACCAGCCACGGGGATCGCGTTTTACAGAAAAAATCCACGTGACGAAAAAGCGAAGGGTAAAAAACTTCCATGACCTGATTGAGGTTCGGATAGGATTTTTTGGGTATGAAACTAACCAGTGACGGCTGAAAGCCGTCACAGCCGTAGAACTCACAGATACCTTCGTTTTGACAGGTTATGGGTCCCGTAACTCTAAACGAGCCAAGAGTTATGGCCCTCCGAAGAATCGATATCCACAGGGTGCAACATCTACGGTGAAAGGTGCAACATCCGTCCAAAATGACGAAACAGTGCCGTACGACCTATAAAAATGAGTGCATGGATTTGAAACGGTGCAGTGCCATGGTGAACCACTCTCCAGCGATGGTAACTCACAGACCAGCCACGGGGATCCCGTTTTACATAAAAAATCCACGTGACGAAAAAACGAAGGGTAAAAAACTTCCATGACCCGATTGAGGTAAGGATAGGATTTTTTGGGTATGAAACTAACCAGTGACGGCTGAAAGCCATCATAGCTGTAGAACTCACAGATACCTTCGTTTTGACTGGCTATGGCTCCCGTAACTCTAAACGAGCCAAGAGTTATGGCCCTCCGAAGAATCGATATCCACAGGGTGCAACATCTACGGTGCAAGGTGCAACATCCGTCCAAATTGACGAAACAGTGCCGTACGACCTTTAGAAATGAGTGCATGCATTTGAAACATTGCAGAACCATGGTGCACCACTATCAAGTGATGGTAAATCATAGACCAGCCCCGGGGATCCCGTTTTACAGAAAAAATCCACGTGACGAAAAAACGAAGGGTAAAAAACATCCTTGACCCGATTGAGGTTCGGATAGGATTTTTTGGGTATGAAACTAACCAGTGACGGCTGAAAGCTGTCGTAGCTCTAGAACTCACAGATACCTTTGTTTTGACTGGTTATGGCTCCCGTAACTCTAAACGAGCCAAGAGTTATGGCCCTCCGAAGAATCGATATCCACAGGGTCCAACATCTACGGTGCAAGGTGCAACATCCGTACAAAATGACGAAACAGTGCCGTACGACCTTTAGAAATGAGTGCATGGATTTGAAACATTGCAGTACCATGGTGCACCTCTCTCCAGCGATGGTAAATCATAGAGCAGCCACGGGGATCCCGTTTTACAGAAAAAATCCACGTGACGAAAAAACGAAGGGTAAAAAACTTCCATGACCCGATTGAGGTTCGGATAGGATTTTTTGGGTATGAAACTAACCAGTGACGGCTGAAAGCGGTCATAGATGTAAAACTCACAGATACCTTCGTTTTGACTAGTTATGGCTCCCGTAACTCTAAACGAGCCAAGAGTTATGGCCCTCCTAATAATCAATATCCACTGGGTGCAACATCTACGGTGAAGGTGCAACATCCGTCCAAAATGACGAAACAGTGTCGTACTACCTTTAGAAATGGGTGCATGGGTTTGAAACGATGCAGTACCATGGTGCACCACTCTCCAGTGATGGTAACTCATAGACCAGCCACGGGGATCCCGTTTTACAGAAAAAATCCACGTGACGAAAAAACGAAGGGAAAAAAACTTCCATGACCCGATTGAGGTTCGGATAGGATTTTTTGGGTATGAAACTAACCAGTGACGGATGAAAGCCGTCAAAACTGTAGAACTCACAGATACCTTCGTTTTGACTGGTTATGGCTCCCGTAACTCTAAACGAGCCTAGAGTTATGGCCCTCCGAAGAATCGATATCCACAGGGTGCAACATCTATGGTGAAAGGGGCAACATCCGTCCAAAATGACGAAACAGTGCCGTACGACCTTTAAAAATGAGTGCATGGATCTGAAACATTGCAGTACCATGGTGCACCACTCTCCAGCGATGGTAAATCATAGACCAGCCACGGGGATCCCGTTTTACAGAAAAAATCAACGTTACGAAAAAACGAAGGGTAAAAAACTTCCTTGACCCGATTGAGGTTCGGATAGGATTTTTTGGGTATGAAACTAACCAGTGACGGCTTAAAGCTGCCATTGCTGTAGAACTCACATATACCTTCGTTTTGACTGGTTATGGCTCCCGTAACTCTAAACGAGCCAAGAGTTATGGCCCTCCGAAGAATCGATATCCACAGGGTGCAACATCTACGGTGCAAGGTGCAACATCCGTCCAAAATGACGAAACAGTGTCGTACGACCTTTCGAAATGAGTGCATGGATTTGAAACATTGCAGTACCATGGTGCACCACTCTCCAGCGATGGTAAATCATAGACCAGCCACGGTGATCCCGTTTTATAGAAAAAATCCACGTGACGAAAAAACGAAGGGTAAAAAACTTCCTTGACCCGATTGAGGTTCGGATAGGATTTTTGGGTATGAAACTAACCAGTGACGGCTGAAAGCCTTCATAGTAGTAGAAATCACAGATACCTTCGTTTTAACTGGTTATGGCTCCCGTAGCTCTAAACGAGCCAAGAGTTATGGCCCTCCGAATAATCGATATCCATAGGGTGCAACATCTGCGGTGCAAGGTGCAACATCCGTCCAAAATGATGAAACTGTGCCGTACGACCTATAGAAATGGGTGCATGGATTTGAAACGGTGCAGTACCATGATGCACCACTCTCCAGCGATGGTAAATCATTGACCAGCCACGGGGATCCCGTTTTTACAGAAAAAATCCACGTGAGGAAAAAACGAAGGGTAAAAAACTTCCATGACCCGATTGAGGTTCGGATAGGATTTTTTGGGTATGAAACTAACCAGTGACGGCTGAAAGCTGTCATAGCTTTAGAACTCACAGATACCTTCGTTTTGACTTGTTATGGCTCCTATAACTCTAAACGAGCCAAGAGTTATGGCCCTCCGAACAATCGATATCCATAGGGTGCAACATCTACGGTGCAAGGTGCAACATCCGTCCAAAATGACGAAACCGTGCCGTACGACCTTTAGAAATGGGTGCATGGATTTGAAACATTGCAGTACCATGGTGCACCACTCTCGAGCGATGGTAAATCATAGACCAGCCACGGGGATCCCGTTTTACAGAAAAAATCCACGTGACGAAAAAACGAAGGGTACAAAACTTCCTTGACCCGATTGAGGTTCGGATAGGATTTTTTGGGTATGAAACTTACCAGTGACGGATGAAAGTTGTCATAGCTTTAGAATCACAGATACCTTCGTTTTGACTGGTTATGGCACCCGTAACTCTAAACGAGCCAAGAGTTATGGCCCTTCGAATAATCGATATCCATAGGGTGCAACATGTACGGTGCAAGGTGCAACATCCGTCCAAAAAGACGAAACCGTGCCGTACGACCTTTAGAAATGGGTGCATGGATTTGAAACGGTGCAGTACCATGGTGCACCACTCTCCAGCGATGGTAAATCATTGACCAGCCACGGGGATCCCGTTTTACAGAAAAATTCCACGTGACGAAAAAACGAAGGGTAAAAAACTTCAATGACCCGATTGAGGTTCGGATAGGATTTTTTGGGTATGAAACTAACCAGTGACGGCTGAAAGCCGTCATAGCTGCAGAACTCATAGATACCTTCGTTTTGACTGGTTATGGCTCCCGTAACTCTAAACGAGCCAAGAGTTATGGCCCTCCGAATGATCAATATCCACTGGGTGCAACATCTACGGTGCAAGGTGCAACATCCGTCCAAAATGAAGAAACAGTGTCGTACTACCTATAGAAATGGGTGCATGGAATTGAAACGGTGCAGTACCATGGTGCACCACTCTCCAGCGATGGTAACTCATAGACCAGCCACGGGGATCCCGTTTTACAGAAAAAATCCACGTGACGAAAAAACGAAGGGTAAAAAACTTCCATGACCCGATTGAGGTTCGGATAGGATTTTTTGAGTATGAAACTAACCAGTGACGGACGAAAGCCGTCATAACTGTAGAACTCACAGATACCTTCGTTTTGACTGGTTATGGCTCCCGTAACTCTAAACGAGCAAAGAGTTATGGCCCTCCGAAGAATCGATATCCACAGGGTGCAACATCTACGGTGAAAGGTGCAACATCCGTCCATAATGACGAAACAGTGCCGTACGACCTTTAAAAATGAGTGCATGGATTTGAAACATTGCAGTACCATGGTGCACCACTCTCCAGCGATGGTAAATCATAGACCAGCCACGGGGATCCCGTTTTACAGAAAAAATCAACGTGACGAAAAAACGAAGGGTAAAAAACTTCCTTGACCCGATTGAGGTTCGGTCAGGATTTTTTGGGTATGAAACTAACCAGTGATGGCTTAAAGCCACCATAGCTGTAGAACTCATAGATACCTTCGTTTTGACTGGTTATGGCTCCCGTAACTCTAAACGAGCCAAGAGTTATGGCCCTCCGAAGAATCGATATCCACAGGGTGCAACATCTACGGTGCAAGGTGCAACATCCGTCCAAAATGACGAAACAGTGCTGTACGACCTTTAGAAATGAGTGCATGGATTTGAAACATTGCAGTACCATGGTGCACCACTCTCCAGCGATGGTAAATCATAGACCAGCCACGGGTATCCCGTTTTATAGAAAAAATCCACGTGACGAAAAAACGAAGGGTAAAAAACTTCCTTGACCCGATTGAGGTTCGGATAGGATTTTTGGGTATGAAACTAACCAGTGACGGCTGAAAGCCTTCATAGCTGTAGAAATCACAAATACCTTCGATTTGACTGGTTATGGCTCCCGTAGCTCTAAACGAGCCAAGAGTTATGGCCCTCCGAATAATCGATATCCATAGGGTGCAACATCTACGGTGCAAGGTGCAACATCCGTCCAAAATGAAGAAACTGTGCCGTACGACCTTTAGAAATGGGTGCATGGATTTGAAACGATGCAGTACCATGGTGCACCACTCTCCAGCGATGGTAAATCATTGACCAGCCACGGGGATCCCGTTTTTAAAGAAAAATTCCACGTGACGAAAAAACGAAGGGTAAAAAACTTCCATGACCCGATTGAGGTTTGGATAGGAATTTTTGGGTATGAAACTAACCAGCGACGGCTTAAAGCTGCCATAGCTGTAGAACTCACATATACCTTCGTTTTGACTGGTTATGGCTCCCGTAACTCTAAACGAGCCAAGAGTTATGGCCCTCCGAAGAATCGATATCCACAGGGTGCAACATCTACGGTGCAAGGTGCAACATCCGTCCAAAATGACGAAACTGTGCCGTACGACCTTTAGAAATGAGTGCATGGATTTGAAATATTGCAGTACCATGGTGCACCACACTCCAGCGATGGTAAATCATAGACCAGCCACGGGGATCCCGTTTTATAGAAAAAATCCACGTGACGAAAAAACGAAGGGTAAAAAACTTCCTTGACCCGATTGAGGTTCGGATAGGATTTTTTTGGTATGAAACTAACCAGTGACGGCTGAAAGCCATCATAGCTGTAGAAATCACAGATACCTTCGTTTTGACTGGTTATTGCTCCCGTAGCTCTAAACGAGCCAAGAGTTATGGCCCTCCGAATAGTCGATATCCATGGGGTGCAACAACTACGGTTCAAGGTGCAACATCCGTCCAAAATGACGAAACCGTGCCGTACGACCTTTAGAAATGGGTGCATGGATTTGAAACGGTGCAGTACCATGGTGCACCACTCTCCAGCGATGGTAAATCATTGACCAGCCACGGGGATCCCGTTTTTACAGAAAAAATCCACGTGACGAAAAAACGAAGGGTAAAAAACTTCCATGACCCGATTGAGGTTCGGATAGGATTTTTTGGGTATGAAACTAACCAGTGACGGCTGGAAGCGGTCATATCTATAGAACTCACAGATACCTTCGTTTTGACTGGTTATGGCTCCCGTAACTCTAAACGATCCAAATGTTATGGCCCTCCGAAGAATCGATTTCCACAGGGTGCAACATCTGCGGTGCAAGGTGCAACATCTGTCCAAAATGTCGAAACAGTGCCGCACGACCTTTAGAAATGAGTGCATGGATTTGAAACATTGCAGTACCATGGAGCACCACTCTCCAGCGATGGTAAATCACAGACCAGCCACGGGGATCCCGTTTTACGGAAAAAATCCACGCGACGAAAAAACGAAGGGTAAAAAACTTCCTTGACCCGATTGAGGTTCATATAGGATTTTTTGGGTATGAAACTAACCAGTGACTGTTGAAAGCGGTCATAGCTGTAGAACTCACATATACCTTCGTTTTGACTGGTTATGGCTCCCGTAACTCTAAAGGAGCCAAGAGTTATGGCCTTCCGAAGAATCGATATCCACAGGGTGCAACATCTACGGTGCAAGGTGCAACATCCGTCCAAAATGACGAAAATGTGTCGTACGACCTTTAGAAATGAGTGCATGGATTTGAAACATTACAGTACCATGGTGCATCACTCTCAAGCGATGGTAAATCATAGACCAGCCACGGGGATCCCGTTTTACAGAAAAAATTCACGTGACGAAAAAACGAAGGGTACAAAACTTCTTTGACCCGATTGAGGTTCGGATAGGAATTTTTGGGTATGAAACTAACCAGTGACGGCTGAAAGCCGTCATAGCTATAGAACTCACAGATACCTTCGTTTTGACTGGTTGTGGCTCCCGTAACTCTAAACGAGCCAAGAGTTATGGCCCTTCGAATAATCGATATCCATAGGGTGCAACATGTACGGTGCAAGGTGCAACATCCGTCCAAAAAGACGAAACCGTGCCGTACGACCTTTAGAAATGGGTGCATGGATTTGAAATGGTGCAGTACCATGGTGCACCACTCTCCAGCGATGGTAAATCATTGACCAGCCATGGGGATCCCGTTTTACAGAAAAAATCCACGTGACGAAAAAGCGATGGGTAAAAAACTTCCATGACCCGATTGAGGTTCGGATAGGATTTTTTGGGTATGAAACTAACCAGTGACGGCTGAAAGCCGCCATAGCTGTAGAACTCACAGATACCTTCGTTTTGACAGGTTATGGGTCCCGTAACTCTAAACGAGCCAAGAGTTATGGCCCTCCGAAGAATCGATATCCACAGGGTGCAACATCTACGGTGAAAGGTGCAACATCCGTCCAAAATGACGAAACAGTGCCGTACGACCTTTAAAAATGAGTGCATGGATTTGAAACATTGCAGTACCATGGTGCACCACTCTCCAGCGATGGTAAATCATAGACCAGCCACGGGGATCCCGTTTTACAGAAAAAATCAACGTGACGAAAAAACGAAGGGTAAAAAACTTCCTTGACCCGATTGAGGTTCGGTTAGGATTTTTTGGGTATGAAACTAACCAGTGATGGCTTAAAGCCACCATAGCTGTAGAACTCATAGATACCTTCGTTTTGACTGGCTATGGCTCCCGTAACTCTAAACGAGCCAAGAGTTATGGCCCTCCGAAGAATCGATATCCATAGGGTGCAACATCTACGGTGCAAGGTGCAACATCCGTCCAAAATGACGAAACAGTGCCGTACGACCTTTAGAAACGAGTGCATGAATTTGAAACATTGCAGTACCATGGTGCACCACTCTCCAGCGATGGTAAATCATAGACCAGCCACGGGGATCCCGTTTTATAGAAAAAATCCACGTGACGAAAAAACGAAGGGTAAAAAACTCCCTTGACCCGATTGAGGTTCGGATAGGATTTTTGGGTATGAAACTAACCAGTGACGGCTGAAAGTCTTCATAGCTGTAGAAATCACAGATACCTTCGTTTTGACTGGTTATGGCTCCAGTAGCTCTAAACGAGCCAAGAGTTATGGCCCTCCGAATAATCGATATCCATAGGGTGCAACATCTACGGTGCGAGGTGCAACCTCCGTCCAAAATGACGAAACTGTGCCGTACGACCTTTAGAAATGGGTGCGTGGATTTGAAACGATGCAGTACCATGGTGCACCACTCTCCAGCGATGGTAAATCATTGACCAGCCACGGGGATCCCGTTTTTAAAGAAAAATTCCACGTGACGAAAAAACGAAGGGTAAAAAACTTCCATGACCCGATTGAGTTTCGGATAGGATTTTTTGGGTATGAAACTAACCAGTGAAGGCTGAAAGCTGTCATAGCTGTAGAAATCACAGATACCTTCGTTTTGATTGGTTACGGCTCCCGTAACTCTAAACGAACCAAGAGTTATGGCCCTCCGAAGAATCGATATCCACAGGGTGCAACATCTACGGTGCAAGGTGCAACATCCGTCCAAAATGACGAAACAGTGCCGTACGACCTTTAGAAATGAGTGCATGGATTTGAAACATTGCAGTACCATGGTGCACCACTCTCCAGCGATGGTAAATCACAGACCAGCCACGGGGATCCCGTTTAACTGAAAAAATCCACGTGACGAAAAAACGAAGGGTAAAAAACTTCCTTGACCCGATTGAGATTCGGATAGGATTTTTTGGGTATGAAACTAACCAGTGACGGCTGAAAGCAGTCATAGCTGTAGAACTCACAGATACCTTCGTTTTGACTGGTTATGGCTCCCGTAACTCTAAAGGAGCCAAGAGTTATGGCCCTCCGAAGAATCAATATCCACAGGGTGCAACATCTACGGTGCAAGGTGCAACATCCGTCCAAAATGACGAAAATGTGTCGTACGACCTTTAGAAATGAGTGCATGGATTTGAAACATTGCAGTACCATGGTGCACCACTCTCGAGCGATGGTAAATCATAGACCAGCCACGGGGATCCCGTTTTACAGAAAAAATCCACGTGACGAGAAAACGAAGGGTACAAAACTTCCTTGACCCGATTGAGGTTCGGATAGGATTTTTTGGGTATGAAACTTACCAGTGACGGATGAAAGTTTTCATAGCTTTAGAATCACAGATACCTTCATTTTGACTGGTTATGGCACCCGTAACTCTAAACGAGCCAAGAGTTATGGCCCTTCGAATAATCGATATCCATAGGGTGCAACATGTACGGTGCAAGGTGCAACATCATTCCAAAATGACGAAACCGTGTCGTACGACCTTTAGAAATGGGTGCATGGATTTGAAACGGTGCAGTACCATGGTGCACCACTCTCCAGCGATGGTAAATCATTGACCAGCCACGGGGATCCCGTTTTACAGAAAAAATCCACGTGACGAAAAAACGAAGGGTAAAAAACTTCCATGACCCGATTGAGGTTCGGATAGGATTTTTTGGGTATGAAACTAACCAGTGACGGCTGAAAGCTGTCATAGCTGTAGAACTCACAGATACCTTCGTTTTGACTTGTTATGGCAACCGTAACTCTAAACGAGCCAAGAGTTATGGCCCTCCGAACAATCGATATCCATAGGGTGCAACATCTACGGTGCAAGGTGCAACATCCGTCCAAAATGACGAAACCGTGCCGTACGACCTTTAGAAATGGGTGCATGGATTTGAAACGGTGCAGTACCATGGTGAACCACTCTACAGCGATGCTAACTCATAGTCCAGCCACGGGGATCCCGTTCTACAGAAAAAAATCCACGTGACGAAAAATCGAAGGTAAAAAACTTCCATGACCCGATTGAGGTTCGGATAGGATTTTTTGGGTATGAAACTAACCAGTGACGGCTGAAAGCTGTCATAGCTGTAGAACTCGCAGATACCTTCGTTTTGACTAGTTATGGCTCCCGTAACTCTAAACGAGCCAAGAGTTATGGCCCTCCGAAGAATAGATTTCCATAGGGTGCAACATCTGCGGTGCAAGGTGCAACATCCGTCCGAAATGACGAAACAGTGTCGTACTACCTTTAGAAATGGGTGCATGGATTTGAAATGGTGCAGTACCTTGGTGCACCACTCTCCAGCGATGGTAACTCATAGACCAGCCACGGGGATCCCGTTTTATAGAAAAAATCCACGTGACGAAAAAACGAAGGGTAAAAAACTTCCTTGACCCGATTGAGGTTCGGATAGGATTTTTTGGGTATGAAACTAACCAGTGACGGCTGAAAGCTGTCATAGCTGTAGAACTCACAGATATCTTCGTTTAGACTGGTTATGGCTCCCGTAACTCTAAACGAGCCAAGAATTATGGCCCTCCGAATAATCGATATCCACTGGGTGCAACATCTACGGTGCTAGGTGCAACATCCGTCCAAAATGACGAAACAGTGCCGTACGACCTTTAGAAATGGGTGCATGGATTTGAAACGGTGCAGTACCATGGTGCACCACTCTCCAGCGATAGTAACTCATAGACCAGCCACGGGGATCCCGTTTTACAGAAAAAATCCACGTGACGAAAAAACGAAGGGTAAAAAACTTCCATGACCCGATTGAGGTTCGGATAGGATTTTTTGGGTATGAAACTAACCAGTGACTGATGAAAGCCGTCATAACTGTAGAACTTACAGGTACCTTCGTTTTGACTGGTTATGGCTCCCGTAACTCTAAACGAGCCAAGAGTTATGGCCCTCCGAAGAATCGATATCCACAGGGTGCAACATCTACGGTGAAAGGTGCAACATCCGTCCAAAATGACGAAACAGTGCCGTACGACCTTTAAAAATGAGTGCATGGATTTGAAACATTGCAGTACCATGGTGCACCACTCTCCAGCGATGGTAAATCATAGACCAGCCACGGGGATCCCGTTTTACAGTAAAAATCAACGTGACGAAAAAACGAAGGGTAAAAAACTTCCTTGACCCGATTGAGGTTCGGATAGGATTTTTTGGGTATGAAACTAACCAGTGACGGCTTAAAGCTGCCATAGCTGTAGAACTCACAGATACCTTCGTTTTGACTGGTTATGGCTCCCATAACTCTAAACGACCCAAGAGTTATGGCCCTCCGAAGAATCGATATCCACAGGGTGCAACATCTACGGTGCAAGGTGCAACATCCGTCCAAAATGACGAAACAGTGCCGTACGACCTTTAGAAATGAGTGCATGGATTTGAAACTTTGCAGTACCATGGTGCACCACTCTCCAGCGATGGTAAATCATAGA
This sequence comes from Allium cepa, assembly GCA_030765085.1. Classification (NCBI taxonomy): domain Eukaryota; kingdom Viridiplantae; phylum Streptophyta; class Magnoliopsida; order Asparagales; family Amaryllidaceae; genus Allium; species Allium cepa. The sequence continues at coordinate 27,341,160 of CM060943.1, read as the reverse complement.
CCAGCCACGGGAATCCCGTTTTATAGAAAAAATCCACGTGACGAAAAAACGAAGGGTAAAAAACTTCCTTGACCCGATTGAGGTTCGGATTGGATTTTTGGGTATGAAACTAACCAGTGACGGTTGAAAGCCTTTATAGCTGTAGAAATCATAGATACCTTCGTTTTGACTGGTTATGGCTCCCGTAGCTCTAAACGAGCCAAGAGTTATGGCCCTCCGAATAATCGATATCCATAGGGTGCAACATCTACGGTGCAAGGTGCAACATCCGTCCAAAATGACGAAACTGTGCGTACGACCTTTAGAAATGGGTGCATGGATTTGAAACGGTGTAGTACCATGGTGCACCACTCTCCAGCGATGGTAAATCATTGACCAGCCACGGGGATCCCCTTTTTACAGAAAATATCCACGTGACGAAAAAACGAAGGGTAAAAATCTTCCATGACCCGATTGAGGTTCGGATAGGATTTTTTTGGGTATGAAACTAACCAGTGACGGCTGAAAGCGGTCATAGCTGTAGAACTCACAGATACCTTCGTTTTGACTGGTTATGACTCCCGTAATTCTAAACGAGCAAAGAGTTATGGCCCTCCGAAGAATCGATATCCACAGGGTGCAACATCTACAGTGCAAGGTGCAACATCCGTCCAAAATGACGAAACAGTGCCGTACGACCTTTAGAAATGAGTGCATGGATTTGAAACATTGCAGTACCATGGTGCACCTCTCTCCAGCGATGGTAAATCACAGACCAGCCACAGGGATCCCGTTTTACAGAAAAAATCTACGTGACGAAAAAACGAAGGGTAAAAAACTTCCTTGACCCGATTGAGGTTCGGATAGGATTTTTTGGGTATGAAACTAACCAGTGACGGCTGAAAGCTGTCATAGCTGTAGAACTCACAGATACCTTCGTTTTGACTGGTTATGGCTCCCGTAACTCTAAAGGAGCCAAGAGTTATGGCCCTCCGAAGAATCAATATCCACAGGGTGCAACATTTACGGTGCAAGGTGCAACATCCGTCCAAAATGACGAAACTGTGTCGTACGACCTTTAGAAATGCGTGCATGGATTTGAAACATTGCAGTACCATGGTGCACCACTATCAAGCGATGGTAAATCATAGACTAGCCACGGGGATCCCGTTTTACAGAAAAAATCCACGTGACGAAAAAACAAAGGGTAAAAAACATCCTTGACCCGATTGAGGTTCGGATAGGATTTTTTGGGTATGAAACTAACCAGGGACGGCTGAAAGCCGTCATAGATGTAGAACTCACAAATACCTTCGTTTTAACTGGTTGTGGCTCCCGTAAATCTAAACAAGCCAAGAGTTATGGCCCTCCGAATAATCGATATCCATAGGGTGCAACATCTACGGTGCAAGGTGCAACATCCGTCCAAAAAGACGAAACCGTGCCGTACGACCTTTAGAAATGGGTGCATGGATTTGAAACGATGCAGTACCATGGTGCACCACTCTGCAGCGATGGTAAATCATTGACCAGCCACGGGGATCCCGTTTTACAGAAAAAATCCACGTGACGAAAAAACGAAGGGTAAAAAACTTCCATGACCCGATTGAGGTTCGGATAGGATTTTTTGGGTATGAAACTAACCAGTGACGGTTGAAAGCGGTCATAGCTGTAGAACTCACAGATACCTTCGTTTTGACCTGTTATGGCTCCCGTAAATTTAAACGAGCCAAGAGTTATGGCCCTCCGAACAATCGATATCCATAGGGTGCAACATCTACGGTGCAAGGTGCAACATCCGTCCAAAATGACGAAACAGTGTCGTACGACCTTTAGAAATGGGTGCATGGATTTGAAATGGTGCAGTACCATGGTGCACCACTCTCCAGCGATGGTAAATCATAGACCAGCCACGGGGATCCCGTTTTACAGAAAAATCCACGTGACGAAAAAACGAAGGGTAAAAAACTTCCTTGACCCGATTGAGGTTCGGATAGGAATTTTTGGGTATGAAACTAACCAGTGACGGCTTAAAGCTGCCATAGCTGTAGAACTCACAGATACCTTCGTTTTGACGGGTTATGGCTCCCGTAACTCTAAACGAGCCAAGAGTTATGGCCCTCCGAAGAATCGATATCCACAGGGTGCAACATCTACGGTGCAAGGTGCAACATCCGTCCAAAATGACGAAAATGTGCCGTACGACCTTTAGAAATGAGTGCGTGGATTTGAAACATTGCAGTACCATGGTGCACCACTCTATAGCGATGGTAAATCATAGACCAGCCACGGGGATCCCGTTTTATAGAAAAAATCCACGTGACGAAAAAACAAAGGGTAAAAAACTTCCTTGACCCGATTGAGGTTCGGATAGGATTTTTTGGGTATGAAACTAACCAGTGACGGCTGAAAGCGGTCATATCTGTAGAACTCACAGATACCTTCGTTTTGACTGGTTATGACTCCCGTAACTCTAAACGAGCCAAGAGTTATGGCCCTCCGAATAATCGTTATCCACTGGGTGCAACATCTGCGGTGCAAGGTGCAACATCCGTCCAAAATGACGAAACAGTGCCGTACGACCTTTAGAAATGAGTGCATGGATTTCAAACGGTGCAGTACCATGGTGAACCACTCTCCAGCGATGGTAACTCATAGACCAGCCACGGGGATCCCGTTTTACATAAAAAATCCACGTGACGAAAAAACGAAGGGTAAAAAACTTCCATGACCCGATTGAGTTTCGGATAGGATTTTTTGGGTATGAAACTAACCAGTGACGGCTGAAAGCCATCATAGCTGTAGAACTCATACATACCTTCGTTTTGACTGGTTATGGCTCCCGTAACTCTAAACGAGCCGAGAGTTATGGCCCTCCGAAGAATCGATTTCCACAGGGTGCAACATCTGCGGTGCAAGGTGCAACATCCGTCCAAAATGACGAAACAGTGCCGTACGACCTTTAGAAATGTGTGCATGGATTTGAAACATTGCAGTACCATGGTCCACCACTCTCCAGATATGGAAAATCATAGACCAGCCACGGGGATCCCGTTTTACAGAAAAAATCCACGTGACGAAAAAACGAAGCGTAAAAAACTTACTTGACCCGATTAAGGTTCAGATAGGATTTTTTGGGTATGAAACTAACCAGTGACGGCTGAAAGCAGTCACAGCTGTAGAACTCACAGATACCTTCGTTTTTGACTGGTTATGGCTCTCGTAACTCTAAACGAGCAAAGAGTTATGGCCCTCCGAAGAATCGATATCCGCAGGGTGCAACATCTACGGTGAAAGGTGCAACATCCGTCCATAATGAAGAAACAGTGCCGTACGACCTTTAAAAATGAGTGCATGGATTTGAAACACTGCAGTACCATGGTGCACCACTCTCCAGCGATGGTAAATCATAGACCAGCCACGGGGATCCCGTTTTACAGAAAAAATCAACGTGACGAAAAAACGAAGGGTAAAAAACTTCCTTGACCCGATTGAGGTTCGGTTAGGATTTTTTGGGTATGAAACTAACCAGTGATGGCTTAAAGCCACCATAGCTGTAGAACTCATAGATACCTTCGTTTTGACTGGTTATGGCTCCCGTAACTCTAAACAAGCCAAGAGTTATAGCCCTCCGAAGAATCGATATCCACAGGGTGCAACATCTACGGTGCAAGGTGCAACATCCGTCCAAAATGACGAAACAGTGCCGTACGACCTTTAGAAATAAGTGCATGGATTTGAAACATTGCAGTACCATGGTGCACCACTCTCCAGCGATGGTAAATCATAGACCAGCCACGGGGATCCCGATTTATAGAAAAAATCCACGTGACGAAAAAACGAAGGGTAAAAAACTTCCTTGACCCGATTGAGGTTCAGATAGGATTTTTGGGTATGAAACTAACCAGTGACGGCTGAAAGCCTTCATAGCTGTAGAAATCACAGATACCTTCGTTTTGACTGGTTATGGCTCCCATAGCTCTAAACGAGCCAAGAGTTATGGCCCTCCGAATAATCGATATCCATAGGGTGCAACATCTACGGTGCAAGGTGCAACATCCGTCCAAAATGACGAAACTGTGCCGTACGACCTTTAGAAATGGGTGCATGGATTTGAAACGATGTAGTACCATGGTGCACCACTCTCCAGCGATGGTAAATCATTGACCAGCCACGGGGATCCCGTTTTTAAAGAAAAATTCCACGTGACGAAAAAACGAAGGGTAAAAAACTTCCATGACCCGATTGAGTTTCGGATAGGATTTTTTGGGTATGAAACTAACCAGTGAAGACTGAAAGCTGTCATAGCTGTAGAAATCACAGATACCTTCGTTTTGACAGGTTACGGCTCCCGTAACTCTAAACGAGCCAAGAGTTATGGCCCTCCGAAGAATCGATATCCACAGGGTGCAACATCTACGGTGCAAGGTGCAACATCCGTCCAAAATGACGAAACAGTGCCGTACGACCTTTAGAAATGAGTGCATGGATTTGAAACATTGCAGTACCATGGTGCACCACTCTCCAGCGATGGTAAATCACAGACCAGCCACGGGGATCCCGTTTAACTGAAAAAATCCACGTGACGAAAAAACGAAGGGTAAAAAACTTCCTTGACCCGATTGAGGTTCGGATAGGATTTTTTGGGTATGAAACTAACCAGTGACGGCTGAAAGCAGTCATAGCTGTAGAACTCACAGATACCTTCGTTTGACTGGTTATGGCTCCCGTAACTCTAAAGGAGCCAAGAGTTATGGCCCTCCGAAGAATCGATATCCACAGGGTGCAACATCTACGGTGCAAGGTGCAACATCCGTCCAAAATGACGGAAATGTATCGTACGACCTTTAGAAATGAGTGCATGGATTTGAAACATTGCAGTACCATGGTGCGCCACTCTCAAGCGATGGTAAATCATAGACCAGCCACGGGGATCCCGTTTTACAGAAAAAATCCACGTGACGAAAAAACGAAGGGTACAAAACTTCCTTGACCCGATTGAGGTTCGGATAGGATTTTTTGGGTATGAAACTTACCAGTGACGGCTGAAAGCTGTCATAGCTTTAGAATCACAGATACCTTCGTTTTGACTGGTTATGGCTCCCGTAACTCTAAACGAGCCAAGAGTTATGGCCCTCCGAACAATCGATATCCATAGGGTGCAACATCTACGGTGCAAGGTGCAACATCCGTCCAAAATGACGAAACTGTGTCGTACGACCTTTAGAAATGGGTGCATGGATTTGAAATGGTGCAGTACCATGGTGCACCACTCTCCAGTGATGGTAAATCATAAACCAGCCACGGGGATCCCGTTTTACAGAAACAATCCACGTGACGAAAAAACGAAGGGTAAAAAACTTCCTCGACCCGATTGAGGTTCGGATAGGAATTTTTGGGTATGAAACTAACCAGTGACGGCTTAAAGCTGCCATAGCTGTAGAACTCACAGATACCTTCGTTTTGACTGGTTATGGCTCCCGTAACTCTAAACGAGCCAAGAGTTATGGCCCTCCGAAGAATCGATATCCACAGGGTGCAACATCCACGGTGCAAGGTGCAACATCCGTCCAAAATGACGAAACTGTGCCGTACGACCTTTAGAAATGAGTGCGTGGATTTGAAACATTGTAGTACCATGGTGCACCACTGTATAGCGATGGTAAATCATAGACCAGCCACGGGGATCCCAGTTTATAGAAAAAATCCACGTGACGAAAAAACGAAGGGTAAAAAACTTCCTTGACCCGATTGAGTTTCGGATAGGATTTTTTGGGTATGAAACTAACCAGTTACGGCTGAAAGCCGTCATAGCTGTAGAAATCAGAGATACCTTCGTTTTGACTGGTTGTGGCTCCCGTAACTCTAAACGAGCCAAGAGTTATGGCCCTCCGAAGAATCGATATCCACAGGGTGCGACATCTACGGTGCAAGGTGCAACATCCGTCAGAAATGACGAAACAGTGCCGTACGACCTTTAGAAATGAGTGCATGGATTTGAAACATTGCAGTACCATGGTGCACCACTCTCCAGCGATGGTAAATCACAGACCAGCCACGGGGATCCCGTTTAACTGAAAAAATCCACGTGACGAAAAAACGAAGGGTAAAAAACTTCCTTGACCCGATTGAGGTTCGGATAGGATTTTTTGGGTATGAAACTAACCAGTGACGGCTGAAAGCAGTCATAGCTGTAGAACTCACAAATACCTTCGTTTGACTTGTTATGGCTCCCGTAACTCTAAAGGAGCCAAGAGTTATGGCCCTCCGAAGAATCGATATCCACAGGGTGCAACATCTACGGTGCAAGGTGCAACATCCGTCCAAAATGACGGAAATGTGTCGTACGACCTTTAGAAATGAGTGCATGGATTTGAAACATTGCAGTACCATGGTGCACCACTCTCAAGCGATGGTAAATCATAGACCAGCCACGGGGATCCCGTTTTACAGAAAAAATCCACGTGACGAAAAAACGAAGGGTACAAAACTTCCTTGACCCGATTGAGGTTCTGATAGGATTTTTTGGGTATGTAACTTACCAGTGACGGCTGAAAGCTGTCATAGCTTTAGAATCACAGATACCTTCGTTTTGACTGGTTATGGCTCCCGTAACTCTAAACGAGCCAAGAGTTATGGCCCTTCGAATAATCGATATCCATAGGGTGTAACATGTACGGCGCAAGGTGCAACATCCGTCCAAAAAGACGAAACTGTGCCGTACGACCTTTAGAAATGGGTGCATGGATTAGAAACGGTGCAGTACCATGGTGCACCACTCTCCAGCGATGGTAAATCATTGACCAGCCACGGGGATCCCGTTTTACAGAAAAAATCCACGTGACGAAAAAACGAAGGGTAAAAAACTTCCATGACCCGATTGAGGTTCAGATAGGATTTTTTGGGTATGAAACTAACCAGTGACGGCTGAAAGCGGTCATAGTTGTAGAACTCACAGATACCTTCGTTTTGACTTGTTATGGCTCCCGTAACTTTAAACGAGCCAAGAGTTATGGCCCTCCGAACAATCGATATCCATAGGGTGCAACATCTACGGTGCAAGGTGCAACATCCGTCCAAAATGACGAAACAGTGTCGTACGACCTTTAGAAATGGGTGCATGGATTTGAAATGGTGCAGTACCATGGTGCACCACTCTCCAGTGATGGTAAATCATAAACCAGCCACGGGGATCCCGTTTTACAGAAACAATCCACGTGACGAAAAAACGAAGGGTAAAAAACTTCCTCGACCCGATTGAGGTTCGGATAGGAATTTTTGGGTATGAAACTAACCAGTGACGGCTTAAAGCTGCCATAGCTGTAGAACTCACAGATACCTTCGTTTTGACTGGTTATGGCTCCCGTAACTCTAAACGAGCCAAGAGTTATGGCCCTCTGAAGAATCGATATCCACAGGGTGCAACATCCACGGTGCAAGGTGCAACATCCGTCCAAAATGACGAAACTGTGCCGTACGACCTTTAGAAATGAGTGCGTGGATTTGAAACATTGTAGTACCATGGTGCACCACTCTATAGCGATGGTAAATCATAGACCAGCCACGGGGATACCATTTTATAGAAAAAATCCACGTGACGAAAAAACGAAGGGTAAAAAACTTCCTTGACCCGATTGAGGTTCGGATAGGATTTTTTGGGTATGAAACCAACCAGTTACGGCTGAAAGCCATCATAGCTGTAGAAATCACAGATACCTTCGTTTTGACTGGTTGTGGCTCCCGTAACTCTAAACGAGCCAAGAGTTATGGCCCTCCGAAGAATCGATATCCACAGGGTGCGACATCTACGGTGCAAGGTGCAACATCCGTCAGAAATGACGAAACAGTGCCGTACGACCTTTAGAAATAAGTGCATGGATTTGAAACATTGCAGTATCATGGTGCACCACTCTCCAGCGATGGTAAATCATAGACCAGCTACGGGGATCCCGTTTTAAAGAAAAAATCCACGTGACGAAAAAATGAAGGGTAAAAAACTTCCTTGACCCGATTGAGGTTCGGATAGGATTTTTTGGGTATGAAACTAACCAGTGACGGCTGAAAGCGGTCATAGCTGTAGAACTCACAGATACCTTCATTTTGACTGGTTATGGATCCCGTAACTCTAAACTAGCCAAGAGTTATGGCCCTCCGAAGAATCGATTTCCACAGGGTGCAACATCTGGGGTGCAAGGTGCAACATCCGTCCAAAATGACGAAACAGTGCCGTACGACCTTTAGAAATGAGTGCATGGATTTGAAACATTGCAGTACCATGGTGCACCACTCTCCAGCGATGGTAAATCATAGACCAGCCAAGGGGATCCCGTTTTACAGAAAAAATCCACGTGACGAAAATCGAAGGGTAAAAAACTTCCTTGACCTGATTGAGGTTCGGATAGGAATTTTTGGGTATGAAACTAAACAACGACGGCTTAAAGCTGCCATAGCTGTAGAACTCACAGATACCTTCATTTTGACTGGTTATGGCTCCCGTAACTCTAAACGAGACAAGAGTTATGGCCCTCCGAAGAATCGATATCCACAGGGTGCAACATCTACGGTGCAAGGTGCAACATCCGTCCAAAATGACGAAACAGTGACGTACGACCTTTAGAAATGAGTGCATGGATTTGAAACATTGCAGTACCATGGTGTACCACTCTCCAGCGATGGTAAATCATAGACCAGCCACGGGGATCCCGTTTTATAGAAAAAATCCACGTGACGAAAAAACGAAGGGTAAAAACTTCCTTGACCCGATTGAGGTTCGGATAGGATTTTTTGGGTATGAAACTAACCAGTTACGGATGAAAGATGCATAGCTGTAGAACTCACAGATACCTTCGCTTTGACTTGTTATGGCTCCCGTAATTCCAAACGAGCCAAGAGTTATGGCCCTCCGAAAAATCGATTTCCACAGGGTGCAACATCTGCGGTGCAAGGTGCAACATCCGTCCAAAATGACGAAACAGTGCCGTACGACCTTTAGAAATGAGTGCATGGATTTGAAACATTGCAGTACCATGGTGCACCACTCTCCAGCGATGGTAAATCATAGACCAGCCACGGGGATCCTGTTTTACAGAAAAAATCCACGTGACGAAAAAACGAAGGGTAAAAAACTTACTTGACCTGATTGAGGTTCAGATAGGATTTTTTGGGTATGAAACTAACCAGTGACGGCTTAAAGCCGTCATAGCTGTAGAAATCACAGATACCTTCGTTTTGACTGGTTGTGGCTCCCGTAACTCTAAACGAGCCAAGAGTTATGGCCCTCCGAAGAATCGATATCCACAGGGTGCGACATCTACGATGCAAGGTGCAACATCCGTCCAAAATGACGAAACAGTGTCGTACGACCTTTAGAAATGAGTGCATGGATTTGAAACATTGCAGTACCATGGTGCACCACTCTCCAGCGATGGTAAATCATAGACCAGCCAGGGGGATCCCGTTTTACAGAAAAAATCCACGTGACGAAAATCGAAGGGTAAGAAACTTCCTTGACCCGATTGAGGTTCGGATAGGATTTTTTGGGTATGAAACTAACCAGTGACGGCTGAAAGCTATCATAGCTGTAGAACTCACAGATACCTTCGTTTTGACTGGTTATGAATCCCGTAACTCTAAACGAGCCAAAAGTTATGACCCTCCGAAGAATCGATTTCCACAGGGTGCAACATCTGCGGTGCAAGGTGCAACATCCGTCCAAAATGACGAAACAGTGTCGTACGACCTTTAGAAATGAGTGCATGGATTTGAAACATTGCAGTACCATGGTGCACCACTCTCCAGCGATGGTAAATCATAGACCAGCCACGGGGATCCCGTTTTATAGAAAAAATCCACGTGACGAAAAAACGAAGGGTAAAAAACTTCCTTGACCCGATTGAGGTTCAGATAGGATTTTTTGGGTATGAAACTAACCAGTGACGGCTGAAAGCTATCATAGCTGTAGAACTCACAGATACCTTCGTTTTGACTGGTTATGTCTCCCGTAACTCTAAACGATCCAAGAGTTATGGCCCTCCGAAGAATCGATTTCCACAGGGTGCAACATCTGCGGTGCAAGGTGCAACATCCGTCCAAAATGACGAAACAGTGCCGTACGACCTTTAGAAATGAGTGCATGAATTTGAAACATTGCAGTACCATGGTGTACCACTCTCCAGCGATGGTAAATCATAGACCAGCCAGGGGGATCCCGTTTTACAGAAAAAATCCACGTGACGAAAATCGAAGGGTAAGAAACTTCCTTGACCTGATTGAGGTTCGGATAGGAATTTTTGGGTATGAAACTAACCAGTGACGGCTTAAAGCTGCCATAGCTATAGAACTCACAGATACCTTCGTTTTGACTAGTTATGGCTCCCGTAACTCAAAACGAGCCAAGAGTTATGGCCCTCCGAAGAATCGATATCACAGGGTGCAACATCTACGGTGCAAGGTGCAACATCCGTCCAAAATGACGAAATAGTGCCGTACGACCTTTAGAAATGAGTGCATTGATTTGAAACATTGCAGTACCATGGTGCACCACTCTCCAGCGATGGCAAATCACAGACCACGGGGATCCCGTTTTACAGAAAAAATCCACGTGACGAAAAAACGAAGGTTAAAAAACTTCCTTGACCCGGTTGAGGTTCAGATAGGATTTTTTGGGTATGAAACTAACCAGTGACGGCTGAAAGCTGTCGTAGCTGTAGAACTCACAGATACCTTCGTTTTGACTGGTTATGGCTCCCGTAACTCTAAAGGAGCCAAGAGTTATGGCCCTCCGAAGAATCGATATCCACAGGGTGCAACATTTACGGTGCAAGGTGCAACATCCGTCCAAAATGACGAAACTGTGTCGTACGACCTTTAGAAATGAGTGCATGGATTTGAAACATTGCAGTACCATGGTGCACCACTATCAAGCGATGGTAAATCATAGACCAGCCACGGGGATCCCGTTTTACAGAAAAAATCCACGTGACGAAAAAACGAAGGGTAAAAAACTTCCTTGACCCGATTGAGGTTCGGATAGGATTTATTGGGTATGAAACAAACCAGGGACGGCTGAAAGCCGTCACAGATGTAGAACTCACAAATACCTTCGTTTTGACTGGTTGTGGCTCCCGTAACTCTAAACGAGCCAAGAGTTATGGCCCTCCGAATAATCTATATCCATAGGGTGCAACATCTACGGTGCAAGGTGCAACATCCGTCCAAAAGGACGAAACCGTGCCGTACGACCTTTAGAAATGGGTGCATGGATTTGAAACGATGCACTACCATGGTGCACCACTCTCCAGCGATGGTAAATCATTGACCAGCCACGGGGATCCCGTTTTACAGAAAAAATCCACGTGACGAAAAAACGAAGGGTAAAAAACTTCCATGACCCGATTGAGGTTCGGATAGGATTTATTGGGTATGAAACAAACCAGGGACGGCTGAAAGCCGTCACAGATGTAGAACTCACAAATACCTTCGTTTTGACTGGTTGTGGCTCCCGTAACTCTAAACGAGCCAAGAGTTATGGCCCTCCGAACAATCGATATCCATAGGGTGCAACATCTACGGTGCAAGGTGCAACATCCGTCCAAAATGACGAAACAGTGTCGTACGACCTTTAGAAATGGGTGCATGGATTTGAAATGGTGCAGTACCATGGTGCACCACTCTCCAGTGATGGTAAATCATAGACCAGCCACGGGGATCCCGTTTTACAGAAAAAATCCACGTGACGAAAAAACGAAGGTTAAAAAACTTCCTTGACCCGAATGAGGTTCGGATAGGAATTTTTGGGTATGAAACTAACCAGTGACGGCTTAAAGCTGCCATAGCTGTAGAACTCACAGATACCTTCGTTTTGACTGGTTATGGCTCCCGTAACTCTAAACGAGCCAAGAGTTATGGCCCTCCGAAGAATCGATATCCACAGGGTGCAACATCTACGGTGCAAGGTGCAACATCCGTCCAAAATGACGAAACTGTGCCGTATGACCTTTAGAAATTAGTGCGTGGATTTAAAACATTGCAGTACCATGGTGCACCACTCTATAGCGATGGTAAATCATAGACCAGCCACGGGGATCCCGTTTTATAGAAAAAATCCACGTGACGAAAAAACAAAGGGTAAAAAACTTCCTTGACCCGATTGAGGTTCGGATAGGATTTTTTGGGTATGAAACTAACCACTGACGGTTGAAAGCTGTCATAGCTGTAGAACTCACAGATACCTTCGTTTTGACTGGTTATGACTGCCGTAACTCTAAACGAGCCAAGAGTTATGGCCCTCCGAATAATCGATATCCACTGGGTGCAACATCTACGGTGCAAGGTGCAACATCCGTCCAAAATGACGAAACAGTGCCGTACGACCTTTAGAAATGGGTGCATGGATTTGAAACGATGCAGTACCATGGTGAACCACTGTCCAGCGATGGTAACTCATAGACCTGCCACGGGGATCCCGTTTGACATAAAAAATCCACGTGACGAAAAAACGAAGGGTAAAAAACTTCCACGACCCGATTGAGTTTCGGATAGGATTTTTTGGGTATGAAACTAACCAGTGACGGCTGAAAGCCATCATAGCTGTAGAACTCATAGATAGCTTCGTTTTGACTGGTTATGGCTCCCGTAACTCTAAACAAGCCAAGAGTTATGGCCCTCCGAAGAATCGATTTCCACAGGGTGCAACATCTACGATGCAAGGTGCAACATCCGTCCAAAATGACGAAACAGTGCCGTACGACCTTTAGAAATGGGTGTATGGATTTGAAACGTCGCAGTACCATGGTGAACCACTTTCCAGTGATGGAAAATCATAGACCAGCCACGGGGATCCCGTTTTACAGAAAAAATCCACGTGACGAAAAAACGTAGGGTAAAAAACTTACTTGACCCGATTGAGGTTCAGATAGGATTTTTTGGGTATGAAACTAACCAGTGACGGCTAAAAGCCGTCATAGATGTAGAAATCACAGATACCTTCGTTTTGACTGGTTGTGGCTCCCGTAACTCTAAACGAGCCAAGAGTTATGGCCCTCCGAAGAATCGATATCCACAGGGTGCGACATCTACGGTGCAAGGTGCAACATCCGTCCAAAATGACGAAACAGTGCCGTACGACCTTAAGAAATGAGTGCATGGATTTGAAACATTGCAGTACCATGGTGCACCACTCTCCAGCGATGGTAAATCATAGACCAGCTACGGGGATCCCGTTTTATAGAAAAAGTCCACGTGACGAAAAAACGAAGGGTAAAAAACTTCCTTGACCCGATCGAGGTTCGGATTGGATTTTTTGGGTATGAAACTAACCAGTGACGGCTGAAAGCTATCATAGCTGTAGAACTCACAGATACCTTCGTTTGGACTGGTTATGGATCCCGTAACTCTAAACGAGCCAAGAGTTATGGCCCTCCGAAGAATCGATTTCCACAGGGTGCACCATCTTCGGTGCAAGGTGCAACATCCGTCCAAAATGATGAAACAGTGTCGTACGACCTTTAGAAATGAGTGCATGGATTTGAAACATTGCAGTACCATGGTGCACCACTCTCCAGCGATGGTAAATCATAGACCAGCCAAGGGGATCCCGTTTTACAGAAAAATCCACGTGACGAAAATCGAAGGGTAAAAACTTCCTTGACCTGATTGAGGTTCGGATAGGAATTTTTGGGTATGAAACTAACCAGTGACGGCTTAAAGCTGCCATAGCTGTAGAACTCACAGATACCTTCGTTTTGACTGGTTATGGCTCCCGTAACTCTAAACGATCCAAGAGTTATGGCCCTCCGAAGAATCGATATCCACAGGGTGCAACATCTACGGTGCAAGGTGCAACATGTGTCCAAAATGACGAAACAGTGTCGTACGACCTTTAGAAATGAGTGCATGGATTTGAAACATTGCAGTACCATGGTGTACCACTCTCCAGCGATGGTAAATCATAGACCAGCCACGGGGATCCCATTTTATAGAAAAAATCCACGTGACGAAAAAACGAAGGGTAAAAAACTTCCTTGACCCGATTGAGGTTCGGATAGGATTTTTTGGGTATGAAACTGACCAGTTACGGCTGAAAGCTGTCATAGCTGTAGAACTCACAGATACCTTCGTTTTGACTGGTTATGGCTCCCGTAACTCTAAACGAGCCAAGAGTTATGGCCCTCCGAAGAATCAATTTCCACAGGGTGCAACATCTGCGGTGCAGGGTGCAACATCTGCGGTGCAGGGTGCAACATCTGCAGTGCAGGGTGCAACATCTGCGGTGCAAGGTGCAACATCCGTCCAAAATGACGAAACAGTGCCGTACGACCTTTAGAAATGAGTGCATGGATTTGAAACATTGCAGTACCATGGTGCACCACTCTCCAGCGATGGTAAATCATAGACCAGCCAAGGGGATCCCGTTTTACAGAAAAAATCCACGTGACGAAAATCGAAGGGTAAAAAACTTCCTTGACCTGATTGAGGTTCGGATAGGAATTTTTGGGTATGAAACTAAACAACGACGGCTTAAAGCTGCCATAGCTGTAGAACTCACAGATACCTTCATTTTGACTGGTTATGGCTCCCGTAACTCTAAACGAGACAAGAGTTATGGCCCTCCGAAGAATCGATATCCACAGGGTGCAACATCTACGGTGCAAGGTGCAACATCCGTCCAAAATGACGAAACAGTGACGTACGACCTTTAGAAATGAGTGCATGGATTTGAAACATTGCAGTACCATGGTGTACCACTCTCCAGCGATGGTAAATCATAGACCAGCCACGGGGATCCCGTTTTATAGAAAAAATCCACGTGACGAAAAAACGAAGGGTAAAATCTTCCTTGACCCGATTGAGGTTCGGATAGGATTTTTTGGGTATGAAACTAACCAGTTACGGATGAAAGATGTCATAGCTGTAGAACTCACAGATACCTTCGCTTTGACTTGTTATGGCTCCCGTAATTCCAAACGAGCCAAGAGTTATGGCCCTCCGAAAAATCGATTTCCACAGGGTGCAACATCTGCGGTGCAAGGTGCAACATCCGTCCAAAATGACGAAACAGTGCCGTACGACCTTTAGAAATGAGTGCATGGATTTGAAACATTGCAGTACCATGGTGCACCACTCTCCAGCGATGGTAAATCATAGACCAGCCACGGGGATCCTGTTTTACAGAAAAAATCCACGTGACGAAAAAACGAAGGGTAAAAAACTTACTTGACCTGATTGAGGTTCAGATAGGATTTTTTGGGTATGAAACTAACCAGTGACGGCTTAAAGCCGTCATAGCTGTAGAAATCACAGATACCTTCGTTTTGACTGGTTGTGGCTCCCGTAACTCTAAACGAGCCAAGAGTTATGGCCCTCCGAAGAATCGATATCCACAGGGTGCGACATCTACGGTGCAAGGTGCAACATCCGTCCAAAATGACGAAACAGTGTCGTACGACCTTTAGAAATGAGTGCATGGATTTGAAACATTGCAGTACCATGGTGCACCACTCTCCAGCGATGGTAAATCATAGACCAGCCAGGGGGATCCCGTTTTACAGAAAAAATCCACGTGACGAAAATCGAAGGGTAAGAAACTTCCTTGACCCGATTGAGGTTCGGATAGGATTTTTTGGGTATGAAACTAACCAGTGACTGCTGAAAGCTATCATAGCTGTAGAACTCACAGATACCTTCGTTTTGACTGGTTATGAATCCCGTAACTCTAAACGAGCCAAAAGTTATGACCCTCCGAAGAATCGATTTCCACAGGGTGCAACATCTGCGGTGCAAGGTGCAACATCCGTCCAAAATGACGAAACAGTGTCGTACGACCTTTAGAAATGAGTGCATGGATTTGAAACATTGCAGTACCATGGTGCACCACTCTCCAGCGATGGTAAATCATAGACCAGCCACGGGGATCCCGTTTTATAGAAAAAATCCACGTGACGAAAAAACGAAGGGTAAAAAACTTCCTTGACCCGATTGAGGTTCAGATAGGATTTTTTGGGTATGAAACTAACCAGTGACGGCTGAAAGCTATCATAGCTGTAGAACTCACAGATACCTTCGTTTTGACTGGTTATGTCTCCCGTAACTCTAAACGATCCAAGAGTTATGGCCCTCCGAAGAATCGATTTCCACAGGGTGCAACATCTGCGGTGCAAGGTGCAACATCCGTCCAAAATGACGAAACAGTGCCGTACGACCTTTAGAAATGAGTGCATGAATTTGAAACATTGCAGTACCATGGTGCACCACTCTCCAGTGATGGTAAATCATAGACCAGCCAGGGGGATCCCGTTTTACAGAAAAAATCCACGTGACGAAAATCGAAGGGTAAGAAACTTCCTTGACCTGATTGAGGTTCGGATAGGAATTTTTGGGTATGAAACTAACCAGTGACGGCTTAAAGCTGCCATAGCTGTAGAACTCACAGATACCTTCGTTTTGACTGGTTATGGCTCCCGTAACTCAAAACGAGCCAAGAGTTATGGCCCTCCGAAGAATCGATATACACAGGGTGCAACATCTACGGTGCAAGGTGCAACATCCGTCCAAAATGACGAAATAGTGCCGTACGACCTTTAGAAATGAGTGCATTGATTTGAAACATTGCAGTACCATGGTGCACCACTCTCCAGCGATGGCAAATCACAGACCACGGGGATCCCGTTTTACAGAAAAAATCCACGTGACGAAAAAACGAACGTTAAAAAACTTCCTTGACCCGGTTGAGGTTCAGATAGGATTTTTTGGGTATGAAACTAACCAGTGACGGCTGAAAGCTGTCGTAGCTGTAGAACTCACAGATACCTTCGTTTTGACTGGTTATGGCTCCCGTAACTCTAAAGGAGCCAAGAGTTATGGCCCTCCGAAGAATCGATATCCACAGGGTGCAACATTTACGGTGCAAGGTGCAACATCCGTCCAAAATGACGAAACTGTGTCGTACGACCTTTAGAAACGAGTGCATGGATTTGAAACATTGCAGTACCATGGTGCACCACTATCAAGCGATGGTAAATCATAGACCAGCCACGGGGATCCCGTTTTACAGAAAAAATCCACGTGACGAAAAAACGAAGGGTAAAAAACTTCCTTGACCCAATTGAGGTTCGGATAGGATTTATTGGGTATGAAACAAACCAGGGACGGCTGAAAGCCGTCACAGATGTAGAACTCACAAATACCTTCGTTTTGACTGGTTGTGGCTCCCGTAACTCTAAACGAGCCAAGAGTTATGGCCCTCCGAATAATCTATATCCATAGGGTGCAACATCTACGGTGCAAGGTGCAACATCCGTCCAAAAGGACGAAACCGTGCCGTACGACCTTTAGAAATGGGTGCATGGATTTGAAACGATGCACTACCATGGTGCACCACTCTCCAGCGATGGTAAATCATTGACCAGCCACGGGGATCCCGTTTTACAGAAAAAATCCACGTGACGAAAAAACGAAGGGTAAAAAACTTCCATGACCCGATTGAGGTTCGGATAGGATTTTTTGGGTATGAAACTAACCAGTGACGGCTGAAAGCGGTCATAGTTGTAGAACTCACAGATACCTTCGTTTTGACTTGTTATGGCTCCCGTAACTTTAAACGAGCCAAGAGTTATGGCCCTCCGAACAATCGATATCCATAGGGTGCAACATCTACGGTGCAAGGTGCAACATCCGTCCAAAATGACGAAACAGTGTCGTACGACCTTTAGAAATGGGTGCATGGATTTGAAATGGTGCAGTACCATGGTGCACCACTCTCCAGCGATGGTAAATCATAGACCAGCCACGGGGATCCCGTTTTACAGAAAAAATCCACGTGACGAAAAAACGAAGGTTAAAAAACTTCCTTGACCCGAATGAGGTTCGGATAGGAATTTTTGGGTATGAAACTAACCAGTGACGGCTTAAAGCTGCCATAGCTGTAGAACTCACAGATACCTTCGTTTTGACTGGTTATGGCTCCCGTAACTCTAAACGAGCCAAGAGTTATGGCCCTCCGAAGAATCGATATCCACAGGGTGCAACATCTACGGTGCAAGGTGCAACATCCGTCCAAAATGACGAAACTGTACCGTATGACCTTTAGAAATTAGTGCGTGGATTTAAAACATTGCAGTACCATGGTGCACCACTCTATAGCGATGGTAAATCATAGACCAGCCACGGGGATCCCGTTTTATAGAAAAAATCCACGTGACGAAAAAACAAAGGGTAAAAAACTTCCTTGACCCGATTGAGGTTCGGATAGGATTTTTTGGGTATGAAACTAACCACTGACGGTTGAAAGCTGTCATAGCTGTAGAACTCACAGATACCTTCGTTTTGACTGGTTATGACTGCCGTAACTCTAAACGAGCCAAGAGTTATGGCCCTCCGAATAATCGATATCCACTGGGTGCAACATCTACGGTGCAAGGTGCAACATCCGTCCAAAATGACGAAACAGTGCCGTACGACCTTTAGAAATGGGTGCATGGATTTGAAACGATGCAGTACCATGGTGAACCACTCTCCAGCGATGGTAACTCATAGACCTGCCACGGGGATCCCGTTTGACATAAAAAATCCACGTGACGAAAAAACGAAGGGTAAAAAACTTCCACGACCCGATTGAGTTTCGGATAGGATTTTTTGGGTATGAAACTAACCAGTGACGGCTGAAAACCATCATAGCTGTAGAACTCATAGATAGCTTCGTTTTGACTGGTTATGGCTCCCGTAACTCTAAACAAGCCAAGAGTTATGGCCCTCCGAAGAATCGATTTCCACAGGGTGCAACATCTACGAAGCAAGGTGCAACATCCGTCCAAAATGACGAAACAGTGCCGTACGACCTTTAGAAATGGGTGTATGGATTTGAAACGTCGCAGTACCATGGTGAACCACTTTCCAGTGATGGAAAATCATAGACCAGCCACGGGGATCCCGTTTTACAGAAAAAATCCACGTGACGAAAAAACGTAGGGTAAAAAACTTACTTGACCCGATTGAGGTTCAGATAGGATTTTTTGGGTATGAAACTAACCAGTGACGGCTAAAAGCCGTCATAGATGTAGAAATCATAGATACCTTCGTTTTGACTGGTTGTGGCTCCCGTAACTCTAAACGAGCCAAGAGTTATGGCCCTCCGAAGAATCGATATCCACAGGGTGCGACATCTACGGTGCAAGGTGCAACATCCGTCCAAAATGACGAAACAGTGCCGTACGACCTTAAGAAATGAGTGCATGGATTTGAAACATTGCAGTACCATGGTGCACCACTCTCCAGCGATGGTAAATCATAGACCAGCTACGGGGATCCCGTTTTATAGAAAAAGTCCACGTGACGAAAAAACGACGGGTAAAAAACTTCCTTGACCCGATCGAGGTTCGGATTGGATTTTTTGGGTATGAAACTAACCAGTGACGGCTGAAAGCTATCATAGCTGTAGAACTCACAGATACCTTCGTTTGGACTGGTTATGGATCCCGTAACTCTAAACGAGCCAAGAGTTATGGCCCTCCGAAGAATCGATTTCCACAGGGTGCACCATCTTCGGTGCAAGGTGCAACATCCGTCCAAAATGACGAAACAGTGTCGTACGACCTTTAGAAATGAGTGCATGGATTTGAAACATTGCAGTACCATGGTGCACCACTCTCCAGCGATGGTAAATCATAGACCAGCCAAGGGGATCCCGTTTTACAGAAAAAATCCACGTGACGAAAATCGAAGGGTAAAAACTTCCTTGACCTGATTGAGGTTCGGATAGGAATTTTTGGGTATGAAACTAACCAGTGACGGCTTAAAGCTGCCATAGCTGTAGAACTCACAGATACCTTCGTTTTGACTGGTTATGGCTCCCATAACTCTAAACGAGCCAAGAGTTATGGCCCTCCGAAGAATCGATATCCACAGGGTGCAACATCTACGGTGCAAGGTGCAACATGTGTCCAAAATGACGAAACAGTGTCGTACGACCTTTAGAAATGAGTGCATGGATTTGAAACATTGCAGTACCATGGTGTACCACTCTCCAGCGATGGTAAATCATAGACCAGCCACGGAGATCCCATTTTATAGAAAAAATCCACGTGACGAAAAAACGAAGGGTAAAAAACTTCCTTGACCCGATTGAGGTTCGGATAGGATTTTTTGGGTATGAAACTAACCAGTTACGGCTGAAAGCTGTCATAGCTGTAGAACTCACAGATACCTTCGTTTTGACTGGTTATGGCTCCCGTAACTCTAAACGAGCCAAGAGTTATGGCCCTCCGAAGAATCAATTTCCACAGGGTGCAAAATCTGCGGTGCAGGGTGCAACATCTGCGGTGCAGGGTGCAACATCTGCAGTGCAGGGTGCAACATCTGCGGTGCAAGGTGCAACATCCGTCCAAAATGACGAAACAGTGCCGTACGACCTTTAGAAATGAGTGCATGGATTTGAAACATTGCAGTACCATGGTGCACCACTCTCCAGCGATGGTAAATCATAGACCAGCCACGGGGATCCTGTTTTACAGAAAAAATCCACGTGACGAAAAAACGAAGGGTAAAAAACTTACTTGACCCAATTGAGGTTCGTATAGGATTTTTTGGGTATGAAACTAACCAGTGACAGCTTAAAGCCGTCATTGCTGTAGAAATCACAAATACCTTCGTTTTGACTGGTTGTGGCTCCCGTAACTCTTAACGAGCCAAGAGTTATGGCCCTCCGAAGAATCGATATCCACAGGGTGCGACATCTACGATGCAAGGTGCAACACCCGTTCAAAATGACGAAACAGTGCCGTACGACCTTTAGAAATGAGTGCATGGATTTGAAACATTGTAGTACCATGGTGCACCACTCTCTAGCGATGGTAAATCATAGACCAGCTACGGGGATCCCGTTTTATAGAAAAAATCCACGTGACGAAAAAACGAAGGGTAAAAAACTTCCTTGACCCGATTGAGGTTCGGATAGGATTTTTTAGGTATGAAACTAACCAGTGACGGCTGAAAGCTGTCATAGCTGTAGAACTCACAGATACCTTCGTTTTGACTGGTTATGAATCCCGTAACTCTAAACGAGCCAAGAGTTATGGCCCTCCAAAGAATCGATATCCACAGGGTGCGACATCTACGATGCAAGGTGCAACATCCATCCAAAATGACGAAACAGTGCCGTACGACCTTTAGAAATGAGTGCATGGATTTGAAACATTGCAGTACCATGGTGCACCACTCTCCAGCGACGGTAAATCATAGACCAGCCACGGGGATCCCGTTTTATAGAAAAAATCCACGTGACGAAAAAACGAAGGGTTAAAAACTTCCTTGATCCGATTGAGGTTCGGATAGGATTTTTTGGGTATGAAACTAACCAGTTACGGCTGAAAGCTGTCATAGCTGTAGAACTCACAGATACCTTCGTTTTGACTGGTTATGGCTCTCGTAAATCTAAACGAGCCAAGAGTTATGGCCCTCCGAATAATCGATTTCCACAGGGTGCAACATCTGCGGTGCAGGGTGCAACATCTGCGGTGCAAGGTGCAACATCCGTCCAAAATGACGAAACAGTGCCGTACGACCTTTAGAAATGAGTGCATGGATTTGAAACATTGCAGTACCATGGTGCACCACTCTCCAGCGATGGTAAATCATAGACCAGCCACGGGGATCCTGTTTTACAGAAAAAATCCACGTGACGAAAAAACGAAGGGTAAAAAACTTACTTGACCCGATTGAGGTTCGGATAGGATTTTTTGGGTATGAAACTAACCAGTGACGGCTTAAAGCCGTCATAGCTGTAGAAATCACAGATACCTTCGTTTTGACAGGTTGTGGCTCCCGTAACTCTAAACGAGCCAAGAGTTATGGCCCTTCGAAGAATCGATATCCACAGGGAGCGACATCTACGATGCAAGGTGCAACATCCGTCCAAAATGACGAAACAGTGCCGTACGACCTTTAGAAATGAGTGCATGGATTGGAAACATTGCAGTACCATGGTGCACCACTCTCCAGCGATGGTAAATCATAGACCAGCCATGGGGATCCCGTTTTACAGAAAAAATCCACGTGACGAAAATCGAAGGGTAAAAAACTACCTTGACCTGATTGAGGTTCGGATAGGAATTTTTGGGTATGAAACTAACCAGTGACAGCTTAATGCTGCCATAGCTGTAGAACTAACACATACCTTCGTTTTGACTTGTTATGGCTCCCGTAACTCTAAACGAGCCAAGAGTTATGGCCTTCCGAAGAATCGATATCCACAGGGTGCAACATCTACGGTGCAAGGTGCAACATCCGTCCAAAATGACGAAATAGTGCCGTACGACCTTTATAAATGAGTGCATGGATTTGAAACATTGTAGTATCATGGTGTACCACTCTCCAGCGATGGTAAATCATAGACCAGCAACGGGGATCCCGTTTTATAGAAAAAATCCACGTGACGAAAAAAGGAAGGGTAAAAAACTTCCTTGACCCGATTGAGGTTCGGATAGGATTTTTTGGGTATGAAACTAACCAGTGACGGCTGAAAGCTGTCATAGCTGTAGAACTCACAGATAACTTCGTTTTGACTGGTTATGGCTCCCGTAACTCTAAACGAGCCAACAGTTATGGCCCTCCGAAGAATCGATTTCCACAGGGTGCAACATCTGCGGTGCAAGGTGCAACATCCGTCCAAAATGACGAAACAGTGCCGTACGACCTTTAGAAATGAGTGCATGGATTTGAAACATTGCAGTACCATGGTGCACCACTCTCCAGCGATGGTAAATCATAGACCAGCCAAGGGGATCCCGTTTTACAGAAAAAATCCACGTGACGAAAATCGAAGGGTAAAAAACTTACTTGACCTGATTGAGGTTCGGATAGGAATTTTTGGGTATGAAACTAACCAGTGACGGCTTAAAGCTGCCATAGCTGTAGAACTCACAGATACCTTCGTTTTGACTGGTAATGGCTCCCGTAACTCTAAACGAGCCAAGAGTTATGGCCCTCCGAAGAATCGATATCCACAGGGTGCAACATCTACGGTGCAAGGTGCAACATCCGTCCAAAATGACGAAACAGTGCCGTACGACCTTTAGAAATGAGCGCATGGATTTGAAACATTGCACTACCATGGTGTACCACTCTCCAGCGATGGCAAATCATAGACCAGCCACGGGGATCCCGTTTTATAGAAAAAATCCACGTGACGAAAAAACGAAGGGTAAAAAACTTCCTTGACCCGATTGAGGTTCGGATAGGATTTTTTGGGTATGAAACTAACCAGTTACGGCTGAAAGCTGTCATAGCTGTAGAACTCACAGATACCTTCGTTTTGACTGGTTATGGCTCCCGTAACTCTAAACGAGCCAAGAGTTATGGCCCTCCGAAGAATCGATTTCCACAGGGTGCAACATCTGCGGTGCAGGGTGCAACATCTGCGGTGCAAGGTGCAACATCCGTCCAAAATGACGAAACAGTGCCGTACGACCTTTAGAAATGAGTGCATGGATTTGAAACATTGTAGTACCATGGTGCACCACTCTCCAGCGATGGTAAATCATAGACCAGCCACGGGGATCCTGTTTTACAGAAAAAATCCACGTGACGAAAAAACGAAGGGTAAAAAACTTACTTGACCCGATTGAGGTTCGGATAGGATTTTTTGGGTATGAAACTAACCAGTGACGGCTTAAAGCCGTCATAGCTGTAGAAATCACAAATACCTTCGTTTTGACTGGTTGTGGCTCCCGTAACTCCAAACGAGCCAAGAGTTATGGCCCTCCGAAGAATCGATATCCACAGGGTGCGACATCTACGATGCAAGGTGCAACATCCGTCCAAAATGACGAAACAGTGCCGTACGACCTTTAGAAATGAGTGCATGGATTTGAAACATTGCAGTACCATGGTGCACCACTCTCCAGCGATGGTGAATCATAGACCAGCTACGGGGATCCCGTTTTATAGATAAAATCCACGTGACGAAAAAACAAAGGGTAAAAAACTTCCTTGACCCGATTGAGGTTCGGATAGGATTTTTTTGGTATGAAACTAACCAGTGACGGCTGAAAGCTGTCATAGCTGTAGAACTCACAAATACCTTTGTTTTGACTGGTTATGAATCCCGTAACTCTAAACGAGCCAAGAGTTATGGCCCTCTGAAGAATCGATTTCCACAGGGTGCAACATCTGTGGTGCAAGGTGCAACATCCGTCCAAAATGACGAAACAGTGCCGTACGACCTTTAGAAATGAGTGCATGGATTTGAAACATTGCAGTACCATGGTGCACCACTCTCCGGCGATGGTAAATCATAGACCAGCCAAGGGGATCCCGTTTTACAGAAAAAATCCACGTGATGAAAATCGAAGTGTAAAAAACTTCCTTGACCTGATTGAGGTTCGGATAGGAATTTTTGGGCATGAAACTAACCAGTGACGGCTTAAAGCTGCCATAGCTGTAGAACTCACAGATATCTTCGTTTTGACTGGTTATGGCTCCCGTAACTCTAAACGAGCCAAGAGTTATGGCCCTCCGAAGAATCGATATCCACAGGGTGCAACATCTACGGTGCAAGGTGCAACATCCGTCCAAAATGACGAAACAGTGTCGTACGACCTTTAGAAATGAGTACATGGATTTGAAACATTGCAGTACCATGGTGTACCACTCTCCAGCGATGGTAAATCATAGACCAGCCACGTGGATCCCGTTTTATAGAAAAAATCCACGTGACGAAAAAACGAAGGGTAAAAAACTTCCTTGACCCGATTGAGGTTCAGATAGGATTTTTGGGTATGAAACTAACCAGTGACGGCTGAAAGCTGTCATAGATGTAGAACTCACAGATACCTTCGTTTTGACTGGTTATGGCTCCCGTAACTCTAAACGAGCCAAGAGTTATGGCCCCCCGAAGAATCGATTTCCACAGGGTGCAACATCTGCGGTGCAAGGTGCAACATCTGTCCAAAATGACGAAACAGTGCCGTACGACCTTTAGGAATGAGTGCATGGATTTGAAACATTGCAGTACCATGGTACACCACTCTGCAGCGATGGTAAATCATAGAACAGCCACGTGGATCCCGTTTTATAGAAAAAATCCACGTGACGAAAAAACGAAGGGTAAAAAACTTCCTTGACCCGATTGAGGTTCAGATAGGATTTCTTGGTTATGAAACTAACCAGTGACGGCTGAAAGCTGTCATAGCTGTAAAACTCACAGATACCATCGTTTTGACTAGTTACGGCTCCCGTAACTCCAAACGAGCCAAGAGTTATGGCCCTCCGAAGAATCGATTTCCACAGGGTGCAACATCTGCGTTGCAAGGTGCAACATCCGTCCAAAATGACGAAACAGTGCCGTACGACCTTTAGAAATGAGTGCATGGATTTGAAACATTGCAGTACCATGGTGCACCACTCTCCAGCGATGATAAATCATAGACCAGCCGAGGGGATCCCGTTTTACAGAAAAAATCCACGTGACGAAAATCGAAGGGTAAAAAACTTCCTTGACCTGATTGAGGTTCGAATAGGATTTTTTGGGTATGAAACTAACCAGTGACGGCTTAAAGCTGCCATAGCTGTAGAACTCACAGATACCTTCGTTTTGACTGGTTATGGCTCCCGTAACTCTAAACGAGCCAAGAGTTATGGCCCTCCGAAGAATCGATATCCACAGGGTGCAACATCTACGGTGCATGGTGCAACATCCGTCCAAAATGACGAAACAGTGCCGTGCGACCTTTAGAAATGAGTGCATGGATTTGAAACATTGCAGTACCTTGGTGTACCACTCTCCAGCGATGGTAAATCATAGACCAGCCACGGGGATCCCGTTTTATAGAAAAAATCCACGTGACGAAAAAACGAAGGGTAAAAAACTTCCTTGACCCGATTGAGGTTCGGATAGGATTTTTTGGGTATGAAACTAACCAGTTACGGCTGAAAGCTGTCATAGCTGTAGAACTCACAGATACCTTCGTTTTGACTGGTTATGGCTCCCGTAAATCTAAACGAGCCAAGAGTTATGGCCCTCCGAAGAATCGATATCCACAGGGTGCAACATCTGCGGTGCAGGGTGCAACATCTGCGGTGCAAGGTGCAACATCCGTCCAAAATGACGAAACAGTGCCGTACTACCTTTAGAAATGAGTGCATGGATTTGAAACATTGCAGTACCATGGTGCACCACTCTCCAGCGATGGTAAATCATAGACCAGCCACGGGGATCCTGTTTTACATAAAAAATCCACGTGACGAAAAAACGAAGGGTAAAAAACTTACTTGACCCGATTGAGGATCGGATAGGATTTTTTGGGTATGAAACTAACCAGTGATGGCTTAAAGCAGTCATAGCTGTAGAAATCACAGATACCTTCGTTTTGACTGGTTGTGGCTCCCGTAACTCTAAACGAGCCAAGAGTTATGGCCCTCCGAAGAATCGATTTCCACAGGGTGCGACATCTGCGGTGCAAGGAGCAACATCCGTCCAAAATGACGAAACAGTGCCGTACGACCTTTAGAAATGAGTGCATGGATTTGAAACATTGCAGTACCATGGTGCACCACTCTCCAGCGATGGTAAATCATAGACCAGCCAAGGGGATCCCGTTTTACAGAAAAAATCCACGTGACGAAAATCGAAGGGTAAAAAACTTCCTTGACCTGATTGAGGTTCGGATAGGAATTTTTGGGTATGAAACTAACCAGTGACGGCTTAAAGCTGCCATAGCTGTAGAACTCACATATACCTTCATTTTGACTGGTTATGGCTCCCGTAAATCTAAACGAGCCAAGAGTTATGGCCCTCCGAAGAATCGATATCCATAGGGTGCAACATCTACGGTGCAACGTGCAACATCCGTCCAAAATGACGAAACAGTGCCGTACGACCTTTAGAAATGAGTGCATGGATTTGAAACATTGCAGTACCATGGTGTACCACTCTCCAGCGATGGTAAATCATAGACCAGCCACGGGGATCCCATTTTATAGAAAAAATCCACGTGACGAAAAAATGAAGGGTAAAATACTTCCTTGACCCGATTGAGGTTCGGATAGGATTTTTTGGGTATGAAACTAACCAGTGATGGCTAAAAGCTGTCATTGCTGTAGAAATCACAGATACCTTCGTTTTGACTAGTTATGGCTCCCGTAACTCTAAACGAGCTAAGAGTTATGGCCCTCCGAAGAATCGATTTCCGCAGGGTGCAACATCTGCGGTGCAAGGTGCAACATCCGTCCAAAATGACAAAACAGTGCCGTACGACCTTTAGAAAAGAGTGCATGGATTTGAAACATTGCAGTACCATGGTGCACCACTCTCCAGCGATGGTAAATCAATGACCAGCCACGGGGATCCCGTTTTACAGAAAAAATCCACGTGACGAAAAAACGAAGGGTAAAAAACTTCCATGACCCGATTGAGGTTCGGATAGGATTTTTTGGGTATGAATCTAACCAGTGACGGCTGAAAGCGGTCATAGTTGTAGAACTCACAGATACCTTCGTTTTGACTTGTTATGGCTCCCATAACTCTAAACGAGCCAAGAGTTATGGCCTTCCGAAGAATCGATATCCACAGGGTGCAACATCTACGGTGCAAGGTGCAACATCCGTCCAAAATGACGAAACAGTGCCGTACGACATTTAGAAATGAGTGCATGGATTTGAAACATTGTAGTACCATGGTGTACCACTCTCCAGCGATGGTAAATCATAGACCAGCCACGGGGATCCCGTTTTATAGAAAAAATCCACGTGACGAAAAAACGAAGGGTAAAAAACTTCCTTGACCCGATTGAGGTTCGGATAGGATTTTTTGGGTATGAAACTAACCAGTTACGGCTGAAAGCTATCATAGTTGTAGAACTCACAGATACCTTCGTTTTGACTGGTTATGGCTCCCGTAACTCTAAACGAGCCAAGAGTTATGGCCCTCCGAAGAATCGATTTCCACAAGGTGCAACATCTGCGGTGCAGGGTGCAACATCTGTGGTGCAAGGTGCAACATCCGTCCAAAATGACGAAACAGTGCCGTACGACCTTTAGAAATGAG
This sequence comes from Allium cepa, assembly GCA_030765085.1. Classification (NCBI taxonomy): domain Eukaryota; kingdom Viridiplantae; phylum Streptophyta; class Magnoliopsida; order Asparagales; family Amaryllidaceae; genus Allium; species Allium cepa. The sequence continues at coordinate 27,313,148 of CM060943.1, read as the reverse complement.
TGCATGGATTTGAAACATTGCAGTACCATGGTGCACCACTCTCCAGCGATGGTAAATCATAGACCAGCCATGGGGATCCTGTTTTACAGAAAAAATCCACGTGACGAAAAAACAAAGGGTAAAAAACTTACTTGACCCGATTGAGCTTCGGATAGGATTTTTTGGGTATGAAACTAACCAGTGACGGCTTCAAGCTGTCATAGCTTTAGAAATCACAGATACCTTTGTTTTGACTGGTTGTGGCTCCCGTAACTCTAAACGAGCCAAGAGTTATGGCCCTCCGAAGAATCGATATCCACAGGGTGCGACATCTACGATGCAAGGTGCAACATCCGTCCAAAATGACGAAAAGTGCCATACGACCTTTAGAAATGAGTGCATGGATTTGAAACATTGCAGTACCATGGTGCACCACTCTCCAGCGATTGTAAATCATAGACAAGCTACGGGATCCCGTTTTATAGAAAAAATCCACGTGACGAAAAAACGAAGGGTAAAAAACTTCCTTGACCCGATTGAGGTTCGGATAGGATTTTTTGGGTATGAAACTAACCAGTGACGGCTGAAAGCTGTCATAGCTGTAGAACTCATAGATACCTTCGTTTTGACTGGTTATGAATCCCGTAACTCTAAACGAGCCAAGAGTTATGGCCCTCCGAAGAATCGATTTCCACAGGGTGCAACATCTGCGGTGCAAGGCGCAACATCCGTCCAAAATGACGAAACAATGTTGTACGACCTTTAGAAATGAGTGCATGGATTTGAAACATTGCAGTACCATGGTGCACCACTCTCCAGCGATGGTAAATCATAGACCAGCCAAGGGGATCCCGTTTTACAGAAAAAATCCACGTGACGAAAATCGAAGGGTAAAAAACTTCCTTGACCTGATTGAGGTTCGGATAGGAATTTTTGGGTATGAAACTAACCAGTGACGGCTTAAAGCTGCCATAGCTGTAGAACTCACAGATACCTTCGTTTTGACTGGTTATGGCTCCCGTAACTCTAAACGAGCCAAGAGTTATGGCCCTCCGAAGAATCGATATCCATAGGGTGCAACATCTACGGTGCAAGGTGCAACATCCGTCCAAAATGACGAAACAGTGCCGTACAACCTTTAGAAATGAGTGCATGGATTTGAAACATAGCAGTACCATGGTGCACCACTCTCCAGCGATGGTAAATCATAGACCAGCCACGGGGATCCCGTTTTATAGAAAAAATCCACGTGACGAAAAAACGAAGGGTAAAAAACATAGTTGACCCGATTGAGGTTCGGATAGGATTTTTTGGGTATGAAACTAACCAGTGACGGCTGAAAGCGGCCGTAGATGTAGAACTCACAGATACCTTCGTTTTGACTGGTTATGGCTCCCGTAACTATAAAGGAGCCAAGAGTTATGGCCCTCCAATGAATCGATATCCACAGGGTGCAACATCTACGGAGCAAGGTGCAACATCCGTCCAAAATGACGAAACAGTGGCGTACGACCTTTAGAAATGAGTGCATGGATTTGAAACATTGCAGTACCATGGTGCAGCACTCTCCAGCGATGGTAAATCATAGACCAGCCACGGGGATCCCGTTTTACAGAAAAAATCAACGTGACGAAAAAACGAAGGGTAAAAAACTTCCTTGACTCGATTGAGGTTCGGATAGGATTTTTTAGCTATGAAACTAACCAGTGACGGCTTAAAGCAATCATAGATATAGAAATCACAGATACGTTCGTTTTGACTGGTTATGGCTCCCGTAGCTCTAAACGATCCAAGAGTTATGGCCCTCCGAATAACCGATATCCATCGGGTGCAACATCTACGGTGCAAGGTGCAACATCCGTCCAAAATGACAAAACCGTGCCGTACGACCTTTAGAAATGGGTGCATGGATTTGAAACGGTGCAGTACCATGGTGAACCACTCTCCAGCGATGGTAACTCATAGACCAGCCATGAGGATCCGGTTTTACAGAAAAAATCCACGAGACGAAAAAACGAAGGGTAAAATACTTCCATGAACCGATTGAGGTTCGGATAGGATTTTTTGGGTATGAAACTAACCAGTGATGGCTAAAAGCCGTCATTGCTGTAGAATTCACAGATACCTTCGTTTTAACTGGTTATGGCTCCCGTAACTCTAAACGAGCCAAGAGTTATGGCCCTCCGAATAATCGATATCCATAGGGTGCAACATATACGGTGCAAGGTGCAACATCCGTCCAAAATGACGAAACCGTGCCGTACGACCTTTAGAAATGAGTGCATGGATTTGAAACATTGCAATACCATGGTGCACCACTCTCCAGCGATGGTAAATCATAGACCAGCCACGGGGATCCCGTTTTATAGAAAAAATCCACGCGACTAAAAAACGAATGGTAAAAAACTTCCTTGACCCGATAGAGGTTCGGATAGGATTTTTTGGGTATGAAACTAACCAGTGACGGCTGAAAGCTATCATAGCTTTAGAACTCACAGATACCTTCGTTTTGACAAGTTATGGCTCCCATAACTCTAAACGAGCCAAGAGTTATGGCACTCCGAATAATCGATATCTACTGGGTGCAACATCTACGGTGCAGGGTGCAACATCCGTCCAAAATGACGAAACAGTGCCGTACGACCTTTAGAAATGGGTGTATGGATTTGAAACGGTGCAGTACCATGGTGAACCACTTTCCAGCGATGGTAACTCATAGACCAGCCACTGGGATCCCGTTTTACAGAAAAAATCCACGTGACGAAAAAACGAAGGGTAAAAAACTTCCATGCCCGATTGAGGTTCGGATAGGATTTTTTGGGTATGAAACTAACCAGTGACGGCTGAAAGCCATCATAGCTGTAGAACTCACAGATACCTTCGTTTTGACTGGTTATGGCTCCCGTAACTCTAAACGAGCCAAGAGTTATGGCCCTCCGAAGAATCGATTTCCACAGGGTGCAACATCTGCGGTGCAAGGTGCAACATCCGTCCAAAATGACGAAGCAGTGCCGTACGACCTTTAGAAATTTGTGCATGGATTTGAAACATTGCAGTACCATGGTGCACCACTCTCCAGCGATGGTAAATCATAGACCAGCCACGGGGATCCCGTTTTACAGAAAAAATCCACGTGACGAAAAAACGAAGGGTAAAAAACTTACTTGACCCGATTGAGGTTCAGATAGGATTTTTTGGGTATGAATCTAACCAGTGACGGCTGAAAGCGGTCATAGCTGTAGAACTCACAGATACCTTCGTTTTGACTGGTCATGGCTCCCGTAACTCTAAACGAGCCAAGAGTTATGGCCCTCCGAAGAATCGATATCCATAGGGTGCAACATCCGTCCAAAATGACGAAACAGTGCCGTACGACCTTTAGAAATGAGTGCATGGATTTGAAACATTGCAGTACCATGGTGCACCACTCTCCAGCGATGGTAAATCATAGACCAGCCACGGGGATCCCGTTTTATAGAAAAAATCCACATGACGAAAAAACGAAAGGTAAAAAACTTCCTTGACCCGATTGAGGTTCTGACAGGATTTTTTGGGTATGAAACTTACCAGTGACGGCTGAAAGCTGTCATAGCTGTAGAACTCACAGATACCTTCGTTTTGACTGGTTATGGCTCCCGTAACTCTAAACGAGCCAAGAGTTATAGCGCTCCGAATAATTGATATCTACTGGGTGCAACATCTACGGTGCAAGGTGCAACATCCATCCAAAATGACGAAACAGTGCCGTACGACCTTTAGAAATGGGTGTATGGATTTGAAACGGTGCAGTACCATGGTGAACCACTTTCCAGCGATGGTAACTCATAGACCAGCCACTGGGATCCCGTTTTACAGAAAAAATCCACGTGACGAAAAAACGAAGGGTAAAAAACTTCCATGCCCGATTGAGGTTCGGATAGGATTTTTTGGGTATGAAACTAACCAGTGATGGCTGAAAGCCATCATAGCTGTAGAACTCACAGATACCTTCGTTTTGACTGGTTATGGCTCCCGCAACTCTAAACGAGCCAAGAGTTATGGCCCTCCGAAGAATCGATTTCCACAGGGTGCAACATCTGCGGTGCAAGGTGCAACATCCGTCCAAAATGACGAAACAGTGCCGTACGACCTTTAGAAATGTGTGCATGAATTTGAAACATTGTAGTACCATGGTGCACCACTCTCCAGCGATGGTAAATCATAGACCAGCCACGGGGATCCCGTTTTACAGAAAAAATCCACGTGACGAAAAAACGAAGGGTAAAAAACTTACATGACCCGATTGAGATTCGGATAGGATTTTTTGGGTATGAAACTAACCAGTGACGGCTGAAAGCGGTCATAGCTGTAGAACTCACAGATACCTTCGTTTTGACTGGTCATGGCTCCCGTAACTCTAAACGAGCCAAGAGTTATGGCCCTCCGAAGAATCGATATCCATAGGGTGCAACATCTACGGTGCAAGGTGCAACATCCATCCAAAATGACGAAACAGTGCCGTACGACCTTTAGAAATGAGTGCATGGATTTGAAACATTGCAGTACCATGGTGCACCACTCTCCAGCGATGGTTAATCATAGACCAGCCACGGGGATCCCGTTTTAGAGAAAAAATCCACGTGACGAAAAAACGAAGGGTAAAAAACTTCCTTGACCCGATTGAGGTTCGGATAGGATTTTTTGGGTATGAAACTAACCAGTGACGGCTGAAAGCTATCATAGCTGTAGAACTCACAGATACCTTCGTTTTGACTAGTTATGGCTCCCGTAACTCTAAACGAGCCAAGAGTTATGGCCCTCCGAATAATCGATATCCACTGGGTGCAACATCTACGGTGCAAGGTGCAACATCCGTCCAAAATGACGAAACAGCGCCGTACGACCTTTAGAAATGGGTGCATGGATTTGAAACGTTGCAGTACCATGGTGCACCACTCTCGAGCGATGGTAACTCATAGACCAGCCACGGGGATCTCGTTTTATAGAAAAAATCCACGTGACGAAAAAACGAAGGGTAAAAAACTTCCATGACCCGATTGAGGTTCAGATAGGATTTTTTGGGTATGAAACTAACCAGTGACGGCTGAAAGCCGTCATAGCTGTAGAACTCACAGATACCTTTGTTTTGACTGGTTATGGCTTCCGTAACTCTAAACGAGCCAAGAGTTATGGCCCTCCGAAGAATCGATTTCCACAGGGTGCAACATCTGCGGTGCAAGGTGCAACATCCGTCCAAAATTGACGAAACAGTGCCGTACGACCTTTAGAAACGTGTGCATGTATTTGAAACATTGCATTACCATGGTGCACCACTCTCCAACGATGGTAAATCATAGACCAGCCACGGGGATCCCGTTTTACAGAAAAAATCCATGTGACGAAAAAACGAAGTGTAAAAAACTTAGTTGACCTGATTGAGGTTCGGATAGGATTTTTTGGGTATGAAACTAACCAGTGACGGCTGAAAGCGGCCGTAGATGTAGAACTCACAGATACCTTCGTTTTGACTGGTTATGGCTCCCGTAACTATAAAGGAGCCAAGAGTTATGGCCCTCCGAAGAATCGATATCCAAAGGGTGCAACATCTACGGTGCAAGGTGCTACATCCGTCCAAAATGACGAAACAGTGTCGTACGACCTTTAGAAATGAGTGCATGGATATGAAACATTGCAGTACAATGGTGCAGCACTCTCCAGCGATGGTAAATCATAGACCAGCCACGGGAATCTAGTTTTACAGAAAAAATCAACGTGACGAAAAAACGAAGGGTAAAAAACTTCCTTGACCCGATTGAGGTTCGAATAGGATTTTTTAGGTATGAAACTAACCAGTGATGGCTGAAAGCCATCATAGCTGTAGAAATCACAGATACCTTTGTTTTGACTGGTTATAGCTCACGTAGCTCTAAACGAGCCAAGAGTTATGGCCCTCCGAATAATCGATATCCATAGGGTGCAACATCTACGGTGCAAGGTGCAACATCCGTCCAAAATGACGAAACGGTGCCGTACGACCTTTAGAAATGCGTGCATGGATTTGAAACGGTGCAGTACCATGGTGAACCACTCTCCAGCGATGGTAACTCATATACCAGCCACGAGGATCCCTTTTTACAGAAAAAATCCACGTGACGAAAAAAACGAAGGGTAAAAAACTTCCATGACCCGATTGATGTTCGGATAGGATTTTTTGGGTATGAAACTAACCATTGATGGCCAAAAGCCATCATAGCTGTAGAACTCACAGATACCTTCGTTTTGACTGGTTATGACTCCCATAAATCTAAACGAGCCAAGAGTTATGGCCCTCCGAATAATCGATATCCATAGGGTGCAACATATACGGTGCAAGGTGCAACATCCGTCCAAAATGACGAAACCGTGCCGTACGAACTTTAGAAATGAGTGCATGGATTTGAAACATTGCAGTACCATGGTGCATCACTCTCCAGTGATGGTAAATCATAGACCAGCCACGGGGATCCCGTTTTATAGAAAAAATCCACGTGACGAAAAAACAAAGGGTAAAAAACTTCCGTGACCCGATTGAGGTTCGGATAGGATTTTTTGGGTATGAAACTAACCAGTGACGGCTAAAAGCCGTCATAGCTGTAGAACTCACAGATACCTGCGTTTTGACGGGTCATGGATCCCGTAACTCTAAACGAGCAAAGAGTTATGGCCCTCCGAATAATCGATATCCACTGGGTGCAACATCTACGGTGCAAGGTGCAACATCCGTCCAAAATGACGAAATAGTGCCGTACGACCTTTAGAAATGGGTGCATGGATTTGAAACGGTGCAGTACCATGGTGCACCACTCTCCAGCGATGGTAACTCATAGACCAGCCACGGGGATCCCGTTTTACAGAAAAAATCCACGTGACGAAAAAACGAAGGGTAAAAAACTTCCATGACCCGATTGAGGTTCGGATAGGATTTTTTGGGTATGAAACTAACCAGTGACGGCTGAAAGCCATCATAGCTGTAGAACTCACAGATACCATTGTTTTTACTGGTTATGGCTCCCGTAACTCTAAACGAGCCAAGAGTTATGGCCCTCCGAAGAATCGATTTCCACAGGGTGCAACATCTGTGGTGCAAGGTGCAACATCCGTCCAAAATGACGAAACAGTGCCGTACGACCTTTAGAAATGTGTGCATGGATTTAAAACATTGCAGTACCATGGTGCACCACTCTCCAGCAATGGTAAATCATAGACCAGCCACGGGGATCCCGTTTTACAGAAAAAATCCACGTGACGAAAAAACGAAGGGTAAAAAACTTCCATGACCCGATTGAGGTTCGGATAGGATTTTTTGGGTATGAAACTAACCAGTGACGGCTGAAAGCGGTCATAGCTGTAGAACTCACAGATACCTTTGTTTTGACTGGTTATGGCTCCCGTAACTCTAAACGAGCCAAGAGTTATGGCCCTCCGAAGAATCGATTTCCACAGGGTGCAACATCTGCGGTGCAAGGTGCAACATCCGTCCAAAATGACGAAACAGTGCCGTACGACCTTTAGAAATGTGTGCATGGATTTGAAACATTGCAGTACCATGGTGCACCACTCTCCAGCGATGGTAAATCATAGACCAGCCACGGGGATCCCGTTTTACAGAAAAAATCCACGTGACGAAAAAACGAAGGGTAAAAAACTTACTTGACCCGATTGAGGTTCGGATAGGATTTTTTGGGTATGAAACTAACCAGTGACGGCTGAAAGTGGCCATAGCTATAGAACTCACAGATAGCTTTGTTTTGACTGGTTATGACTTCCGTAACTCTAAAGGAGCCAAGAGTTATGGCCCTCCGATGAATCGATATCCACAGGGTGCAACATCTACGGTGCAAGGTGCAACATCCGTCCAAAATGAAGAAACAGTGTCGTACGACCTTTAGAAATGAGTGCATGGATTTGAAACATTGCAGTACCATGGTGCAGCACTCTCCAGCGATGGTAAATCATAGACCAGCCATGGGGATCCCGTTTTACAGAAAAAAATCAACGTGACGAAAAAACGAAGGGTAAAAAACTTCCTTGACCCGATTGAGGTTCGGATAGGATTTTTTGGGTATGAAACTAACCAGTGACCGCTGAAAGCCATCATAGCTGTCGAAATCACAGATTCCTTCGTTTTGACTGGTTATGGCTCCCGTAGCTCTAAACGAGCCAAGAGTTATGGCCCTCCGAATAATCGATTTCCATAGGGTGCAACATCTACGGTGCAAGGTGCAACATCCGTCCAAAATGACGAAACCATGTCGTACGACCTTTAGAAATGGGTGCATGGATTTGAAACGGTGCAGTACCATGATGAACCACTCTCCAGCGATGGTAACTCATAGACCAGCCACGGGGATCCCGTTTTACCAAAAAAATCCACGTGAAGAAAAAACGAAGGGTAAAAAACTTCCATGACCCGATTGAGGTTCGGATAGGATTTTTTGGGTATGAAACTAACCAGTGACGGCTTAAAGCCGTCATAGCTGTAGAACTCACAGATACCTTTGTTTTGACTGGTTATGGCTCCCGTAGCTCTAAACGAGCCAAGAGTTATGGCCCTCCGAATAATCGATATCCATAGGGTGCAACATCTACGGTGCAAGGTGCAACATCCGTCCAAAATGACGAAACCGTGCCGTACGACCTTTAGAAATGAGTGCATGGATTTGAAACATTGCAGTACCATGGTGCACCACTCTCCAGCGATGGTAAGTCATAGACCAGCCACGGGGATCCCGTTTTATAGAAAAAATCCACGTGACGAAAAAACGAAGGGTAAAAAACTTCCATGACCCAATTGAGGTTCGGATAGGATTTTTTGGGTATGAAACTAAGCAGTGACGGCTGAAAGCAGTCATAGCTGTAGAACTCACAGATACCTTCGTTTTGACTGGTTATGGCTCCTGTAACTCTAAACGAGCCAAGAGTTATGGCCCTCCGAAGAATCGATTTCCACAGGGTGCAACATCTGCGGTGCAAGGTGCAACATCCGTCCAAAATGACGAAACAGTGCCGTACGACCTTTAGAAATGGGTGCATGGATTTGAAACAGTGCAGTACCAAGGTGAACCACTCTGCAGCGATGGTTACTCATAGACCAGCCACGAGGATCCCGTTTTACTGAAAAATTCCACGTGACGAAAAAACGACGGGTAAAAAACTTCCATGACCCGATTGAGGTTCGGATAGGATTTTTTGGGTATGAAACTAACCAGTGACGGCTAAAAGCCGTCATAGCTGTAGAACTCACAGATACCTTCGTTTTGTCTGGTTATGGCTCCCGTAACTCTAAACGAGCCAAGAGTTATGGCCCTCCGAAGAATCGATTTCCACAGGGTGCAACATCTGCGGTGCAAGGTGCAACATCCGTCCAAAATGACGAAACAGTGCCGTACGACCTTTAGAAAGGTGTGCATGGATTTGAAACATTGCAGTACCATGATGCACCACTCTCCAGCGATGGTAAATCATAGACCAGCCACGGGGATCCCGTTTTACAGAAAAAATCCACGTGACGAAAAAACGAAGGGTAAAAAACTTCCATGACCCGATTGAGGTTCGGATAGGATTTTTTGGGTATGAAACTAACCAGTGAAGGATGAAAGCCATCATAGCTGTAGAACTCACAGATACCTTTGTTTTTACTAGTTATGGCTCCCGTAACTCTAAACGAGCCAAGAGTTATGGCCCTCCGAAGAATCGATTTCCACAGGGTGCAACATCTGCGGTGCAAGGTGCAACATCCGTCCAAAATGACGAAACAGTGCCGTACGACCTTTAGAAATGTGTGCATGGATTTAAAACATTGCAGTACCATGGTGCACCACTCTCCAGCGATGGTAAATCATAGACCAGCCACGGGGATCCCGTTTTACAGAAAAAATCCACGTGACGAAAAAACGAAGGGTAAAAAACTTCCATGACCCGATTGAGGTTTGGATAGGATTTTTTGGGTATGAAACTAACCAGTGACGGCTGAAAGCTGTCATAGCTGTAGAACTCACAGATACCTTTGTTTTGACTGGTTATGGCTCTCGTAACTCTAAACGAGCCAAGAGTTATGGCCCTCCGAAGAATCGATTTCCACAGGGTGCAACATCTGCGGTGCAAGGTGCAACATCCGTCCAAAATATGGAAACCGTGCCGTACGACCTTTAGAAATGAGTGCATGAATTTGAAACATTGCAGTACCATGGTGCACCACTCTCCAGCGATGGTAAATCATAGACCAGCCACGGGGATCCCGTTTTATAGAAAAAATCCACGTGACGAAAAAACGAAGGGTAAAAAACTTCCATGACCCCATTGAGGTTCGGATAGGATTTTTTAGGCATGAAACTAACCAGTGACGGCTGAAAGCTGTCATAGCTGTAGAACTCACAGATACCTTTGTTTTGACTGGTTATGGCTCCCGTAACTCTAAACGAGCCAAGGGTTATGGCCCTCCGAAGAATTGATTTCCATTGGGTGCAACATCTGCGGTGCAAGGTGCAACATCCGTCCAAAATGACGAAACAGTGCCGTACGACCTTTAGAAATGGGTGCATGGATTTGAAACGGTGCAGTACCAAGGTGAACCACTCTCCAGCGATGGTAACTCATAGACCAGCCACGGGGATCCCGTTTTACAGAAAAAATCCACGAGACGAAAAAACGAAGGGTAAAAAACTTCCATGACCCGATTGAGGTTCGGATAGGATTTTTTGAGTATGAAACTAACCAGTGACGGCTAAAAGCCGTCATAGCTGTAGAACTCACAGATACCTTCGTTTTGTCTGGTTATGGCTCCCGTAACTCTAAACGAGCTAAGAGTTATGGCCCTCCGAAGAATCGATTTCCACAGGGTGCAACATCTGCGGTGCAAGGTGCAACATCCGTCCAAAATGACGAAACAGTGCCGTACGACCTTTAGAAAGGTGTGCATGGATTTGAAACACTGCAGTACCATGGTGCACCACTCTCCAGCGATGGTAAATCATAGACCAGCCACGGGGATCCCGTTTTACAGAAAAAATCCACGTGACGAAAAAACGAAGGGTAAAAAACTTACTTGACCCGATTGAGGTTCAGATAGGATTTTTTGGGTATGAATCTAACCAGTGACAGCTGAAAGCAGTCATAGCTGTAGAACTCACATATACCTTCGTTTTGACTGGTTATGACTCCCGTAACTCTAAACGAGCCAAGAGCTATGGCCCTCCAAAGAATCGATATCCACAGGGGCAACATCTACGGTGCAAGGTGCAACATCCGTCCAAAATGACGAAACAGTGTCGTACGAACTTTAGAAATGAGTGCATGGATTTGAAACATTGCAGTACCATGGTGCACCACTCTCCAGCGATGGTAAATCATAGACCAGCCACGGGGATCCTGTTTTATAGAAAAAATCCACATGACGAAAAAATGAAGGGTAAAAAACTTCATTGACCCGATTGAGGTTCGGATAGGATTTTTTGGGTATGAAACTAACCAGTGACGGCTAAAAGCCATCATGGCTGTAGAAATCACAGATACCATCGTTTTGACAGGTTATGGCTCCCGTAGCTCTAAACGAGCCAAGAATTATGGCCCTCTGAATAATCGATATCCATAGGGTGCAACATCTACGGTGCAAGGTGCAACATCCGTCCAAAATGACGAAACCGTGCCGTACGACCTTTAGAAATGGGTGCATGGATTTGAAATGGTGCAGTACCATGGTGCACCACTCTCCAGCGATGGTAAATCATTGACCAGCCACGGGGATCCCGTTTTACAGAAAAAATTCACGTGATGAAAAAACGAAGGGTAAAAAACTTCCATGACCCGATTGAGGTTCGTATAGGATTTTTTGGGTATGAAAGTAACCAGTGACGGCAGAAAGCCGACATAGCTGCAGAACTCACAGATACCTTCATTTCGACTTGTTATGGCTCCCGTAACTCTAAACGAGCCAAGAGTTATGGCCCTCCGAAGAATCGATATCCACAGGGTGCAACATCTACGGTGCAAGGTGCAACATCCGTCCAAAATGACGAAACAGTGCCGTACGACCTTTATAAATGAGTGCATGGATTTGAAACATTGCACTGCCATGGTGCACCACTCTCCAGCGATGGTAAATCATAGACCAGCCACGGGGATCCCGTTTTACAGAAAAAATCCACGTGACGAAAAAACGAAGGGTAAAAAACTTCCTTGACCCGATTGAGGTTCGGATAGGATTTTTTGGGTATGAAACTAACCAGTGACGGCTGAAAGCGGTCATAGCTGTAGAACTCACATATACCTTCGTTTTGACTGGTTATGGCTCCCGTAACTCTAAAGGAGCCAAGAGTTATGGCCCTCTGAAGAATCGATATCCACAGGGTGCAACATCTACGGTGTAAGGTGCAACATCCGTCCAAAATGACGAAACAGTGTCGTACGACCTTTAGAAACAAGTGCATGGATTTGAAACATTGCAGTTCCATGGTGCACCACTCTCCAGCGATGGTAAATCATAGACCTGCCACGGGGATCCCGTTTTACAGTAAAAATCAAAGTGACGAAAAAACGAAGGGCAAAAAACTTCCTAGACCCGATTGAGGTTCGGATAGGATTTTTTGGGTATGAAACTAACCAATGACGGCTGAAAGCCATCATAGCTGTAGAAATCACAGATACCTTCGTTTTGACTGGTTATGGCTCCCGTAGCTCTAAACGAGCCAAGAGTTTTGGCCCTCCGAATAATTGATATCCATAGGGTGCAACATCTACAGTGCAAGGTGCAACATCCGTCCAAAATGACGAAACAGTGCCGTACGACCTTTAGAAATGGGTGCACGGATTTGAAACGGTGCAGTACCATGGTGCACCACTCTCCAGCGATGGTAACTCATAGACCAGCCACGGGGATCCCGTTTTACAGAAAAATCCACGTGATGAAAAAACGAAGGGTAAAAAACTTCCATGACCCGATTGAGGTTTGGATAGGATTTTTTGGGTATGAAACTAACCAGTGACGGCTGAAAGCTGTCATAGCTGTAGAACTCACAGATGCCTTCGTTTTGACTGGTTATGGCTCCCGTAACTCTAAACGAGCCAAGATTTATGGCCCTCCGAAGAATCGATTTCCACAGGGTGCAACATCTGCGGTGCAAGGTGCAATATCCGTCCAAAATGACGAAACAGTGCCGTACGACCTTTAGAAATGTGTGCATGGATTTGAAACATTGCAGTACCATGGTGCACCACTCTCCAGCAATTTTAAATCATAGACCAGCCACGGGGATCCCGTTTTACAGAAAAAATCCACGTGACGAAAAAACGAAGGGTAAAAAACTTACTTGACCCGATTGAGGTTCGGATAGGATTTTTTGGGTGTGAAACTAACCAGTGACGGCTGAAAGCAGTCAAAGCTGTAGAACTCACAGATACCTTCGTTTTGATTGGTTATGGCTCCCGTAACTCTAAAGGAGCCAAGAGTTATGGCCCTCCGAAGAATCGATATCCACAGGGTGCAACATCTACGGTGCAAGGTGCAACATCCGTCCAAAATGACGAAACAGTGCCGTACGACCTTTGGAAATGAGTGCATGGATTTGAAACATTGCAGTACCATGGTGCACCACTCTCCAGCGATGGTAAATCACAGACAAGCCACGGGGATCCCGTTTTACAGAAAAAATCCACGTGACGAAAAAACGAAGGGTAAAAAACTTCCTTGACCCGATTGAGGTTCGGATAGGCTTTTTTGGGTATGAAACTAATCAGTGACGGCTGAAAGCCATCATAGCTGTAGAATCACAGATACCTTCGTTTTGACTGGTTATGGCTCCCGTAGCTCTAAACAAGCCAAGAGTTATGGCCCTCCGAATAATCGATATCCATAGGGTGCAACATCTACGGTGCAAGGTGCAACATCCGTCCAAGATGACGAAACAGTGCCATACGACCTTTAGAAATGGGTGCATGGATTTGAAACGGTGCAGTACCATGGTGAACCACTCTCCAGCGATGGTAACTCATAGACCAGCCACGGGGATCCCATTTTACAGAAAAAATCCACGTGACGAAAAAACGAAGGGTAAAAAACTTCCATGACCCGATTGAGGTTCGAATAGGATTTTTTGGGTATGAAACCAACCAGTGACGGCTGAAAGCCATCATAGCTGTAGAACTCACAGATACCTTCGTTTTGACTGGTTATGGCTCCCGTAACTCTAAACGAGCCAAGAGTTATGGCCCTCCGAAGAATCGATTTCCACAGGGTGCAACATCTGCGGTGCAAGGTGCAACTTCCGTCCAAAATGACGAAACAGCGTCGTACGACCTTTAGAAATGTGTGCACGGATTTTAAACATTGCAGTACCATGTTGCACCACTCTCCGACGATGGTAAATCATAGACCAGCCACGGGGTTCCCGTTTTACAGAAAAAATCCACGTGACGAAAAAACGAAGGGTAAAAAATTTACTTGACCCAATTGAGGTTCGGATAGGATTTTTTGGGTATGAAAATAACCAGTGACCGCTGAATGCTGTCATAGCTGTAGAACTCAAAGATACCTTCGTTTTGACTGGTTATGCCTCCCGTAACTCTAAAGGAGCCAAGAGTTATGACCCTCCGAAGAATCGATGTCCACAGGGTGCAACATCTACGGTGCAAGGTGCAACATCCGTCCAAAATGACGAAACAGTGCCGTACGACCTTTAGAAATGAGTCCATGGATTTGAAACATTGCAGTACCATGGTGCATCACTCTCCAGCGATGGTAAATCATAGACCAGCCACGGGGATCCCGTTTTACAGAAAAAATCAACGTGACAAAAAAACGAAGGGTAAAAAACTTCCTTGACCCGATTGAGGTTCGGATAGGATTTTTTGGGTATGAATCCAACCAGCGACGGCTGAAAGCGGTCATAGCTGTAGAACTCACAGATACCTTCGTTTTGACAAGTTATGGCTCCCGTAACCCTAAACGAGCCAAGAGTTATGGCCCTCCGAATAATCGATATCCACTGGGTGCAACATCTACGGTGCAAGGTGCAACATCCGTCCAAAATGACGAAACAGTGCCGTACGACCTTTAAAAATGGGTGCATGGATTGGAAATGTTGTAGTACCATGGTGCACCACTCTCCAGCGATGGTAACTCATAGACCAGCCACGGGGATCCCGTTTTACAGAAAAAATCCACGTGACGAAAAAACGAAGGGTAAAAAACTTCCATGACCCGATTGAGGTTCGGATAGGATTTTTTGGATATGAAACTAACCAGTGACGGCTGAAAGCCGTGACAGCTGTAGAACTCACAGATACCTTCATTTTGACTGGTTATGGCTCCCGTAACTCTAAACGAGCCAAGAGTTATGGCCCTCCGAAGAATCGATTTCCATAGGGTGCAACATCGGCGGTGCAAGGTGCAACATCCGTCCAAAATGACGAAACAGTGCCGTACGACCTTTAGAAACGAGTGCATGGATTTGAAACATTGCAGTACCATGGTGCACCATTCTCCAGCGATGTTAAATCATAGACCAGCGACGGGGATCCCGTTTTACAGAAAAAATCCATGTGACGAAAAAACGAAGGGTAAAAAACTTACTTGACCCGATTGAGGTTCGGATAGGCTTTTTTGGGTATGAAACTAACCAGTGACGGCTGAAAGCGGTCATAGCCGTAGAACTCACAGATACCTTCGTTTTGACTGGTTATGGCTCCCGTAACTCTAAAGGAGCCAAGAGTTATGGCCCTCCGAAGAATCGATATCCACAGGGTGCAACATCTACGGTGCAAGTGCAACATCCGTCCAAAATGACGAAACAGTGCCGTACGACCTTTTGAAATGGGTGCATGGATTTGAAACATTGCAGTACCATGGTGCACCACTATCCAGCGATGGTAAATCATAGACTAGCCACGGGGATCCCGTTTTACAGAAAAAATCAACGTGACGAAAAAACGAAGGGTAAAAAACTTCCTTGACCCGATTGAGGTTCGGATAGGATTTTTTGGGTATGAAACTAACCAGTAACGGCTGAAATCCATCATAGCTGTAGAAATCACAGATACCTTCGTTTTGACTGGTTATGGCTCCCGTAGCTCTAAACGAGCCAAGAGTTATGGCCCTCCGAATAATCGATATCCACAGGGTGCAACATCTACGGTGCAAGGTGCAACATCCGTCCAAAATGACGAAACATTGCTGTACGACCTTTGGAAATGGCTGCATGGATTCTAAACGGTGCAGTACCATGGTGCACCACCTTCAGTGATGGTAAATCATAGACCAGCCACGCGTATCCCATTTTACAGAAAAAATCCACGTGACGAAAAAACGAAGGGTAAAAAACTTCCATGACCCGATTGAGGTTCGGATAGGATTTTTTGGGTATGAAACTAACCAGTGACGGATGAAAGCCGTCATAGCTGTAGAACTCACAGATACCTTCGTTTTGACTGGTAATGGCTCCCGTAACTCTAAACGAGCCAAGAGTTATGGCCCTCCGAAGAATCGATTTCCACAGGGTGCAACATCTGCGGTGCAAGGTGCAACAACCCTCCAAAATGACGAAACCGTGTCGTACGACCTTTAGAAATGAGTGCATGGATTTGAAACATTGCAGTACCATGGTGCACCACTCTCCAGCGATGGTAAATCACAGACCAGCCACGGGGATCCCGTTTTTACAGAACAAATCCACGTGACGAAAAAACGAAGGGTAAAAAACTTCCTTTACCCGATTGAGGTTCGGATAGGCTTTTTTGGGTATGAAACTAACCAGTGACTGCTGAAAGATGTCATAGCTGTAGAACTCACAGATACCTTCATTTTGACTGGTTATGGCTCCCGTAGCTCAAAACGAGCCAAGAGTTATGGCCCTCCGAATAATCGATATCCACAGGGTGCAACATCTTCGGTGCAAGGTGCAACATCCGTCCAAAATGAGGAAACAGTGCCGTACGACCTTTAGGAATGGGTGCATGGATTTAAAACGGTGCAGTACCATGGTGAACCACTCTCCATCGATGGTAACTCATAGACCAGCCACGGTGATCCCATTTTACAGAAAAAAAATCCACGTGACGAAAAAACGAAGGGTAAAAAACTTCCATGACCCGATTGAGGTTCGGATAGGATTTTTTGGATATGAAACTAACCAGTGATGGCTGAAAGCGGTCATAGGTGTAGAACTCACAGATACCTTCGTTTTGACTGGTTATGGCTCCCGTAACTCTAAACGAGCCAAGAGTTATGTCCCTCCGAAGAATCGATATCCCCAGGGTGCAACATCTGCGATGCAAGGTGCAACATCCGTCTAAAATGACGAAACAGTGCCGTACGACCTTTAGAAATGTGTGCATGGATTTGAATCATTGCAGTACCATGGTGCACCACTCTCCAGCGGTGGTAAATCATTGACCAGCCAAGGGGATCCCGTTTTACAGAAAAAATCCACGTGACGAAAAAACGAAGGGTAAAAAACTTCCTCGACCAGATTGAGGTTCGGACAGGATTTTTTGGGTATGGAACTAACCAGTGATGGCTGAAAGCTGTCATAGCTGTAGAATTCACAGATACCTTCGTTTTGACTGGTTGTGGCTCCCGTAACTCTAAACGAGCCAAGAGTTATGGCCCTCCGAAGAATCGATATCCACAGGGTGCAACATCTACGGTGCAAGGTGCAACATCCGTCCAAAATGACGAAACAGTGTCGTACGACCTTTAGAAATGAGTGCATGGATTTGAAACATTGCAGTAACATGGTGCACCACTTTCCAGCGATGGTAATCATAGACCAGCCACGGGGATCCCGTTTTATAGAAAAAATCCACGTGACGAAAAAACGAAGGGTAAAAAACTTCCTTGACCCGATTGAGGTGCGGATAGGATTTTTTGGGTATGAAACTAACCAGTGACGGCTGAAAGCGGTCATAGCTGTAGAACTCACAGATACCTTCGTTTTGACTGGTTATGGCTCCCGTAACTCTAAACGAGCCAAGAGTTATGGCCCTCCGAAGAATCGATTTCCACAGGGTGCAACATCTGCGTGCAAGGTGCAACATCCGTCAAAAATGACGAAACAGTGCCGTACGACCTTTAGAAATGAGTGCATGGATTTGAAACATTGAAATACCATAGTGCACCACTCTCCAGGGATGGTAAATCATAGACCAGCCAAGGGGATCCCGTTTTACAGAAAAATCCACGTGACGAAAATCGAAGGGTAAAAAACTTCCTTGACCAGATTGAGGTTCGGATAGGAATTTTTGGGTATGAAACTAACCAGTGACGGCTTAAAGCTGCCATAGCTGTAGAACTCACAGATACCTTCGTTTTGACTGGTTATGGCTCCCGTAACTCTAAACGAGCCAAGAGTTATGGCCCTCCGAAGAATCGATTTCCACAGGGTGCAACATCTGTGGTGCAAGGTGCAACATCCGTCCAAAATGACGAAACAGTGCCGTACGACCTTAAGAAATGAGTGCATGGTCTTGAAACATTGCAGTACCATGGTGCACCACTCTCTAGCGATGGTAAGTCATAGACCAGCAACGGGGATCCCGTTTTATAGAAAAAATCCACGTGACGAAAAAACGAAGGGTAAAAAACTTCCTTGACCCGATAGAGGTTCGGATAGGATTTTTTGGGTATGAAACTAACCAGTGACGGCTGAAAGCTGTCATAGCTGCAGAACTCACAGGTACCTTCGTTTTGACTGGTTATGACTTCCGTAACTTTAAACGAGCCAAGAGTTATGGCGCTCCGAATAATCGATATCTACTGGGTGCAACATCTACGGTGCAGGTGCAACATCCGTCTAAAATGATGAAACAGTGCCGTACGACCTTTAGAAATGGGTGTATGGATTTGAAACGGTGCAGTACCATGGTGAACCACTCTCCAGCGATGGTAACTCATAGACCAGCCACGGGGATCCCGTTTTACAGAAAAAATCCACGTAACGAAAAAACGAAGGGTAAAAAACTTCCATGCCCGATTGAGGTTCAGATAGGATTTTTTGGGCATGAAACTAACCAGTGACGGCTGAAAGCCATCATAGCTGTAGAACTCACACATACCTTCGTTTTGACTTTTTATGGCTCCCGTAACTCTAAATAAGCCAAGAGTTATGGCCCTCCGAAGAATCAATTTCCACAGGGTGCAACATCTGCGGTGCAAGGTGCAACATCCGTCCAAAATGACGAAACAGTGCCGTACGACCTTTAGAAATGTGTGCATGGATTTGAAATATTGCAGTACCATGGTACACCACTCTCCAGCGATGGTAAATCATAGACCAGCCACGGCGATCCCGTTTTACAGAAAAAATCCACGTGACGAAAAAACGAAGGGTAAAAAACTTACTTGACCCGATTGAGGTTCAGATAGGATTTTTTGGGTATGACACTAACCAGTGACGGCTGAAAGTGGTCATAGTTGTAGAACTCACAGATACCTTCGTTTTGACTGGTTATGGCTCCCGTAACTCTAAACGAGCCAAGAGTTATGGCCCTCCGAAGAGTCGATATCCACAGGGTGCAACATCTACGGTGCAAGGTGCAACATCCGTACAAAATGACGAAACAGTGTCGTACGACCTTTAGAAATGAGCGCATGGATTTGAAACATTGCATTACCATGGTGCACCACTCTCCAGCGATGGTAAATCGTAGACCAGCCACGGGGATCCCGTTTTACAGAAAAAATCCACGTGACGAAAAAACGAAGGGTAAAAAACTTCCATGACCCGATTGAGGTTCGGATAGGATTTTTTGGGTATGAAACTAACCAGTGACGGCTGAAAGCCGTCATTGATGTAGAACTCACAGATACCTTCGTTTTGACTGGTTATGGCTCCTGTAACTCTAAACGAGCCAAGAGTTATGGCCCTCCGAAGAATCGATTTCCACAGGGTGCAACATCTGCGGTGCAAGGTGCAACATCCGTCCAAAATGACGAAACAGTGTCGTACGACCTTTAGAAATGTGTGCACGGATTTGAAACATTGCAGTACCATGGTGCACCACTCTCCGACGATGGTAAATCATAGACCAGCCACGGGGTTCCCGTTTTACAGAAAAAATCCACGTGACGAAAAAACGAAGGGTAAAAAATTTACTTGACCCAATTGAGGTTCGGATAGGATTTTTTGGGTATGAAAGTAACCAGTGACCGCTGAATGCTGTCATAGCTGTAGAACTCAAAGATACCTTCGTTTTGACTAGTTATGCCTCCCGTAACTCTAAAGGAGCCAAGAGTTATGACCCACCGAAGAATCGATGTCCACAGGGTGCAACATCTACGGTGCAAGGTGCAACATCCGTCCAAAATGACGAAACAGTGCCGTACGACCTTTAGAAATGAGTCCATGGATTTGAAACATTGCAGTACCATGGTGCATCACTCTCCAGTGATGGTAAATCATAGACCAGCCACGGGGATCCCGTTTTACAGAAAAAATCAACGTGACAAAAAAACGAAGGGTAAAAAACTTCCTTGACCCGATTGAGGTTCGGATAGGATTTTTTGGGTATGAATCCAACCACTGACGGCTGAAAGCGGTCATAGCTGTAGAACTCACAGATACCTTCGTTTTGACAAGTTATGGCTCCCGTAACTCTAAACGAGCCAAGAGTTATGGCCCCTCCGAATAATCGATATCCACTGGGTGCAACATCTATGGTGCAAGGTGCAACATCCGTCCAAAATGACGAAACAGTGCCGTACGACCTTTAAAAATGGGTGCATGGATTTGAAATGGTGTAGTACCATGGTGCACCACTCTCCAGCGATGGTAACTCATAGACCAGCCACGGGGATCCCGTTTTACAGAAAAAATCCACGTGACGAAAAAACGAAGGGTAAAAAACTTCCATGACCCGATTGAGGTTCGGATAGGATTTTTTGGATATGAAACTAACCAGTGACGGCTGAAAGCCGTGTCAGCTATAGAACTCACAGATACCTTCGTTTTGACTGGTTATGGCTCCCGTAACTCTAAACGAGCCAAGAGTTATGGCCCTCCGAAGAATCGATTTCCATAGGGTGCAACATCGGCGGTGCAAGGTGCAACATCCGTCCAAAATGACGAAACAGTGCCGTACGACCTTTAGAAACGAGTGCATGGATTTGAAACATTGCAGTACCATGGTGCACCATTCTCCAGCGATGGTAAATCATAGACCAGCCACGGGGATCCCGTTTTACAGAAAAAATCCACGTGACGAAAAAACGAAGGGTAAAAAACTTACTTGACCCGATTGAGGTTCGGATAGGCTTTTTTGGGTATGAAACTAACCAGTGACGGCTGAAAGCGGTCATAGCCGTAGAACTCACAGATACCTTCGTTTTGACTGGTTATGGCTCCCGTAACTCTAAAGGAGCCAAGAGTTATGGCCCTCCGAAGAATCGATATCCACAGGGTGCAACATCTACGGTGCAAGTGCAACATCCGTCCAAAATGACGAAACAGCGTCGTACGACCTTTAGAAATGGGTGCGTGGATTTGAAACATTGCAGTACCATGGTGCACCACTATCCAGCGATGGTAAATCATAGGCCAACCACGGGGATCCCGTTTTACAGAAAAAATCAACGTGACGAAAAAACGAAGGGTAAAAAACTTCCTTGACCCGATTGAGGTTCGGATAGGATTTTTTGGGTATGAAACTAACCAGTGACGGCTGAAAGCCCTCATAGCTGTAGAAATCACAGATTCCTTCGTTTTGACTGGTTATGGCTCCCGTAGCTCTAAACGAGCCAAGAGTTATGGCCCTCCGAATAATCGATATCCACAGGGTGCAACATCTACGGTGCAAGGTGCAACATCCGTCCAAAATGACGAAACAGTGCCGTACGACCTTTAGAAATGGCTGCATGGATTCTAAACGGTGCAGTACCATGGTGCACCACTCTCCAGTGATGGTAAATCATAGACCAGCCACGGGTATCCCATTTTACAGAAAAAATCCACGTGATGAAAACACGAAGGGTAAAAAACTTCCATGACCCGATTGAGGTTCGGATAGGATTTTTTGGGTATGAAACTAACCAGTGACGGATGAAAGCCGTCATAGCTGTAGAACTAACAGATACCTTCGTTTTTACTGGTAATGGCTCCCGTAACTCTAAACGAGCCAAGAGTTATGGCCCTCCGAAGAATCGATTTCCACAGGGTGCAACATCTGCGGTGCAAGGTGCAACATCCGTCCAAAATGACGAAACCGTGTCGTACGACCTTTAGGAATGAGTGCATGGATTTGAAACATTGCAATACCATGGTGCACCACTCTCCAGCGATGGTAAATCACAGACCAGCCACGGGGATCCCATTTTTACAGAAAAAATCCACGTGACGAAAAAACGAAGGGTAAAAAACTTCCTTTACCCGATTGAGGTTCGGATAGGCTTTTTTGGGTATGAAACTAACCAGTGACTGCTGAAAGCTGTCATAGCTGTAGAACTCACAGATACCTTCGTTTTGACTGGTTATGGCTCCCGTAGCTCTAAACGAGCCAAGAGTTATGGCCCTCCGAATAATCGATATCCACAGGGCGCAACATCTTCGGTGCAAGGTGCAACATCCGTCCAAAATGTGGAAACAGTGCCGTACGACCTTTAGAAATGGGTGCATGGATTTAAAACGGTGCAGTACCATGGTGAACCACTCTCCTTCGATGGTAACTCATAGACGAGCCATGGGGATCCCATTTTACAGAAAAAAATCCACGTGACGAAAAAACGAAGGGTAAAAAACTTCCACGACCCGATTGAGGTTCGGATAGGATTTTTTGGATATGAAACTAACCAGTGATGGCTAAAAGCGGTCATAGCTGTAGAACTCACAGATACCTTCGTTTTGACTGGTTATGGCTCCCGTAACTCTAAACGAGCCAAGAGTTATGTCCCTCCGAAGAATCGATATCCACAGGGTGCAACATCTGCGGTGCAAGCTGCAACATCCGTCCAAAATGACGAAACAGTGCCGTACGACCTTTAGAAATGTGTGCATGGATTTGAAACATTGCAGTACCATGGTGCACCACTCTCCAGCGATGGTAAATCATTGACCAGCCAAGGGGATCCCGTTTTACAGAAAAAATCCACGTGACGAAAAAACGAAGGGTAAAAAACTTCCTCGACCAGATTGAGGTTCGGACAGAATTTTTTGGGTATGGAACTAACCAGTGACGGCTGAAAGCTGTCATAGCTGTAGAATTCACAGATACCTTCGTTTTGACTGGTTGTGGCTCCCGTAACTCTAAACGAGCCAAGAGTTATGGCCCTCCGAAGAATCGATATCCACAGGGTGCAACATCTACGGTGCAAGGTGCAACATCCGTCCAAAATGACGAAACAGTGTCGTACGACCTTTAGAAATGAGTGCATGGATTTGAAACATTGCAGTACCATGGTGCACCACTTTCCAGCGATGGTAAATCATAGACCAGCCACGGGGATCCCGTTTTATAGAAAAAATCCACGTGACGAAAAAACGAAGGGTAAAAAACTTCCTTGACCCGATTGACGTGCGGATAGGATTTTTTGGGTATGAAACTAACCAGTGACGGCTGAAAGCTGTTATAGCTGTAGAACTCACAGATACCTTCGTTTTGACTGGTTATGGCTCCCGTAACTCTAAACGAGCCAAGAGTTATGGCCCTCCGAAGAATCGATTTCCACAGGGTGCAACATTTGCGGTGCAAGGTGCAACATCCGTCCAAAATGGCGAAACAGTGCCGTACGACCTTTAGAAATGAGTGCATGGATTTGAAACATTGAAATACCATAGTGCACCACTCTCCAGCGATGGTAAATCATAGACCAGCCAAGGGGATCACGTTTTACAGAAAAATCCACGTGACGAAAATCGAAGGGTAAAAAACTTCCTTGACCTGATTGAGGTTCGGATAGGAATTTTTGGGTATGAAACTAACCAGTGACGGCTTAAAGGTGCCATAGCTGTAGAACTCACAGATACCTTCGTTTTGACTGGTTATGGCTCCCGTAACTCTAAACGAGCCAAGAGTTATGGCCCTCCGAAGAATCGATTTCCACAGGGTGCAACATCTACGGTGCAAGGTGCAACATCCGTCCAAAATGACGAAACAGTGCCGTACGACCTTTAGAAATGAGTGCATGGACTTAAAACATTGCAGTACCATGGTGCACCACTCTCCAGCGATGGTAAATCATAGACCAGCAATGGGGATCCCGTTTTATAGAAAAAATCCACGTGACGAAAAAACGAAGGGTAAAAAACTTCCTTGACCCGATAGAGGTTCAGATAGGATTTTTTGGGTATGAAACTAACCAGTGACGGCTGAAAGCTGTCATAGCTGTAGAACTCCCAGATACCTTCGTTTTGACTTTTTATGGCTCCCGTAACTTTAAACGAGACAAGAGTTATGGCGCTCCGAATAATCGATATCTACTGGGTGCAACATCTACGGTGCAAGGTGCAACATCCGTCTAAAATGACGAAACAGTGCCGTACGACCTTTAGAAATGGGTGTATGGATTTGAAACGGTGCAGTACCATGGTGAACCACTCTCCAGCGATGGTAACTCATAGACCAGCCCCGGGGATCCCGTTTTACAGAAAAAATCCACGTAACGAAAAAACGAAGGGTAAAAAACTTCCATGCCCGATTGAGGTTCGGATAGGATTTTTTGGGTATGAAACTAACCAGTGACGGCTGAAAGCCATCATAGCTGTAGAACTCACACATACCTTCGTTTTGACTGGTTATGGCTCCCGTTACTCTAAATAAGCCAAGAGTTATGGCCCTCCGAAGAATCAATTTCCACAGGGTGCAACATCTGCGGTGCAAGGTGCAACATCCGTCCAAAATGACGAAACAGTGTCGTACGACCTTTAGAAATGTGTGCATGGATTTGAAATATTGCAGTACCATGGTGCACCACTCTCCAGCGATGGTAAATCATAGACCAGCCACGGGGATCCCATTTTACAGAAAAAATCCACGTGACGAAAAAACGAAAGGTAAAAAACTTACTTGACCCGATTGAGGTTCAGATAGGATTTTTTGGGTATGAAACTAACCAGTGACGGCTGAAAGCGGTCATAGTTGTAGAACTCACAGATACCTTCGTTTTGACTGGTTATGGCTCCCGTAACTCTAAACGAGCCAAGAGTTATGGCCCTCCGAAGAGTCGATATCCACAGGGTGCAACATCTACGGTGCAAGGTGCAACATCCGTCCAAAATGACGAAACAGTGCCGTACGACCTTTAGAAATGAGTGCATGGATTTGAAACATTGCAGTACCATGGTGCACCACTCTCCAGCGATGGTAAATCGTAGACCAGCCACGGGGATCCCGTTTTATAGAAAAAATCCACGTGACGAAAAAACGAAGGGTTAAAAACTTCCTTGACCCGATTGAGGTTCGGATAGGATTTTTTGGGTATGAAACTAACCAGTGACGGCTGAAAGCTGTCATAGCTGTAGAACTCACAGATACCTTCGTTTTGACTGGTTATTGCTCCCGTAACTCTAAACGAGCCAAGAGTTATGGCCCTCCGAATAATCGATATCCACTGGGTGCAACATCTACGGTGCTAGGTGCAACATCCGTCCAAAATGACGAAACAGTGCCGTACGACCTTTAGAAATGGGTGCATGGATTTGAAACGGTGCCGTACCATGGTGCACCACTCTCCAGCGATGGTAACTCATAGACCAGCCACGGGGATCTCGTTTTACAGAAAAAATCCACGTGACGAAAAAACGAAGGGTAAAAAACTTCCATGACCCGATTGAGGTTCAGATCTTTAGAAATGAGTGCATGGATTTGAAACATTGCAGTACCATGGTGCACCACTCTCCAGCGATGGTAAATCATAGACCAGCCACGGGGATCCCGTTTTACAGAAAAAATCCACGTGACGAAAAAACGAAGGGTAAAAATCTTTCTTGACCCGATTGAGGTTAGGATAGGATTTTTTGGGTATGACGCTAACCAAAGATGGCTGAAAGCCGTCATAGCTGTAGAACTCACAGATACCTTTGTTTTGACTGGTTATGGCCCGTAACTCTAAACGAGCCAAAAGTTATGGCCCTCCGAAGAATCGATATCCATAGGGTGCAACATCTACGGTGCAAGGAGCAACATCCGTCCAAAATGACGAAACAGTGCCGTACGACCTTTAGAAATGAGTGCATGGATTTGAAACATTGCAGTACCATGGTGCACCACTCTCCAGCGATGGTAAATCATAGACCAGCCACGGGGATCCCGTTTTACAGAAAAAATCCACGTGACGAAAAAACGAAGGGTAAAAACTTCCTTGACCCGATTGAGGTTCGGATAGGATTTTTTGGGTATGAAACTAACCAGTAACGGCTGAAAGCCGTCATAGCTGTAGAACTCACAGATACCTTTGTTTTGACTGGTTATGGCTCCCGTAACTCTAAACGAGCCAAGAGTTATGGCCCTTCGATGAATCGATATCCACAGGGTGCCACATCTACGGTGCAAGGTGCAACATCCGTCCAAAATGACGAAACAGTGTCGTACGACCTTTATAAATGAGTGCATGGATTTGAAACATTGCAGTACCATGGTGCACCACTCTCCAGTGATGGTAAATCATTGACCAGCCACGGGGATCCCGTTTGACAGAAAAAATCCACGTGACGAAAAAACGAAGGGTAAAAAACTTCCTTGACCCGATTGAGGTTCGGATAGGATTTTTTTGGTATGAAACTAACCAGTGACGGCCGAAAGCGGTCATAGCTGTAGAACTCACAGATACCTTCGTTTTGACTGGTTATGTCTTCCGTAACTCTAAACGAGCCAAGAGTTATGGCCCTCCGAAGAATCGATATCCACAGGGTGCAACATCTACGGTGCAAGGTGCAACATCCGTCCAAAATGACGAAACAGTGCCGTACGACCTTTAGAAATGAGTGCATGGATTTGAAACGTTGCAGTACCATGGTGCACCACTCTCCAGCGATGGCAAATCATAGACCAGCCACGGGGATCCCGTTTTACAGAAAAAATCCACGTGACGAAAAAACGAAGGGTAAAAAACTTCCTTGACCCGATTGAGGTTCGGATAGGATTTTTTGGGTATGAAACTAACCAGTGACGGGTGAAAGCTTTCATAGCTGTAGAACTCACAGATACCTTCGTTTTGATTGGTTATGGCTCCCGTAACTCTAAACGAGCCAAGAGTTATGGCCCTCCGAAGAATCGATATCCACAGGGTGCAGCATCTATGGTGCAAGGTGCAACATCCGTCCAAAATGACGAAACAGTGCCGTACGACCTTTAGAAATGAGTGCATGGATTTGAAACATTGCAGTACCATGGTGCACCACTCTCCAGTGATGGTAAATCATAGACCAGCCACGGGATCCCGTTTTACAGAAAAAATCCACGTGACGAAAAACGAAGGGTACAAGAATCCCATGACCCGATTGAGGTTCGGATAGGATTTTTTGGGTATGAAACTAACCAGTGACGGCTGAAATCTGTCATAGCTGTAGAACTCACAGATACCTTTTTTTTGACTGGTTTGTGGCTCCCGTAACTCTAAACGAGCCAAGAGTTATGGCCCTCCGAAGAATCGATATCCACAGGGTGCAACATCTACGGTGCAAGGTGCAACATCCGTCCAAAATGACGAAACAGTGCCTTACGACCTTTTGAAATGAGTGCATGGATATGAAACATTGCAGTACCATGGTGCACCACTCTCCAGCGATGGTAAATCATAGACCTGCCACGGGGATCCCGTTTTATAGAAAAATCCACGTGACGAAAAAACGAAGGGTAAAAAACTTCCTTGACCCGATTGAGGTGCGGATAGGATTTTTTGGGTATGAAACTAACCAGTGACGGCTGAAAGCTGTCATAGCTGTAGATCTCACAGATACCTTCGTTTTGACTGGTTATGGCTCCCGTAACTCTAAACGAGCCAAGAGTTATGGACCTCTGAAGAATCGATTTCCACAGGGTGCAACATCCGTCCAAAATGACGAAACAGTGCCGTACGACCTTTAGGAATGAGTGCATGGATTTGAAACATTGCAATACCATAGTGCACCACTCTCCAGCGATGGTAAATCATAGACCAACCAAGGGGATCCCGTTTTACAGAAAAAATCCACGTGACGAAAAAACGAAGGGTAAAAAACTTCCTTGACCCGATTGAGGTTCGGATAGGATTTTTTGGGTATGAAACTAACCAGTGATGGCTAAAAGCGGTCATAGCTGTAGAACTCACAGATACCTTCGTTTTGACTGGTTATGGATCCCGTAACTCAAAACGAGCCAAGAGTTATGGCCCTTCGAAGAATCGATATCCACAGTGTGCAACATCAACGGTGCAAGGTGCAACATCCGTCCATAATGACGAAACAGTGCCGTACGACCTTTAGAAATGAGTGAATGGATTTGAAACATTGCAGTACCATGGTTCACCACTCTCCAGCGATGGTTAATCATAGACCAGCCACGGGGATCCCGTTTTACAGAAAAAATCCACGTGACGAAAAACGAAGGGTACAAGAATCCCATGACCCGATCGAGGTTCGGATAGAATTTTTTGGGTATGAAACTAACCAGTGAAGGCTAAAGGGTATGAAACTAACCAGTGACGGCTAAAAGCTATCGTAGCTGTAGAACTCACACATACCTTCGTTTTGACTGGTTATGGCTCCCGTAACTAAACGAGCCAAGAGTTATGGCCCTCCGAATAATCGATATCCACAGTGTGCAACATCTACGGTGCAAGGTGCAACATCCGTCCAAAATGACGAAACAGTGCCGTACGACCTTTAGAAATGAGTGCATGGATTTGAAACATTGCAGTACCATGGTGCACCACTCTCCAGCGATGGTAAATCATAGACCAGCCACGGGGATCCTGTTTTACAGAAAAAATCCACGTGACGAAAAACGAAGGGTACAAGAATCCCATGACCCGATTGAGGTTTGTATAGGATTTTTTGGGTATGAAACTAACCAGTGAAGGCTAAAAGCTGTTATACCTGTAGAACTCACAGATACCATCGTTTTGACTGGTTATGGCTCCCGTAACTCTAAACGAGCCAAGAGTTATGGCCCTCCGAAGAATCGATATCCACAGGGTGCAACATCTACGGTGCAAGGTGCAACATCCGTCCAAAATGACGAAACAGTGCCGTACGAACTTTAGAAATGAGTGCATGTATTTGAAACATTGCAGTACCATGGTGCACCACTCTGCAGCGATGGTAAATCATAGACCAGCCACGGGGATGCCGTTTTACAGAAAAAAATCCACGTGACGAAAAAGCGAAGTGTAAAAAACTTCCTTGACCCGATTGAGGTTCGGATAGGATTTTTTGGGTATGAAACTAACCAGTGACGGCTGAAAGCTGTCATAGCTGTAGAACTCACAGATACCTTCGTTTTGACTAGTTATGGCTCCCGTAACTCTAAACGAGCCAAGAGTTATGGCCCTCCGAAGAATCGATATCTACAGTGTGCAACATGTACGGTGCAAGGTGCAACATCCGTCCAAAATGACGAAACAGTGCCGTACGACCTTTAGAAATGAGTGCATGGATTTGAAACATTGCAGTACCATGGTGCACCACTCTCCGGCGATGGTAAATCATAGACCAGCCACGGGGATCCCGTTTTACAGAAAAAATCCACGTGACGAAAAACGAAGGGTACAAGAATCCCATGACCCGATTGAGGTTCGGATAGGATTTTTTGGGTATGAAACTAACCAGTGACGGCTGAAAGCGGTCATAGCTGTAGAACTCACAGATACCTACGTTTTGACTGGTTATGGATCCCGTAACTTTAAACGAGCCAAGAGTTATGGCCCTCCGAAAAATCGATATCCACAGTGTGCAACATCTACGGTGCAAGGTGCAACATCCGTCCAAAATGACGAAACAGTGCCGTACGACCTTTAGAAATGAGTGCATGGATTTGAAACATTGCAGTACCATGGTGCACCACTCTCCAGCGATGGTAAATCATAGTCCAGCCACGGGGATCCCGTTTTACAGAAAAAATCCACGTGACGAAAAACGAAGGGTACAAGAATCCCATGACCCGATTGAGGTTCGGATAGGATTTTTTGGGTATGAAACTAACCAGTGAAGGCTAAAGGGTATGAAACTAACCAGTGACGGCTGAAAGCTGTCGTAGCTGTAGAACTCACAGATACCTTCGTTTTGACTGGTTATGGCTCCCGTAACTCTAAACGAGCCAAGAGTTATGGCCCTCCGAAGAATCGATATCCATAGGGTGCAACATCTACGGTGCAAGGTGCAACATCCGTCCAAAATGACGAAACAGTGTCGTACGACCTTTAGAAATGAGTGCATGGATTTGAAACATTGCAGTACCATGGTGCACCACTCTCCAGCGATGGTAAATCATAGACCAGCCACGGGGATCCCGTTTTATAGAAAAAATCCACGTGACGAAAAAACGAAGGGTAAAAAACTTCATTGACCTTATTGAGGTTCGGATAGGATTTTTTGGGTATGACACTAACCAGTGACGGCTGAAAGCCGTCATAGCTGTAGAACTCACGGATACCTTTGTTTTGACTGGTTATGGCCCGTAACTCTAAACGAGCCAAAAGTTATGGCCCTCCGAAGAATCGATATCTACAGTGTGCAACATCTACGGTGCAAGGTGCAACATCCATCCAAAATGACGAAACAGTGCCGTACGACCATTAGAAATGAGTGCACGGATTTGAAACATTGCAGTACCATAGTGCACAACTCTCCAGCGATGGTAAATCATAGACCAGCCACGGGGATCCCGTTTGACAGAAAAATCCACGTGACGAAAAAACGAAGGGTAAAAAACTTCCTTGACCCGATTGAGGTTCGCATAGGATTTTTTGGGTATGAAACTAACCAGTGACTGCTGAAAGCTGTCATAGCTGTAGAACTCACAGATACCTTCGTTTTGACTGGTTATGGCTCCCGTAACTCTAAACGAGCCAAAAGTTATGGCCCTCCGAAGAATCGATATCCACAGGGTGCAACATCTACGGTGCAAGGTGCAACATCCGTCCAAAATGACGAAACAGTGCCGTACGACCTTTAGAAATGAGGTCATGGATTTGAAACATTGCAGTACCATGGTGCACCACTCTCCAGCGATGGTAAATCATAGACCAGCCACGGGGATCCCGTTTTACAGAAAAAATCCACGTGACGAAAAAACGAAGGGTAAAAAACTTCCTTGACCCGATTGAGGTTCGGATAGGATTTTTTGGGAATGAAACTAATCAGTGACGGCTGAAAGCGGTCATAGCTGTAGAACTCACAGATACCTTTGTTTTGACTAGTTATGGCTCCCGTAACTCTAAACGAGCCAAGAGTTATGGCCCTCCGAAGAATCGATATCCACAGGGTGCAACATCTACGGTGCAAGGTGCAACATCCGTCCAAAATGACGAAACAGTGCCGTTCGACCTTTAGAAATGAGTGCATGGATTTGAAACATTGCAGTACCATGGTGCACCACTCTCCAGCGATGGTAAATCGTAGACCAGCCACGGGGATCCCGTTTTACAGAAAAAATCCACGTGACGAAAAACGAAGGGTACAAGAATCCCATGACCCGATTGAGGTTCGGATAGGATTTTTTGGGTATGAAACTAACTAGTGACGGCTGAAAGAAGTCAATGCTGTAGAACTCATAGATACCTTCGTTTTGAATGGTTGTGGCTCCCGTAACTCTAAACGAGCCAAGAGTTATGGCCCTTCGAAGAATCGATATCCACAGGGTGCAACATCTACGGTGCAAGGTGCAACATCCGTCCAAAATGACGAAACAGTGCCTTACGACCTTTAGAAATGAGTGCATGGATTTGAAACATTGCAGTACCATGGTGCACCACTCTCCAGCGATGGTAAATCATAGGCCAGCCACGGGGATCCCGTTTTACAGAAAAAATCCACGTGACGAAAAAACGAAGGGTAAAAAACTTCCTTGACCCGATTGAGGTGCGGATAGGATTTTTTGGGTATGAAACTAACCAGTGACGGCTGAAAGCAGTCATAGCAATAGAACTCATAGATACCTTCGTTTTGACTGGTTATGGCTCCCGTAACTCTAAACGAGCCAAGAGTTACGGCCCTCCGAAGAATCGATATCCAGAGGGTGCAACATCTACGGTGCAAGGTGCAACATCCGTCCAAAATGACGAAACAGTGCCGTACGACCTTTAGAAATGAGTGCATTGATTTGAAACATTGCAGTACCATGGTGCACCACTCTCCAGCGATGGTAAATCATAGACCAGCCACGGGGATCCCATTTGACAGAAAAATCCACGTGACGAAAAAACGAAGGGTAAAAAACTTCCTTGACCCGATTGAGGTTCGGATAGGATTTTTTGGGTATGAAACTAACCAGTGACTGCTGAAAGCTGTCATAGCTGTAGAACTCACGGATACCTTCGTTTTGACTGGTTATGGCTCCCGTAACTCTAAACGAGCCAAGAGTTATGGCCCTCCGAAGAATCGATATCCACAGGGTGCAACATCTACGGTGCAAGGTGCAACATCCGTCCAAAATGACGAAACAGTGCCGTACGACCTTTAGAAATGAGGTCATGGATTTGAAACATTGCAGTACCATTGTGCACCACTCTCCAGCGATGGTAAATCATAGACCAGCCACGGGGATCCCGTTTTACAGAAAAAATCCACGTGACGAAAAAACGAAGGGTAAAAAACTTCCTTGACCCGATTGAGGTTCGGATAGGATTTTTTGGGTATGAAACTAATCAGTGACGGCTAAAAGCTATCATAGCTGTAGAACTCACAGATACCTTCGTTTTGACTGGTTATGGCTCCCGTAACTCTAAACGAGCTAAGAGTTATGGCCCTCCGAAGAATCGATATCCACAGGGTGCAACATCTACGGTGCAAGGTGCAACATCCGTCCAAAATGACGAAACTGTGCCGTACGACCTTTAGAAATGAGTGCATGGATTTGAAACATTGCAGTACCATGGTGCACCACTCTCCAGCGATGGTAAATTGTAGACCAGCCACGGGGATCCCGTTTTACAGAAAAAATCCACGTGACGAAAAACGAAGGGTACAAGAATCCCATGACCCGATTGAGGTTCGGATAGGATTTTTTGGGTATGAAACTAACCAGTGACGGCTGAAAGCAGTCATAGCTATAGAACTCACAGATACCTTCGTTTTGACTGGTTGTGGCTCCCGTAACTCTAAACGAGCCAAGAGTTATGGCCCTCCGAAGAATCGATATCCACAGGGTGCAACATCTGCGGTGCAAGGTGCAACATCCGTCCAAAATGACGAAATAGTGTCGTATGACCTTTAGAAATGAGTGCATGGATTTGAAACATTGCAGTACCATGGTGCACCACTCTCCAGCGATGGTAAATCGTAGACCAGCCACGGGGATCCCGTTTTACAGAAAAAATCCACGTGACGAAAAACGAAGGGTACAAGAATCCCATGACCCGATTGAGGTTCGGATAGGATTTTTTGGGTATGAAACTAACCAGTGATGGCTGAAAGCTGTCATAGCTGTAGAACTCACAGATACCTTCGTTTTGACTGGTTATGGCTCCCATAACTCTAAACGAGCCAAGAGTTATGGCCCTCCGAAGAATCGATATCTACAGTGTGCAACATGTACGGTGCAAGGTGCAACATCCGTCCAAAATGACGAAACAGTGCCGTACGACCTTTAGAAATGAGTGCATGGATTTGAAACATTGCAGTACCATGGTGCACCACTCTCCGGCGATGGTAAATCATAGACCAGCCACGGGGATCCCGTTTTACAGAAAAAATCCACGTGACGAAAAACGAAGGGTACAAGAATCCCATGACCCGATTGAGGTTCGGATAGGATTTTTTGGGTATGAAACTAACCAGTGACGGCTGAAAGCGGTCATAGCTGTAGAACTCACAGATACCTACGTTTTGACTGGTTATGGATCCCGTAACTTTAAACGAGCCAAGAGTTATGGCCCTCCGAAAAATCGATATCCACAGTGTGCAACATCTACGGTGCAAGGTGCAACATCCGTCCAAAATGACGAAACAGTGCCGTACGACCTTTAGAAATGAGTGCATGGATTTGAAACATTGCAGTACCATGGTGCACCACTCTCCAGCGATGGTAAATCATAGTCCAGCCACGGGGATCCCGTTTTACAGAAAAAATCCACGTGACGAAAAACGAAGGGTACAAGAATCCCATGACCCGATTGAGGTTCGGATAGGATTTTTTGGGTATGAAACTAACCAGTGAAGGCTAAAGGGTATGAAACTAACCAGTGACGGCTGAAAGCTGTCGTAGCTGTAGAACTCACAGATACCTTCGTTTTGACTGGTTATGGCTCCCGTAACTCTAAACGAGCCAAGAGTTATGGCCCTCCGAAGAATCGATATCCATAGGGTGCAACATCTACGGTGCAAGGTGCAACATCCGTCCAAAATGACGAAACAGTGTCGTACGACCTTTAGAAATGAGTGCATGGATTTGAAACATTGCAGTACCATGGTGCACCACTCTCCAGCGATGGTAAATCATAGACCAGCCACGGGGATCCCGTTTTATAGAAAAAATCCACGTGACGAAAAAACGAAGGGTAAAAAACTTCATTGACCTTATTGAGGTTCGGATAGGATTTTTTGGGTATGACACTAACCAGTGACGGCTGAAAGCCGTCATAGCTGTAGAACTCACGGATACCTTTGTTTTGACTGGTTATGGCCCGTAACTCTAAACGAGCCAAAAGTTATGGCCCTCCGAAGAATCGATATCTACAGTGTGCAACATCTACGGTGCAAGGTGCAACATCCATCCAAAATGACGAAACAGTGCCGTACGACCATTAGAAATGAGTGCACGGATTTGAAACATTGCAGTACCATAGTGCACAACTCTCCAGCGATGGTAAATCATAGACCAGCCACGGGGATCCCGTTTGACAGAAAAATCCACGTGACGAAAAAACGAAGGGTAAAAAACTTCCTTGACCCGATTGAGGTTCGCATAGGATTTTTTGGGTATGAAACTAACCAGTGACTGCTGAAAGCTGTCATAGCTGTAGAACTCACAGATACCTTCGTTTTGACTGGTTATGGCTCCCGTAACTCTAAACGAGCCAAAAGTTATGGCCCTCCGAAGAATCGATATCCACAGGGTGCAACATCTACGGTGCAAGGTGCAACATCCGTCCAAAATGACGAAACAGTGCCGTACGACCTTTAGAAATGAGGTCATGGATTTGAAACATTGCAGTACCATGGTGCACCACTCTCCAGCGATGGTAAATCATAGACCAGCCACGGGGATCCCGTTTTACAGAAAAAATCCACGTGACGAAAAAACGAAGGGTAAAAAACTTCCTTGACCCGATTGAGGTTCGGATAGGATTTTTTGGGAATGAAACTAATCAGTGACGGCTGAAAGCGGTCATAGCTGTAGAACTCACAGATACCTTTGTTTTGACTAGTTATGGCTCCCGTAACTCTAAACGAGCCAAGAGTTATGGCCCTCCGAAGAATCGATATCCACAGGGTGCAACATCTACGGTGCAAGGTGCAACATCCGTCCAAAATGACGAAACAGTGCCGTTCGACCTTTAGAAATGAGTGCATGGATTTGAAACATTGCAGTACCATGGTGCACCACTCTCCAGCGATGGTAAATCGTAGACCAGCCACGGGGATCCCGTTTTACAGAAAAAATCCACGTGACGAAAAACGAAGGGTACAAGAATCCCATGACCCGATTGAGGTTCGGATAGGATTTTTTGGGTATGAAACTAACTAGTGACGGCTGAAAGAAGTCAATGCTGTAGAACTCATAGATACCTTCGTTTTGACTGGTTGTGGCTCCCGTAACTCTAAACGAGCCAAGAGTTATGGCCCTTCGAAGAATCGATATCCACAGGGTGCAACATCTACGGTGCAAGGTGCAACATCCGTCCAAAATGACGAAACAGTGCCTTACGACCTTTAGAAATGAGTGCATGGATTTGAAACATTGCAGTACCATGGTGCACCACTCTCCAGCGATGGTAAATCATAGGCCAGCCACGGGGATCCCGTTTTACAGAAAAAATCCACGTGACGAAAAAACGAAGGGTAAAAAACTTCCTTGACCCGATTGAGGTGCGGATAGGATTTTTTGGGTATGAAACTAACCAGTGACGGCTGAAAGCAGTCATAGCAATAGAACTCATAGATACCTTCGTTTTGACTGGTTATGGCTCCCGTAACTCTAAACGAGCCAAGAGTTACGGCCCTCCGAAGAATCGATATCCAGAGGGTGCAACATCTACGGTGCAAGGTGCAACATCCGTCCAAAATGACGAAACAGTGCCGTACGACCTTTAGAAATGAGTGCATTGATTTGAAACATTGCAGTACCATGGTGCACCACCCTCCAGCGATGGTAAATCATAGACCAGCCACGGGGATCCCATTTGACAGAAAAATCCACGTGACGAAAAAACGAAGGGTAAAAAACTTCCTTGACCCGATTGAGGTTCGGATAGGATTTTTTGGGTATGAAACTAACCAGTGACTGCTGAAAGCTGTCATAGCTGTAGAACTCACGGATACCTTCGTTTTGACTGGTTATGGCTCCCGTAACTCTAAACGAGCCAAGAGTTATGGCCCTCCGAAGAATCGATATCCACAGGGTGCAACATCTACGGTGCAAGGTGCAACATCCGTCCAAAATGACGAAACAGTGCCGTACGACCTTTAGAAATGAGGTCATGGATTTGAAACATTGCAGTACCATTGTGCACCACTCTCCAGCGATGGTAAATCATAGACCAGCCACGGGGATCCCGTTTTACAGAAAAAATCCACGTGACGAAAAAACGAAGGGTAAAAAACTTCCTTGACCCGATTGAGGTTCGGATAGGATTTTTTGGGTATGAAACTAATCAGTGACGGCTAAAAGCTATCATAGCTGTAGAACTCACAGATACCTTCGTTTTGACTGGTTATGGCTCCCGTAACTCTAAACGAGCTAAGAGTTATGGCCCTCCGAAGAATCGATATCCACAGGGTGCAACATCTACGGTGCAAGGTGCAACATCCGTCCAAAATGACGAAACTGTGCCGTACGACCTTTAGAAATGAGTGCATGGATTTGAAACATTGCAGTACCATGGTGCACCACTCTCCAGCGATGGTAAATTGTAGACCAGCCACGGGGATCCCGTTTTACAGAAAAAATCCACGTGACGAAAAACGAAGGGTACAAGAATCCCATGACCCGATTGAGGTTCGGATAGGATTTTTTGGGTATGAAACTAACCAGTGACGGCTGAAAGCAGTCATAGCTGTAGAACTCACAGATACCTTCGTTTTGACTGGTTGTGGCTCCCGTAACTCTAAACGAGCCAAGAGTTATGGCCCTCCGAAGAATCGATATCCACAGGGTGCAACATCTGCGGTGCAAGGTGCAACATCCGTCCAAAATGACGAAATAGTGTCGTATGACCTTTAGAAATGAGTGCATGGATTTGAAACATTGCAGTACCATGGTGCACCACTCTCCAGCGATGGTAAATCGTAGACCAGCCACGGGGATCCCGTTTTACAGAAAAAATCCACGTGACGAAAAACGAAGGGTACAAGAATCCCATGACCCGATTGAGGTTCGTATAGGATTTTTTGGGTATGAAACTAACCAGTGACGGCTGAAAGCAGTCATAGGTGTAGAACTCACAGATACCTTCGTTTTGACTGGTTGTGGCTCCCGTAACTCTAAACGAGCCAAGAGTTATGGCCCTCCGAAGAATCGATATCCACAGGGTGCAACATCTACGGTGCAAGGTGCAACATCCGTCCAAAATGAAGAAACAGTGCCTTACGACCTTTAGAAATGAGTGCATGGATTTGAAACATTGCAGTACCATGGTGCACCACTCTCCAGCGATGGTAAATCGTAGACCAGCCACGGGGATCCCGTTTTATAGAAAAAATCCACGTGACGAAAGAACGAAGGGTAAAAAACTTCCTTGACCCGATTGAGGTGCGGATAGGATTTTTTTGGTATGAAACTAACCAGTGACGGCTGA
Organism: Allium cepa; assembly: GCA_030765085.1. Lineage (NCBI taxonomy): Eukaryota > Viridiplantae > Streptophyta > Magnoliopsida > Asparagales > Amaryllidaceae > Allium > Allium cepa. Next base: position 27,275,083 of record CM060943.1, on the reverse strand, counting down.
AAGCAGTCATAGCTGTAGAACTCACAGATAACTTCGTTTTGACTGGTTATGGCTCCCGTAACTCTAAACGAGCCAAGAGTTATGGCCCTCCGAAGAATCGATTTCCACAGGGTGCAACATCTGCGGTGCAAGGTGCAACATCCGTCCAAAATGACGAAACAGTGCCGTACGACCTTTAGAAATGAGTGCATGGATTTGAAACATTGCAATACCATAGTGCACCACTCTCCAGCGATGGTAAATCATAGACCAGCCAAGGGGATCCCATTTTACAGAAAAAATCCACGTGACGGAAAACGAAGGGTAAAAAACTTCCTTGACCCGATTGAGGTTCGGATAGGATTTTTTGGGTATGTAACTGACCAGTGACGGCTGAAAGCTGTCATCGCTGTAGAACTCACAGATACCTTCGTTTTGACTGGTTATGGCTCCCGTAACTCTAAACGAGCCAAGAGTTATGGCCCTTCGAAGAATCGATATGCACAGTGTGCAACATCTACGGTGCAAGGTGCAACATCCGTCCAAAATGACGAAACAGTGCCGTACGACCTTTAGAAATGAGTGCATGGATTTGAAACATTGTAGTACCATGGTGCACCACTCTCCAGCGATGGTAAATCATAGACCAGCCACAGGGATCCCGTTTTACAGAAAAAATCCACGTGACGAAAAACGAAGGGTAAAAAACTTCCTTGACCCGATTGAGGTTCGGATAGGATTTTTTGGGTATGAAACTAACCAGTGACGGCTGAAAGCTGTCATCGCTGTAGAACTCGCAGATACCTTCGTTTTGACTGGTTATGGCTCGCGTAACTCTAAACGAGCCAAGAGTTATGGCCCTCTGAAGAATCGATATCCACAGTGTGCAACATCTACGGTGCAAGGTGCAACATCCGTCCAAAATGACGAAACAGTGCCGTACGACCTTTAGAAATGAGTGCATGGATTTGAAACATTGCAGTACCATGGTGCACCACTCTCCAGCGATGGTAAATCGTAGACCAGCCACGGGGATCCCGTTTTACAGTAAAAATCCACGTGACGAAAAACGAAGGGTACAAGAATCCCATGACCCGATTGAGGTTCGGATAGGATTTTTTGGGTATGAAACTAACCAGTGATGGCTGAAAGCTGTCATAGCTGTAGAACTCACAGATACCTTCGTTTTGACTGGTTATGGCTCCCGTTACTCTAAACGAGCCAAGAGTTATGGCCCTCCGAAGAATCGATATCCACAGTGTGCAACATCTACGGTGCAAGGTGCAACATCCGTCCAAAGTGACGAAACAGTGCCGTACGACCTTTAGAAATGAGTGCATGGATTTGAAACATTGCAGTACCATGGTGCACCACTCTCCAGCGATGGTAAATCATAGAACAGCCACGGGGATCCCGTTTTACAGAAAAAATCCACGTGACGAAAAACGAAGGGTACAAGAATCCCATGACCCGATTGAGGTTCGGATAGGATTTTTTGGGTATGAAACTAACCAGTGACGGCTGAATGCGGTCATAGCTGTAGAACTCACAGATACCTTCGTTTTGACTGGTTATGTCTCCCGTAACACTAAACGAGCCAAGAGTTATGGCCCTCCGAAGAATCGATATCCACAGGGTGCAACATCTACGGTGCAAGGTGCAACATCCGTCCAAAATGACGAAACAGTGCCGTACGACCTTTAGAAATGAGTGCATGGATTTGAAACATTGCAGTACCATGGTGCACCACTCTCCAGCGATGGTAAATCATAGACCGGCCACGGGGATCCCGTTTTACAGAAAAAATCCACGTGACGAAAAACGAAGGGTACAAGAATCCCATGACCCGATTGAGGTTCGGATAGGATTTTTTGGGTATGAAACTAACCAGTGAAGGCTAAAAGCTGTCATAGCTGTAGAACACATAGATACCTTCGTTTTGACTGGTTATAGCTCCCGTAACTCTAAACGAGCCAAGAGTTATGGCCCTCCGAAGAATCGATATCCAGAGGGTGCAACATCTACGATGCAAGGTGCAACATCCGTCCAAAATGACGAAACAGTGCCGTACGACCTTTAGAAATGAGTGCATTGATTTGAAACATTGCAGTACCATGGTGCACCACTCTCCAGCGATGGTAAATCATAGACCAGCCACGGGGATCCCATTTGACAGAAAAATCCACGTGACGAAAAAACGAAGGGTAAAAAACTTCCTTGACCCGATTGAGGTTCGGATAGGATTTTTTGGGTATGAAACTAACCAGTGACTGCTGAAAGCTGTCATAGCTGTAGAACTCACGGATACCTTCGTTTTGACTGGTTATGGTTCCCGTAACTCTAAACGAGCCAAGAGTTATGGCCCTCCGAAGAATCGATATCCACAGGGTGCAACATCTACGGTGCAAGGTGCAACATCCTTCCAAAATGACGAAACAGTGCCGTACGACCTTTAGAAATGAGGTCATGGATTTGAAACATTGCAGTACCATTGTGCACCACTCTCCAGCGATGGTAAATCATAGACCAGCCACGGAGATCCCGTTTTACAGAAAAAATCCACGTGACGAAAAAACGAAGGGTAAAAAACTTCCTTGACCCGATTGAGGTTCGGATAGGATTTTTTGGGTATGAAACTAACCAGTGACGGCTAAAAGCGGTCATAGCTGTAGAACTCACAGATACCTTCGTTTTGACTGGTTATGGCTCCCGTAACTCTAAACGAGCCAAGAGTTATGGCCCTCCGAAGAATCGATATCCACAGGGTGCAACATCTACGGTGCAAGGTGCAACATCCGTCCAAAATGACGAAACAGTGCCGTACGACCTTTAGAAATGAGTGCATGGATTTGAAACATTGCAGTACCATGGTGCACCACTCTCCAGCGATGGTAAATCATAGACCAGCCACGGGGATCCCGTTTTACAGAAAATATCCACGTGACGAAAAACGAAGGGTACAAGAATCCCATGACCCGATTGAGGTTCGGATAGGATTTTTTGGGTATGAAACCAACCAGTGATGGCTGAAAGCTATCATAGCTGTAGAACTCACAGATACCTTCGTTTTGACTGGTTGTGGCTCCCGTAACTCTAAACGAGCCAAGAGTTATGGCCCTCCGAAGAATCGATATCCACAGTGTGCAACATCTACGGTGCAAGGTGCAACATCCGTCCAAAATGACGAAACAGTGCCGTACGACCTTTAGAAATGAGTGCATGGATTTGAAACATTGCAGTACCATGGTGCACCACTCTCCAGCGATGGTAAATCATAGACCAGCCACGGGGATCCCGTTTTACAGAAAAAATCCACGTGACGAAAAACGAAGGGTACAAGAATCCCATGACCCGATTGAGTTCGGATAGGATTTTTTGGGTATGAAACTAACCAGTGACGGCTGAATGCTGTCATAGCTGTAGAACTCACAGATACCTTCGTTTTGACTGGTTATGGCACCCGTAACTCTAAACGAGCCAAGAGTTATGGCCCTCCGAAGAATCGATATCCACAGGGTGCAACATCTACGGTGCAAGGTGCAACATCCGTCCAAAATGACGAAACAGTGCCATACGACCTTTAGAAATGAGTGCATGGATTTGAAACATTGCAGTACCATGGTGCACCACTCTCCAGCGATGGTAAATCATAGACCAGCCACGGGGATCCCGTTTTACAGAAAAAATCCAAGTGACGAAAAAACAAAGGGTGAAATACTTCCTTGACCCGATTGAGGTTCGGATAGGATTTTTGGGGTATGAAACTAACCAGTGACGGTTGAAAGCCGTCATAGCTGTAGAACTCACAGATACCTTCTTTTTGACTGGTTATGGCTCCCGTAACTCTAAACGAGCTAAGAGTTATGGCCCTTCGAAGAATCGATATCCACAGGGTGCAACCTCTACGGTGCAAGGTGCAACATCCGTCCAAAATGACGAAACAGTGCCGTACGACCTTTAGAAATGAGTGCATGGATTTGAAACATTGCAGTACCATGGTGCACCACTCTCCAGCGATGGTAAATCGTAGACCAGCCACGGGGATCCCGTTTTACAGAAAAAATCCACGTGACGAAAAACGAAGGGTACAAGAATCCCATGACCCGATTGAGGTTCGGATAGGATTTTTTGGGTATGAAACTAACCAGTGACGGCTGAATGCTGTCATAACTGTAGAACTCACAGATACCTTCGTTTTGACTGGTTATGGCACCCGTAACTCTAAACGAGCCAAGAGTTATGGCCCTCCGAAGAATCGATATCCACAGGGTGCAACATCTACGGTGCAAGGTGCAACATCCGTCCAAAATGACGAAACAGTGCCGTACGACCTTTAGAAATGAGTGCATGGATTTGAAACATTGCAGTACCATGGTGCACCACTCTCCAGCGATGGTAAATCATAGACCAGCCACGGGGATCCCGTTTTACAGAAAAAATCCAAGTGACGAAAAAACAAAAGGTGAAATACTTCCTTGACCCGATTGAGGTTCGGATAAGATTTTTTGGGTATGAAACTAACCAGTGACGGCTGAAAGCTGTCATAGCTGTAGAACTCACAGATACCTTCGTTTTGACTGGTTATGGCTCCCGTAACTCTAAACGAGCCAAGAGTTATGGCCCTCCGAAGAATCGATATCCACAGGGTGCAACATCTACGGTGCAAGGTGCAACATCCGTCCAAAATGACGAAACAGTGCCTTACGACCTTTAGAAATGAGTGCATGGATTTGAAACATTGCAGTACCATGGTGCACCACTCTCCAGCGATGGTAAATCATAGACCAGCCACGGGGATCCCGTTTTACAGAAAAAATCCATGTGACGAAAAAACGAAGGGTAAAAAACTTCCTTGACCCGATTGAGGTTCGGATAGGATTTTTTGGGTATGAAACTAACCAGTGACGGCTGAAAGCGGTCAAAGCTGTAAAACTCACAGATACCTTCGTTTTGACTGGTTATGGCTCCCGTAACTCTAAACGAGCCAAGAGTTATGGCCCTCCGAAGAATCGACATCCACAGTGTGCAACATCTACGGTGCAAGGTGCAACATCCATCCAAAATGACGAAACAGTGCCGTACGACCTTTAGAAATGAGTGCATGGATTTGAAACATTGCAGTACCATGGTGCACCACTCTCCAGCGATGGTAAATCATAGACCAGCCACAGGGATCCCGTTTTACAGAAAAAATCCACGTGACGAAAAACGAAGGGTACAAGAATCCCATGACCCGATTGAGGTTCGGATAGGATTTTTTGGGTATGAAACTAACCAGTGATGGCTGAAAGCTGTCATAGCTGTAGAACTCACAGATACCTTCGTTTTGACTGGTTATGGCTCCCATAACTCTAAACGAGCCAAGAGTTATGGCCCTCCGAAGAATCGATATCCACAGTGTGCAACATCTACGGTGCAAGGTGCAACATCCGTCCAAAATGACGAAACAGTGCCGTACGACCTTTAGAAATGAGTGCATGGATTTGAAACATTGCAGTACCATGGTGCACCACTCTCCAGCGATGGTAAATCATAGACCAGCCACGGGGATCCCGTTTTACAGAAAAAATCCACGTGACGAAAAACGAAGGGTACAAGAATCCCATGACCCGATTGAGGTTCGGATAGGATTTTTGGGTATGAAACTAACCAGTGACGGCTGAAAGCGGTCATAGCTGTAGAACTCACAGATACCTTCGATTTGACTGGTTATGTCTCCCGTAACTCTAAACGAGCCAAGAGTTATGGCCCTCCGAAGAATCGATATCCACAGTGTGCAACATCTACGGTGCAAGGTGCAACATCCGTCCAAAATGACGAAACATTGCCGTACGACCTTTAGAAATGAGTGCATGGATTTGAAACATTGCAGTACCATGGTGCACCACTCTCCAGCGATGGTAAATCATAGACCAGCCACGGGGATCCCGTTTTACAGAAAAAATCCACATGACGAAAAACGAAGGGTACAAGAATCCCATGACCCGATTGAGGTTCGGATAGGATTTTTTGGGTATGAAACTAACCAGTGACGGCTGAAAGCAGTCATAGCTGTAGAACTCACAGATACCTTCGTTTTGACTGGTTGTGGCTCCCGTAACTCTAAACGAGCCAAGAGTTATGGCCCTCCGAAGAATCGATATCCACAGGGTGCAACATCTGCGGTGCAAGGTGCAACATCCGTCCAAAATGACGAAATAGTGTCGTAAGACCTTTAGAAATGAGTGCATGGATTTGAAACATTGCAGTACCATGGTGCACCACTCTCCAGCGATGGTAAATCGTAGACCAGCCACGGGGATCCCGTTTTACAGAAAAAATCCACGTGACGAAAAACGAAGGGTACAAGAATCCCATGACCCGATTGAGGTTCGTATAGGATTTTTTGGGTATGAAACTAACCAGTGACGGCTGAAAGCAGTCATAGGTGTAGAACTCACAGATACCTTCGTTTTGACTGGTTGTGGCTCCCGTAACTCTAAACGAGCCAAGAGTTATGGCCCTCCGAAGAATCGATATCCACAGGGTGCAACATCTACGGTGCAAGGTGCAACATCCGTCCAAAATGAAGAAACAGTGCCTTACGACCTTTAGAAATGAGTGCATGGATTTGAAACATTGCAGTACCATGGTGCACCACTCTCCAGCGATGGTAAATCGTAGACCAGCCACGGGGATCCCGTTTTACAGAAAAAATCCACGTGACGAAAACGAAGGGTACAAGAATCCCATGACCCGATTGAGGTTCGGATAGGATTTTTTGGGTATGAAACTAACCAGTGACGGCTGAATGTTGTCATAACTGTAGAACTCACAGATACCTTCGTTTTGACTGGTTATGGCACCCGTAACTCTAAACGAGCCAAGAGTTATGGCCCTCCGAAGAATCGATATCCACAGGGTGCAACATCTACGGTGCAAGGTGCAACATCCGTCCAAAATGACGAAACAGTGCCGTACGACCTTTAGAAATGAGTGCATGGATTTGAAACATTGCAGTACCATGGTGCACCACTCTCCAGCGATGGTAAATCATAGACCAGCCACGGGGATCCCGTTTTACAGAAAAAATCCAAGTGACGAAAAAACAAAGGGTGAAATACTTCCTTGACCCGATTGAGGTTCGGATAAGATTTTTTGGGTATGAAACTAACCAGTGACGGCTGAAAGCTGTCATAGCTGTAGAACTCACAGATACCTTCGTTTTGACTGGTTATGGCTCCCATAACTCTAAACGATCCAAGAGTTATGGCCCTCCGAAGAATCGATATCCACAGGGTGCAACATCTACGGTGCAATGTGCAACATCCGTCCAAAATGACGAAACAGTGCCGTACGACCTTTAGAAATTTGTGCATGGATTTGAAACATTGCAGTACCATGGTGCACCACTCTCCAGCGATGGTAAATCATAGACCAGCCACGGGGATCCCGTTTTACAGAAAAAATCCACCTGACGAAAAAACGAAGGGTAAAAAACTTACTTGACCCGATTGAGGTTCAGATAGGATTTTTTGGGTATGAATCTAACCAGTGACGGCTGAAAGCGGTCATAGCTGTAGAACTCACAGATACCTTCGTTTTGACTGGTCATGGCTCCCGTAACTCTAAACGAGCCAAGAGTTATGGCCCTCCGAAGAATCGATATCCATAGGGTGCAACATCCGTCCAAAATGACGAAACAGTGCCGTACGACCTTTAGAAATGAGTGCATGGATTTGAAACATTGCAGTACCATGGTGCACCACTCTCCAGCGATGGTAAATCATAGACCAGCCACGGGGATCCCGTTTTACAGAAAAAATCCACGTGACGAAAAAACGAAGGGTAAAAAACTTCCATGACCTGATTGAGGTTCGGATAGGATTTTTGGGTATGAAACTAACCAGTGACAGCTGAAAGCAGTCATAGCTGTAGAACTCACAGATACATTCGTTTTTACTGGTTATGGCTCCCGTAACTCTAAACGAGCCAAGAGTTATGGCCCTCCGAAGAATCGATATCCACAGGGTGCAACATCTACGGTGCAAGGTGCAACATCCATCCAAAATGACGAAACAGTGTCGTACGACCTTTAGAAATGAGTGCATGGTTTTGAAACATTGCAGTACCATGGTGCACCACTCTCCAGCGATGGTAAATCATAGACCAGCCACGGGGATCCCGTTTTACAGAAAATATCCACGCGACGAAAAACGAAGGGTACAAGAATCCCATGACCCGATTGAGGTTCGGATAGGATTTTTTGGGTATGAAACCAACCAGTGATGGCTGAAAGCTGTCATAGCTGTAGAACTCACAGATACCTTCGTTTTGACTGGTTATGGCTCCCGTAACTCTAAACGAGCCAAGAGTTATGGCCCTCCGAAGAATCGATATCCACAGTGTGAAACATCTACGGTGCAAGGTGCAACATCCGTCCAAAATGACGAAACAGTGCCGTACGACCTTTAGAAATGAGTGCATGGATTTGAAACATTGCAGTACCATGGTGCACCACTCTCCAGCGATGGTAAATCATAGACCAGCCACGGGGATCCCGTTTTACAGAAAAAATCCACGTGACGAAAAACGAAGGGTACAAGAATCCCATGACCCGATTGAGTTCGGATAGGATTTTTTGGGTATGAAACTAACCAGTGACGGCTGAATGCTGTCATAGCTGTAGAACTCACAGATACCTTCGTTTTGACTGTTTATGGCACCCGTAACTCTAAACGAGCCAAGAGTTATGGCCCTCCGAAGAATCGATATCCACAGGGTGCAACATCTACGGTGCAAGGTGCAACATCCGTCCAAAATGACGAAACAGTGCCATACGACCTTTAGAAATGAGTGCATGGATTTGAAACATTGCAGTACCATGGTGCACCACTCTCCAGCGATGGTAAATCATAGACCAGCCACGGGGATCCCGTTTTACAGAAAAAATCCAAGTGACGAAAAAACAAAGGGTGAAATACTTCCTTGACCCGATTGAGGTTCGGATAAGATTTTTTGGGTATTAAACTAACCAGCGACGGCTGAAAGCTGTCATAGCTGTAGAACTCACAGATACCTTCGTTTTGACTGGTTATGGCTCCCGTAACTCTAAACGAGCCAAGAGTTATGGCCCTCCGAAGATTCGATATCCACAGGGTGCAACATCTACGGTGCAAGGTGCAACAGCCATCCAAAATGACGAAACAGTGCCTTACGACCTTTAGAAATGAGTGCATGGATTTGAAACATTGCAGTACCATGGTGCACCACTCTCCAGCGATGGTAAATCATAGACCAGCCACGGGGATCCCGTTTTACAGAAAAAATCCACGTGACGAAAAAACGAAGGTTAAAAAACTTCCCTGACCCGATTGAGGTTCGGATAGGATTTTTTGGGTATGAAACTTACCAGTGACGGCTGAAAGCTGTCATTGCTGTAGAACTCACAGATACCTTCGTTTTGACTGGTTATGGCACCCGTAACTCTAAACGAGCCAAGAGTTATGGCCCTCCGAAGAATCGATATCCACAGGGTGCAACATCTACGGTGCAAGGTGCAACATCCGTCCAAAATGACGAAACAGTGCCGTACGACCTTTAGAAACGAGTGCATGGATTTGAAACATTGCAGTACCATGGTGCACCACTCTACAGCGATGGTAAATCATAGGCCAGCCACGGGGATCCCGTTTTACAGAAAAAATCCACGTGACGAAAAAACGAAGGGTAAAATACTTCCTTGACCCGATTGAGGTTCAGATAGGATTTTTTGGGTATGAAACTAACCAGTGACGACTGAAAGCTGTCATAGCTGTAGAACTCACAGATACCTTCGTTATGGCTCTCGTAACTCTAAACGAGCCAAGAGTTATGGCCCTCCGAAGAATCGATATCCACAGGGTGCAACATCTACGGTGCAAGGTGCAACGTCCGTCCAAAATGACGAAACAGTGCCGTACGACCTTTAGAAATGGGTGAATGGATTGGAAACGGTGCAGTACCATGGTGCACCACTCTCCAGCGTTGGTAAATCATAGACCAGCCTCGGGGATCCCGTTTTACAGAAAAAATCCACGTGACGAAAAAACGAAGGGTAAAAAACTTCCTTGACCCGATTGAGGTTCGGATAGGATTTTTTGGGTATGAAACTAACCAATGACGGCTGAAAGCGGTCAAAGCTGTAAAACTCACAGATACCTTCGTTTTGACTGGTTATGGCTCCCGTAACTCTAAACGAGCCAAGAGTTATGGCCCTCCGAAGAATCGACATCCACAGTGTGCAACATCTACGGTGCAAGGTGCAACATCCGTCCAAAATGACGAAACAGTGCCGTACGACCTTTAGAAATGAGTGCATGGATTTGAAATATTGCAGTACCATGGTGCACCACTCTCCAGCGATGGTAAATCATAGACCAGCCACGGGGATCCCGTTTTACAGAAAAAATCCACGTGACGAAAAACGAAGGGTACAAGAATCCCATGACCCGATTGAGGTTCGGATAGGATTTTTTGGGTATGAAACTAACCAGTGATGGCTGAAAGCTGTCATAGCTGTAGAACTCACAGATACCTTCGTTTTGACTGGTTATGGCTCCCATAACTCTAAACGAGCCAAGAGTTATGGCCCTCCGAAGAATCGATATCCACAGTGTGCAACATCTACGGTGCAAGGTGCAACATCCGTCCAAAATGACGAAACAGTGCCGTACGACCTTTAGAAATGAGTGCATGGATTTGAAACATTGCAGTACCATGGTGCACCACTCTCTAGCGATGGTAAATCATAGACCAGCCACGGGGATCCCGTTTTACAGAAAAAATCCACGTGACGAAAAACGAAGGGTACAAGAATCCCATGACCCGATTGAGGTTCAGATAGGATTTTTGGGTATGAAACTAACCAGTGACGGCTGAAAGCGGTCATAGCTGTAGAACTCACAGATACCTTCGTTTTGACTGGTTATGTCTCCCGTAACTCTAAACGAGCCAAGAGTTATGGCCCTCCGAAGAATCGATATCCACAGTGTGCAACATCTACGGTGCAAGGTGCAACATCCGTCCAAAATGACGAAACAGTGCCGTACGACCTTTAGAAATGAGTGCATGGATTTGAAACATTGCAGTACCATGGTGCACCACTCTCCAGCAATGGTAAATCATAGACCAGCCACGGGGATCCCGTTTTACAGAAAAAATCCACGTGACGAAAAACGAAGGGTACAAGAATCCCATGACCCGATTGATGTTCGGATAGGATTTTTTGGGTATGAAACTAACCAGTGAAGGCTAAAAGCTGTCATAGCTGTAGAACTCACAGATACCTTCGTTTTGACTGGTTATGGCTCCCGTAACTCTAAACGAGCCAAGAGTTATGGCCCTCCGAAGAATCGATATCCACAGGGTGCAACATCTACGGTGCAAGGTGCAACATCCATCCAAAATGACGAAACAGTGCCGTACGACCTTTAGAAATGAGTGCATGGATTTGAAACATTGCAGTACCATGGTGCACCACTCTCCAGCGATGGTAAATCATAGACTAGCCACGGGGATCTCGTTTTACAGAAAAAATCCACGTGACGAAAAACGAAGGGTGCAAGAATCCCATGACCCGATTGAGGTTCGGATAGGATTTTTTGGGTATGAAACTAACCAGTGACGGTTGAAAGCCGTCATAGCTGTAGAACTCACAGATACCTTCGTTTTGACTTGTTATGGCTCCCGTAACTCTAAACGAGCTAAGAGTTATGGCCCTCCGAAGAATCGATATCCACAGGGTGCAACATCTACGGTGCAAGGTGCAACATCCGTCCAAAATGACGAAACAGTGCCGTACGACCTTTAGAAATGAGTGCATGGATTTGAAACATTGCAGTACCATGGTGCACCACTCTCCAGCGATGGTAAATCATAGACCAGCCACGGGGATCCCGTTTTACAGAAAAAATCCACGTGACGAAAAACGAAGGGTACAAGAATCCCATGACCCGATTGAGGTTCGGATAGGATTTTTTGGGTATGAAACTAACCAGTGACGGCTGAATGCTGTCATAACTGTAGAACTCACAGATACCTTCGTTTTGACTGTTATGGCACCCGTAACTCTAAACGAGCCAAGAGTTATGGCCCTCCGAAGAATCGATATCCACAGGGTGCAACATCTACGGTGCAAGGTGCAACATCCGTCCAAAATGACGAAACAGTGCCGTACGACCTTTAGAAATGAGTGCATGGATTTGAAACATTGCAGTACCATAGTGCACCACTCTCCAGCGATGGTAAATCATAGACCAGCCACGGGGATCCCGTTTTACAGAAAAAATCCAAGTGACGAAAAAACAAAGGGTGAAATACTTCCTTGACCCGATTGAGTTCGGATAAGATTTTTTGGGTATGAAACTAACCAGTGACGGCTGAAAGCTGTCATAGCTGTAGAACTCACAGATACCTTCGTTTTGACTGGTTATGGCTCCCGTAACTCTAAACGAGCCAAGAGTTATGGCCCTCCGAAGAATCGATATCCACAGGGTGCAACATCTACGGTGCAAGGTGCAACATCCGTCCAAAATGACGAAACAGTGCCTTACGACCTTTAGAAATGAGTGCATGGATTTGAAACATTGCAGTACCATGGTGCACCACTCTCCAGCGATGGTAAATCATAGACCAGCCACGGGGATCCCGTTTTACAGAAAAAATCCACGTGACGAAAAAACGAAGGGTAAAAAACTTCCATGACCCGATTGAGGTTCGGATAGGATTTTTGGGTATGAAACTAACCAGTGACGGCTGAAAGCAGTCATAGCTGTAGAACTCACAGATACATTCGTTTTTACTGGTTATGGCTCCCGTAACTCTAAACGAGCCAAGAGTTATGGCCCTCCGAAGAATCGATATCCACAGGGTGCAACATCTACGGTGCAAGGTGCAACATCCATCCAAAATGACGAAACAGTGCCGTACGACCTTTAGAAATGAGTGCATGGATTTGAAACATTGCAGTACCATGGTGCACCACTCTCCAGCGATGGTAAATCATAGACCAGCCACGGGGATTCCGTTTTACAGAAAAAATCCACGTGACGAAAAACGAAGGGTACAAGAATCCCATGACCAGATTGAGGTTCGGATAGGATTTTTTGGGTATGAAACTAACCAGTGACGGTTGAAAGCCGTCATAGCTGTAGAACTCATAGATACCTTCGTTTTGACTGGTTATGGCTCCCGTAACTCTAAACAAGCCAAGAGTTATGGCCCTCCGAAGAATCGATATCCACAGTGTGCAACATCTACGGTGCAAGGTGCAACATCCGTCCAAAATGACGAAACAGTGCCGTACGACCTTTAGAAATGAGTGCATGGATTTGAAACATTGCAGTACCATTGTGCACCACTCTCCAGCGATGGTAAATCATAGACCAGCCACGGGGATCCCGTTTTGCAGAAAAAATCCACGTGACGAAAAACGAAGGGTACAAGAATCCCATGACCCGATTGAGGTTCGGATAGGATTTTTTGGGTATGAAACCAACCAGTGAAGGCTAAAAGCTTTTATAGCTGTAGAACTCACAGATACCTTCGTTTTGACTGGTTATGGTTCCCGTAACTCTAAACGAGCCAAGAGTTATGGCCCTCCGAAGAATCGATATCCACAGCGTGCAACATCTACGGTGCAAGGTGCAACATCCGTCCAAAATGACGAAACAGTGCCGTACGACCTTTAGAAATGAGTTCATGTATATGAAACATTGCAGTACCATGGTGCACCACTCTCCAGCGATGGTAAATCATAGACCAGCCACGGCGATCCCGTTTTACAGAAAAAATCCACGCGACGAAAAAACGAAGGGTAAAAAACTTCCATGACCCGATTGAGGTTCGGATAGGATTTTTTAGGTATGAAACAAACCAGTGACGGCTGAAGGCCGTCACAGATGTAGAACTCACAGATACCTTCGTTTTGACTGGTTGTGGCTCCCGTAACTCTAAACGAGCCAAGAGTTATGGCCCTCCGAAGAATCGATATCCACAGGGTGCAACATCTACGGTGCAAGGTGCAACATTCGTCCAAAATGACGAAACGGTGCCGTACGACATTTAGAAATGGGTGCATGGATTTGAAACAGTGCAGTACCATGGTGCACCACTCTCCAGCGATGGTAAATCATAGACCAGCCGCGGGAATTCCCTTTTACAGAAAAATCCACGTGACGAAAAAACGAAGGGTAAAAGACTTCCACGACCCGATTGAGGTTCGGATAGGATTTTTTGGGTATAAACTAACCAGTGATGGCTAAAAGCCGTCACAGCTGTAGAACTCACAGATACCTTCGTTTTGACAGGTTATGGCTCCCGTAACTCTAAACGAGCCAAGAGTTATGGCCCTCCGAAGAATCAATATCCACATGGTGCAACATCAACGGTGCAAGGTGCAACATCCGTCCAAAATGACGAAACAGTGCCGTACGACCTTTAGAAATGGGTGCATGGATTGGAAACGGTGCAGTACCATGGTGCACCACTCTCCAGCGTTGGTAAATCATAGACCAGCCGCGGGAATTCTCTTTTACAGAAAAATCCACGTAACGAAAAAACGAAGGGTAAAAGACTTCCATAACCCGATTGAGGTTCGGATAGGATTTTTTGGGTATGAAACTAACCAGTGATGGCTAAAAGCCGTCATAGCTGTAGAACTCACAGATACCTTCGTTTTGACAGGTTATGGCTCCCGTAACTCTAAACGAGCCAAGAGTTATGGCCCTCCGAAGAATCGATATCCACAGGGTGCAACATCAACGGTGCAAGGTGCAACATCCGTCCAAAATGACGAAACAGTGCCGTACGACCTTTAGAAATGGATGCATGGATTGGAAATGGTGCAGTGTAGGATCTAGATTAACCCTAGAGGGGGGGGTGAATAGGGTTATAGCAAATTTTCTCAATTTAAACACAGAAATAAACTGCAGAAATAAATATGCTGAAAAAGTAAATCACACACAAAATTTACCCAGCTTCGGAAACCCCTGCCTACTGCTGCATTCATAGATTTCTATTAGAATTAAACAGTATCACGCTTACAACAACTCGACTAGACTCGCAGTCCCTTTTGCTCCCGCTTACAAACACTCTACTAGACTCGCAGACCCTTTGCTCCCGCTCACAAACACTCTACTAGACTCGCACACCCTGCTCCCGCCTATTAGAGTTTCGTTTACTCGCAAACTCTGCTCCCGCCTACAATAGAGTTTCGCTTACTCGCAAACACTGCTCCCGCCTATAGAGTTTTGCAAACTCGCACCCCTGCTCACTGAACTAATTCTAACTAGACAATCGGACACTACCTAAACCCTAGGTGGTGATTTACCAGTTTTCGACTCGTAAAATAAAAACAACAATTAAAAAAATAGAAAATAACCCTAAACCCTAATTAACAATATAATAAAGCCCCTTTTATAAAATTAAAACACAAGACCCCCTTTTAATAACAAGGCCGGCCCACTTCTCTTCTTCAACCCGTTCCTTATTCTTTTGACTTGTGAAAATATGGCCGATCCACTTTCGTTCCTTTTTGCGCATGAATTAGGGCTTGAAAAAATGCGGCGGCTCTCGTTTCTTCTTTCTGAAATTATGGCTTGCGTCCTTAATTCAGATTAGGGCTTTCGAAGCTGTGCCTCTTCGTGTGTTTTGTTCTCGTTCGTTCGCTCTTGGCCGCTTTGGTTGATCGAGTTCACTGTTGTGATTTCGGTACGTAATTTATCCCTTTTGCTTTTACTATTTGATGCTTGAACTCGATGATTGATGCCGATGATGATTTTGGGTATTTATAGGATTTGATTTCCTATTTTTGCGTTCGTATATGTTGATTTGAATTTGTCATGTGCCGTTCGATTATTCTTGGATGCTCGTGATTTCACTGACTTTTTCAATTTCGTGTTTTTGATGCTTGATACCCACGGCTTTGCATTGCCGTGCTCATCACGGTGTTGATTTTTTTTTTGACTTCGTCAATTCTTCATACTCACTCGAATTGTCATCACTGTGTTGATTTGCTTTGACCATGTTGATTTCGTGAAAATTTTTTTACTGCTGGCTTCGGTCATCTCTGTAATATTCATCTCTAGTCATCTTCTCGTCTCCACTTGAACATATGCTGTTTGGTATATAATTTGCGTTCATGCTTGATGGTCTTGTGACTCTTGTAGTCGGCACCATTTGTGTTCACTGGTTTTGATAGTTGTATTGCTTGATATTCACTCCTGTAGTTTGTATTCATGCACTTGCTGTAGTAGATGTTGCAATTACTCTTTTGAATTTGCATTGTTTCTTACTTTAGTCTTGTTTCATGTTTGGGGCTATATTCATATCTCAGTGCTTTGTTCATTTGCCTGGTGGTCTTGTGGCTTCACTGATACTGCACTTGGTCATTGTTGTTGTAGCGTGCACGACCATGCTACGAGTCAGGTTGCATGGTCACCGATGCGTGCTGTGCCATTGCTTAGTTTGGTTGAAGTTCTTGCTTGTGTTTCACTGGTACATGTACATTGAGCATAAATAAGGTTGCTTTGGTCTGGATTAGTGCAGTGTGCATTTCATTTGCGGCCTTGACTTTCTTGACAGCTCTGGCTTGCTGTTGTTACTGTATTGGTTCGTGATGGCGGCCTTGACTTGTTGTTATGTAGTTGCACTCGAGTTTTGTTACTTGTGGTCTTCATTCTGGTTGGCACTTGCATGCATTTCTGGTCGCTGTGCACTTTTGTGCTTGTATTTTGATGCAGTCTTCATTTGCATGCTACTGATTGGTGTTTCATTTCTTGTGATATCCATCTTGCAACTGTTTTTGACATGTTAACTGCCCTGTGTTGAATCCAGTTCCAAAAACTCGGGTTTGACCTTGTGCTCGAGAGTTGTGACTTTTATGTTATTGCACGTGAGTTGAACCCGGCTTTTTATTTGGGTTTGACCTGTGCTCACCTGTCCCTGTAAATCAAACAAGTGTATATATCGGCGTGCACGGCCTTGTGGCATATACAGTAATACACCGTGTATGTCACAAGTTGTTCGTGTATGATGAATTCAAATTTAAATTATGACGAACAACCCAAATAACTGAGGCAAATCATATTTTCAAAAATTATCTTTTATTTTTGAATTGCAAAAATATTTCTTTTTCAATTTTACTGCGTTAGTTTATATTTTTGCAGATTTCTCAGATGCTGGATTCAAACTGGAACAAGTTGAAGATAAATACGAGTGTGAGTGATATGTAGTGAGGTTCTGAATGTAAATATGAAATTGTAATGTGTTGTAGTCAAAATTGTATATGTATAGTGAGAGCTTGAAATTGTACTATCAAAGTTGTAATAAATATTTGTTTGAATAAAATATTCGTTTGAATTCAAAAACTGTGTTATTTATTTTTATTCAGCAAATATTTATTTATTATGTGAAAAATTAAAATAGTACGTTAACAAATACATTTAAGCGAATGTATATATGTTTATTATCATCAAACAAAAATCATATAGCGCAAAGCGCATATTCAACAATCTCCCCCTTTTGATGATAACAAACATATATTTAAGATTTTGAATATATTAAATGTATTTGATAATTTCAATTGCTCCCCCTATTTGAATGCTTCCTTTCTATATGATACTCCCCCTACATATATGACTCTCCCTACATATATGCATACAAATAAAATGTGTGAATGAGCCTATATGCAAATGGAAAATTGTTTGACCTTTGATTGATTCTATTTGACAAAATCTTAACTTTTCTCTCCCCCTTTTGTTATCAGCAAAAGAATAACAGTGTTATAAAAATAGGGATGAAGTGATAGACATGAATCAAACATTTAACTCAATTGAATATAAATATCAAATTTCAATAAAACTCAAACAAAAATCATAATTACCCTTGTCAAGCGCATATTCCACTTTCAGAAGTGATGGGGATAAAATCATCAAAAATTCATATAGATATGTCTATTTGTGGTATATTTATTTCTGGAAATTTGAATATCTACTAACCATGCATAACCGTTAGGACTTTTAAATGAGATTAGTAGTATTCCAATTTAATTTTAAAAAATGAAATCAAGTATCTTCTAACCACGCATGACCGTGAGGACTTTTAAATGGGATTAGAATCAACTTGTCTATTAAACCAATTAATTTTGATATGCGTTCCATACATGCATAACCGTGAGGACTTTTAAATGAGCATGGAAGCACATAATCAGAAATCCAAGTAATTCACCCATGCATAACCGTGAGGACTTTTAAATGAGAGTGAATACTTTGGATATTTATTTATTTTTCTTGAAGCATATAATAAATTGAAGCACAGATAATTTCCTTTGTAAACTACCACAAATTTTTATACTATATATGATTTTGATGAGTGATGTTCGATAGAAAGATGATAGAAATAGAAATGGTCATAGAATTATTACCCAACAAAAAGTTTTTATAACTCTTGTTATGAAATTTTAAAGAAATTTTCTAATTATACCTTCTCGAGTTATAATATATGATAAATATCAACACTCATCTCTTATTTTAATCACTATTCATCTTTTCGATAATCAAAGGGAGTCAGATTAGTCAAAATTTGTCATTTAAAATCAAATAAGAATGTCTAATCTGAAAATATGGTTAAACATGATCTTCTCGAGGGGGTTATATAAGAAAATTTTCTGCTATTTGAAAATTATTTCAAGTGAAAAATATGCAGATATTTTCTTTGAAAAATGATGCAGCAAATGAATGTTTCAAAAATTAATCACGTTACACTAATAATTTTTCTATCAACTATATTACCAGTGTAATCTGCACCTGAATTTAAATTTCACTCAATTATTCACTCGTTGAATTTGATTGACCAACACATGAAGTGTGCACCAAGAATTTCAAACTTAACATCAATTTAAATGACATTCTTTTGAATTTGAATTGAAGCCGTGTTAACACTCAAACACATATCATGGTGTTAATTTCAGAAACCATAGGATAAACAAGTTCATGAGTAATCAACAGTCAATCAACATCATAATTATTTCAAAAACAATTTCTTAAGGTTTCAACAATTTTAAAATTCTTTTTCACATGAATTTGAAATCATGCAAATTTATAAGCAGTGACCAAAATGTCAAAACCAATATATCTACGTGTAGCATGAGTAACCATCATTTGACCGAACAAATTCATATGGATTAGTTCAAAGTTGAAAATTTGATTGGTTATCATTTAAGCACAAATCAATGTCATAAGTAAAAACAAGTCAAAAAATCATATCAATTAAGTCTGAATCAGTCAACCATCATAATTATTCCAAGTAATTCTATTTAAAGATGGTTGGTCAATATTTTGAAAAAAAAACATAGCATCAAAATCATCATCTTTTGTTCATCTCAATATTGGCTGATTTTAATTTAGAGTATAGTACAGATAATCACATTTAATATATCGTTAAAAATATACTTTTACCTGTTTTTACCTTTACGATATTTTTCGTTATTGCCCATTGTGATTCTGTCACCTTTATACTAGGCTAAGGAACTTTGCTTTGTCGCCCGTTGTGTTTCTGGAACAGCCAAAATCCAGAGAATACTGTTGTTGTTCCTTAGCCTGCCACCACACCTACACGATGAAAGATTTATGTGACCTATTTGTTTTTATAGGTCCATGTTTGTTAATGGCAGAATATGAAACATATGTTTGTGGAGACCCAAAACTATTTATATATGTTCCTTTTGGCACCCAAATTTGTTTGACTTTCAAAGATTTTATATTTGTGCCTTTTGGAACCCAAATCGGTATAGTTTTCACATGTTTGGGTCTATACCAACAATTATTTTGATTATGTCCAAATTTTCTGCAAATCGAGCACATTAATTTGGCTTGATTAAATTTTGTGTTCTTATGACCATGATGTCCAATTATTTCAGATCGAGCAAAGACACTCTTTTCTTTTGCATTATCATCAACTTGTGTTTTTTCCAAAACCTAGTCCTTTTCTGTTGTTAGCAAAAATTTGATGTAACGACCCGAATTTTACGTGTCGATAAATCGTAGAATTTGCAGGTCGTTAGTGTTGTTGTGTTGTCTCTAGCCTAAGTCATTCAGAATTGAGTCGTATAGGGGCATGAGTCGTGACCGACTTAATACTTAGGTCGCATGATAGCTTGAGTCGAGTGGCCGAGTTAGGATGGTGACCGACCTATAGTAAGTCGTAGCCGACTTAGGAGGTGAGACAAGGTAATGGGTTAAGGCTTGAGTCGTAACCGACTCATAGGTTAGGTTGTGTTCGAGTTAGCAAGGATTTGAGTCATTGAGTAGCCGACTCATAGTAGTTGCCGACTCATAGAAGATAGGGGGTTGCCGAGTCAAGAGGGGAACGACTCATGGTCTAGGCCGAGTCAGCAGGTTAAGGGTTGGCAAGATGAGCCGTGGCCGACTCATAGGGTTGATGGTCTAAATCGTGACCGACTCATAAGCTTGTAAGTTTAGACGAGTCATAGGAATAGCCGACTCAAGGGGTGACCGGGTTATAGAACGTTACGGCCTAGATAGTGACCGACTTATGTTGAGTCGGCTAGGACTTAGGTTGAGTCGGCAGGGTCTTGAGTCGCGTCTTAGTTGAGTCGTTAGCGACTTAGGGTTAGTTTGGATAGGGGTTAGGTCGGCACTGATGAGTCGTAGGTATGTTAAGTCGTAAGTCGGCATGGTTGTTAAGTCGCTGACTTCAGGCAATAGGCTATGTGTGTTAAGTCGCGAGCGCTTGAGTCGGTAGGGCGTTGAGTCGTTGAGCCGTTGTGTAGCTAGGATTGTTGTCTCGGTTAGGCTTCTGGAGTTGATGAGTCGGCGACGACTCATGGTGAGTCGGCAAGAATTGAGTCGCGAACGACTCATGAGATGACTCGTGACCGACTCATGGGCGACGACTCATGGGGTGTCCAGCCTATAAATAGAGGTGTTTGGCTCACTTTTTGGCATCGGTTTTTGAAGCGACGAAGTGCTGCCATTTTGAAGACTTGTCTACAACATTTCTTCATCTTCTTTTCTCCATTCCAATCTAATTCTAACATCCATCCAAGATCGAAGATCGAGATCGAAGATCCAAGTGTCCAAGTTGAAGATCTTCATCCGTTCAAGCTAGATTTCATCGTTTTGAGTGAGATTTCGCCGGATCAAGCCGTGATCTTCGCTGTCCAGATCTGAAGTGCTTAGATTTAGAGGTGTTTGGGTGATTTGGTGAGTGGTAGTTATCTCTCACGCGGATCCAAGGGAGTATATGGGATTGGTGATATGTTTATGTGTTAAAGTTAGCGTTTTCTCGCATTTTCCTTAAGTCTGCATGTAGATCCATCATGTTTGAAGATGTTTATCTATAGAAGTTTATTTTCAAGTATTAGAGACAAAACCCATGTTTTAGATTTGATAGATCTATGCTAAAAACCATGATTTCATATGTGTTAGACTTTTGCTCATTTAATTACGAAATTGCCATTATGAATGATATTGCTTGTTAGATCTTGTTTTGAATGCTTGATTGTTTGTATTAATGATTGATGTGGATTGTTTCAAGTTAGCTAGTGGTTGATTTGGAACAAGATGGTTCGAGATGATTCAATAGCTAAGTGGAAAGGCTCTTGAATGGTGGAAGCTGCCTGTAGCATATGAAGCGGGTGTGGAAGCTCATATGGATGAATTCGAGGATATGGATCTTGCCATGATACGAGAAGGCAAAGCATGATTGAGTTGGAACTTTGCTATGATATGATGAGGCAAGACATATGTTAAGATGGGACGGGTCATGATGACGTTCCAAGGTGAAAGACCTTGCTATGATGTGATGAGGCAAGACATATGTTGTGATGGGACGGGTCACGATGACGTTCCAAGCACGGGCTGCGACGACGTGCAAAGTTATGTTGATTACTCGGTGATGCGATCCGAGTTGGTGATAATGGTTAGCTTGAGAGGCGCTTGAGCTAGTATGGATATAGTCGTCGAGGAGGATGACTAGGAGGCTGAGATCTTATCGTTGTTGAAGGTTCTAGCATGCTCAAAGCAAGGGTACGTTGGAACGGGCTGCGACGACGTTACAGGCACGGGCTGCGACGACGTGCTAGTACTCTGGGTAGTTGCGAAAATTCCTAGGCACGGGCTGCGACGACGTGCGGAGTTATGGCTAGAACCGGGGTTACCATTAGCCCTTGACGGATGGTCATTCAACTAACGGTGATATCAAGGCAATGATACAGTGATAGCCAGAGTCATGGATGTTTGGTTGTACTATCATTCGGTCTCAAGAGCGGTGTTTTCTGGGTGCTTATCTGATCTTGGTTTAGGCCTTGGGGGTTTGTATTTGGAAAACATCGTCCTTGACTCGAGTGGTTATTGCTTTACCTTAATTGTCTATGTTGTTATGCTTGCTTCTCCTTAGTGTGTGTGTCTGGGGGCTATCACTGTGAGATGAGGTGGAGTGGGATGGTTTGGTTCCTATTCCTTTTATTCCTTATGCTCTTTTGGTATGCTTGATTGTTAATTTACTGCTCACTAAGACTTTGTCTGACTCAAGGTTTTATGTCTCCTCTTATTACCTTGGGCTGTTCATCCATGTTTGGGATGGGCAGACTAGGTAGCAGGTGGCAGGTGCTGTGCTTAGAGTTTCCCGCTGATGATGACGAAGACGAGCAGGAGGCTTTGCATATTAGTTTTCTTTCTATATGTACTGGGTATCCGCTGCTGTATTTGGTTGAGTGATTTGTAGTGAGGCTTTCATGTATGGATTTGTGTGGATGATTGTATAAAACTGCCATGTTGCTTTTATGATGATGTTATGTTCTATGAGGCTTCACTATATTATATTTCTCTATTGTATTTTATCCATGCGCTGTGAGTTATACGATAGATTCTGCGAATTTCATTTTACCCTGACTATCGTCCATGGCTGCCTGGCACACCTTTCAGCGCGCTATTCTCTTGTTTTGGTGCGGGAGTCATGGGCGGTCGTCACATTTGGTATCAAAGCTTTGGTTAATCGATTTTAGCCAACGCTCGCTGACGTAACTACGTAGGAGAGACGTAATTGTATTTTGATGGATGATTACTATATATAATATAGTAGTTTAGATGGATTTGAACTCCTTATGCAGTTGTTTCTTAAGGTGTTCTAATCATTCTTCTTTACAGATAATAAGAATGAGTAGAAGCGAGAGACAAGCTGCAAGGGATAGTCGAGCTGCTAGGGAAGCTGTTGATTATGGAGCTATGTTCGAAGCAATGATGACTTCGATCATGAGGAGGGTACCAGCTTCCGGATCATCTGTAGATGTTGGAGTTCAAGTCCACGCTCCGAGGCCAGTAGATTTTGCTAAGCTCTGCAAGGATTATACTTCTCTTGGAGGAAAAGCTTTCTTGGGGACGGAGTCGACTATTGAGGTGCAGAGATGGATTGATGCATGTCGAAGGATTTTTGGTGATCTAGGAATCGAAGATGCAACCAAGAGAAAGCTTGCATCGAGACAGCTTCAAGGGAGGGCTGCAGATTGGTGGAATTCTATTACCATAGATACACCAGAGGAGGAGATAACTTGGGAGCAATTCCAAGTTAGATTTGAAGCCAAGTTCATCTCTACTGCTCAGAGGTCTGTTTTGTTCAAAAGGTTTGTAGAGCTCAAGCAAGGTGGGAGGCCTGTTCTTGAGTATATTTCTGAGTTCGAGGCTCTGTCCAAGTATGCCAGATCGTATATTGATTCCCCCTACCAGAAGAATGAAAAGTTTGTGACTGGTCTGGATGCTTATCTTGGAAGGCAGTTGGTGGATCACTTGGATGATCCATTTGAGAAGCTTGTGGAGAAAGCTCTAAGGCATGAGAGTTTGTTTCCTAGGGAAAGTTCTGTTGTTGCTGTAACCAGGGAAGGATCTAAACCACAGCATAATGGTAATAAGAAGAGGAAGCAGCAGCAACAGAAGGGGAAGGATGGTCAGAAGAGGCCAAAGGGGGAAGTGACTTGCTATAATTGCCAGAAGAAGGGCCATCTTTCCAAGGATTGTAGGAATCCAAAGGCGCCGGCGAAATGCCACAACTGTGATAAGCCAGGGAATTTCAGGAAGGATTGTCCAGAGCCGAGGAAGGATAGGCAGGTTGTGCAAGCTTATGCTCTGGAAGCTGTTACGTCATCTTCAAGAGCTCCTACTGCTGAGGAGAAGGGGAAGAGTGTGGTGGTTCAAGGTACTCTTTCTATTTGTGGTGTTCCAGTTAGAGTATTGTTTGATACTGGAGCGTCGCATTCTTTTGTTTGTGATGATTTGGTAGGCCGGTTAGGTTTGAAACCGGATATTGTTGATAGGCCATTGGTAGTGACTAATCCAGTTGGGGGTTCGTCATGTTTGTGTATGATATGCCGTGGTCTTGTCGTGTCGAGTCATGATTGCTCGTTTATTTGTGATTGCTTTGTTCTGAACTTTGCGGGGTTCGGAATTATTTTGGGTATGGACTGGCTTAGGAAGTATGCGGCAAGGATTGATTGTGAGAGATTGGAGGTGACAGTCGGGAATGTGGAGGGGCGAAAGGTTGTGATACGATGTAAGCATGAAGAAGGCGTCTTCATGAGCTTCATGTATTCGCTGGTTGTTCCACGGGATGGACTGTCATCGATGCCAATCGTGAATGGATTCGAGGATGTCTTTGACGAGGTCAAAGGGTTACCGCCGCATAGGGAGATCGAGTTTCGTATCGATCTAGTTGAGGGAGCCAGACCTGTTGTGATGCCTCTTAGGCGGATGGCACCGAGGGAGCAGCAAGAGCTGAAGGTGCAGGTTGATGACCTTTTACGGAAAGGATTCATTCGGAGAAGTGTGTCCGAATGGGGTGCGCCCGTTGTATTCGCAACCAAAGCGGATGGATCGTTGAGGTTGTGTGTTGATTATCGTGAGCTGAATAAGGTGACTAAGAAGAACAAGTATCCATTGCCGAGAATAGATGACTTGTTTGATCAGCTTCACGAGGCTAAGGTGTTTTCTCAGATGGATTTGGCAACGGGATTTCACCAGTTGAGAGTGGCGAAGGATAGTGTGCCGAAGACTGCTTTCAGGACACCATCCGGATTTTATGAGTGGCTGGTAATGCCGTTTGGATTGACTAACGCGCCAGCATATTTTGTGGATCTTATGAATAGAGTGTTCAGAGATCAGTTGAATAAGTTTGTACTTGTGTTCGTGGATGATATCTTGGTTTATTCCAGAACTGAGGAAGAGCACAAGACACACTTGAGGATTGTTTTGGAGATCTTGCGGAAACATCAGCTGAAGGCTAAGTTTTCGAAGTGTCACTTCTGGAAGAGTGAAGTGAGGTTCTTAGGCCATGTTATCTCTGGAAATGGAATAGCGGTTGATCCCGCTAAGGTGGCAGCAATCCAGGATTGGATTAGACCCAAGAATGCATCTGATGTGAGAAGTTTTCTTGGATTAGCAGGATATTATCGTCGGTTTATCAAAGACTTTTCCAAGATAGCTGCACCATTGACAGGATTGACGAAGAAGAACCAAGTGTTCAGATGGGATGACAAGTGTGAGCAAGCTTTCGTAATCCTGAAAGAGCAACTAACGAGTGCTCCAGTTTTGACTATTCCAAGTGGGAATGATGAGATGGTGGTTTACACCGATGCATGTGGCACTGGACTGGGAGCAGTGCTAATGCAGAAGGATAAAGTTGTTGCGTATGCTAGTCGACAACTGAAGCCGCATGAAAGGAATTATCCGACCCATGATTTGGAGTTAGCGGCGATTGTGTTTGCTTTGAAGATGTGGAGACATTATCTATTGGGAGTTAGATTCGAGTTGTTTACAGATCATAAGTCATTGAAGTATCTGTTCTCCCAAAAGGATTTGAATCTTCGACAGCAACGGTGGTTAGAGTTTCTAGCATCTTATGATTTTGGTATAGCCTATACTCCGGGAAAAGGAAACGCAGTGGCTGATGCGTTAAGTCGAAGACATGCAGGATTGGGAGCCATGTTTTCGGAATGGAAGAGTCTCGAGTATTTGGCTGAGTTTGATTTCAGGCCTAGATGTGAATTGGAACCTGAGATGTTGGCAAACTTATCGATAAGACCTACTCTTGTGGAAAGAATTGGCAAGAGCCAAAAGAGAGATGATAAGCTTGTCAAGATTATCCGTGATTTGGAATCCGGATTGGATCCAGAAAAGGATAAGGGATTCGAGGTCGATCGGGAGGGTTGGCTTCGAAAGCAAGGACGATTAGTTATTCCCGATATAGATGGATTGAGAGATGAAGTTCTAAGGGAAAGTCATCACTCAAAGTTGACGATTCATCCAGGTGGTAATAAGATGTATCGGGATATGAAGAGAGCTTACTACTGGGAAGGTATGAAGAAGGATGTTGGAAATTTTATTTCCAAGTGTATGAACTGCCAGTTGGTGAAAGCTGAGCAGAAGAAGCCCAGTGGATTACTTCAGCCATTAGAGGTTCCTACGTGGAAGTGGGAGCAAGTGTCGATGGATTTTATCGATGGTCTACCTAGAACAAGGGCAGGGAATGAAGGGATTTGGGTCATAGTAGATAGTTTGACTAAGAGTGCAAGGTTCATTCCTGTTCGATCGACTAGAACTGCATCGAAGTTGGCTGAGCTGTATGTGAAGTGGATTGTTCGATTCCATGGTGTTTCGAAGAGTATAGTGAGCGATCGAGACCCATTGTTCACTAGTGGATTTTGGAAGAGCTTCCAGGAAGTTTTGGGAACCGAGTTGTGTTTGAGTACAGCTTATCACCCTCAAACAGATGGTCAGACTGAGAGAGTCAACCGAGTTTTGGAAGATCTTCTTAAAGCTTGTGTTTTGGACTTCGGAGGATCATCGGAAGATCACCTTCACTTGGTGGAGTTTGCTTATAATAACAGTTATCAGTCGAGTATTGGTATGGCACCATATGAAGCATTATATGGAAGACCGTGTAACTCTCCGACATGTTGGTTGGAAACTGGAGAAAAGTTGATACTTGGGCCAGAGATGATTCGACAGACCTCGGATTGTATAGAGATCATTCGGCAACGAATGAAGGCAGCCCAAGATCATCAGAAAAGTTATGCGGATAATCGTCGAAAGGATTTGGAATTCGACGTGGGTAATATGGTTTTTGTGAAGATTTCTCCATTGAAAAATGTTATTAGATTCGGGAAGAAAGGAAAGTTAACTCCGAGATTTGTTGGACCATTCCCGATTATCGAGCGAATTGGAAAGCTCGCTTATAGATTGGAGTTACCGGAAAAGATGGCGGGTGTGCACAATGTTTTTCATGTGTCTTATCTACGGAAGTATGTGCATGACCCTACTACGGTGGTTTCTGCTGATAGCTGTGAAGACTTGGAGGTTGATCCAGTTGTTTCGAGACCTCGTAAGCCGCTTCGTATTGTTGAAACCGATACGAAACAGCTTAGGAGGAAGACGATTACGTTGCTCAAGGTACAATGGAGTGATGATGTTAACGACTGTACGTGGGAGGAGGAAGAGAGGATGAAGGCAGCTCATCCCGGACTCTTCAAGGTATGGCCCTAAAGTGTCGTGACATCTCATGAATTTGTAGCTTGTTCTAAGTCTTAGAATTCTGCATGCTAGGCTAGAATTGGATGCATGGTTTGTTGATTTCTATGGATGGTAGGCATGCGGAATAATTGTGATTGCTGTTGTTTGCTTGGAATTTCGGGGGCGAAATTCCTAAGGGGGAGAGAATGTAACGACCCGAATTTTACGTGTCGATAAATCGTAGAATTTGCAGGTCGTTAGTGTTGTTGTGTTGTCTCTAGCCTAAGTCATTCAGAATTGAGTCGTATATGGGCATGAGTCGTGACCGACTTAATACTTAGGTCGCATGATAGCTTGAGTCGAGTGGCCGAGTTAGGATGGTGACCGACCTATAGTAAGTCGTAGCCGACTTAGGAGGTGAGACAAGGTAATGGGTTAAGGCTTGAGTCGTAACCGACTCATAGGTTAGGTTGTGTTCGAGTTAGCAAGGATTTGAGTCATTGAGTAGCCGACTCATAGTAGTTGCCGACTCATAGAAGATAGGGGGTTGCCGAGTCAAGAGGGGAACGACTCATGGTCTAGGCCGAGTCAGCAGGTTAAGGGTTGGCAAGATGAGCCGTGGCCGACTCATAGGGTTGATGGTCTAAATCGTGACCGACTCATAAGCTTGTAAGTTTAGACGAGTCATAGGAATAGCCGACTCAAGGGGTGACCGGGTTATAGAACGTTACGGCCTAGATAGTGACCGACTTATGTTGAGTCGGCTAGGACTTAGGTTGAGTCGGCAGGGTCTTGAGTCGCGTCTTAGTTGAGTCGTTAGCGACTTAGGGTTAGTTTGGATAGGGGTTAGGTCGACACTGATGAGTCGTAGGTATGTTAAGTCGTAAGTCGGCATGGTTGTTAAGTCGCTGACTTCAGGCAATAGGCTATGTGTGTTAAGTCGCGAGCGCTTGAGTCGGTAGGGCGTTGAGTCGTTGAGCCGTTGTGTAGCTAGGATTGTTGTCTCGGTTAGGCTTCTGGAGTTGATGAGTCGGCGACGACTCATGGTGAGTCGGCAAGAATTGAGTCGCGAACGACTCATGAGATGACTCGTGACCGACTCATGGGCGACGACTCATGGGGTGTCCAGCCTATAAATAGAGGTGTTTGGCTCACTTTTTGGCATCGGTTTTTGAAGCGACGAAGTGCTGCCATTTTGAAGACTTGTCTACAACATTTCTTCATCTTCTTTTCTCCATTCCAATCTAATTCTAACATCCATCCAAGATCGAAGATCGAGATCGAAGATCCAAGTGTCCAAGTTGAAGATCTTCATCCGTTCAAGCTAGATTTCATCGTTTTGAGTGAGATTTCGCCGGATCAAGCCGTGATCTTCGCTGTCCAGATCTGAAGTGCTTAGATTTAGAGGTGTTTGGGTGATTTGGTGAGTGGTAGTTATCTCTCACGCGGATCCAATGGAGTATATGGGATTGGTGATATGTTTATGTGTTAAAGTTAGCGTTTTCTCGCATTTTCCTTAAGTCTGCATGTAGATCCATCATGTTTGAAGATGTTTATCTATAGAAGTTTATTTTCAAGTATTAGAGACAAAACCCATGTTTTAGATTTGATAGATCTATGCTAAAAACCATGATTTCATATGTGTTAGACTTTTGCTCATTTAATTACGAAATTGCCATTATGAATGATATTGCTTGTTAGATCTTGTTTTGAATGCTTGATTGTTTGTATTAATGATTGATGTGGATTGTTTCAAGTTAGCTAGTGGTTGATTTGGAACAAGATGGTTCGAGATGATTCAATAGCTAAGTGGAAAGGCTCTTGAATGGTGGAAGCTGCCTGTAGCATATGAAGCGGGTGTGGAAGCTCATATGGATGAATTCGAGGATATGGATCTTGCCATGATACGAGAAGGCAAAGCATGATTGAGTTGGAACTTTGCTATGATATGATGAGGCAAGACATATGTTAAGATGGGACGGGTCATGATGACGTTCCAAGGTGAAAGACCTTGCTATGATGTGATGAGGCAAGACATATGTTGTGATGGGACGGGTCACGATGACGTTCCAAGTACGGGCTGCGACGACGTGCAAAGTTATGTTGATTACTCGGTGATGCGATCCGAGTTGGTGATAATGGTTAGCTTGAGAGGCGCTTGAGCTAGTATGGATATAGTCGTCGAGGAGGATGACTAGGAGGCTGAGATCTTATCGTTGTTGAAGGTTCTAGCATGCTCAAAGCAAGGGTACGTTGGAACGGGCTGCGACGACGTTCCAGGCACGGGCTGCGACGACGTGCTAGTACTCTGGGTAGTTGCGAAAATTCCTAGGCACGGGCTGCGACGACGTGCGGAGTTATGGCTAGAACCGGGGTTACCATTAGCCCTTGACGGATGGTCATTCAACTAACGGTGATATCAAGGCAATGATACAGTGATAGCCAGAGTCATGGATGTTTGGTTGTACTATCATTCGGTCTCAAGAGCGGTGTTTTCTGGGTGCTTATCTGATCTTGGTTTAGGCCTTGGGGGTTTGTATTTGGAAAACATCGTCCTTGACTCGAGTGGTTATTGGTTTACCTTAATTGTCTATGTTGTTATGCTTGCTTCTCCTTAGTGTGTGTGTCTGGGGGCTATCACTGTGAGATGAGGTGGAGTGGGATGGTTTGGTTCCTATTCCTTTTATTCCTTATGCTCTTTTGGTATGCTTGATTGTTAATTTACTGCTCACTAAGACTTTGTCTGACTCAAGGTTTTATGTCTCCTCTTATTACCTTGGGCTGTTCATCCATGTTTGGGATGGGCAGACTAGGTAGCAGGTGGCAGGTGCTGTGCTTAGAGTTTCCCGCTGATGATGACGAAGACGAGCAGGAGGCTTTGCATATTAGTTTTCTTTCTATATGTACTGGGTATCCGCTGCTGTATTTGGTTGAGTGATTTGTAGTGAGGCTTTCATGTATGGATTTGTGTGGATGATTGTATAAAACTGCCATGTTGCTTTTATGATGATGTTATGTTCTATGAGGCTTCACTATATTATATTTCTCTATTGTATTTTATCCATGCGCTGTGAGTTATACGATAGATTCTGCGAATTTCATTTTACCCTGACTATCGTCCATGGCTGCCTGGCACACCTTTCAGCGCGCTATTCTCTTGTTTTGGTGCGGGAGTCATGGGCGGTCGTCACATTTGATTTCCCAATAACATGTTGAAAGATTTTTCTCCTTTTGAAATGTTATTTAGAGATTTCTCAAGATTTTGGACTTTGGTTTTAAGAGATGTGTTCTCAGTTACTAGTGAGGTGCATCTATTTAAAAAATCCTTTTTTCTAGTGTCAATATTTTCCTTAAGATTCAAATTTTCTTTTTCAAGATTCTCAACGTTATTTCTAAGTTTTGAAAATTCTGAATCTAAGATCTTACAATTTTTACAATCTAGGTTTTGAATATTTTCAAGTTCAGTTTCTAGCCTAGAATTTTCATGGGTGAGTTTCCTCCTTTCAGATTTCAGTTTTTCAATTTTAGATTCAAGACTATCAATTGTTTTAGTAAGATCTAAGCACATAAAAACAAGATCTCTATAGGAATACTCACCTGCCTCACTAGATTCGTCGGAGCTTGCTTCTGAATTTGATTTTGCCATAAGACACAAATTAGCCTCCTCTGAGCTGCTATCCGAAGCTTCCTCTCCTTCTTCATCATCCCAAGTCGCTGCAAAAGCCTTCTTTTTCTTTTTCTTTCCTTTGTTGTTTTTGAGGAGTGGGCATTTTTGTATGAAGTGTCCGGGCTTCTTGCAGTTAAAGCATGTTGATTCATTATCGGAATTGTCAGAGTCTTTTGATCTATTACCCTTTGTTTTCTTCTTGCGCGGCTTGAATCTCGTCCATCTTCTAAGATTATTGACAGCCATTGCAAGCTCTTCAATTGGATCTTCTTCATCTTCATCGCTCTCTTCTTTGCTCTTTAAGGCAATTGTCTTCTTTTTTGATTCAGAGTTGTGGCGTTCCTCCTTCGCTTTTAGCTCAAGTTCATACGTCATCAAATTGCCAATCAACTCCTCCATGCTTAGTTTGCTCAAATCTTTTGATTCTTGTATTGCCGTGACTTTTGCCTCAAAGTTCATTGGTAAGACTCGTAGTATCTTCCGCACAAGCTCCACTTCAGTAAATACCTTCCCAAGCGCTCTAGCATTGTATATCAAGGTTGAAAAGCATCCAAACATATCTTTTATGCTCTCGCCTTTGTCCATCACAAAGTTTTCATATTCGTTGCTGTATAGAGCTAGACGAGACTCCTTGACTTGAGAAGTTCCTTCGTGTGTCACTTCCAAAGTATGCCAAATTTCCTGTGCTGTTTCACAATGAGAAATTCTATTAAATTCATTTTTATCAAGAGCACAGATTAAAGCATTCATGGCTTTAGCATTTATGGTTTTTAATCTCTTATCGTTAGCATCCCACCTATCCTTAGGTTTAGGAATCTCAGTACCACCAACGATTATAGTGGGAGGTTTATAGCCAGTTTCAATAATATCCCAAACATCATAATCAACGGAACTAAGATAAATACTCATCCTAACTTTCCAATAAGCATAATCGTTCCCGTTAAACATGGGTGGCCTAGCAATAGATTGCCCCTCAGAAAAAGCATTATTTTGTAGACTCATGACTCTAGAGTTAAATAAAAAATTTACCGGGCTCTGATACCACTTGTAGGATCTAGATTAACCCTAGAGGGGGGGGGGGTGAATAGGGTTATAGCAAATTTTCTCAATTTAAACACAGAAATAAACTGCAGAAATAAATATGCTGAAAAAGTAAATCACACACAAAATTTACCCAGCTTCGGCAACCCCTGCCTACTGCTGCATTCACAGATTTCTATTAGAATTAAACAGTATCACGCTTACAACAACTCGACTAGACTCGCAGACCCTTTTGCTCCCGCTTACAAACACTCTACTAGACTCGCAGACCCTTTGCTCCCGCTCACAAACACTCTACTAGACTCGCACACCCTGCTCCCGCCTATTAGAGTTTCGTTTACTCGCAAACTCTGCTCCCGCCTACAATAGAGTTTCGCTTACTCGCAAACACTGCTCCCGCCTATAGAGTTTTGCAAACTCGCACCCCTGCTCACTGAACTAATTCTAACTAGACAATCTGACACTACCTAAACCCTAGGTGGTGATTTACAAGTTTTCGACTCGTAAAATAAAAACAACAATTAAAAAAATAGAAAATAACCCTAAACCCTAATTAACAATATAATAAAGCCCCTTTTATAAAATTAAAACACAAGACCCCCTTTTAATAACAAGGCCGGCCCACTTCTCTTCTTCAACCCGTTCCTTATTCTTTTGACTTGTGAAAATATGGCCGATCCACTTTCGTTCCTTTTTGCGCATGAATTAGGGCTTGAAAAAATGCGACGGCTCTCGTTTCTTCTTTCTGAAACTATGGCTTGCGTCCTTAATTCAGATTAGGGCTTTCGAAGCTGTGCCTCTTCGTGTGTTTTGTTCTCGTTCGTTCGCTCTTGGCCGCTTTGGTTGATCGAGTTCACTGTTGTGATTTCGGTACGTAATTTATCCCTT
Organism: Allium cepa; assembly: GCA_030765085.1. NCBI lineage: Eukaryota > Viridiplantae > Streptophyta > Magnoliopsida > Asparagales > Amaryllidaceae > Allium > Allium cepa. The sequence continues at coordinate 27,241,972 of CM060943.1, read as the reverse complement.
TTGCTTTTACTATTTGATGCTTGAACTCGATGATTGATGCCGATGATGATTTTGGGTATTTATAGGATTTGATTTCCTATTTTTGCGTTCGTATATGTTGATTTGAATTTGTCATGTGCCGTTCGATTATTCTTGGATGCTCGTGATTTCACTGACTTTTTCAATTTCGTGTTTTTGATGCTTGATACCCACGGCTTTGCATTGCCGTGCTCATCACGGTGTTGATTTTTTTTTTGACTTCGTCAATTCTTCATACTCACTCGAATTATCATCACTGTGTTGATTTGCTTTGACCATGTTGATTTCGTGAAAATTTTTTTACTGCTGGCTTCGGTCATCTCTGTAATATTCATCTCTAGTCATCTTCTCGTCTCCACTTGAACATATGCTGTTTGGTATATAATTTGCGTTCATGCTTGATGGTCTTGTGACTCTTGTAGTCGGCACCATTTGTGTTCACTGGTTTTGATAGTTGTATTGCTTGATATTCACTCCTGTAGTTTGTATTCATGCACTTGCTGTAGTAGATGTTGCAATTACTCTTTTGAATTTGCACTGTTTCTTACTTTAGTCTTGTTTCATGTTTGGGGCTATATTCATATCTCAGTGCTTTGTTCATTTGCCTGGTGGTCTTGTGGCTTCACTGATACTGCACTTGGTCATTGTTGTTGTAGCGTGCACGACCATGCTACGAGTCAGGTTGCATGGTCACCGATGCGTGCTGTGCGATTGCTTAGTTTGGTTGAAGTTCTTGCTTGTGTTTCACTGGTACATGTACATTGAGCATAAATAAGGTTGCTTTGGTCTGGATTAGTGCAGTGTGCATTTCATTTGCGGCCTTGACTTTCTTGACAGCTCTGGCTTGCTGTTGTTACTGTATTGGTTCGTGATGGCGGCCTTGACTTGTTGTTATGTAGTTGCACTCGAGTTTTGTTACTTGTGGTCTTCATTCTGGTTGGCACTTGCATGCATTTCTGGTCGCTGTGCACTTTTGTGCTTGTATTTTGATGCAGTCTTCATTTGCATGCTACTGATTGGTGTTTCATTTCTTGTGATATCCATCTTGCAACTGTTTTTGACATGTTAACTGCCCTGTGTTGAATCCAGTTCCAAAAACTCGGGTTTGACCTTGTGCTCGAGAGTTGTGACTTTTATGTTATTGCACGTGAGTTGAACCCGGCTTTTTATTTGGGTTTGACCTGTGCTCACCTGTCCCTGTAAATCAAACAAGTGTATATATCGGCGTGCACGGCCTTGTGGCATATACAGTAATACACTGTGTATGTCACAAGTTGTTCGTGTATGATGAATTCAAATTTAAATTATGACGAACAACCCAAATAACTGAGGCAAATCATATTTTCAAAAATTATCTTTTATTTTTGAATTGCAAAAATATTTCTTTTTCAATTTTACTGCGTTAGTTTATATTTTTGCAGATTTCTCAGATGCTGGATTCAAACTGGAACAAGTTGAAGATAAATACGAGTGTGAGTGATATGTAGTGAGGTTCTGAATGTAAATATGAAATTGTAATGTGTTGTAGTCAAAATTGTACATGTATAGTGAGAGCTTGAAATTGTACTATCAAAGTTGTAATAAATATTTGTTTGAATAAAATATTCGTTTGAATTCAAAAACTGTGTTATTTATTTTTATTCAGCAAATATTTATTTATTCTGTGAAAAATTAAAATAGTACGTTAACAAATACATTTAAGCGAATGTATATATGTTTATTATCATCAAACAAAAATCATATAGCGCAAAGCGCATATTCAACATGCAGTACCATGGTGCACCACTCTCCAGCGTTGGTAAATCATAGACCAGCCACGGGGATCCCGTTTTACAGAAAAAATCCACGTGACGAAAAAAAGAAGGGTAAAAAACTTCCATGACCCGATTGAGGTTCGGATAGGATTTTTTGGGTATGAAACTAACCAGTGACGGTTGAAAGCTGTCACAGCTGTAGAATTCACAGATACCTTCGTTTTGACTGGTTGTGGCTCCCGTAACTCTAAACGAGCCAAGAGTTATGGCCCTCCGAAGAATCGATATCCACAGGGTGCAACATCTACGGTGCAAGGTGCAACATCCGTCCAAAATGACGAAACAGTGCCGTACGACCTTTAGAAAAGGGTGCATGGTGTAACGACCCGTATTTTACGTGTCGATAAATCGTAGAATTTGCAGGTCGATAGTGTTGTTTGTGTTGCCTCTAGCTTGAGTCGTTTAGGAGTTACCCGAGTGAAGTGATGAGTCGTGACCGACTCATGGGCATAGCCGAGTTAAGGCTTGAGTCGTGACCGACTCATAGGGACCGACTCAAGGAGTTTAGGCGACTTAAGAAAGACCGACTTAGGACTTAACGGGTTAGCAAGATGAGTCGTTTGGCCGAGTCATGGAGTTGCCGACTCATAGAGTTAGGAACCTAGTAGTCCAGACCGACTCATAACGTCAACGAGATATAGGATTGACCGACTTAAGTGTTAGCCGACTCATAGGTTAGCGGCTTAAGGGGTTTAGGCTTAGGTCGTGGGTGGTGAGTCGGCAGGGTCTTGAGTCGTAGGGTCTGATGAGTCGTTGAAGGGTTAGGTCGGCATGGTAATGAGTCGTGAACGACTCATGTTGAGTCGGCAAAGGGTGGTTGGGTCGTGTCTAGGATAGGTCGGCTAAGTTGATGAGTCGTATTGTAGATAAGTCGTTGGGAACTTAGGCCATTGAGTCGTCATACGACTTAGGAGGTGCGGCAGTGTTATGTTGAGTCGTTGGCTTGAGTCAGAAGGCAGTGCAGTTGAGTCGGCTGGGGTAGGTCGTATGACTGATGAGTCGTGAGTCGGCTAGGTGTTAAGGTGATGAGTCGTTAGGTCTTTGAGTCGGAGGCATTGAGTCGTGAGCGACTCATGATGAGTCGTGGACGACTCATAGGGGCGACGACTCATGGGGTGTTCAGCCTATAAATAGAGGGGTTCGGCTCACTTTTTGGCACCGGTTTTTGAAGCGACGAAGTGCTGCCATTTTGAAGACTTGTCTACAACATTTCTTCATCTTCTTTTCTCCATTCTAATCTAGATCTAACATCCATCCAAGATCGAAGATCGAGATCGAAGATCCAAGTGCCAAAGTTGAAGATCTTCATCCGTTCGGGCTAGATTTCATCGATTGAAGCGAGATATTGCCGGATCAAGCTTTGATCTCCGCTGTCCAGATCTGAAGCGTTTAGTTTTCAAGGTGTTTGGGTGATTTGGTGAGTGGTGGTTATCTCTCACGCGGACCCAAAGGAGTATATTGGATCGGTGGCTTGTTTATGTGTTTAAGATAGTGTTTTCTCGTATTTTCCTAAAGTCTGCATGTAGATCCATCATTTTAGAAGATGTTTACCTATGCAAGTTTATTTTCAAGTATTAGAAACAAAACCCATGTTTTATATTTGATAGATCTATGCTAAAAACCTATGAATCATGTATGTTGGACTTTTGCTCGTTTATTTACGAAATTGCCATTATTATTGATATTGCTTGTTAGATCTTGTTTGAATGCTTGATTGTTTGTATTGATGATTGATTTGGATTGTTTCAAGTTAGCTAATGGTTGATTTGGAACAAGATGGTTCGAGATGATTCAAAAGCTAAGTGGAAAGGCTCTTGAATGGTGGAAGCTGCCTGTAGCATATGAAGCGGATGTGGAAGCTCATATGGATGGATTCGAGGATGTGGGATCTTGCCATGATGCGAGAAGGCAAAGCATGATTGAGTTGGGACTTTGCTATGATGTGATGAGGCAAGGCTTATGTTGAGATGGGACGGGTCATGATGACGTTCCAAGATAAGAGACTTTGCTATGATGTGATGAGGCAAGACATATGTTGTGATGGGACGGGTCACGATGACGTTCCAAGCACGGGCTGCGACGACGTGCAAAGTTATGTTGATAACTCGGTGATGCGATCCGGGTTGGTGATAATGGTTAGCTTGAGAGGCGCTTGAGCTAGTATGGAAGTAGTCGTCGAGGAGGATGACTAGAAGGATGAGATCTCATGTTGTTGAAGGTTCTAGCATGCTCGAAGCAAGAGTACGTTGGAACGGGCTGCGACGACGTTCCAGGCACGGGCTGCGACGACGTGCTAGTACTCTGGGTAGTTGCGAAAATTCCTAGGCACGGGCTGCGACAACGTGCGGAGTTATGGCTAGAACCGGGGTTACCATTAGCCCTTGACAGGTGGTCATTCAATTAACGGTGAAATCATGGCAATGATAGCAGTGATAGCCAGAGTCATGGATGTTTGGTTGTATTATCATTCGGCCTCAAGAGTGGTGTTTTCTGGGTGCTTATCTGATCTTGGTTTAGGCCTTGGGGGTTTGTATTTAGAAAGCATCACCCTTGACTCGAGTGATTATTGCTTTACTTTAATTATCTGCTATGTTATGATTGCTTCTCCTTAGTGTGTGTTTGGGGGCTATCACTGTGAGAAGAGGTGGAGTGGGATGGTTTGGTTCCTATTCCTTTTATCCCTTATGCTCTTTTGGTATGTTTGATAGTTAATTTACTGCTCACTAAGACTGTTGTCTGACTCAAGGTTTTATGTCTCCTCTTATTACCTTGGGCTGTTCATCCATGTTTGGGATGGGCAGACTAGGTAGCAGGTGGCAGGTGCTGTGCTTAGAGTTTCCGCTGATGATGACGAAGACGAGCAGGAGGCTATGCATATTATTTCTTATATGTACTGGGTATCCGCTGCTGTATTTGATGAGTGTTATGTAGTGAGGTCTTGATGTATGGATTTATTGAGATGATTGTATAAAACTACTATGATGCTATATGATGATTTTCTGTTATGAGGCTTCACTATATATTTCTCTATTGTATTTTATCCATGCGCTGTGAGTTACGATAGAGATTCTACGATTTTATTTTACCCTGACTATCATCCATGGCTGCCTTGCACACCTTTCAGCGCACTTTTCTCTTGTTTTGGTGCGGGAGTCATGGGCGGTCGTCACATTTGGTATCAGAGCTTTGGTTAATCGATTTTAGCCAACGCTCGCTGACGTAACTACGTATGAGAGACGTAATTGTATTTTGATGGGTGATTACTATATATAGTATAGTAGCTTAGATGGATTTGAACTCCTTATGCAGTTGTTTCTTAAGGTGTTCTAATCATTCTTTTTACAGATATTAAGAATGAGTCGAAGTGAGAGACAAGCTGCGAGGGATAGTCGAGCTGCTAGTGAAGCTGTTGATTATGGTGCTATGTTTGAAGCTATGATGACTTCTATCATGAGGAGGGTACCAGCTTCAGGATCTTCTGTGGATGTGGGAGTTCAAGTCCAAGCTCCAAGACCGGTGGATTTTGCTAAGCTTTGCAAAGATTATACTTCTCTTGGAGGAAAAGCTTTCTTGGGAACAGAGTCGACTATTGAGGTACAGAGATGGATTGATGCTTGCCGAAGGATTTTTGGTGATTTGGGAATTGATGATGCAACTAAGAGGAAGCTTGCATCGAGACAGCTTCAGGGAAGAGCTGCTGATTGGTGGAATTCTATCACTATAGATACACCAGAAGAAGAGATTACTTGGGAGCAATTCCAAGTTAGGTTTGAGGCCAAGTTCATCTCCACTGTTCAGAAGTCTGCCTTGTTTAAGAGGTTTGTAGAGCTCAAGCAAGGAGGGAGGCCTGTTCTTGAGTATATTTCTGAGTTCGAAGCTTTGTCTAAGTATGCCAGATCATATATTGACTCTCCTTACCAGAAGAATGAAAAGTTTGTGACTGGTCTGGATGCTTATCTGGGAAGGCAGTTGGTGGATCACTTGGACGATCCGTTTGAGAAGCTTGTAGAGAAAGCCCTTAGGCATGAGAGTTTGTTTCCTAAGGAATGTTCTGTTATTGCTGTAACCAGGGAAGGATCTAAACGACAGCAGAGTGGCAACAAGAAGAGGAAGCAGCAGCAACAGAAGGGTAAGGATGGCCAGAAGAGGCCGAAAGGCGAAGTGACTTGCTATAATTGCCAGCAGAAGGGCCATTTCTCCAAGGATTGTAGGAATCCAAAGGCGCCGGCGAAATGCCACAATTGTGATAAGCCGGGGCATTTCAGAAAGGACTGTACAGAGCCGAGGAAAGATAGGCAGGTTGTGCAAGCTTATGCTTTGGAAGCTGTGCCGTCGTCTTCAAGAGTTCCTACTGCTGAAGAGAAGGGGAAGAGTGTGGTGGTTCAAGGTACTCTTTCCATTTGTGGTGTTCCAGTTAGAGTTTTGTTTGATACTGGAGCATCACATTCTTTTGTTTGTGATGATTTGGTAGGCCGGTTAGGTTTGAAACCGGATATTGTTGATAGGCCATTGGTTGTGACTAATCCAGTCGGGGGTTCGTCATGTTTGTGTATGATATGCCGTGGTCTTGTTGTGTCGAGTCATGATTGCTCGTTTGTTTGTGATTGCTTTGTTCTGAACTTTGCGGGGTTCGGAATTATTTTGGGTATGGACTGGCTTAGGAAGTATGCGGCTAGGATTGATTGTGAGAGGCTGGAGGTGACAGTCGGAAATGTGGAAGGGCGAAAGGTTGTGATACGATGTAAGCATGAGGAAGGCGTGTTCATGAGCTTCATGTATTCGCTGGTTGTTCCACGGGATGGACTGTCATCCGTGCCTATTGTGAATGGATTTGAGGATGTCTTTGACGAAGTCAAAGGGTTGCCGCCGCATAGGGAGATCGAGTTTCGTATCGATCTAGTTGAGGGAGCCAGACCTGTTGTGATGCCTCTTAGGCGGATGGCACCGAGGGAGCAGTAAGAGCTGAAGGTGCAAGTTGATGACCTTTTGCGGAAAGGATTCATTCGGAGAAGTGTGTCCGAATGGGGTGCGCCAGTTGTGTTCGCAACCAAAGCGGATGGATCGTTAAGGTTGTGTGTTGATTATCGTGAGCTGAATAAGGTGACTAAGAAGAACAAGTATCCATTGCCGAGAATAGATGACTTGTTTGATCAGCTTCACGAGGCTAAGGTGTTTTCTCAGATGGATTTGGCAACGGGATTTCACCAGTTGAGAGTGGCGAAGGATAGTGTGCCGAAGACTGCTTTCAGGACACCATCCGGATTTTATGAGTGGCTGGTTATGCCGTTTGGATTGACCAACGCACCAGCATATTTTGTGGATCTTATGAATAGGGTATTCAGAGATCAGTTGAATAAGTTCGTGCTTGTGTTCGTGGATGATATTTTGGTTTATTCCAGAACTGAGGAAGAGCACAAGACGCACTTGAGGATTGTTTTGGAAATACTACGGAAACATCAGGTGAAGGCTAAGTTTTCGAAGTGTCACTTCTGGAAGAGTGAAGTGAGGTTCTTAGGCCATGTTATTTCTGGAAATGGAATAGCGGTTGATCCCGCTAAGGTGGCAGCAATCCAGGATTGGGTTAGACCTAAGAATGCATCTGATGTGAGAAGTTTTCTTGGATTAGCAGGATATTATCGTCGGTTTATCAAAGACTTTTCCAAGATAGTTGCACCGTTAACAGGATTGACGAAGAAGAACCAGGTGTTCAGATGGGATGATAAGTGTGAGCAAGATTTCGTAATCCTGAAAGAGCGACTGAAGAGTGCTCCTGTCTTGACTATTCCAAGTAGGAATGATGAGATGGTGGTTTACACCGATGCATGTGGTACTGGACTTGGAGCAGTGCTAATGCAGAAGGATAAAGTTGTTGCGTATGCTAGTCGACAACTGAAGCCGCACGAAAGGAATTATCCGACTCATGATTTGGAGTTAGCGGCGATTGTGTTTGCTTTGAAGATGTGGAGACACTATCTATTGGGAGTTAGATTCGAGTTGTTCACAGATCATAAGTCGTTGAAGTATCTGTTCTCCCAAAAGGATTTGAATCTTCGACAGCAACGGTGGTTAGAGTTCCTAGCATCATATGATTTTGATATAGCCTATACTCCGGGGAAAGGTAACGCAGTAGCAGATGCGTTAAGTCGAAGACATGCAGGTTTGGGAGCCATGTTTTCGGAGTGGAAGAGTCTCGAGTATTTGGCTGAGTTTGACTTTAGGCCTAGATGTGAATTGGAACCTGAGTTGTTGGCAAACTTATCGATAAGACCCACTCTTATTGAAAGGATTGGCGAGAGCCAAAAGAGAGACGATAAGCTTGTCAAGATTATCCGAGATTTGGAAGCTGGATTGACTCCAGAGAAGGATAAGGGATTCGAGGTCGATCGAGAGGGTTGGCTTCAGAAGCAAGGACGATTGGTTGTTCCCGATGTAGATGGATTGAGAGATGAAGTTCTAAGGGAAAGTCATCACTCGAAGTTGACAATTCATCCAGGTGGAAATAAGATGTATCGGGATATGAAGAGAGCTTACTACTGGGAAGGTATGAAGAAGGATATTGGAAATTTTATTTCCAAGTGTATGAATTGCCAGTTGGTGAAAGCTGAGCAGAAGAAGCCCAGTGGATTACTTCAGCCATTAGAGGTTCCTACATGGAAGTGGGAGCAAGTGTCGATGGATTTTATCGATGGTCTACCTAGGACAAGAGCAGGGAATGAAGGGATTTGGGTAATAATAGATCGTTTGACTAAGAGTGCAAGGTTCATTCCTGTTCGATCGACTAGGACTGCATCGAAGTTGGCTGAGCTGTATGTGAAGTGGATAGTTCGATTCCATGGTGTTCCGAAGAGTATAGTGAGCGATCGAGACCCATTGTTCACTAGTAGATTTTGGAGGAGCTTCCAGGAAGTTTTGGGAACCGAGTTGTGTTTGAGTACAGCTTATCACCCTCAAACAGATGGTCAGACTGAGAGAGTCAACCGAGTTTTGGAGGATCTCCTTAGAGCATGTGTTTTGGACTTCGGAGGATCATGGGAAGATCACCTTCATTTGGTGGAGTTTGCATATAATAACAGTTATCAGTCGAGTATTGGTATGGCACCATATGAGGCATTATATGGAAGACCGTGTAACTCTCCGACATGTTGGATAGAAACTGGAGAAAAGCTGATGCTTGGGCCAGAGATGATTCGACAGACCTCGGATTGTATAGAGATCATTCGGCAAAGAATGAAGGCAGCCCAAGATCGTCAGAAGAGTTATGCCAACAATCGTCGAAAGGATTTGGAATTCGACGTGGGCGATATGGTTTTTGTGAAGATTTCTCCATTGAAGAATGTTATTAGATTCGGGAAGAAAGGAAAGTTGACTCCAAGATTTGTTGGACCATTTCCGATTATCGAGCGTATTGGAAAGCTCGCTTATAGAATAGAGTTACCGGAAAAGATGGCGGGTGTGCACAATGTTTTTCATGTATCTTATCTACGGAAGTATGTGCACGACCCAACTACAGTGGTTTCTGCTGATAGCTATGAAGACTTAGAGGTTGACCCCGTGGTTACGAGACCTCGTAAGCCGCTTCGTATTGTTGAAACCGATACGAAACAGCTTAGGAGGAAGACGATTACGTTGCTCAAGGTACAATGGAGTGAGGATGTTAACGACTGTACATGGGAGGAGGAAGAGAGGATGAAGGCAGCTCATCCCGGACTCTTCGAGGTATGGCCCTAAAGTGTCGTGACATCTCATGAATTTGTAACTTGTTCTAAGTCTTAGAATTCTGCATGCTAGGCTAGAATTGGTTGCATGGTTTGTTGATTACTATGGATGGTAGGCATGCGGAATAATTGTGATTGCTGTTGTTTGCTTGGAATTTCGGGGGCGAAATTCCTAAGGGGGAGAGAATGTAACGACCCGTATTTTACGTGTCGATAAATCGTAGAATTTGCAGGTCGATAGTGTTGTTTGTGTTGCCTCTAGCTTGAGTCGTTTAGGAGTTACCCGAGTGAAGTGATGAGTCGTGACCGACTCATGGGCATAGCCGAGTTAAGGCTTGAGTCGTGACCGACTCATAGGGACCGACTCAAGGAGTTTAGGCGACTTAAGAAAGACTGACTTAGGACTTAACGGGTTAGCAAGATGAGTCGTTTGGCCGAGTCATGGAGTTGCCGACTCATAGAGTTAGGAACCTAGTAGTCCAGACCGACTCATAACGTCAACGAGATATAGGATTGACCGACTTAAGTGTTAGCCGACTCATAGGTTAGCGGCTTAAGGGGTTTAGGCTTAGGTCGTGGGTGGTGAGTCGGCAGGGTCTTGAGTCGTAGGGTCTGATGAGTCGTTGAAGGGTTAGGTCGGCATGGTAATGAGTCGTGAACGACTCATGTTGAGTCGGCAAAGGGTGGTTGGGTCGTGTCTAGGATAGGTCGGCTAAGTTGATGAGTCGTATTGTAGATAAGTCGTTGGGAACTTAGGCCATTGAGTCGTCATACGACTTAGGAGGTGCGGCAGTGTTATGTTGAGTCGTTGGCTTGAGTCAGAAGGCAGTGCAGTTGAGTCGGCTGGGGTAGGTCGTATGACTGATGAGTCGTGAGTCGGCTAGGTGTTAAGGTGATGAGTCGTTAGGTCTTTGAGTCGGAGGCATTGAGTCGTGAGCGACTCATGATGAGTCGTGGACGACTCATAGGGGCGACGACTCATGGGGTGTTCAGCCTATAAATAGAGGGGTTCGGCTCACTTTTTGGCACCGGTTTTTGAAGCGACGAAGTGCTGCCATTTTGAAGACTTGTCTACAACATTTCTTCATCTTCTTTTCTCCATTCTAATCTAGATCTAACATCCATCCAAGATCGAAGATCGAGATCGAAGATCCAAGTGCCAAAGTTGAAGATCTTCATCCGTTCGGGCTAGATTTCATCGATTGAAGCGAGATATTGCCGGATCAAGCTTTGATCTCCGCTGTCCAGATCTGAAGCGTTTAGTTTTCAAGGTGTTTGGGTGATTTGGTGAGTGGTGGTTATCTCTCACGCGGACCCAAAGGAGTATATTGGATCGGTGGCTTGTTTATGTGTTTAAGATAGTGTTTTCTCGTATTTTCCTAAAGTCTGCATGTAGATCCATCATTTTAGAAGATGTTTACCTATGCAAGTTTATTTTCAAGTATTAGAAACAAAACCCATGTTTTATATTTGATAGATCTATGCTAAAAACCTATGAATCATGTATGTTGGACTTTTGCTCGTTTATTTACGAAATTGCCATTATTATTGATATTGCTTGTTAGATCTTGTTTGAATGCTTGATTGTTTGTATTGATGATTGATTTGGATTGTTTCAAGTTAGCTAATGGTTGATTTGGAACAAGATGGTTCGAGATGATTCAAAAGCTAAGTGGAAAGGCTCTTGAATGGTGGAAGCTGCCTGTAGCATATGAAGCGGATGTGGAAGCTCATATGGATGGATTCGAGGATGTGGGATCTTGCCATGATGCGAGAAGGCAAAGCATGATTGAGTTGGGACTTTGCTATGATGTGATGAGGCAAGGCTTATGTTGAGATGGGACGGGTCATGATGACGTTCCAAGATAAGAGACTTTGCTATGATGTGATGAGGCAAGACATATGTTGTGGTGGGACGGGTCACGATGACGTTCCAAGCACGGGCTGCGACGACGTGCAAAGTTATGTTGATAACTCGGTGATGCGATCAGGGTTGGTGATAATGGTTAGCTTGAGAGGCGCTTGAGCTAGTATGGAAGTAGTCGTCGAGGAGGATGACTAGAAGGCTGAGATCTCATCGTTGTTGAAGGTTCCAGCATGCTCGAAGCAAGAGTACGTTGGAACGGGCTGCGACGACGTTCCAAGCACGGGCTGCGACGACGTGCTAGTACTCTGGGTAGTTGCGAAAATTCCTAGGCACGGGCTGCGACGACGTGCGGAGTTATGGCTAGAACCGGGGTTACCATTAGCCCTTGACAGGTGGTCATTCAATTAACGGTGAAATCATGGCAATGATAGCAGTGATAGCCAGAGTCATGGATGTTTGGTTGTATTATCATTCGGCCTCAAGAGTGGTGTTTTCTGGGTGCTTATCTGATCTTGGTTTAGGCCTTGGGGGTTTGTATTTAGAAAGCATCACCCTTGACTCGAGTGATTATTGCTTTACTTTAATTATCTGCTATGTTATGATTGCTTCTCCTTAGTGTGTGTTTGGGGGCTATCACTGTGAGAAGAGGTGGAGTGGGATGGTTTGGTTCCTATTCCTTTTATCCCTTATGCTCTTTTGGTATGTTTGATAGTTAATTTACTGCTCACTAAGACTGTTGTCTGACTCAAGGTTTTATGTCTCCTCTTATTACCTTGGGCTGTTCATCCATGTTTGGGATGGGCAGACTAGGTAGCAGGTGGCAGGTGCTGTGCTTAGAGTTTCCGCTGATGATGACGAAGACGAGCAGGAGGCTATGCATATTATTTCTTATATGTACTGGGTATCCGCTGCTGTATTTGATGAGTGTTATGTAGTGAGGTCTTGATGTATGGACTTATTGAGATGATTGTATAAAACTACTATGATGCTATATGATGATTTTCTGTTATGAGGCTTCACTATATATTTCTCTATTGTATTTTATCCATGCGCTGTGAGTTACGATAGAGATTCTGCGATTTTATTTTACCCTGACTATCGTCCATGGCTGCCTTGCACACCTTTCAGCGCACTTTTCTCTTGTTTTGGTGCGGGAGTCATGGGCGGTCGTCACACATGGATTGGAAACAGTGCAGTACCATGGTGCACCACTCTCCAGCGTTGGTTAATCATAGACCAGCCACGGGGTTCCCGTTTTACAGAAAAAATCCACGTGACGAAAAAACGAAGGGTAAAAAACTTCCATGACCCGATTGAGGTTCGGATAGGATTTTTTGGGTATGAAACTAACCAGTGACGGCTGAAAGCGGTCACAACTGTAGAACTCACAGATACCTTCGTTTTGACTCGTTGTGGCTCCCGTAACTCTGAACGAGCCAAGAGTTATGGCCCTCCGAAGAATCGATATCCATAGGGTGCAACATCTACGGTGCAAGGTGCAACATCTGTCCAAAATGACGAAACAGTGTCGTACGACCTTTAGAAATGGGTGCATGGATTGGAAACGGTGCAGTACCATGGTGCATCACTCTCCAGCGATGGTAAATCATAGACCAGCCGCGGGAATTCCCTTTTACAGAAAAATCCACGTGACGAAAAAACGAAGGGTAAAAAACTTCCATGACCCGATTGAGGTTCGGATAGGATTTTTTGGGTATGAAACTAACCAGTGACGGCTCAAAGCAGTAACAGATGTAGAACTCACACATACCTTCGTTTTGACAGGTTGTGGCTCCCGTAACTCTAAACGAGCAAAGAGTTACGACCCTCCGTAGAATCGATATCCATAGGGTGCAACATCTACGGTGCAAGGTGAAACATCCGTTCAAAATGACGAAACAGTGCCGTACGAACTTTAGAAATGGGTGCATGGATTGGAAACGGCGCATATGGTGCACCACTCTCCAGCGATGGTAAATCATAGACCAGCCATGGGAATTTCCTTTTACAGAAAAAATCCACGTGACGAAAAAACGAAGGGTAAAAAACTTCCATGACCCAATTGAGGTTCGGATAGGATTTTTTGGGTATGAAACTAACCAGTGATGGCTGAAAGCTGTCATAGCTGTAGAAGTAACGGATACCTTTGTTTTGACTGGTTATGGCTCCCGTAACTCTAAACGAGCCAAGAGTAACGGCCCTCCGAAGAATCGATATCCATAGGGTGCAACATCCACGGTGCATGGTGCAACATCCATCCAAAATGATGAAACAGTGCCGTACGACCTTTAGAAATAGGTGCATGGATTGGAAACGGTGCAGTACCATGGTGCACCACTCTCCAGCGATGGTAAATCATAGACCAGCCATGGGAATTCCCTTATACAGAAAAAATCCACGTGACGAAAAAACGAAGGGTAAAAAACTTCCATGACCCGATTGAGGTTCGGATGGGATTTTTTGGGTATGAAACTAACCAGTGATGGCTGATAGCTGTCATAGCTGTAGAACTCACAGACACCTTCGTTTTGACTGGTTATGGCTCCCGTAACTCTAAACGAGCCAAGAGTTATGGCCCTCCGAAGAATCGATATCCATAGGGTGCAACATCTACGGTGCAAGGTGCAACATCCGTCCGAAATGACGAAACAGTGCCGTACGACCTTTAGAAATGGGTGCGTGGATTACAAACGGTGCAATACCATGGTGCACCACTCTCCATCTGTGGTAAATCATAGACTAGCCATGGGAATTCCCTTTTACAGAAAAAATCCACGTGACGAAAAAACGAAGGGTAAAAAACTTCCATGACCCGATTGAGGTTCGGATAGGATTTTTTGGGTATGAAACTAACCACTGACGGGTGAAAGCTATCATAGATGTAGAACTAACGGATACCTTTGTTTTGACTGTTTATGGCTCCCGTAACTCTAAACGAGCCAAGAGTTACGGCCCTCCGAAGAATCGATATCCATAGGGTGCAACATCCACGGTGCAAGGTGCAACATCCGTCCAAAATGACGAAACAGTGCCGTACGACCTTTAGAAATGGGTGCATGGATTGGAAACGGTGCAGTACCATGGTGCACCACTCTCCAGTGATGGTAAATCATATACCATCCATGGGAATTCCCTTATACAGAAAAAATCCACGTGACGAAAAAACGAAGGGTAAAAAACTTCCATGACCCGATTGAGGTTCGGATAGGATTTATTGGGTATGAAACTAACCAGTGACGGCTGATAGCAGTCATAGCTTTAGAACTCACAGATTCCTTCGTTTTGACTGGTTGTGGCTCCCGTAACTCTAAACGAGCCAAGAGTTATGGCCCTCCGAAGAATCGATGTCCATAGGGTGCGACATCTACGGTGCAAGGTGCAACATCCGTCCAAAATGACGAAACTATGCCGTACGACCTTTAGAAATGAGTGCATGGATTTGAAACATTGCAGTACCATGGTGCACCACTCTCCAGCGATGGTAAATCATAGACCAGCCACGGGGATCCCGTTTTACAGAAAAAATCCACGTGACGAAAAAACGAAGGGTAAAAAACTTCCTTGACCCGATTGAGTTTCGGATAGGATTTTTTGGGTATGAAACTGTTTGCACCGAAATTGGTCACAAACACCCAAAGTCACGAAAGCACCCGTTTACGTACTTAACTCGATAATAAACAACACAGAACTCAACAACAATCAATATAGAATTCAGATCTAAGTAACAAATCACAGTAATTCACAAACAACAATCACAAACACAGGATTTATAGTGGTTCGGCGTTCACGCCTACGTCCACTTTGAAGGTTTTCACTTTATTGCTTTGCTTGATTGAATCGATTACAACGGATTACAGCTGACAATTGCTTTGAAATCTGAATACAACAGCGATTCTGATAGTTAAACTTGAATCCGGCAGAGTCTTGGCGTTCAATGGCAGAAGTTGTCCGAAGATCCCCTTTCTGAAGGCTTCAGGGTGCTATTTATAGGCGTTGGAGGCCCAGATCCTGCTGAAACTTCGTGAGACTTCTTCTGGCACGTGAGTGGGCCCACGCGACCGACCCCACCAAGTTTCGTCTCGATCTGACATCGGTTCGAAGTGATTTCGAACCCATCAAGAAATGGTCCAATCGAGCTGAAACTTGGCAGGAACCATCTTTACCTCATATGGAAGCTACTGTGAAAATTTGGTTGCACTTGGATGTGTGGTTTAGGTGATATGATTGGTTCGAAATGGAGTTTTCTTGGTTGGCTGAGTCGTTCGAACCCATCTTTTCGAACCCATGATTTCGAACCCATGAGTGCACGTGGGTTTGCAGTGACGTGGCGCGCATCTCTCAAATCGATCCTAACTTATCTCCGAATGGACCACTTCGACTCCGTGAACTATGGCGAACACGTCATCCAAACCAATTGACTCGGTGGATTCGAAATAAGGAGCATTCCTGGCTTCGAACGTGACCGATTCGAACCAAGGAATTCCTATGGGTTCGAACTTGATCGGTTCGAATTGGTCGGTCGATGGATTCGAAGTAAGGATGCGAAGCTGAGTGGCGCCATGGATTCGAAGGTAGGCCATTGTTGTGGGTTCGAAGGCGATGGATTCGAAGGCGATGGAGTCGAGGTAGGCACTAGCTGATGGGTTCGAACGTGGCTTGGGTTCGAACTTCATGGTTTCGAAGGCAAGAGCGTGGATGGGTTCGAACTAGGTGGGTTCGAAGGAAGGCTTTGGGACGGTTTCGAACTAGATGGGTTCGAAGCAGATGGTTTCGAGGCTGGGACATTGGATGGGTTCGAAGTGGATGGGTTCGAAGTGGATGGTTTCGAAGCGCTCCAGTGTGATGGGTTCGAAACAGACAGTGACCAGCTTTCTCAATTTGAATCCATCCTATCTTGAGCATACGAACTCGGATTGACTTGAAATTTGAAATGCTGACTCCTATGATCATCCTTGTCATGTACTATCAATTGTGGCCCGTTCCGGACTCGGACAAAATTCATCGATATCCATAGCAAAGTGAAGTATGACCAATCTCTGAGACGAACTGTCTTTCGTTTTCGACCAATCTTTTGGTATCACAGCTTTGCCAAAAAGCGGGATAACACTTTGCCCCCCAAAACATGCCTTGCGGTAGGAAGGTGTGTTTTGTAATGCCTTGAGTTGGATGTTCGTATCCGATCATCAACCTGCAAAGAATTTGATAGTTTCATATGGCTTCAAGTGACGATCGCTCGGGATCGGGCTATTTGGGATGAAGCGCGGTCGTTCATGGTCAAGCGCCTAACTTCAAATGACGATCGTTCGTGATCGAGTCATTTGAGGTGAAGTGCGACCTGCGCGGTCAAGCGCGTAAATCCATGCGTCGATCGTTCGGGATCGAGTCATCTGTGGTGAAATGTGACCGTTCAAGGTCGAGCGCCTAATTTCGAATGACGACCGTTCGCGATCGAGTCATTCGAGGTAAGGTGCGACAGTACCCGGTCAGATGCTTAAATCCATGTGTCGATCGTTCGGGATCGAGTAACCTGCGGTGAATCGGGACCGTTCGCGGTACGTGCCGTTCGTGGAATAGGACCGTTCGCGGTCGATGCCGTTCGCGGCAAATGATGAGATGGGACCGTTCGCGGTCGACTGCCGTTCGTGGCAAATGATGATAAGGGACCGTTCGCGGTCGATTGCCATTCGTGGCAAATGATGATCGTTCGCGACCAAGTGCCGTTCAAGGCGAATGGTGACCGTTCGAGGTCGGATTTCATAATTAGTGAGCCATGACCGTTCGCGATCGATGGCGTTCGAGGCAGGAAGTGATCGTTCGCGATCGTGTGCCGTTCGAGGCGAATTTGTGACCGTTCGCGGTCGACTGTCGGACCTCAAGTGACGACCGTTCGCGATCAAGCCATTTGAGGTGAGGTGAGTTGTGACTGTTCGAAGTCGGATGCCGTTCGAGGCGATTTGTGTGCCCGGGAGGGCTTGATGTTATCGATGTCAGGGTCACGTTCGGGTGAGTTCCTGGATCGTTTATAGGGGCGGTTCATCGCCGTATCAGAGCATACCTAAGGATCGTTCGCGACCCCATACATGTGTAAGTAGCTTGGTCATTCGAGAGTCATTAGAATCAAATATCTATTAAACGGATGAGTTTCAAAAACAATTGTCCAAACAAACAAAGTTCAAATGTTCAAATCAAAACGAAATGAAAGTAAAGCATGGATGTCAAAGTGTAAGTTCCCACTACGAAACGGTCAATGATCACTCAGAGCATGCCTGGAGATCGTTTGGGATCTCGCACATGTGTAAATGATTTAAATGCGGTAGTGGAAGCTTACAACTTGTTCATCGTTATTTCACTCAATTGATAACCAAGTGGTACCTTGATTCAGGGTCGCCTCTAGCCGATGTGGATGGTGGCCGCTCTGGTTCCGCCACAGGAGCTCGCCTCCTTACATATTGAAGGAGCATACCGTTCCTGATATGCCCTTCCACCTCGTCCTTCAGGTGCCTACAATCATTAGTGTTATGACCATTTAATTCATGGAATATACAGAACTTATCTGATTTCCTTTCGTCAGAGGTAGGATCCCTTCGCATCGGCCTACGATACGGAATCTGTTCTTTGGTATCCTGATAAATACGTTCCAGGCTCTCGTTCAACTCAGTGTAGGTGGTGAATCGCGGCTCCCTCCGTTGCCGCTTCGATCTGTCTCTGTCATTCTCAATCTTTCTTTTACCTTTATCCTTGTCCGAATCCTTTTTAAGAGGCTTTTCGTCTCTAAATGAAAAAACTTCCATCCCATCTCCTTCTTCTCTCTCGGCATTCGCATCTTCTAATCGTAAAAACTTTTCTGCTTCATGATAGAATTCCTCTAGATCTATGGGTGGATCTTTAGTCAATGAATTCTTGAACTCTGTGCCGTCAGCTATTCCGGACACAGCTGCCATTACCACCATGGACGGATCCGCTCTATCCACTGAAGCTGCTGCTGCATTAAATCGTGCTAGATAACTTCTCAAGGTCTCTCCGGCTTTTTGCTTTAGGGTTGCCAGAGTCATCACGTTCTTGGGTCTGGTAATATGAACCCTGAATTGCCTCATAAATCTCTCCACTAAACCATTCCATGTTCCGATGGATCCGTTCTTCAACTGTCTAAACCATAGTGCAGCGATATCTGTCAAGTACAATGGAAAACACCGGGCCATAACCTCCTCCGATGCCCCCAGTACTTCCATATGCCTCATATATTTTGTCAGATGGACCGTGGAGTCCGTTCTCCCATCATACATATCCAATGATGGTAGTTTGAAATCAGGTGGGTTCCTAGCTTGCCTGATTGCTGAAGTAAAAGGACTTCTATTAACATCTTCCAAATCTTTGTTCACCATACCGCCTCTCAAAGCTCTCCTAACTATCTCTGCTAATCGGTCATTGTCTCCGAGATGTAATCCTTGTTCACTGCTTTCAACCTGCCCCCCGAGTTCACGAGGTAACTCCGGGATCTGCCCCCTTGACTGAGTATTCGCTCCTCTACTACTACCGGGTTGCGCAGATGCTCCTCTTTCTCTCTCCGAAACTGGATCAACGTTCTCCAAGGGTGTGCCCCCTAATCCAGGTGCTACGCCGGATGGTCCTACTCCGTTCTGGACTCCATTGGCTTCCCTATTCTGTGCTCCAAGCTGTCCTATCTGTTGGAATAAACTCTGGATCATTTCCTCTTGCCTCTTCATCATAGTTTCCATCTCGTCCCTAGTGATGTATATCGATGGTTGATTCGCTCCTGAGGAAGCCTCCTGACTTCCTTGATGTTCGCTTCTCTCTGGCCTTGGCCTCCTACTCGATTGTCTTGCCATAATTCCTAGATCTGAACTCCTGGATTTTCAAATTCAACTTCTTCCTGAATTAGTTTCTCAGTGAAAGCACCAAAATGTTTGCACCAAAATTGGTCACAAACACCCAAAGTCACGAAAGCACCCGTTTACGTACTTAACTCGATAATAAACAACACAGAACTCAACAACAATCAATATAGAATTCAGATCTAAGTAACAAATCACAGTAATTCACAAACAACAATCACAAACACAGGATTTATAGTGGTTCGGCGTTCACGCCTACGTCCACTTTGAAGGTTTTCACTTTATTGCTTTGCTTGATTGAATCGATTACAACGGATTACAGCTTACAATTGCTTTGAAATCTGAATACAACAGCGATTCTGATAGTTAAACTTGAATCCGGCAGATTCTTGGCGTTCAATGGCAGAAGTTGTCCGAAGATCCCCTTTCTGAAGGCTTCAGGGTGCTATTTATAGGCGTTGGAGGCCCAGATCTTGCTGAAACTTCGTGAGACTTCTTCTGGCACGTGAGTGGGCCCACGCGACCGACCCCACCAAGTTTCGTCTCGATCTGACATCGGTTCGAAGTGATTTCGAACCCATCAAGAAATGGTCCAATCGAGCTGAAACTTGGCAGGAACCATCTTTACCTCATATGGAAGCTACTGTGAAAATTTGGTTGCACTTGGATGTGTGGTTTAGGAGATATGATTGGTTCGAAATGGAGTTTTCTTGGTTGGCTGAGTCGTTCGAACCCATCATTTCGAACCCATGATTTCGAACCCATGAGTGCACGTGGGTTTGCAGTGACGTGGCGCGCATCTCTCGAATCGATCCTAACTTATCTCCGAATGGACCACTTCGACTCCGTGAACTATGGCGAACACGTCATCCAAACCAATTGACTCGGTGGATTCGAAATAAGGAGCATTCCTGGCTTCGAACGTGACCGATTCGAACCAAGGAATTCCTATGGGTTCGAACTTGATCGGTTCGAATTGGTCGCTCGATGGATTCGAAGTAAGGATGCGAAGCTGAGTGGCGCCATGGATTCGAAGGTAGGCCATTGTTGTGGGTTCGAAGGCGATGGAGTCGAAGGCGATGGAGTCGAGGTTGGCACTAGCTGATGGGTTCGAACGTGGCTTGGGTTCGAACTTCATGGTTTCGAAGGCAAGAGCGTGGATGGGTTCGAACTAGGTGGGTTCGAAGGAAGGCTTTGGGACGGTTTCGAACCAGATGGGTTCGAAGCAGATTGTTTCGAGGCTGGGACATTGGATGGGTTCGAAGTGGATGGGTTCGAAGTGGATGGTTTCGAAGCGCTCCAGTGTGATGGGTTCGAAACAGACAGTGACCACCTTTCTCAATTTGAATCCATCCTATCTTGAGCATACGAAATCGGATTGACTTGAAATTTGAAATGCCGACTCCTATGATCATCCTTGTCATGTACTATCAATTGTGGCCCGTTCCGGACTCGGACAAAATTCATCGATATCCATAGCAAAGTGAAGTATGACCAATCTCTGAGACGAACTGTCTTTCGTTTTCGACCAATCTTTTGGTATCACGGCTTTGCCAAAAAGCGGGATAACAGAAACTAACCAGTGACGGAAGAAAGCTGTCATATCTATAGAACTCACAGATACCTTCGTTTTGACTGGTTATGGCTCCCGTAACTCTAAACGAGCCAAGAGTTATGGCCCTCCGAAGAATCGATATCCACAGGGTGCAACATCTACGGTGCAAGGTGCAACATCCGTCCAAAATGACGAAACAGTGCCGTACGACCTTTAGAAATGGGTGCATGGATTGGAAACGGTGCAGTACCATGGTGCACCACTCTCCAGCGATGGTAAATCATAGACCAGCCACGGGGATCCCGTTTTACAGAAAAAATCCACGTGACGAAAAAACGAAGGGTAAAAAACTTCCATGACCCGATTGAGGTTCGGATGGGATTTTTTCGGTATGAAACTAACCAGTGACGGCTGAAGGCTGTCACAGATGTAGAACTCACAGATACCTTCGTTTTGACTGGTTGTGGCTCCCGTAACTCTAAACGAGCCAAGAGTTATGGCCCTCCGAAGAATCGATATCCACAGGGTGCAACATCTATGGTGCAAGGTGCAACATCCGTCCAAAATGACGAAACAGTGCCGTACGACCTTTAGAAAAGGGTGCATGGATTGGAAACGGTGCAGTACCATGGTGTACCACTCTCCAGTGTTGGTTAATCATAGACCAGCCGCGGGGATCCCGTTTTACAGAAAAAATCCACGTGAAGAAAAAACGAAGGGTAAAAAACTTCCATGACCCAATTGAGGTTCGGATAGGATTTTTTGGGTATGAAACTAACCAGTGACGGCTGAAAGCCGTCATAGCTGTAGAACTCACAGATATCTTCGTTTTGACTGGTTGTGGCTCCCGTAACTCTAAACGAGCCAAGAGTTACGGCCCTCCGAAGAATCGATATCCATAGGGTGCAACATCTACGGTGCAAGGTGCAACATCCGTCCAAAATGACGAAACAGTGCGTATGACCTTTAGAAACGGGTGCATGGATTGAAAACGGTGCAGTACCATGGTGCACCACTCTCCAGCATTGGTAAATCATAGACCAGCCACGGGGATCCCGTTTTACAGAAAAAATCCACGTGACGAAAAAACGAAGGGTAAAAAACTTCCATGACCTGATTGAGGTTCGAATAGGATTTTTTGGGTATGAAACTAACCAGTGACGGCTGAAAGTGGTCACAGCTGTAGAACTCACAGATACCTTCGTTTTGACTGGTTGTGGCTCCCGTAACTCTAAACGAGCCAAGAGTTATGGCCCTCCGAAGAATCGATATCCATAGGGTGCAACATCTACGGTGCAAGGTGCAACATCCGTCCAAAATGACGAAACAGTGCCGTACGACATTTAGAAATGGGTGCATGGATTTGAAACAGTGCAGTACCATGGTGTACCACTCTCCAGCGATGGTAAATCATAGACCAGCCGCGGGAATTCCTTTTAAAGAAAAAATCAACGTGACGAAAAAACGAAGGGTAAAAAACTTCCATGACCCGATTGAGGTTCGGATAGGATTTTTTAGGTATGAAACTAACCAGTGACGGTTGAAAGCCATCACAGATGTAGAACTCACAGATACCTTCGTTTTGACTAGTTGTGGCTCCCGTAACTCTAAACGAGCCAAGAGTTATGGCCCTCCGAAGAATCGATATCCATAGGGTGCAACATCTACGGTGCAAGGTGCAACATCCGTCCAAAATGACGAAACAGTGCCGTACGACCTTTAGAAATGGGTGCATGGATTGGAAACGGTGCAGTACCATGGTGCATCACTCTCCAGCGATGGTAAATCATAGACCAGCCACGGGAATTCCCTTTTACAGAAAAATCCACGCGATGAAAAAACGAAGGGTAAAAAACTTCCATGACACGATTGAGGTTCGGATAGGATTTCTTTGGTATGAAACTAACCAGTGACGGCTAAAAGCCGTCACAGCTGTAGAACTCACAGATACCTTCGTTTTGACAGGTTATGGCTCCCGTAACTCTAAACGAGGCAAGTGTTATGGCCCTCCGAAGAATCGATATCCACAGGGTGCAACATCTACGGTGCAAGGTGCAACATCCGTCCAAAATGACGAAACAGTGCCGTACGACCTTTAGAAATGGGTGCATGGATTGGAAACGGTGCAGTACCATGGTGCACCACTCTCCAGCGTTGGTAAATTATAGACCAGCCACGGGGATCCCGTTTTACAGAAAAAATCCACGTGACGCAAAAACGAAGGGTAAAAAACTTCCATGAATCGATTGAGGTTCGGATAGGATTTTTTTGGTATGAAACTAACCAGTGACGGATGAAAGCTGTCATAGCTGTAGATCTCACAGATACCTTCATTTTGACTGGTTGTGGCTCCCGTAACTCTAAACGAGCCAAGAGTTATGGCCCTCCGAAGAATCGATATCCACAGGGTGCAACATCTACGGTGCAAGGTGCAACGTCCGTCCAAAATGACGAAACAGTGCCGTACGACCTTTAGAAATGGGTGCATGGATTGGAAACGGTGCAGTACCATGGTGCACCACTCTCCAGCGTTGGTAAATCATAGACCAGCCACGGGGATCCCGTTTTACAGAAAAAATCCACGTGACGCAAAAACGAAGGGTAAAAAACTTCCATGAATCGATTGAGGTTCAGATAGGATTTTTTGGGTATGAAACTAACCAGTGAAGAATGAAAGCTGTCAAAGCTGTAGATCTCACAGATACCTTCGTTTTGACTGGTTATGGCTCCCGTAACTCTAAACGAGCCAAGAGTTATGGCCCTCCGAAGAATCGATATCCACAGGGTGCAACATCTACGGTGCAAGGTGCGACATCCGTCCAAAATGAGGAAACAGTGCCGTACGACATTTAGAAATGGGTGCATGGATTTGAAACAGTGCAGTACAATGGTGCACCACTCTCCAGCGATGGTAAATCATAGACCAGCCGCGGGAATTCCCTTTTACAGAAAAAATCCACGTGACGAAAAAACGATGGGTAAAAAACTTCCATGGCCCGATTGAGATTCGGATAGGATTTTTTAGGTATGAAACTAACCAGTGACGGCTGAAAGCCGTCACAGATGTAGAACTCACAGATACCTTCGTTTTGACTGGTTGTGCCTCCCGTAACTCTAAACGAGCCAAGAGTTATGGCCCTCCGAAGAATCGATATCCATAGGGTGCAACATCTACGCTGCAAGATGCAACATCCGTCCAAATTGACGAAACAGTGTCGTACGACCTTTAGAAATGGGTGCATGGATTGGAAACGGTGCAGTACCATGGTGCACCACTCTCTAGCGTTGGTAAATCATAGACCAGCCACGGGGATCCCGTTTTACAGAAAAAATCCACGTGACGAAAAAACGAAGGGTAAAAAACTTCCATGACCCGATTGAGGTTCGGGTAGGATTTTTTCGGTATGAAACTAACCAGTGACGGTTGAAAGCCGTCACAGATGTAGAACTCACAGATACCTTCGTTTTGACTGGTTGTGGCTCCCGTAACTCTAAACGAGCCAAGAGGTATGGCCCTCCGAAGAATCGATATCCACAGGGTGCAACATCTACGGTGCAAGGTGCAACATCCGTCCAAAATGACGAAACAGTGCCGTACGACCTTTAGAAATGGGTGCATGGATTGGAAACGGTGCAGTACCATGGTGCACCACTCTCCAGCATTGGTAAATCATAGACCAGCCACGGGGATCCCGTTTTACAGAAAAAATCCACGTGACGAAAAAATGAAGGGTAAAAAACTTCCATGACCCGATTGAGGTTCGGGTAGGATTTTTTCGGTATGAAACTAACCAGTGACGGTTGAAAGCCGTCACAGATGTAGAACTCACAGATACCTTCGTTTTGACTGGTTGTGGCTCCCGTAACTCTAAACTAGCCAAGAGTTATGGCCCTCCGAAGAATCGATATCCACAGGGTGCAACATCTACGGTGCAAGGTGCAACATCCGTCCAAAATGACGAAACAGTGCCGTGCGACATTTAGAAATGGGTGCATGGATTTGAAACAGTGCAGTACAATGGTGCACCACTCTCCTGCGATGGTAAATCATAGACCAGCCGCGGGAGTTCCCTTTTACAGAAAAAATCGACGTGACGAAAAAACGAAGGGTAAAAAACTTCCATGACCCGATAGAGATTCGGATAGGATTTTTTAGGTATGAAACTATCCAGCGACGGCTGAAAGCCGTCACAGATGTAGAACTCACAGATACCTTCGTTTTGACTGGTTGTGGCTCCCGTAACTCTAAACGAGCCAAGAGTTATGGCCCTCCAAAGAATCGATATCCATAGGGTGCAACATCTACGGTGCAAGGTGCAACATCCGTCCAAAATGACGAAACAGTGCGTACGACCTTTAGAAACGGGTGCATGGATTGAAAACGGTGCAGTACCATGGTGCACCACTCTCCAGCGTTGGTAAATCATAGACCAGCCACGGGGATCCCGTTTTACAGAAAAAATCCACGTGACGAAAAAACGAAGGGTAAAAAACTTCCATGACCCGATTGAGGTTCGGATAGGATTTTTTGGGTATGAAACTAACCAGTGACGGCTGAAAGAGGTCACAGCTGTAGAACTCACAGATACCTTCGTTTTGACAGGTTATGGCTCCCATAAATCTAAACGAGCCAAGAGTTATGGCCCTCCGAAGAATCGATATCCACAGGGTGCAACATCTACGGTGCAAGGTGCAACGTCCGTCCAAAATGACGAAACAGTGCCGTACGACCTTTAGAAATGGGTGCATGGATTGAAAACGGTGCAGTACCATGGTGCACCACTCTCCAGCGTTGTTAAATCATAGACCAGCCACGGGGATCCCGTTTTACAGAAAAAATCCACGTGACGCAAAAACGAAGGGTAAAAAACTTCCATGACCCGATTGAGGTTCGGATAGGATTTTTTGGGTATGAAACTAACCAGTGACGGCTGAAAGTGGTCACAGCTGTAGAACTCACAGATACCTTCGTTTTGACTGGTTGTGGCTCCCGTAACTCTAAACGAGCCAAGAGTTATGGCCCTCCGAAGAATTGATATCCATAGGGTGCAACATCTACGGTGCAAGGTGCAACATCCGTCCAAAATGAAGAAACAGTGCCGTACGACCTTTAGAAATGGGTGCATGGATTGGAAACGGTGCAGTACCATGGTGCACCACTCTCCAGCATTGGTAAATCATAGACCAGCCACGGGGATTCCCTTTTACAGAAAAATCCACGTGACGAAAAAACGAAGGGTAAAAAACTTCCGTGACCCGATTGAGGTTCGGATATGATTTTTTGGGTATGAAACTAACCAGCGACGGCTGAAAGCTGTCATAGCTATAGAACTCACAGATACCTTCGCTTTGACAGGTATTGTTATGACCCGATTGAGGTTCGGGTAGGATTTTTTCGGTATGAAACTAACCAGTGACGGTTGAAAGCCGTCACAGATGTAGAACTCACAGTTACCTTCGTTTTGACTGGTTGTGGCTCCCGTAACTCTAAACGAGCCAAGAGTTATGGCCCTCCGAAGAATCGATATTCACAGGGTGCAACATCTACGGTGCAAGGTGCAACATCCGTCCAAAATGACGAAACAGTGCCGTACGACCTTTAGAAATGGGTGCATGGATTGGAAACGGTGCAGTACCATGGTGCACCACTCTCTAGCATTGGTTAATCATAGAACAGCCACGGGGATCCCGTTTTACAGAAAAAATCCACGTGACGAAAAAACGAAGGGTAAAAAACTTCCATGACCCGATTGAGGTTCGGGTAGGATTTTTTCGGTATGAAACTAACCAGTGACGGTTGAAAGCCGTCACAGATGTAGAACTCACAGATACCTTCGTTTTGACTGGTTGTGGCTCCCGTAACTCTAAACGAGCGAAGAGTTATGGCCCTCCGAAGAATCGATATCCACAGGGTGCAACATCTACGGTGCAAGGTGCAACATCCGTCCAAAATGACGAAACAGTGACGTACGACCTTTAGAAATGGGTGCATGGATTGGAAACGGTGCAGTACCATGGTGCACCAATCTCCAACGTTGGTAAATCAAAGACCAGCCACGGGGATCCCGTTTTGCAGAAAAAATCCACGTGACGCAAAAACGAAGGGTAAAAAACTTCCATGAATCGATTGAGGTTCGGATAGGATTTTTTGGGTATGAAACTAACCAGTGACGGATGAAAGCTGTCATAGCTATAGATCTCACAGCTACCTTCATTTTGACTGGTTGTGGCTCCCGTAACTCTAAACGAGCCAAGAGTTATGGCCCTCCGAAGAATCGATATCCACAGGGTGCATCATCTACGGTGCAAGGTGCAACATCCGTCCAAAATGACGAAACAGTGCCGTACGACCTTTAGAAATGGGTGCATGGATTGGAAACGGTGCAGTACCATGATGCACCACTCTCCAGCATTGGTAAATCATAGACCAGCCACGGGGATCCCGTTTTACAGAAAAAATCCACGTGACGCAAAAACGAAGGGTAAAAAACTTCCATGAATCGATTGAGGTTCGGATAGGATTTTTTGGGTATGAAACTAACCAGTGACGGATGAAAGCTGTCATAGCTGTAGATCTCACATCTACCTTCATTTTGACTGGTTGTGGCTCCCGTAACTCTAAACGAGCCAAGAGTTATGGCCCTCCGAAGAATCGATATCCACAGGGTGCAACATCTACGGTGCAAGGTGCAACATCCGTCCAAAATGACGAAACAGTGCCGTACGACCTTTAGAAATGGGTGCATGGATTTGAAACAGTGCAGTACAATGGTGCACCACTCTCCAGCGATGGTAAATCATAGACCAGCCGCGGGAGTTCCCTTTTACAGAAAAAATCCACGTGACGAAAAAACGAAGGGTAAAAAACTTCCATGACCCGATTGAGATTCGGATAGGATTTTTTAGGTATGAAACTAACCAGTGACGGATGAAAGCCGTCACAGATGTAGAACTCACAGATACCTTCGTTTTGACTGGTTGTGGCTCCCGTAACTCTAAACGAGCCAAGAGTTATGGCCCTCCGAAGAATCGATATCCACAGGGTGCAACATCTACGGTGCAAGGTGCAACATCCGTCCAAAATGACGAAACAGTGCCGTACGACCTTTAGAAATGGGTGCATGGATTGGAAACGGTGCAGTACCATGGTGCACCACTCTCCAGCGTTGGTTAATCATAGACCAGACACGGGGATCCCGTTTTACAGAAAAAATCCACGTGACGAAAAAACGAAGGGTAAAAAACTTTCATGACCCGATTGAGGTTCGGATAGGATTTTTTGGGTATGAAACTAACCAGTGACGGCTGAAAGCAGTCACAGCTGTAGAACTCACAGATACCTTCGTTTTGACTGGTTGTGGCTCCCGTAACTCTAAATGAGCGAAGAGTTATGGCCCTCCGAAGAATCGATATCCACAGGGTGCAACATCTACGGTGCAAGGTGCAACATCCGTCCAAAATGACGAAACAGTGACGTACGACCTTTAGAAATGGGTGCATGGATTGGAAACGGTGCAGTACCATGGTGCACCAATCTCCAGCGTTGGTAAATCAAAGACCAGCCACGGGGATCCCGTTTTACAGAAAAAATCCACGTGACGAAAAAATGAAGGGTAAAAAACTTCCATGACCCGATTGAGGTTCGGGTAGGATTTTTTCGGTATGAAACTAACCAGTGACGGTTGAAAGCCGTCACAGATGTAGAACTCACAGATACCTTCGTTTTGACTGGTTGTGGCTCCCGTAACTCTAAACTAGCCAAGAGTTATGGCCCTCCGAAGAATCGATATCCACAGGGTGCAACATCTACGGTGCAAGGTGCAACATCCGTCCAAAATGACGAAACAGTGCCGTGCGACATTTAGAAATGGGTGCATGGATTTGAAACAGTGCAGTACAATGGTGCACCACTCTCCTGCGATGGTAAATCATAGACCAGCCGCGGGAGTTCCCTTTTACAGAAAAAATCGACGTGACGAAAAAACGAAGGGTAAAAAACTTCCATGACCCGATAGAGATTCGGATAGGATTTTTTAGGTATGAAACTATCCAGCGACGGCTGAAAGCCGTCACAGATGTAGAACTCACAGATACCTTCGTTTTGACTGGTTGTGGCTCCCGTAACTCTAAACGAGCCAAGAGTTATGGCCCTCCAAAGAATCGATATCCATAGGGTGCAACATCTACGGTGCAAGGTGCAACATCCGTCCAAAATGACGAAACAGTGCGTACGACCTTTAGAAACGGGTGCATGGATTGAAAACGGTGCAGTACCATGGTGCACCACTCTCCAGCGTTGGTAAATCATAGACCAGCCACGGGGATCCCGTTTTACAGAAAAAATCCACGTGACGAAAAAACGAAGGGTAAAAAACTTCCATGACCCGATTGAGGTTCGGATAGGATTTTTTGGGTATGAAACTAACCAGTGACGGCTGAAAGAGGTCACAGCTGTAGAACTCACAGATACCTTCGTTTTGACAGGTTATGGCTCCCATAAATCTAAACGAGCCAAGAGTTATGGCCCTCCGAAGAATCGATATCCACAGGGTGCAACATCTACGGTGCAAGGTGCAACGTCCGTCCAAAATGACGAAACAGTGCCGTACGACCTTTAGAAATGGGTGCATGGATTGAAAACGGTGCAGTACCATGGTGCACCACTCTCCAGCGTTGTTAAATCATAGACCAGCCACGGGGATCCCGTTTTACAGAAAAAATCCACGTGACGCAAAAACGAAGGGTAAAAAACTTCCATGACCCGATTGAGGTTCGGATAGGATTTTTTGGGTATGAAACTAACCAGTGACGGCTGAAAGTGGTCACAGCTGTAGAACTCACAGATACCTTCGTTTTGACTGGTTGTGGCTCCCGTAACTCTAAACGAGCCAAGAGTTATGGCCCTCCGAAGAATTGATATCCATAGGGTGCAACATCTACGGTGCAAGGTGCAACATCCGTCCAAAATGAAGAAACAGTGCCGTACGACCTTTAGAAATGGGTGCATGGATTGGAAACGGTGCAGTACCATGGTGCACCACTCTCCAGCATTGGTAAATCATAGACCAGCCACGGGGATTCCCTTTTACAGAAAAATCCACGTGACGAAAAAACGAAGGGTAAAAAACTTCCGTGACCCGATTGAGGTTCGGATATGATTTTTTGGGTATGAAACTAACCAGCGACGGCTGAAAGCTGTCATAGCTATAGAACTCACAGATACCTTCGCTTTGACAGGTATTGTTATGACCCGATTGAGGTTCGGGTAGGATTTTTTCGGTATGAAACTAACCAGTGACGGTTGAAAGCCGTCACAGATGTAGAACTCACAGTTACCTTCGTTTTGACTGGTTGTGGCTCCCGTAACTCTAAACGAGCCAAGAGTTATGGCCCTCCGAAGAATCGATATTCACAGGGTGCAACATCTACGGTGCAAGGTGCAACATCCGTCCAAAATGACGAAACAGTGCCGTACGACCTTTAGAAATGGGTGCATGGATTGGAAACGGTGCAGTACCATGGTGCACCACTCTCTAGCATTGGTTAATCATAGAACAGCCACGGGGATCCCGTTTTACAGAAAAAATCCACGTGACGAAAAAACGAAGGGTAAAAAACTTCCATGACCCGATTGAGGTTCGGGTAGGATTTTTTCGGTATGAAACTAACCAGTGACGGTTGAAAGCCGTCACAGATGTAGAACTCACAGATACCTTCGTTTTGACTGGTTGTGGCTCCCGTAACTCTAAACGAGCGAAGAGTTATGGCCCTCCGAAGAATCGATATCCACAGGGTGCAACATCTACGGTGCAAGGTGCAACATCCGTCCAAAATGACGAAACAGTGACGTACGACCTTTAGAAATGGGTGCATGGATTGGAAACGGTGCAGTACCATGGTGCACCAATCTCCAACGTTGGTAAATCAAAGACCAGCCACGGGGATCCCGTTTTGCAGAAAAAATCCACGTGACGCAAAAACGAAGGGTAAAAAACTTCCATGAATCGATTGAGGTTCGGATAGGATTTTTTGGGTATGAAACTAACCAGTGACGGATGAAAGCTGTCATAGCTATAGATCTCACAGCTACCTTCATTTTGACTGGTTGTGGCTCCCGTAACTCTAAACGAGCCAAGAGTTATGGCCCTCCGAAGAATCGATATCCACAGGGTGCATCATCTACGGTGCAAGGTGCAACATCCGTCCAAAATGACGAAACAGTGCCGTACGACCTTTAGAAATGGGTGCATGGATTGGAAACGGTGCAGTACCATGATGCACCACTCTCCAGCATTGGTAAATCATAGACCAGCCACGGGGATCCCGTTTTACAGAAAAAATCCACGTGACGCAAAAACGAAGGGTAAAAAACTTCCATGAATCGATTGAGGTTCGGATAGGATTTTTTGGGTATGAAACTAACCAGTGACGGATGAAAGCTGTCATAGCTGTAGATCTCACATCTACCTTCATTTTGACTGGTTGTGGCTCCCGTAACTCTAAACGAGCCAAGAGTTATGGCCCTCCGAAGAATCGATATCCACAGGGTGCAACATCTACGGTGCAAGGTGCAACATCCGTCCAAAATGACGAAACAGTGCCGTACGACCTTTAGAAATGGGTGCATGGATTTGAAACAGTGCAGTACAATGGTGCACCACTCTCCAGCGATGGTAAATCATAGACCAGCCGCGGGAGTTCCCTTTTACAGAAAAAATCCACGTGACGAAAAAACGAAGGGTAAAAAACTTCCATGACCCGATTGAGATTCGGATAGGATTTTTTAGGTATGAAACTAACCAGTGACGGATGAAAGCCGTCACAGATGTAGAACTCACAGATACCTTCGTTTTGACTGGTTGTGGCTCCCGTAACTCTAAACGAGCCAAGAGTTATGGCCCTCCGAAGAATCGATATCCACAGGGTGCAACATCTACGGTGCAAGGTGCAACATCCGTCCAAAATGACGAAACAGTGCCGTACGACCTTTAGAAATGGGTGCATGGATTGGAAACGGTGCAGTACCATGGTGCACCACTCTCCAGCGTTGGTTAATCATAGACCAGACACGGGGATCCCGTTTTACAGAAAAAATCCACGTGACGAAAAAACGAAGGGTAAAAAACTTTCATGACCCGATTGAGGTTCGGATAGGATTTTTTGGGTATGAAACTAACCAGTGACGGCTGAAAGCAGTCACAGCTGTAGAACTCACAGATACCTTCGTTTTGACTGGTTGTGGCTCCCGTAACTCTAAATGAGCGAAGAGTTATGGCCCTCCGAAGAATCGATATCCACAGGGTGCAACATCTACGGTGCAAGGTGCAACATCCGTCCAAAATGACGAAACAGTGACGTACGACCTTTAGAAATGGGTGCATGGATAGGAAACGGTGCAGTACCATGGTGCACCAATCTCCAGCGTTGGTAAATCAAAGACCAGCCACGGGGATCCCGTTTTACAGAAAAAATCCACGTGACGCAAAAACGAAGGGTAAAAAACTTCCATGAATCGATTGAGGTTCGGATAGGATTTTTTGGGTATGAAACTAACCAGTGACGGATGAAAGCTGTCATAGCTGTAGATCTCACAGCTACCTTCATTTTGACTGGTTGTGGCTCCCGTAACTCTAAACGAGCCAAGAGTTATGGCCCTCCGAAGAATCGATATCCACAGGGTGCAACATCTACGGTGCAAGGTGCAACATCCGTCCAAAATGACGAAACAGTGCCGTACGACCTTTAGAAATGGGTGCATGGATTGGAAACGGTGCAGTACCATGGTGCACCACTCTCCAGCGTTGGTAAATCATAGACCAGCCACGGGGATCCCGTTTTACAGAAAAAATCCACGTGACGCAAAAACGAAGGGTAAAAAACTTCCATGAATCGATTGAGGTTCGGATAGGATTTTTTGGGTATGAAACTAACCAGTGACGGATGAAAGCTGTCATAGCTGTAGATCTCACATCTACCTTCATTTTGACTGGTTGTGGCTCCCGTAACTCTAAACGAGCCAAGAGTTATGGCCCTCCGAAGAATCGATATCCACAGGGTGCAACATCTACGGTGCAAGGTGCAACATCCGTCCAAAATGACGAAACAGTGCCGTACGACCTTTAGAAATGGGTGCATGGATTTGAAACAGTGCAGTACAATGGTGCACCACTCTCCAGCGATGGTAAATCATAGACCAGCCGCGGGATTTCCCTTTTACAGAAAAAATCCACGTGACGAAAAAACGAAGGGTAAAAAACTTCCATGACCCGATTGAGATTCGGATAGGATTTTTTAGGTATGAAACTAACCAGTGACGGATGAAAGCCGTCACAGATGTAGAACTCACAGATACCTTCGTTTTGACTGGTTGTGGCTCCCGTAACTCTAAACGAGCCAAGAGCTATGGCCCTCCGAAGAATCGATATCCACAAGGTGCAACATCTACGCTGCAAGATGCAACATCCGTCCAAATTGACGAAATAGTGCCGTACGACCTTTAGAAATGGGTGCATGGATTGGAAACGGTGCAGTACCATGGTGCACCACTCTCCAGCGTTGGTAAATCATAGACCAGCCACGGGGATCCCGTTTTACAGAAAAAATCCACATGACGAAAAAACGAAGGGTAAAAAACTTCCATGACCCGATTGAGGTTCGGGTAGGATTTTTTCGGTATGAAACTAACCAGTGACAGTTGAAAGCCGTCACAGATGTAGAACTCACAGATACCTTCGTTTTGACTGGTTGTGGCTCCCGTAACTCTAAACGAGCCAAGAGTTATGGCCCTCCGAAGAATCGATATCCACAGGGTGCAACATCTACGGTGCAAGGTGCAACATCCGTCCAAAATGACGAAACAGTGACGTACGACCTTTAGAAATGGGTGCATGGATTGGAAACGGTGCAGTACCATGGTGCACCAATCTCCAGCGTTGGTAAATCAAAGACCAGCCACGGGGATCGCGGGTTTACAGAAAAAATCCACGTGACGCAAAAACGAAGGGTAAAAAACTTCCATGAATCGATTGAGGTTCGGATAGGATTTTTTGGGTATGAAACTAACCAGTGACAGATGAAAGCTGTCATAGCTGTAGATCTCACAGCTACCTTCATTTTGACTGGTTGTGGCTCCCGTAACTCTAAACGAGCCAAGAGTTATGGCCCTCCGAAGAATCGATATCCACAGGGTGCAACATCTACGGTGCAAGGTGCAACATCCGTCCAAAATGACGAAACAGTGCCGTACGACCTTTAGAAATGGGTGCATGGATTGGAAACGGTGCAGTACCATGATGCACCACTCTCCAGCGTTGGTAAATCATAGACCAGCCACGGGGATCCCGTTTTACAGAAAAAATCCACGTGACGCAAAAACGAAGGGTAAAAAACTTCCATGAATCGATTGAGGTTCGGATTGGATTTTTTGGGTATGAAACTAACCAGTGACGGATGAAAGCTGTCATAGCTGTAGATCTCACATCTACCTTCATTTTGACTGGTTGTGGCTCCCGTAACTCTAAACGAGCCAAGAGTTATGGCCCTCCGAAGAATCGATATCCACAGGGTGCAACATCTACGGTGCAAGGTGCAACATCCGTCCAAAATGACGAAACAGTGCCGTACGACCTTTAGAAATGGGTGCATGGATTTGAAACAGTGCAGTACAATGGTGCACCACTCTCCAGCGATGGTAAATCATAGACCAGCCGCGGGAGTTCCCTTTTACAGAAAAAATCCACGTGACGAAAAAACGAAGGGTAAAAAACTTCCATGACCCGATTGAGATTCGTATAGGATTTTTTAGGTATGAAACTAACCAGTGACGGATGAAAGTCGTCACAGATGTAGAACTCACAGATACCTTCGTTTTGACTGGTTGTGGCTCCCGTAACTCTAAACGAGCCAAGAGTTATGGCCCTCCGAAGAATCGATATCCACAAGGTGCAACATCTACGCTGCAAGATGCAACATCCGTCCAAATTGACGAAACAGTGCCGTACGACCTTTAGAAATGGGTGCATGGATTGGAAACGGTGCAGTACCATGGTGCACCACTCTCCAGCGTTGGTAAATCATAGACCAGCCACGGGGATCCCGTTTTACAGAAAAAATCCACGTGACGAAAAAACGAAGGGTAAAAAACTTCCATGACCCGATTGAGGTTCGGGTAGGATTTTTTCGGTATGAAACTAACCAGTGACGGTTGAAAGCCGTCACAGATGTAGAACTCACAGATACCTTCGTTTTGACTGGTTGTGGCTCCCGTAACTCTAAACGAGCCAAGAGTTATGGCCCTCCGAAGAATCGATATCCACAGGGTGCAACATCTACGGTGCAAGGTGCAACATCCGTCCAAAATGACGAAACAGTGCCGTACGACCTTTAGAAATGGGTGCATGGATTGGAAATGGTGCATTACCATGGTGCACCACTCTCTAGCATTGGTAAATCATAGACCAGCCACAGGGATCCCGTTTTACAGAAAAAATCCACGTGACGCAAAATCGAAGGGTAAAAAACTTCCATGAATCGATTGAGGTTCGGATAGGATTTTTTGGGTATGAAACTAACCAGTGACGGCTGAAAGCGGTCATAGCTGTAGATCTCACAGATACCTTCGTTTTGACAGGTTATGGCTCCCGTAACTCTAAACGAGCCAAGAGTTATGGCCCTCCGAAGAATCGATATCCACAGGGTGCAACATCTACGATGCAAGGTGCAACATCCGTCCAAAATGACGAAACAGTGCCGTACGACATTTAGAAATGGGTGCATGGATTTGAAACAGTGCAGCACAATGGTGCACCACTCTCCAGCGATGGTAAATCACAGACCAGCCGCGGGAATTCCCTTTTACAGAAAAAATCCACGTGACGAAAAAACGAAGGGTAAAAAACTTCCATGACCCGATTGAGGTTCGGATAGGATTTTTTAGGTATGAAACTAACCAGTGACGGCAAAAGCCATCACAGATGTAGAACTCACAGATACCTTCGTTTTGACTGCTTGTGGCTCCCGTAACTCTAAACGAGCCAAGAGTTATGGCCCTCCGAAGAATCGATATCCACAGGGTGGAACATCTACGGTGCAAGATGCAACATCCGTCCAAAATGACGAAACCGTGCCGTACGACCTTTAGAAATGGGTGAATGGATTGGAAATGGTGCAGTACCATGGTGCACCACTCTCCAGCGTTGGTAAATCATAGACCAGCCACGGGGATCCCGTTTTACAGAAAAAATCCACGTGACGAAAAAACGAAGGGTAAAAAACTTCCATGACCCGATTGAGGTTCGAATAGGATTTTTTTAGGTATGAAACTAACCAGTGATGGCTGAAAGCAGTCACAGCTGTAGAACTCACAGATACCTTCGTTTTGACTGGTTGTGGCTACCGTAACTCTAAACGAGCCAAGAGTTATGGCCCTCCGAAGAATCGATATCCACAGGGTGCAACATCTACGGTGCAAGGTGCAACATCCGTCCAAAATGACGAAACAGTGCCGTACGACCTTTAGAAATGGGTGCATGGATTGGAAACGGTGCAGTACCATGGTGCACCACTCTCCAGCGTTGGTTAATCATAGACCAGACACGGGGATCTCGTTTTACAGAAAAATCCACGTGACGAAAAAACGAAGGGTAAAAAACTTCCATGACCCGATTGAGGTTCGGATAGGATTTTTTGGGTATGAAACTAACCAGTGACGGCTGAAAGCAGTCACAGCTGTAGAACAAACAGATACCTTCGTTTTGACTGGTTGTGGGTACCGTAACTCTAAACGAGCCAAGAGTTATGGCCCTCCGAAGAATCGATATCCACAGGGTGCAACATCTACGGTGCAAGGTGCAACATCCGTCCAAAATGATGAAACAGTGCCGTACGACCTTTAGAAATGGGTGCATGGATTGGAAACGGTGCAGTACCATGGTGCACCACTCTCCAGCATTGGTAAATCATTGACCAGCCACGGGGATCCCGTTTTACAGAAAAAATCCACGTGACGAAAAAACGAAGGGTAAAAAACTTCCATGACCCGATTGAGGTTCGGATAGGATTTTTTAGGCATGAAACTAATCAGTGACGGCTGAAAGCTGTCACAGCTGTAGTACTCACAGATACCTTCGTTTTGACTGGTTGTGGCTCCCGTAACGCTAAACGAGCCAAGAGTTATGGCCTTCCAAAGAATCGATATCCATAGGGTGCAACATCTACGGTGCAAGGTGCAACATCCGTCCAAAATGACGAAACAGTGCGTACGACCTTTAGAAACGGGTGCATGGATTGAAAACGGTGCAGTACCATGGTGCACCACTCTCCAGCGTTGGTAAATCATAGACCAGCCACGGGGATCCCGTTTTACAGAAAAAATCCACGTGACGAAGAAAAGAAGGGTGAAAAACTTCCATGACCCGATTGAGGTTCGGATAGGATTTTTTGGGTATGAAACTAACCAGTGACGGCTGAAAGCGGTCACAGCTATAGAACTCACAGATACCTTCGTTTTGACAGGTTATGGCTCCCGTAAATCTAAACGAGCCAAGAGTTATGGCCCTCCGAAGAATCGATATCCACAGGGTGCAACATCTACGGTGCAAGGTGCAACGTCCGTCCAAAATGACGAAACAGTGCCGTACGACCTTTAGAAATGGGTGCATGGATTGGAAACGGTGCAGTACCATGGTGCACCACTCTCCAGCGTTGGTAAATCATAGACCAGCCACGGGATCCCGTTTTACAGAAAAAATCCACGTGACGCAAAAACGAAGGGTAAAAAACTTCCATGACCCGATTGAGGTTCCGATAGGATTTTTTGGGTATGAAACTAACCAGTGACGGCTGAAAGCCGTCACAGCTGTAGAACTCACAAATACCTTCGTTTTGACTGGTTGTGGCTCCCGTAACTCTAAACGAGCCAAGAGTTATGGCCCTCCGAAGAATTGATATCCATAGGGTGCAACATCTACGGTGCAAGGTGCAACATCCGTCCAAAATGAAGAAACAGTGTCGTACGACCTTTAGAAATGGGTGCATGGATTGGAAACGGTGCAGTACCATGGTGCACCACTCTCCAGCATTGGTAAATCATAGACCAGCCACGGGGATTCCCATTTACAGAAAAATCCACGTGACGAAAAAACGAAGGGTAAAAAACTTCCGTGACCCGATTGAGGTTCGGATATGATTTTTTGGGTATGAAACTAACCAGCGACGGCTGAAAGCTGTCATAGCTATAGAACTCACAGATACCTTCGTTTTGACAGGTTATGGCTCCCGTAACTCTAAACGAGCCAAGAGTTATGGCCCTCCGAAGAATCGATATCCACAGGGTGCAACATCTACGGTGCAAGGTGCAACATCCGTCCAAAATGACGAAACAGTGTCGTACGACCTTTAGAAATGGGTGCATGGATTGGAAACGGTGCAGTACCATGGTGCACCACTCTCCAGCGTTGGTAAATCATAGACCAGCCACGGGGATCCCGTTTTACAGAAAAAATCCACGTGACGAAAAAACGAAGGGTAAAAAACTTCCATGACCCGATTGAGGTTCGGATAGGATTTTTTGGGTATGAAACTAACCAGTGACGGCTGAAAGCCGTCATAACTGTAGAACTCACAAATGCCTTCGTTTTGACTAGTTGTGGCTCCCGTAACTCTAAACGAGCCAAGAGTTATGGCCCTCTGAAGAATCGATATCCATAGGGTGCAACATCTACGGTGCAAGGTGCAACATCCGTCCAAAATGACGAAACAGTGCCGTACGACATTTAGAAATGGGTGCATGGATTTGAAAAAGTGCAGTACCATGGTGCACCACTCTCCGGCGATGGTAAATCATAGACCAGCCGTGGGAATTCCCTTTTACTGAAAAAATCCACGTGACGAAAAAACGAAGGGTAAAAAATTTCCATGACCCGATTGAGGTTCGGATAGGATTTTTTAGGTATGAAACTAACCAGTGACGGCTGAAAGCCGTCACAGATGTAGAACTCACAGATACCTTCGTTTTGACTGGTTGTGGCTCCCGTAACTCTAAACGAGCCCAGAGTTATGGCCCTCCGAAGAATCGATATCCATAGGGTGCAACATCTACGGTGCAAGGTGCAACATCCGTCCAAAATGACGAAACAGTGCCGTACGACATTTAGAAATGGGTGCATGGATTTGAAACTATGCAGTACCATGGTGCACCACTCTCCAGCGATGGTAAATCATAGACCAGCCGCGGGAATTCCCTTTTACAGAAAAAATCCACGTGACGAAAAAACGAAGGGTAAAAAACTTCCATGACCCGATTGAGGTTCGAATAGGATTTTTTAGGTATGAAACTAACCAGTGACGGCTGAAAGCCGTCAGAGATGTAGAACTCACAGATACCTTCGTTTTGACTGGTTGTGGCTCCCGTAACTCTAAACGAGCCAAGAGTTATGGCCCTCCGAAGAATCGATATCCATAGGGTGCAACATCTACGGTGCAAGGTGCAACATCCGTCCAAAATGACGAAACAGTGTCGTACGACCTTTAGAAATGGGTGCATGGATTGGAAACAGTGCAGTACCATGGTGCATCACTCTCCAGCGATGGTAAATCATAGACCAGCCACGGGAATTCCCTTTTACAGAAAAATCAACGTGACGAAAAAACGAAGGGTAAAAAACTTCCATGACCCGATTGAGGTTCGGATAGGATTTTTTGGGTATGAAACTAACCAGTGATGGCTAAAAGACGTCACAGCTGTAGAACTCACAGAAACCTTCGTTTTGACAGGTTATGGCTCCCGTAACTCTAAACGAGCCAAGAGTTATGGCCCTCCGAAGAATCGATACCCACAGGGTGCAACATCTACGGTGCAAGGTGCAACATCCGTCCAAAATGACGAAACAGTGCCGTACGACCTTTAGAAATGGGTGCATGGATTGGAAACGGTGCAGTACAATGGTGCACCACTCTCCAGCGTTGGTAAATCATAGACTTGCCACGGGGATCCCGTTTTACAGAAAAAATCCTCGTGACGCAAAAACGAAGGGTAAAAAACTTCCATGACCCGATTGAGGTTCAGATAGGATTTTTTGGGTATGAAACTAACCAGTGACGGATAAAAGCTGTCATAGCAGTAGATCTCACAGATACCTTCGTTTTGACTGGTGCTGGCTCCCGTAACTCTAAACGAGCCAAGAGTTATGGCCCTCCGAAGAATCGATACCCACGGGGTGCAACATCTACGGTGCAAGGTGCAACATCCGTCCAAAATGACGAAACAGTGCCGTACAACATTTAGAAATGGGTGCATGGATTTAAAACTGTGCTGTACAATGGTGCACCACTCTCCAGCGATGGTAAGTCATAGACCAGCCGCGGGAATTCCCTTTTACAGAAAAAATCCACGTGACGAAAAAACGAAGGGTAAAAAACTTCCACGACCCGATTGAGGTTCGGATAGGATTTTTTAGGTATGAAACTAACCAGTGACGGCTGAAAGCTGTCACAGATGTAGAACTCACAGATACCTTCGTTTTGACTGGTTGTGGCTCCCGTAACTCTAAATGAGCCAAGAGTTATGGCCCTCCGAAGAATCGATATCCATAGGGTGCAACATCTACGGTGCAAGATGCAACATCCGTCCAAAATGACGAAACAGTGCCGTACGACCTTTAGAAATGGGTGCATGGATTGGAAACGGTGCAGTACCATGGTGCATCACTCTCCAGCGATGGTAAATCATAGACCAGCCACGAGAATTCCCTTTTACAGAAAAATCCACGTGACGAAAAAACGAAGGGTAAAAAACTTCCATGGCCCGATTGAGGTTCGGATAGGATTTTTTGGGTATGAAACTAACCAGCGACGGCTGAAAGCCGTCACAGCTGTAAAACTCACAGATACCTTCGTTTTGAAAGGTTATGGCTCCCGTAACTCTAAACGAGCCAAGAGTTATGGCCCTCCGAAGAATCGATATCCACAGGGTGCAACATCTACGGTGCAAGGTGCAACATCCGTCCAAAATGACAAAACAGTGCCGTACGACCTTTAGAAATGGGTGCATTGATTGGAAACGGTGCAGTACCATGGTGCACCACTCTCCAGCGTTGGTAAATCATAGACCAGCCACGGGGATCCCGTTTTACAGAAAAAATCCACATGACGAAAAAACGAAGGGTAAAAAACTTCGATGACCCGATTGAGGTTCGGATAGGATTTTTTCGGTATGAAACTAACCAGTGACGGCTGAAAGCTGTCACAGGTGTAGAACTCACAGATACCTTCGTTTTGACTGCTTGTGGCTCCCGTAACTCTAAACGAGCCAAGAGTTATGGCCCTCCGAAGAATCGATATCCACAGGGTGCAACATCTACGGTGCAAGGTGCAACATCCGTCCAAAATGACGAAACAGTGTCGTACGACCTTTAGAAATGGGTGCATGGATTGGAAACGGTGCAGTACCATGGTGCACCACTCTCCAGCGTTGGTTAATCATAGACCAGACACGGGGATCCCGTTTTACAGAAAAAATACACGTGACGAAAAAACAAAGGGTAAAAAACTTCCATGACCCGATTGAGGTTCGGATAGGATTTTTTGGGTATGAAACTAACCAGTGACGTCTGAAAGCAGTCACAGCTGTAGAACTCACAGATACCTTCGTTTTGACTGGTTGTGGCTCCTGTAACTCTAAACGAGCCAAGAGTTATGGCCCTCCGAAGATTCGATATCCACAGGATGCAACATCTACGGTGCATGGTGCAACATCCGTCCAAAATAACGAAACAGTGCCGTACGACCTTTAGAAATGGATGCATGGATTGGAAACGGTGCAGTACCATGGTGCACCACTCTCCAGCGTTGGTAAATCATAGACCAGCCACGGGGATCCCGTTTTATAGAAAAAATCCACGTGACGAAAAAACGAAGGGTAAAAAACTTCCATGACCCGATTGAGGTTCGGATAGGATTTTTTGGGTACGAAAATAACTAGTGATGGCTGAAAGCTATCACAGCTGTAGTACTCACAGATACCTTCGTTTTGACTGGTTGTGGCTCCCGTAACTCTAAATGAGCCAAGAGTTATGGCCCTCCAAAGAATCGATATCCATAGGGTGCAACATCTACGGTGCATGGTGCAACATCCGTCCAAAATGACGAAACAGTGCGTACGACCTTTAGAAACGGGTGCATGGATTGAAAACGGTGCAGTACCATGGTGCACCACTCTCCAGCATTGGTAAATCATAGACCAGCCATGGGGATCCCGTTTTACAGAAAAAATCCACGTGACGAAAAAACGAAGGGTAAAAAACTTCCATGACCCGATTGAGGTTCGGATAGGATTTTTTGGGTATGAAACTAACCAGTGACGGCTAAAAGCCGTCATAGCTGTAGAACTCAAAAATACCTTCGTTCTGACTGGTTGTGGCTCCCGTAACTCTAAACGAGCCAAGAGTTACGGCCCTCCGAAGAATCGATATCCATAGGGTGCAACATCTACGGTGCAAGGTGCAACATCCGTCCAAAATGACGAAACAGTGCGTACGATCTTTAGAAACGGGTGCATGGATTGAAAACGGTGCAGTACCATGGTGCACCACTCTCCAGCATTGGTAAATCATAGACCAGCCACGGGGATCCCGTTTTACAGAAAAAATCCACGTGACGAAAAAACGAAGGGTAAAAAACTTCCATGACCCGATTGAGGTTCGGATAGGATTTTTTGGGTATGAAACTAACCAGTGACGGCTGAAAGCGGTCACAGTTGTAGAACTCACAGATACCTTCGTTTTGACTGGTTGTGGCTCCCGTAACTCTAAACGAGCCAAGAGTTATGGCCCTCCGAAGAATTGATATGCATAGGGTGCAACATCTACGGTGCAAGGTGCAACATCCGTCCAAAATGAAGAAACAGTGCCGTACGACCTTTAGAGATGGGTGCATGGATTGGAAACGGTGCAGTACCATGGTGCACCACTCTCCAGCATTGGTAAATCATAGACCAGCCACGGGGATTTCCTTTTACAGAAAAATCCACGTGACGAAAAAACGAAGGGTAAAAAACTTCCGTGACC
Organism: Allium cepa; assembly: GCA_030765085.1. Taxonomy (NCBI): domain Eukaryota; kingdom Viridiplantae; phylum Streptophyta; class Magnoliopsida; order Asparagales; family Amaryllidaceae; genus Allium; species Allium cepa. Next base: position 27,199,089 of record CM060943.1, on the reverse strand, counting down.
AGATTGAGGTTTGGATAGGATTTTTTGGGTATGAAACTAACCAGCGACGGCTGAAAGCCGTCATAGCTATAGAACTCACATATACCTTCGTTTTGACAGGTTATGGCTCCCGTAACTCTAAACGAGCCAAGAGTTATGGCCCTACGAAGAATCGATATCCACAGGGTGCAACATCTACGGTGCAAGGTGCAACATCCGTCCAAAATGACGAAACAGTGCCGTACGACCTTTAGAAATGGGTGCATGGATTGGAAACGGTGCAGTACCATAGTGCACCACTCTCCAGCGTTGGTAAATCATAGACCAGCCACGGGGATCCCGTTTTACAGAAAAAATCTACGTGACAAAAAAACGAAGGGTAAAAAACTTCCATGACCCGATTGAGGTTCGGATAGGATTTTTTGGGTATGAAACTAACCAATGATGGCTGAAAGCCGTCATAGCTGTAGAACTCACAAATGACTTTGTTTTGACTGGTTGTGGCTCCCGTAACTCTAAACGAGCCAAGAGTTATGGCCCTCTGAAGAATCGATATCCATAGGGTGCAACATCTACGGTGCAAGGTGCAACATCCGTCCAAAATGATGAAACAGTGCCGTACGATATTTAGAAATTGGTGCATGGATTTGAAACAGTGCGGTACCATGGTGCACCACTCTCCAGCGATGGTAAATCATAGACCAGCCGTGGGAATTCCCTTTTACAGAAAAAATCCACGTGACGAAAAAACGAAGGGTAAAAAACTTCCATGACCCGATTGAGGTTCGGATAGGATTTTTTGGGTATGAAGCTAACCAGTGACGGCTGAAAGCTACCATAGCTGTAGAACTCACAGATACCTTCGTTTTGACTGGTTGTGGCTCCCGTAACTCTAAACGAGCCAAGAGTTATGACCCTCCGAAGAATCGATATCCATAGGGTGCAACATCTACGGTGCAAGATGCAACATCCGTCCAAAATGACGAAACAGTGCCGTACGACCTTTAGAAATGGGTGCATGGATTGGAAATGGTGCAGTACCATGGTGCATCACTCTCCAGCGATGGTAAATCATAGACCAGCCATGGGAATTCCCTTTTACAGAAAAATCTACGTGACGAAAAAACGAAGGGTAAAAAACTTCCATTACCCGATTGAGGTTCGGATAGGATTTTTTGGGTATGAAACTAACCAGTGATGGCTAAAAGCCGTCACAGCTGTAAAACTCACAGATACCTTCGTTTTGAAAGGTTATGGCTCCCGTAACTCTAAACGAGCCAAGAGTTATGGCCCTCCGAAGAATCGATATCCACAGGGTGCAACATCTTCGGTGCAAGGTGCAATATCCGTCCAAAATGACGAAACAGTGTCGTACGACCTTTAGAAATGGGTGCATGGATTGGAAACGGTGCAGTACCATGGTGCACCACTCTCCAGCGTTGGTAAATCATAGACCAGCCACGGGGATCCCGTTTTACAGAAAAAATCCACGTGACGAAAAAACAAAGGGTAAAAAACTTCCATGACCCGATTGAGGTTCGGATAGGATTTTTTCGGTATGAAACTAACCAGTGACGGCTGAAAGCTGTCACAGATGTTGAACTCACAGATACCTTTGTTTTGACTGGTTGTGGCTCCCGTAACTCTAAACGAGCAAAGAGTTATGGCCCTCCGAAGAATCGATATCCACAGGGTGCAACATCTACGGTGCAAGGTGCAACATCCGTCCAAAATGACGAAACAGTGCCGTACGACCTTTAGAAATGGGTGCATGGATTGGAAACGGTGCAGTTCCATGGTGCACCACTGTCCAGCGTTGGTTAATCATAGACCAGACACGGGGATCCCGTTTTACAGAAAAAATCCACGTGACGAAAAAACGAAGGATAAAAAACTTCCATGACCCGATTGAGGTTCGGATAGGATTTTTTGGGTATGAAACTAACCAGTGACGGCTTGAAGCAGTCACAGCTGTAGAACTCACAGATACCTTCGTTTTGACTGGTTGTGGCTCCTGTAACTCTAAACGAGCCAAGAGTTATGGCCCTCCGAAGAATCGATATCCACAGGGTGCAACATCTACGGAGCAAGGTGCAACATCCGTCCAAAATGACGAAACAATGCCGTACGACCTTTAGAAATGGGTGCATGAATTGGAAACAGTGCAGTACCATGGTGCACCACTCTCCAGCGTTGGTAAATCATAGACCAGCCACGGGGATCCCGTTTTATAGAAAAAATCCATGACCCGATTGAGGTTCGGATAGGATTTTTTGGGTATGAAACTAAACAGTGACGGATGAAAGCTATCACAGCTGTAGTACTCACAGATACCTTCGTTTTGAATGGTTGTGGCTCCTGTAACTCTAAACGAGCCAAGAGTTATGGCCCTCCGAAGAATCGATATCTATAGGATGCAACATCTACGGTGCAAGGTGCAACATCCATCCAAAATGACGAAACAGTGCGTACGACCTTTAGAAACGGGTGCATGGATTGAAGACGGTGCAGTACCATGGTGCACCACTCTCCAGCATTGGTAAATCATAGACCAGCCACGGGGATCCCGTTTTACTGAAAAAATCCACGTGACGAAAAAACGAAGGGTAAAAAACTTCCATGACCCGATTGAGGTTCGGATAGGATTTTTTGGGTATGAAACTAACCAGTGACGGCTGAAAGCCATCATTGCTGTAGAACTCACAAATACCTTCGTTTTGACTGGTTGTGGCTCCCGTAACTCTAAACGAGCCAAGAGTTACGGCCCTCCGAAGAATCGATATCCATAGGGTGCAACATCTACGGTGCAAGGTGCAACATCCGTCCAAAATGACGAAACAGAGCGTACGACCTTTAGAAACGGGTGCATGGATTGAAAACGGTGCCGTACCATGGCGCACTACTCTCCAGCATTGGTAAATCATAGACTAGCCACGGGGATCCCGTTTTACAGAAAAAATCCACGTGACGAAAAAACGAAGGGTAAAAAACTTCCATGACCCGATTGAGGTTCGGATAGGATTTTTTGGGTCTGAAACTGACTAGTGACGGCTGAAAGCTGTCACAGCTGTAGAACTCACAGAAACCTTCGTTTTGACTGGTTGTGGCTCCCGTAACTCTAGACGAGCCAAGAGTTATGGCCCTCCGAAGAATTGATGTCCATATGGTGCAACATCTACGGTGCAAGGTGCAACATCCATCCAAAATGAAGAAACAGAGCCGTACGACCTTTAGAAATGGGTGCATGGATTGGAAACGGTGCAGTACCATGGTGCACCACTCTCCAGCGATGGTAAATCATAGACCAGCCACGGGAATTCCCTTTTACAGAAAAATCCACGTGACGAAAAAATGAAGGGTAAAAAACTTCCGTGACCCGATTGAGGTTCGGATAGGATTTTTTGGGTATGAAACTAACCAGCGACGGCTGAAAGCCGTCATAGCTATAGAACTCACAGATACCTTCGTTTTGACTGCTTGTGGCTCCCGTAACTCTAAACGAGCCAAGAGTTATGGCCCTCCGAAGAATCGATATCCACAGGGTGCAACATCTACGGTGCAAGGTGCAATATCCGTCCAAAATGACGAAACAGTGTCGTACGACCTTTAGAAATGGGTGCATGGATTGGAAACGGTGCAGTACCATGGTGCACCACTCTCCAGCGTTGGTAAATCATAGACCAGCCACGGGGATCCCGTTTTACAGAAAAAATCCACGTGACGAAAAAACGAAGGGTAAAAAACTTCCATGACCCGATTGAGGTTCGGATAGGATTTTTTGGGTATGAAACTAACCAGTGACGGCTGAAAGCTACCACAGCTGTAGTACTCACAGATACCTTCGTTGTGACTGGTTGTGGCTCACGTAACTCTAAACGAGCCAAGAGTTATGGCCCTCCGAAGAATCGATATCCACAGGGTGCAATATCTACGGTGCAAGGTGCAACATCCGTCCAAAATGACGAAATAGTGCGTACGACCTTTAGAAATGGGTGCATGGATTGGAAACGGTGCAGTACCATGGTGCACCACTCTCCAGCATTGGTAAATCATAGACCAGCCACGGGGATCCCGTTTTACAGAAAAAATCCACGTGACGAAAAAACGAAGGGTAAAAAACTTCCATGACCCGATTGAGGTTCGGATAGGATTTTTTCGGTATGAAACTAACCAGTGACGGCTGAAAGCGGTCACAGCTGTAGAACTCACAAATACCTTCGTTTTGACTGGTTGTGGCTCCCGTAACTCTAAACGAGCCAAGAGTTATGGCCCTCCGAAGAATCGATATCCACAGGGTGCAACATCTACGGTGGAAGGTGCAACATCCGTCCAAAATGACGAAACAGTGTCGTACGACATTTAGAAATGAGTGCATGGATTTGAAACATTGCAGTACCATGGTGTACCACTCTCCAGCGATGGTAAATCATAGACCAGCCACGTGGATCCCGTTTTACAGAAAAAATCCACGTGATGAAAAAACGAAGGGTAAAAAACATCCTTGACCCGATTGAGGTTCGGATAGGATTTTTGGGTATGAAACTTACCAGTGACGGCTGAAAGCCGTCATAGCTGTAGAACTCACAGATACCTTCGTTTTGACTAGTTATGGCTCCCGTAACTCTAAACGAGCCAAGAGTTATGGCCCTCCGAAGAATCGATATCCACAGGGTGCAACATCTACGGTGCAAGGTGCAACATCCGTCCAAAATGACGAAACAGTGCCGTACGACATTTAGAAATGGGTGCATGGATTTGAAACAGTGCAGTACCATGGTGCACCACTCTCCAGCGATGGTAAATCGTAGACCAGCCGCGGGAATTCCCTTTTACAGAAAAAATCCACGTGACGAAAAAACGAAGGGTAAAAAACTTCCATGACCCGATTGAGGTTCGGATAGGATTTTTTAGGTATGAAACTAACCAGTGATGGCTGAAAGCCGTCACAGATGTAGAACTCACAGATACCTTCGTTTTGACTGGTTGTGGCTCCCGTAACTCTAAACGAGCCAAGAGTTATGGCCCTCCGAAGAATCGATATCCATAGGGTGCAACATCTACGGTGCAAGGTGCAACATCCGTCCAGAATGACGAAACAGTGCCGTACGACCTTTAGAAATGGGTGCATGGATTGGAAACGGTGCAGTACCATGGTGCATCACTCTCCAGCGATGGTAAATCATAGACCAGCCACGGGAATTCCCTTTTATAGAAAAATCCACGTGACGAAAAAACGAAGGGTAAAAAACTTCCATGACCCGATTGAGATTCGGATAGGATTTTTTGCTTATGAAACTAACAAGTGATGGCTCAAAGCCGTCACAGCTCTAGAACTCATAGATACATTCGTTTTGATAGGTTATGGCTCCCGTAACTCTAAACGAGCCAAGAGTTATGGCCCTCCGAAGAATCGATATCCACAGGGTGCAACATCTACGGTGCAAGGTGCAACATCCGTCCAAAATGACGAAACAGTGCCGTACGACCTTTAGAAATGGGTGCATGGATTGGAATCGGTGCAGTACCATGGTGCACCACTCTCCAGCGTTGGTAAATCATAGACCAGCCACGGGGATCCCGTTTTACAGAAAAATCCACGTGACGAAAAAACGAAGGGTAAAAAACTTCCATGACCCGATTGAGGTTCGGATAGGATTTTTTCGGTATGAAACTAACCAGTGACGGCTGAAAGCGGTCACAGCTGTAGAACTCACAGATACCTTCGTTTTGACTGGTTGTGGCTCCCGTAACTCTAAACGAGCCAAGAGTTATGGCCCTCCGAAGAATCGATATCCACAGGGTGCAACATCTACGGTGCAAGGTGCAACATCCGTCCAAAATGACGAAACAGTGTCGTACGACCTTTAGAAATGAGTGCATGGATTTGAAACATTGCAGTACCATGGTGTACCACTCTCCAGCGAGGGTAAATCATAGACCAGCCACGTGGATCCCGTTTTACAGAAAAAATCCACGTGACGAAAAAACGAAGGGTAAAAAACATCCTTGACCCGATTGAGGTTCGGATAGGATTTTTTGGGTATGAAACTAACCAGTGACGGCTGAAAGCCGTCATAGCTGTAGAACTCACAGATACCTTCGTTTTGACTGGTTATGGCTCTCGTAACTCTAAACGAGCCAAGAGTTATGGCCCTCCGAAGAATCGATATCCACAGGGTGCAACATCTACGGTGCAAGGTGCAACATCCGTCCAAAATGACGAAACAGTGCCGTACGACATTTAGAAATGGGTGCATGGATTTGAAACAGTGCAGTACCATGGTGCACCACTCTCCAGCGATGGTAAATCATAGACCAGCCGCGGGAATTCCCTTTTACAGATAAAATCCACGTGACGGAAAAAAAAAGGGTAAAAAACTTCCATGGCCCGATTGAGGTTCGGATAGGATTTTTTGGGTATGAAACTAACCAGTGACGGCTGAAAGCTATCACAGCTGTAGTACTCACAGATACCTTCGTTTTGACTGGTTGTGGCTCCCGTAACTCTAAACGAGCCAAGAGTTATGGCCCTCCGAAGAATCGATACCCATAGGGTGCAACATCTACGGTGCAAGGTGCAACATCCGTCCAAAATGACGAAACAGTGCGCACGACCTTTAGAAACGGGTGCATGGATTGAAAACGGTGCAGTACCATGGTGCACCACTCTCCAGCATTGGTAAATCATAGACCAGCCACGGGGATCCCGTTTTACAGAAAAAATTCACGTGACGAAAAAACGAAGGGTAAAAAACTTCCATGACCCGATTGAGGTTCGGATAGGATTTTTTGGGCAAGAAACTAACCAGTGACGGCGGAAAGCCGTCATAGCTGTAGAACTCACAAATACCTTCGTTTTGACTGGTTGTGGCTCCCGTAACTCTAAACGAGCCAAGAGTTACGGCCCTCCGAAGAATCGATATCCATAGGGTGCAACATCTACGGTGCAAGGTGCAACATCCGTCCAAAATGACGAAACAGTGCATACGACCTTTAGAAACGGGGGCATGGATTGAAAACGGTGCAGTACCATGGTGCACCACTCTCGAGCATTGGTAAATCATAGACCAGCTACGGGGATCCCGTTTTACAGAAAAAATCCACGTGACGAAAAAACGAAGGGTAAAAAACTTCCATGACCAGATTGAGGTTCGGATAGGATTTTTTAGGTATGAAACTAACCAGTGACGGCTGAAAGCTGTCACAGATGTAGAACTCGCAGATACCTTCGTTTTGACTGGTTGTGGCTCCCGAAACTCTAAACGAGCCAAGAGTTATGGCCCTTCGAAGAATCGATATCCATGGGGTGCAACATCTACGGTGCAAGGTGCAACATCCGTCCAAAATGAAGAAACAGTGCCGTACGACCTTTAGAAATGGGTGCATGGATTGCAAACGGTGCAGTACCATGGTGCACCACTCTCCAGCTGTGGTAAATCATAGACTAGCCATGGGAATCGCCTTTTACAGAAAAAATCCACGTGACGAAAAAACGAAGGGTAAAAAACTTCCATGACCCGATTGAGGTTCGGATAGGATTTTTTGGGTATGAAACTAACCAGTGACGGCTGAAAGCTATCACAGCTGTAGTACTCACAGATACCTTCGTTGTGACTGGTTGTGGCTCACGTAACTCTAAACGAGCCAAGAGTTATGGCCCTCCGAAGAATCGATATCCACAGGGTGCAACATCTACGGTGCAAGGTGCAACATCCGTCCAAAATGACGAAACAGTGCCGTACGACATTTAGAAATGGGTGCATGGATTTGAAACAGTGCAGTACCATGGTGCACCACTCTCCAGCGATGGTAAATCATAGACCAGCCGCGGGAATTCCCTTTTACAGAAAAAATCCACGTGACGAAAAAACGAAGGGTAAAAAACTTCCATGACCCGATTCAGGTTCGGATAGGATTTTCTAGGTATGAAACTAACCAGTGACGGCTGAAAGCAGTCACAGATGTAGAACTCATAGATACCTTCGTTTTGACTGGTTGTGGCTCCCGTAACTCTAAACGAGCCAAGAGTTATGGCCCTTCGAAGAATCGATATCCATGGGGTGCAACATCTACGGTGCAAGGTGCAACATCCGTCCAAAATGAAGAAACAGTGCCGTACGACCTTTAGAAATGGGTGCATGGATTGGAAACGGTGCAGTACCATGGTGCATCACTCTCCAGCGATGGTAAATCATAGACCAGCCACGGGAATTCCCTTTTACAGAAAAATCCACGTGACGAAAAAACGAAGGGTAAAAAACTTCCATGACCCGATTGAGGTTCGGATAGGATTTTTTGGGTATGAAACTAACCAGTGATGGCTAAAAGCCGTCACAGCTCTAGAACTCACAGATACCTTCGTTCTGACAGGTTATGGCTCCCGTAACTCTAAACGAGCCAAGAGTTATGGCACTCCGAAGAATCGATATCCACAGGGTGCAACATCTACGGTGCAAGGTGCAACATCCGTCCAAAATGACGAAACAGTGTCGTACGTCCTTTAGAAATGGGTGCATGGATTGGAAACGGTGCAGTACCATGATACACCACTCTCCAGCGTTGGTAAATCATAGACCAGCCACGGGGATCCTGTTTTACAGAAAAAATCCACGTGACAAAAAAACGAAGGGTAAAAAACTTCCATGACCCGATTGAGGTTCGGATAGGATTTTTTCGGTATGAAACTAACCAGTGACGGCTGAAAGCGGTCACAGCTGTAGAACTCACAGATACCTTCGTTTTGACTAGTTGTGGCTCCCGTAACTCTAAACGAGCCAAGAGTCATGGCCCTCCGAAGAATCGATATCCACAGGGTGCAACATCTACGGTGCAAGGTGCAACATCCGTCCAAAATGACGAAACAGTGTCGTACGACCTTTAGAAATGAGTGCATGGATTTGAAACATTGCAGTACCATTGTGTACCACTCTCCAGCGATGGTAAATCATAGACCAGCCACGTGGATCCCGTTTTACAGAAAAAATCCACGTGACGAGAAAAACGAAGGGTAAAAAACATCCTTGACCCGATTGAGGTTCGGATAGGATTTTTTGGGTATGAAACTCACCAGTGACGGTTGAAAGCCGTCATAGCTGTAGAACTCACAGATACCTTCGTTTTGACTGGTTATAGCTTCCGTAACTCTAAACGAGGCAAGAGTTATGGCCCTCCGAAGAATCGATATCCACAGGGTGCAACATCTACGGTGCAAGGTGCAACATCCGTCCAAAATGACGAAACAGTGCCGTACGACATTTAGAAATGGGTGCATGGATTTGAAACAGTGCAGTACCATGGTGCACCACTCTCCAGCGATGGTAAATCATAGACCAGCCGCGGGAATTCCCTTTTACAGAAAAAATCCACGTGACGAAAAAACGAAGGGTAAAAAACTTCCATGACCCGATTGAGGTTCGGATAGGATTTTCTAGGTATGAAACTAACCAGTGACGGCTGAAAGCAGTCACAGATGTAGAACTCATAGATACCTTCGTTTTGACTGGTTGTGGCTCCCGTAACTCTAAACGAGCCAAGAGTTACGGCCCTCCGAAGAATCGATATCCATAGGGTGCAACATCTACGGTGCAAGGTGCAACATCCGTCCAAAATGACGAAACAGTGCCGTACGACCTTTAGAAATGGGTGCATGGATTGCAAACGGTGCAGTACCATGGTGCACCACTCTCCAGCTGTGGTAAATCATAGACCAGCCATGGGAATTGCCTTTTACAGAAAAAATCCACGTGACGAAAAAACGAAGGGTAAAAAACTTCCATGACCCGATTGAGGTTCGGATAGGATTTTTTGGGTATGAAACTAACCAGTGACGGCTGAAAGCTATCACAGCTGTAGTACTCACAGATACCTTCGTTGTGACTGGTTGTGGCTCACGTAACTCTAAACGAGCCAAGAGTTATGGCCCTCCGAAGAATCGATATGCATAGGGTGCAACATCTACGGTGCAAGGTGCAACATCCGTCCAAAATGACGAAACAGTGCGTACGACCTTTAGAAACGGGTGCATGGATTGAAAACGGTGCAGCACCATAGTGCACCACTCTCCAGCATTGGTAAATCATAGACCAGCCACGGGGATCCCGTTTTACAGAAAAAATCCACGTGACAAAAAAACGAAGGGTAAAAAACTTCCATGACCCGATTGAGGTTCGGATAGGATTTTTTCGGTATGAAACTAACCAGTGACGGCTGAAAGCGGTCACAGCTGTAGAACTCACAGATACCTTCGTTTTGACTGGTTGTGGCTCCCGTAACTCTAAACGAGCCAAGAGTTATGGCCCTCCGAAGAATCGATATCCATAGGGTGCAACATCTACGGTGCAAGGTGCAACATCCGTCCAAAATGACGAAACAGTGCCGTACGACCTTTACAAATGGGTGCATGGATTGGAAACGGTGCAGTACCATGATACACCACTCTCCAGCGTTGGTAAATCATAGACCAGCCACGGGGATCCCGTTTTACAGAAAAAATCCACGTGACAAAAAAACGAAGGGTAAAAAACTTCCATGACCCGATTGAGGTTCGGATAGGATTTTTTCGGTATGAAACTAACCAGTGACGGCTGAAAGCGGTCACAGCTGTAGAACTCACAGATACCTTCGTTTTGACTGGTTGTGGCTCCCGTAACTCTAAACGAGCCAAGAGTCATGGCCCTCCGAAGAATCGATATCCACAGGGTGCAACATCTACGGTGCAAGGTGCAACATCCGTCCAAAATGACGAAACAGTGTCGTACGACCTTTAGAAATGAGTGCATGGATTTGAAACATTGCAGTACCATAGTGTACCACTCTCCAGCGATGGTAAATCATAGACCAGCCACGTGGATACCGTTTTACAGAAAAAATCCACGTGACGAAAAAACGAAGTGTAAAAAACATCCTTGACCCGATTGAGGTTCGGATAGGATTTTTTGGGTATGAAACTAACTAGTGACGGTTGAAAGCCGTCATAGCTGTAGAACTCACAGATACCTTCGTTTTGACTGGTTATAGCTTCCGTAACTCTAAACGAGGCAAGAGTTATGGCCCTCCGAAGAATCGATATCCACAGGGTGCAACATCTACGGTGCAAGGTGCAACATCCGTCCAAAATGACGAAACAGTGCCGTACGACATTTAGAAATGGGTGCATGGATTTGAAACAGTGCAGTACCATGGTGCACCACTCTCCAGCGATGGTAAATCATAGACCAGCCGCGGGAATTCCCTTTTACAGAAAAAATCCACGTGACGAAAAAACGAAGGGTAAAAAACTTCCATGACCCGATTGAGGTTCGGATAGGATTTTCTAGGTATGAAACTAACCAGTGACGGCTGAAAGCAGTCACAGATGTAGAACTCACAGATACCTTCGTTTTGACTGGTTGTGGCTCCCGTAACTCTAAACGAGCCAAGAGTTATGGCCCTCCGAAGAATCGATATCCATAGGGTGCAACATCTACGGTGCAAGGTGCAACATCTGTCCAAAATGACGAAACAGTGCCGTACGACCTTTAGAAATGGGTGCATGGATTGCAAACGGTGCAGTACCATGGTGCACCACTCTCCAGCTGTGGTAAATCATAGACTAGCCATGGGAATTGCCTTTTACAGAAAAAATCCACGTGACGAAAAAACGAAGGGTAAAAAACTTCCATGACCCGATTGAGGTTCGGATAGGATTTTTTGGATATGAAACTAACCAGTGACGGCTGAAAGCTGTCATAGCTGTAGAACTCACAAATACCTTCTTTTTGACTGGTTGTTGCTCCCGTAACTCTAAACGAGCCAAGAGTTATGGCCCTCCGAAGAATCGATATGCATAGGGTGCAACATCTACGATGCAAGGTGCAACATCCGTCCAAAATGACGAAACAGTGCGTACGGCCTTTAGAAACGGGTGCATGGATTGAAAATGGTGCAGCACCATAGTGCACCACTCTCCAGCATTGGTAAATCATAGACCAGCCACGGGGATCCCGTTTTACAGAAAAAATCCACGTGGCGATAAAACGAAGGGTAAAAAACTTCCATGACCCGATTGCGGTTCGGATAGGATTTGTTGGGTATGAAACTAACCAGTGACGGCTGAAAGCTGTCATAGCTGTAGAACTAACGGATACCTTTGTTTTGACTGGTTATGGCTCCCGTAACTCTAAACGAGCCAAGAGTTACGGCCCTCCGAAGAATCGATATCCATAGGGTGCAACATCTACGGTGCAAGGTGCAACATCCGTTCAAAATGACGAAACAGTGCCGTACGAGCTTTAGAAATGGGTGCATGGATTGGAAACGGAGCAGTACCATAGTGCACCACTCTTCAGCGATGGTAAATCATAGACCAGCCATGGGAATTCCCTTTTACAGAAAAAATCCACGCGATGAAAAAACGAAGGGTAAAAAACTTCCATGACCCGATTGAGGTTCAGATAGGATTTTTTGGGTATGAAACAAACCAGTGACGGCTGAAAGCTGTCATAGCTGTAGAACTAACGGATACCTTTGTTTTGACTGGTTATGGCTCCCGTAACTCTAGACGAGCCAAGAGTTACGGCCCTCCGAAGAATCGATATCCATAGGGTGCAACATCTACGGTGCAAGGTGCAACATCCGTCCAAAATGACGAAACAGTGCCGTACGACCTTCAGAAATGGGTGCATGGATTGGAAACGGTGCAGTACCATGGTGCACCACTCTCCAGCGATGGTAAATCATAGACCAGCCATGGGAATTCCCTTATACAGAAAAAATCCACGTGACGAAAAAACGAAGGGTAAAAAACTTCTATGACCCGATTGAGGTTCGGATTGGATTTTTTGGGTATGAAACTAACCAGTGACGGCTGATAGCTGTCATAGCTATAGAACTCACAGATACCTTCGTTTTGACTGGTTATGGCTCCCGTAACTCTAAACGAGCCAAGAGTTATGGCCCTCCGAAGAATCGATATCCATAGGGTGCAACATCTACGGTGCAAGGTGCAACATCCGTCCAAAATGACGAAACAGTGCCGTACGACCTTTAGAAATAGGTGCATGGATTGCAAACGGTGCAGTACCATGGTGCACCACTCTCCAGCTGTGGTAAATCATAGACTAGCCATGGGAATTGCCTTTTACAGAAAAAATCCACGTGACGAAAAAACGAAGGGTAAAAAACTTCCATGACCCGATTGAGGTTCGGATAGGATTTTTTGGGTATGAAACTAACCAGCGACGGATGAAAGCTATCATAGCTGTAGAACTCACAAATACCTTCGTTTTGACTGGTTGTTGCTCCCATAACTCTAAACGAGCCAAGAGTTATGGCCCTTCGAAGAATCGATATGCATAGGGTGCAACATCTACGGTGCAAGGTGCAACATCCGTCCAAAATGACGAAATAGTGCGTACGACCTTTAGAAACAGGTGCATGGTTTGAAAACGGTGCAGCACCATAGTGCACCACTCTCCAGCATTGGTAAATCATAGACCAGCCACGGGGATCCCGTTTTACAGAAAAAATCCACGTGACGAAAAAACGAAGGGTAAAAAACTTCCATGACCCGATTGAGGTTCGGATAGGATTTTTTGGGTATGAAACTAACCAGTGACTGCTGAAAGCTGTCACAGCTGTAGAACTCACAGATACCTTCGTTTTGACTGGTTGTGGCTCCCGTAACTCTAAACGAGCCAAGAGTTATGGCCCTCCGAAGAATTGATATCCATAGGGTGCAATATCTACGGTGCAAGGTGCAACATCTGCCCAAAATGAAGAAACAGTGCCGTACGACCTTTAGAAAAGGGTGCATGGATTGGAAACGGTGCAGTACCATGGTGCACCACTCTCCAGCGATGGTAAATCATAGACCAGCCACGGGAATTCCCTTTTACAGAAAAATCCATGTGACGAAAAAACGAAGGGTAAAAAACTTCCGTGACCCGATTGAGGTTCGGATAGGATTTTTTGGGTATGAAACTAACCAGCGACGGCTGAAAGCCATCATAGCTATAGAACTCACAGATACCTTCGTTTTGACAGGTTGTCGCTCCCGTAACTCTAATCGAGCCAAGAGTTATGGCCCTCCGAAGAATCGATATCCACAGGGTGCAACATCTACGGTGCAAGGTGCAACATCCGTCCAAAATGACGAAACAGTGCCGTACGACCCTTAGAAACGGGTGCATGGATTGGAAACGGTGCAGTACCATGGTGCACCACTTTCCAACGTTGGTAAATCATAGACCAGCCATGGGGATCCCGTTTTATAGAAAAAATCCACGTGACGAAAAAACGAATTGTAAAAAACTTCCATGACCCGATTGAGGTTCGGATAGGATTTTTTGGGTATGAAACTAACCTGTGACGGCTCAAAGCAGTAACAGATGTAGAACTCAGAAATACCTTCGTTTTGACTAGTTGTGGCTCCCGTAACTCTAAACGAGCCAAGAGTTACGGCCCTCCGAAGAATCGATATCCATAGGGTGCAACATCTACGGTGCAAGGTGCAACGTCCGTTCAAAATGACGAAACAGTGCTGTACGAGCTTTAGAAATGGGTGCATGGATTGGAAACGGTGCAGTACCATGGTGCACCACTCTCCAGCGATGGTAAATCATAGACCAGCCATGGGAATTCCCTTTTACAGAAAAAATCCACGTGACGAAAAAACGAAGGGTAAAAAACTTCCATGACCCGATTGCGGTTCGGATAGGATTTGTTGGGTATGAAACTAACCAGTGACGGCTGAAAGCTGTCATAGCTGTAGAACTAACGGATACCTTTGTTTTGACTGGTTATGGCTCCCGTAACTCTAAACGAGCCAAGAGTTACGGCCCTCCGAAGAATCGATATCCATATGGTGCAACATCTACGGTGCAAAGTGCAACATCCGTCCAAAATGACGAAACAGTGCCGTACGACCTTTAGATATGGGTGCATGGATAAGAAACGGTGCAGTACCATGGTGCACCACTCTCCAGCGATGGTAAATCATAGACCTGCCATGGGAATTCCCTTATACAGAAAAAATCCACGTGACGAAAAAACGAAGGGTAAAAAACTTCCATGACCCGATTGAGGTTCAGATAGGATTTTTTGGGTATGAAACTAACCAGTGACGGCTAAAAGCCGTCATAGCTGTAGAACTCACAAATACCTTCGTTTTGACTGGTTGTGGCTCCCATAACTCTAAACGAGCCAAGAGTTACGGCCCTCCGAAGAATTGATATCCATAGGGTGCAACATCTATGGTGCAAGGTGCAACATCCGTTCAAAATGACGAAACAGTGCCGTACGAGCTTTAGAAATGGGTGCATGGATTGGAAACGGTGCAGAACCATGGTGCACCACTCTCCAGCGATGGTAAATCATAGACCAGCTATGGGAATTCCCTTTTACAGAAAAAATCCACGTGGCGAAAAAACGAAGGTTAAAAAACTTCCATGACCCGATTGAGGTTCGGATAGGATTTTTTCGGTATGAAACTAACCAGTGACGGCTGAAAGCGGTCACAGCTGTAGAACTCACAGATACCTTCGTTTTGACTGGTTGTGGCTCCCGTAACTCTAAACGAGCCAAGAGTCATGGCCCTCCGAAGAATCGATATCCACAGGGTGCAACATCTACGGTGCAAGGTGCAACATCCGTCCAAAATAACGAAACAGTGTCGTACGACCTTTAGAAATGAGTGCATGGATTTGAAACATTGCAGTACCATAGTGTACCACTCTCCAGCGATGGTAAATCATAGACCAGCCACGTGGATACCGTTTTACAGAAAAAATCCACGTGACGAAAAAACGAAGGGTAAAAAACATCCTTGACTCGATTGAGGTTCGGATAGGATTTTTTGGGTATGAAACTAACTAGTGACGGTTGAAAGCCGTCATAGCTGTAGAACTCACAGATACCTTCGTTTTGACTGGTTATAGCTTCCGTAACTCTAAACGAGGCAAGAGTTATGGCCCTCCGAAGAATCGATATCCACAGGGTGCAACATCTACGGTGCAAGGTGCAACATCCGTCCAAAATGACGAAACAGTGCCGTACGACATTTAGAAATGGGTGCATGGATTTGAAACAGTGCAGTACCATGGTGCACCACTCTCCAGCGATGGTAAATCATAGACCAGCCGCGGGAATTCCCTTTTACAGAAAAAATCCACGTGACGAAAAAACGAAGGGTAAAAAACTTCCATGACCCGATTGAGGTTCGGATAGGATTTTCTAGGTATGAAACTAACCAGTGACGGCTGAAAGCAGTCACAGATGTAGAACTCACAGATACCTTCGTTTTGACTGGTTGTGGCTCCCGTAACTCTAAACGAGCCAAGAGTTATGGCCCTCCGAAGAATCGATATCCATAGGGTGCAACATCTACGGTGCAAGGTGCAACATCCGTCCAAAATGACGAAACAGTGCCGTACGACCTTTAGAAATGGGTGCATTGATTGGAAACGGTGCAGTACCATGGTGCACCACTCTCCAGCTGTGGTAAATCATAGACGAGCCATGGGAATTGCCTTTTACAGAAAAAATCCACGTGACGAAAAAACGAAGGGTAAAAAACTTCCATGACCTGATTGAGGTTCGGATAGGATTTTTTGGATATGAAACTAACCAGTGACGGCTGAAAGCTGTCATAGCTGTAGAACTCACAAATACCTTCTTTTTGACTGGTTGTTGCTCCCGTAACTCTAAACGAGCCTAGAGTTATGGCCCTCCGAAGAATCGATATGCATAGGGTGCAACATCTACGGTGCAAGGTGCAACATCCGTCCAAAATGACGAAACAGTGCGTACGGCCTTTAGAAACGGGTGCATGGATTGAAAATGGTGCAGCACCATAGTGCACCACTCTCCAGCATTGGTAAATCATAGACCAGCCACGGGGATCCCGTTTTACAGAAAAAATCCACGTGACGATAAAACGAAGGGTAAAAAACTTCCATGACCCGATTGCGGTTCGGATAGGATTTGTTGGGTATGAAACTAACCAGTGACGGCTGAAAGCTGTCATAGCTGTAGAACTAACGGATACCTTTGTTTTGACTGGTTATGGCTCCCGTAACTCTAAACGAGCCAAGAGTTACGGCCCTCCGAAGAATCGATATCCATAGGGTGCAACATCTACGGTGCAAGGTGCAACATCCGTTCAAAATGACGAAACAGTGCCGTACGAGCTTTAGAAATGGGTGCATGGATTGGAAACGGAGCAGTACCATAGTGCACCACTCTTCAGCGATGGTAAATCATAGACCAGCCATGGGAATTCCCTTTTACAGAAAAAATCCACGCGACGAAAAAACGAAGGGTAAAAAACTTCCATGACCCGATTGAGGTTCGGATAGGATTTTTTGGGTATGAAACAAACCAGTGACGGCTGAAAGCTGTCATAGCTGTAGAACTAACGGATACCTTTGTTTTGACTGGTTATGGCTCCCGTAACTCTAGACGAGCCCAGAGTTACGGCCCTCCGAAGAATCGATATCCATAGGGTGCAACATCTACGGTGCAAGGTGCAACATCCGTCCAAAATGACGAAACAGTGCCGTACGACCTTCAGAAATGGGTGCATGGATTGGAAACGGTGCAGTACCATGGTGCACCACTCTCCAGCGATGGTAAATCATAGACCAGCCATGGGAATTCCCTTATACAGAAAAAATCCACGTGACGAAAAAACGAAGGGTAAAAAACTTCCATGACCCGATTGAGGTTCGGATTGGATTTTTTGGGTATGAAACTAACCAGTGACGGCTGATAGCTGTCATAGCTGTAGAACTCACAGATACCTTTGTTTTGACTGGTTATGGCTCCCGTAACTCTAAACGAGCCAAGAGTTATGGCCCTCCGAAGAATCGATATCCATAGGGTGCAACATCTACGGTGCAAGGTGCAACATCCGTCCAAAATGACGAAACAGTGCCGTACGACCTTTAGAAATGGGTGCATGGATTGCAAACGGTGCAGTACCATGGTGCACCACTATCCAGCTGTGGTAAATCATAGACTAGCCATGGGAATTGCCTTTTACAGAAAAAATCCACGTGACGAAAAAACGAAGGGTAAAAAACTTCCATGACCCGATTGAGGTTCGGATAGGATTTTTTGGGTATGAAACTAACCAGCGACGGATGAAAGCTATCATAGCTGTAGAACTCACAAATACCTTCGTTTTGACTGGTTGTTGCTCCCATAACTCTAAACGAGCCAAGAGTTATGGCCCTCCGAAGAATCGATATGCATAGGGTGCAACATCTACGGTGCAAGGTGCAACATCCGTCCAAAATGACGAAACAGTGCGTACGACCTTTAGAAACGGGTGCATGGTTTGAAAACGGTGCAGCACCATAGTGCACCACTCTCCAGCATTGGTAAATCATAGACCAGCCACGGGGATCCCGTTTTACAGAAAAAATCCACGTGACGAAAAAACGAAGGGTAAAAAACTTCCATGACCCGATTGAGGTTCGGATAGGATTTTTTGGGTATGAAACTAACCAGTGACTGCTGAAAGCTGTCATAGCTGTAGAACTCACAGATACCTTCGTTTTGACTGGTTGTGGCTCCCGTAACTCTAAACGAGCCAAGAGTTATGGCCCTCCGAAGAATTGATATCCATAGGGTGCAATATCTACGGTGCAAGGTGCAACATCTGCCCAAAATGAAGAAACAGTGCCGTACGACCTTTAGAAAAGGGTGCATGGATTGGAAACGGTGCAGTACCATGGTGCACCACTCTCCAGCGATGGTAAATCATAGACCAGCCACGGGAATTCCCTTTTACAGAAAAATCCATGTGACGAAAAAACGAAGGGTAAAAAACTTCCGTGACCCGATTGAGGTTCGGATAGGATTTTTTGGGTATGAAACTAACCAGCGACGGCTGAAAGCCATCATAGCTATAGAACTCACAGATACCTTCGTTTTGACAGGTTATCGCTCCCGTAACTCTAATCGAGCCAAGAGTTATGGCCCTCCGAAGAATCGATATCCACAGGGTGCAACATCTACGGTGCAAGGCGCAATATCCGTCCAAAATGACGAAACAGTGCCGTACGACCTTTAGAAACGGGTGCATGCATTGGAAACGGTGCAGTACCATGGTGCACCACTTTCCAACGTTGGTAAATCATAGACCAGCCACGGGGATCCCGTTTTATAGAAAAAATCCACGTGACGAAAAAACGAATTGTAAAAAACATCCATGACCCGATTGAGGTTCGGATAGGATTTTTTGGGTATGAAACTAACCTGTGACGGCTCAAAGCAGTAACAGATGTAGAACTCACAAATACCTTCGTTTTGACTAGTTGTGGCTCCCGTAACTCTAAACGAGCCAAGAGTTACGGCCCTCCGAAGAATCGATATCCATAGGGTGCAACATCTACGGTGCAAGGTGCAACATCCGTTCAAAATGACGAAACAGTGCCGTACGAGCTTTAGAAATGGGTGCATGGATTGGAAACGGTGCAGTACCATGGTGCACCACTCTCCAGCGATGGTAAATCATAGACCAGCCATGGGAATTCCCTTTTACAGAAAAAATCCACGTGACGAAAAAACGAAGGGTAAAAAACTTCCATGACCCGATTGCGGTTCGGATAGGATTTGTTGGGTACAAAACTAACCAGTGACGGCTGAAAGCTGTCATAGCTGTAGAACTAACGGATACCTTTGTTTTGACTGGTTATGGCTCCCGTAACTCTAAACGAGCCAAGAGTTACGGCCCTCCGAAGAATCGATATCCATATGGTGCAACATCTACGGTGCAAAGTGCAACATCCGTCCAAAATGACGAAACAGTGCCGTACGACCTTTAGATATGGGTGCATGGATAAGAAACGGTGCAGTTCCATGGTGCACCACTCTCCAGCGATGGTAAATCATAGACCTGCCATGGGAGATCCCGTTTTACAGAAAAAATCCACGTGACGAAGAAACGAAGGGTAAAAAACTTCCATGACCCGATTGAGGTTCGGATAGGATTTTTTGGGTATGAAACTAACTAGTGACGGATGGAAGCCGTCATAGCTGTAGAACTCACAAATACCTTTGTTTTGACTGGTTGTGGCTACCGTAACTCTAAACGAGCCAAGAGTTACGGCCCTCCGAAGAATCGATATCCATAGGGTGCAACATCTACCGTGCAAGGTGCAACATCCGTTCAAAATGACGAAACAGTGTCGTACGACCTTTAGAAATGGGTGCATGGATTGCAAACGGTGCAGTACCATGGTGCACCACTCTCCAGCAGTGGTAAATCATAGACTAGCCATGGGAATTTCCTTTTACAGAAAAAATCCACGTGACGAAAAAACGAAGGGTAAAAAACTTCCATGACCCGATTGAGGTTCGGATAGGATTTTTTGGGTATGAAACTAACCAGTGACGGCTGAAAGCCGTCATAGCTGTACAACTCACAAATACCTTCGTTTTGACTGGTTGCGGCTCCCGTAACTCTAAACGAGCCAAGAGTTACGGCCCTCCGAAGAATTGATATCCATAGGGTGCAACATCTATGGTGCAAGGTGCAACATCCGTTCAAAATGACGAAACAGTGCCGTACGAGCTTTAGAAATGGGTGCATGGATTGGAAACGGTGCAGAACCATGGTGCACCACTCTCCAGCGATGGTAAATCATAGACCAGCCATGGGAATTCCCTTATACAGAAAAAATCCACGTGACGAAAAAACGAAGGGTAAAAAACTTCCATGACCCGATTGAGGTTCGGATAGGATTTTTTGGGTATGAAACTAACCAGTGACGGCTGATAGCCGTCATAGCTGTAGAACTCACAGTTACCTTCGTTTTGACTGGTTATGGCTCCCGTAACTCTAAACGAGCCAAGAGTTATGGCCCTCCGAAGAATCGATATCCATAGGGTGCAACATCTACGGTGCAAGGTGCAACATCCGTCCAAAATGACGAAACAGTGCCGTACGACCTTTAGAAATGGGTGCATGGATTGCAAACGGTGCAGTACCATGGTGCACCACTATCCAGCTGTGGTAAATCATAGACTAGCCATGGGAATTGCCTTTTACAGAAAAAATCCACGTGACGAAAAAACGAAGGGTAAAAAACTTCCATGACCCGATTGAGGTTCGGATAGGATTTTTTGGATATGAAACTAACCAGCGACGGATGAAAGCTATCATCGCTGTAGAACTCACAAATACCTTCGTTTTGACTGGTTGTTGCTCCCATAACTCTAAACGAGCCAAGAGTTATGGCCCTCCGAAGAATCGATATGCATAGGGTGCAACATCTACGGTGCAAGGTGCAACATCCGTCCAAAATGACGAAACAGTGCGTACGACCTTTAGAAACGGGTGCATGGTTTGAAAACGGTGCAGCACCATAGTGCACCACTCTCCAGCATTGGTAAACCATAGACCAGCCACGGGGATCCCGTTTTACAGAAAAAATCCACGTGACGAAAAAACGAAGGGTAAAAAACTTCCATGACCCGATTGAGGTTCGGATAGGATTTTTTGGGTATGAAACTAACCAGTGACTGCTGAAAGCTGTCATAGCTGTAGAACTCACAGATACCTTCGTTTTGACTGATTGTGGCTCCCGTAACTCTAAACGAGCCAAGAGTTATGGCCCTCCGAAGAATTGATATCCATAGGGTGCAATATCTACGGTGCAAGGTGCAACATCTGCCCAAAATGAAGAAACAGTGCCGTACGACCTTTAGAAAAGGGTGCATGGATTGGAAACGGTGCAGTACCATGGTGCACCACTCTCCAGCGATGGTAAATCATAGACCAGCCACGGGAATTCCCTTTTACAGAAAAATCCATGTGACGAAAAAACGAAGGGTAAAAAACTTCCGTGACCCGATTGAGGTTCGGATAGGATTTTTTGGGTATGAAACTAACCAGCGACGGCTGAAAGCCATCA
The DNA here is from genome assembly GCA_030765085.1 of Allium cepa. Classification (NCBI taxonomy): domain Eukaryota; kingdom Viridiplantae; phylum Streptophyta; class Magnoliopsida; order Asparagales; family Amaryllidaceae; genus Allium; species Allium cepa. The sequence goes on along the minus strand of CM060943.1, from coordinate 27,177,211 downwards.
TAGCTATAGAACTCACAGATACCTTCGTTTTGACAGGTTATCGCTCCCGTAACTCTAATCGAGCCAAGAGTTATGGCCCTCCGAAGAATCGATATCCACAGGGTGCAACATCTACGGTGCAAGGCGCAACATCCGTCCAAAATGACGAAACAGTGCCGTACGACCTTTAGAAACGGGTGCATGGATTGGAAACGGTGCAGTACCATGGTGCACCACTTTCCAACGTTGGTAAATCATAGACCAGCCACGGGGATCCCGTTTTATAGAAAAAATCCACGTGACGAAAAAACGAATTGTAAAAAACATCCATGACCCGATTGAGGTTCGGATAGGATTTTTTGGGTATGAAACTAACCTGTGACGGCTCAAAGCAGTAACAGATGTAGAACTCACAAATACCTTCGTTTTGACTAGTTGTGGCTCCCGTAACTCTAAACGAGCCAAGAGTTACGGCCCTCCGAAGAATCGATATCCATAGGGTGCAACATCTACGGTGCAAGGTGCAACATCCGTTCAAAATGATGAAACAGTGCCGTACGAGCTTTAGAAATGGGTGCATGGATTGGAAACGGTGCAGTACCATGGTGCACCACTCTCCAGCGATGGTAAATCATAGACCAGCCATGGGAATTCCCTTTTACAGAAAAAATCCACGTGACGAAAAAACGAAGGGTAAAAAACTTCCATGACCCGATTGCGGTTCGGATAGGATTTGTTGGGTACGAAACTAACCAGTGACGGCTGAAAGCTGTCATAGCTGTAGAACTAACGGATACCTTTGTTTTGACTGGTTATGGCTCCCGTAACTCTAAACGAGCCAAGAGTTACGGCCCTCCGAAGAATCGATATCCATAGGGTGCAACATCTACGGTGCAAGGTGCAACATCCGTCCAAAATGACGAAACAGTGCCGTACGACCTTCAGAAATGGGTGCATGGATTGGAAACGGTGCAGTACCATGGTGCACCACTCTCCAGCGATGGTAAATCATAGACCTGCCATGGGAGATCCCGTTTTACAGAAAAAATCCACGTGACGAAGAAACGAAGGGTAAAAAACTTCCATGACCCGATTGAGGTTCGGATAGGATTTTTTGGGTATGAAACTAACCAGTGACGGATGGAAGCCGTCATAGCTGTAGAACTCACAAATACCTTTGTTTTGACTGGTTGTGGCTACCGTAACTCTAAACGAGCCAAGAGTTACGGCCCTCCGAAGAATCGATATCCATAGGGTGCAACATCTACCGTGCAAGGTGCAACATCCGTTCAAAATGACGAAACAGTGTCGTACGACCTTTAGAAATGGGTGCATGGATTGCAAACGGTGCAGTACCATGGTGCACCACTCTCCAGCAGTGGTAAATCATAGACTAGCCATGGGAATTTCCTTTTACAGAAAAAATCCACGTGACGAAAAAACGAAGGGTAAAAAACTTCCATGACCCGATTGAGGTTCGGATAGGATTTTTTGGGTATGAAACTAACTAGTGACGGCTGAAAGCCGTCATAGCTGTAGAACTCACAAATACCTTCGTTTTGACTGGTTGCGGCTCCCGTAACTCTAAACGAGCCAAGAGTTACGGCCCTCCGAAGAATTGATATCCATAGGGTGCAACATCTATGTTGCAAGGTGCAACATCCGTTCAAAATGACGAAACAGTGCCGTACGAGCTTTAGAAATGGGTGCATGGATTGGAAACGATGCAGAACCATGGTGCACCACTCTCCAGCGATGGTAAATCATAGACCAGCCATGGGAATTCCCTTATACAGAAAAAATCCACGTGACGAAAAAACGAAGGGTAAAAAACTTCCATGACCCGATTGAGGTTCGGATAGGATTTTTTGGGTATGAAACTAACCAGTGACGGCTGATAGCCGTCATAGCTGTAGAACTCACAGATACCTCCGTTTTGACTGGTTATGGCTCCCGTAACTCTAAACGAGCCAAGAGTTATGGCCCTCCGAAGAATCGATATCCATAGGGTGCAACATCTACGGTGCAAGGTGCAACATCCGTTCAAAATGACGAAACAGTGCCGTACGAGCTTTAGAAATGGGTGCATGGATTGGAAACGGTGCAGTACCATGGTGCACCACTCTCCAGCGATGGTAAATCATAGACCAGCCATGGGAATTCCCTTTTACAGAAAAAAGCCACGTGACGAAAAAACGAAGGGTAAAAAACTTCCATGACCCGATTGAGGTTCGGATAGTATTTTTTGGGTATGAAACTAACCAGTGACGGCTGAAAGCAGTCATAGCTGTAGAACTCACAGATACTTTCGTTTTGACTGGTTATGGCTCTCGTAACTCTAAACGAGCCAAGAGTTACGGCCCTCCGAAGAATCGATATCCATAGGGTGCAACATCTACGGTGCAATGTGCAACATCCGTCCAAAATGACGAAACAGTGTCGTACGAGCTTTAAAAATGGGTGCATGGATTGGAAACGGTGCAGTACCATGGTGCACCACTCTCCAGCGATGGTAAATCATAGATCAGCCACGGGAATTCCCTTTTACAGAAAAAATCCACGTGACGAAAAAACGAAGGGTAAAAAACATCCATGACCCGATTGAGGTTCGTATAGGATTTTTTGGGTATGAAACTAACCAGTGACGGCTGAAAGCCGTCATAGCTGTAGAACTCACAAATACCTTCGTTTTGACTGGTTGTGGCTCCCGTAACTCTAAACGAGCCAAGAGTTACGGCCCTCCGAAGAATCGATATCCATAGGGTGCAACATCTACGGTGCAAGGTGCAAAATCCGTTCAAAATGACGAAACAGTGTCGTACGAGCTTTAGAAATGGGTGCATGGATTGGAAACCGTGCAGTACCATGGTGCACCACTCTCCAGCGATGGTAAATCATAGACCAGCCATGGGAATTCCCTTATACAGAAAAAATCCACGTGACGAAAAAACGAAGGGTAAAAAACTTCCATGACCCGATTGAGGTTCGGATAGGATTTTTTGGGTATGAAACTAACCAGTGACGGCTGATAGCTGTAATAGCTGTAGAACTCACAGATACCTTCGTTTTGACTGGTTATGGCTCCCGTAACTCTAAACGAGCCAAGAGTTATGGCCCTCCGAAGAATCGATATCCATAAGGTGCAACATCTATGGTGCAAGGTGCAACATTCGTCCAAAATGACGAAACAGTGCCGTACGACCTTTAGAAATGGGTGCATGGATTGCAAACGGTGCAGTACCATGGTGCACCACTCTCCAGCTATGGTAAATCATAGACTAGCCATGGGAATATCCTTTTACAGAAAAAATCCACGTGACGAAAAAACGAAGGGTAAAAAACTTACATGACCCGATTGAGGTTCGGATAGGATTTTTTGGGTATGAACCTAACCAGTGACGGCTGAAAGCTGTCATAGCTGTAGAACTCACAAATACCTTCGTTTTGACTGGTTGTTGCTCCCGTAACTCTAAACGAGCCAAGAGTTATGGCCCTCCGAAGAATCGATATCCATAGGGTGCAACATCTACGGTGCAAGGTGCAACATCCGTCCAAAATGACGAAACAGTGCCGTATTGTTTGCACAAAAAATGGACAAACACCTCCAAGTCGTATTATTTAGTTGATTATATGTGATTTTAAATGGTTTGGATGAGTGATGTAAATATGAAAAAAGTAGGGGCTGAAATGTAAAAGACACACAGATTTTATAGTGGTTCGGCCTGAATGTGCCTACGTCCACTTTATATGTTATTATCTTCTTTCTTTCAGATTACAAGTACAATGCTTCGTATACAAGTATATGAAAGTAGTTTGAAAGTTCCTTCCTTGCTTGAGCTCTCAAACTTGTCTGCCATTGTTGTACCCCTACCCCTCTATTTATAGAATGAGGTAGGGGGCAGGGGCCTTGGAGGTATATAGCTGCTGGTGGGCCCGGGCTGAGATAATCTGGACTGGCAATCATCTGGTTCGGCGAGGCTTCATTCGGCTGTGCTTAGAGAAGTTGGAGTTTAGTTTGGTCATGGTGGTTCGGTATTGGAGTTGTAGAGGTGGTTCGGTGTTGGAGTTGTAGAGGTGGTTCGGTATTGGAGGTCCGGTGATAGTGGGGAGAGACGTTGGTTCGGTTGTGGCTTGGACCGGTGGTGATTGGTCTGGTATCAACCTCGCTCGGTAGTGTATTGGAGAGGCTGGTCCGGTGGACCTGGTCCGGTGAAGTCTGGTTCGGCAGGAACTTATGCCGAATGTGGTGATGGTTGTGCCTTGCCGAATGGACATAGCCGAATGGACTATAAGCTGGGCTTGCCGAATGACCTCTGGTTCGGTGTGAATTGGAGATGCCGAATGAAGGGGCCGAATGGAGGCTTGGGGCCGATTGTGCTTCTTCATGGAGAATGTTGGATGGACTTCTAGGTTAGTACTGAGCTTCTTGGCTGTCGAATGAAGTGGAGGTTGCGAGCCCGGGTGAAACTGCGACTTCTCGGTCTCGAGATTTTCTGGGTGAGAATTCTCCCAACATTTGCCCCCCAAAGTGGGGCATGTGCTTGCATGTGTCGCGCTTTGTTTTCCCTGTGGTAGGAAGACTTGCTTTGTAACGCCATGGGTTGGATGTTTGTATTCTGTTGATGTCCTGCAAAGGAATTTACAGTTTTAGTATGGTTTTAGGTAACGATCGTTCGGGATCGAGATATTTGAGATGAAGCTAATTGTGTCGTTCAAGGCGAGCAAGTGTGCCTCGAGGGGGCTTAGCGTTATTCATGCCAGGTTCACGTTAGAGTGGGTCCCTGGGTCGTTTGCCAAGTTGGTTTGTCGCCAGCTCAGAGCATGCCTAAGGATCGTTCGTGACCTCGTACATGTGTAAGTGGCTTAGCCATCTCCTAGTTATCAGAATCAAATATTCGTTTATCCTATGAGTTTAAAAAGGCGTGTCAAAGTGTAAATTCTCACGACGATAGGGTTAATAGCCATTCAGAGCGTGCCTATGGACCGTTCGTGGTCGCGTACGCGTTGTAAACGATTAACCCGTGCTAGTGAGAGTTTTACGACTTGTTCATTGTTATCATTCTTTCTATTTTATTAGTAAGTTCTGGAGTTTGGTACTTATCTGAGCGGGGCGCCTTGCGTGCCTCCAGTTCCTGTCTCTTGTTTGTAAAGGAAATTTCGTTCGGCTTTTGGTTGGTCCGGTTGTTCTCATTCGGCTTCTAGTTGGTCCGGTATTCATATCCGGTGGGCCGAACTAATTGGTTCGGCAGTCCTGAGCTCGCCTATATATAGAGGCTACACCCCCCTTGGTTTTTCCTTACCGAACCAAAGAGCCGAATCAACTGACCTGCCGAACCAAATCTTCTGCCGAACCAATCTTTTACCGAATCAGGTACATACTCTATTGCCGAATGCCTTTTATTACCGAATGGTTCTGAATGCCGAATGAACTTGTGATACCGGTGCCGAATGAACTTGGGATCCTATTACCGAATGGTCAGTGACTTGTACTGCCGAATGAACTTGGGATTCCAGTGTCGAGTGTACTTTAAACATCACCGCCGAATGAAATTAGGACTTGTATTGCCGAATGGTTTTTTTTTAATCCTAGTGCCGAATGACTTTTGTATTCGGTCTTTGAGTGGAACTCCGGACTTATGTATGCTTGTTTGCTTATACTTCCGTTCTAACGTCATGTTTTTCACTTTTGTGCATGCAGATAAATGACTCGTAAGGCAGAAACACGATCAGACAGACGGAAATTCAAGGATGGAGGAGAGCCTTCTTCTGTGCCCCCAGCCCAACCAGGATCCGGGCAACATCGACCTGTTCCGAGGTCGTTAGTGGATGGATATGGTCCACAGGAACTTCTGATCTCCCCCCTGATTGCTTTCCTAGCTCCCTAAAGGAGGAGCAACTTGACGTCATATCCCGTTCCTTCGGGATAGACAGGGCTCTTATGCTGCTGCCGAGAGATGGAGTGATGCCGTATAATCCTCTCGAAGGCTACTTTGCTTATAGCAGATACCATTGCATGTGCGGTGCTATCCCTCCTATCAATGCTTGGATAGTAAGCTTCACCACATATTTGAAGGTGGCTCCTTTCCAACTTCAGCCTAACTCTTATGCCATCCTGGTGAGCCCTTTTGTTATCTTCCAGAGGAGGTACGGGCGTCCTCCTTCTAACCGGGAAATTCGATATTTGTACAACCTGAGAGGCTATAAGAAGGGGTCTCCGTATATTAGTCTGGAAGCGGCCGTGCCCTTCAAACCAGTCCTGGACTTATATTCCAAGTTTACCATGTTCAAGAAAGAGTGGTTCTTTATCAAGGACGATTCTGTTTCTTTCCGCCTTTTCACATCCGGCTGTAAGATGGATTTCATTTATATTTTCCATGTTCTGACTGTAATGTTTTTTCTGACATGCTTCTATTTCTGGCTAGCGACAGGTGGTATTGCAGTCGTGGAGGGCGATTCCTTGGTGCGAATGGCTGCTGAACTAAAGGCTATTCCGGCACGGGACCGGTCGGCCTCCTTCTTGATTAGGAACGCAACCCTCTTGGAGTATAATTTGATCTTACCGCACCAGTCCGTGGTTAAGCAGAGGGATACGGCTGAGGAGAAGGCCGCTAAAGCTAAGGAGGGGGCTACGGTGAAGAGCGGTAAGAGGGAGCCTTTTGCAGAGCGTCCCGTTGTTGGGGGGAAGAAACTGAAGAAGTCTGATGGCCCTTCTCCAAGTACTTGCCCGACTGTCCTGGAGGAGGAAGATGTAGGAGAGGAGGAAGGAGGCGAAGTTGGAGAAGGGTCAGAGGATGGAGGAGATGGCGACGGTCAGGGTGGTAGTGGCGTTGGTGCCCTAACCTCTGAGCAGGACCTTGAACTGGATGAGGCTCTCCGTCGGGCCTTCGGGGAGTCGGAGGGAGAGTCGGAAACGGAGAAGGCAAAGGAAACCGGCAAAGCTGTGGCTGGCGCTGACCCATCCTCTAAGGGTTCCTCAGCTAGGGTGATTCCGGCGATGCAAGGTGAACTTTTGTCTTCTGCCGATTCCATTTACGATAGGGACTTAGAAATATTTTACGGTTCACTTCCATCCTGGAATGAGATCCAGGACTTATTGCAGTATCCCACTCCTCCGCCGGGTTTGTATAATAGATGTGTCTTCTCACTTTTCTTTCTTTTTAACTTAACACAATTTTTGAACTGTGGATTATTGTATATTCGTAACACTTGTTCTTTATTCCAGGGGCAGGCCAGGTGGTTAAAACGTCGGACGTTCGACACCGCCTTGAACAATTTAAGTCGAGGAGAGCTTCTGCGAAATCCTCTACTGGTCGCACTGGGGATGTAGTCAGTTATCCCCTTCTTCTTAGGGTCATTGAAGAGGGCATTCGGAAAAAGAAGCGGAGCCGTTCCTTATTTGAGTCTTCCCCTGGTTCGCAGCTTCCTACTCAGCCTCCTCGTGATACTACGGAGGAGAGCACGGAGTCCGGCCCCCCTCATCCTCCTTTCAAGAGTCCAATTGTTATCCGTATAAGGCGTCCTGATGTGCCTTGCCCCGTGCCTCGTGACCCTTTTGCCGGTCATCCTGATTTAGATCCAAGCTTTCAGGATATCTCATTTGATGAGGCCACGGGCGAGCACCTCCTTCCCCGCAATCCCATGGTACGAGTGCTGGACGAGGCCAAGTCTTTAGATCTTGATTTGCTTACTACACGGGTAGTCACCATGGGGGACGAGGCCAAGGCTAATTTCGATCGGGTGGCCGCAGAGACCAAGAAGTTAATGGAGCATCATGCTAAATTGGTCAAGGCCGGGGAAGAGATTGGGAGTGCTAATATTCGGTTGAGGTTAAAGGTTGCCGATCAGGCCAAGCAGCTTGCCGATCAAGCCATCCAGATTTCTCAGCACGAGGAAGCCTCCAGGCGGCTGAAAGAGACTATGGAGAAGGCTAGTAGGGCGGAATTACGGAAGATGGAGGTCGCCTGCAGGGAACGGATTAACATGGCCATTACGACAGTGGACGAGGTTCGAAATGCGAATCTCGAGCGGGTAGAGGAGTTGTCTGGGAGGCTTGAGGCTGCGGAGATGGCTCAGGCCGAGTTGAAGGAGGAGATGGAGGAAATGAGGAGGTCCCTCAAGTTAAAGGAGGAGGAAATGAGGAGGTCTCTCCAGGCTGACTGCTTGAGATACCAATCAGAGAGGGATGTCGCCGTCGCCAAGTTGCAAGCTTCCGAGGCCCGGGTGAGGGAGTTTGAGGAGAATGAGGGGATGATGGATGAGATGCTGCAGGACATGTACTTCCACACTTGGAAGGAGGGCGGCTTGTCTTGTATGGACGATTACCCTCGGGTCATGGCCAAGTTGTATCTCCAGGCTTTAGAGGAGGCCAGGGTGAATGCGGGTAAGGAAGGCGGAGAGGCTTTCAATTTGGATGCGGTCACTGCTCAGTTCTCGAAGGAGGAGCAAGCGGCGGTGAAGGAGGGGATGCGGCTGCATGCTGCAGAGGAAGCGGGCGTGCAGTTGGAGGATGAGGATCAAGCGGCGGGCGATGGTGAGTTATTCTTCTCTTTTTCTTTTCTTTCTGTGTTTCCACAACTTGATCGTCCATCGTTCGTTTAATGAATTCCTCTTCTGAATTGGACAGGTGGAACTTCTGATCCACATGCTGGGGGCTCTGATCCTGCGGCTAAGTAGACTTGGGAAGTTGGTGATGGAGTGTGGATGCAGCTGCCACCTTTTTATTTCTTTTTATCACTGTTTACGTTAGTCATTGATATGCGACTGTAATAATATTATTTGCAAAGAATAACTTCGTGTGATTTTATAATATAAGCTGATTTTGTTATGTTTGAATGTTGTTGTCATCTTGATGTGCTGCGTGAGAAGTATAACTATGTGTATGCCTGTGATTCTAGTTGTGTTTGATGTTAAGTTTTTGCTTGAAATATAATTTCATGTTTTGCAATGTTATTGTACGAACAAGCTATAATTACGTATTTATGTACAAGAAAAGAGAGTACCGCCCTTCATGTTTTATTCACAGGCAGTAGCTTTGAGTGTCTTGTGTAACTGTTCACGGATATAGCTGAGTACCCTGCGACCCAGTATGCAGGCTTAGATTCTCATGAGTGAATGCTTCATATTTGGTTTCCTGTACTTTAGAGTTCGTTATACGGGATAGGAGAAAAGTATTTAAATGAAATGGAAATATAGTAAAAGTAAAACTTCCAGTCACGGAAGGCCGTCGATGTGCTTAAGTTCGTGGCAAACGGGTTTTGTAGTCACTTTCCCTAGCTGTGGGTCTTGGAGACATTTGTCACCCATCTTACGCCTCCGCGGGAAGTTTTCTTTTTTACCACAGCCGCACTTAAGACACATCGGAGCCGAGATCGCGCACGGTAACTACCCGAACCATTATGGTCCGTAATCGTGGGTATTATTCGATTTACCGTGGCCGGCTAGCGTGGGTGCCGTTGGCTGTGAACTACCCCTGGCTGGCCACACCTTATGTTGGGGCTTAAAGTAGGTTCACATTTGCCGGCGAGCCGAACGCCGTAATGAGCTGCCATCGGCTATAGTCGGCGTTTATGATGACTTATAATCGGCTCATTACAGTTGGCTTTGAGGGCAGGCGCGCAATGAGTTAACCCGCAGCAGAGGGATGCTGGAGCAAAAGTGTCTCATTGGCGAGTGCATAGAATCGTAGCGTACCTGTTAGGCCTAGTCCAGATGAGGCCGCGGTGCGTCTTGAATGGAGATGCCATAGGATTTTGTTCAACAGAAAGGGATAAAACTTAACAAGTAGCCAAGACATAAAGGAACAAGTTAAAAAGAGACAAGATTTTTTAAAGTGGTTCGGCACGAAAATGCCTACGTCCACTGATTCTCTTTGTTAATTCACTTCATATGGGCAGTACAAGTTAAGAAAAGTATCGACGGAGGTGTCGGATGTTCCATGCCCTCTGGAACACCTCTCCGTCCACTTTTGACAAAATGTAAGCTCCGTTGTGGAGATCTTTATGAATTACATATGGTCCGTCCCAGATGGGGTCTAGTGCCCCGGGGCGCGGAAAGATTCGCCTGAGGACAAGATCTCCTTCTTGTAAGCTGCGATGCTTGACTTTGGAATTGTATAGTGCTGCCACTTTTTGTTTGTGAGCTGCTGCTTTGAGTGCTGCATCGTTTCTCCTTTCCTCAATCAGATCCAAAGACATAAGGAGGAGTTCTTCGTTTTCTTCTGGGTTGTAGTGGATCCTACGGTGGGAAGGGACAATAGTCTCAACTGGGAGCATTGCCTCCATCCATATGCCAAAGAGAAAGGAGTATGTCCCGTTGATGTTCTGAAAGACGTGCGGTATGCCCATAGTGCCGTAGGAAGTTCGTCCACCCAAGCGCCTTTTGACTTTTCGAGTTTCTTCTTGATTAGGGTTTTGAGAATTTTGTTGACAGCTTCGACTTGTCCGTTTGCCTGAGGATAAGCTACTGATGAGAAGCTTTTATGAATTCCATGCTCTTGGCACCAGTCGGCAAATTCTTCGCTGTCAAATTGGAGTCCGTTGTCTGATACGATCTTGAGTGGGACTCCATACCTGCACAGAATATTTTTGATCAAGAAGTTGATAACTTTTGCTGAAGATATTTTATTTAGAGGTTCCGCTTCCACCCATTTGGTGAAATAATCGACTGCCACTATAGCATATTTGGCTCCGCCTCGGCCCATCGGCAGTTCGCCAATTAAGTCAATTCCCCATACAGCAAAGGGCCAAGGGCTGGTTATTTGAGTAATCTCATTTGTGGGCAATCGAGGAATCTTGGCAAATTTCTGACATCTGTCGCATTTCTTAACGAAGTCTAGGGCATCTTTGTTTAGTGTGGGCCAGTAATATCCATATCGGAGTATCTTTCTTGCCAAAGTCTGCCCTCCAGTGTGATCTCCGCATCCTCCCTGATGGATGTTTGATAAGATCTCCTTGGCTTCCCTTCCAGCGACACATCTCAATAAGGGGCTAGAGAAGCCACGCCGATAGAGGATGCCTTCTTGTATTGTGTAGTGGGGAACTTTCCTCAAGATCCTCTTGGCTTCGTCACGCCTGTCGGGTAGTGTGCCATCTTGCAAATATTTCCGGATAGGAGTCATCCAGGTTCCTTCTTCGATTGCAGTTATCAGATTCACTTGTTCGAAACTTGGGGCTAGCTGCCTTGAGATGCCAAGTGCTCCGGAAATGTTGCTATTCTTCATACTAGCTTGCTTTGCAAGTTCATCTGCCTCTTGGTTTTCTTCTCGAGGAATGTGTTTGATTAGATAGTGGTCCAATTGATCGAGCAGCAGTTTGGTTTTCTTTAGGTAGGCTGTGAGCCGTTCTCCTCGAGTTCTGGAATTCTCTTAGTACCTGCTTTACGATAAGCTGAGAATCACTATGAAGACATAAGGAATTGACTCCAACTTCTAGGGCAAGTTCCAATCCCGCTATTACTGCTTCATATTCAGCATCGTTGTTAGTGGCCATGAACTCCAACCTTAATGCATAGTACAACTTTCTTCCCCTGGGGGTGATGATCACAATACCTGCCCCCGAGCCTTGTTCGTTCGATGCTCCATCTACAAAGAGGTTCCACTTGATGTTTTTTGCTACTTCGGATTGTTCCTTGCCTTCGTTGGTAGTGAATTCGGCAATGAAATCGGCCATGGCTTGTCCTTTGATAGCGGTGCGAGGATGGTAGGTGATATCATACTGACTTAGTTCGATGCACCATTTGAGGAGTCGCCCAGAAGTGTCAGGACGATGGAGCACTTGTCTTAGCGGTTGATCGGTTAGAACCCTGATGGAGTGAGACTGGAAGTAGTGTCGCAGTTTTCGTGACGCGATCAATAAACAATATGCTAATTTCTCAAGTTTAGGATATCTGGCCTCTGCCCCCGTAAATCTCTTACTTACAAAGTAAACCGAGAGTTGTGTGCGGTCTTCTTCTCTTACCAAGGCGGCGCTTAGAGCATGAGATGATACAGCGAGGTATAGGTATAACACTTCACCTTCATTTGGAGTTGAGAGTACTGGTGGTCTCTGAAGGTGTTCGATTAGGTTGAGGAAGGCTTTTAAGCATTCATCGGTCCACTCGAACCTCCCTTTGTCTTTCTTGAGAGCCTCGAAGAAAGGGACACACTTGTCAGTTGCCTTAGAAATGAATCTGCTTAGGGCGGCCACCTTTCCGTTTAGGCTCTGCATTTCCTTTCGAGTGGAAGGTACCTTTATTTCTTTTAGATCATGGATTTGTTCAGGGTTTGCTTCGATTCCTCTGGCGTGGACGATAAATCCTAAGAATTTTCACGATGATACTCCGAAGGAGCACTTTAGAGGATTCAGCTTCATTCCATATCGGCGAAGTACCTGAAACATCTCGCCCAGATGGCTTACATGGTCGTCGGCTTTCCTGGACTTTACCAACATGTCATCCACATACACTTCCATAGTTCGTCCTATTAGTTCTGCGAACATCTTGTTGACGAGGCGCTGATAGGTAGCTCCAGCATTTTTGAGTCCAAAAGGCATGACATTGTAACAATATAATCCGCGGTCAGTGATGAAGCTAGTGTGGTCTTGATCGGGAGCATGCATGGGAATCTGGTTATATCCGGAGTATGCATCCATAAAAGATAGGAGTTCGTGCCCGGCTGTGCTGTCTACAAGTTGGTCAATTCGGGGAAGTGGGAAGCAATCTTTTGGGCAAGCGTCATTCAGATTGGAGAAGTCAATACATGTTCGCCACTTTCCATTGGCCTTTTTTACTAGCACTGGGTTAGCGATCCATTCTGGGTAGATGGCTTCCCGTATGAAGCCATTAGCAAGTAAATTCTTTACTTCCTCATCAAGGGCTGCTGATCACTCTGCCCCCATGCTCCTCTTTTTCTGCTTTACTGGTACCTTGGTGGGATCGATGTTCAGCATGTGGCATGCTATGTCTGGGGAGATTCCTGTCATATCGGCATGGGTCCACGCAAATACATCTAAGTTGTGGCGGAGAAAGTCAATGAGTTGATCTTTCAATTCCGTTTTTAGCTGAGATCCGATTTTTAATAGTCTACTTGAATCGTGCTCATCTACAGATACGAATTCCATAGCCTCTGCAGGCTCGGCGGTAGCCTCCTCCTCTTTATCCCTAGGGTCTAGTTCATTGAAGGGATCGCTTGTGTACCGAAGAGGAGGGGCTTTCTTTAGTTGCTATGCTTCTAAACTTTACATGCAGAGAGTAGTCTCTGCATCTTTTCCTTTATTCTTTCTGCGGTTATTGCGAAGTTCAGTTACGTAGCAGTCCCGGGCAGCGTCTTGATCTCCTTCTACTTCTCCTACTCCATTGTCTGTTGGAAATTTCATCTTCAGGCACCAGGGGGCTAAGACAATTTGGAAGTCAGACAAGGCTGGTCTTCCCAAGAAGGCGTTGTAAGCCGAGTGGTTTTCTATTAGTACGAACGTTTGTTTTCGCACAACGGAGCGGGGATGACTTCCTATTTCGACGAAGAGGTCTAGTTGCCCGAGGGGCATTTTTGCATCTCCAGTGAAACCGTGCAGTGGTTTGTCACAGGGGGACACATCCTTCATTGATAACTTCATTTTGTCGAAAGCATGCTTGAATAGGATATTTACGGAGCTTCCTGTGTCTATTAGAATCCAAAAAACTTTAGCTGGACCGAACCAGGCAGAGATGACCATAGGATCCATATGGGGGTACTGTCTTCCCTCCAAATCACGCCTACTGAATATGATGTCATCATTCTCTTTTCGTTTCGGGTGGCGTTCTTCCGTAATGGAGTTAACATAGCCTTTTGCATTTCTAAGCGACTTGCCGTACCTTTCCATTTCTGCCCAACTTCTGTCGGCGATGTGAGGTCCTCCCGAGATGGTAAGGACCACTATCTTCTCTTGACTAGAGCCACTGGTGTTGTGATTGTTGCGGTTCCCTCCGCCTACTTTTGGGAGGGGTTGCTTTGAGTTCTCATTGACAGGAGTTGGAGTCCTGTTCTGACCCTTCACATAGCGTTCCAGTCTTCTTCTTCTAATGTGTTCTTCGATCAAGTCCCGAAGATGGTGGCATTCATTGGTGTCATGTCCGTGGGATTCGTGGAAGCGACAGAACTTTCCAGACTTGAGTGCGTTATCTGATTCTTTCTTGTGCGGGGGCGCTTGTATCCGAGTTCGCCCTGAGTGGCTAGGAAGATGTTTTCGATTGTTTCATTCAAAGGAGTGTAGGAGTCAAATCTTGGTCCTGGTCGATATTGGCGCTTTTCAACCTTCCTACCCCCGGCATTGTCTCTAGATTCATTTCTTCGAGCGTCCTTAGCCGCAGTGGGAACCTTGTCCTGAACTGTCTTACCTTGTTGTCCTGACTGCCTCTCAGTGGCGGCGTCTTCAAGTCTCATATACTTTCCTGGTTCATGGAAGAAATCAGGCAAGGTAGCTGGTTTTTCCTTAGTTAATCTTCTGGAAAACTTGGTATCTGGGTGTACACCACTACAGAGGGCCATTAGGGTGAGCTTTTCATCGGCGTCTTGAACTGCGGCCGCTGCGGCGTTGAACCGGGTTAGATATTGTTGCAGTGTTTCTCCGGATTTCTGTTTGACATTGGATAGAGAATAAGCATCCTTGGGTTGTTCCACATGGATGCGGAACTGGCTAATAAACCTTTCCTTCAACATTTCCCATGAGCTGATGGATCCTTGGGGTAGATGGCAGAACCAGGAGGTAGCTAGGTCTGCTAGGAATAGCGGAAAGCATTTGCACAATACCCCTTCTGTTGCTCCACTCATGAGCATATGCTGGGTGTATCTCTGTAAGTGTACGATGGGGTCAGAAGTTCCTTTGTAAGGTTCCATGGTTGGCATTTTCCATTCCTGGGGAGTGATGGCAGTTTCGATATTTCGGGTAAAGGGGCTGGTGACCCTAGCGCCTATTCCTCGGTCCCTTTGTTCCCGTTGGACACATTCTCTGAATAATCGTGCCATTCGTTTGTCAGAATTTGGAGCGGACAAAAATGAGCTTGGCTCTTCCCTGTGGGATCTATCTCGTCCAGATGACCTGTAGGGATGGTACAGTCTATCACTTCTAGCATTATCCAGTGGTTGTCTCTGGCTGCTCGGATGCACGCTAGGACCAGCTACAGTTGCCCCCTGCCTTGATCTTCCCCTGTGGGGCTCTGTTTCGTGCATATCCATGGGGTCAACTTCGGGCTGGGTCCTGGCTCGGCTCCGTTCAGCGGGATTTCTATGATTAGGTGGCATGATTGGCTCAGCTACATCTGACCCTCGCCTGGTGCCTCCCCCGCTGGGTTCGGTTCCAAGGGCTTCCTCGAGCCGGAATTCGGGCTGAGTCCGGGCGCGGCCCCTATCATTGTTGTTTCTGTTGATAGCTTCTTCGAAGAGGGAAGACCTTTGTTGCCTCCGAGATCCTCCAGATTGAGATTCACCCCATGATTCAGTGCTGCGGTTGGATTCTTCGACATCTCTTAAGCGTGACATGAGTTGGTTCACCAAAGCCTCTTGTTGGGATGCGAAGCGGTTAGTCACATCCATCACAACTCTGTCTAGATCTGCTCTAGTGATTGCTGCCGGTTGTTCCGCGGCAGGGGCTGTTGGAATTGCTTGATCTTCATGTGGCACTGCTGCTGTAGTGGGATGGTTCTCTTGATCTGGATCCACTGGATTTGGAGCACTGCTGGTTGCAGCGTTCTTTCCCTTGTTGGCGTCTTTTCTTGGTCTGGAAGTCATGTTTCCTAGGCAGTGAAGGGTGCTATTGGGAAAGAAGGTTGAATGAGGGAAGCTGAAGCCTGAGTTCAATTCTCAGTGAAAGCACCAAAAATGTTTGCACAAAAAATGGACAAACACCTCCAAGTCGTATTATTTAGTTGATTATATGTGATTTTAAATGGTTTGGATGAGTGATGTAAATATGAAAAAAGTAGGGGCTGAAATGTAAAAGACACACAAATTTTATAGTGGTTCGGCCTGAATGTGCCTACGTCCACTTTATATGTTATTATCTTCTTTCTTTCAGATTACAAGTACAATGCTTCGTATACAAGTATATGAAAGTAGTTTGAAAGTTCCTTCCTTGCTTGAGCTCTCAAACTTGTTGCCATTGTTGTACCCCTGCCCCTCTATTTATAGAATGAGGTAGGGGGCAGGGGCCTTGGAGGTATATAGCTGCTGGTGGGCCCGGGCTGAGATAATCTGGACTGGCAATCATCTGGTTCGGCGAGGCTTCATTCGGCTGTGCTTAGAGAAGTTGGAGTTTAGTTTGGACATGGTGGTTCGGTATTGGAGTTGTAGAGGTGGTTCGGTGTTGGAGTTGTAGAGGTGGTTCGGTATTGGAGGTCCGGTGATAGTGGGGAGAGACGTTGGTTCGGTTGTGGCTTGGACTGGTGGTGATTGGTCCGGTATCAACCTCGCTCGGTAGTGTATTGGAGAGGCTGGTCCGGTGGACCTGGACCGGTGAAGTCTGGTTCGGCAGGAACTTATGCCGAATGTGGTGATGGTTGTGCCTTGCCGAATGGACATAGCCGAATGGACTATAAGCTGGGCTTGCCGAATGACCTCTGGTTCGGTGTGAATTGGAGATGCCGAATGAAGGGGCCGAATGGAGGCTTGGGGCCGAATGTGCTTCTTCATGGAGAATGTTGGATGGACTTCTAGGTTAGTATTGAGCTTCTTGGCTGTCGAATGAAGTGGAGGTTGCGAGACCGGGTGAAACTGCGACTTCTCGGTCTCGAGATTTTCTGGGTGAGAATTCGCCCAACACGTATGACATTTAGAAATGGGTGCATGGATTTGAAACAGTGCAGTACCATGGTGCACCACTCTCCAGCGATGGTAAATCATAGACCAGCCGCGGGAATTCCGTTTTACAGAAAAAATCCACGTGACGAAAAAACGAAGGGTAAAAAACTTCCATGACCCGATTGAGGTTCGGATAGGATTTTTGGGTATGAAACTAACCAGTGACGGCTGAAAGCGGTCACAGCTGTAGAACTCACAAATATCTTCGTTTTGACTGGTTGTGGCTCCCGTAACTCTAAACGAGCCAAGAGTTATGGCCCTCCGAAGAATCGATATCCACAGGGTGCAACATCTACGGTGCAAGGTGCAACATCCGTCCAAAATGACGAAACAGTGCCGTACGAACTTTAGAAATGGGTGCATGGATTGGAAACGGTGCAGTACCACGGTGCACCACTCTCCAGCGATGGTAAATCATAGACCAGCCACAGGAATTCCCTTTTACAGAAAAAATCCACGTGACGAAAAAACGAAGGGTAAAAAACTTCCATGACCCGATTGAGGTTCGGATAGGATTTTTTGGGTATGAAACTAACCAGTGACGGCTGAAAGCCGTCATAGCTGTAGAACTCACAAATACCTTCGTTTTGACTGGTTGTGGCTCCCGTAACTCTAAACGAGCCAAGAGTTACGACCCTCCGAAGAATCGATATCCATAGGGTGCAACATCTACGGTGCAAGGTGCAACATCCGTTCAAAATGACGAAACAGTGCCGTACGAGCTTTAGAAATCGGTGCATGGATTGGAAACAGTGCTGTACCATGGTGCACCACTCTCCAGCGATGGTAAATCATAGACCTGCCATGGGAATTCCCTTTTACAGAAAAAAATCCACGTGGCGAAAAAACGAAGGGTAAAAAACTTCCATGACCCGATTGAGGTTCGGATAGGATTTTTTGGGTATGAAACTAACCAGTGACAGCTGAAAGTCATCATAGCTGTAGAACTCACAAATACCTTCGTTTTGACTGGTTGGGGCTCCCGTAAATCTAAACGAGCCAAGAGTTACGGCCCTCCGAAGAATCGATATCCATAGGGTGCAACATCTACAGTGCAAGGTGCAACATCCGTTCTGTGACGACCGCCCATGACTCCCGCACCAAAACAAGGGAAACGTGCGCTGAAAGGTGTGCAAGGCAGCCATGGACGATAGTCGGGGTAAAATAAAATCGCAGAATCTCTATCGTAGTTCACAGCGCATGGATAAAATACAATAGAGAAACATATAGTGAAGCCTCATAACAGAAAATCATCATATAAGCATCATAGTAGTTTTATACAATCATCTCAATAAATCCATACATCAAGACCTCACTACAAAACACTCATCAAATACAGCAGCGGATACCCAGTACATATAGGAAAATAATATGCATAGCCTCCTGCTCGTCTTCGTCATCATCAGCGGAGAACTCTAAGCACAGCACCTGTCACCTGCTACCTAGTCTGCCCATCCCAACATGGATGAACAGCCCAAGGTAATAAGAGGAGACATAAAACCTTGAGTCAGACAAAGTCTTAGTGAGCAGTAAATTAACTATCAAACATACCAAAAGAGCATAAGGGATAAAAGGAATAGGAACCAAACCATCCCACTCCACCTCTTTCTACAGTGATAGCCCCCAGACACACACTAAAGAGAAGCAAGCATAACATAGCAGATAATTAAAATAAAGCAATAACCACTCGAGTCAAGGACGATGCTTTCTAAATACAAACCCCCAAGGCCTAAACCAAGATCAGATAAGCACCCAGAAAACACCGCTCTTGAGACCGAATGATAATACAACCAAACATCCATGACTCTGGCTATCACTATTATCATTGCCATGATTCCACCGTTAGTTGAATGACCATCCGTCAAGGGCTAATGGTAACCCCGGTTCTAGCCATAACTCCGCACGTCATCGTGACCCGTGCCTAAGCCAAACGCATCAGCCCAGATTACTAGCACGTCATCGTGACCCGTGCCTGGAACGTCATCGTGACCCGTTCCAACGTACCCTTGCTTTGAGTATGCTAGGACCTTCAACAACGATGAGATCTTAGCCTCCTAGTCATCCTCCTCGACGACTATTTCCATACTAGCTCAAGCGCCTCTCAAGCTAACCATTATCCACCCCAACCCGGACCGCATCACCGAGTTATAACTTTGCACGTCATCATGACCCGTGCTTGGAACGTCTTCGTGACCCGTCCCATCACAACATATGTCTTGCCTCATCACATCATAGCAAAGTCTCTCATCTTGGAACGTCATCATGACCCGTCCCATCTCAACATAAGCCTTGCCTCATCACATCATAGCAAAGTCCCAACTCAATCATGCTTTGCCTTCTCGCATCATGGCAAGATCCCACATCCTCGAATCCATCCATATGAGCTTCCCCATCCGCTTCATATGCTACAGGCAGCTTCCACCATTCAAGAGCCTTTTCCACTTAGCTTTTGAATCATCTCGAACCATCTTGTTCCAAATCAACCATTAGCTAACTTGAAACAATCCAAATCAATCATCAATACAAACAATCAAGCATTCAAACAAGATCTAACAAGTAATATCAACAATAATGGCAATTTCGTAAATAAACGAGAAAAAGTCCAACATGCATGATTCATAGGTTTTTAGCATAGATCTATCAAATATAAAACATGGGTTTTATCTATAATACTTATTAAATGAACTTGCATAAGTAAACATCTTCAAAAGTGATGGATCTACATGCAGACTTTAGGAAAATGCGAGAAAACACTATCTTAAACACATAAACAAGCCACCGATCCAATATACTCCTTTGGGTCCGCGTGAGAGATAACCACCACTCACCAAATCACCCAAACACTCCAAGAACAACACGCTTCAGATCTGGACAGCGGAGATCAAGGTTTGATCCGGCAATATCTCGCTCAAATCGACGAATTCTAGCTCGAACGGATGAAGATCTTCAACTTTGGCACTTGGATCTTCGATCTCGATCTTCGATCTTGGATGGATGTTAGAATTAGATTGGAATGGAGAAAAGAAGATGAAGAAATGTTGTAGACGAGTCTTCAAAATGGCAGCACTTCGTCGCTTCAAAAACCGGTGCCAAAAAGTGAGCCGAACCCCTCTATTTATAGGCTGGATCCCCCATGAGTCGTCGCCCATAACTCGGCCTCGAGTCATCTCCTGAGTCGCCCCCGACTTACCCCATGCCGACTCACGACCTAAGCAACCCCAACGACCTATCCCTAGCCGACTCAACACCATAGCTCGTATGCGACTCAAAACATACACGCCCTAAGACACAAGCCTTCTAACGACTCATCATACCAAGACACCAGGTCATACGACTCATCCTATATGCGACTCAACGCATGTGCCCAACCTACGACTCAACCAGGGTGCCGACTTAACTACATACGACTCATCAACTTAGCCGACTCACGACTCAAGACTCACCAGATAACCGTCCTAGTCCTAAGTCGTACAACGACTCAACAACCCTGCCGACCTAAGTCCTAGCCGACTCAACATAAGTCGGTCACTATGAGTCGGTCATATCCTTAAGTCGCCTAAACTCCTTGAGTCGGTCCCTATGAGTCGCTCACCACCTTGACTCGCTTACGGCTTATCCCCTCAAGTCGCTCCACACACTAACTCGTCCCAGTCTTGAGTCGTAACTCCTATGACACGGTCAAACGACTTAACTATGAGTCGGCCCTCTATGAGTCGGTCGCGACTCATCACTTAACACATGAGTTATCTCCCAATACGACTCAGGCTAGGAACACCACAAACAACACTAACGACCTGTAAATTCTACGATCCATTGACACGTAAAATACGGGTCGTTACATTCTCTCCCCCTTAGGAATTTCGCCCCCGAAATTCCAAGCAAACAACAGCAATTACAATTATTCCGCATGCCTACCATCCATAGCAATCAACAAACCATGCATCCAATTCTAACCTAGCATGCAGAATTCTAAGACTTAGGACAAGATACAAATTCATGAGATGTCACGACACTTTAGGGCCATACCTTGAAGAGTCCGGGATGAGCTGCCTTCATCCTCTCTTCCTCCTCCCATGTACAGTCGTTAACATCATCACTCCATTGTACCTTGAGCAACGTAATCGTCTTCCTCCTAAGCTGTTTCGTATCGGTTTCAACAATACGAAGCGGCTTACGAGGTTTCGTAACCACGGGGTCAACCTCTAAGTCTTCACAGCTATCAGCAGAAACCACTGTAGTTGGGTCTTGCACATACTTCCGTAGATACGATACATGAAAAACATTTTGCACACCCGCCATCTTTTCCGGTAACTCCAGTCTATAAGCGAGCTTTCCAATTCGCTCGATAATCGGGAATGGTCCAACAAATCTTGGAGTCAACTTTCCTTTGTTCCCGAATCTAACAACATTCTTCAATGGAGAAATCTTCACAAAAACCATATCGCCCATATCGAATTCCAAATCCTTTCGACGATTGTCGTCATAACTTTTCTGACGATCTTGGGCTGCTTTCATTCTTCGCCGAATGATCTCTATACAATCCGAAGTCTGTCGAATCATCTCTGGCCCAAGTATCAGCTTTTCTCCAGTTTCTATCCAACATGTCGGAGAGTTACACGGTCTTCCATATAATGCCTCATATGGTGCCATACCAATACTCGACTGATAACTGTTATTATATGCAAACTCCACCAAATGAAGGTAATCTTCCCATGATTCTCCGAAGTCCAAAACACATGCTCTAAGAAGATCTTCCAAAACTCGGTTGACTCTCTCAGTCTGGCCATCTGTTTGAGGGTGATAAGCTGTACTCAAACACAACTCGGTTCCCAAAACTTCCTGGAAGCTCTTCCAAAATCTACTAGTGAACAATGGATCTCGATCGCTCACTATACTCTTCGGAACACCATGGAATCGAACAATACACTTCACATACAGCTCAGCCAACTTTGATGCAGTCCTAGTCGATCGAACTGGAATGAACCTTGCACTCTTGGTCAAACGATCTACTATGACACAAATCCCTTCATTCCCTGCTCTTGTTCTAGGTAGACCATCGATAAAATCCATCGACACTTGCTCCCACTTCCATGTGGGAACCTCTAATGGCTGAAGTAATCCACTGGGCTTCTTCTGCTCAGCTTTCACCAACTGGCAGTTCATACATTTGGAAATAAAATTTCCAACATCCTTCTTCATACCTTCCCAGTAGTAGACTCTCTTCATATCCCGATACATCTTATTTCCACCTGGATGAATCGTCAACTTCGAGTGATGACTTTCCCTCAGAACTTCATCTCTCAATCCATCTATATCGGGAACAACCAATCGTCCTTGCTTTCAAAGCCAACCCTCTCTATCGACCTCGAATCCTTTATCCTTCTCTGGTTCCAATCCAGATTCCAAATCACGAATAATCTTGACAAGCTTATCATCTCTCTTTTGGCTCTCGCCAATCCTTTCTACAAGAATAGGCCTTATCGATAAGTTTGCCAATATCTCAGGTTCCAATTCACATCTAGGCCTGAAATCAAACCCAGCCAAATACTCGAGACTCTTCCATTCCGAAAACATGGCTCCCAAACCTGCATGTCTTCGACTTAACGCATCAGCCACTGCGTTACCTTTTCCCGGATTATAGGCTATACCAAAATCATACGATGCTAGGAACTCTAGCCACCTTTGCTGTCGAAGATTCAAATCCTTTTGGGAGAACAGATACTTCAACGACTTATGATCTGTAAACAGCTCAAATCGAACTCCCAATAGATAATGTCTCCACATTTTCAAAGCAAACACAATCGCCGCTAACTCCAAATCATGAGTCGGATAATTTCTTTCGTGCGGCTTCAGTTGTCGACTAGCATACGCAACAACCTTATCTCTCTGCATTAGCACTGCTCCAAGCCCAGTGCCACATGCATCGGTGTAAACCACCATCTCATCATTCCCACCAGGAATAGTCAAAACAGGAGCACTTGTCAGTCGCTCTTTCAGGATTACGAAAGCTTGCTCACACTTATCATCCCATCTGAACACTTGGTTCTTCTTCGTCAATCCTGTCAACGGTGCAGCTATCTTGGAAAAGTCTTTAATAAACCGACGATAATATCCTGCTAATCCAAGAAAACTTCTCACATCAGATGCATTCTTAGGTCTAACCCAATCCTGGATCGCTGCCACCTTAGCGGGGTCAACCGCTATTCCATTTCCAGAGATAACATGGCCTAAGAACCTCACTTCACTCTTCCAGAAGTGACACTTCGAAAACTTAGCCTTCAGCTGATGTTTCCGCAAGATTTCCAAAACAATCCTCAAGTGCGTCTTGTGCTCTTCCTCAGTTCTGGAATAAATCAGAATATCATCCACGAACACAAGCACGAACTTATTCAACTGATCTCTGAACACTCTATTCATAAGATCCACAAAATATGCTGGTGCGTTAGTCAATCCAAACGGCATTACCAGCCACTCATAAAACCCGGATGGTGTCCTGAAAGCAGTCTTCGGCACACTATCCTTTGCCACTCTCAACTGGTGAAATCCCGTTGCCAAATCCATCTGAGAAAACACCTTAGCCTCGTGAAGCTGATCAAACAAGTCATCTATTCTCGGCAATGGATACTTGTTCTTCCTAGTCACCTTATTCAGCTCACGATAATCCACACACAACCTCAACGATCCATCCGCTTTGGTTGCGAACACAACGGGCGCACCCCATTCGGACACACTTCTCCGAATGAATCCTTTCCGCAAAAGGTCATCAACTTGCACCTTCAGCTCTTGCTGCTCCCTCGGTGCCATCCGCCTAAGAGGCATCACAACAGGTCTGGCTCCCTCAAATAGATCGATACGAAACTCGATCTCCCTATGCGGCGGCAACCCTTTGACTTCGTCAAAGACATCCTCAAATCCATTCACAATAGGCATTGATGACAGTCCATCCCGTGGAACAACCAGCGAATACATGAAGCTCATGAAGACGCCTTCCTCATGCTTACATCGTATCACAACCTTTCGCCCATCCACATTCCCGACTGTCACCTCCAGCCTCTCATAATCAATCCTAGCCGCATACTTTCTAAGCCAGTCCATACCCAAAATAATTCCGAACCCCGCAAAGTTCAGAACAAAGCAATCACAAACAAACGAGCAATCATGACTCGACACAACTAGACCACGGCATATCATACACAAACATGACGAACCCCCCACTGGATTAGTCACAACCAATGGCTTATCAACAATATCCGGTTTCAAACCTAACCGGCCTATCAAATCATCACAAACAAAAGAATGCGACGCTCCAGTATCAAACAACACTCTAACTGGAACACCACAAATGGAAAGAGTACCTTGAACCACCACACTCTTCCCCTTCTCTTCAGCAGTAGGAACTCTTGAAGACGACGACACAGCTTCCAAAGCATAAGCTTGCACAACCTGCCTGTCTTTCCTCGGCTCTGGACAGTCCCTCTTGATGTGTCCCAGCTTATCACAGTTGTGGCACTTCAACTGCACCTTTGGATTCTTACAATCCCGGGAGAGATGACCCTTCTGTCGGCAGTTATAGCAGGTCACTTCGCCCTTTGGCTTCTTCTGGCCATCCTTACCTTTCTGTTGTTGCTGCTTCCTCTTCTTATTACCATTCTGCTGTGGTTTAGATCCTTCCCTGGTTACAGCAACAACAGAACTTTCCTTAGGGAACAAACTCTCATGCCTCAAAGCTTTCTCCACAAGCTTCTCAAATGGATCGTCCAGATGATCCACTAACTGCCTTCCCAGATAAGCATCCAGACCAGTCACAAACTTTTCGTTCTTCTGGTAGGGAGAATCAATATACGATCTGGCATACTTAGACAAAGCTTCGAACTCAGAAATATACTCAAGAACAGGCCTCCCACCTTGCTTGAGCTCTACAAACCTCTTGAACAAAGCAGACTTCTGAACAGTGGAGATGAACTTGGCCTCAAATCTGACTTGGAACTGCTCCCAAGTAATCTCTTCTTCTGGTGTATCTATAGTGATTGAATTCCACCAATCAGCAGCTCTTCCCTGAAGCTGTCTCGATGCAAGCTTCCTCTTAGTTGCATCATCAATTCCCAAATCACCAAAAATCCTTCGGCAAGCATCAATCCATCTCTGCACCTCAATAGTCGACTCCGTTCCCAAGAAAGCTTTTCCTCCGAGAGAAATATAATCCTTACAAAGCTTGGCAAAATCCACCGGTCTCGGAGCTTGGACTTGAACTCCCACATCCACAGATGATCCTGAAGCTGGTACCCTCCTCATGATAGAAGTCATCATAGCTTCAAACATAGCTCCGTAATCAACAGCTTCCCTAGCAGCTCGACTATCCCTCGCAGCTTGTCTCTCACTTCGACTCATTCTTAATATCTGTAAAAAGAATGATTAGAACACCTTAAGAAACAACTGCATAAGGAGTTCAAATCCATCTAAACTACTATATTATATATAATAATCATCCATCAAAATACAATTACGTCTCTCATACGTAGTTACGTCAGCGAGCGTTGGCTAAAATCGATTAACCAAAGCTCTGATACCAAATGTGACGACCGCCCATGACTCCCGCACCAAAACAAGGGAAACGTGCGCTGAAAGGTGTGCAAGGCAGCCATGGACGATAGTCGGGGTAAAATAAAATCGCAGAATCTCTATCGTAGTTCACAGCGCATGGATAAAATACAATAGAGAAATATATAGTGAAGCCTCATAACAGAAAATCATCATATAAGCATCATAGTAGTTTTATACAATCATCTCAATAAATCCATACATCAAGACCTCACTACAAAACACTCATCAAATACAGCAGCGGATACCCAGTACATATAGGAAAATAATATGCATAGCCTCCTGCTCGTCTTCGTCATCATCAGCGGAGAACTCTAAGCACAGCACCTGTCACCTGCTACCTAGTCTGCCCATCCCAACATGGATGAACAGCCCAAGGTAATAAGAGGAGACATAAAACCTTGAGTCAGACAAAGTCTTAGTGAGCAGTAAATTAACTATCAAACATACCAAAAGAGCATAAGGGATAAAAGGAATAGGAACCAAACCATCCCACTCCACCTCTTTCTACAGTGATAGCCCCCAGACACACACTAAAGAGAAGCAAGCATAACATAGCAGATAATTAAAATAAAGCAATAACCACTCGAGTCAAGGACGATGCTTTCTAAATACAAACCCCCAAGGCCTAAACCAAGATCAGATAAGCACCCAGAAAACACCGCTCTTGAGACCGAATGATAATACAACCAAACATCCATGACTCTGGCTATCATTGTTATCATTGCCATGATTCCACCGTTAGTTGAATGACCATCCTTCAAGGGCTAATGGTAACCCCGGTTCTAGCCATAACTCCGCACGTCATCGTGACCTGTGCCTAAGCCGAACGCATCAGCCCAGAGTACTAGCACGTCATCGTGACCCGTGCCTGGAACGTCATCGTGACCCGTTCCAACGTACCCTTGCTTTGAGTATGCTAGGACCTTCAACAACGATGAGATCTTAGCCTCCTAGTCATCCTCCTCGACGACTATTTCCATACTAGCTCAAGCGCCTCTCAAGCTAACCATTATCCACCCCAACCCGGACCGCATCACCGAGTTATAACTTTGCACGTCATCATGACCCGTGCTTGGAACGTCTTCGTGACCCGTCCCATCACAACATATGTCTTGCCTCATCACATCATAGCAAAGTCTCTCATCTTGGAACGTCATCATGACCCGTCCCATCTCAACATAAACCTTGCCTCATCACATCAAGGCAAAGTCCCAACTCAATCATGCTTTGCCTTCTCGCATCATGGCAAGATCCCACATCCTCGAATCCATCCATATGAGCTTCCCCATCCGCTTCATATGCTACAGGCAGCTTCCACCATTCAAGAGCCTTTTCCACTTAGCTTTTGAATCATCTCGAACCATCTTGTTCCAAATAAACCATTAGCTAACTTGAAACAATCCAAATCAATCATCAATACAAACAATCAAGCATTCAAACAAGATCTAACAAGTAATATCAACAATAATGGCAATTTCGTAAATAAACGAGAAAAAGTCCAACATGCATGATTCATAGGTTTTTAGCATAGATCTATCAAATATAAAACATGGGTTTTATCTATAATACTTATTAAATGAACTTGCATAAGTAAACATCTTCAAAAGTGATGGATCTACATGCAGACTTTAGGAAAATGCGAGAAAACACTATCTTAAACACATAAACAAGCCACCGATCCAATATACTCCTTTGGGTCCGCGTGAGAGATAACCACCACTCACCAAATCACCCAAACACTCCAAGAACAACACGCTTCAGATCTGGACAGCGGAGATCAAGGTTTGATCCGGCAATATCTCGCTCAAATCGACGAATTCTAGCTCGAACGGATGAAGATCTTCAACTTTGGCACTTGGATCTTCGATCTCGATCTTCGATCTTGCATGGATGTTAGAATTAGATTGGAATGGAGAAAAGAAGATGAAGAAATGTTGTAGACAAGTCTTCAAAATGGCAGCACTTCGTCGCTTCAAAAACCGGTGCCAAAAAGTGAGCCGAACCCCTCTATTTATAGGCTGGATCCCCCATGAGTCGTCGCCCATAACTCGGCCGCGAGTCATCTCCTGAGTCGCCCCCGACTCACCCCATGCCGACTCACGACCTAAGCAACCCCAACGACCTATCCCTTGCCGACTCAACACCATAGCTCGTATGCGACTCAAAACATACACGCCCTAAGACACAAGCCTTCTAACGACTCATCATACCAAGACACCAGGTCATACGACTCATCCTATATGCGACTCAACGCATGTGCCTAACCTACGACTCAACCAGGGTGCCGACTTAACTACATACGACTCATCAACTTAGCCGACTCACGACTCAAGACTCACCAGATAACCGTCCTAGTCCTAAGTCGTACAACGACTCAACAACCCTGCCGACCTAAGTCCTAGCCGACTCAACATAAGTCGGTCACTATGAGTCGGTCATATCCTTAAGTCGCCTAAACTCCTTGAGTCGGTCCCTATGAGTCGCTCACCACCTTGACTCGCTTACGGCTTATCCCCTTAAGTCGCTCCACACACTAACTCGTCCCAGTCTTGAGTCGTAACTCCTATGACTCGGTCAAACGACTTAACTATGAGTCGGCCCTCTATGAGTCGGTCGCGACTCATCACTTAACACATGAGTTATCTCCCAATACGACTCAGGCTAGGAACACCACAAACAACACTAACGACCTGTAAATTCTATGATCCATTGACACGTAAAATACGGGTCGTTACATGTTCAAAATGACGAAACAGTGCCGTACGAGCTATAGAAATGGGTGCATAGATTGGAAACGGTGCAGTACCATGGTGCACCATTCTCCAGCAATGGAAAATCATAGACCAGCAATGGGAATTCCCTTTCACAGAAATAATCCACGTGACGAAAAAACGAAGGGTAAAATACTTCCATGACCCGATTGAGGTTCGGATAGTATTTTTTGGGTATAAAACTAACCAGTGACAGCTGATAGCAGTCATAGCTGTAGAACTCATAGATACCTACGTTTTTACTGGTTATGGCTCCAGTAACTCTAAACGAGCCAAGAGTTACGGCCCTCCGAAGAATCGATATCCATAGGGTGGAACATCTACGGTGCAAGGTGCAACATCCGTCCAAAATGACGAAACAGTGCCGTACGAGCTTTAGAAATGTGTGCATGGATTGGAAACGGTGTAGTACCATGGTGCACCACTCTCCAGCGATGGTAAATCATAGACCAGCCACGGGAATTCCCTTCTACAGAAAAAATCCATGTGACGAAAAAACGAAGGGTAAAAAACTTCCTTGACCCGATTGAGGTTCGGATAGGATTTTTTGGGTATGAAACTAAACAGTGACGGCTGAATGCCGTCATAGCTGTAGAACTCACAAATACCTTCGTTTTGACTGGTTGTGGCTCCCGTAACTCTAAACGCGCCACGAGTTACGACCCTCCGAAGAATCGATATCCATAGGGTGCAACATCTACGGTGCAAGGTGCAACATCCGTTCAAAATGACGAAACAGTGTCGTACGAGCTTTAGAAATGGGTGCATGGATTGGAAACGGTGCAGTACCATGGTGCACCACTCTCCAGCGATGGTAAATCATAGACCAGCCATGGGAATTCCCTTATACAGAAAAAATCCACGTGACGAAAAAACGAAGGGTAAAAAACTTCCATGACCCGATTGAGGTACGGGTAGAATTTTTTGGGTATGAAACTAACCAGTGACGGCTGATAGCTTTCATAGCTATAGAACTCACAGATACCTTCGTTTTGACTGGTTATGGCTCCCGTAACTCTAAACGAGCCAAGAGTTATGGCCCTCCGAAGAATCGATATCCATAGGGTGCAACATCTACGGTGCAAGGTGCAACATCCGTTCAAAATGACGAAACAGTGCCGTACGACCTTTAGAAATGGGTGCATGGATTGCAAACGGTGCAGTACCATGGTGCACCACTCTCCAGCTGTGGTAAATCATAGACTAGCCATGGGAATTCCCGTATACAGAAAAAATCCACGTGGCGAAAAAACAAAGGGTAAAAAACTTCCATGACCCGATTGAGCTTCGGATAGGATTTTTTGGGTATGAAACTAACCAGTGACGGCTGAAAGCCGTCATAGCTGTAGAACTCACAAATACCTTTGTTTTGACTGGTTGTGGCTCTCGTAACTCTAAACGAGCCAAGAGTTACGGCCCTCCGAAGAATCGATATCCATAGGGTGCAACATCTACGGTGCAAGGTGCAACATCCGTCCAAAATGACGAAACAGTGCCGTACGAGCTTTAGAAATGGGTGCATGGATTGGAAACGGTGCAGTACCATGGTGCACCACTCTCCAGCGATGGTAAATCATAGACCAGCCACGGGAATTCCCTTTTACAGAAAAAATCCACGTGACGAAAAAACGAAGGGTAAAAAACTTCCATGACCCGATTGAGGTTCGGATAGGATTTTTTGGGTATGAAACTAACCAGTGATGGCTGATAGCTTTCATACTTATAGAACTCACAGATACCTTCGTTTTGACTAGTTATGGCTCCCGTAACTCTAAACGCGCCACGAGTTACGGCCCTCCGAAGAATCGATATCCATAGGGTGCAACATCTACGGTGCAAGGTGCAACATCCGTTAAAAATGACGAAACAGTGTCGTACGAGCTTTAGAAATGGGTGCATGGATTGGAAACGGTGCAGTACCATTGTGCACCACTCTCCAGCGATGGTAAATTATAGACCAACCATGGGAATTCCCTTATACGGAAAAAATCCACGTGACGAAAAAACGAAGGGTAAAAAACTTCCATGACCCGATTGAGGTTCGGATAGGATTTTTTGGGTATGAAACTAACCAGTGATGGCTGATAGCTTTCATACTTATAGAACTCACAGATACCTTCGTTTTGACTGGTTATGGCTCCCGTAACTCTAAACGAGCCAAGAGTTATGGCCCTCCGAAGAATCGATATCCATAGGGTGCAACATCTACGGTGCAAGGAGCAACATCCGTCCAAAATGACGAAACAGTGCCGTACGACCTTTAGAAATGGGTGCATGGATTGCAAACGGTGCAGTACCATGGTGCACCACTCTCCAGCTGTGGTAAATCATAGACTAGCCATGGGAATTCCCTTATACGGAAAAAATCCACGTGGTGAAAAAACGAAGGGTAAAAAACTTCCATGACCCGATTGAGGTTCGGATAGAATTTTTTGGGTATGAAACTAACCAGTGATGGCAGAAAGCCGTCATAGCTGTAGAACTCACAAATACCTTCGTTTTGACTGGTTGTGGCTCCCGTAAATCTAAATGAGCCAAGAGTTACGGCCCTCCGAAGAATCGATATCCATAGGGTGCAACATCTACGGTGCAAGGTGCAACATCCGTTCAAAATTACGAAACAGTGTCGTACGAGCTTTAGAAATGAGTGCATGGATTGGAAACGGTGCAGTACCATGGTGCACCACTCTCCAGCGATGGTAAATCATAGACCAGCCATGAGAATTCACTTATACAGAAAAAATCCACGTGACGAAAAAACGAAGGGTAAAAAACTTCCATGACCCGATTGAGGTTCGGATAGGATTTTTTGGGTATGAAACTAACCAGTGACGGCTGATAGCTGTCATAGCTGTAGAACTCACAGATACCTTCGTTTTGACTGGTTATGTCTCCCGTAACTCTAAACGAGCCAAGAGTTATGGCCCTCCGAAGAATCGATATTTATAGGGTGCAACATCTACGTTGCAAGGTGCAACATCCGTCCAAAATGACGAAACAGTGTCGTACGACCTTTAGAAATGGGTGAATGGATTGCAAACGGTGCAGTACCATGGTGCACCACTCTCCAGCTGTGGTAAATCATACACTAGCCATGGGAATTCCCTTTTACAGAAAAAATCCACGTGACGAAAAAACGAAGGGTAAAAAACTTCCATGACCCGATTGAGGTTCGGATAGGATTTTTTGGGTATGAAACTAACCAGTGACGGCTGGAAGCCGTCATAGCTGTAGAACTCACAAATACCTTTGTTTTGACTGGTTGTGGCTCTCGTAACTCTAAACGAGCCAAGAGTTACGGCCCTCCGAAGAATCGATATCCATAGGGTGCAACATCTACGGTGCAAGGTGCAACATCCGTCCAAAATGACGAAACAGTGCCGTACGAGCTTTAGAAATGGGTGCATGGATTGGAAACGGTGCAGTACCATGGTGCACCACTCTCCAGCGATGGTAAATCATAGACCAGCCACGGGAATTCCCTTTTACAGAAAAAATCCACGTGACGAAAAAACGAAGGGTAAAAAACTTCCATGACCCGATTGAGGTTCGGATAGGATTTTTTGGGTATGAAACTAACCAGTGATGGCTGATAGCTTTCATACTTATAGAACTCACAGATACCTTCGTTTTGACTGGTATGGCTCCCGTAACTCTAAACGCGCCACGAGTTACGGCCCTCCGAAGAATCGATATCCATAGGGTGCAACATCTACGGTGCAGGGTGCAACATCCGTTAAAAATGACGAAACAGTGTCGTACGAGCTTTAGAAATGGGTGCATGGATTGGAAACGGTGCAGTACCATGGTGCACCACTCTCCAGCGATGGTAAATTATAGACCAACCATGGGAATTCCCTTATACGGAAAAAATCCACGTGACGAAAAACGAAGGGTAAAAAACTTCCATGACCCGATTGAGGTTCGGATAGGATTTTTTGGGTATGAAACTAACCAGTGATGGCTGATAGCTTTCATACTTATAGAACTCACAGATACCTTCGTTTTGACTGGTTATGGCTCCCGTAACTCTAAACGAGCCAAGAGTTATGGCCCTCCGAAGAATCGATATCCATAGGGTGCAACATCTACGGTGCAAGGAGCAACATCCATCCAAAATGACGAAACAGTGCCGTACGACCTTTAGAAATGGGTGCATGGATTGCAAACGGTGCAGTACCATGGTGCACCACTCTCCAGCTGTGGTAAATCATAGACTAGCCATGGGAATTCCCTTATACGGAAAAAATCCACGTGGTGAAAAAACGAAGGGTAAAAAACTTCCATGACCCGATTGAGGTTCGGATAGAATTTTTTGGGTATGAAACTAACCAGTGACGGCTGAAAGCCGTCATAGCTGTAGAACTCACAAATACCTTCGTTTTGACTGGTGTGGCTCCCGTAAATCTAAATGAGCCAAGAGTTACGGCCCTCCGAAGAATCGATATCCATAGGGTGCAACATCTACGGTGCAAGGTGCAACATCCGTTCAAAATTACGAAACAGTGTCGTACGAGCTTTAGAAATGAGTGCATGGATTGGAAACGGTGCAGTACCATGGTGCACCACTCTCCAGCGATGGTAAATCATAGACCAGCCATGAGAATTCACTTATACAGAAAAAATCCACGTGACGAAAAAACGAAGGGTAAAAAACTTCCATGACCCGATTGAGGTTCGGATAGGATTTTTTGGGTATGAAACTAACCAGTGACGGCTGATAGCTGTCATAGCTGTAGAACTCACAGATACCTTCGTTTTGACTGGTTATGTCTCCCGTAACTCTAAACGAGCCAAGAGTTATGGCCCTCCGAAGAATCGATATTTATAGGGTGCAACATCTACGTTGCAAGGTGCAACATCCGTCCAAAATGACGAAACAGTGTCGTACGACCTTTAGAAATGGGTGAATGGATTGCAAACGGTGCAGTACCATGGTGCACCACTCTCCAGCTGTGGTAAATCATACACTAGCCATGGGAATTCCCTTTTACAGAAAAAATCCACGTGACGAAAAAACGAAGGGTAAAAAACTTCCATGACCCGATTGAGGTTCGGATAGGATTTTTTGGGTATGAAACTAACCAGTGACGGCTGGAAGCCGTCATAGCTGTAGAACTCACAAATACCTTTGTTTTGACTGGTTGTGGCTACCGTAACTCTAAATGAGCCAAGAGTTACGGCCCTCCGAAGAATCGATATCCATAGGGTGCAACATCTACCGTGCAAGGTGCAACATCCGTTCAAAATGATGAAACAGTGTCGTACGAGCTTTAGAAATGGGTGCATGGATTGGAAACGGTGCAGTACCAAGGTGCACCACTCTCCAGCGATGGTAAATCATAGACCAGCCATGGGAATTCCCTTATACAGAAAAAATCCACGTGACGAAAAAACGAAGGGTAAAAAACTTCCATGACCCGATTGAGGTTCGGATAGGATTTTTTGGGTGTGAAACTAACCAGTGACGGCTGATAGCTGTCATAGCTATAGAACTCACAGATACCTTCGTTTTGACGGGTTATGGCTCCCGTAACTCTAAACGAGCCAAGAGTTATGGCCCTCCGAAGAATCGATATCCATAGGGTGCAACATCTACGGTGCAAGGTGCAACATCCGTCCAAAATGACGAAACAGTGCCGTACGACCTTTAGAAATGGGTGCATGGATTGCAAACGGTGCAGTACCATGGTGCACCACTCTCCAGCTGTGGTAAATCATAGACTAGCCATGGGAATTCCCTTTTACAGAAAAAATCCACGTGACGAAAAAACGAAGGGTAAAAAACTTCCATGACCCGATTGAGGTTCGGATAGGATATTTTGGGTATGAAACTAACCAGTGACGGCTGAAAGCTGTCATAGCTGTAGAACTCACAAACACCTTCGTTTTGACTGGTTGTGGCTCCCGTAACTCTAAACGAGCCAAGAGTTACGGCCCTCCGAAGAATCGATATCCATAGGATGCAACATCTACGGTGCAAGGTGCAACATCCGTTCAAAATGACAAAACAGTGCCGTACGAGCTTTAGAAATGGGTGCATGGATTGGAAAAGGTGCAGTACCATGGTGCACCACTCTCCAGCGATGGTAAATCACAGACCAGCCATGGGAATTCCCTTTTACAGAAAAAATCCACGTGGCGAAAAAACGAAGGGTAAAAAACTTCCATGACCCGATTGAGGTTCGGATAGGATTTTTTGGGTATGAAACTAACCAGTGACGGCTGAAAGCCGTCATAGCTGTAGAACTCACAAATACCTTCGTTTTGACTTATTGTGGCTCCCATAACTCTAAACGAGCCAAGAGTTACGGCCCTCCGAAGAATCGATATCCATACGGTGCAACATCTACGGTGCAAGGTGCAACATCCGTTCAAAATGACAAAACAGTGCCGTACGAGCTTTAGAAATGGGTGCATGGATTGGAAACGGTGCAGTACCGTGGTGCACCACTCTCCAGTGATGGTAAATCATAGACCAGCCATGGGAATTCCCTTTTACAGAAAAAATCCACGTGACGAAAAAACGAAGGGTAAAAAACTTCCATGACCTGATTGAGGTTCGGATAGTATTTTTTGTGTATGAAACTAACCAGTGATGGCTGAAAGCAGTCATAGCTGTAGAACTCACAGATACCTTCGTTTTGACTGGTTATGGCTCCCGTAACTCTAAACGAGCCAAGAGTTACGGCCCTCCGAAGAATCGATATCCATAGGGTGCAACATCTACGGTGCAAGGTGCAACATCCATCCAAAATGAAGAAACAGTGCCGTACGAGCTTTAGAAATGGGTGCATTGATTGGAAACGGTGCAGCACCATGGTGCACCACTCTCCAGCGATGGTAAATCATAGACCAGCCACGGGAATTCCCTTTTACAGAAAAAATCCACGTGACGAAAAAACGAAGGGTAAACAACTTCCATGACCCGATTGAGGTTCGGATATGATTTTTTGGATATGAAACTAACCAGTGACGGCTGAAAGCCATCATAGCTGTAGAACTCACAAATACCTTCGTTTTGACTGGTTGTGGCTCCCGTAACACTAAACGAGCCAAGAGTTACGGCCCTCCGAAGAATCGATATCCATAGGGTGCAACATCTACGGTGCAAGGTGCAACATCCGTTCAAAATTACGAAACAGTGTCGTACGAGCTTTAGAAATGGGTGCATGGATTGGAAACGGTGCAGTACCACGGTGCACCACTCTCCAGCGATGGTAAATCATAGACCAGCCATGGGAATTCCCTTATACAGAAAAAATCCACGTGACGAAAAAACGAAGGGTAAAAAACTTCCATGACCCGATTGAGGTTCGGATAGGATTTTTTGGGTATGAAACTAACCAGTGACGGCTGATAGCTGTCATAGCTGTAGAACTCACAGATACCTTCGTTTTGACTGGTTATGGCTCCCGTAACTCTAAACGAGCCAAGAGTTATGGCCCTTCGAAAAATCGATATCCATAGGGTGCAACATCTACGGTGCAAGGTGCAACATCCGTCCAAAATGACGAAACAGTGCCGTACGACCTTTAGAAATGGGTGCATGGATTGCAAACGGTGCAGTACCGTGGTGCACCACTCTCCAGCGATGGTAAATCATAGACCAGCCATGGGAATTCCCTTTTACAGAAAAAATCCACGTGACGAAAAAACGAAGGGTAAAAAACTTCCATGACCTGATTGAGGTTCGGATAGTATTTTTTGGGTATGAAACTAACCAGTGACGGCTGAAAGCAGTCATAGCTGTAGAACTCACAGATACCTTCGTTTTGACTGGTTATGGCTCCCGTAACTCTAAACGAGCCAAGAGTTACGGCCCTCCGAAGAATCGATATCCATAGGGTGCAACATCTACGGTGCATGGTGCAACATCCGTCCAAAATGAAGAAACAGTGCCGTACGAGCTTTAGAAATGGGTGCATGGATTGGAAACGGTGCAGCACCATGGTGCACCACTCTCCAGCGATGGTAAATCATAGACCAGCCATGGAATTCCCTTTTACAGAAAAAATCCACGTGACGAAAAAACGAAGGGTAAAAAACTTCCATGACCCTATTGAGGTTCGGATAGGATTTTTTGGATATGAAACTAACCAGTGACGGCTGAAAGCCGTCATAGCTGTAGAACTCACAAATACCTTCGTTTTGACTGGTTGTGACTCCCGTAATTCTAAACG
Source organism: Allium cepa (assembly GCA_030765085.1). Classification (NCBI taxonomy): domain Eukaryota; kingdom Viridiplantae; phylum Streptophyta; class Magnoliopsida; order Asparagales; family Amaryllidaceae; genus Allium; species Allium cepa. The sequence continues at coordinate 27,140,873 of CM060943.1, read as the reverse complement.
AGCCAAGAGTTACGGCCCTCCGAAGAATCGATATCCATAGGGTGCAACATCTACGGTGCAAGGTGCAACATCCGTTCAAAATTACGAAACAGTGTCGTACGAGCTTTAGAAATGGGTGCATGGATTGGAAACGGTGCAGTACCATGGTGCACCACTCTCCAGCGACGGTAAATCATAGACCAGCTATGGGAATTCCCTTATACAGAAAAAATCAACGTGACGAAAAAACGAAGGGTAAAAAACTTACATGACCCGATTGAGGTTCGGATAGGATTTTTTGGGGATGAAACTAACCAGTGACGGCTGATAGCTGTCATAGCTGTAGAACTCACAGATACCTTCGTTTTGACTGGTTATGGCTCCCATAACTCTAAACGAGCCAAGAGTTATGGCCCTTCGAAGAATCGATATCCATAGGGTGCAACATCTACGGTGCAAGGTGCAACATCCGTTCAAAATGACGAAACAGTGCCGTACGAGCTTTAGAAATGGGTGCATGGATTGGAAACGGTGCAGTACCATGGTGCACCACTCTCCAGCGATGGTAAATCATAGACCAGCCATGGGAATTCCCTTTTACAGAAAAAATCCACGTGGCGAAAAAACGAAGGGTAAAAAACTTCCATGACCCGATTGAGGTTCGGATAGGATTTTTTGGGTATGAAACTAACCAGTGACGGCTAAAAGTCGTCATAGCTATAGAACTCACACATACCTTCGTTTTGACTGGTTGTGGCTCCCGTAACTCTAAACGAGCCAAGAGTTACGGCCCTCCGAAGAATCGATATCCATAGGGTGCAACATCTACGGTGCAAGGTGCAACATCCGTTCAAAATGACGAAACAGTGCCGTACGAGCTTTAGAAATGGGTGCATGGATTGGAAACGGTGCAGTACCATGGTGCACCACTCTCCAGCGATGGTAAATCATAGACCAGCCATGTGAATTCCCTTTTACAGAAAAAATCCACATGGCGAAAAAACGAAGGGTAAAAAACTTCCATGACCCGATTGAGGTTCGGATAGGATATTTTGGGTATGAAACTAACCAGTGACGGCTGAAAGCTGTCATAGCTGTAGAACTCACAAACACCTTCGTTTTGATTGGTTGTGGCTCCCATAACTCTAAACGAGCCAAGAGTTATGGCCCACCGAAGAATCGATATCCATAGGATGCAACCTCTACGGTGCAAGGTGCAACATCCGTTCAAAATGACGAAACAGTGCCGTACGAGCTTTAGAAATGGGTGCATGGATTGGAAACAGTGCAGTACCATGGTGCACCACTCTCTAGCGATGGTAAATCATAGACCAGCCCTCTTTTACAGAAAAAATCCACGTAACGAAAAAACGAAGGGTAAAAAACTTCCATGACCCGATTGAGGTTCGGATAGGATTTTTTGGGTATGAAACTAACCAGTGATGGCTGAAAGCCATCATAGCTGTAGAACTCACAAATACCTTCGTTTTGACTGGTTGTGGCTCCCGTAACTCTAAACGAGCCAAGAGTTACGGCCCTCCGAAGAATCGATATCCATAGGGTGCAACATCTACGGTGCAAGGTGCAACATCCGTTCAAAATGACGAAACAGTGTCGTACGAGCTTTAGAAATGGGTGCATGGATTGGAAACGGTGCAGTACCATGGTGCACCACTCTCCAGCGATGGTAAATCATAGACCAGCCATGGGAATTCCCTTATACAGAAAAAATCCACGTGACGAAAAAACGAAGGGTAAAAAACTTCCATGACCCAATTGAGGTTCGGATAGGATTTTTTGGGTATGAAACTAACCAGTGACGGCTGATAGCCGTCATAGCTGTAGAACTCACAGATACCTTCGTTTTGACTGGTTATGGCTCCCGTAACTCTAAACGAGCCAAGAGTTATGGCCCTCCGAAGAATCGATATCCATAGGGTGCAACATCTACGGTGCAAGGTGCAACATCCGTTCAAAATGACGAAACAGTGCCGTACGAGCTTTAGAAATGGGTGCATGGACTGGAAACGGTGCAGTACCATGGTGCACCACTCTCCAGCGATGGTAAATCATAGACCAGCCATGGGAATTCCCTTTTACAGAAAAAATCCATGTGGCGAAAAAACGAAGGGTAAAAAACTTCCACGACCCGATTGAGGTTCGGATAGGATTTTTTTGGTATGAAACTAACCAGTGACGGCTAAAAGCCGTCATAGCTGTAGAACTCACACATACCTTCGTTTTGACTTGTTGTGGCTCCCGTAACTCTAAACGAACCAAGAGTTACGGCCCTCCGAAGAATCGATATCCATAGGGTGCAACATCTACGGTGCAAGGTGCAACATCCGTTCAAAATGACGAAACAGTGCCGTACGAGCTTTCGAAATGGGTGCATGGATTGGAAACGGTGCAGTACCATGGTGCACCACTCTGCAGCGATGGTAAATCATAGACCAGCCATGTGAATTCCCTTTTACAGAAAAAAAATCCACGTGGCGAAAAAACGAAGGGTAAAAAACTTCCATGACCCGATTGAGGTTCGGATAGGATATTTTGGGTATGAAACTAACCAGTGACGGCTGAAAGCTGTCATAGCTGTAGAACTCACAAACACCTTCGTTTTGACTGGTTGTGGCTCCCGTAACTCTAAACGAGCCAAGAGTTACGGCCCTCCGAAGAATCGATATCCATAGGATGCAACATCTACGGTGCAAGGTGCAACATCCGTTCAAAATGACGAAACAGTGTCGTACGAGCATTAGAAATAAGTGCATGGATTGGAAACAGTGCAGTACCATGGTGCACCACTCTCCAGCGATGGTAAATCATAGACCAGCCGCGGGAATTCTCTTTTACAGAAAAAATCCACGTGACGAAAAAACGAAGGGTAAAAAACTTCCATGACCCGATTGAGGTTCGGATAGGATTTTTTGGGTATGAAACTAACCAGTGACGGCTCAAAGCCATCATAGCTGTAGAACTCACAAATACCTTCGTTTTGACTGGTTGTGGCTCCCGTAACTCTAAACGAGCCAAGAGTTACGGCCCTCCGAAGAATCGATATCCATTGGGTGCAACATCTACGGTGCAAGGTGCAACATTCATCCAAAATGACGAAGCAGTGCCGTACGAGCTTTAGAAATGGGTGCATGGATTGGAAACGGTGCAGTACCATGGTGCACCACTCTGCAGCTGTGGTAAATCATAGACTAGCCATGGGAAATCCATTTTACAGAAAAAATCCACGTGACGAAAAAACGAAGGGTAAAAAACTTCCATGACCCGATTGAGGTTCGGATAGGATATTTTGGGTATGAAACTAACCAGTGACGGCTGAAAGCTGTCATAGCTGTAGAACTCACAAACACTTTCGTTTTGACTGGTTGTGGCTCCCGTAACTCTAAACGAGCCAAGAGTTACGACCCTCCGAAGAATCGATATCCATAGGATGCAACATCTACGGTGCAAGGTGCAACATCCGTTCAAAATGACGAAACTGTGCCGTACGAGCTTTAGAAATAAGTGCGTGGATTGGAAACAGTGCAGTACCATGGTGCACCACTCTCTAGCGATGGTAAATCATAGACCAGCCGCGGGAATTCTCTTTTACAGAAAAAATCCACGTGACGAAAAAACGAAGGGTAAAAAACTTCCATGACCCGATTGAGGTTCGGATAGGATTTTTTGGGTATGAAACTAACCAGTGACGGCTCAAAGCCATCATAGCTTTAGAACTCACAAATACCTTCGTTTTGACTGGTTGTGGCTCCCGTAACTCTAAACGAGCCAAGAGTTACGGCCCTCCGAAGAATCGATATCCGTAGGGTGCAACATCTACGGTGCAAGGTGCAACATCCATCCAAAATGACGAAACAGTGCCGTACGAGCTTTAGAAATGGGTGCATGGATTGGAAACGGTGCAGTACCATGGTGCACCACTCTCCAGCTGTGGTAAATCATAGACTAGCCATGGGAAATCCCTTTTACAGAAAAAATCCACGTGACGAAAAAACGAAGGGTAAAAAACTTCCATGACCCGATTGAGGTTCGGATAGGATTTTTTTGGGTATGAAACTAACCAGTGACGGCTCAAAGCCGTCATAGCATTAGAACTCACAATTACCATCGTTTTGACTGGTTGTGGCTCCCGTAACTCTAAACGAGCCAAGAGTTACGGCCCTCCGAAGAATCGATATCCATAGGGTGCAACATCTACGGTGCAAGGTGCAACATCCATCCAAAATTACGAAACAGTGCCGTACGAGCTTTAGAAATGGGTGCATGGATTGGAAACGGTGCAGTACCATGGTGCACCACTCTCCAGCTGTGGTAAATCATAGACCAGCCGCGGGAATTCTCTTTTACAGAAAAAATCCACGTGACGAAAAAACGAAGGGTAAAAAACTTCCATGACCCGATTGAGGTTCGGATAGGATTTTTTGGGTATGAAACTAACCAGTGACGGCTCAAAGCCGTCATAGCTTTAGAACTCACAAATACCTTCGTTTTGACTGGTTGTGGCTCCCGTAACTCTAAACGAGCCAAGAGTTACGGCCCTCCGAAGAATCGATATCCATAGGGTGCAACATCTACAGTGCAAGGTGCAACATCCATCCAAAATGACGAAACAGTGCCGTACGAGCTTTAGAAATGGGTGCATGGATTGGAAACGGTGCAGTACCATGGTGCACCACTCTCCAGCGATGGTAAATCATAGACCAGCCATGGGAATTCCCTTATACAGAAAAAATCCACGTGACGAAAAAACGAAGGGTAAAAAACTTCCATGACCCGATTGAGGTTCGGATAGGATTTTTTGGATACGTAACTAACCAGTGACGGCTGAAAGCCATCACAGCTGTAGAACTCACAAATACCTTCGTTTTGACTGGTTGTGGCTCCCGTAACTCTAAACGAGCCAAGAGTTACGGCCCTCCGAAGAATCGATATCCATAGGGTGCAACATCTACGGTGCAAGGTGCAACATCCGTTCAAAATTACGAAACAGTGTCGTACGAGCTTTAGAAATGGGTGCATGGATTGGAAACGGTGCAGTACCATGGTGCACCACTCTCCAGCGATGGTAAATCATAGACCAGCCATGGGAATTCCCTTATACAGAAAAAATCCACGTGACGAAAAAACGAAGGGTAAAAAACTTCCATGACCCGATTGAGGTTCGGATAGGATTTTTTGGGTATGAAACTAACCAGTGACGGCTGATAGCGGTTATAGCTGTAGAACTCACAGATACCTTCGTTTTGACTGGTTATGGCTCCCGTAACTCTAAACGAGCCAAGAGTTATGGCCCTCCGAAGAATCGATATCCATAGGGTGCAACATCTACGGTGCAAGGTGCAACATCCGTCCAAAATGACGAAACAGTGCCATACGACCTTTAGAAATGGGTGCATGGATTGCAAACGGTGCAGTACCGTGGTGCACCACTCTCCAGCGATGGTAAATCATAGACCAGCCATGGGAATTCCCTTTTACAGAAAAAATCCACGTGACGAAAAAACGAAGGGTAAAAAACTTCCATGACCTGATTGAGGTTCGGATAGTATTTTTTGGGTATGAAACTAACCTGTGACGGCTGAAAGCAGTCATAGCTGTAGAACTCACAGATACCTTCGTTTTGACTGGTTATGGCTCCCGTAACTCTAAACGAGCCAAGAGTTACGGCGCTCCGAAGAATCGATATCCATAGGGTGCAACATCTACGGTGCAAGGTGCAACATCCGTCCAAAATGAAGAAACAGTGCCGTACGAGCTTTAGCATTGGGTGCATGGATTGGAAACGGTGCAGCACCATGGTGCACCACTCTCCAGCGATGGTAAATCATAGACCAGCCACGGGAATTCCCTTTTACAGAAAAAATCCACGTGACGAAAAAACGAAGGGTAAAAAACATCCATGACCCGATTGAGGTTCGGATAGGATTTTTTGGATATGAAACTAACCAGTGACGGCTGAAAGCCGTCATAGCTGTAGAACTCACAAATACCTTCGTTTTGACTGGTTGTGGCTCCCGTAACTCTAAACGAGCCAAGAGTTACGGCCCTCCGAAGAATCGATATCCATAGGGTGCAACATCTACGGTGCAAGGTGCAACATCCGTTCAAAATTACGAAACAGTGTCGTACGAGCTTTAGAAATGGGTGCATGGATTGGAAACGGTGCAGTACCATGGTGCACCACTCTCCAGCGATGGTAAATCATAGACCAGCCATGGGAATTCCCTTATACAGAAAAAATCCATGTGACGAAAAAACGAAGGGTAAAAAACTTCCATGACCCGATTGAGGTTCGGATAGGATTTTTTGGGTATGAAACTAACCAGTGATGGCTGATAGCTGTCATAGCTGTAGAACTCACAGATACCTTCGTTTTGACTGGTTATGGCTCACGTAACTCTAAACGAGCCAAGAGTTATGGCCCTCCGAAGAATCGATATCCATAGGGTGCAATATCTACGGTGCATGGTGCAACATCCGTCCAAAATGACGAAACAGTGCCGTACGATCTTTAGAAATGGGTGCATGGATTGGAAACGGTGCAGTACCATGGTGCACCACTCTCCAGCGATGGTAAATCATAGACCAGCCATGGGAATTCCCTTTTACAGAAAAAATCCACGTGGCGAAAAAACGAAGGGTAAAAAACTTCCATGACCCGATTGAGGTTCGGATAGGATTTTTTGGGTATGAAACTAACTAGTGACGGCTAAAAGCCGTCATAGCTGTAGAACTCACACATACCTTCCTTTTGACTGGTTGTGGCTCCCGTAACTCTAAACGAGCCAAGAGTTACAGCACTCCGAAGAATCGATATCCATAGGGTGCAACATCTACGGTGCAAGGTGCAACATCCGTTCAAAATGACGAAACAGTGCCGTACGAGCTTTAGAAATGGGTGCATGGATTGGAAACGGTGCAGTACCATGGTGCACCACTCTCCAGCGATGGTAAATCATAGACCAGCCATGTGAATTCCCTTTTACAGAAATAATCCACGTGGCGAAAAAACGAAGGGTAAAAAACTTCCATGACCCGATTGAGGTTCGGATAGGATATTTTGGGTATGAAACTAACCAGTGATGGCTGAAAGCTGTCATAGCTGTAGAACTCACAAACACCTTCGTTTTGATTGGTTGTGGCTCCCGTAACTCTAAATGAGCCAAGAGTTACGGCCCACCGAAGAATCGATATCCATAGGATGCAACATCTACGGTGCAAGGTGCAACATCCGTTCAAAATGACGAAACATTGCCGTACGAGCTTTAGAAATGGGTGCATGGATTGGAAACAGTGCAGTACCATGGTGCACCACTCTCTAGCGATGGTAAATCATAGACCAACCCTCTTTTACAGAAAAAATCCACGTGACGAAAAAACGAAGGGTAAAAAACTTTCATGACCCGATTGAGGTTCGGATAGGATTTTTTGGGTATGAAACTAACCAGTGACGGCTGAAAGCCATCATAGCTGTAGAACTCACAAATACCTTCGTTTTGACTGGTTGTGGCTCCCGTAACTCTAAACGAGCCAAGAGTTACGACCCTCCGAAGAATCGATATCCATAGGGTGCAACATCTACGGTGCAAGGTGCAACATCCGTCCAAAATGACGAAACAGTGCCGTACGAGCTTTAGAAATGGGTGCATGGATTGGAAACGGTGCAGTACCATGGTGCACCACTCTCCAGCGATGGTAAATCATAGACCAGCCACAGGAATTCCCTTTTATCGAAAAAATCCACGTGACGAAAAAACGAAGGGTAAAAAACTTCCATGACCCGATTGAGGTTCGGATAGGATTTTTTGGGTATGAAACTAACCAGTGACGGCTGAAAGCCGTCATAGCTGTAGAACTCACAAATACCTTCGTTTTGACTGGTTGTGGCTTCCGTAACTCTAAACGAGCCTAGAATTACGACCCTCCGAAGAATCGATATCCATAGGGTGCAACATCTACGGTGCAAGGTGCAACATCCGTTCAAAATGACGAAACAGTGTCGTACGAGCTTTAGAAATGGGTGCATGGATTGGAAACGGTGCAGTACCATGGTGCACCACTCTCCAGCGATGGTAAATCATAGACCAGCCATGGGAATTCCCTTATACAGAAAAAATCCACGTGACGAAAAAACGAAGGGTAAAATACTTCCATGACCCGATTGAGGTTCGGATAGGATTTTTTGGGTGTGAAACTAACCAGTGACGGCTGATAGCTGTCATAGCTGTAGAACTCACAGATACCTTCGTTTTGACTGGTTATGGCTCCCGTAACTCTAAACGAGCCAAGAGTTATGGCCCTCCGAAGAATCGATATCCATAGGGTGCAACATCCACGGTGCAAGGTGCAACATCCGTCCAAAATGACGAAACAGTGCCGTACGACCTTTAGAAATGCGTGCATGGATTGCAAACGGTGCAGTACCATGGTGCACCACTCTCCAGCTGTGGTAAATCATAGACTAGCCATGGGAATTCCCTTTTACAGAAAAAATCCACGTGACGAAAAAACGAAGGGTAAAAAACTTCCATGACCCGATTGAGGTTCGGATAGGAGTTTTTGGGTATGAAACTAACCAGTGACGGCTGAAAGCTGTCATAGCTGTAGGACTCACAAATACCTTCGTTTTGACTGGTTGTTGCTCCCGTAACTCTAAACGAGCAAAGAGTTATGGCCCTCCGAAGAATCGATATCCATAGGGTGCAACATCTGCGGTGCAAGGTGCAACATCCGTCCAAAATGACGAAACAGTGCCGTACGACATTTAGAAATGGGTGCATGGATTTGAAACAGTGCAGTACCGTGGTGCACCACTCTCCAGCGATGGTAAATCATAGACCTGCCGTGGGAATTCTCTTTTACAGAAAAAATCCACGTGATGAAAAAACGAAGGGTAAAAAACTTCCATGACCCGATTGAGGTTCGGATAGGATTTTTTGGGTATGAAACTAACCAGTGACGGCTGAAAGCGGTCACAGCTGTAGAACTCACAAATACCTTCGCTTTGACTGGTTTTGGCTCCCGTAACTCTAAACGAGCCAAGAGTTATGGCCCTCCGAAGAATCGATGTCCATAGGGTGCAACATCTACGGTGCAAGGTGCAACATCCGTCCAAAATGACGAAACAATGCCGTACGAACTTTAGAAATGGGTGCATGGATTGGAAACGGTGCAGTACCATGGTGCACCACTCTCCAGCGATGGTAAATCATAGACCAGCCACGGGAATTCCCTTTTACAGAAAACATCCACGTGACGAAAAAACGAAGGGTAAAAAACTTCCATGACCCGATTGAGGTTCGGATAGGATTTTTTGGGTATGAAACTAACCAGTGACGGCTCAAAGCCGTCATAGCTGTAGAACTCACAAATACCTTCGTTTTGACTGGTTGTGGCTCCCGTAACTCTAAACGAGCCAAGAGTTACGGCCCTCCGAAGAATCGATATCCATTGGGTGCAACATCTACGGTGCAAGGTGCAACATTCATCCAAAATGACGAAACAGTGCCGTACGAGCTTTAGAAATGGGTGCATGGATTGGAAACGGTGCAGTACCATGGTGCACCACTCTGCAGCTGTGGTAAATCATAGACGAGCCATGGGAAATCCATTTTACAGAAAAAATCCACGTGACGAAAAAACGAAGGGTAAAAAACTTCCATGACCTGATTGAGGTTCGGATAGGATATTTTGGGTATGAAACTAACCAGTGACGGCTGAAAGCTGTCATAGCTGTAGAACTCACAAACACCTTCGTTTTGACTGGTTGTGGCTCCCGTAACTCTAAACGAGCCAAGAGTTACGGCCCTCCGAAGAATCGATATCCATAGGATGCAACATCTACGGTGCAATGTGCAACATCCGTTCAAAATGACGAAACAGTGCCGTACGAGCTTTAGAAATTAGTGCATGGATTGGAAACAGTGCAGTACCATGGTGCACCACTCTCTAGCGATGGTAAATCATAGACCAGCCGCGGGAATTCTCTTTTACAGAAAAAATCCACGTGACGAAAAAACGAAGGGTAAAAAACTTCCATGACCCGATTGAGGTTCGGATAGGATTTTTTGGGTATGAAACTAACCAGTGACGGCTCAAAGCCGTCATAGCTTTAGAACTCACAAATACCTTCGTTTTGACTGGTTGTGGCTCCCGTAACTCTAAACGAGCCAAGAGTTACGGCCCTCCGAAGAATCGATATCCATAGGGTGCAACATCTACGGTGCAAGGTGCAACATCCATCCAAAATGACGAAACAGTGCCGTACGAGCTTTAGAAATGGGTGCATGGATTGGAAACGGCGCAGTACCATGGTGCACCACTCTCCAGCTGTGGTAAATCATAGACTAGCCATGGGAAATCCCTTTTACAGAAAAAATCCACGTGACGAAAAAACGAAGGGTAAAAAACTTCCATGACCCGATTCAGGTTCGGATAGGATTTTTTGGATATGAAACTAACCAGTGACGGCTGAAAGCCATCACAGCTGTAGAACTCACAAATACCTTCGTTTTGACTGGTTGTGGCTCCCATAACTCTAAACGAGCCAAGAGTTACGGCCCTCCGAAGAATCGATATCCATAGGGTGCAACATCTACGGTGCAAGGTGCAACATCCGTTCAAAATTACGAAACAGTGTCGTACGAGCTTTAGAAATGGGTGCATGGATTGGAAACGGTGCAGTACCATGGTGCACCACTCTCCAGCGATGGTAAATCATAGACCAGCCATGGGAATTCCCTTATACAGAAAAAATCCACGTGACGAAAAAACGAAGGGTAAAAAACTTCCATGACCCGATTGAGGTTCGGATAGGATTTTTTGGGTATGAAACTAACCAGTGACGGCTGATAGCCGTCATAGCTGTAGAACTCACAGATACCTTCGTTTTGACTGGTTATGGCTCCCGTAACTCTAAACGAGCCAAGAGTTATGGCCCTCCGAAGAATCGATATCCATAGGGTGCAACATCTACGGTGCAAGGTGCAACATCCGTCCAAAATGACGAAACAGTGCCATACGACCTTTAGAAATGGGTGCATGGATTGCAAACGGTGCAGTACCGTGGTGCACCACTCTCCAGCGATGGTAAATCATAGACCAGCCATGGGAATTCCCTTTTACAGAAAAAATCCACGTGACGAAAAAACGAAGGGTAAAAAACTTCCATGACCTGATTGAGGTTCGGATAGTATTTTTTGGGTATGAAACTAACCAGTGACGGCTGAAAGCAGTCATAGCTGTAGAACTCACAGATACCTTCGTTTTGACTGGTTATGGCTCCCGTAACTCTAAACGAGCCAAGAGTTACGGCCCTCCGAAGAATCGATATCCATAGGGTGCAACATCTACGGTGCAAGGTGCAACATCCGTCCAAAATGAAGAAACAATGCCGTACGAGCTTTAGAATTGGGTGCATGGATTGGAAACGGTGCAGCACCATGGTGCACCACTCTCCAGCGATGGTAAATCATAGACCAGCCACGGGAATTCCCTTTTACAGAAAAAATCCACGTGACGAAAAAAACGAAGGGTAAAAAACATCCATGACCCGATTGAGGTTCAGATAGGATTTTTTGGATATGAAACTAACCAGTGACGGCTAAAAGCCGTCATAGCTGTAGAACTCACAAATACCTTCGTTTTGACTGGTTGTGGCTCCCGTAACTCTAAACGAGCCAAGAGTTACGGCCCTCCGAAGAATCGATATCCATAGGGTGCAACATCTACGGTGCAAGGTGCAACATCCGTTCAAAATTACGAAACAGTGTCGTACGAGCTTTAGAAATGGGTGCATGGATTGGTAACGGTGCAGTACCATGGTGCACCACTCTCCAGCGATGGTAAATCATAGACCAGCCATGGGAATTCCCTTATACAGAAAAAATCCATGTGACGAAAAAACGAAGGGTAAAAATCTTCCATGACCCGATTGAGGTTCAGATAGGATTTTTTGGGTATGAAACTAACCAGTGATGGCTGATAGCTGTCATAGCTGTAGAACTCACAGATACCTTTGTTTTGACTGGTTATGGCTCCCGTAACTCTAAACGAGCCAAGAGTTATGGCCCTCCGAAGAATCGATATCCATAGGGTGCAACATCTACGGTGCATGGTGCAACATCCGTCCAAAATGACGAAACAGTGCCGTACGAGCTTTAGAAATGGGTGCATGGATTGGAAATGGTGCAGTACCATGGTGCACCACTCTCCAGCGATGGTAAATCATAGACCAGCCATGGGAATTCCCTTTTACAGAAAAAATCCACGTGGCGAAAAAACGAAGGGTAAAAAACTTCCATGACCCGATTGAGGTTCGGATAGGATTTTTTGGGTATGAAACTAACTAGTGACGGCTAAAAGCCGTCATAGCTGTAGAACTCACACATACCTTCGTTTTGACTGGTTGTGGCTCCCGTAACTCTAAACGAGCCAAGAGTTACAGCACTCCGAAGAATCGATATCCATAGGGTGCAACATCTACGGTGCAAGGTGCAACATCCGTTCAAAATGACGAAACAGTGCCGTACGAGCTTTAGAAATGGGTGCATGGATTGGAAACGGTGCAGTACCATGGTGCACCACTCTCCAGCGATGGTAAATCATAGACCAGCCATGTGAATTCCCTTTTACAGAAAAAATCCACGTGGCGAAAAAACGAAGGGTAAAAAACTTCCATGACCCGATTGAGGTTCGGATAGGATATTTTGGGTATGAAACTAACCAGTGACGGCTGAAAGCTGTCATAGCTGTAGAACTCACAAACACCTTCGTTTTGATTGGTTGTGGCTCCCGTAACTCTAAACGAGCCAAGAGTTATGGCCCACCGAAGAATCGATATCCATAGGATGCAACCTCTACGGTGCAAGGTGCAACATCCGTTCAAAATGACGAAACAGTGCCGTACGAGCTTTAGAAATGGGTGCATGGATTGGAAACAGTGCAGTACCATGGTGCACCACTCTCTAGCGATGGTAAATCATAGACCAGCCCTCTTTTACAGAAAAAATCCACGTAACGAAAAAACGAAGGGTAAAAAACTTCCATGACCCGATTGAGGTTCGGATAGGATTTTTTGGGTATGAAACTAACCAGTGATGGCTGAAAGCCATCATAGCTGTAGAACTCACAAATACCTTCGTTTTGACTGGTTGTGGCTCCCGTAACTCTAAACGAGCCAAGAGTTACGGCCCTCCGAAGAATCGATATCCATAGGGTGCAACATCTACGGTGCAAGGTGCAACATCCGTTCAAAATGACGAAACAGTGTCGTACGAGCTTTAGAAATGGGTGCATGGATTGGAAACGGTGCAGTACCATGGTGCACCACTCTCCAGCGATGGTAAATCATAGACCAGCCACAGGAATTCCCTTTTACAGAAAAAATCCACGTGACGAAAAAACGAAGGGTAAAAAACTTCCATGACCCGATTGAGGTTCGGATAGGATTTTTTGGGTATGAAACTAACCAGTGACGGCTGAAAGCCGTCATAGCTGTAGAACTCACAAATACCTTCGTTTTGACTGGTTGTGGCTCCCGTAACTCTAAGCGAGCCAAGAGTTACGGCCCTCCGAAGAATCGATATCCATAGGGTGCAACATCTACGGTGCAAGGTGCAACATCCGTTCAAAATGACGAAACAGTGTCGTACGAGCTTTAGAAATGGGTGCATGGATTGGAAACGGTGCAGTACCATGGTGCACCACTCTCCAGCGATGGTAAATCATAGACCAGCCATGGGAATTCCCTTATACAGAAAAAATCCACGTGACGAAAAAACGAAGGGTAAAATACTTCCATGACCCGATTGAGGTTCGGATAGGATTTTTTGGGTATGAAACTAACCAGTGACGGCTGATAGCTGTCATAGCTGTAGAACTCACAGATACCTTCATTTTGACTGGTTATGGCTCCCGTAAGTCTAAACGAGCCAAGAGTTACGGCCCTCCGAAGAATCGATATCCATAGGGTGCAACATCTACGGTGCAAGGTGCAACATCCGTCCAAAATGACGAAACAGTGCCGTACGACCTTTAGAAATGGGTGCATGGATTGCAAACGGTGCAGTACCATGGTGCACCACTCTCCAGCTGTGGTAAATCATAGACTAGCCATGGGAATTCCCTTTTACAGAAAAAATCCACGTGACGAAAAAACGAAGGGTAAAAAACTTCCATGACCCGATTGAGGTTCGGATAGGATTTTTTGGGTATGAAACTAACCAGTGACGGCTGAAAGCCGTCATAGCTGTAGAACTCACAAATACCTTCGTTTTGACTGATTGTGGCTCCCGTAACTCTAAACGAGCCAAGAGTTACGACCCTCCGAAGAATCGATATCCATAGGGTGCAACATCTACGGTGCAAGGTGCAACATCCGTCCAAAATGACGAAACAGTGCCGTACGAGCTTTAGAAATGGGTGCATGGATTGGAAACGGTGCAGTACCATGGTGCACCACTCTCCAGCGATGGTAAATCATAGACCAGCCATAGGAATTCCCTTTTACAGAAAAAATCCACGTGACGAAAAAACGAAGGGTAAAAAACTTCCATGACCCGATTGAGGTTCGGATAGGATTTTTTGGGTATGAAACTAACCAGTGACGGCTGAAAGCCGTCATGGCTGTAGAACTCACAAATACCTTCGTTTTGACTGGTTGTGGCTCCCGTAACTCTAAACGAGCCAAGAGTTACGGCCCTCCGAAGAATCGATATCCATAGGGTGTAACATCTACGGTGCAAGGTGCAACATCCGTTCAAAATGACGAAATAGTGTCGTACGAGCTTTAGAAATGGGTGCATGGATTGGAAACGGTGCAGTACCATGGTGCACCACTCTCCAGCGATGGTAAATCATAGACCAGCCATGGGAATTCCCTTATACAGAAAAAATCCACGTGACGAAAAAACGAAGGGTAAAATACTTCCATGACCCGATTGAGGTTCGGATAGGATTTTTTGGGTATGAAACTAACCAGTGACGACTGATAGCTATCATAGCTGTAGAACTCACAAATACCTTCGTTTTGACTGGTTGTGGCTCCCGTAACTCTAAACGAGCCAAGAGTTATGGCCCTCCGAAGAATCGATATCCATAGGGTGCAACATCTACGGTGCAAGGTGCAACATCCGTCCAAAATGACGAAACAGTGTCGTACGATCTTTAGAAATGGGTGCATGGATTGGAAACGGTGCAGTACCATGGTGCACCACTCTCCAGCGATGGTAAATCATAGACCAGCCATGGGAATTCCCTTTTACAGAAAAAATCCACGTGACGAAAAAACGAAGGCTAAAAAACTTCCATGACCCGATTGAGGTTCGGACAGGATTTTTTGGGTATGAAACTAACCAGTGACGGCTGAAAGCCGTCATAGCTGTAGAACTCACAAATACCTTCGTTTTGACTGGTTGTGGCTCCCGTAACTCTAAACGAGACAAGAGTTACGGCCCTCCGAAGAATAGATATCCATAGGGTGCAACATCTACGGTGCAAGGTGCAACATCCGTTCAAAATGACGAAACAGTGCCGTACGAGCTTTAGAAATGGGTGCATGGATTGGAAATGGTGCAGTACCATGGTGCACCACTCTCCAGCGATGGAAAATCATAGACCAGCCATGGGAATTCCCTTTTACAGAAAAAATCCACGTGGCGAAAAAACGAAGGGTAAAAAACTTCCATGACCCGATTGAGGTTCGGATAGGATTTTTTGGGTATGAAACTAACCAGTGACGGCTGAAAGCCGTCATAGCTGTTGAACTCACAAATACCTTTGTTTTGACTGGTTGTGGCTCCCATAACTCTAAACGAGCCAAGAGTTACGACCCTCCGAAGAATCGATATCCATAGGGTGCAACATCTACGGTGCAAGGTGCAACATCCGTTCAAAATGACGAAACAGTGCCGTACGAGCTTTAGAAATGGGTGCATGGATTGGAAACGGTGCAGTACCATGGTGCACCACTCTCCAGCGATGGTAAATCATAGACCAGCCATGGGAATTCCCTTTTGCAGAAAAAATCCACGTGACGAAAAAACGAAGGGTAAAAAACTTCCATGACCCGATTGAGGTTCGGATAGTATTTTTTGGGTATGAAAATAACCAGTGACGGCTGAAAGCAGTCATAGCTGTAGAACTCACGGATACCATCGTTTTGACTTGTTATGGCTCCCGTAACTCTAAACGAGCCAAGAGTTACGGCCATCCGAAGAATCGATATCCATAGGGTGCAACATCTACGGTGCAAGGTGCAACATCCGTCCAAAATGACGAAACAGTGCCGTACGAGCTTTAGAAATGGGTGCATGGATTGGAAACGGTGCAGTACCATGGTGCACCACTCTCCAGCGATGGTAAATCATAGACCAGCCACGGGAATTCCCTTTTACAGAAAAAATCCACGTGACGAAAAAACGAAGGGTAAAAAACTTCCATGACCCGATTGAGGTTCGGGTAGAATTTTTTGGGTATGTAACTAATCAGTGACGGCTGAAAGCCATCACATATGTAGAACTCACAAATACCTTCGTTTTGACTGGTTGTGGCTCCCGTAACTGTAAACGAGCCAAGAGTTATGGCCCTCCGAAGAATCGATATCCATAGGGTGCAACATCTACGGTGCAAGGTGCAACATCCGTCCAAAATGACGAAACAGTGTCGTACGACCTTTAGAAATGGGTGCATGGATTGGAAACGGTGCAGTACCATGGTGCACCACTCTACAGCGATGGTAAATCATAGACCAGCCACGGGAATTCCCTTTTACAGAAAAAATCCACGTGACGAAAAAACACAGGGTAAAAAACTTTCATGACCCGATTGAGGTTCGGATAGGATTTTTTGGGTATGAAACTAACCAGTGACGGCTGAAAGCTGTCATAGCTGTTGAACTCACAGATACCTTCGTTTTGACTGGTTAAGGCTCCCGTAACTCTAAACGAGCCAAGAGTTATGGCCCTCCGAAGAATCGATTTCCACAGGGTGCAACATCTACGGTGCAAGGTGCAACATCCGTCCAAAATGACGAAACAGTGTCGTACGACCTTTAGAAATGGGTGTATGGATTTGAAATGGTGCAGTACCATGGTGCACCACTCTCCAGCGATGGTAACTCATAGACCAGCCACGGGGATCCCGTTTTACAGAAAAAATCCACGTGATGAAAAAACGAAGGGTAAAAAACTTCCATGACCCGATTGAGGTTCGGATTTGATTTTTTGGGTATGAAACTAACCAGTGACGGTTGAAAGCCATCATAGCTGTAGAATTCACAGATACCTTCGATTTGACTGGTTATGGCTCCCGTAACTCTAAACGATCCAAGAGTTATGGACCTCCGAAGAATCGATATGCACAGGGTGCAACATCTATGGTTCAAGGTGCAACATCCATCCAAAATGATGAAACAGTGCCGTACGACCTTTAGAAATGGGTGCATGGATTTGAAACGGTGCAGTACCATGGTGCACCACTCTCCAGCGATGGTAAATCATAGACCAGCCACGGGAATTCCCTTTTACAGAAAAAATCCACGTGACGAAAAAACGAAGGGTAAAAAACTTCCATGACCCGATTGAGGTTCGGATAGGATTTTTTGGGTATGAAACTAACCAGTGATGGCTGATAGCTTTCATACTTATAGAACTCACAAATACCTTCGTTTTGACTGGTTATGGCTCCCGTAACTCTAAACGCGCCACGAGTTACGGCCCTCCGAAGAATCGATATCCATAGGGTGCAACATCTACGGTGCAAGGTGCAACATCCGTTAAAAATGACGAAACAGTGTCGTACGAGCTTTAGAAATGGGTGCATGGATTGGAAACGGTGCAGTACCATGGTGCACCACTCTCCAGCGATGGTAAATTATAGACCAACCATGGGAATTCCCTTATACGGAAAAAATCCACGTGACGAAAAAACGAAGGGTAAAAAACTTCCATGACCCGATTGAGGTTCGGATAGGATTTTTTGGGTATGAAACTAACCAGTGATGGCTGATAGCTTTCATACTTATAGAACTCACAGATACCTTCGTTTTGACTGGTTATGGCTCCCGTAACTCTAAACGAGCCAAGAGTTATGGCCCTCCGAAGAATCGATATCCATAGGGTGCAACATCTACGGTGCAAGGAGCAACATCCGTCCAAAATGACGAAACAGTGTCGTACGACCTTTAGAAATGGGTGCATGGATTGCAAACGGTGCAGTACCATGGTGCACCACTCTCCAGCTGTGGTAAATCATAGACTAGCCATGGGAATTCCCTTATACGGAAAAAATCCACGTGGTGAAAAAACGAAGGGTAAAAAACTTCCATGACCCGATTGAGGTTCGGATAGAATTTTTTGGGTATGAAACTAACCAGTGACGGCTGAAAGCCGTCATAGCTGTAGAACTCACAAATACCTTCGTTTTGACTGGTTGTGGCTCCCGTAAATCTAAACGAGCCAAGAGTTACGGCCCTCCGAAGAATCGATATCCATAGGGTGCAACATCTACGGTGCAAGGTGCAACATCCGTTCAAAATTACGAAACAGTGTCGTACGAGCTTTAGAAATGAGTGCATGGATTGGAAACGGTGCAGTACCATGGTGCACCACTCTCCAGCGATGGTAAATCATAGACCAGCCATGAGAATTCACTTATACAGAAAAAATCCACGTGACGAAAAAACGAAGGGTAAAAAACTTCCATGACCCGATTGAGGTTCGGATAGGATTTTTTGGGTATGAAACTAACCAGTGACGGCTGATAGCTGTCATAGCTGTAGAACTCACAGATACCTTCGTTTTGACTGGTTATGTCTCCCGTAACTCTAAACGAGCCAAGAGTTATGGCCCTCCGAAGAATCGATATTTATAGGGTGCAACATCTACGTTGCAAGGTGCAACATCCGTCCAAAATGACGAAACAGTGTCGTACGACCTTTAGAAATGGGTGAATGGATTGCAAACGGTGCAGTACCATGGTGCACCACTCTCCAGCTGTGGTAAATCATACACTAGCCATGGGAATTCCCTTTTACAGAAAAAATCCACGTGACGAAAAAACGAAGGGTAAAAAACTTCCATGACCCGATTGAGGTTCGGATAGGATTTTTTGGGTATGAAACTAACCAGTGATGGCTGGAAGCCGTCATAGCTGTAGAACTCACAAATACCTTTGTTTTGACTGGTTGTGGCTACCGTAACTCTAAATGAGCCAAGAGTTACGGCCCTCCGAAGAATCGACATCCATAGGGTGCAACATCTACCGTGCAAGGTGCAACATCCGTTCAAAATGATGAAACAGTGTCGTACGAGCTTTAGAAATGGGTGCATGGATTGGAAACGGT
This sequence comes from Allium cepa, assembly GCA_030765085.1. Classification (NCBI taxonomy): domain Eukaryota; kingdom Viridiplantae; phylum Streptophyta; class Magnoliopsida; order Asparagales; family Amaryllidaceae; genus Allium; species Allium cepa. The sequence goes on along the minus strand of CM060943.1, from coordinate 27,121,534 downwards.
GCAGTACCAAGGTGCACCACTCTCCAGCGATGGTAAATCATAGACCAGCCATGGGAATTCCCTTATACAGAAAAAATCCACGTGACGAAAAAACGAAGGGTAAAAAACTTCCATGACCCGATTGAGGTTCGGATAGGATTTTTTGGGTGTGAAACTAACCAGTGACGGCTGATAGCTGTCATAGCTATAGAACTCACAGATACCTTCGTTTTGACGGGTTATGGCTCCCGTAACTCTAAACGAGCCAAGAGTTATGGCCCTCCGAAGAATCGATATCCATAGGGTGCAACATCTACGGTGCAAGGTGCAACATCCGTCCAAAATGACGAAACAGTGCCGTACGACCTTTAGAAATGGGTGCATAGATTGCAAACGGTGCAGTACCATGGTGCACCACTCTCCAGCTGTGGTAAATCATAGACTAGCCATGGGAATTCCCTTTTACAGAAAAAATCCACGTGACGAAAAAACGAAGGGTAAAAAACTTCCATGACCCGATTGAGGTTCGGATAGGATATTTTGGGTATGAAACTAACCAGTGACGGCTGAAAGCTGTCATAGCTGTAGAACTCACAAACACCTTCGTTTTGACTGGTTGTGGCTCCCGTAACTCTAAACGAGCCAAGAGTTACGGCCCTCCGAAGAATCGATATCCATAGGATGCAACATCTACGGTGCAAGGTGCAACATCCGTTCAAAATGACAAAACAGTGCCGTACGAGCTTTAGAAATGGGTGCATGGATTGGAAACGGTGCAGTACCATGGTGCACCACTCTCCAGCGATGGTAAATCACAGACCAGCCATGGGAATTCCCTTTTACAGAAAAAATCCACGTGGCGAAAAAACGAAGGGTAAAAAACTTCCATGACCCGATTGAGGTTCGGATAGGATTTTTTGGGTATGAAACTAACCAGTGACGGCTGAAAGCCGTCATAGCTGTAGAACTCACAAATACCTTCGTTTTGACTTATTGTGGCTCCCATAACTCTAAACGAGCCAAGAGTTACGGCCCTCCGAAGAATCGATATCCATACGGTGCAACATCTACGGTGCAAGGTGCAACATCCGTTCAAAATGAAAAAACAGTGCCGTACGAGCTTTAGAAATGGGTGCATGGATTGGAAACGGTGCAGTACCGTGGTGCACCACTCTCCAGTGATGGTAAATCATAGACCAGCCATGGGAATTCCCTTTTACAGAAAAAATCCACGTGACGAAAAAACGAAGGGTAAAAAACTTCCATGACCTGATTGAGGTTCGGATAGTATTTTTTGGGTATGAAACTAACCAGTGATGGCTGAAAGCAGTCATAGCTGTAGAACTCACAGATACCTTCGTTTTGACTGGTTATGGCTCCCGTAACTCTAAACGAGCCAAGAGTTACGGCCCTCCGAAGAATCGATATCCATAGGGTGCAACATCTACGGTGCAAGGTGCAACATCCATCCAAAATGAAGAAACAGTGCCGTACGAGCTTTAGAAATGGGTGCATGGATTGGAAACGGTGCAGCACCATGGTGCACCACTCTCCAGCGATGGTAAATCATAGACCAGCCACGGGAATTCCCTTTTACAGAAAAAATCCACGTGACGAAAAAACGAAGGGTAAAAAACTTCCATGACCCGATTGAGGTTCGGATATGATTTTTTGGATATGAAACTAACCAGTGACGGCTGAAAGCCATCATAGCTGTAGAACTCACAAATACCTTCGTTTTGACTGGTTGTGGCTCCCGTAACACTAAACGAGCCAAGAGTTACGGCCCTCCGAAGAATCGATATCCATAGGGTGCAACATCTACGGTGCAAGGTGCAACATCCGTTCAAAATTACGAAACAGTGTCGTACGAGCTTTAGAAATGGGTGCATGGATTGGAAACGGTGCAGTACCACGGTGCACCACTCTCCAGCGATGGTAAATCATAGACCAGCCATGGGAATTCCCTTATACAGAAAAAATCCACGTGATGAAAAAACGAAGGGTAAAAAACTTCCATGACCCGATTGAGGTTCGGATAGGATTTTTTGGGTATGAAACTAACCAGTGACGGCTGATAGCTGTCATAGCTGTAGAACTCACAGATACCTTCGTTTTGACTGGTTATGGCTCCCGTAACTCTAAATGAGCCAAGAGTTATGGCCCTTCGAAAAATCGATATCCATAGGGTGCAACATCTACGGTGCAAGGTGCAACATCCGTCCAAAATGACGAAACTGTGCCGTACGACCTTTAGAAATGGGTGCATGGATTGCAAACGGTGCAGTACCGTGGTGCACCACTCTCCAGCGATGGTAAATCATAGACCAGCCATGGGAATTCCCTTTTACAGAAAAAATCCACGTGACGAAAAAACGAAGGGTAAAAAACTTCCATGACCTGATTGAGGTTCGGATAGTATTTTTTGGATATGAAAATAACCAGTGACGGCTGAAAGCAGTCATAGCTGTAGAACTCACAGATACCTTCGTTTTGACTGGTTATGGCTCCCGTAACTCTAAACGAGCCAAGAGTTACGGCCCTCCGAAGAATCGATATCCATAGGGTGCAACATCTACGGTGCATGGTGCAACATCCGTCCAAAATGAAGAAACAGTGCCGTACGAGCTTTAGAAATGGGTGCATGGATTGGAAACGGTGCAGCACCATGGTGCACCACTCTCCAGCGATGGTAAATCATAGACCAGCCATGGAATTCCCTTTTACAGAAAAAATCCACGTGACGAAAAAACGAAGGGTAAAAAACTTCCATGACCGTATTGAGGTTCGGATAGGATTTTTTGGATATGAAACTAACCAGTGACGGCTGAAAGCCGTCATAGCTGTAGAACTCACAAATACCTTCGTTTTGACTGGTTGTGACTCCCGTAATTCTAAACGAGCCAAGAGTTACGGCCCTCCGAAGAATCGATATCCATAGGGTGCAACATCTACGGTGCAAGGTGCAACATCCGTTCAAAATTACGAAACAGTGTCGTACGAGCTTTAGAAATGGGTGCATGGATTGGAAACGGTGCAGTACCATGGTGCACCACTCTCCAGCGATGGTAAATCATAGACCAGCCATGGGAATTCCCTTATACAGAAAAAATCCACGTGACGAAAAAACGAAGGGTAAAAAACTTACATGACCCGATTGAGGTTCGGATAGGATTTTTTGGGTATGAAACTAACCAGTGACGGCTGATAGCTGTCATAGCTGTAGAACTCACAGATACCTTCGTTTTGACTGGTTATGGCTCCCATAACTCTAAACGAGCCAAGAGTTATGGCCCTTCGAAGAATCGATATCCATAGGGTGCAACATCTACGGTGCAAGGTGCAACATCCGTTCAAAATGACGAAACTGTGCCGTACGAGCTTTAGAAATGGGTGCATGGATTGGAAACGGTGCAGTACCATGGTGCACCACTCTCCAGCGATGGTAAATCATAGACCAGCCATGGGAATTCCCTTTTACAGAAAAAATCCACGTGGCGAAAAAACGAAGGGTAAAAAACTTCCATGACCCGATTGAGGTTCGGATAGGATTTTTTGGGTATGAAACTAACCAGTGACGGCTAAAAGCCGTCATAGCTATAGAACTCACACATACCTTCGTTTTGACTGGTTGTGGCTCCCGTAACTCTAAACGAGCCAAGAGTTACGGCCCTCCGAAGAATCGATATCCATAGGGTGCAACATCTACGGTGCAAGGTGCAACATCCGTTCAAAATGACGAAACAGTGCCGTACGAGCTTTAGAAATGGGTGCATGGATTGGAAACGGTGCAGTACCATGGTGCACCACTCTCCAGCGATGGTAAATCATAGACCAGCCATGTGAATTCCCTTTTACAGAAAAAATCCACGTGGCGAAAAAACGAAGGGTAAAAAACTTCCATGACCCGATTGAGGTTCGGATAGGATATTTTGGGTATGAAACTAACCAGTGACGGCTGAAAGCTGTCATAGCTGTAGAACTCACAAACACCTTCGTTTTGATTGGTTGTGGCTCCCGTAACTCTAAACGAGCCAAGAGTTATGGCCCACCGAAGAATCGATATCCATAGGATGCAACCTCTACGGTGCAAGGTGCAACATCCGTTCAAAATGACGAAACAGTGCCGTACGAGCTTTAGAAATGGGTGCATGGATTGGAAACAGTGCAGTACCATGGTGCACCACTCTCTAGCGATGGTAAATCATAGACCAGCCCTCTTGTACAGAAAAAATCCACGTAACGAAAAAACGAAGGGTAAAATACTTCCATGACCCGATTGAGGTTCGGATAGGATTTTTTGGGTATGAAACTAACCAGTGATGGCTGAAAGCCATCATAGCTATAGAACTCACAAATACCTTCGTTTTGACTGGTTGTGGCTCCCGTAACTCTAAACGAGCCAAGAGTTACGGCCCTCCGAAGAATCGATATCCATAGGGTGCAACATCTACGGTGCAAGGTGCAACATCCGTTCAAAATGACGAAACAGTGTCGTACGAGCTTTAGAAATGGGTGCATGGATTGGAAACGGTGCAGTACCATGGTGCACCACTCTCCAGCGATGGTAAATCATAGACCAGCCATGGGAATTCCCTTATACAGAAAAAATCCACGTGACGAAAAAACGAAGGGTAAAAAACTTCCATGACCCGATTGAGGTTCGGATAGGATTTTTTGGGTATGAAACTAACCAGTGACGGCTGATAGCTGTCATAGCTGTAGAACTCACAGATACCTTCGTTTTGACTGGTTATGGCTCCCGTAACTCTAAACGAGCCAAGAGTTATGGCCCTCCGAAGAATCGATATCCATAGGGTGCAACATCTACGGTGCAAGGTGCAACATCCGTTCAAAATGACGAAACAGTGCCGTACGAGCTTTAGAAATGGGTGCATGGACTGGAAACGGTGCAGTACCATGGTGCACCACTCTCCAGCGATGGTAAATCATAGACCAGCCATGGGAATTCCCTTTTACAGAAAAAATCCATGTGGCGAAAAAACGAAGGGTAAAAAACTTCCATGACCCGATTGAGGTTCGGATAGGATTTTTTGGGTATGAAACTAACCAGTGACGGCTAAAAGCCATCATAGCTGTAGAACTCACACATACCTTCGTTTTGACTGGTTGTGGCTCCCGTAACTCTAAACGAACCAAGAGTTACGGCCCTCCGAAGAATCGATATCCATAGGGTGCAACATCTACGGTGCAAGGTGCAACATCCGTTCAAAATGACGAAACAGTGCCGTACGAGCTTTCGAAATGGGTGCATGGATTGGAAACGGTGCAGTACCATGGTGCACCACTCTCCAGCGATGGTAAATCATAGACCAGCCATGTGAATTCCCTTTTACAGAAAAAAAATCCACGTGGCGAAAAAACGAAGGGTAAAAAACTTCCATGACCCGATTGAGGTTCGGATAGGATATTTTGGGTATGAAACTAACCAGTGACGGCTGAAAGCTGTCATAGCTGTAGAACTCACAAACACCTTCGTTTTGACTGGTTGTGGCTCCCGTAACTCTAAACGAGCCAAGAGTTACGGCCCTCCGAAGAATCGATATCCATAGGATGCAACATCTACGGTGCAAGGTGCAACATCCGTTCAAAATGACGAAACAGTGCCGTACGAGCATTAGAAATAAGTGCATGGATTGGAAACAGTGCAGTACCATGGTGCACCACTCTCTAGCGATGGTAAATCATAGACCAGCCGCGGGAATTCTCTTTTACAGAAAAAATCCACGTGACGAAAAAACGAAGGGTAAAAAACTTCCATGACCCGATTGAGGTTCGGATAGGATTTTTTGGGTATGAAACTAACCATTGACGGCTCAAAGCCATCATAGCTGTAGAACTCACAAATACCTTCGTTTTGACTGGTTGTGGCTCCCGTAACTCTAAACGAGCCAAGAGTTACGGCCCTCCGAAGAATCGATATCCATTGGGTGCAACATCTACGGTGCAAGGTGCAACATTCATCCAAAATGACGAAACAGTGACGTACGAGCTTTAGAAATGGGTGCATGGATTGGAAACGGTGCAGTACCATGGTGCACCACTCTGCAGCTGTGGTAAATCATAGACTAGCCATGGGAAATCCATTTTACAGAAAAAATCCACGTGACGAAAAAACGAAGGGTAAAAAACTTCCATGACCCGATTGAGGTTCGGATAGGATATTTTGGGTATGAAACTAACCAGTACGGCTGAAAGCTGTCATAGCTGTAGAACTCACAAACACTTTCGTTTTGACTGGTTGTGGCTCCCGTAACTCTAAACGAGCCAAGAGTTACGGCCCTCCGAAGAATCGATATCCATAGGATGCAACATCTACGGTGCAAGGTGCAACATCCGTTCAAAATGACGAAACAGTGCCGTACGAGCTTTAGAAATAAGTGCGTGGAGTGGAAACAGTGCAGTACCATGGTGCACCACTCTCTAGCGATGGTAAATCATAGACCAGCCGCGGGAATTCTCTTTTACAGAAAAAATCCACGTGACGAAAAAACGAAGGGTAAAAAACTTCCATGACCCGATTGAGGTTCGGATAGGATTTTTTGGGTATGAAACTAACCAGTGACGGCTCAAAGCCGTCATAGCTTTAGAACTCACAAATACCTTCGTTTTGACTGGTTGTGGCTCCCGTAACTCTAAACGAGCCAAGAGTTACGGCCCTCCGAAGAATCGATATCCATAGGGTGCAACATCTACGGTGCAAGGTGCAACATCCATCCAAAATGACGAAACAGTGCCGTACGAGCTTTAGAAATGGGTGCATGGATTGGAAACGGTGCAGTACCATGGTGCACCACTCTCCAGCTGTGGTAAATCATAGACTAGCCATGGGAAATCCCTTTTACAGAAAAAATCCACGTGACGAAAAAACGAAGGGTAAAAAACTTCCATGACCCGATTGAGGTTCGGATAGGATTTTTTGGATATGTAACTAACCAATGACGGCTGAAAGCCATCACAGCTGTAGAACTCACAAATACCTTCGTTTTGACTGGTTGTGGCTCCCGTAACTCTAAACGAGCCAAGAGTTACGGCCCTCCGAAGAATCGATATCCATAGGGTGCAACATCTACGGTGCAAGGTGCAACATCCGTTCAAAATTACGAAACAGTGTCGTACGAGCTTTAGAAATGGGTGCATGGATTGGAAACGGTGCAGTACCATGGTGCACCACTATCCAGCGATGGTAAATCATAGACCAGCCATGGGAATTCCCTTATACAGAAAAAATCCACGTGACGAAAAAACGAAGGGTAAAAAACTTCCATGACCCGATTGAGGTTCGGATAGGATTTTTTGGGTATGAAACTAACCAGTGACGGCTGATAGCGGTCATAGCTGTAGAACTCACAGATACCTTCGTTTTGACTGGTTATGGCTCCCGTAACTCTAAACGAGCCAAGAGTTATGGCCCTCCGAAGAATCGATATCCATAGGGTGCAACATCTACGGTGCAAGGTGCAACATCCGTCCAAAATGACGAAACAGTGCCATACGACCTTTAGAAATGGGTGCATGGATTGCAAACGGTGCAGTACCGTGGTGCACCACTCTCCAGCGATGGTAAATCATAGACCAGCCATGGGAATTCCCTTTTACAGAAAAAATCCGCGTGACGAAAAAACGAAGGGTAAAAAACTTCCATGACCCGATTGAGGTTCGAATAGTATTTTTTGGGTATGAAACTAACCAGTGACGGCTGAAAGCAGTCATAGCTGTAGAACTCACAGATACCTTCGTTTTGACTGGTTATGGCTCCCGTAACTCTAAACGAGCCAAGAGTTACGGCCCTCCGAAGAATCGATATCCATAGGGTGCAACATCTACGGTGCAAGGTGCAACATCCGTCCAAAATGAAGAAACAGTGCCGTACGAGCTTTAGAATTGGGTGCATGGATTGGAAACGGTGCAGCACCATGGTGCACCACTCTCCAGCGATGGTAAATCATAGACCAGCCACGGGAATTCCCTTTTACAGAAAAAATCCACGTGACGAAAAAACGAAGGGTAAAAAACATCCATGACCCGATTGAGGTTCGGATAGGATTTTTTGGATATGAAACTAACCAGTGACGGCTGAAAGCCGTCATAGCTGTAGAACTCACAAATACCTTCGTTTTGACTGGTTGTGGCTCCCGTAACTCTAAACGAGCCAAGAGTTACGGCCCTCCGAAGAATCGATATCCATAGGGTGCAACATCTACGGTGCAAGGTGCAACATCCGTTCAAAATTACGAAACAGTGTCGTACGAGCTTTAGAAATGGGTGCATGGATTGGAAACGGTGCAGTACCATGGTGCACCACTCTCCAGCGATGGTAAATCATAGACCAGCCATGGGAATTCCCTTATACAGAAAAAATCCATGTGACGAAAAAACGAAGGGTAAAAAACTTCCATGACCCGATTGAGGTTCGGATAGGATTTTTTGGGTATGAAACTAACCAGTGATGGCTGATAGCTGTCATAGCTGTAGAACTCACAGATACCTTCGTTTTGACTGGTTATGGCTCACGTAACTCTAAACGAGCCAAGAGTTATGGCCCTCCGAAGAATCGATATCCATAGGGTGCAATATCTACGGTGCATGGTGCAACATCCGTCCAAAATGACGAAACAGTGCCGTACGAGCTTTAGAAATGGGTGCATGGATTGGAAACGGTGCAGTACCATGGTGTACCACTCTCCAGCGATGGTAAATCATAGACCAGCCATGGGAATTCCCTTTTACAGAAAAAATCCACGTGGCGAAAAAACGAAGGGTAAAAAACTTCCATGACCCGATTGAGGTTCGGATAGGATTTTTTGGGTATGAAACTAACTAGTGACGGCTAAAAGCTGTCATAGCTGTAGAACTCACACATACCTTCGTTTTGACTGGTTGTGGCTCCCGTAACTCTAAACGAGCCAAGAGTTACAGCACTCCGAAGAATCGATATCCATAGGGTGCAACATCTACGGTGAAAGGTGCAACATCCGTTCAAAATGACGAAACAGTGCCGTACGAGCTTTAGAAATGGGTGCATGGATTGGAAACGGTGCAGTACCATGGTGCACCACTCTCCAGCGATGGTAAATCATAGACCAGCCATGTGAATTCCCTTTTACAGAAAAAATCCACGTGGCGAAAAAACGAAGGGTAAAAAACTTCCATGACCCGATTGAGGTTCGGATAGGATATTTTGGGTATGAAACTAACCAGTGATGGCTGAAAGCTGTCATAGCTGTAGAACTCACAAACACCTTCGTTTTGATTGGTTGTGGCTCCCGTAACTCTAAACGAGCCAAGAGTTACGGCCCACCGAAGAATCGATATCCATAGGATGCAACATCTACGGTGCAAGGTGCAACATCCGTTCAAAATGACGAAACAGTGCCGTACGAGCTTTAGAAATGGGTGCATGGATTGGAAACAGTGCAGTACCATGGTGCACCACTCTCTAGCGATGGTAAATCATAGACCAACCCTCTTTTACAGAAAAAATCCGCGTGACGAAAAAATGAAGGGTAAAAAACTTTCATGACCCGATTGAGGTTCGGATAGGATTTTTTGGGTATGAAACTAACCAATGACGGCTGAAAGCCATCATAGCTGTAGAACTCACAAATACCTTCGTTTTGACTGGTTGTGGCTCCCGTAACTCTAAACGAGCCAAGAGTTACGGCCCTCCGAAGAATCGATATCCATAGGGTGCAACATCTACGGTGCAAGGTGCAACATCCGTCCAAAATGACGAAACAGTGTCGTACGAGCTTTAGAAATGGGTGCATGGATTGGAAACGGTGCAGTACCATGGTGCACCACTCTCCAGCGATGGTAAATCATAGACCAGCCACAGGAATTCCCTTTTACAGAAAAAATCCACGTGACGAAAAAACGAAGGGTAAAAAACTTCCATGACCCGATTGAGGTTCGGATAGGATTTTTTGGGTATGAAACTAACCAGTGACGGCTGAAAGCCGTCATAGCTGTAGAACTCACAAATACCTTCGTTTTGACTGGTTGTGGCTTCCGTAACTCTAAACGAGCCAAGAATTACGGCCCTCCGAAGAATCGATATCCATAGGGTGCAACATCTACGGTGCAAGGTGCAACATCCGTTCAAAATGACGAAACAGTGTCGTACGAGCTTTAGAAATGGGTGCATGGATTGGAAACGGTGCAGTACCATGGTGCACCACTCTCCAGCGATGGTAAATCATAGACCAGCCATGGGAATTCCCTTATACAGAAAAAATCCACGTGACGAAAAAACGAAGGGTAAAATACTTCCATGACCCGATTGAGGTTCGGATAGGATTTTTTGGGTATGAAACTAACCAGTGACGGCTGATAGCTGTCATAGCTGTAGAACTCACAGATACCTTCGTTTTGACTGGTTATGGCTCCCGTAACTCTAAACGAGCCAAGAGTTATGGCCCTCCGAAGAATCGATATCCATAGGGTGCAACATCTACGGTGCAAGGTGCAACATCCGTCCAAAATGACGAAACAGTGCCGTACGACCTTTAGAAATGGGTGCATGGATTGCAAACGGTGCAGTACCATGGTGCACCACTCTCCAGCTGTGGTAAATCATAGACTAGCCATGGGAATTCCCTTTTACAGAAAAAATCTACGTGACGAAAAAACGAAGGGTAAAAAACTTCCATGACCCGATTGAGGTTCGGATAGGAGTTTTTGGGTATGAAACTAACCAGTGACGGCTGAAAGCTGTCATAGCTGTAGGACTCACAAATACCTTCGTTTTGACTGGTTGTTGCTCCCGTAACTCTAAACGAGCCAAGAGTTATGGCCCTCCGAAGAATCGATATCCATAGGGTGCAACATCTGCGGTGCAAGGTGCAACATCCGTCCAAAATGACGAAACAGTGCCGTACGACATTTAGAAATGGGTGCATGGATTTGAAACAGTGCAGTACCGTGGTGCACCACTCTCCAGCGATGGTAAATCATAGACCTGCCGTGGGAATTCTCTTTTACAGAAAAAATCCACGTGATGAAAAAACGAACGGTAAAAAACTTCCATGACCCGATTGAGGTTCGGATAGGATTTTTTGGGTATGAAACTAACCAGTGACGGCTGAAAGCGGTCACAGCTGTAGAACTCACAAATACCTTCGCTTTGACTGGTTTTGGCTCCCGTAACTCTAAACGAGCCAAGAGTTATGGCCCTCCGAAGAATCGATGTCCATAGGGTGCAACATCTACGGTGCAAGGTGCAACATCCGTCCAAAATGACGAAACAGTGCCGTACGAACTTTAGAAATGGGTGCATGGATTGGAAACGGTGCAGTACCATGGTGCACCACTCTCCAGCAATGGTAAATCATAGACCAGCCACGGGAATTCCCTTTTACAGAAAATATCCACGTGACGAAAAAACGAAGGGTAAAAAACTTCCATGACCCGATTGAGGTTCGGATAGGATTTTTTGGGTATGAAACTAACCAGTGACGGCTCAAAGCCGTCATAGCTGTAGAACTCACAAATACCTTCGTTTTGACTGGTTGTGGCTCCCGTAACTCTAAACGAGCCAAGAGTTACGGCCCTCCGAAGAATCGATATCCATTGGGTGCAACATCTACGGTGCAAGGTGCAACATTCATCCAAAATGACGAAACAGTGCCGTACGAGCTTTAGAAATGGGTGCATGGATTGGAAACGGTGCAGTACCATGGTGCACCACTCTGCAGCTGTGGTAAATCATAGACTAGCCATGGGAAATCCATTTTACAAAAAAAATCCACGTGACGAAAAAACGAAGGGTAAAAAACTTCCATGACCTGATTGAGGTTCGGATAGGATATTTTGGGTATGAAACTAACCAGTGACGGCTGAAAGCTGTCATAGCTGTAGAACTCACAAACACCTTCGTTTTGACTGGTTGTGGCTCCCGTAACTCTAAACGAGCCAAGAGTTACGGCCCTCCGAAGAATCGATATCCATAGGATGCAACATCTACGGTGCAATGTGCAACATCCGTTCAAAATGACGAAACAGTGCCGTACGAGCTTTAGAAATAAGTGCATGGATTGGAAACAGTGCAGTTCCATGGTGCACCACTCTCTAGCGATGGTAAATCATAGACCAGCCGCGGGAATTCTCTTTTACAGAAAAAATCCACGTGACGAAAAAACGAAGGGTAAAAAACTTCCATGACCCGATTGAGGTTCGGATAGGATTTTTTGGGTATGAAACTAACCAGTGACGGCTCAATGCCGTCATAGCTTTAGAACTCACAAATACCTTCGTTTTGACTGGTTGTGGCTCCCGTAACTCTAAACAAGCCAAGAGTTACGACCCTCCGAAGAATCGATATCCATAGGGTGCAACATCTACGGTGCAAGGTGCAAAATCCATCCAAAAAGACGAAACAGTGCCGTACGAGCTTTAGAAATGGGTGCATGGATTGGAAACGGCGCAGTACCATGGTGCACCACTCTCCAGCTGTGGTAAATCATAGACTAGCCATGGGAAATCCCTTTTACAGAAAAAATCCACGTGACGAAAAAACGAAGGGTAAAAAACTTCCATGACCCGATTGAGGTTCGGATAGGATTTTTTGGATATGAAACTAACCAGTGACGGCTGAAAGCCATCACAGCTGTAGAACTCACAAATACCTTCGTTTTGACTGGTTGTGGCTCCCGTAACTCTAAACGAGCCAAGAGTTACGGCCCTCCGAAGAATCGATATCCATAGGGTGCAACATCTACGGTGCAAGGTGCAACATCCGTTCAAAATTACGAAACAGTGTCGTACGAGCTTTAGAAATGGGTGCATGGATTGGAAACGGTGCAGTACCATGGTGCACCACTCTCCAGCGATGGTAAATCATAGACCAGCCATGGGAATTCCCTTATACAGAAAAAATCCACGTGACGAAAAAACGAAGGGTAAAAAACATCCATGACCCGATTGAGGTTCGGATTGTATTTTTTGGGTATGAAACTAACCAGTGACGGCTGATAGCCGTCATAGCTGTAGAACTCACAGATACCTTCGTTTTGACTGGTTATGGCTCCCGTAACTCTAAACGAGCCAAGAGTTATGGCCCTCCGATGAATCGATATCCATAGGGTGCAACATCTACGGTGCAAGGTGCAACATCCGTCCAAAATGACGAAACAGTGCCATACGACCTTTAGAAATGGGTGCATGGATTGCAAACGGTGCAGTACCGTGGTGCACCACTCTCCAGCGATGGTAAATCATAGACCAGCCATGGGAATTCCCTTTTACAGAAAAAATCCACGTGACGAAAAAACGAAGGAAAAACTTCCATGACCTGATTGAGGTTCGGATAGTATTTTTTGGGTATGAAACTAACCAGTGACGGCTGAAAGCAGTCATAGCTGTAGAACTCACAGATACCTTCGTTTTGACTGGTTATGGCTCCCGTAACTCTAAACGAGCCAAGAGTTACGGCCCTCCGAAGAATCGATATCCATAGGGTGCAACATCTACGGTGCAAGGTGCAACATCCGTCCAAAATGAAGAAACAATGCCGTACGAGCTTTAGAATTGGGTGCATGGATTGGAAACGGTGCAGCACCATGGTGCACCACTCTCCAGCGATGGTAAATCATAGACCAGCCACGGGAATTCCCTTTTACAGAAAAAATCCACGTGACGAAAAAACGAAGGGTAAAAAACATCCATGACCCGATTGAGGTTCGGATAGGATTTTTTGGATATGAAACTAACCAGTGACGGCTAAAAGCCGTCATAGCTGTAGAACTCACAAATACCTTCGTTTTGACTGGTTGTGGCTCCCGTAACTCTAAACGAGCCAAGAGTTACGGCCCTCCGAAGAATCGATATCCATAGGGTGCAACATCTACGGTGCAAGGTGCAACATCCGTTCAAAATTATGAAACAGTGTCGTACGAGCTTTAGAAATTGGTGCATGGATTGGAAACGGTGCAGTACCATGGTGCACCACTCTCCAGCGATGGTAAATCATAGACCAGCCATGGGAATTCCCTTATACAGAAAAAATCCATGTGACGAAAAAACGAAGGGTAAAAAACTTCCATGACCGGATTGAGGTTCAGATAGGATTTTTTGGGTATGAACCTAACCAGTGATGGCTGATAGCTGTCATAGCTGTAGAACTCACAGATACCTTTGTTTTGACTGGTTATGGCTCCCGTAACTCTAAACGAGCCAAGAGTTATGGCACTCCGAAGAATCGATATCCATAGGGTGCAACATCTACGGTGCATGGTGCAACATCCGTCCAAAATGACGAAACAGTGCCGTACGAGCTTTAGAAATGGGTGCATGGATTGGAAACGGTGCAGTACCATGGTGCACCACTCTCCAGCGACGGTAAATCATAGACTAGCCATGGGAATTCCCTTTTACAGAAAAAATCCACGTGGCGAAAAAACGAAGGGTAAAAAACTTCCATGACCCGATTGAGGTTCGGATAGGATTTTTTGGGTATGAAACTAACTAGTGACGGCTAAAAGCCTGTCATAGCTGTAGAACTCACACATACCTTCGTTTTGACTGGTTGTGGCTCCCGTAACTCTAAACGAGCCAAGAGTTACAGCACTCCGAAGAATCGATATCCATAGGGTGCAACATCTACGGTGCAAGGTGCAACATCCGTTCAAAATGACGAAACAGTGCCGTACGAGCTTTAGAAATGGGTGCATGGATTGGAAACGGTGCAGTACCATGGTGCACCACTCTCCAGCGATGGTAAATCATAGACCAGCCATGTGAATTCCCTTTTACAGAAAAAATTCACGTGGCGAAAAAACGAAGGGTAAAAAACTTCCATGACCCGATTGAGGTTCGGATAGGATATTTTGGGTATGAAACTAACCAGTGACGGCTGAAAGCTATCATAGCTGTAGAACTCACAAACACCTTCGTTTTGATTGGTTGTGGCTCCCGTAACTCTAAACGAGCCAAGAGTTACGGCCCACCGAAGAATCGATATCCATAGGATGCAACATCTACGGTGCAAGGTGCAACATCCGTTCAAAATGACGAAACAGTGCCGTACGAGCTTTAGAAATGGGTGCATGGATTGGAAACCGTGCAGTACCATGGTGCACCACTCTCTAGCGATGGTAAATCAGAGACCAGCCCTCTTTTACAGAAAAAATCCACGTGACGAAAAAACGAAGGGTAAAAAACTTCCATGACCCGATTGAGGTTCGGATAGGATTTTTTGGGTATGAAACTAACCAGTGACGGCTGAAAGCCGTCATAGCTATAGAACTCACAAATACCTTCGTTTTGACTGGTTGTGGCTCCCGTAACTCTTAACGAGCCAAGAGTTACGGCCCTCCGAAGAATCGATATCCATAGGGTGCAACATCTACGGTGCAAGGTGCAACATCCGTCCAAAATGACGAAACAGTGCCGTACGAGCTTTAGAAATGGGTGCATGGATTGGAAATGGTGCAGTACCATGGTGCACCACTCTCCAGCGATGGTAAATCATAGACCAGCCACAGGAATTCCCTTTTACAGAAAAAATCCACGTGACGAAAAAACGAAGGGTAAAAAACTTCCATGACCCGATTGAGGTTCGGATAGGATTTTTTGGGTATGAAACTAACCAGTGACGGCTGAAAGCCGTCATAGCTGTAGAACTCACAAATACCTTCGTTTTGACTGGTTGTGGCTCCCGTAACTCTAAGCGAGCCAAGAGTTACGGCCCTCCGAAGAATCGATATCCATAGGGTGCAACATCTACGGTGCAAGGTGCAACATCCGTTCAAAATGACGAAACAGTGTCGTACGAGCTTTAGAAATGGGTGCATGGATTGGAAACGGTGCAGTACCATGGTGCACCACTTTCCAGCGATGGTAAATCATAGACCAGCCATGGGAATTCCCTTATACAGAAAAAATCCACGTGACGAAAAAACGAAGGGTAAAATACTTCCATGACCCGATTGAGGTTCGGATAGGATTTTTTGGGTATGAAACTAACCAGTGACGGCTGATAGCGGTCATAGCTGTAGAACTCACAG
Source organism: Allium cepa (assembly GCA_030765085.1). Taxonomy (NCBI): domain Eukaryota; kingdom Viridiplantae; phylum Streptophyta; class Magnoliopsida; order Asparagales; family Amaryllidaceae; genus Allium; species Allium cepa. Next base: position 27,105,530 of record CM060943.1, on the reverse strand, counting down.
ATACCTTCGTTTTGACTGGTTATGGCTCCCGTAACTCTAAACGAGCCAAGAGTTATGGCCCTCCGAAGAATCGATATCCATAGGGTGCAACATCTACGGTGCAAGGTGCAACATCCGTCCAAAATGACGAAACAGTGCCGTACGACCTTTAGAAATGGGTGCATGGATTGCAAACGGTGCAGTACCATGGTGCACCACTCTCCAGCTGTGGTAAATCATAGACTAGCCATGGGAATTCCCTTTTACAGAAAAAATCCACGTGACGAAAAAACGAAGGGTAAAAAACTTCCATGACCCGATTGAGGTTCGGATAGGATTTTTTGGGTATGAAACTAACCAGTGACGGCTGAAAGCCGTCATAGCTGTAGAACTCACAAATACCTTCGTTTTGACTGGTTGTGGCTCCCGTAACTCTAAACGAGCCAAGAGTTACGGCCCTCCGAAGAATCGATATCCATAGGGTGCAACATCTACGGTGCAAGGTGCAACATCCGTCCAAAATGACGAAACAGTGCCGTACGAGCTTTAGAAATGGGTGCATGGATTGGAAACGGTGCAATACCATGGTGCACCACTCTCCAGCGATGGTAAATCATAGACCAGCCACAGGAATTCCCTTTTACAGAAAAAATCCACGTGACGAAAAAACGAAGGGTAAAAAACTTCCATGACCCGATTGAGGTTCGGATAGGATTTTTTGGGTATGAAACTAACCAGTGACGGCTGAAAGCCGTCATAGCTGTAGAACTCACAAATACCTTCGTTTTGACTGGTTGTGGCTCCCGTAACTCTAAACGAGCCAAGAGTTACGGCCCTCCGAAGAATCGATATCCATAGGGTGCAACATCTACGGTGCAAGGTGCAACATCCGTTCAAAATGACGAAACAGTGTCGTACGAGCTTTAGAAATGGGTGCATGGATTGGAAACGGTGCAGTACCATGGTGCACCACTCTCCAGCGATGGTAAATCATAGACCAGCCATGGGAATTCCCTTATACAGAAAAAATCCACGTGACGAAAAAACGAAGGGTAAAATACTTCCATGACCCGATTGAGGTTCGGATAGGATTTTTTGGGTATGAAACTAACCAGTGACGGCTGATAGCTGTCATAGCTGTAGAACTCACAAATACCTTCGTTTTGACTGGTTGTGGCTCCCGTAACTCTAAACGAGCCAAGAGTTATGGCCCTCCGAAGAATCGATATCCATAGGGTGCAACATCTACGGTGCAAGGTGCAACATCCGTCCAAAATGACGAAACAGTGTCGTACGATCTTTAGAAATGGGTGCATGGATTGGAAACGGTGCAGTACCATGGTGCACCACTCTCCAGCGATGGTAAATCATAGACCAGCCATGGGAATTCCCTTTTACAGAAAAAATCCACGTGACGAAAAAACGAAGGCTAAAAAACTTCCATGACCCGATTGAGGTTCGGATAGGATTTTTTGGGTATGAAACTAACCAGTGACGGCTGAAAGCCGTCATAGCTGTAGAACTCACAAATACCTTCGTTTTGACTGGTTGTGGCTCCCGTAACTCTAAACGAGGCAAGAGTTACGGCCCTCCGAAGAATAGATATCCATAGGGTGCAACATCTACGGTGCAAGGTGCAACATCCGTTCAAAATGACGAAACAGTGCCGTACGAGCTTTAGAAATGGGTGCATGGATTGGAAATGGTGCAGTACCATGGTGCACCACTCTCCAGCGATGGAAAATCATAGACCAGCCATGGGAATTCCCTTTTACAGAAAAAATCCACGTGGCGAAAAAACGAAGGGTAAAAAACTTCCATGACCCGATTGAGGTTCGGATAGGATTTTTTGGGTATGAAACTAACCAGTGACGGCTGAAAGCCGTCATAGCTGTTGAACTCACAAATACCTTTGTTTTGACTGGTTGTGGCTCCCATAACTCTAAACGAGCCAAGAGTTACGACCCTCCGAAGAATCGATATCCATAGGGTGCAACATCTACGGTGCAAGGTGCAACATCCGTTCAAAATGACGAAACAGTGCCGTACGAGCTTTAGAAATGGGTGCATGGATTGGAAACGGTGCAGTACCATGGTGCACCACTCTCCAGCAATGGTAAATCATAGACCAGCCATGGGAATTCCCTTTTGCAGAAAAAATCCACGTGACGAAAAAACGAAGGGTAAAAAACTTCCATGACCCGATCGAGGTTCGGATAGTATTTTTTGGGTATGAAAATAACCAGTGACGGCTGAAAGCAGTCATAGCTGTAGAACTCACGGATACCTTCGTTTTGACTTGTTATGGCTCCCGTAACTCTAAACGAGCCAAGAGTTACGGCCATCCGAAGAATCGATATCCATAGGGTGCAACATCTACGGTGCAAGGTGCAACATCCGTCCAAAATGACGAAACAGTGCCGTACGAGCTTTAGAAATGGGTGCATGGATTGGAAACGGTGCAGTACCATGGTGCACCACTCTCCAGCGATGGTAAATCATAGACCAGCCACGGGAATTCCCTTTTACAGAAAAAATCCACGTGACGAAAAAACGAAGGGTAAAAAACTTCCATGACCCGATTGAGGTTCGGGTAGAATTTTTTGGGTATGTAACTAATCAGTGACGGCTGAAAGCCGTCACAGATGTAGAACTCACAAATACCTTCGTTTTGACTGGTTGTGGCTCCCGTAACTGTAAACGAGCCAAGAGTTATGGCCCTCCGAAGAATCGATATCCATAGGGTGCAACATCTACGGTGCAAGGTGCAACATCCGTCCAAAATGACGAAACAGTGCCGTACGACCTTTAGAAATGGGTGCATGGATTGGAAACGGTGCAGTACCATGGTGCACCACTCTACAGCGATGGTAAATCATAGACCAGCCACGGGAATTCCCTTTTACAGAAAAAATCCACGTGACGAAAAAACACAGGGTAAAAAACTTTCATGACCCGATTGAGGTTCGGATAGGATTTTTTGGGTATGAAACTAACCAGTGATGGCTGAAAGCTGTCATAGCTGTTGAACTCACAGATACCTTCGTTTTGACTGGTTAAGGCTCCCGTAACTCTAAACGAGCCAAGAGTTATGGCCCTCCGAAGAATCGATTTCCACAGGGTGCAACATCTACGGTGCAAGGTGCAACATCCGTCCAAAATGACGAAACAGTGTCGTACGACCTTTAGAAATGGGTGTATGGATTTGAAATGGTGCAGTACCATGGTGCACCACTCTCCAGCGATGGTAACTCATAGACCAGCCACGGGGATCCCGTTTTACAGAAAAAATCCACGTGATGAAAAAACGAAGGGTAAAAAACTTCCATGACCCGATTGAGGTTCGGATTTTATTTTTTGGGTATGAAACTAACCAGTGACGGTTGAAAGCCATCATAGCTGTAGAATTCACAGATACCTTCGATTTGACTGGTTATGGCTCCCGTAACTCTAAACGATCCAAGAGTTATGGACCTCCGAAGAATCGATATCCACAGGGTGCAACATCTATGGTTCAAGGTGCAACATCCATCCAAAATGATGAAACAGTGCCGTACGACCTTTAGAAAATGGGTGCATGGATTTGAAACGGTGCAGTACCATGGTGCACCACTCTCCAGCGATGGTAAATCATAGACCAGCCACGGGAATTCCCTTTTACAGAAAAAATCCACGTGACGAAAAAACGAAGGGTAAAAAACTTCAATCACCCGATTGAGGTTCGGATAGGATTTTTTGGGTATGAAACTAACCAGTGATGGCAGAAAGCCGTCATAGCTGTTGAACTCACAAATACCTTCGTTTTGACTGGTTAACGCTCCCGTAACTCTAAACGAGCCAAGAGTTATGGCCCTCCGAAGAATCGATTTCCACAGGGTGCAACATCTACGGTGCAAGGTGCAACATCCGTCCAAAATGACTAAACAGTGCCGTACAACCTTTAGAAATGGGTTCCTGGATTTGAAACGGTGTAGTACCATGGTGCACCACTCTCCAGCGATGGTAAATCATAGACCAGCCACGGGGATCCCGTTTTACAGAAAAAATCCACGTGACGAAAAAACGAAGGGTAAAAAACTTCCATGACCCGACTGAGGTTTGGATAGGATTTTTTGGGTATGAAACTAACCAGTGACGGCTGAAAGCGGTCACAGCTGTAGAACTCACATATACCTTCGTTTTGACATGTTGTGGCTACCGTAACTCTAAACGAGCCAAGAGTTATGGCCCTCCGAAGAATCGATATCCATGGGGTGCAACATCTACGGTGCAAGGTGCAACATCCGTCCAAAATGACGAAACAGTGTCGTACGAACTTTAGAAATGGGTGTATGGATTGGAAACGGTGCAGTACCATGGTGCACCATTCTCCAGCGATGGTAAATCATAGACCAGCCACGGGGATCCCGTTTTACAGAAAAAATCCACGTGACGTAAAAACGAAGGGTAAAAAACTTCCTTGACCCGATTGAGGTTCGGATAGGATTTTTTGGGTATGAAACTAACCAGTGACGGCTAAAAGCCGTCATAGCTGTAGAACTCACAGATACCTTCGTTTTGACTAGTTATGGCTCCCGTAACTCTAAAGAGCCAAGAGTTATGGCCCTCCGAAGAATCGATTTCCATAGGGTGCAACATCTACGGTGCAAGGTGCAACATCCGTCCAAAATGACGAAACAGTGCCGTACGACCTTTAGAAATGGTGTATGGATTTGAAACAGTGCAGTACCATGGTGCACCACTCTCCAGCGATGGTAACTCATAGACCAGCCACGGGGATCCCGTTTTACAGAAAAAATCCACGTGACGAAAAAACGAAGGGTAAAAAACTTCCATGACCCGATTGAGGTTCGGATTTGATTTTTTGTGTATGAAACTAACCAGTGATGGCTGAAAGCCGTCATAGATGTAGAACTCACAGATACCTTCGATTTGACTGGTTATAGCTCCCGTAACTCTAAACGATACAAGAGTTATGGCCTCCGAAGAATCGATTTCCACAGGGTGCAACATCTACGGTGCAAGGTGCAACATCCGTCCAAAATGACGAAACAATGCCTTACGACCTTTAGAAATGGGTGCATGGATTTAAAATGGTGTAGTACCATGGTGCACCACTCTCCAGCGATGGTAACTCATAGACCAGCCACGGGGATCCCGTTTTACAGAAAAAATCCACGTGACGGAAAAACGAAGGGTAAAAAACTTCCATGACCCGATTGAGGTTCGGATAGGATTTTTTGGGTATGAAACTAATAAGTGATGGCAGAAAGCCGTCACAGATGTAGAACTCACAAATACCTTCGTTTTGACTAGTTGTGGCTTCCGTAACTCTAAACGAGCCAAGAGTTATGGCCCTCCGAAGAATCGATATCCACAGGGTGCAACATCTACGGTGCAAGGTGCAACATCCGTCCAAAATGACGAAACAGTGCCGTACGACCTTTAGAAATGGGTGCATGTATTTGAAACGGTGCAGTACCATGGTGCACCACTCTCCAGCGATGGTAACTCATAGACCAGCCACGGGGATCCCGTTTTACAGAAAAAATCCACGTGACGAAAAAACGAAGGGTAAAAAACTTCCATGACCCGATTGTGGTTCGGATAGGATTTTTTGGGTATGAAACTAACCAGTGACGGCTGAAAGCGGTCACAGCTGTAGAACTCACAGATATCTTCGTTTTGACTGGTTGTGACTCCCGTAACTCTAAACGAGCCAAGAGTTATGGCCCTCCGAAGAATCGATATCCACAGGGTGCAACATCTACGGTGCAAGGTGCAACATCCGTCCAAAATGACGAAACAGTGCCGTACGACCTTTAGAAATGGGTGCATGGATTTGAAACGGTGCAGTACCATGGTGCACCACTCTCCAGCGATGGTAACTCATAGACCAGCCACGGGGATCCCGTTTTACAGAAAAAATCCACGTGACGAAAAAACGAAGGGTAAAAAACTTCCATGACTCGATTGAGGTTCGGATAGGATTTTTTGGGTATGAAACTAACCAGTGACGGCAGAAAGCCGTCACAGATGTAGAACTCACAAATACCTTCGTTTTGACTGGTTGTGGCTCCCGTAACTCTAAACGAGCCAAGAGTTATGGCCCTCCGAAGAATCGATATCCACAGGGTGCAACATCTACGGTGCAAGGTGCAACATCCGTCCAAAATGACGAAACAGTGCCGTACGACCTTTAGAAATGGGTGCATGGATTTGAAACAGTGCAGTACCATGGTGCACCACTCTCCAGCGATGGTATCTCATAGACCAGCCACGGGGATCCCGTTTTACAGAAAAAATCCACGTGACGAAAAAACGAAGGGTAAAAAACTTCCATGACCCGATTGAGGTTCGGATAGGATTTTTTGGGTATGAAACTAACCAGTGACGGCAGAAAGCCATCACAGATGTAGAACTCACAAATACTTTCGTTTTGACTGGTTGTGGCTCCCGTAACTCTAAACGAGCCAAGAGTTATGGCCCTCCGAAGAATCGATATCCACATGGTGCAACATCTACGGTGCAAGGTGCAACATCCGTCCAAAATGACGAAACAGTGCCGTACGACCTATAGAAATGGGTGCATGGATTTGAAACGGTGTAGTACCATGGTGCACCACTCTCCAGCGATGGTAACTCATAGACCAGCCACGGGGATCCCGTTTTACAGAAAAAATCCACGTGACGAAAAAACGAAGGGTAAAAAACTTCCATGACCCGATTGAGGTTCGGATAGGATTTTTTGGGTATGAAACTAACCAGTGACGGCAGAAAGCCGTCACAGATGTAGAACTCACAAATACCTTCGTTTTGACTGGTTGTGGCTCCCGTAACTCTAAACGAGCCAAGAGTTATGGCCCTCCGAAGAATCGATATCCACAGGGTGCAACATCTACGGTGCAAGGTGCAACATCCGTCCAAAATGACGAAACAGTGCCGTACGACCTTTAGAAATGGGTGCATGGATTTGAAACGGTGCAGTACCATGGTGCACCACTCTCCAGCGATGGTAACTTATAGACCAGCCACGGGGATCCCGTTTTGCAGAAAAAATCCACGTGACGAAAAAACGAAGGGTAAAAAATCTCCATGACCCGATTGAGGTTCGGATAGGATTTTTTGGGTATGAAACTAACCAGTGACGGCAGAAAGCCGTAACAGATGTAGAACTCACAAATACCTTCGTTTTGACTGGTTGTGCCTCCCGTAACTCTAAACGAGCCAAGAGTTACGGCCCTCCGAAGAATCGATTTCCACAGGGTGCAACATCTACGGTGCAAGATGCAACATCCGTCCAAAATGACGAAACAGTGCCGTACGACCTTTAGAAATGGGTGCATGGATTTGGAACGGTTCAGTACCATGGTGCACCACTCTCCAGCGATGGTAACTTATAGACCAGCCACGGGGATCCCGTTTTACAGAAAAAATCCACTTGACGAAAAAACGAAGGGTAAAAAACTTCCATGACCCGATTGAGGTTCGGATAGGATTTTTTGGGTATGAAACTAACCAGTGACGGCAAAAAGCCATCAAAGATGTAGAACTCACAAATACCTTCGTTTTGACTGGTTGTGACTCCCGTAACTCTAAACGAGCCAAGAGTTATGGCCCTCCGAAGAATCGATATCCACAGGGTGCAACATCTACGGTGCAAGGTGCAACATCCGTCCAAAATGACGAAACAGTGTCGTACGACCTTTAGAAATGGGTGCATGGATTTGAAACGGTGCAGTACCATGGTGCACCACTCTCCAGCGATGGTAACTCATAGACCAGCCACGGGGATCCCATTTTACAGAAAAAATCCACGTGACGAAAAAACGAAGGGTAAAAAACTTCCATGACCCGATTGAGGTTCGGATAGGATTTTTTGGGTGTGAAACTAACCAGTGACGGCAGAAAGCCGTCACAGATGTAGAACTCACAAATACCTTCGTTTTGACTGGTTGTGGCTCCCGTAACTCTAAACGAGCCAAGAGTTATGGCCCTCCGAAGAATCGATATCCACAGGGTGCAACATCTACGGTGCAAGGTGCAACATCCGTCCAAAATGACGAAACAGTGCCGTACGACCTTTAGAAATGGGTGCATGGATTTGAAACGGTGCAGTACCATGGTGCACCACTCTCCAGCGATGGTAACTCATAGACCAGCCACGGGGATCCCGTTTTACAGAAAAAATCCACGTGACGAAAAAACGAAGGGTAAAAAACTTCCATGACCCGATTGAGGTTCGGATAGGATTTTTTGGGTATGAAACTAACCAGTGACGGCAGAAAGCCGTCACAGATGTAGAACTCACAAATACCTTCGTTTTGACTGGTTGTGGCTCCCGTAACTCTAAACGAGCCAAGAGTTATAGCCCTCCGAAGAATCGATATCCGCAGGGTGCAACATCTACGGTGCAAGGTGCAACATCCGTCCAAAATGACGAAACAGTGCCGTACGACCTTTAGAAATGGGTGTATGGATTTGAAACGGTGCAGTACCATGGTGCACCACTCTCCAGCGATGGTAACTCATAGACCAGCCACGGGGATCCCGTTTTACCGAAAAAATCCACGTGACGAAAAAACGAAGGGTAAAAAACTTCCATGACCCGATTGAGGTTCGGATTCGATTTTTTGGGTATGAAACTAACCAGTGACGGCTAAAAGCCGTCATAGCTATAGAAGTCACAGATACCTTCGATTTGACTGGTTATGGCTCCCGTAACTCTAAACGATCCAAGAGTTATGGCCCTCCGAAGAATCGATTTCCACAGGGTGGAACATCTACGGTGCAAGGTGCAACATCCGTCCAAAATTACGAAACAGTGCCGTACGACCTTTAGAAATGGGTGCATGGATTTTAAACGGTGCAGTACCATGGTGCACCACGCTCCAGCGATGGTAACTCATAGACCAGCAACGGGGATCCCGTTTTACAGAAAAAATCCACGTGACGAAAAAACGAAGGGTAAAAAACTTCCATGACCCGATTGAGGTTCGGATAGGATTTTTTGGCTATGAAACTAACCAGTGACGGCAGAAAGCCGTCACAGATGTAGAACTCACAAATACCTTCGTTTTGACAGGTTGTGGCTCCCGTAACTCTAAACGAGCCAAGAGTTATGGCCCTTCGAAGAATCGATATCCACAAGGTGCAACATCTACGGTGCAAGGTGCAACATCCGTCCAAAATGACGAAACAGTGCCGTACGACGTTTAGAAATGGGTGCATGGATTTGAAACGGTGCAGTACCATGGTGCACCTCTCTCCAGCGATGGTAACTCATAGACCAGCCACGGGGATCCCGTTTTACAGAAAAAATCCACGTGACGAAAAAACGAAGGGTAAAAAACTTCCATGACCCGATTGAGGTTCGGATAGGATTTTTTGGGTATGAAACTAACCAGTGACGGCAGAAAGCCGTCACAGATGTAGAACTCACAAATACCTTCGTTTTGACTGGTTGTGGCTCCCGTAACTCTAAACGAGCCAAGAGTTATGGCCCTCCGAAGAATCGATATCCGCAGGGTGCAACATCTACGATGCAAGGTGCAACATCCGTCCAAAATGACGAAACAGTGCCGTACGACCTTTAGAAATGGGTGTATGGATTTGAAACGGTGCAGTACCATGGTGCACCACTCTCCAGCGATGGTAACTCGTAGACCAGCCACGAGGATCCCGTTTTACAGAAAAAATCCACGTGACGAAAAAACGAAGGGTAAAAAACTTCCATGACCCGATTGAGGTTCGGATTCGATTTTTTGGGTATGAAACTAACCAGTGACGGCTAAAAGCCGTCATAGCTATAGAAGTCACAGATACCTTCGATTTGACTGGTTATGGCTCCCGTAACTCTAAACGATCCAAGAGTTATGGCCCTCCGAAGAATCGATTTCCACAGGGTGCAACATCTACGGTGTAAGGTGCAACATCCGTCCAAAATGACGAAACAGTGCCGTACGACCTTTAGAAATGGGTGCATGGATTTGAAACGGTGCAGTACCATGGTGCACCACTCTCCAGCGATGGTAACTCATAGACCAGCAACGGGGATCCCGTTTTACAGAAAAAATCCACGTGACGAAAAAACGAAGGGTAAAAAACTTCCATGACCCGATTGAGGTTCGGATAGGATTTTTTGGCTATGAAACTAACCAGTGACGGCAGAAAGCCGTCACAGATGTAGAACTCACAAATACCTTCGTTTTGACAGGTTGTGGCTCCCGTAACTCTAAACGAGCCAAGAGTTATGGCCCTTCGAAGAATCGATATCCACAGGGTGCAACATCTACGTTGCAAGGTGCAACATCCGTCCAAAATGACGAAACAGTGCCGTACGACATTTAGAAATGGGTGCATGGATTTGAAACGGTGCAGTACCATGGTGCACCACTCTCCAGCGATGGTAACTCATAGACCAGCCACGGGGATCCCGTTTTACAGAAAAAATCCACGTGACGAAAAAACGAAGGGTAAAAAACTTCCATGACCCGATTGAGGTTCGGATAGGATTTTTTGGGTATGAAACTAACCAGTGACGGCAGAAAGCCGTCACAGATGTAGAACTCACAAATACCTTCGTTTTGACTGGTTGTGGCTCCCGTAACTCTAAACGAGCCAAGAGTTATGGTCCTCCGAAGAATCGATATCCACAGGGTGCAACATCTACGGTGCAAGGTGCAACATCCGTCCAAAATGACGAAACAGTGCCGTACGACCTTTAGAAATGGGTGTATGGATTTGAAACGGTGCAGTACCATGGTGCACCACTCTCCAGCGATGGTAACTCATAGACCAGCCACGGGGATCCCGTTTTTCAGAAATATCCACGTGACGAAAAAACGAAGGGTAAAAAACATCCATGACCCGATTGGGGTTCGGATTTGATTTTTTGGGTATGAAACTAACCAGTGACGGTTGAAAGCCATCATAGCTGTAGAATTCACAAATACCTTCGATTTGACTGGTTATGGCTCCCGTAACTCAAAACGATCCAAGAGTTATGGCCCTCCGAAGAATCGATTTCCACAGGGTGGAACATCTACGGTGCAAGGTGCAACATCCGTCCAAAATGACAAAACAGTGCCGTACGACCTTTAGAAATAGGTGCATGGATTTAAAATGGTGCAGTACCATGGTGCACCACTCTCCAGCGATCGTAACTCATAGACCAGCCACGGGGATCCCGTTTTACAGAAAAAATCCACGTGACGAAAAAACGAAGGGTAAAAAACTTCCATGACCCGATTGAGGTTCGGATAGGATTTTTTGGGTATGAAACTAACCAGTGATGGCAGAAAGCCGTCACAGATGTAGAACTCACAAATACCTTCGTTTTGACTAGTTGTGGCTCCCGTAACTCTAAATGAGCCAAGAGTTATGGCCCTCCGAAGAATCGATATCCACAGGGTGCAACATCTACGGTGCAAGGTGCAACATCCGTCCAAAATGACGAAACAGTGCCGTACGACCTTTAGAAATGGGTGCATGGATTTGAAATGGTGCAGTACCATGGTGCACCACTCTCCAGCGATGGTAACTCATAGACCAGCCACGGGGATCCCGTTTTACAGAAAAAATCCACGTGACGAAAAAACGAAGGGTAAAAAACTTCCATGACCCGATTGAGGTTCGGATAGGATTTTTTGGGTATGAAACTAACCAGTAACGGCAGAAAGCCATCACAAATGTAGAACTCACAAATACCTTCGTTTTGACTGCTTGTGGCTCCCGTAATTCTAAACGAGCCAAGAGTTATGGCCCTCCGAAGAATCGATATCCACAGGGTGCAACATCTACGGTGCAAGGTGCAACATCCGTCCAAAATGACGAAACAGTGCCGTACGACCTTTAGAAATGGTTGCATGGATTTGAAACGGTGCAGTACCATGGTGCACCACTCTGCAGTAATGGTAACTCATAGAGCAGCCACGGGGATCCCGTTTTAGAGAAAAAATCCACGTGACGAAAAAACGAAGGGTAAAAAACTTCCATGACCCGATTGAGGTTCGGATAGGATTTTTTGGGTATGAAACTAACCAGTGACGGCTGAAAGCGGTCACAGCTGTAGAACTCACAGATACCTTCGATTTGAATGGTTATAGCTCCAGTAACTCTAAACGAGCCAAGAGTTATGGCCCTCCGAAGAATCGATATCCACAGGGTGCAACATCTACGGTGCAAGGTGCAACATCCGTCCAAAATGACGAAACAGTGCCGTACGACCTTTAGAAATGGGTGTATGGATTTGAAACGGTGCAGTACCATGGTGCACCACTCTCCAGCGATGGTAAATCATAGACCAGCCACGGGAATTCCCTTTTAGAGAAAAAATCCACGTGACGAAAAAACGAAGGGTAAAAAACTTCCATGACCCGATTGAGGTTCGGATAGGATTTTTTGGGTATGAAACTAACCAGTGACGGCTGAAAGCGGTCACAGCTGTAGAACTCACAGATACCTTCGATTTGAATGGTTATAGCTCCAGTAACTCTAAACGAGCCAAGAGTTATGGCCCTCCGAAGAATCGATATCCACAGGGTGCAACATCTACGGTGCAAGGTGCAACATCCGTCCAAAATGACGAAACAGTGCCGTACGACATTTAGAAATGGGTGCATGGATTTGAAACGGTGCAGTACCATGGTGCACCACTCTCCAGCGATGGTAACTCATAGACCAGCCACGGGGATCCCGTTTTACAGAAAAAATCCACGTGACGAAAAAACGAAGGGTAAAAAACTTCCATGACCCGATTCAGGTTCGGATAGGATTTTTTGGGTATGAAACTAACCAGTGACGGCAGAAAGCCGTCACAGATGTAGAACTCATAAATACCTTCGTTTTGACTGGTTGTGGCTCCCGTAACTCTAAACGAGCCAAGAGTTATGGCCCTCCGAAGAATCGATATCCACAGGGTGCAACATCTACGGTGCAAGGTGCAACATCCGTCCAAAATAACGAAACAGTGCCGTACGACCTTTAGAAATGGGTGTATGGATTTGAAACGGTGCAGTACCATGGTGCACCACTCTCCAGCGATGGTAACTCATAGACCAGCCACGGGGATCCCGTTTTTCAGAAATATCCACGTGACGAAAAAACGAAGGGTAAAAAACATCCATGACCCGATTGGGGTTCGGATTTGATTTTTTTGGTATGAAACTAACCAGTGACGGTTGAAAGCCATCATAGCTGTAGAATTCACAAATACCTTCGATTTGACTGGTTATGGCTCCCGTAACTCTAAACGATCCAAGAGTTATGGCCCTCCGAAGAATCGATTTCCACAGGGTGGAACATCTACGGTGCAAGGTGCAACATCCGACAAAACAGTGCCGTACGACCTTTAGAAATAGGTGCATGGATTTAAAACGGTGCAGTACCATGGTGCACCACTCTCCAGCGATGGTAACTCATAGACCAGCCACGGGGATCCCGTTTTACAGAAAAAATCCACGTGACGAAAAAACGAAGGGTAAAAAACTTCCATGACCCGATTGAGGTTCGGATAGGATTTTTTGGGTATGAAACTAACCAGTGATGGCAGAAAGCCGTCACAGATGTAGAACTCACAAATACCTTCGTTTTGACTGGTTGTGGCTCCCGTAACTCTAAATGAGCCAAGAGTTATGGCCCTCCGAAGAATCGATATCCACAGGGTGCAACATCTACGGTGCAAGGTGCAACATCCGTCCAAAATGACGAAACAGTGCCGTACGACCTTTAGAAATGGGTGCATGGATTTGAAACGGTGCAGTACCATGGTGCACCACTCTCCAGCGATGGTAACTCATAGACCAGCCGTGGGGATCCCGTTTTACAGAAAAAATCCACGTGACGAAAAAACGAAGGGTAAAAAACTTCCATGACCCGATTGAGGTTCGGATAGGATTTTTTGGGTATGAAACTAACTAGTGACGGCAGAAAGCCATCACAAATGTAGAACTCACAAATATCTTCGTTTTGACTGCTTGTGGCTCCCGTAACTCTAAACGAGCCAAGAGTTATGGCCCTCCGAAGAATCGATATCCACAGGGTGCAACATCTACGGTGCAAGGTGCAACATCCGTCCAAAATGACGAAACAGTGCCGTACGACCTTTAGAAATGGGTGCATGGATTTGAAACGGTGCAGTACCATGGTGCACCACTCTGCAGCAATGGTAACTCATAGACCAGCCACGGGGATCCCGTTTTAGAGAAAAAATCCACGTGACGAAAAAACGAAGGGTAAAAAACTTCCATGACCCGATTGAGGTTCGGATAGGATTTTTTGGGTATGAAACTAACCAGTGATGGCTGAAAGCTGTCACAGCTGTAGAACTCACAAATACCTTCGTTTTGACTGGTTGTGGCTCCCGTAACTCTAAACGAGCCAAGAGTTACGGCCCTCCGAAGAATCGATATCCATAGGGTGCAACATCTACGGTGCAAGGTGCAACATCCGTCCAAAATGACGAAACAGTGCCGTACGAACTTTAGAAATGGGTGCATGGATTGGAAACGGTGCAGTACCATGGTGCACCACTCTCCAGCGATGGTAAATCATAGACCAGCCACAGGAATTCCCTTTTACAGAAAAAATCCACGTGACGAAAAAACGAAGGGTAAAAAACTTCTATGACCCGATTGAGGTTCGGATAGGATTTTTTGGGTATGAAACTAACCAGTGATGGCTGAAAGCCGTCATAGCTGTTGAACTCACAAATACCTACATTTTGACTGGTTAAGGCTCCCGTAACTCTAAACGAGCCAAGAGTTATGGCCCTCCGAAGAATCGATTTCCACAGGGTGCAACATCTACGGTGCAAGGTGCAACATCCGTCCAAAATGACGAAACAGTGCGGTACGACCTTTAGAAATGGGTTCCTGGATTTGAAACGGTGCAGTACCATGGTGCACCACTCTCCAGCGATGGTAAATCATAGACCAGCCACGGGGATCCCGTTTTACAGAAAAAATCCACATGACGAAAAAACGAAGGGTAAAAAACTTTCATGACCCGATTGAGGTTCGGATAGGATTTTTTGGGTATGAAACTAACCAGTGACGGCTGAAAGCGGTCACAGCTGTAGAACTCACATATACCTTCGTTTTGACAGGTTGTGGCTCCCGTAACTCTAAACGAGCCAAGAGTTATGGCCCTCCGAAGAATCGATATCCATAGGATGCAACATCTACGGTGCAAGGTGCAACATCCGTCCAAAATGACGAAACAGTGTCGTACGAACTTTAGAAATGGGTGTATGGATTGGAAACGGTGCAGTACCATGGTGCACCACTCTCCAGCGATGGTAAATCATAGACCAGCCACGGGAATTCCCTTTTACAGAAAAAATCCACGTGACGAAAAAACGAAGGGTAAAAAACTTCCATGACCCGATTGAGGTTCGGATAGGATTTTTTGGGTATGAAACTAACCAGTGATGGCTGAAAACCGTCATAGCTGTAGAACTCACAGATACCTTCGATTTGACTGGTTATGGCTCCCGTAACTCTAAACGAGCCAGGAGTTATGGCCCTCCGAAGAATCGATTTCCACAGGGTGCAACATCTACGGTGCAAGGTGCAACATCCGTCCAAAATGACGAAACAGTGCCGTACGACATTTAGAAATGGGTGCATGGATTTGAAACGGTGCAGTACCATGGTGCTCCACTCTCCAGCGATGGTAACTCATAGACCAGCCACGGGGATCCCGTTTTACAGAAAAAATCCACGTGACGAAAAAACGAAGGGTAAAAAACTTCCATGACCCGATTGAGGTTCGGATAGGATTTTTTGGGTATGAAACTAACCAGTGACGGCAGAAAGCCGTCACAGATGTAGAACTCACAAATACCTTCGTTTTGACTGGTTGTGGCTCCCGTAACTCTAAACGAGCCAAGAGTTATGGCCCTCCGAAGAATCGATATCCACCGGGTGCAACATCTACGGTGCAAGGTGCAACATCCGTCCAAAATGACGAAACAGTGCCGTACGACCTTTAGAAATGGGTGTATGGATTTGAAACGGTGCAGTACCATGGTGCACCACTCTCCAGCGATGGTAACTCATAGACCAGCCACGGGGATCCCGTTTTTCAGAAATATCCACGTGACGAAAAAACGAAGGGTAAAAAACATCCATGACCCGATTGGGGTTCGGATTTGATTTTTTGGGTATGAAACTAACCAGTGACGGTTGAAAGCCATCATAGCTGTAGAATTCACAAATACCTTCGATTTGACTGGTTATGGCTCCCGTAACTCTAAACGATCCAAGAGTTATGGCCCTCCGAAGAATCGATTTCCACAGGGTGGAACATCTACGGTGCAAGGTGCAACATCCGTCCAAAATGACAAAACAGTGCCGTACGACCTTTAGAAATAGGTGCATGGATTTAAAACGGTGCAGTACCATGGTGCACCACTCTCCAGCGATGGTAACTCATAGACCAGCCACGGGGATCCCATTTTACAGAAAAAATCCACGTGACGAAAAAACGAAGGGAAAAAAACTTCCATGACCCGATTGAGGTTCGGATAGGATTTTTTGGGTATGAAACTAACCAGTGATGGCAGAAAGCCGTCACAGATGTAGAACTCACAAATACCTTCGTTTTGACTGGTTGTGGCTCCCGTAACTCTAAATGAGCCAAGAGTTATGGCCCTCCGAAGAATCGATATCCACAGGGTGCAACATCTACGGTGCAAGGTGCAACATCCGTCCAAAATGACGAAACAGTGCCGTACGACCTTTAGAAATGGGTGCATGGATTTGAAACGGTGCAGTATTATGGTGCACCACTCTCCAGCGATGGTAACTCATAGACCAGCCACGGGGATCCCGTTTTACTGAAAAAATCCACGTGACGAAAAAACGAAGGGTAAAAAACTTCCATGACCCGATTGAGGTTCGGATAGGATTTTTTGGGTATGAAACTAACCAGTGACGGCAGAAAGCCGTCACAAATGTAGAACTCACAAATACCTTCGTTTTGACTGCTTGTGGCTCCCGTAACTCTAAACGAGCCAAGAGTTATGGCCCTCCGAAGAATCGATATCCACAGGGTGCAACATCTACGGTGCAAGGTGCAACATCCGTCCAAAATGACGAAACAGTGCCGTACGACCTTTAGAAATGGGTGCATGGATTTGAAACGGTGCAGTACCATGGTGCACCACTCTGCAGCAATGGTAACTCATAGACCAGCCACGGGGATCCCGTTTTAGAGAAAAAATCCACGTGACGAAAAAACGAAGGGTAAAAAACTTCCATGACCCGATTGAGGTTCGGATAGGATTTTTTGGGTATGAAACTAACCAGTGACGGCTAAAAGCCGTCACAGCTGTAGAACTCACAAATACCTTCGTTTTGACTGGTTGTGGCTCCCGTAACTCTAAACGAGCCAAGAGTTACGGCCCTCCGAAGAATCGATATCCATAGGGTGCAACATCTACGGTGCAAGGTGCAACATCCGTCCAAAATGACGAAACAGTGCCGTACGAACTTTAGAAATGGGTGCATGGATTGGAAACGGTGCAGTACCATGGTGCACCACTCTCCAGCGATGGTAAATCATAGACCAGCCACGGGAATTCCCTTTTACAGAAAAAATCCACGTGACGAAAAAACGAAGGGTAAAAAACTTCCATGACCCGATTGAGGTTCGGATAGGATTTTTTGGGTATGAAACTAACCAGTGATGGCTGAAAGCCGTCATAGCTGTTGAACTCACAAATACCTTCATTTTGACTGGTTAAGGCTCCCGTAACTCTAAACGAGCCAAGAGTTATGGCCCTCCGAAGAATCGATTTCCACAGGGTGCAACATCTACGGTGCAAGGTGCAACATCCGTCCAAAATGACGAAACAGTGCGGTACGACCTTTAGAAATGGGTTCCTGGATTTGAAACGGTGCAGTACCATGGTGCACCACTCTCCAGCGATGGTAAATCATAGACCAGCCACGGGGATCCCGTTTTACAGAAAAAATCCACATGACGAAAAAACGAAGGGTAAAAAACTTTCATGACCCGATTGAGGTTCGGATAGGATTTTTTGGGTATGAAACTAACCAGTGACGGCTGAAAGCGGTCACAGCTGTAGAACTCACATATACCTTCGTTTTGACAGGTTGTGGCTCCCGTAACTCTAAACGAGCCAAGAGTTATGGCCCTCCGAAGAATCGATATCCATAGGGTGCAACATCTACGGTGCAAGGTGCAACATCCGTCCAAAATGACGAAACAGTGTCGTACGAACTTTAGAAATGGGTGTATGGATTGGAAACGGTGCAGTACCATGGTGCACCACTCTCCAGCGATGGTAAATCATAGACCAGCCACGGGAATTCCCTTTTACAGAAAAAATCCACGTGACGAAAAAACGAAGGGTAAAAAACTTCCATGACCCGATTGAGGTTCGGATAGGATTTTTTGGGTATGAAACTAACCAGTGATGGCTGAAAACCGTCATAGCTGTAGAACTCACAGATACCTTCGATTTGACTGGTTATGGCTCCCGTAACTCTAAACGAGCCAGGAGTTATGGCCCTCCGAAGAATCGATTTCCACAGGGTGCAACATCTACGGTGCAAGGTGCAACATCCGTCCAAAATGACGAAACAGTGCCGTACGACATTTAGAAATGGGTGCATGGATTTGAAACGGTGCAGTACCATGGTGCACCACTCTCCAGCGATGGTAACTCATAGACCAGCCACGGGGATCCCGTTTTACAGAAAAAATCCACGTGACGAAAAAACGAAGGGTAAAAAACTTCCATGACCCGATTGAGGTTCGGATAGGATTTTTTGGGTATGAAACTAACCAGTGACGGCAGAAAGCCGTCAAAGATGTAGAACTCACAAATACCTTCGTTTTGACTGGTTGTGGCTCCCGTAACTCTAAACGAGCCAAGAGTTATGGCCCTCCGAAGAATCGATATCCACAGGGTGCAACATCTACGGTGCAAGGTACAACATCCGTCCAAAATGACGAAACAGTGCCGTACGACCTTTAGAAATGGGTGTATGGATTTGAAACGGTGCAGTACCATGGTGCACCACTCTCCAACGATGGTAACTCATAGACCAGCCACGGGGATCCCGTTTTTCAGAAATATCCACGTGACGAAAAAACGAAGGGTAAAAAACATCCATGACCCGATTGGGGTTCGGATTTGATTTTTTGGGTATGAAACTAACCAGTGACAGTTGAAAGCCATCATAGCTATAGAATTCACAAATACCTTCGATTTGACTAGTTATGGCTCCCGTAACTCTAAACGATCCAAGAGTTATGGCCCTCCGAAGAATCGATTTCCACAGGGTGGAACATCTACGGTGCAAGGTGCAACATCCGTCCAAAATGACAAAACAGTGCCGTACGACCTTTAGAAATAGGTGCATGGATTTAAAACGGTGCAGTACCATGGTGCACCACTCTCCAGCGATGGTAACTCATAGACCAGCCACGGGGATCCCGTTTTACAGAAAAAATCCACGTGACGAAAAAACGAAGGGTAAAAAACTTCCATGACCCGATTGAGGTTCGGATAGGATTTTTTGGGTATGAAACTAACCAGTGATGGCAGAAAGCCGTCACAGATGTAGAACTCACAAATACCTTCGTTTTGACTGGTTGTGGCTCCCGTAACTCTAAATGAGCCAAGAGTTATGGCCCTCCGAAGAATCGATATCCACAGGGTGCAACATCTACGGTGCAAGGTGCAACATCCGTCCAAAATGACGAAACAGTGCCGTACGACCTTTAGAAATGGGTGCATGGATTTGAAACGGTGCAGTATTGTGGTGCACCACTCTCCAGCGATGGTAACTCATAGACCAGCCACGGGGATCCCGTTTTACAGAAAAAATCCACGTGACGAAAAAACGAAGGGTAAAAAACTTCCATGACCCGATTGAGGTTCGGATAGGATTTTTTGGGTATGAAACTAACCAGTGACGGCAGAAAGCCGTCACAAATGTAGAACTCACAAATACCTTCGTTTTGACTGCTTGTGGCTCCCGTAACTCTAAACGAGCCAAGAGTTATGGCCCTCCGAAGAATCGATATCCACAGGGTGCAACATCTACGGTGCAAGGTGCAAAATCCGTCCAAAATGACGAAACAGTGCCGTACGACCTTTAGAAATGGGTGCATGGATTTGAAACGGTGCAGTACCATGGTGCACCACTCTGCAGCAATGGTAACTCATAGACCAGCCACGGGGATCTCGTTTTAGAGAAAAAATCCACGTGACGAAAAAACGAAGGGTAAAAAACTTCCATGACCTGATTGAGGTTCGGATAGGATTTTTTGGGTATGAAACTAACCAGTGACGGCTGAAAGCCGTCACAGCTGTAGAACTCACAAATACCTTCGTTTTGACAGGTTGTGGCTCCCGTAACTCTAAACGAGCCAAGAGTTACGGCCCTCCGAAGAATCGATATCCATAGGGTGCAACATCTACGGTGCAAGGTGCAACATCCGTCCAAAGTGACGAAACAGTGCCGTACGAACTTTAGAAATGGGTGCATGGATTGGAAACGGTGCAGTACCATGGTGCACCACTCTCCTGCGATGGTAAATCATAGACCATCCACGGGAATTCCCTTTTACAGAAAAAATCCACGTGACGAAAAAACGAAGGGTAAAAAACTTCCACGACCCGATTGAGGTTCGGATAGGATTTTTTAGGTATGAAACTAACCAGTGATGGCTGAAAGCCGTCATAGCTGTTGAACTCACAAATACCTTCATTTTGACTGGTTAAGGCTCCCGTAACTCTAAACGAGCCAAGAGTTATGGCCCTCCGAAGAATCGATTTCCACAGGGTGCAACATCTACGGTGCAAGGTGCAACATCCGTCCAAAATGACGAAACAGTGCGGTACGACCTTTAGAAATGGGTTCCTGGATTTGAAACGGTGCAGTACCATGGTGCACCACTCTCCAGCGATGGTAAATCATAGACCAGCCACGGGGATCCCGTTTTACAGAAAAAATCCACATGACGAAAAAACGAAGGGTAAAAAACTTTCATGACCCGATTGAGGTTCGGATAGGATTTTTTGGGTATGAAACTAACCAGTGACGGCTGAAAGCGGTCACAGCTGTAGAACTTACATATACCTTCGTTTTGACAGGTTGTGGCTCCCGTAACTCTAAATGAGCCAAGAGTTATGGCCCTCCGAAGAATCGATATCCATAGGGTGCAACATCTACGGTGCAAGGTGCAACATCCGTCCAAAATGACGAAACAGTGTCGTACGAACTTTAGAAATGGGTGTATGGATTGGAAACGGTGCAGTACCATGGTGCACCACTCTCCAACGATGGTAAATCATAGACCAGCCACGGGAATTCCCTTTTACAGAAAAAATCCACGTGACGAAAAAACGAAGGGTAAAAAATTTCCATGACCCGATTGAGGTTCGGATAGGATTTTTTGGGTATGAAACTAACCAGTGATGGCTGAAAACCGTAATAGCTGTAGAACTCATAGATACCTTCGATTTGACTGGTTATGGCTCCCGTAACTCTAAACGAGCCAGGAGTTATGGCCCTCCGAAGAATCGATTTCCACAGGGTGCAACATCTACGGTGCAAGGTGCAGCATCCGTCCAAAATAACGAAACAGTGCCGTACGACCTTTAGAAATGGGTTCCTGGATTTGAAACGGTGCAGTACCATGGTGCACCACTCTCCAGCGATAGTAAATCATAGACCAGCCATGTGGATCTCGTTTTACAGAAAAAAATCCACGTGACAAAAAAACGAAGGGTAAAAAACTTTCTTGACCCGATTGAGGTTCGGATAGGATTTTTTGGGTATGAAACTAACCAGTGATGGCTAAAAGCCATCATAGCTGTAGAACTTAGAGATACCTTCGTTTTGACTGGTTATGGCTCCCAATACTCTAAACGAGCCAAGAGTTATGGCCCTCCGAAGAATCGATTTCCATAGGGTGCAACATCTACGGTGCAAGGTTCAACATCCGTCCAAAATGACGAAACAGTGCCGTACGACCTTTAGAAATTGGTGTATGGATTTGAAACGGTGCAGTACCATGGTGCACCACTCTCCAGCGATGGTAACTCATAGACCTGCCACGGGGATCCCGTTTTACAGAAAAAATTCACGTGACGAAAAAACGAAGGGTAAAAAACTTCCATGACCCGATTGAGGTTCGGATTTGATTTTTTGGGTATGAAACTAACCAGTGATGGCTGAAAGCCGTCATAGCTGTAGAACTCACAGCTACCTTCGATTTGACTGGTTATGGCTCCCGTAACTCTAAACGATCCAAGAGTTATGGCCCTCCGAAGAATCGATTTCCACAGGGTGCAACATCTACGGTGCAAGGTGCAACATCCGTCCAAAATGACGAAACAGTGCCGTACGACCTTTAGAAATGGGTGTATGGATTTGAAACGGTGCAGTACCATGGTGCACCACTCTCCAGCGATGGTAACTCATAGACCAGCCACGGGGATCCCGTTTTACAGAAAAAATCCACGTGACGAAAAAACGAAGGGTAAAAAACTTCCACGACCCGATCGAGGTTCGGATAGTATTTTTTGGGTATTAAACTAACCAGTGACGGCAGAAAGCCGTCAAAGATGTAGAACTCACAAATACCTTCGTTTTGACTGGTTGTGGCTCCCGTAACTCTAAACGAGCCAAGAGTTATGGCCCTCTGAATAATCGATATCCACAGGGTGCAACATCTACGGTGCAAGGTGCAACATCCGTCCAAAATGACGAAACAGTGCCGTACGAACTTTAGAAAAGGGTGCATGAATTTGAAATGGTGCAGTACCATGTTGCACCACTCTCCAGCGATGGTAACTCATAGACCAGCCACGGGGATCCCGTTTTACAGAAAAAATCCACGTGACGAAAAAACGAAGGGTAAAAAACTTCCATGACCCGATTGAGGTTCGGATAGGATTTTTGGGTATGAAACTAACCAGTGACGGCTGAAAGCTGTCACAGCTGTAGAACTCACAGATACCTTCGTTTTGACTGGTTGTGGCTCCCGTAACTCTAAACGAGCCAAGAGTTACGGCCCTCCGAAGAATCGATATCCATAGGGTGCAACATCTACGGTGCAAGGTGCAACATCCGTCCAAAATGACAAAACAGTGTCGTACGAACTTTAGAAATGGGTGCATGGATTGGAAACGGTGCAGTACCATGGTGCACCACTCTCCAGCGATGGTAAATCATAGACTAGCCACGGGAATTCCCTTTTACAGAAAAAATCCACGTGACGAAAAAACGAAGGGTAAAAAACTTCCATGACCCGATTGAGGTTCGGATAGGATTTTTTGGGTATGAAACTAACCAGTGACGGCTGAAAGCCATCAGAGCTGTTGAACTCACAAATACCTTCGTTTTGACTGGTTAAGGTTCCCGTAACTCTAAACGAGCCAAGAGTTATGGCCCTCCGAAGAATCGATTTCCACAGGGTGCAACATCTACGGTGCAAGGTGCAACATCCGTCCAAAATGACGAAATAGTGCCGTACGACCTTTAGAAATGGGTTCCTGGATTTGAAACGGTGCAGTACCATGGTGCACCACTCTCCAGCGATGGTAAATCATAGACCAGCCGCGGGGATCCCGTTTTATAGAAAAAATCCACGTGACGAAAAAACGAAGGGTAAAAAACTTCCATGACCCGATTGAGGTTCGGATAGGATTTTTTGGGTATGAAACTAACCAGTGACGGCTGAAAGCGGTCACAGCTGTAGAACTCACAGATACCTTCGATTTGAATGGTTATAGCTCCAGTAACTCTAAACGAGCCAAGAGTTATGGCCCTCCGAAGAATCGATTTCCACAGGGTGCAACATCTACGGTGCAAGGTGCAACATCCGTCCAAAATGACGAAACAGTGCCGTACGACCTTTAGAAATGGGTGCATGGATTTGAAACTGTGCAGTACCATGGTGCACCACTCTCCAGCGATGGTAACTCATAGACCAGCCACGGGGATCCCGTTTTACAGAAAAAATCCACGTGACGAAAAAAAGAAGGGTAAAAAACATCCATGACCCGATTGAGGTTCGGATAGGATTTTTTGGGTATGAAACTAACCAGTGACGGCTGAAAGCCGTCACAGATGTAGAACTCACAGATACCTTCGTTTTGACTGGTTGTGGCTCCCGTAACTCTAAACGAGCCAAGAGTTATGGCCCTCCGAAGAATCGATATCCACAGGGTGCAACATCTACGGTGCAAGGTGCAACATCCGTCCAAAATGACGAAACAGTGCCGTACGACCTTTAGAAATGGGTGCATGGATTTGAAACGGTGCAGTACCATGGTGCTCCACTCTCCAGCGATGGTAACTCATAGACCAGCCACGGGGATCCCGTTTTACAGAAAAAATCCACGTGACGAAAAAACGAAGGGTAAAAAACATTCATGACCCGATTGAGGTTCGGATAGGATTTTTTGGGTATGAAACTAACCAGTGACGGCTGAAAGTTGTCACAGCTGTAGAACTCACAGATACCTTCGTTTTGACTGGTTGTGGCTCCCGTAACTCTAAACGAGCCAAGAGTTACGGCCCTCCAAAAAATCGATATCCATAGGGTGCAACATCTACGGTGCAAGGTGCAACATCCATCCAAAATGACGAAACAGTGCCATACGAACTTTAGAAATGGGTGCATGGATTGGAAATGGTGCAGTACCATGGTGCACCACTCTCCAGCGATGGTAAATCATAGATCAGCCATGGGAATTCCCTTTTATAGAAAAATCCACGTGACGAAAAAACGAAGGATAAAAAACTTTCATGACCCGATTGAGGTTCGGATAGGATTTTTTGGGTATGAAACTAACCAGTGACGGCTGAAAGCGGTCATTGCTGTAGAACTCACAGATACCTTCGTTTTAACTGGTTATGGCTCCCGTAACTCTAAACGAGCCAAGAGTTATGGCCCTCCGAAGAATCGATATCCATAGGGTGCAACATCTACGGTGCAAGGTGCAACATCCGTCCAAAATGACGAAACAGTGTCGTACGAACTTTAGAAATGGGTGCATGGATTGGAAACGGTGCAGTACCATGGTGCACCACTCTCCAGCGATGGTAAATCATAGACCAACCATGGGAATTCCCTTTTACGGAAAAAATCCACGTGTCGAAAAAACGAAGGGTAAAAAATTCCATGACCCGATTGAGGTTCGGATAGGATTTTTTGGGTATGAAACTAACCAGTGACGGCGGAAAGCCGTTATAGCTGTAGAACTCAGAGATACCTTCATTTTGACTTGTTATGGCTCCCGTTACTCTAAACGAGCCAAGAGCTATGGCCCTCCGAAGAATCGATTTCCACAGGGTGCAACATCTGCGGTGCAAGGTGCAACATCCGTCCAAAATGACGAAACCGTGCCGTACGACCTTTAGAAATGGGTGCATGGATTTGAAACGGTGCAGTACCATGGTGCACCACTCTCTAGCGATGGTAAATCATTGACCAGCCACGGGGATCCCGTTTTACAGAAAAAATCCACGTGACGAAAAAACGAAGGGTAAAAAACTTCCATGACCCGATTGAGGTTCGGATAGGATTTTTTGGGTATGAAACTAACCAGTGACGACTGAAAGCCATCATAGCTGTAGAACTCACAGATACCTTCGTTTTGACTGGTTATGGCTCCCGTAACTCTAAACGAGCCAAGAGTTACGGCCCTCCGAAGAATCGATATCCATAGGGTGCAACCTCTACGGTGCAAGGTGCAACATCCGTCCAAAATGACGAAACAGTGCCGTACGAACTTTAGAAATCGGTGCATGGATTGGAAAGGGTGCAGTACCATGGTGCATCACTCTCCAGCGATGGTAAATCATAGACCAGCCACGGGAATTCCCTTTTACAGAAAAAATCCACGTGACGAAAAAACGAAGGGTAAAAATCTTTCATGACCCGATTGAGGTTCGGATAGGATTTTTTGGGTATGAAACTAACCAGTGACGGCTGAAAGCCGTCATAGCTGTTGAAATCACAGATACCTTCGTTTTGACTGGTTAAGGCTCCCGTAACTCTAAACGAGCCAAGAGTTATGGCCCTCCGAAGAATCGATTTCCACAGGGTGCAACATCTAAGGTGCAAGGTGCAACATCCGTCCAAAATGACGAAACAGTGTCGTACGACCTTTAGAAATGGGTTCCTGGATTTGAAACGGTGCAGTACCATGGTGCACCACTCTCCAGCGATGGTAAATCATAGACCAGCCACGGGGATCCCGTTTTACAGAAAAAATCCACGTGACGAAAAAACGAAGGGTAAAAAACTTCCTTGACCCGATTGAGGTTCAGATAGGATTTTTTGGGTATGAATCTAACCAGTGACGGCTGAAAGCCATCTTAGCTGTAGAACTCACAGATACCTTCGTTTTGACTGGTTATGGCTCCCGTAACTCTAAACGAGCCAAGAGTTATGGCCCTCCGAAGAATCGATTTCCACAGGGTGCAACATCTACGGTGCAAGGTGCAATATCCGTCCAAAATGACGAAACAATGCCGTACGACCTTTAGAAATGGGTGTATGGATTTGAAACGGTGCAGTACCCTGGTGCACCACTCTCCAGCGATGGTAACTCATAGATCAGCCACGGGAATTCCCTTTTACAGAAAAAATCCACGTGACGAAAAAACGAAGGGTAAAAAACTTTCATGACCCGATTGAGGTTCGGATAGGATTTTTTGGGTATGAAACTAACCAGTGACGGCTGAAAGCCGTCATAGCTGTTGAAATCATAGATACCTTCGTTTTGACTGGTTAAGGCTCCCGTAACTCAAAACGAGCCAAGAGTTATGGCCCTCCGAAGAATCGATATCCATAGGGTGCAACATCTACGGTGCAAGGTGCAACATCCATCCAAAATGACGAAACAGTGCCGTACGACCTTTAGAAATGGGTGTATGGATTGGAAACGGTGCAGTACCATGGTGCACCACTCTCCAGTGATGGTAAATCATAGACCAGCCACGGGAATTCCCTTTTACAGAAAAAATCCACGTGATGAAAAAACGAAGGGTAAAAAACTTCCATGACCCGATTGAGCTTCGGATTGGATTTTTTGGGTATGAAACTAACCAGTGACGGGTGAAAGCCATCATAGCTGTAGAACTCACAGATACCTTCGTTTTGACTGGTTATGGCTCCCGTAACTCTAAACGAGCCAAGAGTTATGGCCCTCCGAAGAATCGATATCCATAGGGTGCAACATCTACGGTGCAAGGTGCAACATCCATCCAAAATGACGAAACAGTGCCGTACGACCTTTAGAAATGGGTGCATGGATTTGAAACGGTGCAGTACCCTGGTGCACCACTCTCCAGCGATGGTAACTCATAGACCAGCCACGGGGATCCCGTTTTACAGAAAAAATCCACGTGACGAAAAAACGAAGGGTAAAAAACTTCCATGACCCGATTGAGCTTCGGATTGGATTTTTTGGGTATGAAACTAACCAGTGATGGCTGAAAGCCGTCATAGCTGTAGAACTCACAGATACCTTCGATTTGACTGGTTATGGCTCCCGTAACTCTAAACGATCCAATAGTTATGGCCCTCCGAAGAATCGATTTCCACAGGGTGCAACATCTACGGTGCAAGGTGCAACATCCGTCCAAAATGACGAAACAGTGCCGTACGACCTTTAGAAATGGGTGCATGGATTTGAAACGGTGCAGTACCATGGTGCACCACTCTCCAGCGATGGTAACTCATAGACCAGCCACGGGGATCCCGTTTTACAGAAAAAATCCACGTGACGAAAAAACGAAGGGTAAAAAACTTCCATGACCCGATTGAGGTTCGTATAGGATTTTTTGGGTATGAAACTAATCAGTGACGGCTGAAAGCGTCACAGATGTAGAACTCACAAATACCTTCGTTTTGACTGGTTGTGGCTCCCGTAACTCTAAACGAGCCAAGAGTTATGGCCCTCCGAAGAATCGATATCCACAGGGTGCAACATCTACGGTGCAAGGTGCAACATCCATCCAAACTGACGAAACAGTGCCGTACGACCTTTAGAAATGGGTGCATGGATTTGAAACGGTGCAGTACCATGGTGCACCACTCTCCAGCGATGGTAACTCATAGACCAGCCACGGGGATCCCGTTTTACAGAAAAAATCCACGTGACGAAAAAACGAAGGGTAAAAAACTTCCATGACCCGATTGAGGTTCGGATAGGATTTTTTGGGTATGAAACCAACAAGTGACGGCTGAAAGCTATCACAGCTGTAGAACTCACAGATACCTTCGTTTTGACTGGTCGTGGCTCCCGTAACTCTAAGCAAGCCAAGAGTTACGGCCCTCCGAAGAATCGATATCCATAGGGTGCAACATCTACGGTGCAAGGTGCAACATCCGTCCAAAATGACGAAACAGTGACGTACGAACTTTAGAAATGAGTGCATGGATTGGAAACGGTGCAGTGCCATGGTGCACCACTCTCCAGCGATGGTAAATCATAGACCAGCCACGGGAATTCCCTTTTACAGAAAAAATCCACGTGATGAAAAAACGAAGGGTAAAAAACTTCCATGACCCGATTGAGCTTCGGATTGGATTTTTTGGGTATGAAACTAACCAGTGACGGTTGAAAGCCGTCATAGCTGTAGAAATCACAGATACCTTCGTTTTGACTGGTTATGGCTCCCCTAAATCTAAACGAGCCAAGAGTTATGGCCCTCCGAAGAATCGATATCCATAGGGTGCAACATCTACGGTGCAAGGTGCAACATCCATCCAAAATGACGAAACAGTGCCGTACGACCTTTAGAAATGGGTGCATGGATTTGAAACGGTGCAGTACCCTGGTGCACCACTCTCCAGCGATGGTAACTCATAGACCAGCCACGGGAATCCCGTTTTACAGAAAAAATCCACGTGACGAAAAAACGAAGGGTAAAAAACTTCCATGACCCGATTGAGCTTCGGATTGGATTTTTTGGGTATGAAACTATCCAGTGACGGCTGAAAGCCGTCATAGCTGTTGAACTCACAGATACCTTCGTTTTGACTGGTTAAGGCTCCCGTAATCTAAACGAGCCAAGAGTTATGGCCCTCCGAAGAATCGATTTCCACAGGGTGCAACATCTACGTTGCAAGGTGCAACATCCGTCCAAAATGACGAAACAGTGTCGTACAACCTTTAGAAATGGGTTCCTGGATTTGAAACGGTGCGGTACCATGGTGCACCACTCTCCAGCGATGGTAAATCATAGACCAGCCACGGGGATCCCATTTTACAGAAAAAATCCACGTGACGAAAAAACGAAGGGTAAAAAACTTCCATGACCCGATTGAGGTTCGGATAGGATTTTTTGGGTATGAAACTAACCAGTGATGGCTGAAAGCGGTCACAGCTGTAGAACTCACATATACCTTCGTTATGACTGGTTGTGGCTCCCGTAACTCTAAACGAGCCAAGAGTTATGGCCCTCCGAAGAATCGATATCCATAGGGTGCAACATCTACGGTGCAAGGTGCAACATCCGTCCAAAATGACGAAACAGTGTCGTACGAACTTTAGAAATGGGTGCATGGATTGGAAACGGTGTAGTACCATGGTGCACAACTCTCCAGCGATGGCAAATCATAGACCAGCCATGGGAATTCCCTTTTACAGAAAAAATCCACGTGATGAAAAAACGAAGGGTAAAAAACTTCCATGACCCGATTGAGGTTCGGATAGGATTTTTTGGGGATGAAACTAACCAGTGATGGCTGAAAGCCATCATAGCTTTAGAACTCACAGATACCTTCGATTTGACTGGTTTTGGCACCCGTAACTCTAAACAAGCCAAGAGTTATGGCCCTCCGAAGAATCGATTTCCACAGGGCGCAACATCTACGGTGCAAGGTGCAACATCCGTCCAAAATGACGAAACAGTGCCGTACGACCTTTAGAAATGGGTGCATGGATTTGAAACGGTGCAGTACCATGGTGTACCACTCTCCAGCGATGGTAACTCATAGACCAGCCACGGGGATCCCGTTTTACAGAAAAAATCCACGTGACGAAAAAAAGAAGGGTAAAAAACTTCCATGACCCGATTGTGGTTCGGATAGGATTTTTTTGGTATGAAACTAACCAGTGACGGCTGAAAGCCGTCACAGATGTAGAACTCACAAATACCTTCGTTTTAACTGGTTTTGGCTCCCGTAACTCTAAACGAGCCAAGAGTTATGGCCCTCCGAAGAATCGATATCCACAGGGTGCAACGTCTACGGTGCAAGGTGCAACATCCGTCCAAAATGACGAAACAGTGCCGTACGACCTTTAGAAATGGGTGCATGGATTTGAAACGGTGCAGTACCATGGTGCACCACTCTCCAGCAATGGTAACTCATACACCAGCCACGGGGATCCCGTTTTACAGAAAAAATCCACGTGACGAAAAAACGAAGGGTAAAAAACTTCCATGACCCGATTGAGGTTCGGATAGGATTTTTTGGGTATGAAACTAACCAGTGACGGCTGAAAGCGGTCACAGCTGTAGAACTCACAGATACCTTCGTTTTGTCTGGTTGTGGCTCCCGTAACTCTAAACGAGCCAAGAGTTATGGCCCTCCGAAGAATCGATATCCATAGGGTGCAACATCTACGGTGCAAGGTGCAACATCCGTCCAAAATGACGAAACAGTGTCGTACGAACTTTAGAAATGGGTGCATGGATTGGAAACGGTGCAGTACCATGGTGCACCACTCTCCAGCGATGGTAACTCATAGACCAGCCACGGGAATTCCCTTTTACAGAAAAAATCCACGTGATGAAAAAACGAAGGGTAAAAAACATCCATGACCCGATTGAGGTTCGGATTTGATTTTTTGGGTATGAAACTAACCAGTGGCGGCTGAAAGCCGTCATAGCTGTAGAATTCACAGATACCTTCGATTTGACTGGTTATGGCTCCCGTAACTCTAAACGATCCAAGAGTTATGGCCCTCCGAAGAATCGATTTCCACAGGGTGCAACATCTACGGTGCAAGGTGCAACATCCGTCCAAAATGACGAAACAGTGCCGTACGATCTTTAGAAATGGGTGCATGGATTTGAAATGGTGCAGTACCATGGTGCACCACTCTCCAGCGATGGTAACTCATAGACCAGCCACGGGGATCCCATTTTACAGAAAAAATCCACGTGACGAAAAAACGAAGAGTAAAAAATTTCCATGACCCGATTGAGGTTCAGATAGGATTTTTTGGGTATGAAACTAACCAGTGACGGCTGAAAGCCGTCATAGCTGTAGAACTCACAGATACCTTCGTTTTGACTAGTTATGGCTCCCGTAACTCTAAACGAGCCAAGAGTTATGGCCCTCCGAAGAATCGATTTCCACAGGGTGCAACATCTGCGGTGCAAGGTGCAACATCCGTCCAAAATGACGAAACCGAGCCGTACGACCTTTAGAAATGGGTGCATGGATTTGAAACGGTGCAGTACCATGGTGCACCACTCTCCAGCGATGGTAAATCATTGACCAGCCACGGGGATCCCGTTTTACAGAAAAAATCCACGTGACGAAAAAACGAAGGGTAAAAAACTTCCATGACCCGATTGAGGTTCGGATAGGATTTTTTGGGTATGAAACTAAACAGTGACGGCTGAAAGCCATCATAGCTGTAGAACTCACGGATACCTTCGTTTTGACAGGTTATGGCTCCCGTAACTCTAAACAAGCCAAGAGTTATGGCCCTCCGAAGAATCGATTTCCACAGGGTGCAACATCTGCGGTGCAAGGTGCAACATCCGTCCAAAATGACGAAACCGTGCCGTACGACCTTTAGAAATGGGTGCATGGATTTGAAACGGTGCAGTACCATGGTGCGCCACTCTCCAGCGATGGTAAATCTTTGACCAGCCACGGGGATCCCGTTTTATAGAAAAAATCCACGTGACGAAAAAACGAAGGGTAAAAAACTTCCATGACCCGATTGAGGTTCGGATAGGATTTTTTGGGTATGAAACTAAGCTGTGACGGTTGAAAGCCGACATAGCTGTAGAACTCACAGATACCTTCGTTTTGACTGGTTATGGCTCCCGTAACTCTAAACGAGCCAAGAGTTATGGCCCTCTGAATAATCGATATCCATAGGGTGCAACATCTACGGTGCAAGGTGCAACATCCGTCCAAAATGACGAAACCGTGCCGTACGACCTTTAGAAATGGGTGAATGGATTTGAAACGGTGCAGTACCATGGTGCACCACTCTCCAGCGATGGTAAATCATTGACCAGCCACGGGGATCCCGTTTTTACAGAAAAATTCAAGCGACGAAAAAACGAAGGGTAAAAAACTTCCATGACCCGATTGAGGTTCGGATAGGAATTTTTGGGTATGAAACTAACCAGTGACGGCTGAAAGCCGTCATAGCTGTAGAACTCACAGATACCTTCGTTTTGACTGGTTATGGCTCCCGTAACTCTAAACGAGCCAAGAGTTATGGCCCTCCGAAGAATCGATATCCACAGGGTGCAACATCTACGGTGTAAGGTGCAACATCCGTCCAAAATGACGAAACAGTGCCGTACGACCTTTAGAAATGATTGCATGGATTTGAAACATTGCAGTGCCATGGTGTACCACTCTCCAGCGATGGTAAATCATAGACCAGCCACAGGGATCCCGTTTTACAGAAAAAATCCACGTGACGAAAAAACGAAGGCTAAAAAACTTCCTTGACCCGATTGAGGTTCGGATAGGATTTTTTGGGTATGAATCTAACCAGTGACGGCTGAAAGCTTCCATAGCTGTAGAACTCACAGATACCTTCGTTTTGACTGGTTATGGCTCCCATAACTCTAAACGAGCAAAGAGTTATGGCCCTCCGAAGAATCGATATCCACAGGGTGCAACATCTACGGTGCAAGGTGCAACATCCGTCCAAAATGACGAAACAGTGCCGTACGACCTTTAGAAATGAGTGCATGGATTTGAAACATTGCAGTACCATGGTGCACCACTCTCCAGCGATGGTAAATCATAGACCAGCCACGGGGATCCCGTTTTACAGAAAAAATCCACGTGACGAAAAAACGAAGGGTAAAAAACTTCCTTGACCCGATTGAGGTTCGGATAGGATTTTTTGGGCATGAAACTAACGAGTGACGGAAGAAAGCTGTCATAGCTGTAGAACTCACAGATACCTTCATTTTGACTGGTTATAGCTCCCGTAACTCTAAACGAGCCAAGAGTTATGGCCCTTCGAATAATAGATATCCATAGGGTGCAACATCTACGGCGCAAGGTGCAACATCCGTCCAAAATGACGAAACCGTGCCGTACGACCTTTAGAATTGGGTGCATGGAATTGAAACGGTGCAGTACCATGGTGCACCACTCTCCAGCGATGGTAAATCATTGACCAGCAACGGGAATCCCGTTTTACAGAAAAAATCCACGTGACGAAAAAACGAAGGGTAAAAAACTTCCATGACCCGATTGAGGTTCGGATAGGATTTTTTGGGTATGGAACTAACCAGTGACGGCTGAAAGCCATCATAGCTATAGAACTCACAGATACCTTCGTTTTGACAGGTTATGGGTCCCGTAACTCTAAACGAGCCAAGAGTTATGGCCCTCCGAATAATCGATATCCAAAGGGTGCAACATCTACGGTGCAAGGTGCAACATCCGTCCAAAATGACGAAACCGTGCCGTACGACCTTTAGAAATGGGTGCAGGGATTTGAAACGGTGCAGTACCATGGTGCATCACTCTCCAGCGATGGTAAATCATTGATCAGCCACGGGGATCCCGTTTTACAGAAAATATCCACGTGACGAAAAAACGAAGGGTAAAAAACTTCCATGACCCGATTGAGGTTCGGATAGGATTTTTTGGGTATGAAACTAACCAGTGACGGCTGAAAGCTGTCATAGATGTAGAACTCACAGATACCTTCGTTTTGACTGGTTATGGCTCCCGTAACTCTAAACGAGCCAAGAGTTATGGCCCTACGAACAATCGGTATCCATAGGGTGCAACGTCTACGGTGCAAGGTGCAACATCCGACTAAAATGACGAAACTGTGTCGTACGACCTTTAGAAATGGGTGCATGGATTTGAAACGGTGCAGTACCATGGTGCACCACTCTCCAGCGATGGTAAATCATTGACCAGCCACGGGGATCCCGTTTTTACAGAAAAAATCCACGTGAGGAAAAAACGAAGGGTAAAAAACTTCCATGACCCGATTGAGGTTCGGATAGGATTTTTTGGGTATGAAACTAACCAGTGAAGGCAGAAAGCTGTCATAGCTGTAGAACTCACAGATACCTTCGTTTTGACTGGTTATGGCTCCCGTAACTCTAAACAAGCCAAGAGTTATGGCCCTTCGAATAATAGATATCCAAAGGGTGCAACATCTACGGCGCAAGGTGCAACATCCGTCCAAAATGACGAAACCGTGCCGTACGACCTTTAGAAATGGGTGCATGGAAATGAAACAGTGCAGTACCATGTTGCACCACTCTCCAGCGATGGTAAATCATTGACCAGCCACGGGGATCCCGTTTTACAGAAAAAATCCACGTTACGAAAAAACGAAGGGTAAAAAACTTCCATGACCCGATTGAGGTTCGGATAGGATTTTTTGGGTATGAAACAAACCAGTGACGGCTGAAAGCCATCATAGCTGTAGAACTCACAGATACCTTCGTTTTGACAGGTTATGGGTCCCGTAACTCTAAACGAGCCAAGAGTTATGGCCCTCCGAATAATCGATATCCAAAGGGTGCAACATCTGCGGTGCAAGGTGCAACATCCGTCCAAAATGACGAAACCGTGCCGTACGACCTTTAAAAATGGGGGCAGGGATTTGAAACGGTGCAATACCATGGTGCACCACTCTCCAGCGATGGTAAATCATTGACCAGCCACGGGGATCCCGTTTTACAGAAAATATCCACGTGACGGAAAAACGAAGGGTAAAAAACTTCCATGACCCGAATGAGGTTCGGATAGGATTTTTTGGGTATGAAACTAACCAGTGACGGCTGAAAGCTGTCATAGATGTAGAACTCACAAATATCTTGGTTTTGACTGGTTATGGCTCCCGTAACTCTAAACGAGCCAAGAGTTATGGCCCTCCGAAGAATCGATATCCATAGGGTGCAACATCTACGGTACAAGGTGCAACATCCGTCCAAAATGACGAAACCGTGCCGTACGACCTTTAGAAATGGATGCATGGATTTGAAACGATGCAGTACCATGGTGCACCACTCTCCAGCGATGGTAAATCATTGACCAGCCACGGGGATCCCGTTTTACAGAAAAAATCCACGTGACGAAAAAACGAAGGGTAAAAAACTTTCATGACCCGATTGAGGTTCGGATAGGATTTTTTGGGTATGAAACTAACAGTGACGGCTGAAAGCCATCATAGCTGTAGAACTCACATATACCTTCGTTTTGACTGGTTATGGCACCCGTAACTCTAAATGAGCCAAGAGTTATGGCCCTCCGAAGAATCGATTTCCACAGGGTGCAACATCTGTGGTGCAAGGTGCAACATCCATCCAAAATGACGAAACCGTGTCGTACGACCTTTAGAAATGGGTGCATGGATTTGAAATGGTGGAGTACCATGGTGCACCACTCTCCAGCGATGGTAAATCATTGACCAGCCACGGGGATCCCGTTTTTACGGAAAAAATCCACGTGAGGAAAAAACGAAGGGTAAAAGCCGTCATAGCTGTAGAACTCACAGATACCTTCGTTTTGACAGGTTATGGGTCCTGTAATTCTAAACGAGCCAAGAGTTATGGCCCTCCGAATAATCGATATCCAAAGGGTGCAACATCTGCGGTGCAAGGTGCAACATCCGTCCAAAATGACGAAACTGTGCCGTACGACCTATAGAAATGGATGCAGGGATTTAAAACGGTGCAGTACCATGGTGCACCACTCTCCAACGATGGTAAATCATTGACCAGCCACGGGGATCCCGTTTTAAAGAAAAAATCCACGTGACGAAAAAACGAAGGGTAAAAATTTCCTTGACCCGATCGAGGTTCGGATAGGATTTTTTGGGTATGAAACTAACCAGTGACGGCTGAAAGCCGTCATAGCTGTAGAACTCACTGGTACCTTCGTTTTGACTGGTTATGGCTCCCGTAACTCCAAACGAGCCAAGAGTTATTGCCCTCCGAATAATCGATATCCATAGGGTGCAACATCTACGTTGCACGGTGCAACATCCGTCCAAAATGACGAAAACGTGCCGTACGACCTTTAGAAATGGGTGCATGGATTTGAAACGGTGCAGTACCATGGTGCACCACTCTCCAGCGATGGTAAATCATTGACCAGCCATGGGGATCCCGTTTTTACAGAAAAAATCCACGTGAGGAAAAAACGAAGGGTAAAAAACTTCCATGACCCGATTGAGGTTCGGATAGGATTTTTTGGGCATGAAACTAACCAGTGACGGCTGAAAGCCGTCATAGCTGTAGAACTCACAGATACCTTCGTTTTGACTGGTTATGGCTCCCGTAACTCTAAACGAGCCAAGAGTTATGGCCCTCCGAAGAATCGATATCCACAGGGTGCAACATCTACGGTGGAAGGTGCAACATCCGTCCAAAATGACGAAACAGTGCCGTACGACCTTTAGAAATGAGTGCGTGGATTTGAAACATTGCAGTGCCATGGTGCACCACTCTCTAGCGACGGTAAATCATAGACCAGCCACGGGGATCCCGTTTTACAGAAAAAATCCACGTGACGAAAAACGGAGGGTAAAAAACTTCCTTGACCCGATTGAGGTTCGGATAGGATTTTTTGGGTATGAATCTAACCAGTGACGGCCGAAAGCTGCCATAGCTATAGAACTCACAGATACCTTCGTTTTGACAGGTTATGGGTCCCGTAACTCTAAACGAGCCAAGAGTTATGGCCCTCCGAATAATCTATAACCAAAGAGTGCAACATCTGCGGTGCAACATCCGTCCAAACTGACGAAACAGTGCCATACGACCGTTAGAAATGAGTGCATGGATTTGAAACATTGCAGTACCATGGTGCACCACTCTCTAGCGATGGTAAATCATAGACCAGCCACGGGGATCCCGTTTTACAGAAAAAATCCACGTGACGAAAAAACGAAGGGTAAAAAACTTCCTTGACCCGAATGAGGTTCGGATAGGATTTTTTGGGTATGAAACTAACCAGTGACGGCAGAAAGCTGTCATAGCTGTAGAACTCACAGATACCTTCGTTTTGACTGGTTATGGCTCCCGTAACTCTAAACGAGCCAAGAGTAATGGCCCTTCGAATAATAGATGTCCATAGGGTGCAACATCTACGGCGCAAGGTGCAACATCCGTCCAAAATGACGAAACCGTCCCGTACGACCTTTAGAAATGGGTGCATGGAATTGAAACGGTGCAGTACGATGGTGCACCACTCTCCAGCGATGGTAAATCATTTACCAGCCACGGGGATCCCGTTTTACAGAAAAAATCCACGTGACGAAAAAACGAAGGGTAAAAAACTTCCATAACCCGATTGAGGTTCGGATAGGATTTTTTGGGTATGAAACTAACCAGTGACGGCTGAAAGCCGTCATAGCTGTAGAACTCACAGATACCTTCGTTTTGACAGGTTATGGGTCCCGTAACTCTAAACGAGCCAAGAGTTATGGCCCTCCGAATAATCTATAACCAAAGAGTGCAACATCTGCGGTGCAAGGTGCAACATCCGTCCAAAATGACGAAACCGTGCCGTACGACCTTTAGAAATGGGTGTAGGGATTTGAAACGGTTCAGTACCATGGTGCATACTCTCCAGCGATGGTAAATCATTGACCAGCCACGGGGATCCTGTTTTACAGAAAAAATCCACGTGACGAAAAAACGAAGGGTAAAAAACATCCATGACCCGATTGAGGTTCGGATAGGATTTTTTGGGTATGAAACTAACCAGTGACGGCTGAAAGCGGTCATAGCTGTAGAACTCACAGATACCTTCGTTTTGACTGGTTATGGCTCCCGTAACTTTAAACGAGCCAAGAGTAATGGCCCTCCGAATAATCGATATCCGTAGGGTGCAACATCTACGGTGCAAGGTGCAACATCCGTCCAAAATGACGAAATCGTGCCGTACGACCTTTAGAAATGGGTGCACGGATTTGAAACGGTGCAGTACCATGGTGCACCACTCTCCACCGATGGTAAATCATTGACCAGCCACGGGGATCCCGTTTTTACAGAAAAAATCCACGTGAGGAAAAAACGAAGGGTAAAAAACTTCCATGACCCGATTGAGGTTCGGATAGGATTTTTTGGGTATGAAACTAACCAGTGATGGCTAAAAGCCGTCATAGCTGTAGAACTCATAGATACCTTCGTTTTGACTGATTATGGCTCCCATATCTCTAAACGAGCCAAGAGTTATGGCCCTGCGAAGAATCGATATCCATAGGGTGCAACATCTACGGTGCAAGGTGCAACATCCGTCCAAAATGACGAAACGGTGCCGTACGACCTTTAGAAATGAGTGCATGGATTTGAAACATTGCAGTGCCATGGTGCACCACTCTCCAGCGATGGTAAATCATAGACCAGCCACGGGGATCCCATTTTAAAGAAAAAATCCACGTGACGAAAAAACGAAGGGTAAAAAACTTCCTTGACCCGATTGAGGTTCGGATAGGATTTTTTGGGTATGAATCTAACCAGTGACGGCTGAAAGCTGCCATAGCTGTAGAACTCATAGATACCTTCGTTTTGACTGGTTATGGCTCCCGTAACTCTAAACGAGCCAAGAGTTATGGCCCTCCGAAGAATCGATATCCACAGGGTGCAACATCTACGGTGCAAGGTGCAACATCCGTCCAAAATGACGAAACAGTGCCGTACGACCTTTAGAAATGAGTGCATGGATTTGAAACATTGCAGTACCATGGTGCACCACTCTCCAGCGATGGTAAATCATAGACTAGCCACGGGGATCCCATTTTACAGAAAAAATCCACGTGACGAAAAAACGAAGGGTAAAAAACTTCCTTGACCCGATTGTGGTTCGTATAGGATTTTT
Organism: Allium cepa; assembly: GCA_030765085.1. Lineage (NCBI taxonomy): Eukaryota > Viridiplantae > Streptophyta > Magnoliopsida > Asparagales > Amaryllidaceae > Allium > Allium cepa. The sequence continues at coordinate 27,066,473 of CM060943.1, read as the reverse complement.
TGGGTATGAAACTAACCAGTGACGGCAGAAAGCTGTCATAGCTGTAGAACTCACAGATACCTTCGTTTTGACTGGTTATGGCTCCCGTAACACTAAACGAGCCAAGAGTTATGGCCCTCCGAAGAATCGATATCTATAGGGTACAACATCTACGGTGCAAGGTGCAACATCCGTCCAAAATGACGAAACCGTGCCGTACGACCTTTAGATTTGGGCGCATGGATTTGAAACGGTGCAGTACCATGGTGCACCACTCTCCAGCGATGGAAAATTATTGACCAGCCACGGGGATCACGTTTTACAGAAAAATCCACGTGATGAAAAAACGAAGGGTAAAAAACTTCCATGACCCGATTGAGGTTCGGATAGGATTTTTTGGGTATGAAACTAACCAGTGACGGCTGAAAGCCATCATAGCTGTAGAACTCACAGATACCTTCGTTTTGACTGGTTATGGCTCCCGTAACTATAAACGAGCCAAGAGTTATGGCCCTCCGAAGAATCGATTTCCACAGGGTGCAACATCTGCGGTGCAATGTGCAACATCCATCCAAAATGACGAAACCGTGCCGTACGACCTTTAGAAATGGGTGCATGGATTTGAAACGGTGCAGTACCATGGTGCACCACTCTCCAGCGATGGTAAATCATTGACCAGCCACTTGGATCCCGTTTTACAGAAAAAATCCACGTGACGAAAAAACGAAGGGTAAAAACTTCCTTGACCCGATCGTGGTTCGGATAGGATTTTTTAGCTATGATACTAACCAGTGACGGCTGAAAGCCGTCATAGCTGTAGAACTCACAGATACCTTCGTTTTGACTAGTTATGGCTCCCGTAACTCCAAACGAGCCAAGAGTTATTGCCCTCCGAATAATCGATATCCATAGGGTGCAACATCTACAGTGCACGGTGCAACATCCGTCCAAAATGACGAAACCGTGCCGTACGACCTTTAGAAATGGGTGCATGGATTTGAAACGGTGCAGTACCTTGTGCACCACTCTCCAGCGATGGTAAATCATCGACCAGCCACGGGGATCCCGTTTTTACAGAAAAAATCCACGTGAGGAAAAAACGAAGGGTAAAAAACTTCCATGACCCGACTGAGGTTCGGAAAGGATTTTTCGGGTATGCAACTAACCAGTGACGGCTGAAAGCCGTCATAGCTGTAGAACTCACAGATACCTTCGTTTTGACTGGTTATGGCTCCCGTAACTCTAAACGAGCCAAGAGTTATGGCCCTCCGAAGAATCGATATCCACAGGGTGCAACATCTACGGTGGAAGGTGCAACATCCGTACAAAATGACGAAACAGTGCCGTACGACCTTTAGAAATGAGTGCATGGATTTGAAACATTGCAGTGCCATGGTGCACCACTCTCCGGCGATGGTAAATCATAGACCAGCCACGGGGATCCTGTTTTACAGAAAAAATCCACGTGATGAAAAAACGAAGGGTAAAAAACTTCCATGACCCGATTGAGGTTCGGATAGGATTTTTTGGGTATGAAACTAACCAGTGACGGCTGAAAGCCGTCATTGCTGTAGAATTCACAGATACCTTCGATTTGACTGGTTATGGTTCCCGTAATTCTAAACGATCCAAGAGTTATGGCCCTCCGAAGAATCGATATCCACAGGGTGCAACATCTACGGTGCAAGGTGCAACATCCGTCCAAAATGACGAAACAGTGGCGTACGACCTTTAGAAATGAGTGCATGGATTTGAAACATTGCAGTACTATGGTGCACCACTCTCCAGCGATGGAAAATCATAGACCATCCACGGGGATCCCGTTTTACAGAAAAAATCCACGTGACGAAAAAACGAAGTGTAAAAAACTTCCTTGACCCGATTGAGGTTCGGATAGGATTTTTTGGGTATGAAACTAACCAGTGACGGCAGAAAGCTGTCATAGATGTAGAACTCACAGATACCTTCGTTTTGACTGGTTATGGCTCCCGTAACTCAAAACGAGCCAAGAGTTATGGCCCTTCGAATAATAGATATCCATAGGTTGCAACATCTACGGCGCAAGGTGCAACATCCGTCCAAAATGACGAAAACGTGCCGTACGACCTTTAGAAATGGGTGCATGGAATTGAAACGGTGTAGTACCATGGTGCACCACTCTCCAGCGATGGTAAATCATTTACCACCCACGGGGATCCCGTTTTACAGAAAAATTCCACGTGACGAAAAAACGAAGGGTAAAAAACTTCCATGACCCGATTGAGGTTCGGATAGGATTTTTGGGCATGAAACTAACCAGTGACGGCTGAAAGCCATCATAGCTGTAGAACTCACAGATACCTTCGTTTTGACAGGTTATGGGTCCCGTAACTCTAAACGAGCCAAGAGTTACGGCCCTCCGAATAATCGATATCCAAAGAGTGCAACATCTGCGGTGCAAGGTGCAACATCCGTCCAAAATGACGAAACCATGCCGTACGACCTTTAGAAATGGGTGAAGGGATTTGAAACGATGCAGTACCGTGGTGCACACTCTCCAGCGATGGTAAATCATTGACCAGCCACGGGGATCCCGTTTTACAGAAAAATCCACGTGACGAAAAAACGAAGGGTAAAAAACATCCATGACCCGATTGAGGTTCGGATAGGATTTTTTTGGTATGAAACTAACCAGTGACGGCTGAAAGCGGTCATAGCTGTAGAACTCACAGATATCTTCGTTTTGACTGGTTATGGCTCCGGTAACTCTAAACGAGCCAAGAGTTATGGCCCTCCGAAGAATCGATATCCACAGGATGCAATATCTACGGTGGAAGGTGCAACATCCGTCCAAAATGACGAAACAGTGTCGTACGACCTTTAGAAATGAGTGCATGGATTTGAAACATTGCAGTGCCATGGTGCACCACTCTCCAGCGATGGTAAATCATAGACCAGCCACGGGGATCCCGTTTTACAGAAAATATCCACGTGACGAAAAAACGAAGGGTAAAAAACATCCTTGACCCGATTGAGGTTCGGATAGGATTTTTTGGGTATGAATCTAACCAGTGACGGCTGAAAGCTGCCATAGCTGTAGAACTCACAGATACCTTCGTTTTGACTTGTTATGGCTCCCGTAACTCTAAACGAGCCAAGAGTTATGGCCCTCCGAAGAATCGATATCCACAGGGTGCAACATCTAAGTTGCAAGGTGCAACATCCACGGTGCAAGGTGCAACATCCGTCCAAAATGACGAAACAGTGCCGTACGACCTTTAGAAATGAGTGCATGGATTTGAAAAATTGCAGTACTATGGTGCACCACTCTCCAGCGATGGTAAATCATAGACCAGCCTCGGGGATCCCGTTTTACAGAAAAAATCCACGTGACGAAAAAATGAAGGGTAAAAAACTTCCTTGACCCGATTGAGGTTCGGATAGGATTTTTTGGGTATGAAACTAACCAGTGACGGCAGAAAGCTGTCATAGCTGTAGAACTCACGGATACCTTCGTTTTGACTAGTTATGGCTCCCGTAACTCTAAACGAGCCAAGAGTTATGGCCCTTCGAATAATAGATATCCATAGGGTGCAACATCTACGACGCAAGGTGCAACATCCGTCCAAAATGACGAAACCGTGCCGTACAACCTTTAGAAATGGGTGCATGGAATTGAAACGGTGCAGTACCATGGTGCACCACTCTCCAGCGATGGTAAATCATTTACCAGCCACGGGGATCCCGTTTTACAGAAAAATCCACGTGACGAAAAAACGAAGGGTAAAAAACTTCCATGACCCGATTGAGGTTTGGATAGGATTTTTTGGCTATGAAACTAACCAGTGACGGCTGAAAGCCATCATAGCTGTAGAACTCACAGATACCTTCGTTTTGACAGGTTATGGGTCCCGTAACTCTAAACGAGCCAAGAGTTATGGCCCTCCGAATAATCGATATCCAAAGAGTGCAACATCTGCGGTGCAAGGTGCAACATCCGTCCAAAATGACGAAACCGTGTCGTACGACCTTTAGAAATGGTGCAGGGATTTGAAACGGTGCAATACCATGGTGCACACTCTCCAGCGATAGTAAATCATTGACCAGCCACGGGGATCCCATTTTACAGAAAAAATCCACGTGACGAAAAAACGAAGGGCAAAAAACATCCATGACCCGATTGAGGTTCAGATAGGATTTTTTGGGTATGAAACTAACCAGTGACGGCTGAAAGCGGTCATAGCTGTAGAACTCACAGATACCTTCGTTTTGACTGGTTATGGCTCCCGTTACTTTAAACGAGCCAAGAGTTATGGCCCTCCGAATAATCGATATCCATAGGGTGCAACATCTACGGTGCAAGGTGCAACATCCGTCCAAAATGACGAAATCGTGCCATACGACCTTTAGAAATGGATGCATGGATTTGAAACGGTGCAGTACCATGGTGCACCACTCTCCAGCGATGGTAAATCATTGACCAGCCATGGGGATCCCGTTTTTACAGAAAAAATCCACGTGAGGAAAAAACGAAGGGTAAAAAACTTCCATGACCCGATTGAGGTTCGGATAGGATTTTTTTGGTATGAAACTAACCAGTGATGGCTAAAAGCCGTCATAGCTGTAGAACTCATAGATACCTTCGTTTTGACTGGTTATGGCTCCCGTAACTCTAAACGAGCCAAGAGTTATGGCCCTGCGAAAAATCGATATCCATAGGGTGCAACATCTACCGTGCAAGGTGCAACATCCGTCCAAAATGACGAAACGGTGCCGTACGACCTTTAGAAATGAGTGCATGGATTTGAAACATTGCAGTGCCATGGTGCACCACTCTCCAGCGATGGTAAATCATAGACCAGCCACGGGGATCCCGTTTTACTGAAAAAATCCACGTGACGAAAAAACGAAGGGTAAAAAACTTCCTTGACCCGATAGAGGTTCGGATAGGATTTTTTGGGTATGAATCTAACCAGTGACGGCTGAAAGCTGCCATAGCTGTAGAACTCACAGATACCTTCGTTTTGACTGGTTATGGCTCCCGTAACTCTAAACGAGCCAAGAGTTATGGCCCTCCGAAGAATCGATATCCACAGGGTGCAACATCTACGGTGCAAGGTGCAACATCCGTCCAAAATGACGAAACAGTGCCGTACGACCTTTAGAAATGAGTGCATGGATTTGAAACATTGCAGTACCATGGTGCACCACTCTCCAGCGATGGTAAATCATAGACCAGCCGCGGGGATCCCGTTTTAAAGAAAAAATCCACGTGACGAAAAAACGAAGGTAAAAAACTTCCTTGACCCGATTGAGGTTCGGATAGGATTTTTTCGGTATGAAACTAACCAGTGACGGCAGAAAGCTGTTATAGCTGTCGAACTCACAGATACCTTCTTTTTGACTGGTTATGGCTCCCGTAACTCTAAACGAGCCAAGAGTTATGGCCCTCCGAAGAATCGATATCCATAGGGTGCAACATGTACGGTGCAAGGTGCAACATCCGTCCAAAATGACGAAACCGTGCCGTACGACCTTTAGATTTGGGTGCATGGATTTGAAACGGTGCAGTACCATGATGCCCCACTCTCCAGCGATGGTAAACCATTGACCAGCCACGGGGATCCCGTTTTACAGAAAAATCCACGTGACGAAAAAACGAAGGGTAAAAAATTTCCATGACCCGATTGAGGTTCGGATAGGATTTTTTGGGTATGAAACTAACCAGTGACGGCTGAAAGCCATCATAGCTGTAGAACTCACAGATACCTTCGTTTTGACTGGTTATGGCTCCCGTAACTCTAAACGAGCCAAGAGTTATGGCCCTCCGAAGAATCGATTTCCACAGGGTGCAACATCTGCGGTGCAAGGTGCAACATCCATCCATAATGACGAAACCGTGCCGTACAACCTTTAGAAATGGGTGCATGGATTTGAAACGCTGCAGTACCATGGTGCACCACTCTCTAGCGATGGTAAATCATTGACCAGCCACGGAGATCCCGTTTTACAGAAAAAATCCACGTGACGAAAAAACGAAGGGTAAAAACTTCCTTGACCCGATCGAGGTTCGGATAGGATTTTTTGGGTATGAAACTAACCAGTGACGGCTGAAAGCCGTCATAGCTGTAGAACTCACAGATACCTTCGTTTTGACAGGTTATGGCTTCCGTAACTCCAAACGAGCCAAGAGTTATTGCCCTCCGAATAATCGATATCCATAGGGTGCAACATCTACGGTGCACGGTGCAACATTCGTCCAAAATGACGAAACCGTGCCGTACGACCTTTAGAAATGGGTGCATGGATTTGAAACGGTGCAGTACCATGGTGCACCGCTCTCCAGCGATGGTAAATCATTGACCAGCCACGGTGATCCCGGTTTTACAGAAAAAATCCACGTGAGGAAAAAACGAAGGGTAAAAAACTTCCATGACCCGATTGAGGTTCGGAAAGGATTTTTCGGGTATGAAACTAACCAGTGACGGCTGAAAGCCGTCATAGCCGTAGAACTCACAGATACCTTCGTTTTGACTGGTTATGGCTCCCGTAACTCTAAATGAGCCAAGAGTTATGGCCCTCCGAAGAATCGATATCCACAGGGTGCAACATCTACGGTGGAAGGTGCAACATCCGTCCAAAATGAAGAAACAGTGCCGTACGACCTTTAGAAATGAGTGCATGGATTTGAAACATTGCAGTGCCATGGTGCACCACTCTCCAGCGATGGTAAATCATAGACCAGCCAAGGGATCCCGTTTTACAGAAAAAATCCACGTGACGAAAAAATGAAGGGTAAAAAACTTCCTTGACCCGATCGAGGTTTGAATAGGATTTTTTGGGTATGAATCTAACCAGTGACGGCTGAAAGCCGTCGTAGCTGTAGAACTCACGGATACCTTCGTTTTGACTGGTTATGGCTCCCGTAACTCTAAACGAGCCAAGAGTTATGGCCCTCCGAAGAATCGATAGCCAAAGGGTGCAACATCTACGGTGCAAGGTGCAACATCCGTCCAAAATGACGAAACAGTGCCGTACGACCTTTAGAAATGAGTGCATGGATTTGAAACATTGCAGTACCATGGTGCACCACTCTCCAGCGTTGGTAAATCATAGACGAGCCACGGGAATCCCGTTTTACAGAAAAAAAATCCACGTGACGAAAAAACGAAGGGTAAAAAACTTCCTTGACCAGATTGAGGTCGGATAGGATTTTTTGGGTATGAAACTAACCAATGATGGCAGAAAGCTGTCATAGCTGTAGAACTCACAGATACCTTCGTTTTGACTAGTTATGGCTCCCGTAACTCTAAACAAGCCAAGAGTTATGGCCCTTCGAATAATAGATATCCATAGGGTGCAACATCTACGACGCAAAGTGCAAGATCCGTCCAAAATGACGAAACCGTGCCGTACGACCTTTAGAAATGGGTGCATGGAATTGAAACGGTGCAGTACCATGGTGCACCACTCTCCGGCAATGGTAAATCATTTACCAGCCACGGGGATCCCGTTTTACAGAAAAAATCCACGTGACGAAAAAACGAAGGGTAAAAAACTTCCATGACCCGATTGAGGTTCGGATAGGATTTTTTGGGTAAGAAACTAACCAGTGACGGCTGAAAGCCATCATAGCTGTAGAACTCACAGATACCTTCGTTTTGACAGGTTATGGGTCCCGTAACTCTAAACGAGCCAAGAGTTATGGCCCTCCGAATAATCGATATCCAAAGAGTGCAACATCTGCGGTGCAAGGTGCAACATCCGTCCAAAATGACGAAACCGTGCCGTACGACCTTTAGAAATGGGTGCAGGGATTTGAAACGGTGCAGTACCTTGGTCCACACTCTCCAGCGATGGTAAATCATTGACCAGCCACGGGGATCCCGTTTTATAGAAAAAATCCACGTGAGGAAAAAACGGAGGGTAAAAAACATCCATGACCCGATTGAGGTTCGGATAGGATTTTTTGGTAATGAAACTAACCAGTGACGGCTGAAAGCGGTCATAGCTGTAGAACTCACAGATACCTTTGTTTTGACTGGTTATGGCTCCCGTAACTTTAAACGAGCCAAGAGTTATGGCCCTCCGAATAATCGATATCCATAGGGTGCAACATCTACGGTGCAAGGTGCAACATCCGTACAAAATGACGAAATCGTGCCGTACGACCTTTAGAAATGGGTGCATGGATTTGAAACAGTACAGTACCATGGTGCACCACTCTCCAGCGATGGTAAATCATTGACCAGCCACGGGGATCCCGTTTTTACAGAAAAATCCACGTGAGGAAAAAACGAAGGGTAAAAAACTTCCATGACCTGATTGAGGTTCGGATAGGATTTTTTTGGTATGAAACTAACCAGTGATGGCTAAAAGCCGTCATAGCTGTAGAACTCATAGATACCTTCGTTTTGACTGGTTATGGCTCCCGTAACTCTAAACGAGCCAAGAGTTATGGCCCTGCGAAGAATCGATATCTATAGGGTGCAACATCTACGGTGCAAGGTGCAACATCCGTCCAAAATGACGAAACGGTGCCGTACGACCTTTAGAAATGAGTGCATGGATTTGAAACATTGCAGTGCCTTGGTGCACCACTCTCCAGCGATGGTAAATCATAGACCAGCCACGGGGATCCCGTTTTACTGAAAAAATCCACGTGACGAAAAAACGAAGGGTAAAAAACTTCCTTGACCCGATTGAGTTTCGGATAGGATTTTTTGGGTATGAATCTAACCAGTGATGGCTGAAAGCTGCCATAGCTGTAGAACTCACAGATACCTTCGTTTTGACTGGTTATGGCTCACGTAACTCTAAACGAGCCAAGAGTTATGGCCCTCCGAAGAATCGATATCCACAGGGTGCAACATCTACGGTGCAAGGTGCAACATCCGTCCAAAATGACGAAACAGTACCGTACGACCTTTAGAAATGAGTGCATGGATTTGAAACATTGCAGTACCATGGTGCACCACTCTCCAGCGATGGTAAATCATAGACCAGCCACGGGGATCCCGTTTTACATAAAAAATCCACGTGACGAAAAAACGAAGGGTAAAAAACTTCCTTGACCCGATTGAGGTTCGGGTAGGATTTTTTGTGTATGAAACTAACCAGTGATGGCAGAAAGCTAACATAGCTATAGAACTCACAGATACCTTCGTTTTGACTGGTTATGGCTCCAGTAACTCTTAACGAGCCAAGAGTTATGGCCCTCCGAAGAATCGATATCCATAGGGTGCAACATCTACGGTGCAAGGTGCAACATCCATCCAAAATGACGAAACCGTGCCGTACGACCTTTAGAAATGGGTGCATGGATTTGAAACGGTGCAGTACCATGGTGCACCACTCTCCAGCGATGGTAAATCATTGACCAGCCACGGGGATCCCGTTTTACAAAAAAATCCACGTGACGAAAAACGAAGGGTAAAAAACTTCCATGACCCGATTGAGGTTCGGATAGGATTTTTTGGTTATGAAACTAACCAGTGACGGCTGAAAGCCATCATAGCTGTAGAACTCACATATACCTTCGTTTTGACTGGTTATGGCTCCCGTAACTCTAAACGAGCCAAGAGTTATGGCCCTCCGAAGAATCGATTTCCACAGGGTGCAACATCTGCGGTGCAACGTGCAACATCCATCCAAAATGACGAAACCGTGCCGTACGACCTTTAGAAATGGGTGCATGGATTTGAAACGGTGCAGTACCATGGTGCACCACTCTCCAGCGATGGTAAATCATTGACCAGCCACGGGGATCCCGTTTTACAGAAAAAATCCACGTGACGAAAAAACGAAGGGTAAAAACTTCCTTGACCCGATCGAGGTTCGGATAGGATTTTTTTAGTATGAAACTAACCAGTTGTAACGACCCGTATTTTACGTGTCGATAGATCGTAGAATTTGCAGGTCGTTAGTGTTGTTTGTGTTGTCTCTAACCTGAGTTGTTTAGGAAGTTAACTCGTGAGTTAAGTGATGAGTCGTGTTCGAGATAAGCGATGAGTCGTGCACGAGTTAACGAGTTAAGGAAGTGAACGACTCATGTATGAGTCGTGAACGACTTAAGGATTAGCGACCTAGTAGGAGTTGGCTTCATAAGATTGGTGACCGACTTAAGGATCTCCGGGTTAAGGCTTGGGTCGTGATAGCCGAGTTAGTAGGGTCATCGGCTTATAGGTAGTGCCGACTTAATAGTTACCGAGTTAAGAGGGGTAACGACTTATAGGCTTGTGCAAGTTAGCGAGTTAGGTGATGACTCATAGAGACCGACTCAAGAAGTTAGGCGACTCATCGAAGATAGTGGGCTGCCGAGTTAAGGGGAAAACCGACTTAGGACTTAGAAGGGTTAGCAGGATGAGTCGTGACCGACTCATAGGGTCAACAGGTGATAGGGTTGGCCGACTTAGGTGATGGCCGACTCATGGGTTAGCGGCTTAAGTGGTTTAGGTCTTGAGTCGGTAGGAAGTAGGTCGGCATGGTAATGAGTTGTAAACGACTCATGTTGAGTCGGCATAGGGGTCTTGAGTCGTATGCAGTTGAGTCGGCACCATAGTTGAGTCGTCATACGACTTAGTAGTAGGATGTGGTGTCGTTGAGTCGTAAGGTCTTTGAGTCGGCAGGTTCTTGTGTCGGCTAGGTGTTAAGGTGATGAGTGTTAGGTCGTTAGCGCTTGTGTCGGTAGGTGTTGAGTCGGCCTGGGTTGTTAAGTCGTGTGGATGGCTTAGTGTATGAGTCGTGTGTTCAGTTGAGTCGTAGCGGCTTTGGCTGATAGGTCGTAAGGTTTGGATGAGTCGTAAACGACTCATGATGAGTCGGGACCGACTCATAGGGGCGACGACTCATGGTGTGTCCAGCCTATAAATAGAGGTGTTCGGCTCACTTTTTGGCACCGGTTTTCGAAGCGACGAAGTGTTGCCATTTTGAAGACTCGACTTCAGTATTTTCTTCACTTCTTTCTCTACTTCTACCAAGTGCTAACATCCGTTGAAGATCGAAGATCAAGATCGAAGATCCAAGTGTCCAAGTTGAAGATCTTCATCCGTTTGAGCTTGAATTCATCGTTTCAAGTGAGATTCCGCCGGATCAAGCCGTGATCTCCGCTGTCCAGATCTGAAGTGTTGTGATTTTGAGGTGTTTGGGTGATTTGGTGAGTGGTAGTTATCTCTCACGCGGATCCAAAGGAGTATATGGGATTGGTGATATGTTTATGTGTTAAAGTTAGCGTTTTCTCGCATTTTCCTTAAGTCTGCATGTAGATCCATCATATTTGAAGATGTTTACTTATGAAAGTTATTTATCAAGTATTAGAGACAAAACCCATGTTTTAGATTTGATAGATCCATGCTAAAAAAAAAACCATGATTTCACATATGTTGGACTTTTGCACACTTAATTACGAAATTGCCATTATAGTTGATATTGCTTAATATATCTTGTTTGAATGCTTGAATGTTTGAATGTATGTTAGATTTGATTGCTCCAAGTTAGCTTGTAGTTGATTTGGAACAAGATGGTGAAGATGATTCAAAAGCTAAGTGGAAAGGCTCTTGAATGGTGAAAGCTGCCGATGGCATATGAAGCGGATGTGGAAGCTCATATGGATGGATTCAAGGATGTGGGATCTTGCCATGATGCGAGAAGGCAAAGCATGATTGAGTTGGGACTTTGCGATGATATGATGAGGCAAGGCATGTGTTGAGATGGGACGGGTCATGATGACGTTCCAAGTTGAGAGACTTTGCTATGATGTGATGAGGCAAGACATATGTTGTGATGGAACGGGTCACGAAGACGTTCCAAGCACGGGTCATGATGACGTGCAAGTTGTGTTGAAAACTCGGTGATATGGTTCGAGTTTTTGAATGGATAATGGATGGCTCGAGAGGCGCTTGAGCTAGTTGAGAATAGTCGTCGAGGAGGATGACTAGGAGGCTGAGACTTCATCGTTGTTGAAGGTTCTAGCATGCTCAAAGCAAGAGTACGTTGGGCGGCATTGATATCCCAAGCACGTTCGTGCAAGTACATTGGGCGGCATTGATATCCCAAGTACGGACGTGCTAGTACTCTGGGCAGCATTGATATCCTAGGCACGGGCAATGATGACGTGCGGAGTTATGTCTAGAACCGGGGTTTCCATTAGCCCTTGACTGACGGATGAAATAATGTGCCGTTCATTCAACTAACGATGAAATCAAGGCAATGACAACAGTGATAGCCAGAGTCATGGATGTTTGGATGTTTGGTTGTATCATCATTCGGCTTCAAGAGCGGTGTTTTCTGGGTGCTTATCTGATCTTGGTTTAGGCCTTGGGGGTTTGTATTTGGGAAACATCGTCCTTGACTCGAGTGGTTATTGCTTTACCTTACTTATCTGCTATGTTATGCTTGCTTCTCCTTAATGTGTGTCTGGGGGCTATCACTGTAGAAAGAGGTGGAGTGGGATGGTTTGGTTCCTATTCCTTTATTTCCTTATGCTCTTTTGGTATGTTTGATAGTTAATTTACTGCTCACTAAGACTTTGTCTGACTCAAGGTTTTATGTCTCCTCTTATTACCTTGGGCTGTTCATCCATGTTTGGGATGGGCAGACTAGGTAGCAGGTGGCAGGTGCTGTGCTTAGAGTTTTCCGCTGATAATGACGAAGACGAGCAGGAGGCTATGCATATTATTTTCTTATATGTACTGGGTATCCGCTGCTGTATTTGATTTGAGTGATTTGTAGTGAGGCTTTCATGTATGGATTTGTGTGGATGATTGTATAAAACTGCTATGTTGCTTATATGATGATGTTATGTTCTATGAGGCTTCACTACATTATATTTCTCTATTGTATTTTATCCATGCGCTGTGAGTTATACGATAGATTCTGCGAATTTTATTTTATTTTACCTTGACTATCGTCCATGGCTGCCTGGCACACCTTTCAGCGCACTTTTCTCTTGTTTTGGTGCGGGAGTCATGGGCGGTCGTCACATTTGGTATCAAAGCTTTGGTTAGTCGATTTTAGCCAACGCTCGCTGACGTAATTACGTATGAGAGACGTAATTGTATTTTGATGGATGATTACTATATGTAATATAGTAGCTTAGAAGGATTTGAACTCCTTATGCAGTTGTTTCTTAAGGTGTTCTAATCATTCTTTTTACAGATATTAAGAATGAGTAGAAGCGAGAGACAAGCTGCAAGAGATAGTCGAGCTGCTAGGGAAGCTGTTGATTATGGAGCTATGTTTGAAGCTATGATGACTTCTATCATGAGGAGGGTACCAGCTTCAGGATCATCTGTGGATGTTGGAGTTCAAGTCCAGGCTCCAAGACCAGTGGATTTTGCCAAGCTTTGCAAGGATTATACTTCTCTTGGAGGAAAAGCTTTCTTGGGGACGGAATCTACTATTGAAGTGCAGAGATGGATGGATGCTTGCCGAAGGATTTTTGGTGATCTAGGGATTGAGGATGCAACCAAGAGAAAGCTTGCATCGAGGCAGCTTCAGGGAAGAGCTGCGGATTGGTGGAATTCTATCACTATAGATACACCAGAGGAGGAGATTACTTGGGAGCAGTTCCAAGTTAGATTTGAAGCCAAGTTCATTTCTACTGCTCAGAGGTCTGTTTTGTTTAAGAGATTTGTTGAGCTCAAGCAAGGTGGGAGGCCTGTTCTTGAGTATATTTCTGAGTTCGAGGCTCTATCCAAGTATGCCAGATCGTATATTGATTCTCCCTACCAGAAGAATGAAAAGTTTGTGACTGGTCTGGATGCTTATCTTGGAAGGCAGTTAGTGGATCATTTGGACGATCCATTTGAGAAGCTTGTGGAGAAAGCTTTGAGGCATGAGAGTTTGTTCCCTAAGGAAATGTCTGTTGTTGCTGTGGCCAAGGAAGAGCTCAAACCACAGCAGGGTGGAAATAAGAAAAGGAAGCAGCAACAGCAGAAGGGAAAGAATGGCCAAAAGAAGCAGAAAAACGAAGTGACTTGTTTCAACTGCCAACAGAAAGGTCACTTCTCCAGGGATTGCAGGAATCCGAAGGTGGCAGTGAAGTGCCACAACTGTGACAAGCTAGGGCATATTAAGAAGAATTGTCCGGAACCACTGAGGGAAAAGCAGATTGTGAAAGCTTATGCTTTGGAAGCTGTGCCGTCGTCTTCAAAAGCTCCTACTGCTGCAGAGAAGGGGAAGAGTGTGGTGGTTCAAGGTACTCTTTCCATTTGTGGTGTTCCAGTTAGAGTGTTGTTTGATACTGGAGCATCGCATTCTTTTGTTTGTGATGATTTGGTAGGCCGGTTAGATTTGAAACCGGAAATTGTTGATAGGCCATTGGTGGTGACTAATCCAGTCGGGGGTTCGTCATGCTTGTGTATGATATGCCATGGTCTAGTTGTGTCGAGTCATGATTGCTCGTTTGTTTGTGATTGCTTTGTTCTGAACTTTGCGGGGTTCGGAATTATTTTGGGTATGGACTGGCTTAGGAAGTATGCGGCTAGGATTGATTGTGAGAGGCTGGAGGTGACAGTCGGGAATGTGGAAGGGCGAAAGGTTGTGATACGATGTAAGCATGAGGAAGGCGTCTTCATGAGCTTCATGTATTCGCTGGTTGTTCCACGGGATGGACTGTCATCAGTGCCTATTGTGAATGGATTTGAGGATGTCTTTGACGAAGTCAAAGGGTTGCCGCCGCATAGGGAGATCGAGTTTCGTATCGATCTAGTTGAGGGAGCCAGACCTGTTGTGATGCCTCTTAGGCGGATGGCACCGAGGGAGCAGCAAGAGCTGAAGGTGCAGGTTGATGACCTTTTGCGGAAAGGATTCATTCGGAGGAGTGTGTCCGAATGGGGTGCGCCCGTTGTGTTCGCAACCAAAGCGGATGGATCGTTGAGGTTGTGTGTTGATTATCGTGAGCTGAATAAGGTGACTAAGAAGAACAAGTATCCATTGCCGAGAATAGATGACTTGTTTGATCAGCTTCACGAGGCTAAGGTGTTTTCTCAGATGGATTTGGCAACGGGATTTCACCAGTTGAGAGTGGCGAAGGATAGTGTGCCGAAGACTGCTTTCAGGACACCATCCGGGTTTTATGAGTGGCTGGTAATGCCGTTTGGGTTGACTAACGCGCCATCATATTTTGTGGATCTTATGAATAGAGTATTCAGAGATCAGTTGAACAAGTTCGTGCTTGTGTTCGTGGATGATATTTTGGTTTATTCCAGAACTGAGGAAGAGCACAAGACGCACTTGAGGATTGTTTTGGAAATCCTGCGGAAACATTAGCTGAAGGCTAAGTTTTCAAAGTGTCACTTCTGGAAGAGTGAAGTGAGGTTCTTAGGCCATGTTATTTCTGGAAATGGAATAGCGGTTGATCCCGCTAAGGTAGCAGCAATCCAGGATTGGATTAGACCTAAGAATGCATCTGATGTGAGAAGTTTTCTTGGATTAGCCGGATATTATCGTCGGTTTATTAAAGACTTTTCCAAGATAGCTGCACCGTTGACAGGATTGATGAAGAAGAACCAAGTGTTCAGATGGGATGACAAGTGTGAGCAAGCCTTCGTAATCCTGAAAGAGCGATTGACGAGTGCTCCTGTATTGACTATTCCGAGTGGGAATGATGAGATGGTGGTTTACACCGATGCATGTGGCACTGGACTGGGAGCGGTGCTAATGCAGAAGGATAAAGTTGTTGCGTATGCTAGTCGACAACTGAAGCCGCATGAAAGGAATTATCCAACTCATGATTTGGAGTTAGCGGCGATTGTGTTTGCTTTGAAGATGTGGAGACATTATCTATTGGGAGTTAGATTCGAGTTGTTTACAGATCATAAGTCGTTGAAGTATCTGTTCTCCCAAAAGGATTTGAATCTTCGACAGCAACGGTGGTTAGAGTTTCTAGCATCTTATGATTTTGGTATAGCCTATACTCCATGGAAAGGAAACGCAGTGGCTGATGCGTTAAGTCGAAGACATGCAGGATTGGGAGCCATGTTTTCGGAATGGAAGAGTCTCGAGTATTTGGCTGAGTTTGACTTCAGGCCTAGATGTGAATTGGAACCTGAGATGTTGGCAAACTTATCAATAAGGCCTACTCTTGTGGAAAGAATTGGCGAGAGCCAAAAGAAAGATGATAAGCTTGTCAAGATTATCCATGCTTTGGAATCTGGATTGGAACCAGAGAAGGATAAGGGATTCGAGGTCGATCGGGAGGGTTGGCTTCGAAAGCAAGGACGATTAGTTGTTCCCGATATAGATGGATTGAGAGATGAAGTTCTGAGGGAAAGTCATCACTCGAAGTTGAACTTTCATCCAGGTGGTAATAAGATGTATCGGGATATGAAGAGAGCTTACTACTGGGAAGGTATGAAGAAGGATGTTGGAAATTTTATTTCCAAGTGTATGAATTGCCAGTTGGTGAAAGCTGAGCAGAAGAAGCCCAGTGGATTACTTCAGCCATTAGAGGTTCCTACGTGGAAGTGGGAGCAAGTGTCGATGGATTTTATTGATGGTCTACCTAGAACCAGGACAGGGAATGAAGGGATTTGGGTCATTGTAGATCGTTTGACCAAGAGTGCAAGGTTCATTCCTGTTCGATCGACTAGAATTGCATCGAAGTTGGCTGAGTTGTATGTGAAGTGGATTGTTCGATTCCATGGTGTTCCAAAGAGTATAGTGAGCGATCGAGATCCATTGTTCACTAGTGGATTTTGGAAGAGCTTCCAGGAGGTTTTGGGAACTGAGTTGTGTTTGAGTACAGCTTATCACCCTCAAACAGATGGTCAGACTGAGAGAGTCAACCGAGTTTTGGAAGATCTTCTTAGAGCTTGTGTTTTGGACTTCGGAGGATCATGGGAAGATCACCTTCATTTGGTGGAATTTGCTTATAATAACAGTTATCAGTCGAGTATTGGTATGGCACCATATGAGGCATTATATGGAAGACCGTGTAACTCTCCGACATGTTGGTTGGAAGCTGGAGAAAAGCTGATACTTGGGCCAGAGATGATTCGACAGACTTCGGATTGTATTGAGGTCATTCGGCAAAGAATGAAAGCAGCCCAAGATCGTCAGAAAAGTTATGCAGATAATCGTCGAAAGGATTTGGAATTCGACGTGGGCGATATGGTTTTCGTGAAGATTTCTCCATTGAAGAATGTTATAAGATTCGGGAACAAAGGAAAGTTAACTCCGAGATTCGTTGGACCATTCCCGATTATCGAGCGAATTGGAAAGCTCGCTTATAGATTGGAGTTACCGGAAAAGATGGCGGGTGTGCATAATGTTTTTCATGTATCTTATCTACGGAAGTATGTGCACGACCCAAGTACGGTGGTTTCTGCTGATAGCTGTGAAGACTTAGAGGTTGATCCAGTGGTTACGAGACCTCGTAAGCCGCTTCGTATTGTTGACACCGATACGAAACAGCTTAGGAGGAAGACGATTACGTTGCTCAAGGTACAGTGGAGTGATGATGTTAACGACTGTACGTGGGAGGAGGAAGAGAGGATGAAGGCAGCTCATCCCGGACTCTTCGAGGTATGGCCCTAAAGTGTCGTGACATCTCATGAATTTGTAGCTTGTTCTAAGTCTTAGAATTCTGCATGCTAGGCTAGAATTGGATGCATGGTTTGTTGATTGCTATGGATGGTAGGCATGCGGAATAATTTTGATTGCTGTTGTTTGCTTGGAATTTCGGGGGCGAAATTTCTAAGGGGGAGAGAATGTAACGACCCGTATTTTACGTGTCGATAGATCGTAGAATTTGCAGGTCGTTAGTGTTGTTTGTGTTGTCTCTAACCTGAGTTGTTTAGGAAGTTAACTCGTGAGTTAAGTGATGAGTCGTGTTCGAGATAAGCGATGAGTCGTGCACGAGTTAACGAGTTAAGGAAGTGAACGACTCATGTATGAGTCGTGAACGACTTAAGGATTAGCGACCTAGTAGGAGTTGGCTTCATAAGATTGGTGACCGACTTAAGGATCTCCGGGTTAAGGCTTGGGTCGTGATAGCCGAGTTAGTAGGGTCATCGGCTTATAGGTAGTGCCGACTTAATAGTTACCGAGTTAAGAGGGGTAACGACTTATAGGCTTGTGCAAGTTAGCGAGTTAGGTGATGACTCATAGAGACCGACTCAAGAAGTTAGGCGACTCATCGAAGATAGTGGGCTGCCGAGTTAAGGGGAAAACCGACTTAGGACTTAGAAGGGTTAGCAGGATGAGTCGTGACCGACTCATAGGGTCAACAGGTGATAGGGTTGGCCGACTTAGGTGATGGCCGACTCATGGGTTAGCGGCTTAAGTGGTTTAGGTCTTGAGTCGGTAGGAAGTAGGTCGGCATGGTAATGAGTTGTAAACGACTCATGTTGAGTCGGCATAGGGGTCTTGAGTCGTATGCAGTTGAGTCGGCACCATAGTTGAGTCGTCATACGACTTAGTAGTAGGATGTGGTGTCGTTGAGTCGTAAGGTCTTTGAGTCGGCAGGTTCTTGTGTCGGCTAGGTGTTAAGGTGATGAGTGTTAGGTCGTTAGCGCTTGTGTCGGTAGGTGTTGAGTCGGCCTGGGTTGTTAAGTCGTGTGGATGGCTTAGTGTATGAGTCGTGTGTTCAGTTGAGTCGTAGCGGCTTTGGCTGATAGGTCGTAAGGTTTGGATGAGTCGTAAATGACTCATGATGAGTCGGGACCGACTCATAGGGGCGACGACTCATGGTGTGTCCAGCCTATAAATAGAGGTGTTCGGCTCACTTTTTGGCACCGGTTTTCGAAGCGACGAAGTGCTGCCATTTTGAAGACTCGACTTCAGTATTTTCTTCACTTCTTTCTCTACTTCTACCAAGTGCTAACATCCGTTGAAGATCGAAGATCAAGATCGAAGATCCAAGTGTCCAAGTTGAAGATCTTCATCCGTTTGAGCTTGAATTCATCGTTTCAAGTGAGATTCCGCCGGATCAAGCCGTGATCTCCGCTGTCCAGATCTGAAGTGTTGTGATTTTGAGGTGTTTGGGTGATTTGGTGAGTGGTAGTTATCTCTCACGCGGATCCAAAGGAGTATATGGGATTGGTGATATGTTTATGTGTTAAAGTTAGCGTTTTCTCGCATTTTCCTTAAGTCTGCATGTAGATCCATCATATTTGAAGATGTTTACTTATGAAAGTTATTTATCAAGTATTAGAGACAAAACCCATGTTTTAGATTTGATAGATCCATGCTAAAAAAAAAACCATGATTTCACATATGTTGGACTTTTGCACACTTAATTACGAAATTGCCATTATAGTTGATATTGCTTAATATATCTTGTTTGAATGCTTGAATGTTTGAATGTATGTTAGATTTGATTGCTCCAAGTTAGCTTGTAGTTGATTTGGAACAAGATGGTGAAGATGATTCAAAAGCTAAGTGGAAAGGCTCTTGAATGGTGAAAGCTGCCGATGGCATATGAAGCGGATGTGGAAGCTCATATGGATGGATTCAAGGATGTGGGATCTTGCCATGATGCGAGAAGGCAAAGCATGATTGAGTTGGGACTTTGCGATGATATGATGAGGCAAGGCATGTGTTGAGATGGGACGGGTCATGATGACGTTCCAAGTTGAGAGACTTTGCTATGATGTGATGAGGCAAGACATATGTTGTGATGGGACGGGTCACGAAGACGTTCCAAGCACGGGTCATGATGACGTGCAAGTTGTGTTGAAAACTCGGTGATATGGTTCGAGTTTTTGAATGGATAATGGATGGCTCGAGAGGCGCTTGAGCTAGTTGAGAATAGTCGTCGAGGAGGATGACTAGGAGGCTGAGACTTCATCGTTGTTGAAGGTTCTAGCATGCTCAAAGCAAGAGTACGTTGGGCGGCATTGATATCCCAAGCACGTTCGTGCAAGTACATTGGGCGGCATTGATATCCCAAGTACGGACGTGCTAGTACTCTGGGCAGCATTGATATCCTAGGCACGGGCAATGATGACGTGCGGAGTTATGTCTAGAACCGGGGTTTCCATTAGCCCTTGACTGACGGATGAAATAATGTGCCGTTCATTCAACTAACGATGAAATCAAGGCAATGACAACAGTGATAGCCAGAGTCATGGATGTTTGGATGTTTGGTTGTATCATCATTCGGCTTCAAGAGCGGTGTTTTCTGGGTGCTTATCTGATCTTGGTTTAGGCCTTGGGGGTTTGTATTTGGGAAACATCGTCCTTGACTCGAGTGGTTATTGCTTTACCTTACTTATCTGCTATGTTATGCTTGCTTCTCCTTAATGTGTGTCTGGGGGCTATCACTGTAGAAAGAGGTGGAGTGGGATGGTTTGGTTCCTATTCCTTTATTTCCTTATGCTCTTTTGGTATGTTTGATAGTTAATTTACTGCTCACTAAGACTTTGTCTGACTCAAGGTTTTATGTCTCCTCTTATTACCTTGGGCTGTTCATCCATGTTTGGGATGGGCAGACTAGGTAGCAGGTGGCAGGTGCTGTGCTTAGAGTTTTCCGCTGATAATGACGAAGACGAGCAGGAGGCTATGCATATTATTTTCTTATATGTACTGGGTATCCGCTGCTGTATTTGATTTGAGTGATTTGTAGTGAGGCTTTCATGTATGGATTTGTGTGGATGATTGTATAAAACTGCTATGTTGCTTATATGATGATGTTATGTTCTATGAGGCTTCACTACATTATATTTCTCTATTGTATTTTATCCATGCGCTGTGAGTTATACGATAGATTCTGCGAATTTTATTTTATTTTATCTTGACTATCGTCCATGGCTGCCTGGCACACCTTTCAGCGCACTTTTCTCTTGTTTTGGTGCGGGAGTCATGGGCGGTCGTCACACCAGTGACGGCTGAAAGCCGTCATAACTGTAGAACTCACAGATACCTTCTTTTTGACTGGTTATGGCTCCCGTAACTCCAAACGAACCAAGAGTTATTGCCCTCCGAATAATCGATATCCATAGGGTGCAACATCTACGGTGCACGGTGCAACATCCGTCCAAAATGACGAAACCGTGCCGTACGACCTTTAGAAATGGGTGCATGGATTTGAAACGGTGCAGTACCATGGTGCACCACTCTCCAGCTATGGTAAATCATTGACCAGCCTCGGGGATCCCGTTTTTACAGAAAAAATCCACGTGAGGAAAAAACGAAGGGTAAAAAACTTCCATGACCCGATTGAGGTTCGGAAAGGATTTTTTGGGTATGAAACCAACCAGTGACGGCTGAAAGCCGTCATAGCTGTAGAACTCACAAATAACTTCGTTTTGACTGGTTATGGCTCCCGTAACTCTAAACGAGCCAAAAGTTATGGCCCTACGAAGAATCGATATCCATAGGGTGCAACATCTACGGTGGAAGGTGCAACATCCGTCCAAAATGACGAAACAGTGCCGTACGACCTATAGAAATGAATGCATGGATTTGAGACATTGCAGTGCCATGGTGCACCACTCTCCAGCGATAGTAAATCATAGACCAGCCACGGGGATCCCGTTTTACAGAAAAAATCCACGTGACGAAAAAACAAAGGGTAAAAAACTTCCTTGACCCGATTGAGGTTTGGATAGGATTTTTTGGGTATGAACCTAACCAGTGACGGCTGAAAGCCGTCATAGCTGTAGAACTCACAGATACCTTCGTTTTGACTGGTTATGGCTCCCGTAACTCTAAACGAGCCAAGAGTTATGGCCCTCCGAAGAATCAATATCCACAGGGTGCAAGATCTACGGTGCAAGGTGCAACATCCGTCCAAAATGACGAAACAGTGCCGTACGACCATTAGAAATGAGTGCATGGATTTGAAACATTGCAGTACCATGGTGCACCACTCTCCAGCGATGGTAAATCATAGACCAGCCCCGGGGATCCCGTTTTACAGAAAAATCCACGTGACGAAAAAACGAAGGGTAAAAAACTTCCTTGACCCGATTGAGGTTCGGATAGGATTTTTTCGGTATGAAACTAACCAGTGACGGCAAAAAGCTGTCACAGCTGTAGAACTCACAGATACCTTCGTTTTGACTGGTTATGGCTCCCGTAACTCTAAACAAGCCAAGAGTTATGGCCCTTCGAATAATAGATATCCATAGGGTGCAACATCTACGGTGGAAGGTGCAACATCCGTCCAAAATGACGAAACCGTGCCGTACGACCTTTAGAAATGGGTGCATGGAATTGAAATGGTGCAGTACCATGGTGCACCACTCTCTAGCGATGGTAAATCATTTACCAGCCACGGGGATCCCGTTTTACAGAAAAAATCCACGTGACGAAAAAACGAAGGGTAAAAAACTTTCATGACCCGATTGAGGTTCGGATAGGATTTTTTGGGTATGAAACTAACCAGTGACGGCTGAAAGCCATCATAGCTGTAGAACTCAAAGATACCTTCGTTTTGACAGGTTATGGGTCCCGTAACTCTAAACGAGCCAAGAGTTATGGCCCTCCGAATAATCGATATCCAAAGAGTGCAACATCTGCGGTGCAAGGTGCAACATCCGTCCAAAATGACGAAACCATGCCGTACGACCTTTAGAAATGGGTGCAGGGATTTGAAACGGTGCAGTACCATGGTGCACACTCTCCAGCGATGGTAAATCATTGACCAGCCACGGGGATCCCGTTTTACAGAAAAAATCCACGTGACGAAAAAACGAAGGGTAAAAAACATCCATTACCCGATTTAGGTTCGGATAGGATTTTTTGTGTATGAAACTAACCAGTGACGGCTGAAAGCGGTCATAGCTCTAGAACTCACAGATACCTTCGTTTTGACTGGTTATGGCTCCCGTAACTGTAAACGAGGCAAGAGTTATGGCCCTCCGAATAATCGATATCCATAGGGTGCAACATCTACGGTGCAAGGTGCAACATCCGTCCAAAATGACGAAATCGTGCCGTACGACCTTTAGAAATGGGTGCATGGATTTGAAACAGTGCAGGACCATGGTGCACCACTCTCCAGCGATGGTAAATCATTGACCAGCCACGGCGATCCCGTTTTTACAGAAAAAATCCACGTGAGGAAAAAACGAAGGATAAAAAACTTCCATGACCCGATTGAGGTTCGGATAGGATTTTTTGGGTATGAAACTAACCAGTGATGGATAAAAGCCGTCATAGCTGTAGAACTCATAGATACCTTCGTTTTGACTGGTTATGGCTCCCGTAACTCTAAACGAGCCAAGAGTTATGGCCCTGCGAAGAATCGATATCCATAGGGTACAACATCTAAGGTGCAAGGTGCAACATCCGTCCAAAATGACGAAACGGTGCCGTACGACCTTTAGAAATGAGTGCATGGATTTGAAACATTGCAGTGCCATGGTGCACCACTCTCCAGCGATGGTAAATCATAGACCAGCCACGGGGATCCCGTTTTATTGAAAAAATCCACGTGACGAAAAAACGAAGTGTAAAAAACTTCCTTGACCCGATTGAGGTTCGGATAGGATTTTTTGGGTATGAATCTAACCAGTGACGGCTGAAAGCTGCCATAGCTATAGAACTCACAGATACCTTCGTTTTGACTGGTTATGGCTCCCGTAACTCTAAACGAGCCAAGAGTTATGACACTCCGAAGAATCGATATCCACAGGGTGCAACATCTACGGTGCAAGGTGCAACATCCGTCCAAAATGACGAAACAGTGCCGTACAACCTTTAGAAATGAGTGCATGGATTTGAAACATTGCAGTACCATAGTGCACCACTCTCCAGCGATGGTAAATCATAGACCAGCCACGGGGATCCCGTTTTACAGAAAAAATCCACGTGACGAAAAAACGAAGGGTAAAAAACTTCCTTGACCCGATTGAGGTTCGAATAGGATTTTTTTGGTATGGAACTAACCAGTGATGGCAGACAGCTATCATAGCTGTAGAACTCACAGATACCTTCGTTTTGACTGGTTATGGCTCCCGTAACTCTAAACGAGCCAAGAATTATGGCCCTCCGAAGAATCGTTATCCATAGGGTGCAACATCTACGGTGCAAGGTGCAACATCCGTCCAAAATGACGAAACTGTGCCATACGACCTTTAGAAATGGGTGCATGGATTTGAAACGGTGCAGTACCATGGTGCACCACTCTCCAGCGATGGTAAATCATTGACCAGCCACGGGGATCCCGTTTTACAGAAAAATCCACGTGACGAAAAAACGAAGGGTTAAAAACTTCCATGACCCGATTGAGGTTCGGATAGGATTTTTTTGGTATGAAACTAACCAGTGACGGCTGAAAGCCATCACAGCTGTAGAACTCACAGATACATTCGTTTTGACTGGTTATGGCTCCCGTAAATCTAAACGAGCCAAGAGTTAAGGGCCTCCGAAGAATCGATTTCCACAGGGTGCAACATCTGCGGTGCAAGGTGCAACATCCATCCAAAATGACGAAACCGTGCCGTACGACCTTTAGAAATGGGTGCATGGATTTGAAACGGTGCAGTACCATGGTGCACCACTCTCCAGCGATGGTAAATCATTGACCAGCCACGGGGATCCCGTTTTACAGAAAAAATCCACGTGACGAAAAAACGAAGGGTAAAAACTTCCTTGACCCGATCGAGGTTCGGATAGGATTTTTTTAGTATGAAACTAACCAGTGACGGCTGAAAGCCGTCATAGCTGTAGAACTCACAGATACCTTCGTTTTGACTGGTTATGGCTCCCGTAACTCCAAACGAGCCAAGAGTTATTGCCCTCCGAATAATCGATATCCATAGGGTGCAACATCTACGGTGCACGGCGCAACATCCGTCCAAAATGACGAAACCGTGCCGTACGACCTTTAGAAATGGGTGCATGGATTTGAAACGGTGCAGTACCATGGTGCACCACTCTCCAGCGATGGTAAATCATTGACCAGCCTCGGGGATCGCGTTTTTACAGAATAAATCCACGTGAGGAAAAAACGAAGGGTAAAAAACTTCCATGACCCGATTGAGGTTCAGATAGGATTTTTTGGGTATGATACTAACCAGTGACGGCTGAAAGCCGTCATAGCTGTAGAACTCACAGATAACTTCGTTTTGACTGGTTATGGCTCCCGTAACTCTAAACGAGCCAAGAGTTATGGCCCTTCGAAGAATCGATATCCACAGGGTGCAACATCTACGGTGGAAGGTGCAACATCCGTCCAAAATGACGAAACAGTGCCGTACGACCTTTAGAAATGAGTGCATGGATTTGAAACATTGTAGTGCCATGGTGCACCACTCTCCAGCGATAGTAAATCATAGACCAGCCAAGGGGATCCCGTTTTACAGAAAAAATCCACGTGACGAAAAAACGAAGGGTAAAAAATTTCCTTCACCCGATTGAGGTTCGGATAGGATTTTTTGGGTATGAAACTAACCAGTGACGGCAGAAAGCAGTCATAGCTGTAGAACTCACAGATAACTTCGTTTTGACTGGTTATGGCTCCCGTAACTCTAAACGAGCCAAGAGTTATGGCCCTTCGAAGAATCGATATCCACAGGGTGCAACATCTACGGTGGAAGGTGCAACATCCGTCCAAAATGACGAAACAGTGCCGTACGACCTTTAGAAATGAGTGCATGGATTTGAAACATTGTAGTGCCATGGTGCACCACTCTCCAGCGATAGTAAATCATAGACCAGCCAAGGGGATCCCGTTTTACAGAAAAAATCCACGTGACGAAAAAAAGAAGGGTAAAAAACTTCCATGACCCGATTGAGGTTCGGATAGGATTTTTTTTGTATGAAACTAACCAGTGACGGCTGAAAGCCGTCATAGCTGTAGAACTCACAGATACCTTCGTTTTGACAGGTTATGGGTCCCGTAACTCTAAACGAGCCAAGAGTTATGGCCCTTCGAATAATCGATATCCAAAGAGTGCAACATCTGCGGTGCAAGGTGCAACATCCGTCCAAAATGACGAAGCCGTGCCGTACGACCTTTACAAATGGGTGCAGGGATTTGAAACGGTGCAGTACCATGGTGCACACTCTCCAGCAATGGTAAATCATTGACCAGCCACGGGGATCCCGTTTTATAGAAAAAATCCACGTGACGAAAAAACGAAGGGTAAAAAACATCCATGACTCGATTGAGGTTCGGATAGGATTTTTTGGGTATGAAACTAACCAGTGACGGCTGAAAGCGGTCATAGCTGTAGAACTCACAGATACCTTCGTTTTGAATGGTTATGGCTCCCGTAACTTTAAACGAGGCAAGAGTTATGGCCCTCCGAATAATCGATATCCATAGGGTGCAACATCTACGGTGCAAGGTGCAACATCCGTCCAAAATGACGAAACCGTGCCGTACGACCTTTAGAAATGGGTGCATGGATTTGAAACGGTGCAGTACCATGGTGCACCACTCTCCAGCGATGGTAAATCATTGACCAGCCACGGGGATCCCGTTTTACAGAAAAAATCCACGTGACGAAAAAACGAAGGGTAATAACTTCCTTGACCCGATCGAGGTTCGGATAGGATTTTTTTAGTATGAAACTAACCAGTGACGGCTGAAAACCGTCATAGCTGTAGAACTCACAGATACCTTCATTTTGACTGGTTATGGCTCCCGTAACTCCAAACGAGCCAAGAGTTATTGCCCTCCGAATAATCGATATCCATAGGGTGCAACATCTACGGTGCACGGCGCAACATCCGTCCAAAATGACGAAACCGTGCCGTACGACCTTTAGAAATGGGTGCATGGATTTGAAACGGTGCAGTACCATAGTGCACCACTCTCCAGCGATGGTAAATCATTGACCAGCCTCGGGGATCGCGTTTTTACAGAATAAATCCACGTGAGGAAAAAACGAAGGGTAAAAAACTTCCATGACCCGATTGAGGTTCGGATAGGATTTTTTGGGTATGATACTAACCAGTGACGGCTGAAAGCCGTCATAGCTGTAGAACTCACAGATAACTTCGTTTTGACTGGTTATGGCTCCCGTAACTCTAAACGAGCCAAGAGTTATGGCCCTTCGAAGAATCGATATCCACAGGGTGCAACATCTACGGTGGAAGGTGCAACATCCGTCCAAAATGACGAAACAGTGCCGTACGACCTTTAGAAATGAGTGCATGGATTTGAAACATTGTAGTGCCATGGTGCACCACTCTCCAGCGATAGTAAATCATAGACCAGCCAAGGGGATCCCGTTTTACAGAAAAAATCCACGTGACAAAAAAACGAAGGGTAAAAAATTTCCTTCACCCGATTGAGGTTTGGATAGGATTTTTTGGGTATGAATCTAACCAGTGACGGCTGAAAGCCGTCATACCTGTAGAACTCACAGATACCTTCGTTTTGACTGGTTATGGCTCCCATAACTCTAAACGAGCCAAGAGTTATGGCCCTCCGAAGAATCGATATCCACAGGGTGCAACATCTACGGTGCAAGGTGCAACATCCGTCCAAAATGACGAAACAGTGTCGTACGACCATTAGAAATGAGTGCATGGATTTGAAACATTGCAGTACCATGGTGCACCACTCTCCAGCGATGGTAAATCATAGACCAGCCCCGGGGATCCCGTTTTACAGAAAAATCCACGTGACGAAAAAACGAAGGGTAAAAAACTTCCTTGACCCGATTGAGGTTCGGATAGGATTTTTTGGGTATGAAACTAACCAGTGACGGCAGAAAGCTGTCATAGCTGTAGAACTCACAGATACCTTCGTTTTGACTGGTTATGGCTCCCGTAACTCAAAACGAGCCAAGAGTTATGGCCCTTCGAATAATAGATATCCATAGGGTGCAACATCTACGGTGCGAGGTGCAACATCCGTCCAAAATGACGAAACCGTGCCGTACGACCTTTAGAAATGGGTGCATGGATTTGAAACGGTGCAGTACCATGGTGCACCACTCTCCAGCGATGGTAAATCATTGACCAGCCACGGGGATCCCGTTTTACAGAAAAAATCCACATGACGAAAAAACGAAGGGTAAAAAACTACCATGACCTGATTGAGGTTCGATTAGGATTTTTGCGCATGAAACTAACCAGTGACGGCTGAAAGCGGACATAGCTGTAGAACTCACAGAAACCTTCGTTTTGACTTGTTATGGCTCCCGTAACTCTAAACGAGCCAAGAGTTATGGCCCTCCGAACAATCGATATCCATAGGGTGCAACGTCTACGGTGCAAGGTGCAACAACCGTCCAAAATGACGAAACAGTGTCTTACGACCTTTAGAAATGGTTGCACGGATTTGAAAAGGTGCAGTACCATGGTGCACCACTCTCCAGCGATGGTAAATCGTTGACCAGCCACGGGGATCCCGTTTTACAGAAAAATTCCAAGTGACGAAAAAACGAAGGGTAAAAACTTCCTTGACCCGATTGAGGTTTGGATAGGATTTTTTGGGTATGAAACTAACAAGTGACGGCTGAAAGCCACAATAGCTGTAGAACTCACAGATACCTTCGTTTTGACTGGTTATGGCTCCAGTAACTCTAAACGAGCCAAGAGTTACGGCCCTCCGAAGAATCGATTTCCACAGGGTGCAACATCTGCGGTGCAAGGTGCAACATCCGTCCAAAATGACGAAACCGTGCCGTACGACCTTTAGAAATGGGTGCATGGATTTGAAACGGTGCAGTACCATGGTGCACCACTCTCCAGGGATGGTAAATCGTTGACCAGCCACGGGGATCCCGTTTTACAGAAAAATTCCACGTGACGAAAAAACGAAGGGTAAAAACTTCCTTGACCCGATTGAGGTTCGGATAGGATTTTTTGGGTATGAAACTAACCAGTGACGGCTGAAAGCCGTCATAGCTGTAGAACTCACAGATACCTTCGTTTTGACTGGTTATGGCTCCCGTAACTCTAAACGAGCCAAGAGTTATGGCCCTCCGAATAATCGATATCCTTAGGGTGCAACATCTACGTTGCAAGGTGTAACATCCGTCCAAAATGACGAAACGGTGCCGTACGACCTTTAGAAATGGGTGCATGGATTTGAAACGGTGCAGTACCATGGTGCACCACTCTCCAACGATGGTAAATCATTGACCAGCCACGGGGATCCCGTTTTACAGAAAAAATCCACGTGATGAAAAAACGAAGGGTAAAAAACTTCCATGACCCGATTGAGGTTCGGATAGGATTTTTTGGGTATGAAACTAACCAGTGACGGCTGAAAGCTATCATAGCTGTAGAACTCATAGATACCTTCGTTTTGAATGTTATGGCTCCCGTAACTCTAAACGAGCCAAGAGTTATGGCCCTCCGAATAATCGATATCCGTAGGGTGCAACATCTACGGTGCAAGGTGCAACATCCGTCCAAAATGACGAAACCGTGCCGTACGACCTTTAGAAATGGGTGCATGGATTTGAAACGGTGCAGTACCATGGTGCACCACTCTCCAGCGATGGTAAATCATAGACCAGCTACGGGGATCCCGTTTTACAGAAAAAATCCACGTGACGAAAAAACGAAGGGTAAAAAACTTCCTTGACCCGATTCAGGTTCGGATTGGATTTTTTGGGTATGAAACTAACCGGTGACGGAAAAAAGATGTCATAGCTGTAGAACTCACAGAAACCTTCGTTTTGACTGGTTATGGCTCCCGTAACTCTAAACGAGCCAAGAGTTATGGCCCTCCGAATAATCGATATCCAAAGTGTGCAACATCTGCGGTGCAAGGTGCAACATCCGTCCAAAATGACGAAACCGTGCCGTACGACCTTTAGAAATGGGTGCATGGATTTGAAACGGTGCAGTACCATGGTGCACCACTCTCCAGCGATGGTAAATCATCGACCAGCCACGGGGATCCCGTTTTACAGAAAAAATCGACGTGACGAAAAAACGAAGGGTAAAAAACTTCCATGACCCGACTGAGGTTCGGATAGGATTTTTTGGGTATGAAACTAACCAGTGACGGCTAAAAGCCGTCATAGCTGTAGAACTGACAGATACCTTCGTTTTGACTGGTTATGGCTCCCGTAACTCTAAACGAGCCAAGAGTCATGGCCCTTCGAATAATCGATATCCAAAGGGTGCAACATCTACAGTGCAAGGTGCAACATCCGTCCAAAATGACGAAACCGTGCCGTACGACCTTTACAAATAGGTGCATGGATTTGAAACGGTGCAGTACCATGGTACACCACTCTCCAGCGATGGTAAATCATTGACCACCCACGGGGATCCCGTTTTACAGAAAAAATCCACGTGACGAAAAAACGAAGGGTAAAAAACTTCCATGACCCGATTGAGGTTCGAATAGGATTTTTTGGGTATGAAACTAACCAGTGACGGCTGAAAGCCGTCATAGCTGTAGAACTCACAGATACCTCCGTTTTGACAGGTTATGGGTCCCGTAACTCTAAACGAGCCAAGAGTTATGGCCCTCCGAATAATCGATATCCAAAGGGTGCAGCATCTGCGGTGCAAGGTGCAACATCCGTCCAAAATGACGAAACCGTGCCGTACGACCTTTAAAAATGGGTGCATGGATTTGAAACGATGCAGTACCATGGTGCACCACTCTCCAGCGATGGTAAATCATAGACCAACCACGGGGATCCCGTTTTATAGAAAAAATCCACGTGACGAAAAAACGTAGGGTAAAAAACTTCCTTGACCCGATTGAGGTTCGGATAGGATTTTTTGGGTATGAAACTAACTGGTGACGGCAGAAAGATGTCATAGCTGTAGAACTCACAGATACCTTCGTTTTGACTGGTTATGGCTCCCGCAACTCTAATCGAGCCAAGAGTTACGACCCTCCGAATAATAGATATCCATAGGGTGCAACATCTACGGCGCAAGGTGCAACATCTACGGCGCAAGGTGCAACATCCGTGCCGTACGACCTTTAGATATGGGTGCATGGATTTGAAACGGTGCAGTACCATGGTGCACCACTCTCCAGCGATGGAAAATCGTTGACCAGCCACGGGGATCCCGTTTTACAGAAAAAATCCACGTGACGAAAAAACGAAGGGTAAAAAACTTCCATGACCCGATTGAGGTTCGGATAGGATTTTTTGGGTATGAAAGTAACCAGTGACGGCTGAAAGCCTTCATAGCTGTAGAACTCACAGATACCTTCGTTTTGACTGGTTATGGCTCCCGTAACTCTAAACGAGCCAAGAGTTATGGCCCTTCGAATAATCGATATCCAAAGGGTGCAACATCTGCGGTGCAAGGTGCAACATCCGTCCAATATGACGAAACCGTGCCGTACGACCTTTAGAAATGGGTGCATGGATTTGAAACGGTGCAGTACCATGGTGCACCACTCTCCAGTAATGGTAAATCATTGACCAGCCACGGGGATCCCGTTTTACAGAAAAAATCCACGTGACGAAAAAACGAAGGGTAAAAAACTTCCATGACCCGATTGAGGTTCGGATAGGATTTTTTGGGTATGATACTAACCAGTGACGGCTGAAAGCTATCATAACTGTAGAACTCACAGATACCTTCGTTTTTACGGGATATGGCTCCCGTAATTCTAAACGAGCCATGAGTTATGGCCCTCCGAAGAATCGATATCCATAGGGTGCAACATCTACGGTGCAAGGTGCAACATCCGTCCAAAATGACGAAACTGTGCCGTACGACCTTTAGAAATGGATGCATGGATTTGAAACGGTGCAGTACCATGGTGCACCACTCTCCAGCGTTGGTAAATCATTGACCAGCCACGGGGATCCCGTTTTACAGAAAAAATCCACGTGACAAAAAAAAACGAAGGGTAAACAACTTCCATGACCCGATTGAGGTTCGGATAGGATTTTTTGGGTATGAAACTAACCAGTGACGGCTGAAAGCCGTCATAGCTGTAGAACTCACAGATACCTTCGTTTTGACTGGTTATTGCTCCCGTAACTCTAAACGAGCCAAGAGTTATGACCCTCCGAAGAATCGATTTCCACAGGGTGCAACATCTGCGGTGCAAGGTGCAACATCCGTCCAAAATGACGAAACCGTGCCGTACGATCTTTAGAAATGGGTGCATGGATTTGAAACGGTGCAGTACCATGGTGCACCACTCTCCAGCAATGGTAAATCATTGACCAGCCACGACGATCCCGTTTTACAAAAAAATTCCACGTGACGAAAAAACGAAGGGTAAAAACTTCCTTGACCCGATTGAGGTTCGGATAGGATTTTTTGGGTATGAAACTAACCAGTGATGGCTGAAAGCTGTCATAGTTGTAGAACTCATAGATACCTTCGTTTTGACTGGTTATGGCTCCCGTAACTCTAAACGAGCCAAGAGTTATGGCCCTCCGAATAATCTATATCCTTAGGGTGCAACATCTACGGTGCAAGGTGCAACATCCGTCCAAAATGACGAAACCATGCCGTACGACCTTTAGAAATGGGTGCATCGATTTGAAACGGTGCAGTACCATGGTGCACCACTCTCCAGCGATGGTAAATCATTGACCTGCCACGGGGATCCCGTTTTACAGAAAAAATCCACGTGACGAAAAAACGAAGGGTAAAAAACTTCCATGACCCGATTGAGGTTCGGATAGGATTTTTTGGGTATGAAACTAACCAGTGACGGCTGAAAGCTATCATAGCTGTAGAACTCACAGATACCTTCGTTTTTACGGGTTATGGCTCCCGTAACTCTAAACGAGCCATGAGTTATGGCCCCCCGAAGAATCGATATCCATAGGGTGCAACATCTACGGTGCAAGGTGCAACATCCGTCCAAAATGACGAAACCGTGCCGTACGACCTTTAGAAATGGGTGCATGGATTTGAAACGGTGCAGTACCATGGTGCACCACTCTCCAGCGTTGGTAAATCATTGACCAGCCACGGGGATCCCGTTTTACAGAAAAAATCCACGTGACGAAAAAACGAAGGGTAAACAACGTCCATGACCCGATTGAGGTTCGGATATGATTTTTTGGGTATGAAACTAACCAGTGACTGCTGAAAACCTTCATAGCTGTAGAACTCACAGATACCTTCGTTTTTACTGGTTATTGCTCCCGTAACTCTAAACGAGCCAAGAGTTATGACCCTCCGAAGAATCGATTTCCACAGGGTGCAACATCTGCGGTGCAAGGTGCAACATCCGTCCAAAATGACGAAACCGTGCCGTACGATCTTTAGAAATGGGTGCATGGATTTGAAACGGTGCAGTACCATGGTGCACCATTCTCCAGTGATGGTAAATCATTGACCAGCCACGACGATCCCGTTTTACAGAAAAATTCCACGTGACGAAAAAACGAAGGGTAAAAACTTCCTTGACACGATTGAGGTTCGGATAGGATTTTTTGGGTATGAAACTAACCCGTGATGGCTGAAAGCTGTCATAGCTGTAGAACTCACAGATACCTTTGTTTTGACTGGTTATGGCTCCCGTAACTCTAAACGAGCCAAGAGTTATGGCCCTCCGAATAATCTATATCCTTAGGGTGCAACATCTACGGTGCAAGGTGCAACATCCGTCCAAAATGACGATACCGTGCCGTACGACCTTTAGAAATGGGTGCATGGATTTGAAACGGTGCAGTACCATGGTGCACCACTCTCCAGCGATGGTAAATCATTGACCTGCCACGGGGATCCCGTTTTACAGAAAAAATCCACGTGACGAAAAAACGAAGGGTAAAAAACTTCCATGACCCGATTGAGGTTCGGATAGGATTTTTTGGGTATGAAACTAACCAGTGACGGCTGAAAGCTATCATAGCTGTAGAACTCACAGATACCTTCGTTTTTACGGGTTATGGCTCCCGTAACTCTAAACGAGCCATGAGTTATGGCCCTCCGAAGAATCGATATCCATAGGGTGCAACATCTACGGTGCAAGGTGCAACATCTGTCCAAAATGACGAAACCGTGCCGTACGACCTTTAGAAATGGATGCATGGATTTGAAACGGTGCAGTACCATGGTGCACCACTCTCCAGCGATGGTAAATCATTGACCAGCCACGGGGATCCCGTTTTACAGAAAAAATCCACGTGACGAAAAAACGAAGGGTAAACAACTTCCATGACCCGATTGAGGTTCGGATAGGATTTTTTGGGTATGAAACTAACCAGTGACGGTTGAAAGCCGTAATAGCTGTAGAACTCACAGATACCTTCGTTTTGACTGGTTATGGCTCCCGTAACTCTAAACGAGCCAAGAGTTATGGCCCTCCGAATAATAGATATCCATAGGGTGCAACATCTACGGCGCAAGGTGCAACATCCGTCCAAAATGACGAAACCGTGCCGTACGACCTTTAGAAATGGGTGCATGGATTTGAAACGGTGCAGTACCATGGTGCACCACTCTCCAGCGATGGAAAATCGTTGACCAGCCACGGGGATCCCGTTTTACACAAAAAATCCAAGTGACGAAAAAACGAAGGGTAAAAAACTTCCATGACCCGATCAAGGTTCGGATAGGATTTTTTGGGTATGAAACTAACCAATGACGGCTGAAAGCCGTCATAGCTGTAGAACTCACAGATACCTTCGTTTTGAATGGTTATGGCTCCCGTAATTCTAAACGAGCCAAGAGTTATGGCCCTTCGAATAATCGATATCCAAAGGGTGCAACATCTGCGGTGCAAGGTGCAACATCCATCCAAAATGACGAAACCGTGCCGTACGACCTTTAGAAATAGGTGCATGGATTTGAAACGGTGCAGTACCATGGTGCACCACTCTCCAGCGACGGTAAATCATTGACCAGCCAAGGGGATCCCGTTTTACAGAAAAAATCCACGCGACGAAGAAACGAAGGGTAAAAAACTTCTATGACCCGATTGAGGTTCGGATAGGATTTTCTGGGTATGAAACTAACCAGTGATGGCTGAAAGCCGTCATAGCTGTAGAACACACAGATACCTTCGTTTCGACAGGTTATGGGTCCCGTAACTCTAAACGAGCCAAGAGTTATGGCCCTCCGAATAATCGATATCCAAAGGGTGCAACATCTGCGGTGCAAGGTGCAACATCCGTCCAAAATGACAAAATCGTGCCGTACGACCTTTAGAAATGGATGCAGGGATTTGAAACGGTGTAGTACCATGGTGCACCACTCCCCAGCGGTGGTAAATCATTGACCAGCCACGGGGATCCCGTTTTACAGAAAAAATCCACGTGACGAAAAAACGAAGGGTAAAAAACTTCCATGACCCGATTGAGGTTCGGATAGGATTTTTTGGGTATGAAACTAACCAGTCACGGCTGAAAGCCGTCATAGCTGTAGAACTCACAGATACCTTCGTTTTGACTGGTTATGGCTCCCGTAACTCTAAACGAGCCTAGAGTTATGGCCCTCCGAAGAATCGATTTCCACAGGGGGCAACATCTGCGGTGCAAGGTGCAACATCCGTCCAAAATGACGAAACCGTGTCGTACGATGTGACGACCGCCCATGACTCCCGCACCAAAACAAGAGAATAGTGCGCTGGAAGGTGTGCCAGGCAGCCATGGACGATAGTCAGAGTAAAATAAAATCGCAGAATCTCTATCGTAACTCACAACGCATGGATAAAATACAATAGAGAAATATATAGTGAAGTCTCATAACAGAAAATCATCATATAAGCATCACAATAGTTTTATACAATCATCTCAACAAATCCATACAACAAGACCTCACTACATAACACTCAATCAAATACAGCAGCGGATACCCAGTACATATAGAAAGAAATAATATGCATAGCCTCCTGCTCGTCTTCGTCATCATCAGCGGATCACTCTAAGCACAGCACCTGCCACCTGCTACCTAGTCTGCCCATCCCAACATGGATGAACAACCCAAGGTAATAAGAGGAGACATAAAACCTTGAGTCAGACAAAGTCTTAGTGAGCAGTAAATTAACAATCAAACATACCAAAAGAGCATAAGGAATAAAAGGAATAGGAACCAAACCATCCCACTCCACCTCTTCTCACAGTGATAGCCCCCAGACACACACTAAGGAGAAGCAATCATAATATAGCAGGTAATTAAAATAAAGCAATAATCACTCGAGTCAAGGACGATGTTTTCCAAATACAAACCCCCAAGGCCTAAACCAAGATCAGATAAGCACCCAGAAAACACCGCTCTTGAGACCGAATGATAATACAACCAAACATCCATGACTCTGGCTATCACTGTTATCATTGCCTCGATTTCACCGTTAGTTGAATGACCACCTATCAAGGGCTAATGGTAACCCCGGTCTAGACATAACTCCGCACGTCATCGTGACCCGTGCCTAAGCCGAACGCATCAGCCCAGAGTACTAGCACGTCATCGTGACCCGTGCCTGGAACGTCATCGTGACCCGTTCCAACGTACCCTTGCTTTGAGTATGCTAGAACCTTCAACAACGATGAGATCTCAGCCTCCTAGTCATCCTCCTCGACGACTATTTCCATACTAGCTCAAGCGCCTCTCAAGCCAACCATTATCCACCCCAACCCGGACCGCATCACCGAGTTATAACTTTGCACGTCGTCATGACCCGTGCTTGGAACGTCTTCGTGACCCGTTCCATCACAACATATGTCTTGCCTCATCACATCATAGCAAAGTCTCTCATCTTGGAACGCCATCATGACCCGTCCCATCACAACATATGTCTTACCTTATCACATCATAGCAAAGCCTTTCTTCTTGGAACGTCATCATGACCCATCCCATCTGAACATAAGCCTTGCCTCATCATATCATAGCAAAGCCCCAACTCAATCATGCTTTGCCTTCTCGCATCATGGCAAGATCCCACATCCTCAAATCCATCCATATGAGCTTCCACATCCGCTTCATATGCTACAGGCAGCTTCCACCATTCAAGAGCCTTTCCACTTAGCTTTTGAATCATCTCGAACCATCTTGTTCCAAATCAACCATTAGCTAACTTGAAACAATCCAAATCAATCATCAATACAAACAATCAAGCATTCAAACAAGATCTAACAAGTAATATCAACAATAATGGCAATTTCGTAAATAAACGAGCAAAAGTCCAACATGCATGATTCATAGGTTTATAGCATAGATCTATCAAAAATAAAACATGGGTTTTGTCTCTAACACTTATTAAATAAACTTGCATAAGTAAACATCTTCAAAAGTGATGGATCTACATGCAGACTTAAGGAAAATGCAAGAAAACTCTATTTAGAACACATAAACAAGCCACCGATCCAATATACTCCTTTGGGTCCGCGTGAGAGATAACCACCACTCACCAAATCACCCAAACACCTTGAAAACTAAACGCTTCAGATCAGGACAGCGGAGATCAAAGCTTGATCCGGCAATATCTTGCTTCAATCGATGAAATCTAGCTCGAACGGATGAAGATCTTCAACTTTGGCACTTGAATCTTCAATCTCGATCTTCGATCTTGGATGGATGTTAGAATTAGATTGGAATGGAGAACAGAAGATGAAGAAATGTTGTAGACGAGTCTTCAAAATGGCAGCACTTCGTCGCTACAAAAACCAGTGCCAAAAAGTGAGCCGAACCCCTCTATTTATAGGCTGAATCCCACATGAGTCGTCGCCCCTATGAGTCGTCCACGACTCATCATGAGTCGTTCACGACTCAATGCCTCCGACTCAAAGACCTATCACCTTAACACGGTTTAACGACTTAACCTATATGCGACTCAACGCCTACCGACTCACGACTCAAGACTCACCAGATAACCGTCCTAAGTCCTAAGTCGTACAACGACTCAACAACCCTTCCGACCTACGACTTAATACCAGAGCCCACCTAACTAATCAACGACTCAACTCCAAGCTGCCTAACGACTTACGACTCATCGTTAAGTCGTGCCTACCGACTCATTTGCAAACGACCTAACAACACAGCCTTATGGCCGACCTAAGTCCTAGCCGACTCAACATAAGTCGGTCACGACTTAACTATGACACAAACGACTCAACCTATCCCTAACTCGGTCAAACGACTCACGACCCAAGCCCTAAATCGGTCTTTCCTAAGTCGGTCACTATGAGTCGGTCATATCCTTATGTCGCCTAAACTCCTTGAGTCGGTCCCTATGAGTCGGTCATGACTCATCACCTAACTTAGCTATGCCTATGAGTCGGTCACGACTCAAGCCTTAACTCGGCTATGCCCATGAGTCGGTCACGACTCATCACTTACTTGGGTAACTTCTAAACGACTCAAGCTAGAAGTAGCACAAACAACACTATCGACCTGCAAATTCTACGATTTATCAACACGTAAAATACGGGTCGTTACATTCTCTCCCCCTTAGGAATTTCGCCCCCGAAATTCCAAGCAAACAACAGCAATCACAATTATTCCGCATGCCTACCATCCATAGCAATCAACAAACCATGCATCCAATTCTAGCCTAGCATGCAGAATTCTAAGACTTAGAACAAGCTACAAATTCATGAGATGTCACGACACTTTAGGGCCATACCTCGAAGAGTCCGGGATGAGCTGCCTTCATCCTCTCTTCCTCCTCCCATGTACAGTCGTTAACATCATCACTCCATTGTACCTTGAGCAACGTAATCGTCTTCCTCCTAAGCTGTTTCGTATCGGTTTCAACAATACGAAGCGGCTTACGAGTTCTCGTAACCATAGGATCAACCTCTAAGTCTTCACAGCTATCAGCAGAAACCACCGTAGTAGGGTCGTGCACATACTTCCGTAGATAAGACACATGAAAAACATTGTGCACAACCGCCATCTTTTCCGGTAACTCCAATCTATAAGCGAGCTTTCCAATTCGCTCGATAATCGGGAATGGTCCAACAAATCTTGGCGTCAATTTCCCTTTCTTCCCAAATCTAATAACATTCTTCAATGGAGAAATCTTCACGAAAACCATATCACCCACGTCGAATTCCAAATCCTTTCGACGATTGTCGGCATAACTTTTCTGACGATCTTGGGCTGCTTCATTCTTTGCCGAATGATCTCTATACAATCCGAAGTCTGTCGAATCATTTCTGGCCCAAGTATCAGCTTTTCTCCAGTTTCTAACCAACATGTCGGAGAGTTACACGGTCTTCCATATAACGCCTCATATGGTGCCATACCAA
Organism: Allium cepa; assembly: GCA_030765085.1. Classification (NCBI taxonomy): domain Eukaryota; kingdom Viridiplantae; phylum Streptophyta; class Magnoliopsida; order Asparagales; family Amaryllidaceae; genus Allium; species Allium cepa. Next base: position 27,027,516 of record CM060943.1, on the reverse strand, counting down.
TACTTGACTGATAACTGTTATTATAGGCAAATTCCACTAAATGAAGGTGATCTTCCCATGATCCTCCGAAGTCCAAAACACATGCTCTAAGGAGATCTTCCAAAACTCGGTTGACTCTCTCAGTCTGACCATCTGTTTGAGGGTGATAAGCTGTACTCAAACATAACTCGGTTCCCAAAACTTCTTGGAAGCTCTTCCAAAATCCACCAGTGAACAATGGGTCTCGATCGCTCACTATACTCTTCGGAACACCATGGAATCGAACAATCCACTTCACATACAGCTCAGCCAACTTCGATGCAGTCCTAGTTGATCGAACAGGAATGAACCTTGCACTCTTGGTCAAACGATCTACTATGACCCAAATCCCTTCATTCCCTGCTCTTGTTCTAGGTAGACCATCGATAAAATCCATCGACACTTGCTCCCACTTCCATGTAGGAACCTCTAATGGCTGAAGCAATCCACTGGGCTTCTTCTGCTCAGCTTTCACCAACTGGCAATTCATACACTTGGAAATAAAATTTCCAACATCCTTCTTCGTACCTTCCCAGTAGTAGACTCTCTTCATATCCCGATACATCTTATTACCACCTGGATGAATCGTCAACTTCGAGTGATGACTTTCCCTCAGAACTTCATCTCTCAATCCATCAATATCGGGAACAACCAATCGTCCTTGCTTCCGAAGCCAACCCTCTCGATCGACCTCGAATCCCTTATCCTTCTCCGGGTCCAATCCGGATTCCAAATCACGAATAATCTTGACAAGCTTATCATCTCTCTTTTGGCTCTCGCCAATCCTTTCTACAAGAGTAGGCCTTATCGATAAGTTTGCCAACATCTCAGGTTCCAATTCACATCTAGGCCTGAAATCAAACCCAGCCAAATACTCGAGACTCTTCCATTCTGAAAACATGGCTCCCAAACCTGCATGTCTTCGACTTAACGCATCCGCTACTGCGTTACCTTTCCCCGGAGTATAGGCTATATCAAAATCATATGATGCTAGGAACTCTAGCCACCGTTGCTGTCGAAGATTCAAATCCTTTTGGGAGAACAGATACCTCAACGACTTATGATCTGTGAACAACTCGAATCTAACTCCCAATAGATAATGTCTCCACATCTTCAAAGCAAACACAATCGCCGCTAACTCCAAATCATGAGTCGGATAATTCCTTTCGTGCGGCTTCAGTTGTCGACCAGCATACGCAACAACTTTATCCTTCTGCATTAGCACTGCTCCAAGTCCAGTACCACATGCATCGGTGTAAACCACCATCTCATCATTCCCACTTGGAATAGTCAAGACAGGAGAACTCGTCAGTCGCTCTTTCAGGATTACGAAAGCTTGCTCACACTTATCGTCCCATCTGAACACTTGGTTCTTCTTCGTCAATCCTGTCAACGGTGCAGCTATCTTGGAAAAGTCTTTGATAAACCGACGATAATATCCTGCTAATCCAAGAAAACTTCTCACATCAGATGCATTCTTAGGTCTAACCCAATCCTGGATTGCTGCCACCTTAGCGGGATCAACCGCTATTCCATTACCAGAGATAACATGGCCTAAGAACCTCACTTCACTCTTCCAGAAGTGACACTTCGAAAACTTAGCCTTCAGCTGATGTTTCCGTAGTATTTCCAAAACAATCCTCAAGTGCGTCTTGTGCTCTTCCTCAGTTCTGGAATAAACCAAAATATCATCCACGAACACGAGCACGAACTTATTCAACTGATCTCTGAATACTCTATTCATAAGATCCACAAAATATGCTGGCGCGTTAGTTAATCCAAACGGCATTACCAGCCACTCATAAAAACCGGATGGTGTCCTGAAAGCAGTCTTCGGCACACTATCCTTCGCCACTCTCAACTGGTGAAATCCCGTTGCCAAATCCATCTGAGAAAACACCTTAGCCTCGTGAAGCTGATCAAACAAGTCATCTATTCTCGGCAATGGATACTTGTTCTTCTTAGTCACCTTATTCAGCTCACGATAATCCACACACAACCTCAACGATCCATCCGCTTTGGTTGCGAACACAACTGGCGCACCCCATTCGGACACACTTCTCCGAATGAATCCTTTCCGCAAAAGGTCATCAACTTGCACCTTCAGCTCTTGCTGCTCCCTCGGTGCCATCCGCCTAAGAGGCATCACAACAGGTCTGGCTCCCTCAACTAGATCGATACGAAACTCGATCTCCCTATGCGGCGGCAACCCTTTGACTTCGTCAAAGACGTCCTCAAATCCATTCACAATAGGCACTGATGACAGTCCATCCCGTGGAACAACCAGCGAATACGTGAAGCTCATGAAGACGCCTTCTTCATGCTTACATCGTATCACAACCTTTCGCCCATCCACATTCCCGACTGTCACCTCCAGCCTCTCACAGTCAATCCTAGCCGCATACTTCCTAAGCCAGTCCATACCCAAAATAATTCCGAACCCCGCAAAGTTCAGAACAAAGCAATCACAAACAAACGAGCAATCATGACTCGACACAACTAGACCACGGCATATCATACACAAACATGACGAACCCCCAACTGGATTAGTCACAACCAATGGCCTATCAACAATATCCGGTTTCAAACATAACCGGCCTACCAAATCATCACAAACAAAAGAATGCGACGCTCCAGTATCAAACAACACTCTAACTGGAACACCACAAATGGAAAGAGTACCTTGAACCACCATACTCTTCCCCTTCTCTTCAGCAGTAGGAACTCTTGAAGACGATGGCACAGCTTCCAAAGCATAGGCTTGCACAACCTGCCTATCTTTCCTCGGCTCTGGACAGTCCTTCTTGATGTGTCCCAGCTTATCACAGTTGTGGCACTTCAACTGCACCTTTGGATTCTTACAATCCCGGGAGAGATGACCCTTCTGTCGGCAGTTATAGCAGGTCACTTCGCCCTTTGGCTTCTTCTGGCCATCCTTACCTTTCTGCTGTTGCTGCTTCCTCTTCTTATTACCATTCTGCTGTGGTCTAGATCCTTCCCTGGTTACAGCAACAACAGAACTTTCCTTAGGGAACAAACTCTCATGCCTCAAGGCTTTCTCCACAAGCTTCTCAAATGGATCGTCCAGATGATCCACTAACTGCCTTCCCAGATAAGCATCCAGACCAGTCACAAACTTTTCATTCTTCTGGTAGGGAGAATCAATATATGATCTGGCATACTTAGACAAAGCTTCGAACTCAGAAATATACTCAAGAACAGGCCTCCCTCCTTGCTTGAGCTCTACAAACCTTTTGAACAAAGCAGACTTCTGAACAGTGGAGATGAACTTGGCTTCAAATCTATCTTGGAACTGCTCCCAAGTAATCTCTTCTTCTGGTGTATCGATGGTAATAGAATTCCACCAATCAGCAGCTCTCCCACGAAGTTGTCTCGATGCAAGCTTCCTCTTGGTTGCATCATCAATTCCCAAATCACCAAAAATCCTTCGACATGCATCAATCCATCTCTGCACCTCAATAGTCGACTCCGTTCCCAAGAAAGCTTTTTCCCCGAGAGAAGTATAATCCTTACAAAGCTTGGCAAAATCCACCGGCCTTGGAGCCTGGACTTGAACTCCCACATCCACAGAAGATCCTGAAGCTGGTACCCTTCTCATGATAGAAGTCATCATAGCTTCAAACATAGCTCCATAATCAACAGCTTCCCTAGCAGCTCGACTATCCCTCGCAGCTTGTCTCTCACTTCGACTCATTCTTAATATCTGTAAAAAGAATGATTAGAACACCTTAAGAAACAACTGCATAAGGAGTTCAAATCCATCTAAACTACTATATTGTATATAGTAATCATCCATCAAAATACAATTACGTCTCTCATACGTAGTTACGTCAGCGAGCGTTGGCTAAAATCGATTTACCAAAGCTCTGATACCAAATGTGACAACCGCCCATGACTCCCGCACCAAAACAAGAGAATAGTGCGCTGGAAGGTGTGCCAGGCAGCCATGGACGATAGTCAGAGTAAAATAAAATCGCAGAATCTCTATCGTAACTCACAGCGCATGGATAAAATACAATAGAGAAATATATAGTGAAGTCTCATAACAGAAAATCATCATATAAGCATCACAATAGTTTTATACAATCATCTCAACAAATCCATACAACAAGACCTCACTACATAACACTCAATCAAATACAGCAGCGGATACCCAGTACATATAGAAAGAAATAATATGCATAGCCTCCTGCTCGACTTCGTCATCATCAGCGGATCACTCTAAGCACAGCACCTGCCACCTGCTACCTAGTCTGCCCATCCCAACATGGATGAACAGCCCAAGGTAATAAGAGGAGACATAAAACCTTGAGTCAGACAAAGTCTTAGTGAGCAGTAAATTAACAATCAAACATACCAAAAGAGCATAAGGAATAAAAGGAATAGGAACCAAACCATCCCACTCCACCTCTTCTCACAGTGATAGCCCCCAGACACACACTAAGGAGAAGCAATCATAATATAGCAGGTAATTAAAATAAAGCAATAATCACTCGAGTCAAGGACGATGTTTTCCAAATACAAACCCCCAAGGCCTAAACCAAGATCAGATAAGCACCCAGAAAACACCGCTCTTGAGACCGAATGATAATACAACCAAACATCCATGACTCTGGCTATCACTGTTATCATTGCCTCGATTTCACCGTTAGTTGAATGACCACCTATCAAGGGCTAATGGTAACCCCGGTCTAGACATAACTCCGCACGTCATCGTGACCCGTGCCTAAGCCGAACGCATCAGCCCAGAGTACTAGCACGTCATCGTGACCCGTGCCTGGAACGTCATCGTGACCCGTTCCAACGTACCCTTGCTTTGAGTATGCTAGAACCTTCAACAACGATGAGATCTCAGCCTCCTAGTCATCCTCCTCGACGACTATTTCCATACTAGCTCAAGCGCCTCTCAAGCCAACCATTATCCACCCCAACCCGGACCGCATCACCGAGTTATAACTTTGCACGTCGTCATGACCCGTGCTTGGAACGTCTTCGTGACCCGTCCCATCACAACATATGTCTTGCCTCATCACATCATAGCAAAGTCTCTCATCTTGGAACGCCATCATGACCCGTCCCATCACAACATATGTCTTACCTTATCACATCATAGCAAAGCCTTTCTTCTTGGAACGTCATCATGACCCATCCCATCTCAACATAAGCCTTGCCTCATCATATCATAGCAAAGCCCCAACTCAATCATGCTTTGCCTTCTCGCATCATGGCAAGATCCCACATCCTCGAATCCATCCATATGAGCTTCCACATCCGCTTCATATGCTACAGGCAGCTTCCACCATTCAAGAGCCTTTCCACTTAGCTTTTGAATCATCTCGAACCATCTTGTTCCAAATCAACCATTAGCTAACTTGAAACAATCCAAATCAATCATCAATACAAACAATCAAGCATTCAAACAAGATCTAACAAGTAATATCAACAATAATGGCAATTTCGTAAATAAACGAGCAAAAGTCCAACATGCATGATTCATAGGTTTATAGCATAGATCTATCAAATATAAAACATGGGTTTTGTCTCTAACACTTATTAAATAAACTTGCATAAGTAAACATCTTCAAAAGTGGTGGATCTACATGCAGACTTAAGGAAAATGCGAGAAAACTCTATTTAGAACACATAAACAAGCCACCGATCCAATATACTCCTTTGGGTCCGCGTGAGAGATAACCACCACTCACCAAATCACCCAAACACCTTGAAAACTAAACGCTTCAGATAAGGACAGCGGAGATCAAAGCTTGATCCGGCAATATCTCGCTTCAATCGATGAAATCTAGCTCGAACGGATGAAGATCTTCAACTTTGGCACTTGAATCTTCAATCTCGATCTTCGATCTTGGATGGATGTTAGAATTAGATTGGAATGGAGAACAGAAGATGAAGAAATGTTGTAGACGAGTCTTCAAAATGGCAGCACTTCGTCGCTTCAAAAACCGGTGCCAAAAAGTGAGCCGAACCCCTCTATTTATAGGCTGAATCCCACATGAGTCGTCGCCCCTATGAGTCGTCCACGACTCATCATGAGTCGTTCACGACTCAATGCCTCCGACTCAAAGACCTATCACCTTAACACGGTTTAACGACTCAACCTATATGCGACTCAACGCCTACCGACTCACGACTCAAGACTCACCAGATAACCGTCCTAAGTCCTAAGTCGTACAACGACTCAACAACCCTTCCGACCTACGACTTAATACCAGAGCCCACCTAACTAATCAACGACTCAACTCCAAGCTGCCTAACGACTTACGACTCATCGTTAAGTCGTGCCTACCGACTCATTTGCAAACGACCTAACAACACAGCCTTATGGCCGACCTAAGTCCTAGCCGACTCAACATAAGTCGGTCACGACTTAACTATGACACAAACGACTCAACCTATCCCTAACTCGGTCAAACGACTCACGACCCAAGCCCTAAATCGGTCTTTCCTAAGTCGGTCACTATAAGTCGGTCATATCCTTATGTCGCCTAAACTCCTTGAGTCGGTCCCTATGAGTCGGTCATGACTCATCACCTAACTTAGCTATGCCTATGAGTCGGTCACGACTCAAGCCTTAACTCGGCTATGCCCATGAGTCGGTCACGACTCATCACTTACTTGGGTAACTTCTAAACGACTCAAGCTAGAAGCAGCACAAACAACACTATCGACCTGCAAATTCTACGATTTATCAACACGTAAAATACGGGTCGTTACATACGACCTTTAGAAATGGGTGCATGGATTTGAAATGGTGCAGTACCATGGTGCACCACTCTCCAGCGATGATAAATCATTGACCAGCCACGGGGATCCCATTTTACAGAAAAAATCCACGTGACGAAAAAACGAAGGGTAAAAAACTTCCATGACCCGATTGAGGTTCGGATAGGATTTTTTGGGTATGAAACTAACCAGTGACGGCAGAAAGCCGTCACAGCTGTAGAACTCACAGATACCTTCGTTTTGACTGGTTATGGCTCCCGTAACTCTAAACGAGCTAAGAGTTATGGCCCTTCGAATAATCGATATCCAAAGGGTGCAACATTTGCGGTGCAAGGTGCAACATCCGTCCAAAATGACGAAACCGTGTCGTACGACCTTTAGAAATGGGTGCACGGATTTGAAACGGTGCAGTACCATGGTGCACCACTCTCCAGCGATGGAAAATCGTTGACCAGCCACGGGGATCCCGTTTTACAGAAAAAATCCACGTGACGAAAAAACGAAGGGTAAAAAACATCCATGACCCGATCAAGGTTCGGATAGGAATTTTTGGGTATGAAACTAACCAGTGACGGATGAAAGCCGTCATAGCTGTAGAACTCACAGATACCTTCGTTTTGACTGGTTATGGCTCCCGTAACTCTAAACGAGCCAAGAGTTATGGCCCTTCGAATAATCGATATCCAAAGGGTGCAACATCTGCGGTGCAAGGTGGAACATCCGTCCAAAATGACGAAACCGTGCCGTACGACCTTTAGAAATGGGTGCATGGATTTGAAACGGTGCAGTACCATGGTGCACCACTCTCCAGCGATGGTAAATCATTTACCGGCCACGGGGATCCCGTTTTACAGAAAAAATCCACGTGACGAAAAAACGAAGGGTAAAAAACTTCAATGACCCGATTGAGGTTCGGATAGGATTTTTTGGGTATGAAACTAACCAGTGATGGCTGAAAGCCGTCATAGCTATAGAACTCACAGATACCTTCGTTTCGACAGGTTATGGGTCCCGTAACTCTAAACGAGCCAAGAGTTATGGCCCTCCGAATAATCGATATCCAAAGGGTGCAACATCTGCGGTGCAAGGTGCAACATCCGTCCAAAATGGCGAAATCGTGCCGTACGACCTTTAGAAATGGGTGCAGGGATTTGAAACGGTGCAGTACCATGGTGCACCACTCTCCAGCGGTGGTAAATCATTGACCAGCCATGGGGATCCTGTTTTACAGAAAAAATCCACGTGACGAAAAAACGAAGGGTAAAAAACTTCCATGACCCGATTGAGGTTCGGATAGGATTTTTTGGGTATGAAACAAACCAGTGACGGCTGAAAGCTGTCATAGCTGTAGAACTCACAGATACCTTCGTTTTGACTGGTTATGGCTCCCGTAACTCTAAACGAGCCATGAGTTATGGCCCTCCGAAGAATCGATATCCATAGGGTGCAACATCTATGGTGCAAGGTGCAACATCCGTCCAAAATGACGAATCCGTGCCGTACGACCTTTAGAAATGGATGCATGGATTTGAAACGGTGCAGTACCATGGTGCACCACTCTCCAGCGATGGTAAATCATTGACCAGCCATGGGGATCCCGTTTTACAGAAAAAATCCACGTGACAAAAAAATGAAGGGTAAAAAACTTCCATGACCCGATTGAGGTTCGGATAGGATCTTTTGGGTATGAAACTAACTAGTGACGGCTGAAAGCCGTCATAGCTGTAGAACTCACAGACACCTTCGTTTTGACTGGTTATGACTCCCGTAACTCTAAACGAGCCAAGAGTTATGGCCCTCCGAAGAATCAATTTCCACAGGGTGCAACATCTGCGGTGCAAGGTGCAACATCCGTCCAAAATGACGAAACCGTGCCGTACGACCTTTAGAAATGGGTGCATGGATTTGAAACGGTGCAGTACCATGGTGCACCACTCTCCAGCGATGGTAAATCATGGACCAGCCACGGGGAACCCGTTTTACAGAAAAAATCCACGTGACGAAAAAACAAAGGGTAAAAAACTTCCATGACCCGATTGAGGTTCGGATATGATTTTTTGGGTATGAAACTAACCAGTGACGGCTGAAAGTCGTCATAGCTGTAGAACTCACAGACACCTTTGTTTTGACTGGTTATGGCTCCCGTAACTCTAAACGAGCCAAGAGTTATGGCCCTCCGAAGAATCGATTTCCAGAGGGTGCAACATCTGCGGTGCAAGGTGCAACATCCGTCCAAAATGACGAAACCGTGCCGTACGACCTTTAGAAAATAGGTGCATGGATTTGAAACGGTGCAGTACCATGTTGCACCACTCTCCAGCGATGGTAAATCATTGACCAGCCACGGGGATCCCGTTTTACAGAAAAATTCCACGTGACGAAAAAACGAAGGGTAAAAACTTCCTTGACCCGATTGAGGTTCGGATAGGATTTTTTGGGTATGAAACTAACCAGTGATGGCGGAAAGTTGTCATAGCTGTAGAACTCACAGATACCTTCGTTTTGACTGGTTATGTCTCCCGTAACTCTAAACGAGCCAAGAGTTATTGCCCTCCGAATAATCGATATCCTTAGGGTGCAACATCTACGGTGCAAGGTGCAACATCCGTCCAAAATGATGAAACCATGTCGTACGACCTTTAGAAATGGGTGCCTGGATTTGAAACGGTGCAGTACCATGGTGCACCACTCTCCGGCGATGGTAAATCATTGACCAGCCACGGGGATCCCGTTTTACAGAAAAAATCCACAAGACAAAAAAACGAAGGGTAAAAAACTTCCATGAACCGATGAGGTTCGGATAGGATTTTTTGGGTATGAAACTAACCAGTGACGGCTGAAAGCCGTCAAAGCTGTAGAACTCACAGATACCTTCGTTTCGATAGGTTATGGGTCCCGTAACTCTAAACGAGCCAAGAGTTATGGCCCTCCGAATAATCGATATCCAAAGGGTGCAACATCTGCGGTGCAAGGTGCAACATCCGTCCAAAATGACGAAATCGTGCCGTACGACCTTTAGAAATGGGTGCAGGGATTTGAAACGGTGCAGTACCATGGTGCACCACTCTCCAGCGGTGGTAAATCATTGACCAGCCACGGGGATCCCGTTTTACAGAAAAAATCCGTGTGACGAAAAAACGAAGGGTAAAAAACTTCCATGACCCGATTGAGGTTCGGATATGATTTTTTGGGTATGAAACTAACCAGTGACGGCTGAAAGCTGTCATAGCTGTAGAACTCACAGATACCTTCATTTTGACTGGTTATGGCTCCCGTAACTCTAAACGAGCCATGAGTTATGGCCCTCCGAAGAATCGATATCCATAGGGTGCAACATCTACGGTGCAAGGTGCAACATCCGTCCAAAATGACGAAACCGTGCCGTACGACCTTTAGAAATGAATGCATGGGTTTGAAACGGTGCAGTACCATGGTGCACCACTCTCCAGCGATGGTAAATCATTGACCAGCCACAGGGATCCCGTTTTACAGAAAAAATCCACGTGACGAAAAAACGAAGGGTAAAAAACTTCCATGACCCGATCAAGGTTCGGATAGGATTTTTTGGGTATGAAACTAACCAGTGACGGCTGAAAGCCATCATAGCTGTAGAACTCACAGATACCTTCGTTTTGACTGGTTATGGCTCCCGTAATTCTAAACGAGCCAAGAGTTATGGCCCTTCGAATAATCGATATCCAAAGGGTGCAACATCTGCGGTGCAAGGTGCAACATCCGTCCAAAATGACGAAACCGTGCCGTACGACCTTTAGAAATGGGTGCATGGATTTGAAACGGTGCAGTACCATGGTGCACCACTCTCCAGCGATGGTAAATCATTTACCAGCCACGGGGATCCCGTTTTACAGAAAAAATCCACGTGACGAAAAAACGAAGGGTAAAAAACTTCCATGACCCGATTGAGGTTCGGATAGGATTTTTTGGGTATGAAACTAACCAGTGATGGCTGAAAGCCGTCATAGCTATAGAACTCACAGATACCTTCGTTTCGACAGGTTATGGGTCCCGTAACTCTAAACGAGCCAAGAGTTTTGGCCCTCCGAATAATCGATATCCAAAGGGTGCAACATCTGCGGTGCAAGGTGCAACATCCGTCCAAAATGGCGAAATCGTGCCGTACGACCTTTAGAAATGGGTGCAGGGATTTGAAACGGTGCAGTACCATGGTGCACCACTCTCCAGCGGTGGTAAATCATTGACCAGCCATGGGGATCCTGTTTTACAGAAAAAATCCACGTGACGAAAAAACGAAGGGTAAAAAACTTCCATGACCCGATTGAGGTTCGGATAGGATTTTTTGGGTATGAAACAAACCAGTGACGGCTGAAAGCTGTCATAGCTGTAGAACTCACAGATACCTTCGTTTTGACTGGTTATGGCTCCCGTAACTCTAAACGAGCCATGAGTTATGGCCCTCCGAAAAATCGATATCCATAGGGTGCAACATCTACGGTGCAAGGTGCAACATCCGTCCAAAATGACGAATCCGTGCCGTACGACCTTTAGAAATGGATGCATGGATTTGAAACGGTGCAGTACCATGGTGCACCACTCTCCAGCGATGGTAAATCATTGACCAGCCATGGGGATCCCGTTTTACAGAAAAAATCCACGTGACAAAAAAATGAAGGGTAAAAAACTTCCATGACCCGATTGAGGTTCGGATAGGATCTTTTAGGTATGAAACTAACCAGTGACGGCTGAAAGCCGTCATAGCTGTAGAACTCACAGACACCTTCGTTTTGACTGGTTATGACTCCCGTAACTCTAAACGAGCCAAGAGTTATGGCCCTCCGAAGAATCAATTTCCACAGGGTGCAACATCTGCGGTGCAAGGTGCAACATCCGTCCAAAATGACGAAACCGTGCCGTACGACCTTTAGAAATGGGTGCATGGATTTGAAACGGTGCAGTACCCTGGTGCACCACTCTCCAGCGATGGTAAATCATGGACCAGCCACGGGGAACCCGTTTTACAGAAAAAATCCACGTGACGAAAAAACAAAGGGTAAAAAACTTCCATGACCCGATTGAGGTTCGGATATGATTTTTTGGGTATGAAACTAACCAGTGACGGCTGAAAGTCGTCATAGCTGTAGAACTCACAGACACCTTTGTTTTGACTGGTTATGGCTCCCGTAACTCTAAACGAGCCAAGAGTTATGGCCCTCCGAAGAATCGATTTCCAGAGGGTGCAACATCTGCGGTGCAAGGTGCAACATCCGTCCAAAATGACGAAACCGTGCCGTACGACCTTTAGAAAATAGGTGCATGGATTTGAAACGGTGCAGTACCATGTTGCACCACTCTCCAGCGATGGTAAATCATTGACCAGCCACGGGGATCCCGTTTTACAGAAAAATTCCACGTGACGAAAAAACGAAGGGTAAAAACTTCCTTGACCCGATTGAGGTTCGGATAGGATTTTTTGGGTATGAAACTAACCAGTGATGGCGGAAAGCTGTCATAGCTGTAGAACTCACAGATACCTTCGTTTTGACTGGTTATGTCTCCCGTAACTCTAAACGAGCCAAGAGTTATTGCCCTCCGAATAATCGATATCCTTAGGGTGCAACATCTACGGTGCAAGGTGCAACATCCGTCCAAAATGACGAAACCATGTCGTACGACCTTTAGAAATGGGTGCCTGGATTTGAAACGGTGCAGTACCATGGTGCACCACTCTCCAGCGATGGTAAATCATTGACCAGCCACGGGGATCCCGTTTTACAGAAAAAATCCACGTGACAAAAAAACGAAGGGTAAAAAACTTTCATGACCCGATTGAGGTTCGGATAGGATTTTTTGGGTATGAAACTAACCAGTGATGGCTGAAAGCCGTCATAGCTATAGAACTCACAGATACCTTCGTTTCGACAGGTTATGGGTCCCGTAACTCTAAACGAGCCAAGAGTTATGGCCCTCCGAATAATCGATATCCAAAGGGTGCAACATCTGCGGTGCAAGGTGCAATATCCGTCCAAAATGGCGAAATCGTGCCGTACGACCTTTAGAAATGGGTGCAGGGATTTGAAACGGTGCAGTACCATGGTGCACCACTCTCCAGCGGTGGTAAATCATTGACCAGCCATGGGGATCCTGTTTTACAGAAAAAATCCACGTGACGAAAAAACGAAGGGTAAAAAACTTCCATGACCCGATTGAGGTTCGGATAGGATTTTTTGGGTATGAAACAAACCAGTGACGGCTGAAAGCTGTCATAGCTGTAGAACTCACAGATACCTTCGTTTTGACTGGTTATGGCTCCCGTAACTCTAAACGAGCCATGAGTTATGGCCCTCCGAAGAATCAATATCCATAGGGTGCAACATCTACGGTGCAAGGTGCAACATCCGTCCAAAATGACGAATCCGTGCCGTACGACCTTTAGAAATGGATGCATGGATTTGAAACGGTGCAGTACCATGGTGCACCACTCTCCAGCGATGGTAAATCATTGACCAGCCATGGGGATCCCGTTTTACAGAAAAAATCCACGTGACAAAAAAATGAAGGGTAAAAAACTTCCATGACCCGATTGAGGTTCGGATAGGATCTTTTGGGTATGAAACTAACCAGTGACGGCTGAAAGCCGTCATAGCTGTAGAACTCACAGACACCTTCGTTTTGACTGGTTATGACTCCCGTAACTCTAAACGAGCCAAGAGTTATGGCCCTCCGAAGAATCAATTTCCACAGGGTGCAACATCTGCGGTGCAAGGTGCAACATCCGTCCAAAATGACGAAACCGTGCCGTACGACCTTTAGAAATGGGTGCATGGATTTGAAACGGTGCAGTACCATGGTGCACCACTCTCCAGCGATGGTAAATCATGGACCAGCCACGGGGAACCCGTTTTACAGAAAAAATCCACGTGACGAAAAAACAAAGGGTAAAAAACTTCCATGACCCGATTGAGGTTCGGATATGATTTTTTGGGTATGAAACTAACCAGTGACGGCTGAAAGTCGTCATAGCTGTAGAACTCACAGACACCTTTGTTTTGACTGGTTATGGCTCCCGTAACTCTAAACGAGCCAAGAGTTATGGCCCTCCGAAGAATCGATTTCCAGAGGGTGCAACATCTGCGGTGCAAGGTGCAACATCCGTCCAAAATGACGAAACCGTGCCGTACGACCTTTAGAAAATAGGTGCATGGATTTGAAACGGTGCAGTACCATGTTGCACCACTCTCCAGCGATGGTAAATCATTGACCAGCCACGGGGATCCCGTTTTACAGAAAAATTCCACGTGACGAAAAAACGAAGGGTAAAAACTTCCTTGACCCGATTGAGGTTCGGATAGGATTTTTTGGGTATGAAACTAACCAGTGATGGCGGAAAGCTGTCATAGCTGTAGAACTCACAGATACCTTCGTTTTGACTGGTTATGTCTCCCGTAACTCTAAACGAGCCAAGAGTTATTGCCCTCCGAATAATCGATATCCTTAGGGTGCAACATCTACGGTGCAAGGTGCAACATCCGTCCAAAATGACGAAACCATGTCGTACGACCTTTAGAAATGGGTGCCTGGATTTGAAACGGTGCAGTACCATGGTGCACCACTCTCCAGCGATGGTAAATCATTGACCAGCCACGGGGATCCCGTTTTACAGAAAAAATCCACGTGACAAAAAAACGAAGGGTAAAAAACTTCCATGAACCGATGAGGTTCGGATATGATTTTTTGGGTATGAAACTAACCAGTGACGGCTGAAAGCCGTCAAAGCTGTAGAACTCACAGATACCTTCGTTTTGATAGGTTATGGGTCCCGTAACTCTAAACGAGCCAAGAGTTATGGCCCTCCGAATAATCGATATCCAAAGGGTGCAACATCTGCGGTGCAAGGTGCAACATCCGTCCAAAATGACGAAATCGTGCCGTACGACCTTTAGAAATGGGTGCAGGGATTTGAAACGGTGCAGTACCATGGTGCACCACTCTCCAGCGGTGGTAAATCATTGACCAGCCACGGGGATCCCGTTTTACAGAAAAAATCCGTGTGACGAAAAAACGAAGGGTAAAAAACTTCCATGACCCGATTGAGGTTCGGATATGATTTTTTGGGTATGAAACTAACCAGTGACGGCTGAAAGCTGTCACAGCTGTAGAACTCACAGATACCTTCATTTTGACTGGTTATGGCTCCCGTAACTCTAAACGAGCCATGAGTTATGGCCCTCCGAAGAATCGATATCCATAGGGTGCAACATCTACGGTGCAAGGTGCAACATCCGTCCAAAATGACGAAACCGTGCCGTACGACCTTTAGAAATGAATGCATGGGTTTGAAACGGTGCAGTACCATGGTGCACCACTCTCCAGCGATGGTAAATCATTGACCAGCCACAGGGATCCCGTTTTATAGAAAAAATCCACGTGACGAAAAAACGAAGGGTAAAAAACTTCCATGACCCGATCAAGGTTCGGATAGGATTTTTTGGGTATGAAACTAACCAGTGACGGCTGAAAGCCGTCATAGCTGTAGAACTCACAGATACCTTCGTTTTGACTGGTTATGGCTCCCGTAATTCTAAACGAGCCAAGTGTTATGGCCCTTCGAATAATCGATATCCAAAGGGTGCAACATCTGCGGTGCAAGGTGCAACATCCGTCCAAAATGACGAAACCGTGCCGTACGACCTTTAGAAATGGGTGCATGGATTTGAAATGGTGCAGTACCATGGTGCACCACTCTCCAGCGATGGTAAATCATTTACCAGCCACGGGGATCCCGTTTTACAGAAAAATCCACGTGACGAAAAAACGAAGGGTAAAAAACTTCCATGACCCGATTGAGGTTCGGATAGGATTTTTTGGTATGAAACTAAGCAGTGATGGATGAAAGCCGTCATAGCTATAGAACTCACAGATACCTTCGTTTCGACAGGTTATGGGTCCCGTAACTCTAAACGAGCCAAGAGTTATGGCCCTCCGAATAATCGATATCCAAAGGGTGCAACATCTGCGGTGCAAGGTGCAACATCCGTCCAAAATGGCGAAATCGTGCCGTACGACCTTTAGAAATGGGTGTAGGGATTTGAAACGGTGCAGTACCATGGTGCACCACTCTCCAGCGGTGGTAAATCATTGACCAGCCATGGGGATCCCGTTTTACAGAAAAAATCCACGTGACGAAAAAACGAAGGGTAAAAAACTTCCATGACCCGATTGAGGTTCGGATAGGATTTTTTGGGTATGAAACTAACAAGTGACGGCTGAAAGCTGTCATAGCTGTAGAACTCACAGATACCTTCGTTTTGACTGGTTATGGCTCCCGTAACTCTAAACGAGCCATGAGTTATGGCCCTCCGAAGAATCGATATCCATAGGGTGCAACATCTATGGTGCAAGGTGCAACATCCGTCCAAAATGACGAATCCGTGCCGTACGACCTTTAGAAATGGATGCATGGATTTGAAACGGTGCAGTACCATGGTGCACCACTCTCCAGCGATGGTAAATCATTGACCAGCCACGGGGATCCCGTTTTACAGAAAAAATCCACGTGACAAAAAAACGAAGGGTAAAAAACTTCCATGACCCGATTGAGGTTCGGATAGGATCTTTTTGGTATGAAACTAACCAGTGACGGCTGAAAGCCGTCATAGCTGTAGAACTCACAGACACCTTCGTTTTGACTGGTTATGGCTCCCGTAACTCTAAACGAGCCAAGAGTTATGGCCCTTCGAAGAATCAATTTCCACAGGGTGCAACATCTGCGGTGCAAGGTGCAACATCCGTCCAAAATGACGAAACCGTGCCGTACGACCTTTAGAAATGGGTGCATGGATTTGAAACGGTGCAGTACCATGGTGCACCACTCTCCAGCGATGGTAAATCATTGACCAGCCACGGGGAACCCGTTTTACAGAAAAAATCCACGTGACGAAAAAACGAAGGGTAAAAAACTTCCATGACCCGATTGAGGTTCGGATATGATTTTTTGGGTATGAAACTAACCAGTGACGGCTGAAAGTCGTCATAGCTGTAGAACTCACAGACACCTTTGTTTTGACTAGTTATGGCTCCCGTAACTCTAAACGAGCCAAGAGTTATGGCCCTCCGAAGAATCGATTTCCAGAGGGTGCAACATCTGCGGTGCAAGGTGCAACATCCGTCCAAAATGACGAAACCGTGCCGTACGACCTTTAGAAAATAGGTGCATGGATTTGAAACGGTGCAGTACCATGATGCACCACTCTCCAGTGATGGTAAATCATTGACCAGCCACGGGGATCCCGTTTTACAGAAAAATTCCACGTGACGAAAAAACGAAGGGTAAAAACTTCCTTGACCCGATTGAGGTTCGGATAGGATTTTTTGGGTATGAAACTAACCAGTGATGGCTGAAAGCTGTCATAGCTGTAGAACTCACAGATCCCTTCGTTTTGACTGGTTATGGCTCCCGTAACTCTAAACGAGCTAAGAGTTATGGCCCTTCGAATAATCGATATCCAAAGGGTGCAACATTTGCGGTGCAAGGTGCAACATCCGTCCAAAATGACGAAACCGTGCCGTACGACCTTTAGAAATGGGAGCATGGATTTGAAACGGTGCAGTACCATGGTGCACCACTCTCCAGCGATGGTAAATCGTTGACCAGCCACGGGGAACCCGTTTTACAGAAAAAATGCACGTGACGAAAAAACGAAGGGTAAAAAACTTCCATGACCCGATTGAGGTTCGGATATGATTTTTTGGGTATGAAACTAACCAGTGACGGCAGAAAGCCGTCACAGCTGTAGAACTCACAGATACCTTCATTTTGACTGGTTATGGCTCCCGTAACTCTAAACGAGGTAAGAGTTATGGCCCTTCGAATAATCGATATCCAAAGGGTGCAACATTTGCGGTGCAAGGTGCAACATCCGTCCAAAATGACGAAACCGTGCCGTACGACCTTTAGAAATGGGTGCATGGATTTGAAACGGTGCAGTACCATGGTGCACCACTCTCCAGCGATGGAAAATCGTTGACCAGCCACGGGGATCCCGTTTTACAGAAAAAATCCACGTGACGAAAAAACGAAGGGTAAAAAACTTCCATGACCCGATCAAGGTTCGGATAGGATTTTTTGGGTATGAAACTAACCAGTGACGGCTGAAAGCCGTCATAGCTGTAGAACTCACAGATACCTTCGTTTTGACTGGTTATGGCTCCCGTAACTCTAAACGAGCCAAGAGTTATGGCCCTTCGAATAATCGATATCCAAAGGGTGCAACATCTGTGGTGCAAGGTGCAACATCCGTCCAAAATGACGAAACCGTGCCGTACGACCTTTAGAAATGGGTGCATAGATTTGAAACGGTGCAGTACCATGGTGCACCACTCTCCAGCGATGGTAAATCATTTACCAGCCACGGGGATCCCGTTTTATAGAAAAAATCCACGTGACGAAAAAACGAAGGGTAAAAAACTTCCATGACCCGATTGAGGTTCGGATAGGATTTTTTGGGTATGAAACTAACCAGTGATGGCTGAAAGCCGTCATAGCAATAGAACTCACAGATACCTTCGTTTCGACAGGTTATGGGTCCCGTAACTCTAAACGAGCCAAGAGTTATGGCCCTCCGAATAATCGATATCCAAAGGGTGCAACATCTGCGGTGCAAGGTGCAACATCCGTCCAAAATGGCGAAATCGTGCCGTACGACCTTTAGAAATGGGTGCAGGGATTTGAAACGGTGCAGTACCATGGTGCACCACTCTCCAGCGGTGGTAAATCATTGACCAGCCATGGGGATCCTGTTTTACAGAAAAAATCCACGTGACGAAAAAACGAAGGGTAAAAAACTTCCATGACCCGATTGAGGTTCGGATAGGATTTTTTGGGTATGAAACTAACCAGTGACGGCTGAAAGCTGTCATAGCTGTAGAACTCACAGATACCTTCGTTTTGACTGGTTATGGCTCCCGTAACTCTAAACGAGCCATGAGTTATGGCCCTCCGAAGAATCGATATCCATAGGGTGCAACATCTACGGTGCAAGGTGCAACATCCGTCCAAAATGACGAATCCGTGCCGTACGACCTTTAGAAATGGATGCATGGATTTGAAACGGTGCAGTACCATAGTGCACCACTCTCCAGCGATGGTAAATCATTGACCAGCCACGGGGATCCCGTTTTACAGAAAAAATCCACGTGACAAAAAAACGAAGGGTAAAAAACTTCCATGACCCGATTGAGGTTCGGATAGGATCTTTTGGGTATGAAACTAACCAGTGACGGCTGAAAGCCGTCATAGCTGTAGAACTCACAGACACCTTCGTTTTGACTGGTTATGGCTCCCGTAACTCTAAACGAGCCAAGAGTTATGGCCCTCCGAAGAATCAATTTCCACAGGGTGCAACATCTACGGTGCAAGGTGCAACATCCGTCCAAAATGACGAAACCGTGCCGTACGACCTTTAGAAATGGGTGCATGGATTTGAAACGGTGCAGTACCATGGTGCACCACTCTCCAGCGATGGTAAATCATTGACCAGCCACGGGGAACCCGTTTTACAGAAAAAATCCACGTGACGAAAAAACGAAGGGTAAAAAACTTCCATGACCCGATTGAGGTTCGGATATGATTTTTTGGGTATGAAACTAACCAGTGACGGCTGAAAGTCGTCATAGCTGTAGAACTCACAGACACCTTTGTTTTGACTAGTTATGGCTCCCATAACTCTAAACGAGCCAAGAGTTATGGCCCTCCGAAGAATCGATTTCCAGAGGGTGCAACATCTGCGGTGCAAGGTGCAACATCCGTCCAAAATGACGAAACCGTGTCGTACGACCTATAGAAAATAGGTGCATGGATTTGAAACGGTGCAGTACCATGTTGCACCACTCTCCAGCGATGGTAAATCATTGACCAGCCACGGGGATCCCGTTTTACAGAAAAATTCCACGTGACGAAAAAACGAAGGGTAAAAACTTCCTTGACCCGATTGAGGTTCGGATAGGATTTTTTGGGTATGAAACTAACCAGTGATGGCGGAAAGCTGTCATAGCTGTAGAACTCACAGATACCTTCGTTTTGACTGGTTATGTCTCCCGTAACTCTAAACGAGCCAAGAGTTATTGCCCTCCGAATAATCGATATCCTTAGGGTGCAACATCTACGGTGCAAGGTGCAACATCCGTCCAAAATGACGAAACCATGTCGTACGACCTTTAGAAATGGGTGCCTGGATTTGAAACGGTGCAGTACCATGGTGCACCACTCTCCAGCGATGGTAAATCATTGACCAGCCACGGGGATCCCGTTTTACAGAAAAAATCCACGTGACAAAAAAACGAAGGGTAAAAAACTTCCATGAACCGATGAGGTTCGGATATGATTTTTTGGGTATGAAACTAACCAGTGACGGCTGAAAGCCGTCAAAGCTGTAGAACTCACAGATACCTTCGTTTCGATAGGTTATGGGTCCCGTAACTCTAAACGAGCCAAGAGTTATGGCCCTCCGAATAATCGATATCCAAAGGGTGCAACATCTGCGGTGCAAGGTGCAACATCCGTCCAAAATGACGAAATCGTGCCGTACGACCTTTAGAAATGGGTGCAGGGATTTGAAACGGTGCAGTACCATGGTGCACCACTCTCCAGCGGTGGTAAATCATTGACCAGCCACGGGGATCCCGTTTTACAGAAAAAATCCGTGTGACGAAAAAACGAAGGGTAAAAAACTTCCATGACCCGATTGAGGTTCGGATATGATTTTTTGGGTATGAAACTAACCAGTGACGGCTGAAAGCTGTCACAGCTGTAGAACTCACAGATACCTTCATTTTGACTGGTTATGGCTCCCGTAACTCTAAACGAGCCATGAGTTATGGCCCTCCGAAGAATCGATATCCATAGGGTGCAACATCTACGGTGCAAGGTGCAACATCCGTCCAAAATGACGAAACCGTGCCGTACGACCTTTAGAAATGAATGCATGGGTTTGAAACGGTGCAGTACCATGGTGCACCACTCTCCAGCGATGGTAAATCATTGACCAGCCACAGGGATCCCGTTTTATAGAAAAAATCCACGTGACGAAAAAACGAAGGGTAAAAAACTTCCATGACCCGATCAAGGTTCGGATAGGATTTTTTGGGTATGAAACTAACCAGTGACGGCTGAAAGCCGTCATAGCTGTAGAACTCACAGATACCTTCGTTTTGACTGGTTATGGCTCCCGTAATTCTAAACGAGCCAAGAGTTATGGCCCTTCGAATAATCGATATCCAAAGGGTGCAACATCTGCGGTGCAAGGTGCAACATCCGTCCAAAATGACGAAACCGTGCCGTACGACCTTTAGAAATGGGTGCATGGATTTGAAATGGTGCAGTACCATGGTGCACCACTCTCCAGCGATGGTAAATCATTTACCAGCCACGGGGATCCCGTTTTACAGAAAAATCCACGTGACGAAAAAACGAAGGGTAAAATACTTCCATGACCCGATTGAGGTTCGGATAGGATTTTTTGGTATGAAACTAACCAGTGATGGCTGAAAGCCGTCATAGCTATAGAACTCACAGATACCTTCGTTTCGACAGGTTATGGGTCCCGTAACTCTAAACGAGCCAA
Source organism: Allium cepa (assembly GCA_030765085.1). Lineage (NCBI taxonomy): Eukaryota > Viridiplantae > Streptophyta > Magnoliopsida > Asparagales > Amaryllidaceae > Allium > Allium cepa. The sequence continues at coordinate 27,006,139 of CM060943.1, read as the reverse complement.
GAGTTATGGCCCTCCGAATAATCGATATCCAAAGGGTGCAACATCTGCGGTGCAAGGTGCAACATCCGTCCAAAATGGCGAAATCGTGCCGTACGACCTTTAGAAATGGGTGCAGGGATTTGAAACGGTGCAGTACCATGGTGCACCACTCTCCAGCGGTGGTAAATCATTGACCAGCCATGGGGATCCCGTTTTACAGAAAAAATCCACGTGACGAAAAAACGAAGGGTAAAAAACTTCCATGACCCGATTGAGGTTCGGATAGGATTTTTTGGGTATGAAACTAACAAGTGACGGCTGAAAGCTGTCATAGCTGTAGAACTCACAGATACCTTCGTTTTGACTGGTTATGGCTCCCGTAACTCTAAACGAGCCATGAGTTATGGCCCTCCGAAGAATCGATATCCATAGGGTGCAACATCTATGGTGCAAGGTGCAACATCCGTCCAAAATGACGAATCCGTGCCGTACGACCTTTAGAAATGGATGCATGGATTTGAAACGGTGCAGTACCATGGTGCACCACTCTCCAGCGATGGTAAATCATTGACCAGCCACGGGGATCCCGTTTTACAGAAAAAATCCACGTGACAAAAAAACGAAGGGTAAAAAACTTCCATGACCCGATTGAGGTTCCGATAGGATCTTTTTGGTATGAAACTAACCAGTGACGGCTGAAAGCCGTCATAGCTGTAGAACTCACAGACACCTTCGTTTTGACTGGTTATGGCTCCCGTAACTCTAAACGAGCCAAGAGTTATGGCCCTTGAAGAATCAATTTCCACAGGGTGCAACATCTGCGGTGCAAGGTGCAACATCCGTCCAAAATGACGAAACCGTGCCGTACGACCTTTAGAAATGGGTGCATGTATTTGAAACGGTGCAGTACCATGGTGCACCACTCTCCAGCGATGGTAAATCATTGACCAGCCACGGGGAACCCGTTTTACAGAAAAAATCCACGTGACGAAAAAACGAAGGGTAAAAAACTTCCATGACCCGATTGAGGTTCGGATATGATTTTTTGGGTATGAAACTAACCAGTGACGGCTGAAAGTCGTCATAGCTGTAGAACTCACAGACACCTTTGTTTTGACTAGTTATGGCTCCCGTAACTCTAAACGAGCCAAGAGTTATGGCCCTCCGAAGAATCGATTTCCAGAGGGTGCAACATCTGCGGTGCAAGGTGCAACATCCGTCCAAAATGACGAAACCGTGCCGTACGACCTTTAGAAAATAGGTGCATGGATTTGAAACGGTGCAGTACCATGATGCACCACTCTCCAGTGATGGTAAATCATTGACCAGCCACGGGGATCCCGTTTTACAGAAAAATTCCACGTGACGAAAAAACGAAGGGTAAAAACTTCCTTGACCCGATTGAGGTTCGGATAGGATTTTTTGGGTATGAAACTAACCAGTGATGGCTGAAAGCTGTCATAGCTGTAGAACTCACAGATCCCTTCGTTTTGACTGGTTATGGCTCCCGTAACTCTAAACGAGCTAAGAGTTATGGCCCTTCGAATAATCGATATCCAAAGGGTGCAACATTTGCGGTGCAAGGTGCAACATCCGTCCAAAATGACGAAACCGTGCCGTACGACCTTTAGAAATGGGAGCATGGATTTGAAACGGTGCAGTACCATGGTGCACCACTCTCCAGCGATGGTAAATCGTTGACCAGCCACGGGGAACCCGTTTTACAGAAAAAATGCACGTGACGAAAAAACGAAGGGTAAAAAACTTCCATGACCCGATTGAGGTTCGGATATGATTTTTTGGGTATGAAACTAACCAGTGACGGCAGAAAGCCGTCACAGCTGTAGAACTCACAGATACCTTCATTTTGACTGGTTATGGCTCCCGTAACTCTAAACGAGGTAAGAGTTATGGCCCTTCGAATAATCGATATCCAAAGGGTGCAACATTTGCGGTGCAAGGTGCAACATCCGTCCAAAATGACGAAACCGTGCCGTACGACCTTTAGAAATGGGTGCATGGATTTGAAACGGTGCAGTACCATGGTGCACCACTCTCCAGCGATGGAAAATCGTTGACCAGCCACGGGGATCCCGTTTTACAGAAAAAATCCACGTGACGAAAAAACGAAGGGTAAAAAACTTCCATGACCCGATCAAGGTTCGGATAGGATTTTTTGGGTATGAAACTAACCAGTGACGGCTGAAAGCCGTCATAGCTGTAGAACTCACAGATACCTTCGTTTTGACTGGTTATGGCTCCCGTAACTCTAAACGAGCCAAGAGTTATGGCCCTTCGAATAATCGATATCCAAAGGGTGCAACATCTGTGGTGCAAGGTGCAACATCCGTCCAAAATGACGAAACCGTGCCGTACGACCTTTAGAAATGGGTGCATAGATTTGAAACGGTGCAGTACCATGGTGCACCACTCTCCAGCGATGGTAAATCATTTACCAGCCACGGGGATCCCGTTTTGTAGAAAAAATCCACGTGACGAAAAAACGAAGGGTAAAAAACTTCCATGACCCGATTGAGGTTCGGATAGGATTTTTTGGGTATGAAACTAACCAGTGATGGCTGAAAGCCGTCATAGCAATAGAACTCACAGATACCTTCGTTTCGACAGGTTATGGGTCCCGTAACTCTAAACGAGCCAAGAGTTATGGCCCTCCGAATAATCGATATCCAAAGGGTGCAACATCTGCGGTGCAAGGTGCAACATCCGTCCAAAATGGCGAAATCGTGCCGTACGACCTTTAGAAATGGGTGCAGGGATTTGAAACGGTGCAGTACCATGGTGCACCACTCTCCAGCGGTGGTAAATCATTGACCAGCCATGGGGATCCTGTTTTACAGAAAAAATCCACGTGACGAAAAAACGAAGGGTAAAAAACTTCCATGACCCGATTGAGGTTCGGATAGGATTTTTTGGGTATGAAACTAACCAGTGACGGCTGAAAGCTGTCATAGCTGTAGAACTCACAGATACCTTCGTTTTGACTGGTTATGGCTCCCGTAACTCTAAACGAGCCATGAGTTATGGCCCTCCGAAGAATCGATATCCATAGGGTGCAACATCTACGGTGCAAGGTGCAACATCCGTCCAAAATGACGAATCCGTGCCGTACGACCTTTAGAAATGGATGCATGGATTTGAAACGGTGCAGTACCATAGTGCACCACTCTCCAGCGATGGTAAATCATTGACCAGCCACGGGGATCCCGTTTTACAGAAAAAATCCACGTGACAAAAAAACGAAGGGTAAAAAACTTCCATGACCCGATTGAGGTTCGGATAGGATCTTTTGGGTATGAAACTAACCAGTGACGGCTGAAAGCCGTCATAGCTGTAGAACTCACAGACACCTTCGTTTTGACTGGTTATGGCTCCCGTAACTCTAAACGAGCCAAGAGTTATGGCCCTCCGAAGAATCAATTTCCACAGGGTGCAACATCTGCGGTGCAAGGTGCAACATCCGTCCAAAATGACGAAACCGTGCCGTACGACCTTTAGAAATGGGTGCATGGATTTGAAACGGTGCAGTACCATGGTGCACCACTCTCCAGCGATGGTAAATCATTGACCAGCCACGGGGAACCCGTTTTACAGAAAAAATCCACGTGACGAAAAAACGAAGGGTAAAAAACTTCCATGACCCGATTGAGGTTCGGATATGATTTTTTGGGTATGAAACTAACCAGTGACGGCTGAAAGTCGTCATAGCTGTAGAACTCACAGACACCTTTGTTTTGACTAGTTATGGCTCCCATAACTCTAAACGAGCCAAGAGTTATGGCCCTCCGAAGAATCGATTTCCAGAGGGTGCAACATCTGCGGTGCAAGGTGCAACATCCGTCCAAAATGACGAAACCGTGCCGTACGACCTTTAGAAAATAGGTGCATGGATTTGAAACGGTGCAGTACCATGATGCACCACTCTCCAGTGATGGTAAATCATTGACCAGCCACGGGGATCCCGTTTTACAGAAAAATTCCACGTGACGAAAAAACGAAGGGTAAAAACTTCCTTGACCCGATTGAGGTTCGGATAGGATTTTTTGGGTATGAAACTAACCAGTGATGGCTGAAAGCTGTCATAGCTGTAGAACTCACAGATCCCTTCGTTTTGACTGGTTATGGCTCCCGTAACTCTAAACGAGCTAAGAGTTATGGCCCTTCGAATAATCGATATCCAAAGGGTGCAACATTTGCGGTGCAAGGTGCAACATCCGTCCAAAATGACGAAACCGTGCCGTACGACCTTTAGAAATGGGAGCATGGATTTGAAACGGTGCAGTACCATGGTGCACCACTCTCCAGCGATGGTAAATCGTTGACCAGCCACGGGGAACCCGTTTTACAGAAAAAATCCACGTGACGAAAAAACGAAGGGTAAAAAACTTCCATGACCCGATTGAGGTTCGGATATGATTTTTTGGGTATGAAACTAACCAGTGACGGCAGAAAGCCGTCACAGCTGTAGAACTCACATATACCTTCATTTTGACTGGTTATGGCTCCCGTAACTCTAAACGAGGTAAGAGTTATGGCCCTTCGAATAATCGATATCCAAAGGGTGCAACATTTGCGGTGCAAGGTGCAACATCCGTCCAAAATGACGAAACCGTGCCGTACGACCTTTAGAAATGGGTGCATGGATTTGAAACGGTGCAGTACCATGGTGCACCACTCTCCAACGATGGAAAATCGTTGACCAGCCACGGGGATCCCGTTTTACAGAAAAAATCCACGTGACGAAAAAACGAAGGGTAAAAAACTTCCATGACCCGATCAAGGTTCGGATAGGATTTTTTGGGTATGAAACTAACCAGTGACGGCTGAAAGCCGTCATAGCTGTAGAACTCACAGATACCTTCGTTTTGACTGGTTATGGCTCCCGTAACTCTAAACGAGCCAAGAGTTATGGCCCTTCGAATAATCGATATCCAAAGGGTGCAACATCTGTGGTGCAAGGTGCAACATCCGTCCAAAATGACGAAACCGTGCCGTACGACCTTTAGAAATGGGTGCATAGATTTGAAACGGTGCAGTACCATGGTGCACCACTCTCCAGCGATGGTAAATCATTTACCAGCCACGGGGATCCCGTTTTATAGAAAAAATCCACGTGACGAAAAAACGAAGGGTAAAAAACTTCCATGACCCGATTGAGGTTCGGATAGGATTTTTTGGGTATGAAACTAACCAGTGATGGCTGAAAGCCGTCATAGCTATAGAACTCACAGATACCTTCGTTTCGACAGGTTATGGGTCCCGTAACTCTAAACGAGCCAAGAGTTATGGCCCTCCGAATAATCGATATCCAAAGGGTGCAACATCTGCGGTGCAAGGTGCAACATCCGTCCAAAATGGCGAAATCGTGACGTACGACCTTTAGAAATGGGTGCAGGGATTTGAAACGGTGCAGTACCATGGTGCACCACTCTCCAGCGGTGGTAAATCATTGACCAGCCATGGGGATCCTGTTTTACAGAAAAAATCCACGTGACGAAAAAACGAAGGGTAAAAAACTTCCATGACCCGATTGAGGTTCGGATAGGATTTTTTGGGTATGAAACTAACCAGTGACGGCTGAAAGCTGTCATAGCTGTAGAACTCACAGATACCTTCGTTTTGACTGGTTATGGCTCCCGTAACTCTAAACGAGCCATGAGTTATGGCCCTCCGAAGAATCGATATCCATAGGGTGCAACATCTACGGTGCAAGGTGCAACATCCGTCCAAAATGACGAATCCGTGCCGTACGACCTTTAGAAATGGATGCATGGATTTGAAACGGTGCAGTACCATAGTGCACCACTCTCCAGCGATGGTAAATCATTGACCAGCCACGGGGATCCCGTTTTACAGAAAAAATCCACGTGACAAAAAAACGAAGGGTAAAAAACTTCCATGACCCGATTGAGGTTCGGATAGGATCTTTTGGGTATGAAACTAACCAGTGACGGCTGAAAGCCGTCATAGCTGTAGAACTCACAGACACCTTCGTTTTGACTGGTTATGGCTCCCGTAACTCTAAACGAGCCAAGAGTTATGGCCCTCCGAAGAATCAATTTCCACAGGGTGCAACATCTGCGGTGCAAGGTGCAACATCCGTCCAAAATGACGAAACCGTGCCGTACGACCTTTAGAAATGGGTGCATGGATTTGAAACGGTGCAGTACCATGGTGCACCACTCTCCAGCGATGGTAAATCATTGACCAGCCACGGGGAACCCGTTTTACAGAAAAAATCCACGTGACGAAAAAACGAAGGGTAAAAAACTTCCATGACCCGATTGAGGTTCGGATATGATTTTTTGGGTATGAAACTAACCAGTGACGGCTGAAAGTCATCATAGCTGTAGAACTCACAGACACCTTTGTTTTGACTGGTTATGGCTCCCGTAACTCTAAACGAGCCAAGAGTTATGGCCCTCCGAAGAATCGATTTCCAGAGGGTGCAACATCTGCGGTGCAAGGTGCAACATCCGTCCAAAATGACGAAACCGTGCCGTACGACCTTTAGAAAATAGGTACATGGATTTGAAACGGTGCAGTACCATGGTGCACCACTCTCCAGTGATGGTAAATCATTGACCAGCCAAGGGGATCCCGTTTTACAGAAAAATTCCACGTGACGAAAAACGAAGGGTAAAAACTTCCTTGACCCGATTGAGGTTCGGATAGGATTTTTTGGGTATGAAACTAACCAGTGATGGCTGAAAGCTGTCATAGGTGTAGAACTCACAGATACCTTCGTTTTGACTGGTTATGGCTCCCGTAACTCTAAACGAGCTAAGAGTTATGGCCCTTCGAATAATCGATATCCAAAGGGTGCAACATTTGCGGTGCAAGGTGCAACATCCGTCCAAAATGACGAAACCGTGCCGTACGACCTTTAGAAATGGGAGCATGGATTTGAAACGGTGCAGTACCATGGTGCACCACTCTCCAGCGATGGTAAATCGTTGACCAGCCACGGGGAACCCGTTTTACAGAAAAAATCCACGTGACGAAAAAACGAAGGGTAAAAAACTTCCATGACCCGATTGAGGTTCGGATATGATTTTTTGGGTATGAAACTAACCAGTGACGGCAGAAAGCCGTCATAGCTGTAGAACTCACAGATACCTTCGTTTTGACTGGTTATGGCTCCCGTAACTCTAAACGAGCTAAGAGTTATGGCCCTTCGAATAATCGATATCCAAAGGGTGCAACATTTGCGGTGCAAGGTGCAACATCCGTCCAAAATGACGAAACCGTGCCGTACGACCTTTAGAAATGGGTGCATGGATTTGAAACGGTGCAGTACCATGGTGCACCACTCTCCAGCGATGGAAAATCGTTGACCAGCCACGGGGATCCCGTTTTACAGAAAAAATCCACGTGACGAAAAAACGAAGGGTAAAAAACTTCCATGACCCGATCAAGGTTCGGATAGGATTTTTTGGGTATGAAACTAACAAGTGACGGCTGAAAGCCGTTATAGCTGTAGAACTCACAGATACCTTTGTTTTGACTGGTTATGGCTCCCGTAACTCTAAACGAGCCAAGAGTTATGGCCCTTCGAATAGTCGATATCCAAAGGGTGCAACATCTGTGGTGCAAGGTGCAACATCCGTCCAAAATGACGAAACCGTGCCGTACGACCTTTAGAAATGGGTGCATAGATTTGAAACGGTGCAGTACCATGGTGCACCACTCTCTAGCGATGGTAAATCATTTACCAGCCACGGGGATCCCGTTTTATAGAAAAAATCCACGTGACGAAAAAACGAAGGGTAAAAAACTTCCATGACCCGATTGAGGTTCGGATAGGATTTTTTGGGTATGAAACTAACCAGTGATGGCTGAAAGCCGTCATAGCTATAGAACTCACAGATACCTTCGTTTCGACAGGTTATGGGTCCCGTAACTCTAAACGAGCCAAGAGTTATGGCCCTCCGAATAATCGATATCCAAAGGGTGCAACATCTGCGGTGCAAGGTGCAACATCCGTCCAAAATGGCGAAATCGTGCCGTACGACCTTTAGAAATGGGTGCAGGGATTTGAAACGGTGCAGTACCATGGTGCACCACTCTCCAGCGGTGGTAAATCATTGACCAGCCATGGGGATCCTGTTTTACAGAAAAAATCCACGTGACGAAAAAACGAAGGGTAAAAAACTTCCATGACCCGATTGAGGTTCGGATAGGATTTTTTGGGTATGAAACTAACCAGTGACGGCTGAAAGCGGTCATAGCTGTAGAACTCACAGATACCTTCGTTTTGACTGGTTATGGCTCCCGTAACTCTAAACGAGCCATGAGTTATGGCCCTCCGAAGAATCGATATCCATAGGGTGCAACATCTACGGTGCAAGGTGCAACATCCGTCCAAAATGACGAATCCGTGCCGTACGACCTTTAGAAATGGATGCATGGATTTGAAACGGTGCAGTACCATAGTGCACCACTCTCCAGCGATGGTAAATCATTGACCAGCCACGGGGATCCCGTTTTACAGAAAAAATCCACGTGACAAAAAAACGAAGGGTAAAAAACTTCCATGACCCGATTGAGGTTCGGATAGGATCTTTTGGGTATGAAACTAACCAGTTGTTTGCACAAAAAATGGACAAACACCTCCAAGTCGTATTATTTTAGTTGAGTATGTGTGATTTTCAATGATTTTAGATGAGTATGTAAATATGAGAAAAGTAAGGGCTGAAATGTAAAAGACACGCAGATTTATAGTGGTTCGGCCAGAATGTGCCTACGTCCACTTTATATGTTATTATCTTTCTTCTTCCAGATTACAAGTACAATGCTTTGTATACAAGTGTATGAAAGTAGTTTGAAAGTTCCTTCCTTGCTTGAGCTCTCAAACTTGTCTGCCATTGTTGTACCCCTGCCCCTCTATTTATAGAGTGAGGTAGGGGGCAGGGGTCTTGGAAGTATATAGCTGCTAGCGGGCCTGGGCTGGAGCAATCTGGCCTGGTGGCATTCTGGTTCGGCGGAGCTTCATTCGGTCGTGCATGGAGATGAAGTGGAGAGGCTTTGGTTCGGCGTGATGGTAGAGAGTAGTGGTTGGTCCGGTGTTGGTTTGGACCGGCATGGTGTAGGAGGTGTGGACCGGTATTGGGAGTTGGTTCGGCGGTCACCTGGACCGGTAGTTGCTCGGAGCGGTAGCAGGACTTTTAGCTTTGCCGAATGGAGTGGAGGCCGGATGTGGTTGTACATGTTTGGTCCGGTGGTAGTGTTATGCCGAATGTCCTTGGGTTTGGAAGGCCGAATGAGCCTATGCCGAATGAGCCTCTGTATTTGGTATGCCGAATGATTCTCTGGTATAGGGAACGCCGAATGCACTTGTGCCAAAGGGGATGCCGAATGATTCTTGAGTACCATAGTATGTGGAGATGATGAAGATGCTCGCTGGTCTCGAACGTGCATGGAACCTGACGCTCCTTGGTCTCGAGGCCTTCTGGGCGAGAATTCGCCCAACATTTGCCCCCCAAAGTGGGGCACGTGCTTGCACGTGTCGCGCTTTGTTTCTCGTAGGTGGGAAGACTCGTCTTGTAATGTCATGGGCTGGATGTTTATATCCTATTGATGTCCTGCGAAGGAATTCATAGTTTTAGTGTGAATTCAAATAACGACCGTTCGGGGTCGAAATATTTGTGATCAAGTGAATTGCGCCGTTCGAGGCGAGTTAGTGTACCCCGAGGGGGTTATCGATGCCAGGTTCACGTTAGAGTGGTTCCCTGGATCGTTTGTCAAGGTGGTTTATCGCTAGCTCAGAGCATGCCTAGGGGTTGTTCTCGACCCCGTACATGTGTAAGTAGCTTAGCCATTTCATAATTATCAAATATCCATTTGACTGATGAGCTTAAAAAGGGATGTCAAAGTGTAAATTCTCATGACGATAGGGTTAATAGCCATTCAGAGCGTGCCTATGGACCGTTCGTGGTCGTGTGCACGTGTAAATGATTAATCCATGTTAGTGAGAGATTCACGACTTATCCATTGTTATCATATTTTTTATTTTATTAGTAAGCTCTTAGAGTTCGGCACTTATCTGAGCGAGGCGCCCTGCATGCCCCCAGTTCCCGGTCTTGGACGGTAGAGAGAGGGTTCCATTCGGTTCTTGGTTGGTCCGGCTAATCTCATCCGGCTTCTGGTGGTCCGGTATTATTGGTCCGGTTGGGCAAAATGTTTGGTTCGGTGGTTGTGAATTCGCCTATATATAGAGGCCGCACCCCCTTGTTTTTCTTTACCGAACGAGTAGAGCCGAACCATATTGAGCACCGAACCAGTTAAGTACCGGATCAAACGAATACCGAATCAATCTAGCGCCGGACCAATCTAGTACCGAACCAGGTATGTTCCTCTTTGCCGAATACATACGAAAGTTTCCATTTTACCGAATGGGACTATGGCCTTGGGGCCGAACGAGATGGAAACCGAATGAGATGGTAACCGAATGAGATGGAAACCGAATGAACTGGAAACCGAATGAACTGGGAACCGAATGTATTGGGAACCGAATGAACTTGTGAACTTGAAAACTTTAGTTTGCGAATGAAATCCCACACTTGCACGCATTTGTTTGTTTACTTTTCTATGTTCCTTGTTCTAATGCCGTGCCTTCCTTGTGTTGCAGAAAATGTCTCGCAAAGCGGAAACACGATCGGACAGAAAGAAGTCTAGAGGCACAGGAGAGCCTTCCTCTTCCTTGCCCCCAGTCCAGCCAGGATCCGGGCAACATCGACCTATTCCGAGGTCTCTAGTGGACGGATATGGTCCACAGGAACTTTTGGTCTCTCCCCCGGATTGCTTTCCTAGCTCCCTAAAGGAGGAGCAACTTGACGTCATATCCCGTTCCTTCGGGATAGATAGGGCTCTTATGCTGCTGCCGGGAGATGGAGTGATGCCATATAATCCTCCCGAGGGCTACTTCGCTTTTAGCAGATACCATTGCATGTGCGGCGCTATCCCCCCTATCAACGCTTGGATAGTAAGCTTCACCACATATTTGAAGGTGGCTCCCTTCCAGCTTCAGCCTAACTCATATGCTATCCTGGTGAGCCTCTTTGTCATCTTCCAGAGGAGGTACGGGCGTCCTCCTTCTAACCGGGAGATCCGATACTTGTACAACCTGAGAGGCTATAAGAAGGGGTCTCCGTATATTAGTCTGGAGGCGGCCGTACCCTTCAAACCAGTTCTGGACTTATATTCCAAGTTTACCATGTTCAAGAAAGAGTGGTTCTTCATCAAGGACGATGCTGTTTCTTTCCGCCTTTTCACTTCTGGCTGTAAGATGGATTTCATTTATATTTTCCATGTTTTGACTGTAGTGTTTTTTCTGACATGCTTCTATTTCTGGCTAGCGACAGGTGGTATTGCAGTTGTGGAGGATGATTCCTTGGTGCGAATGGCTGCTGAACTAAAGGCTATTCCGGCACGGGACCGGTCGGCCTCCTTCTTGATCAGGAACGCAACCCTCTTGGAGTATAATTTGATCTTACCGCACCAGTCCGTGGTTAAGCAAAGAGACACGGCTGAGGAGAAGGCTGCTAAAGCTAAGGAGGGGGATAAGGTAAAGAGCGGTAAGAGGGAGCCTTTCGCAGAGCGTCCCGTGGTCGGGGGGAAGAAACTGAGGAAGTCCGATGGCCCTTCTCCAAGTACTTGCCCGATTGTCCCGGAGGAGGAAGGTGTAGAAGAGGAGGAAGGAGGCGAAGTTGGAGAAGGGTCGGAGGGTGGAGGAGATGGCGAAGGTCAAGGTGGTAGTGGTGTTGCTGCTCTAACCTCTGAACAAGACCTCGAACTGGATGAGGCTCTCCGTCGGGCCTTCGGGGAGTCGGAGGGAGAGTCGGAAACGGAGAAGGGAACGGAGAAGGCAAAGGAAACCGGCAAAGCTGTGGCTGGCACTGACCCATCCTCTAAGGGTTCCTCAGCTAGGGTGATTCCGGCGATGCAAGGTGAACTTTTGTCTTCTGCCGATTCTATTTTCGATAAGGACTTAGAAATTTTTTACGGTTCACTTCCGTCCTGGAATGAGATCCAGGACTTATTGCAGTATCCCACTCCTCCGCCGGGTTTGTATAACAGATGTGTCTCCTCACTTTTCTTTCTTTTTAACTTAGCACATTTTTTGAATTGCGGATTATTGTATGTTCGTAACACTTGTTCTTTATTCCAGGGGCAGGCCAGGCGGGTAAAACGTCGGATGTTCGACACCGCCTTGAACAATTTAAGTCGAGGAGAGCTTCCGCGAAACCTTCTACTGATCGCACTGGGGACGTAGTCAAGTACCGCCCTCTTCTTGGGGTCATCGAAGAGGGCATTCAGAAAAGGAAGCGGAGCCGTTCCTTATTTGAGTCTTCTTCTGCTTCGCAGCTTCCTACTCTGTCTCCCCCTACTCAGCCTCCTCGTGATACTACGGAGGAGAGCACGGAGCCCTGCCCCCCTCCTCCTCCTTCCAAGAGTTCTACTGTCATTCATATAAGGCGTCCCGATGTGCCTCGCCCCGTGCCTCGTGACCCTTTTGCCGGCCATCCTGATTTAGACCCAAGTTTTCGGGACATTTCATTCGATGAGACCACGGGCGAGCACCTACTTCCCCGCAACCCCATGGTAAGAGTGCTGGACGAGGCCAAATCTTTAGATCTTGATTTACTTACTACACGGGTAGTCACCATGGGGGATGAGGCCAAGGCTAATATCGACCGGGTGGCCGCAGAGACCAAGAAGTTAATGGAGCATCATGCTAAGTTGGTCAAGGCCGGGGAAGAGATCGGGAGTGCTAACATTCGGTTGAGGTTAAAGGTTGCCGATCAGGCCAAGCAACTCGCCGACCAAGCCATCCAGATTTCCCAGCATGAGGAAGCCTCCAAGCGTCTGAAAGAGACCATGGAGAAGGCCAGTAGGGCGGAATTACGGAAGATGGAGGTCGCTTGCAGGGAACGGATTAACATAGCTATCGCAACGGTGGATGAGGTTCGAAATGCGGATCTCGAGCGGGTAGAGGAGTTGTCAGGGAGGCTCGAGGCTGCGGAGATGGCTCAGGCCGAGTTGAAGGAGGAGATGGAGGAGATGAGGAGGTCCCTCAAGTTGAAGGAAGAGGAAATGAGGAGGTCACTCCAGGCTGACTGCTTGAGATACCAATCAGAGAGGGACGTCGCCATCACCAAGTTGCAAGCTTCCGAGGCCCGGGTGAGGGAGTTTGAGGAAAACGAGGGGATGATGGATGAGATGTTGCAGGATATGTACTTCCACACTTGGAAGGAGGGCGGCTTGTCTTGGATGGACGATTACCCTCGGGTCATGGCCAAGGTGTATCTCCAGGCTTTAGAGGAGGCCAGGGTGAATGCGGGTAAGGAAGGCGGAGAGGCTTTCAACTTGAGTGCGGTTACTGCTCAGTTCTCAAAGGAGGAGCAAGCGGCGGTGAAGGAGGGGATGCGGCTACTCGCTGCAGAGGAAGCGGGCGTGCAGTTGGATGATGAGGATCAAGCGGCGGATGCTGGTGAGTTATTCTTTTCCCTTTCTTTTCTTTTCGTGTTTTCATAACTTGATCGTTCGTTTAATGAATTCCTCTTCTGATCTGGACAGGTGGGACTTCAGATCCACATGCTGGGGGCTCCGATCCTGCGGCTAAGTAGGCTGGGGGAGTTGGTGATGGAGTGTGGATGCATCTGCCATCTTTTTGTTTCTTTTTTATCACTGTTCATGTTAGTCTTTGATATGCAACTGTAATAAAATTATTTGCAAAGAATAACTTCGTGTGATCTTATAATATAAGCTGATTTTGTCATGTTCAAATGTTGTTGCTATCTTTATGTGCTGTGTGAGAAGTGTAATTATGTATATGCCTGTGATTCCACTTGTGTTTGATGTTAAGTTTTTGCTTGAAATATAATTTCACGTTTTGCAATGTCAGTGTATGAATAAGTTATAGTTACGCATTTATGTACAAGAGAAGAGAGTACCGCCCTTTATGTTTTATTCGCAGGCGGTAGCTTTGAGTGTCTTGTGTAACTGTTCACGGGTATAGCAGAGCGCCCTGCTACCCAGCATGCAGGCTTAGAGCCTCATGAGTGAATGCTTCCTATTTGGTTTCCTGTACTTTAGAGTTTGTTATACAGGATAGGAGAAAAATATTTAAATGAAATGGAAATATAGTAAAAGTAAAACTTCCAGTCACGGAAGGCCGTCGATGTGCTTAAGTTCGTGGCAAACGGGTTTTGTAGTCACTTTCCCTAGCTGTGGGTCTTGGAGACATTTGTCACCCATCTTACGCCTCCGCGGGGAGTTTTCTTTTTTACCACAGCCGCACTTAAGACACATCGGAGCCGAGATCGCGCACGGTAACTACCCGAACCATTATGGTCCGTAATCGTGGGTATTATTCGATTTACCGTGGCCGGCTAGCGTGGGTGCCGTTGGCCGTGAACTACCCCTGGCTGGCCACACCTTATGTTGGGGCTTAAAGTAGGTTCACAGTTACCGGCGAGCCGAACGCCGTAATGAGCTGCCATCGGCTATAGTCGGCCTTTATGATGACTTATAATCGGCTCATTACAGTTGGCTTTGAGGGCAGGCGCACAATGAGTTAACCCGCAGCAGAGGGATGCTGGAGCAAAAGTGTCTCATTGGCGAGTGCATAGAATCGTAGCGTACCTGTTAGGCCTAGTCCAGATGAGGCCGCGGTGCATCTTGAGTGGAGATGCCATAGGATTTTGTTCAACAGAAAGGGATAAAGCTTAACAAGCAGCCAAGATATGAAGGCACAAGGTAACAAGAGATAAGATTTTTAAAGTGGTTCGGCACGATAATGCCTACGTCCACCGTGTTAATACGCTTCATATGGGCGGTACGTGTTAAGCAAAGTATCGACGGAGGTGTCGGATGTTCCAAGCCCTCTGGAACACCACTCCGTCCACTGTTGACAAAATATAAGCTCCGTTGTTGTGAAGATCTTGATGAATTTCATATGGTCCGTCTACTGGTGCTTTCATGGTTAGGTAGCATGACAGGCTCAGCTATATCCGACCCCTGCCTGGCACCTCCCCCGTTGGGTTTGGTTCCAAGTGTTTCCTCAGGTCGGAATTCGGGCTGAGTCCGGGCTCGGCTCCTACCATGACCATTTCTTTATTAACCTCTTCGAAGAAGAAAGGTCATTGTTGTCTCACAGATCCTCCAGATTGGGACTCGGTCCATGATTCGGTGTTGCGGGAGGATCCGCATGAGGATAAGATCTCCCTCTTGTAAGCTGCGATGCTTGATTTTGGAGTTGCATTGTGCTGCCACTTTTTGCTTGTGGGCTTCTGCTTTTAAGTGTTGCATCGTTTCTCCTCTCCTCAATCAGATCCAAAGACATGAGGAGGAGTTCTTCGTTTTCTTCTGGGTTGCAGTGGGTCCCATGGTGAGATGGCGCTACAGTTTCAACTGGGGGCATGGCCTCCAATCTGTATGCCAAAGAGAAAGGAGTATGCCCCGTTGATGTTCTATGAGAGGTGCGGCAGGCCCAGGGTGCCGTAGGAAGTTCGTCCACCCAAGCGCCTTTTGACTTTTCAAGCTTCTTCTTGGTTAGGGTTTTGAGAATTCTGTTGACAGCTTTGACTTGTCCGTTTGCCTGAGGATAAGCTACAGATGAGAAGCTTTTGTGAATTATGTGCTCTTGGCATCGGTTGGTAAACTCTTTGTTGTCAAACTGGAGTCCGTTGTTTGATATGATCTTGAGTGGGACTCCGTACCTGCATAGAATATTTTTTGATCAAGAAGTTGATAATTTATGTAAGAAGTTGATAATTTATGCCAAAGATATTTTATTTTAAAGGGTCCGCTTCCACCCATTTGGTGAAATGATTAAAAACATCCTTCTAGCCATCCAGGACAAAGTTTAAAGCAAGGGAGGGGGGCAAGAGTCAAATCTCTGTCCTGGTTGATATAAACGCTTTCCTCCCTTCTTGCCCCCAGCGTTATCTCTAGAGTCATTTCTTCAAACGTCCTTTGTTGCAGCGGGAGTGTCGCCATGGGTAGTCTTAGCCTGTTGTCCTGACTGTCTTTTAGCGGTAGCGTTTTCAAGCCTCATATACTTCCCAGCTTCATGGAAGAAGTCAGGTAACGTAGCTGGTTTATCTTTTGTTAACCTCCTAGCAAACTTGGTATCCGGATGCACGCCACTACAAAGGGCCGTTAGGATAAGTTTCTCATTGGCATCTTGAACTGTTGCCGCTGCGGCGTTGAACCGTGTTAGATATTGTTGTAGCGTCTCTCCGGTTTTCTGTTTGACATTGGATAGAGAATAAGCATCCCTGGGTTGTTCCACATGGATGCGGAACTGGCTAATAAACCTTTCTTTTAACATCTCCCATGAGTTGATGGATCCTTGGGGTAGATGGCAGAACCAGGAGGTAGCTAGATCTGATAGGAATAGCGGAAAGCATTTACATAATACTCCTTCTGTTGCTCCACTCATGAGCATATGCTGGGTGTATCTCTGTAAATGTACGATAGGGTCGGAAGTTCCTTTGTAAGGTTCCATGGTTGGCATTTTCCATTCCCGGGGGGTAATGGCGGTTTCGATATTTCGGGTAAAGGGGCTGGTGACCCTAGCGCCTATCCCCCGGTCCCTTTGCTCGCGTTGGACACATTCTCTGAATAATCGTGCCATTCGTTCGTCAGAACTTGGAGCGGACAAAAATGAGCTTGGCTCTTCCCTGCGGGATCTATCTCGTCCGGATGACCTGTAGGGATGGTACAATCTATCACTTCTAGCATTATCCAGTGGTTCTCTTTGGCTGCTTGGATGCATGCTAGGACCAGCTACAGTTGCCCCCTGCCTTGATCTTCCCCTGTGGGGTTCTGTTTCGAGCACATCCATGGGGTCAACTTCGGGCTGGGTCCTAGCTCGGCTCCGTTCAGCGGGGTTTCTATGATTAGGTGGCATGACTGGCTCAGCTACATCCGACCCTCGCCTGGTGCCTCCCCCGTTGGGCTCGGCACCAAGGGCTTCCTCGAGTCGGGATTCGGGCTGAGTCCGGGCGCGGCCCCTATCATTGTTGTTTCTGTTGATAGCTTCTTCGAAGAGTGGAGACCTTTGTTGTCTCCGAGATCCTCCAGATTGAGACTCATCCCATGATTCAGTGTTGCGGTTGGATTCTTCAGCATCCCTTAAGCGTGACATAAGTTGGTCCACTAAAGCTTCTTGTTGGGATGTGAAGCGGTTGGTTACTTCAGCCACAACTCTGTCTAGATCTGCCCTAGTTATTGGTTGTTCGGTGGCAGGAGCTATCAGATTTGCCTGGTATCCATCTGGTGCTGCTGTTGAAATTGGATGATCCTCTTGATCTGGGGCTACTGGATCCGGAAGACTGCTAGTTGCGATGTTCTTTCCTTTGTTAACATCCTTCCGTTGCTTGGAAGGCATGATTTCTAAGCGACGAACGTCGTTATGAGGAAGAAGGTTGAGTGGGAGAAGCTGAAGCTTCGAGTTCAACTCTCAGTGAAAGCACCAAAAATGTTTGCACAAAAAATGGACAAACACCTCCAAGTCGTATTATTTTAGTTGAGTATGTGTGATTTTCAATGATTTTAGATGAGTATGTAAATATGAGAAAAGTAAGGGCTGAAATGTAAAAGACACGCAGATTTATAGTGGTTCGGCCAGAATGTGCCTACGTCCACTTTATATGTTATTATCTTTCTTCTTCCAGATTACAAGTACAATGCTTTGTATACAAGTGTATGAAAGTAGTTTGAAAGTTCCTTCCTTGCTTGAGCTCTCAAACTTGTCTGCCATTGTTGTACCCCTGCCCCTCTATTTATAGAGTGAGGTAGGGGGCAGGGGTCTTGGAAGTATATAGCTGCTAGCGGGCCTGGGCTGGAGCAATCTGGCCTGGTGGCATTCTGGTTCGGCGGAGCTTCATTCGGTCGTGCATGGAGATGAAGTGGAGAGGCTTTGGTTCGGCGTGATGGTAGAGAGTAGTGGTTGGTCCGGTGTGGGTTTGGACCGGCATGGTGTAGGAGGTGTGGACCGGTATTGGGAGTTGGTTCGGCGGTCACCTGGACCGGTAGTTGCTCGGAGCGGTAGCAGGACTTTTAGCTTTGCCGAATGGAGTGGAGGCCGGATGTGGTTGTACATGTTTGGTCCGGTGGTAGTGTTATGCCGAATGTCCTTGGGTTTGGAAGGCCGAATGAGCCTATGCCGAATGAGCCTCTGTATTTGGTATGCCGAATGATTCTCTGGTATAGGGAACGCCGAATGCACTTGTGCCAAAGGGGATGCCGAATGATTCTTGAGTACCATAGTATGTGGAGATGATGAAGATGCTCGCTGGTCTCGAACGTGCATGGAACCTGACGCTCCTTGGTCTCGAGGCCTTCTGGGCGAGAATTCGCCCAACACCAGTGACGGCTGAAAGCCGTCATAGCTGTAGAACTCACAGACACCTTCGTTTTGACTGGTTATGGCTCCCGTAACTCTAAACGAGCCAAGAGTTATGGCCCTCCGAAGAATCAATTTCCACAGGGTGCAACATCTGCGGTGCAAGGTGCAACATCCGTCCAAAATGACGAAACCGTGCCCTACGACCTTTAGAAATGGGTGCATGGATTTGAAACGGTGCAGTACCATGGTGCACCACTCTCCAGCGATGGTAAATCATTGACCAGCCACGGGGAACCCGTTTTACGGAAAAAATCCACGTGACGAAAAAACGAAGGGTAAAAAACTTCCATGACCCGATTGAGGTTCGGATATGATTTTTTGGGTATGAAACTAACCAGTGACAGCTGAAAGTCGTCATAGCTGTAGAACTCATAGACACCTTCGTTTTGACTGGTTATGGCTCCCGTAACTCTAAACGAGCCAAGAGTTATGGCCCTTCGAAGAATCGATTTCCAGAGGGTGCAACATCTGCGGTGCAAGGTGCAACATCCGTCCAAAATGACGAAACCGTGCCGTACGACCTTTAGAAAATAGGTGCATGGATTTGAAACGGTGCAGTACCATGGTGCACCACTCTCCAGCGATGGTAAATCATTGACCAGCCACGGGGATCCCGTTTTACAGAAAAATTCCACGTGACGAAAAAACGAAGGGTAAAAACTTCCTTGACCCGATTGAGGTTCGGATAGGATTTTTTGGGTATGAAACTAACCAGTGATGGCTGAAAGCTATCATAGCTGTAGAACTCACAGATACCTTCGTTTTGACTGGTTATGTCTCCCGTAACTCTAAACGAGCCAAGAGTTATGGCCCTCCGAATAATCGATATCCTTAGGGTGCAACATCTACGGTGCAAGGTGCAACATCCGTCCAAAATGACGAAACCATGTCGTACGACCTTTAGAAATGGGTGCCTGGATTTGAAACGGTGCAGTACCATGGTGCACCACTCTCCAGCGATGGTAAATCATTGACCAGCCACGGGGATCCCGTTTTACAGAAAAAATCCACATGACGAAAAAACGAAGGGTAAAAAACTTCCATGAACCGATTGAGGTTCGGATAGGATTTTTTGGGTATGAAACTAACTAGTGACGGCTGAAAGCCATCAAAGCTGTAGAACTCACAGATACCTTCGTTTCGATAGGTTATGGGTCCCGTAACTCTAAACGAGCCAAGAGTTATGGCCCTCCGAATAATCGATATCCAAAGGGTGCAACATCTGCGGTGCAAGGTGCAACATCCGTCCAAAATGACGAAATCGTGCCGTACGACCTTTAGAAATGGGTGCAGGGATTTGAAACGGTGCAGTACCATGGTGCACCACTCTCCAGCGGTGGTAAATCATTGACCAGCCACGGGGATCCCGTTTTACAGAAAAAATCCGCGTGACGAAAAAACGAAGGGTAAAAAACTTCCATGACCCGATTGAGGTTCGGATAGGATTTTTTGGGTATGAAACTAACCAGTGACGGCTGAAAGCTGTCATAGCTGTAGAACTCACAGATACCTTCATTTTGACTGGTTATGGCTCCCGTAACTCTAAACGAGCCATGAGTTATGGCCCTCCGAAGAATCGATATCCATAGGGTGCAACATCTACGGTGCAAGGTGCAACATCCGTCCAAAATGACGAAACCATGCCGTACGACCTTTAGAAATGAATGCATGGGTTTGGAACGGTGCAGTACCATAGTGCACCACTCTCCAGCGATGGTAAATCATTGACCAGCCACAGGGATCCCGTTTTATAGAAAAAATCCACGTGACGAAAAAACGAAGGGTAAAAAACTTCCATGACCCGATTGAGGTTCGGATAGGATTTTTTTGGTATGAAACTAACCAGTGACGGCTGAAAGCCGTCATAGCTGTAGAACTCACTGATACCTTCGTTTTGACTGGTTATGGCTCCCGTAACTCTAAACGAGCCAAGAGTTATGGCCCTCCGAAGAATCGATTTCCACGGGGTGCAACATCTGCGGTGCAAGGTGCAACATCCGTCCAAAATGACGAAACCGTGCCGTACGACCTTTGGAAATGGGTGCATGGATTTGAAACGGTGCAGTACCATGGTGCACCACTCTCCAGTGATGGTAAATCATTGACCAGCCACGGGGATTCCGTTTTACAGAAAAATTCCACGTGACGAAAAAACGAAGGGTAAAAACTTCCTTGACCCGATTGAGGTTCGGATAGGATTTTTTGGGTATGAAACTAACCAGTGACGGCTGAATGCCGTCATAGTTGTAGAACTCACAGACACCTTCGTTTCGACAGGTTATGGGTCCCGTAACTCTAAACGAGCCAAGAGTTATGGCCCTCCGAATAATCGATATCAAAAGGGTGCAACATATGCGGTGCAAGGTGCAACATCCATCCAAAATGACGAAATCGTGCCGTACGACCTTTAGAAATGGGTGCAGGGATTTGAAACGGTGCAGTACCATGGTGCACCGCTCTCCAGCGGTGGTAAATCATTGACCAGCCAAGGGAATCCCGTTTTACAGAAAAAATCCACGTGACGAAAAAACGAAGGGTAAAAAACTTCCATGACCGGATTGAGGTTCGGATAGGATTTTTTGGGTATGAAACTAACCAATGATGGCTGAAAGCATTCATAGCCGTAGAACTCACAGATATCTTCGTTTTGACTGGTTATGGCTCCCGGAACTCTAAACAAGCCGTGAGTTATGGCCCTCCGAAGAATCGATATCCATAGGGTGCAACATCTACGGTGCAAGGTGCAACATCCGTCCAAAATGACGAAACCGTGCCGTACGACCTTTAGAAATGGATGCATGGATTTGAAACGGTGCAGTACCATGGTGCACCACTCTCCAGCGATGGTAAATCATTGACCAGCCACGGAGATCCCGTTTTACAGAAAAACTCCACGTGACGAAAAAACGAAGGGTAAAAAACATCCATGACCCGATTGAGGTTCGGATAGGATTTTTTGGTATGAAACTAACCAGTGACGGCTGAAAGCCGTCATAGCTGTAGAATGCACAGATACCTTCGTTTTGACTGGTTATGGCTCCCGTAACTCTTAACGAGCCAAGAGTTATGGCCCTCCGAAGAATCGATTTCCACAGGGTGCAACATCTGCGGTGCAAGGTGCAACATCCGTCCAAAATGGCAAAACCATGCCGTACGACCTTTAGAAATGGGTGCATGGATTTGAAACGGTGCAGTACCATGGTGCACCACTATCCAGTGATGGTAAATCATTGACCAGCCATGGGGATCCCGTTTTACAGAAAAATTCCACGTGACGAAAAAACAAAGGGTAAAAACTTCCTTGACCCGATTGAGGTTCGGATAGGATTTTTTGGGTATGAAACTAACCAGTGATGGCTGAAAGCTGTCATAGCTATAGAACTCACAGATACCTTCGTTTTGACTGGTTATGGCTCCCGTAACTCTAAACGAGCCAAGAGTTATGGCCCTCCGAATAATCGATATCCTTAGGGTGCAACATCAACGGTGCAAGGTGCTACATCCGTCCAAAATGACGAAACCGTGTCGTACGACCTTTAGAAATGGGTGCATGGATTTGAATCGGTGCAGTACCATGGTGCACCACTCTCCAGCGATGGTAAATCATTGACCAGCCACGGGGATCCCGTTTTACAGAAAAAATCCACGTGACGAAAAAACGAAGGGTAAAAAACTTCCATGACCCGATTGAGGTTCGGATAGGATTTTTTGGGTATGAAACTAACCAGTGACGGCTGAAAGCCATCATAGCTGTAGAACTCACAGATACCTTCGTTTCGATAGGTTATTGGTCCCGTAACTCTAAACAAGCCAAGAGTTATGGCCCTCCGAATAATCGATATCCAAAGGGTGCAACATCTGCGGTGCAAGGTGCAACGTCCGTCCAAAATGACGAAATCGTGCCGTACGACCTTTAGAAATGGGTGCAGGGATTTGAAACGGTGCAGTACCATGGTGCACCATTATCCAGCGGTGGTAAATCATTGACCAGCCACGGGGATCCCGTTTTACAGAAAAAATCCACGTGACGAAAAAACGAAGGGTAAAAAACTTCCATGACCCGATTGAGGTTCGGATAGGATTTTTTGGGTATGAAACTAACCAGTGACGGCTGAAAGCTGTCATAGCTGAAGAACTCACAGATACCTTCATTTTGACTGGTTATGGCTCCCGTAACTCTAAACGAGCCATGAGTTATGGCCCTCCGAAGAATCGATATCCATAGGGTGCAACATCTACGGTGCAAGGTGCAACATCCGTCCAAAATGACGAAACCGTGCCGTACGACCTTTAGAAATGGATGCACGGATTTGAAATGGTGCAGTACCATGGTGCTCCACTCTCCAGCGATGGTAACTCATTGACCGGCCACAGGGATCCCGTTTTACAGAAAAAATCCACGTGACGAAAAAAACGAAGGGTAAAAAACTTCCATGACCCGACTGAGGTTAGGATAGGATTTTTTGGGTATGAAACTAACCAGTGACGGCTAAAAGCCGTCATTGCTGTAGAACTCACAGATACCTTCGTTTTGACTGGTTATGGCTCCCGTAACTCTAAACGAGCCAAGAGTTATGGCCCTCCGAAGAATCGATTTCCACAGGGTGCAACATCTGCGGTGCAAGGTGCAACATCCGTCCAAAATGACGAAACCGTGCCGTACGTCCTTTAGAAATGGGTGCATGGATTTGAAACGGTGCAGTCCCATGGTGCACCACTCTCCAGCGATGGTAAATCATTGACCAGCCACGGGGATCCCGTTTTACAGAAAAATTCCACGTGACGAAAAAATGAAGGGTAAAAACTTCCTTGACTCGATTGAGGTTCGGATAGGATTTTTTGGGTATGAAACTAACCAGTGACGGCTGAAAGCCGTCATAGCTATAGAACTCACAGATACCTTCGTTTCGACAGGTTATGGGTCCCGTAACTCTAAACGAGCCAAGAGTTATGGCCCTCCGAATAATCGATATCCAAAGGGTGCAACATCAGCGGTGCAAGGTGCAACATCCGTCCAAAATGACGAAATCGTGCCGTACGACCTTTAGAAATGGGTGCAGGGATTTGAAACGGTGCAGTACCATGGTGCACCACTCTCCAGCGGTGGTAAATCATTGACCAGCCAAGGGGATCCCGTTTTACAGAAAAAATCCACGTGACGAAAAAAAGAAGGGTAAAAAACTTCCATGACCGGATTGAGGTTCGGATAGGATTTTTTGGGTATGAAACTAACCAGTGACGGCTGAAAGCAATCATAGCTGTAGAACTCACAGATACCTTCGTTTTGACTGGTTATGGCTCCCGTAACTCTAAACGAGCCATGAGTTATGGCCCTCCGAAGAATCGATATCCATTGGGTGTAACATCTACGGTGCAAGGTGCAAAATCCGTCAAAAATGACGAAACCGTGCCATAAGACCTTTAGAAATGGATGCATGGATATGAAACGGTGCAGTACCATGGTGCACCACTCTCCAGCGATGGTAAATCATTGACCAGCCACGGGGATCCCGTTTTACAGAAAAAATCCACGTGACGAAAAAACGAAGGGTAAAAAACTTCCATGACCCGATTGAGGTTCGGATAGGAATTTTTGGGTATGAAACTAACCAGTGACGGCTGAAAGCCGTCATAGCTGTAGAACTCACAGATACCTTCGTTTTGACTGGTTATGGCTCCGTAACTCTAAATGAGCCAAGAGTTACATCCGTCCAAAATGACGAAACCGTGCCGTACGACCTTTAGAAATGGGTGCATGGATTTGAAACGGTGCAGTACCATGGTGCACCACTCTCCAGCGATGGTAAATCATTGACCAGCCACGGGGATCCCGTTTTACAGAAAAATTCCACGTGACGTAAAAACGAAGGGTAAAAACTTCCTTGACCCGATTGAGGTTCGGATAGGATTTTTTGGGTATGAAACTAACCAGTGATGGCTGAAAGCTGTCTGAGCTGTAGAACTCACAGATACCTTCGTTTTGACTGGTTATGGCTCCTGTAACTCTAAACGAGCCAAGAGTTATGGCCCTCCGAATAATCGATATCCTTAGGGTGCAACATCTACGTTGCAAGGTGCAACATCCGTCCAAAATGACGAAACCGTGTCGTACGACCTTTAGAAATGGGTGCATGGATTTGAAACGATGCAGTACCATGGTGCACCACTCTCCAGCGATGGTAAATCATTGACCAGCCACGGGGATCCCGTTTTACAGAAAAAATCCACGTGACGAAAAAACGAAGGGTAAAAAACTTCCATGACCCGATTGAGGTTCGGATAGGATTTTTTGGGTATGAAACTAACCAGTGACGGCTGAAAGCCGTCATAGCTGTAGAACTCACAGATACCTTCGCTTCGATAGGTTATGGGTCCCGTAACTCAAAACGAGCCAAGAGTTATGGCCCTCCGAATAATCGATATCCAAAGGGTGCAACATCTGCGGAAAAATGACGAAATTGTGCCGTACGACCTTTAGAAATGGGTGCAGGGATTTGAAACGGTGCAGTACCATGGTGCACCACTCTCCGGCGGTGGTAAATCATTGACCAGCCACGGGGATCCCGTTTTACAGAAAAAATCCACGTGACGAAAAAACGAAGGGTAAAAAACTTCCATGACCCGACTGAGGTTCGGATAGGATTTTTTGGGTATGAAACTAACCAGTGACGGCTGAAAGCTGTCATAGCTGTAGAACTCATAGATACCTTCATTTTGTCTGGTTATGGCTCACGTAACTCTAAACGAGCCATGAGTTATGGCCCTCCGAAGAATCGATATCCATAGGGTGCAACATCTACGGTGCAAGGTGCAACATCCGTCCAAAATGACGAAACCATGCCGTACGACCTTTAAAAATGGATGCATGGATTTGAAACGGTGCAGTACCATGGTGCACTACTCTCCAGCGATGGTAAATCATTGACGAGGCACAGGGATCCCGTTTTACAGAAAAAATCCACGTGACGAAAAAACGAAGGGTAAAAAACTTCCATGACCCGATTGATGTTCGGATAGGATTTTTTGGGTATGAAACTAACCAGTGACGGATGAAAGCCGTCATAGCTGTAGAACTCATAGATACCTTCGTTTTGACTGGTTATGGCTCCCGTAACTCTAAACGAGCCAAGTGTTATGGCCCTCCGAAGAATCGATTTCCACAGGGTGCAACATCTGCGGTGCAAGGTGCAACATCCGTCCAAAATGACGAAACCGTGCCGCACGACCTTTAGAAATGGGTGCATGGATTTGAAACGGTGCAGTACCATGGTGCACCACTCTCCAGCGATGGTAAATCATTGACCAGCCACGGGGATCCCGTTTTACAGAAAAATTCCACGTGACGAAAAAACGAAGGGTAAAAACTTCCTTGACCCGATTGAGGTTCGGATAGGATTTTTTGGGTATGAAACTAACCAGTGACGGCTGAAAGCCGTCATAGCTGTAGAACTCATAGATACCTTCGTTTCGACAGGTTATGGGTCCCGTAACTCTAAACGAGCCAAGAGTTATGGCCCTCCGAATAATTGATATCCAAAGGGTGCAACATCCGCGGTGCAAGGTGCAACATCCGTCCAAAATGACGAAATCGTGTCGTACGACCTTTAGAAATGGGTGTAGGGATTTGAAACGGTGCAGTACCATGGTGCACCACTCTCCAGCGGTGGTAAATCATTGACCAGCCACGGGGATCCCGTTTTACAGAAAAAATCCACGTGACGAAAAAACGAAGGGTAAAAAACTTCCATGACCCGATTGAGGTTCGGATAGGATTTTTTGGGTATGAAACTAACCAGTGACGGCTGAAAGCAGTCATAGCTGTAGAACTCACAGATACCTTCGTTTTGACTGGTTATGGCTCCCGTAACTCTAAACGAGCCATGAGTTATGGCCCTCCGAAGAATCGATATCCATAGGGTGCAACATCTACGGTGCAAGGTGCAACATCCGTCCAAAATGACGAAACCGTGCCGTATGTCCTTTAGAAATGGATGCATGGATTTGAAACGGTGCAGTACCATGGTGCACCACTCTCCAACGATGGTAAATCATTGACCAGCCACGGGGATCCTGTTTTACAGAAAAAATCCACGTGACGAAAAAACGAAGGGTAAAAAACTTCTATGACCCGATTGAGGTTCGGATAGGATTTTTTGGGTATGAAACTAACCAGTGACGGCTGAAAGCCGTCATAGCTGTAGAACTCACAGATACCTTCGTTTTGACTGGTTATGGCTCCCGTAACTCTAAACGAGCCAAGAGTTATGGCCCTCCGAAAAATCGATTTCCACAGGGTGCAACATCTGCGGTGCAAGGTGCAACATCCGTCCAAAATAACTAAACCGTGCCGTACGACCTTTAGAAATGGGTGCATGGATTTGAAACGGTGCAGTACCATGGTGCACCACTCTCCAGCGATGGTAAATCATTGACCAGCCACGGGGATCCCGTTTTACAGAAAAATTCCACGTGACGAAAAAATGAAGGGTAAAAACTTCCATGACCCGATTGAGGTTCGGATAGGATTTTTTGGGCATGAAACTAACCAGTGATGGCTGAAAGCCGTCATAGCGGTAGAACTCACAGATACCTTCGTTTTGACTGGTTATGGCTCCCGTATCTCTAAACGAGCGAAGAGTTATGGCCCTCCGAAGAATCGATTTCCACAGGGTGCAACATCTACGTTGCATGGTGCAACATCCGTCCAAAATGACGAAACCGTGCCGTACGACCTTTAGAAATGGGTGCATGGATTTGAAATGGTGCAGTACCATCGTGCACCACTCTCCAGCGATGGTAAATCATTGACCAGCCACGGGGATCCCGTTTTACAGAAAAAACCCACGTGACGAAAAAACGAAGGGTAAAAAACTTCCTTGACCCGATTGAGGTTCGGATAGGATTTTTTGGGTATGAAACTAACCACTGACGGTTGAAAGCTGTCATAGCCGTAGAACTCACAGATACATTCGTTTTGACTGGTTATGGCTCCCGTAACTCTAAACGAGCCAAGAGTTATGGCCCTCCGAATAATCGATATCCATAGGGTGCAACATCTACGGTGCAAGTTGCAACATCCGTCCAAAATGACGAAACCGTGCCGTACGACCTTTAGAAATGGATGCATGGATTTGAAATGGTGCAGTACCATGGTGCTCCACTCTCTAGCGATGGTAAATCATAGACCAGCCAAGGGGATCCCGTTTTACAGAAAAAATCCACGTGACGAAAAAATGAAGGGTAAAAAACTTCCTTGACCCGATTGAGGTTCGGATAGGATTTTTTGGTTATGAAACTAACCGATGACTGAAGAAAGATGTCATAGCTGTAGAACTCACAGATACCTTCGTTTTGACTGGTTATGGCTCCCGTAACTCTAAACGAGCCAAGAGTTATGACCCTCCGAATAATAGATATCCATAGGGTGCAACATCTACGGCGCAAGGTGCAACATCCGTCCAAAATGACGATACCGTGCCGTACGACCTTTAGAAATGGGTGCATGGATTTGAAACGGTGCAGTACCATGGTGCACCACTCTCCAGCGATGGAAAATCGTTGACCAGCCACGGGGATCCCGTTTTACAGAAAAAATCCGCGTGACGAAAAAACGAAGGGTAAAAAACTTCCATGACCCGATTGAGGTTCGGATAGGATTTTTTGGGTATGAAACTAACCAGTGACGGCTGAAAGCCGTCATAGCTGTAGAACTCACAGATACCTTCGTTTTGACTGGTTATGGCTCCCGTAACTTTAAACGAGCCAAGAGTTATGGCCCTTCGAATAATCGATATCCAAAGGGTGCAACATCTGCGGTGCAAGGTGCAACATCCGTCCAAAATGACGAAACCGTGCCGTACGACATTTAGAAATGGGTGCATGGATTTGAAACGGTGCAGTACCATGGTGCACCACTCTCCAGCGATGGTAAATCATTGACCAGCCACGGGGATCCCGTTTTACAGAAAAAATCCACGTGACGAAAAAACGAAGGGTAAAAAACTTCCATGACCCGATTGAGGTTCGGATAGGATTTTTTGGGCATGAAACTAACCAGTGATGGCTGAAAGCTGTCATAGCTGTAGAACTCACAGATACCTTCGTTTTGACTGGTTATGGATCCCGTAACTCTAAACGAGCCAAGAGTTATGGCCCTCCGAAGAATCGATATCCATAGGGTGCAACATCTATGGTGCAAGGTGCAACATCCGTCCAAAATGACGAAACCGTGCCGTACGACCTTTAGAAATGGGTGCATGGATTTGAAACGGTGCAGTACCATGGTGCACCACTCTCAAGCGATGGTAAATCATTGACCGGCCATGGGGATCCCGTTTTACAGAAAAAATCCACGTGACGAAAAAACGAAGGGTAAAAAACTTCCATGACCCGATTGAGGTTCGGATAGGATTTTTTGGGTATGAAACTAACCAGTGACGGCTGAAAGCCGTCATAGCTGTAGAACTCACAGATACCTTCGTTTTGACTGGTTATGGCTCTCGTAACTCTAAACGAGCCAAGAGTTATGGCCCTCCGAAGAACCGATATCCACAGGGTTACCAGCCACGGGGATCCCGTTTTACAGAAAAAACCCACGTGACGAAAAAACGAAGGGTAAAAAACGTCCTTGACCCGATTGAGGTTCGGATAGGATTTTTTGGGTATGAAACTAACCAGTGACGGCTGAAAGCTGTCATAGCCGTAGAACTCACAGATACCTTCATTTTGACTGGTTATGGCTCCCGTAACTCTAAACGAGCCAAGAGTTATGGCCCTCCGAATAATCGATATCCACAGGGTGCAACATCTACGGTGCATGGTGCAACATCCGTCCAAAATGACGAAACCGTGTCGTACGACCTTTAGAAATGGGTGCATGGATTTGAAACGGTGCAGTACCATGGTGCACCACTCTCCAGCGATGGTAAATCATAGACCAGACACGGGGATCCCGTTTTACAGAAAAAATCCACGCGACGAAAAAACGAAGGGTAAAAAACTTCCATGACCCGATTGAGGTTCGGATAGGATTTTTTGCGTATGAAACTAACCGGTGACGGCCGAAAGCTATCATAGCTGTAGAACTCACAGATACCTTCGTTTTGACTTGTTATGACTCCCATAACTCTAAACGAGCCAAGAGTTATGGCCCTCCGAACAATCGATATCCATAGGGTGCAACATCTACGGTGCAAGGTGCAACATCCGTCCAAAATGACGAAACAATGTCGTACGACCTTTAGAAATGGTTGCACGGATTTGAAACGGTGCAGTACCATGGTGCACCACTCTCCAGCGATGGTAAATCATAGACCAGCCACGGGATCCTGTTTTACAGAAAAAATCCACGTGACGAAAAAACGAAGGGTAAAAATCTTCCTTGACCCGATTGAGGTTCGGATAGTATTTTTTGGGTATGAAACTAACCAGTGACGGCTTAAAGCTGTCATAGCTGTAGAACACATAGATACCTTCGTTTGACTGGTAATAGCTACCGTAACTCTAAACGAGCCAAGAGTTATGGCCCTCCGAATAATCGATATCCACAGGGTGCAACATCTATGGTGCAAGGTGCAACATCCGTCCAAAATGACGAAACCGTGCCGTATGACCTTTAGAAATGGGTGCATGGATTTGAAACGGTGCAGTACCATGGCGCACCACTCTCCAGCGATGGTAAATCATTGACCAGCCACGGGGATCCCGTTTTACAGAAAAAATCCACGTGACGAAAAAACGTAGGGTAAAAAACTTCCATGACCCGATTGAGGTTCGGATAGGATTTTTTGGGTATGAAACTAACCAGTGATGGCTGAAAGTTGTCATAACTGTAGAACTCACAGATACCTTCGTTTTGACTGGTTATGGCTCCCGTAATTCTGCACGAGCCAAGAGTTATGGCCCTCCGAAGAATCAATTTCCACAGGGTGCAACATCTGTGGTGCAAGGTGCAACATCCGTCCAAAATGATGAAACCGTGTCGTACGACCTTTAGAAATGGGTGCATGGATTTGAAACGGTGCAGTACCATGGTGCACCACTCTCCAACGATGGTAAATCATTGACCAGCCACGGGGATCCCGTTTTTACAGAAAAAATCCACGTGACGAAAAAACGAAGGGTAAAAAACTTCCATGACCCGATTGAGGTTCGGATAGGATTTTTTCGGTATGAAACTAACCATTGACGGCTGAAAGCAGTCATAGCTGTAGAACTCGCAGATAGCTTTGTTTTGACTGGTTATGGCTCCCGTAACTCTAAACGAGCCAAGAGTTTTGGCCCTCCGAAGAATCGATATCCACAGGGTGCAACATCTACGGTGCAGGGTGCAACATCTGTCCAAAATGACGAAACAGTGCCGTACGACCTTTAGAAATGAGTGCATGGATTTGAAACATTGCAGTACCATGGTGCACCACTCTCCAGCGATGGTAAATCATAGACCAGCCACGGGGATCTCGTTTTACAGAAAAAATCCATGTGACGAAAAAATGAAGGGTAAAAAACTTCCTTGACCCGATTGAGGTTCGGATAGGATTTTTTGGGTATGAAACTAACCAGTGACAGCTGAAAGCTGCCACAGCTGTAGAACTCACAGATACCTTCGTTTTGACTGGTTATGGCTCCCGAACTCTAAACGAGCCAAGAGTTATAGCCCTCCGAAGAATCGATATCCACAGGGTGCAACATCTACGGTGCAAGGTGCAACATCCGTCCAAAATGACGAAACAGTGTCGTACGACCTTTAGAAATGAGTGCATGGATTTGAAACATTGCAGTACCACGGTGCACCACTCTCCAGCGATGGTAAACCATAGAAAAGCCACGGGGATACCGTTTTACCGAAAAAAATCCACGTGACGAAAAAACGAAGGGTAAAAAACTTCCTTGACCCGATTGAGGTTCGGATAGGATTTTTTTGGTATGAATCTAACCAGTGACGGCGGAAAGCTGTCATAGCTGTAGAACTCACAGATACCTTCGTTTTGACTGGTTATGGCTCCCGTAACTCTAAACGAGCCAAGAGTTATGGCCCCCGAATAATAGATATCCATAGGGTGCAACATCTACGGCGCAACGTGCAACATTCGTCCAAAATGACGAAACCGTGTCGTACGACCTTTAGAAATGGGTGCAAGGATTTGAAACGGTGCAGTACCATGGTGCACCACTCTCCAACGATGGTAATTCATTGACCAGCCACGGGTATCCCGTTTTACAGAAAAAATCCACGTGACGAAAAAACGAAGGGTAAAAAACTTCCATGACCCGATTGAGGTTCGGATAGGATTTTTTGGGTATGAAACTAACCAGTGACGGCTGAAAGCCGTCATAGCTGTAGAACTCACAGATACCTTCGTTTTGACTGGTTATGGCTCCCTATCTCTAAACAAGCCAAGAGTTATGGCCCTCCGAAGAATCGATTTCCACAGGGTGCAACATCTGCGGTGCAAGGTACAACATCCGTCCAAAATGACGTAACAGTGCCGTACGACCTTTAGAAATGGGTGCATGGATTTGAAATGATGCAGTACTATGGTGCACCACTCTCCAGCGATGGTAAATCATAGACCAGCCACGGTGATGCCGTTTTACAGAAAAATCCACGTGACGAAAAAACGAAGGGTAAAAAACTTCCTTGACCCGATTGAGGTTCGGATAGGAATTTTTGGGTATGAATCTAACCAGTGACGGCTGAAAGCCGCCATAGCTGTAGAAGTCACAAATACCTTCGTTATGACTGGTTATGGCTCCCGTAACTCTAAATGAGCCAAGAGTTATGGCCCTCCGAAGAATCGATATCCACAGGGTGCAACATCTACGGTGCAAGGTGCAACATCCGTCCAAAATGACGAAACATTGCCGTACGACTTTTGGAAATGAGTGCATGGATTTGAAACATTGCAGTACCATGGTGCACCACTCTCAGCGATGGTAAATCATAGACCAGCCACGGGGATCCCGTTTTACAGAAAAAATCCATGTGACGAAAAAACGAAGGGTAAAAATCTTCCTTGACCCGATTGAGATTCGGATAGGATTTTTGGGTATGAAACTAACCAGTGACGGCTTAAAGCTGTCATAGCTGTAGAACACACAGATACCTTCGTTTGACTGGTAATGGCTCCCGTAACTCTAAACGAGCCAAGAGTTATGGCCCTCCGAATAAACGATATCCACAGGGTGCAACATCTACGGTGCAAGGTGCAACATCCGTCCAAAATGACGAAACCGTGCCGTACGACCTTTAGAAATGGGTGCAAGGATTTGAAATGGTGCAGTACCATGGTGCACCACTCTCCAGCGATGGTAAATCATTGACCAGCCACGAGGATCCCGTTTTACAGAAAAAATCCACGTGATGAAAAAACGAAGGGTAAAAAACTTCCATGACCTAATAGAGGTTCGGATAGGATTTTTTGGGTATGAAACTAACTAGTGACGGCTGAAAGCATTCATAGCTGTAGAACTCACAGATACCTTCGTTTTGACTGGTTAAGGCTCCCGTAACTCTAAACGAGCCAAGAGTTATGGCCCTCCGAAGAATCGATATCCACGGGGTGCAACATCTGCGGTGCAAGGTGCAACATCCGTCCAAAATGACGAAACCGTGTCGTACGACCTTTAGAAATGGGTGCATGGATTTGAAACGGTGCAGTACCATGGTGCACCACTCTCCAGCGATGGAAAATCATTGACCAGCCACGGGGATCCCATTTTTACAGAAAAAATCCACGTGACGAAAAAACGAAGGGTAAAAAACTTCCATGACCCGATTGAGGTTCGGATAGGATTTTTTCAGTATGAAACTAACCAGTGACGGCTGAAAGTAGTCATAGCTGTAGAACTCGCAGATAGCTTCGTTTTGACTGGTTATGGCTCCCGTAACTCTAAACGAGCTAAGAGTTATGGCCCTCCGAAGAATCGATTTCCACAGGGTGCAGCATCTACGGTGCAAGGTGCAACATCCGTCCAAAATGACGAAACCGTATCGTACGACCTTTAGAAATGAGTGCATGGATTTGAAACATTGCAGTACCATGGTGCACCACTCTCCAGCGATGGTAAATCATAGACCAGCCACGGGGATCTCGTTTTACAGAAAAAATCCATGTGACGAAAAAACGAAGGGTAAAAAACTTCCTTGACCCGATTGAGGTTCGGATAGGATTTTTTGGGTATGAAACTAACCAGTGACGGCTGAATGCTGCCATAGCTGTAGAACTCATAGATACCTTCGTTTTGACTGGTTATGGCTCCCGTAACTCTAAACGAGCCAAGAGTTATAGCCCTCCGAAGAATCGACATCCACAGGGTGCAACATCTACGGTGCAAGGTGCAACATCCGTCCAAAATGACGAAACAGTGTCGTACGACCTTTAGAAATGAGTGCATGGATTTGAAACATTGCTGTACCACGGTGCACCACTCTCCAGCGATGGTAAACCATAGACAGGCCACAGGGATACCGTTTTACAGAAAAAATCCACGTGACGAAAAAACGAAGGGTAAAAAACTTCCTTGACCCGATTGAGGTTCGGATAGGATTTTTTTGGTATGAATCTAACCAGTGACGGCGGAAAGCTGTCATAGCTGTAGAACTCACAGATACCTTCGTTTTGACTGGTTGTGGCTCCCGTACCTCTAAACGAGCCAAGATTATGGCCCCCGAATAATAGATATCCAAAGGGTGCAACATCTACGGCGCAAGGTGCAACATCCGTCCAAAATGACGAAACCGTGTCGTACGACCTTTAGAAATGGGTTCAAGGATTTGAAACGGTGCAGTACCATTGTGCACCACTCTCCAGCTATGGTAAATCATTGACCAGCCACGGGGATCCCGTTTTACAGAAAAAATCCACGTGACGAAAAAACGAAGGGTAAAAAACTTCCATGACCCGATTGAGGTTCGGATAGGATTTTTTGGGTATGAAACTAACCAGTGACGGCTGAAAGCCATCATAGCTGTAGAACTCACAGATACCTTAGTTTTGACTGGTTATGGCTCCCTATCTCTAAACAAGCCAAGAGTTATGGCCCTCCGAATAATCGATTTCCACAGGGTGCAACATCTGCGGTGCAAGGTACAACATCCGTCCAAAATGACGTAACAGTGCCGTACGACCTTTAGAAATTGGTGCATGGATTTGAAATGATGCAGTACTATGGTGCACCACTCTCCAGCGATGGTAAATCATAGACCAGCCACGGTGATGCCGTTTTACAGAAAAATCCACGTGACGAAAAAACGAAGGGTAAAAAACTTCCTTGACCCGATTGAGGTTCGGATAGGAATTTTTGGGTATGAAACTAACCAGTGACGGCTGAAAGCTGCCATAGCTGTAGAACTCACAAATACCTTCGTTATGACTGGTTATGGCTCCCGTAACTCTAAACGAGCCAAGAGTTATGGCCCTCCGAAGAATCGATATCCACAGGGTGCAACATCTACGGTGCAAGGTGCAACATCCGTCCAAAATGACGAAACATTGCCGTGCGACCTTTGGAAATGAGTGCATGGATTTGAAACATTGCAGTACCATGGTGCACCACTCTCAGCGATGGTAAATCATAGACCAGCCACGGGGATCCCGTTTTACAGAAAAAATCCACGTGACGAAAAAACGAAGGGTAAAAATCTTCCTTGACCCGATTGAGATTCGGAGAGGATTTTTTGGGTATGAAACTAACCAGTGACGGCTTAAAGCTGTCATAGTTGTAGAACACACAGATACCTTCGTTTGACTGGTAATGGCTCCCGTAACTCTAAACGAGCCAAGAGTTATGGCCCTCCGAATAAACGATATACACAGGGTGCAACATCTACGGTGCAAGGTGCAACATCCGTCCAAAATGACGAAACCGTGCCGTACGACCTTTAGAAATGGGTGCATGGATTTGAAATGGTGCAGTACCATGGTGCACCACTCTCCAGGGATGGTAAATCATTGACCAGCCACGAGGATCCCGTTTTACAGAAAAAATCCACGTGATGAAAAAACGAAGGGTAAAACACATCCATGACCAAATTGAGGTTCGGATAGGATTTTTTGGGTATGAAACTAACTAGTGACGGCTGAAAGCATTCATAGCTGTAGAACTCACAGATACCTTCGTTTTGACTGGTTATGGCTCCCGTAACACTAAACGAGCCAATAGTTATGGCCCTCCGAAGAATCGATTTCCACTGGGTGCAACATCTATGGTGCAAGGTGCAACATCCGTCCAAAATGACGAAACCGTGTCGTACGACCTTTAGAAATGGGTGCATGGATTTGAAACGGTGCAGTACCGTAGTGCACCACTCTCCAGCGATGGTAAATCATTGACCAGCCACGGAGATCCCCTTTTTACAGAAAAAATCCACATGACGAAAAAACGAAGGGTAAAAAACTTCAATGACCCGATTGAGGTTCGGATTGGATTTTTTGGGTATGAAACTAACCAGTGACGGCTGAAAGCTGCCATAGCTGTAGAACTCACAGATACCTTCGTTTTGACTGGTTATGGCTCCCGTAACTCTAAACGAGCCAAGAGTTATGGCCCTCCGAAGAATCGATATCCACAAGGTGCAACATTTACGGTGCAAGGTGCAACATCCGTCCAAAATGACGAAACAATGCCGTACGACCTTTAGAAATGAGTGCATGGATTTGAAACATTGCAGTACCATGGTGTACCACACTCCAGCGATGGTAAATCATAGACCAGCCACGGGGATCCCGTTTTACAGAAAAAATCCACGTGACGAAAAAACGAAGGGTAAAAAACTTCCTTGACCCGATTGAGGTTCGGATAGGATTTTTTGGGTATGAAACTAACCCGTGACGGCTGAAAGCCGTCGTAGCTGTAGAACTCACAGATACCTTGGTTTTGACTGGTTATGGCTCCCGTAACTCTAAACGAGCCAAGAGTTATGGCCCTCCGAAGAATCGATATCCACAGGGTGCAACATTTACGGTGCAAGGTGCAACATCCGTCCAAAATGATGAAACAGTGCTGTACGACCTTTAGAAATGAGTGCATGGATTTGAAACATTGCAGTACCATGGTGTACCACTCTCCAACAATGGTAAATCATAGACCAGCCACGGGGATCCCGTTTTACAGAAAAAATCCACGTGACGAAAAAACGAAGGGTAAAAAACTTCCTTGACCCGATTGAGGTTCGGATAGGATTTTTTGGGTATGAAACTAACCAGTGACGGCTGAATGCCGTCATCGCTGTAGAACTCACAGATACCTTCGTTTTGACTGGTTATGGCTCCCGTAACTCTAAATGAGCCAAGAGTTATGGCCCTCCGATGAATCGATATCCATAGGGTGCAACATCTACGGTGCAAGGTGCAACATCCGTCCAAAATGACAAAACCGTGCCGTACGACCTTTAGAAATGGATGCATGGATTTGAAACGGTGCGGTACCATGGTGCACTACTCTCCAGCGATGGTAAATCATTGACCAGCCACGGGGATCCCGTTTTACAGAAAAAATCCACATGACGAAAAAATCCCGTATGATCAAACTCTGAGGCGAACTGTCCCTCGTTTTCGATCGATCTTTTGGTATCGCGGCTTTGCCGAAAAGCAGGATAACATTTTGCCCCCCGAAGTACGTCTTGTGGGAACATGATATGCTTTGAATAGCTACCGTTTCTCTCTGAACAATCATTGCTCTCTTTTTTGTTGAAACTCGTATGCTGTATTCCTGTAACCTTGTGTTGATATGATTGATTGCTGTATAATAGCGTTTAGCCGTTGGCTGTCGCATTTGTAACCGGATGAGTGTTTGATCCCTGTAAATATTCAAAATCGAATGTTAGTCCGACATGTATGCGCATATGTTAATTTGACCCTTGTTAACGTCGTGCGTCCACAAGTCTTTGCCAGCATGGTTGGCTATTGAATTTCGTGTTGATTCTCTCCTGAACCGATTTTGAAATTTGAATTGAGACAACGCTTGATGGTTGTTGTAGAAGGTTCCTTCGTGTCGATCCTCTCCTAAACCGATGTAGAAGGTTGAAGGAATTGAATTTGTATTACGCGAGTGTAAGGTTTCGAACCGATGTGTTAGAGTATAGATGGGTTCGAAATCCATATTCGTATGGATGAAGTATACTTGTTTCGTGATGGGTTCGAAACTGACATTCGAACCGATGTGAAAGGTTGGTTTCGAAATAGTTGTTCGAGTCGATTCGAATTGGAAGCGGATGGATACGAAGTCATCTGTCGTATCGATAGGCCATGGATGGATTCGAAGTGGTTGATGTGAACAAGGTCTTCGAATCGATGTGCCCACAGTTCATTTCGCACCGATGCAGCCTGTCACTCTTTTGTGCGTTTCGTACCGATGAAACATGAGGTAACTTCGAATCGATAGGGCTTTAGGCAGATGGGTTCGAAAGCCAACTTCGAACCGATCTGGTACTTGACCGGTTGTGACCGGTTGGGTTGACTGGGAGAGCAATCGTCTCGGTTGCTTCCAACGCCTCATATAAATAGCAGTGGGCTTCACATTTTTTACTTTCTACTTTTTTACTGCACTCTTCATCGCTTCGAAGCTTCAAAGGAGAAAAAACACTGTGTTGCGTATTCGAATCATTCAATATCTGAATCTTTAATTCCTCGAATCCATCATTCAAACTAGGTAATTAGCCTCGAATCCAAGCGGCAAAGTAATTTCGAACTCATTTCTTCTTCATCGATTGCGTAGCCTCGAGATTGGAAAACCAGATCTTGGTTTGGGAGGGCTTCGAACCGATGCATAGGCTCGAGTTCGAATCGTTGATTGTGGCGTCATTTTCTTGGATTTCGTATCGATCCTTGGAATGTCCTTATGGGGTGCGCAGTTCGCATCGATTTAGGGATTCGATGGGTTCATTCGAATTGATGGATTCGAAACCATCGGCTGTAGTTTCAAAGTTCACAATTCCGCATCGATACGGAGGATATCGATTCGAACGTGGATGATGCGGAGTTGAGGTTTCCTTATCGGTTCGAACTTGTCAAGCAATGATCGATTCGAAGTCATCCCTTATCGATCGATCCGAACTTGCCACCTGGTGATCGATTCGAATTTGACACATGGTCATCGATTCGAAGCGCGTCTAACTGCATGGGTTCGAAACGACGTCAGGATGGGTTCATATGAAGAGATGTTCGGTTGGGTTCGAACGAAGTCCTTGTGATGGTTTCGAACCCTATATGATGGATACCAAAATTTGAAATTTTTCAAGCATAACTCCGACGAGCTTCATTCCAGCATATTTGGACTTGAATACTACACTGCACACTTGACCGCCTTTCGAAGCTCGTCGATGGAACTATAACAACTTCTATCCGGACCAACTTCCATCATACTAACGGTTTAGTGATGACGGTCAACGATGACGGTCATTATAACCGGACTCCGTAGCTTTGTCGTTTGCATATTTACTTTAACTCTGCGATATTTATTCAAGTAATGCATGGCACGGAACAACATACACTCATACACGTTACACTGGGGAACGCACGGGTTCTTTGTCATCTAACGATGGTTTCTCATGAGTTAGCTAGTTATGGAACCTTCAAGTTCACAGCAGCAGGAGATTCACGGTACAGTCTCTTCGAGATTAGAGGTTCCGGATAT
Source organism: Allium cepa (assembly GCA_030765085.1). Classification (NCBI taxonomy): domain Eukaryota; kingdom Viridiplantae; phylum Streptophyta; class Magnoliopsida; order Asparagales; family Amaryllidaceae; genus Allium; species Allium cepa. The sequence continues at coordinate 26,967,090 of CM060943.1, read as the reverse complement.
TGATCCCGAGGTCATTGGTCCAGCCCCGGACGAACTTCCCGATGCGTCGTTCATTGCCAATCCTTCAGATTCCGTTCCATCGAATATCTCTGAAGACATGTTGGGGAGAATATGTTTGAGGCACGGCCTGTTATTGGATGATGTGTTACCGCCGGGGCCGAATGATAAACCGCACAATTCGCCGGAAGGATATACAGCATTTAACCGCCACGCGTGTGCGGCCGAGACACTTCCTCCGTTCAACGAATATATAAGGGAAGTATTGTCGTTTTTGAGGATCGCCCCATCTTAGCTGCACCCAAACGGATATGCGTCGATCAATAGCTTGTTCATTGCATTTATGGAATGTCTCCATCGACCGCCACTCCCAATCGAAATCAGATACTTGTTCAATTTCAAAACTCGGGGTGATTATCCCTCTTTCACATTTCTGGAAGCGGTGAGAAATTGCCAAGTGGTCACTAGATCCTGGACAAGGTTGAGTTACTACAGGACAGAATGGTTTTATGTCAGATGTCCTCCAGGATTTGCCCGACGATGGTTATTCAGACGTGAGTATAGTTGAGTTTTTAAATAATTACTACGGCAATTGCAGCCGAAGTGGAACTTATATATATTTTTCTTTTTACAGCAACGATCCAGCGACCCGAAGGCGAATAGTTTAAGGAGATGGTGCGAGTACTTCGAGAAGTCCCGAGTGGAGACAGGGATATCGAGTCGCTTTTAACCGACAGGAATCTCCGGACTTACGGGTTGATCGAACAAGGACAAAGCATAAATTTTGAGGTGGCACAAAGGATCGTCTCGAAGAAACGAGTCAAGCACAAGAAGCCTAAAGTTATTGTAGCTGAGGAAGCTGACTCTGAAAGAACTCACACCGATGAGGAGCCGCTGACCGAGCCTAAGGACGTAGTTTCGGATGTCGCGGAGCAGAGAAAAGGCAAGGCTGCCATGGTTGAGTCAACTAAGCAGGGGAGACGGAAATCGGTTGTCACGGCCCGGTCCTCTCCCGGAGTTAGAATTTCTGAGATGTCTCCTCCGCGAACTGAAAGTCTCTACGAAGGGTTTGCCGATCTTCCAATCCCGGATGATGTGTCTTTTCAACATGACGCCGGGTTGGAAGAGTTCCATCGTACTCTAGAACTGAGCGAGCCTCTTATTACTAGCGAGGTCGACATTTCTGGTTGGTCGGGGGGAATGCATATTCATACACATCTCACGACACTGCATAACCTTTGACTGTAAACTACCTGTTTCGAAAGGTGATTAATTCTATGTTATTTTCCTTTGCAGATACTATGACAAAACGAGGTTCAATGCTAGGAAGCCTTCGACATGCATGTAGATCTTCCTCATATTATGAGTCGCAACGGAGGGAAGGAGATAGAGATTATGATCGCAGGCACTCCGGATATTCTAGCCAAGAGCGATATGAAAGGGATAGGGAGTACAGACGTCGGTCTCGATCTCGTACTCCTCCTCCAAGAGTCCCTTTACAGCCTCCCGTCCATGTTTCTCGCCCTTCCGATTCTTCTCAATATGTGTCGGTTCCTCAAGCTTCTAGATCCGAGGCGATGGCGCCGATGGTTGCGGAGGAACCTCCTACTGAAATCTCGGGGGAAGGAGCAATTAGGCTTGCGCAACTGAAGAGGGAGTTCCCGAATATTTGCTTCGATAATTACGTTTTTCCCCCGAACCTAAAAAAATCCCGCCGGAGGCCGAGCGGTTGGCGCTCGACTACGTGCATGACTTTTACGGCCAATACAAGGCGTGGTATAGGGCGGCCGACAAAGCATCGGCGCTGGCCTTCGAACGAGCGTCCACCATTGAAAAGCTTCAAACTGAGCTAGCACAAAAAGATCGCATTATACAAATGTTGAATACTGAAGCTGAATCATCCCGTAAATCTGAAATGGAGGCAACCAAAAGAGCCGATGAAGCCCAGGCAACCATGGATAGGATGAAACGCGAGCATTACGCCACGGTTGAGGATATGGGCCATCGAAACACCTTGGTCACTGCTGAGAGGGACGCTGCCCTGAAGGAGCTAAACGAGCATAAGTCCAAATTCGCCGAAATCGCCAAGGATAGGGATGATGCAAATAATGCAGCCCAGGAGGCGTGTGAGCAAGCCTTAATACTCCGGACTGAACGGGACGCAGCAGTGGCTAAGACCCAGGCGGTCGAAGCAGAGGTGGAGGAGAAGGTTCAACAAGAGGAGGCCAGGCTAGAGGCCGATATCGAAGATTTGCTCATAACATACAACGCCAATGTGTTGAAACACAGAAACTTGGCCTGGCTTCAGGATTATCCGGTTCACCTTCATAGCGCTTGGGATCGATTAGTTGAGGAAGAAGAGGAAGCGCATCCGGGTGAAGCGGTCGACCGATTCGAGCTCGAGAACCGGCTGTTGACTGAGGATGAGAAGAAGGTCCTTCATGACGCTATCATTGCTCATGAGAAGGAGATTATGGGTGGCCGATCCCTGGAGGTTGGAGAGGGATCAGGCGTTGAGCATCATGCGGCTGTCACTGAAGTCACCACACCGCCTTCGTCAGTGCCTATATCAGCGGTTAGTTTGCAACCAGTTCCCGCTTATGACCCGGAACAACCGCGCTTATCTCCTATTCATGAGCGTACTTCCGAGGCCGTTCAGCCGTCTGCGATCCAAACTGGGGAAGGTATTCCGAAGTTATCCCAAGCGTTTTCTAAATAGAGAGTTTGTTTTCAAGAAGTTACTAATAACTTATTATTTTTGCCTAGTGACGGGAGTTGCGCCGACTGTCGCGGCTCAAGAATCAAGCCAAAGGGATAAGGCCATCGCCACCGAGACTACTGTTGTAACCGCGGTATCAACCGAGGCGGCACAGGGGAGTGGTTTATTGTTTGCGTAAAAAATGGCCGCAAACACCCAAAGTCGTATGAGTTGGTTGATTTTATGTTATTCTTAGTGATTTGAGTGATTTATGCAAATATATGGAAAGCAGGGACTAAACTGTAAAAGACACACAGATTTATAGTGGTTCGGCCAGAACGTGCCTACGTCCACTTTATATGTTATTCTCCTTTTTCTCTTCAGATTACAAGTACAAAGCTTTGATTACAAGTATCTAAAGTTGTTTGAGAGTCCCTTCCAGGCTTGAGCTCTAAATCTTGTCTCCAAAGATTGTCCTCCATTGTTGTACCCCTGCCCCTCTATTTATAGAATGAGGTAGGGGGCAGGGGTCTTGGAAGTATATAGCTGTTGGTGGGCCCGGGCTGAAGCAATCTGGACTGGCAATTCTGGTTCGGCTGTCACCTGGTTCGGTGGTAGGAGTATGGTGATGGACCGGTGGAGCTTGGGTTCGGTAGGAGGATGGAGGTTGAGATGGACCGGTGGTGTTGGATCGGTAGTGGATGGAGGTTGAGATGGACCGGTGGTGTTGGATCGGTAGTGGATGGAAGAGATTCGGTGGTGAGAGGGATGCCGAATGGACTGTGGTGAGAGGGATGCCGAATGAACTGTGGTGAGAGGGATGCCGAATGAACTGTGGTGAGAGGGATGCCGAATGAACTTCCATACATGGGAGTGCCGAATGGAAATGGGTGCTCGGACCACCGAATGAGAATTGCAACCACCGAATGAGTATTTCCTTGGGAATGCCGAATGGAACTTCATGTTTGGAGTGCCGAATAAGGCTCTGCCGAATGAAACCTTAAACTTCCTATTACCGAATGAGCTTTTGCACTGGGGCTATGAATGAAATCTTCGACTTGTACATGCTTGCTGGCTGCTTCTTTATGGTGGAAACGCACACAACATTGATATTCCAGTTTTGACCAAAAAATGGGATAACACTTTGCCCCCCAAAATATGCCTTGCGGTAGGAAGGCGTGTTTTGTGATGCCATGAGCTGGATGTTCATATCCTGTTGACAACCTGTAAAGAGCTTGATATTTTATAAGGCCCCAACTGATGATCGTTCGGGATCGAGCTATTCGGGATGAAGCGCGGTCGTTCATGGTCAAGCGCCCAACTTCAAATGACGACCGTTTGCGATCGAGTCATCCGAGGGAAAGTGCGACCCTGCGCGGTCAAGCGCGTAAATCCATGCGCCGATCGTTCGGGATCGAGTCATCTGCAGTGAAATGTGACCGTTCAAGGTCAAGCGCTTAACTTCAAATGACGACCGTTCGGGATCGAGTCATTCGAGGTAAAGTGCGACAGTGCGCGGTCGAGTGGGGACCGTTCAAGGTCAAGCGCTTAACTTCAAATGACGATCGTTCGTGATCAAGTCATTCGAGGTAAAGTGCGACAGTGCGCGGTCGAGTCTGTGAGTCCACGCGTCGATCGTTTGAGACCGAGCCATTTGTAATGAAATGTGACCGTTCAGGGTCAAGCGCCTAACTTCAAATGACGACCGTTCGTGATCAAGTCATTCGAGGTAAGTTGCGACAGTCAGTGATCAGGTGGCGGACCTCAAATGACGACCGTTCGCGATCGAGCCATTTGAGGTAAGTTGAGTTGTGCCGTTCGAGGCGAGTTGTGCCGTTCGAGGCGAGTTGTGACCGTTCGCGATCGGGTGCCGTTCGAGGCGAGTTGTGACTGTTCGAAGTCGGGTGTCGTTCGAGGCGAATTGTGACTGTTCGAAGTCGGGTGCCGTTCGAGGCGAATGAGTGTGCCCGGGGGGATCTTAATATTATCAGTGTTGGAGTTATTGTTTGGGGGAATTTTCAAATCAAAGATTTCGGCAGTTCGTTGCCATGCAATCGGTGGCTCGTGGACCGTTCACGATCCAACGGGCATACAAGTAAATAAATTTTTCATAGAATTGTAAATGTTAAAGCAATAGTACCTTACAGCAGAAATGTCCAAACAGGAAAAAATTCAAATGTTCAAATCGAAACAACAGCAAAGCAAGGATGTCAAAGTGTAAGTTCCCACTCCGAAGCAGTCAATGATCATTCAGAGCATGCCTGGGGATCGTTCGCGATCTCGTACATGTGTAAATGATTTAATTGCGTTAGTGGAAGCTTACGACTTGTTCATCGTTACTTTAATCAAGCAATCAATGGATAATCAAATGGTGCCCTGATCTAGGGTCACCTCTAGCTGATGTAGAGGGTGGTCGCTCTGGCTCCACCGCTGGAGTTCGCCTCCTCACATACTGAAGGAGCATACCGTTCCTGATAAGCCCTTCCACCTCGTCCTTCAGATGCCTACAATCGTTAGTGTTATGACCATTCAATTCATGAAATACACAAAACTTATCTGATTTTCTTTCGTCAGAGGTTGGATCCCTTCGCATTGGTCTACGATACGGAACCTGCCCCTTGGTATCCTGATAAATCCGTTCCAAACTCTCATTCAGTTCTGAATAGGTGGTGAATCGTGGCTCTCTTCGTAGCCACTTCGCCCTGTCATCATTATCCTCAGCCTTTCTTTTTTCCTTTGCTAGTCTCCGCACCCTTTCCAGGTGGGTTTCCGCTCTTGATTGTGTAAACGTCATCTTCTTCCTCTCTTTCTGCACTAGCATCTTCCAAACGCAAAAACTTCTCAGCCTCATGATAGAACTCTCCCAGATTCATAGGCGGGTCCTTGGTTAATGAATTCTTGAACTCTGTATTACCAGCTACTCCAGATACAGCCGCCATCATGACCATAGATGGATCTGGTCGATCCACTGATGCTGCCGCCGCATTAAATCGCGTTAGAAAGCTCCTCAATGTCTCTCCAGTTTTCTGTTTCAAGGTTGCCAAAGTCATCACATTCTTGGGTCTCGCAATATGAACCTTGAATTGCCTCATGAATCTCTCAGTTAAGTCTGCCCACGTTCCTATGGAGCCGCTCTCCAGTTTCCTAAACCATAACGCTGCAATGTCCGTCAAATACAGTGGAAAGCACCGGGCCATAACCTCCTCTGATGCCCCCAGCACTTCCATATGTCTCATATACTTCGTTAGATGGACCGTGGGGTCCGTTTTCCCGTTGTGCATGTCCAATGATGGTAGCTTGAATTCTGGTGGGTTCCTAGCCATCCTAATCGCAGAAGAAAAAGGACTCCTGTTTACATCCTCCAAGTCTCTATTTACTAAACCGCCTCTCATAGCTCTTCTAACCATCTCTGCTAATCTGTCATTGTCTCCAAGCTGTAGTTCTCGTTCCCTATCTTCGACCTGCCCCCCAAGTCCGTGGGAGTTTTCATGTGTATGCTCCCGTGGCTGAACGTTCACTCCTCTATTGCCACCAGGTGGCTCGGATGCCCCCATCTCTCTTCCCGGGGTCGGATCAACATGCTCTGCGTGAGTGCCCCCTAGCTCTGGTGCTGCGTCAGATGGTCCTGCTCCGTTCTGAACTCCAGTTGCTCCTTGGATTTGTGCTCCAATTTGCCCAATTTGTTGAAGTAAATTCTGGATCATCTCTTCTTGTCTTCTCATCATGGCCTCCATCTCATCTCTAGTGATGAAGATCGACGTTTGATTCCCTCCTGAGGAAGCCTCTTGACTTCCTTGGTGTTCACTTCTCTCTGGTCTTTGCCTTTTACTTGTTTGTCTCGTCATAACTCTTAGATCTGAAACAGTTTTCTTGGAAATTTACGTAAATAACAAGCTTTTATAATGGCCTCAACAGCAGCCGATTCCGCCGCCGCCACTATTTCAACCGCAGCCGCCACAAATCCAGCTGTCTCCGATGATGAAGATCGGGAGGGCTGGCAGGAGGTCCGCCGTCGTGGAAAGCAGAAACTAGATGCTCCCTCTAATCCATGGTCAAACCCTAAATCAACTGCATCTCTTTTTAAATTTAATAAATCACAGGGTGTTAGATCATGGTCGGATTTGTTTGATAAACATGTTTCTATCAAAGAAGATGTTATCTTCCATCAACCAGCTAAGGACGACACAGGTGACTATGCTATTATAGATGACTTGGATTACAAGTTATCCAATGAGATGTGGAATAACTCAATATTCATTTATCTTACGGGTAAACGACCATATTTTGTACACTTTAACGCGTATATCAAAAGGGTCTGGAAGCCTGAAGGCACATGGGAAATTTTCTCTAGAGATAATGGTTTTTTCTTAGTAAAGTTTGAAAATCATGCTGATTTTGATAAAGTTTTAAATGGGGGTCCCTGGTTTATGGATAGTAGGTTAATATTTATGAAAAAATGGGATGCTAATTTCCAGTTTGAAAGAGACATGTTAGACTCATATCCTATTTGGGTAAGATTAAATAATCTACACCTATCTCTGTGGAATGCTAGGGGCATTAGTAAACTTGCTAGTCTTATTGGTAAACCTTTGGACATTGATGATTTCACCAGAAATGTTAAAAGGCTTAAATTTGCAAGAGTGTTAATAGAAGTGACAGCTGATGCTACTTTTCCTAAAATAATCAGAGCAAAAGATAATAAAGGAAGAATTTATGAACAAGAGGTGGAATATGAGTTTATTCCACCAAGATGTAAGCAATGCAGGTGTTTTGGACATAGTGATTCACAATGCCCAAATACAACTACTCAAAAGTGGATCCCCAAAGTTTCAGCACCAAACCATACCGCTACACAGACTGAACAAACTTCAAAACTGCCTGAGCTCCCTACTAGCTCAGTGCAAAAAAATAGCCTAGATCATAATACGTACAAAGATTTACAACAGACTAACATTGAAGCTGACTTTAATACTGGAAGTCCCACACCTGAGGAGAGGCAGTCCATTCTGGAAGGGCAGCATTGTTCAACAGAGCAGAATAAGAATCCACCACTTCAAAATCATGTTCAAATAAATGCGTCTCCACAGAGTGATCATTCTCTTCAGAATAATGCTGACCAAGGTAATCCCAGCATGGTTGAAACTCCTGTTGAAATTCATTCCCATGGACGCTTAACAACTGAGGAGTTAGAGCATTCAATTGCAATGTTCCCAACAAGGTCTGAAGCTGCTTGTCAACATAATAAGTCTCTGGCAAATGCTGAGGCACAGCGTACTGTTGCTGTTGAAAATGCTGTGGAAAATGATGCTGTGGAAAATGATGATACACCTAATAATATACAGGAAATTAATCAGATGGGCATTGAATTGGATGTGGAATCCATAAACTCAGAAGAGGAATTTTATTATTCTGACCAATATACTAAAGAAAATCCAAAATATGTGGAACAATTCAATGCCAAAAACAAAGGAAAAAAGAAAAGTAGGAACACTTTGGCTCGGGTAACAAGGAGCCAGTCAAGACATTCTTAATGTCTATTATTTGTTGGAATGTAAGGGGTCTAAATGGTGAAACTAGAAGATTAGACCTCTTTAAGTTAAAAAATAAAGTTAATCCTACCATAATTGCTTTTCTTGAAAATAAGATGGGGGATCGTAGTACTCAGATATTTGCTAACTTGTTTGGTAATGATTGGGAATGGATAGACAATAATTCAGCATCCTCTAAAGGTCGCATACTGATCACTTGGCACAAATCCATATGGAACTTATCTATCAGAGATAAATCTGAACAACATATTACTGTTACTTGTACTAATGTAGGCGGTTTGAATTTCATATGCACTTTTGTTTATGCCCATAACTGGGCTTCTCTTCGCAGACAATTATGGTCTTATTTAATTCAAACATCAAAGCAAATTAATAATAATTGGATGGTAATGGGGGATTTTAATGCAGTTCTTAAAACTAATGAGAAAAGAGGTGGAAGTACCCTTAGTCTGTCACAAACAGAGGAGTTCAACAAGTGCATTGTAGCAGCTGGCCTCTCTGAAGCTATCCACTCTGGCCTGAAATTTACTTGGTTTAGTGGAGAAGTTAAAAAAATTGCTTGCAGACTTGATAGAGTTCTTATAAATGACAAAATTCTAACAAACATCCCAAATTTGAAAATATCAGTTCTCCCTAGCTCAACAAGTGATCATTCTCCATTACATATCCAATTTAATCAACAAGCTAATTTATTGAAAGGAAGACCTTTTAGATATGGCAACCACTGGCACCTAATAGAAGGATATGCTGATGTTGTAGACTTCAATAACATTACCAAAACTGATGGAAATTGCTGGTTTTCAATGGTCATGATGCTAAGAGAGTTAAAAAAGAGATTGAAGAACTGGAACAGAGAAAGGAGTAAAACAAAGGATACTATAAGCCATTTACAACAAACATGTGAACAGATGCAGAACCTTCTTGATGCAGACCCTCTTGATGAAGCTAGAATCTCAAATTATTTTTCTACACAACAGAATCTTAAAGAAGCATTGCATTTACAAGCTATACAAGCTAAACAAATGGCAAAGGAGAAATGGCTCACTCAAGGGGATGAATGCACCAAATTTTTTTATGCTAAGATGTCTTATAGGAGAAACTGCAATGCTCTTATTAACTCTATGAATGACCAGGGGGATATAGCATCTAATATATCTCAATTTGAACAGGGAGCCATATCTTATTTCACAAATTTATATAATAGTGAGATTAAGATAACATTACCTCCTATTAATTGCAGGGCTATAATATCTGATGTGGGAAGACAAATGTTGCAAGAGACTGTTACTGAGGAAGAAATAAGGGCTGCTGTCTTCTCCATACATGTAGACTCCTCCCCAGGACCTGATGGGTGGAATTCCAAGTTCTATCAATTGCACTGGCAACATCTGAAAAATCAATTATTAGAAGCTATACAGGAATCTTTCAACACTGGCAAAATTCTTCATGAATTAAATCACACATTCATCACTCTTATCCCAAAGGTGGAAAGCCCTACTATGATTGAAGATTATAGACCTATTGCATGCTGTAATGTGTTATATAAGATACTCAGCAAGGTAATATGCAACAGAATTTCTAAAGTCCTCCCTGATTTAATTTCTGAATGTCAATCTGCTTTTATAAAAGGAAGACACATCTCTGAAAATTCTTTACTAGCTCATGAACTAATTAGAAATTTCAATAAACCTGGAGCTGACAAAATGTGTCTAAAGATTGATCTACATAAAGCATATGATAAAATTAATAGACAGTTCATCATTCATGTTCTACACTGTATGAATTTTCCTACTTCCTTGATCAAACTCATTGAAGAATGCATATCCACCCCCACATATTCAATTATTATTAATGGTATTCCCAAAGGATATATAACTAGCAACAGGGGTTTGAGACAAGGGGATCCCCTCTCTCCCTACTTATTTGCAGTTGCTATGGAATTCTTTACACTACAAATGGAAATAGCTTGTCATTTTTCTTTGATCCAGCCTTTGTTTAAACATAACCCTAATGTCAATCATCTTTTATATGCTGATGATTTGATAATTGCTATTAGAGCTTCCTCTTCTGCAGCACAGTGTTTACAACACATGTTTGATCTATTACAGATGTTTGTGGGACTTGAACTAAATACTAATAAGTCCAAATGCTACTTTAGCAAATATTGTACATCCAAAAATCAGATCCTGGAAATTTTGAAAATTAAGGAAGGACATCTTCCTGTCAAGTATCTGGGGGTTCCTTTATCAACGAATGTAATTACAGATCGTGAATGTGGTGAACTAGTTGGTAAAATCAGAGACAAACTAAATGGTTGGAGTTCTAAATTACTTTCTTTTGCTGGCAGAATTGAATTGGTACACACAGTTATAACTGCAAAAATAAGATTTTGGCTTCAAACATTTCACATTCCTGATAGTTCAATTGAGAAGATTAAATCAGCATGTGCAAATTTCATATGGAGGGGGGGATTACATAAAGTCAGTTATGATATTCTTTCTAGGCCTAAAGCTGAAGGAGGTGTTGGTCTAATCAACCTGAAAGAACTTAGAAAGACTTATCAAATAAAACATGGATGGAAAATTCTAACATCAAATACTCTTTGGGCTAGGTGGATGAGAAGTAGATATATAAAAGGTAGTTTCTGGACAATGCATGAGGATATTAACTCTTCTGGAGTTTGGAAATGTATTTTAAGAAGCAGAGAAGTTCTGAAAACATGCATTACAAAGAGAATTGCTAATGGAAGGGATACTTATCTTTGGAGAGACCCATGGATAAATGGAAAATCATTTGCTAACAAATATGGTTGGGGCATGATTTCATGTATTGGGGAATATGATGACCTAGTTGCATCTATCATCAGTCAGGGCACTTGGATACCAGAACAAAAAGGATTACATGCCATAGCTGAAGATGTCAAGTACATCCCTATTTACTCTTCTGAACCCAAAGATATCTGGACATGGAATCATACAAAAGATGGCATTTTTACCACAAACAGTGCATGGGAAGCAATACGAACTAAACATACTAACAAATATTGGGCACCCCATATCTGGTCCAGATCTAACAACCCAAAAATGGCTTTCACAACTTTTAAAGCAATTAATTTAAGACTTCCTACAGCTGACAGATTAGCAAGATGGGGTATGGAGGTTAATCTAACATGTAAACTTTGTAACAACATTCCAGAATCACACAATCATATATTCTTTGAATGTGAATTCTCCGCTCGTGTAATAAGCCATGTTAAAAGCAAAAATCAAGACATGCATGCTATTTCTACTCTTGAAGACGAACTGCTATACCTGAGCCACAGCAAGAGAGGAGACCTGTTGACTCAACTGCAGATTATTAGCCTCACAACAACTGTATATCACCTCTGGAAGGAGAGGAACCGGAGAGTCTTCAAGAGTACTGCAAAGGGACATAAACAAATTCAAATCACAATAGAGCAAGATGTCAAGATACTTGCAAGAAGAATTAAAGGAAAATTATTTACTCATGCGACTGAACTGGAGAACAAAATCCTCCGAGCATGGAAAGTGGATCCGCCATGAACCTTTGCTTCAGAGCTTTTTAGAAAGGGGCATTTGTTATTTTGCTTTGTTGTTGAAATGATTTCTGTAAATACGTTTAGCACGTGTCCTGTTTACTTCTAGGTAATACACGGAACATGGATTATTGTACTGAGCTTTGATGCATCAATAAAATTCACCAATTTTCAAAAAAAAAAAAAAAAAAAAAAAACTCTTAGATCTGAACTCTTAGACTTTCAAATTAAACTTCTATCCGTGTAGCGGAAGCTGGTTCCTTCTCAGTGAAATCACCAAAATGTTTGCGTAAAAAATGGCCGCAAACACCCAAAGTCGTATGAGTTGGTTGATTTTACGTTATTCTTAGTGATTTGAGTGATTTATGCAAATATATGGAAAGCAGGGACTAAACTGTAAAAGACACACAGATTTATAGTGGTTCGGCCAGAACGTGCCTACGTCCACTTTATATGTTATTCTCCTTTTTCTCTTCAGACTACAAGTACAAAGCTTTGATTACAAGTATCTAAAGTTGTTTGAGAGTCCCTTCCAGGCTTGAGCTCTCAATCTTGTCTCCAAAAATTGTCCTCCATTGTTGTACCCCTGCCCCTCTATTTATAGAATGAGGTAGGGGGCAGGGGTCTTGGAAGTATATAGCTGCTGGTGGGCCCGGGCTGAAGCAATCTGGACTGGCAATTCTGGTTCGGCTGTCACCTGGTTCGGTGGTAGGAGTATGGTGATGGACCGGTGGAGCTTGGGTTCGGTAGGAGGATGGAGGTTGAGATGGACCGGTGGTGTTGGATCGGTAGTGGATGGAGGTTGAGATGGACCGGTGGTGTTGGATCGGTAGTGGATGGAAGAGATTCGGTGGTGAGAGGGATGCCGAATGGACTGTGGTAAGAGGGATGCCGAATGAACTGTGGTGAGAGGGATGCCGAATGAACTGTGGTGAGAGGGATGCCGAATGAACTTCCATACATGGGAGTGCCGAATGGAAATGGGTGCTCGGACCACCGAATGAGAATTGCAACCACCGAATGAGTATTTCCTTGGGAATGCCGAATGGAACTTCATGTTTGGAGTGCCGAATAAGGCTCTGCCGAATGAAACCTTAAACTTCCTATTACCGAATGAGCTTTTGCACTGGGGCTATGAATGAAATCTTCGACTTGTACATGCTTGCTGGCTGCTTCTTTATGGTGGAAACGCACACAACATTGATATTCCAGTTTTGACCAAAAAATGGGATAACAGTTATCTCTCGAGGAACAAATGGTGAGCGAGCTGCTCGGTGAGCAAGGCGGTTTCTCCACGGACTTACCGTTTATCATCGTTAGTGATCTCCCGCCGACCTCAAGTTCTTCGATGAAGACTGCGGATGCCCCCAGCCAGGCCCAAAGCGACTCTAGATGAGGAAATCTTAGCTGAAATTAACGCTGAAATAGAGGCTGCGGGGCAAGGCGGTAACGTTAGTGGCAGCACGGTGGCGCAGAGTTCAGCACTTGTTGGGGTAGTGTCATCAAGTGGCACTCTCCCAACATTCGTCACGGATCCAGTCCCCCCTACTCCTCCGGCGGGAAGCCTCCATGCAGATTCAAGCTCCGAGGAGGATATTGACATCATGCCTCCAGCCGAAGAGCCACCGCCGGAGAGGAGACACTCAAAACGAAGAATTTCTGTCCCTAGTGATTCTGATGATGAACCATTAGTAAGAAGGACGAAGAAGAAGAAATAAATCGGCTTTTCAAGTAGGCGTTTTGGTAGATAGGCACTTGTTTTTGTTTTTGTTAGTAAGCCGTGTATAGATGCAGGTTCGGCCCCTGCTAGTAGGAATTCTTTTTGGAAGACTTATTAGCACGTAAGTCTGTGTCTTCAGTTAGTTGAAATAAAATTCAATTTTTTTTTGTTTCAACTTTTGTTTTATTTGTGCTTAAGTACTTGCAGTGTCTTGTTTTCGGTCCGGTGTACTTGTGGTGTTTGTACTGTTTAAGTAGAGTTCGTTTCATTTGCCAAGCCTGAAAATCTTGGTCACAAGTTGTGATTGATGAATGAGTTGAACTTCGGACGTTGTATCACTTCGGTTAGTGATTGACACTTAGCTTTCGTGCCCTCCAGTTTTGGGGTACAACACTTGTATTTTTGGTGGTTGATCGCACTTGTTGCAAATCTTAAGCACACGTCCGCATTCTGGGGACTTAGGATACTTTGAGATCGATAATCTGCTTTGCACTCCAGGAATTTGAGAGTTATCGATGTTTGTAATGTGGTTCGCACTCCGGGAACCTGGAATTACTGTTTATACTCCACTTCACGCTTTGGGAACTTGGAGTTGACGCTGATACTTCGGTTCGCACTCCAGGAACTTTGAATTGTTGTTTGTACTCCAATTCACGCTTTAAGAACTTGGAGTTGATGTCGATACTTCGGTTCGCACTCCGGGAACTTTGAATTGTTGTTTGTACTCCGACTCACGCTCTGGGAATCTGGAGTTAGCATAGATGCTTCGGTTCGCGCTCCGGGAACCTGGAATAGATGTTTATACTCCAATTCACACTCTGGGAAGTTGGAGTTAGCCGATAGATGGTCAGTCACACCTATTTGGGCTTTTTAGGAATTCGTTCGCACTCTGGGAACGATGGATTTGATGTTTTATACTCCAATTCAAACTCTAGGAAGTTGGAGTCAGCCGATAGATGGTCAGTCACACCTATTTGGGCTTTTTAGGAGTTCGTTCGCACTCTGGGAACGATGGGTTTGACGTTTATACTCCAATTCACACTTTGGGAAGCTGGAGTCAGCCGATAGATGGTCAGTCACACCTATTTGGGCTTTTTAGGAGTTCGTTTGCACTCTGGGAACGATGGATTTGATGTTTAAACCCAGTTCGCGCTCTGGGAAGTTGGAGTCCGTTCGCGCGGAGGGAACGCGTTATGGAATGTTTATACTCCAATTCGCGCTGTGGGAAGTTGGAGTCCGTTCGCGTGGAGGGAACGAGTTATGGAATGTTTATACTCAAATTCGCGCTGTGGGAAGTTGGAGTCCGTTCGCACTCTGGGAACGAATTATGGAATGTTTATACTCCAATTCACGCTGTGGGAAGTTGGAGTCCGTTCGCAATCTGGGAACGAATTATGGAATGTTTATACTCCAATTCATGCTGTGGGAAGTTGGAGTCCGTTCGCACTCTGAGAACGAATTATGGAATGTTTATATTCTAATTCGCGCTGTGGGAAGTTGGAGTCCGTTCGCACTCTGGGAACGAATTATGGAATGTTTATACTCCAATTCACGTTGTGGGAAGTTGGAGTTCGTTCGCACTCTGGGAACGAATTATGGAATGTTTATACTCCAATTCACGCTATGGGAAGTTGGAGTCCGTTCGCACTCTGGGAACGAATTGTGGAATGTTTATACTCCAATTCACGCTATGGGAAGTTGGAGTCCGTTCGCACTCTGGGAACGAATTGTTGAATGTTTATACTCCAATTCGTGCTGTGGGAAGTTGGAGTCCGTTCGCACTCTGGGAACGAATTGTTGGATGTTTATACTCCAATTCGCGCTGTGGGAAGTTGGAGTTAGTTGTAGGACTGTCGTGTGTTGGTCCAGTTCAGCCTTTGATGTGTTGGCTTGCCCCCGAGATGGGGTTTCACTTAGTGAGTGGCCGGTTGTATCGCAGTCACTCGCTATTTGAATAAATTCCATTGTTTGATGAAATTTTGCTCTTCGTGTGTCATGATTGTTGAACGTTGCATTCGGTGAATCACAGCTCCAGCTTGAAGAGATAATGTTTTATTGCTGAAATAAAAAAATACGGCAAAGTCAGTGCCTTATTACAAATTCAAATTTCAGAATTTAAAGGAAAATGCAAAGTAATCATAGATAGAATGAGCCTGTCATGTGTGACAGTGACGAAGATCTTCGTCGTTCTAGGCTCCTGAGAAAGTTGGTCCGCCACTGATGGCGTTTATCACCAATCTCCCACGGGGACCATTGGACTCCTCATATCTTGGTCGATCGGGTCCATTGTTTGGATTTGATGGGCCTGCTTCTCTGGGCTGCGGTGTCCGCACAAACTGTTCGAGCTTTCTTTCTTTGACCAGTTTTTCAACGAGATCTTGTAGGTGACGACACTCGTTCGTATTGTGCCCGTAACTTTCATGGAACCTGCAAAACTTTCCTATTTGGATTTGTCTCTCTGACGACGGTCTTGGAACAGGTTTTTCATATTGAATTGTATGACGGGTTTGTAAATACAAGTCCTCCAGTGAAGTATTCAAAGGAGTATAGGTGTCGAACATCGGATTTTTGCGTTGCGGGCCAAGAGTTTGATCTTGTTTTTTAGTTTGATTCACGCTCTCTCTTCGCCGAGATTATTTGTTTTTGACGTTCAACTGAACTTTTCCGGAGCTCTCGCCGTATTTTTTGATTGCAACGTTGCTTTGGATCCCTTCCGTACTTGGTTTTGCATCGGTTTGCTTCCTAGACTGTTTCGCGTCTTCCCGTCTCCGGAATTGAGCCGCCTTGGCGTGGAAACGGTCCAACGATGCAGGTAGTTTTCCGGCTAACCAATTACCGAACTCAGATTCGGGGTCGATCCCCTTAGTCAGCGCCATAAGGATGGAATTATCGTTCGGATTGCTGATCTCCGCACATGCAGTATGGAATCTCTCTAAGTAGTGTCTGAGTGTCTCTCCAGGAGCTTGAGTGACGCTAGACAGAGTGTTGACATCTTTGGGTCTTATGACGTGCATGCAGAATTGCTCAACGAATTTTGTGGCTAACTGGTCAAATGAAGAGACAGATCGAGGTGGCAATCGAGTGAACCACATGGTAGCGATGCCCCCCAAGGATATGGGGAAACTACGACACTTTACTGCATCGTCGGCACGGGCAGCAGTCATTGACCATTCATATTTTAGAATATGTTGGTTGGGGTCAGAGTTTCCTTTGTACATGGGTAGAGTTGGCATCCGGAATCATCGTGGGGGTTAGGCAGTAAGGATATCGTCCGTAAAAGGAGTGTGACTTCGGGTAACCCCCCAATCGTCATTTGTGAATCACTGGCTCTCACGGATCATTTGACGTATCAAAGTGGAGAGATCCGGCATTTGCGCGTTCTGTGCGGCTTGTGCCGGAGTATGATTACGTTCTATGCTTTGGGGTTGGACCGGATATTGTCGACGGTCCAAGTTTTGCCTTCTTGGCTCATAGTCCTCTGGGACGTATGGTTCAGGAGTATGTCTGTCATAGCGATGGTCCAGGTCCGACTGATCTTGAACGTCGACCCCTGGTTCAGCCGCAACGTCAGTAGTACGGTACTCTGTAGCGTGGTGAGGGATGGCACCTCCTCGGGAGGAGGGTCCGGTTTGGAAACTGGCCGACGGACCAACTCTCAATTGTCCAACGGTCAGTGTTGGTTGATCTCCAGCAGTTGGCATACGATCCCCATCTAGCCGGTGTCGTGGAGACCGATTATGATAATCGAAAGATGAAGAACTCTCGCTGGAGGAGCGAGTCACCTGGTATCTCTTGGATCTCTTTCGCTTCTGACGATCCAGCTTGTTGATCAGCTCGGCGTTAGTGCGTAGCTGTTCTTCCAATTGTCGCCGACTCTGGGTCAGCTGTTGGAGAAGCGACTGCAACTCTTGTCGGGTAACCGGAGCTGGGGGTTCCGAGTGCGCAGTAGCATCTTGATTAGATGGAGGTAGAGGTGCAGGATTCTGTCGATCCTGTTCTTCTTGATTGATAGCGTTAGAGGCGGTTCTTGTGCTAACCATCCTGAAGGTCAGATTCCTTTCCTTAGACTTTTGCAAATCTGAATAGAATGGAAGGAATTTGAATTCAAAGATATGGATCTCTCTCTTAGATTTATTCAATCCGGTATCGATGACAGATCCAACGAGCAGGAGAAAAGCTGGGTTTTCTCAGTGAAAGCACCAAAGTGTTTGCACCAAAATTGGTCACAAAAGTGTTTGCACCAAAATTGGTCACAACACTCTTCGGGAGTCGTTAAAGAGATAACAATCAAGAGCATGAACTGAATATGAATATTATCTAACAAAAACTCCAATCAACAGTAAAGAAAATGCGTAGACAAGCGATTTATAGTGGTTCGGCGTGTCGCCTACGTCCACTGTGAAGTTTTTTGATATTTTATTGATTCTCTTTCAATGTTTACAAGTTGTTACAGCGATCAACAGCAAGTTACAACTGGAAATTCGAAATCAGTAGTCAAATTATGATGGAGATGTCGATCCGGCAGAGTCTGGGCGCTTGAGAGTCAGAAGATCCCGAAGGTCCTTTTTCTATTGGCCCTGGGGCTCTATTTATAGGCGTAGGCTGCTGATATCTTGCTGAAAACTCGGGAGACCTCTTCTGGCATGTGAGGGGGCCCACACGCACGGTCTCAGGAAGTTTGGGCCCACTTTGGCATCGGTTCGAACTCCATTCGTACCGATCAAGAATTCGTCCAATCGAGGTGAAATTTGGCGTGGACATTCTTCAACATGTATGCAAGCATCTGTGAAAATTTCATGGCATTTGGATCAGTAGATTAGGAGATATGATGGATTCGAAATTGGGTTTATGGCATAGATGTTTGGTTCGAACCCATGTATTCGAACCGATGGTTTCGAATCCATCAAGACACGCGTCTTCGTGGTGACGTGGAGCGCAAACTTCGAATCGATCCGGACTTCACTCCGAGTTGACCGTCTTGACTCCATATATCTCGGCGCATTCGAACCGATGGAAGACACGTCACCATGGTTGGTTGATCCAGTGGTTTCGAATGAAGCTACACAGTTGGGTTCGAACAAGGACTCCGTGATGGGTTCGAACAAGGACTCGTGATGGGTTCGAACAAGAAGATGGAGTCGAACGACCGATGCTTGATGGATTCGAACCAGCTACTCTCCGATGGATTCGAGGCCCATTGTTATGAACATGGTAGGTGCAGACTTGATGGGTTCGTACCTGAGGCATCCCAAGGGGATCGAAGGTGATGGGTTCGAATCTGATGGGTTCGAAGTGATGGTTTCGAAGCCGAGGCGCCTTGATGGTTTCGAGTTTGATCGATTCGAAGGTGATGGTTTTGAAATACTGTTTAGTGATGGTTTCGAAACCTGGTCTTTCCCTTCAAATTGAATAGATCATAACTCGAGCATATGAACTCGGATTGACTTGAAATTTGAAATGCTGACTCCTGTGGTCTTTCTTGCCGTGTCCTATCAATTGTAGCTCAATCTGGACTCGGATAAAATTCAATGATATCCATGGCGAAACGAAGTATGATCAACCTCTGAGGCGAACTGTCCCTCGTTTTCGATCGATCTTTTGGTATCGCGGCTTTGCCGAAAAGCGGGATGACAGCAGTGACGGCTGAAAGCTGCCATAGCTGTAGAACTCACAGATACCTCCGTTTTGACTGGTTATGGCTCCCGTAACTCTAAACGAGCCAAGAGTTATGGCCCTCCGAAGAATTGACATCCATAGGGTGCAACATCTACGGTGCAAGGTGCAACATCCGTCCAAAATGACGAAACCGTGTCGTACGACCTTTAGAAATGGGTGCATGGATTTGAAACGGTGCAGTACCATGGTGCACCACCCTCCAGCGATGGTAAATCATTGACCAGCCACGGGGATCCCGTTTTACAGAAAAAATCCACGTGACGGAAAAACGAAGGGTAAAAAATTTCCATGACCCGATTGAGGTTCGGATAGAATTTTTTGGGTATGAAACTAACCAGTGACTGCTGAAAGCCGTCATAGCGGTAGAACTCACAAATACCTTCGTTTTGACAGATTATGGCTCCCGTAACTCTAAACGAGCCAAGAGTTATGGCCCTCCGAAGAATCGGTTTCCACAGGGTGCAACATCTGCGGTGCAAGGTGCAACATCCATCCAAAATGACGAAACCGTGCCGTACGACCTTTAGAAATGGGTGCGTGGATTTGAAACGGTGCAGTACCATGGTGCACCACTCTCCAGCGATGGTAAATCATTGACCAGCCACGGGGATCCCGTTTTACAGAAAAACCCACGTGACGAAAAAACGAAGGGTAAAAAACTTCCTTGACCCGATTGATGTTTGGATAGGATTTTTTGGGTATGAAACTAACCAGTGACGGCTGAAAGCTGTCATAGCTGTAGAACTCACAGATACCTTCGTTTTGACTAGTTATGGCTCCCGTAAATCTAAACGAGCAAAGAGTTATGGCCCTCCGAATAATCGATATCCACAGGGTGCAACATCTACGGTGCAAGGTGCAACATCCGTCCAAAATGACGAAACCGTGCCGTGCGACCTTTAGAAATGGGTGCATGGATTTGAAATGGTGCAGTACCATGGTGCACCACTCTCCAGCGATGGTAAATCATTGACCAGCCAGGGGGATCCCGTTTTACAGAAAAAATCCACGTGACGAAAAAACGAAGGGTAAAAAACTTCCATGACCTGATTGAGGTTCGGATAGGATTTTTTGGGCATGAAACTTACCAGTGACGGCTGAAAGCTGTCAAAGCTGTAGAACTCACAGATACCTTCGTTTTGACTAGTTATGGCTCACTTAACTCTAAACGAGCCAAGAGTTATGGCCCTCCGAATAATCGATGTCCATAGGGTGCAACATCCACGGTGCAAGGTGCAACATCCGTCCTAAATGATGAAACCGTGCCGTACGACATTTAGAAATGGATGCATGGATTTGAAACGGTGCAGTACCATGGTGCACCACTCTCCAACGATGGTAAATCATTGACCAGCCATGGGGACCCCGTTTTACAGAAAAAATCCACGTGACGAAAAAATGAAGGGTAAAAAACTTCCATGACCCGATTGAGGTTCGGATAGGATTTTTTGCATATGAATCTAACCAGTGACGGCTGAAAGCTGTCATAGCAGTAGAACTCACAGATACCTTCGTTTTGACTTGTTATGGCTCCCGTAACTCTAAACGAGCCAAGAGTTATGGCCCTCCAAACAATCGATATCCCTAGGGTGCAACATCTACGGTGCAAGGTGCAACATCCGTCCAAAATGACGAAACAGTGTCGTACGACCTTTAGAAATGGTTGCACGGATTTGAAACGGTGCAGTACCATGGTGCACCACTCTCCAGCGATGGTAAATTATAGACCAGCCACGGGATCCCGTTTTACAGAAAAAATCCACGTGAAGAAAAAACGAAGGGTAAAAATCTTCCTTGACCCGATTGAGGTTCGGATAGGATTTTTTGGGTATGAAACTAACCATTGATGGCTTAAAGCTGTCATAGCTATAAAACACACAGATACCTTCGTTTGACTGGTAATGGCTACCGTAACTCTAAACGAGCCAAGAGTTATGGCCCTCCGAATAATCGATATCCACAGGGTGCAACATCTAAGGTGCAAGGTGCAACATCCGTCCAAAATGACGAAACCGTGCCGTAAGACCTTTAGAAATGGGTGCATGGATTTGAAACGGTGCAGTACCATGGTGCACCACTCTCCAGCGATGGTAAATCATTGACCAGCCACGGGGATCCCGTTTTACAGAAAAAATCCACGTGACGAAAAAACGAAGGGTAAAAAACTTCCATGACCCGATTGAGGTTCGGATAGGATTTTTTGGGTATGAAACTAACTAGTGATGGCTGAAAGCTGTCATAGCTGTAGAACTCACAAATACCTTCGTTTTGACAGGTTATGGCTCCCTTAACTCTAAACGAGCCAAGAGTTATGGCCCTCCGAAGAATAGATTTCCACAGGGTGCAACATCTGCGGTGCAAGGTGCAACATCCGTCCAAAATGACGAAACCGTGTCGTACGACCTTTAGAAATGGGTGCATGGATTTGAAACGGTGCAGTACCATGGTGCACCACTCTCTAGCGACGGTAAATCATTGACCAGCCAAGGGGATCCCGTTTTTACAGAAAAAATCCACGTGATGAAAAAACGAAGGGTAAAAAACTTCCATGACCCGATTGAGGTTCGGATAGGATTTTTTCGGTATGAAACTAACCAGTGACGGCTGAAAGTGGTCATAGCTGTAGAACTCACAGATAGCTTTGTTTTGACTGGTTATGGCTCTTGTAACTCTAAACGAGCCAAGAGTTATGGCACTCCGAAGAATCGATATGCACAGGGTGCAACATCTACGGTGCAAGGTGCAACATCCGTCCAAAATGACAAAACAGTGTCGTACGACCTTTAGAAATGAGTGCATGGATTTCAAACATTGCAGTACCATGGTGCACCACTCTCTAGCAATGGTAAATCATAGACCAGCCACGGGGATCTCGTTTTACAGAAAAAATCCGCGTGACGAAAAAACGAAGGGTAAAAAACTTCCTTGACCCGATTGAGGTTCGGATAGGATTTTTTGGGTGTGAAACTAACCAGTGATAGCTGAAAGCTACCATAGCTGTAGAACTCACAGATACCTTCGTTTTGACCGGTTATGGCTCCCGTAACTCTAAACGAGCCAAGAGTTATGGCCCTCCGAAGAATCGATATCCACAAGGTGCAACATCTACGGTGCAAGGTGCAACATCCATCCAAAATGATGAAACAGTGCCGTACGACCTTTAGAAATGAGTGCATGGAATTGAAACATTGCAGTACCATGGTGCACCACTCTCCAGCGATGGTAAATCATAGACCAGCCACGGGGATACCGTTTTACCGAAAAAATCCACGTGACAAAAAAACGAAGGGTAAAAAACTTCCTTGACCCGATTGAGGTTCGGATAGGATTTTTTGGGTACGAAACTAACCAGTGACGGCGAAAAGCTATCATAGCTGTAGAACTCACAGATACCTTCGTTTTGACTGGTTATGGCTCCCGTAACTCTAAACGAGCCAAGAGTTATGGCCCTCCGAATAATAGATATCCATAGGGTGCAATATCTACGGCGCAAGGTGCAACATCCATCCAAAATGACGAAACCGTGCCGTACGACCTTTAGAAATGGGTGCAAGGATTTGAAACGGTGCAGTACCATGGTGTACCACTCTCCAGCGATGGTAAATCATTGACCAGCCACGGGATCCCGTTTTACAGAAAAAATCCAAGTGACGAAAAAACGAAGGGTAAAAAACTTCCATGACCCAATTGAGGTTCGGATAGGATTTTTTGGGTATGAAACTAACCAGTGACGGCTGAAAGCCGTCATAGCTGTAGAACTCACAGATACCTTCGTTTTGACTGGTTATCGCTCCCGTAACTCTAAACAAGCCAAGTGTTATGGCCCTCCGAAGAATCGATTTCCACAGGGTGCAACATCTGCGGTGCAAGGTGCAACATCCGTCCAAAATGACGTAACAGTGTCGTACGACCTTTAAAAATGGGTGCATGGATTTGAAATGATGCAGTACCATGGTGCACCACTCTCCAGCGATGGTAAATCATAGACCAGCCACGGTGATCCCGTTTTACAGAAAAAATCCACGTGACGAAAAAACGAAGGGTAAAAAACTTCCTTGACCCGATTGAGGTTCGGATAGGAATTTTTGGGTATAAAACTAACCAGTGACGGCTGAAAGCCGCCATAGCTGTAGAACTCACAGATACCTTCGTTTTGACTGGTTATGGCTCCCGTAACTCTAAACGAGCCAAGAGTTATGGCCCTCCGAAGAATCGATATCCACAGGGTGCAACATCTACGGTGCAAGGTGCAACATCCGTCCAAAATGACGAAACAATGCCGTACGACCTTTAGAAATGAGTGCATGGATTTGAAACATTGCAGTACCATGGTGCACCACTCTCCAGCAATGGTTCGGATAGGATTTTTTGCGTATGAAACTAACAAGTGATGGCTGAAAGCTGTCATAGCTGTAGAACTCACAGATACCTTCGTTTTGACTTGTTATGGCTCCCGTAACTCTAATTAAGCCAAGAGTTATGGCCCTCCGAACAATCGATATCCATAGGGCGCAACGTCTACGGTGTAAGATGCAACATCCGTCCAAAATGACGAAACAGTGTCGTACGACCTTTAGAAATGGTTGCACGAATTTGAAACGGTGAAGTACCATGTGGCACCACTCTCCAGCGATGGTAAATCATAGACCAGCCACGGGATCCCGTTTTACAGAAAAAATCCACGTGACGAAAAAATGAAGGGTAAAAATCTACCTTGACCCGATTGAGGTTCGGATAGAATTTTTTGGGTATGAAACTAACCAGTGACGGCTTAAAGCTGTCATAGCTATAGAACACACAGATACCTTCGTTTGACTGGTAATGGCTCCCGTAACTCTAAACGAGCCAAGAGTTATGGCCCTCCGAATAAACGATATCCACAGGGTGCAACATCTACGCTGCAAGGTGCAACATCCGTCCAAAATGACGAAACCGTTCCGTGTACGACCTTTAGAAATGGGTGCGTGGATTTGAAACGGTGCAGTACCATGGTACACCACTCTCCAGCGAGGGTAAATAATTGACCAGCCACGGGGATCCCGTTTTACAGAAAAAATCCACGTGACGAAAAAACGAAGGGTAAAAAACTTCCATGACCTGATTGAGGTTCGGATAGGATTTTTTGCGTATAAAACTAACCAGTGACGGCTGAAAGCTGTCATAGCTGTAGAACTCACAGATACCTTCGTTTTGACTGGTTATGGCTCCCGTAACTCTAAACGAGCCAAGAGTTATGGCCCTCCGAAGAATCGATTTCCACAGGGTGCAACATCTGCGGTGCAAGGTGCAACATCCGTCCAAAATGACGAAACCGTGTCGTACGACCTTTAGAAATGGGTGCATGGATTTGAAACGGTGCAGTACCATGGTGCACCACTCTCTAGCGATGGTAAATCACTGACGAGCCACGGAGATCCCGTTTTTAAAGAAAAAATCCACGTGACGAAAAAACGAAGGGTAAAAAACTTCCATGACCCGATTGAGGTTCGGATAGGATTTTTCGGGTATGAAACTAACCAGTGACGGCTGAAAGCTGCCATAGCTGTAGAACTCACAGATACCATCGTTTTGACTGGTTATGTCTCCCGTAGCTCTAAACGAGCCAAGAGTTATGGCCCTCCGAAGAATCGATATCCACAGGGTGCAACATCTACGGTGCAAGGTGCAACATCCGTCCAAAATGACGAAACAGTGCCGTACGACCTTTAGAAATGAGTGCATGGATTTGAAACATTGCAGTACCATGGTGCACCACTCTCCAGCGATGGTAAATCATAGACCAGCCACGGGGATCCCGTTTTACAGAAAAAATCCATGTGACGAAAAAACGAAGGGTTAAAAACTTCCTTGACCCGATTGAGGTTCGGATAGGATTTTTTTGGTATGAAACTAACCAGTGACGGCTGAAAGCTGCCATAGATGTAGAACTCACAGATACCTTCGTTTTGACTGGTAATGGCTTCCGTAACTCTAAACGAGCCAAGAGTTATGGCCCTCCGAATAATCGATATCCACAGGGTGCAACATCTACGGTGCAAGGTGCAACATCCGTCCAAAATGACGAAACCGTGTCGTACGACCTTTAGAAATAGGTGCATGGATTGGAAACGGTGCAGTACCATGGTGCACCACTCTCTAGCGATGGTAAATCATTGACCAGCCACGGGGATCCCGTTTTACAGAAAAAATCCACGTGACGAAAAAACGAAGGGTAAGAAACTTTCATGACCCGATTGAGGTTCGGATAGGATTTTTTGTGTATGAAACTAACTAGTGACGGCTCAAAGCTGCCATAGCTGTAGAACTCACAGATACCTTCGTTTGACTGGTTATGGCTCCCGTAACTCTAAACGAGCCAAGAGTTATGGCCCTTCGAAGAATCGATTTCCACAGGGTGCAACATCTGCGGTGCAAGGTGCAACATCCGTCCAAAATGACGAAACAGTGCCGTACGACCTTTAGAAATGGGTGCATGGATTTGAAACGATGCAGTACCATGGTGCACCATTCTCAGGCGATGGTAAATCATAGACCAGCCACGGGGATCCCGTTTTACAGAAAAAATCCACGTGACGAAAAAACGAAGGGTAAAAAACTTCCTTGACCCGATAGAGGTTCGGATAGGATTTTTTAGGTATGAAACTAACCAGTGACGGCTGAAAGCCGTCATAGCTGTAGAACTCACAGATACCTTCGTTTTGACTGGTTATGGCTCCCGTAACTCTAAACGAGCCAAGAGTTATGGCCCTCCGAAGAATCGATTTCCACAGGTTGCAACATCTACGGCGCAAGGTGCAACATCCGTCCAAAAGGACGAAACCGTGACGTACGACCTTTAGAAATTGGTGCATGGATTTGAAATGGTGCAGTACCATGGTGCACCACTCTCCAGCGATGGTAAATCATTGACCAGCCACGGGGATCCCGTTTTACAGAAAAAATCCACGTGACAAAAAAACGAAGGGTAAAAAACATCCATGACCCGATTGAGGTTCGGATAGGATTTTTGGGTATGAAACTAACCAGTGACGGCTGAAAGCTGTCATAGCTGTAGAACTCACAGATACCTTCGTTTTGACTGGTTATGGCTCCCGTAACTCTAAACGAGCCAAGAGTTATGGCCCTCCGAAGAATCGATTTCCACAGGGTGCAACATCTACGGTGCAAGGTGCAACATCCGTCCAAAATGACGAAACAGTGCCGTACGACCTTTAGAAATGGGTTCCTGGAATTGAAATGGTGCAGTACCATGGTGCACCACTCTCCAGCGATGGTAAATCATAGACCAGCCACGGGGATCCCGTTTTACAGAAAAAATCCACGTGACGAAAAAACGAAGGGTAAAAAACTTCCTTGACCCGATTGAGGTTCGGATTGGATTTTTTGGGTATGAAACTAGCCAGTGACGGCTGTAAGCCGTCATAGCTGTAGAACTCACAGATACCTTCGTTTTGACTGGTTATGGCTTGCGTAAATCTAAATGAGCCAAGAGTTATGGCCCTCCGAAGAATCGATTTCCACAGGGTGCAACATCTACGGTGCAAGGTGCAACATCCGTCCAAAATGACGAAACCGTGTCGTACGACCTTTAGAAATGGGTGCATGGATTTGAAACGGTGCAGTACCATGGTGCACCACTCTCCAGCGATGGTAAATCACTGACGAGCCACGGAGATCCCGTTTTTATAGAAAAAATCCAAGTGACGAAAAAACGAAGGGTAAAAAACTTCCATGACCCGATTGAGGTTCGGATATGATTTTTTGGGTATGAAACTAACCAGTGACGGCTGAAAGCTGCCATAGCTGTAGAGCCCACAGATACCATCGTTTTGACTGGTTATGTCTCCCGTAACTCTAAACGATCCAAGAGTTATGGCCCTCCGAAGAATCGATATCCACAGGGTGCAACATTTACGGTGCAAGGTGCAACATCCGTCCAAAATGATGAAACAGTGCCATACGACCTTTAGAAATGAGTGCATGGATTTGAAACATTGCAGTACCATGGTGTACCACTCTTCAGCAATGGTAAATCATAGACCAGCCACGGGGATCCCGTTTTACAGAAAAAATCCACGTGACGAAAAAACGAAGGGTAAAAAACTTTCTTGACCCGATTGAGGTTCGGATAGGATTTTTTGGGTATGAAACTAACCAGTGACGGCTGAAAGCTGCCATAGCTATAGAACTCACAGATAACATCGTTTTGACTTGTTATGGCTCCCATAACTCTAAACGAGCCAAGAGTTATGGCCCTCCGAAGAATCGATATCCACAGGGTGCAACATCTACGTTGCAAGGTGCAACATCCGTCCAAAATGACGAAACAGTTCCGTACGACCTTTAGAAATGAGTGCATGGATTTGAGACATTGCAGTACCATGGAGCACCACTCTTCAGCGATGGTAAATCATAGACCAGCCAGGGGGATCCCGTTTTACAGAAAAAATCCACGTGACGAAAAAACGAAGGGTAAAAAACTACCTTGACCCGATTGGGTTCGGATAGGATTTTTTGGGTATGAAACTAACCAGTGACGGCTGAAAGCTGCCATAGCTGTAGAACTCACAGATACCTTCGTTTTGAATGGTAATGGCTCCCGTAACTCTAAACGAGCCAAGAGTTATGGCCCTCCGAATAATCGATATCCACAGGGTGCAACATCTACGGTGCAAGGTGCAACATCCGTCCAAAATGACGAAACCGTGCCGTACGACCTTTAGAAATGGGTCATGGATTTGAAACGGTGCAGTACCATGGTGCACCACTCTCCAGCGATGGTAAATCATTGACCAGCCACGGGGATCCCGTTTTACAGAAAAAATCCACGTGACGAAAAAACGAAGAGTAAAAAACTTTCATGACCCGATTGAGGTCCGGATAGGATTTTTTGGGTATGAAACTAACCAGTGACGGCTGAAAGCTGTCATAGCTGTAGAACTCACAGATACCTTCGTTTGAGTGGTTATGGCTCCCATAACTCTAAACGAGCCAAGAGTTATGGCCCTCCGTAGAATCGATTTCCACAGGGTGCAACATCTGCGGTGCAAGGTGCAACATCCGTCCAAAATGACGTAACAGTGTCGTGCGACCTTTAGAAATGGGTGCATGGATTTGAAACGATGCAGTACCATGGTGCACCACTCTCCAGCGATGGTAAATCATAGACCAGCCACGGGGATCTCGTTTTACAGAAAAAAATTCTCGTGACGAAAAAACGAAGGGTAAAAAACTTCCATGACCCGATTGAGGTTCGGATAGGAATTTTTGGGTATGAAACTAACCAGTGACGGCTGAAAGCTGCCATAGCTGTAGAACTCACAGATACCTTCGTTTTGACTAGTTATGGCTCCCGTAACTCTAAACGAGCCAAGAGTTATGGCCCTCCGAATAATCGATATCCATAGGGTGCAACATCTACGGCGCAAGGTGCAACATCCGTCCAAAATGACGAAACCGTGCCGTACGACCTTCAGAAATGGGTGCATGGATTTGAAACAGTGCTGTACCATGGTGCACCACTCTCCAGCGATGGTAAATCATTGACCAGCCACGGGGATCCCGTTTAACAGAAAAAATCCACGTGACGATAAAACGAAGGGTAAAAAACTTCCATGACCCGATTGAGGTTCGGATACGATTTTTTGGGTATGAAACTAATCAGTGACGGCTGAAAGCCATCATAGCTGTAGAACTCACAGATACCTTCGTTTAGACTGGTTGTGGCTCCCATTACTCTAAACGAGCCAAGAGTTACGGCCCTCCGAAGAATCGATTTCCAAAGGGTGCAACATCTGCGGTGCAAGGTGCAACATCCGTCCGAAATGACGTAACAGTGCCGTACGACCTTTAGAAATGGGTGCATGGATTTGAAACGATGCAGTCCATGGTGCACCACTCTCTAGCGATGGTAAATCATAGACCAGCCACGGTGATTCTGTTTTACAGAAAAAATCCACGTGACAAAAAAACGAAGGGTAAAAAACTTCCTTGACCCGATTGAGGTTCGGATAGGAATTTTTGGATAAGAAACTAACCAGTGACGGTTGAAAGCTGCCATAGCTGTAGAATTCACAGATACCTTCGTTTTGACTGGTTATGGCTCGCATAACTCTAAACGAGCCAAGAGTTATGGCCCTCCGAAGAATCGATATCCACAGGGTGCAACATCTATGGTGCAAGGTGCAACATTCGTCCAAAATGACGAAACGGTGCCGTACGACCTTTAGAAATGAGTGCATGGATTTGAAACATTGCAGTACCATGGTGCAGCACTCTACAGCGATGGTAAATCATAGACCAGCCACGGGGATCCCGTTTTACAGAAAAAATCCACGTGACGTAAAAACGAAGGGTAAAAAACATCCTTGACCCGATTGAGGTTCGGATAGGATTTTCTGGGTATGAAACTAACCAGTGACGGCTTAAAGATGTCATAGCTGTAGAACACACAGATACCTTCGTTTGACTGGTAATGGCTCCTGTAACTCTAAACGAGCCAAGAGTTATGGCCCTCTGAATAATCGATATCCACAGGGTGCAACATCTACGATGCAAGGTGCGACATGCGTCCAAAATGACGTAACAGTGCCGTACGACCTTTAGAAATGGGTGCATGGATTTGAAACGATGCAGTACCATGGTGCACCACTCTCTAGCAATGGTAAATCATAGACCAGCCACGGTGATCCCGTTTTACAGAAAAAATCCACGTGACGAAAAAACGAAGGGTAAAAAACTTCCTTGACCCGATTGAGGTTCGGATAGGAATTTTTGGCTATGAAACTAACCAGTGACGGTTGAAAGCTGCCATAGCTGTAGAACTCACAGATACCTTCGTTTTTACTGGTTATGGCTCACGTAACTCTAAACGAGCCAAGAGTTATTGCCCTCCGAAGAATCGATATCCACAGGGTGCAACATCTACGGTGCAAGGTGCAACATCCGTCCAAAATGACGAAACAGTGCCGTACGACCTTTAGAAATGAGTGCATGGATTTGAAACATTACAGTACCATGGTGCACCACTCTCCAGCGATGGTAAATCATAGACCAGCCACGGGGATCCCGTTTTACAGAAAAAATCCACGTGACGAAAAAACGACGGGTAAAAAACTTCCTTGACCCGATTGAGGTTCGTATGGGACTTTTTGGGTATGAAACTAACCAGTGTCGGCTTAAAGCTGTCATAGCTGTAGAACACACAGATACCTTCGTTTGACTGGTAATGGCTCCCGTAACTCTAAACGAGCCAAGAGTTATGGCCCTCCGAACAATCGATATCCACAGGGTGCAACATCTACGGTGCAAGGTGCAACATCCGTCCAAAATGACGAAACCGTGCCGTACGACCTTTAGAAATGGGTGCACGGATTTGAAACGGTGCAGTACCATGGTGCACCACTCTCCAGCGATGGTAAATCATTGACCAGCCACGGGGATCCCGTTTTACAGAAAAAATCCACGTGACGAAAAAAACGAAGGGTAAAAAACTTCCATGACCCGATTGAGGTTCGGATAGGATTTTTTGCGTATGAAACTAACCAGTGACGGCTGAAAGCTGTCATAGCTGTAGAACTCATAGATACCTTTGTTTTGACTTGTTATGGCTCCCGTAACTCTAAACGAGCCAAGAGTTATGGCCCTCCGAACAATCGATATCCACAGGGTGCAACATCTACGGTGCAAGGTGCGACATCCGTCCAAAATGACGAAACCGTGCCGTACGACCTTTAGAAATGGGTGCATGGATTTGAAACGGTGCAGTACCATGGTGCACCACTCTCCAGCGATGGTAAATCATTGACCAGCCATGGGGATCCCGTTTTACAGAAAAAATCCACGTGACGAAAAAACGAAGGGTAAAAAACTTCCATGACCCAATTGAGGTTCGGATAGGATTTTTTGCGTATGAAACTAACCAGTGACGGCTGAAAGCTGTTATAGCTGTGGAACTCACAGATACCTTCGTTTTGACTTGTTATGGCTCCCGTAACTCTAATTGAGCCAAGAGTTATGGCCCTCCGAACAATCGATATCCATAGGGTGCAACATCTACGGCGCAAGGTGCAATATCCGTCCAAAATGACGAAACAGTGCCGTACGACCTTTAGAAATGGTTGCACGGATTTGAAACGGTGCAGTACCATGGGGCACCACTCTCTAGTGATGGTAAATCATAGACCAGCCACGGGATCTCGTTTTACAGAAAAAATCCACGTGACGAAAAAACGAAGGGTAAAAATCTTCTTTGACCCAATTGAGGTTCGGATAGGATTTTTTGGGTATGAAACTAACCAGTGACGACTTAAAGCAGTCATAGCTATAGAACACACAGATACCTTCGTTTGACTGGTAATGGCTCCCGTAACTCTAAACGAGCCAAGAGTTATGGCCCTCCGTAGAATCGATTTTCACAGGGTGCAACATCTGCGGTGCAAGGTGCAACATCCGTCCAAAATGACATAACAGTGTCGTACGACCTTTAGAAATGGGTGCATGGATTTGGAACGATGTAGTACCATGGTGCACCACTCTCCAGCGATGGTAAATCATAGACCAGCCACGGGGATCCCGTTTTACAGAAAAAATCCACGTGACGAAAAAACGAAGGGTAAAAAACTTCCTTGACCCGATTGAGGTTCGGATAGGAATTTTTGGGTATGAAACTAACCAGTGACGGCTGAAAGCTGTCATAGCTGTAGAACTCACAGATACCTTCGTTTTGACTGGTAATGGCTCCTGTAACTCTAAACGAGCCAAGAGTTATGGCCCTCCGAATAATCGATATCCACAGGGTGCAACATCTACGGTGCAAGGTGCAACATCCGTCCAAAATGACGAAACCGTGCCGTACGACCTTTAGAAATGGGTCATGGATTTGAAACGGTGCAGTACCATGGTGCGCCACTCTCCAGCGATGGTAAATCATTGACCAGCCACGGGGATCCCGTTTTACAAAAAAAATCCACGTGACGAAAAAACGAAGGGTAAAAAACTTTCATGACCCGATTGAGGTTCGGATAGGATTTTTTAGGTATGAAACTAACCAGTGACGGCTGAAAGCTGTCATAGCTGTAGAACTCACAGATACCTCCGTTCGACTGGTTATGGCTCCCGTAACTCTAAACGAGCCAAGAGTTATGGCACTCCGTAGAATCGATTTCCACAGGGTGCAACATCTGCGGTGCAAGGTGCAACATCCGTCCAAAATGACATAACAGTGCCGTACGACCTTTAGAAATGGGTGCATGGATTTGAA
Source organism: Allium cepa (assembly GCA_030765085.1). Lineage (NCBI taxonomy): Eukaryota > Viridiplantae > Streptophyta > Magnoliopsida > Asparagales > Amaryllidaceae > Allium > Allium cepa. The sequence goes on along the minus strand of CM060943.1, from coordinate 26,934,633 downwards.
ACGATGCAGTACCATTGTGCACCACTCTCCAGCGATGGTAAATTATAGACCAGCCACGGGGATCCCGTTTTACAGAAAAAATCCACGTGACGAAAAAACGAAGGGTAAAAAACTTCCTTGACCCGATCGAGGTTCGGTTAGGAATTTTTGGGTATGAAACTAACCAGTGACGGCTGAAAGCTGCCATAGCTGTAGAACTCACAGATACCTTCGTTTTGACTAGTTATGGCTCCCGTAACTCTAAACGAGCCAAGAGTTATGGCCCACCGAATAATCGATATCCATAGGGTGCAACATCTACGGCACAAGGTGCAACATCCGTCCAAAATGACGAAACCGTGCCGTACGACCTTTAGAAATGGGTGCATGGATTTGAAATAGTGCTGTACCATGGTGCACCACTCTCCAGCGATGGTAAATCATAGACCAGCCAAGGGGATCCCGTTTTACAGAAAAAATCCAAGTGACGTAAAAACGAAGGGTAAAAAACTTCCTTGACCCGATTGAGGTTCGGATAGGATTTTTTAGGTATGAAACTAACCAGTGACGGCTTAAAGGTAGTCATAGCTGTAGAACACATAGATACCTTCGTTTGACTGGTAATGGCTCCCGTAACTCTAAACGAGCCAAGAGTTATGGCCCTCCGAATAATCGATATCCACAGGGTGCAACATCTACGATGCAAGGTACGACATCCGTCCAAAATGACGAAACCATGCCGTACGACCTTTAGAAATGGGTGCATGGATTTGAAACGGTGCAGTAACATGGTGCACCACTCTCCAGCGATGGTAAATCATTGACCCGCCACGGGGATCCCGTTTTACAGATAAAATCAACGTGACGAAAAAACGGAGGGTAAAAAACTTCCTTGACCCGATTGACGTTCGGATAGGATTTTTTGGGTATGAAACTAACCAGTGACGGCTTAAAGCTGTCATAGTTGTAGAAAAGACAGATACCTTCGTTTGACTGGTAATGGCTCCCGTAACTCTAAACGAGCCAAGAGTTATGGCCCTCCAAATAATCGATATCCACAAGGTGCAACATCTACGGTGCAAGGTGCGACATCCGTCCAAAATGACGAAACCGTGTCGTACGACCTTTAGAAATGGGTGCATGGATTTGAAACGGTGCAGTACCATGGTGCACCACTTCCAGCGATGGTAAATCATTGACCAGCCACGGGGATCCCGTTTTTACAGAAAAAATCCACGTGACGAAAAAACGAAGGGTAAAAAACTTCCATGACCCGATTGAGGTTCGGATAGGATTTTTTGGGTATGAAACTAACCAATGACGGCTGACAGCTGCCATAGCTTTCGAACTCACAGATACCAACGTTTTGACTGGTTACGGCTCCCGTAACTCTAAACGAGCCAAGTGTTATGGCCCTCCGAAGAATCGATATCCACAGGGTGCAACATCTACGGTGCAAGGTGCAACATCCGTCCAAAATGACGAAACAGTGCCGTACGACCTTTAGAAATGAGTGCATGGATTTGAAACATTGCAGTACCATGGTGCACCACTCTCCAGCGATGGTAAATCATAGACCGGCCACGGGGATCCCGCTTTACAGAAAAAATCCACGTGACCAAAAAAAATAAGGGTAAAAAACTTTCTTGACCCGATTGAGGTTCGGATAGGATTTTTTGGGTATGAAACTAACCAGTGACGGCTAAACGCTGCCATAGCTGTAGAACTCACAGATATCTTCGTTTTGACTGGTAATGGCTCCCGTAACTCTAAACGAGCCAAGAGTTATGGACCTCCGAATAATCGATCTCCATAGGGTGCAACATCTACGGTGCAAGGTGCAACATCCGTCCAAAATGACGAAACCGTGCCGTACGACATTTATAAATGGGTGCATGGATTTGAAACGGTGCAGTACCATGGTGCACCACTCTCCACCGATGGTAAATCATTGACCAGCCATGGAGATCCCGTTTTACAGAAAAAATCCACGTGACGAAAAAACGAAGGGTAAAAAATTTCATGACCCGATTGAGGTTCAGATAGGATTTTTTGGGTATGAAACTAACCAGTGACGGCTGAAAGCCGTCATAGCTGTAGAACTCACAGATACCTACGTTTTGATTGGTTATGGCTCCCGTAACTCTAAACGAGCCAAGAGTTATGGCCCTCCGAAGAATCGATTTCCCCAGGGTGCAACATCTACGGTGCAAGGTGCAACATCCGTCCGAAATGACGAAACAGTGCCGTACGACCTTTAGAAATGAGTGCATGGATTTGAAACATTGCAGTACCATGGTGCACCACTTTCCAGCGATGGTAAATCATAGACCAGCCACGGGGATCCCGTTTTAAAGAAAAATCCACTTGACGAAAAAACGAAGGGTAAAAAACATCCATGACCCGATTGAGGTTCGGATAGGATTTTTGGGTATGAAACTAACCAGTGACGGATGAAAGCTGTCATAGCTGTAGAACTCACAGATACCTTCGTTTTGACTTGTTATGGCTCCCGTAACTCTAAACGAGCAAAGAGTTATGGCCCTCCGAAGAATCGATATCCACAGGGTGCAACATCTACGGTGCAAGGTGCAACATCCGTCCAAAATGACGAAACAGTGTTGTACGACCTTTAGAAATGAGTGCATGGATTTGAAACATTGCAGTACCATTGTGCACCACTCTCCAGCGATGGTAAATCATGGACCAGCCACGGGGATCCCGTTTTACTGAAAAAATCCACGTGACGAAAAAACGAAGGGTAAAAAACTTCCTTGACCCGATTGAGGTTCGGATAGGATTTTTTGGGTATGAAACTAACCAGTGATGGCTGAAAGCTGTCATAGCTGTAGAACTCACAGATACCTTCGTTTGACTGGTAATGGCTCCCGTAACTCTAAACGAGCCAAGAGTTATGGCCCTCCGAATAATCGATATCCACAGGGTGCAACATCTACGGTGCAAGGTGCGACATCCGTCCAAAATGACGAAACCGTGCCGTACGACCTTTAGAAATGGGTGCATGGATTTGAAACGGTGCAGTACCATGGTGCAACACTCTCCAGCGATGGTAAATCATTGACCAGCCACGGGGATCCCGTTTTACAGAAAAAATCCACGTGACGAAAAAACGAAGGGTAAAAAACTTGCATGACCCGATTGAGGTTCGGATAGGATTTTTTGCGTATGAAACTAACCAGTGACGGCTGAAAGCTATCATAGCCGTAGAACTCACAGATACCTTCGTTTTGACTTGTCATGGCTCCCGTAACTCTAAACGAGCCAAGAGTTATGGCCCTCCGAACAATCGATATCCATAGGGTGCAACATCTACGGTGCAAGGTGCAACATCCGTCCAAAATGACGAAACAGTGCCGTACGACCTTTAGAAATGAGTGCATGGATTTGAAACATTGCAGTACCATGGTGCACCACTCTCCAGCGATGGTAAATCATAGCCAGCCACGGGGATCCCGTTTTACAGAAAAAATCCACATGACGAAAAAACGAAGGGTAAAAAACTGCCTTGACACGATTGAGGTTCGGTTAGGATTTTTTGGGTATGAAACTAACCAGTGACGGCTGAAAGCTGTCATAGCTGTATAACTCACAGATACCTTCGTTTGACTGGTAATGGCTCCCGTAACCCTAAACGAGCCAAGAGTGATGGCCCTCCGAATAATCGATATCCACAGGGTGCAACATCTACGGTACAAGGTGCGACATCCGTCCAAAATGACGAAACAGTGCCGTACGACCTTTAGAAATGAGTTCATGGATTTGAAACATTGCAGTACCATGGCGCACCACTCTCCAGCGATGGTAAATCATAGCCAGCCACGGGGATCCCGTTTTACAGAAAAAATCCACGTGACGAAAAAACGAAGGGTAAAAAACTTCCATGACCCGATTGAGGTTCGGAAAGGATTTTTGGGTATGAAATTAACCAGTGACAGCTGAAAGCTGTCATAGCTGTAGAACTCACAGATACCTTCATTTTGACTTGTTATGGCTCCCTCAACTCTAAACGAGCCAAGAGTTAGGGCCCTCCGAAGAATCGATATCCACAGGGTGCAACATCTACGGTGCAAGGTGCAACGTCCGTCCAAAATGACGAAACAGTGTCGTACGGCCTTTAGAAATGAGTGCATGGATTTGAAACACTTCAGTACCATGGTGCACCACTCTCCAGCGATGGTAAATCATGGACCAGCCACGGGGATCCCGTTTTACAGAAAAAATCCACGTGACGAAAAAACGAAGGGTAAAAAACTTCCTTGACCCGATTGAGGTTCGGATAGGATTGTTTGAGTATGAAACCAACCAGTGACGGCTGAAAGCCATCATAGCTGTAGAACTCACAGATACCTTCGTTTTGACTGGTTATGGCTCCCATAACTCTAAGCGAGCCAAGAGTTATGACCCTCCGACGAATCGATATCCACAGGGTGCAACATCTACGGTGCATGGTGCAACATCCGTAAAAATGACGAAACGGTGCCATACGACCTTTAGAAATGAGTGCATGGATTTGAAACATTGCAGTACCATGGTGCACCACTATCAAGCGATGGTAAATTATAGACCAGCCACGGGGATCCCGTTTTACAGAAAATATCCACGTGACGAAAAAACGAAGGGTAAAAAACTTCCTTGACCCGATTGAGGTTCGGATAGGATTTTTTGGGTATGAACTAATCAGTGATGGCGAAAAGGTGTCATAGCTATAGAACTCATAGATACCTTCGTTTTGACTGGTTATGGCTCCCATAACTCTAAACGAGCCAAGAGTTATGGCCCTCCGAAGAATCGATATCCACAGGGTGCAACATCAACGGTGCAAGGTGCAACATCCATCCAAAATGACGAAACAGTGCCGTACGACCTTTAGAAATGAGTTCATGGATTTGAAACATTGCAGTACCATGGTGCACCAATCTCCAGTGATGGTAAATCATTGACCAGCCACGGGGATCCCGTTTTACAGAAAAAATCCACGTGACGAAAAAACGAAGGGTAAAAAACTTCCTTGACCCGATTGAGGTTCGGATAGGATTTTTTGGGTATGACACTAACCAGTGACGGCTGAAAGCCGTCATAGCTGTAGAACTCATAGATACCTTCGTTTTGACTTGTTATGGCTCCCGTGACTCTAAACGAGCCAAGAGTTATGGCCTTTCGAAGAATCGATATCCACAGGGTGCAACACCTACGGTGCAAGGTGCAACATCCGTCCAAAATGACGAAACAGTGCCGTACGACCTTTAGAAATGAGTGCATGGATTTGAAACATTGCAGTACCATGGTGCACCACTCTCCAGCGATGGTAAATCATAGACCAGCCACGGGGATCCCGTTTTACAGAAAAAATCCACGTGACAAAAAAACGAAGGGTAAAAAACATCCATGACCCGATTGAGGTTCGGATAGGATTTTTGGGTATGAAACTAACCAGTGACGGCTGAAAGCCGTCATAGCTGTAGAACTCACAGATACCTTCGTTTTGACTGGTTATGGATCCCGTAACTCTAAACGAGCCAAGAGTTATGGCCCTCCGAAGAATCGATATCCACAGGGTGCAACATCTACGGTGCAAGGTGCAACATCCGTCCAAAATGACGAAACAGTGTCGTACGACCTTTAGAAATGAGTGCATGGATTTGAAACATTGCAATACCATGGTACACTATTCTCCAGCGATGGTAAATCATAGACCAGCCACGGGGATCCCGTTTTACAGAAAAAATCCACGTGACGAAAAAACGAAGGGTAAAAAACATCCATGACCCGATTGAGGTTCGGATAGGATTTTTGGGTATGAAACTAACCAGTGACGGCTGAAAGCTGTCATAGCTGTAGAACTCACAGATACCTTCGTTTTGACTAGTTTGGCTCCCGTAACTCTAAACGAGCCAAGAGTTATGGCCCTCCGAAGAATCGATATCCACAGGGTGCAACATCTACGGTGCAAGGTGCAACATCCGTCCAAAATGACGAAACAGTGTCGTACGACCTTTAGAAATGAGTGCATGGATTTGAAACATTGCAGTACCATTGTGCACCACTCTCCAGCGATGGTAAATCATAGACCAGCCACGGGGATCCCGTTTTACAGAAAAAATCCACGTGACGAAAAAACGAAGGGTAAAAAACATCCATGACCCGATTGAGGTTCGGATAGGATTTTTGGGTATGAAACTAACCAGTGACGGCTGAAAGCTGTCATAGCTGTAGAACTCACAGATACCTTCGTTTTGGCTTGTTATGGCTCCCGCAACTCTAAACGAGCCAAGAGTTAGGGCCCTCCGAAGAATCGATATCCACAGGGTGCAACATCTACGGTGCAAGGTGCAACGTCCGTCCAAAATGACGAAACAGTGTCGTACGACCTTTAGAAGTGAGTGCATGGATTTGAAACACTGTAGTACCATGGTGCACCACTCTCCAGCGATGGTAAATCATAGACCAGCCACGGGGATCCCGTTTTACTGAAAAAAATCCACGTGACGAAAAAACGAAGGGTAAAAAACTTCCTTGACCCGATTGAGGTTCGGATAGGATTTTTTGGGTATGAAACGAACCAGTGACGGCTGAAAGCCGTCACAGCTGTAGAACTCACAGATACCTTCGTTTTGACTAGTTATGGCTTCCGTAACTCTAAGAGAGCCAAGAGTTATGGCCCTCCGAAGAATCGATATCCACAGGGTGCAACATCTACGGTGCATGGTGCAACATCCGTACAAAATGACGAAACAGTGCCGTACGACCTTTAGAAATGAGTGCATGGATTTGAAACATTGCAGTACCATGGTGCACCACTCTCAAGCGATGGTAAATCATAGACCATCCACGGGGATCCCGTTTTACAGAAAAAATCCACGTGACGAAAAAACGAAGGGTAAAAAACTTCCTTGACCCGATCGAGGTTCGGATAGGACTTTTTGGGTATGAAACTAGCAGTGATGGCCGAAAGCTGTCATAGCTGTAGAACTCACAGATACCTTCATTTTGACTGGTTATGGCTCCCATAACTCTAAACGAGCCAAGAGTTATGGCCCTCCGAAGAATCGATATCCACAGTGTGCAACATCTACGGTGCAAGGTGCAACATCCGTCCAAAATGACGAAACAGTGTCGTACGACCTTTAGAAATGAGTTCATGGATTTGAAACATTGTAGTACCATGGTGTACCACTCTCCAGCGATGGTAAATCATTGACCATCCACGGGGATCCCGTTTTACAGAAAAAATCCACGTGAAGAAAAAACGAAGGGTAAAAAACTTCCTTGACCCGATTGAGGTTCGGATAGGATCTTTCGGGTATGACACTAACCAGTGACGGCTGAAAGCCGTCATAGCTGTAGAACTCACAGATACCTTCGTTTTGACTTATTATGGCTCCCGTAACTCTAAACGAGCCAAGAGTTATGGCCCTCCGAAGAATCGATATCCACAGGGTGCAACACCTACGGTGCAAGGTGCAACATCCGTCCAAAATGAAGAAACAGTGCTGTACAACCTTTAGAAATGAGTGCATGGATTTGAAACATTGCAGTACCATGGTGCACCACTCTCCAGCGATGGTAAATCATAGACCAGCCACGGGGATCCCGTTTTACAGAAAAAATCCACGTGACAAAAAAACGAAGGGTATAAAACATCCATGACCCGATTGAGGTTCGGATAGGATTTTTGGGTATGAAACTAACCAGTGACGGCTGAAAGCCGTCATAGCTGTAGAACTCACAGATAACTTCGTTTTGACTTGTTATGGCTCCCGTAACTCTTAACGAGCCAAGAGTTATGGCCCTCCGAAGAATCGATATCCACAGGGTGTAAAATTTACGGTGCAAGGTGCAACATCTGTCCAAAATGACGAAACAGTGTCGTACGACCTTTAGAAATGAGTGCATGGATTTGAAACATTGCAGTACCGTGGTACACCATTCTCCAGCGATGGTAAATCATAGACCAGCCACGGGGATCCCGTTTTACAGAAAAAATCCACGTGACGAAAAAACGAAGGGTAAAAAACATCCATGACCCGATTGAGGTTCGGATAGGATTTTTGGTTATGAAACTAACCAGTGACGGCTGAAAGCTATCATAGCTGTAGAACTCACAGATACCTTCGTTTTGACTGGTTATGGATCCCGTAACTCTAAACGAGCCAAGAGTTATGGCCCTCCGAAGAATCGATATCCACAGGGTGCAACATCTACGGTGCAAGGTGCAATATCCGTCCAAAATGACGAAACTGCGTCGTACGACCTTTAGAAATGAGTGCATGGATTTGAAACATTGCAGTACCATTGTGCACTACTCTCCAACGATGGTAAATCATAGACCAGCCACGGGGATCCCGTTTTACAGAAAAAATCCACGTGACGAAAAAACGAAGGGTAAAAAACTTCCTTGACCCGATTGAGGTTCGGATAGGATTTTTTGGGTATGAAACGAATCAATGACGGCTGAAAGATGTCATAGCTGTAGAACTCACAGATACCTTCGTTTTGACTGGTTATGCCTCCCGTAACTCTAAACGAGCCAAGAGTTATGGCCCTCCGAAGAATCGATATCCACAGGGTGCAACATCTACGGTGCAAGGTGCAACATCCGTCCAAAATGACGAAACAGTGCCGTACGACCTTTAGAAATGAGTGCATGGATTTGAAACATTGTAGTACCATGGTGCACCACTATAAAGCGATGGTAAATTATAGACCAGCCACGGGGATCCCGTTTTACAGAAAAAATCCACGTGACGAAAAACCGAAGGGTAAAAAACTTCCTTGACCCGATTGAGGTTCGGATAGGATTTTTTGGGTATGAAACTAATCAGTGATGGCGAAAAGGTGTCATAGATGTAGAACTCACAGATACCTTCATTTTGACTGGTTATGGCTCCCATAACTCTAAACGAGCCAAGAGTTATGGCCCTCCGAAGAATCGATATCCACAGGGTGCAACATCAACGGTGCATGGTGCAACATCCGTCCAAAATGACGAAACAGTGCCGTACGACCTTTAGAAATGAGTTCATGGATTTGAAACATTGCAGTACCATGGTGCACCAATCTCCAGCGATGGTAAATCATTGACCAGCCACGGGGATCCCGTTTTACAGAAAAAATCCACATGACGAAAAAACGAAGGGTAAAAAACTTCCTTGACCCGATTGAGGTTCGGATAGGATTTTTTGGGTATGACACTAACTAGTGACGGCTGAAAGCCATCATAGCTGTAGAACTCACAGATACCTTCGTTTTGACTCGTTATGGCTCCCGTGACTCTAAACGAGCCAAGAGTTATGGCCCTTCGAAGAATCGATATCCATAGGGTGCAACACCTACGGTGCAAGGTGCAACATCCGTCCAAAATGACGAAACAGTGCCGTACGACCTTTAGAAATGAGTGCATGGATTTGAAACATTGCAGTACCATGGTGCACCACTCTCCAGCGATGGTAAATAATAGACCAGCCACGGGGATCCCGTTTTACAGAAAAAATCCACGTGACAAAAAAACGAAGGGTAAAAAACATCCATGACCCGATTGAGGTTCGGATAGGATTTTTGGGTATGAAACTAACCAGTGACGGCTGAAAGCCGTCATAGCTGTAGAACTCACAGATACCTTCGTTTTGAATGGTTATGGATCCCGTAACTCTAAACGAGCCAAGGGTTATGGCCCTCCGAAGAATAGATATCCACAGGGTGCAACATCTACGGTGCAAGGTGCAACATCCGTCCAAAATGACGAAACAGTGTCGTACGACCTTTAGAAATGAGTGCATGGATTTGAAACATTGCAGTACCATGGTACACTATTCTCCAGCGATGGTAAATCATAGACCAGCCACGGGGATCCCGTTTTACAGAAAAAATCCACGTGACGAAAAAACGAAGGGTAAAAAACATCCATGACCCGATTGAGGTTCGGATAGGATTTTTCGGTATGAAACTAACCAGTGACGGCTGAAAGCTGTCATAGCTGTAGAACTCACAGATACCTTCGTTTTGACTAGTTTGGCTCCCGTAACTCTAAACGAGCCAAGAGTTATGGCCCTCCGAAGAATCGATATCCACAGGGTGCAACATCTACGGTGCAAGGTGCAACATCCGTCCAAAATGACGAAACAGTGTCGTACGACCTTTAGAAATGAGTGCATGGATTTGAAACATTGCAGTACCATTGTGCACCACTCTCCAGCGATGGTAAATCATAGACCAGCCACGGGGATCCCGTTTTACAGAAAAAATCCACGTGACGAAAAAACGAAGGGTAAAAAACATCCACGACCCGATTGAGGTTCGGATAGGATTTTTGGGTATGAAACTAACCAGTGACGGCTGAAAGCTGTCATAGCTGTAGAACTCACAGATACCTTCGTTTTGACTTGTTATGGCTCCCGCAACTCTAAACGAGCCAAGAGTTAGGGCCCTCCGAAGAATCGATATCCACAGGGTGCAACATCTACGGTGCAAGGTGCAACGTCCGTTCAAAATGACAAAACAGTGTCGTACGATCTTTAGAAATGAGTGCATGGATTTGAAACACTGTAGTACCATGGTGCACCTTTCTCCAGCGATGGTAAATCATAGACCAGCCACGGGGATCCCGTTTTACTGAAAAAATCCACGTGACGAAAAAACGAAGGGTAAAAAACTTCCTTGACCCGATTGAGGTTCGGATAGGATTTTTTGGGTATGAATCCAACCAGTGACGGCTGAAAGCCATCACAGCTGTAGAACTCACAGATACCTTCGTTTTGACTAGTTATGGCTCCCGTAACTCTAAGCGAGCCAAGAGTTATGGCCCTCCGAAGAATCGATATCCACAGGGTGCAACATCTACGGTGCATGGTGCAACATCCGTACAAAATGACGAAACAGTGCCGTACGACCTTTAGAAATGAGTGCATCGATTTGAAACATTGCAGTACCATGGTGCACCACTCTCAAGCGATGGTAAATCATAGACCAGCGACGGGGATCCCGTTTTACAGAAAAAATCCACGTGACGAAAAAACGAAGGGTAAAAAACTTCCTTGACCCGATCGAGGTTCGGATAGGACTTTTTGGGTATGAAACTAGCAGTGACGGCCGAAAGCTGTCATAGCTGTAGAACTCACAGATACCTTCGTTTTGACTGGTTATGGCTCCCATAACTCTAAACGAGCCAAGAGTTATGGCCCTCCGATGAATCGATATCCACAGTGTGCAACATCTACGGTGCAAGGTGCAACATCCGTCCAAAATGACGAAACAGTGTCGTACGACCTTTAGAAATGAGTTCATGGATTTGAAACATTGTAGTACCATGGTGCACCACTCTCCAGCGATGGTAAATCATTGACCAGCCACGGGGATGCCGTTTTACAGAAAAAATCCACGTGACGAAAAAACGAAGGGTAAAAAACTTCCTTGACCCGATTGAGGTTCGGATAGGATCTTTCAGGTATGACACTAACCAGTGACGGCTGAAAGACGTCATAGCTTTAGAACTCACAGATACCTTCGTTTTGATTTATTATGGCTCCCGTAACTCTAAACGAGCCAAGAGTTATGGCCCTCCGAAGAATCGATATCCACAGGGTGCAACACCTACGGTGCAAGGTGCAACATCCGTCCAAAATGAAGAAACAGTGCTGTACAACCTTTAGAAATGAGTGCATGGATTTGAAACATTGCAGTACCATGGTGCACCACTCTCCAGCGATGGTAAATCATAGACCAGCCACGGGGATCCCGTTTTACAGAAAAAATCCACGTGACAAAAAAACGAAGGGTAAAAAACATCCATGACCCGATTGAGGTTCGGATAGGATTTTTGCTTATTAAACTAACCAGTGACGGCTGAAAGCCGTCATAGCTGTAGAACTCACAGATACCTTCGTTTTGACTGGTTATGGCTCCCGTAACTCTAAACGAGCCAAGAGTTATGGCCCTCCGAAGAATCGATATCCACAGGGTGCAACATCTACGGTGCAAGGTGCAATATCCGTCCAAAATGACGAAACTATGCCGTACGACCTTTAGAAATGAGTGCATGGATTTGAAACATTGCAGTACCATTGTGCACCACTCTCCAGCGATGGTAAATCATAGACCAGCCACGGGGATCCCGTTTTACAGAAAAAATCCACGTGACGAAAAAACGAAGGGTAAAAAACTTCCTTGACCCGATTGAGGTTCGGATAGGATTTTTTGGGTATGAAACGAACCAGTGACGGCTGAAAGCTGTCAAAGCTGTAGAACTCACAGATACCTTCGTTTTGACTGGTTATGCCTCCCGTAACTCTAAACGAGCCAAGAGTTATGGCCCTCCGAAGAATCGATATCCACAGGGTGCAACATCTACGGTGCAAGGTGCAACATCCGTCCAAAATGACGAAACAGTGCCGTACGACCTTTAGAAATGAGTGCATGGATTTGAATCATTGCAGTACCATGGTGCACCACTCTCCAGCGATGGTAAATCATAGCCAGCCACGGGGATACCGTTTTACAGAAAAAATCCACGTGACGAAAAAACGAAGGGTAAAAAACTTCCATGACCCGATTGAGGTTCGGATAGGATTTTTGGGTATGAAACTAACCAGTGACGGCTGAAAGCTGTCATAGCTGTAGAACTCACAGATACCTTCGTTTTGACTTGTTATGGCTCCCGCAACTCTAAACGAGCCAAGAGTTAGGGCCCTCCGAAGAATCGATATCCATAGGGTGCAACATCTACGGTGCAAGGTGCAACGTCCGTCCAAAATGACGAAACAGTGTCGTACGACCTTTAGAAATGAGTGCATGGATTTGAAACACTGCAGTATCGTGGTGTACCACTCTCCAGCGATGGTAAATCATAGGCCAGCCACGGGGATCCCGTTTTACAGAAAAAATCCACGTGACGAAAAAACGAAGGGTAAAAAACTTCCTTGACCGGATTGAGGTTCGGATAGGATTTTTTGGGTATGAAACCAACCAGTGACGGCTGAAAGCCGTCATAGCTGTAGAACTCACAGATACCTTTGTTTTGACTGGTTATGTCTCCCGTAATTCTAAGCGAGCCAAGAGTTATGGCCCTCCGAAGAATCGATATCCACAGGGTGCAACATCTATGGTGCAAGGTGCAACATCCGTCCAAATTGACGAAACAGTGCCGTACGACCTTTAGAAATGAGTGCATGGATTTGAAACATTTTAGTACCATGGTGCACCACTCTCCAGCGATGGTAAATCATAGACCAGCCACGAGGATCCCGTTTTACAGAAAAAATCCACGTGACGAAAAAACGAAGGGTAAAAAACTTCCATGACCCGATTGATGTTCGGATAGGATTTTTGGGTATGAAGCTAACCAGTGACGGCTGAAAGCTGTTATAGCTGTAGAACTCACAGATACCTTCGTTTGGACTGGTTATGGCTCCCGTAACTCTAAACGAGCCAAGAGTTATGACCCTCCGAAGAATCGATATCCACAGGGTGCAACATCTACGGTGCAAGGTGCAACATCCGTCCAAAATGACGAAACAGTGCCGTACGACCTTTAGAAATAAGTGCATGGATTTGAATCATTGCAGTACCATGGTGCACCACTCTCTAGCGATGGTAAATCATAGACCAGCCACGGGGATCCCGTTTTACAGAAAAAATCCACGTGACGAAAAAACGAAGGGTAAAAAACTTCCATGACCCGATTGAGGTTCGGATAGGATTTTTGGGTATGAAACTAACCAGTGACGGCTGAAAGCTGTCATAGCTGTAGAACTCACAGATACCTTCGTTTTGACTTGTTATGGCTCCCGCAACTCTAAACGAGCCAAGAGTTAGGGCCCTCCGAAGAATCGATATCCACAGGGTGCAACATCTATGGTGCAAGGTGTAACGTCCGTCCAAAATGACGAAACAGTGTCGTACGACCTTTAGAAATGAGTGCGTGGATTTGAAACATTGCAGTACCATGGTGCACCACTCTCCAGTGATGGTAAATCATAGCCAGCCACGGGGATCCCGTTTTACAGAAAAAATCCACGTGACGAAAAAACGAAGGGTAAAAAACTTCCATGACCCGATTGAGGTTCGGATAGGATTTTTGGGTATGAAACTAACCAGTGAGGCCTGAAAGCAATCATAACTATAGAACTCACAGATACCTTCGTTTTGACTTGTTATGGCTCCCGCAACTCTAAACGAGCCAAGAGTTAGGGCCCTCCGAAGAATCAATATCCACAGGGTGCAACATCTACGGTGCAAGGTGCAACGTCCGTCCAAAATGACGAAACAGTGTCGTACCACCTTTAGAAATGAGTGCATGGATTTGAAACACTGCAGTATCATGGTGCACCACTCTCCAGCGATGGTAAATCATAGACCATCCACGGGTATCCCGTTCTACAGAAAAAATCCACGTGACGAAAAAACAAAGGGTAAAAAACTTCCTTGACCCGATTGAGGTTCGAATAGGATTTTTTGGGTATGAAACCAACCAGTGACGGCTGAAAGCCGTCATAGCTGTAGAACTCACAGATACCTTCGTTTTGACTGGTTATGGCTCCCGTAACTCTAAGAGAGCCAAGAGTTATGGCCCTCCGAAGAATCGATATCCACAGGGTGCAACATCTACGGTGCAAGGTGCAACATCCGTCCAAAATGACGAAACAGTGCCGTACGACCTTTAGAAATGAGTTCATGGATTTGAAACATTGCAGTACCATGGTGCACCACTATCCAGCGATGGTAAATCATAGACCAGCCACGGGGATCCCGTTTTACAGAAAAAATCCACGTGAAGAAAAAACAAAGGGTAAAAAACTTCCTTGACCCGATTGAGGTTCGGATAGGATTTTTTGGGTATGACACTAACCAGTGACGGCTAAAAGCCATCATAGCTGTAGAACTCAAAGATACCTTTGTTTTGACTTGTTATGGCTCCCGTAACTCTAAACGAGCCAAGAGTTATGGCCCTCCGAAGAATCGATATCCACAGGGTGCAACATCTACGGTGCAAGGTGCAACATCCGTCCAAAATGACGAAACAGTGCCGTACGACCTTTAGAAATGAGTTCATGGATTTGAAACATTGCAGTACCATGGTGCACCACTCTCCAGCGATGGTAAATCATAGACCAGCCACGGGGATCCCGTTTTACAGAAAAAATCCACGTGACGAAAAAACAAAGGGTAAAAAACTTCCTTGACCCGATTGAGGTTCGGATAGGATTTTTTGGGTATGACACTAACCAGTGACGGTTGAAAGCCATCATAGCTGTAGAACTCAAAGATACCTTCGTTTTGACTTGTTATGGCTCCCGTAACTCTAAACGAGCCAAGAGTTATGGCCCTCCGAAGAATCGATATCCACAGGGTGCAACATCTACGGTGCAAGGTGCAACATCCGTCCAAAATGACGAAACAGTGTCGTACGACCTTTAGAAATGAGTGCATGCATTTGAAACATTGCAGTACCATGGTGCACCACTCTCCAGCGATGGTAAATCATAGACCAGCCACGGGGATCCCGTTTTACAGAAAAAATCCACGTGACGAAAAAACGAAGGGTAAAAAACTTCCATGACCCGATTGAGGTTCGGATAGGATTTTTGGGTATGAAGCTAAGCAGTGACGGCTGAAAGCTGTCATAGCTGTAGAACTCACAGATACCTTCGTTTTGACTGGTTATGGCTCCCGTAACTCTAAACGAGCCAAGAGTTATGGCCCTCCGAAGAATCGATATCCACAGGGTGCAACATCTACGGTGCAAGGTGCAACATCCGTCCAAAACGACGAAACAGTGCCGTACGACCTTTAGAAATGAGTGCATGGATTTGGATCATTGCAGTACCATGGTGCACCACTCTCTAGCGATGGTAAATCATAGCCAGCCACGGGGATCCCGTTTTACAGAAAAAATCCACGTGACGAAAAAACGAAGGGTAAAAAACTTCCATGACCCGATTGAGGTTCGAATAGGATTTTTGGGTATGAAACTAACCAGTGACGGCTGAAAGCTGTCATAGCTGTAGAACTCACAGATACCTTCGTTTTGACTTGTTATGGCTCCCGCAACTCTAAACGAGCCAAGAGTTAGGGCCCTCCAAAGAATCGATATCCACAGGGTGCAACATCTACGGTGCAAGGTGCAACGTCCGTCCAAAATGACGAAACAGTGTCGTACGACCTTTAGAAATGAGTGCATGGATTTTAAACACTGCAGTATCATGGTGCACCACTCTCCAGCGATGGTAAATCATAGACCAGCCACGGGGATCCCGTTTTATAGCAAAAAAATCCACGTAACGAAAAAACGAAGGTTAAAAAGCTTCCTTGACCCGATTGAGGTTCGGATAGGATTTTTTGGGTATGAATCCAACCAGTGACCGCTGAAAGCCGTCATAGCTGTAGAACTCACAGATACCTTCGTTTTGACAGGTTATGGCTCCCGTAACTCTAAACGAGCCAAGAGTTATGGCCCTCCGAAGAATCGATATCCACAGGGTGCAACATCTATGGTGCAAGGTGCAACATCCGTCCAAAATGACGAAACAGTGCCGTACGACCTTTAGAAATGAGTGCATGGATTTGAAACATTGCAGTACCATGGTGCACCACTCTCCAGCGATGGTAAATCATAGACCAGCCACGGGGAACCCGTTTTACAGAAAAAATACACATGACGAAAAAACGAAGGGTAAAAAACTTCCTTGACCCGATTGAGGTTCGGATAGGATTTTTTGGGTATGAAACTAATCAGTGACGGCGGAAAGATGTCATAGCTGTAGAACTCACAGATACCTTCGTTTTGACAGGTTATGGCTCCCATAACTCTAAACGAGCCAAGAGTTATGGCCCTCCGAAGAATCGATATCCACAGGGTGCAACATCTACGGTGCAAGGTGCAACATCCGTCCAAAATGACAAAACAGTGCCGTACGACCTTTAGAAATGAGTTCATGGATTTGAAACATTGCAGTACCATGGCGCACCGCTCTCCAGCGATGGTAAATCATAGACCAGCCACGGGGATCCCGTTTTACAAAAATAATCCACGTGACGAAAAAACGAAGGGTAAAAAACTTCCTTGACCCGATTGAGGTTCGGATAGGATTTTTTGGGTATGACACTAACCAGTGACGGCTGAAAGCCATCATAGCTGTAGAACTCACAGATACCTTCGTTTTGACTTGTTATGGCTCCCGTAACTCTAAACGAGCCAAGAGTTATGGCCCTCCGAAGAATCGAAATCCACAGGGTGCAACACCTACGGTGCAAGGTGCAACATCCGTCCAAAATTACGAAACAGTGCCGTAAGACCTTTAGAAATGAGTGCATGGATTCGAAACATTGCAGTACCATGGTGCACCACTCTCCAGCGATGGTAAATCATAGACCAGCCACGGGGATCCCGTTTTACAGAAAAAATCCACGTGACGAAAAAATGAAGGGTAAAAAACTTCCATGACCCGATTGAGGTTCGGATAGGATTTTTGGGTATGAAACTAACCGGTGATGGCTGAAAGCTGTCATAGCTGTAGAACTCACAGATACCTTCGTTTTGACTGGTTATGGCTCCCGTAACTCTAAACGAGCCAAGAGTTATGGCCCTCCGAAGAATCGATATCCACAGGTTGCAACATCTACGGTGCAAGGTGCAACGTCCGTCCAAAATGAAGAAACAGTGCCGTACGACCTTTACAAATGCGTGCATTGATTTGAAACATTGCAGTACCATGGTGCATCACTCTCCAGCGATGGTAAATCATAGACCGGCCACGGGGATCCCGTTTTACAGAATAAATCCACGTGACGAAAAAACGAAGGGTAAAAAACTTCCTTGACCCGATTGAGGTTCGGATAGGATTTTTTGGGTATGAAACTAACCAGTGACGGCGGAAAGCTGTCATAGCTGTAGAACTCACAGATACCTTCGTTTTGACTAGTTATGACTCCCGTAACTCCAAACGAGCCAAGAGTAA
The DNA here is from genome assembly GCA_030765085.1 of Allium cepa. Taxonomy (NCBI): domain Eukaryota; kingdom Viridiplantae; phylum Streptophyta; class Magnoliopsida; order Asparagales; family Amaryllidaceae; genus Allium; species Allium cepa. The sequence continues at coordinate 26,916,685 of CM060943.1, read as the reverse complement.
TGGCCCTCCGAAGAATCGATACCCACAGGGTGCAACATCTACGGTGCAAGGTGCAACATCCGTCCAAAATGATGAAACAGTGCCGTACAACCTTTAGAAATGAGTGCATGAATTTGAAACATTGCAGTACCATGGTGCACCACTCTCCAACGATGGTAAATCATAAAGCAGCCACGGGGATCCCGTTTTACAGAAAAAATCCACATGACGAAAAAACGAAGGGTAAAAAACTTCCATGACCCGATTGAGGTTCGGATAGGATTTTTGGGTATGAAACTAACCAGTGACGGCTGAAAGCTTTCATAACAGTAGAACTCACAGATACCTTTGTTTCGACTGGTTATGGCTCCCGTAACTCTAAACGAGCCAAGAGTTATGGCCCTCCGAAGAATCGATATCCACAGGGTGCAACATCTACGGTGCAAGGTGCAACATCCGTCCAAAATGACGAAACAGTGCCGTACGACCTTTAGAAATGAGTGCATGGATTTGAAACATTGCAGTACCATGGTGCACCACTCTCCACCGATGGTAAATCATAGAGCAGCCACGGGGATCCCGTTTTACAGAAAAAATCCACGTGACGAAAAAACGAAGGGTAAAAAACTTCCATGACCCGATTGAGGTTCGGATAGGATTTTTGGGTATGAAACAAACCAGTGACGGCTGAAAGCTGTCATAGCTGTAGAACTCACAGATACCTTCGTTTTGACTAGTTATGGCTCCCGTAACTCTAAACGAGCCAAGAGTTATGGCCCTCCGAAGAATCGATATCCACAGGGTGCAACATCTACGGTGCAAGGTGCAACATCCGTCCAAAATGATGAAACAGTGCCGTACGACCTTTAGAAATGAGTGCATGGATTTGAAACATTGCAGTACCATGGTGCACCACTCTCCAGAGATGGTAAATCATAGACCAGCCACGGGGATCCCGTTTTACAGAAAAAATCCACGTGACTAAAAAACGAAGGGTAAAAAACTTCCATGACCCGATTGAGGTTCGGATATGATTTTTGGGTATAAAACTAACCAGTGACGGCTGAAAGCTGTCACAGCTGTAGAACTCACAGATACCTTCATTTTGACTGGTTATGGCTCCCGTAACTCTAAACGAGCCAAGAGTTATGGCCCTCCGAAGAATCGATATCCACAGGGTGCAACATCTACGGTGCAAGGTGCAACATCCGTCCAAAATGACGAAACAGTGCCTTACGACCTTTAGAAATGAGTGCATGGATTTGAAACATTGCAGTACCATGGTGCACCACTCTCCAGCGATGGTAAATCATAGACCAGCCACGGGGATCCCGTTTTACAGAAAAAATCCACGTGACGAAAAAACGAAGGGTAAAAAACTTCCATGACCCGATCGAGGTTCGGATAGGATTTTTTGGGTGTGGCACTAACCAGTGACGACTAAAAGCCGTCATAGCTGTAGAACTCACAGATACCTTCGTTTTGACTGGTTATGGCTGCCGTAACTCTAAACGAGCCAAAAGTTATGGCCCTCCGAAGAATCGATATCCACAGGGTGCAACATCAACGGTGCAAGGTACAAATCCGTCCAAAATGACGAAACAGTGCCGTACGTCCTTTAGAAATGAGTGCATGGATTTAAAACATTGCAGTACCATGGTGCACCACTCTCCAGCGATGGTAAATCATAGACCAGCCACGGGGATCCCGTTTTACAGAAAAAATCCACGTGACAAAAAAATGAAAGTTAAAAAATTTCCATGACCCGATTGATGTTCGGATAGGATTTTTGGGTATGAAACTAACCAGTGACGGCTGAAAGCTGTCATAGCTGTAGAAATCACAGATACCTTCGTTTTGACTGGTTATGGCTCCCGTAACTCTAAACGAGCCAAGAGTTATGGCCCTCCGAAGAATCGATATCCACAGGGTGCAACATCTACGGTGCATGGTGCAACATCCGTCCAAAATGACGATACAGTGCCGTACGACCTATAGAAATGAGTGCATGGATTTGAAACATTGCAGTACCATGGTGCACCACTCTCAATCGATGGTAAATCATAGACCAGCCACGGGGATCCCGTTTTAAAGAAAAAATCCACGTGACGAAAAAACGAAGGGTAAAAAACTTTCTTGACCCGATTGAGGTTCGAATAGGATTTTTTGGGTATGAAACAAATCAGTGACGGCGGAAAGCTGTCATAGCTGTAGAACTCACAGATACCTTCGTTTTGACTGGTTATGGGTCCCATAACTCTAAACAAGCCAAGAGTTATGGCCCTCCGAAGAATCGATATCCACAGGGTGCAACATCTACGGTGCAAGGTGCAACATCCATCCAAAATGACGAAACAGTGCCGTACGACCTTTAGAAATGAGTTCATGGATTTGAAACATTGCAGTACCATGGTGCACCACTCTCCAGCGATGGTAAATCATTGACCAGCCACGGGGATCCCGTTTTACAGAAAAAATCCACGTGACGAAAAAACGAAGGGTAAAAAACTTCCTTGACCCGATTGAGGTTCGGATAGGATTTTTTGGGCATGACACTAACCAGTGACGGCTGAAAGCCGTCATAGCTGTAGAACTCACACACACCTTCGTTTTGACTTGTTATGGCTCCCGTAACTCTAAACGAGCCAAGAGTAATGGCCCTCCGAAGAATCGATATCCACAGGGTGCAACACCTACGGTGCAAGGTGCAACATCCGTCCAAAATGACGAAACAGTGCCGTACGACCTTTAGAAATGAGTGCATGGATTTGAAACATTGCAGTACCATGGTGCACCACTCTCCAGCGATGGTAAATCATAGACCAGCCACGGGGATCCCGTTTTACAGAAAAAATCAACGTGACAAAAAAACGAAGGGTAAAAAACATCCATGACCCGATTGAGGTTCGGATAGGATTTTTGGGTATGAAACTAACCAGTGACGGCTGAAAGCCGTCATAGCTGTAGAACTCACAAATACCTTCGTTTTGACTAGTTATGGCTCCCGTAACTCTAAACGAGCAAAGAGTTATGGCCCTCCGAAGAATCGATATCCACAGGGTGCAACATCTACGGTGCAAGGTGCAACATCCGTCCAAAATGACGAATCAGTGTCGTACGACCTTTAGAAATGAGTGCATGGATTTGAAACATTGCAGTACCATGGTGCACCACTCTCCAGCGATGGTAAATCATAGACCAACCACGGGGATCCCGTTTTACAGAAAAAATCAACGTGACGAAAAAACGAAGGGTAAAAAACATCCATGACCAATTGAGGTTCGGATAGGATTTTTGGGTATGAAACTAACCAGTGATGGCTGAAAGCTGTCATAACTGTAGAACTCAAAAATACCTTCGTTTTGACTGGTTATGGCTCCCGTAACTCTAAACGAGCCAAGAGTTATGGCCCTCCGAAGAATCGATATCCACAGGGTGCAACATCTACGGTGCAAGGTGCAACATCCGTCCAAAATGACGAAACAGTGTCGTACGACCTTTAGAAATGAGTGCATGGATTTGAAACATTGCAGTACCGTTGTGCACCACTCTCCAGCGATGGTAAATCACAGACCAACCACGGGGATTCCGTTTTACAGAAAAAATCCACGTGACGAAAAAACGAAGGGTAAAAAACTTCCTTGACCCGATTGAGGTTCGGATAGGATTTTTTGGGTATGAAACTAACCAGTGACGGCTGAAAGCAATCATAGCTGTAGAACTCACAGATACCTTCGTTTTGACTGGTTATGGCTCCCGTAACTCTAAGCGAGCCAAGAGTTATGGCCCTCCGAAGAATCGATATCCACATGGTGCAACATCTATGGTGCAAGGTGCAACGTCCGTCCAAAATGACAAAACAGTGCCGTACGACCTTTAGAAATGAGTGCATGGATTTGAAACATTGCAGTACCCTGGTGCACCACTCTCCAGCGATGGTAAATCATAGACCAGCCACGGGGATCCCGTTTTACAGAAAAAATCCACGTGACGAAAAAACGAAGGGTAAAAAACTTCCTTGACCCGATTGAGGTTCGGATAGGATTTTTTGGGTATGAAACTAACCAGTGACGGCGGAAAGCTGTCATAGCTGTAGAACTCACAGATACCTTCGTTTTGACTGGTTATGACTCCCATAACTCTAAACGAGCCAAGAGTTATGGCCCTCCGAAGAATCGATATCCACAGGGTGCAACATCTACGGTGCATGGTGCAACATCCGTCCAAAATGACGAAACAGTGCCGTACGACCTATAGAAATGAGTGCATGGATTTGAAACATTGCAGTACCATGGTGCACCACTCTCAATCGATGGTAAATCATAGACCAGCCACGGGGATCCCGTTTTAAAGAAAAATCCATGTGACGAAAAAACGAAGGGTAAAAAACTTTCTTGACCCGATTGAGGTTCGAATAGGATTTTTTGGGTATGAAACAAATCAGTGACGGCGGAGAGCTGTCATAGCTGTAGAACTCACAGATACCTTCGTTTTGACTGGTTATGGGTCCCATAACTCTAAACAAGCCAAGAGTTATGGCCCTCCGAAGAATCGATATCCACAGGGTGCAACATCTACGGTGCAAGGTGCAACATCCATCCAAAATGACGAAACAGTGCCGTACGACCTTTAGAAATGAGTTCATGGATTTGAAACATTGCAGTACCATGGTGCACCACTCTCCAGCGATGGTAAATCATTGACCAGCCACGGGGATCCCGTTTTACAGAAAAAATCCACGTGACGAAAAAACGAAGGGTAAAAAACTTCCTTGACCCGATTGAGGTTCGGATAGGATTTTTTGGGCATGACACTAACCAGTGACGGCTGAAAGCCGTCATAGCTGTAGAACTCACACACACCTTCGTTTTGACTTGTTATGGCTCCCGTAACTCTAAACGAGCCAAGAGTAATGGCCCTCCGAAGAATCGATATCCACAGGGTGCAACACCTACGGTGCAAGGTGCAACATCCGTCCAAAATGACGAAACAGTGCCGTACGACCTTTAGAAATGAGTGCATGGATTTGAAACATTGCAGTACCATGGTGCACCACTCTCCAGCGATGGTAAATCATAGACCAGCCACGGGGATCCCGTTTTACAGAAAAAATCCACGTGACAAAAAAACGAAGGGTAAAAAACATCCATGACCCGATTGAGGTTCGGATAGGATTTTTGGGTATGAAACTAACCAGTGACGGCTGAAAGCCGTCATAGCTGTAGAACTCACAAATACCTTCGTTTTGACTAGTTATGGCTCCCGTAACTCTAAACGAGCGAAGAGTTATGGCCCTCCGAAGAATCGATATCCACAGGGTGCAACATCTACGGTGCAAGGTGCAACATCCGTCCAAAATGACGAATCAGTGTCGTACGACCTTTAGAAATGAGTGCATGGATTTGAAACATTGCAGTACCATGGTGCACCACTCTCCAGCGATGGTAAATCATAGACCAACCACGGGGATCCCGTTTTACAGAAAAAATCAACGTGACGAAAAAACGAAGGGTAAAAAACATCCATGACCAATTGAGGTTCGGATAGGATTTTTGGGTATGAAACTAACCAGTGATGGCTGAAAGCTGTCATAACTGTAGAACTCAAAAATACCTTCGTTTTGACTGGTTATGGCTCCCGTAACTCTAAACGAGCCAAGAGTTATGGCCCTCCGAAGAATCGATATCCACAGGGTGCAACATCTACGGTGCAAGGTGCAACATCCGTCCAAAATGACGAAACAGTGTCGTACGACCTTTAGAAATGAGTGCATGGATTTGAAACATTGCAGTACCGTTGTGCACCACTCTCCAGCGATGGTAAATCACAGACCAACCACGGGGATTCCGTTTTACAGAAAAAATCCACGTGACGAAAAAACGAAGGGTAAAAAACTTCCTTGACCCGATTGAGGTTCGGATAGGATTTTTTGGGTATGAAACTAACCAGTGACGGCTGAAAGCAATCATAGCTGTAGAACTCACAGATACCTTCGTTTTGACTGGTTATGGCTCCCGAAACTCTAAACGAGCCAAGAGTTATGGCCCTCCGAAAAATCGATATCCACAGGGTGCAACATCTACGGTGCAAGGTGCAACATCCGTCCAAAATGACGAAACAGTGCCGTACGACCTTCAGAAATGAGTGCATGGATTTGAAACATTGCAGTACCATGGTGCACCACTCTCTAGCGATGGTAAATCATAGCCAGCCACGGGGATCCCGTTTTACAGAAAAAATCCACGTGACGAAAAAACGAAGGGTAAAAAACTTTCATGACCCGATTGAGGTTCGGATAGGATTTTTGGGTATGAAACTAACCAGTGACGGCTGAAAGCGGTCATAGCTGTAGAACACACAGATACCTTCGTTTTGACTTGTTATGGCTCCCGCAACTCTAAACGAGGCAAGAGTTAGGGCCCTCCGAAGAATCGATATCCACAGGGTGCAACATCTACGGTGCAAGGTGCAACGTCCGTCCAAAATGACGAAACAGTGTCGTACGACCTTTAGAAATGAGTGCATGGATTTGAAACACTGCAGTACCATGGCGCACCACTCTCCAGCGATGGTAAATCATAGACCAGCCACGGGGATCTCGTTTTACAGAAAAAATCCACGTGAGGAAAAAACGAAGGGTAGAAAACTTCCTTGACCCGATTGAGGTTCGGATAGTATTTTTTGGGTATGAAACCAACCAGTGACGGCTGAAAGCCATCATAGCTGTAGAACTCACAGATACCTTCGTTTTGACTGGTTATGGCTCCCGTAACTCTAAGCGAGCCAAGAGTTATGGCCCTCCGAAGAATCGATATCCACATGGTGCAACATCTATGGTGCAAGGTGCAACGTCCGTCCAAAATGACAAAACAGTGCCGTACGACCTTTAGAAATGAGTGCATGGATTTGAAACATTGCAGTACCCTGGTGCACCACTCTCCAGCGATGGTAAATCATAGACCAGCCACGGGGATCCCGTTTTACAGAAAAAATCCACGTGACGAAAAAACGAAGGGTAAAAAACTTCCTTGACCCGATTGAGGTTCGGATAGGATTTTTTGGGTATGAAACTAACCAGTGACGGCGGAAAGCTGTCATAGCTGTAGAACTCACAGATACCTTCGTTTTGACTGGTTATGACTCCCATAACTCTAAACGAGCCAAGAGTTATGGCCCTCCGAAGAATCGATATCCACAGGGTGCAACATCTACGGTGCAAGGTGCAACATCCGTCTAAAATGACGAAACAGTGCCGTACGACCTTTAGAAATGAGTTCATGGATTTGAAACATTGCAGTACCATGGTGCACCACTCTCCAGCGATGGTAAATCATAGACCAGCCATGGGGATCCCGTTTTACAGAAAAAATCCACGTGACGAAAAAACGAAGGGTAAAAAACTTCCTTGACCCGATTGAGGTTCGGATAGGAGTTTTTGGGTATGACACTAACCAGTGACGGCTGAAAGCCGTCATAGCTGTAGAACTCACAGATACCTTCATTTTGACTTGTTATGGCTTCCGTAACTCTAAACGAGCCAAGAGTTATGGCCCTCCGAAGAATCGATATCCACAGGGTGCAAAACCTACGGTGCAAGGTGCTACATCCGTCCAAAATGACGAAACAGTGCCGTACGACCTTTAGAAATTAGTGCATGGATTTGAAACATTGCAGTACCATGGTGCACCACTCTCCAGCGATGGTAAATCATAGACCAGCCACGGGGATCCCGTTTTACAGAAAAAATCCACGTGACAAAAAAACGAAGGGTAAAAAACATCCATGACCCGATTGAGGTTCGGATAGGATTTTTGGGTATGAAACTAACCAGTGACGGCTGAAAGCCGTCATAGCTGTAGAACTCACACATACCTTCGTTTTGACTGGTTATGGCTCCCGTAACCCTAAACAAGCCCAGAGTTATGGCCCTCCGAAGAATCGATATCCACAGGGTGCAACATCTACGGTGCAAGGTGCAACATCCGTCCAAAATGACAAAACAGTGTCGTACGACCTTTAGAATTGAGTGCATGGATTTGAAACATTGCAGTACCATGGTGCACCACTCTCCAGCGATGGTAAATCATAGACCAGCCACGGGGATCCCGTTTTACAGAAAAAATCCACTTGACGAAAAAATGAAGGGTAAAAAACATCCATGACCCGATTGAGGTTCAGATAGGATTTTTGGGTATGAAACTAACCAGTGACGGCTGAAAGCTGTCATAGCTGTAGAACTCACAGATACCTTCGTTTTGACTGATTCTGGCTCCCGTAACTCTAAACGAGCCAAGAGTTATGGCCCTCCGAAGAATCGATATCCACAGGGTGCAACATCTACGGTGAGAGGTGCAACGTCCGTCCAAAATGACGAAACAGTGTCGTACGACCTTTAGAAATGAGTGCATGGATTTGAAACACTGCAGTACCATGGCGCACCACTCTCCAGCGATGGTAAATCATAGACCAGCCACGGGGATCCCGTTTTACAGAAAAAATCCACGTGAGGAAAAAACGAAGGGTAGAAAACTTCCTTGACCCGATTGAGGTTCGGATCGGATTTTTTGGGTATGAAACCAACCAGTGACGGCTGAAAGCCATCATAGCTGTAGAACTCACAGATACCTTCGTTTTGACTGGTTATGGCTCCCACAACTCTAAACAAGCCAAGAGTTATGGCCCTCCGAAGAATCGATATCCACAGGGTGCAACATCTACGGTGCAAGGTGCAACATCCGTCCAAAATGACGAAACAGTGCCGTACGACCTTTAGAAATGAGTGCATGGATTTGAAACATTGCAGCACCGTCGTGCACCACTCTCAAGCAATGGTAAATCATAGACCAGCCATGGGGATCCCGTTTTACAGAAAAAATCCAAGTGATGAAAAAACGAAGGGTAAAAAACTTCCATGACCCGATTGAGGTTCGGATAGGATTTTTTGGTATGAAACTAACCAGTGATGGCTGAAAGCTGTCATAGCTGTAGAACTCACAGATACCTTCGTTTTGACTAGTTATGGCTTCCGCAACTCTAAACGAGCCAAGAGTTAGGGCCCTCCGAAGAATCGATATCCACAGGGTGCAACATCTACGGTGCAAGGTGCAACATCCGCCCAAAATGACGAAACAGTGCCGTACGACCTTTAGAAATGAGTGCATGGATTTGAAACATTGCAGCACCGTCGTGCACCACTCTCAAGCAATGGTAAATCATAGACCAGCCATGGGGATCCCGTTTTACAGAAAAAATCCAAGTGATGAAAAAACGAAGGGTAAAAAACTTCCATGACCCGATTGAGGTTCGGATAGGATTTTTTGGTATGAAACTAACCAGTGATGGCTGAAAGCTGTCATAGCTGTAGAACTCACAGATACCTTCGTTTTGACTAGTTATGGCTTCCGCAACTCTAAACGAGCCAAGAGTTAGGGCCCTCCGAAGAATCGATATCCACAGGGTGCAACATCTACGGTGCAAGGTGCAACATCTGTCCAAAATGACGACACAGTGCCGTACGACCTTTAGAAATGAGTGCATGGATTTGAAACACTGCAGTACCATGGTGCACCACTCTCCAGCGATGGTAAATCATAGACCAGCCACGGGGATCCCGTTTTACAGAAAAAATCCACGTGACGAAAAAACGAAGGGTAAAAAACTTCTTTGACCCGATTGAGGTTCAGATTGGATTTTTTGGGTATGAATCTAACCAGTGGCGGCTGAAAGCAGTCATAGCTGTAGAACTCACGGATACCTTCGTTTTGACTGGTTATGGCTCCCGTAACTCTAAACGAGACAAGAGTTATGGCCCTCCGAAGAATCGATATCCACATGGTGCAACACTACGGTGCAAGGTGCAACATCCGTCCAAAATGACGAAACAGTGCCGTACGACCTATATAAATGTGTGCATGGATTTGAAACATTGCAGTACCATGGAGCACCACTCTTCAGCGATGGTAAATCATAGACCAGCCACGGGGATCCCGTTTTTCAGAAAAAATCCACGTGACGAAAAAATGAAGGGTAAAAAACTTCCTTGACCCGATTGAGGTTCGGATAGGATTTTTTGGGTATGACACTAACCAGTGATGGCTGAAAGCCGTCATAGCTGTAGAACTCACAGATACCTTCGTTTTGACTGGTTATGGCTCCCGTAACTCTAAACGAGCCAAGAGTTATGGCCCTCCGAAGAATCGATATCCATAGGGTGCAACATCTACGGTGCAAGGTGCAACATCCGTCCAAAATGACGAAACAGTGCCGTACAACCTTTAGAAATGAGTGCATGGATTTGAAACATTGCAGTACCATGGTGCACCACTTTCCAGCAATGGTAAATCATAGACCAGCCATGGGGATCCCGTTTTACAGAAAAAATCCACGTGACGAAAAAACGAAGGGTAAAAAACTTCCTTGACCCGATTGAGGTTCGGATAGGATTTTTTGGGTATGACACTAACCAGTGACGGCTGAAAGCCGTCATAGCTGTAGAACTCAAAGATATTTTCGTTTTGACTGGTTATGGCTCCCGTAACTCTAAACGAGCCAAGAGTTATGGCCCTCCGAAGAATCGATATCCACAGGGTGCAACACCTACGGTGCAAGGTGCAACATCCGTCCAAAATGACGAAACAGTGCCGTACGACCTTTAGAAATGAGTGCATGGATTTGAAACATTGCAGTACCATGGTGCACCACTCTCCAGCGATGGTAAATCATAGACCAGCCACGGGGATCCCGTTTTACAGAAAAAATCCACGTGACGAAAAAACGAAGGGTAAAAAACTTCCATGACCCGATTGAGGTTCGGATAGGATTTTTGGGTATGAAACTAACCAGTGACGGCTGAGAGCTGTCACAGCTGTAGAACTCACAGATACCTTCGTTTTGACTGGTTATGGCTCCCGTAACTCTAAACGAGCCAAGAGTTATGGCCCTCCGAAGAATTGATATCCACAGGGTGCAACATCTACGGTGCAAGGTGCAACATCCGTCCAAAATGAAGAAACAGTGTCGTACGACATTTAGAAATGAGTGCATGGATTTGAAACATTGCAGTACCATGGTGCACCACTCGCCAGCGATGGTAAATCATAGACCAGCCACGGGGATCCCGTTTTACAGAAAAAAATCCACGTGACGAAAAAACGAAGGGTAAAAAACTTCCTTGACCCGATTGAGGTTCGGATAGGATTTTTTGGGCATGAAACTAACCAGTGACGGCTGAAAGCCGTCATAGCTGTAGAATCACAGATAACTTCATTTTGACTGGTTATGGCTCCCGTAACTCTAAACGAGCCAAGAGTTATGGCCCTCCGAAGAATCGATATCCACAGGGTGCAACATCTACGGTGCAAGGTGCAACATCCGTCAAAATGACGAAACAGTGCCGTACGACCTTTAGAAATGAGTGCATGGATTTGAAACATTGCAGTACCATGGTGCACCACTCTCCAGCGATGGTAAATCATTGACCAGCCACGGGGATCCCGTTTTACAGAAAAAAATCCACGTGACGAAAAAACGAAGGGTAAAAAACTTCCATGACCCGATTGAGGTTCGGATAAGATTTTTGGGTATGAAACTAACCAGTGACGGCTGAAAGCTGTCATAGCTGTAGAACTCACAGATACCTTCGTTTTGACTGGTTATGGCTCCTGTAACTCTAAACGAGCCAAGAGTTATGACCCTCCGAAGAATCGATATCCACAGGGTGCAACATCTACGGTGCAAGGTGCAACATCCATCCAAAATGACGAAACAGTGCCGTATGACCTTTAGAAATGAGTGCATGGATTTGAAACATTGCAGTACCATGGTGCACCAGTCTCCAGCGATGGTAAATCATAGACCAGCCACGGGGATCCCGTTTTACAGAAAAAATCCACGTGACGAAAAAACGAAGGGTAAAAAACTTCCTTGACCCGATTGAGGTTGGGATAGGATTTTTTGGGTATGAAACTAACCAGTGGCGGCTGAAAGCGGTCATAGCTGTAGAACTCACAGATACCTTCGTTTTGACTGGTTTTGGCTCCCGTAACTCTAAACGAGCCAAGAGTTATGGCCCTCGGAAGAATCGATTTCCACAGGGTGCAACATCTGCGGTGCAAGGTGCAACATCCGTCCAAAATGACGAAACAGTGTCGTACGACCTTTAGAAATGGGTGCATGGATTTGAAACGATGAAGTACCGTGGTGCACAACTCTCCAGCGATGGTAAATCATAGACCAGCCACGGGGATCCCGTTTTATAGAAAAAATCCACGTGACGAAAAAACGAAGGGTAAAAAACTTCCTTGACCCGATTGAGGTTCGGATAGGAATTTTTGGGTATGAAACTAACCAGTGACGGCTGGAAGCTGCTATAGCTGTAGAACTCACAGATACCTTCGTTTTGACTGGTTATGGCTCCCGTAACTCTAAACGAGCCAAGAGTTATGGCCCTCCGAATTTTGCGTAAAAAATGGCCGCAAACACCCAAAGTCATATGAGTTGGTTGATTTTATGTTGTTCTTAGTGATTTGGGTGATTTATGCAAATATATGAAAAGCAGGGACTAAACTGTAAAAGACACACAGATTTATAGTGGTTCGGCCAGAACGTGCCTACGTCCACTTTATATGTTATTCTCCTTTTTCTCTTCAGATTACAAGTACAAAGCTTTGATTACAAGTATCTAAAGTTGTTTGAGAGTTCCTTCCAGGCTTGAGCTCTCAAACTTGTCTGCCATTGTGGTACCCCTGCCCCTCTATTTATAGAGTGAGGCTGGGGGCAGGGTTCTTGGACGTTTATAGCTGCTAGTGGGCCCGGGCTGAAGCAATCTGGACTGGCAACTATCTGGTTCGGCAAAGCTTTGGTTCGGCCGAGTTGAGGAGAGGAGTGTGGTTCGGTTGAGTGTGTGCTTGGGCCGGTGGTGGAGGAGAAGAGGTCGGTCCGGTGCCACCTTGGTTTTGGTTCGGTAGTTGGGGATTCGGTGGTGAGTGATTTAGTTGGTCCGGTGGAAAGGTTGTGGATAGCTGGTTCGGTGGAGGGAAGGAGGCTCGGTAGCCCATGCCGAATGGGTTGGAGAATGCCGAATGAACCTTGGCGTTATGAATGCCGAATGGATCAGTGTGTTCTGAATGCCGAATGGGGCTTTGCCGAATGAAACCTTAAACTTCTTAATGCCGAATGAGCTTCTGCACTTGGGTTATGAACGAAATCTTTGACTTGTATACGCTTGCTGGTTGCTTCTTGGTTTGGCCGTGGTGGAAATGCACACATTCCAACTTTGACCAAAAAATGGGATAACACTTTGTCCCCCAAAATATGCCTTGCGGTAGGAAGGCGTGTTTTGTAATGCCATGAGCCGGATGTTCATATCCTGTCATCAACCTGTAAAGAATTTGATAGTTTATATGGCCCCAAATGACGACCGTTCGGGATCGAGCTATTTGGGATGAAGCGCGGCCGTTCATGGTCAAGCGCCTAACTTCAAGTGACGACCGTTCGCGATCGAGTCATTTGAGGTGAAGTGCGACCGTTCGCGGTCAAGCGCATAAATCCGTGCGTCGATCGTTCGGGATCGAGTCATCTGCAGTGAAATGTGACCGTTCAAGGTCAAGCGCTTAACTTCAAATGACGACCGTTCGGGATCGAGTCATTCGAGGTAAAGTACGACAGTGCGCGGTCGAGTGGGGACCGTTCAAGGTCAAGCGCTTAACTTCAAATGACGATCGTTCGCGATCGAGTCATTCGAGGTAAAGTGCGACAGTGCGCGGTCAAGTGGTGGTCCTCAAATGGCGACCGTACGCGATCAAGCCATTTGAGATAAGGTGTAACAGTCAGTGATCAGGTGGCGGACCTCAAATGACGACCGTTCGCGATCGAGCCACTTGAGGTAAGTTGAGTTGTGCCGTTCGAGGCGAGTTGTGCCGTTCGAGGCGAGTTGCGATCATTCGCGATCGGGTGCCGTTCGAGGCGAGTTGTGCCGTTCGAGGCGAGTGGTGCCGTTCGAGGCGAGTTGTGACTGTTCGAAGTCGGGTGTCGTTCGAGGCGAATTGTGACTGTTCGAAATCGAGTGCCGTTCGAGGCGAATTGTGCGTGTGCCCGGGGGGGACTTAATATTATCAGTGTTGGAGTCATTGTTTGGGGGAGTTTTTCGAATCAAAGACTTCGGCAGTTCGTTGCCATGCAATAGGTGCTCGTGGACCGTTCGCGATCCAACGGGCATACAAGTAAATAATTTTTTCATAGAATTGTAAATGTTAAAGCAATAGTACCTTACAGCAGAAATGTCCAAACAGGAAGAATTCAAATGTTCAAATCGAAACAAAAGCAAAGCAAGGATGTCAAAGTGTAAGTTCCCACCCCGAAGCAGTCAATGATCATTCAGAGCATGCCTGGAGATCGTTCGCGATCTCGTACATGTGTAAATGATTTAATTGCTTTAGTGGAAGCTTACGACTTGTTCATCGTTATTTTAATCAAGCAATCAATGAATAATCAAATGGCGCCCTGATCCAGGGTCACCTCCAGCTGATGTAGAGGGTGGTCGCTCTGGCTCCACCGCTGGAGTTCGCCTCCTCACATACTGAAGGAGCATACCGTTCCTGATAAGCCCTTCCACCTCGTCCTTCAAATGCCTACAATCATTAGTGTTATGACCATTCAATTCATGAAATACACAAAATTTATCTGATTTTCTTTCGTCAGAGGTTGGATCCCTTCGCATTGGTCTACGATACGGAACTTGCCCCTTGGTATCCTGATAAATCCATTCCAAACTCTCATTCAGCTCTGAATAGGTGGTGAATCGTGGCTCTCTTCGTAGCCACTTTGTCCTGTCATCATTATCCTCAGCCTTTCTCTTTCCTTTGCTAGTCTCCGCACCCTTCCCAGGTGGGTTTCCGCTCTTGATTGTGTAAACGTCATCTTCTTCCTCTCTTTCTGCACTAGCGTCTTCCAAACGCAGAAACTTTTCAGCCTCATGATAGAACTCTCCCAGATTCATAGGCGGGTCCTTGGTTAATGAATTCTTGAACTCTGTATTACCAGCTATTCCAGATACAGCTGCCATCATGACCATAGATGGATCCGGTCGATCCACTGATGCCGCTGCCGCATTAAATCGCGTTAGAAAGCTCCTCAAAGTCTCTCCAGTTTTCTGTTTCAAGGTTGCCAAAGTCATCACATTCTTGGGTCTCGCAATATGAACCCTGAATTGCCTCATGAATCTCTCAGTTAAATCTGCCCACGTTCCTATGGAGCCACTCTCCTGTTGCCTAAACCATAACGCTGCAATGTCCGTCAAATACAGTGGAAAGCACCGGGCCATAACCTCCTCTGATGCCCCCAGCACTTCCATATGTCTCATATACTTCGTTAGATGGACCGTGGGGTCCGTTTTCCCGTCGTACATGTCCAACGATGGTAGCTTGAATTCTGGTGGGTTCCTAGCCATCCTAATCGCAGAAGAAAAAGGACTCCTGTTTACATCTTCCAAGTCTCTGTTTACTAAACCGCCTCTCATAGCTCCTCTAACCATCTCTGCTAATCTGTCATTGTCTCCACGCTGTAGTTCTAGTTCACTGTCTTCAACCTGCCCCCCAAGTCCGCGGGAGTTTCCATGTGTATGCCTCCCTGGCTGAACGTTCATTCCTCTATTGCCACCAGGTGGCTCGGATGCCCCCATCTCACTTCCCGGGGTCGGATCAACATGCTCTGCGTGAGTGCCCCCTAGCTCTGGTGCTGCGCCAGATGGTCCTGCTCCGTTCTGAACCCCAGTTGCTCCTTGGATTTGTGCTCCAATTTGCCCAATTTGTTGAAGTAAGTTCTGGATCATCTCTTCCTGTCTTCTCATCATGGCCTCCATCTCATCCCTAGTGATGAAGATCGACGTTTGATTCCCTCATGAGGAAGCCTCTTGACTTCCTTGGTGTTCACTTCTCTCTGGCCTTTGCCTTCTACTTGTTTGTCTCGTCATAGCTCTTAGATCTGAACTCTTAGATTTCCAAATTCAATTTCTATCCGTGTAGCGGAAGCTGGTTCCTCTCAATGAAAGCACCAAAATGTTTAACGCAAACACCGAAGAATCGAAATCCACAGGGTGCAACATCTACGGTGCAAGGTGCAACATCCGTCCAAAATGACGAAACAGTGTCGTACGACCTTTAGAAATGAGTGCATGGATTTGAAATATTACAGTACCATGGTGCACCACTCTCCAGCGACGGTAAATCATAGACCAGCCACGGGGATCCCGTTTTACAGAAAAAATCCACGTGACGAAAAAACGAAGGGTAAAAAACTTCCTTGACCCGATTGAGGTTCGGATAGGATTTTTTGGGTATGACACTAACCAGTGACGGCTGAAAGCCGTCATAGCTGTAGAACTCATAGATACCTTCGTTTTGACTGGTTATGGCTCCCGTAACTCTAAACGAGCCATGAGTTATGGCCCTCCGAAGAATCGATATCCACAGGGTGCAACACCTACGGTGCAAGGTGCAACATCCGTCCAAAATGACGAAACCGTGCCGTACGACCTTTAGAAATGAGTGCATGGATTTGAAACATTGCAGTACCAAGGTGCACCACTCTCCAGCGATGGTAAATCATAGACCAGCCACGGGGATCCCGTTTTACAGAAAAAATCCACGTGATGAAAAAACGAAGGGTAAAAAACTTCCATGACCCGATTGAGGTTCAGATAGGATTTTTGGGTATGAAACTAACCAGTGACGGTTGAGAGCTGTCACAGCTGTAGAACTCACAGATACCTTCGTTTTGACATGTTATGGCTCCCGTAACTCTAAACGAGCCAAGAGTTATGGCCCTCCGAAGAATCGATATCCACAGGGTGCAACATCTACGGTGCAAGCTGCAACATCCGTCCAAAATGAAGAAACAGTGTCGTACGACCTTTAGAAATGAGTGCATGGATTTGAAACATTGCAGTACCATGGTGCACCACTCTCCAGCGATGGTAAATCATAGACCAGCCACGGGGATCCCGTTTTACAGAAAAAAATCCACGTGACGAAAAAACGAAGGGTAAAAACTTCCTTGACCCGATTGAGGTTCGGATAGGATTTTCTGGGTATGAAACTAACCAGTGACGGCTGAAAGCCATCATAGCTGTAGAACACACAGATACCTTCGTTTTGACTGGTTATGGCTCCCGTAACTCTTAACGAGCCAAGAGTTATGGCCCTCCGAAGAATCGATATCCACAGGGTGCAACATCTACGGTGCAAGGTGCAACATCCGTCCAAAATGTCGAAACAGTGCCCTACGACCTTTAGAAATGAGTGCATGGATTTGAAACATTGCAGTACCATGGTGCACCACTCTCCAGCGATGGTAAATCATAGACCAGCCACGGGGATCCCGTTT
The DNA here is from genome assembly GCA_030765085.1 of Allium cepa. Lineage (NCBI taxonomy): Eukaryota > Viridiplantae > Streptophyta > Magnoliopsida > Asparagales > Amaryllidaceae > Allium > Allium cepa. Next base: position 26,899,327 of record CM060943.1, on the reverse strand, counting down.
TACAGAAAAAATCCACGTGACGAAAAAACGAAGGGTAAAAATCTTCCATGACCCGATTGAGGTTCGGATAAGATTTTTGGGTATGAAACTAACCAGTGACGGCTAAAAGCTGTCACTGCTGTAGAACTCACAGATACCTTCGTTTTGACTGGTTATGGCTCCCGTAACTCTAAACGAGCCAAGAGTTATGACCCTCCGAAGAATCGATATCCACAGTGTGCAACATCTACGGTGCAAGGTGCGACATCCATCCAAAATGACGAAACAGTGCCGTATGACCTTTAGAAATGAGTGCATGGATTTGAAACATTGCAGTACCATGGTGCACCACTCTCCAGTGATGGTAAATAATAGACCAGCCACGGGGATCCCGTTTTACAGAAAAAATCCACGTGACGAAAAAACGAAGGGTAAAAAACTTCCTTGACCCGATTGAGGTTCGGATAGGATTTTTTGGGTATGAAACTAACCAGTGGCGGCTGAAAGCGATCATAGCTGTTGAACTCACAGATACCTTTGTTTTGACTTGTTTTGGCTCCCGTAACTCTAAACGAGCCAAGAGTTATGGCCCTCGGAAGAATCGATTTCCACAGGGTGCAACATCTGCGGTGCAAGGTGCAACATCCGTCCAAAATGACGAAACAGTGTCGTACGACCTTTAGAAATGGGTGCATGGATTTGAAACGATGCAGTACCGTGGTGCACCACTCTCCAGCGATGGTAAATCATAGACTAGCCATGGGGATCCAGTTTTATAGAAAAAATTCACGTGACGAAAAAACGAAGGGTAAAAAACTTCCTTGACCCGATTGAGGTTCGGATAGGAATTTTTGGGTATGAAACTAACCAGTGACGGCTGAAAGCTACCATAGCTGTAGAACTCACAGATACCTTCGTTTTGACTGGTTATGGCTCCCGTAACTCTAAACGAGCCAAGAGTTATGACCCTCCGAAGAATCGATATCCACAGGGTGCAACATCTACGGTGCAAGGTGCAACATCCGTCCAAAATGACGAAACAGTGCCGTACGACCTTTAAAAATGAGTGCATGGATTTGAAACATTGCAGTACCATGGTGCACCACTCTCCAGCGATAGTAAATCATAGACCAGCCACGGGGATCCCGTTTTACAGAAAAAATCCACGTGACGAAAAAACGAAGGGTAAAAAACTTCCTTGACCCGATTAAGGTTCGGATAGGATTTTTTGGGTATGAAACTTACCAGTGATGGCAGAAAGCTATCATAGCTGTAGAACTCACAAATACCTTCGTTTTGACTAGTTATGGCTCCCGTAACTCTAAATGAGCCAAGAGTTATGGCCCTCCGAAGAATCGATATCCACAAGGTGCAACATCTACGATGCAAGGTGCAACATCCGTCCAAAATGACGAAACAGTGCCGTACGACCTTTAGAAATGAGTGCATGGATTTGAAACATTGCAGTACCATGGTGCACCACTCTCTAGCGATGGTAAATCATAGACCAGCCACGGGGATCCCGTTTTACAGAAAAAATCCACGTGACGAAAAAACGAAGGGTAGAAAACTTCCATGACCCGATTAAGGTTCGGATAGGATTTTTGGGTATGAAACTAACCAGTGACGGCTGAAAGCGGTCATAGCTGTAGAACTCACATATACCTTCGTTTTGACTGGTTATGGCTCCCGCAACTCTAAACGAGCCAAGAGTTAGGGCCCTCCGAAAAATCGATATCCACAGGGTGCAACATCTACGGTGCAAGGTGCAACATCCGTCCAAAATGACGACACAGTTCCGTACGACCTTTAGAAATGAGTGCATGGATTTGAAACACTGCAGTACCATGGTGCACCACTCTCTAGTGATGGTAAATCATAGACCAGCCACGGGGATCCCGTTTTACAGAAAAAATCCACGTGACGAAAAAACGAAGGGTAAAAACTTCCTTGACCCGATTGAGGTTCGGATAGGATTTTCTGGGTATGAAACTAACCAGTGACGGCTGAAAGCCATCATAGCTGTAGAACACACAGATACCTTCGTTTTGACTGGTTATGGCTCCCGTAACTCTAAACGAGCCAAGAGTTATGGCCCTCCGAAGAATCGATATCCACAGGGTGCAACATCTACGGTGCAAGGTGCAACATCCGTCCAAAATGTCGAAACAGTGCCGTACGACCTTTAGAAATGAGTGCATGGATTTGAAACATTGCAGTACCATGGTGCACCACTCTCCAGCGATGGTAAATCATAGACCAGCCACGGGGATCCCGTTTTACAGAAAAAATCCACGTGACGAAAAAACGAAGGGTAAAAATCTTCCATGACCCGATTGAGGTTCGGATAAGATTTTTGGGTATGAAACTAACCAGTGACGGCTGAAAGCCATCATAGCTGTAGAACACACAAATACCTTCGTTTTGACTGGTTATGGCTCCCGTAACTCTAAACGAGCCAAGAGTTATGGCCCTCCGAAGAATCGATATCCACAGGGTGCAACATCTACGGTGCAAGGTGCAACATCCGTCCAAAATGACGAAACAGTGCCGTACGACCTTTAGAAATGAGTGCATGGATTTGAAACATTGCAGTACCATGGTGCACCACTCTCTAGCGATGGTAAATCATAGACCAGCCACGGGGATCCCGTTTTACAGAAAAAATCCACGTGACGAAAAAACGAAGGGTAGAAAACTTCCATGACCCGATTAAGGTTCGGATAGGATTTTTGGGTATGAAACTAACCAGTGACGGCTGAAAGCGGTCATAGCTGTAGAACTCACATATACCTTCGTTTTGACTGGTTATGGCTCCCGCAACTCTAAACGAGCCAAGAGTTAGGGCCCTCCGAAAAATCGATATCCACAGGGTGCAACATCTACGGTGCAAGGTGCAACATCCGTCCAAAATGACGACACAGTTCCGTACGACCTTTAGAAATGAGTGCATGGATTTGAAACACTGCAGTACCATGGTGCACCACTCTCTAGTGATGGTAAATCATAGACCAGCCACGGGGATCCCGTTTTACAGAAAAAATCCACGTGACGAAAAAACGAAGGGTAAAAACTTCCTTGACCCGATTGAGGTTCGGATAGGATTTTCTGGGTATGAAACTAACCAGTGACGGCTGAAAGCCATCATAGCTGTAGAACACACAGATACCTTCGTTTTGACTGGTTATGGCTCCCGTAACTCTAAACGAGCCAAGAGTTATGGACCTCCGAAGAATCGATATCCACAGGGTGCAACATCTACGGTGCAAGGTGCAACATCCGTCCAAAATGACGAAACAGTGCCGTACGACCTTTAGAAATGAGTGCATGGATTTGAAACATTGCAGTACCATGGTGCACCACTCTCTAGCGATGGTAAATCATAGACCAGCCACGGGGATCCCGTTTTACAGAAAAAATCCACGTGACGAAAAAACGAAGGGTAGAAAACTTCCATGACCCGATTAAGGTTCGGATAGGATTTTTGGGTATGAAACTAACCAGTGACGGCTGAAAGCGGTCATAGCTGTAGAACTCACATATACCTTCGTTTTGACTGGTTATGGCTCCCACAACTCTAAACGAGCCAAGAGTTAGGGCCCTCCGAAAAATCGATATCCACAGGGTGCAACATCTACGGTGCAAGGTGCAACATCCGTCCAAAATGACGACACAGTTCCATACGACCTTTAGAAATGAGTGCATGGATTTGAAACATTGCAGTACCATGGTGCACCACTCTCCAGCGATGGTAAATCATAGACCAGCCACGGGGATCCCGTTTTACAGAAAAAAATCCACGTGACGAAAAAACGAAGGGTAAAAACTTCCTTGACCCGATTGAGGTTCGGATAGGATTTTCTGGGTATGAAACTAACCAGTGACGGCTGAAAGCCATCATAGCTGTAGAACACACAGATACCTTCGTTTTGACTGGTTATGGCTCCCGTAACTCTAAACGAGCCAAGAGTTATGGCCCTCCGAAGAATCGATATCCACAGGGTGCAACATCTACGGTGCAAGGTGCAACATCCGTCCAAAATGTCGAAATAGTGCCGTACGACCTTTAGAAATGAGTGCATGGATTTGAAACATTGCAGTACCATGGTGCACCACTCTCCAGCGATGGTAAATCATAGACCAGCCACGGGAATCCCGTTTTACAGAAAAAATCCACGTGACGAAAAAACGAAGGGTAAAAATCTTCCATGACCCGATTGAGGTTCGGATAAGATTTTTGGGTATGAAACTAACCAGTGACGGCTAAAAGCTGTCACTGCTGTAGAACTCACAGATACCTTCGTTTTGACTGGTTATGGCTCCCGTAACTCTAAACGAGCCAAGAGTTATGACCCTCCGAAGAATCGATATCCACAATGTGCAACATCTACGGTGCAAGGTGCGACATCCATCCAAAATGACGAAACAGTGCCGTATGACCTTTAGAAATGAGTGCATGGATTTGAAACATTGCAGTACCATGGTGCCCCACTCTCCAGTGATGGTAAATAATAGACCAGCCACGGGGATCCCGTTTTACAGAAAAAATCCACGTGACGAAAAAACGAAGGGTAAAAAACTTCCTTGACCCGATTGAGGTTCGGATAGGATTTTTTGGGTATGAAACTAACCAGTGGCGGCTGAAAGCGATCATAGCTGTTGAACTCACAGATACCTTTGTTTTGACTTGTTTTGGCTCCCGTAACTCTAAACGAGCCAAGAGTTATGGCCCTCGGAAGAATCGATTTCCACAGGGTGCAACATCTGCGGTGCAAGGTGCAACATCCGTCCAAAATGACGAAACAGTGTCGTACGACCTTTAGAAATGGGTGCATGGATTTGAAACGATGCAGTACCGTGGTGCACCACTCTCCAGCGATGGTAAATCATAGACTAGCCATGGGGATCCAGTTTTATAGAAAAAATTCACGTGACGAAAAAACGAAGGGTAAAAAACTTCCTTGACCCGATTGAGGTTCGGATAGGAATTTTTGGGTATGAAACTAACCAGTGACGGCTGAAAGCTGCCATAGCTGTAGAACTCACAGATACCTTCGTTTTGACTGGTTATGGCTCCCGTAACTCTAAACGAGCCAAGAGTTATGACCCTCCGAAGAATCGATATCCACAGGGTGCAACATCTACGGTGCAAGGTGCAACATCCGTCCAAAATGACGAAACAGTGCCGTACGACCTTTAAAAATGAGTGCATGGATTTGAAACATTGCAGTACCATGGTGCACCACTCTCCAGCGATAGTAAATCATAGACCAGCCACGGGGATCCCGTTTTACAGAAAAAATCCACGTGACGAAAAAACGAAGGGTAAAAAACTTCCTTGACCCGATTAAGGTTCGGATAGGATTTTTTGGGTATGAAACTAACCATTGATGGCAGAAAGCTATCATAGCTGTAGAACTCACAAATACCTTCGTTTTGACTAGTTATGGCTCCCGTAACTCTAAATGAGCCAAGAGTTATGGCCCTCCGAAGAATCGATATCCACAAGGTGCAACATCTACGATGCAAGGTGCAACATCCGTCCAAAATGACGAAACAGTGTCGTACGACCTTTAGAAATGAGTGCATGGATTTGAAACATTGCAGTACCATGGTGCACCACTCTCTAGCGATGGTAAATCATAGACCAGCCACGGGGATCCCGTTTTACAGAAAAAATCCACGTGACGAAAAAACGAAGGGTAGAAAACTTCCATGACCCGATTAAGGTTCGGATAGGATTTTTGGGTATGAAACTAACCAGTGACGACTGAAAGCGGTCATAGCTGTAGAACTCACATATACCTTCGTTTTGACTAGTTATGGCTCCCGCAACTCTAAACGAGCCAAGAGTTAGGGCCCTCCGAAAAATCGATATCCACAGGGTGCAACATCTACGGTGCAAGGTGCAACATCCGTCCAAAATGACGACACAGTTCCGTACGACCTTTAGAAATGAGTGCATGGATTTGAAACACTGCAGTACCATGGTGCACCACTCTCTAGTGATGGTAAATCATAGACCAGCCACGGGGATCCCGTTTTACAGAAAAAATCCACGTGAAGAAAAAACGAAGGGTAAAAAACTTCCTTGACCCGATTGAGGTTCGGGTAGGATTTTTTGGGTATGAAACTAACCGGTGGCGGCTGAAAGCGGTCATAGCTGTAGAACTCACAGATACCTTCGTTTTGACTGGTTATGGCTCCCGTAACTCTAAACGAGCCAAGAGTTATGGCCCTCCGAAGAATCGATATCCACAGGGTGCAACATCTACGGTGCAAGGTGCAACATCCGTCCAAAATGACGAAACAGTGCCGTACGACCTTTAGAAATGAGTGCATGGATTTGAAACATTGCAGTACCATGGTGCACCACTCTCTAGCGATGGTAAATCATAGACCAGCCACGGGGATCCCGTTTTACAGAAAAAATCCACGTGACGAAAAAACGAAGGGTAGAAAACTTCCATGACCCGATTAAGGTTCGGATAGGATTTTTGGGTATGAAACTAACCAGTGACGGCTGAAAGCGGTCATAGCTGTAGAACTCACAGATACCTTCGTTTTGACTGGTTATGGCTCCCGTAACTCTAAACGAGCCAAGAGTTATGACCCTCCGAAGAATCGATATCCACAATGTGCAACATCTACGGTGCAAGGTGCGACATCCATCCAAAATGACGAAACAGTGCCGTATGACCTTTAGAAATGAGTGCATGGATTTGAAACATTGCAGTACCATGGTGCCCCACTCTCCAGTGATGGTAAATAATAGACCAGCCACGGGGATCCCGTTTTACAGAAAAAATCCACGTGACGAAAAAACGAAGGGTAAAAAACTTCCTTGACCCGATTGAGGTTCGGATAGGATTTTTTGGGTATGAAACTAACCAGTGGCGGCTGAAAGCGATCATAGCTGTTGAACTCACAGATACCTTTGTTTTGACTTGTTTTGGCTCCCGTAACTCTAAACGAGCCAAGAGTTATGGCCCTCGGAAGAATCGATTTCCACAGGGTGCAACATCTGCGGTGCAAGGTGCAACATCCGTCCAAAATGACGAAACAGTGTCGTACGACCTTTAGAAATGGGTGCATGGATTTGAAACGATGCAGTACCGTGGTGCACCACTCTCCAGCGATGGTAAATCATAGACTAGCCATGGGGATCCAGTTTTATAGAAAAAATTCACGTGACGAAAAAACGAAGGGTAAAAAACTTCCTTGACCCGATTGAGGTTCGGATAGGAATTTTTGGGTATGAAACTAACCAGTGACGGCTGAAAGCTGCCATAGCTGTAGAACTCACAGATACCTTCGTTTTGACTGGTTATGGCTCCCGTAACTCTAAACGAGCCAAGAGTTATGACCCTCCGAAGAATCGATATCCACAGGGTGCAACATCTACGGTGCAAGGTGCAACATCCGTCCAAAATGACGAAACAGTGCCGTACGACCTTTAAAAATGAGTGCATGGATTTGAAACATTGCAGTACCATGGTGCACCACTCTCCAGCGATAGTAAATCATAGACCAGCCACGGGGATCCCGTTTTACAGAAAAAATCCACGTGACGAAAAAACGAAGGGTAAAAAACTTCCTTGACCCGATTAAGGTTCGGATAGGATTTTTTGGGTATGAAACTAACCATTGATGGCAGAAAGCTATCATAGCTGTAGAACTCACAAATACCTTCGTTTTGACTAGTTATGGCTCCCGTAACTCTAAATGAGCCAAGAGTTATGGCCCTCCGAAGAATCGATATCCACAAGGTGCAACATCTACGATGCAAGGTGCAACATCCGTCCAAAATGACGAAACAGTGTCGTACGACCTTTAGAAATGAGTGCATGGATTTGAAACATTGCAGTACCATGGTGCACCACTCTCTAGCGATGGTAAATCATAGACCAGCCACGGGGATCCCGTTTTACAGAAAAAATCCACGTGACGAAAAAACGAAGGGTAGAAAACTTCCATGACCCGATTAAGGTTCGGATAGGATTTTTGGGTATGAAACTAACCAGTGACGACTGAAAGCGGTCATAGCTGTAGAACTCACATATACCTTCGTTTTGACTAGTTATGGCTCCCGCAACTCTAAACGAGCCAAGAGTTAGGGCCCTCCGAAAAATCGATATCCACAGGGTGCAACATCTACGGTGCAAGGTGCAACATCCGTCCAAAATGACGACACAGTTCCGTACGACCTTTAGAAATGAGTGCATGGATTTGAAACACTGCAGTACCATGGTGCACCACTCTCTAGTGATGGTAAATCATAGACCAGCCACGGGGATCCCGTTTTACAGAAAAAATCCACGTGAAGAAAAAACGAAGGGTAAAAAACTTCCTTGACCCGATTGAGGTTCGGGTAGGATTTTTTGGGTATGAAACTAACCGGTGGCGGCTGAAAGCGGTCATAGCTGTAGAACTCACAGATACCTTCGTTTTGACTGGTTATGGCTCCCGTAACTCTAAACGAGCCAAGAGTTATGGCCCTCCGAAGAATCGATATCCACAGGGTGCAACATCTACGGTGCAAGGTGCAACATCCGTCCAAAATGACGAAACAGTGCCGTACGACCTTTAGAAATGAGTGCATGGATTTGAAACATTGCAGTACCATGGTGCACCACTCTCTAGCGATGGTAAATCATAGACCAGCCACGGGGATCCCGTTTTACAGAAAAAATCCACGTGACGAAAAAACGAAGGGTAGAAAACTTCCATGACCCGATTAAGGTTCGGATAGGATTTTTGGGTATGAAACTAACCAGTGACGGCTGAAAGCGGTCATAGCTGTAGAACTCACATATACCTTCGTTTTGACTGGTTATGGCTCCCACAACTCTAAACGAGCCAAGAGTTAGGGCCCTCCGAAAAATCGATATCCACAGGGTGCAACATCTACGGTGCAAGGTGCAACATCCGTCCAAAATGACGACACAGTTCCGTACGACCTTTAGAAATGAGTGCATGGATTTGAAACATTGCAGTACCATGGTGCACCACTCTCCAGCGATGGTAAATCATAGACCAGCCACGGGGATCCCGTTTTACAGAAAAAAATCCACGTGACGAAAAAACGAAGGGTAAAAACTTCCTTGACCCGATTGAGGTTCGGATAGGATTTTCTGGGTATGAAACTAACCAGTGACGGCTGAAAGCCATCATAGCTGTAGAACACACAGATACCTTCGTTTTGACTGGTTATGGCTCCCGTAACTCTAAACGAGCCAAGAGTTATGGCCCTCCGAAGAATCGATATCCACAGGGTGCAACATCTACGGTGCAAGGTGCAACATCCGTCCAAAATGTCGAAACAGTGCCGTACGACCTTTAGAAATGAGTGCATGGATTTGAAACATTGCAGTACCATGGTGCACCACTCTCCAGCGATGGTAAATCATAGACCAGCCACGGGAATCCCGTTTTACAGAAAAAATCCACGTGACGAAAAAACGAAGGGTAAAAATCTTCCATGACCCGATTGAGGTTCGGATAAGATTTTTGGGTATGAAACTAACCAGTGACGGCTAAAAGCTGTCACTGCTGTAGAACTCACAGATACCTTCGTTTTGACTGGTTATGGCTCCCGTAACTCTAAACGAGCCAAGAGTTATGACCCTCCGAAGAATCGATATCCACAGTGTGCAACATCTACGGTGCAAGGTGCGACATCCATCCAAAATGACGAAACAGTGCCGTATGACCTTTAGAAATGAGTGCATGGATTTGAAACATTGCAGTACCATGGTGCACCACTCTCCAGTGATGGTAAATAATAGACCAGCCACGGGGATCCCGTTTTACAGAAAAAATCCACGTGACGAAAAAACGAAGGGTAAAAAACTTCCTTGACCCGATTGAGGTTCGGATAGGATTTTTTGGGTATGAAACTAACCAGTGGCGGCTGAAAGCGATCATAGCTGTTGAACTCACAGATACCTTTGTTTTGACTTGTTTTGGCTCCCGTAACTCTAAACGAGCCAAGAGTTATGGCCCTCGGAAGAATCGATTTCCACAGGGTGCAACATCTGCGGTGCAAGGTGCAACATCCGTCCAAAATGACGAAACAGTGTCGTACGACCTTTAGAAATGGGTGCATGGATTTGAAACGATGCAGTACCGTGGTGCACCACTCTCCAGCGATGGTAAATCATAGACTAGCCATGGGGATCCAGTTTTATAGAAAAAATTCACGTGACGAAAAAACGAAGGGTAAAAAACTTCCTTGACCCGATTGAGGTTCGGATAGGAATTTTTGGGTATGAAACTAACCAGTGACGGCTGAAAGCTTCCATAGCTGTAGAACTCACAGATACCTTCGTTTTGACTGGTTATGGCTCCCGTAACTCTAAACGAGCCAAGAGTTATGACCCTCCGAAGAATCGATATCCACAGGGTGCAACATCTACGGTGCAAGGTGCAGCATCCGTCCAAAATGACGAAACAGTGCCGTACGACCTTTAAAAATGAGTGCATGGATTTGAAACATTGCAGTACCATGGTGCACCACTCTCCAGCGATAGTAAATCATAGACCAGCCACGGGGATCCCGTTTTACAGAAAAAATCCACGTGACGAAAAAACGAAGGGTAAAAAACTTCCTTGACCCGATTAAGGTTCGGATAGGATTTTTTGGGTATGAAACTAACCAGTGATGGCAGAAAGCTATCATAGCTGTAGAACTCACAAATACCTTCGTTTTGACTAGTTATGGCTCCCGTAACTCTAAATGAGCCAAGAGTTATGGCCCTCCGAAGAATCGATATCCACAAGGTGCAACATCTACGTTGCAAGGTGCAACATCCGTCCAAAATGACGAAACAGTGCCGTACGACCTTTAGAAATGAGTGCATGGATTTGAAACATTGCAGTACCATGGTGCACCACTCTCTAGCGATGGTAAATCATAGACCAGCCACGGGGATCCCGTTTTACAGAAAAAATCCACGTGACGAAAAAACGAAGGGTAGAAAACTTCCATGACCCGATTAAGGTTCGGATAGGATTTTTGGGTATGAAACTAACCAGTGACGGCTGAAAGCGGTCATAGCTGTAGAACTCACATATACCTTCGTTTTGACTAGTTATGGCTCCCGCAACTCTAAACGAGCCAAGAGTTAGGGCCCTCCGAAAAATCGATATCCACAGGGTGCAACATCTACGGTGCAAGGTGCAACATCCGTCCAAAATGACGACACAGTTCCGTACGACCTTTAGAAATGAGTGCATGGATTTGAAACACTGCAGTACCATGGTGCACCACTCTCTAGTGATGGTAAATCATAGACCAGCCACGGGGATCCCGTTTTACAGAAAAAATCCACGTGAAGAAAAAACGAAGGGTAAAAAACTTCCTTGACCCGATTGAGGTTCGGGTAGGATTTTTTGGGTATGAAACTAACCGGTGGCGGCTGAAAGCGGTCATAGCTGTAGAACTCACAGATACCTTCGTTTTGACTGGTTATGGCTCCCGTAACTCTAAACGAGCCAAGAGTTATGGCCCTCCGAAGAATCGATATCCACAGGGTGCAACATCTACGGTGCATGGTGCAACATCCGTCCAAAATGACGAAGCAGTGCCGTACGACCTACAGAAATGCGTGCATGGATTTGAAACATTGCAGTACCATGGTGCACCACTCTTCAGCGATGGTGTTGGGCGAATTCTCACCCAGAAGATCTAGGGACCAGGAAGTCACAATTTCACCCGGGCTCGCAACCTCCACTTCGTTCGACAGCCAAGAAACTCAATACTAACCTAGAAGTCCATCCAACGTTCAACCATCACCTCATTCGGCATCAACCCATTCGGCTCCTCCGTTCAACCATCACCTCATTCGGCATCAACCCATTCGGCTTCTCCATTCAACCATCACCTCGTTCGGTATCGGCCCATTCGGCTGGGTTCATTCGGCGAAGCACAGCCCTCACCTCCACCGGACCAACCTTCTCCATGTTCCATTCGGCCTCCATCATGCATGCCGAACCAACGCCGGACCAGCTACCTACCTCGATGCCGAATGGATCTCCATACCACTCCAATACCGGACCAGCCATGCCCATACTACCGGACCACCATATCTCCACGACCGGACCACCAATACCGAATCATGCACGGCCGGACCAACGTCACCAAGCCAAACCATACCTCACCACCGAATGGACCTCCGCCGAACCAGATGATTGCCAGTCCAGATTGCTTCAGCCCGGGCCCACCAGCAGCTATATACCTCCAAGACCCCTGCCCCCTACCTCACTCTATAAATAGAGGGGCAGGGGTACAACAATGGCAGACAAGTTTGAGAGCTCAAGCAAGGAAGGAACTTTCAAACTACTTTCATATACTTGTATACGAAGCATTGTACTTGTAATCTGAAAGAAAGAAGATAATAACATATAAAGTGGATGTAGGCACATTCTGGCCGAACCACTATAAATCTGTGTGTCTTTTACATTTCAGCTCCTACTTCTTTCATATCTACATATTCATCTAAAATCATTGAAAATCACATATAATCAACTAAATAATACGACTTGGAGGTGTTTGTCCATTTCTTGTGCAAACAGATGGTAAATCATAGACCAGCTACGGGGATCCCGTTTTACAGAAAAAATCCACGTGACGAAAAAACGAAGGGTAAAAAACTTCCATGACCCGATTGAGGTTCGGATAAGATTTTTGGGTATGAAACTAACCAGTGACGGCTGAAAGCTATCATAGCTGTAGAACTCACAGATACCTTCGTTTTGACTGGTTATGGCTCCCATAACTCTAAACGAGCCAAGAGTTATGACCCTCCGAAGAATCGATATCCACAGGGTGCAACATCTATGGTGCAAGGTGCAACATCCATCCAAAATGACGAAACAGTGCCGTACGACCTTTAGAAATGAGTGCATGGATTTTGAAACATTGCAGTACCATGGTGCACCACTCTCAAGTGATGGTAAATAATAGACCAGCCACGCGGATCCCGTTTTACAGAAAAAATCCACGTGACGAAAAAACGAAGGGTAAAAAACTTCCTTGACCCGATTGAGGTTCGGATAGGATTTTTTGGGTATGAAACTAACCAGTGGCGGCTGAAAGCGGTCATAGCTGTAGAACTCACAGATACCTTCGTTTTGACTGGTTTTGGCTCCCGTAACTCTAAACGAGCCAAGAGTTATGGCCCTCGCAAGAATCGATTTCCACAGGGTGCAACATCTGCGGTGCAAGGTGCAACATCCGTCCAAAATGATGAAACAGTGTCGTACGACATTTAGAAATGGGTGCATGGATTTGAAACGATGCAGTACCGTGGTGCACCACTCTCCAGCGATGGTAAATCATAGACCAGCCATGGGGATCCCGTTTTATAGAAAAAATCCACGTGACGAAAAAACGAAGGGTAAAAAACTTCCATGACCCGATTGAGGTTCGGATAGGAATTTTTGGGTATGAAACTAACCAGTGACGGCTGAAAGCTGCCATAGCTGTAGAACTCATAGATACCTTCGTTTTGACTGGTTATGGCTCCCGTAACACTAAACGAGCCAAGAGTTATGGCCCTCCGAAGAATCGATATCCACAGGGTGCAACATCTACGGTGCAAGGTGCAACATCCGTCCAAAATGACGAAACTGTGCCGTATGACCTTTAGAAATGAGTGCATGGATTTGAAACATTGCAGTACCATGGTGCACCACTCTCCAGCGATGGTAAATCATAGACCAGCCACGGGGATCCCGTTTTACAGAAAAAATCCACGTGACGAAAAAACGAAGGGTAAAAAACTTCCTTGACCCGATTGAGGTTCGGATAGGATTTTTTGGGTATGAAACTAACCAGTGATGGCAGAAAGCTATCATAGCTGTAGAACTCACAAATACCTTCGTTTTGACTGGTTATGGCTCCCGTAACTCTGAATGAGCCAAGAGTTATGGCCCTCCGAAGAATCGATATCCACAGGGTGCAACATCTACGGTGCAAGGTGCAACATCCGTCCAAAATGACGAAACAGTGCCGTACGACCTTTAGAAATGAGTGCATGGATTTGAAACATTGCAGTACCATGGTGCACCACTCTCTAGCGATGGTAAATCATAGACCAGCCACGGGGATCCCGTTTTACAGAAAAAATCCACGTGACGAAAAAACGAAGGGTAAAAAACTTCCATGACCCGATTAAGGTTCGGATAGGATTTTAGGGTATGAAACTAACCAGTGACGGCTGAAAGCTGTCATAGCTGTAGAACTCACAGATACCTTCGTTTTGACTGGTTATGGCTCCCGCAACTCTAAACGAGCCAAGAGTTAGGGCCCTTCGAAAAATCGATATCCACAGGGTGCAACATCTACGGTGCAAGGTGCAACATCCGTCCAAAATGACGACACAGTTCCGTACGACCTTTAGAAATGAGTGCATGGATTTGAAACACTGCAGTACCATGGTGCACCACTCTCTAGTGATGGTAAATCATAGACCAGCCACGGGGATCCCGTTTTACAGAAAAAATCCACGTGAAGAAAAAACGAAGGGTAAAAAACTTCCTTGACCCGATTGAGGTTCGGGTAGGATTTTTTGGGTATGAAACTAACCGGTGGCGGCTGAAAGCGGTCATAGCTGTACAACTCACAGATACCTTCGTTTTGACTGGTTATGGCTCCCGTAACTCTAAACGAGCCAAGAGTTATGGCCCTCCGAAGAATCGATATCCACAGGGTGCAACATCTACGGTGCATGGTGCAACATCCGTCCAAAATGACGAAACAGTGCCGTACGACCTACAGAAATGTGTGCATGGATTTGAAACATTGCAGTACCATGGTGCACCACACTTCAGCGATGGTAAATCATAGACCAGCCACGGGGATCCCGTTTTACAGAAAAAATCCACGTGACGAAAAAACGAAGGGTAAAAAACTTCCATGACCCGATTGAGGTTCGGATAAGATTTTTGGGTATGAAACTAACCAGTGACGGCTGAAAGCTATCATAGCTGTAGAACTCACAGATACCTTCGTTTTGACTGGTTATGGCTCCCGTAACTCTAAACGAGCCAAGAGTTATGACCCTCCGAAGAATCGATATCCACAGGGTGCAACATCTACGGTGCAAGGTGCAACATCCATCCAAAATGACGAAACAATGCCGTACGACCTTTAGAAATGAGTGCATGGATTTGAAACATCGCAGTACCATGGTGCACCACTCTCCAGTGATGGTAAATAATAGACCAGCCACGGGGATCCCGTTTTACAGAAAAAATCCACGTGACGAAAAAACGAAGGGTAAAAAACTTCCTTGACCCGATTGAGGTTCGGATAGGATTTTTTGGGTATGAAACTAACCAGTGGCGGCTGAAAGCGATCATAGCTGTAGAACTCACAGATACCTTCGTTTTGACTGGTTTTGGCTCCCGTAACTCTAAACGAGCCAAGAGTTATGGCCCTCGCAAGAATCGATTTCCACAGGGTGCAACATCTGCGGTGCAAGGTGCAACATCCGTCCAAAATGACGAAACAGTGTCGTACGACCTTTAGAAATGGGTGCATGGATTTGAAATGATGCAGTACCGTGGTGCACCACTCTCCAGCGATGGTAAATCATAGACCAGCCATGGGGATCCCGTTTTATAGAAAAAATCCACGTGACGAAAAAACGAAGGGTAAAAAACTTCCATGACCCGATTGAGGTTCGGATAGGAATTTTTGGGTATGAAACTAACCAGTGACGGCTGAAAGCTGGCATAGCTGTAGAACTCATAGATACCTTCGTTTTGACTGGTTATGGCTCCCGTAACACTAAACGAGCCAAGAGTTATGGCCCTCCGAAGAATCGATATCCACAGGGTGCAACATCTACGGTGCAAGGTGCAACATCCGTCCAAAATGACGAAACTGTGCCGTATGACCTTTAGAAATGAGTGCATGGATTTGAAACATTGCAGTACCATGGTGCACCACTCTCCAGCGATGGTAAATCATAGACCAGCCACGGGGATCTCGTTTTACAGAAAAAATCCACGTGACGAAAAAACGAAGGGTAAAAAACTACCTTGACCCGATTGAGGTTCGGATAGGATTTTTTTGGTATGAAACTAACCAGTGAAGGGTGAAAGCTGTCATAGCTGTAGAACTCACAGATACCTTTGTTTTGACTGGTTATGGCTCCCGTAACTCTAAACGAGCCAAGAGTTATGGCCCTCCGAAGAATCGATATCCACAGGGTGCAACATCTACGGTGCAAGGTGCAACATCCGTCCAAAATGACGAAACAGTGCCGTACGACCTTTAGAAATGAGTGCATGGATTTGAAACATTGTAGTACCATGGTGCACCACTCTCTAGCGATGGTAAATCATAGACCTGCCACGGGGATCCCGTTTTACAGAAAAAATCCACGTGACGAAAAAACGAAGGGTAAAAAACTTCCATGACCCGATTAAGGTTCGGATAGGATTTTTGGGTATGAAACTAACCAGTGACGGCTGAAAGCTGTCATAGCTGTAGAGCTCACAGATACCTTCGTTTTGAACGGTTATGGCTCCCGTAACTCTAAACGAGCCAAGAGTTATGGCCCTCCGAAGAATCGATATCCACAGGGTGCAACATCTACGGTGCAAGGTGCAACATCTGTCCAAAATGACGAAACAGTGCCATACGACCTTTAGAAATGAGTGCATGGATTTGAAACATTGCAGTACCATGGTGCACCACTCTCCAGCGATGGTAAATCATAGACCAGCCATGGGGATCCCGTTTTACAGAAAAAATCCACGTGACGAAAAAACGAAGGGTAAAAAACTTCCTTGACCCGATTGAGGTTCGGATAGGATTTTTTGGGTATGACACTGACCAGTGACGGCTGAAAGCCATCATAGCTGTAGAATTCACAGATACCTTCGATTTGACTGGTTATGGCTCTCGTAGCTCTAAACGAGCCAAGAGTTATGGCCCTCCGAAGAATCGATATCCACAGGGTGCAACACCTACGGTGCAAGGTGCAACATCCATCCAAAATGACGAAACAGTGCCGTACGACCTTTAGAAATGAGTGCATGGATTTGAAACATTGCAGTTCCATGGTGCACCACTCTCCAGCGATGGTAAATCATAGAGAAGACACGGGGATCCCGTTATACAGAAAAAATCCACGTGACGAAAAAACGAAGGGTAAAAAACTTCCTTGACCCGATTGAGGTTCGGATAGGATTTTTTGGGTATGAAACTAACCAGTGGCGGCTGAAAGCGGTCATAGCTGTAGAACTCACAGATACCTTCGTTTTGACTGGTTATGGCTCCCGTAACTCTAAACGAGCCAAGAGTTATGGCCCTCAGAAGAATCGATTTCCACAGGTGCGACATCTGCGGTGCAAGGTGCAACATCCATCCAAAATGACGAAACAGTGTCGTACGACCTTTAGAAATGGGTGCATGGATTTGAAACGGTGCAGTACCGTGGTGCACCACTCTCCAGTGATGGTAAATCATAGACCAGCCACGGGGATCCCGTTTTACATAAAAAATCCACGTGACGAAAAAACGAAGGGTAAAAAACTTCCTTGACCCGATTGAGGTTCGGATAGGAACTTTTGGGTATGAAACTAACCAGTGACGGTTGAAAGCTGCCATAGCTGTAGAAGTCACAGATACCTTCGTTTTGACTGGTTATGGCTCCCGTAATTCTAAACGAGCCAAGAGTTATGGCCCTTCGAAGAATCGATATCCACAGGGTGCAACATCTACGGTGCAAGGTTCAACATCCATCCAAAATGACGAAACAGTGCCGTGCGACCTTTAGAAATGAGTGCATGGATTTGGAACATTACAGTACCATGGTGCACCACTCTCCAGCGATGGTAAATCATAGACCAGCCAAGGGATCCCGTTTTATAGAAAAAATCCACGTGACGAAAAAACGAAGGGTAAAAAACTTCCATGACCCGATTGAGGTTCGGATAGGATTTTTTGGGTATGAAACTAACCAGTGACGGCTGAAAGTTATCATAGCTGTAGAACTCAAAGATACCTTCGTTTTGACTGGTTATGGCTTCCGTAACTCTAAACGAGCCAAGAGTTATGGCCCTCTGAAGAATCGATATCCACAGGGTGCAACATCTACGGTGCAAGGTGCAACATCCGTCCAAAATGACGAAACCGTGCCGTACGTCCTTTAGAAATGGGTGCATGGATTTGAAACGGTGCAGTACCAAGGTGCACCACTCTCCAGCAATGGTAAATCATTGACCAGCCACGGGGATCCCGTTTTTACAGAAAAAATCCACGTGACGAAAAAACGAAGGGTAAAAAACTTCCATTACCCGATTGAGGTTCGGATAGGATTTTTTGGGTACGAAACTAACCAGTGACGCCTGAAACCTGTCACAGCTGTAGAAATCAAAGATACCTTCGTTTTGACTGGTTATGGCTCCCGTAACTCTAAACGAGCCAAGAGTTATGGCCCTCCGAAGAATCGATATCCACAGGGTGCAACATCTACGGTGCAAGGTGCAACATCCGTCCAAAATGACGAAACAGTGCCGTACGACCTTTAGAAATGAGTGCATGGTTTGAAACATTGCAGTACCATGGTGCACCACTATCCAGCAATGGTAAATCATAGACCAGCCACGGGATCTCGTTTTACAGAAAAAATCCACGTGACGAAAAAACGAAGGGTAAAAAACTTCCATGACCCGATTGAGGTTCGGATAGGATTTTTTGGGTATGAAACAAACCAGTGACGGCTGAAAGCCATCATAGCTGTAGAACTCACAGATACCTTCGTTTTGACTGTTTATGGCTCCCATGAATCTAAACGAGCCAAGAGTTATGGCCCTCTGAAGAATCGATATCCACAGGGTGCAACATCTACGGTGCAAGGTGCAACATCCGTCCAAAATGACGAAACAGTGCCGTACGACCTTTAGAAATGAGTGCATGGATTTGAAACATTGCAGTACCATGTTGCACAACTCTCCAGCGATGGTAAATCATAGACCAGCCATGGGGATCCCGTTTTACAGAAAAAATCCACGTGACGAAAAAACGAAGGGTAAAAAACTTCCATGACCCGATTGAGGTTCGGATAGGATTTTTTGGGTACGAAACTAACCAATGACGCCTGAAAGCTGTCATAGCTGTAGAACTCACAGATACCTTCTTTTTGACTGGTTATTGCTCCCGTAACTCAAAACGAACCAAGAGTTATGGCCCTCCAAAGAATCGATATCCACAGGGTGCAACATCTACGGTGCAAGGTGCAACATCCGTCCAAAATGACGAAACAGTGTCGTACGACCTTTAGAAATGAGTGCATGGATTTGGAACATTGTAGTACCATGGGGCACCACTCTCCAGCGATGGTAAATCATAGAGCAGCCACGGGGATCGCGTTTTACAGAAAAAATCCACGTGACGAAAAAACGAAGGGTAGAAAACTTCCTTGACCCGATTGAGGTTCGGATAGGATTTTTGGGTATGAAACTAACCAGTGACGGTTGAAAGCTGTCATAGCTGTAGAACTCACAGATACCTTCGTTTTGACTGGTTATGGCTCCCGTAACTCTAAACGAGCCAAGAGTTATGGTCCTCCGAAGAATCGATATCCACAGGGTGCAACATCTACGGTGCAAGGTGCAACATCCGTCCAAAATGACGAAACAGTGTCGGCGACCTTTAGAAATGAGTGCATGGATTTGAAACATTGCAGTACCATGGTGCACCACTCTCCAGCGATGGTAAATCATAGACCAGCCAAGGGATCCCGTTTTACAGAAAAAATCCACGTGACGAAAAAACGAAGGGTAAAAAACTTCCATGACCCGATTGAGGTTCGGATAGGATTTTTTGGGTATGAAACTAACCAGTGACGACTGAAAGCCATCATAGCTGTAGAACTCACAGATACCTTCGTTTTGACTGGTTATGGCTCCCGTAACTTTAAACGAGCCAAGAGTTATGGCCCTCCGAAGAATCGATATCCATAGGGTGCAACATCTACGGTGCAAGGTGCAACATCCGTCCAAAATGACGAAACCGTGCCATACGACCTTTAGAAATGGGTGCATGGATTTGAAACGGTGCAGTACCAAGGTACACCACTCTCCAGCGATGGTAAATCATTGACCAGCCATGGGGATCCCGTTTTTACTGAAAAAATCCACGTGACGAAAAAACGAAGGGTAAAAAACTTCAATTACCCGATTGAGGTTCGGATAGGATTTTTTGGGTACGAAACTAACCAGTGACGCCTGAAACCTGTCGCAGCTGTAGAACTCATAGATACCTTCGTTTTGACTGGTTATGGCTCCCGTAACTCTAAACGAGCCAAGAGTTATGGCCCTCCGAAGAATCGATATCCACAGGGTGCAACATCTACGGTGCAAGGTGCAACATCCGCCCAAAATGTCGAAACAGTGCCGTACGACCTTTAGAAATAAGTGCATGGATTTGAAACAACGCAGTACCATGGTCCACCACTATCCAGCGATGGTAAATCATAGACCAGCCACGTGATCCCGTTTTACAGAAAAATCCACGTGACGAAAAAACGAAGGGTAAAAAACTTCCATGACCCGATTGAGGTTCGGATAGGATTTTTTGGGTATGAAACTAACCAGTGACGGCTGAAAGCTATCATAGCTGTAGAACTCACAGATACCTTCGTTTTGACTGGTTATGGCTCCCGTAAATCTAAACGAGCCAAGAGTTATGGACCTCTGAAGAATCGATATCCACAGGGTGCAACATCTACGGTGCAAGGTGCAACATCCGTCCAAAATGACGAAACAGTGCCGTACGACATTTAGAAATGAGTGCATGGATTTGAAACATTGCAGTACCATGGTGCACCACTCTCCAGAAATGGTAAATCATAGACCAGCCATGGGGATCCCGTTTTACAGAAAAAATCCACGTGATGAAAAAACGAAGGGTAAAAAACTTCCATGACCCGATTGAGGTTCAGATAGGATTTTTCGGGTACGAAACTAACTAATGACGCCTGAAAGCTGTCATAGCTGTAGAACTCACAGATACCTTCTTTTTGACTGGTTATTGCTCCCGTAAATCTAAACGAACCAAGAGTTATGGCCCTCCAAAGAATCGATATCCACAGGGTGCAACATCTACGGTGCAAGGTGCAACATCCGTCCAAAATGACGAAACAGTGCCGTACGACCTTTAGAAATGAGTGCATGGATTTGGAACATTGCAGTACCATGGTGCACCACTCTCCAGCGATGGTAAATCATAGAGCAGCCACGGGGATCCCGTTTTACAGAAAAAATCCACGTGACGAAAAAACGAAGGGTAAAAAACTTCCATGACCCGATTGAGGTTCGGATAGGATTTTTTGGGTATGAAACTAACCAGTGACGGGTCAAAGCTGTCATAGCTGTAGAACTCACAGATACCTTCGTTTTGACTGGTTATGGCTCCCGTAACTCTGAACGAGCCAAGAGTTATGGCCCTCCGAAGAATCGATATCCACAGGGTGCAACATCTACGGTGCAAGGTGCAACATCCGTCCAAAATGATGAAACAGTGTCGTATGACCTTTAGAAATGAGTGCATGGATTTGAAACATTGCAGTACCATGGTGCACCACTCTCCAGCGATGGTAATCATAGACCAGCCATGGGGATCCCGTTTTACAGAAAAAATCCACGTGACGAAAAAACGAAGGTTAAAAAACTTCCTTGACCCGATTAAGGTTCGGATGGGATTTTTTGGGTATGAAACTAAACAGTGACGGCTGAAAGCTGTCATAGCTGTAGAAATCACAGATACCTTCGTTTTGACTGGTTATCGATCCCGTAACTCTAAACGACCCAAGAGTTATGGCCCTCCGAAGAATCGATATCCACAGGGTGCAACATCTACGGTGCAAGGTGCAACATCCGTCCAAAATGACGAAACAGTGCCGTACGACCTTTAGAAATGAGTGCATGGATTTGAAACATTGCAGTACCATGGTGCACCACTCTCCAGCGATGGTAAATCATAGACCAGCCACGGGGATCCCGTTTTACAGAAAAAATCCACGTGACGAAAAAACGAAGGGTAAAAACTTCCATGACCCGATTGAGGTTCGGATAGGATTTTTTAGGTATGAAACTAACCAGTGACGGCTGAAAGCCGTAATAGATGTAGAACTCACAGATACCTTCGTTTTGACTGGTTATGGCTCCCGTAACTCTAAACGAGCCAAGAGTTATGGCCCTCCGAAGAATCGATATCCACAGGGTGCAACATCTACGGTGCAAGGTGCAACATCCGTCCAAAATGACGAAACAGTGCCGTGCGACCTTTAGAAATGAGTGCATGGATTTGAAACATTGCAGTACCATGGTGCACCACTCTCCAGCGATGGTAAATCATAGACCAGCCAAGGGATCCCGTTTTACAGAAAAAATCCACGTGACGAAAAAGCGAAGGGTAAAAAACTTCCATGACCCGATTGAGGTTCGGATAGGATTTTTTGGGTATGAAACTAACCAGTGACGGCTGAAAGCCGTCATAGCTGTAGAACTCACAGATACTTTCGTTTTGACTGGTTATGGCTCCCGTAACTCTGAACGAGCCAAGAGTTATGGCCCTCCGAAGAATCGATATCCACAGGGTGCAACATCTACGGTGCAAGGTGCAACATCCGTCCAAAATGACGAAACCATGCCGTACGACCTTTAGAAATGGGTGCATGGATTTGAAACGGTGCCGTACCAAGGTGCACCGCTCTCTAGCGATGGTAAATCATTGACCAGCCACGGGGATCCCGTTTTTACAGAAAAATCCACGTGACGAAAAAACGAAGGGTAAAAAACTTCCATTACCCGATTGAGGTTCGGATAAGATTTTTTGGGTACGAAACTAACCAGTGACGCCTGAAACTTGTCACAGCTGTAGAACTCACAGATACCTTCGTTTTGACTAGTTATGGCTCCCGTAACTCTAAACGAGCCAAGAGTTATGGCCCTCCGAAGAATCGATATCCACAGGGTGCAACATCTACGGTGCAAGGTGCAACATCCGTCCAAAATGACGAAACAGTGCCGTACGACCTTTAGAAATAAGTGTGTGGATTTGAAACAACGCAGTACCATGGTGCACCACTATCCAGCGATGGTAAATCATAGACCAGCCACGAGATCCCGTTTTACAGAAAAAATCCACGTGACGAAAAAACGAAGGGTAAAAAACTTCCATGACCCGATTGAGGTTCGGATAGGATTTTTTGGGTATGAAACTAACCAGTGACGGCTGAAAGCTATCATAGCTGTAGAACTCACAGATACCTTCGTTTTGACTAGTTATGGCTCCCGTAAATCTAAACGAGCCAAGAGTTATGGCCCTCTGAAGAATCGATATCCACAGGGTGCAACATCTACGGTGCAAGGTGCAACATCCATCCAAAATGACGAAACAGTGCGTTACGACCTTTAGAAATGAGTGCATGGATTTGAAACATTGCAGTACCATGGTGCACCACTCTCCAGCGATGGTAAATCATAGACCAGCCATGGGGATCCCGTTTTACAAAAAAAATCCACGTGACGAAAAAACGAAGGGTAAAAAACTTCCATGACCCGATTGAGGTTTGGATAGGATTTTTTGGGTACGAAACTAACTAATGACGCCTGAAAGCTGTCATAGCTGTATAACTCACAGATACCTTCTTTTTGACTGGTTATTGCTCCCGTAAATCTAAACGAACCAAGAGTTATGGCCCTCTAAAGAATTGATATTCACAGGGTGCAACATCTACGGTGCAAGGTGCAACATCCGTCCAAAATGATGAAACAGTGCCGTACGACCTTTAGAAATGAGTGCATGGATTTGGAACATTGCAGTACCATGGTGCACCACTCTCCAGCGGTGGTAAATCATAGAGTAGCCACGGGTATCCCGTTTTACAGAAAAAATCCACATGACAAAAAAACGAAGGGTAAAAAACTTCCTTGACCCGATTGAGGTTCAGATAGGATTTTTGGGCATGAAACTAACCAGTGACGGCTGAAAGCTGTCATGGCTGTAGAACTCACAGATACCTTCGTTTTGACTGGTTATGGCTACCGTAACTCTAAACGAGCCAAGAGTTATGGCCCTCTGAAGAATCGATATCCACAGGGTGCAACATCTACGGTGCAAGGTGCAACATCCGTCCAAAATGACGAAACAGTGTCGTACGACCTTTAGAATTGAGTGCATGGATTTGAAACATTGCAGTACCATGGTGCACCACTCTCCAGCGATGGTAAATCATAGACCAGCCACGGGGATCCCGTTTTACAGAAAAAATCGACGTGACGAGAAAACGAAGGGTAAAAAACTTCCTTGACCCGATTGAGGTTCGGATAGGATTTTTTGGGTATGAAACTAACCAGTGACGGCTGAAAGCTGTCATAGCGGTAGAAATCACAGATATCTTCATTTTGACTTATTATGGCTCCCGTAACTCTAAACGAGCCAAGAGTTATGGCCCTCCGAAGAATCGATATCCACAAGGTGCAACATCCGTCCAAAATGTCGAAACAGTGCCGTACGACCTTTAGAAATGAGTGCATGGATTTGAAACATTGCAGTACCATGGTGCACCACTCTCCAGCGATGGTAAATCATAGACCAGCCACGGGGATCCCGTTTTACAGAAAAAATCCACGTGACGAAAAAACGAAGGGTAAAAAATTCCTTGACCCGATTGAGGTTCGGATAGGATTTTTGAGGAAAGAAACTAACCAGTGACGGCTGAAAGCCGTCATAGCTGTAGAACTCACAGATACCTTCGTTTTGACTGGTTATGGCTCCTGTAACTCTAAACGAGCCAAGAGTTATGGCCCTCCGAAGAATCGATATCCACAGGGTGCAACATCTACGGTGCAAGGTGCAACGTCCGTCCACAATGACAAAACAGTGTCGTACGACCTTTAGAAATGAGTGCATGGATTTGAAACATTGCAGTGCCATGGTGCACCACTCTCCAGCAATGGTAAATCATAGACCAGCCACGGGGATCCCGTTTCACAGAAAAAATCCACGTGACGAAAAAACGAAGGGTAAAAAATTCCTTGACCCGATTGAGGTTCGGATAGGATTTTTGAGGAAAGAAACTAACCAGTGATGGCTGAAAGCTGTCATAGATGTAGAACTCACAGATACCTTCGTTTTGACTGGTTATGGCTCCCGTAACTCTAAAAGAACCAAGAGTTATGGCCCTCCGAAGGATCGATATCCACAGGGTGCAACATCTATGGTGCAAGGTGCAACATCCATCCAAAATGACGAAACAGTGCCGTGCGACCTTTAGAAATGAGTGCATGGATTTGAAACATTGCAGTACCATGGTGCACCACTCTCCAGCGATGGTAAATCATAGACCAGCCAAGGGATCCCGTTTTATAGAAAAAATCCACGTGACGAAAAAACGAAGGGTAAAAAACTTCCATGACACGATTGAGGTTCAGATAGGATTTTTTGGGTATGAAACTAATCAGTGACGGCTGAAAGCTATCATAGCTGTAGAACTCACAGATACCTTCGTTTTGACTGGTTATGGCTCCCGTAACTCTAAACGAGCCAGGAGTTATGGCCCTCCGAAGAATCGATATCCACAGGGTGCAACATCTACGGTGCAAGGTGCAACATCCTTCCAAAATGACGAAACCGTGTCGTACGACCTTTAGAAATGGGTGCATGGATTTGAAACGGTGCAGTACCAAGGTGCACCACTCTCCAGCGATGGTAAATCATTGACCAGCCACGGGGATCCCGTTTTTACAGAAAAATCCACGTGACGAAAAAACGAAGGGCAAAAAACATCCTTGACCCGATTGAGGTTCGGATAGGATTTTTTGGGTATGAAACTAACCAGTGACGGCTGAAAGCGGTCATAGCTGTAGAACACACAGATACCTTCGTTTTGACTGGTTATGGCTCCCGTAACTCTAAACGAGCCAAGAGTTATGGCCCTCCGAAGAATCGAAATCCACAGGGTGCAACATCTACGGTGCAAGGTGCAACATCCGTCCAAAATGATGAAACCGTGCCGTGCGACCTTTAGAAATGAGTGCATGGATTTGAAACATTGCAGTACCATGGTGCACCACTCTCCAGCGATGGTAAATCATAGACCAGCCAAGGGATCCCGTTTTACAGAAAAAATCCACGTGACGAAAAAACAAAGGGTAAAAAACATCCATGACCCGATTGAGGTTCGCATAGAATTTTTTGGGTATGAAACTAACCAGTGACGGCTGAAAGCTATCATAGCTGTAGAACTCACAGATACCTTCATTTTGACTGGTTATGGCTCCCGTAACTCTAAACGAGCCAAGAGTTATGGCCCTCCGAAGAATCGATATCTACAGGGTGCAACATCTACGGTGCAAGGTGCAACATCCGTCCAAAATGACGAAACCGTGCCGTACGACCTTTAGAAATGGGTGCATGGATTTGAAACGGTGCAGTACCAAGGTGCGCCACTCTCCAGCGATGGTAAATCATTGACCAGCCACGGGGATCCCGTTTTTACAGAAAAAATCCACGTGACGAAAATACGAAGGGTAAAAAACTTCCATGACCTGATTGAGGTTCGGATAGGATTTTTTGGGTACGAAACTAACCAGTGACGCCTGAAACCTGTCATAGCTGTAGAACTCACAGATACCTTCGTTTTGACTGGTTATGGCTCCCGTACCTCTAAACGAGCCAAGAGTTATGGCCCTCCGAATAATCGATGTCCATAGGGTGCAACATCTACGGTGCAAGGTGCAACATCCGTCCAAAATGACGAAACCGTGCCGTACGACCTTTAGAAATGGGTGCATGGATTTGAAACGGTGCGGTACCAAGGTGCACCACTCTCCAGCGATGGTAAATTATTGACCAGCCATGAGGATCCCGTTTTTACAGAAAAAATCCACGTGACGAAAAAACGAAGGGTAAAAAACTTCCAATACCCGATTGAGGTTCGGATAGGATTTTTTGGGTACGAAACTAACCAGTGACGCCTGAAACCTGTCATAGCTGTAGAACTCACAGATACCTTCATTTTGACTGGTTATGGCTCCCGAAACTCTAAACGAGCCAAGAGTTATGGCCCTCCAAAGAATCGATATCCATAGGGTGCAACATCTACGATGCAAGGTGCAACATCCGTCCAAAATGACGAAACAGTGCCGTACGACCTTTAGAAATGAGTGCGTGGATTTGAAACATTGCAGTCCCATGGTGCACCACTATCCAGCGATGGTTAATCATAGACCAGCCACGGGATCCCGTTTTACAGAAAAAATCCACGTGACGAAAAAACGAAGGGTAAAAAACTTCCATGACCCGATTGAGGTTCGGATAGCATTTTTAGGGTATGAAACTAACCAGTGATAGCTGAAAGCTATCATAGCTGTAGAACTCACAGATACCTTCGTTTTGACTGGTTATGGCTCTCGTAAATCTAAACGAGCCAAGAGTTATGGCCCTCCGAAGAATCGATATCCACAAGGTGCAACATCTACGGTGCAAGGTGCATCATCCGTCCAAAATGACGAAACAGTGTCGTACGACCTTTAGAAATGAGTGCATGGATTTGAAACATTGCAGTACCATGGTGCACCACTCTCCAGCGATGGTAAATCATAGACCAGCGACGGGGATCCCGTTTTACAGAAAAAATCCACGTGACGAAAAAACGAAGGGTAAAAAACTTCCATGACCCGATTGAGGTTCGGATAGGATTTTTTATGTACGAAACTAACCAATGACGCTTGAAAGCTTTCATAGCTGTAGAACTCATAGATACCTTCTTTTTGACTGGTTATGGCTCCCGTAACTCTAAACGAACCAAGAGTTGTGGCCCTCCAAGGAATCGATATCCACAGGGTGCAACATCTACGGTGCAAGGTGCAACATCCGTCCAAAATGACGAAACAGTGCCGTACGACCTTTAGAAATGAGTGCATGGATTTGAAACATTGCAGTACCATGGTGCACCACTCTCCAGCGATGGTAAATCATAGAGCAGCCACGGGGATCCCTTTTTAAAGAAAAAATCCACGTGACGAAAAAACGAAGGGTAAAAAACTTCCTTGACCCGATTGAGGTTCGGATAGGATTTTTGGGTATGAAACTAACCAGTGACGGCTGAAAGCTGTCATAGCTGTAGAACTCACAGATACCTTCGTTTTGACTGGTTATGGCTCCCGTAATTCTAAAAGAGCCAAGAGTTATGGCCCTCCGAAGAATCGATATCCACAGGGTGCAACATCTACGGTGCAAGGTGCAACATCCGTCCAAAATGACGAAACAGTGCCGTACGACCTTTAGAAATGAATGCATGGATTTGAAACATTGCAGTACCATGGTGCACCACTCTCCAGCAATGGTAAATCATAGACCAGCCATGGGGATCCCGTTTTACAGAAAAAATCCACGTGACGAAAAAACGAAGGGTAAAAAACTTCCATGACCCGATTGAGGTTCGGATAGGATTTTTTGGGTACGAAACTAACCAATGACGCCTGAAAGCTGTCATAGCTGTAGAACTCGCAGATACCTTCTTTTTGACTTGTAATTGCTCCCATAACTCTAAACGAACCAAGAGTTATGGCTCTCTAAAGAATCGATATCCACAGGGTGCAACATCTACGGTGCAAGGTGCAACATCCGTCCAAAATGACGAAACAGTGCCGTACGACCTTTAGAAATGAGTGCATGGATTTGGAACATTGCAGTACCATGGTGCACCACTCTCCAGCGATGGTAAATCATAGAGCAGCCACGGGAGTCCCGTTTTACAGAAAAAATCCACGTGACGAAAAAATGAAGGGTAAAAAACTTCCTTGACCCGATTGAGGTTCGGATAGGATTTTTGGGTATGAAACTAACCAGTGACGGCTGAAAGCTGTCATAGCTGTAGAACTCACAGATACCTTCGTTTTGAATGGTTATGGCTCCCGTAACTATAAACAAGCCAAGAGTTATGGCCCTCCAAAGAATCGATATCCACAGGGTGCAACATCTACGGTGCAAGGTGCAACATCCGTCCAAAATGACGAAACAGTGCCGTACGACCTTTAGAAATGAGTGCATGGATTTGAAACATTGCAGTACCATGGCGCACCACTCTCCAGCGATGGTAAATCATAGACCAGCAACGGGGATCCCGTTTTACAGAAAAAATCCACGTGACGAAAAAACGAAGGGTAAAAAACTTCCTTGACCCGATTGAGGTTCGGATAGGATTTTTTGGGTATGAAACTAACCAGTGATGGCTGAAAGCTGTCATAGCTGTAGAAATCACAGATACCTTCGCTTTGACAGGTTATGGCTCCCGTAACTCTAAACGAGCCAAGAGTTATGGCACTCCGAAGAATCGATATCCACAGGGTGCAACATCTACGGTGCAAGGTGCAACATCCGTCCAAAATGACGAAACAGTGCCGTACGACCTTTAGAAATGAGTGCATGGATTTGAAACATTGCAGTACCACGGTGCACCACTCTCCAGCGATGGTAAATCATAGACCAGCCACGGGGATCCCGTTTTACAGAAAAAATCCACGTGACGAAAAAACGAAGGGTAAA
Source organism: Allium cepa (assembly GCA_030765085.1). Lineage (NCBI taxonomy): Eukaryota > Viridiplantae > Streptophyta > Magnoliopsida > Asparagales > Amaryllidaceae > Allium > Allium cepa. The sequence continues at coordinate 26,869,773 of CM060943.1, read as the reverse complement.
AAACTTCCATGACCCGATTGAGGTTCAGATTGGATTTTTGAGGAAAGAAACTAACCTGTTGGGCGAATTCTCACCCAGGAGATCCCGGGACCAAGAAGCATCAGTTTCACCCGGGTTCGCAACCTCCAATCCATCTGGTAAAGAAAGGTTCATTCGGTGATGATAGTCCATGCATCCAACCTCCATCCGGTCAAACACCATTCGGCAGTCTCCATGCCGAATCCACCTCCATCCGGTCAAACTCCGTTCGGCAGTCTCCATGCCGAACCGACTCATACTTCCCCCATACCGAACCAACCTCCAGTCGGTCCAATACCCTACCGGACCAGCCCCTCTCACACGCTCCACCGGACCAGACCATCTCCTACAACCGGATAACACTCCTACCACCGGACCAGATTGGTACCGGACCAAAGTCGTACCGGTCCAACACCACACACTCAAGACCGGACCAAGCTTCGCCGAACAAGAATGCTACCAGGCCAGATTGCTTCAGCCCGGGCCCACCAGCTGCTATATACATCCAAGACCCCTGCCCCTTAACTCACTCTATAAATAGAGGGGCAGGGGTACAAAAATGGCAGACAAGTTTGAGAGCTCAAGCAAGGAAGGAACTTTCAAACCACTTTCATATTGAAGGTCCATTCGGCATGAGTCCATTCGGCATCTCCAATTCATGCCGAACCGAAGGCCATTCGGTCAGCCCCCCATCCGGTCCAACCATAACCGAACCAAAGCCCATGCAACCACCGGACCAAATGACCTACCGGACCAACCCCACAACCGGACCAAACAAGCACCGGACCACCGGTCCACACCCACAACCGGTCCACATCTACCACCGGTCCAAGCTCCATGCCGAATGAGACCTCGCCGAATCAGACAACTGCCAGTCCAGATTGCTTCAGCCCGGGCCCACCAGCAGCTATATACGTCCAAGACCCCTGCCCCTTACCTCACTCTATAAATAGAGGGGCAGGGGTACAACAATGGTAGACAAGTTTGAGAGCTCAAGCAAGGAAGGAACTTGCAAACTACTTTCATATTCTTGTATACGAAGCATTGTACTTGTAATCTGAAAGAAAGAAGATAATAACATATAAAGTGGACGTAGGCGTGTTCTGGCCGAACCACTATAAATCTGTGTGTCTTTTACATTTCAGCCCCTGCTTTTTTCATATTTACATAACTCACCCAAACCATTGAAAATCGCATATAATCAACTAAATAACACGACTTGGAGGTGTTTGCCCATTTTTTGCGCAAACATTTTTTGTGCTTTCACTGAGAACTTGGAACTCGAAGCTTCAGCTTCCCTCATTCAACCTTCTTTCCCCAATAGCACCATTCATTGCCTAGGAAACATGACATCCAGGCCAAGAAAAGATGCCAACAAGGGGAAGAACGTTGCAACCAGCAGCGCTCCAAATCCAGTGGATCCAGATCAAGAGAACCATCCCACTACAGCAGCAGTGCCACATGTAGATCAGGCAATTCCAACAGCCCCTGCCGCGGAACAACCGGCAGTAATAACTAGGGCAGACCTAGACAGAGTTGTGGTGGAAGTGACTAACCGTTTCGCATCCCAACAAGAAGCTTTGGTCAACCAACTCATGTCACGCTTGAGGGATGTCGAAGAATCCAACCGCAACACTGAATCATGGGGTGAATCTCAATCTGGAGGATCTCGGAGACAGCAAAGGTCTTCCCTCTTCGAAGAAGCTATCAACAGGAACAACAATGATAGGGGCCGCGCCCGGACTCAGCCCGAACTCCGACTCGAGGAAGCACTTGGAACCGAACCCAGTGGGGGAGGCGCCAGGCGAGGGTCGGATATAGCTGAGCCAGTCCTGCCACCTAGTCATAGAAACCCCGCCGAACGGAGCCGAGCTAGAACTCAGCCCGAAGTTGACCCCATGGAAATGCTTGAAACAGAACCCCATAAGGGAAGATCAAGGCAAGGGGCAACTGTAGCTGGTCCTAGCGTGCATCCGAGCAGCCAGAGACAGCCGCTGGATAACGTCAGAAGTGATAGACTATACCATCCCTACAGGTCATCTGGGCGAGATCGATCCCGCAGGGAAGAACCAAGTTCATTTCTATCCGCTCCAAATTCTGATGAAAGGATGGCACGATTATTCAGATAGTGCGTTCAACGGGAGAAAAGGGACCGAGGAATAGGCGCTAGGGTCACCAGCCCCTTTACCCGCAATATCGAAACTGCCATCACCCCCCGGGAGTGGAAAATGCCAACCATGGAACCTTACAAGGGAACTTCTGACCCCATCGTGCACTTACAGAGATACACCCAGCATATGCTCATGAGCGGAGCAACAGAAGGGGTATTGTGTAAATGCTTTCCGCTATTTCTAGCAGATCTAGCTACCTCCTGGTTCTGCCATCTACCCCAAGGATCTATCAGCTCATGGGAGATGTTGAAGGAAAGGTTCATTAGCCAGTTCCGCATCCATGTGGAACAACCCAAGGATGCTTATTCTCTATCCAATGTCAAACAGAAATCCGGAGAGACACTGCAACAATATCTAACCCGGTTCAACGCCGCAGCGGCCGCAGTTCAAGATGCTGATGAAAAGCTCACCCTAATGGCCCTCTGTAGTGGTGTAAGACTAACTAAGAAAAAACCAGCTACTTTGCCTGATTTCTTCCACGAAGCTGGAAAGTATATGAGACTTGAAGATGCCGCTACGGAGAGGCAGTCAGGGCAACAAGGTAAGACAGTTCAGGACAAGGTTCCCGCTGCAGCTAAGGACGCTCGAAGAAATGAATCTAGAGACAATGTTGGGGGTAGGAAGGTTGAAAAGCACCAATATCGACCAGGACCAAGATTTGACTCCTACACTCCTTTGAATGAAACAATCGAAAACATCTTCCTAGCCACTTAGGGCGAACTCGGATACAAGCGCTCCCCGCACAAGAAAGAATCAGATAACGCACTCAAGTCTGGAAAGTTCTGTCGCTTCCACGAATCCCACGGACATGACACCAATGAATGCCACCATCTTCGGGACTTGATCGAAGAACAAATTAAAAGAAGAAGACTGGAACGCTATGCGCAAGGTCAAAACAGGACTCCAACTCCTGCCAATGAGAACTCAAAGCGACCCCTACCAGAAGCAGGCGGAGGGAATTGCAACACCAGTGGCTCTAATCAAGAGAAGATAGTGGTCCATACCATCTCGGGAGGACCACACATCGCCGACAGAAGCTGGGCAGAGATGGAAAGATACGGCAAGTCACTTAGAAATGCTGAAGGCTATGTTAACTCCATTATGGAAGAACGCCACCCGAAACAGAAAGAGAGTGACGACATCATATTCAGTAGGCGTGATTTAGAAGGAAGACAGTATCCACATGTGGATCCCATGGTCATCTCTGCCTGGTTCGGTCTAGCTAAAGTTTTTCGAATTCTAATAGACACCGGAAGTTCAGTAAATATCCTATTCAAGCATGCTTTCGACAAAATGAAGCTGTCAATGAAGGATGTATCTCCCTGCAACAAACCACTACATGGTTTCACTGGAGATGCAAAGTTACCCCTCGGGCAACTTGACCTCTTCGTCGAAATATGAAGTCATCCCCGCTCCGTTGTGCGAAAACAAACGTTCGTACTAATAGAAAACCACTCGGCCTACAACACCTTCTTGGGAAGACCAGCCTTGTCTGACTTCCAAATTGTCCTAGCCCCGTGGTGCCTGAAGATGAAATTCCCAACAGATAACGGAATAGGAGAAGTTGAAGGGGATCAAGACGCTGCCCGAGACTGTTATGTAACTGAACTTCGCAATAACCGTAGAAAGGATAAAGGAAAAGATGTAGAGACTACTCTCTGCATGAAAAGCTTGGAAGCATAGCAGCTAAAGAAAGCCCCTCCTCTTCGGTATACAAGCGATCCCTTCAATGAACTAGACCCCAGGGATAAAGAGGAGGAGGCTACCGCTGAGCCTGCAGAGGCTATGGAATTCGTATCTGTAGACAAACATGATTCAAGTAGACTGTTAAAAATAGGATCTCAGCTAAAAACAGAATTGAAGGATCAACTCATTGACTTTCTCCGCCACAACTTAGACGTATTTGCATGGACGCACGCCGATATGACAGGAATCTCCCCAGACATAGCATGCCACGTGCTGAACATTGATCCCACCAAGGTACCAGTAAAGCAGAAAAAGAGAAGTATGGGGGCAGAACGATCAGCAGCCCTCGATGAGGAAGTAAAGAACCTACTTGCTAATGGCTTCATACGGGAAGCCATCTACCCAGAATGGATCGCTAACCCGGTACTAGTAAAAAAGGCCAATGGAAAGTGGCGAACATGTATTGACTTCTCCAACCTGAATGACGCTTGCCCAAAAATTGCTTCCCACTTCCCCGAATCGACCAACTTGTCGACAGCACAGCCGGGCACGAACTCCTATCTTTTATGGATGCATACTCCGAATATAACCAGATTCCCATGCACGCTCCCGATCAAGACCGCACTAGCTTCATCACTGACCGCGGATTATATTGTTACAAAGTCATGCCTTTTGGACTCAAAAATGCCAGAGCTACCTATCAGCGCCCCGTCAACAAGATGTTCGCAGAACTAATAGGACGAACTATGGAAGTGTATGTGGATGACATGTTGGTAAAGTCTAGGAAAGCCGACGACCATGTAAGCCACCTGGGCGAGATGTTTCGGGTACTTCGCCAATATGGAATGAAGCTGAATCCTCTAAAGTGCTCATTCGGAGTATCATCGGGAAAATTCTTAGGGTTCATCGTCCATGCCAGAGGAATTGAAGCAAACCCTGAACAAATCCGGGCTCTAAAAGAGATAAGGATACCTTCCACTCGAAAAGAAATGCAGAGCCTAAACGGAAAGGTGGCCGCCCTAACCAGATTCATTTCAAAAGCAACTGACAAGTGTGTCCCTTTCTTCGAAGCTCTCAAGAAAGACAAAGGGAAGTTCGAATGGACCGATGAATGCTTAAAAGCCTTCCTTAACCTAATCGAACACCTTCAGAGACCACCGATACTCTCAACTCCAAATGAAGGTGAAGTGTTATACCTATACCTCGCCGTATCATCTCATGCTCTAAGCGCCGCCTTGGTAAGGGAAGAAGACCGCACACAACGCCCGGTATACTTTGTAAGTAAGAGATTTATGGGGGCAGAAGCTAGATATTCTAAACTTGAGAAATTAGCATATTGTTTATTGATCGCGTCACAAAAACTGCGACACTACTTCCAGTCTCACTCCATCAGAATTCTAACGGATCAACCGCTAAGACAGGTGCTCCATCGTCCTGACACTTCTGGGCGACTCCTCAAATGGTGCATTGAACTAAGTCAGTATGATGTCACCTACCATCCTCGCACCGCTGTCAAAGGACAAGCCATAGCCGATTTCATTGCCGAATTCACTACCAACGAAGGCAAGGAACAATCCGAAATAGCAAAAAACATCAAGTGGAACCTCTTTGTAGATGGAGCATCGAACGAACAAGGCTCGGGGGCAGGAATTGTGATAATCACCCCCAGGGGAAGAAAGCTATACTATGCATTAAGGTTGGAATTCACGGCCACTAACAACGATGCGGAGTATGAGGCAGTAATAGCGGGATTGGAACTTGCCCTAGAAATCGGAGTCAGTTCTTTATGTCTTCATAGTGATTCTCAGCTTATCGTAAACCAAGTACTAGGAGAGTTCCAGACTCGAGGAGAACGACTCACAGCATATCTAAAGAAAACCAAACTGCTGCTCTATCAATTTGACCACTATCTAATCAAACACATTCCTCGAGAAGAGAACCAAGAGGCCGATGAACTTGCAAAGCAAGCTAGTATGAAGAATAGCACCATTTTCGGAGCACTAGCCATCTCAAGGCAGCTAGCCCCAAGTTTCGAACAAGTGAATCTGATAACTGCAATCGAAGAAGGAACCTGGATGACTCCTATCCGGAAATATTTGCAAGATGGCACACTACCCGACAGGCGTGACGAAGCCAAGAAAATCTTGAGGAAAGCTCCCCACTACACAATACAAGAAGGCATCCTCTATCGGCGTGGCTTCTCTAGCCCCTTATTAAGATGCGTCGCTGGAAGGGAAGCCAAGGAAATCTTATCAAACATCCATCAGGGAGGTTGCGGAGATCACACTGGAGGGCAGACTCAGGCAAAAAAGATACTCCGATATGGATATTACTGGCCCACACTAAACAAAGACGCCTTAGACTTCGTCAAGAAATACGACAGATGTCAAAAATTTGCCAAGATTCCTCGACTTCCCACAAGTGAGATTACTCAAATGACCAGCCCTTGGCCCTTTGCTGTATGGGGAATTCACTTAATTGGCGAACTGCCAACGGGCCGAGGCGGAGCCAAATATGCAATAGTGGCGGTCGATTATTTCACCAAATGGGTGGAAGCGGAACCCCTAAATAAAATATCTTCAGCCAAAATTATCAACTTCTTGATCAAAAATATTCTGTGCAGGTACGGAGTCCCACTCAAGATCATATCAGACAACGGACTCCAATTTGACAGCGAAGAATTCGCCGACTAGTGCCAAGAGCATGGAATTCACAAAAGCTTCTCATCAGTAGCTTATCCTCAGGCAAACGGACAAGTCGAAGCTGTCAACAAAATTCTCAAAACCCTAATCAAGAAGAAACTTGAGAAGCCAAAGGGCGCTTGGGTGGACGAACTTCCTACGGCACTCTTGGCCTACCGCACGTCTTTCAAAAAATCAACAGGGCATACTCCCTTCTCTTTGGCATATGGATCGGAGGCAATGCTCCCAGTTGAGACTATTGTGCCTTCCCACCGTAGGATCCACTACAACCCAGAAGAAAACGAAGAACTCCTCCTCATGTCTTTGGATCTGATTGAGGAAAGGAGAAACGATGCAGCACTCAAAGCAGTAGCTCACAGACAAAAAGTGGCAGCACTATACAATTCCAAAGTCAAGCATCGCAGCCTACAAGAAGGAGATCTTGTCCTCAGGCGAATCTTTCCGTGCGCCGGGGCACTGGACCCCATATGGGACGGATCATATGTAATTCATAAAGATCTCCACAACGGAGCTTATATTTTATCAACAGTGGACGGAGAGGGGTTCCAGAGGGCATGGAACATCCGACACCTTCGTCGATACTTTTCTTAACTTGTACTGCCCATATGAAGTGAATTAACAAAGAGAATCAGTGGATGTAGGTAATTTCGTGCCGAACCACATTAAAAAAATCTTGTCTCTTTTTAACTTGTTCCTTTATATATTGGCTGCTTGTTAAGATTTATCCTTTTCTGTTGAACAAAATCCTATGCATCTCCACTCAAGACGCACCGCGGCCTCATCTGGACAAGGCCTAACAGGTACGCTACGATTCTATGCACTCGCCAATGAGACACTTTTGCTCCAGCATCCCTCTGCTGCGGGTTAACTCATTGCTCGCGCCTGCCCTCAAAGCCAACTATAATGAGCCGATTATAAGTCATCATAAAGGTCGACTATAGCCGATGGCAGCTCATTACGGCGTTCGGCTCACCGGCAACTGTGAACCTACTTTAAGCCCCAACATAAGGTGTGGCCAGCCAGGGGTAGTTCACGGCCAACGGCACCCACGCTAGCCGGCCACGGTAAATCGAATAATACCCACGATTACGGACCATAATGGTTCGGGTAGTTACCGTGCGTGATCTCGGCTCCGATGTGTCTTAAGTGCGGCTGTGGTAAAAAAGAAAACTCCCCGCGGAGGCGTAAGATGGGTGACAAATGTCTTCAAGACCCACAGCTAGGGAAAGTGACTACAAAGCCCGTTTGCCACGAACTTAAGCACATCGACGGCCTTCCGTGACTGGAAGTTTTACTTTATCTATATTTCCATTTCATTTAAATACTTTTCTCCTATCCTGTATAACGAACTCTAAAGTACAGGAAACCAAATAGGAAGCATTCACTCATGAGAATCTAAGCCTGCATACTGGGTGGCAAGGTACTCAGCTATATCCATGATCAGTTACACAAGACTCTCAAAGCTACCGCCTGCAAATAAAACATGAAGGGCGGTACTCTCTTCTCTTGTACATAAATACGTAACTATAGCTTATTCATACGTCACACTAACATTGCAAAACATGAAATTATATTTCAAGCAAAAGCTTAACATCAAACACAACTAAAATCATAGGCATATACATAGTTATACTTCTCACGTAGCACATCAAAATGACAACAACATTCAAACATAACAAAATCAGCTTATATTATAAAATCACACAAAGCTATTCTTTGCAAATAATATTATTACAGTCACATCAATGTCTTGGACTAACGTCAACAGCGATAAAAAGAAATAAAAAGGCGGCCGAATCCGGACAAGTAACCAGCTGCGTCCACACTCCATCACCAACTTCCCAAGCCTACTTGGCCGCAAGGCCAGAGCTCCCATCATGTTGATCGGAAGTTCCACCTGTCCAATTCAGAAGAGGAACTCATTAAACGAACAATAAACGATCAAGTTATGGAAACCCAGAAAGAAAAGAAAAAGAAAAGAATAACTCACCAACGTCCGCCGCTTGATCCTCATCCTCCAAATGCACACCCGCTTCCTCCGCAGCAAGCAGCCGCATCCCCTCCTTCACCTCCGCTTGCTCCTCCTTCGAGAACTGAGCAGTGAACACATCTAGACTAAAAGCCTCTCCACCTTCCTTACCCGCATTGACCCTGGCCTCCTCTAAAGCCCGAAGATATACCTTGGCCATGACCCGGGGATAGTCATCCATCCAAGACAAGCTGCCCTCCTTCCAAGTGCGGAAGTACATGTCCTGCAGCATCTCGTCCATCATCCCCTTATTCTCCTCAAACTCCCTCACCCGGGCCTCGGAAACCTGCAACTTGGCGACAACGACATCCCTCTCTGATCGGTATCTCAAGCAGTCATCCTGGAGAGACCTCCTCAACTCCTCCATCTCTTCCTTTAGCTTGACTTGAGCTATCTCTGCGGCCTCAAGCCTCCCAGACAATTCCTCCACCTGCTCGAGATCCGCATTCCGAACCTCATCCACTGTCGCAATGGCCATGTTAATCCGCTCCTTACAGACGACCTCCATCTTCCGTAATTCTGCCCTACTAGCCTTTTCCATAGTCTCTTTCAGCCGCCTGGAGGCTTCCTCGTGCTGAGAAATCTGAATGGCTTGATCGGCAAGCTGTTTGGCCTGATCGGCAACCTTTAGCCGCAACCGAATGTTAGCACTCCCAATCTCCTCCCCGGCCTTGATCAATCGAGCATGATGTTCCATTAACCTCTTGGTCTCTTCAGCCACCCGATCAATATTAGCCTTGGCTTCGTTCCCCATGGTAACTACCCGAGTAGTAAGCAGATCAAGATCTAGGGACTTGGCTTCATCAAGCACTCGTACCATGGGGTTGCGGGGAAGAAGGTGCTCACCCGTGGCCTCATCAAATGAAATATCCTGAGAGCTTGGATCTAAATCAGGATGACCGGCAAAGGGGTCACGAGGCACGTCGGGACGTCTTATACGGATAACAGTGGGATTCATGGAAGGAGGTGGAGGGGGGACAGACTCCGTGGTCACTTCCGTGGTGTAACGACCCGTATTTTACGTGTCGATAAATCGTAGAATTTACAGGTCGTTAGTTTTGTTTATGTTGTCTCTAGCTTAAGTCGTGTGGAAGTTAGCTCGTGTGAGTGTTGAGTCGTGACCGACTCATAGGCTTAGCCGAGTTAAGGGTTAGCAACCTGGTGGTGTCAAGTGATAGGTCGTGCACGAGTTATGACTTAAGTATGTTGACCGAGTTAGGAGATTGACCGACCTATAGGTAATAAGCGACTCATAGGATAAACGACTTATGGTAGTTTGCGACCTAAGAGGCTAGGCGAGTTGACGGTTTAAGGTTTAGACCGACTTATGAATGGAGCGACTTAAGGGGATAAGTCGTATACGAGTTAAGGCGATGAGTCGTATGGTTGTTAGGTCAGAGGGGTTTTGTAGCGACCTAAGGAAGTTAGGTCATGGACGACCTAGCAGATAGGATGATGCTAGTGGTGACCGACCTAGTGTAGATCGACCTAGAGGTGACCGACTTATAGTAGTAAACGACCTAAATTAGAAGGTGTAAGCTGTTAGGTCGTGTAAGTTTTAGGTCGTGGGTGTTTTGGGTCGTAGCATAGTTAGGTCGTAGGATCAGTTAGGTCGTATGCCGTTAGATCGCGAGTGTGTTAAGTCGTAGGTCGTATGTATGATGAGTCGTGCCAAGGCTTGAGTCGTTAGGTCGCTATGTTATCTGAGCCGTTGACCTAGTAAGTCGCGGCAAGTGATAGGTCGTAGACGACCTAAGTTAGGTCGGAGATTTCTTTAGGTCGGTAGCGACCTAAGACCGAGAGCGAGCTAATTCTGGGCGACCTAAGGGTGAGCTCAGCCTATAAATACACGGCCATTCCTCCACTTTTTGGCACCGGTTTTTGAAGCGACGAAGTGCTGCCATTTTGGGAACTCGACTACAACATTTCTTCATCTTCTTTTCTCCATTTCAATCTAGTTCTAACATCCATCCAAGATCAAAGATCGAGATCGAAAATCCAAGAGCCAAAGTTGAAGATCTTCATCCGTTCGAGCTAGATTTCATCGATTGAAGCGAGACTTTGCCGGATCAAGCCTTGTTCTTCGCTGTCCAGATCTGAAATGTTTAGTTTTTGAAGTGTTTGGGTGATTTGGTGAGTGGTAGTTATCTCTCACGCGGATCCAAAGGAGTATATTGGATTGGTGGTTTGTTGGAGTGTTGTAGATAGTGATTTTGTGCATTTTCCTTAGATCCAAGTATAGATCCATTGTTAGTGAAGATGTTTACCTATGCAAGTTCATTTAACAAGTATTAGAGACAAAACCCATGTTTTATATTTGATAGATCTATGCTAAAAATCTATGATTCATGCATGTTATACTTATGCTCATTTATTTACGAAATTGCCATTATAGTTGATATTGCTTATTAGATCTTGTTTGAATGCTTGATTGTTTGAATGTGTAATCGATTTGATTGTTTCAAGTTAGCTAGTAGTTGATTTGGAACAAGATGGTTGAAGATGATTCAAAAGCTAAGTGGAAAGGCTCTTGAATGGTGAAAGCTGCCTGTGGCATATGAAGAGGATGTGGAACCTCATATGGATGGATTCGATGATGATGGACTTTGCCATGATGCGAGAAGGCAAAGCATGATAGTGAGATGTGACTTTGCTATGGTATGATGAGGCAAGGCATATGTTGAGATGGGACGGGTCATGATGACGTTTCAAGCACGGGTCATGACGACGTGCGAAGTTGTAACTCGGTGATGCGGTCCGGGTTGGTGTGGATAATGGTTAGCTTGAGAGGCGCTTGAGCTAGTATGGAAATAGTCGTCAAGGAGGATGACAAGGAGGCTAAGATCTCATCGTTGTTGAAGGTTCTAGCATACTCAAAGCAAAGGTACGTTGGAACGGGTCACGATGACGTTCCAAGCACGGGTCACGATGACGTGCTAGTACTCTGGGCTGATGCGTTCGGCTTAGGTACGGGTCACGATGACGTGCGGAGTTATGTCTAAAACCGGGGTTACCATTAGCCCTTGACAGGTGGTCATTCAACTAACGGTGATATCAAGGCAATGATAACAGTGATAGCCAGAGTCATGGATGTTTGGTTGTATCATCATTCGGTCTCAAGAGCGGTGTTTTCTGGGTGCTTATCTGATCTTGGTTTAGGCCTTGGGGGTTTGTATTTGGAAAACATCGTCCTTGACTCGAATGATTATTGTTTTACTTTAATTACCTGCTATGTTATGCTTGCTTCTCCTTAGTGTGTGTCTGGGGGCTATCACTGTAGAAAGAGGTGGAGTGGGATGGTTTGGTTCCTATTCCTTTTATCCCTTATGCTCTTTTGGTATGTTTGATAGTTAATTTACTGCTCACTAAGACTTTGCCTGACTCAAGGTTTTATGTCTCCTCTTATTACCTTGGGCTGTTCATCCATGTTGGGATGGGCAGACTAGGTAGCAGTTGACAGGTGCTGTTCTTGGAGATCTACGATGATGATGACGAAGACGAGCCGGAGGCTTTGCATATTAGTTTTCTTACTATATGTACTGGGTGTTCCGCTGTTTGTATATATTATGAGTGCTATGTAGTGAGGCTTTGATGTATGATTTGATGGGATGATTGTATCAAACTACTATGATGCCTATATGATTATGTTCTGTTCTATGGAGCTTCACTATATTATATTTCTCTATTGTATTTTATCCATGCGCTGTGAGTTATGCGATAGAGTTGCTGTTTTATTTTACCCTGACTATCGTCCATGGCTACCTGGCACGCCTTTCAGCGCACTATTCCCTTATTTTGGTGCTGGAAGTCATGGGCGGTCGTCACATTTGGTATCAGAGCTTTGGTTAATCGATTTTAGCCAACGCTCGCTGACGTAACTACGTATGAGAGACGTAATTGTATTTTGATGGGTGATTACTATATATAATATAGTAGCTTAGAAGGATTTGAACTCCTTATGCAGTTGCTTCTTAAGGTGTTCTAATCATTTCTTTTTACAGATAATTAAGGATGAGCAGAAGTGAGAGACAAGCTGCGAGGGATAGCCGTGCTGCTAGGGAGGCTGTTGATTATGCTCCTATGTTTGAGGCCATGATGACTTCAATCATGAGGAGGATACCAACTTCAGGATCATCTGTGGATGTGGGAGTTCAAGTCCAAGCTCCAAGACCAGTGGATTTTGCCAAGCTCTGTAAGGATTATACTGCTCTTGGAGGGAAGGTTTTCTTAGGGACGGAATCTACTATTGAAGTGCAGAGATGGATTGATGCATGTCGAAGGATCTTTGGTGACTTAGGGATTGAGGATGCAACTAAGAGAAAGCTTGCATCGAGACAGCTTCAGGGAAGAGCTGCTGATTGGTGGAATTCTATCACCATCGATACTCCAGAAGAAGAGATTACTTAAGAGCAATTCCAAGTTAGATTTGAAGCCAAGTTCATCTCTACGGCTCAGAAGTCTGTTTTGTTCAAGAGGTTTGTGGAGCTCAAGCAAGGTGGGAGACCTGTTCTTGAGTATATTTCTGAGTTCGAAGCTTTGTCTAAGTATGCCAGATCATATATTGATTCTCCCTACCAGAAGAACGAGAAGTTTGTGACCAGTTTGGATGCTTATCTTGGAAGGCAGTTGGTGGATCATTTGGATGATGCGTTTGAGAAGCTTGTGGAGAAAGCTCTTAGGCATGAGAGTTTGTTTCCTAAGGAAAGTTCTGTTGTTGTTGTAACCAGGGAAGGATCTAAACCACAGCAGGGTGGAAACAAGAAGAGGAAGCAGCAGCAACAGAAGGGTAAAGATGGCAAAAAAAAGCTGAAGGGCGAAGTGACCTGCTACAATTGCCTACAGAAGGGCCATCTCTCCCGGGATTGCAAGAATCCAAAGGTGCAGTTGAAGTGCCACAACTGTGATAAGCTGGGACATATTAAGAAGGAATGTCCAGAACCGAGGAAAGATAGGCAGGTTGTGCAAGCCTATGCTTTGGGGGCTGTTCCATCGTCTTCGAAAGCTCCTACTGTTGAAGAGAAGGGGAAGAGTGTGGTGGTTCAAGGTACTCTTTCCATTTGTGGTGTTCCAGTTAGAGTGTTGTTTGATACTGGAGCGTCGCATTCTATTGTTTGTGATGATTTGGTAGGCCGGTTAGGTTTGAAACTGGATATTGTTGATAGGCCATTGGTTGTGACTAATCCAGTTGGGGGTTCGTCATGTTTGTGTATGATATGCCGTGGTCTAGTTGTGTCGAGTCATGATTGCTCGTTTGTTTGTGATTGCTTTGTTCTGAACTTTGCGGGGTTCGGAATTATTTTGGGTATGGACTGGCTTAGGAAGTATGCAGCAAGGATTGATTGTGAGAGGCTGGAGGTGACAGTCGGGAATGTGGAAGGGCGAAAGGTTGTGATACGATGTAAGTATGAGGAAGGCGTCTTCATGAGCTTCATGTATTCGCTGGTTGTTCCACGGGAAGGACTGTCATCGGTGCCTATTGTGAATGGATTTGAGGATGTCTTTGACGAAGTCAAAGGGTTACCGCCGCATAGGGAGATCGAGTTTCGTATCGATCTAGTTGAGGGAGCCAGACCTGTTGTGATGCCTCTTAGGCGGATGGCGCCTAGGGAGCAGCTAGAGTTGAGGGTGCAGGTTGATGACCTTTTGCGGAAAGGATTTATTCGGCGTAGTGTGTCCGAATGGGGTGCACCAGTTGTGTTCGCAACCAAAGCGGATGGATCGTTGAGGTTGTGCGTGGATTATCGTGAGCTGAATAAGGTGACTAAGAAGAACAAGTATCCATTGCCGAGAATAGATGACTTGTTCGATCAGCTTCATGAGGCTAAGGTGTTTTCTCAGATGGATTTGGCAACGGGATTTCACCAGTTGAGAGTGGCGAAGGATAGTGTGCCAAAGACTGCTTTCAGGACACCATCCGGGTTTTATGAGTGGCTGGTAATGCCATTTGGATTGACTAACGCGCCAGCATATTTTGTGGATCTTATGAATAGAGTGTTCAGAGATCAGTTGAATAAGTTTGTACTTGTGTTCGTGAATGATATTTTGGTTTACTCCAAAACTGAAGTAGAGCACAAGACGCACTTGAGGATTGTTTTGGAAATCTTGTGGAAACATCAGCTGAAGGCTAAGTTTTCGAAGTGTCACTTCTGGAAGAGTGAAGTGAGGTTCTTAGGCCATGTTATCTCTGGAAATGGAATAGCGGTTGATCCTGCTAAGGTGGCAGCAATCCAGGATTGGGTTAGACCTAAGAATGCATCTGATGTGAGAAGTTTTCTTGGATTAGCAGGATATTATCGTCGGTTTATCAAAGACTTTTCCAAGATAGCTGCACCATTAACAGGATTGACGAAGAAGAACCAAGTGTTCAGATGGGATGATAAGTGTGAGCAAGCTTTCGTAATCCTGAAAGAGCGATTGACGAGTGCTCCTGTTTTGATTATTCCAAGTGGGAATGACGAGATGGTGGTTTACACCGATGCATGTGGTACTGGACTTGGAGCAGTGCTAATGCAGAAGGATAAAGTTGTTGCGTATGCTAGTCGACAACTGAAGCCGCATGAAAGGAATTACCCGACTCATGATTTAGAGTTAGCGGCGATTGTGTTTGCTTTGAAGTTGTGGAGACATTATCTATTGGGAGTTAGATTCGAGTTGTTTACAGATCATAAGTCGTTAAAGTATCTGTTCTCCCAAAAAGATTTGAATCTTCGACAGCAACGGTGGCTAGAGTTTTTAGCATCGTATGATTTTGGTATAGCCTATACTCCGGGAAAAGGTAACGCGGTGGCTGATGCGTTAAGTCGAAGACATGCAGGATTGGGAGCCATGTTTTCAGAATGGGAGAGTCTCGAGTATTTGGCTGGATTTGACTTCAGGCCTAGATGTGAATTGGAACCTGAGATGTTGGCAAACTTATCAATAAGACCTACCCTTGTGGAAAGGATTGGCGAGAGCCAAAAGAGAGATGATAAGCTTGTCAAGATTATCTGTGATTTGGAATCTGGACTGGATCCAGAAAAGGATAAAGGATTTGAAGTCGATCGAGAGGGTTGGCTTCGAAAGCAAGGACGACTAGTTGTTCCCGATATAGATGGATTGAGAGATGAATTTCTGAGGGAAAGTCATCACTCGAAGTTGACGATTCATCCAGGTGGAAATAAGATGTATCGGGATATGAAGAGAACCTATTACTGGGAAGGCAAGAAGAAAGATGTTGGAAATTTTATTTCCAAGTGTATGAATTGCCAGTTGGTGAAAGCTGAGCAGAAGAAGCCCAGTGGATTGCTTCAGCCATTAGAGGTTCCTATATGGAAGTGGGAGCAAGTGTCGATGGATTTTATCGATGGTCTACCTAGAACCAGGGCAGGGAATGAAGGGATTTGGGTCATTGTAGATCGTTTGACTAAGAGTGCAAGATTCATTCCTGTTCGATCAACTAGGACTGCATCGAAGTTGGCTGAGCTTTATGTTAAGTGGATAGTTCGATTCCATGGTGTTCCGAAGAGTATAGTGAGCGATCGAGACCCATTGTTCACTAGTAGATTTTGGAAGAGCTTCCAGGAAGTTTTGGGAACCGAGTTGTGTTTGAGTACAGCTTATCACCCTCAAACAGATGGTCAGACTGAGAGAGTCAACCGAGTTTTGGAAGATCTCCTTAGAGCATGTGTTTTGGACTTCGGAGGATCATGGGAAGATCATCTTCATTTGGTGGAGTTTGCATATAATAACAGTTATCAGTCGAGTATTGGTAT
Source organism: Allium cepa (assembly GCA_030765085.1). Lineage (NCBI taxonomy): Eukaryota > Viridiplantae > Streptophyta > Magnoliopsida > Asparagales > Amaryllidaceae > Allium > Allium cepa. The sequence goes on along the minus strand of CM060943.1, from coordinate 26,853,416 downwards.
GGCACCATATGAGGCATTCTATGGAAGACGGTGTAACTCTCCGACATGTTGGTTGGAAACTGGAGAAAAGCTGATACTTGGGCCAGAGATGATTCGACAGACTTCGGATTGTATAGAGATCATTCGACAACGAATGAAAGCAGCCCAAGATCGTCAGAAAAGTTATGCCGATAATCGTCGTAAGGATTTGGAATTCGACGTAGGTGAGATGGTTTTTGTGAAGATTTCTCCATTGAAGAGTGCTATTAGATTCGGGAAGAAAGGAAAGTTAACTCCGAGATTTGTTGGACCATTCCCGATTATCGAGCGAATTGGAAAGCTCGCTTACAGATTGGAGTTACCGGAAAAGATGGCGGGTGTGCACAATGTTTTTCATGTATCTTATCTACGGAAGTATGTGCATGACCCAACTACAGTGGTTTCTGCTGATAGCTGTGAAGACTTAGAAGTTGATCCAGTTGTTTCGAGACCTCGTAAACCGCTTCGTGTTGTTGCAACCGACACGAAACAGCTTAGGAGGAAGACGATTACGTTGCTCAAGGTACAATGGAGTGACGATGTTAACGACTGTACATGGGAGGAGGAAGAGAGGATGAAGGCAGGTCATCCCGGACTCTTCGAGGTATGGCCCTAAAAGTGTCGTGACATCTCATGAATTTGTAGCTTGTTCTAAGTCTTAGAATTCTGCATGCTAGGCTAGAATTGGATGCATGGTTTGTTGATTGCTATGGATGGTAGGCATGCGGAATAATTTTGATTGCTGATGTTTGCTTGGAATTTCGGGGGCGAAATTCCTAAGGGGGAGAGAATGTAACGACCCGTATTTTACGTGTCGATAAATCGTAGAATTTACAGGTCGTTAGTTTTGTTTATGTTGTCTCTAGCTTAAGTCGTGTGGAAGTTAGCTCGTGTGAGTGTTGAGTCGTGACCGACTCATAGGCTTAGCCGAGTTAAGGGTTAGCAACCTGGTGGTGTCAAGTGATAGGTCGTGCATGACTTACGACTTAAGTATGTTGACCGAGTTAGGAGATTGACCGACCTATAGGTAATAGCGACTCATAGGATAAACGACTTATGGTAGTTTGCGACCTAAGAGGCTAGGCGAGTTGACGGTTTAAGGTTTAGACCGACTTATGAATGGAGCGACTTAAGGGGATAAGTCGTATACGAGTTAAGGCGATGAGTCGTATGGTTGTTAGGTCAGATGGGTTTTGGAGCGACCTAAGGAAGTTAGGTCGTGGACGACCTAGCAGATAGGATGATGCTAGTGGTGACCGACCTAGTGTAGATCGACCTAGAGGTGACCGACTTATAGTAGTAAACGACCTAAATTAGAAGGTGTAAGCTGTTAGGTCGTGTAAGTTTTAGGTCGTGGGTGTTTTGGGTCGTAGCATAGTTAGGTCGTAGGATCAGTTAGGTCGTATGCCGTTAGATCGCGAGTGTGTTAAGTCGTAGGTCGTATGTATGATGAGTCGTGCCAAGGCTTGAGTCGTTAGGTCGCTGTGTTATCTGAGCCGTTGACCTAGTAAGTCGCGGCAAGTGATAGGTCGTAGACGACCTAAGTTAGGTCGGAGATTTCTTTAGGTCGGTAGCGACCTAAGACCGAGAGCGAGCTAATTCTGGGCGACCTAAGGGTGAGCTCAGCCTATAAATACACGGCCATTCCTCCACTTTTTGGCACCGGTTTTTGAAGCGACGAAGTGCTGCCATTTTGGGAACTCGACTGCAACATTTCTTCATCTTCTTTTCTCCATTTCAATCTAGTTCTAACATCCATCCAAGATCAAAGATCGAGATCGAAGATCCAAGAGCCAAAGTTGAAGATCTTCATCCGTTCGAGCTAGATTTCATCGATTGAAGCGAGACTTTGCCGGATCAAGCCTTGTTCTTCGCTGTCCAAATCTGAAGTGTTTAGTTTTTGAAGTGTTTGGGTGATTTGGTGAGTGGTAGTTATCTCTCACGCGGATCCAAAGGAGTATATTGGATTGGTGGTTTGTTGGAGTGTTGTAGATAGTGATTTTGTGCATTTTCCTTAGATCCAAGTATAGATCCTTTGTTAGTGAAGATGTTTACCTATGCAAGTTCATTTAACAAGTATTAGAGACAAAACCCATGTTTTATATTTGATAGATCTATGCTAAAAATCTATGATTCATGCATGTTATACTTATGCTCATTTATTTACGAAATTGCCATTATAGTTGATATTGCTTATTAGATCTTGTTTGAATGCTTGATTGTTTGAATGTGTAATCGATTTGATTGTTTCAAGTTAGCTAGTAGTTGATTTAGAACAAGATGGTTGAAGATGATTCAAAAGCTAAGTGGAAAGGCTCTTGAATGGTGAAAGCTGCCTGTGGCATATGAAGCGGATGTGGAAGCTCATATGGATGGATTCGATGATGATGGACTTTGCCATGATGCGAGAAGGCAAAGAATGATAGTGAGATGGGACTTTGCTATGGTATGATGAGGCAAGGCATATATTGAGATGGGACGGGTCATGATGACGTTCCAAGCACGGGTCATGACGACGTGCGAAGTTGTAACTCGGTGATGCGGTCCGGGTTGGTGTGGATAATGGTTAGCTTGAGAGACGCTTGAGCTAGTATGGAAATAGTCGTCAAGGAGGATGACTAGGAGGCTAAGATCTCATCGTTGTTGAAGGTTCTAGCATACTCAAAGCAAAGGTACGTTGGAACGGGTCACGATGACGTTCCAAGCACGGGTCACGATGACGTGCTAGTACTTTGGGCTGATGCGTTCGGCTTAGGCACGGGTCACGATGACGTGCGGAGTTATGTCTAAAACCGAGGTTACCATTAGCCCTTGACAGGTGGTCATTCAACTAACGGTGATATCAAGGCAATGATAACAGTGATAGCCAGAGTCATGGATGTTTGGTTGTATCATCATTCGGTCTCAAGAGCGGTGTTTTCTGGGTGCTTATCTGATCTTGGTTTAGGCCTTGGGGGTTTGTATTTGGAAAACATCGTCCATGACTCAAATGATTATTGTTTTACTTTAATTACCTGCTATGTTATGCTTGCTTCTCCTTAGTGTGTGTCTGGGGGCTATCACTGTAGAAAGAGGTGGAGTGGGATGGTTTGGTTCCTATTCCTTTTATCCCTTATGCTCTTTTGGTATGTTTGATAGTTAATTTACTGCTCACTAAGACTTTGTCTGACTCAAGGTTTTATGTCTCCTCTTATTACCTTGGGCTGTTCATCCATGTTGGGATGGACAGACTAGGTAGCAGGTGACAGGTGCTGTTCTTGGAGATCTACGATGATGATGACGAAGACGAGCAGGAGGCTTTGCATATTAGTTTTCTTACTATATGTACTGGGTGTTCCGCTGTTTGTATATATTCTGAGTGCTATGTAGTGTGGCTTTGATGTATGATTTGATGGGATGATTGTATCAAACTACTATGATGCCTATATGATGATGTTCTGTTCTATGGAGCTTCACTATATTATATTTCTCTATTGTATTTTATCCATGCGCTGTGAGTTATGCGATAGAGTTGCTGTTTTATTTTACCCTGACTATCGTCCATGGCTACCTGGCACGCCTTTCAGCGCACTATTCCCTTGTTTTGGTGCTGGAAGTCATGGGCGGTCGTCACACGTGGTATCTCGGGGAGGCTGAGTAGGAGGTTGAGGACCGGGTGGAGAATCAAACAAGGAACGCTTCCTCTTCCTCTGTCGGTTACCCTCCTCGATAACTTCAAGGAGAGGGCGGTAGCTGACCACGTCCCCAGGACGACCAGTGGGAGGCTTCGCAGAAGCTCTCATCAACATGAATTGTTCGAGGTGGTGTCGAACATCTGACGTTTTAACCACCTGGCCTGCCCCTGGAATAGAGAACAAGTGTTACGAACATACAATGATCAAAGAAACATGTTAAGTTAAAAAGAAAAAAAAAGTGAGAAGGCACATCTATTATACAAACCCTGCGGAGGAGTGGGATACTGCAATAAGTCCTGAATCTCATTCCAGGACGGAAGTGAACCATAAAATATTTCTAAGTCCCTATCGTAAATGGAATCGGCAGAGGACAAAAGTTCACCTTGCACCGCCGGAGTCACCCTAGCTGAAGAGCCCTTAGGGGATGGATCAGCACCAGCCACGGCCTTGCCAGTTTTCTTCGCCTTCTCCGCTTCCGACTCTCCCTTCGATTCCCCGAAAGCCTGACGGAGAGCCTCATCCGTCCACTCCTGAACCTCCCCTACTTGCCCAGAAGTTAAGGCACCAGCACCACTACCGCCCTGACCGTCGTCACCACCATTGCCCTCTCCATCTCAATCGCCATCTCTTCCACCCTCAGACTCTTCATCTCCATCGCCATCTCCTCCACCCTCAAACTCTCCTCCTACATCGCCTTCTTCTCCCTTTTCCACACCTTCCCCCTCCGGGACAATCGGGCAAGTACTGGGAGAAGGGCCATCAGACTCCTTAAGCTTCTTTCCTCCTACGACTGGATGTTGCGCGAAGGGCTTCCTCTTGCCACCCTTCGCTGTGGCCCCTCCTTTAGGCTGGGCAGCCTTCTCTTCTACCGTGTCCCTCTGCTTGACTACGGACTGATGTAGGAGAATCAAATTGTACATCAAGAGCCTGGCATTCCTAATCAAATAGGCAGCCGACCTGTCTCTCCCTGAAATAGCTTCAATTTCAGCTGCCATCTGAACTAGGCGATCATCTTCCACAACCGCAAAACCAATTGTCGCTAGCAAGAAATGAAAGCGCATAAGAAAGAGAATTACAGCCAAGACAAGAATTATGAGCAGAGTTTTGACTTACATCCGGAGGTAAATCGGCGGATAGAGACAGAGTCATCTCTGACAAAGAACCATTCCTTCTTAAACATACTATACTTCGAGTATAAATCCAGAACTGGCTTGAAGAAAACGGCTGACTCCAAACTAATATATGGGGACCCCTTCCTGTATCCCCTCAGATTGTACAGATACCGTATTTCCCGGTTGGAAGGGGCGCGCCCATACCTCTTTTGGAAGATAGCTGTTATCCCAACTTTTGGCAAAGTTGAGATATCCAAAATTTACTGAAAATCAATGATTACTATTCATGAATATTAACCATGCATTGCAGGATAACCATGGATATCGATGAATTTTGTCCGAGTCCGGAATGGGCCACACTTCATAGGACACGACAAGAAAGGTCATAGAAGTCTGCATTTCAAATTTCAAGTCAATCCGAGGTCGTATGCTCAAGTTATGGTGGATTCAAGTTAAGAGGAATGGGCATTGTCTGTTTCGAACCCATCACCTTTCCTATGTTCGAACCCATCCCCCTTGACCTAGTTCGAAACCAAGAAATGAGTCTGCGCCTCGAATCCATAAGCATATGCCCCAGTTCGAATCGATGGAGTACGCATCCATCGGTTCGAAACCATCTAGTTCGAACCCACCTGTGTTCGAACCGATAGCAGGGCCATGCCACACTCGAAACCATCAGTTTCGGGTCCATCTAGTTCGCATCCATTGGCCTCGACTCCACTTCGAATCCATCAAGCCAATGCCCACTTCGACTCCATCGGCCTCGACTCCATCACAATGACTTCTCTTCGAATCCCTCTAGGTTATAGAGTTCGTATCCATGGAATTGCTATACTTCGAACCGACAAGATATACTCCTGCTTCGACTCCATATGGTTCGAATCGATCAGACGTTCACTACTTCGAATCGATGAACCGAACCTTGCTTCGAATCCATCCAAGTCACCTCGCCCCGTGTTGTCTTCGAATCCAACATGATAACACAGCTTCGAATCGATCCAAGGCGTAGCATTTGGATCGATTCGAACGAACACCCTTCCATCGATTCGAAGACAACCTTCGAACCCAGCACACGAAACCATCCTGAGAACACGGCAAAGGACTTGGACTCGACCCATTCAACTCGGCGAAAAGCTCGGGTCGAATCGAAGAAGGTGCGCCACGTCACCCCTGCGATCGATTCGAAGTACTCGAATTAGACAGATCGATTCGAACAAGACCATTTCATCGATTCGAACCAAACAGAAATCCGAAGATGCCAATTTCGAACCGATCATAACTTCCAATCCACTGATCCAAATCCCATGAAATTTTTACAGTAGTTCACCTACATGTTGAAGAATGTCCACGCCAAATTTCACCACGATTGGACAATTTCTTGATCGATTCGAACCTAGGGTCGAATCGATCCCAATGTGGGCCCGGATCTCCAGAACTCGGCCATGTGGGCCCCCTCACGTGCTGGAAGTGGTCTACCTGATTTCTAGGAGAAATATCAGCCTCCTACGCCTATAAATAGGCTCCCAGATCATTCAGAAAGAGGACTGGAATCTCTTTGGCAAGATCAAGGCTCTGAAGCATCAAGACTCCACCAAGGCTCTACTTTGCACTCAACAACCACCGTTGTACTTGAATTTCAGAACTACAATTCATTGTAATCCGCTGTAATCGATTGTAATCAGCAAAGAACATCAATAAAAGGAAAAACCTTTGAAGTGGACGTAGGCCGGAGATAGCCGAACCACTATAAAATCGTGTGTTCTTGTTCATATTTACTATTTTGCCACTTAGATCTGTGATTTGTGTTTGGATATTGCTGATTTATATTCGAACACTGGTGCTTTCACATTCATCGGGGGTTGTGACCAATTTTGGTGCAAACACTTTGGTGCTTTCACCGAGAACAACCAGCACCCGCTACATCAAATTCGGAATTTAGATTCAAAAATACGAAGAACTCCAATTCAGAGACAATGACTCGACAAACAAGACAAAGAGTTGATAGGAGCCAACAAGGAGGAAGCCAAGAAGCATCCTCTGGATCAAGAGAAGGACCTGCTTCCGTTTATATCACCAGAGACGAGATGGAAGCTATGGCTAATTCACTACGCGAAAGCATAATGAAGAGTCAACAGGAGATGCTGCAAAATTTCCTCGAGCAGATGAGGGCAGCAAACGTGCAAAACCTTGGGCCAACTACAACAGCTACAAGTACTGGACAAGGAATCAGGATTGCAGAAGCAAACGAAGGACAGGCTCAAGGCCAGAATACAGGAATTGAAGGTGGTCAGCAAGGCCTTGGGGGCAGACCCTTAGGGTCCGATACCGGAAGACCAACCGACGGAGCTCAGCAAGCTGGAGCCAATGCATACGCTAACGAGCCACCAGAAGAGTATGTACCAGAATTCCCTTCAAGGCTCGGGGGGCAGGAAAGAAACTTGACAAGGGGGCAACCCCTTGACGGAGATGAGAGAATGATAGGCCTCATGCGAAGAATCATGAGAGGAGGATTGCCTAGCGGAGGCCTAGAAGAAGTAAGTCGGAGTCCACTCACTCCAAACATCAGAAATGCAAGGAACCCTCCAAAATTCAAGCTACCAACGCTGGATCCTTACGACGGGAGGTCAGACCCAACCATGCACATCACAAGATACATTAGGCACATGGAAGTGCTGGGGGCATTCGAGGAAGTGATGGCGCGATGCTTCCCTCTATATTTGACAGATTTAGCTTCACTATGGTTCAGACAATTAGAAACTGGATCAATCGGAACATGGAGCGAGCTCGTTGATTGCTTCATGAGACAGTTCAGGGTCCATGTAACGCGACCCAAGAGTGTAATGACTTTAGTAACAATAAAGCAGAGGACCGGAGAGTCCATAAAAGATTTTCTGCTGAGATTCAACGTGACAGTAACTTCTGTGGATCGCCCGGATCCATCAATGATTTTAATGGCGGCAGTGGCAGGAGTCGCGGAAGGCACCAAGTTCAAAGATTCTCTAACAAAAGATCCACCGCAAGATCTTGGAGAATTCTTCCATAAAGCCGAAAAATTCATTCGATTAGAAGAATCACGAGTCGAGAGTCGTGAAATAAATGCCACGAAAAGCGTAGGAACCTCTGGAGAGCAGTCCGGAGTGGATAAGGGAAAGAGAAAACAGGATGACAGACATGATGGTCCTGATAAACGGAAGAAATTCCGAGAACCAAGATTCAGGCAGTACACAGATCTAAATACAAGCCTAGAAAGAGTCTTCACTGAAACCAGGGGGCAACTTCACTATCGAAAGCCACCTGTAAGGGATCCCACCGAGCGGGAGCGCAGGACTGGAAAATATTGCCTATTCCATGAGCTGGATGGGAACGCCACAGATGAATGCCGTCACCTGAAGGATGAGGTGGAAGAACACGCTAGGGGTGGTAGATTACCGCAGTATGTCAGAGAACGGACAGCAGCGACAAGGCATGAACAACTACCGCCTCCACCTTGCAGGAACGATCCTGGATCGGGATCACGACTCGTCATCAACTGATCAAAGATGGCAAGGGCCAAGTCCAGGATTTGGACTTCGGTCGAATAACTTTACTTAGATTTATTTTCAGAATAAACGGTTACTCCACTTACACATGTACGGGAACCGGAGAGATCCCAAGGCATGCTCTGAGATGGAGATAAACCGCCACGCCCGGAGAGGCAATCCTTAGTTTTTTCTGATGTTTGAGATTGAACATCTAGAACTTGAATTTTAATAAATAAATTAGAACTTCTTGCAATAAACCTTTTGACCGGAGAGTCAAAGGATGAACATTGAACACCGATATAAACATGATCGCTTTATGACCCTATCCGGAGAGACGGGGTCCGAAAGCAAGAAGTGAGTTGCTTCGCCGGAGAGCGACAGGATCGACTCACTTATACAAGAAAGATCGACTACACCCGGAGAGGTGAATCCAGAAGGCAAGAAGTGAGTTGCTTCACCGGAGAGCGACAGGATCGACTCACTTATCGTCGTTTCCCCTTCACCAGAGAGTGACAGGATGGGATCCGACAAGAGTCCGGAGAGACTATGATCGGCCGATGATTCAGGTCATGACATCGCTTAATGTTCAACTGCTTTGAACCGGAGTGCAAGAAGTAAGTCGCTTCGCCGGAGAGCGACATGATCGACTCACTTAAGCGATGTTTCCCCTTCACCGGAGAGTGACAGGATGGGATCCAGCAAGAGCCCAGAGAGGCTATGATCGGTCCCGAACGACCATGATATCGCTATACGTCCTAACTGGGACCAGAGTGCAAGGGATAGAAGGCAACGCCAGAGAGCAATAGGATCTTTCTATTCAATCACTGAGTCTAGAATGGGCTCAGTAAGGGTTTAGAGCAGCCAATAATAGTCCGGAGAGACTATGAAACTTCATTCTCAACTTCTACGGAAAGAACAAATATTGATTTGGCTTCGAACAGCCATAAGCTTGATTGATAATGTCACAGCTATGAGTGAAACATGAATTTACTACACTTGATTTAAGATCGTTCAAAACATACCTTTTACAAAAAGGCTTGTTTTGGGGGGCAAAGTGTTATCCCAACTTTTGGCAAAGTTGAGATATCCAAAATTTACTGAAAATCAATGATTACTATTCATGAATATTAACCATGCATTGCAGGATAACCATGGATATCGATGAATTTTGTCCGAGTCTGGAATGGGCCACACTTCATAGGACACGACAAGAAAGGTCATAGAAGTCTGCATTTCAAATTTCAAGTCAATCCGAGGTCGTATGCTCAAGTTATGGTGGATTCAAGTTAAGAGGAATGGGCATTGTCTGTTTCAAACCCATCACCTTTCCTATGTTCGAACCCATCCCCCTTGACCAGTTTCAAAACCAAGAAATGAGGCCGCGCCTCGAATCCATAAGCATATGCCCCAGTTCGAATCGATGGAGTACGCATCCATCGGTTCGAAACCATCTAGTTCGAACCCACCTGTGTTCGAACCGATAGCAGAGCCATGCCACACTCGAAACCATCAGTTTCGGGTCCATCTAGTTCGCATCCATTGGCCTCGACTCCACTTCGAATCCATCAAGCCAATGCCCACTTCGACTCCATCGGCCTCGACTCCATCACAATGACTTCTCTTCGAATCCCTCTAGGTTATAGAGTTCGTATCCATGGAATTGCTATACTTCGAACCGACAAGATATACTCCTGCTTCGACTCCATATGGTTCGAATCGATCAGACGTTCACTACTTCGAATCAATGAACCGAACCTTGCTTCGAATCCATCCAAGTCACCTCGCCCCGTGTTGTCTTCGAATCCAACATGATAACACAACTTTGAATCGATCCAAGGCGAAGCGTTTGGATCGATTCGAACGAACACCCTTCCATCGATTCGAAGACAACCTTCGAACCCAGCACACGAAACCATCCTGAGAACACGGCAAAGGACTTGGACTCGACCCATTCAACTCGGCGAAAAGCTCGGGTCGAATCGAAGAAGGCGCGCCATGTCACCCCTGCGATCGATTCGAAGTACTCGAATTAGACAGATCGATTCGAACAAGACCATTTCATCTATTCGAGCCAAACAGAAATCCGAAGATGCCAATTTCGAACCGATCATAACTTCCAATCCACTGATCCAAATCCCATGAAATTTTTACAGTAGTTCACCTACATGTTGAAGAATGTCCACGCCAAATTTCACCACGATTGGACAATTTCTTGATCGATTCGAACCTAGGGTCGAATCGATCCCAATGTGGGCCCGGATCTCCAGAACTCGGCCATGTGGGCCCCCTCACGTGCTGGAAGTGGTCTACTTGATTTCTAGGAGAAATATCAACCTCCTACGCCTATAAATAGGCTCCCAGATCATTCAGAAAGAGGACTGGAATCTCTTTGGCAAGATCAAGGCTCTGAAGCATCAAGACTCCACCAAGGCTCTACTTTGCACTCAACAACCACCGTTGTACTTGAATTTCAGAACTACAATTCATTGTAATCCGCTGTAATCGATTGTAATCAGCAAAGAACATCAATAAAAGGAAAAACCTTTGAAGTGGACGTAGGCCGGAGATAGCCGAACCACTATAAAATCGTGTGTTCTTGTTCATATTTACTATTTTGCCACTTAGATCTGTGATTTGTGTTTGGATATTGCTGATTTATATTCGAACACTGGTGCTTTCACATTCATCGGGGTTTGTGACCAATTTTGGTGCAAACAATAGCATACAAGCATACCAAAATGGCATAAGAGTTGGGCTAGAGCTGGAATGGAGCCACCTTCAGATAAGTGACGAAGCTTAATATCCAGGCGTTGATTGGCGGAATAGCCCCGCACATACAATGGTATCGGCTGTAAGCGAAGTATCCCTCAGGGGGATCATATGGCATGACCCCCTCCCCCGGCAACAGCATAAGAGCCCTGTCTATCCCAAATGAACGAGATATGACATCAAGTTGCTCCTCCTTTAGGGAGCTAGGAAAGCAATCGGGAAGGGAGACTAGAAGTTCCTGTGGACCATATCCGTCCACTAACGACCTCGGGACAGGTCGATGTTGCGCCGGTTCTGGTTGGGCTGGGGGCACGGAGGAAGAAGACTCTCCTGTACCTTTAGACTTCTTTCTATCCGATCGAGTTTCTGCTTTGCGAGACATTTATCTGCAGCACAAGAAAAACGCGGTGTTAGAACAAGAAGCATAGAAACATAAACAAGCAAGTATCTAAAGCAAGCGTATAAAAGCCTAAGATTTCGTTCAAGATTCAAATTTCCGAGTCTCTTTCGATATATGCCTCGTTCGGTAGTTCCATTCGGTATTGGGAGTTCGTCCGGTACACTTGCTCGTTCGGTAGTACAGTGCAAAGTTCATCCGGCACTAAAATCTCAAGTTCATTCGGTACAAAGAATCATTCGACATTAAAAGCCTTACGCGTGTATTCGGCAATCAGATTCATTCGGTGGTAAAGGACATTCGGCAAAGGAACTTATACCCGATTCGGTAAAAGCTTGATTCGAAAAGAGTTGGTTCGGCTATGAGTTGATTCGGCTCTCTCTGGCCCGGTAAGGAAAAACTAAGGGGGTGTAGCCCCTATATATAGACAAGCACAACACCACCGGACCAACTGGTTCGGCATACCGGACCAGACTAAAAACCGAATGAAACTGTCTCTACCAGCAAAAACCAGAAACAGGTGGCATGCAAGGCACCTCACTCAGATAAGTACCGAACTCTAGGACCTACTAATAAAATAGAGATTATGATAATGATGAACAAGTCGTAAATCGCTCACTAACATGGGTTAATCATTTACACGTGTACGCGACCACGAACGGTCCATAGGCATGCTCTGAATGGCTATTAACCCTATCATCGTGAGAATTTACACTTTGACATTCTTTTTTAAGCTCAAAGGTTAAATGGATATTTGATTCTGATAATTATGAAATGGCTAAGCCACTTACACATGTACGGGGTCGCGAACAACCCTTAGGCATGCTCTGAGCTGGCGATAAACCACCTTGACAAACGATCCAGGGACCCACTCTAACGTGAAACTGGCATCGATAAAGCTAAGCCCCCTCGGGGCACACTCTCTCGCCTCGAACGACACGATTCACTTCATCTCAAATATATTTCGATCCTGAGCGGTCATCATTTGAAATCACATTAAAACTGAAATTCCTTTTGCAGGACATCAACAGGATATGAACATCCAGCCCATAGCATTACAAAACGAGCCTTCCTACCACAGGGAAACAAAGCGCGACACATGCAAGCACGTGCCCCACTTTGGGGGGCAAATGTTGGGCGAATTCTCACCCAGGTGATCTCGGGACCAAGAAGCGTCAGTTTCACCCAGGTTCGCAACCTCCAATCCATCTGGTAAAGCAAGGTTCATTCGGTGACGATAGTCCATGCATCTAACCTCCATCCGGTGAAACACCATTCGGCAGTCTCCAAGCCGAATCAACCTCCATCCGGTCAACTCCGTTCGGCAGTCTCCATGCCGAACCAACTCATACTTCCCCTATACCGAACCAACCTCCAGCCGGTCCAATACCCTACCGGACCAGCCCCTCTCACACGCTCCACCGGACCAGACCATCTCCTACAACCGGATAACAGTCCTACCACCGGACCAGATTGGTACCGGACCAAAGTCCTACCGGTCCAACACCACACACTCAAGACCGGACCAAGCTTCACCGAACCAGAATTCTACCAGGCCAGATTGCTTCAGCCCGGGCCCACCAGCAGCTATATACATCCAAGACCCGTGCCCCCTACCTCACTCTATAAATAGAGGGGCAGGGGTACAACAATGGCAGACAAGTTTGAGAGCTCAAGCAAGGAAGGAACTTTCAAACCACTTTCATATACTTGTATACAAAGCTTTGTACTTGTAATCTGAAAGAAAGAAGATAATAACATATAAAGTGGACGTAGGCGTGTTCTGGCCGAACCACTATAAATATTTGTGTCTTTTACATTTCAGCCCCTGCTTTTTTCATATTTACATAACTCACCCAAACCATTGAAAATCGCATATAATCATCTAAATAACACGACTTGGAGGTGCTTGCCCATTTTTTACGCAAACATAACCAGTGACGGCTGAAAGCTGTCATAGCTGTAGAATTCACAGATACCTTCGTTTTGACTGGTTATGGCTCCCGTAACTCTAAACGAGCCAAGAGTTATGGCCCTCCGAAGAATCGATATCCACAGGGTGCAACATCTACGGTGCAAGGTGCAACATCCGTCCACAATGACGAAACAGTGTCGTACGACCTTTAGAAATGAGTGCAAGGATTTGAAACATTGTAGTACCATGGTGCACCACTCTACAGCGATGGTAAATCATAGACCAGCCACGGGGATCCCGTTTTACAGAAAAAATCCACGTGACGAAAAAACGAAGGGTAAAAAACTTCCTTGACCCGATTGAGGTTCGGATAGGATTTTTTTGGTATGAAACTAACCAGTCACGGCTTAAAGCGATCATAGCTGTAGAACTCACAGATACCTTCGTTTTGACTGGTTATGGCTCCCGTAACTCTAAACGAGCCAAGAGTTATGGCCCTCCGAAGAATCGATATCCACAGGGTGCAACATCTACGGTGCAAGGTGCAACATCCGTCCAAAATGACGAAACAGTGCCGTGCGACCTTTAGAAATGAGTGCATGGATTTGAAACATTGCAGTACCATGGTGCACCACTCTCCAGCGATGGTAAATCATAGACCAGCCAAGGGATCCCGTTTTACAGAAAAAATCCACGTGACGAAAAAACGAAGGGTAAAAAACTTCCATGACCCGATTGAGGTTCGGATAGGATTTTTTAGGTATGAAACTAACCAGTGACGGCTGAAAGCCATCATAGCCGTAGAACTCACAGATACCTTCGTTTTGACTGGTTATGGCTCCCGTAACTCTAAACGAGCAAAGAGTTATGGCCCTCCGAAGAATCGATTTCCACAGGGTGCAACATCTGCGGTGCAAGGTGCAACATCCGTCCAAAATGACGAAACAGTGTCGTACGACCTTTAGAAATGGGTGCATGGATTTGAAACGATGCAGTACCATGGTGCACCACTCTCCAGCGATGGTAAATCATAGACCAGCCACGGGGATCCCGTTTTACAGAAAAATCCACGTGACGAAAAAACGAAGGGTAAAAAACTTCCTTGACACGATTGAGGTTTGGATAGGAATTTTTGGGTATGAAACTAACCAGTGACGGCTGAAAGCCGTCATAGCTGTAGAAATCACAGATACCTTCGTTTTGACTGGTTTTGACTCCCGTAACTCTAAACGTGCCAAGAGTTATGGCCCTCGGAAGAATCGATTTCCACAGGGTGCAACATCTGCGGTGCAAGGTGCAACATCCGTCCAAAATGACGAAACAGTGTCGTACGACCATTAGAAATGGGTGCATGGATTTGAAACGATGCAGTACCGTGGTGCACCACTCTCCAGCGATGGTAAATCATAGACCAGCCACGGGGATCCCGTTTTACAGAAAAAATCCACGTGACGAAAAAACGAAGGGTAAAAAACTTCCTTGACCCGATTGAGGTTCAGATATGAATTTTTGGGTATGACACTAACCAGTGACGGCTGAGAGCTGCCATAGCTATAGAACTCACAGATACCCTCGTTTTCACTGGTTATGGCTCCCATAACTCTAAACAAGCCAAGAGTTATGGCCCTCTGAAGATTCGATATCCACAGGGTGCAATATCTACGGTGCAAGGTGCAACATCCGTCCAAAATGACGAAACCGTGCCGTACGAACTTTAGAAATGGGTGCATGGATTTGAAACGGTGCAGTACCATGGTGTACCACTCTCCTGCGATGGTAAATCATTGACCAGCCACGAGGATCCCGTTGTTACAGAAAAAATCCACGGGACGAAAAAACGAAGGGAAAAAAACTTCCATGACCCGATTGAGGTTCGGATAGGAATTTTTGGGTATGAAACTAACCAGTGACGGCTGAAAGCCATCATAGCTGTAGAAATCACAGATACCTTCGTTTTGACTAGTTATGGCTCCCGTAACTCTAAACGAGCCAAGAGTTATGGCCCTCGGAAGAATCGATTTCCACAGGGTGCAACATCTGCGGTGCAAGGTGCAACAACCGTCCAAAATGACGAAACTGTGCCGTACGACCTTTAGAAATGGGTGCATGGATTTGAAACGATGCAGTACCATGGTGCACCACTCTCCAGCGATGGTAAATCATAGACCAGCCACGGGGATCCCGTTTTACAGAAAAAATCCACGTGACGAAAAAACGAAGGGTAAAAAACTTACTTGACCCGACTGAGGTTCGGATAGGAATTTTTGGGTATGAAACTAACCAGTGACGGCTGAAAGCCATCATAGCTATAGAAATCATAGATTCCTTCGTTTTGACTGGTTATGACTCCCGTAACTCTAAACGAGCCAAGAGTTATGGCCCTCCGAAGAATCGATTTCCACAGGGTGCAACATCTGCGGTGCAAGGTGCAACATCCGTCCAAAATGACAAAACAGTGTCGTACGACCTTTACAAATGGGTGCATGGATTTGAAACGATGCAGTACCGTGGTGCACCACTCTCCAGCGATGGTAAATCATAGACCAGCCACGGGGATCCCGTTTTACAGGAAAAATCCACGTGACGAAAAAACGAAGGGTAAAAAACTTCCTTGACCCGATTGAGGTTCGGATAGGAATTTTGGGGTATGAAACTAATCAGTGACGGCTGAGAGCTGCCATAACTGTAGAACTCACAGATACCTTCGTTTTGACTGGTTATGGTTCCCGTAACTCTAAACGAACCAAGAGTTATGGCCTTCCGAATAATCGATATCCACAGGGTGCAATATCAACGGTGCAAGGTGCAACATCCGTCCAAAATGACGAAACCGTGCCGTACGACCTTTAGAAATGGGTGCATGGATTTGAAACGGTGCAGTACCATGGTGCAATACTCTCCTTCGATGGTAAATCATTGACCAGCCACGAGGATCCCGTTTTTATAGAAAAAATCCACGTGACGAAAAAACGAAGGGTAAAAAACTTCCATGACCCGATTGAGGTTCGGATATGATTTTTTGGGTATGAAACTAACCAGTGATGGCTAAAAGCCATCATAGCTGTAGAAATCACAGATACCTTCGTTTTGACTGGTTATGGCTCCCGTAACTCTAAACGAGCCAGGAGTTATGGCCCTCGGAAGAATCGATTTCCACAGGGTGCAACATCTGCGGTGCAAGGTGCAACATCCGTCCAAAATGACTAAACAGTGTCGTACGACCTTTAAAAATGGGTGCATGGATTTGAAACGATGCAGTACCGTGGTGTACCACTCTCCAGCGATGGTAAATCATAGACCAGCCACGGGGATCCCGTTTTACAGGAAAAATCCACGTGACGAAAAAACGAATGGTAAAAAACTTCCTTGACCCGATTGAGGTTCGGATAGGAATTTTTGGGTATGAAACTAACCAGTGACGGCTGAGAGCTGCCATAGCTGTAGAACTCACAGATACCTTCGTTTTGACTAGTTATGGCTCCCATAACTCTAAACAAGCCAAGAGTTATGGCCCTCCGAAGATTCGATATCCACAGGGTGCAATATCTACGGTGCAAGGTGCAACATCCGTCCAAAATGACGAAACCGTGCCGTACGACCTTTAGAAATGGGTGCATAGATTCGAAACAGTGCAGTACCATGGTGCACCACTCTCCTTCGATGATAAATCATTGACCAGCCACGAGGATCCCGTTTTTACAGAAAAAATCCACGTGACGAAAAAACGAAGGGTAAAAAATTTCCTTGACCCAATAAAGGTTTGGATAGGAATTTTTGGGTATGAAACTAACCAGTGACGGCTGAAAGCCATCATAGCTGTAGAAATCACAGATACCTTCGTTTTGACTGGTTATGGCTCCTGTAACTCTAAACGAGCCAAGAGTTATGGCCCTCGGAAGAATCGATTTCCACAGGGTGCAATATCTACGGTGCAAGGGGCAACATCCGTCCAAAATGACGAAACAGTGTCGTACGACCTTTAGAAATGGGTGCATGGATATGAAACGATGCAGTACCGTGGTGCACCACTCTCCAGCAATGGTAAATCATAGACCAGCCACGGGGAACCCGTTTTACAGAAAAAATCCACGTGACGAAAAAACGAAGGGTAAAAAATTTCCTTGACCCAATTGAGGTTTGGATAGGAATTTTTGGGTATGAAACTAACTAGTGACGGCTGAAAGCTGCCATAGATGAAGAACTCACAGATACCTTCGTTTTGACTGGTTATGGCTCCCATAAATCTAAACAAGCCAAGAGTTATGGCCCTCCGAAGAATCGATATCCACAGGGTGCAACATCTACGGTGCAAGGTGCAACATCCGTCCAACATGACGAAACAGTGCCGCACGACCTTTAGAAATGAGTGCATGGATTTGAAATATTGCAGTACCATAGTGCACCACTCTCCAGTGATTTTAAATCATAGACCAGCCACGGGGATCCCGTTTTACAGAAAAATCCACGTGACGAAAAAACGAAGGGTAAAAAACTTCCTTGACCCGATTGAGGTTGGGATAGGATTTTTTGGGTATGAAACTAACCAGTGACGGCTGAAAGCGGTCATAGTTGTAGAAATCACAGATACATTCGTTTGGACTGGTTATTGCTCCCGTAACTCTAAACGAGCCAAGAGTTATGGCCCTCCGAATAATCGATATCCACAGGGTGCAACATCTACGGTGCAAGGTGCAACATCCGTCCAAAATGACGAAACCGTGCCGTACGACCTTTAGAAATGGGTGCATGGATTTGAAACGGTGCAGTACCATGGTGCACTACTCTCCAGCGATGGTAAATCATTTACCAGCCACGAGGATCTCGTTTTTATAGAAAAAATCTATGTGACGAAAAAACGAAGGGTAAATGTGACGACCGCCCATGACTCCCGCACCAAAACAAGAGAAAAGAGCGCTGAAAGGTGTGCCAGGCAGCCATGGACGATAGTCAGGGTAAAATAAAATCGCAGAATCTCTATCGTAACTCACAGCGCATGGATAAAATACAATAGAGAAATATATAGTGAAGTCTCATAACAGAAAATCATCATATAAGCATCACAGAAGTTTTATACAATCATCTCAACAAATCCATACATCAAGACCTCACTACAAGCACTCATCAAATACAACAGCGGATACCCAGTACATATAAGAAAATAATATGCATAGCCTCCTGCTCGTCTTCGCCATCATCAACGGAAAACTCTACTCTAAGCACAGCACCTGCCACCTGCTACCTAGTCTGCCCATCCCAAACATGGATGAACAGCCCAAGGTAATAAGAGGAGACATAAAACCTTGAGTCAGACAAAGTCTTAGTGAGCAGTAAATTAACAATCAAGCATACCAAAAGAGCATAAGGAAATAAAGGAATAGGAACCAAACCATCCCACTCCACCTCTTTCTACAGTGATAGCCCCCAGACACACACTAAGGAGAAGTAGGCATAACATAGCAGATAAGTAAGGTAAAGCAATAATCACTCGAGTCAAGGACGATGTTTTCCAAATACAAACCCCCAAGGCCTAAACCAAGATCAGATAAGCACCCAGAAAACACCGCTCTTGAAGCCGAATGATGATACAACCAAACATCCAAACATCCATGACTCTGGCTATCACTGTTAACCTTGCTTCGAAATCACCGTTAATTGAATGACCGACTCCTTCCTGAGCCATCTGTCAAGGGCTAATGGTAACCCCGGTTCTAGACAAAACCCCGCACACTGCCTTGTGCCTAGGACTTATCTTCTTGGCCCAGAGTACTCGACTAACTGCCTGTAGTCTTTTAGGCGTCCCTATGTACTCTTGCTTTAGGTTTGCTAGAACCTTCAATAACGATGAGATCCAAGCCTCCTTGTCATCCTTCTTGACGACTTCTTTCAACTTAGCCCAAGCTTCCTCTTGAGCAATCCATTATCAACCAACTTGAACTACCCTTCAAGTTATCAACATGCTTGGAATGATCCCTGCCTGGATTAAGCCAAGACTCACATCATACTTCGCTTCATCGTACCAAAGCAAAGTCTCAACTCAACCATACTTTGCCTTTTCGCATCCTGACAAAGTCCCATCTCGATCTCATACTTCGCCTCTTCGCATCACGGCAAAGTCCCATCATCGAATCCATCCATATGAGCTTCCACATCCGCTTCATATACCATCGGCGGCCTTCACCATTCAAGAGCCTTTCCACTTAGCTTTTGAATCATCTTCAACCATCTTGTTCCAAATCAACTACAAGCTAACTTGGAGCAATCAAATCTAACATACATTCAAACATTCAAGCATTCAAACAAGATATATTAAGCAATATCAACTATAATGGCAATTTCGTAATTAAGTGAGCAAAAGTCCAACATATGTGAAATCATAGTTTTTAGCATAGATCTATCAAATCTAAAACATGGGTTTTGTCTCTAATACTTGTTAAATAGCTTCTATAGATAAACATCTTCAAATATGATGGATCTACATGCAGACTTAAGGAAAATGCGAGAAAACGCTAACTTTAACACATAAACATATCACCAATCCCATATACTCCTTTGGATCCGCGTGAGAGATAACTACCACTCACCAAATCACCAAAACAACCTAAAATCAATCAACTTCAGATCTGGACAGCAAGAACTTGAGCTTGATCCGGAGAAATTTCACTTGAAACGGTGAAATCTAGCTTCTTCGGATGAAAATCTTCAACTTTGGATCTTCGATCTTTGATCTTGATCTTCGATCTTCAATGGATGTTAGCACTTGATGGAAGTAGAGAAAGAAGTGAAGAAAATACTGTAGTCGAGTTTCCAAAATGGCAGCACTTCGTCGCTTCGAAAACCGGTGCCAAAAAGTGAGCCAAACCCCTCTATTTATAGGCTGGAAATCCTATGAGTCGTCGCCCCTATGAGTCGGTCACGACTCATCATGAGTCGTCCACGACTCATCCTTGCCGACTCAAGACAACACCATACGACTCATCTACAAAGGCGACTCAATGCCCTGCAACTCGCTAACACCTATGAGTCGTTCCATACGAGTTAACTCATAACCCTTAACTCGTTGGTCCTTAACTCGGCAAACCCTATGAGTCGTAACTCACTAACTTCCTTGACTCGGCCAACCATGAGTTGCTGCCTTCGACCCAAGCTGTCTACGACCTAGGACCCCTACGAGTCACGACTTAGACTAAGTCGTTAACGACCCATTGATGCCGACCATCCTTACTCCTTAATTCGTACCAACGACCTAACTACTTAACTCGTAAACGAGTTAAGCCTTAGCCTGCTAACTCGTTAACTCGTGCGTGAATCATCTCTTAGCTCGAACACGACCCAGGCCTCAGTTAACTCGGTCACGACTTAACACTCAAGCACACGAATTAACTTCCTAAACGACTCAGGCTAGAGACAACATAAACAACACTAACAACATGTTAATTCTACGATATATCGACACGTAAAATACGGGTCGTTACATTCTCTCCCCCTTAGGAATTTCGCCCCCGAAATTCCAAGTAAACAACAACAACCAAAGATATTCCGCATGCCTACCATCCATAGCAACCAACAAACCATGCATCCAATTCTAACCTAGCATGCAGAATTCTATGACTTAGAACAAGCTACAAATTCATGAGATGTCACGACACTTTAGGGCCATACCTCGAAGAGTCCTGGATGAGCTGCCTTCATCCTCTCTTCCTCCTCCCACGTACAGTCGTTAACATCGTCACTCCATTGTACCTTGAGCAACGTAATCGTCTTCCTCCTAAGCTGTTTCGTATCGGTTTCAACAATACGAAGCGGCTTACGAGGTCTCGTAACCACTGGATCAACCTCCAAGTCTTCACAGCTACCAGCAGAAACCACCGTACTTGGGTCGTGCACATACTTCCGTAGATAAGATACATGAAAAACATTATGCACACCCGCCATCTTTTCCGGTAATTCCAATCTATAAGCGAGCTTTCCTATTCGCTCGATAATCGGGAATGGTCCAACGAATCTCGGAGTTAACTTTCCTTTGTTCCCGAATCTTATAACATTCTTCAATGGAGAAATCTTCACAAAAACCATATCGCCCACGTCGAATTCCAAATCCTTTCGACGATTATCTGCATAACTTTTCTGACGATCTTGGGCTGCCTTCACTCTTTGTCGAATGATCTCTATGCAATCCGAAGTCTGTCGAATCATCTCTGGCCCAAGTATCAACTTTTCTCCAGCTTCCAACCAACATGTCGGAGAGTTACACGGTCTTCCATATAATGCCTCATATGGTGCCATACCAATACTTGACTGATAACTGTTATTATATGCAAATTCCACCAAATGAAGGTGATCCTCCCATGATCCCCCGAAGTCCAAAACACAAGCTCTAAGAAGATCTTCCAAAACTCGGTTGACTCTCTCAGTCTGACCATCGGTTTGAGGGTGATAAGCTGTACTCAAACACAACTCGGTTCCCAAAACCTCCTGGAAGCTCTTCCAAAATCCACTAGTGAACAATGGGTCTCGATCGCTCACTATACTCTTCGGAACACCATGGAATCGAACAATCCACTTCACATACAGCTCAGCCAACTTCGATGCAGTTCTAGTCGATCGAACAGGAATGAACCTTGCACTCTTGGTCAAACGATCTACAATAACCCAAATCCCTTCATTCCCTGTCCTGGTTCTAGGTAGACCATCAATAAAATCCATCGACACTTGCTCCCACTTCCACGTAGGAACCTCTAATGGCTGAAGCAATCCACTGGGCTTCTTCTGCTCAGCTTTTACCAACTGACAATTCATACACTTGGAAATAAAACTTCCAACATCTTTCTTCATACCTTCCCAGTAGTAAGCTCTCTTCATATCCCGATACATCTTATTCCCTCCTGGATGAATTGTCAACTTCGAGTGATGACTTTCCCTTAGAACTTCATCTCTCAATCCATCAACATCGGGAACAACCAATCGTCCTTGCTTTCGAAGCCAACCCTCTTGATCGACCTCGAATCCCTTATCCTTCTCTGGAGTCAATCCAGCTTCCAAATCTCGGATAATCCTGACAAGCTTATCATCTCTCTTTTGGCTCTCACCAATCCTTTCCACAAGAGTAGGCCTTATCGATAAGTTTGCCAACATCTCAGGTTCCAATTCACATCTAGGCCTGAAATCAAATCCAGCCAAATACTCAAGACTCTTCCATTCCGAAAACATGGCTCCCAATCCTGCATGTCTTCGACTTAACGCATCAGCCACTGCGTTACCTTTCCCCGGAGTATAGGCTATACCAAAATCATACGATGCTAGAAACTCTAACCACCGTTGCTGTCGAAGATTCAAATCCTTTTGGGAGAACAGATACTTCAACGACTTATGATCTGTAAACAACTCGAATCTAACTCCCAATAGATAGTGTCTCCACATCTTCAAAGCAAACACAATCGCCGCTAACTCCAAATCATGAGTCGGATAATTCCTTTCATGCGGCTTCAGTTGTCGACTAGCATACGCAACAACTTTATCCTTCTGCATTAGCACCGCTCCTAGTCCAGTGCCACATGCATCGGTGTAAACCACCATCTCATCATTTCCACTTGGAATAGTCAAAACAGGAGCACTCGTCAGTCGCTCTTTCAGGATTACGAAAGCTTGCTCACACTTGTCATCCCATCTGAACACTTGGTTCTTCTTCGTCAATCCTGTCAATGGGGCAGCTATCTTGGAAAAGTCTTTGATAAACCGACGATAATATCCAGCTAATCCAAGAAAACTTCTCACATCAGATGCATTCTTAGGTCTAACCCAATCCTGGATCGCTGCTACCTTAGCGGGATCAACCGCTATTCCACTTCCAGAGATAACATGGCCTAAGAACCTCACTTCATTCTTCCAGAAGTGACACTTTGAAAACTTAGCCTTCAGCTGATGTTTCCGCAAGATTTCCAAAACAATCCTCAAGTGCGTCTTGTGCTCTTCCTCAGTCCTGGAATAAACCAAAATATCATCCACGAACACAAGCACGAACTTATTCAACTGATCTCTGAACACTCTATTCATAAGATCCACAAAATATGCTGGCGCGTTAGTCAACCCAAACGGCATTACCAGCCACTCATAAAACCCGGATGGTGTCCTGAAAGCAGTCTTCGGCACACTATCCTTCGCCACTCTCAACTGGTGAAATCCCGTTGCCAAATCCATCTGAGAAAACACCTTAGCCTCGTGAAGCTGATCAAACAAGTCATCTATTCTCGGCAATGGATACTTGTTCTTCTTAGTCACCTTATTCAGTTCACGATAATCAACACACAACCTCAACGATCCATCCGCTTTGGTTGCGAACACAACGGGCGCACCCCATTCGGACACACTCCTCCGAATGAATCCTTTCCGTAAAAGGTCATCAACTTGCACCTTCAGCTCTTGCTGCTCCCTCGGTGCCATCCGCCTAAGAGGCATCACAACAGGTCTGGCTCCCTCAACTAGATCGATACGAAACTCGATCTCCCTATGCGGCGGCAACCCTTTGACTTCGTCAAAGACATCCTCAAATCCATTCACAATAGGCACCGATGACAGTCCATCCCGTGGAACAACCAGCGAATACATGAAGCTCATGAAGACGCCTTCTTCATGCTTACATCGTATCACAACCTTTCGCCCATCCACATTCCCGACTGTCACCTCCAGCCTCTCACAATCAATCCTAGCCGCATACTTCCTAAGCCAGTCCATACCCAAAATAATTCCGAACCCCGCAAAGTTCAGAACAAAGCAATCACAAACAAACGAGCAATCATGACTCGATACAACCAGACCACGGCATATCATACACAAACATGACGAACCCCCAACTGGATTAGTCACAACCAATGGCCTATCAACAATATCCGGTTTCAAACCTAACCGGCCTACCAAATCATCACAAACAAAAGAATGCGACGCTCCAGTATCAAACAACACCCTAACTGGAACACCACAAATGGAAAGAGTACCTTGAACCACCACACTCTTCCCCTTCTCTTCAGCAGTAGGAGCTCTTGAAGATGACGGCACAGCTTCCAAAGCATAGGCCTGCACAATCTGCCTATTTTTCCTCGGCTCTGGGCAATCCTTCTTGATATGTCCCAGCTTATCACAGTTGTAACATTTTCCCGGCACCTTGGGATTCTTACAATCTTTGTAGAGATGGCCCTTCTGCTGACAGTTATAGCAAGTCAACTCACCCTTCAGCTTCTTCTGGCCATCCTTGCCCCTCTGTTGCTGCTGCTTCCTCTTCTTATTTCCACCCTGCTGTGGTTTAGATCCTTCCCTGGTTATAGCAACAACAGAACTTTCCTTAGGGAACAAACTCTCATGCCTCAAAGCTTTCTCCACCAGCTTCTCAAATGGATCGTCCAAGTGATCCACCAACTGCCTTCCAAGATAAGCATCCAGACCGGTCACAAACTTTTCATTCTTCTGGTATGGAGAATCAATATACGATCTGGCATACTTAGACAAAGCTTCGAACTCAGAAATATACTCCAGAACTGGCCTCCCTCCCTGCTTGAGCTCTACAAATCTCTTGAACAAAACAGACTTCTGAGCCGTAGAGATGAACTTGGCTTCAAATCTAACTTGGAATTGCTCCCAAGTTATCTCCTCCTCTGGTGTATCTATAGTGATAGAATTCCACCAATCAGCAGCTCTCCCTTGAAGCTGCCTCGATGCAAGCTTTCTCTTGGTTGCATCCTCAATCCCTAGATCACCAAATATCCTTCGGCAAGCATCAATCCATCTTTGGACTTCAATAGTCGACTCCGTCCCTAAGAAAGCTTTTCCTCCAAGAGAAGTATAATCCTTGCAAAGCTTGGCAAAATCCACTGGCCTTGGAGCCTGGACTTGAACTCCTACATCCACAGAAGATCCTGAAGCTGGTACCCTTCTCATGATAGAAGTCATCATTGCTTCGAACATCGCAGCATAGTCAACAGCTTCCCTAGCAGCACAGCTATCTCTCGCAGCTTGTCTCTCGCTTCTGCTCATCCTTAATATCTGTAAAAAGAATGATTAGAACACCTTAAGAAACAACTGCATAAGGAGTGCAAATCCTTCTAAGCTACTATATTATATATAGTAATCATCCATCAAAATACAATTACGTCTCTCTTACGTAGTTACATCAGCGAGCGTTGGCTAAAATCGATTAACCAAAGCTCTGATACCAAATGTGACGACCGCCCATGACTCCCGCACCAAAACAAGAGAAAAGAGCGCTGAAAGGTGTGCCAGGCAGCCATGGACGATAGTCAGGGTAAAATAAAATCGCAGAATCTCTATCGTAACTCACAGCGCATGGATAAAATACAATAGAGAAATATATAGTGAAGTCTCATAACAGAAAATCATCATATAAGCATCACAGAAGTTTTATACAATCATCTCAACAAATCCATACATCAAGACCTCACTACAAGCACTCATCAAATACAACAGCGGATACCCAGTACATATAAGAAAATAATATGCATAGCCTCCTGCTCGTCTTCGCCATCATCAACGGAAAACTCTACTCTAAGCACAGCACCTGCCACCTGCTACCTAGTCTGCCCATCCCAAACATGGATGAACAGCCCAAGGTAATAAGAGGAGACATAAAACCTTGAGTCAGACAAAGTCTTAGTGAGCAGTAAATTAACAATCAAGCATACCAAAAGAGCATAAGGAAATAAAGGAATAGGAACCAAACCATCCCACTCCACCTCTTTCTACAGTGATAGCCCCCAGACACACACTAAGGAGAAGTAGGCATAACATAGCAGATAAGTAAGGTAAAGCAATAATCACTCGAGTCAAGGACGATGTTTTCCAAATACAAACCCCCAAGGCCTAAACCAAGATCAGATAAGCACCCAGAAAACACCGCTCTTGAAGCCGAATGATGATACAACCAAACATCCAAACATCCATGACTCTGGCTATCACTGTTAACCTTGCTTCGAAATCACCGTTAATTGAATGACCGACTCCTTCCTGAGCCATCTGTCAAGGGCTAATGGTAACCCCGGTTCTAGACAAAACCCCGCACACTGCCTTGTGCCTAGGACTTATCTTCTTGGCCCAGAGTACTCGACTAACTGCCTGTAGTCTTTTAGGCGTCCCTATGTACTCTTGCTTTAGGTTTGCTAGAACCTTCAATAACGATGAGATCCAAGCCTCCTTGTCATCCTTCTTGACGACTTCTTTCAACTTAGCCCAAGCTTCCTCTTGAGCAATCCATTATCAACCAACTTGAACTACCCTTCAAGTTATCAACATGCTTGGAATGATCCCTGCCTGGATTAAGCCAAGACTCACATCATACTTCGCTTCATCGTACCAAAGCAAAGTCTCAACTCAACCATACTTTGCCTTTTCGCATCCTGACAAAGTCCCATCTCGATCTCATACTTCGCCTCTTCGCATCACGGCAAAGTCCCATCATCGAATCCATCCATATGAGCTTCCACATCCGCTTCATATACCATCGGCGGCCTTCACCATTCAAGAGCCTTTCCACTTAGCTTTTGAATCATCTTCAACCATCTTGTTCCAAATCAACTACAAGCTAACTTGGAGCAATCAAATCTAACATACATTCAAACATTCAAGCATTCAAACAAGATATATTAAGCAATATCAACTATAATGGCAATTTCGTAATTAAGTGAGCAAAAGTCCAACATATGTGAAATCATAGTTTTTAGCATAGATCTATCAAATCTAAAACATGGGTTTTGTCTCTAATACTTGTTAAATAGCTTCTATAGATAAACATCTTCAAATATGATGGATCTACATGCAGACTTAAGGAAAATGCGAGAAAACGCTAACTTTAACACATAAACATATCACCAATCCCATATACTCCTTTGGATCCGCGTGAGAGATAACTACCACTCACCAAATCACCAAAACAACCTAAAATCAATCAACTTCAGATCTGGACAGCAAGAACTTGAGCTTGATCCGGAGAAATTTCACTTGAAACGGTGAAATCTAGCTTCTTCGGATGAAAATCTTCAACTTTGGATCTTCGATCTTTGATCTTGATCTTCGATCTTCAATGGATGTTAGCACTTGATGGAAGTAGAGAAAGAAGTGAAGAAAATACTGTAGTCGAGTTTCCAAAATGGCAGCACTTCGTCGCTTCGAAAACCGGTGCCAAAAAGTGAGCCAAACCCCTCTATTTATAGGCTGGAAATCCTATGAGTCGTCGCCCCTATGAGTCGGTCACGACTCATCATGAGTCGTCCACGACTCATCCTTGCCGACTCAAGACAACACCATACGACTCATCTACAAAGGCGACTCAATGCCCTGCAACTCGCTAACACCTATGAGTCGTTCCATACGAGTTAACTCATAACCCTTAACTCGTTGGTCCTTAACTCGGCAAACCCTATGAGTCGTAACTCACTAACTTCCTTGACTCGGCCAACCATGAGTTGCTGCCTTCGACCCAAGCTGTCTACGACCTAGGACCCCTACGAGTCACGACTTAGACTAAGTCGTTAACGACCCATTGATGCCGACCATCCTTACTCCTTAATTCGTACCAACGACCTAACTACTTAACTCGTAAACGAGTTAAGCCTTAGCCTGCTAACTCGTTAACTCGTGCGTGACTCATCTCTTAGCTCGAACACGACCCAGGCCTCAGTTAACTCGGTCACGACTTAACACTCAAGCACACGAATTAACTTCCTAAACGACTCAGGCTAGAGACAACATAAACAACACTAACAACATGTTAATTCTACGATATATCGACACGTAAAATACCACTAACAACATGTTAATTCTACGATATATCGACACGTAAAATACGGGTCGTTACAGTAAAAAACTTCCATGACCCGATTGAGGTTCGGATAGGATTTTTTGGGGTATGAAACAACCAGTGACGGCTGAAAGCCCTCATAGCTGTAGAAATCACAGATACCTTCGTTTTGACTGGTTATGGCTCCCGTAAATCTAAACAAGCCAAGAGTTATGGCCCTCGGAAGAATCGATTTCCACAGGGTGCAACATCTGCGGTGCAGGTACAACATCCGTCCAAAATGACGAAACAGTGTCGTACGACCTTTAGAAATGGGTGCATGGATTTGAAACGATGCAGTACCATGGTGCACCACTCTCCAGCGATGGTAAATCATAGACCAGCCACGGGGATCCCGTTTTACAGAAAAAAATCCACGTGACGAAAAAACGAAGGGTAAAAAACTTCCTTGACCCGATTGAGGTTCGGATAGGAATTTTTGGTTATGAAACTAACCAGTGACGGCAGAAAGCTACCACAGCTGTAGAACTCACAGATACCTTCGTTTGGAGTGGTTATGGCTCCCGTAACTCTAAACGAGCCAAGAGTTTTGGCCCTCCGAAGAATCGATATCCACATGGAGCAACATCTACGGTGCAAGGTGCAACATCCGTCCAAAATGACCAAACAGTGCCGTACGACCTTTAGAAATGAGTGCATGGATTTGAAACATTGCAGTACCATGGTACACCACTCTCCAGCGATGGTAAATCATAGACCAGCCACGGGGATCCCGTTTTACAGAAAAAATCCACGTGACGAAAAAACGAAGGGTAAAAAACTTCCTCGACCCGATTGAGGTTCAGATAGGATTTTTTGGGTATGAAACTAACCAGTGACGGCTGAAAGCTGTCATAGCTGTAGAACTCACAGATACCTTCATTTTGACTGGTTATGGCTCCCGTAACTCTAAACGAGCCAAGAGTTATGGCCCTCCGAATAATCGATATCCATAGGGTGCAACATCTACGGTGCAAGGTGCAACATCCGTCCAAAATGACGAAACCGTGCCGTACGACCTTTAGAAATGGGTGCATGGATTTGAAACGGTGCAGTACCATGGTGCACCACTCTCCAGCAATGGTAAATCATTGACCAGCCACGGGGATCCCGTTTTTACAGAAAAAATCCACGTGACGAAAAAACGAAGGGTAAAGTTCTTCCACGACCCGATTGAGGTTCGGATAGGATTTTTTGGGTATGAAATTAACCAGTGACGGTTGAAAGCTGTCATAGCTGTAGAACTCACAGATACCTTCGTTTTGACTGGTTATGGCTCCCGTAACTCTAAACAAGCCAAGAGTTATGGCCCTCCGAAGAATCGATATCCACAGGGTGCAACATCTACGGTGCAAGGTGCAACATCCGTCCAAAATGACGAAACAGTGTCGTACGACCTTTAGAAATGGGTGCATGGATTTGAAACATTGCAGTACCATGGTGAACCACTCTCCAACGATGGTAAATCATAGACCAGCCACGGGGATCCCGTTTTACAGAAAAAATCCACGTGACGAAAAAACGAAGGGTAAAAAACTTCCTTGACCCGATTGAGGTTCGGATAGGATTTTTTGGGTATGAAACTAACCAGTGACGACTGAAAGCTATCATAGTTGTAGAACTCACAGATACCTTCGTTTTGACTGCTTTTGGCTCCCGTAACTCTAAACGAGCCAAGAGTTATGGCCCTCCGAATAATCGATATCCATAGGGGGCAACATCTACGGTGCAAGGTGCAACATCCGTCCAAAATGACGAAACCGTGCTGTACGACCTTTAGAAATGGGTGCATGGATTTGAAACGGTGCAGTACCATGGTGCACCACTCTCCAGCGATGGTAAATCATTGACCAGCCACGGGGATCCCGTTTTTACAGAAAAAATCCACGTGACGAAAAAACGAAGGGTAAAAAACTTCCATGACTCGATTGAGGTTCGGATAGGATTTTTGGGGTATGAAACTTACCAGTGATGGTTGAAATTGTCATTGCTGTAGAACTCACAGATACCTTCGTTTTGACTTGTTATGGCTCCCATAACTCTAAACGAGCCAAGAGTTATGGCCCTCCGAACAATCGATATCCACAGGGTGCAACATCTACGGTGCAAGGTGCAACATCCGTCCAAAATGACGAAACAGTGTCGTACGACCTTTAGAAATGGTTGCACGGATTTGAAACGGTGTAGTACCATGGTGCACCACTCTCCAGCGATGGTAAATCATAGACCAGCCATGGGATCCCGTTTTACAGAAAAAATCCACGTGACGAAAAAACGAAGGGAAAATCTTCCTTGACCCGATTGTGGTTCGGATAGGATTTTTTAGGTGTGAAACTAACCAGTGACGGCCGAAAGCCGTCATAGCTGTAGAAATCACAGATATCTTCGTTTTGACTTTTTATGGCTCCCGTAACTCTAAACGAGCCAAGAGTTATGGCCCTCGGAAGAATCGATTTCCACAGGGTGCAACATCTGCGGTGCAAGGTGCAACATCCGTCCAAAATGACGAAACAGTGCATGGATTTGAAGCATTGCAGTACCATGGTGCACCACTCTCCAGCGATGGTAAATCATAGACCAGCCACGGGGATCCCGTTTTACAGAAAAAATCCACGTGACGAAAAAACGAAGGGTAAAAAACTTCCTTGACCCGATTGAGGTTCAGATAGGATTTTTTGGGTATGAAACTAACCAGTGACGGAAGAAAGCTGTCATAGCTGTAGAACTCACAGATACTTTGGTTTTGACTGGTTATGGCTCCCGTAACTCTAAACGAGCCAAGAGTTATGGCCCTCCGAATAATCAATATCCACAGGGTGCAACATCTACGGTGCAAGGTGCAACATCCGTCCAAAATGACGAAACTGTGCCGTACGACCTTTAGAAATGGGTGCATGGATTTGAAATGGTGTAGTACCATGGTGTACCACTCTCCAGCGATGTTAAATCATAGACCAGCCACGGGGATCCCGTTTTACAGAAAAAATCCACGTGACCAAAAAACGAAGGGTAAAAAACTTCCATGGCCCGATTGAGGTTCGGATAGGATTTTTTGGGTATGAAACTAACCAGTGACGGCTGACAGCGGTCATAGCTGTAGAACTCACAGATACCTTCGTTTTGACTGGTTATGGCTCCCGTAACTCTAAACGAGCCAAGAGTTATGGCCCTCCGAAGAATCGATTTCCATAGGGTGCAACATCTGCGGTGCAAGGTGCAACATCCGTCCAAAATGACGAAACAGTGTCGTACGACCTTTAGAAATGGGTGCATGGATATGAAACGATGCAGTACCATGGTGCACTAATCTCCAGTGATAGTAAATCATAGAACAACCACGGGGATCCCGTTTTACAGAAAAAATCCACGTGACGAAAAAACGAAGGGTAAAAAACTTCCTTGACCCTATTGAGGTTCGGATTGGAATTTTTGGGTATGAAATTAACCAGTGAAGGCTGAAAGCTGCCATAGCTATAGAACTCACAGATACCTTCGTTTTGACTGTTTATGGCTCTCCTAATTCTAAACGAGCCAAGAGTTATGACCCTCCGAAGAATCGATATCCACAGTGTGCAACATCTACGGTGCAAGGTGCAACATCCGTCCAAAATGACGAAACAGTGCCGTACGACATTTAGAAATGAGTGCATGGATTTGAAACATTGCAGTACCATGGTGCACCACTCTCCAGCGATGGTAAATCATAGACCAGCCACGGGGATCCCGTTTTACAGAAAAATTCACGTGATGAAAAAACGAAGGGTAAAAAACTTCCTTGACCCGATTGAGGTTAGGATAGGAATTTTTGGGTATGAAACTAACCAGTGACGGCTGAAAGCAGCCATAGCTGTAGAACTCACAGATACCTTCGTTTTGACTGGTTATGGCTCCCGTAATTCTAAACGAGCCAAGAGTTATGGCCCTTCGAAGAATCGATATCCAAAGTGTGCAACATCTACGGTGCAAGGTGCAACATCCGTCCAAAATGACAAAACAGTGCCGTACGACCTTTAGAAATGAGTGCATGGATTTGAAACATTGCAGTACCATGGTGCACCACTCTCCAGCGATGGTAAATCATAGACCAGCCACGGGGATCCCGTTTTACAGAAAAAATCCACGTGACGAAAAAACGAAGGGTAAAAAACTTCCTTGACCCGATTGAGGTTCGGATAGGATTTTTTGGGTATGAAACTAACCAGTGACGAAAGAAAGCTGTCATAGCTGTAGAACTCACAGATACTTTGGTTTTGACTGGTTATGGCTCCCGTAACTCTAAACGAGCCAAGAGTTATGGCCCTCCGAATAATCGATATCCATAGGGTGCAACATCTACGGTGCAAGGTGCAACATCCGTCCAAAATGACGAAACCGTGCCGTACGACCTTTAGAAATGGGTGCATGGATTTGAAACGGTGCAGTACCATGGTGCACCACTCTCCAGCAATGGTAAATCATTGACCAGCCACGGGGATCCCGTTTTTACAGAAAAAATCCACGTGACGAAAAAACGAAGGGTAAAGTTCTTCCACGACCCGATTGAGGTTCGGATAGGATTTTTTGGGTATGAAATTAACCAGTGACGGTTGAAAGCTGTCATAGCTGTAGAACTCACAGATACCTTCGTTTTGACTGGTTATGGCTCCCGTAACTCTAAACAAGCCAAGAGTTATGGCCCTCCGAAGAATCGATATCCACAGGGTGCAACATCTACGGTGCAAGGTGCAACATCCGTCCAAAATGACGAAACAGTGTCGTACGACCTTTAGAAATGGGTGCATGGATTTGAAACATTGCAGTACCATGGTGCACCACTCTCCAACGATGGTAAATCATAGACCAGCCACGGGGATCCCGTTTTACAGAAAAAATCCACGTGACGAAAAAACGAAGGGTAAAAAACTTCCTTGACCCGGTTGAGGTTCGGATAGGATTTTTTGGGTATGAAACTAACCAGTGACGACTGAAAGCTGTCATAGCTGTAGAACTCACAGATACCTTCGTTTTGACTGGTTTTGGCTGCCGTAACTCTAAACGAGCCAAGAGTTATGGCCCTCCGAATAATCGATAACCATAGGGGGCAACATCTACGGTGCAAGGTGCAACATCCGTCCAAAATGACGAAACCGTGCTGTACGACCTTTAGAAATGGGTGCATGGATTTGAAACGGTGCAGTACCATGGTGCACCACTCTCCAGCGATGGTAAATCATTGACCAGCCACGGGGATCCCGTTTTTACAGAAAAAATCCACGTGACGAAAAAACGAAGGGTAAAAAACTTCCATGACTCGATTGAGGTTCGGATAGGATTTTTGGGGTATGAAACTTACCAGTGATGGTTGAAATTGTCATTGCTGTAGAACTCACAGATACCTTCGTTTTGACTTGTTATGGCTCCCATAACTCTAAACGAGCCAAGAGTTATGGCCCTCCGAACAATCGATATCCACAGGGTGCAACATCTACGGTGCAAGGTGCAACATCCGTCCAAAATGACGAAACAGTGTCGTACGACCTTTAGAAATGGTTGCACGGATTTGAAACGGTGTAGTACCATGGTGCACCACTCTCCAGCGATGGTAAATCATAGACCAGCCACGGGATCCCGTTTTACAGAAAAAATCCACGTGACGAAAAAACGAAGGGAAAATCTTCCTTGACCCGATTGAGGTTCGGATAGGATTTTTTAGGTGTGAAACTAACCAGTGACGGCCGAAAGCCGTCATAGCTGTAGAAATCACAGATATCTTCGTTTTGACTGGTTATGGCTCCCGTAACTCTAAACGAGCCAAGAGTTATGGCCCTCGGAAGAATCGATTTCCACAGGGTGCAACATCTGCGGTGCAAGGTGCAACATCCGTCCAAAATGACGAAACAGTGCATGGATTTGAAACATTGCAGTACCATGGTGCACCACTCTCCAGCGATGGTAAATCATAGACCAGCCACGGGGATCCCGTTTTACAGAAAAAATCCACGTGACGAAAAAACGAAGGGTAAAAAACTTCCTTGACCCGATTGAGGTTCAGATAGGATTTTTTGGGTATGAAACTAACCAGTGACGGAAGAAAGCTGTCATAGCTGTAGAACTCACAGATACTTTGGTTTTGACTGGTTATGGCTCCCGTAACTCTAAACGAGCCAAGAGTTATGGCCCTCCGAATAATCAATATCCACAGGGTGCAACATCTACGGTGCAAGGTGCAACATCCGTCCAAAATGACGAAACCGTGCCGTACGACCTTTAGAAATGGGTGCATGGATTTGAAATGGTGTAGTACCATGGTGTACCACTCTCCAGCGATGTTAAATCATAGACCAGCCACGGGGATCCCGTTTTACAGAAAAAATCCACGTGACCGAAAAACGAAGGGTAAAAAACTTCCATGGCCCAATTGAGGTTCGGATAGGATTTTTTGGGTATGAAACTAACCAGTGACGGCTGAAAGCGGTCATAGCTGTAGAACTCACAGATACCTTCGTTTTGACTGGTTATGGCTCCCGTAACTCTAAACGAGCCAAGAGTTATGGCCCTCCGAAGAATCGATTTCCATAGGGTGCAACATCTGCGGTGCAAGGTGCAACATCCGTCCAAAATGACGAAACAGTGTCGTACGACCTTTAGAAATGGGTGCATGGATATGAAACGATGCAGTACCATGGTGCACTAATCTCCAGTGATAGTAAATCATAGAACAACCACGGGGATCCCGTTTTACAGAAAAAATCCACGTGACGAAAAAACGAAGGGTAAAAAACTTCCTTGACCCTATTGAGGTTCGGATTGGAATTTTTGGGTATAAAATTAACCAGTGAAGGCTGAAAGCTGCCATAGCTGTAGAACTCACAGATACCTTCGTTTTGACTGGTTATGCCTCCCGTAATTCTAAACGAGCCAAGAGTTATGACCCTCCGAAGAATCGATATCCACAGTGTGCAACATCTACGGTGCAAGGTGCAACATCCGTCCAAAATGACGAAACAGTGCCGTACGACATTTAGAAATGAGTGCATGGATTTGAAATATTGCAGTACCATGGTGCACCACTCTCCAGCGATGGTAAATCATGGACCAGCCACGGGGATCCCGTTTTACAGAAAAAATTCACGTGATGAAAAAACGAAGGGTAAAAAACTTCCTTGACCCGATTGAGGTTAGGATAGGAATTTTTGGGTATGAAACTAACCAGTGACGGCTGAAAGCAGCCATAGCTGTAGAACTCACAGATACCTTCGTTTTGACTGGTTATGGCTCCCGTAATTCTAAACGAGCCAAGAGTTATGGCCCTTCGAAGAATCGATATCCAAAGTGTGCAACATCTACGGTGCAAGGTGCAACATCCGTCCAAAATGACGAAACAGTGCCGTACGACCTTTAGAAATGAGTGCATGGAATTGAAACATTGCAGTACCATGGTGCACCACCCTCCAGCGATGGTAAATCATAGACCAGCCACGGGGATCCCGGTTTACAGAAAAAATCCACGTGACGAAAAAACGAAGGGTAAAAAACTTCCTTGACCCGATTGAGGTTCGGATAGGATTTTTTGGGTATGAAACTAACCAGTGACGAAAGAAAGCTGTCATAGCTGTAGAACTCACAGATACTTTGGTTTTGACTGGTTATGGCTCCCGTAACTCTAAACGAGCCAAGAGTTATGGCCCTCCGAATAATCGATATCCACAGGGTGCAACATCTACGGTGCAAGGTGCAACATCCGTCCAAAATGACGAAACCGTGCCGTACGACCTTTAGAAATGGGTGCATGGATTTGAAACGGTGCAGTACCATGGTGCACCACTCTCCAGCGATGGTAAATCATTGACCAGTCACGAGGATCCCGTTTTTACAGAAGAAATCCACGTGACGAAAAAACGAAGGGTAAAAAATTTCCATGACCCGATTGAGGTTCAGATAGGATTTTTTGGGTATGAAACTAACCAGTGACGGCTAAAAGCCATCATAACTGTAGAAATCACAGATACCTTCGTTTTGACTGGTTATGGCTCCCGTAACTCTAAACGAGCCAAGAGTAATGGCCCTCGGAAGAATCGATTTCCACGGGGTGCAACATCTGCGGTGCAAGGTGCAACATCCGTCCAAAATGACGAAACAGTGTCGTACGACCTTTAGAAATGGGTGAATGGATTTGAAACGATGCAGTACCATAGTGCACCACTCTCCAGCGATGGTAAATCATAGACCAGCCACGGGGATCCCGTTTTACAGAAAAAAATTCACGTTACGAAAAAATGAAGGGTAAAAAACTTCCTTGACCCGATTGAGGTTCGGATAGGAATTTTTGGGTATGGAACTAACCAGTGACGGCAGAAAGCTGCCATAGCTGTAGAACTCACAAATACCTTCGTTTGGACTGGTTATGGCTCCCGTAACTCTAAACGAGCCAAGAGTTATGGCCCTCCGAAGAATCGATATCCACAGGGTGCAACATCTACGGTGCAAGGTGCAACATCCGTCCAAAATGACGAAACAGTGTCGTACGACCTATAGAAATGAGTGCATGGATTTGAAACATTGCAGTACCATGGTACAC
The DNA here is from genome assembly GCA_030765085.1 of Allium cepa. Taxonomy (NCBI): domain Eukaryota; kingdom Viridiplantae; phylum Streptophyta; class Magnoliopsida; order Asparagales; family Amaryllidaceae; genus Allium; species Allium cepa. Next base: position 26,816,617 of record CM060943.1, on the reverse strand, counting down.
CACTCTCCAGCGATGGTAAATCATAGACCAGCCACGGGGATCCCGTTTTACAGAAAAAATCCACGTGACGAAAAAACGAAGGGTAAAAAACTTCCTTGACCCGATTGAGGTTCGGATAGGATTTTTTGGGTATGAAACTAACCAGTGACGGCTTAAAGCGGCCATAGCTGTAGAACTCACAGATACCTTCGTTTTGACTGGTTATTGCTCCTGTAACTCTAAATGAGTCAAGAGTTATGGCCCTCCGAATAATCGATATCCATAGGGTGCAACATCTACGGTGCAAGGTGCAACATCCGTCCAAAATGACGAAACCGTGCCGTACGACCTTTAGAAATGAGTGCATGGATTTGAAACGGTGCAGTACCATGGTGCACCACTCTCCAGCAATGGTAAATCATTGACCAGCCACGGGGATCCTGTTTTTACAGAAAAAATCCACGTGACGAAAAAACGAAAGCTAAAATACTTCCATGACCTGATTGAGGTTCGGATAGGATTTTTTGGGTATGAAACTAATCAGTGACGGCTGAAAGCTGTCATAGCTGTAGAACTCACAGATACCTTCGTTTTGACTGGTTATGGCTCCCGTAACTCTAAACGAGCCAAGAGTTATGGCCCTCGGAATAATCGATTTCCACAGGGTGCAACATCTGCGGTGCGAGGTGCAACATCCGTCCAAAATGACGAAACAGTGCCGTACGACCTTTAGAAATGGGTGCAAGGATTAGAATAGATGCAGTACCATGGTGCACCACTCTCCAGGGTTGGTAAATCATAGACCAGCCACGGGGATCATGTTTTACAGAAAAAATCCATGTGACGAAAAAACGAAGGGTAAAAAACTTCCTTGACCCGATTGAGGTTCGGATAGGAATTTTTGGGTATGAAACTAACCAGTGACTGAAGAAAGCTATCATAGCGGTAGAACTCACAGATACCTTCGTTTTGACTGGTTATGGCTCCCGTAACTCTAAACGAGCCAAGAGTTATGGCCCTCCGAATAATCGATATCCACAGGGTGCAACATCTACGGTGCAAGGTGCAACATCCGTCCAAAATGACGAAACAGTGTCGTACGACCTTTAGAAATGAGTGCATGGATTTGAAACATTGCAGTACCATGGTGCACCACTCTCCAGCGATGGTAAATCATAGACCAGCCACGGCGATCCCGTTTTACAGAAAAAATCCACGTGACGAAAAAACGAAGGGTAAAAAACTTCCTTTACCCGATTGAGGTTCGGATAGGATTTTTTGGGTATGAAACTAACCAGTGACGGATGAAAGCTGTCATAGCTTTAGAACTCACAGATACCTTCGTTTTGACTGGTTATGGATCCCGTAACTCTAAACGAGCCAAGAGTTATGGCCCTCCGAATAATCGATATCCACAGGGTGCAACATCTACGGTGCAAGGTGCAACATCCGTCCAAAATGACGAAACTGTGTCGTACGACCTTTAGAAATGGGTGCATGGATTTGAAACGGTACAGTACCATGGTGCACCACTCTCCAGCGATGGTAAATCATTGACCAGCCACGAGGATCCCGTTTTTACAGAAAAAATCCACGTGACGAAAAAACGAAGGGTAAAAAACTTCCATGACCCGATTGAGGTTCAGATAGGATTTTTTGGGTATGAAACTAACAAGTGACGGCTGAAAGCCATCACTACTGTCGAAATCACAGATACCTTCGTTTTGACTGGTTATGGCTCCCGTAACTCTAAACGAGCCAGGAGTTATGGCCCTCGGAAGAATCGATTTCCACAGGGTGCAACATCTGCGGTGCAAGGTGCAACATCCGTCCAAAATGACAAAACAGTGTCGTACGACCTTTAGAAATGGTTGCACGGATTTGAAACGGTGCAGTACCATGGTGCACCACTCTCCAGCGATGGTAAATCATAGACCAGCCACGGGATCCCGTTTTACAGAAAAATCCACGTGACGAAAAAATGAAGAGAAAATCTTCCTTGACCCGATTGAGGTTCGGATAGGATTTTTTGGGTATGAAACTAACCAGTGACGGCTAAAATCCATCATAGCTGTAGAAATCATAGATACCTTCTTTTTAACTGGTTATGGCTCCCGTAACTCTAAACAAGCGAAGAGTTATGGCCCTTCGAAGAATCGATATCCACAGGGTGCAACATCTACGGTGCAAGGTGCAACATCCGTCCAAAATGACGAAACAGTGCCGTACGACCTTTAGAAATAAGTGCATGGATTTGAAACATTGCAGTACCATGGTGCACCACTCTCCAGCGATGGTAAATCATAGACCAGCCACGGGAATCCCGTTTTACAGAAAAAATCCACGTGACGAAAAAACGAAGGGTAAAAAACTTCCATGACCCGATTGAGGTTCAGATAGGATTTTTTGGGTATGAAGCTAACCAGTGACGACTGAAAGCTTCCATAGCTGTAGAACTCACAGATACCTTCGTTTTGACTTGTTATGACTCTCGTAACTCTAAACGAGCCAAGAGTAATGGCCCTCCGAAGAATCAATATCCACAGGGTGCAACATCTACGGTGCAAGGTGCAACATTCGTCTAAAATGACGAAACCGTGCCGTACGACCTTTATAAATAGGTGCATGGATTTGAAACGGTGCAGTACCATGGTGCACCACTCTCCAGCGATGGTAACTCATAGACCAGCCACGGGGATCCCGTTTTACAGAAAAAATCCGCGTGACGAAAAAACGAAGGGTAAAAAACTTCCTTGACCCGATTGTGGTTCGAATAGGATTTTTTGGATATGAAACTAACCAGTGACGGATGAAAGCTGTCATAGATTTAGAACTCACATATACCTTCATTTTGACTGGTTATGGCTCCCGTAACTCTAAACGAGCCAAGAGTTATGGCCCTCCGAATAATCGATATCCACAGGGTGCAACATCTACGGTGCAAGGTGCAACATCCGTCCAAAATGACGAAACCGTGCCGTACGACCTTTAAAAATGGGTGCATGGATTTGAAACGGTGCAGTACCATAGTGCACCACTCTCCAGCGATGGTAAATCATTGACCAGCCACGAGGATCCCGTTTTTACAGAAAAATTCCACGTGACGAAAAAACGAAGGGTAAAAAACTTCCATGACCCGATTGAGGTTCGGATAGGATTTTTTGGGTATGAAACTAACCAGTGACGGCTGAAAGCCATCATAACTGTAGAAATCACAGATACCTTCGTTTTGACTGGTTATGGCTCCCGTAACTCTAAACGAGCCAAGAGTTATGGCTCCCCGAAAGAATCGATTTGCACAGGGTGCAACATCCGTCCAAAATGACGAAACAGTGTCGTACGACCTTTAGAAATGGGTGCATGGATTTGAAACGATGCAGTACCATGGTGCACCACTCTCCAGCGATGGTAAATTACAGACCAGCCACGGGGATCCCGTTTTACAGAAAAAAATCCACGTGACGAAAAAATGAAGGGCAAAAAACTTCCTTGATCCGATTGAGGTTCGGATAGGAATTTTTGGGTATGAAACTAACCAGTGACGGCAGAAAGCTGCCATAGCTGTAGAACTCACAGATACCTTCGTTTGGACTGGTTATGGATCCCGTAACTCTAAACGAGCCAAGAGTTATGGCCCTCCGAAGAATCGATATTCACAAGGTGCAACATCTACGGTGCAAGGTGCAACATCCATCCAAAATGACGAAACAGTGTCGTACGACCTTTAGAAATGAGTGCATGGATTTGAAACATTGCAGTACCATGGTACACCACTCTCCGGCGATGGTAAATCATAGACCAGCCACGGGGATCCCGTTTTACAGAAAAAAATCCACATGACGAAAAAACGAAGAGTAAAAAACTTCCTTGACCCGATTGAGGTTCGGATAGGATTTTTTGGGTATGAAACTTACCAGTGACGGCTGAAAGTGGTCATAGCTGTAGAACTCACAGATACCTTCGTTTTGACTGGCTATGGCTCCCGTAACTCTAAACGAGCCAAGAGTTATGGCCCTCCGAATAATCGATATCCAAAGGGTGCAACATCTACGGTGCAAGGTGCAACATCCGTCCAAAATGACGAAACCGTGTCGTACGACCTTTAGAAATGGGTGCATGGATTTGAAACGGTGCAGTACCATGGTGCACCACTCTCCAGCAATGGTAAATCATTGACCAGCCACGGGGATTCCGTTTTTACAGAAAAAATCCACGTGACGAAAAAACGAAGGGTAAAATACTTCCATGACCCGATTGAGGTCGGATAGGATTTTTTGGGTATGAAACTAACCAGTGAAGGCTGAAAGCAGTCATAGCTGTAGAACTCGCAGATACCTTCGTTTTGACTGGTTATGGCTCCCGTAACTCTAAACGAGCCAAGAGTTATGGCCCCCGGAAGAATCGATATCCACTGGGTGCAACATCTGCGGTGCAAGGTGCAACATCCGTCCAAAATGACGAAACAGTGTCGTACGACCTTTAGAAATGAGTGCATGGATTTGAAACATTGCAGTACCATGGTGCACCACTCTCCAGCGATGGTAAATCATAGACCAGCCACGGGGATCCCGTTTTACAGAAAAAATTCACGTGACGAAAAAACGAAGGGTAAAAAATTTCCATGACCCGATTGAGGTTCGGATAGGATTTTTTGGGTATGAAACTAACCAGTGACGGCTGAAAGCTGTCATAGATGTAGAACTCACAAATATCTTCGTTTTGACTGGTTGTGGCTCCCGTAACTCTAAACGAGCCAAGAGTAATGGCCCTCCAAAGAATCGATATCCATAGGGTGCAACATCTACGGTGCAAGGTGCAACATCCGTCCAAAATGACAAAACCGTGTCGTACGACCTTTAGAAATGGGTCCATGGATTTGAAACGGAACATTACCATGGTGCACCACTCTCCAGCAATGGTAAATCATTGACCAGCCACGAGGATCCCGTTTTAACAGAAAAAATCCACGTGACGAAAAAACGAAGGGTAAAAAACTTCCATGACCCGATTGAGGTTGGGATAGGATTTTTTGGGTATGAAACTAACCAGTGACGGCTGAAAGCCATCATGACTGTAGAAATCACAGATACCTTCGTTTTGACTGGTTATGGCTCCCGTAACTCTAAACGAGCCAAGAGTTATGGCCCTCGAAAGAATCGATTTCCACAGGGTGCATCATCTGCGGTGCAAGGTGCAACATCCATCCAAAATGATGAAACAGTGTCGTACGACCTTTAGAAATTGGTGTATGGATTTGTAACGATGTAGTACCATGGTGCACCACTCTCCAGCGATGGTAAATCATAGACCAGCCACGGGAATCCCGTTTTACAGAAAAAAATCCACGTGACGAAGAAATGAAGGGTATAAAACTTCCTTGACCCGATTGAGGTTCGGATAGGAATTTTTGGGTATGAAACTAACCAGTGACGGCAGAAAGCTGCCATCGCTGTAGAACTCACAAATACCTTCGTTTGGACTGGTTATGGCTCGCGTAACTCTAAACGAGCCCAGAGTTATGGCCCTCCGAAGAATCGATATCCACAGGGTGCAACATCTACGGTGCAAGGTGCAACATCCGTCCAAAATGACGAACCAGTGTCGTACGACCTTTAGAAATGAGTGCATGGAATTGAAACATTGCAGTACCATGGTACACCACTCTCCAGTGATGGTAAATCATAGACCAACCACGGGGATCCCGTTTTACAGAAAAAATCCACGTGACGAAAAAACGAAGGGTAAAAAACTTCCTTGACCCGATTGAGGTTCGGACAGGATTTTTTGGGTATGAAACTAACCAGTGACGGCTGAAAGAGGTCATAGCTGTAGAACTCACAGATACCTTCGTTTTGACTGGTTATGGCTCCCGTAACTCTAAACGAGCCAAGAGTTATGGCCCTCCGAATAATCAATATCCATAGGGTGCAACATCTACGGTGCAAGGTGCAACGTCCGTCCAAAATGACGAAACCGTGCCGTACGACCTTTAGAAATGTGTGCATGAATTTGAAACGGTGCAGTACCGTGGTGCACCACTCTCCAGCAATGGTAAATCATTGACCAGCCACGGGGATCCCGTTTTTACAGAAAAAATCCACATGACGAAAAAACGAAGGGTAAAAAACTTCCTTGACCCGATTGAGGTTCGGATAGGAATTTTTGGGTATGAAACTAACCAGTGACGGAAGAAAGCTATCATAGCTGTAGAACTCACAGATACCTTCGTTTTGACTGGTTATGGCTCCCGTAACTCTAAACGAGCCTAGAGTTATGGCCCTCCGAATAATCGATATCCACAGGGTGCAACATCTACGGTGCAAGGTGCAACATCCGTCCAAAATGACGAAACAGTGTCGTACGACCTTTAGAAATGAGTGCATGGATTTGAAACATTGCAGTACCATGGTGCACCACTCTCCAGCTATGGTAAATGATAGACCAGCCACGGGGATCCCGTTTTACAGAAAAAATCCACGTGACGAAAAAAACGAAGGGTAAAAAACTTCCATGACCCGATTGAGGTTCGGATAGGATTTTTTGGGTATGAAACTAACCAGTGATGGCTGAAAGCCGTCATAGATGTAGAACTCACGAATACCTTCGTTTTGACTGGTTGTGGCTCCCGTAACTCTAAACGGGCCAAGAGTTATGGCCCTCCGAAGAATCGATATCCATAGGGTGCAACGTCTACGGTGCAAGGTGCAACATCCGTCCAAAATGACGAAATAGTGCGTACGACCTTTAGAAATGGGTGCATGGATTTGAAACGGTGCAGTACCATGGTGCACCACTCTCCAGCAATGGTAAATCATAGACCAGCCACGGGGATCCCGTTTTACAGAAAAAATCCACGTGACGAAAAAACGAAGGGTAAAAAACTTCCTTGACCCGATTGAGGTTCGGATAGGAATTTTTTGGTATGAAACTAACCAGTGGCGGAAGAAAGCTATCATAGCTATAGAATTCACAAATTCCTTTGTTTTGACTGGTTAAGGCTCCCGTAACTCTAAACGAGCCAAGAGTTATGGCCCTCCGAATAATCGATATCCACAGGGTGCAACATCTACGGTGCAAGGTGCAACATCTGTCCAAAATGACGAAACAGTGTCGTACGACCTTTAGAAATGAGTGCATGGATTTGAAACGTTGCAGTACCATGGTGCACCACTCTCCAGCTATGGTAAATCATAGACCAGCCACAGGGATCCCGTTTTATAGAAAAAAATCCACGTGACGAAAAAACGAAGGGTAAAAAACTTCCATGACCCGATTGAGGTTCGGATAGGATTTTTTGGGTATGAAACAAACCATTGATGGCTGAAAGCAGTCATAGATGTAGCACTCACAAATACCTTCGTTTTGACTGGTTGTGGCTCCCGTAACTCTAAACGAGCAAGAGTTATGGCCCTCCGAAGAATCGATATCCATAGGGTGCAACATCTACGGTGCAAGGTGCAACATCCGTCCAAAATGACGAAACAGTGCGTACGACCTTTAGAAATGGGTGCATGGATTTGAAACGGTGCAGTACCATGGTGCACCACTCTCCAGCAATGGTAAATCATAGACCAGCCACGGGGATCCCTTTTTACAGAAAAAATCCACGTGACGAAAAAACGAAGGGTAAAAAACTTCCATGACCCGATTGAGGTTCGGATAGGATTTTTTGGGTATGAAGCTAACCAGTGACGGCTGAAAGCTGCCATAGCTGTAGAACTCACAGATACCTTCGTTTTTACTTGTTATGGCTCCCGTAACTCTAAACGAGCCAAGAGTTATGGCCCTCCGAACAATCGATATCCACAGGGTGCAACACCTATGGTGTAAGGTGCAACATCCGTCCAAAATGACGAAACAGTGCCGTACGACCTTTAGAAATGGTTGCACGGATTTGAAACGGTGCAGTACCATGGTGCACCACTCTCTAGCGATGGTAAATCATAGACCAGCCACGGGATCGCGCTTTACAGAAAAAATCCACGTGACGAAAAAACGAAGGGAAAAATCTTCCTTGACCCGATTGAGGTTCGGATAGGATTTTTTGGTATGAAACTAACCAGTGACGGCTGAAATCCTCATAGCTGTAGAAATCACAGATACCTTCGTTTTGACTAGTTATGGCTCCCGTAACTCTAAACGAGCCAAGAGTTATGGCCCTCGGAAGAATCGATTTCCACAGGGTGCAACATCTGCGGTGCAAGGTGCAACATCCGTCCAAAATGACGAAACAGTGCCGTACGACCTTTAGAAATGAGTGCATGGATTTGAAACCTTGCAGTACCATGGTGCACCACTCTCCAGTGATGGTAAATCATAGACCAGCCACGGGGATCCCGTTTTACAGAAAAAATCCACGTGACGAAAAAACGAAGGGTAAAAAACTTCCATGACCCGATCGAGGTTCGGATAGGATTTTTTGGGTATGAAGCTAACCATTGACGGCTAAAAGCCGTCATAGCTGTAGAACTCACAGATACCTTCGTTTTGACTGGTTATGGCTCCCGTAACTCTAAACGAGCCAAGAGTTATGGCCCTCCGAAGAATCGATATCCACAGGGTGCAACATCTACGGTGCAAGGTGCAACATCCGTCCAAAATGACGAAACCGTGCCGTACGACCTTTAGAAATGGGTGCATGATTTGAAACGGTGTAGTACCATGGTGCACAACTCTCCAGCAATGGTAAATCATTGACCAGCCACGGGGATACCGTTTTTACGGAAAAAATCCACGTGACGAAAAAACGAAGGGTAAAATACTTCCATGACCCGATTGAGGTTCGGATAGGATTTTTTGGGTATGAAACTAACCAGTGACGGCTGAAAGCCGTCATAGCTGTAGAACTCACAGATTCCTTCGTTTTGACTGGTTATGGCTCCCGTAACTCTAAACGAGCCAAGAGTTGTGGCCCTCCGAAGAATCGATATCCACAGGGTGCAACATCTACGGTGCAAGGTGCAACATCCGTCCAAAATGACGAAACCGTGCCGTACGACCAATAGAAATGGGTGCATGGATTTGAAACGGTGCGGTACCATGGTGAACCACTCTCCAGCGTTGGTAACTCATAGACCAGCTACGGGGATCCCGTTTTACAGAAAAAATCCACGTGACGAAAAAACGAAGGGTAAAAAACTTCCTTGACCCGATTGAGATTCGTATAGGATTTTTTGGGTATGAAACTAACCAGTGACGGCTGAAAGCGGTCATAATTGTAGAACTCACAGATACCTTCGTTTTGACTGGTTATGGCTGCCGTAACTCTGAACAGCCAAGAGTTATGGCCCTCCGAATAATCGATATCCACAGGGTGCAACATCTACGGTGCAAGGTGCAACGTCCGTCCAAAATGACGAAACCGTGCCGTACGACCTTTAGAAATGGGTGCATGGATTTGAAACGGTGCAGTACCATGGTGCACCACTCTCTAGCAATGGTAAATCATTGACCAGCCACGGGGATCCCGTTTTTACAGAAAAAATCCACGTGACGAAAAAACGAAGGGTAAAAAACTTCCTTGACCCGATTGAGGTTCGGATAGGAATTTTTGGGTGTGAAACTAACCAGTGACGGAAGAAAGCTATCATAGCTGTAGAACTCACAGATACCTTCGTTTTGACTAGTTATGGCTCCCGTAACTCTAAACGAGCCAAGAGTTATGGCCCTCCGAATAATCGATATCCATAGGGTGCAACATCTACGGTGCAAGGTGCAATATCCGTCCAAAATGACGAAACCGTGCCGTACGACCTTTAGAAATGAGTGCATGGATTTGAAACATTGCAGTACCATGGTGCACCACTCTCCAGCTATGGTAGATCATAGACCAGCCAAGGGGATCCCGTTTTACAGAAAAAATCCACGTGACGAAAAAACGAAGGGTAAAAAACTTCCATGACCCGATTGAGGTTCGGATAGGATTTTTTGGGTATGAAACTAACCAGTGACAGCTAAAAGCTATCATAGATGTAGAACTCACAAATACCTTCGTTTTGACTGGTTGTGGCTCCCGTAACTCTAAACGAGCCAAGAGTTTGGCCCTCCGAAGAATCGATATGCATAGGGTGCAACATCTACGGTGCAAGGTGCAACATCTGTCCAAAATGACGAAACAGTGCGTACGACCTTTAGAAATGGGTGCATGGATTTGAAACGGTGCAGTACCATGGTGCACCACTCTCCAGCGATGGTAAATCATAGACCAGCCATGGGGATCCCGTTTTACAGAAAAAATCCACGTGACGAAAAAACGAAGGGTAAAAAACTTCCTTGACCCGATTGAGGTTTGGATAGGATTTTTTGGGTATGAAACTAACCAGTGACGGCTGAAAGCCGTCATAGCTATAGAACTCACAGATACCTTCGTTTTGACTTGTTATGGCTCCCGTAACTCTAAACGAGCCAAGAGTTATGGCACTCCGAAGAATCGATATCCACAGGGTGCAACATCTATGGTGCAAGGTGCAACATCTGTCCAAAATGACGAAACAGTGTCGTACGACCTTTAGAAATGGTTGCATGGATTTGAAACGATGCAGTACCATGGTGCACCACTCTCTAACGATGGTAAATCATAGACCAGCCACGGGGATCCCGTTTTACAGAAAAAATCCACGTGACGAAAAAACGAAGGGTAAAAAACTTCCATGACCCGATTGAGGTTCGGATAGGAATTTTTGGGTATGAAACTAACCAGCGAAGGCTGAAAGCTGCCATAGCTGTAGAACTCATAGACACCTTCGTTTTGACTGGTTATGGCTCCCGTAACTCTAAACGAGCCAAGAGTTATGGCCCTCTGAAGAATCGATATCCATAGTGTGCAACATCTACGGTGCAAGGTGCAACATCCGTCCAAAATGACGAAACAGTGCCGTACGACCATTAGAAATGAGTGCATGGATTTGAAACATTGCAGTACCATGGTGCACCACTCTCCAGTGATGGTAAATCATAGACCAGCCACGGGGATCCCGTTTTACAGAAAAAATCCACGTGACGAAAAAACGAAGGGTAAAAAACTTCCTTGACCCGATTGAGGTTCAGATAGGAATTGTTGGGTATGAAACTAACCAGTGACGGCTGAAAGCTGCCATAGGTGTAGAACTCACAGATACCTTCGTTTTGACTGGTTATGGATCCCGTAACTCTAAACGAGACAAGAGTTATGGCCCTCCGAAGAATCGATATCCACAGTGTGCAACATCTACAGTGCAAGGTGCAACATCTGTCCAAAATGACGAAACAGTGTCGTACGACCTTTAGAAATGGGTGCATGGATTTGAAACGGTGCAGTACCATGGTGCACCACTCTCCAGCGATGGTATATCATAGACCAGCCACGGGGATCCCATTTTACAGAAAAAATCTAAGTGACGAAAAAACGAAGGGTTAAAAACTTCCCTGACCCGATTGAGGTTCAGATAGGAATTTTTCGGTATGAAACTAAACAGTGACGGCAGAAAGCTGCAATAGCTGTAGAACTCACAGATACCTTCATTTTGACTGGTTATGGCTCCCCTAACTCTAAACGAGCCAAGAGTTATGGCCCTCCGAAGAATCGATATCCACTAGGTGCAACATCTACGGTGCAAGGTGCAACATCCGTCCAAAATGACGAAACAGTGCCGTACGTCCTTTAGAAATGAGTGCATGGATTTGAAACATTGCAGTACCATGGTGCACCACTCTCCAGCGATGGTAAATCATAGACCAGCCACGGGGATCCCGTTTTACCGAAAAAATCCACGTGACGAAAAAACTAAGGGTAAAAAACTTCCTTGACCCGATTGAGGTTCGGATAGGATTTTTTGGGTACGAAACTAACCAGTGACAGCTGAAAGCTGTCATAGCTGTAGTACTCACAGATACCTTTGTTTTGACTGGTTATGGATCCCGTAACTCTAAACGAGCCAAGAGTTATGGCCCTCCGAAGAATCGATATCCACAGGGTGCAACATCTACGGTGCAAGGTGCAACATCCGTCCAAAATAACGAAACCGTGCCGTACGACCTTTAGAAATGGGAGCATGGATTTGAAACGGTGTAGTACCATGGGGAACCACTCTCCAGCGATGGTAACTCATAGACCAGCCACGGGGATCCCGTTTTACAGAAAAAATCCACGCGACGAAAAAACGAAGGGTAAAATACTTCCTTGACCCGATTGAGGTTCGGATAGGATTTTTTGGGTATGAAACTAACCAATGACGGCTGAAATCCGTCATAGCTGTAGAAATCACAGATACCTTCGTTTTGACTGGTTATGGCTCCCGTAACTCTAAACGAGCCAAGAGTTATGGCCCTCGGAAGAATCGATTTCCACAGGGTGCAACATCTGCGGTGCAAGGTGCAACATCTGTCCAAAATGACGAAACAGTGCTGTACGACCTTTAGAAAGGGTTGCATGGATTTAAAACGGTGTAGTACCATGGCGCACCACTCTCCAGCGATGGTAAATCATAGACCAGCCACGGGATGCCGTTTTACAGAAAAAATCCACGTGACGAAAAAACGAAGGGTAAAAATCTTCCTAGACCCGATTGAGGTTCGGATAGGATTTTTGGGTATGAAACTAACCAGTGACGGCTTAAAGCTGTCATAACTGTAGAACACACAGAAACCTTCGTTTGACAGGTAATGGATCCCGTAACTCTAAACGAGCCAAGAGTTATGGCCCTCCGAATAATCGATATCCACAGGGTGCAACATCTACGGTGCAAGGTGCAACATCCGTCCAAAATGACGAAACCGTGCCATACGACCTTTAGAAATGGGTGTTTGGATTTGAAATGGTGCAGTACCATGGTGCACCACTCTACAGCGATGGTAAATCATTGACCAGCCACGGGGATCCCGTTTTATTGAAAAAATCCAGGTGACGAAAAAACGAAGGGTAAAAAACTTCCATGACCCGATTGATGTTCGGATATGATTTTTTGGGTATGAAACTAACCAGTGACGGCTGAAAGCTGTCATAGCTATAGAACTCACAGATACCTTCGTTTTGACTGGTTGTGGCTCCCGTAACTCTAAACGAGCCAAGAGTTATGGCCCTCCGAAGAATCGATATCCACAGGGTGCAACATCTACGGTGCAAGGTGCAACATCCGTCCAAAATGACGAAACCGTGTCGTACGACCTTTAGAAATGGGAGCATGGATTTGAAACGGTGCAGTACCATGGTGAACCACTCTCCAGCGATGGTAACTCATAGAACAGCTGTAACGACCCGTATTTTACGTATCGATGGATCGTAGAATTTACAGGTCGTTAGTGTTGTTTGTGGTGTTCCTAGCCTGAGTCGTATTGGGAGATAACTCGTGTGTTAAGTGATGAGTCGTGACCGACTCATAGAGGGCCGACTCATAGTTAGGTCGTGTACGAGATACGACTCATAGGTTAGGTGTTTAAGTCGTTTGACCGAGTCATAGGAGTAACCGACTCATAAGGGTTAACGAGTTACGACTCAAGACTGGGACGAGTTAGTAGATGGGACCGGGTTAAGCTCTTCACCGACTTATGGGCTAGCGAGTCAACGGTATATGTGAGTTAACGAGTTAGTGTGTGGAGCGACTTAAGGGGATAAGCCGTAGGCGAGTCAAGGTGGTGAACGACTCATAGGACAACCGACTCATGGTAGTAGCCGACTTAAGGCTTAGACGACTTAAGGTCGTAGCGGCTTATAGGGGTTAACGGTTTATAGGATCTAAGGCTTAAGTCGTACACGGCTTATGGTGGTAGGGTGTATAATTGAGTCGTTAGGGACGACTCATGGGATGAGTCGTGAGTCGTCACAGGTTGAGTCGTGTCAAAGCATGAGCCGTTGAGTCGCGTGAGTCGTTAGAAGGCTTGTATCTTAGGGCGTGTATGCTTTGAGTCGTATACGAGTTAGGGTGTTGAGTCGGCTAAGAGATGAGTCGTTGAGGTTGTTGAGTCGTAGGTCGCGGGTCTGATCTGAAGTGTGTTGTTTTTGAGGTGTGTTGGGTGATTTGGTGAGTGGTGGTTATCTCTCACGCGGACCCAGAGGAGTATATTGGATCGGTGGCTTGTTTATGTGTTTAAGATAGTGTTTTCTCGCATTTTCCTAAAGTCTGCATGTAGATCCATCATTTTTGAAGATGTTTACTTATGCAAGTTTATTTAACAAGTGTTAGAGACAAAACCCATGATTTATATTTGATAGATCTATGCTAAAAACCTATGAATCATGCATGTTGGACTTTTGCTCATTTATTTACGAAATTGCCATTATACTTGATATTGCTTGTTAGATCTTGTTTGAATGCTTGATTGGTTGTATTAATGATTGATTATGTGAATGTATGATAGATTTGATTGCTCCAAGTTAGCTTGTAGTTGATTTGGAACAAGATGGTTCGAGATGATTCAAAAGCTAAGTGGAAAGGCTCTTGAATGGTGGAAGCTGCCTGTAGCATATGAAGCGGATGTGGAAGCTCATATGGATGGATTCGATGACAATGGTCTTTGCCATGATGCGAGGAAGCAAAGCATGAGATCGAGATGGAACTTTGCTATGGTGCGATGAAGCAAAGTGTGATGTTAAGATGGGACGGGTCATAATGACGTTCCAAGATGAGAGACTTTGCTATGATGTGATGAGGCAAGACATATGTTGTGATGGGACGGGTCACGATGACGTTCCAAGCACGGGTCATGACGACGTGCAAAGTTATAACTCGGTGATGCGGTCCGGGTTGGGGTGGATAATGGTTAGCTTGAGAGGCGCTTGAGCTAGTATGGAAATAGTCGTCGAGGAGGATGACTAGGAGGCTAAGATCTCATCGTTGTTGAAGGTTCTAGCATACTCAAAGCAAGGGTACGTTGGAACGGGTCACGATGACGTTCCAGGCACGGGTCACGATGACGTGCTAGTACTCTGGGCTGATGCGTTCGGCTTAGGCACGGGTCACGATGACGTGCGGAGTTATGTCTAGACCGGGGTTACCATTAGCCCTTGACGAGTGGTCATTCAACTAACGGTGAAATCAAGGCAAAGATAACAGTGATAGCCAGAGTCATGGATGTTTGGTTGTATTATCATTCGGTCTCAAGAGCGGTGTTTTCTGGGTGCTTATCTGATCTTGGTTTAGGCCTTGGGGGTTTGTATTTGGAAAACATCGTCCTTGACTCGAGTGATTATTGCTTTATTTTAATTACCTGCTATGCTATGATTGCTTTTCTTTAGTGTGTGTCTGGGAGGCTATCACTGTAGAAAGAGGTGGAGTGGGATGGTTTGGTTCCTATTCCTTTTATCCCTTATGTTCTTTTGGTATGTTTGATAGTTAATTTACTGCTCACTAAGACTTTGTCTGACTCAAGGATTTATGTCTCCTCTTATTACCTTGGGCTGTTCATCCATGTTGGGATGGGCAGACTAGGTAGCAGGTGGCAGGTGCTGTGCTTAGAGTTCTCCGCCGATGGTGACAAAGACGAGCATGAGGCTATGCATATTATTTCTTATATGTACTGGGTATCCGCTGCTGTATTTGATGAGTGTTTTGTAGTGAGGTCTTGATGTATGGATTTATTGAGATGATTGTATAAAACTACTGTGATGTATATATGATGATTTTCTGTTATGAGGCTTCACTATATATTTCTCTATTGTACTTTATCCATGCGCTGTGAGCTACGATAGAGATTCTGCGATTTTATTTTACCCTGACTATCGTCCATGGCTGCCTTGCACACCTTTCAGCGCACTTTTCCCTTGTTTTGGTGCGGGAGTCATGGGCGGTCGTCACATTTGGTATCAAAGCTTTGGTTAATCGATTTTAGCCAATGCTCGCTGACGTAACTACGTAAGAGAGACGTAATTGTATTTTGATGGATGATTACTATATATAGTATAGTAGTTTAGAAGGATTTGAACTCCTTATGCAGTTGTTTCTTAAGGTGTTCTAATCATTCTTTTTACAGATATTAAGAATGAGTCGAAGTGAGAGACAAGCTGCGAGGGATAGTCGAGCTGCTAGGGAAGCTGTTGATTATGGAGCTATGTTTGAAGCTATGATGACTTCTATCATGAGGAGGGTACCAGCTTCAGGATCTTCTATGGATGTGGGAGTTCAAGTCCAAGCTCCAAGACCAGTGGATTTTGCTAAGCTTTGCAAAGATTATACTTCTCTTGGAGGAAAAACTTTCTTGGGGACAGAGTCGACTATTGAGGTACAGAGATGGATTGATGCTTGCCGAAGGATTTTTGGTGATTTGGGAATTGATGATGCAACTAAGAGGAAGCTTGCATCGAGACAGCTTCAGGGAAGAGCTGCTGATTTGTGGAATTCTATCACCATAGATACACCAGAAGAAGAGATTACTTGGGAGCAATTCCAAGTTAGATTTGAAGCCAAGTTCATCTCCACTGTTCAGAAGTCTGCTTTGTTCAAAAGGTTTGTAGAGCTCAAGCAAGGAGGGAGGCCTGTTCTTGAGTATATTTCGGAGTTCGAAGCTTTGTCTAAGTATGCCAGATCATATATTGATTCTCCCTACCAGAAGAACGAGAAATTTGTGACTGGTCTGGATGCTTATCTTGGAAGGCAGTTAGTGGATCATCTGGACGATCCATTTGAGAAGCTTGTGGAGAAAGCTTTGAGGCATGAGAGTTTGTTCCCCAGGGAAAGTTCTGTTGTTGCTGTAACCAGGGAAGGATCTAAACCACAGCAGAATGGTAATAAGAAGAGGAAGCAGCAACAGCAGAAAGGTAAGGATGGCCAGAAGAAGCCAAAGGGCGAAGTGACCTGCTATAACTGCCGACAGAAGGGTCATCTCTCCCGGGATTGTAAGAATCCGAAGGTGCAGTTGAAGTGCCACAACTGTGATAAGCTGGGACACATCAAGAAGGACTGTCCAGAGCCGAGGAAAGATAGGCAGGTTGTGCAAGCTTATGCTTTGGAAGCTGTGCCGTCATCTTCAAGAGTTCCTACTGCTGAAGAGAAGGGGAAGAGTGTGGTGGTTCAAGGTACTCTTTCCATTTGTGGTGTTCCAGTTAGAGTGTTGTTTGATACTGGAGCGTCGCATTCTTTTGTTTGTGATGATTTGGTAGGCCGGTTATGTTTGAAACCGGATATTGTTGATAGGCCATTGGTTGTGACTAATCCAGTTGGGGGTTCGTCATGTTTGTGTATGATATGCCGTGGTCTAGTTGTGTCGAGTCATGATTGCTCGTTTGTTTGTGATTGCTTTGTTCTGAACTTTGCGGGGTTCGGAATTATTTTGGGTATGGACTGGCTTAGGAAGTATGCGGCTAGGATTGATTGTGAGAGGCTGGAGGTGACAGTCGGGAATGTGGATGGGCGAAAGGTTGTGATACGATGTAAGCATGAAGAAGGCGTCTTCATGAGCTTCATGTATTCGCTGGTTGTTCCACGGGATGGACTGTCATCAGTGCCTACTGTGAATGGATTTGAGGACGTCTTTGACGAAGTCAAAGGGTTGCCGCCGCATAGGGAGATCGAGTTTCGTATCGATCTAGTTGAGGGAGCAAGACCTGTTGTGATGCCTCTTAGGCGGATGGCACCGAGGGAGCAGCAAGAGCTGAAGGTTCAAGTTGATGACCTTTTGCGGAAAGGATTCATTCGGAGAAGTGTGTCCGAATGGGGTGCGCCAGTTGTGTTCGCAACCAAAGCGGATGGATCGTTAAGGTTGTGTGTTGATTATCGTGAGCTGAATAAGGTGACTAAGAAGAACAAGTATCCATTGCCGAGAATAGATGACTTGTTTGATCAGCTTCACGAGGCTAAGGTGTTTTCTCAGATGGATTTAGCAACGGGATTTCACCAGTTGAGAGTGGCGAAGGATAGTGTGCCGAAGACTGCTTTCAGGACACCATCCGTGTTTTATGAGTGGCTGGTAATGCCGTTTGGATTGACTAACGCACCAGCATATTTTGTGGATCTTATGAATAGAGTGTTCAGAGATCAGTTGAATAAGTTCGTGCTTGTGTTCGTGGATGATATTTTGGTTTATTCCAGAACTGAGGAAGAGCACAAGACGCACTTGAGGATTGTTTTGGAAATCTTGCGGAAACATCAGCTGAAGGCTAAGTTTTCGAAGTGTCACTTCTGGAAGAGGGAAGTGAGATTCTTAGGCCATGTGATTTCTGGAAATGGAATAGCGGTTGATCCCGCTAAGGTGGCAGCAATCCAGGATTGGATTAGACCTAAGAATGCATCTGATGTAAGAAGTTTTCTTGGATTAGCAGGGTATTATCGTCGGTTTATCAAAGACTTTTCCAAGATAGCTGCACCGTTAACAGGATTGACGAAGAAGAACCAAGTGTTCAGATGGGATGATAAGTGTGAGCAAGCTTTCATAATCCTGAAAGAGCGACTGACGAGTGCTCCTGTTTTGACTATTCCAAGTGGGAATGATGAGATGGTGGTTTACACCGATGCATGTGGCACTGGACTTGGAGCAGTGCTAATGCAGAAGGATAAAGTTGTTGCATATGCTAGTCGACAACTGAAGCCGCATGAAAGGAATTATCCGACTCATGATTTGGAGTTAGCGGCGATTGTGTTTGCTTTGAAGATGTGGAGACACTATCTATTGGGAGTTAGATTCGAGTTGTTTACAGATCATAAGTCGTTGAAGTATCTGTTCTCCCAAAAGGATTTGAATCTTCGACAGCAACGGTGGCTAGAGTTCCTAGCATCTTATGATTTTGGTATAGCCTATACTCCGGGAAAAGGTAACGCAGTGGCTGATGCGTTAAGTCGAAGACATGCAGGGTTGGGAGCCATGTTTTCGGAGTGGAAGAGTCTCGCGTATTTGGCTGAGTTTGATTTCAGGCCTAGATGTGAATTGGAACCTGAGATGTTGGCAAACTTATCGATAAGGCCTACTCTTGTGGAAAGGATTGGTGAGAGCCAAAGGCGAGACGATAAGCTTGTCAAGATTATTCGAGACTTGGAATCTGGATTGGAACCAGAGAAGGATAAAGGATTCGAGGTCGATCGAGAGGGTTGGCTTCGAAAGCAAGGACGATTGCTTGTTCCCGATGTAGATGGATTGAGAGATGAAGTTCTGAGGGAAAGTCATCACTCGAAGTTGACAATTCATCCAGGTGGAAATAAGATGTATCGGGATATGAAGAGAACTTATTACTGGGAAGGTATGAAGAAAGATGTTGGAAGTTTTATTTCCAAGTGTATGAACTGCCAGTTGGTGAAAGCTGAGCAGAAGAAGCCCAGTGGACTGCTTCAGCCATTAGAGGTTCCTACGTGGAAGTGGGAGCAAGTGTCGATGGATTTTATCGATGGTCTACCTAGGACAAGAGCAGGGAATGAAGGGATTTGGGTCATAATAGATCGTTTGACTAAGAGTGCAAGGTTCATTCCTGTTCGATCGACTAGGACTGCATCGAAGTTGGCTGAGCTGTATGTGAAGTGGATTGTTCGATTCCATGGTGTTCCGAAGAGTATAGTGAGCGATCGAGACCCATTGTTCACTAGTAGATTTTGGAAGAGCTTCCAGGAAGTTTTGGGAACCGAGTTGTGTTTGAGTACAGCTTATCACCCTCAAACAGATGGTCAGACTGAGAGAGTCAACCGAGTGATGGAGGATCTCCTTAGAGCATGTGTTTTGGACTTCGGAGGATCATGGGAAGATCACCTTCATTTGGTGGAGTTTGCATATAATAACAGTTATCAGTCGAGTATTGGTATGGCACCATATGAGGCATTATATGGAAGACCGTGTAACTCTCCGACATGTTGGTTGGAAACTGGATAAAAGCTGATGCTTGGGCCAGAGATGATTCGACAGACCTCGGATTGTATAGAGATCATTCGGCAAAGAATGAAGGCAGCCCAAGATCGTCAGAAGAGTTATGCCGACAATCGTCGAAAGGATTTGGAATTCGACGTGGGCGATATGGTTTTTGTGAAGATTTCCCCATTGAAGAATGTTATTAGATTCGGGAAGAAAGGAAAGTTGACTCCAAGATTTGTTGGACCATTCCCGATTATCGAGCGTATTGGAAAGCTCGCTTATAGATTGGAGTTACCGGAAAAGATGGCGGGTGTGCACAATGTTTTTCATGTGTCTTATCTACGGAAGTATGTGCATGACCCTACTACGGTGGTTTCTGCTGATAGCTGTGAAGACTTAGAGGTTGATCCTGTGGTTACGAGAACTCGTAAGCCGCTTCGTATTGTTGAAACCGATACGAAATAGCTTAGGAGGAAGACGATTACGTTGCTCAAGGTACAATGGAGTGATGATGTTAACGACTGTACATGGGAGGAGGAAGAGAGGATGAAGGCAGCTCATCCCGGACTCTTCGAGGTATGACCCTAAAGTGTCGTGACATCTCATGAATTTGTAGCTTGTTCTAAGTCTTAGAATTCTGCATGCTAGGTTAGAATTGGATGCATGGTTTGTTGATTGCTATGGATGGTAGGCATGCGGAATAATTGGAATTGCTGTTGTTTGCTTGGAATTTCGGGGGCGAAATTCCTAAAGGGGAGAGAATGTAACGACCCGTATTTTACGTATCGATGGATCGTAGAATTTACAGGTCGTTAGTGTTGTTTGTGGTGTTCCTAGCCTGAGTCGTATTGGGAGATAACTCGTGTGTTAAGTGATGAGTCGTGACCGACTCATAGAGGGCCGACTCATAGTTAGGTCGTGTACGAGATACGACTCGTAGGTTAGGTGTTTAAGTCGTTTGACCGAGTCATAGGAGTAACCGACTCATAAGGGTTAACGAGTTACGACTCAAGACTGGGACGAGTTAGTAGATGGGACCGGGTTAAGCTCTTCACCGACTTATGGGCTAGCGAGTCAACGGTATATGTGAGTTAACGAGTTAGTGTGTGGAGCGACTTAAGGGGATAAGCCGTAGGCGAGTCAAGGTGGTGAGCGACTCATAGGACAACCGACTCATGGTAGTAGCCGACTTAAGGCTTAGACGACTTAAGGTTGTAGCGGCTTATAGGGGTTAACGGTTTATAGGATCTAAGGCTTAAGTCGTACACGGCTTATGGTGGTAGGGTGTATAATTGAGTCGTTAGGGACGACTCATGGGATGAGTCGTGAGTCGTCACAGGTTGAGTCGTGTCAAAGCATGAGCCGTTGAGTCGCGTGAGTCGTTAGAAGGCTTGTATCTTAGGGCGTGTATGCTTTGAGTCGTATACGAGTTAGGGTGTTGAGTCGGCTAAGAGATGAGTCGTTGAGGTTGTTGAGTCGTAGGTCGCGGGTCTGATGAGTCGGCAACGACTCATGGGCGGACGACTCATGGGGTGTTCAGCCTATAAATAGAGGGGTTCGGCTCACTTTTTGGCACCGGTTTTTGAAGCGACGAAGTGCTGCCATTTTGAAGACTTGTCTACAACATTTCTTCATCTTCTTTTCTCCATTCTAATCTAGATCTAACATCCATCCAAGATCGAAGATCGAGATCGAAGATCCAAGTGCCAAAGTTGAAGATCTTCATCCGTTCGAGCTAGATTTCATCGTTTGAAGCGAGATATTGCCGGATCAAACCTTGATCTCCGCTGTCCAGATCTGAAGTGTGTTGTTTTTGAGGTGTTTTGGGTGATTTGGTGAGTGGTGGTTATCTCTCACGCGGACCCAGAGGAGTATATTGGATCGGTGGCTTGTTTATGTGTTTAAGATAGTGTTTTCTCGCATTTTCCTAAAGTCTGCATGTAGATCCATCATTTTTGAAGATGTTTACTTATGCAAGTTTATTTAACAAGTGTTAGAGACAAAACCCATGTTTTATATTTGATAGATCTATGCTAAAAACCTATGAATCATGCATGTTGGACTTTTGCTCATTTATTTACGAAATTGCCATTATACTTGATATTGCTTGTTAGATCTTGTTTGAATGCTTGATTGGTTGTATTAATGATTGATTATGTGAATGTATGATAGATTTGATTGCTCCAAGTTAGCTTGTAGTTGATTTGGAACAAGATGGTTCGAGATGATTCAAAAGCTAAGTGGAAAGGCTCTTGAATGGTGGAAGCTGCCTGTAGCATATGAAGCGGATGTGGAAGCTCATATGGATGGATTCGATGACAATGGTCTTTGCCATGATGCGAGGAAGCAAAGCATGAGATCGAGATGGAACTTTGCTATGGTGCGATGAAGCAAAGTGTGATGTTAAGATAGGACGGGTCATGATGACGTTCCAAGATGAGAGACTTTGCTATGATGTGATGAGGCAAGACATATGTTGTGATGGGACGGGTCACGATGACGTTCCAAGCACGGGTCATGACGACGTGCAAAGTTATAACTCGGTGATGCGGTCCGGGTTGGGGTGGATAATGGTTAGCTTGAGAGGCGCTTGAGCTAGTATGGAAATAGTCGTCGAGGAGGATGACTAGGAGGCTAAGATCTCATCGTTGTTGAAGGTTCTAGCATACTCAAAGCAAGGGTACGTTGGAACGGGTCACGATGACGTTCCAGGCACGGGTCACGATGACGTGCTAGTACTCTGGGCTGATGCGTTCGGCTTAGGCACGGGTCACGATGACGTGCGGAGTTATGTCTAGACCGGGGTTACCATTAGCCCTTGACGAGTGGTCATTCAACTAACGGTGAAATCAAGGCAAAGATAACAGTGATAGCCAGAGTCATGGATGTTTGGTTGTATTATCATTCGGTCTCAAGAGCGGTGTTTTCTGGGTGCTTATCTGATCTTGGTTTAGGCCTTGGGGGTTTGTATTTGGAAAACATCGTCCTTGACTCGAGTGATTATTGCTTTATTTTAATTACCTGCTATGCTATGATTGCTTTTCTTTAGTGTGTGTCTGGGAGGCTATCACTGTAGAAAGAGGTGGAGTGGGATGGTTTGGTTCCTATTCCTTTTATCCCTTATGTTCTTTTGGTATGTTTGATAGTTAATTTACTGCTCACTAAGACTTTGTCTGACTCAAGGTTTTATGTCTCCTCTTATTACCTTGGGCTGTTCATCCATGTTGGGATGGGCAGACTAGGTAGCAGGTGGCAGGTGCTGTGCTTAGAGTTCTCCGCTGATGGTGACAAAGACGAGCAGGAGGCTATGCATATTATTTCTTATATGTACTAGGTATCCGCTGCTGTATTTGATGAGTGTTTTGTAGTGAGGTCTTGATGTATGGATTTATTGAGATGATTGTATAAAACTACTATGATGTATATATGATGATTTTCTGTTATGAGGCTTCACTATATATTTCTCTATTGTACTTTATCCATGCGCTGTGAGCTACGATAGAGATTCTGCGATTTTATTTTACCCTGACTATCGTCCATGGCTGCCTTGCACACCTTTCAGCGCACTTTTCCCTTGTTTTGGTGCGGGAGTCATGGGCGGTCGTCACACCAGCCACGGGGATCCCGTTTTACAGAAAAAATCCACGCGACGAAAAAACGAAGGGTAAAATACTTCCTTGACCCGATTGAGGTTCGGATAGGATTTTTTGGGTATGAAACTAACCAGTGACGGCTGAAATCCGTCATAGCTGTAGAAATCACAGATACCTTCATTTTGACTGGTTATGGCTCCCGTAACTCTGAACGAGCCAACAGTTATGGCCCTCGGAAGAATCGATTTCCACAGGGTGCAACATCTGCGGTGCAAGGTGCAACATCCGTCCAAAATGACGAAACAGTGCTGTACGACCTTTAGAAATGGTTGCACGGATTTGAAACGGTTCAGTACCATGGTGCACCACTCTCCAGCGATGGTAAATCATAGACCAGCCACGGGATCCCGTTTTACAGAAAAAATCAACGTGACGAAAAAACGAAGGGTAAAAATCTTCCTAGACTCGATTGAGGCTCGGATAGGATTTTTCGGGTATGAAACTAACCAGTGACGGCTTAAAGTTGTCATAACTGTAGAACACACAGATACCTTCGTTTGACAGGTAATGGATCCCATAACTCTAAACGAGCCAAGAGTTATGGCCCTCCGAATAATCGATATCCACAGGGTGCAACATCTACGGTGCAAGGTGCAACATCCGTCCAAAATGACGAAACCGTGCCATACGACCTTTAGAAATGGGTGCATGGATTTGAAACGGTGCAGTACCATGGTGCACCACTCTCCAGCGATGGTAAATCATTGACCAGCCACGGGGATGCGGTTTTATAGAAAAAATCCACGTGACGAAAAACGAAGGGTAAAAAACTTCCATGACCCGATTGAGGTTCGGATAGGATTTTTTGGGTATGAAACTAACCAGTGACGGCTGAAAGCTGTCATGGATGTAGAACTCACAGATACCTTCGTTTTGACTAGTTATAGCTCCCGCAACTCTAAACGAGCCAAGAGTTATGGCCCTTCGAACAATCGATATCCATAGGGTGCAACGTCTACGGTGCAAGGTGCAACATCCGTCCAAAATGATGAATCAGTGTTGTACGACCTTTAGAAATGGTTGCACGGATTTGAAACGGTGCAGTACCATGGTGCACCACTCTCCAGCGATGGTAAATCATAGACCAGCCACGGGATCCCGTTTTACAAAAAAATCCACGTGACGAAAAAACGAAGGGTAAAAATCTTCCTAGACCCGATTGAGGTTCGGATAGGATTTTTTGGGTATGAAACTAACCAGTGACGGCTTAAAGCTGTCATAGCTGTAGAACACATAGATACCTTCGTTTGACAGGTAATGGATCCCGTAACTCTAAATGAGCCAAGAGTTATGGCCCTCCGAATAATCGATATCCACAGGGTGCAACATCTACGGTGCAAGGTGCAACATCCGTCCAAAATGACGAAACCGTGCCATACGACCTTTAGAAATGGGTGCATGGATTTGAAACCGTGCAGTACCATGGTGCACCACTCTACAGCGATGGTATATCATTGACCAGCCACGGGGATCCCGTTTTATAGAAAAAATCCACGTGACGAAAAAATGAATGGTAAAAAACTTCCATGACCCGATTGAGGTTCGGATAGGAATTTTTTGGTATGAAACTAACCAGTGACGGCTGAAAGCTGTCAAAGCTGTAGAACTCACAGATACCTTTGTTTTCACTAGTTATGGCTCCCATAACTCTAAACGAGCCAAGAGTTATGGCCCTCCGAAGAATCGATATCCATAGGGTGCAACATCTACGGTGCAAGGTGCAACATCCGTCCAAAATGTCGAAACCGTGCCGTACGACCTTTAGAAATGGATGCATGGATTTGAAACGGTGCAGTACCATGGTGCACCACTCTTCAGCGATGGTAAATCGTTGACCAGCCACGGGGATCCCGTTTTTATAGAAAAAATCCACGTGAGGAAAAAACGAAGGGTAAAAAACTTCCATGACCCGATTGAGGTTCGGATAGGATTTTTTGGGTATGAAACTAACCAGTGACGGCTGAAAGCCGTAATAGCTGTAGAACTCACAGACACCTTCGTTTTCACTGGTTATGGCTCCCGTAACTCTAAACGAGCCAAGAGTTATGGCCCTCCGAAGAATCGATTTCCACAGTGTGCAACTTCTGCGGTGCAAGGTGCAACATCTGTCCAAAATGATGAAACCGTGTCGTACGACCTTTAGAAATGGGTGCATGGATTTGAAACGGTGCAGTACCATGGTGCACCACTCTCCAGCGATGGTAAATCATTGACCAGACACGGGGATCCCGTTTTTACAGAAAAAATCCACGTGAGGAAAAAACGAAGGGTAAAAAACTTCCATGACCCGATTGTGGTTCGGATAGGATTTTTTGGGTATGAAACTAACCAGTGACGGCTGAAAGCTGTCATAGCTGTAGAACTCACAGATACCTTCGTTTTGACTAGTTATGGCTCCCGTAACTCTAAACGAGCCAAGAGTTATGGCCCTCCGAATAATCGATATCCATAGGGTGCAACATCTACGGTGCATGGTGCAACATCCGTCCAAAATGACAAAACCGTGCCGTACGACCTTTAGAAATGGGTGCAAGGATTTGAAATGGTGCAGTACCATGGTGCACCACTCTCCAGCGATGGTAAATCATTGATCAGCCACGGGGATCCCGTTTTACAGAAAAAATCCACGAGACGAAAAAACGAAGGGTAAAAAACTTCCATGACCCGATTGAGGTTCGGATAGGATTTTTTGCGTATGAAACTAACCAGTGACGGCTGAAAGCTGTCATAGCTGTAGAACTCACAGATATCTTTGTTTTGACTTGTTATGGCTCCCGTAAATCTATACGAGCCAAGAGTTATGGCCCTCCGAACAATCGATATCCATAGGGTGCAACGTCTACGGTGCAAGGTGCAACATCCATCCAAAATGACGAAACAGTATCGTACGACCTTTAGAAATGGTTGCACGGATTTGAAACGGTGCAGTACCATGGTGCACCACTCTCCAGCGATGGTAAATCATAGACCAGCGACGGGATCCCGTTTTACAGAAAAAAATCCACGTGATGAAAAAACGAAGGGTAAAAATCTTCCTTGACCCTATTGAGGTTCGGATATGATTTTTTGGGTATGAAACTAACCAATGACGGCTTAAAGCTGTCATATCTGTAGAACACACAGATACCTTCGTTTGACAGGTAATGGCTCCCGTAACTCTAAAAGAGCCAAGAGTTATGGCCCTCCGAATAATCGATATCCACAGGGTGCAACATCTACGGTGCAAGGTGCAACATCCGTCCAAAATGACGAAACCGTGCCGTACGACCTTTAGGAATGGGTGCATGGATTTGAAACGGTGCAGTACCATGGTGCACCACTCTCCAGCGATGGTAAATCATTGACCAGCCACGGGGATCCCGTTTTACAGAAAAAATCCACGTGACGAAAAAACGAAGGGTAAAAAACTTCCATGACCCGATGGAGGTTCGGATAGGATTTTTTGGGTACGAAACTAACCAGTGACGGCTGAAAGCCGTCATAGCTGTAGAACTCACAGATACCTTCGTTTTGACTGGTTATGGCTTCCGTAACTCTAAACGAGCCAAGAGTTATGGCCCTCCGAATAATCGATATCCACAGGGTGCAACATCTGCGGTGCAAGGTGCAACATCCGTCCAAAATGACGAAACAGTGCCGTACGACCTTTAGAAATGAGTGCATGGATTTGAAACATTGCAGTACCATGGTGCACCACTCTCCAGCGATGGTAAATCATAGATCAGCCACGGGGATCCCGTTTTACAGAAAAAATCCACATGACGAAAAAACGAAGGGTAAAAAACTTCCTTGACCCGATTAAGGTTCGGATAGGATTTTTTGGGTATGAATCTAACCAGTGACGGCTGAAAACTGCCATAGCTGTAGAACTCACAGATACCTTCGTTTTGACTAGTTATGGCTCCCGTAACTCTAAACGAGCCAAGAGTTATGGCCCTTCGAATAATCGATATCCAAAGGGTGCAACATCTGCTGTGCAAGGTGCAACATCCGTCCAAAATGACGAAACTGTGCCGTACGAACTTTAGAAATGGGTGCATGGATTTGAAATGGTGCAGTACCATGGTGCACCACTCTCCAGCGATGGTAAATCATTGACCAGCCACGGGGATCCCGTTTTACAGGAAAATCCACGTGACGAAAAAACGAAGGGTAAAATACTTCCATGACCCGATTGAGGTTCGGATAGGATTTTTTGGGTATGAAACTAACCAGTGACGGCTGAAAGCAGTCATAGCTGTAAAACTCATAGATACCTTCGCTTTGACTGGTTATGGCTCCCGTAACTCTAAACTAGCCAAGAGTTATGGCCCTCCGAATAATCGATGTCCATAGGGTGCAACACCTACGGTGCAAGGTGCAACATCCGTCCAAAATGTCGAAACCGTGCCGTACGACCTTTAGAAATGGGTGCATGGATTTGAAACGGTACAGTACCATGGTGCACCACTCTCCAGCGATGGTAAATCATAGACCAGCCACGGGGATCCCGTTTTACAGAAAAAATCCACGTGACGAAAAAACGAAGGGTAAAAAACTTCCATGACCTGATTGAGGTTCAGATAGGATTTTTTGCGTATGGAACTAACCAGTGACGGCTGAAAGCTGTCATAGCTGTAGAAATCACAGATACCTTCGTTTTGACTTGTTATGGCTCCCGTAAATCTAAACGAGCCAAGAGTTATGGTCCTCCGAACAATCGATATCCATAGGGTGCAACGTCTACGGTGCAAGGTGCAACATCCGTCCAAAATGATGAAACAGTGCCGTACGACCTTTAGAAATGGTTGCACGGATTTGAAATGGTGCAGTACCATGGTGCGCCACTCTCCAGCGATGGTAAATCATAGACCAGTCACGGGATCCTGTTTTACAGAAAAAATCCACGTGACGAAAAAACGAAGGGTAAAAATCGTCCTAGACCCGAATGAGGTTCGGATAGGATTTTTTGGGTATGAAACTAACCAGTGACGGCTTAAAGCTGTCATAGCTGTAGAACACACAGATACCTTCGTTTGACAGGTAATGGATCCCGTAACTCTAAACGAGCCAAGAGTTATGGCCCTCCGAATAATCGATATCCACAGGGCGCAACATCTACGGTGCAAGGTGCAACATCCGTCCAAAATGACGAAACCGTGTCGTACGACCTTTAAAAATGGGTGCATGGATTTGAAACGGTGCAGTACCATGGTGCACCACTCTCCAGCGATGGTAAATCATTGACCAGCCACGGGGATCCTGTTTTATAGAAAGAAACCACGTGACGAAAAAACGAAGGGTAAAAAACTTCTATGACCCGATTGAGGTTCGGATAGGATTTTTTGGGTATGAAACTAACGAGTGACGGCTGAAAGCTGTCATAGCTGTAGAACTCGCAGATACCTTCATTTTGACTAGTTATGGCTCCCGTAACTCTAAACGAGCCAAGAGTTATGGCCCTCCGAAGAATCAATATTCATAGGGTGCAACATCTACGGTGCGAGGTGCAACATCCGTCCAAAATGACGAAACCGTGCCGTACGACCTTTAGAAATGGGTGCATGGATTTGAAACGGTGCAGTACCATGGTGGACCACTCTTCAGTGATGGTAAATCATTGACTTGCCACGGGGATCCCGTTTTTGCAGAAAAAATCCACGTGAGGAAAAAACGAAGGGTAAAAAACTTCCATGACCCGATTGAGGTTCGGATAGGATTTTTTGGGTATGAAACTAACCACTGACGGCTGAAAGCTATCATAGCTGTAGAACTCACAGATACCTTCGTTGTGACTGGTTATGGCTCCCGTAACTCTAAACGAGCCAAGAGTTATGGCCCTCCGAAGAATCGATATCCACAGGGTGCAACATCTACGGTGTAAGGTGCAACATCCGTCCAAAATGACGAAATAGTGCCGCACGACCTTTAGAAATGAGTGCATGGATTTGAAACATTGCAGTGCCATGGTGCACCACTCTCCAGCGATGGTAAATCATAGACCAGCCACGGGGTTCCCGTTTTACAGAAAAAATCCACGTGACGAAAAAACGAAGGGTAAAAAACTTCCTTGACCCGATTGAGGTTCGGATAGGATTTTTTGGGTATGAATCTAACCAGTGACGGCTGAAAGCTGCCATAGCTGTAGAACACACAGATACCTACGTTTTGACTGGTTATGGTTCCTGTAACTCTAAACGAGCCAAGAGTTATGGCCCTCCGAAGAATCGATATCCACAGGGTGCAACATCTACGGTGCAAGGTGCAACATCCGTCCAAAATGACGAAACAGTGTCGTACGACCTTTAGAAATGAGTGCATGGATTTGAAACATTGCAGTACAATGGTGCAACACTCTCCAGCGATGGTAAATCATAGACCAGCCACGGGGATCCCGTTTTACAGAAAAAATCCTCGTGACGAAAAAACGAAGGGTAAAAAACTTCCTTGACCCGATTGAGGTTCGGATTGGATTTTTTGGGTATGAAACTAACCAGTGACGGCAGAAAGCTGTCATAGCTGTAGAACTCACAGATACCTTCGTTTTGACTGGTTATGGCTCCCGTAACTCTAAACGAGCCAAGAGTTATGGCCCTCCGAATAATAGATATCCATAGGGTGCAACATCTACGGCGCAAGGTGCAACATCCGTCCAAAATGACGAATCCATTCCGTACGACCTTTAGAAATGGGTGCATGGAATTGAAACGGTGCAGTACCATGGTGCACCACTCTCCAGCGATGGTAAATCATTGACCAGCCACGGGGATCCCGTTTTACAGAAAAAATTTACGTGACGAAAAAACAAAGGGTAAAAAACTTCCATGACCCGATTGAGGTTCGGATAGGATTTTTTGGGTATGAATCTAACCAGTGACGGCAGAAAGCTGTCATAGCTGTAGAACTCACAGATACCTTCGTTTTGACTGGTTATGGCTCCCGTAACTCTAAACGAGCCAAGAGTTATGGCCCTTCGAATAATAGATGTCCATAGGGTGCAACATCTACGGCGCAAGGTGCAACATCCGTCCAAAATGACGAAACCGTGCCGTACGACCTTTAGAAATGGGTGCAGGGATTTGAAACGGTGCAGTACTATGGTGCACTACTCTCCAGCGATGGGAAATCATTGACCAGCCACGGGGATCCCGTTTTTACAGAAAAAATCCACGTGAGGAAAAAACGAAGGGGTAAAAAACTTCCATGACCCGATTGAGGTTCGGATAGGATTTTTTGGGTATGAAACTAAACAGTGACGGCTGAAAGCTGTCATAGCTGTAGAACTCACAAATACCTTCGTTTTGACTTGTTATGGCTCCCGTAACTCTAAACGAGCCAAGAGTTATGGCCCTCCGAACAATCGATATCCATAGGGTGCAACATCTACGGTGCAAGGTGCAACATCCGTCCAAAATGACGAAACCGTGTTGTACGACCTTTAGAAATGGGTGCTTGGATTTGAAACGGTGCAGTACTAAGGTGCACCACTCTCCAGCGATGGTAAATCATTGACCAGCCACGGGGATCCCATTTTTACAGAAAAAATCCACGTGAGGAAAAAATGAAGGGTAAAAAAATTCCATGACCCGATTGAGGTTCGGATAGGATTTTTTTGGTATGAAACTAACCAGTGACGGTTGAAAGCAGTCATAGCTGTAGAACTCACAGATACCTTCGTTTTGACTGGTTACGGCTCCCGTACCTCTAAACGAGCCAAGAGTTATGGCCCTCCGAAGGATCGATATCCATAGGGTGCAACATCTACGGTGTAAGGTGCAACATCCGTCCAAAATGACAAAACAGTGCCGTACGACCTTTAGAAATGAGTGCATGGATTTGAAACATTGCAGTGCCATAGTGCACCACTCTCCAGCGATGGTAAATCATAGACCAGCCACGGGGATCCCGTTTTACAGAAAAAATCCACGTGACGAAAAAACGAAGGGTAAAAAACTTCCTTGACCCGATTGAGGTTCGGATAGGATTTTTTGGGTATGAATCTAACCAGTGACGGCTGAAAGCTGCCATAGCTGTACAACTCACAGATACCTTCGTTTTGACTGGTTATGGCTCCCGTAACTCTAAACGAGCCAAGAGTGATGGACCTCCGAAGAATCGATATCCACAGGGTGCAACATCTATGGTGCAAGGTGCAACATCCGTCCAAAATGAAGAAACAGTGTCGTACGACCTTTAGAAATGAGTGCATGGATTTGAAACATTGCAGTACCATGGTGCACCACTCTCCGGCGATGGTAAATCATAGACCAGCCACGGGGATCCCGTTTTACAGAAAAAATCCACGTGACGAAAAAACGAAGGGTAAAAAACTTCCTTGACCCGATTGAGGTTCGGATAGGATTTTTTGGGTATGAAACTAACCAGTAACGGCAGAAAGCTGTCATAGCTGTAGAACTCACAGATACCTTCGTTTTGACTGGTTATGGCTCCCGTAACTCTAAACGAGCCAAGAGTTATGGCCCTCCGAATAATCGATATCCACAGGGTGCAACATCTACGGTGCAAGGTGCAACATCCGTCCAAAATGACGAAACCGTGCCGTACGTCCTTTAGAAATGGGTGCATGGATTTGAAACGGTGCAGTACCATGGTGCACTAGTCTCCAACGATGGTAAATCATTGACCAGCCACGGGGATCCCGTTTTACAGAAAAATCCACGTGAGGAAAAAACGAAGGGTAAAAAGCTTCCATGACCCGATTGAGGTTCGGATAGGATTTTTTGGATATGAAACTAACCAGTGACGGCTAAAAGCTGTCATAACTGTAGAACTCACAGATACCTTCGTTTTGACTGGTTATGGCTCCCGTAACTCTAAACGAGCCAAGAGTTATGGCCCTCCGAAGAATCGATAACCACAGGGTGCAACATCTACGGTGTAAGGTGCAACATCCGTCCAAAATGACGAAACAGTGCCGTACGACCTTTAGAAATGAGTGCATGGATTTGAAACATTGCACTGCCATTGAGCACCACTCTCCAGCGATGGTAAATCATAGACCAGCCACGGGGATCCCGTTTTACGGAAGAAATCAACGTGACGAAAAAACGAAGGGTAAAAAACTTCCTTGACCAGATTGAGGTTCGGATAGGATTTTTTGGATATGAATCTAACCAGTGACGACTGAAAGCTGCCATATCTGTAGAACTCACAGATACCTTCGTTTTGACTGGTTATGGCTCCCGTATCTCTAAACGAGCCAAGAGTAATGGCCCTCCGAAGAATCGATATCCACAGGGTGCAACATCTACGGTGCAAGGTGCAACATCCGTCCAAAATGACGAAACAGTGCCGTACGACCTTTAGAAATGAGTGCATGGATTTGAAACATTGCAGTACCATGGTGCACCACTCTCCAGCGATGGTAAATCATAGACCAGCCACGAGGATCCCGTTTTACAGAAAAAAATCCACGTGACGAAAAAACGAAGGGTAAAAAACTTCCTTGACCCGATTGAGGTTCGGATAGGATTTTTTGGGTATGAAACTAACCAGTGACGGCAGAAAGCTATCATAGCTGTAGAACTCACAGATACCTTCGTTTTGACTGGTTATAGCTCCCGTAACTCTAAACGAGCCAAGAGTTATGGCCCTCCGAATAATCGATATCCTTAGGGTGCAACATCTACGGTGCAAGGTGCAACATCCGTCCAAAATGACGAAACCGTGCCGTACGACCTTTATAAATGGGTGCATGGATTTGAAACGGTGCAGTACCATGGTGCACCACTCTCCAGCGATGGTAAATCATTGACCAGCTACGGGGATCCCTTTTTACAGAAAAATCCACGTGACGAAAAAACGAAGGGTAAAAAACTTCCATGACCCGATTGAGGTTCGGATAGGATTTTTTGGGTATGAAACTAACCAGTGACGGCTGAAAGCTGCCATAGCTATAGAACTCACAGATACCTTCGTTTTGACTGGTTATGGCTCCCGTAACTCTAAACGAGCCAAGAGTTATGGCCCTCCGAAGAATCGATTTCCACAGGGTGCAACTTCTGCGGTGCAAGGTGCAACATCCATCCAAAATGACGAAACCGTGCCGTACGACCTTTAGAAATGGGTGCATGGATTTGAAACGGTGCAGTACCATGGTGCACCACTCTCCAGCGATGGTAAATCATTGACCAGCCACGGGGATCCCGTTTTTACAGAAAAAATCCACGTGAGGAAAAAACGAAGGGTAAAAAACATCCATGACCCGATTGTGGTTCGGATAGGATTTTTTGGGTATGAAACTAACCAGTGACGGCTGAAAGCGGTCATAGCTGTAGAACTCACAGATACCTTAGTTTTGACTGGTTATGGCTCCCGTAACTCAAAACGAGCCAAGAGTTATGGCCCTCCGAATAATCGATATCCATAGGGTGCAACATCTACGGTGCAAGGTGCAACATCCGTCCAAAATGACGAAACCGTGCCGTACGACCTTTAGAAATGGGTGCATGGATTTGAAACGGTGCAGTACCATGGTGCACCACTCTCCAGCGATGGTAAATCATTGACCAGCCATAGGGATCCTGTTTTACAGAAAAAATCCACGTGACGAAAAAACGAAGGGTAAAAAACTTCCATGACCCGATTGAGGTTCGGATAGGATTTTTTGCGTATGAAACTAACCAGTGACGGCTGAAAGCTGTCGTAGCTATAGAACTCACAGATACCTTCGTTTTGACTGGTTATGGCTCCTGTAAATCTAAACGAGCCAAGAGTTATGGCCCTCCGAATAATCGATATCCATAGTGTGCAACATCTATGGTGCAAGGTGCAACATCCGTCCAAAATGACGAAACCGTGCCGTACGACCTTTAGAAATGGGTGCATGGATTTGAAACGGTGCAGTACCATGGTGCACCACTCTCCAGCGATGGTAAATCATTGACCTGCCACGGGGATCCCGTTTTACAGAAAAAATCCACGTGACGAAAAAACGAAGGGTAAAAAACTTCCATGACCCGATTGAGGTTCGGATTGGATTTTTTGCGTATGAAACTAAACAGTGACGGCTGAAAGCAGTCATAGCGGTAGAACTCACAGATAACTTCGTTTTGACTTGTTATGGCTCCCGTAACTCTAAACGAGCCAAGAGTTATGGCCCTCCGAACAATCGATATCCAAAGGGTGCAACGTCTACGGTGCAAGGTGCAACATCCGTCCAAAATGACGCAACAGTGCCGTACGACCTTTAGAAATGGTTGCACGGATTTGAAATGGTGCAGTACCATGGTGCACCACTCTCCCGCGATGGTAAATCATAGACCAGCCACGGGATCCCGTTTTACAGAAAAAATCCACGTGACGAAAAAACGAAGGGTAAAAATCTTCCTTGACCCGATTGAGGTTCGGATAGGATTTTTTGGCTATGAAACTAACCAGTGACGGCTGAAAGCTATCATAGCTGTAGAACTCACAAATACCTTCGTTTTGACTGGTTATGGCTCCCGTATCTCTAAACGAGCCAAGAGTTATGGCCCTCCGAATAATCGATATCCATAGGGTGCAACATCTACGGTGCAAGGTGCAACATCCGTCCAAAATGACGAAACCGTGTCGTACGACCTTTAGAAATCGGTGCATGGATTTGAAACGGTGCAGTACCATGGTGCACCACTCTCCAGCGATGGTAAATCATTGACCAGCCACGGGGATCCCGTTTTACAGAAAAAATCCACGTGACGAAAAAACGAAGGGTAAAAAACTTCCATGACCCGATTGAGGTTCTGATAGGATTTTTTGCGTATGAAACTAACCAGTGACGGCTGAAAGCTATCATAGCTGTAGAACTCACAGATACCTTCGTTTTGACTTTTTATGGCTCCCGTAACTCTAAACGAGCCAAGAGTTATGGCCCTCCGAACAATCGATATCCATAGGGTGCAACGTCTACGGTGCAAGGTGCAACATCCGTCCAAAATGACGAAACAGTGTCGTACGACCTTTAGAAATGGTTGCACGGATTTGAAACGGTGCAGTACCATGGTGCACCACTCTCCAGCGATGGTAAATCATAGACCAGCCACGGGATCCCGTTTTACAGAAAAAATCCACGTGACAAAAAAACGAAGGGTAAAAATCTTCCTTGACCCGATTGAGTTTCGGATAGGATTTTTTGGGTATGAAACTAACCAGTGACGGCTTAAAGCTGTCATAGCTGTAGAACACACAAATACCTTCGTTTGACAAGTAATGGCTCCCGTAACTTTAAACGAGTCAAGAGTTATGGCCCTCCGAATAATCGATATCCACAGGGTGCATCATCTACGGTGCAAGGTGCAACATCCGTCCAAAATGATGAAACCGTGCCGTATGACCTTTAGAAATGGGTGCATGGATTTGAAACGGTGCAGTACCATGGTGCACCACTCTCCAGCGGTGGTAAATCATAGACCAGCCACGGGGATCCCGTTTTACAGAAAAAATCCACGTGACGAAAAAACGAAGGGTAAAAAACTTCCTTGACCCGATTGAGGTTCGGATAGGATTTTTTGGGTATGAAACTAATCAGTGACGGCAGAAAGCTGTCATAGCTGTAGAACTCACAGGTACCTTCGTTTTGACTGGTTATGGCTCCCGTAACTCTAAACGAGCCAAGATTTATGGCCCTCCGAATAATAGATATCCATAGGGTGCAACGTCTACGGTGCAAGATGCAACATCCGTCCAAAATGACGAAACAGTGCCGTACGACCCTTAGAAATGGTTGCACGGATTTGAAACGGTGCAGTACCATGGTGAACCACTCTCCAGCGATGGTAAATCATAGACCAGCCACGGGATCCCGTTTTACAGAAAAAATCCACGTGATGAAAAAACGAAGGGTAAAAATCTTCCTTGACCCGATTGAGGTCCGGATAGGATTTTTTGGGTACGAAACTAACCAGTGACGGCTTAAAGCGGTCATAGCTGTAGAACACACAGATACCTTCGTTTGACAGGTAATGGATCCCGTAACTCTAAACGAGCCAAGAGTTATGGCCCTCCGAATAATCGATATCCACATGGTGCAACATCTACGGTGTAAGGTGCAACATCCGTCCAAAATGAAGAAACCGTGTCGTACGACCTTTAGAAATGGGTGCATGGATTTGAAACGGTGCAGTACCATGGTGCACCACTCTCCAGCGATGGTAAATCATTGACCAGCCACGGGGATCCCGTTTTACAGAAAAAATCCACGTGACGAAAAAACGAAGGGTAAAAAACTTGCATGACCCGATTGAGGTTCGGATAGGATTTTTTGGGTATGAAACTAACCAGTGATGGCTGAAAGCTGTCATAGCTGTAGAACTCACAGATACCTTCGTTTTGACTGGTTAGCGCTCCCATAACTCTAAACGAGCCAAGAGTTATGGCCCTCCGAAGAATCGATATCGATAGGGTGCAACATCTACGGTGCAAGGTGCAACATCCGTCCAAAATGACGAAACCGTGCCGTACGACCTTTAGAAATGGATGCATGGATTTGAAACGGTGCAGTACCATGGTGCATCACTCTCCAGCGATGGTAAATCATTGACCAGCCACGGGGATCCCGTTTTACAGAAAAAAAATCCACGTTACGAAAAACTGAAGGTTAAAAAACTTCCATGACCCGATTGAGGTTCGGATATGATTTTTTGGGTATGAAACTAACCAGAGACGGCTGAAAGCCGTCATAGCTGTAGAACTCACAGATACCTTTGTTTTGACTGGTTTTGGCTCCCGTAACTCCAAACGAGCCAAGAGTTATGGCCCTCCGAAGAATCGATTTCCATAGGGTGCAACATCTGCGGTGCAAGGTGCAACATCCGTCCAAAATGACGAAACGGTGTCGTACGACCTTTAGAAATGGGTGCATGGATTTCAAACGGTGCAGTACCATGGTGCAACACTCTCCAGTGATGGTAAATCATTGACCAGCCACGGGGATCCCGTTTTTACAGAAAAAATCCACGTGAGGAAAAAACTTCCATGACCCGATTGAGGTTCGGATAGGATTTTTTGGGTTTGAAACTAACCAGTGAAGGCTGAAAGCTGTCATAGCTGTAGAACTCACAAATACCTTCGTTTTGACTGGTTATGGCTCCCGTAATTCTAAATGAGCGAAGAGTTATGGCCCTCCGAAGAATCGATATCCACAAGGTGGAACATCTACGATGTAAGGTGCAACATCCATCCAAAATGACGAAACAGTGCCGTACGACCTTTAGAAATGAGTGCATGGATTTGAAACATTGCAGCGCTATGGTGCGCCACTCTCCAGCGATGGTAAATCATAGACCAGCCACAGGGATCCCGTTTTACAGAAAAAATCCACGTGACGAAAAAACGAAGGGTAAAAAACTTCCTTGACCCGATTGAGGTTCGGATAGGATTTTTTGGTATGAACCTAACCAGTGACGGCCGAAAGCTGCCATAGCTGTAGAACTCACAGATACCTTCGTTTTGACTGGTTATGGCTGCCGTAACTCTAAACGAGCCAAGAGTTATGGCCCTCCGAAGAATCGATATCCACAGGGTGCAACATCTACGGTGTAAGGTGCAACATCCGTCCAAAATGACGAAACAGTGTCGTACGACCTTTAGAAATGCGTGCATGGATTTGAAACATTGCAGTCCCATGTTGCACCACTCTCCAGCGATGGTAAATCATAGACCAGCCACGGGGATCCCGTTTTACGGAAAAAATCCACGTGACGAAAAAACGAAGGGTAAAAAACTTCCTCGACCCGATTAAGGTTCGGATAGGATTTTTTGGATATGAATCTAACCAGTGACGGCTGAAAGCTGCCATCGATGTAGAACTCACAGATACCTTTGTTTTGACTGGTTATGGCTCCCGTAACTCTAAACGAGCCAAGAGTAATGGCCCTCCGAAGAATCGATATCCACATGGTGCAACATCTACGGTGCAAGGTGCAACATCCGTCCAAAATGACGAAACAGTGTCGTACGACCTTTAGAAATGAGTGCATGGATTTGAAACATTGCAGTACCATGGTGCACCACTCTCCGGCGATGGTAAATCATAGACCAGCCATGAGGCTCCCGTTTTACAGAAAAAATCTACGTGACGAAAAAACGAAGGGTAAAAAACTTCCTTGACCCGATTGAGGTTCGGAAAGGATTTTTTGGGTATAAAACTAACCAGTGACGGCAGAAAGCCGTCATAGCTGTAGAACTCACAGATACCTTCGTTTTGACTGGTTATGGCTCCCGTAACTCTAAACGAGCCAAGAGTTATGGCCCTCCAAATAATCGATATCCTTAGGGTGCAACATCTACGGTGCAAGATGCAACATCCGTCCAAAATGACGAAACCCTGCCGTACGACCTTTAGAAATGGGTGCATGGATTTGAAACGGTGCAGTACCATGGTGCACCACTCTCCAACGATGGTAAATCATTGACCAGCCACGGGGATCCCGTTTTACAGAAAAATCCACGTGACGAAAAAACGAAGGGTAAAAAACTTCCATTACCCGATTGAGGTTCAGATAGGATTTTTTGGGTATGAAACTAACCAGTGACGGCTGAAAGCGGTCATAGCTATAGAACTCACAGATACCTTCGTTTTGACTAGTTATGGCTCCCGTAACTCTAAACGAGCCAAGAGTTATGGCCCTTCGAAGAATCGATTTCCACAGGGTGCAACTTCTGCGGTGCAAGGTGCAACATCCGTCCAAAATGACGAAACCGTGTCGTACGACCTGTAGAAATGGGTGCATGGATTTGAAACGGTGCAGTACCATGGTGCACCACTCTC
This sequence comes from Allium cepa, assembly GCA_030765085.1. Taxonomy (NCBI): domain Eukaryota; kingdom Viridiplantae; phylum Streptophyta; class Magnoliopsida; order Asparagales; family Amaryllidaceae; genus Allium; species Allium cepa. The sequence continues at coordinate 26,777,500 of CM060943.1, read as the reverse complement.
CAGCGATGGTAAATCATTGACCAGCCACGGGGATCCCGTTTTTACAGAAAAAATCCACGTGAGGAAAAAACGAAGGGTAAAAAACTTCCATGACCCGATTGTGGTTCGGATAGGATTTTTTGGGTATGAAACTAACCAGTGACGGCTGAAAGCGGTCATAGCTGTAGAACTCACAGATACCTTTGTTTTGACAGGTTATGGCTCCCGTAACTCTAAACGAGCCAAGAGTTATGGCCCTCCGAATAATCGATATCCATAGGGTGCAACATCTACGGTGCAAGGTGCAACATCCGTCCAAAATGACGAAACCGTGCCGTACGACCTTTAGAAATGGGTACATGGATTTGAAACGGTGAAGTAGCATGGTGCACCACTCTACAGCGATGGTAAATCATAGACCAGCCAAGGGATCCCGTTTTACAGAAAAAATCCACGTGACGAAAAAACGAAGGGTAAAAAACTTCCTTGACCCGATTGAGGTTCGGATAGGATTTTTTGGGTATGAAACTAACCAGTGACGGCTGAAAGCTATCATAGCTGTAGAACTCACAGTTACCTTCGTTTTGACTGATTATGGCTCCCGTAACTCTAAACGAGCCAAGAGTTATGGCCCTCCGAATAATCGATATCCATAGGGTGCAACATCTACGGTGCAAGGTGCAACATCCGTCAAAATGACGAAACCATGCCGTACGACCTTTAGAAATGGGTGCATGGATTTGAAACGGTGCAGTACCATGGTGCACCACTCTCCAGCGATGATAAATCATTGACCAGCCACGGGGATCCCGTTTTACAGAAAAAATCCACGTGACGAAAAAACGAAGGGTAAAAAACTTCCATGACCCGATTGAGGTTCGGATAGGATTATTTGCGTATGAAACTAACCAGTGACGGCTGAAAGCTGTCATAGCTGTAGAACTCACAGATACCTTCGTTTTGACTTGTTATGGCTCCCGTAACTCTAAACGAGCCAAGAGTTATGGTCCTCCGAACAATCGATATCCATAGGGTCAACATCTACGGTGCAAGGTGCAACATCCGTCCAAAATGACGAAACCGTGTTGTACGACCTTTAGAAATGGGTGCTTGGATTTGAAACGGTGTTGTACCATGGTGCACCACTCTCCAGCGATGGTCAATCATTGATCAGCCACGGGGATCCTGTTTTTACAGAAAAAATCCACGTGAGGAAAAAAGGAAGGGTAAAAAAATTCCATGACCCGATTGAGGTTCGGATAGGATTTTTTAGGTATGAAACTAACCAGTGACGGCTGAAAGCTGTCATAGTTGTAGAACTCACAGATACCTTCGTTTTTACTGGTTATGGCTCCCGTAACTCTAAACGAGCCAAGAGTTATGGCCTTCCGAAGAATCGATATCCACAGGGTGCAACATCTACGGTGCAAGGTGCAACATCCGTCCAAAATGACGAAACAGTGCCGTACGACCTTTAGAAATGGTTGCACGGATTTGAAACGGTGCAGTACCATGGTGCACCACTCTCCACGTTACGAAGAAACGAAGGGTAAAAATCTTCCTTGACCCGATTGAGGTTCGGATAGCATTTTTTGGGTACGAAACTAGCCAGTGACGGCTTAAAGCTGTCATAGTTGTAGAACACACAGATACCTTCGTTTGACAGGTAATGGATCCCGTAACTCTAAACGAGCCAAGAGTTATGGCCCTTCGAATAATCGATATCCACAGGGTGCAACATCTACGGTGCAAGGTGCAACATCCGTCCAAAATGACCAAATCGTGCCGTACGACCTTTAGAAATGGGTGCATGGATTTGAAACGATGCAGTACCATGGTGCACCACTCTCCAGCGATGGTAAATCATTGACCATCCACGGGGATCCTGTTTTACAGAAAAAATCCACGTGACGAAAAAACGAAGGGTAAAAAACTTCCATGACCCGATTGAGGTTCGGAAAGGATTTTTTTGGAATGAAACTTACCAGTGACGGCTGAAAGCTGTCATAGCTGTAGAACTCACAGATACCTTCGTTTTGACTAGTTATGGCTCCCGTAACTCTAAAAGATCCAAGAGTTATGGCCCTCCGAAGAATCGATATCCATAGGGTGCAACATCTACGGTGCAAGGTGCAACATCCGTCCAAAATGACGAAACCGTGCCGTACGACCTTTAGAAATGGGTGCATGGATTTGAAGCGGTGCAGTACCATGGTGCACCACTCTCCAGCGATGGTAAATCATTGACCAGCCACGGGGATCCCATTTTTACAGAAAAAATCCATGTGAGGAAAAAACGAAGGGTAAAAAACTTCCATGACCCGATTGAGGTTCGGATAGGATTTTTTGGGTATGAAACTAACCACTGACGGCTGAAAGCTGTCATAGCTGTTGAAATCACAGATACCTTCGTTTTGACTAGTTATGGCTCCCGTAACTCTAAACGAGCCAAGAGTTATGGCCCTCCGAAGAATCGATATCCACAGGGTGCAACATCAACGGTGTAAGTTTCAACATCCGTCCAAAATGATGAAACAGTGCCGTACGACCTTTAGAAATGAGTGCATGGATTTGAAACATTGCAGTGCCATGGTGCACCACTCTCCAGCGATGGTAAATCAAAGACCAGCCACGGGGATCCCGTTTTACAGAAAAAATCCACGTGACGAAAAAACGAAGGCTAAAAAACTTCCTTGACCCGATTGAGGTTCAGATTGGATTTTTTGGGTATGAAACTAACCAGTGACGGCAGAAAGCTGTCATAGCTGTAGAACTCACAGATACCTTCGTTTTGACAGGTTATGGCTCCCGTAACTCTAAACGAGCCAAGAGTTATGGCCCTCCGAATAATAGATATCCATAGGGTGTAACATCTACGGCGCAAGGTGCAACATCCGTCCAAAATGACGAAACCGTGCCGTACGACATTTAGAAATGGGTGCATGGAATTGAAATGGTGCAGTACCACGGTGCACCACTCTCCAGCGATGGTAAATCATTGACCAGCCACGGGGATCCCGTTTTACAGAAAAAATCCACGGGACGAAAAAACGAAGGGTAAAAAACTTCCTTGACCCGATTGAGGTTCAGATAGGATTTTTTGGGTATGAATCTAACCAGTGACGGCTGTAAGCAGCCATAGCTATAGAACTCACAGATACCTTCATTTTGACTGGTTATGGCTCCCGTAACTCTAAACGAGCCAAGAGTTATGGCCCTCCGAAGAATCGATATCCACAGGGTGCAACATCTACGGTGCAAGGTGCAACATCCGTCCAAAATGACGAAACATTGCCGTACGACCTTTAGAAATGGTTGCACGGATTTGAAACGGTGCAGTACAATGGTGCACCACTCTCCAGCGATGGTAAATCATAGAGCAGGCACGGGGATCCCGTTTTACAGAAAAAATCCACGTGACGAAAAAACTAAGGGTAAAAAACTTCCATGACCCGATTGAGGTTCGGATAGGATTTTTTGCGTATGAAAATAACCAGTGACGGCTGAAAGCTGTCATAGCTATAGAACTCACAGATACCTTCGTTTTGACTTGTTATGGCTCCCGTAACTCTAAACGAGCCAAGAGTTATGGCCCTCCGAACAATCGATATCCATAGGGTGCAACGTCTACGGTGCAAGGTGCAACATCCGGCCAAAATGACGAAACAGTGTCGTACGACCTTTAGAAATGGTTGCATGGATTTGAAACGGTGCAGTACCATGGTGCACCACTCTCCAGCGATGGTAAATCATAGACCAGCCACGGGATCCCGTTTTACAGAAAAAATCCACGTGACGAAAAAACGAAGGGTAAAAATCTTCCTTGACCCGATTGAGGTTCGGATAAGATTTTTTGGTTAGGAAACAAACCAGTGACGGCTTAAAGCTGTCATAGCGGTAGAACACACAGATACCTTCGTTTGACAGGTAATGGATCCCGTAACTCTAAACGAGCCAAGAGTTATGGCCCACCGAATAATCGATATCCACAGGGTGCAACATCTACGGTGCAAGGAGCAACATCCGTCCAAAATGACGAAACCGTGCCGTACGACCTTTAGAAATTTGTGCATGGATTTGAAACGGTGCAGTACCATGGTGCACCACTCTCCAGCGATGGTAAATCATTGACCAGCCACAGGGATCCTGTTTTACAGAAAAAATCCACGTGACGAAAAAACGAAGGGTAAAAAACTTCCATGACCCGATTGAGGTTCGGATAGGATTTTTTGGGTATGAAACTTACCAGTGACGGCTGAAAGCTGTCATAGCTGTAGAACTCACAGATACCTTCGTTTTGACTTGTTATGGCTCCCGTAACTCTAAACGAGCCAAGAGTTATGGCCCTCCGAAGAATCGATATCCATAGGGTGCAACATCTACGGTGCAAGGTGCAACATCCGTCCAAAATGACGAAACCGTGCCGTACGACTTTTAGAAATGGGTGCATGTATTTGAAACGGTGCAGTACCATGGTGCACCACTCTCCAGCGATGGTAAATCATTGACCAGCCACGGGGATCCCGTTTTTACAGAAAAAATCCACGTGAGGAAAAAATGAAGGGTAAAAAACTTCCATGACCCGATTGAGGTTCGGATAGGATTTTTTGGATATGAAACTAACCACTGACGGCTGAAAGCTGTCAAAGCTGTAGAACTCACAGATACCATCGTTTCGACTGGTTATGGCTACCGTAACTCTAAACGAGCCAAGAGTTATGGCCCTCCGAAAAATCGATATCCACAGGGTGCAACATCAACGGTGTAAGGTGCAACATCCGTCCAAAATGACGAAACAGTGCCGTACGACCTTTAGAAATGAGTGCATGGATTTGAAACATTGCAGTGCCATGGTGCACCACTCTCCAGCGATGGTAAATCATAGACCAGCCACGGGGATCCCGTTTTACAGAAAAAATCCACGTGACGAAAAAACGAAGGGTAAAAAACTTCCTTGACCCGATTGAGGTTCGGATAGGATTTTTTGGGTATGAAACTAACCAGTGACGGCTGCAAGCTGTCATAGCTGTAGAACTCACAGATACCTTCGTTTTGACAGGTTATGGCTCCCGTAACTCTAAACGAGCCAAGAGTTATGGCCCTCCGAATAATAAATATCCATAGGATGCAACATCTACGGCGCAAGGTGCAACATCCGTCCAAAATGACGAAACCGTGCCGTACGACCTTTAGAAATGGGTGCATGGAATTGAAACGGTGCAGTACCATGGTGCACCACTCTCCAGCGATGGTAAATCATTGACCAGCCACGGGGATCCCGTTTTACAGAAAAAATCCACGTGACGAAAAAACAAAGGGTAAAAAACTTCCTTGACCCGATTGAGGTTCAGATAGGATTTTTTGGGTATGAATCTAACCAGTGACGGCTGAAAGCTGCCATAGCTGTAGAACTCACAGATACCTTCGTTTTGACTGGTTAGGGCTCCCATAACTCTAAATGAGCCAAGAGTTATGGCCCTCCGAAGAATCAATATCCAGATGGTGCAACATCTACGGTGCAAGGTGCAACATCCGTCCAAAATGACGAAACAGTGCCGTACGACCTTTAGAAATGAGTGCATGGATTTGAAACATTGCAGTACCATGGTGCACAACTCTCCAGCGATGGTAAATCATAGACCAGCCACGGGGATCCCGTTTTACAGAAAAAATCCACGTGACGAAAAAACGAAGGGTAAAAAACTTCCTTGACCCGATTGAGGTTCGGATTGGATTTTTTTGGTATAAAACTAACCAGTGACGGTAGAAATCTGTCATAGCTGTAGAACTCACAGATACCTTTGTTTTGACTGGTTATGGCTCCCGTAACTCTAAACGAGCCAAGAGTTATGGCCCTCCGAATAATAGATATCCATAGGGTGCAACATCTACGGCGCAAGGTGCAACATCCGTCCAAAATGACGAAACCGTGCCGTACGACCTTTAGAAATGGGTGCATGGAATTGAATCGGTGCAGTACCATGGTGCACCACTCTCCAGTGATGGTAAATGTGACGACCGCCCATGACTCCCGCACCAAAACAAGAGAATAGAGCGCTGAAAGGCGTGCCAGGCAGCCATGGACGATAGTCAGGGTAAAATAAAACAGAAACTCCATCGTATAACTCACAGCGCATGGATAAAATACAATAGAGAAATATATAGTGAAGCTTCATAACAGAAAATCATCATATAAGCATCATAATAGTTTTATACAAACATGTGAATCATCCATACATCAAAGCCTCACTACATAACACTCAATCAAATACAGCAGCGGACACCCAGTACATATAAGAAATAATATGCAAAAGCCTCCTGCTCGTCTTCGTCATCATCAGCGTAGATCTCCAAGAACAGCACCTGTCACCTGCTACCTAGTCTGCCCATCCCAACATGGATGAACAGCCCAAGGTAATAAGAGGAGACATAAAACCTTGAGTCAGACAAAGTCTTAGTGAGCAGTAAATTAACTACCAAACATACCAAAAGAGCATAAAGGATAAAAGGAATAGGAACCAAATCATCCCACTCCACCTCTTTCTGCAGTGATAGCCCCCAGACACATACTAAGGAGAAGCAAACATAACATAACAGACAATTAAGGTAAAGTAATAATCACTCGAGTCAAGGGCGATGTTTTCCGAATACAAACCCCCAAGGCCTAAACCAAGATCGGATAAGCACTCAGAAAATACCGCTCTTGAGACCGAATGATGATACAACCAAACATCCAAACATCCATTACTCTGGCTATCACTGTTATCCTTGCCTTGATTTCACCATTAATTGAATGACCATCCGTCAAGGGCTAATGGTAACCCCGGTTCTAGACTTAGCTCCGCACGTCATCGTGACCCGTGCCTAGGACTTACCTACTCTGCCCAGAGTACTCAACTACCTACCTGTAGTCTTTAGGGTGTCCCGACTACCTACCTGTAGTCGTTATGGGCGCCCCATGTACTCTTGCTTTTGAGCATGCTAGAACCTTCAACAACGATAAGATCCAAGCCTCCTAGTCATCCTCCTCGACGACTATTCTCATACTAGCTCAAGCTACCTCTCGAGCAATCCATTATCCACACCAACTCGGACCGCATCACCGAGTTATCAACATATCTTCACACGTCGTCATGACCCGTGCTTGGAACGTCATCATGACACGTCCCATCTCAACATATGCCTTGCCTCATCACATCATAGCAAAGTCCCATCTCAATATCATGCTTTGCCTTCTCGCATCATGGCAAGGTCCCTCATCATCGAATCCATCCATATGAGCTTCCACATCCGCTTCATATGCTACAGGCAGCTTTCACCATTCAAGAGCCTTTCCACTCAGCTTTTGAATCACCATCGACCATACTTGTCCAAGTCAAATAATCGATCAACTAATCAATCAAATCAAACATTAATCCAAGCAATCAATCAATTCAACAAGATCTAAATAGACAATCAAGTAATCAAACATGATCTAAATAGGCATTTATAATTACAATGGCAATTTCGTAAATAAATGAGCATAGATCTAACATACATGAATCATGGGTTTTTAGCATAGATCTAACAAATATAAATCATGGGTTTTATCTCTACAACTTGGTAAATGAACTTGAAAAAGTAAACATCTTCATAAGTAATGGATCTACACTTGGATCTAAGGAAAAATGCATAAAATCACTATCCACAACACTCCAACAAACCTCCAATCCAATACACTCCTTTGGGTCCGTGTGAGAGATAACTACCACTCACCAAATCACCTAAACACCTCAAAAACTATCAACTCCAGATCTGGACAGCGAAGATCAAGGCTTGATCCGGCAAAATCTCGCTTCAATCGATGAAATCTCACTCGAATGGATGAAGATCTTGAACTTTGGCCCCTGAATCTTTGATCTTGATCTTCGATCTTGGATGGATGTTAGAACTAGATCGGAATGGAGAAAAGAAGATGAAGAAATGTTGTAGTCGAGTTCTCAAAATGGCAGCACTTCGTCGCTTCAAAATCCGGTGCCAAAAAGTGAGCCAAACCCCTCTATTTATAGGCTGATTTTTAGGTCGTACGTTTTTAGGTCGGTCGCTCTTAGGTCGTCGCCGACCTATCTCCTTGCCGACTCAACTCCTTGCCGACCTAACACAAACACAGGGTCATACGACCTAACACCTAGCCGACTCAACGACTCATCAGAGATGCCGACCCAACTCAAAACCGTTCGAACGACCTAACAATCTATGCAACCTACCTTAGGTCGTCTAACGACCTAACTGCACCACATAACTACCCAGCGACCTAACTCACACGCGACACAACGACCTAAGCCCCCAACGACTCATCAGCAAAGCCGACCTATCATACTATGACTTATCAAAGCACACGAGACACGACTCATCGATCCCAACGACTCAACGACCTAACTTAGGTCGTTACCCCTATAGGTCGTTCACGACCTATCTCCTAACTCGCTAACACACAAACTCGTTAGCCCTTAGATCGGTGGAGACCTTAAGTCGCTGGTCCTTAACTCGGCAACACCCTATAAGTCGTTAACTTACTTAGGTCGGTCAAAGCCTTAACCCGGTCATATCTACTAACTCATCCCAGCCTTGAGTCGTAACTCGCTAACTCGGCAGCTTCCTTGACTCGGCCATACTTCCTAACTTGCTAACGACTCAACATACTAACTTGTTAACACATTAGGTCGCTCATCACTCCTCAACGACCTAACATCCAAACGACCTAACCCCTTAGGTCGTCAACCCCACTAACTCGTCCATCCCCTAAGTCGCTATCTAACTCATTAACTCGTAACTCGCGAAGACCACTAACCCGTTAACTCGCTCCAACACTAACTCGAGTTAACTTTCCAATCTAACTTCCTCGCGACTCAAACAACATACGAGTTATCCTCCCCTACGACTTAGGTAAAGGACGACTTATCAACACTAACGACCCAGAATTCAACACTATATCGACACGTAAAATTCGGGTCGTGACAGTAAATCATTGACCAGCCACGGGGATCCCGTTTTACAGAAAAAATCCACGTGACGAAAAAACGAAGGGTAAAAAACTTCCTTGACCCGATTGAGGTTCGGATAGGATATTTTAGGTATGAATCTAACCAGTGACGGCTGAAAGCTGCCATAGCTGTAGAACTCACAGATACCTTCGTTTTGACTGGTTATGGCTCCCGTAACTCTAAACGAGCCAAGAGTTATGGCCCTCCGAAGAATCGATATCCACAGGGTGGAACATCTACGGTGTAAGGTGCAACATCCGTCCAAAATGACGAAACAGTGCCGTACGACCTTTAGAAATGAGTGCATGGATTTGAAACATTGCAGCGCTATGGTGCGCCACTCTCCAGCGATGGTAAATCATAGACCAGCCATGGGGATCCCGTTTTACAGAAAAAATCCACGTGACGAAAAAACGAAGGGTAAAAAACTTCCTTGACCCGATTGAGGTTCGGATAGGATTTTTTGGTATGAACCTAACCAGTGACGGCCGAAAGCTGCCATAGCAGTAGAACTCACAGATACCTTCGTTTTGACTGGTTATGGCTGCCGTAACTCTAAACGAGCCAAGAGTTATGGCCCTCCGAAGAATCGATATCCACAGGGTGCAACATCTACGGTGCAAGGTGCAACATCCGTCCAAAATGACGAAACAGTGTCGTACGACCTTTAGAAACGAGTGCATGGATTTGAAACATTGCAGTACCATGGTGCACCACTCTCCAGCGATGGTAAATCATAGACCAGCCACGGGGATCCCGTTTTAAAGAAAAAATCCACGTGACGAAAAAACGAAGGGTAAAAAACTTCCTTGACCCGATTGAGGTTCAGATAGGATTTTTTGGGTATGAAACTAACCGGTGACGGCAGAAAGATGTCATAGCTGTAGAACTCACAGATACCTTCGTTTTGACTGGTTATGGCTCCCGTAACTCTAAACGAGCCAAGAGTTATGGCCCTCCGAATAATCGATATCCTTAGGGTGCAACATCTACGGTGCAAGGTGCAACATCCGTCCAAAATGACGAAACCGTGCCGTACGACCTTTAGAAATGGGTGCATAGATTTGAAACGGTGCAGTACCATGGTGCACCACTCTCCAGCGATGGTAAATCATTGACCAGCCACGGGGATCCCGTTTTTACAGAAAAAATCCACGTGAGGAAAAAACGAAGGGTAAAAAACTTCCATGACCCGATTGAGGTTCGGATAGGATTTTTTGGGTATGAAACTAACCAGTGACGGCTGAAAGCCGTCATAGCTGTAGAACTCACAGATACCTTCGTTTTGACAGGTTGTGGCTCCCGTAACTCTAAACGAGCCAAGAGTTATGGCCCTCCGAAGAATCGATATCCACAGGGTGCAACATCTACGGTGTAAGGTGCAACATCCGTCCAAAATGACGAAACAGTGCCGTAGGACCTTTAGAAATGAGTGCATGGATTTGAAACATTGCAGTGCCATGGTGCACCACTCTCCAGCGATGTTAAATTATAGACCAGCCACGGGGATCCCGTTTTACAGAACAAATCCACGTGACGAAAAAACGAAGGGTAAAAAACTTTCTTGACCCGATTGAGGTTCGGATAGGATTTTTTGGGTATGAATCTAACCAGTGACGGCTGAAAGCTGCCATAGCTATAGAACTCACAGATACCTTCGTTTTGACTGGTTATGGCTCCCGTAACTCTAAACGAGCCAAGAGTTATGGCCCTCCGAAGAATCGATATCCACAGGGTGCAACATCTACGGTGTAAGGTGCAACATCCGTCCAAAATGACGAAACAGTGCCGTAGGACCTTTAGAAATGAGTGCATGGATTTGAAACGGTGCAGTACCATGGTGCACCACTCCCCAGCGATGGTAAATCATTGACCAGCCACGGGGATCCCGTTTTACAGAAAAAATCCACGTGACGAAAAAACGAAGGGTAAAAAACTTCCATGACCCGATTGAGGTTCGGATAGGATTTTTTGGGGATGAAACTAACCAGTGACGGCTGAAAGCTGTCATAGCTGTAGAACTCACAGATACCTTCGTTTTGACTGGTTATGGCTCCCGTAACTCTAAACGAGCCTAGAGTTATGGCCCTCCGAAGAATCGATATCCACAGGGTGCAACATCTACGGTGCAAGGTGCAACATCCGTCCAAAATGACGAAACAGTGCCGTACGACCTTTAGAAATGAGTGCGTGGATTTGAAACATTGCAGTACCATGGTGCACCACTCTCCAGCGATGGTAAATCATAGACGAGCGACGGGGATCCCGTTTTACAGAAAAAATCCACGTGACGAAAAAACAAAGGGTAAAAAACTTCCTTGACCCGATTGAGGTTCGGATTGGATTTTTTGGGTATGAAACTAATCAGTGACGGCTGAAAGTGGTCATAGCTATAGAGCTCACAGATACCTTCGTTTTGACTGGTTATGGCTCCCGTAACTCTAAACGAGCCAAGAGTTATGGCCCTCCGAATAATCGATATCCATAGGGTGCAACATCTACGGTGCAAGGTGCAACATCCGTCCAAAATCACGAAACCGTGCCGTACGACCTTTAGAAATGGGTGCATGGATTTGAAACGGTGCAGTACCTTCGTGCACCACTCTCCAGCGATGGTAAATCATTGACCAGCCACGGGGATCCCGTTCTACAGAAAAAATCCACGTGACGAAAAAACGAAGGGTAAAAAACTTCCATGACCCGATTGAGGTTCGGATAGGATTTTTTGCGTATGAAACTAACCAGTGACGGCTGAAAGCTGTCATAGCTGTAGAACTCACAGATACCTTCGTTTTGACTTGTTATGGCTCCCGTAAATCTAAACGAGCCAAGAGTTATGGCCCTCCGAACAATCCATATCCATAGGGTGCAACGTCTATGGTGCAAGGTGCAACATCCGTCCAAAATGACGAAACAGTGTCGTACGACCTTTAGAAATGGTTGCACGGATTTGAAACGGTGCAGTACCATGGTGCACCACTCTCCAGCGATGGTAAATCATCGACCAGCCACGGGGATCCCGTTTTACAGAAAAAATCCACGTGATGAAAAAACGAAGGGTAAAAAACTTCCATGACCCGATTGAGGTTCGGATAGGATTTTTTGCGTATGAAACTAACCAGTGACGGCTGAAAGCTGTCATAGCTTTAGAACTCACAAATACCTTCGTTTTGACTTGTTATGGCTCCCGTAACTCTAAACGATCCAAGAGTTATGGCCCTTCGAACAATCGATATCCAAATGGTGCAACGTCTACGGTGCAAGGTGCAACATCCGTCCAAAATGACAAAACAGTGTCGTACGACCTTTAGAAATGAGTGCATGGATTTGAAACATTGCAGTACCATGGTGCACCACTCTCCAGTGATGGTAAATCATAGACCAGCCACGGGGATCCCGTTTTACAGAAAAAATCCACGTGACGAAAAAACGAAGGGTAAAAAACTTCCTTGACCCGATTGAGGTTCGGATTGGATTTTTTGGGTATGAAACTAACCAGTGACGGCTGAAAGCGTTCAAAGCTGTAGAACTCACAGATACCTTTGTTTTGACTGGTTATGGCTCCCGTAACTCTAAACGAGCCAAGAGTTATGGCCCTCCGAATAATCGATATCCATAGGGTGCAACATCTACGGTGCAAGGTGCAACATCCGTCCAAAATGACGAAACCTTGCCGTACGACCTTTAGAAATGGGTGCATGGATTTGAAACGGTGCAGTACCATGGTGTACCACTCTCCAGCGATGTTAAATCATTGACCAGCCACGGGGATCCCGTTTTATAGAAAAAATCCACGTGACGAAAAAACGAAGGGTAAAAAACTTCCATGACCCGATTGAGGTTCGGATAGGATTTTTTGCGTATGAAACTAACCAGTGATGGCTGAAATTTGTCATAGATGTAGAACTCACAGATACCTTCGTTTTGACTTGTTATGGCTCCCGTAAATCTAAACGAGCCAAGAGTTATGGCCCTCCGAACAATCCATATCCATAGGGTGCAACGTCTATGGTGCAAGGTGCAACATCCGTCCAAAATGACGAAACAGTGCCGTACGACCTTTAGAAATGGTTGCACAGATTTGAAACGGTGCAGTACCATGGTGCACCACTCTCCAGCGATGGTAAATCATTGACCAGCCACGGGGATCCCGTTTTACAGAAAAAATCCACGTGACGAAAAAACGAAGGGTAAAAAACTTCCATGACCCGATTGAGGTTCGGATAGGATTTTTTGCGTATGAAACTAACCAGTGACGGCTGAAAGCAGTCATAGCTTTAGAACTCATAGATACCTTCATTTTGACTTATTATGGCTCCCGTAACTCTAAAAGAGCCAAGAGTTATGGCCCTCCGAACAATCGATATCCATAGGGTGCAACGTCTACGGTGCAAGGTGCAACATCCGTCCAAAATGATGAAACAGTGCCGTACGACCTTTAGAAATGGTTGCACCGATTTGAAATGGTGCAGTACCATGGTGCACCACTCTCCAGCGATGGTAAATCATAGACCAGCCACGGGATCCCGTTTTACAGAAAAATTCCACGTGACGAAAAAACGAAGGGTAAAAATCTTCCTTGACCCAGTTGAGGTTCGGATAGGATTTTTTGGGTATGAAACTAACCAGTGACGGCTTAAAGCTGTCATAGCTGCAGAACACACAGATACCTTCGTTTGACAGGTAATGGATCCCGTAACTCTAAACGAGCCAAGAGTTATGGCCCTCCGAATAATCGATATCCACAGGGTGCAACACCTACGGTGCAAGGTGCAACATCCGTCCAAAATGACGAAACCGTGCCGTACGACCTTTAGAAATGGGTGCATGGATTTGAAACGGTGCAGTACCATGGTGCACCACTCCCCAGCGATGGTAAATCATTGACCAGCCACGGGAATCCTGTTTTACAGAAAAAATCCACGTGATGAAAAAACGAAGGGTAAAAAACTTCCATGACCCTATTGAGGTTCGGATAGGATTTTTTGGGTATGAAACTAACCAGTGACGGCTGAAAGCTTTCATAGCTGTAGAACTCGCAGATACCTTAGTTTTGACTGGTTATGGCTCCCGTAACTCAAAACGAGCCAAGAGTTATGGCCCTCCGAATAATCGATATCCATAGGGTGCAACATCTACGGTGCAAGGTGCAACATCCGTCCAAAATGACGAAACCGTGCCGTACGACCTTTAGAAATGGGTGCATGGATTTGAAACGGTGCACTACCATGGTGCACCACTCTCCAGCGATGGTAAATCATTGACCAGCCATGGGGATCCTGTTTTACAGAAAAAATCCACGTGACGAAAAAACGAAGGGTAAAAAACTTCCATGACCCGATTGAGGTTCGGATAGGATTTTTTGCATATGAAACTAACCAGTGACGGCTGAAAGCTATCGTAGCTATAGAACTCACAGATACCTTTGTTTTGACTGGTTATGGCTCCTATAAATCTAAACGAGCCAAGAGTTATGGCCCTCCGAATAATCGATATCCATAGGGTGCAACATCTATGGTGCAAGGTGCAACATCCGTCCAAAATGACGAAACCGTGCCGTACGACCTTTAGAAATGGGTGCATGGATTTGAAACGGTGCAGTACCATGGTGCACCACTCTCCAGCGATGGTAAATCATTGACCTGCCACGGGGATCCCGTTTTACAGAAAAAATCCACGTGACGAAAAAACGAAGGGTAAAAAACTTCCATGACCCGATTGAGGTTCGGATTGGATTTTTTGCGTATGAAACTAAACAGTGACGGCTGAAAGCAGTCATAGCGGTAGAACTCACAGATAACTTCGTTTTGACTTGTTATGGCTCCCGTAACTCTAAACGAGCCAAGAGTTATGGCCCTCCGAACAATCGATATCCAAAGGGTGCAACGTCTACGGTGCAAGGTGCAACATCCGTCCAAAATGACGAAACAGTGCCGTACGACCTTTAGAAATTGTTGCACGGATTTGAAATGGTGCAGTACCATGGTGCACCACTCTCCCGCGATGGTAAATCATAGACCAGCCACGGGATCCCGTTTTACAGAAAAATCCACGTGACGAAAAAACGAAGGGTAAAAATCTTCCTTGACCCGATTGAGGTTCGGATAGGATTTTTTGGCTATGAAACTAACCAGTGACGGCTGAAAGCTATCATAGCTGTAGAACTCACAGATACCTTCGTTTTGACTGGTTATGGCTCCCGTATCTCTAAACGAGCCAAGAGTTATGGCCCTCCGAATAATCGATATCCATAGGGTGCAACATCTACGGTGCAAGGTGCAACATCCGTCCAAAATGACGAAACAGTGTCGTACGACCTTTAGAAATTGGTGCATGGATTTGAAACGGTGCAGTACCATGGTGCAATACTCTCCAGCGATGGTAAATCATTGACCAGCCACGGGGATCCCGTTTTACAGAAAAAATCCACGTGACGAAAAAACGAAGGGTAAAAAACTTCCATGACCCGATTGAGGTTCTGATAGGATTTTTTGCGTATGAAACTAACCAGTGACGGCTGAAAGCTATCATAGCTGTAGAACTCACAGATACCTTCGTTTTGACTTTTTATGGCTCCCGTAACTCTAAACGAGCCAAGAGTTATGGCCCTCCGAACAATCGATATCCATAGGGTGCAACGTCTACGGTGCAAGGTGCAACATCCGTCCAAAATGACGAAACAGTGTCGTACGACCTTTAGAAATGGTTGCACGGATTTGAAACGGTGCAGTACCATGGTGCACCACTCTCCAGCGATGGTAAATCATAGACCAGCCATGGGATCCCGTTTTACAGAAAAAATCCACGTGACGAAAAAACGAAGGTAAAAATCTTCCTTGAACCGATTGAGTTTCGGATAGGATTTTTTAGGTATGAAACTAACCAGTGACGGCTTAAAGCTGTCATAGCTGTAGAACACACAGATACCTTCGTTTGACAAGTAATGGCTCCCATAACTCTAAACGAGTCAAGAGTTATGGCCCTCCGAATAATCGATATCCACAGGGTGCATCATCTACGGTGCAAGGTGCAACATCCGTCCAAAATGATGAAACCGTGCCGTATGACCTTTAGAAATGGGTGCATGGATTTGAAACGGTGCAGTACCATGGTGCACCACTCTCCAGCGGTGGTAAATCATAGACCAGCCACGGGGATCCCGTTTTACAGAAAAAATCCACGTGACGAAAAAACGAAGGGTAAAAAACTTCCTTGACCCGATTGAGGTTCGGATAGGATTTTTTGGGTATGAAACTAATCAGTGACGGCAGAAAGCTGTCATAGCTGTAGAACTCACAGATACCATCGTTTTGACTGGTTATGGCTCCCGTAACTCTAAACGAGCCAAGATTTATGGCCCTCCGAATAATAGATATCCATAGGGTGCAACGTCTACGGTGCAAGGTGCAACATCCGTCCAAAATGACGAAACAGTGCCGTACGACCTTTAGAAATGGTTGCACGGATTTGAAACGGTGCAGTACCATGGTGAACCACTCTCCAGCGATGGTAAATCATAGACCAGCCACGGGATCCCGTTTTACAGAAAAAATCCACGTGATGAAAAAACGAAGGGTAAAAATCTTCCTTGACCCGATTGAGGTCCGGATAGGATTTTTTGGGTACGAAACTAACCAGTGACGGCTTAAAGCGGTCATAGCTGTAGAAAACACAGATACCTTCGTTTGACAGGTAATGGATCCCGTAACTCTAAACGAGCCAAGAGTTATGGCCCTCCGAATAATCGATATCCACATGGTGCAACATCTACGGTGTAAGGTGCAACATCCGTCCAAAATGAAGAAACCGTGTCGTACGACCTTTAGAAATGGGTGCATGGATTTGAAACGGTGCAGTACCATGGTGCACCACTCTCCAGCGATGGTAAATCATTGACCAGCCACGGGGATCCCGTTTTACAGAAAAAATCCACGTGACGAAAAAACGAAGGGTAAAAAACTTGCATGACCCGATTGAGGTTCGGATAGGATTTTTTGGGTATGAAACTAACCAGTGACGGCTGAAAGCTGTCATAGCTGTAGAACTCACAGATACCTTCGTTTTGACTGGTTAGCGCTCCCATAACTCTAAACGAGCCAAGAGTTATGGCCCTCCGAAGAATCGATATCGATAGGGTGCAACATCTACGGTGCAAGGTGCAACATCCGTCCAAAATGACGAAACCGTGCCGTACGACCTTTAGAAATGGATGCATGGATTTGAAACGGTGCAGTACCATGGTGCATCACTCTCCAGCGATGGTAAATCATTGACCAGCCATGGGGATCCCGTTTTACAGAAAAAAATCCACGTTACGAAAAACTGAAGGTTAAAAAACTTCCATGACCCGATTGAGGTTCGGATATGATTTTTTGGGTATGAAACTAACCAGAGACGGCTGAAAGCCGTCATAGCTGTAGAACTCACAGATACCTTCGTTTTGACTGGTTATGGCTCCCGTAACTCTAAACGATCCAAGAGTTATGGCCCTCCGAAGAATCGATATCCATAGGGTGCAACATCTGCGGTGCAAGGTGCAACATCCGTCCAAAATGACGAAACCGTGCCGTACAACCTTTAGAAATGGATGCATGGATTTCAAACGGTGCAGTACCATGGTGCACCACTCTCCAGCGATGGAAAATCATTGACCAGCCACGGGGATCCCGTTTTACAGAAAAAATCCACGTGACGAAAAAACGAAGGGTAAAAAACTTCCATGACCCGATTGAGGTTCGGATAGGATTTTTTGGGTATGAAACTAACCGGTGACGGCTGAAAGCCGTCATAGCTGTAGAACTCACAGATACCTTCGTTTTGACTGGTTATGGCTCCCGTAACTCTAAACGAGCCAAGAGTTATGGCCCTTCGAAGAATCGATTTCCACAGGGTGCAACATCTGCGGTGCAAGGTTCAACATCCGTCCAAAATGATGAAACCGTGCCCTACGACCTTTAGAAATGGGTGCATGGATTTGAAACGGTGCAGTACCAAGGTGCACCACTCTCCTGCGATGGTAAATCATAGACCAGCCATGGGGATCCCGTTTTACAGAAAAAATCCACGTGACGAAAAAACGAAGGGTAAAAAACTTCGTTGACCCGATTGAGGTTCGGATAGGATTTTTTGGGTATGAATCTAACCGGTGACGGTTGAAAGCTTGCAAAGCTGTAGAACTCACAGATACCTTCGTTTTGACTGGTTATGGCTCCTGTAACTCTAAACGAGCCAAGAGTTATGGCCCTCCGAAGAATCGATATCCCAAGGGTGCAACATCCGTCCAAAATGACGAAACAGTGCCGTACGACCTTTAGAAATGAGTGCATGGATTTGAAAAATTGCAGTGCCATGGTGCACCACTCTCCAGGGATGGTAAATCATAGACCAGCCACGGGGATCCCGTTTTACAGAAAAAATCCACGTGACGAAAAAACGAAGGGTAAAAAACTTCCTTGACCCGATTGAGGTTCGGATAGGATTTTTTGGGTATGAAACTAACCAGTGATGGCAGAAAGCTATCACAGCGGTAGAACTCACAGATACCTTCGTTTTGACTGGTTATGACTCCCGTAATTCTAAACGAGCCAAGAGTTATGGCCCTTCGAATAATAGATATCCATAGGGTGCAACATCTACGGCGCAAGGTGCAACATCCGTCCAAAATGACAAAACCGTGTCGTACGACCTTTAGAAATGGGTGCATGGAATTGAAACGGTGCAGTACCATGGTGCACCACTCTCCAGCGATGGTAAATCATTGACCAGCCACGGGGATCTCGTTTTACAGTAAAAATCCACGTGACGAAAAAACGAAGGGTAAAAAACGTCCATGACCCGATCGAGGTTCGGATAGGATTTTTTGGGTATGAAACTAATCAGTGACGGCTGAAAGCCGTCATAGCTGTAGAACTCACAGATACCTTCGTTTTGACAGGTTATGGGTCCCGTAACTCTAAACGAGCCAAGAGTTATGGCCCTCCGAATAATCGATATCCAAAGGGTGCAACATCTGCGGTGCAAGGTGCAACATCCGTCCAAAATGACGAAACCGTGCCGTACGACCTTTAGAAATGGGTGCAGGGATTTGAAACGGTGCAGTACCATGGTGCACCACTCTCCAGCGATGGTAAATCATTGACCAGCCATGGGGATCCCGTTTTACAGAAAAAATCCACGTGACGAAAAAACGAAGGGTAAAAAACTTCCATGACCCGATTGAGGTTCGGATAGGATTTTTTGGGTATGAAACTAACCAGTGACGACTGAAAGCGGTCATTGCTGTAGAACTCACAGATACCTTCGTTTTGACTGGTTATGGCTTCCGTAACTCCAAACGAGCCAAGAGTTATGGCCCTCCGAATAATCGATATCCATAGGGTGCAACATCTACGGGGCAAGGTGCAACATCCGTCCAAAATGACGAAACCGTGCCGTACGACCTTTAGAAATGGGTGCATAGATTTGAAACGGTGCAGTACCATGGTGCACCACTCTCCAGCGATGGTAAATCATAGACCAGCCACGGGGATCCCGTTTTACAGAAAAAATCCACGTGACGAAAAAACGAAGGGTAAAAAACTTCCTTGACCCGATTGAGGTTCGGATAGGATTTTTTGGGTATGAAACTAACCAGTGACGGCTGAAAGCAGTCATAGCTGTAGAACTCATAGATACCTTCGTTTTGACTGGTTGTGGCTCCCGTAACTCTAAACGAGCCAAGAGTTATGGCCCTCTGAAGAATCGATATCCACAGGGTGCAACATCTACGGTGTGAGGTGCAACATCCGTCCAAAATGACGAAACAGTGCCGTACGACCTTTAGAAATGAGTGCATGGATTTGAAACATTGCAGTGCCATGGTGTACCACTCTCCAGCGATGGTAAATCATAGACCAGCCACGGGGATCCCGTTTTACAGAAAAATCCACGTGACGAAAAAACGAAGGGTAAAAAACTTTCATGACCCGATTGAGGTTCGGATAGGATTTTTTGGGTATGAAACTAACCAGTGACAACAGAAAGCTGTCATAACTGTAGAACTCACAGATACCTTCGTTTTGACTGGTTGTGGCTCCCGTAACTCTAAACGAGCCAAGAGATATGGCCCTCCGAATAATAGATATCCAAAGGGTGCAATATCTGCGGCCCAAGGTGCAACATCCGTCCAAAATGATGAAACCGTGCCGTACGACCTTTAGAAATGGGTGCATGGAATTGAAACGGTGCAGTACCATGGTGCACCACTCTCCAGCGATGGTAAATCATTGATCAGCCACGGGGATCCCGTTTTACAGAAAAAATCTACGTGACAAAAAAACGAAGGGTAAAAACTTCCTTGACCCGATCGAGGTTCGGATAGGATTTTTTTGGTATGAAACTAACCAGTGACGGCTGAAAGCTGTCATGGCTGTAGAACTCACAGATACCTTCGATTTGACTGGTTGTGGCTCCCGTAACTCTAAACGAGCCAAGAGTTATGGCCCTCCGAAGAATCGATATCCACAGGGTGCAACATCTACGGTGTAAGGTGCAACATCCGTCCAAAATGACGAAATAGTGCCGTACGACCTTTAGAAATGAGTGCATGGATTTGAAACATTGCAGTGCCATGGTGTACCACTCTCCAGCGATGGTAAATCATAGACCAGCCACGGGGATCCCGTTTTACAGAAAAAATCCACGTGACGAAAAAACGAAGGGTAAAAAACTTCCATGACCCTATTGAGTTTCGGATAGGATTTTTTGGGTATGAAACTAACCAGTGACGGCAGAAAGCTATCATAGCTGTAGAACTCACAGATACCTTCGTTTTGACTGGTTGTGGCTCCCGTAACTCTAAACGAGCCAAGAGTTATGGCCCTCCGAAGAATCGATATCCACAGGGTGCAACATCTACGGTGTAAGGTGCAACATCCGTCCAAAATGACGAAACAGTGCCGTACGACCTTTAGAAATGAGTGCATGGATTTGAAACATTGCAGTGCCATGGTGTACCACTCTCTAGCGATGGTAAATCATAGACCAGCCACGGGGATCCCGTTTTACAGAAAAAATCCACGTGACGAAAAAACGAAGGGTAAAAAACTTCCATGACCCGATTGAGGTTCGGATAGGATTTTTTGGGTATGATACTAACCAGTGACGGCTGAAAGCCGTCATAGCTGTAAAACTCACAGATACCTTCGTTTTGACTGGTTATGGCTCCCGTAACTCTAAACGAGCCAAGAGTTATGGCCCTACGAAGAATCGATATCCATAGGGTGCAACATCTGCGGCGCAAGGTGCAACATCCGTCCAAAATGACGAAACCGTGCCGTACGACCTTTAGAAATGGGTGTAGGGATTTGAAACGGTGTAGTACCACGGTGCACCACTCTCCAGCGATGGTAAATCATTGACCGGCCACGGGGATCCCGTTTTACAGAAAAAATCCACGTGATGAAAAAACGAAGGGTAAAAAACTTCCATGACCCGATTGAGGTTCGATAGGATTTTTTGGGTATGAAACTAACCAGTGACGGCTGAAAGCGGTCATAACTGTAGAATTCACAGATACCTTCGTGTTGACTGGTTATGGCTCCCGTAACTCCAAACGAGCCAAGAGTTATGGCCCTCCGAATAATCGATATCCATAGGGTGCAACATCTACGGTGCAAGGTGCAACATCCGTCCAAAATGATGAAACCGTGCCGTACGACCTTTAGAAATGGATGCATGGATTTGAAACGGTGTAGTACCATGGTGCACCACTCTCCAGCGATGGTAAATCATTGACCAGCCACGGGGATCCCGTTTTTCAGAAAAAATCCACGTGACGAAAAAACGAAGGGTAAAAAACTTCCTTGACCCGATTGAGGTTCGGATAGGATTTTTTGGGTATGAAACTAACCAGTGACGGCAGAAAGCTGTCATAGCTGCAGAACTCACAGATACCTTCGTTTTGGCTGGTTACGACTACCGTAACTCTAAACGAGCCAAGAGTTATGGCCCTTCGAATAATAGATATCCATATGGTGCAACATCTACGGCGCAAGGTGCAACATCCGTCCAAAATGACGAAACCGTGCCGTACGACCTTTGGAAATGGGTGCATGGAATTGACACGGTGCAGTACCATAGTGCACCACTCTCCAGCGATGGTAAATCATTGACCAGCCATGGGGATCCCGTTTTATAGAAAAAATCCACGTGACGAAAAAACTAAGGGTAAAAAACTTCCATGACCCGATAGAGTTTCGGATAGGATTTTTTGGGTATGAAACTAACCAGTGACGGCTGAAAGCCATCATAGCTGTAGAACTCACAGATACCTTCGTTTTGACTGGTTATGGCTCCCGTAACTCTAAACGAGCCAAGAGTTATGGCCCTCCGAATAATAGATATCCAAAGGGTGCAACATCTGCGGCGCAAGGTGCAACATCCGTCCAAAATGACGAAACCGTGCCGTACGACCTTTAGAAATGGGTGCAGGGATTTGAAACGGTGCAGTACCATGGTGCACCACTCTCCAGCGGTGGTAAATCATAGACCAGCCACGGGGATCCCGTTTTACATAAAAAATCCACGTGACGAAAAAACGAAGGGTAAAAAACTTCCTTGACCCGATTGAGGTTCGGATAGGATTTTTTGGGTATGAAACTAACCAGTGACGGCTGAAAGCGGTCATAGCTGTAGAACTCACAGATACCTTCGTTCTGACTGGTTATGGCTCCCGTAACTCTAAACGAGCCAAGAGTTATGGCCCTCCGAAGAATCGATATCCATAGGGTGCAACATCTACGGTGCAAGGTGCAACATCCGTCCAAAATGACGAAACCGTGCCGTACGACCTATAGAAATGGATGCATGGATTTGAAACGATGCAGTACCATGGTGTACCACTCTCCAGCGATGGTAAATCATTGACCAGCCACGGGGATCCCGTTTTACAGAAAAAATCCACGTGACGAAAAAACGAAGGGTAAAAAACTTCCATGACCCGATTGAGGTTCGGATAGGATTTTTTGGGTATGAAACTAACCAGTGACGGCTGAAAGCCGTCATAGCTGTAGAACTCACAGATACCTTCGTTTTGACTGGTTATGGCTCCCGTAACTCTAAACGAGCCAAGAGTAATGGCCCTCCGAAGAATCAATTTCCACAGGGTGCAGCATCTGCGGTGCAAGGTGCAACATCCGTCCAAAATGATGAAACCGTGTCGTACGACCTTTAGAAATGGGTGCATGGATTTGAAACGGTGCAGTACCATGGTGCACCACTCTCCAGCGATGGTAAATCATAGACCATCCACGGGGATCCCGCTTTACAGAAAAAATCCACGTGACGAAAAAACGAAGGGTAAAAAACTTTCTTGACCCGATTGAGGTTCGGTTAGGATTTTTTGGGTATGAATCTAACCATTGACGGCTGAAAGCTTCCAAAGCTGTAGAACTCACAGATATCTTCGTTTTGACTGGTTATGGCTCCCGTAACTCTAACCGAGCCAAGAGTTATGGCCCTCCGAAGAATCGATATCCCAAGGGTGCAACATCCGTCCAAAATGACGAAACAGTGCCGTACGACCTTTAGAAATGAGTGCATGGATTTGAAAAATTGCAGTGCCATGGTGCACCACTCTCCAGGGATGGTAAATCATAGACCAGCCACGGGGATCCCGTTTAACAGAAAAAATCCACGTGACTAAAAAACGAAGGGTAAAAAACTTCCTTGACCCGATTGAGGTTCGGATAGGATTTTTTGGGTATGAAACTAACCAGTGACGGCAGAAAGCTATCATAGCTGTAGAACTCACAGATACCTTCGTTTTGACTGGTTATGACTCCCGTAATTCTAAACGAGCCAAGAGTTATGGCCCTTCGAATAATAGATATCCATAGGGTGCAACATCTACGGCGCAAGGTGCAACATCCGTCCAAAATGACGAAACCTTGCCGTACGACCTTTACAAATGGGTGTAGGGATTTGAAACGGTGCAGTACCACGGTGCACCACTCTCCAGCGATGGTAAATCATTGACCGGCCATGGGGATCCCGTTTTACAGAAAAAATCCACATGAGGAAAAAACGAAGGGTAAAAAACTTCCATGACCCGATTGAGGTTCGATAGGATTTTTTGGGTATGAAACTCACCAGTGACGGCTGAAAGCGGTCATAACTGTAGAACTCACAGATACCTTCGTGTTGACTGGTTATGGCTCCCGTAACTCCAAACGAGCCAAGAGTTATGGCCCTCCGAATAATCGATATCCATAGGGTGCAACATCTACGGCGCAAGGTGCAACATCCGTCCAAAATGATGAAACCGTGCAGTACGACCTTTAGAAATGGATGCATGGATTTGAAACGGTGCAGTACCATGGTGCACCACTCTCCAGCGATGGTAAATCATTGACCAGCCACGGGGATCCCGTTTTACAGAAAAAATCCCCGTGACGAAAAAACGAAGGGTAAAAAACTTCCTTGACCCGATTGAGGTTCGGATAGGATTTTTTGGGTATGAAACTAACCAGTGACGGCAGAAAGCTGTCATAGCTGCAGAACTCACAGATACCTTCGTTTTGGCTGGTTATGACTCCCGTAACTCTAAACGAGCCAAGAGTTATGGCCCTTCGAATAATAGATATCCATAGGGTGCAACATCTACGGCGCAAGGTGCAACATCCGTCCGAAATGACGAAACCGTGCCGTACGACCTTTAGAAATGGGTGCATGGAATTGACACGGTGCAGTATCATAGTGCACCACTCTCCAACGATGGTAAATCATTGACCAGCCACGGGGATCCCGTTTTACAGAAAAAATCCACGTGACGAAAAAACGAAGGGTAAAAAACTTCCATGACCCGATTGAGTTTCGGATAGGATTTTTTGGGTATGAAACTAACCAGTGACGGCTGAAAGCCATCATAGCTGTAGAACTCACAGATACCTTCGTTTTGACTGGTTATGGCTCCCGTAACTCTAAACGAGCCAAGAGTTATGGCCCTCCGAATAATAGATATCCAAAGGGTGCAACATCTGCGGCGCAAGGTGCAACATCCGTCCAAAATGACGAAACCGTGCCGTACGACCTTTAGAAATGGGTGCAGGGATTTGAAACGGTGCAGTACCACGGTGCACCACTCTCTAGCGATGGTAAATCATTGATCAGCCACGGGGATCCCGTTTTACAGAAAAAATCCACGTGACGAAAAAACGAAGGGTAAAAAACTTCCATGACCCGATTGAGGTTCGGATAGGATTTTTTGGGTATGAAACTAACCAGTGACGCCTGAAAGTGGTCATAGCTGTAGAACTCACAGATACCTTCGTTTTGACTGGTTATGGCTCCCGTAACTCGAGCCAAGAGTTATGGCCCTCCGAATAATCGATATCCACAGGGTGCAACATCTGCGGTGCAAGGTGCAACATCCGTCCAAAATGACGAAACTGTGCCGTTCGACCTTTAGAAATGGGTGCATGGATTTGAAACGGTGCAGTACCATGGTGCACCACTCTCCAGCGGTGGTAAATCATAGACCAGCCACGGGGATCCCGTTTTACGTAAAAAATCCACGTGACGAAAAAACGAAGGGTAAAAAACTTCCTTGACCCGATTGAGGTTCGGATAGGATTTTTTGGGTATGAAACTAACCAGTGACGGCTGAAAACTGTCATAGCTGTAGAACTCACAGATACCTTCGTTCTGACTGGTTATGGCTCCCGTAACTCTAAACGAGCCAAGAGTTATGGCCCTCCGAAGAATCAATATCCATAGGGTGCAACATCTACGGTGCAAGGTGCAACATCCGTCCAAAATGACGAAACCGTGCCGTACGACCTATAGAAATGGATGCATGAATTTGAAACGGTGCAGTACCATGGTGCACCAGTAACGACCCGTATTTTACGTGTCGATAAATCGTAGAATTTGCAGGTCGTTAGTGTTGTTTGTGATGTCTCTAGCTTGAGTCGTTTAGAGGATAACTCGAGTGAAGTGATGAGTCGTGACCGACTCATAGATAAGTCATAGACGACTTAAGGAGTTAGGTCGTTAGGGAGTTAGGCCGTGAGTAGGGGTGAGCGACCTAAGAAGCATAGCGACCTATAGTAGTCAACGAGTTAGTGGGATGAGTCGTTGCCGAGTTAACTAGTGTCAGCGACTTAAGGGCTAGATCGTGTTCGAGTTAACAAGCTACACGAGTTAGTATGTGACCGAGTCAAGAGGGGAACGACTCATGGTCTAGGCCGAGTCAGCGGGTTAAGGGTTAGCAAGATGAGTCGTGGCCGACTCATAGGGTTGATGGTCTAAGTCGTGACCGACTCATAAGCTTATAAGTTTAGACGAGTCATGGAATTGCCGACTCATAGTGACCGACTTAGGAAAGACCGAGTTAGGGATAGGTTGAGTCGTTAGGCAGCTTGGTGTTGAGTCGCTGAAGGGTTAAGTCGGCTGGTGGATGAGTCGTGAGTCGGCTAAGTTGATGAGTCGTATGCAGTTGAGTCGGCACCATAGTTGAGTCGTGTGTGTTATGTTGAGTCGTAGGTCGGCTAGGTGTTTTGGGCAGGCAGTGAGTTAGGTCGTAGAGTCTTGAGTCGTGTGTCGGTAGGTGTTGAGTCGGCCTGGGTTGTTGAGTCGTGTGAGGCTTATGTTGAGTCGGCATGGGATGAGTCGGGGGCGACTCAGGAGTTGGGTCGGCGACGAGTTATGGGCGACGACTCATGGGGGATCCAGCCTATAAATAGAGGGGTTCGGCTCACTTTTTGGCACCGGTTTTTGAAGCGACGAAGTGCTGCCATTTTGAAGACTTGTCTACAACATTTCTTCATCTTCTTTTCTCCATTCCAATCTAATTCTAACATCCATCCAAGATCGAAGATCGAGATCGAAGATCCAAGTGCCAAAGTTGAAGATCTTTATCCGTTCGAGCTAGATTTCATCGATTGAAGTGAGATTTTGCCGGATCGAGCCTTGATCTCCGCTGTCCAGATCTGAAGCGTGTTGTTTTTGGAGTGTTCGGGTGATTTGGTGAGTGGTGGTTATCTCTCACGCGGACCCAAAGGAGTATATTGGATCGGTGGCTTGTTTATGTGTTTAAGATGGTGTTTTCTCGCATTTTCCTAAAGTCTGCATGTAGATCCATCATTTTTGAATATGTTTACTTATGCAAGTTTATTTAACAAGTGTTAGAGACAAAACCCATGTTTTATATTTGATAGATCTATGCTAAAAACCTATGAATCATGCATGTTGGACTTTTGCTCATTTATTTACGAAATTGCCATTATACTTGATATTGCTCGCTAGATCTTGTTTGAATGCTTGATTGGTTGTATTAATGATTAATTGTGTGAATGTATGATAGATTTGATTGCTCCAAGTTAGCTTGTAGTTGATTTGGAACAAGATGGTTCGAGATGATTCAAAAGCTAAGTGGAAAGGCTCTTGAATGGTGGAAGCTGCCTGTAGCATATGAAGCGGATGTGGAAGCTCATATGGATGGATTCGATGACGATGGTCTTTGCCATAATGCGAGGAAGCAAAGCATGAGATCGAGATGGAACTTTGCTATGATGCGATGAAGCGAAGTGTGATGTTAAGATGGGACGGGTCATGAGGACGTTCCAAGATAAGAGACTTTGCTATGATGTGATGAGGCAAGACATATGTTGTGATGGAACGGGTCACGATGACGTTCCAAGCACGGGTCATGACGACGTGCAAAGTTATAACTCGGTGATGCGGTCCGGGTTGTGGTGGATAATGGTTAGCTTGAGAGGCGCTTGAGCTAGTATGGAAATAGTCGTCAAGGAGGATGACTAGGAGGCTGAGATCTCATCGTTGTTGAAGGTTCTAGCATACTCAAAGCAAGGGTACGTTGGAACGGGTCACGATGACGTTCCAAGCACGGGTCACGATGACGTGCTAGTACTCTGGGCTGATGCGTTCGGCTTAGGCACGGGTCACGATGACGTGCGGAGTTATGTCTAGACCGGGGTTACCATTAGCCCTTGACAGGTGGTCATTCAACTAACGGTGAAATCAAGGCAATGATATCAGTGATAGCCAGAGTCATGGATGTTTGGTTGTATTATCATTCGGCCTCAAGAGTGGTGTTTTCTGGGTGCTTATCTGATCTTGGTTTAGGCCTTGGGGGTTTGTATTTGGAAAGCATCACCCTTGACTCGAGTGATTTTTGCTTTACTTTAATTATCTGCTATGTTATGTTTGCTTCTCCTTAGTGTGTGTCTGGGGGCTATCACTGTGAGAAGAGGTGGAGTGGGATGGTTTGGTTCCTATTCCTTTTATCCCTTATGCTCTTTTGGTATGATTGATAGTTAATTTACTGCTCACTAAGACTTTGTCTGACTCAAGGTTTTATGTCTCCTCTTATTACCTTGGGCTGTTCATCCATGTTGGGATGGGCAGACTAGGTAGCAGGTGGCAGGTGCTGTGCTTAGAGTGATCCGCTGATGATGACGAAGACGAGCAGGAGGCTATGCATATTATTTCTTATATGTACTGGGTATCCGCTGCTATATTTGATGAGTGTTATGTAGTGAGGTCTTGATGTATGGATTTATTGAGATGATTGTATAAAACTACTGTGATGCTTATATGATGATTTTCTGTTACGAGGCTTCACTATATATTTCTCTATTGTATTTTATCCATGCGCTGTGAGTTACGATAGAGATTCTGTGATTTTATTTTACCCTGACTATCGTCCATGGCTGCCTCGCACACCTTTCAGCGCACTTTTCCCTTGTTTTGGTGCGGGAGCCATGGGCGGTCGTCACATTTGGTATCAAAGCTTTGGTTAATCGATTTTAGCCAACGCTCGCTGACGTAACTACGTATGAGAGACGTAATTGTATTTTGATGGATGATTACTATATATAATATAGTAGTTTAGATGGATTTGAACTCCTTATGCAGTCGTTTCTTAAGGTGTTCTAATCATTCTTTTTACAGATATTAAGAATGAGTCGAAGTGAGAGACAAGCTGCGAGGGATAGTCGAACTGCTAGGGAAGCTGTTGATTATGGGGCTATGTTTGAAGCTATGATGACTTCTATCATGAGGAGGGTACCAGCTTCAGGATCTTCTGTGGATGTGGGAGTTCAAGTCCAAGCTCCGAGACCGGTGGATTTTGCCAAGCTTTGCAAGGATTATACTTCTCTTGGAGGAAAAGCTTTCTTGGGGACAGAGTCGACTATTGAGGTACAGAGATGGATTGATGCTTGCCGAAGGATTTTTGGTGATTTGGGGATTGATGATGCAACTAAGAGGAAGCTTGCATCGAGACAGCTTCAGGGAAGAGCTGCTGATTGGTGGAATTCTATCACTATAGATACGCCAGAAGAAGAGATTACTTGGGAGCAATTCCAAGTTAGATTTGAGGCCAAGTTCATCTCCACTGTTCAGAAGTCTGCTTTGTTCAAAAGGTTTGTGGAGCTCAAGCAAGGAAGGAGGCCTGTTCTTGAGTATATTTCTGAGTTCGAAGCTTTGTCTAAGTATGCCAGATCATATATTGACTCTCCCTACCAGAAGAATGAAAAGTTTGTGACTGGTCTGGATGCTTATCTGGGAAGGCAGTTAGTGGATCATCTGGACGATCCATTTGAGAAGCTTGTGGAGAAAGCTTTGAGGCATGAGAGTTTGTTCCCTAAGGAAAGTTCTGTTGTTGCTGTAAGCAGGGAAGGATCTAAACCACAGCAGAATGGCAATAAGAAGAGGAAGCAGCAACAGCAGAAAGGCAAGGATGGCCAGAAGAAGCCAAAAGGCGAAGTGACCTGCTATAACTACCGACAGAAGGGTCATCTCTCCCGGGATTGTAAGAATCCGAAGGTGCAGTTGAAATGCCATAATTGTGATAAGCTGGGACACATCAAGAAGGACTGTCCAGAGCCGAGGAAAGATAGGCAGGTTGTGCAAGCTTATGCTTTGGAAGCTGTGCTGTCATCTTCAAGAGTTCCTACTGCTGAAGAGAAGGGGAAGAGTGTGGTGGTTCAAGGTACCCTTTCCATTTGTGGTGTTCCAGTTAGAGTGTTGTTTGATACTGGAGCGTCGCATTCTTTTGTTTGTGATGATTTGGTAGGCCGGTTAGGTTTGAAACCGGATATTGTTGATAGGCCATTGGTTGTGACTAATCCAGTTGGGGGTTCGTCATGTTTGTGTATGATATGCCGTGGTCTAGTTGTGTCGAGTCATGATTGCTCGTTTGTTTGTGATTGCTTTGTTCTGAACTTTGCGGGGTTCGGAATTATTTTGGGTATGGACTGGCTTAGGAAGTATGCGGCTAGGATTGATTGTGAGAGGCTGGAGGTGACAGTCGGGAATGTGGATGGGCGAAAGGTTGTGATACGATGTAAGCATGAGGAAGGCGTCTTCATGAGCTTCATGTATTCGCTGGTTGTTCCACGGGATGGACTGTCATCGGTGCCTATTGTGAATGGATTTGAGGATGTCTTTGACGAAGTCAAAGGGTTGCCGCCGCATAGGGAGATCGAGTTTCGTATCGATCTAGTTGAGGGAGCCAGACCTGTTGTGATGCCTCTTAGGCGGATGGCACCGAGGGAGCAGCAAGAGCTGAAGGTGCAAGTTGATGACCTTTTGCGGAAAGGATTCATTCGGAGAAGTGTGTCCGAATGGGGTGCGCCAGTTGTGTTCGCAACCAAAGCGGATGGATCGTTGAGGTTGTGTGTTGATTATCGTGAGCTGAATAAGGTGACTAAGAAGAACAAGTATCCATTGCCGAGAATAGATGACTTGTTTGATCAGCTTCACGAGGCTAAGGTGTTTTCTCAGATGGATTTGGCAACGGGATTTCACCAGTTGAGAGTGGCGAAGGATAGTGTGCCGAAGACTGCTTTCAGGACACCATCCGGGTTTTATGAGTGGCTGGTAATGCCGTTTGGATTGACTAACGCACCAGCATATTTTGTGGATCTTATGAATAGAGTGTTCAGAGATCAGTTGAATAAGTTCGTGCTTGTGTTCGTGGATGATATTTTGGTTTATTCCAGAACGGAGGAAGAACACAAGACGCACTTGAGGATTGTTTTGGAAATCCTACGGAAACATCAGCTGAAGGCTAAGTTTTCGAAGTGTCACTTCTGGAAGAGTGAAGTGAGGTTCTTAGGCCACGTTATCTCTGGAAATGGAATAGCGGTTGATCCCGCTAAGGTGGCAGCGATCCAGGATTGGGTTAGACCTAAGAATGCATCTGATGTGAGAAGTTTTCTTGGATTAGCAGGATATTATCGTCGGTTTATCAAAGACTTTTCCAAGATAGCTGCACCATTGACAGGATTGACGAAGAAGAACCAAGTGTTCAGATGGGACGATAAGTGTGAGCAAGCTTTCGTAATCCTGAAAGAGCGACTGACAAGTGCTCCTGTTCTGACTATTCCAAGTGGGAATGATGAGATGGTGGTTTACACCGACGCATGTGGCACTGGACTTGGAGCAGTGCTAATGCAGAGAGAAAAGGTTGTTGCGTATGCAAGTCGACAACTGAAGCCGCATGAAAGGAATTATCCGACTCATGATCTAGAGTTAGCGGCGATTGTGTTTGCTTTGAAGATGTGGAGACATTACCTATTGGGAGTTCGATTTGAGCTGTTTACAGATCATAAGTCGTTGAAGTATCTGTTCTCCCAAAAGGATTTGAATCTTCGACAGCAACGGTGGCTAGAGTTCCTAGCATCTTATGATTTTGGTATAGCCTATACTCCGGGAAAAGGTAACGCAGTGGCTGATGCGTTGAGTCGAAGACATGCAGGTTTGGGAGCCATGTTTTCGGAATGGAAGAGTCTCGAGTATTTGGCTGGGTTTGATTTCAGGCCTAGATGTGAATTGGAACCTGAGTTGTTGGCAAACTTATCGATAAGGCCTACTCTGGTAGAAAGGATTGGCGAGAGCCAAAAGAGAGATGATAAGCTTGTCAAGATTATTCGTGATTTGGAATCCGGATTGGACCAAGAGAAGGATAAGGGATTCGAGGTCGATCGAGAGGGTTGGCTTCGGAAGCAAGGACGATTGGTTGTTCCCGACATTGATGGATTGAGAGATGAAGTTCTGAGGGAAAGTCATCATTCGAAATTGACAATTCATCCTGGTGGAAATAAGATGTATCGGGATATGAAGAGAACCTACTACTGGGAAGGTATGAAGAAAGATGTTGGAAATTTTATTTCCAAGTGTATGAATTGCCAGTTGGTGAAAGCTGAGCAGAAGAAGCCCAGTGGATTACTTCAGCCATTAGAGGTTCCTACATGGAAGTGGGAGCAAGTGTCGATGGATTTTATCGATGGTCTACCTAGAACAAGAGCAGGGAATGAAGGGATTTGGGTCATAGTAGATCGTTTGACCAAGAGTGCAAGGTTTATTCCTGTTCGATCGACTAGGACTGCATCGAAGTTGGCTGAGTTGTATGTGAAGTGCATTGTTCGATTCCATGGTGTTCCGAAGAGTATAGTGAGCGATCGAGATCCATTGTTCACTAGTAGATTTTGGAAGAGCTTCCAGGAAGTTTTGGGAACCGAGTTGTGTTTGAGTACAGCTTATCACCCTCAAACAGATGGTCAGACTGAGAGAGTCAACCGAGTTTTGGAAGATCTTCTTAGAGCATGTGTTTTGGACTTCGGAGGATCATGGGAAGATCACCTTCATTTGGTGGAATTTGCTTATAATAACAGTTATCAGTCGAGTATTGGTATGGCACCATATGAGGCATTATATGGAAGACCGTGTAACTCTCCGACATGTTGGATAGAAACTGGAGAAAAGCTGATACTTGGGCCAGAGATGATTCGACAGACTTCAGATTGTATAGAGATCATTCGGCAACGAATGAAGGCAGCCCAAGATCGTCAGAAAAGTTATGCGGATAATCGTCGAAAGGATTTGGAATTCGACGTGGGCGATATGGTTTTTGTGAAGATTTCTCCGTTGAAGAATGTTATTAGATTCGGGAAGAAAGGGAAATTGACTCCGAGGTTCGTTGGACCATTTCCGATTATCGAGCGAATTGGAAAGCTCGCTTATAGATTGGAGTTACCGGAAAAGATGGCGGGTGTGCACAATGTTTTTCATGTGTCTTATTTACGGAAGTATGTGCATGACCCTACTACGGTGGTTTCTGCTGATAGCTGTGAAGACTTAGAGGTTGATCCTGTGGTTACGAGACCTCGTAAGCCGCTTCGTATTGTTGAAACCGATACGAAACAGCTTAGGAGGAAGACGATTACGTTGCTCAAGGTACAATGGAGTGATGATGTTAACGACTGTACATGGGAGGAGGAAGAGAGGATGAAGGCAGCTCATCCCGGACTCTTCGAGGTATGGCCCTAAAGTGTCGTGACATCTCATGAATTTGTAGCTTGTTCTAAGTCCTAGAATTCTGCATGCTAGGCTAGAATTGGATGCATGGTTTGTTGATTGCTATGGATGGTAGGCATGCGGAATAGTTGTGATTGCTGTTGTTTGCTTGGAATTTCGGGGGCGAAATTCCTAAGGGGGAGAGAATGTAACGACCCGTATTTTACGTGTCGATAAATCGTAGAATTTGCAGGTCGTTAGTGTTGTTTGTGATGTCTCTAGCTTGAGTCGTTTAGAGGATAACTCGAGTGAAGTGATGAGTCGTGACCGACTCATAGATAAGTCGTAGACGACTTAAGGAGTTAGGTCGTTAGGGAGTTAGGCCGTGAGTAGGGGTGAGCGACCTAAGAAGCATAGCGACCTATAGTAGTCAACGAGTTAGTGGGATGAGTCGTTGCCGAGTTAACTAGTGTCAGCGACTTAAGGGCTAGATCGTGTTCGAGTTAACAAGCTACACGAGTTAGTATGTGACCAAGTCAAGAGGGGAACGACTCATGGTCTAGGCCGAGTCAGCGGGTTAAGGGTTAGCAAGATGAGTCGTGGCCGACTCATAGGGTTGATGGTCTAAGTCGTGACCGACTCATAAGCTTATAAGTTTAGACGAGTCATGGAATTGCCGACTCATAGTGACCGACTTAGGAAAGACCGAGTTAGGGATAGGTTGAGTCGTTAGGCAGCTTGGTGTTGAGTCGCTGAAGGGTTAAGTCGGCTGGTGGATGAGTCGTGAGTCGGCTAAGTTGATGAGTCGTATGCAGTTGAGTCGGCACCATAGTTGAGTCGTGTGTGTTATGTTGAGTCGTAGGTCGGCTAGGTGTTTTGGGCAGGCAGTGAGTTAGGTCGTAGAGTCTTGAGTCGTGTGTCGGTAGGTGTTGAGTCGGCCTGGGTTGTTGAGTCGTGTGAGGCTTATGTTGAGTCGGCATGGGATGAGTCGGGGGCGACTCAGGAGTTGGGTCGGCGACGAGTTATGGGCGACGACTCATGGGGGATCCAGCCTATAAATAGAGGGGTTCGGCTCACTTTTTGGCACCGGTTTTTGAAGCGACGAAGTGCTGCCATTTTGAAGACTTGTCTACAACATTTCTTCATCTTCTTTTCTCCATTCCAATCTAATTCTAACATCCATCCAAGATCGAAGATCGAGATCGAAGATCCAAGTGCCAAAGTTGAAGATCTTCATCCGTTCGAGCTAGATTTCATCGATTGAAGTGAGATTTTGCCGGATCGAGCCTTGATCTCCGCTGTCCAGATCTGAAGCGTGTTGTTTTTGGAGTGTTCGGGTGATTTGATGAGTGGTGGTTATCTCTCACGCGGACCCAAAGGAGTATATTGGATCGGTGGCTTGTTTATGTGTTTAAGATGGTGTTTTCTCGCATTTTCCTAAAGTCTGCATGTAGATCCATCATTTTTGAATATGTTTACTTATGCAAGTTTATTTAACAAGTGTTAGAGACAAAACCCATGTTTTATATTTGATAGATCTATGCTAAAAACCTATGAATCATGCATGTTGGACTTTTGCTCATTTATTTACGAAATTGCCATTATACTTGATATTGCTTGTTAGATCTTGTTTGAATGCTTGATTGGTTGTATTAATGATTAATTGTGTGAATGTATGATAGATTTGATTGCTCCAAGTTAGCTTGTAGTTGATTTGGAACAAGATGGTTCGAGATGATTCAAAAGCTAAGTGGAAAGGCTCTTGAATGGTGGAAGCTGCCTGTAGCATATGAAGCGGATGTGGAAGCTCATATGGATGGATTCGATGACGATGGTCTTTGCCATAATGCGAGGAAGCAAAGCATGAGATCGTGATGGAACTTTGCTATGATGCGATGAAGCGAAGTGTGATGTTAAGATGGGACGGGTCATGAGGACGTTCCAAGATAAGAGACTTTGCTATGATGTGATGAGGCAAGACATATGTTGTGATGGAACGGGTCACGATGACGTTCCAAGCACGGGTCATGACGACGTGCAAAGTTATAAGTCGGTGATGCGGTCCGGGTTGGGGTGGATAATGGTTAGCTTGAGAGGCGCTTGAGCTAGTATGGAAATAGTCGTCAAGGAGGATGACTAGGAGGCTGAGATCTCATCGTTGTTGAAGGTTCTAGCATACTCAAAGCAAGGGTACGTTGGAACGGGTCACGATGACGTTCCAAGCACGGGTCACGATGACGTGCTAGTACTCTGGGCTGATGCGTTCGGCTTAGGCACGGGTCACGATGACGTGCGGAGTTATGTCTAGACCGGGGTTACCATTAGCCCTTGACAGGTGGTCATTCAACTAACGGTGAAATCAAGGCAATGATATCAGTGATAGCCAGAGTCATGGATGTTTGGTTGTATTATCATTCGGCCTCAAGAGTGGTGTTTTCTGGGTGCTTATCTGATCTTGGTTTAGGCCTTGGGGGTTTGTATTTTGAAAGCATCACCCTTGACTCGAGTGATTTTTGCTTTACTTTAATTATCTGCTATGTTATGTTTGCTTCTCCTTAGTGTGTGTCTGGGGGCTATCACTGTGAGAAGAGGTGGAGTGGGATGGTTTGGTTCCTATTCCTTTTATCCCTTATGCTCTTTTGGTATGATTGATAGTTAATTTACTGCTCACTAAGACTTTGTCTGACTCAAGGTTTTATGTCTCCTCTTATTACCTTGGGCTGTTCATCCATGTTGGGATGGGCAGACTAGGTAGCAGGTGGCAGGTGCTGTGCTTAGAGTGATCCGCTGATGATGACGAAGACGAGCAGGAGGCTATGCATATTATTTCTTATATGTACTGGGTATCCGCTGCTATATTTGATGAGTGTTATGTAGTGAGGTCTTGATGTATGGATTTATTGAGATGATTGTATAAAACTACTGTGATGCTTATATGATGATTTTCTGTTATGAGGCTTCACTATATATTTCTCTATTGTATTTTATCCATGCGCTGTGAGTTACGATAGAGATTCTGTGATTTTATTTTACCCTGACTATCGTCCATGGCTGCCTCGCACACCTTTCAGCGCACTTTTCCCTTGTTTTTGTGCGGGAGCCATGGGCGGTCGTCACAGCACCACTCTCCAGCGATGGTAAATCATTGACCAGCTACGGGGATCCCGTTTTACAAAAAAAATCCACGTGACGAAAAAACGAAGGGTAAAAAACTTCCATGACCCGATTGAGGTTCGGATAGGATTTTTTAGGTATGAAACTAACCAGTGACGGCTGAAAGCCGTCATAGCTGTAGAACTCAAAGATACCTTCGTTTTGACTGGTTATGGCTCCCGTAACTCTAAACGAGCCAAGAGTTATGGCCCTCCGAAGAATCGATTTCCACAGGGTGCAACATCTGCGGTGCAAGGTGCAACATCCGTCCAAAATGATGAAACCGTGCCGTACGACCTTTAGAAATGGGTGCATGGATTTGAAACGGTGCCGTACTAAGGTGCACCACTCTCCAGCGATGGTAAATCATAGACCATCCACGGGGATCCCGTTTTACAGAAAAAATCCACGTGACGAAAAAACGAAGGGTAAAAAACTTCCTTGACCCGATTGAGGTTCGGTTAGAATTTTTTGGGTATGAATCTAACCAGTGACGGCTGAAAGCTTCCAAAGCTGTAGAACTCACAGATACCTTCGTTTTGACTGGTTATGGCTCCCGTAACTCTAAACGAGCCAAGAGTTATGGCCTTCCGAAGAATCGATATCCCAAGGGTGCAACATCCGTCCAAAATGACGAAACAGTGCCGTACGACCTTTAGAAATGAGTGCATGGATTTGAAAAATTGCAGTGCCATGGTGCACCACTCTCCAGGGATGGTAAATCATAGACCAGCCACGGGGATCCCGTTTAACAGAAAAAATCCACGTGACGAAAAAACGAAGGGTAAAAAACTTCCTTGAACCGATTGAGGTTCGGATAGGATTTTTTGGGTATGAAACTAACCAGTGACGGCAGAAAGCTATCATAGATGTAGAACTCACAGATACCTTCGTTTTGACTGGTTATGACTCCCGTAATTCTAAACGAGCAAAGAGTTATGGCCCTTCGAATAATAGATATCCATAGGGTGCAACATCTACGGCGCAAGGTGCAACATCCGTCCAAAATGACGAAACCGTGCCGTACGACCTTTAGAAATGGGTGCATGGAATTGTAACGGTGCAGTACCATGGTGCACCACTCTCCAGCGATGGTAAATCATTGACCAGCCACGGGGATCTCGTTTTACAGTAAAAATCCACGTGACGAAAAAACGAAGGGTAAAAAACTTCCATGACCCGATTGAGTTTCGGATAGGATTTTTTGGGTATGAAACTAACCAGTGACGGCTGAAAGCCGTCATAGCTGTAGAACTCACAGATACCTTCGTTTTGACTGGTTATGGATGCCGTAACTCTAAACGAGCCAAGAGTTATGGCCCTCCGAATAATCGATATCCAAAGGGTGCAACATCTGCGGTGCAAGGTGCAACATCCGTCCAAAATGACGAAACCGTGCCGTACGACCTTTAGAAACGAGTGCATGGATTTGAAACATTGCAGTACCATGGTGCACCACTCTCCAGCGATGGTAAATCATAGACCAGCCACGGGGATCCCGTTTTAAAGAAAAAATCCACGTGACGAAAAAACGAAGGGTAAAAAACTTCCTTGACCCGATTGAGGTTCAGATAGGATTTTTTGGGTATGAAACTAACCGGTGACGGCAGAAAGATGTCATAGCTATAGAACTCACAGATACCTTCGTTTTGACTGGTTATGGCTCCCGTAACTCTAAACGAGCCAAGAGTTATGGCCCTCCGAATAATCGATATCCTTAGGGTGCAACATCTACGGTGCAAGGTGCAACATCCGTCCAAAATGACGAAACCGTGCCGTACGACCTTTAGAAATGGGTGCATAGATTTGAAATGGTGCAGTACCATGGTGCACCACTCTCCAGCGATGGTAAATCATTGACCAGCCACGGGGATCCCGTTTTTACAGAAAAAATCCACGTGAGGAAAAAACGAAGGGTAAAAAACTTCCATGACCCGATTGAGGTTCGGATAGGATTTTTTGGGTATGAAACTAAACAGTGACGGCTGAAAGCTGCCATAGCTGTAGAACTCATAGATACCTTCGTTTTGACTGGTTGTGGCTCCCGTAACTCTAAACGAGCCAAGAGTTATGGCCCTACGAAGAATCGATATCCACAGGGTGCAACATCTACGGTGTAAGTGCAACATCCGTCCAAAATGACGAAACAGTGCCGTACGACCTTTAGAAATGAGTGCATGGATTTGAAACATTGCAGTGACATGGTGCACCACTCTCCGGCGATGGTAAATCATAGACCAGCCACGGGGATCCCGTTTTACAGAAAAACTCCACGTGACGAAAAAACGAAGGGTAAAAAACTTCCTTGATCTGATTGAGGTTCGGATAGGATTTTTTGGGTATGAAACTAACCAGTGACGGCTGAAAGCCGTCATAGCTGTAGAACTCACAGATACCTTCGTTTTGACTGGTTTTGGCTCCCGTAACTCTAAACGAGCCAAGAGTTATGGCCCTCGGAAGAATCGATTTCCACAGGGTGCAACATCTGCGGTGCAAGGTGCAACATCCGTCCAAAATGACGAAACCGTGCCGTACGACCTTTAGAAATGGGTGCATGGATTTGAAATGGTGCAGTACCAAGGTGCACCACTCTCCAGCGATGGTAAATCATAGACCAGCCTCGGGGATCCCGTTTTACAGAAAAAATCCACGTGACGAAAAAACGAAGGGTAAAAAACTTCCTTGACCCGATTGAGGTTCGGATAGGATTTTTTAGGTATGAATCTAACCAGTGACGGCTGAAAGCTGCCATAGCTGTAGAACTCACAAATATCTTCGTTTTGACTGGTTATGGCTCCCGTAACTCTAAACGAGCCAAGAGTTATGGCCCTCCGAAGAATCGATATCCGCAGGGTGCAACATCTACGGTGCAAGGTGCAACATCCGTCCAAAATGACGAAACTGTGCCGTACGACCTTTAGAAATGAGTGCATGGATTTGAAACATTGCAGTGCCATGGTGTACCACTCTCCAGCGATGGTAAATCATAGACCAGCCACGGGGATCCCGTTTTACAGAAAAAATCCACGTGACGAAAAAATGAAGGGTAAAAAACATCCTTGACCCGATTGAGGTTCGGATAGGATTTTTTGGGTATGAAACTAACCAGTGACGGCTGAAAGCAGTCATAGCTGTAGAACTCACAGATACCTTCGTTTTGACTGGTTGTGGCTCCCGTAACTCTAAACGAGCCAAGAATTATGGCCCTCTGAAGAATCGATATCCACAGGGTGCAACATCTACGGTGTGAGGTGCAACATCCGTCCAAAATGACGAAACAGTGCCGTACGACCTTTAGAAATGAGTGCATGGATTTGAAACATTGCAGTGCCATGATGTACCACTCTCCAGCGATGGTAAATCATGGACCAGCCACGGGGATCCCGTTTTACAGAAAAAATCCACGTGACGAAAAAACGAAGGGTAAAAAACTTTCATGACCCGATTGTGGTTCGGATAGGATTTTTTGGGTATGAAACTAACCAGTGACAACAGAAAGCTGTCATAACTGTAGAACTCACAGATACCTTCGTTTTGACTGGTTGTGGCTCCCGTAACTCTAAACGAGCCAAGAGATATGGCCCTCCGAATAATAGATATCCAAAGGGTGCAACATCTGCGGCGCAAGGTGCAACATCCGTCCAAAATGACGAAACCGTGCCGTACGACATTTAGAAATGGGTGCATGGAATTGAAATGGTGCAGTACCATGGTGCACCACTCTCTAGCGATGGTAAATCATTGATCAGCCACGGGGATCCCGTTTTACAGAAAAAATCTACGTGACGAAAAAACGAAGGGTAAAAACTTCCTTGACCCGATCGAGGTTCGGATAGGATTTTTTGGGTATGAAACTAATCAGTGACGGCTGAAAGCTTTCATAGCTGTAGAACTCACAGATACCTTCGTTTTGACTGGTTGTGGCCCCCGTAACTCTAAACGAGCCAAGTGTTATGGCCCTCCGAAGAATCGATATCCACAGGGTGCAACATCTACGGTGTAAGGTGCAACATCCGTCCAAAATGACGAAACAGTGCCGTACGACCTTTAGAAATGAGTGCATGGATTTGAAACATTGCAGTGCCATGGTGTACCACTCTCCAGCGATGGTAAATCATAGACCAGCCACGGGGATCCCGTTTTACAGAAAAAATCCACGTGACGAAAAAACGAAGGGTAAAAAACTTCCATGACCCGATTGAGGTTCGGATAGGATTTTTTGGGTATGAAACTAACCAGTGACGGCAGAAAGCTGTCATAGCTGTAGAACTCACAGATACCTTCGTTTTGACTGGTTGTGGCTCCCGTAACTCTAAACGAGCCAAGAGTTATGGCCCTCCGAAGAATCGATATCCACAGGGTGCAACATCTACGGTGTAAGGTGCAACATCCGTCCAAAATGACGAAACAGTG
Organism: Allium cepa; assembly: GCA_030765085.1. Classification (NCBI taxonomy): domain Eukaryota; kingdom Viridiplantae; phylum Streptophyta; class Magnoliopsida; order Asparagales; family Amaryllidaceae; genus Allium; species Allium cepa. The sequence continues at coordinate 26,736,629 of CM060943.1, read as the reverse complement.
CCGTACGACCTTTAGAAATGAGTGCATGGATTTGAAACATTGCAGTGCCATGGTGTACCACTCTCCAGCGATGGTAAATCATAGACCAGCCACGGGGATCCCGTTTTACAGAAAAAATCCACGTGACGAAAAAACGAAGGGTAAAAAACTTCCATGACCCGATTGAGGTTCGGATAGGATTTTTTGGGTATGAAACTAACCAGTGACGGCTGAAAGCTGTCATAGCGGTAGAACTCACAGATACCTTCGTTTTGACTGGTTGTGGCTCCCGTAACTCTAAACGAGCCAAGAGTTATGGCCCTCCTAAGAATCGATATCCACAGGGTGCAACATCTACGGTGTAAGGTGCAACATCCGTCCAAAATGACGAAACAGTGCCGTACGACCTTTAGAAATGAGTGCATGGATTTAAAACATTGCAGTGCCATGGTGTACCACTCTCCAGCGATGGTAAATCATAGACCAGCCACGGGGATCCCGTTTTACAGAAAAAATCCACGTGACGAAAAAACGAAGGGTAAAAAACTTCCTTGACCCGATTGAGGTTCGGATAGGATTTTTTGGGTATGAAACTAACCAGTGACAGTAGAAAGCCGTCATAGCTGTAGAACTCACAGATACCTTCGTTTTGACTGGTTGTGGCTCCCGTAACTCCAAACGAGCCAAGAGTTATGACCCTCCGAATAATCGATATCCACAGGGTGCAACATCTACATTGTAAGGTGCAACATCCGTCCAAAATGACGAAACAGTGCCGTACGACCTTTAGAAATGAGTGCATGGATTTGAAACATTGCAGTGCCATGGAGTACCACTCTCCAGCGATGGTAAATCATAGACCAGCCACGGGGATCCCGTTTTACAGAAAAAATCCACGTGACGAAAAAACGAAGGGTAAAAAACTTCCATGACCCGATTGAGGTTCGGATAGGATTTTTTGGGTATGAAACTAACCAGTGACGGCTGAAAGCCGTCATAGCTGTACAATTACAGAAACCTTCGTTTTGACTGGTTATGGCTCCCGTAACTCTAAACGAGCCAAGAGTTATGGCCCTACGAAGAATCGATATCCATAGGGTGCAACATCTGCGGCTCAAGGTGCAACATCCGTCCAAAATGACGAAACCGTGCCGTACGACCTTTAGAAATGGGTGTAGGGATTTGAAACGGTGCAGTACCACGGTGCACCACTCTCCAGCGATGCTAAATCATTAACCAGCCACGGGGATCCCGTTTTACAGAAAAAATCCACGTGACGAAAAAACGAAGGGTAAAAAACTTCCATGACCCGATTGAGGTTCGATAGGATTTTTGGGGTATGAAACTAACCAGTGACGGCTGAAAGCGGTCAAAGCTGTAGAACTCACAGATACCTTCGTTTTGACAGGTTGTGGCTCCCGTAACTCTAAACGAGCCAAGAGTTATGGCCCTCTGAAGAATCGATATCCACAGGGTGCAACATCTACGGTGTGAGGTGCAACATCCGTCCAAAATGACGAAACAGTGCCGTACGACCTTTAGAAATGGACGCACGGATTTGAAACGGTGCAGTACCATGGTGCACCACTCTCCAGCGATGGTAAATCATTGACCAGCCACGGGGATCCCGTTTTACAGAAAAAATCCACGTGACGAAAAAACGAAGGGTAAAAAACTTCCTTGACCCGATTGAGGTTCGGATAGGATTTTTTGGGTATGAAACTAACCAGTGACGGCAGAAAGCCATCATAGCTGTAGAACTCACAGATACCTTCGTTTTGACTGGTTGTGGCTCCCGTAACTCTAAATGAGCCAAGAGTTATGGCCCTCCTAAGAATCGATATCCACAGGGTGCAACATCTACGGTGTAAGGTGCAACATCCGTCCAAAATGACGAAACAGTGCCGTACGACCTTTAGAAATGAGTGCATGGATTTAAAACATTGCAGTGCCATGGTGTACCACTCTCCAGCGATGGTAAATCATAGACCAGCCACGGGGATCCCGTTTTACAGAAAAAATCCACGTGACGGAAAAACGAAGGGTAAAAAACTTCCTTGACCCGATTGAGGTTCGGATAGGATTTTTTGGGTATGAAACTAACCAGTGACAGTAGAAAGCCGTCAGAGCTGTAGAACTCACAGATACCTTCGTTTTGACTGGTTGTGGCTCCCGTAACTCCAAACGAGCCAAGAGTTATGACCCTCCGAATAATCGATATCCACAGGGTGCAACATCTACATTGTAAGGTGCAACATCCGTCCAAAATGACGAAACAGTGCCGTACGACCTTTAGAAATGAGTGCATGGATTTGAAACATTGCAGTGCCATGGAGTACCACTCTCCAGCGATGGTAAATCATAGACCAGCCACGGGGATCCCGTTTTACAGAAAAAATCCACGTGACGAAAAAACGAAGGGTAAAAAACTTCCATGACCCGATTGAGGTTCGGATAGGATTTTTTGGGTATGAAACTAACCAGTGACGGCTGAAAGCCGTCATAGCTGTACAACTCACAGAAACCTTCGTTTTGACTGGTTATGGCTCCCGTAACTCTAAACGAGCCAAGAGTTATGGCCCTACGAAGAATCGATATCCATAGGGTGCAACATCTGCGGCTCAAGGTGCAACATCCGTCCAAAATGACGAAACCGTGCCGTACGACCTTTAGAAATGGGTGTAGGGATTTGAAACGGTGCAGTACCACGGTGCACCACTCTCCAGCGATGCTAAATCATTAACCAGCCACGGGGATCCCGTTTTACAGAAAAAATCCACGTGACGAAAAAACGAAGGGTAAAAAACTTCCATGACCCGATTGAGGTTCGATAGGATTTTTGGGGTATGAAACTAACCAGTGACGGCTGAAAGCGGTCAAAGCTGTAGAACTCACAGATACCTTCGTTTTGACAGGTTGTGGCTCCCGTAACTCTAAACGAGCCAAGAGTTATGGCCCTCTGAAGAATCGATATCCACAGGGTGCAACATCTACGGTGTGAGGTGCAACATCCGTCCAAAATGACGAAACAGTGCCGTACGACCTTTAGAAATGGATGCACGGATTTGAAACGGTGCAGTACCATGGTGCACCACTCTCCAGCGATGGTAAATCATTGACCAGCCACGGGGATCCCGTTTTACAGAAAAAATCCACGTGACGAAAAAACGAAGGGTAAAAAACTTCCTTGACCCGATTGAGGTTCGGATAGGATTTTTTGGGTATGAAACTAACCAGTGACGGCAGAAAGCCGTCATAGCTGTAGAACTCACAGATACCTTCGTTTTGACTGGTTGTGGCTCCCGTAACTCCAAACGAGCCAAGAGTTATGGCCCTCCTAAGAATCGATATCCACAGGGTGCAACATCTACGGTGTAAGGTGCAACATCCGTCCAAAATGACGAAACAGTGCCGTACGACCTTTAGAAATGAGTGCATGGATTTAAAACATTGCAGTGCCATGGTGTACCACTCTCCAGCGATGGTAAATCATAGACCAGCCACGGGGATCCCGTTTTACAGAAAAAATCCACGTGACGAAAAAACGAAGGGTAAAAAACTTCCTTGACCCGATTGAGGTTCGGATAGGATTTTTTGGGTATGAAACTAACCAGTGACAGTAGAAAGCCGTCATAGCTGTAGAACTCACAGATACCTTCGTTTTGACTGGTTGTGGCTCCCGTAACTCCAAACGAGCCAAGAGTTATGACCCTCCGAATAATCGATATCCACAGGGTGCAACATCTACATTGTAAGGTGCAACATCCGTCCAAAATGACGAAACAGTGCCGTACGACCTTTAGAAATGAGTGCATGGATTTGAAACATTGCAGTGCCATGGAGTACCACTCTCCAGCGATGGTAAATCATAGACCAGCCACGGTGATCCCGTTTTACAGAAAAAATCCACGTGACGAAAAAACGAAGGGTAAAAAACTTCCATGACCCGATTGAGGTTCGGATAGGATTTTTTGGGTATGAAACTAACCAGTGACGGCTGAAAGCCGTCATAGCTGTACAACTCACAGAAACCTTCGTTTTGACTGGTTATGGCTCCCGTAACTCTAAACGAGCCAAGAGTTATGGCCCTACGAAGAATCGATATCCATAGGGTGCAACATCTGCGGCTCAAGGTGCAACATCCGTCCAAAATGACGAAACCGTGCCGTACGACCTTTAGAAATGGGTGTAGGGATTTGAAACGGTGCAGTACCACGGTGCACCACTCTCCAGCGATGCTAAATCATTAACCAGCCACGGGGATCCCGTTTTACAGAAAAAATCCACGTGACGAAAAAACGAAGGGTAAAAAACTTCCATGACCCGATTGAGGTTCGATAGGATTTTTGGGGTATGAAACTAACCAGTGACGGCTGAAAGCGATCAAAGCTGTAGAACTCACAGATACCTTCGTTTTGACAGGTTGTGGCTCCCGTAACTCTAAACGAGCCAAGAGTTATGGCCCTCTGAAGAATCGATATCCACAGGGTGCAACATCTACGGTGTGAGGTGCAACATCCGTCCAAAATGACGAAACAGTGCCGTACGACCTTTAGAAATGGATGCACGGATTTGAAACGGTGCAGTACCATGGTGCACCACTCTCCAGCGATGGTAAATCATTGACCAGCCACGGGGATCCCGTTTTACAGAAAAAATCCACGTGACGAAAAAACGAAGGGTAAAAAACTTCCTAGACCCGATTGAGGTTCGGATAGGATTTTTTGGGTATGAAACTAACCAGTGACGGCAGAAAGCTGTCATAGCTGCAGAACTCACAGATACCTTCGTTTTGGCTGGTTATGACTCCCGTAACTCTAAACGAGCCAAGAGTTATGGTCCTTCGAATAATAGATATCCATAGGGTGCAACATCTACGGCGCAAGGTGCAACATCCGTCCAAAATGACGAAACCGTGCCGTACGACCTTTAGAAATGGGTGCATGGAATTGAAACGGTGCAGTACCATAGTGCACCACTCTCCAGCGTTGGTAAATCATTGACCAGCCACGGGGATCCCGTTTTACAGAAAAAATCCACGTGACGAAAAAACGAAGGGTAAAAAACTTCCATGACCCGATTGAGGTTCGGATAGGATTTTTTGGGTATGAAACTAACCAGTGACGCCTGAAAGCGGTCATAGGTGTAGAACTCACAGACACCTTCGTTTTGACTGGTTATGGCTCCCGTAACTCTAAACGAGCCAAGAGTTATGGCCCTCCGAAGAATCGATATCCACAGGGTGCAACATCTACGGTTTAAGGTGCAACATCCGTCCAAAATGACGAAACAGTGCCGTACGACCTTTAGAAATGAGTGCATGGATTTGAAACATTGCAGTGCCATGGTGTACCACTCTCCAGCGATGGTAAATCATAGACCAGCCACGGGCATCCCGTTTTACAGAAAAAATCCACGTGACGAAAAAACGAAGGGTAAAAAACTTCCATGACCCGATTGAGGTTCGGATAGGATTTTTTGGGTATGAAACTAACCAGTGACGGCTGAAAGCTGTCATAGCTGTAGAACTCACAGATACCTTCGTTTTGACTGGTTGTGGCTCCCGTAACTCTAAACGAGCCAAGAGTTATGGCCCTCCTAAGAATCGATATCCACAGGGTGCAACATCTACGGTGTAAGGTGCAACATCCATCCAAAATGACGAAATAGTGCCGTACGACCTTTAGAAATGAGTGCATGGATTTGAAACATTGCAATGCCATGGTGTACCACTCTCCAGCGATGGTAAATCATAGACCAGCCACGGGGATCCCGTTTTACAGAAAAAATCCACGTGACGAAAAAACGAAGGGTAAAAAACTTCCTTGACCCGATTGAGGTTCGGATAGGATTTTTTGGGTATGAAACTAACCAGTGACGGTAGAAAGCCGTCATAGCTGTAGAACTCACAGATACCTTCGTTTTGACTAGTTATGACTCCCGTAAATCTAAACGAGCCAAGAGTTATGGCCCTTCGAATAATAGATATCCATAGGGTGCAACATCTACGGCGCAAGGTGCAACATCCGTCCAAAATGACGAAACCGTGCCGTACGACCTTTAGAAATGGGTGCATGGAATTGAAACGGTGCAGTACCATGGTGCACCACTCTCCAGCGATGGTAAATCATTGACCAGCCACGGGGATCCCGTTCTACAGAAAAAATCCACGTGACGAAAAAACGAAGGGTAAAAAACTTCCATAACCCGATTGAGTTTCGGATAGGATTTTTTGGGTATGAAACTAACCAGTGACGGCAGAAAGCCGTCATAGCTTTAGAACTCACAGATACCTTCGTTTTGACAGGATATGGGTCCCGTAACTCTAAACGATCCAAGAGTTATGGCCTTCCGAATAATAGATATCCAAAGGGTGCAACATCTGCGGCGCAAGGTGCAACATCCGTCCAAAATGACGAAACCGTGCCATACGACCTTTAGAAATGGGTGCATGGAATTGAAACGGTGCAGTACCATGGTGCACCACTCTCCAGCGATGGTAAATCATTGATCAGCCAAGGGGATCCCGTTTTACAGAAAAAATCGACGTGACGAAAAAACGAAGGGTAAAAACTTCCTTGACCCGATCGGGGTTCGGATAAGATTTTTTGGCAATGAAACTAACCAGTGACGTCTGAAAGCTGTCATAGCTATAGAACTCACAAATACCTTCGTTTTGACTGGTTGTGTGTAACGACCCGCATTTTACGTATCAATAAATCGTAGAATTTGCAGGTCGATAGTGTTGTTTGTGTTGCCTCTAGCTTGAGTCGTTTAGGAGTTGACCCGAGTGCAAGTGATGAGTCGTGACCGACTCATAGATAAGTCGTAGACGACTTAAGGGGATGGACCGAGTTAAGGGTTAGAACGGCATAGTAGTTGCCGACTTAAGATGAGAGGCGAGATAGAGGTCAAGTGATGAGTCGTGACCGACTCATAGAGGACCGACTCATAGGCTTAGACGAGTTTAGAGGGTGACCGACTTATAGAAGCAACGGCTTATAGGTTTGGCCGAGATAAGGATGGACCGACCTAAGATATTGACCGACTCATGGGTTAGCGGCTTAAGGGGCTTAGGGCTTAGGTCGTGGGAAGTTGAGTCGGTAGGGGCTTGGGTCGGCAGGGTGTTATCTCGTTAGGAGGATGAGTCGTTACCGGGTTAACGACTCATAGGAGTTGCCGGGTTATAGCTTAAGTCGTGGGCGAGTTAGTGGCTTCAGGCTTAGCAGTGTTTTGATGAGTTGGTGAGGCCATAGGTCGTGAGTCGGCATCGTAGTTGAGTCGGCAAAGGGGCTTGAGTCGTGACCGGTTTATGATGAGTCGGCTAGGTGTTTTGGGCAGGCCGTGCGTTAGGTCGTAAGCGCTTGAGTCGGTAGGATGATGGGTGTGTGTGTATAGATAGGTCGGCATGGCAATGAGTCGTGAACGACTCATGGTAAGTCGGCTGTGTTGAGTCGGCATGGGGATGAGTCGGGGGCGACTCAGGAGTTGGGTCGGCGACGACCTAAGGGCGACGACTCATGGTGGTTCCAGCCTATAAATAGAGGGTTTCGGCTCACTTTTTGGCACCGGTTTTTGAAGCGACGAAGTGCTGCCATTTTGAAGACTCGTCTACAACATTTCTTCATCTTCTTTTCTCCATTCTAATCTAGATCTAACATCCATCCAAGATCGAAGATCGAGATCGAAGATCCAAGTGCCAAAGTTGAAGATCTTCATCCGTTCGAGCTAGATTTCATCGATTGAAGCGAGATTTTGCCGGATCAAACCTTGATCTCCGCTGTCCAGATCTGAAGTGGGTTGTATTTGAAGTGTTTGGGTGATTTGGTGAGTGGTAGTTATCTCTCACGCGGACCCAAAGGAGTATATTGGATTGGTGGCTTGTTTGAGTGTTAAAGTTAGAGATTTCATGCATTTTTCTTAGATCCAAGTCTAGATCCATTGTTTCCAAAGATGTTTGTTTATGCAAGTTTATTTAACAAGTATTAGAAACAAAACCCATGTTTTAGATTTGATAGATCTATGCTAAAAACCTATGATTTATGCATGTTGGACTTATGCTCATTTATTTACGAAATTGCCATTATAGTTGATATTGCTTATTAGATCTTGTTTGAATGCTTGAATGTTTGGATGTATGATTGGTTTGATTGTTTCAAGTTAGCTTGTAGTTGATTTGGAACAAGTTGGTTGAAGGTGATTCAAAAGCTAAGTGGAAAGGCTCTTGAATGGTGAAAGCTGCCTGTAGCATATGAAGCGGATGTGGAAGCTCATATGGATGGATTCGAGGATGTGGGATCTTGCCATGATGCGAGAAGGCTTATGTTGAGATGGGACGGGTCATGATGACGTTCCAAGATGAGAGACTTTGCTATGATGTGATGAGGCAAGACATATGTTGTGATGGGACGGGTCATGATGACGTTCCAAGCACAGGCTGCGACGACGTGCAAAGTTATGTTGATAACTCGGTGATGCAATCCGGGCTGGTGATAATGGTTAGCTTGAGAGGCGCTTGAGCTAGTATGGAAATAGTCGTCGAGGAGGATGACTAGGAGGCTGAGATCTTATCGTTGTTGAAGGTTCTAGCATGCTCAAAGCAAGAGTACGTTGGAACGGGCTGCGACGACGTTCCAGGCACGGGCTGCGACGACGTGCTAGTACTCTGGGTAGTTGCGAAAATTCCTAGGCACGGGCTGCGACGACGTGCGGAGTTATGGCTAGAACCGGGGTTACCATTAGCCCTTGACGGATAGTCATTCAACTAACGGTGAAATCAAGGCAAAGATAACAGTGATAGCCAGAGTCATGGATGTTTGATTGTATTATCATTCGGCCTCAAGAGCGGTGTTTTCTGGGTGCTTATCTGATCTTGGTTTAGGCCTTGGGGTTTGTATTTGGAAAACATCGTCCTTGACTCGAGTGATTATTGCTTTATTTTAATTACCTGCTATGCTATGATTGCTTCTCCTTAGTGTGTGTCTGGGGGCTATCACTGTAGAAAGAGGTGGAGTGGGATGGTTTGGTTCCTATTCCTTTTATCCCTTATGCTCTTTTGGTATGTTTGATAGTTAATTTACTGCTCACTAAGACTTTGTCTGACTCAAGGTTTTATGTCTCCTCTTATTACCTTGGGCTGTTCATCCATGTTGGGATGGGCAGACTAGGTAGCAGGTGGCAGGTGCTATGCTTAGAGTTCTCCGCTGATGATGACGAAGACGAGCAGGAGGCTATGCATATTATTTCTTATATGTACTGGGTATCCGCTGCTGTATTTGATGAGTGTTTTGTAGTGAGGTCTTGATGTATGGATTTATTGAGATGATTGTATAAAACTACTGTGATGCTTATATGATGATTTTCTGTTATGAGGCTTCACTATATATTTCTCTATTGTATTTTATCCATGCGCTGTGAGTTACGATAGAGATTCTGCGATTTTATTTTTCTCCTGACTATCGTCCATGGCTGCCTAGCACACCTTTCAGCGCATTATTTCCTTGTTTTGGTGCGGGAGTCATGGGCGGTCGTCACATTTGGTATCAGAGCTTTGGTTAATCGATTTTAGCCAACGCTCGCTGACGTAACTATGTAAGAGAGACGTAATTGTATTTTGATGGATGATTACTATATATAGTATAGTAGCTTAGATGGATTTGAACTCCTTATGCAGTTGTTTCTTAAGGTGTTCTAATCATTCTTTTTACAGATATTAAGAATGAGTCGAAGTGAGAGACAAGCTGCGAGGGATAGTCGAGCTGCTAGGGAAGCTGTTGATTATGGAGCTATGTTTGAAGCTATGATGACTTCCATCATGAGGAGGGTACCAGCTTCAGGATCTTCTGTGGATGTGGGAGTTCAAGTCCAAGCTCCAAGACCAGTGGATTTTGCTAAGCTTTGCAAAGATTATACTTCTCTTGGAGGAAAAGCTTTCTTGGGAACGGAGTCGACTATTGAGGTGCAGAGATGGATTGATGCTTGCAGAAGAATTTTTGGTGACTTGGGGATTGAGGATGCAACCAAGAGGAAGCTTGCATCGAGACAGCTTCAGGGAAGAGCTGCTGATTGGTGGAATTCTATCACCATCGATACCCCAGAAGAAGAGATTACTTGGGAGCAGTTCCAAGTTAGATTTGAAGCCAAGTTCATCTCCACTGTTCAGAAGTCTGCTTTGTTCAAAAGGTTTGTAGAGCTCAAGCAAGGTGGAAGACCTGTTCTTGAGTATATTTCTGAGTTCAAAGCTCTGTCCAAGTATGCCAGATCGTACATTGATTCCCCCTATCAGAAGAATGAAAAGTTTGTAACTGGTCTGGATGCTTATCTGGGAAGGCAGTTAGTGGATCATCTGGACGATCCATTTGAGAAGCTTGTGGAGAAAGCTTTAAGGCACGAGAGTTTGTTTCCTAAGGAAGTATCTGTTGTTGCTGTAACCAGGGAAGGATCTAAACCACAGCAGAGTGGCAATAAGAAGAGGAAGCAGCAGCAACAGAAGAGTAAGGATGGCCAGAAGAAGCCGAAAGGCGAAGTGACTTGCTATAATTACCAGAAGAAGGGCCATCTCTCCAAGGATTGTAGGAATCCAAAGGCGCCGGCGAAGTGCCATAACTGTGATAAGCCAGGGCATTTCAGGAAGGATTGTCCAGAGCCGAGTAAGGATAGGCAGGTTGTGTAAGCTTATGCTTTGGAAGCTGTGCCGTCGTCTTCAAGAGTTCCTACTGCTGAAGAGAAGGGGAAGAGTGTGGTGGTTCAAGGTACTCTTTCCATTTGTGGTGTTCCAGTTAGAGTGTTGTTTGATACTGGAGCGTCGCATTCTTTTGTTTGTGATGATTTGGTAGGCCGGTTAGGTTTGAAACCGGATATTGTTGATAGGCCATTGGTTGTGACTAATCCAGTTGGGGGTTCGTCATGTTTGTGTATGATATGCCGTGGTCTAGTTGTGTCGAGTCATGATTGCTCGTTTGTTTGTGATTGCTTTGTTCTGAACTTTGCGGGGTTCGGAATTATTTTGGGTATGGACTGGCTTAGGAAGTATGCGGCTAGGATTGATTGTGAGAGGCTGGAGGTGACAGTCGGGAATGTGGATGGGCGAAAGGTTGTGATACGATGTAAGCATGAGGAAGGCGTCTTCATGAGCTTCATGTATTCGCTGGTTGTTCCACGGGATGGACTGTCATCGGTGCCTATTGTGAATGGATTTGAGGATGTCTTTGACGAAGTCAAAGGGTTGCCGCCGCATAGGGAGATCGAGTTTCGTATCGATCTAGTTGAGGGAGCCAGACCTGTTGTGATGCCTCTTAGGCGGATGGCACCGAGGGAGCAGCAAGAGCTGAAGGTGCAAGTTGATGACCTTTTGCGGAAAGGATTCGTTCGGAGAAGTGTGTCCGAATGGGGTGCGCCAGTTGTGTTCGCAACCAAAGCGGATGGATCGTTGAGGTTGTGTGTGGATTATCGTGAGCTGAATAAGGTGACTAAGAAGAACAAGTATCCATTGCCGAGAATAGATGACTTGTTTGATCACCTTCACGAGGCTAAGGTGTTTTCTCAGATGGATTTAGCAACGGGATTTCACCAGTTGAGAGTGGCGAAGGATATTGTGCCGAAGACTGCTTTCAGGACACCATCCGGGTTTTATGAGTGGCTGGTAATGCCGTTTGGATTGACTAACGCGCCAGCATATTTTGTGGATCTTATGAATAGAGTGTTCAGAGATCAGTTGAATAAGTTCGTGCTTGTGTTCGTGGATGATATTTTTGTATATTCCAGAACTGAGGAAGAGCACAAGACGCACTTGAGGATTGTTTTGGAAATCTTGCGGAAACATCAGCTGAAGGCTAAGTTTTCGAAGTGTCACTTCTGGAAGAGTGAAGTGAGGTTCTTAGGCCATGTGATCTCTGGAAATGGAATAGCGGTTGATCCCGCTAAGGTGGCAGCAATCCAGGATTGGGTTAGACCTAAGAATGCATCTGATGTGAGAAGTTTTCTTGGATTAGCAGGATATTATCGTCGGTTTATCAAAGACTTTTCCAAGATAGCTGCACCATTGATAGGATTGACGAAAAAGAACCAAGTGTTCAGATGGGATGACAAGTGTGAGCAATCTTTTGTAATCCTGAAAGAGCGACTGACGAGTGCTCCTGTTTTGACTATTCCGAGTGGGAATGATGAGATGGTGGTTTACACCGATGCATGTGGCACTGGACTTGGAGCAGTGCTAATGCAAAAGGATAAAGTTGTCGCGTATGCTAGTCGACAACTAAAGCCGCATGAAAGGAATTATCCGACTCATGATTTGGAGTTAGCGGCGATTGTGTTTGCTTTGAAGATGTGGAGACATTATCTATTGGGAGTTAGATTTGAGTTGTTTACAGATCATAAGTCGTTGAAGTATCTGTTCTCCCAAAAGGATTTGAATCTTCGACAGCAACGGTGGCTAGAGTTGCTAGCATCATATGATTTTGGTATAGCTTATACTCCGGGAAAAGGTAACACAGTAGCTGATGCGTTAAGTCGAAGACATGCAGGATTGGGAGCCATGTTTTCGGAATGGAAGAGTCTCGAGTATTTGGCTGAGTTTGATTTCAGGCCTAGATGTGAATTGGAACCTGAAATGTTGGCAAACTTATCAATAAGACCTACTCTTGTGGAGAGGATTGGCGAGAGCCAAAAGAGAGATGATAAGCTTGTCCAGATTGTTCGTGATTTGGGATTAGGATTGGACCCAGAGAAGGATAAAGGATTCGAGGTCGATCAAGAGGGTTGGCTTCGGATGCAAGGACGATTGGTTGTTCCCGATATTGATGGATTGAGAGATGAAGTTCTGAGGGAAAGTCATCACTCGAAGTTGACAATTCATCCTGGTGGAAATAAGATGTATCGGGATATGAAAAGATCCTATTACTGGGAAGGTATGAAGAAGGATGTTGGGAATTTCATTTCCAAGTGTATGAACTGCCAGTTGGTGAAAGCCGAGCAGAAGAAGCCCAGTGGATTACTTCAGCCATTAGAGGTTCCTACATGGAAGTGGGAGCAAGTGTCGATGGATTTTATCGATGGTCTACCTAGAACCAGGGCAGGGAATGAAGGGATTTGGGTCATAGTAGATCGTTTGACCAAGAGTGCAAGGTTCATTCCTGTTCGATCAACTAGGACTGCATCGAAGTTGGCTGAGCTGTATGTGAAGTGGATTGTTCGATTCCATGGTGTTCCGAAGAGTATAGTGAGCGATCGAGACCCATTGTTCACTAGTAGATTTTGGAAGAGCTTCCAGGAAGTTTTGGGAACCGAGTTGTGTTTGAGTACAGCTTATCACCCTCAAACAGATGGTCAGACTGAGAGAGTCAACCGAGTGTTGGAGGATCTCCTTAGAGCATGTGTTTTGGACTTCGGAGGATCATGGGAAGATCACCTTCATTTGGTGGAGTTTGCTTATAATAACAGTTATCAGTCGAGTATTGGTATGGCACCATATGAGGCATTATATGGAAGACCGTGTAACTCTCCGACATGTTGGTTGGAAACTGGAGAAAGGTTGATACTTGGGCCAGAGTTGATTCGACAGACTTCGGATTGTATAGAGATCATTCGGCAACGAATGAAGGCAGCCCAAGATCGTCAGAAAAGTAATGCAGATAATCGCCGAAAGGATTTGGAATTCGACGTGGGTGATATGGTTTTTGTGAAGATTTCTCCATTGAAGAATGTTATTAGATTCGGGAAGAAAGGAAAGTTAACTCCGAGATTTGTTGGACCATTCCCGATTATCGAGCGAATTGGAAAGCTCGCTTATAGATTGGAGTTACCGGAAAAGATGACGGGTGTGCACAATGTTTTTCATGTATCGTATCTACGGAAGTATGTGCACGACCCAACTACAGTGGTTTCTGCTGATAGCTGTGAAGATTTAGAGGTTGATCCAGTGGTCACGAGACCTCGTAAGCCGCTTCGTATTGTTGAAACCGATACGAAACAGCTTAGGAGGAAGACGATTACGTTGCTCAAGGTACAATGGAGTGATGATGTTAACGACTGTACGTGGGAGGAGGAAGAGAGGATGAAGGCAGCTCATCCCGGACTCTTCGAGGTATGGCCCTAAAGTGTCGTGACATCTCATGAATTTGTAGCTTGTTCTAAGTCTTAGAATTCTGCATGCTAGGCTAGAATTGGATGCATGGTTTGTTGATTGCTTTGGATGGTAGGCATGCAGAATATCTTTGATTGCTGTTGTTTGCTTGGAATTTCGGGGGCGAAATTCCTAAGGGGGAGAGAATGTAACGACCCGCATTTTACGTATCAATAAATCGTAGAATTTGCAGGTCGATAGTGTTGTTTGTGTTGCCTCTAGCTTGAGTCGTTTAGGAGTTGACCCGAGTGCAAGTGATGAGTCGTGACCGACTCATAGATAAGTCGTAGACGACTTAAGGGGATGGACCGAGTTAAGGGTTAGAACGGCATAGTAGTTGCCGACTTAAGATGAGAGGCGAGATAGAGGTCAAGTGATGAGTCGTGACCGACTCATAGAGGGCCGACTCATAGGCTTAGACGAGTTTAGAGGGTGACCGACTTATAGAAGCAACGGCTTATAGGTTTGGCCGAGATAAGGATGGACCGACCTAAGATATTGACCGACTCATGGGTTAGCGGCTTAAGGGGCTTAGGGCTTAGGTCGTGGGAAGTTGAGTCGGTGGGTCTTGAGTCGGTAGGGGCTTGGGTCGGCAGGGTAATATCTCGTTAGGAGGATGAGTCGTTACCGGGTTAACGACTCATAGGAGTTGCCGGGTTATAGCTTAAGTCGTGGGCGAGTTAGTGGCTTAAGGCTTAGCAGTGTGTTGATGAGTCGGTGAGGCCATAGGTCGTGAGTCGGCATCGTAGTTGAGTCGGCAAAGGGGCTTGAGTCGTGACCGGTTTATGATGAGTCGGCTAGGTGTTTTGGGCAGGCCGTGTGTTAGGTCGTAAGCGCTTGAGTCGGTAGGATGATGGGTGTGTGTGTATAGGTAGGTCGGCATGGCAATGAGTCGTGAACGACTCATGGTAAGTCGGCTGTGTTGAGTCGGCATGGGGATGAGTCGGGGGCGACTCAGGAGTTGGGTCGGCGGCGACCTAAGGGCGACGACTCATGGTGGTTCCAGCCTATAAATAGAGGGGTTCGGCTCACTTTTTGGCACCGGTTTTTGAAGCGACGAAGTGCTGCCATTTTGAAGACTCGTCTACAACATTTCTTCATCTTCTTTTCTCCATTCTAATCTAGATCTAACATCCATCCAAGATCGAAGATCGAGATCGAAGATCCAAGTGCCAAAGTTGAAGATCTTCATCCGTTCGAGCTAGATTTCATCGATTGAAGCGAGATTTTGCCGGATCAAACCTTGATCTCCGCTGTCCAGATCTGAAGTGGGTTGTATTTGAAGTGTTTGGGTGATTTGGTGAGTGGTAGTTATCTCTCACGCGGACCCAAAGTAGTATATTGGATTGGTGGCTTGTTTGAGTGTTAAAGTTAGAGATTTCATGCATTTTTCTTAGATCCAAGTCTAGATCCATTGTTTCCAAAGATGTTTGTTTATGCAAGTTTATTTAACAAGTATTAGAAACAAAACCCATGTTTTATATTTGATAGATCTATGCTAAAAACCTATGATTTATGCATGTTGGACTTATGCTCATTTATTTACGAAATTGCCATTATAGTTGATATTGCTTATTAGATCTTGTTTGAATGCTTGAATGTTTGGATGTATGATTGGTTTGATTGTTTCAAGTTAGCTTGTAGTTGATTTGGAACAAGATGGTTGAAGGTGATTCAAAAGCTAAGTGGAAAGGCTCTTGAATGGTGAAAGCTGCCTGTAGCATATGAAGCGGATGTGGAAGCTCATATGGATGGATTCGAGGATGTGGGATCTTGCCATGATGCGAGAAGGCTTATGTTGAGATGGGACGGGTCATGATGACGTTCCAAGATGAGAGACTTTGCTATGATGTGATGAGGCAAGACATATGTTGTGATGGGACGGGTCATGATGACGTTCCAAGCACGGGCTGCGACGACGTGCAAAGTTATGTTGATAACTCGGTGATGCAATCCGGGCTGGTGATAATGGTTAGCTTGAGAGGCGCTTGAGCTAGTATGGAAATAGTCGTCGAGGAGGATGACTAGGAGGCTGAGATCTTATCGTTGTTGAAGGTTCTAGCATGCTCAAAGCAAGAGTACGTTGGAACGGGCTGCGACGACGTTCCAGGCACGGGCTGCGACGACGTGCTAGTACTCTGGGTAGCTGCGAAAATTCCTAGGCACGGGCTGCGACGACGTGCGGAGTTATGTCTAGAACCGGGGTTACCATTAGCCCTTGACGGATAGTCATTCAACTAACGGTGAAATCAAGGCAAAGATAACAGTGATAGCCAGAGTCATGGATGTTTGATTGTATTATCATTCGGCCTTGCGGTGTTTTCTGGGTGCTTATCTGATCTTGGTTTAGGCCTTGGGGGTTTGTATTTGGAAAACATCGTCCTTGACTCGAGTGATTATTGCTTTATTTTAATTACCTGCTATGCTATGATTGCTTCTCCTTAGTGTGTGTCTGAGGGCTATCACTGTAGAAAGAGGTGGAGTGGGATGGTTTGGTTCCTATTCCTTTTATCCCTTATGCTCTTTTGGTATGTTTGATAGTTAATTTACTGCTCACTAAGACTTTGTCTGACTCAAGGTTTTATGTCTCCTCTTATTACCTTGGGCTATTCATCCATGTTGGGATGGGCAGACTAGGTAGCAGGTGGCAGGTGCTGTGCTTAGAGTTCTCCGCTGATGATGACGGAGACGAGCAGGAGGCTATGCATATTATTTCTTATATGTACTGGGTATCCGCTGCTGTATTTGATGAGTGTTTTTTAGTGAGGTCTTGATGTATGGATTTATTGAGATGATTGTATAAAACTACTGTGATGCTTATATGATGATTTTCTGTTATGAGGCTTCACTATATATTTCTCTATTGTATTTTATCCATGCGCTGTGAGTTACGATAGAGATTCTGCGATTTTATTTTTCTCCTGACTATCGTCCATGGCTGCCTAGCACACCTTTCAGCGCATTATTTCCTTGTTTTGGTGCGGGAGTCATGGGCGGTCGTCACATTGTGGCTCCCGTAACTCCAAATGAGCCAAGAGTTATGACCCTCCGAATAATCGATATCAACAGGGTGCAACATCTACGATGTAAGGTGCAACATCCGTCCAAAATGACGAAACAGTGCCGTATGACCTTTAGAAATGAGTGCATGGATTTGAAACATTGTAGTGCCATGGTGTACCACTCTCCAGCGATGGTAAATCATAGACCAGCCACGGGGATCCCGTTTTACAGAAAAAATCCACGTGACGAAAAAACGAAGGGTAAAAAACTTCCATGACCCGATTGAGGTTCGGATAGGATTTTTTGGGTATGAAACTAACCAGTGACGGCTGAAAGCCGTCATAGGTGTAGAACTCACAGATACCTTCGTTTTGACTGGTTATGGCTCCCGTAACTCTAAACGAGCCAAGAGTTATGGCCCTACGAAGAATCGATATCCATAGGGTGCAACATCTGCGGCGCAAGGTGCAACATCCGTCCAAAATGACGAAACCGTGCCGTACGACCTTTAGAAATGGGTGTAGGGATTTGAAACGGTGCAGTACCATGGTGCACCACTCTCCAGCGATGGTAAATCATTGACCAGCCACGGGGATCCCGTTTTACAGAAAAAATCCACGTGACGAAAAAACGAAGGGTAAAAAACTTCCATGACCCGATTGAGGTTCGATAGGATTTTTTGGGTATGAAACTAACCAGTGACGGCTGAAAGCGGTCATAACTGTAGAACTCACAGATACCTTCGTGTTGACTGGTTATGGCTCCCGTAACTCCAAACGAGCCAAGAGTTATGGCCCTCCGAATAATCGATATCCATAGGGTGCAACATCTACGGTGCAAGGTGCAACATCCGTCCAAAATGATGAAACCGTGCCGTACGACCTTTAGAAATGGATGCATGGATTTGAAACGGTGCAGTACCATGGTACACCACTCTCCAGCGATGGTAAATCATTGACCAGCCACGGGGATCCCGTTTTACAGAAAAAATCCACGTGACGAAAAAACGAAGGGTAAAAAACTTCCTTGACCCGATTGAGGTTCGGATAGGATTTTTTGGGTATGAAACTAACCAGTGACGGCAGAAAGCTGTCATAGCTGCAGAACTCACAGATACCTTCGTTTTGGCTGGTTATGACTCCCGTAACTCTAAACGAGCCAAGAGTTATGGCCCTTCGAATAATAGATATCCATAGGGTGCAACATCTACGGCGCAAGGTGCAACATCCGTCCAAAATGACGAAACCGTGCCGTACGACCTTTAGAAATGGGTGCATGGAATTGAAACAGTGTAGTACCATAGTGCACCACTCTCCAGCGATGGTAAATCATTGACCAGCCACGGGGATCCCGTTTTACAGAAAAAATACACGTGACGAACAAACGAAGGGTAAAAAACTTCCATGACCCGATTGAGTTTCGGATAGGATTTATTGGATATGAAACTAACCAGTGACGGCTGAAAGCCTTCATAGCTGTAGAACTCATAGATACCTTCGTTTTGACTGGTTATGGCTCCCGTAACTCTAAACGAGCCAAGAGTTATGGCCCTCCGAATAATAGATATCCAAAGGGTGCAACACCTGCGGCGCAAGGTGCAACATCCGTCCAAAATGACGAAACCGTGTCGTACGATCTTTAGAAATGGGTGCAGGGATTTGAAATGTTGCAGTACCACGGTGCACCACTCTCCAGCGATGGTAAATCATTGACCAGCCACGGGGATCCCGTTTTACAGAAAAAATCCACGTGACGAAAAAACGAAGGGTAAAAAACTTCCATGACCCGATTGAGGTTCGGATTGGATTTTTTGGGTATGAAACTAACCAGTGACGCCTGAAAGCGGTCATAGCTGTAGAACTCACAGATACCTTCGTTTTGACTGGTTATGGCTCCCGTAACTCGAGCCAAGAGTTATGGCCCTCCGAATAATCGATATCCACAGGGTGCAACATCTACGGTGCAAGGTGCAACATCCGTCCAAAATGACGAAACTGTGCCGTTCGACCTTTAGAATTGGGTGCATGGATTTGAAACGGTGCAGTACCATGGTGCACCACTCTCCAGCGGTGGTAAATCATAGACCAGCCACGGGGATCCCGTTTTACATAAAAAATCCACGTGACGAAAAAACGAAGGGTAAAAAACTTCCTTGACCCGATTGAGGTTCGGATAGGATTTTTTGGGTATGAAATTAACCAGTGACGGCTGAAAGCTGTCATAGCTGTAGAACTCACAGATACCTTCGTTCTGACTAGTTATGGCTCCCGTAACTCTAAACGAGCCAAGAGTTATGGCCCTCCGAAGAATCGATATCCATAGGGTGCAACATCTACGGTGCAAGGTGCAACATCCGTCCAAAATGACGAAACCGTGCCGTACGACCTATAGAAATGGATGTATGGATTTGAAATGGTGCATTACCATGGCGCACCACTCTCCAGCGATGGTAAATCATTGACCAGCCACGGGGATCCTGTTTTACAGAAAAAATCCACGTGACGAAAAAACGAAGGGTAAAAAACTTCCATGACCCGATTGAGGTTCGGATAGGATTTTTTGGGTATGAAACTAACCAGTGACGGCTGAAAGCCATCATAGCTGTAGAACTCACAGATACCTTCGTTTTGACTGGTTATGGCTCCCGTAACTCTAAACGAGCCAAGAGTTATGGCCCTCCGAAGAATCGATTTCCACAGGGTGCAACATCTGCGGTGCAAGGTGCAACATCCGTCCAAAATGATGAAACCATGCCGTACGACCTTTAGAAATGGGTGCATGGATTTGAAACGGTGCAGTACCAAGGTGCACCACTCTCCAGCGATGGTAAATCATAGACCAGCCACGGGGATCCCGTTTTACAGAAAAAATCCACGTGACGAAAAAACGAAGGGTAAAAAACTTCCTTGACCCGAGTGAGGTTCGGATAGGATTTTTTGGGTATGAATCTAAGCAGTGACGGCTGAAAGCTTCCAAAGCTGTAGAACTCACAGATACCTTCGTTTTGACTGGTTATGGCTCCCGTAACTCTAAACGAGCCAAGAGTTATGGCCCTCCGAAGAATCGATATCCCAAGGGTGCAACATCCGTCCAAAATGACGAATTGCAGTGCCATGGTGCACCACCCTCCAGGGATGGTAAATCATAGACCAGCCACGGGGATCCCGTTTAACAGAAAAAATCCACGTGACGAAAAAACGAAGGGTAAAAAACTTCCTTGACCCGATTGAGGTTCGGATAGGATTTTTTGGGTATGAAACTAACCAGTGACGGCAGAAAGCTATCATAGCGGTAGAACTCACAGATACCTTCGTTTTGACTGGTTATGACTCCCGTAATTCTAAACGAGCCAAGAATTATGGCCCTTCGAATAATAGATATCCATAGGGTGCAACATCTACGGCGCAAGGTGCAACATCCGTCCAAAATGACGAAACCGTGCCGTACGACCTTTAGAAATGGGTGCATGGAATTGAAACGGTGCAGTACCATGGTGCACCACTCTCCAGCGATGGTAAATCATTGACCAGCCACGGGGATCTCGTTTTACAGTAAAAATCCACGTGACGAAAAAACGAAGGGTAAAAAACTTCCATGACCCGATTGAGTTTCGGATAGGATTTTTTGGGTATGAAACTAACCAGTGACGGCTGAAAGCCGTCATAGCTGTAGAACTCACAGATACCTTCGTTTTGACAGGTTATGGGTCCCGTAACTCTAAACGAGCCAAGAGTTATGGCCCTCCGAATAATCGATATCCAAAGGGTGCAACATCTGCGGTGCAAGGTGCAACATCCGTCCAAAATGACGAAATCGTGCCGTACGACCTTTAGAAATGGGTGCAGGGATTTGAAACGGTGCAGTACAATGGTGCACCACTCTCCAGCGATGGTAAATCATTGACCAGCCATGGGGATCCCGTTTTACAGAAAAAATCCACGTGACGAAAAAACGAAGGGTAAAAAACTTCCATGACCCGATTGAGGTTCGGATAGGATTTATTGGGTATGAGACTAACCAGTGACGGCTAAAAGCGGTCATAGCTGTAGAACTCACAGATACCTTCGTTTTGACTGGTTATGGCTCCTGTAACTCCAAACGAGCCAAGAGTTATGGCCCTCCGAATAATCGATATCCATAGGGTGCAACATCTACGGTGCAAGGTGCAACATCCGTCCAAAATGACGAAACCGTGCCGTACGACCTTTAGAAATGGGTGCATGGATTTGAAACGGTGCAGTACCATGGTGCACCACTCTCCAGCGATGGTAAATCATTAAACAACCACGGGGATCCCGTTTTTACAGAAAAAATCCACGTGAGGAAAAAACGAAGGGTAAAAAACTTCCATGACCCGATTGAGGTTCGGATAGGATTTTTTGGGTATGAAACTAGCCAGTGACGGCTGAAAGCTGTCGTAGCAGTAGAACTCACAGATACCTTCGTTTTGACTTGTTGTGGCTCCCGTAACTCTAAACGAGCCAAGAGTTATGGCCCTCCGAAGAATCGATATCCACAGGGTGCAACATCTACGGTGTAAGTGCAACATTCGTCCAAAATGACGAAACAGTGCCGTACGACCTTTAGAAATGAGTGCATGGATTTGAAACATTGCAGTGTCATGGTGCACCACTCTCCGGCGATGGTAAATCATTGACCAGCCACGGGGATCCCGTTTTACAGAAAAAATCCACGTGACGAAAAAACGAAGGGTAAAAAACTTCCTTGACCTGATTGAGGTTCGGATAGGATTTTTTGGGTATGAAACTAACCAGTGACGGCTGAAAGCCGTCATAGCTGTAGAACTCACAGATACCTTCGTTTTGACTAGTTATGGCTCCCGTAACTTTAAACGAGCCAAGAGTTATGGCCCTCCGAAGAATCGATTTCCACAGGGTGCAACATCTGCGGTGCAAGGTGCAACATCCGTCCAAAATGACGAAACCGTGCCGTACGACCTTTAGAAATGGGTGCATGTATTTGAAACGGTGCAGTACCAAGGTGCACCACTCTCCAGCGATGGTAAATCATAGACCAGCCACGGGGATCCCGTTTTACAGAAAAAATCCACGTGACGAAAAAACGAAGGGTAAAAAACTTCCTTGACCCGATTGAGGTTCGGATAGGATTTTTTGGGTATGAATCTAACCAGTGACGGCTGAAAGCTGCCAAAGCTGTAGAACTCACAGATACCTTCGTTTTGACTGGTTATGGCTCCCGTAACTCTAAACGAGCCAAGAGTTATGGCCCTCCGAAGAATCGATATCCGCAGGGTGCAACATCTACGGTGCAAGGTGCAACATCCGTCCAAAATGACGAAACTGTGCCATACGACCTTTAGAAATGAGTGCATGGATTTGAAACATTGCAGTGCCATGGTGTACCACTCTCCAGCGATGGTAAATCATAGACCAGCCACGGGGATCCCGTTTTACAGAAAAAATCCACGTGACGAAAAAATGAAGGGTAAAAAACATCCTTGACCCGATTGAGGTTCGGATAGGATTTTTTGGGTATGAAACTAACCAGTGACGGCTGAAAGCAGTCATAGCTGTAGAACTCACAGATACCTTCGTTTTGACTGGTTGTGGCTCCCGTAACTCTAAACGAGCCAAGAGTTATGGCCCTCTGAAGAATCGATATCCAGAGGGTGCAACATCTACGGTGTGAGGTGCAACATCCGTCCAAAATGACGAAACAGTGCCGTACGACCTTTAGAAATGAGTGCATGGATTTGAAACATTGCAGTGCCATGGTGTACCACTCTCCAGCGATGGTAAATCATAGACCGGCCACGGGGATCCCGTTTTACAGAAAAAATCCAAGTGACGAAAAAACGAAGGGTAAAAAACTTTCATGACCCGATTGAGGTTCGGATAGGATTTTTTGGGTATGAAACTAACCAGTGACAACAGAAAGCTGTCATAACTGTAGAACTCACAGATACCTTCGTTTTGACTGGTTGTGGCTCCTGTAACTCTAAACGAGCCAAGAGATATGGCCCTTCGAATAATAGATATCCAAAGGGTGCAACATCTGCGGCGCAAGGTGCAACATCCGTCCAAAATGACGAAACCGTGCCGTACGACATTTAGAAATGGGTGCATGGAATTGAAACGGTGCAGTACCATGGTGCACCACTCTCCAGCGATGGTAAATCATTGATCAGCCACGGGGATCCCGTTTTACAGAAAAAATCTACGTGACGAAAAAACGAAGGGTAAAAACTTCCTTGACCCGATCGAGGTTCGGATAGGATTTTTTGGGTATGAAACTAACCAGTGACGGCTGAAAGCGGTCATACCTGTAGAACTCACAGATACCTTCGTTTTGACTGGTTGTGGCTCCCGTAAATCTAAACGAGCCAAGATTTATGGCCCTCCGAAGAATCGATATCCACAGGGTGCAACATCTACGGTGTAAGGTGCAACATCCGTCCAAAATGACGAAACAGTGCCGTACGGCCTTTAGAAATGAGTGCATGGATTTGAAACATTGCAGTGCCATGGTGTACCACTCTCCAGCGATGGTAAATCATAGACCAGCCACGGGGATCCCGTTTTACAGAAAAAATCCACGTGACGAAAAAACGAAGGGTAAAAAACTTCCATGACCCGATTGAGGTTCGGATAGGATTTTTTGGGTATGAAACTAACCAGTGACGGCTGAAAGCTGTCATAGCTGTAGAACACACAGATACCTTCGTTTTGACTGGTTGTGGCTCCCGTAACTCTAAACGTGCCAAGAGTTATGGCCCTCCTAAGAATCGATATCCATAGGGTGCAACATCTACGGTGTAAGGTGCAACATCCGTCCAAAATGACGAAACAGTGCCGTACGACCTTTAGAAATGAGTGCATGGATTTGAAACATTGCAGTGCCATGGTGTACCACTCTCCAGCGATGGTAAATCATAGACCAGCCACGCGGATCCCGTTTTACAGAAAAAATCCACGTGACGAAAAAACGAAGGGTAAAAAACTTCCTTGACCCGATTGAGGTTCGGATAGGATTTTTTGGGTATGAAACTAACCAGTGACGGCAGAAAGCCGTCATAGCTGTAGAACTCACAGATACCATCGTTTTGACTGGTTATGACTCCCGTAAATCTAAACGAGCCAAGAGTTATGGCCCTTCGAATAATAGATGTCCATAGGGTGCAACATCTACGGCGCAAGGTGCAACATCCGTCCAAAATGATGAAACCGTGCCGTACGACCTTTAGAAATGGGTGCATGGAATTGAAACGGTGCAGTACCATGGTGCACCACTCTCCAGCGATGGTAAATCATTGACCAGCCACGGGGATCCCGTTTTACAGAAAAAATCCACGTGATGAAAAAACGAAGGGTAAAAAACTTCCATGACCCGATTGAGTTTCGGATAGGATTTTTTGGGTATGAAACTAACCAATGACGGCTGAAAGCCGTCATAGCTGTAGAACTCACAGATACCTTCGTTTTGACAGGATATGGGTCCCGTAACTCTAAACGAGCCAAGAGTTATGGCCCTCCGAATAATAGATATCCAAAGGGTGCAACATCTGCGGCGCAAGGTGCAACATTCGTCCAAAATGACGAAACCGTGCCATACGACCTTTAGAAATGGGTGCATGGAATTGAAACGGTGCAGTGCCATGGTGCACCACTCTCCAGCGATGGTAAATCATTGATCAGCCAAGGGGATCCCGTTTTACAGAAAAAATCGACGTGACGAAAAAACGAAGGGTAAAAACTTCCTTGACCCGATCGGGGTTCGGATAGGATTTTTTGGCTATGAAATTAACCAGTGACGGTTGAAAGCTGTCATAGCTGTAGAACTCACAAATACCTTCGTTTTTACTGGTTGTTGCTCCCGTAACTCCAAACGAGCCAAGAGTTATGACACTCCGAATAATCGATATCCACAGGGTGCAACATCTACGGTGTAAGGTGCAACATCCGTCCAAAATGACGAAACAGTGCCGTACGACCTTTATAAATGAGTGCATGGATTTGAAACATTGCAGTGCCATGGTGTACCACTCTCCAGCGATGGTAAATCATAGACCAGCCACGGGGATCCCGTTTTACAGAAAAAATCCACGTGACGAAAAAACGAAGGGTAAAAAACTTCCATGACCCGATTGAGGTTCGGATAGGATTTTTTGGGTATGAAACTAACCAGTGACGGCAGAAATCTATCATAGCTGTAGAACTCATAGATACCTTCATTTTGGCTGGTTGTGGCTCCCGTAACTCTAAACGAGCCAAGAGTTATAGCCCTCCGAAGAATCGATATCCACAGGGTGCAACATCTACGGTGTAAGGTGCAACATCCGTCCAAAATGACGAAACCGTGCCGTACGACCTTTAGAAATGAGTGCATGGATTTGAAACATTGCAGTGCCATGGTGTACCACTCTCCAGCGATGGTAAATCATAGACCAGCCACGGGGATCCCGTTTCACAGAAAAAATCCACGTGACGAAAAAACGAAGGGTAAAAAACTTCCTTGACCCGATTGAGGTTCAGATAGGATTTTTTGGGTATGAAACTAACCAGTGACGGCAGAAAGCTGTCATAACTGTAGAACTCACAGATACCTTCGTTTAGACTGGTTGTGGCTCCCATAACTCTAAACTAGCCAAGAGTTATGGCCCTCCGAATAATAGATATCCAAAGGGTGCAACATCTGCGGCGCAAGGTGCAACATCCGTCCAAAATGACGAAACCGTGCCGTACGACCTTTAGAAATGGGTGCATGGAATTGAAACGGTGCAGTACCATGGTGCACCACTCTCCAGTGATGGTAAATCATTGATCAGCCACGGGGATCCCGTTTTACAGAAAAAATCCACTTGACGAAAAAACGAAGGGTAAAAACTTCCTTGACCCGATCGAGGTTCGGATAGGATTTTTTGGGTATGAAACTAACCAGTGACGGCTGAAAGCCGTCATAGCTGTAGAACTCATAGATACCTTCGTTTTGACTGGTTGTGGCTCCCGTAACTCTAAACGAGCCAAGAGTTATGGCCCTACGAAGAATCGATATCCATAGGGTGCAACATCTATGGTGCAAGGTGCAACATCCGTCCAAAATGACGAAACCGTGCCGTACGACCTTTAGAAATGGGTGCAGGGATTTGAAACGGTGCAGTACCACGGTGCACCACTCTCCAGCGATGGTAAATCATTGACCAGCCACGGGGATCCCGTTTTACAGAAAAAATCCACGTGACGAAAAAACGAAGGGTAAAAAACTTCCATGACCCGATTGAGGTTCAGATAGGATTTTTTGTGTATGAAACTAACCAGTGACGGCTGAAAGCGATCATAGCTGTACAACTGACAGATACCTTTGTTTTGACTGGTTATGGCTCCCATAACTCCAAACGAGCCAAGAGTTATGGCCCTCCGAATAATCGATATCCACAGGGTGCATCATCTACGGTGCAAGGTGCAACATCCGTCCAAAATGACGAAACTGTGCCGTACGACCTTTAGAAATGGGTGCATAGATTTGAAACGGTGCAGTACCATGGTGCACCACTCTCCAGCGATGGTAAATCACTGACCCGCCACGGGGATCCCGTTTTACAGAAAAAATCCACGTGACGAAAAAACGATGGGTAAAAAACTTCCTTGACCCGATTGAGGTTCGGATAGGATTTTTTGGGTATGAAACTGACCAGGGACGGCTGAAAGCTGTCATAGCTGTAGAGCTCACAGATACCTTCGTTTTGACTGGTTATGACTCCGTTAACTCTAAACGAGCCAAGAGTTATGGCCCTTCGAATAATAGATATCCATAGGGTGCAACATCTACGGCGCAAGGTGCAACATCCGTCCAAAATGACGAAACCGCGCCGTACGACCTTTAGAAATGGGTGCATGGAATTGAAACGGTGCAGTACCATGGTGCACCACTCTCCAGCGATGGTAAATCATTGACCAGCCACGGGGATCCCGTTTTACAGAAAAAATCCACGTGACGAAAAAACGAAGGGTAAAAAACTTCCATGACCCGATTGAGTTTCGGATAGGATTTTTTGGGTATGAAACTAACCAGTGACGGCTGAAAGCCGTCATAGTTGTAGAACTCACAGATACCTTCGTTTTGACAGGTTATGGGTCCCGTAAATCTAAACGAGCCAAAAGTTATGGCCCTCCGAATAATAGATATCCAAAGGGTGCAACATCTGCGGCGCAAGGTGCAACATCTGTCCAAAATGACGAAACCGTGCCGTACGACCTTTAGAAATGGGTGCATGGAATTGAAACGGTGCAGTACCATGGTGCACCACTCTTCAGCGATGGTAAATCATTGATCAGCCACGGGGATCCCGTTTTACAGAAAAAATCTACGTGACGAAAAAACGAAGGGTAAATACTTTCATGACCCGTTCGAGGTTCGGATAGGATTTTTTGGGTATGAAACTAACCAGTGACGGCTGAAAGCGGTCAGAGCTGTAGAACTCACAGATACCTTCGTTTTGACTGGTTGTGGCTCCCGTAACTCTAAACGAGCCAAGAGTTATGGCCCTCCGAAGAATTGATATCCACAGGTTGCAACATCTACGGTGTAAGGTGCAACATACGTCCAAAATGACGAAACAGTGCCGTACGACCTTTAGAAATGAGTGCATGGATTTGAAACATTGCAGTGCCATGGTGTACCACTCTCCAGCGATGGTAAATCATAGACCAGCCACGGGGATCCCGTTTTACAGAAAAAAACCACGTGACGAAAAAACGAAGGGTAAAAAACTTCCATGACCCGATTGAGGTTCGGATAGGATTTTTTGGGTATGAAACTAACCAGTGACGGCTGAAAGCTGTCATAGCTGTAGAACTCACAGATACCTTCGTTTTGACTGGTTGCGGCTCCCGTAACTCTAAACGAGCCAAGAGTTATGGCCCTCCGAAGAATCGATATCCACAGGGTGCAACATCTACGGTGTAAGGTGCAACATCCGTCCAAAATGACGAAACCGTGCCGTACGACCTTTAGAAATGAGTGCATGGATTTGAAACATTGCAGTGCCATGGTGTACCACTCTCCAGCGATGGTAAATCATAGACCAGCCACGGGGATCCCGTTTTACAGAAAAATCCACGTGACGAAAAAACGAAGGGTAAAAAACTTCGTTGACCCGATTGAGGTTCGGATAGGATTTTTTGGGTATGAAACTAACCAATGACGGCTAAAAGCGGTCATAGCTGTAGAACTCACAGATACCTTCGTTTTGACTGGTTGTGGCTCCCGTCACTCTAAACGAGCCAAGAGTTATGGCCCTCCGAAGAATCGATATCCATAGGGTGCAACATCTACGGTGCAAGGTGCAACATCCATCCAAAATGACGAAACCGTGCCGTACGACCTTTAGAAATGGATGCATGGATTTGAAATGGTGCAGTACCATGGTGCACCACTCTCCAGCGATGGTAAATCATTGACCAGCCACGGGGATCCCGTTTTACAGAAAAAATCCACGTGACGAAAAAACGAAGGGTAAAAAACTTCCATGACCCGATTGAGGTTCGGATAGGATTTTTTGGGTATGAAACTAACCAGTGATGGCCGAAAGCCATCATAGCTGTAGAACTAACAGATAGCTTCGTTTTGACTGGTTATTGCTGCCGTAACTCTAAACGAGCCAAGAGTTGTGGCCCTCCGAAGAATCGATTTCCACAGGGTGCAACATCTACGGTGCAAGGTGCAACATCCGTCCAAAATGACGAAACCGGGCCGTACGACCTATAGAAATGGGTGCATGGATTTGAAACGGTGCAGTACCATGGTGCACCACTCTCCAGCGATGGTAAATCATACACCAGCCACGGGGATCCCGTTTTACAGAAAAAATCCACGTGACGAAAAAACGAAGGGTAAAAAACTTCCTTGACTCGATTGAGGTTCGGATAGGATTTTTTGGGTATGAATCTAACCAGTGATGGCTGAAAGCTGCCATAGCTGTAGAACTCACAGATACCTTCGTTTTGACTGGTTATGGCTCCCGTAACTCTAAACGAGCCAAGAGTTATGGCCCTCCGAAGAATCGATTTCCACAGGGTGCAACATCTGCGGTGCAAGGTGCAACATCCGTCCAAAATGACGAAACCGTGCCGTACGACCTTTAGAAATGGGTGCATGGATTTGAAACGGTGCAGTACCATGGTGCACCACTCTCCAGCGATGGTAAATCATAGACCAGCCATGGGGATCCCGTTTTGCAGAAAAAATCCACGTGACGAAAAAACGAAGGGTAAAAAACTTCCTTGACCCGGTTGAGGTTCGGATAGGATTTTTTGGGTATGAATCTAACCATTGACGGCTGAAAGCTGCCATAGCTGTAGAACTCATAGATACCTTTGTTTTGACTGGTTATGGCTCCCGTAACTCTAAACGAGCCAAGAGTTATGGCCCTCCGAAGAATCGATATCCACAGGGTGCAACATCTACGGTGCAAGGTGCAACATCCGTCCAAAATGACGAAACAGTACCGTACGACCTTTAGAAATGAGTGCATGGATTTGAAACATTGCAGTACCTTGGTGCACCACTCTCCAGCGATGGTAAATCATAGACCAGCCACGGGGATCCCGTTTTACAGAAAAAATCCACGTGACGAAAAAACGAAGGGTAAAAAACTTCCTTGACCCGATTGAGGTTCGGGTAGGATTTTTTGGGTATGAAACTAACCAGTGACGGCAGAAAGCCGTCATAGCTGTAGAACTCACAGATACCTTCGTTTTGACTGGTTATGGCTCCCGTAACTCTAAACGAGCCAAGAGTTATGGCCCTTCGAACAATAGATATCCATAGGGTGCAACATCTACGGCGCAAGGTGCAACATCCGTCCAAAATAACGAAACCGTGCCGTACGACCTTTAGAAATGGGTGCATGGAATTGAAACGGTGCAGTACCATGGTGCACCACTCTCCAGCGATGGTAAATCATTCACCAGCCACGGGGATCCCGTTTGACAGAAAAAATCCATGTGACGAAAAAACGAAGGGTAAAAAACTTCCTTGACCCAATTGAGATTCGGATAGGATTTTTTGGGTATGAAACTAACCAGTGACGGCAGAAAGTTGTCATGCTGTAGAACTCACAGATACCTTCGTTTTGACTGGTTATGGCTCCCGTAACTCTAAACGAGCCAAGAGTTATGGCCCTTCGAATAATTGATATCCATAGGGTGCAACATCTACGGTGCAAGGTGCAACATCCGTCCAAAATGACGAAACCGTGACGTACGACCTTTAGAAATGGGTGCATGGAATTGAAACGGTGCAGTACCATGGTGCACCACTCTCCATCGATGGTAAATCTTTGATCAGCCACGGGGATCCCGTTTTACAGAAAAAATCCACGTGACGAAAAAACGAAGGGTAAAAACTTCCTTGACCCGATCGAGGTTCGGATAGGATTTTTTGGGTATGAAACTAACCAGTGACGGCTAAAAGCGGTCATAGCTGTAGAACTCACAGATACCTTCGTTTTGACAGGTTATGGGTCCCGTAACTCTAAACGAGCCAAGAGTTATGGCCCTCCGAATAATAGATATCCAAAGGGTGCAACATCTGCGGCGCTAGGTGCAACATCCGTCCAAAATGACGAAACCGTGCCGTACGACCTTTAGAAATGGGTGCATGGAATTGAAACGGTGCAGTACCATGGTGCACCACTCTCCAGCGATGGTAAATCATTGATCAGCCACGTGGATCCCGTTATACAGAAAAAATCTACGTGACGAAAAAACGAAGGGTAAAAACTTCCTTGACCCGATCGATGTTCGGATAGGATTTTTTGGGTATGAAACTAACCAGTGACGGCTAAAAGATGTCATAGCTGTAGAACTCACAAATACCTTCGTTTTGACTGGTTGTGGCTCCCGTAACTTTAAACGAGCCAAGAGTTATGGCCCTCCGAAGAATCGATATCCACAGGGTGCAACATCTACGGTGTAAGGTGCAACATCCGTCCAAAATGACGAAACAGTGCCGTACGACCTTTAGAAATGAGTGCATGGATTTGAAACATTGCAGTGCCATGGTGTACCACTCTCCAGCGATGGTAAATCATAGATCAGCCACGGGGATCCCGTTTTAGAGAAAAAATCCACGTGACGAAAAAACGAAGGGTAAAAAACTTCCATGACCCGATTGAGGTTCGGATAGGATATTTTGGGTATGAAACTAACCAGTGACGGCAGAAAGCTGTCATAGTTGTAGAACTCACAGATACCTTCATTTTGACTGGTTGTGGCTCCCGTAACTCTAAACGAGCCAAGAGTTATGGCCCTCCGAAGAATCGATATCCACAGGGTGCAACATCTACGGTGTAAGGTGCAACATCCGTCCAAAATGACGAAACCGTGCCGTACGACCTTTAGAAATGAGTGCATGGATTTGAAACATTGCAGTGCCATGGTGTACCACTCTCCAGCGATGGTAAATCATAGACCAGCCACGGGGATCCCGTTTTACAGAAAAAATCCACGTGACGAAAAAACGAAGGGTAAAAAACTTCCTTGACCCGATTGAGGTTCGGATAGGATTTTTTGGGTATGAAACTAACCAGTGACGGCTGAAAGCGGTCATAGCTGTTGAACTCACAGATACCTTCGTTTTGACTGGTTGTGGCTCCCGTAATTCTAAACGAGCCAAGAGTTATGGCCCTCCTAAGAATCGATATCCACAGGGTGCAACATCTACGGTGTAAGGTGCAACATCCGTCCAAAATGACGAAACAGTGCCGTACGACCTTTAGAAATAAGTACATGGATTTGAAACATTGCAGTGTCATGGTGTACCACTCTCCAGCGATGGTAAATCATAGACCAGCCACGGGGATCCCGTTTTACAGAAAAAATCCACGTGACGAAAAAACGAAGGGTAAAAAACTTCCTTGACCCGATTGAGGTTCGGATAGGATTTTTTGGGTATGAAACTAAACAGTGACGGCAGAAAGCCGCCATAGCTGTAGAACTCACAGATACCTTCGTTTTGACTGGTTATGACTCCCGTAACTCTAAACGAGCCAAGAGTTATGGCCCTTCGAATAATAGATATCCATAGGGTTCAACATCTACGGCGCAAGGTGCAACATCCGTACAAAATGACGAAACCGTGCCGTACGACCATTAGAAATGGGTGCATGGAATTGAAACGGTGCAGTACCATGGTGCACCACTCTCCAGCGATGGTAAATCATTGACCAGCCACGGGGATCCCGTTTTACAGAAAAAATCCACGTGACGAAAAAACAAAGGGTAAAAAACTTCCATGACCCAATTGAGTTTCGGATAGGATTTTTGGGTATGAAACTAACCAGTGACGGCTGAAAGCCGTCATAGCTGTAGAACTCACAGATACCTTTGTTTTGACAGGATATGGGTCCCGTAACTCTAAACGAGCCAAGAGTTATGGCCCTCCGAATAATAGATATCCAAAGGGTGCAACATCTGCGGCGCAAGGTGCAACATCCGTCCAAAATGACGAAACCGTGCCGTACGACCTTTAGAAATGGGTGCATGGAATTGAAACGGTGCAGTACCATGGTGCACCACTCTCCAGCGATGGTAAATCATTGATCAGCCAAGGGGATCCCGTTTTACAGAAAAAATCTACGTGACGAAAAAACGAAGGGTAAAAACTTCCTTGACCCGATCGGGGTTCGGATAGGATTTTTTGGCTATGAAACTAACCAGTGACGGCTGAAAGCTGTCATAGCTGTAGAACTCACGAATACCTTCGTTTTGACTGGTTGTGGCTCCCGTAACTCTAAACGAGCCAAGAGTTATGGCCCTCCGAAGAATCGATATCCACAGGGTGCAACATCTACTGTGTAAGGTGCAACATCCGTCCAAAATAACGAAACAGTGTCGTACGACCTTTAGAAATGAGTGCATGGATTTGAAACATTGCAGTGCCATGGTGTACCACTCTCCAGCGATGGTAAATCATAGACCAGCCACGGGGATCCCGTTTTGCAGAAAAAATCCATGTGACGAAAAAACGAAGGGTAAAAAACTTCCATGACCCGATTGAGGTTCGGATAGGATTTTTTGGGTATGAAACTAACCAGTGACGGCAGAAAGCTGTCATAGCTGTAGAACTCATAGATACCTTCATTTTGACTGGTTGTGGCTCCCGTAACTCTAAACGAGCCAAGAGTTATGGCCCTCCTAAGAATCGATATCCATAGGATGCAACATCTACGGTGCAAGGTGCAACATCCGTCCAAAATGATGAAACCGTGCCGTACGACCTTTAGAAATGGATGCATGGATTTGAAACGGTGCAGTCCATGGTGCACCACTCTCTAGCGATGGTAAATCATTGACCAGCCACAGGGATCCCGTTTTACAGAAAAAATCCACGTGACGAAAAAACGAAGGGTAAAAAACTTCCATGACCCGATTGAGGTTCGGATATGAAACTAACCAGTGACGACTGAAAACCGTCATAGCTGTAGAACTCACAGATACCTTCGTTTTGACTAGTTATGGCTCCCGTAACTCTAAACGAGCCAAGAGTTATGGCCCTACGAAGAATCGATATCCATAGGGTGCAACATCTACGGTGCAAGGTGCAACATCCGTCCAAAATGACGAAACCGTGCCGTACGACCTTTAGAAATGGGTGCAGGGATTTGAAACGGTGCAGTACCATGGTGCACCACTCTCCAGCGATGGTAAATCATTGACCAGCCACGGGGATCCCGTTTTACAGAAAAAATCCACGTGACGAAAAAACGAAGGGTAAAAAACTTCCATGACCCGATTGATGTTCGGATAGGATTTTTTGGGTATGAAACTAACCAGTGATGGCTGAAAGCGATCATAGCTGTAGAACTCACAGATACCTTTGTTTTGACTGGTTATGGCTCCCGTAACTCCAAACGAGCCAAGAGTTATGGCCCTCCGAATAATCGATATCCACAGGGTGCAACATCTACGGTGCAAGGTGCAACATCCGTAAAAATGACGAAACCGTGCCGTACGACCTTTAGAAATGGGTGAATGGAATTGAAACGGTGCAGTACCATGGTGCACCACTCTCCAGCGATGGTAAATCATTGATCAGCCACGGGGATCCCGTTTTACAGAAAAAATCTACGTGACGAAAAAACGAAGGGTAAAAACTTCCTTGACCCGATCGAGGTTCGGATAGGATTTTTTTGGTATGAAACTAACCAGTGACGGTTGAAAGCTGTCATAGCTGTAGAACTCACACATACCTTCATTTTGACTGGTTGTGGCTCCCGTAACTCTATACAAGCAAAGAGTTATGGCCCTCCGAAGAATCGATATCCACAGGGAGCAACATCTACGGTGTAAGGTGCAACATCCGTCCAAAATGACGAAACAGTGCCGTACGACCTTTAGAAATGGGTGCATGGATTTGAAACATTGCAGTGCCATGGTGTACCACTCTCCAGCGATGGTAAATCATAGACCAGCCACGGGGATCCCGTTTTACAGAAAAAATCCACGTGACGAAAAAACGAAGGGTAAAAAACTTCCTTGACCCGATTGAGGTTCGGATAGGATTTTTTGGGTATGAAACTAACCAGTGACGGCTGAAAGCGGTCATAGCTGTTGAACTCACAGATACCTTCGTTTTGACTGGTTGTGGCTCCCGTAACTCTAAACGAGCCAAGAGTTATGGCCCTCCGAATAATAGATACCCAAAGGGTGCAACATCTGCGGCGCAAGGTGCAACATCCGTCCAAAATGACGAAACCGTGCCGTACGACCTTTAGAAATGGGTGCATGGAATTGAAACGATGCAGTACCATGGTGCACCACTCTCCAGCGATGGTAAATCATTGATCAGCCACGGGGATCACGTTTTACAGAAAAAATCTACGTGACGAAAAAACGAAGGGTAAAAACTTCCATGACCCGATCGAGGTTCGGATAGGATTTTTTGGGTATGAAACTAACCAGTGACGGCTGAAAGCGGTCACAGCTGTAGAACTCACAGATACCTTCGTTTTGACTGGTTGTGGCTCCCGTAACTCTAAACGAGCCAAGAGTTATGGCCCTCCGAAGAATCGATATCCACAGGGTGCAACATCCACGGTGCAAGGTGCAACATCCGTCCAAAATGACGAAACAGTACCGTACGACCTTTAGAAATGAGTGCATGGATTTGAAACATTGCAGTACCTTGGTGCACCACTCTCCAGCGATGGTAAATCATAGACCAGCCACGGGGATCCCGTTTTACAGAAAAAATCCACGTGACGAAAAAACGAAGGGTAAAAAACTTCCTTGACCCGATTGAGGTTCGGGCAGGATTTTTTAGGTATGAAACTAACCAGTGACGGCAGAAAGCCGTCATAGTTGTAGAACTCACAGATACCTTCGTTTTGACTGGTTATGGCTCACGTAACTCAAAACGAGCCAAGAGTTATGGCCCTTCGAACAATAGATATCCATAGGGTGCAACATCTACGGCGCAAGGTGCAACATCCGTCCAAAATGACGAAACCGTGCCGTACGACCTTTAGAAATGGGTGCATGGAATTGAAACGGTGCAGTACCATGGTGCACCACTCTCCAGCGATGGTAAATCATTCACCAGCCACGGGGATCCCGTTTTACAGAAAAAATCCACGTGACGTAAAAACGAAGGGTAAAAAACTTCCATGACCCGATCGAGGTTCGGATAGGATTTTTTGGGTATGAAACTAACCAGTGACGGCAGAAAGCTGTCATAGCTGTAGAAATCACAGATACCTTCGTTTTGACTGGTTATGGGTCCCGTAACTCTAAACGAGCCAAGAGTTATGGCCCTTCGAATAATAGATATCCATAGGGTGCAACATCTACGGCGCAAGGTGCAACATCCGTCCAAAATGACGAAACCGTGTCGTACGACCTTTAGAAATGGGTGCATGGAATTGAAATGGTGCAGTACCATGGTGCACCACTCTCCAGCGATGGTAAATCATTGATCAGCCACGGGGTTCCCGTTTTACAGAAAAAATCCACGTGACGAAAAAACAAAGGGTAAAAACTTCCTTGACCCGATCGAGGTTCGGATAGGATTTTTTGGGTATGAAACTAACCAGTGACGGCTGAAAGCGGTCATAGCTGTAGAACTCACAGATACCTTCGTTTTGACAGGTTATGGGTCCCGTAACTCTAAAAGAGCCAAGAGTTATGGCCCTCCGAATAATAGATATCCAAAGGGTGCAACATCTGCGGCGCAAGGAGCAACATCCGTCCAAAATGACGAAACTGTGCCGTACGACCTTTAGAAATGGGTGCATGGAATTGAAACGGTGCAGTACCATGTTGCACCACTCTCCAGCGATGGTAAATCATTGATCAGCCACGGGGATCCCGTTTTACATAAAAAATCTACGTGACGAAAAAACGAAGGGTAAAAACTTCCTTGACCCGATCGAGGTTCGGATAGGATTTTTTGGGTATGAAACTAACCAGTGACGGCAGAAATCTGTCATAGCTGTAGAACTCACAAATACCTTCGTTTTGACTGGTTGTGGGTCCCGTAACTCTAAACGAGCCAAGAGTTATGGCCCTCCGAAGAATCGATATCCACAGGGTGCAACATCTACGGTGTAAGGTGCAACATCCGTCCAAAATGACGAAACAGTGCCGTACGACCTTTAGAAATGAGTGCATGTATTTGAAACATTGCAGTGCCATGGTGTACCACTCTCCAGCGATGGTAAATCATAGACCAGCCACGGGGATCCCGTTTTACAGAAAAAATCCACGTGACGAAAAAACGAAGGGTAAAAAACTTCCATGACCCGATTGAGGTTCGGATAGGATTTTTTGGGTATGAAACTAACCAGTGATGGCAGAAAGCTGTCATAGCTGTAGAACTCACAGATACCTTCATTTTGACTGGTTGTGGCTCCCGTAACTCTAAACGAGCCAAGAGTTATGGCCCTCCGAAGAATCGATATCCACAGGGTGCAACATCTACGGTGTAAGGTGCAACATCCGTCCAAAATGACGAAACCGTGCCGTACGACCTTTAGAAATGAGTGCATGGGTTTGAAACATTGCAGTGCCATGGTGTACCACTCTCCAGCGATGGTAAATCATAGACCAGCCACGGGGATCCCGTTTTACAGAAAAAATCCACGTGACGAAAAAACGAAGGGTAAAAAACTTCCTTTACCCGATTGAGGTTCGGATAGGATTTTTTGGGTATGAAACTAACCAGTGACGGCTGAAAGCGGTCATTGCTGTAGAACTCACAGATACCTTCGTTTTGACTGGTTGTGGCTCCCGTAACTCTAAACGAGCCAAGAGTTATGGCCCTCCTAAGAATCGATATCCATAGGGTGCAACATCTACGGTGCAAGGTGCAACATCCGTCCAAAATGATGAAACCGTGCCGTACGACCTTTAGAAATGGATGCATGGATTTGAAACGGTGCAGTCCATGGTGCACCACTCTCCAGCGATGGTAAATAATTGACCAGCCACGGGGATCCCGTTTTACAGAAAAAATCCACGTGACGAAAAAACGAAGGGTAAAAAACTTCCACGACCCGATTGAGGTTCGGATAGGATTTTTTGGGTATGAAACTAACCAGTGACGGCTGAAAGCCGTCATAGCTGTAGAACTCACAGATACCTTCGTTTTGACTGGTTATGGCTCCCGTAACTCTAAACAAGCCAAGAGTTATAGCCCTACGAAGAATCGATATCCATAGGGTGCAACATCTACGGTGCAAGGTGCAACATCCGTCCAAAATGACGAAACCGTGCCGTACGACCTTTAGAAATGGGTGGAGGGATTTGAAACGGTGCAGTACCACGGTGCACCACTCTCCAGCGATGGTAAATCATTTACCAGCCACGGGGATCCCGTTTTACAGAAAAAATCCACGTGACGAAAAAACGAAGGGTAAAAAACTTCCATGACCCGATTGAGGTTCGGATAGGATTTTTTGGGTATGAAACTAACCAGTGACGGCTGAAAGCGATCATAGCTGTAGAACTCACAGATACCTTTTTTTTGACTGGTTATGGCTCCCGTAACTCCAAACGAGCCAAGAGTTATGGCCCTCCGAATAATCGATATCCACAGGGTGCAACATCTACGGTGCAAGGTGCAACATCCGTCCAAAATGACGAAACTGTGCCGTACGACCTTTAGAAATGGGTGCATAGATTTGAAACGGTGCAGTACCATGGTGCACCACTCTCCAGCGATGGTAAATCATTGACCAGCCACGGGGATCCCGTTTTATAGAAAAAATCCAGGTGATGAAAAAACGAAGGGTAAAAAACTTCCTTGACCCGATTGAGGTTCGGATAGGATTTTTTGGGTATGAAACTAACCAGTGACGGCAGAAAGCTGTCATAGCTGTAGAACTCACAGATACCTTCGTTTTGACTGGTTATGACTCCGTTAACTCTAAACGAGCCAAGAGTTATGGCCCTTCGAATAATAGATATCCATAGGGTGCAACATCTGCGGCGCAAGGCGCAACATCCGTCCAAAATGACGAAACCGTGCCGTACGACCTTTAGAAATGGGTGCATGGAATTGAAACGGTGCAGTACCATGGTGCACCACTCTCCAGCGATGGTAAATCATTGACCAGCCACGGGGATCCCGTTTTACAGAAAAAATCCACGTGACGAAAAAACCAAGGGTTAAAAACTTCCATGACCCGATTGAGTTTCGGATAGGATTTTTTGGGTATGAAACTAACCAGTGACGGCTGAAAGCCGTCACAGCTGTAGAACTCACAGATACCTTCGTTTTGACAGGTCATGGGTCCCGTAACTCTAAACGAGCCAAGAGTTATGGCCCTCCGAATAATAGATATCCAAAGGGTGCAACATCTGCGGCGCAAGGTGCAACATCCGTCCAAAATGATGAAACCGTGTCGTACGACCTTTAGAAATGGGTGCATGGAATTGAAACGGTGCAGTACCATGGTGCACCACTCTCCAGCGATGGTAAATCATTGATCAGCCACAGGGATCACGTTTTACAGAAAAAATCTACGTGACGAAAAAACGAAGGGTAAAAAACTTCCATGACCCGATTGAGGTTCGGATAGGATTTTTTGGGTATGAAACTAACCAGTGACGGCTGAAAGCTGTCATAGCTGTAGAACTCACAGATACCTTCGTTTTGACTGGTTATGGCTATATTAACTCTAAACGAGCCAAGAGTTATGGCCCTCCGAAGAATCGATATCCACAGGGTGCAACATCTATGGTGCAAGGTGCAACATCCGTCCAAAATGACGAAACAGTGACGAACGACCTTTACAAATGAGTGCATGGATTTGAAACATTGCAGTACCATGGTGCACCACTCTCCAGCGATGGTAAATCATAGACCAGCGACAGGGATCCCGTTTTACAGAAAAAATCCACGTGACGAAAAAACGAAGGGTAAAAAACTTCCTTGACCCGATTGAGGTTCGGATAGGATTTTTTGGGTATGAAACTAACCAGTGACGGCAGAAAACTGTCATAACTGTAGAACTCACAGATACCTTCGTTTTGACTGGTTATGGCTCCCGTAACTCTAAACGAACCAAATGTTATGGCCCTTCGAATAATAGATATCCATAGGGTGCAACATCTATGGCGCAAGGTGCAACATCCGTCCAAAATGACGAAACGTGCCGTACGACCTTTAGAAATGGGTGCATGGAATTGAAACGGTGTAGTACCATGGTGCACCACTCTCCAGCGGTGGTAAATCATAGACCAGCCACGAGGATCCCATTTTACAGAAAAAATCCACGTGACGAAAAAACGAAGGGTAAAAAACTTCCATGACCCGATCGAGGTTCGGATAGGATTTTTTGGGTATGAAACTAACCAGTGACGGCAGAAAGCTGTCATAGCTGTAGAACTCACAGATACCTTCGTTTTGACTGGTTATGGCTCCCGTAACTCTAAACGAGCCAAGAGTTACGGCACTTCGAATAATAGATATCCATAGGGTGCAACATCTAAGGCGCAAGGTGCAACATCCGTCCAAAATGACGAAACCGTGCCGTGCGACCTTTAGAAATGGGTGCATGGAATTGAAACAGTGCAGTACCATGGTGCACCACTCTCCAGCGATGGTAAATATTTAACCAGCCACGGGGATCCCGTTTTTACAGAAAAAATCCACGTGACGAAAAAACGAAGAGTAAAAACTTCCTTGACCCGATCGAGGTTCGGATAGGATTTTTTGGGTATGAAACTAACCAGTGACGGCTGAAAGCCGTCATAGCTGTAGAACTCACAGATACCTTCGTTTTGACTGGTTGTGGCTCCCGAAACTCTAAACGAGCCAAGAGTTATAGCCCTCCGAAGAATCGAATTCCACAGGGTGCAACATCTACGGTGTAAGGTGCAACATCCGTCCAAAATGACGAAACAGTGCCGTACGACCTTTAGAAATGAGTGCATGGATTTGAAACATTGCAGTGCCATGGTGTACCACTCTCCAGCGATGGTAAATCATAGACCAGCCACGGGGATCCCGTTTTACAGAAAAAAACCACGTGACGAAAAAACGAAGGGTAAAAAACTTCCTTGACTCGATTGAGGTTCGGATAGGATTTTTTGGGTATGAATCTAACCATTGATGGCTGAAAGCTGCCATAGCTGTAGAACTCACAGATACCTTTGTTTTGACTGGTTATGGCTCCCGTAACTCTAAACGAGCCAAGAGTTATGGCCCTCCGAAGAATCGATTTCCACAGGGTGCAACATGTGCGGTGCAAGGTGCAACATCCGTCCAAAATGACGAAACCGTGCCGTACGACCTTTAGAAATGGGTGCATGGATTTGAAACGGTGCAGTACCATAGTGCACCACTCTCCAGCGATGGTAAATCATAGACCAGCCATGGGGATCCCGTTTTACAGAAAAAATCCACGTGACGAAAAAACGAAGGGTAAAAAACTTCCTTGACCCGGTTGAGGTTCGGATAGGATTTTTTGGGTATGAATATAACCAGTGACGGCTGAAAGCTGCCAAAGCTGTAGAACTCACAGATACCTTCGTTTTGACTGGTTATGGCTCCCGTAACTCTAAACGAGCCAAGAGTTATGGCCCTCCGAAGAATCGATATCCACAGGGTGCAACATCTACGGTGCAAGGTGCAACATCCGTCCAAAATGACGAAAAAGTACCGTACGACCTTTAGAAATGAGTGGATGGATTTGAAACATTGCAGTACCTTGGTGCACCACTCTCCAGCGATGGTAAATCATAGACCAGCCACGGGGATCCCGTTTTACAGAAAAAATCCACGTGACGAAAAAACGAAGGGTAAAAAACTTCCTTGACCCGATTGAGGTTCGGGTAGGATTTTTTGGGTATGAAACTAACCTGTGACGGCAGAAAGCCGTCATAGCTGTAGAACACACAGATACCTTCGTTTTGACTGGTTATGGCTCACGTAACTCAAAACGAGCCAAGAGTTATGGCCCTTCGAACAATAGATATCCATAGGGTGCAACATCTACGGCGCAAGGTGCAACATCCGTCCAAAATGACAAAACCGTGCCGTACGACCTTTAGAAATGGATGCATGGAATTGAAACGGTGCACTACCATGGTGCACCACTCTCCAGCGATGGTAAATCATTGACCAGCCACGGAGATCCCGTTTTACAGAAAAAATCCACGTGACGAAAAAACGAAGGGTAAAAAACTTCCATGACCCGATCGAGGTTCGGATAGGATTTTTTGGGTATGAAACTAACCAGTGACGGCAGAAAGCTGTCATAGCTGTAGAACTCACAGATACCTTCGTTTTGACTGGTTATGCCTCCCGTAACTCTAAATGAGCCAAGAGTTATGGCCCTTCGAATAATAGATATCCATAGGGTGCAACAACTACGGCGCAAGGTGCAACATCCGTCCAAAATGACGAAACCGTGCCGTACGACCTATAGAAATGGGTGCATGGAATTGAAACGATGCAGTACCATGGTGCACCACTCTCCAGCGATGGTAAATCATTGATCAGCCACGGGGATCTCGTTTTACAGAAAAAATCCACGTGACGAAAAAACGAAGGGTAAAAACTTCCTTGACCCGATCGAGATTTGGATAGGATTTTTTGGGTATGAAACTAACCAGTGACGGCTGAAAGCTGTCATAGATGTAGAACTCACAGATACCTTCGTTTTGACTGGTTATGGCTTCCGTAACTCCAAACGAGCCAAGAGTTATGGCCCTCCGAATAATCGATATCCATAGGGTGCAACATCTACGGTGCAAGGTGCAACATCCGTCCAAAATGACGAAACCGTGCCGTATGACCTTTAGAAATGGGTGCATAGATTAGAAACGGTGCAGTACCATGGTGCACCACTCTCCAGCGATGGTAAATCATTGACCAGCCACGGGGATCCCGTTTTTACAGAAAAAATCCACGTGACGAAAAAACGAAGGGTAAAAAACTTCCATGACCCGATTGAGGTTCGGATAGGATTTTTTGGGTATGAAACTAACCAGTGATGGCTGAAAGCTGTCATAGCTGTAGAACTCACAGATACCTTCGTTTTGACTGGTTATGGCTATATTAACTCTAAACGAGCCAAGAGTTATGGCCCTCCGAAGAATCGATATCCACAGGGTGCAACATCTATGGTGCAAGGTGCAACATCCGTCCAAAATGACGAAACAGTGACGAACGACCTTTACAAATGAGTGAATGGATTTGAAACATTGCAGTACCATGGTGCACCACTCTCCACCGATGGTAAATCATAGACCAGCCACAGGGATCCCGTTTTACAGAAAAAATCCACGTGACGAAAAAACGAAGGGTAAAAAACTTCCTTGACCCGATTGAGGTTCGGATAGGATTTTTTGGGTATGAAACTAACCAGTGACGGCAGAAAACTGTCATAACTGTAGAACTCACAGATACCTTCGTTTTGACTGGTTATGGCTCCCGTAACTCTAAACGAACCAAAAGTTATGGCCCTTCGAATAATAGATATCCATAGGGTGCAACATCTATGGCGCAAGGTGCAACATCCGTCCAAAATGACGAAACGTGCCGTACGACCTTTAGAAATGGGTGCATGGAATTGAAACGGTGTAGTGCCATGGTGCACCACTCTCCAGCGGTGGTAAATCATTGACCAGCCACGGGGATCCCGTTTTACAGAAAAAATCCACGTGACGAAAAAACGAAGGGTAAAAAACTTCCATGACCCGATCGAGGTTCGGATAGGATTTTTTGGGTATGAAACTAACCAGTGACGGCAGAAAGCTGTCATAGCTGTAGAACTCACAGATACCTTCGTTTTCACTGGTTATGGCTCCCGTAACTCTAAACGAGCCAAGAGTTATGGCCCTTCGAATAATAGATATCCATAGGGTGCAACATCTAAGGCGCAAGGTGCAACATCCGTCCAAAATGACGAAACCGTGCCGTGCGACCTTTAGAAATGGGTGCATGGAATTGAAACAGTGCAGTACCATGGTGCACCACTCTCCAGCGATGGTAAATATTAAACCAGCCACGGGGATCCCGTTTTTACAGAAAAAATCCACGTGACGAAAAAACGAAGAGTAAAAACTTCCTTGACCCGATCGAGGTTCGGATTGGATTTTTTGGGTATGAAACTAACCAGTGATGGCTGAAAGCCGTCATAGCTGTAGAACTCACAGATACCTTCGTTTTGACTGGTTGTGGCTCCCGAAACTCTAAACGAGCCAAGAGTTATGGCCCTCCGAAGAATCGATTTCCACAGGGTGCAACATCTACGGTGTAAGGTGCAACATCCGTCCAAAATGACGAAACAGTGCCGTACGACCTTTGGAAATGAGTGCATGGATTTGAAACATTGCAGTGCCATGGTGTACCACTCTCCTGCGATGGTAAATCAAAGACCAGCCACGGGCATCCCGTTTTACAGAAAAAATCCACGTGACGAAAAAACGAAGGGTAAAAAACTTCCATGACCCGATTGAGGTTCGGATAGGATTTTTTGGGTATGAAACTAACCAGTGACGGCTGAAAGTGGTCATAGCTGTAGAACTCACAGATACCTTCGTTTTGACTGGTTGTGGCTCCCGTAACTCTAAACGAGCCAAGAGTTATGGCCCTCCTAAGAATCGATATCCACAGGGTGCAACATCTACGGTGTAAGGTGCAACATCCATCCAAAATGACGAAACAGTGCCGTACGACCTTTAGAAATGAGTGCATGGATTTGAAACATTGCAGTGCCATGGTGTACCACTCTCCAGCGATGGTAAATCATAGACCAGCCACGGGCATCCCGTTTTACATAAAAAATCCACGTGACGAAAAAACGAAGGGTAAAAAACTTCCATGACCCGATTGAGGTTCGGATATGATTTTTTGGGTATGAAACTAAACAGTGACGGCTGAAAGCTGTCATAGATGTAGAACTCACAAATACCTTCGTTTTGACTGGTTATGGCTCCCGTAACTCTAAACGAGCCAAGAGTTATGGCCCTCCGAAGAATCGATATCCATAGGGTGCAACATCTACGGTGCAAGGTGCAACATCCGTCCAAAATGACGAAACCGTGCCGTACGACCTTTAGAAATGGATGCATGGATTTGAAACGGTGCAGTACCATGGTGCACCACTCTCCAGCGATGGTAAATCATTGACCAGCCACGGGGATCCCGTTTTACAGAAAAAATCCACGTGACGAAAAAACGAAGGGTAAAAAACTTCCATGACCCGATTGAGCTTCGG
The DNA here is from genome assembly GCA_030765085.1 of Allium cepa. Taxonomy (NCBI): domain Eukaryota; kingdom Viridiplantae; phylum Streptophyta; class Magnoliopsida; order Asparagales; family Amaryllidaceae; genus Allium; species Allium cepa. Next base: position 26,691,819 of record CM060943.1, on the reverse strand, counting down.
ATAGGATTTTTTGAGTATGAAACTAACCAGTGACGGCTGAAAGCCGTCATAGCTGTAGAACTCACAGATACCTTCGTTTTGACTGGTTATGGCTCACGTAACTCTAAACGAGCCAAGAGTTATGGCCCTACGAAGAATCGATATCCATAGGGTGCAACATCTACGGTGCAAGGTGCAAAATCCGTCCAAAATGACGAAACCGTGCCGTACGACCTTTAGATATGGGTGCAGGGATTTGAAACGGTGCAGTACCACGGTGCACCACTCTCCAGCGATGGCAAATCATTGACCAGCCAGGGGATCCCGTTTTACAGAAAAAATCCACGTGACGAAAAAATGAAGGGTAAAAAACTTCCATGACCCGATCGAGGTTCGGATAGGATTTTTGGGTATGAAACTAACCAGTGACTGCTGAAAGCGGTCATAGCTGTAGAACTCACAGATACCTTCGTTTTGACTGGTTATGGCTCCCGTAACTCCAAACGAGCCAAGAGTTATGGCCCTCCGAATAATCGATATCCATAGGGTGCAACATCTACGGTGCAAGGTGCAACATCCGTCCAAAATGAAAACCGTGTCGCACGACCTTTAGAAATGGATGATGGATTTGAAACGGTGCAGTACCATGGTGCACCACTCTCCAGCAATGGTAAATCATTGACCAGCCACGGGGATCCCGTTTTACAGAAAAAATCCACGTGACGAAAAAACGAAGGGTAAAAAACTTCCATGACCCGATTGAGGTACGGATAGGATTTTTTAGGTATGAAACTAACCAGTGACGGCTGAAAGCCTTCATAGCTGTAGAACTCACAGATACCTTCGTTTTGACTGGTTATGGCTCCCGTAACTCTAAACAAGCCAAGAGTTATGGCCCTCCGAAGAATCGATTTCCACAGGGTGCAACATCTGCGGTGCAAGGTGCAACATCCGTCCAAAATGACGAAATCGTGCCGTACGACCTTTAGAAATGGGTGCACGGATTTGAAACGGTGCAGTAACATGGTGCACCACTCTCCAGCGATGGTAAATCATTGACCAGCCACAAGGATCCCGTTTTATAGAAAAAATCCACCTGACGAAAAAACGAAGGGTAAAAAATTTCCATGACCCGATTGAGGTTCGGATAGGATTTTTTGGGTATGAAACTAACCAGTGACGGGTGAAAGCCATCACAGCTGTAGAACTCACAGATATCTTCGTTTTGACTGGTTGTGGCTCCCGTAATTCTAAACGAGCCAAGAGTTATGGCCCTCCGAAGAATCGATATCCACAGGGTGCAACATCTACGATGTAAGGTGCAACATCCGTCCAAAATGACGAAACAGTGCCGTACGATCTTTAGAAATGAGTGCATGGATTTGAAACATTGCAGTGCCATGGTGCACCACTCTCCAGCGATGGTAAATCATAAACCAGCCACGGGGATTCTGTTTTACAGAAAAAATCCACGTGACGAAAAAACGAAGGGTAAAAAACTTCCTTGACCCGATTGAGGTTCGGATAGGATTTTTTGGGTATGAAACTAACCAGTGACGGCTGAAAGCCGTCATAGCTGTAGAACTCACAGATACCTTCGTTTCGACAGGTTACGGGTCCCGTAACTCTAAACGATCCAAGAGTTATGGCCCTCCGAAGAATCGATATCCATAGGGTGCAACATCTACGGTGCAAGGTGCAACATCCGTCCAAAATGACGAAACCGTGCCGTACGACCTTTAGAAATGGATGCATGGATTTGAAATGGTGCAGTACCATGGTGCACCACTCTCCAGCGATGGTAAATCATTGACCAGCCACGGGAATCCCGTTTTACAGAAAAAATCCAAGTGACGAAAAAACGAAGGGTAAAAAACTTCCATGACCCAATTGATGTTCGGATAGGATTTTTTGGGTATGAAACTAACCAGTGACGGCTGAAAGCCGTCATAGCTGTAGAACTCACAGATACCTTCGTTTTGACTGGTTATGGCTCCCGTAACTCTAAACGAGCCAAGAGTTATGGCCCTCCGAAGAATCGATATCCATAGGGTGCAACATCTACGGTGCAAGGTGCAACATCCGTCCAAAATGACGAAACCGTGCCGTACGACCTTTAGAAATGGATGCATGGATTTGAAACGGTGCAATACCATGGTGCACCGCTCTCCAGCGATGGTAAATCATTGACCAGCCACGGGGATCCCGTTTTACAGAAAAAATCCACGTGACGAAAAAACGATGGTTAAAAAACTTCCACGACCCGATTGAGGTTCGGATAGGATTTTTTGGTTATGAAACTAACCAGTGACGACTGAAAGCCGTCATAGCTGTAGAACTCACAGATATCTTCGTTTTGACTGGTTATGGCTCTCGTAACTCTAAACGAGCCAAGAGTTATGGCCCTCCGAAAAATCGATTTCCACAGGGTGCAACGTCTGCGGTGCAAGGTGCAACATCCGTCCAAAATGACGAAACCTTGCCGTACGACCTTTAGAAATGGGTGCATGGATTTGAAACGGTGCAGTACCATGGTGCACCACTCTCCAGCGATGGTAAATCATTAACCAGCCACGGGGATCCCGTTTTACAGAAAAAATCCACGTGACGAAAAAACGAAGGGTAAAAAACTTCCATGACCCGATTGAGGTTCGGATAGGATTTTTTGGGTATGAAACTAACCAGTGACGGCTGAAAGCCGTCATAGCTGTAGAACTCACAGATACATTCGTTTTGACTGGTTGTGGCTCCCGTAACTCTAAACGAGCCAAGAGTTATGGCCCTCCGAAGAATCGATATCCACAGGGTGCAACATCTACGGTGTAAGGTGCAACATCCGTCCAAAATGACGAAACAGTGTCGTACGACCTTTAGAAATGAGTGCATGGATTTGAAACATTGCAGTGCCATGGTGCACCACTCTCCAGCGATGTTAAATCATAGACCAGCCACGGGGATCCCGTTTTACAGAAAAAATCCACGTGACGAAAAAACGAAGGCTAAAAAACTTCCTTGACCCGATTGAGGTTCGGATAGGATTTTTTGGGTATGAATCTAACCAGTGACCGCTGAAAGCTGCCATAGCTGTAGAACTCACAGATACCTTCGTTTTGACTGGTTATGGCTCCCGTAACTCTAATCGAGCAAAGAGTTATGGCCCTCCGAAGAATCGATATCCACAGGGTGCAACATCTACGGTGCAAGGTGCAACATCCGTCCAAAATGACGAAACAGAGCCGTACTACCTTTAGAAATGAGTGCATGGATTTGAAACATTGCAGTACCATGGTGCACCACTCTCCAGCGATGGTAAATCATAGACCAGCCACGGGGATCCCGTTTTACAGAAAAAATCCACGTGACGAAAAAACGAAGGGTAAAAAACTTCCTTGACCCGATTGAGGTTCGGATAGGATTTTTTGGGTATGAAACTAACCAGTGACGGCAGAAAGCTGCCATAGCTGTAGAACTCAAAGATACCTTCGTTTTGACTTGTTATGGCTCCCGTAATTCTAAACGAGCCAAGAGTTATGGCCCTTCGAATAATAGATATCCATACGGTGCAACATCTACGGCGCAAGGTGCAACATCCGTCCAAAATGACGAAACCGTGCCGTACGACCTTTAGAAATGGGTGCATGGAATTGAAACGGTGCAGCACCATGGTGCACCACTCTCCAGCGATGGTAAATCATTGAACAGCCGTGGGGATCCCGTTTTGCAGAAAAAATCCACGTGACGAAAAAACGAAGGGTAAAAAACTTCCATGACCCGATTGAGGTTCGGATAGGATTTTTTGGGTATGAATCTAACCAGTGACGGCTGAAAGCCGTCATAGCTGTAGAACTTACAGATACCTTCGTTTTGACAGGTTATGGGTCCCGTAACTCTAAACTAGCCAAGAGTTATGGCCCTCCGAATAATCGATATCCAAAGGGTGCAACATCTGCGGTGCAAGGTGCAACATCCGTCCAAAATGACGAAACCGTGCCGTACGACCTTTAGAAATGGGTGCAGGGATTTGAAACGGTGCGGTACCATGTTGCACCACTCTCCAGCGATGGTAAATCATTGACTAGCTACGGGGATCCCGTTTTACAGAAAAAATCCACGCGACGAAAAAACGAAGGGTAAAAAACTTCCATGACCCGATTGAGGTTCGGATAGGATTTTTTGGGTATGAAACTAACCAGTGATGGCTGAAAGCTGTCACAGATGTAGAACTGCCAGATATCTTCGTTTTGACTGGTTATGGCTCCCGTAACTCTAAACGAGCCAAGAGTTATGGCCCTCCGAAGAATCGATATCCATAGGTGCAACATCTACGGTGCAAGGTGCAACATCCGTCCAAAATGACGAAACCGTGCCGTACGACCTTTAGAAATGGGTGCATGGATTTGAAACGGTGCACTACCATGGTGCACCACTCTCCAGCGATGGTAAATCATTGACCAGCCACGGGGATCCCGTTTTTACAGAAAAAATCCATGTGACGAAAAAACGAAGGGTAAAAAACTTCCATGACCCGATTGAGGTTCGGATAGGATTTTTTGGGTATGAAACTAACCAGTGACGGCTGAAAGCTGTCATAGCTGTAGAACTCACAGATACCTTCGTTTTGACTGGTTATGGCTATATTAACTCTAAACGAGCCAAGAGTTATGGCCCTCCGAAGAATCGATATCCACAGGGTGCAACATCTATGGTGCAAGGTGCAACATCCGTCCAAAATGACGAAACAGTGACGAACGACCTTTACAAATGAGTGAATGGATTTGAAACATTGCAGTACCATGGTGCACCACTCTCCACCGATGGTAAATCATAGACCAGCCACAGGGATCCCGTTTTACAGAAAAAATCCACGTGACGAAAAAACGAAGGGTAAAAAACTTCCTTGACCCGATTGAGGTTCGGATAGGATTTTTTGGGTATGAAACTAACCAGTGACGGCAGAAAATCTGTCATAACTGTAGAAATCACAGATACCTTCGTTTTGACTGGTTATGGCTCCCGTAACTCTAAACGAACCAAAAGTTATGGCCCTTCGAATAATAGATATCCATAGGGTGCAACATCTATGGCGCAAGGTGCAACATCCGTCCAAAATGACGAAACGTGCCGTACGACCTTTAGAAATGGGTGCATGGAATTGAAACGGTGTAGTGCCATGGTGCACCACTCTCCAGCGGTGGTAAATCATTGACCAGCCACGGGGATCCCGTTTTACAGAAAAAATCCACGTGACGAAAAAACGAAGGGTAAAAAACTTCCATGACCCGATCGAGGTTCGGATAGGATTTTTTGGGTATGAAACTAACCAGTGACGGCAGAAAGCTGTCATAGCTGTAGAACTCACAGATACATTCGTTTTCACTGGTTATGGCTCCCGTAACTCTAAACGAGCCAAGAGTTATGGCCCTTCGAATAATAGATATCCATAGGGTGCAACATCTAAGGCGCAAGGTGCAACATCCGTCCAAAATGACGAAACCGTGCCGTGCGACCTTTAGAAATGGGTGCATGGAATTGAAACAGTGCAGTACCATGGTGCACCACTCTCCAGTGATGGTAAATATTTAACCAGCCACGGGGATCCCGTTTTTACAGAAAAAATCCACGTGACGAAAAAACGAAGAGTAAAAACTTCCTTGACCCGATCGAGGTACGGATAGGATTTTTTGGGTATGAAACTAACCAGTGATGGCTGAAAGCCGTCATAGCTGTAGAACTCACAGATACCTTCGTTTTGACTGGTTGTGGCTCCCGAAACTCTAAACGAGCCAAGAGTTATGGCCCTCCGAAGAATCGATTTCCACAGGGTGCAACATCTACGGTGTAAGGTGCAACATCCGTCCAAAATGACGAAACAGTGCCGTACGACCTTTGGAAATGAGTGCATGGATTTGAAACATTGCAGTGCCATGGTGTACCACTCTCCTGCGATGGTAAATCATAGACCAGCCACGGGCATCCCGTTTTACAGAAAAAATCCACGTGACGAAAAAACGAAGGGTAAAAAACTTCCATGACCCGATTGAGGTTCGGATAGGATTTTTTGGGTATGAAACTAACCAGTGACGGCTGAAAGTGGTCATAGCTGTAGAACTCACAGATACCTTCGTTTTGACTGGTTGTGGCTCCCGTAACTCTAAACGAGCCAAGAGTTATGGCCCTCCTAAGAATCGATATCCACAGGGTGCAACATCTACGGTGTAAGGTGCAACATCCGTCCAAAATGACGAAACAGTGCCGTACGACCTTTAGAAATGAGTGCATGGATTTGAAACATTGCAGTGCCATGGTGTACCACTCTCCAGCGATGGTAAATCATAGACCAGCCACGGGCATCCCGTTTTACATAAAAAATCCACGTGACGAAAAAACGAAGGGTAAAAAACTTCCATGACCTGATTGAGGTTCGGATATGATTTTTTGGGTATGAAACTAAACAGTGACGGCTGAAAGCTGTCATAGATGTAGAACTCACAAATACCTTCGTTTTGACTGGTTATGGCTCCCGTAACTCTAAACGAGCCAAGAGTTATGGCCCTCCGAAGAATCGATATCCATAGGGTGCAACATCTACGGTGCAAGGTGCAACATCCGTCCAAAATGACGAAACCGTGCCGTACGACCTTTAGAAATGGATGCATGGATTTGAAACGGTGCAGTACCATGGTGCACCACTCTCCAGCGATGGTAAATCATTGACCGGCCACGGGGATCCCGTTTTACAGAAAAAATCCACGTGACGAAAAAACGAAGGGTAAAAAACTTCCATGACCCGATTGAGCTTCGGATAGGATTTTTTGAGTATGAAACTAACCAGTGACGGCTGAAAGCCGTCATAGCTGTAGAACTCACAGATACCTTCGTTTTGACTGGTTATGGCTCACGTAACTCTAAACGAGCCAAGAGTTATGGCCCTACGAAGAATCGATATCCATAGGGTGCAACATCTACGGTGCAAGGTGCAAAATCCGTCCAAAATGACGAAACCGTGCCGTACGACCTTTAGATATGGGTGCAGGGATTTGAAACGGTGCAGTACCACGGTGCACCACTCTCCAGCGATGGCAAATCATTGACCAGCCAGGGGATCCCGTTTTACAGAAAAAATCCACGTGACGAAAAAATGAAGGGTAAAAAACTTCCATGACCCGATCGAGGTTCGGATAGGATTTTTGGGTATGAAACTAACCAGTGACGGCTGAAAGCGGTCATAGCTGTAGAACTCACAGATACCTTCGTTTTGACTGGTTATGGCTCCCGTAACTCCAAACGAGCCAAGAGTTATGGCCCTCCGAATAATCGATATCCATATGGTGCAACATCTACGGTGCAAGGTGCAACATCCGTCCAAAATGAAAATCGTGTCGCACGACCTTTAGAAATGGATGATGGATTTGAAACGGTGCAGTACCATGGGGCACCACTCTCCAGCAATGGTAAATCATTGACCAGCCACGGGGATCCCGTTTTACAGAAAAAATCCACGTGACGAAAAAACGAAGGGTAAAAAACTTCCATGACCCGATTGAGGTTCGGATAGGATTTTTTAGGTATGAAACTAACCAGTGACGGATGAAAGCCTTCATAGCTGTAGAACTCACAGATACCTTCGTTTTGACTGGTTATGGCTCCCGTAACTCTAAACAAGCCAAGAGTTATGGCCCTCCGAAGAATCGATTTCCACAGGGTGCAACATCTGCGGTGCAAGGTGCAACATCCGTCCAAAATGACGAAATCGTGCCGTACGACCTTTAGAAATGGGTGCACGGATTTGAAACGGTGCAGTACCATGGTGCACCACTCTCCAGCGATGGTAAATCATTGACCAGCCACAAGGATCCCGTTTTATAGAAAAAATCCACGTGACGAAAAAACGAAGGGTAAAAAATTTCCATGACCCGATTGAGGTTCGGATAGGATTTTTTGGGTATGAAACTAACCAGTGACGGGTGAAAGCCATCACAGCTGTAGAACTCACAGATATCTTCGTTTTGACTGGTTGTGGCTCCCGTAATTCTAAACGAGCCAAGAGTTATGGCCCTCCGAAGAATCGATATCCACAGGGTGCAACATCTACGGTGTAAGGTGCAACATCCGTCCAAAATGACGAAACAGTGCCGTCCGTCCTTTAGAAATGAGTGCATGGATTTGAAACATTGCAGTGCCATGGTGCACCACTCTCCAGCGATGGTAAATCATAAACCAGCCACGGGGATTCTGTTTTACAGAAAAAATCCACGTGACGAAAAAACGAAGGGTAAAAAACTTCCTTGACCCGATTGAGGTTCGGATAGGATTTTTTGGGTATGAAACTAACCAGTGACGGCTGAAAGCCGTCATAGATGTAGAACTCACAGATACCTTCGTTTCGACAGGTTACAGGTCCCGTAACTCTAAACGAGCCAAGAGTTATGGCCCTCCGAAGAATCGATATCCATAGGGTGCAACATCTACGGTGCAAGGTGCAACATCCGTCCAAAATGACGAAACCGTGCCGTACGACCTTTAGAAATGGATGCATGGATTTGAAATGGTGCAGTACCATGGTGCACCACTCTCCAGCGATGGTAAATCATTGACCAGCCACGGGAATCCCGTTTTACAGAAAAAATCCAAGTGACGAAAAAACGAAGGGTAAAAAACTTCCATGACCCAATTGATGTTCGGATAGGATTTTTTGGGTATGAAACTAACCAGTGACGGCTGAAAGCCGTCATAGCTGTAGAACTCACAGATACCTTCGTTTTGACTGGTTATGGCTCCCGTAACTCTAAACAAGCCAAGAGTTATGGCCCTCCGAAGAATCGATTTCCACAGGGTGCAACATCTGCGGTGCAAGGTGCAACATCCGTCCAAAATGACGAAACCTTGCCGTACGACCTTTAGAAATGGGTGCATGGATTTGAAACGGTGCAGTACCATGGTGCACCGCTCTCCAGCGATGGTAAATCATTGACCAGCCACGGGGATCCCGTTTTACAGAAAAAATCCACGTGACGAAAAAACGATGGTTAAAAAACTTCCTTGACCCGATTGAGGTTCGGATAGGATTTTTTGGGTATGAAACTAACCAGTGACGGCTGAAAGCCGTCATAGCTGTAGAACTCACAGATACCTTCGTTTCGACAGGTTACGGGTCCCGTAACTCTAAACGAGCCAAGAGTTATGGCCCTCCGAAGAATCGATATCCATAGGGTGCAACATCTACGGTGCAAGGTGCAACATCCGTCCAAAATGACGAAACCGTGCCGTACGACCTTTAGAAATGGATGCATGGATTTGAAACGGTGCAGTACCATGGTGCACCGCTCTCCAGCGATGGTAAATCATTGACCAGCCACGGGGATCCCGTTTTACAGAAAAAATCCACGTGACGAAAAAACGATGGTTAAAAAACTTCCACGACCCGATTGAGGTTCGGATAGGATTTTTTGGTTATGAAACTAACCAGTGACGACTGAAAGCCGTCATAGCTGTAGAACTCACAGATACCTTCGTTTTGACTGGTTATGGCTCTCGTAACTCTAAACGAGCCAAGAGTTATGGCCCTACGAAAAATCGATTTCCACAGGGTGCAACGTCTGCGGTGCAAGGTGCAACATCCGTCCAAAATGACGAAACCTTGCCGTACGACCTTTAGAAATGGGTGCATGGATTTGAAACGGTGCAGTACCATGGTGCACCACTCTCCAGCGATGGTAAATCATTAACCAGCCACGGGGATCCCGTTTTACAGAAAAATCCACGTGACGAAAAAACGAAGGGTAAAAAACTTCCATGACCCGATTGAGGTTCGGATAGGATTTTTTGGGTATGAAACTAACCAGTGACGGCTGAAAGCCGTCATAGCTGTAGAACTCACAGATACATTCTTTTTGACTGGTTGTGGCTCCCGTAACTCTAAACGAGCCAAGAGTTATGGCCCTCCGAAGAATCGATATCCACAGGGTGCAACATCTACGGTGTAAGGTGCAACATCCGTCCAAAATGACGAAACAGTGTCGTACGACCTTTAGAAATGAGTGCATGGATTTGAAACATTGCAGTGCCATGGTGCACCACTCTCCAGCGATGTTAAATCATAGACCAGCCACGGGGATCCCGTTTTACAGAAAAAATCCACGTGACGAAAAAACGAAGGCTAAAAAACTTCCTTGACCCGATTGAGGTTCGGATAGGATTTTTTGGGTATGAATCTAACCAGCGACCGCTGAAAGCTGCCATAGCTGTAGAACTCACAGATACCTTCGTTTTGACTGGTTATGGCTCCCGTAACTCTAATCGAGCAAAGAGTTATGGCCCTCCGAAGAATCGATATCCACAGGGTGCAACATCTACGGTGCAAGGTGCAACATCCGTCCAAAATGACGAAACAGAGCCGTACTACCTTTAGAAATGAGTGCATGGATTTGAAACATTGCAGTACCATGGTGCACCACTCTCCGGCGATGGTAAATCATAGACCAGCCACGGGGATCCCGTTTTACAGAAAAAATCCACGTGACGAAAAAACGAAGGGTAAAAAACTTCCTTGACCCGATTGAGGTTCGGATAGGATTTTTTGGGTATGAAACTAACCAGTGACGGCAGAAAGCTGCCATAGCTGTAGAACTCAAAGATACCTTCGTTTTGACTTGTTATGGCTCCCGTAATTCTAAACGAGCCAAGAGTTATGGCCCTTCGAATAATAGATATCCATACGGTGCAACATCTACGGCGCAAGGTGCAACATCCGTCCAAAATGACGAAACCGTGCCGTACGACCTTTAGAAATGGGTGCATGGAATTGAAACGGTGCAGCACCATGGTGCACCACTCTCCAGCGATGGTAAATCATTGAACAGCCGTGGGGATCCCGTTTTGCAGAAAAAATCCACGTGACGAAAAAACGAAGGGTAAAAAACTTCCATGACCCGATTGAGGTTCGGATAGGATTTTTTGGGTATGAATCTAACCAGTGACGGCTGAAAGCCGTCATAGCTGTAGAACTTACAGATACCTTCGTTTTGACAGGTTATGGGTCCCGTAACTCTAAACGAGCCAAGAGTTATGGCCCTCCGAATAATCGATATCCAAAGGGTGCAACATCTGCGGTGCAAGGTGCAACATCCGTCCAAAATGACGAAACCGTGCCGTACGACCTTTAGAAATGGGTGCAGGGATTTGAAACGGTGCGGTACCATGGTGCAACACTCTCCAGCGATGGTAAATCATTGACTAGCTACGGGGATCCCGTTTTACAGAAAAAATCCACACGACGAAAAAACGAAGGGTAAAAAACTTCCATGACCCGATTGAGGTTCGGATAGGATTTTTTGGGTATGAAACTAACCAGTGATGGCTGAAAGCTGTCACAGATGTAGAACTACCAGATATCTTCGTTTTGACTGGTTATGGCTCCCGTAACTCTAAACGAGCCAAGAGTTATGGCCCTCCGAAGAATCGATATCCATAGGTGCAACATCTACGGTGCAAGGTGCAACATCCGTCCAAAATGACGAAACCGTGTCGTACGACCTTTAGAAATGGGTGCATGGATTTGAAACGGTGCAGTACCATGGTGCACCACTCTCCAGCGATGGTAAATCATTGACCAGCCACGGGGATCCCGTTTTTACAGAAAAAATCCACGTGAGGAAAAAACGAAGGGTAAAAAACTTTCATGACCCGATTGAGGTTCGGATAGGATTTTTTGGGTATGAAACTAACCAGTGACGGCTGAAAGCAGTCACAGATGTAGAACTCACAAATACCTTCGTTTTGACTGGTTGTGGCTCCCGTAACTCTAAACGAGCCAAGAGTTATGGCCCTCCGAAGAATCGATATCCATAGGGTGCAACATCTACGGTGCAAGGTGCAACATCCGTCCAAAATGACGAAACAGTGTTGTACGACCTTTAAAAACGGGTGCATGGACAGGAAATCGTGCTGTACCATGGTGCACCACTCTCCAGCGATGGTAAATCTTAGACCAGCCGCGGGAATTCCCTTTTACAGAAAAAATCCACGTGACGAAAAAACGAAGGGTATAAAACTTCTATGACCTGATTGAGGTTCGGATAGGCTTTTTTGAGTATGAAAGTAACCAGTGACGGCTGAAAGCTATCATAGCTGTAGAACTCACAGATACCTTCGTTTTGACTGGTTGTGGCTCCCGTAACTCTAAACGAGCCAAGAGTTATGGCCCTCCGAAGAATCGATATCCAAAGGGTGCAACATCTACGGTGTAAGGTGCAACATCCGTCCAAAATGACGAAACAGTGTCGTACGACCTTTAGAAATGAGTGCATGGATTTGAAACATTGCAGTGCCATGGTGTACCACTCTCCAGCGATGGTAAATCATAGACCAGCCACGGGGATCCCGTTTTACAGAAAAAATCCATGTGACGAAAAAACGAAGGCTAAAAAACTTCCTTGACCCGATTGATGTTCGGATAGGATTTTTTGGGTATGAATCTAACCAGTGACCGCTGAAAGCAACCATAGCTGTAGAACTCACAGATACCTTCGTTTTGACTGGTTATGGCTCCCGTAACTCTAAACGAGCAAAGAGTTATGGCCCTCCGAAGAATCGATATCCACAGGGTGCTACATCTACGGTGCAAGGTGCAACATCCGTCCAAAATGACGAAACAGTGCCGTACTACCTTTAGAAATGAGTGCATGGATTTGAAACATTGCAGTACCATGGTGCACCACTCTCCAGCGATGGCAAATCATAGACCAGCCACGGGGATCCCGTTTTACAGAAAAAATCCATGTGACGAAAAAACGAAGGGTAAAAAACTTCCTTGACCCGATTGAGGTTCGGATAGGATTTTTTGGGTATGAAACTAACCAGTGATGGCAGAAAGCTGTCAAAGCTGTAGAACTCACAGATACCTTCGTTTTGACTGGTTATGGCTCCCGTAATTCTAAATGAGCCAAGAGTTATGGCCCTTCGAATAATAGATATCCATAGGGTGCAACATCTACGACGCAAGGTGCAACATCCGTCCAAAATGACGAAACCGTGCCGTACGACCTTTAGAAATGGGTGCATGGAATTGAAACGGTGCAGTACCATGGTGCACCACTCTCCAGCGATGGTAAATCATTGACCAGCCGCGGGGATCCCGTTTTACAGAAAAAATCCACGTGACGAAAAAACGAAGGGTAAAAAACTTCCATGACCCGATTGAGGTTCGGATAGGATTTTTCGGGTATGAATCTAACCAGTGACGGCTGAAAGCCGTCATAGCTGTAGAACATACAGATACCTTCGTTTTGACAGGTTATGGGTACCGTAACTCTAAACGAGCCAAGAGTTATGGCCCACCGAATAATCGATATCCAAAGGGTGCAACATCTGCGGTGCAAGGTGCAACATCCGTCCAAAATGACGAAACCGTGCCGTACGACCTTTAGAAATGGGTGCAGGGATTTGAAACGGTGCAGCACCATGGTGCACCACTCTCCAGCGATGGTAAATCATTGACTAGCCACGGGGATCCCGTTTTACAGAAAAAATCCACGTGACGAAAAAACGAAGGGTAAAAAACTTCCATGACCCGATTGAGGTTCGGATAGGATTTTTTGGGTATGAAACTAACCAGTGACGGCTAAAAGCTATCATAGATGTAGAACTCACAGATATCTTCGTTTTGACTGGTTATGGCTCCCGTAACTCTAAACGAGCCAAGAGTTATGACCCTCCGAAGAATCGATATCCATAGGGTGCAACATCTACGGTGCAAGGTGCAACATCCGTCCAAAATGACGAAACCGTGTCGTACGACCTTTAGAAATGGGTGCATGGATTTGAAACGGTGCAGTACCATGGTGCACCACTCTCCAGCGATGGTAAATCATTGACCAGCCACGGGGATCCCGTTTTTACAGAAAAAATCCACGTGAAGAAAAAACGAAGGGTAAAAAACTTTCGTGACCCGATTGAGGTTCAGATAGGATTTTTTGGGTATGAAACTAACCAGTGACAGCTGAAAGCAGTCACAGATGTAGAACTCACAAATACCTTCGTTTTGACTGGTTGTGGCTCCCGTAACTCTAAACGAGCCAAGAGTTATGGCCCTCCGAAGAATCGATATCCATAGGGTGCAACATCTACGGTGCAAGGTGCAACATCCATCCAAAATGACGAAACAGTGCCGTACGACCTTTAAAAACGGGTGCATGGATTGGAAATCGTGCAGTACCATGGTGCACCACTCTCCAGCGATGGTAAATCTTAGACCAGCCGCGGGAATTCCCTTTTACAGAAAAAATCCACGTGACGAAAAAACGAAGGGTATAAAACTTCCATGACCCGATTGAGGTTCGGATAGGCTTTTTTGAGTATGAAAGTAACCAGTGACGACTGAAATCTATCATAGCTGTAGAACTCACAGATACCTTCGTTTTGACTGGTTGTGGCTCCCGTAACTCTAAACGAGCCAAGAGTTATGGCCCTCCGAAGAATCGATATCCACAGGGTGCAACATCTACGGTGTAAGGTGCATGGATTTGAAACATTGCAGTGCATGGATTTGAAACATTGCAGTGCCATGGTGTACCACTCTCCTGCGATGGTAAATCATAGACCAGCCACGGGCATCCCGTTTTACAGAAAAAATCCACGTGACGAAAAAACGAAGGGTAAAAAACTTCCATGACCCGATTGAGGTTCGGATAGGATTTTTTGGGTATGAAACTAACCAGTGACGGCTGAAAGTGGTCATAGCTGTAGAACTCACAGATACCTTCGTTTTGACTGGTTGTGGCTCCCGTAACTCTAAACGAGCCAAGAGTTATGGCCCTCCTAAGAATCGATATCCACAGGGTGCAACATCTACGGTGTAAGGTGCAACATCCGTCCAAAATGACGAAACAGTGCCGTACGACCTTTAGAAATGAGTGCATGGATTTGAAACATTGCAGTGCCATGGTGTACCACTCTCCAGCGATGGTAAATCATAGACCAGCCACGGGCATCCCGTTTTACATAAAAAATCCACGTGACGAAAAAACGAAGGGTAAAAAACTTCCATGACCTGATTGAGGTTCGGATATGATTTTTTGGGTATGAAACTAAACAGTGACGGCTGAAAGCTGTCATAGATGTAGAACTCACAAATACCTTCGTTTTGACTGGTTATGGCTCCCGTAACTCTAAACGAGCCAAGAGTTATGGCCCTCCGAATAATCGATATCCATAGGGTGCAACATCTACGGTGCAAGGTGCAACATCCGTCCAAAATGACGAAACCGTGCCTTACGACCTTTAGAAATGGATGCATGGATTTGAAACGGTGCAGTACCATGGTGCACCACTCTCCAGCGATGGTAAATCATTGACCAGCCACGGGGATCCCGTTTTTGCAGAAAAAATCCACGTGAGGAAAAAACGAAGGGTAAAAAACATCCATGACCCGATTGAGGTTCGGATAGGATTTTTTGGGTATGAAACTAACCAGTGACGGCTGAAAGCCGTCATAGCTGTAGAACTCACAGATACCTTTGTTTTGACTGGTTATGGCTCCCTGTAACGACCCGTATTTTACGTGTCGATAAATCGTAGAATTAGCAGGTCGATAGTGTTGTTTGTGTTGCCTCTAGCTTGAGTTGTTTAGGAGTTCAAGTGATGAGTCGTGACCGACTCATAGAGGGCCGACTCATTGGAGTTGCCGACTCATGGTGATTAGGGACCTAGTAGTTTTGACCGACTCATAAGTTAGGTCGGGTACGAGATACGACTTATAGAGGCAGCGACTCATAGGGTTTTCCGGGTTGAGGATGAGTCGTGTACGAGTTACGACTCATAGGATGGAAGGCTTATAAGGTTTAGACCGACCTAAGGTAGATAGGTCGGTAGAGCGACCTAAGGTGGACAGGTTGGGTCGAGCGACCTATAGGAGTAGCGGCTCAGGCGTGTTGGACCGACCTAAGGGTATGGCCGAGTTAAGGGGTTGACCGACTTAGTGGTGGTCGACTTAGTGGAGATGCCGAGTTAGCATAGTGAACGACTTAGAGTTAGGTCGTTCAACGACCTAAGGGTTAGGGTTAGGTCGTTAGGGGATAGGTCGGCAAGCACGATGAGTCGTTGGGAGGCTTAGGTCGTTGAGTCGGTCTGGTTTGTTAGGTCGTAAGGTAATTTTTAGCTCGGTGGATTTAGGTCGGTCGAGGGATAAGGTCGTATGTGACCTAGGTTGGTTCTGTGCTAAGTGTTAGGTCGTTATACGACCTAAGGATAGCCTGGTGTATTGTTAGGTCGGCCTTGCCGAGTTAGAGGTAGGTCGTTAGGTCGGCCATAAGGCTAGGGCTTAGGTCGGCGAGTACCCAGTTTGACTAAAAGTAGTTGAGTCGGCATGTGTTAGGTCGGCATGTTGGTTAAGTCGTTGTACGACTTAGGACTTGGGGAGAACGCGGCCTGTGTTTTAGGTCGTGTCAGGGTTAAGTCGTAAGGTCGGCCTGGGTTGTAAGTTGTGTTGGTTTGGTGCTGTTAGGTCGTATGCTTTGTTAGGTCGGCAGCGACCTAAGTTAGGTCGTAAGTTATAGGTCGGGGACGACCTAAGGGGCGACGACCTAAGGGTTGTTCAGCCTATAAATAGAGGTGTTCGGCTCACTTTTTGGCACCGGTTTTTGAAGCGACGAAGTGCTGCCATTTTGAAGACTCGACTACAGTATTTTCTTCACTTCTTTCTCTACTTCTATCAAGTGCTAACATCCATTGAAGATCGAAGATCAAGATCGAAGATCCAAGTGTCCAAGTTGAAGATCTTCATCCGTTTGAGCTAGAATTCATCATTTCAAGTGAGATTTCGCCGGATCAAGCCGTGATCTCCGCTGTCCAGATCTGAAGTGTTGTGTTTTTGAGGTGTTTGGGTGATTTGGTGAGTGGTAGTTATCTCTCACGCGGATCCAAAGGAGTATAGTGGATTGGTGATATGTTTGAGTGTTAAAGTTAGAGTTTTCATGCATATTTCTTAGATCCAAGTCTAGATCCATTGTTTTTGAAGATGTTTACTTATGCAAGTTAGTTTAACAAGTATTAGAGATAAAACCCATGTTTTAGATTTGATAGATCTATGCTAAAAACCATGATTTCACATATGTTGGACTTTTGCTCATTTATTTACGAAATTGCCATTATGAATGATATTGCTTGATAGATCTTGTTTGAATGCTTGAATGTATGATAGATTTGATTGATCCAAGTTAGCTTGTAGTTGATTTGGAACAAGATGGTTGAAGATGATTCAAAAGCTAAGTGGAAAAGGCTCTTGAATGTTGAAAGCTGCCGATGGCATATGAAGCGGATGTGTAAGCTCATATGGATGGATTCGATGATAATGGACTTTGCCATGATGCGAAGAGGCGAAGTATGAGATCAGGATGGGACTTTGCCAAGATGCGAGGAGGCAAGCCATGATGTTAAGATGAGACTTTGCTATGATGCGATAAAGCAAAGTGTGAAGTTGAGATGGAACGGGTCATGATGACGTTCCAAGCACGGGCTGCGACGACGTGCAAAGTTATGTTGATTACTCGGTGATGCGATCCGAGTTGGTGATAATGGTTAGCTTGAGAGGCGCTTGAGCTAGTATGGATGGTCGTCGAGGAGGATGACTTGGAGGCTTAGATCTCATCGTTGTTGAAGGTTCTAGCATGCTCAAAGCAAGGGTACGTTGGAACGGGCTGCGACGGCGTTCCAGGCACGGGCTGCGACGACGTGCTAGTACTCTGGGTAGTTGCGAAAATTCCTAGGCACGGGCTGCGACGACGTGCGGAGTTATGGCTAGAACCGGGGTTACCATTAGCCCTTGACGGATGGTCATTCAACTAACGGTGAAATCAAGGCAATGATAACAGTGATAGCCAGAGTCATGGATGTTTGGATGTTTGGTTGTATCATCATTCGGCTTCAAGAGCGGTGTTTTCTGGGTGCTTATCTGATCTTGGTTTAGGCCTTGGGGGTTTGTATTTGGAAAACATTGCCCTTGACTCGAGTGGTTATTGCTTTACCTTATTTGTCTATATTGTTATGCTTGTTTCTCCTTAGTGTGTGTCTGGGGGCTATCACTGTGAGATGAGGTGGAGTGGGATGGTTTGGTTCCTATTCCTTTTATTCCTTATGCTCTTTTGGTATGCTTGATTGTTAATTTACTGCTCACTAAGACTTTGTCTGACTCAAGGTTTTATGTCTCCTCTTATTACCTTGGGCTGTTCATCCATGTTTGGGATGGGCAGACTAGGTAGCAGGTGGCAGGTGCTGTGCTTAGAGTTTTCCGCTGATGATGACGAAGACGAGCAGGAGGCTATGCATATTATTTTTCCTATATGTACTGGGTATTCCGCTGTTGTATCTGATTGAGTGATGTAGTGAGGCTCTGATGTATTGATGATTCATTTGATTGTATAAAACTGCTATGTTGCTTATATGATGATGTTGTGTTCTATGGAGCTTCACTACATTATATTCCTCTATTGTATTTTATCCATGCGCTGTGAGTTACGATAGAGATTCTGCGATTTTATTTTACCCTTGACTATCGTCCATGGCTGCCTAGCACGTCTTTCAGCGCACTATTCCCTTGTTTTGGTGCGGGAGTCATGGGCGGTCGTCACACTCCCGTAACTCCAAACGAGCCAAGAGTTATTGCCCTCTGAATAATCGATATCCATAGGGTGCAACATCTACGGTGCAAGGTGCAACATCCGTCCAAAATGACGAAACCGTGTCGTAATACCTTTAGAAATGGGTGCATGGATTTGAAACGGTGCAGTACCATGGTGCACCACTCTCCAGCGATGGTAAATCATTGACCAGCCACGGGGATCCCGTTTTTATAGAAAAAATCCACGTGAGGAAAAAACGAAGGGTAAAAAACTTCCATGACCCGATTGAGGTTCGGATAGGATTTTTTGGGTATGAAACTAACCAGTGACGGCTGAAAGCCGTCATAGCTGTAGAACTCACAGATACCTTCATTTCGACTGGTTATGGTTCCCATAACTCTAAACGAGCCAAGAGTTATGGCCCTCCGAAGAATCGATATCCACAGGGTGCAACATCTACGGTGGAAGGTGCAACATCCGTCCAAAATGACGAAACAGTGCCGTACGACCTTTAGAAATGATTGTATGGATTCGAAACATTGCAGTGCCATGGTGCACCACTCTCCAGCGATGGTAAATCATAGACCAGCCACTGGGATCCCGTTTTATAGAAAAAATCCACGTTACGAAAAAACGAAGGGTAAAAAACTTCCTTGACCCGATTGAGGTTCGGATAGGATTTTATGGGTATGAATCTAACCAGTGATGGCTGAAAGCTGCCATTGCTGTAGAACTCACAGATACCTTTGTTTTGACTGGTTATGGCTCCCGTTACTCTAAACGAGCCAAGAGTTATGGCCCTCCGAAGAATCGATATCCACAGGGTGAAACATCTACGGTGCAAGGTGCAACATCCGTCCAAAATGTCGAAACAGTGCCGTACGACCTTTAGAAATGAGTGCATGGATTAGAAACATTGCAGTACCATGGTGCACCACTCTCCAGCGATGGTAAATCATAGACCAGCAACGGGGATCCCGTTTTACAGATAAAATCCACGTGAGGAAAAAACGAAGGGTAAAAAACTTCCTTGACCTGATTGAGGTTCGGATAGGATTTTTTGGGTATGAAACTAACCAGTGACGGCAGAAAGCTGTCATAGCTGTAGAACTCACAGATACCTTCGTTTTGACTGGTTATGGCTCCCGTAACTCTAAACGAGCCAAGAGTTATGGCCCTTCGAATAATAGATATCCATAGGGTGCAACATCTAAGGCGCAAGGTGCAACATCCGTCCAAAATGATGAAACCTTGCCGTACGACCTTTAGAAATGGGTGCATGGAATTGAAATGGTGCAGTACCATGGTGCACCACTCTCCAGCGATGGTAAATCATTTACCAGCCACGGGGATCCCGTTTTACAGAAAAAATCCACGTGATGAAAAAACGAAGGGTAAAAAACTTCCATGACCCGATTGAGGTTCGGATAGGATTTTTTTGGTATGAGACTAACCATTGATGGCTGAGAGCTGTCATAGCTGTAGAACTCACAGATACCTTCGTTTTGACAGGTTATGGGTCCCGTAACTCTAAACGAGCCAAGAGTTATGGCCCTCCGAATAATCGATATCCAAAGAGTGCAACATCTGCGGTGCAAGGTGCAACATCCGTCCAAAATGACGAAACCGTGCCGTACGACCTTTAGAAATTAGTGCAGGGATTTGAAACGGTGCAGTACCATGGTGCACACTCTCCAGCGATGGTAAATCATTGACCAGCCACGGGGATCCCGTTTTACAGAAAAAATCCACATGACGAAAAAACGATGGGTAAAAAACATCCATGACCCGATTGAGGTTCGGATAGGATTTTTTGGGTATGAAACTTACCAGTGACGGCTGAAAGCGGTCATAGCTGAAAGCGGACATAGCTGTAGAACTCACAGATACCTTCGTTTTGACTTGTTATGGCTCCCGTAACTTTAAACGAGCCAAGAGTTATGGCCCTCCGAATAATCGTTATCCATAGGGTGCAACATCTACGTTGCAAGGTGCAACATCCGACCAAAATGACGAAATCGTGCCGTACGACCTTTAGAAATGGGTGCATGGATTTGAAACGGTGCAGTACCATGGTGCACCACTCTCCAGCGATGGTAAATCATTGACCAGCCACGGGGATCCCGTTTTTACAGAAAAAATCCACGTGAGGAAAAAACGAAGGGTAAAAAACTTCCATGACCCGATTGAGGTTCGGATATGATTTTTTGGGTATGAAACTAACGAGTGATGGCTAAAAGCCGTCATAGCTGTAGAACTCATAGTTACCTTCGTTTTGACTGATTATGGCTCCCGTAACTCTAAACGAGCCAAAAGTTATGGCCCTGCGAAGAATCGATATCCATAGGGTGCAACATCTACGGTGCAAGGTGCAACATCCGTCCAAAATGACGAAACGGTGCCGTACGACCTTTAGATATGAGTGCATGGATTTGAAACATTGCAGTGCCATGGTGCACCACTCTCCAACGATGGTAAATCATAGACCACCCACGGGAATCCCGTTTTACTGAAAAAATCCACGTGACGAAAAAACGAAGGGTAAAAAACTTCCTTGACCCGATTGAGGTTCGGATAGGATTTTTTGGGTATGAATCTAACCAGTGACGGCTGAAAGCTTCCATAGCTGTAGAACTCACAGATACCTTCGTTTTGACTGGTTATGGCTCCCGTAACTCTAAACGTGCCAAGAGTTATAGCCCTCCGAAGAATCGATATCCACAGGGTGCAACATCTACAGTGCAAGGTGCAACATCCGTCCAAAATGACGAAACAGTGTCGTACGACCTTTAGAAATGAGTGCATGGATTTGAAACATTGCAGTACCATGGTGCACCACTCTCCAGCGATGGTAAATCATAGACCAGCCACGGGGATCCCGGTTTACAGAAAAAATCCACGTGACGAAAAAACGAAGGGTAAAAAACTTCCTTGACCCGATTGAGGTTCGGATAGGATTTTTTGGGTATGAATCTAACCAGTGATGGCAGAAAGCTGTCATAGCTGTAGAACTCACAGATACCTTCGTTTTGACTGGTTATGGCTCCCGTAACTCTAAACGAGCCAAGAGTTATAGCACTCCGAAGAATCGATATCCATAGGGTGCAACATCTACGGTGCAAGGTGCAACATCCGTCCAAAATGACGAAACCGTGCCGTACGACCTTTAGAAATGGGTGCATGGATTTGAAACCGTGCAGTACCATGGTGCACCACTCTCCAGCGATGGTAAATCATTGACCAGCCACGGGGATCCCGTTTTACAGAAAAATCCACGTGACGAAAAAACGAAGGGTAAAAAACTTCCATGACCCGATTGAGGTTCGGATAGTATTTTTTGGGTATGAAACTAACCAGTGACGGCTGAAAGCCATCATAGCTGTAGAACTCACTGATACCTTCGTTTTGACTGGTTATGGCTCCCGTAACTCTAAACGAGCCAAGAGTTATGGCCCTCCGAAGAATCGATTTCCATAGGGTGCAACATCTGCGGCGCAAGGTGCAACATCCATCCAAAATGACGAAACCGTGCCGTACGACCTTTAGAAATGGGTGCATGGATTTGAAACGGTGCAGCACCATGGTGCACCACTCTCCAGCGATGGTAAATCGTTGACCAGCCATGGGGATCCCGTTTTACAGAAAAAATCCACGTGACGAAAAAACGAAGGGTAAAAACTTCCTTGACCCGATCGAGGTTCGGATAGGATTTTTTGGGTACGAAACTAACCAGTGACGGCTGAAAGCCATCATAGCTGTAGAACTCACAGATACCTTCGTTTTGACTGGTTATGGGTCCCGTAACTCTAAACGAGCCAAGAGTTATGGCCCTCCGAATAATCGATATCCAAAGGGTGCAACATCTGCGATGCAAGGTGCAACATCCGTCCAAAATGACGAAACCGTGCCGTACGACCTTTAGAAATGGGTGCATGGATTTGAAACGGTGCAGTACCATGGTGCACCAGTCTCCAGCGATGGTAAATCATTGACCAGCCACGAGGATCCCGTTTTACAGAAAAAATCCACGTGACGAAAAAATGAAGGGTAAAAAACTTCCATGACCCGATTGAGGTTCGGATAGGATTTTTTGGGTATGAAACTAACCAGTGACGGCTGAAAGCCGTCATAGCTGTAGAACTCACAGATACCTTCGTTTTGCCTGGTTATGGCTCCCGTAATTCTAACCGAGCCATGAGTTATGGCCCTCCGAAGAATCGATATCCATAGGGTGCAACATCTACGGTGCAAGGTGCAACATCCGTCCAAAATGACGAAACCGTGCCGTACGACCTTTAGAAATGGATGCATGGATTTGAAACGGTGCAGTGCCATGGTGCACCACTCTCCAGCGATGGTAAATCATTGACCAACCACGGGGATCCCGTTTTACAGAAAAAATCCACGTGACGAAAAAACGAAGGGTAAAAAACTTCCATGACCCGATTTAGGTTCGGATAGGATTTTTTAGGTATGAAACTAACCAGTGACGGCTGAAAGCCATCATAGCTGTAGAACTCACAGATACCTTCGTTTTGACTGGTTATGTCTCCCGTAACTCTAAACGAGCCAAGAGTTATGGCCCTTCGAAGAATCGATTTCCACAGGGTGCAACATCTGCGGTGCAAGGTGCAACATCCGTCCAAAATGACAAAACCGTGCCGTACGATCTTTTGAAATGGGTGCATTGATTTGAAATGGTGCAGTACCATGGTGCACCACTCTCCAGCGATGGTAAATCATTGACCAGCCACGGGGATCCCGATTTACAGAAAAATTCCACGTGACGAAAAAACGAAGGGTAAAAACTTCCTTGACCCGATTGAGGTTCGGATAGGATTTTTTGGGTATGAAACTATCCAGTAATGGCTGAATGCAGTCATAGCTATAGAACTCACAGATACCTTCGTTTTGACTGGTTATGGCTCCCGTAACTCTAAACGAGCCAAGAGTTATGGCCCTCCGAATAATCGATATCCTTAGGGTGCAACGTCTACGGTGCAAGGTGCAACATCCGTCCAAAATGACGAAACCGTGCCGTACGACCTTTAGAAATGGGTGCATGGATTTGAAACGGTGCAGTACCATGGTGCACCACTCTCCAGCGATGGTAAATCATTGACCAGCCACGGGGATCCCGTTTTACAGAAAAAATCCACGTGACGAAAAAACGAAGGGTAAAAAACTTCCTTGACCCGATTGAGGTTCGGATAGGATTTTTTGGGTATGAAACTAACCGGTGATGGCAGAAAGATGTCATAGCTGTAGAACTCAAAGATGCCTTCGTTTTGACTGGTTATGGCTCCCGTAACTCTAAACGAGCCAAGAGTTACGGCCCTCCGAATAATAGATATCCATAGGGTGTAACATCTACGGCGCAAGGTGCAACATCCGTCCAAAATGACGAAACCGTGCCGTACGACCTTTAGAAATGGGTGCATGGATTTGAAACGGTGCAGTACCATGGTGCACCACTCTCCAGCGATGGTAAATCATTGACCAGCCATGGGGATCCCGTTTTAAAGAAAAAATCCACGTGACGAAAAAACGAAGGGTAAAAAACTTCCATGACCCGATTGAGGTTCGGATAGGATTTTTTGGGTATGAAACTAACCAGTGACGACTGAAAGCCGTCATAGCTGTAGAACTCACAGATACCTTCGTTTCGACAGGTTATGGGTCCCGTAACTCTAAACGAGCCAAGAGTTATGGCCCTCCGAATAATCGATATCCAAAGGGTGCAACATCTGCGGTGCAAGGTGCAACATCCGTCCAAAATGACGAAATCGTGCCGTACGACCTTTAGAAATGGGTGCAGAGATTTGAAACGGTGCAGTACCATGGTGCACCACTCTCCAGCGATGGTAAATCATTGAACAGCCACGGGGATCCCGTTTTATAGAAAAAAAATCCACGTGACGAAAAAACGATGGGTAAAAAACTTCCATGACCCGATTGAGGTTCGGATAGGATTTTTTGGGTATGAAACTAACCAGTGACGGCTGAAAGCTGTCATAGCTATAGTACTCACAGATACCTTCGTTTTGACTAGTTATGGCTCCCGTAACTCTAAACGAGCCATGAGTTATGGCCCTCCGAAGAATCGATATCCATAGGGTGCAACATCTACGGTGCAAGGTGCAACATCCATCCAAAATGACGAAACCGTGCCGTACGACCATTAGAAATGGATGCATGGATTTGAAACGGTGCAGTACCATGGTGCACCACTCTCCAGCGATGGTAAATCATTGACCAGCCACGGGGATCCCGTTTACAGAAAAAATCCATGTGACGAAAAAACGAAGGGTAAAAAACTTCCATGACCCGATTGGGGTTCGGATAGGATTTTTTGGCTATGAAACTAACCAGTGACGGCTGAAAGCCGTCATAGCTGTAGAAATCACAGATACCTTCGTTTCGACAGGTTATGGGTCCCGTAACTCTAAATGAGCCAAGAGTTATGGCCCTCCGAATAATCGATATCCAAAGAGTGCAACATCTGCGGTGCAAGGTGCAACATCCGTCCAAAATGACGAAACCATGCCGTACGACCTTTAGAAATGGGTGCAGGGATTTCAAACGGTGCAGTACCATGGTGCACCACTCTCCAGCGATGGTAAATCATTGACCAGCCACGGGGATCCCGTTTTACAGAAAAAATCCACGTGACGAAAAAACGAAGGGTAAAAAACTTCCATGACCCGATTGAGGTTCGGATAGGATTTTTTGGCTATGAAACTAACCAGTGACGGCTGAAAGCCGTCATAGCTGTAGAACTCACAGATACCTTCGTTTCGACAGGTTATGGGTCCCGTAACTCAAAACGAGCCAAGAGTTATGGCCCTCCGAATAATCGATATCCAAAGGGTGCAACATCTGCGGTGCAAGGTGCAACATCCGTCCAAAATGACAAAATCGTGCCGTACAACCTTTAGAAATGGGTGCAGGGATTTGAAACGGTCCAGTACCATGGTGCACCACTCTCCAGCGATGGAAAATCATTGACCACCCACGGGGATCCCGTTTTACAGAAAAAATCCACGTGACGAAAAAACGAAGGGTAAAAAACTTCCATGACCCGATTGAGGTTCGGATAGGATTTTTTGGGTATGAAACTAACCAGTGACGGCTGAAAACCGTCATAGCTGTAGAACTCACAGATACCTTCGTTTTGACTGGTTATGGCTCCCGTAACTCTAAACGAGCCATGAGTTATGGCCCTCCGAAGAATCGATATCCATAGGGTGCAACATCTACGGTGCAAGGTGCAACATCCGTCCAAAATGACGAAACCGTGCTGTACGACCTATAGAAATGGGTGCATGGATTTGAAACGGTGCAGTACCATGGTGCACCACTCTCCAGCGATGGTAAATCATAGACCAGCCACGGGGATCTCGTTTTACAGAAAAAATCCACGTGACGAAAAGATGAAGGGTAATAAACTTCCTTGACCCGATTGAGGTTCGGATAGGATTTTTTGGGTATGAAACTAACCGATGACGGCAGAAAGATGTCATAGCTGTAGAACTCATAGATACCTTCGTTTTGACTGGTTATGGCTCCCGAACTCTAAACGAGCCAAGAGTTATGGTCCTCCGAATAATATATATCCATAGGGTGCAACATCTACGGCGCAAGGTGCAACATCCGTCCAAAATGACGAAACCGTGCCGTACGACCTTTAGAAATGGGTGCAAGGATTTGAAACGGTGTAGTACCATGGTGCACCACTCTCCAACGATGGAAAATCGTTGACCAGCCATGGGGATACCGTTTTACATAAAAAATCCACGTGATGAAAAAACGAAGGGTAAAAAACTTCCATGACCCGATTGAGGTTCGGATAGGATTTTTTGGGTACGAAACTAACCAATGAAGGCTGAAAGCCATTATAACTGTAGAACTCACAGATACCTTCGTTTTGACAGGTTATGGGTCCCGTAACTCTAAACGAGCCAAGAGTTATGGCCCTCCGAATAATCGATATCCAAAGGGTGCAACATCTGCGATGCAAGGTGCAACATCCGTCCAAAATGACGAACCGTGCCGTAGACCTTTAGAAATGGGTGCATGGATTTGAAACGGTGCAGTACCATGGTGCACCACTCTCCAGCGATGGTAAATCATTGACCAGCCACGGGGATCCCGTTTTACAGAAAAAATCCACGTGACGAAAAAACGAAGGGTAAAAAACTTCCATGACCCGATTGAGGTTCGGATAGGATTTTTTGGGTATGAAACTAACCGGTGACGGCTGAAAGCCGTCACAGCTGTAGAACTCACAGATACCTTCGTTTTGACTGGTTATGGCTCCCGTAATTCTAACCGAGCCATGAGTTATGGCCCTCCGAAGAATCGATATCCATAGGATGCAACATCTACGGTGCAAGGTGCAACATCCGTCCAAAATGACGAAACCGTGTCGTACGACCTTTAGAAATGGATGCATGGATTTGAAACGGTGCAGTACCATGGTGCACCACTCTCCAGCGATGGTAAATCATTGACCAACCACGGGGATCCCGTTTTACAGAAAAAATCCACGTGACGAAAAAACGAAGGGTAAAAAACTTCCATGACCTGATTGAGGTTCGGATAGGATTTTTTGGGTATGAAACTAACCAGTGACGGCTGAAAGCCATCATAGCTGTAGAACTCACAGATACCTTCGTTTTGACTGGTTATGGCTCCCGTAACTCTAAACGAGCCAAGAGTTATGGCCCTCCGAAGAATCGATTTCCACAGGGTGCAACATCTGCGGTGCAAGGTGCAACATCCGTCCAAAATGACGAAACCGTGCTGTACGATCTTTAGAAATGGGTGCATGGATTTGAAACGGTGCAGTACCATGGTGCACCACTCTCCAGCGATGGTAAATCATTGACCAGCCACGGGGATCCCGATTTACAGAAAAATTCCACGTGACGAAAAAACGAAGGGTAAAAACTTCCTTGACCCGATTGAGGTTCGGATAAGATTTTTTGGGTATGAAACTAACCAGTGATGGCTGAAAGCAGTCATAGCTGTAGAACTCACAGATACCTTCGTTTTGACTGGTTATGGCTCCCCTAACTCTAAATGAGCTAAGAGTTATGGCCCTCCGAATAATCGATATCCTTAGGGTGCAACATCTACGGTGCAAGGTGCAACATCCGTCCAAAATGACGAAACCGTGCCGTACGACCTTTAGAAATGGGTGCATGGATTTGAAACGGTGCAGTACCATGGTGCACCACTCTCCAGCGATGGTAAATCATTGACCAGCCATGGGGATCCCGTTTTACAGAAAAAATCCACGTGACGAAAAAACGAAGGGTAAAAAACTTCCTTGACCCGATTGAGGTTCGGATAGGATTTTTTGGGTATGAAACTAACCGGTGATGGCAGAAAGATGTCATAGCTGTAGAACTCAAAGATGCCTTCGTTTTGACGGGTTATGGCTCCCGTAACTCTAAACGAGCCAAGAGTTACGGCCCTCCGAATAATAGATATCCATAGGGTCCAACATCTACGGCGCAAGGTGCAACATCCGTCCAAAATGACGAAACCGTGCCGTACGACCTTTAGAAATGGGTGCATGGATTTGAAACGGTGCAGTACCATGGTGCACCACTCTCCAGCGATGGTAAATCATTGACCAGCCACGGGGATCCCGTTTTAAAGAAAAAATCCACATGACGAAAAAACGAAGGGTAAAAAACTTCCATGACCCGATTGAGGTTCGGATAGGATTTTTTGGGTATGAAACAAACCAGTGACGGCTAAAAGCCGTCATAGCTGTAGAACTCACAGATACATTCGTTTCGACAGGTTATGGGTCCCGTAACTCTAAACGAGCCAAGAGTTATGGCCCTCCGAATAATCGATATCCAAAGGGTGCAACATCTGCAGTGCAAGGTGCAACATCCGTCCAAAATGACGAAATCGTGCCGTACGACCTTTAGAAATGGGTGCAGAGATTTGAAACGGTGCAGTACCATGGTGCACCACTCTCCAGCGATGGTAAATCATTGAACAGCCACGGGGATCCCGTTTTACAGAAAAAATCCACGTGACAAAAAAACGAAGGGTAAAAAACTTCCATGACCCGATTGAGGTTCGGATAGGATTTTTTGGGTATGAAACTAACCAGTGACGGCTGAAAGCTGTCATAGCTATAGAACTCACAGATACCTTCGTTTTGACTGGTTATGGCTCCCTTAACTCTAAACGAGCCATGAGTTATGGCCCTCCGAAGAATCGATATCCATAGGGTGCAACATCTACGGTGCAAGGTGCAACATCCGTCCAAAATGACGAAACCGTGCTGTACGACCTATAGAAATGGGTGCATGGATTTGAAACGGTGCAGTAACATGGTGCACCACTCTCCAGCGATGGTAAATCATAGACCAGCCACGGGGATCCCGTTTTACAGAAAAAATTCACGTGACGAAAAAATGAAGGGTAATAAACTTCCTTCACTCGATTGAGGTTCGGATAGGATTTTTTGGGTATGAAACTAACCGATGACGGCAGAAAGATGTCATAGCTGTAGAACTCACAGATACCTTCGTTTTGACTGGTTATGGCTCCCGAACTCTAAACGAGCCAAGAGTTATGGCCCTCCGAATAATATATATCCATAGGGTGCAACATCTACGGCGCAAGGTGCAACATCCGTCCAAAATGACGAAACCGTGCCGTACAACCTTTAGAAATGGGTGCATGGATTTGAAACGGTGCAATACCATGGTGCACCACTCTCCAGCGATGGTAAATCATAGACCAGCCACGGGGATCCCGTTTTACAGAAAAAATCCACGTGACGAAAAAACGAAGGGTAAAAAACATCCTTGACCCGATTGAGGTTCGGATAGGATTTTTTGGGTAGGAAACTAACCGATGACGGCAGAAAGATGTCATAGCTGTAGAACTCACAGATACCTTTGTTTTGACTGGTTATGGCTCCCGTAACTCTAAACGAGCCAAGAGTTATGGCCCTCCTAATAATAGATATCCATAGGGTGCAACATCTACGGCGCAAGGTGCAACATCCGTCCAAAATGACGAAACCGTGCCGTACGACCTTTAGAAATGGGTGCAAGGATTTGAAACGGTGTAGTACCATGGTGCACCACTCTCCAACGATGGAAAATAATTGACCGGCCATGGGGATCCCGTTTTACAGAAAAAATCCACGTGATGAAAAAACGAAGGGTAAAAAACTTACATGACCCGATTGAGGTTCGGATAGGATTTTTTGGGTACGAAACTAACCAGTGACGGCTGAAAGCCATCATAACTGTAGAACTCATAGATACCTTCGTTTTAACAGGTTATGGGTCCCGTAACTCTAAACGAGCCAAGAGTTATGGCCCTCCGAATAATCGATATCCAAAGGGTGCAACATCTGCGATGCAAGGTGCAACATCCGTCCAAAATGACGAAACCGTGCCGTACGACCTTTAGAAATAGGTGCATGGATTTGAAACGGTGCAGTACCATGGTGCACCACTCTCCAGCGATGGTAAATCATTGACCAGCCACGGGGATCCCGTTTTACAGAAAATCCACGTGACGAAAAAACGAAGGGTAAAAAACTTCCACGACCCGATTGAGGTTCGGATAGGATTTTTTGGGTATGAAACTAATCAGTGACGGGTGAAAGCCATCACAGCTGTAGAACTCACAGATATCTTCGTTTTGACTGGTTGTGGCTCCCGTAATTCTAAACGAGCCAAGAGTTATGGCCCTCCGAAGAATCGATATCCACAGGGTGCAACATCTACGGTGTAAGGTGCAACATCCGTCCAAAATGACGAAACAGTGCTGTACGACCTTTAGAAATGAGTGCATGGATTTGAAACATTGCAATGCCATGGTGTACCACTCTCCAGCGATTGTAAATCATA
This sequence comes from Allium cepa, assembly GCA_030765085.1. NCBI lineage: Eukaryota > Viridiplantae > Streptophyta > Magnoliopsida > Asparagales > Amaryllidaceae > Allium > Allium cepa. The sequence continues at coordinate 26,661,329 of CM060943.1, read as the reverse complement.
GACCAGCCACGGGGATCCTGTTTTACAGAAAAATCCACGTGACGAAAAAACGAAGGGTAAAAAACTTCCTTGACCCGATTGAGGTTCGGATGGGATTTTTTGTGTATGAAACTAACCAGTGACGGCTGAAATCGGTCATAGCTATAGAACTCACAGATACCTTCGTTTTGACTGGTTGTGGCTCCCGTAACTCTAAACGAGCCAAGAGTTATGGCCCTCCGAAGAATCGATATCCATAGGGTGCAACATCTACGGTGCAAGGTGCAACATCTGTCCAAAATGATGAAACCGTGCCGTACGACCTTTAGAAATGGATGCATGGATTTGAAACGGTGCAGTACCATGGTGCACCACACTTCAGGGATGGTAAATCATTGACCAGCCACGGGGATCCCGTTTTACAGAAAAAATCCACGTGACGAAAAAACGAAGGGTAAAAAACTTCCATGACCCGATTGAGGTTCGGATAGGATTTTTTTGGGTATGAAACTAACCAGTGATGGCTGAAAGCCGTCATAGCTGTAGAACACACAGATACCTTCGTCTTGACTGGTTATGGCTCCCGTAACTCTAAACGAGCCAAGAGTTATGGCCCTCCGAAGAATCGATTTTCACAGGGTGCAACATCTACGGTGCAAGGTGCAACATCCGTCCAAAATGACGAAACTGTGCCGTACGACCTTTAGAAATGGGTGCATGGATTTGAATCAGTGCAGTACCATGGTGCACCACTCTCCAGCGATGGTAAATCATAGACCAGCCACGGGAATCCCGTTTTACAGAAAAAATCCACGTGACGAAAAAACGAAGGGTAAAAAACTTCCTTGACTCGATTGAGGTTCGGATAGGATTTTTTGGGTATGAATCTAACCAGTGATGGCTGAAAGCTGCCATAGCTGTAGAACTCACAGATTCCTTCGCTTTGACTGGTTATGGCTCCCGTAACTCTAAACGAGCCAAGAGTTATGGCCCTCCGAAGAATCGATTTCCACAGGGTGCAACATCTGCGGTGCAAGGTGCAACATCCGTCCAAAATGACGAAACCGTGCCGTACGACCTTTAGAAATGGGTGGATGGATTTGAAACGGTGCAGTACCATAGTGCACCACTCTCCAGCGATGGTAAATCATAGACCAGCCAAGGGGATCCCGTTTTACAGAAAAAATCCACGTGACGAAAAAACGAAGGGTAAAAAACTTCCTTGACCCGATTGAGGTTCGGATAGGATTTTTTGGGTATGAAACAAACCAGTGACGGCAGAAAGCTGTCATAGCTGTAGAACTCACAGATACCTTCGTTTTGACTGGTTATTACTCCTTTAACTCTAAACGGGCCAAGAGTTATGGCCCTTCGAATAATAGATATCCAGAGAGTGCAACATCTACGGCGCAAGGTGCAACATCAGTCCAAAATGACGAAACCGTGCCGTACGACCTTTAGAAATGGGTGCATGGAATTGAAACGGTGTAGTACCATGGTGCACCACTCTCCAGCGATGGTAAATCATTGACCAGCCACGGGGATCCCGTTTTACAGAAAAAATCCACGTGACGAAAAAACCAAGGGTAAAAAACTTCCATGACCCGATTGAGTTTCGGATAGGATTTTTTGGGTATGAAACTAACCAGTGACGGCTGAAAGCCATCATAGCTGTAGAACTCGCAGATACCTTCGTTTAGACAGGTCATGGGTCCCGTAAATCTAAACGAGCCAAGAGTTATGGCCCTCCGAATAATAGATATCCAAGGGGTGCAACATGTGCGGCGCAAGGTGCAACATCCGTCCAAAATGACGAAACTGTGCCGTACGACCTTTAGAAATGGGTGCATGGAATTGAAACGGTACAGTACCATGGTGCACCACTCTCCAGCGATGGTAAATCATTGATCAACCACGGGGATCACGTTTTACAGAAAAAATCTACGTGACGAAAAAACAAAGGGTAAAAACTTCCATGACCAGATCGAGGTTCAGATAGGATTTTTTGGGTATGAAACTAACCAGTGACGGCTGAAAGCCGTCACAGCTGTAGAACTCACAGATACCTTCGTTTTGACTGGTTGTGGCTCCCGTAACTCTAATCAAGCCAAGAGTTATGGCCCTCCGAAGAATCGATATCCACAGGGTGCAACATCTACGGTGCAAGGTGCAACATCCGTCCAAAATGACGAAACATTACCGTACGACCTTTAGAAATGAGTGCATGGATTTGAAACATTGCAGTACCTTGGTGCACCACTCTCCAGCGATGGTAAATCATTGACCAGCCACGGGGATCCCATTTTACAGAAAAAATCCACGTGACGAAAAAACGAAGGGTAAAAAACTTCGTTGACCCGATTGAGGTTCGGGTAGGATTTTTTGGGTATGAAACTAACCAGTGACGGCAGAAAGCCTTCATAGCTGTAGAACTCACAGATACCTTCGTTTTGACTTGTTATGGCTCACGTAACTCAAAACGAGCCAAGAGTTATGGCCCTTCGAACAATAGATATCCATAGGGTGCAACATCTACGGCGCAAGGTGCAACATCCGTCCAAAATGACGAAACTGTGCTGTACGACCTTTAGAAATGGGTGCATGGAATTGAAACGGTGCAGTACCATGGTGCACCACTCTCCAGTGATGGTAAATCATTCATCAGCCACGGGGATCCCGTTTTACAGAAAAAATCCACGTGACGAAAAAACAATGGGCAAAAAACTTCCATGACCCGATCGAGGTTCGGATAGGATTTTTTGGGTACGAAACTAACCAGTGACGGCAGAAAGCTGTCATAGCTGTAGAACTCACAGATACCTTCGTTTTGACTGGTTATGGCTCCCGTAACTCTAAACGAGCCAAGAGTTATGGCCCTTCGAATAATAGATATCCATAGGGTGCAACATTTACGGCGCAAGGTGCAACATCCGTCCAAAATGACGAAACCGTGCCGTACGACCTTTAGAAATGGGTGCATGGAATTGAAACGGTGCAGTACCATGGTGCACCACCCTCCAGCGATGGTAAATCATTGATCAGCCACGGGGATCCCGTTTTACAGAAAAAATCCACGTGATGAAAAAACAAAGGGTAAAAACTTCCTTGACCCGATCGAGGTTCGGATACGATTTTTTGGGTATGAAACTAACCAGTGACGTCTGAAAGCGGTCATAGCTGTAGAACTCACAGATACCTTCGTTTTGACAGGTTATGGGTCCCGTAACTCTAAACGAGCCAAGAGTTATGGCCCTCCGAATAATAGATATCCAAAGGGTGCAACATCTGCGGCGCAAGGTGCAACATCCGTCCAAAATGACGAAACCGTGCCGTACGACCTTTAGAAATGGGTGCATGGAATTGAAATGGTGCAGTACCATGGTGCACCACTCTCCAGCGATGGTAAATCATTGATCAGCCACGGGGATCCCGTTTTACAGAAAAAATCTACGTGACGAAAAAACGAAGGGTAAAAACTTCCTTGACCCGATCGAGGTTCGGATAGGATTTTTTGGGTATGAATCTAACCAGTGACGGCTTAAAGCTGTCATAGCTGTAGAACTCACAAATACCTTCGTTTTGACTGGTTGTGGCTCCCGTAACTATAAACGAGCCAAGAGTTATGGCCCTCCGAAGAATCGATATCCACAGGGTGCAACATCTACGGTGTAAGGTGCAACATCCGTCCAAAATGACGAAACAGTGTCGTACGACCTTTAGAAATGAGTGCATGGATTTGAAACATTGCAGTGCCATGGTGTACCACTCTCCAGCGATGGTAAATCATAGACCAGCCACGGGGATCCCGTTTTACAGAAAAAATCCACGTGACGAAAAAACGAAGGGTAAAAAACTTCCATGACCCGATTGAGGTTCGGATAGGATTTTTTGGGTATGAAACTAACCAGTGATGGCAGAAAGCTGTCATAGCTGTAGAACTCACAGATACTGTTTGCGTAAAAAATGGCCGCAAACACCCAAAGTCGTATGAGTTGGTTGATTTTGTGTTGTTTTTAGTGATTTGGGTGATTTATGCAAATATATAAAAAGCAGGGACTAAACTGTAAAAGACACACAGATTTATAGTGGTTCGGCCAGAACGTGCCTACGTCCACTTTATATGTTATTCTCCTTTTTTCTTCAGATTACAAGTACAAAGCTTTGATTACAAGTATCTAAAGTTGTTTGAGAGTTCCTTCCAGGCTTGAGCTCTCAAACTTGTCTTTCATTGTTGTACCCCTGCCCCTCTATTTATAGAGTCAGGCTGGGGGCAGGGGTCTTGGATGCTTATAGCTGCTGGTGGACCTGGGCTGATGCAATCTGGACTGGCTACTCTGGTTCGGCGAAGCTTCATTCGGTCATACTTGGAGAAGTTGGAGTTTGGTTCGGTAGTGGGAGAAAGGTTGGTCCGGTGTTAGGTTGAGTGGTGTGTGGTTCGGTGTGGGTTGGTTCGGCATAGGGATGTAGGGCAGCTGGTTCGATGGTGATGTTGGACTGGTAGTGTGATGTTGGACCGGTAGTGTGATGTTGGACCGGTAGTGGTTGGTGAAAGATGGAGCTTGTAGTTGATCCGGTGGGAAGGGAAGTGGGGTTGATTCGGTCTTGGTACTACCGAATGGATCTGCCGAATGATGCCTTTGGTTGTGAACGCCGAATGAACTCTGCTTCATACTGCCGAATGGATGAATACCGAATGTTCTTTGTTGCTGGGAACGCCGGATGAATCTACATGCTCTGAGTGCCGAATGAGGCCTTGCTTCATATGGCCGAATGGGCTATGCCGAATGAAACTTTTATATTTGAACCTTGAGTGAAATCCCTAACTTATGTACGCTTGCTTGCTTCTTCTTGCTCCGGTCGTGGTGGAAACGCATACAACATTGATATTCCAGTTTTTTCCAAAAAATGGGATAACAGATACCTTCATTTTGACTGGTTGTGGCTCCCGTAACTCTAAACGAGCCAAGAGTTATGGCCCTCCGAAGAATCGATATCCACAGGGTGCAACATCTACGGTGTAAGGTGCAACATCCGTCCAAAATGACGAAACCGTGCCGTACGACCTTTAGAAATGAGTGCATGGATTTGAAACATTGCAGTGCCATGGTGTACCACTCTCCAGCGATGGTAAATCATAGACCAGCCACGGGGATCCCGTTTTACAGAAAAAATCCACGTGACGAAAAAACAAAGGGTAAAAAACTTCCTTGACCCGATTGATGTTCGGATAGGATTTTTTGGGTATGAAACTAACCAGTGACGGCTGAAAGCGGTCATAGCTGTAGAACTCACAGATACCTTCGTTTTGACTGGTTGTGGCTCCCGTAACTCTAAACGAGCCAAGAGTTATGGCCCTCCGAAGAATCGATATCCATAGGGTGCAACATCTACGGTGCAAGGTGCAACATCCGTCCAAAATGATGAAACCGTGTCGTACGACCTTTAGAAATGGATGCATGGATTTGAAACGGTGCAGTCCATGGTGCACCACTCTCCAGCGATGGTAAATCATTGACCAGCCACGGGGATCCCGTTTTACAGAAAAAATCCACGTCACGAAAAAACGAAGGGTAAAAAACTTCCATGACCCGATTGAGGTTCGGATAGGATTTTTTGGGTATGAAACTAACCAGTGACGGCTGAAATCCGTCATAGCTGTAGAACTCACAGATACCTTCGTTTTGACTGGTTGTGGCTCCCGTAACTCTAATCGAGCCAAGAGTTATGGCCCTCCGAAGAATCGATATCCACAGGGTGCAACATCTACGGTGTAAGGTGCAACATCCGTCCAAAATGACGAAACAGTACCGTACGACCTTTAGAAATGAGTGCATGGATTTGAAACATTGCAGTACCTTGGTGCACCACTCTCCAGCGATGGTAAATCATAGACCAGCCACGGGGATCCCATTTTACAGAAAAAATCCACGTGACGAAAAAACGAAGGGTAAAAAACTTCGTTGACTCGATTGAGGTTCGGGTAGGATTTTTTGGGTATGAAACTAACCTGTGACGGAAGAAAGCCTTCGTAGCTGTAGAACTCACATATACCTTCGTTTTGACTGGTTATGGCTCCCGTAACTCTAAACGAGCCATGAGTTATGGCCCTCCGAAGAATCGATATCCATAGGGTGCAACATCTACGGTGCAAGGTGCAACATCCGTCCAAAATGACGAAACCGTGCCGTCCGACCTTTAGAAATGGGTGCATGGATTTGAAACGGTGCAGTACCATGGTGCACCACTCTCCAGCGATGGTAAATCATTGACCAGCCACGGGGATCCCATTTACAGAAAAAATCCATGTGACGAAAAAACGAAGGGTAAAAAACTTCCATGACCCGATTGGGGTTCGGATAGGATTTTTTGGCTATGAAACTAACCAGTGACGGCTGAAAGCCATCATAGCTGTAGAACTCACAGATACCTCCGTTTCGACAGGTTATGGGTCCCGTAACTCTAAATGAGCCAAGAGTTATGGCCCTCCGAATAATCGATATCCAAAGAGTGCAACATCTGCGGTGCAAGGTGCAACATCCGTCCAAAATGACGAAATCGTGCCGTACGACCTTTAGAAATGGGTGCAGGGATTTGAAACGGTGCAGTACCATGGTGCACCACTCTGCAGCGATGGTAAATCATTGACCAGCCACGGGGATCCCGTTTTACAGAAAAAATCCACGTGACGAAAAAACGACGGGTAAAAAACTTCCATGACCCGATTGAGGTTCGGATAGGATTTTTTGGCTATGAAACTAACCAGTGACGGCTGAAAGCCGTCATAGCTGTAGAACTCACAGATACCTTCGTTTCGACAGGTTATGGGTCCCGTAACTCTAAACGAGCCAAGAGTTATGGCCCTCCGAATAATCGATATCCAAAGGGTGCAACATCTGCGGTGCAAGGTGCAACATCCGTCCAAAATGAAAAAATCGTGCCGTACAACCTTTAGAAATGGGTGCAGGGATTTGAAACGGTGCAGTACCATGGTGCACCACTCTCCAGCGGTGGAAAATCATTGACCAGCCACGGGGATCCCGTTTTACAGAAAAAATCCACGTGACGAAAAAACGAAGGGTAAAAAACTTCCATGACCCGATTGAGGTTCGGATAGGATTTTTTGGGTATGAAACTAACCAGTGACGGCTGAAAGCGGTCATAGCTGTAGAACTCACAGATACCTTCGTTTTGACTGGTTATGGCTCCCGTAACTCTAAACGAGCCATGAGCTATGGCCCTCCGAAGAATCGATATCCATAGGGTGCAACATCTACGGTGCAAGGTGCAACATCCGTCCAAAATGACGAAACCGTGCTGTACGACCTATAGAAATGGGTGCATGGATTTGAAACGGTGCAGTACCATGGTGCACCACTCTCCAGCAATGGTAAATCATAGACCAGCCACGGGGATCTCGTTTTACAGAAAAAATCCACGTGACGAAAAAATGAAGGGTAATAAACTTACTTGACCCGATTGAGGTTCGGATAGGATTTTTTGGGTATGAAACTAACCGATGACGGTAGAAAGATGTCATAGCTGTAGAACTCATAGATACCTTCGTTTTGACTGGTTATGGCTCCCGAACTCTAAACGAGCCAAGAGTTATGGTCCTCCGAATAATATATATCCATAGGGTGCAACATCTTCGGCGCAAGGTGCAACATCCGTCCAAAATGACGAAACCGTACCGTACAACCTTTAGAAATGGGTGCATGGATTTGAAACGGTGCAGTACCATGGTGCACCACTCTCCAGCGATGGTAAATCATAGACCAGCCACGGGGATCCCGTTTTACAAAAAAAATCCACGTGACGAAAAAATGAAGGGTAAAAAACATCCTTGACCCGATTGAGGTTCGGATAGGATTTTTTGGGTAGGAAACTAACCGGTGATGGCAGAAAGATGTCATAGCTGTAGAACTCACAGATACCTTTGTTTTGAATGGTTATGGCTCCCGTAACTCTAAACGAGCCAAGAGTTATGGCCCTCCTAATAATAGATATCCATAGGGTGCAACATCTACGGCGCAAGGTGCAACATCCGTCCAAAATGACGAAACCATGCCGTACGACCTTTAGAAATGGGTGCAAGGATTTGAAACGGTGTAGTACCATGGTGCACCACTCTCCAACGATGGAAAATCGTTGACCAGCCATGGGGATCCCGTTTTACAGAAAAAATCCACGTGACGAAAAAATGAAGGGTAAAAAACTTCCATGACCAGATTGAGGTTCGGATAGGATTTTTTGGGTATGAATCTAACCAGTGACGGCTGAAAGCTGTCACAGCTGTAGAACTCACAGATACCTTCGTTTTGACTGGTTATGGCTCCCGTAATTCTAACCGAGCCATGAGTTATGGCCTTCCGAAGAATCGATATCCATAGGATGCAACATCTACGGTGCAAGGTGCAACATCCGTCCAAAATGACGAAACCGTGCCGTACGACCTTTAGAAATGGATGCATGGATTTGAAACGGTGCAGTACCATGGTGCACGACTCTCCAGCGATGGTAAATCATTGACCAACCACGGGGATCCTGTTTTACAGAAAAAATCCACGTGACGAAAAAACGAAGGGTAAAAAACTTCCATGACCTGATTGAGGTTCGGATAGGATTTTTTGGGTATGAAACTAACCAGTGACGCTGAAAGCCGTCATAGCTGTAGAACTCACAGATACCTTCGTTTTGACTGGTTATGGCTCCCGTAACTCTAAACGAGCCAAGAGTTATGGCCCTCCGAAGAATCGATTTCCACAGGGTGCAACATCTGCGGTGCAAGGTGCAACATCCGTCCAAAATGACGAAACCGTGCCGTACGATCTTTAGAAATGGGTGCATGGATTTGAAACGGTGCAGTACCATGGTGCACCACTCTCCAGCGATGGTAAATCATTGACCAGCCACGGGGATCCCGATTTACAGAAAAATTCCACGTGACGAAAAAACGAAGGGTAAAAACTTCCTTGACCCGATTGAGGTTCGGATAAGATTTTTTGGGTATGAAACTAACCAGTGATGGCTGAAAGCAGTCATAGCTGTAGAACTCACAGATACCTTCGTTTTGACTGGTTATGGCTCCCGTAACTCTAAACGAGCCAAGAGTTATGGCCCTCCGAATAATCGATATCCTTAGGGTGCAACATCTACGGTGCAAGGTGCAACATCCGTCCAAAATGAAGAAACCGTGCCGTACGACCTTTAGAAATGGGTGCATGGATTTGAAACGGTGCAGTACCATGGTGCACCACTCTCCAGCGATGGTAAATCATTGACCAGCCACGGGGATCCCGTTTTACAGAAAAAATCCACGTGACGAAAAAACGAAGGGTAAAAAACTTCCTTGACCCGATTGAGGTTCGGATAGGATTTTTTGGGTATGAAACTAACCGGTGATGGCAGGAAGATGTCATAGCTGTAGAACTCAAAGATGCCTTCGTTTTGACTGGTTATGGCTCCCGTAACTCTAAACGAGCCAAGAGTTACGGCCCTCCGAATAATAGATATCCATAGGGTGCAACATCTACGGTGCAAGGTGCAACATCCGTCCAAAATGACGAAACCGTGCCGTACGACCTTTAGAAATGGATGCATGGATTTGAAACGGTGGAGTACCATGGTGCACCACTCTCCAGCGATGGTAAATCATTGACCAACCACGGGGATCCCGTTTTACAGAAAAAATCCACGTGACGAAAAAACGAAGGGTAAAAAACTTCCATGACCCGATTGAGGTTCGGATAGGATTTTTTGGGTATGAAACTAACAAGTGACGGCTGAAAGCCGTCATAGCTGTAGAACTCACAGATACCTTCGTTTTGACTGGTTATGGCTCCTGTAACTCTAAACGAGCCAAGAGTTATGGCCCTCCGAAGAATCGATTTCCACAGGGTGCAACATCTGCGGTGCAAGGTGCAACATCCGTCCAAAATGACGAAACCGTGCCGTACGATCTTTAGAAATGGGTGCATGGATTTGAAACGGTGCAGTACCATGGTGCACCACTCTCCAGCGATGGTAAATCATTGACCAGCCACGGGGATCACGATTTACATAAAAATTCCACGTGACGAAAAAACGAAGGGTAAAAACTTCCTTGACCCGATTGAGGTTCGGATAGGATTTTTTAGGTATGAAACTAACCAGTGATGGCTGAAAGCTGTCATAGCTGTAGAACTCACAGATACCTTCGTTTTGACTGGTGATGGCTCCCGTAACTCTAAACGAGCCAAGAGTTATGACCCTCCGAATAATCGATATCCTTAGGGTGCAACATCTACGGTGCAAGGTGCAACATCCGTCCAAAATGACGAAACTGTGCCGTACGACCTTTAGAAATGGGTGCATGGATTTGAAACGGTGCTCATGGTGCACCACTCTCCAGCGATGGTAAATCATTGACCAGCCACGGGGATCCCGTTTTACAGAAAAAATCCACGTGACGAAAAAACGAAGGGTAAAAAACTTCCTTGACCCGATTAAGGTTCGGATAGGATTTTTTGGGTATGAAACTAACCGGTGACGGCAGAAAGATGTCATAGCTGTAGAACTCAAAGATGCCTTCGTTTTGACAGGTTATGGCTCCCGTAACTCTAAACGAGCCAAGAGTTACGGCCCTCCGAATAAAAGATATCCATAGGGTGCAACATCTACGGCGCAAGGTGCAACATCCGTCCAAAATGACGAAACCGTGCCGTACGACCTTTAGAAATGGGTGCATGGATTTGAAACGGTGCAGTACCATGGTGCACAACTCTCGAGCGATGGTAAATCATTGACCAGCCACGGGGATCCCGTTTTAAAGAAAAAATCCACGTGACGAAAAACCGAAGGGTAAAAAACTTCCATGACCCGATTGAAGTTCGGATAGGATTTTTTGGGTATGGAACTAACCAGTGACGGCTGAAAGCTGTCACAGCTGTAGAACTCACAGATACCTTCGTTTTGACAGGTTATGGGTCCCGTAACTCTAAACGAGCCAAGAGTTATGGCCCTCCGAATAATCGATATCCAAAGGGTGCAACATCTGCGATGCAAGGTGCAACATCCGTCCAAAATGACGAACCGTGCCGTACGACCTTTAGAAATAGGTGCATGGATTTGAAACGGTGCAGTACCATGGTGCACCACTCTCCAGCGATGGTAAATCATTGACCAGCCACGGGGATCCCGTTTTACAGAAAAAATCCACGTGACGAAAAAATGAAGGGTAAAAAACTTCCATGACCAGATTGAGGTTCGGATAGGATTTTTTGGGTATGAAACTAACCAGTGACGGCTGAAAGCTGTCACGGCTGTAGAACTCACAGATACCTTCGTTTTGACTGGTTATGGCTCCCGTAATTCTAACCGAGCCATGAGTTATGGCCCTCCGAAGAATCGATATCCATAGGATGCAACATCTACGGTGCAAGGTGCAACATCCGTCCAAAATGACGAAACCGTGCCGTACGACCTTTAGAAATGGATGCATGGATTTGAAACGGTGCAGTACCATGGTGCACGACTCTCCAGCGATGGTAAATCATTGACCAACCACGGGGATCCTGTTTTACAGAAAAAATCCACGTGACGAAAAAACGAAGGGTAAAAAACTTCCATGACCTGATTGAGGTTCGGATAGGATTTTTTGGGTATGAAACTAACCAGTGACGCTGAAAGCCGTCATAGCTGTAGAACTCACAGATACCTTCGTTTTGACTGGTTATGGCTCCCGTAACTCTAAACGAGCCAAGAGTTATGGCCCTCCGAAGAATCGATTTCCACAGGGTGCAACATCTGCGGTGCAAGGTGCAACATCCGTCCAAAATGACGAAACCGTGCCGTACGATCTTTAGAAATGGGTGCATGGATTTGAAACGGTGCAGTACCATGGTGCACCACTCTCCAGCGATGGTAAATCATTGACCAGCCACGGGGATCCCGATTTACAGAAAAATTCCACGTGACGAAAAAACGAAGGGTAAAAACTTCCTTGACCCGATTGAGGTTCGGATAAGATTTTTTGGGTATGAAACTAACCAGTGATGGCTGAAAGCAGTCATAGCTGTAGAACTCACAGATACCTTCGTTTTGACTGGTTATGGCTCCCGTAACTCTAAACGAGCCAAGAGTTATGGCCCTCCGAATAATCGATATCCTTAGGGTGCAACATCTACGGTGCAAGGTGCAACATCCGTCCAAAATGAAGAAACCGTGCCGTACGACCTTTAGAAATGGGTGCATGGATTTGAAACGGTGCAGTACCATGGTGCACCACTCTCCAGCGATGGTAAATCATTGACCAGCCACGGGGATCCCGTTTTACAGAAAAAATCCACGTGACGAAAAAACGAAGGGTAAAAAACTTCCTTGACCCGATTGAGGTTCGGATAGGATTTTTTGGGTATGAAACTAACCGGTGATGGCAGGAAGATGTCATAGCTGTAGAACTCAAAGATGCCTTCGTTTTGACTGGTTATGGCTCCCGTAACTCTAAACGAGCCAAGAGTTACGGCCCTCCGAATAATAGATATCCATAGGGTGCAACATCTACGGTGCAAGGTGCAACATCCGTCCAAAATGACGAAACCGTGCCGTACGACCTTTAGAAATGGATGCATGGATTTGAAACGGTGGAGTACCATGGTGCACCACTCTCCAGCGATGGTAAATCATTGACCAACCACGGGGATCCCGTTTTACAGAAAAAATCCACGTGACGAAAAAACGAAGGGTAAAAAACTTCCATGACCCGATTGAGGTTCGGATAGGATTTTTTGGGTATGAAACTAACAAGTGACGGCTGAAAGCCGTCATAGCTGTAGAACTCACAGATACCTTCGTTTTGACTGGTTATGGCTCCTGTAACACTAAACGAGCCAAGAGTTATGGCCCTCCGAAGAATCGATTTCCACAGGGTGCAACATCTGCGGTGCAAGGTGCAACATCCGTCCAAAATGACGAAACCGTGCCGTACGATCTTTAGAAATGGGTGCATGGATTTGAAACGGTGCAGTACCATGGTGCACCACTCTCCAGCGATGGTAAATCATTGACCAGCCACGGGGATCACGATTTACATAAAAATTCCACGTGACGAAAAAACGAAGGGTAAAAACTTCCTTGACCCGATTGAGGTTCGGATAGGATTTTTTAGGTATGAAACTAACCAGTGATGGCTGAAAGCTGTCATAGCTGTAGAACTCACAGATACCTTCGTTTTGACTGGTGATGGCTCCCGTAACTCTAAACGAGCCAAGAGTTATGACCCTCCGAATAATCGATATCCTTAGGGTGCAACATCTACGGTGCAAGGTGCAACATCCGTCCAAAATGACGAAACCGTGCCGTACGACCTTTAGAAATGGGTGCATGGATTTGAAACGATGCTCATGGTGCACCACTCTCCAGCGATGGTAAATCATTGACCAGCCACGGGGATCCCGTTTTACAGAAAAAATCCACGTGACGAAAAAACGAAGGGTAAAAAACTTCCTTGACCCGATTAAGGTTCGGATAGGATTTTTTGGGTATGAAACCAACCGGTGACGGCAGAAAGATGTCATAGCTGTAGAACTCAAAGATGCCTTCGTTTTGACAGGTTATGGCTCCCGTAACTCTAAACGAGCCAAGAGTTACGGCCCTCCGAATAAAAGATATCCATAGGGTGCAACATCTACGGCGCAAGGTGCAACATCCGTCCAAAATGACGAAACCGTGCCGTACGACCTTTAGAAATGGGTGCATGGATTTGAAACGGTGCAGTACCATGGTGCACAACTCTCGAGCGATGGTAAATCATTGACCAGCCACGGGGATCCCGTTTTAAAGAAAAAATCCACGTGACGAAAAACCGAAGGGTAAAAAACTTCCATGACCCGATTGAGGTTCGGATAGGATTTTTTGGGTATGAAACTAACCAGCGACGGCTGAAAGCCATCATAGCTGTAGAACTCACAGATACCTTCGTTTCGACAAGTTATGGGTCCCGTAACTCTAAACGAGCCAAGAGTTTTGGCCCTCCGAATAATCGATATCCAAAGGGTGCAATATCTGCGGTGCAAGGTGCAACATCCGTCCAAAATGACGAAATCGTGCCATACGACCTTTAGAAATGGGTGCAGGGATTTGAAACGGTGCAGTACCATGGTGCACCACTCTCCAGCGATGGTAAATCATTGACCAGCCACGGGGATCCCGTTTTACAGAAAAAATCCACGTGACGAAAAAACGAAGGGTAAAAAACTTCCATGACCCGATTGAGGTTCGGATAGGATTTTTTGGGTATGAAACTAACCAGTGACGGCTGAAAGCTGTCACAGCTGTAGAACTCACAGATACCTTCGTTTTGACTGGTTATGGCTCCCGTAACTCTAAACGAGCCATGAGTTATGGCCCTCCGAAGAATCGATATCCATAGGGTGCAACATCTACGGTGCAAGGTGCAACATCCGTCCAAAATGACGAAACCGTGCCGTACGACCTTTAGAAATGGATGCATGGATTTGAAACGGTGCAGTACCATGGTGCACCACCCTCCAGCGATGGTAAATCATTGACCAGCCACGGGGATCCCGTTTTACAGAAAAAATCCATGTGACGAAAAAACGAAGGGTAAAAAACTTCCATGACCCGATTGGGGTTCGGATAGGATTTTTTGGCTATGAAACAAACCAGTGACGGCTGAAAGCCGTCATAGCTGTAGAACTCACAGATACCTTCGTTTCGACAGGTTATGGGTCCCGTAACTCTAAATGAGCCAAGAGTTATGGCCCTCCGAATAATCGATATCCAAAGAGTGCAACATCTGCGGTGCAAGGTGCAACATCCGTCCAAAATGACGAAATCGTGCCGTACGACCTTTAGAAATGGGTGCAGGGATTTGAAACGGTGCAGTACCATGGTGCACCACTCTCCAGCGATGGTAAATCATTGACCAGCCACGGGGATCCCGTTTTACAGAAAAAATACACGTGACGAAAAAACGAAGGGTAAAAAACTTCCATGACCCGATTGAGGTTCGGATAGGATTTTTTGGGTATGAAACTAACCAGTGATGGCTGAAAGCCGTCATAGCTGTAGAACTCACAGATACCTTCGTTTCGATAGGTTATGGGTCCCGTAACTCTAAACGAGCCAAGAGTTATGGCCCTCCGAATAATCGATATCCAAAGGGTGCAACATCTGCGGTGCAAGGTGCAACATCCGTCCAAAATGACAAAATCTTGCCGTACAACCTTTAGAAATGGGTGCAGGGATTTGAAACAGTGCAGTACCATGGTGCACCACTCTCCAGCGATGGAAAATCATTGACCAGCCACGGGGATCCCGTTTTACAGAAAAAATCGTGACGAAAAAACGAAGGGTAAAAAACTTCCATGACCCGATTGAGGTTCGGATAGGATTTTTTGGGCATGAAACTAACCAGTGACGGCTGAAATCTGTCATAGCTGTAGAACTCACAGATACCTTCGTTTTGACTGGTTATGGGTCCCGTAACTCTAAACGAGCCATGAGTTATGGCCCTCCGAAGAATCGATATCCATAGGGTGCAACATCTACGGTGCAAGGTGCAACATCCGTCCAAAATGACGAAACCGTGCTGTACGACCTTTAGAAATGGGTGCATGGATTTTAAACGGTGCAGTACCATGGTGCACCACTCTCCAGCGATGGTAAATCATAGACCAGCCACGGGGATCCCGTTTTACAGAAAAAATCCACGTGACGAAAAAATGAAGGGTAATAAACTTCCTTGACCCGATTGAGTTTCGGATAGGATTTTTTGGGTATGAAACTAACCGATGACGGCAGAAAGATGTCATAGCTGTAGAACTCACAGATACCTTCGTTTTGACTGGCTATGGCTCCCGTAACTCTAAACGAGCCAAGAGTTATGGCCCTCCGAATAATAGATATCCATAGGGTGCAACATCTACGGCGCAAGGTGCAACATCCGTCCAAAATGACGAAACCGTGTCGTACGACCTTTAGAAATGGGTGCATGGATTTGAAACGGTGCAGTACCATGGTGCACCACTCTCCAGCGATGGAAAATCGTTGACCAGCCACGGGGATCCCGTTTTACAGAAAAAATCCACGTGACGAAAAAACGAAGGGTAAAAAACTTCCATGACCCGATCGAGGTTCGGATAGGATTTTTTGGGTATGAAACTAACCAGTGATGGCTAAAAGCCGTCATAGCTGTAGAACTCACAGATACCTTCGTTTTGACTGGTTGTGACTCCCGTAGCTCTAAACGAGCCAAGAGTTATGGCCCTTCGAATAATCGATATCCAAAGGGTGCAACATCTGCGGTGCAAGGTGCAACATCCGTCCAAAATGACGAAACCGTGCCGTACGACCTTTAGAAATGGGTGCATGGATTTGAAACGGTGCAGTACCATGGTGCACCACTCTCCAGCGATGGTAAATCATTGACCAGCCACGGGGATCCCGTTTTAAAGAAAAAATCCACGTGACGAAAAAACGAAGGGTAAAAAACTTCCATGACCCGATTGAGGTTTGGATAGGATTTTTTGGGTATGAAACTAACCAGTGACGGCTGAAAGATGTCATAGCTGTAGAACTCACAGATACCTTCGTTTCGACAGGTTATGGGTCCCGTAACTCTAAACGAGCCAAGAGTTATGGCCCACCGAATAATCGATATCCAAAGGGTGCAACATCTGCGGTGCAAGGTGCAACATCCGTCCAAAATGACGAAATCGTGCCATACGACCTTTAGAAATGGGTGCAGGGATTTGAAACGGTGCAGTACCATGGTGCACCACTCTCCAGCGATGGTAAATCATTGACCAGCCACGGGGATCCCGTTTTACAGAAAAAATCCACGTGACGAAAAAACGAAGGGTAAAAAACTTCCATGACCCGATTGATGTTCGGATAGGATTTTTTGGGTATGAAACTAACCAGTGACGGCTGAAAGCTGTCATAGCTGTAGAACTCACAGATACCTTCGTTTGGACTGGTTATGGTTCCCGTAACTCTAAACGAGCCATGAGTTATGGCCCTCCGAAGAATCGATATCCATAGGGTGCAACATCTACGGTGCAATGTGCAAAATCCGTCCAAAATGACGAAACCGTGCCGTACGACCTTTAGAAATGGATGCATGGATTTGAAACGGTGCAGTTCCATGGTGCACCACTCTCCAGCGATGGTAAATTATTGACCAGCCACGGGGATCCCGTTTTACAGAAAAAATCCACGTGACGAAAAAACGAAGGGTAAAAAACTTCCATGACCCGATTGAGGTTCGGATAGGATTTTTTGGGTATGAAACTAACCAGTGACGGCTGAAAGCCGTCATAGCTATAGAACTCACAGATACCTTTGTTTTGACAGGTTATGGGTCCCGTAACTCTAAACGAGCCAAGAGTTATGGCCCTCCGAACAATCGATATCCAAAGGGTGCAACATCTGCGGTGCAAGGTGCAACATCCGTCCAAAATGATGAAATCGTGCCGTACGACCTTTAGAAATGGGTGCAGGGATTTGAAACGGTGCAGTACCATGGTGCACCACTCTCCAGCGATGGTAAATCATTGACTAGCCACGGGGATCCCGTTTTACAGAAAAAATCCACGTGACGAAAAAACGAAGGGTAAAAAACTTCCATGACCCGATTGAGGTTCGGATAGGATTTTTTGGGTATGAAACCAACCAGTGACGGCTGAAAGTGGTCATAGCAGTAGAACTCACAGATACCTTCGTTTTGACAGGTTATGGCTCCCGTAACTCTAAACGAGCCATGAGTTATGGCCCTCCGAAGAATCGATATCCATAGGGTGCAACATCTACGGTGCAAGGTGCAACATCCGTCCAAAATGACGAAACCGTGCCGTACGACCTTTAGAAATGGGTGCATGGATTTGGAACGGTGCAGTACCATGGTGCACCACTCTCCAGCGATGGAAAATCGTTGACCAGCCACGGGGATCACGTTTTACAGAAAAAATCCACGTGACGAAAAAACGAAGGGTAAAAAACTTCCATGACCCGATCGAGGTTCGGATAGGATTTTTTGGGTATGAAACTAACCAGTGACGGCTGAAAGCCGTCATAGCTGTAGAACTCACAGATACCTTCGTTTTGACTAGTTGCGGCTCCCGTAGCTCTAAACGAGCCAAGAGTTATGGCCCTTCGAATAATCGATATCCAAAGGGTGCAACATCTGCGGTGCAAGGTGCAACATCCGTCCAAAATAACGAAACCATGTCGTACGACCTTTAGAAATGGTTGCATGGATTTGAAACGGTGCAGTACCATGGTGCACCACTCTCCAGCAATGGTAAATCATTGACCAGCCACGGGGATCCCGTTTTAAAGAAAAAATCCACGTGACGAAAAAACGAAGGGTAAAAAACTTCCATGACCCGATTGAGGTTCGGATAGGATTTTTTGGGAATGAAACTAACCAGTGACGGCCGAAAGCCGTCATAGCTGTAGAACTCACAGATACCTTCGTTTCGACAGGTTATGGGTCCCGTAACTCTAAACGAGCCAAGAGTTATGGCCCTCCGAATAATCGATATCCAAAGGGTGCAACATCTGCGGTGCAAGGTGCAACATCCGTCCAAAATGACGAAATCGTGTCGTACGACCTTTAGAAATGGGTGCTGAGATTTGAAACGGTGCAGTACCATGGTGCACCACTCTCCAGCGATGGTAAATCATTGAACAGCCACGGGGATCCCGTTTTACAGAAAAAATCCACGTGACAAAAAAACGAAGGGTAAAAAACTTCCATGACCCGATTGAGGTTCGGATAGGATTTTTTGGGTATGAAACTAACCAGTGACGGCTGAAAGCCGTCAAAGCTGTAGAACTCACAGATACCTTCGTTTCGACAGGTTATGGGTCCCGTAACTCTAAACGAGCCAAGAGTTATGGCCCTCCGAATAATCGATATCCAAAGGGTGCAACATCTGCGGTGCAAGGTGCAACATCCGTCCAAAATGACGAAATCGTGTCGTACGACCTTTAGAAATGGGTGCAGGGATTTGAAACGGTGCAGTACCATGGTGCACCACTCTCCAGCGATGGTAAATCATTGACCAGCCACGGGGATCGCGTTTTACAGAAAAAATCCACGTGACGAAAAAACGAAGGGTAAAAAACTTCCATGACCCGATTGAGGTTCGGATAGGATTTTTTGGGTATGAAACTAACCAGTGACGGCTAAAAGCCGTCATAGCTGTAGAACTCACAGATACCTTCGTTTCGACAGGTTATGGGTCCCGTAAATCTAAACGAGCCAAGAGTTATGGCCCTCCGAATAATCGATATCCAAAGGGTGCAACATCTGCGGTGCAAGGTGCAACATCCGTCCAAAATGACAAAATCGTGCCGTACAACCTTTAGAAATGGGTGCTGGGATTTGAAACGGTGCAGTACCATGGTGCACCACTCTCCAGCGATGGAAAATCATTGACCAGCCACGGGGATCCCGTTTTACAGAAAAAATCCACGTGACGAAAAAACGAAGGGTAAAAAACTTCCATGACCCGATCGAGGTTCGGATAGGATTTTTTGGGTATGAAACTAACCAGTGACGGCTGAAAGCGGTCATAGCTGTTGAACTCACAGATACCTTCGTTTTGACTAGTTATGGCTCCCGTAACTCTAAGCGAACCATGAGTTATGGCCCTCCGAAGAATCGATATCCATAGGGTGCAACATCTACGGTGCAAGGTGCAACATCCGTCCAAAATGACGAAACCGTGCCGTACGACCTTTAGAAATGGGTGCATGGATTTGGAACGGTGCAGTACCATGGTGCACCACTCTCCAGCGATGGAAAATCGTTGACCAGCCACGGGGATCCCGTTTTACAGAAAAAATCCACGTGGCGAAAAAACGAAGGGTAAAAAACTTCCATGACCCGATCGAGGTTCGGATAGGATTTTTTGGGTATGAAACTAACCAGTGACGGCTGAAAGCCGTCATAGCTGTAGAACTCACAGATACCTTCGTTTTGACTGGTTGCGGCTCCCGTAGCTCTAAACGAGCCAAGAGTTATGGCCCTTCGAATAATCGATATCCAAAGGGTGCAACATCTGCGGTGCAAGGTGCAACATCCGTCCAAAATAACGAAACCATGTCGTACGACCTTTAGAAATGGGTGCATGGATTTGAAACGGTGCAGTACCATGGTGCACCACTCTCCAGCGATGGTAAATCATTGACCAGCCACGGGGATCCCGTTTTAAAGAAAAAATCCACGTGACGAAAACACGAAGGGTAAAAAACTTCCATGACCCGATTGAGGTTCGGATAGGATTTTTTGGGTATGAAACTAACCAGTGACGGCCGAAAGCCGTCATAGCTGTAGAACTCACAGATACCTTCGTTTCGACAGGTTATGGGTCCCGTAACTCTAAACGAGCCAAGAGTTATGGCCCTCCGAATAATCGATATCCAAAGGGTGCAACATCTGCGGTGCAAGGTGCAACATCCGTCCAAAATGACGAAATCGTGCCGTACGACCTTTAGAAATGGGTGTAGAGATTTGAAACGGTGCAGTACCATGGTGCACCACTCTCCAGCGATGGTAAATCATTGAACAGCCACGGGGATCCCGTTTTACAGAAAAAATCCACGTGACAAAAAAACGAAGGGTAAAAAACTTCCATGACCCGATTGAGGTTCGGATAGGATTTTCTGGGTATGAAACTAACCAGTGACGGCTGAAAGCCATCATAGCTGTAGAACACACAGATACCTTCGTTTCGACAGGTTATGGGTCCCGTAACTCTAAACGAGCCAAGAGTTATGGCCCTCCGAATAATCGATATCCAAAGGGTGCAACATCTGCGGTGCAAGGTGCAACATCCGTCCAAAATGACTAAATCTTGCCGTACAACCTTTAGAAATGGGTGCAGGGATTTGAAACAGTGCAGTACCATGGTGCACCACTCTCCAGCGATGGAAAATCATTGACCAGCCACGGGGATCACGATTTACATAAAAATTCCACGTGACGAAAAAACGAAGGGTAAAAACTTCCTTGACCCGATTGATGTTCGGATAGGATTTTTTAGGTATGAAACTAACCAGTGATGGCTGAAAGCTGTCATAGCTGTAGAACTCACAGATACCTTCGTTTTGACTGGTTATGGCTCCCGTAACTCTAAACGAGCCAAGAGTTATGGCCCTCCGAATAATCGATATCCTTAGGGTGCAACATCTACGGTGCAAGGTGCCACATCCGTCCAAAATGACGAAACCGTGCCGTACGACCTTTAGAAATGGGTGCATGGATTTGAAACGGTGCAGTACCATGGTGCACCACTCTCCAGCGATGGTAAATCATTGACCAGCCACGGGGATCCCGTTTTACAGAAAAAATCCACGTGACGAAAAAACGAAGGGTAAAAAACTTCCTTGACCCGATTGAGGTTCGGATAGGATTTTTTGGGTATGAAACTAACCGGTGACGGCAGAAAGATGTCATAGCTGTAGAACTCAAAGATGCCTTCGTTTTGACTGGTTATGGCTCCCGTAACTCTAAACGAGCCAAGAGTTACGGCCCTCCGAATAATAGATATCCATAGGGTGCAACATTTACGGCGCAAGGTGCAACATCCGTCCAAAATGACGAAACCGTGCCGTACGACCTTTAGAAATGGGTGCATGGATTTGAAACGGTGCAGTACCATGGTGCACCACTCTCCTGCGATTGTAAATCATTGACCAGCCACGGGGATCCCGTTTTAAAGAAAAAATCCACGTGACGAAAAACCGAAGGGTAAAAAACTTCCATGACCCGATTGAGGTTCGGATAGGATTTTTTGGGTATGAAACTAACCAGCGACGGCTGAAAGCCGTCATAGCTGTAGAACTCAAAGATACCTTCGTTTCGACAGGTTATGGGTCCCGTAACTCTAAACGAGCCAAGAGTTATGGCCCTCCGAATAATCGATATCCAAAGGGTGCAACATCTGCGGTGCAAGGTGCAACATCCGTCCAAAATGACGAAATCGTGCCGTACGACCTTTAGAAAAGGGTGCAGAGATTTGAAACGGTGCAGTACCATGGTGCACCACTCTCCAGCGATGGTAAATCATTGAACAGCCACGGGGATCCCGTTTTACAGAAAAAATCCACGTGACGAAAAAACGAAGGGTTAAAAACTTCCATGACCCGATTGAGGTTCGGATAGGATTTTTTGGGTATGAAACTAACCAGTGACGGCTGAAAGCTGTCACAGCTGTAGAACTCACAGATACCTTCGTTTTGACTGGTTATGGCTCCCGTAACACTAAACGAGCCATGAGTTATGGCCCTCCGAAGAATCGATATCCATAGGGTGCAACATCTACGGTGCAAGGTGCAACATCCGTCCAAAATGACGAAACCGTGCCGTACGACCTTTAGAAATGGTTGCATGGATTTGAAACGGTGCAGTACCATGGTGCACCACCCTCCAGCGATGGTAAATCATTGACCAGCCACGGGGATCCCATTTTACAGAAAAAATCCATGTGACGAAAAAACGAAGGGTAAAAAACTTCCATGACCCGATTGGGGTTCGGATAGGATTTTTTGGCTATGAAACTAACCAGTGACGGCTGAAAGCCGTCATAGCTATAGAACTCACAGATATCTTCGTTTCGACAGGTTATGGGTCCCGTAACTCTAAATGAGCCAAGAGTTATGGCCCTCCGAATAATCGATATCCAAAGAGTGCAACATCTGCGGTGCAAGGTGCAACATCCGTCCAAAATGATGAAATCGTGCAGTACGACCTTTAGAAATGGGTGCAGGGATTTGAAACGGTGCAGTACCATGGTGCACCACTCTCCAGCGATGGTAAATCATTGACCAGCCACGGGGATCCCGTTTTACAGAAAAAATACACGTGACGAAAAAACGAAGGGTAAAAAACTTCCATGACCCGATTGAGGTTCGGATAGGATTTTTTGGGTATGAAACTAACCAGTGACGGCTGAAAGCCATCATAGCTGTAGAACTCACAGATACCTTCATTTCGACAGGTTATGGGTCCCGTAACTCTAAACGAGCCAAGAGTTATGGCCCTCCGAATAATCGATATCCAAAGGGTGCAACATCTGCGGTGCAAGGTGCAACATCCGTCCAAAATGACAAAATCTTGCCGTACAACCTTTAGAAATGGGTGCAGGGATTTGAAACAGTGCAGTACCATGGTGCACCACTCTCCAGCGATGGAAAATCATTGACCAGCCACGGGGATCCCGTTTTACAGAAAAAATCCACATGACGAAAAAACGAAGGGTAAAAAACTTCCATGACCCGATTGAGGTTCGGATAGGATTTTTTGGGCATGAAACTAACCAGTGACGGCTGAAAGCTGTCATAGCTGTAGAACTCACAGATACCTTCGTTTTGACTGGTTATGGCTCCCGTAACTCTAAACGAGCCATGAGTTATGGCCCTCCGAAGAATCGATATCCATAGGGTGCAACATCTACGGTGCAAGGTGCAACATCCGTCCAAAATGACGAAACCGTGCTATACGACCTTTAGAAATGGGTGCATGGATTTGAAACGGTGCAGTACCATGGTGCACCACTCTCCAGCGATGGTAAATCATAGACCAGCCACGGGGATCCCGTTTTACAGAAAAAATCGACGTGACGAAAAAATGAAGGGTAATAAACTTCCTTGACCCGATTGAGGTTCGGATAGGATTTTTTGGGTATGAAACTAACCGATGACGGCAGAAAGATGTCATAGCTGTAGAACTCACAGATACCTTCGTTTTGACTAGTTATGGCTCCCGTAACTCTAAACGAGCCAAGAGTTATGGCCCTCCGAATAATAGATATCCATAGGGTGCAACATCTACGGCGCAAGGTGCAACATCCGTCCAAAATGACGAAACCGTGCCGTACGACCTTTAGAAATGGGTGCATGGATTTGAAACGGTGCAGTACCATGGTGCACCACTCTCCAGCGATGGAAAATCGTTGACCAGCCAATGGGATCCCGTTTTACAGAAAAAAATCCACGTGACGAAAAAACGAAGGGTAAAAAACTTCCATGACCCGATCGAGGTTCGGATAGGATTTTTTGGGTATGAAACTAACCAGTGACGGCTGAAAGCCGTCATAGCTGTAGAACTCACAGATACCTTCGTTTTGACTGGTTGTGGCTCCCGTAGCTCTAAACGAGCCAAGAGTTATGGCCCTTCGAATAATCGATATCCAAAGGGTGCAACATCTGCGGTGCAAGGTGCAACATCCGTCCAAAATGACGAAACCATGCCGTACGACCTTTAGAAATGGGTGCATGGATTTGAAACGGTGCAGTACCATGGTGCACCACTCTCCAGCGATGGTAAATCATTGACCAGCCACGGGGATCCCGTTTTAAAGAAAAAATCCACGTGACGAAAAAACGAAGGGTAAAAAACTTCCATGACCCGATTGAGGTTCGGATAGGATTTTTTGGGTATGAAACTAACCAGTGACGGCTTAAAGCCGTCATAGCTGTAGAACTCACAGATACCTTCGTTTCGACAGGTTATGGGTCCCGTAACTCTAAACGAGCCAAGAGTTATGGCCCTCCGAATAATCGATATCCAAAGGGTGCAACATCTGCGGTGCAAGGTGCAACATCCGTCCAAAATGACGAAATCGTGCCATACGACCTTTAGAAATGGGTGCAGGGATTTGAAACGGTGCAGTACCATGGTGCACCACTCTCCAGCGATGGTAAATCATTGACCAGCCACGGGGATCCCGTTTTACAGAAAAAATCCACGTGACGAAAAAACGAAGGGTAAAAAACATCCATGACCCGATTGATGTTCGGATAGGATTTTTTGGGTATGAAACTAACCAGTGACGGCCGAAAGCTGTCATAGCTGTAGAACTCACAGATACCTTCGTTTGGACTGGTTATGGCTCCCGTAACTCTAAACGAGCCATGAGTTATGGCCCTCCGAAGAATCGATATGCATAGGGTGCAACATCTACGGTGCAAGGTGCAACATCCGTCCAAAATGACGAAACCGTGCCGTACGACCTTTAGAAATGGATGCATGGATTTGAAACGGTGCAGTACCATGGTGCACCACTCTCCAGCGATGGTAAATCATTGACCAGCCATGGGGATCCCGTTTTACAGAAAAAATCCACGTGACGAAAAAACGAAGGGTAAAAAACTTCCATGACCCGATTGAGGTTCGGATAGGATTTTTTGGATATGAAACTAACCAGTGACGGCTGAAAGCCGTCAAAGCGATAGAACTCACAGATACCTTTATTTTGACAGGTTATGGGTCCCGTAACTCTAAACGAGCCAAGAGTTATGGCCCTCCGAATAATCGATATCCAAAGAGTGCAACATCTGCGGTGCAAGGTGCAACATCCGTCCAAAATGATGAAATCGTGCCGTACGACCTTTAGAAATGGGTGCAGGGATTTGAAACGGTGCAGTACCATGGTGCACCACTCTCCAGCGATGGTAAATCATTGACCAGCCACGGGGATCCCGTTTTACAGAAAAAATCCACGTGACGAAAAAACGAAGGGTAAAAAACTTCCATGACCCGATTGAGGTTCGGATAGGATTTTTTGGGTATGAAACCAACCAGTGACGGCTGAAAGCTGTCATAGCAGTAGAACTCACAGATACCTTCGTTTTGACAGGTTATGGCTCCCGTAACTCTAAACGAGCCATGAGTTATGGCCCTCCGAAGAATCGATATCCATAGGGTGCAACATCTACGGTGCAAGGTGCAACATCCGTCCAAAATGACGAAACCGTGCCGTACGACCTTTAGAAATGGATGCATGGATTTGAAACGGTGCAGTACCATGGTGCACCACTCTCCAGCGATGGTAAATCATTGACCAGCCACGAGGATCCCGTTTTGCAGAAAAAATCCACGTGACGAAAAAACGAAGGGTAAAAAACTTCCATGACCCGATTGAGGTTCGGATAGGATTTTTTGGGCATGAAACTAACATGTGACGGCTGAAAGCCGTCATAGCTGTAGAACTCTCAGATACCTTCGTTTCGGCAGGTTATGGGTCCCGTAACTCTAAACGAGCCAAGAGTTATGGCCCTCCGAATAATCGATATCCAAAGGGTGCAACATCTGCGGTGCAAGGTGCAACATCCGTCCAAAATGACGAAATCGTGCCATACGACCTTTAGAAATGGGTGCAGGGATTTCAAATGGTGCAGTACCATGGTGCACCACTCTCCAGCGATGGTAAATCATTGACAAGCCACGGGGATGCCGTTTTACAGAAAAAATCCACGTGACGAAAAAACGAAGGGTAAAAAACTTCCATGACCCGATTGAGGTTCGGATAAGATTTTTTGGGTATGAAACTAACCAGTGACGGCTGAAAGCTGTCATAGCTGTAGAACTCACAGATACCTTCGTTTTGACTGGTTATGGCTCCCGTAACTCTAAACGAGCCACGAGTTATGGCCCTCCGAAGAATCGATATCCATAGGGTGCAACATCTACGGTGCAAGGTGCAACATCCGTCCAAAATGACGAAACCGTGCCGTACGACCTTTAGAAATGGATGCATGGATTTGAAACGGTGCAGTACCATGGTGCACCACTCTCCAGCGATGGTAAATCATTGACCAGCCACGGGGATCCCGTTTTACAGAAAAAATCCATGTGACGAAAAAACGAAGGGTAAAAAACTTCCATGACTCGATTAGGGTTCGGATAGGATTTTTTGGCTATGAAACTAACCAGTGACGGCTAAAAGCCGTCACAGCTGTAGAACTCATAGATACCTTCATATCGACAGGTTATGGGTCCCATAACTCTATACGAGCCAAGAGTTATGGCCCGCCGAATAATCGATATCCAAAGAGTGCAACATCTGCGGTGCAAGGTGCAACATCTGTCCAAAATGACGAAATCGTGTCGTACGACCTTTAGAAATGGGTGCAGGGATTTGAGACGGTGCAGTACCATGGTGCACCACTCTCCAGCGATGGTAAATCATTGACCAGCCACGGGGATCGCGTTTTACAGAAAAAATCCACGTGACGAAAAAACGAAGGGTAAAAAACTTCCATGACCCGATTGAGGTTCGGATAGGATTTTTTGGGTATGAAACTAACCAGTGACGGCTGAAAGCCGTCATAGCTGTAGAACTCACAGATACCTTCGTTTTGACTGGTTGTGGCTCCCGTAGCTCTAAACGAGCCAAGAGTTATGGCCCTTCGAATAATCGATATCCAAAGGGTGCAACATCTGCGGTGCAAGGTGCAACATCCGTCCAAAATGACGAAACCATGCCGTACGACCTTTAGAAATGGGTGCATGGATTTGAAACGGTGCAGTACCATGGTGCACCACTCTCCAGCGATGGTAAATCATTGACCAGCCACGGGGATCCCGTTTTAAAGAAAAAATCCACGTGACGAAAAAACGAAGGGTAAAAAACTTCCATGACCCGATTGAGGTTCGGATAGGATTTTTTGGGTATGAAACTAACCAGTGACGGCTTAAAGCCGTCATAGCTGTAGAACTCACAGATACCTTCGTTTCGACAGGTTATGGGTCCCGTAACTCTAAACGAGCCAAGAGTTATGGCCCTCCGAATAATCGATATCCAAAGGGTGCAACATCTGCGGTGCAAGGTGCAACATCCGTCCAAAATGACGAAATCGTGCCATACGACCTTTAGAAATGGGTGCAGGGATTTGAAACGGTGCAGTACCATGGTGCACCACTCTCCAGCGATGGTAAATCATTGACCAGCCACGGGGATCCCGTTTTACAGAAAAAATCCACGTGACGAAAAAACGAAGGGTAAAAAACATCCATGACCCGATTGATGTTCGGATAGGATTTTTTGGGTATGAAACTAACCAGTGACGGCCGAAAGCTGTCATAGCTGTAGAACTCACAGATACCTTCGTTTGGACTGGTTATGGCTCCCGTAACTCTAAACGAGCCATGAGTTATGGCCCTCCGAAGAATCGATATGCATAGGGTGCAACATCTACGGTGCAAGGTGCAACATCCGTCCAAAATGACGAAACCGTGCCGTACGACCTTTAGAAATGGATGCATGGATTTGAAACGGTGCAGTACCATGGTGCACCACTCTCCAGCGATGGTAAATCATTGACCAGCCATGGGGATCCCGTTTTACAGAAAAAATCCACGTGACGAAAAAACGAAGGGTAAAAAACTTCCATGACCCGATTGAGGTTCGGATAGGATTTTTTGGATATGAAACTAACCAGTGACGGCTGAAAGCCGTCAAAGCGATAGAACTCACAGATACCTTTATTTTGACAGGTTATGGGTCCCGTAACTCTAAACGAGCCAAGAGTTATGGCCCTCCGAATAATCGATATCCAAAGAGTGCAACATCTGCGGTGCAAGGTGCAACATCCGTCCAAAATGATGAAATCGTGCCGTACGACCTTTAGAAATGGGTGCAGGGATTTGAAACGGTGCAGTACCATGGTGCACCACTCTCCAGCGATGGTAAATCATTGACCAGCCACGGGGATCCCGTTTTACAGAAAAAATCCAGGCCACCTTGCCTTCGAAACCATCCACGTCCTTGCCTTCGAAACCATGAAGTTCGAACCCAGGCCACCTTCGAAACCATCAGCTAGTGCCTGCCTCGACTCCATCGCCTTCGACTCCATCGCCTTCGAACCCAACACAATGGCCTACCTTCGAATCCATGGCGCCACTCAGCTTCGCACCCTTGCTTCGAATCCATCGAGTGACCCAGTTCGAACCGATCAATTTCGAACCCATAAGGATTCCTGGATTCGAATCGGTCACTTTCGAAACCAGGAATACTTCCCATTTCGAATCCACCGAGTCAATTGGTTTGGATGACGTGTTTGCCGTAGTTCACGGAGTCGAAGCGGTCCATTCGGAGATAAGTTAGGATCGATTCGAGAAATGCGCGCCACGTCACTGCAAGCCCACGTGCACTGATGGATTCGAAATCGTGGGTTCGAACTCATGGGTTCGAACGACACAGCCAAACCGAAAATGCTAATTTCGAACCGAGCATATCTCCTTAACCACACATCCAAATGCAACCAAATTTTCACAGTAGCTTCCATATGAGGTAAAGATTGTCCCTGCCAAGTTTCAACTCGATTGGACCATTTCTTGATGGGTTCGAAATCACTTCGAACCGATGTCAGATCGAGACGAAACTTGGTGGGGTCGGTCGCGTGGGCCCACTCACGTGCCAGAAGAAGTCTCACGAAGTTTCAGCAAGGTCTGGGCCTCCAACGCCTATAAATAGCACCCTGAAGCATTCAGAAAAGGGATCTTTCCGCCATTGAACGCCAAGACTCTGCCGGATTCAAGTTTAACTATCAGAATCGCTGTTGTATTCAGATTTCAAAGCAATTGTCAGCTGTAATCCATTGTAATCGATTTAATCAAGCAAAGCAATAAAGAGAAAACCTTCAAAGTGGACGTAGGCGCGAACGCCGAACCACTATAAATCCTGTGTTTGTGATTGTTGTTCGTGAATTACTGTGATTTGTTACTTAGAACTGAATTCTATATTGATTGTTGCTGAGTTCTGTGTTGATCATTATTAATTTGAGTACGTAAACGGGTGCTTTCGTGACTTTGGGTGTTTGTGACCAATTTTGGTGCAAACACCAGCCACGGGGATCCCGTTTTACAGAAAAAATCCACGTGACGAAAAAACGAAGGGTAAAAAACTTCCATGACCCGATTGAGGTTCGGATAGGATTTTTTTGGTATGAAACTAACCAGTGACGGCTGAAAGCTGTCATAGCTGTAGAACTCACAGATACCTTCGTTTTGACTGGTTATGGCTCCCGTAACTCTAAACGAGCCATGAGTTATGGCCCTCCGAAGAATCGATATCCATAGGGTGCAACATCTACGGTGCAAGGTGCAACATCCATCAAAAATGACGAAACCGTGCCGTACGACCTTTAGAAATGGGTGCATGGATTTGAAACGGTGCAGTACCATGGTGCACCACTCTCCAGCGATGGTAAATCATAGACCAGCCACGGGGATCCCGTTTTACAGAAAAAATCCACGTGACGAAAAAATGAAGGGTAATAAACTTCCTTGACCCGATTGAGGTTCGGATAGGATTTTTTGGGTATGAAACTAACCGATGATGGCAGAAAGATGTCATAGCTGTAGAACTCACAGATACCTTCGTTTTGACTGGTTATGGCTCCCGTAACTCTAAACGAGCCAAGAGTTATGGCCCTCCGAATAATAGATATCCATAGGGTGCAACATCTACGGCGCAAGGTGCAACATCCGTCCAAAATGACGAAACCGTGCCGTACGACCTTTAGAAATGGGTGCATGGATTTGAAACGGTGCAGTACCATGGTGCACCACTCTCCAGTGATGGAAAATCGTTGACCAGCCACTGGGATCCCGTTTTACAGAAAAAATCCACGTGACGAAAAAACGAAGGGTAAAAAACTTCCATGACCCGATCGAGGTTCGGATAGGATTTTTTGGGTATGAAACTAACCAGTAACGGCTGAAAGCCGTCATAGCTGTAGAACTCACAGATACCTTCGTTTTGACTGGTTGTGGCTCCCGTAGCTCTAAACGAGCCAAGAGTTATGGCCCATCGAATAATCGATATCCAAAGGGGTGCAACATCTGCGGTGCATTGTGCAACATCCGTCCAAAATGACGAAACCATGCCGTACGATCTTTAGAAATGGGTGCATGGATTTGAAACGGTGCAGTACCATGGTGCACCACTCTCTAGCGATGGTAAATCATTGACCAGCCACGGGGATCCCGTTTTAAAGAAAAAATCCACGTGACGAAAAAACGAAGGGTAAAAAACTTCCATGACCCGATTGAGGTTCGGATTTGATTTTTTGGGTATGAAACTAACCAGTGACGGCTGAAAGCCGTCATAGCTGTAGAACTCACAAATACCTTCGTTTTGACTGGTTATGGCTCCCATAACTCTAAACGAGCCAAGAGTTATGACCCTCCGAATAATCGATATCCTTAGGGTGCAACATCTACGGTGCAAGGTGCAACATCCGTCCAAAATGACGAAACCGTGCCGTACGACCTTTAGAAATGGGTGCATGGATTTGAAACGGTGCTCATGGTGCACCACTCTCCAGCGATGGTAAATCATTGACCAGCCAC
Source organism: Allium cepa (assembly GCA_030765085.1). NCBI lineage: Eukaryota > Viridiplantae > Streptophyta > Magnoliopsida > Asparagales > Amaryllidaceae > Allium > Allium cepa. Next base: position 26,630,203 of record CM060943.1, on the reverse strand, counting down.
GGGGATCCCGTTTTACAGAAAAAATCCACGTGACGAAAAAACGAAGGGTAAAAAACTTCCTTGACCCGATTAAGGTTCGGATAGGATTTTTTGGGTATGAAACTAACCGGTGACGGCAGAAAGATGTCATAGCTGTAGAACTCAAAGATGCCTTCGTTTTGACAGGTTATGGCTCCCGTAACTCTAAACGAGCCAAGAGTTACGGCCCTCCGAATAAAAGATATCCATAGGGTGCAACATCTACGGCGCAAGGTGCAACATCCGTCCAAAATGACGAAACCGTGCCGTACGACCTTTAGAATTGGGTGCATGGATTTGAAACGGTGCAGTACCATGGTGCACAACTCTCGAGCGATGGTAAATCATTGACCAGCCACGGGGATCCCGTTTTAAAGAAAAAATCCACGTGACGAAAAACCGAAGGGTAAAAAACTTCCATGACCCGATTGAGGTTCGGATAGGATTTTTTGGGTATGAAACTAACCAGCGACGGCTGAAAGCCATCATAGCTGTAGAACTCACAGATACCTTCGTTTCGACAAGTTATGGGTCCCGTAACTCTAAACGAGCCAAGAGTTTTGGCCCTCCGAATAATCGATATCCAAAGGGTGCAACATCTGCGGTGCAAGGTGCAACATCCGTCCAAAATGACGAAATCGTGCCATACGACCTTTAGAAATGGGTGCAGGGATTTGAAACGGTGCAGTACCATGGTGCACCACTCTCCAGCGATGGTAAATCATTGACCAGCCACGGGGATCGCGTTTTACAGAAAAAATCCACGTGACGAAAAAACGAAGGGTAAAAAACTTCCATGACCCGATTGAAGTTCGGATAGGATTTTTTGGGTATGAAACTAACCAGTGACGGCTGAAAGCTTTCATAGCTGTAGAACTCACAGATACCTTCGTTTTGACTGGTTATGGCTCCCGTAACTCTAAACGAGCCATGAGTTATGGCCCTCCGAAGAATCGATATCCATAGGGTGCAACATCTACGGTGCAAGGTGCAACATCCGTCCAAAATGACGAAACCGTGTCGTACGACCTTTAGAAATGGATGCATGGATTTGAAACGGTGCAGTACCATGGTGCACCACCCTCCAGCGATGGTAAATCATTGACCAGCCACGGGGATCCCGTTTTACAGAAAAAATCCATGTGACGAAAAAACGAAGGGTAAAAAACTTCCATGACCCGATTGGGGTTCGGATAGGATTTTTTGGCTATGAAACAAACCAGTGACGGCTAAAAGCCGTCATAGCTGTAGAACTCACAGATACCTTCGTTTCGACAGGTTATGGGTCCCGTAACTCTAAATGAGCCAAGAGTTATGGCCCTCCGAATAATCGATATCCAAAGAGTGCAACATCTGCGGTGCAAGGTGCAACATCCGTCCAAAATGACGAAATCGTGCCGTACGACCTTTAGAAATGGGTGCAGGGATTTGAAACGGTGCAGTACCATGGTGCACCACTCTCCAGCGATGGTAAATCATTGACCAGCCACGGGGATCCCGTTTTACAGAAAAAATACACGTGACGAAAAAACGAAGGGTAAAAAACTTCCATGACCCGATTGAGGTTCGGATAGGATTTTTTGGGTATGAAACTAACCAGTGATGGCTGAAAGCCGTCATAGCTGTAGAACTCACAGATACCTTCGTTTCGACAGGTTATGGGTCCCGTAACTCTAAACGAGCCAAGAGTTATGGCCCTCCGAATAATCGATATCCAAAGGGTGCAACATCTGCGGTGCAAGGTGCAACATCCGTCCAAAATGACAAAATCTTGCCGTACAACCTTTAGAAATGGGTGCAGGGATTTGAAACAGTGCAGTACCATGGTGCACCACTCTCCAGCGATGGAAAATCATTGACCAGCCACGGGGATCCCGTTTTACAGAAAAAATCGTGACGAAAAAACGAAGGGTAAAAAACTTCCATGACCCGATTGAGGTTCGGATAGGATTTTTTGGGCATGAAACTAACCAGTGACGGCTGAAATCTGTCATAGCTGTAGAACTCACAGATACCTTCGTTTTGACTGGTTATGGCTCCCGTAACTCTAAACGAGCCATGAGTTATGGCCCTCCGAAGAATCGATATCCATAGGGTGCAACATCTACGGTGCAAGGTGCAACATCCGTCCAAAATGACGAAACCGTGCTGTACGACCTTTAGAAATGGGTGCATGGATTTTAAACGGTGCAGTACCATGGTGCACCACTCTCCAGCGATGGTAAATCATAGACCAGCCACGGGGATCCCGTTTTACAGAAAAAATCCACGTGACGAAAAAATGAAGGGTAATAAACTTCCTTGACCCGATTGAGTTTCGGATAGGATTTTTTGGGTATGAAACTAACCGATGACGGCAGAAAGATGTCATAGCTGTAGAACTCACAGATACCTTCGTTTTGACTGGCTATGGCTCCCGTAACTCTAAACGAGCCAAGAGTTATGGCCCTCCGAATAATAGATATCCATAGGGTGCAACATCTACGGCGCAAGGTGCAACATCCGTCCAAAATGACGAAACCGTGCCGTACGACCTTTAGAAATGGGTGCATGGATTTGAAACGGTGCAGTACCATGGTGCACCACTCTCCAGCGATGGAAAATCGTTGACCAGCCACGGGGATCCCGTTTTACAGAAAAAATCCACGTGACGAAAAAACGAAGGGTAAAAAACTTCCATGACCCGATCGAGGTTCGGATAGGATTTTTTGGGTATGAAACTAACCAGTGATGGCTAAAAGTCGTCATAGCTGTAGAACTCACAGATACCTTCGTTTTGACTGGTTGTGGCTCCCGTAGCTCTAAACGAGCCAAGAGTTATGGCCCTTCGAATAATCGATATCCAAAGGGTGCAACATCTGCGGTGCAAGGTGCAACATCCGTCCAAAATGACGAAACCGTGCCGTACGACCTTTAGAAATGGGTGCATGGATTTGAAACGGTGCAGTACCATGGTGCACCACTCTCCAGCGATGGTAAATCATTGACCAGCCACGGGGATCCCGTTTTAAAGAAAAAATCCACGTGACGAAAAAACGAAGGGTAAAAAACTTCCATGACCTGATTGAGGTTCGGATAGGATTTTTTGGGTATGAAACTAACCAGTGACGGCTGAAAGCCGTCATAGCTGTAGAACTCACAGATACCTTCGTTTCGACAGGTTATGGGTCCCGTAACTCTAAACGAGCCAAGAGTTATGGCCCACCGAATAATCGATATCCAAAGGGTGCAACATCTGCGGTGCAAGGTGCAACATCCGTCCAAAATGACGAAATCGTGCCATACGACCTTTAGAAATGGGTGCAGGGATTTGAAACGGTGCAGTACCATGGTGCACCACTCTCCAGCGATGGTAAATCATTGACCAGCCACGGGGATCCCGTTTTACAGAAAAAATCCACGTGACGAAAAAACGAAGGGTAAAAAACTTCCATGACCCGATTGATGTTCGGATAGGATTTTTTGGGTATGAAACTAACCAGTGACGGCTGAAAGCTGTCATAGCTGTAGAACTCACAGATACCTTCGTTTGGACTGGTTATGGTTCCCGTAACTCTAAACGAGCCATGAGTTATGGCCCTCCGAAGAATCGATATCCATAGGGTGCAACATCTACGGTGCAATGTGCAAAATCCGTCCAAAATGACGAAACCGTGCCGTACGACCTTTAGAAATGGATGCATGGATTTGAAACGGTGCAGTTCCATGGTGCACCACTCTCCAGCGATGGTAAATCATTGACCAGCCACGGGGATCCCGTTTTACAGAAAAAATCCACGTGACGAAAAAACGAAGGGTAAAAAACTTCCATGACCCGATTGAGGTTCGGATAGGATTTTTTGGGTATGAAACTAACCAGTGACGGCTGAAAGCCGTCATAGCTATAGAACTCACAGATACCTTTGTTTTGACAGGTTATGGGTCCCGTAACTCTAAACGAGCCAAGAGTTATGGCCCTCCGAACAATCGATATCCAAAGGGTGCAACATCTGCGGTGCAAGGTGCAACATCCGTCCAAAATGATGAAATCGTGCCGTACGACCTTTAGAAATGGGTGCAGGGATTTGAAACGGTGCAGTACCATGGTGCACCACTCTCCAACGATGGTAAATCATTGACTAGCCACGGGGATCCCGTTTTACAGAAAAAATCCACGTGACGAAAAAACGAAGTGTAAAAAACTTCCATGACCCGATTGAGGTTCGGATAGGATTTTTTGGGTATGAAACCAACCAGTGACGGCTGAAAGTGGTCATAGCAGTAGAACTCACAGATACCTTCGTTTTGACAGGTTATGGCTCCCGTAACTCTAAACGAGCCATGAGTTATGGCCCTCCGAAGAATCGATATCCATAGGGTGCAACATCTACGGTGCAAGGTGCAACATCCGTCCAAAATGACGAAACCGTGTCGTACGACCTTTAGAAATGGGTGCATGGATTTGGAACGGTGCAGTACCATGGTGCACCACTCTCCAGCGATGGAAAATCGTTGACCAGCCACGGGGATCACGTTTTACAGAAAAAATCCACGTGACGAAAAAACGAAGGGTAAAAAACTTCCATGACCCGATCGAGGTTCGGATAGGATTTTTTGGGTATGAAACTAACCAGTGACGGCTGAAAGCCGTCATAGCTGTAGAACTCACAGATACCTTCGTTTTGACTAGTTGCGGCTCCCGTAGCTCTAAACGAGCCAAGAGTTATGGCCCTTCGAATAATCGATATCCAAAGGGTGCAACATCTGCGGTGCAAGGTGCAACATCCGTCCAAAATAACGAAACCATGTCGTACGACCTTTAGAAATGGTTGCATGGATTTGAAACGGTGCAGTACCATGGTGCACCACTCTCCAGCAATGGTAAATCATTGACCAGCCACGGGGATCCCGTTTTAAAGAAAAAATCCACGTGACGAAAAAACGAAGGGTAAAAAACTTCCATGACCCGATTGAGGTTCGGATAGGATTTTTTGGGAATGAAACTAACCAGTGACGGCCGAAAGCCGTCATAGCTGTAGAACTCACAGATACCTTCGTTTCGACAGGTTATGGGTCCCGTAACTCTAAACGAGCCAAGAGTTATGGCCCTCCGAATAATCGATATCCAAAGGGTGCAACATCTGCGGTGCAAGGTGCAACATCCGTCCAAAATGACGAAATCGTGCCGTACGACCTTTAGAAATGGGTGCAGAGATTTGAAACGGTGCAGTACCATGGTGCACCACTCTCCAGCGATGGTAAATCATTGAACAGCCACGGGGATCCCGTTTTACAGAAAAAATCCACGTGACAAAAAAACGAAGGGTAAAAAACTTCCATGACCCGATTGAGGTTCGGATAGGATTTTTTGGGTATGAAACTAACCAGTGACGGCTGAAAGCCGTCATAGCTGTAGAACTCACAGATACCTTCGTTTCGACAGGTTATGGGTCCCGTAACTCTAAACGAGCCAAGAGTTATGGCCCTCCGAATAATCGATATCCAAAGGGTGCAACATCTGCGGTGCAAGGTGCAACATCCGTCCAAAATGACGAAATCGTGTCGTACGACCTTTAGAAATGGGTGCAGGGATTTGAAACGGTGCAGTACCATGGTGCACCACTCTCCAGCGATGGTAAATCATTGACCAGCCACGGGGATCGCGTTTTACAGAAAAAATCCACGTGACGAAAAAACGAAGGGTAAAAAACTTCCATGACCCGATTGAGGTTCGGATAGGATTTTTTGGGTATGAAACTAACCAGTGACGGCTAAAAGCCGTCATAGCTGTAGAACTCACAGATACCTTCGTTTCGACAGGTTATGGGTCCCGTAAATCTAAACGAGCCAAGAGTTATGGCCCTCCGAATAATCGATATCCAAAGGGTGCAACATCTGCGGTGCAAGTTGCAACATCCGTCCAAAATGACAAAATCGCGCCGTACAACCTTTAGAAATGGGTGCAGGGATTTGAAACGGTGCAGTACCATGGTGCACCACTCTCCAGCGATGGAAAATCATTGACCAGCCACGGGGATCCCGTTTTACAGAAAAAATCCACGTGACGAAAAAACGAAGGGTAAAAAACTTCCATGACCCGATCGAGGTTCGGATAGGATTTTTTGGGTATGAAACTAACCAGTGACGGCTGAAAGCGGTCATAGCTGTAGAACTCACAGATACCTTCGTTTTGACTAGTTATGGCTCCCGTAACTCTAAGCGAGCCATGAGTTATGGCCCTCCGAAGAATCGATATCCATAGGGTGCAACATCTACGGTGCAAGGTGCAACATCCGTCCAAAATGACGAAACCGTGCCGTACGACCTTTAGAAATGGGTGCATGGATTTGGAACGGTGCAGTACCATGGTGCACCACTCTCCAGCGATGGAAAATCGTTGACCAGCCACGGGGATCCCGTTTTACAGAAAAAATCCACGTGGCGAAAAAACGAAGGGTAAAAAACTTCCATGACTCGATCGAGGTTCGGATAGGATTTTTTGGGTATGAAACTAACCAGTGACGGCTGAAAGCCGTCATAGCTGTAGAACTCACAGATACCTTCGTTTTGACTGGTTGCGGCTCCCGTAGCTCTAAACGAGCCAAGAGTTATGGCCCTTCGAATAATCGATATCCAAAGGGTGCAACATCTGCGGTGCAAGGTGCAACATCCGTCCAAAATAACGAAACCATGTCGTACGACCTTTAGAAATGGGTGCATGGATTTGAAACGGTGCAGTACCATGGTGCACCACTCTCCAGCGATGGTAAATCATTGACCAGCCACGGGGATCCCGTTTTAAAGAAAAAATCCACGTGACGAAAACACGAAGGGTAAAAAACTTCCATGACCCGATTGAGGTTCGGATAGGATTTTTTGGGTATGAAACTAACCAGTGACGGCCGAAAGCCGTCATAGCTGTAGAACTCACAGATACCTTCGTTTCGACAGGTTATGGGTCCCGTAACTCTAAACGAGCCAAGAGTTATGGCCCTCCGAATAATCGATATCCAAAGGGTGCAACATCTGCGGTGCAAGGTGCAACATCCGTCCAAAATGACGAAATCGTGCCGTACGACCTTTAGAAATGGGTGTAGAGATTTGAAACGGTGCAGTACCATGGTGCACCACTCTCCAGCGATGGTAAATCATTGAACAGCCACGGGGATCCCGTTTTACAGAAAAAATCCACGTGACAAAAAAACGAAGGGTAAAAAACTTCCATGACCCGATTGAGGTTCGGATAGGATTTTCTGGGTATGAAACTAACCAGTGACGGCTGAAAGCCGTCATAGCTGTAGAACTCACAGATACCTTCGTTTCGACAGGTTATGGGTCCCGTAACTCTAAACGAGCCAAGAGTTATGGCCCTCCTAATAATCGATATCCAAAGGGTGCAACATCTGCGGTGCAAGGTGCAACATCCGTCCAAAATGACTAAATCTTGCCGTACAACCTTTAGAAATGGGTGCAGGGATTTGAAACAGTGCTAGTACCATGGTGCACCACTCTCCAGCGATGGAAAATCATTGACCAGCCACGGGGATCACGATTTACATAAAAATTCCACGTGACGAAAAAACGAAGGGTAAAAACTTCCTTGACCCGATTGATGTTCGGATAGGATTTTTTAGGTATGAAACTAACCAGTGATGGCTGAAAGCTGTCATAGCTGTAGAACTCACAGATACCTTCGTTTTGACTGGTTATGGCTCCCATAACTCTAAACGAGCCAAGAGTTATGGCCCTCCGAATAATCGATATCCTTAGGGTGCAACATCTACGGTGCAAGGTGCCACATCCGTCCAAAATGACGAAACCGTGCCGTACGACCTTTAGAAATGGGTGCATGGATTTGAAACGGTGCAGTACCATGGTGCACCACTCTCCAGCGATGGTAAATCATTGACCAGCCACGGGGATCCCGTTTTACAGAAAAAATCCACGTGACGAAAAAACGAAGGGTAAAAAACTTCCTTGACCCGATTGAGGTTCGGATAGGATTTTTTCGGTATGAAACTAACCGGTGACGGCAGAAAGATGTCATAGCTGTAGAACTCAAAGATGCCTTCGTTTTGACTGGTTATGGCTCCCGTAACTCTAAACGAGCCAAGAGTTACGGCCCTCCGAATAATAGATATCCATAGGGTGCAACATTTACGGCGCAAGGTGCAACATCCGTCCAAAATGACGAAACCGTGCCGTACGACCTTTAGAAATGGGTGCATGGATTTGAAACGGTGCAGTACCATGGTGCACCACTCTCCTGCGATTGTAAATCATTGACCAGCCACGGGGATCCCGTTTTAAAGAAAAAATCCACGTGACGAAAAACCGAAGGGTAAAAAACTTCCATGACCCTATTGAGGTTCGGATAGGATTTTTTGGGTATGAAACTAACCAGCGACGGCTGAAAGCCATCATAGCTGTAGAACTCAAAGATACCTTCGTTTCGACAGGTTATGGGTCCCGTAACTCTAAACGAGCCAAGAGTTATGGCCCTCCGAATAATCGATATCCAAAGGGTGCAACATCTGCGGTACAAGGTGCAACATCCGTCCAAAATGACGAAATCGTGCCGTACGACCTTTAGAAAAGGGTGCAGAGATTTGAAACGGTGCAGTACCATGGTGCACCACTCTCCAGCGATGGTAAATCATTGAACAGCCACGGGGATCCCGTTTTACAGAAAAAATCCACGTGACGAAAAAACGAAGGGTTAAAAACTTCCATGACCCGATTGAGGTTCGGATAGGATTTTTTGGGTATGAAACTAACCAGTGACGGCTGAAAGCTGTCACAGCTGTAGAACTCACAGATACCTTCGTTTTGACTGGTTATGGCTCCCGTAACTCTAAACGAGCCATGAGTTATGGCCCTCCGAAGAATCGATATCCATAGGGTGCAACATCTACGGTGCAAGGTGCAACATCCGTCCAAATGACGAAACCGTGCCGTACGACCTTTAGAAATGGATGCATGGATTTGAAACGGTGCAGTACCATGGTGCACCACCCTCCAGCGATGGTAAATCATTGACCAGCCACGGGGATCCCATTTTACAGAAAAAATCCATGTGACGAAAAAACGAAGGGTAAAAAACTTCCATGACCCGATTGGGGTTCGGATAGGATTTTTTGGCTATGAAACTAACCAGTGACGGCTGAAAGCCGTCATAGCTATAGAACTCACAGATATCTTCGTTTCGACAGGTTATGGGTCCCGTAACTCTAAATGAGCCAAGAGTTATGGCCCTCCGAATAATCGATATCCAAAGAGTGCAACATCTGCGGTGCAAGGTGCAACATCCGTCCAAAATGATGAAATCGTGCAGTACGACCTTTAGAAATGGGTGCAGGGATTTGAAACGGTGCAGTACCATGGTGCACCACTCTCCAGCGATGGTAAATCATTGACCAGCCACGGGGATCCCGTTTTACAGAAAAAATACACGTGACGAAAAAACGAAGGGTAAAAAACTTCCATGACCCGATTGAGGTTCGGATAGGATTTTTTGGGTATGAAACTAACCAGTGACGGCTGAAAGCCATCATAGCTGTAGAACTCACAGATACCTTCGTTTCGACAGGTTATGGGTCCCGTAACTCTAAACGAGCCAAGAGTTATGGCCCTCCGAATAATAGATATCCAAAGGGTGCAACATCTGCGGTGCAAGGTGCAACATCCGTCCAAAATGACAAAATCTTGCCGTACAACCTTTAGAAATGGGTGCAGGGATTTGAAACAGTGCAGTACCATGGTGCACCACTCTCCTGCGATGGAAAATCATTGACCAGCCACGGGGATCCCGTTTTACAGAAAAAATCCACATGACGAAAAAACGAAGGGTAAAAAACTTCCATGACCCGATTGAGGTTCGGATAGGATTTTTTGGGCATGAAACTAACCAGTGACGGCTGAAAGCTGTCATAGCTGTAGAACTCACAGATACCTTCGTTTTGACTGGTTATGGCTCCCGTAACTCTAAACGAGCCATGAGTTATGGCCCTCCGAAGAATCGATATCCATAGGGTGTAACATCTACGGTGCAAGGTGCAACATCCGTCCAAAATGACGAAACCGTGCTATACGACCTTTAGAAATGGGTGCATGGATTTGAAACGGTGCAGTACCATGGTGCACCACTCTCCAGCGATGGTAAATCATAGACCAGCCACGGGGATCCCGTTTTACAGAAAAAATCCACGTGACGAAAAAATGAAGGGTAATAAACTTCCTTGACCCGATTGAGGTTCGGATAGGATTTTTTGGGTATGAAACTAACCGATGACGGCAGAAAGATGTCATAGCTGTAGAACTCACAGATACCTTCGTTTTGACTAGTTATGGCTCCCGTAACTCTAAACGAGCCAAGAGTTATGGCCCTCCGAATAATAGATATCCATAGGGTGCAACATCTACGGCGCAAGGTGCAACATCCGTCCAAAATGACGAAACCGTGCCGTACGACCTTTAGAAATGAGTGCGTGGATTTGAAACGGTGCAGTACCATGGTGCACCACTCTCCAGCGATGGAAAATCGTTGACCAGCCAATGGGATCCCGTTTTACAGAAAAAAATCCACGTGACGAAAAACGAAGGGTAAAAAACTTCCATGACCCGATCGAGGTTCGGATAGGATTTTTTGGGTATGAAACTAACCAGTGACGGCTGAAAGCCGTCATAGCTGTAGAACTCACAGATACCTTCGTTTTGACTGGTTGTGGCTCCCGTAGCTCTAAACGAGCCAAGAGTTATGGCCCTTCGAATAATCGATATCCAAAGGGTGCAACATCTGCGGTGCAAGGTGCAACATCTGTCCAAAATGACGAAACCATGCCGTACGACCTTTAGAAATGGGTGCATGGATTTGAAACGGTGCAGTACCATGGTGCACCACTCTCCAGCGATGGTAAATCATTGACCAGCCACGGGGATCCCGTTTTAAAGAAAAAATCCACGTGACGAAAAAACGAAGGGTAAAAAACTTCCATGACCCGATTGAGGTTCGGATAGGATTTTTTGGGTATGAAACTAACCAGTGACGGCTGAAAGCCGTCATAGCTGTAGAACTCACAGATACCTTCGTTTCGACAGGTTATGGGTCCCGTAACTCTAAACGAGCCAAGAGTTATGGCCCTCCGAATAATCGATATCCAAAGGGTGCAACATCTGCGGTGCAAGGTGCAACATCCGTCCAAAATGACGAAATCGTGCCATACGACCTTTAGAAATGGGTGCAGGGATTTGAAACGGTGCAGTACCATGGTGCACCACTCTCCAGCGATGGTAAATCATTGACCAGCCACGGGGATCCCGTTTTACAGAAAAAATCCACGTGACGAAAAAACGAAGGGTAAAAAACTTCCATGACCCGATTGATGTTCGGATAGGATTTTTTGGGTATGAAACTAACCAGTGACGGCCGAAAGCTGTCATAGCTGTAGAACTCACAGATACCTTCGTTTGGACTGGTTATGGCTCCCGTAACTCTAAACGAGCCATGAGTTATGGCCCTCCGAAGAATCGATATGCATAGGGTGCAACATCTACGGTGCAAGGTGCAACATCCGTCCAAAATGACGAAACCGTGCCGTACGACCTTTAGAAATGGATGCATGGATTTGAAACGGTGCAGTACCATGGTGCACCACTCTCCAGCGATGGTAAATCATTGACCAGCCACGGGGATCCCGTTTTACAGAAAAAATCCACGTGACGAAAAAACGAAGGGTAAAAAACTTCCATGACCCGATTGAGGTTCGGATAGGATTTTTTGGATATGAAACTAACCAGTGACGGCTGAAAGCCGTCAAAGCGATAGAACTCACAGATACCTTTATTTTGACAGGTTATGGGTCCCGTAACTCTAAACGAGCCAAGAGTTATGGCCCTCCGAATAATCGATATCCAAAGAGTGCAACATCTGCGGTGCAAGGTGCAACATCCGTCCAAAATGATGAAATCGTGTCGTACGACCTTTAGAAATGGGTGCAGGGATTTGAAACGGTGCAGTACCATGGTGCACCACTCTCCAGCGATGGTAAATCATTGACCAGCCACGGGGATCCCGTTTTACAGAAAAAATCCACGTGACGAAAAAACGAAGGGTAAAAAACTTCCATGACCCGATTGAGGTTCGGATAGGATTTTTTGGGTATGAAACCAACCAGTGACGGCTGAAAGCTGTCATAGCAGTAGAACTCACAGATACCTTCGTTTTGACAGGTTATGGCTCCCGTAACTCTAAACGAGCCATGAGTTATGGCCCTCCGAATAATCGATATCCATAGGGTGCAACATCTACGGTGCAAGGTGCAACATCCGTCCAAAATGACGAAACCGTGCCGTACGACCTTTAGAAATGGATGCATGGATTTGAAACGGTGCAGTACCATGGTGCACCACTCTCCAGCGATGGTAAATCATTGACCAGCCACGAGGATCCCGTTTTGCAGAAAAAATCCACGTGACGAAAAAACGAAGGGTAAAAAACTTCCATGACCCGATTGAGGTTCGGATAGGATTTTTTGGGCATGAAACTAACCTGTGACGGCTGAAAGCCGTCATAGCTGTAGAACTCTCAGATACCTTCGTTTCGGCAGGTTATGGGTCCCGTAACTCTAAACGAGCCAAGAGTTATGGCCCTCCGAATAATCGATATCCAAAGGGTGCAACATCTGCGGTGCAAGGTGCAACATCCGTCCAAAATGAAGAAATCGTGCCATACGACCTTTAGAAATGGGTGCAGGGATTTCAAATGGTGCAGTACCATGGTGCACCACTCTCCAGCGATGGTAAATCATTGACAAGCCACGGGGATGCCGTTTTACAGAAAAAATCCACGTGACGAAAAAACGAAGGGTAAAAAACTTCCATGACCCGATTGAGGTTCGGATAAGATTTTTTGGGTATGAAACTAACCAGTGACGGCTGAAAGCTGTCATAGCTGTAGAACTCACAGATACCTTCGTTTTGACTGGTTATGGCTCCCGTAACTCTAAACGAGCCACGAGTTATGGCCCTCCGAAGAATCGATATCCATAGGGTGCAACATCTACGGTGCAAGGTGCAACATCCGTCCAAAATGACGAAACCTTGCCGTACGACCTTTAGAAATGGATGCATGGATTTGAAACGGTGCAGTACCATGGTGCACCACTCTCCAGCGATGGTAAATCATTGACCAGCCACGGGGATCCCGTTTTACAGAAAAAATCCATGTGACGAAAAAACGAAGGGTAAAAAACTTCCATGACCCGATTAGGGTTCGGATAGGATTTTTTGGCTATGAAACTAACCAGTGACGGCTAAAAGCCGTCATAGCTGTAGAACTCACAGATACCTTCATATCGACAGGTTATGGGTCCCATAACTCTATACGAGCCAAGAGTTATGGCCCTCCGAATAATCGATATCCAAAGAGTGCAACATCTGCGGTGCAAGGTGCAACATCTGTCCAAAATGACGAAATCGTGTCGTACGACCTTTAGAAATGGGTGCAGGGATTTGAGACGGTGCAGTACCATGGTGCACCACTCTCCAGCGATGGTAAATCATTGACCAGCCACGGGGATCGCGTTTTACAGAAAAAATCCACGTGACGAAAAAACGAAGGGTAAAAAACTTCCATGACCCGATTGAGGTTCGGATAGGATTTTTTGGGTATGAAACTAACCAGTGACGGCTAAAAGCCGTCATAGCTGTAGAACTCACAGATACCTTCGTTTCGACAGGTTATGGGTCCCGTAAATCTAAACGAGCCAAGAGTTATGGCCCTCCGAATAATCGATATCCAAAGGGTGCAACATCTGCGGTGCAAGGTGCAACATCCGTCCAAAATGACAAAATCGTGTCGTACAACCTTTAGAAATGGGTGCAGGGATTTGAAACGGTGCAGTACCATGGTGCACCACTCTCCAGCGATGGAAAATCATTGACCATCCACGGGGATCCCGTTTTACAGAAAAAATCCACGTGACGAAAAAACGAAGGGTAAAAAACTTCCATGACCCGATTGAGGTTCGGATAGGATTTTTAGGGTATGAAACTAACCAGTGACGGCTGAAAGCGGTCATAGCTGTAGAACTCACAGATACCTTCGTTTTGACTGGGTATGGCTCCCGTAACTCTAAGCGAGCCATGAGTTATGGCCCTCCGAAGAATCGATATCCATAGGGTGCAACATCTACGGTGCAAGGTGCAACATCCGTCCAAAATGACGAAACCGTGCCGTACGACCTTTAGAAATGGGTGCATGGATTTGGAACGGTGCAGTACCATGGTGCACCACTCTCCAGCGATGGAAAATCGTTGACCAGCCATGGGGATCCCGTTTTACAGAAAAAATCCACGTGACGAAAAAACGAAGGGTAAAAAACTTCCATGACCCGATCGAGGTTCGGATAGGATTTTTTGGGTATGAAACTAACCAGTGACGGCTGAAAGCCATCATAGCTGTAGAACTCACAGATACCTTCGTTTTGACTGGTTGTGGCTCCCGTAGCTCTAAACGAGCCAAGAGTTATGGCCCTTCGAATAATCGATATCCAAAGGGTGCAACATCTGCGGTGCAAGGTGCAACATCCGTCCAAAATGACGAAACCATGTCGTACGACCTTTAGAAATGGGTGCATGGATTTGAAACGGTGCAGTACTATGGTGCACCACTCTCCAGCGATGGTAAATCATTGACCAGCCACGGGGATCCCGTTTTAAAGAAAAAATCCACGTGACGAAAAAACGAAGGGTAAAAAAACTTCCATGACCCGATTGAGGTTCGGATAGGATTTTTTGGGTATGAAACTAACCAGTGACGGCTGAAAGCCGTCATAGCTGTAGAACTCACAAATACCTTCGTTTTGACTGGTTATGGCTCCCGTAACTCTAAACGAGCCATGAGTTATGGCCCTCCGAAGAATCGATATCCATAGGGTGCAACATCTACGGTGCAAGGTGCAACATCCGTCCAAAATGACGAAACCGTGCCGTACGACCTTTAGAAATGGGTGCATGGATTTGAAACGGTGCAGTACCATGGTGCACCACTCTCCAGCGATGGTAAATCATAGACCAGCCACGGGGATCCCGTTTTACAGAAAAAATCCATGTGACGAAAAAACGAAGGGTAAAAAACATCCATGACCCGATTGGGGTTCGAATAGGATTTTTTGGCTATGAAACTAACCAGTGACGGCTGAAAGCCGTCATAGCTGTAGAACTCACAGATACCTTCGTTTCGATAGGTTATGGGTCCCGTAACTCTAAACGAGCCAAGAGTTATGGCCCTCCGAATAATCGATATCCAAAGAGTGCAACATCTGCGGTGCAAGGTGCAACATCCGTCCAAAATGACGAAATCGTGCCGTACGACCTTTAGAAATGGGTGCAGGGATTTGAAACGGTGCAGTACCATGGGGCACCACTCTCCAGCGATGGTAAATCATTGACCAGCCACGGGGATCCCGTTTTACAGAAAAAATCCACGTGACGAAAAAACGAAGGGTAAAAAACTTCCATGACCCGATTGAGGTTCGGATAGGATTTTTTGGGTATGAAACTAACCAGTGATGGCTAAAAGCCGTCATAGCTGTAGAACTCACAGATACCTTCGTTTCAACAGTTTATGGGTCCCGTAACTCTAAACGAGCCAAGAGTTATGGCCCTCCGAATAATCGATATCCAAAGGGTGCAACATTTGCGGTGCAAGGTGCAACATCCGTCCAAAATGACAAAATCGTGCCGTACAACCTTTAGAAATGGGTGCAGGGATTTGAAACGGTGCAGTACCATGGTGCACCACTCTCCAGTGATGGAAAATCAATGACCAGCTGTTATCCCGCTTTTTGGCAAAGCCGTGATACCAAAAGATTGGTCGAAAACGGGAAACGGTCCATCTCAGAGATTGGTTATACTTCACTTTGCTATGGATATCGATGAATTTTGCCCGAGTCCGGATCAGGCCACAATTGGTAGGACACGACAAGAAAGGTTGTAGGAGCCATCATTTCAAGTTTCAAGTCAATCCGAGTTCGTATGCTCAAGATATGATGGATTCAATGTGAAGAGAAGTAGTCACTGTCTGGTTCGAAACCATCCATTTCGAACCCATCCACTGTCTTTGCTTCGAACCCATGTTGTTCGAACCCATCCACGATCTCTCCTTCGAACCCACCTAGTTCGAACCCATCCACGTCCTTGCCTTCGAAACCATGAAGTTCGAACCCAGGCCACCTTCGAAACCATCAGCTAGTGCCTGCCTCGACTCCATCGCCTTCGACTCCATCGCCTTCGAACCCAACACAATGGCCTACCTTCGAATCCATGGCGCCACTCAGCTTCGCACCCTTGCTTCGAATCCATCGAGTGACCCAGTTCGAACCGATCAATTTCGAACCCATAAGGATTCCTGGATTCGAATCGGTCACTTTCGAAACCAGGAATACTTCCCATTTCGAATCCACCGAGTCAATTGGTTTGGATGACGTGTTTGCCGTAGTTCACGGAGTCGAAGCGGTCCATTCGGAGATAAGTTAGGATCGATTCGAGAAATGCGCGCCACGTCACTGCAAGCCCACGTGCACTGATGGATTCGAAATCGTGGGTTCGAACTCATGGGTTCGAACGACACAGCCAAACCGAAAATGCTAATTTCGAACCGAGCATATCTCCTTAACCACACATCCAAATGCAACCAAATTTTCACAGTAGCTTCCATATGAGGTAAAGATTGTCCCTGCCAAGTTTCAACTCGATTGGACCATTTCTTGATGGGTTCGAAATCACTTCGAACCGATGTCAGATCGAGACGAAACTTGGTGGGGTCGGTCGCGTGGGCCCACTCACGTGCCAGAAGAAGTCTCACGAAGTTTCAGCAAGGTCTGGGCCTCCAACGCCTTTAAATAGCACCCTGAAGCATTCAGAAAAGGGATCTTTCCGCCATTGAACGCCAAGACTCTGCCGGATTCAAGTTTAACTATCAGAATCGCTGTTGTATTCAGATTTCAAAGCAATTGTCAGCTGTAATCCATTGTAATCGATTTAATCAAGCAAAGCAATAAAGAGAAAACCTTCAAAGTGGACGTAGGCGCGAACGCCGAACCACTATAAATCCTGTGTTTGTGATTGTTGTTCGTGAATTACTGTGATTTGTTAGTTAGAACTGAATTCTATATTGATTGTTGCTGAGTTCTGTGTTGATCATTATTAATTTGAGTACGTAAACGGGTGCTTTCGTGACTTTGGGTGTTTGTGACCAATTTTGGTGCAAACACCAGCCACGGGGATCCCGTTTTACAGAAAAAATCCACGTGACGAAAAAACGAAGGGTAAAAAACTTCCATGACCCGATTGAGGTTCGGATAGGATTTTTTTGGTATGAAACTAACCAGTGACGGCTGAAAGCTGTCATAGCTGTAGAACTCACAGATACCTTCGTTTTGACTGGTTATGGCTCCCGTAACTCTAAACGAGCCATGAGTTATGGCCCTCCGAAGAATCGATATCCATAGGGTGCAACATCTACGGTGCAAGGTGCAACATCCGTCCAATATGACGAAACCGTGCCGTACGACCTTTAGAAATGGGTGCATGGATTTGAAACGGTGCAGTACCATGGTGCACCACTCTCCAGCGATGGTAAATCATAGACCAGCCACGGGGATCCCGTTTTACAGAAAAAATCCACGTGACGAAAAAATGAAGGGTAATAAACTTCCTTGACCCGATTGAGGTTCGGATAGGATTTTTTGGGTATGAAACTAACCGATGATGGCAGAAAGATGTCATAGCTGTAGAACTCACAGATACCTTCGTTTTGACTGGTTATGGCTCCCGTAACTCTAAACGAGCCAAGAGTTATGGCCCTCCGAATAATAGATATCCATAGGGTGCAACATCTACGGCGCAAGGTGCAACATCCGTCCAAAATGACGAAACCGTGCCGTACGACCTTTAGAAATGGGTGCATGGATTTGAAACGGTGCAGTACCATGGTGCACCACTCTCCAGTGATGGAAAATCGTTGACCAGCCACTGGGATCCCGTTTTACAGAAAAAATCCACGTGACGAAAAAACGAAGGGTAAAAAACTTCCATGACCCGATCGAGGTTCGGATAGGATTTTTTGGGTATGAAACTAACCAGTAACGGCTGAAAGCCGTCATAGCTGTAGAACTCACAGATACCTTCGTTTTGACTGGTTGTGGCTCCCGTAGCTCTAAACGAGCCAAGAGTTATGGCCCATCGAATAATCGATATCCAAAGGGGTGCAACATCTGCGGTGCATTGTGCAACATCCGTCCAAAATGACGAAACCATGCCGTACGATCTTTAGAAATGGGTGCATGGATTTGAAACGGTGCAGTACCATGGTGCACCACTCTCCAGCGATGGTAAATCATTGACCAGCCACGGGGATCCCGTTTTAAAGAAAAAATCCACGTGACGAAAAAACGAAGGGTAAAAAACTTCCATGACCCGATTGAGGTTCGGATAGGATTTTTTGGGTATGAAACTAACCAGTGACGGCTGAAAGCCGTCATAGCTGTAGAACTCACAAATACCTTCGTTTTGACTGGTTATGGCTCCCGTAACTCTAAACGAGCTATGAGTTATGGCCCTCCGAAGAATCGATATCCATAGGGTGCAACATCTACGGTGCAAGGTGCAACATCCGTCCAAAATGACGAAACCGTGCCGTACGACCTTTAGAAATGGGTGCATGGATTTGAAACGGTGCAGTACCATGGTGCACCACTCTCCAGCGATGGAAAATCGTTGACCAGCCACGGGGATCCCGTTTTACAGAAAAAATCCACGTGACGAAAAAACGAAGGGTAAAAAACTTCCATGACCCGATCGAGGTTCGGATAGGATTTTTTGGGTATGAAACTAACCAGTGACGGCTGAAAGCCATCATAGCTGTAGAACTCACAGATACCTTCGTTTTGACTGGTTGTGGCTCCCGTAGCTCTAAACGAGCCAAGAGTTATGGCCCTTCGAATAATCGATATCCAAAGGGTGCAACATCTGCGGTGCAAGGTGCAACATCCGTCCAAAATGACGAAACCATGTCGTACGACCTTTAGAAATGGGTGCATGGATTTGAAACGGTGCAGTACCATGGTGCACCACTCTCCAGCGATGGTAAATCATTGACCAGCCACGGGGATCCCGTTTTAAAGAAAAAATCCACGTGACGAAAAAACGAAGGGTAAAAAACTTCCATGACCCGATTGAGGTTCGGATAGGATTTTTTGGGTATGAAACTAACCAGTGACGGCTGAAAGCCGTCATAGCTGTAGAACTCACAAATACCTTCGTTTTGACTGGTTATGGCTCCCGTAACTCTAAACGAGCCATGAGTTATGGCCCTCCGAAGAATCGATATCCATAGGGTGCAACATCTACGGTGCAAGGTGCAACATCCGTCCAAAATGACGAAACCGTGCCGTACGACCTTTAGAAATGGGTGCATGGATTTGAAACGGTGCAGTACCATGGTGCACCACTCTCCAGCGATGGTAAATCATAGACCAGCCACGGGGATCCCGTTTTACAGAAAAAATCCATGTGACGAAAAAACGAAGGGTAAAAAACATCCATGACCCGATTGGGGTTCGGATAGGATTTTTTGGCTATGAAACTAACCAGTGACGGCTGAAAGCCGTCATAGCTGTAGAACTCACAGATACCTTCGTTTCGACAGGTTATGGGTCCCGTAACTCTAAACGAGCCAAGAGTTATGGCCCTCCGAATAATCGATATCCAAAGAGTGCAACATCTGCGGTGCAAGGTGCAACATCCGTCCAAAATGACGAAATCGTGCCGTACGACCTTTAGAAATGGGTGCAGGGATTTGAAACGGTGCAGTACCATGGTGCACCACTCTCCAGCGATGGTAAATCATTGACCAGCCACGGGGATCCCGTTTTACAGAAAAAATCCACGTGACGAAAAAACGAAGGGTAAAAAACTTCCATGACCCGATTGAGGTTCGGATAGGATTTTTTGGGTATGAAACTAACCAGTGATGGCTAAAAGCCGTCATAGCTGTAGAACTCAAAGATACCTTCGTTTCAACAGTTTATGGGTCCCGTAACTCTAAACGAGCCAAGAGTTATGGCCCTCCGAATAATCGATATCCAAAGGGTGCAACATTTGCGGTGCAAGGTGCAACATCCGTCCAAAATGACAAAATCGTGCCGTACAACCTTTAGAAATGGGTGCAGGGATTTGAAACGGTGCAGTACCATGGTGCACCACTCTCCAGTGATGGAAAATCAATGACCAGCTGTTATCCCGCTTTTTGGCAAAGCCGTGATACCAAAAGATTGGTCGAAAACGGGAAACGGTCCATCTCAGAGATTGGTTATACTTCACTTTGCTATGGATATCGATGAATTTTGCCCGAGTCCGGATCAGGCCACAATTGGTAGGACACGACAAGAAAGGTTGTAGGAGCCATCATTTCAAGTTTCAAGTCAATCCGAGTTCGTATGCTCAAGATATGATGGATTCAATGTGAAGAGAAGTAGTCACTGTCTGGTTCGAAACCATCCATTTCGAACCCATCCACTGTCTTTGCTTCGAACCCATGTTGTTCGAACCCATCCACGATCTCTCCTTCGAACCCACCTAGTTCGAACCCATCCACGTCCTTGCCTTCGAAACCATGAAGTTCGAACCCAGGCCACCTTCGAAACCATCAGCTAGTGCCTGCCTCGACTCCATCGCCTTCGACTCCATCGCCTTCGAACCCAACACAATGGCCTACCTTCGAATCCATGGCGCCACTCAGCTTCGCACCCTTGCTTCGAATCCATCGAGTGACCCAGTTCGAACCGATCAATTTCGAACCCATAAGGATTCCTGGATTCGAATCGGTCACTTTCGAAACCAGGAATACTTCCCATTTCGAATCCACCGAGTCAATTGGTTTGGATGACGTGTTTGCCGTAGTTCACGGAGTCGAAGCGGTCCATTCGGAGATAAGTTAGGATCGATTCGAGAAATGCGCGCCACGTCACTGCAAGCCCACGTGCACTGATGGATTCGAAATCGTGGGTTCGAACTCATGGGTTCGAACGACACAGCCAAACCGAAAATGCTAATTTCGAACCGAGCATATCTCCTTAACCACACATCCAAATGCAACCAAATTTTCACAGTAGCTTCCATATGAGGTAAAGATTGTCCCTGCCAAGTTTCAACTCGATTGGACCATTTCTTGATGGGTTCGAAATCACTTCGAACCGATGTCAGATCGAGACGAAACTTGGTGGGGTCGGTCGCGTGGGCCCACTCACGTGCCAGAAGAAGTCTCACGAAGTTTCAGCAAGGTCTGGGCCTCCAACGCCTTTAAATAGCACCCTGAAGCATTCAGAAAAGGGATCTTTCCGCCATTGAACGCCAAGACTCTGCCGGATTCAAGTTTAACTATCAGAATCGCTGTTGTATTCAGATTTCAAAGCAATTGTCAGCTGTAATCCATTGTAATCGATTTAATCAAGCAAAGCAATAAAGAGAAAACCTTCAAAGTGGACGTAGGCGCGAACGCCGAACCACTATAAATCCTGTGTTTGTGATTGTTGTTCGTGAATTACTGTGATTTGTTAGTTAGAACTGAATTCTATATTGATTGTTGCTGAGTTCTGTGTTGATCATTATTAATTTGAGTACGTAAACGGGTGCTTTCGTGACTTTGGGTGTTTGTGACCAATTTTGGTGCAAACACCAGCCACGGGGATCCCG
Source organism: Allium cepa (assembly GCA_030765085.1). NCBI lineage: Eukaryota > Viridiplantae > Streptophyta > Magnoliopsida > Asparagales > Amaryllidaceae > Allium > Allium cepa. Next base: position 26,608,453 of record CM060943.1, on the reverse strand, counting down.
TTTTACAGAAAAAATCCACGTGACGAAAAAACGAAGGGTAAAAAACTTCCATGACCCGATTGAGGTTCGGATAGGATTTTTTTGGTATGAAACTAACCAGTGACGGCTGAAAGCTGTCATAGCTGTAGAAATCACAGATACCTTCGTTTTGACTGGTTATGGCTCCCGTAACTCTAAACGAGCCATGAGTTATGGCCCTCCGAAGAATCGATATCCATAGGGTGCAACATCTACGGTGCAAGGTGCAACATCCGTCCAAAATGACGAAACCGTGCCGTACGACCTTTAGAAATGGGTGCATGGATTTGAAACGGTGCAGTACCATGGTGCACCACTCTCCAGCGATGGTAAATCATAGACCAGCCACGGGGATCCCGTTTTACAGAAAAAATCCACGTGACGAAAAAATGAAGGGTAATAAACTTCCTTGACCCGATTGAGGTTCGGATAGGATTTTTTGGGTATGAAACTAACCGATGATGGCAGAAAGATGTCATAGCTGTAGAACTCACAGATACCTTCGTTTTGACTGGTTATGGCTCCCGTAACTCTAAACGAGCCAAGAGTTATGGCCCTCCGAATAATAGATATCCATAGGGTGCAACATCTACGGCGCAAGGTGCAACATCCGTCCAAAATGACGAAACCGTGCCGTACGACCTTTAGAAATGGGTGCATGGATTTGAAACGGTGCAGTACCATGGTGCACCACTCTCCAGTGATGGAAAATCGTTGACCAGCCACTGGGATCCCGTTTTACAGAAAAAATCCACGTGACGAAAAAACGAAGGGTAAAAAACTTCCATGACCCGATCGAGGTTCGGATAGGATTTTTTGGGTATGAAACTAACCAGTAACGGCTGAAAGCCGTCATAGCTGTAGAACTCACAGATACCTTCGTTTTGACTGGTTGTGGCTCCCGTAGCTCTAAACGAGCCAAGAGTTATGGCCCATCGAATAATCGATATCCAAAGGGGTGCAACATCTGCGGTGCATTGTGCAACATCCGTCCAAAATGACGAAACCATGCCGTACGATCTTTAGAAATGGGTGCATGGATTTGAAACGGTGCAGTACCATGGTGCACCACTCTCCAGCGATGGTAAATCATTGACCAGCCACGGGGATCCCGTTTTAAAGAAAAAATCCACGTGACGAAAAAACGAAGGGTAAAAAACTTCCATGACCCGATTGAGGTTCGGATTTGATTTTTTGGGTATGAAACTAACCAGTGACGGCTGAAAGCCGTCATAGCTGTAGAACTCACAGATACCTTCGTTTCGACAGGTTATGGGTCCCGTAACTCTAAACGAGCCAAGAGTTATGGCCCTCCGAATAATCGATATCCAAAGGGTGCAACATCTGCGGTGCAAGGTGCAACATCCGTCCAAAATGACGAAATCATGCCGTACGACCTTTAGAAATGGGCGCAGGGATTTGAAACGGTGCAGTACCATGGTGCACCACTCTCCAACGATGGTAAATCATTGACCAGCCACGGGGATCCCGTTTTACAGAAAAAATCCACGTGACGAAAAAACGAAGGGTAAAAAACTTCCATGACCCGATTGATGTTCGGATAGGATTTTTTGGGTATGAAACTAACCAGTGACGGCTGAAAGCTGTCATAGAGGTAGAACTCACAGATACCTTCGTTTGGACTGGTTATGGCTCCCGTAACGCTAAACGAGCCATGAGTTATGGCCCTCCGAAGAATCGATATCCATAGGGTGCAACATCTACGGTGCAAGGTGCAACATCCGTCCAAAATGACGAAACCGTGCCGTACGACCTTTAGAAATGGATGCGTGGATTTTAAACGGTGCAGTACCATGTTGCACCACTCTCCAGCGACGGTAAATCATTGACCAGCCACGGGGATCCCGTTTTACAGATAAAATCCACGTGACGAAAAAACGAAGGGTAAAAAACTTCCATGACCCGATTGTGGTTCGGATAGGATTTTTTGGGTATGAAACTAACCAGTGACGGCTGAAACCCGTCATAGCTGTAGAACTCACAGATACCTTCGTTTTGACAGGTTATGGGTCCCGTAACTCTAAACGAGCCAAGAGTTATGGTCCTCCGAATAATCGATATCCAAAGGGTGCAACATCTGTGGTGCAAGGTGCAACATCCGTCCAAAATGACGAAATCGTGCCGTACGACCTTTAGAAATGGGTGCAGGGATTTGAAAAGGTGCAGTACCATGGTGCACAACTCTCCAGCGATGGTAAATCATTGACCAGCCACGGGGATCCCGTTTTACAGAAAAAATCCACGTGACGAAAAAACGAAGGGTAAAAAACTTCCATGACCCGATTGAGGTTCGGATAGGATTTTTTGGGTATGAAACCAACCAGTGACGGCTGAAAGCGGTCATAGCAGTAGAACTCACAGATACCTTTGTTTTGACAGGTTATGGCTCCCGTAACTCTAAACGAGCCATGAGTTATGGCCCTCCGAAGAATCGATATCCATAGGGTGCAACATCTACGGTGCAAGGAGCAACATCCGTCCAAAATGACGAAACCGTGCCGTACGACCTTTAGAAATGGATGCATGGATTTGAAACGGCGCAGTACCATGGTGCACCACTCTCCAGCGATGGTAAATCATAGACCAGCCATGGGGATCCCGTTTTACAGAAAAAATCCACGTGACGAAAAAACGAAGGCTAAAAATCTTACTTGACCCGATTGAGGTTCGGATAGGATTTTTTGGGTATGAAACTAACCAGTGACGGCTTAAAGCTGTCATAGCTGTAGAACACACAGATACCTTCGTTTGACTGGTAATGGCTCCCGTAACTCTAAACGAACCGAGAGTTATGGCCCTAAGAATAAACGATATCCACAGGGTGCAACATCTGCGGTGCAAGGTGCAACATCCGTCCAAAATGACGAAACCGTGCCGTACGACCTTTAGAAATGGGTGCATGGATTTGAAATGGTACAGTACCATGGTGCACCACTCTATAGCGATGGTAAATCATTAACCAGCCACGAGGATCCCATTTTACAGAAAAAATCCACGTGATGAAAAAACGAAGGGTAAAAAACTTCCATGACCTAATTGAGGTTCGGATAGGATTTTTAGGGTATGAAACTAACTAGTGACGGCTGAAAGCTTTCATGGCTGTAGAACTCACAGATACCTTCGTTTTGACTGGTTATGGCTCCCGTAACTCTAAACGAGCCAATAGTTATGGCCCTCCGAAGAATCGAATTCCACAGGGTGCAACATCTACGGTGCATGGTGCAACATCCGTCCAAAATGACGAAACTGTGTCGTACGACCTTTAGAAATGGGTGCATGGATTTGAAACGGTGCAGTACCATGGTGCACCACTCTCCAGCGATAGTAAATCATTGACCAGCCACGGAGATCCCATTTTTACAGAAAAAATCCACGTGACGAAAAAACGAAGGGTAAAAAACTTCCTTGACCCGATTGAGGTTCGGATAGGATTTTTTGGGTATGAAACTAACCAGTGACGGCTGAAAGCCGTCATTGCTGTAGAACTCACAGTACCTTCGTTTTGACTGGTTATGGCTCCCGTAACTCTAAACGAGCCAAGAGTTATGGCCCTCCGAAGAATCGATATCCATAGGGTGCAACATCTACGGTGCAAGGTGCAACATCCGTCCAAAATGACGAAACCGTGCCGTACGACCTTTAGAAATGGATGCATGGATTTGAAACGGTGCAGTACCATGGTGCACCACTCTCCGGCGATGGTAAATCATTGACCAGCCACGGGGATCCCGTTTTACAGAAAAAATCCACGTGACGAAAAAATCCCGTATGATCAACCTCTGAGGCAAACCGTCCCTCGTTTTCGATCGATCTTTTGGTATCGTGGCTTTGCCGAAAAGCGGGATAACATTTTGCCCCCCAAAGTACGTCTTGTGGGAACATGACGTGCTTTGAATAGCTTCCGTTTCTCTCTGAACAATCATTGCTCTCTTTTTTGTTGAAACTCGTATGCTGTATTGCTGTAACCTTGTGTTGATATGATTGATTGCTGTATAATAGCGTTTAGCCGTTGGCTGTCGCATTTGTAACCGGAGTAGTGTTTGATCCCTGTAAATATTCAAAATCGAATGTTAGTCCGACATGTATGCACATATGTTAATTTGACCCTTGTTAACATCGTGCGTCCACGAGTCTTTGCCAGCTTGGATGGCTATTGAATTTCGTACTGATTCTCTCCTGAACCGATTTTGAAATTTGAATTGAGACAACGCTTGATGGTTGTTGTGGAAGGTTCCTTCGTGTCGATCCTCTCCTGAACCGATGTAGAAGGTTGAAGGAATTGAATTTGTATTGCGCGAGTGTAAGGTTTCGAACCGATGTGTTAGAGTGTAGATGGCTTCGAAATCCATATTCGTATGGATGAAGAATACTTGTTTCGTGATGGGTTCGAAACTGACATTCGAACCGATGTGAAAGGTTGGTTTCAAAATAGTTGTTCGAGTCGATTCGAATTGGAAGCGGATGGATACGAAGTCATCTGTCGTATCGATAGGCCATGGATGGATTCGAAGTGGTTGATGTGAAGAAGGTCTTCGAATTGATGTGCCCACAGTTCATTTCGCACCGATGCAGCCTGTCACTCTTTTGTGCGTTTCGTACCGATGAAACATGAGGTAACTTCGAATCGATAGGGCTTTAGGCAGATGGGTTCGAAAGCCAACTTCGAACTGATCTGGTACTTGACCGGTTGTGACCGGTTGGGTTGACTGGGAGAGCAATCCTCTCGGTTGCTTCCAAAGCCTCATATAAATAGCAGTGGGCTTCACATTTTTTACTTTTTACTTTTTTACTGCACTCTTCATCGCTTCGAAGCTTCAAAGAAAAAACACTGTGTTGCGTATTCGAATCATTCAAGATCTGAATCTTTAATTCCTCGAATCCATCATTCAAACTAGGTAATTAGCCTCGAATCCAAGCGGCAAAGTAATTTCGAACTCATTTCTTCTACATCGATTGCGTAGCCTCGAGATTGGAAAACCAGAACTTGGTTTGGGAGGGCTTCGAACCGATGCGTAGGCTCGAGTTCGAATCGTTGATGGTGGCGTCATTTTCTTGGATTTCGTATCGATCCTTGGAATGTCCTTATGGGGTGCGCAGTCCGCATCGATTTAGGGATTCGATGGGTTCATTCGAATTGATGGATTCGAAACCATCGGTTGTGGTTTCAAAGTTCACAATTCCGCATCGATACGGAGGGTATCGATTCGAACGTGGATGATGCGGAGTTGAGGTTTCCTTATCGGTTCGAACTTGTCAAGCAATGATCGATTCCAAGTCATCCCTTATCGATCGATCTGAACTTGCCACCTGGTGATCGATTCGAATTTGACACATGGTCATCGATTCGAAGCGCGTCTAACTACATGGGTTCGAAACGACATCAGGATGGGTTCGAATGAAGAGATGTTCGGTTGGGTTCGAACGAAGTCCTTGTGATGGTTTCGAACCCTATATGATGGATACCAAAATTTGAAATTTTTCAAGCATAACTCCGACGAGCTTCATTCTTGCATATTTGGACTTGAATACTACACTGCACACTTGACCGCCTTTCGAAGCTCGTCGATGGAACTATAACAACTTCTATCCAGACCAACTTCCATCATATTAACGGTTTAGTGATGACGGTCAGCGATGACGGTCATTATAACCGGACTCCGTAGCTTTGTCGCTTGCATATTTACTTTAACTCTGCGATATTTATTCAAGTAATGCATGGCACGGAACAACATACACTCATACACGTTACATTGGGGAACGCACGGGTTCTTTGTCGTCTAACGATGGTTTCTCATGAGTTAGCTAGTTATGGAACCTTCAAGTTCACAGCAGCAGGAGATTCACGGTACAGTCTCTCCGAGATTAGAGGTTTTGGATTTTGATCCCGAGGTCATTGGTCCAGCCCCGGACGAACTTCCCGATGCGTCGTTCATTGCCAATCCATCAGATTCCGTTCCATCGAATATCTCTGAAGACATGTTGGGGAGAATATGTTTGAGGCACGACCTGTCATTGGATGATGTGTTACTGCCGGGGCCGAATGATAGACCGCACAATCCGCCGGAAGGATATACAGCATTTAACCGCCACGCGTGTGCCGCCGGGACACTTCCTCCGTTCAACGAATATATAAGGGAAGTATTGTCGTTTTTGAGGATCGCCCCATCTTAGCTGCACCCGAACGGATATGCGTCGATCAATAGCTTGTCCATTGCTTTTATGGAATGTCTCCATCGACCGCCACTCCCAATCGTAATCAGATACTTGTTCAATTTCAAAACTCGGGGTGATTATCCCTCTTTCACATTTCTGGAAGCGGTGAGAAATTGCCAAGTGGTCACTGGATCCTGGACAAGGTTGAGTTACTACAGGACAGAATGGTTTTATGTCAGATGTCCTCCAGGATTTGCCCGACGATGGTTATTCAGACGTGAGTATAGTTGAGTTTTTAAATAATTACTACGGCAATTGCAGCCGAAGTGGAACTTATATATATTTTTCTTTTTACAGCAACGATCCAGCGACCCGAAGGCGAACAGTTTAAGGAGATGGTGCGAGTACTTCGAGAAGTCCCGAATGGAGATAGGGATATCGAGTCGCTTTTAACCGACAGGAATCTCCGGACTTACGGGTTGATCGAACAAGGACAGAGCATAAATTTTGAGGTGGCACAAAGGATCGTCTCGAAGAAACGAGTCAAGCACAAGAAGCCTAAAGTTATTGTAGCTGAGGAAGCTGACTCTGAAAGAACTCACACTGATGAGGAGCCGCTGACCGAGCCTACGGACGTAGTTCCGGATGTCGCGGAGCAGAGAAAAGGCAAGGCTGCCATTGTTAAGTCAACTAAGCAGGGGAGACGGAAATCAGTTTTCACGGCCCGATCCTCTCCCGGAGTTAGAATTTCTGAGATGTCTCCTCGACGAACTGAAAGTCTCTACGAAGGGCTTGCCAATCTTCCAATCCCGGATGATGTGTCTTTTCAACATGACGCTGGGTTGGAAGAGTTCCATCGTACTCTAGAACTGAGCGAGCCTCTTATTACTAGCGAGGTCGACATTTCTGGTTGGTCGGGGGGAATGCATATTCATACACATCTCACGACACTGCATAACCTTTGACTGTAAACTACCTGTTTCGAAAGGTGATTAATTCTATCTTATTTTGCTTTGCAGATACTATGACAAAACGAGGTTCAATGCTAGGAAGCCTTCGACATGCACGTAGATCTTCCTCATATTGTGAGTCGCAACGGAGGGAAGGAGATAGAGATTATGATCGCAGGCACTCCGGATATTCTAGCAAAGAGCGATATGAAAGAGATAGGGAGTACAGACGTCGGTCTCGATCTCATACTCCTCCTCCAAGAGTCCCTTTACAGCCTCCCGTCCATGTTTCTCGCCCTTTCGATTCTTCTCGATATGTGTCGGTTCCTCAAGCTTCTAGATCCGAGGCGATGGCACCGATGGTTGCGGAGGAACCTCCTACTGAAATCTCGAGGGAAGGAGCAATTAGTCTTGCGCAACTGAAGAGGGAGTTCCCGAATATTTGCTTCGATAATTACGTCTTTCCCCCGAACCTAAAAAGAATCCCGCCGGAGGCCGAGCGGTTGGCGCTCGACTACGTGCATGACTTTTATGCCCAATACAAGGCGTGGTATAGGGCGGCCGACAAAGCATCGGCGCTGACCTTCGAACGAGCGGCCACCATTGAAAAGCTTCAAACTGAGCTAGCACTAAAAGATCGCATTATACAAATGTTGAATACTGAAGCTGAATCATCCCGTAAATCTGAAATGGAGGCCACCAAAAGAGCCGATGAAGCCCAGGCAACCATGGATAGGATGAAACGCGAGCACTACGCCACGGTTGAGGATATGGGCCATCGAAACACCTTGGTCACTGCTGAGAGGGATGCTTCCCTGAAGGAGCTAAACGAGCTTAAGTCCAAATTCGCCGAAATCGCCAAGGATAGGGATAATGCGAATAATGCAGCCCAGGAGGCGTGTGAGCAAGCCGTAATACTCTGGACTGAACGGGACGCAACAGTGGCTAAGACCCAGGCGGTCGAAGCAGAGGTGGAGGAGAAGGTTCATCAAGCGGAGGCCAGGCTAGAGGCCGATATCGAAGATTTGCTCATAACATACAACGCCAATGTGTTGAAACACATAAACTTGTCCTGGCTTCAGGATTATCCGGTTCACCTTCGTAGCGCTTGGGACCGATTAGTTGAGGAAGAAGAGGAAGCGCATCCGGATGAATCGGTCGACCGATTCGAGCTCGAGAACCGGCTGTTGACTGAGGATGAGAAGAAGGTACTTCATGACGCTATCATTGCTCATGAGAAGGAGATTATGGGTGGCCGATCCCTGGAGGTTGGAGAGGGATCAGGCGTTGAGCATCATGCGGCTGTCACTGAAGTCACCACACCGCCTTCGTCAGTGCCTATATCAGCGGTTAGTTTGCAACCTGTTCCCGCTTATGACCCGGAACAACCGCACTTATCTCCTATTCATGAGCGTACTTCCGAGGCCGTTCAGCCGTCTGCGAGCCAAACTGGGGAAGGTATTCCGATGTTATCCCAAGCGTTTTCTAAATAGAGAGTTTGTTTTCAAGAAGTTACTAATAACTTATTATTTTTGCCTAGTGACGGGAGTTGCGCCGACTTTCGCGGCTCAAGAATCAAGCCAAAGGGATAAGGCCATCGCCACCGAGACTACTGTTGTAACCGCGGTATCAACCGAGGCGGCACAAGGGAGTGGGTTATCTCTCGAGGAACAAATGGTGAGCGAGCTGCTCGGTGAGCAAGGCGGTTTCTCCATGGACTTACCATTTATCATCGTTAGTGATCTGCCGCCGACCTCAAGTTCTTCGATGAAGACTTCGGATGCCCCCAGCCAGGCCCAAGCGACTCGAGATGAGGAAATCTTGGCTGAAATCAACGCTGAAATAGAGGCTGCGGGGCAAGGCGGGTAACGTTAGTGGTAGCACGGTGGCGCAGAGTTCAGCACTTGTTGGGGTAGTGTCATCAGGTGGCACTCTCCCAACATTCGTCACGGATTCAGTCCCCCCTACTCCTCCGGCGGGAAGCCTCCATGCAGATTCAAGCTCCGAGGAGGATATTGACATCATGCCTCCAGCCGAAGAGCCACCGCCGGAGAGGAGACACTCAAAACGAAGAATTTATGTCCCTAGTGATTCTGATGATGAACCACTAGTAATAAGGACGAAGAAGAAGAAATAAATCGGCTTTTCAAGTAGGCGTTTTGGTAGATAGGCACTTGTTTTAGTTTTTGTTAGTAAGCCGTGTATAGATGCAGGTTCGGCCCCTGCTAGTAGGAATTCTTTTTGGAAGACTTATTGGCACGTAAGTCTGTGTCTTCAGTTAGTTGAAATAAAATTCAATTTTTTTTGTTTCAACTTTTGTTTTATTTGTGCTTAAGTACTTGCAGTGTCTTGTTTTCGGTCCGGTGTACTTGTGGTGTTTGTACCGATTAAGTAGAGTTCGTTTCATTTTCCAAGCCTTAAAATCTTGGTCACAAGTTGTGATTGATGAATGAGTTGAACTTCGGACGTTGTATCACTTCGGATAGTGATTGACACTTAGCTTTCGTGCCCCCCCCCAGTTTTGCGGTATAGCACTTGTATTTTTGGTGGTTGATCGCACTTGTTGCAAATCTTAAGCACACGTCCGCATTCTGGGGACTTAGGATACTTTGAGATCGATAATCTGCTTTGCACTCCAGGAATTTGAGAGTTATCGATGTTTGTAATGTGGTTCGCACTCCAGGAACCTGGAATTACTGTTTATACTCCACTTCACGCTTTGGTAACTTGGAGTTGACGTTGATACTTCGGTTCACACTCCGGGAACTTTGAATTGTTGTTTGTACTCCAATTCACGCTTTAAGAACTTGGAGTTGATGTCGATACTTCGGTTCGCACTCCGGGAACTTTGAATTGTTGTTTGTACTCCGACTCACGCTTTGGGAATCTGGAGTTAGCATAGATGCTTCGGTTCACGCTCTGGGAACCTGGAATAGATGTTTATACTCCAATTCACAATCTGGGAAGTTGGAGTTAGCCGATAGATGGTCAGTCACACCTATTTGGGCTTTTTAGGAGTTCGTTCGCACTCTGGGAACGATGGATTTGATCTTTTATACTCCAATTCAAACTCTAGAAAGGTGGAGTCAGCCGATAGATGGTCAGTCACAACTATTTGGGCTTTTTAGGAGTTCGTTCGCATCTGGGAACGATGGGTTTGATGTTTATACTCAAATTCACACTCTGAGAAGCTGGAGTCAGCCGATAGATGGTCAGTCACACCTATTTGGGCTTTTTAGGAGTTCGTTCGCACTCTGGGAACGATGGATTTGATGTTTATACTCCAGTTCGCGCTATGGGAAGTTGGAGCCCGTTCACGCGGAGGGAACGAGTTATGGAATGTTTATACTCCAATTCGCGCTGTGGGAAGTTGGAGTCCGTTCGCGCGGAGGGAACGAGTTATGGAATGTTTATACTCCAATTCGCGCTGTGGGAAGTTGGAGTCCGTTCGCACTCTGGGAACGACTTATGGAATGTTTGTACTCCAATTCACACTGTGGGAAGTTGGAGTCCGTTCGCACTCTGGGAACGAATTATGGAATGTTTATACTCCAATTAGCGCTGTGGGAAGTTGGAGTCCGTTCGCACTCTAGGAACGAATTATGGAATGTTTATACTCCAGTTCGCGCTGTGGGAAGTTGGAGTCCGTTCGCACTCTGGGAACGAATTGTGGAATGTTTATACTCCAATTCACACTATGGGAAGTTGGAGTCCGTTCGCACTCTGGGAACGAATTGTTGAATGTTTATACTCCAATTCACGCTGTGGGAAGTTGGAGTCCGTTCGCACTCTTGGAACGAATTGTTGAATGTTTATACTCCAGTTCGCGCTGTGGGAAGTTGGAGTTAGTTGTAGGACTGTCGTGTGTTGGTCCAGTTCAGCCTTTGATGTGTTGGCTTGCCCCCGAGCTGCGGTTTCACTTAATGAGTGGCCGGTTGTATCGCAGTCACTCGCTATTTGAATAATTCCATTGTTTGATGGAATTTTGCTCTTCGTGTGTCGTGATTGTTGAACGTTGCATTCGGTGAATCATAGCTCTAGCTTGAAGAGATAACGTTTTATTGCTGAAATAAGAAAATACGGCAAAGTCAGTGCCTTATTACAAATTCAAATTTCAGAATTTAAAGGAAAATGCAAAGTAATCATAGATAGAATGAGCCTGTCATGTGTGACTATGACGAAGATCTTCGTCGTTCCAGGCTCTTGAGAAAGTTGGTCCGCCACTGATGGCGTTTATCACCAATCTCCCACGGGGACCATTGGAGTCCTCATATCTTGGTCGATCGGGTCCATTGTTTGGATTTGATGGGCCCGCTTCTCTGGGCTACGGTGTCCGCACAAACTATTCGAGCTTCCTTTCTTTGACCAGTTTTTCAACGAGATCTTGTAGGTGACGACGCTCGTTCGTATTGTGCCCGTAACTTTCATGGAACCTGCAAAACTTTCCTGTTTGGATTTGTCTCTCTGATGACGGTCTTGGAACAGGTTTTTCATATTGAATTGTATGACGGGTTTGTAAATACAAGTCCTCCAGTGAAGTATTCAAAGGAGTATAGGTGTCGAACATCGGATTTTTGCGTTGCGGGCCACGAGTTTGATCTTGTTTTTTAGTTTGATTCACGCTCTCTCTTCGCCGAGCTTGTATGTTTTTGACGTTCAACTGAACTTTTCCGGAGCTCTCGCCGGATTTTTTATTGCAACGTTGCTTTGGATCCCTTCCGTACTTGGTTTTGCATCGATTTGCTTCCTAGACTGTTTCGCGTCTTCCCGTCTCAGGAATTGAGCCGGCTTGGCGTGGAAACGGTCCAATGATGCAGGTGGTTTTCCGGCTAACCAATTACCGAACTCAGAATCGGGGTCGATCCCCTTAGTTAGCGCCATGAGGATGGAGTTATCGTTCGGATTGCTGATCTCCGCACATGCAGTATGGAATCTCTCTAAGTAGTGTCTGAGTATCTCTCCAGGAGCTTGAGTGACGCTAGACAGAGTGTTGACATCTTTGGGTCTTATGACGTGCATGCGGAATTGCTCAACGAATTTTGTGGCTAACTGGTCAAATGAAGAGACAAATCGAGGTGGCAATCGAGTGAACCACATGGTAGCGATGCCCCCCAAGGATATGGGGAAACTACGACACTTTACTGCATCGTTGGCATGGGCAACAGTCATTGACCATTCATATTTTAGAATATGTTGGTTGGGGTCGGAGTTTCCTTTGTACATGGGTAGAGTTGGCATCCAGAATCGCCGTGGGGGTTCGGCAGTAAGGATATCGTCCGTAAAAGGAGTGTGACTTCGAGTAACCCCCCAATCGTCATTTGTGAATCCCTGGCTCTCACGGATCATTTGACGTATCATAGTGGAGAGATCCGGCATTTGCGCGTTCTGTGCGGCTTGTGCCGGAGTATGATTACGTTCTATGCTTTGGGGTTGGATCGGATATTGTCAACGGTCTAAGTTTTGCCTTCTTGGCTCATAGTCCTCTGGGACGTATGGTTCAGGAGTACGTCCGTCGTAGCGACGGTCCAGGTCCGACTGATCTTGAACGTCGACCCCTGGTTCAGCCGCAACGTCAGTAGTACGGTACTCTGTAGCGTGGTGAGGGATGGCACCTCCTCGGGAGGAGGGTCCGGTTTGGAAACTGGCCGACGGACCAACTCTCAATTGTCCAACGGTCAGTGTTGGTTGATCTCCAGCAGTTGGCATACGATCCCCATCTAGCTGGGGTCGTGGAGACCGATTATGATAATCAGAAGATGAAGAACTCTCGCTGGAGGAGCGAGTCACGTGGTATCTCTTGGATCTCTTTTGCTTCTGACGATCCAGCTTGTTGATCAGCTCGGCGTTAGCGCGTAGCTGTTCTTCTAGTTGTCGCCGACTCTGGGTCAGCTTTGGAGAAGCGACTGCAACTCTTGTCGGGTAACCGGAGCTGGGGGTTCCGAGTGCGCAGTAGCATCTTGATTAGATGGAGGTAGAGGTGCAGGATTCTGTCGATCCTGTTCTTCTTGATTGATAGCGTTAGAGGTGGTTCTTGTGCTAACCATCCTGAAGGTCGGATTCCTTTCCTTAGACTTTTACAAATCTGAATAGAATGGAAGGAATTTGAATTCAAAGATATGGATCTCTCTCTTAGATTTATTCAATCCGGTATCGATGACAGATCCAACGAGCAGGAGAAAAGCTGGGTTTTCTCAGTGAAAGCACCAAAGTGTTTGCACCAAAATTGGTCACAAAAGTGTTTGCACCAAAATTGGTCACAACACTCTTCGGGAGTCGTTGAAGTGATAACAATCAAGAGCATGAACTGAATATGAACATTATCTAACAAAAACTCCAATCAACAGTAAAGAAAATATGTAGACAAGCGATTTATAGTGGTTCGGCGTGTCGACTACGTCCACTGTGAAGTTTTTTGATATTTTATTGATTCTCTTTCAATGTTTACAAGTTGTTACAGCGATCAACAGCAAGTTACAACTGGAAATTCGAAATCGGTAGTCAAATTATGATGGAGATGTCGATCCGGCAGAGTCTGGGCGCTTGAGAGTCAGAAGATCCCGAAGGTCCTTTTTCTGTTGGCCCTGGGGCTCTATTTATAGGCGTAGGCTGCTGATATCTTGCTGAAAACTCGGGAGACCTCTTCTGGCACGTGATGGGGCCCACACGCACGGTCCAGGAAGTTTAGGCCCACTTTGGCATCGGTTCGAACTCCATTCGAACCGATCAAGAATTCGTCCAATCGAGGTGAAATTTGGCGTGGACATTCTTCAACATGTATGCAAGCATCTGTTAAAATTTCATGGCATTTGGATCAGTATATTAGGAGATATGATGGATTCGAAATTGGGTTTATGGCATAACTGTTTGGTTCGAACCCATGTATTCGAACCGATGGTTTCGAATCCATCATGACACGCGTCTTCGTGGTGACGTGGAGCGCAAACTTTGAATCGATCCGGACTTCACTCCGAGTTGACCGTCTCGACTCCATATATCTCGGCGCATTCGAACCGATGGAAGACACGTCACCATGTTTGGTTGATCCAGTGGTTTCGAATGAAGCTACACAGTTGGGTTCGAACAAGGACTCCGTGATGTGTTCGAACAAGGACTCGTGATGGGTTCGAACAAGAAGATGGAGTCGAACGACCGATGCTTGATGGATTCGAACCAGCTACTCTCCGATGGATTCGAGGCCCATTGTTATGAACTTGGTAGGTGCGGACTTGATGGGTTTGTACCCGAGGCATCCTGAGGGGTTCGAAGGTGATGGGTTCGAATCTGATGGGTTCGAAGTGATGGTTTCGAAGCCGAGGCGCCTTGATGGTTTCGAGTTCGATCGATTCGAAGGTGATGGTTTTGAAATACTGTTTAGTGATGGTTTCGAAACCTGGTCTTTCCCTTCAAATTGAATAGATCATAACTCGAGCATATGAACTCGGATTGACTTGAAATTAGAAATGCTGACTCCTGTGGTCTTTCTTGCCGTGTCCTATCAATTGTAGCTCAATCTGGACTCGAATAAAATTCAGTGATATCCATGGCGAAACGAAGTATGATTAACCTCTGAGGCGAACTGTCCCTCAATTTCGATCGATCTTTTGGTATCGCGGCTTTGCCGAAAAGTGGGATAACACCAGTGACGGCTGAAAGCTGCCATAGCTGTAGAACTAACAGATACCTCCGTTTTGACTGGTTATGGCTCCCATAAATCTAAACGAGCCAAGAGTTATGGCCTTCCGAATAATCGATATCCACTGGGTGCAACATCTACGGTGCAAGGTGCAACATCCGTCCAAAATGACGAAACAGTGCCGTACGACCTTTAGAAATGGGTGCATGGATTTGAAATGGTGCAGTACCATGGTGAACCATTCTCCAGCGATGGTAACTCATAGACCAGCCACGGGGATCCCGTTTTACAGAAAAAATCCACGTGACGAAAAAACGAAGGGTAAAAAACTTCCTTGACCCGATTGAGGTTCGGATAGGATTTTTTGGGTACGAAACTAACCAGTGACGGCTGAAAGCCGTCATAGCGGTAGAACTCACAGATACCTTCATTTTGACTGGTTATGGCTCCCGTAACTCTAAACAAGCCAAGAGTTATGGCCCTCCGAAGAATCGATTTCCACAGGGTGCAACATCTGCGGTGCAAGGTGCAACATCCGTCCAAAATGACGAAACCGGGCCGTACGACCTTTAGAAATGGGTGCATGTATTTGAAACGGTGCAGTACCATGGTGCACAACTCTCCAGCGATGGTAAATCATTGACCAGCCACGGGGATCCCGTTTTACAAAAAAAACCCACGTGACGAAAAAACGAAGGGTAAAAAACTTCCTTGACCCGATTGAGGTTCGGATAGGATTTTTGGGTACGAACCTAACCAGTGACGGCTGAAAGCTGTCATAGCTGTAGAACTCACAGATACCTTCGTTTTGACTAGTTATGGCTCCCGTAACTCTAAACGAGCCAAGAGTTATGGCCCTCCGAATAATCGATATCCACAGGGTGCAACATCTACGGTGCAAGGTGCAACATCCGTCCAAAATGACGAAACCGTGCCGTACGACCTTTAGAAATGGGTGCATGGATTTGAAATGGTGCAGTACTATGGTGCACCACTCTCCAGCGATGGTAAATCATTGACCAGCCACGGGGATCCCGTTTTACGGAAAAAATCCACGTGACGAAAAAACGAAGAGTAAAAAACTTCCATGACCTGATTGAGGTTCGGATAGGATTTTTTGCGTATGAAACTAACCAGTGACGGCTGAAAGCGGTCATAGCTGTAGAACTAACAAATACCTTCGTTTTGACTATTTATGGCTCCCTTAACTCTAAACGAGCCAAGAGTTATGGCCCTCCGAATAATCGATATCCATAGGGTGCAACATCCATGGTGCAAGGTGCAACATCCGTCCAAAATGACGAAACCGTGCCGTACGACCTTTAGAAATGGGTGCATGGATTTGAAACGGTGCAGTACCATGGTGCACCACTCTCCAGCGATGGTAAATCATTGATCAGCCACGGGGATCCCGTTTTACAGAAAAAATCCACGTGACGAAAAAATGAAGGGTAAAAAACTTCCATGACCCGATTAAGGTTCGGATAGGATTTTTTGCGTATGAAACTAACCAGTGACGGCTGAAAGCTGTCATAGCTGTAGAACTCACAGATATCTTTGTTTTGACTTGTTATGGATCCCGTAACTTTAAACGAGCCAAGAGTTATGGCCCTCCGAACAATCGATATCCCTAGGGTGCAACATCTACGGTGCAAGGTGCAACATCCGTCCAAAATGACGAAACAGTGCCGTACGACCTTTAGAAATGGTTGCACGGATTTGAAACGGTGCAGTACCATGGTGCACCACTCTTCAGCGATGGTAAATCATAGACCAGCCACGGGATCCCGTTTTACAGAAAAAATCCACGTGAAGAAAAAATGAAGGGTAAAAATCTTCCTTGACCCGATTGAGGTTCGGATAGGATTTTTTGGGTATGAAACTAACCAATGACGGCTTAAAGCTGTCATAGCTGTAGAACACACAGATACCTTTGTTTGACTGGTAATGGCTACTGTAACTCTAAACGAGCCAAGAGTTATGGCCCTCCGAATAATCGATATCCACAGGGTGCAACATCTAAGGTGCAAGGTGCAACATCCGTCCAAAATGACGAAACCGTGCCGTACGACCTTTAGAAATGGGTGCATGGATTTGAAACGGTGCAGTACCATGGTGCACCACTCCCCAGCGATGGTAAATCATTGACCAGCCACGGGGATCCCGTTTTACAGAAAAAATCCACGTGATGAAAAAACGAAGGGTAAAAAACTTCCATGACCCGATTGAGGTTCGGATAGGATTTTTTGGGTATGAAACTAACTAGTGATGGCTGAAAGCTGTCATAGCTGTAGAACTCACAGATACCTTCGTTTTGACTGGTTATGGCTCCCGTAACTCTAAACGAGCCAAGAGTTATGGCCCTCCGAAGAATCGATTTCCACAGGGTGCAACATCTGCGGTGCAAGGTGCAACATCCGTCCAAAATGACGAAACCGTGTCGTACGACCTTTAGAAATGGGTGCATGGATTTGAAACGGTGCAGTACCAAGGTGCACCACTCTCCAGCGATGGTAAATCCTTGACCAGCCACGGGGATCCCGTTTTTGCAGAAAAAATCCACGTGACGAAAAAACGAAGGGTAAAAAACATCCATGACCCGACTGAGGTTCGGATAGGATTTTTTGGGTATGAACTAACCAGTGACGGCTGAAAGCGGTCACAGCTGTAGAACTCACAGATAGCTTTTTTTGACTGGTTATGGCTCCTGTAACTCTAAACGAGCCAAGAGTTATGGCCCTCCGAAGAATCGATATCCACAGGGTGCAACATCTACGGTGCAAGGTGCAACATCCGTCCAAAATGACGAAACAGTGCCGTACGACCTTTAGAAATGAGTGCATGGATTTGAAACATTGCAGTACCATGGTGCACCACTCTCCAGCGATGGTAAATCATAGAGCAGCCACGGGGATCTCGTTTTACAGAAAAAATCCACGTGACGAAAAAACGAAGGGTAAAAAACTTCCTTGACCCGATTGAGGTTCGGATAGGATTTTTTGGGTATGAAACTAACCAGTGACAGCTGAAAGCTACCATAGCTGTAGAAATCACAAATACCTTCGTTTTGACTGGTTATGGCTCCCGTAACTCTAAACGAGCCAAGAGTTATGGCCCTCCGAAGAATCGATATCCACAGGGTGCAACATCTACGGTGCAAGGTGCAACATCCGTCCAAAATGACGAAACAGTGTCGTACAACCTTTAGAAATGAGTGCATGGATTTGAAACACTGCAGTACCATGGTGCACCACTCTCCAGCGATGGTAAATCATAGACCAGCCATGGGGATACCGTTTTGCAGAAAAAATCCACGTGACGAAAAAACGAAGGGTAAAAAACTTCCTTGACCCGATTGAGGTTCGGATAGGATTTTTTGGGTATGAAACTAACCAGTGACGGCGGAAAGCTATCATAGCTGTAGAACTCACAGATACCTTCGTTTTGACTGGTTATTGCTCCCGTAACTCTAAACGAGCCAAGAGTTATGGCCCTCCGAATAATAGATATCCATAGGGTGCAACATCTACGGCGCAAGGTGCAACATCCGTCCAAAATGACGAAACCGTGCCGTACGACCTTTAGAAATGGGTGCAAGGATTTGAAACGGTGCAGTACCATGGTGTACCACTCTCCAGCGATGGTAAATCATTGACCAGCCACGGGGGTCCCGTTTTACAGAAAAAATCCACGTGACGAAAAAACGAAAGGTAAAAAACTTCCATGACCCAACTGAGGCTCGGATAGGATTTTTTGGGTATGAAACTGACCCGTGACGGCTGAAAGCCGTCATAGCTGTAGAACTCACAGATACCTTCGTTTTGACTGGTTATGGCTCCCGTAACCCTTAACAATCCAAGAGTTATGGCCCTCCGAAGAATCGATTTCCACAGGGTGCAACATCTGCGGTGCAAGGTGCAACATCCGTCCAAAATGACGTAACAGTGTCGTACGACCTTTAGAAATGGGTGCATGGATTTGAAATGATGCAGTACCATGGTGCACCACTCTCCAGCGATGGTAAATCATAGACCAGCCACGGTGATCCTGTTTTACAGAAAAAATCCACGTGACGAAAAAACGAAGGGTAAAAAACTTCCTTGACCCGATTGAGGTTCGGATAGGAATTTTTGGGTATAAAACTAACGAGTGACGGCTGAAAGCTGCCATAGCTGTAGAACTCACAGATACCTTCGTTTTGACTGGTTATGGCTCCCGTAACTCTAAACGAGCCAAGAGTTATGGCCCTCCGAAGAATCGATATCCACAGGGTGCAACATCTACGGTGCAAGGTGCAACATCCTTCCAAAATGACGAAACAGTGCCGTACGACCTTTAGAAGTGAGTGCATGGATTTGAAACATTGCAGTACCATGGTGCACCACTCTCCAGCGATGGTAAATCATTGAACAACCACGGGGATCCCGTTTTATAGAAAAAAATCGACGTGACGAAAAAACGAAGGGTAAAAATCTTCCTTGACCCGATTGAGGTTCGGATAGGATTTTTTGGGTATGAAACTAACCAGTGACGGCTTAAAGCTGTCATAGCTGTAGAACACACAGATACCTTGGATTGACTGGTAATGGCTCCCATAACTCTAAACGAGCCAAGAGTTATGGCCCTCCGAATAAACGATATCCACAGGGTGCAACATCTACGGTGCAAGGTGCAACATCCGTCCAAAATGACGAAACCGTGTCGTACGACCTTTAGAAATGGGTGCATGGATTTGAAACGGTGCAGTACCATGGTGCACCACTCTCCAGCGATGGTAAATCATTGACCAGCCACAGGGATCCCGTTTTACAGAAAAAATCCACGTGACGAAAAAACGAAGGGTAAAAAACTTCCATGACCCGATTGAGGTTCGGATAGGATTTTTTGTGTATGAAACTAACCAGTGACGGCTTAAAGCCGTCATAGCTGTAGAACTCACAGATACCTTCGTTTTGACTGGTTATGGCTCCCGTAACCCTTAACAATCCAAGAGTTATGTCCCTCCGAAGAATCGATTTCCACAGGGTGCAACATCTGCGGTGCAAGGTGCAACATCCGTCCAAAATGACGTAACAGTGTCGTAGGACCTTTAGAAATGGGTGCATGGATTTGAAATGATGCAGTACCATGGTGAACCACTCTCCAGCGATGGTAAATCATAGACCAGCCACGGTGATCCCGTTTTACAGAAAAAATCCACGTGACGAAAAAACGAAGGGTAAAAAACTTCCTTGACCCGATTGAGGTTCGGATAGGATTTTTTGGGTATGAAACTAACCAGTGACGGCGGAAAGCTATCATAGCTGTAGAACTCACAGATACCTTCGTTTGGATTGGTTATGGCTCCCGTAACTCTAAACGAGCCAAGAGTTATGGCCCTCCGAATAATAGATATCCATAGGGTGCAACATCTACGGCGCAAGGTGCAACATCCGTCCAAAATGACGAAACCGTGCCATACGACCTTTAGAAATGGGTGCAAAGATTTGAAACGGTGCAGTACCATGGTGTACCACTCTCCAGCGATGGTAAATCATTGACCAGCCACGGGGATCCCGTTTTTACAGAAAAAATCCACGTGACGAAAAAACGAAGGGTAAAAAACTTCCATGACCCAATTGAGGTTCGGATAGGATTTTTTGGGTATGAAACTGACCAGTGACGGCTGAAAGCCGTCATAGCTGTAGAACTAACAGATACCTTCGTTTTGACTGGTTATGGCTCCCGTAACCCTTAACAATCCAAGAGTTATGGCCCTCCGAAGAATCGATTTCCACAGGGTGCAACATCTGTGGCGCAAGGTGCAACATCCTTCCAAAATGACGTAACAGTGTCGTACGACCTTTAGAAGTGGGTGCATGGATTTGAAATGATGCAGTACCATGGTGCACCACTCTCCAGCGATGGTAAATCATAGACCAGCCACGGTGATCCCGTTTTAAAGAAAAAATCCACGTGACGAAAAAACGAAGGGTAAAAAACTTCCTTGACCCGATTGAGGTTCGGATAGGAATTTTTGGGTATAAAACTAACCAGTGACGGCTGAAAGCTGCCATAGCTGTAGAACTCATAGATACCTTCGTTTTGACTGGTTATGGCTCCCGTAACTCTAAACGAGCCAAGAGTTATGGCCCTCCGAAGAATCGATATCCACAGGGTGCAACATCTACGGTGCAAGGTGCAACATCAGTCCAAAATGACGAAACAGTGCCGTACGACCTTTAGAAATGAGTGCAAGGATTTGAAACATTGCAGTACCATGGTGCACCACTCTCCAGCGATGGTAAATCATAGACCAGCCACGAGGATCCCGTTTTACAGAAAAAATCCAAGTGACGAATAAACGAAGGGTAAAAAACTTCCTTGACCCGATTGAGGTTCGGATAGGATTTTTTGGGTATGAAACTAAACAGTGACGGCTTAAAGCTGTCATAGCTGTAGAACACAAAGATACCTTCGTTTGAATGGTAATGCCTCCCGTAACTCTAAACGAGCCAAGAGTTTTGGCCCTCCGAATAATCGATATCCACAGGGTGCAACATCTACGGTGCAAGGTGCAACATCCGTCCAAAATGACGAAACCGTGCCGTACGACCTTTAGAAATGGGTGCATGGATTTGAAACGGTGCAGTACCATGGTGCTCCACTCTCCAGCGATGGTAAATCATTGACCAGCCACGGGGATCCCGTTTTACCGAAAAAATCCACATGACGAAAAAACGAAGGGTAAAAACTTCCATGACCCGATTGAGGTTCGGATAGGATTTTTTGCGTATGAAACTAACCAGTGACGGCTGAAAGCTGTCATAGCTGTAGAACTCACAGATACCTTCATTTTGACTTGTTATGGCTCCCGTAACTCTAAACGAGCAAAGAGTTATGGCCCTCCGAACAATCGATATCCATAGGGTGCAACGTCTACGGTGCAAGGTGCAACATCCGTCCAAAATGACGAAACAGTGCCGTACGACCTTTGGAAATGGTTGCACGGATTTGAAACGCTGCAGTACCATGGGGCACCACTCTCCAGCGATGGTAAATCATAGACCAGCCACGGGATCTCATTTTACAGAAAAAATCCACGTGACGAAAAAACGAAGGGTAAAAATCTTCCTTGACCCGATTGAGGTTCGGATAGGATTTTTTGGGTATGACACTAACCAGTGACGGCTTAAAGCTGTCATAGCTATAGAACACACAGATACCTTCGTTTGACTGGTAATGGCTCCCGTAACTCTAAACGAGCCAAGAGTTATGGCCCTCCGAATAAACGATATCCACAGGGTGCAACATCTACGGTGCAAGGTGCAACATCCGTCCAAAATGACGAAACCGTGTCGTACGACCTTTAGAAATGGGTGCATGGATTTGAAACGGTGCTGTACCATGGTGCACCACTCTCCAGCGATGGTAAATCATTGACCAGCCACGGGGATCCCGTTTTACAGAAAATATCCACGTGACGAAAAAACGAAGGGTAAAAAACTTCCATGACCCGATTGAGGTTCGGATAAGATTTTTTGCGTATGAAACTAACCAGTGACGGCTTAAAGCCGTCATAGCTGTAGAACTCACAGATACCTTCGTTTTGACTGGTTATGGCTCCCGTAACCCTTAACAATCCAAGAGTTATGGCCCTTCGAAGAATCGATTTCCACAGGGTGCAACATCTGCGGTGCAAGGTGCAACATCCGTCCAAAATGACGTAACAGTGTCGTACGACCTTTAGAAATGGGTGCATGGATTTGAAATGATGCAGTACCATGGTGCACCGCTCTCCAGCGATTGTAAATCATAGACCAGCCACGGTGATCCCGTTTTACAGAAAAAATCCACGTGACGAAAAAACGAAGTGTAAAAAACTTCCTTGACCCGATTGAGGTTCGGATAGGATATTTTGGGTATGAAACTAACCAGTGACGGTAGAAAGCTATCATAGCTGTAGAACTCACAGATACCTTCGTTTTGACTGGTTATGGCTCCCGTAACTCTAAACGAGCCAAGAGTTATGGCCCTCCGAATAATAGATATCCATAGGGTGCAACATCTACGGCGTAAGGTGCAACATCCGTCCAAAATGACGAAACCGTGCCGTACGACCTTTAGAAATGGGTGCAAGGATTTGAAACGGTGCAGTACCATGGTGTACCACTCTCCAGCGATGGTAAATCATTGACCAGCCACGGGGATCCCGTTTTACAGAAAAAATCCACGTGACGAAAAAACGAACGGTAAAAAACTTCCATGACCCAATTGAGGTTCGGATAGGATTTTTTGGGTATGAAACTAACCAGTGACGGCTGAAAGCCGTCATAGCTGTAGAACTCACAGATACCTTCGTTTTGACTTGTTATGGTTCCCGTAACCCTTAACAATCCAAGAGTTATGGCCCTCCGAAGAATCGATTTCCACAGGGTGCAACATCTGCTGTGCAAGGTGCAACATCCGTCCAAAATGACATAACAGTGTCGTACGACCTTTAGAAGTGGGTGCATGGATTTGAAATGATGCAATACCATGGTGCACCACTCTCCAGCGATGGTAAATCATAGACCAGCCACGGTGATCCCGTTTTATAGAAAAAATCCACGTGACGAAAAAACGAAGGGTAAAAAACTTCCTTGACCCGATTGAGGTTCGGATAGGAATTTTTGGGTATGAAACTAACCAGTGACGGCTGAAAGCTGCCATAGCTGTAGAACTCACAGATACCTTCGTTTTGACTGGTAATGGCTCCAGTAACTCTAAACGAGCCAAGAGTTATGGCCCTCCGAATAATCGATATCCACAGGGTGCAACATCTACGGTGCAAGGTGCAACATCCGTCCAAAATGACGAAACCGTGCCGTACGACCTTTAGAAATGGGTCATGGATTTGAAAAGGTGCAGTACCATGGTGCACCACTCTCCAGCGATGGTAAATCATAGACCAGCCACAGGGATCCCGTTTTACAGAAAAAATCCAAGTGACGAAAAAACGAAGGGTAAAAAACTTCCTTGACCCGATTGAGGTTCGGATAGGATTTTTTGGGTATGAAACTAACCAGTGACGGCTGTAAGCCGTCATAGCTGTAGAACTCACAGATACCTTCGTTTTGACTGGTAATGGCTCCCGTAACTCTAAACGAGCCAAGAGTTATGGCCCTCCGAATAATCGATATCCACAGGGTGCAACATCTACGGTGCAAGGTGCAACATCCGTCCAAAATGACGAAACCGTGCCGTACGACCTTTAGAAATGGGTCATGGATTTGAAACGGTGCAGTACCATGGTGCACCACTCTCCAGCGATGGTAAATCATTGACCAGCCACGGGGATCCCGTTTTACAGAAAAAATCCACGTGACGAAAAAACGAAGGGTAAAAAACATTCGTGACCCGATTGAGGTTCGGATAGGATTTTTTGGGTATGAAACTAACTAGTGACGGCTGAAAGCTGTCATAGCTGTAGAACTCACAGACACCTTCGTTTGACTGGTTATGGCTCCCGTAACTCTAAACGAGCCAAGAGTTATGGCCCTCCGTAGAATCGATTTCCACAGGGTGCAACATCTGCGGTGCAAGGTGCAACATCCGTCCAAAATGACGTAACAGTGCCGTACGACCTTTAGAAATGGGTGCATGGATTTGAAACGATGCAGTGCCATGGTGCACCACTCTCCAGCGATGGTAAATCATAGACCAGCCACGGGGATCCCGTTTTACAGAAAAAATCCACGTGACGAAAAAACGAAGGGTAAAAAACTTCCTTGACCCGATTGAGGTTCGGATAGGAATTTTTGGGTATGAAACTAACTAGTGACGGCTGAAAGCTGCCATAGCTGTAGAACTCACAGATACCTTCGTTTTGACTAGTTATGGCTCCCGTAACTCTAAACGAGCCAAGAGTTATGGCCCTCCAAATGATCGATATCCATAGGGTGCAACATCTACGGCGCAAGGTGCAACATCCGTCCAAAATGACGAAACCGTGCCGTACGACCTTTAGAAATGGGTGCATGGATTTGAAACAGTTCTGTACCATGGTGCACCACTCTCCAGCGATGGTAAATCATTGACAAGCCACGGGGATCCCGTTTTACAGAAAAAATCCACGTGACGAAAAAACGAAGGGTAAAAAACTTCAATGACCCGATTGAGGTTCAAATAGGATTTTTTGGGTATGAAACTAACCAGTGACGGCTGAAAGCCATCTTGGCTGTAGAACTCACAGATACCTTCGTTTTGACTTGTTGTGGCTCCCGTAACTCTAAACGAGCCAAGAGTTATGGCCCTCCGAAGAATCGATTTCCACAGGGTGCAACATCTGCGGTGCAAGGTGGAACATCCGTCCAAAATGACGTAACAGTGCCGTACGACCTTTAGAAATGGGTGCATGGATTTGAAACGATGCAGTACCATGGTGCACCACTCTCTAGCGATGGTAAATCATAGACCAGCCACGGTGATCCCGTTTTACAGAAAAAATCCACGTGACGAAAAAACGAAGGGTAAAAACCTTCCTTGACCCGATTGTGGTTCGGATAGGAATTTTTGGATATGAAACTAACCAGTGACGGTTGAAAGCTGCCATAGCTGTAGAACTCACAGATACCTTCGTTTTGGCTGGTCATGGCTCCCGTAACTCTAAACGAGCCAAGAGTTATGGCCCTCCGAAGAATCGATATCCACAGGGTGCAACATCTACGGTGCAAGGTGCAACATCCGTCCAAAATGACGAAACGGTGCCGTACGACCTTTAGAAATGAGTGCATGGATTTGAAACATTGCAGTACCATGGTGCACCACTCTCCAGCGATGGTAAATCATAGACCAGCCATGGGGATCCCGTTTTACAGAAAAAATCCATGTGACGTAAAAACGAAGGGTAAAAAACTTCCTTGACCCGATTAAGGTTCGGATAGGATTTTTTGGGTATGAAACTAACCAGTGACGGCTTAAAGTTGTCATAGCTGTAGAATACAAAGATACCTTTGTTTGACTGGTAATGGCTCCCGTAACTCTAAACGAGCCAAGAGTTATGGCCCTCCGAATAATCGATATCCACAGGGTGCAACATCTATGGTGCAAGGTACGACATCCGTCCAAAATGACGAAACCGTGCCGTACGACCTTTAGAAATGGGTGCATGGATTTGAAACGTTGCAGTACCATGGTGCACCACTCTCCAGCGATGGTAAATCATTGACCAGCCACGGGGATCCCGTTTTACAGAAAAAATCCAAGTGACGAAAAAACGAAGCGTAAAAAACTTCCTTGACCCGATTGAGGTTCGGATAGGATTTTTTGGGTATGAAACTAACCAGTGACGGCTTAAAGCTGTCATAGCTGTAGAACGCACAGATACCTTCGTTTGACTGGTAATGCCTCCCGTAACCCTAAACGAGCCAAGAGTTATGGCCCTCCGAATAATCGATAACCACAGGGTGCAACATCTATGGTGCAAGGTGCGACATTCGTCCAAAATGACGTAACCGTGCCGTACGACCTTTAGAAATGGGTGCATGGATTTGAAACGGTGCAGTACCATGGTGCACCACTCTCCAGCGATGGTAAATCATAGACCAGCCATGGGGATCCTGTTTTACAGAAAAAATCCACGTGACGAAAAAACGAAGGGTAAAAAACTTCCTTGATCCGATTGAGGTTCGGATAGGATTTTTTGGGTATGAAACTAACCAGTGATGGCTTAAAGCTGTCATAGCTGTAGAACACACAGACACCTTCGTTTGACTGGTAGTGGCTCCCGTAACTCTAAACGAGCCAAGAGTTATGGCCCTCCGAATAATCAATATCCACAGGGTGCAACATCTACGGTGCAAGGTGCGACATCCGTCCAAAATGACGAAACCGTGCCGTACGACCTTTAGAAATGGGTGCATGGATTTGAAACGATGCAGTACCATGGTGCACCACTCCCCAGCGATGGTAAATCATTGACCAGCCATGGTGTTCCCGTTTTACAGAAAAAATCCACGTGACGAAAAAACGAAGGGTAAAAAACTTCCATGACCCGATTGAGGTTCGGATAGGATTTTTTGCGTATGAAACTAACCAGTGACTGCTAAAAGCTGTCATAGCTGTAGAACTCACAGATACCTTCGTTTTGACTTGTTATGGCCCCCGTAACTCTAAACAAGCCAAGAGTTAAGGCCCTCCGAACAATCGATATCCACAGGGTGCAACATCTACGGTGCAAGGTGCGACATCCGTCCAAAATGACGAAACCGTGCCGTACGACCTTTAGAAATGGGTGCATGGATTTGAAACGATGCAGCACCATGGTGCACCACTCTCCAGCGATGGAAAATCATTGACCAGCCACGGGGATCCTGTTTTACAGAAAAAATCCACGTGACGAAAAAACGAAGGGTAAAAAACTTCCATGACCCGATTGAGGGGCGGATGGGATTTTTTGCGTATGAAACTAACCAGTGACGGATGAAAGCTGTCATAGCTGTAGAACTCACAGATACCTTCGTTTTGAAGGGTTATGGCTCCCGTAACTCTAAACGAGCCAAGAGTTAAGGCCCTTCGAAGAATCGATTTCCACAGGGTGCAACATCTGCGGTGCAAGGTGCAACATCCGTCCAAAATGACGAAACCGTGTCGTACGACCTTTAGAAATGAGTGCATGGATTTGAAACGGTGCAGTACCGTGGTGCACCACTCTCAAGCGATGGTAAATCATTGACCGGCCACGGGGATCCCGTTTTTACAGAGAAAATCTACGTGACGAAAAAACGAAGGGTAAAAAACTTCCATGACCCGATTGAGGTCCGGATAGGATTTTTTGGGTATGAGACTAACCAGTGACGGCTGAAAGCGGTCATAGCTGTAGAACTCACAGATACCATCGTTTTGACTGGTTATGGCTCCTGTAACTCTAAACGAGCCAAGAGTTATGGCCCTCCGAAGAATCGATATCCACAGGGTGCAACATGTACGGTGCAAGGTGCAACATCCGTCCAAAATGACGAAACAGTGCCGTACGACCTTTAAAAATGAGTGCATAGATTTGAAACATTGCAGTACCATGGTGCACCACTCTCCAGCGATGGTAAATCATAGACCAGCCACGGGGATCCCGTTTTACAGAAAAAATCCACGTGACGAAAAAACGAAGGGTAAAAAACTTCCTTGACCCGATTGAGGTTCGGATAGGATTTTTTGGGTATGAAACTAACCAGTGACGGCTGAAAGCTGCCATAGTTGTAGAACTCACAGATACCTTCGTTTTGACTGGTAATGGCTCCCGTAACTCTAAACGAGCCAAGAGTTATGGCCCTCAGAATAATCGATATAAACAGGGTGCAACATCTACGGTGCAAGGTGCAACATCCGTCCAAAATGACGAAACAGTGCCGTATGACCTTTAGAAATGGGTGCATGGATTTGAAACACTACAGTACGATGGTGCACCACTCTCCAGCGATGGTAAATCATTGACCAGCCACGGGGATTCCGTTTTACAGAAAAAATCCACGTGACGAAAAAATGAAGGGTAAAAAATTTCATGACCCGATTGAGGTTCAGATAGGATTTTTTGGTTATGAAACTAACCAGTGACGGCTGAAAGCTGTCATAGCTGTAGAACTCACAGATACCTTCGTTTGACTGGTTATGGTTCCCGTAACTCTAAACAAGCCAAGAGTTATGGCCCTCCGAAGAATCGATTTCCACAGGGTGCAACATCTGCGGTGCAAGGTGCAACATCCGTCCAAAATGACGTAACAGTGCCGTACGACCTTTAGAAATGGATGCATGGATTTGAAATTAACCAGTGACGGCTTAAAGCTGTCATAGCTGTAGAACACACAGGTACCTTCGTTTGACTGGTAATGGCTCCCGTAACTCTAAACGAGCCAAGAGTTATGGCCCTCCGAATAATCGATATCCACAGGGTGCGACATCTACGGTGCAAGGTGCGACATCCGTCCAAAATGACGAAACCGTGCCGTACGACCTTTAGAAATGGGTGCATGGATTTGAAACGGTGCAGTACCATGGTGCACCACTCTCCAGCGATGGTAAATCATTGACCAGCCACGGGGATCCCGTTTTACAGAAAAAATCCACGTGACGAAAAAACGAAGGGTAAAAAACTTCCATGACCCTATTGAGGTTCGGATAGGATTTTTTGCGTATGAAACTAACCAGTGACGGCTGAAAGCTGTCATAGCTGTAGAACTCACAGATACCTTCGTTTTGACTTGTTATGGCCCCCGTAACTCTAAACGAGCCAAGAGTTATGGCCCTCCGAACAACCGATTTCCACAAGGTGCAACATCTGCGGTGCAAGGTGCAACATCCGTCCAAAATGACGAGACCGTGTCGTACGACCTTTAGAAATGGGTGCATGGATTTGAAACGGTGCAGTACCATGGTGCACCACTCTCCAGCGATGGTAAATCATTGACCAGCCACGAGGATCCCGTTTTTACAGAAAAAATCCACGTGACGAAAAAACGAAGGGTAAAAAACTTCCATGACCCGATTGAGGTTCAGATAGGATTTTTTGGGTATGAAACTAACCAGTGATGGCTGAAAGCTGCCATAGCTGTAGAACTCACAGATACCGTCGTTTTGACTAGTTATGGCTCCCGTAACTCTAAACGAGCCAAGAGTTATGGCCCTCCGAAGAATCGATATCCACAGGGTGCAACATCTACGGTGCAAGGTGCAACATCCGTCCAAAATGACGAAACAGTGCCGTACGACCTTTAGAAATGAGTGCATGGATTTGAAACATTGCAGTACCATGGTACACCACTCTGCAGCGATGGTAAATCATAGACCAGCCACGGGGATCCCGTTTTACAGAAAAAATCTACGTGACGAAAAAATGAAGGGTAAAAAACTTCCTTGACCATATTGAGGTTCGGATAGGATTTTTTGGGTATGAAACTAACCAGTGACAGCTGAAAGCTGCCATAGCTGTAGAACTCACAGATACCTTCGTTTTGACTGGTTATGGCTCCCGTAACTCTAAACGAGCCAAGAGTTATGGCCCTTCGAAGAATCGATATCCACAGGGTGCAACATCTACGGTGCAAGGTGCAACATCCGTCCAAAATGACGAAACAGTGCCGTACGACCTTTAGAAATGAGTGCATGGATTTGAAACATTGCAGTACCATGGTGCACCACTCTGCAGCGATGGTAAATCATAGACCAGCCACGGGGATCCCGTTTTACGGAAAAAATCCACGTGACGAAAAAACGAAGGGTAAAAAACTTCGTTGACCCGATTGAGGTTCGGATAGGTTTTTTAGGGTATGAAACTAACCAGTGACGGCTGAAAGATGCCATAGCTATAGAACTCACAGATACCATCGTTTTTGCTGGTTATGGCTCCCGTAAATCTAGACAAGCCAAGAGTTATGGCCCTCCGAATAATCGATATCCACAGGGTGCAACATCTACGGTGCAAGGTGCAACATCCGTCCAAAATGACGAAACAGTGTCGTACGACCTTTAAAAATGAGTGCATGGATTTGAAACATTACAGCACCTTGGTGCACCACTCTCCAGCGATGGTAAATCATAGACCAGCCACGGGGATCCCGTTTTACAGAAAAAATCCACGTGACGAAAAAACGAAGGGTAAAAAACTTCCTTGACCCGATTGAGGTTCGGATAGGATTTTTTGGGTATGAAACTAACCAGTGACGGCTGAAAGTAGTCATAGCTATAGAACTCATAGATACCTTCGTTTTGACTGGTTATGGCTCCCGTAACTCTAAACGAGCCAAGAGTTATGGCCCACCGAATAATCTATATCCATAGGGTGCGACATCTACGGCGCAAGGTGCAACATCCGTCCAAAATGACGAAACCGTGTCGTACGACCTTTAGAAATGGGTGCATGGATTTTAAACGGTGCAGTACCATGGTGCACGACTCTCCTGTGATGGTAAATCATTGACCAGCCACGGGCATCCCGTTTTACAGAAAAAATCCACGTGACGAAAAAACGAAGGGTAAAAAACTTCCATGACCCGATTGAGGTTCGGATAGGATTTTTTGGGTATGAAACTAACCAGTGACGGCTGAAAGCCGTCATAGCGTTAGAACTCACAGATACCTTCGTTTTGACTGGTTATGGCTCCCGTAACTCTAAACGAGCCAAGAGTTATGGCCCTCCGAAGAATCGATTTCCACAGGGTGCAACATCTGCGGTGCGAGGTGCAACATCCGTCCAAAATGACGTAACAGTGTCGTACGACCTTTAGAAATGGGTGCATGGATTTGAAACGATGCAGTACCACGGTTCACCACTCTCCAGCGATGGTAAATCATAGACCAGCCACGGGGATCCCGTTTTACAGAAAAAATCCACGGGACGAAAAAACGAAGGGTAAAAAACTTCCTTGACCCGATTGAGGCTCGGATAGGAATTATTGGGTATGAAACTAACCAGTGACGGTTGAAAGCTACCATAGCTGTAGAACTCACAGATAACTTCGTTTTGACTGGTTATGGCTCCCGTAACTCTAAACGAGCCAAGAGTTATGGCCCTCCGAAGAATCGATATCCACAGGGTGCAACATCTACGGTGCAAGGTTCGACATCCGTCTAAAATGACGAAACAGTGTCGTACGACCTTTAGAAATGAGTGCATGGATTTGAAACATTGTAGTACCATGGTGCACCACTCTCCAGCGATGGTAAATCATAGACCTGCCACGGGGATCCCGTTTTACAGAAAAAATCCACGTGACGAAAAAACAAAGGGTAAAAACTTCCTTGACCCGATTGGGGTTCGGATAGGATTTTTTGGGTATGAAACTAACCAGTGACGGCTGAAAGCCGTCATAGCGTTAGAACTCACAGATACCTTCGTTTTGACTGGTTATGGCTCCCGTAACTCTAAACGAGCTAAGAGTTATGGCCCTCCGAAGAATCGATTTCCACAGGGTGCAACATCTGCGGTGCAAGGTGCAACATCCGTCCAAAATGACGTAACAGTGTCGTACGACCTTTAGAAATGGGTGCATGGATTTGAAACGATGCAGTACCACGGTGCACCACTCTCCAGCGATGGTAAATCATAGACCAGGCACGGGGATCCCGTTTTACAGAAAAAATCCACGCGACGAAAAAACGAAGGCTAAAAAACTTCCTTGACCCGATTGAGGTTCGGATAGGAATTATTGGGTATGAAACTAACCAGTGACGGCTGAAAGCTGCCATAGCTGTAGAAATCACAGATAAATTCGTTTTGACTGGTTATGGCTCCCGTAACTCTAAACGAGCCAAGAATTATGGCCCTCCGAAGAATCGATATCCAAAGGGTGCAACATCTACGGTGCAAGGTGCAACATCCGTCCAAAATGACGAAACAGTGCCGTACGACCTTTAGAAATGGGTGCATGGATTTGAAATGATGCAGTACCATGGTGCACCACTCTCCAGCGATGGTAAATCATAGACCAGCCACGGGTATCCCGTTTTACAGAAAAAATCCTCGTGACGAAAAAACGAAGGGTAAAAAACTTCCTTGACCCGATTGAGGTTCGAATAGGATTTTTTGGGTATGAAACTAACCGGTGACGGCTGAAAGCCGTCATAGCTGTAGAACTCACAGATACCTTCGTTTGACTGGTAATGGCTCCCGTAACCCTAAACGAGCCAAGAGTTATGGCCCTCCGAAGAATCGATATCCACAGGGTGCAACATCTGCGGTGCAAGGTGCAACATCTGTCCAAAATGACAAAACAGTGCCGTACGACCTTTAGAAATGGGTGCATGGATTTGAAACGGTGCAGTACCATGGTGCACCACTCTCCAGCGATGGCAACTCATAGACCAGCCACGGGGATCCCGTTTTACAGAAAAAATCCACGTGACGAAAAAACGAAGGGTAAAAACCTTCCATGACCCGATTGAGGTTCGGATAGGATTTTTTGGGTATGAAATTAACCAGAGATCGCTGAAAGCCGTCATAGCTGTAGAACTCACAGATACCTTCGTTTTGACTGGTTATGGCTCCCGTAAGTCTAAACGAGCCAAGAGTTATGGCCCTCCGAAGAATCGATTTCCACAGGGTGCAACATCTGCGGTGCAAGGTGCAACATCCGTCAAAAATGAGGAAACAGTGCCGTACGACCTTTAGAAATGGGTGCATGGATTTGAAACGATGCAGTACCATGGTGCACCACACTCCAGCGATGGTAAATCATAGGCCAGTCACGGGGATCCCGTTTTACAGAAAAAATCCACGTGACGAAAAAACGAAGGGTAAAAAACTTCCTTGACCCGATTGAGGTTTGGATAGGATTTTTTGGGTATGAAACTAACCAGTGATGGCAGAAAGCTGCCATAACTGTAGAACTCACAGATACCTTCGTTTTGACTGGTTATTGCTCCCGTAACTCTAAACGAGCCAAGAGTTATGGCCCTCCGAATAATCGATATCCAAAGGGTGCAACATCTACGGTGCAAGGTGCAACATCCATCCAAAATGACGAAACAGTGCCGTACGACCTTTTGAAATGGGTACATGGATTTGAAACGGTGCAGTACCATGGTGCACCACTCTCCAGCGATGGTAACTCATAGACCAACCACGGGGATCCCGTTTTACGGAAAAAATCCACGTGACGAAAAAAACGAAGGGTAAAAATCTTCCATGACCCGATTGAGGTTCGGATAGGATTTTTTGGGTATGAAATTAACCAATAAAGGCTGAAAGCCATCATAGCTGTAGAACTCACAGATACCTTCGTTTTGACTGGTTATGGCTCCCGTAACTCTAAACGAGCCAAGAGTTATGGCCCTCCGAATAATCGATATCCAAAGGGTGCAACATCTACGGTGCAAGGTGCAACATCCGTCCAAAATGACGAAACAGTGCCTTACGACCTTTAGAAATGGGTGCATGGATTTGAAACGATGCAGTACCATGGTGCACCACTCTCCAGCGATGGTAAATCATAGACCAGTCACGGGGATCCCGTTTTACAGAAAAAATCCACGTGACGAAAAAACGAAGGGTAAAAAACTTCCTTGACCCGATTGAGGTTCGGATAGGATATTTTGGGTATGAAACTAACCAGTGACGGCTGAAAGCTGCCATAACTGTAGAACTCACAGATACCTTCGTTTTGACTGGTCATGGCTCCCGTAACTCTAAACGAGCCAAGAGTTATGGCCCTCCGAATAATCGATATCCAAAGGGAGTGTGATAGCCCGCAAATCCGTACCCCTTGAGTTAACCCTATTCTACAATAATCAACTCAAGTTGCACAGAAATACGAACCATTTGGGTTAAAGAAGAAGAGGTAGAAGAAGAAAATAGAAAACAATAACAGAATCTAACCATCGCAGCGGAATAAAATATAATTGATAAATAATAATCTTGCTCAAAATCAAATATATCTGTTTACATATATTACATCATCAGAGTACATCAATCACAGATCACATCAATAACATACAAGTGGATACATAGCAACTCAATACAGCGGAATATATATATAAACAAGTACGAAAGTACGTGTCGTCATCCAGCTCGTCTCCTGAGCTCCAAAGCATCATCCTGTATCCTATAATACTCGGTCTGACCCGAGCATTACAGTTAAATAATACCCGAGTCAGTCTGGAATACCAGCGTGAGAAAACCACACCCAATTGATTATTAAAGTTTCAAAAATCCTTTGAAAACAAAAGCATCTCGTAAGACCACGCCACAAATATACATGTCGGGTTTTTACCTTACGATAGCTAAAACAATTTTTATAGAAATCCTCTGATATTATAATAGTGTCTATAGAAAGTAAATAGAATCTAGCTGAAATGCTTGCATCTCACGTTTCAGCAATAGTTGGGCACAATCAAAACCGTACGGGCGCGTAGGGAAAATGGATTCCAACTAATGGCTAGGCACTGGGGTACCACCTGTCACAGTACCTGGTCTAGATCAGCGTACCGAGGAGCCACCCTAACTCCCCTGCAACACAAGACCGGAACTGTCCCTTACTGGACAGTTCCGAGCAAGATCACCCCGCGGTTGGGATTAGCAACCGCCCACACAGCCGAAATAAAGGGACATCTAGACAGGGATGACCTCACCCTCCAGTGGGGGCTACCCACGAAGCCTTGCTGCATATCCCCTGATTTTCAGCCATTCCCATTTGATGAGGCTTGAGGCTAAGCGTTACCTTTATAGAACAATATCCCTTAGAATGCCCATCGTCCGCCTGATGATGTTTCGCAAGCATTCATCCATACAAGTCCGTCCCGGGTTCGAACGGAACCGAAGGCACTATTCCTACTACATCCATTTGGAAATATCCTCAGGATTAGTAGCGACTAGCCCTTGCACTTCACTGCTCCATCTTCGAATCCAAAATCGTTTCACGAAACGTACAAACCGGATCGAAGTGGTTTTCGAGAAATAAATCTCGATCCCGGTCTCTTCGAAACGATCAACGCATTGTCCAATATTGATAGTCGGTGATTTAACTATCAATTAATATTCACAAACATCCATCCAACAATAAATAATTTCCCAAATTATTTATTTATCTCAAAGATATCTTTACAAGATATATTTCTATTTTCAATCCTTTGAAAACAGTTTCAAAACCATCTTTCCTGTAGAATAAACTTTCCCAAATATTTTCTATCTCTTCTGAAATTACCAAGCACAAAAATAGATTTTTAAAATAATTTAAAACACTCTACTTTGAAATATATACTTTAAAACACTTAGGATAAAATTACTTAAATAATTTGTTAAAAATACATATTATATGAATTTGAGAAAATAAGGTTACTTTATAAAATATAAAAAAATCGGGTTTTCATCTTTAAAACAAATACTAAGTCACTTTTAAATAATTAATGCTATGACATATTAAAAGGAAATACTTGCTTTAGAATTTAAATATTTGAAATAATAAATTTTACAAAACTTGCTTTCTTTAAAAACAACTTTAAAGCATAAATTTATATTTACAAAGATTATTTTTAAAAACGTGTACTTGGCCATCCAGAGAAAATTCCAACTTCAAACACTTAAATCAATTTTCCCAAATTGATTTCCAATTTATTCTATTTCAAATAAATTTCTTTACTTACTTGGTTCACTTCAAAATTCATTAATTATGGACTTTATTTTATTTTTATTTTATTATTTGCTGTTTGATTTTAAATCTTTTAACTGAAATATTTCAGGCTTTTCCCACTTTCTTCCTTGTTCTTTTTCAAAATTTAAAACCTTAAATTTAAAACAAATGTTCTGTTCCTTTAGATATTAGCCGGAGTTTACAATTCATTAACTTTCTATTAATTCAAAAATCTCCTTTCTATATTCAAGATTTATTAATTAGAATTCTTATGACACTTTAATTTATTTTTATTTCATTCTTAAATTTATTCAATTTTCCATATTTAATTTACTTACAAATTTACTTCTTTTCTTTTCTTTCCAACATCCAAGTTATATATTTTTCTGGTAATTCATTAAACCCAATTACCCAATCAAACCATAGCCTTCAATATTTCAACATAACCCATCATAAGATATCAAATCATCATAACAGGATAATTTAAATAATTTAAATAAATGCTGAGGGATCCAGTTGGATCCCTCCAACCTGTTTTTCCCTGCATCCACAGACGTTAGCACAATATAATATATCTTCACTATAAAATGAGGGGAATCAATCCTTTCAAGGGGTAGTGTATACTACTATATAACACAACAATCAATCCAACCATTCAAACAATTACTTAAATTTAATCATTTAAATTTAATCATTTAAATTTAAATTTAACTGAGTGAGATTAACTCACCTTTGCTTGTTTATGCAATCCACTCCATTCTCGATTCGATTCCACGATTTTAGACCTTGTATAAATATTTTGCAGTTTATTAATATCTGAATTAACCGATCAATTAATTCCTAACACTTTGGTTTTAATTATTAACTTGGTTATAAATGAATTTTCTTTTAAATAAATATTCTAAACTAATTGAAAAGTCACTTACCATTTATAAATAAATAATCTCTTGCACAAATAATAAAAATAATTAAATAAGTTTTATTAAGTAAAACTACATTTATAATATATATATACTACATTTAAAATCTTTACTAAGATTAAATTTTTATTTTATTTCTGCTTACATATTAAAATTGAAACTGCATAACAGTATAACTTTTTTTTTTCCAACATTAACAAATTTTATCTTCAAAACTTACATATTTTCATATACGCATTAATTTAAATTGATTTAAATCAAAAGAAATAAATCAGCGATTACCTCACAGCTAAATCCAATACTGTTAACTATAAAAAATTTTTTTCCACAAATTTAATATCTGTAAATTGAATCAGAAATTTATACCTTGCTCAAATCCTAATCCTGAGATGATCGCCGCACCTTCACCTCACTGTTCACTAACCAAACCCTAGCCGAAGACTATCGTCGCCGAGTACTCCACGTTCGCGATACTCCCAAACCCTAACCCACATCGCTCGCGAATTGAATTCCATCGCCGCCTAGAACCACACAACCACCTCTCGTGCGCCTTCCCAGCCGCGAACCGTCTGCAACTCCTCGAATGCGCCAACCACCAAACCCAAATATTGAATTGCGACCTTCGCTGCTCGCTCGACTTGGGTCGAGATGTACTTAGGAAGAAGATGAAAGAGGAACGAGACTTAGATATGGGAAGTATTCATTCGATTCAAAACGAAGGAGGAAAGGGGATTTGGTTTAAGGCACTGCCCCTTTCAAATTGCTCGAACAGCCTTGAATGCTCGGCTGTTATGAAAATAAAAAGGAAGATTATAACTTAGTTAATAAAGAGAAAGGGGAAAGTATTAATTTTAACGAGGATGGCTTCACACTAAAAAAATGATACGTGAATTCTGGAAGAAGCCTCGGCTTTGAAATAGATGGGAAAGAGGCGTATAGAAGAAGATTTGACTTAAAATTTGATTTTACTTTTATAAGTATATTTTATTTCGATTGATATCAATAAAATTTTCAGCGCATTTACATATCGTACGCTCACTCAACAACTCCAATCACTACGAAATTTGAAATCCGATAATAATAAAAGATTACGGATCCAATGGAACGGGTTTCGTCGAATTCCGAGACTGCGCCTCGGAAGGCTATTTTTTTTAAATTCAATTTAAACGAATAAAACTTCAAAACTGAACGAATCACTGCTAGATTTAATTTTACGACTTCTATTATCTTCAGTGTTATCAAAATAAATTTTATAAGTCTTCAAATTATTTTTAACAGGCATAAAATTCTATATTCAACAATTTACTCAACTTCTAATTTTTAGACTTCTATTATTTAATTATCAAACAAATAACGATATTTGTAATTCTAGTTAAAATTATTATATTGAATATTTAAAATCAATTAAATATTCCGATTTCAAGCGCTCTAAAATTACGGATCGTCACATACCTCCCCCCTTAAAAGAATTTCGTCCCCGAAATTACTAGCTAGGAAGAATGGTCCTATACCCGTTTCTCTACTTACCTAAATTAGTGGTTTTTACAACTCACAAACTACACAGTATTTAACAATACTTAAACCATCTTTTAACTAGAACACCACCAATCTTACCACCCTTTTCAACTTCTTCCATAAGGTGCCTACCGAATCATTTGCCCAATCCATTTAAATTTAAATTTTAAATCTAATTTAAATTTTCAAAAATTCCTCAAAAATTTTCTAACTCTCTAAATTTCCGAAAAATTTCGCCAGCGTTTCCTTTGCGCGGCTGACTCGGTACAACTACAAAATGGCTCTACGGCCTCCCATATCCAAAAAGAAAACAAAAAGCCAAGTGGCTCAATCCAAAATCTCAATCAAATTTCATACCAAATTCAAGTACATACCTTTTTGTCGAGCATTTCAAATTTATCTCTTGAAATCAAATCCAATTCTCTTTTCTCTTTATATTACCTGCATATCCTGTTTAGTACTACTATCCAATCACAATATCCCAAAACATTTTATCGACTTTTTCACAAAATGTCAATATTTATTCATCCAAATATTAACTTGGAATATTTATATATATATTATCAATATTCAATCTCCAATTAAGAATTGACCATTCCTTACTTAAGTTGACATAAGCATTTCATATGTTTCTTATATTCATTTCCAACTTACCACTTCAGTTTATATTTATTTCTATTCAAATTGATTCTTTCATTTCCATATGAATTCAATTTATTTTCAACTCCAAATACTAAATTTTATTTTCCATTTATAACTAATCCATGTCATTATTTTAAATTAGTTCCATTTACCCACTTATTTCAATTTTCAATTCGAAATCGTTTTGTCGTTAATAAAATTTTCCAAAATTTTCAAAAATTTTCTTACTCCCAAAATTTCTGAAAATTTTTGGCAGAGTCCCCTTTGTACGGAGGAGCTTTTGCAATTTGACAAAAGAGATAAATATATATCATCGACCCACATGGTCGGAAAAACCAAAAACAGTTCATATTTCCTATTTTAATTGTGTAGGCGTACCTTATTTAGCATTTTAAGCAAGCGGCTTATTATTTTTAGCAAATAGCACAACCCAAATCCAGCCACACGGCTTCCCATACCTGTACTTACTCAATTTAAACATGTAAGTGCCAAAATCATATATCTTAACAACATTTTACATATTTAACTGACAAACATGCGAATTTCCATAAGCAATACCTGTTAAACCACAATTATAAGCAACTTATAGGTTCTAACACAAATTTAAATTGTTTACAACCCATTTATATACAACTTCATTCAATTCAAATGGTTTACCACTCAATTCTTACATTTAATTCATTTTAGCAAAACAAACTCATATTTAATCCAATTGATCTCAAAATCAATTTATTTAACTTCTATCAACTTATGGAATTCCAATTACTTTTGTTTACCTCTGCCACCAATTAATTTTATGCAGTTTTGCCAATATCCATGTGAATAAATAATAGCTTAAGTTTTACCATAAATTTGAATGGATTCTAATTCAATGTTTCAACTCCATTCAGTTTAATTTAATTGGTATATTCATTGAATCCAATATAAATTCTAATTCACACTTGATAATTTTATTTCTGAATTGAATTTGATTATTAACAAGTCCACTTCAAATCATTTCTACCTATTTGAATTTATTTACAATTTGAATCATCACTATTTTACTCCAATTTCATTATTCATTCACACTTTCAACTTATTATTACCAAATACAAATTCCATTGACATATTCAATTCACTACTTTGTTCCAAATTAGTACATTCCCATTTGACAATTCAATATTTGATTTTATCTTCAAAAACCACTTTAGTAAATCTTCTCGAGTTTTAATCAATTTTTATAATTCATGTTTT
The DNA here is from genome assembly GCA_030765085.1 of Allium cepa. NCBI lineage: Eukaryota > Viridiplantae > Streptophyta > Magnoliopsida > Asparagales > Amaryllidaceae > Allium > Allium cepa. Next base: position 26,568,294 of record CM060943.1, on the reverse strand, counting down.
GGATTTTACCCCATTTCCAAAATACCAAACAAATTTACTTAATTTGTTAACTCTTCAAGCTAAAATTTTAATTTATAACTTAAGTTCTAGATCCACTATCCATTTTCAATTTACCACCCAATTTCATGACTCACAATTCAATTTCATTTCCATACATTTAATTAGTTGCAAGCCACTTCCCATTTTATACTCTCTTTTTTTTCACTAATGATTCAAGTCGAACTTGATTTATAACTTGAGTTTATTTTTAAACTCAATGTTAACTTACCAATTCAGCTTTTATTTAACTACATTAAACTCCATTTACACATTTCATTAACTAATTTTTTTATCAATTAGTTCTTCCCGTGTTTATAACCCTACATTCGAATTTTAATCCCAAATATTATTCCATTTAGTTTTCTTAGTTCAATTTAGTTTATAATTCAAGGTTTGATTTTTAGTTTATTCTCCAATTCATCAATAATATTTATTTTTGGGCTTTCTATCCCATTTTCAATTTATAAGTCATAATTTATTATTTTAACCATTTCCATTCATTATAGGCTCGAATATATTCTTCCTTTATTTTTTAATTCAAGCATTATGCTTATTTATAACCCAAGCATATTCATTCCATGCATTTTAATTCTTTTATAATGGATTTTAATTCTATCACAAGTTATCTTAATTTCTTTATTTCAATCCAATTTCTTATCCAATTTATTTCCATTTCTTCAGGTCAGAGTCAAATTCCATTCAATAACTCAATTGAATTTTTATTCCAATTCAATTCTATTTTCAACTTGGATTTATTTAATTCAATACAATTCAATTTAATTCATCCATCCAAGCTAATTTCATTTTTAACTTCTCACTTTAAATTTTAATTCCAACATTCAAAGCTCAAATTTCCTTCCTGAATTAAAACTCATCTCAATTTATAAGCTTACAATTTATCTCATCAGGATTTTTAAACTCCCGGCTTTGGTTTCAAATCACTTTGAAATCTCGAACATCCCAAATCACACTTTTAAAAATTTAAACCAATCCTGGTTTTTCTTTCCAGCAAATTTCCTTTAAAATCACTTACCCAAAATCCTTTGCATTTCTAAAATCAAATTTATCTTTTGCAAACAATTCCAATTTAAAATAATTTAGTAGCAATTTCTCTCTTGGAAACTCGAAAATGAACACCGATGATGTCGCGATCATCATCGGAATTATTTCCCAGCGTCCGTAAGAGTTCAATGCTTTTATCCCTTCCCAAAAACCTATTTAAACAATTTCCTTTCAGAAATACCCTTTTGTTTTTTTTTTAAACAATAATGCTATTATGTATTCTACAAAACACTTCCAAATCCACTTGCAAAATCTCCGGGATTTTAAATTTACATATTTATTTTAATTTACAATTTAACTATAATTCATTTGTATAGTTCATGCTTTTACAAATTCTCATTTGATTATAATTCAATTTATAAATCACGCTTACAATTCACCTTTATAAGTCTCATTTTATAATGAATTTATTTCCATAATCTTTGGTTATATTTTTAATTTCTGGTTAAATTTTTACTCTACATTGATAATAATTTAATATTATCATTCCTAACATCCAAGCAACCATATAACTATAACAATTATGAAAAATCATTTCTTTTCTATACAAAATAGTTTTGGGTAAAATTATTTCATTTACCCTATTTAAAACAATATTGTGTCGAAATGTTCTATTCAAGCGTTTAGAAACCCCTTTGATACAGTTGTCCAGACTGTGTCGACGAAGGTTCATATGCCACTCAATAAACTAATCAACACAATATAAAACCATTTTTAAATCCACTAACAAATACGCGCTCATATTTATTAATACACTCAAACTCATACTAGAGTACTACGGACTCTAATTTAAATGAGTAATTTCCCACCAGAGCCAAGGTTATCACCAACCTAAGCTCTGATACCAAGTGTGATAGCCCGCAAATCCGTACCCCTTGAGTTAACCCTATTCTACAATAATCAACTCAAGTTGCACAGAAATACGAACCATTTGGGTTAAAGAAGAAGAGGTAGAAGAAGAAAATAGAAAACAATAACAGAATCTAACCATCGCAGCGGAATAAAATATAATAGATAAATAATAATCTTACTCAAAATCAAATATATCTGTTTACATATATTACATCATCAGAGTACATCAATCACAGATCACATCAATAACATACAAGTGGATACATAGCAACTCAATACAGCGGAATATATATATAAACAAGTACGAAAGTACGTGTCGTCATCCAGCTCGTCTCCTGAGCTCCAAAGCATCATCCTGTATCCTATAATACTCGGTCTGACCCGAGCATTACAGTTAAATAATACCCGAGTCAGTCTGGAGTACCAGCGTGAGAAAACCACACCCAATTGATTATTAAAGTTTCAAAAATCCTTTGAAAACAAAAGCATCTCGTAAGACCACGCCACAAATAAACATGTCGGGTTTTTACCTTACGATAGCTAAAACAATTTTTATAGAAATCCTCTGATATTATAATAGTGTCTATAGAAAGTAAATAGAATCTAGCTGAAATGCTTGCATCTCACGTTTCAGCAATAGTTGGGCACAATCAAAACCGTACGGGCGCGTAGGGAAAATGGATTCCAACTAATGGCTAGGCACTGGGGTACCACCTGTCACAGTACCTGGTCTAGATCAGCGTACCGAGGAGCCACCCTAACTCCCCTGCAACACAAGACCGGAACCGTCCCTTACTGGACAGTTCCGAGCAAGATCACCCCGCGGTTGGGATCAGCAACCGCCCACACAGCCGAAATAAAGGGACATCTAGACAGGGATGACCTCACCCTCCAGTGGGGGCTACCCACGAAGCCTTGCTGCATATCCCCTGATTTTCAGCCATTCCCATTTGATGAGGCTTGAGGCTAAGCGTTACCTTTATAGAACAATATCCCTTAGAATGCCCATCGTCCGCCTGACGATGTTTCGCAAGCATTCATCCATACAAGTCCGTCCCGGGTTCGAACGGAACCGAAGGCACTATTCCTACTACATCCATTTGGAAATATCCTCAGGATTAGTAGCGACTAGCCCTTGCACTTCACTGCTCCATCTTCGAATCCAAAATCGTTTCACGAAACGTACAAACCGGATCGAAGTGGTTTTCGAGAAATAAATCTCGATCCCGGTCTCTTCGAAACGATCAACGCATTGTCCAATATTGATAGTCGGTGATTTAACTATCAATTAATATTCACAAACATCCATCCAACAATAAATAATTTCCCAAATTATTTATTTATCTCAAAGATATCTTTACAAGATATATTTCTATTTTCAATCCTTTGAAAACAGTTTCAAAACCATCTTTCCTGTAGAATAAACTTCCCCAAATATTTTCTATCTCTTCTGAAATTACCAAGCACAAAAATAGATTTTCAAAATAATTTAAAACACTCTACTTTGAAATATATACTTTAAAACACTTAGGATAAAATTACTTAAATAATTTGTTAAAAATACATATTATATGAATTTGAGAAAATAAGGTTACTTTATAAAATATAAAAAAATCGGGTTTTCATCTTTAAAACAAATACTAAGTCACTTTTAAATAATTAATGCTATGATATATTAAAAGGAAATACTTGCTTTAGAATTTAAATATTTGAAATAATAAATTTTACAAAACTTGCTTTCTTTAAAAACAACTTTAAAGCATAAATTTATATTTACAAAGTTTATTTTTAAAAACGTGTACTTGGCCATCCAGAGAAAATTCCAACTTCAAACACTTAAATCAATTTTCCCAAATTGATTTCCAATTTATTCTATTTGAAATAAATTTCTTTACTTACTTGGTTCACTTCAAAATTCATTAATTATGGACTTTATTTTATTTTTATTTTATTATTTGCTGTTTGATTTTAAATCTTTTAACTGAAATATTTCAGGCTTTTCCCACTTTCTTCCTTGTTCTTTTTCAAAATTTAAAACCTTAAATTTAAAACAAATGTTCTGTTCCTTTAGATATTAGCCGGAGTTTACAATTCATTAACTTTCTATTAATTCAGAAATCTCCTTTCTATATTCAAGATTTATTAATCAGAATTCTTATGACACTTTATTTTATTTTTATTTCATTCTTAAATTTATTCAATTTTCCATATTTAATTTACTTACAAATTTACTTCTTTTCTTTTCTTTCCAACATCCAAGTTATATATTTTTCTGGTAATTCATTAAACCCAATTACCCAATCAAACCATAGCATTCAATATTTCAACATAACCCATCATAAGATATCAAATCATCATAACAGGATAATTTAAATAATTTAAATAAATGCTGAGGGATCCAGTTGGATCCCTCCAACCTGTTTTTCCCTGCATCCACAGACGTTAGCACAATATAATATATCTTCACTATAAAATGAGGGGAATCAATCCTTTCAAGGGGTAGTGTATACTACTATATAACACAACAATCAATCCAACCATTCAAACAATTACTTAAATTTAATCATTTAAATTTAATCATTTAAATTTAAATTTAACTGAGTGAGATTAACTCACCTTTGCTTGTTTATGCAATCCACTCCATTCTCGATTCGATTCCACGATTTTAGACCTTGTATAAATATTTTGCAGTTTATTAATATCTGAATTAACCGATCAATTAATTCCTAACACTTTGGTTTTAATTATTAACTTGGTTATAAATGAATTTTCTTTTAAAAAATCCACGTGACGAAAAAACGAAGGGTAAAAAACTTCCTTGACCCGATTGAGGTTCGGATAGGATTTTTTGGGTATGAAACTAACCAGTGACAGCAGAAAGCCGTCATAGTTGTAGAACTCACAGATACGTTCGTTTTGACTGGTTATGGCTCTCGTAACTCTAAACGAGCCAAGAGTTATGGCCCTCCGAATAATCGATATCCAAACGGTGCAACATCTACGGTGCAAGGTGCAACATCCGTCCAAAATGACGAAACCATGCCGTACGACCTTTAGAAATGGGTGCATGGATTTGAAACGGTGCAGTACCATTGTGCACCACTCTGCGGCGACGGTAAATCATGGACCAGCCACGGGGATCCCGTTTTACAGAAAAAATCCACATGACGAAAAAACGAAGGGTAAAAAACTTACATGACCCGATTGAGGTTCGGATAGGATTTTTTGGGTATGAAACTAACTAGTGACGTCTGAATGCTGTCGTAGCTGTAGAACTCACAGATACCTTCGTTTTGACTTGTTATGGCTCCCGTAACTCTAAACGAGCCAAGAGTTATGGCCCTCCGAACAATCGATATCCATAGGGTGCAACATCCGTCCAAAATGATGAAACTGTGCCGTACGAACTTTTGAAATGGTTGCACGGATTTGAAACGGTGCAGTACCATGGTGTACCACTCTCCAGCGATGGTAACTCATAGACCAGCCACGGGGATCCAGTTTTACAGAAAAAAATCCACGTGACGAAAAAACGAAGGGTAAAAAACTTCCTTGACCCGATTGAGGTTCGGATAGGATTTTTTGGGTCTGAAACTAACCAGTGACGGCTGAAAGCTGTCATAGCTATAGAACTCACAGATACCTTCGTTTTGACTTGTTATGGCTCCCGTAAATCTAAACGAGCGAAGAGTTATGGCCCTCCGAATAATCGATATCCATAGGGTGCAACATCTACGGTGCAAGGTGCAACATCCGTCCAAAATGATGAAACAGTGCCGTACGACCTTTAGAAATGGTTAAACGGATTTGAAACGGTGCAGTACCATGGTGCACCACTCTCCAGCGATGGTAAATCATAGACCAGCCACGGGATCCCGTTTTACAGAAAAAATCCACGTGATGAAAAAACGAAGGGTAAAAATCTTCCTTGACCCGATTGAGGTTCGGATAGGATTTTTTGGGTATGAAACTAACCAGTGATGGATGAAAGCTGTCATAGCTATAGAACACACAGATACCTTCATTTGACTGGTAATGGCTTCCGTAACTCTAAACGAGCCAAGAGTTATGGCCCTCCGAATAATCGATATCCACAGGGTGCAACATCTACGGTGCAAGGTGCAACATCCGTCCAAAATGACGAAACAGTGCCGTACGACCTTTAGAAATGGGTGCATGGATTTGAAACGGTGCAGTACCATGGTGCACCACCCTCCAAAGATGGTAACACATACACCAGCCACGAGGATCCCGTTTTACAGAAAAATTCCACGTGACGAAAAAACGAAGGGTAAAAAACTTCCATTACGCGATTGAGGTTCAGATAGGATTTTCTGGGTATGAAACTAATCAGTGACGGCTGAAAGCCGTCATAGCTGTAGAACTCACAGATACCTTCGTTTTGACTAGTTATGGCTCCCGTAACTCTAAACGAGCCAAGAGTTATGGCCCTCCGAAGAATCGATTTCCACAGGGTGCAACATCTGCGCTGCAAGGTGCAACATCCGTCCAAAATAACGAAACAGTGTCGTACGACCTTTAGAAATAGGTGAATGGATTTGAAACGATGCAGTACCATGGTGCACCACTCTCCAGCGATGGTAAATCATAGACCAGCCACGGGGATCCTGTTTTACAGAAAAAATCCACGTGACGAAAAAACGAAGGGAAAAAACTTCCATGACCTGATTGAGGTTCGGATAGGATTTTGGGTATGAAACTAACAAGTGACGGCTGAAAGCTGTCATAGCTGTAAAACTCACAGATACCTTCGTTTTGACTGGTTATGGCTCCCGTATCTTTAAACGAGCCAAGAGTTATGGCCCTCCGAAGAATCGATATCCACAGGGTGCAACATCTACGGTGCAAGGTGCAACATCCGTCCAAAATGACGAAACAGTGTCGTACGACCTTTAGAAATGAGTCCATGGATTTGAAACATTGCAGTACTACGGTGCACCACTCTTCAGCAATGGTAAATCATACACCAGCCACGGGGATCCCGTTTTACAGAAAAAATCTACGTGACGGAAAAACGAAGGGTAAAAAACTTCCTTGACCCGATTGAGGTTCGGATAGGATTTTTTGGGTATCAAACTAACCAGTGACAGCTGAAAGAGGTCATAGCTGTAGAACTCACAGATACCTTCGTTTTGACTGGTTATGGCTCCCGTAACTCTAAACGAGCAAAGAGTTATGGCCCTCCGAAGGATCGATTTCCACATGGGGCAACATCTACGGTGCAAGGTGCAACATCCGTCCAAAATGACGAAACAGTGCCGTATGACCTTTAGAAATGAGTGCATGGATTTGAAACATTGCAGTACCATGGTGCACCACTCTCCAGCGATGGTAAATCATAGGCCAGCCACGGGGATCCCGTTTTACAGAAAAAATCCAAGTGACGAAAAAACGAAGGGTAAAAAACTTCCATGACCCGATTGAGGTTCGGATAGGATTTTTTGGGTATGAAACTAACCAATGACGGTTGAAAGTTGTCATAGCTGTAGAACTCACAGATACCTTCATTTTGACTTGTTATGGTCCCCGTAACTCTAAACGATCCAAGAGTTATGGCCCTCCGAACAATCGATATCCATAGGGTGCAATATCCGTCCAAAATGACGAAACTGTGCCGTACGACCTTTAGAAATGGTTGCACGGATTTGAAACGGTGCAGTACCATGGTGCACCACTCTCCAGCGATGGTAATTCATTGACCACCATGGGATCCCGTTTTACAGAAAAAATCCACGTGACGAAAAAACGAAGGGTAAAAATCTTCCTTGACCCGATTGAGGTTCGGATAGGATTTTTTGGGTATGAAACTAACCAGTGACGGCTGAAAGCTGTCATAGCATTAGAACTCACAGATAACTTCGTTTGACTGGTAATGGCTCCCGTAACTCTAAACGAGCCAAGAGTTATGGCCCTCCGAATAATCGATATCCACAGGGTGCAACATCTACGGTGCAAGGTGCAACATCCGCCCAAAATGACGAAACAGTGCCGTACGACCATTAGAAATGGGTGCATGGATTTGAAACGGTGCAGTACCATGGTGCACCACTCTCCAGCGATGGTAAATCATAGACCAGCCACGGGGTTCCCGTTTTACAGAAAAATCCACGTGACGAAAAAACAAAGGGTAAAAAACTTCCTTGACCCGATTGAGGTTCGGATAGGATTTTTTGGGTATGAAACTAACGAATGACGGCTGAAAGCGGTCATAGCTGTAGAACTCACAGATACCATCGTTTTGACTGGTTATGGCTCCCATAACACTAAACGAGACAAGAATTATGGCCCTCCGAATAATCGATATCCAAAGGGTGCAACATCTACGGTGCAAGGTGCAACATCCGTCCAAAATGACGAAACGGTGTCGTACCACCTTTAGAAATGGTTGCACGGATTTGAAATGGTGCAGTACCATGGTGCACCACTCTCCAGCGATGGTAAATCGTAGACCAGCCATGGGATCCCGTTTTACAGAAAAAATCCACGTGACGAAAAAACGAAGGGTAAAAAACTTCCATGACCCGATTGAGGTTCGGATAGGATTTTTTGCGTATGAAACTAACCAGTGACGGCTAAAATCTGTCATAGCTGTAGAACTCACAGATACCTTCGTTTTGACTTGTTATGGCTCCCGTAACTCTAAACGAGCGAAGAGTTATGGCCCTCCGAACAATCGATATCCATAGGGTGCAACATCTACGGTGCAAGGTGCAACATCCGTCCAAAATGATGAAACAGTGCCGTACGACCTTTAGAAATGGTTGCACGGATTTGAAATGGTGCAGTACCATGGTGCACCACTCTCCAGCGATGGTAAATCATAGACCAGCCATGGGATCCCGTTTTACAGAAAAAATCCACGTGACTAAAAAATGAAGGGTAAAAATCTTCCTTGACCCGATTGAGCTTCAGATAGGATTTTTTGGGTATGAAACTAACCAGTGACGGCTGAAAGCGGTCATAACTGTAGAACACACAGATACCTTCGTTTTGACTGGTTATGGCTCCCGTAACTCTAAACGAGCCAAGAGTTATGGCCCTCCGAATAATCTATATCCACAGGGTGCAACATCTACGGTGCAAGGTGCAACATCCGTCCAAAATGACGAAACAGTGCCGTACGACCTTTAGAAATGGGTGCATGGATTTGAAGCGGTGCAGTTCCATGGTGCACCACCCTCCAGCGATGGTAACTCATAGACCAGCCACGGGGATCCCGTTTTACAGAAAAATTCCACGTGACGAAAAAACGAAGGGTAAAAAACTTCCATTACCCGATTGAGGTTCGGATAGGATTTTTTGGGTATGAAACTAACTAGTGACGGCTGAAAGCCGTCATAGCTGTAGAACTCACAGATACCTTCGTTTTGACTGGTTATGGCTCCCGTAAATCTAAACGAGCCAAGAGTTATGGCCCTCCGAAGAATCAATTTCCACAGGGTGCAATATCTGCGGTGCAAGGTGCAACATCCGTCCAAAATGACGAAACAGTGTCGTACGACCTTTAGAAATAGGTGAATGGATTTGAAACGATGCAGTACCATGGTGCACCACTCTCCAGCGATGGTAAATCATAGACCAGCCACGGGGATCCCGTTTTACAGAAAAAATCCACGTGACGAAAAAACGAAGGGTAAAAAACTTCCATGACCCGATTGAGGTTCGGATAGGATTTTTTGGGTATGAAACTAACCAGTGACGGCTGAAAGCTGTCATAGCTGTAAAACTCACAGATACCTTCGTTTTGACTGGTTATGGCTCCCGTAACTCTAAACGAGCCAAGAGTTATGGCCCTCCGAAGAATCGATATCCACAGGGTGCAACATCTACGGTGCAAGGTGCAACATCCTTCCAAAATGACGAAACAGTGCCGTACGACCTTTAGAAATGAGTGCATGGATTTGAAACGGTGCAGTACCATGGTGCACCACTCTCCAGCGATGGTAAATCATTGACCAGCCACGGGGATCCCGTTTTACAGAAAAAATCCACGTGACGGAAAAACGAAGGGCAAAAAACTTCCATGACCCGATTGAGGTTCGGATAGGATTTTTTTGGGTATGAAACTAACCAGTGACGGCTGAAAGCGGTCATAGCTGTAGAACTCACAGATACCTTCGTATTGACTTGTTATGGCCCCCGTAACTCTAAACGATCCAAGAGTTATTGCCCTCCGAACAATCGATATCCATAGGGTGCAATATCTGTCCAAAATGACGAAACTGTGTCGTACGACCTTTAGAAATGGTTGCACGGATTTGAAACGGTGCAGCACCATGGTGCACCACTCTCCAGCGATGGTAAATCATAGACCACCACGGGATCCCGTTTTACAAAAAAAATCCACGTGACAAAAAAACGAATGGTAAAAATCTTCCTTGACCCGATTGAGGTTCGGATAGGATTTTTTGGGTATGAAACTAACCAGTGACGGCTGAAAGCTGTCATAGCTGTAGAACTCACAGATACCTTCGTTTGACTGCTAATGGCTCCCGTAACTCTAAAAGAGCCAAGAGTTATGGCCCTCCGAATAATCGATATCTACAGGGTGCAACATCTACGGTGCAAGGTGCAACATCCGTCCAAAAGGACGAAACAGTGCCGTACGACCATAAGAAATGGGTGCATGGATTTGAAACGGTGCAGTACCATGGTGCACCACTCTCCAGCAATGGTAAATCATAGACCAGCCACGGGGATCCCGTTTTACAGAAAAATCCACGTGACGAAAGAACGAAGGGTAAAAAACTTCCTTGGCCCGATTGAGGTTCGGATAGGATTTTTTGGGTATGAAACTAACCAGTGACGGCTGAAAGCCGTCATAGCTGTAGAACTCACAGATACCTTCGTTTTGACTGGTTATGGCTCCCGTAACACTAAACGAGCCAAGAGTTATGGCCCTCCGAATAATCGATATCTAAAGGGTGCAACATCTACGGTGCAAGGTGCAACATCCGACCAAAACGACGAAACAGTGCCGTACCACCTTTAGAAATGGTTGCACGGATTTGAAACGGTGCAGTACCATGGTGCACCACTCTCCAGTGATGGTAAATCATAGACCAGCCACGGGATCCCGTTTTACAGAAAAAATCCACGTGACGAAAAAACGAAGGGTAAAAAAATTCCATGACCCGATTGAGGTTCGGATAGGATTTTTTGCGTATGAAACTAACCAGTGACGGCTGAATGCTGTCATAGCTGTAGAACTCACAGATACCTTCGTTTTGACTTGTTATGGGTCCCGTAACTCTAAACGAGCTAAGAGTTATGGCACACCGAACAATCGATATCCATAGGGTGCAACATCTACGGTGCAAGGTGCAACATCCGTCCAAAATGATGAAACAGTGCCGTACGACCTTTAGAAATGGTTGCACGGATTTGAAACGGTGCAGTACCATGGTGCACCATTCTCCAGCGATGGTAAATCATAGACCAGCCACGGGATCCCGTTTTACAGAAAAAAGCCACGTGACGAAAAAACGAAGGGTAAAAATCATCCTTGACCCGATTGAGGTTCGGATAGGATTTTTTGGGTATGAAACTAACCAGTGACGGCTTAAAGCTGCCATAGCTGTAGAACACACAGATAACTTCATTTTGACTTGTTATGGCTCCCGTAACATTAAACGAGCCAAGTGTTATGGCCCTCCGAAGAATCGATTTCCACAGGGTGCAACATCTGCGGTGCAAGGTGCAACATCCGTCCAAAATGACGAAACAGTGTCGTACGACCTTTAGAAATAGGTGAATGGATTTGAAATGATGCAGTACCATGGTGCACCACTCTCCAGCGATGGTAAATCATAGACCAGCCACGGGGATCCCGTTTTACAGAAAAAATCAACGTGACGAAAAAACGTAGGGTAAAAAACTTCCATGACCCGATTGAGGTTCGGATAGGATTTTTTGGGTATGAAACTAACGAGTGACGGCTGAAAGCCATCATAGCTGTAAAACTCATAGATACCTTCGTTTTGACTGGTTATGGCTCCCGTAACTCTAAACGAGCCAAGAGTTATGGCCCTCCGAAGAATCGATATCCACAGGGTGCAACATCTACGGTGCAAGGTGCAACATCCGTCCAAAATGACGAAACAGTGTCGTACGACCTTTAGAAATGAGTGCAAGGATTTGAAACGGTGCAGTACCATGGTGCACCACCCTCCAACGATGGTAAATCATTGACCAGCCACGGGGATCCCGTTTTACAGAAAAAATCCACGTGACGAAAAAACGAAGGGCAAAAAACTTCCATGACCCGATTGAGGTTCGGATAGGATTTTTTGGGGTATGAAACTAACCAATGACGGCTGAAAGCGGTCATAGCTGTAGAACTCACAGATACCTTCCTTTTGACTAGTTATGGCCCCCGTAACCCTAAACGATCCAAGTGTTATGGCCCTCCGAAGAATCGATATCCATAGGGTGCAACATCTACGGTGCAAGGTGCAACATCCGTCCAAAATGACGTAACAGTGCCGTACGACCTTTAGAAATGAGTGCATGGATTTGAAACGGTGCAGTACCATGGTGCACCACCCACCAGCGATGGTAACTCATAGACCAGCCACGGGGATCCCATTTTACAGAAAAATTCCATGTGACGAAAAAACGAAGGGTAAAAAACTTCCATTACCTGATTGAGGTTCGGATAGGATTTTTTGGGTATGAAACTAACCAGGGACGGCTGAAAGCCGTCATAGCTGTAGAACTCACAGATACCTTCGTTTTGACTGGTTATGGCCCCCGTAACTCTAAACGATCCAAGAGTTATGGCCCTCCGAACAATCGATATCCATAGGGTGCAACATCTACGGTGCAAGGTGCAACATCCGTCCAAAATGACGAAACAGTGTCGTACGACTTTTAGAAATAGGTGAATGGATTTGAAATGATGCAGTGCCATGGTGCACTACTCTCAAGCGACGGTAAATCATAGACCAGCCACGGGGATCCCGTTTTACAGAAAAAATCCACGTGACGAAAAAACGAAGGGTAAAAAACTTCCTTGACCCGATTGAGTTTCGGATAGGAATTTTTGGGTATGAAACTAACCAGTGACGGCTGAAAGCTTCCATAGCTGTAGAACTCACAGATACCTTCGTTTTGACTAGTTATGGCTCCCGTAACTCTAAACGAGCCAAGAGTTATGGCCCTCCGAAGAAGCGATATCCACAGGGTGCAACATCTACGGTGCAAGGTCCAACATCCGTCCAAAATGACGAAACAGTGCCGTACGACCTTTAGAAATGAGTGCATGGATTTGAAACATTGCAGTACCATGGTGCACCACTCTCCAGCGATGGTAAGTCATAGACCAGCCACGGGGATCCCATTTTACAGAAAAAATCCACGTGACGAAAAAACGAAGGGTAAAAAACTTCCTTGACCCGATTGAGGTTCGGATAGGATTTTTTGGGTATGAAACTAACCAGTGATGGCTGAAAGACGTAATTGCTGTAGAACTCAAAGATACCTTCGTTTTGACTTGTTATGGCCCCCGTAACTCTAAACGATCCAAGAGTTATGGCCCTCCGAACAATCGATATGCATAAAGTGCAATATCCGTCCAAAATGGCGAAACAGTGTCGTACGACCTTTAGAAATGGGTGCATGGATTTGAAACGGTGCAGTACCATGGTGCACCACTCTCCAGCGATGGTAAATCATGGACCAACCACGGGGATCCCCTTTTACAGAAAAATCCACGTGACGAAAAAATGAAGGGTAAAAAACTTCCTTGACCCGATTGAGGTTCGGATAGGATTTTTTGGGTATGAAACTAACCAGTGACGGCTGAGAGCCGTCATAGCTGTAGAACTCACAGATACCTTCGTTTTTACTGGTTATGGCTCCCGTAACTCTAAACGAGCCAAGAGTTATGGCCCTCCAAATAATCGATATCCAAAGGGTGCAATATCTACGGTGCAAGGTGTAACATCCGTCCAAAATGACGAAACAGTGCCGTACGACCTTTAGGAATGGTTGCACGGATTTGAAACGGTGCAGTACCATGGTGAACCACTCTCCAGCGATGGTAAATCATAGACCAGCCACGGGATCCCGTTTTACAGAAAAAATCTACGTGACGAAAAAACGAAGGGTAAAAAACTTCCATGACCCGATTGAGGTTCGGATAGGATTTTTTGCGTATGAAACTAACCAGTGACGGCTGAAAGCTGTCATAGCTGTATAACTCACAGATACCTTCGTTTTGACTTGTTATGGCTCCCGTAACTCTAAACGAGCCAAGAGTTATGGCCCTCCGAACAATCGATATCCATAGGGTGCAACATCTACGGTGCAAGGTGCAACATCCGTCCAAAATGATGAAACAGTGCCGTACGACCTTTAGAAATGGTTGCACGGAGTTGAAACGGTGCAGTACCATGGTGCACCACTCTCCAGCGACAGTAAATCATAGACCAGCCATGGGATCCCGTTTTACAGAAAAAATCCACATGACGAAAAAACGAAGGGTAAAAATCTTCCTTGACCCGATTGAGGTTCGGATAGGATTTTTTGGGTATGAAACTAACCAGTGACGGTTGAAAGCTGTCATAGCTGTAGAACACGCAGATACCTTCATTTGACTGGTAATGGCTCCCATAACTCTAAACGAGCCAAGAGTTATGGCCCTCCGAATAATCGATATCCACAGGGTGCAACATCTACGGTGCAAGGTGCAACATCCGTCCAAAATGACGAAACAGTGTCGTACGACCTTTAGAAATGGGTGCATGGATTTGAAACGGTGCAGTACCATGGTGCACCACCCTCCAGCGATGGTAACTCATAGACCAGCCACGGGGATCCCGTTTTACAGAAAAATTCCACGTGACGAAAAAACGAAGGGTAAAAAACTTCCATTACCCGATTGAGGTTCGGATAGGATTTTTTGGGTATGAAACTAACCAGTGATGGCTGAAAGCCGTCATAGCTGTAGAACTCACAGATACCTTCATTTTGACTGGTTATGGCTCCCGTAACTCTAAACGAGCCAAGAGTTATGGCCCTCCGAAGAATCGATTTCCACAGGGTGCAACATCTGCGGTGCAAGGTGCAACATCCATCCAAAATGATGAAACAGTGCCGTACGACCTTTAGAAATGGGTGCATGGATTTGAAACATTGCAGTACCATGGTGCACCACTCTCAAGCGATGGTAAATCATAGACCAGCCACGGGGATCCCGTTTTACAGAAAAAATCCACGTGACGAAAAAATGAAGGGTAAAAAACTTCCTTAACCCGATTGAGGTTCGGATAGGCTTTTTTGGGTATGAAAGTAACCAGTGACTGCTAAAAGCGGTCATAGCTGTAGAACTCACAGATACCTTCGTTTTGACTGGTTATGGCTCCCGTAACTCTGAACGAGCCAAGAGTTATGGCCCTCCGAAGAATCGATATCCACAGGGTGCAACATCTACGGTGCAAGGTGCAACATCCGTCCAAAATGACGAAACAGTGCCGTACGACCTTTAGAAATGAGTGCATGGATTTGAAACATTGCAGTACCATGGTGGACCACTCTCCAGCGATGGTAAATCATAGACCAGCCACGGGGATCCCGTTTTACAGAAAAAATCCACGTGACAAAAAAACGAAGGGTAAAAAACTTCCTTGACCCGATTGAGGTTCGGATAGTATTTTTTGGGTATGAAACTAACCAGTGACGGCTGAAAGCCGTCATAGCTGTAGAACTCACAGATACCTTCGTTTTGACTGATTATGGCTCCCGTAAATCTAAACGAGCCAAGAGTTATGGCCCTCCGAATAATCGATATCCATAGGGTGCAACATCTACGGTGCAAGGTGCAACATCCGTCCAAAATGACGAAACCGTGCCGTACGACCTTTAGAAATGGGTGCATGGATTCGAAATTGTGCAGTACCATGGTGCACCACTCTCCAGCGATGGTAAATCATTGACCAGCCACGAGGATCCCGTTTTTACAGAAAAAATCCACGTGACGAAAAAACGAAGGGTAAAAAACTTCCATGACCCGATTGAGGTTCGGATAGGATTTTTTGGGAATGAAACTAACCAGTGACGGCTGAAAGCGGTCATAGCTGTAGAACTCACAGATACCTTCGTTTTGATAGGTTATGGCTCCCGTAACTCTAAACGAGCCAAGAGTTATGGCCCTCCGAAGAATCGATAACCACAGGGTGCAACATCTACGGTGCAAGGTGCAACATCCGTCCAAAATGACGAAACAGTGTCGTACGACCTTTAGAAATGAGTGCATGGATTTGAAACGGTGCAGTACCATGGTGCACCACCCTCCAATGATGGTAAATCATTGGCCAGCCACGGGGAACCCGTTTTACAGAAAAAATCCACGTGACGAAAAAACGAAGGGCAAAAAACTTCCATGACCCGATTGAGGTTCGGATAGGATTTTTTGGGGTATGAAACTAACCAGTGACGGCTGAAAGCGGTCATAGCTGTAGAACTCATAGATACCTTCGTTTTGACTGGTTATGGCCCCCGTAATTCTAAACGATCCAAGTGTTATGGCCCTCCGAAGAATCGATATCCACAGGGTGCAACATCTACGGTGCAAGGTGCAACATCCGTCCAAAATGACGAAACAGTGCCGTACGACCTTTAGAAATGAGTGCATGGATTTGAAACGGTGCAGTACCATGGTGCACCACCCTCCAGCGATGGTAACTCATAGACCAGCCACGGGGATCCCGTTTTACAGAAAAATTCCACGTGACGAAAAAACGAAGGGTAAAAACTTCCATTACCTGATTGAGGTTCGGATAGGATTTTTTGGGTATGAAACTAACCAGTGACGGTTGAAAGCCGTCATAGCTGTAGAACTCACAGATACCTTCGTTTTGACTGGTTATGGCCCCCGTAACTCTAAACGATCCGAGAGTTATGGCCCTCCGAACAATCGATATCCATAGGGTGCAACATCTACGGTGAAAGGTGCAACATCCGTCCAAAATGACGAAACAGTGTCGTACGACCTTTAGAAATAGGTGAATGGATTTGAAACGTTGCAGTGCCATGGTGCACCACTCTCAAGCGATGGTAAATCATAGACCAGCCACGGGGATCCCGTTTTACAGAAAAAATCCACGTGACGAAAAAACGAAGGGTAAAAAACTTCCTTGACCCGATTGAGGTTCGGATAGGAATTTTTGGGTATGAATCTAACCAGCGACGGCTGAAAGCTGCCATAGCTGTAGAACTCACAGATACCTTCGTTTTGACTGGTTATGGCACCCGTAACTCTAAACGAGCCAAGAGTTATGGCCCTCCGAAGAATCGATATCCACAGGGTGCAACATCTACGGTGCAAGGTACAACATCCGTCCAAAATGACGAAACAGTGCCGTACGACCTTGAGAAATGAGTGCATGGATTTGAAACATTGCAGTACCATGGTGCACCACTCTCCAGCGATGGTAAATCATAGACCAGCCATGGGGATCCCATTTTACAGAAAAAATCCACGTGGCGAAAAAACGAAGGGTAAAAAACTTCCTTGACCCGATTGAGGTTCGAATAGGATTTTTTGGGTATGAAACTAACCAGTGACGGCTGAAAGACATAATAGCTGTAGAACTCACAGATACCTTCGTTTTGACTTGTTATGGCCCCGTAACTCTAAACGATCCAAGAGTTATGGCCCTCCGAACAATCGATATCCATAAAGTGCAATATCCGTCCAAAATGACGAAACAGTGTCGTACGACCTTTAGAAATGGGTGCATGGATTTGAAACGGTGCAGTACCATGGTGCACCACTCTCCAGCGATGGTAAATCATAGACCAGCCACGGGGATCCCCTTTTACAGAAAAATCCACGTGACGAAAAAACGAAGAGTAAAAAACTTCCTTGACCCGATTGAGGTTCGGATAGGATTTTTTGGGTATGAAACTAACCAGTGACGGCTGAGAGCCATCATAGCTGTAGAACTCACAGATACCTTCGTTTTTGCTGGTTATGGCTCCCGTAACTCTAAACGAGCCAAGAGTTATGGCCCTCCGAATAATCGATATCCAAAGGGTGCAATATCTACGGTGCAAGGTGCAACATCCGTCCAAAATGACGAAACAGTGTCGTACGACCTTTAGGAATGGTTGCACGGATTTGAAATGGTGCAGTACCATGGTGAACCCCTCTCCAGCGATGGTAAATCATAGACCAACCACGGGATCCCGTTTTACAGAAAAAATCCACGTGACGAAAAAACGAAGGGTAAAAAACTTCCATGACCCGATTGAGGTTCGGATAGGATTTTTTGCGTATGAAACTAACCAGTGACGGCTGAAAGCTATCATGGCTGTATAACTCACAGATACCTTCGTTTTGACTTGTTATGGCTCCCGTAACTCTAAACGAGCCAAGAGTTATGGCCCTCCGAACAATCGATATCCATAGGGTGCAACATCTACGGTGCAAGGTGCAACATCCGTCCAAAATGATGAAACAGTGCCGTACGACCTTTAGAAATGGTTGCACGGATTTGAAACGGTGCAGTACCATGGTGCACCACTCTCCAGCGACAGTAAATCATAGACCAGCCACGGGATCCCGTTTTACAGAAAAAATCCACGTGACGAAAAAACGAAGGGTAAAAATCTTCCTTGACCCGATTGAGGTTCGGATAGGATTCTTTTGGTATGAAACTAACCAGTGACGGTTGAAAGCTGTCATAGCTGTAGAACACGCAAATACCTTCATTTGACTGGTAATGGCTCCCGTAACTCTAAACGAGCCAAGAGTAATGGCCCTCCGAATAATCGATATCCACAGGGTACAACATCTGCGGTGTAAGGTGCAACATCCGTCCAAAATGACGAAACAGTGTCGTACGACCTTAAATAGGTGAATGGATTTGAAATGATGCAGTACCATGGTGCACCACTCTCCAGCGATGGTAAATCATAGACCAGCCACGGGGATCCCGTTTTACAGGAAAAATCCACGTGACGAAAAAACGTAGGGTAAAAAACTTCCATGACCCGATTGAGGTTCGGATAGGATTTTTTGGGTATGAAACTAACCAGTGACGGATGAAAGCCGTCATAGCTGTAAAACTCACAGAAACCTTCGTTTTGACTGGTTATGGCTCCCGTAACTCTAAACGAGCCAAGAGTTATGGCCCTCCGAAGAATCGATATCCACAGGGTGCAACATCTACGGTGCAAGGTGCAACATCCGTCCAAAATGACGAAACAGTGCGGTACGACCTTTAGAAATGGTTGCACGGATTTGAAACAGTGCAGTACCATGGTGCACCACTCTCCAGCGATGGTAAATCATAGACCAGCCACGGGATCCCGTTTTACAGAAAAAATCCACGTGACGAAAAAACGAAGGGTAAAAAAATTCCATGACCCGATTGAGGTTCGGATAGGATTTTTTGCGTATGAAACTAACCAGTGACGGCTGAAAGCTGTCATAGCTGTAGAACTCACAGATACCTTCGTTTTGACTTGTTATGGCTCCCGTAACTCTAAACGAGCTAAGAGTTATGGCACTCCGAACAATCGATATCCATAGGGTGCAACATCTACGGTGCAAGGTGCAACATCCGTCCAAAATGATGAAACAGTGCCGTACGACCTTTAGAAATGGTTGCACGGATTTGAAACGGTGCAGTACCATGGTGCACCACTCTCCAGCGATGGTAAATCGTAGACCAGCCACGGGATCCCGTTTTACAGAAAAAATCCATGTGACGAAAAAACGAAGGGTAAAAATCATCCTTGACCCGATTGAGGTTCGGATAGGATTTTTTGGGTATGAAACTAACCAGTGATGGCTGAAAGCTGTCATAGCTGTAGAACACACAGATACCTTCATTTTGACTTGTTATGGCTCCCGTAACTCTAAACGAGCCAAGTGTTATGGCCCTCCGAAGAATCGATTTCCACAGGGTGCAACATCTGCGGTGCAAGGTGCAACATCCGTCCAAAATGACGAAACATTGTCGTACGACCTTTAGAAATAGGTGAATGGATTTGAAACGATGCAGTACCATGGTGCACCACTCTCCAGCGATGGTAAATCATAGACCAGCCACGGGGATCCCGTTTTACAGAAAAAATCCACGTGACGAAAAAACGAAGGGTAAAAAACTTCCATAACCCGATTGAGGTTCGGATAGGATTTTTTGGGTATGAAACTAACCAGTGACGGCTGAAAGCCATCATAGCTGTAAAACTCACAGATACCTTCGTTTTGACTGGTTATGGCTCCCGTAACTCTAAACGAGCCAAGAGTTATGGCCCTCCGAAGAATCGATATCCACAGGGTGCAACATCTACGGTGCAAGGTGCAACATCCGTCCAAAATGACGAAACAGTGCCGTACGACCTTCAGAAATGAGTGCATGGATTTGAAACGGTGCAGTACCATGGTGCTCCACCCTCCAATGATGGTAAATCATTGACCAACCACGGGGATCCTGTTTTACAGAAAAAATCCACGTGACGAAAAAACGAAGGGCAAAAAACTTCCATGACCCGATTGAGGTTCGGATAGGATTTTTTGGGGTATGAAACTAACCAGTGACGGCTGAAAGCGGTCATAGCTGTAGAACTCACAGATACCTTCGTTTTGACTGGTTATGGCCCCCGTAACTCTAAACGATCCAAGTGTTATGGCCCTCCGAAGAATCGATATCCATAGGGTGCAACATCTACGGTGCAAGGTGCAACATCCGTCCAAAATGACGAAACAGTGCCGTACGACCTTTAGAAATGAGTGCATGGATTTGAAACGGTGCAGTACCATGGTGCACCACCCTCCAGCGATGGTAACTCATAGACCAGCCACGGGGATCCCGTTTTACAGAAAAATTCCACGTGACGAAAAAACGAAGGGTAAAAAACTTCCATTACCTGATTGAGGTTCGGATAGGATTTTTTGGGTATGAAACTAACCAGTGACGGCTGAAAGCCGTCATAGCTGTAGAACTCACAGATACCTTCGTTTCGACTGGTTATGGCCCCCGTAACTCTAAACGATCCAAGAGTTATGGCCCTCCGAACAATCGATATCCATAGGGTGCAACATCTACGGTGCAAGGTGCAACATCCGTCCAAAATGACGAAACAGTGTCGTACGACCTTTAGAAATAGGTGAATGGATTTGAAACGATGCAGTGCCATGGTGCACCACTCTCAAGCGATGGTAAATCATAGACCAGCCACGGGGATCCCGTTTTACAGAAAAAATCCACGTGACGAAAAAACGAAGGGTAAAAAACTTCCTTGACCCGATTGAGGTTCGGATAGGAATTTTTGTGTATGAAACTAACCAGTGACGGCTGAAAGCTTCCATAGCTGTAGAACTCACAGATACCTTCGTTTTGACTGGTTATGGCTCCCGTAACTCTAAACGAGCCAAGAGTTATGGCCCTCCGAAGAAGCGATATCCACAGGGTGCTACATCTACGGTGCAAGGTACAACATCCGTCCAAAATGACGAAACAGTGCCGTACGACCTTTAGAAATGAGTGCATGGATTTGAAACATTGTAGTACCATGGTGCACCACTCTCCAGCGATGGTAAATCATAGACCAGCCACGGGGATCCCATTTTACAGAAAAAATCCACGTGACGAAAAAACGAAGGGTAAAAAACTTCCTTGACCCGATTGAGGTTTGGATAGGATTTTTGGGTATGAAACTAACCAGTGACGGCTGAAAGACGTAATAGCGGTAGAACTCAAAGATACCTTCGTTTTGACTAGTTATGGCCCCCGTAACTCTAAACGATCCAAGAGTTATGGCCCTCCGAACAATCGATATCCATAAAGTGCAATATCCGTCCAAAATGGCGAAACAGTGTCGTACGACCTTTAGAAATGGGTGCATGGATTTGAAACGGTGCAGTACCATGGTGCACCACTCTCCAGCGATGGTAAATCATAGACCAGCCATTGGGATCCCCTTTTACAGAAAAATCCACGTGACGAAAAAACGAAGGGTAAAAAACTTCCTTGACCCGATTGAGGTTCGGATAGGATTTTTTGGGTATGAAACTAACCAGTGACGGCTGAGAGCCGTCATAGCTGTAGAACTCACAGATACCTTCGTTTTTACTGGTTATGGCTCCCGTAACTCTAAACGAGCCAAGAGTTATGGCCCTCCAAATAATCGATATCCAAAGGGTGCAATATCTACGGTGCGAGGTGGAACATCGGTCCAAAATGACGAAACAGTGCCGTACGACCTTTAGGAATGGTTGCACGGATTTGAAACGGTGCAGTACCATGGTGAACCACTCTCCAGCGATGGTAAATCATAGACCAGCCACGGGATCCCGTTTTACAGAAAAAATCTAAGTGACGAAAAAACGAAGGGTAAAAAACTTCCATGACCCGATTGAGGTTCGGATAGGATTTTTTGCGTATGAAACTAACCAGTGACGGCTGAAAGCTGTCATAGCTGTATAACTCACAGATACCTTCGTTTTGACTTGTTATGGCTCCCGTAACTCTAAACGAGCCAAGAGTTATGGCCCACCGAACAATCGATATCCATAGTGTGCAACATCTACGGTGCAAGGTGCAACATCCGTCCAAAATGATGAAACAGTGCCGTACGACCTTTAGAAATGGTTGCACGGATTTGAAACGGTGTAGTACCATGGTGCACCACTCTCCAGCGACAGTAAATCATAGACCAGCTACGGGATCCCGTTTTACAGAAAAAATCCACGTGACGAAAAAACGAAGGGTAAAAATCTTCCTTGACCCGATTGAGGTTCGGATAGGATTTTTTGGGTATGAAACTAACCAGTGACGGTTGAAAGCTGTCATAGCTGTAGAACACGCAGATACCTTCATTTGACTGGTAATGGCTCCCGTAACTCTAAACGAACCAAGAGTTATGGCCCTCCGAATAATCGATATCCACAGGGTGCAACATCTACGGTGCAAGGTGCAACATCCGTCCAAAATGACGAAACAGTGTCGTACGACCTTCAGAAATGGGTGCATGGATTTGAAACGGTGCAGTACCATGGTGCACCACCCTCCAGCGATGGTAACTCATAGACCAGCCACGGGGATCCCGTTTTACAGAAAAAATCCACGTGACGAAAAAACGAAGGGCAAAAAACTTCCATGACCCGATTGAGGTTCGGATAGGATTTTTTGGGGTATGAAACTAACCAGTGACGGCTGAAAGCGGTCATAGCTGTAGAACTCACAGATACCTTCGTTTTGACTGGTTATGGCCCCCGTAACTCTAAACGATCCAAGTGTTATGGCCCTCCGAAGAATCGATATCCATAGGGTGCAACATCTACGGTGCAAGGTGCAACATCCGTCCAAAATGACGAAACAGTGCCGTACGACCTTTAGAAATGAGTGCATGGATTTGAAACGGTGCAGTACCATGGTGCACCACCCTCCAGCGATGGTAACTCATAGACCAGCCACGGGGATCCCGTTTTACAGAAAAATTCCACGTGATGAAAAAACGAAGGGTAAAAAACTTCCATTACCTGATTGAGGTTCGGATAGGATTTTTTGGGTATGAAACTAACCAGCGACGGCTGAAAGCATTCATAGCTGTAGAACTCACAGATACCTACGTTTTGACTGGTTATGGCCCCCGTAACTCTAAACGAGCCAAGAGTTATGGCCCTCCGAACAATCGATATCCATAGGGTGCTACATCTGCGGTGCAAGGTGCAACATCCGTCCAAAATGACGAAACAGTGTCGTACGACCTTTAGAAATAGGTGAATGGATTTGAAACGATGCAGTGCCATGGTGCACCACTCTCAAGCGATGGTAAATCATAGACCAGCCACGGGGATCCCGTTTTACAGAAAAAATCCACGTGACGAAAAAACGAAGGGTAAAAAACTTCCTTGACCCGATTGAGGTTCGGATAGGAATTTTTGGGTATGAAACTAACCAGTGACAGCTGAAAGCTTCCATAGCTGTAGAACTCACAGATACCTTCGTTTTGACTGGTTATGGCTCCCGTAACTCTAAACGAGCCAAGAGTTATGGCCCTCCGAAGAAGCGATATCCACAGGGTGCAACATCTACGGTGCAAGGTACAACATCCGTCCAAAATGACGAAACAGTGCCGTACGACCTTTAGAAATGAGTGCATGGATTTGAAACATTGCAGTACCATGGTGCACCACTCTCCAGCGATGGTAAATCATAGACCAGCCACGGGGATCCCATTTTACAGAAAAAATCCACGTGACGAAAAAACGAAGGGTAAAAAACTTCCTTGACCCGATTGAGCTTTGGATAGGATTTTTTGGGTATGAAACTAACCAGTGACGGCTGAAAGACGTAATAGCTGTAGAACTCAAAGATACCTTCGTTTTGACTTGTTATGGCCCCCGTAACTCTAAACGATCCAAGAGTTATGGCCCTCCGAACAATCGATATCCATAAAGTGCAATATCCGTCCAAAATGGCGAAACAGTGTCGTATGACCTTTAGAAATGGGTGCATGGATTTGAAACGGTGCAGTACCATGGTGCACCACTCTCCAGCGATGGTAAATCATAGACCAGCCACGGGGATCCCCTTTTACAGAAAAATCCACGTGACGAAAAAACGAAGGGTAAAAAACTTCCTTGACCCGATTGAGGTTCGGATAGGATTTTTTGGGTATGAAACTAACTAGTGACGGCTGAGAGCCGTCATAGCTGTAGAACTCACAGATACCTTCGTTTTTACTGGTTATGGCTCCCGTAACTCTAAACGAGCCAAGAGTTATGGCCCTCCAAATAATCGATATCCAAAGGGTGCAATATCTACGGTGCGAGGTGCAACATCCGCCCAAAATGACGAAACAGTGCCGTATGACCTTTAGGAATGGTTGCACGGATTTGATACGGTGCAGTACCATGGTGCACCACTCTCCAGCGATGGTAAATCGTAGACCAGCCACGGGATCCCGTTTTACAGAAAAAATCTACGTCACGAAAAAACGAAGGGTAAAAAACTTCCATGACCCGATTGAGGTTCGGATAGGATTTTTTGCGTATGAAACTAACCAGTGACGGCTGAAAGCTGTCATAGCTGTATAACTCACAGATACCTTCGTTTTGACTTGTTATGGCTCCCGTAACTCTAAACGAGCCAAGAGTTATGGCCCACCGAACAATCGATATCCATAGTGTGCAACATCTACGGTGCAAGGTGCAACATCCGTCCAAAATGATGAAACAGTGCCGTACGACCTTTAGAAATGGTTGCACGGATTTGGAACGGTGCAGTACCATGGTGCACCATTCTCCAGCGACAGTAAATCATAGACCAGCTACGGGATCCCGTTTTAAAGAAAAAATCCACGTGATGAAAAAACGAAGGGTAAAAATCTTCCTTGACCCGATTGAGGTTCGGATAGGATTTTTTGGGTATGAAACTAACCAGTGACGGTTGAAAGCTGTCATAGCTGTAGAACACGCAGATACCTTCATTTGACTGGTAATGGCTCCCGTAACTCTAAACGAACCAAGAGTTATGGCCCTCCGAATAATCGATATCCACAGGGTGCAACATCTACGGTGCAAGGTGCAACATCCGTCCAAAATGACGAAACAGTGTCGTACGACCTTTAGAAATGGGTGCATGGATTTGAAACGGTGCAGTACCATGGTGCACCATCCTCCAGCGATGGTAACTCATAGACCAGCCACGGGGATCCCGTTTTACAGAAAAATTCCACGTGACGAAAAAACGAAGGGTAAAAAACTTCCATTACCCGATTGAGGTTCGGATAGGATTTTTCGGGTATGAAACTAACCAGTGACGGCTGAAAGCCGTCATAGCTGTAGAACTCACAGATACCTTCATTTTGACTAGTTATGGCTCCCGTAACTCTAAACGAGCCAAGAGTTATGGCCCTCCGAAGAATCGATTTCCACAGGGTGCAACATCTGCGGTGCAAGGTGCAACATCCGTCCAAAATGATGAAACAGTGTCGTACGACCTTTAGAAATGGGTGCATGGATTTGAAACATTGCAGTACCATGGTGCACCACTCTCAAGCGATGGTAAATCATAGACCAGCCACGGGGATCCCGTTTTACAGAAAAAATCCACGTGACGAAAAAATGAAGGGTAAAAAACTTCCTTAACCCGATTGAGGTTCGGATAGGCTTTTTTGGGTATGAAAGTAACCAGTGACTGCTTAAAGCGGTCATAGCTGTAGAACTCAAAGATACCTTCGTTTTGACTGGTTATGGCTCCCGTAACTCTAAACGAGCCAAGAGTTATGGCCCTCCGAAGAATCGATATCCACAAGGTGCAACATCTACGGTGCAAGGTGCAACATCCGTCCAAAATGACGAAACAGTGCCGTACGACCTTTAGAAATGAGTGCATGGATTTGAAACATTGCAGTACCATGGTGGACCACTCTCCAGCGATGGTAAATCATAGACCAGCCACGGGGATCCCGTTTTACAGAAAAAATCCACGTGACGAAAAAACGGAGGGTAAAAAACTTCCTTGACCCGATTGAGGTTCGGATAGGATTTTTTGGGTATGAAACTAACCAGTGACGGCTGAAAGCCGTCATAGCTGTAGAAATCACAGATACCTTCGTTTTGACTGGTTATGGCTCCCGTAAATCTAAACGAGCCAAGAGTTATGGCCCTCCGAATAATCGATATCCATAGGGTGCAACATATACGGTGCAAGGTGCAACATCCGTCCAAAATGACGAAACCGTGCCGTACGACCTTTAGAAATGGGTGCATGGATTCGAAATGGTGCAGTACCATGGTGCACCACTCTCCAGCGATGGTAAATCATTGACCAGCCACGAGGATCCCGTTTTTACAGAAAAAATCCACGTGACGAAAAAACGAAGGGTAAAAAACTTCCATGACCCGATTGAGGTTCGGATAGGATTTTTTGGGAATGAAACTAACCAGTGACGGCTGAAAGCGATCATAGCTGTAGAACTCACAGATACCTTCGTTTTGATAGGTTATGGCTCCCGTAACTCTAAACGAGCCAAGAGTTATGGCCCTCCGAAGAATCGATATCCACAGGGTGCAACATCTACGGTGCAAGGTGCAACATCCGTCCAAAATGACGAAACAGTGCCGTACGACCTTTAGAAATGAGTGCATGGATTTGAAACGGTGCAGTACCATGGTGCACCACCCTCCAACGATGGTAAATCATTGACCAGCCATGGGGATCCCGTTTTACAGAAAAAATCCACGTGACGAAAAAACGAAGGGCAAAAAACTTCCATGACCCGATTGAGGTTCGGATAGGATTTTTTGGGGTATGAAACTAACCAGTGACGGCTAAAAGCGGTCATAGATGTAGAACTCATAGATACCTTCGTTTTGACTGGTTATGGCCCCCATAATTCTAAACGATCCAAGTGTTATGGCCCTCCGAAGAATCGATATCCACAGGGTGCAACATCTACGGTGCAAGGTGCGACATCCGTCCAAAATGACGAAACAGTGCCGTACGACCTTTAGAAATGAGTGCATGGATTTGAAACGGTGCAGTACCATGGTGCACCACCCTCCAGTGATGTTAACTCATAGACCAGCCACGGGGATCCCGTTTTACAGAAAAATTCCACGTGACGAAAAAACGAAGGGTAAAAAACTTCCATTACCTGATTGAGGTTCGGATAGGATTTTTTGGGTATGAAACTAACCAGTGACGGCTGAAAGCCGTCATAGCTGTAGAACTCACAGATACCTTCGTTTTGACTGGTTATGGCCCCCGTAACTCTAAACGATCCAAGAGTTATGGCCCTCCGAACAATCGATATCCATAGGGTGCAACATCTGCGGTGCAAGGTGCAACATCCGTCCAAAATGACGAAACAGTGTCGTACGACCTTTAGAAATAGGTGAATGGATTTGAAACGATGCAGTGCCATGGTGCACCACTCTCAAGCGATGGTAAATCATAGACCAGCCACGGGGATCCCGTTTTACAGAAAAAATCCACGTGACGAAAAAACGAAGGGTAAAAAACTTCCTTGACCCGATTGAGGTTCGGATAGGAATTTTTGGGTATGAAACTAACCAGTGACGGCTGAAAGCTGCCATAGCTGTAGAACTCACAGATACCTTCGTTTTGACTTGTTATGGCTCCCGTAACTCTAAACGAGCCAAGAGTTATGGCCCTCCGAAGAATCGATATCCACTGGGTGCAACATCTACGGTGCAAGGTACAACATCCGTCCAAAATGACGAAACAGTGCCGTACGACCTTTAGAAATGAGTGCATGGATTTGAAACATTGCAGTACCATGGTGCACCACTCTCCAGCGATGGTAAATCATAGACCAGCCACGGGGATCCCATTTTACAGAAAAAATCCACGTGACGAAGAAACGAAGGGTAAAAAACTTCCTTGACCCGATTGAGGTTCGGATAGGATTTTTTGGGTATGAAACTAACCAGTGACGGCTGAAAGACGTAATAGCTGTAGAACTCACAGATACCTTCGTTTTGACTTGTTATGACCCCCGTAACTCTAAACGATCCAAGAGTTATGGCCCTCCGAACAATCGATATCCATAAAGTGCAATATCCGTCCAAAATGACGAAACAGTGTCGTACGACCTTTAGAAATGGGTGCATGGATTTGAAACGGTGCAGTACCATGGTGCACCACTCTCCAGCGATGGTAAATCATAGACCAGCCACGGGGATCCCCTTTTACAGAAAAATCCACGTGACGAAAAAACGAAGGGTAAAAAACTTCCTTGACCCGATTGAGGTTCAGATAGGATTTTTTGGGTATGAAACTAACCAGTGACGGCTGAGAGCCGTCATAGCTGTAGAACTCACAGATACCTTCATTTTTACTGGTTATGGCTTCCGTAACTCTAAACGAGCCAAGAGTTATGGCCCTCCGAATAATCGATATCCAAAGGGTGCAATATCTACGGTGCAAGGTGCAACATCCGTCCAAAATGACGAAACAGTGCCGTACGATCTTTAGGAATGGTTGCACGGATTTGAAACGGTGCAGTACCATGGTGAACCACTCTCCAGCGATGGTAAATCATAGACCAGCCACGGGATCCTGTTTTACAGAAAAAATCCACGTGACGAAAAAGCGAAGGGTAAAAAACTTCCATGACCCGATTGAGGTTCGGATAGGATTTTTTGCGTATGAAACTAACCAGTGACGGCACAAAGCTGTCATCGCTTTATAACTCACAGATACCTTCGTTTTGACTTGTTATGGATCCCGTAACTCTAAACGAGCCAAGAGTTATGGCCCTCCGAACAATCGATATCCATAGGGTGCAACATCTACGGTGCAAGGTGCAACATCCGTCCAAAATGATGAAACAGTGTCGTACGACCTTTAGAAATGGTTGCACGGATTTGAAACGGTGCAGTACCATGGTGCACCACTCTCCAGCGACAGTAAATCATAGACCAGCCACGGGATCCCGTTTTACAGAAAAAATCCACGTGACGAAAAAACGAAGGGTAAAAATCTTCCTTGACCCGATTGAGGTTCGGATAGGATTTTTTTGGTATGAAACTAACCAGTGACGGTTGAAAGCTGTCATAGCTGTAGAACACGCAGATACCTTCATTTGACTGGTAATGGCTCCCGTAACTCTAAACGAGCCAAGAGTTATGGCCCTCCGAATAATCGATATCCACAGGGTGCAACATCTACGGTGCAAGGTGCAACATCCGTCCAAAATGACGAAACAGTGTCGTACGACCTTTAGAAATGGGTGCACGGATTTGAAACGGTGCAGTACCATGGTGCACCACCCTCCAGCGATGGTAACTCATAGACCAGCTACGGGGATCCCGTTTTACAGAAAAATTCCACGTGACGAAAAAACGAAGGGTAAAAAACTTCCATTACCCAATTGAGGTTCGGATAGGATTTTTTGGGTATGAAACTAACCAGTGACGGCTGAAAGCCATCATAGCTGTAGAACTCACAGATACCTTCATTTTGACTGGTTATGGCTCCCATAACTCTAAACGAGCCAAGAGTTATGGCCCTCCGAAGAATCGATTTCCACAGGGTGCAGCATCTGCGGTGCAAGGTGCAACATCCGTCCAAAATGATGAAACAGTGCCGTACGACCTTTAGAAATGGGTGCATGGATTTGAAACATTGCAGTACCATGGTGCACCCCTCTCAAGCGATGGTAAATCATAGACCAGCCACGGGGATCCCGTTTTACAGAAAAAATCCACGTGACGAAAAAATGAAGGGTAAAAAACTTCCTTAACCCGATTGAGGTTCGGATAGGCTTTTTTGGGTATGAAAGTAACCAGTGACTGCTGAAAGCGGTCAAAGCTGTAGAACTCACAGATACCTTCGTTTTGACTGGTTATGGCTCCCGTAACTCTAAACGAGCCAAGAGTTATGGCCCTCCGAAGAATCGATATCCACAGGGTGCAACATCTACGGTGCAAGGTGCAACATCCGTCCAAAATGACGAAACAGTGCCGTACGACCTTTAGAAATGAGTGCATGGATTTGAAACATTGCAGTACCATGGTGGACCACTCTCCAGCGATGGTAAATCATAGACCAGCCACGGGGATCCCGTTTTACAGAAAAAATCCACGTGACGAAAAAACGAAGGGTAAAAAACTTCCTTGACCCGATTGAGGTTCGGATAGGATTTTTTGGGTATGAAACTAACCAGTGACGGCTGAAAGCCGTCATAGCTGTAGAACTCATAGATACCTTCGTTTTGACTGGTTATGGCTCCTGTAAATCTAAACGAGCCAAGAGTTATGGCCCTCCGAATAATCGATATCCATAGGGTGCAACATCTACGGTGCAAGGTGCAACATCCGTCCAAAATGACGAAACCGTGCCGTACGACCTTTAGAAATGGGTGCATGGATTCGAAATGGTGCAGTACCATGGTGCACCACTCTCCAGCGATGGTAAATCATTGACTAGCCACGAGGATCCCGTTTTTACAGAAAAAATCCACGTGACGAAAAAACGAAGGGTAAAAAACTTCCATGACCCGATTGAGGTTCAGATAGGATCTTTTGGGTATGAAACTAACCAGTGATGGCTGAAAGCGGTCATAGCTGTAGAACTCACAGATACCTTCGTTTTGATAGGTTATGGCTCCCGTAACTCTAAACGAGCCAAGAGTTATGGCCCTCCGAAGAATCGATATCCACAGTGTGCAACATCTACGGTGCAAGGTGCAACATCCGTCCAAAATGACGAAACAGTGCCGTATGACCTTTAGAAATGAGTGCATGGATTTGAAATATTGCAGTACCTTGGTGCACCACTCTCCAGCGATGGTAAATCATAGACCAGCCACTGGGATCCCGTTTTACAGAAAAAATCCACGTGACGAAAAAACGAAGGGTAAAAACTTCCTTGACCTGATTGAGGTTCGGATAGGATTTTTTGGGTATGAAACTAACCAGTGACGGCTGAAAGCCGTCATAGCTGTAGAACTCAAAGATACCTTCGTTTTGAATGGTTATGGCTCCCGTAACTCTAAACGAGCCAAGAGTTATGGCCCTCCGAATAATCGATATCAAAGGGTGCAACATCTACGGCGCAAGGTGCAACATCCGTCCAAAATGACGAAACCGTGCCACACGACCTTTAGAAATGGGTGCATGGATTTGAAACGTTGCAGTACCATAGTGCACCACTCTCCAGTGATGGTAAATCATTGACCAGCCACGGGGATCCCGTTTTTACAGAAAAAATCCACGTGACGAAAAAACGAAGGGTTAAAAACTTCCATGACCCGATTGAGGTTCAGATAGGATTTTTCGGGTATGAAACTAACCAGTGACGGCTGAAAGCCGTCATAGCTGTAGAACTCACAGATACATTCGTTTTGACTGGTTATGGCTCCCGTAACTCTAAACGAGCCAAGAGTTTGGCCCTCCGAAGAATCGATATCCACAGGGTGCAACATCTATGGTGCAAGGTGCAACATCCGTCCAAAATGACGAAACAGTGTCGTACGACCTTTAGAAATGAGTGCATGGATTTGAAACATTGCAGTACCATGGTGCACCACTCTCCGGCGATGGTAAATCATAGACCAGCCACGGGGATCCCGTGCTACAGAAAAAATCCACGTGACGAAAAAACGAAGGGTAAATGTGACGACCGTCCATGACTCCCGCACCAAAACAAGGGAATAGTGCGCTGAAAGGTGTGCAAGGCAGCCATGGACGATAGTCAGGGTAAAATAAAATCGCAGAATCTCTATCGCAACTCACAGCGCATGGATAAAATACAATAGAGAAATATATAGTGAAGCCTCATAACAGAAAATCATCATATAACATCATAGTAGTTTCATACAAACATCTCAACAAATCCATACATCAAGACCTCACTACATAACACTCAATCAAACACAGCAGCGGATACCCAGTACATATAAGAAATAATATGCATAGCCTCCTGCTCGTCTTCGTCATCATCAACGTAGAGATCCAAGAACAGCACCTGCCACCTGCTACCTAGTCTGCCCATCCCAACATGGATGAACAGCCCAAGGTAATAAGAGGAGACATAAAACCTTGAGTCAGACAAAGTCTTAGTGAGCAGTAAATTAACTGTCAAACATACCAAAAGAGCATAAGGGATAAAAGGAATAGGAACCAAACCATCCCACTCCACCTCTTCTTACAGTGATAGCCCCCAGACACACACTGAGGAGAAGCAAACATAACATAGCAGATAATTAAAGTAAAGCAATAATCACTCGAGTCAAGGGTGATGCTTTCCAAATACAAACCCCCAAGGCCTAAACCAAGATCAGATAAGCACCCAGAAAACACCACTCTTGAGGCCGAATGATAATACAACCAAACATCCATGACTCTGGCTATCACTGTTATCATTGCCATGATTCCACCGTTAGTTGAATGACCATCCGTCAAGGGCTAATGGTAACCCCGATTCTAGCCATAACTCCGCACGTCGTCGCAGCCCGTGCCTAGGAATTTTCGCAACTACCCAGAGTACTAGCACGTCGTCGCAGCCCGTGCCTGGAACGTCGTCGCAGCCCGTTCCAACGTACTCTTGCTTTGAGCATGCTAGAACCTTCAACAACGATGAGATCTCAGCCTTCTAGTCATCCTCCTCGACGACTACTTCCATACTAGCTCAAGCGCCTCTCAAGCTAACCATTATCACCAACCCGGATCGCATCACCGAGTTATCAACATAACTTTGCACGTCGTCGCAGCCCGTGCTTGGAACGTCATCGTGACCCGTCCCATTTCAACATCAACTTTGCCTCATCGCATCACAACAAAGTCTCATCTCAATCTCATGCTTTGCCTTCTCGCATCATGGCAAAGTCCATCATCATCGAATCCATCCATATGAGCTTTCGCATCCGCTACATATGCTATAGGCAGCTTCCACCATTCAAGAGCCTTTCCACTTAGCTTTTGAATCATCTCGAACCATCTTGTTCCAAATCAACTACAAGCTAACTTGGAGCAATCAAATCTATCATACATTCACACAATCAATCATTAATACAACCAATCAAGCATTCAAACAAGATCTAACAAGCAATATCAAGTATAATGGCAATTTCGTAAATAAATGAGCAAAAGTCCAACATATGTGAAATCATGGTTTTTAGCATAGATCTATCAAATCTAAAACATGGGTTTTGTCTCTAATACTTGTTAAACTAACTTGCATAAGTAAACATCTTCAAAAACAATGGATCTAGATTTGGATCTAAGAAATATGCATGAAAACTCTAACTTTAACACCCAAACAAGCCACCAATCCGATATACTCCTTTGGATCCGTGTGAGAGATAACTACCACTCACCAAATCACCCAAACACCTCAAAATCTAAACACTTCAGATCTGGACAGCGAAGATCACGGCTTGATCCGGCGAAATCTCACTCAAAACGATGAAATCTAGCTCGAACGGATGAAGATCTTCAACTTTAGCACTTGGATCTTCGATCTTGATCTTCGATCTTGGATGGATGTAAGAATTAGATTGAAATGGAGAAAAGAAGATGAAGAAATGTTGTAGACAAGTCTTCAAAATAGCAGCACTTCGTCGCTTCAAAAACCGGTGCCAAAAAGTGAGAAGAACTCCACTATTTATAGGCTGAAATCCCCCCCTAGCTCGGCTGCCGACTCATCCCCTAAGTCGTTCGCGACTTAGCCTTACCGAGTCATGACTCAACAAGCCTCTGCCGACTCAACTGCTGCCGACTCACTACACACACGGGTTAACACACGCGACTCATACACAGGCCGGCCTAACTACACAGCGTACTGACTCAAGACAACGACTCAAGAACCATGCCGACTTACGACTTAGTGCCGACCCAACCCCTGCCGACCTAAGTCCTAAACACATAAACCAAGCCTATACGAGACATGACCTAACGGTTTAGCCTTGCGGCCGACCTAACTCAAAACAAAGGTACCGACTCACGACTCAATGGGTCACTGCCGACTCAACATCTACCGACTCAACTCACTAAGTCGCTAACTCTTGAGTCGGTCACTATGCTAACTCGTCTATACTTCTTAGGTCGGCGAATCTCTTAGCTCGGACAACTTATGAGTCGGTCATAAAACCTTAAGCCAGCTATTATCTTAAGTCGGTCACCCTATAGGTCGGTCACTTCCTTAACCCACTAACAACCATAAGTCGGCAACTACCTATAAACCGTTGACCCTACTAACTCGGCTATCACGACCCAAGCCTTAGGTAGTCTATCCCTTAACTCGGCCATACGACTCAACCACCCATGAGTCGGCCCTCTATGAGTCGGCCACGACTCAAGACTCTAACCACTATCCCACTAAGTCGTGTACGACTTAGACCCTAGGCCCACTGAGTCGTTATCTCCTATATCTCCTTAACCCGTTAGCTTCCTTGCACACAGTTGACTCGTGCCCAAGCTAACTTGCTAACGACTCATAGTCTCTTACTCGAACACGACCCAAGTCTTAGTTAACTCGGTCACGACTTATCACTTAACGAATTAACTTCCTAAACGACTCAGGCTAGAGACAACATAAACAACACTAACAACCTGTTAATTCTACGATATATCGACACGTAAAATACGGGTCGTTACATTCTCTCCCCCTTAGGAATTTCGCCCCCGAAATTCCAAACAAACAACAACAACCAAAGATATTCCGCATGCCTACCATCCATAGCAATCAACAAACCATGCATCCAATTCTAACCTAGCATGCAGAATTCTAAGACTTAGAACAAGCTACAAGCTCATGAGATGTCACGACACTTTAGGGCCATACCTCGAAGAGTCCGGGATGAGCTGCCTTCATCCTCTCTTCCTCCTCCCATGTACAGTCGTTAACATCATCACTCCATTGTACCTTGAGCAACGTAATCGTCTTCCTCCTAAGCTGTTTCGTATCGGTTTCAACAATACGAAGCGGCTTACGAGGTCTCGTAACCACTGGATCAACCTCTAAGTCTTCACAGCTATCAGCAGAAACCACCGTAGTTGGGTCGTGCACATACTTCCGTAGATAAGATACATGAAAAACATTGTGCACACCCGCCATCTTTTTCGGTAACTCCAATCTATAAGCGAGCTTTCCAATACGCTGGATAATCGGGAATGGTCCAACAAATCTCGGAGTCAATTTCCCTTTGTTCCCGAATCTTATAACATTCTTCAACGGAGAAATCTTCACAAAAACCATATCACCCACGTCGAATTCCAAATCCTTTCGACGATTGTCGGCATAACTCTTCTGACGATCTTGGGCTGCCTTCATTCGTTGCCGAATGATCTCTATACAATCCGAAGTCTGTCGAATCATCTCTGGCCCAAGTATCAACTTTTCTCCAGTTTCCAACCAACATGTCGGAGAGTTACACGGTCTTCCATATAATGCCTCATATGGTGCCATACCAATACTCGACTGATAACTGTTATTATAAGCAAATTCCACCAAATGAAGGTAATCTTCCCATGATCCTCCGAAGTCCAAAACACATGCCCTAAGAAGATCTTCCAAAACTCGGTTGACTCTCTCAGTCTGACCATCTGTTTGAGGGTGATAAGCTGTACTCAAACACAACTCGGTTCCCAAAACTTCCTGGAAGCTCTTCCAAAATCCACTAGTGAACAATGGGTCCCGATCGCTCACTATACTCTTCGGAACACCATGGAATCGAACAATCCATTTCACATACAGCTCAGCCAACTTTGATGCAGTCCTAGTCGATCGAACAGGAATGAACCTTGCACTCTTAGTCAAACGATCTACTATGACCCAAATCCCTTCATTCCCTGCTCTTGTCCTAGGTAGACCATCGATAAAATCCATCGACACTTGCTCCCACTTCCATGTAGGAACCTCTAATGGCTGAAGCAGTCCACTGGGTTTCTTCTGCTCAGCTTTCACCAACTGGCAGTTCATACACTTGGAAATAAAATTTCCAACATCCTTCTTCATACCTTCCCAGTAGTAAGCTCTCTTCATATCCCGATACATCTTATTACCACCTGGATGAATCGTCAATTTCGAGTGATGACTTTCCCTCAGAACTTCATCTCTCAATCCATCAACATCGGGAACAACTAATCGTCCTTGCTTTCGAAGCCAACCCTCTCGATCGACCTCGAATCCTTTATCCTTCTCTGGTTCCAATCCAGATTCCAAATCACGAATAATCTTGACAAGCTTATCATCTCTCTTTTGGCTCTCGCCAACCCTTTCCACAAGAGTAGGCCTTATCGATAAGTTTGCCAACATCTCAGGTTCCAATTCACATCTAGGCCTGAAATCAAATCCAGCCAAATACTCAAGACTCTTCCATTCTGAAAACATGGCTCTCAAACCTGCATGTCTTCGACTCAACGCATCAGCCACTGCGTTACCTTTTCCCGGAGTATAGGCTATACCAAAATCATAAGATGCTAGGAACTCTAACCACCGTTGCTGTCGAAGATTCAAATCCTTTTGGGAGAACAGATACTTCAACGACTTATGATCTGTAAACAGCTCAAATCTAACTCCCAATAGGTAATGTCTCCACATCTTCAAAGCAAACACAATCGCCGCTAACTCCAAATCATGAGTCGGATAATTCCTTTCATGCGGCTTCAGTTGTCGACTTGCATATGCAACAACTTTATCCTTCTGCATTAGCACCGCTCCTAGTCCAGTGCCACATGCATCGGTGTAAACCACCATCTCATCATTCCCACTTGGAATAGTCAAAACAGGAGCACTCGTCAGTCGCTCTTTCAGGATTACGAAAGCTTGCTCACACTTGTCATCCCATCTGAACACTAGGTTCTTTTTCGTCAATCCTGTTAATGGTGCAGCTATCTTGGAAAAGTCTTTAATAAACCGTCGATAATATCCTGCTAATCCAAGAAAACTTCTCACATCAGATGCATTCTTAGGTCTAACCCAATCCTGGATTGCTGCCACCTTAGCGGGATCAACCGCTATTCCATTTCCAGAGATAACATGGCCTAAGAACCTCACTTCACTCTTCCAGAAGTGACACTTCGAAAACTTAGCCTTCAGCTGATGTTTCCGCAAGGTTTCCAAAACAATCCTCAAGTGCGTCTTGTGCTCTTCCTCAGTTCTGGAATAAACCAAAATATCATCCACGAACACAAGCACGAACTTATTCAACTGATCTCTGAACACCCTATTCATAAGATCCACAAAATATGCTGGCGCGTTAGTCAATCCAAACGGCATTACCAGCCACTCATAAAATCCGGATGGTGTCCTGAAAGCAGTCTTCGGCACACTATCCTTCGCCACTCTCAACTGGTGAAATCCCGTTGCCAAATCCATCTGAGAAAACACCCTAGCCTCGTGAAGCTGATCAAACAAGTCATCTATTCTCGGCAATGGATACTTGTTCTTCTTAGTCACCTTATTCAGCTCACGATAATCCACACACAACCTCAACGATCCATCCGCTTTGGTTGCGAACACAACGGGCGCACCCCATTCGGACACACTTCTCCGAATGAATCCTTTCCGCAAAAGGTCATCAACTTGCACCTTCAGCTCTTGCTGCTCCCTCGGTGCCATACGCCTAAGAGGCATCACAACAGGTCTGGCTCCCTCAACTAGATCGATACGAAACTCGATCTCCCTATGCGGCGGTAACCCTTTGACTTCGTCAAAGACATCCTCAAATCCATTCACAATAGGCACCGATGACAGTCCATCCCGTGGAACAACCAGCGAATACATGAAGCTCATGAAGACGCCTTCTTCATGCTTACATCGTATCACAACCTTTCGCCCATCCACATTTCCGACTGTCACCTCCAGCCTCTCACAATCAATCCTAGCCGCATACTTCCTAAGCCAGTCCATACCCAAAATAATTCCGAACCCCGCAAAGTTCAGAACAAAGCAATCACAAACAAACGAGCAATCATGACTCGACACAACCAGACCACGGCATATCATACACAAACATGACGAACCCCCAACTGGATTAGTCACAACCAATGGCCTTTCAACAATATCCGGTTTCAAACCTAACCGGTCAACCAAATCATCACAAACAAAAGAATGTGACGCTCCAGTATCAAACAAAACTCTAACTGGAACACCACAAATGGAAAGAGTACCTTGAACCACCACACTCTTCCCCTTCTCTTCAGCAGTAGGAGCTCTTGAAGACGACGGCACAGCTTCCAAAGCATAAGCTTGCACAACCTGCCTATCTTTCCTCGGCTCTGGACAGTCCTTCCTGAAATGCCCTGGCTTATCACAGTTGTGGCACTTTGCCGGCGCCTTTGGATTCCTGCAATCCTTGGAGAGATGGCCCTTCTGTTGGCAGTTATAGCAGGTCACTTCGCCCTTTGGCTTCTTCTGGCCATCCTTACTTTTCTGCTGTTGCTGCTTCCTCTTCTTATTGCCACTCTGCTGTGGTTTAGATCCTTCCCTGGTTACAGCAACAACAGAACTTTCCCTCGGAAACAAACTCTCATGCCTGAGAGCTTTCTCTACAAGCTTCTCAAATGGATCGTCCAAGTGATCCACCAATTGCCTTCCAAGATAAGCATCCAGACCAGTCACAAACTTTTCATTCTTCTGGTAGGGAGAATCAATATATGATCTGGCATACTTAGACAAAGCTTCGAACTCTGAGATATACTCAAGAACAGGCCTCCCTCCTTGCTTGAGTTCTACAAACCTCTTGAACAAAGCAGACTTCTGAACAGTGGAGATGAACTTGGCCTCAAATCTAACTTGGAATTGCTCCCAAGTAATCTCCTCTTCTGGGGTATCTATAGTGATAGAATTCCACCAATCAGCAGCTCTCCCCTGAAGCTGTCTCGATGCCAACTTTCTCTTGGTTGCATCATCAATCCCTAGATCACCAAAGATTCTTCGACAAGAATCAATCCATCTCTGTACCTCAATAGTCGATTCTGTCCCCAAGAAAGCTTTTCCTCCGAGAGAAGTATAATCCTTACAAAGCTTGGCAAAATCCACCGGCCTTGGAGCTTGGACTTGAACTCCCACATCCACAGAAGATCCTGAAGCTGGTACCCTTCTCATGATGGAAGTCATCATAGCTTCAAACATAGCTCCATAATCAACCGCTTCCCTAGCAGCTCGACTATCCCTCGCAGCTTGTCTCTCACTCCGACTCATCCTTAATATCTGCAAATAAGAATGATTAGAACACCTTAAGAAACAACTGCATAAGGAGTTCAAATCCTTCTAAGCTACTATATCATATAAAGTAATCATCCATCAAAATACAATTACGTCTCTCTTACGTAGTTACGTCAGCGAGCGTTGGCTTAAATCGATTAACCAAAGCTCTGATACCAAATGTGACGACCGCCCATGACTCCCGCACCAAAACAAGGGAATAGTGCGCTGAAAGGTGTGCAAGGCAGCCATGGACGATAGTCAGGGTAAAATAAAATCGCAGAATCTCTATCGCAACTCACAGCGCATGGATAAAATACAATAGAGAAATATATAGTGAAGCCTCATAACAGAAAATCATCATATAACATCATAGTAGTTTCATACAAACATCTCAACAAATCCATACATCAAGACCTCACTACATAACACTCAATCAAACACAGCAGCGAATACCCAGTACATATAAGAAATAATATGCATAGCCTCCTGCTCGTCTTCGTCATCATCAACGTAGAGATCCAAGAACAGCACCTGCCACCTGCTACCTAGTCTGCCCATCCCAACATGGATGAACAGCCCAAGGTAATAAGAGGAGACATAAAACCTTGAGTCAGACAAAGTCTTAGTGAGCAGTAAATTAACTATCAAACATACCAAAAGAGCATAAGGGATAAAAGGAATAGGAACCAAACCATCCCACTCCACCTCTTCTTACAGTGATAGCCCCCAGACACACACTGAGGAGAAGCAAACATAACATAGCAGATAATTAAAGTAAAGCAATAATCACTCGAGTCAAGGGTGATGCTTTCCAAATACAAACCCCCAAGGCCTAAACCAAGATCAGATAAGCACCCAGAAAACACCACTCTTGAGGCCGAATGATAATACAACCAAACATCCATGACTCTGGCTATCACTGTTATCATTGCGATGATTCCACCGTTAGTTGAATGACCATCCGTCAAGGGCTAATGGTAACCCCGGTTCTAGCCATAACTCCGCACGTCGTCGCAGCCCGTGCCTAGGAATTTTCGCAACTACCCAGAGTACTAGCACGTCGTCGCAGCCCGTGCCTGGAACGTCGTCGCAGCCCGTTCCAACGTACTCTTGCTTTGAGCATGCTAGAACCTTCAACAACGATGAGATCTCAGCCTTCTAGTCATCCTCCTCGACGACTACTTCCATAATAGCTCAAGCGCCTCTCAAGCTAACCATTATCACCAACCCGGATCGCATCACCGAGTTATCAACATAACTTTGCACGTCGTCGCAGCCCGTGCTTGGAACGTCATCGTGACCCGTCCCATTTCAACATCAACTTTGCCTCATCGCATCACAACAAAGTCTCATCTCAATCTCATGCTTTGCCTTCTCGCATCATGGCAAAGTCCATCATCATCGAATCCATCCATATGAGCTTTCGCATCCGCTACATATGCTATAGGCAGCTTCCACCATTCAAGAGCCTTTCCACTTAGCTTTTGAATCATCTCGAACCATCTTGTTCCAAATCAACTACAAGCTAACTTGGAGCAATCAAATCTATCATACATTCACACAATCAATCATTAATACAACCAATCAAGCATTCAAACAAGATCTAACAAGCAATATCAAGTATAATGGCAATTTCGTAAATAAATGAGCAAAAGTCCAACATATGTGAAATCATGGTTTTTAGCATAGATCTATCAAATCTAAAACATGGGTTTTGTCTCTAATACTTGTTAAACTAACTTGCATAAGTAAACATCTTCAAAAACAATGAATCTAGATTTGGATCTAAGAAATATGCATGAAAACTCTAACTTTAACACCCAAACAAGCCACCAATCCGATATACTCCTTTGGATCCGTGTGAGAGATAACTACCACTCACCAAATCACCCAAACACCTCAAAATCTAAACACTTCAGATCTGGACAGCGAAGATCACGGCTTGATCCGGCGAAATCTCACTCAAAACGATGAAATCTAGCTCGAACGGATGAAGATCTTCAACTTTAGCACTTGGATCTTCGATCTTGATCTTCGATCTTGGATGGATGTTAGAATTAGATTGAAATGGAGAAAAGAAGATGAAGAAATGTTGTAGACAAGTCTTCAAAATAGCAGCACTTCGTCGCTTCAAAAACCGGTGCCAAAAAGTGAGAAGAACTCCACTATTTATAGGCTGAAATCCCCCCTAGCTCGGCTGCCGACTCATCCCCTAAGTCGTTCGCGACTTAGCCTTGCCGACTCATGACTCAACAAGCCTCTGCCGACTCAACTGCTGCCGACTCACTACACACACGGGTTAACACACGCGACTCATACACAGGCCGGCCTAACTACACAGCGTACTGACTCAAGACAACGACTCAAGAACCATGCCGACTTACGACTTAGTGCCGACCCAACCCCTGCCGACCTAAGTCCTAAACACATAAACCAAGCCTATACGAGACATGACCTAACGGTTTAGCCTTGCGGTCGACCTAACTCAAAACAAAGGTACCGACTCACGACTCAATGGGTCACTGCCGACTCAACATCTACCGACTCAACTCACTAAGTCGCTAACTCTTGAGTCGGTCACTATGCTAACTCGTCTATACTTCTTAGGTCGGCGAATCTCTTAGCTCGGACAACTTATGAGTCGGTCATAAAACCTTAAGCCAGCTATTATCTTAAGTCGGTCACCCTATAGGTCGGTCACTTCCTTAACCCACTAACAACCATAAGTCGGCAACTACCTATAAACCGTTGACCCTACTAACTCGGCTATCACGACCCAAGCCTTAGGTAGTCTATCCCTTAACTCGGCCATACGACTCAACCACCCATGAGTCGGCCCTCTATGAGTCGGCCACGACTCAAGACTCTAACCACTATCCCACTAAGTCGTGTACGACTTAGACCCTAGGCCCACTGAGTCGTTATCTCCTATATCTCCTTATCCCGTTAGCTTCCTTGCACACAGTTGACTCGTGCCCAAGCTAACTTGCTAACGACTCATAGTCTCTTACTCGAACACGACCCAAGTCTTAGTTAACTCGGTCACGACTTATCACTTAACGAATTAACTTCCTAAACGACTCAGGCTAGAGACAACATAAACAACACTAACAACCTGTTAATTCTACGATATATCGACACGTAAAATACGGGTCGTTACAGTAAAAAACTTCCTTGACCCGATTGAGGTTCGGATAGGATTTTTTGGGTATGAAACTATCCAGTGACCGCTGAAAGCGGTCATGGCTGTAGAACTCACAGATGCCTTCGTTTTGACTGGTTATGGCTCCCGTAACTCTAAACGAGCCAAGAGTTATGGCCCTCCGAAGAATCGATATCCACAGGGTGCAACATCTACGGTGCAAGGTGCAACATCCGTCCAAAATGACGAAACAGTGTCGTACGACCTTTAGAAATGAGTGCATGGATTTGAAACATTGCAGTACCATGGTGCACCACTCTCCAGTGATGATAAATCATAGACCAGCCACGGGGATCCCGTTTTACAGAAAAAATCCACGTGACGAAAAAACGAAGGGCAAAAACTTCCTTGACCCGATTGAGGTTCGGATAGGATTTTTTGGGGATGAAACTAACCAGTGACGGTTGAAAGCCGTCAAAGCTGTAGAACTCATAGATACCTTCGTTTTTACTGGTTATGGATCCCGTAACTCTAAACGAGCCAAGAGTTATGGCCCTCCGAATAATCGATATCCAAAGGGTGCAACATCTACGGCGCAAGGTGCAACATCCGTCCAAAATGACGAAACCGTGCCGTACGACCTTTAGAAATGGGTGCATGGGTTTGAAACGGTGCAGTACCATGGTGCACCACTCTCCAACGATGGTAAATCATAGACCAGCCGCGGGGATCCCGTTTTACAGAAAAAATCCACGTGATGAAAAAACGAAGGGTAAAAAACTTCCTTGACCCGATTGAGGTTCGGATAGGAATTTTTGGGTATGAAACTAACCAGTTGTAACGACCCGTATTTTACGTGTCATTATATCGTAAAATAGTTGCATTAAGCCGTTAGTATTGCTTTAAGTCGTTGATGTTGTTTGCACCAAAATTGGGCAAACACCCTTCGGAAGTTTTTGAAGAGATAGTAAATTAAGAACTTGAATTGGAAATAAGGACTATCTAACAAAAACTCCAAGTCACAGAAAAGTAAATTGCGCAGAAGACAAGGATTTAGAGTGGTTCGGCTATGCGCCTACGTCCACTATGAAGTTCTATCACTTTATTCCTCAATACTTGAAGATTACAAGTGTTTTTAAGCAAATTACAGCAGGAAATGGACTTAAATTCGAAATTAACAGCAAAGGTGGTAGTATGGAGTGATTCTGGCAGCGTTTAGGCTTATTCTTCTTCTCCAAATTCTCCGGTCCCTTTTCTTAATGACCAGGGGCTCTATTTATAGGTGTGGGAGACCAAAATCCCGCCTAAAACTCAGGGAGGCTGCCTGGCACGTGAGGGGGGCCCATAAGCCCGCGTTCTCGAAGTCCGTGCCCAGTTTAGGATCGATTCGAAGTGAACTTCGAATCGATCAGAAACGCATCCAATCGAGGCGAAATTTGGTGTGGACATTCTTCAACATGTAAGTAAGCTTCTGTGAAAATTTCATGGCATTTGGATCATGGGATTGAGAGATATGAT
Organism: Allium cepa; assembly: GCA_030765085.1. Classification (NCBI taxonomy): domain Eukaryota; kingdom Viridiplantae; phylum Streptophyta; class Magnoliopsida; order Asparagales; family Amaryllidaceae; genus Allium; species Allium cepa. The sequence goes on along the minus strand of CM060943.1, from coordinate 26,524,017 downwards.
CGATTCAAGATTGCGTCTTCGTATGCCCTGTTTGCTTCGACTCCACTCATTGATCCACTCGAACCAAACTGTTTTGAATCCATATGGTTCGAATCCATATGGTTCGAATCCATATGGTTCGAATCCATATGGTTTGAATCCATATGGTTCGAACCCATGGGTTCGAATCCATATGATTCGACTTCGTATGTTTCGAAACCCTATTTACGTATGCGAAGGCAGTGTGGATGGATTCGAAACCGATGGATGCGAGGCCGATGGAGTCAAAGTTGATGGATTCGAAGCATGCACTGGCTAATGGATTCGAGGCTAGGTGAAGTCGTCGGTTCGAAGCGTATCCCCCTCTGATGGATTCGAAGCTTAGATGGATACGAAGCAGTGATGGATTCGAAGACTCTGATGGACTCGAAGCCTCTGATGGATTCGAAACTTAGATGGATTAGAAAGGAGGCACGCCCCTGATGGATTCGAAGTAGGGCGTTTATGATGGATTCGAAGCAAGGCTTCTATGATGGGTTCGAACATGATGGGTTCGAAACAGATGGTTTCGAACATGGTGGGTTCGAACCGAGCCTTGTGCATTCTCTTAACTCGAATCCATCATAACTTGAGCATACGACCTCGGATTGACTTGAAATTTGAATTGGTGGCTTCTATGGTCTTTCTTGTTATGCCCTATCAATTGGGGCCCGATCCGGACTCGGACAGAATTCATCGATATCCATAGCGGAGTGAAGTGCGATCAATCTCTGAGGCGAACTGTCTTTTGTCTTTGACCAATCTTTTGGTATCACGGCTTTTGCCCAAAAAGCGGGATAACATTTTGCCCCCCAAAGTACGTCTTGTGGGAACATGACGTGCTTTGAATAGTCGCCATTTTATTCTGAAAATTATTGCTCTCTTTTCGTTGAAACTCATATGTCGTATTGCCGTAACCTTGCCTTGATATGGTTGATTGCTGTGTGATTGCGCTTGATCGTTGGCTGTCGTTGTTGCAACAGGGTGAATATTTGGTCCCTGTAAATGTTCAAAATCGAATGTTAGTTCGATATGTGTACACATTTATTAGCTCCGCCCTTATTAACGTCGTGCGTCCACGAGTCATGTCGGTTTTTGTTTGCTGCCGAATTCTGTCCCGATTTTCTCCTGAATCGATTTTAGATTCAAGTCAAAGTGTTGTTTATCGGTGGTTTTTGATGGATTCGAAGTTATGATTGTATGAATTGATGGCTTTCGAATCGATGTTGCCTCGTATCGATGCCGTTTTGCTGGATTCGAAGCTTAGAAGGGATTCGGAGCTGCGATGGATTCGATGTTGCCTCTGATGGATTCGAAGCTTAGGTGGATTCGAGGCAATGATGGATTCGAAGCCTCTGATGGATAAGAAGCTTAGATGGGTTCGAAGCTTCTGATGGATTCAAAACTTAGACGGATTCGAAGCTTCTAATGGATTCGAAGCTTCTATGGATTAGAAGCTTCTGATGGATTCGAAACTTCCGACGGATTCGAAACTTAGTTGGATTCGAAGCTTCTGATGGATTCGAAACTTAGATGGATTCGAAGCTTCTGATGGATTCGAAACTTCTGATGGATTCGAAACTTAGTTGGATTCGAAGCTTAGTTGGATTCGAAAGTGGTCGTTCGAATCGATGGGAGTCGAAGTGACACTAATCCCTTTTTGGAATCCATATAAATACACGAGGCTGACTCCATTTTCACTTTTTACTTTTTACCATTGCTTTAGCTGCTTCTTCGAATCGAGTTCCCATAGCCAAATCAAACAAGGGATTTCACGAATCGATCAAATTCCTTCAAGCTTCCATTTGTAACCAAACCAAATCAGGTAACCAAGGGGTCGATTCGAGTTGAGAATGATAGAAATTGGAACTCTTCGGCATTGGTTCAATCCCTTCTTCTGGAAATTTTGGAGAGTGGTGAGATTTGAACGACGTAGGTCGACTCCATGGAACTGAGGAATGCAAACATTTGAGTCGTATCGATCAAAGTGCTGTCTTTCACTATCTTCGCATCGATCCAGGGGTGAGCGATTCGAGTTGGCTTTGAGTGTGTAGCTTCGAATCGATGATTGCAGGAGAACAAGAAAAAAGACTTGCGGTGATCGATTCGAAACGGCGACATTCTGATCGATTCGAAGGCGCTCACTACTGATCGATTCGAAGCAATGATACGTGCATCGATTCGAAGGGGTTCAATTCCGATCGATTCGAAGTCAGATGAAACTCCATCGATTCGAACCGCCCTTGATGGATTCAAAAGGAGTTCGACTTCGACCGATTCGAAGTAAGGTGGGATTCCATGGGTTCGAACTGCTCTTGATGGATTCGAAGGAGTTCGTCTTCGATCAGTTCGAAGTTAGGTGGGGTTTCATGGGTTCGAACTGCTCCTCCGTTCCCAGGTTTCATCGAGTCGGACTACGTGGCATTGAGGCGCGCCGATTCGAAGTTCATCAATCCGACTTGTGTCGAATCGAGTCGATCGATTCGAACGTTCTTGCTTCTGGAACTTCCACTCCTTCGATTTGTTCCAACCTCCGAACTACGACCAACTTTAAATCGGACTCTGACGAACTTACTAGATTTTTAGCATACTTGATTCCGACGAGCTTCGGCCTTGCATGACTAAAGTTGACCTGACCTGTCTTTTTTGGAGCTCGTCGATGGCACCATAACTCAAACACATATAACGAATTCATACTTGAATTGGCCAGTAGTATTGGAGTGACGTGAAAGTGACGGTCAACGATGATGGTCGTTTTCGTTTTCTGATTCCAAAGTTTTGTCGTTCGGACTCCGCGTTCCAATCTTGTAAAATTTGCTTTAGTTATGCACTTGCACTGCACGACACATTCATATACTTCACACCGGGGAATATACGGGTTTTCTTTGTATTTGACGCTGCCTTCTCGTGAGTTAGTTGATTATGGAGTCTTCGGGTTCTGAACAACAAGAGTTACAGAGCTTGCTTCATCCAGTGCTAGAAATTCCAGAGATCCTTCCTGAAGTAATAGATCCTGCTCCGGATGAATTGCCGGAGGCCTTACTTATCGAGGATCCCATAGACTCCGTCCGATCCAATATTTCTGGAGCATTATTGGGTCGGATATGTTCGAAACATAACTTATCCCTGGATGACGTTTTGCTTCCTGGAGTTGATGATAGACCTCATAATCCGCCCGAGGGTTACACTGCTTTCTATCGCCATGCCTGTGCGGCTGGAACCCTTCCTCCGTTTAATCAATATATCAGGGAGATGCTATCGTTTATTGGAATCGCTCCCGCACAACTTCACCCCAACGGCCACGCGTTGCTGAACAGTGTTTTCATTTTATTCATGGACTGCCTTTTTCGTCTGCCTAGGCCAGCTGAGATTAGACATATATTCAATTTCAAGAGCAGGGGTGATAGTCCGTCTTTCACCTTTCTGGAAGCAGTTAGAAACTGCCAGGTTGTGACGGGAGCCTGGACCAGACTTAGTTACTTTAAGAATGAATGGTTTTTTGTCCGATGCCCCACAGGATTCGCTAGGCGATGGCTGTCCAGACGTGAGTGCCGTAAAATATGTAAGCCTTCTTTAATAGTTATTGTCGACACTCGAACTGACATCTGGCGTTTTTCTTACAGCTATCATATCAAGGCCAAACGGCGGTTAATACATAAACGTCATCCGAAGTTTACAAGAGATTCCAAGTGATTTGCGGCACATTTACTCGGTCTTAACTGATGATAACTTAAGGATGCTGGGTTTAATTGAGACGAACCAGAGTATTGTCGTTGAGGGGTTGGTGAAATCGGCTCCGAGGGCAAAGAAGAAAACCGGTGTAGCGATAAGAGAAATGAGCGATGATGAGAGGACGCCTACTGACACCGGACTAGCGGCTGACTTTCCCCAAGCAGGAAAAAAGCGGAAAGGCAAGGCTGTTGTTCCTAAATTTAAGAGACGGAAGTCTGTAATCGTGTCTCGCTTGATCCCTGGAATTATTTCTTCTGACTCCGCTCTTTGTCAACCAGGAAACATTTTCATAGGACTGGATGACGTTCCCATCCCGGAATGCGTTTCTCTTTATCACGAGTCCGGGTTGGTTGAGCTCCGGGAAGCGTTAGATATAAGCGAGCTTTTACCCTTTAGTGCAGCCGATACTTCTGGTTGGTCAGGGACTTTGCACATTTGCATACACTTTCATGACACTACATGACTGCTTCACTTGCCATATCGATTTTGCCTGGTACTTAACCGAACTGCATCTCTTTTCCAGGTAATATGGCTGGCCGTCAGACCACATTGGACAAACTCCGGAGAGTGCATCACCCCTCAACCTATTATGAATCTCGGCGTGGAGGCCCCGATCGCGATCGCGACCGAAGGCAATATGGCCAGGAGTATCATGCAAAGGATCGTCACCGTGGTTACTCTAGCCAGGAATGATCAGATAGAGATCGTAGACATCGCTCCCCATCTCGATCTCCTCCGCCCTCCCGAAGTCAAGTCCAAGTATCCGAGTCTTTGCGACATCAATCATCTTCGCAAGTTTCGAGGCTCGAGCCACATCGTCCTCGAACTGAGGTTGCAACGTCTACGTCTGCGGAGGAGACCTTTATTGAGTCTTCTGGCGAAGGGGCCATCAGGCTTGCTCAATTGAGGAAAGATTTCCCAGAGATCTGCTTTGATTCTTGTATTTTTCCTCCCAATCTCAAAAGAATTCCCGATGATGCCGCGACCACGGCGCTCAGCTACACTCGTGACTTTTTTGCTCAGTACAAAGAATGGTACAAAGCGGCTGTGAAGGCTTCCAAAGCTGCCTTCGATCGGGCCCAAATCATCGAGAAGCTGGAAGCCGACTTGGCTCAAAAGAGTCGCATTGTCAACATACTCCAATCTGAGGCGGAATCTTCCCGCAAGGCCGAGGTCGAGTCTTTAAAGAAGGTTGATGAGACATTGGCTGAGATGGCGAAAATGCAACAGGCACATTGTACTTTAGTTGAAGACTTAGGCCACCGATACAAGAATGTTGAAACTGAGCGGGATGCGGCAGTCAAGGAACTAGAGGAGCTAAAGGCTAAGTTTGCTGATATGAATAAAGAAAAGGACGACGCGAACGTGGCTGCGCAAGAAGCGTGTGAGCAGGCTGTATCTTTCCGAGCTGAGCGCGATGCGGCAATTGCAAGGGTTAAGGAGGTTTAATCGGAGGTGGAGGAGAGAGTCCAAGCAGAGAGGTTCAAGATGGAGGCCGAATTCGACGATCTCTTGGACACATATAATGCCAATGTATTGGAGCATAGAAACCTCTTCTGGCTAGGGGATTACTCGATGCCTCTCTACAATGCTTGGAAGAAATTGGTGGAAAACAAGAGGATGTCTTATCCGGATTCGGTATTAGATGAGTTTGAGCTTGAGTCACGTCTGCTCAGCGAGGATGAGAGGAGGACCCTTCATGAACCAATCATTTCTGTTGAAAAAGAAAGACTTGGCGTCCATCAAATGGAGGTTGGCGAAGGTTCGGGTATTGTGCACCATAGCGAGAATACTGAAGTCCCTGTTTCGACTTCATCCGAAGCTGTTGCTGTGGTTGATCCACAAGCTATTCCAGCCTACAATCCGGACCAACCGGAACTGTCTTCGGTCAAGACTTTCGTCCCCGAGCTTGCTCAAGCTCCAAGGCAAGGTAAAGTAGGTACTTTGATCATTCTCCTTATGTTTTAGAGCGTTGATTTTCGAGGGGATTTCCTGGTCTGATAGCTCTTATTCCTGTTGTTCAGTGACCGAGGGTGCCGCACCCGTACCCCCTGTTCTTTCGGCTTTATATCCCACACATGGAGTTGTGGTCACTGAGGCGATCTCAACCGCTGCCATGGTTGGTGACATAGGAGAGGGGGGATCGATGTCATTCGACGTTCAAATGTTTGAAGAGCTATTTGGTCACCCTCTTGATCCCATGCCTGACCTCTCTTTTGCGACGAGCGGAGCTGCTCCAGTATCTAGTTCGATTGTGACGACCACTGGCGTACCTAGCGCAGCTCAACTGTCTCGAGAGGAGGAGATTTTAGCAGAGATAAGTGCCGAGATGGCCAAGACAGTGACAGTTGGTCCCGGTGGTGACGCCGTTCCCTCAAGCTTATCTTCTCTAATGATGATTTCTCCTGGTGGCACGGTAACCGTCTCAAGTGTTGCTGAACAAGTATCTGTTACTGCTCCCATGCCTTCGGTTCGCCCTCATAAAAGGATCTCCATCCCTTCCAGTTCTGAGGAAGATGTCGATATTATGCCAGACCCGGAGGACGTTCCCAAGAAAGGCAAAAAGTCTCGCAGGAAGCCAGGCAGTGGGTCTACCGGCTCGACTCCGAGGAAGAAGCACTGGAGGAAGAAAGAGTGAGCTTCTTGAACAGCAATTCTTCTATCTTTTCTCTTGTTCTTTTTGGGCCATGTGTATGTGTGGATTCGGCCTCCACTTAATCGAAACATCTATACTTGCTATGTAATCAAACCTGTTTTTGTTGGCTGATGAAATGGAAAATTATTCGTTTCTTTTTACTTAAATGGTTTGCAGTATTTGTTTTCTATCTGCTCAGTATTTATATAGCTTCGTGTCGTGATTTAAGGAATGTGTCGAATTTTGAATATATTATCGCTTAAGCCAGTGATTAACACCCAGCTTTTTGCCCCTTAGTTGCGGGGAATCGTACTTATATTCTGGCGGCTGAATGCGTTTATTGCAAATCTTGGGCACATGCCCCCCTTTTGGGGACTTATGACAATTTGAGATCGATAATCTGTCCGGCATTCTAGGAATCTGAGAGTTACCGGTGTTTGGAACACGGTTCACGCTGTGGGAACTTGGAATTGATATTTATACTCCACTTCACGCTATGGGAATTGGGAGTTGATGATGACATCTCGGCCCGCATTTCGTGAACTTCGAATTGTTGTTTGTACTTCGATTCGCGCTTCGGGAATCTGGATTAGATGTTTATACTCCAATTCGCACTCTGGGAAGTTGGAGTCCGTTCGCACTCTGGGAACGAATTATGGGTTGTTTATACTCCATTTTACGCTGTGGGAAGTTGGAGTTAGCCGATAAGTGGTCAGTCACACCTATTTCGGCTTTTTAGGAATTCGTTCACACTCTGGGAATGACTGATTTGATGTTTATACTCCAATTCGTACTCTGGGAAGTTGGAGTCCGTTCGCACTCCGGGAACGAATTATGGAATGTTTATACTCCAATTCACACTCTGGGAAGTTGGAGTCCGTTCGCACTCCGGGAACGAATTATGGAATGTTTATACTCCAATTTCACACTCTGGGAAGTCGGAGTCCGTTCGCACTCCGGGAACGAATTATGGAATGTTTATACTCCAATTTCACACTCTGGGAAGTCGGAGTCCGTTCGCACTCCGGGAACGAATTATGGAATGTTTATACTCCAATTCATATTCTGAGAATTCGGAGTTAGCAGAAGGATTGTCGTGTATCAATCCCTGTGAATGTTGGTACTGTGTTTTGCCCCCGAGCTCGGGTCTCATTTAGTGAGTGACCGGTCGTATCACAGTTACTCCCTATTTGAATAAATCCCATCGTGCGATGGAATTTAGCTCTTCATGCAACGTGATATTATGTGTTATTTTCAGTGAATAATAACTTTTGGCTCGAAGAGATGGCATTTTATTGCTGAAACGAAAGAAACATGGCAAAATCAGTTGCCTTATTACAAGTTCAAATTTCAAAATGCAAAAACAAAATGCTAAGGAAGAAATTGATAAAAAATAGATAAGTAAAGCCTGTCAGATGTAGTAGTGACGGAGGCTTCCGCTATTCCAGGCTCTTGGTAAAGTGAGACCATCAACGGTTGATAACTTGAATGTGCCATCTCTGAGCTTCTGTGAAATCATATACGGCCCTTCCCAATTTGGGTTTATTTGCGAAGGAACCGGATAAATTCTCTTGAGTACCAGGTCGCCGGGTTCAAAAGTTCATGGGCAGACCTTGGCGTTGTACATTCGAGCGACTCGACCTCGATATGCAGCTGCCCTCACATCGGCTTCTTCACGCTTCTCATCTAGCAGATCTAGGGATTCAGCAAGTAGTATAGCATTCGTTTTCGGGTCGTAGTATGTCACACGGTGAGAGTGAACTTCCATTTCGACTGGAATAACTGCTTCAGAGCCATAGGATAGAGAAAAAGGGGTGTGTCCGGTCGCAGTTTTGTGAGTCGTTCTGTACGCCCACAGAGCCATTGGTAGTTCGTCAACCCATTTGCCCCCGGCTTTCTCCAATCTTTTCTTCAATATAGACTTGATAACCTTATTGACGGCCTCGACCTGACCATTCGCTTGGGGGTGCGCTACTGCTGAGAATCTCTTATGGATGTGAAATCGCAGACTGAAGTCCTTGAATTCAGTACTGTCGAATTGGGCTCCATTATCGGTGATAATAGTATGCGGGAGACCAAACCGACAGATGATGTTGCGTACCACGAAGTTGATCACTTTTTTTGTTGTAATCGTTGCAAGGCGCTCAGCCTCAGCCCATTTGGTGAAGTAATCAACCGCAACTATGGCGTACTTTGCTCCCCCTTTAGCTAAAGGAAATGCACCGATTATATCCATCCCCCACATTGCAAATGGCCACGGACTGACCATTTGGGTTATTTCAAAAGGCGGGGCTCTAGGGACCCGAGCGTGTCTCTAGCATTTATCACATCTTTTGGCATAATCCATAGCATTGCGGTTAACAGTAGGCCAATAATATCCGTATCGAAGTATTTTCTTGGCAAGCGCTTGCCCCCCAGTGTGATCGCCACATTCTCCTTCGTGCACCTCACGCAACACTCGCTTGATTTCGTCATGCGCGATACACCGGAGAAGAGGAACAGAGTATCCTCTTCGATACATAACTCCGTTTTGAATGACAAATCATGACACCTTTCAAAGAATCTGTCTTCTTTCACTTCGCCGTTCAGGCAGTGTGCCATGCTCAATGTAATCTTGGTAGGGAGTCATCCATGATTCCTTCTCGGAGGTAGCTTCAAATGTGAATTCGTTCTCCGTTCGATCAATGCTTGGATAGGATAATGTCTCGACGGGGACGAGTCCCAAGTGTTGAGCTTCCCCTGTACTTGCCGACTTTGCCAATGAATCGGCTTTCTGATTGTGCTCTCGGGGTATGTAGAAAATGGTATAATAATCAAACTGATCTAGTATTTCTCGGACCCGGGCTAGATAAGCGGCTAGTCTTCGATCCTTGGCCTGATATTCACCCCGAACTTGGCATACCACCAACTTAGAATCGCAGTAGATCTCCACAGCGATAATTCTCAGGTCTCGGGCCAACTTCAACCCGGCGAGCAAGGCTTCGTATTCAGCTTCGTTGTTGGTTGCCCGGAAATCAAACTTTAAGGCGTAGCAGATGGATCGGCCCTCGGGAGTGTCAAGCACAATCCCTGCGCCCGAGCACCTATCGTTGGATGCGCCATCAGTGTATAGCTTCCATATATATTCGGGGGAGTCACTAGTTTCAGGTAAGTCTTCAGGAACAGTGAATTCGGCAATGAAATCTGCTAAGACTTGACCGTGTATGGCTCTCCTTGGAACATATGCGATGTCGAATTGACTCAGCTCAATGTTCCACTTTAGTAACCTGCCAGACGTCTCAGGTCGTGTGAGGACCTGTCGTAGCGGTTGGTCGGTGTACACAATGATAGGGTGAGCCTGAAAATATGGACGGAGCTTCCTCGCGGCGACGACTAGGCAGTATGCCAACTTTTCTAGCCTTGGATAATTTCTCTCGGCCCCGGTTAATCGTTTACTGACATAATAGACTGGTTTCTGTGTTCGGTCTTCCTCTCGAACCAATGCAGCACTAATAGCGTTTTCAGATACAGCCAGATAAAGGTATAATTGTTCGTGATCAATAGGTTTTGAAAGAATCGGTGGTGTGGAAAGATGCTGGATTAGCGATTGAAACGCGCCTTCACATTCCGTAGTCCATTTGAAGTTTCGTCTCCCCTTTCGGATCAGATCGAAAAAGGGTATGCATTTATCCGTTGATTTCGAGATGAACCTGCTCAGCGCTGCAACCTTCCCATTGAGACTCTGAACCTGTTTTATGGTCCTCGGGGTTTGAAGATTCCTAATTGCCCAGATCTTCTCGGGGTTGGCCTCTATTCCCCGGGCGTTGACGATGAACCCGAGGAACTTTCCGGAAGCAACCCCAAAATGACATTTTAACGGATTTAGCTTCATCCCATATCTCCGGAGGACATTGAACATTGACTCCAAGTCCTTGACATGATCAGTGGAGTATCGTGATTTTACCAACATGTCATCCACATAGACCTCTATGGTTTTCCCGATCTGGTCGGCAAACATTCGGTTGACTAAGCGTTGGTAAGTTGCTCCGGCATTCTTTAAACCAAAAGGCATGACCATGTAGCAGTATAGTCCTAGGTCAGTTACGAAGCTTGTATGTTCTTGATCGGGCACATGCATGGGTATCTGATTGTACCCAGAGTAAGCATCCATGAAAGATAATAATTCATGTCCGGCCGCCGAATTCACAAGTTGATCGATTCGAGGAAGTGGAAAACTGTCTTTTGGACAAGCCTTATTTAAGTCGGAGTAGTCGATGCACGTTCTCCATTTTCCATTTGGTTTTCGGACAAGTACAGGATTGGATACCCACTCCGGGTACAAAGCATCTCGGATAAACCCATTCGTCTTTAACTTATCGACTTCTTCTTTGAGGGCGGCAGATCTCTCTGAATCCATACCGCGTCTCTTTTGCTTGACAGGGATGTACCGCGGGTCAATATTTAAGGTGTGGCTCGCGATGTCCGATGAGATTCCACACATATCGGAGTGCGTCCAGGCGAATACGTCTAGATTCGCTTGGAGAAATTCGACCAATTCCTGTTGTGCTTGCAGGTTTAGCTGAGACCCAATTTTCAATGTTTTCGAATCGTTATTATCAATTGGAACATCGATCGTCAGCTCGGCTGGGGAAGCTTGACTTTCTTTGGATTCATCATTATCTTCAGTGTCTCGAGGGTCAAGATCCTTCTGGAATTGGTCGTGGTGCCCGGCCCGAGGCCCAGGCGCTAATTGTCAATCATTGGCAAAGCGGACGCGGAGAGATTCCCCCACGCCCTTTCCTTTCTCCCTCCTTTGTGCTTCTCGTAGTTCAGCAACATAACAGGCTCTCCCGGCAGCCTGGTCCCCTTGAATGACCCCAATCCCGTGGTCAGTAGGGAAATTTAGAGTCAAACACCACGGGGCAATTGCTGCCCTAAATTCTGCAAGGGCTGGTCGGCCCAAAAAGGCATTATAGGGTGAATGGATATCCAGGACAACAAACTGTAACATTCGGACTCTACGGCGTTCTCCGTTTCCCAATTCTACTGGCAATTCCACCATCCCGGTGGGTATATTAGCACTTCCATCGAAGCCGTGGATCCTACATTGACAAGGCTCTAGATCTTTAGCTTCCATCTTTATCTGATCATATGCCCTTTTAAACAAGATGTTTACTGAGCTTCCACTGTCTACCAGTATCCTCTTCATCCAAGCAGGACCAACCTGGGCGGATATGACTAGTGGGTCTATGGTCGGGGCTTCGACTTTGTCAGCATCTCGGTTTCTAAATGCGATGTCATCCGCCATCGTCTTCTGTTGCTTAGCCGGAGCTCCTTCATCAAGTGTACCGCAGCTTTCAAAACTTACGTGCCTGATCGAATTGGCGTATGATTCCATTTCCCTCCAACTTCGATCCGCTGGATGAGGGCCACCACTGACTGTATTTATGACCAACCTTCCTCTTGTACGAGCGTGCTCTTCCTGTCTTTCTTGGTTCTGTGCACGATTTTGGTTTGACGGGCCCACACCACCGGCTTGCGGTGCCCGCACAAATTGATCCAACTTCCTCTCTCTGATCAGTTTTTCAATAAGGTCTTGCAGATGCCTGCAGTCATTGGTGTTATGTCCATAGCTTTCGTGAAATCTACAAAACTTCCCCGTTTGGATCTGTTTCTCCGATGATGGCTTCGGAGTCGGCTTCTTATATTGCATCGCATTACAGGTTTGTAGATATACGTTTTCCAACGTCGTATTCAGTGGTGTATAGCTTTCAAACATTTGCGCCCTACGTCGCGGGCCACAATTCTGATCCTGCTTCTTACTCCTATTATCGCCGTTCCTTGGCTGGGTTTGCTTGTTCTGAATATTCAACTGCACTCTTCCTGAGCCATCTCATGACTGTTTAACCGCCACATTGCTTTGAACCCCTTCATTGCTGGGTTTCGCATCGTCCTGCTTCCTAGATTGTTTCGCATCCTCACGCCTCAGGAATTGGGCGGCTTTGGAATAGAAACGATCCAACGACGCGGGAGGTTTTCCAGCTAGCCAGTTTCCAAAATCAGAGTCGGGGTCAATCCCCTTAGTCAGTGCCATCAAGATTGAATTATCATTGGGGTTAGTAATTTCTGCGCAGGCGGCGTTGAATCTCTCCAGGTATCGCCTGAGTGTCTCCCCAGGGGCTTGAGTGACACTAGATAAAGTGTTTACGTCCTTAGGCCTGGCGATGTGCATACGGAATTGTTCGATAAATTTGGTTGCCAATTGGTCAAACGAGGAGATAGACCGTGGTGGTAATCGTGTAAACCACACTGTCGCAATCCCCCCCAAGGAAATAGGAAAACTACGGCACTTTACTGCATCATCGGCTCTGGCAGCAGTCATTGACCATTCGTACTTTAGAATATGCTGGCTGGGGTCGGAGTTTCATTCATACATGGGCAAAGCCGGCATTCTGAATCGCCGGGTAGGCTCAGCATACAATATGTCATCAGTGAACGGGGTGTGACTTCGAGAGATCCCCCAATCGTCATTTGTTAAACCTTGACTTTCGCGAACCATTTGGCGGACCATAGCTGAGAGATCAGGCGTTGCCGTATTCGAAGGGTGTCGAGCCAAAGTGTGGTCGGGTTCCACAGTGCGAGGTGGGATCGGGCGCTGTCGACGATCCGAATCTCGCCTCCTTGGTTCGACGTCTTCTGGGACATTCGGTCCTGGGACACGTTCCTGTGGGTGGTAGTTTGGACTGGAGTGATTTCGGGTGTCAACTCCTGTGTCAACTGCGGTGACTTGGTTATCTGAAGTGTGCTGTGGAACAGTGCCTCCTCGAGAGGAAGGTCCCGTATGAAAACTGGCAGAGGGGCCAACTCTTATTTGCCCAACGGTTAACGTTTGCCGGAGACCAGAAGCATGCGCATGACTTCCGTCTAGCCTGGGGCGCGTAGATCTGCCGTCATAGTCGGATGAGGCAGAGCTTTCCGTGGAAGAATGCGGAGCGTGGTCCCTCTTTGATCTCCTTCGCCCTTGACGGTTTAGTCGGTTAGCCAATTCAGCATTGACACGTAGCTGCTCAGTTAGCTGTTGTCGGCTTTGAGTTAATTCCTGGAGTAATGTTTGGAACTCCTGTCTTGTAACCGGACCCGACTGATCCGTTTGCCCAGCGGCATCCTGATTGGCTGACTGTAGCTGTGCGGGATTCTGCCTATCCCGACCTTGTTGGTTACCAACGTTGGAAGTGGTTCTCGTACTAACCATCCTGAAGGTTGGATTCCTGTCCTAGATTTTGAGCAAATCTGAAAAGAATGGAAGGAATCTGAATTTGAAGTCCGGATCTCCCTCTTAGATTTATGCAATCCGGTATCGAAGATAAATCCACGGAGCAGGAGAAAGAACTGGTTCTTTTTCTCTCTCAATGAAAGCACCAAAATGTTTGCACCAAAATTGGGCAAACACCCTTCGGATGTTTTTGAAAAGATAGTAAATTAAGAATTTGAATTGGAAATAAGGACTATCTAACAAAAACTCCAAGTAACAGAAAAGTAAATTGCGCAGAAGACAAGGATTTAGAGTGGTTCGGCTATGCGCCTACGTCCACTATGAAGTTCTATCACTTTATTCCTTAACACTTGAAGATTACAAGTGTTTTTAAGCAAATTACAGCAGGAAATGGACTTAAATTCGAAATTAACAGCAAAGGAGGTAGTATGGAGTGATTCTGGCAGTGTTTAGGCTTATTCTTCTTCTCCAAATTCTCCGGTCCCTTTTCTGAATGACCAGGGGCTCTATTTATAGGTGTGGGAGACCAAAATCCTGCCTAAAACTCAGGGAGGCTGCCTGGCACGTGAGAGGGGCCCATAAGCCCGCGTTCTCAAAGTCCGTGCCCAGTTTAGGATCGATTCGAAGTGAACTTCGAATCGATCAAAAACGCATCCAATCGAGGCGAAATTTGGTGTGGACATTCTTCAACATGTATGTAAGCTTCTGTGAAAATTTCATGGCATTTGGATCATGGGATTGAGAGATATGATCGATTCAAGATTGCTTCTTCGTATGCTCTGTTTGCTTCGACTCCACTCATTGATCCATTCGAACCCAACTGTGTCGAATCCATATGGTTCGAATCCATATGGTTCGAATCCATATGGTTCGAATCCATATGGTTCGAACCCATGGGTTCGAATCCATATGATTCGACTTCGTATGTTTCGAAACCCTGTTTACGTATGCGAAGGCAGTGTGGATGGATTCGAAACCGATGGATGCGAGGCCGATGGAGTCGAAGTTGATGGATTCGAAGCATGCACTGGCTGATGGATTCGAGGCTAGGTGAAGTCGTCGGTTCGAAGCGTATCCCCCTCTGATGGATTCAAAGCTTAGATGGATACGAAGCAGTGATGGATTCGAAGACTCTGATGGACTCGAAGCCTCTGATGGATTCGAAACTTAGATGGATTCGAAAGGAGGTACGCCCCTGATGGATTCGAAGTAGGGCGTTTATGATGGATTCGAAGCAAGGCTTCTATGATGGGTTCGAACATGATGGGTTCGAAACAGATGGTTTCGAACATGGTGGGTTCGAACCGAGCCTTGTGCATTCTCTTAACTCGAATCCATCATAACTTGAGCATACGACCTCGGATTGACTTGAAATTTGAATTGCTGGCTTCTATGGTCTTTCTTGTTATGCCCTATCAATTGTGGCCCGATCCGAACTCGGACAGAATTCATCGATATCCATAGCGGAGTGAAGTGCGATCAATCTCTGAGGCGAACTGTCTTTTGTCTTTGACCAATCTTTTGGTATCACGGCTTTTGCCCAAAAAGCGGGATAACAGATGTTGTTAAGTCGTTTAGAGTATGAGTCGACCAAAGTTTAAGTCGTTCAGAGTTGAGTCATACGGAGGCATGAGTCGTGACCGACTTAGTGGTGTTGAGCGACTCATGGTAGTGGCCGACTTAAGATAGATAGCGACTTAAGGAAGGTGGCCGAGTTAAGGAAGCTAGTGGTAGTAGTTACGGCTTATAGGATTTGGAGCGACTTAAGGTGTTGCCGAGTTAAGGTGTGGCTGACTTAAGGTGGTAGGCGAGTTAGTGGGTTGGACCGACTCATAGGGTGACTGACCTAAGGAGGCCACGACTTACGGGTTAGCGAGTTAGAGAAGGTAGCGACCTAGTGGCTATGCCGTGTTATAGTTAGGCTGTGTGGTTAGTTAAGTCGTAACCGACTTATAAGGGGGGGCATACGAGATAATACTTAGGTCGGTTGGTAGTTGAGTCGGTTGGTAGTTGAGTCGTCCAGATGACTTAGTGTTGAGTCGTTGGGTCGGTTTAGTGTTAGGTTGGCAGGGGACTAGGTCGTGTGACCCTGTGTAGTGTTAGGTCGCGTGCATGTTTTGGGTCGCGTATTGGCTTAGGTCGTTAAGTCGTGAGTGGGCAACTTAGTTAAGTCGCTAGGCCTTATTAGTTAGGTCGTTGAGTTGGCAGGGGCTTGAGTCGTGGGTCTTAGGTCATGGACGACTTAGGGGATATGTCGGCGTCGACTCAAGGGGCGGCGACTCATGGGTTTTTCATCCTATAAATAGAGGGGTTTGGCTCACTTTTTGGCACCGGATTTTGAAGCAACGAAGTGCTGCCATTTTGAGAGCTCGACTACAACACTTCTTCATCTTCTTTTCTCCTCTCTAATCTAGTGATTCCTTCCATCTAGATTGAAGATCAAATCGAAGATCCAAGAGCCAAAGTTGAAGATCATCATCCAACAAAGAGAGATTTCATCGTTTGAAGCGAGATTTTGCCGGATCAAGCTTTGTTCTTCGCTGTCCAGATCTGGAGATAGTTGATTTTGAGGTGTTTAGGTGATTTAGTGAGTGGTAGTTATCTCTCACACGGACCCAAAGGAGTATATTGGATCGGTGGCTTGTTTATGTGTTAATGAGAGTGATTTCGTGCATTTTTCTTAAGTCTACATGTAGATCTATTTTTCATGATGATTTGACACCTATTTTACTACATGATCACTTATGCAAGTTTATTCATCAAGTTGTAGAGATATTGTTCATGATTCATGCTTGTTTGATTGCATGTTAGATTTGGACTCTTTATTTACGAAATTGCCATTATTGTTGTAATTGCTTGTTTAGATCTTGTTTAAATAATTGATTACTTGGATTAATGTTTGATTTGATTGATTAGTTGATTGATAACTTGATTCGGTCAAGTTGGATGATGATGATTCAAAAGCTAAATGGAAAGGCTCTTGAATGGTGAAAGCTGCTTGTGGCATATGAAGCGGATGTTGAAGCTCATATGGATAGATTTGATGATGATGTTGAGATGGGACTTTGCTATGATGCGATGAAGCAAAGCATGATGTGAGAAAGCCTTGGTTTAATCCAGACGGGATCATCCCAAGCATGTTGATGACTCGATGATGCGATGCGAGTTGGTTGATAATGGTGGGCTCGAGAGGCGCTTGGGCTAGTATGAGAATAGTCGTCGAGGAGGATGACTAGGAGGCTTGGGTTTCATCGTTATTGAAGGTTCTAGCATGCTCAAAGCAAGAGTACGTTGGAACGGGCTGCGACGACGTTCCAAGCACGGGCTGCGACGACGTGCTAGTACTTTGGGTAGTTGCGAAAATTCCTAGGCACGGGCTGCGATGATGTGCGGAGTTATGTCTAGAACCGGGGTTTCCATTAGCCCTTGACGGATGAATAAAAGAATGAGATAGTCATTCAGTTAACGGTGAAATCGAGGCAATGTTAACAGTGATAGCCAGAGTCATGGATGTTTGATTGTACCATCATTCGGCCTCAAGAGCAGTGTTTTCTGGGTGCTTATCTGATCTTGGTTTAGGCCTTGGGGGTTTGTATTTGGAAAACATCGACCTTGACTCGAGTGATAACTACTTTACTTAAGTTGTCTGCTTTGCTATGCTTGTTTATGCTTAGTGGGTCTGGGGGCTATCACTGTAGAAAGAGGTGGAGTGGGATGGTTGGGTTCCAATTCCTTTTACCCTTTATACTCTTTTGGTATGTTTGATAGTTAATTTACTGCTCACTAAGACTGTTGTCTGACTCAAGGTTTTATGTTCAACTCTTATTACCTTGGGCTGTTCACCCATGTTGGGATGGGCAGACTAGGTAGCAGGTGACAGGTGCTGTTCTTTAGGATCTACGAAGTTGATGACGAAGACGAGCTGGAGGCTAGCATATTAGATTTCCTACTATATGTACTGGATGTTCCGCTGTTTGTTTGATACTCTGAGTGTTATGTAGTGAGGCTTGATGTATTGACTATTCAGATGATTGTATAAAACTATTTTGAGTTTATATGATTCTGTTCTATGGAGCTTCACTATGTATATTTTCTATTGTATTTTGTCCATGCGCTGTGAGTAATGCGATAGATTCCGCTGTTTTATTTTACCCTGACAATCGTCCATAGCTGCCTGGCACGCCTTTCAGCGCACTATTTCCTTGTTTTGGTGCAGGAGTCATGGGTGGTCGTCACATTTGGTATCAGAGCTTTGGTTAATCGATTTTAGCCAACGCTCGCTGACGTAACTACGTATGAGAGACGTAATTTTATTTTGATGGATGATTACTATATATAAAATATAGTAGTTTAGAGGAATTTGAACTCCTTATGCAGTTGTTTCTCAAGGTATTCTAAATCATTCCTTTTTGTAGATATTAAGGATGAGTCGAAGTGAGAGACAAGCTGCTAGGGAAAGCTGTGCTGCTGGGAGAGCTACTGACTATACTGCAATGTTCGAAGCTATGATGACTTCGATCATGAGAAGGATACCAGCCTCGGGGCCATCAGTAGATGTTGGAGTCCAAGTTCATGCTCCAAGACCAGTGGATTTTGCTAAGCTTTGCAAGGACTATACTTCTCTTGGAGGAAAGGTTTTCTTGGGAACGGAATCAACCATTGAAGTGCAAAGATGGATTGATGCTTGTAGAAGGATCTTTGGTGACTTGGGAATTGAGGATGCAACTAAGAGTAAGCTTGCATCAAGACAGCTTCAAGGGAGAGCTTCGGATTGGTGGAATTCTATCACCATTGATACTCCAGAGGAAGAGATTACTTGGGAGAAATTCCAAGATAGATTTGAAGCTAAGTTCATTTCTACGGCTCAGAAATCTGTCTTGTTTAAGAAGTTTATGGAGCTCAAGCAAGGTGGGAGACCAGTTCTTGAGTATGTTTCTGAGTTTGAAGCCTTGTCCAAGTATGCCAGATCGTATATTGATTCTCCCTATCAGAAGAATGAGAAGTTTGTGACAGGCTTGGACACTTATCTTGGGAGGCAGTTGGTGGATCATTTGGACGATTCATTTGAGAAGCTTGTGGAGAAAGCTCTCAGGAATGAGTGTGTTATCCCATTTTTTGGACAAAACTGGAATATCAATGTTGTGTGCATTCCCATCACGATCGGAACAAGGAGAAGCAGCCAGCAAGCCATACCAGAGCTCATTCGGCACTCATCTCATTCGGTGTTCCTCGGTTCATTCGGCATTCACAACCTAAGGTTCCATTCGGCCAAGTTCATTCGGCCTTCTCATCCGGTAGTACAAGACAAAGGTCGCATTCGGCACTCATGCAAGTTCATTCGGCATTCCCATTCGGTCACCGGACCACACTCATCCTACACCGAACGAACTCCACTCAACGCATGCTCCACCGGACCAACCTACCACCGGTCCAACCATTCTTCTCTCCAAGCTCCACGCCGAATGAAGCCTCGCCGAACCAGAAAGTCTCCACCGGACCAACCTACCACCGGTCCAACCATTCTTCTCTCCAAGCTCCACGCCGAATGAAGCCTCGCCGAACCAGAAAGTTGCCAGTCCAAACTGCATCTGCACAGGCCCACCAGCAGCTATAAGCATCCAAGACCTCTGCCCCCAGCCTCACTCTATAAATAGAGGGGCAGGGGTACAACAATGGCAGACAAGTTTGAGAGCTCAAGCCTGGAAGGAACTCTCAAACAACTTTAGATACTTGTAATCAAAGCTTTGTACTTGTAATCTGAAGGAAAAAAGGAGAATAACATATAAAGTGGACGTAGGCACGTTCTGGCCGAACCACTATAAATCTGTGTGTCTTTTACAGTTTAGTCCTTGCTTTTCATATATTTGCATAAATCACCTAAATCACTAAGAACATCGTAAAATCAATCAACTCATACGACTTTGGGTGTTTGCGGCCATTTTTTACGCAAACATTTTGGTGCTTTCATTGAGAGGAACCAGCTTCCGCTACACGGATAGAAGTTGAATTTGAAAATCTAAGAGTTCAGATCTAAGAGTTATGACGAGACAAACAAGTAGAAGACAAAGGCCAGAGAGAAGTGAAAACCAAGGAAGTCAAGAGGCTTCCTCAGGAGGGAATCAAACGTCGATCTTCATCACTAGGGATGAGATGGAGGCCATGATGAGAAGACAAGAAGAGATGATCCAGAACTTACTTCAACAAATAGGGCAAATTGGAGCACAAATCCAAGGAGCGGCTGGAATTCAGAACGGAGCAGGACCATCTGGCGCAGCACCAGAGCTAGGGGGCACTCACGCAGAGCATGTTGATCCAACCCCGGGAAGTGAGATGGGGGCATCCGAACCACCTGGTAGTAATAGAGGAATGAACGTTCAGCCAGGGATGCATACACATGGAAACTCCCGCGGACTTGGGGGGCAGGTCGAAGACAGTGAACGAGAACTACAGCTTGGAGACAATGACAGATTAGCGGAGATGGTTAGAAGAGCTATGAGAGGCGGTTTAGTAAACAAAGACTTGGAAGATGTAAACAGGAGTCCTTTTTCTTCTGCGATTAGGATGGCTAGAAATCCACCAGATTTTAAGTTACCATCATTGGACATGTACAACGGGAAAACGGACCCCACGGTCCATCTAACGAAGTATATAAGACATATGGAAGTGCTGGGGGCATCGGAGGAGGTTATGGCCCGGTGCTTTCCACTGTATTTGACGGACATTGCAGCATTATGGTTTAGGCAACTGGAGAGCGGCTCCATAGGAACATGGGCAAATTTAACTGAGAGATTCATGAGGCAATTCAGGGTTCATATTGCGAGACCGAAGAATGTGATGACTTTGGCAACCTTGAAACAGAAAACTGGAGAGACTTTGAGGAGCTTTCTAACGCGATTTAATGCGGCGGCAGCATCAGTGGATCGACCAGATCCATCTATGGTCATGATGGCAGCTGTATCTGGAATAGCTAGTAATACAGAGTTCAAGAATTCATTAACCAAGGATCCACCTATGAATCTGGGAGAGTTCTATCATGAGGCTGAAAAGTTTCTGCGTTTGGAAGATGCTAGTGCAGAAAGAGAGGAAGAAGATGACGTTTACACAATCAAGAGCGGAAACCCACCTGGAAAGGGTGCGGAGACTAGCAAAGGAAAAAGAAAAGCTGAGGATAATGATGACAGGACAAAGTGGCTACGAAGAGAGCCACAATTCACCACCTATTCAGAGCTGAATGAGAGTTTGGAACGGATTTATCAGGATACCAAGGGGCAGGTTCCGTATCGTAGACCAATGCGAAGGGATCCAACCTCTGACGAAAGAAAATCAGATAAGTTTTGTGCATTTCATGAATTGAATGGTCATAACACTAATAATTGTAGGCATTTGAAGGACGAGGTGGAAGGGCATATCAGGAACGGTATGCTCCTCCAATTTGTGAGAAGGCGAACTCCAGCAGTGGAGCAAGAACGACCACCCTCTACATCAGCTAGAGGTGACCCTGGATCGGGGCACCATTTGATTATCCATTGATTGCTTGATTAAAATAATGGTGAACAAGTCGTAAGCTTCCACTAACGCAATTAAATCATTTACACATGTACGAGATCGCGAACGGTCTCCAGGCATGCTCTGAATGATCATTGACTGCTTCGGAAGTGGGAACTTACACTTTGACATCTTTGCTTTGCTTTTGTTTCGATTTGAACATTTGAATTCTTCCTGTTTGGACATTTCTGCTGTAAGGTACTATTGCTTTAACATTAACAATTCCATGGAAAAATTATTTACTTGTATGCCCGTTGGATCGCGAACGGTCCACGAGCACCTATTGCATGGCAACGAACTGCCGAAGTCTTTGATTCGAAAATTCCCCCAAACAATGACTCCAACACTGATAATATTAAGTCCCCCCCGGGCACACTCATTCGCCTCGAACGGCACCCGACTTCGAACAGTCACAATTCGCCTCGAACGGCACCCGACTTCGAACAGTCACAATTCGCCTCGAACGGCACCCGACTTCGAACAGTCACAATTCGCCTCGAACGGCACCCGATCGCGAACGGTCACAACTCGCCTCGAACGGCACAACTCGCCTCGAACGGCACAACTCACCTTACCTCAAATGGCTCGATCGCGAACGGTCGTCATTTGAGGTCCGCCACCTGATCACTGCTTGTCACACCTTACCTCAAATGGCTTGATCGCGAACGGTCGTCATTTGAGGACCACCACTTGACCGCACACTGTCGCACCTTACCTCGAATGACTTGATCGCGAACGATCGTCATTTGAAGTTAGGCGCTTGACCCTGAACGGTCATATTTCATCACAAATGGCTCGGTCTCGAACGATCGACGCGTGGACTTACAGACTTGACCGCGCACTGTCGCACTTTACCTCGAATGACTTGATCACGAACGATCGTCATTTGAAGTTAAGCGTTTGACCTTGAACGGTCCACACTCGACCGCGCACTGTCGCACTTTACCTCGAATGACTCGATCCCGAACGGTCGTCATTTGAAGTAAAGCGCTTGACCTTGAACGGTCACATTTCACTGCAGATGACTCGATCCCGAACGATCGACGCATGGATTTACGCGCTTGACCGCGCAGGGTCGCACTTTCCCTCGAATGACTTGATCACGAACGACCGTCATTTGAAGTTAGGCGCTTGACCATGAACGGCCGCGCTTCATCCCCAAATAGCTCGATCCCGAACGGTCATCAGTTGGGGCCATATAAACTATCAAGTTCTTTGCAGGTTGATGATAGGATATGAACATCCAGCTCAGGGCATTACAAAACACGCCTTCCTACCGCAAGGCATATTTTGGGGGGCAAAGTGTTATCCCATTTTTTGGACAAAACTGGAATATCAATGTTGTGTGCATTCCCATCACGATCGGAACAAGGAGAAGCAGCCAGCAAGCCATACCAGAGCTCATTCGGCACTCATCTCATTCGGTGTTCCTCGGTTCATTCGGCATTCACAACCCAAGGTTCCATTCGGCCAAGTTCATTCGGCCTTCTCATCCGGTAGTACAAGACAAAGGTCGCATTCGGCACTCATGCAAGTTCATTCGGCATCCCCATTCGGTCACCGGACCACACTCATCCTACACCGAACGAACTCCACTCAACGCATGCTCCACCGGACCAACCTACCACCGGTCCAACCATTCTTCTCTCCAAGCTCCACGCCGAATGAAGCCTCGCCGAACCAGAAAGTCTCCACCGGACCAACCTACCACCGGTCCAACCATTCTTCTCTCCAAGCTCCACGCCGAATGAAGCCTCGCCGAACCAGAAAGTTGCCAGTCCAAACTGCATCTTCACAGGCCCACCAGCAGCTATAAGCATCCAAGACCTCTGCCCCCAGCCTCACTCTATAAATAGAGGGGCAGGGGTACAACAATGGCAGACAAGTTTGAGAGCTCAAGCCTGGAAGGAACTCTCAAACAACTTTAGATACTTGTAATCAAAGCTTTGTACTTGTAATCTGAAGGAAAAAAGGAGAATAACATATAAAGTGGACGTAGGCACGTTCTGGCCGAACCACTATAAATCTGTGTGTCTTTTACAGTTTAGTCCTTGCTTTTCATATATTTGCATAAATCACCTAAATCACTAAGAACATCGTAAAATCAATCAACTCATACGACTTTGGGTGTTTGCGGCCATTTTTTACGCAAACAGAGTGTCTGTTTCCCAAGGAAGGATCTATTGTTGCTATGACCAAGGAGCAAAGTGGAAACAAGAAGAGGAAGCAGCAGCAGCAGAAGGGTAAGGATGGCCAGAAGAAACCGAAGGGCGAAGTAATCTGCTACAATTGTCAGCAGAACGGTCATCTCTCCAGGGATTGCAAGAAACCCAGAGTGCCGGCAAAGTGTCACAACTGTGACAAACCAGGGCATTTCAAGAGGGATTGTCCGGAACCGAGGAAGGACAAGCAGATTGTGCAAGCTTATGCTTTAGGGGCTATTCCGTCGTCTTCGAAAGCTC
Organism: Allium cepa; assembly: GCA_030765085.1. Classification (NCBI taxonomy): domain Eukaryota; kingdom Viridiplantae; phylum Streptophyta; class Magnoliopsida; order Asparagales; family Amaryllidaceae; genus Allium; species Allium cepa. The sequence goes on along the minus strand of CM060943.1, from coordinate 26,500,373 downwards.
CTACCGCTAAAGAGAAGGGGAAGAATGTGGTGGTTCAAGGTACTCTTTCCATTTGTGGTATTCCAGTTAGAGTGTTGTTTGATACTGGAGCATCGCATTCTTTTGTTTGTAGTGAACTTATAGGCCGGTTGGGTTTGGAACCAGATATTGTTGAGAGACCATTGGTTGTGACTAATCCAGTTGGGGGTTCGTCTTGTTTGTGTATGATATGCCGTGGTCTAGTTGTGTCGAGTCATGATTGCTCTTTTGTTTGTGATTGCTTTGTTCTGAACTTTGCGGGGTTCGAAATTATTTTGGGTATGGACTGGCTTAGGAAGTGTGCGGCAAGGATTGATTGTGAGAGGCTGGAGGTGACAGTCGGGAATGTGGAAGGGCGAAAGGTTGTGATACGATGTAAGCATGAGGAAGGCGTCTTCATGAGCTTCATGTATTCGCTGGTTGTTCCACGGGATGGATTGTCATCGGTGCCTATTGTGAATGGATTTGAGGATGTCTTTGACGAAGTCAAAGGGTTACCGTCGCATAGGGAGATCGAGTTTCATATCGATCTAGTTGAGGGAGCCAGACCTGTTGTGATGCCTCTTAGGCGGATGGCGCCTAGGGAACAGCTTGAGCTGAAGGTGCAAGTTGATGACCTTTTACGGAAAGGATTCATTCGATGTAGTGTGTCCGAATGGGGTGCACCAGTTGTGTTCGCAACCAAAGCGGATGGATCGTTGAGGTTGTGTGTGGATTATCGTGAGCTGAATAAAGTGACTAGGAAGAACAAGTATCCATTGCCGAGAATAGATGACTTGTTTGATCAGCTTCACGATGCTAAGGTGTTTTCTCAAATGGATTTGGCAACGGGATTTCACCAGTTGAGAGTGGCAAAGGATAGTGTGCCGAAGACTGCTTTTAGGACACCATCCGGATTTTATGAGTGGCTGGTAATGCCGTTTGGATTGACCAATGCACCAGCAAATTTTGTGGATCTTATGAATAGAGTATTCAGAGATCACTTGAACAAGTTTGTACTTGTGTTCGTGGATGATATTTTGGTTTATTCCAGGACTGAAGAAGAGCACAAGACACACTTGAGGATTGTTTTGGAAATCTTGCGGAAACATCAGCTGAGGGCTAAGTTTTCGAAGTGCCACTTCTGGAAGAGTGAAGTGAGATTCTTAGGCCATGTTATCTATGGAAATGGGATAGCGGTTGATCCCGCTAAGGTGGCAGCAATCCAGGATTGGGTTAGACCTAAGAATGCATCTGATGTGAGAAGTTTTCTTGGATTAGCTGGATATTATCGACGGTTTATCAAAGATTTTTCCAAGATAGCTGCACCATTAACAGGATTGACGAAAAAGAACCAAGTGTTCAGATGGGATGATGAGTGTGAGCAAGCTTTCGTAATCCTGAAAGAGCGACTGACAAGTGCTCCTGTTTTGACTATTCCAAGTGGGAATGATGAGATGGTGGTTTACACCGATGCATGTGGTACTGGACTTGGAGCAGTGCTAATGCAGAAGGATAAAGTTGTTGCATATGCAAGTCGACAACTGAAGCCGCATGAAAGGAATTATCCAACTCATGATTTGGAGTTCGCGGCGATCGTATTTGCTCTGAAGATGTGGAGACATTATCTATTGGGAGTTCGATTCGAATTGTTTACGGATCATAAGTCGTTGAAGTATCTCTTCTCCCAAAAGGATTTGAATCTTCGGCAGCAACGATGGCTTTAGTTTTTAGCACCATATGATTTTGGTATAGCCTATACTCTGGGGAAAGGTAACGCAGTGGCAGATGCGTTAAGTCGAAGACATGCAGGATTGGGAGCCATGTTTTCGGAATGGAAGAGTCTCGAGTATTTGGCTGGATTTGATTTCAGGCCTAGATGTGAATTGGAACCTGAGATGTTGGCAAACTTATCGATAAGACCTACTCTGATGGAATGAATTGGCGAGAGCCAAAAACGAGACGATAAGCTTGTCAAGATTATCCGTGAGTTGGAATCTGGATTGGACCCAGAGAAGGATAAAGGATTCGAGGTCGATCGAGAGGGTTGGCTTCGGAACCAAGGACGATTAGTTGTTCCTGATATGGATGGATTGAGAGATGAAGTTCTTAGGGAAAGTCATCACTCGAAGTTGACGATTCTTCCAGGTGGAAATAAGATGTATCGGGATATGAAGAGAACCTATTACTGGGAAGGTATGAAGAAGGATGTTGGAAATTTTATTTCCAAATGCATGAACTGCCAGTTGGTGAAAGCCGAGCAGAAGAAGCCCAGTGGATTGCTTCAGCCATTAGAGGTTCCTACATGGAAGTGGGAGCAGATATCGATGGATTTTATCGATGGACTACCTAGAACCAGGGCAGGGAATGAAGGGATTTGGGTCATTGTAGATCGTTTGACCAAGAGTGCAAGATTCATTCCTGTTCGATCAACTAGGACTGCATCGAAGTTGGCTGAGCTTTATGTTAAGTGGATAGTTCGATTACATGGTATTCCGAAGAGTATAGTGAGCGATCGAGACCCATTGTTCACTAGTGGATTTTGGAAGAGCTTCCAGGAAGTTTTGGGAACCGAGTTGTGTTTGAGTAAAGCTTATCACCCTCAAACAGATGGTCAGACCGAGAGAGTCAACCGAGTTTTGGAAGATCTCCTGAGAGCATGCGTTTTGGACTTCGGAGGATCCTAGGAAGATCACCTTCATTTGGTGGAATTTGCCTATAATAACAGTTACCAGACAAGTATTGGTATGGCACCGTGTGAAGCATTGTATGAAAGACCGTGTAACTCTCTGACATGTTGGTTAGAAACTGGAGAAGAGCTGATGCTTGGGCCAGAGATGATTCGACAGACTACGGATTGTATAGAGATCATTCGGCGACGAATGAAGGTAGCCCAAGATCGTCAGAAAAGTTATGCAGATAAACGTCGTAAGGATTTGGAATTTGACGCAGGTGATATGGTCTTTGTGAAGATTTCTCCTCTGAAGAATGTTATTCGATTCGGGAAGAAAGGAAAGTTGACTCCAAGATTTGTTGGACCATTCCCGATCATCGAGCGAATTGGAAAGCTCGCTTATAGATTGGAGTTACCGGAAAATATGGCGGGTGTGCACAATGTTTTTCATGTATCTTATCTACGGAAGTATGTGCACGACTCGAATACGGTGGTTTCTGCTGATAGCTGGGAAGATTTAGAGGTTGATCCAGTTGTTACGAGACCTCGTAAGCCGCTTCGTGTTGTTGGAACCGACACGAAACAGCTTAGGAGGAAGATGATTACGTTGCTCAAGGTACAATGGAGTGATGATGTTAACGACTGTACATGGGAGGAGGAAGAGAGGATGAAGGCAGCTCATCCTGAACTCTTCGAGGTATGGCCCTAAGGTGTCGTGACATCTCATGAATTTGTAGCTTGTTCTAGTCTTAGAATTCTGCATGCTAGGCTAGTAATTGGATGCATGGTTTGTTGATTGCTATGGATGGTAGGCATGCGGAATAACTTTGATTACTCTTGTTTGTTTGGAATTTCGAAGGCGAAATTCCTAATGGGGAGAGAATGTAACGACCCGTATTTTACGTGTCGTCATATCGTAAAATAGTTGCATTAAGTCGTTAGTATTGCTTTAAGTCGTCGATGTTGTTAAGTCGTTTAGAGTATGAGTCGACCAAAGTTTAAGTCGTTCAGAGTTGATTCGTATGGAGGCATGAGTCGTGACCGACTTAGCGGTGTTGAGCGACTCATGGTAGTGGCCGACTTAAGATAGACAGCGACTTAAGGAAGGTGGCCGAGTTAAGGAAGCTAGTGATAGTAGTTACGGCTTATAGGATTTGGAGCGACTTAAGGTGTTGCCGAGTTAAGGTGTGGCCGACTTAAGGATGTAGGCGAGTTAGTGGGTTGGACCGACTCATAGGGTGACCGACCTAAGGAGGCTACGACTTACGGGTTAGCGAGTTAGAGAAGGTAGCGACCTAGTGGCTATGCCGTCTTATAGTTAGGCTGTGTGCTTAGTTAAGTCGTAACCGACTTATAAGGGGGGCATACGAGATAAGACTTAGGTCGGTTGGTAGTTGAGTCGGTTGGTAGTTGAATCGTCCAGATGACTTAGTGTTGAGTTGTTGGGTCGGTTTAGAGTTAGGTCGGCAGGGGACTAGGTCGTGTGACCCTGTGTAGTGTTAGGTCTCGTGCATGTTTTGGGTCGCGTATTGGCTTAGGTCGTTAAGTCGTGAGTCGGCAACTTAGTTAAGTCGCTAGGCCGTATTAGTTAGGTCGTTGAGTCGGCAGGGGCTTGAGTCGTGGGTCTTAGGTCGTGGACGACTTAGGGGATAGGTCGGCGGTGACCAAGGGGTGGCGACTCATGGGTTTTTCAGCCTATAAATAGAGGGGTTTGGCTCACTTTTTGGCACCGGATTTTGAAGCAACGAAGTGCTGCCATTTTGAGAGCTCGACTACAACACTTCTTCATCTTCTTTTCTCCTCTCTAATCTAGTGATTTCTTCCATCTAGATTGAAGATCAAATCGAAGATCCAAGAGCCAAAGTTGAAGATCTTCATCCAACAAAGAGAGATTTCATCGTTTGAAGCGAGATTTTGCCGGATCAAGCTTTGTTCTTTGATTTCCAGATCTGGAGATAGTTGATTTTGAGGTGTTTAGGTGGTTTGGTGAGTGGTAGTTATCTCTCACACGGGCCCAAAGGAGTATATTGGATCGGTGGCTTGTTTATGTGTTAATGAGAGTGATTTCGTGCATTTTTCTTAAGTCTACATGTAGATCTATTGTTCATGATGATTTGACACCTATTTTACTACATGATCACTTATGCAAGTTTATTCATCAAGTTGTAGAGATATTGTTCATGATTCATGCTTGTTAGATTGCATGTTAGATTTGGACAATTTATTTACGAAATTGCCATTATTGTTCTAATTGCTTGTTTAGATCTTGTTTGAATAATTGATTACTTGGATTAATGTTTGATTTGATTGATTAGTTGATTGATAACTTGATTCGGTCAAGTTGGATGATGATGATTCAAATGCTAAGTGGAAAGGCTCTTGAATGGTGAAAGCTGCTTGTGGCATATGAAGCGGATGTTGAATCTCATATGGATAGATTTGATGATGATGTTGAGATGGGACTTTACTATGATGCGATGAAGCAAAGCATGATGTGAGAAAGCCTTGGTTTAATCCAGACGGGATCATCCCAAGCATGTTGATGACTCGATGATGCGATGCGAGTTGGTTGATAATGGTGGGCTCGAGAGGCGCTTGGGCTAGTATGAGAATAGTCGTCGAGGAGGATGACTAGGAGGCTTGGGTTTCATCGTTATTGAAGGTTCTACCATTCTCAAAGCAAGAGTACGTTGGAACGGGCTGCGACGACGTTCCAAGCACGGGCTGCGACGACGTGCTAGTACTCTGGGTAGTTGCGAAAATTCCTAGGCACGGGCTGCGACGACGTGCGGAGTTATGTCTAGAACCGGGGTTACCATTAGACCTTGACGGATGAATAAAAGAATGAGATAGTCATTCAGTTAATGGTGAAACCGAGGCAATGTTAACAGTGATAGCCAGAGTCATGGATGTTTGATTGTACCATCATTCGGCCTCAAGAGCGGTGTTTTCTGGGTGCTTATCTGATCTTGGTTTAGGCCTTGGGGGTTTGTATTTGGAAAACATCGACCTTGACTCGAGTGATAACTACTTTACTTAAGTTGTCTTCTTTGCTATGCTTGTTTATGCTTAGTGGGTCTGGGGGCTATCACTGTAGAAAGAGGTGGAGTGGGATGGTTGGGTTCCTATTCCTTTTACCCTTTATACTCTTTTGGTATGTTTGATAGTTAATTTACTGCTCACTAAGACTGTTGTCTGACTCAAAGTTTTATGTTCAACTCTTATTGCCTTGGGCTGTTCATCCATGTTGGGATAGGCAGACTAGGTAGCAGGTGACAGGTGATGTTCTTTAGGATCTACAAAGTTGATGATGAAGACGAGCTGGAGGCTAGCATATTAGATTTCCTACTATATGTACTGGATGTTCCGTTGTTTGTTTGATACTCTGAGTGTTATGTAGTGAGGCTTGATGTATTGACTATTCAGATAATTGTATAAAACTATTTTGAGTTTATATGATTCTGTTCTATGGAGCTTCACTATGTATATTTTCTATTGTATTTTGTCCATGCGCTGTGAGTAATGCGATAGATTCCGCTGTTTTATTTTACCCTGACTATCGTCCATGGCTGCCTGGCACGCCTTTCAGCGCACTATTTCCTTGTTTTGGTGCAGGAGTCATGGGTGGTTGTCACACCAGTGACGGCTGAAAGCGGTCATAGCTGTAGAACTCACAAATACCTTCGTTTTGACTGGTTATGGCTCCCGTAACTCTAAACGAGCCAAGAGTTATGGCCCTCCGAAGAATCGATATCCACAGGGTGCAACATCTACGGTGCAAGGTGCAACATCCGTCCAAAATGACGAAACAGTGCCATACGACCTTTAGAAATGAGTGCATGGATTTGAAACTTTGCAGTACCATGGTGCACCACTCTCCAGCGATGGTAAATCATAGACCAGCCACGGGGATCCCGTTTTACAGAAAAAATCCACGTGACGAAAAAACGAAGGGTAAAAAACTTCATTGACCCGATTGAGGTTCGGATAGGATTTTTTGGGTATGAAACTAACCATTGACGGCTGAAAGCCGTCATAGCTGTAGAACTCACAGATATCTTCGTTTTGACTGGTTATGGCTCCCGTAACTCTAAACGAGCCAAGAGTTATGGCCCTCCGAATAATCGATATCCATAGGGTGCAACATCTATGGTGCAAGGTGCAACATCCGTCCAAAATGACGAAACCGTGCCGTACGACCTTTAGAAATGGGTTCATGGATTTGAAACGGTGCAGTACCATGGTGCACCACTCTCCAGCGATGGTAAATCATTGACCAGCCACGGGGATCCCGTTTTACAGAAAAAGTCCACGTGACGAAAAAACGAAGGGTAAAAAACTTCCATGACCCGATTGAGGTTCGGATAGGATTTTTTGGGTATGAAACTAACCAGTGACGGCTGAAAGCCGTCGTAGCTGTAGACCTCACAGATACCTTCGTTTTGACTGGTTATGGCTCCCGTAACTCTAAACGAGCCAAGAGTTATGGCCCTCCGAATAATCGACATCCACAGGGTGCAACATCTACGGTGCAAGGTGCAACATCCGTCCAAAATGACGAAACCGTGCCGTACGACCTTTAGAAATGGGAGCATGGATTTGAAATGGTGCAGTACCATGGTGCACCACTCTCCAGCGATGGTAACTCATAGACCAGCCACGGGGATCCCGTTCTACAGAAAAATTCCACGTGACGAAAAAACGAAGGGTAAAAAACTTCCATGATCCGATTGAGGTTCGGATAGGATTTTTTGGGTATGAAGCTAACCAGTGACGGCTGAAAGCGGTCATAGCTGTAGAACTCACAGATACCTTCGTTTTGACTGGTTATGGCTCCCGTAACTCTAAACGAGCCAAGAGTTATGGCCCTTCGAAGAATCGATATCCACAGGGTGCAACATCTACGGTGCAAGGTGCAACATCCGTCCAAAATGACGAAACAGTGCCGTACGACCATTAGAAATGAGTGCATGGATATGAAACATTGCAGTAACATGGTGCACCACTCTCCAGCGATGGTATCTCATAGACCAGCCACGGGGATCCTGTTTTACAGAAAAATTCCACGTGACGAAAAAACGAAGGGTAAAAAACTTCCTTGACCCGATTGAGGTACGGATAGGATTTTTTGGGTATGAAACTAACCAGTGACGGCTGAAAGCCGTCGTAGCTGTAGAACTCACAGATACCTTCGTTTTGACTGGTTATGGCTCCCGTAACTCTAAACGAGCCAAGAGTTATGGCCCTCCGAAGAATCGATATCCACAGGGTGCAACATCTACGGTGCAAGGTGCAACATCCGTCCAAAATGACGAAACAGTGCCGTACGACCTTTAGAAATGAGTGCTGTTGGGCGAATTCTCGCCCAGAAGGCCTCGAGACCAAGGAGCGTCAGGTTCCATGCACGTTCGAGACCAGCGAGCATCTTCATCATCTCCACATACTATGGTACTCAAGAATCATTCGGCATCCCCTTTGGCACAAGTGCATTCGGCGTTCCCTATACCAGAGAATCATTCGGCATACCAAATACAGAGGCTCATTCGGCATAGGCTCATTCGGCCTTCCAAACCCAAGGACATTCGGCATAACACTACCACCGGACCAAACATGTACAACCACATCCGGCCTCCACTCCATTCGGCAAAGCTAAAAGTCCTGCTACCGCTCCGAGCAACTACCGGTCCAGGTGACCGCCGAACCAACTCCCAATACCGGTCCACACCTCCTACACCATGCCGGTCCAAACCAACACCGGACCAACCACTACTCTCTACCATCACGCCGAACCAAAGCCTCTCCACTTCATCTCCACGCACGACCGAATGAAGCTCCGCCGAACCAGAGGACTACCAGGCCAGATTGCTTCAGCCCAGGCCCGCTGGCAGCTATATACATCCAAGACCCCTGCCCCCTACCTCACTCTATAAATAGAGGGGCAGGGGTACAACAATGGCAGACAAGTTTGAGAGCTCAAGCAAGGAAGGAACTTTCAAACTACTTTCATACACTTGTATACAAAGCATTGTACTTGTAATCTGGAAGAAGAAAGATAATAACATATAAAGTGGACGTAGGCACATTCTGGCCGAACCACTATAAATCTGCGTGTCTTTTACATTTCAGCCCTTACTTTTCTCATATTTACATACTCATCTAAAATCATTGAAAATCACACATACTCAACTAAAATAATACGACTTGGAGGTGTTTGTCCATTTTTTGTGCAAACATTTTTGGTGCTTTCACTGAGAACTGAACTCAAACTTCATCTTCTCCCACTCAACCTTTTTCCTAACGACATCACTCGTTGCTTAGAAATCATGCCTTCCAAACAGAGAAGGGATGTTAACAAAGGAAAGAACATCGCAACTAGCAGCCTTCCAGATCCAGCAATCACAGATCAGCCCACTTCAACAGCAGTACCAGATGAAAATCAGGAAAATCCAACTGGTCCCGCAACGGAACAACCAATCACTAGGGCAGATCTGGACAGGGTTGTGGCTGAAGTAACTAACCGCTTCACATCCCAACAAGAAACTTTGGTGGACCAACTCATGACACGCTTAAGGGACGCTGAAGAGTCCAACCGCAACACTGAATCATGGGGTGAATCCCAATCCGGAGGATCCCGGAGGCAACAAAGGTCTTCACTCTTCGAACAAGCTATCAACAGGAAAAACAATGATAGGGGCCGCGCCCGGACTCAGCCCGAATTCCGACTCGAGGAAGCCCTTGGAACCGAACCTAGCGGGGGAGGCACCAGGCGAGGGTCGGATGTAGCTGAGCCAGTCATGCCACCTAATCATAGAAACCCCGCTGAACGGAGCCGAGCTAGAACCCAGCCCGAAGTTGACCCCATGGATGTGCTCGAAACAGAACCCCACAGGGGAAGATCAAGGCAGGGGGCAACTGTAGCTGGTCCTAGCGTGCATCCAAGCAGCCAAAGACAACCACTGGATAATGCTAGAGGTGATAGACTGTACCATCCCTACAGGTCATCTGGACGAGATAGATCCCGCAGGGAAGAACCGAGCTCGTTTTTGTCCGCTCCAAGTTCTGACGAGCGGATGGCACGATTATTCAGAGAATGTGTCCAACGGGAGCAAAGGGACCGGGGAATAGGCGCTAGGGTCACCAGTCCCTTTACCCGAAATATCGAAACTGCCATCACTCCCCGGGAATGGAAAATGCCAACCATGGAACCTTACAAAGGAACTTCCGACCCCATCGTACACCTGCAGAGATACACCCAGCATATGCTCATGAGTGGAGCAACAGAAGGAGTATTATGTAAATGCTTTCCGCTATTCCTATCAGATCTAGCTACCTCCTGGTTCTGCCATCTACCCCAAGGATCCATCAACTCATGGGAGATGTTAAAAGAAAGGTTTATTAGCCAGTTCCGCATCCATGTGGAACAACCCAGGGATGCTTATTCTCTATCCAATGTCAAACAGAAAACCGGAGAGACGCTACAACAATATCTAACACGGTTCAACGCCGCAGCGGCAGCAGTTCAAGATGCCGATGAAAAACTCACTCTAATGGCCCTCTGTAGTGGTGTGCATCCAGACACCAAGTTCGCCAGAAGATTAACTAAGGAAAAACCAGTTACCTTGCCTGATTTCTTCCATGAAGCTGGAAAGTATATGAGACTTGAAGACGCTGCTACGGAGAGGCAGCCAGGGCAACAAGGCAAGATAATTCAAGACAAGGTGCCCACTGCAGCTAAGGACGCTCGAAGAAATGAATCTAGAGACAATGCTGGGGGCAGAAAGGGTGAGAAGCGCCAATATCGACCAGGGCCAAGATTTGACTCCTACACTCCTTTGAATGAAACAATCGAAAACATCTACCTAGCCACTCAGGGCGAACTCGGATACAAGCGCCCCCCGCACAAGAAAGAATCAGATAACGCACTCAAGTCCGGAAAGTTCTGTCGCTTCCACGAATCCCACGGACATGACACCAATGAATGCCACCATCTTCGGGACTTGATCGAAGAACACATTAGAAGAAGAAGACTGGAACGTTATGTGAAAAGTCAGAACAGGACTCCAACTCCTGCCAATGAGAACTCAAAGCAACCCCTCCCAGAAGTAGGCGGAGGGAGTCGCAACAATCACAACACCAGTGGCTCTAGTCAAGAGAAGATAGTAGTCCTTACCATCTCAGGAGGACCACACATTGCCGACAGAAGTTGGGCAGAGATGGAAAGGTACGGCGAGTCGCTTAGAAATGCCGAAGGATATGTTAACTCCATTACGGAGGAACGCCACCCGAAACGAAAAGAAAACGACGACATCATATTCAGTAGGCGTGATTTGGAAGGAAGACAGTACCCACATATGGATCCTATGGTCATCTCTGCCTGGTTCGGTCCAGCTAAAGTTTTTCGGATTCTAATAGACACGGGAAGCTCCGTAAACATCTTGTTCAAACATGCTTTCGACAAAATGAAGTTATCAATGAAGGATGTGTCTCCCTGCGACAAACCACTGCACGGTTTCACTGGAGATGCAAAAATGCCCCTCGGGCAACTTGACCTCTTCGTCGAAATAGGAAGTCATCCCCGCTCCGTGGTGCGAAAACAAACGTTCGTGCTAATAGAGAACCACTCGGCTTACAACGCCTTCTTGGGGAGACCAGCCTTGTCTGACTTCCAAATTGTCCTAGCCCCCTGGTGCCTGAAGATGAAATTCCCGACAGACAACGGAATAGGAGAAGTAGAAGGAGATCAAGACGCTGCCCGAGACTGCTATGTAACTGAGCTTCGCAACAACCGCAGAAAGAATAAAGGAAAAGATGCAGAGACTACTCTCTGCATGAAAAGCTTGGAGGCATAGCAACTAAAGAAAGCCCCTCCTCTTCGATACACAAGCGATCCCTTCAATGAACTAGACCCCCGGGATAAAGAGGAGGAGGCTACCGCCGAGCCTGCAGAGGCTATGGAATTCGTATCTGTAGATAAGCACGATTCAAGTAAACTATTAAAAATCGGATCTCAGCTGAAAACGGAATTAAAGGGTCAACTCATTGACTTTCTCCGCCACAACTTAGATGTATTTGCGTGGACCCACGCCGATATGACAGGAATCTCTCCAGACGTAGCGTGCCACATGTTGAACATCAATCCCACCAAGGTACCAGTAAAGCAGAAAAAGAGGAGCATGGGGGCAGAGCGATCAGCAGCCCTTGATGAGGAAGTAAAAAATCTACTTGCTAATGACTTCATACGGGAAGCCATCTACCCAGAATGGATCGCTAACCCAGTGCTAGTAAAAAAGGCCAATGGAAAGTGGCGAACATGTATTGACTTCTCCAATCTGAATGACGCTTGCCCGAAAGACTGCTTCCCACTTCCCCGAATTGACCAACTCGTGGACAGCACAGCTGGGCACGAACTCCTATCTTTTATGGATGCATACTCCGGATATAACCAGATCCCCATGCACGCTCCCGATCAGGACCACACTAGCTTCATCACCGACCGCGGATTATATTGTTACAAAGTCATGCCTTTTGGACTCAAAAATGCTGGAGCTACCTATCAACGCCTCGTCAACAAAATGTTCGCAGAACTGATAGGACGTACTATGGAAGTATATGTGGATGACATGTTGGTGAAGTCCAGGAAAGCCAACGACCATGTAAGCCATCTGGACGATATGTTTCGGGTACTTCGCCGATATGGAATGAAGCTGAATCCTCTAAAATGCTCCTTCGGAGTATCATCGGGAAAATTCTTAGGATTCATCGTCCACGCCAGAGGAATCGAAGCAAACCCTGAACAAATCCGAGCTTTAAAAGAAATAAGGATACCTTCCACTCGGAAAGAAATGCAGAGCCTAAACGGAAAGGTGGCCGCCCTAAGCAGATTCATTTCCAAGGCAACTGACAAGTGTGTCCCTTTCTTCGAAGCACTCAAGAAAGACAAAGGGAGGTTCGAGTGGACCGACGAATGCTTAAAAGCCTTCCTCAACCTAATCGAACACCTTCAGAGACCACCAGTACTCTCAACTCCAAATGAAGGTGAAGTGTTATACCTATACCTCGCTGTATCATCTCATGCTCTAAGCGCCGCCTTGGTAAGAGAAGAAGACCGCCCACAACGTCCGGTTTACTTTGTAAGCAAGAGATTTACGGGGGCAGAAGCCAGATATCCTAAACTTGAGAAGTTAGCATATTGTTTATTGATTGCGTCACGGAAACTGCGACACTACTTCCAGTCTCACTCCATCAGGGTTCTAGCCGATCAACCACTAAGACAAGTGCTCCATCGTCCTGACACTTCTGGGCGACTCCTCAAATGGTGCATCGAACTAAGTCAGTATGATATCACCTACCATCCCCGCACCGCTATCAAAGGACAAGCCATGGCTGATTTCATTGCCGAATTCACTACCAACGAAGGCAAGGAACAATCCGAAGTAGCAAAAAACATCAAGTGGAACCTCTTTGCAGACGGAGCATCGAACGAACAAGGCTCGGGGGCAGGTATTGTGATCGTCACCCCCAGGGGAAGAAAGTTGTACTATGCATTAAGATTGGAGTTCACGGCCACTAACAACGATGCTGAATATGAAGCAGTAATAGCGGGATTGGAACTGGCCCTAGAAATTGGGATCAATTCCTTATGTATTCATAGTGATTCTCAGCTTATCGTAAACCAGGTACTAGGAGAATTCCAGACTCGAGGAGAACGGCTCACAGCATACCTAAAGAAAACCAGACTGCTGCTCGATCGATTGGACCATTATCTAATCAAACACATTCCTCGAGAAGAAAACCAAGAGGCAGATGAACTTGCAAAGCAAGCTAGTATGAAGGACAGCACCATTCCCGGAGCACTAGTAATCTCAAGGCAGCTAGCCCCAAGTTTCGAACAAGTAAATCTGATAACTGCAATCGAAGAAGGAACCTGGATGACTCCTATCCGGAAATATTTGCAAGATGGCATACTACCCGACAGGCGTGACGAAGCCAAGAAGATCTTGAGAAAAGTTCCCCACTACACAATACAAGAAGGCATCCTCTACCGGCGTGGCTTCTCTAGCCCCTTATTAAGATGCGTCGCCGGAAGGGAAGCCAAGGAGATATTAACAAACATCCATCAGGGAGGATGCGGAGATCACACTGGAGGACAGACTTTGGCAAGAAAGATACTCCGATATGGATATTACTGGCCCACACTAAACAAAGATACCCTAGACTTCGTTAAGAAATGCGACAGATGTCAGAAGTTCGCCAAGATCCCTCGACTGCCCACAAACGAAATTACTCAAATGACCAGCCCTTGGCCCTTTGCTGTATGGGGAATTGACTTAATTGGCGAACTGCCAACGGGCCGAGGCGGAGCCAAATATGCTATAGTGGCAGTCGATTATTTCACCAAATGGGTGGAAGCGGAACCTTTAAATAAAATATCTTCAGCAAAAATTATTAACTTCTTGATCAAAAACATTCTGTGCAGGTATGTAGTCCCCCTCAAGATCGTATCAGACAACGGACTCCAATTTGACAGCGAAGAATTTGCCGACTGGTGCCAAGAGCATGGAATTCATAAAAGCTTCTCATCAGTAGCTTACCCTCAGGCAAACGGACAAGTTGAAGCTGTCAACAAAATTCTCAAAACCCTAATCAAGAAGAAACTTGAAAAGTCAAAAGGCGCTTGGGTGGACGAACTTCCTACGGCACTATGGGCATACCGCACATCTTTCAGAACATCAACGGGACATACTCCTTTCTCTTTGGCATATGGATCGGAGGCAATGCTCCCAGTTGAGACTATTGTGCCTTCCCACCGTAGGATCCACTACAACCCAGAAGAAAACGAAGAACTCCTCCTCATGTCTTTGGAACTGATTGAGGAAAGGAGAAACGATGCAGCACTCAAAGCAGCAGCTCACAAACAAAAAGTGGCAGCACTATACAATTCCAAAGTCAAGCATCGCAGCTTACAAGAAGGAGATCTTGTCCTCAGGCGAATCTTTCCGCGCCCCGGGGCACTGGACCCCATCTGGGACGGACCATATGTAATTCACAAAGATCTCCACAACGGAGCTTACATTTTGTCAACAGTGGACGGAGAGGTGTTCCAGAGGGCATGGAACATCCGACACCTCCGTCGATACTTTTCTTAACTTGTACTGCCCATATGAAGTGAATTAACAAAGAGAACCAGTGGACGTAGGCATTTTCGTGCCGAACCACTTTAAAAAATCTTGTCTCTTTTTAACTTGTTCCTTTATGTCTTGGCTACTTGTTAAGTTTTATCCCTTTCTGTTGAACAAAATCCTATGGCATCTCCACTCAAGACGCACCGCGGCCTCATCTAGACTAGGCCTAACAGGTACGCCACGATTCTATGCACTCGCCAATGAGACTCTTTTGCTCCAGCATCCCTCTGCTGCGGGTTAACTCATTGCGCGCCTGCCCTCAAAGCCAACTGTAATGAGCCGATTATAAGTCATCATAAAGGCCGACTATAGCCGATGGCAGCTCATTACGGCGTTCGGCTCGTCGGTAACCGTGAACCTACTTTAAGCCCCAACATAAGGTGTGGCCAGCCAGGGGTAGTTCACGGCCAACGGCACCCACGCTAGCCGGCCACGGTAAATCGAATAATACCCACGATTACGGACCATAACGGTTCGGGTAGTTACCGTGCGCGATCTCGGCTCCGATGTGTCTTAAGTGCGGCTGTGGTAAAAAAGAAAACTCCCCGCGGAGGCGTAAGATGGGTGACAAATGTCTCCAAGACCCACAGCTAGGGAAAGTGACTACAAAACCCGTTTGCCACGAACTTAAGCACATCGACGGCCTTCCGTGACTGGAAGTTTTACTTTTACTATATTTCCATTTCATTTAAATATTTTTCTCCTATCCTGTATAACAAACTCTAAAGTACAGGAAACCAAATAGGAAACATTCACTCATGAGGCTCTAAGCCTGCGTGCTGGGTAGCAGGGCGCTCTGCTATACCCGTGAACAGTTACACAAGACACTCAAAGCTACCGCCTGCGAATAAAACATAAAGGGCGGTACTCTCTTCTCTTGTACATAAATGCGTAACTATAACTTATTCATACACTGACATTGCAAAACGTGAAATTATATTTCAAGCAAAAACTTAACATCAAACACAAGTGGAATCACAGGCATATACATAATTATACTTCTCACACAGCACATAAAGATAGCAACAACATTTAAACACGACAAAATCAGCTTATATTATAAGATCACACGAAGTTATTCTTTGCAAATAATTTTATTACAGTTGCATATCAAAGACTAACATGAACAGTGATAAAAAAGAAACAAAAAGATGGCAGATGCATCCACACTCCATCACCAACTCCCCCAGCCTACTTAGCCGCAGGATCGGAGCCCCCAGCATGTGGATCTGAAGTCCCACCTGTCCAGATCAGAAGAGGAATTCATTAAACGAACGATCAAGTTATGAAAACACGAAAAGAAAAGAAAGGGAAAAGAATAACTCACCAGCATCCGCCGCTTGATCCTCATCATCCAACTGCACGCCCGCTTCCTCTGCAGCGAGTAGCCGCATCCCCTCCTTCACCGCCGCTTGCTCCTCCTTTGAGAACTGAGCAGTAACCGCACTCAAGTTGAAAGCCTCTCCGCCTTCCTTACCCGCATTCACCCTGGCCTCCTCTAAAGCCTGGAGATACACCTTGGCCATGACCCGAGGGTAATCGTCCATCCAAGACAAGCCGCCCTCCTTCCAAGTGTGGAAGTACATATCCTGCAACATCTCATCCATCATCCCCTCGTTTTCCTCAAACTCCCTCACCCGGGCCTCGGAAGCTTGCAACTTGGCGATGGCGACGTCCCTCTCTGATTGGTATCTCAAGCAGTCAGCCTGGAGTGACCTCCTCATTTCCTCTTCCTTCAACTTGAGGGACCTCCTCATCTCCTCCATCTCCTCCTTCAACTCGGCCTGAGCCATCTCCGCAGCCTCGAGCCTCCCTGACAACTCCTCTACCCGCTCGAGATCCGCATTTCGAACCTCATCCACCGTTGCGATAGCTATGTTAATCCGTTCCCTGCAAGCGACCTCCATCTTCCGTAATTCCGCCCTACTGGCCTTCTCCATGGTCTCTTTCAGACGCTTGGAGGCTTCCTCATGCTGGGAAATCTGGATGGCTTGGTCGGCGAGTTGCTTAGCCTGATCGGCAACCTTTAACCTCAACCGAATGTTAGCACTCCCGATCTCTTCCCCGGCCTTGACCAACTTAGCATGATGCTCCATTAACTTCTTGGTCTCTGCGGCCACCCGGTCGATATTAGCTTTGGCCTCATCCCCCATGGTGACTACCCGTGTAGTAAGTAAATCAAGATCTAAAGATTTGGCCTCGTCCAGCACTCTTACCATGGGGTTGCGGGGAAGGAGGTGCTCGCCCGTGGTCTCATCGAATGAAATGTCCCGAAAACTTGGGTCTAAATCAGGATGGCCGGCAAAAGGGTCACGAGGCACGGGGCGAGGCACATCGGGACGCCTTATATGAATGACAGTAGAACTCTTGGAAGGAGGAGGAGGGGGGCAGGGCTCCGTGCTCTCCTCCGTAGTATCACAAGGAGGCTGAGTAGGGGGAGGCAGAGTAGGAAGCTGCGAAGCAGAAGAAGACTCAAATAAGGAACGGCTCCGCTTCCTTTTCTGAATGCCCTCTTCGATGACCCCAAGAAGAGGGCGGTACTTGACTACGTCCCCAGTGCGATCAGTAGAAGGTTTCGCGGAAGCTCTCCTCGACTTAAATTGTTCAAGGCGGTGTCGAACATCCGACGTTTTACCCGCCTGGCCTGCCCCTGGAATAAAGAACAAGTGTTACGAACATACAATAATCCGCAATTCAAAAAATATGCTAAGTTAAAAAGAAAGAAAAGTGAGGAGACACATCTATTATACAAACCCGGCGGAGGAGTGGGATACTGCAATAAGTCCTGGATCTCATTCCAGGACGGAAGTGAACCGTAAAAAATTTCTAAGTCCTTATCGAAAATAGAATCGGCAGAAGACAAAAGTTCACCTTGCATCGCCGGAATCACCCTAGCTGAGGAACCCTTAGAGGATGGGTCAGTGCCAGCCACAGCTTTGCCGGTTTCCTTTGCCTTCTCCGTTCCCTTCTCCGTTTCCGACTCTCCCTCCGACTCCCCGAAGGCCCGACGGAGAGCCTCATCCAGTTCGAGGTCTTGTTCAGAGGTTAGAGCAGCAACACCACTACCACCTTGACCGTCGCCATCTCCTCCACCCTCCGACCCTTCTCCAACTTCGCCTCCTTCCTCCTCTTCCACACCTTCCTCCTCCGGGACGATCGGGCAAGTGCTTGGAGAAGGGCCATCGGACTTCTTCAGTTTCTTCCCCCCAACCGCAGGACGCGCTGCGAAAGGCTCCCTCTTACCGCTCTTTACCGTAGCCCCCTCCTTAGCTTTAGCAGCCCTCTCCTCAGCCGTATCCCTTTGCTTAACCACGGACTGGCGCGGTAAGATCAAATTATACTCCAAGAGGGTTGCGTTCCTGATCAAGAAAGAGGCCGACCGGTCCCGTGCCGGAATAGCCTTTAGTTCAGCAACCATTCGCACTAAGGAATCGTCCTCCACGACTGCAATACCACCTGTCGCTAGCCAGAAATAGAAGCATGTCAGAAGAAACACTACAGTTAAAACACATGAAAAATATAAATGAAATCAATCTTACAGCCGGAAGTGAAAAGGCGGAAAGAAACAGCATCGTCCTTGACGAAGAACCACTCTTTCTTGAACATGGTGAACTTGGAATACAAGTCCAGAACTGGTTTGAAGGGCACGGCCGCCTCCAGACTAATATACGGAGACCCCTTCTTATAGCCTCTCAGGTTGTACAAGTATCGGATTTCCCGGTTAGAAGGAGGACGCCCGTACCTCCTCTGGAAGATAACAAAGAGGCTCACCAGGATGGCATATGAGTTAGGCTGGAGCTGGAAAGGAGCCACCTTCAAATAAGTGGTGAAGCTTACTATCCAAGCGTTGATAGGGGGGATAGCGCCGCACATGCAATGGTATCTACTAAAAGCGAAGTAGCCCTCGGGAGGATTATATGGCATCACCCCATCTCCTGGCAGCAGCATAAGAGCCCTATCTATCCCAAAGGAACGGGATATGACGTCAAGTTGCTCCTCCTTTAAGGAGCTAGGAAAGCAATCAGGAGGAGAGACGAGAAGCTCCTGGGGACCATACCCATCGACTAGTGACCTCGGAGCGGGTCCGTGCTGTGCTGGATCTGGCTGAGCTGGGGGCACGGCAGAAGTTTCTCCGCTATCCCTGGATTTCTTCTTGCCCGATCGAGTTTCAACTTTGCGAGACATTTATCTGCATACACAAAAGTAAAAAGCATGATGTTAGAACGACAGTATAAACAAACAAGCATACATAAGTCCGGAGTTCCACTCAAAGTCCAGACACAAAGTTCGTTCGGCACTGGAGGTTCAAGACCATTCGGCACTAGGGTCTTATACGTTCATTCGGCAGTACAAGTTCATGTTCATTCGGCAATAGGATCTGGCTTCCATTCGGCAATGGAATCTGTGGTTCATTCGGCAAAACAAAGCTTTCGTGCCCATTCGGCATAAGCCCATTCGGTTATCGAGTTCATTCGGTAAGAGGGTATATACCTGATTCGGCGAATATTTGATTCGGCAAAGATTTGGTTCGGTGGATTTATGATTCGGCTTCCTCTTGTTCGGTAAAGAAAAACTAAGGGGGGTGTAGCCTCTATATATAGGCGAGCTCTGGAATACCGGACGAGAACCTACTGCCGGACCAACCCCATGCCGAACGAGGACCAACAACAACCGGACCAACAACAACCAGACCAACAACAACCGGACCAACTATGTACCGAATGAAACCTTCCATACCAAACCAACCCCCAAACGAATAAGAATATATGCCTACTCGAAACCGAATGTAACTGTCTCTACCAGCAGAAACCAGAAACAGGGGGCATGCAGGGCACTTCACTCAGATAAGTCCCGAACTCCAGAACTAACTAATAAAATAAGATTATGATAACGATGAATAAGTCGTAAAATCCTCACCAACGTGGATTAAATCGTTTACACGTGCACGCGACCTCGAATGGTCCATAGGCACGCTCTGAATGGCTATTAACCCTATCGTCATGAGAATTTACACTTTGACATCCCTTTTTAAGCTCATCAGTCAAATGGATATTTGATAATTATGAAATGGCTAAGCTACTTACACATGTACGGGGTCGAGAACAACCCCTAGGCATGCTCTGAGCTAGCGATAAACCACCTTGACAAACGATCCAGGGAACCACTCTAACGTGAACCTGGCATCGATAACCCCCTCGGGGTACACTAACTCGCCTCGAACGGCGCAATTCACTTGATCACAAATATTTCGACCCCGAACGGTCGTTATTTGAATTCACACTAAAACTATGAATTCCTTCGCAGGACATCAATAGGATATAAACATCCAGCCCATGACATTACAAGACGAGTCTTCCCACCTACGAGAAACAAAGCGCGACACGTGCAAGCACGTGCCCCACTTTGGGGGGCAAATGTTGGGCGAATTCTCGCCCAGAAGGCCTCGAGACCAAGGAGCGTCAGGTTCCATGCACGTTCGAGACCAGCGAGCATCTTCATCATCTCCACATACTATGGTACTCAAGAATCATTCGGCATCCCCTTTGGCACAAGTGCATTCGGCGTTCCCTATACCAGAGAATCATTCGGCATACCAAATACAGAGGCTCATTCGGCATAGGCTCATTCGGCCTTCCAAACCCAAGGACATTCGGCATAACACTACCACCGGACCAAACATGTACAACCACATCCGGCCTCCACTCCATTCGGCAAAGCTAAAAGTCCTGCTACCGCTCCGAGCAACTACCGGTCCAGGTGACCGCCGAACCAACTCCCAATACCGGTCCACACCTCCTACACCATGCCGGTCCAAACCAACACCGGACCAACCACTACTCTCTACCATCACGCCGAACCAAAGCCTCTCCACTTCATCTCCACGCACGACCGAATGAAGCTCCGCCGAACCAGAGGACTACCAGGCCAGATTGCTTCAGCCCAGGCCCGCTGGCAGCTATATACATCCAAGACCCCTGCCCCCTACCTCACTCTATAAATAGAGGGGCAGGGGTACAACAATGGCAGACAAGTTTGAGAGCTCAAGCAAGGAAGGAACTTTCAAACTACTTTCATACACTTGTATACAAAGCATTGTACTTGTAATCTGGAAGAAGAAAGATAATAACATATAAAGTGGACGTAGGCACATTCTGGCCGAACCACTATAAATCTGCGTGTCTTTTACATTTCAGCCCTTACTTTTCTCATATTTACATACTCATCTAAAATCATTGAAAATCACACATACTCAACTAAAATAATACGACTTGGAGGTGTTTGTCCATTTTTTGTGCAAACAAGTGCATGGATTTTAAACATTGCAGTACCATGGTGCACCACTCTCCAGCGATGGTAAATCATAGACAAGCCACGGGGATCCCGTTTTACAGAAAAAATCCACGTGACGAAAAAACGAAGGGTAAAAAACTTCCTTGACCCGATTGAGGTTCGGATAGGATTTTTTGGGTATGAAACTAACCAGTGAAGGCTGAAAGCCGTCATAGCTGTAGAACTCACAGATACCTTCGTTTTGACTTGTTATGGCTCCCGTAACTCTAAACGAGCCAAGAGTTATGGCCCTCCGAATAATCGATATCCACAGGGTGCAACATCTGTTACCCCATTTTATGGTCAAAACGGGAATAACAACAAATTGGCAAGGAATTATGGATAGCAGGACTGGGAATAAGGCTACGATGGATATCGTCAAAATTCTGTTGAACTCCGATCGAGACGAAGTTGATTGAAAATGACGATAAGGACTATGAAAGGCTAAGTTTCAAATATCAGGTTAATCGGAGTTCGTATGGAGGAAATATGATGGATTCAAGGTGGGAGAGGAGTCAGGTTCGAACCCATCAGGTTCGAACCCATCAGGTTCCAACCCATAAGGTTCGAACCCATCAGACTCGAACCCATTAGGTTCGAACCCATCAGGTTCGAACCCATCAGGTTCGAACCCATGGGAACTAGATGGGTTCGAAAGGAATAACTTCAGTGCAATGGACATGGATTCGAATGATGGACATGGACTCGAAGATAGTGGATTCGAATGATGGACACGGACTCGAAGATAGTGGATTCGAATGATGGACGCGGACTCGAAGATAGTGGATTCGAATGATGAAGCTCGAAGAAGGAAATGGATACGAAGTTCTGATGGATTCGTAGGAAATAATGGATTCGAAGTTCTGATGGATTCGTGGAAAATGATGGATTCGAAGTTTTGATGGATTCGTGGAAAGTAATGGATTCGAAGTTTTGATGGATTCGTGGAAAGTAATGGATTCGAAGTTTTGATGGATTCGTAGAAAGTAAATGGATTCGAAGTTTCGATGGATTCGTAGGAGGTGAATGGATTCGCAGTTTGCATGGATTCGAGAGTTATGGAGTCGAAGGACTGAAGATGGATTCGAAGGGCATGGATTCGAGAGAGTTGGCCTCGTGGGTTCGAAATACATGGTTTCGAAGTAGACAGACCATGGGTTCGAACCAATCAGGACGCACGAATTCTAGAACTTGGATCGATCATATCTCCCAAACCGTTGATCCAAATGCAATGAAATTTTTACAGGAGCTCACATACATGTTGAAGAATGTTCACACCAAATTTCAGCTCAATTGGATGGATTCTTGATCGATTCGAAAATCACTTCGAATCGATCCCAAACTGGGCACGGATTCCGAGAACACGGGCCTGTGGGCCCCCCCCTCACGTGCCAAGCAACCTCCCCAGGTCTTAGGCGGGATTTCAACCTTCCACACCTATAAATAGAGCCCCTGGTCATTCAGAAAAGGGGTCGGAAAATTTGGAGAGGAAAAGCAAGCCCAGACGCTGCTATAATCATTCCATAGCATTATTACTGCTATTTTCTTCAGATTTGGTCACTACAACTGTTGTAATCACTTGTAATCTTCAAGGATAATCAATAAAAAAGAAAAAATTGGAGTGGACGTAGGCCGGAGATAGCCGAACCACTATAAAACTTGTGTCTCTGTTCTTTACTTTTGGATTGCTGTCTATTATATGTTGAGATCTGTTATTTGTGTTTGAATATCATTAATTTATATTCATACACTGGTGCTTTCACGGTATTGGGTGTTTGTGGCCAATTTTGGCGCAAACATTTTGGTGCTTTCACTGAGAACAACTAGCACCCGCTACATCGGATTTGAAGAGTTTAAGGAATTTGGATTTGGAAGACAATGGCTAGACAGGATAGCAGAAGGCTAAGGGCTGAGAGAAACCAACAAGGAGGAAGTCAACAAGCATCCTCCGGAGGTGAGGAAGGACAGGCTTCGGTCTACATAACTCGGGATGAAATGGAAGCTATGGCCAATTCTTTGCAGGAGAGATTGTTGAAAAGTCAACAGGAAATGATGCAAACTTTCTTGGAACAAATGAGAGCTACAGGAATGCAGAGCTTAGGAACAGCTACAGCAGCTACGGATGCAGGACAAGGAGCAAGGATTGTGGAACCCAATGAAGGACAGGATACGGAGCCAGAAGGCAATCAACAAGGGCTTGGGGGCAGGCCCACAGGATTCAATGCAGGAGAACCTTTGGAAGGAATTCAACAAGCTAGAGCTAACGTTGCTGCTAGTGAGCCACACGAGCAATATGTACCAGAGTTCCCTCGGGGGCATGGGGGGCAACCCCTGCCAGACAATACAGGATTGGTAGAAATGATCAGGAAGACTGTGCGAGGTGGGTTGACAAACGGAGATTTGGAAGGAGTGAATAGAAGTCCATTCGTTCGGGAAATAAGGATGGCTCGAAATCCACCTAAGTTCAAGCTACCTAGCGTGGAGGTATATGATGGTAAGACGGATCCAACAGATCACTTAATGAGGTACACCAGACACATGGAGGTGCTGGGGGCATCGGAGGAAGTGATGGCCCGATGTTTCCCTTTGTATTTGAAGGACTTAGCTGCAATGTGGTTTAGGCAGCTGGGAGAAGGATCTATCAGGACTTGGAAGGAATTAGTGGAAAAGTTTCTGGGACAGTTTCGGGTTCACGTTAAGAGGCCAAAAAACGTGATGACTTTAACATCAGTGAAGCAAAGAATGGACGAATCACTTAGAACTTTTCTAACTCGATTCAGTGCGGCAGTCGCTTCGGTGGATCGGCCTGATCCATCAATGGTTTTAATGGCAGCAGTATCAGGAGTCAAGGAGAACTCGGATTTCAAGGTATCTCTGATACGAGATCCCCCGCGAAATCTCGACGAATTCTTTCATGAGGCAGAAAGATTCCTTCGGCAAGAAGATGCAAGTACGGATTTAAAGTCAAAAAAGGTTAGTACAATCGAGGTTGGAGCGGTATCCAAAAACGGTTCGGATAGGGATAAAGGAAAAAGGAAGTTAGATGACGACTCTGGAAACGCTAGAAAACGATGGAAGGATCCAAAGTTTTCCACATACACTGGATTGAACGAGACGCTGGAACGGATATACTTGGAAACTCGGAATCGCCTTCCCTACCGACGGCCGGCTAGGAGGGAACCAACAGAGCGGGAAAGGACATCAGGAAGGCACTGTCTCTTCCATGATCTGGATGGACACGATACCAACAGCTGCAGGCACCTAAAGGATATAATCGAGGAGCATATAAGGAATGGACGGTTACAGCAATACGTTGGAACTCGGAATGCAACGGTGGAGCAGGAGCAACCACCAACCACCTCACGCCGTGATGGGAGTCCCAGGGATGATCGTCGATTGATCGTCCATTGACCAAGGTAATATGGAATAAGTAGCAAGCTGTTAGCAAACGGTAAAGTCATTTACACATGTACGGGGATGGAGATAGCCCCTAGGCATGCTCTGAATGATGATAACCCGGGACGCTATGGTTTGTGAAATTTATTTCTTGCTTTTAGATTGGACATTGCTTTTCTTTTTGGATTTGGTTTTGGAGCTTGGATTGAGCTCCTGGTTTTTCTTGCTTTTTTTTATTTGGATTTTCCTTTGGACGATTGTTTTTGGTTTTGGATTCTGGTTTGGATTACAGGTTTTCTGGTTTTGGATTTGAATTTTTGGATTTGGATTTGGATTTTGGATTTGGATTTTGGATTTGAATTTTTGGATTTGGATTTTGGGTTTTGGAATAGATTTTTGGTTGGACTTTTATCTGGTTTTTGATAAATGGTCGTCGGGTATGAATTATGCCTGGCAAGGGGTGAGTCACTTTACCCAAACAAGGTGAGTTGACTCATTCAGGTCGTCGAGTATGTACTATGCTCGGCAAGGGTCCGGAGAGATCAGGATTCGGCTTAGGACTTAAGCCATGGAATTTTACAGCGCCCAGGGACACTGGGCCAAGGTCGTCGAGTATGGACTATGCTCGGCAAGGGTCCGGAGAGATCAGGATTCGGCTTAGGACTTAAGCCATGGAATTTTACAGCGCCTAGGGACACTGGGCCAAGGTCGTCGAGTATGGACTATGCTCGGCAAGGGTCCGGAGAGATCAGGATTCGGCTTAGGACTTAAGCCATGGCATTTTGCAGCGCCCAGGGACACTGGGCCAAGGTCGTCGAGTATGGACTATGCTCGGCAAGGGTCCGGAGAGATCAGGATTCAGCTTAGGACTTAAGTCATGGCATTTTACAACGCCCAGGGACACTGGGCCAAGGACATCAAGTATGGGTTGCGTTTGGAAGGAACCCAGAGAGATTAACTCAACGTCCAGGGACACTGGACCACGGTCGTCGGATATGGATCGCGCTTGGCAAGAACCCGGAGAGGTTACGGATTTGGATATCAACCCGGAGAGGTTATGGATTTGGCTATTGACCCGGAGAGGTCCTGGCTTCAGTTATTGGCTATTGGATAAGGATGGATTGGAACTCGGTTGTCGACTTCGAATGGATACGGAATTGGCTAAGGCTTTGGTTATTGGATATGGAACTGGACATCGACTCGAAGCAGTCAAGGATGATATACTCTGGCAATATGGCTTTGGACTTCGAATATTGGATTCGGAACTATTCAAAACACGTCTTGTTATCACAAGGCATGTTTTGGGGGGCAGACTGTTACCCCATTTTATGGTCAAAACGGGAATAACAACAAATTGGCAAGGAATTATGGATAGCAGGACTGGGAATAAGGCTACGATGGATATCGTCAAAATTCTGTTGAACTCCGATCGAGACGAAGTTGATTGAAAATGACGATAAGGACTATGAAAGGCTAAGTTTCAAATATCAGGTTAATCGGAGTTCGTATGGAGGAAATATGATGGATTCAAGGTGGGAGAGGAGTCAGGTTCGAACCCATCAGGTTCGAACCCATCAGGTTCGAACCCATAAGGTTCGAACCCATCAGACTCGAACCCATCAGGTTCGAACCCATCAGGTTCGAACCCATCAGGTTCGAACCCATGGGAACTAGATGGGTTCGAAAGGAATAACTTCAGTGCAATGGACATGGATTCGAATGATGGACATGGACTCGAAGATAGTGGATTCGAATGATGGACACGGACTCGAAGATAGTGGATTCGAATGATGGACGCGGACTCGAAGATAGTGGATTCGAATGATGAAGCTCGAAGAAGGAAATGGATACGAAGTTCTGATGGATTCGTAGGAAATAATGGATTCGAAGTTCTGATGGATTCGTGGAAAATGATGGATTCGAAGTTTTGATGGATTCGTGGAAAGTAATGGATTCGAAGTTTTGATGGATTCGTGGAAAGTAATGGATTCGAAGTTTTGATGGATTCGTAGAAAGTAAATGGATTCGAAGTTTCGATGGATTCGTAGGAGGTGAATGGATTCGAAGTTTGCATGGATTCGAGAGTTATGGAGTCGAAGGACTGAAGATGGATTCGAAGGGCATGGATTCGAGAGAGTTGGCCTCGTGGGTTCGAAATACATGGTTTCGAAGTAGACAGACCATGGGTTCGAACCAATCAGGACGCACGAATTCTAGAACTTGGATCGATCATATCTCCCAAACCGTTGATCCAAATGCAATGAAATTTTTACAGGAGCTCACATACATGTTGAAGAATGTTCATACCAAATTTCAGCTCAATTGGATGGATTCTTGATCGATTCGAAAATCACTTCGAATCGATCCCAAACTGGGCACGGATTCCGAGAACACGGGCCTGTGGGCCCCCCCTCACGTGCCAAGCAACCTCCCCAGGTCTTAGGCGGGATTTCAACCTTCCACGCCTATAAATAGAGCCCCTGGTCATTCAGAAAAGGGGTCGGAAAATTTGGAGAGGAAAAGCAAGCCCAGACGCTGCTAAAATCATTCCATAGCATTATTACTGCTATTTTCTTCAGATTTGGTCACTACAACTGTTGTAATCACTTGTAATCTTCAAGGATAATCAATAAAAAAGAAAAAATTGGAGTGGACGTAGGCCGGAGATAGCCGAACCACTATAAAACTTGTGTCTCTGTTCTTTACTTTTGGATTGCTGTCTATTATATGTTGAGATCTGTTATTTGTGTTTGAATATCATTAATTTATATTCATACACTGGTGCTTTCACGGTATTGGGTGTTTGTGGCCAATTTTGGCGCAAACAACATCTACGGTGCAAGGTGCAACATCCGTCCAAAATGACGAAACAGTGCCGAACGACCTTTAGAAATGGGTGCATGGATTTGAAACGGTGCAGTACCATGGTGCACCACTCTCCAGCGATCGTATCTCATAGACCAGCCACGGGGATCCCGTTTTACAGAAAAATTCCACGTGACGAAAAAACGAAGGGTAAAAAACTTCCTTGACCCGATTGAGGTTCGGATAGGATTTTTTGGATATGAAACTAACTAGTGACGGCTGAAAGCTGTCATAGCTGTAGAACTCACAGATACCTTCCTTTTGACTGGTTATGGCTCCCGTAACTCTAAACGAGCCAAGAGTTATGGCCTCCGAAGAATCGATATCCAAAGGGTGCAACATCTACGGTGCAAGGTGCAACATCCGTCCAAAATGACGAAACAGTGTCGTACGACCTTTAGAAATGAGTGCATGGATTTGAAACGGTGCAGTACCATGGTGCACCACTCTCCAGCGATGGTAAATCATTGACCAGCCACGGGGATCCCGTTTTACAGAAAAAATCCACGTGACGAAAAAAGGAAGGGTGAAAAACTTCCATGACCCGATTGAGGTTCGGATAGGATTTTTTGGGTATGAAACTAACCAGTGATGGTAGAAAGCCGTCATAGCTTTAGAACTAACAGATACCTTCGTTTTGACTGGTTATGGCTCCCGTAACTCTAAAAGAGCCAAGAGTTATGGACCTCCGAAAAATCGATATCCACAGGGTGCAACATCTACGGTGCTAGGTGCAACATCCGTCCAAAATGATGAAACAGTGCCGTACGACCTTTAGAAATGGGTGCATGGATTTGAAACGGTGCAGTATCATGGTGAACCACTCTCCAGCAATGGTAACTTATAGACCAGCCACGAGGATCCCGTTTTACAGAAAAAATCCACGTGACGAAAAAACGAAGGGTAAAAAACTTCCTTTACCCGATTGAGGTTCGGATAGGATTTTTTGGGTATGAAACTAACCAGCGACGGCTGAAAGCGGTCACAGCTGTAGAACTCACAGATACCTTCGTTATGACTGCTTATGGCTCCCGTAACTCTAAACGAGCCAAGAGTTATGGCCCTCCGAAGAATCGATATCCAAAGGGTGCAACATCTACGGTGCAAGGTGCAACATCCGTCCAAAATGATGAAACAGTGCCGTACGACCTTTAGAAATGAGTGCATGGATTTGAAACATTGCAGTACCTTAGTGCACCACTCTCCAGCGATGGTAAATCATAGACCAGCCATAGGGATCCCGTTTTACAGAAAAAAATCCACGTGACGAAAAAACAAAGGGTAAAAACTTCCTTGACCCGATTGAGGTTCGGATAGGATTTTTTGGGTATAAAACTAATCAGTGATGGCTGAAAGCCATCATAGGTGTAGAACTCACAGTTACCTTCGTTTTGACTGGTTATGGCCCCCGTAACTCTAAACGAGCCAAGAGTTATGGCCCTCCGAATAATCGATATCCATTGGGTGCAACATCTACAGTGCAAGGTGCAACATCCGTCCAAAATGTCGAAACCGTGCCGTACGACCTTTAGAAATAGGTGCATGGATTTGAAACGGTGCAGTACCATGGTGCACCACTCTCCAGCGATGGTAAATCGTTGACCAACCACGGGGATGCCGTTTTTACAGAAAAAATCCACGTGACGAAAAAACGAAGGGTAAAAAACTTCCATGACCCGATTGAGGTTCGGATAGGATTTTTTGGGTATGAAACTATCCAGTGACGGCTGAAAGCCTTCATAGCTGTAGAACTCACAGATACCTTCGTTTTGACTTGTTATGGCTCCCGTAACTCTAAACGAGCCAAGAGTTATGGCCTCCGAAGAATCGATATCCGCAGGGTGCAACATCTACGGTGCAAGGTGCAACATCCGTCCAAAATGACGAAACAGTGTCGTACGACCTTTAGAAATGAGTGCATGGATTTGAAACATTGCAGTACCACGGTCCACCACTCTCCAGCAATGGTAAATCATAGACCAGCCATGGGGATCCCGTTTTACAGAAAAAATACACGTGACGAAAAAACGAAGGGTAAAAAACTTTCTTGGCCCGATTGAGGTTCGGAAAGGATTTTTTGGGTATGAAACTAACCAGTGACGGCTGAAAGCAGTCATGGCTGTAGAACTCACAGATACCTTCTTTTTGACTGGTTATGGCTCCCGTAACTCTAAACGAGCCATGAGTTATGGCCCTCCGAAGAATCGATATTCATAGGGTGCAACGTCTACGGTGCAAGGTGTAACATCCGTCCAAAATGACGAAACAGTGCCGTACGACCTTTACAAATGATTGCATGGATTTGAAACATTGCAGTACCATGGTGCACCACTCTCCAGCGATGGTAAATCATAGACCAGCCACGGGGATCCCGTTTTACAGAAAAAGTACACGTGACGAAAAAACGAAGGGTAAAAAACTTCCTTGACCCAATTGAGGTTTGGATAGGATTTTTTGGGTATGAAACTAACCAGTGACGGCTGAAAGCAATCATAGCTGTAGAACTCACAGATACCTTCGTTTTGACTGGTTATGGCTTCCGTGACTCTAAACGAGCCAAGAGTTATGGCCCTCCGAAGAATCGACATCCACAGGGTGCAACATCTACGGTGCAAGGTGCAACATCCGTCCAAAATGACGAAACAGTGCCGTACGACCTTTAGAAATGAGTGCATGAATCTAAAACATTGCAGTACCATGGTGCACCACTCTCCAGCGATGATAAATCATAGATCAGCCACGGGGATCCCGTTTTACAGAAAAAATCCACGTGATGAAAAAACGAAGGGTAAAAAACTTCCTTGACCAGATTGAGGTTCGGATAGGATTTTTTGGGTATGAAACTAACCAGTGACGGCTGAAAGCCATCGTAGCTGTAGAACTCACCGATAGCTTCGTTTTGACTGGTTATGGCTCCCGTAACTCTAAACGAGCCAAGAGTTATGGCCCTCCGAATAATCGATATCCATAGTGTGCAACATCTACTGTGCAAGGTGCAACATCCGTCCAAAATGACGAAACCGTGTCGTACGACCTTTAGAAATGGGTGCATGGATTTGAAACGGTGCAGTACCATGGTGCACCACTCTCCAGCGATGGTAAATCATTGACCAGCCATGGGGATCCCGTTTTACAGAAAAAATCCAAGTGACGAAAAAACGAAGGGTAAAAAACTTCCTTGACCCGATTGAGGTTCGGATAGGATTTTTTGGGTATGAAACTAACCAATGACGGCTAAAAGCCATCATAGCTGTAGAACTCACAGATACCTTCGTTTTGACTGGTTATGGCTCCCGTAACTATAAACGAGCCAAGAGTTATGGCCCTCCGAAGAATCGATATCCACAGGGTGCAACATCTACGGTGCAAGGTGCAACATCTGTCCAAAATGACGAAACAGTGCCGTACGACCTTTAGAAATGAGTGCATGGATTTGAAACATTGCAGTACCATGGTGCACCACTCTCCAGCGATGGTAAATCATAGACCAGCCACGGGGATCCCGTTTTACAGAAAAAATCCACGTAACGAAAAAACGAAGGGTAAAAAACTTCCTTGACCAGATTGAGGTTCGGATAGGATTTTTTTTGGTATGAAACTAACCAGTGACGGCTGAAAGCCGTCATAGCTGTAGAACTCACAGATACCTTCGTTTTGACTGGTTATGGATCCCGTAACTCTAAACGAGCCAAGAGTTATGGCCCTCCGATTAATCGATATCCATAGGGTGCAACATCTACGGTGCAAGGTGCAACATCCGTCCAAAATGACGAAACCGTGCCGTACGACCTTTAGAAATGGGTGCATGGATTTGAAACGTTGCAGTACCATGGTGCAACACTCTCCAGCAATGCTAAATCATTGACCAGCCACGGGGATCCCGTTTTATCAGAAAAAATCCACGTGACGAAAAAACAAAGGGTAAAAAACATCCATGACCCGATTGAGGTTCGGATAGGATTTTTTGGGTATGAAACTAACCAGTGACGGCTGAAAGCGGTCATAGCTGTAGAACTCACAGATACCTTCGTTTTGACTGGTTATGGCTCCCGTAACTCTAAACGAGCCAAGAGTTATGGCCCTCCGAATAATAGATATCCATAAGGTGCAACATCTACGGTGCAAGGTGCAACATCCGTCCAAAATGACGAAACAGTGTCGTACGACCTTTAGAAATGGGTGCATGGATTTGAAACGGTGCAGTACCGTGGTGCACCACTCTCCAGTGATGGAAACTCGTAGACCATCCACGGGGATCCCGTTTTACAGAAAAATTCCACGTGACGAAAAAACGAAGGGTAAAAAACTTCCTTGACCCGATTGAGGTTCGGATAGGATTTTTTGGGTATGAAACTAACCAGTGACGGCTGAAATCCATCATAGCTGTAGAATTCACAGGTACCTTCGTTTTGACTGGTTATGGCTCCCGTAACTCTAAACGAGCCAAGAGTTATGGCCCTCCGAAGAATCGATATCCACAGGGTGCAACATCTACGGTGCAAGGTGCAACATCCGTCCAAAATGACGAAACTGTGCCGTACGACCTTTAGAAATGGGTGAATGGATTTGAAACGGTGTAGTACCATGGTGCACCACTCTCCAGCGATGGTAAATCATTGACCAGCCACGGGGATCCCCTTTTACAGAAAAAATCCACGTGACGAAAAAACGAAGGGTAAAAAACTTCCATGACCCGATTGAGGTTCGGATAGGCTTTTTTGGGTATGAAACTAACCAGTGACGACTGAAAGCCGTCATAGTTGTAGAACTCACAGATACCTTCATTTTGACTGGTTATGGCTCCCGTAACTCTAAACGAGCCAAGAGTTATGGCCCTCCGAATAATCGATATCCACAGGGTGCAACATCTACGGTGCAAGGTGCAACATCCTTCCAAAATGACGAAACAGTGTCGTACGACCTTTAGAAATGGGTGCATGGATTTGAAATGGTGCAGTACCATGGTGAACCACTCTCCAGCGATGGTAACTCATAGACCAGCCACGGGGATCCCGTTTTACAGAAAAAATCCACGTGACGAAAATACGAAGGGTCAAAAACTTCCTTGACGCGATTGAGGTTCGGATAGGATTTTTTGGGTATGAAACTAACCAGTGACGGCTGAAAGCGGTCATAGCTGTAGAACTCACAGATACCTTAGTTTTGACTGGTTATGGCTCCCGTAACTCTAAACGAGCCAAGAGTTATGGCCCTCCGAAGAATCGATATCCACAGGGTGCAACATCTACGGTGCAAGGTGCAACATCCGTCCAAAATGACGAAACAGTGCCGTACGACCTTTGGAAATGAGTGCATGGATTTGAAAAATTGCAGTACCATTGTGCACCACTCTCCAGCGATGGAAAATCATAGACCAGCCACGGGGATCCCGTTTTACAGAAAAAATCCACATGACGAAAAAACGAAGGGTAAAAAACTTCCTTGACCAGATTGAGGTTCGGATAGGATTTTTTGGGTATGAAACTAACCAGTGACGGCTGAAAGCGGTCATAGCTGTAGAATTCACAGGTACCTTCGTTTTGACTGGTTATGGCTCCCGTAACTCTAAACGAGCCAAGAGTTATGGCCCTCCGAAGAATCGATATCCACAGGGTGCAACATCTACGGTGCAAGGTGCAACATCCGTCCAAAATGACGAAACTGTGCCGTACGACCTTTAGAAATGGGTGAATGGATTTGAAACGGTGTAGTACCATGGTGCACCACTCTCCAGCGATGGTAAATCATTGACCAGCCACGGGGATCCCCTTTTACAGAAAAAATCCACGTGACGAAAAAACGAAGGGTAAAAAACTTCCATGACCCGATTGAGGTTCGGATAGGCTTTTTTGGGTATGAAACTAACCAGTGACGACTGAAAGCCGTCATAGTTGTAGAACTCACAGATACCTTCATTTTGACTGGTTATGGCTCCCGTAACTCTAAACGAGCCAAGAGTTATGGCCCTCCGAATAATCGATATCCACAGGGTGCAACATCTACGGTGCAAGGTGCAACATCCTTCCAAAATGACGAAACAGTGTCGTACGACCTTTAGAAATGGGTGCATGGATTTGAGATGGTGTAGTACCATGGTGAACCACTCTCCAGCGATGGTAACTCATAGACCAGCCACGGGGATCCCGTTTTACAGAAAAAATCCACGTGACGAAAATACGAAGGGTCAAAAACTTCCTTGACGCGATTGAGGTTCGGATAGGATTTTTTGGGTATGAAACTAACCAGTGACGGCTGAAAGCGGTCATAGCTGTAGAACTCACAGATACCTTAGTTTTGACTGGTTATGGCTCCCGTAACTCTAAACGAGCCAAGAGTTATGGCCCTCCGAAGAATCGATATCCACAGGGTGCAACATCTACGGTGCAAGGTGCAACATCCGTCCAAAATGACGAAACAGTGCCGTACGACCTTTGGAAATGAGTGCATGGATTTGAAACATTGCAGTACCATTGTGCACCACTCTCCAGCGATGGAAAATCATAGACCAGCCACGGGGATCCCGTTTTACAGAAAAAATCCACATGACGAAAAAACGAAGGGTAAAAAACTTCCTTGACCAGATTGAGGTTCGGATAGGATTTTTTGGGTATGAAACTAACCAGTGACGGCTGAAAGCGGTCATAGCTGTAGAACTCACAGATACCTTAGTTTTGACTGGTTATGGCTCCCGTAACTCTAAACGAGCCAAGAGTTATGGCCCTCCGAAGAATCGATATCCACAGGGTGCAACATCTACGGTGCAAGGTGCAACATCCGTCCAAAATGACGAAACTGTGCCGTACGACCTTTAGAAATGGGTGAATGGATTTGAAACGGTGTAGTACCATGGTGCACCACTCTCCAGCGATGGTAAATCATTGACCAGCCACGGGGATCCCCTTTTACAGAAAAAATCCACGTGACGAAAAAACGAAGGGTAAAAAACTTCCATGACCCGATTGAGGTTCGGATAGGCTTTTTTGGGTATGAAACTAACCAGTGACGACTGAAAGCCGTCATAGTTGTAGAACTCACAGATACCTTCATTTTGACTGGTTATGGCTCCCGTAACTCTAAACGAGCCAAGAGTTATGGCCCTCCGAATAATCGATATCCACAGGGTGCAACATCTACGGTGCAAGGTGCAACATCCTTCCAAAATGACGAAACAGCGTCGTACGACCTTTAGAAATGGGTGCATGGATTTGAAATGGTGCAGTACCATGGTGAACCACTCTCCAGCGATGGTAACTCATAGACCAGCCACGGGGATCCCGTTTTACAGAAAAAATCCACGTGACGAAAATACGAAGGGTCAAAAACTTCCTTGACGCGATTGAGGTTCGGATAGGATTTTTTGGGTATGAAACTAACCAGTGACGGCTGAAAGCGGTCATAGCTGTAGAACTCACAGATACCTTAGTTTTGACTGGTTATGGCTCCCGTAACTCTAAACGAGCCAAGAGTTATGGCCCTCCGAAGAATCGATATCCACAGGGTGCAACATCTACGGTGCAAGGTGCAACATCCGTCCAAAATGACGAAACAGTGCCGTACGACCTTTGGAAATGAGTGCATGGATTTGAAACATTGCAGTACCATTGTGCACCACTCTCCAGCGATGGAAAATCATAGACCAGCCACGGGGATCCCGTTTTACAGAAAAAATCCACATGACGAAAAAACGAAGGGTAAAAAACTTCCTTGACCAGATTGAGGTTCGGATAGGATTTTTTGGGTATGAAACTAACCTGTGACGGCTGAAAGCCGTCATATCTGTAGAACTCACAGATACCTTCGTTTTTATTGGTTATGGCTCCCGTAACTCTAAACGAGCCAAGAGTTATGGCCCTCCGATTAATCGATATCCATAGGGTGCAACATCTACGGTGCAAGGTGCAACATCCGTCCAAAATGACGAAACCGTGCCGTACGACCTTTAGAAATGGGTGCATGGATTTGAAACGGTGCATTACCATGGTGCACCACTCTCCAGCGATGGTAAATCATTGACCAGCCACGGGGATCCCGTTTTACAGAAAAAATCCACGTGAAGAAAAAACGAAGGGTAAAAAACTTCCTTGACCCGATTGAGGTTCGGATAGGATTTTTTGGGTATGAAACTAACCAGTGACGGCTGAAAGCCGTCATAGCTGTAGAACTCACAGATACCTTTGTTTTGACTGTTTATGGCTCCCGTAAATCTAAACGAGCCAAGTGTTATGGCCCTCCGAATAATCGATATCCATTGGGTGCAACATCTACGGTGCAAGGTGCAACATCCGTCCAAAATGACGAAACCGTGCCGTACGACCTTTAGAAATAGGTGTATGGATTTGAAACGGTGCAGTACCATGGTGCACCACTCTCCAGCGATGGTAAATCATTGACCAGCCACGGGGATCCCATTTTACAGAAAAAATCCACGTGAAGAAAAAACGAAAGGTAAAAAACTTCCATGACCCGATTGAGGTTCGGATAGGATTTTTTGGGTATGAAACTAACCAGTGACGGCCGAAAGCCGTCATAGCTATAGAACTCACAGATACCTTCGTTTTGACTGGTTAGGGCTCCCGTAATTCTAAACGAGCCAAGAGTTATGGCCCTCCGAATAATCGATATCCACAGGGTGCAACATCTACGGTGCAAGGTGCAACATCCGTCCAAAATGACGAAACAGTGTCGTACGACCTTTAGAAATGGGTGCATGGATTTGAAATGGTGCTGTACCGTGGTGAACTACTCTCCAGTGATGGTAACTCATAGACTAGCCACGGGGATCCCGTTTTACAGAAAAAATCCACGTGACGAAAAAACGAAGCGTAAAAAACTTCCTTGACCCGATTGAGGTTCGGATAGGATTTTTTGGGTATGAAACTAACCAGTGGCGGCTGAAAGCAGTCATAGCTATAGAACTCACAGATACCTTCGTTTTGACTGGTTATGGCTCCCATAGCTCTAAACGAGCCAAGAGTTATGGCCCTCCGAATAATCGATATCCATAGGGCGAAACATCTACGGTGCAAGGTGCAACATCCTTCCAAAATGACGAAACAGTGCCGTACGACCTTTAGAAATGGGTGCACGGATTTGAAACGGTGCAGCACCATGGTGCACCACTCTCCAGCGATGGTAACTCATAGACCAGCCACGGGGATCCCGTTTTACGGAAAAATTCCACGTGACGAAAAAACGAAGGGTAAAAAACTTCGTTGACCCGATTGAGGTTCGGATAGGATTTTTTGGGTATGAAACTAACCAGTGACGGCGGAAAGCCGTCATAGCTGTAGAATTCACAGGTACCTTCGTTTTGACTGGTTATGGCTCCCGTAACTCTAAACATGCCAATAGTTATGGCCATCCGAATAATCGATATCCATAGGGTGCAACATCTACGGTGCAAGGTGCAACATCCGTCCAAAATGACGAAACCGTGCCGTACGACCTTTAGAAATCGGTGCATGGATTTGAAACGGTGCAGTACCATGGTGCACCACTCTCCAGCGATGGTAAATCATTGACCAGCCACGGGGATCCCCTTTTACAGAAATAATCCACGTGACAAAAAAACGAAGGGTAAAAAACTTCCATGACCCGATTGAGGTTCGGATAGGATTTTTTGGGTATGAAACTAACCAGTGATGGCCGAAAGCCGTCATAGCTGTAGAACTCACAGATACCTTCGTTTTGACTAGATAGGGCTCCCGTAACTCTAAACGAGCGAAGAGTTATGGCCCTCCGAATAATCGATATCCACAGGGTGCAACATCTACGGTGCAAGGTGCAACATCCGTCCAAAATGAAGAAACAGTGTCGTACGACCTTTAGAAATGGGTGCGTGGATTTGAAATGGTGCAGTACCATGGTGAACCACTCTCCAGCGATGGTAACTCATAGACCAGCCACGGGGATCCCGTTTTACAGAAAAATTCCACGTGACGAAAAAACGAAGGGTAAAAAACTTCCTTGACACGATTGAGGTTCGGATAGGATTTTTTGGGTATGAAACTAACCGGTGACGGCTGAAAGTAGTCATAGCCGTAGAACTCACAGATATCTTCGTTTTGACTGGTTATGGCTCCTGTAACTCTGAACGAGCCAAGAGTTATGGCCCTCCGAAGAATCGATATCCACAGGGTGCAACATCTACGGTGCAAGGTGCAACATCCGTCCAAAATGACGAAATAGTGCCGTACGACCTTTAGAAATGGGTGCATGGATTTGAAACGGTGCAGTACCATGGTACACCACTCTCCAGCGATGGTAAATCATTGACCAGCCACGGGGATCCCGTTTTACAGAAAAAATCCACGTGACGAAAAAACGAAGGGTAAAAAGCTTCCATGACCCGATTGAGGTTCGGAGAGGATTTTTTGGGTATGAAACTAACCAGTGACGGTTGAAAGCCGTCATAGCTGTAGAACTCACAGATACCTTCGTTTTGACTGGTTACGGCTCCCGTAACTCTTAAAGAGCCAAGAGTTATGGCCCTCCGAAAAATCGATATCCACAGGGTGCAACATCTACGGTGCAAGGTGCAACATCCGTCCAAAATGACGAAACAGTGCCATATGACCTTTAGAAATGGGTGCATGGATTTGAAACGGTGCAGTACAATGGTGAACCACTCTCCAGCGATGGTAACTCATAGACCAGCCATGGGGATCCCGTTTTACAGAAAAAATCCACGTGACGAAAAAACGAAGGGTAAAAAACTTCCTTGACCCGATTGAGGTTCGGATAGGATTTTTCGGGTACGAAACAAACCAGTGACGGCTGAAAGCTATCATAGCTGTAGAACTCACAGATACCTTCGTTTTGACTGGTTATGGCTCCCGTAACTCTAAACGAGCCAAGAGTTATGGCCCTCCGAAGAATCGATATCCACATGGGGCAACATCTACGGTGCAAGGTGCAACATCCGTCCAAAATGACGAAACAGTGTCGTACGACCTTTAGAAATGAGTTCATGGATTTGAAACATTGCAGTACTATGGTGCACCACTCTCCAGCGATGGTAAATCATAGACCAGCCACGGGGATCCCGTTTTACAGAAAAAATCCACGTGACGAAAAAACGAAGGGTAAAAAACTTCCTTGACCAGATTGAGGTTCGGATAGGATTTTTTGGCTATGAAACTAAGCAGTGACGGCTGAAAGCCGTCATAGCTGTAGAACTCACAGATACCTTCGTTTTGACTGGTTATGGCTCCCGTAACTATAAACGAGCCAAGAGTTATGGACCTCCGAAGAATCGATCTCCACAGGGTGCAACATCTACGGTGCAAGGTGCAACATCCATCCAAAATGACGAAACAGTGTCGTACGACCTTTAGAAATGAGTGCATGGATTTGAAACATTGCAGTACCATGGTGCACCACTCTCCAGCGATGGTAAATCATAGACCAGCCACGGGGATCCCGTTTTACAGGAAAAATCCACGTGACGAAAAAACGAAGGGTAAAAAACTTCCTTGACCAGATTGAGGTTCGGATAGGTTTTTTTGGGTATGAAACTAACCAGTGACGGCTAAAAGCCGTCATAGCTGTAGAACTCATAGATACCTTCGTTTTGACAGGTTATGGCTCCCGTAACTCTAAACGAGCCAAGAGTTATGGCCCTCCGATTAATCGATATCCATAGGGTGCAACATCTACGGTGCAAGGTGCAACATCCGTCCAAAATGACGAAACTGTGCCGTACGAACTTTAGAAATGGGTGCATGGATTTGAAACGGTGCAGTACCATGGTGCACCACTCTCTAGCGATGGTAAATCATTGACCAGCCATGGGGATCCCGTTTCACAGAAAAAGTCCACGTGACGAAAAAACGAAGGGTAAAAAACTTCCTTGACCCGATTGAGGTTCGGATAGGATTTTTTGGGTATGAAACTAACCAGTGATGGCGGAAAGCCGTCATAGCTGTAGAACCCACAGATACCTTCGTTTTGACTGCTTATGGCTCCCGTAAATCTAAACGAACCAAGAGTTATGGCCCTCCGAATAATCGATATCTATAGGGTGCAACATCTACGGTGCAAGGTGCAACATCCATCCAAAATGATGAAACCGTGCCGTACGACCTTTAGAAATGGGTGCATGGATTTGACATGGTGCAGTACCATGGTGCACCACTCTATAACGATGCTAAATCATTCACCAGCCACGGGGATCCCGTTTTTACAGAAAAAATCCACGTGACGAAAAAACAAAGCGCAAAAAACTTCCACGACCCGATTGAGGTTCAGATAGGATTTTTTGGTTATGAAACTAACCAGTGACGGCTGAAAGCGGTCATACTGTAGAACTCACAGATACCTACGTTTTGACTGGTTATGGCTCCCGTAACTCTAAACGAGCCAAGAGTTATGGCCCTCCGAGTAATCGATATCCATAGGGTGCAACATCAACGGTGCAAGGTGCAACATCCGTCCAAAATGACAAAACAGTGCCGTACGACCTTTAGAAATGGGTGCACGGATTTGAAACGGTGCAGCACCATGGTGCACCACTCTCCAGAGATGGTAACTCATAGACCAGCCACTGGGATCCCGTTTTACAGAAAAATTCCACGTGACGAAAAAATGAAGCGTAAAAAACTTCCTTGACCCGATTGAGGTTCGGATAGGATTTTTGGGTATGAAACTAACCAGTGACGGCCGAAAGTCGTCATAGCTATAGAATTCACAGGTACCTTCGTTTTGACTGGCTATGGCTCCCGTAACTCTAAACAAGCCAAGAGTTGTGGCCCTCCGAATAATCGATATCCATAGGGTGCAACATCTACGGTGCAAGATGCAACATCCGTCCAAAATGACGAAACCGTGCCGTACGACCTTTAGAAATGGGTGCATGGATTTGAAACGGTGCAGTTCCATGGTGCACCACTCTCCAGCGATGGTAAATCAT
Organism: Allium cepa; assembly: GCA_030765085.1. NCBI lineage: Eukaryota > Viridiplantae > Streptophyta > Magnoliopsida > Asparagales > Amaryllidaceae > Allium > Allium cepa. Next base: position 26,460,019 of record CM060943.1, on the reverse strand, counting down.
TGATCAGCCACGGGGATACCCTTTTACAGAAAAAATCCACGTGACAAAAAAACGAAGGGTAAAAAACTTCCATGACCCGATTGAGGTTCGGATAGGATTTTTTGGGTATGAAACTAACCAGTGACTGCTGAAAGCCGTCATAGCTGTAGAACTCATAGATTCCTTCGTTTTGACTGGTTATGGCTCCCGTAACTCTAAACGAACCAAGAGTTATGGCCCTCCGAATAATCGATATCCACAGGGTGCAACATCTACGGTGCAAGGTGCAACATCCGTCCAAAATGATGAAACAATGTCGTACGACCTTTAGAAATGAATGCATGGATTTGAAACATTGCAGTACCATGGTGCACCACTCTCCAGCGATGGTAAATCATAGACCAGCCACGGGGATCCCGTTTTACAGAAAAAATCCACGTGACGAAAAAACGAAGGGTAAAAAACTTCGTTGACCAGATTGAGGTTCGGATAGGATTTTTTGGGTATGAAACTAACCAGTGACGGTTGAAAGCCGTCATAGCTGTAGAACTCACAGATACCTTCGTTTTGACTGGTTATGGCTCCCGTAACTATAAACGAGCCAAGAGTTATGGACCTCCGAAGAATCGATATCCACAGGGTGCAACATCTACGGTGCAAGGTGCAACATCCGTCCAAAATGACGAAACAGTGTCGTACGACCTTTAGAAATGAGTGCATGGATTTGAAACATTGCAGTACCATGGTGCACCACTCTCCAGCGATGGTAAATCATAGACCAGCCACGGGGATCCCGTTTTACAGGAAAAATCAACGTGACGAAAAAACGAAAGGTAAAAAACTTCCTTGACCAGATTGAGGTTCGGATAGGATTTTTTGGGTATGAAACTAACCAGTGACTGCTAAAAGCCGTCATAGCTGTAGAACTCATAGATACCTTCGTTTTGACTGGTTATGGCTCCCGTAACTCTAAACGAGCCAAGAGTTATGGCCCTCCGATTAATCGATATCCATAGGGTGCAACATCTACGGTGCAAGGTGCAACATCCGTCCAAAATGACGAAACCGTGCCGTACGACCTTTAGAAATGGGTGCATGGATTTGAAACGGTGCAGTACCATGGTGCACCACTCTCTAGCAATGGTAAATCATTGACCAGTCATGGGGATCCCGTTTTACAGAAAAAATCCACGTGACGAAAAAACGAAGGGTAAAAAACTTCCTTGACCCGATTGAGGTTCGGATAGGATTTTTTGGGTATGAAACTAACCAGTGACGGCGGAAAGCCGTCATAGCTGTAGAACCCACAGATACCTTCGTTTTGACTGCTTATGGCTCCCGTAAATCTAAACGAACCAAGAGTTATGGCCCTCCGAATAATCGATATCTATAGGGTGCAACATCTACGGTGCAAGGTGCAACATCCATCCAAAATGATGAAACCGTGCCGTACGACCTTTAGAAATGGGTGCATGGATTTGAAATGGTGCAGTACCATGGTGCACCACTCTCTGACGATGCTAAATCATTCACCAGCCACGGGGATCCCGTTTTTACTGAAAAAATCCACGTGACGAAAAAACAAAGGGCAAAAAACTTCCACGACCCGATTGAGGTTCGGATAGGATTTTTTGGGCATGAAACTAACCAGTGACGGCTGAAAGCGGTCATAGCTGTAGAACTCACAGATACCTACGTTTTGACTGGTTATGGCTCCCGTAACTCTAAACGAGCCAAGAGTTATGGCCCTCCGAGTAATCGATATCCATAGGGTGCAACATCAACGGTGCAAGGTGCAACATCCGTCCAAAATGACAAAACAGTGCCGTACGACCTTTAGAAATGGGTGCACGGATTTGAAACGGTGCAGCATAATGGTGCACCACTCTCTAGAGATGGTAACTCATAGACCAGCCACGGGGATCCCGTTTTACAGAAAAATTCCACGTGACGAAAAAATGAAGGGTAAAAAACTTCCTTGACCCGATTGAGGTTCGGATAGGATTTTTGGGTATGAAACTAACCACTGACGGCCGAAAGCCGTCATAGCTGTAGAATTCACAGGTACCTTCGTTTTGACTGGCTATGGCTCCCGTAACTCTAAACAAGCCAAGAGTTGTGGCCCTCCGAATAATCGATATCCATAGGGTGCAACATCTACGGTGCAAGATGCAACATCCGTCCAAAATGACGAAACCGTGTCGTACGACCTTTAGAAATGGGTGCATGGATTTGAAACGGTGCAGTTCCATGGTGCACCACTCTCCAGCGATGGTAAATCATTGATCAGCCACGGGGATACCCTTTTACAGAAAAAATCCACGTGACAAAAAAACGAAGGGTAAAAAACTTCCATGACCCGATTGAGGTTCGGATAGGATTTTTTGGGTATGAAACTAACCAGTGACTGCTAAAAGCCGTCATAGCTGTAGAACTCATAGATACCTTCGTTTTGACTGGTTATGGCTCCCGTAACTCTAAACGAGCCAAGAGTTATGGCCCTCCGATTAATCGATATCCATAGGGTGCAACATCTACGGTGCAAGGTGCAACATCCGTCCAAAATGACGAAACCGTGCCGTACGACCTTTAGAAATGGGTGCATGGATTTGAAACGGTGCAGTACCATGGTGCACCACTCTCTAGCAATGGTAAATCATTGACCAGTCATGGGGATCCCGTTTTACAGAAAAAATCCACGTGACGAAAAAACGAAGGGTAAAAAACTTCCTTGACCCGATTGAGGTTCGGATAGGATTTTTTGGGTATGAAACTAACCAGTGACGGCGGAAAGCCGTCATAGCTGTAGAACCCACAGATACCTTCGTTTTGACTGCTTATGGCTCCCGTAAATCTAAACGAACCAAGAGTTATGGCCCTCCGAATAATCGATATCTATAGGGTGCAACATCTACGGTGCAAGGTGCAACATCCATCCAAAATGATGAAACCGTGCCGTACGACCTTTAGAAATGGGTGCATGGATTTGAAATGGTGCAGTACCATGGTGCACCACTCTCTGACGATGCTAAATCATTCACCAGCCACGGGGATCCCGTTTTTACTGAAAAAATCCACGTGACGAAAAAACAAAGGGCAAAAAACTTCCACGACCCGATTGAGGTTCGGATAGGATTTTTTGGGCATGAAACTAACCAGTGACGGCTGAAAGCGGTCATAGCTGTAGAACTCACAGATACCTACGTTTTGACTGGTTATGGCTCCCGTAACTCTAAACGAGCCAAGAGTTATGGCCCTCCGAGTAATCGATATCCATAGGGTGCAACATCAACGGTGCAAGGTGCAACATCCGTCCAAAATGACAAAACAGTGCCGTACGACCTTTAGAAATGGGTGCACGGATTTGAAACGGTGCAGCATAATGGTGCACCACTCTCTAGAGATGGTAAAAAACTTCGTTGACCAGATTGAGGTTCGGATAGGATTTTTTGGGTATGAAACTAACAATTGACGGCTAAAAGCCGTCATAGCTGTAGAACTCACAGATACCTTCATTTTGACTGGTTATGGCTCCCGTAACTCTAAACGAGCCAAGAGTTATGGCCCTCCGATTAATCGATATCCATAGGGTGCAACATCTATGGTGCAACAAAGGGTAAAAAACTTCGTTGACCAGATTGAGGTTCGGATAGGATTTTTTGGGTATGAAACTAACAATTGACGGCTAAAAGCCGTCATAGCTGTAGAACTCACAGATACCTTCATTTTGACTGGTTATGGCTCCCGTAACTCTAAACGAGCCAAGAGTTATGGCCCTCCGATTAATCGATATCCATAGGGTGCAACATCTATGGTGCAAGGTGCAACATCCGTCCAAAATGACGAAACCATGCCGTACGACCTTTAGAAATGGGTGCATGGATTTGAAACGCTGCAGTACCATGGTGCACCACCCTCCAGCGATGGTAAATCATTGACCAGCCACGGGGATCCCGTTTTACAGAAAAAATCCACGTGACGAAAAAACGAAGGGTAAAAAACTTCCTTGACCCGATTGAGGTTCGGATAGGATTTTTTGGGTATGAAACAAACCAGCGACGGCTGAAAGCCGTCATAGCTGTAGAACTCACAGATACCTTCGTTTTGACTGGTTATGGCTCCCGTAAATCTAAACGAGCTAAGAGTTATGGCCCTCCGAATAATCGATATCCATAGGGTGCAACATCTACGGTGCAAGGTGCAACATCCGTCCAAAATGATGAAACCGTGCCGTACTACCTTTAGAAATTGGTGCATGGATTTGAAATGGTGCAGTACCATGGTGCACCACTCTCCAGCGATGCTAAATCATTGACCAGCCACGGGGATCCCGTTTTTGCAAAAAAAATCCACGTGACGAAAAAACAAAAGGTAAAAAACTTCCATGACCCGATTGAGGTTCGGATAGGATTTTTTGGGTATGAAACTAACCAGTGACAGCTAAAAGCGGTCATAGCTGTAGAACTCACAGATACCTTCGTTTTGACTGGTTATGGCTCCCGTAACTATAAACGAGCCAAGAGTTATGGACCTCCGAAGAATCGATATCCACAGGGTGCAACATCTACGGTGCAAGGTGCAACATCCATCCAAAATGACGAAACAGTGTCGTACGACCTTTAGAAATGAGTGCATGGATTTGAAACATTGCAGTACCATGGTGCACCACTCTCCAGCGATGGTAAATCATAGACCAGCCACGGGGATCCCGTTTTACAGGAAAAATCCACGTGACGAAAAAACGAAGGGTAAAAAACTTCCTTGACCAGATTGAGGTTCGGATAGGATTTTTTGGGTATGAAACTAACCAGTGACGGCTAAAAGCCGTCATAGCTGTAGAACTCAAAGATACCTTCGTTTTGACTAGTTATGGCTCCCGTAACTCTAAACGAGCCAAGAGTTATGGCCCTCCGATTAATAGATATCCATAGGGTGCAACATCTACGGTGCAAGGTGCAACATCCGTCCAAAATGACGAAACCGTGCCGTACGACCTTTAGAAATGGGTGCATGGATTTGAAACGGTGCAGTACCATGGTGCACCACTCTCCAGCGATGGTAAATCATTGACCAGCCATGGGGATCCCGTTTTACAGAAAAAATCCACGTGACGAAAAAACGAAGGGTAAAAAACTTCCTTCACCCGATTGAGGTTCGGATAGGATTTTTTGGGTATGAAACTAACCAGTGACGGTTAAAAGCGGTCATAACTGTAGAACTCACAGATTCCTTTGTTTTGACTGGTTATGGCTCCCGTAACTCTAAACGAGCCAAGAGTTATGGCCCTTCGAATAATCGATATCCACAGGGTGCAACATCTACGGTGCAAGGTGCAACATCCGTCCAAAATGACGAAACAGTGTCGTACGACCTTTAGAAATGGGTGCATGGATTTGAAATGGTGCAGTACCATGGTGAACCACTATCCAGCGATGGTAACTCATAGACCAGCCACGGGGATCCCGTTTTACAGAAAAAATCCACGTGACGAAAAAACGAAGGGTAAATAACTTCCTTGACCCGATTGAGGTTCGGATAGGATTTTTTGGGTATGAAACTAACCAGTGACGGCTGAAAGCTGTCATAGCTGTAGAACTCACAGATACCTTTGTTTTGACTGGTTATGGCTCCCGTAACTCTAAACAAGCCAAGAGTTATGGCCCTCCGAAGAATCGATATCCACAGGGTGCAACATCTACGGTGCAAGGTGCAACATCCGTCCAAAATGATGAAACAGTGTCGTACGACCTTTAGAAATGGGTGCATGGATTTGAAACGGTGCAGTACCATGGTGCACCACTCTCCAGCGATGGTAAATCATTCACCAGCCACGGGGATCCCGTTTTACAGAAAAAATCCACGTGACGAAAAAACGAAGGGTAAAAATCTTCCATGACCCGATTGAGGTTCGGATAGGATTTTTTGGGTATGAAACTAACCAGTGACGGTTGAAAGCCGTCATAGCTGTAGAACTCACAAATACCTTCATTTTGACTGGTTATGGCTCCCGTAACTCTAAAAGAGCCAAGAGTTATGGCCCTCCGAAAAATCGATATCCATAGGGTGCAACAATTACGGTGCAAGGTGCAACATCCGTCCAAAATGACGAAACAGTGCCGTACGACCTTTAGAAATGGGTGCATGGATTTGAAACGGTGCAGTACCATGGTGAACTACTCTCCAGCGATGGTAACTCATAGACCTGCCACGGGGATCCCGTTTTACAGAAAAAATCCACGTGACGAAAAAACGAAGGGTAAAAAACTTCCTTGACCCGATTGAGGTTCGGATAGGATTTTTTGGGTACGAAACTAACCAGTGACGGCTGAAACGGTCATAGCTGTAGAACTCACAGATACCTTCGTTTTGACTGGTTATGGCTCCCGTAACTCTAAATGAGCCAAGAGTTATGGCCCTCCGAAGAATCGATATCCACAGGGTGCAACATCTACGGTGCAAGGTGCAACATCCGTCCAAAATGACGAAACAGTGCCGTACGACCTTTAGAAATGAGTTCATGGATTTGAAACATTGCAGTACTTTGATGCACCACTCTCCAGCGATGGTAAATCATAGACCAGCCACGGGGATCCCGTTTTACAGAAAAAATCCAAGTGACGAAAAAACGAAGGGTAAAAAACTTCCTTGACCAGATTGAGGTTCGGATAGGATTTTTTTTGTATGAAACTAACCAGTGACGGCTGAAAGCCGTCATAGCTGTAGAACTCACAGATACCTTCATTTTTACTGGTTATGGCTCCTGTAACTATAAACGAGCCAAGAGTTATGGCCCTCCGAAGAATCGATATCCACAGGGTGCAACATCTACGGTGCAAGGTGCAACATCCGTCCAAAATGACGAAACAGTGTCGTACGACCTTTAGAAATGACTGCATGGATTTGAAACATTGCAGTACCATGGTGCACCACTCTCCAGCGATGGTAAATCATAGACCAGCCACGGGGATCCCGTTTTACAGAAAAAATCAACGTGACGAAAAAACGAAGGGTAAAAAACTTCCTTGACCAGATTGAGGTTCGGATAGGATTTTTTGGGTATGAAACTAACCAGTGACGGGTAAAAGCCATCATAGCTGTAGAACTCACAGATACCTTCGTTTTGACTGGTTATGGCTCCCGTAACTCTAAACGAGCCAAGAGTTATGGCCCTCTGATTAATCGATATCCATAGGGTGCAACATCTACGGTGCAAGGTGCAACATCCGTCCAAAATGACGAAACCATGCCATACGACCTTTAGAAATGGGTGCATGGATTTGAAACGTTGCAGTACCATGGCGCACCACTCTACAGCGATGGTAAATGATTGACCAGCCACGGGGATCCCGTTTTACAGAAAAATCCACGTGACGAAAAAACGAAGGGTAAAAAACTTCCTTGACCCGATTGAGGTTCGGATAGGATTTTTTGGGTATGAAACTAACCAGTGACGGCTGAAAGCCGTCATAGCTGTAGAACTCACAGATACCTTCGTTTCGACTGGTTATGGCTCCCGTAAATCTAAACGAGCTAAGAGTTATGGCCCTCCGAATAATCGATATCCATAGGGTGCAACATCTACGGTGCAAGGTGCAACATCCGTCCAAAATGATGAAACCGTGCCGTACTTCCTTTAGAAATGGGTGCATGGATTTGAAATGGTGCAGTACCATGGCGCACCACTCTCCAGCGATGCTAAATCATTGACCAGCCACGGGGATCCCGTTTTTACAGAAAAAATCCACGTGACGAAAAAACAAAAGGTAAAAAACTTCCATGACCCGATTGAGGTTCGAATAGGATTTTTTGGGTATGAAACTAACCAGTGACGGCTAAAAGCGGTCATAGCTGTAGAACTCACAGATACCTTCGTTTTGACTGGTTATGGCTCCCGTAACTCTAAACGAACCAAGAGTTATGGCCCTCCGAAAAATCGATATCCATAGGGTGCAACATCTACGGTGCAAGGTGCAACATTCGTCCAAAATGACAAAACAGTGTCGTACGACCTTTAGAAATGGGTGCACGAATTTGAAATGGTGCAGCACCATGGTACACCACTCTCCAGAGATGGTAACTCATAGACCAGCCACGGGGATCCCGTTTTACAGAAAAATTCCACGTGACGAAAAAACGAAGGGTAAAAAACTTCCTTGACCCGATTGAGGTTCGGATAGGATTTTTTGGGTATGAAACTAACCAGTGACGGCTGAAAGCCGTCATAGCTGTAGAATTCACAGGTACCTTCGTTTTGACTGCTTATGGCTCCCGTAACTCTAAACAAGCCAAGAGTTATGGCCCTCCGAATAATCGATATCCATAGGGTGCAACATCTACGGTGCAAGGTGCAACATCCGTCCAAAATGACGAAACCGTGCCGTACGACCTTCAGAAATGGGTGCATGGATTTGAAACGGGGCAGTTCCATGGTGCACCACTCTCCAGCGATGGTAAATCATTGACCGGCCACGGGGATCCCCTTTTACAGAAAAAATCCACGTGACAAAAAAACGAAGGGTAAAAAACTTCCATGACCCGATTGAGGTTCGGATAGGATTTTTTGGGTATGAAACTAACCAGTGACGGCTAAAAGCCATCATAGCTGTAGAACTCACAGATTCCTTCGTTTTGACTGGTTATGGCTCCCGTAACTCTAAACGAGCCAAGAGTTATGGCCCTTCGAATAATCGATATCCACAGGGTGCAACATCTACGGTGCAAGGTGCAACATCCGTCCAAAATGACGAAACAGTGTCGTACAACCTTTAGAAATGGGTGCATGGATTTGAAATGGTGCAGTACCATGGTGAACCACTCTCTAGCGATGGTAACTCATAGACCAGCCACGGGGATCCCGTTTTACAGAAAAAATCCACGTGACGAAAAAACGAAGGGTAAAAAACTTCCTTGACCCGATTGAGGTTCGGATAGGATTTTTTGGGTATGAAACTAACCAGTGACAGCTGAAAGCTGTCATAGCTGTAGAAATCACAGATACCTTCGTTTTGACTGGTTATGGCTCCCGTAACTCTAAACGAGCCAAGAGTTATGGCCCTCCGAAGAATCGATATCCACAGGGTGCAACATCTACGGTGCAAGGTGCAACATCCGTCCAAAATGACAAAACAGTGTCGTACGACCTTTAGAAATGGGTGCATGGATTTGAAACGGTGCAGTACCATGGCGCACCGCTCTCCAGCGATGGTAAATCATTGACCAGCCACGGGGATCCCGTTTTACAGAAAAAATCCACGTGATGAAAAAACGAAGGGTAAAAAGCTTCCATGACCCGATTGAGGTTCGGATAGGATTTTTTGGGTATGAAACTAACCAGTGACGGTTGAAAGCCGTCATAGCTGTAGAACTCACAGATACCTTCGTTTTGACTGGTTATGGCTCCCGTAACTCTAAAAGAGCCAAGAGTTATGGCCCTCCGAAAAATCGATATCCATAGGGTGCAACAATTACGGTGCAAGGTGCAACATCCGTCCAAAATGACGAAACAGTGCCGTACGACCTTTAGAAATGGGTGCATGGATTTGAAACGGTGCAGTACCATGGTGAACTACTCTCCAGCGATGGTAACTCATAGACCTGCCACGGGGATCCCGTTTTACAGAAAAAATCCACGTGACGAAAAAACGAAGGGTAAAAAACTTCCTTGACCCGATTGAGGTTCGGATAGGATTTTTTGGGTACGAAACTAACCAGTGACGGCTGAAAGCGGTCATAGCTGTAGAACTCACAGATACCTTCGTTTTGACTGGAAATGGCTCTCGTAACTCTAAACGAGCCAAGAGTTATGGCCCTCCGAAGAATCGATATCCACAGGGTGCAACATCTACGGTGCAAGGTGCAACATCCGTCCAAAATGACGAAACAGTGCCGTACGACCTTTAGAAACGAGTTCATGGATTTGAAACATTGCAGTACTATGATGCACCACTCTCCAGCGATGGTAAATCATAGACCAGCCACGGGGATCCCGTTTTACAGAAAAAATCCAAGTGACGAAAAAACGAAGGGTAAAAAACTTCCTTGACCAGATTGAGGTTCGGATAGGATTTTTTGGGTATGAAACTAACCAGTGACGGCTAAAAGCCGTCATAGCTGTAGAACTCACAGATACCTTCGTTTTGACTGGTTATGGCTCCCGTAACTATAAACGAGCCAAGAGTTATGGCCCTCCGAAGAATCGATATCCACAGGGTGCAACATCTACGGTGCAAGGTGCAACATCCGTCCAAAATGACGAAACAGTGTCGTACGACCTTTAGAAATGAGTGCATGGATTTGAAACATTGCAGTACCATGGTGCACCACTCTCCAGCGATGGTAAATCATAGACCAGCCACGGGGATCCCGTTTTACAGAAAAAATCCACGTGACGAAAAAACGAAGGGTAAAAAACTTCCTTGACCAGATTGAGGTTCGGATAGGATTTTTTGGGTATGAAACTAACCAGTGACGGCTAAAAGCCGTCATAGCTGTAGAACTCACAGATACCTTCATTTTGACTGGTTATGGCTACCGTAACTCTAAACGAGCCAAGAGTTATGGCCCTCCGATTAATCGATATCCATAGGGTGCAACATCTACGGTGCAAGGTGCAACATCCGTCCAAAATGACGAAACCATGCCGTACGACCTTTAGAAATGGGTGCATGGATTTGAAACGTTGCAGTACCATGGTGCACCACTCTCCAGCGATGGTAAATCATTGACCAGCCACGGGGATCCCGTTTTACAGAAAAAATCCATGTGACGAAAAAACGAAGGGTAAAAAACTTCCTTGACCCGATTGAGGTTCGGATAGGATTTTTTGGGTATGAAACTAACCAGTGACGGCTGATAGCCGTCATAACCGTAGAACTCACAGATACCTTCGTTTTGACTGGTTATGGCTCCCGTAAATCTAAACGAGCTAAGAGTTATGGCCCTCCGAATAATCGATATCCATAGGGTGCAACATCTACGGTGCAAGGTGCAACATCCGTCCAAAATGATGAAACCGTGTCGTACTACCTTTAGAAATGGGTGCATGGATTTGACATGGTGCAGTACCATGGTGCACCACTCTCCAGCGATGCTAAATCATTGACCAGCCACGGGGATCCCGTTTTTACAGAAAAAATCCACGTGATGAAAAAACAAAAGGTAAAAAACTTCCATGACCCGATTGAGGTTCGGATAGGATTTTTTGGGTATGAAACTAACCAGTGACGGTTAAAAGCGGTCATAGCTGTAGAACTCACAGATACCTTCGTTTTGACTGGTTATGGCTCCCGTAACTCTAAACGAGCCAAGAGTTATGGCCCTCCGAATAATCGATATCCATAGGGTGCAACATCTACGGTGCAAGGTGCAACATTCGTCCAAAATGACGAAACAGTGCCGTACGACCTTTAGAAATGGGTGCACGGATTTGAAATGGTGCAGCACCATGGTGCACCACTCTCCACAGATGGTAACTCATAGACCAGCCACGGGGATCCCGTTTTACAGAAAAATTCCACGTGACGAAAAAACGAAGGGTAAAAAAACTTCCTTGACCCGATTGAGGTTCGGATAGGATTTTTTGGGTATGAAACTAACCAGTGATGGCTGAAAGCCGTCATAGTTGTAGAATTCACAGGTACCTTCGTTTTGACTGCTTATGGCTCCCGTAACTCTAAACAAGCCAAGAGTTATGGCCCTCCGAATAATCGATATCCATAGGGTGCAACATCTACGGTGCAAGGTGCAACATCCGTCCAAAATGGCGAAACCGTGCCGTACGACCTTCAGAAATGGGTGCATGGATTTGAAACGGTGCAGTTCCATGGTGCACCACTCTCCAGCGATGGTAAATCATTGACCAGCCACGGGGATCCCCTTTTACAGAAAAAATCCACGTGACAAAAAAACGAAGGGTAAAAAACTTCCATGACCCGATTGAGGTTCGGATAGGATTTTTTGTGTATGAAACTAACCAGTGACGGCTAAAAGCCATCATAGCTGTAGAACTCACAGATTCCTTCGTTTTGACTGGTTATGGCTCCCGTAACTCTAAACGAGCCAAGAGTTATGGCCCTTCGAATAATCGATATCCACAGGGTGCAACATCTACGGTGCAAGGTGCAACATCCATCCAAAATGACGAAACAGTGTCGTACGACCTTTAGAAATGGGTGCATGGATTTGAAATGGTGCAGTACCATGGTGAACCACTCTCTAGCGATGGTAACTCATAGACCAGCCACGGGGATCCCGTTTTACAGAAAAAATCCACGTGACGAAAAAACGAAGGGTAAAAAACTTCCTTGACCCGATTGAGGTTCGGATAGGATTTTTTGGGTATGAAACTAACCAGTGACGGCTGAAAGCTGTCATAGCTGTAGAACTCACAGATACCTTCGTTTTGACTGGTTATGGCTCCCGTAACTCTAAACGAGCCAAGAGTTATGGCCCTCCGAAGAATCGATATCCACAGGGTGGAACATCTACGGTGCAAGGTGCAACATCCGTCCAAAATGACGAAACAGTGTCGTACGACCTTTAGAAATGGGTGCATGGATTTGAAACGGTGCAGTACCACGGTGCACCACTCTCCAACGATGGTAAATCATTGACCAGCCACGGGGATCCCGTTTTACAGAAAAAATCCACGTGACGAAAAAACGAAGGGTAAAAAGCTTCCATGACCCGATTGAGGTTCGGATAGGATTTTTTGGGTATGAAACTAACCAGTGACGGTTGAAAGCCGTCATAGCTGTAGAACTCACAGATACCTTCGTTTTGACTGGTTATGGCTCCCGTAACTCTAAAAGAGCCAAGAGTTATGGCCCTCCGAAAAATCGATATCCACAGGGTGCAACAATTACGGTGCAAGGTGCAACATCCGTCGAAAATGACGAAACAGTGCCGTACGACCTTTAGAAATGGGTGCATGGATTTGAAACGGTGCAGTACCATGGTGAACTACTCTCCAGCGATGGTAACTCATAGACCTGCCACGGGGATCTCGTTTTACAGAAAAAATCCACGTGACGAAAAAACGAAGGGTAAAAAACTTCCTTGACCCGATTGAGGTTCGAATAAGATTTTTTGGGTATAAAACTAACCAGTGACGGCTGAAAGCGGTCATAGCTGTAGAACTCACAGATACCTTCGTTTTGACTGGTTATGGCTCCCGTAACTCCAAACGAGCCAAGAGTTATGGCCCTCCGAAGAATCGATATCCACAGGGTGCAACATCTACGGTGCAAGGTGCAACATCCGTCCAAAATGACGAAACAGTGCCGTACGACCTTTAGAAATGAGTTCATGGATTTGAAACATTGCAGTACTATGATGCACCACTCTCCAGCGATGTTAAATCATAGACCAGCCACGGGGATCCCGTTTTACAGAAAAAATCCAAGTGACGAAAAAACGAAGGGTAAAAAACTTCCTTGACCAGATTGAGGTTCGGATAGGATTTTTTGGGTATGAAACTAACCAGTGACGGCTGAAAGCCGTCATAGCTGTAGAACTCACAGATACCTTTGTTTTGACTGGTTATGGCTCCCGTAACTATAAACGAGCCAAGAGTTATGGCCCTCCGAAGAATCGATATCCACAGGGTGCAACATCTACGGTGCAAGGTGCAACATCCGTCCAAAATGACGAAACAGTGTCGTACGACCTTTAGAAATGAGTGCATGGATTTGAAACATTGCAGTACCATGGTGCACCACTCTCCAGCGATGGTAAATCATAGACCAGCCACGGGGATCCCGTTTTACAGAAAAAATCCACGTGACGAAAAAACGAAGGGTAAAAAACTTCCTTGACCAGATTGAGGTTCGGATAGGATTTTTTGGGTATGAAACTAACCAGTGACGGCTAAAAGCAGTCGTAGCTGTAGAACTCACAGGTACCTTCGTTTTGACTGGTTATGGCTCCCGTAACTCTAAACGAGCCAAGAGTTATGGCCCTCCGATTAATCGATATCCATAGGGTGCAACATCTACGGTGCAAGGTGCAACATCTGTCCAAAATGACGAAACCGTGCCGTACGACCTTTAGAAATGGGTGCATGGATTTGAAACGATGCAGTACCGTGGTGCAAAACTCTCCAGCGATGGTAAATCATTGACCAGCCACGGGGATCCCGTTTTACAGAAAAAATCCACGTGACGGAAAAACGAAGGGTAAAAAATTCCTTGACCCGATTGAGGTTCAGATAGGATTTTTTGGGTATGAAACTAACCAGTGACGGCTGAAAGCCGTCATAGCTGTAGAACTCACATATACCTTCGTTTTGACTGGTTATGGCTCCCGTTACACTAAACGATCCAAGAGTTATGGCCCTCCGAATAATCGATATCCATAGGGTGCAACATCTATGGTGCAAGGTGCAACATCCGTCCAAAATGACGAAACCGTGCCGTACGACCTTTAGAAATGGGTGCATGGATTTGAAACGGTGCAGTACCATGGTGCACCACTCTCCAGCGATGGTAAATCATTCACCAGCCACGGGGATCCCATTTTACAGAAAAAATCCACGTGACGAAAAAACGAAGGGTAAAAAATTTCCATGACCCGATTGGGGTTCGGATAGGATTTTTTGGGTATGAAACTAACCAGTGACGGCTGAAAGCTGTCATTGCTGTAGAACTCACAGATACCTTCGTTTTGACTAGTTATGGCTCCTGTAACTCTAAACGAGCCAAGAGTTATGGCCCTCCGGTTAATCGATATCCACAGGGTGCAACATCTACGGTGCAAAGTGCAACATCCGTCCAAAATGACGAAACAGTGCCGTACGACCTTTAGAAATGGGTGCAAGGATTTGAAACGGTGCAGTACCATGGTGCACCACTCTCCAGCGATGGTAACTCATAGACCAGCCACGGGGATCCCGTTTTACAGAAAAATTCCACGTGACGAAAAAACGAAGGGTAAAAAACTTCCTTGACCCGATTGAGGTTCGGATAGGATTTTTTGGGTATGAAACTAACCCGTGACGGATGAAAGCAGTCATAGCTGTAGAACTCACAGATACCTTCGTTTTGACTGGTTATGGCTCCCGTAACTCTAAACGAGCCAAGAGTTATGGCCCTCCGAATAATCGATATCCACAGGGTGCAACATCTACGGTGCAAGGTGCAACATCCGTCCAAAATGACGAAACAGTGCCGTACGACCTTTAGAAATGGGTGCATGGATTTGAAACGGTGCAGTACCATGGTGAACCACTCTCCAGCGATGGTAACTCATAGACCAGGCATGGGGATCCCGTTTTACAGAAAAAATACACGTGACGAAAAAACGAAGGGTAAAAAATTTCCTTGACCCGATTGAGGTTCGGATAGGATTTTTTGGGTATGAAACTAACCAATGACGGCTGAAAGCTGTCATAGCTGTAGAACTCACAGATACCTTCGTTTTGACTGGTTATGGCTCCCGTAACTCTAAACGAGCCAAGAGTTATGGCCCTCCGAAGAATCGATATCCACAGGGTGCAACATCTACGGTGCAAGGTGCAACATCCGTCCAAAATGACGAAACAGTGCCGTACGACATTTAGAAATGGGTGCATGGATTTGAAACGGTGCAGTACCATGGTGAACCACTCTCCAGCGATGGTAACTCATAGATCAGCCACGAGGATCCCGTTTTACAGAAAAATTCCACGTGACGAAAAAACGAAGGGTAAAAAACTTCCTTGACCCGATTGAGGTTCGGATAGGATTTTTTGGGTATGAAACTAACCAATGACGGCTGAAAGCTGTCATAGCTGTAGAACTCACAGATACCTTCGTTTTGACTGGTTACGGCTCCCGTAACTCTAAACGAGCCAAGAGTTATGGCCCTCCGAAGAATCGATATCCACAAGGTGCAACATCTACGGTGCAAGGTGCAACATCCGTCCAAAATGACGAAACAGTGTCGTACGACCTTCAGAAATTAGTTCATGGATTTGAAACATTGCAGTACCATGGTGCACCACTCTCCAGCGATGGTAGATCATTGACCAGCCACGGGGATCCCGTTTTACAGAAAAATTCCACGTGACGAAAAAACGAAGGGTAAAAAACTTCCTTGACCCGATTGAGGTTCGGTTAGGATTTTTTGGGTATGAAACTAACCCGTGACGGCTAAAAGCCATCATAGCTGTAGAACTCACAGATACCTTCGTTTTGACTGGTTATGGCTCCCGTAACTCTAAACGAGCCAAGAGTTATGGCCCTCCGATTAATCGATATCCACAGGGTGCAACATCTACGGTGCAAGGTGCAACATCCGTCCAAAATGACGAAACAGTGCCGTACGACCTTTAGAAATGGGTGCATGGATTTGGAACAGTGCAGTACCATGGTGAACCACTCTCCAGCGATGGTAACTCATAGACCAGCCACGGGGATTCCGTTTTACAGAAAAATTCCACGTGACGAAAAAACGAAGGGTAAAAAACTTCCTTGACCCGATTGAGGTTCGGATAGGATTTTTTGGGTATGAAACTAACCAGTGATGGCTGAAAGCCGTCATAGTTGTAGAACTCACAGATACCTTCGTTTTGACTGGTTATGGCTCCCGTAACTCTAAACGAGCCAAGAGTTATGGCCCTCCGAATAATCGATATCCATAGGGTGCAACATCTACGGTGCAAGGTGCAACATCTGTCCAAAATGACGAAACCGTGCCGTACGACCTTTATAAATGGGTGCATGGATTCGAAACGGTGCAGTACCTTGGTGCACCACTCTCCAGCGATGGTAAATCATTGACCAGCCACGGGGATCCCGTTTTTACAGAAAAAATCCACGTGACGAAAAAACTAAGGGTAAAAAACTTCCATGACCCGATTGAGGTTCGGATAGGATTTTTTGTGTATGAAACTAACCAGTGACGGCTGAAAGCCGTCATAGCTGTAGAACTCACAGATACGTTCGTGTTGACTTGTTATGGCTCCCGTAACTCTAAACGAGCCAAGAGTTATGGCCCTCCGAAGAATCGATATCCACAGGGTGCAACATCTACGGTGCAAGGTGCAACATCCGTCCAAAATGACGAAACAGTGCCGTACGACCTTTAGAAATGAGTGCATGGATTTGAAACACTGCAGTACCATGGTGCACCACTCCCCAGCGATGGTAAATCATAGACCAGCCGTAGGGATCCCATTTTACAGAAAAAATCCACGTGACGAAAAAACAAAGGGTAAAAAACTTCCTTGACCCAATTGAGGTTCGGATATGATTTTTTAGGTATGAAACTAACCAGTGACAGCTAAAAGGCATCATAGCTGTAGAACTCACAGATACCTTCGTTTTGACTGGTTATGGCTCCCGTAACTCTAAACGAGCCAAGAGTTATGGCCCTCCGAATAATCGATATCCATGGGGTGCAACATCTACGGTGCAAGGTGCAACATCTGTCCAAAATGACGAAACCGTGCCGTACGACCTTTATAAATGGGTGCATGGATTCGAAACGGTGCAGTACCTTGGTGCACCACTCTCCAGCGATGGTAAATCATTGACCAGCCACGGGGATCCCGTTTTTACAGAAAAAATCCACGTGACGAAAAAACTAAGGGTAAAAAACTTCCATGACCCGATTGAGGTTCGGATAGGATTTTTTGTGTATGAAACTAACCAGTGACGGCTGAAAGCCGTCATAGCTGTAGAACTCACAGATACGTTCGTGTTGACTTGTTATGGCTCCCGTAACTCTAAACGAGCCAAGAGTTATGGCCCTCCGAAGAATCGATATCCACAGGGTGCAACATCTACGGTGCAAGGTGCAACATCCGTCCAAAATGACGAAACAGTGTCGTACGACCTTTAGAAATGAGTGCATGGATTTGAAACACTGCAGTACCATGGTGCACCACTCCCCAGCGATGGTAAATCATAGACCAGCCGCAGGGATCCCATTTTACAGAAAAAATCCACGTGACGAAAAAACAAAGGGTAAAAAACTTCCTTGACCCAATTGAGGTTCGGATATGATTTTTTAGGTATGAAACTAACCAGTGACAGCTAAAAGGCATCATAGCTGTAGAACTCACAGATACCTTCGTTTTGACTGGTTATGGCTCCCGTAACTCTAAACGAGCCAAGAGTTATGGCCCTCCGAATAATCGATATCCATAGGGTGCAACATCTACGGTGCAAGGTGCAACTTCCGTCCAAAATGACGAAACCGTGCCGTACGACCTTTAGAAATGGGTGCAAGGATTTGAAACGGTGCAGTACCATGGTGCATCGCTCTCCAGTGATGGTAAATCATTGACCAGCCACGGGGATCCCGTTTTACAGAAAAAATCCACGTGACGAAAAAACGAAGGGTAAAAAACTTCCATGACCCGATTGAGGTTCGGATAGGATTTTTTGGGTATCAAACTAACCAGTGATGGCTGAAAGCTGTCATAGCTGTAGAACTCACAAATACCTTCGTTTTGACTGGTTGTGGCTCCCGTAACTCTAAACGAGCCAAGAGTTATGGCCCTCCGAATAATCGATATCCACAGGGTGCAACATCTACGGTGCAAGGTGCAACATCCTTCCAAAATGACGAAACAGTGTCGTACGACCTTTAGAAATGGGTGCATGGATTTGAAACGGTGCAGTACCATGGTGCACCACTCTCCAGCGATGGTAACTCATAGACCGGCCACGGGGATCCCGTTTTACAGAAAAATTCCACGTGACGAAAAAACGAAGGGTAAAAAACTTCCTTGACCCGATTGAGGTTCGGATAGGATTTTTTGGGTATGAAACTAACCAGTGACGGCTGAAAGCCGTCATAGCTGCAGAACTCACAGATACCTTCGTTTTCACTAGTTATGGCTCCCGTAACTCTAAACGAGCCAAGAGTTATGGTCCTCCGAATAATCGATATCCATAGGGTGCAACATCTACGGTGCAAGGTGCAACATCTGTCCAAAATGACGAAACCGTGTCGTACGACCTTTATAAATGGGTGCATGGATTTGAAACGGTGCAGTACCTTGGTGCACCACTCTCCAGCGATGGTAAATCATTGACCAGCCACGGGGATCCCGTTTTTACAGAAAAAATCCACGTGATGAAAAAACTAAGGGTAAAAAACTTCCATGACCCGATTGAGGTTCGGATAGGATTTTTTGTGTATGAAACTAACCAGTGACGGCTGAAAGCCGTCATAGCTGTAGAACTCACAGATACGTTCGTGTTGACTGGTTATGGCTCCCGTAACTCTAAACGAGCCAAGAGTTATGGCCCTCCGAAGAATCGATATCCACAGGGTGCAACATCTACGGTACAAGGTGCAACATCCGTCCAAAATGACGAAACAGTGCCGTACGACCTTTAGAAATGAGTGCATGGATTTGAAACATTGCAGTACCATGGTGCACCACTCTCCAGCGACGGTAAATCATAGACCTGCTGCAGGGATCCCGTTTTACAGAAAAAATCCACGTGACGAAAAAACGAAGGGTAAAAAACTTCCTTGACCCAATTGAGGTTCGGATAGGATTTTTTAGGTATGAAACTAACCAGTGACGGCTAAAAGGCATCATAGCTGTAGAACTCACAGATACCTTCGTTTTGACTGGTTATGGCTCCCGTAACTCTAAACGAGCCAAGAGTTATGGCCCTCCGAATAATCGATATCCATAGGGTGCAACATCTACGGTGCAAGGTGCAACTTCCGTCCAAAATGACGAAACCGTGCCGTATGACCTTTAGAAATGGGTGCATGGATTTGAAACGGTGCAGTACCATGGTGCACCACTCTCCAGCGATGGTAAATCATTGACCTGTCACGGGGATCCCGCTTTACAGAAAAAATCCACGTGACGAAAAAACGAAGGGTAAAAAACTTCCATGACCCGATTGAGGTTCGGATAGGATTTTTTGGATATGAAACTAACCAGTGATGGCTGAAAGCTGTCATAGCTGTAGAACTCACATATACCTTCGTTTTGACTGGTTATGGCTCCCGTAACTCTAAACGAGCCAAGAGTTATGGCCCTCCGAATAATCGATATCCACAGGGTGCAACATCTACGGTGCAAGGTGCAACATCCGTCCAAAATGACGAAACAGTGCCGTACGACCTTTAGAAATGGGTGAATGGATTTGAAACAGTGTAGTACCATGGTGCACCACTCTCCAGCGATGGTAACTCATAGACAAGCCATGGGGATCCCGTTTTACAGAAAAATTCCACGTGACGAAAAAACGAAGGGTAAAAAACTTCCTTGACCCGATTGAGGTTCGGTTAGGATTTTTTGGGTATGAATCTAACCCGTGACGGCTAAAAGCCGTCATAGCTGTAGAACTCACAGATACCTTCGTTTTGACTGGTTATGGCTCCCGTAACTCTAAACGAGCCAAGAGTTATGGCCCTCCGAATAATCGATATCCACAGGGTGTAACATCTACGGTGTAAGGTGCAACATCCGTCCAAAATGACGAAACAGTGCCGTACGACCTTTAGAAATGGGTGCATGGATTTGAAACGGTGCAGTACCATGGTGAACCACTCTCCAGCGATGGTAACTCATAGATCAGCCACGGGGATCCCGTTTTACAGAAAAATTCCACGTGACGAAAAAACTAAGGGTAAAAAACTTCCTTGACCCGATTGAGGTTCGGATAGGATTTTTTGGGTATGAAACTAACCAATGACGGCTGAAAGCTGTCATAGCTGTAGAACTCACAGATACCTTCGTTTTGACTGGTTATGGCTCCCGTAACTCTAAACGAGCCAAGAGTTATGGCCTTCCGAAGAATCGATATCCACAGGGTGCAACATCTACGGTGCAAGGTGCAACATCCGTCCAAAATGACGAAACCGTGCCGTACGACCTTTAGAAATGAGTTCATGGATTTGAAACATTGCAGTACCATGGTGCACCACTCTCTAGCGATGGTAAAACATTGACCAGCCACGGGGATCTCGCTTTACAGAAAAAATCCACGTGACGAAAAAACGAAGGGTAAAAAACTTCCATGACCCGATTGAGGTTCGGATAGGATTTTTTGGGTATGAAACTAACCAGTGATGGCTGAAAGCTGTCATAGCTGTAGAACTCACATATACCTTCGTTTTGACTGGTTATGGCTACCGTAACTCTAAACGAGCCAAGAGTTATGGCCCTCCGAATAATCGATATCCACAGGGTGCAACATCTATGGTGCAAGGTGCAACATCCGTCCAAAATGACGAAACAGTGCCGTACGACCTTTAGAAATGAGTTCAT
Source organism: Allium cepa (assembly GCA_030765085.1). Lineage (NCBI taxonomy): Eukaryota > Viridiplantae > Streptophyta > Magnoliopsida > Asparagales > Amaryllidaceae > Allium > Allium cepa. The sequence goes on along the minus strand of CM060943.1, from coordinate 26,438,814 downwards.
GGATTTGAAACATTGCAGTACCATGGTGCACCACTCTCCAGCGATGGTAACTCATAGACCAGCCACGGGGATCCCGTTTTGCAGAAAAATTCCACGTGACGAAAAAACGATGGGTAAAAAACTTCCTTGGCCCGATCGAGGTTCAGATAGGATTTTTGGGTATGAAACTAACCAGTGACGGCTGAAAGCGGTCATAGCTATAGAACTCACAGATACCTTCGTTTTGACTGGTTATGGCTCCCGTAACTCTAAACGAGCCAAGAGTTATGGCCCTCCGAAGAATCGATATCCACAGGGTGCAACATCTACGGTGCAAGGTGCAACATCCGTCCAAAATGACGAAACAGTGCCGTACGACCTTTAGAAATGAGTTCATGGATTTGAAACATTGTAGTACCATGGTGCACCACTCTCCAGCGATGGTAACTCATAGACCAGCCACGGGGATCCCGTTTTACAAAAAAATTCAACGTGAATAAAAAACGAAGGGTAAAAAACTTCCTTGACCCGATTGAGGTTCGGTTAGGATTTTTTGGGTATGAAACTAACCCGTGATGGCTAAAAGACGTCATAGCTGTAGAACTCACAGATACCTTCGTTTTGACTGGTTATGGCTCCCATAACTCTAAACGAGCCAAGAGTTATGGCCCTCCGAATAATCCATATCCACAGGGTGCAACATCTAAGGTGTAAGGTGCAACATCCGTCCAAAATGACGAAACAGTGCCGTACGACCTTTAGAAATGGGTGCATGGATTTGAAACGGTGCAGTACCATGGTGAACCACTCTCCAGCGATGGTAACTCATAGACCAGCCATGGGGATCCCGTTTTACAGAAAAAATCCACGTGACGAAAAAACGAAGGGTAAAAAACTTCCTTGACCCGATTGAGGTTCGGATAGGATTTTTTGGGTATGAAACTAACCAATGACGGCTGAAAGCTGTCATAGCTGTAGAACTCACAGATACCTTCGTTTTGACTGGTTATTGCTCCCGTAACTCTAAACGAGCCAAGAGTTATGGCCCTCCGAAGAATCGATATCCACAGGGTGCAACATCTACGGTGCAAGGTGCAACATCCGTCCAAAATGACGAAACAGTGCCGTACGACCTTTCGAAATGGGTGCATGGATTTGAAACGGTGCAGTACCATTGTGAACCACTCTCCAGCGATGGTAACTCATAGATCAGCCATGGGGATCCCGTTTTACAGAAAAATTCCACGTGACGAAAAAACGAAGGGTAAAAAACTTCCTTGACCCGATTGAGGTTCGGATAGGATTTTTTGGGTATGAAACTAACCAATGACGGCTGAAAGCTATCATAGCTATAGAACTCACAGATACCTTCGTTTTGACTTGTTATGGCTCCCGTAACTCTAAACGAGCCAAGAGTTATGGCCCTCCGAAGAATCGATATCCACAGGGTGCAACATCTACGGTGCAAGGTGCAACATCCGTCCAAAATGACGAAACAGTGTCGTACGACCTTCAGAAATGAGTTCATGGATTTGAAACATTGCAGTACCATGGTGCACCACTCTCCAGCGATGGTAGATCATAGACCAGCCATGGGGATCCCGTTTTACAGAAAAAATCGATGTGACGAAAAAACGAAGGGTAAAAAACTTCCTTGACCCGATTGAGGTTCGGATAGGATTTTTTGGGTATGAAACTAACCAGTGATGGCTGAAAGCTGTCATAGCTGTAGAACTCACAGATACCTTCGTTTTGACTGGTTATGGCTCCCGTAACTCTAAACGAGCCAAGAGTTATGGCCCTCCGAAGAATCGATATCCACAGGGTGCAACATCTACGGTGCAAGGTGCAACATCCGTCCAAAATGACGAAACAGTGCCGTACGACCGTTAGAAATGAGTTCATGGATTTGAAACATTGCAGTACCATGGTGCACCACTCTCCAGCGATGGTAAATCATAGACCAGCCATGGGGATCCCGTTTTACAGAAAAAATCCACGTGACGAAAAAACGAAGGGTAGAAATCTTGCTTGACCCGATTGAGGTTCGGATAGGATTTTTTGGGTATGAAACTAACCAGTGACAGCTTAAAGCTGTCATAGCTGTAGAACACATAGATACCTTCCTTTGACTGGTAATGGCTCCCGTAACTCTAAACGAGCCAAGAGTTATGGCGCTTCGAATAATCGATATCCACAGGGTGCAACATCTACGGTGCAAGGTGCAACATCCGTCCAAAATGACGAAACAGTGCCGTACGACCTTTAGAAATGGGTGCATGGGTTTGAAACGGTGCAGTACCATGGTGCACCACTCTCCAGCAATGGTAACTCATAGACCAGCCACGGGGATCCCGTTTTACAGAAAAATTCCACGTGACGAAAAAACGAAGGGTAAAAAACTTCCTTGGCCCGATTGAGGTTCGGATAGGATTTTTTGGGTATGAAACTAACCAGTGACGGCTGAAAGCCGTCATAGCTGTAGAACTCACAGATACCTTCGTTTTCACTGGTTATGGCTCCCGTAACTCTAAACGAGCCAAGAGTTATGGCCCTCCGAATAATCGATATCCATAGGGTGCAACATCTACAGTGTAAGGTGCAACATCTGTCCAAAATGACGAAACCGTGCCGTACGACCTTTATAAATGGGTGCATGGATTTGAAACCGTGCAGTACCTTGGTGCACCACTCTCCAGCGATGGTAAATCATTGACCAGCCACGGGGATCCCGTTTTTACAGAAAAAATCCACGTGACGAAAAAACTAAGGGTAAAAAACTTCCATGACCCGATTGAGGTTCGGATAGGAATTTTTGTGTATGAAACTAACCAGTGACGGCTAAAAGCCGTCATAGCTGTAGAACTCACAGATACGTTCGTGTTGACTGGTTATGGCTCCCGTAACTCTAAACGAGCCAAGAGTTATGGCCCTCCGAAGAATCGATATCCACAGGGTGCAACATCTACGGTGCAAGGTGCAACATCCGTCCAAAATGACGAAACAGTGCCGTATGACCTTTAGAAATGAGTGCATGGATTTGAAACATTGCAGTACCATGGTGCACCACTCTCCAGCGATGGTAAATCATAGACCAGCCGCAGGGATCCCGTTTTACAGAAAAAATCCACGTGACGAAAAAACGAAGGGTAAAAAACTTCCTTGACCCAATTGAGGTTCGGATAGGATTTTTTAGGTATGAAACTAACCAGTGACGGCTAAAAGGCATCATAGCTGTAGAACTCACAGATACCTTCGTTTTGACTGGTTATGGCTCCCGTAACTCTAAACGAGCCAAGAGTTATGGCCCTCCGAATAATCGATATCCACAGGGTGCAACATCTACGGTGCAAGGTGCAACTTCCGTCCAAAATGACGAAACCGTGCCGTACGACCTTTAGAAATGGGTGCATGGATTTGAAACGGTGCAGTACCATGGCGCATCGCTCTCCAGCGATGGTAAATCATTGACCAGCCACGGGGATCCCGTTTTACAGAAAAAATCCACGTGACGAAAAAACGAAGGGTAAAAAACTTCCATGACCCGATTGAGGTTCGGATAGGATTTTTTGGGTATGAAACTAACCAGTGACGGCTGAAAGCCATCATAGCTGTAGAACTCACAGATACCTTCGTTTTGACTAGTTATGGCTCCCGTAACTCTAAACGAGCCAAGAGTTATGGCCCTCCGAATAATCGATATCCACAGGGTGCAACATCTACGGTGCAAGGTGCAACATCCGTCCAAAATGACGAAACAGTGCCGTACGACCTTTAGAAATGGGTGCATGGATTCGAAACGGTGCAGTACCATGGTGAACCACTCTCCAGCGATGGTAACTCATAGACCAGCCACGGGGATCGCGTTTTACAGAAAAAATCCACGTGACGAAAAAACGAAGGGTAAAAAACTTCCTTGACCCGATTGAGGTACGGATAGGATTTTTTAGGTATGAAACTAACCAGTGACGGCTGAAAGCCGTCATAGCTGTAGAACTCACAGATACCTTCGTTTTGACTGGTTATGGCTCTCGTAACTCTAAACGAGCCAAGAGTTATGGCCCTCCGAAGAATCGATATCCACAGGGTGCAACATCTACGGTGCAAGGTGCAACATTCGTCCACAATGACGAAACAGTGCCGTACGACCTTTAGAAATGAGTTCATGGATTTGAAACATTGCAGCACCATGGTGCACCACTCTCCAGCGATGGTAAATCATAGACCAGCCATGGGGATCCCATTTTACAGAAAAAATCCACGTGACGAAAAAACGAAGTGTAAAAAACTTCCTTGACCGATTGAGGTTCGGATAGGATTTTTTGGGTATGAAACTAAACAGTGATGGCTGAAAGCTGTCATGGCTGTAGAACTCACAGATACCTTCGTTTTGACTAGTTATGGCTTCCTTAACTCTAAACGAGCCAAGAGTTATGGCCCTTCGAATAATCGATATCCACAGGGTGCAACATCTACGGTGCAAGGTGCAACATCCGTCCAAAATGACGAAACAGTGCCGTACGACCTTTAGAAATGAGTGCATGGATTTGCAACGGTACAATACCATGGTGCACCACTCTCCAACGATGGTAACTCATAGACCAGCCACGGGGATCCCGTTTTACAGAAAAATTCCACGTGACGAAAAAACGAAGGGTAAAAAACTTCCTTGACCCGATTGAGGTTCGGATAGGATTTTTTGGGTATGAAACTAACCAGTGACGGCTGAAAGCCATCATAGCTATAGAACTCGCAGATACCTTCGTTTTGACTGGTTATGGCTCCTGTAACTCTAAACGAGCCAAGAGTTATGGCCCTCCGAATAATCGATATCCATAGGGTGCAACATCTACGGTGCAAGGTGCAACATCCGTCCAAAATGACGAAACCGTGCCGTACGACCTTTAGAAATGGGTGCATGGATTTGAAACGGTGCAGTACCATGGTGCGCCACTCTCTAGCGATGGTGAATCATTGACCAGCCACGGGGATCCCTTTTTTACAGAAAAAATCCACGTGACGAAAAAACGAAGGGTAAAAAACTTCCATGACCCGATTGAGGTTCGGATAGGATTTTTTGTGTATGAATCTAACCAGTGACGGCTGAAAGCCATCATAGCTGTAGAACTCACAAATACCTTCGTTTTGACTGGTTATGGCTCCCGTAACTCTAAACGAGCCAAGAGTTATGGCCCTCTGAAGAATCGATATCCACAGGGTGCAACATCAACGGTGCAAGGTGCAACATCCGACCAAAATGACGAAACAGTGCCGTACGACTTTTAGAAATGAGTGCATGGATTTGAAACATTGCAGTACCATGGTGCACCACTCTCCAGCGATGGTAAATCATAGACCAGCCACAGGTATCCCGTTTTACAGAAAAAATCCACGTGACGAAAAAACGAAGGGTAAAAAACTTCCTTGACCCGATTGAGGTTCGGATAGGATTTTTTGGGTATGAAACTAACCAGTGACGGCTGAAAGCCATCATAGCTGTAGAACTCATAGATACCTTCGTTTTGACTGGTTATGGCTCCTGTAACTCTAAACGAGCCAAGAGTTATGGCCCTCCGAATAATCGATATCCATAGGGTGCAACGTCTACGGTGGAAGGTGCAACATCCGTCCAAAATGACGAAACCGTGCCGTACGACCTTTAGAAATGGGTGCATGGATTTGAAACGGTGCAGTACCATGGTGCACCACTCTCCAGCGATGGTAAATCATTGACCAGCCATGGGGATCACGTTTTACAGAAAAAATCCACGTGACGAAAAAACGAAGGGTAAAAAACTTCCATGACCCGATTGAGGTTCGGATAGGATTTTTTGGGTATGAAACTAACCAGTGATGGCTGAAAGCTTTCGTAGTTGTAGAACTCACATTACCTTCGTTTTGACTGGTTATGGCTCCCGTAACTCTAAACGAGCCAAGAGTTATGGCCCTCCGAAGAATCGATATCCACAGGGTGCAACATCTACGGTGCAAGGTGCAACATCCGTCCAAAATGACGAAAAAGCGCCGTACGACCTTTAGAAATGAGTGCATGGATTTGAAACATTGCAGTACCATAGTTCACCACTCTCCAGCGATGGTAAATCATAGACCAGCCACAGGGATACCGTTTTACAGAAAAAATCCACGTGACGAAAAAACGAAGGGTAAAAAACTTCCTTGACCCGATTGAAGTTCGGATTGGATTTTTTGGGTATGAAACTAACCAGTGACGGCTGAAAAACGTCATAGCTGTAGAACTCACAGATACCTTCGTTTTGACTGGTTATGGCTCCCATAACTCTAGATGAGCCAAGAGTTATGGCCCTCCGAATAATCTATATCCATAGGGTGCAACATCTACGGTGCAAGGTGCAACATCCATCCAAAATGACGAAACCGTGTCGTACGACCTTTAGAAATGGGTGCATGGATTTGAAACGGTGCAGTACCATGGTGCACAACTCTCCAGCGATGGTAAATCATTGACCAGCCACGGGGATCCCGTTTTAAAGAAAAAATCCACGTGACGAAAAAATGAAGTGTAAAAAACTTCCATGACCCGAATGAGGTTCGGATAGGATTTTTTGGGTATGAAACTAACCAGTGACGGCTGAAAGCTGTCCTAGCTGTAGAACTCACGGATACCTTCATTTTGACAGGTTATGGCTCCCGTAACTCTAAACGAGCCAAGAGTTATGGCCCTTCGAAGAATCGATATCCACAGGGTGCAACATCTACGGTGCAAGGTGCAACATCCGTCCAAAATGACGAAACAGTGCCGTACGACCTTTAGAAATTGGTGCATGGATTTGAAACGATGCAGTACCATGGTGCACCACCCTCCAGCGATGGTAACTCATAGACCAGCCACGGGGCTCCCGTTTTACAGAAAAATTCCACGTGACGAAAAAACGAAGGGTAAAAAACTTCCTTGACCCGATTGAGGTTCGGATAGGATTTTTTGGGTATGAAACTAACCAGTGACGGCTGAAAGCCGTCATAGCTGTAGAACTCACAGATACCTTCGTTTTGACTGGTTATGGCTCCCATAACTCTAGACGAGCCAAGAGTTATGGCCCTCCGAATAATCTATATCCATAGGGTGCAACATCTACGGTGCAAGGTGCAACATCCGTCCAAAATGACGAAACTGTGTCGTACGACCTTTAGAAATGGGTGCATGGATTTGAAACGGTGCAGTACCATGGTGCACCACTCTCCAGCGACGGTAAATCATTGACCAGCCACGGGGATCCCGTTTTACAGAAAAAATCCACGTGACGAAAAAATAAAGTGTAAAAAACTTCCATGACCCGAATGAGGTTCGGATAGGATTTTTTGGGTATGAAACTAACCTATGATGGCTGAAAGCTGTCCTAGCTGTAGAACTCATGGATACCTTCATTTTGACAGGTTATTGCTGCCGTAACTCTAAACGAGCCAAGAGTTATGGCCCTCCGAAGAATCGATATCCACAGGGTGCAACATCTACGGTGCAAGGTGCAACATCCGTCCAAAATGATGAAACAGTGCCGTACGACCTTTAGAAATTGGTGCATGGATTTGAAATGATGCAGTACCATGGTGCACCACTCTCCAGCGATGGTAACTCATAGACCAGCCACCGGGATCCCGTTTTACAAAAAAAATTCCACGTGACGAAAAAACGAAAGGTAAAAAACTTCCTTGACCCGATTGAGGTTCGGATAGGATTTTTTGGGTATGAAACTAACCAGTGACGGCTGGAAGCTGCCATAGCTATAAAACTCACAGATACCTTCGTTTTGACTGGTTATGGCTCCCGTAACTCTAAACGAGCCAAGAGTTATGGCCCTCCGAATAATCGATATCCATTGGGTGCAACATCTACGGTGCAAGGTGCAACATCCGTCCAAAATGACGAAACCGTGTCGTACGACCTTTAGAAATGGGTGCATGGATTTGAAACGGTGCAGTACCATGGTGCACCACTCTCCGGCGATGGTAAATCATTCACCAGCCACGAGGATCCCGTTTTTACAGAAAAAATCCACGTGACGAAAAAACGAAGGGTAAAAAACTTCCATGACCCGATTGAGGTTCGGATAGGATTTTTTGGGTATGAAACTTACCAGTGATGGCTGAAAGCCATCATAGCTGTAGAACTCACAGATACCTTCGTTTTGACTGGTTATAGCTCCCGTAACTCTAAACAAGCCAAGAGTTATGGCCCTCCGAAGAATCGATATCCACAGGGTGCAACATCTACGGTGCAAGGTGCAACATCCGTCCAAAATAACGAAACAGTGCTGTACGACCTTTAGAAATGAGTGCATGGATTTGAAACATTGCAGTACCATGGTGCACCACTCTCCAGCGATGGTAAATCATAGATCAGCACAGGGATCCCGTTTTACAGAAAAAATCCACGTGACGAAAAAACGAAGGGTAAAAAATTTCCTTGACCCGATTGAGGTTCAGATAGGATTTTTTGCGTATGAAACTAACCAGTGCCGGCTGAAAGCCGTCATAGCTGTAGAACTCATAGATATCTTCGTTTTGACTGGTTATGGCTCCCGTAACTCTAAACGAGCCAAGAGTTATGGCCCTCTGAATAATCGATATCCATAGGGTGCAACATCTACGGTGCTAGGTGCAACATCCGTCCAAAATGACGAAACTGTGCCGTACGAACTTTAGAAATGGGTGCATGATTTGAAACGGTGCAGTACCATGGTGCACCACTCTCCAGCGATGGTAAATCATTGACCGGCCACGGGGATCCCGTTTTACAGAAAAAATCCACGTGACGAAAAAACAAAGGGTAAAAAACTTCCATGACCCGATTGAGGTTCGGATAGGATTTTTTGGGTATGAAACAAACCAGTTGTTTGCACCAAAATTGGTCACAACACTCTTCGGGAGTCGTTGAAGAGATAACAATCAAGAGTATGAACTAAATATGAATATTATCTAACAAAAACTCCAATCAACAGTAAAGAAAATGCGTAGACAAGCGATTTATAGTGGTTCGGCGTGTCGCCTACGTCCACTGTGAAGTTTTTTGATATTTTATTGATTCTCTTTCAATGTTTACAAGTTGTTACAGCGATCAACAGCAAGTTACAACTGGAAATTCGAAATCAGTAGTCAAATTATGATGGAGATGTCGATCCGGCAGAGTCTGGGCGCTTGAGAGTCAGAAGATCCCGAAGGTCCTTTTTCTGTTGACCCTGGGGCTCTATTTATAGGCGTAGGCTGTTAATATCTTGCTGAAAACTCGGGAGACCTCTTCTGGCACATGAGGGGGCCCACACGCACGGTCTAAGGAAGTTTGGGCCCACTTTGGCATCGGTTCGAACTCCATTCGAACCGATCAAGAATTCGTCCAATCGAGGTGAAATTTGGCGTGGACATTCTTCAACATGTATGCAAGCATCTGTGAAAATTTCATGGCATTTGGATCTGTAGATTGGGAGATGTGATGGATTCGAAATTGGGTTTATGGCATAGCTGTTTGTTTCGAACCCATGTATTCGAACCGATGGTTTCGAATCCATCATGACACGCGTCTTCGCGGTGACGTGGAGCGCAAACTTCGAATCGATCCAGATTTCACTCCGAGTTGACCGTCTCGACTCCATATATCTCGGCGCATTCGAACCGATGGAAGACACGTCACCATGGTTGGTTGACCCAGTGGTTTCGAATGAAGCTACACAGTTGGGTTCGAACAAGGACTCCGTGATGGGTTCGAACAAAGACTCCGTGATGGGTTCGAACAAGAAGATGGAGTCGAACGACCGATGCTTGAAGGATTCGAACCAGCTACTCTCCGATGGATTCGAAGCCCATTGTTATGAACTTGGTAGGTGCGGACTTGATGGGTTCGAACCCGAGGCATCCCGAGGGGTTCGAAGGTGATGGGTTCGAATCTGATGGGTTCGAAGTGATGGTTTCGAAGCCGAGGCGCCTTGATGGTTTCGAGTTCGATCGATTCGAAGGTGATGGTTTCGAAATACTGTTTAGTGATGGTTTCGAAACCTGGTCTTTCCCTTCAAATTGAATCGATCATAAATCGAGCATATGAACTCGGATTGACTTGAAATTTGAAATGCTGACTCCTGTGGTCTTTTTTGCCGTGTCCTATCAATTGTAGCTCAATCAGGACTCGGATAAAATTCAGTGATATCCATGGCGAAACGAAGTATGATCAACCTCTGGGGCGAACTGTCCCTCGTTTTCGATCGATCTTTTGGTATCGTGGCTTTGCCGAAAAGCGGGATAACATTTTGCCCCCAAAGTACGTCTTCTGGGAACATGACGGGCTTTGAATAGCTGCCGTTTCTCTCTGAACAATCATTGCTCTCTTTTTTGTTGAAACTCGTATGCTGTATTGCTGTAACCTTGTGTTGATATGATTGATTGCTGTATAATAGCGTTTAGCCGTTGGCTGTCGCATTTGTAACAGGATGAGTGTAACGACCCGTATTTTACGTGTCGATAAATCGTAGAATTTGCAGGTCGATAGTGTTGTTTGTGATGTCTCTAGCTCGAGTCGTTTAGAAGTTGACCCGGGTGAAGTAATGAGTCGTGACCGACTCATGGGCATAGCCGAGTTAAGGTTTGAGTCGTAACCGACTCATAGGTTAGGTCGTGTTCGAGTTAGCAAGGATTTAAGTCATAAACGACTCATGGGGGACCGACTCATGAAGCTTAGGCGACTCATAGGGGTAGTGGTTTAAAGAGTTGGCCGAGATAAGGGTGTGACCGACTTAAGTGTTACCGAGTCATAGAATTTGCCGACTTAAGTGTTAGCCGACTCATGGGTTAGCGGCTTAAGGGAGCTTGGGTCGTGAGGAGTTGAGTCGGTAGGTCTTGAGTTGTTGAGGGGTTAGGTCGGCATGATAATGAGTCGTGGACGACTCATGTTGAGTCGACAAAGGCTAGATGAGCCGTGACCGGGTTAAGGAGATAAGTCATATGGTAGATGAGTCGTTGAGGACTTAGGTAGTGTGCTGTTGGGATGGATAGGTCGTAACTCGTGTACGAGTTAAGGCATATGTTGTTAGCTCGTGTGTGTTAGCTCGTGTGTGTCGTTAGGTCGGCTATAAGGTGAAGTCGCTAAGTCGTGTCTCGTAAGGTCTTTGAGTCGGCAGGTTCTTGTGTCGGCTAGGTGTTAAGGTGATGAGTGTTAGGTCGTTAGCGCTTGTGTCGGTAGGTGTTGAGTCGGCCTGGGTTGTTAAGTCGTGTGGATGGCTTAGTGTATGAGTCGTGTGTTCAGTTGAGTCGTAGCGGCTTTGGCTGATAGGTCGTAAGGTTTGGATGAGTCGTAAACGACTCATGATGAGTCGGGACCGACTCATAGGGGCGACGACTCATGGTGTGTCCAGCCTATAAATAGAGGTGTTCGGCTCACTTTTTGGCACCGGTTTTTGAAGCAACGAAGTGCTGCCATTTTGAAGACTCGACTACAGTATTTTCTTCACTTCTTTCTCTACTTCAATCAAGTGCTAACATCCATTGAAGATCGAAGATCAAGATCGAAGATCGAAGAGCCCAAGTTGAAGATCTTCATCCGACGAAGCTAGATTTCACCATTTCAAGCGAGATTTCGACGAATCGAGCTTGAATCCTTGCTGTCCAGATTTGGAGTTGATTGCTTTTAGGTTGTTTGGGTGATTTGGTGAGTGGTAGTTATCTCTCACGCGGATCCAAAGGAGTATATGGGATTGGTGATATGTTTATGTGTTAAAGTTAGCATTTTCTCGCATTTTCCTTAAGTCTGCATGTAGATCCATCATATTTGAAGATGTTTATCTATAGAAGTTATTTATCAAGTATTAGAGATAAAACCCATGTTTTAGATTTGATAGATCTATGCTAAAAACCATGATTTCACATATGTTGGACTTTTGCTCACTTAATTACGAAATTGCCATTATAGTTAATATTGCTTAATATATCTTGTTTGAATGCTTGAATGTTTGAATGTATGTTAGATTTGATTGCTCCAAGTTAGCTTGTAGTTGATTTGGAACAAGATGGTGAAGATGATTCAAAAGCTAAGTGGAAAGGCTCTTGAATGGTGAAAGCTGCCGATGGCATATGAAGCGGATGTGGAAGCTCATATGGATGAATTCGAGGATATGGGATCTTGCCATGATGCGAGAAGGCAAAGCATGGTTGAGTTGGGACTTTGCGATGATATGATGAGGCAAGGCTTGTGTTGAGATGGGACGGGTCATGATGACGTTCCAAGTTGAGAGACTTTGCTATGATGTGATGAGGCAAGACATATGTTGTGATGGGACGGGTCACGAAGACGTTCCAAGCACGGGTCATGATGACGTGCAAAGTTATAACTCGGTGATGCGGTCCGGGTTGGGGTGGATAATGGTTAGCTTGAGAGGCGCTTGAGCTAGTATGGAAGTAGTCGTCGAGGAGGATGACTAGGAGGCTAAGATCTCATCGTTGTTGAAGGTTCTAGCATACTCAAAGCAAGGGTACGTTGGAACGGGTCACGATGACGTTCCAGGCACGGGTCATGATGACGTGCTAGTACTCTGGACTGATGCGTTCGGCTTAGGCACGGGTCACGATGACGTGCGGAGTTATAGCTAAACCGGGGTTACCATTAGCCCTTGACAGGCGGTCATTCAACTAACGGTGAAATCAAGGCAATGATAACAGTGATAGCCAGAGTCATGGATGTTTGGATGTTTGGTTGTATCATCATTCGGCTTCAAGAGCGGTGTTTTCTGGGTGCTTATCTGATCTTGGTTTAGGCCTTGGGGGTTTGTATTTGGAAAACATCGTCCTTGACTCGAGTGATTATTGCTTTATCTTACTTATCTGCTATGTTATACTTGCTTCTCCTTAGTGTGTGTCTGGGGGCTATCACTGTAGAAAGAGGTGGAGTGGGATGGTTTGGTTCCTATTCCTTTTATTTCCTTATGCTCTTTTGGTATGTTTGATAGTTAATTTACTGCTCACTAAGACATTGTCTGACTCAAGGTTTTATGTCTCCTCTTATTACCTTGGGCTGTTCATCCATGTTTGGGATGGGCAGACTAGGTAGCAGGTGGCAGGTGCTGTGCTAGAGTTTTCCGTTGATGATGACGAAGATGAGCAGGAGGCTATGCATATTATTTTCTTATATGTACTGGGTGTTCCGCTGTTGTATCTGATTGAGTGATGTAGTGAGGCTCAGATGTATTGATGACTCATTTGATTGTATAAAACTTCTGTGATGCTTATATGATGATTTTCTGTTATGAGACTTCACTATATATTTCTCTATTGTATTTTATCCATGCGCTGTGAGTTACGATAGAGATTCTGCGATTTTATTTTACCTTGACTATCGTCCATGGCGGCCTGGCACACCTTTCAGCGCACTATCCTCTTGTTTTGGTGCGGGAGTCATGGGCGGTCGTCACATTTGGTATCAGAGCTTTGGTTAGTCGATTTTAGCCAACGCTCGCTGACGTAATTACGTATGAGAGACGTAATTGTATTTTGATGGATGATTACTATATGTAATATAGTAGCTTAGAAGGATTTGAACTCCTTATGCAGTTGTTTCTTAAGGTGTTCTAATCATTCTTTTTACAGATATTAAGGATGAGCAGAAGTGAGAGACAAGCTGCGAGAGATAGCCGTGCTGCTAGGGAAGCTGTTGACTATGCTGCGATGTTCGAAGCAATGATGACTTCGATCATGAGGAGGGTACCAGCTTCTGGATCATCTGTAGATGTTGGAGTTCAAGTCCAGGCTCCAAGGCCAGTGGATTTTGCCAAGCTTTGCAAGGATTATACTTCTCTTGGAGGAAAAGCTTTCCTGGGGACGGAATCTACTATTGAGGTGCAGAGATGGATTGATGCTTGCCGAAGGATTTTTGGTGATTTAGGGATTGAGGATGCAACCAAGAGGAAGCTTGCATCGAGGCAGCTTCAGGGAAGAGCTGCAGATTGGTGGAATTCTATCACCATAGATACACCAGAAGAGGATATTACTTGGGAGCAGTTCCAAGTTAGATTTGAAGCCAAGTTCATCTCTACTGCTCAGAGGTCTGTTTTGTTTAAGAGGTTTGTAGAGCTCAAACAAGGCGGGAGGCCTGTTCTGGAGTACATTTCTGAGTTCGAAGCTTTGTCTAAGTATGCCAGATCATATATTGATTCTCCCTACCAGAAGAATGAAAAGTTTGTGACTGGTCTGGATGCTTATCTTGGAAGGCAGTTAGTGGATCATCTGGACGATCCATTTGAGAAGCTTGTGGAGAAAGCTTTGAGGCATGAGAGTTTGTTCCCTAAGGAAAGTTCTGTTGTTGCTATAACCAGGGAAGGATCTAAACCACAGCAGAATGGCAACAAGAAGAGGAAGCAGCAGCAACAGAAGGGTAAGGATGGCCAGAAGAAGCCGAAGGGCGAGGTGACTTGTTATAACTGCCGTCAGAAGGGTCATCTTTCTCGGGATTGCAAGAATCCGAAGGTGCAGTTGAAGTGTTACAACTGTGATAAGCTGGGACACATTAAGAAGGACTGTCCATAGCCGAGGAAAGATAGGCAGGTTGTGCAAGCCTATGCTTTGGAAGCTGTGCCGTCGTCTTCAAGAGTCCCTACTGCTGCAGAGAAGGGGAAGAGTGTGGTGGTTCAAGGTACTCTTTCCATTTGTGGTGTTCCAGTTAGAGTGTTGTTTGATACTGGAGCATCGCATTCTTTTGTTTGTGATGATTTGGTAGGCCGGTTAGGTTTGAAACCGGAAATTGTTGATAGGCCATTGGTTGTGACTAATCCAGTTGGGGGTTCGTCATGTTTGTGTATGACATGCCGTGGTCTAGTTGTTTCGAGTCATGATTGCTCGTTTGTCTGTGATTGCTTTGTTCTGAACTTTGCGGGGTTCGGAATTATTTTGGGTATGGACTGGCTTAGGAAGTATGCGGCTAGGATTGATTGTGAGAGGCTGGAGGTGACAGTCGGGAATGTGGAAGGGCGAAAGGTTGTGATACGATGTAAGCATGAGGAAGGCGTCTTCATGAGCTTCATGTATTCGCTGGTTGTTCCACGGGAAGGACTGTCATCAGTGCCTATTGTGAATGGATTTGAGGATGTCTTTGACGAAGTCAAAGGGTTGCCGCCGCATAGGGAGATCGAGTTTCGTATCGATCTAGTTGAGGGAGCCAGACCTGTTGTGATGCCTCTTAGGCGGATGGCACCGAGGGAGCAGCAAGAGCTGAAGGTGCAAGTTGATGACCTTTTACGGAAAGGATTCATTCGGAGAAGTGTGTCCGAATGGGGTGCGCCCGTTGTGTTCGCAACCAAAGCGGATGGATCGTTGAGGTTGTGTGTTGATTATCGTGAGCTGAATAAGGTGACTAAGAAGAACAAGTATCCATTGCCGAGAATAGATGACTTGTTTGATCAGCTTCACGAGGCTAAGGTGTTTTCTCAGATGGATTTGGCAACGGGATTTCACCAGTTGAGAGTGGCGAAGGATAGTGTGCCGAAGACTGCTTTCAGGACACCATCCGGGTTTTATGAGTGGCTGGTAATGCCGTTTGGATTGACTAACGCACCAGCATATTTTGTGGATCTTATGAATAGAGTATTCAGAGATCAGTTGAACAAGTTCGTGCTTGTGTTCGTGGATGATATTTTGGTTTATTCCAGAACTGAGGAAGAGCACAAGACGCACTTGAGGATTGTTTTGGAAACTTTACGGAAACATCAGCTGAAGGCTAAGTTTTCGAAGTGTCACTTCTGGAAGAGTGAAGTGAGGTTCTTAGGCCATGTTATCTCTGGAAATGGAATAGCGGTTGATCCCGCTAAGGTGGCAGCAATCCAGGATTGGGTTAGACCTAAGAATGCATCTGATGTGAGAAGTTTTCTTGGATTAGCAGGATATTATCGTCGGTTTATCAAAGACTTTTCCAAGATAGCTGCACCGTTGACAGGATTAACGAAGAAGAACCAAGTGTTCAAATGGGATGACAAGTGTGAGCAAGCTTTCGTAATCCTGAAAGAGCGACTGACGAGTGCTCCTGTTTTGACTATTCCAAGTGGGAATGATGAGATGGTGGTTTACACCGATGCATGTGGCACTGGACTGGGAGCAGTGCTAATGCAGAAGGATAAAGTTGTTGCGTATGCTAGTCGACAACTGAAGCCGCATGAAAGGAACTATCCAACTCATGATTTGGAGTTAGCGGCGATTGTGTTTGCTTTGAAGATGTGGAGACACTACCTATTGGGGGTTAGATTTGAGTTGTTTACAGATCATAAGTCGTTGAAGTATCTGTTCTCCCAAAAGGATTTGAATCTTCGACAGCAAAGGTGGTTAGAGTTTCTAGCATCTTATGATTTTGGTATAGCCTATACTCCAGGAAAAGGTAACGCAGTGGCTGATGCGTTAAGTCGAAGACATGCAGGATTGGGAGCCATGTTTTCGGAATGGAAGAGTCTTGAGTATTTGGCTGGATTTGATTTCAGGCCTAGATGCGAATTGGAACTTGAGATGTTGGCAAACTTATCGATAAGGCCTACTCTTGTGGAAAGAATTGGTGAAAGCCAAAAGAGAGATGATAAGCTTGTCAAGATTATCCGTGCTTTGGAATCTGGATTGGAACCAGAGAAGGATAAGGGATTCGAGGTCGATCGGGAGGGTTGGCTTCGAAAGCAAGGACGATTAGTTGTTCCCGATATAGATGGATTGAGAGATGAAGTTCTGAGGGAAAGTCATCACTCGAAGTTGACAATTCATCCAGGTGGTAATAAGATGTATCGGGATATGAAGAGAGCTTACTACTGGGAAGGTATGAAGAAGGATGTTGGAAATTTTATTTCCAAGTGTATGAATTGCCAGTTGGTGAAAGCTGAGCAGAAGAAGCCCAGTGGATTACTTCAGCCATTAGAGGTTCCTACGTGGAAGTGGGAGCAAGTGTCGATGGATTTTATCGATGGTCTACCTAGAACTAGGACAGGGAATGAAGGGATTTGGGTTATTGTAGATCGTTTGACCAAGAGTGCAAGGTTCATTCCTGTTCGATCAACTAGAACTGCATCGAAGTTGGCTGAGTTGTATGTGAAGTGGATTGTTCGATTCCATGGTGTTCCGAAGAATATAGTGAGCGATCGAGATCCGTTGTTCACTAGTAGATTTTGGAAGAGCTTCCAGGAAGTTTTGGGAACTGAGTTGTGTTTGAGTACAGCTTATCACCCTCAAACCGATGGTCAGACTGAGAGAGTCAACCGGGTTTTGGAAGATCTTCTTAGAGCTTGTGTTTTGGACTTCGGAGGATCATGGGAAGATCACCTTCATTTGGTGGAATTTGCTTATAATAACAGTTATCAGTCGAGTATTGGTATGGCACCATATGAAGCGTTGTATGGAAGACCGTGCAACTCTCCGACATGTTGGTTGGAAACTGGAGAAAAGTTGATACTTGGGCCAGAGATGATTCGACAGACTTCGGATTGTATAGAGATCATTCGGCAAAGAATGAAGGCAGCCCAAGATCGTCAGAAAAGTTATGCAGATAATCGTCGAAAGGATTTGGAGTTCGACGTAGGTGATATGGTTTTTGTGAAGATTTCTCCATTGAAGAATGTTATAAGATTCGGGAACAAAGGAAAGTTAACTCCGAGATTCGTTGGACCATTCCCGATTATCGAGCAAATTGGAAAGCTCGCTTATAGATTGGAGTTACCGGAAAAGATGGCGGGAGTGCATAATGTTTTTCATGTATCTTATCTACGGAAGTATGTGCACGACCCAAGTACGGTGGTTTCTGCTGGTAGCTGTGAAGACTTGGAGGTTGATCCAGTGGTTACGAGACCTCGTAAGCCGCTTCGTATTGTTGAAACTGATACGAAACAGCTTAGGAGGAAGACGATTACGTTGCTCAAGGTACAATGGAGTGATGATGTCAACGACTGTACGTGGGAGGAGGAAGAGAGGATGAAGGCAGCTCATCCCGGACTCTTCGAGGTATGGCCCTAAAGTGTCGTGACATCTCATGAATTTGTAGCTTGTTCTAAGTCTTAGAGTTCTGCATGCTAGGCTAGAATTGGTTGCATGGTTTGTTGATTGCTATGGATGGTAGGCATGCGGAATATCTTTGATTGCTGTTGTTTGCTTGGAATTTCGGGGGCGAAATTCCTAAGGGGGAGAGAATGTAACGACCCGTATTTTACGTGTCGATAAATCGTAGAATTTGCAGGTCGATAGTGTTGTTTGTGATGTCTCTAGCTCGAGTCGTTTAGAAGTTGACCCGGGTGAAGTAATGAGTCGTGACCGACTCATGGGCATAGCCGAGTTAAGGTTTGAGTCGTAACCGACTCATAGGTTAGGTCGTGTTCGAGTTAGCAAGGATTTAAGTCATAAACGACTCATGGGGGACCGACTCATGAAGCTTAGGCGACTCATAGGGGTAGTGGTTTAAAGAGTTGGCCGAGATAAGGGTGTGACCGACTTAAGTGTTACCGAGTCATAGAATTTGCCGACTTAAGTGTTAGCCGACTCATGGGTTAGCGGCTTAAGGGAGCTTGGGTCGTGAGGAGTTGAGTCGGTAGGTCTTGAGTTGTTGAGGGGTTAGGTCGGCATGATAATGAGTCGTGGACGACTCATGTTGAGTCGGCAAAGGCTAGATGAGCCGTGACCGGGTTAAGGAGATAAGTCATATGGTAGATGAGTCGTTGAGGACTTAGGTAGTGTGCTGTTGGGATGGATAGGTCGTAACTCGTGTACGAGTTAAGGCATATGTTGTTAGCTCGTGTGTGTTAGCTCGTGTGTGTCGTTAGGTCGGCTATAAGGTGAAGTCGCTAAGTCGTGTCTCGTAAGGTCTTTGAGTCGGCAGGTTCTTGTGTCGGCTAGGTGTTAAGGTGATGAGTGTTAGGTCGTTAGCGCTTGTGTCGGTAGGTGTTGAGTCGGCCTGGGTTGTTAAGTCGTGTGGATGGCTTAGTGTATGAGTCGTGTGTTCAGTTGAGTCGTAGCGGCTTTGGCTGATAGGTCGTAAGGTTTGGATGAGTCGTAAACGACTCATGATGAGTCGGGACCGACTCATAGGGGCGACGACTCATGGTGTGTCCAGCCTATAAATAGAGGTGTTCGGCTCACTTTTTGGCACCGGTTTTTGAAGCAACGAAGTGCTGCCATTTTGAAGACTCGACTACAGTATTTTCTTCACTTCTTTCTCTACTTCAATCAAGTGCTAACATCCATTGAAGATCGAAGATCAAGATCGAAGATCGAAGAGCCCAAGTTGAAGATCTTCATCCGACGAAGCTAGATTTCACCATTTCAAGCGAGATTTCGACGAATCGAGCTTGAATCCTTGCTGTCCAGATTTGGAGTTGATTGCTTTTAGGTTGTTTGGGTGATTTGGTGAGTGGTAGTTATCTCTCACGCGGATCCAAAGGAGTATATGGGATTGGTGATATGTTTATGTGTTAAAGTTAGCATTTTCTCGCATTTTCCTTAAGTCTGCATGTAGATCCATCATATTTGAAGATGTTTATCTATAGAAGTTATTTATCAAGTATTAGAGATAAAACCCATGTTTTAGATTTGATAGATCTATGCTAAAAACCATGATTTCACATATGTTGGACTTTTGCTCACTTAATTACGAAATTGCCATTATAGTTAATATTGCTTAATATATCTTGTTTGAATGCTTGAATGTTTGAATGTATGTTAGATTTGATTGCTCCAAGTTAGCTTGTAGTTGATTTGGAACAAGATGGTGAAGATGATTCAAAAGCTAAGTGGAAAGGCTCTTGAATGGTGAAAGCTGCCGATGGCATATGAAGCGGATGTGGAAGCTCATATGGATGAATTCGAGGATATGGGATCTTGCCATGATGCGAGAAGGCAAAGCATGGTTGAGTTGGGACTTTGCGATGATATGATGAGGCAAGGCTTGTGTTGAGATGGGACGGGTCATGATGACGTTCCAAGTTGAGAGACTTTGCTATGATGTGATGAGGCAAGACATATGTTGTGATGGGACGGGTCACGAAGACGTTCCAAGCACGGGTCATGATGACGTGCAAAGTTATAACTCGGTGATGCGGTCCGGGTTGGGGTGGATAATGGTTAGCTTGAGAGGCGCTTGAGCTAGTATGGAAGTAGTCGTCGAGGAGGATGACTAGGAGGCTAAGATCTCATCGTTGTTGAAGGTTCTAGCATACTCAAAGCAAGGGTACGTTGGAACGGGTCACGATGACGTTCCAGGCACGGGTCATGATGACGTGCTAGTACTCTGGGCTGATGCGTTCGGCTTAGGCACGGGTCACGATGACGTGCGGAGTTATAGCTAAACCGGGGTTACCATTAGCCCTTGACAGGCGGTCATTCAACTAAAGGTGAAATCAAGGCAATGATAACAGTGATAGCCAGAGTCATGGATGTTTGGATGTTTGGTTGTATCATCATTCGGCTTCAAGAGCGGTGTTTTCTGGGTGCTTATCTGATCTTGGTTTAGGCCTTGGGGGTTTGTATTTGGAAAACATCGTCCTTGACTCGAGTGATTATTGCTTTATCTTACTTATCTGCTATGTTATACTTGCTTCTCCTTAGTGTGTGTCTGGGGGCTATCACTGTAGAAAGAGGTGGAGTGGGATGGTTTGGTTCCTATTCCTTTTATTTCCTTATGCTCTTTTGGTATGTTTGATAGTTAATTTACTGCTCACTAAGACTTTGTCTGACTCAAGGTTTTATGTCTCCTCTTATTACCTTGGGCTGTTCATCCATGTTTGGGATGGGCAGACTAGGTAGCAGGTGGCAGGTGCTGTGCTAGAGTTTTCCGTTGATGATGACGAAGATGAGCAGGAGGCTATGCATATTATTTTCTTATATGTACTGGGTGTTCCGCTGTTGTATCTGATTGAGTGATGTAGTGAGGCTCAGATGTATTGATGACTCATTTGATTGTATAAAACTTCTGTGATGCTTATATGATGATTTTCTGTTATGAGACTTCACTATATATTTCTCTATTGTATTTTATCCATGCGCTGTGAGTTACGATAGAGATTCTGCGATTTTATTTTACCTTGACTATCGTCCATGGCGGCCTGGCACACCTTTCAGCGCACTATCCTCTTGTTTTGGTGCGGGAGTCATGGGCGGTCGTCACAATGAGTGTTTGATCCCTATAAATATTCAAAATCGAATGTTAGTCCGACATGTATGCACATATGTTAATTTGACCCTTGTTAACGTCGTGCGTCCACGAGTCGTTGCCAGCTTGGTTAGCTATTGAATTTCGTATCGATTCTCTCCTGAACTGGTTTTGAAATTTGAATTGAGACAACGCTTGATGGTTATTGTAGAAGGTTCCTTCGTGTCGATCCTCTCCTGAACCGATGTAGAAGGTTAAAGGAGTTGAATTTGTATTGCGCGAGTGTAAGGTTTCGAACCGATGTTTTAGAGTATAGATGGGTTCGAAATCCACATTCGTATGGATGAACTATACTTGTTTCGTGATGGGTTCGAAACTGACATTCGAACCGATGTGAAAGGATGGTTTCGAACTAGTTGTTCGAGTCGATTCGAATTCGAAGCAGATGGATACGAAGTCATCTGTCGTATCGATAGGCCATGGATGGATTCGAAGTGGCTGATGTGAACAAGGTCTTCGAATCGATGTGCCCACAGTTCATTTCGCATCGATGCAGCCTGTCACTCTGTAGTGCGTTTCGTACCGATGAAACATGAGGTAACTTCGAATCGATAGGGCTTTAGGCAGATGGGTTCGAAAGCCAACTTCAAACCGATCTGGTACTTGACCGGTTGTGACCGGTTGGGTTGACTGGGAGAGCAATCGTCTCGGTTGCTTTCAACGCCTCATATAAATAGTAGTGGGCTTCAAATTTTTTACTTTTTTACTGCACTCTTCATCGCTTCGAAGCTTCAAAGGAGAAAAAACACTGTGTTGCATATTCGAATCATTCAAGATCTGAATCTTTAATTCCTCGAATCCATCATTCAAACTAGGTAATTAGCCTCGAATCCAAGCGGCAAAGTAATTTCGAACTCATTTTTTCTTCATCGATTGCGTAGCCTCGAGATTGGCAAAACCAGATCTTGGCTTGGGAGGGCTTTGAACCGATGTGTAGGCTCGAGTTCGAATCGTTATTGGTGGCGCCATTTTCTTGGATTTTGTATCGATCCTTGGAATGTCTTTATGGGGTGCATAGTTCGCATCGATTTAGGGATTCGGTGGGTTCATTCGAATCGATGGATTCGAACCCATCGGCTGTGCTTTCGAAGTTCACAATTCCGCATCAATACGGAGGGTATCGATTCGAATGTGGATGATGTGGAGTTGAGGTTTCCTTATCGGTTCGAACTTGTCAAGCAATGATCGATTCGAAGTCATCCCTTATCGATCGGTTCGAACTTGCCATCTGGTGAACGATTTGAATCTGACACATGGTCATCGATGCGAAGCGCGTCTAACTGCATGGGTTCGAAACGGCGTCAGGATGGGTTCGAAAGAAGAAATGTTCGGTTGGGTTCGAACGAAGTCCTTGTGATGGTTTCGAACCCTATATGATGGATACCAAAATTTGAAATTCTTCAAGCATAACTCCGACGAGCTTCATTCTTGCATATTTGGACTTGAATACTAAACTGCATACTTGACCGCCTTTCGAAGCTCGTCGATGGAACTATAACAACTTCTATCCGAACCAACTTCCATCATATAAACGGTTTAGTGATGACGGTCAGCGATGACGGTCATTATAACTGGACTCCGTAGCTTTTTCGCTTGCATATTTACTTTAACTCTGCGATATTTATTCAAGTAATGCATGGCACGGCACAACATACACTCATACACGTTACACTAGGGAACGCACGGGTTCTTTGTCGTCTAACGATGGTTTCTCATGAGTTAGCTAGTTATGGAACCTTCAAGTTCACAGCAGCAGGAGATTCACGGTACAGCCTCTCCGAGATTAGAGGTTCCGGATATTGATCCCGAGATCATTGGTCCAGCCTGGACGAACTTCCCGATGCGTCGTTCATTGCCAATCCATCGGATTCCGTTCCATCGAATATCTCTGAAGACATGTTGGGGAGAATATGTTTGAGGCACGGCTTGTCATTGGATGATGTGTTACTACCGGGGCCGAATGATAGACCGCACAATCCGCCGGAAGGATATACAGCATTTAACCGCCACACGTGCGCGGCCGGGACACTTCCTCCTTTCAACGAATATATAAGGGAAGTATTGTCGTTTTTGAGGATCGCCCCATCTCAGCTGCACCCGAACGGATATGCGTCGATCAATAGCTTGTTCATTGCATTTATGGAATATCTCTATCGACCGCCACTTCCGATTGAAATCAGATACTTGTTTAATTTCAAAACTCGAGGTGATTATCCCTCTTTCACGTTCCTGGAAGCGGTGAGAAATTGTCAAGTGGTCACTGGATCCTGGACCAGGTTGAGTTACTATAGGACAGAATGGTTTTATGTCAGATGTCCTCCAGGATTTGCCCGACGATGGTTATTCAGACATGAGTATAGTTGAGTTTTTAAATAATTACAACGGCAATTGCAGCCGAAGTGGAACTTATATATATTTTTCTTTTTACAGCAACGATCCAGCGACCCGAAGGCGAACAGTTTAAGGAGATGGTGCGAGTACTTCGAGAAGTCCCGAGTGAATATAGGGATATCGAGTCGCTTTTAACCGACAGGAATCTCCGGACTTACGGGTTGATCGAACAAGGGCAGAGCATACATTTTGAGGTGGCACTAAGGGTCGTCTCGAAAAAACGAGTCAAGCACAAGAAGCCTAAAGTTGCTGTAGCTGAGGAAGCTGACTCTGAAAGAACTCACATCGATGAGGAGCCGCTGACCGAGCCTACGGACATAGTTCCGGATGTCGCGGAGCAGAGAAAAGGCAAGGCTGCCATGGTTAAGTCAACTAAGCAGGGGAGACGGAAATCGGTTGTCACGGCCCGGTCCTCTCCCGTAGTTAGAATTTCTGAGATGTCTCCTCCGCGAACTGAAAGTCTCTACGAAGGGCTTGCCGATCTTCCAATCCCGGATGATGTGTCTTTTCAACATGACGCCGGGTTGGAAGAGTTCCATCGTACTCTAGAACTGAGCGAGCCTCTTATTACTAGCGAGGTCGACATTTCTGGTTGGTCGGGGGGAATGCATATTCATACACATCTCACGACACTGCATAACTTTTGACTGTAAACTACCTGTTTCATAAGGTGATTAATTCTATCTTATTTTGCTTTGCAGATACTATGACAAAGCGAGGTTCAATGCTTGGAAGTCTTCGACATGTCCGCAAGTCCTCATATTACGATTCGCGCAGACGAGGGGGGGATAGAGATTATGACCAGGGACGCTCTGGGTACTATGACCAAGGACGCTCTGGGTATCATAGTCATGAGAGATATGACTCGGACAGAGGCTACAAGCGTCGATCGCGGTCGCGTACCCCTCCTCCTTCCAGAGATCCCATAAATCCTCCCGTTCATGTCTCTCGTCCTTCCGATTCTTCTCGATATGTGTCGGTTTCTCAAGCTTCTAGGTCTGAGGCGGTGGCGCCGATGGTTGCGGAGGAACCTCCTACCGAAATCCTGGGGGAAGGAGCAATTAGGCTTGTGCAACTGAAGAGGGAGTTCTCGAATATTTGCTTCGATAACTACGTCTTTCCCCCGAACTTGAAAAGAATCCCGCCGGAGGCCGAGCGGTTGGCGCTCGACTATGTGCATGATTTTTACGACCAATACAAGGTGTGGTATAGGGCGGCCGAAAAAGCATCGGCCTTGGCCTTCGAACTGGCGGCCACCATTGAAAAGCTTCAAAACGAGCTAGCACAAAAAGATCGGATCATACAAGTGCTGAATACTGAAGCGGAATCGTCTCGTAAATCTGAAATGGAGGCCACCAAAAGAGCCAATGAAGCCCAGCTTACGATGGATAAAATGAAGCGTGAGCATTATGTCACGGTAGAAGACATGGGCCATCGAAATACTCTGGTCACTGCCGAAAGGGATGCGGCGCTAAAGGAGCTAAATGAGCTCAAATTCAAATTCGCCGAAATCGTCAAGGATAGGGACGATGCAAACAATGCAGCCCAGGAGGCATGTGAACAAGCTGTGATACTCCGGACTGAACGGGATGAGGCCGTGGCCAAAGTTCAAGTGGTCGAGGCGGAGGTTGAGGAGAAAGTTCAACGGGCGGAGGCCAGGCTAGAGGCCGATATCGAAGATTTGCTTATAACTTACAACGCCAATGTGTTAAGACACAGAAAATTGGCCTGACTTCAGGATTATCCGGTTCACCTTCGTAGCGCTTGGGACCGATTGGTTGAGGAGGAAGAGGAAGCGCATCCGGGTGAAGCGGTCGACCGATTCGAGCTCGAGAACCGGCTGTTGACTGAGGATGAGAAGAAGGTCCTTCATGACGCTATCATTGCTCATGAGAAGGAGATGATGGGTGGCCGATCCCTGGAGGTTGGAGAGGGATCAGTTGTTGAGCACCATTCGGCTGTCACTGAATTCACCACACCACCTTCGTCAGTGCCTGCAACTGCGGTCGGTTTGCAACCTGTTCCTGCTTACGACCCGGAACAGCCGCACTTATCTCCTATTCATGCGCATACTTCCGAGGCCGTTCAGCCGTCTGCGAGTCAAACTGGGGAAGGTATTCCGAAGTTATCTCAAGCGTTTTCTAAATAGAGAGTTTGTTTTCAAGAAGTTACTAATAACTTATTATTTTGCCTAGTGACGGGAATTGCGCCGACTTTCGTGGCTCAAGATTCAAGCCAAAGGGATAAGGCCATCGCCACCGAGACTACTGTTGTAACCGCGGTATCAACCGAGGCGGCACAGGGGAGTGGGTTATCTCTTGAGGAACAAATGGTGAGCGAGCTGCTCGGTGAGCAGGGCGGTTTCTCCACGGACTTGCCGTTTATCATCGTTAGTGATCTCCCGCCGACCTCAAGTTCTTCGATGCAGACTGCGGATGCCCCCAGCCAGGCCCAAGCAACTCGAGATGAGGAAATTTTGGCCGAAATTAGCGCTGAAATAGAGGCTGCGGGGCAAGGCGATAGTGTTAGTGGTAGTACGGCAGCGCAGAGTCCAACACCTGCTAGGGTAGTGTCATTGGGTGGCACTATCCCACCTTCCTTCACGGATCCAGTCCCCCCTACTCCTCCGGCGGGAAGCCTCAATGTAGATTCAAGCTCCGAGGAGGATATTGACATCATGCCTCCAGCCGAAGAGCCACCACCGGAGAGGAGGCACTCAAAACGAAGAATTTCTGTCCCTAGTGATTCTGATGATGAACCACTAGTAAGAAGGACGAAAAAGAAGAAGTAAATCGGCTTCTCAAGTAGATGTTTTGGGTAGATAGGTACTTGTTTTTTGTTTTTGTTAGTAAGCCGTGTATAGATGCATGTTCGGCCCCTGCTAGTAGGGATTGTTTTTTGGAAGACACATTAGTATGTAAGTCCGTGTCTTCAGTTAGTTGAAATAAAATTAAGTTTCTTTGTTTCAACTCTTATTTTATTTGTGCTTAAGTACTTGCAGTGTCCTGTTTTCGGTCCGGTGTACTTGTGGTGTTTGTACCGTTTAAGTAGAGTTCGTTTCATTTGCCAAACCCGAAGATTTTGGTCACAAGTTGTGATTGATGAATGAGTTGAACTTTGGACGTTGTATCACTTCGGTAAGTGGTTAACACTTAGCTTTCGTGCCCCCCAGTTTTGGGGTACATCACTTGTATTTTTGGTGGTTGATCGCACTTGTTGCAAATCTTAAGCACATGTCCGCATTCTGGGGAGTTAGGATACTTCGAGATCGATAATCTGCTTTGCACTCCAGGAATTTGAGAGTTATCGATGTTTGTAATGTGGTTCGCACTCCGGGAACTTGGAATTACTGTTTATACTCCACTTCACGCTTTGGGAACTTGGAGTTGACGCTGATACTTCGGTTCACACTCCGGGAACTTTGAACTGTTGTTTGTACTCTGACTCATGCTCTGGGAATCTGGAGTTAGCATAGATGCTTCGGTTCGCGCTCCAGGAACCTGTAATTTGTGTTTATACTCTAATGCATGCTTTGAGAACTGGGAGTTCGCATTGATGGGTTGGTTCGCACTCCGGGAACCTGGAATAGATGTTTATACTCCAATTCACACTCTGGGAAGTTGGAGTTAGCCGATAGATGGTCAGTCACACCTATTTGGGCTTTTTAGCAATTCGTTCGCACTCTGGGAACGATGGATTTGATGTTTTATACTCCAATTCACACTCTGGGAAGTTGGAGTCAGCCGATAGATGGTCAGTCACACCTACTCGGGCTTTTTAGGAGTTCGTTCGCACTCTGGGAACGATGGATTTGATGTTTATACTCCAATTCGCACTCTGGGAAGTTGGAGTCCGTTCGCGCGGAGGGAACGAGTTATGGAATGTTTATACTCCAATTCGAGCTGTGGGAAGTTGGAGTCCGTTCGCGCAGTGGAACGAATTATGGAATGTTTATACTCCAATTCGCGCTGTGGGAAGTTGGAGTCCGTTCGCACAGTGGGAACGAATTATGGAATGTTTATACTCCAATTCGCGCTGTGGGAAGTTGGAGTCCGTTCGCACTCTGGGAACGAATTATGGAATGTTTATACTCCAATTCACGCTGTGGGAAGTTGGAGTCCGTTCGCACTCTGGGAACGAATTATGGAATGTTTATACTCTAGTTCGCGATGTGGGAAGTTGGAGTTCGTTCGCACTCTGGGAACGAATTATGGAATGTTTATACTCCAATTCGCGCTGTGGGAAGTTGGAGTCCGTTCGCGCAGTGGGAACGAATTATGGAATGTTTATACTCCAATTCGCGCTGTGGGAAGTTGAAGTCCGTTCGCACTCTGGGAACGAATTATGGAATGTTTATACTCCAATTCACGCTGTGGGAAGTTGGAGTTCGTTCGCACTCTGGGAACGAATTATGGAATGTTTATACTCCAATTCGCACTGTGGGAAGTTGGAGTCCATTCGCACAGTGGGAACGAATTATGGAATGCTTATACTCCAATTCGCGCTGTGGGAAGTTGGAGTCCGTTTGCACTCTGGGAACGAATTATGGAATGTTTATACTCCAATTCACGCAGTGGGAATTTGGAGTTAGTTGTAGGACTGTCGTGTGTTGGTCCAGTTCAGCCTTTTATGTGTTGACTTGCCCCCGAGCTGGGGTTTCACTTAGTGAGTGGCCGGTTGTATCGCAGTCACTCGCTATTTGAATAAATTCCATTGTTTGATGGAATTTAGCTCTTCGTGTGTCGTGATTGTTGAACGTTGCATTCGGTGAATCACAGCTCTAGCTTGAAGAAATAATGTTTTATTGCTGAAATAAGAAAATACGGCAAAGTCAGTGCCTTATTACAAATTCAAATTTCAGAATTTAAGGAAATTGCAAAATCATAGATAGAATGAGCCTGTCATGTGTGACAGTGACGAAGATCTTCGTCGTTCCAGGCTCCTGAGAAAGTTGGTCCGCCACTGATGGCGTTTATCACCAATCTCCCACGGGGACCATTGGAGTCCTCATATCTTGGTCGATCGGGTTCATTGTTTGGATTTGATGGGCCCGCTACTCTGGGCTGCGGTGTCCGTACAAACTGTTCAAGCTTCCTTTCTCTGACCAGTTTTTCAACGAGATCTTGTAGGTGACGAACTCGTTCGTATTGTGCCCGTAATTTTCATGGAACCTGCAAAACTTTCCTATTTGGATTGTCTCTCTGACGACGGTCTTGGAACAGGTTTTTCATATTGAATTGTATGGCGGGTTTGTAAATACAAGTCCTCCAGTGAAGTATTCAAAGGAGTATAGCTGTCGAACATTGGATTTTTGCGTTGCGGGCCACGAGTTTGATCTTGTTTTTTAGTTTGATTCACGCTCTCTCTTCGCCGAGCTTGTTTGTTTTTGACGTTCAACTGAACTTTTCCGGAGCTCTCGCCGGATTGTTTGATTACAACGTTGCTTTGGATCCCTTTCGTACTTGGTTTTGCATCGGTTTGCTTCCTAGACTGTTTCGCGTCTTCCCGTCTCAGGAATTGAGCCGCCTTGGCGTGGAAACGGTCCAACGATGCAGGTGGTTTTCCGGCTAACCAATTGCCGAACTCAGAATCGGGGTCGATCCCCTTGGTTAGCGCCATAAGGATGGAGTTATCGTTCGGATTGCTGATCTCCGCGCATGAGGTATGGAATCTCTCTAATTAGTGTCTGAGCGTTTCTCCAGGAGCTTGAGTGACGCTAGACAGAGTGTTGACGTCTTTGGGTCTTGCGACGTGCATGCGGAATTGCTCAACGAATTTTGTGGCTAACTGGTCGAACGAAGAGATAGATCGAGGTGGCAGTCGAGTGAACCACATGGTAGCGATGCCCCCCAAGGATATGGGGAAACTACGACACTTCACTACATCGTCGGCACGGGCAGCAGTCATCGACCATTCATATTTTAGAATATGTTGGTTGGGGTCTGTTTGCGCAAAAAATGGGCAAACACCTCCAAGTCGTGTGATTTAGTTGATTTATGTGATTCTTAATTATTTTGGATGAGTTATGTAAATATGAGAAAAGCAGGGGCTGATATGTAAAAGACACACAGATTTATAGTGGTTCGGCCAGAACGTGCCTACGTCCACTTTATATGTTATTATCCTTTTTCTTTCAGATTATAAGTACAAGGCTTTGTATACAAGTATATGAAAGTAGTTTGAAAGTTCCTTCCGTGCTTGAGCTCTCAAACTTGTCTACCATTGTTGTACCCTTTCCCCTCTATTTATAGAGTGAGGTAGGAGGCAGGGGTCTTGGATGTATATAGCTGCTGGCGGGCCCGAGCTAAAGCAATCTGGACTGGAAATTCTGGTTCGGCGAGGCTTCATTCGGTGGTGAGGTATGTGTTTGGCTCGGTGTTGTCGGTTTCATCTCTTGGTCTGGTGATAGGTTGGTCCGGTGATAGTGGTGTGGATGTGGACCGGCAGTGGCCTCGTTCGGTAGGGTATTGGAGAGGTTGGTCCGGTGGACCTGGACCGGTGAAGTTTGGTTCGGCAGGAGCTTATGCCGAAT
Source organism: Allium cepa (assembly GCA_030765085.1). Lineage (NCBI taxonomy): Eukaryota > Viridiplantae > Streptophyta > Magnoliopsida > Asparagales > Amaryllidaceae > Allium > Allium cepa. The sequence continues at coordinate 26,408,749 of CM060943.1, read as the reverse complement.
GGGGTGGTGGTTGTGCCTTGCCGAATGGATATAGCCGAATGAACTATAAGTTGGGTTTGCCGAATGGACCCTTGGACATGAGTGTTGAACGTACTTCTTATTAGATGGAATGGAGGTCGCCAAACCGGGTGAAACTGCCGCTTTTCGGTCTCGAGATCTTCTGGGTGAAAATTCGCCCAACATTTGCCCCCCAAAGTGGGGCACGTGCTTGCATGTGTCGCGCTTTGTTTCCTGTGGTAGGGAGGCTTATTTTGTAGTGCTATGGGCTGGACGTTCATATCCTGTTGATGTTCTGTATGAGGTGCCTTACGTGCCACCTGTTTCGGGTTTTTGCTGGTAGAGACAGTTTCATTCGGTTTTTGGTCTGGTCCGGTATGCCGAACCAGTTGGTCCGGTGGTGTTGTGCTTGTCTATATATAGGGGCTACACCCCCTTAGTTTTTCCTTACCGAACCAAAGAGCGCCGAATCAGTTTCTAGCCGAACCAACTCTCTGCCGAATCAAACCCTTGCCGACAGGTATATGCTCTTTTGCCGAATGTCCTCGATTACCGAATGGATCCGATACCGAATACACACGTAAGGCTTTTAATGCCAAATGAAATTGTGTTACCGAATGGGCAAGTATACCAGATGAACTTCCAAGGCCGAATGAAACTACCGAATGGAGTATATGCCGAATGAGACTACCGAATGGAGTATATGCCGGATGAGACTTCATACTTGAATCTTGAACTGAATCTTAGGCTTTTATATGCTTGCTTTAGATACTTGCTTGTTTATGTTTCTATACTTCTTGTTCTAACACCGTGTTTTTCTTGTGCTGTAGATAAATGTCTTGTAAAGCGGAAATACGATCAGACAGACGGAAGTCCAAGGATGGAGGAGAGTCTTCTTCCGTGCCCCCAACGCAACCAGGATCCGGGCAACATCGACCTGTTCCGAGGTCGTTAGTGGACGGATATGGTCCACAGGAACTTCTGGTCTCCCCTCCTGATTGCTTTCCTAGCTCCCTAAAGGAGGAGCAACTTGATGTCATATCTCGTTCATTCGGGATAGACAGGGCTCTTATGCTGTTGCCGGGGGAGGGGGTCATGCCATATGATCTCCCTGAGGGATACTTCGCTTACAGCCGATACCATTGTATGTGCGGGGCTATTCCTCCAGTCAACGCCTGGATATTAATCTTCGTCACTTATCTGAAGGTGGCTCCATTCCAGCTCCAGCCCAACTCTTATGCCCTTCTGGTATGCTTGTATGCTATCTTCCAGAAGAGGTATGGGCGCGCCCCTTCCAATCGGGAAATACGATATCTATACAATCTGAGGGGGTACAGGAAGGGGTCCCCATATATTAGCTTGGAGTCAGCCGTTTCCTTCAAGCCGGTTTTGGATTTATACTCGAAGTATAGTATGTTCAAGAAGGAATGGTTCTTTGTCAGAGATGACTCCGTCTCTATTCGCCGATTTACCTCCGGATGTAAGTCAAAACTCTACTCATAATTCTTGTCTTGGCTGTAATTCTCTTTCTTATGCGTTTTCCTTTCTTGCTAGCGACAGGTGGTTTTGCGGTTGTGGAAGATGATCGCCTGGTTCAGATGGCAGCTGAAATTGAAGCTATTTCAGGGAGAGACAGATCGGCTGCTTATTTGATTAGGAATGCCAGGCTTTTGATGTACAATTTGATTCTTCCACATCAGTCTGTAGTTAAGCAGAGGGACACGGCAGAAGAGAAGGCTGCCCAGCCTAAAGGAGGGGCCACAGCGAAGGGTGGCAAGAGGAAGCCCTTTGCACAACATCCAGTCGTAGGAGGCAAGAAGCTTAAGGAGTTTGATGGCCCTTCTCCCAGTACTTGCCCGGAGGAGGAAGGTGCGGAAAAGGGCGAAGAAGGCGAAGTTGGAGAAGAGTCAGAGGGTGGAGGAGACGGTGATGGCCAAGGTGGTAGTGATACTGGTGCCTTAACCTCTGGGCAAGACCCTGAGCTGGTGAGGCTCTCCGTCAGGCCTTCGGGGAATCGGAGGGAGAGTCGGAAGCGAAGGAGGCGAAGAAAACTGCAAGGCTGTGGCTGGTGCCGATCCATCCCCTAAAGGTTCCTCAGCTAGGGTAACTTCGGCGGTGCAAGGTGAACTTTTGACTTCCGCCGATTCCATTTTCGATAAGGACTTAGGAATATTTTATGGTTCACTTCCGTCCTGGAATGAGATTCAGGACTTATTGCAGTACCCCACTCCTCCGCAGGGTTTGTATAATATATGTGCCTTCTCACTTTTCTTTCTTTTATCTTAACATGTTTCTTGAATTGTGGACCATTGTATGTTCGTAACACTTGTCTTTTATTCCAGGGGCAGGTCAGGTGGTTAAAACGTCAGATGTTCGACACCGCCTCGAACAATTCAAGTTGATGAGAGCTTCTGCGAAGCCTCCCACCGGTCGTACTGGGGACGTAGTCAGTTACCGTCCTCTTCTTGGGGTCATTGAAGAGAGCATTCAGAAAAAGAAGCGGAGTCGTTCCTTATTTGAGTCATCCCCTGGTCCGCAGCTTCCTACCCAGCCTCCTCGTGACACCACGGAGGAGAGCACGGAGTCTGGCCCCCCTCCACCTCCTTTCAAGAATCCAACTGTTATCCGTATAAGACGTCCTAACGTGCCTCATCACGTGCCTCGTGACCCCTTTGCCGGTCATCCTGATTTAGATCCAAGCTCTCAGGATATCTCATTTGATGAGGCCACGGGTGAGCACCTTCTTCCCCGCAACCCCATGGCACGAGTGCTCGATGAGGCCAAATCCCTAGATCTTGATCTGCTCACTACTCGGGTAGTTACCATGGGGGACGAGGCCAAGGCTAATATCGATCGGGTGGCTGAAGAGACCAAGAAGTTAATGGAGCATCATGCTCGTTTGGTCAAGGCCGGGGAGGAGATTGGGAGCGCTAATATTCCGTTGCGGCTAAAGGTTGCCGATTAGGCCAAACAGCTTGCTGATCAAGCTATTCAGATCTCTCAGCATGAAGAAGCCTCCAGGCGGCTAAAAGAGACTATGGAAAAGGCTAGTAGGGCAGAGCTACGGAAGATGGAGGCCGCCTGTAAGGAGCGGATTAACATAGCCATTGCGACAGTGGATGAGGTTCGGAATGCGGATCTCGAGCAGGTGGAGGAATTGTCTGGGAGGCTTGAGGCCGCTGAGATGGCTCAAGTCAAGCTAAAGGAAGAGATGGAGGAGATGAGGAGGTCTCTCCAGGCTGACTGCTTGATATACCGATCAGAGAGGGATGCTGCTGTCGCCAAGTTGCAGGTTTCCGAGGCCCGGGTGAGGGAGTTTGAGGAGAATGAGGGGATGATGAACGAGATGCTGCAGGACATGTACTTCCGCACTTGGATGGAGGGCAGCTTGTCTTGGATGGATGACTATCCCCGGGTCATGGCCAAGGTATATCTTCGGGCTTTAGAGGAGGCCAGGGTCAATGCGGGTAAGGAGGGTGGAGAGGCTTTTAGTCTGGATGTGGTCACTGCTCAGTTCTAGAAGGAGGAGCAAGCGGCGGTGAAGGAGGGGATGCGGCTGCTTGCTGCGGAGGAAGCAGGTGTGCATTTGGAGGATGAGGATCAAGCGGCGGACGTTGGTGAGTTATTCTTTTTCTTTTTCTTTTCTTCCTGGGTTTCCATAACTTGATCGTTTATTGTTCGTTTAATGAGTTCCTCTTCTGAATTGGACAGGTGGAACTTCCGATCAACATGCTGGGAGCTCCGGCCCTGCGGCTAAGTAGGCTTAGGAAGTTGGTGATGGAGAGCGAAGTGTGGACGTAGATGGTTACTTGTCCGGATTCGGCCAACTTTTTATTTCCTTTTTATTACTGTTTACGTTAGTCCAAAACATTGATGTGACTGTAATAATATTATTCGCAAAGAATAACTTTGTGTGATTTTATAATATAAACTGATTTTATCATGTTTGAATGTTGTTGTCATTTTGATGCGTTGCGTAAGAAGTATAACTATGCATATGCCTGTAATTTTAGTTGTGTCTGATGCTAAGCTTTTGCTTGAAATATAATTTCATGTTTTGCAATGTTAGTGTGACGTATGAATAAGCTATAGTTACGTATTTATGTACAAGAGAAGATAGTGCCGCCCTTCATATTTTATTTGCAGGGGGTAGCTTTGAGCGTCTTGTGTAACTGATCATGGATATAGCTGAGTACCTTGCCACCCAGTATGCGGGCCTAGATTCTCATGAGTGAATGCTTCCTATTTGGTTTCCTGTACTTTAGAGTTCGTTATACAGGATAGGAGAAAAGTATTTAAATGAAATGGAAATATAGATAAAGTAAAACTTCCAGTCACGGAAGGCCGTCGATGTGCTTAAGTTCGTGGCAAACGGGCTATGTTGTCACTTTCCCTAGCTGTGGGTCTTGGAGACATTTGTCACCCATCTTACGCCTCCGCGGGGAGTTTTCTTTTTTACCACAGCTGCACTTAAGACACATCGGAGCCGAGATCGCGCAAGGTAACTACCCGAACCATTATGGCCCGTAATCGTGGGTATTATTCGATTTACCGTGGCCGGCTAGCGTGGGTGCCGTTGGCCGTGAACTACCCCTGGCTGGCCACACCTTATGTTGGGGCTTAAAGTAGGTTCACAGTTGCCGGCGAGCCGAACGCCGTAATGAGCTGCCATCGGCTATAGTCGGCCTTTATGATGACTTATAATCGGCTCATTACAGTTGGCTTTGAGGGCAGGCGCGAGCAATGAGTTAACCCGCAGCAGAGGGATGCTGGAGCAAAAGTGTCTCATTGGCGAGTGCATAGAATCGTAGCGTACCTGTTAGGCCTTGTCCAGATGAGGCCGCGGTGCGTCTTGAGTGGAGATGCCATAGGATTTTATTCAACAGAAAAGGATAAAGCTTAACAAGCAGCCAAGATATAAAGGAACAAGTTAAAAAGAGACAAGATTTTTTAAAGTGGTTCGGCACGAAAATGCCTATGTCCACTGATTCTCTTTGTTAATTCACTTCGTATGGGCAGTACAAGTTAAGAAAAGTATCGACGGAGGTGTCGGATGTTCCATGCCCTCTGGAACACCTCTCCGTCCCTGTTGACAAAATGTAAGCTCCGTTGTGGAGATCTTTATGAATTACATATGGTCCGTCCCAGATGGGGTCCAGTGCCCCGGGGCGCGGAAAGATTCGCCTGAGGACAAGATCTCCTTCTTGTAAGCTACGATGCTTGACTTTGGAGTTGTATAGTGCTGCCACTTTTTGTTTGTGAGCTGCTGGTTTGAGTGCTGCATCGTTTCTCCTTTCCTCAATTAGATCCAAAGACATGAGGAAGAGTTCTTCGTTTTCCTCTGGGTTGTAGTGGATCCTACGGTGGGAAGAAACAATAGTCTCAACTGGGAGCATTTCCTCCGATCCATATGCCAAAGAGAAGGGAGTATGCCCTGTTGATTTTTGGAAAGATGTGCGGTAGGCCCAGAGTGTCGTAGGAAGTTCGTCCACCCAAGCGCCTTTTGACTTTTCAAGTTTCTTCTTGATTAGGGTTTTGAGAATTTTGTTGACAGCTTCGACTTGTCCGTTTGCCTGAGGATAAGCTACTGATGAGAAGCTTTTGTGAATTCCATGCTCTTGGCACCAGTCGGCGAACTCTTCACTGTCAAATTGGAGTCCGTTGTCTGATACGATCTTGAGTGGGACTCCGTACCTGCATAGAATATTTTTGATCAAGAAGTTGATAACTTTTGCCGAAGATATTTTATTTAGGGGTTCCGCTTCCACCCATTTGGTGAAATAATCGACCGCCACTATAGCATATTTGGCTCCGCCTCGGCCCGTTGGCAGTTCGCCAATTAAGTTAATTCCCCATATAGCAAAGGGCCAAGGGCTGGTCATTTGAGTAATCTAATTTGTGGGTAGTCGAGGAATCTTGGCAAATTTCTGACATCTGTCGCATCTCTTGACGAAGTCTAAGGCGTCTTTGTTTAGTGTGGGCCAGTAATATTCATATCGGAGTATCTTTTTTGCCAGAGTCTGCCCTCCAGTGTGATCTCCGCAACCTCCCTGATGGATGTTTGATAAGATTTCCTTAGCTTCCCTTCCAGCGACGCATCTTAATAAGGGGTTAGAGAAGCCACGCCGATAGAGGATGCCTTCTTGTATTGTGTAGTGGGGAGCTTTCCTCAAGATTCTCTTGGCTTCGTCACGCCCGTCGGGTAGCGTGCCATCTTGCAAATATTTCCGGATAGGAGTCATCCAGGTTCCTTCTTCGATTGCAGTTATCAGATTCACTTGTTCGAAACTTGGGGCTAGCTGTCTTGAGATGACTAGTGCTCCGGAAACGGAGCTATTCTTCATACTAGCTTGCTTTGCAAGTTCATCGGCCTCTTGGTTCTCTTCTCGAGGAATGTGTTTGATTAGATAGTGGTCCAACTGATCGAGCAGCAGTTTGGTTTTCTTTAGGTATGCTGTGAGTCGTTCTCCTCGAGTCTGGAACTCTCCTAGTACTTGGTTTACGATAAGCTGAGAATCACTATGAAGACATAATGAACTGACTCCGATTTCTAGGGCAAGTTCCAATCCTGCTATTACCGCCTCATACTCCGCGTCGTTGTTAGTGGCCGCGAATTCCAACCTTAATGCATAGTACAGCTTTCTTCCCATGGGGGTGATTATCACAATTCCTGCCCCCGAGCCTTGTTCGTTCGATGCTCCATCTACAAAGAGGTTCCACTTGATGTTTTTTGCTATTTCAAATTGATCCTTGCCTTCGTTGGTAGTGAATTCGGCAATGAAATCGGCCATGGCTTGCCCCTTGATAGCGGTGCGTGGATGGTAGGTGATATCATACTGACTTAGTTCAATACACCATTTGAGGAGTCGCCCAGAAGTGTCGGGACGATGGAGCACCTGTCTTAGTGGTTGATCAGTTAGAACTCTGATGGAGTGAGACTGGAAGTAGTGTCGCAGTTTTCGTGACGCGATCAATAAACAATATGCTAATTTCTCGAGTTTAGGATATCTGGCTTCTGCCCCTGTAAATCTCTTACTTACAAAGTATACCGGGCGTTGTGTGCGGTCTTCTTCTCTTACCAAGGCGGCGCTTAGAGCATGAGATGATACAGCGAGGTATAGGTATAGCTCCTCGCCTTCGTTTGGAGTTGAGAGTACGGGTGGTCTCTGAAGGTGTTCGATCAGGTTAAGGAAGGCTTTTAAGCATTCATCGGTCCACTCGAATTTTCCTTTGTCTTTCTTGAGAGCTTCGAAGAAAGGGACACAATTGTCAGTTGCTTTGGAAATGAATCTGCTTAGGGCGGCCACCTTTCCGTTTAGGCTCTACATTTCTTTTCGAGTGGAAGGTATCCTTATCTCTTTTAGAGCCCGGATCTGTTCAGGGTTTGCTTCAATTCCTATGGCATGGACGATGAATCCTAAGAATTTTCCCGATGATACTCCGAAGGAGCACTTTAGAGGATTCAGCTTCATTCCATATCGGCGAAGTACCTGAAACATCTCTCCCAGGTGGTTTACATGGTCGTCGGCTTTCCTGGACTTTACCAACATGTCATCCACATACACTTCCATAGTTCGTCCTATTAGTTCCGCGAACATCTTGTTGACGAGGCGCTGATAGGTAGCTCCGGCATTTTTGAGTCCAAAAGGCATGACTTTGTAACAATATAATCCGCGGTCTGCGATGAAGCTAGTGTGGTCTTGATCGGCAGCGTGCATGGGAATCTGGTTATATCCGGAGTATGCATCCATAAAATATAAGAGTTCGTGCCCGGCTGTGCTGTCTACAAGTTGGTCGATACGGGGAAGTGGGAAGCAATCTTTCAGGCAAGCGTCATTCAGGTTGGAGAAGTCAATACATGTTCGCCACTTTCCATTGGCCTTTTTTACTAGTACTGGGTTAGCGATCCATTCTGGGTAGATGGCTTCCCGTATGAAGCCATTAGCAAGTAGGTTCTTTACTTCCTCATCGAGGGCTGCTGATCGTTCTGCCCCCATACTCCTCTTTTTCTGCTTTACTGGTACCTTGGCGGGATCGATGTTTAGCATGTGGCATGCTATGTCTGGGGAGATTCCTGCCATATCGGCATGTGTCCATGAAAATACATCTAAGTTGTGGCGGAGAAAGTCAATGAGTTGATCTTTCAATTACGTTTTTAGCTGAGATCTGATTTTTAATAGTCTACTTGAATCATGCTTGTCTACAGATACGAATTCCATAGCCTCTGTAGGCTCGGCGGTAGCATCCTCCTCTTTATCCCTGGGGTCTAGTTCATTGAAGGGATCGGGGGTATATCGAAGAGGAGGGGCTTTCTTTAGTTGCTATGCTTCCAAGCTTTTCATGCAGAGAGTAGTCTTTGCATCTTTCCCTTTATTCTTTCTGCGGTTATTGCGAAGTTCAATTACATAGCAGTCTCGGGCAGCGTCTTGATCTCCTTCAACTTCTCCTATTCCGTTATCTGTTGGGAATTTAATCTTTAGGCACCACGGGGCTAGGACAACTTGGAAGTCAGATAAGGCTGGTCTTCCCAAGAAGGCATTGTAGGCCGAGTGGTTTTCTATTAGTATGAACGTTTGTTTTCGCACAATGGAGCGAGGATGACTTCCTATTTCGACGAAGAGGTCAAGTTGCCCGAGGGGCATTTTCGCATCTCCAGTGAAACCGTGCAGCGGTTTGTCGCAGGGAGACACATCCTTCATTGACAGCTTCATTTTGTCGAAAGCATGCTTGAATAGGATATTTACTGAACTTCCGGTGTCTATTAGAATTCGAAAAACTTTAGCTGGACCGAACCAGGCAGAGATGACCATGGGATCCACATGTGGATACTGTCTTCCTTCTAAATAACGCCTACTGAATATGATGTCATCACTCTCTTTCCGTTTCGGGTGGCGTTCTTCCATAATGGAGTTAACATAGCCTTCAGCATTTCTAAGTGACTTGCCGTATCTTTCCATCTCTGCCCAGCTTCTGTCGGCGATGTGTGGTCCTCCCGAGATGGTATGGACCACTATCTTCTCTTGATTAGAGCCACTGGTGTTGCGATTCCCTCCGCCTACTTCTGGGAGGGGTCGCTTTGAGTTCTCATTGGTAGGAGTTGGAGTCCTGTTCTGACCTTTCACATAGCGTTCCAGTCTTCTTCTTCTAATGTGTTCTTCGATCAAGTCCCGAAGATGGTGGCATTCATTGGTGTCATGTCCGTGGGATTTGTGGAAGCGACAGAACTTTCCAGACTTGAGTGCGTTATCTGATTCTTTCTTGTGCGGGGGGCGCTTGTATCCGAGTTCGCCCTGAGTGGCTAGGAAGATGTTTTCGATTGTTTCATTCAAAGGAGTGTAGGAGTCAAATCTTGGTCCTGGTCGATATTGGCGCTTTTCAATCTTCCTGCCCCCAGCATTGTCTCTAGATTCATTTCTTCGAGCGTCCTTAGCTGCAGCGGGAACCTTGTCCTGAGCTGTCTTACCTTGTTGCCCTGACTGCCGCTCAGTGGCAGCGTCTTCGAGTCTCATATACTTTCCAGCTTCATGGAAGAAATCAGGTAAAGTAGCTGGTTTTTCCTTAGTTAATCTTCTGGCAAACTTGGTATCTGGATGTACACCACTACAGAGGGCCATTAGGGTGAGCTTCTCATCGGCATCTTGAACTGCGGCCGCTGCGGAGTTGAACCGGGTTAGATATTGTTGCAGTGTTTCTCCGGATTTCTGTTTGACATTGGATAGAGAATAAGCATCCTTGGGTTGTTCCACATGGATGCGAACTGGCTAATGAACCTTTCTTTCAACATCTCCCATGAGCTGATGGATCCTTGGGGTAGATGGCAGAACCAGGAGGTAGCTAGATCTGCTAGGAATAGCGGAAAGCATTTACACAATACCCCTTCTGTTGCTCCGCTCATGAGCATATGCTGGGTGTATCTCTGTAAGTGTGCGATGGGGTCAGAAGTTCCCTTGTAAGGTTCCATGGTTGGCATTTTCCATTCTCGGGGGGTGATGGCAGTTTCGATATTGCGAGTAAAGGGGCTGGTGACCCTAGCGCCTATTCCCCGGTCCCTTTGCTCCCGTTGGACGCACTCTCTGAATAATCGTGCCATCCTTTCATCAGAATTTGGAGCGGATAGAAATGAACTTGGCTCTTCCCTGCGGGATTGATCTCGTCCAGATGGCCTGTAGGGATGGTACAGTCTATCACTTCTGGCGTTGTCCAGTGGCTGTCTCTGGCTGCTCGGTTGCATGCTAGGACCACCTACAGTTGCCCCCTGCCTTGATCTTCCCCTGTGGGGTTCTGTTTCGAGCATTTCCATGGGGTCAACTTCGGGCTGGGTTCTAGCTCAGCTCCGTTCAGCGGGGTTTCTATGATTAGGTGGCATGACTGGCTCAGCTACATCCGACCCTCGCCTGGCGCCTCCCCCACTGGGTTCGGTTCCAAGCGCTTCCTCGAGTCGGAGTTCGGGCTGAGTCCGGGCGCGGCCCCTATCATTGTTGTTTCTGTTGATAGCTTCTTCGAAGAGGGAAGACCTTTGCTGTCTCCGAGATCCTCCAGATTGAGATTCACCCCATGATTCAGTGTTGCGGTTGGATTCTTCGACATCCCTCAAGCGTGACATGAGTTGGTTCACCAAAGCTTCTTGTTGGGATGCGAAGCGGTTAGTCACTTCCACCACAACTCTGTCTAGGTCTGCCCTAGTGATTACTGCCGGTTGTTCCGCGGCAGGGGCTGTTGGAATTGCCTGATCTACATGTGGCACTGCTGTTGTAGTGGGATGGTTCTCTTGATTTGGATCCACTGGATTTGGGGCGCTGCTGGTAGCAACATTCTTTCCCTTGTTGGCGTCTTTTCTTGGCCTGGAAGTCATGTTTCCTTGGCAATGAAGGGTGCTATTGGGAAAGAAGGTTGAATGAGGGAAGCTGAAGCTTCGGGTTCCAAGTTCTCAGTGAAAGCACCAAAAATGTTTGCGTAAAAAATGGGCAAACACCTCCAAGTCGTGTGATTTAGTCGATTTTATGTGATTCTTAATTATTTTGGATGAGTTTTGTAAATATGAGAAAAGCAGGTGCTGATATGTAAAAGACACACAGATTTATAGTGGTTCGGCCAGAACGTGCCTACGTCCACTTTATATGTTATTATCCTTTTTCTTTCAGATTACAAGTACAAGGCTTTGTATACAAGTATATGAAAGTAGTTTGAAAGTTCCTTCCGTGCTTGAGCTCTCAAACTTGTCTGCCATTGTTGTACCCTTGCCCCTTTATTTATAGAGTGAGGTAGGGGGTAGGGGTCTTGGATGTATATAGCTGCTGGCTGGCCCGAGCTGAAGCAATCTGGACTGGCAATTCTAGTTCGGCGAGGCTTCATTCGGTGGTGAGGTATGTGTTTGGCTCGGTGGTGTCGGTTTCATCTCTTGGTCTGGTGATAGGTTGGTCCGGTGATAGTGGTGTGGATGTGGACCGGCAGTGGCCTCGTTCGGTAGGGTATTGGAGAGGTTGGTCCGGTGGACCAGGACCGGTGAAGTCTGGTTCGGCAGGAGCTTATGCCGAATGGGGTGGAGGTTGTGCCTTGCCGAATGGATATAGCCGAACGAACTATAAGTTGGGCTTGCCGAATGGACCCTTGGACATGAGTGTTGAACGAACTTCTTATTAGATGGAATGGAGGTCGCCAAACCGGGTGAAACTGCCGCTTTTCGGTTTCGAGATCTTCTGGGTGAAAATTCGCCCAACAGGGTCGGAGTTTCCTTCGTACATGGGTAGAGTTGGCATCCGGAATCGCCGTGGGGGTTCAGCAGTAAGAATATCGTCCGTAAAAGGAGTGTGACTTCGGGTAACCCCCCAATCGTCATTTTTGAATCCCTGGCTCTCACGGATCATTTGACGTATCATAATGGAGAGATCCGGCATTTGCGCGTTCTGTGTGGCTTGTGCCAGGGTATGATTACGTTCTATGCTTTGGGGTTGGACCGGATATTGTCGACGGTCCAAGTTTTGCCATCTTGGCTCATAGTCCTCTGGGACGTATGGTTCAGGAGTACGTCCGTCATGACGACGATTCAGGTCCGACTGATCTTGAACGTCGACCCCTGGTTCAGCCGCAACGTCAGTAGTATGGTACTCTGTAGCGTGGTGAGGGATGGCACCTCCTCGGGAGGAGGGTCCGGTTTGGAAACTGGCTGACGGACCAACTCTCAGTTTTCCAACGGTCAGTGTTGGTTGATCTCCAGCAGTTGGCATACGATCCCCATCTAGTCGGGGTCATGGAGACCGATTATGATAATCGAAAGATGAAGAACTCTCGCTAGAGGAGCGAGTCACGTGGTATCTCTTGGATCTCTTTCGCTTCTGACGATCCAGCTTGTTGATCAGCTCGGCGTTAGCGCGTAGCTGTTCTTCTAGTTGTCGCCGACTCTGGGTCAGCTCTTGGAGAAGCGACTGCAACTCTTGTCGGGTAACCGGAGCTGGGGGTTCCGAGTGCGCAGTAGCATCTTGATTAGATGGAGGTAGAGGCGCAAGATTCTGTCGATCCTGTTCTTCTTGATTGATAGCGTTAGAGGTGGTTCTTGTGCTAACCATCCTGAAGGTCGGATTCCTTTCCTTAGACTTTTGCAAATCTGAATAGAATGGAAGGAATTTGAATTCAAAGATCTGGATCTCTCTCTTAGATTTATTCAATCCGGTATCGATGACAGATCCAACGAGCAGGAGAAAAGCTGGGTTTTCTCAGTGAAAGCACCAAAGTGTTTGCGCCAAAACTGGTCACAACACTCTTCAGGAGTCATTGAAGAGATAACAATCAAGAGTACTGTTTGCGCCAAAATAGGTCACAAACACCCAATACCGCGAAAGCACCCGTTTACGTACTCAAATCGATAATAATCAACACAGAACTCAGCCACGATCAATATAGAATTCAGATCTAAGTAACAATTTACGATAATTCACAGAAAACAATCACAAACACATGATTTATAGTGGTTCGGCGTAAGTGCCTATGTCCACTTTGAAGGTTTTCTGTTTATTGCTTTGCTTGATTAGATCGATTACAACGGATTACAGTTGATAATAGCTTTGAAATCTGAATACAACAGTGATTCTGATGAATAGAATTGAATCCGGCAGAGTCTTGGTGTTCAATGGCAGAAGTTCCTGGCAGATCCTCTTTTCTGAAGGCTTCAGGGTGCTATTTATATGCGTTGGAGGCCCAGATCTCGCTCAAACTTCGGGAGACTTCTTCTGGCACGTGAGTGGGCCCACGCGACCGACCCCACCAAGTTTCGTCCCGATCTGACACCGATTCGAAGTGATTTCGAACCCATCAAGAAATGGTCCAATCGAGCTGAAACTTGGCAGGAACAATCTTTATCTTGTATGGAAGCTACTGTGAAAATTTCGTTGCATTTGGATCAGTGGGTTAGGAGATATGATCGGTTCGAAATGAAGATTCTCGGTTGGCTGTGTGGTTCGAACCGATAGTTTCGAACCCTTGAGTTCGAATCCATGAGTGCACGTAGGTCTGCAGTGATGTGGCGCGTACTCCTCGCATCTATCCTGATTTATCTCCGAGTGGACCGCTTCGACTCCGTGAATTGTGCCGACTTCGTATCGATCGAGCAACACGTTATTCAAACTAGTTGACTCGGTGGATACGAAACAACGAGCATCCCTGGCTTCGAACGTGACCGATTCGAACCAAGGGGTCCCTATGGGTTCGAACTCGATCGATTCGAGCAGGGTCGTTTCGAAGTGACATGGACTCAAAGCTAGAGGGTTTCTATTGACTCGAACATTCTTTTGAGGATGGGTTCGAAGCAAGGGCTTGCATGTTGGGGTCGAAGCAAGGTTAAGTTCATGGCTTCGAACCGATGCATGGGATCGATGTAAGGTTTCGGGAGGATGGATTCGAAGGTAAGAATGCAGGGTGGATACGAAGCTAGGCGAAGTCATGGGTTCGAAGGCAGGCCATTGTGGTGGATTCGAGGGAGAAGGAGTCGAAGCGGGCACTAGCTGATGGATTCGAACATAGCAAGCAGCGATGGATTCGAAGGAAGGATATTGGATGGCTTCGAACTCCATGGTTTCGAAGTAGATGGGTTCGAAGGTGATGGTTTCGAAGGTGATGGTTTCGAAGCACTGCAACGTGATGGGTTCGAACCAGACAATGACTTCCTTTCTCAAATTGAATCCATCATATCTTGAGCATACGAATTCGGATTGGCTTGAAACTTGAAACACTGGCTTTCATGGCTTTGCTCATCATGTCTTGTCGATTCTGGCACAATCTAGACTCGGAAAAAATTCATCGAAATCCACAGCGAAGTGAAGTGCAACCAGTCTCTGAGACGAAATGTCTTTTGTTTTTGATCGATCCTTTGATATCACGGCTTTGCTAAAAAGAGGGATAACATTTTCCCCCCAAAACATGCCTTGCGGTAGGAAGGTGTGTTTTGTAATGCCTTGAGTTGGATGTTCGTATCCTATTATCAACCTGCAAAGAACTTGATAGTTTCATATAGCCTCAAATGACGATCATTCGGGATCGAGCTATTTGGGATGAAGCGCGGCCGTTCATGGTCAAGCACTTAACTTCAAATGACGATCGTTCGTGATCGAGTCGTTCGAATTGAAGTGCGACCGTGCGCGGTCGAGTGTATAAATCCATGCGTCGATCGTTCGGGATCGTATGCTGCTTAAGGTGAATCGAGACCGTTTGCGGTCTGCGCCGTTCGTGGCAAATGGTGAGATGGGACCATTCGCGGTCGACTGCCGTTCGTGGCATAGGATGGAATAGGACTGTTCGCGGTCGATGCCGTTCGCGGCAAATGATGAGATGGGACCGTTCGCGGTCGACTGCCGTTCGTGGCAAATGATGATCGTTCGCGACCAAGTGCCGTTCAAGGCGAATGGTGACCGTTCGAGGTCGGATTTCATAGTTAGTGAATCATGACCGTTCGCGGTCGGTGCCGTTCAAAGTAGAGAGTGATCGTTCGCGATCCTGTGCCGTTCAAGGCGAATTTGTGACCGTTCGCGGTTGGGTGTTGGACCTCAAGTGACGACCGTTCGCGATCAAGCCATTTGAGGTGAGGTGAGTTGTGACCGTTCGAGGTCGAATTGTGACCGTTCGAGGTCGGATGCCGTTCGAGGCGATAAAGTGTGCCCTGGAGGGCTTGGTGTTATCGATGCCAGGGTCACATTCGGGTGAGTTCCTGGATCGTTTGTCAGGGGGTTCATCGCAATCTCAGAGCATGCCTAAGGATCGTTCGCGACCCCATACATGTGTAAGTAGCTTAGTGTTCCAGATTTATCAGAATCAAATATCTATTAAACTGATGAGTTTCAAAATAGAAATGTCCAAACAAACAAATTCTAAATGTTCAAATCAAAACGAAACGAAAGCAAAGCATGGATGTCAAAGTGTAAGTTCCCACTACGAAACGGTCAATGATCACTCAGAGCATGCCTGGAGATCGTTCGCGATCTCGCACATGTGTAAATGATTTAATTGCGTTAGTGGAAGCTTACAACTTGTTCATCGTTATTTCACTCAATTGATAACCAAACGGTGCCTTGATTTAGGGTCGCCTCTAGCTGATGTGGATGGTAGTCGCTCTGGTTCCGCCGCAGGAGCTCGCCTCCTTACATATTGAAGGAGCATACCGTTCCTGATATGCCCTTCCACCTCGTCCTTCAGGTGCCTACAATCATTAGTGTTATGACCGTTTAATTCTTGGAATACACAAAACTTATCTGATTTCCTTTCGTCGGAGGTTGGATCCCTTCGCATTGGCCTACGATACGGAATCTGCTCTTTGTTATCCTGATAAATTCGTTCCTGGCTCTCATTCAACTCAGTGTAGGTGGTGAATCGCGGCTCCCTCCGTTGCCGCTTTGATCTGTCTCCGTCATTCTCAGTCTTTCTTTTACCTTTATCCTTGTCCGAGTCCCTTTTAGGAGGCTTTTCGTCTTTAAGTGCATAAACTTCTATCTCATCTCCTTCTTCTCTTTCTGCATTCGCATCCTCTAATCGTAAAAACTTTTCTGCCTCATGATAGAATTCTCCCAGATCCACAGGTGGATCCTTAGTTAATGAATTTTTGAACTCCGTTCCATCAGCTATTCCGGACACAGCCGCCATCATAACCATGGATGGATCCGGTCGATCCACCGAAGCTGCTGCCGCATTAAACCGCGTCAGGAAACTCCTCAACGACTCTCCAGCCTTCTATTTTAAGGTTGCCAACATCATCACATTCTTGGGTCTTGTAATGTGAACCCTAAATTGCCTCATAAATCTCTCAGTTAAATCATTCCATGTTCCGATGGATCCACTCTCAAGTTGCCTGAACCATAACGCCGCAATATCCGCCAAGTATAATGGGAAGCACCGGGCCATAACCTCCTCTGATGCCCCCAGCACTTCCATATGCCTCATATATTTTGTCAGATGGACCGTGGGGTCCGTTCTTCCGTCATACATATCCAATGATGGCAATTTGAAATCCGGTGGGTTCCTAGCTTGCCTGATTGCTGAAGTAAAAGGAATCCTATTAACATCCTCTAAATCTTTGTTAACCAAACCGCCTCTCAAAGCTCGCCTAACCATCTCTGCCAACCTGTCGTTTTCTCCAAGATGTAATCCTCGTTCGCTACTTTCAACCTGCCCCCCGAGTTCACGAGGGAACTCCGGGATCTGCCCCCTTGATTGTGCGTTCGATCCTCTACTATTATCGGGTTGCGCAGATGCTCCTCTTTCTTTCTCCGAAACTGGATCAATGTTCTCCATAGGTGTGCCCCCTAATCCAGGTGCTACGCCGGATGGTCCTGCTCTGTTCTGGACTCCATTGGCTTCCCTGTTCTGTGCTCCAAGTTGTCCTATCTGTTGAAATAAACTCTGGATCAACTCCTCTTGCCTCTTCATCATAGTCTCCATCTCGTCCCTAGTGATGAAGATCGATGGTTGATTTGCTCCTGAGGAAGCCTCTTGACTCCCTTGTTGTTCACTTCTTTCTGGCCTTGGCCTTCGGCTTGATTGTCTCGTCATAATTTCTCAAACCTGAACTTCTAAACTCTCTCTGAATCTGCTATCAATTGGTGGAACTCCTAAATTAGCCTTCTAAGTAAAAGCACCAAAATGTTTGCGCCAAAATTGGTCACAAACACCCAATACCGCGAAAGCACCCGTTTACGTACTCAAATCGCTAATAATCAACACAGAACTCAGCCAAGATCAATACAGAATTCAGATCTAAGTAACAATTTACGATAATTCACAGACAACAATCACAAACACAGGATTTATAGTGGTTCGGCGTTCGTGCCTACGTCCACTTTGAAGGTTTTCTCTTTATTGCTCTGCTTGATTAGATCGATTACAATGGATTACAGTTGATAATATCTTTGAAATCTGAATACAACAGTGATTCTGGTGAATAGAATTGAATCCGGCAGAGTCTTGGTGTTCAATGGCAGAAGTTCCTGGCAGATCCCCTTTTCTGAAGGCTTCAGGGTGCTATTTATAGGCGTTGGAGGCCCAGATCTCGCTCAAACTTTGGGAGACTTCTTCTGGCACGTGAGTGGGCCCACGCGACCGACCCCACCAAGTTTCGTCCCGATCTGACACCGATTCGAAGTGATTTCGAACCCATCAAGAAATGGTCCAATCAAGCTGAAACTTGGCAGGAACAATCTTTATCTTGTATGGAAGCTACTGTGAAAATTTCGTTGCATTTGGATCTGTGGGTTAGGAGATATGATCGGTTCGAAATGAAGATTCTCGGTTGGCTGTGTGGTTCGAACCGATAGTTTCGAACCCTTAAGTTCGAATCCATGAGTGCACGTGGGTCTGCAGTGACGTGGCGCGTACTCCTCGCATCGATCCTGATTTATCTCCGAGTGGACCGCTTCGACTCTGTGAATTATGCCGACTTCGTATCGATCGAGCAACACGTTATTCAAACTAGTTGACTCGGTGGATACGAAACAACGAGCATCCCTGGCTTCGAACGTGACCGATTCGAACCGAGGGGTCCCTATGGGTTCGAACTCGATCGATTCGAGCAGGGTCGTTTCGAAGTGACATGGACTCAAAGCTGGAGGGTTTCTATGGACTCGAACATTCTTTTGAGGATGGGTTCGAAGCAAGGGCTTGCATGTTGGGGTCGAAACAAGGTTAAGTTCATGGCATCGAACCGATGCATGGGTTCGATGTAAGGTTTCGGGAGGATGGATTCGAAGGTAAGAATGCAGGGTGGATACGAAGCTAGGCGAAGTCATGGGTTCGAAGGCAGGCCATTGTGGTGGATTCGAGGGAGATGGAGTCGAAGCGGGCACTAGCTGATGGATTCGAACATGGCAAGCAGCGATGGATTCGAAGGAAGGATATTGGATGGCTTCGAACTCCATGGTTTCGAAGTAGATGGGTTCGAAGGTGATGGTTTCGAAGCACTGCAACGTGATGGGTTCGAACCAGACAATGACTTCCTTTCTCAAATTGAATCCATCATATCTTGAGCATACGAATTCGGATTGGCTTGAAACTTGAAACACTGGCTTTCATGGCTTTGCTCATCATGTCTTGTCGATTCTGGCACAATCTAGACTCGGACAAAATTCATCGAAATCCACAGCGAAGTGAAGTGCAACCAATCTCTGAGATGAATTGTCTTTTGTTTTTGATCGATCCTTTGATATCACGGCTTTGCTAAAAAGCAGGATAACAAGTATGAACTAAATATGAATACTATCTAACAAAAACTCCAATCAACAGTAAAGAAAATGCGTAGACAAGCGATTTATAGTGGTTCGGCGTGTCGCCTACGTCCACTGTGAAGTTTTTTGATATTTTATTGATTCTCTTTCAATGTTTACAAGTTGTTACAACGATCAACAGCAAGTTACAACTGGAAATTCGAAATCAGTAGTCAAATTATGATGGAGATGTCGATCCGGCAGAGTCTGGGCGCTTGAGAGTCAGAAGATCCCGAAGGTCCTTTTTCTGTTGGCCCTAGGGCTCTATTTATATGCGTAGGCTGCTGATATCTTGCTGAAAACTCGGGAGACCTCTTCTGGCACATGAGGGGGCCCACACGCACGGTCTTAGGAAGTTTGGGCCCACTTTGGCATCGGTTCAAACTCCATTCGAACCTATCAAGAATTCGTCCAATCGAGGTGAAATTTGGCGTGGACATTCTTCAACATGTATGCAAGCATCTATGAAAATTTCATGGCATTTGGATCAGTTGATTGGGAGATATGATGGATTCAAAATTGGGTTTATGGCATAGCTGTTTGTTTCGGACCCATGTATTCGAACCGATGGTTTCAAATCCATCATTACACGCGTCTTCGTGGTGACGTGGAGTGCAAACTTCGAATCGATCCGGACTTCACTCCGAGTTGACCGTCATGACTCCATATATCTCGGCGCATTCGAACCGATGGAAGACACGTCACCATGGTTGGTTGACCCAATGGTTTCGAATGAAGCTACACAGTTGGGTTCGAACAAGGACTCCATGATGGGTTCGAACAAGGACTCCGTGATGGGTTCGAACAAGAAGATGGAGTCGAACGACCGATGCTTGATGGATTCGAACCAGCTACTCTCCGATGGATTCGAAGCCCATTGTTATGAACTTGGTAGGTGCGGACTTGATGGGTTCGAACCCGAGGCATCCCGAGGGGTTCGAAGGTGATGGGTTCGAATCTGATGGGTTCGAAGTGATGGTTTTGAAGCCGAGGCGCCTTGATGGTTTCGAGTTCGATCGATTCGAAGGTGATGGTTTCGAAATACTGTTTAGTGATGGTTTCGAAACCTGGTCTTTCCCTCCAAATTGAATCGATCATAAATCGAGCATATGAACTCGGATTGACTTGAAATTTGAAATGCTAACTCTTGTGGCCTTTTTTGCCGTGTCCTATCAATTGTAGCTCAATCAAGACTCGGATAAAATTCAGTGATATCCATGGCGAAACGAAGTATGATCAACCTCTGGGGCGAACTGTCCCTCATTTTCGATCGATCTTTTGGTATCGCGGCGTTGCCGAAAAGCGGGATAACACCAGTGATGGCTGAAAGCTATCATAGCTGTAGAACTCACAGATACCTTCGTTTTGACTGGTTGTGGCTCCCGTAACTCTAAACGAGCCAAGAGTTATGGCCCTCCAAATAATCGATATCCATAGGGTGCAACATCTACGGTGCAAGGTGCAATATCCGTCCAAAATGACGAAACAGTGCCGTACGACCTTTAGAAATGGGTGCATGGATTTGAAACGGTTCAGTACCATGGTGCACCACTCTCCAGCGATGGTAACTCATAGACCAGCCACAGGGATCTCGTTTTACAGAAAAATTCCACGTGACGAAAAAACGAAGGGTAAAAAACTTCCTTGACCCGATTGAGGTTTGAATAGGATTTTTTGGTTATGAAACTAACCAGTGACGGCTGAAAGCCGTCATAGCTGTAGAACTCACAGATACCTTCGTTTTGACTGGTTATGGCTCCCGTAACTCTAAACGAGCCAAGAGTTATGGCCCTCCGAATAATCGATATCCATAGGGTGCAACATCTATGGTGCAAGGTGCAACATCCGTCCAAAATGACGAAACCGTGCCGTACGACCTTTAGAAATGGGTGCATGGATTTGAAACGGTGCAGTACCATGGTGCACCACTCTCCAGCGATGGTAAATCATTGACCAGCCACGGGGATCCCGTTTTTACAGAAAAAATCCACGTGACGAAAAAACGAAGGGTAAAAAACATCCATGACCCGATTGAGGTTCGGATAGGATTTTTTCGGTATGAAACTAACCAGTGACGGCTGAAAGCCGTCATAGCTGTAGAACTCATAGATACCTTCGTTTTGACTGGTTATGGCTCCCGTAACTCTAAACGAGCCAAGAGTTATGGCCCTCCGAAGAATCGATATCCACAGGGTGCAACATCTACGGTGCAAGGTGCAACATCCGTCCAAAATGACGAAACAGTGTCGTACGACCTTTAGAAATGAGTGCAAGGATTTGAAACATTGCAGTAACATGGTGCACCACTCTCCAGCGATGGTAAATCATTGACCAGCCATGGGGATCCCGTTTTACAGAAAAAATCCACGTGACGAAAAAACGAAGGGTAAAAAACTTCCATGACCCGATTGAGGTTCGGATAGGATTTTTTGGGTATGAAACTAACCAGTGATGGCTGAAAGCTGTCATAGCTGTAGAACTCACAGATACCTTCGTTTTGACTGGTTATGGCTCCCGTTACTCTAAACGAGCCAAGAGTTATGGCCCTCCGAATAATCGATATCCACAGGGTGCAACATCTACGGTGCAAGGAGCAACATCCGACCAAAATGACGAAACAGTGCCGTACGACCTTTAGAAATGGGTGCATGGATTTGAAACGGTGCAGTACCATGGTGATCCACTCTCCAGCGATGGTAACTCATAGACCAGCCACGGGGATCCTGTTTTACAGAAAAATTCCACGTGACGAAAAAACGAAGGGTAAAAAATATTCCTTGGCCCGATTGGGGTTCGGGTAGGATTTTTTGGGTAAGAAACTAACCAGTGACGGCTGAAAGCCATCATAGCTGTAGAGTTCACAGATACCTTCGTTTTGACTGGTTATGGCTCCCGTGACTCTAAACGAGCCAAGAGTTATGGCCCTCCGAATAATCGATATCCATAGGGTGCAACATCTACGGTGCTAGCTGCAACATCCGTCCAAAATGACGAAACCGTACCGTACGACCTTTAGAAATGGGTGCACGGATTTGAAACGGTGCAGTACCATGGTGCACCACTCTCCAGCGATGGTAAATCATTGACCAGCCAAGGGGATCCCCTTTTACAGAAAAAATCCACGTGACGAAAAAACGAAGGGTAAAAAACTTCCATGACCCGATTTAGGTTCGGATAGGATTTTTTGGGTATGAAACTAACCAGTGACGGCTGAAAGCCGTCATAGCTGTAGAACTCACAGATACCTTCCTTTTAACTTGTTATGGCTCCCGTAACTCTAAACGAGCCAAGAGTTATGGCCCTCCGAATAATCGATATGCACATGGTGCAACATCTACGGTGCAAGGTGCAACATCCGTCCAAAATGACGAAACAGTGTCGTACGACCTTTAGAAATGGGTGCATGGATTTGAAATGGTGCAGTACCATGGTGAACCACTCTCCAGCGATGGTAACTCATAGACCAGCCATGGGGATCCCGTTTTACAGAAAAAATCCACGTGACGAAAAAACGAAGGGTAAAAAACTTCCTTGACCCGATTGAGGTTCGGATAGGATTTTTTGGGTATGAAACTAATCAGTGACGGCTGAAAGCTGTCATAGCTGTAGAACTCACAGATACCTTCGTTTTGACTGGTGATGGCTCCCGTAACTCTAAACGAGCCAAGATTTATGGCCCTCCGAAGAATCGATATCCACAGGGTGCAACATCTACGGTGCAAGGTGCAACATCCGTCCAAAATGACGAAACAGTGCCGTACGACCTTTAGAAATGGGTGCATGGATTTGAAACGGTGCAGTACCATGGTGCACCACTCTCCAGCGATTGTAAATCATTGACCAACCACGGGGATCCCGTTTTACAGAAAAAATCCACGTGACGAAAAAACAAAGGGTAAAAAACTTCCATGACCCGATTGAGGTTCGGATAGAATATTTTGGGTATGAAACTAACCAGTGACGGCTGAAAGCCGTCATAGCTGTAGAACTCAAAGATACCTTCGTTTTGACTGGTTATGGCTCCCGTAACTCTAAAAGAGCCAAGAGTTATGGCCCTCCGAATAATCGATATCCACAGGGTGCAACACCTACGGTGCAAGGTGCAACATCCGTCCTAAATGTCGAAACAGTGCCGTACGACCTTTAGAAATGGGTGCATGGATTTGAAACCGTGCAGTACCATGGTGAACCACTCTCCAGCGATGGTAACTCATAGACCAGCCACGGGGATCCCGTTTTACAGAAAAAATCCATGTGACGAAAAAACGAAGGGTAAAAAACTTCCTTGACCCGATTGAGGTTCGGATAGGATTTTTTGGGTATGAAACTAACCAGTGACGCCTGAAAGCTGTCATAGCTGTAGAACTCACAGATACCTTCGTTTTGACTAGTTGTGGCTCCCGTAAATCTAAACGAGCCAAGAGTTATGGCCCTCCGAAGAATCGATATCCACAGGGTGCAACATCTACGGTGCAAGGTGCAACATCTGTCCAAAATGACGAAACAGTGCCGTACGACCTTTAGAAATGAGTTCTGGATTTGAAACATTGCAGTACCATGGTGCACCACTCTCCAGCAATGGTAAATCATAGACCAGCCATGGGGATCCCGTTTTACGAAAAAATCCACGTGACGAAAAAACGATGGGTAAAAAACTTCCTTGACCCGATTGAGGTTCGGATATGATTTTTTGGGTATGAAACTAACCAGTGATGGCTGAAAGCTGTCATAGCTGTAGAACTCACAGATACCTTCGTTTTGACTGGTTATGGCTCCCGTAACTCTAAACGAGCCAAGAGTTATGGCCCTCCGAAGAATCGATATCGACAGGGTGCAACATCTACGGTGCAAGGTGCAACATCCGTCCAAAATGACGAAACAGTGTCGTACGACCTTTAGAAATGAGTGCATGGATTTGAAACATTGCAGTACCATGGTGCACCACTCTCCAGCGATGGTAAATCATAGACCAGCCACGGGGATCCCGTTTTACAGAAAAAATCCACGTGACGAAAAAACGAAGGGTAAAAAACTTCCTTGACCCGATTGAGGTTCGGATAGGATTTTTTGGGTATGAAACTAACCAGTGACGGCTGAAAGCCATCATAGCTGTAGAACTCACAGATACCTTCGTTTTGACTGGTTTTGGCTCCCGTAACTCTAAACGAGCCAAGAGTTATGGCCCTCCGAATAATCGATATCCATAGGGTGCAACATCTACGGTGCACGGTGCAACATCCATCCAAAATGACGAAACCGTGCCGTATGACCTTTAGAAATGGGTGCATGGATTTGAAACGGTGCAGTACCATGGTGCACCACTCTCCATCGATGGTAAATCATTGACCAGCCACGGGGATCCCCTTTTACAGAAAAAAATCCACGTGACGAAAAAACGAAGGGTAAAAAACTTCCATGACCCGATTGAGGTTCGGATAGGATTTTTTGGGTGTGAAACTAATCAGTGACGGCTGAAAGCGGTCATAGCTGTAGAACTCACAGATACCTTCGTTTTGACTGGTTATGGCTCCCATAACTCTAAAAGAGCCAAGAGTTATGGCCCTCCGAATAATCGATATCCACAGGGTGCAACATCTACGGTGCAAGGTGCAACATCCGTCCTAAATGTCGAAACAGTGCCGTACGACCTTTAGAAATGGGTGCATGGATTTGAAACGGTGCAGTACCATGGTGAACCACTCTCCAGCGATGGTAACTCATAGACCAGCCACGGGGATCCCGTTTTACAGAAAAAATCCACGTGACGAAAAAACGAAGGGTAAAAAACTTCCTTGACCCGATTGAGGTTCGGATAGGATTTTTTGGGTATGAAACTAACCAGTGACGGCTGAAAGCAGTCATAGCTGTAGAACTCACAGATACCTTCGTTTTGACTGGTTGTGGCTCCCGTAAATCTAAACGAGCCAAGAGTTATGGCCCTCCGAAGAATCGATATCCACAGGGTGCAACATCTACGGTGCAAGGTGCAACATCCGTCCAAAATGACGAAACAGTGCCGTACGACCTTTAGAAATAAGTTCATGGATTTGAAACATTGCAGTACCATGGTGCACCACTCTCCAGCAATGGTAAATCATAGACCAGCCATGGGGATCCCGTTTTACGAAAAAATCCACGTGACGAAAAAACAAAGGGTAAAAAACTTCCTTGACCCGATTGAGGTTCGGATATGATTTTTTGGGTATGAAACTAACCAGTGATGGCTGAAAGCTGTCATAGCTGTAGAACTCACAGATACCTTCGTTTTGACTAGTTATGGCTCCCGTAACTCTAAACGAGTCAAGAGTTATGGCCCTCCGAAGAATCGATATCCACAGGGTGCAACATCTACGGTGCAAGGTGCAACATCCGTCCAAAATGATGAAACAGTGCCGTACGACCTTTATAAATGAGTGCATGGATTTTAAACATTGCAGTACCATGGTGCACCACTCTCCAGCGATGGTAAATCATAGACCAGCCACGGGGATCCCGTTTTACAGAAAAAATCCACGTGACGAAAAAACGAAGGGTAAAAAACTTCCTTGACCCGATTGAGGTTCGGATAGGATTTTTTGAGTATGAAACTAACCAGTGACGGCTGAAAGCCGTCATAGCTGTAGAACTCACAGATACCTTCGTTTTGACTGGTTTTGGCTCCCGTAACTCTAAACGAGCCAAGAGTTATGGCCCTCCGAATAATCGATATCCATAGGGTGCAACATCTACGGTGCAAGGTGCAACATCCGTCCAAAATGACGAAACTGTGCCGTATGACCTTTAGAAATGGGTGCATGGATTTGAAACGGTGCAGTACCATGGTGCACCACTCTCCAGCGATGGTAAATCATTGACCAGCCACGGGGATCCCCTTTTACAGAAAAAATCCACGTGACGAAAAAACGAAGGGTAAAAAACTTCCATTACCCGATTGAGGTTCGGATAGGATTTTTTGGGTGTGAAACTAATCAGTGACGGCTGAAAGCGGTCATAGCTGTAGAACTCGCAGATACCTTCATTTTGACTGGTTATGGCTCCCGTAAATCTAAACGAGCCAAGAGTTATGTCCCTCCGAATAATCGATATCCACAGGGCGCAACATCTACGGTGCAAGGTGCAACATCCGTCCAAAATGACGAAACAGTGCCGTACGACCTTTAGAAATGGGTGCATGGATTTGAAACGGTGCAATACCATGGTGAACCACTCTCCAGCGATGGTAACTCATAGACCAGCCACGGGGATGCCGTTTTACAGAAAAAATCCACGTGACGAAAAAACGAAGGGTAAAAAACTTCCTTGACCCGATTGAGTTTAGGATAGGATTTTTTTGGTATGAAACTAAACAGTGACGGCTGAAAGCCGTCATAGCTGTAGAACTCAAAGATACCTTCGTTTTGACTGGTTATGGCTCCCGTAACTCTAAAAGAGCCAAGAGTTATGGCCTTCCGAATAATCGATATCCACAGGGTGCAACATCTACGGTGCAAGGTGCAACATCCGTCCTAAATGTCGAAACAGTGCCGTACGACCTTTAGAAATGGGTGCATGGATTTGAAACGGTGCAGTACCATGGTGAACCACTCTCCAGCGATGGTAACTCATAGACCAGCCACGGGGATCCCGTTTTACAGAAAAAATCCATGTGACGAAAAAACGAAGGGTAAAAAACTTCCTTGACCCGATTGAGGTTCGGATAGGATTTTTTGTGTATGAAACTAACCAGTGACGCCTGAAAGCTGTCATAGCCGTAGAACTCACAGATACCTTCGTTTTGACTAGTTGTGGCTCCCGTAAATCTAAACGAGCCAAGAGTTATGGCCCTCCGAAGAATCGATATCCACAGGGTGCAACATCTACGGTGCAAGGTGCAACATCCGTCCAAAATGATGAAACAGTGCCGTACGACCTTTAGAAATGAGTTCATGGATTTGAAACATTGCAGTACCATGGTGCACCACTCTCCAGCAATGGTAAATCATAGACCAGACATGGGGATCCCGTTTTACGAAAAAAATCCACGTGACGAAAAAACGAAGGGTAAAAAACTTCCTTGACCCGATTGAGGTTCGGATATGATTTTTTGGGTATGAAACTAACCAGTGATGGCTGAAAGCTATCATAGCTGTAGAACTCACAGATACCTTCGTTTTGACTGGTTATGGCTCCCGTAACTCTAAACGAGCCAAGAGTTATGGCCCTCCGAAGAATCGATATCCACAGGGTGCAACATCTACGGTGCAAGGTGCAACATCCGTCCAAAATGACGAAACAGTGTCGTACGACCTTTAGAAATGTGTGCATGGATTTGAAACATTGCAGTACCATGGTGCACCACTCTCCAGCGATGGTAAATCATAGACCAGCCACGGGGATCCCGTTTTACAGAAAAAATCCACGTGACGAAAAAACGAAGGGTAAAAAACTTCCTTGACCCGATTGAGGTTCGGATAGGATTTTTTGGGTATGAAACTAACCAGTGACGGCTGAAAGCCGTCATAGCTGTAGAACTCACAGATACCTTCGTTTTGACTGGTTTTGGCTCCCGTAACTCTAAACGAGCCAAGAGTTATGGCCCTCCGAATAATCGATATCCATAGGGTGCAACATCTACGGTGCAAGGTGCAACATCCATCCAAAATGACGAAACCGTGCCGTATGACCTTTAGAAATGGGTGCATGGATTTGAAACGGTGCAGTACCATGGTGCACCACTCTCCATCGATGGTAAATCATTGACAAGCCACGGGGATCCCCTTTTACAGAAAAAAATCCACGTGACGAAAAAACGAAGGGTAAAAAACTTCCATGACCCGATTGAGGTTCGGATAGGATTTTTTGGGTGTGAAACTAATCAGTGACGGCTGAAAGAGGTCATAGCTGTAGAACTCACAGATACCTTCGTTTTGACTGGTTATGGCTCCCATAACTCTAAAAGAGCCAAGAGTTATGGCCCTCCGAATAATCGATATCCACAGGGTGCAACATCTACGGTGCAAGGTGCAACATCCGTCCTAAATGTCGAAACAGTGCCGTACGACCTTTAGAAATGGGTGCATGGATTTGAAACAGTGCAGTACCATGGTGAACCACTCTCCAGCGATGGTAACTCATAGACCAGCCACGGGGATCCCGTTTTACAGAAAAAATCCACGTGACGAAAAAACGAAGGGTAAAAAACTTCCTTGACCCGATTGAGGTTCGGATATGATTTTTTGGGTATGAAACTAACCAGTGATGGCTGAAAGCTGTCATAGCTGTAGAACTCAGAGATACCTTCGTTCTGACTGGTTATGGCTCCCGTAACTCTAAACGAGCCAAGAGTTATGGCCCTCCGAATAATCGATATCCACAGGGTGCAACATCTACGGTGCAAGGTGCAACATCCGTCCAAAATGACGAAACAGTGTCGTACGACCTTTAGAAATGGGTGCATGGATTTGAAATGGTGCAGTACCATGGTGAACCACTCTCCAGCGATGGTAACTCATAGACCAGCCTCGGGGATCCCGTTTTATAGAAAAAATCCACGTGACGAAAAAACGAAGGGTAAAAAACTTCCTTGACCCGATTGAGGTTCGGATAGGATATTTTGGGTATGAAACTAATCAGTGACGGCTGAAAGCTGTCATAGCTGTAGAACTCACAGATACCTTCGTTTTGACTGGTTATGGCTCCCGTAACTCTAAACGAGCCAAGAGTTATGGCCCTCCGAAGAATCGATATCCACAGGGTGCAACATCTACGGTGCAAGGTGCAACATCCGTCCAAAATGACGAAACAGTGCCGTACGACCTTTAGAAATGGGTGCATGGATTTGAAACGGTGCAGTACCATGGTTAACCACTCTCCAGCGATGGTAAATCATTGACCAGCCACGGGGATCCCGTTTTACAGAAAAAATCCACGTGACGAAAAAACAAAGGGTAAAAAACTTCCATGACCCGATTGAGGTTCGGATAGAATTT
This sequence comes from Allium cepa, assembly GCA_030765085.1. Lineage (NCBI taxonomy): Eukaryota > Viridiplantae > Streptophyta > Magnoliopsida > Asparagales > Amaryllidaceae > Allium > Allium cepa. The sequence goes on along the minus strand of CM060943.1, from coordinate 26,380,050 downwards.
TTTGGGTATGAAACTAACCAGTGACGGCTGAAAGCTGGCATAGCTGTAGAACTCACAGATACCTTCGTTTTGACTGGTTATGGCTCCCGTAATTCTAAAAGAGCCAAGAGTTATGGCCCTCCAAATAATCGATATCCACAGGGTGCAACATCTACGGTGCAAGGTGCAACATCCGTCCTAAATGTCGAAACAGTGCCGTACGACCTTTAGAAATGGGTGCATGGATTTGAAACAGTGCAGTACCATGGTGAACCACTCTCCAGCGATGGTAACTCATAGACCAGCCACGGGGATCCCGTTTTACAGAAAAAATCCACATGACGAAAAAACGAAGGGTAAAAAACTTCCTTGACCCGATTGAGGTTCGGATATGATTTTTTGGGTATGAAACTAACCAGTGATGGCGGAAAGCTGTCATAGCTGTAGAACTCAGAGATACCTTCGTTCTGACTGGTTATGGCTCCCGTAACTCTAAACGAGCCAAGAGTTATGGCCCTCCGAATAATCGATATCCACAGGGTGCAACATCTACGGTGCAAGGTGCAACATCCGTCCAAAATGACGAAACAGTGTCGTACGACCTTTAGAAATGGGTGCATGGATTTGAAATGGTGCAGTACCATGGTGAACCACTCTCCAGCGATGGTAACTCATAGACCAGCCTCGGGGATCCCGTTTTATAGAAAAAATCCACGTGACGAAAAAACGAAGGGTAAAAAACTTCCTTGACCCGATTGAGGTTCGGATAGGATATTTTGGGTATGAAACTAATCAGTGACGGCTGAAAGCTGTCATAGCTGTAGAACTCACAGATACCTTCGTTTTGACTGGTTATGGCTCCCGTAACTCTAAACGAGCCAAGAGTTATGGCCCTCCGAAGAATCGATATCCATAGGGTGCAACATCTACGGTGCAAGGTGCAACATCCGTCCAAAATGACGAAACAGTGCCGTACAACCTTTAGAAATGGGTGCATGGATTTGAAACAGTGCAGTACCATGGTTAACCACTCTCCAGCGATGGTAAATCATTGACCAGCCACGGGGATCCCGTTTTACAGAAAAAATCCACGTGACGAAAAAACAAAGGGTAAAAAACTTCCATGACCCGATTGAGGTTCGGATAGAATTTTTTGGGTATGAAACTAACCAGTGACGGCTGAAAGCCGGCATAGCTGTAGAACTCACAGATACCTTCGTTTTGACTGGTTATGGCTCCCGTAACTCTAAAAGAGCCAAGAGTTATGGCCCTCCAAATAATCGATATCCACAGGGTGCAACATCTACGGTGCAAGGTGCAACATCCGTCCTAAATGTCGAAACAGTGCCGTACGACCTTTAGAAATGGGTGCATGGATTTGAAACGGTGCAGTACCATGGTGAACCACTCTCCAGCGATGGTAACTCATAGACCAGCCACGGGGATCCCGTTTTACAGAAAAAATCCACGTGACGAAAAAAGAAGGGTAAAAAACTTCCTTGACCCGATTGAGGTTCGGATAGGATTTTTTGGATATGAAACTAACCAGTGATGGCTGAAAGCTGTCATAGCTGTAGAAATCACAGATACGTTCGTTTTGACTGGTTGTGGCTCCCGTAAATCTAAACGAGCCAAGAGTTATGGCCCTCCGAAGAGTCGATATCCACAGGGTGCAACATCTACGGTGCAAGGTGCAACATCCGTCCAAAATGACGAAACAGTGCCGTACGACCTTTAGAAATGAGTTCATGGATTTGAAACATTGCAGTACCATGGTGCACCACTCTCCAGCAATGGTAAATCATAGACCAGCCATGGGGATCCCGTTTTACGAAAAAATCCACGTGACGAAAAAACGAAGGGTAAAAAACTTCCTTGACCCGATTGAGGTTCGGATATGATTTTTTGGGTATGAAACTAACCAGTGATGGTTGAAAGCTGTCATAGCTGTAGAACTCACAGATACCTTCGTTTTGACTGGTTATGGCTCCCGTAACTCTAAACGAGCCAAGAGTTATGGCCCTCCGAAAATCGATATCCACAGGGTGCAACATCTACGGTGCAAGGTGCAACATCCGTCCAAAATGACGAAACAGTGCCGTACGGACTTTAGAAATGGCTGCATGGATTTGAAACGGTGCAGTACCATGGTGAACCACTCTCTAGCGCTAACTCATAGACCAGCCACGGGGATCCCATTTTACAGAAAAAATCCACGTGACGAAAAAACGAAGGGTAAAAAACTTCCTTGACCCGATTGAGGTTCGGATAGGATTTTTTGGGTATGAAACTAACCAGTGACGGCTGAAAGTTGTCATAGCTGTAGAACTCACAGATACCTTCGTTTTTACTGGTTATGGCTCCCGTAACTCTAAACGAGCCAAGAGTTATGGCCCTCCGAATAATCGATATCCATAGGTTGCAACATCTACGGTGCAAGGTGCAACATCCGTCCAAAATGACGAAACCTTGCCGTACGACCTTTAGAAATGGGTGCATGGATTTGAAACGGTGCAGTACTATGGTGCACCACTCTCCAGCGATGGTAAATTATTGACCAGCCACGGGGATCCCCTTTTACAGAAAAAATCCACGTGACGAAAAAACGAAGGGTAAAAAACTTCCATGACCCGATTGAGGTTCGGATAGGATTTTTTGGGTATGAAACTAACCAGTGACGGCTGAAAGCGGTCATAGCTGTAGAACTCACAGATACCTTCGTTTTGACTGGTTATCGCTCACGTAACTCTAAACGAGCCAAGAGTTATGGCCCTCCAAATAATCGATATCCACATGGTGCAACATCTACGGTGCAAGGTGCAACATCCGTCCAAAATGACGAAACAGTGCCGTACGACCTTTAGAAATGGGTGCATGGATTTGAAACGGTGCAGTACCATGGTGAACCACTCTCCAGCGATGTTAACTCATAGACCAGCCACGGGGATCCCGTTTTACAGAAAAAATCCACGTGACGAAAAAACGAAGGGTAAAAAACTTCCTTGACCCGATTGAGGTTCGAATAGGATTTTTTTGGTATGAAACTAACCAGTGACGGCTGAAAGCTGTCATAGCTGTAGAACTCACAGATACCTTCGTTTTGACTTGTTATGGCTCCCGTAACACTAAACGAGCCAAGAGTTATGGCCCTCCGAAGAATTGATATCCATAGGGTGCAACATCTACGGTGCAAGGTGCAACATCCATCCAAAATGACGAAACAGTGTCGTACGACCTTTAGAAATGAGTTCATGGATTTGAAACATTGTAGTACCATGGTGCACCACTCTCCAGCAATGGTAAATCATAGACCAGCCATGGGGATCCCGTTTTACAGAAAAAATCCACGTGACGAAAAAACGAAGGGTAAAAAACTTCCTTGACCCGATTGAGGTTCGGATAGGATTTTTTGGGTATGAAACTAACCAGTGATGGCTGAAAGCTGTCATAGCTGTAGAACTCACAGATACCTTCGTTTTGACTGGTTATGGCTCCTGTAACTCTAAACGAGCCAAGATTTATGGCCCTCCGAAGAATCGATATCCACAGGGTGCAACATCTACGGTGCAAGGTGCAACATCCGTCCAAAATGACGAAACAGTGCTATAAGACCTTTAGAAATGAGTGCATGAATTTGAAACATTGCAGTACCATGGTGCACCACTCTCCAGCGATGGTAAATCATAGACCAGCCACAGGGATCCCGTTTTACAGAAAAAATCCACGTGACGAAAAAACGAAGGGTAAAAAACTTCCTTGACCCGATTGAGGTTCGGATAGGATTTTTTCGGTATGAAACTAACCAGTGATGGCTGAAAGCGGTCATAGCTGTAGAACTCACAGATACCTTCGTTTTGACCGGTTATGGCTCCCGTAAGTCTAAACGAGCCAAGAGTTATGGCCCTCCGAATAATCGATATCCACAGGGTGCAACATCTACGGTGCAAGGTGCAACATCCGTCCAAAATGACGAAACAGTGCCGTTCGTCCTTTGGAAATGGGTGCATGGATTTGAAACGGTGCAGTACCATGGTGCACCACTCTCTAGCGATGGTAACTCATAGACCAGCCACGGGGATCCCGTTTTACAGAAAAATTCCACGTGACGAAAAAACGAAGGGTAAAAAACTTCCTTGACCCGATTGAGGTTCGGATAGGATTTTTTGGGTATGAAACTAACCAGCGACGGCTGAAAGCCTTCATAGTTGTAGAATTCACAGGTACCTTCGTTTTGACTAGTTATGGCTCCCGTAACTCTAAACGAGCCAAGAGTTATGGCCCTCCGAATAATCTATATCCATAGGGTGAACATCTACGGTGCAAGGTGCAACATCCGTCCAAAATGACGAAACCTTGCCGTACGAACTTTAGAAATGGATGCATGGATTTGAAACGGTGCAGTACCATGGTGCACCACTCTCCAGCGATGGTAAATCATTGACCAGCCACGGGGTTCCCCTTTTACAGAAAAAATTCACGTGACGAAAAAACGAAGGGTAAAAAACTTCCTTGACCCGATTGAGGTTCGGATAGGATTTTTTGGGTATGAAACTAACCAGTGACGGCTGAAAGCGGTCATAGCTTTAGAACTCACAGATACCTTCGTTTTGACTGGTTATGGCTCCCGTAACTCTAAACGAGCCAAGAGTTATGGCCATCCGAATAATCGATATCCACTGGGTGCAACATCTACGGTGCAAGGTGCAACATCCGTCCAAAATGACGAAACAGTGCCGTACGACCTTTAGAAATGGGTGCATTGATTTGAAACGGTGCAGTACCATGGTGAACCACTCTCCAGCGATGGTAACTCATAGACCAGCCACGGGGATCCCGTTTTACAGAAAAAATCCACGTGACGAAAAAACGAAGGGTAAAAAACTTCCTTGACCCGATTGAGGTTCGGATAGGATTTTTTTGTTATGAAACTAACCAGTGACGGCTGAAAGTGGTCACAGCTGTAGAACTCACAGATACCTTCGTTTTGACTGGTTATGGCTCCCGTAACTCTAAAAGAGCCTTGAGTTATGGCCCTCCGAATAATCGATATCCATAGGGTGCAACATCTACGGTGCAAGGTGCAACATCCGTCCAAAATGACGAAACAGTGCCGTACGTCCTTTAGAAATGGGTGCATGGATTTGAAACGGTGCAGTACCATGGTGAACCACTCTCTAGCGATAACTCATAGACCAGCCACGGGGATCCCATTTTACAGAAAAAATCCACGTGACGAAAAAACGAAGGGTAAAAAACTTCCTTGACCCGATTGAGGTTCGGATAGGATTTTTTGGGTATGAAACTAACCAGTGACGGTTGAAAGCTGTCATAGCTGTAGAACTCACAGATACCTTCGTTTTTACTGGTTATGGCTCCCGTAACTCTAAACGAGCCAAGAGTTATGGCCCTCCGAATAATCGATATCCATAGGTTGCAACATCTACGGTGCAAGGTGCAACATCCATCCAAAATGACGAAACCTTGCCGTACGACCTTTGGAAATGGGTGCATGGATTTGAAACGGTGCAGTACTATGGTGCACCACTGTAACGACCCGTATTTTACGTGTCGATAGATCGTAGAATTTGCAGGTCGTTAGTGTTGTTTGTGTTGTCTCTAACCTGAGTTGTTTAGGAAGTTAACTCGTGAGTTAAGTGATGAGTCGTGTTCGAGATAAGCGATGAGTCGTGCACGAGTTAACGAGTTAAGGAAGTGAACGACTCATGTATGAGTCGTGAACGACTTAAGGATTAGCGACCTAGTAGGAGTTGGCTTCATAAGATTGGTGACCGACTTAAGGATCTCCGGGTTAAGGCTTGGGTCGTGATAGCCGAGTTAGTAGGGTCATCGGCTTATAGGTAGTGCCGACTTAATAGTTACCGAGTTAAGAGGGGTAACGACTTATAGGCTTGTGCAAGTTAGCGAGTTAGGTGATGACTCATAGAGACCGACTCAAGAAGTTAGGCGACTCATCGAAGATAGTGGGCTGCCGAGTTAAGGGGAAAACTGACTTAGGACTTAGAAGGGTTAGCAGGATGAGTCGTGACCGACTCATAGGGTCAACAGGTGATAGGGTTGGCCGACTTAGGCGATGGCCGACTCATGGGTTAGCGGCTTAAGGGGTTTAGGTCTTGAGTCGTTGATAGGTTAGGTCGGCATGGTAATGAGTCGTAAACTACATATGTTGAGTCGGCATAGGGGTCTTGAGTCGTATGCAGTTGAGTCGGCACCATAGTTGAGTCGTCATACGACTTAGGAGGTGCGGCAGTGTTACGTTGAGTCGTAAGGTCTTTGAGTCGGCAGGTTCTTGTGTCGGCTAGGTGTTAAGGTGATGAGTGTTAGGTCGTTAGCGCTTGTGTCGGTAGGTGTTGAGTCGGCCTGGGTTGTGGCTTGTGTTGAGTCGGCATGGGATGAGTCGTGGACGACTCATGATGAGTCGGGACCGACTCATAGGGGCGACGACTCATGGTGTGTCCAGCCTATAAATAGAGGTGTTCGGCTCACTTTTTGGCACCGGTTTTTGAAGCGACGAAGTGCTGCCATTTTGAAGACTCGACTTCAGTATTTTCTTCACTTCTTTCTCTACTTCTACCAAGTGCAAACATCCATTGAAGATCGAAGATCAAGATCGAAGATCCAAGTGTCCAAGTTGAAGATCTTCATCCGTTTGAGCTAGAATTCATCGTTTCAAGTGAGATTCCGCCGGATCAAGCCGTGATCTTCGCTGTCCAGATCTGTAGTTGATTGATTTTAGGTTGTTTTGGTGATTTGGTGAGTGGTAGTTATCTCTCACGCGGATCCAAAGGAGTATATGGGATTGGTGATATGTTTATGTGTTAAAGTTAGCGTTTTCTCGCATTTTCCTTAAGTCTGCATGTAGATCCATCATATTTGAAGATGTTTATCTATAGAAGTCATTTATCAAGTATTAGAGACAAAACCCATGTTTTAGATTTGATAGATCTATGTTAAAAACCATGATTTCACATATGTTGGACTTTTGCTCACTTAATTACGAAATTGCCATTATAGTTAATATTGCTTAATATATCTTGTTTGAATGCTTGAATGTTTGAATGTATGTTAGATTTGATTGCTCCAAGTTAGCTTGTAGTTGATTTGGAACAAGATGGTGAAGATGATTCAAAAGCTAAGTGGAAAGGCTCTTGAATGGTGAAAGCTGCCGATGGCATATGAAGCGGATGTGGAAGCTCATATGGATGAATTCGAGGATATGGGATCTTGCCATGATGCGAGAAGGCAAAGCATGGTTGAGTTGGGACTTTGCGATGATATGATGAGGCAAGGCTTGTGTTGAGATGGGACGGGTCATGATGACGTTCCAAGTTGAGAGACTTTGCTATGATGTGATGAGGCAAGACATATGTTGTGATGGGACGGGTCACGAAGACGTTCCAAGCACGGGTCATGATGACGTGCAAAGTTATAACTCGGTGATGCGGTCCGGGTTGGGGTGGATAATGGTTAGCTTGAGAGGCGCTTGAGCTAGTATGGAAGTAGTCGTCGAGGAGGATGACTAGGAGGCTAAGATCTCATCGTTGTTGAAGGTTCTAGCATACTCAAAGCAAGGGTACGTTGGAACGGGTCACGATGACGTTCCAGGCACGGGTCATGATGACGTGCTAGTACTCTGGGCTGATGCGTTCGGCTTAGGCACGGGTCACGATGACGTGCGGAGTTATAGCTAAACCGGGGTTACCATTAGCCCTTGACAGGTGGTCATTCAACTAACGGTGAAATCAAGGCAATGATAACAGTGATAGCCAGAGTCATGGATGTTTGGATGTTTGGTTGTATCATCATTCGGCTTCAAGAGCGGTGTTTTCTGGGTGCTTATCTGATCTTGGTTTAGGCCTTGGGGGTTTGTATTTGGAAAACATCGTCCTTGACTCGAGTGATTATTGCTTTATCTTACTTATCTGCTATGTTATGCTTGCTTCTCCTTAGTGTGTGTCTGGGGGCTATCACTGTAGAAAGAGGTGGAGTGGGATGGTTTGGTTCCTATTCCTTTTATTTCCTTATGCTCTTTTGGTATGTTTGATAGTTAATTTACTGCTCACTAAGACTTTGTCTGACTCAAGGTTTTATGTCTCCTCTTATTACCTTGGGCTGTTCATCCATGTTTGGGATGGGCAGACTAGGTAGCAGGTGGCAGGTGCTGTGCTAGAGTTTTCCGTTGATGATGACGAAGACGAGCAGGAGGCTATGCATATTATTTTCTTATATGTACTGGGTGTTCCGCTGTTGTATCTGATTGAGTGATGTAGTGAGGCTCAGATGTATTGATGACTCATTTGATTGTATAAAACTTCTGTGATGCTTATATGATGATTTTCTGTTATGAGACTTCACTATATATTTCTCTATTGTATTTTATCCATGCGCTGTGAGTTACGATAGAGATTCTGCGATTTTATTTTACCTTGACTATCGTCCATGGCGGCCTGGCACACCTTTCAGCGCACTATCCTCTTGTTTTGGTGCGGGAGTCATGGGCGGTCGTCACATTTGGTATCAGAGCTTTGGTTAATCGATTTTAGCCAACGCTCGCTGACGTAGTTACGTAAGAGAGACGTAATTGTATTTTGATGGATGATTACTATATATGTAATATAGTAGCTTAGAAGGATTTGAACTCCTTATGCAGTTGTTTCTTAAGGTGTTCTAATCATTCTTCTTTTCAGATAATAAGGATGAGTAGAAGCGAGAGACAAGCTGCAAGAGATAGTCGAGCTGCTAGGGAAGCTGTTGATTATGGAGCTATGTTTGAAGCTATGATGACTTCTATCCTGAGGAGAGTACCAGCTTCAGGATCATCTGTGGATGTTGGAGTTCAAGTCCAGGCTCCAAGACCAGTGGATTTTGCCAAGCTTTGCAAGGATTATACTTCTCTTGGAGGAAAAGCTTTCTTGGGGACGGAATCTACTTTTGAAGTGCAGAGATGGATTGATGCTTGCCGAAGGATTTTTGGTGATTTAGGGATTGAGGATGCAACCAAGAGGAAGCTTGCATCGAGACAGCTTCAGGGAAGAGCTGCAGATTGGTGGAATTCTATCACCATAGATACACCAGAAGAGGATATTACTTGGGAGCAGTTCCAAGTTAGATTTGAAGCCAAGTTCATCTCTACTGCTCAGAGGTCTGTTTTGTTTAAGAGGTTTGTAGAGCTCAAACAAGGCGGGAGGCCTGTTCTGGAGTACATTTCTGAGTTCGAAGCTTTGTCTAAGTATGCCAGATCATATATTGATTCTCCCTACCAGAAGAATGAAAAGTTTGTGACTGGTCTGGATGCTTATCTTGGAAGGCAGTTAGTGGATCATCTAGACGATCCATTTGAGAAGCTTGTGGAGAAAGCTTTGAGGCATGAGAGTTTGTTCCCTAAGGAAAGTTCTGTTGTTGCTATAACCAGGGAAGGATCTAAACCACAGCAGAATGGCAACAAGAAGAGGAAGCAGCAGCAACAGAAGGGTAAGGATGGCCAGAAGAAGCCGAAGGGCGAGGTGACTTGTTATAACTGCCGTCAGAAGGGTCATCTTTCTCGGGATTGCAAGAATCCGAAGGTGCAGTTGAAGTGTTACAACTGTGATAAGCTGGGACACATTAAGAAGGACTGTCCAGAGCCGAGGAAAGATAGGCAGGTTGTGCAAGCCTATGCTTTGGAAGCTGTGCCGTCGTCTTCAAGAGTCCCTACTGCTGCAGAGAAGGGGAAGAGTGTGGTGGTTCAAGGTACTCTTTCCATTTGTGGTGTTCCAGTTAGAGTGTTGTTTGATACTGGAGCGTCGCATTCTTTTGTTTGTGATGATTTGGTAGGCCGGTTAGGTTTGAAACCGGACATTGTTGATAGGCCATTGGTTGTGACTAATCCAGTTGGGGGTTCGTCATGTTTGTGTATGATATGCCGTGGTCTAGTTGTTTCGAGTCATGATTGCTCGTTTGTTTGTGATTGCTTTGTTCTGAACTTTGCGGGGTTCGGAATTATTTTGGGTATGGACTGGCTTAGGAAGTATGCGGCAAGGATTGATTGTGAGAGGCTGGAGGTGACAGTCGGGAATGTGGAAGGGCGAAAGGTTGTGATACGATGTAAGCATGAGGAAGGCGTCTTCATGAGCTTCATGTATTCGCTGGTTGTTCCACGGGATGGACTGTCATCGGTGCCTATTGTGAATGGATTTGAGGATGTCTTTGACGAAGTCAAAGGGTTGCCGCCGCATAGGGAGATCGAGTTTCGTATCGATCTAGTTGAGGGAGCCAGACCTGTTGTGATGCCTCTTAGGCGGATGGCACCGAGGGAGCAGCAAGAGCTGAAGGTGCAGGTTGATGACCTTTTGCGGAAAGGATTCATTCGGAGGAGTGTGTCCGAATGGGGTGCGCCCGTTGTGTTCGCAACCAAAGCGGATGGATCGTTGAGGTTGTGTGTTGATTATCGTGAGCTGAATAAGGTGACTAAGAAGAACAAGTATCCATTGCCGAGAATAGATGACTTGTTTGATCAGCTTCACGAGGCTAAGGTGTTTTCTCAGATGGATTTGGCAACGGGATTTCACCAGTTAAGAGTGGCGAGGGATAGTGTGCCGAAGACTGCTTTCAGGACACCATCCGGGTTTTATGAGTGGCTGGTGATGCCGTTTGGATTGACTAACGCGCCAGCATATTTTGTGGATCTTATGAATAGAGTATTCAGAGATCAGTTGAATAAGTTCGTGCTTGTGTTCGTGGATGATATTTTGGTTTATTCCAGAACTGAGGAAGAGCACAAGACGCACTTGAAGATTGTTTTGGAAACTTTACGGAAACATCAGCTGAAGGCTAAGTTTTCGAAGAGTCACTTCTGGAAGAGTGAAGTGAGGTTCTTAGGCCATGTTATATCTGGAAGTGGAATAGCGGTTGATCCCGCTAAGGTAGCAGCGATCCAGGATTGGATTAGACCTAAGAATGCATCTGATGTGAGAAGTTTTCTTGGATTAGCAGGATATTATCGTCGGTTTATCAAAGACTTTTCCAAGATAGCTGCACCATTGACAGGATTGACGAAGAAGAACCAAGTGTTCAGATGGGATGACAGGTGTGAGCAAGCTTTCGTAATCCTGAAAGAGCGACTGACGAGTGCTCCTGTTTTGACTATTCCAAGTGGGAATGATGAGATGGTGGTTTACACCGATGCATGTGGCACTGGACTGGGAGCAGTGCTAATGCAGAAGGATAAAGTTGTTGCGTATGCTAGTCGACAACTGAAGCCGCATGAAAGGAACTATCCAACTCATGATTTGGAGTTAGCGGCGATTGTGTTTGCTTTGAAGATGTGGAGACACTACCTATTGGGGGTTAGATTTGAGTTGTTTACAGATCATAAGTCGTTGAAGTATCTGTTCTCCCAAAAGGATTTGAATCTTCGACAGCAAAGGTGGTTAGAGTTTCTAGCATCTTATGATTTTGGTATAGCCTATACTCCAGGAAAAGGTAACGCAGTGGCTGATGCGTTAAGTCGAAGACATGCAGGATTGGGAGCCATGTTTTCGGAATGGAAGAGTCTTGAGTATTTGGCTGGATTTGATTTCAGGCCTAGATGCGAATTGGAACCTGAGATGTTGGCAAACTTATCGATAAGGCCTACTCTTGTGGAAAGAATTGGTGAAAGCCAAAAGAGAGATGATAAGCTTGTCAAGATTATCCGTGCTTTGGAATCTGGATTGGAACCAGAGAAGGATAAGGGATTCGAGGTCGATCGGGAGGGTTGGCTTCGAAAGCAAGGACGATTAGTTGTTCCCGATATAGATGGATTGAGAGATGAAGTTCTGAGGGAAAGTCATCACTCGAAGTTGACAATTCATCCAGGTGGTAATAAGATGTATCGGGATATGAAGAGAGCTTACTACTGGGAAGGTATGAAGAAGGATGTTGGAAATTTTATTTCCAAGTGTATGAACTGCCAGTTGGTGAAAGCTGAGCAGAAGAAGCCCAGTGGATTACTTCAGCCATTAGAGGTTCCTACGTGGAAGTGGGAGCAGGTGTCGATGGATTTTATCGATGGTCTACCTAGAACTAGGACAGGGAATGAAGGGATTTGGGTCATAGTAGATCGTTTGACCAAGAGTGCAAGGTTCATTCCTGTTCGATCGAATAGGAATGCATCGAAGTTGGCTGAGCTTTATGTGAAGTGGATTGTTCGATTCCATGGTGTTCCAAAGAGTATAGTGAGCGATCGAGATCCATTGTTCACTAGTGGATTTTGGAAGAGCTTCCAGGAAGTTTTGGGAACCGAGTTGTGTTTGAGTACAGCTTATCACCCTCAAACAGATGGTCAGACTGAGAGAGTCAACCGAGTTTTGGAAGATCTTCTTAGAGCTTGTGTTTTGGACTTCGGAGGATCATGGGAAGATCACCTTCATTTGGTGGAATTTGCTTATAATAACAGTTATCAGTCGAGTATTGGTATAGCACCATATGAGGCATTATATGGAAGACCGTGTAACTCTCCGACATGTTGGTTGGAAGCTGGAGAAAAGCTGATGCTTGGGCCAGAGATGATTCGACAGACTTCGGATTGTATAGAGATCATTCGACAAAGAATGAAGGCAGCCCAGGATCGTCAGAAAAGTTATGCAGATAATCGTCGAAAGGATTTGGAGTTCGACGTAGGCGATATGGTTTTTGTGAAGATTTCTCCATTGAAGAATGTTATTAGATTCGGGAACAAAGGAAAGTTGACTCCGAGATTTGTTGGACCATTCCCGATTATCAAGCGAATTGGAAAGCTCGCTTATAGATTGGAGTTACCGGAGAAGATGGTGGGTGTGCACAATGTTTTTCATGTATCTTATCTACGGAAGTATGTGCACGACCCAACTACGGTGGTTTCTGCTGATAGCTGTGAAGACTTGGAGGTTGATCCAGTGGTTACGAGACCTCGTAAGCCGCTTCGTATTGTTGAAACCGATACGAAACAGCTTAGGAGGAAGACGATTACGTTGCTCAAGGTACAATGGAGTGACGATGTTAACGACTGTACGTGGGAGGAGGAAGAGAGGATGAAGGCAGCTCATCCCGGACTCTTCGAGGTATGGCCCTAAAGTGTCGTGACATCTCATGAATTTGTAGCTTGTTCTAAGTCTTAGAATTCTGCATGCTAGGCTAGAATTGGTTGCATGGTTTGTTGATTGCTTTGGATGGTAGGCATGCGGAATATCTTTGATTGCTGTTGTTTGTTTGGAATTTCGGGGGCGAAATTCCTAAGGGGGAGAGAATGTAACGACCCGTATTTTACGTGTCGATAGATCGTAGAATTTGCAGGTCGTTAGTGTTGTTTGTGTTGTCTCTAACCTGAGTTGTTTAGGAAGTTAACTCGTGAGTTAAGTGATGAGTCGTGTTCGAGATAAGCGATGAGTCGTGCACGAGTTAACGAGTTAAGGAAGTGAACGACTCATGTATGAGTCGTGAACGACTTAAGGATTAGCGACCTAGTAGGAGTTGGCTTCATAAGATTGGTGACCGACTTAAGGATCTCCGGGTTAAGGCTTGGGTCGTGATAGCCGAGTTAGTAGGGTCATCGGCTTATAGGTAGTGCCGACTTAATAGTTACCGAGTTAAGAGGGGTAACGACTTATAGGCTTGTGCAAGTTAGCGAGTTAGGTGATGACTCATAGAGACCGACTCAAGAAGTTAGGCGACTCATCGAAGATAGTGGGCTGCCGAGTTAAGGGGAAAACTGACTTAGGACTTAGAAGGGTTAGCAGGATGAGTCGTGACTGACTCATAGGGTCAACAGGTGATAGGGTTGGCCGACTTAGGTGATGGCCGACTCATGGGTTAGCGGCTTAAGGGGTTTAGGTCTTGAGTCGTTGATAGGTTAGGTCGGCATGGTAATGAGTCGTAAACTACATATGTTGAGTCGGCATAGGGGTCTTGAGTCGTATGCAGTTGAGTCGGCACCATAGTTGAGTCGTCATACGACTTAGGAGGTGCGGCAGTGTTACGTTGAGTCGTAAGGTCTTTGAGTCGGCAGGTTCTTGTGTCGGCTAGGTGTTAAGGTGATGAGTGTTAGGTCGTTAGCGCTTGTGTCGGTAGGTGTTGAGTCGGCCTGGGTTGTGGCTTGTGTTGAGTCGGCATGGGATGAGTCGTGGACGACTCATGATGAGTCGGGACCGACTCATAGGGGCGACGACTCATGGTGTGTCCAGCCTATAAATAGAGGTGTTCGGCTCACTTTTTGGCACCGGTTTTTGAAGCGACGAAGTGCTGCCATTTTGAAGACTCGACTTCAGTATTTTCTTCACTTCTTTCTCTACTTCTACCAAGTGCTAACATCCATTGAAGATCGAAGATCAAGATCGAAGATCCAAGTGTCCAAGTTGAAGATCTTCATCCGTTTGAGCTAGAATTCATCGTTTCAAGTGAGATTCCGCCGGATCAAGCCGTGATCTTCGCTGTCCAGATCTGTAGTTGATTGATTTTAGGTTGTTTTGGTGATTTGGTGAGTGGTAGTTATCTCTCACGCGGATCCAAAGGAGTATATGGGATTGGTGATATGTTTATGTGTTAAAGTTAGCGTTTTCTCGCATTTTCCTTAAGTCTGCATGTAGATCCATCATATTTGAAGATGTTTATCTATAGAAGTCATTTATCAAGTATTAGAGACAAAACCCATGTTTTAGATTTGATAGATCTATGTTAAAAACCATGATTTCACATATGTTGGACTTTTGCTCACTTAATTACGAAATTGCCATTATAGTTAATATTGCTTAATATATCTTGTTTGAATGCTTGAATGTTTGAATGTATGTTAGATTTGATTGCTCCAAGTTAGCTTGTAGTTGATTTGGAACAAGATGGTGAAGATGATTCAAAAGCTAAGTGGAAAGGCTCTTGAATGGTGAAAGCTGCCGATGGCATATGAAGCGGATGTGGAAGCTCATATGGATGAATTCGAGGATATGGGATCTTGCCATGATGCGAGAAGGCAAAGCATGGTTGAGTTGGGACTTTGCGATGATATGATGAGGTAAGGCTTGTGTTGAGATGGGACGGGTCATGATGACGTTCCAAGTTGAGAGACTTTGCTATGATGTGATGAGGCAAGACATATGTTGTGATGGGACGGGTCACGAAGACGTTCCAAGCACGGGTCATGATGACGTGCAAAGTTATAACTCGGTGATGCGGTCCGGGTTGGGGTGGATAATGGTTAGCTTGAGAGGCGCTTGAGCTAGTATGGAAGTAGTCGTCGAGGAGGATGACTAGGAGGCTAAGATCTCATCGTTGTTGAAGGTTCTAGCATACTCAAAGCAAGGGTACGTTGGAACGGGTCACGATGACGTTCCAGGCACGGGTCATGATGACGTGCTAGTACTCTGGGCTGATGCGTTCGGCTTAGGCACGGGTCACGATGACGTGCGGAGTTATAGCTAAACCGGGGTTACCATTAGCCCTTGACAGGCGGTCATTCAACTAACGGTGAAATCAAGGCAATGATAACAGTGATAGCCAGAGTCATGGATGTTTGGATGTTTGGTTGTATCATCATTCGGCTTCAAGAGCGGTGTTTTCTGGGTGCTTATCTGATCTTGGTTTAGGCCTTGGGGGTTTGTATTTGGAAAACATCGTCCTTGACTCGAGTGATTATTGCTTTATCTTACTTATCTGCTATGTTATGCTTGCTTCTCCTTAGTGTGTGTCTGGGGGCTATCACTGTAGAAAGAGGTGGAGTGGGATGGTTTGGTTCCTATTCCTTTTATTTCCTTATGCTCTTTTGGTATGTTTGATAGTTAATTTACTGCTCACTAAGACTTTGTCTGACTCAAGGTTTTATGTCTCCTCTTATTACCTTGGGCTGTTCATCCATGTTTGGGATGGGCAGACTAGGTAGCAGGTGGCAGGTGCTGTGCTAGAGTTTTCCGTTGATGATGACGAAGACGAGCAGGAGGCTATGCATATTATTTTCTTATATGTACTGGGTGTTCCGCTGTTGTATCTGATTGAGTGATGTAGTGAGGCTCAGATGTATTGATGACTCATTTGATTGTATAAAACTTCTGTGATGCTTATATGATGATTTTCTGTTATGAGACTTCACTATATATTTCTCTATTGTATTTTATCCATGCGCTGTGAGTTACGATAGAGATTCTGCGATTTTATTTTACCTTGACTATCGTCCATGGCGGCCTGGCACACCTTTCAGCGCACTATCCTCTTGTTTTGGTGCGGGAGTCATGGGCGGTCGTCACAACCACTCTCCAGCGATGGTAAATTATTGACCAGCCACGGGGATCCCCTTTTACAGAAAAAATCCACGTGAAGAAAAAACGAAGGGTAAAAAACTTCCATGACCCGATTGAGGTTCGGATAGGATTTTTTGGGTATGAAACTAACCAGTGACGGCTGAAAGCGGTCATAGCTGTAGAACTCACAGATACCTTCGTTTTGACTGGTTATCGCTCCCGTAAATCTAAACGAGCCAAGAGTTATGGCCCTCCGAATAATCAATATCCACAGGGTGCAACATCTACGGTGCAAGGTGCAACATCCGTCCAAAATGACGAAACAGTGCCGTACGACCTTTAGAAATGGGTGCATGGATTTGAAACGGTGCAGTACCATGGTGAACCACTCTCCAGCGATGTTAACTCATAGACCAGCCACGGGGATCCCGTTTTACAGAAAAAATCCATGTGACGAAAAAACGAAGGGTAAAAAACTTCCTTGACCCGATTGAGGTTCGAATAGGATTTTTTTGGTATGAAACTAACCAGTGACGGATGAAAGCTGTCATAGCTGTAGAACTCACAGATACCTTCGTTTTGACTGGTTATGGCTCCCGTAACACTAAACGAGCCAAGAGTTATGGCCCTCCGAAGAATTGATATCCATAGGGTGCAACATCTACGGTGCAAGGTGCAACATCCGTCCAAAATGACGAAACAGTGTCGTACGACCTTTAGAAATGAGTTCATGGATTTGAAACATTGTAGTACCATGGTGCACCACTCTCCAGCAATGGTAAATCATAGACCAGCCATGGGGATCCCGTTTTACGGAAAAAATCCACGTGACGAAAAAACGAAGGGTAAAAAACTTCCTTGACCCGATTGAGGTTCGGATGGGATTTTTTGGGTATGAAACTAACCAGTGATGGCTGAAAGCTGTCATAGCTATAGAACTCACAGATACCTTCGTTTTGACTGGTTATGGCTCCTGTAACTCTAAACGAGCCAAGATTTATGGCCCTCCGAAGAATCGATATCCACAGGGTGCAACATCTACGGTGCAAGGTGCAACATCCGTCCAAAATGACGAAACAGTGCTATAAGACCTTTAGAAATGAGTGCATGAATTTGAAACATTGCAGTACCATGGTGCACCACTCTCCAGCGATGGTAAATCATAGACCAGCCACGGTGATCCAATTTTACAGAAAAAATCCACGTGACGAAAAAACAAAGGGTAAAAAACTTCCTTGACCCGATTGAGGTTCGGATAGGATTTTTTGGGTATGAAACTAACCAGTGACGGCTGAAAGCCATCATAGTTGTAGAACTCACAGATACCTTCGTTTTGACTGGTTATGGCTCCCGTAACTCTAAACGAGCCAAGAGTTATGGCCCTCCGAATAATCGATATCCATAGGGTGCAACATCTACGGTGCAAGGTGCAACATCCGTCCATAATGACGAAACCGTGCCGTACGACCTTTAGAAATGGGTGCATGGATTTGAAACGGTGCAGTACCATGGTGCACCACTCTCCAGCGATGGTAAATCATTGACCAGCCGCGGGGATCACCTTTTACAGAAAAAATCCACGTGACGAAAAAACGGAGGGTAAAAAACTTCCATGACCCGATTGAGGTTCGGATAGGATTTTTTGGGTATGAATCTAACCAGTGACGGCTGAAAGCGATCATAACTGTAGAACTCACAGATACCTTCGTTTTGACTGGTTATGGCTCCCGTAACTCTAAACGAGCCAAGAGTTATTTCCTTCCGAATAATCGATATCCACAGGGTGCAACATCTACGGTGCAAGGTGCAACATCCATCCAAAATGACGAAACAGTGCCGTACGACCTTTAGAAATGGGTGCATGGATTTGAAACGGTGCAGTACCATGGTGAAACACTCTCCAGCGATGGTAACTCATAGACCAGCCACGGGGATCCCGTTTTACAGAAAAAATCCACGTGACGAAAAAACGAAGGGTAAAAAACTTCCTTGACCCGATTGAGGTTCGGATAGGATTTTTTCGGTATGAAACTAACCAGTGATGGCTAAAAGCGGTCATAGCTGTAGAACGCACAGATACCTTCGTTTTGACCGGTTATGGCTCCCGTAAGTCTAAACGAGCCAAGAGTTATGGCCCTCCAAATAATCGATATCCACAGGGTGCAACATCTATGGTGCAAGGTGCAACATCCGTCCAAAATGACGAAACAGTGCCGTACGACCTTTGGAAATGGGTGCATGGATTTGAAGACGATTACGTATTGTTGAAACCGATACGAAACAGCTTAGGAGGAAGACGATTACGTTGCTCAAGGTACAATGGAGTGATGATGTTAACGACTGTACGTGGGAGGAGGAAGAGAGGATGAAGGCAGCTCATCCAGAACTCTTCGAGGTATGGCCCTAAAGTGTCGTGACATCTCATGAATTTGTAGCTTGTTCTAAGTCTTAGAATTCTGCATGCTAGGCTAGAATTGGTTGCATGGTTTGTTGATTGCTTTGGATGGTAGGCATGCAGAACATTTTGATTGCTGTTGTTTGTTTGGAATTTCAGGGGCGAAATTCCTAAGGGGGAGAGAATGTAACGACCCGTATTTTACGTGTCGATAAATCGTAGAATTTACAGATCGTTAGTGTTGTTTGTGTTGTTTCTAGCCTGAGTCGTGACCGACTCATAGGTTAGGTCGTGCACGAGTTACGACCTAGGTATAGTGACCGAGTTATAGAAGTAACGACCTAAGAGTTGCCGAGTTAGCTTAGGTCGTGAGCGAGTTAGCTTAGGTCGTTTGGGTAAGTTTTGGTTTCTGGCCGACCTAAGTATCAACCGAGTTAAGGTAGCATACGACCTAAGGAGTTAAGTATTTGACCGACTAACGAGTTATGGAGGTTGTCGAGTTAACGACTCATAGGAGTTGCCGAGTTAAGGTAGGTCGTATGCGACCTAAGGAAGGGTCAGTGTGTTGAGTCGTTGGTCAGTTAGGTCTTAGGTCGGCAGAGGTTAGGTCAGTTTTTCAATGTTTGCAGAGTTAGGTCGTTAGACGACCTAAGGATGGTTAGGTCGGCAGAGCTTTAGGTCGTAAACGACTTATGTTAGGTCGTTAAGTCGGCATCGTAGTTGAGTCGTTAGTGTGTATTGTTGAGTCATCGTACGACTTAGGACTTGGAGTGTTAGCGGCAGGAAGTGTTAGGTCGGTTACCTAATGAGTCGGCTAAGCAGAGTGTGTGTTAGGTCGGCAGGAGTTAGGTCGCGTGAGTACTGTTAAGACTTAGGTCGTAAACGACCTAAGTTAGGTCGGAGATATTAGGTCGGTACTGGGCTAAGCCGTGTGGCATGTTAAGGCGTTAGGTTGATGAGTCGTGTCTCGTGTGACCCTGGGGTTGTTAGGTCGTTAAAGGGTTAGACCGGCAGTGGTTTTAGTTCGTGGGTCGTAGGGATCTGATGAGTCGTGGACGACTCATGGCTTAGGTCGTGGCCGACCTAAGAGGCGACGACTCATGGGAATTTCAGCCTATAAATAGAGGGGTTTGGCTCACTTTTTGGCACCGGTTTTTGAAGCGACGAAGTGCTACCATTTTGGGAACTCGACTACAACATTTCTTCATCTTCTTTTCTCCATTCTAATCTATATCTAACATCCATCCAAGATCGAAGATTTAGATTGAAGATTCAAGTGCCAAAGTTGAAGATCTTCATCCGTTTGAGCTAGATTTCTTCGATTTAAGCGAGATATTGCCGGATCAAACCTTGATCTCCGCTGTCCAGATCTGAAGTGTTTAGTTTTCATAGTGTTTGGGTGATTTGGTGAGTGGTAGTTATCTCTCACGCGGATCCAAAGGAGTATATTGGATTGGTGACTTGTTGGAGTATTGTAGTTAGTGATTTTGTGCATTTTTCTTAGATCCAAGTGTAGATCCATGGTTTTTGAAGATGTTTACCTATGCAAGTTCATTTAACAAGTATTAGAGACAAAACCCATGTTTTATATTTGATAGATCTATGCTAAAAACCTATGAATCATGTATGTTGGACTTATGCTCATTTATTTACGAAATTGCCATTATGGTTAATATTGCTTATTACATCTTGTTTGAATGATTGATTGTTTGAATGTATGATTGATTTGATTGTTTCCAAGTTAGCTAGTAGTTTATTTGGAGCAAGATGATTGAAGATGATTCGAAGGCCAAGTGGGAAGGCTCTTGAATGATGAAAGCTGCTTGAGACATATGTAGCGGATGTTGAAGCTCATATGTATGGATTGGATGATGATGAGATGGAACTTTGCCAGGATGCGATGAGGCAAACCATGTTGTTGAGTTGAGACTTTGCTTTGATGCGATGAAGCGAAGTATGATGTGAGTCTTGGTTTAATCCAGGCAGGGATCATTCCAAGCATGTTGATAACTTGAAGGGTAGTTCAAGTTGTTTGATAATGGATTGTTCAAGAGGTAGCTTGAGCTTGTATGAGGATAGTCGTCGAGAAGGATGGCTAGGAGGCTTGGATCTCATCGTTGTTGAAGGTTCTAGCATGCTCAAAAGCAAGAGTACATGGGGCGCCCACAACGATTACAGGTAGGTAATCGGGACACCCAAAAGACTACAGGTAGGTAGTCGAGTACTCTGGGCAAAGTAGATAAGTCCTAGGCACAAGGCAGTGTGCGGAGTTATGGCTAGAAACGGGGTTACCATTAGCCCTTGACAGGTGGTCATTCAACTAACGGTGGAATCAAGGCAATGATAACAGTGATAGCCAGAGTCATGGATGTTTGGTTGTATTATCATTCGGCTTCAAGAGCGGTGTTTTCTGGGTGCTTATCTGATCTTGGTTTAGGCCTTGGGGGTTTGTATTTGGAAAACATCGTCCTTGACTCGAGTGGTTATTGCTTTACCTTAATTGTCTATATTGTTATGCTTGCTTCTCCTTAGTGTGTGTCTGGGGGCTATCACTGTAGAAAGAGGTAGAGTGGGATGGTTTGGTTCCTATTCCTTTTATCCCTTATGCTCTTTTGGTATGTTTGATAGTTAATTTACTGCTCACTAAGACTTTGTCTGACTCAAGGTTTTATGTCTCCTCTTATTACCTTGGGCTGTTCATCCATGTTTGGGATGGGCAGACTAGGTAGCAGGTGACAGGTGCTGTGCTTGGAGTTCTACGCTGATGATGACGAAGACGAGCAGGAGGCTTTGCATATTAGTTTTCTTACTATATGTACTGGGTGTTCCGCTGTTGTATCTGATTGAGTGTTGTAGTGAGGCTTTGATGTATGGATGATTCATATGTTTGTATAAAACTGCTATGTTGCTTATAAGTTGATGTTATGTTCTATGGAGCTTCACTATACTATATTTCTCTATTGTATTTTTATCCATGCGCTATGAGTTGTACGATAGAGATTCTGCGATTTTATTCTACCCTTGACTATCGTCCATGGCTGACTGGCACACCTTTCAGCGCATTATTTCCTTGTTATGGTGCGGGAGTCATGGGCGGTCGTCACATTTGGTATCAGAGCTTTGGTTAATCGATTTTAGCCAACGCTCGCTGACGTAACTACGTATGAGAGACGTAATTGTATTTTGATGGATGATTACTATATATAATATAGTAGCTTAGAAGGATTTGAACTTCTTATGCAGTTGTTTCTTAAGGTGTTCTAATCATTCTTTTTACAGATATTAAGGATGAGCAGAAGCGAGAGACAAGCTGCGAGGGAAAGCCGTGCGGCTAGGGAAGCTGTTGACTATGCTGCGATGTTTGAAGCAATGATGACTTCTATCATGAGAAGGGTTCCAGCTTCAGGATCATCTGTGGATATGGGAGTTCAAGTCCATGCTCCAAGACCGGTAGATTTTGCTAAGCTTTGCAAGGACTATACTTCTCTTGGAGGAAAAATTTTCTTGGGGACAGAGTCGACTATTGAGGTGCAGAGATGGATTGATGCTTGTCAAAGAATCTTTGGTGACTTAGGGATTGAGGATGCAACCAAGAGGAAGCTTGCATCGAGACAACTTCAGGGAAGAGCTGCTGATTGGTGGAATTCTATCACCATCGATACCCCAGAAGAAGAGATTACTTGGAAGCAATTCCAAGTTAGATTTGAAGCCAAGTTCATCTCTACGGCTCAGAAGTCTGTTTTGTTCAAGAGGTTTGTGGAGCTCAAGCAGGGTGGGAGGCCTGTTCTTGAGTATATTTCTGAGTTCGAAGCTCTGTCCAAGTATGCCAGATCGTATATTGACTCTCCCTACCAGAAGAATGAAAAGTTTGTGACTGGTCTGGATGCTTATCTTGGGAGGCAGTTGGTGGATCATCTGGACGATCCATTTGAGAAGCTTGTGGAAAAAGCTCTTAGGCATGAGAGTTTGTTTCCTAGGGAAAGTTCTGTTGTTGCTGTAACTAGGGAAGGATCTAAACCACAGCAGAGTGGCAATAAGAAGAGGAAGCAGCAGCAACAGAGGGGTAAGGATGGCCAGAAGAAGCCGAAGAGCGAAGTGACTTGCTATAACTGCCAGCAGAAGGGCCATCTTTACAAAGACTGTAAGAATCCCAAGGTGCCGGGAAAGTGTTACAACTGTGATAAGCTGGGACATATCAAGAAGGATTGCCCAGAGCCAAGGAAAGATAGGCAGATTGTGCAGGCCTATGCTTTGGAAGCTGTGCCGTCGTCTTCAAAGGCTCCTACGGCTGAAGAGAAGGGGAAGAGTGTGGTGGTTCAAGGTACTCTTTCTATTTGTGGTGTTCCAGTTAGAGTGTTGTTTGATACTGGAGCATCACATTCTTTTGTTTGTGATGATTTGGTAGGCCGGTTGGGTTTGAAACCGGATATTGTTGATAGGCCATTGGTTGTGACTAATCCGGTTGGGGGTTCGTCATGTTTGTGTATGATATGCCGTGGTCTAGTTGTGTCGAGTCATGATTGCTCGTTTGTTTGTGATTGCTTTGTTCTGAACTTTGCGGGGTTCGGAATTATTTTGGGTATGGACTGGCTTAGGAAGTATGCGGCAAGGATTGATTGTGAGAGGCTTGAGGTGACAGTCGGGAATGTGGAAGGGCGAAAGGTTGTGATACGATGTAAGCATGAGTAAGGCGTCTTCATGAGCTTCATGTATTCGCTGGTTGTTCCACGGGATGGACTGTCATCGGTGCCTATTGTGAATGGATTTGAGGATGTCTTCGACGAAGTCAAAGGGTTGCCGCCGCATAGGGAGATCGAGTTTCGTATCGATCTAGTTGAGGGAGCCAGACCTGTTGTGATGCCTCTTAGGCGGATGGCACCGAGGGAGCAGCAAGAGCTGAAGGTGCAAGTTGATGACCTTTTGCAGAAAGGATTCATTCGGAGAAGTGTGTCCGAATGGGGTGCGCCAGTTGTGTTCGCAACCAAAGCGGATGGATCGTTGAGGTTGTGTGTTGATTATCGTGAGCTGAATAAGGTGACTAAGAAGAACAAGTATCCATTACCGAGAATAGATGACTTGTTTGATCAGCTTCACGAGGCTAAGGTGTTTTCTCAGATGGATTTGGCAACGGGATTTCACCAGTTGAGAGTGGCGAAGGATAGTGTGCCGAAGACTGCTTTCAGGACACCATCCGGTTTTTATGAGTGGCTGGTAATGCCGTTTGGGTTGACTAACGCACCAGCATATTTTGTGGATCTTATGAATAGAGTATTCAGAGATCAGTTTAATAAGTTCGTGCTTGTGTTCGTAGATGATATTTTGGTTTATTCCAGAACTGAGGAAGAGCACAAGACGCACTTGAGAATTGTTTTGGAAATCTTGCGGAAACATCAGCTGAAGGCTAAGTTTTCGAAGTGTCACTTCTGGAAGAGTGAAGTGAGGTTCTTAGGCCATGTTATCTCTGGAAATGGAATAGCGGTTGATCCCGCTAAGGTGGTAGCAATCCAGGATTGGGTTAGGCCTAAGAATGCATCTGATGTGAGAAGTTTTCTTGGATTAGCAGGATATTATCGTCGGTTTATCAAAGACTTTTCCAAGATAGCTGCACCGTTGACAGGATTGACGAAGAAGAACCAAGTGTTCAGGTGGGATGATAAGTGTGAGCAAGCTTTCGTAATCCTGAAAGAGCGACTGACGAGTGCTCCTGTTTTGACTATTCCAAGTGGGAATGATGAGATGGTGGTTTACACCGATGCATGTGGCACTGGACTGGGAGCAGTGCTAATGCAGAAGGATAAAGTTGTTGCATATGCTAGTCGACAACTGAAGCCGCATGAAAGGAATTATCCGACTCATGATTTGGAGTTAGCGGCGATTGTGTTTGCTTTGAAGATGTGGAGACATTAACTATTGGGAGTTCGATTCGAGTTGTTTACGGATCATAAGTCGTTGAAGTATCTGTTCTCCCAAAAGGATTTTAATCTTCGACAGCAACGATGGCTAGAGTTTTTAGCATCGTATGATTTTGGTATAACCTATACTCCAGGGAAAGGTAACGTAGTGGCTGATGCGTTAAGTCGAAGACATGCAGGATTAGGAGCCATGTTTTCGGAATGGAAGAGTCTTGAGTATTTAGCTGAGTTTGATTTTAGGCCAAGATGTGAATTGGAACCTGAGATGTTGGCAAACTTATCGATAAGACCTACTCTTGTGGAAAGGATTGGCGAGAGCCAAAAGAGAGATGATAAGCTTGTCAAGATTATCCGTGATTTGGAATCCGGGTTGGAACCAGAGAAGGATAAAGGATTCGAGGTCGATCGAGAGGGTTGGCTTCGGAAGCAAGGACGATTGGTTGTTCCCAATGTAGATGGATTGAGAGATGAAGTTCTGAGGGAAAGTCATCACTCGAAGTTGACAATTCATCCAGGTGGAAATAAGATGTATCGGGATATGAAGAGAACCTACTACTGGGAAGGTATGAAGAAGGATGTTGGAAATTTTATTTCCAAATGTATGAACTGCCAGTTGGTAAAAGCCGAGCAGAAGAAGCCCAGTGGATTGCTTCAACCATTAGAGGTTCCTACATGGAAGTGGGAGCAAGTGTCGATGGATTTTATCGATGGTCTACCTAGGACAAGAGCAGGGAATGAAGGGATTTGGGTCATAGTAGATCGTTTGACCAAAAGTGCAAGGTTCATCCCTGTTCGATCGACTAGGACTGCATCGAAGTTGGCTGAGCTGTATGTGAAATGGATTGTTCGATTCCATGGTATTCCGAAGAGTATAGTGAGCGATTGAGACCCATTGTTCACCAGCGGATTTTGGAAGAGCTTCCAGGAAGTTTTGGGAACCGAATTGTGTTTGAGTACAGCTTATCACCCTCAAACAGATGGTCAGACTGAGAGAGTCAACCGAGTTTTGGAAGATCTTCTTAGAGCATGTGTTTTGGACTTCGGAGGATCATGGGAAGATCACCTTCATTTGGTGGAGTTTGCATATAATAACAGTTATCAGTCGAGCATTGGTATGGCACCATATGAGGCATTATACAGAAGACCGTGTAACTCTCCGACATGTTGGTTGGAAACTGGAGAAAAGCTGATACTTGGGCCAGAGATGATTCGACAGACTTCGGATTGTATAGAGATCATTCGGCAACGAATGAAGGCAGCCCAAGATCGTCAGAAAAGTTATGCAGATAATCGTCGAAAGGATTTGGAGTTCGACGTAGGCAATATGGTTTTTGTGAAGATTTCTCCATTGAAGAATGTTATTAGATTTGGAAAGAAAGGAAAGTTAAGTTCGAGATTTGTTGGACCATTTCCGATTATCGATCGAATTGGAAAGCTCGCTTATAGATTGGAGTTACCGGAAAAGATGGCGGGTGTGCACAATGTTTATCATGTATCTTATCTACGGAAGTATGTGCACGACCCAAGTACGGTAGTTTCTGCTGATAGCTGTGAAGACTTGGAGGTTGATCTAGTTGTTTCGAGACCTCGTAAGCCGCTTCGTATTGTTGAAACCGATACGAAACAGCTTAGGAGGAAGACGATTACGTTGCTCAAGGTACAATGGAGTGATGATGTTAACGACTGTACGTGGGAGGAGGTAGAGAGGATGAAGGCAGCTCATCCAGAACTCTTCGAGGTATGGCCCTAAAGTGTCGTGACATCTCATGAATTTGTAGCTTGTTCTAAGTCTTAGAATTCTGCATGCTAGGCTAGAATTGGTTGCATGGTTTGTTGATTGCTTTGGATGGTAGGCATGCAGAACATTTTGATTGCTGTTGTTTGTTTGGAATTTCGGGGGCGAAATTCCTAAGGGGGAGAGAATGTAACGACCCGTATTTTACATGTCGATAAATCGTAGAATTTACAGATCGTTAGTGTTGTTTGTGTTGTTTCTAGCCTGAGTCGTGACCGACTCATAGGTTAGGTCGTGCACGAGTTACGACCTAGGTATAGTGACCGAGTTATAGAAGTAACGACCTAAGAGTTGCCGAGTTAGCTTAGGTCGTGAGCGAGTTAGCTTAGGTCGTTTGGGCAAGTTTTGGTTTCTGGCCGACCTAAGTATCAACCGAGTTAAGGTAGCATACGAACTAAGGAGTTAAGTATTTGACCGACTCACGAGTTATGGAGGTTGCCGAGTTAACGACTCATAGGAGTTGCCGAGTTAAGGTAGGTCGTATGCGACCAAAGGAAGGGTCAGTGTGTTGAGTCGTTGGTCAGTTAGGTCTTAGGTCGGCAGAGGTTAGGTCAGTTTTTCCATGTTTGCAGAGTTAGGTCGTTAGACGACCTAAGGATGGTTAGGTCGGCAGAGCTTTAGGTCATAAACGACTTATGTTAGGTCGTTAAGTCGGCATCGTAGTTGAGTCGTTAGTGTGTATTGTTGAGTCATCGTACGACTTAGGACTTGGAGTGTTAGCGGCAGGAAGTGTTAGGTCGGTTACCTAATGAGTCGGCTAAGCAGAGTGTGTGTTAGGTCGGCAGGAGTTAGGTCGCGTGAGTACTGTTAAGACTTAGGTCGTAAACGACCTAAGTTAGGTCGGAGATATTAGGTCGGTACTGGGCTAAGCCGTGTGCCATGTTAAGGCGTTAGGTTGATGAGTCGTGTCTCGTGTGACCCTGGGGTTGTTAGGTCGTTAAAGGGTTAGACCGGCAGTGGTTTTAGTTCGTGGGTCGTAGGGATCTGATGAGTCGTGGACGACTCATGGCTTAGGTCGTGGCCGACCTAAGAGGCGACGACTCATGGGAATTTCAGCCTATAAATAGAGGGGTTTGGCTCACTTTTTGGCACCGGTTTTTGAAGCGACGAAGTGCTACCATTTTGGGAACTCGACTACAACATTTCTTCATCTTCTTTTCTCCATTCTAATCTAGTTATAACATCCATCCAAGATCGAAGATTTAGATTGAAGATTCAAGTGCCAAAGTAGAAGATCTTCATCCGTTTGAGCTAGATTTCTTCGATTTAAGCGAGATATTGCCGGATCAAACCTTGATCTCCGCTGTCCAGATCTGAAGTGTTTAGTTTTCATAGTGTTTGGGTGATTTGGTGAGTGGTAGTTATCTCTCACGCGGATCCAAAGGAGTATATTGGATTGGTGACTTGTTGGAGTGTTGTAGTTAGTGATTTTGTGCATTTTTCTTAGATCCAAGTGTAGATCCATGGTTTTTGAAGATGTTTACCTATGCAAGTTCATTTAACAAGTATTAGAGACAAAACCCATGTTTTATATTTGATAGATCCATGCAAAAAACCTATGAATCATGTATGTTGGACTTATGCTCATTTATTTACGAAATTGCCATTATGGTTAATATTGCTTATTACATCTTGTTTGAATGATTGATTGTTTGAATGTATGATTGATTTGATTGTTTCCAAGTTAGCTAGTAGTTTATTTGGAGCAAGATGATTGAAGATGATTCGAAGGCCAAGTGGGAAGGCTCTTGAATGATGAAAGCTGCTTGAGACATATGTAGCGGATGTTGAAGCTCATATGTATGGATTGGATGATGATGAGATGGAACTTTGCCAGGATGCGATGAGGCAAACCATGTTGTTGAGTTGAGACTTTGCTTTGATGCGATGAAGCGAAGTATGATGTGAGTCTTGGTTTAATCCAGGCAGGGATCATTCCAAGCATGTTGATAACTTGAAGGGTAGTTCAAGTTGGTTGATAATGGATTGTTCAAGAGGTAGCTTGAGCTTGTATGAGGATAGTCGTCGAGAAGGATGGCTAGGAGGCTTGGATCTCATCGTTGTTGAAGGTTCTAGCATGCTCAAAAGCAAGAGTACATGGGGCGCCCACAACGATTACAGGTAGGTAATCGGGACACCCAAAAGACTACAGGTAGGTAGTCGAGTACTCTGGGCAAAGTAGATAAGTCCTAGGCACAAGGCAGTGTGCGGAGTTATGGCTAGAACCGGGGTTACCATTAGCCCTTGACAGGTGGTCATTCAACTAACGGTGGAATCAAGGCAATGATAACAGTGATAGCCAGAGTCATGGATGTTTGGTTGTATTATCATTCGGCTTCAAGAGCGGTGTTTTCTGGGTGCTTATCTGATCTTGGTTTAGGCCTTGGGGGTTTGTATTTGGAAAACATCGTCCTTGACTCGAGTGGTTATTGCTTTACCTTAATTGTCTATATTGTTATGCTTGCTTCTCCTTAGTGTGTGTCTGGGGGCTATCACTGTAGAAAGAGGTGGAGTGGGATGGTTTGGTTCCTATTCCTTTTATCCCTTATGCTCTTTTGGTATGTTTGATAGTTAATTTACTGCTCACTAAGACTTTGTCTGACTCAAGGTTTTATGTCTCCTCTTATTACCTTGGGCTGTTCATCCATGTTTGGGATGGGCAGACTAGGTAGCAGGTGACAGGTGCTGTGCTTGGAGTTCTACGCTGATGATGACGAAGACGAGCAGGAGGCTTTGCATATTAGTTTTCTTACTATATGTACTGGGTGTTCCGCTGTTGTATCTGATTGAGTGTTGTAGTGAGGCTTTGATGTATGGATGATTCATATGTTTGTATAAAACTGCTATGTTGCTTATAAGTTGATGTTATGTTCTATGGAGCTTCACTATACTATATTTCTCTATTGTATTTTTATCCATGCGCTGTGAGTTGTACGATAGAGATTCTGCGATTTTATTCTACCCTCGACTATCGTCCATGGCTGACTGGCACACCTTTCAGCGCATTATTTCCTTGTTATGGTGCAGGAGTCATGGGCGGTCGTCACACTTGCCGTACGACCTTTAGAAATGGGTGCATGGATTTGAAACGGTGCAGTACCATGGTGCACCACTCTCCAGCGATGGTAAATTATTGACCAGCCACGGGGATCCCCTTTTACATAAAAAATCCACGTGACGAAAAAACGAAGGGTAAAAAACTTCCATGACCCGATTGAGGTTCGGATAGGATTTTTTGGGTATGAAACTCACCAGTGATGGCTGAAAGCGGTCATAGCTGTAGAACTCACAGATACCTTCGTTTTGACCGGTTATGGCTCCCGTAACTCTAAACGAGCCAAGAGTTATGGCCCTCCGAATAATCGATATCCACAGGGTGCAACATCTACGGTGCAAGGTGCAACATCCGTCCAAAATGACGAAACAGTGCCGTACGACCTTTAGAAATGGGTGCATGGATTTGAAACGGTGCAGTACCATGGTGAACCACTCTCCAGCGATGGTAACTCATAGACCAGCCACGGGGATCCCCTTTTACAGAAAAAATCCACGTGACGAAAAAACGAAGGGTAAAAAACTTCCATGACCCGATTGAGGTTCGGATAGGATTTTTTGGGTATGAAACTAACCAGTGACGGCTGAAAGCGGTCATAGCTGTAGAACTCACAGATACCTTCGTGTTGACCGGTTATGGCTCCCGTAACTCTAAACGAGCCAAGATTTATGGCCCTCCGAAGAATCGATATCCACAGGGTGCAACATCTACGATGCAAGGTGCAACATCCGTCCAAAATGACGAAACAGTGCCGTACGACCTTTAGAAATGGGTGCATGGATTTGAAACGGTGCGGTACCATGGTGAACCACTCTCCAGCGATGGTAACTCATAGACCAGCCACGGGGATCCCCTTTTACTGAAAAAATCCACGTGACGAAAAAACGAAGGGTAAAAAACTTCCTTGACCCGATTGAGGTTCGGATAGGATTTTTTGGGTATGAATCTAACCAGTGACGGCTGAAAGCCGTCATAGCTTTAGAAGTCACAGGTACCTTCGTTTTGACTAGTTATGGCTCCCGTAACTCTAAACGAGCCAAGATTTATGGCCCTCCGAAGAATCGATATCCACAGGGTGCAACATCTACGGTGCAAGGTGCAACATCCGTCCAAAATGACGAAACAGTGCCGTACGACCTTTAGAAATGAGTGCATGGATTTGAAACATTGCAGTACCATGGTGCACCACTCTCCAGCAATGGTAAATCATAGACCAGCCACGGGGATCCCGTTTTACAAAAAAATTCCACGTGACGAAAAAACGAAGGGTAAAAAACTTCCTTGACCCGATTGAGGTTCGGATAGGATTTTTTGGGTATGAAACTAACCAGTGACGGCTGAAAGCCGTCGTAGCTGTAGAACTCACAGATACCTTCGTTTTGACTGGTTATGGCTCCCGTAACTCTAAACGAGCCAAGAGTTATGGCCCTCCGAATAATCGATATCCACAGGGTGCAACATCTACGGTGCAAGGTGCAACATCCGTCCAAAATGACGAAACAGTGCCGTACGACCTTTAGAAATGGGTGCATGGATTTGAAACGGTGCAGTACCATGATGCACCACTCTCCAGCGATGGTAAATCATTGACCAGCCACGGGGATCCCCTTTTACAGAAAAAATCCACGTGACGAAAAAACGAAGGGTAAAAAACTTCCATGACCCGATTGAGGTTCGGGTAGGATTTTTTGGGTATGAAACTAACCAGTGACGGCTGAAAGCGGTCATAACTGTAGAACTCATAGATACCTTCATTTTGACCAGTTATGGCTCCCGTAAGTCTAAAAGAGCCAAGAGTTATGGCCCTCCGAATAATCGATATCCACAGGGTGCAACATCTACGGTGCAAGGTGCAACATCCGTCCAAAATGACGAAACAGTGCCGTACGACCTTTGGAAATGGGTGCATGGATTTGAAACGGTGCAGTACCATGGTGAACCACTCTCTAGCGATGGTAACTCATAGACCAGCCACGGGGATCCCGTTTTACAGAAAAATTCCACGTGACGAAAAAACGAAAGGTAAAAAACTTCCTTGACCCGATTGAGGTTTGGATAGGATTTTTTGGGTATGAAACTAACCAGTGACGGCTGAAAGCGGTCATAGCTGTAGAATTCACAGGTACCTTCGTTTTGACCGGTTATGGCTCCCGTAAGTCTAAAAGTGCCAAGAGTTATGGCCCTCCGAATAATCTATATCCACAGGGTGCAACATCTACGGTGCAAGGTGCAACATCCGTCCAAAATGACGAAATAGTGCCGTACGACCTTTGGAAATGGGTGCATGGATTTGAAACGGTGCAGTACCATGGTGCACCACTCTCTAGCGATGGTAACTCATAGACCAGCCACGGGGATCCCGTTTTACAGAAAAATTCCACGTGACGAAAAAACGAAAGGTAAAAAACTTCCTTGACCCGATTGAGGTTCGGATAGGATTTTTTGGGTATGAAACTAACCAGTGACGGCTGAAAGCCGTCAT
The DNA here is from genome assembly GCA_030765085.1 of Allium cepa. Classification (NCBI taxonomy): domain Eukaryota; kingdom Viridiplantae; phylum Streptophyta; class Magnoliopsida; order Asparagales; family Amaryllidaceae; genus Allium; species Allium cepa. Next base: position 26,348,194 of record CM060943.1, on the reverse strand, counting down.
AGCTGTAGAATTCACAGGTACCTTCGTTTTGACTTGTTATGGCTCCCATAACTCTAAATGAGCCAAGAGTTATGGCCCTCCGAATAATCGATATCCATAGGGTGCAACATCTACGGTGCAAGGTGCAACATCCGTCCAAAATGACGAAACCTTGCCGTACGACCTTTAGAAATGGGTGCATGGATTTGAAACGGTGCAGTACCATGGTGCACCACTCTCCAGCGATGGTAAATCATTGACCAGCCACGGGGATGCCCTTTTACAGAAAAAATTCACGTGACGAAAAAACGAAGGGTAAAAAACTTCCTTGACCCGATTGAGGTTCGGATAGGATTTTTTGGGTATGAAACAAACCAGTGACGGCTGAAAGCGGTCATAGCTGTAGAACTCACAGATACCTTCGTTTTGACTGGTTATGGCTCCCGTAACTCTAAACGAGCCAAGAGTTATGGCCCTCCGAAGAATCGATATCCACAGGGTGCAACATCTACGGTGCAAGGTGCAACATCCGTCCAAAATGACGAAACAGTGCCGTACGACCTTTAGAAATGAGTGCATGTATTTGAAACATTGCAGTACCATGGTGCACCACTCTCCAGTGATGGTAAATCATAGACCAGCCACAGGGATCCCGTTTTACAGAAAAAATCCCCGTGACGAAAAAACAAAGGGTAAAAAACTTCCTTCACCCGATTGAGGTTCGGATAGGATTTTTTGGGTATGAAACTAACCAGTGACGGCTGAAAGCCATCATAGCTGTAGAACTCACAGATACCTTCGTTTTCACTGGTTATGGCTCCCGTAACTCTAAACGAGCCAAGAGTTATGGCCCTCCGAATAATCGATATCCACAGGGTGCAACATCTACGGTGCAAGGTGCAACATCCGTCCAAAATGACGAAACAGTGTCGTACGACCTTTAGAAATGAGTGCATGGATTTGAAACATTGCAGTACCTTGGTGCACCACTCTTCAGTGATGGTAAATCATAGACCAGCCACGGGGATCCCGTTTTACAGAAAAAATCCACGTGACGAAAAAACGAAGGGTAAAAAACTTCCTTGACCCGATTGAGGTTCGGATAGGATTTTTTGGGTATGAAACTAACCAGTGACGGCTGAAAGCCGTCATAGCTGTAGAACTCACATATACTTCATTTTGACTGGTTATGGCTCCCGTAACTCTAAACGAGCCAAGAGTTATGGCCCTCCGAATAATCGATATCCATAGGGTGAAACATCTACGGTGCAAGGTGCAACATCCGTCCAAAATGACGAAACCATGCCGTACGACCTTTAGAAATGGGTGCATGGATTTGAAACGGTGCTGTACCATGGTGCACCACTCTCCAGCGATGGTAAATCATTGACCAGCCACGGGGATACCCTTTTACAGAAAAAATCCACGTGACAAAAAAAAGAAGGGTAAAAAACTTCCATGACCCAATTGAGGTTCGGATAGGATTTTTTGGGTATGCAACTAAACAGTGACGGCTGAAAGCGGTCATAGCTGTAGAACTCACAGATACCTTCGTTTTGACTGGTTATGGCTCCCGTAACTCTAAACGAGTCAAGAGTTATGGCCCTCCGAATAATCGATATCCACAGGGTGCGACATCTACGGTGCAAGGTGCAACATCCGTCCAAAATGACGAAACAGTGTCGTACGACCTTTAGAAATGGGTGCATGGATTTGAAACGGTGCAGTACCATGGTGAACCACTCTCCAGCGATGGTAACTCATAGACCAGCCACGGGGATCCCGTTTTACAGAAAAAATCCACGTGACGAAAAAACGAAGGGTAAAAAACTTCCTTGACCCGATTGAGGTTCGGATAGGATTTTTTGGGTATGAAACTAACCAGTGACGGCTGAAAGCTATCATAGCTGTAGAACTCACAGATACCTTCGTTTTGACTGGTTATGGCTCCCGTAACTCTAAACGAGCCAAGAGTTATGGCCTTCCGAATAATCGATATCCACAGGGTGCAACATCTACGGTGCAAGGTGCAACATCCGTCCAAAATGACGAAACAGTGCCGTACGACCTTTAGAAATGGGTGCATGGATTTGAAACGGTGCAGTACCATGGTGAACCACTCTCCAGCGATGGTAACTCATAGACCAGCCACGGGGATCCCGTTTTACAGAAAAAATCCACGTGACGAAAAAACGAAGGGTAAAAAACTTCCTTGACCCGATTGAGGTTCGGATAGGATTTTTTTCGTATGAAACTAACCAGTGACGGCTGAAAGCGGTCTTAGCTGTAGAACTCACAGATACCTTCGTTTTGACTGGTTATGGCTCCCGTAAGTCTAAACGAGCCAAGAGTTATGGCCCTTCGAATAATCGATATCCACAGGGTGCAACATCTACGGTGCAAGGTGCAACATCCGTCCAAAATGACGAAACAGTGCCGTACGACCTTTGGAAATGGGTGCATGGATTTGAAACGGTGCAGTACCATGGTGCACCACTCTCTAGCGATGGTAACTCATAGACCAACCACGGGGATCCCGTTTTACAGAAAAATTCCACGTGACAAAAAAAACGAAGGGTAAAAAACTTCCTTGACCCGATTGAGGTTCGGATAGGATTTTTTGGGTATGAAACTAACCAGTGACGGCTGAAAGCTGTCATAGCTTTAGAATTCACAGGTACCTTCGTTTTGACTAGTTATGGCTCCCGTAACTCTAAACGAGCCAAGAGTTATGGCCCTCCGAATAATCGATATCCATAGGGTGCAACATTCACGGTGCAAGGTGCAACATCCGTCCAAAACAACGAAACCTTGCCGTACGACCTTTAGAAATGGGTGCATGGATTTGAAACGGTGCAGTACCATGGTGCACCACTCTCCAGCGATGGTAAATCATTGACCAGCCACGGGGATCCCCTTTTACAGAAAAAATTCACGTGACGAAAAAACGAAGGGTAAAAAACTTCCTTGACCCGATTGAAGTTCGGATAGGATTTTTTGGGTATGAAACTAACCAGTGACGGCTGAAAGTGGTCATAGCTGTAGAACTCACAGATACCTTCGTTTTGACTGGTTATGGCTCCTGTAACTCTAAACGAGCCAACAGTTATGGCTTTCCGAATAATCGATATCCACAGGGTGCAACATCTACGGTGCAAGGTGCAACATCCGTCCAAAATGACGAAACAGTGCCGTACGACCTTTAGAAATGGGTGCATGGATTTGAAACGGTGCAGTATCATGGTGAACCACTCTCCAGTGATGGTAACTCATAGACCAGCCACGGGGATCCCGTTTTACAGAAAAAATCCACATGACGAAAAAATGAAGGGTAAAAAACTTCCTAGACCCGATTGAGGTTTGGATAGGATTTTTTTGGTATGAAACTAACCAGTGACGGCTGAAAGCCGTCATAGCTTTAGAATTCACAGGTACCTTCGTTTTGACTAGTTATGGCTCCCGTAACTCTAAACGAGCCAAGAGTTATGGCCCTCCGAATAATCGATATCCATAGGGTGCAACATTCACGGTGCAAGGTGCAACATCCGTCCAAAATGACGAAACCTTGCCGTACGACCTTTAGAAATGGGTGCATGGATTTGAAACGATGCAGTACCATGGTGCACCACTCTCCAGCGATGGTAAATCATTGAACAGCCACGGGTATCCCCTTTTACAGAAAAAATTCACGTGACGAAAAAACGAAGGGTAAAAAACTTCCTTGACCCGATTGAGGTTCGGATAGGATTTTTTGGGTATGAAACTAACCAGTGACGGCTGAAAGTGGTCATAGCTGTAGAACTCACAGATACCTTCGTTTTGACTGGTTATGGCTCCTGTTACTCTAAACGAGCCAAGAGTTATGGCCTTCCGAATAATCGATATCCATAGGGTGCAACATCTACGGTGCAAGGTGCAACATCCGTCCAAAATGACGAAACAGTGCCGTACGACCTTTAGAAATGGGTGCATGGATTTGAAACGGTGCAGTAGCATGGTAAACCACTCCCCAGCGATGGTAACTCATAGACCAGCCACGGGGATCCCGTTTTACAGAAAAAATCCACATGACGAAAAAACGAAGGGTAAAAAACTTCCTAGACCCGATTGAGGTTCGGATAGGATTTTTTTGGTATGAAACTAACCAGTGACGGCTGAAAGCGGTCGTAGCTGTAGAACTAACAAATACCTTCGTTTTGACTGGTTATGGCTCCCGTAACTCTAAAAGAGCCAAGAGTTATGGCCCTCCGAATAATCGATATCCACAGGGTGCAACATCTACGGTGCAAGGTGCAACATCCGTCCAAAATGACGAAACAGTGTCGTACGACCTTTAGAAATGGGTGCATGGATTTGAAACGGTGCAGTACCATGGTGAACCACTCTCCAGCAAAGGTAACTCATAGACCAGCCACGGGGATCCCGTTTTACATAAGAAATCCACGTGACGAAAAAACGAAGGGTAAAAAACATCCTTGACCCGATTGAGGTTCGGATAGGATTTTTTGTGTATGAAACTAACCAGTGACGGCTGAAAGTTTTCATAGCTGTAGAACTCACAGATACTTTCGTTTTGACTGGTTATGGCTCCCGTAACTGTAAACGAGCCAAGAGTTATGGCCCTCCAAAGAATCGATATCCACAGGGTGCAACATCTACGGTGCAAGGTGCAACATCCATCCAGAATGACGAAACAGTGCCGTACGACCTTTAGAAATGAGTTCATAGATTTGAAACATTGCAGTACCATGGTGCACCACTCTCCAGCAATGGTAAATCATAGACCAGCCATGGAGATCCCGTTTTACGAAAAAATCCACGTGACGAAAAAACGAAGGGTAAAAAACTTCCTTGACCCGATTGAGGTTCGGATATGATTTTTTGGGTATGAAACTAACCAGTGATGGCTGAAAGCTGTCATAGCTGTAGAACTCACAGATACCTTCGTTTTGACTGGTTATGGCTCCCGTAACTCTAAACGAACCAAGAGTTATGGCCCTCCGAATAATCGATATCCACAGGGTGCAACATCTACGGTGCAAGGTGCAAAATCCGTCCAAAATGACGAAACAGTGCCGTACGACCTTTAGAAATGAGTGCATGGATTTGAAACATTGCAGTACCTTGGTGCACCACTCTCCAGCGATGGTAAATCATAGACCAGCCACGGGGATCCCGTTTTACAGAAAAAAATCCACGTGACGAAAAAACGAAGGGTAAAAAACTTCCTTGACCCGATTGAGGTTCGGATAGGATTTTTTGGGTATGAAACTAACCAGTGACGGCTGAATGCCATCATAGCTGTAGAACTCACAGATACTTCGTTTTGACTGGTTATGGCTCCCGTAACTCTAAACGAGCCAAGAGTTATGGCCCTCCGAATAATCGATATCCACAGGGTGCAACATCTACGGTGCAAGGTGCAACATCCGTCCAAAATGACGAAACAGTGTCGTACGACCTTTAGAAATGAGTGCATGGATTTGAAACATTGCAGTACCTTGGTGCACCACTCTCCAGTGATGGTAAATCATAGACCAGCCACGGGGATCCTGTTTTACAGAAAAAATCCACGTGACGAAAAAACGAAGGGTAAAAAACTTCCTTGACCCGATTGAGGTTCGGATAGGATTTTTTGGGTATGAAACTAACCAGTGACGGTTGAAAGACGTCATAGCTGTAGAACTCACAAATACTTCGTTTTGACTGGTTATGGCTCCCGTAACTCTAAACGAGCCAAGAGTTATGGCCCTCCGAATAATCGATATCCATAGGGTGAAACATCTACGGTGCAAGGTGCAACATCCGTCCAAAATGACGAAACCGTGCCGTACGACCTTTAGAAATGGGTGCATGGATTTGAAACGGTGCAGTACCATGGTGCACCACTCTCCATCGATGGTAAATCATTGACCAGCCACGGGGATACCCTTTTACAGAAACAATCCACGTGACAAAAAAAAGAAGGGTAAAAAACTTCCATGACCCGATTGAGGTTCGGATAGGATTTTTTGGATATGAACCTAACCAGTGACGGCTGAAAGCGGTCATAGCTGTAGAACTCACAGATACCTTCGTTTTGACTGGTTATGGCTCCCGTAACTCTAAACGAGTCAAGAGTTATGGCCCTCCGAATAATCGATATCCACAGGGTGCGACATCTACTGTGCAAGGTGCAACATCCGTCCAAAATGACGAAACAGTGTCGTACGACCTTTAGAAATGGGTGCATGGATTTGAAACGGTGCAGTACCATGGTGAACCACTCTCCAGCGATGGTAACTCATAGACTAGCCACGGGGATCCCGTTTTACAGAAAAAATCCAGGTGATGACAAAAACGAAGGGTAAAAAACTTCCTTGACCCGATTGAGGTTCGGATAGGATTTTTTTGGTATGAAACTAACCAGTGACGGCTGAAAGCGGTCATACCTGTAGAACTCACAGATACCTTCGTTTTGACTGGTTATGGCTCCCGTAACACTAAACGAGGCAAGAGTTATGGCCCTCCGAGGAATCGATATCCATAGGGTGCAACATCTACGCTGCAAGGTGCAACATCCGTCCAAAATGACGAAACAGTGCCGTACGACCTTTAGAAATGAGTTCATGGATTTGAAACATTGCAGTACCATGGTGCATCACTCTCCAGCAATGGTAAATCATAGACCAGCCATGGGGATCCCGTTTTACAGAAAAAATCCACGTGACGAAAAAACGAAGGGTAAAAAACTTCCTTGACCCGATTGTGGTTCGGATAGGATTTTTTTGGTATGAAACTAACCAGTGACGGCTGAAAGCGGTCATAGTTGTAGAACTCATAGATACCTTCGTTTTGACTGGTTATGGCTCCCGTAACTCTAAACGAGTCAAGAGTTATGGCCCTCCGAATAATCGATATCCACAGGGTGCGACATCTACGGTGCAAGGTGCAACATCCGTCCAAAATGACGAAACAGTGTCGTACGACCTTTAGAAATGGGTGCATGGATTTGAAACGGTGCAGTACCATGGTGAACCACTCTCCAGCGATGGTAACTCATAGACCAGCCATGGGGATTCCGTTTTACAGAAAAAATCCACGTGACGAAAAAACGAAGGGTAAAAAACTTCCTTGACCCGATTAAGGTTCGGATAGTATTTTTTTGGTATGAAACTAACGAGTGACGGCTGAAAGCTATCATACCTGTAGAACTCACAGATACCTTCGTTTTGATTGGTTATGGCTCCCCTAACACTAAACGAGCCAAGAGTTATGGCCCTCCGAAGAATCGATATCCATAGGGTGCAACATCTACGGTGCAAGGTGCAACATCCGTCCAAAATGACGAAACAGTGCCGTACGACCTTTAAAAATGAGTTCATGGATTTGAAACATTGCAGTACCATGGTGCACCACTCTCCAGCAATGGTAAATCATAGACCAGCCATGAGGATCCCGTTTTACAGAAAAAATCCACGTGACGAAAAAACGAAGGGTAAAAAACTTCCATGACCCGATTGAGGTTCGGATAGGATTTTTTGGGTATGAAACTAACCAGTAACGGCTGAAAGCAGTCATAGTTGTAGAACTCATAGTTACCTTCGTTTTGACTGGTTATGGCTCCCGTAACTCTAAACGAGTCAAGAGTTATGGCCCTCCGAATAATCGATATCCACAGGGTGCGACATCTACGGTGCAAGGTGCAACATCCGTCCAAAATGACGAAACAGTGTCGTACGACCTTTAGAAATGGGTGCATGGATTTGAAACGGTGCAGTACCATGGTGCACCACTCTCCAGCGATGGTAAATCATTGACCAGCCATGGGGATCCCCTTTTACAGAAAAAATCCACATGACAAAAAAAAGAAGGGTAAAAAACTTCCATGACACGATTGAGGTTCGGATAGGATTTTTTGGGTATGAAACTAACCAGTGACGGCTGAAAGCTGTCATAGCTGTAGAACTCACAGATACCTTCGTTTTGACTGGTTATGGCTCACGTAACTCTAAACGAGCCAAGAGTTATGGCCTGCCGAAGAATCGATATTCAAAGGGTGCAACATCTACGGTGCAAGGTGCAACATCCGTCCAAAATGACGAAACAGTGCCGTACGACCTTTAGAAATGAGTGCATGGATTTGAAACATTGCAGTACCATGGTGCACCACTCTCCAGCGATGGTAGATCATAGACCAGCCACGGGGATCCCGTTTTTCAGAAAAAATCCACGTGACGAAAAAACGAAGGGTAAAAAACTTCCTTGACCCGATTGAGGTTCGGATAGGATTTTTTGGGTATGAAACTAACCAGTGACGGAAGAAAGCTGTCTTAGCTGTAGAACTCACAGATACCTTCGTTTTGACTGGTTATGGCTCCCGTAACTCTAAACGAGCCAAGAGTTATGGCCCTCCGAAGAATCGATATCCACAGGGTGCAACATCTACGGTGCAAGGTGCAACATCCGTCCAAAATGACGAAACAGTGCCGTACGACCTTTAGAAATGGGTGCATGATTTGAAACGGTGCAGTACCATGGTGCACCACTCTCCAGTGATGGTAAATCATTGACCAGCCACGGGGATCCCGTTTTACAGAAAAAATCCACGTGACGTTCCATGACCCGATTGAGGTTCGGATAGGATTTTATGGGTATGAAACTACCCAGTGACGGCTGAAAGCCATCATAGCTGTAGAACTCACAGATACCTTGGTTTTGACTGGTTATGGCTCCTGTAACTCTAAAAGAGCTAAGAGTTATGGCCCTCCGAATAATCGATATCCACAGGGTGCAACATCTACGGTGCAAGGTGCAACATCCGTCCAAAATGACGAAACAGTGCCGTACGACCTTTAGAAATGGGTGCATGGATTTGAAACGGTGCAGTACCATGGGGCACCACTCTCCAGCGATGGTAACTCATAGACCAGCCACGGGGATCCCGTTTTACTGAAAAAATCCACGTGACGAAAAAACGAAGGGTAAAAAACTTCCTTGACCCGATTGAGGTTCGGATAGGATTTTTTGGGTATGAAACTAACCAGCGACGGCTGAAAGCCGTCATAGCTGTAGAACTCACAAATACATTCGTTTTGACTGGTTATGGCTCCCGTAACTCTAAACGAGCCAAGAGTTATGGCCCTCCGAATAATCGATATCCACAGGGTGCAACATCTACGGTGCAAGGTGCAACATCCGTCCAAAATGACGAAACAGTGTCGTACGACCTTTAGAAATGGGTGCATGGATTTGAAACGGTGCAGTACCATGGTGCACCACTCTCCAGCGATGGTAAATCATTGACCAGCCACGGGGATCCCCTTTTACAGAAAAAATCCACGTGACCAAAAAAAGAAGGGTAAAAAACTTCCATGACCCGATTGAGGTTCGGATAGGATTTTTTGGGTATGAAACTAACCAGTGACGGCTGAAAGCGGTCATAGTTGTAGAACTCATAGATACCTTCGTTTTGACTGGTTATGGCTCCCGTAACTCTAAAGGAGTCAAGAGTTATGGCCCTCCGAATAATCGATATCCACAGGGTGCGACATCTACGGTGCAAGGTGCAACATCCGTCCAAAGTGACGAAACAGTGCCGTACGACCTTTAGAAATGGGTGCATGGATTTGAAATGGTGCAGTACCATGGTGAACCACTCTCCAGCGATGGTAACTCATAGACCAGCCACGGGGATCCCGTTTTACAGAAAAAATCCACGTGACGAAAAAACGAAGTGTAAAAAACTTCCTTGACCCGATTGAGGTTCGGATAGGATTTTTTTGGTATGAAACTAACCAGTGACGGCTGAAAGCTGTCATAGCTGTAGAACTCACAGATACCTTCGTTTTGACTGGTTATGGCTCCCTTAAGTCTAAACGAGCCAGGAGTTATGGCCCTCCGAATAATCGATATCCACAGGGTGCAACATCCGTCCAAACTGACGAAACAGAGCCGTACGACCTTTAGAAATGGGTGCATGGGTTTGAAATGGTGCAGTACCATGGTGCACCACTCTCAAGCGATGGTAACTCATAGACCAGCCCCGGGGATCCCGTTTTACAGAAAAATTCCACGTGACGAAAAAACGAAGGGTAAAAAACTTCCTTGACCCGATTGAGGTTCGGATAGGATTTTTTGGGTATGAAACTAACTAGTGATGGAAGAAAGCTGTCTTAGCTGTAGAACTCACAGATACCTTCGTTTTGACTGGTTATGGCTCCCGTAACTCTAAACGAGCCAAGAGTTATGGCCCTCCGAAGAATCGATATCCACAGGGTGCAACATCTATGGTGCAAGGTGCAACATCCGTCCAAAATGACGAAACAGTGCCGTACGACCTTTAGAAATGGGTGCATGATTTGAAACGGTGCAGTACCATGGTGCACCGCTCTCCAGCGATGGTAAATCATTGACCAGCCACGGGGATCCCGTTTTATAGAAAAAATCCACGTGACGAAAAAACGAAGGGTAAAAAACTTCCATGACCCGATTGAGGTTCGGATAGGATTTTTTGGGTATGAAACTACACAGTGACGTCTGAAAGCAATCATAGCTATAGAACTCACAGATACCTTCATTTTGACTGGTTATGGATCCTGTAACTCTAAAAGAGCCAAGAGTTATGGCCCTAATCGATATCCACAGGGTGCAACATCTACGGTGCAAGGTGCAACATCCGTCCAAAATGACGAAACAGTGCCGTACGACCTTTAGAAATGGGTGCATGGATTTGAAATGGTGCAGTACCATGGTGCACCACTCTCCAGCGATGGTAACTCATAGACCAGCCATGGGGATCCCGTTTTACAGAAAAAATCCACGTGACGAAAAAACGAAGGGTAAAAAACTTCCTTGACCCGATTGAGGTTCGGATAGGATTTTTTGGGTATGAAACTAACCAGTGACGGCTGAAAGCCGTCATAGCTGTAGAATTCACAGATACTTCGTTTTCACTGGTTATGGCTCACGTAACTCTAAACGAGCCAAGAGTTATAGCCCTTCGAATAATCGATATCCATAGGGTGCAACATCTACGGTGCAAGGTGCAACATCCGTCCAAAATGACGAAACCGTGTCGTACGACCTTTAGAAATGGGTGCATGGATTTGAAACGGTGCAGTACCATGGTGCACCACTCTCCAGCGATGGTAAATCATTGACCAGCCACGGGGATCCCCTTTTACAGAAAAAATCCACGTGACAAAAAAAAGAAGGGTAAAAAACTTCCATGACCCGATTGAGGTTCGGATAGGATTTTTTGGGTATGAAACTAACCAGTGACAGTTGAAAGTGGTCATAGTTGTAGAACTCATAGATACCTTCGTTTTGACTGGTTATGGCTCCCGTAACTCTAAACGAGTCAAGAGTTATGGCCCTCCGAATAATCGATATCCACATGGTGCGACATCTACGGTGCAAGGTGCAACATCCGTCCAAAATGACGAAACAGTGTCGTACGACCTTTAGAAATGGGTGCATGGATTTGAAACGGTGCAGTACCATGGTGAACCACTCTCTAGCGATGGTAACTCATAGACCAGCCATGGGGATTCCGTTTTACAGAAAAAATCCACGTGACGAAAAAACGAAGGGTAAAAAACTTCCTTGACTCGATTGAGGTTCGGATAGTATTTTTTGGGCATGAAACTAACCAACGACGGCTGAAAGCCGTCATAGCTGTAGAACTCACAGATACATTCGTTTTGACTGGTTATGGCTCCCGTAACTCTAAACGAGCCAAGAGTTATGGCCCTCCGAATAATCGATATCCACAGGGTGCAACATCTGCGGTGCAAGGTGCAACATCCGTCCAAAATGACGAAACAGTGTCGTACGACCTTTAAAAATGAGTGCATGGATTTGAAACATTGCAGTACCATGGTGCACCACTCTCCAGCGATGGTAAATCATAGACCAGCCATGGGGATCCTGTTTTAGAGAAAAAATCCATGTGACGAAAAAACGAAGGGTAAAAAACTTCCTTGACCCGATTGACGTTCGGATAGGATTTTTTGGGTATGAAACAAACCAGTGACGGCTGAAAGCCATCATAGCTGTAGAACTCACAGATACCTTCTTTTTGACAGGTTATGGCTCCCGAAACTCTAAACGAGCTAAGAGTTATGGCCCTCCTAAGTATCGATATCCACAGGGTGCAACATCTACGGTGCAAGGTGCAACATCCGTCCAAAATGACGAAACAGTGTCGTACGACCTTTAGAAATGGGTGCATGTATTTGAAACATTGCAGTACCATGGTGCATCACTCTCCAGCGATGGCAAATCATAGACCAGCCACGGGGATCCCGTTTTACAGAAAAAAATCCACGTGACGAAAAAACGAAGGGTAAAAAACTTCCTTGACCCGATAGAGGTTCGGATAGGATTTTTTGGGTATGAAACTAACCAGTGACGGCTGAAATCTGTCATAGCTGTAGAACTAACAGATACCTTCGTTTTGACTGGTTATGGCTCTCGTAACTCTAAACGAGCCAAGAGTTATGGCCCTCCGAATAATCGATATCCATAGGGTGCAACATCTACGGTGCAAGGTGCCACATCCGTCCAAAATGACGAAACCGTGCCGTACGACCTTTAGAAATGGGTGCATGGATATGAAACGGTGTAGTACCATGGTGCACCACTCTCCAGCGATGGTAAATCATTGACCAGCCACGGGGATCCTGTTTTACAGAATAAATCCACGTGACGAAAAAACGAAGGGTAAAAAACTTCCAGGATCCGATTGAGGTTCGTATCCGATTTTTTGGGTATGAAACTAACCAGTGACGGCCGAAAGCTGTCATAGCTGTAGAACTCACAGATACCTTCGTTTTGACTGGTTATTGCTCCCGTAACTCTAAACGAGCCAAGAGTTATGGCCCTCCGAAGAATCGATATCCACAGGGTGCAACATCTACGGTGCAAGGTGCAACATTCGTCCAAAATGACGAAACAGTGCCGTACGACCTTTAGAAATGAGTGCATGGATTTGAAACATTGCAGTACCATGGTGCACCACTCTCCAGCGATGGTAAATCATAGACCAGCCACGGGGATCCCGTTTTACAGAAAAAATCCACGTGACGAAAAAACGAAGGGTAAAAAACTTCCTTGACCCGATTGAGGTTCGGATAGGATTTTTTGGGTATGAAACTAACCAGTGACGGCTGAAATCTGTCATAGCTGTAGAACTCACAGATACCTTCGTTTTGACTGGTTATGGCTCTCGTAACTCTAAACGAGCCAAGAGTTATGGCCCTCCGAATAATCGATATCCATAGGGTGCAACATCTACGGTGCAAGGTGCCACATCCGTCCAAAATGACGAAACCGTGCCGTACGACCTTTAGAAATGGGTGCATGGATATGAAACGGTGTAGTACCATGGTGCACCACTCTCCAGCGATGGTAAATTATTGACCAGCCACGGGGATCCTGTTTTACAGAATAAATCCACGTGACGAAAAAACGAAGGGTAAAAAACTTCCAGGACCCGATTGAGGTTCGTATCGGATTTTTTGGGTATGAAACTAACCAGTGATGGCCGAAAGCTGTCATAGCTGTAGAACTCACAGATACCTTCGTTTTGACTGGTTATTGCTCCCGTAACTCTAAACGAGCCAAGAGTTATGGCCCTCCGAAGAATCGATATCCACAGGGTGCAACATCTACGGTGCAAGGTGCAACATCCGTCCAAAATGACGAAACAGTGCCGTACGACCTTTAGAAATGAGTGCATGGATTTGAAACATTGCAGTACCATGGTGCACCACTCTGCAGCGATGGTAAATTAGAGACCAGCCACGGGGATCCCGTTTTACAGAAAAAATCCACGTGACGAAAAAACGAAGGGTAAAAAACTTCCTTGACCCGATTGAGGTTCGGATAGGATATTTTGGGTATGAAACTAACCAGTGACGGCTGAAAGCCATCATAGCTGTAGAACTCACAGATACCTTCGTTTTGACTGGTTATGGCTCCCGTAACTCAAAACGAGCCAAGAGTTATGGCCCTCCAAAGAATTGATATCCACAGGGTGCAACATCTACGGTGCAAGGTGCAACATCCGTCCAAAATGACGAAACAGTGCCGTACGACCTTTAGAAATGAGTGCATGGATTTGAAACATTGCAGTACAATGGTGCATCACACTCCAGCGATGGTAAATCATAGACCAGCCACGAGGATCCCGTTTTACAGAAAAAATCCACGTGACGAAAAAACTAAGGGCAAAAAACTTCCTTGACCCGATCGTAGAATTTGCAGGTCGTTAGTGTTGTTTGTGATGTCTCTAGCTTGAGTCGTTTAGAAGTTAACTCGAGTGAAGTGATGAGTCGTGACCGACTCATAGATAAGTCGTAGACGACTTAAGGGGATGGACCGAGTTAAGGTAGGCAGCGACTCATAGGTTAGGTGTTTAAGTCGTTAGACCGAGACATGGAGTTAACTAGTGACCGACTCATAATGGGTTGCGACTCATAGGAGACCGACTCAAGAAGTTAGGCGACTCATAGAAGATAGTGGGTTGCCGAGTTAAGAGAAGACCGACTCATAGGGTCAACAAGTTATAGGGTTGGCCGACTTAAGTGTTAGCCGACTCATGGGTAGTTGAGTCGGGTGAATAGTTGAGTCGTACAGACGGCTTAGTGTTAGGTCGTGAGTCGGCATCGTAGTTGAGTCGTGTACATGCTGTCGTGTGTGTGTCTGTGTAGAGCTTGAGTCGGTAGGTGTTGAGTCGGCGGAGGCTTATTGAGTCGTGTCTAGGATAAGCTGTTTATAGATTAAGTCGTGAGGCACTGTGTTTGTGTTGAGTCGGCTTAGTGGATGAGTCGTGAGTCGTGTAGTTGGGTTGTATGAAAGATAGGTCGGCCTGTGTTTGAGTCGTGTGTGTTAACCCGTGTGTGTTTGGTTGAGTCGTCATACGACTTAGGAGGTGCGGCAGTGTTATGTTGAGTCGTTGGCTTAAGTCGGAAGGATGTGCAGTTGAGTCGGCTAGGGATAGGTCGTTGGGGTTGTTGAGTCGTAGGTCGTGGGTTTGATGAGTCGGCAACGACTCATGGGGCGACGACTCATGGTGGTTCCAGCCTATAAATAGAGGGGTTCGGCTCACTTTTTGGCACCGGTTTTTGAAGCGACGAAGTGCTGCCATTTTGGGAACTCGACTACAACATTTCTTCATCTTCTTTTCTCCATTCCAATCTAATTCTGACATCCATCCAAGATCGAAGATCGAGATCGAAGATCCAAGTGCCAAAGTTGAAGATCTTCATCCGTTCGAGCTAGAATTCGTCGATTTGAGCGAGATATTGCCGGATCAAACCTTGATCTCCGCTGTCCAGATCTAAAGCGTGTTGTTTTTGGAGTGTTTGGGTGATTTGGTGAGTGGTAGTTATCTCTCACGCGGACCCAAAGGAGTATATTGGATCGGTGGCTTGTTTATGTGTTTAAGATAGTGTTTTCTCGCATTTTTTCTTAAGTCTGCATGTAGATCCATCACTTTTGGAGATGCTTACTTATGCAAGTTTGTTTAACAAGTATTAGAGACAAAACCCATGTTTTATATTTGATAGATCTATGCTAAAAACCTATGAATCATGCATGTTGGACTTTTGCTCGTTTATTTACGAAATTGCCATTATTATTGATATTGCTTGTTAGATCTTGTTTGAATGCTTGATTGTTTGTATTGATGATTGATTTGGATTGTTTCAAGTTAGCTAATGGTTGATTTGGAACAAGATGGTTCGAGATGATTCAAAAGCTAAGTGGAAAGGCTCTTGAATGGTGGAAGCTGCCTATAGCATATGTAGCGGATGCGAAAGCTCATATGGATGGATTCGATGATGATGGACTTTGCCATGATGTGAGAAGGCAAAGCATGAGATTGAGATGAGACTTTGTTGTGATGCGAGGAGGCAAAGTTTGATGTTGAGATGGGACGGGTCACGATGACGTTCCATGCACGGGCTGCGACGACGTGCAAAGTTATGTTGATAACTCGGTGATGCGATCCGGGTTGGCGATAATGGTTAGCTTGAGAGGCGCTTGAGCTAGTATGGAAGTAGTCGTCGAGGAGGATGACTAGAAGGCTGAGATCTCATCGTTGTTGAAGGTTCTAGCATGCTCAAAGCAAGAGTACGTTGGAACGGGCTGCGACGACGTTCCAGGCACGGGCTGCGACGACGTGCTAGTACTCTGGGTAGTTGCGAAAATTCCTAGGCACGGGCTGCGACGACATGCGGAGTTATGGCTAGAACCGGGGTTACCATTAGCCCTTGACAGATGGTCATTCAATTAACGGTGAAATCATGGCAATGATAGCAGTGATAGCCAGAGTCATGGATGTTTGGTTGTATTATCATTCGGCCTCAAGAGTGGTGTTTTCTGGGTGCTTATCTGATCTTGGTTTAGGCCTTGGGGGTTTGTATTTGGAAAGCATCACCCTTGACTCGAGTGATTATTGCTTTACTTTAATTATCTGCTATGTTATGATTGCTTCTCCTTAGTGTGTGTCTGGGGGCTATCACTGTGAGAAGAGGTGGAGTGGGATGGTTTGGTTCCTATTCCTTTTATCCCTTATGCTCTTTTGGTATGTTTGATAGTTAATTTACTGCTCACTAAGACTGTTGTCTGACTCAAGGTTTTATGTCTCCTCTTATTACCTTGGGCTGTTCATCCATGTTGGGATGGGCAGACTAGGTAGCAGGTGGCAGGTGCTGTTCTTGGATCTCTACGTTGATGATGACGAAGACGAGCAGGAGGCTATGCATATTATTTCTTTTATGTGCTGGGTATCCGCTGCTGTATGTTGATTGAGTGTCATGTAGTGAGGTCTTGATGTATGGATTTATTGAGATGATTGTATAAAGCTGCTATGTTGCTTATATGATGATGTTCTGTTCTATGGAGCTTCACTATATTATATTTCTCTATTGTATTTTATCCATGCGCTGTGAGTTGTACGATAGAGATTCTGCGATTTTATTTTTACCCTGACTATCGTCCATGGCTGCCTTGCACACCTTTCAGCGCACTATTCCCTTGTTTTGGTGCGGGAGTCATGGGCGGTCGTCACATTTGGTATCAGAGCTTGGTTAATCGATTTTAGCCGACGCTCGCTGACGTAACTACGTAGGAGAGACGTAATTGTATTTTGAAGGATGATTACTATAGATAGTATAGTAGCTTAGATGGATTTCAACTCCTTATGCAGTTGTTTCTTAAGGTGTTCTAATCATTCTTTTTACAGATATTAAGAATGAGTCGAAGTGAGAGACAAGCTGCGAGGGATAGTCGAGCTGCTAGGGAAGCTGTTGATTATGGAGCTATGTTTGAAGCTATGATGACTTCCATTATGAGAAGGGTACCAGCTTCAGGATCTTCTGTGGATGTGGGAGTTCAAGTCCAGGCTCCAAGACCGGTGGATTTTGCCAAGCTTTGCAAGGATTATACTTCTCTTGGAGGAAAAGCTTTCTTGGGGACGGAGTCGACTATTGAGGTGCAGAGATGGATTGATGCATGTCGAAGGATTTCTGGTGATTTGGGAATTGATGATGCAACTAAGAGGAAGCTTGCATCAAGACAGCTTCAGGGAAGAGCTGCTGATTGGTGGAATTCTATCACCATAGATACACCAGAAGAAGAGATTACTTGGGAGCAATTCCAAGTCAGATTTGAAGCTAAGTTCATCTCTACTGCTCAGAAATCTGTCTTGTTTAAGAGGTTTGTGGAGCTCAAGCAAGGGGGGAGACTGTTCTTGAGTATATTTCTGAGTTTGAAGCCTTATCTAAGTATGCCAGATCATATATTAATTCTCCCTACCAGAAGAATGAAAAGTTTGTGACTGGTCTGGATGCTTATCTGGGAAGGCAGTTAGTGGATCATCTGGACGATCCATTTGAGAAGCTTGTGGAGAAAGCTTTGAGGCATGAGAGTTTGTTCCCTAAGGAAAGTTCTGTTGTTGCTGTAACCAGGGAAGGATCTAAACCACAGCAGAGTGGCAATAGGAAGAGGAAGCAGCAGCAACAGAAGGGTAGGGATGGCCAGAAGAAGCCGAAGGGCGAAGTGACTTGCTATAATTGCCAGATGAAGGGCCATCTCTCCAAGGATTGCAGGAATCCAAAGGCGTCGGCAAAGTGCCATAACTGTGATAAGCCAGGGCATTTCAGGAAGGATTGTCCAGAGCCGAGGAAAGATAGGCAGGTTGTGCAAGCTTATGCTTTGGAAGCTGTGCCGTCGTCTTCAAGAGTTCCTACTGCGGAAGAGAAGGGGAAGAATGTGGTGGTTCAAGGTACTCTTTCCATTTGTGGTGTTCCAGTTAGAGTGTTGTTTGATACTGGAGCGTCGCATTCTTTTGTTTGTGATGATTTGGTAGGCCGGTTAGGTTTGAAACCGGATATTGTTGATAGGCCATTGGTTGTGACTAATCCAGTGGGGGGTTCGTCATGTTTGTGTATGATATGCCGTGGTCTAGTTGTGTCGAGTCATGATTGCTCGTTTGTTTGTGATTGCTTTGTTCTGAACTTTGCGGGGTTCGGAATTATTTTGGGTATGGACTGGCTTAGGAAGTATGCGGCTAGGATTGATTGTGAGAGGCTTGAGGTGACAGTCGGAAATGTGGATGGGCGAAAGGTTGTGATACGATGTAAGCATGAAGAAGGCGTCTTCATGAGCTTCATGTATTCGCTGGTTGTTCCACGGGATGGACTGTCATCAGTGCCTATTGTGAATGGATTTGAGGACGTCTTTGACGAAGTCAAAGGGTTGCCGCCGCATAGGGAGATCGAGTTTCGTATCGATCTAGTTGAGGGAGCCAGACCTGTTGTGATGCCTCTTAGGCGGATGGCACCGAGGGAGCAGCAAGAGCTGAAGGTGCAAGTTGATGACCTTTTGCGGAAAGGATTCATTCGGAGAAGTGTGTCCGAATGGGGTGCGCCCGTTGTGTTCGCAACCAAAGCAGATGGATCGTTGAGGTTGTGTGTGGATTATCGTGAGCTGAATAAGGTGACTAAGAAGAACAAGTATCCATTGCCGAGAATAGATGACTTGTTTGATCAGCTTCACGAGGCTAAGGTGTTTTCTCAGATGGATTTGGCAACGGGATTTCACCAGTTAAGAGTGGCGAAGGATAGTGTGCCGAAGACTGCTTTCAGGACACCGTCCGGGTTTTATGAGTGGCTGGTAATGCCGTTTGGATTGACTAACGCGCCAGCATATTTTGTGGATCTTATGAATAGGGTATTCAGAGATCAGTTGAACAAGTTCGTGCTTGTGTTTGTGGATGATATTCTGATTTATTCTAGAACTGAGGAAGAGCACAAGACGCACTTGAAGATTGTTTTGGAAATCTTGCGGAAACATCAGCTGAAGGCTAAGTTTTCGAAGTGTCACTTCTGGAAGAGTGAAGTGAGGTTCTTAGGCCATGTTATCTCTGGAAATGGAATAGCGGTTGATCCCGCTAAGGTGGCAGCGATCCAGGATTGGGTTAGACCTAAGAATGCATCTGATGTGAGAAGTTTTCTTGGATTAGCAGGATATAATCGTCGGTTTATTAAAGACTTTTCCAAGATAGCTGCACCGTTGACAGGATTGACGAAAAAGAACCAAGTGTTCAGATGGGATGATAAGTGTGAGCAAGCTTTCGTAATCCTGAAAGAGCGACTGACGAGTGCTCCTGTTTTGACTATTCCAAGTGGGAATGATGAGATGGTGGTTTACACCGACGCATGTGGCACTGGACTTGGAGCAGTGCTAATGCAGAAGGATAAAGTTGTTGCGTATGCTAGTCGACAACTGAAGCCGCACGAAAGGAATTATCCGACTCATGATTTGGAGTTAGCGGCGATTGTGTTTGCTTTGAAGATGTGGAGACATTATCTATTGGGAGTTAGATTTGAGTTGTTTACAGATCACAAGTCGTTGAAGTATCTGTTCTCCCAAAAGGATTTGAATCTTCGACAGCAAAGGTGGTTAGAATTCTTAGCATCTTATGATTTTGGTATAGCCTATACTCCGGGAAAAGGTAACGCAGTGGCTGATGCGTTAAGTCGAAGACATGCAGGATTAGGAGCCATGTTTTCAGAATGGAAGAGTCTTGAGTATTTGGCTGGATTTGACTTCAGGCCTAGATGTGAATTAGAACCTGAAATGTTGGCAAACTTATCGATAAGGCCTACTCTTGTGGAAAGGATTGGTGAGAGCCAAAGGCGAGACGATAAGCTTGTCAAGATTATCCGTGATTTGGAATCTGGATTGGACCCAGAGAAGGATAAAGGATTCGAGGTCGATCGAGAGGGTTGGCTTCGAAAGCAAGGACGATTGGTTGTTCCCGATGTAGATGGATTGAGAGATGAAGTTCTGAGGGAAAGTCATCACTCGAAGTTGACAATTCATCCAGGTGGAAATAAGATGTATCGGGATATGAAGAGAACTTATTACTGGGAAGGTATGAAGAAAGATGTTGGAAGTTTTATTTCCAAGTGTATGAACTGCCAGTTGGTGAAAGCTGAGCAGAAGAAGCCCAGTGGATTACTTCAGCCATTAGAGGTTCCTACATGGAAGTGGGAGCAAGTGTCGATGGATTTTATCGATGGTCTACCTAGGACAAGAGCAGGAAATGAAGGGATTTGGGTCATAGTAGATTGTTTGACTAAGAGTGCAAGGTTCATTCCTGTTCGATCGACTAGGACTGCATCGAAGTTGGCTGAGCTGTATGTTAAGTGGATAGTTCGTTTCCATGGTATTCCGAAGAGTATAGTGAGCGATCGAGACCCATTGTTCACTAGTGGATTTTGGAAGAGCTTCCAGGAAGTTTTGGGAACCGAGTTGTGTTTGAGTACAGCTTATCACCCTCAAACAGATGGTCAGACTGAGAGAGTCAACCGAGTTTTGGAAGATCTTCTTAGGGCATGTGTTTTGGACTTCGGAGGATCATGGGAAGATCACCTTCATTTGGTGGAGTTCGCTTATAATAACAGTTATCAGTCGAGTATTGGTATGTGTTTGCACCAAAATTGGTCACAACACTCTTCGGGAGTCGTTGAAGAGATAACAATCAATAGTGTGAACTGAATATGAATATTATCTAACAAAAACTCCAATCAACAGTAAAGAAAAATGCGTAGACAAGCGATTTATAGTGGTTCGGCGTGTCGCCTACGTCCACTGTGAAGTTTTTTGATGTTTTATTGATTCTCTTTCAATGGTTACAGGTTGTTACAGCGATCAACAGCAAGTTACAACTGGAAATTCGAAATCAGTAGTCAAATTATGATGGAGATGTCCATCCGGCCGAGTCTGGGCGCTTTAGAGTGAGAAGATCCCGAAGTCCCTTTTCTGTTGGCCCTGGAGCTCTATTTATAGGCGTAGGCTGCTGGTATCTCGGTGAAAACTCGGGAGACCACTTCTGGCACGTGAGGGGGCCCACACGTACGGTCTCGGAAAGTTTGGGCCCACTTTGGCATCGGTTCGAACTCCATTCGAACCGATCAAGAATTCATCCAATCGAGGTGAAATTTGGCGTGGACATTCTTCAACATGTATGCAAACATCTGTGAAAGTTTCATTGCATTTGGATCAGTAGGTTAGGAGATATGTTGGGTTCGAAATAGACATCACGGCAAGGCTGTTTGGTTCGAACCCATGGTCTCGAAACGATGGTTTCGAACCCAGTGTGGCACGCGACTTCGTGGTGACGTGGAGCGCAAGTTTCGAATCGATCCGGACTTCTCTCCGTGTTGACCGCTTCGACTCCATGTATCTCGGCTATTTCGAACCGATGGAAGACACGTGGGTTGACCCAGTGGGTTCGAACATGACCCTGTACTGGGTTCGAAGGCAACACTGTGATGGGTTCGAACATGGAACTGTGTGGGTTCGAACATGACTCCAGGGATGGGTTCGAACGAGGCATATCGATGGATTCGAAGCATGCTTGTTTGGTGGATTCGAAGTCAGGTCGTGGATGGACTCGAAGCGAGACTATCTGTGGATTTACTTGATGGAGTCGAAGGTGGTGGAGTCGAAGATGATGGAGTCGAACCCATGGGGGTTCGAAGGGTTCGAAGTCAATGGTTTCGAGGTGATGGTTTCGAACAGGAGCGCTCCGATGGTTTCGAAGTTGAGGGATTCGAAGGTGATGGTTTCGAACCGTTGACAAATGATGGGTTCGAAACCCAGGCTTTCCCCTTCAAATTGAATCGATCATAACTCGAGCGTATGAACTCGGATTGCCTTGAAATTTGAAATGCTGACTCCTGTGGTCTTTCTTGCCGTGTCCTATCAATCGTAGCTCATTCTGGACTCGGATAAAATTCAGTGATATCCATGGCTAAAGGAAGTACGATCAACCTCTGAGGCGAACTGTCCTTCGTTTTTCGATCAATCTTTTGGTATCGCGGCTTTGCCAAAAAGCGGGATAACATTTTGCCCCCCAAAGTACGTCTTGTGGGAACATGACGTGCTTTGAATAGCTGCCATTTCTCTCTGAACAATCATTGTTCTCTTTTTTGTTGAAACTCGTATGCTGTACTGCTGTAACCTTGCGTTGATATGATTGATTGCTGTATAATAGTGCTTAGCCGTTGGCGGTCGCAGTTGTAACAGGATGAGTGTTTGATCCCTGTGAATATTGAAGATCGAATATTAGTCCGACATGTATGCACATATGTTAATATGATCCTTGTTAACGTTGTGCGTCCGCGAGTCGTTGTCGGTTTGGTTTGCTATAGAATTTCGTATCGATTCTCTCCTGAATCGATTTTGAAATTTGAATTTGAAACAACGCTTGATGGTTGTTTTGAAAAGTTTCTTCGTATCGATCCTCTCCTGAACCGATATTGAAGGTTGAAAAAATTGAATTTGTATTGCGCAAGTGTAATGTTTCGAACCGATGTACTTGAGCATCAATGGGTTCGAAATTCAAATTTGTATGGATGCAATATGTCCGTGCAATGATGGGTCGTGTGAATATGAGATTTCGAGTCGATGCATTGGAGCATGGATGGATTCGAAATTGACATTTGACCCAACGGAATACACTCGTGTCATGATGGTTTCGAAGGTGACTTTCGAACCGATGTTAAAAGATGGAGTATGCTTTGTGCTACGATGGGTTCGAAGCTGTCATTCGAACCAATCTGAAAGGATGGAGTACGTTTGTGTTATGATGGTTTCGAAATTGTCATTCGAACTGATGTGAAAGGATGGAGTACTCTTTGTGCTGTGATGGGTTCGAAACAAGCTTTCGAACCGATGTGAGAGTATGGTTTCGAACAAGCAGTTCGTTTTGGTGGTTTCGAAAATGATCTTCGAACCGATGACTTGGATGGGTACGAAGCTTCGGTTCTTGGCAGTTGTTTGTGTGCTTCTCACGATGGAGCCTCAAGCAGTTGGGTTCGAATGTTGGCTTCGAAACCATTCTGCCTTCTGACCTGTTGTAAACGGTCACCTTTACTGGAACTCGAATCGTCCCGGTCGTCTTCAACCCCCCATATAAATAGCAGTGGACCTCCCCCATTTTCACTTTTTACATTTACTCTCATTTGCTCTTCATCGCTTCGAAGCTTCTAAAGAGAAAACACTGCGTCGCGTTTTCGAATCCATCAAGATCTAAGACTTAATTCTCTCGAATCCACTGATTGAACTAGGTAATTAGCCTCGGATTCAAGTGACGATGCTACTTCGAATCCACTTCTGTCCATTGATTGCATAACCTAGAGTTTGTCAAAACCAGATCTGGTTTAGGGAGGATTCGAACAGATGTGTGAGTTCGAAACTGAATGGAAGACGATGGTGTCTCTTCATTAGATTTCGAATCGATGCTTGGAATACCCTTGTTGGGATGCGTAGTTCGCATCGATTGAGGGTTTCGATGGGTTGTTTCGAAACGATGGTCTCGAACTCATAGGCTGTGGTTTCGAAACGATGTCACAATGGGTTCGAAAGCATGGGTTCGAAGCAATGTCGTGATGGTTTCGAACGCGTGGGTTCGAAAGAAATTTGGACGGTTTCGAACGCATGGGTTCGAAGCAATGCCATGATGGTTTCGAACTCGTGGGTTCGAAAGAAGTTTGGATGGTTTCGAAGGAAGAGGTGCTCGGTTGGGTTCGAACGAAGCCTCTGTGATGGTTTCGAACCCTATATGATGGATTCCAAAATTTGAAATTTTTCTAAGTATAACTCCGACGAGCTTCATTCCTGCATATTTGGACTTGAATATTGAACTGCATACTTGACTGCCTTTTGAAGCTCGTTGATGGAACTGTAACAACTTCTATTCGAACCGACTTCCATCATATAAGTGATTTAGTAATGACGGTCAGCGATGACGGTCATTATAGCCGGACTCCGTAGCTTTGTCGCTTGCATATTTACTTTAACTCTGCAACATTTATTCAAGTAATGCATGGCACGATACCACACACATTCATACACGTTACACTGGGGAACACACGGGTTCTTTGTCGTCTAACGATGGTTTCTCATGAGTTAGCTAGTTATGGAACCTTCAAGTTCGCAGCAGCAAGAGATGCAAGGTATAGTCTCTCCAAGACTAGAAGTTCCGGATATAGATCCTGAGATCATTGGTCCGGCTCCGGACGAACTTCCTGATGCGTCGTTCATTGCTAATCCATCGGATTCCGTTCCATCGAATATCTCTGAAGACATGTTGGGGAGAATATGTTTGAGGCATGGCCTGTCATTGGATGATGTGCTACTGCCGGGGCCGGATGATAGACCACATAATCCGCCGGAAGGGTATACAGCATTTAACCGCCACGCGTGTGCGGCCGGGACACTTCCCCCGTTCAACGAGTATATAAGAGAAGTGTTGTCGTTTTTGAGGATTGCCCCATCTCAGTTGCACCCGAACGGATATGCGTCGATCAATAGCTTGTTCATTGCATTTATGGAATGTCTCCATCGTCCGCCACTTCCAATCGAAATCAGATATTTGTTTAACTTCAAAACTCGGGGTGATTATCCCTCTTTCACATTTATGGAAGCAGTGAGGAATTGTCAAGTGGTCACCGGATCCTGGACAAGGCTGAGTTACTATAGGACGGAATGGTTCTATGTCAGATGTCCTCCAGGATTTGCTCGACGATGGTTAGTTAGACGTGAGTATAATCGAGTTCTCAAATAGTTATTACGACAATTGCAGTCGAAGTGGAACTTACATTAAATTTTTAAATTTTACAGCAACAATCCCGCGACCCGAAGGTGAAGAGTTCAGGGAGATGGTGCGAGCACTTCGGGAAGTCCCGAGTGAAGATAGGGACATCGAATCGCTTTTGACCGATAGGAATCTTCGGACTTATGGGATGATTGAACGAGGGCAGAGTATAAGATTTGAGGTGGCGCTAAGGATCGCTTCTAAAAAGCGAGTCAAGCATAAGAAGCCCGAAGTTGTCATAGCCGAGGAGGCTGATTCTGAAAGAACAGATACTGACGATGAGCCGCTGACCGAGCCTACGGATGTAGCTCCGGAAGTCGCGGAGCAGAGAGAAGGCAAGGCTGCCATGGTTAAGTCAATTAAACAGGGGAGACGGAAATCGGTTGTCACAGTCCGACCCTCTCCCGGAGTTAGAATTTCTGAGATGTCTCCTCCACGAACTGAAAGTCTTTTCGAAGGGCTTGCCGACCTTCCAATCCCGGAAGATGTGTCTTTTCAACATGATGTCGGGTTGGAGGAGTTCCATCGTAGTCTAGAGTTGAGCGAGCCTCTTATTACTAGCGAGGTCGACACTTCTGGTTGGTCGGGGAGAAATGCATATTCATACACATTTCACGACACTGCATAAACTTTGACTGTAAACTACTTGTTTCGAAAGGTGATTGATTCGATTTTATTTTGCTTTGCAGATACTATGTCAAAGCGAGGTTCTATGCTTGGGAGTCTCCGACATGCTCGCAAGTCTTCTTATTACGATTCGCGTAGGCGAGAGGGAGATAGAGATTATGATCAAGGCCGCTCTGGGCATTATGATCAGGGGCGTTCCGGATATTCCAGTCATGAGAGGCATGACTCTGACAGGGGCCATAAGCGTCGATCTCGATCGCGTACCCCTCCTCCTTCCATAGATCCCGTACAACATCCCGTTCATGCTCCTCGTGACTCTTCTCGACATGTGTCGGTCTCTCAAACTTCTAGATCTGAGGTGACGGCACCGGTGGCTGCGGAGGAACCTCCTACTGAAATCATGGGGGAAGGAGCAATCAGGCTCGCGCAATTGAAAAGGGAGTTCCCGAATATATGCTTCGACAACTACGTCTTTCCCCCGAACTTGAAAAGAATCCCGCGGGAGGCCGAGCATTTGGCGCTTGATTATGTGCACGATTTTTACACACAGTACAAAGTGTGGTCAAGAGCGGCCGAGAAAGCATCAGCCTTGGCCTTCGAAAGAGCGGCCACCATTGAAAAGCTGCAAGCTGAGTTAACACAAAATGATCGCATCATACAAGCGCTGAGTACTGAGGCCGAATCATCCCGTAAATCAGAGATGGAGGCTCTTACAAAGGCCGATGAAGCTCAAGCGGCCATGGAAAGAATGAAAAGGGAACATTATGTTACGGTGGAAGACATGGGCCACCGGAACACTGTCGTTACCGCCGAGAGGGATGCGGCGTTGAAGGAACTCAATGAGCTCAAAGCTAAACTTGCTGAAATCGCCAAGGAAAGGGATGACGCGAATAAGGCGGCGCAAGAGGCGTGCGAACAGGCCGTAGTGCTTCGCACCGAAAGAGATGCGGCAGTGTGGAAAGTTCAAGCGGTTGAAGCAGAGGTGGAGGAGAAAGTTCAACGCGCGGAGGCCAGGCTAGAGGCCGATATAGAAGATTTGCTTATAACTTATAATGCAAACGTGTTAAAGCATAGGAACCTGGCCTGGCTTCAAGATTATCCGGTCCACCTCCGCAGCGCTTGGGAACGATTGGTTGAGGAAGAGGAGGAAGCGCATCCTGGTGAATCGGTTGATCGATTCGAGCTCGAGAATCGGCTGTTGACCGAGGATGAAAAGAAGGTTCTCCATGATGCTATCATTGCTCATGAGAGGGAGATGATGGGTGGTCATTCCCTGGAAGTCGGAGAGGGTTCAGGCGTTGAGCATCGTGCGGCTGTTACTGAAGTTATCACACCGCCTTCGTCAGTGCCTGTATCTGCGGTCAGTTTGCCACCAGTTCCTGCTTACGACCCGGAGCAACCGCGCTTTTCTCCTATTTATGAGCACACTTCCGAGGCTGTTCTGCCGTCTGCGAGTCAAACTGGGGAAGGTATTTCGAAGTTATCTCAAGTGTTCTCTAAATAAAGAGTTTGTTTTCGAAGAAGTTACTAATAACTTATTGTTTTTTGCTTAGTGACTGGAGTTGCGCCAATTGTCGCGGCTCAAGA
This sequence comes from Allium cepa, assembly GCA_030765085.1. Lineage (NCBI taxonomy): Eukaryota > Viridiplantae > Streptophyta > Magnoliopsida > Asparagales > Amaryllidaceae > Allium > Allium cepa. The sequence continues at coordinate 26,320,842 of CM060943.1, read as the reverse complement.
ATCAAGTCAAAGGGATAAGGCCATCGCCACGGAGACTACGGCTGTAACTGCGGTATTGACCGAGGCGGCACAGGGGAGTGGATTGTCGCTTGAGGAACAAATGGTGAGCGAGCTGCTCGGTGAGCAGGGCGTTTTCTCCACGGACTTACCGTTTATCCTCGTCAGTGATCCCCCGCCGACCTCAAGTTCGTCGATGCAAGCTGCGGATGCCCCCAGCCAAGCCCAAGCATCTCGAGATGAGGAAATTTTGGCTGAAATCAACGCTGAGATAGAAGCTGCGGGGCACAGTGGTAGTGCCGGTGGCAGCACGGCGGCACAGAGTCAAGCGTCTGCTAGGGTAGTGTCGTCGGGTGGCACTATCCCAATTTCCGTCAAAGATCCAGTCCCCCCTACTCCTCCGGCGGGAAGCCTTCCTGCAGATTCGAGCTCCGAGGACATCGATATTATGCCCCCAGCCGAGGAGTCACCGCCGAAGAGGAGGCACTCAAAAAGAATTTCTGTCGCTAGTGATTCCGATGAGGAACCACTAGTAAGAAAGACGAAAAAGAAGAAGAAGTAGTCTGGCTTTACAAGTAGATGTTTTGGTAAATAAGTACTTGTTTCTTTTTTTTTTTAGTAAGCCGTGTATAGATGCAGGTTCGGCTCCTGCTAGTAGGGATTGTTTTTTGGAAGAACTTTTTTGTACGTAAGTTCTTATTTTTAGTTAATTGAAATAGACTTCAGCTTCTTTGCTTCAACTCTTGTTTTATTTGTGCTTAAGTGCTTGCAGTGTCTTGTTTTCGGTCCGAAGTACTTGTGGTGTTTCTACCGTTTAAGTGGAGTTCGTTTTTATTCGCCAAGTCTGAAAATCTTGGTCACAAGTTGTGATTGATGAATGAGTTGAACTTCGGACGTTGTATCACTTCGGTTAGTGATTGACATTTAGCTTTCGTGCCCCCCAGTTTCGGGGAACAGCACTTGTATTTTTGGCAGTTGATCGCACTTGTAGCAAATCTTAAGCACATGTCCGCATTCTGGGGACTTAGGATAATTTGAGATCGATAATCTGTTTTGCACTCCAGGAGTTTGAGAGTTATCGATGTTTGTATTGCGGTTCGCGCTCCGGGAACCTGGAATTGATGTTTACACTCCGCTTCACGCTCTGGGAACTGGGAGTTGATGCTGACATCTTAGTTCGCACTTCGGGAACTTCGAATTGTTGTTTGCACTCCGACTCGCGCTATGGGAATCTGGAGTTAGCACGGATGCTTCGGTTCGCGCTCCGGGAACCTGCAATTTGTGTTTATACTTCAATGCATGCTTTGAGAACTTGGAGTTCGCATTGATGGGCTGGTTCGCACTCCGGGAACCTGGAATAGATGTTTATACTCCGATTCGCACTCTGGGGAGTTGGAGTTAGCCGACATATGGTCAGTCACACCTATTTGAGCTTTTTAGGAATTCGTTCGCACTCCGGGAACGATGGATTTGATGTTTATACTCCAATTCACGCTCTGGGAAGTTGGAGTCCGTTCACACTCTGGGAACGATTTATTGGATGATTATACTCCAATTCACACTCCGGGAAGTTGGAGTCCGTTCGCACTCTGGGAACGAATTATGGAATGTTTATACTCCAATTCACGCTGTGGGAAGTTGGAGTCCGTTCGCACTCTGGGAACGAATTATGGAATGTTTATACTCCAATTCGCGTTCTAGGAAGTTGGAGTCCGTTCGCGCTCTGGGAACGAATTGTTGAATGTTTATACTCCAATTCGCGTTCTAGGAAGTTGGAGTCCGTTCGCGCTCTGGGAACGAATTGTTGAATGTTTATACTCCAATTCACGCTGTGGGAAGTTGGAGTCCGTTCGCACTCTGGGAACGAATTATGGAATGTTTATACTCCAATTCGCGTTCTAGGAAGTTGGAGTCCGTTCGCGCTCTGGGAACGAATTGTTGAATGTTTATACTCCAATTCGCGTTCTAGGAAGTTGGAGTCCGTTCGCGCTCTGGGAACGAATTATTGAATGTTTATACTCCAATTCACGCTGTGGGAAGTTGGAGTCCGTTCGCGCTCTGGGAACGAATTATTGAATGTTTATACTCCAATTCACGCTGTGGGAAGTTGGAGTTATTTGTAGGACTGTCGTGTGTCGGTCCAGTTCAGCCTTTAATGTGTTGGCTTGCCCCCGAGCTGGGGTTTCACTTAGTGAGTGGCCGGTTGTATCACAGTCACTCGCTATTTGAATAAACTCCATTGTTTGATGGAATTTAGCTCTTCGGGTGTCGTGATTGTTGAACGTTGCATTCGATGAATCACAGCCCTAGCTTGAAGAGATAATGTTTTATTGCTGAAATAAGAAAATATGGCAAAGTCAGTGCCTTATTACAGAATCAAATTTCAGAATGTAAATGAAATTGCAAAGTATTTATGGATTCAGTGAGCCTGTCATGTGTGACAGTGACGGATATCTTCGTCGTTCCAGGCTCCTGAGAAAGTAGGTCCGCCACTGATGGCGTTTATCACCAATCTCCCGCGAGGAACATTGGAGTCCTCATGTCTTGGTCGATCGGGTTCATTGTTTTGATTTGATGGACCTGCTTCCCTGGGTTGCGGTGTCCGCACAAACTGTTCGAGCTTCCTTTCTCTGATCAGTTTTTCGACGAGATCTTGTAAGTGACGACACTCGTTCGTAGTGTGCCCGTAGCTTTCATGAAACCTGCAAAACTTTCCTGTTTGGATTTGTCTCTCTGACGACGGTTTTGATGCAGGTTTTTGATACTGGATTGTATTACAGGTTTGTAAGTATAAGTCCTCCAGCGAAGTATTCAAAGGAGTATAATTGTCAAACATCGGATGTTTGCGTGGCGGGCCACGATTTTGATCTTGTTTTTTAATTTGATTCACGCTCTCTCTTCGCCGAGCTTGCTTATTTTTGACGTTCAACTGAACTTTTCCGGAGCTCTCGCCGGATTGTTTGATTGCAACGTTGCTTTGAATTCCTTCTGTACTTGGCTTTGCATCGGTTTGCTTCCTAGACTGTTTCGCATCCTCTCGTCTCAGGAACTGAGCAGCCTTGGCGTGGAAACGGTCCAACGATGCAGGTGGTTTTCCGGCTAACCAATTGCCGAACTCAGAATCGGGGTCGATTCCTTTAGTCAATGCCATAAGGATGGAATTATCGTTCGGATTACTGATCTCCGCGCATGCAGTATGGAATCTCTCTAAGTAGTGTCTGAGTGTCTCTCCGGGAGCTTGAGTGACACTAGACAGAGTGTTGACATCTTTGGGTCTCGCGACATGCATGCGGAATTGCTCAACGAATTTTGTAGCTAATTGGTCGAATGAAGAGATGGATCGAGGTGGCAATCGAGTGAACCACATGGTAGCGATGCCCCCCAAGGATATGGGGAAACTTCGACACTTTACTGCGTCGTCAGCACGGGCAGCAGTCATCGACCATTCATATTTTAGAATATGTTGGTTGGGGTCGGAGTTTCCTTCGTACAAGGGTAGAGTTGGCATTCGGAATCGCCGTGGGGGTTCAGCAGTAAGGACATCGTCCGTAAAAGGAGTGTGACTTCGGGAGACTCCCCAGTCTTCATTCGTGAATCCCTGACTCTCGCGGATCATTTGACGTATCATGGTGGAAAGGTCCGGCATTTGCGCATTCTGTGCGGCTTGTGTCGGAGTACGATTGCGTTCCATGCTTTGGGGTTGGACCGGATATTGTCGACGGTCCAAGCTTTGCCTTCTTGGCACATAGTCTTCTGGGACGTATGGTTCAGGAGTGCGTTCGTCATGACGACGGTTCAGGTCCGACTGAGCTTGAACGTCGACACCTGGTTCCACCGCAACGTCAGTGGTACGGTATTCCGCAGTGTGGTGAGGGATGGCACCTCCTCGGGAGGAGGGTCCGGTTTGGAAACTAGCCGTTGGACCGACTCTCAGTTGTCCAACGGTCAGTGTTGGTTGATCTCCAGCAGTTGGCATGCGATTCTCATCTGGCCGGGGTCGTGGAGGTCGATTGTGATAATCAGAAGATGAAGAACTCTCGCTGGAGGTACGAGACACGTGGTCTCTCTTGGATCTCTTTCGCTTCTGGCGATCCAATTTGTTGATTAGTTCAGCGTTAGCGCGTAGCTGTTCTTCTAGTTGTTGCCGACTCTGGGTCAGCTCTTGGATAAGCGACTGCAACTCTTGTCGGGTAACCGGAGCGGAGGGTTCCGAGTGTGCAGTGGCATCTTGATTAGGCGGAGGTAGAGTTACAGGATTCTGTCGATCCTGTTCTTCTTGATTGACGGCGTTAGAAGTGGTTCTTGTGCTAACCATCTCGAACGTTGGATCCCTTTCCTTAGACTTTTGCAAATCTGAATAGAATGGAAGGAATTTGAATTCAAAGATCTGGATCTCTCTCTTAGATTTATTCAATCCGGTATCGATGACAGATCCAACGAGCAGGAGAAAAGCTGGGTTTTCTCAGTGAAAGCACCAAAGTGTTTGCACCAAAATTGGTCACAACACTCTTCGGGAGTCGTTGAAGAGATAACAATCAATAGTGTGAACTGAATATGAATATTATCTAACAAAAACTCCAATCAACAGTAAAGAAAAATGCGTAGACAAGCGATTTATAGTGGTTCGGCGTGTCGCCTACGTCCACTGTGAAGTTTTTTGATGTTTTATTGATTCTCTTTCAATGGTTACAGGTTGTTACAGCGATCAACAGCAAGTTACAACTGGAAATTCGAAATCAGTAGTCAAATTATGATGGAGATGTCCATCCGGCAGAGTCTGGGCGCTTTAGAGTGAGAAGATCCCGAAGTCCCTTTTCTGTTGGCCCTGGAGCTCTATTTATAGGCGTAGGCTGCTGGTATCTCGGTGAAAACTCGGGAGACCACTTCTGGCACGTGAGGGGGCCCACACGTACGGTCTCGGAAAGTTTGGGCCCACTTTGGCATCGGTTCGAACTCCATTCGAACCGATCAAGAATTCATCCAATCGAGGTGAAATTTGGCGTGGACATTCTTCAACATGTATGCAAACATCTGTGAAAGTTTCATTGCATTTGGATCAGTAGGTTAGGAGATATGTTGGGTTCGAAATAGACATCACGGCAAGGCTGTTTGGTTCGAACCCATGGTCTCGAAACGATGGTTTCGAACCCAGTGTGGCACGCGACTTCGTGGTGACGTGGAGCGCAAGTTTCGAATCGATCCGGACTTCTCTCCGTGTTGACCGCTTCGACTCCATGTATCTCGGCTATTTCGAACCGATGGAAGACACGTGGGTTGACCCAGTGGGTTCGAACATGACCCTGTACTGGGTTCGAAGGCAACACTGTGATGGGTTCGAACATGGAACTGTGTGGGTTCGAACATGACTCCAGGGATGGGTTCGAACGAGGCATATCGACGGATTCGAAGCATGCTTGTTTGGTGGATTCGAAGTCAGGTCGTGGATGGACTCGAAGCGAGACTATCTGTGGATTTACTTGATGGAGTCGAAGGTGGTGGAGTCGAAGATGATGGAGTCGAACCCATGGGGGTTCGAAGGGTTCGAAGTCAATGGTTTCGAGGTGATGGTTTCGAACAGGAGCGCTCCGATGGTTTCGAAGTTGAGGGATTCGAAGGTGATGGTTTCGAACCGTTGACAAATGATGGGTTCGAAACCCAGGCTTTCCCCTTCAAATTGAATCGATCATAACTCGAGCGTATGAACTCGGATTGCCTTGAAATTTGAAATGCTGACTCCTGTGGTCTTTCTTGCCGTGTCCTATCAATCGTAGCTCATTCTGGACTCGGATAAAATTCAGTGATATCCATGGCTAAAGGAAGTACGATCAACCTCTGAGGCGAACTGTCCTTCGTTTTTCGATCAATCTTTTGGTATCGCGGCTTTGCCAAAAAGCGGGATAACAGTATGGCACCCTATGAAGCATTATATGGAAGACCATGTAACTCTCCTACATGTTGGTTGGAAACTGGAGAAAAGTTGATACTTGGGCCAGAGATGATTCGACAGACTTCGGATTGTATAGAGATCATTCGGCAACGAATGAAGGCAGCCCAAGATCGTCAGAAAAGTTATGCAGATAATCGTCGAAAGGATTTGGAATTCGACGTGGGCGATATGGTTTTTGTGAAGATTTCTCCATTGAAGAATGTTATTAGATTTGGGAAGAAAGGGAAATTGACGCCAAGATTTGTTGGACCATTCCCGATTATCGAGCGTATTGGAAAGCTCGCTTATAGATTGGAGTTACCGGAAAAGATGGTGGGTGTGCACAATGTTTTTCATGTATCTTATCTACGGAAGTATGTGCACGACCCAACTACAGTGGTTTCTGCTGATAGCTGTGAAGACTTAGAGGTTGATCCTGTGGTTACGAGACCTCGTAAGCCGCTTCGTATTGTTGAAACCGATACGAAACAGCTTAGGAGGAAGACGATTACGTTGCTCAAGGTACAATGGAGTGATGATGTTAACGACTGTACATGGGAGGAGGAAGAGAGGATGAAGGCAGCTCATCCCGGACTCTTCGAGGTATGGCCCTAAAGTGTCGTGACATCTCATGAATTTGTAACTTGTTCTAAGTCTTAGAATTCTGCATGGTAGGCTAGAATTGGATGCATGGTTTGTTGATTGCTATGGATGATAGGCATGCGGAATAATTTTGATTGTTATTGTTTGCTTGGAATTTCGGGGGCGAAATTCCTAAGGGGGAGAGAATGTAACGACCCGTATTTTACGTGTCGATAGATCGTAGAATTTGCAGGTCGTTAGTGTTGTTTGTGATGTCTCTAGCTTGAGTCGTTTAGAAGTTAACTCGAGTGAAGTGATGAGTCGTGGCCGACTCATAGATAAGTCGTAGACGACTTAAGGGGATGGACCGAGTTAAGGTAGGCAGCGACTCATAGGTTAGGTGTTTAAGTCGTTAGACCGAGACATGGAGTTAACTAGTGACCGACTCATAATGGGTTGCGACTCATAGGAGACCGACTCAAGAAGTTAGGCGACTCATAGAAGATAGTGGGTTGCCGAGTTAAGAGAAGACCGACTCATAGGGTCAACAAGTTATAGGGTTGGCCGACTTAAGTGTTAGCCGACTCATGGGTAGTTGAGTCGGGTGAATAGTTGAGTCGTACAGACGGCTTAGTGTTAGGTCGTGAGTCGGCATCGTAGTTGAGTCGTGTACATGCTGTCGTGTGTGTGTCTGTGTAGAGCTTGAGTCGGTAGGTGTTGAGTCGGCGGAGGCTTATTGAGTCGTGTCTAGGATAAGCTGTTTATAGATTAAGTCGTGAGGCACTGTGTTTGTGTTGAGTCGGCTTAGTGGATGAGTCGTGAGTCGTGTAGTTGGGTTGTATGAAAGATAGGTCGGCCTGTGTTTGAGTCGTGTGTGTTAACCCGTGTGTGTTTGGTTGAGTCGTCATACGACTTAGGAGGTGCGGCAGTGTTATGTTGAGTCGTTGGCTTGAGTCGGAAGGATGTGCAGTTGAGTCGGCTAGGGATAGGTCGTTGGGGTTGTTGAGTCGTAGGTCGCGGGTTTGATGAGTCGGCAACGACTCATGGGGCGACGACTCATGGTGGTTCCAGCCTATAAATAGAGGGGTTCGGCTCACTTTTTGGCACCGGTTTTTGAAGCGACGAAGTGCTGCCATTTTGGGAACTCGACTACAACATTTCTTCATCTTCTTTTCTCCATTCCAATCTAATTCTAACATCCATCCAAGATCGAAGATCGAGATCGAAGATCCAAGTGCCAAAGTTGAAGATCTTCATCCGTTCGAGCTAGAATTCGTCGATTTGAGCGAGATATTGCCGGATCAAACCTTGATCTCCGCTGTCCAGATCTAAAGCGTGTTGTTTTTGGAGTGTTTGGGTGATTTGGTGAGTGGTAGTTATCTCTCACGCGGACCCAAAGGAGTATATTGGAGCGGTGGCTTGTTTATGTGTTTAAGATAGTGTTTTCTCGCATTTTTTCTTAAGTCTGCATGTAGATCCATCACTTTTGGAGATGCTTACTTATGCAAGTTTGTTTAACAAGTATTAGAGACAAAACCCATGTTTTATATTTGATAGATCTATGCTAAAAACCTATGAATCATGCATGTTGGACTTTTGCTCGTTTATTTACGAAATTGCCATTATTATTGATATTGCTTGTTAGATCTTGTTTGAATGCTTGATTGTTTGTATTGATGATTGATTTGGATTGTTTCAAGTTAGCTAATGGTTGATTTGGAACAAGATGGTTCGAGATGATTCAAAAGCTAAGTGGAAAGGCTCTTGAATGGTGGAAGCTGCCTATAGCATATGTAGCGGATGCGAAAGCTCATATGGATGGATTCGATGATGATGGACTTTGCCATGATGTGAGAAGGCAAAGCATGAGATTGAGATGAGACTTTGTTGTGATGCGAGGAGGCAAAGTTTGATGTTGAGATGGGACGGGTCACGATGACGTTCCATGCACGGGCTGCGACGACGTGCAAAGTTATGTTGATAACTCGGTGATGCGATCCGGGTTGGCGATAATGGTTAGCTTGAGAGGCGCTTGAGCTAGTATGGAAGTAGTCGTCGAGGAGGTTGACTAGAAGGCTGAGATCTCATCGTTTTTGAAGGTTCTAGCATGCTCAAAGCAAGAGTACGTTGGAACGGGCTGCGACGACGTTCCAGGCACGGGCTGCGACGACGTGCTAGTACTCTGGGTAGTTGCGAAAATTCCTAGGCACGGGCTGCGACGACGTGCGGAGTTATGGCTAGAACCGGGGTTACCATTAGCCCTTGACAGATGGTCATTCAATTAACGGTGAAATCATGGCAATGATAGCAGTGATAGCCAGAGTCATGGATGTTTGGTTGTATTATCATTCGGCCTCAAGAGTGGTGTTTTCTGGGTGCTTATCTGATCTTGGTTTAGGCCTTGGGTGTTTGTATTTGGAAAGCATCACCCTTGACTCGAGTGATTATTGCTTTACTTTAATTATCTGCTATGTTATGATTGCTTCTCCTTAGTGTGTGTCAAGGGGCTATCACTGTGAGAAGAGGTGGAGTGGGATGGTTTGGTTCCTATTCCTTTTATCCCTTATGCTCTTTTGGTATGTTTGATAGTTAATTTACTGCTCACTAAGACTGTTGTCTGACTCAAGGTTTTATGTCTCCTCTTATTACCTTGGGCTGTTCATCCATGTTGGGATGGGCAGACTAGGTAGCAGGTGGCAGGTGCTGTTCTTGGATCTCTACGTTGATGATGACGAAGACGAGCAGGAGGCTATGCATATTATTTCTTTTATGTACTGGGTATCCGCTGCTGTATGTTGATTGAGTGTCATGTAGTGAGGTCTTGATTTATGGATTTATTGAGATGATTGTATAAAACTGCTATGTTGCTTATATGATGATGTTCTGTTCTATGGAGCTTCACTATATTATATTTCTCTATTGTATTTTATCCATGCGCTGTGAGTTGTACGATAGAGATTCTGCGATTTTATTTTTACCCTGACTATCATCCATGGCTGCCTTGCACACCTTTCAGCGCACTATTCCCTTGTTTTGGTGCGGAAGTCATGGGCGGTCGTCACAGCAGCGATGGTAAATCGTAGACCAGCCACGGGGATCCCGTTTTACAGAAAATATCCACGTGACGAAAAAACGAAGGGTAAAAAACTTCCTTGACCCGATTGAGGTTCGGATAGGATTTTTTGGGTATGAAACTAACCAGTGACGGAAGAAAGCGGTCATAGCTGTAGAACTCACAGATACCTTCGTTTTGACTGGTAATGGCTCCCGTAACTCTAAACGAGCCAAGAGTTATGGCCCTCCGAAGAATCGATATCCACAGGGTGCAACATCTACGGTGCAAGGTGCAACATCCGTCCAAAATGACGAAATAGTGACGTACGACCTTTAGAAATGGGTGCATGGATTTGAAACATTGCAGTACCATGGTGCACCACTCTGCAGCGATGGTAAATAATAGACAAGCCACGGGGATCCCGTTTTACAGAAAAAATCCACGTGACGAAAAACCGAAGGGTAAAAAACTTTCTTGACCCGATTGAGGTTCGGATAGGATTTTTTGGGTATGAAACTAACCAGTGACGGAAGAAAGCTGTCTTAGCTGTAGAACTCACAGATACCTTCGTTTTGACTGGTTATGGCTCCCGTAACTCTAAACGAGCCAAGAGTTATGGCCCTCCGAAGAATCGATATCCACAGGGTGCAACATCTACTGTGCAAGGTGCAACATCCGTCCAAAATGAAGAAACAGTGTCGTACGACCTTTAGAAATGAGTGCATGGATTTGAAACATTGCAGTACCATGGTGCACCACTCTGCAGCGATGGTAAATCGTAGACCAGCCACGGGGATCCCGTTTTACAGAAAAAATCCACGTGACGAAAAAACGAAGGGTAAAAATCTTCCTTGACCCGATTGAGATTCAGATAGGATTTTTTGGGTATGAAACTAACCAGTGACGGAAGAAAGCTGTCATAGATGTAGAACTCACAGATACCTTCGTTTTGACTGCTTATGGCCCCCGTAACTCTAAACGAGCCAAGAGTTATGGCCCTCCGAAGAATCGATATCCACAGGGTGCAACATCTACGGTGCAAGGTGCAACATCCGTCCAAAATGACGAAACAGTGCCGTACGACCTTTATAAATGAGTGCATGGATTTGAAACATTGCAGTACCATGGTGCACCACTCTCCAGCGATGGTAAATCATAGACCAGACACGGGGATCCCGTTTTACAGAAAAAATCCACGTGACGAAAAAACAAAGGGTAAAAAACTTCCTTGACCCGATTGAGGTTCGGATAGGATTTTTTGGGTATGAAACTAACCAGTGACGGAAGAAAGCTATCATAGATGTAGAACTCATAGATACCTTCGTTTTGACTGGTTATGGCTCCCGTAACTCTAAACGAGCCAAGAGTTATGGCCCTCCGAAGAATCGATATCCACAGGGTGCAACATCTACGGTGCAAGGTGCAACATCCGTCCAAAATGACGAAACAGTGCCGTACGACCTTTAGAAATGAGTGCATGGATTTGAAACATTGCAGTACCATGGTGCACCACTCTCCAGCGATGGTAAATCATAGACCAGCCACGGGGATCCCGTTTTACAGAAAAAATCCACATGACGAAAAAACGAAGGGTAAAAAACTTCCTTGACCCGATTGAGGTTCGGATAGGATTTTTTGGGTATGAAACTAACCAGTGACGGAAGAAAGCTGTCATAGATGTAGAACTCACAGATACCTTCGTTTTGACTGGTTATGGCTCCCGTAACTCTAAACGAGCCAAGAGTTATGGCCCTCCGAAGAATCGATATCCACAGGGTGCAACATCTACGGTGCAAGGTGCAACATGCGTCCAAAATGACGAAACAGTGCCGTACGACCTTTAGAAATGAGTGCATGGATTTGAAACATTGCAGTACCATGGTGCACCACTCTCCAGCGATGGTAAATCATAGACCAGCCACGGGGATCCCGTTTTACAGAAAAAATCCACATGACGAAAAAACGAAGGGTAAAAAACTTCCTTGACCCGATTGAGGTTCGGATAGGATTTTTTGGGTATGAAACTAACCAGTGACGGAAGAAAGCTGTCATAGATGTATGGCTCCCGTAACTTTAAACGAGCCAAGAGTTATGGCCCTCCGAAGAATCGATATCCACAGGGTGCAACATCTACGGTGCAAGGTGCAACATCCGTCCAAAATGACGAAACAGTGCCGTACGACCTTTAGAAATGAGTGCATTGATTTGAAACATTGCAGTACCATGGTGCACCACTCTCCAGCGATGGTAAATCATAGACCAGCCACGGGGATCCCGTTTTACAGAAAAAATCCACATGACGAAAAAAGAAGGGTAAAAAACTTCCTTGACCCGATTGAGGTTCGGATAGGATTTTTTGGGTATGAAACTAACCAGTGACGGAAGAAAGCTGTCATAGATGTAGAACTCACAGATACCTTCGTTTTGACTGGTTATGGCTCCCGTAACTCTAAACGAGCCAAGAGTTATGGCCCTCCGAAGAATCGATATCCACAGGGTGCAACATCTACGGTGCAAGGTGCAACATCCATCCAAAATGACGAAACAGTGCCGTACGACCTTTAGAAATGGGTGCATGGATTTGAAACATTGCAGTACCATGGTGCACCACTCTCCAGCGATGGTAAATCATAGACCAGCCACGGGGATCCCGTTTTACAGAAAAAATCCACGTGACGAAAAAACGAAGGGTAAAAAACTTCCTTGACCCGATTGAGGTTCGGATAGGATTTTTTGGGTATGAAACTAACCAGTGACGGAAGAAAGCTGTCATAGCTGTAGAACTCACAGTTACCTTCGTTTTGACTGGTTATGGCTCCCGTAACTCTAAACGAGCCAAGAGTTATGGCCCTCCGAAGAATCGATATCCACAGGGTGCAACATCTACTGTGCAAGGTGCAACATCCGTCCAAAATGAAGAAACAGTGTCGTACGACCTTTAGAAATGAGTGCATGGATTTGAAACATTGCAGTACCATGGTGCACCACTCTGCAGCGATGGTAAATCATAGACCAGCCACGGGGATCCCGTTTTACAGAAAAAATCCACGTGACGAAAAAACGAAGGGTAAAAATCTTCCTTGACCCGATTGAGGTTCGGATAGGATTATTTGGGTATGAAACTAACCAGTGACGGAAGAAAGCTGTCATGATGTAGAACTCACAGATACCTTCGTTTTGACTGGTTATGGCTCCCGTAACTCTGAACGAGCCAAGAGTTATGGCCCTCCGAAGAATCGATATCCACAGGGTGCAACATCTACGGTGCAAGGTGCAACATCCATCCAAAATGACGAAACAGTGCCGTACGACCTTTAGAAATGGGTGCATGGATTTGAAACATTGCAGTACCATGGTGCACCACTCTCCAGCGATGGTAAATCATAGACCAGCCACGGGGATCCCGTTTTCAGAAAAAATCCACGTGACGAAAAAACGAAGGGTAAAAAACTTCCTTGACCCGATTGAGGTTCGGATAGGATTTTTTGGGTATGAAACTAACCAGTGACGGAAGAAAGCTGTCATAGCTGTAGAACTCACAGATACCTTCGTTTTGACTGGTTATGGCTCCCGTAACTCTAAACGAGCCAAGAGTTATGGCCCTCCGAAGAATCGATATCCACAGGGTGCAACATCTACTGTGCAAGGTGCAACATCCGTCCAAAATGAAGAAACAGTGTCGTACGACCTTTAGAAATGAGTGCATGGATTTGAAACATTGCAGTACCATGGTGCACCACTCTGCAGCGATGGTAAATCATAGACCAGCCACGGGGATCCCGTTTTACAGAAAAAATCCACGTGACGAAAAAACGAAGGGTAAAAATCTTCCTTGACCCGATTGAGGTTCGGATAGGATTTTTTGGGTATGAAACTAACCAGTGACGAAAGAAAGCTGTTATAGATGTAGAACTCACAGATACCTTCGTTTTGACTTGTTATGGCTCCCGTAACTCTAAACGAGCCAAGAGTTATGGCCCTCCGAAGAATCGATATCCACAGGGTGCAACATCTACGGTGCAAGGTGCAACATCCGTCCAAAATGACGAAACAGTGCCGTACGACCTTTAGAAATGAGTGCATGGATTTGAAACATTGCAGTACCATGGTGCACCACTCTCCAGCGATGGTAAATCATAGACCAGCCACGGGGATCCCCTTTTACAGAAAAAATCCACATGACGAAAAAATGAAGGGTAAAAAACTTCCTTGACCCGATCGAGGTTCGGATAGGATTTTTTGGGTATGAAACAAACTAGCGACGGAAGAAAGCTGTCATAGATGTAGAACTCACAGATACCTTCGTTTTGACTGGTTATGGCTCCCATAACTTTAAACGAGCCAAGAGTTATGGCCCTCCGAAGAATCGATATCCACAGGGTGCAACATCTATGGTGCAAGGTGCAACATCCGTCTAAAATGACGAAACAGTGCCGTACGACCTTTAGAAATGGGTGCATAGATTTGAAACATTGCAGTACCATGGTGCACCACTCTCCAGCGATGGTAAATCATAGACCAGGCACGGGGATCCCGTTTTACAGAAAAAATCAACGTGACGAAAAAACGAAGGGTAAAAATCTTCCTTGACCCGATTGAGGTTCGGATAGGATTTTTTGGGTATGAAACTAACCAGTGATGGAAGAAAGCTGTCATAGATGTAGAACTCACATATACCTTCGTTTTGACTGGTTATGGCTCCCATAACTCTAAACGAGCCAAGAGTTATGGCCCTCCGAAGAATCGATATCCACAGGGTGCAACATCTACGGTGCAAGGTGCAACATCCGTCCAAAATGACGAAACAGTGCCGTACGACCTTTATAAATGGGTGCATGGATTTGAAACATTGCAGTACCATGGTGCACCACTCTCCAGCGATGGTAAATCATAGACCAGCCACGGGGATCCCGTTTTACAGAAAAAATCCACGTGACGAAAAAACGAAGGGTAAAAATCTTCCTTGACCCGATTGAGGTTCGGATAGGATTTTTTGGGTATGAAACTAACCAGTGACGGAAGAAAGCTGTTATAGCTGTAGAACTCACAGATACCTTCGTTTTGACTGGTTATGGCTCCCGTAACTCTAAACGAGCCAAGAGTTATGGCCCTCCGAAGAATCGATATCCACAGGGTGCAACATCTACGGTGCAAGGTGCAACATCCGTCCAAAATGACGAAACAGTGCCGTACGACCTTTAGAAATGGGTGCATAGATTTGAAACATTGCAGTACCATGGTGCACCACTCTCCAGCGATGGTAAATCATAGACCAGCCACGGGGATCCCGTTTTACAGAAAAAATCCACGTGACGAAAAAACGAAGGGTAAAAATCTTCCTTGACCCGATTGAGAATCGGATAGGATTTTTTGGGTATGAAACTAACCAGTGACGGAAGAAAGCTGTCATAGACGTAGAACTCACAGATACCTTCGTTTTGACTGGTTATGGCTCCCGTAACTCTAAACGAGCCAAGAGTTATGGCCCTCCGAAGAATCGATATCCACAGGGTGCAACATCTACGGTGCAAGGTGCAACATCCGTCCAAAATGACGAAACAGTGCCGTACGACCTTTAGAAATGAGTGCATGGATTTGAAACATTGCAGTACCATGGTGCACCACTCTCCAGCGATGGTAAATCATAGACCAGCCACGGGGATACCGTTTTACAGAAAAAATCCACATGACGAAAAAACGAAGGGTAAAAAACTTCCTTGACCCGATTGAGGTTCGGATAGGATTTTTTGGGTATGAAACTAACCAGTGACGGAAGAAAGCTGTCATAGATGTAGAACTCACAGATACCTTCGTTTTGACTGGTTATGGCTCCCGTAACTCTAAACGAGCCAAGAGTTATGGCCCTCCGAAGAATCGATATCCACAGGGTGCAACATCTACGGTGCAAGGTGCAACATCCGTCCAAAATGACGAAACAGTGCCATACGACCTTTAGAAATGGGTGCATAGATTTGAAACATTGCAGTACCATGGTGCACCACTCTCCAGCGATGGTAAATCATAGACCAGCCACGGGGATCCCGTTTTACAGAAAAAATCCACGTGACGAAAAAACGAAGGGTAAAAATCTTCCTTGACCCGATTGAGGTTCGGATAGGATTATTTGGGTATGAAACTAACCAGTGACGGAAGAAAGCTGTCATGATGTAGAACTCACAGATACCTTCGTTTTGACTGGTTATGGCTCCCATAACTCTAAACGAGCCAAGAGTTATGGCCCTCCGAAGAATCGATATCCACAGGGTGCAACATCTACGGTGCAAGGTGCAACATCCGTCCAAAATGACGAAACAGTGCCGTACGACCTTTAGAAATGAGTGCATGGATTTGAAACATTGCAGTACCATGGTGCACCACTCTCCAGCGATGGTAAATCATAGACCAGCCACGGGGATTCCGTTTTACAGAAAAAATCCACGTGACGAAAAAACGAAGGGTAAAAAACTTCCTTGACCCGATTGAGGTTCGGATAGGGTTTTTTGGGTATGAAACTAACCAGTGACGGAAGAAAGCTGTCATAGATGTAGAACTCACAGATACCTTCGTTTTGACTGGTTATGGCTCCCGTAACTCTAAACGAGCCAAGAGTTATGGCCCTCCGAAGAATCGATATCCACAGGGTGCAACTTCTACGGTGCAAGGTGCAACATCCGTCCAAAATGACGAAACAGTGTCGTACGACCTTTAGAAATGGGTGCATGGATTTGAAACATTGCAGTACCATGGTGCACCACTCTCCAGTGATGGTAAATCATAGACCAGCCACGGGGATCCCGTTTTACAGAAAAAATCCACGTGACGAAAAAACAAAGGGTAAAAAACTTCCTTGACCCGATTGAGGTTCGGATAGGATTTTTTGGGTATGAAACTAACCAGTGACGGAAGAAAGCTGTGATAGATGTAGAACTCACAGATACCTTCGTTTTGACTGGTTATGGCTCCCGTAACTCTAAACGAGCCAAGAGTTATGGCCCTCCGAAGAATCGATATCCACAGGGTGCAACATCTACGGTGCAAGGTGCAACATCCGTCCAAAATGACGAGACAGTGCCGTACGACCTTTAGAAATGAGTGCATGGATTTGAAACATTGCTGTACCATGGTGCACCACTCTCCAGCGATGGTAAATCATAGACCAGCCACGGGGATCCCGTTTTACAGAAAAAATCCACGTGACGAAAAAACGAAGTGTAAAAAACTTCCTTGACCCGATTGAGGTTCGGATAGGATTTTTTGGGTATGAAACTAACCAGTGACGGAAGAAAGCTGTTATAGCTGTAGAACTCACAGATACCTTCGTTTTGACTGGTTATGGCTCCCGTAACTCTAAACGAGCCAAGAGTTATGGCCCTCCGAAGAATCGATATCCACAGGGTGCAACATCTACGGTGCAAGGTGCAACATCCGTCCAAAATGACGAAACAGTGCCATACGACCTTTAGAAATGGGTGCATAGATTTGAAACATTGCAGTACCATGGTGCACCACTCTCCAGCGATGGTAAATCATAGACAAGCCACGGGGATCCCGTTTTACAGAAAAAATCCACATGACGAAAAAACGAAGGGTAAAAAACTTCCTTGACCCGATTGAGGTTCGGATAGGATTTTTTGGGTATGAAACTAACCAGTGACGGAAGAAAGCTGTCATAGAAGTAGAACTCACAGATACCTTCGTTTTGACTGGTTATGGCTCCCGTAACTCTAAACGAGCCAAGAGTTATGGCCCTCCGAAGAATCGATATCCACAGGGTGCAACATCTACGGTGCAAGGTGCAACATCCGTCCAAAATGACGAAACAGTGTCGTACGACCTTTAGAAATGAGTGCATGGATTTGAAACATTGCAGTACTATGGTGCACCACTCTCCAGCGATGGTTAATCATAGGCCAGCCACGGGGATCCCGTTTTACAGAAAAAATCCACGTGACGAAAAAACGAAGGGTAAAAAACTTCCTTGACCCGATTGAGGTTCGGATAGGATTTTTTGGGTATGAAACTAACCAGTGACGGAAGAAAGCTGTCATAGATGTAGAACTCACAGATACCTTCGTTTTGACTGGTTATGGCTCCCGTAACTCTAAACGAGCCAAGAGTTATGGCCCTCCGAAGAATCGATATCCACAGGGTGCAACATCTACGGTGCAAGGTGCAACATCCGTCCAAAATGACGAAACAGTGCCGTACGACCTTTAGAAATGAGTGCATGGATTTGAAACATTGCAGTACCATGGTGCACCACTCTCCAGCGATGGTAAATCATAGACCAGCCACGGGGATCCCGTTTTACAGAAAAAATCCACGTGACGAAAAAACGAAGGGTGAAAAACTTCCTTGACCCGATTGAGGTTCGGATAGGATTTTTTTGGTATGAAACTAACCAGTGACGGAAGAAAGCTGTGATAGATGTAGAACTCACAGATACCTTCGTTTTGACTGGTTATGGCTCCCGTAACTCTAAACGAGCCAAGAGTTATGGCCCTCCGAAGAATCGATATCCACAGGGTGCAACATCTACGGTGCAAGGTGCAACATCCGTCCAAAATGGCGAAACAGTGCCGTACGACCTTTAGAAATGGGTGCATGGATTTGAAACATTGCAGTACCATGGTGCACCACTCTCCAGCGATGGTAAATCATAGACCAGCCACGGGGATCCCGTTTTACAGAAAAAATCCACGTGACGAAAAAACGAAGTGTAAAAAACTTCATTGACCCGATTGAGGTTCGGATAGGATTTTTTGGGTATGAAACTAACCAGTGATGGAAGAAAGCTGTCATAGCTGTAGAACTCACAGATACCTTCGTTTTGACTGGTTATGGCTCCCGTAACTCTAAAGGAGCCAAGAGTTATGGCCCTCCGAAGAATCGATATCCGCAGGGTGCAACATCTACGGTGCAAGGTGCAACATCCGTCCAAAATGACGAAACAGTGCCGTACGACCTTTAGAAATGGGTGCATGGATTTGAAACATTGCAGTACCATGGTGCACCACTCTCCAGCGATGGTAAATCGTAGACCAGCCACGGGGATCCCGTTTCACAGGAAAAAACCACGTGACGAAAAAACGAAGGGTAAAAAACTTCCTTGACCCGATTGAGTTTCGGATAGGATTTTTTGGATATGAAACTAACCAGTGAAGGAAGAAAGCTGTCATAGCTGTAGAACTCATAGATACCTTCGTTTTGACTGGTTATGGCTCCCGTAACTCTAAACGAGCCAAGAGTTATGGCCCTCCGAAGAATCGATATCCACAGGGTGCAACTTCTACGGTGCAAGGTGCAACATCCGTCCAAAATGACGAAACAGTGCCGTACGACCTTTAGAAATGGGTGCATGGATTTGAAACATTGCATTACCATGGTGCACCACTCTCCAGCGATGGTAAATCGTAGACCAGCCACGGGGATCCCGTTTCACAGGAAAAAACCACGTGACGAAAAAACGAAGGGTAAAAAACTTCCTTGACCCGATTGAGTTTCGGATAGGATTTTTTGGGTATGAAACTAACCAGTGACGGAAGAAAGCTGTCATAGCTGTAGAACTCATAGATACCTTCGTTTTGACTGGTTATGGCTCCCGTAACTCTAAACGAGCCAAGAGTTATGGCCTTCCGAAGAATCGATATCCACAGGGTGCAACATCTACGGTGCAAGGTGCAACATCCGTCCAAAATGACGAAACAATGCCGTACGACCTTTAGAAATGAGTGCATGGATTTGAAACATTGCAGCACCATGGTGCACCACTCTCCAGCGATGGTAAATCATAGACCAGCCACGGGGATCCCGTTTTACAGAAAAAATCCACGTGACGGAAAAACGAAGGGTAAAAAACTTCCTTGACCCGATTGAGGTTCGGATAGGATTTTTTTTGTATGAAACTAACCAGTGATCGCTGAAAGCTATCATAGCTGTAGAACTCACAGATACCTTCGTTTTGACTGGTTATGGCTCCCGTAACTCTAAACGAGCAAAGAGTTATGGCCTTCCGAAGAATCGATATCCACAGGGTGCAACATGTACGGTGCAAGGTGCAACATCCGTCCAAAATGACGAAACGGTGCCGTACGACCTTTAGAAATGAGTGCATGGATTTGAAACATTGCAGTACCATGGTGCATCACTCTCCAGCGATGGTAAATCATAGACCAGCCACGGGGATCCCGTTTTACAGAAAAAATCCACATGTCGAAAAAACGAAGGGTAAAAAACTTCCTTGACCCGATTGAGGTTCGGATAGAATTTTTTGGGTATGAAACTAACCAGTGCCGGCTGAAAGCGGTCATAGCTGTAGAACTCACAAATACCTTCGTTTTGACTGGTTATGGCTCCCGTAACTCTAAACGAGCCAAGAGTTATGGCCCTCCGAAGAATCGATATCCACATGGTGCAACATCTACGGTGCAAGGTGCAACATCCGTCCAAAATGACGAAACAGTGCCGTACGACCTTTAGAAATGAGTGCATGGATTTGAAACATTGCAGTACCATGGTGCACCACTCTCCTGTGATGGTAAACCATAGACCAGCCACGGGGATCCCGTTTTACAGAAAAAATCCACGTGACGAAAAAACGAAGGGTAAAAAATTTCCTTGACCCGATTGAGGTTCGGATAGGATTTTTTGGGTATGAAACTAACCAGTGACGGCTGAAAGCTGTCATAGCTGTAGAACTCACAGATACCTTCGTTTTGACTGGTTATGGCTCCCTTAACTCTAAACGAGCCAAGAATTATGGCCCTCCGAAGAATCGATACGCACTGGGTGCAACACCTACGGTGCAAGGTGCAACATCCGTCCAAAATGACGAAACAGTGCCGTACGACCTTTTGAAATGAGTGCATGGATTTGAAACATTGCAGTACCATGGTGCACCACTCTCCAGCGATGGTAAATCATAGACCAGCCACGGGGATCCCGTTTTACAGAAAAAATCCACGTGACGAAAAAACGAAGGGTAAAAAACTTCCTTTACCCGATTGTGGTTCGGATAGGATTTTTTGGGTATGAAACTAAACAGTGACGGCTGAAAGCCGTCATAGCTCTAGAACTCACAGATACCTTCGTTTTGACTGGTTATGGCTCCCGTAACTCTAAACGAGCCAAGAGTTATGGCCCTCCGAAGAATCGATATCCACAGGGTGCAACATCTACGGTGCAAGGTGCAACATCCGTCCAAAATGACGAAACAGTGCCGTACGACCTTTATAAATGAGTGCATGGATTTGAAACATTGCAGTACCGTGGTACACCACTCTCCAGCAATGGTAAATCATAGACCAGCCACGGGGATCCCGTTTTACAGAAAAAATCCACGTGACGAAAAAATGAAGGGTAAAAAACTTCCATGACCCGATTGAGGTTCGGATAGGATTTTTGGGTATGAAACTAAACAGTGACTGCTGAAAGCTGTCATAGCTCTAGAACTCACAGATACCTTCGTTTTGACTGGTTATGGCTCCCGTAACTCTAAACGAGCCAAGAGTTATGGCCCTCCAAAGAATCGATATCCACAGGGTGCAACATCTACGGTGCAACGTGCAACATCCGTCCAAAATGACGAAACAGTGCCGTACGACCTTTAGAAATGAGTGCATGGATTTGAAACATTGCAGTACCATGGTGCATCACTCTCCAGCGATGGTAAATCATAGACCAGCCACGGAGATCCCGTTTTACAGAAAAAATCCACGTGACGGAAAAAAGGAAGGGTAAAAAACTTCCATGACCCGATCGAGGTTCGGATAGGATTTTTGGGTATGAAACTAACCAGTGACGGCTAAAAGTGGTCATAGCTATAGAACTCACAGATACCTTCGTTTTGACTGGTTATGGCTCCCGTAACTCTAAACGAGCCAAGAGTAATGGCCCTCCGAAGAATCGATATCCACAGGGTGCAACATCTACGGTGCAAGGTGCAACATCCGTCCAAAATGACGAAACAGTGCCGTACGACCTTTAGAAATGAGTGTATGGATTTGAAACATTGCAGTACCATGGTGCACCACTCTCCAGCGATGGTAATCATAGACCAGCCAAGGGGATCCCATTTTACAGAAAAAATCCACGTGACGAAAAAACGAAGGGTAAAAAACTTCCTTGACCCGATTGAGGTTCGGATAGGAATTTTTGGGTATGAAACTAACCAGTGACGGAAGAAATCTATCATAGCTGTAGAACTCATAGATACCTTCTTTTTGACTGGTTATGGCTCCCGTAACTCTAAACGAGCCAAGAGTTATGGCCCTCCGAAGAATCGATATCCACAGGGTGCAACATCTACGGTGCAAGGTGCAACATCCGTCCAAAATGACGAAACATTGCCGTACGACCTTTAGAAATGAGTGCATGGATTTGAAACATTGCAGTACTATGGTGCACCACTCTCCAGCGATGGTAAATCATAGACCAGCCACGGGGATCCCGTTTTACAGAAAAAATCCACGTGACGAAAAAACGAAGGGTAAAAAACTTCCTTGACCCGATTGAGGTTCGGATAGGATTTTTGGGTATGAAACTAACCAGTGATGGAAGAAAGTTGTCTTAGCTGTAGAACTCACAGATACCTACGTTTTGACTGGTTATGGCTCCCGTAACTCTAAACGAGCCAAGAGTAATGGCCCTCCGAAGAATCGATATCCACAGGGTGCAACATCTACGGTGCAAGGTGCAACATTCGTCCAAAATGACGAAACAGTGTCGTACGACCTTTAGAAATGAGTGCATGGATTTGAAACATTGCAGTACTATGGTGCACCTCTCTCCAGCGATGGTTAATCATAGACCAGCCACGGCGATCCCGTTTTACAGAAAAAATCCACGTGACGAAAAAACGAAGGGTAAAAAACTTCATTGACCCGATTGAGGTTCGGATAGGATTTTTTGGGTATGAAACTAACCAGTGACGGCTGAAAGCGGTCATAGCTCTAGAACTCACAGATACCTTCGTTTTGACTAGTTATACCTCCCGTAACTCTGAACGAGCCAAGAGTTATGGCCCTCCGAAGAATCGATATCCACAGGGTGCAACATCTACGGTGCAAGGTGCAACATCCGTCCAAAATGACGAAACAGTGCCGTACGACCTTTAGAAATGAGTGCATGGATTTGAAACATTGCAGTACCATGGTGCACCACTCTCCAGCGATGGTAAATCATAGACCAGCCACGGTGATCCCATTTTACAGAAAAAATCCACGTGACGAAAAAACGACGGGTAAAAAACTTCGTTGACCCGATCGAGGTTCGGATAGGATTTTTTGGGTATGAAACTAAACAGCGACGGAAGAAAGCTGTCATAGGTGTAGAACTCACAGATACCTTCGTTTTGACTAGTTATGGCTCCCGTAACTCTAAACGAGCCAAGAGTTATGGCCCTCCGAAGAATCGATATCCACAGGGTGCAACATCTACGGTGCATGGTGCAACATCCGTCCAAAATGACGAAACAGTGACGTACGACCTTTAGAAATGAGTGCATGGATTTGAAACATTGCAGTACCATGGTGCACCACTCCCCAGCGATGGTAAATCATAGATTGGCCACGGGGATCCCGTTTTACAGAAAAAATCCACGTGACGAAAAAACGAAGGGTAAAAAACTTCATTGACCCGATTGAGGTTCGGATAGGATTTTTTGGGTATGAAACTAACCAGTGATGGAAGAAAGCTGTCATAGCTGTAGAACTCATAGATACCTTCGTTTTGACTGGTTATGGCTCCCGTAACTCTAATCGAGCCAAGAGTTATGGCCCTCCGAAGAATCGATATCCACAGGGTGCAACATCTACGGTGCAAGGTGCAACATCCGTCCAAAATGACGAGACAGTGCCGTACGACCTTTAGAAATGAGTGCATGGATTTGAAACATTGCAGTACCATGGTGTACCACTCTCCAGCGATGGTAAATCATAGACCAGCCACGGGGATCCCGTTTTACAGAAAAAATCCACGTGACGAAAAAACGAAGGGTAAAAAAGTTCCTTGACCCGATTGAGGTTCGGATAGGATTTTTTGGGTACGAATCTAACCATTGACGGTTGAAAGCTGTCATAGCTGTAGAACTCACAGATACCTTCGTTTTTACTGTTTATGGCTCCTGTAACTCTAAACGAGTCAAGAGTTATGGCCCTCTGAAGAATCGATATCCACAGGGTGCAACATCTACGGTGCAAGGTGCAACATCCGTCCAAAATGACGAAACAGTGCCATACGACCTTTAGAAATGAGTGCATGGATTTGAAACATTGCAGTACCATGGTGCACCACTCTCAAGCGATGGTAAATCATAGACCAGCCACGGGGATCCCGTTTTACAGAAAAAATCCACATGACGAAAAAACAAAGGGTAAAAAACTTCCTTGACCCGATTGAGGTTCGGATAGGATTTTTTGGGTATGAAACTAACCAGTTACGGCTGAAAGCTGTCATAGCTCTAGAACTCACTGATACCTTCGTTTTGACTGGTTATGGCTCCCGTAACTCTAAACGAGCCAAGAGTTATGGCCCTCCGAAGAATCGATATCCACAGGGTGCAACATCTACGGTGCAAGGTGCAACATCCGTCCAAAATGACGAAACAGTGTCGTACGACCTTTAGAAATGAGTGCATGGATTTGAAACATTGCAGTACCATGGTGCACCACTCTCCAGCGATGGTAAATCATAGACCAGCCACGGGGATCCCGTTTTACATAAAAAATCCACGTGACGAAAAAACGAAGGGTAAAAAACTTCCTTGACCCGATTGAGGTTCGGATAGGATTTTTTGGGTATGAAACTAACCAGTGACGGCTGAAAGCGGTCATAGCTGTAGAACTCACAGATACCTTCGTTTTGACTGGTTATGGCTCCCGTAACTCTAAACGAGCCAAGAGTTATGGCCTTCCGAAGAATCGATATCCACAGGGTGCAACATCTACGGTGCAAGGTGCAACATCCGTCCAAAATGACGAAACAGTGCTGTACGACCTTTAGAAATGCGTGCATGGATTTGAAACATTGCAGCACCATGGTGCACCACTCTCCAGCGATGGTAAATCATAGATCAGCCACAGGGATCCCGTTTTACAGAAAAAATCCACGTGACGAAAAAACGAAGGGTAAAAAACTTCTTTGACCCGATTGAGGTTCGGATAGGATTTTTTTTGTATGAAACTAACCAGTGATCGCTGAAAGCTATCATAGCTGTAGAACTCACAGATACCTTCGTTTTGACTCTCCCGTAACTCTAAACGAGCAAAGAGTTATGGCCCTCCGAAGAATCGATATCCACAGGGTGCAACATGTACGGTGCAAGGTGCAACATCCGTCCAAAATGACGAAACGGTGCCGTACGACCTTTAGAAATGAGTGCATGGATTTGAAACATTGCAGTACCATGGTGCATCACTCTCCAGCGATGGTAAATCATAGACCAGCCACGGGGATCCCGTTTTACAGAAAAAATCCACATGTCGAAAAAACGAAGGGTAAAAAACTTCCTTGACCCGATTGAGGTTCGGATAGAATTTTTTGGGTATGAAACTAACCAGTGCCGGCTGAAAGCGGTCATAGCTGTAGAACTCACAAATACCTTCGTTTTGACTGGTTATGGCTACCGTAACTCTAAACGAGCCAAGAGTTATGGCCCTCCGAAGAATCGATATCCACAGGGTGCAACATCTACGGTGCAAGGTGCAACATCCGTCCAAAATGACGAAACAGTGCCGTACGACCTTTAGAAATGAGTGCATGGATTTGAAACATTGCAGTACCATGATGCACCACTCTCCTGTGATGGTAAATCATAGACCAGCCACGGGGATCCCGTTTTACAGAAAAAATCCGCGTGACGAAAAAACGAAGGGTAAAAAACTTCCTTGACCCGATTGAGGTTCGGATAGGATTTTTTGGGTATGAAACTAACCAGTGACGGCCGAAAGCTGTCATAGCTGTAGAACTCACAGATACCTTTGTTTTGACTGGTTATGGCTCCCGTAACTCTAAACGAGCCAAGAATTATGGCCCTCCGAAGAATCGATACGCACTGGGTGCAACACCTACGGTGCAAGGTGCAACATCCGTCCAAAATGACGAAACAGTGCCGTACGACCTTTTGAAATGAGTGCATGGATTTGAAACATTGCAGTACCATGGTGCACAACTCTCCAGTGCTGGTAAATCATAGACCAGCCACGGGGATCCCGTTTTACAGAAAAAATCCACGTGACGAAAAAACAAAGGGTAAAAAACTTCCTTAACCCGATTGAGGTTCGGATAGGATTTTTTGGGTATGAAACTAACCAGTGACGGCTGAAAGCCGTCATAGCTGTAGATCTCACAGATACCTTCGTTTTGATAGGTTATGGCTCCCGTAACTCTAAACGAGCCATGAGTTATGACCCTCCGAAGAATCGATATCCACAGGGTGCAACACCTACGGTGCAAGGTGCAACATCCATCCAAAATGACGAAACAGTGCCGTACGACCTTTTGAAATGAGTGCATGGATTTGAAACATTGCAGTACCATGGTGCACCACTCTCCAGTGATGGTAAATCATAGACCAGCCACGGGGATCCCGTTTTACAGAAAAAATCCACGTGACGAAAAAACGAAGGGTAAAAAACTTCCTTCACCCGATTGAGGTTCGGATAGGATTTTTTGGGTATGAAACTAACCAGTGACGGCTGAAAGCCATCATAGCTGTAGAACTCACAGATACCTTCGTTTGGACTGGTTATGGCTCCCGTAACTCTAAACGAGCCAAGAGTTATGGCCCTCCGAAGAATCGATATCCACAGGGTGCAACATCTGCGGTGCAAGGTGCAACACCCGTCCAAAATGACGAAACAGTGCCGTACGACCTTTAGAATTGAGTGCATGGATTTGAAACATTGCAGTACCATGGTGCATCACTCTTCAGCGATGGTAAATCATAGACCAGCCACGGGGATCCCGTTTTACAGAAAAAATCCACGTGACGTAAAAACGAAGGGTAAAAAACTTCCTTGACCCGATTGAGGTTCGGATAGGATTTTTTGGATATGACACTAACCAGTGACGGCTGAAAGCCGTCATAGCTGTAGAACTCACAGATACCTTCGTTTTGACTGGTTGTGGCTCCCGTAACTCTAAACGAGCCAAGAGTTATGCCCCTCCCAAGAATCGATATCCACAGGGTGCAACATCAACGGTGCAAGGTGCAACATCCGTCCAAAATGACGAAACAGTGCCGTACGACCTTTAGAAATGAGTGCATGGATTTGAAACATTGCAGTACCATGGTGCACCACTCTCCAGCGATGGTAAATCATAGACCAGCCACGGGGATCCCGTTTTACAGAAAAAATCCACGTGACGAAAAAACGAAGGGTAAAAAACTTCCTTGACCCGATTGAGGTTCGGATAGGATTTTTTGGGTATGAAACTAACCAGTGACGGCTGAAAGCCATCATAGCTGTAGAACTCACAGATACCTTCGTTTTGACTGGTTATGGCTCCCGTAACTCTAAACGAGCCAAGAGTTATAGCCCTCCGAAGAATCGATATCCACAGGGTGCAACACCTACGGTGCAAAGTGCAACATCGGTCCAAAATGACGAAACAGTGCCGTACGACCTTCTGAAATGCGTGCATGGATTTGAAACATTGCAGTACCATGGTGCACCACTCTCCAGTGATGGTAAATCATAGACCAGCCACGGTGATCCCGTTTTACAGAAAAAATCCACGTGACGAAAAAACGAAGGGTAAAAAACTATCTTGACCCGATTGAGGTTCGGATAGGATTTTTTGGGTATGAAACTAACCAGAGACGGCCGCAAGCCGTCATAGCTTTAGAACTCACAGATACCTTCGTTTTGACTGGTTATGGCTTCCGTAACTCAAAACGAGCCAAGAGTTATGGCCCTCCGAAGATTCGATATCCACAGGGTGCAACAACTGCGGTGCAAGGTGCAACATCCGTCCAAAATGACGAAACAGTGTCGTACGACCTTTTGAAATGAGTGCATGGATTTGAAACATTGCAGTACCATGGTGCACCACTCTCCAGTGATGGTAGATCATAGACCAGCCACGGGGATCCCGTTTTACAGAAAAAATCCACGTGACGAAAAAAACGAAGGGTAAAAAACTTCCTTGACCCGATTGAGGTTCGGATAGGATTTTTTGGGTATGAAACTAACCAATGACGGCTGAAAGCCATCATAGCTGTAGAACGCACAGATACCTTCGTTTTGACTGGTCTTGGCTCCCGTAACTCTAAACGAGCCAAGAGTTATGGCCCTCCGAAGAATCGATATCCACAGGGTGCAACATCTACGGTGCAAGGTGCAACATCCGTCCAAAATGACGAAACAGTGCCGTACGACCTTTAGAAACAAGTGCATGGATTTGAAACATTGCAGTACCATGGTGCACCACTCTCCAGCGTTGGTAAATCATAGACCAGCCACGGGGATCCCGTTTTACAGAAAAAATCCATGTGACGAAAAAACGAAGGGTAAAAAACTTCCTTGACCCGATTGAGGTTCGGATAGGATTTTTTGGGTATGAAACTAACCAGTGACGGCTGAAGCCGTCATAGCTGTAGAACTCACAGATACCTTCGTTTTCACTGGTTAAGGCTCCCGTAACTCTAAACGAGCCAAGAGTTATAGCCCTCTGAAGAATCCATATCCACAGGGTGCAACACCTACGGTGCAAGGTGCAACATCGGTCCAAAATGACGAAACAGTGCCGTACGACCTTCTGAAATGAGTGCATGGATTTGAAACATTGCAGTACCATGGTGCACCACTCTCCAGTGATGGTAAATCATAGACCAGCCACGGGGATCCCGTTTTACAGAAAAAATCTACGTGACGAAAAAACGAAGGGTAAAAAACTATCTTGACCCGATTGAGGTTCGGATAGGATTTTTTGGGTATGAAACTAACCAGAGACGGCTGCAAGCCGTCATAGCTGTACAACTCACAGATACCTTCGTTTTGACTGGTTATGGCTTCCGTAACTCTAAACGAGCCAAGAGTTATGGCCCTCCGAAGAATCGATATCCACAGGGTGCAACACCTCCGGTGCAAGGTGCAACATCCATCCAAAATGACGAAACAGTGTCGTACGACCTTTTGAAATGAGTGCATGGATTTGAAACATTGCAGTACCATGGTGCACCACTCTCCAGTGATGGTAAATCATAGACCAGCCACGGGGATCCCGTTTTACAGAAAAAATCCACGTGACGAAAAAAACGAAGGGTAAAAAACTTTCTTGACCCGATTGAGGTTCGGATAGGATTTTTTGGGTATTGTTATCCCATTTTTTGGTCAAAACTGGAATATCGACAAATTAGCAAGGAATAATGGATGCCGGGATTGAAAATCGATTGGAAGCAAGGCAAGAGTTCGTTCGACACTACACTCCCCGAGTTCATCCGGTAGTAAGTGTCATCCGGTACTTGAAGCTCCTCAGTTCATTCGGCATTCTCATATGTGAAGCCTCATTCGGCAATGCAAGACCAAGTCCATCCGGCTAGCCTCCCTCTCATTCGGCCTTGGTTCATCCGGCATGGGCTCATTCGGCCCTCTATATTCGGCACTCCTAAGTATCCTTTGGCATCCCTCTACCCTTCCTACCGAATCAGCTACTACAACCTCCTTTCCATCAAAGCCAACACCCTACCGGACCAGACACCACCGAGCCAACCACATACCTCACCACCGAATGAACCTCCATCCCACTCCATCACCGGTCCAAGCTCCATACCGAATGAAGGCTCGCCGAACCAGAATTGCCAGTCCGGATTGCTTCAGCCCGGGCCCACCAGCAGCTATATACATCCAAGACCCCTGCCCCCTACCTCACTCTATAAATAGAGGGGCAGGGGTACAACAATGGGGGACAAGTTTGAGAGCTCAAACCGGGAAGGAACTTTCAAACAACTTTCATACACTTGTACTACAAGCTTTGTACTTGTAATCGGATCGGAAAAGGAGAATAACATATAAAGTGGACGTAGGCACATTCTGGCCGAACCACTATAAATCTGTGTGTCTTTTACAGTTTAGTCCCTGCTTTTTACGCATTTGCATAAACCACCTAAATCACTACGAACAACATGAAATCAACTAAATCATACGACTTGGAGTTTTTTGCCCATCTTTTGTGCAAACGTATTTGAGTTATTTGCTGAGATCTGTGATTTGTGTTTGAATATCGCTGACTTATATTCATACACTGGTGCTTTCACGGTATTGGGTGTTTGTGGCCATTTTTTACGCAAACATTTTGGTGCTTTCACTGAGAAGAACCAGCTCCCGCTACATCGGATAGAGGTTTAGATTTGGAAGACGATGACTAGGCAAAACAGTAGAAGGCTAAGGGCTGAGAGAAGCCAACAAGGAGGAAGTCAACAAGCATCCTCCGGAGGTGAGGAAGGACCGGCTTCGATCTACATAACCCGGGATGAAATGGAAGCCATAACAAATTCACTGCAAGAGAGGCTGCTGAAAAGTCAACAGGAAATGATGCAAACTTTCTTGGAGCAAATGAGAGCTGCAGGGATGCAGAATTTAGGAACAGCTACAACGGCTATGGATGCAGGACAAGAAGCTAGGGTTATGGAACCCAACGAAGGACAAGATACGGAGCCAGGTAGCAATCAACAAGGGCTTGGGGGCAGGCCCACGGGATTCAACACAGGAGAACCTTTGGAAGGAGTTCAACAGGCTAGAACCAACGTTGCTGCTAACGAGCCACACGAAGAGTATGTACCGGAGTTCCCTCGGGGGCAACCCCCGACAGACAACGGTGGATTGGTAGATATAATCAGGAAGACTGTGCGAGGTGGTTTGACCAACGGAGACTTGGAAGGAGTAAACAGGAGTCCGTTCACTCGGGAAATAAGGATGGCTCAGAACCCACCTAAGTTCAAGCTACCTAGCGTGGAGGTATACAATGGCAAGGAAGACCCTACGGATCACTTGATGAGATACACTAGACACATGGAGGTGCTGGGGGCATCAGAGGAGGTGATGGCCCGATGCTTCCCTTTGTACTTGACGGACTTAGCTGCGATGTGGTTCAGGCAGCTGGAAGAAGGATCTATCGGGACTTGGAGGGAATTGGTGGAAAGGTTTCTGGGACAGTTTCGGGTTCATGTCAAGAGACCGAGGAACGTGATGACATTGACATCGGTAAGGCAAAGGATGGATGAATCGCTTAGAGCTTTTCTAACTCGATTCAGTGCCGCAGTTGCTTCGGTGGATCGGCCCGATCCATCGATGGTTTTAATGGCAGCAGTATCAGGAGTCAGGGAGAACTCGGATTTCAAGGTATCTCTGATACGAGATCCCCCACGGAATCTCGACGAATTCTTTCATGAGGCAGAAAGGTTCCTTCGACAAGAAGATGCGAGTACGGATTTAAAATTGAAAAAGGTTAATGCAGTTGAAGGGGGAGGACCATCCAGCAATGGTTCGGATAAAAACAAAGGAAAAAGGAAGTTGGACGATGATTCTGGAAATGCTAGGAAGCAATGGAAGGATCCAAAGTTTTCCACATACACAGGATTGAACGAAACACTGGAACGGATATACCTGGATACTCGAAATCGCCTTCACTACCGGAGGCCGGCTAGGAGAGAACCAACAGAACGGGAAAGGACATCAGGAAGGCACTGCCTCTTCCATGATTTGGATGGACACGACACCAACAGCTGCAGGCACTTAAAGGACATAATTGAGGAACATGTAAGGAATGGACAACTGCCACAATATGTTGGACCTCGGGATGCAACGGCGAGGCAGGAGCAACTGCCTCCTACCTCAAGC
The DNA here is from genome assembly GCA_030765085.1 of Allium cepa. Taxonomy (NCBI): domain Eukaryota; kingdom Viridiplantae; phylum Streptophyta; class Magnoliopsida; order Asparagales; family Amaryllidaceae; genus Allium; species Allium cepa. Next base: position 26,289,443 of record CM060943.1, on the reverse strand, counting down.
TACGATGGTGGGAGGCCCAGGAATGATGGTCGGTTGATCATCCCTTGACCAGGTTAATATGAAATAAGTAGCAAACTATTGGCAAGCAACCAAGTCATTTACACATGTACGGGGACGGAGATAGCCCCTAGGCATGCTCTGAATGATAATAAATTGCGATGCTGTGGTTTGTGAAATTTATCTTTTGCTTTTGGATTGGACACTGCTTTTCTTTTTGGTTTTCGATTTTGGAGCTTCGATTGAGCTCCTGGTTTTTCTTGCTTTTTGATTTGGATTTTCCTTTGGATGATCGTTTTCGGTTTTGGATGCTGGGTTGGATTTCTGGTTTTCTGGTTTTGGATTCGGATTTTGGATTTGGATTTTGGATTTGGATTTTGGATTTGGATGTTGAATTGGATTTTGATTGGATTTTTATCTGACTTTTGATAAACGGTCGTCAGGTATGGATTATGCCTGACAAGGGGTGAGTCGCTTTGCCCGAACGTGGTAAATTGACTCATTCAGGTCGTCGAGTATGGACTATGCTCGGCAAGGGTCCGGAGTGACCAGGATTCGGCCTAGGACTTAGGCCCTATATTATCAATCGTTATTTTCAGGTCGTTGAGTATGGACTATGCTCGGCAAGGGTCCGGAGAGACCAGGATTCGGCTTAGGACTTAAGCCATGGCATTGTACAGCGCCCAGGGACACTGGGCCAAGGTCGTCAAGTGTGGATTGCGCTTGGCAAGAACCCGGAGAGGTTAGCTCAACGTCCAGGGACACTGGACCAAGATCGTCAAGTGCGAATTGCGCTTGGCAAGGACCCGGAGAGGTTAGCTCAACGTCCAGGGACACTGGACCAAGATCGTCAAGTGTGAATTACGCTCGACAAGAACACAAGGAGGCTAGCTTAACGTCCAGGGACACTGGATCACGACCGTCAAGTGTGGATTGCGCTTGGCAAGAGCCCGGAGAGGTTATAAATTTGGATATCGACCCAGAGAGGTCCTGGATTCGGTTATTGGCTATTGGATAAGGATGATTTGAGGCTCGGCTGTCGAGTTCGGATGGACATGGAATTTGCTCAAGCTTTGGTTATTGGATTTGGAATTGGATATCGACTCGGAGCAGTCAAGGATGATCTACTCTACCGATATGGCTATGGACCTTGGATATTGGATTCGGAACTATTCAAAACACACCTTGTTATCACAAGACATGTTTTGGGGGGCAAAGTGTTATCCCATTTTTTGGTCAAAACTGGAATATCGACAAATTAGCAAGGAATAATGGATGCCGGGATTGAAAATCGATTGGAAGCAAGGCAAGAGTTCGTTCGACACTACACTCCCCGAGTTCATCCGGTAGTAAGTGTCATCCGGTACTTGAAGCTCCTCAGTTCATTCGGCATTCTCATATGTGAAGCCTCATTCGGCAATGCAAGACCAAGTCCATCCGGCTAGCCTCCCTCTCATTCGGCCTTGGTTCATCCGGCATGGGCTCATTCGGCCCTCTATATTCGGCACTCCTAAGTATCCTTTGGCATCCCTCTACCCTTCCTACCGAATCAGCTACTACAACCTCCTTTCCATCAAAGCCAACACCCTACCGGACCAGACACCACCGAGCCAACCACATACCTCACCACCGAATGAACCTCCATCCCACTCCATCACCGGTCCAAGCTCCATACCGAATGAAGGCTCGCCGAACCAGAATTGCCAGTCCGGATTGCTTCAGCCCGGGCCCACCAGCAGCTATATACATCCAAGACCCCTGCCCCCTACCTCACTCTATAAATAGAGGGGCAGGGGTACAACAATGGGGGACAAGTTTGAGAGCTCAAACCGGGAAGGAACTTTCAAACAACTTTCATACACTTGTACTACAAGCTTTGTACTTGTAATCGGATCGGAAAAGGAGAATAACATATAAAGTGGACGTAGGCACATTCTGGCCGAACCACTATAAATCTGTGTGTCTTTTACAGTTTAGTCCCTGCTTTTTACGCATTTGCATAAACCACCTAAATCACTACGAACAACATGAAATCAACTAAATCATACGACTTGGAGTTTTTTGCCCATCTTTTGTGCAAACGTATTTGAGTTATTTGCTGAGATCTGTGATTTGTGTTTGAATATCGCTGACTTATATTCATACACTGGTGCTTTCACGGTATTGGGTGTTTGTGGCCATTTTTTACGCAAACAGGTATGAAACTAACCAATGACGGCTGAAAGCCGTCATAGCTGTAGAACGCACAGATACCTTCGTTTTGACTGGTTTGTCTCCCGTAACTCTAAACGAGCCAAGAGTTATGGCCCTCCGAAGAATCAATATCCACAGGGTGCAACATCTACTGTGCAAGGTGCAACATCCGTCCAAAATGACGAAACAGTGCCGTACGACCTTTAGAAATGAGTGCATGGATTTGAAACATTGTAGTACCACGGTGCATCACTGTCCAGCGATGGTAAATCATAGACCAGCCACGGGGATCCCGTTTTACAGAAAAAATCCACGTGACGAAAAAACGAAGGGTAAAAAACTTCCTTGACCCGATTGAGGTTCGGATAGGATTTTTTGGGTATGAAACTAACCAGTGACGGCTGAAAGCTGTCATAGCTGTAGAACTCACAGATACCTTCGTTTTTACTGGTTATGGCTCCCGTAACTCTAAACGAGCCAAGAGTTATGGCCCTCCGAATAATCGATATCCACAGGGTGCAACATCTACGGTGCAAGGTGCAACATCCGTCCAAAATGACGAAACAGTGCCGTACGACCTTTAGAAATGAGTGCATGGATTTGAAACATTGCGGTACCATGGTGCACCACTCTCCAGCGATGGTAAATCATAGACCAGCCATGGGGATCCCGTTTTACAGAAAAAATCCACGTGACGAAAAAAACGAAGGGTAAAAAACTTTCTTGACCCGATTGAGGTTCGGATAGGATTTTTTAGGTATGAAACTAACCAATGACGGCTGAAAGCCGTCATAGCTGTAGAACGCACAGATACCTTCGTTTTGACTGGTTTGTCTCCCGTAACCCTAAACGAGCCAAGAGTTATGGCCCTCCGAAGAATCGATATCCACAGGGTGCAACATCTACGGTGCAAGGTGCAACATCCGTCCAAAATGACGAAACAGTGCCGTACGACCTTTAGAAATGAGTGCATGGATTTGAAACATTGCAGTACCATGGTGCACCACTCTCCAGCGATGGTAAATCATAGACCAGCAACGGGGATCCCGTTTTACAGAAAAAATCCACGTGACGAAAAAACGAAGGGTAAAAAAATTCCTTGACCCGATTGAGGTTCGGATTGGATTTTTTGGGTATGAAACTAACCAGTGACGGCTGAAAGCCGTCAAAGCTGTAGAACTCACAGATACCTTTGTTTTGACTAGTTATGGCTCCCGGAACTCTAAACGAGCCAAGAGTTATGGCCCTCCGAAGAATCGATATCGACAGGGTGCAACACCTACGGTGCAAGGTGCAACATCCGTCCAAAATGACGAAACAGTGTCGTACGACCTTTTGAAATGAGTGCATGGATTTGAAACATTGCAGTACCATGGTGCACCACTCTCCAGCGATGGTAAATCATAGACCAGCCACGGGGATCCCGTTTTACAGAAAAAATCCACGTGACCAAAAAACGAAGGGTAAAAAACTTCCATGACCCGATTGAGGTTCGGATAGTTTTTTGGGTATGAAACAAACCAGTGACGGCTGAAAGCTGTCGTAGCTGTAGAACTCACAGATACCTTCGTTTTGACTGGTTATGGCTCCCGTAACTCTAAACGAGCCAAGAGTTATTGCCCTCCGATATCCACAGGGTGCAACATCTACGGTGCAAGGTGCAACATCCGTCCAAAATGACGAAACAGTGCCGTACAACCTTTAGAAAAGAGTGCATGGATTTGAAACATTGCAGTACCATGGTGCACCACTCTCCAGCGATGGTAAATCATAGACCAGCCACGGGGATCCCGTTTTACAGAAAAAATCCACGTGACGAAAAAACGAAGGGTAAAAAACTTCCTTGACCCGATTGAGGTTCGGATAGGATTTTTTGGGTATGAAACTAAACAGTGACGGCTGAAAGCTGTCATAGCCATAGAACTCACAGATACCTTCGTTTTGACTGGTTATGGCTCCTGTTACTCTAAATGAGCCAAGAGTTATGGCCCTCCGAAGAATCGATATCCACAGGGTGCAACACCTACGGTGCAAGGTGCAACATCCGTCCAAAATGACGAAACAGTGTCGTATGACCTTTAGAAATGAGTGCATGGATTTGGAACATTGCAGTACCATGGTGCACCACTCTCCAGCGATGGTAAATCATAGACCAGCAACGGGGATCCCGTTTTACGAAAAAATCCACGTGACGAAAAAACGAAGGGTAAAAAACTTCCATGACCCGATTGAGGTTCGGATTGGATTTTTGGGTATGAAACTAACCAGTGACGGCTGAAAGCTGTCATAACTGTAGAACTCACAGATACCTTCGTTTTGACTGGTTATGGCTCCCGTAACTCTAAACGAGCCAAGAGTTATGGCCCTCCGAAGAATCGATATCCACAGGGTGCAACATCTACGGTGCAAGGTGCAACATCCGTCCAAAATGACGAAACTGTGCCGTACGACCTTTAGAAATGAGTGCATGGATTTGAAACATTGCAGTACCATGGTGCACCACTCTCCAGCGATGGTAAATCATAGACCAGCCACGGGGATCCCATTTTACAGAAAAAATCCACGTGATGAAAAAACGAAGGGTAAAAAACTTCCTTGAACCGATTGAGGTTCGGATAGGATTTTTTGGGTATGAAACTAACCAGTGACGGCTGAAAGCAGGCATAGCTTTAGAACTCACAGATACCTTCATTTTGACTGGTTATGGCTCTCGTAAATCTAAACGAGCCAAGAGTTATGGCCCTCCGAAGAATCGATATCCACAGGGTGCAACATCTATGGTGCAAGGTGCAACATCCATCCAAAATAACGAAACAGCGCCGTACGACCTTTAGAAATGAGTGCATGGATTTGAAACATTGCAGTACCATGGTACATTACTCTCCAGCGATGGTAAATCATAGACCAGCCACGGGGATCCCGTTTTACAGAAAAATCCACGTGACGAAAAAACGAAGGGTAAAAAACTTCCATGACACGATCGAGGTTCGGATAGGATTTTTTGGGTATGAAACTAACCAGTGACGGCTGAAAGCTGTCATAGCTATAGAACTCACAGATACCTTCGTTTTCATTTGTTATGGCTCGCGTAACTCTAAACGAGCCAAGAGTAATGGCCTTCCGAAGAATCGATATCCACAGGGTGCAACATCTACGGTGCAAGGTGCAACATCCGTTCAAAATGACGAAACAGTGTCGTACGACCTTTAGAAATGAGTGCATGGATTTGAAACATTGCAGTACCATGGTGCACCACTCTCCAGCGATGGTAACCATAGACCAGCCTAGGGGATCTCATTTTACAGAAAAAATCCACGTGACGAAAAAACGAAGGGTAAAAAACTTCCTTGACCCGATTGAGGTTCGGATAGGAATTTTTGGGTATGAAACTAACCAGTGACGGAAGAAAGCTGTCATAGCTGTAGAACTCATAGATACCTTCATTTTGACTGGTTACGGCTCCCGTAACTCTAAACGAGCCAAGAGTTATGGCCCTCCGAAGAATCGATATCCACAGGGTGCAACATCTACGGTGCAAGGTGCAACATCCGTCCAAAATGACGAAACATTGCCGTACGACCTTTAGAAATGAGTGCATGGATTTGAAACATTGCAGTACCATGGTGCACCACTCTCAAGCGATTGTAAATCATAGACTAGCCACGGGGATCCCGTTTTACAGAAATAATCCACGTGACGAAAAGACGAAGGGTAAAAAACTTCATTGACCCGAATGAGGTTCGGATAGGATTTTTTGGGTATGAAACTAACCAGTGACGGCTGAAAGCGGTCATAGCTCTAGAACTCACAGATACCTTCATTTTGACTGGTTATGGCTCTCGTAAATCTAAACGAGCCAAGCGTTATGGCCCTCCGAAGAATCGATATCCACAGGGTGCAACATCTATGGTGCAAGGTGCAACATCCGTCCAAAATGACGAAACAGTGCCGTACGACCTTTAGAAATGAGTGCATGGATTTGAAACATTGCAGTACCATGGTGCATTACTCTCCAGCGATGGTAAATCGTAGACCAGCCACGGGGATCCCGTTTTACAGAAAAAAATCCACGTGACGAAAAAACGAAGGGTAAAAAACTTCCATGACACGATCGAGGTTCGGATAGGATTTTTTGGGTATGAAACTAACCAGTGATGGCTGAAAGCTGTCATAGCTATAGAACTCACAGATACCTTCGTTTTGATTGGTTATGGCTCGCGTAACTCTAAACGAGCCAAGAGTAATGGCCTTCCGAAGAATCGATATCCACAGGGTGCAACATCTACGGTGCAAGGTGCAACATCCGTCCAAAATGACGAAACAGTGTCGTACGACCTTTAGAAATGAGTGCATGGATTTGAAACATTGCAGTACCATGGTGCACCACTCTCCAGCGATGGTAATCATAGACCAGCCAAGGGGATCTCATTTTACAGAAAAAATCCACGTGACGAAAAAACGAAGGGTAAAAAACTTCCTTGACCCGATTGAGGTTCGGATAGGAATTTTCGGGTATGAAACTAACCAGTGACGGAAGAAAGCTGTCATAGCTGTAGAACTCACAGATACCTTCGTTTTGACGGGTTATGGCTCCCGTAACTCTAAACGAGCCAAGAGTTATGGCCCTCCGAAGAATCGATATCCACAGGGTGCAACATCTACGGTGCAAGGTGCAACATCCGTCCAAAATGACGAAACATTGCCGTACGACCTTTAGAAATGAGTGCATGGATTTGAAACATTGCAGTACCATGGTGCACCACTCTCCAGCGATGGTAAATCATAGACTAGCCACGGGGATCCCGTTTTACAAAAAAAATCCACGTGACGAAAAGACGAAGGGTAAAAAACTTCATTGACCCGATTGAGGTTCGGATAGGATTTTTTGGGTATGAAACTAACCAGTGACGGCTGAAAGCGGTCATAGCTCTATAACTCATGGATACCTTCGTTTTGACTGGTTATGGCTCCCGTAACTCTGAACGAGCCAAGAGTTATGGCCCTCCGAAGAATCGATATCCACAGGGTGCAACATCTACGGTGCAAGGTGCAACATCCGTCCAAAATGACGAAACAGTGCCGTACGACCTTTAGAAATGAGTGCATGGATTTGAAACATTGCAGTACCATGGTGCACCACTCTCCAGCGATGGTAAATCATAGACCAGCCACGGTGATCCCGTTTTACAGAAAAAATCTACGTGATGAAAAAACGAAGGGTAAAAAACTTCCTTGACCCGATTGAGGTTCGGATAGGATTTTTTGGGTATGAAACTAACCAGTGACGGTTGAAAGTAGTCATAGCTGTAGAAATCACAGATACCTTCGTTTTGACTGGTTATGGCTCCCGTAACTCTAAACGAGCCAAGAGTTATGGCCCTCCGAAGAATCGATATCCACAGGGTGCAACATCTACGGTGCAAGGTGTAGCATCCGTCCAAAATAACGAAACAGTGCCGTACGACCTTTAGAAATGAGTGCATGGATTTGAAACATTGCAGTACCATGGTGCACCACTCTCCAACGATGGTAAATCATAGACCAGCCACGAGGATCCCGTTTTACAGAAAAAATCCACGTGACGAAAAAACAAAGGGTAAAAAATTTCCTTGACCCGATAGAGGTTCGGATAGGATTTTTTGGGTATGAAACTAACCAGTGATGGCTGAAAGATGTCATAGCTGTAGAACTCACAGATACCTTCATTTTGACTGGTTATGGCTCCCGTAACTCTAAACGAGCCAAGAGTTATGGCCCTCCGAAGAATCGATATCCACAGGGTGCAACATCTACGGTGCAAGGTGCAACATCCGTCCAAAATGACGAAACAGTGCCGTACGACCTTAAGAAATGAGTGCATGGATTTGAAACATTGCAGTACCATGGTGCACCACTCTCCAGCGATGGTAAATCATAGACCAGCCACGGGGATCCGTTTTACAGAAAAAATCCACGTGACGAAAAAACGAAGGGTAAAAAACTTCCTTGACCCGATTGAGGTTCGGATAGGATTTTTTCGGTAGGCACTAACCAGTGACGGCTGAAAGCCGTCATAGCTATAGAACTCACAAATACCTTCGTTTTGACTGGTTATGGCTCCCGTAACTCTAAACGAGCCAAGAGTTATGGCCCTCCGAAGAATCGATATCCACAGGGTGCAACACCCACGGTGCAAGGTGCAACATCCGTCCAAAATGACAAAACAGTGTCGTACGACCTTTAGAAATGAGTGCATGGATTTGAAACATTGCAGTACCATGGTGCACCACTCTCCAGCGATGCTAAATCATAGACCAGCCACGGGGATCCCGTTTTACAGAAAAAATCCACGTGACGAAAAAACGAAGGGTAAAAAACTTCCTTTACCCGATTGAGGTTCGGATAGAATTTTTTGGGTATGAAACTAACCTGTGACGGCTGAAAGCCGTCATAGCTGTAGAACTCATAGATACATTCGTTTTGACTGGTAATGGCTTTCGTAAATCTAAACGAGCCAAGAGTTATGGCCCTCCGAAGAATCGATATCCACAGGGTGTAACATCGATGGTGCAAGGTGCAACATCCGTCCAAAATGACGAAACAGTGCCGTACGACCTTTAGAAATGAGTGCATGGATTTGAAACATTGCAGTACCATGGTGCACCACTCTCCAGCGATGGTAAATCATAGACCAGCCACGGGGATCCCGTTTTACAGAAAAAATCCAAGTGATGAAAAAACGAAGGGTAAAAAATTCCTTCGTTTTGACTGGTTATGGCTCCCGTAACTCTAAACGAGCCAAGAGTTATGGCCCTCCGAAGAATCGATATCCACAGGGTGCAACATCTACGGTGCAAGGTGCAACATCCGTCCAAAATGACGAAACAGTGCCGTACGACCTTTAGAAATGAGTGCATGGATTTGAAACATTGCAGTACCGTGGTGCACCACTCTCCAGCGATGGTAAATCATAGACCAGCCACGGGGATCCCGTTTTACAGAAAAAATCCACGTGACGAAAAAATGAAGGGTAAAAAACTTCCATGACCCGATTGAGGTTCGGATAGGATTTTTGGGTATGAAACTAAACAGTGATGGCTGAAAGCCGTCATAGCTCTAGAACTCACAGATACCTTTGTTTTGACTGGTTATGGCTCCCGTAACTCTAAACGTGCCAAGAGTTATAGCCCTCCGAAGAATCGATATCCACAGGGTGCAACATCGACGGTGCAAGGTGCAACATCCGTCCAAAATGACGAAACAGTGCCGTTCGACCTTTAGAAATGAGTGCATAGATTTGAAACATTGCAGTACCATGGTGCACCACTTTCCAGCGATGGTAAATCATAGACCAGCCACGGGGATCCGTTTTACAGAAAAAATCCACGTGACGAAAAAAGGAAGGGTAAAAAACTTCCTTGACCCGATTGAGGTTCGGATAGGATTTTTTTGGTAGAAAATAACCAGTGATGGCTGAAAGCCGTCATAGCTGTAGAACTCATATATACCTTATTTTTGACTGGTTATGGCTCCCGTAACTCTAAACGAGCCAAGAGTTATGGCCCTTCGAAGAATCGTTACCCACAGGGTGCAACACCTACGGTGCAAGGTGCAACATCCGTCCAAAATGACGAAACAATGTCGTACGACCTTTAGAAATGAGTGCATGGATTTGAAACATTGTAGTACCATGGCGCACCACTCTCCAGCGATGGTAAATCATAGACCAGCCACGGGGATCACGATTTACAGAAAAAATCCACGTGACGAAAAAACGAAGGGTAAAAAGCTTCCTTGACCCGATTGAGGTTCGGATAGGAATTTTTGGGTATGAAACTAACCAGTGACGGAAGAAAGCTGTCATAGCTGTAGAACTCACAGATACCTTCGTTTTGACGGGTTATGGCTCCCGTAACTCTAAACGAGCCAAGAGTTATGGCCCTCCGAAGAATCGATATCCACAGGGTGCAACATCTACGGTGCAAGGTGCAACATCCGTCCAAAATGACGAAACATTGCCATACGACCTTTAGAAATGAGTGCATGGATTTGAAACATTGCAGTACCATGGTGCACCACTCTCCAGCGATGGTAAATCATAGACTAGCCACGGGGATCCCGTTTTACAGAAAAAATCCACGTGACGAAAAGACGAAGGGTAAAAAACTTCATTGACCCGATTGAGGTTCGGATAGGATTTTTTGGGTATGAGACTAACCAGTGACGGCTGAAAGCGGTCATAGCTCTATAACTCACGGATACCTTCGTTTTGACTGGTTATGGCTCCTGTAACTCTGAACGAGCCAAGAGTTATGGCCCTCCGAAGAATCGATATCCATAGGGTGCAACATCTACGGTGCAAGGTGCAACATCCGTCCAAAATGACGAAACAGTGCCGTACGACCTTTAGAAATGAGTGCATGGATTTGAAACATTGCAGTACCATGGTGCACCACTCTCCAGCGATGGTAAATCATAGACCAGCCACGGTGATCCCGTTTTACAGAAAAAATCTACGTGATGAAAAAACGAAGGGTAAAAAACTTCCTTGACCCGATTGAGGTTCGGATAGGATTTTTTGGGTATGAAACTAACCAGTGACGGCTGAAAGCAGTCATAGCTGTAGAAATCACAGATACCTTCGTTTTGACTGGTTATGGCTCCCGTAACTCTAAACGAGCCAAGAGTTATGGCCCTCCGAAGAATCGATATCCACAGGGTGCAACATCTACGGTGCAAGGTGCAAAATCCGTCCAAAATAACGAAACAGTGCCGTACGACCTTTAGAAATGAGTGCATGGATTTGAAACATTGCAGTACCAAGGTGCACCACTCTCCAACGATGGTAAATCATAGACCAGCCACGGGGATCCCGTTTTACAGAAAAAATCCACGTGACGAAAAAACGAAGGGTAAAAAATTTCCTTGACCCGATAGAGGTTCGGATAAGATTTTTTGGGTATGAAACTAACCAGTGATGGCTGAAAGATGTCATAGCTATAGAACTCACAGATACCTTCATTTTGACTGGTTATGGCTCCCGTAACTCTAAACGAGCCAAGAGTTATGGCCCTCCGAAGAATCGATATCCACAGGGTGCAACATCTACGGTGCAAGGTGCAACATCCGTCCAAAATGACGAAACAGTGCCGTACGACCTTAAGAAATGAGTGCATGGATTTGAAACATTGCAGTACCATGGTGCACCACTCTCCAGCGATGGTAAATCATAGACCATCCACGGGGATCCGTTTTACAGAAAAAATCCACGTGACGAAAAAACGAAGGGTAAAAGACTTCCTTGACCCGATTGAGGTTCGGATAGGACTTTTTCGGTAGGCACTAACCAGTGACGGCTGAAAGCCGTCATAGCTATAGAACTCACAAATACCTTCGTTTTGACTGGTTATGGCTCCCGTAACTCTAAACGAGCCAAGAGTTATGGCCCTCCGAAGAATCGATATCCACAGGGTGCAACACCCACGGTGCAAGGTGCAACATCCGTCCAAAATGACAAAACAGTGCCGTACGACCTTTAGAAATGAGTGCATGGATTTGAAACATTGCAGTACCATGGTGCACCACTCTCCAGCGATGCTAAATCATAGACCAGCCACGGGGATCCCGTTTTACAGAAAAAATCCACGTGACGAAAAAACGAAGGGTAAAAAACTTCCTTTACCCGATTGAGGTTCGGATAGAATTTTTTGGGTATGAAACTAACCAGTGACGGCTGAAAGCCGTCATAGCTGTAGAACTCATAGATACATTCGTTTTGACTGGTAATGGCTTTCGTAAATCTAAACGAGCCATGAGTTATGGCCCTCCGAAGAATCGATATCCACAGGGTGCAACATCGACGGTGCAAGGTGCAACATCCGTCCAAAATGACGAAACAGTGCCGTACGACCTTTAGAAATGAGTGCATGGATTTGAAACATTGCAGTACCATGGTGCACCACTCTCCAGCGATGGTAAATCATAGACCAGCCACGGGGATCCCGTTTTACAGAAAAAATCCACGTGACGAAAAAACGAAGGGTAAAAAACTTCCATGACCGGATTGAGGTTTGGATAGGATTTTTGGGTACGAAACTAACCAGTGACGGCTGAAAGCTGTCATCGCTGTAGAATTCACAGATACCTTCGTTTTGACTGGTTATGGCTCCCGTAACTCTAAACGAGCCAATAGTTATGGCCCTCCGAAGAATCGATATCCACAGGGTGCAACACCTACGGTGCAAGGTGCAACATCCGTCCAAAATGACGAAACAGTGTCGTACGACCTTTTGAAATTAGTGCATGGATTTGAAACATTGGAGTACCATGGTACACCACTCTCCAGCGGTGGTAAATCATAGACCAGCGACGGGAATCCCGTTTTACAGAAAAAATCCACGTGACGAAAAAACGAAGGGTAAAAAACTTCCATGACCCGATTGAGGTTCGGATAGGATTTATGGGTATGAAACTAACCAGTGACGGCTGAAAGCTGTCGTTGCTGTAGAACTCACAGATACCTTCGTTTTGACTGGTTATGGCTCCCGTAACCCTAAACGAGCCAAGAGTTATGGCCCTCCGAAGAATCGATATCCACAGGGTGCAACATCTACGGTTCAAGGTGCAACATCCGTCCAAAATGACGAAACAGTGCCGTACGACCTTTAGAAATGAGTGCATGGATTTGAAACATTGCAGTACCATGGTGCACCACTCTCCAGCGATGGTAAATCATAGACCAGCCACGGGGATCCCGTTTTACAGAAAAAATCCACGTGACGAAAAAACGAAGGGTAAAAAACTTCCATGACCGGATTGAGGTTCGGATAGGATTTTTGGGTACGAAACTAACCAGTGACGGCTGAAAGCGGTCATCGCTGTAGAACTCACAGATACCTTCGTTTTGACTGGTTATGGCTCCCGTAACTCTAAATGAGCCAAGAGTTATGGCCCTCCGAAGAATCGATATCCACAGGGTGCAACATCTACGGTGCAAGTTGCAACATCCGTCCAAAATGACGAAACAGTGCCGTACGACCTTTAGAAATGAGTGCATGGATTTGAAACGTTGCAGTACCATGGTGCACCACTCTCCAGCGATGGTAAATCATAGACCAGCCGCGGGGATCCCGTTTTACAGAAAAAATCCACATGACGAAAAAACGAAGGGTAAAAAACATCCTTGACCCGATTGAGGTTCGGATAGGATTTTTTGGGTATGAAACTAACCAGTGACGGCTGAAAGCCATCATAGCTGTAGAACTCACAGATACCTTCGTTTTGACTGGTTATGGCTCCCGTAACTCTAAACGAGCCAAGAGTTATGGCCCTCCGAAGAATCGATATCCACAGGGTGCAACATCTAAGTTGCAAGGTGCAACATCCGTCCAAAAAGACGAAACAGTGCCGTACGACCTTTAGAAATGAGTGCATGGATTTGAAACATTGCAGTACCATGTTGCACCACTCTCCAGCGATGGTAAATCATAGACCAGCCACGGGGATCCCGTTTTACAGAAAAAATCCACGTGACGAAAAAACGAAGGGTAAAAAACTTCCTTGACCCGATTGAGGTTCGGATAGGATTTTTTGGGTATGAAACTAACCAGTGACGGCTGAAAGCAGTCATATCTGTAGAACTCACAGATACCTTCGTTTTGACTTGTTATGGCTCCCGTAACTCTAAACGAGCCAAGAGTTATGGCCCTCCGAAGAATCGATATCCACAGGGTGCAACATCTACGGTGCAAGGTGCAACATCCGTCCAAAATGATGAAACAGTGCCGTACGACCTTTAGAAATGAGTGCATTGATTTAAAACATTGCAGTACCATGGTGCACCACTCTCCAGCGATGGTAAATCATAGACCAGCCACGGGGATTCCGTTATACAGAAAAAATCCACGTGACGAAAAAACGAAGGGTAAAAAACTTCCTTGACCCGATTGAGGTTCGGATAGGATTTTTGGGTACGAAACTAATCAGTGACAGCTGAAAGCTGTCATAGCTGTAGAACTCACAGATACCTTCGTTTTGACTGGTTATGGCTCCCGTAACTCTAAACGAGCCAAGAGTTGTGGGCCTCCGAAGAATCGATATGAACAGGGTGCAACATCTATGGTGCAAGGTGCAACATCCGTCCAAAATGACGAAACAGTGTCGTACGACCTTTAGAAATGAGTGCATGGATTTGAAACATTGCAGTACCATGGTGCACCACTCTCCAGCGATGGTAAATCATAGACCAGCCACGGGGATCCCGTTTTACAGAAAAAATCCACATGACGAAAAAACGAAGGGTAAAAAACTTCCATGACCCGATTGAGGTTCGGATAGGATTTTTGGGTTTGAAACCAACCAGTGACGGCTGAAAGCTGTCATAGCTGTAGAACTCACAGATACCTTCGTTTTGACTGGTTATGGCTCCCGTAACTCTAAACGAGCCAAGAGTTATGGCCCTCCGAAGAATCGATATCCACAGGGTGCAACATCTACGGTGCAAGGTGCAACATCCGTCCAAAATGACGAAACAGTGCCGTACGACCTTTAGAAATGAGTGCATGGATTAGAAACATTGCAGTACCATGGTGCACCACTCTTTAGCGATGGTAAATCATAGACCAGCCACGGGGATACCGCTTTACAGAAAAAATCCACGTGACGAAAAAACGAAGGGTAAAAAACTTCCTTGACCCGATTGAGGTTCGGATAGGATTTTTTGGGTATGAAACTAACCAGTGACGGCTGAAAGCGGTCATAGCTGTAGAGCTCACAGATACCTTCATTTTGACTGGTTATGGCTCACGTAACTCTAAATGAGCCAAGAGTTATGGCCCTCCGAAGAATCGATATCCACAGGGTGCAACATCTACGTTGCAAGGTGCAACATCCGTCCAAAATGACGAAACAGTGTCGTACGACCTTTAGAAATGATTGCATGGATTTGAAACATTGCAGTACCATGGTGCACCACTCTCCAGCGATGGTAAATCATAGACCAGCCACGGGGATCCCGTTTTACAGAAAAAATCCACGTGACGAAAAGACGAAGGGTAAAAAACTTCCTTGACCCGATTGAGGTTCGGATAGGATTTTTTGGGTATGAAACTAACCAGTGATGGCTGAAATCTATCATAGCTGTAGAACTCACAGATACCTTCGTTTTGACTGGTTATGGCTCCCGTAACTCTAAACGAGCCAAGAGTTATGGCCCTCCGAAGAATCGATATCCACAGGGTGCAACATCTACGGTGCAAGGTGCAACATCCGTCCAAAATGACGAAACAGTGTCGTACGACCTTTAGAAATGAGTGCATGGATTTGAAACATTGCAGTACCATGGTGCACCACTCCCCAGCGATGGTAAATCATAGACCAGCCACGGGGATCCCGTTTTACAGAAAAAATCCACGTGACGAAGAAACGAAGGGTAAAAAACTTCCGTGACCCGATTGAGGTTCGGATAGGATTTTTTGGGTATGAAACTAACCAGTGATGGCTGAAAGCTGTCATACCTGTAGAACTCACAGATACCTTCGTTTTGACTGGTTATGGCTCCCGTAACTCTAAACGAACCAAGAGTTATGGCCCTCCAAAGAATCGATATCCACAGGGTGCAACATCTACGGTGCAAGGTGCAACATCCGTCCAAAATGACGAAACAGTGCCGTACGACCTTTAGAAATGAGTGCATGGATTTGAAACATTGCAGTACCATGGTGCACCACTCTCCAGCGATGGTAAATCATAGACCAGCCATGGCTATCCCGTTTTACAGAAAAAATCCACGTGACGAAAAAACGAAGGGTAAAAAACTTCCATGACCCGATTGAGGTTCGGATAGGATTTTGGGTTTGAAACTAACCAGTGACGGCTGAAAGCTGTCATAACTGTAGAACTCACAGATACCTTCGTTTTGACTGGTTATGGATCCCGTAACTCTAAACGAGCCAAGAGTTATGGCCCTCCGAAGAATCGATATCCACAGAGTGCAACATCTACGGTGCAAGGTGCAACATCCGTCCAAAATGACGAAACAGTGCCGTACGACCTTTAGAAATGAGTGCTTGAATTTGAAACATTGCAGTACCATGGTGCACCACTCTCCAGTGATGGTAAATCATAGACCAGCCACGGGGATCCCGTTTTACAGAAAAAATCCACGTGACGAAAAAACGAAGGGTAAAAAACTTCCATGACCCGATTGAGGTTCGGACAGGATTTTTTGGGTATGAAACTAACCAGTGACGGCTGAAAGCAGTCATAGTTGTAGAACACACAGATACCTTCGTTTTGACTGGTTATGGCTCCCGTAACTTTAAACGAGCCAAGAGTTATGGCCCTCCGAAGAATCGATATCCACAGGGTGCAACATCTACGGTGCAAGGTGCAACATCCGTCCAAAATGACGAAACAGTGCCATACGACCTTTAGAAATGAGTGCATGGATTTGAAACATTGCAGTACCATGGTGCACCACTCTCCAGCATTGGTAAATCATAGACCAGCCACGGGGATCCCGTTTTACAGAAAAAATCCACGTGACGAAAAAACGAAGGGTAAAAAACTTCCATGACCCGATTGAGGTTCGGATAGGATTTTTGGGTATGAAACTAACCAGTGACGGCCGAAAGCCGTCATAGCTTTAGAACTCATAGATACCTTCGTTTTGACTAGTTATGGCTCCCATAACTCTAAACGAGCCAAGAGTTATGGCCCTCCGAAGAATCGATATCCACAGGGTGCAACATCTACGGTGTAAGGTGCAACATCCGTCCAAAATGATGAAACAGCCGTACGACCTTTAGAAATGAGTGCATGGATTTGAAACATTGCAGTACCATGGTGCACCACTCTCCAGCGATGGTAAATCAAAGACCAGCCACAGGGATCCCGTTTTATAGGAAAAATCCACGTGACGAAAAAACGAAGGGTAAAAAACTTCCTTGACCCGATTGAGGTTCGGATAGGATTTTTGGGTATGATACTAACCAGTGACGGCTGAAAGCCGTCATAGCTGTAGAACTCACAGATACCTTCATTTTGACTGGTTATGGCTCCCGTAACTCTAAACGAGCCAAGAGTTATGGCCCTCCGAAGAATCGATATCCACAGGGTGCAACATCTACGGTGCAAGGTGCAACATCCGTCCAAAATGACGAAAAAGTGCCTTACGACCTTTAGAAATGAGTGCATGCATTTGAAACATGGCAGTACCATGGTGCACCACTCTCCAGCGATGGTAAATCATAGACCAGCCACGGGGATCCCGTTCTACAGAAAAAATCCACGTGACGAAAAAATGAAGGGTAAAAACTTCCGTGACCCGATTGAGGTTCGGATAGGATTTTTTGGGTATGAAACTAACCAGTGACGGCTGAAAGCGGTCATAGCTGTAGAACTCACAGATACCTTCGTTTTGACTGGTTATGTCTCCCGTAACTCTAAACGAGCCAAGAGTTATGGCCCTCCGAAGAATCGATATCCACAGGGTGCAACATCTACGGTGCAAGGTGCAACATCCGTCCAAAATGACGAAACAGTGCCGTACGACCTTTAGAAATGAGTGCATGGATTTGAAACATTGCAGTACCATGGTGCACCACTCTCCAGCGATGGTAAATCATAGACCAGCCACGGGGATCCCGTTTTACAGAAAAAATCCACGTGACGAAAAAACGAAGGGTAAAAAACTTCCATGACCCGATTGAGGTTCGGACAGGATTTTTTGGGTATGAAACTAACCAGTGACGGCTGAAAGCTGTCATTGCTGTAGAACTCATAGATACCTTCGTTTTGACTGGTCATGGCTCCCGTAACTTTAAACGAGCCAAGAGTTATGGCCCTCCGAAGAATCGATATCCACAGGGTGCAACATCTACGGTGCAAGGTGCAACATCCGTCCAAAATGACGAAACAGTGCCGTACGACCTTTAGAAATGAGTGCATGGATTTGAAACATTGCAGTACCATGGTGCACCACTCTCCAGCGATGGTAAATCATAGACCAGCCACGGGGATCCCGTTTTACAGAAAAAATCCACGTGACGAAAAAACGAAGGGTAAAAAACTTCCATGACCCAATTGAGGTTCGGATAGGATTTTTGGGTATGAAACTTACCAGTGACGGCCGAAAGCCGTCATAGCTTTAGAACTCATAGATACCTTCGTTTTGACTGGTTATGGCTCCCGTAACTCTAAACGAGCCAAGAGTTATGGCCCTCCGAAGAATCGATATCCACAGGGTGCAACATCTACGGTGCAAGGTGCAACATCCGTCCAAAATGATGAAACAGTGCCGTACGACCTTTAGAAATGAGTGCATGGATTTGAAACATTGCAGTACCATGGTGCACCACTCTCCAGCGATGGTAAATCATAGACTAGCCATGGGGATCCCGTTTTACAGAAAAAATCCACGTGACGAAAAAACGAAGGTTAAAAAACTTCCTTGACCCGATTGAGGTTCGGATAGGATTTTTGGGTATGATACTATCCAGTGACGGCTGAAAGCCGTCATAGCTGTAGAACTCACAGATACCATCATTTTGACTGGTTATGGCTCCCGTAACTCTAAACGAGCCAAGAGTTATGGCCCTTTGAAGAATCGATATCCACAGGGTGCAACATCTACGGTGCAAGGTGCAACATCCGTCCAAAATGACGAAAAAGTGCCGTACGACCTTTAGAAATGGGTGCATGGATTTGAAACATGGCAGTACCATGGTGCACCACTCTCCAGCGATGGTAAATCATAGACCAGCCATGGGGATCCCGTTTTGCAGAAAAAATCCACGTGACGAAAAAACGAAGGGTAAAAAACTTCCTTGACCCGATTGAGGTTCGGATAGGATTTTTGGGTATGAAACTAACCAGTGACGGCTGAAAGCTGTCATAGCTGTAGAACTCACACATACCTTCGTTTTGATTGGTTATGGCTCCCGTAAGTCTAAACGAGCCAAGAGTTATGGCCCTCCGAAGAATCGATATCCACAGGGTGCAACATCTACGGTGCAAGGTGCAACATCCGTCCAAAATGACGAAACAGTGCCGTACGACCTTTAGAAATGAGTGCATCGATTTGAAACATTGCAGTACCATGGTGCATCACTCTCCAGCGATGGTAAATCATAGACCAGCCACGAGGATCCCGTTTTACAGAAAAAATCCACGTGACGAAAAAACGAAGGGTAAAAAACTTCCTTGACCCGATTGAGGTTCGGATAGGATTTTTTGGGTATGACACTAACCAGTGACGGCTGAAAGCGGTCATAGCTGTAGAACTCACAGATACCTTCGTTTTGACTGGTTATGGCTCTCTAAATGAGCCAAGAGTTATGGCCCTCCGAAGAATCGATATCCACAAGGTGCAACATCTACGGTGCAAGGTGCAACATCCGTCCAAAATGACGAAACAGTGCCGTACGACCTTTAGAAATGAGTGCATGGATTTGAAACATTGCAGTACCATGGTGCACCACTCTCCAGCGATGGTAAATCATAGACCAGCCACGGTGATCCCGTTTCACAGAAAAAATCCACATGACGCAAAAACGAAGGGTAAAAAACTTCCTTGACCCGATTGAGGTTCGGATAGGATTTTTTGGGTATGAAACTAACCAGTGATGGCTAAAAGCCATCATAGCTGTAGAACTCACAGATACCTTCGTTTTGACTGGTTATGGCTCCCGTAACTCTAAACGAGCCAAGAGTTATGGCCCTCCGAAGAATCGATATCCACAGGGTGCAACATCTACGGTGCAAGGTGCAACATCCGTCCAAAATGACGAAACAGTGTCGTACGACCTTTTGAAATTAGTGCATGGATTTGAAACATTGGAGTACCATGGTACACCACTCTCCAGCGGTGATAAATCATAGACCAGCCACGGGAATCCCGTTTTACAGAAAAAATCCACGTGACGAAAAAACGAAGGGTAAAAAACTTCCATGACCCGATTGAGGTTCGGATAGGATTTTTGGGTATGAAACTAACCAGTGACGGCTGAAAGCTGTCGTTGCTGTAGAACTCACAGATACCTTCGTTTTGACTGGTTATGGCTCCCATAACTCTAAACGAGCCAAGAGTTATGGCCCTCCGAAGAATCGATATCCACAGGGTGCAACATCTACGGTTCAAGGTGCAACATCCGTCCAAAATGACGAAACAGTGCCGTACGACCTTTAGAAATGAGTGCATGGATTTGAAACATTGCAGTACCATGGTGCACCACTCTCCAGCGATGGTAAATCATAGACCAGCCACGGGGATCCCGTTTTACAGAAAAAATCCACGTGACGAAAAAACGAAGGGTAAAAAACTTCCATGACCGGATTGAGGTTCGGATAGGATTTTTGGGTACGAAACTAACCAGTGACGGCTGAAAGCTGTCATCGCTGTAGAACTCACAGATACCTTCATTTTGACTGGTTATGGCTCCCGTAACTCTAAACGAACCAAGAGTTATGGCCCTCCGAAGAATCGATATCCACAGGGTGCAACATCTACGGTGCAAGTTGCAACATCCGTCCAAAATGACGAAACAGTGCCGTACGACCTTTAGAAATGAGTGCATGGATTTGAAACATTGCAGTACCATGGTGCACCACTCTCCAGCGATGGTAAATCATAGACCAGCCGCGGGGATCCCGTTTTACAGAAAAAATCCACATGACGAAAAAACGAAGGGTAAAAAACATCCTTGACCCGATTGAGGTTCGGATAGGATTTTTTGGGCATGAAACTAACCAGTGACGGCTGAAAGCCATCATAGCTGTAGAACTCACAGATACCTTCGTTTTGACTGGTTATGGCTCCCGTAACTCTAAATGAGCCAAGAGTTATGGCCCTTCGAAGAATCGATATCCACAGGGTGCAACATCTACGGTGCAAGGTGCAACATCCGTCCAAAATGACGAAACAGTGCCGTACGACCTTTAGAAATGAGTGCATGGATTAGAAACATTGCAGTACCATGGTGCACCACTCTTTAGCGATGGTAAATCATAGACCAGCCACGGGGATACCGCTTTACAGAAAAAATCCACGTGACGAAAAAACGAAGGGTAAAAAACATCCTTGACCCGATTGAGGTTCGGATAGGATTTTTTGGGTATGAAACTAACCAGTGACGGCTGAAAGCCATCATAGCTGTAGAACTCACAGATACCTTCGTTTTGACTGGTTATGGCTCCCGTAACTCTAAATGAGCCAAGAGTTATGGCCCTCCGAAGAATCGATATCCACAGGGTGCAACATCTACGGTGCAAGGTGCAACATCCGTCCACAAAGACGAAACAGTGCCGTACGACCTTTAGAAATGAGTGCATGGATTTGAAACATTGCAGTACCATGGTGCACCACTCTCCAGCGATGGTAAATCATAGACCAGCCACGGGGATCCCGTTTTACAGAAAAAATCCACGTGACGAAAAAACGAAGGGTAAAAAACTTCCTTGACCCGATTGAGGTTCGGATAGGATTTTTTGGGTATGAAACTAACCAGTGACGGCTGAAAGCAGTCATATCTGTAGAACTCACAGATACCTTCGTTTTGACTTGTTATGGCTCCCGTAACTCTAAACGAGCCAAGAGTTATGGCCCTCCGAAGAATCGATATCCATAGGGTGTAACATCTACGGTGCAAGGTGCAACATCCGTCCAAAATGATGAAACAGTGCCGTACGACCTTTAGAAATGAGTGCATGGATTTGAAACATTGCAGTACCATGGTGCACCACTCTCCAGCGATGGTAAATCATAGACCAGCCACGGGGATTCCGTTATACAGAAAAAATCCACGTGACGAAAAAACGAAGGGTAAAAAACTTCCTTGACCCGATTGAGGTTCGGATAGGATTTTTGGGTACGAAACTAACCAGTGACGGCTGAAAGCTGTCATAGCTGTAGAACTCACAGATACCTTCGTTTTGGCTGGTTATGGCTCCCGTAACTCTAAACGAGCCAAGAGTTATGGGCCTCCGAAGAATCGATATCCACAGGGTGCAACATCTACGGTGCAAGGTGCAACATCCGTCCAAAATGACGAAACAGTGTCGTACGACCTTTAGAAATGAGTGCATGGATTTGAAACATTGCAGTACCATGGTGCACCACTCTCCAGCGATGGTAAATCATAGACCAGCCACGGGGATCCCGTTTTACAGAAAAAATCCACGTGACGAAAAAACGAAGGGTAAAAAACTTCCATGACCCGATTGAGGTTCGGATAGGATTTTTGGGTTTGAAACCAACCAGTGACGGCTAAAAGCTGTCATAGCTGTAGAACTCACAGATACCTTCGTTTTGACTGGTTATGGCTCCCGTAACTCTAAACGAGCCAAGAGTTATGGCCCTCCGAAGAATCGATATCCACAGGGTGCAACATCTACGGTGCAAGGTGCAACATCCGTCCAAAATGACGAAACAGTGCCGTACGACCTTTAGAAATGAGTGCATGGATTAGAAACATTGCAGTACCATGGTGCACCACTCTTTAGCGATGGTAAATCATAGACCAGCCACGGGGATACCGCTTTACAGAAAAAATCCACGTGACGAAAAAACGAAGGGTAAAAAACTTCCTTGACCCGATTGAGGTTCGGATAGGATTTTTTGGGTATGATACTAACCAGTGACGGCTGAAAGCGGTCATAGCTGTAGAACTCACAGATACCTTCGTTTTGACTGGTTATGGCTCACGTAACTCTAAACGAGCCAAGAGTTATGGCCCTCCGAAGAATCGATATCCATAGGGTGCAACATCTACGTTGCAAGGTGCAACATCCGTCCAAAATGACGAAACAGTGTCACACGACCTTTAGAAATGATTGCATGGATTTGAAACATTGCAGTACCATGGTGCACCACTCTCCAGCGATGGTAAATCATAGACCAGCCACGGGGATCCCGTTTTACAGAAAAAATCCACGTGACGAAAAGACGAAGGGTAAAAAACTTCCTTGACCCGATTGAGGTTCGGATAGGATTTTTTGGGTATGAAACTAACAAGTGATGGCTGAAATCTATCATAGCTGTAGAACTCACAGATACCTTCGTTTTGACTGGTTATGGCTCCCGTAACTCTAAACGAGCCAAGAGTTATGGCCCTCCGAAGAATCGATATCCACAGGGTGCAACATCTACGGTGCAAGGTGCAACATCCGTCCAAAATGACGAAACAGTGTCGTACGACCTTTAGAAATGAGTGCATGGATTTGAAATATTGCAGTACCATGGTGCACCACTCCCCAGCGATGGTAAATCATAGACCAGCCACGGGGATCCCGTTTTACAGAAAAAATCCACGTGACGAAGAAACGAAGGGTAAAAAACTTCCATGACCCGATTGAGGTTCGGATAGGATTTTTTGGGTATGAAACTAACCAGTGATGGCTGAAAGCTGTCATATCTGTAGAACTCACAGATAACTTCGTTTTGACTGGTTATGGCTCCCGTAACTCTAAACGAGCCAAGAGTTATGTCCCTCCGAAGAATCGATATCCACAGGGTGCAACATCTACGGTGCAAGGTGCAACATCCGTCCAAAATGACGAAACTGTGCCGTACGACCTTTAGAAATGAGTGCGTGGATTTGAAACATTGCAGTACCATGGTGCACCACTCTATAGCGATGGTAAATCATAGACCAGCCATGGGTATCCCGTTTTACAGAAAAAATCCACGTGACGAAAAAACGAAGGGTAAAAAACTTCCATGACCCGATTGAGGTTCGGATAGGATTTTGGGTTTGAAACTAACCAGTGACGGCTGAAAGCTGTCATAACTGTAGAACTCACAGATACCTTCGTTTTGACTAGTTATGGCTCCCGTAACTCTAAACGAGCCAAGAGTTATGGCCCTCCGAAGAATCGATATCCACCGGGTGCAACATCTACGGTGCAAGGTGCAACATCCGTCCAAAATGACGAAACAGTGCCGTACGACCTTTAGAAATGAGTTCATGGATTTGAAACATTGCAGTACCATGGTGCACCACTCTCCAGCGATGGTAAATCATAGACCAGCCACGGGGATCCCGTTTTACAGAAAAAAATCCACGTGACGAAAAAACGAAGGGTAAAAAACTTCCATGACCCGATTGAGGTTCGGATAGGATTTTTGGGTATGAAACTAACCAGTGACGGCTGAAAGCTGTCGTTGCTGTAGAACTCACAGATACCTTCGTTTTGACTGGTTATGGCTCCCATAACTCTAAACGAGCCAAGAGTTATGGCCCTCCGAAGAATCGATATCCACATGGTGCAACATCTACGGTTCAAGGTGCAACATCCGTCCAAAATGACGAAACAGTGTCGTACGACCTTTAGAAATGAGTGCATGGATTTGAAACATTGCAGTACCATGGTGCACCACTCTCCAGCGATGGTAAATCATAGACCAGCCACGGGGATCCCGTTTTACAGAAAAAATCCACGTGACGAAAAAACGAAGGGTAAAAAACTTCCATGACCGGATTGAGGTTCGGATAGGATTTTTGGGTACGAAACTAACCAGTGACGGCCGAAAGCTATCATCGCTGTAGAACTCACAGATACCTTCATTTTGACTGGTTATGGCTCCCGTAACTCTAAACGAGCCAAGAGTTATGGCCCTCCGAAGAATCGATATCCACAGGGTGCAACATCTACGGTGCAAGTTGCAACATCCGTCCAAAATGACGAAACAGTGCCGTACGACCTTTAGAAATGAGTGCATGGATTTGAAACATTGCAGTACCATGGTGCACCACTCTCCAGCGATGGTAAATCATAGACCAGCCACGGGGATCCCGTTTTACAGAAAAAATCCACATGACGAAAAAACGAAGGGTAAAAAACATCCTTGACCCGATTGAGGTTCGGATAGGATTTTTTGGGTATGAAACTAACCAGTGACGGCTGAAAGCCATCATAGCTGTAGAACTCACAGATACCTTCGTTTTGACTGGTTATGGCTCCCGTAACTCTAAATGAGCCAAGAGTTATGGCCCTCCGAAGAATCGATATCCACAGGGTGCAACATCTACGGTGCAAGGTGCAACATCCGTCCAAAAAGACGAAACAGTGCCGTACGACCTTAAGAAATGAGTGCATGGATTTGAAACATTGCAGTACCATGGTGCACCACTCTCCAGCGATGGTAAATCATAGACCAGCCACGGGGATCCCGTTTTACAGAAAAAATCCACGTGACGAAAAAACGAAGGGTAAAAAACTTCCTTGACCCGATTGAGGTTCGGATAGGATTTTTTGGGTATGAATCTAACCAGTGACGGCTGAAAGCAGTCATATCTTTAGAACTCACAGATACCTTCGTTTTGACTTGTTATGGCTCCCGTAACTCTAAACGAGCCAAGAGTTATGGCCCTCCGAAGAATCGATATCCACAGGGTGCAACATCTACGGTGCAAGGTGCAACATCCGTCCAAAATGATGAAACAGTGCCGTACGACCTTTAGAAATGAGTGCATGGATTTGAAACATTGCAGTACCATGGTGCACCACTCTCCAGCGATGGTAAATCATAGACCAGCCACGGGGATTCCGTTTTACAGAAAAAATCCACGTGACGAAAAAACGAAGGGTAAAAAACTTCCTTGACCCGATTGAGGTTCGGACAGGATTTTTTGGGTATGAAACTAACCAGTGACGGCTGAAAGCTGTCATAGCTGTAGAACACACAGATACCTTCGTTTTGACTGGTTATGGCTCTCGTAACTTTAAACGAGCCAAGAGTTATGGCCCTCCGAAGAATCGATATCCACAGGGTGCAACATCTACGGTGCAAGGTGCAACATCCGTCCAAAATGACGAAACAGTGCCATACGACCTTTAGAAATGAGTGCATGGATTTGAAACATTACAGTACCATGGTGCATCACTCTCCAGCGTTGGTAAATCATAGACCAGCCACTGGGATCCCGTTTTACAGAAAAAATCCACGTGACGAAAAAACAAAGGGTAAAAAACTTCCTTGACCCGATTGAGGTTCGGATAGGATTTTTTGGGTATGAAACTAACCAGTGACGGCTGAAAGCAGTCATATCTGTAGAACACACAGATACCTTCGTTTTGACTGGTTATGGCTCCCGTAACTTTAAACGAGCCAAGAGTTATGGCCCTCCGAAGAATCGATATCCACAGGGTGCAACATTTACGGTGCAAGGTGCAACATCCGTCCAAAATGATGAAACAGTGCCGTACGACCTTTAGAAATGAGTGCATGGATTTGAAACATTGCAGTACCATGGTGCATCACTCTCCAGCGATGGTAAATCATAAACCAGCCACGGGGATCCCGTTTTACAGAAAAAATCCACGTGACGAAAAAACGAAGGGTAAAAAACTTCCTTGACCCGATTGAGGTTCGGATAGGATTTTTTGGGTATGAAACTAACCAGTGACGGCTGAAAGCAGTCATATCTGTAGAACACACAGATACCTTCGTTTTGACTGGTTATGGCTCCCGTAACTTTAAAGAGCCAAGAGTTATGGCCCTCCGAAGAATCGATATCCACAGGGTGCAACATCTACGGTGCAAGGTGCAACATCCGTCCAAAATGACGAAACAGTGCCATACGACCTTTAGAAATGAGTGCATGGATTTGAAACATTGCAGTACCATGGTGCACCACTCTCCAGCGTTGGTAAATCATAGACCAGCCACTGGGATCCCGTTTTACAGAAAAATCCACGTGACGAAAAAACGAAGGGTAAAAAACTTCCATGACCCGATTGAGGTTCGGATAGGATTTTTGGGTATGAAACTAACCAGTGACGGCCGAAAGCCGTCATAGCTTTAGAACTCATAGATACCTTCGTTTTGACTGGTTATGGCTCCCGTAACTCGAAACGAGCCAAGAGTTATGGCCCTCCGAAGAATCGATATCCACAGGGTGCAACATCTACGGTGCAAGGTGCAACATCCGTCCAAAATGATGAAACAGCCGTACGACCTTTAGAAATGAGTGCATGGATTTGAAACATTGCAGTACCATGGTGCACCACTCTCCAGCGATGGTAAATCAAAGACCAGCCACGGGGATCCCGTTTTATAGAAAAAATCCACGTGACGAAAAAACGAAGGGTAAAAAACTTCCTTGACCCGATTGAGGTTCGGATAGGATTTTTGGGTTTGATACTAACCAGTGACGGCTGAAAGCCGTCATAGCTGTAGAACTCACAGATACCTTCATTTTGACTGGTTATGGCTCCCGAAACTCTAAACGAGCCAAGAGTTATGGCCCTCCGAAGAATCGATATCCACAGGGTGCAACATCTACGGTGCAAGGTGCAACATCCGTCCAAAATGACGAAAAAGTGCCGTACGACCTTTAGAAATGAGTGCATGGATTTGAAACATGGCAGTACCATGGTGCACCACTCTCCAGCGATGGTAAATCATAGACCAGCCACGGGGATCCCGTTCTACAGAAAAAATCCACGTGACGAAAAAATGAAGGGTAAAAAACTTCCGTGACCCGATTGAGGTTCGGATAGGATTTTTTGGGTATGAAACTAACCAGTGACGGCTGAAAGCGGTCATAGCTGTAGAACTCAAAGATACCTTCGTTTTGACTGGTTATGTCTCCCGTAACTCTAAACGAGCCATGAGTTATGGCCCTCCGAAGAATCGATATCCACAGGGTGCAACATCTACGGTGCAAGGTGCAACATCCATCCAAAATGACGAAACAGTGCCGTACGACCTTTAGAAATGAGTGCATGGATTTGAAACATTGCAGTACCATGGTGCACCACTCTCCAGCGATGGTAAATCATAGACCAGCCACGGGGATCCCGTTTTACAGAAAAAATCCACGTGACGAAAAAACGAAGGGTAAAAAACTTCCATAACCCGATTGAGGTTCGGACAGGATTTTTTGGGTATGAAACTAACCAGTGACGGCTGAAAGCTGTCATAGCTGTAGAACTCACAGATACCTTCGTTTTGACTGGTTATGGCTCCCGTAACTTTAAACGAGCCAAGAGTTATGGCCCTCCGAAGAATCGATATCCACAGGGTGCAACATCTACGGTGCAAGGTGCAACATCCGTCCAAAATGACGAAACAGTGCCGTACGACCTTTAGAAATGAGTGCATGGATTTGAAACATTGCAGTACCATGGTGCACCACTCTCCAGCGATGGTAAATCATAGACCAGCCACGGGGATCCCGTTTTACAGAAAAAATCCACGTGACGAAAAAACGAAGGGTAAAAAACTTCCATGACCCAATTGAGGTTCGGATAGGATTTTTGGGTATGAAACTTACCAGTGACGGCCGAAAGCCGTCATAGCTTTAGAACTCATAGATACCTTTGTTTTGACTGGTTATGGCTCCCGTAACTCTAAACGAGCCAAGAGTTATGGCCCTCCGAAGAATCGATATCCACAGGGTGCAACATCTACGGTGCAAGGTGCAACATCCGTCCAAAATGATGAAACAGTGCCGTACGACCTTTAGAAATGAGTGCATGGATTTGAAACATTACAGTACCATGGTGCACCACTCTCCAGCGATGGTGAATCATAGACTAGCCATGGGGATCCCGTTTTACAGAAAAAATCCACGTGACGAAAAACGAAGGTTAAAAAACTTCCTTGACCCGATTGAGGTTCGGATAGGATTTTTGGGTATGATACTAACCAGTGACGGCTGAAAGCCGTCATAGCTGTAGAACTCACAGATACCTTCATTTTGACTGGTTATGGCTCCCGTAACTCTAAACGAGCAAAGAGTTATGGCCCTTTGAAGAATCGATATCCACAGGGTGCAACATCTACGGTGCAAGGTGCAACATCCGTCCAAAATGACGAAAAAGTGCCGTACGACCTTTAGAAATGGGTGCATGGATTTGAAACATGGCAGTACCATGGTGCACCACTCTCCAGCGATGGTAAATCATAGACCAGCCACGGGGATCCCGTTTTACAGAAAAAATCCACGTGACGAAAAAACGAAGGGTAAAAAACTTCCTTGACCCGATTGAGGTTCGGATAGGATTTTTGGGTATGAAACTAACCAGTGACGGCTGAAAGCCGTCATAGCTGTAGAACTCACAGATACCTTCGTTTTGACTGGTTATGACTCCCGTAACTCTAAACGAGCCAAGAGTTATGGCACTCCGAAAAATCAATATCCACAGGGTGCAACATCTACGGTGCAAGGTGCAACATCCGTCCAAAATGACGAAACAGTGTCGTACGACCTTTAGAAATGAGTGCTTGG
Organism: Allium cepa; assembly: GCA_030765085.1. NCBI lineage: Eukaryota > Viridiplantae > Streptophyta > Magnoliopsida > Asparagales > Amaryllidaceae > Allium > Allium cepa. The sequence continues at coordinate 26,260,041 of CM060943.1, read as the reverse complement.
ATTTGAAACCTACCATGGTGCACCACTCTCCAGCGCTGGTAAATCATAGACCAGCCACGGGGATCCCGTTTTACAGAAAAAATCCACGTGACGAAAAAACGAAGGGTAAAAAACTTCCTTGACCCGATTGAGGTTCGGATAGGATTTTTAGGTTTGAAACTAACCAGTGACGGCTTAAAGCTTTCATAACTGTAGAACCCACAGATACCTTCGTTTTGACTGGTTATGGCTCCCGTAACTCTAAACGAGCCAAGAGTTATGGCCCTCCGAAGAATCGATATCCACAGGGTGCAACATCTACGGTGCAAGGTGCAACATCCGTCCAAAATGAAGAAACAGTGTCGTACGACCTTTAGAAATGAATGCATGGATTTGAAACATTGCAGTACCATGGTGCACCACTTTCCAGCGATGGTAAATCATAGACCAGCCACGGAGATCCCGTGTGACGACCGCCCATGACTCCCGCACCAAAACAAGGGAATAATGCGCTGAAAGGTGTGCAAGGCAGCCATGGACGATGGTCAGGGTAAAATAAAATCGCAGAATCTATATCGTAACTCACAGCGCATGGATAAAATACAATAGAGAAATATATAGTGAAGTCTCATAAAAGAAAATCATCATATAAGCATCACAGAAGTTTTATACAATCATCTCAACAAATCCATACATCAAGACCTCACTACAAGCACTCATCAAATACAGCAGCGGATACCCAGTACATATAAGAAAATAATATGCATAGCCTCCTGCTCGTCTTCGTCATCATCAGCGGGAAACTCTAAGCACAGCACCTGCCACCTGCTACCTAGTCTGCCCATCCCAAACATGGATGAACAGCCCAAGGTAATAAGAGGAGACATAAAACCTTGAGTCAGACAAAGTCTTAGTGAGCAGTAAATTAACAATCAAGCATACCAAAAGAGCATAAAGGATAAAAGGAATAGGAACCAAACCATCCCACTCCACCTCATCTCACAGTGATAGCCCCCAGACACACACTAAGGAGAATCAAGCATAACAATATAGACAAATAAGGTAAAGCAATAACCACTCGAGTCAAGGGCAATGTTTTCCAAATACAAACCCCCAAGGCCTAAACCAAGATCAGATAAGCACCCAGAAAACACCGCTCTTGAAGCCGAATGATAATACAACCAAACATCCATGACTCTGGCTATCACTGCATCATTGCCTTGATTTCACCGTTAGTTGAATGACCATCCGTCAAGGGCTAATGGTAACCCCGGTTCTAGCCATAACTCCGCACGCCGTCGCAGCCCGTGCCTAGGAATTTTCGCAACTACCCAGAGTACTAGCACGCCGTCGTAGCCCGTGCCTGGAACGCCGTCGCAGCCCGTTCCAACGTACCCTTGCTTTGAGCATGCTAGAACCTTCAACAACGATGAGATCTAAGCCTCCAAGTCATCCTCCTCGACGACCATCCATACTAGCTCAAGCGCCTCTCAAGCTAACCATTATCACCAACCCGGATCGCATCACCGAGTATCAACATAACTTTGCACGTCGTCGCAGCCCGTGCTTGGAACGTCATCATGACCCGTTCCATCTCAACATCACACTTTGCTTCATCGCATCATAGCAAAGTCTCATCTCAACATCATGGCTTGCCTTCTCGCATCATGGCAAAGTCCCATCTCGATCTCATACTTCGCCTCTTCGCATCATGGCAAAGTCCCTCATCATCGAATCCATCCATATGAGCTTCCACATCCGCTTCATATGCCATCGGCAGCTTTCAACATTCAAGAGCCTTTCCACTTAGCTTTTGAATCACCTTCAACCATCTTGTTCCAAATCAACTACAAGCTAACTTGGAGCAATCACATCTAACATACATTCAAACATTCAAGCATTCAAACAAGATATATTAAGCAATATCAACTATAATGGCAATTTCGTAATTAAGTGAGCAAAAGTCCAACATATGTGAAATCATGGTTTTTAGCATAGATCTATCAAATCTAAAACATGGGTTTTATCTCTAATACTTGATAAATAACTTCTATAGATAAACATCTTCAAATATGATGGATCTACATGCAGACTTAAGGAAAATGCGAGAAAACGCTAACTTTAACACATAAACAAGTCACCAATCCAATATACTCCCTTGGATCCGCGTGAGAGATAACTACCACTCACCAAATCACCCAAACACCTCAAAAACACAACACTCCAGATCTGGACAGCGAAGATCACGGCTTGATCCGGCGAAATCTCACTTGAAACGATGAATTCTAGCTCAAACGGATGAAGATCTTCAACTTGGACACTTGGATCTTCGATCTTGATCTTCGATCTTCAATGGATGTTAGCACTTGATGGAAGTAGAGAAAGAAGTGAAGAAAATACTGAAGTCGAGTCTTCATAATGGCAGCACTTCGTTGCTTCAAAAACCGGTGCCAAAAAGTGAGCCGAACACCTCTATTTATAGGCTGGACACACCATGAGTCGTCGCCCCTATGAGTCGGTCCCGACTCATCATGAGTCGTTTACGACTCATCCAAACCTTACGACCTATCAGCCAAAGCCGCTACGACTCAACTGAACACACGACTCATGCCCTGCCGCTCCATCCTTGCCGACTCACTACACACGCGACTCATACACTAAGCCATCCACACGACTTAACAACCCAGGCCGACTCAACACCTACCGACACAAGCGCTAACGACCTAACACTCATCACCTTAACACCTAGCCGACACAAGAACCTGCCGACTCAAAGACCTTACGAGACACGACTTAGCGACTTCACCTTATAGCCGACCTAACGACACACACGAGCTAACACACACGAGCTAACACACACGAGCTAACACACACGAGCTAACAACATATGCCTTAACTCGTATACGAGTTACGACCTATCCATCCCAACAGCACACTACCTAAGTCCTCAACGACTCATCTACCATATGACTTATCTCCTTAACCCGGTCACGGCTCATCTAGCCTTTGCCGACTCAACATGAGTCGTCCACGACTCATTATCATGCCGACCTAACCCCTCAACAACTCAAGACCTACCGACTCAACTCCTCACGACCCAAGCTCCCTTAAGCCGCTAACCCATGAGTCGGCTAACACTTAAGTCGGCAAATTCTATGACTCGGTAACACTTAAGTCGGTCACACCCTTATCTCGACCAACTCTTTAAACCACTACCCCTATGAGTCGCCTAAGCTTCATGAGTCGGTCCCCCATGAGTCGTTTATGACTTAAATCCTTGCTAACTCGAACACGACCTAACCTATGAGTCGGTTACGACTCAAACCTTAACTCGGCTATGCCCATGAGTCGGTCACGACTCATTACCTTACCCGGGTCAACTTCTAAACGACTCGAGCTAGAGACATCACAAACAACACTAACAACCTGCAAATTCTACGATTTATCGACACGTAAAATACGGGTCGTTACATTCTCTCCCCCTTAGGAATTTCGCCCCCGAAATTCCAAGTAAACAACAGCAATCAAAGATATTCTGCATGCCTACCATCCATAGAAATCAACAAACCATGCATCCAATTCTATCCTAGCATGCAGAATTCTAAGACTTAGAACAAGCTACAAATTCATGAGATGTCACGACACTTTAGGGCCATACCTCGAAGAGTCCTGGATGAGCTGCCTTCATCCTCTCTTCCTCCTCCCACGTACAGTCGTTAACATCGTCACTCCATTGTACCTTGAGCAACGTAATCGTCTTCCTCCTAAGCTGTTTCGTATCGGTTTCAACAATACGAAGCGGCTTACGAGGTCTCGAAACAACTGGATCAACCTCTAAGTCTTCACAGCTATCAGCAAAAACCACCGTAGTTGGGTCGTGCACATACTTCCGTAGATAGGATACATGAAAAACATTGTGCACACCCACCATCTTCTCCGGTAACTCCAATCTATAAGCGAGCTTTCCAATTCGCTCGGTAATCGGGAATGGTCCAACAAATCTCGGAGTCAACTTCCCTTTCTTCCCGAATCTAACAGCATTCTTCAATGGAGAAATCTTCACAAAAACCCTATCACCCACGTCGAATTCCAAATCCTTTCGACGATTATCTGCATAACTTTTCTGACGATCTTGGGCTGCCTTCATTCGCTGTCCTGGTTCTAGGTAGACCATCAATAAAATCCATCGACACTTGCTCCCACTTCCACGTAGGAACTTCTAATGGCTGAAGTAATCCACTGGGCTTCTTCTGCTCAGCTTTCACCAACTGGCAATTCATACACTTGGAAATGAAATTTCCAACATCCTTCTTCATTCCTTCCCAGTAGTAAGCTCTCTTCATATCCCGATACATCTTATTTCCACCTGGATGAATCGTCAACTTCGAGTGATGACTTTCCCTCAGCACTTCATCCCTCAGTCCACCAATATCGGGAACAACCAATCGTCCTTGCTTTCGAAGCCAACCCCCTCGATCGACCTCGAATCCCTTATCCTTCTCTGGTTCCAATCCAGATTCCAAAGCACGGATAATCTTGACAAGCTTATCATCTCTCTTTTGGCTTTCACCAATTCTTTCCACAAGAGTAGGCCTTATCGATAAGTTTGCCAACATCTCAGGTTCCAATTCGCATCTAGGCCTGAAATCAAATCCAGCCAAATACTCAAGACTCTTCCATTCCGAAAACATGGCTCCCAATCCTGCATGTCTTCGACTTAACGCATCAGCCACTGCGTTACCTTTTCCTGGAGTATAGGCTATACCAAAATCATAAGATGCTAGAAACTCTAACCACCTTTGCTGTCGAAGATTCAGATCCTTTTGGGAGAACAGATACTTCAACGACTTATGATCTGTAAACAATTCGAATCTAACTCCCAATAGGTAATGTCTCCACATCTTCAAAGCAAACACTATTGCCGCTAGCTCCAAATCATGAGTCGGATAATTCCTTTCATGCGGTTTCAGTTGTCGACTAGCATACGCAACAACTTTATCCTTCTGCATTAGCACTGCTCCCAATCCAGTGCCACATGCATCGGTGTAAACCACCATCTCCTCATTCCCACTTGGAATAGTCAAAACAGGAGCACTCGTCAGTCGCTCTTTCAGGATTACGAAAGCTTGCTCACACTTATCATCCCATCTGAACACTTGGTTCTTCTTCGTCAATCCTGTCAACGGTGCAGCTATCTTGGAAAAGTCTTTGATAAACCGACGATAATATCCTGCTAATCCAAGAAAACTTCTCACATCAGATGCATTCTTAGGTCTAACCCAATCCTGGATTGCTGCCACCTTAGCGGGATCAACCGCTATTCCATTTCCAGAGATAACATGGCCTAAGAACCTCACTTCACTCTTCCAGAAGTGACACTTCGAAAACTTAGCCTTCAGCTGATGTTTCCGTAGTATTTCCAAAACAATCCTCAAGTGCGTCTTGTGCTCTTCCTCAGTTCTGGAATAAACCAAAATATCATCCACGAACACAAGCACGAACTTATTCAACTGATCTCTGAATACTCTATTCATAAGATCCACAAAATATGCTGGCGCGTTAGTCAATCCAAACGGCATCACCAGCCACTCATAAAACCCGGATGGTGTCCTGAAAGCAGTCTTCGGCACACTATCCCTCGCCACTCTTAACTGGTGAAATCCCGTTGCCAAATCCATCTGAGAAAACACCTTAGCCTCGTGAAGCTGATCAAACAAGTCATCTATTCTCGGCAATGGATACTTGTTCTTCCTAGTCACCTTATTCAGCTCACGATAATCAACACACAACCTCAACGATCCATCCGCTTTGGTTGCGAACACAACGGGCGCACCCCATTCGGACACACTCCTCCGAATGAATCCTTTCCGTAAAAGGTCATCAACTTGCACCTTCAGCTCTTGCTGCTCCCTCGGTGCCATCCGCCTAAGAGGCATCACAACAGGTCTGGCTCCCTCAACTAGATCGATACGAAACTCGATCTCCCTATGCGGCGGCAACCCTTTGACTTCGTCAAAGACATCCTCAAATCCATTCACAATAGGCACTGATGACAGTCCATCCCGTGGAACAACCAGCGAATACATGAAGCTCATGAAGACGCCTTCCTCATGCTTACATCGTATCACAACCTTTCGCCCATCCACATTCCCGACTGTCACCTCCAGCCTCTCACAATCAATCCTAGCCGCATACTTCCTAAGCCAGTCCATACCCAAAATAATTCCGAACCCCGCAAAGTTCAGAACAAAGCAATCACAAACAAACGAGCAATCATGACTCGAAACAACTAGACCACGGCATATCATACACAAACATGACGAACCCCCAACTGGATTAGTCACAACCAATGGCCTATCAACAATGTCCGGTTTCAAACCTAACCGGCCTACCAAATCATCACAAACAAAAGAATGCGACGCTCCAGTATCAAACAACACTCTAACTGGAACACCACAAATAGAAAGAGTACCTTGAACCACCACACTCTTCCCCTTTTCTTCAGCAGTAGGAGCTCTTGAAGACGACGGCACAGCTTCCAAAGCATAAGCTTGCACAACCTGCCTATCTTTCCTTGGCTCTGGACAATCCTTCCTGAAATGCCCTGGCTTATCACAATTGTGGCATTTCGCCGGCGCCTTTGGATTCCTACAATCCTTGGAAAGATGGCCCTTCCTCTGGCAATTATAGCAAGTCACTTCGCCCTTTGGCTTCTTCTGACCATCCTTTCCCTTCTGTTGCTGCTGCTTCCTCTTTCTATTGCCACTCTGCTGTGGTTTAGATCCTTCCCTGGTTACAGCAACAACAGAACTTTCCCTAGGGAACAAACTCTCATGCCTCAGAGCTTTCTCCACCAGCTTCTCAAATGGATCGTCCAAGTGATCCACCAACTGCCTTCCAAGATAAGCATCCAGACCAGTCACAAACTTCTCGTTCTTCTGGTAGGGAGAATCAATATACGATCTGGCATACTTAGACAGAGCCTCGAACTCAGAAATATACTCAAGAACAGGCCTCCCACCTTGCTTGAGCTCAACAAATCTCTTAAACAAAACAGACCTCTGAGCAGTAGAGATGAACTTGGCTTCAAATCTAACTTGGAACTGCTCCCAAGTAATATCCTCTTCTGGTGTATCTATGGCGATAGAATTCCACCAATCCGCAGCCCTCCCTTGAAGCTGCCTCGATGCAAGCTTTCTCTTGGTTGCATCCTCAATCCCTAGATCACCAAAAATCCTTCGGCAAGCATCCATCCATCTCTGCACTTCAATAGTAGATTCCGTCCCCAAGAAAGCTTTTCCTCCAAGAGAAGTATAATCCTTGCAAAGCTTGGCAAAATCCACTGGTCTTGGAGCCTGGACTTGAACTCCAACATCCACAGATGATCCTGAAGCTGGTACCCTCCTCATGATAGAAGTCATCATAGCTTCAAACATAGCTCCATAATCAACAGCTTCCCTAGCAGCTCGACTATCTCTTGCAGCTTGTCTCTCGCTTCTACTCATTCTTAATATCTGTAAAAAGAATGATTAGAACACCTTAAGAAACAACTGCATAAGGAGTTCAAATCCTTCTAAGCTACTATATTACATATAGTAATTATCCATCAAAATACAATTACGTCCCTCATACGAAATTACGTCAGCGAGCGTTGGCTAAAATCGACTAACCAAAGCTCTGATACCAAATGTGACGACCGCCCATGACTCCCGCACCAAAACAAGGGAATAATGCGCTGAAAGGTGTGCAAGGCAGCCATGGACGATGGTCAGGGTAAAATAAAATCGCAGAATCTATATCGTAACTCACAGCGCATGGATAAAATACAATAGAGAAATATATAGTGAAGTCTCATAAAAGAAAATCATCATATAAGCATCACAGAAGTTTTATACAATCATCTCAACAAATCCATACATCAAGACCTCACTACAAGCACTCATCAAATACAGCAGCGGATACCCAGTACATATAAGAAAATAATATGCATAGCCTCCTGCTCGTCTTCGTCATCATCAGCGGGAAACTCTAAGCACAGCACCTGCCACCTGCTACCTAGTCTGCCCATCCCAAACATGGATGAACAGCCCAAGGTAATAAGAGGAGACATAAAACCTTGAGTCAGACAAAGTCTTAGTGAGCAGTAAATTAACAATCAAGCATACCAAAAGAGCATAAAGGATAAAAGGAATAGGAACCAAACCATCCCACTCCACCTCATCTCACAGTGATAGCCCCCAGACACACACTAAGGAGAATCAAGCATAACAATATAGACAAATAAGGTAAAGCAATAACCACTCGAGTCAAGGGCAATGTTTTCCAAATACAAACCCCCAAGGCCTAAACCAAGATCAGATAAGCACCCAGAAAACACCGCTCTTGAAGCCGAATGATAATACAACCAAACATCCATGACTCTGGCTATCACTGCATCATTGCCTTGATTTCACCGTTAGTTGAATGACCATCCGTCAAGGGCTAATGGTAACCCCGGTTCTAGCCATAACTCCGCACGCCGTCGCAGCCCGTGCCTAGGAATTTTCGCAACTACCCAGAGTACTAGCACGCCGTCGTAGCCCGTGCCTGGAACGCCGTCGCAGCCCGTTCCAACGTACCCTTGCTTTGAGCATGCTAGAACCTTCAACAACGATGAGATCTAAGCCTCCAAGTCATCCTCCTCGACGACCATCCATACTAGCTCAAGCGCCTCTCAAGCTAACCATTATCACCAACCCGGATCGCATCACCGAGTATCAACATAACTTTGCACGTCGTCGCAGCCCGTGCTTGGAACGTCATCATGACCCGTTCCATCTCAACATCACACTTTGCTTCATCGCATCATAGCAAAGTCTCATCTCAACATCATGGCTTGCCTTCTCGCATCATGGCAAAGTCCCATCTCGATCTCATACTTCGCCTCTTCGCATCATGGCAAAGTCCCTCATCATCGAATCCATCCATATGAGCTTCCACATCCGCTTCATATGCCATCGGCAGCTTTCAACATTCAAGAGCCTTTCCACTTAGCTTTTGAATCACCTTCAACCATCTTGTTCCAAATCAACTACAAGCTAACTTGGAGCAATCACATCTAACATACATTCAAACATTCAAGCATTCAAACAAGATATATTAAGCAATATCAACTATAATGGCAATTTCGTAATTAAGTGAGCAAAAGTCCAACATATGTGAAATCATGGTTTTTAGCATAGATCTATCAAATCTAAAACATGGGTTTTATCTCTAATACTTGATAAATAACTTCTATAGATAAACATCTTCAAATATGATGGATCTACATGCAGACTTAAGGAAAATGCGAGAAAACGCTAACTTTAACACATAAACAAGTCACCAATCCAATATACTCCCTTGGATCCGCGTGAGAGATAACTACCACTCACCAAATCACCCAAACACCTCAAAAACACAACACTCCAGATCTGGACAGCGAAGATCACGGCTTGATCCGGCGAAATCTCACTTGAAACGATGAATTCTAGCTCAAACGGATGAAGATCTTCAACTTGGACACTTGGATCTTCGATCTTGATCTTCGATCTTCAATGGATGTTAGCACTTGATGGAAGTAGAGAAAGAAGTGAAGAAAATACTGAAGTCGAGTCTTCAAAATGGCAGCACTTCGTTGCTTCAAAAACCGGTGCCAAAAAGTGAGCCGAACACCTCTATTTATAGGCTGGACACACCATGAGTCGTCGCCCCTATGAGTCGGTCCCGACTCATCATGAGTCGTTTACGACTCATCCAAACCTTACGACCTATCAGCCAAAGCCGCTACGACTCAACTGAACACACGACTCATGCCCTGCCGCTCCATCCTTGCCGACTCACTACACACGCGACTCATACACTAAGCCATCCACACGACTTAACAACCCAGGCCGACTCAACACCTACCGACACAAGCGCTAACGACCTAACACTCATCACCTTAACACCTAGCCGACACAAGAACCTGCCGACTCAAAGACCTTACGAGACACGACTTAGCGACTTCACCTTATAGCCGACCTAACGACACACACGAGCTAACACACACGAGCTAACACACACGAGCTAACACACACGAGCTAACAACATATGCCTTAACTCGTATACGAGTTACGACCTATCCATCCCAACAGCACACTACCTAAGTCCTCAACGACTCATCTACCATATGACTTATCTCCTTAACCCGGTCACGGCTCATCTAGCCTTTGCCGACTCAACATGAGTCGTCCACGACTCATTATCATGCCGACCTAACCCCTCAACAACTCAAGACCTACCGACTCAACTCCTCACGACCCAAGCTCCCTTAAGCCTCTAACCCATGAGTCGGCTAACACTTAAGTCGGCAAATTCTATGACTCGGTAACACTTAAGTCGGTCACACCCTTATCTCGGCCAACTCTTTAAACCACTACCCCTATGAGTCGCCTAAGCTTCATGAGTCGGTCCCCCATGAGTCGTTTATGACTTAAATCCTTGCTAACTCGAACACGACCTAACCTATGAGTCGGTTACGACTCAAACCTTAACTCGGCTATGCCCATGAGTCGGTCACGACTCATTACCTTACCCGGGTCAACTTCTAAACGACTCGAGCTAGAGACATCACAAACAACACTAACAACCTGCAAATTCTACGATTTATCGACACGTAAAATACGGGTCGTTACATCCCGTTTTACAGAAAAAATCCACGTGACGAAAAAACGAAGGGTAAAAAACATCCATGACCCGATTGAGGTTCGGATAGGATTTTTGGGTATGAAACTAACCAGTGATGGCTGAAAATTGTCATAGCTGTAGAACTCAAAGATACCTTCGTTTTGACTGGTTATGGCTCCCGTAACTCTAAACGAGCCAAGAGTTATGGCCCTCCGAAGAATCGATATCCACAGGGTGCAACATCTACGGTGCAAGGTGCAACATCCGTCCAAAATGACGAAACAGTGCCGTACGACCTTTAGAAATGACTGCATGGATTTGAAACATTGCGGTACCATGGTGCACCACTCTCTAGCGATGGAAAATCATAGACCAGCCACGGGGATCCCATTTTACAGAAAAAATCTACGTGACGAAAAAACGAAGGGTAAAAAACTTCCATGACCCGATTGAGGTTCGGATAGGATTTTTGGGTATGAAACTAACCAGTGACGGCTGAAAGCTGTCATAGCTGTAGAACTCACAGATACCTTTGTTTTGACTGGTTATGCCTCGCGTAACTCTAAACGAGCCAAGAGTTATGCCCTCCGAAGAATCGATATCCACAGGGTGCAACATCTACGGTGCAAGGTGCGACATCCGTCCAAAATGACGAAACAGTGCCGTACGACCTTTAGAAATGAGTGCATGGATTTGAAACATTGCAGTACCATGGTGCACCACTCTCCAGCGATGGTAAATCATAGACCAGCCACGGGGATCCTGTTTTACAGAAAAAATCCACATGACGAAAAAACGAAGGGTAAAAGACTTCCATGACCCGATTGAGGTTCGGATAGGATTTTTGGGTATGAAACTAACCAGTGACGGCTGAAAGCTGTCATAGCTGTAGAACTCACAGATACCTTTGTTTTGACTGGTTATGGCTCTCGTAACTATAAACGAGCCAAGAGCTATGGCCCTCCGAAGAATCGATATCCACGGGGTGCAACATCTACGGTGCAAGGTGCAACATCCGTCCAAAATGACGAAACAGTGCCGTACGACCTTTAGAAATGAGTGCATGGATTTGAAACATTGCAGTACCATGGTGCACCACTCTCCAGCGATGGTAAATCGTAGACCAGCCACGGGGATCCCGTTTTACAGAAAAAATCCACGTGACGAAAAAACGAAGGGTAAAAAACTTCCATGACCCGATTGAGTGAATCGTCAACTTCGAGTGATGACTTTCCCTAAGAACTTCATCTCTCAATCCATCTAAATCGGGAACAACTAGTGGTCCTTGCTTTCGAAGCCAACCCTCTTGATCGACTTCAAATCCTTTATCCTTTTCTGGATTCAATCTAGATTCCAAATCGCAGATAATCTTGACAAGCTTATCGTCTCGCTTTTGGCTCTCGCCAATTCTCTCCATAAGATTGGGTCTTATCGATAAGTTTGCCAACATCTCAGGTTCCAATTCACATCTAGGCCTGAAGTCAAACCCAGCCAAATACTCGAGACTCTTCCATTCCAAAAACATGGCTCCCAATCCTGCATGTCTTCGACTTAACGCATCTGCCACTGCGTTACATTTTCCCGGAGTATAGGCTATATCAAAATCATATGATGCTAAAAACTCTAGCCACCTTTGCTGCCGAAGATTCAAATCCTTTTGGGAGAACAGATACTTCAACGACTTATGATCCGTAAACAGCTCGAATCGAACTCCCAATAGATAATGTCTCCACATCTTCAGAACAAAAACAATCGCCGCTAACTCCAAATCATGAGTCGGGTAATTCCTTTCATGCGGCTTCAGTTGTCGACTTGCATACGCAACAACTTTATCCTTTTGCATTAGCACTGCTCCAAGTCCAGTACCACATGCATCGGTGTAAACCACCATCTCATCAATCCCACTCGGAATAGTCAAAACAGGAGCACTCGTCAGTCGCTCTTTCAGGATTACGAAAGCTTGCTCACACTTATCATCCCATCTGAACACTTGGTTCTTTTTCGTCAATCATGTTAACGGTGCAGCTATCTTGGAAAAGTCTTTGATAAACCGACTATAATATCCTGCTAATCCAAGAAAACTTCTCACATCAGATGCATTCTTAGGTCTAACCCAATCCTGAATTGCTGCCACCTTAGCGGGATCAACCGCTATTCCGTTTCCAGAAATAACATGGCCTAAGAACCTCACTTCACTCTTCCAGAAGTGACACTTCGAAAACTTAGCCTTCAACTGATGTTTCCGCAAGATTTCCAAAACAATACGCAAGTGCGTCTTGTGCTCCTCCTCAGTTCTGGAATAAATCAGAATATCATCCACGAAAACAAGCACGAACTTATTCAACTGATCTCTGAACACTCTATTCATAAGATCCACAAAATGTGCTGGTGCGTTAGTCAATCCAAACGGCATTACCAGCCACTCATAAAAGGCAGATGGTGTCCTAAAAGCAGTCTTCGGCACACTATCCTTAGCCACTCTCAACTGGTGAAATCCCGTTGCCAAATCCATCTGAGAAAACACCTTAGCCTCGTGAAGCTGATCAAACAAGTCATCTATTCTTGGCAATGGATACTTGTTCTTCTTAGTCACCTTATTCAACTCACGATAATCCACACACAACCTCAACGATCCATCCGCTTTGGTTGCGAACACAACTGGTGCACCCCATTCGGACTTACTACACCGAATGAATCCTTTCCAAAAAAGGTCATCAACCTGCACCTTCAACTCTTGTTGTCTCTAGGCGCCATCCGTCTAAGAGGCATCACAACAGGTCTGGCTCCCTCAACTAGATCGATACGAAACTCGATCTCCCTATGCGGCGGTAACCCTTTGACTTCGTCAAAGACGTCCTCAAATCCATTCACAACCGGCATCGATGACAGTCCATTCCGTGGAACAACCAGCGAATACATGAAGCCCATGAAGACGCCTTCTTTATGCTTACATCGTATCACTACCTTTCGCCCTTCCACATTCCCAACTGTCACCTCCAGTTTCTCACAATCAACCTTTGTCGCATACTTCCTAAGCCAGTCCATTCCCAATATAATTCCGAACCCCACAAAGTTCAGAACAAAGCAATCACAAACAAAAGAGCAATCATGACTCGATACAACTAGACCATGGCATACCATACACAAACATGACGAACCCCCTACTGGATTAGGCACAACCAATGGTCTGTCAACAATTTTCGGTTCCAAACCCAACCGGCCTACTAGATCATCACAAACAAACGAATGTGATGTCCCAGTATCAAACAACACTCTAACTGGAACACCACATATGGAAAGAGTACCTTGAACCACCACACTCTTCCCTTTCTCTTCCGCAGTAGGAGCTTTCGAAGATGATGGAACAGCCCCTAAAGCATAAGCTTGCACGATCTGCTTATCTTTCCTCGGTTCTGGACAGTCCTTCTTGATATGTCCCAGCTTATCACAGTTGTAACACTTTCCCGGCACCTTGGGATTCCTATAATCTTTGGAGAGATGGCCCTTCTGCTGACAGTTGTAGCAAGTCACTTCGCCCTTCGGCTTCTTCTGGCCATCCTTAACCTTCTGTTGCTGCAGCTTCCTCTTCTTGTTTCCACCCTGCTGTGGCCTAGACCCTTCCTTGGTTACAGCAACAACAGATCCTTCCTTAGGAAACAAACTCTCATGCCTGAGAGCTTTCTCCACAAGCTTCTCAAACGGATCGTCCAAATGATCCACCAACTGTCTCCCAAGATAATAGTCCAAGCCTGTCACAAACTTCTCGTTCTTCTGGTAGGGAGATTCAATATACGACCGAGCATACTTGGACAAAGCTTCAAACTCAGAAACATACTCAAGAACTGGTCTCCCACCTCGCTTGAGCTCCACAAACTTCTTAAACAGAACAGATTTCTGAGCCGTAGAGATGAACTTAGCTTCAAATCTAACTTGGAATTGCTCCCAAGTAATCTCTTCCTCTGGAGTATCAATAGTGATAGAACCCCACCAATCGGCAGCTCTTCCCTGAAGCTGTCTCGATGCAAGCTTCCTCTTAGTTGCATCCTCGATTCCCAAGTCACCAAAAATCCTTCTACAAGCATCAATCCATCTCTGAACTTCTATGGTTGATTCTGTTCCCAAGAAAACCTTTCCTCCAAGAGCAGTATAGTCCTTACACAACTTAGCAAAATCCACTGGTCTTGGAGCTTGAACTTGAACTCCAACATCTACTGACGGTTCTGAAGTTGGTATCCTTCTCATGATCGAAGTCATCATAGCTTCGAACATTGCAGCATAGTCAGTAGCTCCCCTAGCAGCACGGCTTTCCCTAGCAGCTTGTCTCTCACTTCGACTGTAACGACCCGTATTTTACGTGTCGATAAATCGTAGAATTTGCAGGTCGTTAGTGTTGTTGTGTTGTTTCTAGCTTGAGTCGTTTAGAAGTTAACCCGAGTGCAAGTGATGAGTCGTGACCGACTCATAGATAAGTCGTAGACGACTTAAGGGGATGGACCGAGTTAAGGGTTAGAACGGCATAGTAGTTGCCGACTTAAGAAGAAAGGCGAGATAGGGGTCAAGTGATGAGTCGTGACCGACTCATAGGGGACCGACTCATAGGCTTAGACGAGTCAAGGGGGGGTGACCGACTTATAGAAGCAGCGACTTATAGGTTAAGTCGCGCACGAGTTACGACTCATAGGAGGGGCGGCTTATAGGTTTGGCCGAGATAAGGATGGACCGACCTAAGATAGTGACCGACTCATGGGTTAGCGGCTTAAGGGGCTAAGGCTTAGGTCGTGGGGTCTTGAGTCGGTAGGGGCTGGGGTCGGCAGGGTGTTGTCTCGTGAAGTTGTTGAGTCGTTAGTAGGATGAGTCGTGAGTCGGCATAGCAGTGTGTGTGTATGGTTGAGTCGTCGAACGACTTAGGACTTGGAGTGTTAGCGGCAGGAAGTGTTAGGTCGTTTACCTGGCGAGTCTTGAGTCGTGAGTCATTGGTACGAGTTAAGGTGAGTCATAGGTCGTTGGGTCGTGTCTGGGTTAAGTCGCGTGAGTGGCTTTGTGTTAGGTCGGCATGGCAATGAGTCGTGAACGACTCATGGTAAGTCGGCTGTGTTGAGTCGGCATGGGGATGAGTCGGGGGCGACTCAGGAGTTGGGTCGGCGACGACCTAAGGGCGACGACTCATGGTGGTTCCAGCCTATAAATAGAGGGGTTCGGCTCACTTTTTTGCACCGGTTTTTGAAGCGACGAAGTGCTGTCATTTTGAAGACTCGTCTACAACATTTCTTCATCTTCTTTTCTCCATTCCAATCTAGATCTAACATCCATCCAAGATCGAAGATCCAAGTGCCAAAGTTGAAGATCTTCATCCGTTCGAGCTAGATTTCATCGATTGAAGCGAGATTTTGCCGGATCAAACCTTGATCTCCGCTGTCCAGATCTGAAGCGTGTTGTATTTGAGGTGTTTGGGTGATTTGGTGAGTGGTAGTTATCTCTCACGCGGACCCAAAGGAGTATATTGGATTGGTGGCTTGTTTGAGTGTTAAAGTTAGAGATTTCATGCATTTTTCTTAGATCCAAGTCTAGATCCATTGTTTCCAAAGATGTTTGTTTATGCAAGTTTATTTAACAAGTATTAGAAACAAAACCCATGTTTTATATTTGATAGATCTATGCTAAAAACCTATGAATCATGCATGTTGGACTTTTGCTCATTTATTTACGAAATTTCCATTATAGTTGATATTGCTTATTAGATCTTGTTTGAATGCTTGAATGTTTGGATGTATGATTGGTTCGATTGTTTCAAGTTAGCTTGTAGTTGATTTGGAACAAGATGGTTGAAGGTGATTCAAAAGCTAAGTGGAAAGGCTCTTGAATGGTGAAAGCTGCCTGTAGCATATGAAGCGGATGTGGAAGCTCATATGGATGGATTCGAGGATATGGGATCTTGCCATGATGCGAGAAGGCTTATGTTGAGATGGGACGGGTCATGATGACGTTCCAAGATGAGAGACTTTGCCATGATGTGATGAGGCAAGACATATGTTGTGATGGGATGGGTCACGATGACGTTCCAAGCACGGGCTGCGACGACGTGCAAAGTTATGTTGATAACTCGGTGATGCGATCCGGGTTGGTGATAATGGTTAGCTTGAGAGGCGCTTGAGCTAGTATGGAAATAGTCGTCGAGGAGGATGACTAGGAGGCTGAGATCTTATCGTTGTTGAAGGTTCTAGCATGCTCAAAGCAAGAGTACGTTGGAACGGGCTGCGACGACGTTCCAGGCACGGGCTGCGACGACGTGCTAGTACTCTGGGTAGTTGCGAAAATTCCTAGGCACGGGCTGCGACGACGTGCGGAGTTATGGCTAGAACCGGGGTTACCATTAGCCCTTGACAGATGGTCATTCAACTAACGGTGAAATCAAGGCAAAGATAACAGTGGTAGCCAGAGTCATGGATGTTTGGTTGTATTATCATTCGGTCTCAAGAGCGGTGTTTTCTGGGTGCTTATCTGATCTTGGTTTAGGCCTTGGGTGTTTGTATTTGGAAAGCATCGTCCTTGACTCGAGTGATTATTGCTGTACTTTAATTATCTGTTATGATATGCTTGCTTCTCCTTAGTGTGTGTCTGGGGGCTATCACTGTAGAAAGAGGTGGAGTGGGATGGTTTGGTTCCTATTCCTTTTATCCCTTATGCTCTTTTGGTATGTTTGATAGCTAATTTACTGCTCACTAAGACTTTGTCTGACTCAAGGTTTTATGTTTCCTCTTATTACCTTGGGATGTTCATCCATGTTGGGATGGGCAGACTAGGTAGCAGGTGGCAGGTGCTGTTCTTGGATCTCTACGTTGATGATGACGAAGACGAGCAGGAGGCTATGCATATTATTTCTTTTATGTACTGGGTATCCGCTGCTGTATGTTGATTGAGTGCCATGTAGTGAGGTCTTGATGTATGGATTTGTTGAGATGATTGTATAAAACTGCTATGTTGCTTATATGATGGTGTTATGTTCTATAGAGCTTCACTACATTATATTTCTCTATTGTATTTTATCCATGCGCTGTGAGTTGTACGATAGAGATTCTGCGATTTTATTTTACCCTGACTATCGTCCATGGCTGCCTGACACATTTTTAGCGCATTATTTCCTTGTTTTGGTGCGGGAGTCATGGGCGGTCGTCACATCGACTCATCCTTAATATCTACAAAAAGGAATGATTTAGAACACCTTGAGAAACAACTACATAAGGAGTTTAAATTCTTCTAAACTACTATATTATATATATAGTAATCATCCATCAAAATACAATTACGTCTCTCATACGTAGTTACATCAGCGAGCGTTGGCTAAAATCGATTAACCAAAGCTCTGATACCAAATGTGACGACCGCCCATGACTCCCGCACTAAAACAAGAGAATGGTGCTCTGAAAGGCGTGCTAGGCAGCCATGGATGATAGTCAGGGTAAGATAAAACAGAAACTCTATCGTACAACTCACAGCGCATGGACAAAAAATGCAATAGAGAAATATATGTATATAGTGAAGCTCATAACAGAATATCATCATGTAGACTTCATAAAGGTTTGATACAAGCATCTGAACAATCAATACATCAAGCCTCACTACATAACACTCAAAACATATACAAGTAGCGGAACATCCAGTACATATAGTAAGAAAACTAATATGCTAGCCTCCAGCTCATCTTCGTCATCAACTGCGTTGGTAGCAAAGAACAGCACCTGTCACTTGCTACCTAGTCTGCCCATCCCAACATGGATGAACATCCCAAGGTAATAAGAGTTGAACATAAGACCTTGAGTCAGACAACAGTCTTAGTGAGCAGAAAATTAACTATCAAACATACCAAAAGAGCATAAAGGATAAAAGGAATAGGAACTCAACCATTCCACTCCACCTCATTCTACAGTGATAGCCCCCAGAACCACTAAGCATAAACAAGCATAGCAAAGCAGACAATTTAAGTAAAGTAATTATCACTCGAGTCAAGGTCGATATTTTCCAAATACAAACCCCCAAGGCCTAAACCAAGATCAGATAAGCACCCAGAAAACACCGCTCTTGAGACCGAATGATGATACAACCAAACATCCATGACTCTGGCTATTACTGTTATCATTGCCTCGATATCACCGTTAGTTGAATGACCGCCTGTCAAGGGCTAATGGTAACCCCGGTTCTAGATAAACTCTGCACGTCATCATGACCCGTGCCTAGGACTTACCTACTCTGCCCAGAGTACTCGACCACCTGCCTGTAGTCTTTTGGGTGTCCCGACCACCTTCCTGTAGTCGTTTGGGCGCCCCACGTACTCTTGCTTTGAGTTTACTAGAACCTTCAACAACGATGAGATCCAAGCCTCCTAGTCATCCTCCTCGACGACTATTCTCATACTAGCCTAAGCTACCTCTCGAGCAATCCATTATCAACCAACTCGAACCATCCCTCGAGTTATCAACGTGCTTGGAATGATCCCTGCCTGGATTATGCCAAGACTACATCACATCATACTTCGCTTCATCGCATCATAGCAAAGTCCCATCTCAACATCATGGTTTGCCTCATCGCATCATGGCAAAGTCCATCATCATCAAATCTATTCATATGAGCTTCCACATCCGCTTCATATGCCACAAGCAGCTCCCACCATTCAAAAGCCTTTCCAATTAGCTTTTGAATCATCTTCGATCAACTTGTCCAAATCAACTACTAACTAATTTGAAACAATCAAATCAATCATAAATCAATCATTAATCCAAGCAATCCAACATTCAACAAGATCTAATAAGCAATTACAACAATGATGACAATTTGGTAATTAAAGTGTCCAAATCTAACAAGTATGAATCATAGGCAAATGTCTCTATAACTTGATAAATGAACTTATACAAGTAATCATGTAGCAAAATAGGTGTCAAAACTTCATAGATGATAGATCTACATGCAGACTTTAGGAAAATGCAAGAAATCACTATCTTTAACGCATAAACAAGCCACCAATCCAATATACTCCCTTGGGTCTGTGTGAGAGATAACTACCACTCACCGAATCACCTAAACACCTCAAAATCAACTAACTTCAGATCTGGACACCGAAGAACAAAGCTTGATCCGGCAAAATCTCGCTTCAATCGATGAAATCTCACTTCAATGGATGAAGATCTTCAACTTTGGCTCTTGGATCTTTGATTTGATCTTCAATCTTGGATGGATAGAATCACTAGATTAGAGTGGAGAAAAGAAGTGAAGAAGTGTTGTAGTCGAGTTCTCAAAATGGCAGCAATTCGTCGCTTCAAAATCCGATGCCAAAAAGTGAGCCAAACCATTCTATTTATAGGCTGAAATTCCCCTGAGTCGGCCGCCCCCATGAGTCGCCCACGACCTATCACATGAGTCCTCCACGACTCATCAGACCCTACGGCTTACGACTCATGCTTCATGCGACTCAACGGCTCACAGCACACGACTCAACACACACCACTTACGACCTAAGACACTGCCGCATCTCCTCCTAAGTCTTGAGTCGTATGGACGACTCAACGACTTAAGGCCTGACGACCTAACGACTCAAGCCCCTAACGACCCAAGCCTTCGAACGACTTATCACCTGTACGACCTAAAGACTTACACGAATTAGCTATACGCAGCCTAACGACATAGGCCCCCTTGCGACCTAACACCCAGCCTAAGTTCCAACGACTTACGACTCATACACGCCGACCAAACAACATAAGTCGTAAACCTTACAACTTAGGTTCAAAACGACTCAAACAATACTAATGACTTGATGGCAACTATTTTACGATATGTTGACACGTAACATACGGGTCGTTACACCAGTGACAGCTGAAAGCTGTCATAGCTATAGAACTCACAGATACCTTCGTTTTGACTGGTTATGGCTCCCGTAACTCCAAACGAGCCAAGAGTTATGGCCCTCCGAAGAATAGATATCCATAGGGTGCAACATCTACGGTGCAAGGTGCAACATCCGTCCAAAATGACGAAACAGTGCCGTACGACCTTTAGAAATGAGTGCATGGATTTGAAACGTTGCAGTACCATGGTGCACCACTCTCCAGCGATGGTAAATCATAGACCAACCACGGGGATCCCGTTTTACAGAAAAAATCCACGTGACGAAAAAACGAAGGGTAAAAAACTTCCTTGACCCGATTGAGGTTCGGATAGGATTTTTTGGGTATGAAACTAACCAGTGACGGCTGAAAGCTATCATAGTTGTAGAACTCACAGATACCTTCGTTTTGACTGGTTATGGCTCCCGTAACTCTAAAAGAGCCAAGAGTTATGGCCCTCCGAAGAATCGATATCTACAGGGTG
The DNA here is from genome assembly GCA_030765085.1 of Allium cepa. Lineage (NCBI taxonomy): Eukaryota > Viridiplantae > Streptophyta > Magnoliopsida > Asparagales > Amaryllidaceae > Allium > Allium cepa. The sequence continues at coordinate 26,239,020 of CM060943.1, read as the reverse complement.
CAACATCTACGGTGCAAGGTGCAACATCCGTCCAAAGTGACGAATACGTGCCGTACGATCTTTAGAAATTGGTGCACGGATTTGAAACATTGCAGTACCATGGTGCCTCACTCTCCAGCGATGGTAAATCATTGACCAGCCACGGGGATCCTGTTTTTACAGAAAAAATCCACGTGACGAAAAAATGAAGGGTAAAAAACTTCCATGACCCGATTGAGGTTCGGATACGATTTTTTGGGTATGAAACTAAGCAGTGACGGCTGAAAGCCGTCATAGCTGTAGAAATCACAGATACCTTCGTTTTGACTGGTTATGGCTCCCGTAACTCTGAACGAGCCAAGAGTTATGGCCCTCGGAAGAATCGATTTCCACATGGTGCAACATCTGCGGTGCAAGATGCAACATCCATCCAAAATGACGAAACAGTGTCGTACGACCTTTAGAAATGGGTGCATGGATTTGAAACGATGCAGTACCATGGTGCACCACTCTCCAGTGATGGTAAATCATAGACCAGCCACGGGGATCCCGTTTTACAGAAAAAATCCACGTGACGAAAAAACGAAGGGTAAAAAACTTCCTTGACCCGATTGAGGTTCGGATAGGAATTTTTGGGTATGAAACTAACCAGTGACGGTTGAAAGATGCCATAGCTATAGAACTCAAAGATACCTTCGTTTTGACTGGTTATGGCTCCCGTAACTCTAACGAGCCAAGAGTTATGGCCCTCCGAAGAATCGATATCCACAGGGTGCAACATCTACGGTGCAAGGTGCAACATCCTGTCTAAAATGACGAAACAGTGCCGTACGACCTTTAGAAATGAGTGCATGGATTTGATACATTGCAGTACCATGGTGCACCACTCTCCAGCGATGGTAAATCATAGACCAGCCACGGAATCCGGTTTTACAGAAAAAATCCACGTGATGAAAAAACGAAGGGTAAAAATCTTCCTTGACCCGATTGAGGTTCGGATAGGATTTTTTGGGTATGAAACTAACCAGTGACTGCTGAAAGCTTTCATTGCTGTAGAACTCACAGATACCTTCGTTCTGACTAGTTATGGCTCCCGTAACTCTAAACGAGCCAAGAGTTATGGCCCTCTGAAGAATCGATATCCACAGGGTGCAACATCTACGGTGCAAGGTGCAACATCCGTCCAAAATGACGAAACAGTGCCGTACGACCTTTAAAAATGAGTGCATGGATTTGAAACATTGCAGTACCATGGTGCACCACTCTCCAGCGATGGTAAATCATAGACCAGCCACGGGGATCCCGTTTTACAGAAAAATTCCACGTGACGAAAAAACGAAGGGTAAAAAACTTCCTCGACCCGATTGAGGTTCGCATAGGATTTTTTGGGTATGAAACTAACCAGTGACGGAAGAAAGCCGTCATAGCTGTAGAAATCACAGATTCCTTCGTTTTTACTGGTGATGACTCCCGCAACTCTAAACGAGCCAAGAGTTATGGCTCTCGGAAGAATCGATTTCCACAGGGTGCAACATCTACGGTGCAAGGTGCAAGGTGCAACATCCGTCCAAAATGACGAAACAGTGTCGTACGACCTTTAGAAATGAGTGCATGGATTTGAAACAATGTAGTACCATGGTGCACCACTCTACAGCGATGGTAAATCATAGACCAGCCACGGGGATCCCGTTTTACAGAAAAAATCCACGTGACGAAAAAACGAAGGGTAAAAAACTTCCATGACCCGATTGAGGTTCGGATAGGATTTTTTAGGTATGAAACTAACCAGTGACGGCTGAAAGCTATCATAGCTGTAGAACACACAGATACCTTCGTTTGACTGGTAATGGCTCCCGTAACTCTAAACGAGCCAAGAGTTATGGCCCTCCGAATAATCGATATCCACAGGGTGCAATATCTACGGTGCAAGGTGCAACATCCGTCCAAAATGACGAAACAGTGCCGTACGACCTTTAGAAATGAGTGCATGGATTTGAAACATTGCAGTACCATGGTGCACCACTCTCCAGCGATGGTAAATCATAGACCAGCCACGGGGATCCCGTTTTACAGAAAAAATCCACGTGACGAAAAAACGAAGGGTAAAAAACTTCCATGACCCGATTGAGGTTCGGATAGGATTTTTTGGGTATGAAACTAACCAGTGACGGCTAAAAGCCGTCATAGCTATAGAAATCACAGATACCTTCGTTTTGACTGGTTATGGCTCCCGTAACTCTGAACGAGCCAAGAGTTATGGCCTTCCGAAGAATCGATTTCCATATGGTGCAACATCTGCGGTGCAAGATGCAACATCCATCCAAAATGACGAAACAGTGTCGTACGACCTTTAGAAATGGGTGCATGGATTTGAAACGATGCAGTACCATGGTGCACCACTCTCCAGCGATGGTAAATCATAGACCAGCCACGGGGATCCCGTTTTACAGAAAAAATCCACGTGACGAAAAAACGAAGGGTAAAAAACTTCCTTGACCCGATTGAGATTCGAATAGGAATTTTTGGGTATGAAACTAACCAGTGACGGCTAAAAGATGCCATGGCTGTAGAACTCAAAGATACCTTCGTTTTGACTGGTTATGGCTCCCGTAACTCTAACGAGCCAAGAGTTATGGCCCTCCGAAGAATCGATATCCACAGGGTGCAACATCTACGGTGCAAGGTGCAACATCCTGTCTAAAATGACGAAACAGTGCCATACGACCTTTAGAAATGAGTGCATGGATTTGAAACATTGCAGTACCATGGTGCACCACTCTCCAGCGATGTTAAATCATAGACCAGCCACAGAATCCCGTTTTACAGAAAAAATCCACGTGATGAAAAAACGAAGGGTAAAAATCTTCCTTGACCCGATTGAGGTTCGGATAGGATTTTTCGGGTATGAAACTAACCAGTGACTGCTGAAAGCTTTCATAGCTGTAGAACTCACAGATACCTTCGTTTTGACTAGTTATGGCTCCCGTAACTCTAAACGAGCCAAGAGTTATGGCCCTCTGAAGAATCGATATCCACAGGGTGCAACATTTACGGTGCAAGGTGCAACATCCGTCCAAAATGACGAAACAGTGCCGTACGACCTTTAGAAATGGGTGCATGGATTTGAAACATTGCAGTACCATGGTGCACCACTCTCCAGCGATGGTAAATCATAGACCAGCCACGGGGATCCCGTTTTACAGAAAAATTCCACGTGACGAAAAAACGAAGGGTAAAAAACTTCCTCGACCCGATTGACGATCGCATAGGATTTTTTGGGTATGAAACTAACCAGTGATGGAAGAAAGCCGTCATAGCTTTAGAAATCACAGATTCCTTCGTTTTGACTGGTTATGACTCCCGCAACTCTAAACGAGCCAAGAGTTATGGCCCTCGGAAGAATCGATTTCCACAGGGTGCAACATCTGCGGTGCAAGGTGCAACATCCGTCCAAAATGACGAAACAGTGTCGTACGACCTTTAGAAATGAGTGCATGGATTTGAAACAATGCAGTACCATGGTACACCACTCTCCAGCGATGATAAATCATTGACCAGCCATGGGGATCCCGTTTTTACAGAAAAAATCTACGTGACGAAAAAACGAAGGGTAAAAAACTTCCATGACCCGATTGAGGTTCGGATAGGATTTTTTAGGAATGAAACTAACCAGTGACGGCTGAAAGCTATCATAGCTGTAGAACACACTGATACCTTCGTTTGACTGGTAATGGCTCCCGTAACTGTGACGACCGCCCATGACTCCCGCACCAAAACAAGGGAATAGTGCGCTGAAAGGTGTGCAAGGCAGCCATGGACGATAGTCAGGGTAAAATAAAATCGCAGAATCTCTATCGCAACTCACAGCGCGTGGATAAAATACAATAGAGAAATATATAGTGAAGCCTCATAACAGAAAATCATCATATAACATCATAGTAGTTTCATACAATCATCTCAACAAATCCATACATCAAGACCTCACTACATAACACTCAATCAAACACAGCAGCGGACACCCAGTACATATAAGAAATAATATGTATAGCCTCCTGCTCGTCTTCGTCATCATCAACGTAGAGATCCAAGAACAGCACCTGCCACCTGCTACCTAGTCTGCCCATCCCAACATGGATGAACAGCCCAAGGTAATAAGAGGAGACATAAAACCTTGAGTCAGACAAAGTCTTAGTGAGCAGTAAATTAACTATCAAACATACCAAAAGAGCATAAGGGATAAAAGGAATAGGAACCAAACCATCCCACTCCACCTCTTCTCACAGTGATAGCCCCCAGACACACACTAAGGAGAAGCAAACATAACATAGCTGATAATTAAAGAAAGCAATAATCACTCGAGTCAAGGGTGATGCTTTCCAAATACAAACCCCCAAGGCCTAAACCAAGATCAGATAAGCACCCAGAAAACACCACTCTTGAGGCCGAATGATAATACAACCAATCATCCATGACTCTGGCCATCACTGTTATCATTGCCATGATTCCACCGTTAGTTGAATGACCATCCGTCAAGGGCTAATGGTAACCCCGGTTCTAGCCATAACTCCGCACGTCGTCGCAGCCCGTGCCTAGGAATTTTCGCAACTACCCAGAGTACTAGCACGTCGTCGCAGCCCGTGCCTGGAACGTCGTCGCAGCCCGTTCCAACGTACTCTTGCTTTGAGCATGCTAGAACCTTCAACAACGATGAGATCTCAGCCTCCTAGTCATCCTCCTCGACGACTATTTCCATACTAGCTCAAGCGCCTCTCAAGCTATCCATTATCACCAACCCGGATCGCATCACCGAGTTATCAACATAACTTTGCACGTCGTCACAGCCCGTGCTTGGAACGTCATCATGACCCGCTCCATCTCAACTTCACACTTTGCTTCATCGCATCATAGCAAAGTCTCATCTTAACATCATGGCTTGCCTCCTCGCATCATGGCAAAGTCCCATCTCAATCTCATACTTCGCCTCTTCGCATCATGGCAAAGTCCATCATCATCGAATCCAACCATATGAGCTTCCACATCCGCTTCATATGCCATCGGCAGCTTTCAACATTCAAGAGCCTTTCCACTTAGCTTTTGAATCATCCTCAACCATCTTGTTCCAAATCAACTACAAGCTAACTTGGATCAATCAAATCTATCATACATTCAAACATTCAAGCATTCAAACAAGATCTATCAAGCAATATCATTCATAATGGCAATTTCGTAATTAAATGGGCAAAAGTCTAACACATATGAAATCATGGTTTTTAGCATAGATCTATCAAATCCAAAAATGGGTTTTGTTTCTAATACTTGATAAATAACTTCTATAGATAAACATCTTCAAACATGATGGATCTACATGCAGACTTAAGGAAAATGCGAGAAAACGCTAACTTTAACACATAAACTAGCCACCAATCCCATACACCCCCTTGGATCCGCGTGAGAGATAACTACCACTCACCAAATCACCCAAACACCTCTAAATCTAAGCACTTCAGATCTGGACAGCGGAGACCAAGGCTTGATCCGGCAAAATCTCACTTCAAAACGATGAAATCTAGCTTGAACGGATGAAGATCTTCAACTCTGGCACTTGGATCTTCGATCTCGATCTTCGATCTTGGATGGATGTTAGAATTAGATTGGAATGGAGAGAAGAAGATGAAGAAATGTTGTAGACAAGTCTTCAAAATGGCAGCACTTCGTCGCTTCAAAACCGGTGCCAAAAAGTGAGCCAAAGCCCTCTATTTATAGGCAGAATTCACCATGAGTCGTCCCTCCTGAGTCGCCGCCGACCTAAGCCATGAGTCGCTCACGACTCATCAGACCCCCCCGACTCAAGCCAAACCACAGCTTACGGCTCATACGACTCAACACCCCAACGACCTAAGACCTAAAGCATGCGACACGACTTACGACTCATGCCATTTGCCGACTCAACACAACCCTCATCAACACGGCACACGGCCTAAGACACACACACGACTCAAGACACCACACGGCTCAACTATGGTGCCGACTCAACTGCATACGACTCATCAACTTAGCCGACTTAACCCTTCAGCGACTCAACACCAAGCTGCCTAACGACTCAACCTATTCCTAACTCGGTCTTTCCTAAGTCGGTCACTATGAGTCGGCAACGACTCATCTTGCTAACCCTTAACCCGCTGACTCGGCCTAGACCATGAGTCGTTCCCCTCTTGACTCGGTCACATACTAACTCGGCTATCCCTGTAGGTCGCTCCTTCTCTAAGTCGGTCACAACTCTAAGTCGTCCAAGCCTATGAGTCGAACCATCCTATGAGTCGCTCACCCAACTAAGTCGCTCACCTTGGGTCGGTCAATCTACTAAGTCGCTCTAACACTATAGGTCGTTTACTTCTCATGAGTCGGCCACTATGAGTCGGTCACGACTCAAGCCTTAACTCGGCTATGTTTATGAGTCGGTCACGACTCATTACTTCACTCGAGTTATCTTCTAAACGACTCAAGCTAGAGACATCACAAACAACACTAACGACCTGCAAATTCTACGATTTATCGACACGTAAAATACGGGTCGTTACATTCTCTCCCCCTTAGGAATTTCGCCCCCGAAATTCCAAGCAAACAACAGCAATCACAATTATTCCGCATGCCTAACATCCATAGTAATCAACAAACCATGCATCCAATTCTATCCTAGCATGCAGAATTCTAAGACTTAGAACAAGCTACAAATTCATGAGATGTCACGACACTTTAGGGCCATACCTCGAAGAGTCCGGGATGAGCTGCCTTCATCCTCTCTTCCTCCTCCCACGTACAGTCGTTAACATCATCACTCCATTGTACCTTGAGCAACGTAATCGTCTTCCTCCTAAGCTGTTTCGTATCGGTTTCAACAATACGAAGCGGCTTACGAGGTCTCGTAACCACGGGATTAACCTCTAAGTCTTCACAGCAATCAGCAAAAACCACTGTAGTTGGGTCGTGCACATACTTCCGCAGATACGATACATGAAAAACATTGTGCACACCCGCCATCTTTTCCGGTAACTCCAATCTATAAGCGAGCTTTCCAATTCGCTCGATAATCGGGAATGGTCCAACAAATCTTGGAGTCAATTTTCCCCTCTTTCCGAATCTAATAACATTCTTCAATGGAGAAATCTTCACAAAAACCATATCACCCACGTCGAATTCCAAATCCTTTCGACGATTATCCGCATAACTTTTCTGACGATCTTGGGCTGCCTTCATTCGTTGCCGAATGATCTCTATACAATCCGAAGTCTGTCGAATCATCTCTGGCCCAAGTATCAACTTTTCTCCAGTTTCTAACCAACATGTCGGAGAGTTACACGGTCTTCCATATAATGCCTCATATGGTGCCATACCAATACTCGACTGATAACTGTTATTATAAGCAAACTCCACCAAATGAAGGTGATCTTCCCATGATCCTCCGAAGTCTAAAACACATGCTCTAAGAAGATCTTCCAAAACTCGGTTGACTCTCTCAGTCTGACCATCTGTTTGAGGGTGATAAGCTGTACTCAAACACAACTCGGTTCCCAAAACTTCCTGGAAGCTCTTCCAAAATCCACTAGTGAACAATGGGTCTCGATCGCTCACTATACTCTTCGGAACACCATGGAATCGAACAATCCACTTCACATACAGCTCAGCCAACTTCGATGCAGTCCTAGTCGATCGAACAGGAATGAACCTTGCACTCTTAGTCAAACGATCTACTATGACCCAAATCCCTTCATTCCCTGCTCTTGTTCTAGGTAGACCATCGATAAAATCCATCGACACTTGCTCCCACTTCCACGTAGGAACCTCTAATGGCTGAAGTAATCCACTGGGCTTCTTCTGCTCAGCTTTCACCAACTGGCAGTTCATACACTTGGAAATAAAATTTCCAACATCCTTCTTCATACCTTCCCAGTAGTAAGCTCTCTTCATATCCCGATACATCTTATTACCACCTGGATGAATCGTCAACTTTGAGTGATGACTTTCCCTCAGAACTTCATCTCTCAATCCATCAACATCGGGAACAACTAATCGTCCCTGCTTTCGAAGCCAACCCTCTCGATCGACCTCGAATCCCTTATCCTTCTCTGGGTCCAATCCGGACTCCAAATCACGAATAATCTTGACAAGCTTATCATCTCGCCTTTGGTTCTCACCAATCCTTTCCACAAGAGTAGGCCTTATCGATAAGTTTGCCAATATCTCAGGTTCCAATTCACATCTAGGCCTGAAATCAAACTCAGCCAAATACTCGAGACTCTTCCATTCCGAAAACATGGCTCCCAAACCTGCATGTCTTCGACTCAACGCATCAGCCACTGTGTTACCTTTTCCCGGAGTATAGGCTATACCAAAATCATATGATGCTAGGAACTCTAGCCACCGTTGCTGTCGAAGATTCAAATCCTTTTGGGAGAACAGATACTTCAACGACTTATGATCTGTGAACAACTCGAATCTAACTCCCAATAGATAATGTCTCCACATCTTCAAAGCAAACACAATCGCTGCCAACTCCAAATCATGAGTCGGATAATTCCTTTCGTGCGGTTTCAGTTGTCGACTAGCATACGCAACAACTCTATCCTTCTGCATTAGCACTGCTCCAAGTCCAGTGCCACATGCATCGGTATAAACCACCATCTCATCATTCCCACTTGGAATAGTCAAAACAGGAGCACTCGTCAGTCGCTCTTTCAGGATTACGAAAGCTTGCTCACACTTATCATCCCATCTGAACACTTTGTTCTTCTTCGTCAATCCTGTCAACGGTGCAGCTATCTTGGAAAAGTCTTTGATAAACCGACGATAATATCCTGCTAATCCAAGAAAACTTCTTACTTCAGATGCATTCTTAGGTCTAACCCAATCCTGGATTGCTGCCACCTTAGCGGGGTCAACCGCTATTCCATTTCCAGAAATAACATGGCCTAAGAACCTCACTTCACTCTTCCAGAAGTGACACTTTGAAAACTTAGCCTTCAGCTGATGTTTCCGTAGTATTTCCAAAACAATCCTCAAGTGCGTCTTGTGCTCTTCCTCAGTTCTGGAATAAATCAGAATATCATCCACGAACACAAGCACGAACTTATTCAACTGATCTCTGAACACTCTATTCATAAGATCCACAAAATATGCTGGTGCGTTAGTCAATCCAAACGGCATTACCAGCCACTCATAAAACCCGGACGGTGTCCTGAAAGCAGTCTTCGGCACACTATCCTTCGCCACTCTCAACTGGTGAAATCCCGTTGCCAAATCCATCTGAGAAAACACCTTAGCCTCGTGAAGCTGATCAAACAAGTCATCTATTCTCGGCAATGGATACTTGTTCTTCTTAGTCACCTTATTCAGCTCACGATAATCAACATACAACCTCAACAATCCATCCGCTTTGGTTGCGAACACAACGGGCGCACCCCATTCGGACACACTTCTCCGAATGAATCCTTTCCGCAAAAGGTCATCAACTTGCACCTTCAGCTCTTGCTGCTCCCTCGGTGCCATCCGCCTAAGAGGCATCACAACAGGTCTGGCTCCCTCAACTAGATCGATACGAAACTCGATCTCCCTATGCGGCGGCAACCCTTTGACTTCGTCAAAGACATCCTCAAATCCATTCACGATAGGCACCGATGACAGTCCATCCCGTGGAACAACCAGCGAATACATGAAGCTCATGAAGACGCCTTCTTCATGCTTACATCGTATCACAACCTTTCGCCCATCCACATTCCCGACTGTCACCTCCAGCCTCTCACAATCAATCCTAGCCGCATACTTCCTAAGCCAGTCCATACCCAAAATAATTCCGAACCCCGCAAAGTTCAGAACAAAACAATCACAAACAAACGAGCAATCATGACTCGACACAACTAGACCACGGCATATCATACACAAACATGACGAACCCCCCACTGGATTAGTCACAACCAATGGCCTATCAACAATATCCGGTTTCAAACCTAACCGGCCTATCAAATCATCACAAACAAAAGAATGCGACGCTCCAGTATCAAACAACACTCTAACTGGAACACCACAAATGGAAAGAGTACCTTGAACCACCACACTCTTCCCCTTCTCCTCAGCAGTAGGAGCTCTTGAAGACGACGGCACAGCTTCCAGAGCATAAGCTTGCACAACCTGCCTATCCTTCCTCGGCTCTGGACAATCCTTCCTGAAATGCCCTGGCTTATCACAGTTATGGCACTTCGCCGGCGCCTTTGGATTCCTGCAATCCTTGGAGAGATGGCCCTTCTGTTGGCAGTTATAGCAGGTCACTTCGCCCTTTGGCTTCTTCTGGCCATCCTTACTTTTCTGCTGTTGTTGCTTCCTCTTCTTATTACCATTCTGCTGTGGTTTAGATCCTTCCCTGGTTACAGCAACAACAGAACTTTCCTTAGGGAACAAACTCTCATGCCTCAAGGCTTTCTCCACAAGCTTCTCAAATGGATCGTCCAGATGATCCACTAACTGCCTTCCCAGATAAGCATCCAGACCAGTCACAAACTTTTCATTCTTCTGGTAGGGAGAGTTAATATATGATCTGGCATACTTAGACAAAGCTTCGAACTCAGAGATATACTCAAGAACAGGCCTCCCTCCTTGCTTGAGTTCTACAAACCTCTTGAACAAAGCAGACTTCTGAACAGTGGAGATGAACTTGGCCTCAAATCTAACTTGGAATTGCGCCCAAGTAATCTCCTCTTCTGGGGTATCTATAGTGATAGAATTCCACCAATCAGCAGCTCTCCCCTGAAGCTGTCTCGATGCCAACTTTCTCTTGGTTGCATCATCAATCCCTAGATCACCAAAGATTCTTCGACAAGAATCAATCCATCTCTGTACCTCAATAGTCGACTCTGTCCCCAAGAAAGCTTTTCCCCCAAGAGAAGTATAATCCTTACAAAGCTTGGCAAAATCCACCGGTCTCGGAGCTTGGACTTGAACTCCCACATCCACAGAAGATCCTGAAGCTGGTACCCTCCTCATGATGGAAGTCATCATAGCTTCAAACATAGCTCCATAATCAACAGCTTCCCTAGCAGCTCGACTATCCCTCGCAGCTTGCCTCTCACTTCGACTCATTCTTAATGTCTGTAAAAAGAATGATTAGAACACCTTAAGAAACAACTGCATAAGGAGTTCAAATCCTTCTAAGCTACTATATCATATATAGTAATCATCCATCAAAATACAATTACGTCTCTCATACGTAATTACGTCAGCGAGCGTTGGCTAAAATCGATTAACCAAAGCTTTGATACCAAATGTGACGACCGCCCATGACTCCCGCACCAAAACAAGGGAATAGTGCGCTGAAAGGTGTGCAAGGCAGCCATGGACGATAGTCAGGGTAAAATAAAATCGCAGAATCTCTATCGCAACTCACAGCGCGTGGATAAAATACAATAGAGAAATATATAGTGAAGCCTCATAACAGAAAATCATCATATAACATCATAGTAGTTTCATACAATCATCTCAACAAATCCATACATCAAGACCTCACTACATAACACTCAATCAAACACAGCAGCGGACACCCAGTACATATAAGAAATAATATGTATAGCCTCCTGCTCGTCTTCGTCATCATCAACGTAGAGATCCAAGAACAGCACCTGCCACCTGCTACCTAGTCTGCCCATCCCAACATGGATGAACAGCCCAAGGTAATAAGAGGAGACATAAAACCTTGAGTCAGACAAAGTCTTAGTGAGCAGTAAATTAACTATCAAACATACCAAAAGAGCATAAGGGATAAAAGGAATAGGAACCAAACCATCCCACTCCACCTCTTCTCACAGTGATAGCCCCCAGACACACACTAAGGAGAAGCAAACATAACATAGCTGATAATTAAAGAAAGCAATAATCACTCGAGTAAACGGTGATGCTTTCCAAATACAAACCCCCAAGGCCTAAACCAAGATCAGATAAGCACCCAGAAAACACCACTCTTGAGGCCGAATGATAATACAACCAATCATCCATGACTCTGGCCATCACTGTTATCATTGCCATGATTCCACCGTTAGTTGAATGACCATCCGTCAAGGGCTAATGGTAACCCCGGTTCTAGCCATAACTCCGCACGTCGTCGCAGCCCGTGCCTAGGAATTTTCGCAACTACCCAGAGTACTAGCACGTCGTCGCAGCCCGTGCCTGGAACGTCGTCGCAGCCCGTTCCAACGTACTCTTGCTTTGAGCATGCTAGAACCTTCAACAACGATGAGATCTCAGCCTCCTAGTCATCCTCCTCGACGACTATTTCCATACTAGCTCAAGCGCCTCTCAAGCTATCCATTATCACCAACCCGGATCGCATCACCGAGTTATCAACATAACTTTGCACGTCGTCGCAGCCCGTGCTTGGAATGTCATCATGACCCGCTCCATCTCAACTTCACACTTTGCTTCATCGCATCATAGCAAAGTCTCATCTTAACATCATGGCTTGCCTCCTCGCATCATGGCAAAGTCCCATCTCAATCTCATACTTCGCCTCTTCGCATCATGGCAAAGTCCATCATCATCGAATCCAACCATATGAGCTTCCACATCCGCTTCATATGCCATCGGCAGCTTTCAACATTCAAGAGCCTTTCCACTTAGCTTTTGAATCATCCTCAACCATCTTGTTCCAAATCAACTACAAGCTAACTTGGATCAATCAAATCTATCATACATTCAAACATTCAAGCATTCAAACAAGATCTATCAAGCAATATCATTCATAATGGCAATTTCGTAATTAAATGGGCAAAAGTCTAACACATATGAAATCATGGTTTTTAGCATAGATCTATCAAATCCAGAACATGGGTTTTGTTTCTAATACTTGATAAATAACTTCTATAGATAAACATCTTCAAACATGATGGATCTACATGCAGACTTAAGGAAAATGCGAGAAAACGCTAACTTTAACACATAAACTAGCCACCAATCCCATACACCCCCTTGGATCCGCGTGAGAGATAACTACCACTCACCAAATCACCCAAACACCTCTAAATCTAAGCACTTCAGATCTGGACAGCGGAGACCAAGGCTTGATCCGGCAAAATCTCACTTCAAAACGATGAAATCTAGCTTGAACGGATGAAGATCTTCAACTCTGGCACTTGGATCTTCGATCTCGATCTTCGATCTTGGATGGATGTTAGAATTAGATTGGAATGGAGAAAAGAAGATGAAGAAATGTTGTAGACAAGTCTTCAAAATGGCAGCACTTCGTCGCTTCAAAACCGGTGCCAAAAAGTGAGCCAAAGCCCTCTATTTATAGGCAGAATTCACCATGAGTCGTCCCTCCTGAGTCGCCGCCGACCTAAGCCATGAGTCGCTCACGACTCATCAGACCCCCCCGACTCAAGCCAAACCACAGCTTACGGCTCATACGACTCAACACCCCAACGACCTAAGACCTAAAGCATGCGACACGACTTACGACTCATGCCATTTGCCGACTCAACACAACCCTCATCAACACGGCACACGACCTAAGACACACACACGACTCAAGACACCACACGACTCAACTATGGTGCCGACTCAACTGCATACGACTCATCAACTTAGCCGACTTAACCCTTCAGCGACTCAACACCAAGCTGCCTAACGACTCAACCTATTCCTAACTCGGTCTTTCCTAAGTCGGTCACTATGAGTCGGCAACGACTCATCTTGCTAACCCTTAACCCGCTGACTCGGCCTAGACCATGAGTCGTTCCCCTCTTGACTCGGTCACATACTAACTCGGCTATCCCTGTAGGTCGCTCCTTCTCTAAGTCGGTCACAACTCTAAGTCGTCCAAGCCTATGAGTCGAACCATCCTATGAGTCGCTCACCCAACTAAGTCGCTCACCTTGGGTCGGTCAATCTACTAAGTCGCTCTAACACTATAGGTCGTTTACTTCTCATGAGTCGGCCACTATGAGTCGGTCACGACTCAAGCCTTAACTCGGCTATGTTTATGAGTCGGTCACGACTCATTACTTCACTCGAGTTATCTTCTAAACGACTCAAGCTAGAGACATCACAAACAACACTAACGACCTGCAAATCCTATGATTTATCGACACGTAAAATACGGGTCGTTACAGTAACTCTAAACGAGCCAAGAGTTATGGCCCTCCGTATAATCGATATCCACAGGGTGCAACATCTACGGTGCAAGGTGCAACATTCGTCCAAAATGACGAAACAGTGTCGTACGACCTTTAGAAATGAGTGCATGGATTTGAAACATTGCAGTACCACGGTGCACCACTCTCCAGCGATGGTAAATCATAGACCAGCCACGGGGATCCCGTTTTACAGAAAAAATCCACGTGACGAAAAAACGAAGGGTAAAAAACTTCCATGACCCGATTGAGGTTCGGATAGGATTTTTTGGGTATGAAACTAACCAGTGACGGCTGAAAGCTGTCATTGCTGTAGAACTCACAGATACCTTCGTTTTGACTGGTTATGGCTCCCGTAACTCTAAACGAGCCAAGATTATGGCCCTCGGAAGAATCGATTTCCACAGGGTGCAACATCTGCGGTGCAAGGTGCAACATCCGTCCAAAATGACGAAACAGTGTCGTACGACCTTTAGAAATGGGTGCATGGATTTGAAACGATGGAGTACCATGGTGCACCACTCTCCAGCGATGGTAAATCATAGACCAGCCACGGGGATCCCGTTTTACAGAAAAAATCCACGTGATGAAAAAACGAAGGGTAAAAAACTTTCTTGACTCGATTGAGGTTCGGATAGGAATTTTTGGGTATGAAACTAACCAGTGGCGGCTGAAAGCTGCCATAGCTGTAGAACTCAAAGATACCTTCGTTTTGACTGGTTATGGCACCCGTAACTCTAACGAGCCAAGAGTTATGGCCCTCCGAAGAATCGATATCCACAGGGTGCAACATCTACGGTGCAAGGTGCAACATCCTGTCTAAAATGACGAAACAGTGCCGTACGACCTTTAGAAATGAGTGCATGGATTTGAAACATTGCAGTACCATGGTGCACCACTCTCCAGCGATGGTAAATCATAGGCCAGCCACGAGGATCCCGTTTTACAGAAAAAATCCACGTGACGAAAAAACGAAGGGTAAAAAACTTCCTTGACCCGATTGAGGTTCGGATAGGAATTTTTGGGTATGGAACTAAGCAGTGACGGCTGAAAGCCGTCATAGCTGTAGAAATCATAGATACCTTCATTTTGACTGGTTATGGCTCCCGTAACTCTAAACGATCCAAGAGTTATGGCCCTCGGAAGATTCGATTTCCACATGGTGCAACATAAGCGGTGCAAGGTGCAACATCCATCCAAAATGACGAAACAGTGTCGTACAACCTTTAGAAATGGGTGCATGGATTTGAAACGATGCAGTACCATGGTGCACCACTCTCCAGCGATGGTAAATCATAGACCAGCCACGGGGATCCCGTTTTACAGAAAAAATCCACGTGACGAAAAAACGAAGGGTAAAAAACTTCCATGACCCGATTGAGGCTCGGATAGGATTTTTTGGGTATGAAACTAACCAGTGACGGCTGAAAGCTATCATAGCTGTAGAACACACAGATACCTTCGTTTGACTGGTAATGGCTCCCGTAACTCTAAACGAGCCAAGAGTTATGGCCCTCCGAATAATCGATATCCACAGGGTACAACATCTACGGTGCTAGGTGCAACATCCGTCCAAAATGACGAAACAGTGCCGTACGACCTTTAGAAATGAGTGCATGGATATGAAACATTGCAGTACCATGGTGCACCACACTCCAGCGATGGTAAATCATAGCCCAGCCACGGGGATCCCGTTTTACAGAAAAAATCCACGTGACGAAAAAACGAAGGGTAAAAAACTTCCATGACCCGATTGAGGTTCGGATAGGATTTTTTGGGTATGATACTAACCAGTGACGGCTGAAAGCTGTCATTGTTGTAGAACTCACAGATACCTTCGTTTTGACTGGTTATGGCTCCCGTAACTCTAAACGATCCAAGATTATGGCCCTCGGAAGAATCGATTTCCACAGGGTGCAACATCTGCGGTGCAAGGTGCAACATCCGTCCAAAATGACGAAACAGTGTCGTACGACCTTTAGAAATGGGTGCATGGATTTGAAACGATGGAGTACCAAGGTGCACCACTCTCTAGCGATGGTAAATCATAGACCAGCCACGGGGATCCCGTTTTACAGAAAAAATCCACGTGACGAAAAAACGAAGGGTAAAAAACTTCCTTGACCCGATTGAGGTTCGGATTGGAATTTTTGGGTATGAAATTAACCAGTGATGGCTGAAAGCTGCCATAGCTGTAGAACTCAAAGATACCTTCGTTTTGACTGGTTATGGCTCCCGTAACTCTAACGAGCCAAGAGTTATGGCCCTCCGAAGAATCGATATCCACAGGGTGCAACATCTACGGTGCAAGGTGCAACATCCTGTCTAAAATGACGAAACAGTGCCGTACGACCATTAGAAATGAGTGCATGGATTTGAAACATTGCAGTACCATGGTGCACCACTCTCCAGCGATGGTAACTCATAGACCAGCCACGAGGATCCCGTTTTACAGAAAAAATCCACGTGACGAAAAAACGATGGGTAAAAAACTTCCTTGACCCGATTGAGGTTCGAATAGGATTTTTTGGGTATGAAACTAACCAGTGACGGCTGAAAGCTGTCATAGCTGTAGAATTCACAGATACCTTCGTTTTGACTAGTTATGGCTCCCGTAACTCTAACGAGCCAAGAGTTATGGCCCTCCGAAGAATCGATATCCACAGGGTGCAACATCTACGGTGCAAGGTGCAACATCCTGTCTAAAATGACGAAACAGTGCCATACGACCTTTAGAAATGAGTGCATGGATTTGAAACGGTGCAGTACCTGTGTTCACCACACTCCAGCGATGGTAAATCATTGACCAGCCACGGGGATCCAGTTTTTACAGAAAAAATCCACGTGACGAAAAAACGAAGGGTAAAAAACTTCCATGACCCGATTGAGGTTCGGATAGGATTTTTTGGGTATGAAACTAAGCAGTGACGGCTGAAAGCCGTCATAGCTGTAGAAATCACAGATACCTTCGTTTTGACTGGTTATGGCTCTCGTAACTCTAAACGAGCCAAGAGTTATGGCCCTCGGAAGAATCGATTTCCACATGGTGCAACATCTGCGGTGCAAGGTGCAACATCCATCCAAAATGACGAAACAGTATCGTACGACCTTTAGAAATGGGTGCATGGATTTGAAACGATGCATTACCATGGTGCACCACTCTCCAGCGATGGTAAATCATAGACCAGCCAGGGGGATCCCGTTTTACAGAAAAAATCCACGTGACGAAAAAACGAAGGGTAAAAAACTTCCTTGACCCGATTGAGGTTCGGATAGGAATTTTTGGGTATGAAACTAACCAGTGACGGCTGAAAGATGCCATATCTGTAGAACTCAAAGATACCTTCGTTTTGACTGGTTATGGCACCCGTAACTCTAACGAGCCAAGAGTTATGGCCCTCCGAAGAATCGATATCCACAGGGTGCAACATCTACGGTGCAAGGTGCAACATCCTGTCTAAAAAGATGAAACAGTGCTGTACGACCTTTAGAAATGAGTGCATGGATTTGAAACATTGCAGTACCATGGTGCACCACTCTCCAGCGATGGTAAATCATAGACCAGTCACGAGGATCCCGTTTTACAGATAAAATCCACGTGACGAAAAAACGAAGGGTAAAAAACTTCCTTGACCCGATTGAGGTTCGGATAGGATTTTTTGGGTATGAAACTAACCAGTGACGGCTGAAAGCTTTCATAGCTGTAGAACTCACAGATACCTTCGTTTTGACTAGTTATGGCTCCTGTAATTCTAAACGAGTCAAGAGTTATGGCCCTCCGAAGAATCGATATCCACAGGGTGCAACATCTACGGTGTAAGGTGCAACATCCTGTCTAAAATGACGAAACAGTGCCGTACGATCTTTAGAAATTGGTGCATGGATTTGAAACGGTGCAGTACCATGGTGCACCACTCTCCAGCGATGGTAAATCATTGACCAGCCACGGGGATCCCGTTTTTACAGAAAAAATCCACGTGGCGAAAAAACGAAGGGTAAAAAACTTCCATGACCCGATTGAGGTTCGGATAGGATTTTTTGGGCATGAAACTAAGCAGTGACGGCCGAAAGCCGTCAAAGCTGTAGAAATCACAGATACCTTCGTTTTGACTGGTTATGGCTCCCGTAACTCTAAACGAGCCAAGAGTTATGGCCCTCGGAAGAATCGATTTCCACATGGTGCAACATCTGCGGTGCAAGGTGCAACATCCATCCAAAATGACGAAACAGTGTCGTACGACCTTTAGAAATGGGTGCAAGGATTTGAAACGATGCAGTACCGTGGTGCACCACTCTCCAGCGATGGTAAATCATAGACCAGCCTCGGGATCCCGTTTTACAGAAAAAATCCACGTGACGAAAAAACGAAGGGTAAAAAACTCCCTTGACCCGATTGTGGTTCGGATAGGAATTTTTGGGTATGAAACTAACCAGTGACGGCTGAAAGCTGCCATAGCTGTAGAACTCACAGATAACTTCGTTTTGACTGGTTATGGCTCCCGTAACTCTAAACGAGCCAAGAGTTATGGCCCTCCGAAGAATCGATATCCACAGGGTGCAACATCTACGGTGCAAGGTGAAACATCCGTCCAAATTGACGAAACAGTGCCGTACGACCTTTAGAAATGAGTGCATGGATTTGAAACATTGTAGTACCATGGTGCACCACTCTCCAGCGATGGTAAATCATAGACCAGCCACGGGGATCCCGTTTTACAGAAAAAATACAAGTGACGAAAAAAGGAATGGTAAAAAACTTCCTTGACCCGATTGAGGTTCGGATAGGATTTTTTGGGTATGAAACTAACCAGTGACGGAAGAAAGCTGTCATAGCTGTAGAACTCACAGATACCTTCATTTTGACTTGTTATGGCTCCCATAACTCTAAACGATCCAAGAGTTATGGCCCTCCGAATAATCGATATCCATAGGGTGCAACATCTACTGTGCAAGGTGCAACATCCGTCCAAAATGACGAAACCGTGCCGTACGACCTTTAGAAATGGGTGCATGGATTTGAAACGGTGCAGTACCAAGGTGCACCACTCTCCAGCGATGGTAAATCATTGACCAGCCACGGGGATCCCATTTTTACAAAAAAAATCCACGTGACGAAAAAACGAAGGGTAAAAAACTTCCTCGACCCGATTGAGGTTCGCATAGGATTTTTTGGGTATGAAACTAACCAGTGACGGAAGATAGTCGTCATAGCTGTAGAAATCACAGATTCCTTCGTTTTGACTGGTTATGACTCCCGTAACTCTAAACGAGCCAGGAGTTATGGCCCTCGGAAGAATCGATTTCCACAAGGTGCAACATCTGCGGTGTAAGGTGCAACATCCATCCAAAATGACGAAACAGTGTCGTACGACCTTTAGAAATGAGTGCATGGATTTGAAACAATGCAGTACCATGGTACACCACTCTCCAGCGATGATAAATCATTGACCAGCCATGGGGATCCTATTTTTACAAAAAAAATCCACATGACGAAAAAACGAAGGATAAAAAACTTCCATGACCCGATTGAGATTCGGATAGGATTTTTTGGGTATGAAACTAACCAGTGACGGCTGAAAGCGGTCATAGCTGTAAAACTCACAGATACCTTCGTTTTGACTGGTTATGGCTCCCGTAACTCTAAACGAGCCAAGAGTTATGGCCCTCCGAATAATCGATATCCACAGTGTGCAACATCTACGGTGCAAGGTGCAACATCCGTCCAAAATGACGAAACAGTGCCGTACGACCTTTAGAAATGAGTGCATGGATTTGAAACATTGCAGTACCATGGTGCACCACTCTCCAGCGATGGTAAATCATAGACCAGCCACGGGGATCCCGTTTTACAGAAAAATTCCACGTGACGAAAAAACGAAGGGTAAAAAACTTCCTCGACCCGATTGAGGTTCGCATAGGATTTTTTGGGTATGAAACTAACCAGTGACGGAAGAAAGTCGTCATAGCTGTAGAAATCACAGATTCCTTCGTTTTGACTGGTTATGACTCCCGTAACTCTAAACGAGCCAAGAGTTATGGCCCTCGGAAGAATCGATTTCCACAAGGTGCAACATCTGCGGTGTAAGGTGCAACATCCATCCAAAATGACGAAACAGTGTCGTACGACCTTTAGAAATGAGTGCATGTATTTGAAACAATGCAGTACCATGGTACACCACTCTCCAGCGATGATAAATCATTGACCAGCCATGGGGATCCTATTTTTACAAAAAAAATCCACGTGACGAAAAAACGAAGGGTAAAAAACTTCCATGACCCGATTGAGATTCGGATAGGATTTTTTGGGTATGAAACTAACCAGTGACGGCTGAAAGCGGTCATAGCTGTAAAACTCACAGATACCTTCGTTTTGACTGGTTATGGCTCCCGTAACTCTAAACGAGCCTAGAGTTATGGCCCTCCGAATAATCGATATCCACAGTGTGCAACATCTACGGTGCAAGGTGCAACATCCGTCCAAAATGACGAAACAGTGCCGTACGACCTTTAGAAATGAGTGCATGGATTTGAAACATTGCAGTACCATGGTGCACCACTCTCCAGCGATGGTAAATCATAGACCTGCCACGGGAATCCCGTTTTACAGAAAAAATCCACGTGACGAAAAAACGAAGGGTAAAAAACTTCCATGACCCGATTGAGGTTCGGATAGGATTTTTTGGGTAGGAAACTAACCAGTGACGGCTGAAAGCTGTCATAGGTGTAGAACTCATAGATACCTTCGTTTTGACTGGTTATGGCTGCCGTAACTCTAAACGAGCCAAGATTATGGCCCTCGGAAGAATCGATTTCCACATGGTGCAACATCTGCGGTGCAAGGTGCAACATCCGTCCAAAATGACGAAACAGTGTCGTACGACCTTTAGAAATGGGTGCATGGATTTGAAACGATGGAGTACCATGGTGCACCACTCTCCAGCGATGGTAAATCATAGACCAGCCACGGGGATCCCGTTTTACAAAAAAAATCCACGTGACGAAAAAACGAAGGGTAAAAAACTTCCTTGACCCGATCGAGGTTCGGATAGAAATTTTTGGGTATGAAACTAACCAGTCACGGCTGAAAGCTGCCATAGCTGTAGAACTCAAAGATACCTTCATTTTGACTGGTTATGGCACCCGTAACTCTAACGAGCCAAGAGTTATGGCCCTCCGAAGAATCGATATCCACAGGGTGCAACATCTACGGTGCAAGGTGCAACATCCTGTCTAAAATGACGAAACAGTGCCGTACGACCTTTAGAAATTGGCGCATGGATTTGAAACATTGCAGTACCATGGTGCACCACTCTCCAGCGATGGTAAATCATAGACCAGCCACGAGGATCCCGTTTTACAGAAAAAATCCACGTGACGAAAAAACGAAGGGTAAAAAACTTCCTTGACCCGATTGAGGTTCGGATAGGATTTTTTGGGTATGAAACTAACCAGTGACGGCTGAAAGCTGTCATAGCCGTAGAACTCACAGATACCTTCGTTTTGACTAGTTATGGCTCCCGTAACTCTAACGAGCCAAGAGTTATGGCCCTCCGAAGAATCGATATCCACAGGGTGCAACATCTACGGTGCAAGGTGCAACATCCTGTCTAAAATGACGAAACAGTGCCATACGACCTTTAGAAATGAGTGCATGGATTTGAAACAGTGCAGTACCAGTGTTCACCACTCTCCAGCGATGGTAAATCATTGACCAGCCACGGGGATCCCATTTTTGCAGAAAAAATCGACGTGACAAAAAAACGAAGGGTAAAAAACTTCCTTGACCCGATTGAGGTTCATATTTGATTTTTTGGGTATGACACTAACCAGTGACGGCTGAAAGCCGTCATAGCTGTAGAAATCACAGATACCTTCGTTTTGACTGGTTATGGCTCCCGTAACTCTAAACGAGCCAAGAGTTATGGCCCTCGGAAGAATCGATTTCCATATGGTGCAACATCTGCGGTGCAAGGTGCAACATCCATCCAAAATGACGAAACAGTGTCGTACGACCTTTAGAAATGGGTGCATGGATTTGAAATGATGCAGTACCGTGGTGCACCACTCTCCAGCGATGGTAAATCATAGGCCAGCCACGGGGATCCCGTATTACAGAAAAAATCCACGTGACGAAAAAACGAAGGGTAAAAAACTTCCTTGACCCGATTGAGGTTCGGATAGGAATTTTTGGGTATGAAACTAACCAGTGACGGCTGAAAGCTGTCATAGGTGTAGAACTCATAGATACCTTCGTTTTGAATGGTTATAGCTGCCGTAACTCTAAACGAGTCAAGATTATGGCCCTCGGAAGAATCGATTTCCACATGGTGCAACATCTGCGGTGCAAGGTGCAACATCCGTCCGAAATGACGAAACAGTATCGTACGACCTTTAGAAATGGGTGCATGGATTTGAAACGATGGAGTACCATGGTGCACCACTCTCCAGCGATGGTAAATCATAGACCAGCCACGGGGATCCCGTTTTACAGAAAAAATCCACGTGACGAAAAAACGAAGGGTAAAAAACATCCTTGACCCGATCGAGGTTCGGATAGAAATTTTTGGGTATGAAACTAACCAGTCACGGCTGAAAGCTGCCATAGCTGTAGAACTCAAAGATACCTTCATTTTGACTGGTTATGGCACCCATAACTCTAACGAGCCAAGAGTTATGGCCCTCCAAAGAATCGATATCCACAGGATGCAACATCTACGGTGCAAGGTGCAACATCCTGTCTAAAATGATGAAACAGTGCCGTACGACCTTTAGAAATTGGCGCATGGATTTGAAACATTGCAGTACCATGGTGCACCACTCTCCAGCGATGGTAAATCATAGACCAGCCACGAGGATCCCATTTTACAGAAAAAATCCACGTGATGAAAAAACGAAAGGTAAAAAACTTCCTTGACCCGATTGAGGTTCGGATGGGATTTTTTGGGTATGAAACTAACCAGTGACGGCTGAAAGCTGTCATAGCCGTAGAACTCACAGATACCTTCGTTTTGACTAGTTATGGCTCCCGTAACTCTAACGAGCCAAGAGTTATGGCCCTCCGAAGAATCGATATCCACAGGGTGCAACATCTACGGTGCAAGGTGCAACATCCTGTCTAAAATGACGAAACAGTGCCATACGACCTTTAGAAATGAGTGCATGGATTTGAAACAGTGCAGTACCAGTGTTCACCACTCTCCAGCGATGGTAAATCATTAACCAGCCACGGGGATCCCGTTTTTGCAGAAAAAATCGACGTGACGAAAAAACGAAGGGTAAAAAACTTCCTTGACCCGATTGAGGTACATATAGGATTTTTTGGGTATGACACTAACCAGTGACGGCTGAAAGCCGTCATAGCTGTAGAAATCACAGATACCTTCGTTTTGACTGGTTATGGCTCCCGTAACTCTAAACGAGCCAAGAGTTATGGCCCTCGGAAGAATCGATTTCCACATGGTGCAACATCTGCGGTGCAAGGTGCAACATCCATCCAAAATGACGAAACAGTGTCGTACGACCTTTAGAAATGGGTGCATGGATTTGAAACGACGCAGTACCGTGGTGCACCACTCTCCAGCGATGGTAAATCATAGGCCAGCCACGGGGATCCCGTTTTACAGAAAAAATCCACGTGACGAAAAAACAAAGGGTAAAAAACTTCGTTGACGCGATTGAGGTTCGGATAGGAATTTTTGGGTATGAAACTAACCAGTGACGGCTGAAAGCTGCCATAGCTGTAGAACTCAAAGATACCTTCGTTTTGACTGGTTATGGCTCCCGTAACTCTAACGAGCCAAGAGTTATGGCCCTCCGAAGAATCGATATCCACGGGGTGCAACATCTACGGTGCGAGGTGCAACATCCTGTCTAAAATGACGAAACAGTGCCGTACGACCTTTAGAAATGAGTGCATGGATTTGAACATTGCAGTACCATGGTGCACCACTCTCCAGCGATGGTAAATCATAGACCAGCCACGAGGATGCCGTTTTACAGAAAAAATCCACGTGACGAAAAAACGAAGGGTAAAAAACTTCCATGACCCGATTGAGGTTCGGATAGGATTTTTTGGGTATGAAACTAACCAGTGACGGCTGAAAGCTTTCGTAGCTGTAGAACTCACAGATACCTTCGTTTTGACTAGTTATGGCTCTCGTAACTCTAAACGAGCCAAGAGTTATGGCCCTCCGAAGAATCGATATCCATAGGGTGCAACATCTACGGTGCAAGGTGCAACATCCTGTCTAAAATGACGAAACGGTGGCGTACGTTCTTTAGAAATTGGTGCATGGATTTGAAACATTGCAGTACCATGGTGCCTCACTCTCCAGCGATGGTAAATCATTGACCAGCCACGGGGATCCCCTTTTTACAGAAAAAATCCACGTGACGAAAAAACGAAGGGTAAAAAACTTCCATGACCCGATTGAGGTTCGGATAAGATTTTTTGGGTATGAAACTAAGCAGTGATGGCTGAAAGCCGTCATAGCTGTAGAAATCACAGATACCTTCGTTTTGACTGGATATGGCTCCCTTAACTCTAAACGAGCCAAGAGTTATGGCCCTCGGAAGAATCGATTTCCACATGGTGCAACATCTGCGGTGCAAGGTGCAACATCCATCCAAAATGACGAAACAGTGTCGTACGACCTTTAGAAATGGGTGCATGGATTTGAAATGATGCAGTACCGTGGTGCACCACTCTCCCGCGATGGTAAATCATAGACCAGCCACGGGGATCCCGTTTTACAGAAAAAATCCACGTGACGAAAAAACGAAGGGTACAAAACTTCCTTGACCCGATTGAGGTTCTGATAGGAATTTTTGGGTATGAAACAAACCAGTGACGGCTGAAAGCTGCCATAGCTGTAGAACTCACAGATACCTTCGTTTTGACTGGTTATGGCTCCCGTAACTCTAAACGAGCCAAGAGTTATGGCCCTCCGAAGAATCGATATCCACAGGGTGCAACATCTACGGTGCAAGGTGCAACATCCGTCCAAAATGACGAAACAGTGCCGTACGACCTTTAGAAATGAGTGCATGGATTTGAAACATTGCAGTACCATGGTGCACCACTCTCCAGCGATGGTAAATCATAGACCAGCCACGGGGATCCCGTTTTACAGAAAAAATCCAAGTGACGAAAAAACGAAGGGTAAATAACTTCGTTGACCCGACTGAGGTTCGGATAGGATTTTTTGGGTATGAAACTAACCAGTGACGGAAGAAAGCTATCATAGCTGTAGAACTCACAGATACCTTCGTTTTGACTGGTTATGGCTCCCGTAACTCTAAACGAGCCAAGAGTTATGGCCCTCCGAATAATCGATATCCACAGGTTCCAACATCTACGGTGCAAGGTGCAACATCCGTCCAAAATGACGAAACCGTGTCGTACGACCTTTAGAAATGGGTGCATGGATTTGAAATGGTGCAGTACCATGGTGCACCACTCTCCAGCGATGGTAAATCATTGACCAGCCACGGGGATCCCGTTTTTACAGAAAAAATCCACATGACGAAAAAACGAAGGGTAAAAAACTTTCATGACCCGATTGAGGTTCGGATATGATTTTTTGGGTATGAAACTAACCAGTGACGGCTGAAAGCCATTATAGCTGTAGAAATCACAGATACCTTCGTTTTGACTAGTTATGGCTCCCGTAACTCTAAACGAGCCAAGAGTTATGGCCCTCGGAAGAATCGATTTCCACAGGGTGCAACATCGGCGGTGCAAGGTGCAACATCCGTCCAAAATGACGAAACAGTGTCGTACGACCTTTAGAAATGGCTGCATGGATTTGAAACGATGCAGT
This sequence comes from Allium cepa, assembly GCA_030765085.1. NCBI lineage: Eukaryota > Viridiplantae > Streptophyta > Magnoliopsida > Asparagales > Amaryllidaceae > Allium > Allium cepa. The sequence continues at coordinate 26,213,051 of CM060943.1, read as the reverse complement.
ACCATGGTGCACCACTCTCCAGCGATGGTAATTCATAGGCCAGCCACGGGGATCCCGTTTTACAGAAAAAATCCACGTGACGAAAAAACGAAGGGTAAAAAACTTCCTTGACCCGATTGAGGTTCGGATAGGAATTTTTGGGTATGGAACTAACCAGTGATGGCTGAAAGCTGCCATAGCTGTAGAACTCACAGATACCTTCGTTTTGACTAGTTATGGCTCTCGTAACTCTAAACGAGCCAAGAGTTATGGCCCTCTGAAGAATCGATATCCACAGGGTGCAACATCTACGGTGCAAGGTGCAACATCCGTACAAAATGACGAAACAGTGTCGTACGACCTTTAGAAATGAGTGCATGGATTTGAAACATTGCAGTACCATGGTGCACCACTCTCCAGCGATTTTAAATCATAGACCAGCCAAGGGGATCCCGTTTTACCGAAAAAATCCACGTGACGAAAAATCGAAGGGTAAAAAACTTCCTTGACCCGATTGAGGTTCGGATAGGATTTTTTGGGTATGAAACCAACCAGTGATGGATGAAAGCTGTCATAGCTGTAGAACTCACAGATACCTGTTTTGACTGGTTATGGCTCCCGTAACTCTAAACGAGCCAAGAGTTATGGCCCTCCGAATAATCGATATCCACAGGGTGCAACATCTACGGTGCAAGGTGCAACATCCGTCCAAAATGACGAAACCGTGACGTACGACCTTTAGAAATGGGTGCATGGATTTGAAAGGGTGCAGTACCATGGTGCACCACTCTCCAGGGATGATAAACCATTGACCAGCCACGAGGATCCCGTTTTTACAGAAAAATCCACGTGACGAAAAAACGAAGGGTAAAAAACTTCCATGACCTGATTGAGGTTCGGATAGGATTTTTTACGTACGAAACTAACCAGTGACGGCTGAAAGCCCTCATAGCTATAGAAATCACAGATACCTTCGTTTTGACTAGTTATGGCTCCCGTAACTCTAAACGAGCCAAGAGTTATGGCCCTCGGAAGAATCGATTTCCACAGGGTGCAACATCTGCGGTGCAAGGTGCAACATCCGTCCAAGATGACGAAACAGTGTCGTACGACCTATAGAAATGGGTGCATGGATTTGAAACGATGCAGTACCATGGTGCACCACTCTCCAGCGATGGTAAATCATAGACCAGCCACGGGGATCCCGTTTTACAGAAAAAAATCCACGTGACGAAAAAACGAAGGGTAAAAAACTTCCTTGATCCAATTGAGGTTCGGATAGGAATTTTTGGGTATGAAACTAACCAGTGACGGCAAAAAGCTGCCATAGCTATAGAACTCACAGATACCTTCGTTTGGACTGGTTATGTCTCCCGTAACTCTAAACGAGCTAAGAGTTATGGCCCTCCGAATAATCGATATCCATAGGGTGCAACATCTACGGTGCAAGGTGCAACATCCATCCAAAATGACGAAACCGTGCCGTACAACCTTTAGAAATGGGTGCATGGATTTGAAACGGTGCAGTACCATGGTGCACCACTCTCCAGCGATGGTAAATCATTGACCAGCCACGGGGATCCTGTTTTTACAGAAAAAATCCACGTGACGAAAAAACGAAGGGTAAAAAACTTTCATGACCCGATTGAGGTTCGGATAGGATTTTTTGGGTATGAAACTTACCAGTGATGGCTGAAAGCTGTCATAGCTGTAGAAATCACAAATACCTTCGTTTTGACATGTTATGGCTCCCGTAACTCTAAACGAGCCAAGAGTTATGGCCCTCCAAACAATCGATATCCACAGGGTGCAACATCTAGGGTGCAAGGTGCAACATCCGTCCAAAATGACAAAACAGTGTCGTACGACCTTTAGAAATGGTTGCACGGATTTGAAACGGTGCAGTACCATGGTGCACCACTCTCCAGCGATGGTAAATCATTGACCAGCCACGGGATCCCGTTTTACAGAAAAAATCCACGTGACGAAAAAACGAAGGGTAAAATACTTCCATGACCCGATTGAGGTTCAGATAGGATTTTTTGGGTATGAAACTAACCAGTGACGGCTGAAAGGGGTCATAGCTGTAGAACTCACAGACACCTTCGTTTTGACTAGTTGTGGCTCCCGTAACTCTAAACGAGCCAAGAGTTATGGCCCTCTGAAGAATCGATATCCACAGGGTGCAACATCTACGGTGCAAGGTGCAACATCCGTCCAAAATGGCAACATCCGTCCAAAAAGACGAAACAGTGCCGTACGACCATTAGAAATGAGTGCATGGATTTGAAACATTGCAGTACCATGGTGCACCACTCTCCAGCGATGGTAAATCATAGACCAGCCACGGGGATTCCGTTTTACAGAAAAAATCCACGTGACGAAAAAACGAAGGGTAAAAAACTTCCTTGACCCGATTGAGGTTCGGATAGGATTTTTTGGGTATGAAACTAACCAGTGACGACTGAAAGCTGTCATAGCTGTGGAACGCACAGATACCTTCGTTTTGACTGGTTATGGCTCCCGTAACTCTAAACGAGCCAAGAGTTATGGCCCTCCGAATAATCGATATCCATAGGGTGCAACATCTACGGTGCAAGGTGCAAAATCCGTCCAAAATGACGAAACCGTGCCGTACAACCTTTAGAAATGGGTGCATGGATTTGAAACGGTGCAGTACCATGGTGCACTACTCTCCAGCAATGGTAAATCATTGACCAGCCACGGGGATCCCATTTTTACAGAAAAATCCACGTGACGAAAAAACGAAGGGTAAAATACTTCCATAACCCGATTGAGGTTCGGATAGGATTTTTTGGGTATGAAACTAACCAGTGACGGCTGAAAGCTGTCATAGTTGTAGAACTCACAGATACCTTCGTTTTGACTGGTTATGGCTCTCGTAACACTAAACGAGCCAAGAGTTATGGCCCTCCGAAGAATCGATATCCACATGGTGCAACATCTACGGCGCAAGGTGCAACATCCGTCCAAAATGACGAAACAGTGCCGTACGACCTTTATGGATTTGACACATTACAGTACCATGGTGCACAACTATCCAGCGATGGTAAATCATAGACCTGCCACGGGGATCCCGTTTTACAGAAAAAATCCACGTGACGAAAAAACGAAGGGTAAAAAACTTCTGTGACCCGATTGAGGTTCGGATAGGATTTTTTGGGTATGAAACTAACCAGTGACGACTGAAAGCTTTCATAGCTGTAGAACGCACAGATACCTTCGTTTTTACTGGTTATGGCTCCCGTAACTCTAAAGGAGCCAAGAGTTATGGCCCTCCGAATAATCGATATCCATAGGGTGCAACATCTACGGTGCAAGGTGCAACATCCGTCCAAAATGACGAAACAGTGCCGTACGACCTTTAGAAATGAGTGCATGGATTTGAAACATTGCAGTACCATGGTGCACCACTCTCCAGCGATTTTAAATCATAGACCAGCCACGGGGATACTGTTTTATAGAAAAAATCCACGTGACGAAAAAACGAATGGTAAAAAACTTCCTTGACCCGATTGAGGTTCTGATAGGATTTTTGGGTATGAAACTAACCAGCGACGGCTGAAAACCTTCATAGCTATAGAAATCACAGATACCTTCGTTTTGACTGGTTATGGGTCCCGTAGCTCTAAACAAGCCAAGAGTTATGGCCCTCCGAATAATCGATATCCACAGGGTGCAACATCTACGGTGCAAGGTGCAACATCCGTCCAAAATGACGAAACCGTGCCGTACGACCTATAGAAATGGGTGCATGGATTTGAAACGGTGCAGTACCATGGTGCACCACTCTCCAGCGATGGTAAATCATAGACCAGCCACGGGGATCCCGTTTTAAAGGAAAAATCCACGTGACGAAAAAACGAAGGGTAAAAAACTTCCATGACCCGATTGATGTTCGGATAGGATTTTTTGGGTATGAAACTAACCAGTGACGGCTGAAAGTAGTCATAGCTGTAGAACACACAGATACCTTTGTTTTGACTGGTTATGGCTCCCGTAACTCTAAACGAGCCAAGAGTTATGGCCCTCGGAAGAATCGATTTCCACAGGGTGCAACATCTGCGGTGCAAGGTGCAACATCCGTCCAAAATGACGAAACAGTGTCGTACGACCTTTAGAAATGGGTGCATGGATTTGAAACGCTGCAGTACCATGGTGCACCACTCTCCAGCGATGGTCAATCACAGGCCAGCCACGGGGATCCCGTTTTACAGAAAAAATCCACGTGACGAAAAAACGAAGGGTAAAAAACTTCCTTGACCCGATTGAGGTTCAGATAGGATTTTTTTGGTATGAAACTAACCAGTGACGGATTAAAGCTGCCATAGCTGTAGAACTCACAGATAACTTTGTTTTGACTGGTTATGGCTCCCGTAACTCTAAACGAGCCAAGAGTTGTGGCCCTCCGAAGAATCGATATCCACAAGGAGCAACATCTATGGTGCAAGGTGCAACATCCGTCCAAAATGACGAAACAGTGCCGTACGACCTTTAGAAATGAGTGCATGGATTTGAAACATTGCAGTACCATGGTGCACCACTCTCCAGCGATGGTAAATCATAGACCAGCCACGGGGATCCCGTTTTATAGAAAAAATCCACGTGACGAAAAAACGAAGGGTAAAAAAACTTCCTTGACCCGATTGAGGTTCAGATAGGATTTTTGGGTATGAAACTAACCAGTGACGGCTGAAAACCTTCATTGCTATAGAAATCACAGATACCTTCGTTTTGACTGGTTATGGGTCCCGTAGCTCTAAACAAGCCAAGAGTTATGGCCCTCCGAATAATCGATATCCATAGGGTGCAACATCTACGGTGCAAGGTGCAACATCCGTCCAAAATGACGAAACTGTGTCGTACGACCTTTAGGAATGGGTGCATGGATTTGAAACGGTGCAGTACCATGGTGCACCAATCTCCAGCGATGGTAAATCATTGACCAACCACGGGGATCCCGTTTTTATAGAAAATATCCACGTGACGAAAAAACGAAATGTAAAAAACTTCCATGACCCGATTGAGGTTCGGATAGGATTTTTTGGGTATGAAACTAACCAGTGAAGGCTGAAAGCGGTCACAGCTGTAGAACTCACAGATACCTTCGTTTTGACTGGTTATGGCTCCCGTAACTCTAAACGAGCAAAGAGTTATGGCCCTCCGAAGAATCGATATCCACAGGGTGCAACATCTACAGTGCAAGGTGCAACATCCGTCCAAAATGACGAAACAGTGCCGTACGACCTTTAGAAATGAGTGCATGGATTTGAAACATTGCAGTACCATGGTGCACCACTCTTCAGTGATGGTAAATCACAGACCAGCCACGGGGATTTCGTTTTACCGAAAAAATCCACGTGATGAAAAAACGAAGGGTAAAAAACTTCCTTGACCCGATCGAGGTTCGGATAGGATTTTTTGGGTATGAAACTAACCAGTGACGGCTGAAAGCTGTCGTAGCTGTAGAACTCACAGATACCTTCGTTTTGACTGGTTATGGCTCCCGTAACTCTAAAGGAGCCAAGAGTTATGGCCCTCCAAAGAATCGATATCCACAGGGTGCAACATTTACGGTGCAAGGTGCAACATCCACCCAAAATGACGAAACTGTGTCGTACGACATTTAGAAATGAGTGCATGGATTTGAAACATTGCAGTACCATGGTGCACTACTATCAAGCGATGGTAAATCATAGACCAGCCACGGGGATCCCGTTTTACAGAAAAAATACACGTGACGAAAAAACGAAGGGTAAAAAACTTCCTTGACCAGATTGAGGTTCGGATAGGATTTTTTGGGTATGAAACTAACCAGTGACGGCTGAAAGCGGTCACAGATGTAGAACTCACAAATACCTTCATTTTGACTGGTTGTGGCTCCCGTAACTCTAAACGAGCCAAGAGTTATGGCCCTCCGAATAATAGATATCTATAGGGTGCAACATCTACGGTGGAAGGTGCAACATCCGTCCAAAAAGACGAAACCGTGCCGTACGACCTTTATAATGGGTGCATGGATTTGAAACGGTGCAGTACCATGGTGCACCACTCTCCAGCGATGGTAAATCATTGACCAGCCATGGGGATCCCGTTTTACAGAAAAATCCACGTGACGAAAAAACGAAGGGTAAAAAACTTCCATGACCCGATTGAGGTTCGGATAGGATTTTTTGGGTATGAAACTAACCAGTGACGGCTGAAAGCTGTCATAGCTGTAGAACTCACAGATACCTTCGTTTTGACTTGTTATGGCACCCGTAACTTTAAACGAGCCAAGAGTTATGGCCCTTCGAACAATCGATATCCATAGGGTGCAACATCTACGGTGCAAGGTGCAACATCCGTTCAAAATGACGAAACAGTGTCGTACGACCTTTAGAAATGGGTGCATGGATTTGAAACGGTGCAGTACCATGGTGCACCACTCTCCAGCGATGGTAAATCATAGACCAGCCACGGGGATCCCGTTTTACAGAAAAAATCCACGTGACGAAAAAACGAAGGGTAAAAAACTTCCTTGACCCGATTGAGGTTCGGATAGGAATTTTTCGGTATGAAACTAACCAGTGACGGCTTAAAGCTGCCATAGCTGTAGAACTCACAGATACCTTCGTTTTGACTGGTTATGGCTCCCGTAACTCTAAACGAGCCAAGAGTTATGGCCATCCGAAGAATCGATATCCACAGGGTGCAACATCTACGGTGCAAGGTGCAACATCCGTCCAAAATGACGAAACTGTGCCGTACGACCTTTAGAAATGAGTGCGTGGATTTGAAACATTGCAGTACCATGGTGCACCACTCTATAGCGATGGTAAATCATAGACCATCCACGGGGATCCCGTTTTATAGAAAAAATCCACGTGACGAAAAAACAAAGGGTAAAAAACTTCCTTGACCCGATTGAGGTTCGGATAGGATTTTTTGGGTATTAAACTAACCAGTGACGGCTGAAAGCCATCGTAGCTGTAGAACTCACAGTTACCTTCGTTTTGACTGGTTATGGCTCCCGTAACTCTAAACGAGCCAAGAGTTATGGCCCTCGGAAGAATTGATTTCCACAGGGTGCAACATCTGCGGTGCAAGGTGCAACATCCGTCCAAAATGACGAAACAATGTCGTACGACCTTTAGAAATGGGTGCATGGATTTGAAACGGTGCAGTACCATGGTGCACCACTCTCCAGCGATGGTAAATCATAGACCAGCCACGGGGATCCCGTTTTAAAGGAAAAATCCACGTGACGAAAAAACGAAGGGTAAAAAACTTCCATGACTCGATTGATGTTCAGATAGGATTTTTTGGGTATGAAACTAACCAGTGACGGCTGAAAGCAGTCATAGCTGTAGAACTCACAGATACCTTTGTTTTGACTGGTTATGGCTCCCGTAACTCTAAACGAGCCAAGAGTTATGGCCCTCGGAAGAATCGATTTCCACAGGGTGCAACATCTGCGGTGCAAGGTGCAACATCCGTCCAAAATGACGAAACAGTGTCGTACGACCTTTAGAAATGGGTGCATGGATTTGAAACGCTGCAGTACCATGGTGCACTACTCTCCAGCGATGGTAAATCATAGGCCAGCCACGGGGATCCCGTTTTACAGAAAAAATCCACGTGACGAAAAAACGAAGGGTAAAAAACTTCCTTGACCCGATTGAGGTTCGGATAGGATTTTTTGGGTATGAAACTAACCAGTGACGGCTTAAAGCTGCCATAGCTATAGAACTCACAGATACCTTCATTTTGACTGGTTATGGCTCCCGTAACTCTAAACGAGCCATGAGTTGTGGCCCTCCGAAGAATCGATATCCACAGGGTGCAACATCTATGGTGCAAGGTGCAACATCCGTCCAAAATGACGAAACAGTGCCGTACGACCTTTAGAAATGAGTGCATGGATTTGAAACATTGCAGTACCATGGTGCACCACTCTCCAGCGATGGTAAATCATAGACCAGCCACTGAGATCCCGTTTTATAGAAAAAATCCACGTGACGAAAAAACGAATGGTAAAAAACTTCCTTGACCCGATTGAGGTTCGGATAGGATTTTTGGGTATGAAACTAACCAGCGACGGCTGAAAACCTTCATAGCTATAGAAATCACAGATACCTTCGTTTTGACTGGTCATGGGTCCCGTAGCTCTAAACAAGCCAAGAGTTATGGCCCTCCGAATAATCGATATCCATAGGGTGCAACATCTACGGTGCAAGTTGCAACATCCGTCCAAAATGACGAAACTGTGCCGTACGACCTTTAGAAATGGGTGCATGGATTTGAAACGGTGCAGTACCATGGTGCACCAATCTCCAGCGATGGTAAATCATTGACCAGCCACGGGGATCCTGTTTTTACAGAAAATATCCACGTGACGAAAAAACAAAGTGTAAAAAACTTCCATGACCCGATTGAGGTTCGGATAGGTATTTTTGGGTATGAAACTAACCAGTGAAGGCTGAAAGCGGTCACAGCTGTAGAACTCACAGATACCTTCGTTTTGATTGGTTATTTCTCCCGTAACTCTAAACGAGCAAAGAGTTATGGCCCTCCGAAGAATCGATATCCACAGGGTGCAACATCTACAGTGCAAGGTGCAACATCAGTCCAAAATGACGAAACAGTGCCGTACGACCTTTACAAATGAGTGCATGGATTTGAAACATTGCAGTACCATGGTGCACCACTCTTCGGTGATGGTAAATCACAGACCAGCCATGGGGATTTCGTTTTACCGAAAAAATCCACGTGACGAAAAAACGAAGGGTAAAAAACTTCCTTGACCCGATCGAGATTCGTATAGGATTTTTTGGGTATGAAACTAACCAGTGACGGCTGAAAGCTGTCGTAGCTGTAGAACTCACAGATACCTTCGTATTGACTGGTTATGGCTCCCGTAACTCTAAAGGAGCCAAGAGTTATGGCCCTTCGAAGAATCGATATCCACAGGGTGCAACATTTACGGTGCAAGGTGCAACATCCGCCCAAAATGACGAAACTGTGTCGTACGACATTTAGAAATGAGTGCATGGATTTGAAACATTGCAGTACCATGGTGCACCACTCTCCAGCGATGGTAAATAATAGACCAGCTACGGGGATCCCGTTTTACAGAAAAAATCCACGTGACGAAAAAACGAAGGGTAAAAAACTTCCTTGACCCGATTGAAGTTCGGATAGGAATTTTTGGGTATGAAACTAACCAGTGACGGTTTAAAGCTGCCATAGCTGTAGAACTCACAGATACCTTCGTTTTGACTGGTTATGGCTCCCGTAACTCTAAACGAGCCAAGAGTTATGGCCCTCCGAAGAATCGATATCCACAGGGTGCAACATCTACGGTGCAAGGTGCAACATCCGTCCAAAATGACGAAACTGTGCCGCACGACCTTTAGATATGAGTGCGTGGATTTGAAACACTGCAGTACCATGGTGCACCACTCTATAGCGATGGTAAATCATAGACCATCCACGGGGATCCCGTTTTATAGAAAAAATCCACGTGACGAAAAAACAAAGGGTAAAAAACTTCCTTGACCCGATTGAGGTTCGGATAGGATTTTTTGGGTATGAAACTAACCAGTGACGGCTGAAAGCCATCATAGCTGTAGAACTCACAGATACCTTCGTTTTGACTGGTTATGGCTCCCGTGACTCAAAACGAGCCAAGAGTTATGGCCCTCCGAAGAATCGATATCCACTGGGTGCAACATCTACGGTGCAAGGTGCAACATCCGTCCAAAATGACGAAACAGTGCCGTACGACCTTTAGAAATGGGTGCATGGATTTGAAATGGTGCAGTACCATGGTGAACCACTCTCCAGCGATGGTAACTCATAGACCAGCCACGGGGATCCCGTTTTACATAAAAAACCCACGTGACGAAAAAACGAAGGGTAAAAAACTTCCATGACCCGATTGTGGTTCGGATAGGATTTTTTGGGTATGAAACAAACTAGTGACGGCTGAAAGCCATCATAGTTGTAGAACTCACAGATACCTTCGTTTTCACTGGTTATGGCTCCCGTAACTCTAAACGAGCCAAGAGTTATGGCCCTCCGAAGAATCGATTTCCACAGGGTGCAACATCTGCGGTGCAAGGTGCAACATCCGTCCAAAATGACGAAACAGTGCCGTATGACCTTTAGAAATGAGTGCATGGATTTGAAACATTGCAGTACCATGGTGCACCACTCTCCAGCGATGGTAAATCATAGACCAGCCATGGGGATCCCGTTTTATAGAAAAAATCCACTTGACGAAAAAACAAAGGGTAAAAAACTTCCTTGACCCGATTGAGGTTCGGATAGGATTTTTTGGGTATGAAACTAACCAGTGACGGCTGAAAGCTGTCATAGATGTAGAACTCGCAGATACCTTCATTTTGACTGGTTATGGCTCCCGTAACTCTAAATGAGCCAAGAGTTATGGCCCTCCGAAGAATCGATTTCCACAGGGTGCAACATCTGCGGTGCAAGGTGCAACATCTGTCCAAAATGACGAAACAGTGCCGTACGACCTTTAGAAATGAGTTCATGGATTTGAAACATTGCAGTACCATGGTGCACCACTCTCCAGCGATGGTAAATCATAGACCAGCCATGGGGATCCCGTTTTATAGAAAAAATCCACGTGACGAAAAAACGAAGGGTAAAAAACTTACTTGACCAGATTGAGGTTCAGATAGGATTTTTTGGGTATGAAACTAACCAGTGATGGCTGAAAGCTGTCATAGCTGTTGAAATCACAGATACCTTCGTTTTGACTGGTTATGGCTCCCATAACTCTAAACGAGACAAGAGTTATGGCCCTCCGAAGAATCGATATCCACAGGGTGCAACATCTACGGTGCAAGGTGCAACATCCGTCCAAAATGACGAAACAGTGCCGTACGACCTTTAGAAATGAGTGCATGGATTTGAAACATTGCAGTACCATGGTGCACCACTCTCCAGCGACGGTAAATCATAGACCAGCCACGGGGATCCCGTTTTATAGAAAAAATCCACGTGACGAAAAAACGAAGGGTAAAAAACTTCCTTGACCCGATAGAGGTTCGTATAGGATTTTTTGGGTATGAAACTAACCAGTGACGGCTGAAAGCTGTCATAGCTGTAGAACTCATAGATACCTTCGTTTTGACTGGTTATGGCTCCCGTAACTCTATATGAGCCAAGAGTTATGGCGCTCCGAATAATCGATATCTACTGGGTGCAACATCTACGGTGCAAGGTGCAACATCCGTCCAAAATGACGAAACAGTTCCGTACGACCTTTAGAAATGGGTGTAAGGATTTGAAACGGTGCAGTACCATGGTGAACCACTCTCCAGCGATGGTAACTCATAGACCAGCCATGGGGATCCCGTTTTACAGAAAAAATCCACGTGACGAAAAAACGAAGGGTAAAAAACTTCCATGCCCGATTGAGGTTCGGATAGGATTTTTTGGGTATGAAACTAACCAGTGACGGCTGAAAGCTATCATAGTTGTAGAACTCACAGATACCTTCGTTTTGACTGGTTATGGCTCCCGTAACTCTAAACGAGCCAAGAGTTATGGCCCTCCGAAGAATCGATATCCATAGGGTGCAACTTCTACGGTGCAAGGTGCAACATCCGTCCAAAATGACGAAACAGTGCCGTACGACCTTTAGAAATGAGTGCATGGAATTGAAACATTGCAGTACCATGGTGCACCACTCTCCAGCGATGGTAAATCATAGACCAGCCACGGGGATGCCGTTTTATAGAAAAAATCCACGTGACGAAAAAACGAAGGGTAAAAAACTTCCTTGACCCGATAGAGGTTCGGATAGGATTTTTTGGATATGAAAATAACCAGTCACGGCTGAAAGCTGTCATAGCTGTAGAACTCACAGATACTTTCGTTTTGACTGGTTATGGCTCCCGTAACTCTAAACGAGCCAAGAGTTATGGCGCTCCGAATAATCGATATCTACAGGGTGCAACATCTACGGTGCAAGGTGCAACATCCGTCCAAAATGACAAAACAGTGTCGTACGTCCTTTAGAAATGGGTGTATGGATTTGAAACGGTGCAGTACCATGGTGAAAAACTCTCCAGCGATGGTAACTCATTGACCAGCCACGGGGATCCCGTTTTACAGAAAAAATCCACGTGACGAAAAAACGAAGGGTAAAAAACTTCCACGCCCGATTGAGGTTCGGATAGGATTTTTTGGGTATGAAACTAACCAATGACGGCTGAAAGCCATCATAGCCGTAGAACTCACAAATACTTTCGTTTTGACTGGTTATGGCTCCTGTAACTCTAAACGAGCCAAGAGTTATGGCCCTCCGAAGAATCGATTTCCACAGGGTGCAACATCTGCGGTGCAAGGTGCAACATCCGTCCAAAATGACGAAACAGTGCCGTATGACCTTTAGAAATGTGTGCATGGATTTGAAACATTGCAGTACCATGGTGCACCACTCTCCAGCGATGGTAAATCATAGACCAGCCACGGGGATCCCGTTTTACAGAAAAAATCCACGTGACGAAAAAACGAAGGGTAAAAAACTTACTTGACCCGATTGAGGTTCAGATAGGATTTTTTGGGTATGAAACTAACCAGTGACGGCTGAAAGCGGTCATAGCTGTAGAACTCAAAGACACCTTCGTTTTGACTTGTCCGGGCTCCCATAACTCTAAACGAGCCAAGAGTTATGGCCCTCCGAAGAATCGATATCCACAGGGTGCAACATCTACGGTGCAAGGTGCAACATCCGTCCAAAATGACGAAACAGTGCCATACGACCTTTAGAAATGAGTGCATGGATTTGAAACATTGCAGTACCATGGTGCACCACTCTCCAGCGATGGTAAATCATAGACCAGCCACGGGGATCCCATTTTATAGAAAAAATCCACGTGACGAATAAACGAAGGGTAAAAAAACTTCCTTGACCCGATTGAGGTTCGAGTAGGATTTTTTGGGTATGAAACTACCCAGTGACGGCTGAAAGCCGTCATAGCTGTAGAACTCACAGATACCTTCGTTTTGACTTGTTATGGCTCCCGTAACTCTAAACGAGCCAAGAGTTATGGCCCTCCGAATAATCGATATCCACTGGGTGCAACATCTACGGTGCAAGGTGCAACAACCGTCCAAAATGACGAAACAGTGCCGTACGACTTTTAGAAGTGGGTGCATGGATTTGAAACGGTGCAGTACCATGGTGCACCACTCTCCAGCGATGGTAACTCATAGACCAGCCACGGGGATCTCGTTGTACAGCAAAAATCCACGTGACGAAAAAACGAAGGGTAAAAAACTTCCATGACCCGATTGAGGTTCAGATAGGATTTTTTGGGTATGAAACTAACCAGTGACGGCTGAAAGCCGTCATAGCTGTAGAACTCACAGATACCTTTGTTTTGACTGGTTATGGCTCCCGTAACTCTAAACGAGCCAAGAGTTATGGCCCTCTGAAGAATCGATTTCCACAGGGTGCAACATCTGCGGTGCAAGGTGCAACATCCGTCCAAAATGACGAAACAGTGCCGTACGACCTTTAGAAATGGGTGCATGGATTTGAAACGGTGCAGTACCATGGTGAACCACTCTCCAGCGATGGTAAATCATAGACCAGCCACGGGGATCCCGTTTTACATAAAAAATCCACGTGATGAAAAACGAAGGGTAAAAAACTTCCATGACCCGATTGAGGTTCGGATAGGATTTTTTGGGTATGAAACTAACCAGTGACGGCTGAAAGCCATCATAGCTGTAGAACTCACAGAAACCTTCGTTTTGACTGGTTATGGCTCCCGTAACTCTAAACGAGCCAAGAGTTATGGCCCTCCGAAGAATCGATTTCCACAGGGTGCAACATCTGCGGTGCAAGGTGCAACATCCGTCCAAAATGACGAAACAGTGCCGTATGACCTTTAGAAATGAGTGCATGGATTTGAAACATTGCAGTACCATGGTGCACCACTCTCCAGCGATGGTAAATCATAGACCAGCCACGGGGATCCCGTTTTATAGAAAAAATCCACATGACGAAAAAACGAAGGGTAAAAAACTTCCTTGACCCGATTGAGGTTCGGATAGGATTTTTTGGGTATGAAACTAACCAGTGACGGCTGAAAGCGGTCATAGCTGTAGAACTCACAGATACCTTCGTTTTGACTGGTTATGGCTCCCGTAACTCTAAACGAGCCAAGAGTTATGGCCCTCCGAAGAATCGATTTCCACAGGGTGCAACATCTGCGGTGCAAGGTGCAACATCCGTCCAAAATGACGAAACAGTGCCGTACGACCTTTAGAAATGAGTGCATGGATTTGAAACATTGCAGTACCATGGTGCACCACTCTCCAGCGATGGTAAATCATAGACCAGCCATGGGGATCCCGTTTTATAGAAAAAATCCACGTGACGAAAAAACGAAGGGTAAAAAACTTACTTGACCCGATTGAGGTTCAGATAGGATTTTTTGGGTATGAAACTAACCAGTGACGGCTGAAAGCTGTCATAGCTGTTGAACTCACAGATTCCTTCGTTTTGACTGGTTATGGCTCCCGTAACTCTAAACGAGCCAAGAGTTATGGCCCTCCGAAGAATCGATATCCACAGGGTGCAACATCTACAGTGCAAGGTGCAACATCCGTCCAAAATGACGAAACAGTGCCGTACGACCTTTAGAAATGAGTGCAAGGATTTGAAACATTGCAGTACCATGGTGCACCACTCTCCAGCGACGGTAAATCATAGACCAGCCACGGGGATCCCGTTTTATAGAAAAAATCCACGTGACGAAAAAACGAAGGGTAAAAAACTTCCTTGACCCGATAGAGCTTCGGATAGGATTTTTTGGGTATGAAACTAACCAGTGACGGCTGAAAGCGGTCATAGCTGTAGAACTCATAGATACCTTCGTTTTGACTGGTTATGGCTCCCGTAACTCTACACGAGCCAAGTGTTATGGTGCTTTGAATAATCGATATCTACTGGGTGCAACATCTACGGTGCAAGGTGCAACATCCGTCCAAAATGACGAAACAGTGCCGTACGACCTTTAGAAATGGGTGTATGGATTTGAAATGGTGCAGTACCATGGTGAACCACTCTCCAGCGATGGTAACTCATAGACCAGCCACGGGGATCCCGTTTTACAGAAAAAATCCACGTGACGAAAAAACGAAGGGTAAAAAACTTCCATGCCCGATTGAGGTTCGGATAGGATTTTTTGGGTATGAAACTAACCAGTGACGGATGAAAGCTATCATAGTTGTAGAACTCACAGATACCTTCGTTTTGACTGGTTATGGCTCCCGTAACTCTAAACGAGCCAAGAGTTATGGCCCTCCGAAGAATCAATTTCCACAGGGTGCAACATCTGCGGTGCAAGGTGCAACATCCGTCCAAAATGACGAAACAGTGCCGTACGACCTTTAGAAATGTGTTCATGGATTTGAAACATTGCAATACCATGGTGCACCACTCTCCAGCGATGGTAAATCATAGACCAGCCTCGGGGATCCCGTTTTACAGAAAAAATCCACGTGACGAAAAAACGAAGGGTAAAAAACTTACTTGACCCGATTGAGGTTCAGATAGGATTTTTTGGGTATGAAACTAACCAGTGACGGCTGAAAGCGGTCATAGCTGTAGAACTCAAAGATACCTTCGTTTTGACTGGTCATGGCTCCCGTAACTCTAAACGAGCCAAGAGTTATGGCCCTCCGAAGAATCGATAACCATAGGGTGCAACTTCTACGGTGCAAGGTGCAACATCCGTCCAAAATGACGAAACAGTGCCGTACGACCTTTAGAAATGAGTGCATGGAATTGAAACATTGCAGTACCATGGTGCTCCACTCTCAAGCGATGGTAAATCATAGACCAGCCACGGGGATCCCGTTTTATAGAAAAAATCCACGTGACGAAAAAACGAAGGGTAAAAAACTTCCTTGACCCGATAGAGGTTCGGATAGGATTTTTTGGATATGAAACTAACCAGTGACGGCTGAAAGCTGTCATAGCTGTAGAACTCACAGATACTTTCGTTTTGAGTGGTTATGGCTCCCGTAACTCTAAACGAGCCAAGAGTTATGGCGCTCCGAATAATCGATATCTACAGGGTGCAACATCTACGGTGCAAGGTGCAACATCCGTCCAAAATGACGAAACAGTGCCGTACGACCTTTAGAAATGGGTGTATGGATTTGAAACGGTGCAGTACTATGGTGAACCACTCTCCAGCGATGGTAACTCATTGACCAGCCACCGGGATCCCGTTTTACAGAAAAAATCCACGTGACGAAAAAACGAAGGGTAAAAAACTTCCATCCCCGATTGAGGTTCGGATAGGATTTTTTGGGTATGAAACTAACCAGTGACGGCTGAAAGCCATCATAGCTGTAGAACTCACAGATACCTTCGTTTTGACTGGTTATGGCTCCCGTAACTCTAAACGAGCCAAGAGTTATGGCCCTCCGAAGAATCGATTTCCACAGGGTGCAAAATCTGCGGTGCAAGGTGCAACATCCGTCCAAAATGACGAAACAGTGCCGTACGACCTTTAGAAATGTGTGCATGGATTTGAAACATTGCAGTACCATGGTGCACCACTCTCCAGCGATGGTAAATCATAGACCAGCCATGGGGATCCCGTTTTACTGAAAAAATCCACGTGACGAAAAAACGAAGGGTAAAAAACTTACTTGACCCGATTGAGGTTCAGATAGGATTTTTTGGGTATGAAACTAACCAGTGACGGCTGAAAGCGGTCATAGCTGTAGAACTCACAGACACCTTCGTTTTGACTGGTCATGGCTCCCGTAACTCTAAACGAGCCAAGAGTTATGGCCCTCCGAAGAATCGATATCCACAGGGTGCAACATCTACGGTGCGAGGTGCAACATCCGTCCAAAATGACGAAACAGTGCCGTACGACCTTTAGAAATGAGTGCATGGATTTGAAACATTGCAGTACCATGGTGCACCACTCTCCAGCGATGGTAAATCATAGACCAGCCACGGGGATCACGTTTTATAGAAAAAATCCACGTGACGAATAAACGAAGGGTAAAAAACTTCCTTGACCCGATTGAGGTTCGGATAGGATTTTTTGGGTATGAAACTAACCAGTGACGGCTGAAAGCGGTCATAGCTGTAGAACTCACAGATACCTTCGTTTTGACTTGTTATGGCTCCCGTAACTCTAAACGAGCCAAAAGTTATGGCCCTCCGAATAATCGATATCCACTGGGTGCAACATCTACGGTGCAAGGTGCAACAACCGTCCAAAATGACGAAACAGTGCCGTACGACCTTTAGAAATGGGTGCATGGATTTGAAACGGTGCAGTACCATGGTGCACCACTCTCCAGCGATGGTAACTCATAGACCAGCCACGGGGATCTCGTTTTACAGAAAAAATCCACGTGACGAAAAAACAAAGGGTAAAAAACTTCCATGACCCGATTGAGGTTCAGATAGGATTTTTTGGGTATGAAACTAACCAATGACGGCTGAAAGCCGTCATAGCTGTAGAACTCACAGATACCTTTGTTTTGACTGGTTATGGCTCCCGTAAATCTAAACGAGCCAAGAGTTATGGCCCTCCGAAGAATCGATTTCCACAGGGTGCAACAACTGCGGTGCAAGGTGCAACATCCGTCCAAAATGACGAAACGGTGCCGTACGACCTTTAGAAATGTGTGCATGTATTTGAAACATTGCAATACCATGGTGCACCACTCTCCAGCGATGTTAAATCATAGACCAGCCACGGGGATCCCGTTTTACAGAAAAAATCCACATGACGAAAAAACGAAGGGTAAAAAAACTTAGTTAACCCGATTGAGGTTCGGATAGGATTTTTGGGGTATGAAACTAACCAGTGGGGGCTGAAAGCGGCCATAGATGTAGAACTCACAAATACCTTCGTTTTGACTGGTTATGGCTCCCGTAATTATAAAGGAGCCAAGAGTTATGGCCCTCCAATGAATCGATATCCACAGGGTGAAACATCTACGGTGCAAGGTGCAACATCCGTCGAAAATGACGAAACAGTGCCGTACGACCTTTAGAAATGAGTGCATGGATTTGAAACATTGCAGTACCATGGTGCAGCAACCTCCAGCGATGGTAAATCATAGACCAGCCACGGGGATCCCGTTTTATAGAAAAAATCAACGTGACGAAAAAACGAAGGGCAAAAAACTTCCTTGACCCGATTGAGGTTCTGTAACGACCCGTATTTTACGTGTCGATAAATCGTAGAATTTACAGGTCGTTAGTGTTGTTTATGTTGTCTCTAGCCTGAGTCGTATGGAGAGTAACTCGTGTGTTGAAGAGTTGAGTCGTGACTGACTCATAGGCTTAGCCGAGTTAAGTGTTGAGTCGTGACCGACTCATAGGTTTGGTCGTGCACGAGTTGCGACTTGAGTATGTTGACCGACCTAAGGAAGTGGCCGAGCTATAGTAGTTAACAGGTTAAGGATTGGACCGACCTAAGGGGAGTGACCGACCTAAGAGCTAATGGTTTAGAGTTATGGCTGAGTTAAGGGGTTGACCGACCTAGTGTAGATCGACCTAGTGGTGACCGACATATAGGAAGTAACGACCTAGTGGTTGGTATGTGTTGTCGTTAGGTCGCTGAGTCGATTGAACGACTTAGAGTTAGGTCGTTGAGCGACCTAAGGGTTAGCGTTAGGTCGCTAGGGGGATAGGTCGGCAAGCACGATGAGTCGTTGGGGGCTTAGGTCATTGAGTCGGCCTGGTTTGTTAAGTCGCATAGGAGTTAGGTTTGTTAGGTCGCATAGGAGTTAGGTCGGACCTAGTTAAGTCGCTAGAGTCTTTAGATCGGCAGTGTTTTAGGTCGCATGAATTAGGTCGGCCGTGTGTTATCTCGTGTAACACTGGAGTTGAGTCGGCTAGGAGTTAGGTCGTATGACCTTGTGATCTGTTAGGTCGGCAGGGAGTTGAGTCGGCATGGAGATAGGTCGGCACTAGGCTTTGCCGCGTGAAGTTAGGTCATGGCTTGGGATTGTATAGGTCGGCAGCGACCTATGTTAGATCGTGTGTTTTAGGTCGGCAACGACCTAAATCTGGGCGACCTAAGGGGAAATCAGCCTATAAATAGAGGGGTTTGGCTCACTTTTTGGCACCGGTTTTTGAAGCAACGAAGTGCTGCCATTTTGAAGACTCGTCTACAACATTTCTTCACCTTCTTTTCTCCATTTCAATCAAGTGCTAACATCCTTCCAAGATCGAAGATCGAGATTGAAGATCCAAGAGCCAAAGTTGAAGATCTTCATCCGTTGGAGCTAGATTTCATCGATTGAAGCGAGATATTGCCGGATCAAGCCTTGATCTCCGCTGTCCAGATCTGAAGTGTTTAGTTTTTGAGGTGTTTGGGTGATTTGGTGAGTGGTGGTTATCTCTCACGCGGATCCAAAGGAGTGTATTGGTTTGGTGGTTTGTTGGAGTGTTGTAGATACTGATTTTTATGCATTTTTCCTTAGATCCAAGTGTAGATCCATTACTTATGAAGATGTTTACTTATGCAAGTTCATTTAACAAGTATTAGAGACAAAACTCATGTTTTATATTTGATAGATCTATGCTAAAAACCTATGAATCATGTATGTTGGACTTATGCTCATTTATTTACGAAATTGCCATTATGGTTAATATTGCTTATTAGATCTTGTTTGAATGATTGATTGCTTGAATGTATGATTGATTTGATTATTTCCAAGTTAGCTAGTAGTTGATTTGGAACAAGATGATTGAAGATGATTCGAAAGCTAAGTGGGAAGGCTCTTGAATGGTGAAAGCTGCTTGAGACATATGTAGCGGATGTTGAAGCTCATATGTATGGATTGGATGATGTTGAGATGGAACTTTGCCATGATGCGATGAGGCAAACCATGTTGTTGAGTTGAGACTTTGCCATGGTGTGATAAAGCGAAGTATGATGGGATGTAGACTTGGCATAATCCAGGCAGGGATCATTCCAAGCTTGTTGATAACTCGAGGGATGGTTCGAGTTGGTTGATAATGGATTGCTCAAGAGGTAGCTTGAGCTAGTATGAGGATAGTCGTCGAGAAGGATGGCTAGGAGGCTTGGATCTCATCGTTGTTAAAGGTTCTAGCATGCTCAAAAGCAAGAGTACATGGGGCGCCCATAACGACTACAGGTAGGTAGTCGGGACACCCAAAAGACTACAGGTAGGTAGTCGAGTACTCTGGGCAAAGTAGATAAGTCCTAGGCACAAGGCAGTGTGCGGAGTTATATCTGGAACCGGGGTTACCATTAGCCCTTGACAGGTGGTCATTCAACTAACGGTGAAATCAAGGCAATGATAACAGTGATAGCCAGAGTCATGGATGTTTGGTTGTATCATCATTCGGTCTCAAGAGCGGTGTTTTCTGGGTGCTTATCTGATCTTGGTTTAGGCCTTGGGGGTTTGTATTTGGAAAACATCGTCCTTGACTCGAGTGATTATTGCTTTATTTTAATTACCTGTTATGTTATGCTTGCTTCTCCTTAGTGTGTGTCTGGGGGCTATCACTGTAGAAAGAGGTGGAGTGGGATGGTTTGGTTCCTATTCCTTTTATCCCTTATGCTCTTTTGGTATGTTTGATAGTTAATTTACTGCTCACTAAGACTTTGTCTGACTCAAGGTTTTATGTCTCCTCTTATTACCTTGGGCTGTTCATCCATGTTGGGATGGGCAGACTAGGTAGCAGGTGACAGGTGCTGTTCTTGGAGATCTACGCTGATGGTGACGAAAACGAGCAGGAGGCTTTGCATATTAGTTTCTTACTATATGTACTGGGTGTTCCGATGTTTGTATACTCTGAGTGCTATGTAGTGAGGCTTTGATGTATGGATTTGTTTTGGTTGATTGTATCAAATTACTATGATGCTTATATGATGATGTTCTGTTCTATGGAGCTTCACTATATTATATTTCTCTATTGTATTTTATCCATGCGTTGTGAGTTATGCGATAGAGTTACTGTTTTATTTTACCCTGACTATTGTCCATGGCTGCCTGGCACGCCTTTCAGCGCACTATTCCCTTGTTTTGGTGCGGGAGTCATGGGCGGTCGTCACATTTGGTATCAGAGCTTTGGTTAATCGATTTTAGCCAACGCTCGCTGACGTAACTACGTATGAGAGACGTAATTGTAATTTGATGGATGATTACTATATATAATATAGTAGCTTAGAAGGATTTGAACTCCTTATGCAGTTGCTTCTTAAGGTGTTCTAATCATTCCTTTTTACAGATATTAAGGATGAGCAGAAGTGAGAGACAAGCTGCGAGGGATAGCCGTGCTGCTAGGGAAGCTGTTGATTATGCTCCTATGTTTGAGGCCATGATGACTTCAATCATGAGGAGGATACCAGTTTCAGGATCATCTGTGGATGTGGGAGTTCAAGTCCAAGCTCCGAGACCGGTGGATTTTGCCAAGCTTTGCAAGGATTATACTTCTCTCGGAGGAAAAGCTTTCTTGGGGACGGAGTCGACTATTGAAGTGCAGAGATGGATTGATGCTTGCCGAAGGATCTTTGGTGACTTGGGGATTGAGGATGCAACCAAGAGGAAGCTTGCATCGAGACAGCTTCAGGGAAGAGCTGCTGATTGGTGGAATTCTATCACCATCGATACTCAAGAAGAAGAGATTAATTGGGAGCAATTCCAAGTTAGATTTGAAGCTAAGTTCATCTCTACTGCTCAGAAATCGGTCTTGTTTAAGAGGTTTGTGGAGCTCAAGCAAGGTGGGAGGCCTGTTCTTGAGTATATTTCTGAGTTTGAAGCTTTGTCTAAGTATGCCAGATCGTATATTGATTCTCCCTATCAGAAGAATGAAAAGTTTGTGACTGGTCTGGATGCTTATCTTGGGAGGCAGTTAGTGGATCATCTGGACGATCCATTTGAGAAGCTTATGGAGAAAGCCCTTAGGCATGAGAGTTTGTTTCCTAAGGAAAGTTCTGTTGTTGCTATAACCAGGGAAGGATCTAAACCACAGCAGAGTGGCAACAAGAAGAGGAAGCAGCAGCAACAGAGGGGTAAGGATGGTCAGAAGAAGCCGAAGAGTGAAGTGACTTGCTATAACTGCCAGCAGAAGGGCCATCTTCACAAAGACTGTAAGAATCCCAAGGTGCCGGGAAAGTGTTACAACTGTGATAAGCTGGGACATATCAAGAAGGATTGCCCAGAGCCGAGGAAAGATAGGCAGATTGTGCAAGCTTATGCTTTGGGAGCTGTGCCGTCATCTTCAAAAGCTCCTACAGTTGAAGAGAAGGGGAAGAGTGTGGTGGTTCAAGGTACTCTTTCTATTTGTGGTGTTCCAGTTAGAGTGTTGTTTGATACTGGAGCGTCGCATTCTTTTGTTTGTGATGATTTGGTAGGCCGGTTAGGTTTGAAACCGGATATTGTTGATAGGCCATTGGTTGTGACTAATCCAGTCGGGGGTTCGTCATGTTTGTGTATGATATGCCGTGGTCTAGTTGTGTCGAGTCATGATTGCTCGTTTGTTTGTGATTGCTTTGTTCTGAACTTTGCGGGGTTCGGAATTATTTTGGGTATGGACTGGCTTAGGAAGTATGCGGCAAGGATTGATTGTGAGAGGCTTGAGGTGACAGTCGGGAATGTGGAAGGGCGAAAGGTTGTGATACGATGTAAGCATGAGGAAGGCGTCTTCATGAGCTTCATGTATTCGCTGGTTGTTCCACGGGATGGACTGTCATCGGTGCCTATTGTGAATGGATTTGAGGATGTCTTTGACGAAGTCAAAGGGTTGCCGCCGCATAGGGAGATCGAGTTTCGTATCGATCTAGTTGAGGGAGCCAGACCTGTTGTGATGTCTCTTAGGCGGATGGCACCGAGGGAGCAGCAAGAGCTGAAGGTGCAAGTTGATGACCTTTTACGAAAAGGATTCATTCGGAGAAGTGTGTCCGAATGGGGTGCACCAGTTGTGTTCGCAACCAAAGCGGATGGATCGTTGAGGTTGTGTGTTGATTATCGTGAGCTGAATAAGGTGACTAAGAAGAACAAGTATCCATTGCCGAGAATAGATGACTTGTTTGATCAGCTCCACGAGGCTAAGGTGTTTTCTCAGATGGATTTGGCAACGGGATTTCACCAGTTGAGAGTGGCGAAGGATAGTGTGCCGAAGACTGCTTTCAGGACACCATCCGGGTTTTATGAGTGGCTGGTAATGCCGTTTGGATTGACTAACGCACCAGCATATTTTGTGGATCTTATGAATAGGGTGTTCAGAGATCAGTTGAATAAGTTCGTGCTTGTGTTCGTAGATGATATTTTGGTTTATTCCAGAACTGAGGAAGAGCACAAGACGCACTTGAGAATTGTTTTGGAAATCTTGCGGAAACATCAGCTGAAGGCTAAGTTTTCGAAGTGTCACTTCTGGAAGAGTGAAGTGAGGTTCTTAGGCCATGTTATCTCTGGAAATGGAATAGCGGTTGACCCCGCTAAGGTGGTAGCAATCCAGGATTGGGTTAGGCCTAAGAATGCATCTGATGTGAGAAGTTTTCTTGGATTAGCAGGATATTATCGTCGGTTTATCAAAGACTTTTCCAAGATAGCTACACCGTTGACAGGATTGACGAAGAAGAACCAAGTGTTCAGATGGAATGATATGTGTGAGCAAGCTTTCGTAATCCTGAAAGAGCGACTGACGAGTGCTCCTATTTTGACTATTCCAAGTGGGAATGATGAGATGGTGGTTTACACCGATGCATGTGGCACTGGACTGGGAGCAGTGCTAATGCAGAAGGATAAAGTTGTTGCGTATGCTAGTCGACAACTAAAGCCGCATGAAAGGAACTATCCGACTCATGATTTGGAGTTAGCGGCGATTGTGTTTGCTTTGAAGATGTGGAGACATTACCTATTGGGAGTTCGATTCGAGTTGTTTACGGATCATAAGTCGTTGAAGTATCTGTTCTCCCAAAAGGATTTGAATCTTCGACAGCAACGGTGGCTAGAGTTCTTAGCATCGTATGACTTTGGTATAGCCTATACTCCGGGAAAAGGTAACGCAGTGGCTGATGCGTTAAGTCGAAGACATGCAGGATTGGGAGCCATGTTTTCAGAATGGAAGAGTCTCGAGTATTTGGCTGGATTTGACTTCAGGCCTAGATGTGAATTGGAACCTGAGATGTTGGCAAACTTATCGATAAGACCTACTCTTGTGGAAAGGATTGGTGAGAGCCAAAAGAGAGATGATAAGCTTGTCAAGATTATCCGTGATTTGGAATCTGGGTTGGAACCAGAGAAGGATAAAGGATTCGAGGTCGATCGAGAAGGTTGGCTTCGAAAGCAAGGACGATTGGTTGTTCCCGATGTAGATGGATTGAGAGATGAAGTTCTGAGGGAAAGTCATCACTCGAAGTTGACGATTCATCCAGGTGGAAATAAGATGTATCGGGATATGAAGAGAACCTACTACTGGGAAGGTATGAAGAAAGATGTTGGAAGTTTTATTTCCAAGTGTATGAACTGCTAGTTGGTGAAGGCTGAGCAGAAGAAGCCCAGTGGATTGCTTCAGCCATTAGAAGTTCCTACATGGAAGTGGGAGCAAGTGTCGATGGATTTTATCGATGGCCTACCTAGGGCAAGAGCAGGGAATGAAGGGATTTGGGTCATTGTAGATCGTTTGACTAAGAGTGCAAGATTCATTCCTGTTCGATCGACTAGGACTGCATCGAAGTTGGCTGAGCTTTATGTGAAGTGGATTGTTCGATTCCATGGTGTTCCGAAGAGTATAGTGAGCGATCGAGACCCATTGTTCACTAGTAGGTTTTGGAAGAGCTTCCAGGAAGTCTTGGGAACCGAGTTGTGTTTGAGTACAGCTTATCACCCTCAAACAGATGGTCAGACTGAGAGAGTCAACCGAGTTTTGGAAGATCTTCTTAGAGCATGTGTTTTGGACTTCGGAGGATCATGGGAAGATCACCTTCATTTGGTGGAATTTGCTTATAATAACAGTTATCAATCGAGCATTGGTATGGCACCATATGAGGCATTATATGGAAGACCGTGTAACTCTCCGACATGTTGGTTGGAAACTGGAGAAAAGCTGATACTTGGGCCAGAGATGATTCGACAGACTTCGGATTTTATAGAGATCATTCGGCAACGAATGAAGGCAGCCCAAGATCGTCAGAAAAGTTATGCCGATAATCGTCGTAAGGATTTGGAATTCGACGTGGGTGATATGGTATTTGTGAAGATTTCTCCTCTGAAGAATGTTATTAGATTCGGAAAGAAAGGAAAGTTAACTCCGAGATTTGTTGGACCATTCCCGATTATCGAGCGAATTGGAAAGCTCGCTTATAGATTGGAGTTACCGGAAAAGATGGCGGGTGTGCACAATGTTTTTCATGTATCTTATCTACGGAAGTATGTGCATGACCCGAGTACGGTGGTTTCTGCTGATAGCTGTGAAGACTTAGAGGTTGATCCCGTGGGTACAAGACCTCGTAAGCCGCTTCGTATTGTTAAAACCGATACGAAACAGCTTAGGAGGAAGACGATTATGTTGCTCAAGGTACAATGGAGTGATGATGTTAACGACTGTACATGGGAGGAGGAAGAGAGGATGAAGGCAGCTCATCCCGGACTCTTCGAGGTATGGCCCTAAAGTGTCGTGACATCTCATGAATTTGTAGCTTGTTCTAAGTCTTAGAATTCTGCATGCTAGGCTAGAATTGGATGCATGGTTTGTTGATTGCTATGGATGATAGGCATGCGGAATAATTTTGATTGCTGTTGATTGTTTGGAATTTCGGGGGCGAAATTCCTAAGGGGGAGAGAATGTAACGACCCGTATTTTACGTGTCGATAAATCGTAGAATTTACAGGTCGTTAGTGTTGTTTATGTTGTCTCTAGCCTGAGTCGTATGGAGAGTAACTCGTGTGTTGAAGAGTTGAGTCGTGACTGACTCATAGGCTTAGCCGAGTTAAGTGTTGAGTCGTGACCGACTCATAGGTTAGGTCGTGCACGAGTTACGACTTGAGTATGTTGACCGACCTAAGGAAGTGGCCGAGCTATAGGAGTTAACAGGTTAAGGATTGGACCGACCTAAGGGGAGTGACCGACCTAAGAGCTAATGGTTTAGAGTTATGGCTGAGTTAAGGGGTTGACCGACCTAGTGTAGATCGACCTAGTGGTGACCGACTTATAGGAAGTAACGACCTAGTGGTTGGTATGTGTTGTCGTTAGGTCGCTGAGTCGATTGAACGACTTAGAGTTAGGTCGTTGAGCGACCTAAGGGTTAGCGGTAGGTCGCTAGGGGGATAGGTCGGCAAACACGATGAGTCGTTGGGGGCTTAGGTCATTGAGTCGGCCTGGTTTGTTAAGTCGCATAGGAGTTAGGTTTGTTAGGTCGCATAGGAGTTAGGTCGGACCTAGTTAAGTCGCTAGAGTCTTTAGATCGGCAGTGTTTTAGGTCGCATGAATTAGGTCGGCCTTGTGTTATCTCGTGTAACCCTGGAGTTGAGTCGGCTAGGAGTTAGGTCGTATGACCTTGTGATCTGTTAGGTCGGCAGGGAGTTGAGTCGGCATGGAGATAGGTCGGCACTAGTGTTTGCCGCGTGAAGTTAGGTCGTGGCTCGGGATTGTATAGGTCGGCAGCGACCTATGTTAGGTCGTGTGTTTTAGGTCGGCAACGACCTAAATCTGGGCGACCTAAGGGGAAATCAGCCTATAAATAGAGGGGTTTGGCTCACTTTTTGGCACCGGTTTTTGAAGCAACGAAGTGCTGCCATTTTGAAGACTCGTCTACAACATTTCTTCACCTTCTTTTCTCCATTTCAATCAAGTGCTAACATCCATCCAAGATCGAAGATCGAGATTGAAGATCCAAGAGCCAAAGTTGAAGATCTTCATCCGTTGGAGCTAGATTTCATCGATTGAAGCGAGATATTGCCGGATCAAGCCTTGATCTCCGCTGTCCAGATCTGAAGTGTTTAGTTTTTGAGGTGTTTGGGTGATTTTGTGAGTGGTGGTTATCTCTCACGCGGATCCAAAGGAGTGTATTGGTTTGGTGGTTTGTTGGAGTGTTGTAGATAGTGATTTTTATGCATTTTTCCTTAGATCCAAGTGTAGATCCATTACTTATGAAGATGTTTACTTATGCAAGTTCATTTAACAAGTATTAGAGACAAAACCCATGTTTTATATTTGATAGATCTATGCTAAAAACCTATGAATCATGTATGTTGGACTTATGCTCATTTATTTACGAAATTGCCATTATGGTTAATATTGCTTATTAGATCTTGTTTGAATGATTGATTGCTTGAATGTATGATTGATTTGATTGTTTCCAAGTTAGCTAGTAGTTGATTTGGAACAAGATGATTGAAGATGATTCGAAAGCTAAGTGGGAAGGCTCTTGAATGGTGAAAGCTGCTTGAGACATATGTAGCGGATGTTGAAGCTCATATGTATGGATTGGATGATGTTGAGATGGAACTTTGCCATGATGCGATGAGGCAAACCATGTTGTTGAGTTGAGACTTTGCTATGGTGTGATAAAGCGAAGTATGATGTGATGTAGACTTGGCATAATCCAGGCAGGGATCATTCCAAGCTTGTTGATAACTCGAGGGATGGTTCGAGTTGGTTGATAATGGATTGCTCAAGAGGTAGCTTGAGCTAGTATGAGGATAGTCGTCGAGAAGGATGGCTAGGAGGCTTGGATCTCATCGTTGTTAAAGGTTCTAGCGTGCTCAAAAGCAAGAGTACATGGGGCGCCCATAACGACTACAGGTAGGTAGTCGGGACACCCAAAAGACTACAGGTAGGTAGTCGAGTACTCTGGGCAAAGTAGATAAGTCCTAGGTACAAGGCAGTGTGCGGAGTTATGTCTGGAACCGGGGTTACCATTAGCCCTTGACAGGTGGTCATTCAACTAACGGTGAAATCAAGGCAATGATAACAGTGATAGCCAGAGTCATGGATGTTTGGTTGTATCATCATTCGGTCTCAAGAGCGGTGTTTTCTGGGTGCTTATCTGATCTTGGTTTAGGCCTTGGGGGTTTGTATTTGGAAAACATCGTCCTTGACTCGAGTGATTATTGCTTTATTTTAATTACCTGTTATGTTATGCTTGCTTCTCCTTATTTTGTGTCTGGGGGCTATCACTGTAGAAAGAGGTGGAGTGGGATGGTTTGGTTCCTATTCCTTTTATCCCTTATGCTCTTTTGGTATGTTTGATAGTTAATTTACTGCCCACTAAGACTTTGTCTGACTCAAGGTTTTATGTCTCCTCTTATTACCTTGGGTTGTTCATCCATGTTGGGATGGGCAGACTAGGTAGCAGGTGACAGGTGCTGTTCTTGGAGATCTACGCTGATGGTGACGAAAACGAGCAGGAGGCTTTGCATATTAGTTTCTTACTATATGTACTGGGTGTTCCGCTGTTTGTATACTCTGAGTGCTATGTAGTGAGGCTTTGATGTATGGATTTGTTTTGGTTGATTGTATCAAATTACTATGATGCTTATATGATGATGTTCTGTTCTATGGAGCTTCACTATATTATATTTCTCTATTGTATTTTATCCATGCGTTGTGAGTTATGCGATAGAGTTACTATTTTATTTTACCCTGACTATTGTCCATGGCTGCCTGGCACGCCTTTCAGCGCACTATTCCCTTGTTTTGGTGCGGGAGTCATGGGCGGTCGTCACAGGTTCGGATAGGATTTTTTAGGTATGAAACTGACCAGTGACTGCTGAAAGCAATCATAGCTGTAGAAATCACAGATACCTTCGTTTTGACTGGTTATGGCTCCCGTAGCTCTAAACAAGCCAAGAGTTATGGCCCTCCGAATTATCGATATCCATAGGGTGCAACATCTACGGTGCAAGGTGCAACATCCGTCCAAAATGACGAAACCGTGCCGTACGACCTTTAGAAATGGGTGCATGGATTTGAAACGGTGCAGTACCATGGTGAACCACTCTCCAGCGATGGTAACTCATAGACCAGCCACGGGGATCCCGTTTTACAGAGAAAATCCACGTGACGAAAAAACGAAGGGTAAAAAACTTCCTTGATCCGATTGAGGTTCGGATAGGATTTTTTAGGTATGAAACTAACCAGTGACGGCTGAAAGCCATCATAGCTGTAGAAATCACAGATACCTTCGTTTTGACTGGTTATGGCTCCCGTAGCTCTAAATGAGCCAAGAGTTATGGCCCTCCGAATAATCGATATCCATAGGGTGCAACATCTACGGTGCAAGGTGCAACATCCGTCCAAAATGACGAAACCGTGCCGTACGACCTTTAGAAATGGGTGCATGGATTTGAAACGGTGCAGTACCATGGTAAACCACTCTCCAGCGATGGTAACTCATAGACCAGCCACGAGGATCCATTTTTACAGAAAAAATCCACGTGACGAAAAAACGAAGGGTAAAAAACTTCCATGACCCGATTGAGGTTCGGATAGGATTTTTTGGGTATGAAACTGACCAGTGATGGCTAAAAGCCATCATAGCTGTAGAACTCACAGATACCTTCGTTTTGACTGGTTATGGCTCGCATAACTCTAAACGAGCCAAGAGTTATGGCCCTCCGAATAATCGATATCCAAAGGGTGCAACATATACGGTGCAAGGTGCAACATCCGTCCAAAATGATGAAACCGTGCCGTACGACCTTTAGAAATGAGTGCATGGATTTGAAACATTGCAGTACCATGGTGCACCACTCTCCAGTCATGGTAAATCATAGACCAGCCACGGGGATCCCGTTTTATAGAAAAAATCCACGTGACGAAAAAACGAAGGGTAAAAAACTTCTATGACCCGATTGAGGTTCGGATAGGATTTTTTGGGTATGAAACTAACCATTGACGGCTAAAAGCCGTCATAGCTGTAGACCTCCGAATAATCGATATCCACTGGGTGCAACATCTACGGTGCAAGGTGCAACATCCGTCCAAAATGACGAAATAGTGCCGTACGACCTTTAGAAATGGGTGCATGGATTTGAAACGGTGCAGTACCATGGTGCACCACTCTCCAGCGATGGTAACTCATAGACCAGCCACGGGGATCCCGTTTTACAGAAAAAATCCACGTGACGAAAAAACGAAGGGTAAAAAACTTCCATGACCCGAGTGAGGTTCGGATAGGATTTTTTGGGTATGAAACTAGCCAGTGACGGCTGAAAGCCATCATAGCTGTAGATCTCACAGATAGCTTTGTTTTGACTGGTTATGGCTCCCGTAACTCTAAACGAGCCAAGAGTTATGACCCTCCGAAGAATCGATTTTCATAGGGTGCAACATCTGCGGTGCAAGGTGCAACATCCGTCCAAAATGACGAAACAGTGCCGTACGACCTTTAGAAATGTGTGCATGGATTTGAAACATTGCAGTACCATGGTGCACCACTCTCCAACGATGGTAAATCATAGACCAGCCACGGGGATCCCGTTTTACAGAAAAAATCCACGTGACGAAAAAACGAAGGGTAAAAAACTTACTTGACCCGATTGAGATTCGGATAGGATTTTTTGGGTATGAAACTAACCAGTGACGGCTGAAAGCGGCCATAGCTATAGAACTCACAGATACCTTCGTTTTGACTGGTTATGGCTTCCGTAACTCTAAAGGAGCCAAGAGTTATGGCCCTCCAATGAATCGTTATCCACAGGGTGCAACATCTACGGTGCAAGGTGCAACATCCGTCCAAAATGAAGAAACAGTGCCGTACGACCTTTAGAAATGAGTGCATGGATTTGAAACATTGCAGTACCATGGTGCAACACTCTCCAGCGATGGTAAATCATAGACCAGCCATGGGGATCCCGTTTTACAGAAAAATCAACGTGACGAAAAAACGAAGGGTAAAAAACTTCCTTGACCCGATGGAAGTTCGGATAGGATTTTTTGGGTATGAAACTAACCAGTGACGGCTGAAAGCCATCATAACTGTAGAAATCACAAATTCCTTCGTTTTGACTGGTTATGGCTCCCGTTGCTCTAAACGAGCCAAGAGTTATGGCTCTCCGAATAATCGATATCCATAGGGTGCAACATCTACGGTGCAAAGTGCAACATCCGTCCAAAATGACGAAACCGTGTCGTACGACCTTTAGAAATGGGTGCATGGATTTGAAACGGTGCAGTACGATGGTGAACCACTCTCCAGCGATGGTAACTCATAGACCAGCCACGGGGATCCCGTTTTACAGAGAAAATCCACGTGACGAAAAAACGAAGGGTAAAAAACTTTCATGACCCGATTGAGGTTCGGATAGGATTTTTTGGGTATGAAACTAACCAGTGACGGCTTAAAGCCATCATAGCTGTATAACTCACAGATACCTTTGTTTTGACTGGTTATGGCTCCCGTAGCTCTAAACGAGCCAAGAGTTATGGCCCTCCGAATAATCGATATCCAAAGGGTGCAACATATACTTTGCAAGGTGCAACATCCGTCCAAAATGACGAAACCGTGTCGTACAACCTTTAGAAATGAGTGCATGGATTTGAAACATTGCAGTACCATGGTGCACCACTCTCCAGTGATGGTAAATCATAGACCAGCCACGGGGATCCCGTTTTATAGAAAAAATCCACGTGACGAAAAAACGAAGGGTAAAAAACTTCCATGACCTGATTGAGGTTCGGATAGGATTTTTTGGGTATGAAACTAACCAGTGATGGCCGAAAGCTGTCATAGCTGTAGAACTCACAGATACCTTCGTTTTGATTGGTTGTGGCTCCCGTAACTCTAAACGAGCCAAGAGTTATGGCCCTCCGAAGAATCGATTTCCACAGGGTGCAACATCTGCGGTGCAAGGTGCAACATCGGTCCAAAATGACGAAACAGTGTCGTACGACCTTTAGAAATGGGTGCATGGATTTGAAACGGTGCAGTACCATGGTGAACCACTCTCCAGCGATGGTAACTAATAGACCAGCCACAGGGATCCCGTTTTACAGAAAAAATCCACGTGACGAAAAAACGAAGGGTAAAAAACTTCCATGACCCGATTGAGGTTCGGATAGGATTTTTTGGGTATGAAACTAACCAGTGACGGGTAATAGCCGTCATAGCTATAGAACTCACAGATACCTTTGTTTTGACTGGTTATGGCTCCCGTAACTCTAAACGAGTCAAGAGTTATGGCCCTTCGAAGAATCGATTTCCACAGGGTGCAACATCTACGGTGCAAGGTGCAACATCCGTCCAAAATGACGAAACAGTGCCGTACGACCTTTAGAAATGTGTGCATGGATTTGAAACATTGCAGTACCATGGTGCACCACTCTCCAGCGATGGTAAATCATAGACCAGCCACGGGGATCCCGTTTTACAGAAAAAATCCACGTAACGAAAATCGAAGGGTAAAAAACATACTCGACCCGATTGAGGTTCGGATAGGATTTTTTGGGTATGAAACTAACCAGTGACGGCTGAAAGCGGCCATAGCTATAGAACTCACAGATACCTTCGTTTTGACTGGTTATGGCTTCCGTAACTCTAAAGGAGCCAAGAGTTATAGCCCTCCGATGAATCGATATCCACAGGGTGCAACATCTACGGTGCAAGGTGCAACATCCGTCCAAAATGAAGAAACAGTGCCGTACGACCTTTAGAAATGAGTGCATGGATTTGAAACATTGCAGCACCATTGTGCAGCACTCTCCAGCGATGGTAAATCATAGACCAGCCATGGGGATCCCGTTTTACAGAAAAAATCAACGTGACGAAAAAACGAATGGTAAAAAACTTCCTTTACCCGATTGAGGTTCGGATAGGATTTTTTGCGTATGAAACTAACCAGTGACGGCTGAAAGCCATCATAGCTTTAGAAATCACAGATTCCTTCGTTTTGACTCGTTATGGCTCCCGTAGCTCTAAACGAGCCAAGAGTTATGGCCCTCCGAATAATCGATATCCATAGGGTGCAACATCTACGGTGCAAGGTGCAACATCCGTCCAAAATGACGAAACCGTGTCGTACGGCGTTTAGAAATGGGTGCATGGATTTGAATCGGTGCAGTACCATGGTGAATCACTCTCCAGCGATGGTAACTCATAGACCAGCCACGGGGATCCCGTTTTACAGAGAAAATCCACGTGACGAAAAAACGAAGGGTAAAAAACTTCCATGACCCGATTGAGGTTCGGATAGGATTTTTTGGGTATGAAACTAACCAGTGACGGCTTAAAGCCGTCATAGCTGTAGAACTCACAGATACCTTTGTTTTGACTTATTATGGCTCCCGTAGCTCTAAACGAGCCAAGAGTTATGGCCCTCCGAATAATCGATATCCATAGGGTGCAACATCTACAGTGCAAGGTGCAACATCCGTCCAAAATGACGAAACCGTGCCATACGACCATTAGAAATGAGTGCATGGATTTGAAAAATTGCAGCACCATGGTGCACCACTCTCCAGCGATGGTAAATCATAGACCAGCCACGGGGATCCCGTTTTATAGAAAAAATCCACGTGACGAAAAAACGAAGGGTAAAAAACTTCCATGACCCAATTGAGGTTCGGATAAGATTTTTTGGGTATGAAACTAACCAGTGATGGCTGAAAGCTGTCATAGCTGTAGAACTCACAAATACCTTCGTTTTGACTGGTTGTGGCTCACGTAACTCTAAACGAGCCAAGAGTTATGGCCCTCCGAAGAATCGATTTCCACAGGGTGCAACATCTGCGGTGCAAGGTGCAACATCCGTCCAAAATGACGAAATAGTGTCGTACGACCTTTAGAAATGGGTGCATGGATTTGAAACGGTGCAGTACCATGGTGCACCACTCTCCAGCGATGGTAACTCATAGACCAGCCACGGGGATCCCGTTTTACAGAAAAAATCCACATGACGAAAAAACGAAGGGTAAAAAACTTCCATGACCCGAGTGAGGTTCGGATAGGATTTTTGGGTATGAAACTAGCCAGTGACGGCTGAAAGCCGTCATAGCTGTAGATCTCACAGATAGCTTTGTTTTGACTGGTTATGGCTCCCGTAACTCTAAACGAGCCAAGAGTTATGGCCCTCCGAAGAATCGATTTCCACAGGGTGCACCATCTGCGGTGCAAGGTGCAACATCCGTCCAAAATGACGAAACAGTGCCGTACGACCTTTAGAAATGTGTGCATGGATTTGAAACATTGCAGTACCATGGTGCACCACTCTCCAACGATGGTAAATCATAGAACAGCCACGGGGATCCCGTTTTACAGAAAAAATCCACGTGACGAAAAAACGAAGGGTAAAAAACTTACTTGACCCGATTGAGGTTCGGATAGGATTTTTTGGGTATGAAACTAACCAGTGACGGCTGAAAGCGGCCATAGGTATAGAACTCACAGATACCTTCGTTTTGACTGGTTATGGCTTCCGTAACTCTAAAGGAGCCAAGAGTTATGGCCCTCCGATGAATCGATATCCACAGGGTGCAACATCTACGGTGCAAGGTGCAACATCCGTCCAAAATGAAGAAACAGTGCCGTACGACCTTTAGAAATGAGTGCGTGGATTTGAAACATTGCAGTACCATGGTGCAGCACTCTCCAGCGATGGTAAATCATAGACCAGCCATGGGGATCCCGTTTTACAGAAAAATCAACGTGACGAAAAAACGAAGGGTAAAAAACTTCCTTGACCCAATTGAAGTTCGGATAGGATTTTTTGGGTATGAAACTAACCAGTGACGGCTGAAAGCCATCATAGCTGTAGAAATCACAAATTCCTTCATTTTGACTGGTTAGGGCTCCCGTTGCTCTAAACGAGCCAAGAGTTATGGCCCTCCGAATAATCGATATCCATAGGGTGCAACATCTACGGTGCAAGGTGCAACATCCGTCCAAAATGACGAAACCGTGTCGTACGACCTTTAGAAATGGGTGCATGGATTTGAAACGGTGCAGTACGATGGTGAAACACTCTCCAGCGATGGTAACTCATAGACCAGCCACGGGGATCCCGTTTTACAGAGAAAATCCACGTGACGAAAAAACGAAGGGTAAAAAACATTCATGACCCGATTGAGGTTCGGATAGGATTTTTTGGGTATGAAACTAACCAGTGATGGCTTCAAGCCGTCATAGCTGTATAACTCACAGATACCTTTGTTTTGACTGGTTATGGCTCCCGTAGCTCTAAACGAGCCAAGAGTTATGGCCCTCCGAATAATCGATATCCAAAGGGTGCAACATATACGGTGCAAGGTGCAACATCCGTCCAAAATGACGAAACTGTGTCGTACGACCTTTAGAAATGAGTGCATGGATTTGAAACATTGCAGTACCATGGTGCACCACTCTCCAGTGATGGTAAATCATAGACCAGCCCCGGTGATCCCGTTTTATAGAAAAAATCCACGTGACGAAAAAACGAAGGGTAAAAAACTTCCATGACCCTATTGAGGTTCGGATAGGATTTTTTGGGTATGAAACTAACCAGTGATGGCTGAATGCTGTCATAGCTGTAGAACTCACAGATACCTTCGTTTTGACTGGTTGTGGCTCCCGTAACTCTAAACGAGCCAAGTGTTATGGACCTCCGAAGAATCGATTTCCACAGGGTGCAACATCTGCGGTGCAAGGTGCAACATCCGTCCAAAATGACGAAACAGTACCGTACGACCTTTAGAAATGGGTGCATGGATTTGAAACGGTGCAGTACCATGGTGAACCACTCTCCAGCGATGGTAACTCATAGACCAGCCAGGGGGATCCCGTTTTACAGAAAAAATCCACGTGACAAAAAAACGAAGGGTAAAAAACTTCCATGACCCGATTGAGGTTCGGATAGGATTTTTTGGGTATGAAACTAACCAGTTGTTGGGCGAATTCTCACCCAGAAGATCTCGAGACCGAGAAGTCACAGTTTCACCCGGGCTTACAACCTCCACTTCGTTCGACAAACGCTAGGCTCAACACAAGCATTGAAGTCTATCCAGCCAAGAGCCCATTCGGCATTTCCATATATGAAGCCTCGTTCGGCAATACGAGAAGATGGCCGTTCGGTGAGACCCATTCGGTAGCCAACAGACAATCGGACCAACCTATGGCCGAACCAACATCACATCCGGTCCTCCTTCCACCGAACCAGCTATACACCAAACCGACCTACCAAACCAAGACCGGACCAAAGTCCTACCGGACCAGCCCCTCTCACACTCCTACTACCGGTCCAAGCGAGCACCGAACCAACCCTCTCCTTTCCACAGCCGGTCCACATGCACACCTAAAGCCGAATGGAGCTTTGCCGAACCAGATGGTTGCCAGTCCAGATTGCTTCAGCCCGGGCCCACCAGCAGCTATATACGTCCAAGACCCCTGCCCCCTACCTCACTCTATAAATAGAGGGGCAGGGGTACAACAATGGCAGACAAGTTTGAGAGCTCAAGCAAGGAAGGAACTTTCAAACTACTTTCATATACTCGTATACGAAGCATTGTACTTGTAATCTGAAAGAAAGAAGATAATAACATATAAAGTGGACGTAGGCACATTCTGGCCGAACCACTATAAATCTGTGTGTCTTTTACATTTCAGCCCCTGCTTTTTTTCATACTTACACAACTCATCCAAACCATTGAAAATCACATATAATCAACTAAATAATACGACTTGGAGGTGTTTGTCCATTTTTTGTGCAAACATTTTTGGTGCTTTCACTGAGAACAAGAGCTCGAAGCTTCAGCTTCTCCCACTCAACCTTCTTCCTAACAACATCGTTCGTTACTTAGAAATCATGCCTTCCATGCAGAGAAAGGATGTTAATAAAGGAAAGAACATCGCAACTAGCAGCCTTCCAGATCTAGCAATCGCAGATCAACCCACTTCAACAGCAGTACCAGATGAAAATCAGGAAAATCCAACTGGCCCCGCCACGGAACAACCAATCACTAGGGCAAATCTGGACAGGGTTGTGGCTGAAGTAACTAACCGCTTCACATCCCAACAAGAAGCTTTGGTGGACCAACTCATGTCACGCTTAAGGGATGCTGAAGAATCCAACCAGGCGAGGGTCGGATGTAGCTAAGCCAGTCATGCCACCTAATCATAGAAACCCCGCTGAACGGAGCCGAGCTAGAACCCAGCCCGAAGTTGACCCCATGGATGTGCTCGAAACAGAACCCCACAGGGGAAGATCAAGGCAGGGGGCAACTGTAGCTGGTCCTAGCGTGCATCCGGGCAGCCAGAGACAACCACTGGATAATGCTAGAAATGATAGACTGTACCATCCCTACAGGTCATCTGGACGAGATAGTTCCCGCAGGGAAGAGCCAAGCTCATTTTTGTCCGCTCCAAATTCCGACGAACGAATGGCACGATTATTCAGAGAGTGTGTCCAACGGGAGCAAAGGGACCGGGGAATAGGCGCTAGGGTCACCAGCCCCTTTACCCGAAATATCGAAACTGCCATCACTCCCCGGGAATGGAAAATGCCAACCATGGAACCTTACAAAGGAACTTCCGACCCCATCGTACACTTACAGAGATACACCCAGCATATGCTCATGAGTGGAGCAACAGAAGGGGTATTGTGTAAATGCTTTCTGCTATTCCTAGCAGATCTAGCTACCTCCTGTTTCTGCCATCTACCCCAAGGATCCATCAGCTCATGGGAAATGTTGAAAGAAAGGTTTATTAGCCAGTTCCGCATCCATGTGGAACAACCCAAGGATGCTTATTCTCTATCCAATGTCAAACAGAAATCCGGAGAGACGCTGCAACAATATCTAACACGGTTCAATGCCGCAGCGGCCGCAGTTCTAGATGCCGATGAAAAACTCACCCTAATGGCCCTCTGTAGTGGTGTGCATCCAGACACCAAGTTTGCCAGAAGACTAACTAAGGAAAAACCAGCTACCTTGCCTGATTTCTTCCATGAAGCTGGAAAGTATATGAGACTTGAAGACGCTGCTACGGAGAGGCAGTCAAGGCAACAAGGTAAGACAGTTCAGGACAAGGTTCCCACTGCGGCTAAGGACGCTCGAAAAAATGAATCTAGAGACAATGCTGGGGGCAGGAAGGTTGAAAAGCGCCAATATCGACCAGGACCATGATTTGACTCCTACACTCCTTTGAATGAAACAATCGAAAACATCTTCCTAGCCACTCAGGGCGAACTCGGATACAAGCGCCCCCCGCACAAGAAAGAATCAGATAACGCACTCAAGTCTGGAAAGTTCTGTCGCTTCCACGAATCCCACGGACATGACACCAACGAATGCCACCATCTTCGGGACTTGATTGAAGAACATATCAGAAGAAGAAGACTGGAACGCTATGTGAAGGGTCAGAACAGGACTCCAACTCCTGTCAATGAGAACTCAAAGCAACCCCTCCAGGAAGTAGGCGGAGGGAATCGCAACACCAGTGGCTCTAGTCAAGAGAAGATAGTGGTCCTTACCATCTCGGGAGGACCACACGTCGCCGACGGAAGCTGGGCAGAGATGGAAAGGTATGGCAAGTCACTTAGAAATGTTGAAGGCTATGTTAACTCCATTACGGAAGAACGCCACCCGAAACGAAAAGAGAACGACGACATCATATTCAGTAGACGTGATTTGGAAGGAAGACAGTACCCACATACGGATCCCATGGTCATCTCTGCCTGGTTCGGTCCAGCTAAATTTTTTCGGATTCTAATAGACACAGGAAGCTCCGTAAATATCCTATTCAAGCATGCTTTCGACAAAATGAAGTTATCAATGAAGGATGTGTCTCCCTGCGATAAACCGCTGCACGGTTTCACTGGAGATGCAAAAATGCCCCTCGGGCAACTTGACCTCTTCGTCGAAATAGGAAGCCATCCCCGCTCCGTTGTGCGAAAACAAACGTTCGTACTAATAGAAAACCACTCGGCTTACAACGCCTTCTTGGGAAGACCAGCCTTGTCTGACTTCCAAATTGTCTTAGCCCCCTGGTGCCTGAAGATGAAATTTCCAACAGACAACGGAATAGGAGAAGTAGAAGGAGATCAAGACGCTGCCCGAGACTGCTACGTGACTGAACTTCGCAATAACCGCAGAAATAATAAAGGAAAAGATGCAGAGACTACTCTCTGCATGAAAAGCTTGGAAGCATAGCAACTAAAGAAAGCCCCTCCTCTTCGGTATACAAGCGATCCCTTTAATGAACTTGACCCTAGGGATAAAGAGGAGGAGGCTACCGCCGAGCCTGCAGAGGCTATGGAATTCGTATCTGTTGATAAGCATGATTCAAGTAGACTATTAAAAATCGTATCTCAGCTAAAAACGGAATTGAAAGATCAGCTCATTGACTTTCTCCGCCATAACTTAGATGTATTTGCATGGACCCATGCCGATATGACAGGAATCTCCCCAGACGTAGCATGCCACATGCTGAACATCGATCCCACCAAGGTACCAGTATAGCAGAAAAAGAGGGGCATGGGGACAGAACGATCAGCAGCCCTTGATGAGGAAGTAAAGAACCTACTTGCTAATGGCTTCAGACGAGAAGCCATCTACCCAGAATGGATCGCGAACCCAGTACTAGTAAAAAAGGCCAATGGGAAGCGGCGAACGTGTATTGACTTCTCCAATTTGAATGGCGCTTGCCCAAAAGATTGTTTCCCACTTCCCCGAATTGACCAACTTGTGGACAGCACAGCCGGACACGAACTCTTGTCATTTATGGATGCATACTCCGGATATAACCAAATTCCCATGCACGCTCCCGATCAAGACCACACTAGCTTCATCACTGACCGCGGATTATATTGTTACAAAGTCATGCCTTTTGGACTCAAAAATGCTGGAGCTACCTATCAGCGCCTCGTCAACAAGATGTTCGCGGAACTAATAGGACGAACTATGGAAGTGTATGTGGATGACATGTTGGTAAAGTCCAGGAAAGCCGATGACCATGTAAGCCACTTGGGCGAGACGTTTCAGGTACTTCGCCGATATGGAATGAAGCTGAATCCTCTAAAGTGCTCCTTCGGAGTATCATCGGGAAAATGCTTAGGATTTATCGTCCACGCCAGAGGAATCGAAGCAAACCCTGAACAAATCCAGGCTCTAAACGAAATAAGGATATCTTCCACTCGAAAAGAAATGCATAGCCTAAACGGAAAGGTGGCCGCCCTAAGCAGATTCATTTCCAAAGCAACTGACAAGTGTGTCCCTTTCTTCGAAGCTCTCAAGAAAGACAAAGGGAAGTTTGAGTGGACCGATGAATGCTTAAAAGCCTTCCTTAACCTAATCGAACACCTTCAGAGACCACCAGTACTCTCAACTCCAAATGAAGGTGAAGTGTTATACCTATACCTCGTTGTATCATCTCATGCTCTAAGCGCCGCCTTGGTAAGAGAGGAAGATCGCACACAACGCCCAGTTTACTTTGTAAGTAAGAGATTTACAGGGGCAGAAGCCAGATATCCTAAACTTGAGAAATTAGCGT
Organism: Allium cepa; assembly: GCA_030765085.1. Lineage (NCBI taxonomy): Eukaryota > Viridiplantae > Streptophyta > Magnoliopsida > Asparagales > Amaryllidaceae > Allium > Allium cepa. The sequence goes on along the minus strand of CM060943.1, from coordinate 26,172,600 downwards.
ATTGTTTATTGATCGCGTCACAAAAACTGCGACACTACTTCCAGTCTCACTCCATCAGAGTTCTGACCGATCAACCGCTAAGACAGGTGCTCCATCGTCCTGACACTTCTGGGCGACTCCTCAAATGGTGCATTGAACTAAGTCAGTATGATATCACCTACCATCCTCGCACCGCTATCAAAGGACAAGCCATGGCTGATTTCATTGCCGAATTCACTACCAACGAAGGCAAGGAACAATCCGAGACAGCAAAAAACATCAAGTGGAACCTCTTTGTAGATGGAGCATCGAACGAACAAGGCTCGGGGGCAGGTATTGTGATCATCACCCACAGGGGAAGAAAGATGTACTATGCATTAAGGTTGGAATTCACAGCCACTAACAACGATGCGGAATATGAGGCAGTGATAGCGGGATTGGAACTTGCCCTAGAAATTGGAGTCAATTCCTTATGTCTTCATAGTGATTCTCAGCTTATCGTAAACCAGGTACTAGGAGAATTCCAGACTCGAGGAGAACGACTCACAGCATACCTAAAGAAAACCAAACTGCTGCTCGATCAATTGGACCACTATCTAATCAAACGCATTCCTCGAGAAGAGAACCAAGAGGCCGATGAACTTGCAAAGTAAGCTAGTATGAAGAATAGCACCATTTCCGGAGCACTAGCCATCTCAAGGCAGCTAGCCCCAAGTTTCGAGCAAGTGAATCTAATAACCGCAATCGAAGAAGGAACCTGGATGACCCCTATCCGGAAATATTTGCAAGATGGCACACTACCCGACAGGCGTGACGAAGCCAAGAGAATCTTGAGGAAAGCTCCTCACTACACCATACAAGAGGGCATCCTCTATAGGCGCGGCTTCTCTAGCCCCTTATTAAGGTGCATCGCTGGAAGGGAAGCCAAGGAAATCTTATCAAACATCCATCAGGGAGGATGCGGAGATCACACTGGAGGGCAGACTCTGGCAAAAAAGATACTCCGATATGGATATTACTGGCCCACACTAAACAAAGACGCCTTAGACTTCGTCAAGAAATGCGACAGATGTCATAAATTTGCCAAGATACCTCGATTGCCCACAAATGAGATTACTCAAATAACCAGCCCTTGGCCCTTTGCTGTATGGGGAATTGACTTAATTGGCGAACTGCCGACGGGCCGAGGCGGAGCCAAATATGCTATAGTGGCAGTCGATTATTTCACCAAATGGGTGGAAGCGGAACCTCTAAATAAAATATCTTCAGCAAAAGTTATCAACTTCTTGATCAAAAATATTCTGTGCAGGTACGGAGTCCCACTCAAGATCGTATCAGACAACGGACTCCAATTTGACAGCGAAGAATTTGCCGACTGGTGCCAAGAGCATGGAATTCATAAAAGCTTCTCATCCGTAGCTTATCCTCAGGCAAACGGACAAGTCGAAGCTGTCAACAAAATTCTCAAAACCCTAATCAAGAAGAAACTTGAAAAGTCAAAAGGCGCCTGGGTGGACGAACTTCCTACGGCACTTTGGGCCTACCGCACATCTTTCAGAACATCAACGGGACATACTCCCTTCTCTTTGGCATATGGATCGGAGGCAATGCTCCCAGTTAAAACTATTGTGCATTCCCACCGTAGGATCCACTACAACCAAGAAGAAAACGAAGAACTCCTCCTCATGTCTCTGGATATGATTGAGGAAAGGAGAAACGATGCAGCACTCAAGGCAGCAGCTCACAAACAAAAGGTGGCCGCACTATACAATTCGAAAGTCAAGCATCGCAGCTTACAAGAAGGAGATCTTGTCCTCAGGCGAATCTTTCCGCGCCACGGGGCACTGGACCCCATCTGGGACGGACCATATGTAATTCATAAAGATCTCCACAACGGAGCTTATATTTTGTCAACAGTGGACGGAGAGGTGTTCCAGAGGGCAAGGAACATCCGACACCTCCGTCGATACTTTTCTTAACTTGTACTGCCCATATGAAGTGAATTAACAAAGAGAATCAGTGGACGTAGGCATTCTCGTGCCGAACCACTTTAAAAAATCTTGTCTCTTTTTAACTTGTTCCTTTATGTCTTGGCTGCTTGTTAAGATTTATCCCTTTCTGTTGAACAAAATCCTATGGCATCTCCACTCAAGACGCACCGCGGCCTCATCTGGACTAGGCCTAACAGGTACGCTACGATTCTATGCACTCGCCAATGAGACACTTTTGCTCCAACATCCCTCTGCTGCGGGTTAACTCATTGCTCGCGCCTGCCCTCAAAGCCAACTGTAATGAGCCAATTATAAGTCATCATAATGGCCGACTATAGCCGATGGCAGCTCATTACGGCGTTCGGCTCGCCGGCAACTGTGAACCTACTTTAAGCCCCAACACAAGGTGTGGCCAGCCCGGGGTAGTTCACGGCCAACGGCACCCACGCTAGCTGGCCACGGTAAGTCGAATAATACCCACGATTACGGACCATAATGGTTCGGGTAGTTACCGTGCGCGATCTCGGCTCCGATGTGTTTTAAGTGCGGCTGTGGTAAAAAAGAAAACTCCCCACGGAGGCGTAAGATGGGTGACAAATGTCTCCAAGACCCACAGCTAGGGAAAGTGACTACAAAACCCGTTTGCCACGAACTTAAGCACATCGACAGCCTTCCGTGACTGGAAGTTTTACTTTTTCTATATTTCCATTTCATTTAAATACTTTTCTCCTATCCTGTATAATGAACTCTAAAGTACAGGATACGAAATAGGAATCATTCACTCATGAGAATCTAAGCCTGCATACTGGGTGGCAGGATACTCAGCCATATCCGTGATCAGTTACACAGACACTCAAAGCTACCGCCTGCAAATAAAACATGAAGGGCGGTACTCTCTTCTCTTGTACATAAATACGTAACTATAGCTTATTCGTACACTAACATTGCAAAACGTGAAATTATATTTCAAGCAAAAGCTTAACATCAAGCACAGCTAAAATCACAGTCATATACATAGTTATACTTCTCACGCAGCACATCAAGATGACAACAATATTCAAACGTAACAAAATCAGCTTATATTATAAAATCACACGAAATTATTCTTTGCAAATTATATTATTACAGTCACATCAATATCTTGGACTAACGTAAACAGTGATAAAAAGAAATAAAAAGGCGACCGAATCTGGGCAAGTAACCAGCTGCGTCCACACTCCATCACCAACTTCCCAAGTCTACTTGGCCGCAGGATCAGAGCCCTCAGCATGTGGATCAGAAGTTCCACCTGTCCAGTTCAGAAGAGGAATTCATTAAACGAACAATGAACGATCAAGTTATGGAAACACAGAAAGGAAAGAAAGGGAAAAGGATAACTCACCAACATCCGCCGCTTGATCCTCATCCTCCAATTGTACACCCGCTTCCTCTGCAGCAAGCAGCCGCATCCCCTCCTTCACCGCCGCTTGCTCCTCCTTCGAGAACTGAGCAGTGACCGCATCAACACTGAAAGCCGCTCCACCTTCCTTACCCGCATTAACCCTCGCCTCCTCTAAAGCCTGAAGATATACCTTGGCCACGACCCGAGGGTAGTCATCCATCCAAGACAAGCCGCCCTCCTTCCAAGTGTGGAAGTACATGTCCTGCAGCATCTCATCCATCATCCCCTCATTCTCCTCAAACTCCCTCACCCGGGCCTCGGAAGCCTGCAACTTGGCGACAGCGACATCCCTCTCTGATTGGTACTCAAGCAGTCAGCCTGGAGAGACCTCCTCATCTCCTCCTCCTTTAGCTTGAGAGACCTCCTCATTTCCTCCATCTCTTCCTTCAACTCGGTCTGAGCCATCTCCGCGGCCTCGAGCCTCCTAGACATCTCCTCTACCCGCTCGAGATCCGCATTTCGAACCTCATCCACTGTCGTAATGGCCATGTTAATCCGCTCCCTGCAAGCGACCTCCATCTTCCGTAACTCCGCCCTACTAGCCTTCTCCATAGGCTCTTTCAGCCGCTTGGAGGCTTCCTCGTGCTGAGAAATCTGAATGGCTTGATCAGCAAGCTGTTTGGCCTGATCGGCGACCTTTAGCCTCAACCGAATATTAGCACTCCCAATCTCCTCCCCGGCCTTCACCAATCGAGCATGCTGCTCCATTAACTTCTTAGTCTCTTTGGCCACCCAGTCAATATTAGCCTTGGCCTCGTCCCCCATGGTAACTACCCGAGTAGTAAGCAAATCAAGATCTAGAGACTTGGCCTCATCCAGCACTCGTACCATGGGGTTGCGGGGAAGGAGGTGCTCACCCGTGGCCTCATCAAACGAGATATCCTAAAAACTTGGATCTAAATCAAGATGACCGGCGAAGGGGTCACGAGGCACGGGGCGAGGCACGTCAGGATGCCTTATGCGGATAACAGTTGGACTCTTGAAAGGAGGATGAGGGGGGCCAGACTCCGTGCTCTCCTCCGTAGTATCACGAGGAGGCTGAGTAGGAAGCTGCAAACCAGGGGAAGACTCAAATAAGGAACGACTCCGCTTATTTTTCCGAATGCTCTCTTCAATGACCCCAAGAAGAGGACGGTAACTGACTACGTCCCCAGTACGACCAGTAGGGGACTTCGCAGAAGCTCTCCTCGACTTGAATTGTTCGAGGCGGTGTCGAACATCTGACGTTTTAACCACCTGGCCTGCCCCTGGAATAAAGAACAAGTGTTACGAACATACCATGATCCACAATTTAAAAAAAAAAACGTGTTAAATTAAAAAGAAAGAAAAGTGAGAAGACACATCTATTATACAAACCCGGCGGAGGAGTGGGATACAGCAATAAGTCCTGGATTTCATTCCAGGACGGAAGTGAATCGTAAAATATTTCTAAGTCCCTATCGTAAATGGAATCGGCAGAAGACAAAAGTTCACCTTGCACCGCCGGAATCACCCTAGCTGAGGAACCCTTAGAGGATGGGTCAGCGCCAGCCACAGCTTTGCCGGTTTCTTTTGCCTTCTCCGTTTCCGACTCTCCCTCCGACTCCCCGAAGGCCTGACGGAGAGCCTCATCCAGTTCAAGGTCTTGCTCCAAGGTTAAGGCACCAACGCCACTACCACCCTGACCGTCGCCATCTCCTCCATCCTCTGACCCTTCTCCAACTTCGCCTCCTTCCCCCTCTTCCACACCTTCCTCCTCCGGGATAGTCGGGCAAGTACTTGGAGAAGGGCCATCAGAATTCTTCAGTTTCTTCCCCCCAACAACGGGACGCTCTGCAAAAGGCTCCCTCTTGCCGCTCTCCACCGTAGCCCCCTCCTAAGCTTTAGCGGCCTTCTCCTCAGCCGTGTCCCTCTGCTTAACCACGGACCGGTGCGGTAGGATCAAATTGTACTCCAGGAGGGTTGCATTCCTGATCAAGAAGGAAGCCGACCGGTCCCGTGCCGGAATGGCCTTTATCTCAGCAGCCATTCGCGCCAAGGAATCGTCCTCCATGACTGCAATACCACCTGTCGCTAGCAAGAAAAGAAGCATGTCAGAAAAAGCACTACAGTCAGAACAAGGAAAATATAAATGAAATCCATCTTACAGCCGGAAGTGAAAAGGCGGAAAGAAACAGAATCGTCCTTGATGAAAAACCATTCTTTCTTGAACATGGTAAACTTTGAATATAAGTCCAGGACTGGTTTGAAGGGCACGGCCGCTTCTAGACTAATATACGGAGACCCCTTCTTGTAGCCTCTCAGGTTATACAAATATCGAATTTCCCGGTTAGAAGGAGGGCGCCCATACCTCCTCCGGAAGATAACGAAAACGCTCACCAGAATGGCATAAGAGTTCGGCTGAAGCTGGAATGGAGCCACTTCCAAATATGTGGTAAAGCTGACTATCCAGGCATTAATAGGAGGGATAGCACCACACATGCAATGATATCTGCTGAAAGCAAAGTACCCTTCGGGGGGATTATACGGCATCACTCCATCTCCCGGCAGCAGAATAAGAGCCCTGTCTATCCCGAATGAACGAGAGATGACATCAAGTTGCTCCTCCTTTAGGGAGCTAGGAAAGCAATCGGGAGGAGAGACTAGAAGTCCCTGGGGACCATATGTGACGACCGCCCATGACTCCCGCACCAAAACAAGGGAATAGTGCAATGAAAAGCGTGCAAGGCAGCCATGGACGATAATCAGGGTAAAATAAAATCGCAGAATCTCTATCGTAACTCACAGCGCATGGATAAAATACAATAGAGAAATATATATAGTGAAGCCTCATAACAGAAAATCATCATATAAGCATCACAGTAGTTTTATACAATGATCTCAATAAATCCATACATTAAGACCTCACTACAAAACACTCATCAAATACAGCAGCGGATATCCAGTACATATAAGAAATAATATGCATAGCCTCCTGCTCGTCTTCGTCATCATCAGCGGAGAACTCTAAACACAGCACCTGCCACCTGCTACCTAGTCTGCCCATCCCAACATGGATGAACAGACCAAGGTAATAAGAGGAGACATAAAACCTTGAGTCAGACAAAGTCTTAGTGAGCAGTAAATTAACTATCAAACATACCAAAAGAGCATAAGGGATAAAAGGAATAGAAACCAAACCATTCCACTCCACCTCTTTCTACAGTGATAGCCCCCAGACACACACTAAGGAGAAGCAATCATAGCATAGCAGGTAATTAAAGTAAAGCAATAATCACTCGAGTCAAGGACAATGTTTTCCAAATACAAACCCCCAAGGCCTAAACCAAGATCAGATAAGAACCCAGAAAACACCGCTCTTGAGGCCGAATGATAATACAATCAAACATCCATGACTCTGGCTATCACTATTATCTTTGCCTTGATTTCACCGTTAGTTGAATGACCATCCGTCAAGGGCTAATGGTAACCCCGGTTCTAGCCATAACTCCGCACGTCGTCGCAGCCCGTGCCTAGGAATTTTCGCAACTACCCAGAGTACTAGCACGTCGTCGCAGCCCGTGCCTGGAACGTCGTCGCAGCCCGTTCCAACGTACTCTTGCTTTGAGCATGCTAGAACCTTCAACAACGATAAGATCTCAGCCTTCTAGTCATCTTCCTCGACGACTATTTCCATACTAGCTCAAGCGCCTCTCAAGCTAACCATTATCACCAACCTGGATCGCATCACCGAGTTATCGACATAACTTTGCACGTCGTCGCAGCCCGTGCTTGGAACGTCATCGTGACCCATCCCATCACAACATATGTCTTGCCTTATCACATCATAGCAAAGCCTCTCTTCTTGGAACGTCATCATGACCGGTCCCATCTCAACATAAGCCTTGCCTCATCATATCATAGCAAAATCCCAACTCAATCATGCTTTGCCTTCTCGCATCATGGCAAGATCCCACCTCCTCGAATCCATCCATATGAGCTTCCACATCCGCTTCATATGCTACAGGCAGCTTTCACCATTCAAGAGCCTTTCCACTTAGCTTTTGAATCATCTTCAACCATCTTGTTCCAAATCAACTACAAGCTAACTTGAAACAATCAAACCAATCATACATCCAAACATTCAAGCATTCAAACAAGATCTAATAAGCAATATCAACTATAATGGCAATTTCGTAAATAAATGAGCAAAAGTCCAACATGCATGATTCATAGGTTTTTAGCATAGATCTATCAAATATAAAACATGGGTTTTGTCTCTAATACTTGTTAAATAAACTTGCATAAACAAACATCTTTGGAAACAATGGATCTAGACTCGGATCTAAGAAAAATGCATGAAATCTCTAACTTTAACACTCAAACAAGCCACCAATCCAATATACTCCTTTGGGTCCGCATGAGAGATAACTACCACTCACCAAATCACCCAAACACTATGAAAACTACACACTTCAGATCTGGACAGCGAAGATCCAAACTTGATCCGGCAATATCTCGCTTCAATCGATGAAATCTAGCTCGAACGGATGAAGATCTTCAACTTTGGCACTTGGATCTTCGATCTCGATCTTTGATCTTGGATGGATGTTAAATCTAGATTGGAATGGAGAAAAGAAGATGAAGAAATGTTGTAGGCGAGTCTTCAAAATGGCAGCACTTCGTCGCTTCAAAAACCGGTGCCAAAAAGTGAACCAAAGCCCTCTATTTATAGGCTGAATCCCCCATGAGTCGTACGCCCCATGAGTTGTCACCGACCCAACTCTTGAGTCGCCCCCGACTCATCTCCATGCCGACTCAACACAACACAGCCGACTTACCATGAGTCGTTCACGACTCATTGCCATGACGACCTAACACAGAACCCACATGGCCGACTTAACACTAAGCCGCTTACGCGACTTAACCCAGACACGACCCAACGACTTATACACAGGACGACCAAACACCACACAAGGTCATACGACCTTACTTCTAGCCGACTCAACGACTCAAAATGCCTCCGACTCACGACCTAATGACTCAACAACATACACACGACTCAACTACGATGCCGACTCACGACTCATCCAACAAGCCGACTCAACACAAACACGGGACCTCTCAACTTATCACATGAGTCGCTCAACGACCTAACTAGTATGCGACTCATCGCCCCAGCTACCTTACGACTTACGACTCATAGCATACACGACTCAAAACAACTTATGACCTATGACTCGGCCATACGACTCATCTTGCTAACCCGCTATCTCCTAACTCGGTCTTTCTTAAGTCGGTCACCAACCCTTAAACCGCTGTCTCGTGAGTCGGTCACCATCCTTTTCTCGGCCAAACCTATAAGTCGTTGCTTCTATAAGTCGGTCACCCTCTTAACTCGTCTAAGCCTATGAGTCGGCCCTCTATGAGTCGGTCACGACTCATCACTTCACTCAGGTTAACTCCTAAACGACTCATGCTAGAGGCAACACAAACAACACTATCGACCTGCAAATTCTATGATTTATCGACACGTAAAATACGGGTCGTTACATTCTCTCCCCCTTAGGAATTTCGCCCCCGAAATTCCAAGCAAACAACAGCAATCACAATTATTCTGCATGCCTACCATCCATAGCAATCAACAAACCATGCAACCAATTCTAGCCTAGCATGCAGAATTCTAAGACTTAGAACAAGCTACAAATTCATGAGATGTCACGACACTTTAGGGCCATACCTCGAAGAGTCCGGGATGAGCTGCCTTCATCCTCTCTTCCTCCTCCCATGTACAGTCGTTAACATCATCACTCCATTGTACCTTGAGCAACGTAATCGTCTTCCTCCTAAGCTGTTTCGTGTCGGTTTCAACAACACGAACCGGCTTACGAGGTCTCGTAACCACTGGATCAACCTCTAAGTCTTCATAGCTATCAGCAGAAACCACTGAAGTTGGGTCATGCACATACTTCCGTAGATAAGATACATGAAAAACATTGTGCACACCCGCCATCTTTTCCGGTAACTCCAATCTATAAGCGAGCTTTCCAATTCGCTCGATAATCGGGAATGGTCCAACGAATCTCGGAGTCAATTTTCCTTTCTTCCCGAATCTAATAACATTCTTCAATGGAGAAACCTTCACAAAAACCATGTCACCCACGTCGAATTCCAAATCCTTTCGACGATTATCTGCATAACTTTTCTGACGATCTTGGGCTGCCTTCATTCTTCGCCGAATGATCTCTATACAATCCAAAGTCTGTCGAATCATCTCTGGCCCAAGTATCAGCTTTTCTCTAGTTTCCAACCAACATGTCGGAGAGTTACACGGTCTTCCATATAATGCCTCATATGGTGCCATACCATTACTCGACTGATAACTGTTATTATAAGCAAACTCCACCAAATGAAGGTGATCTTCCCATGATCCTCCGAAGTCTAAAACACATGCTCTAAGGAGGTCTTCCAAAACTCGGTTGACTCTCTCAGTCTGACCATCTATTTGAGGGTGATAAGTTGTACTCAAACACAACTCGGTTCCCAAAACCTCTTGGAAGCTCTTCCAAAATCCACTAGTGAACAATGGGTCTCGATCGCTCACTATACTCTTCGGAACACCATGGAATCGAACAATCCACTTAACATACAGTTCAGCCAACTTCGATGCAGTCCTAGTCGATCGAACAGGAATGAACCTTGCACTCTTTGTCAAACGATCTACTATGACCCAAATCCCTTCATTCCCTGCCCTGGTTCTAGGTAGACCATCGATAAAATCCATCGACACTTGCTCCCACTTCCATTTAGGAACCTCTAATGGCTGAAGCAATCCACTGGGCTTCTTTTGCTCGGCTTTCACCAACTGGCAGTTCATACACTTGGAAATAAAATTTCCAACATCCTTCTTCATGCCTTCCCAGTAGTAGGTTCTCTTCATATCCCGATACATCTTATTTCCACCTGGATGGATTGTTAACTTCGAGTGATGACTTTCCCTCAGAACTTCATCTCTCAATTCATCAGTATCGGGAACAACCAATCGTCCTTGCTTTCGAAGCCAACCCTCTCGATCGACCTCGAATCCTTTATCCTTTTCTAGGTCCAATCCAGATTCCAAATCATGGACAATCTTGACAAGCTTATCGTCTCTCTTTTGGCTCTCACCAATCCTTTCCACAAGAGTAGGCCTTATCGATAAGTTTGCCAACATCTCAGGTTCCAATTCACATCTTGGCCTGAAGTCAAATTCAGCCAAATACTCAAGACTCTTCCATTCCGAAAACATGGCTCCCAAACCCGCATGTCTTCGACTTAACGCATCAGCCACTGCGTTACCTTTTCCCGGAGTATAGGCTATACCAAAATCATATGACGCTAGAAATTCTAGCCACCTTTGCTGTCGAAGATTCAAATCCTTTTGGGAGAACAGATACTTCAACGACTTATGATCTGTAAACAACTCAAATCTAACTCCCAATAGATAATGTCTCCACATCTTCAAAGCAAACACAATCGCCGCTAACTCCAAATCATGAGTCGGATAATTCCTTTCATGCGGCTTCAGTTGTCGACTAGCATACGCAACAACCTTATCTCTCTGCATTAGCACTGCTCCAAGTCCAGTGCCACATGCGTCGGTGTAAACCACCATCTCCTCATTCCCACATGGAATAGTCAAAACAGGAGCACTCGTCAGTCGCTCTTTCAGGACTACGAAAGATTGCTCACACATATCATCCCATCTGAACACTTGGTTCTTCTTCGTCAATCCTGTCAACGGTGCGGCTATCTTGGAAAAGTCTTTGATAAACCGACGATAATATCCTGCTAATCCAAGAAAACTTCTCACATCAGATGCATTCTTAGGTCTAACCCAATCCTGGATTGCTGCCACCTTAGCGGGGTCAACCGCTATTCCATTTCCAGAGATAACATGGCCTAAGAACCTCACTTCACTCTTCCAGAAGTGACACTTCGAAAACTTAGCCTTCAGCTGATGTTTCCGCAAGATTTCTAAAACAATCCTCAAGTGCGTCTTGTGCTCTTCTTCAGTTCTGGAATAAATCAGAATATCATCCACGAACACAAGCACGAACTTATTCAACTGATCTCTGAATACTCTATTCATAAGATCCACAAAATATGCTGGCGCGTTAGTCAATCAAAACGGCATTACCAGCCACTCATAAAACCCGGATGGTGTCCTGAAAGCAGTCTTCGGCACACTATCCTTCGCCACTCTCAACTGGTGAAATCCCGTTGCCAAATCCATCTGAGAAAACACCTTAGCCTCGTGAAGCTGATCAAACAAGTCATCTATTCTCGGCAATGGATACTTGTTCTTCTTAGTCACCTTATTCAGCTCACGATAATCCACACACAACCTCAACGATCCATCCGCTTTTGTTGCGAACACAACTGGCGCACCGCATTCGGACACACTTCTCCGAATGAATCCTTTCCGCAAAAGGTCATCAACTTGCACCTTCAGCTCTTGCTGCTCCCTCGGTGCCATCCGCCTAAGAGGCATCACAACAGGTCTGGCTCCCTCAACTAGATCGATACGAAACTCGATCTCCCTATGCGGCGGCAACCCTTTGACTTCGTCAAAGACATCCTCAAACCCATTCACAATAGGCACCGATGACAGTCCATCCCGTGGAACAACCAGCGAATACATGAAGCTCATGAAGACGCCTTCTTCATGCTTACATCGTATCACAACCTTTCGCCCATCCACATTCCCGACTGTCACCTCCAGCCTCTCACAATCAATCCTTGCCGCATACTTCCTAAGCCAGTCCATACCCAAAATAATTCCGAACCCCGCAAAGTTCAGAACAAAGCAATCACAAACAAACGAGCAATCATGACTCGACACAACTAGACCACGGCATATCATACACAAACATGACGAACCCCCAACTGGATTAGTCACAACCAATGGCCTATCAACAATATCCGGTTTCAAACCTAACCGGCCTACCAAATCATCACAAACAAAAGAATGCGACGCTCCAGTATCAAACAACACTCTAACTGGAACACCACAAATGGAAAGAGTACCTTGAACCACCACACTCTTCCCCTTCTCTTCAGCAGTAGGAGCTCTTGAAGATGACGGCACAACTTCTAAAGCATAAGCTTGCACAACCTGCCTATCCTTCCTCGGCTCTGGACAATCCTTCCTGAAATGCCCTGGCTTATCACAGTTATGGCACTTCGCCGGCGCCTTTGGATTCCTACAATCCTTGGAGAGATGACCCTTCTGCTGACAATTATAGCAAGTCACTTCTCCTTTCGGTTTCTTCTGGCCATCCCTACTCTTCTGCTGCTGCTGCTGCTTCCTCTTTCTATTCCCACCCTGCTGTGGTTTAGATCCTTCCCTGGTTACAGCAACAACAGAACTTTCCTTAGGAAACAAACTCTCATGCCTAAGGGCTTTCTCTACAAGCTTCTTAAATGGATCGTCCAAGTGATCCACCAACTGCCTTCCAAGATAAGCATCCAGACCAGTCACAAACTTTTCATTCTTCTGGTAGGGAGAATCAATATACGATCTGGCATACTTAGACAAGGCTTCAAACTCAGAGATATACTCAAGAACAGGCCTCCCTCCTTGCTTGAGCTCTACAAATTTTTTGAACAAAGCAGACTTCTGAACAGTGGAGATGAACTTAGCTTCAAATCTGACATGGAACTGCTCCCAAGTAATCTCCTCTTCTGGGGTATCTATAATGATAGAATTCCACCAATCAGCAGCTCTTCCCTGAAGCTGTCTCGATGCAAGCTTCCTCTTGGTTGCATCCTCAATCCCCAAGTCACCAAAAATTCTTCGACATGTATCAATCCATCTCTGCACCTCAATAGTCGACTCTGTCCCCAAGAAAGCCTTTCCTCCAAGAGAAGTATAATCCTTGCAAAGCTTGGCAAAATCAACCGGTCTTGGAGCCTGGACTTGAACTCCCACATCCACAGAAGATCCTGAAGCTGGTACCCTCCTCATGATAGAAGTCATCATAGCTTCAAACATAGCTCCATAATCAACAGCTTCCCTAGCAGCTCGACTATCCCTCGCAGCTTGTCTCTCACTTCGACTCATTCTTAATATCTGAAAAAAAGAATGATTAGAACACCTTAAGAAACAACTGCATAAGGAGTTCAAATCCTTCTAAGCTACTATATTATATAGTAAGCATCCATCAAAATACAATTACGTCTCTCATACGTAGTTACGTCAGCGAGCGTTGGCTAAAATCGATTAACCAAAGCTCTGATACCAAATGTGACGACCGCCCATGACTCCCGCACAAAAACAAGGGAATAGTGCGCTGAAAAGCGTGCAAGGCAGCCATGGACGATAATCAGGGTAAAATAAAATCGCAGAATCTCTATCGTAACTCACAGCGCATGGATAAAATACAATAGAGAAATATATATAGTGAAGCCTCATAAAAGAAAATCATCATATAAGCATCACAGTAGTTTTATACAATGATCTCAATAAATCCATACATTAAGACCTCACTACAAAACACTCATCAAATACAGTAGCGGATATCCAGTACATATAAGAAATAATATGCATAGCCTCCTGCTCGTCTTCGTCATCATCAGCGGAGAACTCTAAACACAGCACCTGCCACCTGCTACCTAGTCTGCCCATCCCAACATGGATGAACAGCCCAAGGTAATAAGAGGAGACATAAAACCTTGAGTCAGACAAAGTCTTAGTGAGCAGTAAATTAACTATCAAACATACCAAAAGAGCATAAGGGATAAAAGGAATAGAAACCAAACAATTCCACTCCACCTCTTTCTACAGTGATAGCCCCCAGACACACACTAAGGAGAAGCAATCATAGCATAGCAGGTAATTAAAGTAAAGCAATAATCACTCGAGTCAAGGACAATGTTTTCCAAATACAAACCCCCAAGGCCTAAACCAAGATCAGATAAGCACCCAGAAAACACCGCTCTTGAGGCCGAATGATAATACAATCAAACATCCATGACTCAGGCTATCACTGTTATCTTTGCCTTGATTTCACCGTTAGTTGAATGACCATCCGTCAAGGGCTAATGGTAACCCCGGTTCTAGCCATAACTCCGCACGTCGTCGCAGCCCGTGCCTAGGAATTTTCGCAACTACCCAGAGTACTAGCACGTCGTCGCAGCCCGTGCCTGGAACGTCGTCGCAGCCCGTTCCAACGTACTCTTGCTTTGAGCATGCTAGAACCTTCAACAACGATAAGATCTCAGCCTTCTAGTCATCCTCCTCGACGACTATTTACATACTAGCTCAAGCGCCTCTCAAGCTAACCATTATCACCAACCCGGATCGCATCACCGAGTTATCGACATAACTTTGCACGTCGTCGCAGCCCGTGCTTGGAACGTCATCGTGACCCGTCCCATCACAACATATGTCTTGCCTTATCACATCATAGCAAAGCCTCTCTTCTTGGAACGTCATCATGACCCGTCCCATCTCAACATAAGCCTTGCCTCATCATATCATAGCAAAATCCCAACTCAATCATGCTTTGCCTTCTCGCATCATGGCAAGATCCCACCTCCTCGAATCCATCCATATGAGCTTCCACATCCGCTTCATATGCTACAGGCAGCTTTCACCATTCAAGAGCCTTTCCACTTAGCTTTTGAATCATCTTCAACCATCTTGTTCCAAATCAACTACAATCTAACTTGAAACAATCAAACCAATCATACATCCAAACATTCAAGCATTCAAACAAGATATAATAAGCAATATCAACTATAATGGCAATTTCGTAAATAAATGAGCAAAAGTCCAACATGCATGATTCATAGGTTTTTAGCATAGATCTATCAAATATAAAACATGGGTTTTGTCTCTAATACTTGTTAAATAAACTTGCATAAACAAACATCTTTGGAAACAATGGATCTAGACTCGAATCTAAGAAAAATGCATGAAATCTCTAACTTTAACACTCAAACAAGCCACCAATCCAATATACTCCTTTGGGTCCGCGTGAGAGATAACTACCACTCACCAAATCACCCAAACACTATGAAAACTACACCCTTCAGATCTGGACAGCGAAGATCCAAACTTGATCCGGCAATATCTCGCTTCAATCGATGAAATCTAGCTCGAACGGATGAAGATCTTCAACTTTGGCACTTGGATCTTCGATCTCGATCTTTGATCTTGGATGGATGTTAGATCTAGATTGGAATGGAGAAAAGAAGATGAAGAAATGTTGTAGGCGAGTCTTCAAAATGGCAGCACTTCGTCGCTTCAAAAACCGGTGCCAAAAAGTGAACCAAAGCCCTCTATTTATAGGCTGAATCCCCCATGAGTCGTACGCCCCATGAGTCGTCACCGACCCAACTCTTGAGTCGCCCCCGACTCATCTCCATGCCGACTCAACACAACACAGCCGACTTACCATGAGTCGTTCATGACTCATTGCCATGACGACCTAACACAAAACCCACATGGCCGACTTAACACTAAGCCGCTTACGCGACTTAACCCAGACACGACCCAACGACTTATACACAGGACGACCTAACACCACACAAGGTCATACGACCTAACTTCTAGCCGACTCAACGACTCAAAATGCCTCCGACTCATGACCTAATGACTCAACAACATACACACGACTCAACTACGATGCCGACTCACGACTCATCCACCAAGCCGACTCAACACAAACATGGGACCTCTCAACTTATCACATGAGTCGCTCAACGACCTAACTAGTATGCGACTCATCGCCCCAGCTACCTAACGACTTACGACTCATAGCATACACGACTCAAAACAACTTATGACCTATGACTCGGCCATACGACTCATCTTGCTAACCCGCTATCTCCTAAGTCGGTCTTTCTTAAGTCGGTCACCAACCCTTAAACCGCTGTCTCGTGAGTCGGTCACCATCCTTATCTCGGCCAAACCTATAAGTTGTTGCTTCTATAAGTCGGTCACCCTCTTAACTCGTCTAAGCCTATGAGTCGGCCCTCTATAAGTCGGTCACGACTCATCACTTCACTCAGGTTAACTCCTAAACGACTCATGCTAGAGGCAACACAAACAACACTATCGACCTGCAAATTCTATGATTTATCGACACGTAAAATACGGGTCGTTACACCATATCCGTCCACTAACGACCTCAGGACAGGTCGATGTTGCGCCGGTCCTGGCTGGACTGGGGGCACGGAGGAAGAAGACTCTCCTGTACCTTTAGACTTCTTTCTATCCGATCTTGTTTCCGCTTTGCGAGACATTTTCTGCAGCACAAGAAAAGCTTGATATTAGAATAAGAAGTATAGAAACATAAACAAGCAAGTATCTAAAGCAAGCGTGTAAAAAAGTCTAAGATTCCGCTCAAGGTTCAAGTATGAAGTCTCATTCGGCAGTGCAAGACAAGTTCATTCGGCATCGAAAGCATATAGCCATTCGGCACTAAAATCCCGTGCTCATTCGGCATACATATCATTCGGCCCTAAGGCCTGAGTCTCATTCGGCATATACTATATTCGGTAGTAGAAAAAACTTCGTATGTATTCGGCAAATTAGGCCCATTCGGTAGTAAGTCCATTCGGCAATGAGTGTATACCTGATTCGGTAGGCAAATTGGTTCGGCACGAAATGGTTCGGCTTTCGTTCGATTCGGCAAGAGTGTTGGCTCGGTATAGTGTTGGTTCGGCACTTGATGATTCGGTAAGAAAAAACTAAGGGTGTGTAGCTCTATATATAGGCGCGCCCAGATCGGCCGAACCATCTGGTCCGGCTACCAGACCAACCTATACCGGACCAACCGTATGCCGAATGGAAACATCCATCCGGACCAACCAAACACCGAATGACCTTGTCTCCACCAGCAAAAGTCAGAAGCAGGGGGCACGCAGGGCGCCTCACTCAGATAAGTACCGAACTCCAGAGCTTGCTAATAAAATAAAGAATATGATAACAATGAATAAGTCGTAAATCTCTCACTAACATGGGTTAATCATTCACACGTGTACGCAACCACGAACGGTCCATAGGCACGCTCTGAATGGTTATTAACCCTATCGCCGTGAGAATTTACACTTTGGCATCCCTTTCTAAGCTCATCGGTTAAAAGGATATTTGATTCTGATAATTAGGAAATGGCTAAGCTGCTTACACATGTACGGGGTCGAGAGCAACCCTTAGGCATGCTCTGAGCTGGCGATAAACCAAACGATCCAGGGGCCCACTCTAATGTGAACCTGGCATCGATGATGCTAAGCCCCCTCGGGGCTCACTCTCTCGTCCCGAACGACACAGTTCACTTCATCTCGAATATTTCGATCACGAACGGTCGTTATTTGAAATCACACTAAAGCTATAAATTCCTTTGCAGGACATCAACAAGATATGAACATCCAGCCCATGGCATTACAAAACAAACCTTTCTACCACAGGGAAACAAAGCGCGACACATGCAAGCACGTGCCCCACTTTGGGGGGCAAATGTTGGGCGAATTCTCACCCAGAAGATCTCGAGACCGAGAAGTCACAGTTTCACCCGGGCATACAAACTCCACTTCGTTCGACAAACGCCAGGCCCAACACAAGCATAGAAGTCTACCAGCCAAGAGCCCATTCGGCATTTCCATATATGAAGCCTCGTTCGGCAATACGAGAAGATGGCCGTTCGGTGAGACCCATTCGGTAGCCAACAGACAACCGGACCAACCTACGGCCGAACCAACTCCACATCCGGTCCTCCTTCCACCGAACTAGCTATACACCGAACCGACCTACCAACCCAAGACCGGACCAAAGTCCTACCGGACCAGCCCCTCTCACACTCCTACTACCGGTCCAAGCAAGCACCGAACCAACCCTCTCCTTTCCACAGCCGGTCCACATGCACACCTAAAGCCGAATGGAGCTTTGCCGAACCAGATGGTTGCCAGTCCAGATTGCTTCAGCCCGGGCCCACCAGCAGCTATATACGTCCAAGACCCCTGCCCCCTACCTCACTCTATAAATAGAGGGGCAGGGGTACAACAATGGCAGACAAGTTTGAGAGCTCAAGCAAGGAAGGAACTTTCAAACTACTTTCATATACTTGTATACGAAGCATTGTACTTGTAATCTGAAAGAAAGAAGATAATAACATATAAAGTGGACGTAGGTACATTCTGGCCGAACTACTATAAATCTGTGTGTCTTTTACATTTCAGCCCCTGCTTTTTTTCATATTTACATAACTCATCCAAACCATTGAAAATCACATATAATCAACTAAATAATACGACTTGGAGGTGTTTGTCCATTTTTTGTGCAAACACCAGTGACGGCTAAAAGCCGTCATAGCTATAGAACTCACAAATACCTTTGTTTTGACTGGTTATGGCTCCCGTAACTCTAAACGAGCCAAGAGTTATGGAGCTCCGAAGAATCGATTTCCACAGGGTGCAACATCTGCGGTGCAAGGTGCAACATCCGTCCAAAATGACGAAACAGTGTCGTACGACCTTTAGAAATTTGTGCATGGATTTGAAACATTGCAGTACCATGGTGCACCACTCTCCAGCGATGGTAAATCATAGACCAGCCATGGGGATCCCGTTTTACAGAAAAAATCCTCGTAACGAAAAAACGAAGGGTAAAAAACTTACTCGACCCGATTGAGGTTCGGATAGGATTTTTTGGGTATGAAACTAACCAGTGACGGCTGAAAGCGGCCATAGCTATAGAACTCACAGATACCTTCGTTTTGACTGGTTATGGCTTCCGTAACTCTAAAGGAGCCAAGAGTTATGGCCCTCCGATGAATCGATATCCACAGGGTGCAACATCTACGGTGCAAGGTGCAACATCCGTCCAAAATGAAGAAACAGTGCCGTACGACCTTTAGAAATGAGTGCATGGATTTGAAACATTGCAGTACCATGGTGCAGCACTCTCCAGCGATGGTAAATCATAGACCAGCCATGGGGATCCCGTTTTACAGAAAAAATCAACGTGACGAAAAAACGAAGGGTAAAAAACTTCCTTGACCCGATTGAGGTTCGGATAGGATTTTTTGCGTATGAAACTAACCGGTGACGGCTGAAAGCCATCATAGCTATAGAAATCACAGATTCCTTCGTTTTGACTCATTATGGCTCCCGTAGCTCTAAACGAGCCAAGAGTTATGGCCCTCCGAATAATCGATATCCAGAGGGTGCAACATCTACGGTGCAAGGTGCAACATCCGTCCAAAATGACGAAACCGTGTCATACGGCCTTTAGAAATGGGTGCATGGATTTGAAACGGTGCAGTACCACGGTGAATCAATCTCCAGCGATGGTAACTCATAGACCAGCCACGGGGATCCCGTTTTACAGAGAAAATCCACGTGACGAAAAAACGAAGGGTAAAAAACTTCCATGACCCGATTGAGGTTCAGATAGGATTTTTTGGGTATGAAACTAACCAGTGACGGCTTAAAGCCGTCATAGCTGTAGAACTCACAGATACCTTTGTTTTGACTTGTTATGGCTCCAGTAGCTCTAAACGAGCCAAGAGTTATGGCCCTCCGAATAATCGATATCCATAGGGTGCAACATCTACGGTGCAAGGTGCAACATCCGTCCAAAATGACGAAACCGTGTCGTACGACCTTTAGAAATGAGTGCATGGATTTGAAACATTGCAGCACCATGGTGCACCACTCTCCAGCGATGGTAAATCATAGACCAGCCACGGGGATCCCGTTTTATAGAAAAAATCCACGTGACGAAAAAACGAAGGGTAAAAAACTTCCATGACCCAATTGAGGTTCGGATAGGATTTTTTGGCTATGAAACTAACCAGTGACGGCTGAAAGCTGTCATAGCTGTAGATCTCACAGATACCTTTGTTTTGACTAGTTATGGCTCCCGTAACTCTAAACGAGCCAAGAGTTATGGCCCTCCGAAGAATCGATTTCCACAGGGTGCAACATCTGCGGTGCAAGGTGCAACATCCGTCCAAAATGACGAAACAGTGTCGTACGACCTTTAGAAATGGGTGCATGGATTTGAAACGGTGCAATACCATGGTGAACCACTCTCCAGCGATGGTAATTCATAGACCAGCCATGGGGATCCCGTTTTACAGAAAAAATCCACGTGACGAAAAAACGAAGGGTAAAAAACTTCCATGACTCGATTGAGGTTCGGATAGGATTTTTTGGGTATGAAACTAACCAGTGACGGCTAAAAGCCATCATAGCTGTAGAACTCACAGATACCTTCGTTTTGTCTGGTTATGGCTCCCGTAACTCTAAACGAGCCAAGAGTTATGGCCCTGCGAAGAATCGATTTCCACAGGGTGCAACATCTGCGGTGCAAGGTGCAACATCCGTCCAAAATGACGAAACAGTGTCGTACGACCTTTAGGAAGGTGTGCATGGATTTGAAACATTGCAGTACCATGGTGCACCACTCTCCAGCGATGGTAAATCATAGACCAGCCACAGGGATCCCGTTTTACAGAAAAAATCCACGCGACGAAAAAACGAAGGGTAAAAAACTTACTTGACCCGATTGAGCTTCAGATAGGATTTTTTGGGTATGAAACTAACCAGTGACGGCAGAAAGCTGTCATAGATGTAGAACTCACAGATACCTTCGTTTTGACTGGTTATGGCTTCCGTAACTCTAAAGGAGCCAAGAGTTATGGCCCTCCGATGAATCGATATCCACAGGGTGCAACATCTACGGTGCAAGGTGCAACATCCGTCCAAAATGAAGAAACAGTGCCGTACGACCTTTAGAAATGAGTGGATGGATTTGAAACATTGCAGTACCATGGTGCAGCACTCTCCAGCGATGGTAAATCATAGACCAGCCATGGGGATCCCGTTTTACAGAAAAATCAACGTGACGAAAAAACGAAGGGTAAAAAACTTCCTTGACCCGATTGAGGTTCGGATAGAATTTTTTGGGTATGAAACTAACCAGTGACGGCTGAAAGCAATCATAGCTGTAGAAATCACAGATTCCTTCGGTTTGACTGGTTATGGCTCCCGTAGCTCTAAACGAGCCAAGAGTTATGGCCCTCCAAATAATCGATATCCATAGGGTGCAACATCTAAGGTGCAAGGTGCAACATCCGTCCAAAATGACGAAACCGTGTCGTACTACCTTTAGAAATGGGTGCTTGATTTGAAACTGTGCAGTACCATGGTGAACCACTCTCCAGCGATGGTAACTCATAGACCAGCCACGGGGATCCCGTTTTACAGAGAAAATCCACGTGACGAAAAAACAAAGGGTAAAAAACTTCCATGACCCGATTGAGGTTCGGATAGGATTTTTTGGGTATGAAACTAACCAGTGACGGCTTAAAGCCGTCATAGCTGTAGAACTCACAGATACCTTTGTTTTGACTGGTTATGGCTCCCGTAGCTCTAAACGAGCCAAGAGTTATGGCCCTCCGAATAATCGATATCCATAGGGTGCAACATCTACGGTGCAAGGTGCAACATCCGTCCAAAATGACGAAACCGTGCCGTACGACCTTTAGAAATGAGTGCATGGATTTGAAACATTGCAGTACCATGGTGCACCACTCTCCAGCGATGGTAAATCATGGACCAGCCACGGGGATCCCGTTTTATAGAAAAAATCCAGGTGACGAAAAAACGAAGGGTAAAAAACTTCCATGACCCAATTGAGGTTCGGATAGAATTTTTTGGGTATGAAACTAACCAGTGACGGCTGAAAGCTGTCATAGCTGTAGATCTCACAGATACCTTCGTTTTGACTGGTTATGGCTCCCGTAACTCTAAACGAGCCAAGAGTTATGGCCCTCCGAAGAATCGATTTCCACAGGGTGCAACATCTACGGTGCAAGGTGCAACATCCGTCCAAAATGACGAAACAGTGCCGTACGACCTTTAGAAATGGGTGCATGGATTTGAAACGGTGCAGTACCATGGTGAACCACTCTCCAGCGATGGTAATTCATAGACCAGCCACGGGGATCCCGTTTTACAGAAAAAATCCACGTGACGAAAAAACGAAGGGTAAAAAACTTCCATGACCCGATTGAGGTTCGGATAGGATTTTTTGGGTATGAAACTAACCAGTGACGGCTAAAAGCCGTCATAGCTGTAGAACTCACAGATACCTTCGTTTTGTCTGGTTATGGCTCCCGTAAATCTAAACGAGCCAAAAGTTATGGCCCTCCGAAGAATCGATTTCCACAGGGTGCAACATCTGCGGTGCAAGGTGCAACATCCGTCCAAAATGACGAAACAGTGCCGTACGACCTTTAGGAAGGTGTGCATGGATTTGAAACATTGCAGTACCATGGTGCACCACTCTCCAGCGATGGTCAATCATAGACCAGCCACGGGGATCCCGTTTTACAGAAAAAATCCACGTGACGAAAAAACGAAGGGTAAAAAACATACTTGACCCGATTGAGGTTCAGGTAGGATTTTTTGGGTATGAAACTAACCAGTGACGGATGAAAGCTGTCATAGCTGTAGAACTCATAGATACCTTTGTTTTGACTGGTTATGGCTTCCGTAACTCTAAAGGAGCCAAGAGTTATGGCCCTCCGATGAATCGATATCCACAGGGTGCAACATCTACGGTGCAAGGTGCAACATCCGTCCAAAATGAAGAAACAGTGCCGTACGACCTTTAGAAATGAGTGCATGGATTTGAAACATTGCAGTACCATGGTGCAGCACTCTCCAGCGATGGTAAATCATAGACCAGCCATGGGGATCCCGCTTTACAGAAAATATCAACGTGACGAAAAAACGAAGGGTAAAAAACTTCCTTGACCCGATTGAGGTTCGGATAGGATTTTTTGGGTATGAAACTAACCAGTGACGGCTGAAAGCCATCATAGCTGTAGAAATCACAGATTCCTTCGGTTTGACTGGTTGTGGCTCCCGTAGCTCTAAACGAGCCAAGAGTTATGGCCCTCCGAATAATCGATATCCATAGGTTGCAACATCTACGGTGCAAGGTGCAACATCCGTCCAAAATGACGAAACCGTGTCGTACGACCTTTAGAAATGGGTGCATGGATTTGAAACGGTGCAGTACCATGGTGAACCACTCTCCAGCGATGGTAACTCATAGACCAGCCACGGGGATCCCGTTTTACAGAGAAAATCCACATGACGAAAAAACGAAGGGTAAAACACTTCCATGACTCGATTGAGGTTCGGATAGGATTTTTTGGGTATGAAACTAACCAGTGGCGTCTTAAAGCCGTCAAAGCTGTAGAACTCACAGATACCTTTGTTTTGACTGGTCATGGCTCCCGTAGCTCTGAACGAGCCAAGAGTTATGGCCCTCCGAATAATCGATATCCATAGGGTGCAACATCTACGGTGCAAGGTGCAACATCCGTCCAAAATAACGAAACCGTGCCGTACGACCTTTAGAAATGAGTGCATGGATTTGAAACATTGCAGTACCATGGTGCACCACTCTCCAGCGATGGTAAATCATAGACCAGCCACGGGGATCCCGTTTTATAGAAAAAATCCACGTGACGAAAAAACGAAGGGTAAAAAATTTCCATTACCCAATTGAGGTTCGGATAGGATTTTTTGGGTATGAAACTAACCAGTGACGGCTGAAAGCTGTCGTAGCTGTAGAACTCACAGATACCTTCGTTTTGACTAGTTATGGCTTCCGTAACTCTAAAGGAGCCAAGAGTTATGGCCCTCCGATGAATCGATATCCACAGGGTGCAACATCTACGGTGCAAGGTGCAACATCCGTCCAAAATGAAGAAACAGGGCCGTACGACCTTTAGAAATGAGTGCATGGATTTGAAACATTGCAGTACCATGGTGCAGCACTCTCCAGCGATGGTAAATCATAGACCAGCCATGGGGACCCGTTTTACAGAAAAAATCAACTTGACGAAAAAACGAAGGGTAAAAAACTTCCTTGACCCGATTGAGGTCCGGATAGGATTTTTAGGGTATGAAACTAACCAGTGACGGCTGAAAGCCATCATAGCTGTAGAAATCACAGATTCCTTCTGTTTGACTGGTTATGGCTCCCGTAGCTCTAAACGAGCCACGAGTTATGGCCCTCCGAATAATCGATATCCATAGGGTGCAACATCTACGGTGCAAGGTGCAACATCCGTCCAAAATGACGAAACCGTGTCGCACGACCTTTAGAAATGGGTGCATGGATTTGAAACGGTGCAGTACCATGGTGAACCACTCTCCAGCGATGGTAACTCATAGACCAGCCACGGGGATCCCGTTTTACAGAGAAAATCCACGTGACGAAAAAACGAAGGGTAAAAAACTTCCATGACCCAATTGAGGTTCGGATAGGAATTTTTGGGTATGAAACTAACCATTGACGGCTTAATGCCGTCATAGCTGTAGAACTCACAGATACCTTTGTTTTGACTGGTTATGGCTCCCGTAGCTCTAAACGAGCCAAGAGTTATGGCCCTCCGAATAATCGATATCCATAGGGTGCAACATCTACGGTGCAAGGTGCCACATCCGTCCAAAATGACGAAACCGTGCCGTACGACCTTTAGAAATGAGTGCATGGATTTGAAACATTGCAGTACCATGATGCACCACTCTCCAGCGATGGTTAATCATAGACCATCCACGGGGATCCCGTTTTATAGAAAAAATCCACGTGACGAAAAAACGAAGGGTAAAAAACTTCCATGACCCAATTGAGGTTCGGATAGGATTTTTTGGTTTGAAACTAACCAGTGACGGCTGATAGCTGTCATAGCTATAGAACTCACAGAAGCCTTCGTTTTGACTGGTTATGGCTCCCGTAACTCTAAACGAGCCAAGAGTTATGGCCCTCCGAAGAATCGATTTCCACCGTGTGCAACATCTGCGGTGCAAGGTGCAACATCCGTCCAAAATGACGAAACATTGTCGTACGACCTTTAGAAATGGGTGCATGGATTTGAAACGGTGCAGTACCATGGTGAACCACTCTCCAGCGATGGTAACTCATAGACCAGCCACGGGGATCCCGTTTTACAGAAAAAATCCACGTGACGAAAAAACGAAGGGTAAAAAACTTCCATGACCCGATTGAGGTTCGGATAGGATTTTTTGGGTATGAAACTAACCAGTGACGGCTAAAAGCCATCATAGCTGTAGAACTCACAGATACCTTTGTTTTGTCTGGTTATGGCTCCCGTAACTCTAAACGAGCCAAGAGTTATGGCCCTCCAAAGAATCGATTTCCACAGGGTGCAACATCTGCGGTGCAAGGTGCAACATCCGTCCAAAATGACGAAACAGTGCCGTACGACCTTTCGGAAGGTGTGCATGGATTTGAAACATTGCAGTACCATGGTACAACACTCTCCAGCGATGGTAAATCATAGACCAGCCACGGGGATCCCGTTTTACAGAAAAAATCCACGTGACGAAAAAACGAAGGGTAAAAAACTTACTTGACCCGATTGAGGTTCAGATAGGATTTTTTTGGTATGAAACTAACCAGTGACGGCTGAAAGCTGTCATAGCTGTAGAACTCACAGATACCTTCGTTTTGACTGGTTATGGCTTCCGTAACTCTAAAGGACCCAAGAGTTATGGCCCTCCGATGAATCGATATCCACAGGGTGCAACATCTACGGTGCAAGGTGCAACATCCGTCCAAAATGAAGAAACAGTGCCGTACGACCTTTAGAAATGAGTGCATGGATTTGAAACATTGCAGTACCATGGTGCAGCACTATCCAGCGATGGTAAATCATAGACCAGCCATGGGGACCCGTTTTACAGAAAAAATCAACGTGACGAAAAAACGAAGGGTAAAAAACTTCCTTGACCCGATTAAGGTCCGGATAGGATTTTTCGGGTATGAAACTAACCAGTGACGGCTGAAAGCCATCATAGCTGTAGAAATCACAGATTCCTTCTGTTTGACTGGTTATGGCTCCCGTAGCTCTAAACGAGCCAAGAGTTATGGCCCTCCGAATAATCGATATCCATAGGGTGCAACATCTACGGTGCAAGGTGCAACATCCGTCGAGAATGACGAAACTGTGTCGTACGACCTTTAGAAATGGGTGCATGGATTTGAAACGGTGCAGTACCATGGTGAATCACTCTCCAGAGATGGTAACTCATAGACCAGCCACGGGGATCCCGTTTTACAGAGAAAATCCACGTGACGAAAAAACGAAGGGTAAAAAACTTCCATGACCCGATTGAGGTTCGGATAGGAATTTTTGGGTATGAAACTAACCATTGACGGTTTAATGCCGTCATAGCTGTAGAACTCACAGATACCTTTGTTTTGACTGGTTATGGCTCCCGTAGCTCTAAACGAGCCAAGAGTTATGGCCCTCCGAATAATCGATATCCATAGGGTGCAACATCTACGGTGCAAGGTGCAACATCCGTCCAAAATGACGAAACCGTGCCGTACGACCTTTAGAAATGAGTGCATAGATTTGAAACATTGCAGTACCATGGTGCACCACTCTCCAGCGATGGTAAATCATAGACCATCCACGGGGATCCCGTTTTATAGAAAAAATCCACGTGACGAAAAAACGAAGGGTAAAAAACTTCCATGACCCAATTGAGGTTCGGATAGGATTTTTTGGGTATGAAACTAACCAGTGACGGCTGAAAGCTGTCATAGCTATAGAACTCACAAATACCTTCGTTTTGACTGGTTATGGCTCCCGTAACTCTAAACGAGCCAAGAGTTATGGCCCTCCGAAGAATTGATTTCCACAGTGTGCAACATCTGCGGTGCAAGGTGCAACATCCGTCCAAAATGACGAGACAGTGTCGTACGACCTTTAGAAATGGGTGCATGGATTTGAAACGGTGCAGTACCATGGTGAACCACTCTCCAGCGATGGTAACTCATAGACCAGCCACGGGGATCCCGTTTTACAGAAAAAATCCACGTGACGAAAAAACGAAGGGTAAAAAACTTCCATGACCTGATTGAGGTTCGGATAGGATTTTTTGGGTATGAAACTAACCAGTGACGACTAAAAGCCGTCATAGCTGTAGAACTCACAGATACCTTCGTTTTGTCTGGTTATGGCTCCCGTAACTCTAAACGAGCCAAGAGTTATGGCCCTCCGAAGAATCGATTTCCACAGGGTGCAACATCTGCGGTGCAAGGTGCAACATCCGTCCAAAATGACGAAACAGTGCCGTACAACCTTTGGAAAGGTGTGCATGGATTTGAAACATTGCAGTACCATGGTGCACCACTCTCCAGCGATGGTAAATCATAGACCAGCCACGGGGATCCCGTTTTACAGAAAAAAATCACGTGACGAAAAACGAAGGGTAAAAAACTTACTTGACCCGATTGAGGTTCGGATAGGATTTTTTGGGTATGAAACTAACCAGTGACGGCTGAAAGCTGTCATAGCTGTAGAACTCACAGATACCTTCGTTTTGACTGGTTTTAGCTCCCGTAACTCTAAACGAGTCAAGAGTTATGGCCCTCCGAAGAATCATTATCCACAGGATGCAACATCTACGGTGCAAGGTGCAACATCCGTCCAAAATGACGAAACAGTGCCGTACGACCTTTAGAAATGAGTGCATGGATTTGAAACATTGCAGTACCATGGTGCACCACTCTCCATCGATGGTAAATCATAGACCAGCCACGGGGATCCCTTTTTATAGAAAAAATACACATGACGAAAAAACGAAGGGTAAAAAACTTCCTTGACCCGATTGAGGTTCGGATAGGATTTTTTGGGTATGAAACTAACCAGTGACGGCTGAAAGTCATCATAGCTGTAGAAATCACAGATACCTTCGTTTTGACTGGTTATGGCTCCCGTAGCTCTAAACGAGCCAAGAGTTATGGCCCTCCGAATAATCGATATCCATAGGGTGCAACATCTACGGTGCAAGGTGCAACATCCGTCACAAATGACGAAACCGTGCCGTACGACCTTTAGAAATGGGTGCATGGATTTGAAACGGTGCAGTACCATGGTGCACCACTCTCCAGCGATGGTAAACCATTGACCAGCCACGGGGATCCCGTTTTACAGAAAAAATCCACGTGACGACAAAACGAAGGGTAAAAAACTTCCATGACCCGATTGAGGTTCGTATAGTATTTTTTGGGTATGAAAGTAACCAGTGACTGCTGAAAGCTGTCATAGCTGCAAAACTCACAGGTACCTTCATTTCGACTGGTGATGGCTCCCGTAACTCTAAACGAGCCAAGAGTTATGGCCCTCCGAAGAATCGATATCCACAGGGTGCAACATCTACGGTGCAAGGTGCAACATCCGTCCAAAATGACGAAACAATGCCGCACGACCTTTAGAAATGAGTGCATGGATTTGAAACATTGCAGTGCCGTGTGCACCACTCTCCAGCGATGGTAAATCATAGACCAGCCACGGGGATCCCGTTTTACAGAAAAAATCCACGTGACGAAAAAACGAAGGGTAAAAAACTTCCTTGACCCGATTGAGGTTCGGATAGGATTTTTTGGGTATGAAACTAACCAGTGACGGCTGAAAGCTGTCTTAGCTGTAGAACTCACAGATACCTTCGTTTTGACTGGTTATGGCTCCCGTAACTCTAAAGGAGCCAAGAGTTGTGGCCCTCCGAAGAATCGATATCCACAGGGTGCAACATCTACGGTGCAAGGTGCAACATCCGTCCAAAATGACGAAACAGTGCCGTCCGACCTTTAGAAATGAGTGCATGGATTTGAAACATTGACCATGGTGCACCACTCTCCAGCGATGGTAAATCATAGACCAGCCACGGGGATCCCGTTTTACAGAAAAAATCAACGTGACGAAAAAACGAAGGGTAAAAAACTTCCTTGACCCGATTGAGGTTCGGATAGGATTTTTTGGGTATGAAATTAACCAGTGACGGCTGAAAGCCATTGTAGCTGTAGAAATCACAGATACCTTCGTTTTGACTGGTTATGGCTCCCGTAGCTCTAAACGAGCCAAGAGTTATGGCCCTCCGAATAATCGATATCCATAGGGTGCAACATCTACGGTGCAAGGTGCAACATCCGTCCAAAATGACGAAACAGTGCCGTACGACCTTTAGAAATGGATGCGTGGATTTGAAACTGTGCAGTACCATTGTGAACCACTCTCCAGCGATGGTAACTCATAGACCAGCCACGGGGATCCCATTTTACAGAAAAAATCCACGTGACGAAAAAACGAAGGGTATAAAACTCCCATGACCCGATTGAGGTTCGGATAGGATTTTTTGGGTATGAAACTAACCAGTGATGGCTAAAAGCCGTCATAGATATAGAACTCACAGATACGTTCGTTTTGACTGGTTATGGCTCCCGTAACTCTAAACGAGCCAAGAGTTATGGCCCTCCGAAGAATCGATTTCCACAGGGTGCAACATCTGCGGTGCAAGGTGCAACATCCGCCCAAAATGACGAAACAGTGTCGTACGACCTTTAGAAATGTGTGCACGGATTCGAAACATTGCAGTACCATGGTGCACCACTCTCCAGCGATGGTAAATCATAGACCATCCACGGGGATCCCGTTTTATAGAAAAAATCCACGTGACGAAAAAACGAAGGGTAAAAAACTTCCATGACCCAATTGAGGTTCGGATAGGATTTTTTGGGTATGAAACTAACCAGTGACGGCTGAAAGCTGTCATAGCTATAGAACTCACAAATACCTTCGTTTTGACTGGTTATGGCTCCCGTAACTCTAAACGAGCCAAGAGTTATGGCCCTCCGAAGAATTGATTTCCACAGTGTGCAACATCTGCGGTGCAAGGTGCAACATCCGTCCAAAATGACGAGACAGTGTCGTACGACCTTTAGAAATGGGTGCATGGATTTGAAACGGTGCAGTACCATGGTGAACCACTCTCCAGCGATGGTAACTCATAGACCAGCCACGGGGATCCCGTTTTACAGAAAAAATCCACGTGACGAAAAAACGAAGGGTAAAAAACTTCCATGACCTGATTGAGGTTCGGATAGGATTTTTTGGGTATGAAACTAACCAGTGACGACTAAAAGCCGTCATAGCTGTAGAACTCACAGATACCTTCGTTTTGTCTGGTTATGGCTCCCGTAACTCTAAACGAGCCAAGAGTTATGGCCCTCCGAAGAATCGATTTCCACAGGGTGCAACATCTGCGGTGCAAGGTGCAACATCCGTCCAAAATGACGAAACAGTGCCGTACAACCTTTGGAAAGGTGTGCATGGATTTGAAACATTGCAGTACCATGGTGCACCACTCTCCAGCGATGGTAAATCATAGACCAGCCACGGGGATCCCGTTTTACAGAAAAAAATCACGTGACGAAAAACGAAGGGTAAAAAACTTACTTGACCCGATTGAGGTTCGGATAGGATTTTTTGGGTATGAAACTAACCAGTGACGGCTGAAAGCTGTCATAGCTGTAGAACTCACAGATACCTTCGTTTTGACTGGTTTTAGCTCCCGTAACTCTAAACGAGTCAAGAGTTATGGCCCTCCGAAGAATCATTATCCACAGGATGCAACATCTACGGTGCAAGGTGCAACATCCGTCCAAAATGACGAAACAGTGCCGTACGACCTTTAGAAATGAGTGCATGGATTTGAAACATTGCAGTACCATGGTGCACCACTCTCCATCGATGGTAAATCATAGACCAGCCACGGGGATCCCTTTTTATAGAAAAAATACACATGACGAAAAAACGAAGGGTAAAAAACTTCCTTGACCCGATTGAGGTTCGGATAGGATTTTTTGGGTATGAAACTAACCAGTGACGGCTGAAAGTCATCATAGCTGTAGAAATCACAGATACCTTCGTTTTGACTGGTTATGGCTCCCGTAGCTCTAAACGAGCCAAGAGTTATGGCCCTCCGAATAATCGATATCCATAGGGTGCAACATCTACGGTGCAAGGTGCAACATCCGTCACAAATGACGAAACCGTGCCGTACGACCTTTAGAAATGGGTGCATGGATTTGAAACGGTGCAGTACCATGGTGCACCACTCTCCAGCGATGGTAAACCATTGACCAGCCACGGGGATCCCGTTTTACAGAAAAAATCCACGTGACGACAAAACGAAGGGTAAAAAACTTCCATGACCCGATTGAGGTTCGTATAGTATTTTTTGGGTATGAAAGTAACCAGTGACTGCTGAAAGCTGTCATAGCTGCAAAACTCACAGGTACCTTCATTTCGACTGGTGATGGCTCCCGTAACTCTAAACGAGCCAAGAGTTATGGCCCTCCGAAGAATCGATATCCACAGGGTGCAACATCTACGGTGCAAGGTGCAACATCCGTCCAAAATGACGAAACAATGCCGCACGACCTTTAGAAATGAGTGCATGGATTTGAAACATTGCAGTGCCGTGTGCACCACTCTCCAGCGATGGTAAATCATAGACCAGCCACGGGGATCCCGTTTTACAGAAAAAATCCACGTGACGAAAAAACGAAGGGTAAAAAACTTCCTTGACCCGATTGAGGTTCGGATAGGATTTTTTGGGTATGAAACTAACCAGTGACGGCTGAAAGCTGTCTTAGCTGTAGAACTCACAGATACCTTCGTTTTGACTGGTTATGGCTCCCGTAACTCTAAAGGAGCCAAGAGTTGTGGCCCTCCGAAGAATCGATATCCACAGGGTGCAACATCTACGGTGCAAGGTGCAACATCCGTCCAAAATGACGAAACAGTGCCGTCCGACCTTTAGAAATGAGTGCATGGATTTGAAACATTGACCATGGTGCACCACTCTCCAGCGATGGTAAATCATAGACCAGCCACGGGGATCCCGTTTTACAGAAAAAATCAACGTGACGAAAAAACGAAGGGTAAAAAACTTCCTTGACCCGATTGAGGTTCGGATAGGATTTTTTGGGTATGAAATTAACCAGTGACGGCTGAAAGCCATTGTAGCTGTAGAAATCACAGATACCTTCGTTTTGACTGGTTATGGCTCCCGTAGCTCTAAACGAGCCAAGAGTTATGGCCCTCCGAATAATCGATATCCATAGGGTGCAACATCTACGGTGCAAGGTGCAACATCCGTCCAAAATGACGAAACAGTGCCGTACGACCTTTAGAAATGGATGCGTGGATTTGAAACTGTGCAGTACCATTGTGAACCACTCTCCAGCGATGGTAACTCATAGACCAGCCACGGGGATCCCATTTTACAGAAAAAATCCACGTGACGAAAAAACGAAGGGTATAAAACTCCCATGACCCGATTGAGGTTCGGATAGGATTTTTTGGGTATGAAACTAACCAGTGATGGCTAAAAGCCGTCATAGATATAGAACTCACAGATACGTTCGTTTTGACTGGTTATGGCTCCCGTAACTCTAAACGAGCCAAGAGTTATGGCCCTCCGAAGAATCGATTTCCACAGGGTGCAACATCTGCGGTGCAAGGTGCAACATCCGCCCAAAATGACGAAACAGTGTCGTACGACCTTTAGAAATGTGTGCACGGATTCGAAACATTGCAGTACCATGGTGCACCACTCTCTAGCGATGGTAAATCATAGACCAGCCACGGGGATCCCCTTTTACAGAAAAATCCACGTGACGAAAAAACGAAGGGTAAAAAACTTACTTGACCCGATTGAGGTTCGGATAGGATTTTTTGGGTACGAAAGTAACCAGTGACTGCTGAAAGTTATCATAGCTGCAGAACTCAAAGATACCTTCGTTTTGACTGGTTATGGCTCCCGTAACTCTAAAGGAGCCAAGATTTATGGCCCTCCGAAGAATCGATATCCACAGGGTGCAACATCTACGGTGCAAGGTGCAACATCCGTCCAAAATGACGAAACAGTGCCGTACGACCTTTAGAAATGAGTCCATGGATTTGAAACATTGCAGTACCATGGTGCACCACTCTCCAGCGATGGTAAATCATAGACCAGCCACGGGGATCCCGTTTTACAGAAAAAATCAACGTGACAAAAAAACGAAGGGTAAAAAACTTCCTTGACCCGATTGAGGTTCGGATAGGATTTTTTGGGTATGAAACTAACCAGTGACGGCTGAAAGCGGCCATAGCTGTAGAACTCACAGATACCTTCGTTTTGACTGATTATGGCTCCCGTAACTCTAAATGAGCCAAGAGTTATGGCCCTCCGAATAATCGATATCCACTGGGTGCAACATCTACGGTGCAAGGTGCAACATCCGTCCAAAATGACGAAACCGTGCCGTACGACCTTTAGAAATGAGTGCATGGATTTGAAATGGTGCAGTACCATGGTGCACCACTCTCCAGCAATGGTAACTCATAGACCAGCCACGGGGATCCCGTTTTACAGAAAAAATCCACGTGACGAAAAAACGAAGGGTAAAAAACTTCCATGACCCGATTGAGGTTCGGATAGTATTTTTTGGGTATGAAACTAACCAGTGACGGCTGAAAGCCGTCACAGCTGTAGAACTCACAGATACCTTCGTTTTGACTGGTTATGGCTCCCGTAACTCTAAACGAGCCAAGAGTTATGGCCCTCCGAAGAATCGATTTCCACAGGTTGCAACATCGGCGGTGCAAGGTGCAACATCCGTCCAAAATGACGAAACAGTGCCGTATGACCTTTAGAAACGAGTGCGTGGATTTGAAACATTGCAGTACCATGGTGGACCACTCTCCAGCGATGGTAAATCATAGACCAGCCACAGGGATCCCGTTTTACAGAAAAAATCTACGAGACGAAAAAACGAAGGGTTAAAAACTTACTTGACACGATTGAGGTTCGGATAGGCTTTTTTGGGTATGAAACTAACTAGTGACGGCTGAAAGCGGTCGTAGCCGTAGAACTCACAAATACCTTCGTTTTGACTGGTTATGGCTCCCGTAACTCTAAAGGAGCCAAGAGTTATGGCCCTCCGAAGAATCGATATCCACTAGGTGCAACATCTACGGTGCAAGGTGCAGCATCCGTCCAAAATGACGAAACAGTGCCATACGACCTTTAGAAATTAGTGCATGGATTTGAAACATTGCAGTACCATGGTGCACCACTCTCCAGCGATGGTAAATCATAGACCAGCCACGGGGATCCCGTTTTACAGAAAAAATCAACGTGACGAAAAAACGAAGGGTAAAAAACTTTCTTGACCCGATTGAGGTTCGGATAGGATTTTTTGGATATGAAACTAATCAGTGATGGCTGAAAGCCATCATAGCTGTAGAAATCACAAATACCTTCGTTTTGACCGGTTATGGCTTCCGTAGCTCTAAACGAGCCAAGAGTTATGGCCCTCCGAATAATCGATATCCACAGGGTGCAACATCTACGGTGCAAGGTGCAACATCCGTCCAAAATGACGAAACAGTGCCGTACGACCTTTATAAATGGGTGCATGGATTTGAAACGGTGCAGTACCAGGTTGAACCACTCTCCAACGATGGTAACTCATAGACCAGCCACGGGGATCCCATTTTACAGAAAAAATCCACGTGACGAAAAAACGAAGGGTAAAAAACTTCCATGACCCGATTGAGGTTCGGATAGGATTTTTTGGGTATGAAACTAACCAGTGACGGATGAAAGCCGTCATAGCTGTAGAACTCACAGATACCTTCGTTTTGACTATTTATGGCTCCCGTAAATCTAAACGAGCCAAGAGTTATGGCCCTTCGAATAATCGATATCCATAGGGTGCAACATCTGTGGTGCAAGGTGCAACATCCGTCCAAAATGACGAAACTGTGCCGTACGACCTTTAGAAATGGGTGCATGGATTTGAAACGGTGTAGTACCATGGTGCACCACTCTCTAGTGATGGTATATCATAGACCAGCCACGGGGATCCCGTTTTACAGAAAAAATCCACGTGATGAAAAAACGAAGGGTAAAAAGCTTACTTGACCCGATTGAGGTTAGGATAGGATTTCTTGGGTATGAAACTAACCAATGACTGCTGAAAGCTGTCATAGCTGTAGAACTCACAGTTACCTTCGTTTTGACTGGTTATGGCTCCCATAACTCTAAACGAGCCAAGAGTTATGGCCCTCCGAAGGATCGATGTCCACAGGGTGCAACATCTACGGTGCAAGGTGCAACATCCGTCCAAAATGACGAAACAGTGTCGTACGACCTTTAGAAATGAGTGCATGGATTTGAAACATTGTCGTACCATGGTGCACCACTCTCCAATGATGGTAAATCACAGACCAGCCACGGGGTTCCCGTTTTTACAGAAAAAATCCACGTGACGAAAAAACGAAGGGTAAAAAACTTCCTTGACCCGATTGAGGTTCGGATAGGCTTTTTTGGGTATGAAACTAACCAGTGACTGCTGAAAGCTGTCATAGCTGTAGAACTCACAGATACCTTCGTTTTGACTGGTTATGGCTCCGGTAGCTCTAAACGAGCCAAGAGTTATGGCCCTCCGAATAATCGATATCCACAGGGTGCAACATCTTCGGTGCAAGGTGCAACATCCATCCAAAGTGAGGAAACAGTGCCATACAACCTTTAGAAATGGGTGCATGGATTTAAAACGGTGCTGTACCATGGCGAACCACTCTCCAGCGATGGTAACTCATAGACCAGCCACGGGGATCCCGTTTTACAGAAAAAATCCACGTGACGAAAAAACGAAGGGTAAAAAACTTACTTGACCCGATTGAGGTTCAGATAGGATTTTTTGGGTATGAAACTAACCAGTGACGGCTGAAAGCGGTCATACCTGTAGAACTCACAGATAACTTCGTTTTGACTGGTTATGACTCCCGTAACTCTAAACGAGCCAAGAGTTATGGCCCTTCGAAGAATCGATATCCACAATGTGCAACATCTACGGTGCAAGGTGCAAAATCCGTCCAAAATGACGAAACAGTGTCGTACGACCTTTAGAAATGAGTGCATGGATTTGAAACATTGCAGTACCATGGTGCACCACTCTCCAGCGATGGTAAATCATAGACCAGCCACGGGGATCCCGTTTTACAGAAAAAATCCACGTGACGAAAAAACGAAGGGTAAAAAACTTCCTTGACCCGATTGAGGTTCGGATAGGATTTTTTGGGTATGAAACTAACCAGTCACGGCTGAAAGCCCTCATAGCTGTAGAAATCACAGATACCTTCGTTTTAACTGGTTATGGCTCCCGTAGGTCTAAACGAGCCAAGAGTTATGGACCTCCGAATAATCGATATCCATAGGGTGCAACATCTACGGTGCAAGGTGCAACATCCGTCAAAAATGACGAAACCGTGCCGTACGACCTTTAGAAACGGATGCATGGATTTGAAACGGTGCAGTACCATGGTGCACCACTCTCCTCCGATGGTAAATCATTGACCAGCCACGGGGATCCCGTTTTTACAGAAAAAATCCACGTGACGAAAAAACAAAGGGTAAAAAACTTCCATGACCCGATTGAGGTTCGGATAGGCTTTTTTGGGTATGAAAGTAACCAGTGACTACTGAAAGCTGTCTTAGCTGTAGAACTCACAGATACCTTCGTTTTGACTGGTTATGGCTCCCGTAGCTCTAAAGGAGCCAAGAGTTATGGCACTCCAAAGAATCGATATCCACAGGGTGCAACATCTTCGGTGCAAAGTGCAACATCCGTCCAAAATGACGAAACAGTGCCGTACGACCTTTAGAAATGAGTGCATGGATTTGAAACATTGCAGTACCATGGTGCACCACTCTCCAACGATGGTAAATCATAGACCAGCCACGGGGATCCCGTTTTACAGAAAAAATCCACGTGACGAAAAAACTAAGGGTAAAAAACTTCCTTGACCCGATTGATGTTCGGATAGGATTTTTTGGGTATGAAACTAACCAATGACGGCTGAAAGCTATCATAGCTGTAGAACTCACAGATGTCTCCGTTTTGACAGGTTATGGCTCCCGTACCTCTAAACGAGCCAAGAGTTTTGGCCCTCCGAATAATCGATATCCACAGGGTGCAACATCTACGGTGCAAGGTGCAACATCCGTCCAAAATGATGAAACCGTGCCGTACGACCTTTAGAAATGGGTGCATGGATTTGAAACGGTGCAGTACCATGGTGCACCACTCTCCAGCGATGGTAAATCATTGACCAGCCACGGGGATCCCGTTTTACAGAAGAAATCCACGTGACGAAAAAACGAAGGGTAAAAAACTTCCATGACCCGATTGAGGTTCGGATAGGATTTTTTGGGTATGAAACTAACCAGTGACGGCTGAATGCTATCATAGCTGTAGAACTCACAGATGTCTCCGTTTTGACAGGTTATGGCTCCCGTACCTCTAAACGAGCCAAGAGTTTTGGCCCTCCGAATAATCGATATCCACAGGGTGCAACATCTACGGTGCAAGGTGCAACATCCGTCCAAAATGATGAAACCGTGCCGTACGACCTTTAGAAATGGATGCATGGATTTGAAACGGTGCAGTACCATGGTGCACCACTCTCCAGCGATGGTAAATCATTGACCAGCCACGGGGATCCCGTTTTACAGAAGAAATCCACGTGACGAAAAAACGAAGGGTAAAAAACTTCCATGACCCGATTGAGGTTCGGATAGGATTTTTTGGGTATGAAACTAACCAGTGACGGCTGAAAGCTGTCTGAGCTGTAGAACTCACAGATACCTTCGTTTTGACTGGTTATAGCTCCCGTAGCTCTAAAGGAGCCAAGAGTTATGGCCCTCCGAAGAATCGATATCCACAGATTGCAACATCTACGGTGCAAGGTGCAACATCCGTCCAAAATGACGAAACAGTGCCGTACGACCTTTAGAAACGAGTGCATGGATTTGAAACATTGCAGTCCCATGGTGCACCACTCTCCAGCGATGGTAAATCATAGACAAGCCACGGGGATCCCGTTTTACAGAAAAAATCCACGTGACGAAAAAACGAAGGGTAAAAAACTTCCATGACCCGATTGAGGTTCGGATAGGATTTTTTGGGTATGAAACTAACCAGTGATGGCTGAAAGCTGTCATAGCTGTAGAACTCACAGATACCTTCGTTTTGACTGGTTATGGCTCCCGTTACTCTAAAGGAGCCAAGAGTTATGGCCCTCCGAAGAATCGATATCCACAGGGTGCAACATCTACGGTGCAAGGTGCAACATCCGTCCAAAATGACGAAACCGTGCCGTACGTCCTTTAGAAATGGGTGCATGGATTTGAAACATTGCAGTACCATGGTGCACCACTCTCCAGCGATGGTAAATCATAGACCAGCCACGGGGATCCCGTTTTACGGAAGAAATCCACGTGACGAAAAAACGAAGGGTAAAAAACTTCCATGACCCGATTGAGGTTCGGATAGGATTTTTTGGGTATGAAACTAACCAGTGACAACTGAAAGCTGTCATAGCTGTAGAACTCACAGATACCTTAGTTTTGACTTGTTATGGCTTTCGTAACTCTAAAGGAGCCAAGAGTTATGGCCCTCCGAAGAATCGATATCCACCGGGTGCAACATCTACGGTGCAAGGTGCAACATCCGTCCAAAATGACGAAACAGTGTCGTTCGACCTTTAGAAATGAGTGCATGGATTTGAAACATTGCAGTACCATGGTGCACCACTCTCCAGCAATGGTAAATCACAGACCAGCCACGGAGATCCCGTTTTACAGAAAAAATCCACGTGACGAAAAAACAAAGGGTAAAAAACTTCCTTGACCCGATTG
Organism: Allium cepa; assembly: GCA_030765085.1. Taxonomy (NCBI): domain Eukaryota; kingdom Viridiplantae; phylum Streptophyta; class Magnoliopsida; order Asparagales; family Amaryllidaceae; genus Allium; species Allium cepa. The sequence continues at coordinate 26,133,591 of CM060943.1, read as the reverse complement.
AGGTTCGGATAGGATTTTTTGGGTATGAAACTAACCAGTCACGGCTGAAAGCCCTCATAGCTGTAGAAATCACCGATACCTTCGTTTTGACGGGTTATGGCTCCCGTAGCTCTAAACGAGCCAAGAGTTATGGACCTCCGAATAATCGATATCCATAGGGTGCAACATCTACGGTGCAAGGTGCAACATCCGTCCAAAATGACGAAACCGTGCCGTACGACCTTTAGAAACGGATGCATGGATTTGAAACGGTGCAGTACCATGGTGCACCACTCTCCACCGATGGTAAATCATTGACCAGCCACGGGGATCCCGTTTTTACAGAAAAAATCCACGTGACGAAAAAACGAAGGGTAAAAAACTTCCATGACCCGATTGAGGTTCGGATAGGCTTTTTTGGGTATGAAAGTAACCAGTGACTACTGAAAGCTGTCTTAGCTGTAGAACTCACATATACCTTCGTTTTGACTGGTTATGGCTCCCGTAGCTCTAAAGGAGCCAAGAGTTATGGCACTCCAAAGAATCGATATCCACAGGGTGCAACATCTTCGGTGCAAAGTGCAACATCCGTCCAAAATGACGAAACAGTGCCGTACGACCTTTAGAAATGAGTGCATGGATTTGAGACATTGCAGTACCATGGTGCACCACTCCCCAGCGATGGTAAATCATAGACCAGCCACGGGGATCCCGTTTTATAGAAAAAATCCACGTGACGAAAAAACTAAGGGTAAAAAACTTCCTTGACCCGATTGAGGTTCGGATAGGATTTTTTGGGTATGAAACTAACCAATGACGGCTGAAAGCTGTCATAGCTGTAGAACTCACAGATACCTCCGTTTTGACTGGTTATGGCTCCCGTACCTCTAAACGAGCCAAGAGTTTTGGCCCTCCGAATAATCGATATCCACAGGGTGCAACATCTACGGTGCAAGGTGCAACATCCGACCAAAATTACGAAACCGTGCCGTACGACCATTAGAAATGGGTGCATGGATTTGAAACGGTGCAGTACCATGGTGCACCACTCTCCAGCGATGGTAAATCATTGACCAGCCACGGGGATCCCGTTTTACAGAAGAAATCCACGTGACGAAAAAACGAAGGGTAAAAAACTTCCATGACCAGATTGAGGTTCGGATAGGATTTTTTGGGTATGAAACTAACCAGTGACGGCTGAATGCTGTCATAGCTGTAGAACTCACAGATACCTTCATTTTGACTGGTCATGGCTCCCGTAACTCTAAACGAGCCAAGGGTTATGGCACTCCGAAGAATCGATATCCACAGGGTGCAACATCTACGGTGCAAGGTGCAACATCCGTCCAAAATGACGAAACCGTGCCGTACGACCTTTAGAAATGGTTACATGGATTTGAAACGGTGCAGTACCATGATGCACCTCTCTCCAACGATGGTAAATCATTGACCAGCCACAGGGATCCCGTTTTTACAGAAAAAATCCACGTGACGAAAAAACGAAGGGTAAAAAACTTCCATGACCCGATTGAGGTTCGGATATGCTTTTTTGGGTATGAAAGTAACCAGTGACTGCTGAAAGCTGTCTGAGCTATAGAACTCACAGATACCTTCTTTTTGACTAGTTATGGCTCCCGTAGCTCTAAAGGAGCCAAGAGTTATGGCCCTCCGAAGAATCGATATCCACAGGGTGCAACATCTACGGTGCAAGGTGCAACATCCGTCCAAAATGACGAAACAGTGCCGTACGACCTTTAGAAACGAGTGCATGGATTTGAAACATTGCAGTCCCATGGTGCACCACTCTCCAGCGATGGTAAATCATAGACAAGCCACGGGGACCCCGTTTTACAGAAAAAATCCACGTGACGAAAAAACGAAGGGTAAAAAACTTTCATGACCCGATTGAGGTTCGGATAGGATTTTTTGGGTATGAAACTGACCAGTGACGGCTGAAAGCGGTCATAGCTGTAGAACTCACAGATACCTTAGTTTTGACTGGTTATGGCTTCCGTAACTCTAAAGGAGCCAAGAGTTATGGCCCTCCGAAGAATCGATATCCACCGGGTGCAACATCTAAGGTGCAAGGTGCAACATCCGTCCAAAATGACGAAACAGTGTCGTACGACCTTTAGAAATGAGTGCATGGATTTGAAACATTGTAGTACCATGGTGCACCACTCTCCAGCGATGGTAAATCACAGACCAGCCACGGAGATCCCGTTTTACAGAAAAAATCCACGTGACGAAAAAACGAAGGGTAAAAAACTTCCTTGACCCGATTGAGGTTCGGATAGGATTTTTTGGGTATGAAAGTAACCAGTGACTGCTTAAAGCGGTCATAGCTGTAGAACTCACAGATACCTTCGTTTTGACTGGTTATGGCTGCCGTACCTCAAAAGGAGCCAAGAGTTATGGCCCTCCGAAGAATCGATATCCACAGGGTGCAACATCTACGGTGCAAGGTGCAACATCCGTCCAAAATGACGAAACCGTGCCGTACGACCTTTAGAAATGGGTGCATGGATTTGAAACATTGCAGTACCACTGTACACCACTCTCCAGCGATGGTAAATCATAGACCAGCCACGGGGATCCCGTTTTGCAGAAGAAATCCACGTGACGAAAAAACGAAGGGTAAAAAACTTCCATGACCCGATTGAGGTTCGGATAGGATTTTTTGCGTATTAAACTAACCAGTTGTTTGCACCAAAATTGGTCACAAACACCCAAAGTCGTGAAAGCACCCGTTTACGTACTTAAATTAATGATAATCAACACAGATCTCAGCAACAATCAATATAGAATTCAGATCTAAGTAACAAATCACAGTAATTCACGAACAACAATCACAAACACAGGATTTATAGTGGTTCGGCGTACGCGCCTACGTCCACTTTGAAGGTTTTCTCTTTATTGCTTTGCTTGATTAAATCGATTACAACGGATTACAGCTGACAATTGCTTTGAAATCTGAATACAACAGCGATTCTGATAGTTAAACTTGAATCCGGCAGAGTCTTGCGTTCAATTGCAGAAGTTGTCAGAAGATCCCCCTTTCTGAAGGCCTCAGGGTGCTATTTATAGGCGTTGGAGGCCCAGATCTTGCTGAAACTTCGTGAGACTCCTTCCGGCACGTGAGTGGGCCCACGCGACCGACCCCACCAAGTTTCGTCTCGATCTGACATCGGTTCGAAGTGATTTCGAACCCATCAAGAAATGGTCCAATCGAGCTGAAACTTGGCAGGAACAATCTTTACCTCATATGGAAGCTACTGTGAAAATTTGGTTGCATTTGGATGTTTGGTTAAGGAGATATGCTCGGTTCGAAATTAGCATTCTCGGTTTGGCTGTGTCGTTCGAACCCATGAGTTCGAACCCATGACTTCGAATCCATCAGTGGACGTGGGCTTGCAGTGACGTGGCGCGCATTTCTCGAATCGATCCTAACTTATCTCCGAATGGACCGCTTCGACTCCGTGAACTACGGCAAACACGTCATCCAAACCAATTGACTCGGTGGATTCGAAATGGGAAGTATTCCTGGTTTCGAAAGTGACCGATTCGAATCCAGGAATCCTTATGGGTTCGAACTTGATCGGTTCGAACGGGGTAACTCGATGGGTTCGAAGTGAGGATGCGAAGCCAAGTGAAGTCAGGGATTCGAAGGTAGGCCACTGTGGTGGATTCGAAGGTGATGGAGTCGAAGGCGATGGAGTCGAGGCAGGTACTAGCTGATGGGTTCGAACGTGGCTTGGGTTCGAACTTCATGGCTTCGATGGCAAGGACGTGGATGGGTTCGAACTAGGTGGGTTCGAAGGAGAGATCATGGATGGGTTCGAAAAGAATGGGTTCGAAGCAAAGACAGTGGATGGGTTCGAAATGGATGGTTTCGAACCAGACAGTGACTACTTCTCTTCACATTGAATCCATCATATCTTGAGCATACAAACTCGGATTGACTTGAAACTTGAAATGCTGGCTCCTACAACCTTTCTTGTCGTGTCCTATCAATTGTGGCCTGATCCGGACTCGGGCAAAATTCATCGATATCCATAGCAAAGTGAAGTATAACCATTCTCTGAGATGGACTGTTTCCCGCCTTCGACCAATCCTTTGGTATCACGGCTTTGCCAAAAAGCGGGATAACACTTTGCCCCCCAAAACATGCCTTGCTGTAGGAAGGTGTGTTTTGTAATGCCTTGAGTTGGATGTTCGTATCCGATTATCAACCTGCAAAGAACTCGATAGTTTCATATGGCCTCAAATGACGATCGTTCGGGATCGTGCTATTTGGGATGAAGCGCGGCCGTTCGCGGTCAAGCGCTTAACTTCAAATGACGATCGTTCGTGATCGAGTCATTCAAGGTGAAGTGCGACCGTGCGCGGTCAAGCTCGTAAATCCATGCGCCGATCGTTCGGGATCGAGTTATCTTTGGTGAAAAGTGACCGTTCAAGGTCAAGCGCTCAACTTCAAATGACGACCGTTCGTGATCGAGTCATTCGAGGTAAAGTGCGACAGTACCCGGTCAGATGCTTAAATCCATGTGTCGATCGTTCGAGATCGAGTAACCTGTGGTGAATCAGGACCGTTCGTAGTCCGTGCCGTTCGTGGAATAGGACCGTTCGCGGTCGATTGCCGTTCGTGGCAAATGATGATCGTTCGCGACCAAGTGCCGTTCAAGGCGAATGGTGACCGTTCGAGGTCGGATTTCATAATCAGTGAGCCATGACCGTTCGCGATCGATGGCGTTCGAGGCAGGAAGTGATCGTTCGCGATCGTGTGCCGTTCGAGGCGAATTTGTGACCGTTCGCGGTCGGATGTCGGACCTCAAGTGACGACCGTTCGCGATCAAGCCATTTGAGGTAAGGTGAGTTGTGACTGTTCGAAGTCGGATGCCTGTTCGAGGCGGATTGTGACCGTTCGAGGTCGGATGCCGTTCGAGGCGAATTGTGTGTGCCCGGGAGGGCTTGGTGTTATCGATGCCAGGGTCACGTTCGGGTGAGTTCCTGGATCGTTTGTATGGGCGGTTCATCGCCGTCTCAGAGCATACCTAAGGATCGTTCGCGACCCCATACATGTGTAAGCAGCTTGGTCATTCGTGAGTTATTAGAATCAAATATCTATTAAACGGATGAGTTTCAAAAACAATTGTCCAAACAAACAAAGTTCAAATGTTCAAATCAAAACGAAATGAAAGTAAAGCATGGATGTCAAAGTGTAAGTTCCCACTACGAAACGGTCGATGATCACTCAGAGCATGCCTGGAGATCGTTCGGGATCTCGCACATGTGTAAATGATTTAAATGCGGTAGTGGAAGCTTACAACCTGTTCATCGTTATCTCACTCAATTGATAACCAAACGGTGCCTTGATTCAGGGTCGCCTCTAGCCGATGTGGATGGTGGTCGCTCTGGTTCCGCCACAGGAGCTCGCCTCCTTACATATTGAAGGAGCATACCGTTCCTGATATGCCCTTCCACCTCATCCTTCAGGTGCCTACAATCGTTAGTGTTATGACCATTTAATTCATGGAATATACAGAACTTATCTGATTTCCTTTCGTCAGAGGTAGGATCCCTTCGCATTGGCCTACGATACGGAATCTGTTCTTTGGTATCCTGGTAAATTCGCTCCAGGCTCTCGTTCAACTCAGCGTAGGTGGTGAATCGCGGCTCCCTCCGTTGCCGCTTCGATCTGTCTCTGTCATTCTCAATCTTTCTTTTACCCTTATCCGAATCTTTTTTAAGAGGCTTTTCGTCTCTAAATGCAAAAACTTCTATCCCATCTCCTTCTTCTCTCTCGGCATTCGCATCTTCTAATCGTAAAAATTTTTCTGCTTCATGATAGAATTCCTCTAGATCTGTGGGTGGATCTTTAGTCAATGAATTCTTGAACTCTGTGCCATCAGCTATTTCGGACACGGCTGCCATTACCACCATGGACGGATCCGCTCTATCCACTGAAGCTGCTGCTGCATTAAATCGTGCTAGATAACTTCTCAAGGTTTCTCCGGCCTTTTGCTTTAGGGTTGCCAGAGTCATCACGTTCTTGGTTCTTGTAATATGAACCCTGAATTGCCTCATAAATCTCTCCACTAAACCATTCCATGTTCCGATGGATCTGTTCTCCAACTGTCTAAACCATAGTGCAGCGATATCTGTCAAGTACAATGGAAAGCACCGGGCCATAACCTCCTCCGATGCCCCCAGCACTTCCATATGCCTCATATATTTTGTCAGATGGACCGTGGGGTCCGTTCTCCCGTCATACATATCCAATGATGGTAGTTTGAAATCAGGTGGGTTCCTAGCTTGCCTGATTACTGAAGTAAAAGGACTTCTATTAACATCTTCCAAATCTTTGTTCACCATACCGCCTCTCAAAGCTCTCCTAACTATCTCTGCTAATCGGTCATTGTCTCCGAGATGTAATCCTTGTTCACTACTTCCAACCTGCCCCCCGAGTTCACGAGGTAACTCCGGGATCTGCCCCCTTGACTGAGCATTTGCATCTCTACTACTACCGGGTTGCGCAGATGCTCCTCTTTCTCTTTTCGAAACAAGATCAACGTTCTCCAAGGGTGTGTCTCCTAATCCAGGTGCTACGCCGGATGGTCCTGCTCCGTTCTGGACTCCATTGGCTTCCCTATTCTGTGCTCCAAGCTGTCCTATCTGTTGGAATAAACTCTGGATCATTTCCTCCTGCCTCTTCATCATAGTTTCCATCTCGTCTCTAGTGATGTATATCGATGGTTGATTTGCTCCTGAGGAAGCCTCTTGGCTTCCTTGTGGTTCGCTTCTCTCGGGCCTTGGCCTCCTACTAGATTGTCTTGCCATAATTTCTCAAACTTGAACTTTCAAACTCTCTCTGAATCTGCTGTCAATTGGTAGAACTCCTGAGTTAGCCTTCTCAGTGAAAGCACCAAAAATGTTTGCACCAAAATTGGTCACAAACACCCAAAGTCGTGAAAGCACCCGTTTACGTACTTAAATTAATGATAATCAACACAGATCTCAGCAACAATAAATATAGAATTCAGATCTAAGTAACAAATCACAGTAATTCACAAACAACAATCACAAACACAGGATTTATAGTGGTTCGGCGTACGCGCCTACGTCCACTTTGAAGGTTTTCTCTTTATTGCTTTGCTTGATTAAATCGATTAAAACGGATTACAACTGACAATTGCTTTGAAATCTGAATACAACAGCGATTCTGATAGTTAAACTTGAATCCGGCAGAGTCTTGGCGTTCAATGGCAGAAGTTGTCAGAAGATCCCCCTTTCTGAAGGCCTCAGGGTGCTATTTATAGGTGTTGGAGGCCCAGATCTTGCTGAAACTTCGTGAGACTCCTTCTGGCACGTGAGTGGGCCCACGCGACCGACCCCACCAAGTTTCGTCTCGATCTGACATCGGTTCGAAGTGATTTCGAACCCATCAAGAAATGGTCCAATCGAGCTGAAACTTGGCAGGAACAATCTTTACCTCATATGGAAGCTACTGTGAAAATTTGGTTGCATTTGGATGTGTGGTTAAGGAGATATGCTCGGTTCGAAATTAGCATTCTCGGTTTGGCTGTGTCGTTCGAACCCATGAGTTCGAACCCATGACTTCGAATCCATCAGTGCACGTGGGCTTGCAGTGACGTGGCGCGCATTTCTCGAATCGATCCTAACTTATCTCCGAATGGACCGCTTCGACTCCGTGAACTACGGCAAACACGTCATCCAAACCAATTGACTCGGTGGATTCGAAATGGGAAGTATTCCTGGTTTCGAAAGTGACCGATTCGAATCCAGGAATCCTTATGGGTTCGAACTTGATCGGTTCGAACTGGGTAACTCGATGGGTTCGAAGTGAGGATGCGAAGCCAAGTGAAGTCAGGGATTCGAAGGTAGGCCACTGTGGTGGATTCGAAGGTGATGGAGTCGAAGGCGATGGAGTCGAGGCGGGTACTAGCTGATGGGTTCGAACGTGGCTTGGGTTCGAACTTCATGGCTTCGAAGGCAAGGACGTGGATGGGTTCGAACTAGGTGGGTTCGAAGGAGAGATCATGGATGGGTTCGAAAAGAATGGGTCCGAAGCAAAGACAGTGGATGGGTTCGAAATGGATGGTTTCGAACCAGACAAGGACTACTTCTCTTCACATTGAATCCATCATATCTTGAGCATACGAACTCGGATTGACTTGAAACTTGAAATGATGGCTCCTACAACCTTTCTTGTCGTGTACTATCAATTGTGGCCTGATCCGGACTCGGGCAAAATTCATCGATATCCATAGCAAAGTGAAGTATAACCATTCTCTGAGATGGACTGTTTCCCGTCTTCGACCAATCCTTTGGTATCACGGCTTTGCCAAAAAGCGGGATAACACCAGTGACGGCTGAAAGCTGTCACAGCTGTAGAACTCACAGAGACCTTCGTTTCGATAGGTTATGGGTCCCGTAACTCTAAACGAGCCAAGAGTTATGGCCCTTCGAATAATCGATATCCAAAGGGTGCAACATCTGCGGTGCAAGGTGCAACATCCGTCCAAAATGACGAAATCGTGCCGTACGACCTTTAGAAATGGGTGCATGGATTTGAAACATTGCAGTACCACTGTGCACCACTCTCCAGCGATGGTAAATCATAGACCAGCCACGGGGATCCCGATTTACAGAAGAAATCCACGTGACGAAAAAACGAAGGGTAAAAAACTTGCATGACCCGATTGAGGTTTGGATAGGATTTTTTGGGTATGAAACTAACCAGTGACGGCTGAATGCTGTCATAGCTGTAGATTTCACAGATACCTTCGTTTTGACTGGTCATGGCTCCCGTAACTCTAAACGGGCCAAGAGTTATGGCACTCTGAAGAATCGATATCCACAGGGTGCAACATCTACGGTGCAAGGTGCAACATCCGTCCAAAATGACGAAACCGTGCCGTACGACCATTAGAAATAGATGCATGGATTTGAAACGGTGCAGTATCATGGTGCACCACTCTCCAGCGATGGTAAATCATTGACCAGCCACAGGGATCCCGTTTTTACAGAAAAAATCCACGTGACGAAAAAACGAAGGGTAAAAAACTTCCATGACCCGATTGAGGTTCGGATAGGCTTTTTTGGGTATGAAAGTAACCAGTGACTGCTGAAAGCCGTCTGAGCTGTAGAACTCACAAATACCTTCGTTTTGACTGGTTATGGCTCCCGTAGCTCTAAAGGAGCCAAGAGTTATGGCCCTCCGAAGAATCGATATCCACAGGGTGCAACATCTACGGTGCAAGGTGCAACATCCGTCCAAAACGACGAAACAGTGCCGTACAACCTTTAGAAATGAGTGCATGGATTTGAAACATTGCAGTACCATGGTGCACCACTCTCCAGCGACGGTAAATCACAGACCAGCCACGGAGATCCCGTTTTACAGAAAAAATCCACGTGACGAAAAAATGAAGGGTAAAAAACTTCCTTGACCCGATTGAGGTTCGGATAGGATTTTTTGGGTATGAAAGTAACCAGTGACTGCTAAAAGCGGTCATAGCTGTAGAACTCACAGATACCTTCATTTTGACTGGTTATGGCTCCCGTACCTCTAAAGGAGCCAAGAGTTATGGCCCCCCGAAGAATCGATATCCACAGGGTGCAACATCTACGGTGCAAGGTGCAACATCCGTCCAAAATGACGAAACCGTGCCGTACGACCTTTAGAAATGGGTGCATGGATTTGAAACATTGCAGTAGCACTGTACACCACTCTCCAGCGATGGTAAATCATAGACCAGCCATGGGGATCCCGTTTTACAGAAGAAATCCACGTGATGAAAAAACGAAGGGTAAAAAACTTCCATGACCCGATTGAGGTTCGGATAGGATTTTTTGCGTATTAAACTAACCAGTGACGGCTGAAAGCCGTCATAGCTGTAGAACTCACAGAGACCTTCGTTTCGATAGGTTATGGGTCCAGTTACTCTAAACGAGCCAAGAGTTATGGCCCTTCGAATAATCGATATCCAAAGGGTGCAACATCTGCGGTGCATGGTGCAACATCCGTCCAAAATGACGAAATCGTGTCGTACGACCTTTAGAAATGGGTGCATGGATTTGAAACATTGCAGTACCACTGTGCACCACTCTCCAGCGATGGTAAATCATAGACCAGCCACGGGGATCCCGTTTTACAGAAGAAATCCACGTGACGAAAAAACGAAGGGTAAAAAACTTCCATGACCCAATTGAGGTTCGGATAGGATTTTTTGGGTATGAAACTAACCAGTGACGGCTAAAAGCCATCATAGCTGTAGAACTTACAGATACCTTCGTTTCGATAGGTTATGGGTCCCGTAACTCTAAACGAGCCAAGAGTTATGGCCCTCCGAATAATCGATATCCAAAGGGTGCAACATCTGCGGTGCAAGGTGCAACATCCGTCCAAAATGACGAAACTGTGCCGTACGACCTTTAGAAACGAGTGCATGGATTTGAAACATTGCAGTCCCATGGTGCACCACTCTCCATCGATGGTAAATCATAGACATGCCACGGGGATCCCGTTTTACAGAAAAAATCCACGTGACGAAAAAACGAAGGGTAAAAAACTTCCATGACCCGATTGAGGTTCGGATAGGATTTTTTGGGCATGAAACTAACCAGTGACGGCTCAAAGCTGTCATAGCTGTAGAACTCACAGATATCTTCGTTTCGACTGGTTATGGCTCCCGTAACTCTAAAGGAGCCAAGAGTTATGGCCCTCCGAAGAATCGATATCCACAGGGTGCAACATCTACGGTGCAAGGTGCAACATCCGTCCAAAATGACGAAACCGTGCCGTACGACCTTTAGAAATGGGTGCATGGATTTGAAACATTGCAGTACCATGGTGCACCACTCTCCAGCGATGGTAAATCATAGACCAGCCACGGGGATCCTGTTTTACAGAAGAAATCCACGTGACGAAAAAACGAAGGGTAAAAAACTTCCATGACCCGATTGAGGTTCGGATAGGATTTTTTGGGTATAAAACTAACCAGTGACAGCTGAAAGCTGTCATAGCTGTAGAACTCACAGATACCTTAGTTTTGACTGGTTATGGCTTCCGTAACTCTAAAGGAGACAAGAGTTATGGCCCTCCGAAGAATCGATATCCACCGGGTGCAACATCTACAGTGCAAGGTGCAACATCCGTGCAAAATGACGAAACAGTGTCGTACGACCTTTAGAAATGAGTGCATGGATTTGAAACATTGCAGTACCATGGTGCACCACTATCCAGCGATGGTAAATCACAGACCAGCCACAGAGATCCCGTTTTACAGAAAAAATCCACGTGACGAAAAAACGAAGGGTAAAAAACTTCCTTGACCCGATTGAGGTTCGGATAGGATTTTTTGGGTATGAAAGTAACCAGTGACTGCTGAAAGCGGTCATAGCTCTAGAACTCACAGATACCTTCATTTTGACTGGTTATGACTCCCGTACCTCTAAAGGAGCCAAGAGTTATGGCCCTCCGAAGAATCGATATCCACAGGGTGCAACATCTACGGTGCAAGGTGCAACATCCGTCCAAAATGACGAAACCGTGCCGTACGACCTTTAGAAATGGGTGCATGGATTTGAAACATTGCAGTACCACTGTACACCACTCTCCAGCGATGGTAAATCATAGACCAGCCACGGGGATCCCGTTTTACAGAAGAAATCCACGTGACGAAAAAACGAAGGGTAAAAACTTCCATGACCCGATTGAGGTTCGGATAGGATTTTTTGCGTATTAAACTAACCAGTGACGGATGAAAGTCCTCATAGCTGTAGAACTCACAGAGACCTTCGTTTTGATAGGTTATGGGTCCCGTAACTCTAAACGAGCCAAGAGTTATGGCCCTCCGAATAATCGATATCCAAAGGGTGCAACATCTGCGGTGCAAGGTGCAACATCCTTCCAAAATGTCGAAACTGTGTCGTACGACCTTTAGAAACGAGTGCATGGATTTGAAACATTGCAGTCCCATAGTGCACCACTCTCCAGCGATGGTAAATCATAGACAGGCCATGGGGATCCCGTTTTACAGAAAAAATCCACGTGACGAAAAAACGAAGGGTAAAAAACTTCCATGACCCGATTGAGGTTCGGATAGGATTTTTTGGGCATGAAACTAACCAGTGACGGCTGAAAGCTGTCATAGCTGTAGAACTCACAGATATCTTCGTTTCGACTGGTTATGGCTCCCGTAACTCTAAAGGAGCCAAGACTTATGGCCCTCCGAAGAATCGATATCCACAGGGCGCAACATCTACGGTGCAATGTGCAACATCCATCCAAAATGACGAAACCGTGCCGTACGACCTTTAGAAATGGGTGCATGGATTTGAAACATTGCAGTACCATGGTGCACCACTCTCCAGCGATGGTAAATCATAGACCAGCCACGGGGATCCCGTTTTACAGAAGAAATCCACGTGACGAAAAAACGAAGGGTAAAAAACTTCCATGACCCGATTGAGGTTCGGATAGGATTTTTTGGGTATAAAACTAACCAGTGATAGCTGAAAGCTATCATAGCTGTAGAACTCACAGATACCTTAGTTTTGACTGGTTATGGCTTCCGTAACTCTAAAGGAGACAAGAGTTATGGCCCTCCGAAGAATCGATATCCACCGGGTGCAACATCTACGGTGCAAGGTGCAACATCCGTGCAAAATGACGAAACAGTGTCGTACGACCTTTAGAAATGAGTGCATGGATTTGAAACATTGCAGTACCATGGTGCACCACTCTCCAGCGATGATAAATCACAGACCAGCCACGGAGATCCCGTTTTACAGAAAAAATCCACGTGACGAAAAAACGAAGGGTAAAAAACTTCCTTGACCCGATTGAGGTTCGGATAGGATTTTTTGGGCATGAAAGTAACCAGTGACTGCTAAAAGCGGTCATAGCTGTAGAACTCACAGATACCTTCGTTTTGACTGGTTATGGCTCCCGTACCTCTAAAGGTGCCAAAAGTTATGACCCTCCGAAGAATCGATATCCACAGGGTGCAACATTTACGGTGCAAGGTGCAACATCCGTCCAAAATGACGAAACCGTGCCGTACGACCTTTAGAAATGGATGCATGGATTTGAAACATTGCAGTACCACTGTGCACCACTCTCCAACGATGGTAAATCATAGACCAGCCAGGGGGATCCCGTTTTACAGAAGAAATCCACGTGACGAAAAAACGAAGGGTAAAAAACTTCCATGACCCGATTGAGGTTCGGATAGGATTTTTTGGGTATGAAACTAAATAGTGACGGCTGAAAGATGTCATAGCTGTAGAACTCACAGATACCTTCGTTTTGACTGGTTATGGCTCCCGTGACTCTAAAGGAACAAGAGTTATGGCCCTCCGAAGAATCGATATCCACAGGGTGCAACATCTACGGTGCAAGGTGCAACATCCGTCCAAAATGACGAAACAGTGCCGTACGACCTTTAGAAATGAGTGCATGGATTTGAAACATTGCAGTACCATGGTGCACCACTCTCCAGCGATGGTAAATCACAGACCAGCCACGGGGAACCCGCTTTACAGAAAAAATCCACGTGACGAAAAAACGAAGGGTAAAAAACTTCCTTGACCCGATTGAGGTTCGGATAGGATTTTTTGGGTATGAAACTAACCGGTGACGGCTCAAAGCTGTCATAGCTGTAGAACTCACAGATACATTCTTTTTGACAGGTTATGGCTCCCGTAACTCTAAAGGAGCCAAGAGTTATGGCCCTCCGAAGAATCGATATCCACCGGGTGCAACATCTACGGTGCAAGGTGCAACATCCGTCCAAAATGACGAAACAGTGCCTTACGACCTTTAGAAATGAGTGCATGGATTTGAAACATTGCAGTCTCATGGTGCACCACTCTCCAGCGATGGTAAATCATAGACCAGCCATGGGGATCCCGTTTTACAGAAAAAATCCACGTGACGAAAAAACGAAGGGTAAAAAACTTCCTTGACCCGATTGAGGTTCGAATAGGATTTTTTGGGTATGAAACTAACCAGTGACAGCTGAAAGCGGTCATAGCTGTAGAACACACAGATACCTTTGTTTTGACTGGTTATGGCTCCCGTAACTCTAAACGAGCCAAGAGTTATGGCCCTCCGAATAATCGATATCCATAGGGTGCAACATCTACGGTGCAAGGTGCAACATCCGTCCAAAATGACGAAACCGTGCCGTACGACCTTTAGAAATGGGTGCATGGATTCGAAACGGTGCAGTACCATGGTGCACCACACTCCAGCAATGGTAAATCATTGACCAGCCATGGGGATCCCGTTTTACAGAAAAAATCCACGTGACGAAAAAACGAAGGGTAAAAAACTTCCATGACCCGATTGAGGTTCGGATAGGCTTTTTTGGGTATGAAAGTAACCAGTGACTGCTGAAAGCTGTCATAGCTGTAGAACTCACAGATACCTTCGTTTTTACAGGTTATGGCTCCCGTAAATCTAAAGGAGCCAAGAGTTATGACCCTCCGAAGAATCGATATCCATAGGGTGCAACATCTACGGTGCAAGGTGCAAACATCTGTCCAAAATGACGAAACAGTGCCGTACGACCTTTAGAAATGAGTGCATGGATTTGAAACATTGCAGTCCCAAGGTGCATCAATCTCCAGCGATGGTAAATCATAGACCAGCCACGAGGATCCCGTTTTACAGAAAAAATCCACGTGACGAAAAAACGAAGGGTAAAAAACTTCCTTGACCCGATTGAGGTTCGGATAGGATTTTTTGGGTATGGAACTAACCAGTGACGCCTGAAAGCTGTCATGGCTATAGAACTCACAGATACCTTTCTTTTGACTAGTTATGGTTCCCGTAACTCTAAACGAGCCAAGAGTTATGGCCCTCCGAATAATCGATATCCACAGGGTGCAACATCTACGGTGCAAGGTGCAACATCCGTCCAAAATGACGAAACAGTGCCGTACGACCTTTTGAAACGAGTGCATGGATTTGAAACATTGCAGTACCATGGTGCACCACTCTCCAACGACGGTAAATCATAGACCAGCCACGGGGATCCCGTTTTACAGAAAAAATCAAAGTGACGAAAAAACGAAGGGTAAAAAACTTCCTTGACCCGATTGAGGTTCAGATACGATTTTTTGGATATTAAACTAACCAGTGACGGCTGAAAGCTTTCATAGCTGTAGAACTCACAGATACCTTCGTTTTGACTGGTTATGGCTCCCGTAAGTATAAACGAGCCAAGAGTTATGGCCCTCCGAATAATCGATATCCATAGGGTGCAACATCTACGGTGCAAGGTGCAACATCTGTCCAAAATGACGAAACCGTGCCGTACGACCTTTAGGAATAGGTGCATGAATTTGAAACGGTGCAGTACCATGGTGCACCACTCTCCAGCGATCGTAAATCATTGACCAGCCACGGGGATCCCGTTTTACAGAAAAAATCCACGTGACGAAAAAACGAAGGGTAAAAAACTTCCATGACCCGATTGAGGTTCGGATAGGTTTTTTTGGATATGAAACTAACCAGTGGCGGCTGCAAGCCGTCATAGCTGTAGAACTCACAGATACCTTTGTTTTGACTGGTTATGACTCCCGTAAGTATAAACGAGCCAAGAGTTATGGCCCTCCGAATAATCGATATCCATAGGGTGCAACATCTACGGTGCAAGGTGCAACATCTGTCCAAAACGACGAAACCGTGCCGTACGACCTTTAAAAATGGGTGCATGAATTTGAAACGGTGCAGTAACATGGTGCAACACTCTCCAGCGATCGTAAATCATTGACCAGCCACGGGGATCCCGTTTTACAGAAAAAATCCACGTGAGGAAAAAACGAAGGGTAAAAAACTTCCATGACCCGATTGAGGTTCGGATAGGGTTTTTTGGGTATGAAAGTAACCAGTGACTGCTGAAAGCTGTCATGGCTGTAGAACTCACACATACCTTCGTTTTGACTGGTTATGGCTCCCGTAACTCTAAAGGAGCCAAGAGTTATGGCCCTCCGAAGAATCGATATCCACAGGGTGCAACATCTACGGTGCAAGGTGCAACATCCGTCCAAAATGACGAAACAGTGCCGTACGACCTTTAGAAACGAGTGCATGGATTTGAAACATTGCAATCCCGTGGTGCACCACTCTCCAGCGATGGTAAATCATAGACCAGCCACGGGGATCCCATTTTACAGAAAAAATCCACGTGACGAAAAAACGAAGGGTAAAAAACTTCCATGACCCGATTGAGGTTCGGATAGGCTTTTTTGGGTATGAAAGTAACCAGTGACTGGTGAAAGCTGTCATTGCTGTAGAACTCATAGATACCTTCGTTTTGACTGGTTATGGCTCCCGTAACTCTAAAGGAGCCAAGAGTTATGGCCCTCCGAAGAATCGATATCCACAGGGTGCAACATCTACGGTGCAAGGTGCAACATCCGTCCAAAATGAGGAAACAGTGCCGTACGACCTTTAGAAATGAGTGCATGGATTTGAAACATTGCAGTACCATGGTGCACCACTCTCCAGCGATGGTAAATCATAGACCAGCTGTAACGACCCGTATTTTACGTGTCGACATATCGTAAGATAGATGCATTAGGTCGTTTGTGTTGTTTAAGTTGGCTTGAGTTGAGTCGACTATATGCTTAAGTCGTATGGAAGCTAGCTCGTGTGGTGCTTAAGTCGTGAGAGAGCTTAAGTCGAAGACGAGATAAGAGTTGGGTTGTGAGCGAGTTAGTGATATGCAGCGACCTATAGGAGTTAGGCCGTATGATAGTTTAAGTCGTTGGCCGACTTAAGGAGTTAGAAAGACCTAGGAGCTAACGGCTTAGAGGGTGGCCGACTCATAGGGTTAGCGGCTTATAGGGTTTGGCCGACTTAAGGCTTAGGCGACTTAAGGTTTGGACCGAGTTAAGGGTGTTGACGACCTAAGAGATGGCCGACTTAAGAGATGACCGACCTAATGGACATAAGATAGTGAACGACTTATAGGATAGTGGTTTAGGTCGTGGGTCGGTAAGACATTAGTCGTCTCCTTTGTTGGTGTTAAGTCGCAAGGAAGACCTATAGGGGTGAGTGAAATTAGGTCGTGGGATGACTTAGTTAGGTCGTGAGGAGGAGTTGAGTTAGGTCGGCATCTCTGTGAGAACGGTAGGTCGGCTATGCCGAGTTAGGTTAGGTCGTATGCGACCTAAGGTTGGGCTGTGTGTTGAGTCGTTGGTCAGTTGAGTCGTAAGTCGAGAGCTAGGTCCAGGCGACTTAGTGTTGAGCCGTGATTGGTTGGGCCGTGTGTGTTGAGTCACGCTGTTGTGTTAAGGGATAGGTCGCGTGGGGGCTTATGTCGCTAAGTCGCGAACGACTTAGGAGATGAGTCGGCGACGACTTAAGAGCGGCCGAGTCAGGGAGATTTCAGCTTATAAATAGAGGGGTTTGGCTCACTTTTTGGCACCGGATTTTGAAGCAACGAAGTGCTGCCATTTTGAGAGCTTGACTACATCACTTCTTCACTTCTTTTCTCCACTCCAATCTAGTGCTAACATCCATCCAAGATCGAAGAACAGGATCAAAGATTCAAGGGCCAAAGTTGAAGATCTTCATTCTTCAAAGAGAGATTTCGTCGTTTGAAGCAAGATTTTGCCGGATCAAGCCTTGTTCTTCGCTGTCCAGATCTGAAGTGGGTTTCTTTTGAAGTGTTTAGGTGATTTGGTGAGTGGTAGTTATCTCTCACACGGACCCAAAGGAGTATATTGGATCGGTGGTTTGTTTATGTGTTGAAGATAGTGATTTCGTGCATTTTTCCTAAGTCTGCATGTAGATCTATTGTCCATGATGATTTTGACACCTATTTTACCATATGATCATCTATGCAAGTTCATTCACCAAGTTGTAGAGATATTGTCCATGATTAATGCTTGTTAGATTACATGTTAGATTTGGATCCTTTATTTAAGAATTTGCCATTGTTGTTATAATTGCTTATTTAGATCTTGTTTAAATGATTGATTGTTTGGATTAATGTTTGATTTGATTGATTAGTTGATCGACTACTTGATTTGGACAAGTATGGTTGATGGTGATTCAAAAGCTAAGTGGATAGGCTCTTGAATAAGGAAAGCTGCTTGTGGCATATGAAGCGGATGTTGAAGCTCATATGTATGGATTGGATGATGTTGAGATGGGACTTTGCCATGATGCGAGGAGGCAAAACATGATATTGAGATAGGACTTTGCCATGATGCGATGAGGCAAACCATGATGTTGAGTTGAGACTTTGCTATGATGCGATAAAGCGAAGTATGATGTGATGTAGTCTTGGCGTAATCCAGGCAGGGATCATTCCAAGCATGTTGATAACTCGAGGGATGGTTCGAGTTGGTTGATAATGGGTTGCTCGAGAGGTAGCTTGGGCTAGTACGAGAGTAGTCGTCGAGGAGGATGACTAGGAGGCTTCGATCTCATCGTTGTTGAAGATTCTAGCATGCTCAAAAGCAAGAGTACATGGGGCGCCCAGAACGACTACAGGTGTGACGACCGCCCATGACTCCCGCACCAAAACAAGAGAATAGAGCGCTGAAAGGTGTGCCAGGCAGCCATGGACGATAGTCAGGGTAAAATAAAATCGCAGAATCTCTATCGTAACTCACAGCGCATGGATAAAATACAATAGAGAAATATATAGTGAAGTCTCATAACAGAAAATCATCATATAAGCATCACAGAAGTTTTATACAATCATCTCAACAAATCCATACATCAAGACCTCACTACAAGCACTCATCAAATACAGCAGCGGATACCCAGTACATATAAGAAAATAATATGCATAGCCTCCTGCTCGTCTTCGCCATCATAACGGAAAACTCTACTCTAAGCACAGCACCTGCCACCTGCTACCTAGTCTGCCCATCCCAAACATGGATGAACAGCCCAAGGTAATAAGAGGAGACATAAAACCTTGAGTCAGACAAAGTCTTAGTGAGCAGTAAATTAACAATCAAGCATACCAAAAGAGCACAAGGAAATAAAGGAATAGGAACCAAACCATCCCACTCCACCTCTTTCTACAGTGATAGCCCCCAGACACACACTAAGGAGAAGTAAGCATAACATAGCAGATAAGTAAGGTAAAGCAATAATCACTCGAGTCAAGGACGATGTTTTCCAAATACAAACCCCCAAGGCCTAAACCAAGATCAGATAAGCACCCAGAAAACACCGCTCTTGAAGCCGAATGATGATACAACCAAACATCCAAACATCCATGACTCTGGCTATCACTGTTAACCTTGCTTCGAAATCACCGTTAATTGAATGACCGACTCCTTCCTGAGCCATCTGTCAAGGGCTAATGGTAACCCCGGTTCTAGACAAAACTCCGCACACTGCCTTGTGCCTAGGACTTATCTTCTTGGCCCAGAGTACTCGACTAACTGCCTGTAGTCTTTTAGGCGTCCCTATGTACTCTTGCTTTAGGTTTGCTAGAACCTTCAATAACGATGAGATCCAAGCCTCCTTGTCATCCTTCTTGACGACTTCTTTCAACTTAGCCCAAGCTTCCTCTTGAGCAATCCATTATCAACCAACTTGAACTACCCTTCAAGTTATCAACATGCTTGGAATGATCCCTGCCTGGATTAAGCCAAGACTCACATCATACTTCGCTTCATCGTACCAAAGCAAAGTCTCAACTCAACCATACTTTGCCTTTTCGCATCCTGACAAAGTCCCATCTCGATCTCATACTTCGCCTCTTCGCATCACGGCAAAGTCCCATCATCGAATCCATCCATATGAGCTTCCACATCCGCTTCATATGCCATCGGCAGCTTTCACCATTCAAGAGCCTTTCCACTTAGCTTTTGAATCATCTTCAACCATCTTGTTCCAAATCAACTACAAGCTAACTTGGAGCAATCAAATCTAACATACATTCAAACATTCAAGCATTCAAACAAGATATATTAAGCAATATCAACTATAATGGCAATTTCGTAATTAAGTGAGCAAAAGTCCAACATATGTGAAATCATAGTTTTTAGCATAGATCTATCAAATCTAAAACATGGGTTTTGTCTCTAATACTTGTTAAATAGCTTCTATAGATAAACATCTTCAAATATGATGGATCTACATGCAGACTTAAGGAAAATGCGAGAAAACGCTAACTTTAACACATAAACATATCACCAATCCCATATACTCCTTTGGATCCGCGTGAGAGATAACTACCACTCACCAAATCACCAAAACAACCTAAAATCAATCAACTACAGATCTGGACAGCAAGGACTTGAGCTTGATCCGGAGAAATTTCACTTGAAACGGTAAAATCTAGCCTCTTCGGATGAAAATCTTCAACTTTGGATCTTCGATCTTTGATCTTGTTCTTCGATCTTCAATGGATGTTAGCACTTGATGGAAGTAGAGAAAGAAGTGAAGAAAATACTGAAGTCGAGTTTCCAAAATGGCAGCACTTCGTCGCTTCGAAATCCGGTGCCAAAAAGTGAGCCGAACCCCTCTATTTATAGGCTGGAACCTCCCTGAGTCGTCGCCCCATGAGTCGGTCCCGACTCATCATGAGTCGTCCACGACTCATCCCCTGCCGCTCCATCCTTGCCGACTCACTACACACGCGACTCAAACACTAAGCCATCCACACGACTCAACAACCCAGGCCGACTCAACACCTACCGACACAAGCGCTAACGACCTAACACTCATCACCTTAACTCCTAGCCGACACAAGAACCTGCCGACTCAAAGACCTTACGACTCAACGTAACACTGCCGCACCTCCTAAGTCGTATGACGACTCAACTATGGTGCCGACTCAACTGCATACGACTCAAGACCCCTATGCCGACTCAACATGAGTCGTTTACGACTCATTACCATGCCGACCTACTTCCTACCGACTCATCACAGCAAGAAGGTCACACGACTTAAGACACACACGACTTATCCCTACCGACCTAAGCCTTAGCCCCTTAAGTCGCTAACGACTCAACTGAGACGCGACTCAACCTATTCCTAACTCGGTCTCTATGAGTCGGTCATAACCTTATGCCGCCTAATCTCCTTGAGTCGGCTATTCCTATGACCCGGCCACCCTATGAGTCGCCCACTCAGCTAACTCGGCATCTCCACCAAGTCGACCACCACTAAGTCGGTCAACCCCTTAGGTCGGTCCAAATCCCTATCCAGTTAGCTCCTATAGCTCGGCCACTTTATGAGTCGGTCACGACTCAAGCCTATAGGTCGGACCCCTATGAGTCGGTCACGACTCATCCCTTAACTCGGAAAATCCATGGGTCGCTGCCTACCTTAACTCAGTCCATCCCCTAAGTCGTCTACGACTTATCTATGAGTCGGTCACGACTCATCACTTGCACTCGGGTCAACTTCTAAACGACTCGAGCTAGAGACATCACAAACAACACTAACAACCTGCAAATTATACGATTTATCGACACGTAAAATACGGGTCGTTACATTCTCTCCCCCTTAGGAATTTCGCCCCCGAAATTCCAAACAAACAACAGCAATCAAAGATATTCCGCATGCCTATCATCCAAAGCAATCAACAAACCATGCAACCAATTCTAGCCTAGCATGCAGAATTCTAAGACTTAGAACAAGCTACAAATTCATGAGATGTCACGACACTTTAGGGCCATACCTCGAAGAGTCCGGGATGAGCTGCCTTCATCCTCTCTTCCTCCTCCCACGTACAGTCGTTAACATCATCACTCCATTGTACCTTGAGCAACGTAATCGTCTTCCTCCTAAGCTGTTTCGTATCGGTTTCAACAATACGAAGCGGCTTACGAGGTCTCGAAACAACTGGATCAACCTCCAAGTCTTCACAGCTATCAGCGGAAACCACCATACTTGGGTCATGCACATACTTCCGTAGACAAGATACATGAAAAACATTGTGCACACCCGCCATCTTTTCCGGTAACTCCAATCTATAAGCGAGCTTTCCAATTCGCTCGATAATCGGGAATGGTCCAACAAATCTCGGAGCCAACTTTCCTTTGTTCCCGAATCTAATAACATTCTTCAATGGAGAAATCTTCACAAAAACCATATCACCTACGTCGAATTCCAAATCCTTTCGACGATTATCTGCATAACTTTTCTGACGATCTTGGGCTGCCTTCATTCGTTGTCGAATGATCTCTATACAATCCGAAGTCTGTCGAATCATTTCTGGCCCAAGCATCAGCTTTTCTCCAGTTTCCAACCAACATGTCGGAGAGTTACACGGTCTTCCATATAACGCTTCATATGGTGCCATACCAATACTCGACTGATAACTGTTATTATAAGCAAATTCCACCAAATGAAGGTGATCTTCCCATGATCCTCCGAAGTCCAAAACACAAGCTCTAAGAAGATGTTCCAAAATTCGGTTGACTCTCTCAGTCTGACCATCTGTTTGAGGGTGATAAGCTGTACTCAAACACAACTCAGTTCCCAAAACCTCCTGGAAGCTCTTCCAAAATCCACTAGTGAACAACGGATCTCGATCGCTCACTATACTCTTCGGAACACCATGGAATCGAACAATCCACTTCACATACAACTCAGCCAACTTCGATGCAGTTCTAGTCGATCGAACAGGAATGAACCTTCCACTCTTGGTCAAACGATCTACAATAACCCAAATCCCTTCATTCCCTGTCCTAGTTCTAGGTAGACCATCGATAAAATCCATCGACACTTGCTCCCACTTCCACGTAGGAACCTCTAATGGCTGAAGTAATCCACTGGGCTTCTTCTGCTCAGCTTTCACCAACTGGCAGTTCATACATTTGGAAATAAAATTTCCAACATCTTTCTTCATACCTTCCCAGTAGTAAGCTCTCTTCATATCCCGATACATCTTATTTCCACCTGGATGAATTGTCAACTTCGAGTGATGACTTTCCCTCAGAACTTCATCTCTCAATCCATCAATATCGGGAACAACCAATCGTCCTTGCTTTCGAAGCCAACCCTCTCGATCGACCTCGAATCCCTTATCCTTCTCTGGTTCCAATTCAGATTCCAAATCACGGATAATCTTGACAAGCTTATCATCTTTCTTTTGGCTCTCGCCAATTCTTTCCACTAGAGTAGGCCTTATTGATAAGTTTGCCAACATCTCTGGTTCCAACTCGCATCTAGGCCTGAAATCAAATCCAGCCAAATACTCGAGACTCTTCCACTCCGAAAACATGGCTCCCAAACCTGCATGTCTTCGACTTAACGCATCAGCCACTGCGTTTCCTTTTCCCGGAGTATAGGCTATACCAAAATCATAAGATGCTAGAAACTCTAACCACCGTTGCTGTCGAAGATTCAAATCCTTTTGGGAAAACAGATACTTCAACGACTTATGATCTGTAAACAACTCGAATCTAACTCCCAATAGGTAATGTCTCCACATCTTCAAAGCAAACACTATCGCCGCTAACTCCAAATCATGAGTCGGATAATTCCTTTCATGCGGCTTTAGTTGTCGACTAGCATACGCAACAACTTTATCCTTCTGCATTAGCACTGCTCCCAGTCCAGTGCCACATGCATCAGTGTAAACCACCATCTCCTCATTCCCACTTGGAATAGTCAAAACAGGAGCACTCGTCAGTCGCTCTTTCAGGATTACGAAAGCTTGCTCACACTTATCATCCCATCTGAACACTTGGTTCTTCTTCGTCAATCCTGTCAATGGGGCAGCTATCTTGGAAAAGTCCTTGATAAACCGACGATAATATCCTGCTAATCCAAGAAAACTTCTCACATCAGATGCATTCTTAGGTCTAACCCAATCCTGGATCGCTGCTACCTTAGCGGGATCAACCGCTATTCCACTTCCAGAGATAACATGGCCTAAGAACCTCACTTCACTCTTCCAGAAGTGACACTTCGAAAACTTAGCCTTCAGCTGATGTTTCCGTAGTATTTCCAAAACAATCCTCAAGTGCGTCTTGTGCTCTTCCTCAGTTCTGGAATAAACCAAAATATCATCCACGAACACAAGCACGAACTTATTCAACTGATCTCTGAATACTCTATTCATAAGATCCACAAAATATGCTGGCGCGTTAGTCAACCCAAACGGCATTACCAGCCACTCATAAAACCCGGATGGTGTCCTGAAAGCAGTCTTCGGCACACTATCCTTCGCCACTCTCAACTGGTGAAATCCCGTTGCCAAATCCATCTGAGAAAACACCTTAGCCTCGTGAAGCTGATCAAACAAGTCATCTATTCTCGGCAATGGATACTTGTTCTTCTTAGTCACCTTATTCAGCTCACGATAATCCACACACAACCTCAACGATCCATCCGCTTTGGTTGCGAACACAACGGGCGCACCCCATTCGGACACACTTCTCCGAATGAATCCTTTCCGTAAAAGGTCATCAACTTGCACCTTCAGCTCTTGCTGCTCCCTCGGTGCCATCCGCCTAAGAGGCATCACAACAGGTCTGGCTCCCTCAACTAGATCGATACGAAACTCGATCTCCCTATGCGGCGGCAACCCTTTGACTTCGTCAAAGACATCCTCAAATCCATTCACAATAGGCACCGATGACAGTCCTTCCCGTGGAACAACCAGCGAATACATGAAGCTCATGAAGACGCCTTCCTCATGCTTACATCGTATCACAACCTTTCGCCCTTCCACATTCCCGACTGTCACCTCCAGCCTCTCACAATCAATCCTAGCCGCATACTTCCTAAGCCAGTCCATACCCAAAATAATTCCGAACCCCGCAAAGTTCAGAACAAAGCAATCACAAACAAACGAGCAATCATGACTCGAAACAACTAGACCACGGCATATCATACACAAACATGACGAACCCCCAACTGGATTAGTCACAACCAATGGCCTATCAACAATATCCGGTTTCAAACCTAACCGGCCTACCAAATCATCACAAACAAAAGAATGCGACGCTCCAGTATCAAACAACACTCTAACTGGAACACCACAAATGGAAAGAGTACCTTGAACCACCACACTCTTCCCCTTCTCTTCAGCAGTAGGAGCTCTTGAAGATGACGGCACAGCTTCCAAAGCATAGGCCTGCACAATCTGCCTATTTTTCCTCGGCTCTGGGCAATCCTTCTTGATATGTCCCAGCTTATCACAGTTGTAACATTTTCCCGGCACCTTGGGATTCTTACAATCTTTGTAGAGATGGCCCTTCTGCTGACAGTTATAGCAAGTCAACTCACCCTTCAGCTTCTTCTGGCCATCCTTGCCCCTCTGTTGCTGCTGCTTCCTCTTCTTATTTCCACCCTGCTGTGGTTTAGATCCTTCCCTGGTTATAGCAACAACAGAACTTTCCTTAGGGAACAAACTCTCATGCCTCAAAGCTTTCTCCACCAGCTTCTCAAATGGATCGTCCAAGTGATCCACCAACTGCCTTCCAAGATAAGCATCCAGACCGGTCACAAACTTTTCATTCTTCTGGTATGGAGAATCAATATACGATCTGGCATACTTAGACAAAGCTTCGAACTCAGAAATATACTCCAGAACTGGCCTCCCTCCCTGCTTGAGCTCTACAAATCTCTTGAACAAAACAGACTTCTGAGCCGTAGAGATGAACTTGGCTTCAAATCTAACTTGGAATTGCTCCCAAGTTATCTCCTCCTCTGGTGTATCTATAGTGATAGAATTCCACCAATCCGCAGCTCTCCCTTGAAGCTGCCTCGATGCAAGCTTTCTCTTGGTTGCATCCTCAATCCCTAGATCACCAAATATCCTTCGGCAAGCATCAATCCATCTTTGGACTTCAATAGTCGACTCCGTCCCTAAGAAAGCTTTTCCTCCAAGAGAAGTATAATCCTTGCAAAGCTTGGCAAAATCCACTGGCCTTGGAGCCTGGACTTGAACTCCTACATCCACAGAAGATCCTGAAGCTGGTACCCTTCTCATGATAGAAGTCATCATTGCTTCGAACATCGCAGCATAGTCAACAGCTTCCCTAGCAGCACGGCTATCTCTCGCAGCTTGTCTCTCGCTTCGGCTCATCCTTAATATCTGTAAAAAGAATGATTAGAACACCTTAAGAAACAACTGCATAAGGAGTGCAAATCCTTCTAAGCTACTATATTATATATAGTAATCATCCATCAAAATACAATTACGTCTCTCTTACGTAGTTACATCAGCGAGCGTTGGCTAAAATCGATTAACCAAAGCTTTGATACCAAATGTGACGACCGCCCATGACTCCCGCACCAAAACAAGAGAATAGAGCGCTGAAAGGTGTGCCAGGCAGCCATGGACGATAGTCAGGGTAAAATAAAATCGCAGAATCTCTATCGTAACTCACAGCGCATGGATAAAATACAATAGAGAAATATATAGTGAAGTCTCATAACAGAAAATCATCATATAAGCATCACAGAAGTTTTATACAATCATCTCAACAAATCCATACATCAAGACCTCACTACAAGCACTCATCAAATACAGCAGCGGATACCCAGTACATATAAGAAAATAATATGCATAGCCTCCTGCTCGTCTTCGCCATCATCAACGGAAAACTCTACTCTAAGCACAGCACCTGCCACCTGCTACCTAGTCTGCCCATCCCAAACATGGATGAACAGCCCAAGGTAATAAGAGGAGACATAAAACCTTGAGTCAGACAAAGTCTTAGTGAGCAGTAAATTAACAATCAAGCATACCAAAAGAGCACAAGGAAATAAAGGAATAGGAACCAAACCATCCCACTCCACCTCTTTCTACAGTGATAGCCCCCAGACACACACTAAGGAGAAGTAAGCATAACATAGCAGATAAGTAAGGTAAAGCAATAATCACTCGAGTCAAGGACGATGTTTTCCAAATACAAACCCCCAAGGCCTAAACCAAGATCAGATAAGCACCCAGAAAACACCGCTCTTGAAGCCGAATGATGATACAACCAAACATCCAAACATCCATGACTCTGGCTATCACTGTTAACCTTGCTTCGAAATCACCGTTAATTGAATGACCGACTCCTTCCTGAGCCATCTGTCAAGGGCTAATGGTAACCTCGGTTCTAGACAAAACTCCGCACACTGCCTTGTGCCTAGGACTTATCTTCTTGGCCCAGAGTACTCGACTAACTGCCTGTAGTCTTTTAGGCGTCCCTATGTACTCTTGCTTTAGGTTTGCTAGAACCTTCAATAACGATGAGATCCAAGCCTCCTTGTCATCCTTCTTGACGACTTCTTTCAACTTAGCCCAAGCTTCCTCTTGAGCAATCCATTATCAACCAACTTGAACTACCCTTCAAGTTATCAACATGCTTGGAATGATCCCTGCCTGGATTAAGCCAAGACTCACATCATACTTCGCTTCATCGTACCAAAGCAAAGTCTCAACTCAACCATACTTTGCCTTTTCGCATCCTGACAAAGTCCCATCTCGATCTCATACTTCGCCTCTTCGCATCACGGCAAAGTCCCATCATCGAATCCATCCATATGAGCTTCCACATCCGCTTCATATGCCATCGGCAGCTTTCACCATTCAAGAGCCTTTCCACTTAGCTTTTGAATCATCTTCAACCATCTTGTTCCAAATCAACTACAAGCTAACTTGGAGCAATCAAATCTAACATACATTCAAACATTCAAGCATTCAAACAAGATATATTAAGCAATATCAACTATAATGGCAATTTCGTAATTAAGTGAGCAAAAGTCCAACATATGTGAAATCATAGTTTTTAGCATAGATCTATCAAATCTAAAACATGGGTTTTGTCTCTAATACTTGTTAAATAGCTTCTATAGATAAACATCTTCAAATATGATGGATCTACATGCAGACTTAAGGAAAATGCGAGAAAACGCTAACTTTAACACATAAACATATCACCAATCCCATATACTCCTTTGGATCCGCGTGAGAGATAACTACCACTCACCAAATCACCAAAACAACCTAAAATCAATCAACTACAGATCTGGACAGCAAGGACTTGAGCTTGATCCGGAGAAATTTCACTTGAAACGGTAAAATCTAGCCTCTTCGGATGAAAATCTTCAACTTTGGATCTTCGATCTTTGATCTTGTTCTTCGATCTTCAATGGATGTTAGCACTTGATGGAAGTAGAGAAAGAAGTGAAGAAAATACTGAAGTCGAGTTTCCATAATGGCAGCACTTCGTCGCTTCGAAATCCGGTGCCAAAAAGTGAGCCGAACCCCTCTATTTATAGGCTGGAACCTCCCTGAGTCGTCGCCCCATGAGTCGGTCCCGACTCATCATGAGTCGTCCACGACTCATCCCCTGCCGCTCCATCCTTGCCGACTCACTACACACGCGACTCAAACACTAAGCCATCCACACGACTCAACAACCCAGGCCGACTCAACACCTACCGACACAAGCGCTAACGACCTAACACTCATCACCTTAACTTCTAGCCGACACAAGAACCTGCCGACTCAAAGACCTTACGACTCAACGTAACACTGCCGCACCTCCTAAGTCGTATGACGACTCAACTATGGTGCCGACTCAACTGCATACGACTCAAGACCCCTATGCCGACTCAACATGAGTCGTTTACGACTCATTACCATGCCGACCTACTTCCTAC
Organism: Allium cepa; assembly: GCA_030765085.1. Taxonomy (NCBI): domain Eukaryota; kingdom Viridiplantae; phylum Streptophyta; class Magnoliopsida; order Asparagales; family Amaryllidaceae; genus Allium; species Allium cepa. Next base: position 26,104,979 of record CM060943.1, on the reverse strand, counting down.
CGACTCATCACAGCAAGAAGGTCACACGACTTAAGACACACACGACTTATCCCTACCGACCTAAGCCTTAGCCCCTTAAGTCGCTAACGACTCAACTGAGACGCGACTCAACCTATTCCTAACTCGGTCTCTATGAGTCGGTCATAACCTTATGCCGCCTAATCTCCTTGAGTCGGCTATTCCTATGACCCGGCCACCCTATGAGTCGCCCACTCAGCTAACTCGGCATCTCCACCAAGTCGACCACCACTAAGTCGGTCAACCCCTTAGGTCGGTCCAAATCCCTATCCAGTTAGCTCCTATAGCTCGGCCACTTTATGAGTCGGTCACGACTCAAGCCTATAGGTCGGACCCCTATGAGTCGGTCACGACTCATCCCTTAACTCGGAAAATCCATGGGTCGCTGCCTACCTTAACTCAGTCCATCCCCTAAGTCGTCTACGACTTATCTATTAGTCGGTCACGACTCATCACTTGCACTCGGGTCAACTTCTAAACGACTCGAGCTAGAGACATCACAAACAACACTAACAACCTGCAAATTCTACGATTTATCGACACGTAAAATACGGGTCGTTACAACAGGTAGGTAGTCGGGACACCCAAAAGACTACAGGCAGGTAGTCGAGTACTCTGGGCAGAGTAGATAAGTCCTAGGCACAGGTAGCGTGCGAAGTTTGTCTAGAACCGGGGTTACCATTAGCCCTTGACAGGTGGTCATCCAACTAACGGTGAAATCAAGGCAATGATAACAGTGATAGCCAGAGTCATGGATGTTTGGACGTTTGGTTGTATCATCATTCGGTCTCAAGAGCGGTGTTTTCTGGGTGCTTATCTGATCTTGGTTTAGGCCTTGGGGGTTTGTATTTGGAAAACATCGACCTTGACTCGAGTGATTATTGCTTTACTTTAATTGTCTGCCATGTTATGCTTGCTTCTCCTTAGTGTGTGTCTGGGGGCTATCACTATAGAAAGAGGTGGAGTGGGATGGTTTGGTTCCTATTCCTTTTATCCCTTATGCTCTTTTGGTATGTTTGATAGTTGATTTACTGCTCACTAAGACTTTGTCTGACTCAAGGTTTTATGTTCAACTGTTATTACCTTGGGCTGTTCATCCATGTTGGGATGGGCAGACTAGGTAGCAGGTGATAGGTGCTGTTCATTGTGATTGACGCTGATGATGACGAAGACGAGCAGGAGGCTTATGCATATTGTTTTTCTACTTTATGTACTGGGTGTTCCGCTGTTTGTATATACTCTGAGTGCTTTGTAGTGAGGCTTTTATGTATTGACTATTCTGATGTTGCATCAAACTTCTATGATGCTTATATGATGATATTCTGTTCAATGGAGCTTCACTATATTTATATTTCTCTATTGTATTTTATCCATGCGTTGTGAATTGTACGATAGAGTTTCTGTTTTATCTTACCCTGATGATCGTCCATGGTGGCCTGGCACGCCTTTCAGCGCACCATTCCCTTGTTTAGTGCAGGAGTCATGGGCGGTCGTCACACCAGCCACGGGGATCCCGTTTTACAGAAAAAATCCACGTGACGAAAAAACGAAGGGTAAAAAACTTCCTTGACCCGATTGAGGTTCGGATAGGATTTTTGGGTATGAAACTAACCAGTGACGGCTAAAAGCTTTCATAGCTGTAGAACTCACAAATACCTTCGTTTTGACTGGTTATGGCTCCCGTAACTCTAAAGGAGCCAAGAGTTATGGCCCTTCGAAGAATCGATATCCACAGGGTGCAACATCTACGGTGCAAGGTGCAACATCCGTCCAAAATAACGAAATAGTGTCGTACGACCTTTAGAAATGAGTGCATGGATTTGAAACATTGCAGTACCATGGTGCACCACTCTCCTGCGATGGTAATCATTGACCAGCCACGGGGATCCCGTTTTTACAGAAAAAATCCACGTGACGAAAAAACAAAGGGTAAAAAACTTCCATGACCCGATTGAGGTTCGGATAGGCTTTTTTGGGTATGAAAGTAACCAGTGACTGCTGAAAGCTGTCTTAGCTGTAGAACTCACAGATACCTTCGTTTTGACTGGTTATGGTTCCCGTAGCTCTAAAGGAGCCAAGATTTATGGCCCTCCGAAGAATCGATATCCACAGGGTGCAACATCCACGGTGCAAGGTGCAACATCCGTCCAAAATGACGAAACAGTGCCGTACGACCTTTAGAAATGAGTGCATGGATTTGAAACATTGCAGTCCCATGGTGCACCACTCTCCAGCGATGGTAAATCATAGACCAGCCACGTGGATCCCGTATTACAGAAAAAATCCATGTGATGAAAAAACGAAGGGTAAAAAACTTCCATGACCCGATTGAGGTTCGGATAGGCTTTTTTGGGTATGAAAGTAACCAGTGACTGCTGAAAGCTGTCATAGCTGTAAAACTCACAGATACCTTCGTTTTGACTGGTTATGGCTCCCGTAACTCTAAAGGAGCCAAGAGTTATGGCCCTCCGAAGAATCGATATCCACAGGGTGCAACATCTATGGTGCAAGGTGCAACATCCGTCCAAAATGACGAAACAGTGCCGTACGACCTTTAGAAATGAGTGCATGGATTTTAAACATTGCAGTACCATGGTGCACCACTCTCCAGCGATGGTAAATCATAGACCAGCCGAGGGGATCCCGTTTTACAGAAAAAATCAACATGACGAAAAAACGAAGGGTAAAAACTTCCTTGACCCGATTGAGGTTCGGATAGGATTTTTTGCGTATGAAACAAACCAGTGACAGCTGAAAGTGGTCATAGCTGTAGAACTCACAGATACCTTCGTTTTGACTGGTTATGGCTCCCGAACTCTAAACGAGCCAAGAGTTATGGCCCTCCGAATAATCGATATCCATAGGGTGCAACATCTACGGTGGAAGGAGCAACATCCGTCCAAAACGATGAAACCGTGCCGTACGACCTTTAGAAATGGGTGCATGGATTTGAAACGGTGCAGTACCATGGTGCACCACTCTCCAGCAATGGTAAATCATTGACCAGCCACGGGGATCCCGTTTTACATAAAAAATCAAAGTGACGAAAAAACGAAGGGTAAAAAACTTCCTTGACCCGATTGAGGTTCGGATAGGATTTTTTGGGTATGAAACTAACCAGTGACGGCTGAAAGCCGTCATAGCGTTAGAACTCACAGTTACCTTCGTTTTGACTGGTTATGGCTCCCGTAACTCTAAACGAGCCAAGAGTTATGGCCCTCCGAATAATCGATATCCAGAGGGTGCAACATCTACGGTGCAAGGTGCAACATCCGTCCAAAATGACGAAACCGTGCCGTACGACCTTTAGAAATGGATGCATGGATTTGAAACGGTGCAGTACCATGGTGCACCACTCTCCAGCGATGGTAAATCATTGACCAGCCACGGGGATCCCATTTTACAGAAAAAATCCACGTGACGAAAAAACGAAGGGTAAAAAACTTCCTTGACCCGATTGAGGTTCGGATAGGATTTTTTGGGTATGAAACTAACCAGTGACGGCTAAAAGCTGTCATAGCTATAGAACTCACAAATACCTTCGTTTTGACTGGTTATGGCTCCCGTAACTCTAAAGGAGCCAAGAGTTATGGCCCTCCGAAGAATCGATATCCACAGGGTGCAACATCTACGGTGCAAGGTGCAACATCCGTCCAAAATGACGAAACAGTGTCGTGCGACCTTTAGAAATGAGTGCATGGATTTGAAACATTGCAGTACCATGGTGCACCACTCTCAAGCGATGGTAAATCATAGACCAACCACGGGGATCCCGTTTTACACAAAAAATCCACGTGACGAGAAAACGAAGGGTAAAAACTTCGATGACCCGATTGAGGTTCGGATAGGCTTTTTTGGGTATGAAAGTAACCAGTGACTGCTGAAAGCTGTCTCAGCTGTAGAACTAACAGATACCTTCGTTTTGACTGGTTATGGCTCCCGTAGCTCTAAAGGAGCCAAGAGCTCCGAAGAATCGATATCCACAGGGTGCAACATCTACGGTGCAAGGTGCAACATCAGTCCAAAATGACGAAACAGTGCCGTACGACCTTTAGAAACGGGTGAATGGATTTGAAACATTGCAGTCCCATGGTGCACCACTCTCCATCGATGGTAAATCATAGACCAGCCACGGGGATCCCGTTTTACAGAAAAAATCCACGTGAAGAAAAAACGAAGGGTAAAAAACTTCCATGACCCGATTGAGGTTCGGATAGGATTTTTTTGGTATGGAACTAAACAGTGACGGCTGAAAGCTGTCATGGCTGAAGAACTCACAGATACCTTCGTTTTGGCTGGTTATGGCTCCCGTAACTCTAAGCGAGCCAAGACTTACGGCCCTCCGAAGAATCGATATCCACAGGGTGCAACATCTACGGTGCAAGGTGCAACATCCGTCCAAAATGACGAAACAGTGCCGTACGACCTTTACAAATGAGTGCATGGATTTGAAACATTGCAGTACCATGGTGCACCACTCTCCAGCGATGGTAAATCATAGACCAGCCACGGGGATCCCGTTTTACAGAAAAAATCAACGTGACGAAAAAATGAAGGGTAAAAAACTTCCTTGACCCGATTGAGGTTCCGATAGGATTTTTTGGGTATGAAACTAACCAGTGACAGCAAAAAGCTATCATAGATGTAGAACTCACAGATACCTTCGTTTTGACTGGTTATGGCTGCCGTAACTCTAAACGAGCCAAGAGTTATGGCCCTCCGAATAATCGATATCCACAGGGTGCAACATCTACGGTGCAAGGTGCAACATCTGTCCAAAATGACGAAACAGTGCCGTACGACCTTTAGAAATGAATGCATGGATTTGAAACATTGCAGTATAATGGTGCACCACTCTCCAGCGATGGTAAATCATAGACCAGCCACGGGGATCCCGTTTTACACAAAAAATCCATGTGACGAAAAAACGAAGGGTAAAAAACTTCCTTGATCCGATTGAGGTTCGGATAGGATTTTTTGGGTATGAAACTAACCAGTGACGGCTGAAAGCGGTCATAGCTGTAGAACTCACAGATACCTTCGTTTTGACTGGTTATGGCTCCCGTAACTATAAACGAGCCAAGAGTTATGGCCCTCCGAATAATCGATATCCACAGGGTGCAACATCTACGGTGCAAGGTGCAACATCCGTCCAAAATGACGAAACAGTGCCGTAAGACCTTTAGAAATGAGTGCATGGATTTGAAACATTGCATTACCATGGTGCACCACTCTCCAGCGATGGTAAATCATAGACCAGCCACGGGGATCCGTTTTACACAAAAAATCCATGAGACGAAAAAACGTAGGGTTGACCCAATTGAGGTTCGGATAGGATTTTTTGGGTATGAAACTAACCAGTGACGGCTGAAAGCGGTCATAGCTGTAGAACTCACAGATACCTTCGTTTTGACTGGTTATGGCTCCCGTAACTATAAACGAGCCAAGAGTTATGGCCCTCCGAAGAATCGATATCCACAGGGTGCAACATCTACGGTGCAAGGTGCAACATCCGTCCAAAATGACGAAACAATGCCGTACGACCTTTACAAATGAGTGCATGGATTTGAAACATTGCAGTACCATGGTGCACCACTCTCCAGCGATGGTAAATCATAGACCAGCCACGGGGATCCCGTTTTACAGAAAAAATCAACGTGACGAAAAAACGAAGGGTAAAAAACTTCCATGACCCGATTGAGGTTCGGATAGGCTTTTTTGGGTATGAAAGTAACCAGTGACTTCTGAAAGTTGTCATAGCTGTAGAACTCACAGATACCTTCGTTTTGACTGGTTATGGCTCCCATAACTATAAACGAGCCAAGAGTTATGGCCCTCCGAAGAATCGATATCCACAGGGTGCAACATCTACGGTGCAAGGTGCAACATCCGTCCAAAATGACGAAACAGTGCCGTACGACCTTTACAAATGAGTGCATGGATTTGAAACATTGCAGTACCATGGTGCACCACTCTCGAGCGATGGTAAATCATTGACCAGCCACGGGGATCCCGTTTTTACAGAAAAAATCCACGTGACGAAAAAACGAAGGGTAAAAAACTTCCATGACCCGATTGAGGTTCGGATAGGCTTTTTTGGGTCTGAAAGTAACCAGTGACTTCTGAAAGCTGTCATAGCTGTAGAACTCACAGATACCTTCGTTTTGACTGGTTATGGCTCCCGTAAATCTAAACGAGCCAAGACTTATGGTCCTCCGAAGAATCGATATCCACAGGGTGCAACATCTACGGTGCAAGGTGCAACATCCGTCCAAAATGACGAAACAGTGCCGTACAACCTTTACAAATGCGTGCATGGATTTGAAACATTGCAGTACCATGGTGCACCACTCTCCAGCGATGGTAAATCATTGACCAGCCACGGGGATCCCGTATTACAGAAAAAATCCACGTGACGAAAAAACGAAGGGTAAAAAACTTCCATGACCCGATTGAGGTTCGGATAGGATTTTTTGGGTATGAAACTAACCAGTGACAGCTGAAAGCAGTCATTGCTGTAGAACTCACACATACATTCGTTTTGACTGGTTATGGCTCCCGTAACTCTAAACGAGCCAAGAGTTATGGCCCTCCGAAGAATCGATTTCCACATGGGGCAACATCTGCGGTGCAAGGTGCAACATCCGTCCAAAATGACGAAACCGTGCCGTACGACCTTTAGAAATGGATGCATGGATTTGAAACAGTGCAGTTCCATGGTGCACCACTCTCCAGCGATGGTCAATCATTGACCAGCCACGGGGATCCTGTTTTTACAGAAAAAATCCACGTGACGAAAAAACGAAGGGTAAAAAACTTCCTTGACCCGATTGAGGTTCGGATAGGATTTTTTGGGTATGAAACTAGCCAGTGACGGCTAAAAGCTGTCATAGCTGTAGAACTCAAAGATACCTTCGTTTTGACAGGTTATGGCTCCCGTAACTCTAAAGGAGCCAAAAGCTATGGCCCTCCGAAGAATCGATATCCACAGGGTGCAACATCTACGGTGCAAGGTGCAACATCCTTTCAAAATGACGAAACTGTGCCGTATGACCTTTAGAAATGAGTGCATGGATTTGAAACATTGCAGTACCATGGTGCACCACTCTCCAGCGATGGTAAATCATAGACCAGCCACGGGGATCCCGTTTTACAGAAAATATCCACGTGACGAAAAAACGAAGGGTAAAAAACTTCCTTGACCCGATTGAGGTTCGGATAGGATTTTTTGGGTATGAAACTAACCAGTGACGGCCGAAAGCGGTCATAGTTGTAGAACTCACAGATACCTTCGTTTTGACTGGTTATGGCTCCCGTAAATCTAAACGGGCCAAGAGTTATGGTCCTCCGAATAATCGATATCCATAGGGTGCAACATCTACGGTGCAAGGTGCAACATCCGTCCAAAATGACGAAACCGTGCCGTACGACCTTTAGAAATGGATGCATGGATTTGAAACGGTGCAGTACCATGGTGCACCACTCTCGAGCGATGGTAAATCATTGACCAGCCACGGGGATCCCGTTTTTACAGAAAAAATCCACGTGACGAAAAAACGAAGGGTAAAAAACTTCCATGACCCGACTGAGGTTCGGATAGTCTTTTTTGGGTATGAAAGTAACTAGTGACTTCTGAAAGCTGTCATAGCTGTAGAACTCACAGATACCTTCGTTTTGACTGGTTATGGCTCCCGTAAGTCTAAACGAGCCAAGACTTATGGCCCTCCGAAGAATCGATATCCACAGGGTGCAACATCAGCAAGGTGCAACATCCGTCCAAAATGACGAAACAGTGCCGTACGACCTTTACAAATGAGTGCATGGATTTGAAACATTGCAGTACCATGGTGCACCACTCTCCAGCGATGGTAAATCATAGACCAGCCACGGGGATCCCGTTTTACAGAAAAAATCAACGTGACGAAAAAACGAAGGGTAAAAAACTTCCTTGACCCGATTGAGGTTCGGATAGGATTTTTTGGGTATGAAACTAACCAGTGACAGCTAAAAGCCATCATAGATGTAGAACTCACAGATACCTTCGTTTTGACTGGTTATGGCTGCCGTAACTCTAAACGAGCCAAGAGTTATGGCCCTCCGAATAATCGATATCCACAGGGTGCAACATCTACGGTGCAAGGTGCAACATCCATCCAAAATGACGAAACAGTGCCGTACGACCCTTAGAAATGAGTGCATGGATTTGAAACATTGCAGTCCCATGGTGCACCACTCTCCAGCGATGGTAAATCATAGACCAGCCACGGGGATCCCGTTTTATACAAAAAATCCATGTGACGAAAAAACGAAGGGTAAAAAACTTCCTTGACCCAATTGAGGTTCGGATAGGATTTTTTGGGTATGAAACTAACCAGTGACGGCTAAAAGCGGTCATAGCTGTAGAACTCACAGATACCTTCGTTTTGACTGGTTATGGCTCCCGTAACTATAAACGAGCCAAGAGTTATGGCCCTCCGAATAATCGATATCATCAGGGTGGAACATCTACGGTGCAAGGTGCAACATCCGTCCAAAATGACGAAACTGTGCCGTAAGACCTTTAGAAATGAGTACATGGATTTGAAACATTGCAATACCATGGTGCACCACTCTCCAGCGATGGTAAATCATAGACCAGCCACGGGGATCCCGTTTTACAGAAAAAATCAACGTGACGAAAAAACGAAGGGTAAAAAACTTCCATGACCCGATTGAGGTTCGGATAGGCTTTTTTGGGTATGAATGTAACCAGAGACTTCTGAAAGCTGTCATAGCTGTAGAACTCACAGATACCTTCGTTTTGACTGGTTATGGCTCCCGTAACTCTAAACGAGCCAAGATTTATGGCCCTCCGAAGAATCGATATCCACAGGGTGCAACATCTACGGTGCAAGGTGCAACATCCGTCCAACATGACGAAACAGTGTCGTACGACCTTTACAAATGAGTGCATGGATTTGAAACATTGCAGTACCATGGTGCACCACTCCCGAGCGATGGTAAATCATTGACCAGCCATGGGGATCCCGTTTTTACAGAAAAAATCCACGTGACGAAAAAACGAAGGGTAAAAAACTTCCATGACCCGATTGAGGTTCGGTTAGGCTTTTTTGGGTATGAAAGTAACCAGTGACTTCTGAAAGCTGTCATAACTGTAGAACTCACAGATACCTTCGTTTTGACTGGTTATGGCTCCCGTAACTCTAAACGAGCCAAGACTTATGCCCCTCCGAAGAATCGATATCCACAGGGTGCAACATCTACGGTGCAAGGTGCAACATCCGTCCAAAATGACGAAACAGTGCCGTACGACCTTTACAAATGAGTGCATGGATTTGAAACATTGCAGTACCATGGTGCACCACTCTCCAGCGATGGTAAATCATTGACCAGCCACGGGGATCCCGTATTACAGAAAAAATCCACGTGACGAAAAAACGAAGGGTAAAAAACTTCCATGACCCGATTGAGGTTCGGATAGGCTTTTTTGGGTATGAAAGTAACCAGTGACTTCTGAAAGCTGTCATAGCTGTAGAACTCACAGATACCTTCGTTTTGACTGGTTATGGCTCCCGTAAGTCTAAACGAGCCAAGACTTATGGCCCTCCGAAGAATCGATATCCACAGGGTGCAACATCTACGGTGCAAGGTGCAACATCCGTCCAAAATGACGAAACAGTGTCGTACGACCTTTACAAATGAGTGCATGGATTTGAAACATTGCAGTACCATGGTGCACCACTCTCGAGCGATGGTAAATCATTGACCAGCCACGTGGATCCCGTTTTTACAGAAAAAATCCACGTGACGAAAAAACGAAGGGTAAAAAACTTCCATGACCCGATTGAGGTTCGGATAGGCTTTTTTGGGTATGAAAGAAACCAGTGACTTCTGAAAGCTGTCATAGCTGTAGAACTCACAGATACCTTCGTTTTGACTGGTTATGGCTCCCTAAATCTAAACGAGCCAAGACTTATGGCCCTCCGAAGAATCGATATCCACAGGGTGCAACATATACGGTGCAAGGTGTAACCAGTGACGGCTGAAAGCGGTCATAGCTGTAGAACTCACAGATACCTTCGTTTTGACTGGTTATAGCTCCCGTAACTATAAACGAGCCAAGACTTATGGCCCTCCGAAGAATCGATATCCACAGGGTGCAACATCTACGGTGCAAGGTGCAACATCCGTCCAAAATGACGAAACAGTGCCGTAAGACCTTTAGAAATGAGTGCATGGATTTGAAACATTGCAGTACCATGGTGAACCACTCTCCAGCGATGGTAAATCATAGACCAGCCACGGGGATCCCGTTTTACAGAAAAAATCAACGTGACGAAAAAACGAAGGGTAAAAAACTTCCATGACCCGATTGAGGTTTGGATAGGCTTTTTTGGGTATGAAAGTAACCAGTGACTTCTGAAAGCCGTCATAGCTGTAGAACTCACAGATACCTTCGTTTTGACTGGTTATGGCTCCCGTAACTCTTAACGAGCCAAGACTTATGGCCCTCCGAAGAATCGATATCCACAGGGTGCAACATCTACGGTGCAAGTTGCAACATCCGTCCAAAATGACGAAACAGTGCCGTACGACCTTTACAAATGAGTGCATGGATTTGAAACATTGCAGTACCATGGTGCACCACTCTCCAGCGATGGTAAATCATAGACCAGCCACGGGGATCCCGTTTTACAGAAAAAATAAACGTGACGAAAAAACGAAGGGTAAAAAACTTCCTTGACCCGATTGAGGTTCGGATAGGATTTTTTGGGTATGAAACTAACCAGTGACAGCTAAAAGCTGTCATAGATGTAGAACTCACAGATACCTTCGTTTTGACTGGTTATGGCTGCCGTAACTCTAAACGAGCCAAGAGTTATGGCCCTCCGAATAATCGATATCCACAAGGTGCAACATCTACGGTGCAAGGTGCAACATCCGTCCAAAATGACGAAACAGTGCCGTACGACCTTTAGAAATGAGTGCATGGATTTGAAACATTGCAGTACCATGGTGCACCACTCTCCAGCAATGGTAAATCATAGACCAGCCACGGGGATCCCGTTTTACACAAAAAATCCATGTGACGAAAAAACGAAGGGTAAAAAACTTCCTTAACCAGATTGAGGTTCGGATAGGATTTTTTGGGTATGAAACTAACCAGTGACGGCTGAAAGCGGTCAAAGCCGTAGAACTCACAGATACCTTCGTTTTGACTGGTTATGGCTCCCGTAACTATAAACGAGCCAAGAGTTATGGCCCTCCGAATAATCGATATCCACATGGTGCAACATCTACGGTGCAAGGTGCAACATCCGTCCAAAATGACGAAACAGTGCCGTAAGACCTTTAGAAACGAGTGCATGGATTTGAAACATTGCATTACCATGGTGCACCACTCTCCAGCGATGGTAAATCATAGACCAGCCACAGGGATCCCGTTTTACACAAAAAATCCATCAGACGAAAAAACGAAGGGTAAAAAACTTCCTTGACCCGATTGAGGTTCGGATAGGTTTTTTTGGGTATGAAACTAACCAGTGACGGCTGAAAGCGGTCATAGCTGTAGAATTCACAGATACCTTCGTTTTGACGTGTTATGGCTCCCGTAACTATAAACGAGCCAAGAGTTATGGCCCTTCCGAATAATCGATATCCATAGGGTGCAACATCTACGGTGCAAGGTGCAACATCCGTCCAAAATGACGAAACCGTGCCGTACGACCTTTAGAAATGGGTGGATGGATTTGAAACGGTGCAGTACCATGGTGCACCACTCTCCAGCGATGGTAAATCATTGACCAGCAATGGGGATCCCGTTTTACAGAAAAAATCCACGTGACGAAAAAACGAAGGGTAAAAAACTTCCATGACCCGATTGAGGTTCGGATAGGATTTTTTGGGTATGAAACTAACCAGTGACAGCTGAAAGCGGTCATAGCTGTAGAACTCACACATACCTTCGTTTTGACTGGTTATGGCTCCCGTAACTCTAAACGAGCCAAGAGTTATGGCCCTCCGAAGAATCGATTTCCACATGGGGCAACATCTACGGTGCAAGGTGCAACAACCGTCCAAAATGACGAAACCGTGCCGTACGACCTTTAGAAATGGATGCATGGATTTGAAACAGTGCAGTTCCATGGTGCACCACTCTCCAGCGATGGTAAATCATTGACCAGCCACGGGGATCCCGTTTTTAAAGAAAATGGTCCACGTGACGAAAAAACGAAGGGTAAAAAACTTCCTTGACCCGATTGAGGTTCGGATAGGATTTTTTGGGTATGAAACTAGCCAGTGACGGCTAAAAGTAGTCATAGCTGTAGAACTCAAAGATACCTTCGTTTTGACTGGTTATGGCTCCCGTAACTCTAAAGGAGCCAAAAGCTATGGCTCTCCGAAGAATCGATATCCATAGGGTGCAACATCTACGGTGCAAGGTGCAACATCCGTCCAAAATGACGAAACAGTGCCGTATGACCTTTAGAAATGAGTGCATGGATTTGAAACATTGCAGTACCATGGTGCACCACTCTCCAGCGATGGTAAATCATAGACCAGCCATGGGGATCCCGTTTTACAGAAAAAATCCACGTGACGAAAAAACGAAGGGTAAAAAACTTCCTTGACCCGATTGAGGTTCGGATAGGATTCTTTGGGTATGAAACTAACCAGTGACGGCCGAAAGCGGTCATAGTTGTATAACTCACAGATACCTTCGTTTTGACTGGTTATGGCTCCCGTAACTCTAAACGGGCCAAGAGTTATGGCCCTCCGAATAATCGATATCCATAGGGTGCAACATCTACGGTGCAAGGTGCAACATCCGTCCAAAATGACGAAACCGTGCCGTACGACCTTTAGAAATGGATGCATGGATTTGAAACGGTGCAGTACCATGGTGCACCACTCTCGAGCGATGGTAAATCATTGACCAGCCACGGGGATCCAGTTTTTACAGAAAAAATCCACGTGACGAAAAAACGAAGGGTAAAAAACTTCCACGACCCGATTGAGGTTCGGATAGGCTTTTTTGGGTATGAAAGTAACCAGTGACTTCTGAAAGCTGTCATAGCTGTAGAAGTCACAGATACCTTCGTTTTGACTAGTTATGGCTCCCGTAACTCTAAAGGAGCCAAGAGTTATGGCCCTCTGAATAATCGATATCCATAGGGTGCAACATCTACGGTGCAAGGTGCAACATCCGTCCAAAATGACGAAACCGTGCCGTACGGCCTTTAGAAATGGTTGGATGGATTTGAAACGGTGCAGTACCATGGTGCACCACTCTCCAGCAATGGTAAATCATTGACCAGCCACGGGGATCCCGTTTTACAGAAAAAATCCACGTGACGAAAAAACGAAGGGTATGTAGGATCTAGATTAACCCTAGAGGGGGGGTGAATAGGGTTATAGCAAATTTTTGCGAATTAAACACAGAAGCAAACTGCAGAAATAAATATGCTGAAAAATAAATCACACACAGAATTTACCCAGCTTCGGCAACCCCTGCCTACTGCTGCATTCCCAGATTTCTATTAGAATTAAACAGTTTCCCGCTTACAAACACTCTAACAGACTTGCAAACCCTGCTACCGCCTATAGAGTTTTGCAAACTTGCAAACCCTGCTAACTGGACTAACTCTAACTAGACAATCTGACAACACCTAAACCCTAGGTGATAATTTTTCAAGTTTTGTTTTGAAGACAACATACAAATAAAGCAAATTATAAAAGCAAGCACTAAATTTAAAACAATTTAAATTATCTTGCCTTTATAAAAAAAACTTAACCTAAAACAAACAAAAGATTTGCGGTCACTTCCCTTTATCTTATTTCACCCGGTCCATTTTCTTTTGTTTGGGAAAAACAATGGCGGCCTCGTTCTGATTAGGGCTTCGTTCCCTTTTGTTCCAGTTAGGGCTTCGGTTTCTTCAATTGATCTGTGATTTGTTCCCCTAGCTCGCTGCTTCTCTGATTGTTGACTATTGCTAGTTTTGCAGTTGCTCGATCGAGTTCGTTGCTTGTGAATTCGGTATGTACTGTCTCCTTTTGCTTTTCTAAATTGATACTTGAACTCGATTGTTCTGTTGTCTATGATGATTTCTTGGGGTGTATTTATAGGGTTGAAACCCTAATTAACACTGTCAGATTTGATTTCTTCATGTCGTTGATTTTCCTGAATTTGTTTTGGAGTATTCCTTTCTTGATTCAATTTCGAATAATTGCTGACCATATTTGGATTCGAATTAATTAATTCGAAAATTTCTTGCTGTAGTTGTTGTCTCGGTCCTCATTTGAATTAATACTGACCATATATGAATTCGAGAAATTTGCTGCAGTGATTTCTTTCCAAATTAGAAATCTTTGACTTAATCAAAGACTTAATCAAAGGATACTAATTTGTTCTTTAACTTCGGCTTGATTTCTTCACTGCCTTGTACTTGCCACTGTCTTTCACCAGTTTACTCTATATGTGCATATATACATTTGTATGTGTGTATGCATATATTTTTTGGGTTTGTACTTGGATATGAACTGCTTCATATTATGTTGATCTTGATTTTGGAGCTGCCACTGACTTCTTTTTTGGCAAAGCCAGCGGGGTTAACTGGTCCCCTACCAGTTTATTGCAAACCAATAAAAGTTACAGATGAAGGACAAAGATAAACATAGAAAAGAAAGAACAAAACAAAACCAAACACAAAGAGCTAAAAAAAATAAAATAAAAAGGGACTTAGTCTCTTTCCCAGAGATGTAACATTTCAACTGAATAACCAGATTGACAGTTCTTTATTTGGCAAAGAATAGCATTCTTCACCTCTTGCCAAAGAGCATCACCATTTTTTCTCTGATAATTCTTTGTTGTACCTTGCCAAAGAGCTGCCACTGACTTCTTTGTTGTACCTTGAAACTGTTTTGACAATTCGAGTTTCACTTGCATATTCCATGTTGCAGTATCACTGTGTTACATTGTAGCTCCATCTTGACTTGAACTTTTTCACTGTATCAGATGCTACACTCGTTCATGTATTCAACTGTTTCACTTGAGTATGTTTCCACTGCTTCATCAAGTTGTATTCATCTCTTGTATGCTTCAAGTTGCCTTGAGTTGAACTTATCTTGGGTTTGACCTTGTCTGTGACTTTTGTGCATTGTGCTATGTTGTTGTATTTGCATTGTGTTACTGATTTTGGTCGAGACTTTGTTTGTTGCAGTTTGTCACTGTAATTGCTGTTACATTACTTCACAGTGTTGCATTTGTTCATGTAGCTCTCTGTGTTGTTTTGTCTCTGTTTGCTTGGTAGCAGCTTCCATTACTGTTGTGCCTTTGGGTTTGTGTGTTGTCTCTGACCTGAGCATGTTTACTGTGGCACTGAACTTGATCTCTGTTGTTCAGTTTGCATTGTCATATTTTAGTTGCCTTCATTTGCCATTGAGTTTTGTAGCTTGGTGTCATGTTTGTTGTTGGCATGTGCATTGTGTTTATTTGTGTCCACACGATGCTTTGAGTCTGCAACTTGTAGCTGGACTTAATTTGTGCCTTGTCCATTCTCATGTATTCATCCCTGTAGTATATGTTAGTGATACATTTTGGAGTTGGTTCATGTTGCTCTGCACTTTGATGTTGTAGTCTCTGACTTGCTTGAGTTTCACTGCCATAAGTCGTGCATGTGTGTTGCAGTTGTTTATATGCACTTCATCACTTCAGTATTGCATTGTTTTCACCTCTGGCCTGTTGTAGTTTGAATTTAGTGATGTTGCCTCTGGTTGGTGTTGTTACTGCATTCATGACCATTGTCTTGCATGTTTTTGATAAAGTGTGACCGATGCTGCACTTGGTCTTTGTTCTTCTCTGTTATGTTGCTTTGAATGAATTTGTGTTTGTTGTAGTTTGTGCACACGAGTTGGCGTGGCAGTGCACACGTATACGAATGTGACGACCGCCCATGACTCCCGCACCAAAACAAGGAAATAATGCGCTGAAAGGTGTGCAAGGCAGCCATGGACGATAGTCAGGGTAAAATAAAATCGCAGAATCTCTATCGCAACTCACAGCGCATGGATAAAATACAATAGAGAAATATATAGTGAAGCCACATAACAGAAAATCATCATATAACATCATAGTAGTTTTATACAATCATCTCAACAAATCCATACATCAAGACCTCACTACATAACACTCAATCAAACACAGCAGCGGATACCCAGTACATATAGTAAGAAATAATATGCATAGCCTCCTGCTCGTCTTCGTCATCATCAGCGGAGAACTCAAAGCACAGCACCTGCCACCTGCTACCTAGTCTGCCCATCCCAACATGGATGAACAGCCCAAGGTAATAAGAGGAGACATAAAACCTTGAGTCAGACAAAGTCTTAGTGAGCAGTAAATTAACTATCAAACATACCAAAAGAGCATAAGGAATAAAAGGAATAGGAACCAAACCATCCCACTCCACCTCTTTCTACAGTGATAGCCCCAAGACACACACTAAGGAGAAGCAAGCATAACAATATAGACAATTAAGGTAAAGCAAGAACCACTCGAGTCAAGGACGATGTTTTCCAAATACAAACCCCCAAGGCCGAAACCAAGATCAGATAAGCACCAAGAAAACACCGCTCTTGAAGCCGAATGATAATACAACCAAACATCCATGACTCTGGCTATCACTGTTATCATTGCCATGATTCCACCGTTAGTTGAATGACCATCCGTCAAGGGCTAATGGTAACCCCGGTTCTAGCCATAACTCCGCACGTCGTCGCAGCCCGTGCCTAGGAATTTTCGCAACTACCCAGAGTACTAGCACGTCGTCGCAGCCCGTGCTTGGAACGTCGTCGCAGCCCGTTCCAACGTACTCTTGCTTTGAGCATGCTAGAACCTTCAACAACGATAAGATCTCAGCCTCCTAGTCATCCTCCTCGACGACTACTTCCATACTAGCTCAAGCGCCTCTCAAGCTAACCATTATCACCAACCCGGATCGCATCACCGAGTTATCAACATAACTTTGCACGTCGTCGCAGCCCGTGCTTGGAACGTCATCGTGACCCGTCCCATTTCAACATCAAACTTTGCCTCATCGCATCACAACAAAGTCTCATCTCAATCTCATGCTTTGCCTTCTCGCATCATGGCAAAGTCCATCATCATCGAATCCATCCATATGAGCTTTCGCACCCGCTACATATGCTATAGGCAGCTTCCACCATTCAAGAGCCTTTCCACTTAGCTTTTGAATCATCTCAAACCATCTTGTTCCAAATCAACTACAAGCTAACTTGGAGCAATCAAATCTATCATACATTCACACAATCAATCATTAATACAACCAATCAAGCATTCAAACAAGATCTAACAAGCAATATCAAGTATAATGGCAATTTCGTAAATAAATGAGCAAAAGTCCAACATGCAAGATTCATAGGTTTTTAGCAAAGATCTATCGAATATAAAACATGGGTTTTGTCTCTAATACTTGTTAAATAAACTTGCATAAGTAAACATCTTTGAAAACAATGGATCTAGACTCGGATCTAAGAAAAATGCATGAAATCTCTAACTTTAACACTCAAACAAGCCACCAATCCAATATACTCCTTTGGGTCCGCGTGAGAGATAACTACCACTCACCAAATCACCCAAACACTCCAAAAACAACACGCTTCAGATCTGGACAGCGAAGATCAAGGCTTGATCCGGCAATATCTCGCTTCAATCGATGAAATCTAGCTCGAACGGATGAAGATCTTCAACTTTGGCACTTGGATCTTCGATCTCGATCTTCGATCTTGGATGGATGTTAGATCTAGATTGGAATGGAGAAAAGAAGATGAAGAAATGTTGTAGACGAGTCTTCAAAATGGCAGCACTTCGTCGCTTCAAAAACCGGTGCCAAAAAGTGAGCCGAACCCCTCTATTTATAGGCTGGAACCACCATGAGTCGTCCGCCCCTATGAGTCGTCCACGAGACACGACTCACGACTCAAGCCTTCTAACGTCTCACGCGACTCAACGGCTCATGCTTTAACACGACTCAACTGCCTGGCCTACACCCCACAACTCAAACGACTCACAAGGCTTACGACTCAACTCGTATGCGACTCAACAACCTAGTGACATACGACTCAGACCCAAGCCGACTCAACACGAACCGCCCTAAAACCCTATGCGACCTACGACTCATGGTACACGACTCATCTACAAAGCCGGCCCTATGTCCTAACGACTCAACCTGTGACGACTCACGACTTATGGTTCACCGACTCATCAACGCACACGACTAAGCTATGAGTCGTTCATCCTTATATGTCGGCCACCCAATGAGTCGTATACATCCTACAAGTCATCAACACCTTAAGTCGCTATACCCTAACACTATGAGTCGGCAACTCCATGACTCGGTCACTAGTTAACTCCATGTCTCGGTCTAACGACTTAAACTCCTAACCCGTTCACTCCTATGAGTCGTAACCTGCTATCTCGCATGAGTCGTGACCCGCTACCTCCTATGACTCGGCATACCCCATGAGTCGTAACTCGTTGACTCGGCCACACTTCTTATCTCACTATCTCTTAGGTCGGTCCAAACTCTAACAAGCTAATCCACTGACTCGTCCAAGACCATGAGTCGCTGCCTACCTTAACTCGGTCCATCACCTTAAGTCGTCTACGACTTATCTATGAGTCGGTCACGACTCATCACTTGTACCTGGGTTAACTCCTAAACGACTCAAGCTAAAGGCAACACAAACAACACTATCGACCAGCAAATTCCACGATTTATCGACACATAAAATACGGGTCGTTACAACGAATGTACACGTGTGTACTGCAGCCACTTATAATTGCCTGTCCCTGATAAAAATTACTGATATGCATAGATATTGCACAATCGAAGATGATGACAATAACCCATGTATCTGAGACACAAACAAATTTTATTTTTGCAAATTTAAATTTGTTTGTTTTCAGATTACTGTTGTAGTTGCTAATTATACAGGTACACAGGAGATAGGACGAGAAGTGGAGCTGGACAATGCAGATAGATGCAGATGTGTAGACAGAGTAAAAAAACTGAGTGTTGAGTGTTGTAGTGAGAAAAGTAAAATGTATGAACTGATGTATGTATATATATAGAGAGAGCTGAAAAACTTTGTATTGTTTAAGTGTTGTAATAAAATATTATATTGAATAAAAAATACTGGTTGAATTATATAAATTCTGTGCAATAGTATAATTATTCAATATGAATATTTCTTCCTTTCTGTATATAGTCCAAACTGCAAACACACATATATAATGATATATGTTTGTTATCATCAAACAAAAAATCACATCAAACAATCTCCCCCTTTTGATGATGACAAACATATATATTAAAGATTTTGAAATGCTAATACATGTGTTTGAACATAAAATTTTTAGCTCCCCCTATTTGAATGCTCCCCCTACAACCAAGACCACTCCCTATTTAGAAGATAACAAAAAAATTACAAAGGAATAAAAGAACTAAAGAAAAATTAACTAACTTAACCAAATTTGTTGAAATATTCAAAAAAAATATTTACTTCCTCATCAAAATCTTGTTCTTCTCCCCCTTTTGTCATTATCAAAAGACTGAAAAAAAATAATGGAACAGAAGGAACAAAAAATAATATATCATAACGAGATAACTACTTCCACATTGTAAAGAATGGATCGATGATCGGTTTGTAACATTAATTTTAACATTTAAAAAAAAATAAAAAATAAATAAGCACTTACTAACCATGCATAACCATAAGGACTTTTAAATGGGATTAGCAGTTACTTATTAGTCTAGGCATCCGGACTTTTAAGTGAGACCAGAATACTTAGTTACCATACTCCATCCATGCATAACCATAAGGACTTTTAAATGAGAATAGAGTAATGATAAAAATAATTCACTCACATGCTCCATCCATGCATGACCATAAGGACTTTTAAATGAGAATGTATGCATGAGAGTTATTATTATTTATTATTATTATATATATTTTATTTCATTTTTTTTTCATTTTTTTTTCATTTTTTTATTTTTTTTATTTTATTTAAAGATAATTCACTCTTCTTATTTTATAAACCCATTATGAACGATAGAAAGATGGTAGAAATAGAAATGATCGTGGAATAAGTTACCAAGTTAATTATATTATGTAATATCCAGTACTGAATACCATATTCGAATTAATTTTTGGAAAATATCCAAAACTGGTTTGAATCCTAGAAATTGAAGTTGAAAGTATATATATATCCAAGAATATTTCAACTAAAAAATGAAAAATGGTTAGTCAATTTCTATAATCCCCAAATCGAAACGTAATCTAGAAAATCTGTCTTCGGGGAGGGGTTTTGTGAAAATATCAGCAAGTTGAGCCTCAGTTGAAATATATTCAATGCAAATGTCTTCCTTAGCAATGTTATCTCTAGGAAAGTGGTGTCTCACATCAATGTGTTTTGTGCGTGAATGATGAACAGGATTATTTGACAAGTCTATTGCGCTTTTACTGTCACATTTTAATGGAACTTGTTTATAAACTAAGCCAAAATCAGAAAGAGTTTGCATCATCCATAAAATTTGAGCACAACAACTTCCTAAAGCAATATATTCTGCTTCAGTGGTGGATAATGCAACACAATTCTGTTTTCGACTTGACCATGAAACTAATGAATGTCCTAGCATGAAACATGTCCCACTAGTGCTTTTCCTGTCAACCAATGAACCAGCATAATCAGCATCAGAATAACCAACTAAATCAAAGTTTTCACAAGAAGGATACCATAATCCAAATTTGTGTGTGTGTGAAAGATATCTCAAAATTCGTTTAGTGGCTTTCAAATGAGATTCTTTAGGATTAGATTGAAAACGTGCACACAAACACACAGAAAACATAATATCAGGTCTAGAAGCAGTAAGATAGAGAAGTGAACCAATTATCCCTCGATATTTCTTCTGATCAACATCACTTCCTTTCTCGTCTTTGTCCAACTTTGTTGATGGGCTCATAGGAGTTCTCAATGGTTTGGAGTTCTCAACTCCAAATTTCTTCAACAGTTCCAACACATACTTGGATTGTGAAATGAAAATGCCATCACTGCTTTGCTTGATTTGAAATCCAAGAAAATATTTCAATTCTCCAACCAAGCTCATCTCGAATTTAGCCTGCATGACTTGTTCAAATTTCTCGCACAAGAGTTCATTAGTAGCACCATAAATGATATCATCCACATAAATCTGAACAATCAAAAAATCACTTCCTTTATGTAATAGAAACAGTGTCGTGTCAGCACTCCCCTTTTTAAAGCCATTTTCCAAAAGATATGTACAAAGGCAGTCATACCAAGCTCTAGGAGCTTGCTTAAGACCATATAATGCTTTTTCAAGTTTATACACATGATTTGGAAGAACATGATTTTCAAAACCGGGGGGTTGTTCAACAAAAACTTCTTCTTCCAAATCACCATTTAGAAATGCACTTTTTACATCCATTTGTTTAAGTTTGAAGCCTTTATAACAAGCAAAGCTTAGCAGAATCCTAATAGCTTCTAGCCTAGCAACTGGAGCAAATGTCTCATCAAAATCTATGCCTTCTATTTGGTTATATCCTTTTGCGACCAACCTAGCTTTGTTTCTAATTACATTTCCTGATTCATCAAGTTTATTTTTGAACACCCATTTAGTTCCTACAATTGGATAGTCATTTGGCCTAGGAACTAATTTCCAAACTTTATTTCTCTCAAATTGATTAAGTTCATCTTGCATTGCTAAAACCCAACTTTCATCATTAAGAGCCATTTAAACAGAATCAGGTTCAATTTCAGAAATAAAACCACTATGACAACAAAATGCACACAAATTTTTATCAAATGAAGAGCGAGTGCGTATACCTTCCGTAGGATCTCCTATAACCAATTCAGGAGGATGATTGGATTTGAATTTCAATCTATCAGCATCAACAGTCCTACTTCCATCTTTCTCAGTAGATGTCCCTTCTTTAATGCCTTCATGATCTACCCCACCATCACCTGTTTTTTCAGTCGTCCTTTCCAGATTAGATTCATCAAATTTCACATTGACTGATTCAACAATTGTCTTTGTTCGTTTGTTGTATATCCTGTAAGCCTTGCTCCTTGTTGAATAGCCCATGAAAATTCCCTCATCGGCCTTTGATTCAAATTTTCCAAGTTGATCACCTGTGTTAAGAATGAAACAAGGGCATCCAAAAACACGAAAATAAGAGATGTTAGGTTTCCTTTCATGCCACACTTCATAAGCCGTTTTGCCAAGTATTGGTCTAATCATTACTCTATTTATTACGTAGCACGAAGTATTCACCGCCTCTGCCCAAAAAGTTAGAGGTAGTTTATACTCACTCAACATGGATCTAGCCAATTCTTGCAATGTACGATTTTTCCTTTCAACCACCCCATTTTGTTGAGGTGTTCGTGGAGCAGAAAATTCATGTTTTAAACCATTTTCTTCACAAAAGTTTTCAAATTCCGAATTTTCAAATTCGCCTCCATGATCACTTCTCAAAGTTTTAATTGAAACTCCTTTTTCATTTTGAACAAGTTTAGCAAATTTTGAAAAATAATCAAAAGATTCAGACTTTTTGGCTAAGAAATAAACCCATGTAAATCTAGAGTAATCGTCAACCAATACATAACAATAACGTTTTCCATTCAAACTTGCAATTTCATTTGGTCCAAATAAGTCCATATGAATTAATTCGAGGACCCTTGATGTGCTAACAATATTTTTAGGGCGAAATGATGATCGACTAAGCTTGCTTAAGGAACATGCTTTACACACTTTGTTATCTTTAAATTTCTGATGTGGTAACCCTCTGACTAAATCTTTCGTTTCAAGATTTCTTAAGAGACTCATGCTAGCATGTCCAAGTCTCCTATGCCATAAAGATGCCTCTTCGTCAGTGGCTACCAAACATCTGGAAAGATTTAGATTGTCAAATGAAAGTGAGTAAACATTTCCTTTTCTTTTGCCCATAAAAACAATGTTATTAGAAGTTTTATCAATGATTTTGCAAGTATCACTATCAAAAACCACATTCATACCTTTGTCACAGAGTTGGCTAATAGAAATGAGATTGTGATGCAAATTATCAACGTATAAAACATTAGTCAAGGAAAAAGTACCATTACTTACTTCACCTTTCCCAATAATCTTACACTTGCTATTGTCTCCCATGATCACATTTCCACCTCTAAACTTCTCTAGGCTAAGGAACTTAGATTTATCACCTGTCATATGTCTAGAACAACCTGAATCTAGAAACCATTCTTGTTGCTCCTTAGCCCGCCAACAGACCTACATAAAGAGAGAGGAGGATGACCTAGAGAAACTCTTAGGTCCAATGATATTAGTAACTGAAGCATTGTGAACAAACAATCCCTTTGGAACCCAAACTTGTTTTGTCCTTTTATTTTTGTTCCAATAGACATGAAATTTGTTTGTAGAATTCTTAGGAACCCAAACTTGTATAAATTTTGTGTTCTTGTTCCTATGACTACAATTTTCAACACGATGTCCAATTTCACTTCTAACAAAGACACTCTTACCTTTTGCATGATCATCAACCTGTGTTTTCCCAAAACCTAGTCCTTTTCTGTT
Organism: Allium cepa; assembly: GCA_030765085.1. Lineage (NCBI taxonomy): Eukaryota > Viridiplantae > Streptophyta > Magnoliopsida > Asparagales > Amaryllidaceae > Allium > Allium cepa. Next base: position 26,081,292 of record CM060943.1, on the reverse strand, counting down.
GTTAGCAAAGAGTTGATTTCCCAATAACATGTTAAATGATTTTTCTCCTCTTGAAAAGTTATTCAGAGATTTCTCAAGATTTTGGACTTTGGTTTTTAGTGTTGTGTTTTCAGTTACAAGTGTGGTGCATCTATTTATAAAATCCTTTTTCCTAGTGTCTATGGTTTCCTTAAGACTTGAGTTTTCTTTTTCAAGATTATCGAAGCTATTCTTTAGTCTTGATATTTCTGAATCTAAAATTTTACACCTTTTACAGTCTAGGTTTTGAATATTCTCAAGTTCAATTTCTAACCTAGTATTCTCATGAACAAGTTCTCTCCTGTCAGACTTCAATTTTTCAATTTTAGTTTCAAGAGTATCAATTGTATTAGTAAGATCATAACACATCAAAACAAGTTCTTTATAGGAATAGTCACGTACCTCACTGGATTCTTCTGAACTTGTTTCTGAATCTGATTTTGCCATAAGGCACAAGTTAGCTTCTTCTGAGCTATTATCCGAAACTTCTTCTCCTTCTTCATCATCCCAAGTTGCTGCAAAGGCCTTCTTCTTCTTTTTCTTTCCTTTGTTGTTTTTGAGAAGTGGACATTTTTGTTTGAAGTGGCCAGGCTTTTTGCAGTTAAAGCATGTCAATTCATTATCGGAATCATCGGAATCTTTTGACTTATTACCACTTGTTTTCTTCTTGCGTGGCCTGGATTTTGACCATTTTCTAAGTTTATTGACAGCCATCGCAAGCTCTTCAATTGGATCTTCTTCCTCTTCACCGCCTTCTTCTTTGCTTTTTAAGGCAATCGTCTTCTTGTTTGATTCGGAGTTGTTACGTTCCTCCTTTGCCTTTAGCTCAAGCTCATATGTCATCAAGTTTCCGATCAACTCCTCCATGCTTAGTTTACTCAGATCTTTCGATTCTTGTATTGCAGTGACTTTTGCCTCAAATTTCATTGGTAAGACTCGCAGTATCTTCCGTACAAGCTCTACTTCAGTGAAGACCTTCCCAAGCGCTCTAGCATTGTACACCAAGGTTGGAAATCGTCCAAACATATCCTTTATGCTCTCGCCCTTTTCCATCACAAAGTTTTCGTATTCATTGCTAAATAGCGCTAGTCGTGACTCCTTGACTTGAGAAGTTCCTTCGTGTGTCACCTCCAGAGTGTGCCAAATTTCCTGTGCTGTTGTACAATGAGAAATTCTATTAAATTCATTTTTATCAAGAGCACAGATCAAAGCGTTCATTGCTTTGGCATTTGTAGTTTTTAATTTCTTATCGTTAGCATCCCACCTATCCTTAGGTTTAGGAATCTCAGTATCACCAACAACTATAGTGGGAGATTTATAGCCAGTTTCAATAATATCCCAAACATCATAATCGACAGAACTAAGATAAATACTCGTTCTAACTTTCCAATAAGCATAATCATTTCCATTAAACATGGGTGGCCTAGCAATAGATTGCCCCTCAGAAAAAGCATTATTTGGTGGATTCATGACTCTAGAGTTAAAGTAAAATACCTTGCTCTGATACCACTTGTAGGATCTAGGTTAACCCTAGAGGGGGGGGTGAATAGGGTTATAGCAAATTTTTGCGAATTAAACACAGAAGCAAACTGCAGAAATAAATATACTGAAAAATAAATCACACACAGAATTTACCCAGCTTCGGCAACCCCTGCCTACTGCTGCATTCCCAGATTTCTATTAGAATTAAACAGTTTCCCGCTTACAAACACTCTAACAGACTTGCAAACCCTGCTACCGCCTATAGAGTTTTGCAAACTTGCAAACCCTGCTAACTGGACTAACTCTAACTAGACAATCTGACAACACCTAAACCCTAGGTGATAATTTTTCAAGTTTTGTTTTGAAGAGACATACAAATAAAGCAAATTATAAAAGCAAGCACTAAATTTAAAACAATTTAAATTATCTTGCCTTTATAAAAAAAACTTAACCTAAAACAAACAAAAGATTTGCGGTCACTTCCCTTTATCTTATTTCACCCGGTCCATTTTCTTTTGTTTGGGAAAAACAATGGCGGCCTCGTTCTGATTAGGGCTTCGTTCCCTTTTGTTCCAGTTAGGGCTTCGGTTTCTTCAATTGATCTGTGATTTGTTCCCCTAGCTCGCTGCTTCTCTGATTGTTGACTATTGCTAGTTTTGCAGTTGCTCGATCGAGTTCGTTGCTTGTGAATTCGGTATGTACAGTCTCCTTTTGCTTTTCTAAATTGATACTTGAACTCGATTGTTCTGTTGTCTATGATGATTTCTTGGGGTGTATTTATAGGGTTGAAACCCTAATTAACACTGTCAGATTTGATTTCTTCATGTCGTTGATTTTCCTGAATTTGTTTTGGAGTATTCCTTTCTTGATTCAATTTCGAATAATTGCTGACCATATTTGGATTCGAATTAATTAATTCGAAAATTTCTTGCTGTAGTTGTTGTCTCGGTCCTCATTTGAATTAATACTGACCATATATGAATTCGAGAAATTTGCTGCAGTGATTTCTTTCCAAATTAGAAATCATTGACTTAATCAAAGACTTAATCAAAGGATACTAATTTGTTCTTTAACTTCGGCTTGATTTCTTCACTGCCTTGTACTTGCCACTGTCTTTCACCAGTTTACTTTATATGTGCATATATACATTTGTATGTGTGTATGCATATATTTTTTGGGTTTGTACTTGGATATGAACTGCTTCATATTATGTTGATCTTGATTTTGGAGCTGCCACTGACTTCTTTGTTGTACCTTGAAACTGTTTTGACAATTCGAGTTTCACTTGCATATTCCATGTTGCAGTATCACTGTGTTACATTGTAGCTCCATCTTGAGTTGAACTTTTTCACTGTATCAGATGCTACACTCGTTCATGTATTCAACTGTTGCACTTGAGTTTGTTTCCACTGCTTCATAAAGTTGTATTCATCCCTTGTATGCTTCAAGTTGCCTTGAGTTGAACTTATCTTGGGTTTGACCTTGTCTGTGACTTTTGTGCATTGTGCTATGTTGTTGTATTTGCATTGTGTTACTGATTTTGGTCGAGACTTTGTTTGTTGCAGTTTGTCACTGTAATTGCTGTTACATTACTTCACAATGTTGCATTTGTTCATGTAGCTCTCTGTGTTGTTTTGTCTCTGTTTGCTTGGTAGCAGCTTCCATTACTGTTGTGCCTTTGGGTTTGTGTGTTGTCTCTGACCTGAGCATGTTTACTGTGGCACTGAACTTGATCTCTGTTGTTCAGTTTGCATTGTCATATTTTAGTTGCCTTCATTTGCCATTGAGTTTTGTAGCTTGGTGTCATGTTTGTTGTTGGCATGTGCATTGTGTTTATTTGTGTCCACACGATGCTTTGAGTCTGCAACTTGTAGCTGGACTTGATTTGTGCCTTGTCCATTCTCATGTATTCATCCCTGTAGTATATGTTAGTGATACATTTTGGAGTTGGTTCATGTTGCTCTGCACTTTGATGTTGTAGTCTCTGACTTGCTTGAGTTTCACTGCCATTGGTCGTGCATGTGTGTTGCAGTTGTTTATATGCACTTCATCACTTGAGTATTGCATTGTTTTCACCTCTGGCCTGTTGTAGTTTGAATTTAGTGATGTTGCCTCTGGTTGGTGTTGTTACTGCATTCATGACCATTTTCTTGCATGTTTTTGATAAAGTGTGACCGATGCTGCACTTGGTCTTTGTTCTTCTCTGTTATGTTGCTTTGAATGAATTTGTGTTTTGTTGTAGTTTGTGCACACGAGTTGGCGTGGCAGTGCACACGTATACGAATGTACACGTGTGTACTGCAGCCACTTATAATTGCCTGTCCCTGATAAAAATTACTGATATGCATAGATATTGCACAATCAAAGATGATGACAATAACCCATGTATCTGAGACACAAACAAATTTTATTTTTGCAAATTTAAATTTGTTTGTTTTCAGATTACTGTTGTAGTTGCTAATTATACAGGTACACAGGAGATATGACGAGAAGTGGAGCTGGACAATGCAGATAGATGCAGATGTGTAGACAGAGTAAAAAAAACTGAGTGTTGAGTGTTGTAGTGAGAAAAGTAAAATGTATGAACTGATGTATGTATATATATAGAGAGAGCTGAAAAACTTTGTATTGTTTAAGTGTTGTAATAAAATATTATATTGAATAAAAAATACTGGTTGAATTATATAAATTCTGTGCAATAGTATAATTATTCAATATGAATATTTCTTCCTTTCTGTATATAGTCCAAACTGCAAACACACATATATATTGATATATGTTTGTTATCATCAAACAAAAAATCACATCAAACAGGGTAAAAAACTTCCATGACCCGATTGAGGTTCGGATAGGATTTTTTGGGTATGAAACTAACCAGTGACAGCTGAAAGCGGTCATAGCTGTAGAACTCACACATACCTTCGTTTTAACTGGTTATGGCTCCCGTAACTCTAAACGAGCCAAGAGTTATGGCCCTCCGAAGAATCGATTTCCACATGGGGCAACATCTACGGTGCAAGGTGCAACATCCGTCCAAAATGACGAAACCGTGCCGTACGACCTTTAGAAATGGATGCATGGATTTGAAACAGTGCAGTTCCATGGTGCACCACTCTCCAGCGATGGTAAATCATTGACCAGCCACGGGGATCCTGTTTTTACAGAAAAAATCCACATGACGAAAAAACGAAGGGTAAAAAACTTCCTTGACCCGATTGAGATTCGGATAGGATTTTTTGGGTATGAAACTATCCAGTGATGGCTAAAAGCTGTCATAGCTGTAGAACTCAAAGATACCTTCGTTTTGACTGGTTAAGGATCCCGTAACTCTTAAGGAGCCAAAAGCTATGGCCCTCCGAAGAATCGATATCCACAGGGTGCAACATCTACGGTGCAAGGTGCAACATCCGTCCAAAATGACGAAACAGTGCCGTATGACCTTTAGAAATGAGTGCATGGATTTGAAACATTGCAGTACCATGGTGCACCACTCTCCAGCGATGGTAAATGATAGACCAGCCACGGGGATCCCGTTTTACAGAAAAAATCCACGTGACGAAAAAACGAAGGGTAAAAAACTTCCTTGACCCGATTGAGGTTCGGATAGGATTTTTTAGGTATGAAACTAACCAGTGACGGCCGAAAGCGGTCATAGTTGTAGAACTCACAGATACCTTCGTTTTGACTGGTTATGGCTCCCGTAACTCTAAACGGGTCAAGAGTTATGACCCTCCGAATAATCGATATCCATAGGGTGCAACATCTACGGTGCAAGGTGCAACATCCATCCAAAATGACGAAACCGTGCCGTACGACCTTTAGAAATGGATGCATGGATTTGAAACGGTGCAGTACCATGGTGCACCACTCTCGAACGATGGTAAATCATTGACCAGCCACGGGGATCCCGTTTTTACAGAAAAAATCCACGTGACGAAAAAACGAAGGGTAAAAAACTTCCATGACCCGATTGAGGTTCGGATAGGCTTTTTTGGGTATGAAAGTAACCAGTGACTTCTGAAAGCTGTCATAGCTGTAGAACTCACAGATACCTTCGTTTTAACTGGTTATGGTTCCCATAAATCTAAAGGAGCCAAGAGTTATGGCCCTCCGAAGAATCGATATCCACAGGGTGCAACATCTATAGTGCAAGGTGCAAACATCCGTCCAAAATGACGAAACAGTGTCGTACGACCTTTAGAAATGAGTGCATGGATTTGAAACATTGCAGTCCAATGGTGCACCAATCTCCAGGGATGGTAAATCATAGACCAGCCACGGGGATCCCGTTTTACAGAAAAAATCCACGTGACGAAAAAACGTTAAGGGTAAAAAACTTCCTTGACCCGATTGAGGTTCGGATAGGATTTTTTGGGTATGGAACTAACCAGTGACAGCTGAAAGTGGTCATGTCTGTAGAACTCACAGATACCTTCGTTTTGACTTGTTATGGCTCCCGTAACTCTAAACGAGCCAAGAGTTATGGCCCTCCGAAGAATCGATATCCACAGGGTGCAACATCTACGGTGCAAGGTGCAACATCCGTCCAAAATGACGAAACAGTGTCGTACGACCTTTAGAAATGAGTGCATGGATTTGAAGCATTGCAGTACCATGGTGCACCACTCTCCAGCGATGGTAAATCATAGACCAGCCACGGGGATCCCGTTTTAAAGAAAAATCCACGTGACGAAAAAACGAAGGGTAAAAAACCTCCTTGACCCGGATAGGATTTTTTGGGTATGAAACTATCCAGTGACGGCTGAAAGTGGTCAAAGCTGTAGAACTCATAGATACCTTCGTTTTGACTGGTTATGGCTCCCGTAACTCTAAACGAGCCAAGAGCTATGGCCCTCCGAATAATCGATATCCATAGGGTGCAACATCTACGGTGCAAGGTGCAACATCCGTCCAAAATGACGAAACCGTGCCGTACGACCTTTAGAAATGGGTGCATGGATTTGAAACGGTGCAGTACCATGGTGCACCACTTTCCAGCGATCGTAAATCATTGACCAGCCACGGGGATCCCGTTTTACAGAAAAAATCCACGTGACGAAAAAATGAAGGGTAAAAAACTTCCATGACCCGATTGAGGTTCGGATAGGATTTTTTGGGTATGAAACTAACCAGTGACGGCTGAAAGCTGTCATAGCTGTAGAACTCACAGATACCTTCGTTTTGACTGGTTATGTCTCCCGTAATTTCAAAGGAGCCAAGAGTTATGGCCCTCCGAAGAATCGATATCCACAGGGTGCAACATCTACGGTGCAAGGTGCAACATCCGTCCAAAATGACGAAACAGTGCCGTACGACCTTTAGAAATGAGTGCATGGATTTGAAACATTGCAGTACCATGATGCACCACTCTCCAGCGATGGTAAATCATAGACCAGCCACGCGGATCCCGTTTTACAGAAAAAATCAACGTGACGAAAAAACGAAGGGTAAAAAACTTCCTTGACCCGATTCAGGTTCGGATAGGATTTTTTGGGTATGAAACTATCCAGTGACAGCTGAAAGCGGTCATAGCTGTAGAACTCACAGATACCTTCGTTTTGACTGGTTATGGCTCCCGTAACTCTAAACGAGCCAAGAGTTATGGCCCTCCGAATAATCGATATCCATAGGGTGCAACATCTACGGTGCAAGGTTCAACATCCGTCCAAAATTACGAAACCGTGCCGTACGACCTTTAGAAATGGGTGCATGGATTTGAAACGGTGCAGTACCATGGTGCACCACTCTCCAGCGATCGTAAATCATTGACCAGCCACGGGGATCCCGTTTTACAGAAAAAATCCACGTGACGAAAAAACGAAAGGGAAAAAAACTTCCATGACCCGATTGAGGTTCGGATAGGATTTTTTGATTATGAAACTAACCAGTGACGGCTGAAAGCTGTCATAGCTGTAGAACCCACAGATACCTTCGTTTTGACTTGTTATGGCTCCCGTAACTCTAAACGAGCCAAGAGTTATGGCCCTCCGAATAATCGATATCCACAGGGTGCAACATCTACGGTGCAAGGTGCAACATCCGTCCAAAATGACGAAAAAGTGCCGTACGACCTTTAGAAATGAGTGCATGGATTTGAAACATTGCAGTACCATGGTGCACCACTCTCCAGCGATGGTAAATAATAGACCAGCCACGGGGATCCCGTTTTAAAGAAAAAATCCACGTGACGAAAAAACGAAGGGTAAAAAACTTCCTTGACCCGATTGAGGTTCGGATAGGATTTTTTGGGTATGAAACTAACCGGTGACGGCTGAAAGCTGTCATAGCTGTAGAACTCACAGATACCTTCGTTTTGACTGGTTATGGCTCCCGTAACTCCAAAGGAGCCGAGAGTTATGGCCCTCCGAAGAATCGATATCCACAGGGTGCAACATCTACGGTGCAAGGTGCAACATCCGTCCAAAATGACGAAACCGTGCCGTACGACCTTTAGAAATGGGTGCATGGATTTGAAACGGTGCAGTACCATGGTGTACCACTCTCGAGCGATCGTAAATCATTGACCAGCCACGGGGATCCCGTTTTACAGAAAAAATCCACGTGACGAAAAAACGAAGGGTATAAAACTTCCATGACCCGATTGAGGTTCGGATAGGATTTTTTGGGTATGAAACTAACCAGTGACGGCTGAAAGCTGTCATAGCTGTAAAACTCACAGATACCTTCGTTTTGATTGGTTATGGCTCCCGTAACTCTAAACGAGCCAAGAGTTATGGCCCTCCGAATAATCGATATCCAAAGGGTGCAACATCTACGGTGCAAGGTGCAACATCCATCCAAAATGACGAAACCGTGCCGTACGACCTTTAGAAATGGATGCATGGATTTGAAACGGTGCAGTACCATGGTGCACCACTCTCCAGCGATGGTAAATCATTGACCAGCCACGGGGATCCCGTTTTTACAAAAAAAATCCACGTGACAAAAAAACGAAGGGTAAAAAACTTCCATGACCCGATTGAGGTTCGGACAGGCTTTTTTGGGTATGAAACTAACCAGTGACTACTGAAAGCTGTCATAGCTGTAGAACTCACAGATACCCTCGTTTTGACTTGTTATGGCTCCCGTAACTCTAAAGGAGCTAAGAGTTATGGCCCTCCGAAGAATCGATATCCACAGGGTGCAACATCTACGGTGCAAGGTGCAACATCCGTCCAAAATGACGAAACAGTGCCGTACGACCTTTAGAAACGAGTGCATGGATTTGAAACATTGCAGTCCCATGGTGCACCACTCTCCAGCGATGGTAAATCATAGACCAGCCACAGGGATCCCGTTTTAGAAAAATAATCCACGTGACGAAAAAACGAAGGGTATAAAACTTCCATGACCCGATTGAGGTTCGGATAGGCTTTTTCGGGTATGAAAGTAACAAGTGACTGCTAAAAGCTGTCATAGCTGTAGAACTCACAGATACCTTCGTTTTGACTAGTTATGGCTCCCGTCACTCTAAACGAGCCAAGAGTTATGGCCCTCCGAAAAATCGATATCCACAGGGTGCAACATCTACGGTGCAAGGTGCAACATCCATCCAAAATGACGAAACAGTGCCGTACGACCTTTAGAAATGAGTGCATGGATTTGAAACATTGCAGTACCATGGTGCACCACTCTCCAGCGATGGTAAATCATAGACCAGCCACGGGGATCCCGTTTTACAGAAAAAATCAACGTGACGAAAATACGAAGGGTAAAAAACTTCCTTGACCCGATTGTGGTTCGGAAAGGATTTTTTAGGTATGGAACTTACCAGTGACGGCTGAAAGCTGTCATGTCCGTAGAACTCACAGATACCTTCGTTTTGACTGGTTATGGCTCTCGTAACTCTAAAGGAGCCAAGAGTTATGGCCCTCCGAAGAATCGATATCCACAGGGTGCAACATCTACGGTGCAAGGTGCAACATCCGTCCAAAATGATGAAACATTGCCGTACGACCTTTAGATATGAGTGCATGGATTTGAAACGTTGCAGTACCATGGTGCACCACTCTCCAGCGATGGTAAATCATAGACCAGCCACGGGGATCCCGTTTTAAAGAAAAAATCCACGTGACGAAAAAACGAAGGGTAAAAAACTTCCATGACCCGATTGAGGTTCGGATAGGCTTTTTTGGGTATGAAAGTAACCAGTGACTGCTAAAAGCTGTCATAGCTGTAGAACTCACAGATACCTTCGTTTTGACTGGTTATGGCTCCCGTAACTCCAAAGGAGCCGAGAGTTATGGCCCTCCGAAGAATCGATATCCACAGGGTGCAACATCTACGGTGCAAGGTGCAACATCCGTCCAAAATGACGAAACATTGCCGTACGACCTTTAGAAATGAGTGCACGGATTTGAAACATTGCAATACCATGGTGCACCACTGTCCAGCGATGGTAAATCATAGACCAGCCACGGGGATCCCGTTTTACAGAAAAAATCAACGTGACGAAAAAACGAAGGGTAAAAAACTTCCTTGACCCGATTGAGGTTCGGATAGGATTTTTTGGGTATGAAACTAACCAGTGACGGCTGAAAGATTTCATAGCTGTAGAACTCACAGATACCTTCGTTTTGACGTGTTATGGCTCCCGTAAGTATAAACGAGCCAAGAGTTATGGCCCTCCGAATAATCGATATCCACAGGTGAAACGGTGCAGTACCATGGTGCACCACTCTCGAGCGATGGTAAATCATTGACCAGCCACGGGGATCCCGTTTTTACAGAAAAAATCCACGTGACGAAAAAACGAAGGGTAAAAAACTTCCATGACCCGATTGAGGTTCGGACAGGCTTTTTTGGATATGAAAGTAACCAGTGACTGCTGAAAGCTGTCATAGCTGTAGAACTCACAGATACCTTCGTTTTGGCTTGTTATGGCTCCCGTAACTCTAAACGAGCCAAGAGTTATGGCCCTCCGAAGAATCGATATCCACAGGGTGCAACATCTACGGTGCAAGGTGCAACATCCATCCAAAATGACGAAACCGTGCCGTACGACCTTTAGAAATGGGTGCATGGATTTGAAACATTGCAGTACCATGGTGCACCACTCTCCAGCGATGGTAAATCGTTGACCAGCCACGGGGATCCCGTTTTTACAGAAAAAATCCACGTGACGAAAAAACGAAGGGTAAAAAACTTCCATGACCCGATTGAGGTTCGGACAGGCTTTTTTGGATATGAAAGTAACCAGTGACTGCTGAAAGCTGTCATAGCTGTAGAACTCACAGATACCTTCGTTTTGGCTTGTTATGGCTCCCGTAACTCAAAAGGAGCTAAGAGTTATTGCCCTCCGAAGAATCGATATCCACAGGGTGCAACATCTACGGTGCAAGGTGCAACATCCGTCCAAAATGACGAAACAGTGCCGTACGACCTTTAGAAACGAGTGCATGGATTTGAAACATTGCAGTCCCATGGTGCACCACTCTCCAGCGATGGTAAATCATAGACCAGCCACAGGGATCCCGTTTTACAGAAAAAATCCACGTGACGAAAAAACAAAGGGTAAAAAACTTCCATGACCCGATTGAGGTTCAGATAGGCTTTTTTGGGTATGAAAGTAACCAGTGACTGCTAAAAGCTATCATAGCTGTAGAACTCACAGATACCTTCGTTTTGACTGGTTATGGCTCCCGTAACTCTAAACGAGCCAAGAGTTATGGCCCTCCGAAGAATCGATATCCATAGGGTGCAACATCTACGGTGCAAGGTGCAACATCCATCCAAAATGACGAAACAGTGTCCTACGACCTTTAGAAATGAGTGCATGGATTTGAAACATTGCAGTACAATGGTGCACCACTCTCCAGCGATGGTAAATCATAGACCAGCCACGGGGATCCCGTTTTACAGAAAAAATCAACGTGACCAAAAAACGAAGGGTAAAAAACTTCCTTGACCCGATTGTGGTTCGGATAGGATTTTTTGGCTATGGAACTAACCAGTGACGGCTGAAAGCTGTCATGTCTGTAGAACTCACAAATACATTCGTTTTGACTGGTTATGGCTCCCGTAACTCTAAACGAGCCAAGAGTTATGGCCCTCCGAAGAATCGATATCCACAGGGTGCAACATCTAAGGTGCAAGGTGCAACATCCGTCCAAAATGACGAAACAGTGCCGTACGACCTTTAGAAATGAGTGCATGGATTTGAAACATTGCAGTACCATGGTGCACCACTCTCCAGCGATGGTAAATCATAGACCAACCACGGGGATCCCGTTTTAAAGAAAAAATCCACGTGACGAAAAAACGAAGGGTAAAAAACATCCTTGACCCGATTGAGGTTCGGATAGGATTTTTTGGGTATGAAACTAACCAGTGACGGCTGAAAGCGGTCATAGCTGTAGAACTCATAGATACCTTCGTTTTGACTGGTTATGGCTCCCGTAACTCTAAACGAGCCAAGAGTTATGGCCCTCCAAATAATCGATATCCATAGGGTGCAACATCTACGGTGCAAGGCGCAACATCCGTCCAAAATGACGAAACCGTGCCGTACGACCTTTAGAAATGGGTGCATGGATTTGAAACGGTGCAGAACCATGGTGCACCACTCTCCAGCGATCGTAAATCATTGACCAGCCACGGGGATCCCGTTTTACAGAAAAAATCCAAGTGACGAAAAAACGAAGGGTAAAAAACTTCCATGACCCGATTGAGGTTCGGATAGGATTTTTTAGGTATGAAACTAACCAGTGACGGCTGAAAGCTGTCATAGCTGTAGAACCCACAGATACCTTCGTTTTGACTTGTTATGGCTCCCGTAACTCTAAACGAGCCAAGAGTTATGGCCCTCCGAATAATCGATATCCACAGGGTGCAACATCTACGGTGCAAGGTGCAACATCCGTCCAAAATGACGAAACAGTGCCGTACGACCTTTAGAAATGAGTGCATGGATTTGAAACATTGCAGTACCATGGTGCACCGCTCTCCAGCGATGGTAAATAATAGACCAGCCACGGGGATCCCGTTTTAAAGAAAAAATCAACGTGACGAAAAAACGAAGGGTAAAAAACTTCCTTGACCCGATTGAGGTTCGGATAGGATTTTTTGGGTATGAAACTAACCAGTGACGGCTGAAAGCTGTCATAGCTGTAGAACTCACAGATACCTTCGTTTTGACTGGTTATGGCTCCCGTAACTCCAAAGGAGCCGAGAGTTATGGCCCTCCGAAGAATCGATATCCACAGGGTGCAACATCTACGGTGCAAGGTGCAACATCCGTCCAAAATGACGAAACAATGCCGTACGACCTTTAGAAATGAGTGCACGGATTTGAAACATTGCAGTACCATGGTGCACCACTATCCAGCGATGGTAAATCATAGACCAGCCACGGGGATCCCGTTTTACAGAAAAAATCAACGTGACGAAAAAACGAAGGGTAAAAAACTTCCTTGACCCGATTGAGGTTCGGATAGGATTTTTTGGGTATGAAACTAACCAGTGACAGCTGAAAGATTTCATAGCTGTAGAACTAACAGATACCTTCGTTTTGACTGGTTATGGCTCCCGTAAGTATAAACGAGCCAAGAGTTATGGCCCTCCGAATAATCGATATACATAGGGTGCAACATCTACGGTGCAAGGTGCAACATCCGTCCAAAATGACGAAACCGTGCCGTACGACCTTTAGAAATGGGTGCATGGATTTGAAACGATGCAGTACCATGGGGCACCACTCTCCAGCGATCGTAAATCATTGAACAACCACGGGGATCCCGTTTTACAGAAAAAATCCACGTGACGAAAAAACGAAGGGTAAAAAACTTCCATGACCCGATTGAGGTTCGGATAGGATTTTTTGGGAATGAAACTAACCAGTGACGGCTGAAAGCTGTCATAGCTGTAGAACTCACAGATACCATCGTTTTGACTGGTTATGGCTCCCGTAACTCTAAACGAGCCAAGAGTTATGGCCCTCCGAATAATCGATATCCATAGGGTGCAACATCTACGGTGCAAGGTGCAACATCCGTCCAAAATGACGAAACCGTGCCGTACGACCTTTAGAAATGGATGCATGGATTTGAAACGGTGCAGTACCATGATGCACCACTCTCCAGCGATGGTAAATCGTTGACCAGCCACGGGGATCCCGTTTTTACAGAAAAAATCCACGTGACGAAAAAACGAACGGTAAAAAACTTCCATGACCCGATTGAGGTTCGGACAGGCTTTTTTGGATATGAAAGTAACCAGTGACTGCTGAAAGCTGTCATAGCTGTAGAACTCACAGATACCTTCGTTTTGGCTTGTTATGGCTCCCGTAACTCTAAAGGAGCTAAGATTTATGGCCCTCCGAAGAATCGATATCCACAGGGTGCAACATCTACGGTGCAAGGTGCAACATCCGTCCAAAATGACGAAACAGTGCCGTACGACCTTTAGAAACGAGTGCATGGATTTGAAACATTGCAGTCCCATGGTGCACAACTCTCCAGCGATGGTAAATCATAGACCAGCCACAGGGATCCCGTTTTGCAGAAAAAATCCACGTGACGAAAAAACGAAGGGTAAAAAACTTCCATGACCCGATTGAGGTTCGGATAGGCTTTTTTGGGTATGAAAGTAACCAGTGACTGCTAAAAGCTATCATAGCTGTAGAACTCACAGATACCTTCGTTTTGACTGGTTATGGCTCCCGTAACTCTAAACGAGCCAAGAGTTATGGCCCTCCGAAGAATCGATATCCACAGGGTGCAACATCTACGGTGCAAGGTGCAACATCCATCTAAAATGACGAAACAGTGCCGGTCGACCTTTAGAAATGAGTGCGTGGATTTGAAACATTGCAGTACCATGGTGCACCACTCTCCAGCGATGGTAAATCATAGACCAGCCACGGGGATCCCGTTTTACAGAAAATATCAACGTGACGAAAAAACGAAGGGTAAAAAACTTCCTTGACCCGATAGTGGTTCGGATAGGATTTTTTGGGTATGGAACTAACCAGTGACGGCTGAAAGCGGTCATGTCTGTAGAACTCACAGATACCTTCGTTTTGACTGGTTATGGCTCCGGTAACTCTAAACGAGCCAAGAGTTATGGCCCTCCGAAGAATCGATATCCACAGGGTGCAACATCTACGGTGCAAGGTGCAACATCCGTCCAAAATGACGAAACATTGCCGTACGACCTTTAGATATGAGTGCATGGATTTGAAACATCGCAATACCATGGTGCACCACTCTCCAGCGATGGTAAATCATAGACCAGCCACGGGGATCCCGTTTTAAAGAAAAAATCCACGTGACGAAAAAACGAAGGGTTAAAAACTTCCTTGACCCGATTGAGGTTCGGATAGGATTTTTTGGGTATGAAACTAACCAGTGACGGCTGAAAGCGGTCATAGCTGTAGAACTCACATATACCTTCGTTTTGACTGGTTATGGCTCCCGTAACTCTAAACGAGCCAAGAGTTATGGCTCTCCGAATAATCGATATCCACAGGGTGCAACATCTACCGTGCAAGGTGCAACATCCGTCCAAAATGACGAAACAGTGCCGTACGACCTTTAGAAATGGGTGTATGGATTTGAAACGGTGCAGTACCATGGTGCTCCACTCTCCAGCGATCGTAAATCATTGACCAGCCACGGGGATCCCGTTTTACAGAAAAAATCCACGTGACGAAAAAACGAAGGGTAAAAAACTTCCATGACCCGATTGAGGTTCGGACAGGCTTTGTAACGACCCGTATTTTACGTGTCGATATATCGTAGAATTAACAGGTTGTTAGTGTTGTTTATGTTGTCTCTAGCCTGAGTCGTTTAGGAAGTTAATTCGTTAAGTGTTAAGTCGTGACCGAGTTAACTAAGACTTGGGTCGTGTTCGAGTTAAGAGACTATGAGTCGTGAGCGAGTTAGCTTGGGCACGAGTCAACTGTGTGCAAGGTAGCTAACGGGTTAGGGTGATATAGGAGATAACGACTCAGCGGGCCTAGGGTCTAAGTCGTACACGACTTAGTAGGATAGTGGTTAGGTCGCATGGATGTTGGCTTAAGAAGTGTGGCCGAGATAAGGGTTAGGTCGTGTACGAGTTAGTGGAAGTAACGACTTAAGGTTTTGGCCAACCCAGGAAGTTATACGACCTAAGGAGCTATGAGTTAAGAGGGGTAACGACCTATAGGCTTGTGCGAGTTAGCGAGTTAGGTGATGACTCATAGGGACCGACTCAAGGGGTTTAGGCGACTTAAGGATATGACCGACTCACGAGACAGCGGTTTAAGGGTTGGTGACCGACTTAGGAAAAACCGACTTAGGGCTTAGGTCGTGGGTAGTTGAGTCGGTGAGGCCATGGGTCGTGAGTCGTATTGTGTTGGCTTGAGTCGGTGAGACCAGTTGAGTCGTTAGCGACTTAGGGTTAGTTTGGATAGGGGTTAGGTCGGCATTGATGAGTCGTAGGTATTTTAAGTCGTAAGTCGGCATGGTTGTTAAGTCGCTGACTTCAGACAATAGGCTGTGTGTTAGGTCGTGAGCGCTTGAGTCGGTAGGGTGTTGAGTCGTGTGGGTGGCTTAGTGATAGTGTGCATGGTAATGAGTAGTGAACGACTCATGTTGAGTCGGCAAGGGCCGATGAGTCGGCAACGACTCAAGAGTTAGGTCGGCAACGACCTAAGGGCGACGACTCATGGGGTGTTCAGCCTATAAATAGAGGGGTTTGGCTCACTTTTTGGCACCGGTTTTTGAAGCAACGAAGTGCTGCCATTTTGAAGACTCGTCTACAACATTTCTTCATCTTCTTTTCTCCATTCCAATCTAATTCTAACATCCATCCAAGATCGAAGATCGAGATCGAAGATCCAAGTGCCAAAGTTGAAGATCTTCATCCGTTCGAGCTAGATTTCATCGTTTCAAGCGAGATTTCGACGAATCGAGCTTGAATCCTTGCTGTCCAGATCTGGAGTTGATTGCTTTTAGGTTGTTTGGGTGATTTGGTGAGTGGTAGTTATCTCTCACGCGGACCCAAAGGAGTATAGTGGATTGGTGGTTTGTTTATGTGTTCTAAATAGTGATTTCTCGCATTTTCCTTAAGTCTGCATGTAGATCCATCACTTTTGAAGATGTTTACTTATGCAAGTTCATTTAATAAGTGTTAGAGATAAAACCCATGTTTTATATTTGATAGATCTATGCTAAAAACCTATGAATCATGCATGTTGGACTTTTGCTCATTTATTTACGAAATTGCCATTATACTTGATATTGCTTAATTAGATCTTGTTTGAATGCTTGATTGGTTGTATTAATGATTGATTGTGTGAATGTATGATAGATTTGATTGCTCCAAGTTAGCTTGTAGTTGATTTGGAACAAGATGGGTTGAGATGATTCAAAAGCTAAGTGGAAAGGCTCTTGAATGATGGAAGCTGCCTATAGCATATGTAGCGGATGTGAAAACTCATATGGATGGATTCGATGATGATGGACTTTGCCATGATGCGAGAAGGCAAAGCATGAGATTGAGATGAGACTTTGTTGTGATGCGATGAGGCAAAGTTTGATGTTGAGATGGGACGGGTCACGATGACGTTCCAAGCACGGGCTGCGACGACGTGCAAAGTTATGTTGATAACTCGGTGATGCGATCCGGGTTGGTGATAGTGGTTAGCTTGAGAGGCGCTTGAGCTAGTAGGGAAATAGTCGTCGAGGAGGATGACTAGGAGGCTGAGATCTTATCGTTGTTGAAGGTTCTAGCATGCTCAAAGCAAGAGTACGTTGGAACGGGCTGCGACGGCGTTCCAGGCACGGGCTACGACGGCGTGCTAGTACTCTGGGTAGTTGCGAAAATTCCTAGGCACGGGCTACGACGGCGTGCGGAGTTATGTCTAGAACCGGGGTTACCATTAACCCTTGGCGGATGGATGAAATAACGAGCCAGCCATTCAATTAACGGTGAAATCAAGGCAATGATAACAGTGATAGCCAGAGTCATGGATGTTTGGATGTTTGGTTGTATCATCATTCGGTCTCAAGAGCGGTATTTTCTGGGTGCTTATCTGATCTTGGTTTAGGCCTTGGGGGTTGTATTCGGGAAACATCGCCCTTGACTCGAGTGGTTATTGCTTTATCTTAATTGTCTATATTGTTATGCTTGCTTCTCCTTAGTGTGTGTCTGGAGCTATCACTGTAGAAAGAGATGGAGTGGGATGGTTTGGTTCCTATTCTTTTTATCCCTTATGCTCTTTTGGTATGTTTGATAGTTAATTTACTGCTCACTAAGACTTTGTCTGACTCAAGGTTTTATGTCTCCTCTTATTACCTTGGGCTGTTCATCCATGTTGGGATGGGCAGACTAGGCAGCAGGTGGCAGGTGCTGTTCTTGGATCTCTACGTTGATGATGACGAAGACGAGCAGGAGGCTATGCATATTATTTTCTTATATGTACTGGGTATCCGCTGCTGTATTTGATGAGTGTTTTGTAGTGAGGTCTTGATGTATGGATTTATTAAGATGATTGTATAAAACTACTATGATGTTATAAGATGATTTTCTGTTATGAGGCTTCACTATATATTTCTCTATTGTATTTTATCCATGCGCTGTGAGTTGCGATAGAGATTCTGCGATTTTATTTTATCCTGACTAACGTCCATGGCTACCTGGCACGCCTTTCAGCGCACTATTTCCTTGTTTTGGTGCGGGAGTCATGGGCGGTCGTCACAGGCTTTTTTGGGTATGAAAGTAACCAGTGACTGCTGAAAGCTGTCATAGCTGTAGAACTCACAGATACCTTCGTTTTGACTGGTTATGGCTCCCGTAACTCCAAAGGAGCCAAGAGTTATGGCCCTCCGAAGAATCGATATCCACAGGGGGCAACATCTACGGTGCAAGGTGCAACATCCGTCCAAAATGAAGAAACAGTGCCGTACGACCTTTAGAAATGAGTGCATGAATTTGAAACATTGCAGTACCATGGTGCACCACTCTCCAGCGATGGTAAATCATAGACCAGCCACGGGGATCCCGTTTTACAGAAAAAATCAACGTGACGAAAAAACGAAGGGTAAAAAACTTCCTTGACCCGATTGAGGTTCGGATAGGATTTTTTGGGTATGAAACTAACCAGTGACGGCTGAAAGCTTTCATAGCTGTAGAACTCACAGATACCTTCGTTTTGACTGGTTATGGCTCCCGTAAGTATAAACGAGCCAAGAGTTATGGCCCTCCGAATAATCGATATCCATAGAGTGCAACATCTACGGTGCAAGGTGCAACATCCGTCCAAAATGATGAAACCGTGCCGTTCGACCTTTAGAAATGGGTGCATGGATTTGAAACGGTGCAGTAACATGGTGCACCACTCTCCAGCGATCATAAATTATTGACCAGCCACGGGGATCCCGTTTTACAGAAAAAATCCACGTGACGAAAAAACGAAGGGTAAAAAACTTCCATGACCCGATTGAGGTTCGGATAGGATTTTTTGGGAATGAAACTAACCAGTGACGGCTGAAAGCTATCATAGCTGTAGAACTCACAGATACCATCGTTTTGACTGGTTATGGCTCCCGTAACTCTAAACGAGCCAAGAGTTATGGCCCTCCGAATAATCGATATCCATAGGGTGCAACATCTACGGTGCAAGGTGCAACATCCGTCCAAAATGACGAAACCTTGCCGTACGACCTTTAGAAATGGATGCATGGATTTGAAACGGTGCAGTACCATGATGCACCACTCTCCAGCGATGGTAAATCATTGACCAGCCACGGGGATCCCGTTTTTATAGAAAAAATCCACGTGACGAAAAAACGAAGGGTAAAAAACTTCCATGACCAGATTGAGGTTCAGACAGGCTTTTTTGGGTATGAAAGTAACCAGTGACTGCTGAAAGCTATCATAGCTGTAGAACTCACAGATACCTTCGTTTTGACTTGTTATGGCTCCCGTAACTCTAAAGGAGCTAAGATTTATGGCCCTCCGAAGAATCGATATCCACAGGGTGCAACATCTACGGTGCAAGGTGCAACATCCGTCCAAAATGACGAAACAGTGCCGTACGACCTTTAGAAACGAGTGCATGGATTTGAAACATTTCAGTCCCATGGTGCACCACTCTCCAGCGATGGTAAATCATAGACCAGCCACCGGGATCCCGTTTTGCAGAAAAAATCCACGTGACGAAAAAACGAAGGGTAAAAAACTTCCATGACCCGATTGAGGTTCGGATAGGCTTTTTTGGGTATGAAAGTAACCAGTGACTGCTAAAAGCTATCATAGCTGTAGAACTCACAGATACCTTCGTTTTGACTGGTTATGGCTCCCGTAACTCTAAACGAGCCAAGAGTTATGGCCCTCCGAAGAATCGATATCCACAGGGTGCAACATCTACGGTGCAAGGTGCAACATCCATCTAAAATGACGAAACAGTGCCGGTCGACCTTTAGAAATGAGTGCGTGGATTTGAAACATTGCAGTACCATGGTGCACCACTCTCCAGCGATGGTAAATCATAGACCAGCCACGGGGATCCCGTTTTACAGAAAAAATCAACGTGACGAAAAAACGAAGGGTAAAAAACTTCCTTGACCCGATTGTGGTTCGGATTGGATTTTTTTGGTATGGAACTAACCAGTGACGGCTGAAAGCTGTCATGTCTGTAGAACTCACAGATACCTTCATTTTGACTGGTTATGGCTCCAGTAACTCTAAACGAGCCAAGAGTTATGGCCCTCCGAAGAATCGATATCCACAGGGTGCAACATCTACGGTGCAAGGTGCAACATCCTACCAAAATGACGAAACTTTGCCGTACGACCTTTAGAAATGAGTGCATGGATTTGAAACATTGCAGTACCATGGTGCACCACTCTCCAGCGATGGTAAATCATAGACCAGCCACGGGGATCCCGTTTTAAAGAAAAAAATCCATGTGACGAAAAAACGAAGGGTAAAAAATTTCCTTGACCCGATTGAGGTTCGGATAGGATTTTTTGGGTATGAACTAACCAGTGACGGCTGAAAGCGGTCACAGCTGTAGAACTCACTGATACCTTCGTTTTGACTGGTTATGGCTCCCGTAACTCTAAACGAGCCAAGAGTTATGACTCTCCGAATAATCGATATCCACAGGGTGCAACATCTACGGTGCAAGGTGCAACATCCGTCCAAAATGAAGAAACAGTGCCGTACGACCTTTAGAAATGAGTGCATGGATTTGAAACATTGCAGTACCATGGTGCACCACTCTCCAACGACGGTAAATCATAGAGCAGCCACGGGGATCCCGTTTTACAGAAAAAATCAACGTGACGAAAAAACGAAGGGTAAAAAACTTCCTTGACCCGATTGAGGTTCGGATAGGATTTTTTGGGTATGAAACTAACCAGTGACGGCTGAAAGCTTTCATAGCTGTAGAACTCACAGATACCTTCGTTTTGACTGGTTATGGCTCCCGTAAGTATAAACGAGCCAAGAGTTATGGCCCTCCGAATAATCGATATCCATAGGGTGCAACATCTACGGTGCAAGGTGCAACATCCGTCCAAAATGACGAAACCGTGCCGTACGACCTTTAGAAATGGGTGTATGGATTTGAAACGGTGCAGTACCATGGTGCTCCACTCTCCAGCGATCGTAAATCATTGACCAGCCACGGGGATCCCGTTTTACAGAAAAAATCCACGTGACGAAAAAACGAAGGGTAAAAAACTTCCATGACCCGATTGAGGTTCGGATAGGATTTTTTGGGTATGAAACTAACCAGTGACGGCTGAAAGCGGTCATAGCTGTAGAACTCACAGATACCTTCGTTTTGAATGGTTATGGCTCCCGTAACTCTAAACGAGCCAAGAGTTATGGCCCTCCGAATAATCGATATCCATAGGGTGCAACATCTACGGTGCAAGGTGCAACATCCGTCCAAAATGACGAAACCGTGCCGTACGACCTTTAGAAATGGATGCATGGATTTGAAATGGTGCAGTACCATGGTGCACCACTCTCCAGCGATGGTAAATCATTGACCAGCCACGGGGATCCCGTTTTTACAAAAAAAATCCACGTGACAAAAAAACGAAGGGTAAAAAACTTCCATGACCCGATTGAGGTTCGGACAGGCTTTTTTGGGTATGAAAGTAACCAGTGACTGCTGAAAGCTGTCATAGCTGTAGAACTCACAGATACCCTCGTTTTGACTTGTTATGGCTCCCGTAACTCTAAAGGAGCTAAGAGTTATGGCCCTCCGAAGAATCGATATCCACAGGGTGCAACATCTACGGTGCAAGGTGCAACATCCGTCCAAAATGACGAAACAGTGCCGTACGACCTTTAGAAATGAGTGCATGGATTTGAAACATTGCAGTACCATGGTGCACCACTCTCCAACGATGGTAAATCATAGACCAGCCATGGGGATCCCGTTTTACAGAAAAAATCAACGTGACGAAAAAACGAAGGGTAAAAAACTTCCTTGACCCGATTGAGGTTCGGATAGGATTTTTTGGGTATGAAACTAACCAGTGACGGCTGAAAGCTTTCATATCTGTAGAACTCGTAGATACCTTCGTTTTGACTGGTTATGGCTCCCGTAAGTATAAACGAGCCAAGAGTTATGGCCCTCCTAATAATCGATATCCATAGGGTGCAACATCTACGGTGCAAGGTGCAACATCCGTCCAAAATGACAAAACCGTGCCGTACAACCTTTAGAAATGGGTGCATGGATTTGAAACGGTGCAGTACCATGGTGCACCACTCTCCAGCGATCGTAAATCATTGACCAGCCACGGGATCCCGTTTTGCAGAAAAAATCCACGTGACGAAAAAACGAAGGGTAAAAAACTTCCATGACCCGATTGAGGTTCGGATAGGATTTTTTGGGTATGAAACTAACCAGTGACGGTTGAAAGCTGTCATAGCTGCAGAACTCACAGATACCTTTGTTTTGACTGGTTATGGCTCCCGTAACTCTAAACGAGCCAAGAGTTATGGCCCTCCGAATAATCGATATCCATAGGGTGCAACATCTACGGTGCAAGGTGCAACATCCGTCCAAAATGACGAAACCGTGCCGTACGACCTTTAGAAATGGATGCATGGATTTGAAACGGTGCAGTACCATGGTGCACCACTCTCCAGCGATGGTAAATCATTGACCAGCAACGGGGATCCCGTTTTTACAGAAAAAATCCACGTGACGAAAAAACGAAGGGTAAAAAACTTCCATGACCTGATTGAGGTTCGGACAGGCTGTTTTGGGTATGAAAGTAATCAGTGACTGCTGAAAGCTGTCATAGCTGTAGAACTCAAAGATACCTTCGTTTTGACTTGTTATGGCTCCCGTAACTCTAAAGGAGCTAAGAGTTATGGCCCTCCGAAGAATCGATATCCACAGGGTGCAACATCTACGGTGCAAGGTGCAACATCCGTCCAAAATGACGAAACAGTGCCGTACGACCTTTAGAAATGAGTGCATGGATTTGAAACATTGCAGTACCATGGTGCACCACTCTCCAACGATGGTAAATCATAGACCAGCCATGGGGATCCCGTTTTACAGAAAAAATCAACGTGACGAAAAAACGAAGGGTAAAAAACTTCCTTGACCCGATTGAGGTTCGGATAGGATTTTTTGGGTATGAAACTAACCAGTGACGGCTGAAAGCTTTCATATCTGTAGAACTCGTAGATACCTTCGTTTTGACTGGTTATGGCTCCCGTAAGTATAAACGAGCCAAGAGTTATGGCCCTCCTAATAATCGATATCCATAGGGTGCAACATCTACGGTGCAAGGTGCAACATCCGTCCAAAATGACAAAACCGTGCCGTACAACCTTTAGAAATGGGTGCATGGATTTGAAACGGTGCAGTACCATGGTGCACCACTCTCCAGCGATCGTAAATCATTGACCAGCCACGGGATCCCGTTTTGCAGAAAAAATCCACGTGACGAAAAAACGAAGGGTAAAAAACTTCCATGACCCGATTGAGGTTCGGATAGGATTTTTTGGGTATGAAACTAACCAGTGACGGTTGAAAGCTGTCATAGCTGCAGAACTCACAGATACCTTTGTTTTGACTGGTTATGGCTCCCGTAACTCTAAACGAGCCAAGAGTTATGGCCCTCCGAATAATCGATATCCATAGGGTGCAACATCTACGGTGCAAGGTGCAACATCCGTCCAAAATGACGAAACCGTGCCGTACGACCTTTAGAAATGGATGCATGGATTTGAAACGGTGCAGTACCATGGTGCACCACTCTCCAGCGATGGTAAATCATTGACCAGCAACGGGGATCCCGTTTTTACAGAAAAAATCCACGTGACGAAAAAACGAAGGGTAAAAAACTTCCATGACCTGATTGAGGTTCGGACAGGCTGTTTTGGGTATGAAAGTAATCAGTGACTGCTGAAAGCTGTCATAGCTGTAGAACTCAAAGATACCTTCGTTTTGACTTGTTATGGCTCCCGTAACTCTAAAGGAGCTAAGAGTTATGGCCCTCCGAAGAATCGATATCCACAGGGTGCAACATCTACGGTGCAAGGTGCAACATCCGTCCAAAATGACGAAACAGTGCCGTACGACCTTTAGAAACGAGTGCATGGATTTGAAACATTTCAGTCCCATGGTGCACCACTCTCCAGCGATGGTAAATCATAGACCGGCCACAGGGATCCCGTTTTACAGAAAAAATCCACGTGACGAAAAAACGAAGGGTAAAAAACTTCCATGACCCGATTGAGGTTCGGATAGGCTTTTTTGGGTATGAAAGTAACCAGTGACTGCTAAATGCTGTCATAGCTGTAGAACTCACAGATACCTTCGTTTTGCCTGGTTATGGCTCCCGTAACTCTAAACAAGCCAAGAGTTATGGCCCTCCGAAGAATCGATATCCACAGGGTGCAACATCTACGGTGCAAGGTGCAACATCCATCCAAAATGACGAAACAGTGTCGTACGACCTTTAGAAAGGAGTGCATGGATTTGAAACATTGCAGTACCATGGTGCACCACTCTCCAGCGATGGTAAGTCATAGACCAGCCACGGGGATCCCGTTTTACAGAAAAAATCAACGTGACGAAAAAACGAAGGGTAAAAAACTTCCTTGACCCGATTGAGGTTCGGATAGGATTTTTTGGGTATGAAACTAACCAGTGACGGCTGAAAGCTTTCATAGCTGTAGAACTCACAGATACCTTCGTTTTGACTGGTTATGGCTCCCGTAAGTATAAACGAGCCAAGAGTTATGGCCCTCCGAATAATCGATATCCATAGGGTGCAACATCTACGGTGCAAGGTGCAACATCCGTCCAAAATGACGAAACCGTGCCGTACGACCTTTAGAAATGGGTGCATGGATTTGAAACGGTGCAGTACCATGGTGCTCCACTCTCCAGCGATCGTAAATCATTGACCAGCCACGGGGATCCCGTTTTACAGAAAAAATCCACGTGACGAAAAAACGAAGGGTAAAAAACTTCCATGACCCGATTGAGGTTCGGGTAGGATTTTTTGGGTATGAAACTAACCAGTGACGGCTGAAAGCGGTCATAGCTGTAGAACTCACAGATACCTTCGTTTTGAATGGTTATGGCCCCCGTAACTCTAAACGAGCCAAGAGTTATGGCCCTCCGAATAATCGATATCCATAGGGTGCAACATCTACGGTGCAAGGTGCAACATCCGTCCAAAATGACGAAACAGTGCCGTACGACCTTTAGAAATGAGTGCATGGATTTGAAACATTGCAGTACCATGGTGCATCACTCTCCAACGATGGTAAATCATAGACCAGCCACGGGGATCCCGTTTTACAGAAAAAATCAACGTGACGAAAAAACGAAGGGTAAAAAACTTCCTTGACCCGATTGAGGTTCGGATAGGATTTTTTGGGTATGAAACTAACCAGTGACGGCTGAAAGCTTTCATATTTGTAGAACTCATAGATACCTTCGTTTTGACTGGTTATGGCTCCCGTAAGTATAAACGAGCCAAGAGTTATGGCCCTCCTAATAATCGATATCCATAGGGTGCAACATCTACGGTGCAAGGTGCAACATCCGTCCAAAATGACGAAACCGTGCCGTACGACCTTTAGAAATGGGTGCATGGATTTGAAACGGTGCAGTACCATGGTGCACCACTCTCCAGCGATCGTAAATCATTGACCAGCCACGGGGATCCCGTTTTACAGAAAAAATCCACGTGACGAAAAAACGAAGGGTAAAAAACTTCCATGACCCGATTGAGGTTCGGATAGGATTTTTTGGGTATGAAACTAACCAGTGACGTCTGAAAGCCGTCATAGCTGCAGAACTCACAGATACCTTTGTTTTGACTGGTTATGGCTCCTGTAACTCTAAACGAGCCAAGAGTTATGGCCCTCCGAATAATCGATATCCATAGGGTGCAACATCTACGGTGCAAGGTGCAACATCCGTCCAAAATGACGAAACCGTGCCGTACGACCTTTAGAAATGGATGCATGGATTTGAAACGGTGCAGTACCATGGTGCACCACTCTCCAGCGATGGTAAATCATTGACCAGCAACGGGGATCCCGTTTTTACAGAAAAAATCCACGTGACGAAAAAACGAAGGGTAAAAAACTTCCATGACCCGATTGAGGTTCGGACAGGCTGTTTTGGGTATGAAAGTAATCAGTGACTGCTGAAAGCTGTCATAGCTGTAGAACTCAAAGATACCTTCGTTTTGACTTGTTATGGCTCCCGTAACTCTAAAGGAGCTAAGAGTTATGGCCCTCCGAAGAATCGATATCCACAGGGTGCAACATCTACGGTGCAAGGTGCAACATCCGTCCAAAATGACGAAACAGTGCCGTACGACCTTTAGAAACGAGTGCATGGATTTGAAACATTTCAGTCCCATGGTGCACCACTCTCCAGCGATGGTAAATCATAGACCAGCCACAGGGATCCCGTTTTACAGAAAAAATCCATGTGACGAAAAAACGAAGGGTAAAAAACTTCCATGACCCGATTGAGGTTCGGATAGGCTTTTTTGGGTATGAAAGTAACCAGTGACTGCTAAATGCTGTCATAGCTGTAGAACTCACAGATACCTTCGTTTTGCCTGGTTATGGCTCCCGTAACTCTAAACAAGCCAAGAGTTATGGCCCTCCGAAGAATCGATATCCACAGGGTGCAACATCTACGGTGCAAGGTGCAACATCCATCCAAAATGACGAAACAGTGTCGTACGACCTTTAGAAATGAGTGCATGGATTTGAAACATTGCAGTACCATGGTGCACCACTCTCCAGCGATGGTAAGTCATAGACCAGCCACGGGGATCCCGTTTTACAGAAAAAATCAACGTGACGAAAAAACGAAGGGTAAAAAACTTCCTTGACCCGATTGAGGTTCGGATAGGATTTTTTGGGTATGAAACTAACCAGTGACGGCTGAAAGCTTTCATAGCTGTAGAACTCACAGATACCTTCGTTTTGACTGGTTATGGCTCCCGTAAGTATAAACGAGCCAAGAGTTATGGCCCTCCGAATAATCGATATCCATAGGGTGCAACATCTACGGTGCAAGGTGCAACATCCGTCCAAAATGACGAAACCGTGCCGTACGACCTTTAGAAATGGGTGCATGGATTTGAAACGGTGCAGTACCATGGTGCTCCACTCTCCAGCGATCGTAAATCATTGACCAGCCACGGGGATCCCGTTTTACAGAAAAAATCCACGTGACGAAAAAACGAAGGGTAAAATACTTCCATGACCCGATTGAGGTTCGGATAGGATTTTTTTGGTACGAAACTAACCATTGACGGCTGAAAGCGGTCATAGCTGTAGAACTCACAGATACCTTCGTTTTGAATGGTTATGGCTCCCGTAACTCTAAACGAGCCAAGAGTTATGGCCCTCCGAATAATCGATATCCATAGGGTGCAACATCTACGGTGCAAGGTGCAACATACGTCCAAAATGACGAAACAGTGCCGTACGACATTTAGAAATGAGTGGATTTGAAACATTGCAGTACCATGGTGCACCACTCTCCAACGATGGTAAATCATAGACCAGCCACGGGGATCCCGTTTTACAGAAAAAATCAACGTGACGAAAAAACGAAGGGTAAAAAACTTCCTTGACCCGATTGAGGTTCGGATAGGATTTTTTGGGTATGAAACTAACCAGTGACGGCTGAAAGCTTTCATATCTGTAGAACTCATAGATACCTTTGTTTTGACTGGTTATGGCTCCCGTAAGTATAAACGAGCCAAGAGTTATGGCCCTCCTAATAATCGATATCCATAGGGTGCAACATCTACGGTGCAAGGTGCAACATCCGTCCAAAATGACGAAACCGTGCCGTACGACCTTTAGAAATGGGTGCATGGATTTGAAACGGTGCAGTACCATGGTGCACCACTCTCCAGCGATCGTAAATCATTGACCAGCCACGGGGATCCCGTTTTACAGAAAAAATCCACGTGACGAAAAAACGAAGGGTAAAAAACTTCCATGACCCGATTGAGGTTCGGATAGGTTTTTTTGGGTATGAAACTAACCAGTGACGGCTGAAAGCTGTCATAGCTGCAGAACTCACAGATACCTTTGTTTTGACTGGTTATGGCTCCCGTAACTCTAAACGAGCCAAGATTTATGGCCCTCCGAATAATCGATATCCATAGGGTGCAACATCTACGGTGCAAGGTGCAACATCCGTCCAAAATGACGAAACCGTGTCGTACGACCTTTAGAAATGGATGCATGGATTTGAAACGGTGCAGTACCATGGTGCACCACTCTCCAGTGATGGTAAATCATTGACCAGCAACGGGGATCCCGTTTTTACAGAAAAAATCCACGTGACGAAAAAACGAAGGGTAAAAAACTTCCATGACCCGATTGAGGTTCGGACAGGCTGTTTTGGGTATGAAAGTAATCAGTGACTGCTGAAAGCTGTCATAGCTGTAGAACTCAAAGATACCTTCGTTTTGACTTGTTATGGCTCCCGTAACTCTAAAGGAGCTAAGAGTTATGGCCCTCCGAAGAATCGATATCCACAGGGTGCAACATCTACGGTGCAAGGTGCAACATCCGTCCAAAATGACGAAACAGTG
The DNA here is from genome assembly GCA_030765085.1 of Allium cepa. Lineage (NCBI taxonomy): Eukaryota > Viridiplantae > Streptophyta > Magnoliopsida > Asparagales > Amaryllidaceae > Allium > Allium cepa. The sequence continues at coordinate 26,052,730 of CM060943.1, read as the reverse complement.
CCGTACGACCTTTAGAAACGAGTGCATGGATTTGAAACATTTCAGTCCCATGGTGCACCACTCTCCAGCGATGGTAAATCATAGACCAGCCACAGGGATCCCGTTTTACAGAAAAAATCCACGTGACGAAAAAACGAAGGGTAAAAAACTTCCATGACCCGATTGAGGTTCGGATAGGCTTTTTTGGGTATGAAAGTAACCAGTGACTGCTAAATGCTGTCATAGCTGTAGAACTCACAGATACCTTCATTTTTCCTGGTTATGGCTCCCGTAACTCTAAACAATCCAAGAGTTATGGCCCTCCGAAGAATCGATATCCACAGGGTGCAACATCTACGGTGCAAGGTGCAACATCCATCCAAAATGACGAAACAGTGTCGTACGACCTTTAGAAATGAGTGCATGGATTTGAAACATTGCAGTACCATGGTGCACCACTCTCCAGCGATGGTAAGTCATAGACTAGCCACGGGGATCCCGTTTTACAGAAAAAATCAACGTGACGAAAAAACGAAGGGTAAAAAACTTCCTTGACCCGATTGTGGTTCGGATAGGATTTTTTGGGTATGGAACTAACCAGTGACGGCTGAAAGCTATCATGTCTGTAGAACTCACAGATACCTTCGTTTTGACTGGTTATGGCTCCAGTAACTCTAAACGAGCCAAGAGTTATGGCCCTCCGAAGAATCGATATCCATAGGGTGCAACATCTACGGTGCAAGGTGCAACATCCGTCCAAAATGACGAAACATTGCCGTACGACCTTTAGAAACGAGTGCATGGATTTGAAACATTGCAGTACCATGGTGCACCACTCTCCAGCGATGGTAAATCATAGACCAGCCACGGGGATCCCGTTTTAAAGAAAAAATCCACGTGACGAAAAAACGAAGGGTAAAAAACTTCCTTGACCCGATTGAGGTTCGGATAGGATTTTTTGGGTATGAAACTAACCAGTGACGGCTGAAAGCGGTCATAGCTGTAGAACTCACAGATACCTTCGTTTTGACTGGTTATGGCTCCCGTAACTCTAAATGAGCCAAGAGTTATGGCTCTCCGAATAATCGATATCCACAGGGTGCACCATCTACGGTGCAAGGTGCAACATCCGTCCAAAATGACGAAACAGTGCCGTTCGACCTTTAGAAATGAGTGTATGGATTTGAAACATTGTAGTACCATGGTGCACCACTCTCCAGCGATGGTAAATCATAGACCAGCCACGGGGATCCCGTTTTACAGAAAAAATCAACGTGACGAAAAAACGAAGGGTAAAAAACTTCCTTGACCCGATTGTGGTTCGGATAGGATTTTTTGGGTATGGAACTAAGCAATGAAGGCTGAAAGCTATCATGTCTGTAGAACTCACAGATACCTTCGTTTTGACTGGTTATGGCTCCCGTAACTCAAAACGAGCCAAGAGTTATGGACCTCCGAAGAATCGATATCCACAGGGTGCAACATCTACGGTGCAAGGTGCAACATCCGTCCAAAATGACGAAACAGTGCCGTACGACCTTTAGAAATGAGTGCATGGATTTGAAACATTGCAGTACCATGGTGCACCACTCTCCAGCGATGGTAAATCATAGACCAGCCACGGGGATCCCGTTTTAAAGAAAAAATCCACGTGACGAAAAAACGAAGGGTAAAAAACTTCCTTGACCCGATCAAGGTTCGGATAGGATTTTTTGGGTATGAAACTAACCAGTGACGGCTGAAAGCGGTCATAGCTGTAGAACTCACAGATACCTTCGTTTTGACTGGTTATGGCTCCCGTAACTCTAAACGAGCCAAGAGTTATGGCCCTCCGAATAATCGATATCCATTGGGTGCAACATCTACGGTGCAAGGCGCAACATCCGTCCAAAATGACGAAACCGTGCCGTACGACCTTTAGAAATGGGTGCATGGATTCGAAATGGTGCAGTACCATGGTGCTCCACTCTCCAGCGATCGTAAATCATTGACTAGCCACGGGGATCCCGTTTTACAGAAAAAATCCACGTCACGAAAAAACGAAGGGTAAAAAACTTCCATGACCCGATTGAGGTTCGGATAGGATTTTTTGGGTAGGAAACTAACCAGTGACGGCTGAAAGCTGTCATAGCTGTAGAACTCACAGATACCTTCGTTTTGACTTGTTATGGCTCCCGTAACTCTAAACGAGCCAAGAGTTATGGCCCTCCGAATAATCTATATCCATATGGTGCAACATCTACGGTGCAAGGTGCAACATCCGTCCAAAATGACGAAACCGTGCCGTACGATCTTTAGAAATGGATGCATGGATTTGAAACGGTGCAGTACCATGGTGCACCACTCTCCAGCGATGGTAAATCGTTGACCAGCCACGGGGATCCCGTTTTTACAGAAAAAATCCACGTGACGAAAAAACGAAGGGTAAAAAACTTCCATGACCCGATTGAGGTTCGGACAGGCTTTTTTGGGTATGAAAGTAACCAGTGACTGCTGAAATGTGACGACCGCCCATGACTCCCGCACCAAAACAATGGAATAGTGCGCTGAAAGGTGTGCAAGGCAGCCATGGACGATAGTCAGGGTAAAATAAAATCGCAGGATCTCTATCGTACAACTCACAGCGCATGGATAAAATACAATAGAGAAATATAATGTAGTGAAGCTCCATAGAACAAAACATCATCATATAAGCAACAAAGTAGTTTTATACAATCATCTCAACAAATCCATACAACAAGACCTCACTACATAACACTCAATCAAATACAGCAGCGGATACCCAGTACATATAAGAAAATAATATGCATAGCCTCCTGCTCGTCTTCGTCATCATCAACGTAGAGACCCAAGAACAGCACCTGCCACCTGCTACCTAGTCTGCCCATCCCAACATGGATGAACAGCCCAAGGTAATAAGAGGAGACATAAAACCTTGAGTCAGACAAAGTCTTAGTGAGCAGTAAATTAACTATCAAACATACCAAAAGAGCATAAGGAATAAAAGGAATAGGAACCAAACCATCCCACTCCACCTCTTCTCACAGTGATAGCCCCCAGACACACACTAAGGAGAAGCAATCATAACATAGCAGATAATTAAAGTAAAGTAATAATCACTCGAGTCAAGGGTGATGCTTTCCAAATACAAACCCCCAAGGCCTAAACCAAGATCAGATAAGCACCCAGAAAACACCACTCTTGAGGCCGAATGATAATACAACCAAACATCCATGACTCTGGCTATCACTGTTATCATTGCCTTGATTTCACCGTTAGTTGAATGACCACCTGTCAAGGGCTAATGGTAACCCCGGTCTAGACATAACTCCGCACGTCATCGTGACCCGTGCCTAAGCCGAACGCATCAGCCCAGAGTACTAGCACGTCATCGTGACCCGTGCCTGGAACGTCATCGTGACCCGTTCCAACGTACCCTTGCTTTGAGTATGCTAGAACCTTCAACAACGATGAGATCTCAGCCTCCTAGTCATCCTCCTTGACGACTATTTCCATACTAGCTCAAGCGCCTCTCAAGCTAACCATTATCCACCCTAACCCGGACCGCATCACCGAGTTATAACTTTGCACGTCGTCATGACCCGTGCTTGGAACGTCTTCGTGACCCGTCCCATCACAACAAATGTCTTGCCTCATCACATCATGGCAAAGTCCCTCATCTTGGAACGTCATCATGACCCGTCCCATCTCAACATAAGCCTTGCCTCATCACATCATAGCAAAGTCCCAACTCAATCATGCTTTGCCTTCTCGCATCATGGCAAGATCTCACATCCTCGAATCCATCCATATGAGCTTCCACATCCGCTTCATATGCTACAGGCAGCTTCCACCATTCAAGAGCCTTTCCACTTAGCTTTTGAATTATCTCGAACCATCTTGTTCCAAATCAACTACAAGCTAACTTGGAGCAATTAAATCTATCATACATTCACACAATCAATCATTAATACAACCAATCAAGCATTCAAATAAGATCTAACAAGCAATATCAAGTATAATGGCAATTTCGTAAATAAATGAGCAAAAGTCCAACATATGTGAAATCATGGTTTTTAGAATAGATCTATCAAATCTAAAACATGGGTTTTGTCTCTAACACTTGTTAAACTAACTTGCATAAGTAAACATCTTCAAAAACAATGGATCTAGACTAGGATCTAAGAAATATGCATGAAAACTCTAACTTTAACACTCAAACAAGCCACCAATCCAATATACTCCTTTGGATCCGCGTGAGAGATAACTACCACTCACCAAATCACCCAAACACCTCTAAATCTAAGCACTTCAGATCTGGACGGCGGAGATCAAGGCTTGATCCGGCGATATCTCGCTCAAATCGATGAATTCTAGCTCGAACGGATGAAGATCTTCAACTTTGGCACTTGGATCTTCGATCTCGATCTTCGATCTTGGATGGATGGTAGAATTAGATTGGAATGGAGAAAAGAAGATGAAGAAATGTTGTAGTCGAGTCTTCAAAATGGCAGCACTTCGTCGCTTCAAAAACCGGTGCCAAAAAGTGAGCCGAACCCCTCTATTTATAGGCTGAACACCCCATGAGTCGTCGCCCCCTGAGTCGTTGCCGACCCAACTCCTGAGTCGCCCCCCGACTCATCTCCAAGCCGACTCAACACAGCCACTCACACGACTCAAGCCTTCTAACATCTCACGCGACTCAACGGCTCATGCTATACGCGACTCTCGACTCAAACACACTGCCGACTCAACGACTCAACTAAGACGCGACTCAATACCCTGCCGACTCAACCTCCTAGCCGCTAACCCTTAAGTCGCTACACTACTTAAGTCGGCAACCCCTTTAGGTCGAACCATCCTATGAGTCGCTCACTCAACTAAGTCGCTCTCCTTGGGTCGTCTATTCCTATGACTCGGCCACCCTATGAGTCGGTCTCCTCTTAACTCGGCAAACCACTGTCTTCTATGAGTCGCCTAACCTCTTGAGTCGGTCTCCTATGAGTCGCAACCCATTATGAGTCGGTCACTAGCTAATTCCATGACTCGGTCAATCCACTAAGTCGCTTTTAACACTATAGGTCGTTAATTCTCATGAGTCGGCCACTATGAGTCGGTCACGACTCAGGCCTTAACTCGGCTATGATTATGAGTCGGTCACGACTCATCACTTCACTCGAGTTAACTTCTAAACGACTCAGGCTAGAAACAACACAAACAACGCTAACGACCTGCAAATTCTACGATTTATCGACACGCAAAATACGGGTCGTTACATTCTCTCCCCCTTAGGAATTTCGCCCCCGAAATTCCAAGCAAACAACAGCAATCACAATTTTTTTCCGCATGCCTACCATCCATAGCAATCAACAGACCATGCATCCAATTCTAGCCTAGCATGCAGAATTCTAAGACTTAGAACAAGCTACAAATTCATGAGATGTCACGACACTTTAGGGCCATACCTCGAAGAGTCCGGGATGAGCTGCCTTCATCCTCTCTTCCTCCTCCCACGTACAGTCGTTAACATCATCACTCCATTGTACCTTGAGCAACGTAATCGTCTTCCTCCTAAGCTGTTTCGTATCAGTTTCAACAATACGAAGCGGCTTACGAGGTCTCGTAACCACGGGATCAACCTCTAAGTCTTCACAGCTATCAGCAGAAACCACTGTAGTAGGGTCATGCACATACTTCCGTAGATAAGACACATGAAAAACATTGTGCACACCCGCCATCTTTTCCGGTAACTCCAATCTATAAGCGAGCTTTCCAATTCGCTCGATAATCTGAAATGGTCCAACGAATCTCGGAGTTAACTTTCCTTTCTTCCCGAATCTAATAACATTCTTCAACGGAGAAATCTTCACAAAAACCATATCGCCCACGTCGAATTCCAAATCCTTCCGACGATTATCTGCATAACTTTTCTGACGATCTTGGGCTGCTTTCATTCTTTGCCGAATGATCTCTATACAATACGAAGTCTGTCGAATCATCTCTGGCCCAAGTATCAACTTTTCTCCAGTTTCCAACCAACATGTCGGAGAGTTACACGGTCTTCCATACAATGCTTCATATGGTGCCATACCAATGCTCGACTGATAACTGTTATTATAAGCAAACTCCACCAAATGAAGGTGATCTTCCCATGATCCTCCGAAGTCCAAAACACATGCTCTAAGAAGATCTTCCAAAACTCGGTTGACTCTCTCAGTTTGCCATCTGTTTGAGGGTGATAAGTTGTACTCAAACACAACTCGGTTCCCAAAACTTCTTGGAAGCTCTTCCAAAATCCACTAGTGAACAATGGATCTCGATCGCTCACTATACTCTTCGGAACTCCATGGAATCGAACAATCCACTTCACATACAGCTCAGCCAACTTCGATGCAGTTTTAGTCGATCGAACAGGAATGAACCTTGCACTCTTGGTCAAACGATCTACTATGACCCAAATCCCTTCATTCCCCGCTCTTGTCCTAGGTAGACCATCGATAAAATCCATCGACACTTGCTCCCACTTCCATGTAGGAACCTCTAATGGCTGAAGTAATCCACTGGGCTTCTTCTGCTCAGCTTTTACCAACTGGCAATTCATACACTTGGAAATAAAATTTCCAATATCCTTCTTCATACCTTCCCAGTAGTAAGCCCTCTTCATATCCCGATACATCTTATTACCACCTGGATGAATTGTCAACTTCGAGTGATGACCTTCCCTCAGAACTTCATCTCTCAATCCATCAACATCGGGAACAACTAATCGTCCTTGCTTTCGAAGCCAACCCTCTCGATCGACCTCGAATCCTTTATCCTTCTCTGGTTCCAACCCAGATTCCAAATCACGAATAATCTTGACAAGCTTATCATCTCGCCTTTGGCTCTCACCAATCCTTTCCATAAGAGTAGGCCTTATCGATAAGTTTGCCAACATCTCAGGTTCCAATTCACATCTAGGCCTGAAGTCAAATCCAGCCAAATACTCAAGACTCTTCCATTCCGAAAACATGGCTCCCAAACCCGCATGTCTTCGACTTAACGCATCAGCCACTGCGTTACCTTTTCCCGGAGTATAGGCTATACCAAAATCATATGATGCTAAGAACTCTAGCCACCGTTGCTGTCGAAGATTCAAATCCTTTTGGGAGAACAGATACTTCAACGACTTATGATCTGTGAACAACTTGAATCTAACTCCCAATAGGTAATGTCTCCACATCTTCAAAGCAAACACAATCGCCGCTAACTCCAAATCATGAGTCGGATAATTCCTTTCATGCGGCTTCAGTTGTCGACTAGCATACGCAACAACCTTATCTCTCTGCATTAGCACTGCTCCTAGTCCAGTGCCACATGCGTCGGTGTAAACCACCATCTCATCATTCCCACCAGGAATAGTCAAAACAGGAGCACTCGTCAGTCGCTCTTTCAGGATTACGAAAGCTTGCTCACACCTATCATCCCATCTGAACACTTGGTTCTTCTTCGTCAATCCTGTCAATGGTGCAGCTATCTTGGAAAAGTCTTTGATAAACCGACGATAATATCCTGCTAATCCAAGAAAACTTCTCACATCAGATGCATTCTTAGGTCTAACCCAATCCTGGATCGCTGCCACCTTAGCGGGGTCAACTGCTATTCCATTTCCAGAGATAACATGGCCTAAGAACCTCACTTCACTCTTCCAGAAGTGACACTTCGAAAACTTAGCCTTTAGCTGATGTTTCCGCAAGATTTCCAAAACAATCCTCAAGTGCGTCTTGTGCTCTTCCTCAGTTCTGGAATAAATCAGAATATCATCCACGAACACAAGCACGAACTTATTCAACTGATCTCTGAACACTCTATTCATAAGATCCACAAAATATGCTGGTGCGTTAGTCAATCCAAACGGCATTACCAGCCACTCATAAAACCCGGACGGTGTCCTGAAAGCAGTCTTCGGCACACTATCCTTTGCCACTCTAAACTGGTGAAATCCCGTTGCCAGATCCATCTGAGAAAACACCTTAGCCTCGTGAAGCTGATCAAACAAGTCATCTATTCTCGGCAATGGATACTTGTTCTTCTTAGTCACCTTATTCAGCTCACGATAATCAACACACAACCTCAACGATCCATCCGCTTTGGTTGCGAACACAACGGGCGCACCCCATTCGGACACACTTCTCCGAATGAATCCTTTCCGCAAAAGGTCATCAACTTGCACCTTCAGCTCCTGCTGCTCCCTCGGTGCCATCCGCCTAAGAGGCATCACAATAGGTCTGGCTCCCTCAACTAGATCGATACGAAACTCGATTTCCCTATGCGGCGGCAACCCTTTGACTTCGTCAAAGACATCCTCAAATCCATTCACAATAGGCAACGATGACAGTCCATCCCGTGGAACAACCAGCGAATACATGAAGCTCATGAAGACGCCTTCTTCATGCTTACATCGTATCACAACCTTTCGCCCATCCACATTCCCGACTGTCACCTCCAGCCTCTCACAATCAATCCTAGCCGCATACTTCCTAAGCCAGTCCATACCCAAAATAATTCCGAACCCCGCAAAGTTCAGAACAAAGCAATCACAAACAAACGAGCAATCATGACTCGACACAACTAGACCACGGCATATCATACACAAACATGACGAACCCCCAACTGGATTAGTCACAACCAATGGCCTATCAACAATATCCGGTTTCAAACATAACCGGCCTACCAAATCATCACAAACAAAAGAATGCGACGCTCCAGTATCAAACAACACTCTAACTGGAACACCACAAATGGAAAGAGTACCTTGAACCACCACACTCTTCCCCTTCTCTTCAGCAGTAGGAACTCTTGAAGACGACGGCACAGCTTCCAAAGCATAAGCTTGCACAACCTGCCTATCTTTCCTCGGCTCTGGACAGTCCTTCTTGATGTGTCCCAGCTTATCACAGTTGTGGCACTTCAACTGCACCTTTGGATTCTTACAATCCCGGGAGAGATGACCCTTCTGTCGGCAGTTATAGCAGGTCACTTCGCCTTTTGGCTTCTTCTGGCCATCCTTGCCTTTCTGCTGTTGCTGCTTCCTCTTCTTATTACCATTCTGCTGTGGTTTAGATCCTTCCCTGCTTACAGCAGCAACAGAACTTTCCTTCGGAAACAAACTCTCATGCCTGAGAGCTTTCTCTACAAGCTTCTCAAATGGATCGTCCAGATGATCCACTAACTGCCTTCCCAGATAAGCATTCAGACCAGTCACAAACTTTTCGTTCTTCTGGTAGGGAGAATCAATATATGATCTGGCATACTTAGACAAAGCTTCGAACTCAGAAATATACTCAAGAACAGGCCTCCCACCTTGCTTGAGCTCTACAAACCTTTTGAACAAAGCAGACTTCTGAACAGTGGAGATGAACTTGGCCTCGAATCTGACTTGGAATTGCTCCCAAGTAATCTCTTCTTCTGGTGTATCTATAGTAGTAGAATTCCACCAATCAGCAGCTCTTCCCTGAAGCTGCCTCGATGCAAGCTTCCTCTTGGTTGCATCATCAATTCCCAAATCAGCAAAAATCCTCCGGCAAGCATCAATCCATCTCTGCACTTCAATAGTCGACTCTATTCCCAGGAAAGCTTTTCCCCCAAGAGAAGTATAGTCCTTGCAAAGCTTGGCAAAATCCACCGGTCTCGGAGCTTGGACTTGAACTCCCACATCCACAGAAGATCCTGAAGCTGGTACCCTCCTCATGATAGAAGTCATCATAGCTTCAAACATAGCTCCATAATCAACAGCTTCCCTAGCAGCTTGACTATCCCTCGCAGCTTGTCTCTCACTTCGACTCATTCTTAATATCTGTAAAAAGAATGATTAGAACACCTTAAGAAACAACTGCATAAGGAGTTCAAATCCATCTAACCTACTATATTATATATAGTAATCACCCATCAAAATACAATTACGTCTCTCTTACGTAGTTACGTCAGCGAGCGTTGGCTAAAATCGATTAACCAAAGCTCTGATACCAAATGTGACGACCGCCCATGACTCCCGCACCAAAACAATGGAATAGTGCGCTGAAAGGTGTGCAAGGCAGCCATGGACGATAGTCAGGGTAAAATAAAATCGCAGGATCTCTATCGTACAACTCACAGCGCATGGATAAAATACAATAGAGAAATATAATGTAGTGAAGCTCCATAGAACAAAACATCATCATATAAGCAACAAAGCAGTTTTATACAATCATCTCAACAAATCCATACAACAAGACCTCACTACATAACACTCAATCAAATACAGCAGCGGATACCCAGTACATATAAGAAAATAATATGCATAGCCTCCTGCTCGTCTTCGTCATCATCAACGTAGAGACCCAAGAACAGCACCTGCCACCTGCTACCTAGTCTGCCCATCCCAACATGGATGAACAGCCCAAGGTAATAAGAGGAGACATAAAACCTTGAGTCAGACAAAGTCTTAGTGAGCAGTAAATTAACTATCAAACATACCAAAAGAGCATAAGGAATAAAAGGAATAGGAACCAAACCATCCCACTCCACCTCTTCTCACAGTGATAGCCCCCAGACACACACTAAGGAGAAGCAATCATAACATAGCAGATAATTAAAGTAAAGTAATAATCACTCAAGTCAAGGGTGATGCTTTCCAAATACAAACCCCCAAGGCCTAAACCAAGATCAGATAAGCACCCAGAAAACACCACTCTTGAGGCCGAATGATAATACAACCAAACATCCATGACTCTGGCTATCACTGTTATCATTGCCTTGATTTCACCGTTAGTTGAATGACCACCTGTCAAGGGCTAATGGTAACCCCGGTCTAGACATAACTCCGCACGTCATCGTGACCCGTGCCTAAGCCGAACGCATCAGCCCAGAGTACTAGCACGTCATCGTGACCCGTGCCTGGAACGTCATCGTGACCCGTTCCAACGTACCCTTGCTTTGAGTATGCTAGAACCTTCAACAACGATGAGATCTCAGCCTCCTAGTCATCCTCCTTGACGACTATTTCCATACTAGCTCAAGCGCCTCTCAAGCTAACCATTATCCACCCTAACCCGGACCGCATCACCGAGTTATAACTTTGCACGTCGTCATGACCCGTGCTTGGAACGTCTTCGTGACCCGTCCCATCACAACAAATGTCTTGCCTCATCACATCATGGCAAAGTCCCTCATCTTGGAACGTCATCATGACCCGTCCCATCTCAACATAAGCCTTGCCTCATCACATCATAGCAAAGTCCCAACTCAATCATGCTTTGCCTTCTCGCATCATGGCAAGATCTCACATCCTCGAATCCATCCATATGAGCTTCCACATCCGCTTCATATGCTACAGGCAGCTTCCACCATTCAAGAGCCTTTCCACTTAGCTTTTGAATTATCTCGAACCATCTTGTTCCAAATCAACTACAAGCTAACTTGGAGCAATTAAATCTATCATACATTCACACAATCAATCATTAATACAACCAATCAAGCATTCAAATAAGATCTAACAAGCAATATCAAGTATAATGGCAATTTCGTAAATAAATGAGCAAAAGTCCAACATATGTGAAATCATGGTTTTTAGCATAGATCTATCAAATCTAAAACATGGGTTTTGTCTCTAACACTTGTTAAACTAACTTGCATAAGTAAACATCTTCAAAAACAATGGATCTAGACTAGGATCTAAGAAATATGCATGAAAACTCTAACTTTAACACTCAAACAAGCCACCAATCCAATATACTCCTTTGGATCCGCGTGAGAGATAACTACCACTCACCAAATCACCCAAACACCTCTAAATCTAAGCACTTCAGATCTGGACAGCGGAGATCAAGGATTGATCCGGCGATATCTCGCTCAAATCGATGAATTCTAGCTCGAACGGATGAAGATCTTCAACTTTGGCACTTGGATCTTCGATCTCGATCTTCGATCTTGGATGGATGGTAGAATTAGATTGGAATGGAGAAAAGAAGATGAAGAAATGTTGTAGTCGAGTCTTCAAAATGGCAGCACTTCGTCGCTTCAAAAACCGGTGCCAAAAAGTGAGCCGAACCCCTCTATTTATAGGCTGAACACCCCATGAGTCGTCGCCCCCTGAGTCGTTGCCGACCCAACTCCTGAGTCGCCCCCCGACTCATCTCCAAGCCGACTCAACACAGCCACTCACACGACTCAAGCCTTCTAACATCTCACGCGACTCAACGGCTCATGCTATACGCGACTCTCGACTCAAACACACTGCCGACTCAACGACTCAACTAAGACGCGACTCAATACCCTGCCGACTCAACCTCCTAGCCGCTAACCCTTAAGTCGCTACACTACTTAAGTCGGCAACCCCTTTAGGTCGAACCATCCTATGAGTCGCTCACTCAACTAAGTCGCTCTCCTTGGGTCGGCTATTCCTATGACTCGGCCACCCTATGAGTCGGTCTCCTCTTAACTCGGCAAACCACTGTCTTCTATGAGTCGCCTAACCTCTTGAGTCGGTCTCCTATGAGTCGCAACCCATTATGAGTCGGTCACTAGCTAATTCCATGACTCGGTCAATCCACTAAGTCGCTCTTAACACTATAGGTCGTTAATTCTCATGAGTCGGCCACTATGAGTCGGTCACGACTCAGGCCTTAACTCGGCTATGATTATGAGTCGGTCACGACTCATCACTTCACTCGAGTTAACTTCTAAACGACTCAGGCTAGAAACAACACAAACAACGCTAACGACCTGCAAATTCTACGATTTATCGACACGCAAAATACGGGTCGTTACATGAAAGCTGTCATAGCTGTAGAACTCACAGATACCTTCGTTTTGACTTGTTATGGCTCCCAACTCTAAAGGAGCCAAGAGTTATGGCCCTCCGAAGAATCGATATACATAGGGTGCAACATCTACGGTGCAAGGTGCAACATCCGTCCAAAATGACGAAACAGTGCCGTACGACCTTTAGAAACGAGTGCATGGATTTGAAACATTGCAGTCCCATGGTGCACCACTCTCCAGCGATGGTAAATCATAGACCAGCCACAGGGATCCCGTTTTACAGAAAAAATCCACGTGACGAAAAAACGAAGGGTAAAAAACTTCCATGACCCGATTGAGGTTCGAATAGGCTTTTTTGGGTATGAAAGTAACCAGTGACTGCTAAAAGCTATCATAGCTGTATAACTCACAGATACCTTCGTTTTGACTGGTTATGGCTCCCGTAACTCTAAACGAGCCAAGAGTTATGGCCCTCCGAAGAATCGATATCCACAGGGTGCAACATCTACGGTGCAAGGTGCAACATCCGTCCAAAATGACGAAACAGTGCCGTACGACCTTTAGAAATGAGTGCATGGATTTGAAACATTGCAGTACCATGGTGCACCACTCTCCAGCGATGGTAAATCATAGACCAGCCACGGGGATCCCGTTTTAAAGAAAAAATCCACGTGACGAAAAAACGAAGGGTAAAAAACTTCCTTGACCCGATCAAGGTTCGGATAGGATTTTTTGGGTATGAAACTAACCAGTGACGGCTGAAAGCGGTCATAGCTGTAGAACTCACAGATACCTTCGTTTTGACTGGTTATGGCTCCCGTAACTCTAAACGAGCCAAGAGTTATGGCCCTCCGAATAATCGATATCCATTGGGTGCAACATCTACGGTGCAAGGCGCAACATCCGTCCAAAATGACGAAACCGTGCCGTACGACCTTTAGAAATGGATGCATGGATTTGAAACGGTGCAGTACCATGGTGCACCACTCTCCAGCGATCGTAAATCATTGACCAGCCACGGGGATCCCGTTTTACAGAAAAAATCCACGTGACGAAAAAACGAAGGGTAAAAAACTTCCATGACCCGATTGAGGTTCGGATAGGATTTTTTGGGTATGAAACTAACCAGTGACGGCTGAAAGCTGTCACAGCTGTAGAACTCACAGATACCTTCGTTTTGACTTGTTATGCCTCCCGTAACTCTAAACGAGCCAAGAGTTATGGCCCTCCGAAGAATCGATATCCACAGGGTGCAACAAATACGGTGCAAGGTGCAACATCCGTCCAAAATGACGAAACAGTGCCGTACGACCTTTAGAAATGAGTGCATGGATTTGAAACATTGCAGTACCATGGTGCACCACTCTCCAGCGATGGTAAATCATAGACCAGCCACGGGGATCACGTTTTAAAGAAAAAATCCACGTGACGAAAAAACGAAGGGTAAAAACTTCCTTGACCCGATTGAGGTTCGGATAGGAGTTTTTCGGTATGAAGCTAACCAGTGACGGCTGAAAGTGGTCATAGCTGTAAAACTCACAGATACCTTCGTTTTGACTGGTTATGGCTCCCGTAACTCTAAACGAGCCAAGAGTTATGGCCCTCCGAATAATCGATATCCATAGGGTGCAACATCTACGATGCAAGGTGCAACATCCGTCCAAAATGACGAAACAGTGCCGTACGACCTTTAGAAACGGGTGCATGGATTTCAAACATTGCAGTCCCATGGTGCACCACTCTCCAGCGATGGTAAATCATAGACCAGCCACGTTGATCCCTTTTACAGAAAAAATCCACGTGACGAAAAAACGAAGGGTAAAAACCTTCCTTGACCCGATCGAGGTTCGGATAGGATTTTTTGGGTATGAAACTAACCAGTGACGGCTGAAAGCGGTCATAGCTGTAGAACTCACAGATACCTTCGTTTTGACTGGTTATGGCTCCAGTAACTCTAAACGAGCCAAGAGTTATGGCCCTCCGAATAATCGATATCCATAGGGAGCAACATGTACGGTGCAAGGTGCAACATCCGTCCAGAATGACGAAACCGTGCCGTACGACCTTTAGAAACGGGTGCATGGATTTGAAACGGTGCAGTACCATGGTGCACCACTCTCCAGCGATCGTAAATCATTGACCAGCCACGGGGATCCCGTTTTACAGAAAAAATCCACGTGACGAAAAAACGAAGGGTAAAAAACTTCCATGACCCGATTGAGGTTCGGATAGGATTTTTTGGGTATGAAACTAACCAGTGACGGCTGAAAACTATCATAGCTGTAGAACCCACAGATACCTTCGTTTTGACTTGTTATGGCTCCCGTAACTCTAAACGAGCCAAGAGTTATGACCCTCCAAAGAATCGATATCCACAGGGTGCAACATCTACGGTGCAAGGTGTAACATCCATCCAAAATGACGAAACAGTGCCGTACGACCTTTAGAAATGAGTGCATGGATTTGAAACATTGCAGTACCATGGTGCACCACTCTCCAGCGATGGTAAATCATAGACCAGCCACGAGGATCCCGTTTTAAAGAAAAAAATCCACGTGACGAAAAAACGAAGGGTAAAAAACTTCCTTGACCCGATTGAGGTTCGGATAGGATTTTTTGGGTATGAAGCTAACCAGTGACGGCTGAAAGCGGTCATAGCTGTAGAACTCACAGATACCTTCGTTTTGACTGGTTATGGCTCCCGTAACTCTAAACGAGCCTAGAGTTATCCCCCTCCGAATAATCGATATCCATAGGGTGCAACATCTACGGTGCAAGGTGCAACATCCGTCCAAAATGACGAAACAGTGTCGTACGACATTTAGAAATTGGTGCATGGATTTGAAACATTGCAGTACCATGGTGCACCACTCTCCAGCGATGGTAAATCATAGACCAGCCACGGGGATCCCGGTTTAAAGAAAAAATCCACGTGACGAAAAAACGAAGGGTAAAAAACTTCCTTGACCCGATTGAGGTTCGGATAGGATTTTTTAGGTATGAAACTAACCAGTGACGGCTGAAAGCGGTCATAGCTGTAGAACTCACAGATACCTTCATTTTGACTGGTTATGGCTCCCGTAACTCTAAACGAGCCAAGAGTTATGGCCCTCCGAATAATCGATATCCATAGGGTGCAACATCTACGGTGCAAGGTGCAACATCCGTCCAAAATGACGAAACCGTGCCGTACGACCTTTAGAAATGGGTGCATGGATTTGAAACGGTGGAGTACCATGGTGCACCACTCTCCAGCGATCGTAAATCATTGACCAGCCACGGGGATCCCGTTTTATAGAAAAAATCCACGTGACGAAAAAACGAAGGGTAAAAAACTTCCATGACCCGATTGAGGTTCGGATAGGATTTTTTGGGTATGAAACTAACCAGTGACGGCTAAAAGCTGTCATAGCTGTAGAACCCACAGATACCTTCGTTTTAACTTGTTATGGCTCCCGTAACTCTAAACGAGCCAAGAGTTATGGCCCTCCGAAGAATCGATATCCACAGGGTGCAACATCTACGGTGCAAGGTTTAACATCCGTCCAAAATGACGAAACAGTGCCGTACGACCTTTAGAAATGAGTGCATGGATTTGAAACATTGCAGTACCATGGTGCACCACTCTCCAGCGATGGTAAATCATAGGCCAGCCACGGGGATCCCGTTTTAAAGAAAAAATCCACGTGACGAAAAAACGAAGGGTAAAAAACTTCCTTGACCCGATTGAGGTTCGGGTAGGATTTTTTGGGTATGAAGCTAACCAGTGAGGGCTGAAAGCTGTCACAGCAGTAGAACTCACAGATACCTTCGTTTTGACTTGTTATGGCTCCCGTAACTCTAAACGAGCCAAGAGTTATGGCCCTCCGAATAATCGATATCCATAGGGTGCAACATCTACGGTGCAAGGTGCAACATCCGTCCAAAATGACGAAACCGTGCCGTACGACCTTTAGAAATGGATGCATGGATTTGAAACGGTGCAGTACCATGGTGCACCACTCTCCAGCGATGGTAAATCATTGACCAGCCACGGGGATCCCGTTTTTACAGCAAAAATCCACGTGACGAAAAAACGAAGGGTAAAAAACTTCCATGACCCGATTGAGGTTCGGATAGGCTTTTTTGGGAATGAAAGTAACCAGTGACTGCTGAAAGCTGTCATAGCTGTAGAACTCACAGATACCTTCATTTTGCCTGGTTATGGCTCCCGTAACTCTAAAGGAGCCAAGAGTTATGGCCCTCCGAAGAATCGATATCCACAGGGTGCAACATCTACGGTGCAAGGTGCAACATCCGTCCAAAATGACGAAACAGTGCCGTACGACCTTTAGAAACGAGTGCATGGATTTGAAACATTGCAGTCCCATGGTGCACCACTCTCCAGCGATGGTAAATCATAGACTAGCCTCGGGGATCCCGTATTACAGAAAAAATCCACGTGACGAAAAAACGAAGGGTAAAAAACTTACATGACCCGATTGAGTTTCGGATAGGCTTTTTTGGGTATGAAAGTAAGCAGTGACTGCTGAAAGCTGTCATAGCTGTAGAACTCACAGATACCTTCGTTTTGACTGGTTATGCCTCTCGTAACTCTAAACGAGCCAAGAGTTATGGCCCTCCGAATAATCGATATCCATAGGTTGCAACATCTACGGTGCAAGGTGCAACATCCGTCCAAAATGACGAAACCGTGCCGCACGACCTTTAGAAATGGGTGCATGGATTTGAAACGGTGCAGTACCGTGGTGCACCACTCTCCAGCGATCGTAAATCATTGACCAGCCACGCGGATCCCGTTTTACAGAAAAAATCCACGTGACGAAAAAAACGAAGAGTAAAAAACTTCCTTGACCCGATTGAGGTTCGGATAGGATTTTTTAGGTATGAAACTAACCAGTGACGGCTAAAAGCTTTCATAGCTGTACAACTCACAGATACCTTCGTTTTGACTGGTTATGGCTCCCGTAAGTATAAACGAGCCAAGAGTTATGGCCCTCCGAATAATCGATATCCATAGGGTGCAACATCTACGGTGCAAGGTGCAACATCCGTCCAAAATGACGAAACCGTGCCGTACGACCTTTAGAAATGGGTGCAAGGATTTGAAGCGGTGCAGTACCATGGTGCACTACTCTCCAGCGATCGTAAATCATTGACCAGCCACGGGGATCCCATTTTACAGAAAAAATCCACGTGACGAAAAAACGAAGGGTAAAAAACTTCCATGACCCGATTGAGGTTCGGATAGGCTTTTTTGGGTATGAAAGTAACCAGTGTTTACTGAAAGATGTCATAGCTGTAGAACTCACAGATACCTTTGTTTTGACTGGTTATGGCTCCCGTAACACTAAACGAGCCAAGAGTTATGGCCCTCCGAATAATCGATATCTATTGGGTGCAACATCTACGGTGCAAGGTGCAACATCCGTCCAAAATGACGAAACCGTGCCGTACGACCTTTAGAAATGGATACATGGATTTGAAACGGTGCAGTACCACGGTGCACCACTCTCCAGCGATGGTAAATCATTGACCAGCCACGGGGATCCCGTTTTTACAGAAAAAATCCACGTGACGAAAAAACGACGGGTAAAAAACTTCCATGACCCGATTGAGGTTCGGATAGGCTTTTTTGGGTATGAAAGTAACCAGTGACTGCTGAAAGCTGTCATAGCTGTAGAACTCACAGATACCTTCGTTTTGACTAGCTATGGCTCCCGTAACTCTAAAGGAGCCAAGAGTTATGGCCCTCCGAAGAATCGATATCCACAGGGTGCAACATCTACGGTGCAAGGTGCAACATCCGTCCAAAATGAGGAAACAGTGCCGTATGACCTTTAAAAATGAGTGCATGGATTTGAAACATTGGAGTACCATGGTGCACCACTCTCCAGCGATGGTAAATCATAGACCAGCCACGGGGATCCCGTTTTACAGAAAAAATCCACGTGACGAAAAAACGAAGCGTAAAAACCTTCCTTGACCCGATTGAGGTTCGGATAGGATTTTTTGGGTACGAAACTAACCAGTGACGGCTAAAAGCTTTCATAGCTGTAGAACTCACAAATACCTTCGTTTTGACTGGTTATGGCTCCCGTAACTCTAAAGGAGCCAAGAGTTATGGCCCTCCGAAGAATCGATATCCACAGGGTGCAACATCTACGGTGCAAGGTGCAGCATCCGTCCAAAATGACGAAACAGTGCCGTATGACCTTTAGAAATGAGTTCATGGATTTGAAACATTGCAGTACCATGGTGCACCACTCTCCAGCGATGGTAAATCGTAGACCTGCCACGGGGATCCCGTTTTACAGAAAAAATCCACGTGACGAAAAAACGAAGGGTAAAAAACTTCCTTGACCCGATTGAGGTTCATATAGGATTTTTTGGGTATGAAACTAACCAGTGACGGCTGAAAGCCATCATAGCTGTAGAACTCACAGATACCTTCGTTTTGACTGGTTGTGGCTCCCGTAACTCTAAACGAGCCATGAGTTATGGCCCTCCGAATAATCGATATCCATAGGGTGCAACATCTACGGTGCAAGGTGCAACATCCGTCCAAAATTACGAAACCGTGTCGTACGACCTTTAGAAATGGATGCATGGATTTGAAACGGTGTAGTACTATGGTGCACCACTCTCCAGCGATGGTAAATCATTGACCAGCTACGGGGATCCCATTTTTACAGAAAAATCCACGTGACGAAAAAACGAAGGGCAAAAAACTTCCTTTTTACTGGTTATGGCTGTCATAGCTGTAGAACTCACAGATACCTTCGTTTTTACTGGTTATGGCTCCCGTAACTCTAAAGGAGCCAAATTTTATGGCCCTCCGAAGAATCGATATCCACAGGGTGCAACATCTATGGTGCAAGGTGCAACATCCGTCCAAAATGACGAAACAGTGCCGTACGACCTTTAGAAATGAGTGCATGGATTTGAAACATTGCAGTCCCATGGTGCACCACTCTCCAGCGATGGTAAATCATAGACCAGCCACGGGGATCCCTTTTTACAGAAAAAATCCACATGACGAAAAAACGAAGGGCAAAAAACTTCCTTGACCCGATTGAGGTTCGGATAGGATTTTTTGGGTATGGAACTAACCAGTGACGGCTGAAAGCCATCATGGCTGTAGAACTCACAGATACCTTCGTTTTGACTGGTTATGGCTCCCGTAACTCTAAACGAGCCAAGAGTTATGCCCTCCGAAGAATCGATATCCACAGGGTGCAACATCTACAGTGCAAGGTGCAACATCCGTCCAAAATGACGAAACAGTGCCGTACGACCTTTAGAAATGAGTGCATGGATTTGAAACATTGCAGTACCATGGTGAACCACTCTCCAGCGATGGTAAATCATAAACCAGCCACGGGGATCCCGTTTTACAGAAAAAATCAACGTGACGAAAAAACGAAGGGTAAAAAACTTCCATGACCCGATTGAGGTTCGGATAGGATTTTTTGGGTATGAAAGTAACCAGTGACTGCTGAAAGCTGTCATAACTGTAGAACTCACAGATACCTTCGTTTTGACTGGTTATGGCTCCCGTAACTCTAAAGGAGCCAAGAATTATGGCCCTCCGAAAAATCGATATCCACAGGGTGCAACATCTACGGTGCAAGGTGCAACATCCGTCCAAAATGACGAAACAGTGCCGTACGACCTTTAGAAATGAGTGCATGGATTTGAAACATTGCAGTACCATGGTGCACCACTCTCCAGCGATGGTAAATCATAGACCAGCCACGGGGATCCCGTTTTACAGAAAAAATCAACGTGACGAAAAAACGAAGGGTAAAAAACTTCCATGACCCGATTGAGGTTCGGATAGGATTTTTTGGGTATGAAACTAACCAGTGACGGCTGAAAGCTGTCACAGCTGTAGAACTCACAGATACCTTCGTTTTGATTTTTATGGCTCCCGTAACTCTAAATGAGCCAAGAGTTATGGCCCTCCGAATAATCGATATCCATAGGGTGCAACATCTACGGTGCAAGGTGCAACATCCGTCCAAAATGACGAAACCGTGCCGTACGACCTTTAGAAATGGATGCATGGATTTGAAACGGTGCAGTACCATGGTGCACCACTCTCCAGCGATGGTAAATCATTGACCAGCCACGGGGATCCCGTTTTTACAGAAAAAATCCACGTGACGAAAAAACGAAGGGTAAAAAACTTCCATGACCCGGTTGAGGTTCGGATAGGCTTTTTTGGGTATGAAAGTAACCAGTGACTGCTGAAAGCTGTCATAGCTGTAGAACTCACAGATACCTTCGTTTTGACTGGTTATGGCTCCCGTAACTCTGAAGGAGCGAAGAGTTATGGCCCTCCGAAGAATCGATATCCACAGGGTGCAACATCTACGGTGCAAGGTGCAACATCCGTCCAAAATGACGAAACAGTGCCGTACGACCTTTAGAAACGAGTGCATAGATTTCAAACATTGCAGTCCCATGGTGCACCACTCTCCAGCGATGGTAAATCATAGTCCAGCCACGGGGATCCCATTTTACAGAAAAAATCCACGTGACGAAAAAACGAAGGGTAAAAAGCTTCCATCACCCGATTGACGTTCGGATAGGCTTTTTTGGGTACGAAAGTAACCAGTGACTGCTAAAAGCTATCATAGCTGTAGAACTCACAGATACCTTCGTTTTGACTGGTTATGGCTCCCGTAAGTATAAACGAGCCAAGAGTTATGGCCCTCCGAATAATCGATATCCATAGGGTGCAACATCTACGGTGCAAGGTGCAACATCCGTCCAAAATGACGAAACAGTGCCGTACGACCTTTAGAAACGAGTGCATGGATTTCAAACATTGCAGTCCCATGGTGCACCACTCTCCAGCGATGGTAAATCATAGTCCAGCCAAGGGGATCCCATTTTACAGAAAAAATCCACGTGACGAAAAAACGAAGGGTAAAAAACTTCCATGACCCGATTGAGGTTCGGATAGGCTTTTTTGGGTATGAAAGTAACCAGTGACTGCTGAAAGCTATCATAGCTGTAGAACTCACAGATACCATCGTTTTGACTGGTTATGGCTCCCGTAAGTATAAACGAGCCAAGAGTTATGGCCCTCCGAATAATCGATATCCATAGGGTGCAACATCTACGGTGCAAGGTGCAACATCCGTCCAAAATGACGAAACCGTGCCGTACGACCTTTAGAAATGGGTGCATGTATTTGAAACGGTGCAGTACCATGGTGCACCACTCTCCAGCGATCGTAAATCATTGACCAGCCACGGGGATCCCGTTTTACAGAAAAAATCCACGTGACGAAAAAACGAAGGGTAAAAAACTTCCATGACCCGATTGAGGTTCGGATAGGATTTTTTGGGTGTGAAACTAACCAGTGACGGCTGAAAACTGTCACAGCTGTAGAACTCACAGATACCTTCGTTTTGATTTTTATGGCTCCCGTAACTCTAAACGAGCCAAGAGTTATGGCCCTCCGAATAATCGATATCCATAGGGTGCAACATCTACAGTGCAAGGTGCAACATCCGTCCAAAATGACGAAACCGTGCCGTACGACCTTTAGAAATGGATGCATGGATTTGAAATGGTGCAGTACCATGGTGCACCACTCTCCAGCGATGGTAAATCATTGACCAGCCACGGGGATCCCGTTTTTACAGAAAAAATCCACGTGACGAAAAAACGAAGGGTAAAAAACTTCCATGACCCGATTGAGGTTCGGATAGGCTTTTTTGGGTATGAAAGTAACCAGTGACTGCTGAAAGCTGTCATAGCTGTAGAACTCACAGATACCTTCGTTTTGACTGGTTATGGCTCCCGTAACTCTAAAGGAGCCAAGAGTTATGGCCCTCCGAAGAATCGATATCCACAGGGTGCAACATCTACGGTGCAAGGTGCAACATCCGTCCAAAATGACGAAACAGTGCCGTACGACCTTTAGAAACGAGTGCATGGATTTCAAACATTGCAGTCCCATGGTGCACCACTCTCCATCGATGGTAAATCATAGACCAGCCACGTGGATCCCTTTTACAGAAAAAATCCACGTGACGAAAAAACGAAGGGTAAAAAACTTCCATGACCCGATTGAGGATCGGATAGGCTTTTTTGGGTATGAAAGTAACCAGTGACTGCTGAAAGCTATCATAGCTGTAGAACTCACAGATACCTTCGTTTTGACTGGTTATGGCTCCCGTAACTCTAAACGAGCCAAGAGTTATGGCCCTCCGAATAATCGATATCCATTGGGTGCAACATCTACGGTGCATGGTGCAACATCCGTCCAAAATGACGAAACCGTGCCGTACGACCTTTAGAAATGGGTGCATGGATTTGAAACGGTGCAGTACCATGGTGCACCACTCTCCAGCGATCGTAAATCATTGACCAGCCACGCGGATCCCGTTTTACAGAAAAAATCCACGTGACGAAAAAACGAAGGGTAAAAAACTTCCATGACCCGATTGAGGTTCGGATAGGCTTTTTTGGGTATGAAAGTAACCAGTGACTGCTGAAAGATGTCATAGCTGTAGAAATCACAGATACCTTCGTTTTTACTGGTTATGGCTCCGGTAACTCTAAACGAGCCAAGAGTTATGGCCCTCCGAATAATCGATATCCATTAGGTGCAACATCTACGGTGCAAGGTGCAACATCCGTCCAAAATGACGAAACCTTGCCGTACGACCTTTAGAAATGGGTGCATGGATTTGAAACATTGCAGTACCATGGTGCACCACTCTCCAGCGATGGTAAATCATAGACCAGCCACGGGGTTCCCGTTTTGCAGAAAAAATCAACGTGACGAAAAAACGAAGGGTAAAAAAATTCCTTGACCCGATTGTGGTTCGGATAGGTTTTTTTGGGTATGGAACTAACCAGTGACGGCTAAAAGCTGTCATGTCTGTAGAACTCACAGATACCTTCGTTTTGACTGGATATGGCTCCCGTAACTCTAAACGAGCCAAAAGTTATGGCCCTTCGAAGAATCGATATCCACAGGGTGCAACATCTACGGTGCTAGGTGCAACATCCGTCCAAAATGACGAAACAGTGCCGTACGACCTTTAGAAATGAGTGCATGGATTTGGAACATTGCAGTACCATGGTGCACCACTCTCCAGCGATGGTAAATCATAGACCAGCCACGGGGATCCCGTTTTAAAGAAAAAATCCACGTGACGAAAAAACGAAGGGTAAAAAACTTCCTTGACCCGATTGAGGTTCGGATAGGCTTTTTTGGGTATGAAAGTAACCAGTGACTGCTGAAAGATGTCATAGCTGTAGAAATCACAGATACCTTCGTTTTGACTGGTTATGGCTCCCGTAACTCTAAACGAGCCAAGAGTTATGGCCCTCCGAATAATCGATATCCATTGGGTGCAACATCTACGGTGCAAGGTGCAACATCCATCCAAAATGACGAAACCGTGCCGTACGACCTTTAGAAATGGGTGCATGGATTTGAAACGGTGCAGTACCATGGTGCACCACTCTCCAGCGATCGTAAATCATTGACCAGCCACGGGGATCCCATTTT
Source organism: Allium cepa (assembly GCA_030765085.1). NCBI lineage: Eukaryota > Viridiplantae > Streptophyta > Magnoliopsida > Asparagales > Amaryllidaceae > Allium > Allium cepa. The sequence continues at coordinate 26,028,429 of CM060943.1, read as the reverse complement.
ACAGAAAAAATCCACGTGACGAAAAAACGAAGGGTAAAAAACTTCCTTGACCCGATTGAGGTTCGGATAGGCTTTTTTGGGTATGAAAGTAACCAGTGACTGCTGAAAGATGTCATAGCTGTAGAAATCACAGATACCTTCGTTTTGACTGGTTATGGCTCCCGTAACTCTAAACGAGCCAAGAGTTATGGCCCTCCGAATAATCGATATCCATAGGGTGCAACATCTACGGTGCAAGGTGCAACATCCATCCAAAATGACGAAACCGTGTCGTACGACCTTTAGAAATGGGTGCATGGATTTGAAACGGTGCAGTACCATGGTGCACCACTCTCCAGCGATCGTAAATCATTGACCAGCCACGGGGATCCCATTTTACAGAAAAAATCCACGTGACGAAAAAACGAAGGGTAAAAAACTTCCTTGACCCGATTGAGGTTCGGATAGGCTTTTTTGGGTATGAAAGTAACCAGTGACTGCTGAAAGATGTCATAGCTGTAGAAATCACAGATACCTTCGTTTTGACTGGTTATGGCTCCCGTAACTCTAAACGAGCCAAGAGTTATGGCCCTCCGAATAATCGATATCCATTGGGTGCAACATCTACGGTGCAAGGTGCAACATCCGTCCAAAATGACGAAACCTTGCCGTACGACCTTTAGAAATGGGTGCATGGATTTGAAACATTGCAGTACCATGGTGCACTACTCTCCAGCGATGGTAAATCATAGACCAGCCACGGGGATCCCGTTTTACAGAAAAATCCACGTGACGAAAAAACGAAGGGTAAAAAAATTCCTTGACCCGATTGTGGTTCGGATAGGTTTTTTTGGGTATGGAACTAACCAGTGACGGCTAAAAGCTGTCATGTCTGTAGAACTCACAGATACCTTCGTTTTGACTGGATATGGCTCCCGTAACTCTAAACGAGCCAAAAGTTATGGCCCTTCGAAGAATCGATATCCACAGGGTGCAACATCTACGGTGCTAGGTGCAACATCCGTCCAAAATGACGAAACAGTGCCGTACGACCTTTAGAAATGAGTGCATGGATTTGGAACATTGCAGTACCATGGTGCACCACTCTCCAGCGATGGTAAATCATAGACCAGCCACGGGGATCCCGTTTTAAAGAAAAAATCCACGTGACGAAAAAACGAAGGGTAAAAAACTTCCTTGACCCGATTGAGGTTCGGATAGGCTTTTTTGGGTATGAAAGTAACCAGTGACTGCTGAAAGATGTCATAGCTGTAGAAATCACAGATACCTTCGTTTTGACTGGTTATGGCTCCCGTAACTCTAAACGAGCCAAGAGTTATGGCCCTCCGAATAATCGATATCCATAGGGTGCAACATCTACGGTGCAAGGTGCAACATCCATCCAAAATGACGAAACCGTGCCGTACGACCTTTAGAAATGGGTGCATGGATTTGAAACGGTGCAGTACCATGGTGCACTACTCTCCAGCGATCGTAAATCATTGACCAGCCACGGGGATCCCGTTTTACAGAAAAAATCCACGTGACGAAAAAACGAAGGGTAAAAAACTTCCATGACCCGATTGAGGTTCGGATAGGCTTTTTTGGGTATGAAAGTAACCAGTGACTGCTGAAAGATGTCATAGCTGTAGAAATCACAGATACCTTCGTTTTTACTGGTTATGGCTCCGGTAACTCTAAACGAGCCAAGAGTTATGGCCCTCCGAATAATCGATATCCATTAGGTGCAACATCTACGGTGCAAGGTGCAACATCCGTCCAAAATGACGAAACCTTGCCGTACGACCTTTAGAAATGGGTGCATGGATTTGAAACATTGCAGTACCATGGTGCACCACTCTCCAGCGATGGTAAATCATAGACCAGCCACGGGGTTCCCGTTTTGCAGAAAAAATCAACGTGACGAAAAAACGAAGGGTAAAAAAATTCCTTGACCCGATTGTGGTTCGGATAGGTTTTTTTGGGTATGGAACTAACCAGTGACGGCTAAAAGCTGTCATGTCTGTAGAACTCACAGATACCTTCGTTTTGACTAGATATGGCTCCCGTAACTCTAAACGAGCCAAAAGTTATGGCCCTTCGAAGAATCGATATCCACAGGGTGCAACATCTACGGTGCTAGGTGCAACATCCGTCCAAAATGACGAAACAGTGCCGTACGACCTTTAGAAATGAGTGCATGGATTTGGAACATTGCAGTACCATGGTGCACCACTCTCCAGCGATGGTAAATCATAGACCAGCCACGGGGATCCCGTTTTAAAGAAAAAATCCACGTGACGAAAAAACGAAGGGTAAAAAACTTCCTTGACCCGATTGAGGTTCGGATAGGCTTTTTTGGGTATGAAAGTAACCAGTGACTGCTGAAAGATGTCATAGCAGTAGAAATCACAGATACCTTCGTTTTGACTGGTTATGGCTCCCGTAACTCTAAACGAGCCAAGAGTTATGGCCCTCCGAATAATCGATATCCATTGGGTGCAACATCTACGGTGCAAGGTGCAACATCCATCCAAAATGACGAAACCGTGCCGTACGACCTTTAGAAATGGGTGCATGGATTTGAAACGGTGCAGTACCATGGTGCACCACTCTCCAGCGATCGTAAATCATTGACCAGCCACGGGGATCCCATTTTACAGAAAAAATCCACGTGACGAAAAAACGAAGGGTAAAAAACTTCCTTGACCCGATTGAGGTTCGGATAGGCTTTTTTGGGTATGAAAGTAACCAGTGACGGCTGAAAGTTGTCATAGCTGTAGAACTCACAGATACCTTCGTTTTGACTGGTTATGGCTCCCGTAACTCTAAACGAGCCAAGAGTTATGGCCCTCCGAATAATCAATATCCATAGGGTGCAACATCTACGGTGCAAGGTGCAACATCCATCCAAAATGACGAAACCGTGCCGTACGACCTTTAGAAATGGGTGCATGGATTTGAAACGGTGCAGTACCATGGTGCACCACTCTCCAGCGATCGTAAATCATTGACCAGCCACGGGGATCCCATTTTACAGAAAAAATCCACGTGACGAAAAAACGAAGGGTAAAAAACTTCCTTGACCCGATTGAGGTTCGGATAGGCTTTTTTGGGTATGAAAGTAACCAGTGACTGCTGAAAGATGTCATAGCTGTAGAAATCACAGATACCTTCGTTTTGACTGGTTATGGCTCCCGTAACTCTAAACGAGCCAAGAGTTATGGCCCTCCGAATAATCGATATCCATTGGGTGCAACATCTACGGTGCAAGGTGCAACATCCGTCCAAAATGACGAAACCTTGCCGTACGACCTTTAGAAATGGGTGCATGGATTTGAAACATTGCAGTACCATGGTGCACTACTCTCCAGCGATGGTAAATCATAGACCAGCCACGGGGATCCCGTTTTACAGAAAAATCAACGTGATGAAAAAACGAAGGGTAAAAAACTTCCTTGACCCGATTGTGGTTCGGATAGGATTTTTTGGGTATGGAACTAACCAGTGACGGCTAAAAGCTGTCATGTCTGTAGAACTCACAGATACCTTCGTTTTGACTGGTTATGGCTCCCGTAACTCTAAACGAGCCAAAAGTAGTGGCCCTCCGAAGAATCGATATCCACAGGGTGCAACATCTACGGTGCAAGGTGCAACATCCATCCAAAATGACGAAACAGTGCCGTACGACCTTTAGAAATGAGTGCATGGATTTGAAACATTGCAGTACCATGGTGCACCACTCTCCAGCGATGGTAAATCATAGACCAGCCACGGGGATCCCGTTTTAAAGAAAAAATCCACGTGACGAAAAAACGAAGGGTAAAAAACTTCCTTGACCCGATTGAGGTTCGGATAGGATTTTTTGGGTATGAAACTAACCAGTGACGGCTGAAAGTTGTCATAGCTGTAGAACTCACAGATACCTTCGTTTTGACTGGTTATGGCTCCCGTAACTCTAAACGAGCCAAGAGTTATGGCCCTCCGAATAATCGATATCCATAGGGTGCAACATCTACGGTGCAAGGTGCAACATCCGTCCAAAATGACGAAACCGTGCCGTACGACCTTTAGAAATGGGTGCATGGATTTGAAACGGTGCAGTACCATGGTGCACCACTCTCCAGCGATCGTAAATCATTGACCAGCCACGGGGATCCCGTTTTACCGAAAAAATCCACGTGACGAAAAAACGAAGGGTAAAAAACTTCCATGACCCGATTGAGGTCCGGATAGGATTTTTTGGGTATGAAACTAACCAGTGACGGCTGAAACCTGTCATAGCTGTAGAACCCACAGATACCTTTGTTTTGACTTGTTATGGCTCCCGTAACTCTAAACGAGCCAAGAGTTATGGCCCTCCGAAGAATCGATATCCACAGGGTGCAACATCTACGGTGCAAGGTGCAACATCCGTCCAAAATGACGAAGCAGTGCAGTACGACCTTTAGAAATGAGTGCATGGATTTGAAACATTGCAGTACCATGGTGCACCACTCTCCAGCGATGGTAAATCATAGACTAGCCACGGGGATCCCGTTTTAAAAGAAAAAATCCACGTGACGAAAAAACGAAGGGTAAAAAACTTCCTTGACCCGATTGAGGTTCAGATAGGATTTTTTGGGTATGAAGCTAACCAGTGACGGCTGAAAGCGGTCATAGATGTAGAACTCACAGATACCTTCGTTTTGACTGGTTATCGCTCCCGTAACTCTAAACGAGCCAAGAGTTATGGCCCTCCGAATAATCGATATCCATAGGGTGCAACATCTACGATGCACGGTGCAACATCCGTCCAAAATGACGAAACCGTGCCGTACGACCTTTAGAAATGGGTGCATGGATTTGAAACGATGCAGTACCATGGTGCACCACTCTCCGGCGATCGTAAATCATTGACCAGCCACGGGGATCCCGTTTTACAGAAAAAATCCACGTGACGAAAAAACGAAGGGTAAAAAACTTCCATGACCCGATTGACGTTCGGATAGGATTTTTTGGGTATGAAACTAACCAGTGACGTCTGAAAGCTGTCATAGCTGTAGAACTCACAGATACCTTCCTTTTGACTGGTTATGGCTCCCGTAACTCTAAACGAGCCAAGAGTTATGGCCCTCCGAATAATCGATATCCACAGGGTGCAACATCTACGGTGCAAGGTGCAACATCCGTCCAAAATGACGAAACAGTGCCGTACGACCTTTAGAAATGAGTGCATGGATTTGAAACATTGCAGTACCATGGTGCACCACTCTCCAGCGATGGTAAATCATAGACCAGCCACGGGGATCCCGTTTTACAGAAAAAATCAACGTGACGAAAAAACGAAGGGTAAAAATCTTCCTTGACCCGATTGAGGTTCGGATAGGATTTTTTGGGTATGAAACTAACCAGTGACGGCTGAAAGCTTTCACAGCTTTAGAACTCACAGATAACTTCGTTTTGACTGGTTATGGCTCCCGTAAGTATAAACGAGCCAAGAGTTATGGCCCTCCGAATAATCGATATCCATAGGGTGCAACATCTACGGTGCAAGGTGCAACATCCGTCCAAAATGACGAAACCGTGCCGTACGACCTTTAGAAATGGGTGCATGGATTTGGAACGGTGCAGTACCATGGTGCACCACTCTCCAGCGATCGTAAATCATTGACCAACCACGGGGATCCCGTTTTACAGAAAAAATCCACGTGACGAAAAAACGAAAAGTAAAAAACTTCCATGACCCGATTGAGGTTCGGATAGGATTTTTTGTGTATGAAACTAACCAGTGACGGCTGAAAGCTGTAACAGCTGTAGAACTCACAGATACCTTCGTTTTGACTTGTTATGGCTCCCGTAACTCTAAACGAGCCAAGAGTTATGGCCCTCCGAATAATCGATATCCATAGGGTGCAACATCTACGGTGCAAGGTGCAACATCCGTCCAAAATGACGAAACCGTGCCGTACGACCTTTAGAAATGGATGCATGGATTTGAAACGGTGCAGTACCATGGTGCACCACTCTCCAGCGATGGTAAATCATTGACCAGCCACGGGGATCCCGTTTTTACAGAAAAAATCCACGTGATGAAAAAACGAAGGGTAAAAAACTTCCATGACCCGATTGAGGTTCGGATAGGCTTTTTTGGGTATGAAAGTAACCAGTGACTGTTGAAAGCTGTCATAGCTATAGAACTCACAAATACCTTCGTTTTGACTGGTTATGGCTCCCGTAACTCTAAAGGAGCCAAGAGTTATGGCCCTCCGAAGAATCGATATCCACAGGGTGCAACATCTACGGTGCAAGGTGCAACATCCGTCCAAAATGACGAAACCGTGCCGTACGACCTTTAGAAATGGGTGCATGGTTTTGAAACGGTGCAGTGCATCACTCTCCAGCGATCGTAAATCATTGACCAGCCACGCGGATCCCGTTTTACAGAAAAAATCCACGTGACGAAAAAACGAAGGGTAAAAAACTTCCTTGAACCGATTGAGGTTCGGATAGGATTTTTTGGGTATGAAACTAACCAGTGACGGCTAAAAGCTTTCATAGCTGTAGAACTCACAGATACCTTCGTTTTGACTGGTTATGGCTCCCGTAAGTATAAACGAGCCAAGAGTTATGGCCCTCCGAATAATCGATATCCATAGGGTGCAACATCTACGGTGCAAGGTGCAACATCCGTCCAAAATGACGAAACCGTGCCGTACGACCTTTAGAAATGGGTGCATGGATTTGAAACGGTGCAGTAACATGGTGCACTACTCTCCAGCGATCGTAAATCATTGACCAGCCACGGGGATCCCGTTTTACAGAAAAAATCCACGTGACGAAAAAACGAAGGATAAAAAACTTCCATGACCCGATTGAGGTTCAGATAGGCTTTTTTGGGTATGAAAGTAACCAGTGACTGCTGAAAGATGTCATAGCTGTAGAACTCACAGATACCTTCGTTTTGACTGGTTATGGCTCCCGTAACTCAAAATGAGCCAAGAGTTATGGCCCTCCAAATAATCGATATCCATTGGGTGCAACATCTACGGTGCAAGGTGCAACATCCGTCCAAAATGACGAAACCGTGCCGTACGACCTTTAGAAATGGATGCATGGATTTGAAATGGTGCAGTACCATGGTGCACCACTCTCCAGCGATGGTAAATCATTGACCAGCCCCGGGGATCCCGTTTTTACAGAAAAAATCCACGTGACGAAAAAACGAAGGGTAAAAAACTTCCATGACCTGATTGAGGTTCGGAAAGGCTTTTTTGGGTATGAAAGTAACCAGTAACTGCTGAAAGCTGTCATAGCTGTAGAACTCAAAGATACCTTCGTTTTGACTTGTTATGGCTCCCGTAACTCTAAAGGAGCCAAGAGTTATGGCCCTCCGAAGAATCGATATCCACAGGGTGCAACATCTACGGTGCAAGGTGCAACATCCGTCCAAAATGACGAAACAGTGCCGTACGACCTTTAGAAACGAGTGCATGGATTTGAAACATTGCAGTCCCATGGTACACCACTCTCCAGCGATGGTAAATCATAGACCAGCCACGGGGATCCCGTTTTACAGAAAAAATCCACGTGACGAAAAAACGAAGGGTAAAAAACTTCCATGACCCGATTGAGGTTCGGATAGGCTTTTTTGGGTATGAAAGTAACCAGTGACTGCTGAAAGCTGTCGTAGCTGTAGAAATCACTGATACCTTCGTTTTGACTAGCTATGGCTCCCGTAACTCTAAAGGAGCCAAGAGTTATGGCCCTCCGAAGAATCGATATCCACAGGGTGCAACATCTACGGTGCAAGGTGCAACATCCGTCCAAAATGAGGAAACAGTGCCGTATGACCTTTAGATATGAGTGCATGGATTTGAAACATTGGAGTACCATGGTGCACCACTCTCCAGCGATGGTAAATCATAGACCAGCCACGGGGATCCCGTTTTACAGAAAAAATCCACGTGACGAAAAAACGAAGGGTAAAAACTTTCCTTGACCCGATTGAGGTTCGGATAGGATTTTTTGGGTATGAAACTAACCAGTGACGGCTAAAAGCTTTCATAGCTGTAGAACTCACAAATACCTTCGTTTTGACTGGTTATGGCTCCCGTAACTCTAAAGGAGCCAAGAGTTATGGCCCTCCGAAGAATCGATATCCACAGGGTGCAACATCTACGGTGCAAGGTGCAGCATCCGTCCAAAATGACGAAACAGTGCCGTACGACCTTTAGAAATGAGTGCATGGACTTGAAACATTGCAGTACCATGGTGCACCACTCTCCAACGATGGTAAATCATAGACCTGCCACGGGGATCCCGTTTTACAGAAAAAATCCACGTGACGGAAAAACGAAGGGTAAAAAACTTCCTTGACCCGATTGAGGTTCGGATAGGATATTTTGGGTATGAAACTAATCAGTGACGGCTGAAAGCCATCATAGCTGTAGAACTCATAGATACCTTCGTTTTGACTGGTTATGGCTCCCGTAACTCTAAACGAGCCGTGAGTTATGGCCCTCCGAATAATCGATATCCATAGGGTGCAACATCTACGGTGCAAGGTGCAACATCCGTCCAAAATTACGAAACCGTGTCGTACGACCTTTAGAAATGGATGCATGGATTTGAAACGATGTAGTACCATCGTGCACCACTCTCCAGCGATGGTAAATCATTGACCAGCCACGGGGATCCCATTTTTACAGAAAAATCCACGTGACGAAAAAACGAAGGGTAAAAAACTTCCATGACCCGATTGAGGTTCGGATAGGCTCTTTTGGGTATGAAAGTAACCAGTGACTGCTGAAAGCTGTCATAGCTGTAGAACTCACAGATACCTTTGTTTTTACTGGTTATGGCTCCCGTAACTCTAAAGGAGCCAAAAGTTATGGCCCTCCGAAGAATCGATATCCACAGGGTGCAACATCTATGGTGCAAGGTGCAACATCCGTCCAAAATGACGAAACAGTGCCGTACGACCTTTAGAAATGAGTGCATGGATTTGAAAAATTGCAGTCCCATGGTGCACCACTCTCCAGCGATGGTAAATCATAGACCAGCCACGGGGATCCCTTTTTACAGAAAAAATCCACGTGACGAAAAAACGAAGGGCAAAAAACTTCCTTGACCCGATTGAGGTTCGGATAGGATTTTTTGGATATGGAACTAACCAGTGACGGCCGAAAGCCATCATGGCTGTAGAACTCACAGATACCTTCGTTTTGACTAGTTATGGCTCCCGTAACTCTAAACGAGCCAAGAGTTATGGCCCTCCGAAGAATCGATATCCACAGGGTGCAACATCTACGGTGCAAGGTGCAACATCCGTCCAAAATGACGAAACAGTGCCGTACAACCTTTAGAAATGAGTGCATGGATTTGAGACATTGCAGTACCATGGTGCACCACTCTCCAGCGATGGTAAATCATAGACCAGCCACGGGGATCCCGTTTTACAGAAAAAATATACGTGACGAAAAAACGAAGGGTAAAAAACTTCCTTGACCCGATTGACGTTCGGATAGGATTTTTTGGATATGAAACTAACCAGTGACGGCTGAAAGCTGTCATAGCTGTAGAACTCACCGATACCTTCGTTTTGACTGGTTATGGCTCCTGTAACTATAAACGAGCCAATAGTTATGGCCCTCCGAACAATCGATATCCATAGGGTGCACCATCTACGGTGCAAGGTGCAACATCCGTCCAAAATGACGAAACCGTGCCGTACGGCCTTTAGAAATGGGTGCATGGATTTGAAATGGTGCAGTACCATGGTGCACCACTCTCCAGCGATGGTAAATCATTGACCAGCCACGGGGATCCCGTTTTACAGAAAAAATCCAAGTGACGAAAAAACGAGGGGTAAAAAACTTCCATGACTCGATTGAGGTTCAGATAGGCTTTTTTGGGTATGAAAGTAACCAGTGACTGCTGAAAGCTGTCATAGCTGTAGAACTCATAGATACCTTCGTTTTGAATGGTTATGACTCCCGTAACTCTAAAGGAGCCAAGAGTTATGGCCCTCCGAAAAATCGATATCCACAGGGTGCAACATCTACGGTGCAAGGTGCAACATCCGTCCAAAATGACGAAACAGTGCCGTACGACCTTTAGAAATGAGTGCATGGATTTGAAACATTGCAGTACCATGGTGCACCACTCTCCAGCGATGGTAAATCATAGACCAGCCACGGGGATCCCGTTTTACAGAAAAAATAACGTGACGAAAAAACGAAGGGTAAAAAACTTCCTTGACCCGATTGGGGTTCGGATAGGATTTTTTGGGTATGAAACTAACCAGTGACGGTTGAAAGCTTTCATAGCTGTAGAACTCACAGATACCTTCGTTTTGACTGGTTATGGCTCCCGTAAGTATAAACGAGACAAGAGTTATGGCCCTCCGAATAATCGATATCCATAGGGTGCAACATCTACGGTGCAAGGTGCAACATCCGTCCAAAATGACGAAACCGTGCCGTACGACCTTTAGAAACGGGTGCATGGATTTGAAACGGTGCAGTACCATGGTGCACCACACTCCAGCGATCGTAAATCATTGACCAGCCACGGGGATCCCGTTTTACAGAAAAAATCCACGTGACGAAAAAACGAAGGGTAAAAAACTTCCATGACCCGATTGAGGTTCGGATAGGATTTTTTGGGTATGAAACTAACCAGTGACGGCTGAAAGCTGTCACAGCTGTAGAACTCACAGATACCTTCGTTTTGACTTGTTATGGCTCCCGTAACTCTAAACGAGCCAAGAGATATGGCCCTCCGAATAATCGATATCCATAGGGTGCAACATCTACGGTGCAAGGTGCAACATCTGTCCAAAATGACGAAACCGTGTCGTACGACCTTTAGAAATGGATGCATGGATTTGAAACGGTGCGGTACCCTGGTGCACCACTCTCCAGCGATGGTAAATCATTGACCAGCCAAGGGGATCCCGTTTTTATAGAAAAAATCCACGTGACGAAAAAACGAAGGGTAAAAAACTTCCATGACCCGATTGAGGTTCGGATAGGCTTTTTTGGGTATGAAAGTAACCAGTGACTGCTGAAAGCTGTCATAGCTGTAGAACTCACAGATACCTTCGTTTTGACTGCTTATGGCTCCCGTAACTCTAAAGGAGCCAAGAGTTATGGCCCTACGAAGAATCGATATCCACAGGGTGCAACATCTACGGTGCAATGTGCAACATCCATCCAAAATAACGAAACAGTGCCGTACGACCTTTAGAAACGAGTGCATGGATTTGAAACATTGCAATCCCATGGTGCACCACTCTCCAGCGATGGTAAATCATAGACCAGCCACGGGGATCCCGTTTTACAGAAAAATCCACGTGACGAAAAAACGAAGGGTAAAAAACTTCCATGACCCGATTGAGGTTCGGATATGCTTTTTTGGGTATGAAAGTAACCAGTTGTGACGACCGCCCATGACTCCCGCACTAAAACAAGAGAAGAATGCGCTGAAAAGTGTGCCAGGCAGCCATGGACGATAGTCAGGTAAAATAAAATCGCAGAATCATCCATACATCAGAGCCTCACTACAACGCTCAATCAAATACAACAGCGGAACACCCAGTACATATAAGAAATAATATGCATAGCCTCCTGCTCGTCTTCGTCATCATCAGCGGAGAACTCTAAGCACGGCACCTGTCACCTGCTACCTAGTCTGCCCATCCCAAACATGGATGAACAGCCCAAGGTAATAAGAGGAGACATAAAACCTTGAGTCAGACAAAGTCTTAGTGAGCAGTAAATTAACTATCAAACATACCAAAAGAGCATAAGGAATTAAAGGAATAGGAACCAAACCATCCCACTCCACCTCATTCTACAGTGATAGCCCCCAGAGACACACTAAAGAGAAGCAAGCATAATCATAGCAGATAATTAAAGTAAAACAATAACCACTCGAGTCAAGGGCGATGCTTTCCAAATACAAACCCCCAAGGCCTAAACCAAGATCAGATAAGCATCCAGAAAACACTGCTCTTGAGACCGAATGATAATACAACCAAACATCCATGACTCTGGCTATCACTGTTATCATTGCCTTGATATCACCGTTAGTTGAATGACCACCTGTCAAGGGCTAATGGTAACCCCGGTCTAGACATAACTCCGCACGTCATCGTGACCCGTGCCTAAGCCGAACGCATCAGCCCAGAGTACTAGCACGTCATCATGACCCGTGCCTGGAACGTCATCGTGACCCGTTCCAACGTACCCTTGCTTTGAGTATGCTAGAACCATCAACAACGATGAGATCTCAGCCTCCCAGTCATCCTCCTTGACGACTATTTCCATACTAGCTCAAGCGCCTCTCAAGCTAACCATTATCCACCCCAACCCGGACCGCATCACCGAGTTATAACTTTGCACGTCGTCATGACCCGTGCTTGGAACGTCATCGTGACCCGTCCCATCACAACATATGTCTTGCCTCAACACATCATAGCAAAGTCTCTCATCATGGAACGTCATCATGACCCGTCCCATCTCAACATAAGCCTTGCCTCATCATATCATAGCAAAGTCCCAACTCAATCATGCTTTGCCTTCTCGCATCATGGCAAGATCCCACATCCTCGAATCCATCCATATGAGCTTCCACATCCGCTTCATATGCTACAGGCAGCTTCCACAATTCAAGAGCCTTTCCACTTAGCTTTTGAATCATCTCGAACCATCTTGTTCCAAATCAACCATTAGCTAACTTGAAACAATCCAAATCAATCATCAATACAAACAATCGAGCATTCAAACAAGATCTAACAAGCAATATCAACAATAATGGCAATTTCGTAAATAAATGAGCAAAAGTCCAACGTGCATGATTCATAGGTTTTTAGCATAGATCTATCAAATATAAAACATGGGTTTTGTCTCTAATACTTATTAAATAAACTTGCATAAACAAACATCTATGGAAACAATGGATCTAGACTTGGATCTAAGAAAAATGCATGAAATCTCTAACTTTAACACTCAAACAAGCCACCAATCCAATATACTCCTTTGGGTCCGCGTGAGAGAGATAACTACCACTCACCAAATCACCCAAACACCTCAAAAACTACACACTTCAGATCTGGACAGCGAAGATCAAGGCTTGATCCGGCAAAATCTCGCTTCAATCGATGAAATCTAGCTCGAACGGATGAAGATCTTCAACTTTGGCACTTGGATCTTCAATCTCGATCTTCGATCTTGGATGGATGTTAGAATTAGATTGGAATGGAGAAAAGAAGATGAAGAAATGTTGTAGTCGAGTCATCAAAATGGCAGCACTTCGTCGCTTCAAAAACCGGTGCCAAAAAGTGAGCCGAACCCCTCTATTTATAGGCTGGAACCACCATGAGTCGTCGCCCTTAGGTCGTCGCCGACCCAACTCCTGAGTCGCCCCCGACTCATCCCCATGCCGACTCAACACAGCCGACTTACCATGAGTCGTTCACGACTCATTGCCATGCCGACCTAACACAAGCCACTCACACGACTCAACAACCCAGGCCGACTCAACACCTACCGACACACGACTCAAGACTCTACGACCTAACTCACTGCCTGCCCAAAACACCTAGCCGACTTACGACTCAATACAAGTGCCGACCTAATCCCTAGCCGACTCATCATAAACCGGTCACGACTCAAGCCCCTTTGCCGACTCAACTACGATGCCGACTCACGACCTATGGCCTCACCGACTCATCAACACACTGCTAAGCCTTAAGCCACTAACTCGCCCACGACTTAAGCTATAACCCGGCAACTCCTATGAGTCGTTAACCCGGTAACGACTCATCCTCCTAACGAGATAACACCCTGCCGACCCAAGACAACTTATGACCTATGACTCGGCCAACGACTCATCTTGCTAACCCGTTAAGTCCTAAGTCGGTCTTTCTTAAGTCGGTCACCAACCTATAAGTCGCTGCTTCTATGAGTCGGTCACCCTCTTGACTCGTCTAAGCCTATGAGTCGGCCCTCTATGAGTCGGTCACGACTCATCACTTGACCCCTATCTCGCCTCTCTTCTTAAGTCGGCAACTACTATGTCGTTCTAACCCTTAACTCGGTCCATCCCCTTAAGTCGTCTACGACTTATCTATGAGTCGGTCACGACTCATCACTTGCACTCGGGTCAACTCCTAAACGACTCAAGCTAGAAGCAACACAAACAATACTATCGACCTGTAAATTCTACGATCTATTGACACGTAAAATACGGGTCGTTACATTCTCTCCCCCTTAGGAATTTCGCCCCCGAAATTCCAAGCAAACAACAGCAATCACAATTATTCCGCATGCCTACCATCCATAGCAATCAACAAACCATGCATCCAATTCTAGCCTAGCATGCAGAATTCTAAGACTTAGAACAAGCTACAAATTCATGAGATGTCACGACACTTTAGGGCCATACCTCGAAGAGTCCGGGATGAGCTGCCTTCATCCTCTCTTCCTCCTCCCATGTACAGTCGTTAACATCATCACTCCATTGTACCTTGAGCAACGTAATCGTCTTCCTCCTAAGCTGTTTCGTATCGGTTTCAACAATACGAAGCGGCTTACGAGGTCTCGTAACCACTGGGTCAACCTCTAAGTCTTCACAGCTATCAGCAGAAACCACTGTAGTTGGGTTGTGCACATACTTCCGTAGATAAGATACATGAAAAACATTGTGCACACCCGCCATCTTTTCCGGTAACTCCAATCTATAAGCGAGCTTTCCAATTTTCTCGGTAATCGGGAATGGTCCAACAAATCTCGGAGTCAATTTTCCTTTCTTCCCGAATCTAATAACATTCTTCAATGGAGAAATCTTCACAAAAACCATATCGCCCACGTCGAATTCCAAATCCTTTCGACGATTATCTGGATAACTTTTCTGACGATCTTGGGCTGCCTTCATTCTTCGCCGAATGACCTCTATACAATCCGAAGTCTGTCGAATCATTTCTGGCCCAAGTATCAACCTTTCTCTAGTTTCCAACCAACATGTCGGAGAGTTACATGGTCTTCCATATAATGCCTCATACGGTGCCATACCAATACTCGACTGATAACTGTTATTATAAGCAAACTCCACCAAATGAAGGTGATCTTCCCATGATCCTCCGTAGTCCAAAACACAAGCTCTGAGAAGATCTTCCAAAACTCGGTTGACTCTCTCAGTCTGACCATCGGTTTGAGGGTGATAAGCTGTACTCAAACACAACTCGGTTCCCAAAACTTCCTGGAAACTCTTCCAAAATCTACTAGTGAACAATGGGTCTCGATCGCTCACTATACTCTTCGGAACACCATGGAATCGAACAATCCACTTAACATACAGTTCAGCCAACTTCGATGCAGTCCTAGTTGATCGAACAGGAATGAACCTTGCACTCTTAGTCAAACGATCTACTATGACCCAAATTCCTTCATTTCCTGCCCTGGTTCTAGGTAGACCATCGATAAAATCCATCGACACTTGCTCCCACTTCCATGTAGGAACCTCTAATGGCTGAAGTAATCCACTGGGCTTCTTTTGCTCGGCTTTCACCAACTGGCAGTTCATACACTTGGAAATAAAATTTCCAACATCTTTCTTCATACCTTCCCAGTAATAGGTTCTCTTCATATCCCGATACATCTTATTTCCACCTGGATGAATCGTCAACCTCGAGTGATGACTTTCTCTCAGAACTTCATCTCTCAATCCATCTGTATCGGGAACAACCAATCGTCCTTGCTTTCGAAGCCAACCCTCTCGATCGACCTTGAATCCTTTATCCTTCTCTGGGTCCAATCCAGATTCCAAATCACGGATAATCTTGACAACCTTATCATCTCTCTTTTGGCTCTCGCCAATCCTCTCCACAAGATTAGGTCTTATCGATAAGTTTGCCAACATTTCAGGTTCCAATTCACATCTAAGCCTGAAATCAAACTCAGCCAAATACCCGAGACTCTTCCATTCTGAAAACATGGCTCCCAAACCTGCATGTCTTCGGCTTAACGCATCAGCCACTGCGTTACCTTTTCCCGGAGTATAGGCTATACCAAAATCATACGATGCTAGAAACTCTAACCACCGTTGCTGTCGAAGATTCAAATCCTTTTGGGAGAACAGATACTTCAACGACTTATGATCTGTAAACAACTCGAATCTAACTCCCAATAGATATTGTCTCCACATCTTCAAAGCAAACACAATCGCCGCTAATTCCAAGTCATGAGTCGGATAATTCCTTTCATGCGGCTTTAGTTGTCGACTTGCATACGCAACAACTTTATCCTTCTGCATTAGCACTGCTCCAAGTCCAGTACCACATGCATCGGTATAAACCACCATCTCATCATTCCCACTTGGAATAGTCCAAACAGGAGCACTTGTCAATCGCTCTTTCAGGATTACGAAAGCTTGCTCACACTTGTCATCCCATTTGAACACTTGGTTCTTCTTCGTTAATCCTGTCAACGATGCAGCTATCTTGGAAAAGTCTTTGATAAACCGTCGATAATATCCTGCTGATCCAAGAAAACTTCTCACATCAGATGCATTCTTAGGTCTAACCCAATCCTGGATTGCTGCCACCTTAGCGGGATCAACCGCTATTCCATTTCCAGATATAACATGGCCTAAGAACCTCACTTCACTCTTCCAGAAGTGACACTTCGAAAACTTAGCCTTCAGCTGATGTTTCCGCAAGATTTCCAAAACAATCCTCAAGTGCGTCTTGTGCTCTTCTTCAGTTCTGGAATAAACCAAAATATCATCCACGAACACAAGCACGAACTTATTCAACTGATCTCTGAACACTCTATTCATAAGATCCACAAAATATGCTGGTGCGTTAGTCAATCCAAACGGCATTACCAGCCACTCATAAAAACCGGATGGTGTCCTGAAAGCAGTCTTCGGCACACTATCCTTCGCCACTCTCAACTGGTGAAATCCCGTTGCCAAATCCATCTGAGAAAACACCTTAGCCTCGTGAAGCTGATCAAACAAGTCATCTATTCTCGGCAATGGATACTTGTTCTTCCTAGTCACCTTATTCAGCTCACGATAATCAACACACAACCTCAACGATCCATCCGCTTTGGTTGCGAACACAACTGGCACACCCCATTCGGACACACTTCTCCGTATGAATCGTTTCCGCAAAAGGTCATCAACTTGCACCTTCAGCTCTTGCTGCTCCCTCGGTGCCATCCTCCTAAGAGGCATAACAACAGGTCTGGCTCCCTCAACTAGATCGATACGAAACTCGATCTCCCTATGCAGCGGCAACCCTTTGACTTCGTCAAAGACATCCTCAAATCCATTCACAATAGGCACTGATGACAGTCCATCCCGTGGAACAACCAGCGAATACATGAAGCTCATGAAGACGCCTTCTTCATGCTTACATCGTATCACAACCTTTCGCTCATCCACATTCCCGACTGTCACCTCCAGCCTCTCACAATCAATCCTAGCCGCATACTTCCTAAGCCAGTCCATACCCAAAATAATTCCGAACCCCGCAAAGTTCAGAACAAAGCAATCACAAACAAACGAGCAATCATGACTCGACACAACTAGACCACGGCATATCATACACAAACATGACGAACCCCCCACTGGATTAGTCACAACCAATGGCCTA
This sequence comes from Allium cepa, assembly GCA_030765085.1. Classification (NCBI taxonomy): domain Eukaryota; kingdom Viridiplantae; phylum Streptophyta; class Magnoliopsida; order Asparagales; family Amaryllidaceae; genus Allium; species Allium cepa. The sequence continues at coordinate 26,010,803 of CM060943.1, read as the reverse complement.
TCAACAATATCCGGTTTCAAACCTAACCGGCCTACCAAATCATCACAAACAAAAGAATGCGACGCTCCAGTATCAAACAACACTCTAACTGGAACACCACAAATGGAAAGAGTACCTTGAACCACCACACTCTTCCCCTTCTCTTCAGCAGTAGGAACTCTTGAAGACGACGGCACAGCTTCCAAAGCATAAGCTTGCACAACCTGTCTATCTTTCCTCGGCTCTGGACAGTCCTTCTTGATGTGTCCCAGCTTATCACAGTTGTGGCACTTCAACTGCACCTTTGGATTCTTACAATCCCGGGAGAGATGACCCTTCTGTCGGCAGTTATAGCAGGTCACTTCGCCCTTTGGCTTCTTCTGGCCATCCTTACTCTTTTGTTGCTGCTGCTTCCTCTTCTTATTGCCACTCTGCTGTGGTTTAGATCCTTCCCTGGTTACAGCAACAACAGATACTTCCTTAGGAAACAAACTTTCGTGCCTTAAAGCTTTCTCCACTAGCTTCTTAAATGGATCGTCCAGATGATCCACTAACTGCCTTCCCAGATAAGCATCCAGACCAGTCACAAACTTTTCATTCTTCTGATAGGGAGAATCAATATATGATCTGGCATACTTAGACAAAGCTTCGAACTCAGAAATATACTCAAGAACAGGCCTCCCACTTTGCTTGAGCTCTACAAACCTCTTGAACAAAGCAGACTTCTGAACAGTGGAGATGAACTTGGCCTCAAATCTAACTTGGAATTGCTCCCAAGTAATCTCTTCTTCTGGGGTATCGATGGTGATAGAATTCCACCAATCAACAGCTCTTCCCTGAAGCTGTCTCGATGCAAGCTTCCTCTTGGTTGCATCCTCAATCCCTAAATCACCAAAAATTCTCCGGCAAGCATCAATCCATCTCTGCACTTCAATATTCGACTCCGTCCCCAAGAAAGCCTTTCCTCCAAGAGAAGTATAATCCTTGCAAAGCTTAGCAAAATCCACCGGTCTTGGAGCCTGGACTTGAACTCCCACATCCACAGATGATCCTGAAGCTGGTACCCTCCTCATGATAGAAGTCATCATAGCTTCAAACATAGCTCCATAATCAACAGCTTCCCTAGCAGCTCGACTATCCCTCGCAGCTTGTCTCTCACTTCGACTCATTCTTAATACCTGTAAAAAGAATGATTAGAACACCTTAAGAAACAACTGCATAAGGAGTTCAAATCCTTCTAAGCTACTATACTATATATAGTAATTCATCCATCAAAATACAATTACGTCTCTCTTACGTAGTTACGTCGGCAGCGTTGGCTAAAATCGATTAACCAAAGCTCTGATACCAATTGTGACGACCGCCCATGACTCCCCACTAAAACAAGAGAAGAATGCGCTGAAAAGTGTGCCAGGCAGCCATGGACGATAGTCAGGTAAAATAAAATCGCAGAATCTCTATCGTAACTCACAGCGCATGGATAAAATACAATAGAGAAATATAATATAGTGAAGCTCCAAAGAACATAACATCATCATATAAGCAACATAGCAGTTTTATACAATCAAATGAATCATCCATGCATCAGAGCCTCACTACAACACTCAATCAAATACAACAGCGGAACACCCAGTACATATACGAAATAATATGCATAGCCTCCTGCTCGTCTTCGTCATCATCAGCGGAGAACTCTAAGCACGGCACCTGTCACCTGCTACCTAGTCTGCCCATCCCAAACATGGATGAACAGCCCAAGGTAATAAGAGGAGACATAAAACCTTGAGTCAGACAAAGTCTTAGTGAGCAGTAAATTAACTATCAAACATACCAAAAGAGCATAAGGGATAAAAGGAATAGGAACCAAACCATCCCACTCCACCTCATTCTACAGTGATAGCCCCCAGACACACACTAAAGAGAAGCAAGCATAATCATAGCAGATAATTAAAGTAAAACAATAACCACTCGAGTCAAGGGCGATGCTTTCCAAATACAAACCCCCAAGGCCTAAACCAAGATCAGATAAGCATCCAGAAAACACTGCTCTTGAGACCGAATGATAATACAACCAAACATCCATGACTCTGGCTATCACTGTTATCATTGCCTTGATATCACCGTTAGTTGAATGACCACCTGTCAAGGGCTAATGGTAACCCCGGTCTAGACATAACTCCGCACGTCATCGTGACCTGTGCCTAAGCCAAACGCATCAGCCCAGAGTACTAGTACGTCATCATGACCCGTGCCTGGAACGTCATCGTGACCCGTTCAAACGTACCCTTGCTTTGTGTATGCTAGAACCATCAACAACGATGAGATCTCAGCCTCCCAGTCATCCTCCTTGACGACTATTTCCATATTAGCTCAAGCGCCTCTCAAGCTAACCATTATCCACCCCAACCCGGACCGCATCACCGAGTTATAACTTTGCACGTCGTCATGACCCGTGCTTGGAACGTCATCGTGACCCGTCCCATCACAACATATGTCTTGCCTCAACACATCATAGCAAAGTCTCTCATCTTGGAACGTCATCATGACCCGTCCCATTTCAACATAAGCCTTGCCTCATCATATCATAGCAAAGTCCCACCTCAATCATGCTTTGCCTTCTCGCATCATGGCAAGATCCCACATCCTCGAATCCATCCATATGAGCTTCCACATCCGCTTCATATGCTACAGGCAGCTTCCACAATTCAAGAGCCTTTCCACTTAGCTTTTGAATCATCTCGAACCATCTTGTTCCAAATCAACCATTAGCTAACTTGAAACAATCCAAATCAATCATCAATACAAACAACCGAGCATTCAAACAAGATCTAACAAGCAATATCAACAATAATGGCAATTTCGTAAATAAATGAGCAAAAGTCCAACGTGCATGATTCATAGGTTTTTAGCATAGATCTATCAAATATAAAACATGGGTTTTGTCTCTAATACTTATTAAATAAACTTGCATAAACAAACATCTATGGAAACAATGGATCTAGACTTGGATCTAAGAAAAATGCATGAAATCTCTAACTTTAACACTCAAACAAGCCACCAATCCAATATACTCCTTTGGGTCCGCGTGAGAGATAACTACCACTCACCAAATCACCCAAACACCTCAAAAACTACACACTTCAGATCTGGACAGCGAAGATCAAGGCTTGATCCGGCAAAATCTCGCTTCAATCGATGAAATCTAGCTCGAACGGATGAAGATCTTCAACTTTGGCACTTGGATCTTCAATCTCGATCTTCGATCTTGGATGGATGTTAGAATTAGATTGGAATAGAGAAAAGAAGATGAAGAAATGTTGTAGTCGAGTCTTTAAAATGGCAGCACTTCGTCGCTTCAAAAACCGGTGCCAAAAAGTGAGCCGAACCCCTCTATTTATAGGCTGGAACCACCATGAGTCGTCGCCCTTAGGTCGTCGCCGACCCAACTCCTGAGTCGCCCCCAACTCATCCCCATGCCGACTCAACACAGCCGACTTACCATGAGTCGTTCACGACTCATTGCCATGCCGACCTAACACAAGCCACTCACACGACTCAACAACCCAGGCCGACTCAACACCTACCGACACACAACTCAAGACTCTACGACCTAACTCACTGCCTGCCCAAAACACCTAGCCGACTTACGACTCAATACAAGTGCCGACCTAATCCCTAGCCGACTCATCATAAACCGGTCACGACTCAAGCCCCTTTGCCGACTCAACTACGATGCCGACTCACGACCTATGGCCTCACCGACTCATCAACACACTGCTAAGCCTTAAGCCACTAACTCGCCCACGACTTAAGCTATAACCCGGCAACTCCTATGAGTCGTTAACCCGGTAACGACTCATCCTCCTAACGAGATAACACCCTGCCGACCCAAGACAACTTATGACCTATGACTCGGCCAACGACTCATCTTGCTAACCCGTTAAGTCCTAAGTCGGTCTTTCTTAAGTCGGTCACCAACCTATAAGTCGCTGCTTCTATGAGTCGGTCGCCCTCTTGACTCGTCTAAGCCTATGAGTCGGCCCTCTATGAGTCGGTCACGACTCATCACTTGACCCCTATCTCGCCTCTCTTCTTAAGTCGGCAACTACTATGCCGTTCTAACCCTTAACTCGGTCCATCCCCTTAAGTCGTCTACGACTTATCTATGAGTCGGTCACGACACATCACTTGCACTCGGGTCAACTCCTAAACGACTAAAGCTAGAAGCAACACAAACAATACTATCGACCTGTAAATTCTACGATCTATTGACACGTAAAATACGGGTCGTTACACCAGTGACTGCTGAAAGCTATCATAGCTGTAGAACTCACAGATACCTTCGTTTTGACTGGTTATGGCTCCCGTAACTCTAAACGAGCCAAGAGTTATGGCCCTCCGAAGAATCGATATCCATAGGGTGCAACATCTACGGTGCAAGGTGCAACATCCGTCCAAAATGACGAAACCGTGCCGTACGACGTTTAGAAATGGGTGCATGGATTTGAAATGGTGCAGTACCATGGTGCACCACTCTCCAGCGATCGTAAATCATTGACCAGCCACGCGGATCCCGTTTTACAGAAAAAATCCACGTGACGAAAAAACGAAGGGTAAAAAACTTCCTTGACCCGATTGAGGTTCGGATAGTATTTTTTGGGTATGAAACTAACCAGTGATGGCTAAAAGCTTTCATAGCTGTAGAACTCACAGATGCCTTCGTTTGGACTGGTTATGGCTCCCGTAAATATAAACGAGCCAAGAGTTATGGCTGTGACGACCGCCCATGACTCCCGCACCAAATCAAGGGAAAAGTGCGCTGAAAGGTGTGCAAAGCAGCCATGGACGATAGTCAGGGTAAAATAAAATCGCAGAATCTCTATCGTAGCTCACAGCGCATGGATAAAATACAATAGAGAAATATATAGTGAAGTCTCATAACAGAAAATCATCATATAAGCATTACAGTAGTTTTATACAATCATCTCAATAAATCCATACATCAAGACCTCACTACAAAACACTCATCAAATACAGCAGCGGATACCCAGTACATATAAGAAATAATATGCAAAGCCTCCTGCTCGTCTTCGTCATCATCAGCGTAGAGAACCAAGAACAGCACCTGCCACCTGCTTCCTAGTCTGCCCATCCCAACATGGATGAACAGCCCAAGGTAATAAGAGGAGACATAAAACCTTGAGTCAGACAAAGTCTTAGTGAGCAGTAAATTAACTATCAAACATACCAAAAGAGCATAAGGGATAAAAGGAATAGGAACCAAACCATCCCACTCCACCTCATTCTACAGTGATAGCTCCCAGACACACACTAAGGAGAAGAAAGCATAAAAATATAAACAATTAAGGTAAAGTAATAACCACTCGAGTCAAGGGCGATGCTTTCCAAATACAAACCCCCAAGGCCTAAACCAAGATTAGATAAGCACCCAGAAAACACCGCTCTTGAGGCCGAATGATAATACAACCAAACATCCATGACTCTGGCTATCACTGTTATTATTGCCTTGATTTCACCGTTAGTTGAATGACCACTCGTCAAGGGCTAATGGTAACCCCGGTTCTAGCCATAACTCCGCACGTCGTCGCAGCCCGTGCCTAGGAATTTTCGCAACTACCCAGAGTACTAGCACGTCGTCGCAGCCCGTGCCTGGAACGTCGTCGCAGCCCGTTCCAACGTACTCTTGCTTTGAGCATGCTAGAACCTTCAACAACGATAAGATCTCAGCCTTCTAGTCATCCTCCTCGACGACTATTTCCATACTAGCTCAAGCGCCTCTCAAGCTAACCATTATCACCAACCCGGATCGCATCACCGAGTTATCAACACAACTTTTCACGTCGTCGCAGCCCGTGCTTGGAACGTCATCGTGACCCGTCCCATCACAACATATGTCTTGCCTCATCATATCATAGCAAAGTCTCTCTTCTTGGAACGTCATCATGACCCGTCCCACTTCAACATAAGCCTTGCCTCATCATATCATAGCAAAGTCCCAACTCAATCATGCTTTGCCTTCTCACATCATGGCAAGATCCCACATCCTCGAATCCATCCATATGAGCTTCCACATCCGCTTCATATGCTACAGGCAGCTTTCACCATTCAAGAGCCTTTCCACTTAGCTTTTGAATCACCTTCAACCATCTTGTTCCAAATCAACCACAAGCTAACTTGAAACAATCAAACCAATCATACATCCAAACATTCAAGCATTCAAATAAGATCTAATAAGCAATATCAACTATAATGGCAATTTCGTAAATAAATGAGCAAAAGTCCAACATGCATGATTCATAGGTTTTTAGCATAGATCTATCAAATATAAAACATGGGTTTTGTCTCTAATACTTATTAAATAAACTTGCATAAACAAACATCTATGGAAACAATGGATCTAGACTCGGATCTAAGAAAAATGCATGAAATCTCTAACTTTAACGCTCAAACAAGCCACCAATCCAATATACTCCTTTGGGTCCGCGTGAGAGATAACTACCACTCACCAAATCACCCAAACACCTTGAAAACTACACACTTCAGATCTGGACAGCGGAGATCCAAGCTTGATCCGATGATATCTCGCTTCAATCGAAGGAATCTAGCTCGAACGGATGAAAATCTTCAACTTTGGCACTTGAATCTTCGATCTCGATCTTCGATCTTGGATGGATGTTAGATCTAGATTGGAATGGAGAAAAGAAGATGAAGAAATGTAGTAGACGAGTCTTCAAAATGGCAGCACTTCGTCGCTTCAAAAACCGGTGCCAAAAAGTGAGCCGAACCCCTCTATTTATAGGCTGGAAACACCATGAGTCGTCCGCCCCTATGAGTCGTCCACGAGACACGACTCACGACTCAAGCCTTCTAACGACTCACGCGACTCAACGGCTCATGCTTTAACACGACTCAACTGCCTAGCCTACACCCCACAACTCAAACGACTCACAAGGCTTACGACTCAACTCGTATGCGACTCAACAACCTAGTGACATACGACTCAGACCCAAGCCGACTCAACACGAACCGCCCTAAAACCCTACGCGACCTACGACTCATGGTACACGACTCATCTACAAAGCCGGCCCTATGTCCTAACGACTCAACCTGTGACGACTCACGACTTATGGTTCACCGACTCATCAACGCACACGACTAAGCTATGAGTCGTTCATCCTTATATGTCGGCCACCCAATGAGTCGTATACATCCTACAAGTCATCAACACCTTAAGTCGCTATACCCTATCACTATGAGTCGGCAACTCCATGACTCGGTCACTAGTTAACTCCATGTCTCGGTCTAACGACTTAAACTCCTAACCCGTTCACTCCTATGGGTCGTAACCTGCTATCTCGCATGAGTCGTGACCCGCTACCTCCTATGACTCGCAACCCACTATCTTCTATGAGTCGTAACCTTCTATCTCGCATGAGTCGTAACCCGCTATCTCCTATGAGTCGCAACCCACTATCTTCTATGAGTCGGTCACAACTCTAAGTCGTCCAAGCCTATGAGTCGACCCTCTATGAGTCAGTCACGACTCATCACTTGCACTCGGGTCAACTCCTAAACGACTCAAGCTAGAGGCAACACAAACAACACTAACGATCTGCAAATTCTACGATCTATCGACACGTAAAATACGGGTCGTTACATTCTCTCCCCCTTAGGAATTTCGCCCCCGAAATTCCAAGCAAACAACAGCAATCAAAGCTATTCTGCATGCCTACCATCCATAGCAATCAACAAACCATGCATCCAATTCTAGCCTAGCATGCAGAAATTCTAAGACTTAGAACAAGCTACAAATTCATGAGATGTCACGACACTTTAGGGCCATACCTCGAAGAGTCCAGGATGAGCTGCCTTCATCCTCTCTTCCTCCTCCCACGTACAGTCGTTAACATCATCACTCCATTGTACCTTGAGCAACGTAATCGTCTTCCTCCTAAGCTGTTTCGTATCGGTTTCAACAATACGAAGCGGCTTACGAGGTCTCGTAACCATGGGGTCAACCTCTAAGTCTTCACAGCTATCAGCAGAAACCACTGTAGTTGGGTCATGCACATACTTCCGTAGACACGATACATGAAAAACATTGTGCACACCCGCCATCTTTTCCGGTAACTCCAATCTATAAGCGAGCTTTCCAATTCGCTCGATAATCGGGAATGGTCCAACGAATCTTGGAGTTAACTTTCCTTTCTTCCCGAATCTAATAACATTCTTCAATGGAGAAATCTTCACAAAAACCATATCACCTACGTCGAATTCCAAATCCTTTCGACGATTGTCGGCATAACTTTTCTGACGATCTTGGGCTGCCTTCATTCGTTGCCGAATGAGCTCTATACAATCTGAAGTCTGTCGAATCATCTCTGGCCCAAGTATCAGCTTTTCTCCAGTTTCCAACCAACATGTCGGAGAGTTACACGGTCTTCCATATAATGCCTCATATGGTGCCATACCAATTCCTCACTGATAACTGTTATTATAAGCAAACTCCACCAAATGAAGGTGATCTTCCCATGATCCTCCGAAGTCCAAAACACAAGCTCTGAGAAGATCTTCCAAAACTCGATTGACTCTCTCAGTCTGACCATCGGTTTGAGGATGATAAGCTGTACTCAAACACAACTCGGTTCCCAAAACTTCCTTGAAGCTCTTCCAAAATCCACTAGTGAACAATGGGTCTCGATCGCTCACTATACTCTTCGGAACACCATGGAATCGAACAATCCACTTCACATACAATTCAGCCAACTTCGATGCAGTCCGAGTTGATCGAACAGGAATGAACCTTGCACTCTTAGTCAAACGATCTACTATGACCCAAATCCCTTCATTTCCTGCCCTGGTTCTAGGTAAACCATCGATAAAATCCATCGACACTTGCTCCCATTTCCATGTAGGAACCTCTAATGGCTGAAGTAGTCCACTGGGCTTCTTCTGCTCAGCTTTCACTAACTGGCAATTCATACACTTGGAAATAAAATTTCCAACATCTTTCTTCATACCTTCCCAGTAGTAAGCCCTCTTCATATCCCGATACATCTTATTACCACCTGGATGAATTGTCAACTTTGAGTGATGACTTTCCCTCAGAACTTCATCTCTCAATCCATCAACATCGGGAACAACCAATCTTCCTTGCTTCCGAAGCCAACCCTCTCGATCGACCTCGAATCCCTTATCCTTCTCTGGGTCCAATCCAGATTCCAAATCACGGATAATCTTGACAAGCTTATCATCCCTCTTTTGGCTCTCGCCAATCCTCTCCACAAGAGTAGGTCTTATCGATAAGTTTGCCAACATCTCAGGTTCCAATTCACATCGAGGCCTGAAATCGAACTCAGCCAAATACTCGAGACTCTTCCATTCCGAAAACATTGCTCCTAACCCTGCATGTCTTCTACTTAACGCATCAGCCACTGCGTTGCCTTTCCCCGGAGTATAGGCTATACCAAAATCATATGATGCTAGGAACTCTAGCCACCGTTGCTGTCGAAGATTCAAATCCTTTTGGGAGAACAAATACTTTAACGACTTATGATCTGTAAACAACTCAAATCTAACTCCCAATAGGTAATGTCTCCACATCTTCAAAGCAAACACAATCGCCACTAACTCCAAATCATGAGTCGGATAATTCCTTTCATGCGGCTTCAGTTGTCGACTAGCATACGCAACAACTTTATCCTTCTGCATTAGCACTGCTCCAAGTCCAGTGCCACATGCATCGGTATAAACCACCATCTCATCATTCCCACTTGGAATAGTCAGAACAGGAGCACTTGTCAGTCGCTCTTTCAGGATTACGAAAGCTTGCTCACACTTATCATCCCATCTGAACACTTGACTCTTCTTCGTCAATCCTGTCAACGGTGCAGCTATCTTGGAAAAGTCTTTGATAAACCGACGATAATATCCTGCTAATCCAAGAAAACTTCTTACTTCAGATGCATTCTTAGGTCTAACCCAATCCTGGATTGCTGCCACCTTAGCGGGATCAACCGCTATTCCATTACCAGAGATAACATGGCCTAAGAACCTCACTTCATTCTTCCAGAAGTGACACTTCGAAAACTTAGCCTTCAGCTGATGTTTCCGCAGGTTTTCCATAACAATCCTCAAGTGCGTCTCGTGTTCTTCCTCAGTTCTGGAATAAACCAAAATATCATCCACGAACACAAGCACGAACTTATTCAACTGATCTATGAATACTCTATTCATAAGATCCACAAAATAGGCTGGTGCGTTAGTCAATCCAAACGGCATTACCAGCCACTCATAAAACCCGGATGGTGTCCTGAAAGCAGTCTTCGGCACACTTCCTTCGCCACTCTTAACTGGTGAAATCCCGTTGCCAAATCCATCTGAGAAAACACCTTAGCCTCGTGAAGCTGATCAAACAAGTCATCTATTCTCGGCAATGGATACTTGTTCTTCTTAGTCACCTTATTCAGCTCACGATAATCCACACACAACCTCAACGATCCATCCGCTTTGGTTGCGAACACAACTGGCGCACCCCATTCGGACACACTTCTCCGAATGAATCCTTTCCGCAAAAGGTCATCAACTTGCACCTTCAGCTCTTGCTGCTCCCTCGGTGCCATCCGCCTAAGAGGCATCACAACAGGTCTGGCTCCCTCAACTAGATCGATACGAAACTCGATCTCCCAATGCGGCGGCAACCCTTTGACTTCGTCAAAGACATCCTCAAATCCATTCACAATAGGCACTGATGACAATCCATCCCGTGGAACAACCAGCGAATACATGAAGCTCATGAAGACGCCTTCCTCATGCTTACATCGAATCACAACCTTTCGCCCATCCACATTCCCGACTGTCACTTCCAGCCTCTCACAATCAATCCTAGCCGCATACTTCCTAAGCCAGTCCATACCCAAAATAATTCCGAACCCCGCAAAGTTCAGAACAAAGCAATCACAAATAAACGAGCAATCATGACTCGACACAACTAGACCATGGCATATTATACACAAACATGACGAACCCCCAACTGGATTAGTCACAACCAATGGCCTATCAACAATATCCGGTTTCAAACCTAACCGGCCTACCAAATCATCACAAACAAAAGAATGTGACGCTCCAGTATCAAACAAAACTCTAACTGGAACACCACAAATGGAAAGAGTACCTTGAACCACCACACTCTTCCCCTTCTCTTCAGCAGTAGGAACTCTTGAAGACGACGGCACAGCTTCCAAAGCATAAGCTTGCACAACCTGCCTATCTTTCCTCGGCTCTGGACAGTCCTTCCTGAAATGCCCTGGCTTATCACAGTTATGGCACTTCGCCGGCGCTTTTGGATTCCTACAATCCTTGGAGAGATGGCCCTTCTGCTGGCAATTATAGCAAGTCACTTCGCCTTTCGGCCTCTTCTGGCCATCCTTACCCTTCTGTTGCTGCTGCTTCCTCTTCTTGTTGCCACTCTGCTGTGGTTTAGATCCTTCCCTGGTTACAGCAATAACAGAACGTTCCTTAGGAAACAAACTCTCATGCCTAAGGGCTTTCTCTACAAGCTTCTCAAACGGATCGTCCAAGTGATCCACCAACTGCCTTCCCAGATAAGCATCCAGACCAGTCACAAACTTTTCATTCTTCTGGTAGGGAGAATCAATATATGATCTGGCATACTTAGACAAAGCTTCGAACTCAGAAATATACTCAAGAACAGGCCTCCCACCTTGCTTGAGCTCTACAAACCTCTTGAACAAAGCAGACTTCTGAACAGTGGAGATGAACTTGGCCTCAAATCTAACTTGGAATTGCTCCCAAGTAATCTCTTCTTCTGGTGTATCTATGGTGATAGAATTCCACCAATCAGCAGCTCTTCCCTGAAGCTGTCTCGATGCAAGCTTCCTCTTGGTTGCATCCTCAATCCCCAAGTCACCAAAAATCCTCCGGCAAGCATCAATCCATCTCTGCACCTCAATAGTCGACTCCGTTCCCAAGAAGGCTTTTCCTCCAAGAGAAGTATAATCCTTGCAAAGCTTGGCAAAATCCACCGGCCTTGGAGCCTGGACTTGAACTCCCACATCCACAGAAGATCCTGAAGCTGGTACCCTTCTCATGATAGAAGTCATCATAGCTTCAAACATAGCTCCATAATCAACAGCTTCCCTAGCAGCTCGACTATCCCTCGCAGCTTGTCTCTTACTTCGACTCATTCTTAATATCTGTAAAAAGAATGATTAGAACACCTTAAGAAACAACTGCATAAGGAGTTCAAATCCTTCTAAGCTACTATATTATATATAGTAATCATCCATCAAAATACAATTACGTCTCTCATACGTAGTTACGTCAGCGAGCGTTGGCTAAATCGATTAACCAAAGCTCTGATACCAAATGTGACGACCGCCCATGACTCCCGCACCAAATCAAGGGAAAAGTGCGCTGAAAGATGTGCAAAGCAGCCATGGATGATAGTCAGGGTAAAATAAAATCGCAGAATCTCTATCGTAGCTCACAGCGCATGGATAAAATACAATAGAGAAATATATAGTGAAGTCTCATAACTGAAAATCATCATATAAGCATTACAGTAGTTTTATACAATCATCTCAATAAATCCATACATCAAGACCTCACTACAAAACACTCATCAAATACAGCAGCGGGTACCCAGTACATATAAGAAATAATATGCAAAGCCTCCTGCTCGTCTTCGTCATCATCAGCGTAGAGAACCAAGAACAGCACCTGCCACCTGCTACCTAGTCTGGCCATCCCAACATGGATGAACAACCCAAGGTAATAAGAGGAGACATAAAACCTTGAGTCAGACAAAGTCTTAGTGAGCAGTAAATTAACTATCAAACATACCAAATGAGCATAAGGGATAAAAGGAATAGGAACCAAACCATCCCACTCCACCTCATTCTACAGTGATAGCTCCCAGACACACACTAAGGAGAAGCAAGCATAACAATATAAACAATTAAGGTAAAGTAATAACCACTCGAGTCAAGGGCGATGCTTTCCAAATACAAACCCCCAAGGCCTAAACCAAGATCAGATAAGCACCCAGAAAGCACCGCTCTTGAGGCCGAATGATAATACAACCAAACATCCATGACTCTGGCTATCACTGTTATCATTGCCTTGATTTCACCGTTAGTTGAATGACCACTCGTCAAGGGCTAATGGTAACCCCGGTTCTAGCCATAACTCCGCACGTCGTCGCAGCCCGTGCCTAGGAATTTTCACAACTACCCAGAGTACTAGCACGTCGTCGCAGCCCGTGCCTGGAACGTCGTCGCAGCCCGTTCCAACGTACTCTTGCTTTGAGCATGCTAGAACCTTCAACAACGATAAGATCTCAGCCTTCTAGTCATCCTCCTCGACGACTATTTCCATACTAGCTCAAGCGCCTCTCAAGCTAACCATTATCACCAACCCGGATCGCATCACCGAGTTATCAACACAACTTTGCACGTCGTCGCAGCCCGTGCTTGGAACGTCATCGTGACCCGTCCCATCACAACATATGTCTTGGCTCATCATATCATAGCAAAGTCTCTCTTCTTGGAACGTCATCATGACCCGTCCCACTTCAACATAAGCCTTGCCTCATCATATCATAGAAAAGTCCCAACTCAATCATGCTTTGCCTTCTCACATCATGGCAAGATCCCACATCCTCGAATCCATCCATATGAGCTTCCACATCCGCTTCATATGCTACAGGCAGCTTTCACCATTCAAGAGCCTTTCCACTTCGCTTTTGAATCACCTTCAACCATCTTGTTCCAAATCAATCACAAGCTAACTTGAAACAATCAAACCAATCATACATCCAAACATTCAAGCATTCAAATAAGATCTAATAAGCAATATCAACTATAATGGCAATTTCGTAAATAAATGAGCAAAAGTCCAACATGCATGATTCATAGGTTTTTAGCATAGATCTATCAAATATAAAACATGGGTTTTGTCTCTAATACTTATTAAATAAACTTGCATAAACAAACATCTATGGAAACAAGGGATCTAGACTCGGATCTAAGAAAAATGCATGAAATCTCTAACTTTAACGCTCAAACAAGCCACCAATCCAATATACTCCTTTGGGTCCGCGTGAGAGATAACTACCACTCACCAAATCACCCAAACACCTTGAAAACTACACACTTCAGATCTGGACAGCGGAGATCCAAGCTTGATCCGGTGATATCTCGCTTCAATCGAAGGAATCCAGCTCGAACGGATGAAAATCTTCAACTTTGGCACTTGAATCTTCGATCTCGATCTTCGATCTTGGATGGATGTTAGATCTAGATTGGAATGGAGAAAAGAAGATGAAGAAATGTAGTTGACGAGTCTTCAAAATGGCAGCACTTCGTCGCTTCAAAAACCGGTGCCAAAAAGTGAGCCGATCCCCTCTATTTATAGGCTGGAAACACCATGAGTCGTCCGCCCCTATGAGTCGTCCACGAGACACGACTCACGACTCAAGCCTTCTAACGACTCACGCGACTCAACGGCTCATGCTTTAACACGACTCGACTGCCTAGCCTACACCCCACAACTCAAACGACTCACAAGGCTTACGACTCAACTCGTATGCGACTCAACAACCTAGTGACATACGACTCAGACCCAAGCCGACTCAACACGAACCGCCCTAAAACCCTACGCGACCTACGACTCATGGTACACGACTCATCTACAAAGCCGGCCCTATGTCCTAACGACTCAACCTGTGACGACTCACGACTTATGGTTCACCGACTCATCAACGCACACGACTAAGCTATGAGTCGTTCATCCTTATATGTCGGCCACCCAATGAGTCGTATACATCCTACAAGTCATCAACACCTTAAGTCGCTATACCCTATCACTATGAGTCGGCAACTCCATGACTCGGTCACTAGTTAACTCCATGTCTCGGTCTAACGACTTAAACTCCTAACCCGTTCACTCCTATGGGTCGTAACCTGCTATCTCGCATGAGTCGTGACCCGCTACCTCCTATGACTCGCAACCCACTATCTTCTATGAGTCGTAACCTTCTATCTCGCATGAGTCGTAACCCGCTATCTCCTATGAGTCGCAACCCACTATCTTCTATGAGTCGGTCACAACTCTAAGTCGTCCAAGCCTATGAGTCGACCCTCTATGAGTCGGTCACGACTCATCACTTGCACTCGGGTCAACTCCTAAACGACTCAAGCTAGAGGCAACACAAACAACACTAACGATCTGCAAATTCTACGATCTATCGACACGTAAAATACGGGTCGTTACAATGGCCCTCCGAATAATCGATATCCATAGGGTGCAACATCTACGGTGCAAGGTGCAACATCCGTCCAAAATGACGAAACCGTGCCGTACGACCTTTAGAAATGGGTGCATGGATTTGAAACGGTGCAGTACCATGGTGCACCACTCTCCAACGATGGTAAATCATAGACTAGCCACGGGGATCCCGTTTTACAGAAAAAATCCACGTGACGAAAAAACGAAGGGTAAAAAACTTCCATGACCCGATTGAGATTCAGATAGGCTTTTTTTGGTATGAAAGTAACCAGTGACTGCTGAAAGCTGTCATAGCTGTAGAACTCACAGATACCTTCGTTTTGACTGGATATGGCTCCCGTAACTCTAAAGGAGCCAGGAGTTATGGCCCTCCGAAGAATCGATATCCACAGGGTGCAACATCTACGGTGCAAGGTGCAACATCCGTCCAAAATGACGAAACAGTGCCGTACGACCTTTAAAAATGGATGCATGGATTTGAAACGGTGCGGTACCATGGTGCACCACTCTCCAGCGATGGTAAATCATTGACCAGCCACGGGGATCCCATTTTACAGAAAAAATCCACATGACGAAAAAACGAAGGGTAAAAAACTTCCATGACCCGATTGAGGTTCGGATAGGCTTTTTTGGGTATGAAATTAACCAGTGACTCCTGAAAGCTGTCATAGCTATAAAAATCACAGATACCTTCGTTTTGACTGGTTATGGCTCCCGTAACTCTAAAGGAGCCAAGAGTTATGGCCCTCCGAAGAATCGATATCCACAGGGTGCAACATCTACGGTGCAAGGTGCAACATCCGTCCAAAATGACGAAACAGTGCCGTAAGACCTTTAGAAACGAGTGCATGGATTTGAAACATTGCAGTCCCATGGTGCACCACTCTCCAGCGATGGTAAATCATAGACCAGCCACGGGGATCCCGTTTTACAGAAAAAATCCACGTGACGAAAAAACGAAGGGTAAAAAACTTCCTTTACCCGATTGAGGTTCGGAAAGGATTTTTTGGGTATGAAACTAACCAGTGACGGCTGGAAGCGGTCATTGCTGTAGAACTCACAGATACCTTCGTTTTGACTGGTTATGGCTCCCGTAACTCTAAACGAGCCAAGAGTTATGGCCCTCCGAATAATCGATATCCATAGGGTGCAACATCTACGGTGCAAGGTGCAACATCCGTCCAAAATGACGAAACCGTGCCGTACGACCTTTAGAAATGGATGCATGGATTTGAAATGGGGCAGTACCATGGTGCACCACTCTCCAGCGATGGTAAATCATTGACCAGCCACGGGGATCCCGTTTTACAGAAAAAATCCACGTGACGAAAAAACGAAGGGTAAAAAACTTCCTTGACCCGATTGAGGGTCGGACAGGATTTTTTGGGTATGAAACTAACCAGTGACGGCTGAAAGCTTTCATGGCTGTAGAACTCACAGATACCTTCGTTTTGACTGGTTCTGGCTCCCGTAACTCTAAACGAGACAAGAGTTATGGCCCTCCGAATAATCGATATCCATAGGCTGCAACATCTACGGTGCAAGGTGCAACATCCGTCCAAAATGACGAAACCTTGTCGTACGACCTTTAGAAATGGATGCATGAATTTGAAACGGTGCGGTACCATGGTACACCACTATCCAGCGATGGTAAATCATTGACCAGCCACGGGGATCCCGTTTTTACAGAAAAAATCCACGTGACGAAAAAACGAAGGGTAAAAAACTTCCATTACCCGATTGATGTTCGGATAGTCTTTTTTGGGTACGAAATTAACCAGTGACTACTGAAAGCTGTCATAGCTGTAGAACTCACAGATACCTTCGTTTTGACTGGTTATGGCTCCCGTAACTCTAAAGCAGCCGAGAGTTATGGCCCTCCGAAGAATCGATATCCACAGGGTGCAACATCTACAGTGCAAGGTGCAACATCCGTCCAAAATGGCGAAACAGTGCCGTACGACCTTTAGAAACGAGTGCATGGATTTGAAACATTGCAATCCCTTGGTGCACCACTCTCCAGCGATGGTAAATCATAGACCAGCCACGGGGATCCCGTTTTACAGAAAAATCCACGTGACGATAAAACGAAGGGTAAAAAACTTCCATGACCCGATTGAGGTTCGGATAGGCTTTTTTGGGTATGAAAGTAACCAGTGACTGCTGAAAGCAGTCATTGCTGTAGAACTCACAGATACCTTCGTTTTGACTGGTTATGGCTCCCGTAACTCTAAACGAGCCAAGAGTTAAGGCCCTCCGAATAATCGATATCCACAGGTTGCAACATCTACCGTGCAAGGTGCAACATCCGTCCAAAATGACGAAACCGTGCTGTACGACCTTTAGAAATGGATGCATGGATTTGAAACGGTGCAGTACTATGGTGCACCACTCTCCAGCGATGTTAAATCATTGACCAGCCACGGGGATCCCGTTTTACAGAAAAAATCCACGTGACGAAAAAACGAAGGGTAAAAAACTTCCTTGACCTGATAGAGGTTCGGAAAGGATTTTTTGGGTATGAAACTAACCAGTGACGGCTGAAAGCACTCATTGCTGTAGAACTCACAGATACCTTCGTTTTGACTGGTTATGGCTCCCGTAACTCTAAACGAGCCAAGAGTTATGGCCCTCCGAATAATCGATATCCATAGGGTGCAACATCTACGGTGCAAGGTGCAACATCCGTCCAAAATGACGAAACCGTGCCGTACGACCTTTAGAAATGGGTGCATGGATTTTAAACGGTGCAGTACCATGGTGCACCACTCTCCAGCGATGGTAAATCATAGACCAGCCACGGGGATCCCGTTTTACAGAAAAAATCCACGTGACGAAAAAACGAAGGGTAAAAGACTTCCATAACCCGATTGAGATTCAGATAGGCTTTTTTTGGTATGAAAGTAACCAGTGACTGCTGAAAGCTGTCATAGCTATAGAACTCACAGATACCTTCGTTTTGACTGGATATGGCTCCCGTAACTCTAAAGGAGCCAAGAGTTATGGCCCTCCGAAGAATCGATATCCACAGGGTGCAACATCTACGGTGCAAGGTGCAACATTCGTCCAAAATGACGAAACAGTGCCGTACGACCTTTAAAAATGGATGCATGGATTTGAAACGGTGCAGTACCATGGTGCACCACTCTCCAGCGATGGTAAATCATTGACCAGCCACGGGGATCCCGTTTTACAGAAAAAATCCACGTGACGAAAAAACGAAGGGTAAAAAACTTCCATGACCCGATTGAGGTTCGGATAGGCTTTTTTGGGTATGAAATTAACCAGTGACTCCTGAAAGCTGTCATAGCTATAAAACTCACAGATACCTTCGTTTTGACTGGTTATGGCTCCCGTAACTCTAAAGGAGCCAAGAGTTATGGCCCTCCGAAGAATCGATATCCACAGGGTGCAACATCTACGGTGCAAGGTGCAACATCCGTCCAAAATGATGAAACAGTGCCGTAAGACCGTTAGAAATGAGTGCATGGACTTGAAACATTGCAGTCCCATGGTGCACCACTCTCCAGCAATGGTAAATCATAGACCAGCCACGGGGATCCCGTTTTACAGAAAAAATCCACGTGAGGAAAAAACGAAGGGTAAAAAACTTCCTTTACCCGATTGAGGTTCGGAAAGGATTTTTTGGGTGTGAAACTAACCAGTGACGGCTGAAAGCGGTCATTGCTGTAGAACTCACAGATACCTTCGTTTTGACTGGTTATGGCTCCCGTAACTCTAAACGAGCCAAGAGTTATGGCCCTCCGAATAATCGATATCCATAGGGTGCAACATCTACGGTGCAAGGTGCAACATCCGTCCAAAATGACGAAACCGTGCCGTACGACCTTTAGAAATGGATGCATGGATTTGAAACGGTGTAGTACCATGGTGCACCACTCTCCAGCGATGGTAAATCATTGACCAGCCACGGGGATCCCGTTTTAAAGAAAAAATCCACGTGACGAAAAAACGAAGGGTAAAAAACTTCCTTGACCCGATTGAGGTTCGGACAGGATTTTTTGGGTATGAAACTAACCAGTGACGGCTGAAAGCTTTCATGGCTGTAGAACTCACAGATACCTTCGTTTTGACTGGTTCTGGCTCCCGTAACTCTAAACGAGACAAGAGTTATGGCCCTCCGAATAATCGATATCCATAGGCTGCAACATCTACGGTGCAAGGTGCAACATCCGTCCAAAATGACGAAACCTTGTCGTACGACCTTTAGAAATGGATGCATGAATTTGAAACGGTGCGGTACCATGGTGCACCACTATCCAGCGATGGTAAATCATTGACCAGCCACGGGGATCCCGTTTTTACAAAAAAAATCCACGTGACGAAAAAACGAAGGGTAAAAAACTTCCATGACCCGATTGAGGTTCGGATAGTCTTTTTTGGGTATGAAATTAACCAGTGACTACTGAAAGCTGACATAGCTGTAGAACTCACAGATACCTTCGTTTTGACTGGTTATGGCTCCCGTAAATCTAAAGGAGCCAAGAGTTATGGCCCTCCGAAGAATCGATATCCACAGGGTGCAACATCTACGGTGCAAGGTGCAACATCCGTCCAAAATGGCGAAACAGTGCCGTACGACCTTTAGAAATGAGTGCATGGATTTTAAACATTGCAGTCCCATGGTGCACCACTCTACAGCGATGGTAAATCATAGACCAGCCACGGGGATCCCGTTTTACAGAAAAAATCCACGTGACGAAAAAACGAAGGGTAAAAAACTTCCTTGACCCGATAGAGGTTCGGAAAGGATTTTTTGGGTATGAAACTAACCAGTGACGGCTGAAAGTAGTCATTGCTGTAGAACTCACAGATACCTTCGTTTTGACTGGTTATGGCTCCCGTAACTCTAAACGAGCCAAGAGTTATGGCCCTCCGAATAATCGATATCCATAGGTTGCAACATCTACCGTGCAAGGTGCAACATCCGTCCAAAATGACGAAACCGTGCCGTACGACCTTTAGAAATGGATGCATGGATTTGAAATGGTGCAGTACAATGGTGCACCACTCTCCGGCGATGGCAAATCATTGACCAGCCACGGGGATCCCGTTTTACAGAAAAAATCCACGTGACGAAAAACGAAGGGTAAAAAACTTCCTTGACCCGATTGAGGTTCGGACAGGATTTTTTGGGTATGGAACTAACCAGTGACGGCTGAAAGCTGTCATGGCTGCAGAACTCACAGATACCTTCGTTTTGACTGGTTATGGCTCCCGTAAATCTAAACGAGCCAAGAGTTATGGCCCTCCAAATAATCGATATCCATAGGGTGCAACATCTACGGTGCAAGGTGCAACATCTGTCCAAAATGACGAAACCGTGCCGTACGACCTTTAGAAATGGATGCATGGATTTGAAACGGTGCAGTACCATGGTGCACCACTCTCCAGCGATGGTAAATCATTGACCAGCCACGGGGATCCCGTTTTTACGGAAAAAATCCACGTGACGAAAAAACGAAGGGTAAAAAACTTCCATGACCCGATTGAGGTTCGGATAGGCTTTTTTGGGTATGAAATTAACCAGTGACTACTGAAAGCTGTCATAGCTGTAGAACTCACAGATATCTACGTTTTGACTGGTTATGGCTCCCGTAACTCTAAAGGAGCCAAGAGTTATGGCCCTCCGAAGAATCGATATCCACAGGGTGCAACATCTACGGTGCAAGGTGCAACATCCGTCTAAAATGACGAAACAGTGCCGTACGACCTTTAGAAATGCGTGCATGGATTTGAAACATTGCAGTCCCATGGTGCATCACTCTCCAGCGATGGTAAATCATAGACCAACCACGGGGATCCCGTTTTACAGAAAAAATCCACGTGACGAAAAAACGAAGGGTAAAAAACTTCCTTGACCCGATAGAGGTTCGGAAAGGATTTTTGGGGTATGAAACTAACCAGTGACGGCTGAAAGCGGTCATTGCTGTAGAACTCACAGATACCTTTGTTTTGACTGGTTATGGCTCCCGTAACTCTAAACGAGCCAAGAGTTATGGCCCTCCGAATAATCGATATCCATAGGGTGCAACATCTACGGTGCAAGGTGCAACATCCGTCCAAAATGACGAAACCGTGCCGTACGACCTTTAGAAACAGATGCATGGATTTGAAAAGGTGTAGTACCATGGTGCACCACTCTCCAGCGATGGTAAATCATTGACGAGCCAAGAGTTATGGCCCTCCGAAGAATCGATATCCACAGGGTGCAACATCTACGGTGCAAGGTGCAACATCCGTCCAAAATGACGAAATAGTGCCGTACAACCTTTAGAAATGAGTGCATGGATTTGAAACATTGCAGTCCCATGGTGCACCACTCTCCAGCGATGGTAAATCATAGACCAGCCACGGGGATCCCGTTTTACAGAAAAAATCCACGTGACGAAAAAACGAAGGGTAAAAAACTTCCATGACCCGATTGAGGTTCGGATAGGCTTTTTTGGGTATGAAAGTAACCAGTGACTGCTGAAAGCTGTCATAGCTGTAGTACTCACAGATAAATTCGTTTTGACTGGTTATGGCTCCCGTAACTCTAAAGGAACCAAGAGTTATGGCCCTCCGAAGAATCGATATCCACAGGGTGCAACATCTACGGTGCAAGGTGCAACATCCGTCCAAAGTGACGAAACAGTGTCGTACGACCTTTAGAAATGAGTGCATGGATTTGAAACATTGCAGTACCATCGTGCACCACTCTCCAGCGATGGTAAATCATTGACCAGCCACGGGGATCCCGTTTTTACGGAAAAAATCCACGTGACGAAAAAACGAAGGGTAAAAAACTTCCATGACCCGATTGAGGTTCGGATAGGCTTTTTTGGGTATGAAATTAACCAGTGACTACTGAAAGCTGTCATAGCTGTAGAACTCACAGATATCTACGTTTTGACTGGTTATGGCTCCCGTAACTCTAAAGGAGCCAAGAGTTATGGCCCTCCGAAGAATCGATATCCACAGGGTGCAACATCTACGGTGCAAGGTGCAACATCCGTCTAAAATGACGAAACAGTGCCGTACGACCTTTAGAAATGCGTGCATGGATTTGAAACATTGCAGTCCCATGGTGCATCACTCTCCAGCGATGGTAAATCATAGACCAACCACGGGGATCCCGTTTTACAGAAAAAATCCACGTGACGAAAAAACGAAGGGTAAAAAACTTCCTTGACCCGATAGAGGTTCGGAAAGGATTTTTGGGGTATGAAACTAACCAGTGACGGCTGAAAGCGGTCATTGCTGTAGAACTCACAGATACCTTTGTTTTGACTGGTTATGGCTCCCGTAACTCTAAACGAGCCAAGAGTTATGGCCCTCCGAATAATCGATATCCATAGGGTGCAACATCTACGGTGCAAGGTGCAACATCCGTCCAAAATGACGAAACCGTGCCGTACGACCTTTAGAAACAGATGCATGGATTTGAAAAGGTGTAGTACCATGGTGCACCACTCTCCAGCGATGGTAAATCATTGACGAGCCAAGAGTTATGGCCCTCCGAAGAATCGATATCCACAGGGTGCAACATCTACGGTGCAAGGTGCAACATCCGTCCAAAATGACGAAATAGTGCCGTACAACCTTTAGAAATGAGTGCATGGATTTGAAACATTGCAGTCCCATGGTGCACCACTCTCCAGCGATGGTAAATCATAGACCAGCCACGGGGATCCCGTTTTACAGAAAAAATCCACGTGACGAAAAAACGAAGGGTAAAAAACTTCCATGACCCGATTGAGGTTCGGATAGGCTTTTTTGGGTATGAAAGTAACCAGTGACTGCTGAAAGCTGTCATAGCTGTAGTACTCACAGATAAATTCGTTTTGACTGGTTATGGCTCCCGTAACTCTAAAGGAACCAAGAGTTATGGCCCTCCGAAGAATCGATATCCACAGGGTGCAACATCTACGGTGCAAGGTGCAACATCCGTCCAAAGTGACGAAACAGTGTCGTACGACCTTTAGAAATGAGTGCATGGATTTGAAACATTGCAGTACCATCGTGCACCACTCTCCAGCGATGGTAAATCATAGACCAGCCACGGGGATCCCGTTTGACAGAAAAAATCCACGTGACGAAAAAACGAAGGGTAAAAAACTTCCTTGACCCGATTGAGGTTCGGATAGGATTTTTTGGGTATGAAACTAACCGGTAACGGCTAAAAGCTGTCATTGCTGTAGAACTCACAGATACCTTCGTTTTGACTGGTTATGGCTGCCGTAACTCTAAAGGAGCCAAGAGTTATGGCCCTCCGAAGAATCGATATCCACAGGGTGCAACATCTACGGTGCAAGGTGCAACATCCGTCCAAAATGACGAAACAGTGCCGTACGACCTTTAGAAATGAGTGCATGGATTTGAAACATTGCAGTCCCATGGTGCACCACTCTCCAGCGATGGTAAATCATAGACCAGCCACGGGGATCCCGTTTTACAGAAAAAATCCACGTGACGAAAAAACAAAGGGTAAAAAACTTCCATGACCCGATTGAGGTTCGGATAGGCTTTTTTGGGTATGAAAGTAACCAGTGACTGCTGAAAGCTGTCATAGCTGTAGAACTCACAGATACCTTCGTTTTGACTGGTTATTGCTCCCGTAACTCTAGAGGAGCCAAGAGTTATGGCCCTCCAAAGAATCGATATCCACAGGGTGCAACATCTACGGTGCAGGGTGCAACATCCGTCCAAAATGACGAAACAGTGCCGTACGACCTTTAGAAATGAGTGCATGGATTTGAAACATTGCAGTACCATCGTGCACCACTCTCCAGCGATGGTAAATCATAGACCAGCCTCGGGGATCCCGTTTTACAGAAAAAATCCACGTGACGAAAAAACGAAGGGTAAAAAACTTCCTTGACCCGATTGAGGTTCGGATAGGATTTTTTGGGTATGAAACTAACCAGTAACGGCTAAAAGTTGTCATTGCTGTAGAACTCACAGATACCTTCGTTTTGACTGGTTATGGCTCCCGTAACTCTAAAGGAGCCAAGAGTTATGGCCCTCCGAAGAATCGATATCCACAGGGTGCAACATCTACGGTGCAAGGTGCAACATCCGTCCAAATTGACGAAACAGTGCCGTACGACCTTTAGAAATGAGTGCATGGATTTGAAACATTGCAGTCCCATGGTGCACCACTCTCCAGCAATTGTAATTCATAGACCAGCCACGGGGATCCCGTTTTACAAAAAAAATCCACGTGACGAAGAAACGAAGGGTAAAAAACTTCCATGACCCGATTGAGGTTCGAATAGGCTTTTTTGGGTATGAAATTAACCATTGACTGCTGAAAGCTGTCATAGCTGTAGAACTCACAGATACCTTCGTTTTGACGGGTTATGGCTCCCGTAACTCAAAAGGAGCCAAGAGTTATGGCCCTCCGAAGAATCGATATCCACAGGGTGCAACATCTACGTGCAAGGTGCAACATCCGTCCAAAATGACGAAACAGTGTCGTACGACCTTTAGAAATGAGTGCATGGATTTGAAACATTGCAGTACCATCGTGCACCACTCTCCAGCGATGGTAAATCATAGACCAGCCACGGGGATCCCGTTTTACAGAAAAAATCCACGTGACGAAAAAAC
Organism: Allium cepa; assembly: GCA_030765085.1. Lineage (NCBI taxonomy): Eukaryota > Viridiplantae > Streptophyta > Magnoliopsida > Asparagales > Amaryllidaceae > Allium > Allium cepa. Next base: position 25,985,879 of record CM060943.1, on the reverse strand, counting down.
GAAGGGTAAAAAACTTCCTCGACCCGATTGAGGTTCGGATAGGATTTTTTTGGTATGAAACTAACCAGTAACGGCTAAAAGCTGCCATTGCTGTAGAACTCACAGATACCATCGTTTTGACTGGTTATGGCTCCCGTAACTCTAAAGGAGCCAACAGTTATGGCCCTCCGAAGAATCGATATCCACAGGGTGCAACATCTACGGTGCAAGGTGCAACATCCGTCCAAAATGACGAAACAGTGCCGTATGACCTTTAGAAATGAGTGCATGGATTTGAAACATTGCAGTCCCATGGTGCACCACTCTCCAGCGATGGTAAATCATAGAACAGCCACGGGGATCACGTTTTACAGAAAAAATCCACGTGACGAAAAAACGAAGGGTAAAAAACTTCCTTGACCCGATTGAGGTTCGGATAGGCTTTTTTGGGTATGAAAGTAAGCAGTGACTGCTGAAAGCTGTCATAGCTGTAGAACTCACAGATACCTTCGTTTTGACTGGTTATGGCTCCCGTAACTGTAAAGGAGCCAAGAGTTATGGCCCTCCGAAGAATCGATATCCACATGGTGCAACATCTACGGTGCAAGGTGCAACATCCGTCCAAAATGACGAAATAGTGCCGTACGACCTTTAGAAATGAGTGCACGGATTTGAAACATTGCAGTCCCATGGTGCACCACTCTCCAGCGATGGTAAATCATAGACCAGCCACGGGGATCCCGTTTTACAGAAAAAATCCACGTGACGAAAAAACGAAGGGTAAAAAACTTCCTTGACCCGATTGAGGTACGGACAAGATTTTTTGGGTATGGAACTAACCAGTGACGGCTGAAAGCTGTCATGGCTGTAGAACTCACAGATACCTTCGTTTTGACTGGTTATGGCTCCCGTAACTCTAAACGAGGCAAGAGTTATGGCCCTCCGAATAATCGATATCCATAGGGTGAAACATCTACGGCGCAAGGTGCAACATCCGTCCAAAATGACGAAACCGTGCCGTACGACTTTTAGAAATAGATGCATGGATTTGAAATGGTGTAGTACCATGGTGCACCACTCTCCAGCGATGGTAAATCATTGACCAGCCACGGGTATCCCGTTTTACAGAAAAAATCCACGTGACGAAAAAACAAAGGGTAAAAAACTTCCTTGACCCGATTGAGATTCGGACAGGATTTTTTGGGTATGGAACTAACCAGTGATGGCTGAAAGCTATCATGGCTGTAGAACTCGTAGATACCTTCGTTTTGACTGGTTATGGCTCCCGTAACTCTAAAGGAGCCAAGAGTTATGGCCCTCCGAAGAATCGATATCCACAGGGTGCAACATCTACGGTGCAAGGTGCAACATCCGTCCAAAATGACGAAACAGTGCCGTACGACCTTTAGAAATGAGTGCATGGATTTGAAACATTGCAGTCCCATGGTGCACCACTCTCTAGCGATGGTAAATCATAGACCAGCCACTGGGATCCCATTTTACAGAAAAAATCCACTTGACGAAAAAACGAAGGGTAAAAAACTTTCATGACCCGATTGAGGTTCGGATAGGCTTTTTTGGGTATGAAAGTAACCAGTGACTGTTGAAAGCTGTCATAGCTGTAGAACTCACAGATACCTTCGTTTTGACTGGTTATTGCTCCCGTAACTCTAAAGGAGCCAAGAGTTATGGCCCTCCGAAGAATCGATATCCACAGGGTGCAACATCTACGGTGCAAGGTGCAACATCCGTCCAAAATGACGAAACAGTGCAGTACGACCTTTAGAAATGAGTGCATGGATTTGAAACATTGCAGTCCCATGGTGCACCACTCTCCAGCGATGGTAAATCATAGACCAGCCACGGGGATCCCGTTTTACAGAAAAAATCCACGTGATGAAAAAACGAAGGGTAAAAAACATCCTTGACCCGATTGAGGTTCGGATAGGATTTTTTGGGTATGAAACTAACCAGTGACGGCTGAAAGCAGTCATAGCTATAGAACTCAAAGATACCTTCGTTTTGACTGGTTATGGCTCCAGTAACTCTAAACGAGCCAAGATTTATGGCCCTCCGAATAATCGATATCCATAGGGTGCAACATCTACGGTGCAAGGAGCAACATCCGTCCAAAATGACGAAACTGTGCCGTACGACCTTTAGAAATGGGTGCGTGGATTTGAAACGGTGCAGTACCGTGGTGCACCACTCTCCAGCGATGGTAAATCATTGACCATCCACGGGGATCCCATTTTACAGGAAAAATCCACGTGACGAAAAAACGAAGGGTAAAAAACTTCCATGACCCGATTGAGGTTCAGATAGGATTTTTTGGGTATGAAACTAACCAGTGACGGCTGAAAGCTGTCATAGCTGTAGAACTCATAGATACCTTCGTTTTGACTGGTTCTGGCTCCCGTAACTCTAAAGGAGCCAAGAGTTATGACCCTCCGAAGAATCGATATCCACAGGGTGGAACATCTACGGTGCAAGGTGCAACATCCGTCCAAAATGACGAAACAGTGCCATACGACCTTTACAAACGAGTGCATGAATTTGAAACATTGCAGTCCCATGGTGCACCACTCTCCAGCGATGGTAAATCATAGACCAGCCACGGGGATCCCGTTTTACAGAAAAAATCCACATGACGAAAAAACGAAGGGTAAAAAACTTCGTTGACCCGATTGAGGTTCGGAAAGGATTTTTTGGGTATGAAACTAACCATTGACGGCTGAAAGATGTCATTGCTGTAGAACTCACAGATACCTTCGTTTTGACTAGTTATGGCTCCCGTAACTATAAACGAGCCAAGAGTTATGGCCCTCCGAATAATCGATATCCATAGGGTGCAACATCTACGGTGCAAGGTGCAACTTCCGTCCAAAATGACGAAACCGTGCCGTACGACCTTTAGAAGTGGATGCATGGATTTGAAACGGTGCATTACCATGGTGCACCACTCTCCAGCGATGGTAAATCATTGACCAGCCACAGGGATCCCGTTTTACAGAAAAAATCCACGTGACGAAAAAACGAAGGGTAAAAAACTTCCTTGACCCGATTGAGGTTCGGACAGGATTTTTTGGGTATGGAACTAACCAGTGACGGCTGAAAGCTGTCATGGCTGTAGAACTCACAGATACCTTCGTTTTGACTGGTTATGGCACCCGTAACTCTAAACGAGCCAAGCGTTATGGCCCTCCGAATAATCGATATCCATAGGGTGCAACATCTACGGTGCAAGGTGCAACATCCGTCCAAAATGACGAAACCGTGCCGTACGACCTTTAGAAATAGATGCATGGATTTGAAACGGTGCAGTACCATCGCGCACCACTCTCCAGCGATGGTAAATCATTGACCAGCCACGGGGATCCCGTTTTTACAGAAAAAATCCACGTGACGAAAAAACGAAGGGTAAAAAACTTCCATGACCCGATTGAGGTTCGGATAGGCTTTTTTAACCAGTGACTGCTGAAAGCTATCATAGCTGTAGAACTCACAGATACCTTCGTTTTGACTGGTTATGGCTCCCGTAACTCTATAGGAGCCAAGAGTTATGGCCCTCCGAAGAATCGATATCCACAGGGTGCAACATCTAAGGTGCAAGGTGCAACATCCGTCCAAAATGACGAAACAGTGCCGTACGACATTTAGAAATGAGTGCATGGATTTTAAACATTGCAGTCCCATGGTGCACCACTCTCCAGTGATGGTAAATCATAGACCAGTCACGGGGATGCCGTTTTACAGAAAAAATCCACGTGACGAAAAAACGAAGGGTAAAAAACTTCCTTGACCCGATTGAGGTTCGGATAGGATTTTTTGGGTATGGAACTAACCAGTGATGGCTGAAAGCAGTCATAGCTGTAGAACTCACGGATACCTTGGTTTTGACTGGTTATGGCTCCCGTAACCCTAAACGAGCCAAGAGTTATGGCCCTCCGAATAATCGATTTCCATAGGGTGCAACATCTACGGTGCAAGGTGCAACATCCGTCCAAAATGACGAAACCGTGCCGTACGACCTTTAGAAATGGATGCATGGATTTGAAACGGTGCAGTACCATGGTGCACCACTCTCCAGCGATGGTTAATCATTGACCAGCCACGGGTATCCCGTTTTACAGAAAAAATCCACGTGATGAAAAAACGAAGGGTAAAAAACTTCCTTGACCCGATTGAGGTTCGGATAGGATTTTTTGGGTATGAAACTAACCAGTGACGGCTGAAAGCGGTCATAGCTATAGAACTCACAGATACCTTCGTTTTGACTGGTTATGGCTCCCGTAACTCTAAAGGAGCCAAGAGTTATGGCCCTCCGAAGAATCGATATCCACAGGGTGCAACATCTACGGTGCAAGGTGCAACATCCGTCCAAATTGACGAAACAGTGCCGTACGACCTTTAGAAATGAGTGCATGGATTTGAAACATTGCAGTCCCATGGTGCACCACTCTCCAGCGATTGTAATTCATAGACCAGCCACGGGGATCCCGTTTTACAAAAAAAATCCACGTGACGAAAAAACGAAGGGTAAAAAACTTCCATGACCCGATTGAGGTTCGGATAGGCTTTTTTGGGTATGAAAGTAACCATTGACTGCTGAAAGCTGTCATAGCTGTAGAACTCACAGATACCTTCGTTTTGACGGGTTATGGCTCCCGTAACTCAAAAGGAGCCAAGAGTTATGGCCCTCCGAAGAATCGATATCCACAGGGTGCAACATCTACGGTGCAAGGTGCAACATCCGTCCAAAATGACGAAACAGTGTCGTACGACCTTTAGAAATGAGTGCATGGATTTGAAACATTGCAGTACCATCGTGCACCACTCTCCAGCGATGGTAAATCATAGACCAGCCACGGGGATCCCGTTTTACAGAAAAAATCCACGTGACGAAAAAACGAAGGGTAAAAAACTTCCTTGACCCGATTGAGGTTCGGATAGGATTTTTTGGTATGAAACTAACTAGTAACGGCTAAAAGCTGTCATTGCTGTAGAACTCACAGATACCATCGTTTTCACTGGTTATGGCTCCCGTAACTCTAAAGGAGCCAACAGTTATGGCCCTCCGAAGAATCGATATCCACAGGGTGCAACATCTACGGTGCAAGGTGCAACATCCGTCCAAAATGACGAAACAGTGCCGTACGACCTTTAGAAATGAGTGCATGGACTTGAAACATTGCAGTCCCATGGTGCACCACTCTCCAGCGATGGTAAATCATAGAACAGCCACGGGGATCACGTTTTACAGAAAAAATCCACGTGACGAAAAAACGAAGGGTAAAAAACTTCCTTGACCCGATTGAGGTTCGGATAGGCTTTTTTGGGTATGAAAGTAAGCAGTGACTGCTGAAAGCTGTCATAGCTGTAGAACTCACAGATACCTTCGTTTTGACTGGTTATGGCTCCCGTAACTGTAAAGGAGCCAAGAGTTATGGCCCTCCGAAGAATCGATATCCACATGGTGCAACATCTACGGTGCAAGGTGCAACATCCGTCCAAAATGACGAAATAGTGCCGTACGACCTTTAGAAATGAGTGCATGGATTTGAAACATTGCAGTCCCATGGTGCACCACTCTCCAACGATGGTAAATCATAGACCAGCCACGGGGATCCCGTTTTACAGAAAAAATTCACGTGACGAAAAAACGAAGGGTAAAAAACTTCCTTGACCCGATTGAGGTACAGACAGGATTTTTTGGGTATGGAACTAACCAGTGACGGCTGAAAGCAGTCATGGCTGTAGAACTCACAGATACCTTCGTTTTGACTGGTTATGGCTCCTATAGCTCTAAACGAGGCAAGAGTTATGGCCCTCTGAATAATCGATATCCATAGGGTGAAACATCTACGGCGCAAGGTGCAACATCCGTCCAAAATGACGAAACCGTGCCGTACGACTTTTAGAAATAGATGCATGGATTTGAAATGGTGTAGTACCATGGTGCACCACTCTCCAGCGATGGTAAATCATTGACCAGCCACGGGTATCCCGTTTTACAGAAAAAATCCACGTGACGAAAAAACAAAGGGTAAAAAACTTCCTTGACCCGATTGAGGTTCGGACAGGATTTTTTGGGTATGGAACTAACCAGTGATGGCTGAAAGCTATCATGGCTGTAGAACTCGTAGATACCTTCGTTTTGACTGGTTATGGCTCCCGTAACTCTAAAGGAGCCAAGAGTTATGGCCCTCCGAAGAATCGATATCCACAGGGTGCAACATCTACGGTGCAAGGTGCAACATCCGTCCAAAATGACGAAACAGTGCCGTACGACCTTTAGAAATGAGTGCATGGATTTGAAACATTGCAGTCCCATGGTGCACCACTCTCTAGCGATGGTAAATCATAGACCAGCCACTGGGATCCCATTTTACAGAAAAAATCCACTTGACGAAAAAACGAAGGGTAAAAAACTTTCATGACCCGATTGAGGTTCGGATAGGCTTTTTTGGGTATGAAAGTAACCAGTGACTGTTGAAAGCTGTCATAGCTGTAGAACTCACAGATACCTTCGTTTTGACTGGTTATTGCTCCCGTAACTCTAAAGGAGCCAAGAGTTATGGCCCTCCGAAGAATCGATATCCACAGGGTGCAACATCTACGGTGCTAGGTGCAACATCCGTCCAAAATGACGAAACAGTGCAGTACGACCTTTAGAAATGAGTGCATGGATTTGAAACATTGCAGTCCCATGGTGCACCACTCTCCAGCGATGGTAAATCATAGACCAGCCACGGGGATCCCGTTTTACAGAAAAAATCCACGTGATGAAAAAACGAAGGGTAAAAAACTTCCTTGACCCGATTGAGGTTCGGATAGGATGTTTTGGGTATGAAACTAACCAGTGACGGCTGAAAGCAGTCATAGCTATAGAACTCACAGATACCTTCGTTTTGACTGGTTATGGCTCCAGTAACTCTAAACGAGCCAAGATTTATGGCCCTCCGAATAATCGATATCCATAGGGTGCAACATCTACGGTGCAAGGAGCAACATCCGTCCAAAATGACGAAACTGTGCCGTACGACCTTTAGAAATGGGTGCGTGGATTTGAAACGGTGCAGTACCGTGGTGCACCACTCTCCAGCGATGGTAAATCATTGACCATCCACGGGGATCCCATTTTACAGGAAAAATCCACGTGACGAAAAAACGAAGGGTAAAAAACTTCCATGACCCGATTGAGGTTCAGATAGGATTTTTTGGGTATGAAACTAACCAGTGACGGCTGAAAGCTGTCATAGCTGTAGAACTCATAGATACCTTCGTTTTGACTGGTTCTGGCTCCCGTAACTCTAAAGGAGCCAAGAGTTATGACCCTCCGAAGAATCGATATCCACAGGGTGCAACATCTACGGTGCAAGGTGCAACATCCGTCCAAAATGACGAAACAGTGCCATACGACCTTTACAAACGAGTGCATGAATTTGAAACATTGCAGTCCCATGGTGCACCACTCTCCAGCGATGGTAAATCATAGACCAGCCACGGGGATCCCGTTTTACAGAAAAAATCCACATGACGAAAAAACGAAGGGTAAAAAACTTCGTTGACCCGATTGAGGTTCGGAAAGGATTTTTTGGGTATGAAACTAACCATTGACGGCTGAAAGATGTCATTGCTGTAGAACTCACAGATACCTTCGTTTTGACTAGTTATGGCTCCCGTAACTCTAAACGAGCCAAGAGTTATGGCCCTCCGAATAATCGATATCCATAGGGTGCAACATCTACGGTGCAAGGTGCAACTTCCGTCCAAAATGACGAAACCGTGCCGTACGACCTTTAGAAGTGGATGCATGGATTTGAAACGGTGCAGTACCATGGTGCACCACTCTCCAGCGATGGTAAATCATTGACCAGCCACAGGGATCCCGTTTTACAGAAAAAATCCACGTGACGAAAAAACGAAGGGTAAAAAACTTCCTTGACCCGATTGAGGTTCGGACAGGATTTTTTGGGTATGGAACTAACCAGTGACGGCTGAAAGCTGTCATGGCTGTAGAACTCACAGATACCTTCGTTTTGACTGGTTATGGCACCCGTAACTCTAAACGAGCCAAGCGTTATGGCCCTCCGAATAATCGATATCCATAGGGTGCAACATCTACGGTGCAAGGTGCAACATCCGTCCAAAATGACGAAACCGTGCCGTACGACCTTTAGAAATAGATGCATGGATTTGAAACGGTGCAGTACCATCGCGCACCACTCTCCAGCGATGGTAAATCATTGACCAGCCACGGGGATCCCGTTTTTAGAGAAAAAATCCACGTGACGAAAAAACGAAGGGTAAAAAACTTCCATGACCCGATTGAGGTTCGGATAGGCTTTTTTAACCAGTGACTGCTGAAAGCTATCATAGCTGTAGAACTCACAGATACCTTCGTTTTGACTGGTTATGGCTCCCGTAACTCTATAGGAGCCAAGAGTTATGGCCCTCCGAAGAATCGATATCCACAGGGTGCAACATCTAAGGTGCAAGGTGCAACATCCGTCCAAAATGACGAAACAGTGCCGTACGACATTTAGAAATGAGTGCATGGATTTTAAACATTGCAGTCCCATGGTGCACCACTCTCCAGTGATGGTAAATCATAGACCAGTCACGGGGATGCCGTTTTACAGAAAAAATCCACGTGACGAAAAAACGAAGGGTAAAAAACTTCCTTGACCCGATTGAGGTTCGGATAGGATTTTTTGGGTATGGAACTAACCAGTGATGGCTGAAAGCAGTCATAGCTGTAGAACTCACGGATACCTTCGTTTTGACTGGTTATGGCTCCCGTAACCCTAAACGAGCCAAGAGTTATGGCCCTCCGAATAATCGATTTCCATAGGGTGCAACATCTACGGTGCAAGGTGCAACATCCGTCCAAAATGACGAAACCGTGCCGTACGACCTTTAGAAATGGATGCATGGATTTGAAACGGTGCAGTACCATGGTGCACCACTCTCCAGCGATGGTTAATCATTGACCAGCCACGGGTATCCCGTTTTACAGAAAAAATCCACGTGATGAAAAAACGAAGGGTAAAAAACTTCCTTGACCCGATTGAGGTTCGGATAGGATTTTTTGGGTATGAAACTAACCAGTGACGGCTGAAAGCGGTCATAGCTATAGAACTCACAGATACCTTCGTTTTGACTGGTTATGGCTCCCGTAACTCTAAAGGAGCCAAGAGTTATGGCCCTCCGAAGAATCGATATCCACAGGGTGCAACATCTACGGTGCAAGGTGCAACATCCGTCCAAATTGACGAAACAGTGCCGTACGACCTTTAGAAATGAGTGCATGGATTTGAAACATTGCAGTCCCATGGTGCACCACTCTCCAGCGATTGTAATTCATAGACCAGCCACGGGGATCCCGTTTTACAAAAAAAATCCACGTGACGAAAAAACGAAGGGTAAAAAACTTCCATGACCCGATTGAGGTTCGGATAGGCTTTTTTGGGTATGAAAGTAACCATTGACTGCTGAAAGCTGTCATAGCTGTAGAACTCACAGATACCTTCGTTTTGACGGGTTATGGCTCCCGTAACTCAAAAGGAGCCAAGAGTTATGGCCCTCCGAAGAATCGATATCCACAGGGTGCAACATCTACGGTGCAAGGTGCAACATCCGTCCAAAATGACGAAACAGTGTCGTACGACCTTTAGAAATGAGTGCATGGATTTGAAACATTGCAGTACCATCGTGCACCACTCTCCAGCGATGGTAAATCATAGACCAGCCACGGGGATCCCGTTTTACAGAAAAAATCCACGTGACGAAAAAACGAAGGGTAAAAAACTTCCTTGACCCGATTGAGGTTCGGATAGGATTTTTTTGGTATGAAACTAACTAGTAACGGCTAAAAGCTGTCATTGCTGTAGAACTCACAGATACCATCGTTTTCACTGGTTATGGCTCCCGTAACTCTAAAGGAGCCAACAGTTATGGCCCTCCGAAGAATCGATATCCACAGGGTGCAACATCTACGGTGCAAGGTGCAACATCCGTCCAAAATGACGAAACAGTGCCGTACGACCTTTAGAAATGAGTGCATGGACTTGAAACATTGCAGTCCCATGGTGCACCACTCTCCAGCGATGGTAAATCATAGAACAGCCACGGGGATCATGTTTTACAGAAAAAATCCACGTGACGAAAAAACGAAGGGTAAAAAACTTCCTTGACCCGATTGAGGTTCGGATAGGCTTTTTTGCGTATGAAAGTAAGCAGTGACTGCTGAAAGCTGTCATAGCTGTAGAACTCACAGATACCTTCGTTTTGACTGGTTATGGCTCCCGTAACTGTAAAGGAGCCAAGAGTTATGGCCCTCCGAAGAATCGATATCCACATGGTGCAACATCTACGGTGCAAGGTGCAACATCCGTCCAAAATGACGAAATAGTGCCGTACGACCTTTAGAAATGAGTGCATGGATTTGAAACATTGCAGTCCCATGGTGCACCACTCTCCAGCGATGGTAAATCATAGACCAGCCACGGGGATCCCGTTTTACAGAAAAAATTCACGTGACGAAAAAACGAAGGGTAAAAAACTTCCTTGACCCGATTGAGGTACAGACAGGATTTTTTGGGTATGGAACTAACCAGTGACGGCTGAAAGCAGTCATGGCTGTAGAACTCACAGATACCTTCGTTTTGACTGGTTATGGCTCCTATAGCTCTAAACGAGGCAAGAGTTATGGCCCTCTGAATAATCGATATCCATAGGGTGAAACATCTACGGCGCAAGGTGCAACATCCGTCCAAAATGACGAAACCGTGCCGTACGACTTTTAGAAATAGATGCATGGATTTGAAATGGTGCAGTACCATGGTGCACCACTCTCCAGCGATGGTAAATCATTGACCAGCCACGGGTATCCCGTTTTACAGAAAAAATCCACGTGACGAAAAAACAAAGGGTAAAAAACTTCCTTGACCCGATTGAGGTTCAGACAGGATTTTTTGGGTATGGAACTAACCAGTGACGGCTGAAAGCTATCATGGCTGTAGAACTCGTAGATACCTTCGTTTTGACTGGTTATGGCTCCCGTAATTCTAAAGGAGCCAAGAGTTATGGCCCTCCGAAGAATCGATATCCACAGGGTGCAACATCTACGGTGCAAGGTGCAACATCCGTCCAAAATGACGAAACAGTGCCGTACGACCTTTAGAAATGAGTGCATGGATTTGTAACATTGCAGTCCCATGGTGCACCACTCTCCAGCGATGGTAAATCATAGACCAGCCACGGGGATCCCGTTTTACAGAAAAAATCCACGTGACGAAAAAACGAAGGGTAAAAAACTTTCATGACCCGATTGAGGTTCGGATAGGCTTTTTTGGGTATGAAAGTAACCAGTGACTGTTGAAAGCTGTCATAGCTGTAGAACTCACAGATACCTTCGTTTTGACTGGTTATTGCTCCCGTAACTCTAAAGGAGCCAAGAGTTATGGCCCTCCGAAGAATCGATATCCACAGGGTGCAACATCTACGGTGCAAGGTGCAACATCCGTCCAAAATGACGAAACAGTGCAGTACGACCTTTAGAAATGAGTGCATGGATTTGAAACATTGCAGTCCCATGGTGCACCACTCTCCAGCGATGGTAAATCATAGACCAGCCACGGGGATCCCGTTTTACAGAAAAAATCCACGTGATGAAAAAACGAAGGGTAAAAAACTTCCTTGACCCGATTGAGGTTCGGATAGGATTTTTTGGGTATGAAACTAACCAGTGACGGCTGAAAGCGGTCATAGCTATAGAACTCACAGATACCTTCGTTTTGACTGGTTATGGCTCCCGTAAGTCTAAACGAGCCAAGATTTATGGCCCTCCGAATAATCGATATCCATAGGGTGCAACATCTACGGTGCAAGGAGCAACATCCGTCCAAAATGACGAAGCCGTGCCGTACGACCTTTAGAAATGGGTGCATGGATTTGAAACGGTGCAGTACCATGGTGCACCACTCTCCAGCGATGGTAAATCATTGACCATCCACGGGGATCCCGTTTTACAGAAAAAATCCACGTGACGAAAAAACGAAGGGTAAAAAACTTCCATGACCCGATTGAGGTTCAGATAGGATTTTTTGGGTATGAAACTAACCAGTGACGGCTGAAAGCTGTCATAGCTGTAGAACTCATAGATACCTTCGTTTTGACTGGTTTTGGCTCCCGTAACTCTAAAGGAGCCAAGAGTTATGACCCTCCGAAGAATCGATATCCACAGGGTGCAACATCTACGGTGCAAGGTGCAACATCCGTCCAAAATGACGAAACAGTGCCATACGACCTTTACAAACGAGTGCATGAATTTGAAACATTGCAGTCCCATGGTGCACCACTCTCCAGCGATGGTAAATCATAGACCAGCCACGGGGATCCCGTTTTACAGAAAAAATCCACGTGACGAAAAAACGAAGGGTAAAAAACTTCGTTGACCCGATTGAGGTTCGGAAAGGATTTTTTGGGTATGAAACTAACCAGTGACGGCTGAAAGATGTCATTACTGTAGAACTCACAGATACCTTCGTTTTGACTAGTTATGGCTCCCGTAACTCTAAACGAGCCAAGAGTTATGGCCCTCCGAATAATCGATATCCATAGGGTGCAACATCTACGGTGCAAGGTGCAACATCCGTCCAAAATGACGAAACCGTGCCGTACGACCTTTAGAAGTGGATGCATGGATTTGAAACGGTGCAGTACCATGGTGCACCACTCTCAAGCGATGGTAAATCATTGACCAGCCACTGGGATCCCGTTTTACAGAAAAAATCCACGTGACGAAAAAACGAAGGGTAAAAAACTTCCTTGACCCGATTGAGGTTCGGACAGGATTTTTTGGGTATGGAACTAACCAGTGACGGCTGAAAGCTGTCATGGCTGTAGAACTCACAGATACCTTCGTTTTGACTGGTTATGGCTCCCGTAACTCTAAACGAGCCAAGCGTTATGGCCCTCCGAATAATCGATATCCATAGGGTGCAACATCTACGGTGCAAGGTGCAACATCCGTCCAAAATGACGAAACCGTGCCGTACGACCTATAGAAATGGATGCATGGATTTGAAACGGTGCAGTACCATCGCGCACCACTCTCCAGCGATGGTAAATCAATGACCAGCCACGGGGATCCCGTTTTTACAGAAAAAATCCACGTGACGAAAAAACGAAGGGTAAAAAACTTCCATGACCCGATTGAGGTTCGGATAGGCTTTTTTAACCAGTGACTGCTGAAAGCTATCATAGCTGTAGAACTCACAGATACCTTCATTTTGACTGGTTATGGCTCCCGTAACACTATAGGAGCCAAGAGTTATGGCCCTCCGAAGAATCGATATCCACAGGGTGCAACATCTAAGGTGCAAGGTGCAACATCCGTCCAAAATGACGAAACAGTGCCGTACGACATATAGAAATGAGTGCATGGATTTGAAACATTGCAGTCCCATGGTGCATCACTCTCCAGCGATGGTAAATCATAGACCAGTCACGGGGATGCCGTTTTACAGAAAAAATCCACGTGACGAAAAAACGAAGGGTAAAAAACTTCCTTGACCCGATTGAGGTTCGGATAGGATTTTTGGGGTATGGAACTAACCAGTGATGGCTGAAAGCGGTCATAGTTGTAGAACTCACGGATACCTTCGTTTTGACTGGTTATGGCTCCCGTAACCCTAAACTAGCCAAGAGTTATGGCCCTCCGAATAATCGATTTCCATAGGGTGCAACATCTACGGTGCAAGGTGCAACATCCGTCCAAAATGACGAAACCGTGCCGTACGACCTTTAGAAATGGATGCATGGATTTGAAACGATGCAGTACAATGGTGCACCACTCTCCAGCGATGGTTAATCATTGACCAGCCACGGGTATCCCGTTTTACAGAAAAAATCCACGTGATGAAAAAACGAAGGGTAAAAAACTTCCTTGACCCGATTGAGGTTCGGATAGGATTTTTTGGGTATGGAACTAACCAGTGACGGCTGAAAGCTGTCATGGCTGTAGAACTCATAGATACCTTCGTTTTACTGGTTATGGCTCCCGTAACTCTAAAGGAGCCAAGAGTTATGGCCCTCCGAAGAATCGATATCCACAGGGTGCAACATCTACGGTGCAAGGTGCAACATCCATCCAAAATGACGAAACAGTGCCGTACGACCTTTAGAAATGAGTGCATGGATTTGAAACATTGCAGTCCCATGGTGCACCACTCTCCAGCGATGGTAAATCATAGACCAACCACGGGGATCCCGTTTTACAGAAAAAATCCACGTGACGAAAAAACGAAGGGTAAAAAACTTCCATGACCCGATTGAGGTTCGGATAGGCTTTTTTGGGTATGAAAGTAACCAGTGACTGCTGAAAGCTGTCATAGCTGTAGAACTCACAGATACCTTTGTTTTGACTGGTTATTGCTCCCGTAACTCTAAAGGAGCCAAGAGTTATGGCCCTCCGAAGAATCGATACCCATAGGGTGCAACATCTACGGTGGAGGGTGCAACATCCGTCCAAAATGACGAAACAGTGCCGTACGACCTTTAGAAACGAGTGCATGGATTTGAAACATTGCAGTCCCATGGTGCACCACTCTCCGGCGATGGTAAATCATAGACCAGCCACGGGGATCCCGTTTTACAGAAAAAATCCACGTGACGAAAAAACGAAGGGTAAAAAACTTCCTTGACCCGATTGAGGTTCGGATAGGATATTTTGGGTATGAAACTAACCAGTGACGGCTGAAAGCGGTCGTAGCTATAGAACTCACAGATACCTTCGTTTTGACTGGTTATGGATCCCATAACTATAAACGAGCCAAGAGTTATGGCCCTCCGAATAATCGATATCCATAGGGTGCAACATCTACGGTGCAAGGTGCAACATCTGTCCAAATTGACGAAACCGTGTCGTACGACCTTTAGAAATGGGTGCATGGATTTGAAACGGTGCAGTACCATGGTGCACCACTCTCCAGCGATGGTAAATCATTGACCAGCCACGGGGATCCGTTTTACAGAAAAAATCCACGTGACGAAAAAACGAAGGGTAAAAAACTTCCATGACCCGATTGAGGTTCGGATAGGCTTTTTTGGGTATGAAATTAACCAGTGACTACTGAAAGCTGTCATAGCTGTAGAACTCACAGATACCTTCGTTTTGACTGGTTATGGCTCCCGTAACTTTAAAGGAGCCAAGAGTTATGGCCCTCAGAAGAATCGATATCCACAGGGTGCAACATCTACGGTGCAAGGTGCAACATCCGTCCAAAATGACGAAACAGTGTCGTACGACCTTTAGAAATGAGTGCATGAATTTGAAATATTGCAGTCCCATGGTGCACCACTCTCCAGCGATGGTAAATCATAGACAAGCCATGGGGATCCCGTTTTACAGAAAAAATCCACGTGACGAAAAAACGAAGGGTAAAAAACTTCCTTGACCCGATTGAGGTTCGGAAAGGATTTTTTGGGTATGAAACTAACCAGCGACGGCTGAAAGCGGTCATTGCTGTAGAACTCACAGATACGTTCGCTTTTTTGACTGGTTATGGCTCCCGTAAATCTAAAAGAGCCAAGAGTTATGGCCATTCGAATAATCGATATCCATAGGGTGCAACATCTACGGTGCAAGGTGCAACATCCGTCCAAAATGACGAAACCGTGCCGTACGACCTTTAGAAATGGATGCATGGATTTGAAACGGTGCAGTACCATGGTTCACCACTCTCCAGCGATGGTAAATCATTGACCAGCCACGGGGATCCCGTTTTACAGAAAAAATCCACGTGGCGAAAAAACGAAGGGTAAAAAACTTCCTTGACCCGATTGAGGTTCGGACAGGATTTTTTGGGTATGGAACTAACCAGTGACGGATGAAAGCTGTCATGGCTATAGAACTCACAGATACCTTCGTTTTGACTTGTTATGGCTCCCGTAACTCTAAACGAGCCAAGAGTTATGGCCCTCCGAATAATCGATATCCATAGGCTGCAATATCTACGGTGCAAGGTGCAACATCCGTCCAAAATGACGAAACCGCGCCGTACGACCTTTAGAAATGGATGCACGGATTTGAAACGGTGCAGTACCATGGTGCACCACTCTCCAGCGATGGTAAATCATTGACAAGCCACGGGGATCCCGTTTTTACAGAAAAATCCACGTGACGAAAAAACGAAGGGTAAAAAACTTCCATGACCCGATTGAGGTTCGGATAGGCTTTTTTGGGTATGAAATTAACCAGTGACTACTGAAAGCTGTCATAGCTGTAGAACTCACAGATACCTTCGTTTTGACTAGTTATGGCTCCCGTAACTCTAAAGGAGCCAAGAGTTATGGCCCTCCGAAGAATCGATATCCATAGGGTGCAACATCTACGGTGGAAGGTGCAACATCCGTCCAAAATGACGAAACAGTGCCGTACGACCTTTAGAAATGAGTGCATGGATTTGAAACATTACAGTCCCATGGTGCACCACTCTCCAGCGATGGTAAATCATAGACCAGCCATGGGGATCCCGTTATACAGAAAAAATCCACGTGACGAAAAAACGAAGGGTAAAAAACTTCCTTGACCCGATTGAGGTTCGGAAAGGATTTTTTGGGTATGAAACTAACCAGTGACGGCTGAAAGCTATCATTGCTGTAGAACTCACAGATACCTTCGTTTTGACTGGTTATGGCTCCCGTAACTCTAAACGAGCCAAGAGTTATGGCCCTCCGAATAATCGATATCCATAGGGTGCAACATCTACGGTGCAAGGTGCAACATCCGTCCAAAATGACGAAACAGCACCGTACGACATTTAGAAATGAGTGCATGGATTTGAAACATTGCAGTCCCATGGTGCACCACTCTCCAGCGATGGTAAATCATAGACCAGTCACGGGGATGCCGTTTTACAGAAAAAATCCACGTGACGAAAAAACGAAGGGTAAAAAACTTCCTTGACCCGATTGAGGTTCGGATAGGATTTTTTGGGTATGGAACTAACCAGTGATGGCTGAAAGCGTCATAGCTGTAGAACTCACGGATACCTTCGTTTTGACTGGTTATGGCTCCTGTAACCCTAAACGAGCCAAGAGTTATGGCCCTCCGAATAATCGATTTCCATAGGGTGCAACATCTACGGTGCAAGGTGCAACATCCGTCCAAAATGACAAAACCGTGCCGTACGACCTTTAGAAATGGATGCATGGATTTGAAACGGTGCAGTACCATGGTGCACCACTCTCCAGCGATGGTTAATCATTGACCAGCCATGGGTATCCCGTTTTACAGAAAAAATCCACGTGACGAAAAAACGAAGGGTAAAAAACTTCCTTGACCCGATTGAGGTTCGGACAGGATTTTTTGGGTATGCAACTAACCAGTGACGGCTGAAAGCTGTCATGGCTGTAGAACTCATAGATACCTTCGTTTTGACTGGTTATGGCTCCCGTAACTCTAAAGGAGCCAAGAGTTATGGCCCTCCGAAGAATCGATATCCACGGGGTGCAACATCTACGGTGCAAGGTGCAACATCCGTCCAAAATGACGAAACAGTGCCGTACGACCTTTAGAAATGAGTGCATGGATTTGAAACATTGCAGTCCCATGGTGCACCACTCTCCAGCGATGGTAAATCATAGACCAACCACGGGGATCCCGTTTTACAGAAAAAATCCACGTGACGAAAAAACGAAGGGTAAAAAACTTCCATGACCCGATTGAGGTTCGGATAGGCTTTTTTGGGTATGAAAGTAACCAGTGACTGCTGAAAGCTGTCATAGCTGTAGAACTCACAGATACCTTCGTTTTGACTGGTTATTGCTCTCGTAACTCTAAAGGAGCCAAGAGTTATGGCCCTCCGAAGAATCGATACCCACAGGGTGCAACATCTACAGTGCAGGGTGCAACATCCGTCCAAAATGACGAAACAGTGCCGTACGACCTTTAGAAATGAGTGCATGGATTTGAAACATTGCAGTCCCATGGTGCACCACTCTCCGACGATGGTAAATCATAGACCAGCCACGGGGATCCCGTTTTACAGAAAAAATCCACGTGACGAAAAAACGAAGGGTAAAAAACTTCCTTGACCCGATTGAGGTTCGGATAGGATTTTTTGGGTATGAAACTAACCTGTGACGGCTGAAAGCGGTCATAGCTATAGAACTCACAGATACCTTCGTTTTGACTGGTTATGGATCCCGTAACTTTAAACGAGCCAAGAGTTATGGCCCTCCGAATAATCGATATCCATAGAGTGCAACATCTACGGTGCAAGGTGCAACATCCGTCCAAAATGACGAAACCGTGTCGTACGACCATTAGAAATGGGTGCATGGATTTGAAATGGTGCAGTACCATGGTGCACCACTCTCCAGCGATGGTAAATCATTGACCTGCCACGGGGATCCCGTTTTACAGAAAAAATCCACGTGACGAAAAAACGAAGGGTAAAAAACTTCCATGACCCGATTGAGGTTCGGATAGGCTTTTTTGGGTATGAAATTAACCAGTGACTATTGAAAGCTGTCATAGCTGTAGAACTCACAGATACCTTCGTTTTGACCGGTTATGGCTCCCGTAACTCTAAAGGAGCCAAGAGTTATGGCCCACAGAAGAATCGATATCCACAGGGTGCAACATCTACGGTGCAAGGTGCAACATCCGTCCAAAATGACGAAACAGTGCCGTATGACCTTTAGAAATGAGTGCATGGATTTGAAATACCCATGGTGCACCACTCTCCAGCGATGGTAAATCATATACCAGCCATGGGGATCCCGTTTTACAGAAAAAATCCACGTGACGAAAAAACGAAGGGTAAAAAACTTCCTTGACCCGATTGAGGTTCGGAAAGGATTTTTTGGGTATGAAACTAACCAGCGACGGCTGAAAGCGGTCATTGCTGTAGAACTCACAGATACCTTCGTTTTGACTGGTTATGGCCCCCGTAAATCTAAAAGAGCCAAGAGTTATGGCCCTTCGAATAATCGATATCCACAGGGTGCAACATCTACGGTGCAAGGTGCAACATCCGTCCAAAATGACGAAACCGTGCCGTACGACCTTTAGAAATGGATGCATGGATTTGAAACGGTGCAGTACCATTGTGCACCACTCTCCAGCGATGGTAAATCATTGACCAGCCACGAGGATCCCGTTTTACAGAAAAAATCCACGTGGCGAAAAAACGAAGGGTAAAAAACTTCCTTGACCCGATTGAGGTTCGGACAGGATTTTTTGGGTATGGAACTAACCAGTGACGGATGAAAGCTGTCATTGCTGTAGAACTCACAGATACCTTTGTTTTGACTGGTTATGGCTCCCGTAACTCTAAAGGAGCCAAGAGTTATGGCCCTCCGAAGAATCGATATCCACAGGGTGCAACATCTACTGTGCAAGGTGCAACATCCGTCCAAAATGACGAAACAGTGCCGTACGACCTTTACAAATGAGTGCATGGATTTGAAACGTTGCAGTCCCATGGTGCACCACTCTCCAGCGATGGTAAATCATAGACCAGCCACGGGGATCCCGTTTTACAGAAAAAATCCACGTGACGAAAAAACGAAGGGTAAAAAACTTCCATGACCCGATTGAGGTTCGGATAGGCTTTTTTGGGTATGAAATAACCAGTGACTGCTGAAAGCTGTCATAGCAGTAGAACTCAAAGATACCTTCGTTTTGACTGGATATGGCTCCCGTAACTCTATAAGAGCCAAGAGTTATGGCCCTCCGAAGAATCGATATCCACAGGGTGCAACATCTACGGTGCAAGGTGCAACATCCGTCCAAAATGACGAAACAGTGCCGTACGACCTTTAGAAATGAGTGCATGGATTTGTAACATTGCAGTCCCATGGTGCACCACTCTCTTGCGATGGTAAATCATAGACCAGCCACGGGGATCCCGTTTTACAGAAAAAATCCACGTGACGAAAAAACGAAGGGTAAAAAACTTCCTTGACCCGATTGAGGTTTGAATACGATTTTTTGGGTATGGAACTAACCAGTGACGGCTGAAAGCGGTCATAGCTGTAGAACTCACAGAAACCTTCTTTTTTGACTGGTTATGGATCCCGTAACTCTAAACGAGCCAAGAGTTATGGCCCTCCGAATAATCGATATCCATAGGGTGCAACATCTACGGTGCATGGTGCAACATCCGTCCAAAATGACGAAACCGTGCCGTACGACCTTTAGAAATGGATGCATGGATTTGAAACAGTGCAGTACCATGGTGCACCACTCTTCAGCGATGGTAAATCATTGACCATCCATGGGTATCCCGTTTTACAGAAAAAATCCACGTGACGAAAAAACGAAGGGTAAAAAACTTCCTTGACCCGATTGAGGTTTGGACAGGATTTTTTGGGTATGGAACTAACCAGTGACCGCTGAAAGCTGTCATGGCTGTAGAACTCATAGATACCTTCGTTTTGACTGGTTATGGCTCCCGTAACTCTAAAGGAGCCAAGAGTTATCGCCCTCCGAAGAATCGATATCCACAGGGTGCAACATCTACGGTGCAAGGTGCAACATCCATCCAAAATGACGAAACTGCGCCGTACGACCTTTAGAAATGAGTGCATGGATTTGAAACATTGCAGTCCCATGGTGCACCACTCTCTAGCGATGGTAAATCATAGACCAGCCACGGGGATCCCGTTTTACAGAAAAAATCCACGTGACGAAAAAACGAAGGGTAAAAAACTTCCATGACCCGATTGAGGTTCGGATAGGCTTTTTTGGGTATGAAAGTAACCAGTGACTGCTGAAAGCTGTCATAGTTGTAGAACTCACAGGTACCTTCGTTTTGACTGGTTATTGCTCCCGTAACTCTAAAGGAGCCAAGAGTTATGGCCCTCCGAAGAATCGATATCCACGGGGTGCAACATCTACGGTGCAAGGTGCAACATCCGTCCAAAATGACGAAACAGTGCCGTACGACCTTTAGAAATGAGTGCATGGATTTGAAACATTGCAGTCCCATGGTGCACCACTCTCCAGCGATGGTAAATCATAGACCAGCCATGGGGATACCGTTTTAGAGAAAAAATCCACGTGACGAAAAAACGAAGGGTAAAAAACTTCCTTGACCCGATTGAGGTTCGGATAGGATTTTTTGGGTATGAAACTAACCAGTGACGGCTGAAAGCGGTCATAGCTATAGAACTCACAGATACCTTCGTTTTGACTGGTTATGGCTCCCGTAACTCTAAACGAGCCAAGAGTTATGGCCCTCCGAATAATCGATATCCATAGGGTGCA
Organism: Allium cepa; assembly: GCA_030765085.1. Lineage (NCBI taxonomy): Eukaryota > Viridiplantae > Streptophyta > Magnoliopsida > Asparagales > Amaryllidaceae > Allium > Allium cepa. The sequence continues at coordinate 25,964,614 of CM060943.1, read as the reverse complement.
ACATCTACGGTGCAAGGTGCAACATCCATCCAAAATGACGAAACCGTGCCGTACGACCTTTAGAAATGGGTGCATTGATTTGAAACGGTGCAGTACCATGGTGCACCACTCTCCAGCGATGGTAAATCATTGACCAGCCACGGGGATCCCGTTTTACAGAAAAAATCCACGTGACGAAAAAACGAAGGGTAAAAAACTTTCATGACCCGATTGAGGTTCAGATAGGATTTTTTGGATATGAAACTAACCAGTGACGGCTGAAAGATGTCATAGCTGTAGAACTCACAAATACCTTCGTTTTGACTGGTTATGGCGCCTGTAACTCTAAAGGAGCCAAGAGTTATGACCCTCCGAAGAATCGATATCCACAGGGTGCAACATCTACGGTGCAAGGTGCAACATCCGTCCAAAATGACGAAACAGTGCCGTACGACCTTTAGAAACGAGTGCATGAATTTGAAACATTGCAGTCCCATGGTGCACCACTCTCCAGCGATGGTAAATCATAGACCAGCCACGGGGATCCCGTTTTACAGAAAAAATCCACGTGATGAAAAAACGAAGGGTAAAAAACTTGCTTGACCCGATTGAGGTTCGGAAAGGATTTTTTGGGTATGAAACTAACCAGTGACGGCTGAAAGATGTCATTGCTGTAGAACTCACAGATACCTTCGTTTTGACTAGTTATGGCTCCCGTAACTCTAAACGAGCCAAGAGTTATGGCCCTCCGAATAATCGATATCCATAGGGAGCAACATCTACGGTGCAAGGTGCAACATCCGTCCAAAATGACGAAACCGTGCCGTACGACCTTTAGAAGTGGATGCATGGATTTGAAATGGTGCAGTACCATGGTGCACCACTCTCCAGCGATGGTAAATCATTGACCAGCCACTGGGATCCCGTTTTACAGAAAAAATCCACGTGACGAAAAAACGAAGGGTAAAAAACTTCCTTGACTCGATTGAGGTTCGGACAGGATTTTTTGGGTATGGAACTAACCAGTGACGGCTGAAAGCTGTCATGGCTATAGAACTCACAGATACCTTCGTTTTGACTGGTAATCGCTCCCGTAACTCTAAACGAGCCAAGCGTTATGGCCCTCCGAATAATCGATATCCATAGGGTGCAACATCTACGGTGCAAGGTGCAACATCCGTCCAAAATGACGAAACCGTGCCGTACGACCTTTAGAAATGGATGCATGGATTTGAAACGGTGCAGTACCATCGTGCACCACTCTCCAGCGATGGTAAATCATTGACCAGCCACGGGGATCCCGTTTTTACAGAAAAAATCCACGTGACGAAAAAACGAAGGGTAAAAAACTTCCATGACCCGATTTAGGTTCGGATAGGCTTTTTTAACTAGTGACTGCTGAAAGCTATCATAGCTGTAGAACTCACAGATACCTTCGTTTTGACTGGTTATGGCTCCCGTAACTCTAAAGGAGCCAAGAGTTATGGCCCTCCGAAGAATCGATATCCACAGGGTGCAACATCTAAGGTGCAAGGTGCAACATCCGTCCAAAACGACGAAACAGTGCCGTACGACCTTTAGAAATGCGCGCATGGATTTGAAACATTGCAGTCCCATGGTGCACCACTCTCCAGCGATGGTAAATCATTGACCAGCCACTGGGATCCCGTTTTACAGAAAAAATCCACGTGACGACAAAACGAAGGGTAAAAAACTTCCTTGACCCGATTGAGGTTCGGACAGGATTTTTTGGGTATGGAACTAACCAGTGACGGCTGAAAGCTGTCATGGCTGTAGAACTCACGGATACCTTCGTTTTGACTGGTTATGGCTCCCGTAACTCTAAACGAGCCAAGCGTTATGGCCCTCCGAATAATCAATACCCACAGGGTGCAACATCTACGGTGCAAGGTGCAACATCAGTCCAAAATGACGAAACCGTGCCGTACGACCTTTAGAAATGGATGCATGGATTTGAAACGGTGCAGTACCATGGTGCACCACTCTCCAGCGATGTTTAATCATTGACCAGCCACGGGTATCCCGTTTTACAGAAAAAATCCACGTGACGAAAAAACGAAGGGTAAAAAACTTCCTTGACCCGATTGAGGTTCGGACAGGATTTTTTGGGTACGGAACTAACCAGTGACGGCTGAAAGCTGTCATGGCTGTAGAACTCATAGATACCTTCGTTTTGACTGGTTATGGCTCCCGTACCTCTAAAGGAGCCAAGAGTCATGGCCCTCCGAAGTATCGATATCCACAGGGTGCAACATCTACGGTGCAAGGTGCAACATCCATCCAAAATGACGAAACAGTGCCGTACAACCATTAGAAATGAGTGCATGGATTTGAAACATTGCAGTCCCATGGTACACCACTCTCCAGCGATGGTAAATCATAGACCAGCCGCGGGGATCCCGTTTTACAGAAAAAATCTACGTGACGAAAAAACGAAGGGTAAAAAACTTCCATGACCCGATTGAGGTTCGGATAGGCTTTTTTGGGTATGAAAGTAACCAGTGACTGCTGAAAGCTGTCATAGCTGTAGAACTCACAGATACCTTCGTTTTGACTGGTTATTGCTCCCGTAACTCTAAAGGAGCCAAGAGTTATGGCCCTCCGAAGAATCGATACCCATAGGGTGCAACATCTACGGTGCAGGGTGCAACATCCGTCCAAAATGACGAAACAGTGCCGTACGGCCTTAGAAATGAGTGCATGGATTTGAAACATTGCAGTCCCATGGTGCACCACTCTCCGGCGATGGTAAATCATAGACCAGCCACGGGGATCCCGTTTTACAGAAAAATCCACATGATGAAAAAACGAAGGGTAAAAAACTTCCTTGACCCGATTGAGGTTCGGATAGGATTTTTTGTGTATGAAACTAACATGTGACGGCTGAAAGCGGTCATAGCTATAGTACTCACAGATACCTTCGTTTTGACTGGTTATGGCTCCCGTAACTCTAAACGAGCCAAGAGTTATGGCCCTCCGAATAATCGATATCCATAGGGTGCAACATCTACGGTGCAAGGTGCAACATCCGTCCAAAATGACGAAACCGTGTCGTACGACCTTTAGAAATGGGTGCATGGATTTGAAACGGTGCAGTACCATGGTGCACCACTCTCCAGTGATGGTAAATCATTGACCAGCCACGGGGATCCCGTTTTACAGAAAAAATCCACGTGACGAAAAAACGAAGGGTAAAAAACTTCCATGACCCGATTGAGGTTCGGATAGGCTTTTTTAGGTATGAAATTAACCAGTGACTACTGAAAGCTGTCATGGCTGTAGAACTCACAGATACCTTCGTTTTGACTGGTTATGGCTCCCGTAACTCTAAAGGAGCCAAGAGTTATGGCCCTCAGAAGAATCGATATCCACAGGGTGAAACATCTACGGTGTAAGGTGCAACATCCGTCCAAAATGACGAAACAGTGCCGTACGACCTTTAGAAATGAGTGCATGGATTTGAAATATTGCAATCCCATGGTGCACCACTCTCCAGCGATGGTAAATCATAGACCAGCCATGGGGATCCCGTTTTACAGAAAAAATCCACGTGACGAAAAAACGAAGGGTAAAAAACTTCCTTGACCCGATTGAGGTTCGGAAAGGATTTTTTGGGTATGAAACTAACCAGCGACGGCTGAAAGCGGTCATTGCTGTAGAACTCACAGATACCTTCGTTTTGACTGGTTATGGCTCCCGTAAATCTAAAAGAGCCAAGAGTTATGGCCCTCCGAAGAATCGATATCCATAGGGTGCAACATCTACGGTGCAAGGTGCAACACCCGTCCAAAATGAGAAAACCGTGCCGTACGACCTTTAGAAATGGATGCATGGATTTGAAACGGTGCAGTACCATGGTGCACCACTCTCCAGCGATGGTAAATCATTGACCAGCCATGGGGATCCCGTTTTACAGAAAAAATCCACGTGGCGAAAAAACGAAGGGTAAAAAACTTCCATGACCCGATTGAGGTTCGGATAGGCTTTTTTGGGTACGAAATTAACCAGTGACTACTGAAAGCTGTCATAGCTGTAGAACTCACAGATACCTTCGTTTTGACTGGTTATGGCTCCCGTAACTCTAAAGGAGCCAAGAGTTATGGCCCTCCGAAGAATCGATATCCATAGGCTGCAATATCTACGGTGCAAGGTGCAACATCCGTCCAAAATGACGAAACCGTGCCGTACTACCTTTAGAAATGGATGCATGGATTTGAAACGGTGCAGTACCATGGTGCACCACTCTCCAGCGATGGTAAATCATTGACCAACCACGGGGATCCCGTTTTTACAGAAAAAATCCACGTGACGAAAAAACGAAGGGTAAAAAACTTCCATGACCCGATTGAGGTTCGGATAGGCTTTTTTGGGTACGAAATTAACCAGTGACTACTGAAAGCTGTCATAGCTGTAGAACTCACAGATACCTTCGTTGTGACTGGTTATGGCTCCCGTAACTCCAAAGGAGCCAAGAGTTATGGCCCTCCGAAGAATCGATATCCATAGGGTGAAACATCTACGGTGCAAGGTGCAACATCCGCCCAAAATGACGAAACAGTGCCGTACGACCTTTAGAAATGAGTGCATGGATTTGAAACATTACAGTCCCATGGTGCACCACTCTCCAGCGATGGTAAATCATAGACCAGCCACGGGGATCCCGTTTTACAGAAAAAATCCACGTGACGAAAAAACGAAGGGTAAATAACTTCCTTGACCCGATTGAGGTTCGGAAAGGATTTTTTGGGTATGAAACTAACCTGTGACGGCTGAAAGCTATCATTGCTGTAGAACTCACAGATACCTTCGTTTTGACTGGTTATGGCTCCCGTAACTCTAAACGAGCCAAGAGTTATGGCCCTCCGAATAATCGATATCCATAGGGTGCAACATCTACGGTGCAAGGTGCAACATCCGTCCAAAATGACGAAACCGTGCCTTACAACCTTTAGAAATGGATGCACGGATTTGAAACGGTGCAGTACCATGGTGCACCACTCTCCAGCGATGGTAAATCATTGACCAGCCACGGGGATCCCGTTTTACAAAAAAAATCCACGTGACGAAAAAACGAAGGGTAAAAAACTTCCTTGACCCGATTGACGTTCGGATAGGATTTTTTTGGTATGGAACTAACCAGTGACGGCTGAAAGCTGTCATGGCTGTAGAAATCACAGATACCTTCGTTTTGACTGGTTATGGCTCCCGTAACTCTAAACGAGCCAAGAGTTATGGCCCTCCGAATAATCGATATCCATAGGGTGCAACATCTACGGTGCAAGGTGCAACATCCGTCCAAAATGATGAAACCGTGCCGTACGACCTTTAGAAATGGATGCATGGATTTGAAACGGTGCAGTACCATGGTGCACCACTCCCCAGCGATGGTAAATCATTGACCAGCCACGGGGATCCCGTTTTTACAGAAAAAATCCACGCGACGAAAAAACGAAGGGTAAAAAACTTCCATGACCCGATTGAGGTTCGGATAGGCTTTTTTGGGTATGAAAGTAACCAGTGACTGCTGAAAGCTGTCATAGCTGTAGAACTCACAGATAAATTCGTTTTGACTAGTTATGGCTCCCGTAACTCTAAAGGAGCCAAGAGTTATGGCCCTCCGAAGAATCGATATCCACAGGGTGCAACATCTACGGTGCAAGGTGCAACATCCGTCCAAAATGACGAAACGGTGCCGCACGACCTTTACAAATGAGTGCATGGATTTGAAACATTGCAGTCCCATGGTGCACCACTCTCCAGCGATGGTAAATCATAGACCAGCCACGGGGATCCCGTTTTACAGAAAAAATCCACGTGACGAAAAAACGAAGGGTAAAAAACTTCCATGACCCGATTGAGGTTCGGATAGACTTTTTTGGGTATGAAAGTAACCAGTGACTGCTGAAAGCTGTCATAGCAGTAGAACTCACAGATACCTTCGTTTTGACTAGTTATGCCTCCCGTAACTCTAAAGGAGCCAAGAGTTATGGCCCTCCGAAGAATCGATATCCACAGGGTGCAACATCTACGGTGCAAGGTGCAACATCCGTCCAAAATGACGAAACAGTGCCGTACGACCTTTAGAAATGAGTGCATGGATTTGAAACATTGCAGTCCCATGGTGCACCACTCTCCTGCGATGGTAAATCATAGACCAACCACGGGGATCCCGTTTTACAGAAAAAATCCACGTGACGAAAAAACGAAGGGTAAAAAACTTCCTTGACCCGATTGAGGTTTGAATACGATTTTTTGGGTATGGAACTAACCAGTGACGGCTGAAAGCGGTCATAGCTGTAGAACTCACAGATACCTTCTTTTTGACTGGTTATGGATCCCGTAACTCTAAACGAGCCAAGAGTTATGGCCCTTCGAATAATCGATATCCATAGGGTGCAACATCTACGGTGCATGGTGCAACATCCGTCCAAAATGACGAAACCGTGCCGTACGACCTTTAGAAATGGATGCATGGATTTGAAACGGTGCAGTACCATGGGGCACCACTCTCCAGCGATGGTAAATCATTGACCAGCCATGGGTATCCCGTTTTACAGAAAAAATCCACGTGACGAAAAAACGAAGGGTAAAAAACTTCCTTGACCCGATTGAGGTTTGGACAGGATTTTTTGGGTATGGTACTAACCAGTGATGGCTGAAAGCTGTCATGGCTGTAGAACTCATAGATACCTTCGTTTTGACTTGTTATGGCTCCCGTAACTCTAAACGAGCCAAGAGTTATGGCCCTCCGAATAATCGATATCCATAGGCTGCAATATCTACGGTGCAAGGTGCAACATCCGTCCAAAATGACGAAACAGTGCCGTACGACCTTAAGAAATGAGTGCATGGATTTGAAACATTGCAGTACCATGGTGCACCACTCTCCAGCGATGGTAAATCATAGACCAGCCATGGGGATCCTGTTTTACAGAAAAAATCCACGTGACGAAAAAACGAAGGGTAAAAAACTTCCTTGACCCGATTGAGGTTCGGATAGGATTTTTTGGGTATGAAACTAACCAGTAACGGCTAAAAGCTGTCATTGCTGTAGAACTCACAGATACCTTCGTTTTGACTGGTTATGGCTCCCGTAACTCTAAAGGAGCCAAGAGTTATGGCCCTCCGAAGAATCGATATCCACAGGGTGCAACATCTACGGTGCAAGGTGCAACATCCGTCCAAAATGACGAAACAGTGTCGTACGACCTTTACAAATGAGTGCTTGGATTTGAAACATTGCGGTCCCATGGTGCACCGCTCTCCAGCGATGGTAAATCATAGACCAGCCACGGGGATCCCGTTTTACAGAAAAAATCCACGTGACGAAAAAACGAAGGGTAAAAAACTTCCATGACCCGATTGAGGTTCGGATAGGCTTTTTTGAGTATGAAAGTAACCAGTGACTGCTGAAAGCTGTCATAGCAGTAGAACTCACAGATACCATCGTTTTGACTGGTTATGGCTCCCGTAACTCTAAAGGAGCCAAGAGTTATGGCCCTCCGAAGAATCGATATCCACAGGGTGCAACATCTACGGTGCAAGATGCAACATCCGTCCAAAATGACGAAACAGTGCCGTACGACCTTTAGAAATGAGTGCATGGATTTGAAACATTGCAGTCCCATGGTGCACCAATCTCCTGCGATGGTAAATCATAGACCAGCCACGGGGATCCCGTTTTACAGAAAAAAACCACGTGACGAAAAAACGAAGGGTAAAAAACTTCCTTGACCCGATTGAGGTTCGAATACGATTTTTTGGGTATGGAACTAACCAGTGACGGCTGAAAGCGGCCATAGCTGTAGAACTCACAGATACCTTCTTTTTGACTGGTTATGGATCCCGTAACTCTAAACGAGCCAAGAGTTATGGCCCTCCGAATAATCGATATCCATAGGGTGCAACATCTACGGTGCATGGTGCAACATCCGTCCAAAATGACGAAACCGTGCCGTACGACCTTTAGAAATGGATGCATGGATTTGAAATGGTGCAGTACCATGGTGCACCACTCTCCAGCGATGGTAAATCATTGACCAGCCACGGGTATCCCGTTTTACAGAAAAAATCCACGTGACGAAAAAACGAAGGGTAAAAAACTTCCTTGACCCGATTGAGGTTTGGACAGGATTTTTTGGGTATGGAACTAACCAGTGACGGCTGAAAGCTATCATGGCTGTAGAACTCAAAAATACCTTCGTCTTGACTGGTTATGGCTTCCGTAACTCTAAAGGGGCCAAGAGTTATGGCCCTCCGAAGAATCGATATCCACAGGGTGCAACATCTACGGTGCAAGGTGCAACATCCATGCAAAATGACGAAACAGCGCCGTACGACCTTTAGAAATGAGTGCATGGATTTGAAACATTGCAGTCCCATGGTGCACCACTCTCCAGCGATGGTAAATCATAGACCAGCCACGGGGATCCCGTTTTACAGAAAAAATCCACGTGACGAAAAAACGAAGGGTAAAAAACTTCCATGACCCGATTGAGGTTCGGATAGGCTTTTTTGGGTATGAAAGTAACCAGTGACTGCTGAAAGCTGTCATAGTTGTAGAACTCACAGGTACCTTCGTTTTGACTGGTTATTGCTCCCGTAACTCTAAAGGAGCCAAGAGTTATGGCCCTCCGAAGAATCGATATCAACAGGGTGCTACATCTACGGTGCAAGGTGCAACATCCGTCCAAAATGACGAAACAGTGCCGTACGACCTTTAGAAATGTGTGCATGGATTTGAAACATTGCAGCCCCATGGTGCACCACTCTCCAGCGATGGTAAATCATAGACCAGCCACGGGGATACCGTTTTACAGAAAAAATCCACGTGACGAAAAAACGAAGGGTAAAAAACTTCCTTGACCCAATTGAGGTTCGGATAGGATTTTTTGGGTATGAAACTAACCAGTTGAAAGCGGTCATAGCTATAGAACTCACAGATACCTTCGTTTTGACTGGTTATGGCTCCCGTAACTCTAAACGAGCCAAGAGTTATGGCCCTCCGAATAATCGATATCCATAGGGTGCAACATCTACGGTGCAAGGTGCAACATCCGTCCAAAATGACGAAACCGTGCCGTACGACCTTTAGAAATGGGTGCATTGATTTGAAACAGTGCAGTACCATGGTGCACCACTCTCCAGCGATGGTAAATCATTGACCAGCCACGGGGATCCCGTTTTACAGAAAAAATCCACGTGACGAAAAAACGAAGGGTAAAAAACTTTCATGACCCGATTGAGGTTCAGATAGGATTTTTTGGGTATGAAACTAACCAGTGACGGCTGAAAGATGTCATAGCTGTAGAACTCACAGACACCTTCGTTTTGACTGGTTATGGCTCCCGTAACTCTAAAGGAGCCAAGAGTTATGACCCTCCGAAGAATCGATATCCACAGGGTGCAACATCTACGGTGCAAGGTGCAACATCCGTCCAAAATGACGAAACAGTGCCGTACGACCTTCAGAAATGAGTGCGTGGATTTGAAACATTGCAGTCCCATGGTGCACCACTCTCCAGAGATGGTAAATCATAGACCAGCCACGGGGATCCCGTTTTACAGAAAAAATCCACGTGACGAAATAACGAAGGGTAAAAAACATCCTTGACCCGATTGAGGTTCGGATAGGATTTTTTGGGTATGGAACTAACCAGTGACGGCTGAAAGCGGTCATGGCTGTAGAACTCACAGATACCTTCGTTTTGACTGGTTATGGCTCCCGTAACTCTAAACAAGCCAAGAGTTATGGCCCTCCGAATAATCGATATCCATAGGGTGGAACATCTACGGTGCAAGGGGCAACATCCGTCCAAAATGACGAAACCGTGCCGTACGACCTTTAGAAATGGATGCATGGATTTGAAACGGTGCAGTACCATGGTGCACCACTCTCCAGCGATGGTAAATCATTGACCAGCCACGGGGATCCCGTTTTACAGAAAAAATCCACGTGACGAAAAAACGAAGGGCAAAAAACTTCCATGACCCGATTGATGTTCGGATAGGCTTTTTTGGGTATGAAATTAACCAGTGACTACTGAAAGCTGTCATAGCTGTAGAACTCATAGATACCTTCGTTTTGACTGGTTATGGCTCCGTAACTCTAAAGGAGCCAAGAGTAATGGCCTTCCGAAGAATCGATATCCACAGGGTGCAACATCTACGGTGCAAGGTGCAACATCCGTCCAAAATGACGAAACAGTGCCGTACGACCTTTAGAAATGAGTGCATGGATTTGAAACATTGCAGTCCCATGGTGCACCACTCTCCAGCGATGGTAAATCATAGACCAGCCACGGGGATCCCGTTTTACAGAAAAAATCCACGTGACGAAAAAACGAAGGGTAAAAAACTTCCTTGACCCGATTGAGGTTCGGAAAGGATTTTTTGGGTATGAAACTAACCAGTGACGGCTGAAAGTGGTCATTGCTGTAGAACTCACAGATACCTTCGTTTTGACTGGTTATGGCTCCCGTAACTCTAAACGAGCCAAGAGTTATGGCCCTCCGAATAATCCGATTGAGGTTCGGATCTGGTTCTCTTGATCTGGATCCACGGGATTTGGGGCGCTGCTGGTAGCAACGTTCTTTCCCTTGTTGGCGTCTTTTCTTGGCCTAGAAGTCATGTTTCCTAGGCAGTGAAGGGTGCTATGGGGAAAGAAGGTTTAATGAGGGAAGCTGAAGCTTCGGGTTCCAAGTTCTTAGTGAAAGCACCAAAAATGTTTGCGCAAAAAATGGGCAAACACCTCCAAGTCGTATTATTTAGTTGATTATATGTGATTTTCAATTGTTTGGATGAGTTATGTAAATATGAAAAAGGCAGGGGCTGAAATGTAAAAGACACACATATTTATAGTGGTTCGGCCAGAACGTGCCTACGTCCACTGATTATGTTATTATCTTCTTTCTTTCGGATTACAAGTACAATGCTTTGTATACAAGTATATGAAAGTAGTTTGAAAGTTCCTTCCTTGCTTGAGCTCTCAAACTTGTCTGCCATTGTTGTACCCCTGCCCCTCTATTTATAGAGTGAGGTAGGGGGCAGGGGTCTTGGATGTATATAGCTACTGGTGGGCCCGGGCAGAAGCAATCTGGACTGGCAATTGTCTGGTTCGGCGAGGTCTCATTCGGCATGGAGCTTGGACCGGTGGTAGGTGTGGACCGGTTATGAGTGTGGGCTGGTGGTTCGGTGTTTGTTTGGACCAGTCACGGGGTTGGTCCGGTGGGTCTTTCGGTCCGGTACTGATTGAAATAGGTTTGGTTCGGTATTACTGTGGAGTGGCTCTGGTCTGGTGGTTGCGTGGACTTTGGTTCGGTTATGGTTGGACCGGATGGGGGGCTGGCCGAATGGCCTTTGGTTCGGCATGAATTGGAGATGCCGAATGGACCCTCTGCCGAATGGACTTGTATATGGAGGATGCCAGATGGACTTCTATGCTTATATCGAGCCTTGTGTTTATCGAACGAGGTGGAGGTTGCGAGCCCGGGTGAAACTGTGACTTCTCGGTCTCGAGATCTTCTGGGTGAGAATTCGCCCAACATTTGCCCCCCAAAGTGGGGCACGTGCTTGCATGTGTCGCGCTTTGTTTCCCTGTGGTAGGAAGGCTTGTTTTGTAATGCCATGGGCTGGATGTTCATATCCCGTTGATGTCCTACAAAGGAATTTACAGTTTTAGTGTGACTTCAGATAACGACCGTTCAGGATCGAAGCATTTGAGATGAAGTGAATCGCGTCGTTCGGGGCAAGAGGTGTGCCCCGAGGGGGCTTAGCATTATCGATGCCAGGTTCACGCCAGAGTGGGTCCCTGGATCGTTTGTCAAGGTGGTTTATCGCCAGCTCAGAGCATGCCTAAGGATCGTTCGCGACCCCGTACATGTGTAAGTGGCTTAGCCATCTCCTAATTATCAGAATCAAATATCCGTTTAACCTATGGGTTTAAAAAAAGATTTCATAGTGCAAATTCTCATGACGATAGGGTTAATAGCCATTCAGAGCATGCCTATGGACCGTTCGTTGTTGAGAGATTTACGACTCATTCATTGTTATCATATTCCCTACTTTATTAGTAGGTTCTAGAGTTCGGTACTTATCTGAGTGAGGTGCTCCGCATGCCCCCAGTTCCTGGTTTTTGTTGGTAGAGAAAGTTCCGTTCGACTTTTGGTTGGTCCGGTATATTCTCATTCGGCTTCTGGTTGGTCCGGTGTATGAGTGTTGATCCGGTATTCTGGTCCGGTGGGCCGAACCAGCTGGTTTGGCAATCCTGAGCTCGCCTATATATAGAGGCTACACCCCCTTAATTTTTCTTCACCGAATCAACAAGCGCCGAACCAATACTATACTGAATCAAAGACTTTGCCAAATCAAGTCATTTCCGAACCAGGTATGTACTCCTTTGCCGAATGGCTTTTATTACCGGATGTTCCTGATTTGCCGAATACATACGAAGGGCTCGCTTTACCGAATGAGACTTAGGCCTTAGGGCCGAATGACATGCATACCGAATCAAATTTTAGTGCCGAACGGTCATACACTTTCAATGCCGAATGGACTTATCATCTTACTGCCGAATGAACATAGGACCCTAGTACCGAATGGTTTTGAATCCCAGTGCCGAATGACTTTTGTATTCGGACTTTGAGTGGAACTCCAGACTTATGCATGCTTGCTTGCTTATACTTCCGTTCTAACGTCATGTTTTTCACTTTTGTGTATGCAGATAAATGTCTCGCAAGGCGGAAACACGATCAGACAGACGGAAATCGAAGGATGGAGGAGAGTCTTCTTCCGTGCCCCCAGCCCAACCAGGATTCGGGCAACATCGACCTGTTCCGAGGTCGTTAGTGGACGGATATGGTCCCCAGGAACTTCTAGTCTCCCCTCCCGATTGCTTTCCTAGCTCCCTAAAGGAGGAGCAACTTGATGTCATATCTCGTTCATTCGGGATAGACAGGGCTCTTATGCTGCTGCCGGGATATGGAGTGATGCCGTATAATCCCCCCGAAGGCTACTTTGCTTATAGCAGATATCATTGCATGTGTGGTGCAATCCCTCCTATCAACGCTTGGATAGTTAGCTTTACCACATATTTGAAGGTGGCTCCATTCCAGCTTCAGCCTAACTCTTATGCCATTCTGGTGAGCCTTTTTGTTATCTTCCAAAGGAGGTACGGGCGTCCTCCTTCTAACCGGGAAATTCAATATTTGTATAACCTGAGAGGCTACAAGAAGGGATCTCCGTATATTAGTCTGGAAGCGGCCATGCCCTTCAAACCGATCTTGGATTTATATTCGAAGTTTACCATGTTCAAGAAAGAATGGTTTTTTATCAAGGACGATTCTGTTTCTTTCCGCCTTTTCACTTCCGGCTGTAAGATGGATTTCATTTATATTTTCCACGTTCTGACTGTAGTGCTTTTTTTGACATGCTTCTATTTCTTGCTAGCGACAGGTGGTATTGCAGTCGTGGAGGACGATTCCTTGGCGCGAATGACTGCTAAAATAAAGGCCATTCCGGCACAGGACCGGTCGGCTTCCTTCTTGATCAGGAATGCAACCCTCCTGGAGTACAATTTGATCCTGCCGCACCAGTCCGTGGTTAATCAGAGGGACACGGCTGAGGAGAAGGCCGCTAAAGCTAAGGAGGGGGCCACGGTGAAAAGTGGCAAGAGGGAGCCTTTTGCAGAGCGTCCCGTTGTTGGGGGGAAGAAACTGAAGAAGTCTGATGGCCCTTCTCCTAGTACTTGCCCGATTGTCCCGGAGGAGGAAGGTGTGGAAGAGGGGGAAGGAAGCGAAGTTGGAGAAGGGTCAGAGGATGGAGGAGATGGCGACGGTCAGGGTGGTAGTGGCGCTGGTGCCTTAACCTCTGGGCAAGACCCTGAACTGGATGAGGCTCTCCGTCTGGCCTTCGGGGAATCGGAGGGAGAATTGGAGGCGGAGAAGGCGAAGAAAACTGGCAAGGCTGTGGCTGTTGCCTATCCATCCCCTAAAGGTTCCTCAGCCAGGGTAACTTCGGCGGTGCAAGGTGAACTTTTGAATTCTGCCGATTCCATTTACGATAGGGACTTAGGAATATTTTATGGTCCACTTCCGTCCTGGAATGAGATTCAGGACTTATTGCAGTATCCCACTCCTCCGCAGGGTTTGTATAATAGATGTGCCTTCTCACTTTTTCTTTCTTTTTAACTTAACGTGTTTTTGAATTGTGGATCATTGTATGTTCGTAACACTTGTTCTTTATTCCAGGGGCAGGCCAGGTGGTTAAAACGTCAGTTGTCCGACACCGCCTCGAACAATTCAAGTCGAGGAGGGCTTCTGCGAAGCCTCCTACTGGTCGTACTGGGGACGTGGTCAGTTACCGTCCTCTTCTTGGGGTCATTGAAGAGAGTATTCAGAAAAAGAAGCGGAGTCGTTCCTTATTTGAGTCTTCCCCTGGTCCGCAGCTTCCTACTCAGCCTCCTCGTGACACCACGGAGGAGAGCACGGAGTCTGGCCCCCCTCATCCCCCTTTCAAGAATCCAACTGTTATCCGTATAAGGCGTCCTGACGTGCCTCGTCACGTGCCTCGTGACCCCTTTGCCGGTCATCCTGATTTAGATCCAAGCTTCCAGGATATCTCATTTGATGAGGCCACGGGTGAGCACCTTCTTCCCCGCAACCCCATGGTACGAGTGCTTGATGAGGCCAAGTCCCTAGATCTTGATCTGCTTACTACTCGGGTAGTTACTATGGGGGACGAGGCCAAGGCTAATATTGATCGGGTGGCTGAAGAGACCAAGAAGTTAATGGAGCATCATGCTCGTTTGGTCAAGGCCGGGGAGGAGATTGGGAGTGCTAATATTCGGTTGAGGCTAAAGGTTGCCGATCAGGCCAAGCAGCTTGCCGATCAAGCCATCCAGATTTCTCAGCACGAGAAAGCCTCCAGGCGGCTGAAAGAGACTATGGAGAAGGCTAGTAGGGCAGAACTACGGAAGATGGAGGCCGCCTGCAAAGAGTGGATTAACATGGCCATTACGACAGTGGATGAGGTTCGAAATGCGGATCTCGAGCGGGTAAAGGAGTTGTCTGGGAGGCTTGAGGCCGCGGAGATGGCTCAAGTCAAGTTAAAGGAAGAGATGGAGGAAATGAGGAGGTCTCTCAAGTTAAAGGAGGAGGAAATGAGGAGGTCTCTCCAGGCTGACTGCTTGAGATACCGATCAGAGAGGGATGTTGTTGTCGCCAAGTTGCAGGCTTCTGAGGCCTGGGTGAGGGAGTTTGAGGAGAATGAGGTGATGATGGACGAGATGCTGCAGGACATGTACTTCCACACTTGGAAGGAGGGCGGCTTGTCTTGGATGGATGACTACCCTCGGGTCATGGCCAAGGTATATCTTCAGGCTTTAGAGGAGGCCAGGGTTAATGCGGGTAAGGAAGGTGGGGAGGCTTTCAGTCTTGATGCGGTCACTACTCAGTTCTCGAAAGAGGAGCAAGCGGCGGTGAAGGAGGGGATGCGGCTGCTTGCTGCGGAGGAAGCGGGCGTGCAGTTGGAGGATGAGGATCAAGCGGCGGATGCTGGTGAGTTATTCTTCTCTTTTTCTTTTCTTTCTGTGTTTCCATAACTTGATCGTTTATTGTTGGTTTAATGAATTCCTCTTCTGAATCGGGCAGGTGGAGCTTTCGATCAACATGCTAGGGGCTCCGATCCAGCGGCCAAGTAGGCTTGGGAAGTTGGTAGGATGAGGGTCGAGTGTGCAGCTGGTTCCTTGTCCGTATTCGGCCACCTTTACGTTTCCTTTTATCGCTGTTTATGTTAGTCCAAAACATTGATGTGACTGTAATAACATTATTTGCAAAGAATGTCTTTGTGTGATTTCATAATATAAGCTGATTTTGTTATGTTTGGATGTTGTTGTTATTTTGATATGCTGCGTAAGAAATATAACTATGCATATGCCTGTGATTTTAGTTGTGTTTGATGCTCAGCTCTTGTTTGAAATATAATTTCATGTTTTGCAATGTTAGTGTGACGTATGAATAAGCTATAGTTACGTATTTATGTACAGGAGAAGAGAGTACCGCCCTTCATGTTTTATTTGCAGGCGGTTTCTTTGAGCGTCTTGTTTAACTGATCATGGATATAGCTGAATATCTTGCCACCCAGTATGCAGGCTTAGATTCTCATGAGTGAATGCTTCCTATTTGGTTTCCTGTACTTTAGAGTTCGTTATACAGGATAGGAGAAAAGTATTTAAATGAAATGGAAATATAGAAAAAGTAAAACTTCCAGTCACGGAAGGCCGTCGACGTGCTTAAGTTCGTGGCAAAAGGGTTTTGTAGTCACTTTCCCTAGCTGTGGGTCTTGGAGACAATTGTCACCCATCTTACGCCTCCGCGGGGAGTTTTCTTTTTTACCACAGCCGCACTTAAGACACATCGGAGCCGAGATCGCGCACGGTAACTACCCGAACCATTATGGTCCGTAATCGTGGGTATTATTCGATTTACCGTGGCCGGCTAGCGTGGGTGCCGTTGGCCGTGAACTACCCCTGGCTGGCCACACCTTATGTTGGGGCTTAAAGTAGGTTCACAGTTGCCGGCGAGCCGAACACCGTAATGAGCTGCCATCGGCTATAGTCGGCCTTTATGATGACTTATAATCGGCTCATTACAGTTGGCTTTGAGGGCAGGCGCGATCAATGAGTTAATCCGCAGCAGAGGGATGCTGGAGCAAAAGTGTCTCATTGGCGAGTGCATAGAATCGTAGCGTACCTGTTAGGCCTTGTCCAGATGAGGCCGCCGTGCGTCTTGAGTGGAGACGCCATAGGATTTTGTTCAACAGAAAGGTATAAAACTTAACAAGCAGCCAAGATATAAAGGAACAAGTTAAAAAGAGACAAGATTTTTTAAAGTGGTTCGGCACGAAAATGCCTACGTCCACTGATTCTCTTTGTTAATTCACTTCATATGGGCAGTACAAGTTAAGAAAAGTATCGACGGAGGTGTCGGATGTTCCATGCCCTCTGGAACACCTCTCCGCCCACTGTTGACAAAATATAAGCTCCGTTGTGGAGATCTTTATGAATTACATATGGTCCGTCCCAGATGGGGTCCAGTGCCCCGGGGCGCGGAAAGATTCGCCTGAGGACAAGATCTCCTTCTTCTAAGCTGCGATGCTCGACTTTGGAATTGTATAGTGCTGCCACTTTTTGTTTGTGAGCTGCTGCTTTGAGTGCTGCATCGTTTCTCCTTTCCTCAATCAGATCCAAAGACATGAGGAGGAGTTCTTCGTTTTCTTCTGGGTTGTAGTGGATCCTACGGTGGGAAGGCACAATAGTCTCAACTGGGAGCATTGCCTCCGATCCATATGCCAAAGAGAAGGGAGTATGTCCCGTTGATGTTCCGAAAGATGTGCGGTAGGCCCAAAGTGTCGTAGGAAGTTCGTCCACCCAAGCGCCTTTTGACTTTTTAAGTTTCTTCTTGATTAGGGTTTTGAGAATTTTGTTGACAGCTTCGACTTGTCCGTTTGCCTGAGGATAAGCTACTGATGAGAAGCATGAATTCCGTGCTCTTGGCACCAGTCGGCGAATTCTTCGCTGTCAAATTGGAGTTCGTTGTCTGATATGATCTTGAGTGGGACTCCGTACCTGCACAGAATATTTTTGATCAAGAAGTTGATAACTTTTGCTGAAGATATTTTATTTAGAGGTTCCGCTTCCACCCATTAGGTGAAATAATCGACTGCCACTATAGCATATTTGGCTCCGCCTCGGCCCGTTGGCAGTTCGCCAATTAAGTCAATTCCCCATACAGCAAAGTGCCAAGGGCTGGTTATTTGAGTAATCTCATTTGTGGGCAATCGAGGAATCTTGGCAAATTTCTGACATCTGTCGCATTTCTTGATGAAGTCTAAGGCGTCTTTGTTTAGTGTGGGCCAGTAATATCCATATCGGAGTATCTTTTTTGCCAGAGTCTGCCCTCCAGTGTGATCTCCACAACCTCCCTGATGGATGTTTGATAAGATTTCCTTGGCTTCTCTTTCGGCGACGCATCTTAATAAGGGGCTAGAGAAGCCACGCCGATAGAGGATGCCTTCTTGTATTGTGTAGTGGGAAGCTTTCCTCAAGATTCTCTTGGCTTCGTAATGCCTGTCGGGTAGTGTGCCATCTTGCAAATATTTCCGGATAGGGGTCATCCAGATTCCTTCTTCGATTGCAGTTATTAGATTCACTTGTTCGAAACTTGGGGCTAGCTGCCTTGAGATGGCTAGTGCTCCGGAAATGGTGCTATTCTTCATACTAGCTTGCTTTGCAAGTTCATCGGCCTCTTGGTTCTCTTCTCGAGGAATGTGTTTGATTTGATAGTGGTCCAATTGATCGAGCAACAGTTTGGTTTTCTTTAGGTATGCTGTGAGTCGTTCTCCTCGAGTCTGGAACTCTCCTAGTACCTGGTTTACGATAAGCTGAGAATCACTATGAAGACATAAAGAATTGACTCCAATTTCTAGGGCAAGTTCCAATCCCGCTATTACTGCCTCATATTCCGCATCGTTGTTAGTGGCCGTGAATTCCAACCTTAATGCATAGCACAGCTTTCTTCCCCTGGGGGTGATGATCACAATACCTGCCCCCGAGCCTTGTTCGTTCGATGCTCCATGTACAAAGAGGTTCCATTTGATGTTTTTTGCTATTTCGGATTGTTCCTTGCCTTCGTTGGTAGTGAATTCGGCAATGAAATCGGCCATGGCTTGTCCTTTGATAGCGGTGTGAGGATGGTAGGTGATATCATACTGACTTAGTTCAATGCACCATTTGAGGAGTCGCCTAGAAGTATCAGGACGATGGAGCACCTGTCTTAGCGGTTGATCGGTTAGAACTCTGATGGAGTGAGACTGGAAGTAGTGTCGCAGTTTTCGTGACGCGATCAATAAACAATACGCTAACTTCTCAAGTTTAGGATATCTGGCTTCTGCCCCTGTAAATCTCTTGCTTACAAAGTAAACCGGGCGTTGTGTGCGGTCTTCTTCTCTTACCAAGGCGGCGCTTAAAGCATGAGATGATACAGTGTAACGACCCGTATTTTACGTGTCGATAAATCGTAGAAATTACAGGTCGTTAGTGTTGTGTGTGTTGTTTCTAGCTTGAGTCGTTTAGAAGTTAACCCGAGTGCAAGTGATGAGTCGTGACCGACTCATAGAGGCCGACTCATGGTTTTGGACCGAGTTAAGGGGTTGACCGACTCATAGGGGTGACCGACCTAAGAGGATAGTGAGATAAGAAGTGTGGCCGAGTCAACAAGTTACGACTCATAGGGTTTGCCGAGTTAAGGAGTTAACGAGTTAAGGGTGTAACGACTTAAGGTTTTGACCGACCCAAAGGGGATAGGTCGTAAGGTGCTTTGGTCTGAGTCGTTAGGAACGGCTTAACGATGAGTCGAAGGTTGTTAACCTTGATGAGTCGAGAGTATGTTAGGTCGTTAATATGACTTAACGAGATAGGTTGAGTCGTTACCGGGTTAAGGAGATGAGTCGTGTTCAACCTATAGAGGGTTCGACCTAGTGGTTGATAAATGAGTCGTATAGTAGATAAGTCGTTGGGGCTTAGGTCGTTATATCGCGTGTGGATTAGGTCGCGCGCTTGGTTGAGTCGTAGCTTGTTAGGTCGTATGCCATTGGGTTTGAGTTTAAGGTCGGCTTGGAAGTAGGTCGTTAACGACCTAGTTAACCCGCGTCTTGGTTAAGTCGCATACGAGTTGGGATGGTTTTACCGTGTTGAGTCGTATGCAGTTGAGTCGGCTAGGGGTTAGGTCGTATAATAGTTAAGGTTATGAGTCGTAGGTCATAGCATCTGTTGAGTCGTGGACGACTCATGATAGGTCGTGACCGACCTAAGGGGCGACGACTCATGGTGGTTCCAGCCTATAAATATAGGGGTTTGGCTCACTTTTTGGCACCGGTTTTTGAAGCGACGAAGTGCTGCCATTTTGGGAACTCGACTACAGCATTTCTTCATCTTCTTTTCTCCATTCCAATCTAGTTCAAACATCCATCCAAGATCGAAGATCGAGATCAAAGATTCAAGGGCAAAAGTTGAAGATCTTCATCCGTTCGAGTGAGATTTCATCGATTGAAGCGAGATATTGCCGGATCAAGCCTTGATCTTCGCTGTCCAGATCTGGAGTGATTAGTTTTTGAGGTGTTTGGGTGATTTGGTGAGTGGTAGTTATCTCTCACGCGGATCCAAAGGAGTATATTGGATTGGTGGTTTGTTGGAGTGTTGTAGATAGTGATTTTGTGCATTTTCCTTAGATCCAAGTGTAGATCCATTGTTTGTGAAGATGTTTACTTATGCAAGTTCATTTAACAAGTATTAGAGACAAAACCCATGTTTTATATTTGATAGATCTATGCTAAAAATCTATGAATCATGCATGTTGGACTTATGCTCATTTATTTACGAAATTGCCATTATGGTTAATATTGCTTATTAGATCTTGTTTTAATGATTGATTTCTTGAATGTATGATTGATTTGATTGTTTCCAAGTTAGCTAGTAGTTGATTTGGAACAAGATGATTGAAGGTGATTCGAAAGCTAAGTGGGAAGGCTCTTGAATGGTGAAAGCTGCTTGAGACATATGTAGCGGATGTTGAAGCTCATATGTATGGGTTGGATAATGTTGAGATGGAACTTTGCCATGATGCGATGAGGCAAACCATGTTGATGAGTTGAGACTTTGCTATGGTGTGATAAAGCGAAGTATGATGGGATGTAGACTTGGCGTAATCCAGGCAGGGATCATTCCAAGCATGTTGATAACTCGAGGGATGGTTCGAGTTGGTTGATAATGGATTGCTCAAGAGGTAGCTTGAGCTAGTATGAGGATAGTCGTCGAGAAGGATGGCTAGGAGGCTTGGATCTCATCGTTGTTGAAGGTTCTAGCATGCTCAAAAGCAAGAGTACATGGGGCGCCCATAACGACTACAGGTAGGTAGTCGGGACACCCAAAAGACTACAGGTAGGTAGTCGAGTACTCTGGGCAAAGTAGATAAGTCCTAGGCACAAGGCAGTGTGCAGAGTTATGTCTAGAACCGGGGTTACCATTAGCCCTTGACAGGTGGTCATTCAATCAATGGTGAAATCATGGCAATGATAACAGTGATAGCCAGAGTCATGGATGTTTGGTTGTATCATCATTCGGTCTCAAGAGCGGTGTTTTCTGGGTGCTTATCTGATCTTGGTTTAGGCCATGGGGGTTTGTATTTGGAAAATATCGTCCTTGACTTGAGTGATTATTGCTTTACTTTAATTACCTGCTATGTTATGCTTGCTTCTCCTTAATGTGTGTCTGGGGGTTATCACTGTAGAAAGAGGTGGAGTGGGATGGTTTGGTTCCTATTCCTTTTATCCCTTATGCTCTTTTGGTATGTTTGATAGTTAAATTACTGCTCACTAAGACTTTGTCTGACTCAAGGTTTTATGTCTCCTCTTATTACCTTGGGCTGTTCATCCATGTTGGGATGGGCAGACTAGGTAGCAGGTGACAGGTGCTGTTCTTGGAGATCTACGCTGATGATAACGAAGACGGGCAGGAGGCTTTTGCATATTATCTCTTATTATATGTACTGGGTATCCGCTGCTGTATTTGATTGAGTGATTTGTAGTGAGGCTTTGATGTATGGATGATTCATATGTTGTATAAAACTACTATGATGCTTATATGATGATGTTCTGTTCTATGGAGCTTCACTATATTATATTTTCTCTATTGTATTTTATCCATGCGCTGTGAGTTATGCGATAGAGTTTCTGTTTTAATTTACCCTGATTATCGTCCATGGCTACTTGGCACGCCTTTCAGCGCATTATTTCCTTGTTTTGGTGCGGGAGTCATGGGCGGTCGTCATATTTGGTATCAGAGCTTTGGTTAATCGATTTTAGCCAACGCTCGCTGACGTGACTACGTAAGAGAGACGTAATTGTATTTTGATGGATGATTACTATATATAATATAGTAGCTTAGAAGGATTTGAACTCCTTATGCAGTTGTTTCTTAAGGTGTTCTAATTATTCCTCTTTACAGATATTAAAGATGAGCAGAAGTGAGAGACAAGCTGCGAGGGATAGCCGTGCTGCTAGGGAAGCTGTTGATTATGCTCCTATGTTTGAGGCCATGATGACTTCAATCATGAGGAGGATACCAGCTTCAGGATCATCTGTGGATGTGGGAGTTCAAGTCCAAGCTCCGAGACCGGTGGATTTTGCCAAGCTTTGCAAGGATTATACTTCTCTCGGAGGAAAAGCTTTCTTGGGGACGGAATCTACTATTGAAGTGCAGAGATGGATTGATGCTTGCCGAAGAATCTTTGGTGATTTAGGGATCGAGGATGCAACCAAGAGGAAGCTTGCATCGAGACAGCTTCAAGGGAGAGCTGCGGATTGGTGGAATTCTATCACCATAGATACACCAGAAGAAGAGATTACTTGGGAGCAATTCCAAGTTAGATTTGAAGCCAAGTTCATCTCTACTGCTCAGAAGTCTGCTTTGTTCAAAAGGTTTGTAGAGCTCAAGCAAGGTGGGAGGCCTGTTCTTGAGTATATTTCTGAGTTTGAAGCCTTGTCCAAGTATGCCAGATCGTATATTGATTCTCCCCATCAGAAGAACGAAAAGTTTGTGACTGGTCTGGATGCTTATCTTGGGAGGCAGTTAGTGGATCATCTAGACGATCCATTTGAGAAGCTTGTGGAAAAAGCTCTCAGGCACGAGAGTTTGTTCCCTAAGGAAGTATCTGTTGTTGCTGTAACCAAGGAAGGATCTAAACCACAGCAGAATGGAAACAAGATGAGGAAGCAGCAGCAACAGAAGGGAAGGGATGGCCAGAAGAAGCCGAAGAGCGAAGTGACTTGTTATAACTGCCAGCAGAAGGGCCATCTTTACAAAGATTGTAAGAATCCCAAGGTGCCGGGAAAGTGTTACAATTGTGATAAGCTGGGACATATCAAGAAGGATTGCCCAGAGCCGAGGAAAGATAGGCAGATTGTGCAAGCTTATGCTTTGGGAGCTGTGCCGTCATCTTCAAAAGCTCCTACAGCTGAAGAGAAGGGGAAGAGTGTGGTGGTTCAAGGTACTCTTTCTATTTGTGGTGTTCCAGTTAGAGTGTTGTTTGATACTGGAGCGTCGCATTCTTTTGTTTGTGATGATTTGGTAGGCCGGTTGGGTTTGAAACCGGATATTGTTGATAGGCCATTGGTTGTGACTAATCCAGTCGGGGGTTCGTCATGTTTGTGTATGATATGCCGTGGTCTAGTTGTGTCGAGTCATGATTGCTCGTTTGTTTGTGATTGCTTTGTTCTGAACTTTGCGGGGTCCGGAATTATTTTGGGTATGGACTGGCTTAGGAAGTATGCGGCTAGGATTGATTGTGAGAGGCTGGAGGTGACAGTCGGGAATGTGGAAGGGAGAAAGGTTGTGATACGATGTAAGCATGAAGAAGGCGTCTTCATGAGCTTCATGTATTCGCTGGTTGTTCCACGGGATGGACTGTCATCGGTGCCTATTGTGAATGGATTTGAGGATGTCTTTGACGAAGTCAAAGGGTTGCCGCCGCATAGGGAGATCGAGTTTCGTATCGATATAGTTGAGGGAGCCAGACCTGTTGTGATGCCTCTTAGGCGGATGGCGCCTAGGGAGCAGCTAGAGTTGAAGGTGCAGGTTGATGACCTTTTACGGAAAGGATTTATTCGGAGAAGTGTGTCCGAATGGGATGCACCAGTTGTGTTCGCAACCAATGCGGACGGATCGTTGAGGTTGTGTGTCGATTATCGTGAGCTGAATAAGGTGACCAAGAAGAACAAGTATCCATTGCCAAGAATAGATGACTTGTTTGATCAGCTTCACGAGGCTAAGGTGTTTTCTCAGATGGATTTGGCAACGGGATTTCACCAGTTGAGAGTGGCAAAGGATAGTGTGCCGAAGACTGCTTTTAGGACACCATCCGGGTTTTATGAGTGGCTGGTAATGCCGTTTGGGTTGACTAACGCACCAGCATATTTTGTGGATCTTATGAATAGAGTATTCAGAGATCAGTTGAATAAGTTCGTGCTTGTGTTTGTGGATGATATTTTGGTTTACTCCAGAACTGAAGAAGAGCACAAGACGCACTTGCGGATTGTTTTGGAAATCTTGCGGAAACATCAGCTGAAAGCTAAGTTTTCGAAGTGTCACTTCTGGAAGAGGGAAGTGAGGTTCTTAGGCCATGTTATCTCTGGAAATGGAATAGCAGTTGATCCCGCTAAGGTGGCAGCGATCCAGGATTGGGTTAGACCTAAGAATGCATCTGATGTGAGAAGTTTTCTTGGATTAGCAGGATATTATCGACGGTTTATCAAAGACTTTTCCAAGATAGCTGCACCGTTGACAGGATTGACAAAAAAGAACCAAGTGTTCAAGTGGGATGATAAGTGTGAGCAGGCTTTCGTAATCCTGAAAGAGCGACTGACGAGTGCTCCTGTTTTGACTATTCCAAGCGGGAATGATGAGATGGTGGTTTACACCGATGCATGTGGCACTGGACTGGGAGCAGTGCTAATGCAGAAGGACAAAGTTGTTGCGTATGCTAGTCGACAACTAAAGCCGCATGAAAGGAACTATCCGACTCATGATTTGGAGTTAGCGGCGATTGTGTTTGCTTTGAAGATTTGGAGACATTATCTATTGGGAGTTAGATTCGAGTTGTTTACGGATCATAAGTCGTTGAAGTATTTTTTCTCCCAAAAGGATTTGAATCTTCGACAGCAACGGTGGCTAGAGTTTCTGGCATCTTATGATTTTGGTATAGCTTATACTCCGGGAAAAGGTAACGCAGTGGCCGATGCGTTAAGTCGAAGACATGCAGGTTTGGGAGCCATGTTTTCAGAATGGAAGAGTCTCGAGTATTTGGCTGAGTTTGATTTCAGGCCTGGATGTGAATTGGAACCTGAGATGTTGGCAAACTTATCGATAAGACCTACTCTTGTGGAAAGAATTGGTGAGAGCCAAAGGCGAGACGATAAGCTTGTCAAGATTATCCGTGATTTGCAATCCGGATTGGACCCGGAGAAGGATAAAGGATTCGAGGTCGATCGAGAAGGTTGGCTTCGAAAGCAAGGACGACTAGTTGTTCCCGATATAGATGGATTGAGAGATGAAGTTCTGAGGGAAAGTCATCACTCGAAGTTGACAATTCATCCAGGAGGTAATAAGATGTATCGGGATATGAAGAGAACCTATTACTGGGAAGGTATGAAGAAAGATGTTGGAAGTTTTATTTCCAAGTGTATGAACTGCCAGTTGGTGAAAGCTGAGCAGAAGAAGCCCAGTGGATTGCTTCAGCCATTAGAGGTTCCTACATGGAAGTGGGAGCAAGTGTCGATGGATTTTATCGATGGTCTACCTAGGAAAAGAGCGGGGAATGAAGGGATTTGGGTCATAGTAGATCGTTTGACCAAGAGTGCAAGATTCATTCCTGTTCGATCAACTAGGACTGCATCGAAGTTGGCTGAGTTGTATGTTAAGTGGATAGTTCGATTCCATGGTGTTCCGAAGAGTATAGTGAGCGATCGAGACCCATTGTTCACTAGTAGATTTTGGAAGAGCTTCCAGGAAGTTTTGGGAACTGAGTTGTGTTTGAGTACAGCTTATCACCCTCAAACAGACGGTCAGACTGAGAGAGTTAATCGAGTTTTGGAAGATCTTCTCAGAGCTTGTGTTTTGGACTTCGGAGGATCATGGGAAGATCACCTTCATTTGGTGGAGTTTGCATATAATAACAGTTATCAGTCGAGTATTGGTATGGCACCATATGAGGCATTATATGGAAGACTGTGTAACTCTCCGACATGTGGGTTGGAAACTGGAGAAAAGATGATACTTGGGCCAGAGATGATTCGACAGACTTCGGATTGTATAGAGATCATTCGACAACGAATGAAGGAAGCCCAAGATCGTCAGAAAAGTTATGCCGATAATCGTCGTAAGGATTTGGAGTTTGACGTAGGTGATATGGTTTTTGTGAAGATTTCTCCATTGAAGAATGTTATTAGATTCAGGAAGAAAGGAAAATTGACTCCGAGATTTGTTGGACCATTCCCGATTATCGAGCGAATTGGAAAGCTCGCTTATAGATTGGAGTTACCGGAAAAGATGGCGGGTGTGCACAATGTTTTTCATGTATCCTATCTACGGAAGTATGTGCACGACTCAACTACGGTGGTCTCTGCTGATAGCTGTGAAGACTTGGAGGTTGATCCAGTTGTTTCGAGACCTCGTAAGCCGCTTCGTATTATTGAAACCGATACAAAACAGCTTAGGAGGAAGACGATTACGTTGCTCAAGGTACAATGGAGTGATGATGTTAACGACTGTACATGGGAGGAGGAAGAGAGGATGAAGGCAGCTCATCCCGGACTCTTCGAGGTATGGCCCTAAAGTATCGTGACCTCTCATGAATTTGTAGCTTGTTCTAAGCCTTAGAATTCTGCATGCTAGGCTAGAATTGGATGCATGGTTTGTTGATTGCTATGGATGGTAGGCATGCGGATTATCTTTGGTTGCTGATGTTTGCTTGGAATTTCGGGGGCGAAATTCCTAAGGGGGAGAGAACGTAACGACCCGTATTTTACGTGTCGATAAATCGTAGAAATTACAGGTCGTTAGTGTTGTGTGTGTTGTTTCTAGCTTGAGTCGTTTAGAAGTTAACCCGAGTGCAAGTGATGAGTCGTGACCGACTCATAGAGGGCCGACTCATGGTTTTGGACCGAGTTAAGGGGTTGACCGACTCATAGGGGTGACCGACCTAAGAGGATAGTGAGATAAGAAGTGTGGCCGAGTCAACAAGTTACGACTCATAGGGTTTGCCGATTTAAGGAGTTAACGAGTTAAGGGTGTAACGACTTAAGGTTTTGACCGACCCAAAGGGGATAGGTCGTAAGGTGCTTTGGTCATGAGTCGTTAGGAACGGCTTAACGATGAGTCGAAGGTTGTTAACCCTGATGAGTCGAGAGTATGTTAGGTCGTTAATATGACTTAACGAGATAGGTTGAGTCGTTACCGGGTTAAGGAGATGAGTCGTGTTCAACCTATAGAGGGTTCGACCTAGTGGTTGATAAATGAGTCGTATAGTAGATAAGTCGTTGGGGCTTAGTTCGTTATATCGCGTGTGGATTAGGTCGCACGCTTGGTTGAGTCGTAGCTTGTTAGGTCGTATGCCATTGGGTTTGAGTTTAAGGTCGGCTTGGGGATAGGTCGTTAACGACCTAGTTAACCCGCGCCTTGGTTAAGTCGCATACGAGTTGGGATGGTTTTACCGTGTTGAGTCGTATGCAGTTGAGTCGGCTAGGGGTTAGGTCGTATAGGAGTTAAGGTTATGAGTCGTAGGTCGTAGCATCTGTTGAGTCGTGGACGACTCATGATAGGTCGTGACCGACCTAAGTGGCGACGACTCATGGTGGTTCCAGCCTATAAATAGAGGGGTTTGGCTCACTTTTTGGCACCGGTTTTTGAAGCGACGAAGTGCTGCCATTTTGGGAACTCGACTACAGCATTTCTTCATCTTCTTTTCTCCATTCCAATCTAGTTCTAACATCCATCCAAGATCGAAGATCGAGATCAAAGATTCAAGGGCAAAAGTTGAAGATCTTCATCCGTTCGAGTGAGATTTCATCGATTGAAGCGAGATATTGCCGGATCAAGCCTTGATCTTCGCTGTCCAGATCTGGAGTGATTAGTTTTTGAGGTGTTTGGGTGATTTGGTGAGTGGTAGTTATCTCTCACGCGGATCCAAAGGAGTATATTGGATTGGTGGTTTGTTGGAGTGTTGTAGATAGTGATTTTGTGCATTTTCCTTAGATCCAATTGTAGATCCATTGTTTGTGAAGATGTTTACTTATGCAAGTTCATTTAACAAGTATTAGAGACAAAACCCATGTTTTATATTTGATAGATCTATGCTAAAAATCTATGAATCATGCATGTTGGACTTATGCTCATTTATTTACGAAATTGCCATTATGGTTAATATTGCTTATTAGATCTTGTTTGAATGATTGATTGCTTGAATGTATGATTGATTTGATTGTTTCCAAGTTAGCTAGTAGTTGATTTGGAACAAGATGCTTGAAGGTGATTCGAAAGCTAAGTGGGAAGGCTCTTGAATGGTGAAAGCTGCTTGAGACATATGTAGCGGATGTTGAAGCTCATATGTATGGATTGGATAATGTTGAGATGGAACTTTGCCATGATGCGATGAGGCAAACCATGTTGATGAGTTGAGACTTTGCTATGGTGTGATAAAGCGAAGTATGATGGGATGTAGACTTGGCGTAATCCAGGCAGGGATCATTCCAAGCATGTTGATAACTCGAGGGATGGTTCGAGTTGGTTGATAATGGATTGCTCAAGAGGTAGCTTGAGCTAGTATGAGGATAGTCGTCGAGAAGGATGGCTAGGAGGCTTGGATCTCATCGTTGTTGAAGGTTCTAGCATGCTCAAAAGCAAGAGTACATGGGGCGCCCATAACGACTACAGATAGGTAGTCGGGACACCCAAAAGACTACAGGTAGGTAGTCGAGTACTCTGGGCAAAGTAGATAAGTCCTAGGCACAAGGCAGTGTGCGGAGTTATGTCTAGAACCGGGGTTACCATTAGCCCTTGACAGGTGGTCATTCAATCAACGGTGAAATCATGACAATGATAACAGTGATAGCCAGAGTCATGGATGTTTGGTTGTATCATCATTCGGTCTCAAGAGCGGTGTTTTCTGGGTGCTTATCTGATCTTGGTTTAGGCCTTAGGGGTTTGTATTTGGAAAACATCGTCCTTGACTCGAGTGATTATTGCTTTACTTTAATTATCTGCTATGTTATGCTTGCTTCTCCTTAATGTGTGTCTGGGGGTTATCACTGTAGAAAGAGGTGGAGTGGGATGGTTTGGTTCCTATTCCTTTTATCCCTTATGCTCTTTTGGTATGTTTGATAGCTAATTTACTGCTCACTAAGACTTTGTCTGACTCAAGGTTTTATGTCTCCTCTTATTACCTTGGGCTGTTCATCCATGTTGGGATGGGCAGACTAGGTAGCAGGTGACAGGTGCTGTTCTTGGAGATCTACGCTGATGATAACGAAGACGGGCAGGAGGCTTTTGCATATTATCTCTTATTATATGTACTGGGTATCCGTTGCTGTATTTGATTGAGTGATTTGTAGTGAGGCTTTGATGTATGGATGATTCATATGTTGTATAAAACTACTATGATGCTTATATGACGATGTTCTGTTCTATGGAGCTTCACTATATTATATTTTCTCTATTGTATTTTATCCATGTGCTGTGAGTTATGCGATAGAGTTTCTGTTTTAATTTACCCTGACTATCGTCCATGGCTACTTGGCACGCCTTTCAGCGCATTATTTCCTTGTTTTGGTGCGGGAGTCATGGGCGGTTGTCACATACAGCGAGGTATAGGTATAACACTTCACCTTCATTTGGAGTTGAGAGTACTGGTGGTCTCTGAAGGTGTTCGATTGGGTTAAGGAAGGCTTTTAAGCATTCATCGGTCCACTCGAACTTCCCTTTGTCTTTCTTAAGAGCTTCGAAGAAAGGGACACACTTGTCAGCTGCTTTGGAAATGAATCTGCTTAGGGCGGCCACCTTTCCGTTTAGGCTCTGCATTTCTTTTCGAGTGGAAGGTATCCTTATTTCTTTTAGAGCCCGGATTTGTTCAGGGTTTGCTTCGATTCCTCTGGCGTGGACGATAAATCCTAAGAATTTTCCCGATGATACTCCGAAGGAGCACTTTAGAGGATTCAGCTTCATTCCATATCGACGAAGTACCTGAAACGTCTCGCCCAGGCGGCTTACATGGTCGTCGGCTTTCCTGGACTTTACCAACATGTCATCCACATACACTTCCATAGTTCGTCCTATTAGTTCCGCGAACATCTTTTTGACGAGGCGCTGATAGGTAGCTCCGGCATTTTTGAGTCCAAAAGGCATGACTTTGTAACAATATAATCCTCGGTCGGTGATGAAGCTAGTGTGGTCTTGATCGGGAGCGTGCATGGGAATCTGGTTATATCCGGAGTATGCATCCATAAAAGATAGGAGTTCGTGCCCGGCTGTGCTGTCTACAAGTTGGTCGATTCGGGGAAGTGGGAAGCAATCTTTTGGGCAAGCATCATTCAGGTTGGAGAAGTCGATACATGTTCGCCACTTTCCATTGGCCTTTTTTACTAGTACCCGGGTTCGCGATCCATTCTGGGTAGATGGCTTCTCGTATGAAGCCATTAGCAAGTAGGTTCTTCACTTCCTCATCAAGGGCTGCTAATCGTTCTGCCCCCATGCTCCTCTTTTTCTGCTTTACTGGTACCTTGGTGGGATCGATGTTCAGCATGTGGCATGCTATGTCTGGGGAGATTCCTGTCATATCGGCATGTGTCCATGCAAATACATCTAAGTTGTGGCGGAGAAAGTCAATGAGTTGATCTTTCAATTCCGTTTTTAGCTGAGATCCGATTTTTAATAGTCTACATGAATCATGCTTATCTAGAGATACGAATTCCATAGCCTCTGCAGGCTCGGCGGTAGCCTCCTCCTCTTTATCCCTGGGGTCGAGTTCATTGAAGGGATCGCTTGTGTACCGAAGAGGAGGGGCTTTCTTTAGTTGCTATGCTTCCAAGCTTTTCATGCAGAGAGTAGACTCTGCATCTTTCCCTTTATTCTTTCTGCGGTTATTGCGAAGTTCAGTGACGTAGCAGTCTCGGGCAGCGTCTTGATCTCCTTCTACTTCTCCTATTCCGTTGTCTGTTGGAAATTTCATCTACAGGCACCAGGGGGCTAAGACAATTTGGAAGTCAGACAAGGCTGGTCTTCCCAAGAAGGCGTTGTAAGCCGAGTGGTTTTCTATTAGTACGAACGTTTGTTTTCGCACAACGGAGCGGGGATGACTTCCTATTTCGACGAAGAGGTCAAGTTGCCCGAGGGGTATTTTTGCATCTCCAGTGAAACCGTGCAGTGGTTTGTCGCAGGGAGACAAATCCTTCATTGACAGCTTCATTTTGTCGAAAGCATGCTTAAATAGGATATTTACGGAGCTTCCAGTGTCAATTAGAATTCGAAAAACTTTAGCCGGACCGAACCAG
This sequence comes from Allium cepa, assembly GCA_030765085.1. Lineage (NCBI taxonomy): Eukaryota > Viridiplantae > Streptophyta > Magnoliopsida > Asparagales > Amaryllidaceae > Allium > Allium cepa. The sequence goes on along the minus strand of CM060943.1, from coordinate 25,933,465 downwards.
GCAGAGATGACCATGGGATCCATATGTGGATACTGTCTTCCTTCCAAATCACGCCTACTGAATATGATGTCGTCACTCTCTTTCCGTTTCGGGTGGCGTTCTTCCATGATGGAGTTAACATAGCCTTCAGCATTTCTAAGTGACTTGCCGTACCTTTCCATCTCTGCCCAGCTTCTGTCGGCGATATGTGGTCCTCCCGAGATGGTATGGACCACTATCTTCTCTTGACTAGAGCCACTAGTGTTGCGATTCCCTCCGCCTACTTCTGGGAGGGGTTGCTTTGAGTTCTCATTGGCAGGAATTGGAGTCCTATTCTGAGCTTTCACATAGCGTTCCAGTCTTCTTCTTCTAATGTGTTCTTCGATCAAGTCCCGAAGATGGTGGCATTCATTGGTGTCATGTCCGTGGGATTCGTGGAAGCGACAGAACTTTCCAGACTTGAGTGCGTTATCTGATTCTTTCTTGTGCGGGGGGCGCTTGTATCCAAGCTCGCCCTGAGTGGCTAGGAAGATGTTTTCAATTGTTTCATTCAAAGGAGTGTAGGAGTCAAATCTTGATCCTGGCCGATATTGGCGCTTTTCAACCTTCCTGCCCCCAGCATTGTCCCTAGATTCATTTCTTTGAGCATCCTTAGCTGCAGTGGGAACCTTGTCTTGAACTGTCTTACTTTGTTGCCCTGACTGCCTCTTAGTGGCGGCGTCTTCAAGCCTCATATACTTTCCAGCTTCATGGTAGAAATCAGGTAAAGTAGCTGGTTTTTCCTTAGTTAGTCTTCTGGCAAACTTGGTATCTGGGTGTACACCACTACAGAGGGCCATTAGGGTGAGCTTTTCATCAGCATCTTGAACTGCGGCCGCTGCGGCGTTGAACCGTGTTAGATATTTTTGCAGTGTCTCTCCGGATTTCTGTTTGACATTGGATAGAGAATAAGCATCCTTGGGTTGTTCCACATGGATGCGGAACTGGCTAATAAACCTTTCTTTCAACATCTCCCATGAGCTGATGGATCCTTGGGGTAGATGGCAGAACCAGGAGGTAGCTAGAGCCACTAGGAATAGCGGAAAGCATTTACACAATACCCCTTCTATTGCTCCGCTCATGAGCATATGTTGGGTGTATCTCTGTAAGTGTACAATGGGGTCGGAAGTTCCTTTGTAAGGTTCCATGGTTGGCATCTTCCATTCCCCGGGGGTAATGGCGGTTTCGATATTGCGGGTGAAGGGGCTGGTGACCCTAGCGCCTATTCCCCGATCCCGTTGTTCTCGTTGGACGCATTCCCTGAATAATCGTGCCATTCGTTCGTCAGAATTTGGAGCGGACAAAAATGAGCTTGGCTCTTCCCTGCGGGATCTATCTCGTCCAGATGACCTGTAGGGATGGTACAGTCTATCACTTCTAGCACTATCCAGTGGTTGTCTCTGGCGTCTCGGATGCATGCTAGGACCAGCTACAGTTGCCCCCTGCCTTGATCTTCCGCTGTGGGGTTCTGTTTCGAGCATATCCATGGGGTCAACTTCGGGCTGGGACCTAGCTCGGCTCCGTTCAGCGGGGTTTCTATGATTAGGTGGCATTACTGGCTCAGCTACATCCGACCCTCGCCTGGCGCCTCCCCAACTGGGTTCGGTTCCAAGGGCTTCCTCGAGTCGGAGTTCGGGCTGAGTCCGGGCGCGGCCCCTATCATTGTTGTTCCTGTTGATAGCTTCTTCGAAGAGGGAAGACCTTTGTTGGTTCAGTGTTGCGGTTGGATTCTTCGACATCCCTCAAGCGTGACATGAGTTGGTTCACCAAAGCTTCTTGTTGGGATGCGAAACGGTTAGTCACTTCCACCACAACTCTGTCTAGGTCTGCCCTAGTGATGACTGCCGGTTGTTCCGCGGCAGGGGCCGTTGGAGTTGCCTAATCTACATGTGGCACTGCTGCTGTAGTGGGATGGTTCTCTTGATCTGGATCCACGGGATTTGGGGCGCTGCTGGTAGCAACGTTCTTTCCCTTGTTGGCGTCTTTTCTTGGCCTAGAAGTCATGTTTCCTAGGCAGTGAAGGGTGCTATGGGGAAAGAAGGTTGAATGAGGGAAGCTGAAGCTTCGGGTTCCAAGTTCTTAGTGAAAGCACCAAAAATGTTTGCGCAAAAAATGGGAAAACACCTCCAAGTCGTATTCTTTAGTTGATTATATGTGATTTTCAATGGTTTGGATGAGTTATGTAAATATGAAAAAAGCAGGGGCTGAAATGTAAAAGACACACAGATTTATAGTGGTTCGGCTAGGACGTGCCTACGTCCACTGATTATGTTATTATCTTCTTTCTTTTGGATTACAAGTACAATGCTTTGTATACAAGTATATGAAAGTAGTTTGAAAGTTCCTTCCTTGCTTGAGCTCTCAAACTTGTCTGCCATTGTTGTACCCCTGCCCCTCTATTTATAGAGTGAGGTAGGGGGCAGGGGTCTTGGATGTATATAGCCGCTGGTGGGCCCAGGCTGAAGCAATCTGGACTGGCAATTGTCTGGTTCGGCGAGGTCTCATTCGGCATGGAGCTTGGACCGGTGGTAGGTGTGGACCGGTTGTGAGTGTGGGCCGGTGGTTCGGTGCTTGTTTGGACCGGTCATGGGGTTGGTCCGGTAGGTCTTTCGGTCCGGTACTGATTGAAATAGGTTTGGTTCGGTATTACTGTGGAATGGCTCTGGTCCGGTGGTTGCATGGACTTTGGTTCGGTTATGGTTGGACCGGATGGGGGGCTGACCGAATGGCCTTTGGTTCGGCATGAATTGGAGATGCCGAATGGACTCTCTGCCGAATGGACTTGTATATGGAGGATGCCAGATGGACTGCTATGCTTATATTGAGCCTTGTGTTTGTCGAACGAGGTGGAGGTTGCGAGCCCGGGTGAAACTGTGACTTCTCGGTCTCGAGATCTTCTGGGTGAGAATTCACCCAACACCAGCCACGGGGATCCCGTTTTACAGAAAAAATCAACGTGACGAAAAAACGAAGGGTAAAAAACTTCCATGACCCGATTGAGGTTCAGATAGGATTTTTTGGGTATGAAACTAACCAGTGACGGCTGAAAGCTGTCGTAGCTGTAGAACTCACAGATACCTTCGTTTTGACTGGTTATGGCTCCCGTAACTCTAAAGGAGCCAAGAGTTATGGCCCTCCGAAGAATCGATATCCACAGGGTGCAACATCTACGGTGCAAGGTGCAACATCTGTCCAAAATGGCGAAACAGTGCCGTACGACATTTAGAAATGATTGCATGGATTTGAAACATTGCAGTCCCATGGTGCACCACTCTCCAGCGATGGCAAATCATAGACCAGCCACGGGGATCCCGTTTTACAGAAAAAATCCATGTGACGAAAAAACGAAGGGTAAAAAACTTCCTTGACCCGATTGAGGTTCGGATAGGATTTTTTGGGTATGGAACTAACCAGTGACCGCTGAAAGCAGTCATAGCTGTAGAACTCACAAATACCTTCGTTTTGACTGGTTATGGCTCCTGTAACTCTAAACGAGCCAAGAGTTATGGCCCTCCGAATAATCGATATCCATAGGGTGCAACATGTACGGTGCAAGGTGCAACATCCGTCCAAAATGACGAAACCGTGCCGTACGACCTTTAGAAATGGATGCATGGATTTGAAACGGTGCAGTACTATGGTGCACCACTCTCCAGCGATGGTAAATCATTGACCAGCCACGGGTATCCCGTTTTACAGAAAAAATCCACGTGACGAAAAAACGAAGGGTAAAAAACTTCCTTGACCCGATTGAGGTTCGGACAGGATTTTTTGGGTATGGAACTAACCAGTGACGACTGAAAGCTGTCATGGCTGTAGAACTCATAGATACCTTCGTTTTGACTGGTTATGGCTCCCGTAACTCTAAAGGAGCCAAGAGTTATGGCCCTCCGAAGAATCGATATCCACAAGGTGCAACATCTACGGTGCAAGGTGCAACATCCGTCCAAAATGACGAAACAGTGCCGTACGACCTTTAGAAATGAGTGCATGTATTTGAAACATTGCAGTCCCATGGTGCACCACTCTCCAGCGATGGTAAATCATAGACCAGCCACGGGGATCCCGTTTTACAGAAAAAATCCACGTGACGAAAAAACGAAGGGTAAAAAACTTCCATGACCCGATTGAGGTTCGGATAGGCTTTTTTGGGTATGAAAGTAATCAGTGACTGCTAAAAGCTGTCATAGCTGTAGAACTCACAGATACCTTCGTTTTGACTGGTTATTGCTCCTGTAACTCTAAAGGAGCCAAGAGTTATGGCCCTCCGAAGAATCGATATCCACAGGGTGCAACATCTACGGTGCAAGGTGCAACATCCGTCCAAAATGACGAAACAGTGCCGTACGACCTTTAGAAATGAGTGCATGGATTTGAAACTTTGCAGTCCCATGGTGCACCACTCTCCGGCGATGGTAAATCATAGACAAGCCACGGGGATCCCGTTTTACAGAAAAAATCCACGTGACGACAAAATGAAGGGTAAAAAACTTCCATGACCCGATTGAGGTTCGGATAGGCTTTTTTGGGTATGAAATTAACCAGTGACTGCTAAAAGCTATCATAGCTGTAGAACTCACAGATACCTTCGTTTTGACTGGTTATGGCACCCGTAATTCTAAAGGAGCCAAGAGTTATGGCCCTCCGAAGAATCGATATCCACAGGGTGCAACATCCGTCCAAAATGACGAAACAGTGCCGTACGACCTTTAGAAATGAGTGCATGGATTTGAAACATTGCAGTCCCATGGTGCACCACTCTCCAGCGATGGTAAATCATAGACCAACGACGGGGATCCCGTTTTACAGAAAAAATCCACATGACGAAAAAACGAAGGGTAAAAAACTTCCTTGACCCGATTGAGGTTCGGATAGGATTTTTTGGGTATCGAACTTACCAGTGACGGCTGAAAGCGGTCATGGTTGTAGAACTCACAGATACCTTCGTTTTGACTAGTTATGTCTCCCGTAACTCTAAAGGAGCCAAGAGTTATGGCCCTCCGAAGAATCGATATCCACAGGGTGCAACATCTACGGTGCAAGGTGCAACATCCGTCCAAAATGACGAAATCGTACCGTACGACCTTTAGAAATGAGTGCATGGATTTGAAACATTGCAGTCCCATGGTGCACCACTCTCCGGCGATGGTAAATCATAGACCAGCCACGGGGATCACGTTTTACAGAAAAAATCCACATGACGAAAAAACGAAGGGTAAAAAACTTCCATGACCCGATTGAGGTTCGGATAGGCTTTTTTGGGTATGAAAGTAACCAGTGACTGCTGAAAGCTGTCATAGCTGTAGAACTCACAGATACCTTAGTTTTGACTGGTTATGGCTCCCGTAACTCTAAAGGAGCCAAGAGTTATGGCCCTCCGAAGAATCAATATCCACAGGGTGCAACATCTACGGTGCAAGGTGCAACATCCGTCCAAAATGACGAAACAGTGCCGTACGACCTTTAGAAATGAGTGCATGGATTTGAAACATTGCAGTCCCATGGTGCACCACTCTCCAGCGATGGTAAATCATAGACCAACCACGGGGATCCCGTTTTACAGAAAAAATCCACATGACGAAAAAACGAAGGGTAAAAAACTTTCTTGACCCAATTGAGGTTCGGATAGGATTTTTTGGATATGGAACTTACCAGTGACGGCTGAAAGCTGTCATGGCTATAGAACTCACAGATACCTTCGTTTTGACTGGTTATGGCTCCCGTAACTCTAAACGAGCGAAGAGTTACGGCCCTCCGAATAATCGATATCCACAGGGTGCAACATCTACGGTGCAAGGTGCAACATCCGTCCAAAATGACGAAACCGTGTCGCACGACCTTTAGAAATGGATGCATGGATTTGAAACGGTGCAGTACCATGGTGCACCACTCTCCAGCGATGGTAAATCATTGACCAGCCACGGGGATCCCGATTTACAGAAAAAATCCACGTGACGAAAAAACGAAGGGTAAAAAACTTCCATGACCCGATTGAGGTTCCGATAGGATTTTTTGGGTATGAAACTAACCAGTGACGGCTGAAAGCTGTCATAGCTGTAGAACTCACAGATACCTTCGTTTTGACTGGTTATGGCTCCCGTAACTCTAAAGGAGCCAAGAGTTATGGCCTTCTGAAAATCGATATCCAAAGGGTGCAACATCTACGGTGCAAGGTGCAACATCCGTCCAAAATGACGAAACAGTGCCGTACGACCTTTAGAAATGAGTGCATGGATTTGAAACATTGCAGTCCCATGGTGCACCACTCTCCAGCGATGGTAAATCATAGACCAGCCACGGGGATCCCGTTTTACAGAACAAATCCACGTGACGAAAAAACGAAGGGTAAAAAACTTCCTTGACCCGATTGAGTTTCGGATAGGATTTTTTGGGTATGGAACTAACCAGTGACGGCTGAAAGCGGTCAAAGCTGTAGAACTCACAGATACCTTCGTTTTGACTGGTTATGGCTCCTGTAACTCTAAACGAGCCAAGAGTTATGGCCCTCCAAATAATAGATATCCATAGGGTGCAACATCTACGGTGCAAGGTGCAACATCCGTCCAAAATGACGAAACCGTGTCGTACGACCTTTAGAAATGGATGCATGGATTTTAAACGGTGCAGTACCATGGTGCACCACTCTCCAGCGATGGCAAATCATTGACCAGCCACGGGTATCCCGTTTTACAGAAAAACTCCACGTGACGAAAAAACGAAGGGTAAAAAACTTCCTTGACCCGATTGAGGTTCGGACAGAAATTTTTGGGTATGGAACTAACCAGTGACGGCTGAAAGCTGTCATGGCTGTAGAACTCATAGATACCATCGTTTTGACTGGTTATGGCTCCCATAACTCTAAAGGAGCCAAGAGTTATGGCCCTCCGAAGAATCGATATCCACAGGGTGCAACATCTACGGTGCAAGGTGCAACATCCGTCCAAAATGACGAAACAGTGCCGTACGACCTTTAGAAATGAGTGCATGGATTTGAAACATTGCAGTCCCATGGTGCACCACTCTCCAGCGATGGTAAATCATAGACCAGCCACGGGGATCCCGTTTTACAAAAAAAATCCACATGACGAAAAAACGAAGGGTAAAAAACTTCCATGACCCGATTGAGGTTCGGATAGGCTTTTTTGGGTATGAAAGTAATCAGTGACTGCTGAAAGCTGTCATAGCTGTAGAACTCACAGATACCTTCGTTTTGACTGGTTATTGCTCCCGTAACTCTAAAGGAGCCAAGAGTTATGGCCCTCCGAAGAATCGATATCCACAGGGTGCAACATCTACGGTGCAAGGTGCAACATCCGTCCAAAATGACGAAACAGTGCCGTACGACCTTTAGAAATGAGTGCATGGATTTGAAACATTGCAGTCCCATGGTGCACCACTCTCCGGCGATGGTAAATCATAGACCAGCCACGGGGATCCCGTTTTACAGAAAAAATCCACGTGACGAAAAACGAAGGGTAAAAAACTTCCATGACCCGATTGAGGTTCGGATAGGCTTTTTTTGGTATGAAAGTAACCAGTGACTGCTGAAAGCTGTCATAGCTGTAGAACTCACAGATACCTTCGTTTTGACTGGTTATGGCTCCCGTAACTCTAAAGGAGCCAAGAGTTATGGCCCTCCGAAGAATCGATATCCACAGCGTGCAACATCTACGGTGCAAGGTGCAACATCCGTCCAAAATGACGAAACAGTGCCGTACGACCTTTAGAAATGATTGCATGGATTTGAAACATTGTAGTCCTATGGTGCACCACTCTCCAGCGATGGTAAATCATAGACCAACCACGGGGATCCCGTTTACAGAAAAAATCCACGTGGCGAAAAAACGAAGGGTAAAAAACTTCCTTGACCCGATTGAGGTTCGGATAGGACTTTTTGGGTATGGAACTTACCAGTGACGGCTGAAAGCTGTCATGGCTGTAGAAATCACAGATACCTTCGTTTTGACTGGTTATGTCTCCCGTAACTCTAAACGAGCCAAGAGTTATGGCCCTCCGAATAATCGATATCCACAGGGTGCAACATCTACGGTGCAAGGTGCAACATCCGTCCAAAATGACGAAACGGTGTCGTACGACCTTTAGAAATGGATGCATGGATTTGAAACGGTGCAGTACCATGGTGCACCACTCTCCAGCGATGGTAAATCATAGACCAGCTATGGGGATCCCGTTTTACAGAAAAAATCCACGTGACGAAAAAACGAAGGGTAAAAAACTTCCATGACCCGATTGAGGTTCCGATAGGATTTTTTGGGTATGAAACTAACCAGTGACGGCTGAAAGCTGTCATAGCTGTAGAACTCACACATACCTTCGTTTTGACTGGTTATGGCTCCAGTAACTCTAAAGGAGCCAAGAGTTATGGCCCTCCAAAGAATCGATATCCACAGGGTGCAACATCTACGGTGCAATGTGCAACATCCGTCCAAAATGACGAAACAGTGCCGTACAACCTTTAGAACTGAGTGCATGGATTTGAAACATTGCAGTCCCATGGTCCACCACTCTCCAGCGATGGTAAATCATAGACCAGCCACGGGGATCCCGTTTTACAGAAAAAATCCACGTGACGAAAAAACGAAGGGTAAAAAACTTCCATGACCCGATTGAGGTTCGGATAGGCTTTTTTGGTATGAAAGTAACCAGTGACTGCTGAAAGCTGTCATAGCTGTAGAACTCACAGATACCTTCGTTTTGACTGGTTATGGCTCCTGTAACTCTAAAGGAGCCAAGAGTTATGGCCCTCCGAAGAATCGATATCCACAGGGTGCAACATCTACGGTGCAAGGTGCAACATCCGTCCAAAATGACGAAACAGTGCCGTACGACCTTTAGAAATGAGTGCATGGATTTGAAACATTGCAGTCCCATGGTGCACCACTCTCCAGCTGTAACGACCCGTATTTTACGTGTCGATAAATCGTAGAATTTGCAGGTCGTTTGTGTTGTTTGTGTTGCCTCTAGCTTGAGTCGTTTAGGAGTTGACCCGGGTACAAGAGATGAGTCGTGACCGACTCATAAGCGTGGACGACTTAGAATTTTGACCGACTTATGGAAGCAGCGAGTATAGGTTTGGCCGAGATAAGGATGCGACCGACCTAAGGTTAGACGACTTTGTGGTGTTACCGAGTCATAGGAGATAGCGGGTTACGACTCATGCGAGATAGAAGGTTACGACTCATAGAAGATAGTGGGTTGCGACTCATAGGAGATAGCGGGTTAGCAAGATGAGTCGTTTGGCCGAGTCATAGGTCATAAGGTGTTTTGAGTCGTGTATGCTATGAGTCGTAAGTCGTTAGGTAGCTTGGTGGATGAGTCGTGAGTCGGCATCTTAGTTGAGTCGTGTGTGTGAATTGTTGAGTCGTCGTACGACTTAGGACTTGGAATGTTAGCGGCTGGAAGTGTTAGGTCGGTTACCTAATGAGTCGTGAGTCGTGAGCTAGCCTAGGTCGTAAGCCGTGGAGATGTGTTGAGTCGTTAGGTCGGCTTGTATCTTAGGGCGTGTATGCTTTGAGTCGTATACGAGTTAGGGTGTTGAGTCGGCTAGGAGATGAGTCGTTGGGGTTGTTGAGTCGTAGGTCGTGGGTCTGATGAGTCGGCAACGACTCATGGGCGGACGACTCATGGTGGTTCCAGCCTATAAATAGAGGGGTTCGGCTCACTCTTTGGCACCGGTTTTTGTAGCGACGAAGTGCTGCCATTTTGAAGACTCGTCTACAACATTTCTTCATCTTCTTTTCTCCATTCTAATCTAGATCTAACATCCATCCAAGATCGAAGATCGAGATCGAAGATCCAAGAGCCAAAGTTGAAGATCTTCATCCTTTCGAGCTAGATTTCATCGTTTGAAGCGAGATTTTTGCTGGATCAAACCTTGATCTCCGCTGTCCAGATCTGAAGTGTGTTGTATTTGAAGTGTTTGGGTGATTTGGTGAGTGGTAGTTATCTCTCACGCGGACCCAAAGGAGTATATTGGATTGGTTGCTTGTTTGAGTGTTAAAGTTAGAAATTTCATGCATTTTTCTTAGATCCAAGTCTAGATCCATTGTTTCCAAAGATGTTTGTTTATGCAAGTTTATTTAACAAGTATTAGAGACAAAACCCATGTTTTATATTTGATAGATCTATGCTAAAAACCTATGAATCATGCATGTTGGACTTTTGCTCATTTATTTACGAAATTGCGATTATAGTCGATATTGCTTATTAGATCTTGTTTAAATGTTTGATTGATTGGATGTATGATTGATTTGGATTGTTTCAAGTTAGCTAGTGGTTGATTTGGAACAAGATGGTTCGAGATGATTCAAAAGCTAAGTGGAAAGGCTCTTGAATGGTGAAAGCTGCCTGTGGCATATGAAGCGGATGTGAAAGCTCATATGGATGGATTTGATGGTGATAGTCTTTGCCATGATGCGAGGAGGCAAAGTATGATATGAGATGGGACCTTGATATGATGTGATAAGGCAAGGCATGAGATCGAGATGGAACTTTGCTATGATGCGATGAAGCAAAGTGTGATGTTATGATGGGACGGGTCACGATGACGTTCCAAGCACGGGCTGCGACGACGTGCAAAGTTATGTTGATAACTCGGTGATGCGATCCGGGTTGGTGATAATGGTTAGCTTGAGAGGCGCTTGAGCTAGTATGGAAATAGTCGTCGAGGAGGATGACTAGGAGGCTGAGATCTTATCGTTGTTGAAGGTTCTAGCATGCTCAAAGCAAGAGTACGTTGGAACGGGCTGCGACGACGTTCCAGGCACGGGCTGCGACAACGTGCTAGTACTCTGGGTAGTTGCGAAAATTCCTAGGCACGGGCTGCGACGACGTGCGGAGTTATGGCTAGAACCGGGGTTACCATTAGCCCTTGACGGATGGTCATTCAACTAACGGTGAAATCGAGGCAATGATAACAGTGATAGCCAGAGTCATGGATGTTTGGTTGTACTATCATTCGGTCTCAAGAGCGGTGTTTTCTGGGTGCTTATTTGATCTTGGTTTAGGCCTTGGGGGTTTGTATTTGGAAAGCATCGCCCTTGACTCGAGTGATTATTGCTTTACTTTAATTATCTGCTATGTTATGCTTGCTTCTGCTTAGTGTGTGTCTGGGGGCTATCACTGTAGAAAGAGGTGGAGTGGGATGGTTTGGTTCCTATTCCTTTTATCCCTTATGCTCTTTTGGTATGTTTGATAGTTAATTTACTGCTCACTAAGACTTTGTCTGACTCAAGGTTTTATGTCTCCTCTTATTACCTTGGGCTGTTCATCCATGTTGGGATGGGCAGACTAGGTAGCAGGTGACAGGTGCTGTGCTTAGAGTTCTCCGCTGATGATGACGAAGACGAGCAGGAGGCTATGCATATTATTTCTTATATGTTCTGGGTATCCACTGCTGTATTTGATGAGTGTTTTGTAGTGAGGTCTTGATGTATGGATTTATTGAGATGATTGTATAAAACTACTGTGATGCTTATATGATGATTTTCTGTTATGTGGCTTCACTATATATATATATATTTCTATTGTATTTTATCCATGCACTGTGAGCTACGATAGAGATTCTGCGATTTTATTTTACCCTGACTATCGTCCATGGCTGCCTGGCACACCTTTCAGCGCTCTATTCTCTTGTTTCCGTGCGGGAGTCATGGGCGGTCGTCACATTTGGTATCAAAGCTTTGGTTAATCGATTTTAGCCAGCGCTCGCTGACGTAACCACGTATGAGAGACGTAATTGTATTTTGATGGATGATTACTATATATATAGTATAGTAGCTTAGATGGATTTGAACTCCTTATGCAGTTGTTTCTTAAGGTGTTCTAATCATTCTTTTTGTAGATATTAAGAATGAGTCGAAGTGAGAGACAAGCTGCGAGGGAAAGTCGAGCTGCTAGGGAAGCTGTTGATTATGGAGCTATGTTTGAAGCTATGATGACTTCTATCATGAGGAGGGTACCAGCTTCAGGATCTTCTGTGGATGTGGGAGTTCAAGTCCAGGCTCCAAGACCGGTTGATTTTCCCAAGCTTTGCAAGGATTATACTTCTCTTGGAGGAAAGGCTTTCTTGGGGACGGAGTCGACTATCGAAGTACAGAGATGGATTGATTCTTGTCGAAGAATCTTTGGTGATTTAGGGATTGAGGATGCAACCAAGAGGAAGCTTGCATCAAGACAGCTTCAGGGAAGAGCTGCTGATTGGTGGAATTCTATCACCATAGATACACCAGAAGAAGAGATTACTTGGGAGCAATTCCAAGTCAGATTTGAAGCTAAGTTCATCTCTACTGTTCAGAAGTCTGCTTTGTTCAAAAGGTTTGTAGAGCTCAAGCAAGGAGGGAGGCCTGTTCTTGAGTATATTTCTGAGTTCGAAGCTTTGTCTAAGTATGCCAGATCATATATTGATTCTCCCTACCAGAAGAATGAGAAGTTTGTGACTCGTCTGGATGCTTATCTTGGAAGGCAGTTGGTGGATCACTTGGACGATCCATTTGAGAAGCTTGTAGAGAAAGCCCTTAGGCATGAGAGTTTGTTCCCTAAGGAAAGTTCTGTTGTTGCTGTAACCAGGGAAGGATCTAAACCACAGCAGAGTGGGAATAGGAAGAGGAAGCAGCAGCAGCTGAAGAGTAGGGATGGCCAGAAGAGACCGAAAGGAGAAGTGACTTGCTATAATTGCCAGAAGAGGGGTCATCTCTCCAAGGATTGTAGGAATCCAAAGGCGCCGGCGAAGTGCCATAACTGTGATAAGCCAGGGCATTTCAGGAAGGACTGTCCAGAGCCGAGGAAAGATAGGAAGGTTGTGCAAGCTTATGCTTTGGAAGCTGTGCCATCGTCTTCAAGAGTTCCTACTGCTGAAGAGAAGGGGAAGAGTGTGGTGGTTCAAGGTACTCTTTCCATTTGTGGTGTTCCAGTTAGAGTGTTGTTTGATACTGGAGCGTCGCATTCTTTTGTTTGTGATGATTTGGTAGGCCGGTTAGGTTTGAAACCGGATATTGTTGATAGGCCATTGGTTGTGACTAATCCAGTTGGGGGTTCGTCATGTTTGTGTATGATATGCCGTGGTTTAGTTGTGTCGAGTCATGATTGCTCGTTTGTTTGTGATTGCTTTGTTCTGAACTTTGCGGGGTTCGGAATTATTTTGGGTATGGACTGGCTTAGGAAGTATGCGGCAAGGATTGATTGTGAGAGGCTGGAAGTGACAGTCGGGAATGTGGATGGGCGAAAGGTTGTGATACGATGTAAGCATGAAGAAGGCGTCTTCATGAGCTTCATGTATTCGCTGGTTGTTCCACGGGATGGACTGTCATCGGTGCCTATTGTGAATGGATTTGAGGATGTCTTTGACGAAGTCAAAGGGTTGCCGCCGCATAGAGAGATCGAGTTTCGTATCGATCTAGTTGAGGGAGCCAGACCTGTTGTGATGCCTCTTAGGCGGATGGCACCGAGGGAGCAGCAAGAGCTGAAGGTGCAAGTTGATGACCTTTTGCGGAAAGGATTCATTCGGAGAAGTGTGTCCGAATGGGGTGCGCCAGTTGTGTTCGCAACCAAAGCGGATGGATCGTTGAGGTTGTGCGTGGATTATCGTGAGCTGAATAAGGTGACTAAGAAGAACAAGTATCCATTGCCGAGAATAGATGAATTGTTTGATCAGCTTCACGAGGCTAAGGTGTTTTCTCAGATGGATTTAGCAACGGGATTTCACCAGTTGAGAGTGGCGAAGGATAGTGTGCCGAAGACTGCTTTCAGGACACCATCCGGGTTTTATGAGTGGCTGGTAATGCCGTTTGGATTGACTAACGCGCCAGCATATTTTGTGGATCTTATGAATAGAGTGTTCAGAGATCAGTTGAATAAGTTCGTGCTTGTGTTCGTGGATGATATTCTGATTTATTCCAGAACTGAGGAAGAGCACAAGACGCACTTGAGGATTGTTTTGGAAATCTTGCGGAAACATCAGCTGAAGGCTAAGTTTTCGAAGTGTCACTTCTGGAAGAGGGAAGTGAGGTTCTTAGGCCATGTGATCTCTGGAAATGGAATAGCGGTTGATCCCGCTAAGGTGGCAGCAATCCAGGATTGGGTTAGACCTAAGAATGCATCTGATGTAAGAAGTTTTCTTGGATTAGCAGGATATTATCGTCGGTTTATCAAAGACTTTTCCAAGATAGCTGCACCATTGACAGGATTGACGAAGAAGAACCAAGTGTTCAGATGGGATGATATGTGTGAGCAAGCTTTCGTAATCCTGAAAGAGCGACTGACGAGTGCTCCTGTTTTGACTATTCCGAGTGGGAATGATGAGATGGTGGTTTACACCGATGCATGTGGCACTGGACTTGGAGCAGTGCTAATGCAGAAGGATAAGGTTGTTGCGTATGCTAGTCGACAACTGAAGCCGCATGAAAGGAATTATCCGACTCATGATTTGGAGTTAGCGGCGATTGTGTTTGCTTTGAAGATGTGGAGACATTATCTATTGGGAGTTAGATTTGAGTTGTTTACAGATCATAAGTCGTTGAAGTATCTGTTCTCCCAAAAGGATTTGAATCTTCGACAGCAACGGTGGCTAGAGTTCCTAGCATCATATGATTTTGGTATAGCCTATACTCCGGGAAAAGGTAACGCAGTAGCTGATGCGTTAAGTCGAAGACATGCAGGATTGGGAGCCATGTTTTCGGAATGGAAGAGTCTCGAGTATTTGGCTGAGTTTGATTTCAGGCCTAGATGTGAATTGGAACCTGAAATGTTGGCAAATTTATCGATAAGACCTACTCTTGTGGAAAGGATTGGCGAGAGCCAAAAGAGAGACGATAAGCTTGTCAAGATTATCCGTAATTTGGAATCTGGATTGGACCCAGAGAAGGATAAGGGATTCGAGGTCGATCGAGAGGGTTGGCTTCGAAAGCAAGGACGATTGGTTGTTCCCGATATGGATGGATTGAGAGATGAAGTTCTAAGGGAAAGTCATCACTCAAAGTTGACGATTCATCCAGGAGGTAATAAGATGTATCGGGATATGAAGAGGGCTTACTACTGGGAAGGTATGAAGAAAGATGTTGGAAATTTTATTTCCAAATGTATGAACTGCCAGTTGGTAAAAGCCGAGCAGAAGAAGCCCAGTGGGTTGCTTCAGCCACTAGAGGTTCCTACGTGGAAGTGGGAGCAAGTGTCGATGGATTTTATCGATGGTCTACCTAGGACAAGAGCAGGGAATGAAGGGATTTGGGTCATAGTAGATCGTTTGACCAAGAGTGCAAGGTTCATTCCTGTTCGATCGACTAGGACTGCATCGAAGTTGGCTGAGCTGTATGTGAAGTGGATTGTTCGATTCCATGGTGTTCCGAAGAGTATAGTGAGCGATCGAGACCCATTGTTCACTAGTAGATTTTGGAAGAGCTTCCAAGAAGTTTTGGGAACCGAGTTGTGTTTGAGTACAGCTTATCACCCTCAAACAGATGGTCAGACTGAGAGAGTCAACCGGGTTTTGGAAGATCTTCTTAGAGCATGTGTTTTGGACTTCGGAGGATCATGGGAAGATCACCTTCATTTGGTGGAGTTTGCTTATAATAACAGTTATCAGTCGAGTATTGGTAGGGCACCATATGAAGCATTATATGGAAGACCGTGTAACTCTCCGACATGTTGGTTGGAAACGGGAGAAAAATTGATACTTGGGCCAGAAATGATTCGACAGACTTCGGATTGTATAGAGATCATTCGGCGAAGAATGAAGGCAGCCCAAGATCGTCAGAAAAGTTATGCAGATAATCGTCGAAAGGAGTTGGAATTCGACGTGGGCGATATGGTTTTTGTGAAGATTTCTCCATTGAAGAATGTTATTAGATTCGGGAAGAAAGGAAAATTGACTCCGAGATTTGTTGGACCATTCCCGATTATCGAGCGAATTGGAAAGCTCGCTTATAGATTGGAGTTACCGGAAAAGATGGCAGGTGTGCACAATGTTTTCCATGTATCGTATCTACGGAAGTATGTGCACGACCCAACTACAGTGGTTTCTGCTGATAGTTGTGAAGACTTAGAGATTGATCCTGTTGTTTCGAGACCTCGTAAGCCGTTTCGTATTGTTGAAATTGATACGAAACAGCTTAGGAGGAAGACGATTACGTTGCTCAAGGTACAATGGAGTGATGATGTTAACGACTGTACATGGGAGGAGGAAGAGAGGATGAAGGTAGCTCATCCCGGACTCTTCGAGGTATGGCCCTAAAGTGTCGTGACATCTCATGAATTTGTAGCTTGTTCTAAGTCTTAGAATTCTGCATGCTAGGCTAGAATTGGATGCATGGTTTGTTGGTTGCTATGGATGGTAGGCATGCGGAATAATTTTGATTGTTGATGTTTTCTTGGAATTTCGGGGGCGAAATTCCTAAGGGGGAGAGAATGTAACGACCCGTATTTTACGTGTCGATAAATCGTAGAATTTGCAGGTCGTTAGTGTTGTTTGTGTTGCCTCTAGCTTGAGTCGTTTAGGAGTTGACCCGGGTACAAGAGATGAGTCGTGACCGACTCATAAGCGTGGACGACTTAGAATTTTGACCGACTTATGGAAGCAGCGAGTATAGGTTTGGCCGAGATAAGGATGCGACCGACCTAAGGTTAGACGACTTTGTGGTGTTACCGAGTCATAGGAGATAGCGGGTTACGACTCATGCGAGATAGAAGGTTACGACTCATAGAAGATAGTGGGTTGCGACTCATAGGAGATAGCGGGTTAGCAAGATGAGTCGTTTGGCCGAGTCATAGGTCATAAGGTGTTTTGAGTCGTGTATGCTATGAGTCGTAAGTCGTTAGGTAGCTTGGTGGATGAGTCGTGAGTCGGCATCTTAGTTGAGTCGTGTGTGTGAATTGTTGAGTCGTCGTACGACTTAGGACTTGGAATGTTAGCGGCTGGAAGTGTTAGGTCGGTTACCTAATGAGTCGTGAGTCGTGAGCTAGCCTAGGTCGTAAGCCGTGGAGATGTGTTGAGTCGTTAGGTCGGCTTGTATCTTAGGGCGTGTATGCTTTGAGTCGTATACGAGTTAGGGTGTTGAGTCGGCTAGGAGATGAGTCGTTGGGGTTGTTGAGTCGTAGGTCGTGGGTCTGATGAGTCGGCAACGACTCATGGGCGGACGACTCATGGTGGTTCCAGCCTATAAATAGAGGGGTTCGGCTCACTTTTTGGCACCGGTTTTTGAAGCGACGAAGTGCTGCCATTTTGAAGACTCGTCTACAACATTTCTTCATCTTCTTTTCTCCATTCTAATCTAGATCTAACATCCATCCAAGATCGAAGATCGAGATCGAAGATCCAAGAGCCAAAGTTGAAGATCTTCATCCTTTCGAGCTAGATTTCATCGTTTGAAGCGAGATTTTTGCCGGATCAAACCTTGATCTCCGCTGTCCAGATCTGAAGTGTGTTGTATTTGAAGTGTTTGGGTGATTTGGTGAGTGGTAGTTATCTCTCACGCGGACCCAAAGGAGTATATTGGATTGGTGGCTTGTTTGAGTGTTAAAGTTAGAAATTTCATGCATTTTTCTTAGATCCAAGTCTAGATCCATTGTTTCCAAAGATGTTTGTTTATGCAAGTTTATTTAACAAGTATTAGAGACAAAACCCATGTTTTATATTTGATAGATCTATGCTAAAAACCTATGAATCATGCATGTTGGACTTTTGCTCATTTATTTACGAAATTGCCATTATAGTTGATATTGCTTATTAGATCTTGTTTAAATGTTTGATTGATTGGATGTATGATTGATTTGGATTGTTTCAAGTTAGCTAGTGGTTGATTTGGAACAAGATGGTTCGAGATGATTCAAAAGCTAAGTGGAAAGGCTCTTGAATGGTGAAAGCTGCCTGTGGCATATGAAGCGGATGTGAAAGCTCATATGGATGGATTTGATGGTGATAGTCTTTGCCATGATGCGAGGAGGAAAAGTATGATATGAGATGGGACCTTGCTATGATGTGATAAGGCAAGGCATGAGATCGAGATGGAACTTTGCTATGATGCGATGAAGCAAAGTGTGATGTTATGATGGGACGGGTCACGATGACGTTCCAAGCACAGGCTGCGACGACGTGGAAAGTTATGTTGATAACTCGGTGATGCGATCCGGGTTGGTGATAATGGTTAGCTTGAGAGGCGCTTGAGCTAGTATGGAAATAGTCGTCGAGGAGGATGACTAGGAGGCTGAGATCTTATCGTTGTTGAAGGTTCTAGCATGCTCAAAGCAAGAGTACGTCGGAACGGGCTGCGACGACGTTCCAGGCACGGGCTGCGACGACGTGCTAGTACTCTGGGTAGTTGCGAAAATTCCTAGGCACGGGCTGCGACGACGTGCGGAGTTATGGCTAGAACCGGGGTTACCATTAGCCCTTGACGGATGGTCATTCAACCAACGGTGAAATCGAGGCAATGATAACAGTGATAGCCAGAGTCATGGATGTTTGGTTGTACTATCATTCGGTCTCAAGAGCGGTGTTTTCTGGGTGCTTATCTGATCTTGGTTTGGGCCTTGGGGGTTTGTATTTGGAAAGCATCGCCCTTGACTCGAGTGATTATTGCTTTACTTTAATTATCTGCTATGTTATGCTTGCTTCTCCTTAGTGTGTGTCTGGGGGCTATCACTGTAGAAAGAGGTGGAGTGGGATGGTTTGGTTCCTATTCCTTTTATCCCTTATGCTCTTTTAGTATGTTTGATAGTTAATTTACTGCTCACTAAGACTTTGTTTGACTCAAGGTTTTATGTCTCCTCTTATTACCTTGGGCTGTTCATCCATGTTGGGATGGGCAGACTAGGTAGCAGGTGACAGGTGCTGTGCTTAGAGTTCTCCGCTGATGATGACGAAGACGAGCAGGAGGCTATGCATATTATTTCTTATATGTTCTGGGTATCCGCTGCTGTATTTGATGAGTGTTTTGTAGTGAGGTCTTGATGTGTGGATTTATTGAGATGATTGTATAAAACTACTGTGATGCTTATATGATGATTTTATGTTATGTGGCTTCACTATATATATATATTTCTATTGTATTTTATCCATGCGCTGTGAGCAACGATAGAGATTCTGCGATTTTATTTTACCCTGACTATCGTCCATGGCTGCCTGGCACACCTTTCAGCGCTCTATTCTCTTGTTTCCGTGCGGGAGTCATGGGCGGTCGTCACACCAGCGATGGTAAATCATAGACCAGCCACGGGGATCCCGTTTTACAAAAAAAATCCACATGACGAAAAAACGAAGGGTAAAAAACTTCCATGACCCGATTGAGGTTCGGATAGGCTTTTTTGGGTATGAAAGTAATCAGTGACTGCTGAAAGCTGTCATAGCTGTAGAACTCACAGATACCTTCGTTTTGACTGGTTATTGCTCCCGTAACTCTAAAGGAGCCAAGAGTTATGGCCCTCCGAAGAATCGATATCCACAGGGTGCAACATCTACGGTGCAAGGTGCAACATCCGTCCAAAATGACGAAACAGTGCCGTACGACCTTTAGAAATGAGTGCATGGATTTGAAACATTGCAGTCCCATGGTGCACCACTCTCCGGCGATGGTAAATCATAGACCAGCCACGGGGATCCCTTTTTACAGAAAAAATCCACGTGACGAAAAAACGAAGGGTAAAAAACTTCCATGACCCGATTGAGGTTCGGATAGGCTTTTTTTGGTATGAAAGTAACCAGTGACTGCTGAAAGCTGTCATAGCTGTAGAACTCACAGATACCTTCGTTTTGACTGGTTATGGCTCCCGTAACTCTAAAGGAGCCAAGAGTTATGGCCCTCCGAAGAATCGATATCCACAGGGTGCAACATCTACGGTGCAAGGTGCAACATCCGTCCAAAATGACGAAACAGTGCCGTACGACCTTTAGAAATGAGTGCATGGATTTGAAACATTGTAGTCCCATGGTGCACCACTCTCCAGCGATGGTAAATCATAGACCAACCACGGGGATCCCGTTTTACAGAAAAAATCCACGTGACGAAAAAACGAAGGGTAAAAAACTTCCTTGACCCGATTGAGGTTCGGATAGGACTTTTTGGGTATGGAACTTACCAGTGACGGCTGAAAGCTGTCATGGCTGTAGAAATCACAGATACCTTCATTTTGACTTGTTATGTCTCCCGTAACTCTAAACGAGCCAAGAGTTATGGCCCTCCGAATTATCGATATCCACAGGGTGCAACATCTACGGTGCAAGGTGCAACATCCGTCCAAAATGACGAAACGGTGTCGTACGACCTTTAGAAATGGATGCATGGATTTGAAACGGTGCAGTACCATGGTGCACCACTCTCCAGCGATGGTAAATCATTGACCAGCCACGTGGATCCCGTTTTATAGAAAAAATCCACGTGACGAAAAAACGAAGGGTAAAAAACTTCCATGACCCGATTGAGGTTCAGATAGGATTTTTTGGGTATGAAACTAACCAGTGACGGCTGAAACTGTCATAGCTGTAGAACTCACAGATACCTTCGTTTTGACTGGTTATGGCTCCCGTAACTCTAAAGGAGCCAAGAGTTATGGCCCTCCAAAGAATCGATATCCACAGGGTGCAACATCTACGGTGCAAGGTGCAACATCCGTCCAAAATGACGAAACAGTGCCGTACAACCTTTAGAAATGAGTGCATGGATTTGAAACATTGCAGTCCCATGGTCCACCACTCTCCAGCGATGGTAAATCATAGACCAGCCACGGGGATCCCGTTTTACAGAAAAAATCCACGTGACGAAAAAACGAAGGGTAAAAAACTTCCTTGACCCGACTGAGTATCGGATAGGAATTTATGGGTATGGAACTAACCAGTGACGGCTGAAAGCGGTCGTAGCTGTAGAACTCACAGATACCTTCGTTTTGACTGGTTATGGCTCCTGTAACTCTAAACGAGCCAAGAGTTATGGCCCTCCGAATAATCGATATCCATAGGGTGCAACATCTACGGTGCAAGGTGCAACAACCGTCCAAAATGACGAAACCGTGCCGTACGACCTTTAGAAATGGATGCATGGATTTGAAACGGTGCAGTACCATGGTGCACCACTCTCCAGCGATGGTAAATCATTGACCAGCCACGGGTATCCCGTTTTACAGAAAAAATCCACGTGACGAAAAAACGAAGGGTAAAAAACTTCCTTTACCCGATTGAGGTTCGGACAGGATTTTTTGGGTATGGAACTAACCAGTGACTGCTGAAAGCTGTCATGGCTGTAGAACTCATAGATACCTTCGTTTTGACTAGTTATGGCTCCCATAACTCTAAAGGAGCCAAGAGTTATGGCCCTCCGAAGAATCGATATCCACAGGGTGCAACATCTACGGTGCAAGGTGCAACATCCGTCCAAAATGACGAAACAGTGCCGTACGACCTTTAGAAATGAGTGCATGATTTGATACATTGCAGTCCCATGGTGCACCACTCTCCAGCGATGGTAAATCATAGACCAGCCACGGGGATCCCGTTTTACAGAAAAAATCCACGTGACGAAAAAACGAAGGGTAAAAAACTTCCATGACCCGATTGAGGTTCGGATAGGCTTTTTTTGGTATGAAAGTAATCAGTGACTGCTGAAAGCTGTCATAGCTGTAGAACTCGCAGATACCTTCGTTTCGACTGGTTATTGCTCCCGTAACTCTAATGGAGCCAAGAGTTATGTCCCTCCGAAGAATCGATATCCACAGGGTGCAACATCTACGGTGCAAGGTGCAACATCCGTCCAAAATGACGAAACAGTGCCGTACAACCTTTAGAAATGAGTGCATGGATTTGAAACATTGCAGTCCCATGGTGCACCACTCTCCGGCGATGGTAAATCATAGACCAGCCACGGGGATCCCATTTTACAGAAAAAATCCACGTGACGAAAAAACGAAGGGTAAAAAACTTCCATGACCCGATTGAGGTTCGGATAGGCTTTTTTGGGTATGAAAGTAACCAGTGACTGCTGAAAGCTGTCATAGCTGTAGAACTCACAGATGCCTTCGTTTTGACTGGTTATGGCTTCCGTAACTCTAAAGAAACCAAGAGTTATGGCCCTCCGAAGAATCGATATCCACAGGGTGCAACATCTACGGTGCAAGGTGCAATATCCGTCCAAAATGACGAAACAGTGCCGTACGACATTTAGAAATGAGTGCATGGATTTGAAACATTGTAGTCCCTTGATGCACCACTCTCCGGCGATGGTAAATCATAGACCAGCCACGGGGATCCCGTTTTACAGAAAAAATCCACGTGACGAAAAAACGAAGGGTAAAAAACTTCCATGACCCGATTGAGGTTCGGATAGGCTTTTTTGGGTATGAAAGTAACCAGTGACTGCTGAAAGCTGTCATAGCTGTAGAACTCACAGATACCTTCGTTTTGACTGGTTATGGCTCCAGTAACTCTAAAGGAGCCAAGAGTTATGGCCCTCCGAATCGATATCCACAGGGTGCAACATCTACGGTGCAAGGTGCAACATCCGTCCAAAATGACGAAACAGTGCCGTACGACCTTCAGAAATGAGTGCATGGAATTGAAAAATTGCAGTCCCATGGTGCACCACTATCCAGCGATGATAAATCATAGACCAACCACGGGGATCCCGTTTTACTGAAAAAATCCACGTGACGAAAAAACGAAGGGTAAAAAACTTCCTTGACCCGATTGAGGTTCGGATAGGATTTTTTGGGTATGGAACTTACCAGTGACGGCTGAAAGCGGTAATGGCTGTAGAACTCACAGATACCTTCGTTTTGATCGGTTATGGCTCCCGTAACTCTAAACGAGCCAAGAGCTATGGCCCTCCGAATAATCGATATCTACAGGGTGCAACATCTACGGTGCAAGGTGCAACATCCGTCCAAAATGACGAAACCGTGCCGTACGACCTTTAGAAATGGATGCATGGATTTGAAACGGTGCAGTACCATGGTGCACCACTCTCCAGCGATGGTAAATCATAGACCAGCTATGGGGATCCCGTTTTACAGAAAAAATCCACGTGACGAAAAAACGAAGGGTAAAAAACTTCCATGACCCGATTGAGGTTCCGATAGGATTTTTTGGGTATGAAACTAACCAGTGACGGCTGAAAAATGTCATAGCTGTAGAACTCACAGATACCTTCGTTTTGACTGGTTATGGCTCCCGTAACTCTAAAGGAGCCAAGAGTTATGGCCCTCCGAAGGATCGATATCCACAGGGTGCAACTTCTACGGTGCAAGGTGCAACATCCATCCAAAATGACGAAACAGTGCCGTACGACCTTTAGAAATGAGTGCATGGATTTGAAACATTGCAGTCCCATGATGTACCACTCTCCAGCGATGGTAAATCATAGGCCAGCCATGGAGATCCCGTTTTACAGAAAAAATCCACGTGACGAAAAAACGAAGGGTAAAAAACTTCCTTGACCCGATTGAGGTTCGGAAAGGATTTTTTGGGTATGAAACTAACTAGTGACGGCTGAAAGTGGTCGTTGCTGTAGAACTCACAGATACCTTCGTTTTGACTGGTTATGGCTCCCGTAACTCTAAACGAGCCAAGAGTTATGGCCCTCCGGATAATCGATATCCATAGGGTGCAACATCTACGGTGCAAGGTGCAACATCCGTCCAAAATGACGAAACCGTGTCGTACGACCTTTAGAAATGGATGCATGGATTTGAAACGGTGCAGTACCATGGTGCACCACTCTCCAGCGATGTTAAATCATTGACCAGCCACGGGGATCCCGTTTTACAGAAAAAATCTATGTGACGAAAAAACGAAGGGTAAAAAACTTTCTTGACCCGATTGAGGTTCGGACATGATTTTTTGGGTATGGAACTAACCAGTGACGGCTGAAAGCCTTCATGGCTGTAGAACTCACAGATACCTTCGTTTCGACTGGTTATGGCTCCCGTAACTCTAAACGAGCCAAGAGTTATGGCCCTCCGAATAATCGATATCCATATTGTGCAACATCTACGGTGCAAGGTGCAACATCCGTCCAAAATTACGAAATCGTGCCGTACGACCTTTAGAAATGGATGCATGGATTTGAAACGGTGCAGTACCATGGTGCACCACTCTCCACCGATGGTAAATCATTGACCAGCCACGGGGATCCCGTTTTTACAGAAAAAATCTACGTGACGAAAAAACGAAGGGTAAAAAACTTTCATGACCCGATTGAGGTTCGGATAGGCTTTTTTGGGTATGAAAGTAACCAGTGACTGCTGAAAGCTGTCATAGCTGTAGAACTCACAGATACCTTCGTTTTGACTGGTTATGGCTCTCGTAACTATAAAGGAGCCAAGAGTTATGGCCCTCCGAAGGATCGATATCCACAGGGTGCAACATCTACGGTGCAAGGTGCAACATCCGTCCAAAATGACGAAACAGTGCCGTACGAACTTTAGAAATGAGTGCATGGATTTGAAACATTGCAGTCCGATGGTGCACCACTCTCCAGCGATGGTAAATCATAGACCAGCCACGGGGATCCCGTTTATAGAAAAAATCCACGTGACGAAAAAACGAAGGGTAAAAAACTTCCATGACCCGATTGAGGTTCGGATAGGCTTTTTTTGGTATGAAAGTAACCAGTGACTGCTGAAAGCTATCATAGCTGTAGAACTCACAGATAAATTCGTTTTGACTGGTTATGGCTCCCGTTACTCTAAAGGAGCAAAGAGTTATGGCCCTCCGAAGAATCGATATCCACAGTGTGCAACATCTACGGTGCAAGGTGCAACATCCGTCCAAAATGACGAAACAGTGCCGTACGACCTTTAGAAATGAGTGCATGGATTTGAAACATTGCAGTACCATGGTGCACCACTCTCCAGCGATGGTAAATTATGGACCAGCCACGGGGATCCCGTTTTGCAGAAAAAATCCACGTGACGAAAAAACGAAGGGTAAAAAACTTCCTTGACCCGATTGAGGTTCGTTTAGGATTTTTTGGGTATGAAACTAACCAGTAACGGCTCAAAGCTGTCATAGCTGTAGAACTCACAGATACCTTCGTTTTGACTGGTTATGGCTTCCGTAACTCTAAAGAAGCCAAGAGTTATAGCCCTCCGAAGAATCGATATCCACAGGGTGCAACATCTACGGTGCAAGGTGCAACATCCGTCCAAAATGACGAAACAGTGCCGTACGACCTTTAGAAATGAGTGCATGGATTTGAAACATTGCAGTCCCATGGTGCACCACTCTCCAGCGATGGTAAATCATAGACCAGCCACGGGGATCGCGTTTTACAGAAAAAATCCACGTGACGAAAAAACGAAGGGTAAAAAACTTCCATGACCCGATTGAGGTTCGGATGGGCTTTTTTGGGTATGAAAGTAACCAGTGACTGCTGAAAGCTGTCATAGCTGTAGAACTCACAGATACCTTCGTTTTGACTGGTTATGGCTCCCGTAACTCTAAAGGAGCCAAGAGTTATGGCCCTCCGAAAAATAGATATCCACAGGGTGCAACATCTACGTTGCAAGGTGCAACATCCGTCCAAAATGACGAAACAGTGCCGTACGACCTTTAGAAATGAGTGCATGGATTTGAAACATTGCAGTCCCATGGTGCACCACTCTCCAACAATGGTAAATCATAGACCAGCCACGGGGATCCCGTTTTACAGAAAAAATCCACGTGACGAAAAAACGAAGGGTAAAAAACTTCCTTGAACCGATTGAGGTTCGGATAGGATTTTTTGGGTATGGAACTAACCAGTGACGGCTGAAAGCGGTCATAGCTGTAGAACTCACAGATACCTTCGTTTTGACTGGTTATGGCTCACGTAACTCTAAATGAGCCAAGAGTTATGGCCCTCCGAATAATCGATACCCATAGGGTGCAACATCTACGGTGCAAGGTGCAACATCCGTCCAAAATGACGAAACCGTGCCGTACGACCTTTAGAAATGGATGCATGGATTTGAAACGGTGCAGTACCATGGTGCACCACTCTGCAGCGATGGTAAATCATTGACCAGCCACGGGGATCCCGTTTTACAGAAAAAATCCACGTGACGAAAAAACGATGGGTAAAAAACTTCCTTGGCCCGATTGAGGTTCGGACAGGATTTTTTGGGTATGGAACTAACCAGTGACGGCTGAAAGCTGTCATGGCTGTAGAACTCACAGATACCTTCGTTTTGACTGGTTATGGCTCCCGTAACTCTAAAGGAGCCAAGAGTTATGGCCCTCCGAAGAATCGATATCCATAGGGTGCAACATCTACAGTGCAAGGTGCAACATCCGTCCAAAATGACAAAACAACGCCGTACGACGTTTAGAAATGAGTGCATGGATTTGAAACATTGGAGTCCCATGGTGCACCACTCTCCAGCGATGGTAAATCATAGACCAGCCATGGGGATCCCGTTTTACAGAAAAAATCCACGTGACGAAAAAACGAAGGGTAAAAAACTTCCTTGACCCGATTGAGGTTCGGAAAGGATTTTTTGGGTATGAAACTAACCAGTGACGGCTGAAAGCGATCGTTGCTGTAGAACTCACAGATACCTTCGTTTTGATTGGTTATGGCTCCCGTAACTCTAAACGAGCCAAGAGTTATGGCCCTCCGAATAATCGATATCCATTAGGTGCAACATCTACGGTGCAAGGTGCAACATCCGTCCAAAATTACGAAACCGTGTCGTACTACCTTTAGAAATGGATGCATGGATTTGAAACGGTGCAGTACCATGGTGCACCACTCTCCAGCGATGGTAAATCATTGACCAGCCACGGGGATCCCCTTTTTACAGAAAAAGTCCACGTGACGAAAAAACGAAGGGTAAAAAACTTCCATGACCCGATTGAGGTTCGGATAGGCTTTTTTGGGTATGAAAGTAACCAGTGACTGCTGAAAGCTGTCATAGCTGTAGAACTCACAGATACCTTCGTTTTGACTGGTTATGGCTCCCGTAACTATAAAGGAGCCAAGAGTTATGGCCCTCCGAAGAATCGATATCCACAGGGTGCAACATCTACGGTGCAAGGTGCAACATCCGTCCAAAATGACGAAACAGTTCCGTACGACCTTTAGAAATGAGTACATGGATTTGAAACATTGCAGTCCCATGGTGCACCACTCTCCAGCGATGGTAAATCATAGACCAGCCACGGGGATCCCGTTTACAGAAAAAATCCACGTGACGAAAAAACGAATGGTAAAAAACTTCCATCACCCGATTGAGGTTCGGATAGGATTTTTTTGGGTATGAAAGTAACCAGTGACTGCTGAAAGCTGTCATAGCTGTAGAACTCACAGATAAATTCATTTTGACTGGTTATGGCTCCCGTAACTCTAAAGGAGCCAAGAGTTATGGCCCTTCGAAGAATCGATATCCACAGGGTGCAACATCTACGGTGCAAGGTGCAACATCCGTCCAAAATGACGAAACAGTGCTGTACGACCTTTAGAAATGAGTGCATGGATTTGAAACATTGCAGTACCATGGTGCACCACTCTCCAGCGATGGTAAATCATAGACCAGCCAACGGGAACCCGTTTTACAGAAAAAATCCACGTGACGAAAAAACGAAGGGTAAAAAACTTCCTTGACCCGATTGAGGTTCGGATAGGATTTTTTGGGTATGAAACTAACCAGTAACGGCTAAAAGCTGTCATAGCTGTAGAACTCACAGATACCTTCGTTTTGACTGGTTATGGCTCCCGTAACTCTAAAGAAGCCAGGAGTTATGGCCCTCCGAAGAATCGATATCCACAGGGTGCAACATCTACGGTGCAAGGTGCAACATCCGTCCAAAATGACGAAACAGTGCCGTACGACCTATAGAAATGAGTGCATGGATTTGAAACATTGCAGTCCCTTGGTGCACCACTCTCCAGCGATGGTAAATAATAGACCAGCCACGGGGATCCCGTTTTACAGAAAAAATCCACGTGACGAAAAAACGAAGGGTAAAAAACTTCCAATACCCGATTGAGGTTCGGATAGGCTTTTTTGGGTATGAAAGTAACCAGTGACTACTGAAAGCTGTCATAGCTGTAGAACTCACAGATACCTTCGTTTTGACTGGTTATGGCTCCCGTAACTCTAAAGGAGCCAAGAGTTATGGTCCTCCGAAAAATCGATATCCACAGGGTGCAACATCTACGGTGCAAGGTGCAACATCCGTCCAAAATGACGAAACAGTGCCGTACGACCTTTAGAAATGAGTGCATGGATTTGAAACAATGCAGTCCCATGGTGCACCACTCTCCAACGATGGTAAATCATAGACCAGCCACGGGGATCCCGTTTTACAGAAAAAATCCACGTGACGAAAAAACGAAGGGAAAAAAACTTCCTTGAACCGATTGAGGTTCGGATAGGATTTTTTGGATATGAAACTAACCAGTGACGGCTGAAAGCGGTCATAGCTGTAGAACTCACAGATACCTTCGTTTTGACTGGTTATGGCTCCCGTAACTCAAAACGAGCCAAGAGTTATGGCCCTCCGAATAATCGATATCCACAGGGTGCAACATCTACGGTGCAAGGTGCAACATCCGTCCAAAATGACGAAACCGTGTCGTACGACCTTTAGAAATGGATGCATGGATTTGAAACGGTGCAGTACAATGGTGCACCACTCTGCAGCGATGGTAAATCATTGACCAGCCATGGGGATCCCGTTTTACAGAAAAAATCCACGTGACGAAAAAACGAAGGGTAAAAAACTTCCTTGACCCGATTGAGGTTCAGACAGGATTTTTTGGGTATGGAACTAACCAGTGACGGCTGAAAGCTAACATGGCTGTAGAACTCACAGATACCTTCGTTTTGACTGGTTATGGCTCCCGTAACTCTAAAGGAGCCAGGAGTTATGGCCCTTCGAAGAATCGATATCCACAGGGTGCAACATCTACGGTGCAAGGTGCAACATCCGTCCAAAATGACGAAACAGTGTCGTACGACCTTTAGAAATTAGTGCATGGATTTGAAACATTGCAGTCCCATGGTGCACCACTCTCGATTGATGGTAAATCATAGACCAGCCACGGGGATCCCGTTTTACAGAAAAAAATCACGTGACGAAAAAACGAAGGGTAAAAAACTTCCATGACCTGATTGAGGTTCGGATAGCTTTTTTTGGGTATGAAAGTAACCAGTGACTGCTGAAAGCTATCATGGCTGTAGAACTCACAGATACCTTCGTTTTGACTTGTTATGGCTCCCGTAACTCTAAAGGAGCCAAGAGTTATGGCCCTCCGAAGAATCGATATCCACAGGGTGCAACATCTACGGTGCAAGGTGCAACATCCGTCCAAAATGACAAAACAGTGCCGTACGACCTTTAGAAATGAGTGCATGGATTTGAAACATTGCAGTCCCATGGTGTACCACTCTCCAGCGATGGTAAATCATAGACCAGCCATGGGGATCCCGTTTTACAGAAAAAATCCACGTGACGAAAAAACGAAGGGTAAAAAACTTCCTTGACCCGATTGAGGTTCGGAAAGGATTTTTTGGATATGAAACTAACCAGTGACGGCTGAAAGCGGTCGTTGCTGTAGAACTCACAGATACCTTCGTTTTGACTGGTTATGGCTCCCGTAACTCTAAACGAGCCAAGAGTTATGGCCCTCCGAATAATCGATATCCATAGGGTGCAACATCTACGGTGCAAGGTGCAACATCCGTCCAAAATGACGAAACCGTGTCGTACGACCTTTAGAAATTGATGCATGGATTTGAAACGGTGCAGTACCATGGTGCACCACTCTCCCGCGATGGTAAATCAATGACCAGCCACGGGGATCCCGTTTTACAGAAAAAAATCCACGAGACGAAAAAACGAAGGGTAAAAAACTTCCTCGACCCGATTGCGGTTCGGACAGGATTTTTTGGTATGGAACTAACCAGTGACGGCTAAAAGCTGTCATGGCTGTAGAACTCACAGATACATTCGTTTTGACTGGTTATGGCTCCCGTAACTCTAAACGAGCCAAGAGTTATGGCCCTCCGAATAATCGATATCCATAGGGTGCAACATCTACGGTGCAAGGTGCGACATCCGTCCAAAATGACGAAACCGTGCCGTACGACCTTTAGAAATGGATGCATAGATTTGAAACGGTGCAGTACCATGGTGCACCACTCTCCAGCGATGGTAAATCATTGACCAGCCACGGGGATCCCGTTTTTACAGAAAAAATCCACGTGACGAAAAAACGAAGGGTAGAAAACTTCCATGACCCGATTGAGGTTCGGATAGGCTTTTTTGGGTATGAAAGTAACCACTGACTGCTGAAAGCTGTCACAGCTGTAGAACTCACAGATACCTTCGTTTTGACTGGTTATGGCTCCCGTAACTATAAAGGAGCCAAGAGTTATGGCCCTCCGAAGAATCGATATCCACAGGGTGCAACATCTACGGTGCAAGGTGCAACATCCGTCCAAAATGACGAAACAGTGCCGTACGACCTTTAGAAATGAGTGCATGGATTTGGAACGTTGCAGTCCCATGGTGCACCACTCTCCAGCGATGGTAAATCATAGACCAGCCACGGGGATCGCGTTTTACAGAAAAAATCCACGTGACGAAAAAACGAAGGGTAAAAAACTTCCATGACCCGATTGAGGTTCGGATAGGCCATTTTGGGTATGAAAGTAACCAGTGACTGCTGAAAGCTGTCGGAGCTGTAGAACTCACTGAGAAATTCGTTTTGACTGGTTATGGCTCCCGTAACTCGAAAGGAGCCAAGAGTTATGGCCCTCCGAAGAATCGATATCCACAGGGTGCAACATCTACGGTGCAAGGTGCAACATCCGTCCAAAATGACGAAACAGTGCCGTACGACCTTTAGAAATGAGTGCATGGATTTGAAACATGGCAGTACCATGGTGCACCACTCTCCAGCGATGGTAAATCATAGACCAGCCACGGGGATCCCGTTTTACAGAAAAAATCCACGTGACGAAAAAACGAAGGGTAAAAAACTTCCTTGACCCGATTGAGGTTCGGATAGGATTTTTTGGGTATGAAACTATCCAGTAACGGCTAAAAACTGTCATAGCTGTAGAACTCACAAATACCTTCGTTTTGACTGGTTATGGCTCCCGTAACTCTAAAGGAGCCAAGAGTTATGGCCCTCCGAAGAATCGATATCCACAGGGTGCAACATCTACGGTGCAAGGTGCAACATCCGTCCAAAATGACGAAACTGTGCCGTACGACCTTTAGAAATGAGTGCATGGATTTGAAACATTGCAGTCCCATGGTGCACCACTCTCCAGCGATGGTAAATCATAGACCAGCCACGGGGATCCCGTTTTACAGAAAACATCCACGTGACGAAAAAACGAAGGGTAAAAAACTTCCATGACCCGATTGTGGTTCGGATAGGCTTTTTTGGGTATGAGAGTAACCAGTGACTGCTGAAAGCTGTCGTAGCTTTAGAACTCACAGATACTGTAACGACCCGTATTTTACGTGTCGATAAATCGTAGAATTTGCAGGTCGTTAGTGTTGTTGTGTTGTCTCTAGCCTAAGTCATTCAGAATTGAGTCGTATAGGGGCATGAGTCGTGACCGACTTAGTGCCTAGGTCGCATGATAGCTTGAGTCGAGCGGCCGAGTTAAGAAGTTAGTGGCCGACTTATAGGGAACCGACTCAATTGTTGAGTCGCGCTTGAGTTAATAGGGTCTTAAGTCGTTAACGACTCATAGGGGACCGGCTCAAAGAGGGGTTGCGGTTTAGAAGGTTGGCCGAGATAAGGAAGCGACCGACTCAAGAGTTTCTCGAGTTAAAACGTTGCCGACTTAAGGAGGTTGGTGGTTTAAGGGTTGGCCGACTCATAGGAGTTAACTCGTGACCGAGTCATAGAATTGCCGACTCATAGTATTAGGGCTTAGGTCGTGGGGTCCTGAGTCGGTAGGGGTTGGGTCGGCATGGCGTTATTCCATGTGTCGTTAGGTCGGTGGGCCGACTTAGTGGATAAGTCGTTGGGGACTTAGGCTTTTGAGTCGTGTCTCGAGGGATAAGGTAGAGGCTTAGGTCGGCTGCTTGTTAAGTCGTTAGGTTGCTTGGTGGATGAGTCGTGAGTCGGAAGCAGTGTGTTGAGTCGGCTAGGACTTAGGTTGAGTCGGCAGGGTCTTGGGTCGCGTCTTGGTTGAGTCGGTAGGAAGTAGGTCGGCACTTGGTTGAGTCGTAAGTCGACATCTGGGAGTATATGTTGTGTAGTTGAGTCGGTAGGTGCTAGGTCGTGAGTCGGCAAGGGATGAGTCGGGGGCGACTCAGGAGTTGGGTCGGCGGCGACTTAGGACGGCCGAGACATGGAGGTTTCAGCCTATAAATAGAGGCGTTCGGCTCACTTTTTGGCACCGGATTTTGAAGCGACGAAGTGCTGCCATTTTGAAGACTTGTCTACAACATTTCTTCATCTTCTTTTCTCCATTCCAATCAAGTGTTAGCATCCATCCAAGATCGAAGATCGAGATCGAAGATCCAAGTGTCCAAGTTGAAGATCTTCATCCGATCAAGCTAGATTTCATCGTTTTGAGTGAGATTTCGCCGGATCAAGCCGTGATCTTCGCTGTCCAGATCTGAAGTGTTTAGATTTTGAGGTGTTTGGGTGATTTGGTGAGTGGTAGTTATCTCTCACGCGGATCCAAGGGAGTATATGGGATTGGTGGCTAGTTTACGTGTTTAAGATAATGTTTTATCGCATTTTCCTTAAGTCTGCATGTAGATCCATCATGTTTGAAGATGTTTATCTATAGAAGTTATTTATCAAGTATTAGAAACAAAACCCATGTTTTAGATTTGATAGATCTAAACCATGATTTCATATGTGTTAGACTTTTGCTCATTTAATTACGAAATTGCCATTATGAATGATATTGCTTGATAGATCTTGTTTGAATGCTTGAATGTTTGAATGTATGATAGATTTGATTGATCCAAGTTAGCTTGTAGTTGATTTGGAACAAGATGGTTCGAGATGATTCAAAAGCTAAGTGGAAAGGCTCTTGAATGGTGGAAGCTGCCTGTAGCATATGAAGCGGATGTGGAAGCTCATATGGATGGATTCGAGGATGTGAGATCTTGCCATGATGCGAGAAGGCAAAGCATGATTGAGTTGGGACTTTGCTATGATGTGATGAGGCAAGGCTTATGTTGAGATGGGACGGGTCATGATGACGTTCCAAGATGAGGGACTTTGCCATGATGTGATGAGGCAAGACATATGTTGTGATGGGACGGGTCACGAAGACGTTCCAAGCACGGGTCATGACGACGTGCAAAGTTATAACTCGGTGATGCGGTCCGGGTTGGGGTGGATAATGGTTAGCTTGAGAGGCGCTTGGGCTAGTATGGAAATAGTCGTCAAGGAGGATGACTAGGAGGCTGAGATCTCATCGTTGTTGAAGGTTCTAGCATACTCAAAGCAAGGGTACGTTGGAACGGGTCACGATGACGTTCCAGGCACGGGTCACGATGACGTGCTAGTACTCTGGGCTGATGCGTTCGGCTTAGGCACGGGTCACGATGACGTGCGGAGTTATGACTAGACCGGGGTTACCATTAGCCCTTGACAGGTGGTCATTCAATTAACGGTGGTATCCCAGCAATGATAACAGTGATAGCCAGAGTCATGGATGTTTGGTTGTATTATCATTCGGCCTCAAGAGTGGTGTTTTCTGGGTGCTTATCTGATCTTGGTTTAGGCCTTGGGAGTTTGTACTTGGAAAGCATCACCCTTGACTCGAGTGATTATTGCTTTACTTTAATTATCTGCTATGTTATGATTGCTTCTCCTTAGTGTGTGTCTGGGGCTATCACTGTGAGAAGAGGTGGAGTGGGATGGTTTGGTTCCTATTCCTTTTATTCCTTATGCTCTTTTGGTATGTTTGATAGTTAATTTACTGCTCACTAAGACTTTGTCTGACTCAAGGTTTTATGTCTCCTCTTATTACCTTGGGCTGTTCATCCATGTTGGGATGGGCAGACTAGGTAGCAGGTGGCAGGTGCTGTGCTTAGAGTTTCCCGCTGAAGATGACGAAGACGAGCAGGAGGCTTTGCATATTAGTTTTTCTTACTATATGTACTGGGTATCCGCTGCTGTATTTGGTTGAGTGATTTGTAGTGAGGCTTTCATGTATGGATTTGTGTGGATGATTGTATAAAACTGCTATGTTGCTTATATGATGATGTTTTGTTCTATGGAGCTTCACTACATTATATTTCTCTATTGTATTTTATCCATGCGCTGTAAGTTGTACGATAGAGATTCCGCGATTTTATTTTACCCTGACTATCGTCCATGGCTGCCTTGCATACCTTTCAGCACACTATTCCCTTGTTTTGGTGCGGGAGTCATGGGCGGTCGTCACATTTGGTATCAGAGCTTTGGTTAATCGATTTTAGCCAACGCTCGCTGACGTAACTACGTAAGAGAGACGTAATTGTATTTTGATGGATGATTACTATATATAATATAGTAGCTTAGAAGGATTTGAACTCCTTATGCAGTTGTTTCTTAAGGTGTTCTAATCATTTTTTTTACAGATATTAAGAATGAGTCGAGCTGAGAGACAAGCTGCGAGGGATAGTCGAGCTGCTAGGGAAGCTGTTGATTATGGAGCAATGTTTGAAGCTATGATGACTTCTATCATGAGGAGGGTACCAGCTTCAGGATCTTCTGTGGATGTGGGAGTTCAAGTCCAGGCTCCAAGGCCAGTGGATTTTGCCAAGCTTTGTAAGGATTATACATCTCTTGGAGGAAAAGCTTTCTTGGGGACAGAGTCGACTATTGAGGTGCAGAGATGGATTGATGCATGTCAAAGGATTTTTGGTGATCTAGGGATTGAGGATGCAACCAAGAGAAAGCTTGCATCGAGACAGCTTCAGGGAAGAGCTGCTGATTGGTGGAATTCTATTACTATAGATACCCCAGAAGAGGAGATTACTTGGGAGCAATTCCAAGTTAGATTTGAGGCCAAGTTCATCTCCACTGTTCAGAAGTCTGCTTTGTTCAAGAGGTTTGTAGAACTCAAGCAAGAAGGGAGGCCTGTTCTTGAGTATATCTCTGAGTTCGAAGCTTTATCTAAGTATGCCAGATCATATATTGACTCTCCCTACCAGAAGAATGAAAAGTTTGTGACTGGTCTGGATGCTTATCTGGGAAGGCAATTAGTGGATCATCTGGACGATCCATTTGAGAAGCTTGTAGAGAAAGCTCTCCGGCATGAGAGTTTGTTTCCGAGGGAAAGTTCTGTTGTTGCTATAACCAGGGAAGGATCTAAACCACAGCAGAGTGGCAATAAGAAGAGGAAGCAGCAACAGCAGAAAAGTAAGGATGGCCAGAAGAAGTCAAAGGGCGAAGTGACCTGCTATAACTGCCGACAGAAGGGTCATCTCTCCCGGGATTGTAAGAATCCAAAGGTGCAGTTGAAGTGCCACAACTGTGATAAGCTGGGACACATCAAGAAGGACTGTCCAGAGCCGAGGAAAGATAGACAGGTTGTGCAAGCTTATGCTTTGGAAGCTGTGCCGTCGTCTTCAAGAGCTCCTACTGCTGAAGAGAAGGGGAAGAGTGTGGTGGTCCAAGGTACTCTTTCTATTTGTGGTGTTCCAGTTAGAGTGTTGTTTGATACTGGAGCGTCACATTCTTTTGTTTGTGATGATTTGGTAGGCCGGTTAGGTTTGAAACCGGATATTGTTGATAGGCCATTGGTTGTGACTAATCCAGTGGGGGGTTCGTCATGTTTGTGTATGATATGCCGTGGTCTGATTGTGTCGAGTCATGATTGCTCGTTTGTTTGTGATTGCTTTGTTCTGAACTTTGCGGGGTTCGGAATTATTTTGGGTATGGACTGGCTTAGGAAGTATGCGGCTAGGATTGATTGTGAGAGGCTGGAGGTGACAGTCGGGAATGTGGATGGGCGAAAGGTTGTGATACGATGTAAGCATGAAGAAGGCGTCTTCATGAGCTTCATGTATTCGCTGGTTGTTCCACGGGATGGACTGTCATCAGTGCCTATTGTGAATGGATTTGAGGATGTCTTTGACGAAGTCAAAGGGTTGCCGCCGCATAGGGAGATCGAGTTTCGTATCGATCTAGTTGAGGGAGCCAGACCTGTTGTGATGCCTCTTAGGCGGATGGCACCGAGGGAGCAGCAAGAGCTAAAGGTGCAAGTTGATGACCTTTTGCGGAAAGGATTCATTCGGAGAAGTGTGTCCGAATGGGGTGCGCCCGTTGTGTTCGCAACCAAAGCGGATGGATCGTTGAGGTTGTGTGTGGATTATCGTGAGCTGAATAAGGTGACTAAGAAGAACAAGTATCCATTGCCGAGAATAGATGACTTGTTTGATCAGCTCCACGAGGCTAAGATGTTTTCTCAGATGGATTTAGCAACGGGATTTCACCAGTTGAGAGTGGCGAGGGATAGTGTGCCGAAGACTGCTTTCAGGACACCATCCGGATTTTATGAGTGGCTGGTAATGCCGTTTGGATTGACTAACGCGCCAGCATATTTTGTGGATCTTATGAATAGAGTGTTCAGAGATCAGTTGAATAAGTTCGTGCTTGTGTTCGTGGATGATATTTTGGTTTATTCCAGAACTGAGGAAGAGCACAAGACGCACTTGAGAATTGTTTTGGAAATACTACGGAAACATCAGCTGAAGGCTAAGTTTTCGAAGTGTCACTTCTGGAAGAGTGAAGTGAGGTTCTTAGGCCATGTTATCTCTGGAAGTGGAATAGCGGTTGATCCCGCTAAGGTGGCAGCAATCCAGGATTGGGTTAGACCTAAGAATGCATCCGATGTGAGAAGTTTTCTTGGATTAGCAGGATATTATTGTCGGTTTATCAAAGACTTTTCCAAGATAGCTGCACCGTTGACAGGATTGACGAAGAAGAACCAAGTGTTCAGATGGGATGATAAGTGTGAGCAAGCTTTCGTAATCCTGAAAGAGCGACTGACAAGTGCTCCTGTTTTGACTATTCCAAGTGGGAATAATGAGATGGTGGTCTACACCGATGCATGTAGCACTGGACTTGGAGCAGTGCTAATGCAGAGAGATAAGGTTGTTGCGTATGCTAGTCGACAACTGAAGCCGCATGAAAGGAATTATCCGACTCATGATTTGGAGTTAGCGGCGATTGTGTTTGCCTTGAAGATGTGGAGACATTATCTATTGGGAGTTAGATTCGAGTTGTTTACAGATCATAAGTCGTTGAAGTATCTGTTCTCCCAAAAGGATTTGAATCTTCGACAGCAAAGGTGGCTAGAATTCTTAGCATCATATGATTTTGGTATAGCCTATACTCCGGGAAAAGGTAACGCAGTGGCTGATGCGTTAAGTCGAAGACATGCAGGATTGGGAGCCATGTTTTCGGAATGGAAGAGTCTTGAGTATTTGGCTGGATTTGACTTCAGGCCTAGATGTGAATTGGAACCTGAAATGTTGGCAAACTTATCGATAAGGCCTACTCTTGTGGAAAGGATTGGCGAGAGTCAAAAGAGAGATGATAAGCTCGTCAAGATTGTCCGTGATTTGGAATCTGGATTGGAACCAGAGAAGGATAAAGGATTCGAGGTCGATCGAGAGGGTTGGCTTCGAAAGCAAGGACGATTGGTTGTTCCCGATGTTGATGGATTGAGAGATGAAGTTCTGAGGGAAAGTCATCACTCGAAATTGACAATTCATCCAGGTGGAAATAAGATGTATCGGGATATGAAGAGAGCTTACTACTGGGAAGGTATGAAGAAGGATGTTGGAAATTTTATTTCCAAGTGTATGAACTGCCAGTTGGTGAAAGCTGAGCAGAAGAAGCCCAGTGGACTGCTTCAGCCATTAGAGGTTCCTACATGGAAGTGGGAGCAAGTGTCGATGGATTTTATCGATGGTCTACCTAGGACAAGAGCAGGGAATGAAGGGATTTGGGTCATAGTAGATCGTTTGACCAAGAGTGCAAGGTTTATTCCTGTTCGATCGACTAGGACTGCATCGAAGTTGGCTGAATTGTATGTGAAGTGGATTGTTCGATTCCATGGTGTTCCGAAGAGTATAGTGAGCGATCGAGACCCATTGTTCACTAGTGGATTTTGGAAGAGCTTCCAGGAAGTTTTGGGAACCGAGTTGTGTTTGAGTACAACTTATCACCCTCAAACAGATGGTCAGACTGAGAGGGTCAACCGAGTTTTGGAAGATCTTCTTAGAGCATGTGTTTTGGACTTCGGAGGATC
The DNA here is from genome assembly GCA_030765085.1 of Allium cepa. NCBI lineage: Eukaryota > Viridiplantae > Streptophyta > Magnoliopsida > Asparagales > Amaryllidaceae > Allium > Allium cepa. The sequence continues at coordinate 25,895,230 of CM060943.1, read as the reverse complement.
ATGGGAAGATCACCTTCATTTGGTGGAGTTTGCTTATAATAACAGTTATCAGTCGAGTATTGGTATGGCACCATATGAGGCATTATATGGAAGACCGTGTAACTCTCCGACATGTTGGTTGGAAACCGGAGAAAAGTTGATACTTGGGCCAGAGATGATTAGACAGACTTCGGATTGTATAGAGATCATTCGGCAAAGAATGAAGGCAGCCCAAGATCGTCAGAAAAGTTATGCCGACAATCGTCGAAAGGATTTGGAATTCGACGTGGGCGATATGGTTTTTGTGAAGATTTCTCCATTGAAGAATGTTATTAGATTCGGGAAGAAAGGGAAATTGACTCCGAGATTTGTTGGACCATTCCCGATTATCGAGCGAATTGGAAAGCTCGCTTATAGATTGGAGTTACCGGAAAAGATGGCGGGTGTGCACAATGTTTTTCATGTGTCTTATCTACGGAAGTATGTGCATGACCCTACTACGGTGGTTTCTGCTGATAGCTGTGAAGACTTAGAGGTTGATCCAGTGGTTACGAGACCTCGTAAACCGCTTCGTATTGTTGAAACCGATACGAAACAGCTTAGGAGGAAGACGATTACGTTGCTCAAGGTACAATGGAGTGACGATGTTAACGACTGTACGTGGGAGGAGGAAGAGAGGATGAAGGCAGCTCATCCCGGACTCTTCGAGGTATGGCCCTAAAGTGTCGTGACATCTCATGAATTTGTAGCTTGTTCTAAGTCTTAGAATTCTGCATGCTAGGCTAGAATTGGTTGCATGGTTTGTTGATTGCTATGGATGGTAGGCATGCGGAATATCTTTGATTGCTGTTGTTTGCTTGGAATTTCGGGGGCGAAATTCCTAAGGGGGAGAGAATGTAACGACCCGTATTTTACGTGTCGATAAATCGTAGAATTTGCAGGTCGTTAGTGTTGTTGTGTTGTCTCTAGCCTAAGTCATTCAGAATTGAGTCGTATAGGGGCATGAGTCGTGACCGACTTAGTGCCTAGGTCGCATGATAGCTTGAGTCGAGCGGCCGAGTTAAGAAGTTAGTGGCCGACTTATAGGGAACCGACTCAAGTGTTGAGTCGCGCTCGAGTTAATAGGGTCTTAAGTCGTTAACGACTCATAGGGGACCGGCTCAAAGAGGGGTTGCGGTTTAGAAGGTTGGCCGAGATAAGGAAGCGACCGACTCAAGAGTTTCTCGAGTTAAAACGTTGCCGACTTAAGGAGGTTGGTGGTTTAAGGGTTGGCCGACTCATAGGAGTTAACTCGTGACCGAGTCATAGAATTGCCGACTCATAGTATTAGGGCTTAGGTCGTGGGGTCCTGAGTCGGTAGGGGTTGGGTCGGCATGGCGTTATTCCATGTGTCGTTAGGTCGGTGGGCCGACTTAGTGGATAAGTCGTTGGGGACTTAGGCTTTTGAGTCGTGTCTCGAGGGATAAGGTAGAGGCTTAGGTCGGCTGCTTGTTAAGTCGTTAGGTTGCTTGGTGGATGAGTCGTGAGTCGGAAGCAGTGTGTTGAGTCGGCTAGGACTTAGGTTGAGTCGGCAGGGTCTTGGGTCGCGTCTTGGTTGAGTCGGTAGGAAGTAGGTCGGCACTTGGTTGAGTCGTAAGTCGACATCTGGGAGTATATGTTGTGTAGTTGAGTCGGTAGGTGCTAGGTCGTGAGTCGGCAAGGGATGAGTCGGGGGCGACTCAGGAGTTGGGTCGGCGGCGACTTAGGACGGCCGAGACATGGAGGTTTCAGCCTATAAATAGAGGCGTTCGGCTCACTTTTTGGCACCGGATTTTGAAGCGACGAAGTGCTGCCATTTTGAAGACTTGTCTGCAACATTTCTTCATCTTCTTTTCTCCATTCCAATCAAGTGTTAGCATCCATCCAAGATCGAAGATCGAGATCGAAGATCCAAGTGTCCAAGTTGAAGATCTTCATCCGATCAAGCTAGATTTCATCGTTTTGAGTGAGATTTCGCCGGATCAAGCCGTGATCTTCGCTGTCCAGATCTGAAGTGTTTAGATTTTGAGGTGTTTGGGTGATTTGGTGAGTGGTAGTTATCTCTCACGCGGATCCAAGGGAGTATATGGGATTGGTGGCTAGTTTACGTGTTTAAGATAATGTTTTATCGCATTTTCCTTAAGTCTGCATGTAGATCCATCATGTTTGAAGATGTTTATCTATAGAAGTTATTTATCAAGTATTAGAAACAAAACCCATGTTTTAGATTTGATAGATCTATGCTAGAAACCATGATTTCATATGTGTTAGACTTTTGCTCATTTAATTACGAAATTGCCATTATGAATGATATTGCTTGATAGATCTTGTTTGAATGCTTGAATGTTTGAATGTATGATAGATTTGATTGATCCAAGTTAGCTTGTAGTTGATTTGGAACAAGATGGTTCGAGATGATTCAAAAGCTAAGTGGAAAGGCTCTTGAATGGTGGAAGCTGCCTGTAGCATATGAAGCGGATGTGGAAGCTCATATGGATGGATTCGAGGAAGTGAGATCTTGCCATGATGCGAGAAGGCAAAGCATGATTGAGTTGGGACTTTGCTATGATGTGATGAGGCAAGGCTTATGTTGAGATGGGACGGGTCATGATGACGTTCCAAGATGAGGGACTTTGCCATGATGTGATGAGGCAAGACATATGTTGTGATGGGACGGGTCACGAAGACGTTCCAAGCACGGGTCATGACGACGTGCAAAGTTATAACTCGGTGATGCGGTCCGGGTTGGGGTGGATAATGGTTAGCTTGAGAGGCGCTTGGGCTAGTATGGAAATAGTCGTCAAGGAGGATGACTAGGAGGCTGAGATCTCATCGTTGTTGAAGGTTCTAGCATACTCAAAGCAAGGGTACGTTGGAACGGGTCACGATGACGTTCCAGGCACGGGTCACGATGACGTGCTAGTACTCTGGGCTGATGCGTTCGGCTTAGGCACGGGTCACGATGACGTGCGGAGTTATGACTAGACCGGGGTTACCATTAGCCCTTGACAGGTGGTCATTCAATTAACGGTGGTATCCCAGCAATGATAACAGTGATAGCCAGAGTCATGGATGTTTGGTTGTATTATCATTCGGCCTCAAGAGTGGTGTTTTCTGGGTGCTTATCTGATCTTGGTTTAGGCCTTGGGGGTTTGTACTTGGAAAGCATCACCCTTGACTCGAGTGATTATTGCTTTACTTTAATTATCTGCTATGTTATGATTGCTTCTCCTTAGTGTGTGTCTGGGGCTATCACTGTGAGAAGAGGTGGAGTGGGATGGTTTGGTTCCTATTCCTTTTATTCCTTATGCTCTTTTGGTATGTTTGATAGTTAATTTACTGCTCACTAAGACTTTGTCTGACTCAAGGTTTTATGTCTCCTCTTATTACCTTGGGCTGTTCATCCATGTTGGGATGGGCAGACTAGGTAGCAGGTGGCAGGTGCTGTGCTTAGAGTTTCCCGCTGAAGATGACGAAGACGAGCAGGAGGCTTTGCATATTAGTTTTTCTTACTATATGTACTGGGTATCCGCTGCTGTATTTGGTTGAGTGATTTGTAGTGAGGCTTTCATGTTTGGATTTGTGTGGATGATTGTATAAAACTGCTATGTTGCTTATATGATGATGTTTTGTTCTATGGAGCTTCACTACATTATATTTCTCTATTGTATTTTATCCATGCGCTGTAAGTTGTACGATAGAGATTCCGCGATTTTATTTTACCCTGACTATCGTCCATGGCTGCCTTGCATACCTTTCAGCGCACTATTCCCTTGTTTTGGTGCGGGAGTCATGGGCGGTCGTCACAGATACCTTCGTTTCGACTTGTTATGGCTCCCGTAACTCTAAAGGAGCCAAGAGTTATGGCCCTCCGAAGAATCGATATCCACAGGGTGCAACATCTACGGTGCAAGGTGCAACATCCGTCCAAAATGACGAAACTGTGCCGTACGACCTTTAGAAATGAGTGCATGGATTTGAAACATTGCAGTCCCATGGTGCACCACTCTCCAACGATGGTAAATCATAGACCAGCCACGGGGATCCCGTTTTACAGAGAAAATCCACATGACGAAAAAACGAAGGGTAAAAAACTTCCTTGAACCGATTGAGGTTCGGATAGGATTTTTCGGGTATGGAACTAACCAGTGACGGCTGAAAGCGGTCACAGCTGTAGAACTCACAGATACCTTCGTTTTGACTGGTTATGGCTCCCGCAATTCTAAACGAGCCAAGAGTTATGGCCCTCCGAATAATCGATATCCACAGGGTGCAACATCTACGGTGCAAGGTGCAACATCCGTCCAAAATGACGAAACCGTGCCGTACGACCTTTAGAAATGGATGCATGGATTTGAAACGGTGCAGTACCATGGTGCACCACTCTACAGTGATGGTAAATCAATGACCAGCCACGGGGATCCCGTTTTACAGAAAAAATGCACATGACGAAAAAACGAAGGGTAAAAAACTTCCTTGACCCGATTGAGGTTCGGACGGGATTTTTTGGGTATGGAACTAACCAGTGACGGCTGAAAGCTGTCATGGCCGTAGAACTCACAGATACCTTCGTTTTGACTGGTTATGGCTCCCGTAACTCTAAACGAGCCAAGAGTTATGGCCCTCCGAAGAATCGATATCCACAGGGTGCAACATCTACGGTACATGGTGCAACATCCGTCCAAAATGACGAAACCATGCCGTACGACCTTTAGAAATGGATGCATGGATTTGAAACGGTGCAGTCCCATGGTGCACCACTCTCCAGCGATGGTAAATCATAGACCAGCCACGGGGATCCCGTTTTTACAGAAAAAATCCACGTAACGAAAAGAAGAAGGGTAAAAAACTTCCATGACCCGATTGAGGTTCGGATAGGCTTTTTTGGGTATGAAACTAACCAGTGACTGCTGAAAGCTGTCATAGCTGTAGAACTCACAGATACCTTCGTTTTGAATTGTTATGGCTCCCGTAACTCTAAAGGAGCCAAGAGTTATGGCCCTCCGAAGAATCGATATCCACAGGGTGCAACATCTACGGTGCAAGGTGCAACATCCGTCCAAAATGACGAAATAGTGTCGTACGACCTTTAGAAATGAGTGCATGGATTTGAAACATTGCAGTCCCATGGTGCACCACACTCCAGCGATGGTAAATCATAGACCAGCCACGGGAATCCCGTTTTACAGAAAAAATCCACGTGACGAAAAAACGAAGGGTAAAAAACTTCCATGACCCGATTGAGGTTCGGATAGGCTTTTTTGGGTATGAAAGTGACCAGTGACGGCTGAAAGCGGTCATAGCTGTAGAACTCACAGATACCTTCGTTTTGACTGGTTATGGCTCCCGTAACTCTAAAGGAGCCCAGAGTTATGGCCCTCCGAAGAATCGATATCCACAGGGTGCAACATCTACGGTGCAAGGTGCAACATCCGTCCAAAATGACGAAACCGTGCCGTACGACCTTTAGAAATGAGTGCATGGATTTGAAACATTGCAGTACCATGGTGCACCACTCTCCAGCGATGGTAAATCATAGACCAGCCACGGGGATCCCGTTTTACAGAAAAAATCCACGTGATGAAAAAACGAAGGGTAAAAAACTTCCTTGACCCGATTGAGGTTCGGATAGGATTTTTTGGGTATGAAACTAACCAGTAACGGCTAAAAGCTGTTATGGCTGTAGAACTCACAGATACCTTCGTTTTGACTGGTTATGGCTCCCGTAAATCTAAAGGAGCCAAGAGTTATGGCCCTCCGAAGAATCGATATCCACAGGGTGCAACATCTACCGTGCAAGGTGCAACATCCGTCCAAAATGACGAAACCGTGCCGTACGACCTTTAGAAATGAGTGCATGGATTTGAAACATTGCAGTCCCATGGTTCACCACTCTCCGGCGATGGTAAATCATAGACCAGCCACGGGGATCCCGTTTTACAGAAAAAATCCACGTGACGAAAAAACGAAGGGTAAAAAACTTCCATGACCCTATTGAGGTTCGGATAGGCTTTTTTGGGTATGAAAGTAACCAGTGACTGCTGAAAGCTGTCATAGCTATAGAACTCACAGATACCTTCGTTTTGACTGGTTATGGCTCCCGTAACTCTAAAGGAGCCAAGAGTTATGGCCCTCCGAAGAATCGATATCCACAGGGTGCAACATCTACGGTGCAAGGTGCAACATCCGTCCAAAATGACGAAACAGTGCCGTACGACCTTTAGAAATGAGTGCATGGATTTGAAACATTGCAGTCCCATGGTGCACCACTCTCCAACGATGGAAAATCATAGACCAGCCACGGGGATCCCGTTTTACAGAAAAAATCCACGTGACGAAAAAACGAAGGGAAAAAAACTTCCTTGAACCGATTGAGGTTCGGATAGGCTTTTTTGGGTATGAAACTAACCAATGACGGCTGAAAGCGGTCATAGCTGTAGAACACATAGATACCTTCGTTTTGACTAGTTATGGCTCCCGTAACTCAAAACGAGCCAAGAGTTATGGCCCTCCGAATAATCGATATCCACAGGATGCAACATCTACGGTGCAAGGTGCAACATCCGTCCAAAATGACGAAACCGTGCCGTACGACCTTTAGAAATGGATGCATGGATTTGAAACGGTGCAGTACCATGGTGCACCACTCTGCTGCGATGGTAAATCATTGACCAGCCACGGGGATCCCGTTTTACAGAAAAATCCACGTGACGAAAAAACGAAGGGTAAAAAACTTCCTTGACCCGATTGAGGTTCGGATAGGATTTTTTGGGTATAAAACTAACCAGTGACGTCTAAAAGCTGTCATAGCAGTTGAACTCATAGATACCTTCGTTTTGACTGGTTATGGCTCCCGTAAATCTAAAGGAGCCAAGAGTTATGGCCCTCCGAAGAATCGATATCCACAGGGTGCAACATCTACGGTGCAAGGTACAACATCCGTCCAAAATGACGAAGCAGTGCCGTACGACCTTTAGAAATGAGTGCATGGATTTGAAACATTGCAGTCCCATGGTGCACCACTCTCCAGCGATGGTAAATCATAGACAAGCCACGGGGATCCCGTTTTACAGAAAAAATCCACATGACGAAAAAACGAAGGGTAAAAAACTTCCTTGACCCAATTGAGGTTCGGATAGGATTTTTTGGGTATGAAACTAACCAGTGACGGCTGAAAGTGGTCATAGCTGTAGAACTCACAGATACCTTCGTTTTGACTGGTTATGGCTCCCGTAACTCTAAACGAGCCAAAAGTTATGGCCCTCCGAAGAATCGATATCCACAGGGTGCAACATCTGCGGTGCAAGGTGCAACATCCGTCCAAAATGACGAAACAGTGCCGTACGACCTTTAGAAATGAGTGCATGGATTTGAAACATTAAAGTACCATGGTGCACCACTCTCCAGTGATGGTAAATCATAGACCAGCCATGGGGATCCCGTTTTACAGAAAAAATCCACGTGACGAAAAAACGAAGGGTAAAAAACTTCCTTGACCCGATTGAGGTTCGGATAGGATTTTTTGGGTATGAAACTAACCAGTGATGGCTGAAAGCTGTCATAGCTGTAGAACTCACAGATACCTTCGTTTTGACTGGTTATGGCTCCCGTAACTCTAAACGAGCCAAGAGTTATGGCCCTCCGAAGAATCGATATCCACAGGGTGCAACATCTACGGAGCAAGGTGCAACATCCGTCCAAAATGACAAAACAGTGCCGTACGACCTTTAGAAATGAGTGCATGGATTTGAAACATTGCAGTACCATGGTGCACCACTCTCCAGCGATGGTAAATCATAGACCAGCCACGGGGATCCCGTTTTACAGAAAAAATCCACGTGACGAAAAAACGAAGGGTAAAAAACTTCCTTTACCCGATTGAGGTTCGGATAGGATTTTTTGGGTATGAAACTAACCAGTGACGGCTGAAAGCGGTCATAGCTGTAGAACTCACAGATACCTTCGTTTTGACTAGTTATGGCTCCCGTAACTCAAAACGAGCCAAGAGTTATGGCCCTCCGAATAATCGATATCCACAGGGTGCAACATCTACGGTGCAAGGTGCAACATCCGTCCAAAATGACGAAACCGTGCCGTACGACCTTTAGAAATGGATGCATGGATTTGAAACGGTGCAGTACCATGGTGCACCACTCTGTAGCGATGGTAAATCATTGACCAGCCACGGGGATCCCGTTTTACAGAAAAATCCACGTGACGAAAAAACGAAGGGTAAAAAACTTCCTTGACCTGATTGAGGTTCGGATAGGATTTTTTGGGTATAAAACTAGCCAGTGACGTCTAAAAGCTGTCATAGCAGTTTAACTCATAGATACCTTCGTTTTGACTGGTTGTGGCTCCCGTAACTCTAAAGGAGCCAAGAGTTATGGCCCTCCGAAGAATCGATATCCACAGGGTGCAACATCTACGGTGCAAGGTACAACATCCGTCCAAAATGACGAAGCAGTGTCGTACGACCTTTAGAAATGAGTGCATGGATTTGAAACATTGCAGTCCCATGGTGCACCACTCTCCAGCGATGGTAAATCATAGACCAGCCACGGGGATCCCGTTTTACAGAAAAAATCCACATGACGAAAAAACGAAGGGTAAAAAACTTCCTTGACCCAATTGAGGTTCGGATAGGATTTTTTGGGTATGAAACTAACCAGTGACGGCTGAAAGTGGTCATAGCTGTAGAACTCACAGATACCTTCGTTTTGACTGGTTATGGCTCCCTTAACTCTAAACGAGCCAAAAGTTATGGACCTCCGAAGAATCGATATCCACAGGGTGCAACATCTGCGGTGCAAGGTGCAACATCCGTCCAAAATGACGAAACAGTGCCGTACGACCTTTAGAAATGAGTGCATGGATTTGAAACATTGCAGTACCATGGTGCACCACTCTCCAGCGATGGTAAATCATAGACCAGCCACGGGGATTCCGTTTTACAGAAAAAATCCACGTGACGAAAAAACGAAGGGTAAAAAACTTCCTTGACCCGATTGAGGTTCGGATAGGATTTTTTGGGTATTAACCAGTGACGGCTGAAAGCTGTCATAGCTGTAGAACTCATAGATACCTTCGTTTTGACTGGTTATGGCTCCCGTAACTCTAAACGAGCCAAGAGTTATGGCCCTCCGAAGAATCGATATCCACAGGGTGCAACATCTACGGTGCAAGGTGCGACATCCGTCCAAAATGACGAAACAGTGCCGTACGACCTTTAGAAATGAGTGCAAGGATTTGAAACAGTGCAGTACCATGGTGCACCACTCTCCAGCGATGGTAAATCATTGTAACGATCCGTATTTTACGTGTCGATAAATCGTAGAATTTGCAGGTCGTTAGCGTTGTTTGTGTTGTTTCTAGCCTGAGTCGTTTAGAAGTTAACTCGAGTGAAGTGATGAGTCGTGACCGACTCATAAACATAGCCGAGTTAAGGCTTGAGTCGTAACCGACTCATGGGATGGACCGACCTAGTAGGAGTTAGCTTCATAAGATTGGTGACCGACTTAAGGATCTCCGGGTTAAGGATGAGTCGTGTACGAGTTACGACTCAGGGGGTTTGCCGAGTTAGGAGTTGGAGTGTTGGAACGAGTTATGGAGTTAACTCGTGACCGAGTTAAGTGTTGCCGAGTTAAGAAAGTGGCCGAGTCATAGGAGTTACGACTCAAGACTGGGACGAGTTAGTGTGTGGAGCGACTTAAGGGGATAAGCCGTAGGCGAGTCAAGGTGGTGACCGACTCATAGTGACCGACTTAGGAAAGACCGATTTAGGGCTTGGGTCGTGAGTCGTTTGACCGAGTTAGGGATAGGTTGAGTCGTTTGTGTCATAGTTAAGTCGTGACCGACTTATGTTGAGTCGGCTAGGACTTAGGTCGGCCATAAGGCTGTGTTGTTAGGTCGTTTGTAAATGAGTCGATAGGCACGACTTAACGATGAGTCGTAAGTCGTTAGGCAGTGCAGTTGAGTCGGCTGGGGTAGGTCGTATGACTGATGAGTCGTGAGTCGGCTAGGTGTTAAGGTGATGAGTGTTAGGTCATGAGCGCTTGTGTCGGTAGGTGTTGAGTCGGCCTGGGTTGTTGAGTCGTGTGAGGCTTGTGTTGAGTCGGCATGGGATGAGTCGGGGGCGACTCAGGAGTTGGGTCGGCGACGAGCTAAGGGCGACGACTCATGGTGGTTCCAGCCTATAAATAGAGGGGTTCGGCTCACTTTTTGGCACCGGATTTTGAAGCGACGAAGTGCTGCCATTTTGAAGACTTGTCTACAACATTTCTTCATCTTCTTTTCTCCATTCCAATCTAATTCTAACATCCATCCAAGATCGAAGATCGAGATCGAAGATCCAAGTGCCAGAGTTGAAGATTTTCATCCGTTCGAGTTAGAATTCGTCGATTTGAGCGAGATATTGCCGGATCAAACCTTGATCTCCGCTGTCCAGATCTGAAGCGTGTTGTTTTTGGAGTGTTTGGGTGATTTGGTGAGTGGTAGTTATCTCTCACGCGGATCCAAGGGAGTATATGGGATTGGTGGCTAGTTTATGTGTTTAAGATAGTGTTTTCTCGCATTTTCCTAAAGTCTGCATGTAGATCCATCATTTGTGAAGATGTTTACCGATGCAAGTTTATTTTCAAGTATTATAGACAAAACCCATGTTTTATATTTGATAGATCTATGCTAAAAACCTATGAATCATGCATGTTGGACCTTTGCTCGTTTATTTACGAAATTGCCATTATTATTGATATTGCTTATTAGATCTTGTTTGAATGCTTGATTGTTTGTATTGATGATTGATTTGGATTGTTTCAAGTTAGCTAATGGTTGATTTGGAACAAGATGGTTCGAGATGATTCAAAAGCTAAGTGGAAAGGCTCTTGAATGGTGGAAGCTGCCTGTAGCATATGAAGCGGATGTGGAAGCTCATATGGATGGATTCGAGGATGTGGGATCTTGCCATGATGCGAGAAGGCAAAGCATGATTGAGTTGGGACTTTGCTATGGTGCGATGAAGCGAAGTGTGATGTTGAGATGGGACGGGTCATGAGGACGTTCCAAGATGAGAGACTTTGCTATGATGTGATGAGGCAAGACATATGTTGTGATGGGACGGGTCACGAAGACGTTCCAAGCACGGGTCATGACGACGTGCAAAGTTATAACTCGGTGATGCGGTCCGGGTTGGGGTGGAAAATGGTTAGCTTGAGAGGCGCTTGAGCTAGTATGGAAATAGTCGTCGAGGAGGATGACTAGGAGGCTGAGATCTCATCGTTGTTGAAGGTTCTAGCATACTCAAAGCAAGGGTACGATGGAACGGGTCACGATGACGTTCCAGGCACGAGTCACGATGACGTGTTAGTACTCTGGGCTGATGCGTTCGGCTTAGGCACGGGTCACGATGACGTGCGGAGTTATGTCTAGACCGGGGTTACCATTAGCCCTTGACAGGTGGTCATTCAATTAACGGTGGTATCCCGGCAATGATAACAGTGATAGCCAGAGTCATGGATGTTTGGTTGTATTATCATTCGGCTTCAAGAGCGGTGTTTTCTGGGTGCTTATCTGATCTTGGTTTAGGCCTTGGGGGTTTGTATTTGGAAAACATCGTCCTTGACTCGAGTGGTAATTGCTTTACCTTAATTGTCTATATTGTTATGCTAGATTCTCCTTAGTGTGTGTCTGGGGGCTATCACTGTAAGATGAGGTGGAGTGGGATGGTTTGGTTCCTATTCCTTTTATTCCTTATGCTCTTTTGGTATGTTTGATTGTTAATTTACTGCTCACTAAGACTTTGTCTGACTCAAGGTTTTATGTCTCCTCTTATTACCTTGGGCTGTTCATCCATGTTGGGATGGGCAGACTAGGTAGCAGGTGGCAGGTGCTGTGCTTAGAGTGATCCGCTGATGATGACGAAGACGAGCAGGAGGCTATGCATATTATTTCTTTTATGTACTGGATATCCGCTGCTGTATTTGACTGAGTGTTATGTAGTGAGGTCTTGTTGTATGGATTTGTTGAGTTGATTGTATAAAACTACTGTGATGCTTATATGATGATATTTTTCTGTTATGAGGCTTCACTATATATATATTTCTCTATTGTATTTTATCCATGCGCTGTGAGTTACGATAGAGATTCTGCGATTTTATTTTACCCTGACTATCGTCCATGGCTGCCTGGCACACCTTTCAGCGCACTATCCTCTTGTTTTGGTGCGGGAGTCATGGGCGGTCGTCACATTTGGTATCAAAGCTTTGGTTAATCGATTTTAGCCAACGCTCGCTGACGTAACTACGTAAGAGAGACGTAATTGTATTTTGATGGGTGATTACTATATATAATATAGTAGCTTAGATGGATTTGGACTCCTTATGCAGTTGTTTCTTAAGGTGTTCTAATCATTCTTTTTACAGATATTAAGAATGAGTCGAAGTGAGAGACAAGCTGCGAGGGATAGTCGAGCTGCTAGGGAAGCTGTTGATTATGGAGCTATGTTTGAAGCTATGATGACTTCTATCATGAGGAGGGTACCAGCTTCCGGATCATCTGTGGATGTGGGAGTTCAAGTCCAAGCTCCGAGACCGGTGGATTTTGCCAAGCTTTGCAAGGATTATACTTCTCTTGGAGGAAAAGTTTTCTTGGGAACGGAGTCGACTATTGAGGTGCAGAGATGGATTGATGCATGTCGAAGGATTTTTGGTGATTTGGGAATTGATGATGCAACTAAGAGGAAGCTTGCATCGAGACAGCTTCAGGGAAGAGCTGCTGATTGGTGGAATTCTATCACCATAGATACACCAGAGGAAGAGATTACTTGGGAGCAATTCCAAGATAGATTTGAAGCCAAGTTCATCTCCACTGTTCAGAAGTCTGCTTTGTTCAAAAGGTTTGTGGAGCTCAAGCAAGGAGGGAGGCCTGTTCTTGAGTATATTTCTGAGTTCGAAGCTTTGTCTAAGTAAGCCAGATCATATATTGACTCTCCCTACCAGAAGAATGAAAAGTTTGTGACTGGTCTGGATGCTTATCTGGGAAGGCAGTTAGTGGATCATCTGGATGATCCATTTGAGAAGCTTGTGGAGAAAGCTTTGAGGCATGAGAGTTTGTTCCCTAAGGAAAGTTCTGTTGTTGCTGTAACCAGGGAAGGATCTAAACCACAGCAGAATGGTAATAAGAAGAGGAAGCAGCAACAGCAGAAAAGTAAGGATGGCCAGAAGAAGCCAAAGGGCGAAGTGACCTGCTATAACTGCCGACAGAAGGGTCATCTCTCCCGGGATTGTAAGAATCCAAAGGTGCAGTTGAAGTGCCACAACTGTGATAAGCTGGGACACATCAAGAAGGACTGTCCAGAGCCGAGGAAAGACAGGCAGGTTGTGCAAGCTTATGCTTTGGAAGCTGTGCCGTCATCTTCAAGAGTTCCTACTGCTGAAGAGAAGGGGAAGAGTGTGGTGGTTCAAGGTACTCTTTCCATTTGTGGTGTTCCAGTTAGAGTGTTGTTTGATACTGGAGCGTCGCATTCTTTTGTTTGTGATGATTTGGTAGGCCGGTTATGTTTGGAACCGGATATTGTTGATAGGCCATTGGTTGTGACTAATCCAGTTGGGGGTTCGTCATGTTTGTGTATGATATGCCGTGGTCTAGTTGTGTCGAGTCATGATTGCTCGTTTGTTTGTGATTGCTTTGTTCTGAACTTTGCGGGGTTCGGAATTATTTTGGGTATGGACTGGCTTAGGAAGTATGCGGCTAGGATTGACTGTGAGAGGCTGGAGGTGACAGTCGGGAATGTGGATGGGCGAAAGGTTGTGATACGATGTAAGCATGAAGAAGGCGTCTTCATGAGCTTCATGTATTCGCTGGTTGTTCCACGGGATGGACTGTCATCGGTGCCTATTGTGAATGGATTTGAGGATGTCTTTGACGAAGTCAAAGGGTTGCCGCCGCATAGGGAGATCGAGTTTCGTATCGATCTAGTTGAGGGAGCCAGACCTGTTGTGATGCCTCTTAGGCGGATGGCACCGAGGGAGCAGCAAGAGCTGAAGGTGCAAGTTGATGACCTTTTGCGGAAAGGATTCATTCGGAGAAGTGTGTCCGAATGGGGTGCGCCCGTTGTGTTCGCAACCAAAGCGGATGGATCGTTGAGGTTGTGTGTTGATTATCGTGAGCTGAATAAGGTGACTAAGAAGAACAAGTATCCATTGCCGAGAATAGATGACTTGTTTGACCAGCTTCACGAGGCTAAGGTGTTTTCTCAGATGGATTTGGCAACGGGATTTCACCAGTTGAGAGTGGCTAAGGATAGTTTGCCGAAGACTGCTTTCAGGACACCATCCGGGTTTTATGAGTGGCTGGTAATGCCGTTTGGATTGACTAACGCGCCAGCATATTTTGTGGATCTTATGAATAGAGTATTCAGAGATCAGTTGAATAAGTTCGTGCTTGTGTTTGTGGACGATATTTTGGTTTATTCCAGAACTGAGGAAGAGCACAAGACGCACTTGAGGATTGTTTTGGAAATACTAGGGAAACATCAGCTGAAGGCTAAGTTTTCGAAGTGTCACTTCTGGAAGAGTGAAGTGAGGTTCTTAGGCCATGTTATCTCTGGAAATGGAATAGCGGTTGATCCCGCTAAGGTGGCAGCGATCCAGGATTGGGTTAGACCTAAGAATGCATCTGATGTAAGAAGTTTTCTTGGATTAGCAGGATATTATCGTCGGTTTATCAAAGATTTTTCCAAGATAGCTACACCGTTAACAGGATTGATGAAGAAGAACCAAGTGTTCAGGTGGGATGATAAGTGTGAGCAAGCTTTCGTAATCCTGAAAGAGCGACTGACGAGTGCTCCTGTTTTGACTATCCCAAGTGGGAATGATGAGATGGTGGTTTATACCAATGCATGTGGCACTGGACTTGGAGCAGTGCTAATGCAGAAAGGTAAAGTTGTCGCGTATGCTAGTCGACAACTAAAGCCGCATGAAAGGAATTATCCGACTCATGATTTGGAGTTAGCGGCGATTGTGTTTGCTTTGAAGATGTGGAGACACTATCTATTGGGAGTTAGATTCGAGTTGTTTACAGATCATAAGTCGTTGAAGTATCTGTTCTCCCAAAAGGATTTGAATCTTCGACAGCAACGGTGGCTAGAGTTCCTAGCATCTTATGATTTTGGTATAGCCTATACTCCGGGAAAAGGTAACGCAGTGGCTGATGCGTTGAGTCGAAGACATGCAGGTTTGGGAGCCATGTTTTCGGAATGGAAGAGTCTCGAGTATTTGGCTGGGTTTGATTTCAGGCCTAGATGTGAATTGGAACCTGAGTTGTTGGCAAACTTATCGATAAGGCCTACTCTTGTAGAAAGGATTGGCGAGAGCCAAAAGAGAGATGATAAGCTTGTCAAGATTATTCGTGATTTGGAATCCGGATTGGACCCAGAGAAGGATAAGGGATTCGAGGTCGATCGAGAGGGTTGGCTTCGAAAGCAAGGACGATTGGTTGTTCCCGATATTGATGGATTGAGAGATGAAGTTCTGAGGGAAAGTCATCACTCAAAGTTGACGATTCATCCAGGTGGTAATAAGATGTATCGGGATATGAAGAGAACTTATTACTGGGAAGGTATGAAGAAAGATGTTGGAAATTTTATTTCCAAATGTATGAATTGCCAGTTAGTGAAAGCTGAGCAGAAGAAGCCCAGTGGATTACTTCAGCCATTAGAGGTTCCTACGTGGAAGTGGGAGCAAGTGTCGATGGATTTTATCGATGGTCTACCTAGAACAAGAGCGGGGAATGAAGGGATTTGGGTCATAGTAGATCGTTTGACCAAGAGTGCAAGGGTTATTCCTGTTCGATCGACTAGGACTGCATCGAAGTTGGCTGAGCTGTATGTGAAGTGGATAGTTCGTTTCCATGGTATTCCGAAGAGTATAGTGAGCGATCGAGACCCATTGTTCACTAGTAGATTTTGGAAGAGCTTCCAGGAAGTTTTGGGAACCAAGCTGTGTTTGAGTACAGCTTATCACCCTCAAACAGATGGTCAGACTGAGAGAGTCAACCGAGTTTTGGAAGATCTTCTTAGAGCATGTGTTTTGGACTTCGGTGGATCATGGGAAGATCACCTTCATTTGGTGGAGTTTGCTTATAATAACAGTTATCAGTCGAGTATTGGTATGGCACCATATGAGGCATTATATGGAAAACCGTGTAACTCTCCGACATGTTGGTTGGAAACTGGAGAAAAGCTGATGCTTGGGCCAGAGATGATTCGACAGACCTCGGATTGTATAGAGATCATTCAGCAAAGAATGAAGGCAGCCCAAGATCGTCAGAAGAGTTATGCCGATAATCGTCGAAAGGATTTGGAATTCGACGTGGGCGATATGGTTTTTGTGAAGATTTCTCCATTGAAGAATGTTATTAGATTCGGGAAGAAAGGAAAGTTAACTCCGAGATTTGTTGGACCATTCCCGATTATTGAGCGAATTGGAAAGCTCGCTTATAGATTGGAGTTACCGGAAAAGATGGCGGGTGTGCACAATGTTTTTCATGTGTCTTATCTACGGAAGTATGTGCATGACCCTACTACGGTGGTTTCTGCTGATAGCTGTGAAGACTTAGAGGTGGATCCCGTGATTACGAGACCTCGTAAGCCGCTTCGTATTGTTGAAACCGATACGAAACAGCTTAGGAGGAAGACGATTACGTTGCTCAAGGTACAATGGAGTGATGATGTTAACGACTGTATGTGGGAGGAGGAAGAGAGGATGAAGGCAGCTCATCCCGGACTCTTCGAGGTATGGCCCTAAAGTGTCGTGACATCTCATGAATTTGTAGCTTGTTCTAAGTCTTAGAATTCTGCATGCTAGGCTAGAATTGGATGCATGGTTTGTTGATTGCTATGGATGGTAGGCATGCGGAATAATTGTGATTGCTGTTGTTTGCTTGGAATTTCGGGGGCGAAATTCCTAAGGGGGAGAGAATGTAACGATCCGTATTTTACGTGTCGATAAATCGTAGAATTTGCAGGTCATTAGCGTTGTTTGTGTTGTTTCTAGCCTGAGTCGTTTAGAAGTTAACTCGAGTGAAGTGATGAGTCGTGACCGACTCATAAACATAGCCGAGTTAAGGCTTGAGTCGTAACCGACTCATGGGATGGACCGACCTAGTAGGAGTTAGCTTCATAAGATTGGTGACCGACTTAAGGATCTCCGGGTTAAGGATGAGTCGTGTACGAGTTACGACTCAGGGGGTTTGCCGAGTTAGGAGTTGGAGTGTTGGAACGAGTTATGGAGTTAACTCGTGACCGAGTTAAGTGTTGCCGAGTTAAGGAAGTGGCCGAGTCATAGGAGTTACGACTCAAGACTGGGACGAGTTAGTGTGTGGAGCGACTTAAGGGGATAAGCCGTAGGCGAGTCAAGGTGGTGACCGACTCATAGTGACCGACTTAGGAAAGACCGATTTAGGGCTTGGGTCGTGAGTCGTTTGACCGAGTTAGGGATAGGTTGAGTCGTTTGTGTCATAGTTAAGTCGTGACCGACTTATGTTGAGTCGGCTAGGACTTAGGTCGGCCATAAGGCTGTGTATTAGGTCGTTTGTAAATGAGTCGGTAGGCACGACTTAACGATGAGTCGTAAGTCGTTAGGCAGTGCAGTTGAGTCGGCTGGGGTAGGTCGTATGACTGATGAGTCGTGAGTCGGCTAGGTGTTAAGGTGATGAGTGTTAGGTCGTGAGCGCTTGTGTCGGTAGGTGTTGAGTCGGCCTGGGTTGTTGAGTCGTGTGAGGCTTGTGTTGAGTCGGCATGGGATGAGTCGGGGGCGACTCCGGAGTTGGGTCGGCGACGAGCTAAGGGCGACGACTCATGGTGGTTCCAGCCTATAAATAGAGGGGTTCGGCTCACTTTTTGGCACCGGATTTTGAAGCGACGAAGTGCTGCCATTTTGAAGACTTGTCTACAACATTTCTTCATCTTCTTTTCTCCATTCCAATCTAATTCTAACATCCATCCAAGATCGAAGATCGAGATCGAAGATCCAAGTGCCAGAGTTGAAGATTTTCATCCGTTCGAGTTAGAATTCGTCGATTTGAGCGAGATATTGCCGGATCAAACCTTGATCTCCGCTGTCCAGATCTGAAGCGCGTTGTTTTTGGAGTGTTTGGGTGATTTGGTGAGTGGTAGTTATCTCTCACGCGGATCCAAGGGAGTATATGGGATTGGTGGCTAGTTTATGTGTTTAAGATAGTGTTTTCTCGCATTTTCCTAAAGTCTGCATGTAGATCCATCATTTGTGAAGATGTTTACCTATGCAAGTTTATTTTCAAGTATTATAGACAAAACCCATGTTTTATATTTGATAGATCTATGCTAAAAACCTATGAATCATGCATGTTGGACCTTTGCTCGTTTATTTACGAAATTGCCATTATTATTGATATTGCTTATTAGATCTTGTTTGAATGCTTGATTGTTTGTATTGATGATTGATTTGGATTGTTTCAAGTTAGCTAATGGTTGATTTGGAACAAGATGGTTCGAGATGATTCAAAAGCTAAGTGGAAAGGCTCTTGAATGGTGGAAGCTGCCTGTAGCATATGAAGCGGATGTGGAAGCTCATATGGATGGATTCGAGGATGTGGGATCTTGCCATGATGCGAGAAGGCAAAGCATGATTGAGTTGGGACTTTGCTATGGTGCGATGAAGCGAAGTGTGATGTTGAGATGGGACGGGTCATGAGGACGTTCCAAGATGAGAGACTTTGCTATGATGTGATGAGGCAAGACATATGTTGTGATGGGACGGGTCACGAAGACGTTCCAAGCACGGGTCATGACGACGTGCAAAGTTATAACTCGGTGATGCGGTCCGGGTTGGGGTGGAAAATGGTTAGCTTGAGAGGCGCTTGAGCTAGTATCGAAATAGTCGTCGAGGAGGATGACTAGGAGGCTGAGATCTCATCGTTGTTGAAGGTTCTAGCATACTCAAAGCAAGGGTACGATGGAACGGGTCACGATGACGTTCCAGGCACGGGTCACGATGACGTGCTAGTACTCTGGGCTGATGCGTTCGGCTTGGGCACGGGTCACGATGACGTGCGGAGTTATGTCTAGACCGGGGTTACCATTAGCCCTTGACAGGTGGTCATTCAATTAACGGTGGTATCCCGGCAATGATAACAGTGATAGCCAGAGTCATGGATGTTTGGTTGTATTATCATTCGGCTTCAAGAGCGGTGTTTTCTGGGTGCTTATCTGATCTTGGTTTAGGCCTTGGGGGTTTGTATTTGGAAAACATCGTCCTTGACTCGAGTGGTTATTGCTTTACCTTAATTGTCTATATTGTTATGCTAGATTCTCCTTAGTGTGTGTCTGGGGGCTATCACTGTAAGATGAGGTGGAGTGGGATGGTTTGGTTCCTATTCCTTTTATTCCTTATGCTCTTTTGGTATGTTTGATTGTTAATTTACTGCTCACTAAGACTTTGTCTGACTCAAGGTTTTATGTCTCCTCTTATTACCTTGGGCTGTTCATCCATGTTGGGATGGGCAGACTAGGTGTAACGACCCGTATTTTTACGTGTCGATAGATCGTAGAATTTGCAGGTCGTTAGTGTTGTTTGAGATGTCTCTAGCTTGAGTTGTTTAGAAGTTAACTCGTGTGTTAAGTAATGAGTCGCGACCGACTCATAGAGGGCCGACTCATAGGATTGGTATTTAAGCCGTTAACGAGTCATGGGAGTTTGAGTCTTGAGTCGTAGATGACTCATAGGGGACCGACTCATAGAGGTAGCGACCTACAGGGATGGCCGAGTTAGTGAGTTGCCGAGTTAACTAGTGTCAGCGACTTAAGGGCTAGATCGTGTTCGAGTTAACAAGCTACGCGAGTTAGTATGTGACCGAGTCAAGAGGGGAACGACTCATGGTCTAGGCCGAGTCAGCGGGTTAAGGGTTAGCAAGATGAGTCGTGGCCGACTCATAGGGTCGATGGTCTAAGTCGTGACCAACTCATAAGCTTATAAGTTTAGACGAGTCATGGAATTGCCGACTCATAGTGACCGACTTAGGAAAGACCGAGTTAGGGATAGGTTGAGTCGTTAGGCAGCTTGGTGTTGAGTCGCTGAAGGGTTAAGTCGGCATGGTAATGAGTCGTGAACGACTCATGTTGAGTCGGCAAAGGCTGGTTGGGTCGTGTCTAGGATAAGTCGGCTGGTGGATGAGTCGTGAGTCGGCTAAGTTGATGAGTCGTATGCAGTTGAGTCGGCACCATAGTTGAGTCGTGTGTGTATATTGATGAGTCGTTAGGTCTTTGAGTCGGCAGGTTCTTGAGTCGGCAAGGCTAGGTCGTGGACGACTCATGTTAGGTCGGCGGCGACTCAAGGGGGCGACGACTCATGGGGGATCCAGCCTATAAATAGAGGGGTTCGGCTCACTTTTTGGCACCGGTTTTTGAAGCGACGAAGTGCTGCCATTTTGAAGACTTGTCTACAACATTTCTTCATCTTCTTTTCTCCATTCCAATCTAATTCTAACATCCATCCAAGATCGAAGATCGAGATCGAAGATCCAAGTGCCAAAGTTGAAGATCTTCATCCGTTCGAGCTAGAATTCATCGATTTGAGCGAGATATCGCCGGATCAAGCCTTGATCTCCGCTGTCCAGATCTGAAGTGGGTTGTATTTGAAGTGTTTGGGTGATTTGGTGAGTGGTAGTTATCTCTCACGCGGATCCAAGGGAGTATATGGGATTGGTGGCTAGTTTATGTGTTTAAGATAGCATTTTCTCGCATTTTCCTAAAGTCTGCATGTAGATCCATCATTTTTGAATATGTTTACTTATGCAAGTTTATTTAACAAGTGTTAGAGACAAAACCCATGTTTTATATTTGATAGATCTATGCTAAAAACCTATGAATCATGCATGTTGGACTTTTGCTCGTTTATTTACGAAATTGCCATTATACTTGATATTGCTTGTTAGATCTTGTTTGAATGCTTGATTGGTTGTATTAATGGTGGATTGTGTGAATGTATGATAGATTTGATTGCTCCAAGTTAGCTTGTAGTTGATTTGGAACAAGATGGTTCGAGACGATTCAAAAGCTAAGTGGAAAGGCTCTTGAATGGTGGAAGCTGCCTGTAGCATATGAAGCGGATGTGGAAGCTCATATGGATGGATTCGAGGATGTTGGATCTTGCCATGATGCGAGGAAGCAAAGCATGAGATCGAGATGGAACTTTGCTATGGTGCGATGAAGCGAAGTGTGATGTTAAGATGGGACGGGTCATGAGGACGTTCCAAGATGAGAGACTTTGCTATGATGCGATGAGGTAAGACATGTGTTGTGATGGGACGGGTCACGAAGACGTTCCAAGCACGGGTCATGATGACGTGCAAAGTTATAACTCGGTGATGCGGTCCGGGTTGGGGTGGATAATGGTTAGCTTGAGAGGCGCTTGAGCTAGTATGGAAATAGTCGTCGAGGAGGATGACTAGGAGGCTAAGATCTCATCGTTGTTGAAGGTTCTAGCATACTCAAAGCAAGGGTACGTTGGAACGGGTCACGATGACGTTCCAGGCACGGGTCACGATGACGTGCTAGTACTCTGGGCTGATGCGTTCGGCTTAGGCACGGGTCACGATGACGTGCGGAGTTATGTCTAGACCGGGGTTACCATTAGCCCTTGACAGGTGGTCATTCAATTAACGGTGAAATCAAGGCAATGATAACAGTGATAGCCAGAGTCATGGATGTTTGGTTGTATCATCATTTGGTCTCAAGAGCGGTGTTTTCTGGGTGCTTATCTGATCTTGTTTTAGGCCTTGGGGGTTTGTATTTGGAAAACATCGTCCTTGACTCGAGTGATTATTGCTTTACTTTAATTACTTGCTATGTTATGCTTGTTTCTCCTTAGTGTGTGTCTGGTGGCTATCACTGTAGAAAGAGGTGGAGTGGGATGGTTTGGTTCCTATTCCTTTTATCCCTTATGCTCTTTTGGTATGTTTGATAGTTAATTTACTGCTCACTAAGACTTTGTCTGACTCAAGGTTTTATGTCTCCTCTTATTACCTTGGGCTGTTCATCCATGTTGGGATGGGCAGACTAGGTAGCAGGTGGCAGGTGCTGTTCTTGGATCTCTACGTTGATGATGACGAAGACGAGCAGGAGGCTTTGCATATTATTTCTTATATGTACTGGGTATCCGCTGCTGTATTTGATTGAGTGTTATGTAGTGAGGTCTTGTTGTATGGATTTGTTGAGATGATTGTATAAAACTATTGTGATGCTTATATGATGATTTTCTGTTATGAGACTTCACTATATTATTTCTCTATTGTATTTTATCCATGCGCTGTGAGTTACGATAGAGATTCTGCGATTTTATTTTACCCTGACTATCGTCCATGGCTGCCTTGCACACCTTTCAGCGCACTTTTTCCTTGATTTGGTGCGGGAGTCATGGGCGGTCGTCACATTTGGTATCAGAGCTTTGGTTAATCGATTTTAGCCAACGCTCGCTGACGTAACTACGTAAGAGAGACGTAATTGTATTTTGATGGGTGATTACTATATATAATATAGTAGCTTAGATGGATTTGAACTCCTTATGCAGTTGTTTCTTAAGGTGTTCTAATCATTCTTTTTACAGATATTAAGAATGAGTCGAAGTGAGAGACAAGCTGCGAGGGATAGTCGAGCTGCTAGGGAAGCTGTTGATTATGGAGCTATGTTTGAAGCTATGATGACTTCTATCATGAGAAGGGTACCAGCTTCAGGATCTTCTGTGGATGTGGGAGTTCAAGTCCAAGCTCCGAGACCGGTGGATTTTGCCAAGATTTGCAAGGATTATACTTCTCTCGGGGGAAAAGCTTTCTTGGGGACAGAGTCGACTATTGAGGTGCAGAGATGGATTGATGTATGTCGAAGGATTTTTGGTGATTTGGGAATTGATGATGCAACTAAGAGGAAGCTTGCATCGAGACAGCTTCAGGGAAGAGCTGTTGATTGGTGGAATTCTATCACTATCGATACACCAGAAGAAGAGATTACTTGGGAGCAATTCCAAGTTAGATTTGAGGCCAAGTTCATCTCCACTGTTCAGAAGTCTGCTTTGTTCAAGAGGTTTGTAGAGCTCAAGCAAGCAGGGAGGCCTGTTCTTGAGTATATTTCTGAGTTTGAAGCTTTGTCTAAGTATGCCAGATCATATATTGATTCTCCCTACCAGAAGAATGAAAAGTTTGTGACTGGTCTGGATGCTTATCTGGGAAGGCAATTAGTGGATCATCTGGACGATCCATTTGAGAAGCTTGTGGAGAAAGCTTTGAGGCATGAGAGTTTGTTCCCTAAGGAAAGTTCTGTTGTTGCTGTAACCAGGGAAGGATCTAAACCACAGCAGAATGGTAATAAGAAGAGGAAGCAGCAACAGCAGAAAAGTAAGGATGGCCAGAAGAAGCCAAAGGGCGAAGTGACCTGCTATAACTGCCGACAGAAGGGTCATCTCTCCCGGGATTGTAAGAATCCAAAGGTGCAGTTGAAGTGCCACAACTGTGATAAGCTGGGACACATCAAGAAGGATTGTCCAGAGCCGAGGAAAGATAGGCAGGTTGTGCAAGCCTATGCGTTGGAAGCTGTGCCGTCGTCTTCAAGAGTTCCTACTGCTGAAGAGAAGGGGAAGAGTGTGGTGGTTCAAGGTACTCTTTCTATTTGTGGTGTTCCAGTTAGAGTGTTGTTTGATACTGGAGCGTCGCATTCTTTTGTTTGTGATGATTTGGTAGGCCGGTTATGTTTGGAACCGGATATTGTTGATAGGCCATTGGTTGTGACTAATCCAGTTGGGGGTTCGTCATGTTTGTGTATGATATGCCGTGGTCTAGTTGTGTCGAGTCATGATTGCTCGTTTGTTTGTGATTGCTTTGTTCTGAACTTTGCGGGGTTCGGAATTATTTTGGGTATGGACTGGCTTAGGATGTATGCGGCTAGGATTGATTGTGAGAGGCTGGAGGTGACAGTCGGGAATGTGGAGGGGCGAAAGGTTGTGATACGATGTAAGCATGAAGAAGGCGTCTTCATGAGCTTCATGTATTCGCTGGTTGTTCCACGGGATGGAGTGTCATCGGTGCCTATTGTGAATGGATTTGAGGATGTCTTTGACGAAGTCAAAGGGTTGCCGCCGCATAGGGAGATCGAGTTTCGTATCGATCTAGTTGAGGGAGCCAGACCTGTTGTGATGCCTCTTAGGCGGATGGCACCGAGGGAGCAGCAGGAGCTGAAGGTGCAAGTTGATGACCTTTTGCGGAAAGGATTCATTCGGAGAAGTGTGTCCGAATGGGGTGCGCCCGTTGTGTTCGCAACCAA
The DNA here is from genome assembly GCA_030765085.1 of Allium cepa. NCBI lineage: Eukaryota > Viridiplantae > Streptophyta > Magnoliopsida > Asparagales > Amaryllidaceae > Allium > Allium cepa. The sequence continues at coordinate 25,870,890 of CM060943.1, read as the reverse complement.
AGCGGATGGATCGTTGAGGTTGTGTGTGGATTATCGTGAGCTGAATAAGGTGACTAGGAAGAACAAGTATCCATTGCCGAGAATAGATGACTTGTTTGATCAGCTTCACGAGGCTAAGGTGTTTTCTCAGATGGATTTAGCAACGGGATTTCACCAGTTGAGAGTGGCGAAGGATAGTGTGCCGAAGACTGCTTTCAGGACACCATCCGGGTATTATGAGTGGCTGGTTATGCCGTTTGGATTGACGAACGCGCCAGCATATTTTGTGGATCTTATGAATAGAGTATTCAGAGATCAGTTGAACAAGTTCGTGCTTGTGTTCGTGGATGATATTTTGGTTTATTCCAGAACTGAAGAAGAGCACAAGACGCACTTGAGGATTGTTTTGGAAATACTACGGAAACATCAGCTGAAGGCTAAGTTTTCGAAGTGCCACTTCTGGAAGAGGGAAGTGAGGTTCTTAGGCCATGTTATCTCTGGAAATGGAATAGCGGTTGACCCCGCTAAGGTGGCAGCGATCCAAGATTGGGTTAGACCTAAGAATGCATCTGAAGTAAGAAGTTTTCTTGGATTAGCAGGATATTATCGTCGGTTTATCAAAGACTTTTCCAAGATAGCTGCACCGTTGACAGGATTGACGAAGAAGAACCAAGTGTTCAGATGGGATGATAAGTGTGAGCAAGCTTTCGTAATCCTGAAAGAGCGACTGACGAGTGCTCCTGTTTTGACTATTCCAAGTGGGAATGATGAGATGGTGGTTTACACCGATGCATGTGGCACTGGACTTGGAGCAGTGCTAATGCAGAAGGATAAAGTTGTTGCGTATGCTAGTCGACAATTGAAGCCGCATGAAAGGAATTATCCGACTCATGATCTGGAGTTAGCGGCGATTGTGTTTGCTTTGAAGATGTGGAGACATTATCTATTGGGAGTTAGATTTGAGTTGTTCACAGATCATAAGTCGTTGAAGTATCTGTTCTCCCAAAAGGATTTGAATCTTCGACAGCAACGGTGGCTGGAATTTCTAGCATCTTATGATTTTGGTATAGCCTATACTCCGGGGAAAGGTAACGCAGTAGCAGATGCGTTAAGTCGAAGACATGCAGGGTTGGGAGCCATGTTTTCGGAATGGAAGAGTCTTGAGTATTTGGCTGAGTTTGACTTCAGGCCTAGATGTGAGTTGGAACCTGAGATGTTGGCAAACTTATCGATAAGGCCTACTCTTGTAGAAAGGATTGGTGAGAGCCAAAAGAGAGATGATAAGCTTGTCAAGATTTTTCGTAACTTGGAATCTGGATTGGAACCAGAGAAGGATAAAGGATTCGAGGTCGATCGAGAGGGTTGGCTTCGAAAGCAAGGACGATTGGTTGTTCCCGATATAGATGGATTGAGAGATGAAGTTCTGAGGGAAAGTCATCACTCGAAGTTGACGATTCATCCAGGTGGTAATAAGATGTATCGGGATATGAAGAGGGCTTACTACTGGGAAGGTATGAAGAAGGATATTGGAAATTTTATTTCCAAGTGTATGAATTGCTAGTTGGTGAAAGCTGAGCAGAAGAAGCCCAGTGGATTACTTCAGCCATTAGAGGTTCCTACGTGGAAGTGGGAGAAAGTGTCGATGGATTTTATCGATGGTCTACCTAGAACAAGAGCAGGGAATGAAGGGATTTGGGTCATAGTAGATCGTTTGACCAAGAGTGCAAGGTTCATTCCTGTTCGATCGACTAGGACTGCATCGAGGTTGGCTGAGTTGTATGTGAAGTGGATTGTTCGATTCCATGGTGTTCCGAAGAGTATAGTGAGCGATCGAGACCCATTGTTCACTAGTAGATTTTGGAAGAGCTTCCAGGAAGTTTTGGGAACCGAGTTGTGTTTGAGTACAGCTTATCACCCTCAAACGGATGGTCAGACTGAGAGAGTCAGCCGAGTTTTGGAAGATCTTCTTAGAGCATGTGTTTTGGACTTCGGAGGATCATGGGAAGATCACCTTCATTTGGTGGAGTTTGCCTATAATAACAGTTATCAGTCGAGTATTGGTATGGCACCGTATGAGGCATTATATGGAAGACCGTGTAACTCTCCGACATGTTGGATAGAAACTGGAGAAAAGCTGATACTTGGGCCAGAGATGATTCGACAGACTTCGGATTGTATAGAGATCATTCGGCAACGAATGAAGGCAGCCCAAGATCGTCAGAAAAGTTATGCAGATAATCGTCGAAAGGATTTGGAATTCGACGTGGGTGATATGGTTTTTGTGAAGATTTCTCCATTAAAGAATGTTATTAGATTCGGGAAGAAAGGAAAGTTGACTCCGAGATTTGTTGGACCATTCCCGATTATCGAGCGAATTGGAAAGCTTGCTTATAGATTGGAGTTACCGGAAAAGATGGCGGGTGTGCACAATGTTTTTCATATATCTTATCTACGGAAGTATGTGCATGACCCTACTACGGTGGTTTCTGCTGATAGCTGTGAAGACTTAGAGGTTGACCCCGTGGTTACGAGACCTCGTAAGCCGCTTCGTATTGTTGAAACCGATACGAAACAGCTTAGGAGGAAGACGATTACGTTGCTCAAGGTACAATGGAGTGATGATGTTAACGACTGTACGTGGGAGGAGGAAGAGAGGATGAAGGCAGCTCATCCCGGACTCTTCGAGGTATGGCCCTAAAGTGTCGTGACATCTCATGAATTTGTAACTTGTTCTAAGTCTTAGAATTCTGCATGCTAGGTTAGAATTGGATGCATGGTTTGTTGATTGCTATGGATGATAGGCATGCGGAATAATTGTGATTGCTGTTGTTTGCTTGGAATTTCGGGGGCGAAATTCCTAAGGGGGAGAGAATGTAACGACCCGTATTTTTACGTGTCGATAGATCGTAGAATTTGCAGGTCGTTAGTGTTGTTTGTGATGTCTCTAGCTTGAGTCGTTTAGAAGTTAACTCGTGTGTTAAGTAATGAGTCGCGACCGACTCATAGAGGGCCGACTCATAGGATTGGTATTTAAGCCGTTAACGAGTCATGGGAGTTTGAGTCTTGAGTCGTAGACGACTCATAGGTGACCGACTCATAGAGGTAGCGACCTACAGGGATGGCCGAGTTAGTGAGTTGCCGAGTTAACTAGTGTCAGCGACTTAAGGGCTAGATCGTGTTCGAGTTAACAAGCTACACGAGTTAGTATGTGACCGAGTCAAGAGGGGAACGACTCATGGTCTAGGCCGAGTCAGCGGGTTAAGGGTTAGCAAGATGAGTCGTGGCCGACTCATAGGGTCGATGGTCTAAGTCGTGACCGACTCATAAGCTTATAAGTTTAGACGAGTCATGGAATTGCCGACTCATAGTGACCGACTTTGGAAAGACCGAGTTAGGGATAGGTTGAGTCGTTAGGCAGCTTGGTGTTGAGTCGCTGAAGGGTTAAGTCGGCATGGTAATGAGTCGTGAACGAATCATGTTGAGTCGGCAAAGGCTGGTTGGGTCGTGTCTAGGATAAGTCGGCTGGTGGATGAGTCGTGAGTCGGCTAAGTTGATGAGTCGTATGCAGTTGAGTCGGCACCATAGTTGAGTCGTGTGTGTATATTGATGAGTCGTTAGGTCTTTGAGTCGGCAGGTTCTTGAGTCGGCAAGGCTAGGTCGTGGACGACTCATGTTAGGTCGGCGGCGACTCAAGGGGGCGACGACTCATGGGGGATCCAGCCTATAAATAGAGGGGTTCGGCTCACTTTTTGGCACCGGTTTTTGAAGCGACGAAGTGCTGCCATTTTGAAGACTTGTCTACAACATTTCTTCATCTTCTTTTCTCCATTCCAATCTAATTCTAACATCCATCCAAGATCGAAGATCGAGATCGAAGATCCAAGTGCCAAAGTTGAAGATCTTCATCCGTTCGAGCTAGAATTCATCGATTTGAGCGAGATATCGCCGGATCAAGCCTTGATCTCCGCTGTCCAGATCTGAAGTGGGTTGTACTTGAAGTGTTTGGGTGATTTTGTGAGTGGTAGTTATCTCTCACGCGGATCCAAGGGAGTATATGGGATTGGTGGCTAGTTTATGTGTTTAAGATAGCATTTTCTCGCATTTTCCTAAAGTCTGCATGTAGATCCATCATTTTTGAATATGTTTACTTATGCAAGTTTATTTAACAAGTGTTAGAGACAAAACCCATGTTTTATATTTGATAGATCTATGCTAAAAACCTATGAATCATGCATGTTGGACTTTTGCTCGTTTATTTACGAAATTGCCATTATACTTGATATTGCTTGTTAGATCTTGTTTGAATGCTTGATTGGTTGTATTAATGGTGGATTGTGTGAATGTATGATAGATTTGATTGCTCCAAGTTAGCTTGTAGTTGATTTGGAACAAGATGGTTCGAGACGATTCAAAAGCTAAGTGGAAAGGCTCTTGAATGGTGGAAGCTGCCTGTAGCATATGAAGCGGATGTGGAAGCTCATATGGATGGATTCGAGGATGTGGGATCTTGCCATGATGCGAGGAAGCAAAGCATGAGATCGAGATGGAACTTTGCTATGGTGCGATGATGCGAAGTGTGATGTTAAGATGGGACGGGTCATGAGGACATTCCAAGATGAGAGACTTTGCTATGATGCGATGAGGCAAGGCATGTGTTGTGATGGGACGGGTCACGAAGACGTTCCAAGCACGGGTCATGATGACGTGCAAAGTTATAACTCGGTGATGCGGTCCGGGTTGGGGTGGATAATGGTTAGCTTGAGAGGCGCTTGAGCTAGTATGGAAATAGTCGTCGAGGAGGATGACTAGGAGGCTAAGATCTCATCGTTGTTGAAGGTTCTAGCATACTCAAAGCAAGGGTACGTTGGAACGGGTCACGATGACGTTCCAGGCACGGGTCACGATGACGTGCTAGTACTCTGGGCTGATGCGTTCGGCTTAGGCACGGGTCACGATGACGTGCGGAGTTATGTCTAGATCGGGGTTACCATTAGCCCTTGACAGGTGGTCATTCAATTAACGGTGAAATCAAGGCAATGATAACAGTGATAGCCAGAGTCATGGATGTTTGGTTGTATCATCATTCGGTCTCAAGAGCGGTGTTTTCTGGGTGCTTATCTGATCTTGGTTTAGGCCTTGGGGGTTTGTATTTGGAAAACATCGTCCTTGACTCGAGTGATTATTGCTTTACTTTAATTACTTGCTATGTTATGCTTGTTTCTCCTTAGTGTGTGTCTGGGGGCTATCACTGTAGAAAGAGGTGGAGTGGGATGGTTTGGTTCCTATTCCTTTTATCCCTTATGCTCTTTTGGTATGTTTGATAGTTAATTTACTGCTCACTAAGACTTTGTCTGACTCAAGGTTTTATGTCTCCTCTTATTACCTTGGGCTGTTCATCCATGTTGGGATGGGCAGACTAGGTAGCAGGTGGCAGGTGCTGTTCTTGGATCTCTACGTTGATGATGACGAAGACGAGCAGGAGGCTTTGCATATTATTTCTTATATGTACTGGGTATCCGCTGCTGTATTTGATTGAGTGTTATGTAGTGAGGTCTTGTTGTATGGATTTGTTGAGATGATTGTATAAAACTATTGTGATGCTTATATGATGATTTTCTGTTATGAGACTTCACTATATTATTTCTCTATTGTATTTTATCCATGCGCTGTGAGTTACGATAGAGATTCTGCGATTTTATTTTACCCCGACTATCGTCCATGGCTGCCTTGCACACCTTTCAGCGCACTTTTTCCTTGATTTGGTGCGGGAGTCATGGGCGGTCGTCACACTAGGTAGCAGGTGGCAGGTGCTGTGCTTAGAGTGATCCGCTGATGATGACGAAGACGAGCAGGAGGCTATGCATATTATTTCTTTTATGTACTGGATATCCGCTGCTGTATTTGACTGAGTGTTATGTAGTGAGGTCTTGTTGTATGGATTTGTTGAGTTGATTGTATAAAACTACTGTGATGCTTATATGATGATATTTTTCTGTTATGAGGCTTCACTATATATATATTTCTCTATTGTATTTTATCCATGCGCTGTGAGTTACGATAGAGATTCTGCGATTTCATTTTACCCTGACTATCGTCCATGGCTGCCTGGCACACCTTTCAGCGCACTATCCTCTTGTTTTGGTGCGGGAGTCATGGGCGGTCGTCACAATCATAGACCAGCCACGGGGATCCCGTTTTACAGAAAAAATCCACGTGACGAAAAAACGAAGGGTAAAAAACTTCCTTGACACGATTGAGGTTCGGATAGGATTTTTTGGGTATGAAACTAACCAGTGACGGCTGAAAGCCGTCATAGCTGTAGAACTCACAGATACCTTCGTTTTGACTGGTTATGGCTCCCGTAACTCTAAACGAGCCAAGAGTTATGGCCCTCCGAAGAATCGATATCCACAGGGTGCAACATCTACGGTGCAAAGTGCAACATCCGTCCAAAATGACAAAACAGTGCCGTACGGCACTTAGAAATGAGTGCAAGGATTTGAAACATTGCAGTCCCATGGTGCACCACTCTCCAGCCATGGTAAATCATAGACCAGCCAAGGGGATCCCGTTTTACAGAAAAAATCCACGTGACGAAAAAACGAAGGGTAAAAAACTTCCTTGACCCGATTGAGGTTTGGATAGGATTTTTTGGGTATGAAACTAACCAGTGACGGCTGAAAGCTGTCACAGTTGTAGAGATCACAGATACCTTCGGTTTGACTGGTTATTGCTCCCGTAACTCTAAACGATCCAAGAGTTATGGCCCACCGAAGAATCGATATCCACAGGGTGCAACATCTACGGTGCAAGGTGCAACATCCGTCCAAAATGACGAAACAGTGCCGTACGACCTTTAGAAATGAGTGCATGGATTTGAAACATTGCAGTACCATGGTGCACCACTCTCCAGTGATGGTAAATCATAGACCAGCCACGGGGATCCCGTTTTACAAAAAAAATCCACGTGACGAAAAAACGAAGGGTAAAAAACTTCCTTGACCCGACTGAGGTTCGGATAGGATTTTTTGGGTATGAAACTAACATGTGACGGCTGAAAGCTGTCATAGCTGTAGAACTCACAGATACCTTCGTTTTGACTACTTATGGCTCCCGTAACTCTAAACGAGCCAAGAGTTATGGCCCTCCGAAGAATCGATATCCACAGGGTGCAACATCTACGGTGCAAGGTGCAACATCCGTCCAAAATGACGAAACAGTGCCGTACGACCTTTAGAAATGAGTGCATGGATTTGAAACATTGCAGTACCATGGTGCACCACTCTCCAGCGATGGTAAATCATAGACCAGCCATGGGGATCCCGTTTTACAGAAAAAATCCACGTGACGAAAAAACGAAGGGTAAAAAACTTCCTTGACACGATTGAGGTTCGGAAAGGATTTTTTGGGTATGACACTAACCAGTGACGGCTGAAAGCCGTCATAGCTGTAGAACTCACAGATACCTTCGTTTTGACTGGTTATGGCTCCCGTAACTCTAAACGAGCCAAGAGTTATGGCCCTCCGAAGAATCGATATCCACAGGGTGCAACATCTACGGTGCAAAGTGCAACATCCGTCCAAAATGACAAAACAGTGCCGTACGGCACTTAGAAATGAGTGCAAGGATTTGAAACATTGCAGTCCCATGGTGCACCACTCTCCAGCCATGGTAAATCATAGACCAGCCATGGGGATCCCGTTTTACAGAAAAAATCCACGTGACGAAAAAACGAAGGGTAAAAAACTTCCTTGACCCGATTGAGGTTCGGATAGGATTTTTTGGGTATGACACTAACCAGTGACGGCTGAAAGCCGTCATAGCTGTAGAACTCACAGATACCTTCGTTTTGACTGGTTATGGCTCCCGTAACTCTAAACGAGCCTAGAGTTATGGCCCTCCGAAGAATCGATATCCACAGGGTGCAACGTCTACGGTGCAAGGTGCAACATCCGTCCAAAATGACGAAACAGTGCCGTACGACCTTTAGAAATGAGTGCATGGATTTGAAACATTGCAGTACCATGGTGCACCACTCTCCAGCGATGGTAATTCATAGACCAGCCACGGTGATCCCGTTTTACAGAAAAATCCACGTGACGAAAAAACGAAGGGTAAAAAACTTCCTTGACCCGATTGAGGTTCGGATAGGATTTTTTGGGTATGAAACTAACCAGTGACGGCTGAAAGCTATCATAGCTGTAGAACTCACAGATACCTTCGTTTTGACTTGTTATGGCTCCCGTAACTCTAAACGAGCCAAGAGTTATGGCCCTCTGGAGAATCGATATCCACAGGGTGCAACATCTACGGTGCAAGGTGCAACATCCATCCAAAATGACGAAACAGTGCCGTACGACCTTTAGAAATGAGTGCATGGATTTAAAACATTGCAGTACCATGGTGCACCACTCTCTAGCGATGGTAAATCATAGACCATCCACGGGGATCCCGTTGTACAGAAAAAATCCACGTGACGAAAAAACGAAGGGTAAAAAACTTCCTTGACCCGATTGAGGTTCGGATAGGATTTTTTGCGTATGACACTAACCAGTGACGACTGAAAGCCGTCACAACTGTAGAACTCACAGATACCTTCGATTTGACTGGTTATGGCTCCCGTAAATCTAAACGAGCCAAGAGTTATGGCCCTCCGAAGAATCGATATCCACAGGGTGCAACATCTACGGTGCAAGGTGCAACATCCGTCCAAAATGACGAAACAATGTCGTACGACCTTTACAAATGAGTGCATGGATTTGAAACATTGCAGTACCATGGTGCACCACTCTCCAGCGATGGTAAATCATAGACCAGCCACGGTGATCCCGTTTTACAGAAAAAATCTACGTGACGAAAAAACGAAGGGTAAAAAACTTCCTTGACCCGATTGATGTTCGGATAGGATTTTTTGGGTATGAAACGAACCAGTGACGGCTGAAAGCCGTCATAGCTGTAGAACTCACAGATACCTTCGTTTTGACTGTTTATGGCTCCCGTAACTCTAAACGAGCCAAGAGTTATGGCCCTCCGAAGAATCAATATCCACAGGGTGCAACATCTACGGTGCAAGGTGCAACATCCGTCCAAAATGACGAAACAGTGCCGTACGACCTTTAGAAATGAGTGCATGGATTTGAAACATTGCAGTACCATGGTGCACCACTCTCCAGCGATGGTAAATCATAGAACAGCCACGGCGATCCTGTTTTACAGAAAAAAATCCACGTGACGAAAAAACGAAGGGTAAAAAACTTCCGTAACTTTCATAGCTGTAGAACTCACAGATACCTTCGTTTTGACTGTTTATGGCTCCTGTAACTCTAAACGAGCCAAGAGTTTTGGCCCTCCGAAGAATCGATATCCACAGGGTGCAACATCTACGGTGCAAGGTGCAACATCCGTCCAAAATGACGAAACAGTGTCGTACGACCTTTAGAAATGAGTGCATGGATTTGAAACATTTCAGTACCATGGTGCACCACTCTCCAGCGATGGTAAATCATAGACCAGCCACGGGGATCCCGTTTTACAGAAAAAATCCACGTGACGAAAAAACGAAGGGTAAAAAACTTCCTTGACCCGATTGAGGTTCGGATAGGATTTTTTGGGTATGAAACTAACCAGTGACGGCTGAAAGCTGTCATAGCTGTAGAACTCATAGATACCTTCGTTTTGACTATTTATGGCTCCAGTAACTCTAAACGAGCCAAGAGTTATGGCCCTCCGAAGAATCGATATCCACATGGTGCAACATCTATGGTGCAAGGTGCAACATCCGTCCAAAATGACGAAACAGTGCCGTACGACCTTTAGAAATGAGTGCATGGATTTGAAACATTGCAGTACCATGGTGCACCACTCTCCAGCGATGGTAAATCATAGACCAGCCACGGGGATCCCGTTTTACAGAAAAAATCCACGTGACGAAAAAACGAGGGGTAAAAACTTCCTTGACACGATTGAGGTTCGGATAGGATTTTTTGGGTATGAAACTAACCAGTGACGGCTGAAAGCTGTCATAGCTGTAGAACTCACAGATACCTTCGTTTTGACTGGTTATGGCTCCCGTAACTCTAAACGAGCCAAAAGTTATGGCCCTCCGAAGAATCGATATCCACAGGGTGCAACATCTACGGTGTAAGGTGCAACATCCGTCCAAAATGACGAAACAGTGCCGTACGACCTTTAAAAATGAGTGCATGGATTTGAAACATTGCAGTACCATGGTGCACCACTCTCCAGCGATGGTAAATCATAGACCAGCCACGGGGATCCCGTTTTACAGAAAAATCCACGTGACGAAAAAACGAAGGGTAAAAAACTTCCTTGACCCGATTGCGGTTTGGATAGGATTTTTTGGGTATGAAACTAACCAGTGACGGCTGAAAGCTATCATAGCTGTAGAGATCACAGATACCTTCATTTTGACTTGTTATGGCTCCCGTAACTCTAAACGAGCCAAGAGTTATGGCCCTCCGAAGAATCGATATCCACAGGGTGCAACATCTACGGTGCAAGGTGCAACATCCGTCCAAAATGACGAAACAGTGCCGTACGACCTTTAGAAATGAGTGCATGGATTTGAAACATTGCAGTACCATGGTGCACCACTCTCCAGCGATGGTAAATCATAGACCAGCCACGGGGATCCCGTTTTACAGAAAAAATCCACGTGACGAAAAAACGAAGGGTAAAAAACTTCCTTGACCCGACTGAGGTTCGGATAGGATTTTTTGAGTATGAAACTAACATGTGACGGCTGAAAGCTGTCATAGCTGTAGAACTCACAGATACCTTCGTTTTGACTACTTATGGCTCCCGTAACTCTAAACGAGCCAAGAGTTATGGCCCTCCGAAGAATCGATATCCACAGGGTGCAACATCTACGGTGCAAGGTGCAACATCCGTCCAAAATGACGAAACAGTGCCGTACGACCTTTAGAAATGAGTGCATGTATTTGAAACATTGCAGTACCATGGTGCACCACTCTCCAGCGATGGTAAATCATAGACCAGCCATGGGGATCCCGTTTTACAGAAAAAATCAACGTGACGAAAAAACGAAGGGTAAAAAACTTCCTTGACACGATTGAGGTTCGGATAGGATTTTTTGGGTATGACACTAACCAGTGACGGCTGAAAGCCGTCATAGCTGTAGAACTCACAGATACCTTCGTTTTGACTGGTTATGGCTCCCGTAACTCTAAACGAGCCTAGAGTTATGGCCCTCCGAAGAATCGATATCCACAGGGTGCAACATCTACGGTGTAAGGTGCAATGTGACGACCGCCCATGACTCCCGCACCAAAACAAGGGAATAATGCGCTGAAAGGTGTGCAAGGCAGCCATGGACGATAGTCAGTGTAAAATAAAATCGCAGAATCTCTATCGCAACTCACAGCGCATGGATAAAATACAATAGAGAAATATATAGTGAAGCCTCATAACAGAAAATCATCATATAACATCATAGTAGTTTCATACAATCATCTCAACAAATCCATACATCAAGACCTCACTACATAACACTCAATCAAACACAGCAGCGGATACCCAGTACATAAGAAATAATATGCATAGTCTCCTGCTCGTCTTCGTCATCATCAACGTAGAGATCCAAGAACAGCACCTGCCACCTGCTACCTAGTCTGCCCATCCCAACATGGATGAACAGCCCAAGGTAATAAGAGGAGACATAAAACCTTGAGTCAGACAAAGTCTTAGTGAGCAGTAAATTAACTATCAAACATACCAAAAGAGCATAAGGGATAAAAGGAATAGGAACCAAACCATCCCACTCCACCTCTTTCTACCGTGATAGCCCCCAGACACACACTAAGGAGAAGTAAACAAAACATAGCAGACAAGTAAGGTAAAGCAATAACCACTCGAGTCAAGGACGATGTTTTCCAAAATACAAACCCCCAAGGCCTAAACCAAGATCAGATAAGCACCCAGAAAACACCGCTCTTGAGACCGAATGATAATACAACCAAACATCCAAACATCCATGACTCTGGCTATCACTGTTATCATTGCCTCGATTTCATCGTTAGTTGAATGAACGGCACATTAATTCATCCGTCAGTCAAGGGCTAATGGTAAACCCCGGTTCTAGACATGACTCCGCACGTCATCGTGACCCGTGCCTAGGATATCAATGCTGCCCAGAGTACTAGCACGTCGTCGTAGCCCGTGCTTGGGATATCAATGCCGCCCAACGTACTCTTGCTTTGAGCATGCTAGAACCTTCAACAACGATGAAGTCTCAGCCTCCTAGTCATCCTCCTCGACGACTATTCCCACACTAGCTCAAGCGCCTCTCAAGCCATCCATTATCCATTCAAAACTCGAACCATATCACCGAGTTATCAACATAACTTTGCACGTCGTCATGACCCGTGCTTGGAACGTCATCGTGACCCGTTCCATCTCAACTTCACACTTTGCTTCATCGCATCATAGCAAAGTCTCATCTTAACATCATGGCTTGCCTTCTCACATCATGGCAAAGTCCTATCTCGATCTCATACTTCGCCTCTTCGCATCATGGCAAAGTCCATAATCATCGAATCCAACCATATGAGCTTCCACATCCGCTTCATATGCCATCGGCAGCTTTCAACATTCAAGAGCCTTTCCACTTAGCTTTTGAATCATCTTCAACCATCTTGTTCCAAATCAACTACAAGCTAACTTGGATCAATCAAATCTATCATACATTCAAACATTCAAGCATTCAAACAAGATCTATCAAACAAAATCATTCATAATGGCAATTTCGTAATTAAATGAGCAAAAGTCTAACACATATGAAATCATGGTTTTTAGCATAGATCTATCAAATCTAAAACATGGGTTTTGTTTCTAATACTTGATAAATAACTTCTATAGATAAACATCTTCAAACATGATGGATCTACATGCAGACTTAAGGAAAATGCGAGAAAACGCTAACTTTAACACATAAACAAGTCACCAATCCATTATACTCCTTTGGATCCGCGTGAGAGATAACTACCACTCACCAAATCACCCAAACACCTCAAAATCTAAACACTTCAGATCTGGACAGCGAAGATCACGGCTTGATCCGGCAAAAATCTCACTCAAAACGATGAAATCTAGCTTGAACGGATGAAGATCTTCAACTTGGACACTTGGATCTTCAATCTCGATCTTCGATCTTGGATGGATGCTAACACTTGATTGGAATGGAGAAAAGAAGATGAAGAAATGTTGTAGACAAGTCTTCAAAATGGCAGCACTTCGTCGCTTCAAAAACCGGTGCCAAAAAGTGAGCCGAACGCCTCTATTTATAGGCTGAAACCTCCTTGTCTCGGCCGTCCTAAGTCGCCGCCGACCCAACTCCTGAGTCGCCCCCGACTCATCCCTTGCCGACTCACGACCTAGCACCTACCGACTCAACTACACAACATATACTCCCAGATGTCGACTTACGACTCAACCAAGTGCCAACCTACTTCCTACCGACTCAACCAATGCCGACTTAAATTCTACCGACTCATCACAGCAAGAAGGTCACACGACTTATCCCTGCCGACCTAAGCCTAATCCTTATCCCTCGAGACACGACTCAAAAGCCTAAGTCCCCAACGACTTATCCACTAAGTCGGCCCACCGACCTAACGACACATGGAATAACGCCATGCCGACCCAAACCCCTACCGACTCAGGACCCCACGACCTAAGCCCTAATACTATGAGTCGGCAATTCTTAAACCACCAACCTCCTTAAGTCGGCAACGTTTTAACTCGAGAAACTCTTAAGTCGGTCGCTTCCTTATCTCGGCCAACATTCTAAACCGCAACCCCTCTTTGAGCCGGTCCCCTATGAGTCGTTAACGACTTAAGACTCTATTAACTCGAGCGCGACTCAACACTTGAGTCGGTTCCCTATAAGTCGGCCACTAACTTAGGTCGTTCCAACACTCCAACTCTTAACTCGGCAAACCCCATAAACCGTTGCTTCTATAAGTCGGTCACTCATACACAACCCATTCTATGAGTCGGTTACGACTCAAGCCTTAACCCATTACCTTGTCTCACCTCCTAAGTCGGCTACGACTTACTATAGGTCGGTCACCATCCTAACTCGGCCGCTCGACTCAAGCTATCATGCGACCTAGGCACTAAGTCGGTCACGACTCATGCCCCTATACGACTCAATTCTGAATGACTTTGGCTAGAGACAACACAACAACACTAACGACCTGCAAATCCTACGATTTATCGACACGTAAAATACGGGTCGTTACATTCTCTCCCCCTTAGGAATTTCGCCCCCGAAATTCCAAGCAAACAACAGCAATCAAAGATATTCCGCATGCCTACCATCCATAGCAATCAACAAACCATGCAACCAATTCTAGCCTAGCATGCAGAATTCTAAGACTTAGAACAAGCTACAAATTCATGAGATGTCACGACACTTTAGGGCCATACCTCGAAGAGTCCGGGATGAGCTGCCTTCATCCTCTCTTCCTCCTCCCATGTACAGTCGTTAACATCATCACTCCATTGTACCTTGAGCAACGTAATCCTCTTCCTCCTAAGCTGTTTCGTATCGGTTTCAATAATACGAAGCGGCTTACGAGGTCTCGTAACCACTGGATCAACCTCTAAGTCTTCACAGCTATCAGCAGAAACCACCGTAGTTGGGTCGTGCACATACTTCCGTAGATAAGATACATGAAAAACATTGTGCACACCCGCCATCTTTTCCGGTAACTCCAATCTATAGGCGAGCTTTCCAATTCGCTCGATAATCGGGAATGGTCCAACAAATCTTGGAGTCAACTTTCCTTTCTTCCCAAATCTTATAACATTCTTCAATGGAGAAATCTTCACAAAAACCATATCACCTACGTCGAATTCCAAATCCTTTCGACGATTGTCGGCATAACTTTTCTGACGATCTTGGGCTGCCTTCATTCTTTGCCGAATGATCTCTATACAATCCGAAGTCTGTCTAATCATTTCTGGCCCAAGTATCAGCTTTTCTCCGGTTTCCAACCAACATGTCGGAGAGTTACACGGTCTTCCATATAATGCCTCATATGGTGCCATACCAATACTCGACTGATAACTGTTATTATATGCAAACTCCACCAAATGAAGGTGATCTTCCCATGATCCTCCGAAGTCCAAAACACATGCTCTAAGAAGATCTTCCAAAACTCGGTTGACTCTCTCAGTCTGACCATCTGTTTGAGGGTGATAAGCTGTACTCAAACACAACTCGGTTCCCAAAACTTCCTGGAAGCTCTTCCAAAATCTACTAGTGAACAATGGGTCTCGATCGCTCACTATACTCTTCGGAATACCATGGAATCGAACAATCCACTTCACATACAACTCAGCCAACTTCGATGCAGTCCTAGTCGATCGAACAGGAATGAACCTTGCACTCTTAGTCAAACGATCTACTATGACCCAAATCCCTTCATTCCCTGCTCTTGTCCTAGGTAGACCATCGATAAAATCCATCGACACTTGCTCCCACTTCCACGTAGGAACCTCTAACGGCTGAAGCAATCCACTGGGCTTCTTCTGCTCAGCTTTCACCAACTGGCAATTCATACACTTGGAAATAAAACTTCCAACATCTTTCTTCATACCTTCCCAGTAATAAGCCCTCTTCATATCCCGATACATCTTATTACCACCTGGATGGATTGTCAACTTCGAGTGATGACTTTCCCTCAGAACCTCATTTCTCAACCCATCTATATCGGGAACAACCAATCGTCCTTGTTTTCGAAGCCAACCCTCTCGATCGACCTCGAATCCTTTATCCTTCTCTGGTTCCAATCCAGATTCCAAATCACGGATAATCTTGACAAGCTTATCGTCTCTCTTTTGGCTCTCGCCTATCCTTTCTATAAGAGTAGGCCTTATCGATAAGTTTGCCAACAACTCAGGTTCCAATTCACATCTAGGCCTGAAGTCAAACTCAGCCAAATACTCGAGACTCTTCCATTCCGAAAACATGGCTCCCAAACCTGCATGTCTTCGACTTAACGCATCAGCCACTGCGTTACCTTTTCCCGGAGTATAGGCTATACCAAAATCATACGATGCTAAGAACTCTAGCCACCTTTGCTGTCGAAGATTCAAATCCTTTTGGGAGAACAGATACTTCAACGACTTATGATCTGTGAACAACTCGAATCTAACTCCCAATAGATAGTGTCTCCACATCTTCAAAGCAAACACAATCGCCGCTAACTCCAAATCATGAGTCGGATAATTCCTTTCATGCGGCTTCAGTTGTCGACTAGCATACGCAACAACTTTATCCTTCTGCATTAGCACTGCTCCAAGTCCAGTGCCACATGCGTCGGTGTAAACCACCATCTCATCATTCCCACTCGGAATAGTCAAAACAGGAGCACTCGTCAGTCGCTCTTTCAGGATTACGAAAGCTTGCTCACACTTATCGTCCCACCTGAACGCTTGGATCTTCTTCGTCAATCCTGTCAACGATGCAGCTATCTTGGAAAAGTCTTTGATAAACCGACGATAATATCCTGCTAATCCAAGAAAACTTCTCACATCAGATGCATTCTTAGGTCTAACCCAATCCTGGATTGCTGCCACCTTAGCGGGATCAACCGCTATTCCATTTCCAGAGATAACATGGCCTAAGAACCTCACTTCACTCTTCCAGAAGTGACACTTCGAAAACTTAGCCTTCAGCTGATGTTTCCGCAAGATTTCCAAAACAATTCTCAAGTGCGTCTTGTGCTCTTCCTCAGTTCTGGAATAAACCAAAATATCATCCACGAACACAAGCACGAACTTATTCAACTGATCTCTGAACACTCTATTCATAAGATCCACAAAATATGTTGGCGCGTTAGTCAATCCAAACGGCATTACCAGCCACTCATAAAATCCGGATGGTGTCCTGAAAGCAGTCTTCGGCACACTATCCTTCGCCACTCTTAACTGGTGAAATCCCGTTGCCAAATCCATCTGAGAAAACACCTTAGCCTCGTGAAGCTGATCAAACAAGTCATCTATTCTCGGCAATGGATACTTGTTCTTCTTAGTCACCTTATTCAGCTCACGATAATCAACACACAACCTCAACGATCCATCCGCTTTGGTTGCGAACACAACGGGCGCACCCCATTCGGACACACTTCTCCGAATGAATCCTTTCCGTAAAAGATTATCAACTTGCACCTTCAGCTCTTGCTGCTCCCTCGGTGCCATCCGCCTGAGAGGCATCACAACAGGTCTGGCTCCCTCAACTAGATCGATACGAAACTCGATCTCCCTATGCGGCGGCAACCCTTTGACTTCGTCAAAGACATCCTCAAATCCATTCACAATAGGCAACGATGACAGTCCATCCCGTGGAACAACCAGCGAATACATGAAGCTCATGAAGACGCCTTCTTCATGCTTACATCGTATCACAACCTTTCGCCCATCCACATTCCCGACTGTCACCTCCAGCCTCTCACAATCAATCCTAGCCGCATACTTCCTAAGCCAGTCCATACCCAAAATAATTCCGAACCCCGCAAAGTTCAGAACAAAGCAATCACAAACAAACGAGCAATCATGACTCGATACAACTAGACCATGGCATATCATACACAAACATGACGAACCCCCAACTGGATTAGTCACAACCAATGGCCTATCAACAATATCCGGTTTCAAACCCAACCGGCCTACCAAATCATCACAAACAAAAGAATGCGACGCTCCAGTATCAAACAACACTCTAACTGGAACACCACAAATAGAAAGAGTACCTTGAACCACCACACTCTTCCCCTTTTCTTCAGCGGTAGGAGCTTTTGAAGATGATGGAACAGCTCCCAAAGCATAAGCTTTCACAATCTGCTTTTCCCTCAGCGGTTCCGGACAATTCTTCTTAATATGCCCCAGCTTATCACAGTTGTGGCACTTCACTGCCACCTTCGGATTCTTGCAATCCCTGGAGAAGTGACCTTTCTGTTGGCAGTTGAAACAAGTCACTTCGCTTTTGAGCTTCTTCTGGCCATTCTTTCCCTTCTGCTGTTGCTGCTTCCTTTTCTTATTTCCACCCTGCTGAGGTTTGAGCTCTTCCCTGGTTACAGCAACAACAGAACTTTCCTTAGGGAACAAACTCTCATGCCTCAAAGCTTTCTCCACTAGCTTCTCAAATGGATCGTCCAGATGATCCACTAACTGCCTTCCTAGATAAGCATCCAAACCAGTCACAAACTTTTCATTCTTCTGGTAGGGAGAGTCAATATATGATCTGGCATACTTAGACAAAGCTTCGAACTCAGAGATATACTCAAGAACAGGCCTCCCTCCTTGCTTGAGTTCTACAAACCTCTTGAACAAAGCAGACTTCTGAACAGTGGAGATGAACTTGGCCTCAAATCTAACTTGGAATTGCTCCCAGGTAATCTCCTCTTCTGGGGTATCTATAGTGATAGAATTCCACCAATCAGCAGCTCTCCCATCTCTGTACCTCAATAGTCGACTCTGTCCCCAAGAAAGCTTTTCCTCCGAGAGAAGTATAATCCTTACAAAGCTTGGCAAAATCCACCGGTCTCGGAGCTTGGACTTGAACTCCCACATCCACAGAAGATCCTGAAGCTGGTACCCTTCTCATAACAGAAGTCATCATAGCTTCAAACATAGCTCCATAATCAACAGCTTCCCTAGCAGCTCGACTATCCCTCGCAGCTTGTCTCTCACTTCGACTCATTCTTAATATCTGTAAAAAGAATGATTAGAACACCTTAAGAAACAACTGCATAAGGAGTTCAAATCCATCTAAACTACTATACTATATATAGTAATCATCCATCAAAATACAATTACGTCTCTCTTACGTAGTTACGTCAGCGAGCGTTGGCTAAAATCGATTAACCAAAGCTCTGATACCAAATGTGACGACCGCCCATGACTCCCGCACCAAAACAAGGGAATAATGCGCTGAAAGGTGTGCAAGGCAGCCATGGACGATAGTCAGGGTAAAATAAAATCGCAGAATCTCTATCGCAACTCACAGCGCATGGATAAAATACAATAGAGAAATATATAGTGAAGCCTCATAACATAAAATCATCATATAACATCATAGTAGTTTCATACAATCATCTCAACAAATCCATACATCAAGACCTCACTACATAACACTCAATCAAACACAGCAGCGGATACCCAGTACATAAGAAATAATATGCATAGCCTCCTGCTCATCTTCGTCATCATCAACGTAGAGATCCAAGAACAGCACCTGCCACCTGCTACCTAGTCTGCCCATCCCAACATGGATGAACAGCCCAAGGTAATAAGAGGAGACATAAAACCTTGAGTCAGACAAAGTCTTAGTGAGCAGTAAATTAACTATCAAACATACCAAAAGAGCATAAGGGATAAAAGGAATAGGAACCAAACCATCCCACTCCACCTCTTTCTACAGTGATAGCCCCCAGACACACACTAAGAAGAAGTAAACAAAACATAGCAGACAAGTAAGGTAAAGCAATAACCACTCGAGTCAAGGACGATGTTTTCCAAAATACAAACCCCCAAGGCCTAAACCAAGATCAGATAAGCACCCAGAAAACACCGCTCTTGAGACCGAATGATAATACAACCAAACATCCAAACATCCATGACTCTGGCTATCACTGTTATCATTGCCTCGATTTCATCGTTAGTTGAATGAACGGCACATTATTTCATCCGTCAGTCAAGGGCTAATGGTAAACCCCGGTTCTAGACATGACTCCGCACGTCATCGTGACCCGTGCCTAGGATATCAATGCTGCCCAGAGTACTAGCACGTCGTCGTAGCCCGTGCTTGGGATATCAATGCCGCCCAACGTACTCTTGCTTTGAGCATGCTAGAACCTTCAACAACGATGAAGTCTCAGCCTCCTAGTCATCCTCCTCGACGACTATTCCCACACTAGCTCAAGCGCCTCTCAAGCCATCCATTATCCATTCAAAACTCGAACCATAACACCGAGTTATCAACATAACTTTGCACGTCGTCATGACCCGTGCTTGGAACGTCATCGTGACCCGTTCCATCTCAACTTCACACTTTGCTTCATCGCATCATAGCAAAGTCTCATCTTAACATCATGGCTTGCCTTCTCACATCATGGCAAAGTCCTATCTCGATCTCATACTTCGCCTCTTCGCATCATGGCAAAGTCCATAATCATCGAATCCAACCATATGAGCTTCCACATCCGCTTCATATGCCATCGGCAGCTTTCAACATTCAAGAGCCTTTCCACTTAGCTTTTGAATCATCTTCAACCATCTTGTTCCAAATCAACTACAAGCTAACTTGGATCAATCAAATCTATCATACATTCAAACATTCAAGCATTCAAACAAGATCTATCAAACAAAATCATTCATAATGGCAATTTCGTAATTAAATGAGCAAAAGTCTAACACATATGAAATCATGGTTTTTAGCATAGATCTATCAAATCTAAAACATGGGTTTTGTTTCTAATACTTGATAAATAACTTCTATAGATAAACATCTTCAAACATGATGGATCTACATGCAGACTTAAGGAAAATGCGAGAAAACGCTAACTTTAACACATAAAGAAGTCACCAATCCAATATACTCCTTTGGATCCGCGTGAGAGATAACTACCACTCACCAAATCACCCAAACACCTCAAAATCTAAACACTTCAGATCTGGACAGCGAAGATCACGGCTTGATCCGGCAAAAATCTCACTCAAAACGATGAAATCTAGCTTGAACGGATGAAGATCTTCAACTTGGACACTTGGATCTTCAATCTCGATCTTCGATCTTGGATGGATGCTAACACTTGATTGGAATGGAGAAAAGAAGATGAAGAAATGTTGTAGACAAGTCTTCAAAATGGCAGCACTTCGTCGCTTCAAAAACCGGTGCCAAAAAGTGAGCCGAACGCCTCTATTTATAGGCTGAAACCTCCTTGTCTCGGCCGTCCTAAGTCGCCGCCGACCCAACTCCTGAGTCGCCCCCGACTCATCCCTTGCCGACTCACGACCTAGCACCTACCGACTCAACTACACAACATATACTCCCAGATGTCGACTTACGACTCAACCAAGTGCCAACCTACTTCCTACCGACTCAACCAATGCCGACTTAAATTCTACCGACTCATCACAGCAAGAAGGTCACACGACTTATCCCTGCCGACCTAAGCCTAATCCTTATCCCTCGAGACACGACTCAAAAGCCTAAGTCCCCAACGACTTATCCACTAAGTCGGCCCACCGACCTAACGACACATGGAATAACGCCATGCCGACCCAAACCCCTACCGACTCAGGACCCCACGACCTAAGCCCTAATACTATGAGTCGGCAATTCTTAAACCACCAACCTCCTTAAGTCGGCAACGTTTTAACTCGAGAAACTCTTAAGTCGGTCGCTTCCTTATCTCGGCCAACATTCTAAACCGCAACCCCTCTTTGAGCCGGTCCCCTATGAGTCGTTAACGACTTAAGACTCTATTAACTCGAGCGCGACTCAACACTTGAGTCGGTTCCCTATAAGTCGGCCACTAACTTAGGTCGTTCCAACACTCCAACTCTTAACTCGGCAAACCCCATAAACCGTTGCTTCTATAAGTCGGTCACTCATACACAACCCATTCTATGAGTCGGTTACGACTCAAGCCTTAACCCATTACCTTGTCTCACCTCCTAAGTCGGCTACGACTTACTATAGGTCGGTCACCATCCTAACTCGGCCGCTCGACTCAAGCTATCATGCGACCTAGGCACTAAGTCGGTCACGACTCATGCCCCTATACGACTCAATTCTGAATGACTTAGGCTAGAGACAACACAACAACACTAACGACCTGCAAATCCTACGATTTATCGACACCTAAAATACGGGTCGTTACATGCAACATCCGTCCAAAATGACGAAACAGTGCCGTACGACCTTTAAAAATGAGTGCATGGATTTGAAACATTGCAGTACCATGGTGCACCACTCTCCAGCGATGGTAAATCATAGACCAGCCACGGGGATCCCGTTTTACAGAAAAAATCCACGTGACGAAAAAACGAAGGGTAAAAAACTTCCTTGACCCGATTGAGGTTTGGATAGGATTTTTTGGGTATGAAACTAACCAGTGACGGCTGAAAGCTGTCATAGCTATAGAGATCACAGATACCTTCGGTTTGACTGGTTATGGCTCCCGTAACTCTAAACGATCCAAGAGTTATGGCCCACCGAAGAATCGATATCCACAGGGTGCAACATCTACGGTGCAAGGTGCAACATACGTCCAAAATGACGAAACAGTGCCGTACGACCTTTAGAAATGAGTGCATGGATTTGAAACATTGCAGTACCATGGTGCACCACTCTCCAGCGATGGTAAATCATAGACCAGCCACGGGGATCCCGTTTTACAAAAAAAATCCACGTGACGAAAAAACGAAGGGTAAGAAACTTCCTTGACCCGACTGAGGTTCGGATAGGATTTTTTGGGTATGAAACTAACATGTGACGGCTGAAAGCTGTCATAGCTGTAGAACTCACAGATACCTTCGTTTTGACTACTTATGGCTCCCGTAACTCTAAACGAGCCAAGAGTTATGGCCCTCCGAAGAATCGATATCCACAGGGTGCAACATCTACGGTGCAAAGTGCAACATCCGTCCAAAATGACAAAACAGTGCCGTACGGCACTTAGAAATGAGTGCAAGGATTTGAAACATTGCAGTCCCATGGTGCACCACTCTCCAGCTATGGTAAATCATAGACCAGCCACGGGGATCCCGTTTTACAGAAAAAATCCACGTGACGAAAAAACGAAGGGTAAAAAACTTCCTTGACCCGATTGAGGTTCGGATAGGATTTTTTGGGTATGCCACTAACCAGTGACGACTGAAAGCCGTCACAGCTGTAGAACTCACAGATACCTTCGTTTTGACTGGTTATGGCTCCCGTAACTCTAAACGAGCCAAGAGTTATGGCCCTCCGAAGAATCGATATCCACAGGGTGCAACATCTATGGTGCAAGGTGCAACATCCGTCCAAAATGACGAAACAGTGCCGTATGACCTTTACAAATGAGTGCATGGATTTGAAACATTGCAGTACCATGGTGCACCACTCTCCACCGATAGTAAATCATAGACCAGCCACGGGGATCCCGTTTTACAGAAAAAATCCACGTGACGAAAAAACGAAGGGTAAAAAACTTCCTTGACCCGATTGATGTTCGGATAGGATTTTTTGGGTATGAAACTAACCAGTGACGGCTGAAAGCCATCATAGCTGTAGAACTCACAGATACCTTCGTTTTGACTGGTTATGGCTCCCGTAACTCTAAAGGAGCCAAGAGTTATGGCCCTCCGAAGAATCGATATCCACAGGGTGCAACATCTACGGTGCAAGGTGCAACATCCGTCCAAAATGACGAAACAGTGCCGTACGACCTTTAGAAATGAGTGCATGGATTTGAAACATTGCAGTACCATGGTGCACCACTCTCCAGCGATGGTAA
Source organism: Allium cepa (assembly GCA_030765085.1). NCBI lineage: Eukaryota > Viridiplantae > Streptophyta > Magnoliopsida > Asparagales > Amaryllidaceae > Allium > Allium cepa. The sequence goes on along the minus strand of CM060943.1, from coordinate 25,847,361 downwards.
ATCATAGACCAGCCACGGGGATCCCGTTTTACCGAAAAATCCACGTGACGAAAAAACGAAGGGTAAAAAACTTCCTTGACCCCATTGAGGTTCGGATAGGATTTTTTTGGGTATAAAACTAACCAGTGACGGCTAAAAGCTGTCTTAGCTGTAGAACTCACAGATACCTTCGTTTTGACTGGTTATGGCTCCCGTAACTCTAAAGGAGCCAAGAGTTGTGGCCCTCCGAAGAATCGATATCCACAGGGTGCAACATCTACGGTGCAAGGTGCAACATCCGTCCAAAATGACGAAACAGTGCCGTCCGACCTTTAGAAATGAGTGCAAGGATTTGAAACGGTGCAATACCATGGTTCACCACTCTCCAGTGATGGTAAATCATTGACCAGCCACGGGGATCCCGTTTTTACAGAAAAATTCACGTGACGAATAAACGAAGGGTAAAAAACTTCCATGACCCGATTGAGGTTCGGATAGGCTTTTTTGGGTATGAAAGTAACCAGTGACTGCTGAAAGCTGTCGTAGCTGTAGAACTCACAGATACCTTCATTTTGACTGGTTATGGCTCCCGTAACTATAAAGGAGCCAAGAGTTATGGCCCTCCGAAGAATCGATATCCACAGGGTGCAACATCTGCGGTGCAAGGTGCAACATCCGTCCAAAATGACGATACAGTGCCGTACGACCTTTAGAAATGAGTGCATGGATTTGAAACATTGCAGTACCATGGTGCACCACTCTCCAGCGATGGTAAATCATAGACCAGCCACGGGGATCCCGTTTTACAGAAAAAATCCACGTGACGAAAAAACGAAGGGTAAAAAACTTCCTTGACCCGATTGAGGTTCGGATAGGATTTTTTGGGTATGAAACTAACCAGTGACGGCTGAAAGCTATCATAGCTGTAGAACTCACAGATACCTTCGTTTTGACTTGTTATGGCTCCCGTAACTCTAAACGAGCCAAGAGTTATGGCCCTCCGGAGAATCGATATCCACAGGGTGCAACATCTACGGTGCAAGGTGCAACATCCGTCCAAAATGAAGAAACAGTGCCGTACGACCTTTAGAAATGAGTGCATGGATTTAAAACATTGCAGTACCATGGTGCACCACTCTCTAGCGATGGTAAATCCTAGACCATCCACGGGGATCCCGTTTTACAGAAAAATCCACGTGACGAAAAAACGAAGGGTAAAAAACTTCCTTGACCCGATTGAGGTTCGGATAGGATTTTTTGGGTATGACACTAACCAGTGACGGCTGAAAGCCGTCACAGCTGTAGAACTCACAGATACCTTCGTTTTGACTGGTTATGGCTCCCGTAACTCTAAACGAGCCAAGAGTTATGGCCCTCCGAAGAATCGATATCCACAGGGTGCAACATCTACGGTGCAAGGTGCAACATTCGTCCAAAATGACGAAACAGTGCCGTACGACCTTTAGAAATGAGTGCATGGATTTGAAACATTGCAGTACCATGGTGCACCACTCTCCAGCGATGGTAAATCATAGACCAGCCACGGGGATCCCGTTTTACAGAAAAAATCCACGTGACGAAAAAACGAAGGGTAAAAAACTTCCTTGACCCGATTGAGGTTCGGATAGGATTTTTTGGGTATGAAACTAACCAGTGACGGCTGAAAGCCATCATAGCTGTAGAACTCACAGATACCTTCGTTTTGACTGGTTATGGCTCCCGTTACTCTAAACGAGCCAAGAGTTATGGCCCTCCGAAGAATCGATATCCACAGGGTGCAACATCTACGGTGCAAGGTGCAACATCCGTCCAAAATGACGAAACAGTGCCATACGACCTTTAGAAATGAGTGCATGGATTTGAAACATTGCAGTACCATGGTGCACCACTCTCCAGCGATGGTAAATCATAGACCAGCCACGGGGATCCTGTTTTACAGAAAAAAAACACGTGACGAAAAACGAAGGGTAAAAAACTTCCGTAACTTTCATAGCTGTAGAACTCACAGATACCTTCGTTTTGACTGTTTATGGCTCCTGTAACTCTAAACGAGCCAAGAGTTATGGCCCTCCGAAGAATCGATATCCGCAGGGTGCAACATCTACGGTGCAAGGTGCAACATCCGTCCAAAATGATGAAACAGTGTCGTACGACCTTTAGAAATGAGTGCATGGATTTGAAACATTGCAGTACCATGGTGCACCTCTCTCTAGCGATGGTAAATCATAGACCAGCCACGGGGATCCCGTTTTACAGAAAAAATCCACGTGACGAAAAAACGAAGGGTAAAAAACTTCCTTGACCCAATTGAGGTTCGGATAGGATTCTTTGGGTATAAAACTAACCATTGACAGCTAAAAGCTGTCATAGCTGTAGAACTCACAGATACCTTCGTTTTGACTGGTTATGGCTCCCGTAACTCTAAAGGAGCCAAGAGTTATGGCCCTCCGAAGAATCGATATCCACAGGGTGCAACATCTACGGTGCAAGGTGCAACATCCATCCAAAATGACGAAACAGTGCCGTACGACCTTTAGAAATGAGTGCATGGATTTGAAACATTGCAATACCATGGTGCACCACTCTCCAGCAATGGTAAATCATAGACCAGCCTCGGGGATCCCGTTTTACAGAAAAATCAACGTGACGAAAAAACGAAGGGTAAAAAACTTCCTTGACCCGATTGAGGTTCGGATAGGATTTTTTGGGTATAAAACTAACCAGTGACGGCTAAAAGCTGTCGTAGCTGTAGAACTCACAGATACCTTCGTTTTGACTGGTTATGGCTCCCGTAAATCTAAACGAGCCAAGAGTTATGGCCCTCCGAATAATCGATATCCATAGGGTGCACATCTACGGTGCATGGTGCAACATCCGTCCAAAATGACGAAACTGTGCCGTACGACCTTTACAAATGGATGCAAGGATTTGAAACGGTGCAGTACCATGGTACACCACTCTCCAGCGATGGTAAATCATTGACCAGCCACGGGGATCCCGTTTTTACAGAAAAATCCACGTGACGAATAAACGAAGGGTAAAAAACTTCCATGACCCGATTGAGGTTCGGATAGGCTTTTTTGGGTATGAAAGTAACCAGTGACTGCTGAAAGCTGTCGTAGCTGTAGAACTCACAGATACCTTAGTTTTGACTGGTTATGGCTCCCGTAACTATAAAGGAGCCAAGAGTTATGGCCCTCCGAAGAATCGATATCCACAGGGTGCAACATCTACGGTGCAAGGTGCAACATCCGTCCAAAATGACGAAACAGTGCCGTACGACCTTTAGAAATGAGTGCATGGATTTGAAACATTGCAGTCCCATGGTGCACCACTCTCCTGCGATGGTAAATCATAGACCATCAACGGGGATCCCGTTTTACAGAAAAAATCCACGTGACGAAAAAACGAAGGGTAAAAAACTTCCATGACCCGATTGAGGTTCGGATAGGCTTTTTTGGGTATGAAAGTAATCAGTTACTGCTGAAAGCTGTCATAGCTGTAGAACTCACAGATACCTTCGTTTTGACTGGTTATTGCTCCCGTAACTCCAAAGGAGCCAAGAGTTATGGCCCTCCGAAGAATCGATATCCACAGGGTGCAACATCTACGGTGCAAGGTGCAACATCCGTCCAAAATGACGAAACAGTGCCGTACGACCTTTAGAAATGAGTGCATGGATTTGAAACATTGCAGTCCCATGTTGCACCACTCTCCGGCGATGGTAAATCATAGACCAGCCACGGGGATCCCGTTTTACAGAAAAATTCCACGTGACGAAAAAATGAAGGGTAAAAAACTTCCATGACTCGATTGAGGTTCGGATATGTAACGACCCGTATTTTACGTGTCGATAAATCGTAGAATTTGCAGGTCGTTAGTGTTATTTGTGTTGTTTCTAGCTTGAGTCGTTTAGAAGTTAACCCGAGTACAAGTGATGAGTCGTGACCGACTCATAGATAAGTGGTAGACGACTTAAGGGGATGGACCGAGTTAAAGGGTCACCGGGATAAGGTAGTGACCGACCTATAGTGTTGCCGACTTAAGGAGGTTAGTGGTTTAAAGGTTGGCTGACTCATAGGGGTGACCGACCTAAGAAGATAGTGAGATAAGAAGTGTGGCCGAGTCAACGAGTTACGACTTAAGTCTAGTGGACGGCCTAGGAGGTGTTGCCGAGATAAGGTATTGCCGAGTTAGGTTTGGGCCGACTTAGTTAGTTACCGGGTTAAGGGCTAGCAGCTTAAAGCCTTCACCGACCTAAGGGTTAACAAGCTTGTGTGTTAGTTAGGAGATAGGTCGTGGATGACCTATGGGGGGGGGGGGGGGTAACGACCTAACTTAGGTCGTGTATGCTTTAAGTCGTAGGCGGGATAAGGTTGTGTTAGGTCGGCACGTTGGTTAAGTCGTCGTACGACTTAAGACTTAGGTGTGTTAGCGGCTGTGTGTTGAGTCGTTGGTCAGTTGGGTCGTAGGTCGGCAGGGTGCGTTGAGTCGTGAGTCGGCATGTGTTCTGGGTTTAGGTCGGCAGGAAACTAGGTCGTGTGACCCTATGGGTGTGTCGTGTGGTTGGGTCGGCGTCTTGGGGTTAAGTCGTAAGTAGTTGAGTCGCATAGGTCGGCAGCGACCTATGTTAGGTCGGAGTCTTTTAGGTCGGTAACGACCTAATAGCGAGCTCCGAGTTAAGAAGACGGCCGAGCTAAGGGGGATTCCAGCCTATAAATAGAGGGGTTCGGCTCACTTTTTGGCACCGGTTTTTGAAGCGACGAAGTGCTGCCATTTTGAAGACTCGACTACAACATTTCTTCATCTTCTTTTCTCCATTCCAATCTAGATCTAACATCCATCCAAGATCGAAGATCCAAGAGCCAAAGTTGAAGATCTTCATCCGTTCGAGCTAGATTTCATCGATTGAAGCGAGATTTTGCCGGATCAAACCTTGATCTCAGCTGTCCAGATCTGAAGTGTGTTGTATTTGAAGTGTTTGGGTGATTTGGTGAGTGGTAGTTATCTCTCACGCGGACCCAAAGGAGTATATTGGATTGATGGCTTGTTTGAGTGTTAAAGTTAGAGATTTCATGCATTTTTCTTAGATCCAAGTCTAGATCCATTGTTTCCAAAGATGTTTGTTTATGCAAGTTTATCTAACAAGTATTAGAGACAAAACCCATGTTTTATATTTGATAGATCTATGCTAAAAACCTATTAATCATGCATGTTGGACTTTTGCACATTTATTTACGAAATTGCCATTATAGTTGATATTGCTTATTAGATCTTGTTTGAATGCTTGAATGTTTGGATGTATGATTGGTTTGATTTTTTCAAGTTAGCTTGTAGTTGATTTGGAACAAGATGGTTGAAGATGATTCAAAAGCTAAGTGGAAAGGCTCTTGAATGGTGAAAGCTGCCTATAGCATATGAAGCGGATGTGGAAGCTCATATGGATGGATTTGAGGATGTGGGATCTTGCCATGATGCGAGAAGGCAAAGCATGATTGAGTTGGAACTTTGCTAAGATATGATGAGGCAAGGCTTATGTTGAGATGGGATGGGTCATGATGACGTTCCAAGAAGAGAGGCTTTGCTATGATGTGATAAGGCAAGACATATGTTGTGATGGGACGGGTCACGATGACGTTCCGAGCACGGGTCATGATGACGTGCAAAGTTATAACTCGGTGATGCGGTCCGGGTTGGGGTGGATAATGGTTAGCTTGAGAGGCGCTTGAGCTAGTATGGAAATAGTCGTCAAGGAGGATGACTAGGAGGTTGAGATCTCATCGTTGTTGAAGGTTCTAGCATACTCAAAGCAAGGGTACGTTGGAACGGGTCACGATGACGTTCCAGGCACGGGTCACGATGACGTGCTAGTACTCTGGGCTGATGCGTTCGGCTTAGGCACGGGTCACGATGACGTGCGGGGTTATGTCTAGACCGGGGTTACCATTAGCCCTTGACAGGTGGTCATTCAACTAACGGTGATATCAAGGCATTGATAACAGTGATAGCCAGAGTCATGGATGTTTGGTTGTATTATCATTCGATCTCAAGAGCAGTGTTTTCTGGGTGCTTATCTGATCTTGGTTTAGGCCTTGGGGGTTTGTATTTGGAAAGCATCGCCCTTGACTCGAGTGGTTATTGTTTTACTTTAATTATCTGCTATGATTATGCTTGCTTCTCTTTAGTGTGTGTCTGGGGGCTATCACTGTAGAATGAGGTGGAGTGGGGTGGTTTGGTTCCTATTCCTTTTATCCCTTATGCTCTTTTGGTATGTTTGATAGTTAATTTACTGCTCACTAAGACTTTGTCTGACTCAAGGTTTTATGTCTCCTCTTATTACCTTGGGCTGTTCATCCATGTTGGGATGGGCAGACTAGGTAGCAGGTGACAGGTGCTGTGCTTAGAGTTCTCCGCTGATGATGACGAAGACGAGCAGGAGGCTATGCATATTATTTCTTATTTGTACTGGGTATCCGCTGCTGTATTTGATGAGAGTTTTGTAGTGAGGTCTTGATGTATGGATTTATTGAGATGATTGTATAAAACTACTGTGATGCTTATATGATGATTTTCTGTTATGAGGCTTCACTATATATTTCTCTATTGTATTTTATCCATGCGCTGTGAGCTACGATAGAGATTCTGCGATTTTATTTTACCCTGACTATCGTCCATGGCTGCCATGCACACCTTTCAGCACACTATTCCCTTGTTTTGGTGCGGGAGTCATGGGCGGTCGTCACATTTGGTATCAGAGCTTTGGTTAATCGATTTTAGCCAACGCTCGCTGATGTAACTACGTAAGAGAGACGTAATTGTATTTTGAAGGATGATTACTATATATAGTATAGTAGCTTAGATGGATTTGAACTCCTTATGCAGATGTTTCTTAAGGTGTTCTAATCATTCTTTTTACAGATATTAAGAATGAGTCGAAGTGAGAGACAAGCTGCGAGGGATAGTCGAACTGCTAGGGAAGCTGTTGATTATGGAGCTATGTTTGAAGCTATGATGACTTCTATCATGAGGAGGGTACCAGCTTCAGGATCTTCTCTGGATGTAGGAGTTCAAGTCCAAGCTCCAAGACCGGTGGATTTTGCTAAGCTTTGCAAAGATTATACTTCTCTTGGAGGAAAAGCTTTCTTGGGGACGGAGTCCACTATTGAAGTGCAGAGATGGATTGATGCTTGCCGAAGGATTTTTGGTGACTTAGGGATTGAGGATGCAACCAAGAGGAATCTTGCATCGAGACAGCTTCAGGGAAGAGCTGCTGATTGGTGGAATTCTATCACCATAGATACACCAGAAGAAGAGATTACTTGGGAGCAATTCCAAGTTAGATTTGAGGCCAAGTTCATCTCCACTGTTCAGAAGTCTGCTTTGTTCAAGAGGTTTGTAGAGCTCAAGCAAGGTGGGAGGCCTATTCTTGAGTATATTTCTGAGTTCGAAGCGTTGTCTAAGTATGCCAGATCATATATTGATTCTCCCTATCAAAAGAATGAAAAGTTTGTGACTGGTCTGGATGCTTATCTGGGGAGGCAGTTAGTGGATCATCTGGACGATCCATTTGAGAAGCTTGTGGAGAAAGCCTTGAGGCATGAGAGTTTGTTCCCTAAGGAAAGTTTTGTTGTTGCTGTAACCAGGGAAGGATCTAAACCACAGCAGAATGGTAATAAGAAGAGGAAGCAGCAACAGCAGAAAGGCAAGGATGGCCAGAAGAAGCCAAAGGGCGAAGTGACCTGCTATAACTGCCGACAGAAGGGTCATCTCTCCCGGGATTGTAAGAATCCAAAGGTGCAGTTGAAGTGCCACAACTGTGATAAGCCGGGACACATCAAGAAGGACTGTCCAGAGCCGAGGAAAGATAGGCAGGTTGTGCAAGCTTATGCTTTGGAAGCTGTGCCGTCGTCTTCAAGAGTTCCTACTGCTGAAGAGAAGGGGAAGAGTGTGGTGGTTCAAGGTACTCTTTCCATTTGTGGTGTTCCAGTTAGAGTGTTGTTTGATACTGGAGCGTCGCATTCTTTTGTTTGTGATGATTTGGTAGGCCGGTTAGGTTTGAAACGGGATATTGTTGATAGGCCATTGGTTGTGACTAATCCAGTTGGGGGTTCGTCATGTTTGTGTATGATATGCCGTGGTCTAGTTGTGTCGAGTCATGATTGCTCGTTTGTTTGTGATTGCTTTGTTCTGAACTTTTCGGGGTTCGGAATTATTTTGGGTATGGACTGGCTTAGGAAGTATGCGGCTAGGATTGATTGTGAGAGGCTGGAGGTGACAGTCGGGAATGTGGATGGGCGAAAGGTTGTGATACGATGTAAGCATGAAGAAGGCGTCTTCATGAGCTTCATGTATTCGCTGGATGTTCCACGGGATGGACTGTCATCGGTGCCTATTGTGAATGGATTTGAGGATGTCTTTGACGAAGTCAAAGGGTTGCCGCCGCATAGGGAGATCGAGTTTCGTATCGATCTAGTTGAGGGAGCCAGACCTGTTGTGATGCCCCTTAGGCGGATGGCACCGAGGGAGCAGCAAGAGCTGAAGGTGCAAGTTGATGACCTTTTGCGGAAAGGATTCATTCGGAGAAGTGTGTCCGAATGGGGTGCGCCCGTTGTGTTCGCAACCAAAGCGGATGGATCGTTGAGGTTGTGTGTGGATTATCGTGAGCTGAATAAGGTGACTAAGAAGAACAAGTATCCATTGCCGAGAATAGATGACTTGTTCGATCAGCTTCACGAGGCTAAGGTGTTTTCTCAGATGGATTTGGCAACGGGATTTCACCAGTTAAGAGTGGCAAGGATAGTGTGCCGAAGACTGCTTTCAGGACACCATCCGGGTTTTATGAGTGGCTGGTAATGCCGTTTGGATTGACTAACGCACCAGCATATTTTGTGGATCTTATGAATAGAGTGTTCAGAGATCAGTTGAATAAGTTTGTGCTTGTGTTCGTGGATGATATTTTGGTTTATTCCAGAACTGAGGAAGAGCACAAGACGCACTTGAGGATTGTTTTGGAAATCTTGCGGAAACATCAGCTGAAGGCTAAGTTTTCGAAGTGTCACTTCTGGAAGAGTGAAGTGAGGTTCTTAGGCCATGTTATTTCTGGAAATGGAATAGCGGTTGATCCCGCTAAGGTGGCAGCAATCCAGGATTGGGTTAGACCTAAGAATGCATCTGATGTGAGATGTTTTCTTGGATTAGCAGGATATTATCGTCGGTTTATCAAAGACTTTTCCAAGATAGCTGCACCATTGACAGGATTGACGAAAAAGAACCAAGTGTTAAAATGGGATGACAAGTGTGAGCAAGCTTTCGTAATCCTGAAAGAGCGACTGACAAGTGCTCCTGTTTTGACTATTCCAAGTGGGAATGATGAGATGGTGGTTTACACCGATGCATGTGGTACTGGACTTGGAGCAGTGCTAATGCAGAGGGATAAAGTTGTTGCGTATGTTAGTCGACAACTGAAGCCGCATGAAAGGAATTATCCGACTCATGATTTGGAGTTAGCGGCGATTGTGTTTGCTTTGAAGATGTGGAGACATTACCTATTGGGAGTTCGATTCGAGCTGTTTACAGATCATAAGTCGTTGAAGTACCTGTTCTCCCAAAAGGATTTGAATCTTCGACAGCAACGGTGGCTAGAGTTCCTAGCATCATATGATTTTGGTATAGCCTATACTCCGGGGAAAGGCAACGCAGTGGCTGATGCGTTAAGTAGAAGACATGCAGGGTTAGGAGCAATGTTTTCGGAATGGAAGAGTCTTGAGTATTTGGCTGAGTTTGACTTCAGGCCAAGGTGTGAATTGGAACCTGAGATGTTGGCAAACTTATCGATAAGGCCTACTCTTGTGGAAAGGATTGGCGAGAGCCAAAAGAGAGACGATAAGCTTGTCAAGATTATCCGTGATTTGGAATCTGGATTGGAACCAGAGAAGGATAAAGGATTCGAGGTCGATCGAGAGGGTTGGCTTCGAAAGCAAGGACGATTGGTTGTTCCCGATGTAGATGGATTGAGAGATGAAGTTCTGAGGGAAAGTCATCACTCGAAGTTGACGATTCATCCAGGTGGTAATAAGATGTATCGGGATATGAAGAGAGCTTACTACTGGGAAGGTATGAAGAAAGATGTTGGAAATTTTATTTCCAAGTGTATGAACTACCAGTTGGTAAAAGCTGAGCAGAAGAAGCCCAGTGGACTACTTCAGCCATTAGAGGTTCCTACATGGAAGTGGGAGCAAGTGTCGATGGATTTTATCGATGGTCTACCTAGAACCAGGGCAGGAAATGAAGGAATTTGGGTCATAGTAGATCGTTTGACCAAGAGTGCAAGGTTCATTCCTGTTCGATCAACTAGGACTGCATCGAAGTTGGCTGAGTTGTATGTGAAGTGGATTGTTCGATTCCATGGTATTCCGAAGAGTATAGTGAGCGATCGAGACCCATTGTTCACTAGTGGATTTTGGAAGAGCCTCCAGGAAGTCTTGGGAACCGAGTTGTGTTTGAGTACAGCTTATCACCCTCAAACAGATGGTCAGACTGAGAGAGTCAACCGAGTTTTGGAAGATCTTCTTAGAGCATGTGTTTTGGACTTTGGAGGATCATGGGAAGATCACCTTCATTTGGTGGAGTTTGCTTATAATAACAGTTATCAGTCGAGTATTGGTATGGCACCATATGAGGCATTATATGGAAGACCGTGTAACTCTCCGACATGTTGGTTGGAAACTGGAGAAAAGTTGATGCTTGGGCCAGAGATGATTCGACAGACTTCAGATTGTATAGAGATCGTTCAGCGAAGAATGAAGGCAGCCCAAGATCGTCAGAAAAGTTATGCCGACAATCGTCGAAAGGATTTGGAATTCGACGTGGGTGATATGGTTTTTGTGAAGATTTCTCCATTGAAGAATGTTATTAGATTCGGAAAGAAAGGAAAATTGACTCCGAGATTTGTTGGACCATTCCCGATTATCGAGCGAATTGGAAAGCTCGCGTATAGATTGGAGTTACCGGAAAAGATGGCGGGTGTGCACAATGTTTTTCATGTATCTTATCTACGGAAGTATGTGCACGACCCAACTACGGTGGTTTCTGCTGAAAGCTGTGAAGACTTAGAGGTTGATCCAGTTGTTTCGAGACCTCGTAAGCCGCTTCGTATTGTTGAAACCGATATGAAACAGCTTAGGAGGAAGACGATTACGTTGCTCAAGGTACAATGGAGTGATGATGTTAACGACTGTACATGGGAGGAGGAAGAGAGGATGAAGGCAGCTCATCCCGGACTCTTCGAGGTATGGCCCTAAAGTGTCGTGACATCTCATGAATTTGTAGCTTGTTCTAAGTCTTAGAATTTTGCATGCTAGGTTAGAATTGGATGCATGGTTTGTTGATTGCTATGGATGGTAGGCATGCGGAATAATTGTGATTGCTGTTGTTTGCTTGGAATTTCGGGGGCGAAATTCCTAAGGGGGAGAGAATGTAACGACCCGTATTTTACGTGTCGATAAATCGTAGAATTTGCAGGTCGTTAGTGTTGTTTGTGTTGTTTCTAGCTTGAGTCGTTTAGAAGTTAACCCGAGTACAAGTGATGAGTCGTGACCGACTCATAGATAAGTGGTAGACGACTTAAGGGGATGGACCGAGTTAAAGGGTCACCGGGATAAGGTAGTGACCGACCTATAGTGTTGCCGACTTAAGGAGGTTAGTGGTTTAAAGGTTGGCTGACTCATAGGGGTGACCGACCTAAGAAGATAGTGAGATAAGAAGTGTGGCCGAGTCAACGAGTTACGACTTAAGTATAGTGGACGGCCTAGGAGGTGTTGCCGAGATAAGGTGTTGCCGAGTTAGGTTTGGGCCGACTTAGTTAGTTACCGGGTTAAGGGCTAGCGGCTTAAAGCCTTCACCGACCTAAGGGTTAACAAGCTTGTGTGTTAGTTAGGAGATAGGTCGTGGATGACCTATGGAGGGGGGTAACGACCTAACTTAGGTCGTGTATGCTTTAAGTCGTAGGCGGGATAAGGTTGTGTTAGGTCGGCACGTTGGTTAAGTCATCGTACGACTTAAGACTTAGGTGTGTTAGCGGCTGTGTGTTGAGTCGTTGGTCAGTTGGGTCGTAGGTCGCCAGGGTGCGTTGAGTCGTGAGTCGGCATGTGTTCTGGGTTTAGGTCGGCAAGAAACTAGGTCGTGTGACCCTATGGGTGTGTCGTGTGGTTGGGTCGGCGTCTTGGGGTTAAGTCGTAAGTAGTTGAGTCGCATAGGTCGGCAGCGACCTATGTTAGGTCGGAGTCTTTTAGGTCGGTAACGACCTAATAGCGAGCTCCGAGTTAAGAAGACGGCCGAGCTAAGGGGGATTCCAGCCTATAAATAGAGGGTTTCGGCTCACTTTTTGGCACCAGTTTTTGAAGCGACGAAGTGCTGCCATTTTGAAGACTCGACTACAACATTTCTTCATCTTCTTTTCTCCATTCCAATCTAGATCTAACATCCATCCAAGATCGAAGATCCAAGAGCCAAAGTTGAAGATCTTCATCCGTTCGAGCTAGATTTCATCGATTGAAGCGAGATTTTGCCGGATCAAACCTTGATCTCCGCTGTCCAGATCTGAAGTGTGTTGTATTTGAAGTGTTTGGGTGATTTGGTGAGTGGTAGTTATCTCTCACGCGGACCCAAAGGAGTATATTGGATTGGTGGCTTGTTTGAGTGTTAAAGTTAGAGATTTCATGCATTTTTCTTAGATCCAAGTCTAGATCCATTGTTTCCAAAGATGTTTGTTTATGCAAGTTTATCTAACAAGTATTAGAGACAAAACCCATGTTTTATATTTGATAGATCTATGCTAAAAACCAATTAATCATGCATGTTGGACTTTTGCTCATTTATTTACGAAATTGCCATTATAGTTGATATTGCTTATTAGATCTTGTTTGAATGCTTGAATGTTTGGATGTATGATTGGTTTGATTTTTTCAAGTTAGCTTGTAGTTGATTTGGAACAATATGGTTGAAGATGATTCAAAAGCTAAGTGGAAAGGCTCTTGAATGGTGAAAGCTGCCTATAGCATATGAAGCGGATGTGGAAGCTCATATGGATGGATTTGAGGATGTGGGATCTTGCCATGATGCGAGAAGGCAAAGCATGATTGAGTTGGAACTTTGCTAAGATATGATGAGGCAAGGCTTATGTTGAGATGGGATGGGTCATGATGACGTTCCAAGAAGAGAGGCTTTGCTATGATGTGATAAGGCAAGACATATGTTGTGATGGGACGGGTCACGATGACGTTCCGAGCAAGGGTCATGATGACGTGCAAAGTTATAACTCGGTGATGCGGTCCGGGTTGGGGTGGATAATGGTTAGCTTGAGAGGCGCTTGAGCTAGTATGGAAATAGTCGTCAAGGAGGATGACTAGGAGGCTGAGATCTCATCGTTGTTGAAGGTTCTAGCATACTCAAAGCAAGGGTACGTTGGAACGGGTCACGATGACGTTCCAGGCACGGGTCACGATGACGTGCTAGTACTCTGGGCTGATGCGTTCGGCTTAGGCACGGGTCACGATGACGTGCGGGGTTATGTCTAGACCGGGGTTACCATTAGCCCTTGACAGGTGGTCATTCAACTAACGGTGATATCAAGGCAATGATAACAGTGATAGCCAGAGTCATGGTTGTTTGGTTGTATTATCATTCGGTCTCAAGAGCTGTGTTTTCTGGGTGCTTATCTGATCTTGGTTTAGGCCTTGGGGGTTTGTATTTGGAAAGCATCGCCCTTGACTCGAGTGGTTATTGTTTTACTTTAATTATCTGCTATGATTATGCTTGCTTCTCTTTAGTGTGTGTCTGGGGGCTATCACTGTAGAATGAGGTGGAGTGGGATGGTTTGGTTCCTATTCCTTTTATCCCTTATGCTCTTTTGGTATGTTTGATAGTTAATTTACTGCTCACTAAGACTTTGTCTGACTCAAGGTTTTATGTCTCCTCTTATTACCTTGGGCTGTTCATCCATGTTGGGATAGGCAGACTAGGTAGCAGGTGACAGGTGCTGTGCTTAGAGTTCTCCGCTGATGATGACGAAGACGAGCAGGAGGCTATGCATATTATTTCTTATATGTACTGGGTATCCGCTGCTGTATTTGATGAGAGTTTTGTAGTGAGGTCTTGATGTATGGATTTATTGAGATGATTGTATAAAACTACTGTGATGCTTATATGATGATTTTCTGTTATGAGGCTTCACTATATATTTCTCTATTGTATTTTATCCATGTGCTGTGAGCTACGATAGAGATTCTGCGATTTTATTTTACCCTGACTATCGTACATGGCTGCCGTGCACACCTTTCAGCGCACTATTCCCTTGTTTTGGTGCGGGAGTCATGGGCGGTCGTCACAGGATAGGCTTTTTTGGGTATGAAAGTAACCAGTGACTGCTGAAAGCTGTCATAGCTGTAGAACTCACGGATACCTTCGTTTTGACTGGTTATGGCTCCCGTAACTCTAAAGGAGCCAAGAGTTATGGCCCTCCGAAGAATCGATATCCACAGGGTGCAACATCCGTCCAAAATGACGAAACAGTGCCGTACGACCTTTAGAAATGAGTGCATGGATTTGAAACATTGCAGTCCCATAGTGCACCACTCTCCAGCGATGGTAAATCATAGACCAACCACGGGGATCCCGTTTTACAGAAAAAATCCACGTGACGAAAAAACGAAGGGTAAAAAACTTCCTTGACCCGATTGAGGTTCGGATAGGATTTTTTGGGTATGGAACTTGCCAGTGACGGCTGAAAGCGGTCATGGTTGTAGAACTCATAGATACCTTCGTTTTGACTGGTTATGGCTCCCGTAACTCTAAAGGAGCCAAGAGTTATGGCCCTCCGAAGAATCGATATCCACAGGGTGCAACATCTACGGTGCAAGGTGCAACATCCGTCCAAAATGACGAAACCGTGCCGTACGACCTTTAGAAATGAGTGCATGGATTTGAAACATTGCAGTCCCATGGTGCACCACTCTCCGGCGATGGTAAATCATAGACCAGCCACGGGGATCCCGTTTTACAGAAAAAATCCACGTGACGAAAAAACGAAGGGTAAAAAACTTCCATGACCCGATTGAGGTTCGGATAGGCTTTTTTGGGTACGAAAGTAACCAGTGACTGCTGAAAGCTGTCATAGCTGTAGAACTCACAGATACCTTAGTTTTGACTGGTTATGGCTCCCGTAACTCTAAAGGAGCGAAGAGTTATGGCCCTCCGAAGAATCGATATCCACAGGGTGCAACATCTACGGTGCAAGGTGCGACATCCGTCCAAAATGACGAAACAGTGCCGTACGACCTTTAGAAATGAGTGCATGGATTTGAAACATTGCAGTCCCATGGTGCACCACTCTCCAGCGATGGTAAATCATAGACCAACCACGGGGATCCCGTTTTACAGAAAAAATCCACATGACGAAAAAATGAAGGGTAAAAAACTTCCTTGACCCGATTGAGGTTCGGATAGGATTTTTTGGGTATGGAACTTACCAGTGACGGCTGAAAGCTGTCATGGCTGTAGAACTCACAGATACCTTCGTTTTGACTGGTTATGGCTCCCGTAACTCTAAACGAGCCAAGAGTTATGGCCCTCCGAATAATCGATATCCAAAGGGTGCAACATCTACGGTGCAAGGTGCAACATCCGTCCAAAATGACGAAACCGTGCCGTACGACCTTTAGAAATGGATGCATGGATTTGAAACGGTGCAGTCTCTCCAGCGATTGTAAATCATTGACCAGCCACGGGGATCCCGATTTACAGAAAAAATCCACGTGACGAAAAAACGAAGGGTAAAAAACTTCCATGACCCGATTGAGGTTCCGATAGGATTTTTTGGGTATGAAACTAACCAGGACGGCTGAAAGCTGTCATAGCTGTAGAACTCACAGATACCTTCGTTTTGACTGGTTATGGCTCCCGTAAATCTAAAGGAGCCAAGAGTTATGGCCCTCTGAAGAATCGATATCCACAGGGTGCAACATCTACGGTGCAAGGTGCAACATCCGTCCAAAATGACGAAACAGTGCAGTACGACCTTTAGAAATGAGTGCATGGATTTGAAACATTGCAGTCCCATGGTGCACCACTCTCCAGCGATGGTAAATCATAGACCAGCCACGGGGATCCCGTTTTACAGGAAAAATACACGTGACGAAAAAACGAAGGGTAAAAAACTTCCTTGACCCGATTGAGTTTCGGATAGGATTTTTTGGGTATGGAACTAACCAGTGACGGCTAAAAGCGGTCAAAGATGTAGAACTCACAGATACCTTTGTTTTGACTGGTTATGGCTCCTGTAAGTCTAAACGAGCCAAGAGTTATGGCCCTCCGAATAATCGATATCCATAGGGTGCAACATCTACGGTGCAAGGTGCAACATCCGTCCAAAATGACGAAACCGTGCCGTACGACCTTTAGAAATGGATGCATGGATTTGAAACGGTGCAGTACCATGGTGCACCACTCTCCAGCGATGGCAAATCATTGACCAGCCACGGGTATCCCGTTTTACAGAAAAAATCCACATGACGAAAAAACGAAGGGTAAAAAACTTCCTTGACCCGACTGAGGTTCGGACAGGATTTTTTGGGTATGGAACTAACTAGTGACAGCTGAAAGCTGTCATGGCGGTAGAACTCATAGATACCTTCATTTTGACTGGTTATGGCTCCCGTAACTCTAAAGGAGCCAAGAGTTATGGCCCTCCGAAGAATCGATATCCACAGGGTGCAACATCTACGGTGCAAGGTGCAACATCCGTCCAAAATGACGAAACAGTGTCGTACGACCTTTAGAAATGAGTGCATGGATTTGAAACATTGCAGTCCCATGGTGCACCACTCTCCAGCGATGGTAAATCATAGACCAGCCACGGGGATCCCGTTTTACAGAAAAAATCCACATGACGAAAAAACGAAGGATAAAAAACTTCCATGACCCGATTGAGGTTCGGATAGGCTTTTTTGTGTATGAAAGTAAGCAGTGACTGCTGAAAGCTATCATAGCTGTAGAACTCACATATACCTTCGTTTTGACTGGTTATTGCTCCCGTAACTCTAAAGGAGCCAAGAGTTATGGCCCTCCGAAGAATCGATATCCACAGGGTGCAACATCTACGGTGCAAGGTGCAACATCCGTCCAAAATGACGAAACAGTGTCGTACGACCTTTAGAAATGAGTGCATGGATTTGAAACATTGCAGTCCCATGGTGCCACTCTCCGGCGATGGTAAATCATAGACCAGCCACGGGGATCCCGTTTTACAGAAAAAATCCATGTGACGAAAAAACGAAGGGTAAAAAACTTCCATGACCCGATTGAGGTTCGGATAGGCTTTTTTTGGTATGAAAGTAACCAGTGACTGCTAAAAGCTGTCATAGCTGTAGAACTCACAGATACCTTCGTTTTGACTGGTTATGGCTCCCGTAACTCTAAAGGAGCCAAGAGTTATGGCCCTCCGAAGAATCGATATCCACAGGGTCCAACATCTACGGTGCAAGGTGCAACATCCGTCCAAAATGACGAAACAGTGTCGTACGACCTTTAGAAATGAGTGCATGGATTTGAAACATTGCAGTCCCATGGTGCACCACTCTCCAGCGATGGTAAATCATAGACCAACCACGGGGATCCCGTTTTACAGAAAAAATCCACGTGACGAAAAAACGAAGGGTAAAAAACTTCCTTGACCCGATTGAGCTTCGGATAGGAGTTTTTGGGTATGGAACTTACCAGTGACGGCTGAAAGCAGTCATGGATGTAGAAATCACAGATACCTTCGTTTTGACTGGTTATGGCTCCCGTAACTCTAAACGAGCCAAGAGTTATGGCCCTCCGAATAATCGATATCCACAGGGTGCAACATCTACGGTGCAAGGTGCAACATCCGTCCAAAATGACGAAACGGTGTCGTACGACCTTTAGAAATGGATGCATGGATTTGAAATGGTGCTGTTTGCGTAAAAAATGGCCGCAAACACCCAAAGTCGTATGAGTTGGTTGATTTTATGTTGTGTTTAGTGATTTGGGTGATTTATGCAAATATGTAAAAAGCAAGGACTAAAATGTAAAAGACACACAGATTTATAGTGGTTCGGCAAGAACGTGCCTACGTCCACTTTATATGTTATTCTCCTTTTTTCTTCAGATTACAAGTACAAAGCTTTGATTACAAGTATCTAAAGTTGTTTGAGAGTTCCTTCCAGGCTTGAGCTCTCAAACTTGTCCCTCCAAAAAATTGTCCCCCATTGTTGTACCCCTGCCCCTCTATTTATAGAGTGAGGTAGGGGGCAGGGGTCTTGGAAGTATATAGCTGCAGGTGGGCCTGGGCTGATGCAATCCGGACTGGCAACTTCTGGTTCGGCGGAGCTTGGCTCGGTCGTTGTTGGGGAAGGAGGTTGGTTCGGCTTGATCTGGTTCGGTGGTATGTGATTCGGTGGAGCATGGAAGTGGAGTTTGGTTCGGTGGGATGATGGCGAGGTATGTTGGATCGGTGGTGAAGAGCTTGGAAGTGGAGGAGCTCGGACCGGCTTTGAGGTGGAGAGATCTCGCCCCTTTTCTCTTGGACCGGTGCCGAATGAACTGACGCATAGGGAAGGCCGAATGAAACATGTTACTGCCGAATGAGCCTGGCCGTGAATGCCGAATGAGTCTTGTATACTTGCATAGCTGAGTGGATACGAGAGTAGAAGGCCGAATGGACTTTGTATTCTGATCTTGAGTGGAACTCTGGGCTTAGGTACGCTTGCTGGTTGCTTTTTCTTGGTTCCAGTCGTGGTGGAAATGCATACAATCTTGATATTCCAGTTTTGTCCAAAAATTGGGATAACACTTTGCCCCCCAAAATATGCCTTGCGGTAGGAAGGCGTGTTTTGTAATGCCATGAGCCGGATGTTCATATCCTGTCATCAACCTGTAGAGAATTTGATAGTTTATATGGCCCCAAATGACGATCGTTCGGGATCGGGCTACTTGAGATGAAGCGCGGCCGTTCATGGTCAAGCGCCTAACTTCAAATGACGACCGTTCGCGATCGAGTCATTCGAGGTGAAGTGCGACCCTGCGCGGTCAAGCGCGTAAATCCATGCGTCGATCGTTCGGGATCGAGTCATCTGCGGTGAAATGTGACCGTTCAAGGTCAAGCGCTTAACTTCAAATGACGACCGTTCGGGATCGAGTCATTCGAGGTAAAGCGCGACAGTGCGCGGTCGAGTTGTAAGTCCATGCGTCGATCGTTTGGGATCGAGCCATCTGTGGTGAAATGTGACCGTTCAAGGTCAAGCGCCCAACTTCGAATGACGATCGTTCGTGATCAAGTCATTCGAGGTAAGGTGCGACAGTGTGCGGTCAAGTGGTGGTCCTCAAATGACGACCGTTCGCGATCAAGCCATTTGAGGTGAGGTGTAACAGTCAGTGATCATGTGGCGGACCTCAAGTGACGACCGTTCGCGATCGAGCCATTTGAGGTAAGGTGAGTTGTGCCGTTCGAGGCGAGTTGTGCCGTTCGAGGCGAGTTGTGCCGTTCGAGGCGAGTTGTGCCGTTCGAGGCGAGTTGTGATCGTTCGTGATCGGGTGCCGTTCGAGGCGAGTTGTGACTGTTCGAAGTCGGGTGCCGTTCGAGGCGAATTGTGACTGTTCGAAGTCGGGTGTCGTTCGAGGCGAATGAGTGTGCCCGGGGGGGACTTAATATTATCAGTGTTGGAGTCATTGTTTGGGGGAATTTTTCGAATCAAAGACTTCGGCAGTTCGTTGCCATGCAATAGGCGCTCGTGGACCGTTCGCGATCCAACGGGCATACAAGTAAATAATTTTTCCATGGAATTGTAAATGTTAAAGCAATAGTCATACGAGTTCCACAGTAGGAATGTTCAAATCAAAGTCAAAGCAGGAGCAAGACGAGGATGTCAAAGTGTAAACTCTTACTATGGTGCGGTCTATAGTCATTCAGAGCATGCCTATGGATCGTGCGCGATCGCTCGCATGTGTAAATGATTTAACCGTGCTAGTGAGAGTTTTGCGACTTGTTCATCGTTTTCGACCTGCCCCCGTGTTCATGAGGGAATTTTACCTGCCCCCTGGCTGGGCGTTCATTCCTTACCTGGTTGCTCAGAGGCCTCTATCTCACTCTCTGTGATTGGATTAACTGGCTCCAAGTGTGGTGCCCCCATGCGGGATCGACGCCTGATTGATAGTCGTCTGCTGCTTGGGGGTTGCCCCCTAGCTCTGGTGCTGCGCCAGATGGTTCTGCTCCGTTCTGAACTCTAGTTGCTCCTTGGATTTGTGCTCCAATTTGCCCAATTTGTTGAAGTAAGTTCTGTATCATCTCTTCCTGTCTTCTCATCATGACCTCCGTCTCATCCCTAGTGATGAAGATCGATGCTTGATTCCCTCCTGAGGAAGCCTCTTGACTTCCTTGGTGTTCACTTCTCTCTGGCCTTTGCCTTCTACTTGTTTGTCTCGTCATAACTCTTAGATCTGAACTCTTAGATTTTCAAATTCAACTTCTATCCGATGTAGCGGAAGCTGGTTTTTCTCAGTGAAAGCACCAAAATGTTTGCGTAAAAAATGGCCGCAAACACCCAAAGTCGTATGAGTTGGTTGATTTTATGTTGTGTTTAGTGATTTGGGTGATTTATGCAAATATGTAAAAAGCAAGGACTAAAATGTAAAAGACACACAGATTTATAGTGGTTCGGCAAGAACGTGCCTACGTCCACTTTATATGTTATTCTCCTTTTTTCTTCAGATTACAAGTACAAAGCTTTGATTACAAGTATCTAAAGTTGTTTGAGAGTTCCTTCCAGGCTTGAGCTCTCAAACTTGTCCCTCCAAAAAATTGTCCCCCATTGTTGTACCCCTGCCCCTCTATTTATAGAGTGAGGTAGGGGGCAGGGGTCTTGGAAGTATATAGCTGCAGGTGGGCCTGGGCTGATGCAATCCGGACTGGCAACTTCTGGTTCGGCGGAGCTTGGCTCGGTCGTTGTTGGGGAAGGAGGTTGGTTCGGCTTGATCTGGTTCGGTGGTATGTGATTCGGTGGAGCATGGAAGTGGAGTTTGGTTCGGTGGGATGATGGCGAGGTATGTTGGATCGGTGGTGAAGAGCTTGGAAGTGGAGGAGCTCGGACCGGCTTTGAGGTGGAGAGATCTCGCCCCTTTTCTCTTGGACCGGTGCCGAATGAACTGACGCATAGGGAAGGCCGAATGAAACATGTTACTGCCGAATGAGCCTGGCCGTGAATGCCGAATGAGTCTTGTATACTTGCATAGCTGAGTGGATACGAGAGTAGAAGGCCGAATGGACTTTGTATTCTGATCTTGAGTGGAACTCTGGGCTTAGGTACGCTTGCTGGTTGCTTTTTCTTGGTTCCAGTCGTGGTGGAAATGCATACAATCTTGATATTCCAGTTTTGTCCAAAAATTGGGATAACAGGTGCAGTACCATGGTGCACCACTCTCCAGCGATGGTAAATCATTGACCAGCCACGTGGATCCCGTTTTACAGAAAAAATCCACGTGACGAAAAAACGAAGGGTAAAAAAACTTCCATGGCCCGATTGAGGTTCAGATAGGATTTTTTGGGTATGAAACTAACCAGTGACGGCTGAAAGCTGTCATAGCTGTAGAACTCACAGATACCTTCGTTTTGACTGGTTATGGCTCCCGTAACTCTAAAGGAGCCAAGAGTCATGGCCCTCCGAAGAATCGATATCCACAGGGTGCAACATCTACGGTGCAAGGTGCAACATCCGTCCAAAATGACGAAATAGTGCCGTACAACCTTTAGAAATGAGTGCATGGATTTGAAACATTGCAGTCCCATGGTGCACCACTCTCCAGCGATGGTAAATCATAGACCAGCCACGGGGATCCCGTTTTACAGAAAAAATCCACGTGACGAAAAAACGAAGGGTAAAAAACTTCCTTGACCCGATTGAGGTTCAGATAGGATTTATTGGTTATGAAACTAACCAGTGACTGCTGAAAGCGGTCACAGATGTAGAACTCACAGATACCATCGTTTTGACTGGTTGTGGCTCCCGTAACCCTAAACGAGCCAAGAGTTATGGCCCTCCGAAGAATCGATATCCACAGGGTGCAACATCTACGGTGCAAGGTGCAACATCCGTCCAAAATGACGAAACCGTGCCGTACGACCGTTAGAAATGGATGCATGGATTTAAAACGGTGCAATACCATGGTGCACCACTCTCCAGCGATGGTAAATCATTGACCAGCCACGGCTATCCCGTTTTACAGAAAAAATCCACGTGACGAAAAAACGAAGGGTAAAAAACTTCCTTGACCCGATTGAGGTTCGGACAGGATTTTTTGGGTATTGAACTAACCAGTGACGGCTGAAAGCGGTCATAGCTGTAGAAATCACAGATACCTTCGTTTTGACTGGTTATGGCTCCCGTAACTCTAAAGGAGCCAAGAGTTATGGCCCTCCGAAGAATCGATATCCACAGGGTGCAACATCTACGGTGCAAGGTGCAACATCCGTCCAAAATGACGAAACAGTGCCGTACGACCTTTAGAAATGTGTGCATGGATTTGAAACATTGCAGTCCCATGGTGCACCACTCTCCAGCGATGGTAAATCATAGACCAGCCACGGGGATCCCGTTTTACAGAAAAAATCCACGTGACGAAAAAACGAAGGGTAAAAAACTTCCATGACCCGATTGAGGCTCGGATAGGCTTTTTTGGGTATGAAAGTAATCAGTGACTACTGAAAGCTGTAATAGCTGTAGAACTCACAGATACCTTCGTTTCGACTGGTTATTGCTCCCGTAACTCTAATGGAGCCAAGAGTTATGGCCCTCCGAAGAATCGATATCCACAGGGTGCAACATCTACGGTGCAAGGTGCAACATCCATCCAAAATGACGAAACAGTGCCGTACGACCTTTAGAAATGAGTGCATGGATTTGAAACATTGCAGTCCCATGGTGCACCACTCTCCGGCGATGGTAAATCATAGACCAGCCACGGGGATCCCGTTTTACAGAAAAAATCCACGTGACGAAAAAACGAAGGGTAAAAAACTTCCATGACCCGATTGAGGTTCGGATAGGCTCTTTTGGGTATGAAAGTAAGCAGTGACTGCTGAAAGCTATCATAGCTGTAGTACTCACAGATACCTTCGTTTTGACTAGTTATTGCTCCCGTAACTCTAAAGAAGCCAAGAGTTATGGCCCTCCGAAGAATCGATATCCACAGGGTGCAACATCAACGGTGCAAGGTGCAACATTCGTCCAAAATGACGAAACAGTGCCGTACGACCTTTAGAAATGAGTGCATGGATTTGAAACATTGCAGTCCCATGGTGCATCACTCTCCAGCGATGGTAAATCATAGACCAACCACGGGGATCCCGTTTTACAGAAAAAATCCACGTGACGAAAAAACGAAGGGTAAAAAACTTTCTTGACCCGATTGAGGTGGGTATGGAACTTACCAGTGACGGCTGAAAGCGGTCATGGCTGTAGAACTCACAGATACCTTCGTTTTGATTGTTTTGGCTCCCGTAACTCTAAACGAGCCAACAGTTATGGCCATCCGAATAATCGATATCTACAGGGTGCAACATCTATGGTGCAAGGTGCAACATCCGTCCAAAATGACGAAACCGTGTCGTACGACCTTTAGAAATGGATGCATGGATTTGAAACGGTGCAGTACCATGGTGCACCACTCTCCAGGGATGGTAAGTCATAGACCAGCTATGGGGATCCCGTTTTACAGAAAAAATCCACGTGACGAAAAAACGAAGGGTAAAAAACTTCCATGACCCGATTGAGGTTCCGATAGGATTTTTTGGGTATGAAACTAACCAGTGACGGCTGAAACCTGTCATAGCTGTAGAACTCACAGATACCTTCGTTTTGACTGGTTATGGCTACCGTAACTCCAAAGGAGCCAAGAGTTATGGCCCTCCGAAGGATCGATATCCACAGGGTGCAACATCTACGGTGCAAGGTGCAACATCCGTCCAAAATGACGAAACACTGCCGTACGACCTTTAGAAATGAGTGCATGGATTTGAAACATTGCAGTCCCATGGTGTACCACTCTTCAGCGATGGTAAATCATAGACCAGCCACGGAGATCCCGTTTTACAGAAAAAATCCACGTGACGAAAAAACGAAGGGTAAAAAACTTCCTTGACCCGATTGAGGTTCGGAAAGGATTTTTTGGGTATGAAACTAACCAGTGACGGCTGAAAGCGGTCGTTGCTGTAGAACTCACAGATACCTTCGTTTTGACTGGTTATGGCTCCCGTAACTCTAAATGAGCCAAGAGTTATGGCCCTCCGGATAATCGATATCCATAGTGTGCAACATCTACGGTGCAAGGTGCAACATCCGTCCAAAATGACGAAACCGTGCCGTACGACCTTTAGAAAAGGATGCATGGATTTGAAACGGTGCAGTACCATGGTGCACCACTCTCCAGCGATGTTCAATCATTGACCAGCCATGGGGATCTCGTTTTACAGAAAAAATCCACGTGACGAAAAAACAATGGGTAAAAAACTTCCTTGACCCGATTGAGGTTCAGACAGGATTTTTTGGGTATGGAACTAACCAGTGACGGCTGAAGGCGTTCATGACTGTAGAACTCACAGATACCTTCGTTTTGACTGGTTATGGCTCCCGTAACTCTAAACGAGCCAAGAGTTATGGCCCTCCGAATAATCGATATCCATAGGGTGCAACATCTACGGTGCAATGTGCAACATCCGTCCAAAATTACAAAACCGTGTCGTACGACCTTTAGAAATGGATGCATGGATTTGAAACGGTGCAGTACCATGGTGCACCACTCTCCAGCGATGGTAAATCATTGACCAGCCACGGGGATCCCGTTTTTACAGAAAAAATCCACGTGACGAAAAAACGAAGGGTAAAAAACTTCCATGACCCGATTGAGGTTCGGATAGGCTTTTTTGGGTATGAAAGTAACCAGTGACTACTGAAAGCTGTCATAGCTGTAGAACTCATAGATACCTTCGTTTTGACTTGTTATGGCTCCCGTAACTATAAAGGAGCCAAGAGTTATGCCCCTCCGAAGGATCGATATCCACAGGGTGCAACATCTACGGTGCAAGGTGCAACATCTGTCCAAAATGACGAAACAGTGCCGTACGAACTTTAGAAATGAGTACATGGATTTGAAACATTGCAGTCCCATGGTGCACCACTCTCCAGCGATGGTAAATCATAGACCAACCACGGGGATCCCGTTTACAGAAAAAATCCACGTGACGAAAAAACGAAGTGTAAAAAACTTCCATGACCCGATTGAGGTTCGGATAGGCTTTTTTGGGTATGAAAGTAACCAGTGACTGCTGAAAGCTATCATAGCTGTAGAACTCACAGATAAATTCGTTTTGACTGGTTATGGCTCCCGTAACTCTAAAGGAGCCAAGAGTTATGGCCCTCCGAAGAATCGATATCCACAGTGTGCAACTTCTACGGTGCAAGGTGCAACATCCGTCCAAAATGACGAAACAGTGCCGTACGACCTATAGAAATGAGTGCATGGATTTGAAACATTGCAGTATCATGGTGCACCACTCTCCAGCGATGGTAAATCATAGACCAGCCACGGGGATCCCATTTTACAGAAAAAATCCACGTGACGAAAAAACGAAGGGTAAAAAACTTCCTTGACCCGATTGAGGTTCGGATAGGATTTTTTGGGTATGAAACTAACCAGTAACGGCTAAAAGCTGTCATAGCTGTAGAACTCATAGATACCTTCGTTTTGACTGGTTATGGCTCCCGTAACTCTAAAGAAGCCAAGAGTTATGGCCCTCCGAAGAATCGTTATCCACAGGGTGCAACATCTACGGTGCAAGGTGCAACATCCGTCCAAAATGACGAAACAGTGCCGTACGACCTTTAGAAATGAGTGCATGGATTTGAAACATTGCAGTCCCATGGTGCACCACTCTCCAGCGATGGTAAATCATAGACCAGCCACGGGGATCGCGTTTTACAGAAAAAATCCACGTGACGAAAAAACGAAGGGTAAAAAACTTCCATGACCCGATTGAGGTTCGGATAGGCGTTTTTGGGTATGAAACTAACCAGTGATTGCTGAAAGCTATCATAGCTGTAGAACTCACAGATACCTTCGTTTTGACTGGTTATGGCTCCCGTAACTCTAAAGGAGCCAAGAGTTATGGCCCTCCGAAGAATCGATATCCACAGGGTGCAACATCTACGGTGCAAGGTGCAACATCCGTCCAAAATGACGAAACAGTGCCGTACGACCTTTAGAAATGAGTGCATGGATTTGAAACATTGCAGTCCCATGGTGCACCATTCTCCAACGATGGTAAATCATAGACCAGCCACGGGGATCCCGTTTTACAGAAAAAATCCACGTGACGAAAAAACGAAGGGTAAAAAACTTCCTTGAACCGATTGAGGTTCGAATAGGATTTTTTGGGTATGGAACTGACCAGTGACGGCTGAAAGCGGTCATAGCTGTAGAACTCACAGATAACTTCGTTTTGACTGGTTATGGCTCACGTAACTCTAAACGAGCCAAGAGTTATGGCCCTCCGAATAATCGATATCCATAGGGTGCAACATCTACGGTGCAAGGTGCAACATCCGTCCAAAATGACGAAACCGTGCCGTACGACCTTTAGAAATGGATGCATGGATTTGAAACGGTGCAGTACCATGGTGCACCACTCTGCAGCGATGGTAATCATTGACCAGCCACGGGGATCCCGTTTTACAGAAAAAATCCACGTGACGAAAAAACGATGGGTAAAAAACTTCCTTGACCCGATTGAGGTTCGGACAGCATTTTTTGGGTATGGAACTAACCAGTGACGGCTGAAAGCTGTCATGGCTGTTGAACTCACAGATACCTTCGTTTTGACTGGTTATGGCTCCCGTAACTCTAAAGGAGCCAAGAGTTATGGCCCTCCGAATAATCGATATCCACAGGGTGCAACATCTACGGTGCAAGGTGCAACATCCGTCCAAAATGACAAAACAGTGCCGTACGACGTTTAGAAATGAGTGCATGGATTTGAAACATTGGAGTCCCATGGTGCACCACTCTCCAGCGATGGTAAATCATAGACCAGCCACGGGGATCCCGTTTTACATAAAAAATCCACATGACGAAAAAACGAAGGGTAAAAAACTTCCTTGAACCGATTGAGGTTCGGATAGGATTTTTTGGGTATGGAACTAACCAGTGACGGCTGAAAGCGGTAATAGCTGTAGAACTCACAGATTCCTTCGTTTTGACTAGTCATGGCTCCCGCAACTCTAAACGAGCCAAGAGTTATGGCCCTCCGAATAATCGATATCCATAGGGTGCAACATCTACGGTGCAAGGTGCAACATCCGTCCAAAATGACGAAACCGTGCCGTACGACCTTTAGAAATGGATGCATGGATTTGAAACGGTGCAGTACCATGGTGCACCACTCTGCAGCGATGGTAAATCATTGACCAGCCACGGGGATCCCGTTTTACAGAAAAAATCCACGTGACGAAAAAACGAATGGTAGAAAACTTCCTTGACCCGATTGAGGTTCGGATAGGATTTTTTGGGTATGGAACTAACCAGTGACAGCTGAAAGCTGTCATGGCTGTAGAACTCACAGATAACTTCGTTTTGACTGGTTATGGCTCCCGTAACTCTAAACGAGCCAAGAGTTATGGCCCTCCGAATAATCGATATCCATAGGATGCAACATCTACGGTACAAGGTGCAGCATCCGTCCAAAATGACGAAACCGTGCCGTACGACCTTTAGAAATGGATGCATGGATTTGAAACGGTGCAGTACCATGGTGCACCACTCTGCAGCGATGGTAAATCATTGACCAGCCACGGGGATCCCGTTTTACAGAAAAAATCCACGTGACGAAAAAACGAATGGTAGAAAACTTCCTTGACCCGATTGAGGTTCGGATAGGATTTTTTGGGTATGGAACTAACCAGTGACGGCTGAAAGCTGTCATGGCTGTAGAACTCACAGATAACTTCGTTTTGACTGGTTATGGCTCCCGTAACTCTAAACGAGCCAAGAGTTATGGCCCTCCGAATAATCGATATCCATAGGATGCAACATCTACGGTACAAGGTGCAGCATCCGTCCAAAATGACGAAACCGTGCCGTACGACCTTTAGAAATGGATGCATGGATTTGAAACGGTGCAGTACCATGGTGTACCACTCTCCAGCGATGGTAAATCATTGACCAGCCACGGGGATCCCTTTTTTACAGAAAAAATCCACGTGACGAAAAAACGAAGGGTAAAAAACTTCCATGATCCGATTGAGGTTCGGATAGGCTTTTTTGGGTATGAAACTAACCAGTGACTGTTGAAAGCTGTCATAGCTGTAGAACTCACAGATACCTTCGTTTTGAATTGTTATGGCTCCCGTAACTATAAAGGAGCCAAGAGTTATGGCCCTCCGAAGAATCGATATCCACAGGGTGCAACATGTACGGTGCAAGGTGCAACATCCGTCCAAAATGACGAAACAGTGCCGTACGACCTGTAGAAATGAGTGCATGGATTTGAAACATTGCAGTCCCATGGTGCACCACTCTCCAGCGATGGTAAATCATAGACCAGCCACGGGGATCCCGTTTTACAGAAAAATCCACGTGACGAAAAAACGAAGGGTTAAAAACATCCATGACCCGATTGAGGTTCGGATAGGCTTTTTTGGGTATGAAATTAACCAGTGACTGCTGAAAGCTGTCATAGCTGTAGAACTCACAGATAAATTCGTTTTGACTGGTTATGGCTCCCGTAACTCTAAAGGAGCCCAGAGTTATGGCCCTCCGAAGAATCGATATCCACAGGGTGCAACATCTACGGTGCAAGGTGCAACATCCGTCCAAAATGACGAAACAGTGCCGTACGACCTTTAGAAATGAGTGCATGGATTTGAAACATTGCAGTACCATGGTGCACCACTCTCCAGCGATGGTAAATCATAGACCAGCCACGGGGATCCCGTTTTACAGAAAAAATCCACGTGACGAAAAAACGAAGGGTAAAAAACTTCCTTGACCCGATTGAGGTTCGGATAGGATTTTTCGGGTATGAAACTAACCAGTAACGGCTAAAAGCTGTCATAGCTGTAGAACTCACAGATACCTTCGTTTTGACTTGTTATGGCTCCCGTAACTCTAAAGGAGCCAAGAGTTATGGCCCTCCGAAGAATCGATATCCACAGGGTGCAACATCTACGGTGCAAGGTGCAATATCTGTCCAAAATGACGAAACAGTGCCATACGACCTTTAGAAATGAGTGCATAGATTTGAGACATTGCAGTCCCATGGTTCACCACTCTCCAGCGATGGTAAATCATAGACCAGCCACGGGCATCCCGTTTTACAGAAAAAATCCACGTGACGAAAAAACGAAGGGTAAAAAACTTCCATAACCCTATTGAAGTTCGGATAGGCTTTTTTGGGTATGAAAGTAACCAGTGACTGCTGAAAGCTGTCATAGCTGTAGAACTCACAGATACCTTCGTTTTGACTGGTTATGGCTCCCGTAACTCTAAAGGAGCCAAGAGTTATGGACCTCCGAAGAATCGATATCCACAGGGTGCAACATCTACGGTGCAAGGTGCAACATCCGTCCAAAATGACGAAACAGTGCCGTACGACCTTTAGAAATGAGTGCATGGATTTGAAACATTGCAGTCCCATGGTGCACCACTCTCCAACGATGGTAAATCATAGACCAGCCACGGGGATCCCGTTTTACAGAAAAAATCCACGTGACGAAAAAACGAAGGGTAAAAAACTTCCTTGAACCGATTGAGGTTCGGATAGGATTTTTTGGGTATGAAACTAACCAATGACGGCTGAAAGCGGTCATAGCTGTAGAACTCACAGATACCTTCGTTTTGACTGGTTATGGCTCCCGTAACTCTAAACGAGCCAAGAGTTATGGCCCTCCGAATTATCGATATCCACAGGGTGCAACATCTATGGTGCAAGGTGCAACATCCGTCCAAAATGACGAAACCGTGCCGTACGTGTAACGACCCGTATTTTACGTGTCGATAAATCGTAGAATTTACAGGTCGTTAGTGTTGTTTATGTTGTCTCTAGCCTGAGTCGTATGGAGAGTAATTCGTATGTTAAAGTGTTGAGTCGTGACCGACCTATAGTAAGTCGTAGACGACTTAGGAGGGTGCACGAGTTAGTGGAGTAACGACCTTAGAAAGTGACCGAGTTAACGAGTCATAGGTTAGGTCGTTAGACGACTTATAGAATGACCGGCTTAAGAGTTATCGGCCTAAGGTGATAAGCCGTGTGAAGTTTAGGTCGGGTTGTAGATGAGTCGTTTGAACGACTTAAGGCTTAGACGACCTAGAAGATTAGACGACTTAAGGTAGTGGCTGGCTTAAGGTATGGCCGACTCATAAGTTGTCCGAGCTAAGAGATTCACCGACCTAAGAAGTATGGACGAGTTAGCATAGTGAGCGACTCATAGGTGTTGCCGACTTAGGGTGTGGCCGAGTCAAGGTGTGACCGACATAAGACAGTTAGGGGTTTAAGGGTTATGGTCTTAGGTCGTTAGGACGGCAAGGGTTTAAGTCGTGAGTCGTGCCAGTGTTGAGTCGGCTTGTGTTTTGAGTCGCATGGTGGTTAAGTTGTTAGGTCGGAGGCTTTTTGGGTCGTGTCATAGTTAAGTCGTCATACGACTTAGGACTTAGGATATGCGGCAGGAGGGATGAGTCGTATGTTGCTAGGCCGCACGTATGTTAAGTCGGTAGCGACTTAGTGTTAGGTCGCATAGGAGTTAGGTCGGCCTTGGGTCGTTGAGTCGTTGGGTAGATGAGTCGTTAGGTCGGCCTGTGTTTTAGGACGTGTCTGGGTTGAGTCGTTAGGTCGTTAGCACGACCTAAAGGAAATAGGATGAGTCGTGAGTCGGCTATGTTGATGGGTCGTTGGATTATTAGGTCGGCAGCTAGTTAGGTCGTGTGGCCCGTGTTATTGTTAGGTCGCAGGAAGGAGTTAGCGACTTAGTGGTTAGGTCGCATAAGTGTTGGGTCGGCCATGTCTTTAGGTCGGCTGTGTGTTGTGTTGGTTAGGTCGTAGGTCGTAGGGGTCTGATGAGTCGGCAACGACTCATGGATAGGTCGTGACCGACCTATAGGGTGACGGCCTAAGGGTGATTCAGCCTATAAATAGAGGGCTTTGGCTCACTTTTTGGCACCGGTTTTTGAAGCGACGAAGTGCTGCCATTTTGGGAACTCGACTACAACATTTCTTCATCTTCTTTTCTCCATTCCAATCTAGTTCTAACATCCATCCAAGATCTAAGATCAAGATCGAAGATCAAGATCGAAGATCCGAGAGCCAAAGTTGAAAATCTTCATCCGTTCGAGCTAGATTTCATCGTTTGAAGCGAGATTTTGCCGGATCAAGCCTTGTTCTTTGCTGTCCAGATCTGAAGTGTTTAGTTTTTGAAGTGTTTGGGTGATTCGGTGAGTGGTGGTTATCTCTCACGCGGACCCAAAGGAGTATATTGGATCGGTGGCTTGTTTATGTGTTTAAGATAGTGATTTCTCGCATTTTCCTTAAGTCTGCATATAGATCCATGGTTTTTGAAGATGTTTACTTATGCAAGTTCATTTAACAAGTATTAGAGACAAAACCCATGTTTTATATTTGATAGATCTATGCTAAAAACCTATGATTCATGCATGTTAGACTTATGCTCATTTATTTACGAAATTGCCATTATAGTTGATATTGCTTATTAGATCTTGTTTGAATGCTTGATTGTTTGAATGTGTAATCGATTTGATTGTTTCAAGTTAGCTAGTAGTTGATTTGGAAGAAGATGGTTGATGATGATTCAAAAGCTAAGTGGAAAGGCTCTTGAATGGTGAAAGCTGCCTGTGGCATATGAAGCGGATGTGGAAGCTCATATGGATGTATTCGATGATGATGGACTTTGCCATGATGCGAGAAGGCAAAGCATGATAGTGAGATGGGACTTTGCTATGATATGATGAGGCAAGGCATGTGTTGAGATGGGACGGGTCATGATGACGTTCCAAGCACGGGTCATGATGACGTGCGAAGTTATAACTCGGTGATGCGGTCCGGGTTGGTGTGGATAATGGTTAGCTTGAGAGGCGCTTGAGCTAGTATGGAAATAGTCGTCAAGGAGGATGACTAGGAGGCTAAGATCTCATCGTTGTTGAAGGTTCTAGCATACTCAAAGCAAGGGTACGTTGGAACGGGTCACGATGACGTTCCAAGCACGGGTCACGATGACGTGCTAGTACTCTTTGCTGATGCGTTCGGCTTAGGCACGGGTCACGATGACGTGCGGAGTTATGTCTAAAACCGGGGTTACCATTAGCCCTTGATAGGTGGTCATTCAATTAATGGTGAAATCAAGGCAATGATAACAGTGATAGCCAGAGTCATGGATGTTTGGTTGTATTATCATTCGGTCTCAAGAGCGGTGTTTTCTGGGTGCTTATCTGATCTTGGTTTAGGCCTTGGGGGTTTGTATTTGGAAAACATCGTCCTTGACTCGAGTGATTATTGCTTTACTTTAATTACCTGCTATGTTATGCTTGCTTCTCCTTAGAGTGTGTCTGGGGGCTATCACTGTAGAAAGAGGTGGAGTGGGATGGTTTGGTTCCTATTCCTTTTATCCCTTATGCTCTTTTGGTATGTTTGATAGTTAATCTATTGCTCACTAAGACTTTGTCTGACTCAAGGTTTTATGTCTCCTCTTATTACCTTGGGCTGTTCATCCATGTTGGGATGGGCAGACTAGGTAGCAGGTGGCAGGTGCTGTTCTAGGAGATCTACGCTGATGATGACGAAGACGAGCAGGAGGCTTTTGCATATTATTCTTATTATATGTACTGGGTATCCGCTGCTGTATTTGATTGAGTGTTATGTAGTGAGGCCTTGATGTATGGATGATTCATGTTTGTATAAAACTACTACGATGCTTATATGATGATTTTCTGTTATGGAGCTTCACTATATATTTCTCTATTGTATTTTATCCATGCGCTGTGAGTTTTACGATAGAGTTTGCTGTTTTATTTTACCCTGACTATCATCCATGGCTACCTGGCACGTCTTTCAGCGCACTATTCCCTTGCTTGGTGCGGGAGTCATGGGCGGTCGTCACATTTGGTATCAGAGCCTTGGTTAATCGATTTTAGCCAACGCTCGCTGACGTAACTACGTATGAGAGACGTAATTGTATTTTGATGGATGATTACTATATATAATATAGTAGCTTAGAAGGATTTGAACTCCTTATGCAGTTGCTTCTTAAGGTGTTCTAATCATTCCTTTTTACAGATAATTAAGGATGAGCAGAAGTGAGAGACAAGCTGCGAGGGATAGCCGTGCTGCTTGAGAAGCTGTTGATTATGCTCCTATGTTTGAGGCCATGATGACTTCAATTATGAGGAGGATACCAGCTTCAGGATCATCTGTGGATGTGGGAGTTCAAGTCCAAGCTCCAAGACCGGTGGATTTTGCTAAGCTTTGCAACGATTATACTTCTCTTGGAGGAAAAGCTTTCTTGGGGACGGAGTCGACTATTGAAGTGCAGAGATGGATTGATGCATGTCGAAGGATCTTTGGTGACTTAGGGATTGAGGATGCAACTAAGAGAAAGCTTGCATCGAGACAGCTTCAGGGAAGAGCTGCTGATTGGTGGAATTCTATCACCATCGATACTCCAGAAGAAGAGATTACTTGGGAGCAATTCCAAGTTAGATTTGAAGCCAAGTTCATCTCTACGGCTCAGAAATCTGTCTTGTTTAAAAGGTTTGTGGAGCTCAAGCAAGGTGGGAGGCCTGTTCTTGAGTATATTTCTGAGTTTGAAGCTTTGTCTAAGTATGCCAGATCGTATATTGATTCTCCCTATCAGAAGAACGAAAAGTTTGTGACTGGTCTGGATGCTTATCTTGGAAGGCAGTTGGTGGATCATTTGGATGATCCGTTTGAGAAGCTTGTGGAGAAAACCCTTAGGCATGAGAGTTTGTTTCCTAAGGAAAGTTCTGTTGTTGCTGTAACCAGGGAAGGATCTAAACCACAACAGGGTGGAAACAAGAAGAGGAAGCAACAGCAACAGAAGGGTAAGGATGGCCAGAAAAAGCCGAGGGGCGAAGTGACCTGCTACAACTGCCGACAGAAGGGCCATCTCTCCCGGGATTGCAAGAATCCAAAGGTGCAGTTGAAGTGCCACAACTGTGATAAGATGGGACATATCAAGAAGGATTGTCCAGAACCGAGGAAAGATAGGCAGGTTGTGCAAGCCTATGCTTTGGGGGCTGTTCCATCGTCTTCGAAAGCTCCTACTGCTGAAGAGAAGGGGAAGAATGTGGTGATTCAAGGTACTCTTTCCATTTGTGGTGTTCCAGTTAGAGTGTTGTTTGATACTGGAGCGTCGCATTCTTTTGTTTGTGATGATTTGGTAGGCCGGTTAGGTTTGAAACCGGATATTGTTGATAGGCCATTGGTTGTGACTAATCCAGTTGGGGGTTCGTCATGTTTGTGTATGATATGCCGTGGTCTAGTTGTGTCGAGTCATGATTGCTCGTTTGTTTGTGATTGCTTTGTTCTGAACTTTGCGGGGTTCGGAATTATTTTGGGTATGGACTGGCTTAGGAAGTATGCGGCAAGGACTGATTGTGAGAGGCTGGATGTGACAATCGGGAATGTGGAAGGGCGAAAGGTTGTGATACGATGTAAGCATGAGGAAGGCGTCTTCATGAGCTTCATGTATTCGCTGGTTGTTCCACGGGATGGACTGTCATCGGTGCCTATTGTGAATGGATTTGAGGATGTCTTTGACGAAGTCAAAGGGTTACCGCTGCATAGGGAGATCGAGTTTCGTATCGATCTAGTTGAGGGAGCCAGACCTGTTGTGATGCCTCTTAGGCGGATGGCGCCTAGGGAGCAGCTAGAGTTGAAGGTGCAGGTTGATGACCTTTTGCAGAAAGGATTCATTCGGCGTAGTGTGTCCGAATGGGGTGCACCAGTAGTGTTCGCAACCAAAGCGGATGGATCGTTGAGGTTGTGTGTCGATTATCGTGAGCTGAATAAGGTGACTAAGAAGAACAAATATCCATTGCCGAGAATAGATGACTTGTTTGATCAGCTTCATGAGGCTAAGGTGTTTTCTCAGATGGATTTGGCAACGGGATTTCACCAGTTGAGAGTGGCGAAGGATAGTGTGCCGAAGACTGCTTTTAGGACACCATCCGGGTTTTATGATTGGCTGGTAATGCCGTTTGGGTTGACTAACGCACCAGCATATTTTGTGGATCTTATGAATAGAGTATTTAGAGATCAGTTGAACAAGTTTGTACTTGTGTTCGTGGACGATATTTTGGTTTATTCCAGAACTGAGGAAGAGCACAAGACACACTTCCGGATTGTTTTGGAAATCTTGCGGAAACATCAGCTGATGGCTAAGTTTTCGAAGTGTCACTTCTGGAAGAGGGAAGTGAGGTTCTTAGGCCATGTTATCTCTGGAAATGGAATAGCGGTTGATCCCGCCAAGGTGGCAGCAATCCAGGATTGGGTTATACCTAAGAATGCATCTGATGTGAGAAGTTTTCTTGGATTAGCAGGATATTATCGTCGGTTTATCAAAGACTTTTCCAAGATAGCTGCACCGTTGACAGGATTGACGAAGAAGAACCAAGTGTTCAGATGGGATGACAAGTGTGAGCAAGCTTTCGTAATCCTGAAAGAGCGACTGACAAGTGCTCCAGTTTTGACTATTCCAAGTGGGAATGATGAGATGGTGGTTTACACCGATGCATGTGGCACTGGACTTGGAGCAGTACTAATGCAGAAGGATAAAGTGGTTGCGTATGCAAGTCGACAACTGAAGCCGCATGAAAGGAATTATCCGACTCATGATTTGGAGTTAGCGGCGATTGTGTTTGCTTTGAAGATGTGGAGACATTATCTATTGGGAGTTAGATTTGAGTTGTTTACAGATCATAAGTCGTTAAAGTATCTGTTCTCCCAAAAGGATTTGAATCTTCGACAGCAACGGTGGCTAGAGTTTCTAGCATCTTATGATTTTGGTATAGCCTATACTCCGAGAAAAGGTAACGCGGTGGCTGATGCGTTAAGTCGAAGACATGCAGGATTGGGAGCCATGTTTCCGTAATGGAAGAGTCTCGAGTATTTGGCTGGATTTGATTTCAGGCCCAGATGTGAATTGGAACCTGAGATATTGGCAAACTTATCGATAAGACCTACTCTTGTGGAAAGGATTGGCGAGAGCCAAAATAGAGATGATAAGCTTGTCAAGATTATCCGAGATTTGGAATCCGGATTGGACCCAGAGAAGGATAAGGGATTCGAGGTCGATCGAGAGGGTTGGCTTCAGAAGCAAGGACGATTGGTTGTTCCCGACATTGATGGATTGAGAGATGAAGTTCTGAGGGAAGGTCATCACTCGAAGTTGACAATTCATCCAGGTGGAAATAAGATGTATCGGGATATGAAGAGAACTTACTACTGGGAAGGCATGAAGAAGGATGTTGGAAATTTTATTTCCAAGTGTATGAACTGCCAGTTGGTGAAAGCTGAGCAGAAGAAGCCCAGTGGATTACTTCAGCCATTAGAGGTTCCTACATGGAAGTGGGAGCAGATATCGATGGATTTTATCGATGGTCTACCTAGAACCAGGGCAGGGAATGAAGGGATTTGGGTTATCGTAGATCGTTTGACCAAGAGTGCAAGATTCATTCCTGTTCGATCAACTAGGACTGCATCGAAATTGGCTGAGCTTTATGTGAAGTGGATTGTTCGATTCCATGGTGTTCCGAAGAGTATAGTGAGCGATCGAGACCCATTGTTCACTAGTAGATTTTGGAAGAGCTTCCAGGAAGTTTTGGGAACCGAGTTGTGTTTGAGTACAGCTTATCACCCTCAAACAGATGGTCAGACTGAGAGAGTCAACCGAGTTTTGGAAGATCTCCTTAGAGCATGTGTTTTGGACTTTGGAGGATCATGGGAAGATCATCTTCATTTGGTGGAGTTTGCATATAATAACAGTTATAAGTCGAGTATTGGTATGGCACCATATGAGGCATTATATGGAAAACCGTGTAACTCTCCGACATGTTGGTTGGAAACTGGAGAAAAGCAGATACTTGGGCCAGAGATGATTCGATAGACTTCGGATTGTATAGAGATCATTCGGCAACGAATGAAAGCAGCCCAAGATCGTCAGAAAAGTTATGCCGATAATCGTCGTAAGGATTTGGAATTCGACGTAGGTTGTAACGACCCGTATTTTACGTGTCGATAAATCGTAGAATTTGCAGGTCGATAGTGTTGTTTGTGTTGCCTCTAGCTCGAGTCGTTTAGGAGTTGACCCGGGTACAAGTAATGAGTCGTGACCGACTCATAAGCGTAGCCGAGTTAAGGCTTGAGTCGTAACCGACTCATGGGATGGACCGACCTAGTAGGAGTTAGCTTCATAAGATTGGTGACCGACTTAAGAAAGACCGACTTAAGGATCTCCGGGTTAAGGATGAGTCGTGTACGAGTTACGACTCATAGGATGAAAGGCTTATAGGGTTTAGACGACTTAAGGTTTGGACCGACTCATAGGAAGCAACGACCTAAGTTGGCTAAGTTGTTAAGTCGTGTTACCGACCTAAGGGATAGTGGCTTGAGTCGTCAGCGACTTAGAGCTAGCCGGGTGGTTGAGTCGGCTAGGGGTTAGGTCGGCACTTGTATTGAGTCGTGAGTCGGAGGCATTTTGAGTCGTGACCGACGTAGTTAGGTCGTTGAGTTGATAGGTCGGACATGGATGTTAAGGGCTTAGGTCGGTAGGAGTTAGGTCGGCCTTGGGTCCTTAAGTCGTTGGGTAGATGAGTCGTTAGGTCGTTAGCGCGACCTAAAGGGAATAGGTTGAGTCGGCTATGTTGTTAGGTCGTTAGCGTGATAGGTCGGCAGCGACCTAAGTTAGGTCGGAGACTTTTGTATTGTGTATTAGTTAGGACGTTGGGTCAAGGCTCTACCTGAGTTGTACCTAGGATAAGTCGAGTCCGGGTTAAGTCGCGTGCGTGTTATGCCGGCTTAAGGTTAGGTCGCATGAGCCGTTAGCGCGCGTTAGATAGGTCGTTGGGTTGTGTGGGGTTGCTTAGGTCGTGAGTCGGCAAGGGTGTTAGGTCGGTGACGACCTACGTTAGGTCGGGGATTTTAGGTCGGCGACGACCTAAGACCGGGAACGAGCTATAAGGCCTGGACGACCTAAGGGGTTTTCAGCCTATAAATAGAGGGGTTTGGCTCACTTTTTGGCACCGGTTTTTGAAGCGACGAAGTGCTGCCATTTTGAAGACTCGACTACAACATTTCTTCATCTTCTTTTCTCTATTCCAATCTAGATCTAACATCCATCCAAGATCGAAGATCGAGATCGAAGATCCAAGAGCCAAAGTTGAAGATCTTCATCCGTTCGAGCTAGATTTCATCGATTGAAGCGAGATTTTGCCGGATCAAACCTTGATCTCCGCTGTCCAGATCTGAAGTGTGTTGTTTTTGAAGTGTTTGGGTGATTTGGTGAGTGGTAGTTATCTCTCACGCGGACCCAAAGGAGTATATTGGATTGGTGGCTTGTTTGAGTGTTAAAGTTAGAGATTTCATGCATTTTTCTTAGATCCAAGTCTAGATCCATTGTTTCCAAATATGTTTGTTTATGCAAGTTTATTTAACAAGTGTTAGAGACAATACCCATGTTTTTTTTATTTGATAGATCTATGCTAAAAACCATGATTTCACATATGTTGGACTTTTGCTCATTTATTTACGAAATTGCCATTATTGTTGATATTACTTATTAGATCTTGTTTGAATGCTTGATTGTTTGGATTTATGATTGATTTGGATTGTTTCAAGTTAGCTAGTGGTTGATTTGGAACAAGATGGTTCGAGATGATTCAAAAGCTAAGTGGAAAGGCTCTTGAATGGTGAAAGCTGCCTGTAGCATATGAAGCAGATGTGAAAGCTCATATGGATGGATTCGAAGATATGGGATCTTGCCATGAAGCGAGAAGGCAAAGCATGATTGAGTTGGGACTTTGCTATGATGTGATGAGGCAAGGCTTATGTTGAGATGGGACGGGTCATGATGACGTTCCCAGATGAGAGACATTGCTATGATGTGATGAGGCAAGACATATGTTGTGATGGGACGGGTCACGATGACGTTCCAAGCACGGGTCATGACGACGTGCAAAGATTATAACTCGTGATGCGGTCCGGGTTGGGGTGGATAATGGTTGGCTTGAGAGGCGCTTGAGCTAGTATGGAAATAGTCGTCAAGGAGGATGACTAGGAGGCTGAGATCTCATCGTTGTTGAAGGTTCTAGCATACTCAAAGCAAGGGTACGTTGGAACGGGTCACGATGACGTTCCAGGCACGGGTCACGATGACGTGCTAGTACTCTGGGCTGATGCGTTCGGCTTAGGCACGGGTCACGATGACGTGCGGAGTTATGGCTAGAACCGGGGTTACCATTAGCCCTTGACGGATGGTCATTAAACTAACGGTGAAATCAAGGCGATGATAACAGTGATAGCCAGAGTCATGGATGTTTGGTTGTATTATCATTCGGCCTCAAGAGCGGTGTTTTCTGGGTGCTTATCTGATCTTGGTTTAGGCCTTGGGGGTTTGT
The DNA here is from genome assembly GCA_030765085.1 of Allium cepa. Taxonomy (NCBI): domain Eukaryota; kingdom Viridiplantae; phylum Streptophyta; class Magnoliopsida; order Asparagales; family Amaryllidaceae; genus Allium; species Allium cepa. The sequence continues at coordinate 25,807,623 of CM060943.1, read as the reverse complement.
ATTTGGAAAACATCATCCTTGAATCGAGTGATTATTGCTCTATTTTAATTACCTGCTATGCTATGATTGCTTCTCCTTAGTGTGTGTCTGGGGGCTATCACTATAGAAAGAGGTGGAGTGGGATGGTTTGGTTCTTATTCCTTTTATCCCTTATGCTCTTTTGGTATGTTTGGTAGTTAATTTACTGCTCACTAAGACTTTGTCTGACTCAAGGTTTTATGTCTCCTCTTATTACCTTGGGCTGTTCATCCATGTTGGGATGGGCAGACTAGGTAGCAGGTGACAGGTTATGTGCTTAGAGTTCTCCGCTGATGATGACGAAGTCGAGCAGGAGGCTATGCATATTATTTCTTATATGTACTGGGTATCCGCTGCTGTATTTGATGAGTGTTTTGTAGTGAGGTTTTGATGTATGGATTTATTGAAATGATTGTATAAAACTACTGTGATGCTTATATGATGATTTTCTGTTATGAGGCTTCACTATATATTTCTCTATTGTATTTTATCCATGCGCTGTGAGCTACGATAGAGATTCTGCAATTTTATTTTACCCTGACTATCGTCCATGGCTGCCTTGCACACCTTTCAGCGCACTTTTCCCTTGTTTTGGTGCGGGAGTCATGGGCGGTCGTCACATTTGGTATCAGAGCTTTGGTTAATCGATTTTAGCCAACGCTCGCTGACGTAACTACGTAAGAGAGACGTAATTGTATTTTGATGGATGATTACTATATATAGTATAGTAGCTTAGATGGATTTGAACTCCTTATGCAGTTGTTTCTTAAGGTGTTCTAATCATTCTTTTTACAGATATTAAGAATGAGTCGAAGTGAGAGACAAGCTGCGAGGGATAGTAGAGCTGCTAGGGAAGCTGTTGATTATGGAGCTATGTTTGAAGCTATGATGACTTCTATCATGAGGAGGGTACCAGCTTCAGGATCTTCTGTGGATGTGGGAGTTCAAGTCCAAGCTCCAAGACCAGTGGATTTTGCCAAGCTTTGCAAGGATTATACCTCTCTTGGAGGAAAAGCTTTCTTGGGGACGGAGTCGACTATTGAAGTGCAGAGATGGATTGATGCATGCAGAAGAATCTTTGGTGATTTGGGGATTGAAGACGCAACTAAGAGGAAGCTTGCATCGAGACAGCTTCAGGGAAGAGCTGCAGATTGGTGGAATTCTATCACCATCGATACCCTAGAAGAAGAGATTACTTGGGAGCAATTCCAAGTTAGATTTGAAGCCAAGTTCATCTCTACGGCTCAGAAGTCCGTCTTGTTTAAGAGATTTGTGGAGCTCAAGCAAGGAGGGAGGCCAGTTCTTGAGTATATTTCTGAGTTCGAAGCTTTGTCTAAGTATGCCAGATCATATATTGATTCTCCCTATCAGAAGAATGAAAAGTTTGTGACTGGTCTGGATGCTTATCTTGGGAGGCAGCTATTGGATCACTTGGACGATCCGTTTGAGAAGCTTGTGGAGAAAGCCCTCAGGCATGAGAGTTTGTTTCCTAAGGAAAGTTCTGTTGTTGCTGTGACCAGGGAAGGATCTAAACCACAGCAGAATGGTAATAAGAAGAGGAAGCAGCAACAGCAGAAAGGTAAGGATGGCCAGAAGAAGCCAAAGGGCGAAGTGACCTGCTATAACTGCCGACAGAAGGGTCATCTCTCCCGGGATTGTAAGAATCCAAAGGTGCAGTTGAAGTGCCACAACTGTGATAAGCTGGGACACATCAAGAAGGACTGTCCAGAGCCGAGAAAAGATAGGCAGGTTGTGCAAGCTTATGCTTTGGAAGCTGTGCCGTCGTCTTCAAGAGTTCCTATTGCTGAAGGGAAGGGGAAGAGTTTGGTGGTTCAAGGTACTCTTTCCATTTGTGGTGTTTCAGTTAGAGTGTTGTTTGATACTGGAGCGTCGCATTCTTTTGTTTGTGATGATTTGGTAAGCCGGTTAGGTTTGAAACCGGATATTGTTGATAGGCCATTGGTTGTGACTAATCCAGTTGGGGGTTCGTCATGTTTGTGTATGATATGCCATGGTCTTGTTGTGTCGAGTCATGATTGCTCGTTTGTTTGTGATTGCTTTGTTCTGAACTTTGCGGGGTTCGGAATTATTTTGGGTATGGACTGGCTTAGGAAGTATGCGGCTAGGATTGACTGTGAGAGGCTGGAGGTGACAGTCGGGAATGTGGATGGGCGAAAGGTTGTGATACGATGTAAGCATGAAGAAGGCGTCTTCATGAGCTTCATGTATTCGCTGGTTGTTCCACGGGATGAACTGTCATCGGTGCCTATTGTGAATGGATTTGAGGATGTCTTTGACGAAGTCAAAGGGTTGCCGCCGCATAGGGAGATCGAGTTTCGTATCGATCTAGTTGAGGGAGCCAGACCTGTTGTGATGCCTCTTAGGCGGATGGCACCGAGGGAGCAGCAAGAGCTGAAGGTGCAAGTTGATGACCTTTTGCGGAAAGGATTCATTCGGAGAAGTGTGTCCGAATGGGGTGCGCCTGTTGTGTTCGCAACCAAAGCGGATGGATCGTTGAGGTTGTGTGTGGATTATCGTGAGCTGAATAAGGTGACTAAGAAGAACAAGTATCCATTGCCGAGAATAGATGACTTGTTTGATCAGCTTCACGAGGCTAAGGTGTTTTCTCAGATGGATTTGGCAACGGGATTTCACCAGTTGAGAGTGGCGAAGGATAGTGTGCCGAAGACTGCTTTCAGGACACCATCCGGTTTTTATGAGTGGCTGGTAATGTCGTTTGGATTGACTAACGCGCCAGCATATTTTGTGGATCTTATGAATAGAGTGTTCAGAGATCAGTTGAATAAGTTCGTGCTTGTGTTTTGGATGATATTTTGGTTTATTCCAGAACTGAGGAAGAGCACAAGACGCACTTGAGGATTGTTTTGGAAATCTTGCGAAAACATCAGCTGAAGGCTAAGTTTTCGAAGTGTCACTTCTGGAAGAGTGAAGTGAGGTTCTTAGGTCATGTTATCTCTGGAAATGGAATAGCGGTTGATCCCGCTAAGGTGGCAGCGATCCAGGATTGGGTTAGACCTAGGAATGCATCTGATGTGAGAAGTTTTCTTGGATTAGCAGGATATTATCGTCGATTTATCAAAGACTTTTCCAAGATAGCTGCACCATTGACAGGATTGACGAAAAAGAACCAAGTGTTCAGATGGGATGATATGTGTGAGCAATCTTTCGTAATCCTGAAAGAGCGACTGACGAGTGCTCCTGTTTTGACTATTCCAAGTGGGAATGATGAGATGGTGGTTTACACCGACGCATGTGGCACTGGACTTGGAGCAGTGCTAATGCAGAGAGATAAGGTTGTTGCGTATGCTAGTCGACAACTGAAGCCGCATGAAAGGAATTATCCGACTCATGATTTGGAGTTAGCGGCGATTGTGTTTGCTTTGAAGATGTGGAGACATTACCTATTGGGAGTTCGATTTGAGCTGTTTACAGATCATAAGTCGTTGAAGTATCTGTTCTCCCAAAATGATTTGAATCTTCGACAGCAAAGGTGGCTAGAGTTCTTAGCATCGTATGATTTTGGTATAGCCTATACTCCGGGAAAAGGTAACGCAGTGGCTGATGCGTTAAGTCGAAGACATGCAGGATTGGGAGCCATGTTTTCGGAATGGAAGAGTCTTGAGTATTTGGCTGAGTTTGACTTCAGGCCTAGATGTGAATTGGAACCTGAAATGTTGGCAAACTTATCGATAAGGCCTACTCTTGTGGAAAGAATTGGTGAGAACCAAAGGCGAGACGATAAGCTTGTCAAGATTATTCGTGACTTGGAATCTGGATTGGAACCAGAGAAGGATAAAGGATTCAAGGTCGATCGAGAGGGTTGGCTTCGAAAGCAAGGACGATTGGTTGTTCCTGATGTAGATGGATTGAGAGATGAAGTTCTGAGGGAAAGTCATCAATCGAAGTTGACAATTCATCCAGGTGGAAATAAGATGTATAGGGATATGAAGAGAACCTACTACTGGGAAGGTATGAAGAAAGATGTTGGAAATTTTATTTCTAAGTTATGAACTGCCAGTTGGTAAAAGCCGAGCAGAAGAAGCCCAGTGGATTGCTTCAGCCATTAGAGGTTCCTACGTGGAAGTGGGAGCAAGTGTCGATGGATTTTATCGATGGTCTACCTAGGACAAGAGCAGGGAACGAAGGGATTTGGGTCATAGTAGATCGTTTGACTAAGAGTGCAAGGTTCATTCCTGTTCGATCGACTAGGACTACATCGAAGTTGGCTGAGCTGTATGTGAAGTGGATTGTTCGATTCCATGGTGTTCCGAAGAGTATAGTGAGCGATCGAGACCCATTGTTCACTAGAAGATTTTGGAAGAGCTTCCAGGAAGTTTTGGGAACCGAGTTGTGTTTGAGTACAGCTTATCACCCTCAAACAGATGGTCAGACAGAGAGAGTCAACCGAGTGTTGGAGGATCTCCTTAGAGCATGTGTTTTGGACTTCGGAGGATCATGGGAAGATCACCTTCATTTGGTGGAGTTTGCATATAATAACAGTTATCAGTCGAGTATTGGTATGGCACCATATGAGGCATTATATGGAAGACCGTGTAACTCTCCGACATGTTGGTTGGAAACTGGAGAAAAGCCGATGCTTGGGCCAGAGATGATTCGACAGACTTCGGATTGTATAGAGATCATTCGGCAAAGAATGAAGGCAGCCCAAGATCGTCACAAGAGTTATGCCGACAATCGTCGAAAGGATTTGGAATTCGACGTGGGCGATATGGTTTTTGTGAAGATTTCTCCATTGAAGAATGTTATTAGATTCGGGAAGAAAGGAAAGTTGACTCCAAGATTTGTTGGACCATTCCCGATTATCGAGCGTATTGGAAAGCTCGCTTATAGATTGGAGTTACCGGAAAAGATGGCGGGTGTGCACAATGTTTTTCATGTATCGTATCTACGGAAGTATGTGCACGACCCAACTACAGTGGTTTCTGCTGATAGCTGTGAAGACTTAGAGGTTGATCCAGTGGTTTCGAGACCTCGTAAGCCGCTTCGTATTGTTGAAACCGATACGAAACAGCTTAGGAGGAAGACGATTACGTTGCTCAAGGTACAATGGAGTGATGATGTGAACGACTGTACATGGGAGGAGGAAGAGAGGATGAAGGCAGCTCATCCCGGACTCTTCGAGGTATGGCCCTAAAGTGTCGTGACATCTCATGAATTTGTAGCTTGTTCTAAGTCTTAGAATTCTGCATGCTAGGCTAGAATTGGATGCAGGGTTTGTTGATTGCTTTGGATGATAGGCATGCGGAATATCTTGGATTGTTGTTGTTTGCTTGGAATTTCGGGGGCGAAATTCCTAAGGGGGAGAGAATGTAACGACCCGTATTTTACGTGTCGATAAATCGTAGAATTTGCAGGTCGATAGTGTTGTTTGTGTTGCCTCTAGCTCGAGTCGTTTAGGAGTTGACCCGGGTACAAGTAATGAGTCGTGACCGACTCATAAGCATAGCCGAGTTAAGGCTTGAGTCGTAACCGACTCATGGGATGGACCGACCTAGTAGGAGTTAGCTTCATAAGATTGGTGACCGACTTAAGAAAGACCGACTTAAGGATCTCCGGGTTAAGGATGAGTCGTGTACGAGTTACGACTCATAGGATGAAAGGCTTATAGGGTTTAGACGACTTAAGGTTTGGACCGACTCATAGGAAGCAACGACCTAATTTGGCTAAGTTGTTAAGTCGTGTTACCGACCTAAGGGATAGTGGCTTGAGTCGTCAGCGACTTAGAGCTAGCCGGGTGGTTGAGTCGGCTAGGGGTTAGGTCGGCACTTGTATTGAGTCGTGAGTCGGAGGCATTTTGAGTCGTGACCGACTTAGTTAGGTCGTTGAGTTGATAGGTCGGACATGGATGTTAAAGGCTTAGGTCGGTAGGAGTTAGGTCGGCCTTGGGTCCTTAAGTCGTTGGGTAGATGAGTCGTTAGGTCGTTAGCGCGACCTAAAGGGAATAGGTTGAGTCGGCTATGTTGTTAGGTCGTTAGCGCGATAGGTCGGCAGCGACCTAAGTTAGGTCGGAGACTTTTGTATTGTGTATTAGTTAGGACGTTGGGTCAATGCTCTACCTGAGTTGTACCTAGGATAAGTCGAGTCCGGGTTAAGTCGCGTGCGTGTTATGCCGGCTTAAGGTTAGGTCGCATGAGCCGTTAGCGCGCGTTAGATAGGTCGTTGGGTTGTGTGGGGTTGCTTAGGTCGTGAGTCGGCAAGGGTGTTAGGTCGGTGACGACCTACGTTAGGTCGGGGATTTTAGGTCGGCGACGACCTAAGACCGGGAACGAGCTATAAGGCCTGGACGACCTAAGGGGTTTTCAGCCTATAAATAGAGGGGTTTGGCTCACTTTTTGGCACCGGTTTTTGAAGCGACGAAGTGCTGCCATTTTGAAGACTCGACTACAACATTTCTTCATCTTCTTTTCTCCATTCCAATCTAGATCTAACATCCATCCAAGATCGAAGATCCAAGAGCCAAAGTTGAAGATCTTCATCCGTTCGAGCTAGATTTCATCGATTGAAGCGAGATTTTGCCGGATCAAACCTTGATCTCCGCTGTCCAGATCTGAAGTGTGTTGTTTTTGAAGTGTTTGGGTGATTTGGTGAGTGGTAGTTATCTCTCACGCGGACCCAAAGGAGTATATTGGATTGGTGGCTTGTTTGAGTGTTAAAGTTAGAGATTTCATGCATTTTTCTTAGATCCAATTCTAGATCCATTGTTTCCAAAGATGTTTGTTTATGCAAGTTTATTTAACAAGTGTTAGAGACAATACCCATGTTTTTTTTATTTGATAGAACTATGCTAAAAACCATGATTTCACATATGTTGGACTTTTGCTCATTTATTTACGAAATTGCCATTATTGTTGATATTACTTATTAGATCTTGTTTGAATGCTTGATTGTTTGGATTTATGATTGATTTGGATTGTTTCAAGTTAGCTAGTGGTTGATTTGGAACAAGATGGTTCGAGATGATTCAAAAGCTAAGTGGAAAGGCTCTTGAATGGTGAAAGCTGCCTGTAGCATATGAAGCAGATGTGAAAGCTCATATGGATGGATTCGAAGATATGGGATCTTGCCATGAAGCGAGAAGGCAAAGCATGATTGAGTTGGGACTTTGCTATGATGTGATGAGGCAAGGCTTATGTTGAGATGGGACGGGTCATGATGACGTTCCCAGATGAGAGACTTTGCTATGATGTGATGAGGCAAGACATATGTTGTGATGGGACGGGTCACGATGACGTTCCAAGCACGGGTCATGACGACGTGCGAAGATTATAACTCGGTGATGCGGTCCGGGTTGGGGTGGATAATGGTTGGCTTGAGAGGCGCTTGAGCTAGTATGGAAATAGTCGTCAAGGAGGATGACTAGGAGGCTGAAATCTCATCGTTATTGAAGGTTCTAGCATACTCAAAGCAAGGGTACGTTGGAACGGGTCACGATGACGTTCCAGGCACGGGTCACGATGACGTGCTAGTACTCTGGGCTAATGCGTTCGGCTTAGGCACGGGTCACGATGACGTGCGGAGTTATGGCTAGAACCGGGGTTACCATTAGCCCTTGACGGATGGTCATTCAACTAACGGTGAAATCAAGGCAATGATAACAGTGATAGCCAGAGTCATGGATGTTTGGTTGTATTATCATTCGGCCTCAAGAGCGGTGTTCTCTGGGTGCTTATCTGATCTTGGTTTAGGCCTTGGGGGTTTGTATTTGGAAAACATCGTCCTTGACTCGAGTGATTATTGCTCTATTTTAATTACCTGCTATGCTATGATTGCTTCTCCTTAGTGTGTGTCTGGGGGCTATCACTGTAGAAAGAGGTGGAGTGGGATGGTTTGGTTCCTATTCCTTTTATCCCTTATGCTCTTTTGGTATGTTTGGTAGTTAATTTACTGCTCACTAAGACTTTGTCTGACTCAAGGTTTTATGCCTCCTCTTATTACCTTGGGCTGTTCATCCATGTTGGGATGGGCAGACTAGGTAGCAGGTGACAGGTGCTGTGCTTAGAGTTCTCCGCTGATGATGACGAAGACGAGCAGGAGGCTATGCATATTATTTCTTATGTGTACTGGGTATCCGCTGCTGTATTTGATGAGTGTTTTGTAGTGAGGTTTTGATGTATGGATTTATTGAGATGATTGTATAAAACTACTGTGATGCTTATATGATGATTTTCTGTTATGAGGCTTCACTATATATTTCTCTATTGTATTTTATCCATGCGCTGTGAGCTACGATAGAGATTCTGCGATTTTATTTTACCCTGACTATCGTCCATGGCTGCCTTGCACACCTTTCAGCGCACTTTTCCCTTGTTTTGGTGCGGGAGTCATGGGCGGTCGTTACATAGGTGAGATGGTTTTTGTGAAGATTTCTCCTTTGAAGAGTGTTATTAGATTCGAGAAGAAAGGAAAATTGACTCCGAGATTTGTTGGACCATTCCCGATTATCGAGCGAATTGGAAAGCTCGCTTACACATTAGAGTTACCGGAAAAGATGGCGGGTGTGCACAATGTTTTTCATGTATCTTATCTACGAAAGTATGTGCATGACCCAACTACAGTGGTTTCTGCTGATAGCTGTGAAGACTTAGAAGTTGATCCAGTTGTTTCGAGACCTCGTAAGTCGCTTCGTGTTGTTGCAACCGACACGAAACAGCTTAGGAGGAAGACGATTACGTTGCTCAAGGTACAATGGAGTGACGATGTTAACGACTGTACATGGGAGGAGGAAGAGAGGATGAAGGCAGCTCATCCCGGACTCTTCGAGGTATGGCCCTGAAAGTGTCGTGACATCTCATGAATTTGTAGCTTGTTCTAAGTCTTAAAATTCTGCATGCTAGGCTAGAATTGGATGCATGGTTTGTTGATTGCTATGGATGGTAGGCATGCGGAATAATTTTGATTGCTGATGTCTGCTGGGAATTTCGGGGGCGAAATTCCTAAGGGGGAGAGAATGTAACGACCCGTATTTTACGTGTCGATAAATCGTAGAATTTACAGGTCGTTAGTGTTGTTTATGTTGTCTCTAGCCTGAGTCGTATGGAGAGTAATTCGTATGTTAAAGTGTTGAGTCGTGACCGACCTATAGTAAGTCGTAGACGACTTAGGAGGGTGCATGAGTTAGTGGAGTAACGACCTTAGAAAGTGACCGAGTTAACGAGTCATAGGTTAGGTCGTTAGACGACTTATAGAATGACCGACTTAAGAGTTATCGGCCTAAGGTGATAAGCCGTGTGAAGTTTAGGTCGGGTTGTAGATGAGTCGTTTGAACGACATAAGGCTTAGACGACCTAGAAGATTAGACGACTTAAGGTAGTGGCTGGCTTAAGGTATGGCAGACTCATAAGTTGTCCGAGCTAAGAGATTCACCGACCTAAGAAGTATGGACGAGTTAGCATAGTGAGCGACTCATAGGTGTTGCCGACTTAGGGTGTGGCCGAGTCAAGGTGTGACCGACATAAGACAGTTAGGGGTTTAAGGGTTATGGTCTTAGGTCGTTAGGACGGCAAGGGGTTAAGTCGTGAGTCGTGCCAGTGTTGAGTCGGCTTGTGTTTTGAGTCGCATGGTGGTTAAGTTGTTAGGTCGGAGGCTTTTTGGGTCGTGTCATAGTTAAGTCGTCATACGACTTAGGACTTAGGATATGCGGCAGGAGGGATGAGTCGTAAGTTGCTAGGCCGCACGTATGTTAAGTCGGTAGCGACTTAGTGTTAGGTCGCATAGGAGTTAGGTCGGCCTTGGGTCCTTGAGTCGTTGGGTAGATGAGTCGTTAGGTCGGCATGTGTTTTAGGACGTGTCTGGGTTGAGTCATTAGGTCGTTAGCACGACCTAAAGGAAATAGGATGAGTCGTGAGTCGGCTATGTTGATGGGTCGTTGGATTATTGGGTCGGCAGCTAGTTAGGTCGTGTGGCCCGTGTTATTGTTAGGTCGCAGGAAGGAGTTAGCGACATAGTGGTTAGGTCGCATAAGTGTTGGGTCGGCCATGTCTTTAGGTCGGCTGTGTGTTGTGTTGGTTAGGTCGTAGGTCGTAGGGGTCTGATGAGTCGGCAACGACTCATGGATAGGTCGTGACCGACCTATAGGGTGACGACCTAAGGGTGATTCAGCCTATAAATAGAGGGCTTTGGCTCACTTTTTGGCACCGGTTTTTGAAGCGACGAAGTGCTGCCATTTTGGGAACTTGACTACAACATTTCTTCATCTTCTTTTCTCCATTCCAATCTAGTTCTAACATCCATCCAAGATCGAAGATCAAGATCGAAGATCAAGATCGAAGATCCGAGAGCCAAAGTTGAAAATCTTCATCCGTTCGAGCTAGATTTCATCGTTTGAAGCGAGATTTTGCCGGATCAAGCCTTGTTCTTTGCTGTCCAGATCTGAAGTGTTTAGTTTTTGAAGTGTTTGGGTGATTCGGTGAGTGGTGGTTATCTCTCACGCGGACCCAAAGGAGTATATTGGATCGGTGGCTTGTTTATGTGTTTAAGATAGTGATTTCTCGCATTTTCCTTAAGTCTGCATATAGATCCATGGTTTTTGAAGATGTTTACTTATGCAAGTTCATTTAACAAGTATTAGAGACAAAACCCATGTTTTATATTTGATAGATCTATGCTAAAAACCTATGATTCATGCATGTTAGACTTATGCTCATTTATTTACGAAATTGCCATTATAGTTGATATTGCTTATTAGATCTTGTTTGAATGCTTGATTGTTTGAATGTGTAATCGATTTGATTGTTTCAAGTTAGCTAGTAGTTGATTTGGAACAAGATGGTTGATGATGATTCAAAAGCTAAGTGGAAAGGCTCTTGAATGGTGAAAGCTGCCTGTGGCATATGAAGCGGATGTGGAAGCTCATATGGATGTATTCGATGATGATGGACTTTGCCATGATGCGAGAAGGCAAAGCATGATAGTGAGATGGGACTTTGCTATGATATGATGAGGCAAGGCATGTGTTGAGATGGGACGGGTCATGATGACGTTCCAAGCACGGGTCATGATGACGTGCAAAGTTATAACTCGGTGATGCGGTCCGGGTTGGTGTGGATAATGGTTAGCTTGAGAGGCGCTTGAGCTAGTGTGGAAATAGTCGTCAAGGAGGATGACTAGGAGGCTAAGATCTCATCGTTGTTGAAGGTTCTAGCATACTCAAAGCAAGGGTACGTTGGAACGGGTCACGATGACGTTCCAAGCACGGGTCACGATGACGTGCTAGTACTCTGGGCTGATGCGTTCGGCTTAGGCACAGGTCACGATGACGTGCGGAGTTATGTCTAAAACCGGGGTTACCATTAGCACTTGATAGGTGGTCATTCAATTAACGGTGAAATCAAGGCAATGATAACAGTGATAGCAAGAGTCATGGATGTTTGGTTGTATTATCATTCGGTCTCAAGAGCGGTGTTTTCTGGGTGCTTATCTGATCTTTGTTTAGGCCTTGGGGGTTTGTGTTTGGAAAACATCGTCCTTGACTCGAGTGATTATTGCTTTACTTTAATTACCTGCTATGTTATGCTTGCTTCTCCTTAGAGTGTGTCTGGAGGCTATCACTGTAGAAAGAGGTGGAGTGGGATGGTTTGGTTCCTATTCCTTTTATCCCTTATGCTCTTTTGGTATGTTTGATAGTTGATCTATTGCTCACTAAGACTTTGTCTGACTCAAGGTTTTATGTCTCCTCTTATTACCTTGGGCTGTTCATCCATGTTGGGATGGGCAGACTAGGTAGCAGGTGGCAGGTGCTGTTCTAGGAGATCTACGCTGATGATGACGAAGACGAGCAGGAGGCTTTTGCATATTATTCTTATTATATGTACTGGGTATCCGCTGCTGTATTTGATTGAGTGTTATGTAGTGAGGCCTTGATGTATGGATGATTCATGTTTGTATAAAACTACTACGATGTTTATATGATGATTTTCTGTTATGGAGCTTCACTATATATTTCTCTATTGTATTTTATCCATGCGCTGTGAGTTTTACGATAGAGTTTGCTGTTTTATTTTACCCTGACTATCATCCATGGCTACTTGGCACGTCTTTCAGCGCACTATTCCCTTGCTTGGTGCGGGAGTCATGGGCGGTCGTCACAGTACGAACTTTAGAAATGGATGCATGGATTTGAAACGGTGTAGTACCATGGTGCACCACTCTGCAGCGATGGTAAATCATTGACCAGCCACGGGGATCCCGTTTTACAGAAAAAATCCACTTGACGAAAAAACGAAGGGTAAAAAACTTCCTTGACCCGATTGAGGTTCGGACAGGATTTTTTGGGTATGGAACTAACCAGTGACGGCTGAGAGCTGTCATGGCTGTAGAACTCACAGATACCTTCGTTTTGACTGGTTATGGCTCCCGTAACTCTAAAGGAGCCAAGAGTTATGGCCCTCCGAAGAATCGATATCCACAGGGTGCAACATCTACGGTGCAAGGTGCAACATCCGTCCAAAATGACGAAACAGTGTCGTACGACCTTTAGAAATTAGTGCATGGATTTGAAACATTGCAATCCCATGGTGCACCACTCTCCAGCGATGGTAAATCATAGACCAGCCACGGGGATCCCGTTTTACAGAAAAAAATCACGTTACGAAAAAACGAAGGGTAAAAAACTTCCATGACCCGATTGAGGTTCGGATAGGTTTTTTTGGGTATGAAAGTAACCAGTGACTGCTGAAAGCTATCATGGCTGTAGAACTCACAGATACCTTCGTTTTGACTGGTTATGGCTCCCGTAACTCTAAAGGAGCCAAGAGTTATGGCACTCCGAAGAATCGATATCCACAGGGTGCAACATCTACGGTGCAAAGTGCAACATCCGTCCAAAATGACAAAACAGTGCCGTACGGCCTTTAGAAATGAGTGCATGGATTTGAAACATTGCAGTCCCATGGTGCACCACTCTCCAGCGATGGTAAATCATAGACCAGCCATGGGGATCCCGTTTTACAGAAAAAATCCACGTGATGAAAAAACGAAGGGTAAAAAACTTCCTTGACTCGATTAAGGTTCGATATCCATGGGGTGCAACATCTACGGTGCAAGGTGCAACATCCGTCCAAAATGACGAAACCGTGTCGTACGACCTTTAGAAATGGATGCATGGATTTGAAACGGTGCAGTACCATGGTGCACCACTCTCCAGCGATGGTAAATCATTGACCAGCCACGGGGATCCCGTTTTACAGAAAAAATCCATGTGACGAAAAAACGAAGGGTAAAAAACTTCCTCGACCCGATTGAGGTTCGGACAGGATTTTTTGGGTATGGAACTAACCAGTGACGGCTGAAAGCGGTCATGGCTGTAGTACTCACAGATACCTTCGTTTCGACTGGTTATGGCTCCCGTAACTCTAAACGAGCCAAGAGTTATGGCCCTCCGAATAATCAATATCCATAGGGTGCAACATCTACGGTGCAAGGTGCAACATCCGTCCAAAATGACGAAACCGTGCCGTACGACCTTTAGAAATGGATGCATGGATTTGAAACGGTGCAGTACGATGGTGCACCACTCTCCAGCGATGGTAAATCATTGACCAGCCACGGGGATCCCGTTTTTACATAAAAAATCCACGTGACGAAAAAACGAAGGGTAAAAAACTTCCATGACCCGATTGAGGTTCGATTAGGCTTTTTTGGGTATGAATATAACCAGTGACTGCTGAAAGTTGTCATAGCTGTAGAACTCACAGATACCTTCGTTTTGACTGGTTATGGCTCCCGTAACTCTAAAGGAGCCAAGAGTTATGGCCCTCCGAAGAATCGATATCCACAGGGTGCAACATCTACGGTGCAAGGTGCAACATCCGTCCAAAATGACGAAACAGTGCCGTACGACCTTTAGAAATGAGTGCATGGATTTGAAACATTGCAGTCCCATGGTGCACCACTCTCCAGCGATGGTAAATCATAGACCAGCCACGGGGATCCCGTTTTACAGAAAAAATCCACGTGACGAAAAAACGAAGGGTAAAAAACTTCCACGACCCGATTGAGGTTCGGATAGGCTTTTTTGGGTATGAAAGTAACCAGTGAGTGCTGAAAGCTGTCAGAGCTGTAGAACTCACAGATAAATTCGTTTTCACTGGTTATGGATCCCGTAACTCTAAAGGAGCAAAGAGTTATGGCCCTCCGAAGAATCGATATCCACAGGGTGCAACATCTACGGTGCAAGGTGCAACATCCGTCCAAAATGACGAAACCGTGCCGTACGACCTTTAGAAATGAGTGCATGGATTTGAAACATTGCAGTACCACGGTGCACCACTCTCCAGCGATGGTAAATCATAGACCAGCCACGGGGATCCCGTTTTACAGAAAAAATCCACGTGACGAAAAAACGAAGGGTAAAAAACTTCCTTGACCCGATTGAGGTTCGGATAGGATTTTTTGGGTATGAAACTAACCAGTAATGGCTGAAAGCTGTCATAGCTGTAGAACTCACAGATACCTTCGTTTTGACTGGTTATGGCTCCCGTAACTCTAAAGGAGCCAAGAGTTATGGCCCTCCGAAGAATCAATATCCACAGGGTGCAACATCTAAGGTGCAAGGTGCAACATCCGTCCAAAATGACGAAACAGTGCCGTACGACCTTTAGAAATTAGTGCATGGATTTGAAACATTGCAGTCCTATGGTGCACCACTCTCCAGCGATGGTAAATCATAGACCAGCCACGGGGATCCCGTTTTACAGAAAAAATCCACGTGACGAAAAAACGAAGGGTAAAAAACTACCATGACCCAATTGAGGTTCGGATAGGCTTTTTTGGGTATGAAAGAAACCAGTGACTGCTGAAAGCTATCATAGCTGTAGAACTCACAGATACCTTCGTTATGACTGGTTATGGCTCCCGTAACTCTAAAGGAGCCAAGAGTTATGGTCGTCCGAAGAATCGATATCCACAGGGTGCAACATCTACGGTGCAAGGTGCAACATCCTTCCAAAATGACGAAACAGTGCCGTACGACCTTTAGAAATGAGTGCATGGATTTGAAACATTGCAGTCCCATGGTGCACCACTCTCCAACGATGGTAAATCATAGACCAGCCACGGGGATCTCGTTTTACAGAAAAAATCCACGTGACGAAAAAAGAAGGGTAAAAAACTTCCTTGAACCGATTGAGGTTCGGATAGGATTTTTTGGGTGTGGAACTAATCGGTGAAAGCTGAAAGCGGTCATAGCTATAGAACTCACAGATACCTTCGTTTTGACTAGTTATGGCCCCCGTAATTCTAAACGAGCCAAGAGTTATGGCCCTCCGAATAATCGATATCCACAGGGTGCAACATCTACGGTGCAAGGTGCAACATCCGTCCAAAATGACGAAACCGTGCCGTACGACCTTTAGAAATGGATGCATGGATTTGAAACGGTGCAGTACCATGGTGCACCACTCTTCAGCGATGGTAAATCATTGATCAGCCACGGGGATCCCGTTTTACAGAAAAAATCCACGTGACGAAAAAACGAAGGGTAAAAAACTTCCTTGACCCGATTGAGGTTCGGACAGGATTTTTTGGGTATGGAACTAACCATTGACGGCTGAATGTTGTCATGCCCGTAGAACTCACAGATACCTTCGTTTTGACTAGTTATGGCTCCCGTAACTCTAAAGGAGCCAAGAGTTATGGCCCTCCGAAGAATCGATATCCACAGGGTGCAACATCTACGGTGCAAGGTGCAACATCCGTCCAAAATGACGAAACAGTGCCGTACGACCTTTAGAAATGAGTGCATGGATTTGAAACATTGCAGTCCCATGGTGCACCACTCTCCAGCGATGGTCAATCATAGACCAGCCACGGGGATCCCGTTTTACAGAAAAAATCACGTGACGAAAAAACGAAGGGTAAAAAACTTCCATGACCCGATTGAGGTTCGGATATGATTTTTTGGGTATGGAACTAACCAGTGACTATTGAAAGCTGTCATAGCTGTAGAACTCACAGATACCTTCGTTTTGACTGGTTATGGCTCCCGTAACTCTAAAGGAGCCAAGAGTTATGGCCCTCCGAAGAATCGATATCCACAGGGTGCAACATCTACGGTGTAAGGTGCAACTTCCGTCCAAAATGACGAAACAGTGCCGTACGACCTTTAGAAATGAGCGCATGGATTTGAAACATTGCAGTCCCATGGTGCACCACTCTCCAGCGATGGTAAATCATAGACCAGCCACGGGGATCCCGTTTTACAGAAAAAATCCACGTGACGAAAAAACGAAGGGTAAAAAACTTCCTTGACCCGATTGAGTTTCGGATATGATTTTTTGGGTATGGAACTAACCAGTGACGGCTGAAAGCGGTCATAGCTGTAAAACTCACAGATACCTTCGTTTTGACTGGTTATGGCTCCCGTAACTCTAAACGAGCCAAGAGTTATGGCCCTCCGAATAATCGATATCCATAGGGTGCAACATCTACGGTGCAAGGTGCAACATCCGTCCAAAATGACGAAACCGTGCCGTACGACCTTTAGAAATGGATTAATGGATTTGAAACGGTGCAGTACCATGGTGCACCACTCTCCAGCGATGGTAAATCATTGACCAGCCATGGGGATCCCGTTTTAAAGAAAAAATCCACGTGACGAAAAAACGAAGGGTAAAAAACTTCCTTGACCCGATTGAGGTTCAGACAGGATTTTTTGGGTATGGAACTAACCAGTGACGGCTGAAAGCGGTCATGGCTGTAGAACTCACAGATACCTTCGTTTTGACTGGTTATGGCTCCCGTAAATCTAAACGAGCCAAGAGTTATGGCCCTCCGAATAATCGATATCCATAGGGTGCAACATCTACGGTACATGGTGCAACATCCGTCCAAAATGACGAAACCGTGCCGTACGACCTTTAGAAATGGATACAAGGATTTGAAACGGTGCAGTACCATGGTGCACCACTCCAGCGATGGTAAATCGTTGACCAGCCACGGGGATCCCGTTTTTACAGAAAAATCCACGTGACGAAAAAACGAAGGGTAAAAAACTTCCATGACCCGATTGAGGTTCGGATAGGCTTTTTTGGGTATGAAAGTAACCAGTGACTGCTAAAAGCTGTCATGGCTGTAGAACTCACAGATAAATTCGTTTTGACTGGTTATGGCTCCCGTAACTCTAAAGAAGCCAAGAGTTATGGCCCTCCGAAGAATCGATATCAACAGGGTGCAACATCTACGGTGCAAGGTGCAACATCCGTCCAAAATGACGAAACAGTGCCGTACGACCTTTAGAAATGAGTGCATGGATTTGAAACATTGCAGTCCCATGGTGCACCACTCTCCAGCGATGGTAAATCATAGACCAGCCACGGGGATCCCGTTTTACAGAAAAAATACACGTGACGAAAAAACGAAGGGTAAAAAACTTCCATGACCCGATTGTGGTTCGGATAGGCTTTTTTGCATATGAAAGTAACCAGTGACTGCTGAAAGCCGTCATAGCTGTAGAACTCACAGATTAATTCGTTTTGACTGGTTATGGCTCCCGTAACTCTAAAGGAGCCAAGAGTTATGGCCCTTCGAATAATCGATATCCACAGGGTGCAACATCTACGGTGCAAGGTGCAACATCCGTCCAAAATGACGAAACAGTGCCGTACGACCTTTAGAAATGAGTGCATGGATTTGAAACATTGCAATACCATGGTGCACCACTCTCCAGCGATGGTAAATCATAGACTAGCCACGGGGATCCCGTTTTACAGAAAAATCCACGTGACGAAAAAACGAAGGGTAAAACACTTCCTTGACCCGATTGAGGTTCGGATAGGATTTTTTGGGTATAAAACTAATCAGTGACGTCTAAAAGCTGTCATAGCTATAGAACTCACAGATACCTTCGTTTTGACTGGTTATGGCTCCCGTAACTCTAAAGGAGCCAAGAGTTATGGCCCTCCGAAGAATCGATATCCACAGGGTGCAACATCTACGGTGCAAGGTGCAACATCCGTCCAAAATGACGAAGCAGTGCCGTACGACCATTAGAAATGAGTGCATGGATTTGAAACATTGCAGTCCCATGGTGCACCACTCTTCAGCGATGGTAAATCATAGACCAGCCACGGGGATCCCGTTTTACCGAAAAAATCCACATGACGAAAAAACGAAGGGTAAAAAACTTCCTTGACCCGATTGAGGTTCGGATAGGATTTTTTGGGTATGAAACTAACATGTGACGGCTGAAAGCTGTCATAGCTGTAGAACTCACAGATACCTTCGTTTTGACTATTTATGGCTCCCGTAACTCTAAACGAGCCAAGAGTTATGGCCCTCCGAAGAATCGATATCCACAGGGTGCAACATCTACGGTGCAAGGTGCAACATCCGTCCAAAATGACGAAACAGTGTCGTACGACCTTTAGAAATGAGTGCATGGATTTGAAACATTGCAGTACCATGGTGCACCACTCTCCAGCGATGGTAAATCATTGACCAGCCACGGGGATCCCGTTTTTACAGAAAAATCCACGTGACGAAAAAACGAAGGTTAAAAAACTTCCATGACCCGATTGAGGTTCGTATAGGCTTTTTTGGGTATGAAAGTAACCAGTGACTGCTGAAAGCTGTCATAGCTGTAGAACTCACAGATAAATTCGTTTTGACTGGTTATGGCTCCCGTAACTCTAAAGGAGCCAAGAGTTATGGCCCTCTGAAGAATCGATATCCACAGGGTGCAACATCTACGGTGCAAGGTGCAACATCCGTCCAAAATGACGAAACCGTGCCGTACGACCTTTAGAAATGAGTGCACGGATTTGAAACATTGCAGTACCATGTTGTACCACTCTCCAGCGATGGTAAATCATAGAACAGCCACGGGGATCCCGTTTTACAGAAAAAATCCACGAGACGAAAAAACGAAGGGCAAAAAACAACCTTGACCCGATTGATGGTCAGTCACACCTATTTGGGCTTTTTAGGAATTCGCTCGCACTCTGGGAACGATGGATTTGATGTTTTATACTCCAATTCACACTCTGGGAAGTTGGAGTCAGCCGATAGATGGTCAGTCACACCTATTTGGGCTTTTTAGGAGTTCGTTCGCACTCTGGGAACGATGGATTTGATGTTTATACTCCAATTCGCGCTCTGGGAAGTTGGAGTCCGTTCTCGCGGAGGGAACGAGTTATGGAATGTTTATACTCCAATTCGCGCTGTGGGAAGTTGGAGTCCGTTCGCGCTGTGGGAACGAATTATGGAATGTTTATACTCTAATTCGCGTTGTGGGAAGTTGGAGTCCGTTCGCGCAGTGGGAACGAATTATGGAATGTTTATACTCCAATTCGCGCTGTGGGAAGTTGGAGTCCGTTCGCACTCTGGGAACGAATTATGGAATGTTTATACACCAATTCACGCTGTGGGAAGTTGGAGTCCGTTCGCACTCTGGGAACGAATTATGGAATGTTTATACTCCAATTCGCGCTGTGGGAAGTGGGAGTTCGTTCGCAGTCTAGGAACGAATTATGGAATGTTTATACTCCAATTCGCGCTGTGGGAAGTTGGAGTCCGTTCGCGTAGTGGGAACGAATTATGGAATGTTTATACTCCAATTCGCGCTGTGGGAAGTTGGAGTCCGTTCGCACTCTGGGAACGAATTATGGAATGTTTATACTCCAATTCGCGCTGTGGGAAGTTGGAGTTCGTTCGCACTCTGGGAACGAATTATGGAATGTTTATACTCCAATTCGCGCTGTGGGAAGTTGGAGTCCGTTCGCACAGTGGGAACGAATTATGGAATGTTTATACTCCAATTCGCTCTGTGGGAAGTTGGAGTCCGTTTGCACTTTGGGAACGAATTATGGAATGTTTATACTCCAATTTACGCTGTGGGAATTTGCAGTTAGTTGTAGGACTGTCGTGTGTTGGTCCAGTTCGGCCTTTGATGTGTTGACTTGCCCCCGAGCTGGGGTTTCACTTAGTGAGTGGCCGGTTGTATCGCAGTCACTCGCTATTTGAATAAATTCCATTGTTTGATGGAATTTAGCTCTTCGTGTGTCGTGATTGCTGAACGTTGCATTCGGTGAATCATAGCTCTAGCTTGAAGAGATAATGTTTTATTGCTGAAATAAGAAAATACGGCAAAGTCAGTGCCTTATTACAAATTCAAATTTCAGAATTTAAGGAAATTGCAAAATCATAGATAGAATGAGCCTGTCATGTGTGACAGCGACGAAGATCTTCGTCGTTCCAGGCTCCTGAGAAAGTTGGTCCGCCACTGATGGCGTTTATCACCAGTCTCCCACGGGGACCATTGGAGTCCTCATATCTTGGTCGATCGGGTTCATTGTTTGGATTTGATGGGCCCGCTTCTCTGGGCTGCGGTGTCCGTACAAACTGTTCAAGCTTCCTTTCTCTGACCAGTTTTTCAACGAGATCATGTAGGTGACGACACTCGTTCGTATTGTGCCCATAATTTTCATGGAACCTGCAAAACTTTCCTGTTTGGATTTGTCTCTCTGACGACGGTCTTGGAACAGGTTTTTCATATTGAATTGTATGACGGGTTTGTAAATACAAGTCCTCCAGTGAAGTATTCAAAGGAGTATAGCTGTCGAACATCGGATTTTTGCATTGCGGGCCACGAGTTTGATCTTGTTTTTTAGTTTGATTCACGCTCTCTCTTCGCCGAGCTTGTTTGCTTTTGACGTTCAACTGAACTTTTCCGGAGCTCTCGCCGGATTGTTTGATTGCAACGTTGCTTTGGATCCCTTCCGTACTTGGTTTTGCATCGGTTTGCTTCTTAGACTGTTTCGCGTCTTCCCGTCTCAGGAATTGAGCCGCCTTGGCGTGGAAACGGTCCAACGATGCAGGTGGTTTTCCGGCTAACCAATTGCCAAACTCAGAATCAGGGTCGATCCCCTTGGTTAGCGCCATAAGGATGGAGTTATCGTTCGGATTGCTGATCTCCGCGCATGCAGTATGGAATCTCTCTAATTAGTGTCTGAGCGTTTCTCCAGGAGCTTGAGTGACACTAGACAGAGTGTTGACGTCTTTGGATCTTGCAACGTGCATGCGGAATTGCTCTATGAATTTTGTGGCTAACTGGTCGAACGAAGAGATAGATCGAGGTGGCAGTCGAGTGAACCACATGGTAGTGATGCCCCCCAAGGATATGGGGAAACTACGACACTTCACTGCATCGTCGGCACGGGCAGCAGTCATCGACCATTCATATTTTAGAATATGTTGGTTGGGGTCGGAGTTTCCTTCATACATGGGTAGAGTTGGCATCCGGAATCGCCGTGGGGGTTTAGCAGTAAGAATATCGTCCGTAAAAGGAGTGTGACTTCGGGTAACCCCCCAATCGTCATTTGTGAATCCCTGGCTCTCAGGATCATTTGACGTATCATAGTGGAGAGATCCGGCATTTGCGCGTTCTGTGCGGCTTGTGCCAGGGTATGATTACGTTCTATGCTTTGGGGTTGGACCGGATATTGTCGACGGTCCAAGTTTTTCCATCTTGGCTCATAGTCCTCTGGGACGTATGGTTCAGGAGTACGTCCATCATGAGACGATTCAGGTCCGACTGATCTTGAACGTCGACCCCTGGTTCAGCCGCAACGTCAGTAGTACGGTACTCTGTAGCGTGGTGAGGGATGGAACATCCTCGGGAGGAGGGTCCGGTTTGGAAACTGGCCGATGGACAAACTCTCAGTTTTCCAACGGTCAGTGTTGGTTGATCTCCAGCAGTTGGCATACGATCCCCATCTAGTCGGGGTCGTGGAGACCGATTATGATAATCGGAAGATGAAGAACTCTCGCTGGAGGAGCGAGTCACGTGGTATCTCTTGGATCTCTTTCGCTTCTGACGATCCAGCTTGTTGATCAGCTAGGCGTTAGCGCGTAGCTGTTCTTCTAGTTGTCGCCGACTCTGGGTCAGCTCTTGGAGAAGCGACTGCAACTCTTGTCAGGTAACCGGAGCTGGGGGTTCCGAGTGCGCAGTAGCATCTTGATTAGATGGAGGTAGAGGCGCAGGATTCTGTCGATCCTGTTCTTCTTGATTGATAGAGTTAGAGGTGGTTCTTGTGCTAACCATCCTGAAGGTCGGATTCCTTTCCTCAGACTTTTGCAAATCTGAATAGAATGGAAGGAATTTGAATTCAAAGATCTGGATCTCTCTCTTAGATTTATTTAATCCGGTATCGATGACAGATCCAACGAGCAGGAGAAAAGCTGGGTTTTCTCAGCGAAAGCACCAAAGTGTTTGCACCAAAACTGGTCACAACACTCTTCGGGAGTCGTTGAAGAGATAACAATCAAGAGTATTGTTTGCGCCAAAATTGGTCACAAACACCCAATACCGTGAAAGCACCCGTTTACGTACTCAAATCGATAATAATCAACACAGAACTCAGCCACGATCAATATAGAATTCAGATCTAAGTAACAATTTACGATAATTCACAGAAAACAATCACAAACACAGGATTTATAGTGGTTCGGCGTTCGTGCCTACGTCCACTTTGAAGGTTTTCTCTTTATTGCTTTGCTTGATTAGATCGATTACAACGGATTACAGTTGATAATAGCTTTGAAATCTGAATACAACAGTGATTCTGATGAATAGAATTGAATCCGGCAGAGTCTTGGTGTTCAATGGCAGAAGTTCCTGGCAGATCCTCTTTTCTGAAGGCTTCAGGGTGCTATTTATAGGCGTTGGAGGCCCAGATCTCGCTCAAACTTCGGGAGACTTGTTCTGGCACGTGAGTGGGCCAACGCGACCGACCCTACCAAGTTTCGTCCCGATCTGAGACCGATTCGAAGTGATTTCGAACCCATTAAGAAATGGTCCAATCGAGCTGAAACTTGGCAGGAACAATCTTTATCTTGTATGGAAGCTACTGTGAAAATTTCGTTGCATTTGGATCAGTGGGTTAGGAGATATGATCGGTTCGAAATGAAGATTCTCGGTTGGCTGTGTGGTTCAAACCGATAGTTTTGAACCCTTGAGTTCGAATCCATGAGTGCACGTGGGTCTGTAGTGACGTGTCGCGTACTCCTCGCATCGATCCTGATTTATCTCCGAGTGGACCGCTTCGACTCCGTGAATTGTGCCGACTTCGTATCGATCAAGCAACACGTTATTCAAACTAGTTGACTCGGTGGATACGAAACAACGAGCATCCCTGGCTTCGAACGTGACCGATTCGAACGGAGGGGTCCCTATGGGTTCGAACTCGATCGATTCGAGCAGGGTCGTTTCGAAGTGACATGGACTCAAAGCTAGAGGGTTTCTATGGACTCGAACATTCTTTTGAGGATGGGTTCGAAGCAAGGGCTTGCATGTTGGGGTCGAAGCAAGGTTAAGTTCATGGCTTCGAACCGATGCATGGGTTCGATGTAAGGTTTCGGGAGGATGGATTCGAAGGTAAGAATGCAGGGTGGATGCGAAGCTAGGCGAAGTCATGGGTTCGAAGGCAGGCCATTGTGGTGGATTCGAGGGAGATGGAGTCGAAGCGGGCACTAGCTGATGGATTCGAACATGGCAAGCAGCGATGGATTCGAAGGAAGGATATTGGATGGCTTCGAACTCCATGGTTTCGAAGTAGATGGGTTCGAAGGTGATGGTTTCGAAGCACTGCAACGTGATGGGTTCGAACCAGACAATGACTTCCTTTCTCAAATTGAATCCATCATATCTTGAGCATACGAATTCGGATTGGCTTGAAACTTGAAACACTGGCTTTCATGGCTTTGCTCATCATGTCTTGTCGATTCTGGCGCAATCTGGACTCGGACAAAATTCATCGAAATCCACAGCGAAGTGAAGTGCAACCAATCTCTGAGACAAATTGTCTTTTGTTTTTGATCGATCCTTTGATATCACGGCTTTGCTAAAAAGCGGGATAACATTTTCCCCCCAAAACATGCCTTGCGGTAGGAATGTGTGTTTTGTAATGCCTTGAGTTGGATGTTCGTATCCTATTATCAACCTGCAAAGAACTTGATAGTTTCATATAGCCTCAAATGACGATCATTTGGGATCGAGCTATTTGGGATGAAGCGCGGCCGTTCATGGTCAAGCACTTAACTTCAAATGACGATCGTTCGTGATCGAGTCATTCGAGTTGAAGTGCGACCGTGCGCGGTCGAGTGTATAAATCCATGCGTCGATCGTTCGGGATCGTATGCTGCTTAAGGTGAATCGGGACCGTTCGCGGTCTGCGCCGTTCGTGGCAAATGGTGATATGGGACCGTTCACGGTCGACTGCCGTTCGTGGCATAGGATGGAATAGGACCGTTCGCGGTCGATGCCGTTCGCGGCAAATGATGAGATGGGACCGTTCGCGGTCGACTGCCGTTCGTGGCAAATGATGATCGTTCGCGACCAAGTGCCGTTCAAGGCGAATGGTGACCGTTCAAGGTCGGATTTCATAGTTAGTGAATCATGACCGTTCGCGGTCGGTGCTTTTCAAAGTAGAGAGTGATCGTTCGCGATCCTGTGCCATTCAAGGCGAATTTGTGACCGTTCGCAGTCGGGTGTTGGACCTCAAGTGACGATCGTTCGCGATCAAGCCATTTGAGGTGAGGTGAGTTGTGACCGTTCGAGGTCGAATTGTGACCGTTCGAGGTCGGATGCCGTTCGAGGCGATAAAGTGTGCCCGGGAGGGCTTGGTGTTATCGATGCCAGGGTCACGTTCGGGTGAGTTCCTGGATCGTTTGTCAGGGCGGTTCATCGCAATCTCAGAGCATGCCTAAGGATCGTTCGCGACCCCATACATGTGTAAGTAACTTAGTGTTCCAGATTTATCAGAATCAAATATCTATTAAACTGATGAGTTTCAAAATAGAAATGTCCAAACAAACAAAGTCTAAATGTTCAAATCAAAATGAAACGAAAGCAAAGCATGGATGTCAAAGTGTAAGTTCCCACTACGAAACGGTCAATGATCACTCAGAGCATGCCTGGAGATCGTTCGCAATCTCGCACATGTGTAAATGATTTAATTGCGTTAGTGGAAGCTTACAACTTGTTCATCGTTATTTCACTCAATTGATAACCAAACGGTGCCTTGATTCAGGGTCGCCTCTAGCTGATGTGGATGGTAGTCGCTCTGGTTCCGCCGCAGGAGCTCGCCTCCTTACATATTGAAGGAGCATACCATTCCTGATATGCCCTTCCACCTCGTCCTTCAGGTGCCTACGATCATTAGTGTTATGACCGTTTAATTCATGGAATACACAAAACTTATCTGATTTCCTTGCATCGGAGGTTGGATCCCTTCGCATTGGCCTACGATACGGAATCTGCTCTTTGGTATCCTGATAAATTCGTTCCAGGCTCTCATTCAACTCAGTGTAGGTGGTGAATCGCGGCTCCCTCCGTTGCCGCTTTGATCTGTCTCCGTCATTCTCAGTCTTTCTTTTACCTTTATCCTTGTCCGAGTCCCTCTTAGGAGTCTTTTCGTCTTTAAGTGCATAAACTTCTATCCCATCTCCTTCTTCTCTTTCTTCATTCGCATCCTCTAATCGTATAAACTTTTCTGCCTCATGATAGAATTCTCCCAGATCTACAAGTGGATCCTTAGTTAATGAATTTTTGAACTCCGTTCCATCAGCTATTCCGGACACAGCCGCCATCATAACCATGGATGGATCCGGTTGATCCACCGAAGCTGCTGCCGCATTAAACCGCGTCAGGAAACTCCTCAACGACTCTCCAGCCTTCTATTTTAAGGTTGCCAACGTCATCACATTCTTGGGTCTTGTAATGTGAACCCTGAATTGCCTCATAAATCTCTCAGTTAAATCATTCCATGTTCCGATGGATCCACTCTCAAGTTGCCTGAACCATAACGCCGCAATATCCGCCAAGTATAATGGGAAGCACCGGGCCATAACCTCCTCTGATGCCCCCAGCACTTCCATATGCCTCATATATTTTGTCAGATGGACCGTGGGGTCCGTTCTTCCGTCATACATATCCAATGATGGTAATTTGAAATCCGGTGGGTTCCTAGCTTGCCTGATTGCTGAAGAAAAAGGACTCCTATTAACATCCTCTAAATCTTTGTTATGGTTAACCGCCTCCCAAAGCTCGCCTAACCATCTCTGCCAACCTGTCGTTGTCTCCAAGATGTAATCCTCGTTCGCTACTTTCAACCTGCCCCCCGAGTTCACGAGGGAACTCCGGGATCTGCCCCCTTGATTGTGCGTTCGCTCCTCTACTATTATCGGGTTGCGCAGATGCTCCTCTTTCTCTTTTCGAAACTGGATCAATGTTCTCCATAGGTGTGCCCCCTAATCCAGGTGCTACGCCGGATGGTCCTGCTCTGTTCTGGACTGCATTGGCTTCCCTGTTCTGTGCTCCAAGCTGTCCTATCTGTTGAAATAAACTCTGGATCAACTACTCTTGCCTCTTCATCATAGTCTCCATCTCGTCCCTAGTGATGAAGATCGATGGTTGATTTGCTCTTGAGGAAGCCTCTTGACACCCTTGTTGTTCCCTTCTTTCTGGCCTTGGCCTTCGGCTTGATTGTCTCGTCATAATTTCTCAAACCTGAACTTCTAAACTCTCTCTGAATCTGCTATCAATTGGTGGAACTCCTAAATTGGCCTTCTCAGTGAAAGCACCAAAATGTTTGCGCCAAAATTGGTCACAAACACCCAATACCGCGAAAGCACCCGTTTACGTACTCAAATCGATAATAATCAACACAGAACTCAGCCAAGATCAATACAGAATTCAGATCTAAGTAACAATTTACGATAATTCACAGACAACAATCACAATCACAGGATTTATAGTGGTTCGGCGTTCGTGCCTACGTCCACTTTGAAGGTTTTCTCTTTATCGCTTTGCTTGATTAGATCGATTACAATGGATTATAGTTGATAATAGCTTTGAAATCTTAATACAACAGTGATTCTGATGAATAGAATTGAATCCGGCAGAGTCTTGGTGTTCAATGGCAGAAGTTCCTGGCAGATCCCTTTTTCTGAAGGCTTCAGGGTGCTATTTATAGGCGTTGGAGGCCCAGATCTCGCTCAAACTTCGAGAGACTTCTTCTGGCACGTGAGTGGGCCCACGCGAACGACCCCACCAAGTTTCGTCCCGATCTGACACCGATTCGAAGTGATTTCGAACCCATCAAGAAATGGTCCAATCGAGCTGAATCTTGGCAGGAACAATCTTTATCTTGTATGGAAGCTACTGTGAAAATTTCGTTGCATTTGGATCAGTGGATTAGGAGATATGATCGGTTCGAAATGAAGATTCTCGGTTGGCTGTGTGGTTCTAACCGATAGTTTCGAACCCTTGAGTTCGAATCCATGAGTGCATGTGGGTCTGTAGTGACGTGGCGCGTACTCCTCGCATCGATCCTGATTTATCTCCGAGTGGACCGCTTCGACTCCGTGAATTGTGCCGACTTCGTATCGATCGAGCAACACGTTATCCAAACTAGTTGACTCGGTGGATACGAAACAACGAGCATCCCTGGCTTCGAACGTGACCGATTCGAACCGAGGGGTCCCTATGGGTTCGAACTCGATCGATTCGAGCAGGGTCGTTTCGAAGTGACATGGACTCAAAGCTAGAGGGTTTCTATGGACTTGAACATTCTTGTGAGGATGGGTTCGAAGCAAGGGCTTGCATGTTGGGGTCGAAGCAAGGTTAAGTTCATGGCTTCAAACCGATGCATGGGTTCGATGTAAGGTTTCGGGAGGATGGATTCGAAGGTAAGAATGCAGGGTGGATATGAAGCTAGGCGAAGTCATGGGTTCGAAGGCAGGCCATTGTGGTGGATTCGAGGGAGATGGAGTCGAAGCGGGCACTAGCTGATGGATTCGAACATGGCAAGCAGCGATGGATTCGAAGGAAGGATATTGGATGGCTTCGAACTCCATGGTTTCGAAGTAGATGGGTTCGAAGGTGATGGTTTCGAAGCACTGCAACGTGATGGGTTCGAACCAGACAATGACTTCCTTTCTCAAATTGAATCCATCATATCTTGAGCATAAGAATTCGGATTGGCTTGAAACTTGAAACACTGGCTTTCATGGCTTTGCTCATCATGTCTTGTCGATTCTGGCACAATCTGGACTCGGACAAAATTCATCGAAATCCACAGCGAAGTGAAGTGCAACCAATCTCTGAGATGAATTGTCTTTTGTTTTTGATCGATCCTTTGATATCACGGCTTTGCTAAAAAGCAGGATAACAAGTATGAACTAAATATGAATATTATCTAACAAAAACTCCAATCAACAGTAAAGAAAATGCGTAGACAAGCGATTTATAGTGGTTCGGCGTGGCGCCTACGTCCACTGTGAAGTTTTTTGATATTTTATTGATTCTCTTTCAATGTTTACAAGTTGTTACAGCGATCAACAGCAAGTTACAACTGGAAATTCGAAATCAGTAGTCAAATTATGATGGAGATGTCGATCCGGCAGAGTCTGGGCGCTTGAGAGTCAAAAGATCCCGAAAGTCCTTTTTCTGTTGGCCCTGGGGCTCTATTTATAGGCGTAGGCTGCTGATATCTTGCTGAAAACTCGGGAGACCTCTTCTGGCACATGAGGGGGCCCACACGCACAGTCCCAGGAAGTTTGGGCCCACTTTGGCATCGGTTCGAACTCCATTCGAACCGATCAAGAATTCGTCCAATCGAGGTGAAATTTGGCGTGGACATTCTTCAACATGTATGCAAGCATCTGTGAAAATTTCATGGCATTTGGATCAGTAGATTGGGAGATATGATGGATTCGAAATTGGGTTTATGGCATAGCTGTTTGTTTCGAACCCATGTATTCGAACCGATGGTTTCGAATCCATCATGACACGCGTCTTTGTGGTGACATGGAGCGCAAACTTCGAATCGATCCAGACTTCACTCCGAGTTGACCGTCACGACTCCATATATCTCGGCGCATTCGAACCGATGGAAGACACGTCACCATGGTTGGTTGACCCAGTGGTTTTGAATGAAGCTACACAGTTGGGTTCGAACAAGAACTCCGTGATGGGTTCGAACAAGGACTCTGCGATGGGTTCGAACAAGAAGATGGAGTCGAACGACCGATGCTTGATGGATTCGAACCAGCTACTCTCCGATGGATTTGAAGCTCATTGTTATGAACTTGGTAGGTGCGGACTTGATGGGTTCGAACCCGAGGCATCCCGAGGGGTTCGACGGTGATGGTTCGAATCTGATGGGTTCGAAGTGATGGTTTCGAAGCTGAGGCACCTTGATGGTTTCGAGTTCGATCGATTCGAAGGTGATGGTTTCGAAATACTGTTTAGTGATGGTTTCGAAACCTGGTCTTTCCCTTCAAATTGAATCGATCATAACTCGAGCATATGAACTCGGATTGACTTGAAATTTGAAATGCTGACTCATGTGATCTTTTTTGCCATGTCCTATCAATTGTAGCTCAATCAGGACTCGGATAAAATTCAGTGATATCCATGGCGAAACGAAGTATGATCAACCTCTGGGGCGAACTGTCCCTCGTTTTCGATCGATCTTTTGGTATCGCGGCATTGCCGAAAAGCGGGATAACACTAGTGACGGCTGAAAGCCGTCATAGCTGTAGAACTCACAGATACCTTCGTTTTGACTGGTTATGGTTCCCGTAACTCTAAACGAGCCAAGAGTTATGGCCCTCCGAATAATCCATATACACAGGGTGCAACATCTACGGTGCAAGGTGCAACATCCGTCCAAAATGACGAAACAGTGCCGTACGACCTTTAGAAATGAGTGCATGGATTTGAAACATTGCCGTACCATGGTACACCACTCTCCAGCGATGGTAAATCATAGACCAGCCACGGGGATCCCGTTTTACAGAAAAAATCCACGTGACGAAAAAACGAAGTGTAAAAAACTTCCATGACCCGATTGAGGTTCGGATAGGATTTTTTGGGTATGAAACTAACCAGTGACGACTGAAAGCCATCATAGCTGTAGAACTCACAGATACGTTCGTTTTGACTGGTTATGGCTCCCGTAACTCTAAACGAGCCAAGAGTTATGGCCCTCCGAAGAATCGATATCCACAGGGTGCAACATCTACGGTGCAAGGTGCAACATCCGTCCAAAATGACGAAACAGTGCCGTACGACCTTTAGAAATGTGTGCATGGATTTGAAACATTGCAGCACTATGGTGCACCACCCTCCAGCGATGGTAAATCATAGACCAGCCACGGGGATCCCGTTTTACAGAAAAAATCCACGTGACGAAAAAACGAAGGGCAAAAATCTTCCTTGACCCGATTGAGGTTCGGATAGGATTTTTTGGGTATGAAACTAACCAGTGACGGCTGAAAGCCGTGATAGCTGCAGAAGTCACAGATACCTTCGTTTTGACTGGTTATGGCTTCCGTAACTCTAAACGAGCCAAGAGTTATGGCCCTCCGAATAATCGATATCCATAGGGTGCAATGTGCAGCATCCGTCCAAAATGACGAAACCGTGCCGTACGACCTTTAGAAATGGGTGCATGGATTTGAAACGGTGCAGTACCATGGTGCACCACTCTCCAGCGATGGTAGTCATTGACCAGCCACGGGGATCCCTTTTTACAGAAAAAATCCACGTGACGAAAAAACGAAGGGTAAAAAACATCGATGACCCGATTGAGGTTCGAATAAGATTTTTTGGGTATGAAACTAAGCAGTGACGGCTGAAAGTAGTCATAGCTGTAGAACTCACAGATACCTTCGTTTTGACTGGTTATGGCTCCCGTAACTCTAAACGAGCCAAGAGTTATGGCCCTTCGAATAATCGATATCCACAGGGTGCAACATCTACGGTGCAAGGTGCAACATCCGTACAAAATGACGAAACAGTGCCGTACGACCTTTAGAAATGGGTGCGTGGATTTGAAATGGTGCAGTACCATGGTTAACCACTCTCCAGCGATGGTAACTCATAGACCAGCCATGGGGATCCCGTTTTACAGAAAAAATCCACGTGACGAAAAAACGAAGGGTAAAAAAATTCCTTGACCCGATTGAGGTTCGAATAGGATTTTTTGGGTATGAAACTAACCAGTGACGGCAGAAAGCCATCATAGCTGTAGAACTCACAGATACCTTCGTTTTGACTGATTATGGCTATCGTAACTCTAAACGAGCCAAGAGTTATGGCCCTTCGAAGAATCGATATCCACGGGGTGCAACATCTACGGTGCAAGGTGCAACATCCGTCCAAAATGACGAAGCAGTGCCGTACGACCTTTAGAAATGAGTGCATGGATTTGAAACATTGCACTACCATGGTTCACCTCTCTCCAGCGATGGTAAATCATAGACCAGCCACGGGGATCTCGTTTTACAGAAAAAATCCACGTGACGAAAAAACGAAGGGCAAAAAACTTCCTTGACCCGGTAGAGGTTCGGATAGGATCTTTTGGGTATGAAACTAACCAGTGATGGCTGAAAGCCGTCATAGCAGTAGAACTCACAGATACCTTCGTTTTGACTAGTTATGGCTCCCGTAACTCTAAACGTGCCAAGAGTTATGGCCCTCCGAAGAATCGATATCCACAGGGTGCAACATCTACGGTGCAAGGTGCAACATCCGTCCAAAATGACGAAACAGTGCCGTACGACCTTTAGAAATGGGTGCATTGATTTGAAACGGTGCAGTACCATGGTGCACCACTCTCCAGCGATGGTAAATCATTGACCAGCCACGGGGATCCCGTTTTACAGAAAAAATCCACGTGACGAAAAAACGAAGGGTAAAAAACTTCCATGACCCAATTGAGGTTCGGATAGGATTTTTTGGGTATGAAACTAACCAGTGACGGCTGAAAGCCATCATAGCTGTAGAACTCACAGATACCTTCGTTTTCACTGGTTATGGCTCCCGTAACTCTAAAAGAGCCAAGAGTTATGGCCCTCCGAATAATCGATATCCACAGGGTGCAACATCTATGGTGCAAGGTGCAACATCCGTCCAAAATGACGAAACAGTGCCGTACGACCTTTAGAAATGGGTGCATGGATTTGAAACGGTGCAGTACCATGGTGAACCACTCTCCAGCGATGGTAACTCATAGACCAGCCACGGGGATCCTGTTTTACAGAAAAAATCCACGTGACGAAAAAACGAAGGGTAAAAAACTTCCTTGACCCGATTGAGGTTCGGATAGGATTTCTTGGGTATGAAACTAACGAGTGACGGCTAAAAGCCGTCATAGCTGTAGAACTCACAGATACCTTCGTTTTGACTGGTTATGGCTCCCGTAACTCTTAACGAGCCAAGAGTTATGGCCCTCCGAAGAATCGATATCCACAGGGTGCAACATCTACGGTGCAAGGTGCAACATCCGTCCAAAATAACGAAACATTGCCGTACGACCTTTAGAAATGGATGCATAGATTTGAAAGATTGCAGTACCATGGTGCATCACTCTCCAGCGATGGTAAATCATAGACCAGCCACGGGGATCCCGTTTTACAGAAAAAATCCACGTGACGAAAAAACGAAAGGTAAAAAACTTCCTTGACCCGATTGAGGTTCGGATAGGATTTTTTGGGTATGAAACTAACCAGTGACGGCTGAAATCTGTCATAACTGTAGAACTCACAGATACCTTCGTTTTGACTGGTTATGGCTCTCGTAACTCTAAACGAGCCAAGAGTTATGGCCCTCCGAATAATCGATATACACAGGGTGCAACATTTACGGTGCAATCTGCAACATCCGTCCAAAATGACGAAACAGTGCCGTACGACCTTTAGAAATGAGTGCATGGATTTGAAACATTGCCGTACCATGGTACACCATTCTCCAGCGATGGTATATCATAGACCAGCCACGGGGATCCCGTTTTACAGAAAAAATCCACGTGACGAAAAAACGAAGTGTAAAAAACTTCCATGACCCGATCGAGGTTCGGATAGGATTTTTTGGGTATGAAACTAACCAGTGACGACTGAAAGCCGTCATAGCTGTAGAACTCACAGATACGTTCGTTTTGACTGGTTATGGCTCCCGTAACTCTAAACGAGCCAAGAGTTATGGCCCTCCGAAGAATCGATATCCACAGGGTGCAACATCTACGGTGCAAGGTGCAACATCCGTCCAAAATGACGAAATAGTGCCGTACGACCTTTAGAAATGAGTGCATAGATTTGAAACATTGCAGCACTATGGTGCACCACTCTCCAGCGATGGTAAATCATAGACCAGCCACGGGGATCCCGTTTTACAGAAAAAATCCACGTGACGAAAAAACGAAGGGCAAAAAACTTCCTTGACCCGATTGAGGTTCGGATAGGATTTTTTGGGTATGAAACTAACCAGTGACGGCTGAAAGCCGTCATAGCTGCAGAAGTCATAGATACCTTCGTTTTGACTGGTTATGGCTCCCGTAACTCTAAACGAGCCAATAGTTATGGCCCTCCGAATAATCGATATCCATAGGGTGCAATGTGCAGCATCCGTCCAAAATGACGAAACCGTGACGTACGACCTTTAGAAATGGGTGCATGGATTTGAAACGGTGCAGTACCATGGTGCACCACTCTCCAGCGATGGTAGTCATTGACCAGCCACGGGGATCCCTTTTTACAGAAAAAATCCACGTGACGAAAAAACGAAGGGTAAAAAACATCGATGACCCGATTGAGGTTCGAATAAGAGTTTTTGGGTATGAAACTAACCAGTGACGGCTGAAAGTAGTCATAGCTGTAGAACTCACAGATACCTTCGTTTTGACTGGTTATGGCTCCCGTAACTCTAAACGAGCCAAGAGTTATGGCCCTTCGAATAATCGATATCCACAGGGTGCAACATCTACGGTGCAAGGTGCAACATCCGTACAAAATGACGAAACAGTGCCGTACGACCTTTAGAAATGGGTGCGTGGATTTGAAATGGTGCAGTACCATGGTTAACCACTCTCCAGCGATGGTAACTCATAGACCAGCCATGGGGATCCCGTTTTACAGAAAAAATCCACGTGACGAAAAAACGAAGGGTAAAAAAATTCCTTGACCCGATTGAGGTTCGAATAGGATTTTTTGGGTATGAAACTAACCAGTGACGGCAGAAAGCCATCATAGCTGTAGAAATCACAGATACCTTCGTTTTGACTGGTTATGGCTATCGTAACTCTAAACGAGCCAAGAGTTATGGCCCTTCGAAGAATCGATATCCACGGGGTGCAACATCTACGGTGCAAGGTGCAACATCCGTCCAAAATGACGAAGCGGTGCCGTACGACCTTTAGAAATGAGTGCATGGATTTGAAACATTGCACTACCATGGTTCACCTCTCTCCAGCGATGGTAAATCATAGACCAGCCACGGGGATCTCGTTTTACAGAAAAAATCCACGTGACGAAAAAACGAAGGGCAAAAAACTTCCTTGACCCGGTAGAGGTTCGGATAGGATCTTTTGGGTATGAAACTAACCAGTGATGGCTGAAAGCCGTCATAGCAGTAGAACTCACAGATACCTTCGTTTTGACAGGTTATGGCTCCCGTAACTCTAAACGAGCCAAGAGTTATGGCCCTCCGAATAATCGATATCCATAGGGTGCAACATCTACGGTGCAATGTGCAGCATCCGTCCAAAATGACGAAACCGTGTCGTACGACCTTTAGAATTGGGTGCATGGATTTGAAACGGTGCAGTACCATGGTGCACCACTCTCCAGCGATGGTAAATCATTGACCAGCCACGGGGATCCCGTTTTACAGAAAAAATCCACGTGACGAAAAAACGAAGGGTAAAAAACTTCCATGACCCGATTGAGGTTCGGATAGGATTTTTTGGGTATGAAACTAACCAGTGACGGCTGAAAGCCATCATAGCTGTAGAACTCACAGATACCTTCGTTTTCACTGGTTATGGCTCCCGTAACTCTAAAAGAGCCAAGAGTTATGGCCCTCCGAATAATCGATATCCACAGGGTGCAACATCTATGGTGCAAGGTGCAACATCCGTCCAAAATGACGAAACAGTGCCGTACGACCTTTAGAAATGGGTGCATGGATTTGAAACGGTGCAGTACCATGGTGAACCACTCTCCAGCGATGGTAACTCATAGACCAGCCACGGGGATCCTGTTTTACAGAAAAAATCCACGTGACGAAAAAACGAAGGGTAAAAAACTTCCTTGACCCGATTGAGGTTCGGATAGGATTTCTTGGGTATGAAACTAACGAGTGACGGCTAAAAGCCATCATAGCTGTAGAACTCACAGATACCTTCGTTTTGACTGGTTATGGCTCCCGTAACTCTTAACGAGCCAAGAGTTATGGCCCTCCGAAGAATCGATATCCACAGGGTGCAACATCTACGGTGCAAGGTGCAACATCCGTCCAAAATAACGAAACATTGCCGTACGACCTTTAGAAATGGATGCATGGATTTGAAAGATTGCAGTACCATGGTGCATCACTCTCCAGCGATGGTAAATCATAGACCAGCCACGGGGATCCCGTTTTACAGAAAAAATCCACGTGACGAAAAAACGAAAGGTAAAAAACTTCCTTGACCCGATTGAGGTTCGGATAGGATTTTTTGGGTATGAAACTAACCAGTGACGGCTGAAATCTGTCATAACTGTAGAACTCACAGATACCTTCGTTTTGACTGGTTATGGCTCTCGTAACTCTAAACGAGCCAAGAGTTATGGCCCTCCGAATAATCGATATCCATAGGGTGCAACATCTACGGTGCAAGGTGCAACATCCGTCCAAAATGACGAAACCATGCCGTACGACCTTTAGAAATGGGTGCATGGATTTGAAATGGTGCAGTACCATGGTGCACCACTCTCCAGTGACGGTAAATCATTGACCAGCCACGGGGATCCCGTTTTACAGAATAAATCCACGTGACGAAAAAACGAAGGGTAAAAACTTCCATGACCCGATTGAGGTTCGAATAGGATTTTTTGGGTATGAAACTAACCATTGACGGCTGAAAGCTGTCATAGATGTAGAACTCACAGATACCTTCGTTTTGACTGGTTATGGCTCCCGTAACTCTACACGAGCCAAGAGTTATGGCCCTCCGAATAATCGATATCCACAGGGTGCAACATCTACGGTGCAAGGTGCAACATCCGTCCAAAGTGACGAAACAGCGCCGTACGACCTTTAGAAATGAGTGCATGGATTTGAAACATTGCAGTACTATGGTTCACCACTCTCCAGCGATGGTAAATCATAGACCAGCCACGGGGATCCCGTTTTACAGAAAAAATCCACGTGACGAAAAAATGAAGGGTAAAAAATTTCCTTGACTCGATTGAGGTTCGGATAGGATTTTTTGGGTATGAAACTAACCAATGACGGCTGAAAGCCGTAATAGCTGTAGAACTCACAGATACCTTCGTTTTGACTGGTTATGGCTCCCGTAACTCTAAGCGAGCCAAGAGTTATGGCCCTCCGAAGAATCGATATCCACAGGGTGCAACATCTACGGTGCAAGGTGCAACATCCGTCCAAAATGACGAAACAGTGCCGTACGACCTTTAGAAATGAGTGCACGGATTTGAAACATTGCAGTACCATGGTGTACCACTCTCCAGTGATGGTAAATCATAGAACAGCCACGGGGATCCCGTTTTACAGAAAAAATCCACGAGACGAAAAAACGAAGGGCAAAAAACTTCCTTGACCCGATTGAGGTTCGGATAGGATTTTTTGGGTATGAAACTAACCAGTGACGGCTGAAAGCCGTCATAGCTGCAGAAGTCACAGATACCTTCGTTTTGACAGGTTATGGCTCCCGTAACTCTAAACGAGCCAAGAGTTATGGCCCTCCGAATAATCGATATCCATAGGGTGCAACATCTACGGTGCAATGTGCAGCATCCGTCCAAAATGACGAAACCGTGTCGTACGACCTTTAGAAATGGGTGCATGGATTTGAAACGGTGCAGTACCATGGTGCACCACTCTCCAGCGATGGTAAATCATTGACCAGCCACGGGGATCCCCTTTTACAGAAAAAATCCATGTGACGAAAAAACGAATGGTAAAAAACATTGGTGACCCGATTGAGGTTCGGAAAAGATTTTTTGGGTATGAAACTAACCAGTGACGGCTGAAAGCAGTCATAGCTGTAGAACTCACAGATACCTTCATTTTGACTGGTTATGGCTCCCGTTACTCTAAACGAGCCAAGAGTTATGGCCCTTCGAATAATCGATATCCACAGGGTGCAAAATCTACGGTGCAAGGTGCAACATCCGTCCCAAAATGATGAAACAGTGTCGTACGACCTTTAGAAATGGGTGCATGGATTTGAAACGGTGCAGTACCATGGTGAACCACTCTCCAGCGATGGTAACTCATAGACCAGCCACGGGGATCCCGTTTTACAAAAAAAATCTACGTGACGAAAAAACGAAGGGTAAAAAACTTCCTTGACCCGATTGAGGTTCGAATAGGATTTTTTGGGTATGAAACTAACCAGTGAAGGCTGAAAGCCATCATAGCTGTAGAACTCACAGATACCTTCGTTTTGACTGGTTATGGCTCCCGTAACTCTAAACGAGCCAAGAGTTATGGCCCTCCGAAGAATCGATGTCCACAGGGTGCAATATCTACGGTGCAAGGTTCAACATCCGTCCAAAATGACGAAACAGTGCCGTATGACCTTTAGAAATGGGTGCATGGATTTGAAACGGTGCAGTACCATGGTGCACCACCCTCCAGCGACGGTAAATCATTGGCCAGCCGCGGGGATCCCGTTTTACACAAAAAATCCACGTGACCAAAAAACGAAGGGTAAAAAACTTCCATGACCCGATTGAGGTTCGGATAGGATTTTTTGGGTATGAAACTAACCGGTGATGGCTGAAAGCCGTCATAGCTGTAGAATTCACAGATACCTTCGTTTTGACTGGTTATGGCTCCCGTAACTCTAAAAGAGCCAAGAGTTATGGCCCTCCGAATAATCGACATCCACAGGGTGCAACATCTACGGTGCAAGGTGCAACATCCGTCCAAAATGACGAAACAGTGTCGTACGACCTTTAGAAATGGGTGCATGGATTTGAAACGGTGCAGTACCATGGTGAACCACTCTCCAGCGATGGTAACTCATAGACCAGCCACAGGGATCCCGTTTTACGGAAAAAATCCACGTGACGAAAAAACGAAAGGTAAAAAACTTCCTTGACCCGATTGAGGTTCGAATAGGCTTTTTTGGGTATGAAAGTAACCAGTGACTGCTGAAAGCTATCATAGCTGTAGAACTCACATATACCTTCGTTTTGATAGGTTATGGCTCGCGTAACTCTAAAGGAGCCAAGAGTTATGGCCCTCCGAAGAATCGATGTCCACAGGGTGCAATATCTACGGTGCAAGGTGCAACATCCGTCCAAAATGACGAAATAGTGCCGTACGACCTTTAGAAATGGGTGCATGGATTTGAAACGGTGCAGTACCATGGTGCACCACTCTCCAGCGATGTTAAATCATTGACCAGCCGCTGGGATCCCGTTTTACAGAAAAAATCCACGTGACGAAAAAACGAAGGGTAAAAAACTTACATGACCCGATTGAGATTCGGATAGGATTTTTTGGGTATGAAACTAACCAGTGAAGGCTGAAAGCCGTCATAGCTGTAGAACTCACAGATACCTTCATTTTGACTGGTTATGGCTCCCGTAACTCTAAAAGAGCCAAGAGTTATGGCCCTCCGAATAATCGATATCCACAGGGTGCAACATCTACGGTGCAAGGTGCAGCATCCGTCCAAAATGACGAAACAGTGCCGTACGGCCTTTAGAAATGGGTGCATGGATTTGAAACGGTGCAGTACCATGGTGAACCACTTTCCAGCGATGGTAACTCATAGACCAGCCACAGGGATCCCGTTTTACAGAAAAAATCCACGTGACGAAAAAACGAAGGCTAAAAAACTTCCTTGACCCGATTGAGGTTCGGATAGGATTTTTTTGGTATGAAACTAACCAGTGACGGCTGAAAGCCGTCATAGCTATAGAACTCACAGATACCTTCGTTTTGACTGGTTATAGCTCCTGTAACTCTAAACGAGCCAAGAGTTATGGCCCTCCGAATAATCGATATCCACCGGGTGCAACATCTACGGTGCAAGGTGCAACATCCATCCAAAATGACGAAACAGTGCCGTACGACCTTTAGAAAAGAGTGCATGGATTTGAAACATTGCAGTACCATGGTGCACCACTCTCCAGCGATGGTAAATCATAGACCAGCCACGGGGATCCCGTTTTAAAGAAAAAATCCACGTGACGAAGAAACGAAGGGTAAAAAACTTCCTTGACCCGATTGACATTCGGATAGGATTTTTTGGGTATCAATCAAACCAGTGACGGCTGAAAGCTATCATATCTGTAGAACTCACAGATACCTTCATTTTGACTGGTTATTGCTCCCGTAACTCTAAACGAGCCAAGAGTTGTGGCCCTCCGAATAATCGACATCCACAGGGTGCAACATCTACGGTGCAAGGTGCAACATCCGTCCAAAATGACGAAACCGTGCCGTACGACCTTTAGAAATGGGTGCATGGATTTGAAACGGTGCAGTACCATGGTGCACCACTCTCCAGCGATGGTAAATCATTGACCAGCCACGGGGATCCCGTTTTACAGAAAAAATCCACGTGACGAAAAAACGAAGGGTAAAAAACTTCCTTGACCCGATTGAGGTTCGGATAGGATTTATTGGGTATGAAACTAACCAGTGACGGAAGAAAGCTGTCATAGCTGTAGAACTCACAGATACCTTCGTTTTGACAGGTTATGGCTCCCGTAACTCTAAACGAGCCAAGAGTTATGGCCCTCCGAAGAATCGATATCCATAGGGTGCAACATCTACGGTGCAAGGTGCAACATCCGTCCAAAATGACGAAACAGTGTCGTACGACCTTTTGAAATGGGTGCATGGATTTGAAACATTGCAGTACCATGGTGCATCACTCTCCAGCGATGGTAAATCATAGACCAGCCACGGGGATCCCGTTTTACAGAAAAAATCCACGTGACGAAAAAACGAAGGGTAAAAACTTCCTTGACCCGATTGTGGTTCGGATAGGACTTTTTGGGTATGAAACTAACCAGTGACGGCTGAAAGCGGTCATAGCTGTAGAACTCACAGATACCTTCGTTTTGACTGGTTATGGCTCCCGTAACTGTAAACGAGCCAAGTGTTATGGCCCTCCGAAGAATCGATATCCACAGGGTGCAACATCTACGGTGCAAGGTGCAACATCCTTCCAAAATGACGAAACAGTGCCGTACGACCTTTAGAAATGAGTGCATGGATTTGAAACATTGCAGTAACATGGTGCACCACTCTCCAGCGATGGTAAAGCATAAACCAGCCACGGGGATCCCCTTTTACAGAAAAAATCCACGTGACAAAAAAACGAAGGGTAAAAAACTTCCTTGACCCGATTGAGGTTCGGATAGGATTTTTTGGGTATGAAACTAACCAGTGACGGCTGAAAGCGGTAATAGTCGTAGAACTCACAGATACCTTCGTTTTGACTGGTTATGGCTCCCGTAACTCTAAACGAGCCAAGAGTTATGGCCCTCCGAAGAATCGATATCCACAGGGTGCAACATCTACGGTGCAAGGTGCAACATCCGTCCAAAATGACGAAACAGTGCCGTACGACCTTTAGAAATGAGTGCATGGATTTGAAATATTGCAGTACCATGGTGCACCACTCTCCAGCGATGGTAAATCATAGACCAGCAACGGGGATCCCGTTTTGTAGAAAAAATCCACGTGACGAAAAAACGAAGGGCAAAAAACTTCCTTGACCCGATTGAGGTTCGGATAGGATTTTTTGGGTATGAAACTAACCAGTGACGGCTGAAAGCCGTCATAGCTGCAGAAGTCATAGATACCTTCGTTTTGACTGGTTATGGCTGCCGTAACTCTAAACGAGCTAAGAGTTATGGCCCTCCGAATAATCGATATCCATAGGGTGCAACATCTACGGTGCAATGTGCAGCATCCGTCCAAAATGACGAAACTGTGCCGTACGACCTTTAAAAATGGGTGCATGTATTTGAAACGGTGGAGTACCATGGTGCACCACTCTCCAGCGATGGTAAATCATTGACCAGCCACGGGGATCCCTTTTTACAGAAAAAATCCACGTGACGAAAAAACGAAGGGTAAAAAACATCGATGACCCGATTGAGGTTCGGAAAAGATTTTTTGGGTATGAAACTAACCAGTGACGGCTGAAAGCAGTCATAGCTGTAGAAGTCACATATACCTTCGTTTTGACTGGTTATTGCTCCCGTAACTCTAAACGAGCCAAGAGTTATGGACCTTCGAATAATCGATATCCACAGGGTGCAACATCTACGGTGCAAGGTGCAACATCCGTCCAAAATGACGAAACAGTGCCGTACGACCTTTAGAAATGGGTGCATGGATTTGAAACGGTGCAGTACCATGGTGAACCACTCTCCAGCGATGGTAACTCATAGACCAGCCACGGGGATCCCATTTTACAGAAAAAATCCACGTGACGAAAAAACGAAGGGTAAAAAACTTCCTTGACCCGGTTGAGGTTCGAATAGGATTTTTTTGGTATGAAACTAACCAGTGACGGCTGAAAGCCATCATAGCTGTAGAACTCACAGATACCTTCGTTTTGACTGGTTATGGCTCCCGTAACTCTAAACGAGCCAAGAGTTATGGCCCTCCGAAGAATCGATATCCACAGGGTGCAACATCTACGGTGCAAGGTGCAACATTCGTCCAAAATGACGAAACAGTGCCGTACGACCTTTAGAAATGGGTGCATGGATTTGAAACGGTGCATTACCATGGTGCACCACTATCCAGCGATGGTAAATCATTGACCAGCCGCGGGGATCCCGTTTTATAGAAAAAATCCACGTGACCAAAAAACGAAGGGTAAAACACTTCCATGACCCGATTGAGGTTCGGATAGGATTTTTTGGGTATGAAACTAACCAGTGATGGCTGAAAGCCGTCATAGCTATAGAACTCACAGATACCTTCGTTTTGACTGGTTATGGCTCCCGTAACTCTAAACGAGCCAAGAGTTATGGCCCTCCGAAGAATCGATATCCACAGGGTGCAACATCTACGGTGCAAGGTGCAATATCCGTCCAAAATGACGAAACAGTGCCGTAGGACCTTTAGAAATGGGTGCATGGATTTGAAACGGTGCAGTACCATGGTGAACCACTCTCCAGCGATGGTAACTCATAGACCAGCCACAGGGATCCCGTTTTACAGAAAAAATCCACGTGACGAAAAAACGAAGGGTAAAAAACTTCCTTGACCCGATTGAGGTTCGGATAGGATTTTTTTGGTATGAAACTAACTAGTGACGGATGAAAGCCGTCATAGCTATAGAACTCACAAATACCTTCGTTTTGACTGGTTATAGCTCCCGTAACTCTAAACGAGCCAAGAGTTATGGCCCTCCGAATAATCGATATCCACAGGGTGCAGCAACTACGGTGCAAGGTGCAACATCCGTCCAAAATGACGAAACAGTGCCGTACGACCTTTAGAAATGAGTGCATGGATTTGAAACATTGCAGTACCATGGTGCACCACTCTCCAGCGATGGTAAATCATAGACCAGCCACGGGGATCCCGTTTTACAGAAAAAATCCACGTGACGAAGAAACGAAGGGTAAAAAACTTCCTTGACCCGATTGACATTCGGATAGGATTTTTTGG
The DNA here is from genome assembly GCA_030765085.1 of Allium cepa. Taxonomy (NCBI): domain Eukaryota; kingdom Viridiplantae; phylum Streptophyta; class Magnoliopsida; order Asparagales; family Amaryllidaceae; genus Allium; species Allium cepa. The sequence continues at coordinate 25,764,905 of CM060943.1, read as the reverse complement.
GTATCAATAAAACCAGTGACGGCTGAAAGCTGTCATAGCTGTAGAACTCACAGATACCTTCGTTTTGACTGGTTTTTTCTCCCGTAACTCTAAACGAGCCACGAGTTATGGCCCTCCGAATAATCGATATCCACAGGGTGCAACATCTACGGTGCAAGGTGCAACATCCGTCCAAAATGACGAAACTGTGCCGTACGACCTTTAGAAATGGGTGCATGGATTTGAAACGGTGCAGTACCATGGTGCACCACTCTCCAGCGATGGTAAATCATTGACCAGCCACGGGGATCCCGTTTTACATAAAAAATCCACGTGACGAAAAAACGAAGGGTAAAAAACTTCCTTGACCCGATTGAGGTTCGGATAGGATTTATTGGGTATGAAACTAACCAGTGACGGAAGAAAGCTGTCATAGCTGTAGAACTCACATATACCTTCGTTTTGACTGGTTATGGCTCCCGTAACTCTAAACGAGCCAAGAGTTATGGCCCTCCGAAGAATCGATATTCACAGGGTGCAACATCTACGGTGCAAGGTGCAACATCCGTCCAAAATGACGAAACAGTGCCGTACGACCTTTTGAAATGGGTGCATGGATTTGAAACATTGCAGTACCATGGTGCATCACTCTCCAGCGATGGTAAATCATAGACCAGCCACGGGGATCCAGTTTTTACAGAAAAAATCCACGTGACGAAAAAACGAAGGGTAAAAACTTCCGTGACCCGATTGTGGTTCGGATAGGATTTTTTGGGTATGAAACTAACCAGTGATGGCTGAAAGCGGTCATAGCTGTAGAACTCACAGATACCTTCGTTTTGACTGGTTATGGCTCCCGTAACTCTAAACGAGCCAAGAGTTATGGCCCTCCGAAGAATCGATATCCACAGGGTGCAACATCTACGGTGCAAGGTGCAACATCCGTCCAAAATGACGAAACAGTGCCGTACGACCTTTAGAAATGAGTGCATGGATTTGAAACATTGCTGTTTGCACCAAAATTGGTCACAAACCCCGATGAATGTGAAAGCACCAGAGTTGGAATATAAATCAACAATATCCAAACACAAATCACAGATCTAATTAGCAAAATAGTAAATATGAAGAAGCACACAAGATTTATAGTGGTTCGGCTATCTCCAGCCTACGTCCACTTCAAAGGTTTTTCCTTTTATTGATGTTCTTCGCTGATTACAATCGATTACAGCGGATTACAATGAATTGTAGTTCTGAAATTCAAGTACAACGGTGGTTGTTGAGTGCAAAGTAGAGCCTTGGCGGAGTCTTGATGCTTCAGAGTCTTGATCTTGCCAAAGAGAATCCCCTCCCTTTTCTGAATGACCTGGGGGTCTATTTATAGGCGTAGGCTGCTGCTCTCTTGCTGAAAACTCGGGAGACCTCTTCTGGCACGTGAGGGGGCCCACACATACGGTCTCGGGAAGTTTGGGCCCACTTTGGCATCGGTTCGAACTCCATTCGAACCGATCAAGAATTCATCCAATCGAGGTGAAATTTGGCGTGGACATTCATCAACATGTATGCAAGCATCTGTGAAAATTTCATGGCGTTTGGATCAGCAAGTTAGGAGATATGATGGATTCGAAATTCAGTTTCTGGGATAGCTGTTTGGTTCGAACCCATGTGTTCGAACCGATGGTTTCGAATCCATCATAGCACGCGACTTCGTGATGACGTGGAGTGCCTTCTTCGGTTCGATCCAAGCTTTGCGCCGAGTTGAATGGGTCGAGTCCGAGCTTTCTGCCGAGTTTGTTGGATGGCTTCGTGCACTGGGTTCGAAGGTCGTCTTCGAATCGTTGGAAGGGTGTTCATTCGAATCGATCCAAATGCGTCACCTTGGATCGATTCGAAGTTTACTTATCATGTTGGGTTCGAAGACAGCATGGGGCGAGGCGGCTTGGATGGTTTCGAAGCAAGGCTCAGTCCATGGATTCGAAGTTAGGCTCTGTGATGGGTTCGAAGAGAGGACATCGTGATGGAGTCGAAGTAGGCAATGGCTTGATGGATTCGAAGTGGAGTCGAGGCCAATGGATGCGAACTAGATGGACTCGAACCTGATGGTTTCGAGTGTGGCATGGCTGTGCTATCGGTTCGAACGCAGGTGGGTTCGAACTAGATGGTTTCGAACCGATGGATGCGAACTCCATCGATTCGAACTGGGGCATATGCTTATGGATTCGAGGCGCGGCCTCATTTCTTGGTTTCGAACTAGGTCAAGGGTGACGGGTTCGAACTAGTCAATGTTCATCTTTCTCAACTTGAATCCATCATAACTTGAGCATACGACCTCGAATTGACTTGAAATTTGAAATCCTGACTTCTATGATCTTTCTTGTCGTTTCCTATCAATTGTGGCCTGTTCCGGACTCGGACAAAATTCATCGATATCCATGGTTATCCTGCAATGCATGGTTAATATTCATGAATAATAATCATTGTCTTTCAGTAAACTTTGGATATCTCAACTTTGCCAAAAGTTGGGATAACATTTTGCCCCCCAAAACATGACTTTTTGTAAAAGGTATGTTTTGAATGGTCTTATATCAAGTGTAATAAATTCATGTTTCACTCATAGCTGTGGCATTATCAATCAAGTTTGTGGCTGTTCGAAGCCGAATCAATATTTGTCCTTTCCGTAGAAGTTGAGAATGAAGTTTCATAGTCTCTCCGGACTATTATTGGCTGCTCTAAACCCTTACCGAGCCCATTCTAGACTCAGTGATTGAATAGAAAGATCCCATTGCTCTCTGGCGTTGCCTTCTATCCCTTGCACTCTGGTCCCAGTTAGGACGTATAGCGATATCATGGTCATTCGGGACCGATCATAGCCTCTCCGAGCTCTTGCTGGATCCCATCCTGTCACTCTCCGGTGAAGGGGAAACAGCGCTTAAGTGAGTTGATCCTGTCGCTCTCCGGCGAAGCAACTCACTTCTTGCACTCCGGTTCAGTGTATCTAAACATTAAGCGATGTCATGGTCGTTCGAGACCGATCATAGCCTCTCCGGGCTCTTGCTGGATCTCATCCTGTCACTCTCCGGTGAAGGGGAAACAGCACTTAAGTGAGTCGATCCTGTCGCTCTCCGGCGAAGCAACTCACTTCTTGCACTCCGGACCCCGTCTCTCCGGGTAGGGTCATAAAGCGATCATGTTTATATTGGTGTTCAATGTTCATCCTTTGACTCTCCGGTCAAAAGGTTTATTGCAAGAAGTTCTAAATGATTTATTAAAATTCGAGTTCTAGATGTTTAATCTCAAACATCAAGAAAAAACTAAGGATTGCCTCTCCGGGCGTAGCGGTTTATCTCCATCTCAGAGCATGCCTAGGGATCTCTCCGGTTCCCATACATGTGCAAGTGGAGTAACCGTTTATTCTGAAAATAAATCTAAATAAAATTATTCGACCGAAGTCCAAATCATGGACTTGGCCCTTGCCATCTTTGATCAGTTGATGACGAGTCGTGATCCCGATCCAGGATCGTTCCTGCAAGGTGGAGGCGGTAGTTGTTCAGGTCTCGTTGCCGCTGTTCGTTCTCTGACATATTATGGCAATCTACCACCTCTGGCATGCTCTTCCACCTCATCCTTCAGGTGACGGCATTCATCTGTGGTGTGCCCATCCAGCTCATGGAACAGGCAATATTTTCCAGTCCTGCGCTCCCGCTCGGTGGGATCCCTTACAGGTGGCTTTCGATAGTGAAGTTGCCCCCTGGTTTCAGTGAAGACTCTTTCTAGGCTTGCATTCAGATCTGTGTACTGCCTGAATCTTGGTTCTCGGAATTTCTTCCGTTTATCAGGACCATCATGTCTGTCATCCTGTTTCCCTTGTCCGCTCTGGACTGCTCTTCGGAGGTCCCTACGCTTTTCGTGGCATTTATTTCACGACTCTCGACTCGCGATTCTTCTAATCGAATGAATTTTTCAGCTTTATGAAAGAATTCTCCAAGATCTTGTGGTGGATCTTTTGTTAGAGAGTCTTTGAACTTGGTGCCTTCTGCGACTCCTGCCACCGCCGCCATTAAAATCATTGATGGATCCGGGCGATCCACAGAAGTTACCGTCACGTTGAATCTCAGCAGAAAATCTTTTATGGACTCTCCGGTCCTTTGCTTGATTGTTGCTAAAGTCATCACACTCTTGGGTCGCGTCACGTGGACCCTAAACTGTCTCATGAAGCAATCTACAAGCTCGCTCCATGTTCCGATTGATCCAGTCTCTAGTTGTCTGAACCATAGTGAAGCTAAATCTGTCAAATATAGAGGGAAGCATCGTGCCATTACTTCTTCGGATGCCCCCAGCACTTCCATGTGCCTGATATATCTTGTAATGTGCATAGTCGGGTCTGACCTTCCGTCATAGGGATCTAGCGCTGGTAATTTGAACTTTGGAGGGTTCCTTGCGTTTCGGATGTTTGGAGTGAATGGACTCCGACTAACTTCTTCTAGGCCTCCTCTAGGCAATCCTCCTCTCATGATCCTTCGCATGAGGCCAATCATTCTCTCGTCTCCGTCTAGGGGTTGCTCCCTTGTCAAGTTTCTATCCTGCCCCCCGAGCCTTGAAGGTAATTCTGGTACATATTCTTCTGGCGGCTCGGTAGCATATGCATTGGCTCCAGCTTGTTGAGCTCCGTCTGTTGGTCTTCCAGTATCGGACCCTGAGGGTCTGCCCCCAAGGCCTTGTTGATCACCTTCAACTCCTGCATTCTGGCCTTGAGCCTGTCCTTCATTTGCTTCTGCAATCCTGATTCCTTGTCCCGTACTCGTAGCTGTTGTAGTTGGTCCAAGGTTTTGCATATTTGCCGCCCTCATCTGCTCGAGGAAATTCTGCAGCATCTCCTGTTGACTTTTCATTATGCTTTCGCGCAATGAATTAGCCATAGTCTCCATCTCGTCTCTGGTGATGTAGACGGAAGCTTGTCCTTCTCCTGATCCAGAGGATGCTTCTTGGCTTCCTCCTTGTTGGCTCCTATCAATCCTCTGTCTTGTTTGTCGAGCCATTGTCTCTGAATTGAAAGCCTTCAAACTATTGAATCTGAATGTCGAATCTGGTGTAGCGGGTGCTAGTCCTTCTCAGTGAAAGCACCAAAGTTTTTGCACCAAAATTGGTCACAAACCCCGATGAATGTGAAAGCACCAGTGTTGGAATATAAATCAGCAATATCCAAACACAAATCACAGATCTAAGTAGCAAAATAGTAAATATGAACAAGCACACAAGATTTATAGTGGTTCGGCTATCTCCGGCCTACGTCCACTTCAAAGGTTTTTCCTTTTATTGATGCTCTTCGCTGATTACAATCGATTACAGCGGATTACAATGAATTGTAGTTCTGAAATTCAAGTACAACGGTGGTTGTTGAGTGCAAAGTAGAGCCTTGGCGGAGTCTTGATGCTTCAGAGTCTTGATCTTGCCAAAGAGAATCCCCTCCCTTTTCTGAATGACCTGGGGGTCTATTTATAGGCGTAGGCTGCTGCTCTCTTGCTGAAAACTCGGGAGACCTCTTCTGGCACGTGAGCGGGCCCACACATACGGTCTCGGGAAGTTTGCGCCCACTTTGGCATCGGTTCGAACTCCATTCGAACCGATCAAGAATTCATCCAATCGAGGTGAAATTTGGCGTGGACATTCATCAACATGTATGCAAGCATCTGTTAAAATTTCATGGCGTTTGGATCAGCAGGTTAGGAGATATGATGGATTCGAAATTCAGTTTCTGGGATAGCTGTTTGGTTCGAACCCATGTGTTCGAACCGATGGTTTCGAATCCATCATAGCACGCGACTTCGTGATGACGTACCATGGTGCACCACTCTCCAGTGATGGTAAATCATAGACCAGCCACGGGGATCCCGTTTTACAGAAAAAATCCACGTGACGAAAAATCGAAGGGTAAAAAACTTCCTTGACCCGATTGAGGTTCGGATAGGATTTTTTGGGTATGAAACTAACCAGTGACGGAAGAAAGCTATCATAGCTATAGAACTCATAGATACCTTCGTTTTGACTGGTTATGGCTCCCGTAACTCTAAGCGAGCCAAGAGTTATGGCCCTCCGAAGAATCGATATCCACAGGCTGCAACATCTATGGTGCAAGGTGCAACATCCGTCCAAAATGACGAAACAGTGTCGTACGACCTTTAGAAATGAGTGAATGGATTTGAAACATTGCAGTACCATGGTGCACCACTCTCCAGCGATGGTAAATCATAGACCAGACACGGGGATCCCGTTTTACAGAAAAAATACACGTGACGAAAAAACGAAGGGTAAAAAACTTCCTTGACCTGATTGAGGTTCGGATAGGATTTTTTGGGTATGAAACTAACCAGTGACGGAAGAAAGCTGTCAAAGCTGTAGAACTCACAGATACCTTCGTTTTGAATGGTTATGGCTCCCGTAACTCTAAACGAGCCAAGAGTTATGGCCCTCCGAAGAATCGATATCCACAGGGTGCAACATCTACGGTGCAAGGTGCAACATCCGTCCAAAATGACGAAACAGTGCCGTACGACCTTTAGAAATGAGTGCATGGATTTGAAACATTGCAGTACCATGGTGTACCACTCTGCAGCGATGGTAAATCATAGACCAGCCACGGGGATCCCGTTTTACAGAAAAAATCCACGTGACGAAAAAACGAAGGGTAAAAAACTTCCTTGACCCGATTGAGGTTCGGATAGGATTTTTTGGGTATGAAACTAACCAGTGACGGAAGAAAGCTGTAATAGCTGTAGAACATACAGATACCTTCGTTTTGAATGGTTATGGCTCCCGTAACTCTAAACAAGCCAAGAGTTATGGCCCTCCGAAGAATCGATATCCACAGGGTGCAACATCTACGGTGCAAGGTGCAACATCCGTCCAAAATGACGAAACAGTGCCGTACGACCTTTAGAAATGAGTGCATGGATTTGAAACATTGCAGTACCATGGTGCACTACTCTCCAGCGATGGTAAATCATAGACCAGCCACGAGGATCCCGTTTTACAGAAAAAATCCACGTGACAAAAAAACGAAGGGTAAAAAACTTCCTTGACCCGATTGAGGTTCGGATAGGATTTTTTGCGTATGAATCTAACCAGCGACGGTGAAAAGCTGTCATAGCTGTAGAACTCACAGATACCTTCGTTTTGACTAGTTATGGCTCCCGTAACTCTAAAAGAGCCAAGAGTTATGGCCCTCCGAATAATCGACATCCATAGGGTGCAACATCTACGGTGCAAGGTGCAACATCCGTCCAAAATGACGAAACAGTGACGTACGACCTTTAGAAATGAGTGCATGCATTTGAAACATCGCAGTACCATGGTGCACCACTCTCAAGCGATGGTAAATCATAGACCAGCCACGGGGATCCCGTTTTACAGAAAAAATCCACGTGACGAAAAAACGAAGGGTAAAAAACTTCCTTGACACGATTGAGGTTCGGATAGGATTTTTTAGGTATGAAACTAACCAGTGACGGCTGAAAGCGGTCATAGCTGTAGAACTCACAGATACCTTCGTTTTGACTGGTTATGGCTCCCGTAACTCTAAACGAGCCAAGAGTTATGGCCCTCCGAAGAATCGATATCCACAGGGAGCAACATCTACGGTGCAAGGTGCAATATCCGTCCAAAATGACGAAACAGTGCCGTAAGACCTTTAGAAATGAGTGCATGGATTTGAAACATTGCAGTACCATGGTGCACCACTCTCCAGCGATGGTATATCATAGACCAGCCACGGGGATCCCGTTTTACAGAAAAAATCCACGTGACGAAAAAACGAAGGGTAAAAAACTTCCTTGATCCGATTGAGGTTCGGATAGGATTTTTTGGGTATGAAACTAACCAGTGACAGCTGAAAGCTGTCAAAGCTGTAGAACTCACAGATACCTTCGTTTTGACTGGTTATGGCTCCCGTAACTCTAAACGAGCCAAGAGTTATGGCCCTCCGTAGAATCGATATCCACATGGTGCAACATCTACAGTGCAAGGTGCAACATCCGCCCAAAATGACGAAACAGTGCCGTACATCCTTTAGAAATGAGTGCATGGATTTGAAACATTGCAGTACCATGGTGCACCACTCTCCAGCGATGGTAAATCATAGACCAGCCACGGGGATCCCGTTTTACAGAAAAAATCCACGTGACGAAAAAACGAAGGGTAAAAAAATTCCTTCACCCGATTGCGGTTCGGATTGGATTCTTTGGGTATGAAACTAACCAGTGACGGAAGAAAGCTGTCATAGCTGTAGAACTCACATATACCTTCGTTTTGACTGGTTATGTCTCTCGTAACTCTAAACGAGCCAAGAGTTATGGCCCTCCGAAGAATCGATATCCATAGGGTGCAACATCTATGGTGCAAGGTGCAACATCCGTCCAAAATGACGAAACAGTGCCGTACGACCTTTAGAAATGAGTGCATGGATTTGAAACATTGCAGTACCATGGTGCACCACTCTGCAGCGATGGTAAATCATAGACCAGCCACGGGGATCCCGTTTTACAGAAAAAATCCACGTGACGAAAAAACGAAGGGTAAAAAACTTCCTTGACCCGATTGAGGTTCGGATAGGATTTTTTGGGTATAAAACTAACCAGTGACGGAAGAAAGCTGTCATAGCTATAGAACTCACAGATACCTTCGTTTTGACTGGTTATGGCTCCCGTAACTCTAAACGAGCCAAGAGTTATGGCCCTCCGAAGAATCGATATCCACAGGGTGCAACATCTACGTGCAAGGTGCAACATCCGTCCAAAATGACGAAACAGTGTCGAACGACCTTTCGAAATGAGTGCATGGATTTGAAACATTGCAGTACCATGGTGCACCACTCTCCAGCGATGGTAAATCATAGACCAGCCACGCGGATCCATTTTTACAGAAAAAATCCACGTGACGAAAAAACGAAGGGTAAAAAACTTTCTTGACCCGATTGAGGTTCGGATAGGATTTTTTGGGTATGAAACTAACCAGTGACGGAAGAAAGCTGTAATAGCTGTAGAACTTACAGATACCTTCGTTTTGAATGGTTATGGCTCCCGTAACTCTAAACGAGCCAAGAGTTATGGCCCTCCGAAGAATCGATATCCACAGGGTGCAACATCTACGGTGCAAGGTGCAACATCCGTCCAAAATGACGAAACAGTGCCGTACGACCTTTAGAAATGTGTGCATGGATTTGAAACATTGCAGTACCATGGTGCACCACTCTCCAGCGATGGTAAATCATAGACCAGCCACGGGGATCCCGTTTTACAGAAAAAATCCACGTGACGAAAAAACGAAGGGTAAAAAACTTCCTTGACCCGATTGAGGTTCGGATAGGATTTTTTGTGTATGAATCTAACCAGTGACGGTGAAAACCTGTCATAGCTGTAGAACTCAAAGATACCTTCGTTTTGACTGGTTATGGCTCCCGTAACTCTAAAAGAGCCAAGAGTTATGGCCCTCCGAATAATCGACATCCATAGGGTGCAACATCTACGGTGCAAGGTGCAACATCCGTCCAAAATGACGAAACAGTGCCGTACGACCTTTAGAAATGAGTGCATGCATTTGAAACATCGCAGTACCATGGTGCACAACTCTCAAGCGATGGTAAATCATAGACCAGCCACGGGGATCCCGTTTTACAGAAAAAATCCACGTGACGAAAAAGCGAAGGGTAAAAAACTTCCATGACCCGATTGAGGTTCGGATAGGATTTTTTGGGTATGAAACTAACCAGTGACGGCTAAAAGCCGTCTTAGCTCTAGAACTCACAGATACCTTCGTTTTGACTGGTTATGGCTCCCGTAACTCTAAAAGAGCCAAGTGTTATGGCCCTCCGAAGAGTCGATATCCACAGGGTGCAACATCTACGGTGCAAGGTGCAACATCCGTCCAAAATGACGAAACAGTGTCGTATGACCTTTAGAAATGAGTGCATGGATTTGAAACATTGCAGTACCATGGTGCACAACTCTCCAGCGATGGTAAATCATAGACCAGCCACGGGGATCTCGTTTTACAGAAAAAATCCACGTGACGAAAAAACGAAGGGTAAAAAACTTCCTTGACCCGATTGAGGTTCGGATAGGATTTTTTGGGTATGAAACTAACCAGTGACGGAAGAAAGCTGTCATAGCTATAGAACTCACAGATACCTTGGTTTTGACTGATTATGGCTCCCGTAACTCTAAACGAGCCAAGAGTTATGGCCCTCCGAAGAATCGATATCCACAGGGTGCAACATCTACGGTGCAAGGTGCAACATCTGTCTAAAATGACGAAACAGTGCCGTACGACCTTTAGAAATGAGTGCATGGATTTGGAACATTGTAGTACCATGGTGCTCCACTCTCCAGCGACGGTAAATCATAGACCAGACACGGGGATCCCGTTTTACAGAAAAAATCCACGTGACGAAAAAACGAAGGGTAAAAAACTTCCTTGACCCGATTGAGGTTCGGATAGGATTTTTTGGGTATGAAACTAACCAGTGATGCGATAAAGCTGTAATAGCTGTAGAACTCACAGATACCTACGTTTTGACTGGTTATGGCCCCGTAACTCTAAACGAGCCAAGAGTTATGGCCCTCCGAAGAATCGACATCCATAGGGTGCAACATCTACGGTGCAAGGTGCAACATCCGTCCAAAATGACGAAACAGTGCCGTACGACCTTTAGAAATGAGTGCATGCATTTGAAACATCGCAGTACCATGGTGCACCACTCTCAAGCGATGGTAAATCATAGACCAGCCACGGGGATCCCGTTTTACAGAAAAAATCCACGTGACGAAAAAGCGAAGGGTAAAAAACATCCATGACCCGATTGAGGTTCGGATAGGATTTTTTGGGTATGAAACTAACCAGTGACGGATAAAAGCCGTCTTAGCTCTAGAACTCACAGATACCTTCGTTTTGACTGGTTATGGCTCCCGTAACTCTAAACGAGCCAAGAGTTATGGCCCTCCGAAGAATCGATAACCACAGGGTGCAACATCTACGGTGCAAGGTGCAACATCCGTCCAAAATGACGAAACAGTGCCGTACATCCTTTAGAAATGAGTGCATGCATTTGAAACATCGCAGTACCATGGTGCACCACTCTCAAGCGATGGTAAATCATAGACCAGCCACGGGGATCCCGTTTTACAGAAAAAATCCACGTGACGAAAAAACGAAGGGTAAAAAACTTCCATGACCCGATTGAGGTTCGGATAGGATTTTTTGGGTATGAAACTAACCAGTGATGGCTAAAAGCCGTCATAGCTCTAGAACTCACAGATACCTTCGTTTTGACTGGTTATGGCCCCCGTAACTCTAAACGAGCCAAGAGTTATGGCCCTCCGAAGAATCGATATCCACAAGGTGCAACATCTACGGTGCAAGGTGCAACATCCGTCCAAAATGACGAAACAGTGCCGTACGACCTTTAGAAATGAGTGCATGGATTTGAAACATTGCAGTGCCATGGTGCACCACTCTCCAGCGATGGTAAATCATAGACCAGCCACGGGGATCCCGTTTTACAGAATAAATCCACGTGACGAAAAAACGAAGGGTAAAAAACTTCCATGACCCGATTGAGGTTCGGATAGGATTTTTTGGGTATGAAACTAACCAGTGACGGCTAAAAGCTGTCTTAGCTGTAGAACTCACAGATACCTTCGTTTTGACTGGTTATGGCTCCCGTAACTCTAAACGAGCCAAGAGTTATGGCCCTCCGAATAATCGATATCCGCAGGGTGCAACATCTACGGTGCAAGGTGCAACATCCGTCCAAAATGACGAAACAGTGTCGTACGACCATTAGAAATGAGTGCATGGATTTGAAACATTGCAGCACCACTCTCCAGCGATGGTAAATCATAGACCAGCCACGGGGATCCCGTTTTAGAGAATAAATCCACGTGACGAAAAAACGAAGGGTAAAAACTTCCTTGACCCGATTGAGGTTCGGATACGATTTTTTGGGTATGAAACTAACCAGTGACGGCTGAAAGCCATCATAGCTGTAGAACTCACAGATACCTTCGTTTTGACTGGTTATGGCTCCCGTAACTCTAAACGATCCAAGAGTTATGGCCCTCCGAAGAATCGATATCCACAGGGTGCAACATCTAACGAGCAAGGTGCAACATCCGTCCAAAATGACGAAACAGTGCCGTACGACCTTTAGAAATGCGTGCATGGATTTGAAACATTGCAGTACCATGGTGCACCACTCTCCAGCGATGGTAAATCATAGACCAGCCACGGGGATCCCGTTTTACAGAAAAAATCCACGTGACGAAAAAACGAAGGGCAAAAAACTTCCTTTACCCGATCGAGGTTCAGATAGGATTTTTTGGGTATGAAACTAACCAGTGACAGCTGAAAGCTGTCATAGCTGTAGAAATCACAGATACCTTCGTTTTGACTGGTTATGGCTCCCGTAACTCTAAACGAGCCAAGAGTTATGGCCCTCCGAAGAATCGATATCCACAGGGTGCAACATCTACGGTGCAGGGTGCAACATCCGTCCAAAATGACGAAACAGTGCCGTACGACCTTTAGAAATGAGTGCGTGGATTTGAAACATTACAGTACCATGGTGCGCCGCTCTCCAGCGATGGTAAATCATAGAACAGCCACGGGGATCCCGTTTTACAGAAAAAATCCACGTGATCTAAAAACGAAGGGTAAAAAACTTCCATGACCCGATTGAGGTTCGGATAGGATTTTTGGGTATGAAACTAACCAGTGACGGCTGAAAGCTGTCATAGCTGTAGATCTCACAGATAAATTCGTTTTGACTGGTTATGGCTCCCGTAACTCTAAACGAGCCAAGAGTTATGGCCCTCCGAAGAATCGATATCCACAGGGTGCAACATCTACGGTGCAAGGTGCAACATCCGTCCAAAATGACGAAACAGTGCCGTACGACCTTTAGAAATGCGTGCATGGATTTGAAACATTGCAGTACCATGGTGCACCACTCTCCAGCGATGGTAAATCATAGACCAGCCAAGGGGATCCCGTTTTACAGAAAAAATCCACGTGACGAAAAAACGAAGGGTAAAAAACTTCCTTGACCCGATTGAGGTTCGGATAGGATTTTTTGGGTATGAAACTAACCAGTGACGGCTGAAAGCTGTCATAGCTATAGAACTCACAGATACCTTCGTTTTGACTGGTTATGGCTCATGTAACTCTAAACGAGCCAAGAGTTATGGCCCGCCGAAGAATTGATATCCACAGGGTGCAACATCTACGGTGCAACGTGCAACATCCGTCCAAAATGACGAAACAGTGCCGTACGACCTTTAGAAATGAGTGCATGGATTTGAAACATTGCAGTGCCATGGTGCACCACTCTCCAGCGATGGTAAATCATAGACCAGCCACGGGGATCCCGTTTTACAGAATAAATCCACGTGACGAAAAAACGAAGGGTAAAAAACTTCAATGACCCGATTGAGGTTCGGATAGGATTTTTTGGGTATGAAACTAACCAGTGACGGCTGAAAGCGGTCATAGCTCTAGAACTCACAGATACCTTTGTTTTGACTGGTTATGCCTCCCGTAACTCTAAACGAGCCAAGAGTTATGGCCCTCCGAAGAATCGATATCCACAGGGTGCAACATCTACGGTGCAAGGTGCAACATCCGTCCAAAATGACGAAACAGTGCCGTACGACCTTTAGAAATGAGTGCATGGATTTGAAGCATTGCAGTGCCATGGTGCACCACTCTCCAGCGATGGTTAATCATAGACCAGCCACGGGGATCCCGTTTTACAGAATAAATCCACGTGACGAAAAAACGAAGGGTAAAAACTTCCTTGACCCGATTGAGGTTCGGATAGGATTTTTTGGGTATGAAACTAACCAGTGACGACTGAAAGCCGTCATAGCTGTAGAACTCACAGATACCTTCGTTTTGACTGGTTATGGCTCCTGTAACTCTAAACGAGCCAAGAGTTATGGCCCTCCGAAGAATCGATATCCACAGGGTGCAACATCTACAGTGCAAGGTGCAACATCCGTCCAAAATGACGAAACAGTGCCGTACGACCTTTACAAATGAGTGCATGCATTTGAAACATCGCAGTACCATGGTGCACCACTCTCAAGCGATGGTAAATCATAGTCCCGCCACGGGGATCCCGTTTTACAGAAAAAATCCACGTGACGAAAAAACGAATGGTAAAAAACTTCCATGACCCGATTGAGGTTCGGATAGGATTTTTTGGGTATGAAACTAACCAGTGACGGCTAAAAGCCGTCTTAGCTCTAGAACTCACAGATACCTTCGTTTTGACTGGTTATGGCTGCCGTAACTCTAAACGAGCCAAGAGTTATGGCCCTCCGAAGAATCGATATCCACAGGGTGCAACATCTACGGTGCAAGGTGCAACATCCGTCCAAAATGACGAAACAGTGCCGTACGACCTTTAGAAATGAGTGCATGTATTTGAAACATTGCAGTGCCATGGTGCACCACTCTGCAGCGATGGTAAATCATAGACCAGCCACGGGGATCCCGTTTTACAGAATAAATCCACGTGACGAAAAAACGAAGGGTAAAAAACTTCCATGACCCGATTGAGGTTCGGATAGGATTTTTTGGGTATGAAACTAACCAGTGACGGCTAAAAGCCATCTTAGCTGTAGAACTCACAGATACCTTCGTTTTGACTGGTTATGGCTCCCATAACTCTAAACGAGCCAAGAGTTATGGCCCTCCGAAGAATCGATATCCACAGGGTGCAATATCTACGGTGCAAAGTGCAACATCCGTCCAAAATGACAAAACAGTGCCGTACGACCTTTAGAAATGAGTGCATGGATTTGAAACATTGCAGTGCCATGGTGCACCACTCTCCAGTGATGTTAAATCATAGACCAGCCACGGGGATCCCGTTTTACAGAATAAATCCACGTGACGAAAAAACGAAGGGTAAAAACTTCCTTGACCCGATTGAGGTTCGGATAGGATTTTTTGGGTATGAAACTTACGAGTGACGACTGAAAGCCGTCATAGCTGTAGAACTCACAGATACCTTCGTTTTGACTAGTTATGGCTCCCGTAACTCTATACGAGCCAAGAGTTATGGCCATCCGAAGAATCGATATCCACAGGGTGCAACATCTAACGAGCAAGGTGCAATATCCGTCCAAAATGACGAAACAGTGCCGTACGACCTTTAGAAATGAGTGAAGGATTTGAAACATTGCAGTACCATGGTGCACCACTCTCCAGCGATGGTAAATCATAGACCAGCGACGGGGATCCCGTTTTACAGAAAAAATCCACGTGACGAGAAAACGAAGGGTAAAAAACTTCCTTGACCCGATCGAGGTTCGGATAGGATTTTTTGGGTATGAAACTAACCAGTGACAGCTGAAAGCTGTCATAGCTGTATAACTCACAGATACCTTCGTTTTGACTGGTTATGGCTCCCGTAACTCTAAACGAGCCAAGAGTTATGGCCCTCCGAAGAATCGATATCCACAGGGTGCAACATCTACGGTGCAGGGTGCAACATCCGTCCAAAATGACGAAACAGTGCCGTACGACCTTTAGAAATGAGTGCGTGGATTTGAAACATTGCTGTACCATGGTGCGCCACTCTCTAGCGATGGTAAATCATAGAACAGCCACGGGGATCCCGTTCTACAGAAAAAATCCACGTGATGAAAAAACGAAGGGTAAAAAACTTCCATGACCCGATTGAGGTTCGGATAGGATTTTTGGGTAAGAAACTAACCAGTGACGGCTGAAAGCTGTCATAGGTGTAGATCTCACAGATAAATTCGTTTTGACTGGTTATGGCTCTCGTAACTCTAAACGAGCCAAGTGTTATGGCCCTCCGAAGAATCGATATCCACAGGGTGCAACATCTACGGTGCAAGGTGCAACATCCGTCCAAAATGACGAAACAGTGCCGTACGACCTTTAGAAATGCGTGCATGGATTTGAAACATTTCAGTACCATGGTGCACCACTCTCCAGCGATGGTAAATCATAGACCAGCCAAGGGAATCCCGTTTTACAGAAAAAATCCACGTGACAAAAAAACGAAGGGTAAAAAACTTCCTTGACCAGATCGAGGTTCGGATAGGATTTTTTGGGTATGAAACTAACCAGTGACGGCTGAAAGCTGTCATAGCTGTAGAACTCACAGATACCTTTGTTTTGACTGGTTATGGCTCACATAACTCTAAACGAGCCAAGAGTTATGGCCCGTCGAAGAATCGATATCCACAGGGTGCAACATCTACGGTGCAACGTGCAACATCCGTCCAAAATGACGAAACAGTGCCGTACGACCTTTAGAAATGAGTGCATGGATTTGAAACATTGCAGTACCATGGTGCACCACTCTCTAGCGATGGTAAATCATAGACCAGCCATGGGGATCCCGTTTTTCAGAAAAAATCCACGTGACGAAAAAACCAAGTGTAAAAAACTTCCTTGACCCGATTGAGGTTCGGAAAGGATTTTTTGGGTATGAAACTTACCAGTGACAGCAGAAAGCTGTCATAGCTGTAGAACTCACAGATACCTTCGTTTTGACTGGTTATGGCTCCCGTAACTCTAAACGAGCCAAGAGTTATGGCCCTTCGAAGAATCGATATCCACAGGGTGCAACATCTACGGTGTAAGGTGCAACATCCGTCCAAAATGACGAAACAGTGCCGTACGACCTTTAGAAATGAGTGCATGGATTTGAAACATTGCAGTACCATGGTGCACCACTCTCCAGCGATGGTAAATCATAGACCAGCCACGGGGATCCCGTTTTACAGAAAAAATCCACGTGACGAAAAAACGAAGTGTAAAAAACTTCCATGACCCGATGGAGGTTCGGATAGGATTTTTGGGTATGAAACTAACCAGTGATGGCTGAAAGCTATCATAGCTGTAGATCTCACTGATACCTTCGTTTTGACTGGTTATGGCTCCCGTAACTCTAAACGAGCCAAGTGTTATGGCCCTCCGAAGAATCGATATCCACAGGGTGCAACATCTACAGTGCAAGGTGCAACATCCGTCCAAAATGACGAAACAGTGCCGTACGACCTTTAGAAATGAGTGCATGGATTTGAAACATTGCAGTACCATGGTGCACCACTCTCCAATGATGGTAAATCATAGACCAGCTGTTTGCGTAAAAAATGGCCGCAAACACCCAAAGTCGTATGAGTTGGTTGATTTTACGTTGTTTTTAGTGATTTGGGTGATTTATGCAAATATATAAAAAGCAGGGACTAAACTGTAAAAGACACACAGATTTATAGTGGTTCGGCCAGAACGTGCCTACGTCCACTTTATATGTTATTCTCCTTTTTTCTTCAGATTACGAGTACAAAGCTTTGATTACAAGTATCTAAAGTTGTTTGAGAGTTCCTTCCAGGCTTGAGCTCTCAAACTTGTCCGCCATTGTTGTACCCCTGCCCCTCTATTTATAGAGTGAGGTTGGGGGCAGGGGTCTTGAATGTTTATAGCTGCTGGTGGGCCTGGGCTGATGCAATCTGGACTGGCAACTTTGGTTCGGCATTCCTTGGTTCGGTCGTGCTTGGAGAAGGTTGGATCGATGGAAGGAGCATGGAGCTGAACACGTGTTGGTCCGGTGGTAGGTCGTGTGGAGTGTGGTTCGGTGTGGGTTTGGACCGGTGGAGTTTGGTCCCGTGGAGGTGATTCGGTGGGGCTCGTTCGGTAGTACATGGAAGTGTGATGATGGACCGGTGGAGCTTGGGTTTTGGTTCGGTGTTGATAGAAGGTTCGGTGTTAGTTGGTTCGGTGGGAAGGGTCCGGTGGTAGCATGGTAGTGGATGGAAAGGAGGTTGTAGTTGATTCGGTAGTAGCATGGTCCGTAGTTGTTGTATGATTCCATGGGTTGCCGAATGAGACGCCGAATGAAGCTGCCGAATGAAGCTGAGTGTTGGAGTGCCGAATGATGAAGCTGCCGAATGAGCTCTTATATTGTTTCACCGAATTGAACCTTGAGTGAATTCCCTTATTTACGTACGCTTGCTTGCTTCTTCTTGTTCCGGTCGTGGTGGAAACGCACACAACATTGATATTCCAGTTTTGTCCAAAAAATGGGATAACACTTTGCCCCCCAAAATATGCCTTGCGGTAGGAAGGCGTGTTTTGTAATGCCATGAGCTGGATGTTCATATCTTGTTGATGTCCTCATGCCTTGCGGTAGGAGGGCGTGTTTTGTAATGCCATGAGCTGGATGTTCATATCCTGTTGATGTCCTGCAAAGGAATTTACAGTTTCATATGTCCTCAAATGACGATCGTTCGGGATCAAACTATTAGGGATGAAGCGCGGTCGTTCATGGTCAAGCGCCTAACTTCAAATGACGACCGCTCGCGATCGAGTCATTTGAGGTGAAGTGCGACCGTGCGCGGTCAAGCGTATAAATCCATGCGTCGATCGATCGGGATCGAGTCATATGTTGCGAAATGTGACCGTCCAAGGTCAAGCACTTAACTTCAAATGACGACCGTTCGGGATCGAGTCATTCGAGGTAAAGTGCGACAGTGTGCGGTCAAGTGCATAGATCCATGTGTCTATCGTTCGAGACCGAGTCATCTGTGATGAAATGTGACCGTTCAAGGTCAAGCGCTTAACTTCAAATGACGACCGTTCGGGATCGAGTCATTCGAGGTAAAGTGCGACAGTGTGCGGTCAAGTGGCGGACCTCAAATGACGACCGTTCGCGATCGAGCCATTTGAGATGAGGTGTAACAGTCATTGATCAGGTGGCGGACCTCAAATGACGACCGTTCGCGATCGAGCCATTGGAGGTAAGGTGAGTTGTGCCCTTCGAGGCGAGTTGTGCCGTTCGAGGTGAGTTGTGCCGTTCGAGGCGAGTTGTGACTGTTCGAAGTCGGGTGCCGTTCGAGGCGATTTGTGACTGTTCGAAGTCGGGTGCCGTTCGAGGCGAATTGTGACTGTTCGAAGTCGGGTGCCGTTCGAGGCGAATTGTGACTGTTCGAAGTCGGGTGCCGTTCGAGGCGAATG
The DNA here is from genome assembly GCA_030765085.1 of Allium cepa. NCBI lineage: Eukaryota > Viridiplantae > Streptophyta > Magnoliopsida > Asparagales > Amaryllidaceae > Allium > Allium cepa. Next base: position 25,745,885 of record CM060943.1, on the reverse strand, counting down.
AGTGTGCCCGGGGGGGACTTAATATTATCAGTGTTGGAGTTATTGTTTGGGGGAGTTTTCGAATCAAAGACTTTGGCAGTTCGTTACCATGCAATAGGTGCTCGTGGACCGTTCGCGATCCAACGGGCATACAAGCAAACAATTTTTCCATAGAATTGTAAATGTTAAAGCAATAATCAAATGAACCTTACAGCAGAAATGTCCAATCAGGGAGAATTTAAACGTTCAAATCAAAATCAAAGCAAAAAGCAGAATGAAGATGTCAAAGCGTAAACTCTTACTATAATGCGGCTGGTAGTCATTCAGAGCATGCCTATGGATCGTGCGCGATCGCTCACATGTGTAAATGATTTAACCATGCTAGCGAGAGGTTTACAACTTGTTCATCGTTATTTTAATCAAGCAATCAAGGAATAATCAAATGGTGCCCCGATCCAGGGTCACCTCTAACCGATGTAGACGGTGGTCGCTCTGGCTCCACTGCTGGAGTTCGCCTCCTCACATACTGAAGGAGCATACCGTTCCTGATATGTCCTTCCACCTCGTCCTTCAAATGCCTACAATCATTAGTGTTATGACCATTCAATTCATGAAATACACAAAACTTATCTGATTTTCTTTAGTCAGAGGTTGGATCTCTTCGCATTGGTCTACGATACGGAACCTGCCCCTTGGTATCCTGATAAATCCGTTCCAAACTCTCATTCAGCTCTGAATAGGTGGTGAATCGTGGCTCTCTCCCTCTTCATAGCCACTTCGTCCTGTCATCATTATCCTCAGCCTTTCTTTTTCCTTTGCTAGTCTCCGCACCCTTTCCAGGTGGGTTTCCGCCCTTGATTGTGTAAACGTCATCTTCTTCCTCTCTTTCTGCACTAGCATCTTCCAAACGCAGAAACTTTTCAGCCTCATGATAGAACTCTCCTAGATTCAAAGGCGGGTCCTTGGTTAATGAATTCTTGAACTCTGTATTACCAGCTATTCAAGATACAGCTGCCACCATGACCATAGATGGATCTGGTCGATCCACTGATGCTGCCGCCGCATTAAATCGCGTTAGAAAGCTCCTCAAAGTCTCTACAGTTTTCTATTTCAAGGTTGCCAAGGTCATCACATTCTTGGGTCTCGCAATATGAACCCTGAATTGCCTCATGAATCTCTCAGTTAAATCTTCCCACGTTCCTATGGAGCCGCTCTCCAGTTGCCTAAACCATAACGCTGCAATGTTCGTCAAATACAGTGGAAAGCACCGGGCCGTAACCTCCTCTGATGCCCTCAGCACTTCCATATGTCTCATATACTTCGTTAGATGGACCGTGGGGTCCGTTTTCCCATTGTACATGTCCAATGATGGTAGCTTGAATTCCGATGGGTTCCTAGTCATCCTAATCGCAGAAGAAAAAGGACTCCTGTTTACATCTTCCAAGTCTCTGTTTACTAAACCGCCTCTCATAGCTCTTCTAACCATCTCTGCTAATCTGTCATTGTCTCCAAGCTGTAGTTCTCGTTCACTGCCTTCGACCTGCCCTCTGAGTCCGCGTGATTTTTCATGTGTATGCCTCCCTGGCTGAACGTTCATTCCTCTATTGCTACTAGGTGGCTCGGATGCCCCCATCTCTCTTCCCGGGGTCGGATCAACACGCTCTGCGTGAGTGCCCCCTAGCTCTGGTGCTGCGCCAGATGGTCCTGCTCCGTTCTGAACTCCAGTTGCTCCTTGGATTTGTGCTCCAATTTGCCCAATTTTTTGAAGTAAGTTCTGGATCATCTCTTCTTGTCTTCTCATCATGGCCTCCATCTCATCCCTAGTGATGTAGATCGATGCTTGATTCCCTCATGAGGAAGCCTCTTGACTTCCTTGGTGTTCACTTCTCTCTGGCCTTTGCCTTCTACTTGTTTGTCTCGTCATAACTCTTAGATCTGAACTTTTAGATTTTCAAATTCAACTTCTATCTGATGTAGCGGAAGCTGGTTCTTCTCAGTGAAAGCACCAAAATGTTTGCGTAAAAAATGGCCGCAAACACCCAAAGTCGTATGAGTTGGTTGATTTTATGTTGTTTTTAGTGATTTGGATGATTTATGCAAATATATAAAAAGCAGGGACTAAACTGTAAAAGACACACAGATTTATAGTGGTTCGGCCAGAACGTGCCTACGTCCACTTTATATGTTATTCTCCTTTTTTCTTCAGATTACAAGTACAAAGCTTTGATTACAAGTATCTAAAGTTGTTTAAGAGTTCCTTCCAGGCTTGAGCTCTCAAACTTGTCTGCCATTGTTGTACCCCTGTCCCTCTATTTATAGAGTGAGGTTGGGGGCAGGGGTCTTGGATGTTTATAGCTGCTGGTGGGCCTGGGCTGATGCAATCTGGACTGGCAACTTTGGTTCGGCATTCCTTGGTTCGGTCGTTCTTGGAGAAGGTTGGATCGATGGAAGGAGCATGGAGCTGAACACGTGTTGGTCCGGTGGTAGGTCGTGTGGAGCGTGGTTCGGTGTGGGGTTGGACCGGTGGAGTTTGGTTCGGTGGAGGTGATTCGGCGGGGCTCGTTCGGTAGTACATGGAAGTGTGATGATGGACCGGTGGAGCTTGGGTTTTGGTTCGGTGTTGATAGAAGGTTCGGTGTTAGTTGGTTCGGTGGGAAGGGTCCGGTGGTAGCATAGTAGTGGATGGAAAGGAGGTTGTAGTTGATTCGGTAGTAGCATGGTCCGGTAGTTGTTGTATGATTACATGGGTTGCCGAATGAGACGCCGAATGAAGCTGCCGAATGAAGCTGAGTGTTGGAGTGCCGAATGATGAAGCTGTCGAATGAGCTCTTGTATTGTTTCACCGAATTGAACCTTGAGTGAATTCCTTGATTTACGTACGCTTGCTTGCTTCTTCTTGTTCCGGTCATGGTGGAAACGCACACAACATTGATATTCCAGTTTTGTCCAAAAAATGGGATAACACCAGCCACGGGGATCCCGTTTTACAGAAAAAATCCATGTGACGAAAAAACGAAGGGTAAAAAACATCCATGACCCGATGGAGGTTCGGATAGGATTTTTGGGTATGAAACTAACCACTGATGGCTAGAAGCTGTCATAGCTGTAGATCTCACAGATACCTTTGTTTTGACTGGTTATGGCTCCCGTAACTCTAAACGAGCCAAGAGTTATGGCCCTCCGAAGAATCGATATCCACAGGGTGCAACATCTACGGTGCAAGGTGCAACATCCGTCCAAAATGACGTAACAGTGCCGTACGACCTTTAGAAATGCGTGCATGGATTTGAAACATTGCAGTACCATGGTGCACCACTCTCCAGCGATGGTAAATCATAGACCAGCCAAGGGGATCCCGTTTTACAGAAAAAATCCATGTGACGAAAAAACGAAGGGTAAAAAACTTCCTTGACCCGATTGAGGTTCGGATAGGATTTTTTGTGTATGAAACTAACCAGGGACGGCTGAAAGCTGTCATAGCTGTAGAACTCAAGGATACCTTCGTTTTGACTGGTTATGGCTCACGTAACTCTAAACGAGCCAAGAGTTATGGCCCTCCGAAGAATCGATATCCACAGGGTGCAACATCTACGGTGCAAGGTGCAACATCCGTGCAAAATGACGAAACAGTGCCGTACGACCTTTAGAAATGAGTGCATGGATTTGAAACATTGTATTACCATGGTGAACCACTCTCCAGTGATGGTAAATCATAGACCAGCCACGGGGATCCCGTTTTACAGAAAAAATCCACGTGACGAAAAACGAAGGGTAAAAACTTCCTTGACCCGATTGAGGTTCGGATAGGATTTTTTGGGTATGAATCTAACCAGTGACGGTTGAAAGTTGTCATAGCTATAGAACTCACAGATACCTTCGTTTTGACTGGTTATGGCTCCCGTAACTCTAAACGAGCCAAGAGTTATGGCCCTCCGAAGAATCGATATCCACAGGGTGCAACATCTACGGTGCAAGGTGCAACATCCGTCCAGAATGACGAAACAGTGCCGTACGACCTTTAGAAATGAGTGCATGCATTTGAAACATTGCAGCACCATGGTGCACCACTCTCAAGCAATGGTAAATCATAGACCAGCCACGGGCATCCCGTTTTACAGAAAAAATCCACGTGATGAAAAAACGAAGGGTAAAAAACTTCCTTGACCCGATTGAGGTTCGGATAGGATTTTTTGGGTATGAAACTAACCAGTGACGGCTGAAAGCCATCATAGCTCTAGAACTCACAGATACCTTCGTTTTGACTGGTTATGGCTCCCGTAACTCTAAACGAGCCAAGAGTTATGGCCCTCCGAAGAATCGATATCCACAGGGTGCAACATCTACGGTGCAGGGTGCAACATCCGTCCAAAATGACGAAACAGTGCCGTACGACCTTTGAAAATGAGTGCATGGATTTGAAACATTGCAGTACCATGGTGCACCACTCTCCAGCGATGGTAAATCATAGACCAGCCACGGGGATCCCGTTTTACGGAAAAAATCCACGTTACGAAAAAACGAAGGGTAAAAAACTTCCATGACCCGATCGAGGTTCGGATAGGATTTTTTGGGTATGAAACTAACCAGTGATGGCTGAAAGCGGTCATAGCTATAGAACTCACAGATACCTTTGTTTTGACTGGTTATGGCTCCCGTAACTCTAAACGAGCCAAGGGTAATGGCACTCCGAAGAATCGATATCCACATGGTGCAACATCCACGGTGCAAGGTGCAACATCCGTCCAAAATGACGAAACAGTGTCGTACGACCTTTAGAAGTGAGTGCATGGATTTGAAACATTGCAGTACCATGGTGCACCACTCTCCAGCGATGGTAATCATAGACCAACCAAGGGGATCCCATTTTACAGAAAAAATCCACGTGACGAAAAAACGAAGGGTAAAAAACTTCCTTGACACGATTGAGGTTCGGTTAGGAATTTTTGGGTATGAAACTAACCAGTGACGGAAGAAAGCTATCATAGCTGTAGAACTCACAGATACCTTCGCTTTGACTGGTTATGGCTCCCGTAACTCTAAACGAGCAAAGAGTTATGGCCCTCCGAAGAATCGATATCCACAGGGTGCAACATCTACGGTGCATGGTGCAACATCCGTCCAAAATGACGAAACTGTGCCGTACGACCTTTAGAAATGAGTGCATGGATTTGAAACATTGCAGTGCCATGGTGCACCACTCTCCAACGATGGTAAATCATAGACCAGCCACAGGGATCCCGTTTTACAGAAAAAATCCACGTGACGAAAAAACGAAGGGTAAAAAACTTTCTTGACCCGATTGAGGTTCGGATAGGATTTTTTGGGAATGAAACTAACCAGTGATGGAAGAAAGCTATCTTAGCTGTAGAACTCACAGATACCTTCGTTTTGACTGGTTATGGCTCCCATAACTCTAAACGAGCCAAGAGTTATGGCCCTCCGAAGAATCGATATCCACAGGGTGCAACATCTACGGTGCAAGGTGCAACATCCGTCCAAAATGACGAAATAGTGCCGTACGACATTTAGAAATGAGTGCGTGGATTTGAAACATTGCAGTACTATGGTGCACCACTCTCCAGCGATGGTTAATCATAGACCAGCCACGGGGATCCCGTTTTACAGAAAAAACCCACGTGACGAAAAAACGAAGGGTAAAAAACTTCATTGACCCGATTGAGGTTCGGATAGGATTTTTTGGGTATGAAACTAACCAGTGACGGCTGAAGGTAGTCATAGCTCAAGAACTCGCAGATACCTACGTTTTGACTGGTTATGGCTCCCGTAACTCTGAATGAGCCAAGAGTTATGGCCCTTCGAAGAATCGATATCCACAAGGTGCAACATCTACGGTGCATGGTGCAACATCCGTCCAAAATGACGAAACAGTGCCGTACGACCTTTAGAAATGAGTGCATGGATTTGAAACATTGCAGTACCATGGTGCACCACTCTCCAGTGATGGTAAATCATAGACCAGCCACGGTGATCCCATTTTACAGAAAAAATCCACGTGACGAAAAAACGGAGGGTAAAAAACTTCCTTGACCCGATCGAGGTTCGGATAGGATTTTTTGGGTATGAAACTAAACATTGACGGAAGAAAGCTATCATAGCTGTAGAACTCACAGATACCTTCGTTTTGACTGGTTATGGCTCCCGTAACTCTAAACGAGCCAAGAGTTATGGCCCTCCGAAGAATCGATATCCACTGGGTGCAACATCTACGGTGCAAGGTGCAACATCCGTCCAAAATGACGAAACAGTGACGTACGACCTTTAGAAATGAGTGCATGGATTTGAAACATTGCAGTACGATGGTGCACCACTCTCCAGCGATGGTAAATCGTAGACCAGCCACAGGAATCCCGTTTTAAAGAAAAAATCCACGTGACGAAAAAACGAAGGGTAAAAAACTTCATTGACCCGATTGAGGTTCGAATAGGATTTTTTGGGTATGAAACTAACCAGTGACGGAAGAAAGCTGTCATTGCTGTAGAACTCATAGATACCTTCGTTTTGACTGGTTATGGCTCCCGTAACTCTAAGCGAGCCAAGAGTTATGGCCCTCCGAAGAATCGATATCCACAGGGTGCAACATCTATGGTGCAAGGTGCAACATCCACGGTGCAAGGTGCAACATCCGTCCAAAATGACGAAACAGTGCCGTACGACCTTTAGAAATGAGTGCATGGATTTGAAACATTGCAGTACCATGGTGCACCACTCTCCAGCGATGGTAAATCATAGACCAGCCACGGGGATCCCGTTTTACAGAAAAAATCCACGTGACGAAAAAACGAAGGGTAAAAAACCTCCTTGACCCGATTGAGGTTCGGATAGGATTTTTTGGGTATGAATCTAACTATTGACGGTTGAAAGCTGTCATAGCTGTAGAACTCACAGATACCTTCGTTTTTACTGGTTATGGCTTCCGTAACTCTAAACGAGCCAAGAGTTATGGCCCTTCGAAGAATCGATATCCACAGGGTGCAACATCTACGGTGCAAGGTGCAACATCCGTCCAAAATGACGAAACAGTGCCGTACGACCTTTAGAAATGAGTGCATGGATTTGAAACATTGCAGTACCATGGTACACCACTCTCAAGCGATGGTAAATCATAGACCAGCCACGGGGATCCCGTTTTACAGAAAAATCCATGTGACGAAAAAACTAAGGGTAAAAAACTTCCTTGACCCGATTGAGGTTCGGATAGGATTTTTTGGGTATGAAACTAACCAGTGACGGCTGAAAGCGGTCATAGCTCTAGAACTCACAGATACCTTTGTTTTGACTGGTTATGGCTCCCGTAACTCTAAACGAGCCAAGAGCTATGGCCCTCCGAAGAATCGATATCCACAGGGAGCAACATCTACGGTGCAAGGTGCAACATCCGTCCAAAATGACGAAACAGTGCCGTACGACCTTTAGAAATGAGTGCATGGATTTGAAACATTGCAGTACCATGGTGCACCACTCTCTCGCGATGGTAAATCATAGACCAGCCACGGGGATCCCGTTTTACAGAAAAAATCCACGTGACGAAAAAACGAAGGGTAAAAAACTTCCTTGACCCGATTGAGGTTCGGATAGGATTTTTTGGGTATGAAACTACCCAGTGACGGCTAAAAGCGGTCATAGCTATAGAACTCACAGATACCTTCGTTTTGACTGGTTATGGCTCCCGTAACTCTAAACGAGCCAAGAGTTATGGCCCTCCGAAGAATCGATATCCACAGGGTGCAACATCTACGGTGCAAGGTGCAACATCCGTCAAAAATGACGAAACAGTGCCGTACGACCTTTAGAAATGAGTGCATGGATTTGAAACATTGCAGTACCATGGTGCACCACTCTCCAGCGATGGTAAATCATTGACCAGCCACGGGGATCCCGTTTTACAGAAAAAATCCACGTGACGAAAAAACGAAGGGTAAAAAACTTCCTTGACCCGATTGAGGTTCGGATAGGATTTTTTGGGTATGAAACTAACCAGTGATCATTGAAAGCTATCATAGCTGTAGAACTCACAGATACCTTCGTTTTGACTGGTTATGGCTTCCATAACTCTAAATGAGCCAAGAGTTATGGCCCTCTGAAGAATCGATATCCACAGGGTGCAACACCTACGGTGCAAGGTGCAACATCCGTCCAAAATGATGAAACAGTGTCTTACGACCTTTAGAAATTAGTGCATGGATTTGAAACATTGCAGTACCATGGAGCACCACTCTCCAGCGATGGTAAATCATAGACCAGCAATGGGGATCCCGTTTTACAGAAAAAATCCACGTGACGAAAAAACGAAGGGTAAAAAACTTCCTTGACCCGATTGAGGTTCAGATAGGATTTTTGGGTATGAAACTAACCAGTGACGTCAGAAAGCTGTCATAGCTGTACAACTCACAAATACCTTCGTTTTGACTGGTTATGGCTCCCATAACTCTGAACAAGCCAAGAGTTATGGCCCTCCGAAGAATCGATATCCACAGGGTGCAACATCTACGGTGCAAGGTGCAACATCCGTCCAAAATGACGAAACAGTGCCGTACGACCTTTAGAAATGAGTGCATGGATTTGAAACATTGCAGTGCCATGGTGCATCACTCTCCAGCGATGATAAATCATAGACCAGCCACGGGGATCTCATTTTGCAGAAAAAATCCACGTGACGAAAAAACGAAGGGTAAAAAACTTCCTTGACCCGATTGAGGTTCGGATAGGATTTTTTGGGTATGAAACTAACCAGTGACGGCTGAAAGCCGTCATAGATGTAGAACTCACAAATACCTTCGTTTTGACTGGTTATGGCTCCCGTAACTCTAAACGAGCCAAGAGTTATGGCCCTCCGAAGAATCGATATCCACAGGGTGCAACACCTACGGTGCAAGGTGCAACACCCGTCCAAAATGACGAAACAGTGCCGTACGACCTTCTGAAATGAGTGCATGGATTTGAAACATTGCAGTACCATGGTGCACCACTCTCCAGTGATGGTAAATCATAGATCAACCACGGGGATACCGTTTTACAGAAAAAATCCACGTGACGAAAAAACGAAGGGTAAAAAACTTCCTTGACCCGATTGGGGTTCGGATAGGATTTTTTGGGTATGAAACTAACCAGTGACGGCTGAAAGCCGTCATAGCTGTAGAACTCATAGATACCTTCGTTTTGACTGGTTATGGCTCCCGTAACTCTAAACGAGCCAAGAGTTATGGCCCTCCGAAGAATCGATATCCACAGGGTGCAACACCTACGGTGCAAGGTGCAACATCCGTCCAAAATGACGAAACAGTGCCGTACGACCTTTTGAAATGAGTGCATGGATTTGAAACATTGCAGTACCATGGTGCACCACTCTCTTGCGATGGTAAATCATAAACCAGCCACGGGGATCCCGTTTTACAGAAAAAATCCACGTGACGAAAAAACGAAGGGTAAAAAACTTCCTTGACCCGATTGAGGTTCGGATAGGATTTTTTGGGTATGAAACTAACCAGTGACGGCTGAAAGCAGTCATAGCTGTAGTACTCACAGATACCTTCATTTTGACTAGTTATGGCTCCCGTACCTCTAAACGAGCCAAGAGTTATGGCCCTCCGAAGAATCGATATCCACAGGGTGCAACATCTACGGTGCAAGGTGCAACATCCGTCCAAAATGACGAAACAGTGCCGTTCGACCTTTAGAAATGAGTGCATAGATTTGAAACATTGCAGTACCATGGTGCACCACTCTCCAGCGATGGTAAATCATAGACCAGTCACAAGGATCCCGTTTTACAGAAAAAATCCACCTGACGAAAAAACGAAGGGTAAAAAACTTCCTTGACCCGATTGAGGTTCGGATAGGATTTTTTGGGTATGAAACTAACCAGTGACGGCTGAAAGCCGTCATAGCTGTAGAACTCACAGATACCTTCGTTTTGACTGGTTATGGCTCCCATAACTCTAAACTAGCCAAGAGTTATGGCGCTCCGAAGAATCGATATCCACAGGTTGCAACACCTACGGTGCAAGGTGCAACATCCGTCCAAAATGACGAAACAGTGCCGTACGACCTTCTAAAATGAGTGCATGGATTTGAAACATTGCAGTACCTTGGTGACCACTCTCCAGCGATGGTAAATCATAGACCAGCCACGGGGATCCCGTTTTACAGAAAAAATCCACGTGACGAAAAAACGAAGGGTAAAAAACTTCCTTGACCCGATTGAGGTTCGGATAGGATTTTTTGGGTATGAAACTAACCAGTGATGGCTGAAAGCCGTCATAGCTGTAGAACTCATAGATACCTTCGTTTTGACTGGTTATGGCTCCCGTAACTCTAAACGAGCCAAGAGTTATGGCCCTCCGAAGAATCGATATCCACAGGGTGCAACACCTACGGTGCAAGGTGCAACATCTGTCCAAAATGATGAAACAGTGCCGTACGACCTTTTGAAATGAGTGCATGGATTTGAAACATTGCAGTACCATGGTGCACCACTCTCCAGTGATGGTAAATCATAGACCAGCCACGGGGATCCCGTTTTACAGAAAAATTCCACGTGACAAAAAAACAAAGGGTAAAAAACTTCCTTGACCGGTTTGAGGTTCGGATAGGATTTTTTGGGTATGAAACTAACCAGTGGCTGCTGAAAGCCGTTATAGCTGTAGAACTCACAGATGCCTTCGTTTTGACTGGTTATGACTCCCGTAACTCTAAACGAGCCAAGAGTTATGGCCCTCCGAATAATCGATATCCACAGGGTGCAACATCTACGGTGCAAGGTGCAACATCCGTCCAAAATGACGAAACAGTGCCGTACGACCTTTAGAAATGAGTGCATGGATTTGAAACATTGCAGTACCATGGTGCATCACTCTCCAACGATGGTAAATCATAGACCAGCCACAGGGATCCCGTTTTACAGAAAAAATCCACGTGACGAAAAAACGAAGGGTAAAAAACTTTCTTGACCCGATTGAGGTTCGGATAGGATTTTTTGGGAATGAAACTAACCAGTGATGGAAGAAAGCTATCTTAGCTGTAGAACTCACAGATACCTTCGTTTTGACTGGTTATGGCTCCCATAACTCTAAACGAGCCAAGAGTTATGGCCCTCCGAAGAATCGATATCCACAGGGTGCAACATCTACGGTGCAAGGTGCAACATCCGTCCAAAATGACGAAATAGTGCCGTACGACATTTAGAAATGAGTGCGTGGATTTGAAACATTGCAGTACTATGGTGCACCACTCTCCAGCGATGGTTAATCATAGACCAGCCACGGGGATCCCGTTTTACAGAAAAAACCCACGTGACGAAAAAACGAAGGGTAAAAAACTTCATTGACCCGATTGAGGTTCGGATAGGATTTTTTGGGTATGAAACTAACCAGTGACGGCTGAAGGTAGTCATAGCTCAAGAACTCGCAGATACCTACGTTTTGACTGGTTATGGCTCCCGTAACTCTGAATGAGCCAAGAGTTATGGCCCTTCGAAGAATCGATATCCACAAGGTGCAACATCTACGGTGCATGGTGCAACATCCGTCCAAAATGACGAAACAGTGCCGTACGACCTTTAGAAATGAGTGCATGGATTTGAAACATTGCAGTACCATGGTGCACCACTCTCCAGTGATGGTAAATCATAGACCAGCCACGGTGATCCCATTTTACAGAAAAAATCCACGTGACGAAAAAACGGAGGGTAAAAAACTTCCTTGACCCGATCGAGGTTCGGATAGGATTTTTTGGGTATGAAACTAAACATTGACGGAAGAAAGCTATCATAGCTGTAGAACTCACAGATACCTTCGTTTTGACTGGTTATGGCTCCCGTAACTCTAAACGAGCCAAGAGTTATGGCCCTCCGAAGAATCGATATCCACTGGGTGCAACATCTACGGTGCAAGGTGCAACATCCGTCCAAAATGACGAAACAGTGACGTACGACCTTTAGAAATGAGTGCATGGATTTGAAACATTGCAGTACGATGGTGCACCACTCTCCAGCGATGGTAAATCGTAGACCAGCCACAGGAATCCCGTTTTAAAGAAAAAATCCACGTGACGAAAAAACGAAGGGTAAAAAACTTCATTGACCCGATTGAGGTTCGAATAGGATTTTTTGGGTATGAAACTAACCAGTGACGGAAGAAAGCTGTCATTGCTGTAGAACTCATAGATACCTTCGTTTTGACTGGTTATGGCTCCCGTAACTCTAAGCGAGCCAAGAGTTATGGCCCTCCGAAGAATCGATATCCACAGGGTGCAACATCTATGGTGCAAGGTGCAACATCCACGGTGCAAGGTGCAACATCCGTCCAAAATGACGAAACAGTGCCGTACGACCTTTAGAAATGAGTGCATGGATTTGAAACATTGCAGTACCATGGTGCACCACTCTCCAGCGATGGTAAATCATAGACCAGCCACGGGGATCCCGTTTTACAGAAAAAATCCACGTGACGAAAAAACGAAGGGTAAAAAACCTCCTTGACCCGATTGAGGTTCGGATAGGATTTTTTGGGTATGAATCTAACTATTGACGGTTGAAAGCTGTCATAGCTGTAGAACTCACAGATACCTTCGTTTTTACTGGTTATGGCTTCCGTAACTCTAAACGAGCCAAGAGTTATGGCCCTTCGAAGAATCGATATCCACAGGGTGCAACATCTACGGTGCAAGGTGCAACATCCGTCCAAAATGACGAAACAGTGCCGTACGACCTTTAGAAATGAGTGCATGGATTTGAAACATTGCAGTACCATGGTACACCACTCTCAAGCGATGGTAAATCATAGACCAGCCACGGGGATCCCGTTTTACAGAAAAATCCATGTGACGAAAAAACTAAGGGTAAAAAACTTCCTTGACCCGATTGAGGTTCGGATAGGATTTTTTGGGTATGAAACTAACCAGTGACGGCTGAAAGCGGTCATAGCTCTAGAACTCACAGATACCTTTGTTTTGACTGGTTATGGCTCCCGTAACTCTAAACGAGCCAAGAGCTATGGCCCTCCGAAGAATCGATATCCACAGGGAGCAACATCTACGGTGCAAGGTGCAACATCCGTCCAAAATGACGAAACAGTGCCGTACGACCTTTAGAAATGAGTGCATGGATTTGAAACATTGCAGTACCATGGTGCACCACTCTCTCGCGATGGTAAATCATAGACCAGCCACGGGGATCCCGTTTTACAGAAAAAATCCACGTGACGAAAAAACGAAGGGTAAAAAACTTCCTTGACCCGATTGAGGTTCGGATAGGATTTTTTGGGTATGAAACTACCCAGTGACGGCTAAAAGCGGTCATAGCTATAGAACTCACAGATACCTTCGTTTTGACTGGTTATGGCTCCCGTAACTCTAAACGAGCCAAGAGTTATGGCCCTCCGAAGAATCGATATCCACAGGGTGCAACATCTACGGTGCAAGGTGCAACATCCGTCAAAAATGACGAAACAGTGCCGTACGACCTTTAGAAATGAGTGCATGGATTTGAAACATTGCAGTACCATGGTGCACCACTCTCCAGCGATGGTAAATCATTGACCAGCCACGGGGATCCCGTTTTACAGAAAAAATCCACGTGACGAAAAAACGAAGGGTAAAAAACTTCCTTGACCCGATTGAGGTTCGGATAGGATTTTTTGGGTATGAAACTAACCAGTGATCATTGAAAGCTATCATAGCTGTAGAACTCACAGATACCTTCGTTTTGACTGGTTATGGCTTCCATAACTCTAAATGAGCCAAGAGTTATGGCCCTCTGAAGAATCGATATCCACAGGGTGCAACACCTACGGTGCAAGGTGCAACATCCGTCCAAAATGATGAAACAGTGTCTTACGACCTTTAGAAATTAGTGCATGGATTTGAAACATTGCAGTACCATGGAGCACCACTCTCCAGCGATGGTAAATCATAGACCAGCAATGGGGATCCCGTTTTACAGAAAAAATCCACGTGACGAAAAAACGAAGGGTAAAAAACTTCCTTGACCCGATTGAGGTTCAGATAGGATTTTTGGGTATGAAACTAACCAGTGACGTCAGAAAGCTGTCATAGCTGTACAACTCACAAATACCTTCGTTTTGACTGGTTATGGCTCCCATAACTCTGAACAAGCCAAGAGTTATGGCCCTCCGAAGAATCGATATCCACAGGGTGCAACATCTACGGTGCAAGGTGCAACATCCGTCCAAAATGACGAAACAGTGCCGTACGACCTTTAGAAATGAGTGCATGGATTTGAAACATTGCAGTGCCATGGTGCATCACTCTCCAGCGATGATAAATCATAGACCAGCCACGGGGATCTCATTTTGCAGAAAAAATCCACGTGACGAAAAAACGAAGGGTAAAAAACTTCCTTGACCCGATTGAGGTTCGGATAGGATTTTTTGGGTATGAAACTAACCAGTGACGGCTGAAAGCCGTCATAGATGTAGAACTCACAAATACCTTCGTTTTGACTGGTTATGGCTCCCGTAACTCTAAACGAGCCAAGAGTTATGGCCCTCCGAAGAATCGATATCCACAGGGTGCAACACCTACGGTGCAAGGTGCAACACCCGTCCAAAATGACGAAACAGTGCCGTACGACCTTCTGAAATGAGTGCATGGATTTGAAACATTGCAGTACCATGGTGCACCACTCTCCAGTGATGGTAAATCATAGATCAACCACGGGGATACCGTTTTACAGAAAAAATCCACGTGACGAAAAAACGAAGGGTAAAAAACTTCCTTGACCCGATTGGGGTTCGGATAGGATTTTTTGGGTATGAAACTAACCAGTGACGGCTGAAAGCCGTCATAGCTGTAGAACTCATAGATACCTTCGTTTTGACTGGTTATGGCTCCCGTAACTCTAAACGAGCCAAGAGTTATGGCCCTCCGAAGAATCGATATCCACAGGGTGCAACACCTACGGTGCAAGGTGCAACATCCGTCCAAAATGACGAAACAGTGCCGTACGACCTTTTGAAATGAGTGCATGGATTTGAAACATTGCAGTACCATGGTGCACCACTCTCTTGCGATGGTAAATCATAAACCAGCCACGGGGATCCCGTTTTACAGAAAAAATCCACGTGACGAAAAAACGAAGGGTAAAAAACTTCCTTGACCCGATTGAGGTTCGGATAGGATTTTTTGGGTATGAAACTAACCAGTGACGGCTGAAAGCAGTCATAGCTGTAGTACTCACAGATACCTTCATTTTGACTAGTTATGGCTCCCGTACCTCTAAACGAGCCAAGAGTTATGGCCCTCCGAAGAATCGATATCCACAGGGTGCAACATCTACGGTGCAAGGTGCAACATCCGTCCAAAATGACGAAACAGTGCCGTTCGACCTTTAGAAATGAGTGCATAGATTTGAAACATTGCAGTACCATGGTGCACCACTCTCCAGCGATGGTAAATCATAGACCAGTCACAAGGATCCCGTTTTACAGAAAAAATCCACCTGACGAAAAAACGAAGGGTAAAAAACTTCCTTGACCCGATTGAGGTTCGGATAGGATTTTTTGGGTATGAAACTAACCAGTGACGGCTGAAAGCCGTCATAGCTGTAGAACTCACAGATACCTTCGTTTTGACTGGTTATGGCTCCCATAACTCTAAACTAGCCAAGAGTTATGGCGCTCCGAAGAATCGATATCCACAGGTTGCAACACCTACGGTGCAAGGTGCAACATCCGTCCAAAATGACGAAACAGTGCCGTACGACCTTCTAAAATGAGTGCATGGATTTGAAACATTGCAGTACCTTGGTGACCACTCTCCAGCGATGGTAAATCATAGACCAGCCACGGGGATCCCGTTTTACAGAAAAAATCCACGTGACGAAAAAACGAAGGGTAAAAAACTTCCTTGACCCGATTGAGGTTCGGATAGGATTTTTTGGGTATGAAACTAACCAGTGATGGCTGAAAGCCGTCATAGCTGTAGAACTCATAGATACCTTCGTTTTGACTGGTTATGGCTCCCGTAACTCTAAACGAGCCAAGAGTTATGGCCCTCCGAAGAATCGATATCCACAGGGTGCAACACCTACGGTGCAAGGTGCAACATCTGTCCAAAATGATGAAACAGTGCCGTACGACCTTTTGAAATGAGTGCATGGATTTGAAACATTGCAGTACCATGGTGCACCACTCTCCAGTGATGGTAAATCATAGACCAGCCACGGGGATCCCGTTTTACAGAAAAATTCCACGTGACAAAAAAACAAAGGGTAAAAAACTTCCTTGACCGGTTTGAGGTTCGGATAGGATTTTTTGGGTATGAAACTAACCAGTGGCTGCTGAAAGCCGTTATAGCTGTAGAACTCACAGATGCCTTCGTTTTGACTGGTTATGACTCCCGTAACTCTAAACGAGCCAAGAGTTATGGCCCTCCGAATAATCGATATCCACAGGGTGCAACATCTACGGTGCAAGGTGCAACATCCGTCCAAAATGACGAAACAGTGCCGTACGACCTTTAGAAATGAGTGCATGGATTTGAAACATTGCAGTACCATGGTGCATCACTCTCCAACGATGGTAAATCATAGACCAGCCACGGGGATCCCGTTTTACAGAAAAAATCCACGTGACGAAAAAACGAAGGGTAAAAAACTTCCTTGACCCGATTGAGGTTCGGATAGGATTTTTTGGGTATGACACTAACCAGTGACGGCTGAACGCCATCATAGCTGTAGAACTCACATATACCTTCGTTTTGACTGACTATGGCTCCCGTAACTCTAAACGAGCCAAGAGTTATGGCCCTCCGAAGAATCGATATCCACAGGGTGCAACATCAACGGTGCAAGGTGCAACATCCGTCCAAAATGACGAAACAGTGCCGTACGACCTTTAGAAATGAGTGCATGGATTTGAAACATTGCAGTACCATGGTGCACCAC
Organism: Allium cepa; assembly: GCA_030765085.1. Classification (NCBI taxonomy): domain Eukaryota; kingdom Viridiplantae; phylum Streptophyta; class Magnoliopsida; order Asparagales; family Amaryllidaceae; genus Allium; species Allium cepa. Next base: position 25,728,985 of record CM060943.1, on the reverse strand, counting down.
TCTCTTGCGATGGTAAATCATAGACCAGCCACGGGGATCCTGTTTTACAGAAAAAATCCACGTGACGAAAAAACGAAGGGTAAAAAACATTCTTGACCCGATTGAGGTTCGGATAGGATTTTTTGGGTATGAAACTAACCAGTGACGGCTGAAAGCCGTCATAGCTGTAGAACTCACAGATACCTTCATTTTGACTAGTTATGGCTCCCGTACCTCTAAATGAGCCAAGAGTTATGGCCCTCCGAAGAATCGATATCCACAGGGTGCAACATCTACGGTTCAAGGTGCAACATCCGTCCAAAATGACGAAACAGTGCCGTACGACCTTTAGAAATGAGTGCATAGATTTGAAACATTGTAGTACCATGGTGCACCACTCTCCAGCGATGGTAAATCATAGACCAGCCACGGGGATCCCGTTTTACAGAAAAAATCCACGTGACGAAAAAACGAAGGGTAAAAAACTTTCTTGACCCGATTGAGGTTCGGATAGGATTTTTTGGGTATGAAACTAACCAGTGACGGCTGAAAGCCGTCATAGCTGTAGAACTCACAGATACGTTCGTTTTGACTGGTTATGGCTCCCGTAACACTAAACGAGCCAAGAGTTATGGCTCTCCGAAGAATCGATATCCACAGGGTGCAACACCTACGGTGCAAGGTGCAACATCCGTCCAAAATGACGAAACAGTGCCGTACGACCTTCTAAAATGAGTGCATGGATTTGAAACATTGCAGTACCATGGTGCACTACTCTCCAGCGATGGTAAATCATAGACCAGCCACGGGGATCCCGTTTTACAGAAATAATCCACGTGACGAAAAAACGAAGGGTAAAAAACTTCCTTGACCCGATTGAGGTTCGGATAGGATTTTTTGGGTATGAAACTAACCAGTGACGGCTGAAAGCCGTCATAGCTGTAGAACTCACAGATACCTTCGTTTTGACTAGTTATGGCTCCCGTAACTCTAAACAAGCCAAGAGTTATGGCCCTCCGAAGAATCGATATCCACAGGGTGCAACACCTACGGTGCAAGGTGCAACATCCGTCCAAAATGACGAAACAGTGCCGTATGACCTTTTGAAATGAGTGCATGGATTTGAAACATTGCAGTACCATGTTGCACCACTCTCCAGCGATGGTAAATCATAGACCAGCCACGGGGATCCCGTTTTACAGAAAAAATCCACGTGACGAAAAAACGAAGGGTAAAAAACTTCCTTGACCCGATTGAGGTTCGGATAGGATTTTTTGGGTATGAAACTAACCAGTGACGGCTGAAAGCCGTCATAGCTGTAGAACTCACAGATACCTTCGTTTTGACTGGTTATGGCTCCCGTAACTCTAAACGAGCCAAGAGTTATGGCCCTCCGAAGAATCGATATCCACAGGGTGCAACATCTACGGTGCAAGGTGCAACATCCGTCCAAAATGACGAAACACTGCCGAACGACCTTTAGAAATGGGTGCATGGATTTGAAACATTGCAGTACCATGGTGCATCACTCTCTAGCGATGGTAAATCATAGACCGGCTACGGGGATCCCGTTTTACAGAAAAAATCCACGTGACGAAAAAACGAAGGGTAAAAAACTTCCTTGACCCGATTGAGGTTCGGATAGGATTTTTTGGGTATGACACTAACCAGTGACGGCTGAAAGCCGTCATAGCTGTAGAACTCACAGATACCTTCGTTTTGACTGGTTATGGCTCCCATAACTCTAAACGAGCCAAGAGTTATGGACCTCCGAAGAATCGATATCCACAGGGTGCAACATCAAAGGTGCAACGTGCAACATCCGTCCAAAATGACGAAACAGTGCCGTACGACCTTTAGAAATGAGTGCATGGATTTGAAACATTGCAGTACCATGGTGCACCACTCTCCAGCGATGGTAAATCATAGACCAGCCACGGGGATCCCGTTTTACAGAAAAAATCCACGTGACGAAAAAACGAAGGGTAAAAAACTTCCATGACCCGATTGAGGTTCGGATAGGATTTTTGGGTATGAAACTAACCAGTGACGGCTGAAAGCTATCATAGCTGTTGAACTCACAGATACCTTTGTTGTGACTGGTTAAAGCTCCCGTAACTCTAAACGTGCCAAGAGTTATGGCCCTCCGAAGAATCGATATCCACAGGGTGCAACACCTACGGTGCAAGGTGCAACATCCGTCCAAAATGACGAAACAGTGTCGTATGACCTTTATAAATGAGTGCATGGATTTGGAACATTGCAGTACCATGGTGCACCACTCTCCAGCGATGGTAAATCATAGACCAGCCACGGGGATCCCGTTTTACAGAAAAAATCCACGTGACGAAAAAACGAAGGGTAAAAAACTTTCTTGACCCGATTGAGGTTCGGATAGGATTTTTGGGTATGAAACTAACCAGTGACGGCTGAAAGCTGTCACAGCTGTAGAACTCACAAATACCTTCGTTGTGACTGGTTATGGCTCCCGTAACTCTAAACGAGCCAAGAGTTATGGCCCTCCGAAGAATCGATATCCACAGGGTGCAACATCTACGGTGCAAGGTGCAACATCCGTCCAAAATGACGAAACAGTGCCGTACGACCTTTAGAAATGAGTGCATGGATTTGAAACATTGCAGTACCATGGTGCACCACTCTCCAGCAATGGGAAATCATAGACCAGCCACGGGGATCCCGTTTTACAGAAAAAATCCATGTGACGAAAAAACGAAGGGTAAAAAACTTCCATGACCCGATTGAGGTTCGGATAGGATTTTTGGGTATGAAACTAACCAGTGACGGCTGAAAGCTGTCATAGCTGTAGAACTCATAGATACCTTCGTTGTGACTGGTTATGGCTCCCGTAACTCTAAACGAGCCAAGAGTTATGGCCCTCCGAAGAATCGATATCCACAGGGTGCAACATCTACGGTGCAAGGTGCAACATCCGTCCAAAATGACGAAACAGAGCCGTTCGACCTTTAGAAAAGAGTGCATGGATTTGAAACATTGCAGTACCATGGTGCACCACTCTCCAGTGATGGTAAATCATAGACCAGCCACGGGGATCCCGTTTTACAGAAAAAATCCACGTAACGAAAAAACAAAGGGTAAAAAACTTCCTTGACCGGTTTGAGGTTCGGATAGGATTTTTTGGGTATGAAACTAACCAGTGGCGGCTGAAAGCCGTTATAGCTGTAGAACTCACAGATACCTTCGTTTTGACTGGTTATGGCTCCCGTAACTCTAAACGAGCCAAGAGTTATGGCCCTCCGAATAATCGATATCCACAGGGTGCAACATCTACGGTGCAAGGTGCAACATCCGTCCAAAATGACGAAACAGTGCCGTACGACCTTTAGAAATGAGTGCATGGATTTGAAACATTACAGTACCATGGTGCATCACTCTCCAGCGATGGTAAATCATAGACCAGCCATGGGGATCCCGTTTTACAGAAAAAATCCACGTGACGAAAAAACGAAGGGTAAAAAACTTCCTTGACCCGATTGAGGTTCGGATAGGATTTTTTGGGTATGACACTAACCAGTGACGGCTGAACGCCATCATAGCTGTAGAACTCACAGATACCTTCGTTTTGACTGGCTATGGATCCCGTAACTCTAAACGAGCCAAGAGTTATGGCCCTCCGAAGAATCGATATCCACAGGGTGCAACATCAACGGTGCAAGGTGCAACATCCGTCCAAAATGACGAAACACTGCCGTACGACCTTTAGAAATGAGTGCATGGATTTGAAACATTGCAGTACCATGGAGCACCACTCTCTTGCGATGGTAAATCATAGACCAGCCACGGGGATCCCGTTTTACAGAAAAAAATCCACGTGACGAAAAAACGAGGGGTAAAAAACATCCTTGACCGGTTTGAGGTTCGGATAGGCTTTTTTGGGTATGAAACTAACCAGTGGTGGCTGAAAGCCGTCATAGCTGTAGAACTCACAGATACCTTCGTTTTGACTGGTTATGGCTCCCGTAACTCTGAACGAGCCAAGAGTTATGGCCCTCCGAATAATCGATATCCACAGGGTGCAACATCTACGGTGCAAGGTGCAACATCTGTCCAAAATGACGAAACAGTGCCGTACGACCTTTAGAAATGAGTGCACGGATTTGAAACATTGCAGTACCATGGTGCATCACTCTCCAGCAATGGTAAATCATAGACCAGCCACGGGGATCCCGTTTTACAGAAAAAATCCACGTGACGAAAAAACGAAGGGTAAAAAACTTCCTTGACCCGATTGAGGTTCGGATAGGATTTTTTTGGTATGACACTAACCAGTGACGGCTGAACGCCGTCATAGCTATAGAAATCACAGATACCTTCGTTTTGACTGGTTATGGCTCCCGTAACTCTAAACGAGTCAAGAGTTATGGCCCTCCGAAGAATCGATATCCACAGGGTGCAACATCAACGGTGCAAGGTGCAACATCCGTCCAAAATGACGAAACAGTGCCGTACGACCTTTAGAAATGAGTGCACGGATTTGAAACATTGCAGTACCGTGGTGCACCACTCTCTTGCGACGGTAAATCATAGACCAGCCACGGGGATCCCGTTTTACAGAAAAAATCCACGTGACGAAAAAACGAAGGGTAAAAAACTTCCTTGACCCGATTGAGGTTCGGATAGGATTTTTTGGGTATGAAACAAACCAGTGACGGCCGAAAGCCGTCATAGTTGTAGAACTCACAGATACCATCGTTTTGACTGGTTATGGCTCCCGTAACTCTAAACGAGCCAAGAGTTATGGCCCTCCGAAGAATCGATATCCACATGGTGCAACACCTACGGTGCAAGGTGCAACATCAGTCCAAAATGACGAAACAGTGCCGTACGACCTTTTGAAATGAGTGCATGGATTTGAAACATTGAAGTACCATGGTGCACCACTCTCCAGTGATGGTAAATCATAGACCAACCACGGGGATCCCGTTTTACAGAAAAAATCCACGTGACGAAAAAACGAAGGGTAAAAAACTTCCTTGACCCGATTGAGGTTCGGATAGGATTTTTTTGGGTATGAAACTAACCAGTGACGGCTGAAAGCCGTCATAGCTGTAGAACTCACAGGTACCTTCGTTTTGACTGGTTATGGCTCCCGTAACTCTAAACGAGCCAAGAGTTATGGCCCTCCGAAAATCGATATCCACAGGGTGCAACATCTACGGTGCAAGGTGCAACATCCGTCCAAAATGACGAAACACTGCCGTACGACCTTTAGAAATGAGTGCATGGATTTGAAACATTGCAGTACCATGGTGCATCACTCTCCAGCGATGGTAAATCATAGACCGGCCACGGGGATCCCGTTTTACAGAAAAAATCCACGTGACGAAAAAACGAAGGGTAAAAAACTTCCTTGACCCGATTGAGGTTCGGATAGGATTTTTTGGGTATGACACTGACCAGTGACGGCTGAAAGCCATCATAGCTGTAGAACTCACAGATACCTTCGTTTTGACTGGTTATCGCTCCCATATCTCTAAACGAGCCAAGAGTTATGGCCCTCCGAAGAATCGATATCCACAGGGTGCAACATCAACGGTGCAACGTGCAACATCCGTCCAAAATGACGAAACAGTGCCGTACGGCCTTTAGAAATGAGTGCATGGATTTGAAACATTGCAGTACCATGGTGCACCACTCTCCAGCGATGGTAAATCATAGACCAGCCACGGGGATCCCGTTTTACAGAAAAAATCCACGTGACGAACAAACGAAGGGTAAAAAACTTCCATGACCCGATTGAGGTTCGGATAGGATTTTTGGGTATGAAACTAACCAGTGACGGCTGAAAGCTGTCATAGCTGTAGAACTCACAGATACCTTTGTTGTGACTGGTTATGGCTCCCGTAACTCTAAACGAGCTAAGAGTTATGGCCCTCCGAAGAATCGATATCCACAGGGTGCAACATCTACGGTGCAAGGTGCAACATCCGTCCAAAATGTCGAAACTGTGCCGTACGACCTTTAGAAAAGAGTGCATGGATTTGAAACATTGCAGTACCATGGTGCACCACTCTCCAATGATGGTAAATCATAGACCAGCCACGGGGATACCGTTTTACAGAAAAAATCCACGTGACGAAAAAACGAACGGTAAAAAACTTCCTTGACCCGATTGAGGTTCGGATAGGATTTTTTGGGTATGAAACTAACCAGTGACGGCTGAAAGCTTTCATAGCCGGAGAACTCACAGATACCTTCGTTTTGACTGGTTATGGCTCCCGTTACTCTAAACGAGCCAAGAGTTATGGCCCTCCGTAGAATCGATATCCACAGGGTGCAACACCTACGGTGCAAGGTGCAACATCCGTCCAAAATGACGAAACAGCGTCGTATGACCTTTAGAAATGAGTGCATGGATTTGGAACATTGCAGTACCATGGTGCACCACTCTCCAGCGATGGTAAATCATAGACCAGCCACGGGGATCCCGTTTTACAGAAAAAATCCACGTGACGAAAAAACGAAGGGTAAAAAACTTCCTTGACCCGATTGAGGTTCGGATTGGATTTTTGGGTATGAAACTAACCAGTGACGGCTGAAAGCTGTAACAACTATAGAACTCACAGATACCTTCGTTGTGACTGGTTATGGCTCCCGTAACTCTAAACGAGCCAAGAGTTATGGCCCTCCGAAGAATCGATATCCACAGGGTGCAACATCTACGGTGCAAGGTGCAACATCCGTCCAAAATGACGAAACTGTGTCGTATGACCTTTAGAAATGAGTGCATGGATTTGAAACATTGCAGTACCATGGTGCACCACTCTCCAGCGATGGTAAATCATAGACCAGCCACGGGGATCCCGTTTTACAGAAAAAATCCACGTGACGAAAAAACGAAGGGTAAAAAACTTCCATGACCCGATTGAGGTTCGGATAGGATTTTTGGGTATGAAACTAACTAGTGACGGCTGAAAGCTATCATAGCTGTAGAACTCACAGATACCTTCGTTGTGACTGGTTATGGCTCCCGTAACTCTAAACGAACCAAGAGTTATGGCCCTCCGAAGAATCGATATCCACAGGGTGCAACATCTACGGTGCAAGGTGCAACATCCGTCCAAAATGACGAAACAGTGCCGTACGACCTTTAGAAAAGAGTGCATGGATTTGAAACATTGCAGTACCATGGTGCACCACTCTCCAGCGATGGTAAATCATAGACCAGCCACGGGGATCCCGTTTTACAGAAAAAATCCACGTGACGAAAAAACGAAGGGTAAAAAACTTCCTTGACCCGATTGAGGTTCGGATAGGATTTTTTGGGTATGAAACTAACCAGTGACGGCTGAAAGCTGTCATAGCCGTAGAACTTACAGATACCTTCGTTTTGACTGGTTATGGCTCCCGTAACTCTAAACGAGCCAAGAGTTATGGCCCTCCGAAGAATCGATATCCACAGGGTGCAACACCTACGGTGCAAGGTGCAACATCCGTCCAAAATGACGAAACAGTGCCGTACGACCTTCTGAAATGAGTGCATGGATTTGAAACATTGCAGTACCATGGTGCACCACTCTCTAGTGATGTTAAGTCATAGACCAGCCACGGGGATCCCGTTTTACAGAAAAAATCCACGTGACGAAAAAACGAAGGGTAAAAAACTTCCTTTACCCAATTGAGGTTCGGATAGGATTTTTTGGGTATGAAACTAACCAGGGACGGCTGAAAGCCGTCATAGATGTAGAACTCACAGATACCTTCGTTTTGACTGGTTATGGCTCCCGTAACTCTAAACGAGCCAAGAGTTATGGCCCTCCGAAGAATCGATATCCACAGGGTGCAACACCTACGGTGCAAGGTGCAACATCCGTCCAAAATGACGAAACAGTGCCGTACGACCTTTTGAAATGAGTGCATGGATTTGAAACATTGCAGTACCATGGTGCACCACTCTCCAGTGATGGTAAATCATAGGCCAGCCACGGGGATCCCGTTTTACAGAAAAAATCCACGTGACGAAAAAATGAAGGGTAAAAAACTTCCTTGACCCGATTGAGGTTCGGATAGGATTTTTTGGGAAAGAAACTAACCAGTGACGGCTAAAAGCCGTCATAGCTGTAGAACTCAAAGATACCTTCGTTTTGACTGGTTATGGCTCCCGTAACTCTAAACGAGCCAAGAGTTATGGCTCTCCGAAGAATCGATATCCACAGGGTGCAACATCGACGGTACAAGGTGCAACATCCGTCCAAAATGACGAAACAGTGCCGTACGACATTTAGAAATGAGTGCATGGATTTGAAACATTGCAGTACCATCGTGCATCACTCACCAGCGATGGTAAATCATAGACCAGCCACGGGGATCCCGTTTTACAGAAAAAATCCACGTGACGAAAAAACGAAGGGTAAAAAACTTCCTTGACCCCGATTGAGGTTCGGATAGGATTTTTTGGGTGTGACACTAACCAGTGACGGCTGAAAGCTGTCATAGCTGTAGAACTCACAGATACCTTCGTTTTGACTGGTTATGGCTCCCGTAACTCCAAACGAGCCAAGAGTTATGGCCCTCCGAAGAATCGATATCCACAAGGTGCAACATCAACGGTGCAAGGTGCAACATCCGTCCAAAATGATGAAACAGTGCCGTACGACCTTTAGAAATGAGTGCATAGATTTGAAACATTGCAGCACCATGGTGCACCACTCTCCGGCGATGGTAAATCATAGACCAGCCATGGGGATCCCGTTTTACAGAAAAAATCCACGTGACGAAAAAACGAAGGGTAAAAAACTTCCTTGACCCGATTGAGGTTCAGATAGAATTTTTTGGGTATGAAACTAACCAGTGACGGCTGAAAGCCGTCATAGCTGTAGAACTCACAGATACCTTCGTTTTGACTAGTTATGGCTCCCGTAACTCTAAACGAGCCAAGAGTTATGGCCCTGCGAAGAATCGATATCCACAGGGTGCAACATCTACGATGCAAGGTGCAACATCCGTCCAAAATGACGAAACAATGCCGTACGACCTTTAGAAATGAGTGCATGGATTTGAAACATTGCAGTACCATGGTGCACCACTCTCTAGCGATGGTAATTCATAGACCAGCCACGGGGATCACGTTTTACAGAGAAAATCCACGTGACGAAAAAACGAAGGGTAAAAAACTTCCTTGACCCGATTGAGGTTCGGATAGGATTTTTTGGGTATGAAACTAACCAGTGATGGCTGAAAGCCGTCATAGCTTTAGAAATCACAGATACCTTCGTTTTGATTGGTTATGGCACCCGTACCTCTAAACGAGCCAAGAGTTATGGCCCTCTGAAGAATCGATATCCACAGGGTGCAACACCTACGGTGCAAGGTGCAACATCCGTCCAAAATGACGAAACAGTGTCGTACGACCTTCTGAAATGAGTGCATGGATTTGAAACATTGCAGTACCATGGTGCACCACTCTCCAGTGATGGTAAATCATAGACCAGCCACGGGGATCCCGTTTTACAGAAAAAATCCACGTGACGAAAAAACGAAGGGTAAAAAACTTCTTGACCCGATTGAGGTTCGGATAGGATTTTTTGGGTATGAAACTAACCAGTGACGGAAGAAAGCTATCTTAGCTGTAGAAATCACAGATACCTTCGTTTTGACTGGTTATGGCTCCCGTAACTCTAAACGAGCCAAGAGTTATGGCCCTCCGAAGAATCGATATCCACAGGGTGCAACATCTACGGTGCAAGGTGCAACATCCGTCCAAAATGACGAAACAATGCCGTACGACCTTTAGAAATGGGTGCATGGATTTGAAACATTGCAGTACCATGGTGCACCACTCTCCAGTGACGGTAAATCATAGACCAGCCACGGGGATCCCGTTTTATAGAAAAAATCCACGTGACGAAAAAACGAAGGGTAAAAAACTTCCTTGACCCGATTGAGGTTCGGATAGGATTTTTTGGGTATTAAACTAACCAGTGACGGCTGAAAGCCGTCATAGCTGTAGAACTCACAGATACCTTCGTTTTGACTGGTTATGGCTCCCGTAACTCTAAACGAGCCAAGAGTTATGGCCCTCCGAAGAATCGATATCCACAGGGTGCAACACCTACGGTGCAAGGTGCAACATCCGTCCAAAATGACGAAACAGTGCCGTACGACCTTTTGAAATGAGTGCATGGATTTGAAACATTGCATTACCATGGTGCACCACTCTCCAGTGATGGTAAATCATAAACCAGCCACGGGGATCCCGTTTTAGAGAAAAAATCCACGTGACAAAAAAACGAGGGGTAAAAAACATCCTTGACCGGTTTGAGGTTCGGATAGGATTTTTTGGGTATGAATCTAACCAGTGGCGGCTGAAAGCCATCATAGCTGTAGAACTCACAGATACCTTCGTTTTGACTGGTTATGGCTCCCGTAACTCTAAACGAGCAAAGAGTTATGGTCCTCCGAATAATCGATATCCACAGGGTGCAACATCTACTGTGCAAGGTGCAACATCCGTCCAAAATGATGAAACAGTGCCGTATGACCTTTAGAAATGAGTGCATGGATTTCAAACATTGCAGTACCATGGTGCATCACTCTCTAGCGATGGTAAATCATAGACCAGCCACGGGGATCCCGTTTTACAGAAAAAATCCACGTGACGAAAAAACGAAGGGTAAAAAACTTCCTTGACCCGATTGAGGTTCGGGCAGGATTTTTTGGGTATGACACTAACCAGTGACGGCTGAACGCCGTCATAGCTGTAGAACTCACAGATACCTTCGTTTTGACTGGTTATGGCTCCCGTAACTCTAAACGAGCCAAGAGTTATGGCCCTCCGAAGAATTGATATCCACAGGGTGCAACATCAATGGTGCAAGGTGCAACATCCGTCCAAAATGACGAAACAGTGCCGTACGACCTTTAGAGATGAGTGCATGGATTTGAACCATTGCAGTACCATGGTGCACCACTCACTTGCGATGGTAAATCATAGACCAGCCACGGGGATCCCGGTTTACAGAAAAAATCCACGTGACGAAAAAACGAAGGGTAAAAAACTTCCTTGACCCGATTGAGGTTCGGATAGGATTTTTTGGGTATGAAACTAACCAGTGACGGCTGAAAGCCGTCATAGCTGTAGAACTCACAGATACCTTCATTTTGACTAGTTATGACTCCCATAAATCAAAACGAGCCAAGAGTTATGGCCCTCCGAAGAATCGATATCCACAGGGTGCAACATCTACGGTGCAAGGTGCAACATCCGTCCAAAATGAAGAAACAGTGCCGTACGACCTTTAGAAATGAGTGCATAGATTTGAAACATTGCACTACCATGGTGCACCACTCTCCAGCGATGGTAAATCATAGACCAGCCACGGGGATCCCGTTTTACAGAAAAAATCCACGTGACGAAAAAACGAAGGGTAAAAAACTTCCTTGACCCGATTGAGGTTCGGATAGGATTTTTTGGGTATGAAACTAACCAGTGACGGCTGAAAGCCATCATAGCTGTAGAACTCACAGATACCTTCGTTTTGACTGGTTATGGCTCCCGTAACTCTAAACGAGCCAAGAGTTATGGCTCTCCGAAGAATCGATATCCATAGGGTGCAACACCTACGGTACAAGGTGCAACATCCGTCCAAAATGACGAAACAGTGCCGTACGACTTTCTAAAATGAGTGCATGGATTTGAAACATTGCAGTACCATGGTGCACCACTCTCCAGCGATGGTAAATCATAGACCAGTCACGGGGATCCCGTTTTACAGAAAAAATCCAAGTGACGAAAAAACGAAGGGTAAAAAACTTCCTTGACCCGATTGAGGTTCGGATAGGATTTTTTGGGTATGAAATTAACCAGTGACATTTGAAAGCCGTCATAGCTGTAGAACTCACAGATACCTTCGGTTTGACTGGTTATGGCTCCCGTAACTCTAAACGAGCCAAGAGTTATGGCCCTCCGAAGAATCGATATCCACAGGGTGCAACACCTACGGTGCAAGGTGCAACATCCGTCCAAAATGACGAAACAGTGCCGTACGACCTTTTGAAATGAGTGCATGGATTTGAAACATTGCAGTACCACGATGCACCACTCTCCAGTGATGGTAAATCATAGACCAGCCACGGGGATCCCGTTTTACAGAAAAAATCCACGTGACGAAAAAACGAAGGGTAAAAAACTTCCTTGACCCGATTGAGGTTCGGATAGGATTTTATGGGTATGAAACTAACCAGTGACGGCTGAAAGCCGTCATAGCTGTAGAACTCACAGATACCTTCGTTTTGACTGGTTATGGCTCCCGTAACTCTAAACGTGCCAAGAATTATGGCCCTCCGAAGAATCGATATCCACAGGGTGCAACATCTACGGTGCAAGGTGCAACATCCGTCCAAAATGACGAAACAGTGCCGTACGACCTTTAGAAATGAGTGCATGGATTTGAAACATTGCAGTACCATGGTGCATCACTCTCCAGCGATGGTAAATCATAGACCAGCCACGGGGATCCCGTTTTACAGAAAAAATCCACGTGACGAAAAAACGAAGGGTAAAAAACTTCCTTGACCCGATTGAGGTTCGGATAGGATTTTTGGGTATGAAACTATCCAGTGACGGCTGAAAGCTGTCACAGCTATAGAACTCACAGATACCTTCGTTGTGGCTGGTTATGGCTCCCGTAACTCTAAACGAACCAAGAGTTATGGCCCTCCGAAGAATCGATATCCACAGGGTGCAACATCAACGGTGCAACGTGCAACATCCATCCAAAATGACGAAACAGTGTCGTACGACCTTTAGAAATGGGTGCATGGATTTGAAACATTGTAGTACCATGGTGCACCACTCTCCAGCGATGGTAAATCATAGACCAGCCACGGGGATCCCGTTTTACAGAAAAAATCCACGTGACGAAAAAACGAAGGGTAAAAAACTTCCATGACCCGATTGAGGTTCGGATAGGATTTTTGGGTATGAAACTAGCCAGTGACGGCTGAAAGCAGTCATAGATGTAGAACTCACAGATACCTTCGTTGTGACTGGTTATGGCTCCCGTAACTCTAAACGAGCCAAGAGTTATGGCCCTCCGAAGAATCGATATCCACAGGGTGCAACATCTACGGTGCAAGGTGCAACATCCGTCCAAAATGACGAAACAGTGCCGTACGACCTTTAGAAAAGAGTGCATGGATTTGAAACATTGCAGTACCCTGGTGCACCACTCTCCAGCGATGGTAAATCATAGACCAGCCACGGGGATCCTGTTTTACAGAAAAAATCCACGTGACGAAAAAACGAAGGGTAAAAAACTTTCTTGACCCGATTGAGGTTCGGATAGGATTTTTTGGGTATGAAACTAACCAGTGACGGCTGAAAGCCGTCATAGCTGTAGAACTTACAGATACCTTCGTTTTGACTGGTTATGGCTCCCATAACTCTAAACGAGCCAAGAGTTATGGCCCTCCGAAGAATCGATATCCACAGGGTGCAACACCTACGGTGCAAGGTGCAACATCCGTCCAAAATGTCGAAACAGTGCCGTACGACCTTCTGAAATAAGTGCATGGATTTGAAACATTGCAGTACCATGGTTCACCACTCTCCAGTGATGGTAAATCATAGACCAGCCACGGGGATCCCGTTTTACAGAAAAATCCACGTGACGAAAAAACGAAGGGTAAAAAACTTCCTTTACCCGATTGAGGTTCGGATAGGATTTTTTGGGTATGAAACTAACCAGGTGTTGGGCGAATTCTCACCCAGAAGATCTCGAGACTAAGAAGTCACAGTTTTACCCGGGCTCGCAACCTCCACTTCGTTCGACAGCCAAGAAACTCAAAAACCAACCTAGAAATCCATCCAATATTCTCAGTGTAGAAGCTCATTCGGCCCCATGCAAATTTGGCTCCAGGCCTCATTCGGCCCATGCTCATCCGGCTCCAAGCCTCATTCGGCCCATGCTCATCCGGCCCCAAGCCTCATTCGGCCCAAGCCCTCCAATACCGAATCACCACTCCATCTCCACTACCGAACCACCACTCTAACGCCCTACCGGACCAACCAACGACCGAACCAAGGCCATCACCGGGCCAACGCTCCTCCCCTACACGACCGGACCGGACAAGCACCGGATCAGACCATGCCGAATGGACCACCATCCCACTCCATCACCGGTCCAACACTGCCCATTCAAAACCGAATGAGCCTCGCCGAACCAAACAGTTGCCAGTCCAGATCGCCTCAGCCCGGGCCCACCAGCAGCTATATACCTCCAAGACCCCTGCCCCCTACCTCACTCTATAAATAGAGGGGCAGGGGTACAACAATGGCAGACAAGTTTGAGAGCTCAAGCAAGGAAGGAACTTTCAAACTACTTTCATATACTTGTATACGAAGCATTGTACTTGTAATCTGAAAGAAAGAAGTTAATAACATATAAAGTGGACGTAGGCACATTCTGGCCGAACCACTATAAATCTGTGTGTCTTTTATATTTCAGCCCCTACTTTTTTCATATTTACATACTCATCTAAAATCATTAAAAATCACATATAATCAACTAAATAATACGACTTGGAGGTGTTTGTCCATTTTTTGTGCAAACATTTTTGGTGCTTTCACTGAGAATAGAACTCAAGCTTCATCTTCTCCCACTCAACCTTCTTCCTAACAACATCGCTCGTTGCTTAGAAATCATGCCTTCCAAACAGAGAAGGGATGCTAACAAAGGAAAGAACATCGCAACTAGCAGCCTTCCAGATCCAGCAATCACAGATCAGCCCACTTCAACAGCAGTACCAGATGAAAATCAGGAAAATACAACCGGTCCCGCAACGGAACAACCAATCACTGGGGCAGATCTGGACAGAGTTGTGGCTGAAGTAACTAACCGCTTCACATCCCAACAAGAAGCTTTGGTGGACCAACTCATGTCACGCTTAAGGGATGCTGAAGAGTCCAACCGCAACACTGAATCATGGGGTGAATCCCAATCTGGAGGATCTCGGAGCCAACAAAGGTCTTCTCTCTTCGAAGAAGCTATCAACAGGAACAACAATGATAGGGGCCGCGCCCGGACTCAGCCCGAATTCCGACTCGAGGAAGCCCTTGGAACCGAACCCAGCGGGGGAGGCACCAGGCGAGGGTCGGATGTAGCTGAGCCAGTCATGCCACCTAATCATAGAAACCCCGCTGAACGGAGCCGAGCTAGAACCCAGCCCGAAGTTGACCCCATGGATGTGCTCGAAACAGAACCCTATAGGGGAAGATCAAGGCAGGGGGCAACTGTAGCTGGTCCTAGCGTGCATCCGAGCAGCCAGAGACAACCACTGGATAATGATAGAAGTGATAGACTGTATCATCCCTACAGGTCATCTGGACGCGATAGATCCCACAGGGAAGAACCAAGCTCATTTTTGTCCGCTCCAAGTTCTGACGAACGAATGGCACGATTATTCAGAGAGTGTGTCCAACGAGAGCAAAGGGACCGGGGAATAGGCGCTAGAGTCACCAGCCCCTTTACCCGAAATATCGAAACTGCCATCACTCCCCGGGAATGGAAAATGCCAACCATGGAACCTTACAAAGGAACTTCCGACCCCATCGTACACTTACAGAGATACACCCAGCATATGCTCATGAGTGGAGCAACAGAAGGAGTATTATGCAAATGCTTTCCACTATTCCTAGCAGATCTAGCTACCTCCTGGTTCTGCCATCTACCCCAAGGATCCATCAGCTCATGGGAGATGTTGAAAGAAAGGTTTATCAGCCAGTTCCGCATCCATGTGGAACAACCCAAGGATGCTTATTCTCTATCCAATGTCAAACAGAAATCCGGAGAAACCCTACAACAATATCTAACCCGGTTCAACGCCGCAGCGGCTGCAGTTCAAGACGCCGATAAAAAGCTCACCCTAATGGCCCTCTGTAGTGGTATACATCCAGACACCAAGTTTGCCAGAAGATTAACTAAGGAAAAACCAGCTACCTTGCCTGATTTCTTCCATGAAGCTGGAAAGCATATGAGACTTGAAGACGCTGCTACGGAAAGGCAATCAGGGCAACAAGGTAAGACAGTTCAGGACAAGGTTCCCACTGCGGCTAAGGACGCTCGAAGAAATGAATCTAGAGACAACGCTGGGGGCAGGAAGGTCGAAAAGCGCCAATATCGACCAGGACCAAGATTTGACTCCTACACTCCTTTGAATTAAACAATCGAAAACATCTACCTAGCCACTCAGGGCGAACTCGGATACAAGCGCCCCCCGCACAAGAAAGAGTCAGATAACGCACTCAAGTCCGGAAAGTTCTGTCGCTTCCACGAATCCCACGGACATGACACCAATGAATGCCACCATCTCCGGGACTTGATCGAAGAACACATTAGAAGAAGAAGACTGGAACGCTATGTGAAAGGTCAGAACAGGACTCCAACTCCTGCCAATGAGAACTCAAAGCAACCCCTCCCAGAAGTAGGCGGAGGGAATCGCAACAATCACAACACCAGTGGCTCTAGTCAAGAGAAGATAGTGGTCCTTACCATCTCAGGAGGACCACACATCGCCGACAGAAGTTGGGCAGAGATGGAAAGGTACGACTCGCTTAGAAATGCTGAAGGCTATGTTAACTCCATTACGGAGGAACGCCACCCGAAACGAAAAGAAAACGATGACATTGTATTCAGTAGGCGTGATTTGGAAGGAAGGCAGTACCCATATATGGATCCCATGGTCATCTCTGCCTGGTTCGGTCCAGCTAAAGTTTTTTGGATTCTAATAGACACGGGAAGCTCCGTAAACATCCTATTCAAGCATGCTTTCGACAAAATGAAGTTATCAATGAAGGATGTGTCTCCCTGCGATAAACAACTGCACGGTTTCACTGGAGATGCAAAAATGCCCCTCGGGCAACTTGACCTCTTCGTCGAAATAGGAAGTCATCCCCGCTCCGTGGTGCGAAAACAAACGTTCATACTAATAGAAAACCACTCGGCTTACAATGCCTTCTTGGGAAGACCAGCCTTGTCTGACTTCCAAATTGTCCTAGCCCCCTGGTGCCTGAAGATGAAATTTCCAACGGACAACGGAGTAGGAGAAGTAGAAGGAGATCAAGACGCTGCCCGAGACTGCTATGTAACTGAGCTTCGCAACAACCGCAGAAAGAATAAAGGAAAAGATGCAGAGACTACTCTCTGCATGAAAAGCTTGGAGGTATAGCAACTAAAGAAAGCCCCTCCTCTTCGATACACAAGCGATCCCTTCAATGAACTAGACCCCAGGGATAAAGAGGAGGAGGCTACCGCCGAGCCTGCAGAGGCTATGGAATTCGTATCTGTAGATAAGCATGATTCAAGTAGACTATTAAAAATCGGATCTCAGCTGAAAACGGAATTGAAAGATCAACTCATTGACTTTCTCCGCCACAACTTAGATGTATTTGCGTGGACCCATGCAGATATGACAGGAATCTCCCCAGACATAGCATGCCACATGTTGAACATCGATCCCACCAAGGTACAAGTAAAGCAGAAAAAGAGGAGCATGGGGGCAGAGCGATCAGCAGCCCTTGATGAGGAAGTAAAGAATCTACTTGCTAATGGCTTCATACGGGAAGCCATCTACCCAGAATGGATCGCTAACCCAGTGCTAGTAAGAAAGGCTAATGGAAAGTGGCGAACATGTATTGACTTCTCCAATCTGAATGACGCTTGCCCGAAAGATTGCTTCCCACTTCCCCGAATTGACCAACTTGTAGACAGCACAGCCGGACACGAACTCCTATCTTTTATGGATGCATACTCCGGATATAACCAGATTCCCATGCACGCTCCCGATCAAGACCACACTAGCTTCATCACTGACCGCGGATTATATTGTTACAAAGTCATGCCTTTTGGACTCAAAAATGCTGGAGCTACCTATCAGCGCCTCGTCAACAAGATGTTCGCAGAACTAATAGGACGAACTATGGAAGTGTATGTGGATGACATGTTGGTAAAGTCCAGGAAAGCCGATGACCATGTAAGCCATCTGGACGAGATGTTTCAGGTACTTCGCCGATACGGAATGAAGCTGAATCCTTTAAAGTGCTCCTTCGGAGTATCATCGGGAAAATTCTTAGGATTTATCGTCTACGCCAGAGGAATCGAGGCAAACCCTGAACAAATCCGGGCTCTGAAAGAAATAAGGATACCTTCCACTCGAAAAGAAATGCAGAGCCTAAACGGAAAGGTGGCCGCCCTAAGCAGATTCATTTCCAAGGCAACTGACAAGTGTGTCCCTTTCTTCGAAGCTCTTAAGAAAGACAAAGGGAAGTTCGAGTGGACCGATGAATGCTTAAAAGCCTTCCTCAACCTAATCGGACACCTTCAGAGACCACCAGTACTCTCAACTCCAAATGAAGGCGAAGTGTTATACCTATACCTCGCTGTATCATCTCATGCTCTAAGCGCCGCCTTGGTAAGAGAAGAAGACCGCACACAGCGCCCGGTTTACTTTGTAAGTAAGAGATTTACAGGGGCCGAGGCCAGATATCCTAAGCTTGAGAAATTGGCATATTGTCTATTGATCGCGTCACGAAAACTGCGACACTACTTCCAGTCTCACTCCATCAGGGTTCTAACCGATCAACCGCTAAGACAAGTGCTCCAACGTCCTGACACCTCTGGGCGACTCCTCAAGTGGTGCATCGAACTAAGTCAGTATGATATCACCTACCATCCTCGCACCGCTATCAAAGGACAAGCCATGGCCGATTTCATTGCCGAATTCACTACCAACGAAGGCAAGGAACAATCCGAAGTAGCAAAAAACATCAAGTGGAACCTCTTTTTAGACGGAGCATCGAACGAACAAGGCTCGGGGGCAGGTATTGTGATCATCACCCCCAGGGGAAGAAAGTTGTACTATGCATTAAGATTGGAGTTCACGGCCACTAACAACGATGCTGAATATGAAGCAGTAATAACGGGATTGGAACTTGCCCTAGAAATTGGAATCAATTCCTTATGTCTTCATAGTGATTCTCAGCTTATCGTAAACCAGGTACTAGGAGAATTCCAGACTCGAGGAGAACGACTCACAGCATACCTAAAGAAAACCAAACTGCTGCTCGATCAATTGGACCACTATCTAATCAAACACATTCCTCGAGAAGAAAACCAAGAGGCAGATGAACTTGCAAAGCAAGCTAGTATGAAGAATAGCACCATCTCCGGAGCACTAGCCATCTCAAGGCAGCTAGCCCCAAGTTTCGAACAAGTGAACCTGATAACTGCAATCGAAGAAGGAACCTGGATGACTCCTATCTGGAAATATTTTCAAGATGGCACACTACCCGACGGGCGTGACGAAACCAAGAGGATCTTGAGGAAAGTTCCCCACTACACAATACAAGAAGGCATCCTCTATCGGCGTGGCTTCTCTAGCCCCTTGTTAAGATGCGTCGCCGGAAGGGAAGCCAAGGAGATCTTATCAAACATCCATCAGGGAGGATGCGGAGATCACACTGGAGGGCAGACTTTGGCAAGGAACATACTCCGATATGGATATTACTGGCCCACACTAAACAAAGATGCCCTAGACTTCGTCAAGAAATGCGACAGATGTCAGAAGTTCGCCAAGATTCCTCGACTGCCCACAAACAAAATTACTCAAATGACCAGCCCTTGGCCCTTTGCTGTATGGGGAATTGACTTAATTGGCGAACTGCCAACGGGCCGAGGCGGAGCCAAGTATGCTATAGTGGCAGTCGATTATTTCACCAAATGGGTGGAAGCGGAACCTCTAAATAAAATATCTTCAGCAAAAGTTATTAACTTCTTGATCAAAAACATTCTGTGCAGGTATGGAGTCCCACTCAAGATCGTATCAGACAACGGACTCCAATTTGACAGCGAAGAATTTGCCGACTGGTGCCAAGAGCATTGAATTCATAAAAGCTTCTAATCAGTAGCTTACCCTCAGGCAAACGGACAAGTTGAAGCTGTCAACAAAATTCTCAAAACCCTAATCAAGAAGAAGCTTGAAAAGTCAAAAGGCGCTTGGGTGGACGAACTTCCTACGGCGTTATGGGCAAACCGCACATCTTTCAGAACATCAACGGGACATACTCCTTTCTCTTTGGCATATGGATCGGAGGCAATGCTCCCAGTTGAGACTATTGTACCTTCCAACCGTAGGATCCACTACAACCCAGAAGAAAACGAAGAACTCCTCATCATGTCTTTGGATCTGATTGAGGAAAGGAGAAACGATGCAGCACTCAAAGCAGCAGCTCACAAACAAAAAGTGGCAGCACTATACAATTCCAAAGTCAAGCATCGCAGCTTACAAGAAGGAGATCTTGTCCTCAGGCGAATCTTTCCGCGCCCCGGGGCACTGGACCCCATATGGGACGGACCATATGTAATTCATAAAGACCTCCACAACGGAGCTTACATTTTGTCAACAGTGGACGGAGAGGTGTTCCAGAGGGCATGGAACATCCGACACCTCCGTCGATACTTTTCTTAACTTGTACTGCCCATATGAAGTGAATTAACAAAGAGAATCAGTGGACGTAGGCATTTTCGTGCCGAACCACTTTAAAAAATCTTGTCTCTTTTTAACTTGTTCCTTTATGTCTTGGCTGCTTGTTAAGTTTTATCCCTTTCTGTTGAACAAAATCCTATGCCATCTCCACTCAAGACGCACCACGGCCTCATCTGGACTAGGCCTAACAGGTACGCTACGATTCTATGCACTCGCCAATGAGACACTTTTGCTCCAGCATCCCTCTGCTGCGGGTTAACTCATTGCGCGCCTGCCCTCAAAGCCAACTGTAATGAGCCGATTATATGTCATCATAAAGGCCGACTATAGCCGATGGCAGATCATTACGGCGTTCGGCTCGCCGGCAACTGTGAACCTACTTTAAGCCCCAACATAAGGTGTGGCCAGCCAGGGGTAGTTCACGGCCAACGACACCCACGCTAGCCGGCCACGGTAAATCGAATAATACCCACGATTACGGACCATAATGGTTCGGGTAGTTACCGTGCGCGATCTCGGCTCCGATGTGTCTTAAGTGCGGCTGTGGTAAAAAAGAAAACTCCCCGCGGAGGCGTAAGATGGGTGACAAATGTCTCCAAGACCCACAGCTAGGGAAAGTGACTACAAAACCCGTTTGCCACGAACTTAAGCACATCGACGGCCTTCCGTGACTGGAAGTTTTACTTTTACTATATTTCCATTTCATTTAAATACTTTTCTCCTATCCTGTATAACAAACTCTAAAGTACAGGAAACCAAATAGGAAGCATTCACTCATGAGAATCTAAGCCTGCGTATTGGGTGGCAGGATACTCAGCTATATCCGTGAACAGTTACACATGACACTCAAAGCTACCGCTTACGAATAAAACATGAAGGGCGGTACTCTCTTTTCTTGTACATAAATACGTAACTATAGCTTGTTCGTACAATAACATTGCAACACATGAAATTATATTTCCAGCAAAAACTTAGCATCAAACACAACTAGAATCACAGGCATATACATAGTTATATTTCTCACGCAGCACATCAAGATGACAACAACATTCAAACATAACAAAATCAGCTTATATCATAAAATCACACGAAATTATTCTTTGCAAATAATTTTATTACAGTCGCATATCAAATGACTAACGTAAACAGTGATAAAAATAAACAAAAAGATGGCAGCTGCATCCACACTCCATCATCAACTCCCTCAGTCTACTTAGCCGCAGGATCAGGGCCCCCAGCATGTGGATCTGAAGTCCCACCTGTCCAGATCAGAAGAGGAATTCATTAAACGAACGATCAAGTTATGGAAACACGGAAAGAAAAGAAAGGGAAAAGAATAACTCGCCAGCATCCGCCGCCTGATCCTCATCATCCAACTGCACGCCCGCTTCCTCTGCAGCAAGCAGCCGCATCCCCTCCTTCACCGCCGCTTGCTCCTCCTTTGAGAACTGAGCAGTAACCGCATCCAAATTGAAAGCCTCTCCGCCTTCCTTACCCGCGTTCACCCTGGCCTCCTCTAAAGCCTGGAGATACACCTTGGCCATGACCCAAGGGTAATCGTCCATCCAAGACAAGCCGCCCTCCTTCCAAGTGTGGAAGTACATGTCCTGCAGCATCTCATCCATCATCCCCTCATTCTCCTCAAACTCCCTCACCCGGGCCTCAGAAGCTTGCAACTTGGCGACGGCGACGTCCCTCTCTGATTGGTATCTTAAGCAGTCAGCCTGGAGCGACCTCCTCATTTCCTCCTCCTTTAACTTGAGGGACCTCCTCATCTCCTCCATCTCCTCCTTCAACTCGGCCTGAGCCATCTCCGCAGCCTCGAGCCTCCCTGACAACTCCTCTACCCGCTCGAGATCTGCATTTCGAACCTCATCCACCGTCGTAATAGCCATGTTAATCCGTTCCTTGCAGGCGACCTCCATCTTCCGTAGTTCCGCCCTACTGGCCTTCTCCATGGTCTCTTTCAGCCGCTGAGAGGCTTCCTCATGCTGGGAGATCTGGATGGCTTGGTCGGCGAGCTGCTTGGCCTGATCGGCAACCTTTAACCTCAACCGAATGTTAGCACTCCCGATCTCTTCCCCGGCCTTGACCAATTTAGCATGATGCTCCATTAACTTCTTGGTCTCTGCGGCCACCCGATCGATATTAGCCTTGGCCTCGTCCCCCATGGTG
Source organism: Allium cepa (assembly GCA_030765085.1). NCBI lineage: Eukaryota > Viridiplantae > Streptophyta > Magnoliopsida > Asparagales > Amaryllidaceae > Allium > Allium cepa. The sequence goes on along the minus strand of CM060943.1, from coordinate 25,706,311 downwards.
ACTACCCGTGTAGTAAGTAAATCAAGATCTAAAGACTTGGCCTCGTCCAGCACTCTTACCATGGGGTTGCGAGGAAGGAGGTGCTCGCCCGTGGCCTCATCAAATGAAATGTCCTGAAAGCTTGGATCTAAATCGGGGTGACCGGCAAAAGGGTCACGAGGCACGGGGCGAGGCGCATCAGGACGCCTTATACGGATAATAGTAGGACTCTTGAAAGGAGGAGGAGGGGGACCAGACTCCGTGCTCTCCTCCGTAGTATCACGAGGAGGCTGAGTAGGAAGCTGCGAAGCAGGGGAAGACTCAAATAAGGAACGGCTCCGCTTCTTTTTCCGAATGCCCTCTTCAATGACCCCAAGAAGAGGGCGATAACTGACTACATCCCCAGTGCGACCAGTAGAGGATTTCGCAGAAGCTCTCCTCGACTTAAATTGTTCAAGGCGGTGTCGAACGTCCGACGTTTTAGCCACCTGGCTTGCCCCTGGAATAAAGAATGAGTGTTACGAACATACAATAATCCACAGTTCAAAAAATGTGCTAAGTTAAAAAGAAAGAAAAGTGAGAAGACACATCTATTATACAAACCCGGCGGAGGAGTGGGATACTGCAATAAGTCCTGGATCTCATTCCAGGACGGAAGTGAACCGTAAAAAATTTCTAAGTCCCTATCGAAAATGGAATCGGCAGAAGACAAAAGTTCACCTTGCATCGCCGGAATCACCCTAGCCGAGGAACCCTTAGAGGATGGATCAGCGCCAGCTACAGCTTTGCCGGTTTCCTTTGCCTTCTCCGTTTCCGACTCTCCCTCCGACTCCCCGAAGGCCCGACGGAGAGCCTCATCCAGTTCGAGGTCTTGCTCAGAGGTTAGGGCAACAACACCACTACCACCTTGACCGTCGCCATCTCCTCCACCCTCCGACCCTTCTCCAACTTCGCCTCCTTCCTCCTCTTCTACACCTTCCTCCTCCGGGACAGTCGGGCAAGTACTTGGAGAAGGGCCATCAGACTTCTTCAGTTTCTTCCCCCCGACAACGGGACGCTCTGCAAAAGGCTCCCTCTTACCGCTCTTTACCGTAGCCCCCTCCTTAGCTTTAGAAGCCCTCTCCTCGGCCGTATCCCTTTGCTTAACCACGGACTGGTGCGGTAAGATCAAATTATACTCCAAGAGGGTTGCGTTCCTGATCAAGAAAGAGGCCGACCGGTCCCGTGCCGGAATAGCCTTTAGTTCAGCAGCCATTCGCACTAAGGAATCGTCCTCCACAACTGCAATACCACCTGTCGCTAGCCAGAAATAGAAGCATGTCAGAAAAAACACTACAGTCAGAACATGGAAAATATAAATGAAATCCATCTTACAGCCGGAAGTGAAAAGGCGGAAAGAAACAGCATCGTCCTTGATGAAGAACCACTCTTTCTTGAACATGGTAAACTTGGAATATAAGTCTAGGACTGTTTTGAAGGGCACGGCCGCCTCCAGAGTAATATACGGAGACCCCTTCTTATAGCCTCTCAGGTTGTACAAGTATCGAATTTCCTGGTTAGAAGGAGGACGCCCGTACCTCCTCTGGAAGATAACAAAGAGGCTCACCAGGATGGCATAAGAGTTAGGCTGAAGCTGGAAGGGAGCCACCTTCAAATATGTGGTGAAGCTTACTATCCAAGCGTTGATAGGAGGGATAGCACCGCACATGCAATGGTATCTGCTATAAGCAAAGTAGCCTTCGGGAGGATTATATGGCATCACTCCATCTCCCGGCAGCAGCATAAGAGCCCTATCTATCCCGAAGGAACGAGATATGACGTCGAGTTGCTCCTCCTTTAGGGAGCTAGGAAAGCAATCAGGGGGGGAGATCAGAAGCTCCTGTGGACCGTATCCATCAACTAATGACCTCGGGACAGGTCGATGTTGCGCCGGCCCTGACTGGACTGGGGGCACGGAGGAAGAAGACTCTCCTGTGCCTTTAGACTTCTTTCTGTCCGATCGTGTTTCCGCTTTGCGAGACATTTCCTGTAGCACAAGGAAAACACGGTGTTAGAATAAGAAGTATAGAAACATAAACAAGCAAGTATATAAGGCAAGAGTGTAAAAAAGTCTAAGATTCCGCTCAAGGTTCAAGTATGAAGTCTCATTCGGCACTAGAGTCATAAGTCCATTCGGCACTAAAAGAACATCCGGCATGCATATCATTCGGCACTTAGGCCTAAGCCTTGTTCGGTACAACAATACCCTTCGAGTGCATTCGGCAAATAAGTTCATCCGGTAAAAAAAAAAAAAACCATTCGGCAAAAGGATACATACCTGGTTCGGTATAAGCTTGGTTCGGCAGAAGGTTCGCTCGGCTAAGAATTGATTCGGTTCTCTTTGGTTCGGTAAGGGAAAACTAAGGGGGTGTAGCCTCTATATATAGGCGAACTCAGAACCACCGAACCAAACGAGTCGTCCCACCGGACCAATAGTACCGGACCAACCAGAAGCCGAACGAGAATAGCCGGACCAACCAAAAACCGAATGAAACTCTCTCTCTACCAACCAAAACCAGGAACTATGGGCATGCAGGGCGCCTCGCTCAGATAAGTACCGAACTCCAAAACTTACTAATAAAATAAGGATTATGACAACGATGAATGAGTCGTAAATCTCTCACTACATGGATTCATTATTTACACATGTACGCGACCACGAACGGTCCACAGGCACGCTCTGAATGGCTATTGACCCTATCGTCGTGAGAATTTACACTTTGACATCCCTTTTTAAGCTCATCGGTTAAACGTATATTTGATCCTGATAATTAGGAAATGGCTAAGCTACTTACACATGTACGGGGTCAAGAGCAACCCTTAGGCATGCTTTGGGCTGGCGATAAACCAAACGATCCAGGGGCCCAATCTACTGCGAACCTGGCACCGATGATGCTAAGCCCCTAAGCCCCCTCGGGGCTCACTCTCTCGTCCCGAACGACACAGTTCACTTCATCTCGAATATTTCGATCGCGAACGGTCGTTATTTGAAACCACACTAAAACTATAAATTCCCTTGCAGGACATCAACGGAACACGAACATCCAGCCCATGGCGTTACAAAGCAAGTCTTCCTACCACGGAGAAAACAAAGCGCGACACATGCAAGCACGTGCCCTACTTCGGGGGGCAAATGTTGGGCGAATTCTCACCCAGAAGATCTCGAGACTAAGAAGTCACAGTTTTACCCGGGCTCGCAACCTCCACTTCGTTCGACAGCCAAGAAACTCAAAAACCAACCTAGAAATCCATCCAATATTCTCAGTGTAGAAGCTCATTTGGCCCCATGCAAATTTGGCTCCAGGCCTCATTCGGCCCATGCTCATCCGGCTCCAAGCCTCATTCGGCCCATGCTCATCCGGCCCCAAGCCTCATTCGGCCCAAGCCCTCAAATACCGAATCACCACTCCATCTCCACTACCGAACCACCACTCTAACGCCCTACCGGACCAACCAACGACCGAACCAAGGCCATCACCGGGCCAACGCTCCTCCCCTACACGACCGGACCAGACAAGCACAGGATCAGACCATGCCGAATGGAGCACCATCCCACTCCATCACCGGTCCAACACTACCCATTCAAAAACGAATGAGCCTCGCCGAACCAAACAGTTGCCAGTCCAGATCGCCTCAGCCCGGGCCCACCAGCAGCTATATACCTCCAAGACCCCTGCCCCCTACCTCACTCTATAAATAGAGGGGCAGGGGTACAACAATGGCAGACAAGTTTGAGAGCTCAAGCAAGGAAGGAACTTTCAAACTACTTTCATATACTTGTATACGAAGCATTGTACTTGTAATCTGAAAGAAAGAAGATAATAACATATAAAGTGGACGTAGGCACATTCTGGCCGAACCACTATAAATCTGTGTGTCTTTTACATTTCAGCCCCTACTTCTTTCATATTTACATACTCATCTAAAATCATTAAAAATCACATATAATCAACTAAATAATACGACTTGGAGGTGTTTGTCCATTTTTTGTGCAAACACCAGGGACGGCTGAAAGCCGTCATAGCTGTAGAACTCACAGATACCTTCGTTTTGACTGGTTATGGCTCCCGTAACTCTAAACGAGCCAAGAGTTATGGCCCTCCGAAGAATCGATATCCACAGGGTGCAACATCAACGGTGCAAGGTGCAACATCCGTCCAAAATGATTAAACAGTGCCGTACGACCTTTAGAAATGAGTGCACGGAAAAAATCCACGTGACGAAGAAACGAAGGGTAAAATACTTCCTTGACCCGATTGAGGTTCGGATAGGATTTTTTGGGTATGAAACTAACCAATGACGGCTGAAAGACATCATAGCTGTAGAACTCACATATACCTTCGTTTTGACTAGTTATGGCTCCCGTAACTCTAAACGCGCCAAGAGTTATGGCCCTCCGAAGAATCGATATCCATAGGGGGCAACATCTATGGTGCAAGGTGCAACATCCGTCCAAAATGACGAAACAGTGCCGTACGACCTTTAGAAATGAGTGCATGGATTTGAAACATTGCAGTACCATGGTGCACCACTCTCCAGCGATGGTAAATCATAGACCAGCCACGGGGATCCCGTTTTACAGAAAAAATCCATGTGACGAAAAAACGAAGGGTAAAAAACTTCCTTGACCCGATTGAGGTTCGGATAGGATTTTTTGGGTATGAAACTAACCAGTGACGGAAGAAAGCTGTCTTAGCTGTAGAAATCACAGATACCTTCGTTTTGACTGGTTATGGCTCCCGTAACTCTAAACGAGCCAAGAGTTATGGCCCTCCGAAGAATCGATATCCACAGGGTGCAACATCAACGGTGCAAGGTGAAACATCCGTCCAAAATGACGAAACAGTGCCGTACGACCTTTAGAAATGAGTGCATGGATTTGAAACATTGCAGTACCATGGTGCACCACTCTCCGGCGATGGTAAATCATAGACCAGCCACGGGTATCCCGTTTTACAGAAAAAATCCACGTGACGAAAAAACGAAGGGTAAAAAACTTCCTTGACCCGATTGAGGTTCGAATAGGATTTTTTGGGTATGAAACTAACCAGTGACGGCTGAAAGCCGTCATAGCTGTAGAACTCACACATACTTTTGTTTGACTAGTTATGGCTCCCGTAACTCTAAACGAGCCAAGAGTTGTGGCCCTCCGAAGAATCGATATCCACAGGGTGCAACATCTACGGTGCAAGGTGCAACATCCGTCCAAAATGACGAAACAGTGCCGTACGACCTTTAGAAATGAGTGCATGGATTTGAAACATTGCAGTCTATGGTGCACCACTCTCCAGCGATGGTAAATCAAAGACCAGCCACGGGGATCCCTTTTTACAGAAAAAATCCACGTGACGAAAAAACGAAGGGTAAAAAACTTCCTTGACCCGATTGAGGTTCGGATGGGATTTTTTGGGTATGAAACTAACCAGTGACGGCTGAAAGCCATCATAGCTGTAGAACTCACAGATACCTTCGTTTTGACTGGTTATGGCTCTCGTAACTCTAAAGGAGCCAAGAGTTATGGCCCTCCGAAGAATCGATATCCACAGGGTGCAACACCTACGGTGCAAGGTGCAACATCCGTCCAAAATGACGAAACAGTGTCGTACCACCTTTTGAAATGAGTGCATGGATTTGAAACATTGCAGTACCATGGTGCACCACTCTCCAGTGATGGTAAATCATAGACCAGCCACGGGGATCCCGTTTTACAGAAAAAATCCACGTGACGAAAAAACGAAGGGTAAAAAACTTCCTTGACCCGATTGAGGTTCGGATAGGATTTTTTGGGTATGAAACTAACCAGTGACGGAAGAAAGCTGTCTTAGCTGTAGAACTCACAGATACCTTCTTTTTGACTGGTTATGGCTCCCGTAACTCTAAACGAGCCAAGAGTTATGGCCCTCCGAAGAATCGATATCCACAGGGTGCAACATCTACGGTGCAAGGTGTAACATCCGTCCAAAATGACGAAACAGTGCCGTACGACCTTTAGAAATGGGTGCATGGATATGAAACATTGCAGTACCATGGTGCACCACTCTCCAGTGACGGTAAATCATAGACCAGCCACGGGGATCCCGTTTTACAGAAAAAATCCACGTGACGAAAAAACGAAGGGTAAAAAACTTCCTTGACCCGATTGAGGTTCGGATAGGATTTTTTGGGTATTAAACTAACCAGTGACGGCTGAAAGCCGTCATAGCTGTAGAACTCACAGATACCTTCGTTTTGACTAGTTATGGCTCCCGTAACTCTAAACGAGCCAAGAGTTATGGCCCTCCGAAGAATCGATATCCACAGGGTGCAACATCAACGGTGCAAGGTGCAACATCCGTCCAAAATGACGAAACAGTGCCGTACGACCTTTAGAAATGAGTGCATGGATTTGAAACATTGCAGTACCATGGTGCACCACTCTCCGGCGATGGTAAATCATAGACCAGCCACGGAGATCCCGTTTTACAGAAAAAATCCACGTGACGAAAAAACGAAGGGTAAAAAACTTCCTTGACCCGATTGAGGTTCGGATAGGATTTTTTGGGTATGAAACTAACCAGTGACGGCTGAAAGCCATCATAGCTGTAGAACTCACAGATACCTTCGTTTTGACTAGTTATGGCTCCCGTAACTCTAAACGAGCCAAGAGTTATGGCCCTCCGTAGAATCGATATCCACAGGGTGCAACATCTACGTTGCAAGGTGCAACATCCGTCCAAAATGACGAAACAGTGCCGTACGACCTTTAGAAATGAGTGCATGGATTTGAAACATTGTAGTACCATGGTGCACCACTCTCCAGTGATGGTAAATCATAGACAAGTCACGGGGATCCCGTTTTATAGAAAAAATCCACGTGACGAAAAAACGAAGGGTAAAAAACTTCCTTGACCCGATTGAGGTTCGGATAGGATTTTTTGGGTATGAAACTAACCAGTGATGGCTGAAAGCTGTCATAGCTGTAGAACTCACAGATACCCTCGTTTTGACCGGTTATGGCTCCCGTAACTCTAAACGAGCCAAGAGTTATGGCCCTCCGAAGAATCGATATCCACAGGGTGCAACATCTACGGTGCAAGGTGCAACATCCGTCCAAAATGACGAAACAGTGCCGTACGACCTTCAGAAATGAGTGCATGGATTTGAAACATTGCAGTACCATGGTGCACCACTCTCCAGCGATGGTAAATCATAGACCATCTATGGGGATCCCGTTTTACAGAAAAAATCCACGTGACGAAAAAACGAAGGGTAAAAAACTTCATTGACCCGATTGAGGTTCGGATAGGATTTTTTGGGTATGAAACTTACCAGTGATGGCTGAAAGCGGTCATAGCTGTAGAACTCACAGATACCTTCGTTTTGACTGGTTATGGCTCCGGTAACTCTAAACGAGCCAAGAGTTATGGCCCTCCGAAGAATCGATATCCACAGGGTGCAACATCTACGGTGCAAGGTGCAACATCCGTCCAAAATGACGAAACAGTGCCGTACGACCTTTAGAAATGAGTGCATGGATTTGAAACATTGCAGTACCATGGTGCACCACTCTCCAGTGATGGTAAATCATAGACCAGCCACGGGGATCCCGTTTTACAGAAAAAATCCACGTGACCAAAAAACGAAGGGTAAAAAACTTCCATGACCCGATTGAGGTTCAGATAGGATTTTTTGGGTATGAAACCAACCAGTGACGGCTGAAAGCTGTCATAGCTGTAGAACTCACAGATACCTTCGTTTTGACTGGTTATGGCTCCCGTACCTCTAAACGAGCCAAGAGTTATGGCCCTCCGAAGAATCGATATCCACAGGGTGCAACACCTACGGTGCAAGGTGCAACATCCGTCCAAAATGACGAAACAGTGCCGTACGACCTTCTGAAATGAGTGCATGGATTTGAAACATTGCAGTACCATGGTGCACCACTCTCCAGTGATGGTAAATCATAGACCAGCCACGGGGATCCCGTTTTACAGAAAAAATCCATGTGACGAAAAAACGAAGGGTAAAAAACTTCCTTGACCCGATTGAGGTTCGGATAGGATTTTTTGGGTATGAAACTAACCATTGACGGTTGAAAGCCATCGTAGCTGTAGAACTCACAGATACCTTCGTTTTGACTGGTTATGGCTCCCGTAACTCTAAACGAGCCAAGAGTTATGGCCCTCCGAAGAATCGATATCGACAGTGTGCAACACATATGGTGCAAGGTGCAACATCCGTCCAAAGTGACGAAACAGTGTCGTACGACCTTTAGAAATGAGTGAATGGATTTGGAACATTGCAGTACCATGGTGCACCACTCTCCAGCGATGGTAAATCATAGACCAGCCACGAGGATCCCGTTTTACAGGAAAAATCCACGTGACGTAAAAACGAAGGGTAAAAAACTTCCTTGACCCGATTGAGGTTCGGATAGGATTTTTTGGGTATGACACTAACCAGTGACGGCTGAAAGCCATCATAGCTGTAGAACTCACAGATACCTTCGTTTTTACTGGTTATGGCTCCCGTAACTCTAAACGAGCCAAGAGTTATGGCCCTCCGAAGAATCGATATCCACAGGGTGCAATATCAACGGTGCAAGGTGTAACATCCGTCCAAAATGACGAAATAGTGCCGTACGACCTTTAGAAATGAGTGCATGGATTTGAAAAATTGCAGTACCATGGTGTACCACTATCCAGCGATGGTAAATCATAGACCAGCCACAGGGATCCCGTTTTACAGAAAAAAATCCACGTGACGAAAAAACGAAGGGTAAAAAACATCCTTGACCCGATTGAGGTTCGGATAGGATTTTTGGGTAAGAAACTAACCAGTGACGGCTGAAAGCTGTCTTAGCTGTAGAACTCACAGATACCTTCGTTTTGACTGGTTATGGCTCCTGTAACTCTAAACGAGCCAAGAGTTACGGCCCTCCGAAGAATCGATATCCACAGGGTGCAACATCTACGGTGCAAGGTGCAACATCCGTCCAAAATGACGAAACAGTGTCGTACGACCTTTAGAAATGGGTGCATTGATTTGAAACATTGCAGTACCATGGTGCACCACTCTCCAGTGACGGTAAATCATAGACCAGCCACGGGGATCCCGTTTTACAGAAAAAATCCACGTGACTAAAAAACGAAGGGTAAAAAACTTCCTTGACCCGATTGAGGTTCGGATAGGATTTTTTGGGTATGAAACTAACCAGTGACGGCTGAAAGCCGTCATAGATGTAGAACTCACAGATACCTTCGTTTTGACTGGTTATGGCTCCCGTAACTCTAAACGAGCCAAGAGTTATGGCCCTCCGAAGAATCGATATCCACAGGGTGCAACATCTACGGTGCAAGGTGCAACATCCGTCCAAAATGACGAAACAGTGCCGTACGACCTTTAGAAATGAGTGCATGGATTTGAAACATTGCGGTACCATCGTGCACCACTCTCCAGCGATGGTAAATCATAGACCAGCCACGGGGATCCCGTTTTACAGAAAAAATCCACGTGACGAAAAAACGAAGGGTAAAAAACTTCCTTGACCCGATTGAGGTTCGGATAGGATTTTTGGGGTATGAAACTAAGCAGTTACGGCTGAAAGCCGTCATAGCTGTAGAACTCACAAATACCTTCGTTTTGACTAGTTATGGCTCCTGTAACTCTAAACGAGCCAAGAGTTATGGCCCTCCGAAGAATCGATATCCATTGGGTGCAACATCTACGGTGCAAGGTGCAACATCCGTCCAAAATGACGAAACAGTGCCGTACGACCTTCAGAAATGAGTGCATGGATTTGAAACATTGCAGTACCATGGTGCACCACTCTCCAGCGATGGTAAATCATAGACCAGCTATGGGGATCCCGTTTTACAGAAAAAATCCACGTGACGAAAAAACGAAGGGTAAAAAACTTCCTTGACCCGATTGAGGTTCGGATAGGATTTTTTGGGTATGAAACTAACCTGTGACGGCTAAAAGCCGTCGTAGCTGTAGAACTCACAGATACCTTCGTTTTGACTGGTTATGGCTCCCGTAACTCTAAACGAGCCAAGAGTTATGGCCCTCCGAAGAATCGATATAGACAGGGTGCAACACCTACGGTGCAAGGTGCAACATCCGTCCAAAATGATGAAACAGTGCCGTACGAACTTTTGAAACGAGTGCATGGATTTGAAACATTGCAGTACCATGGTGCACCACTCTCCAGTGATGGTAAATCATAGACCAGCCACGGGGATCCCGTTTTACAGAAAAAATCCACGTGACCAAAAAACGAAGGGTAAAAAACTTCCATGACTCGATTGAGGTTCAGATAGGATTTTTTGGGTATGAAACTAACCAGTGACGGCTGAAAGCCATCATTGTTGTAGAACTCACAGGTACCTTCATTTTGACTGGTTATGGCTCCCGTAACTCTAAACGAGCCAAGAGTTATGGCCCTCCGAAGAATCGATATCCACAGGGTGCAACACCTACGGTGCAAGGTGCAACCTCCGTCCAAAATGACGAAACAGTGCCGTACGACCTTTTGAAATGAGTGCATGGATTTGAAACATTGCAGTACCATGGTGCACCACTCTCCAGGGATGGTAAATCATAGACCAGCCACGGGGATCCCGTTTTACAGAAAAAATCCACGTGACTAAAAAACGAAGGGTAAAAAACTTTCTTGACCCGACTGAGGTTCGGATAGGATTTTTTGGGTATGAACTAACCAGTGACGGCGGAAAGCCGTCATAGGTGTAGAACTCACAGATACCTTCATTTTAACTGGTTATGGCTCCCGTAACTCTAAACGAGCCAAGAGTTATGGCCCTCCGATGAATCGATATCCACAGGGTGCAACACCTACGGTGCAAGGTGCAACATCCGTCCAAAGTGACGAAACAGTGTCGTACGACCTTTAGAAATGAGTGCATGGATTTGGAACATTGCAGTACCATGGTGCACCACTCTCCAGCGATGGTAAATCATAGACCAGCCACGGGGATCTCGTTTTACAGAAAAAATCCACGTGACGAAAAAACGAAGGGTAAGAAACTTCCTTGACCCGATTGAGGTTCGGATAGGATTTTTTGGGTATGAAACTAACCAGTGACGGCTGAAAGCGGTCATAGCTGTAGAACTCACAGATACCTTCATTTTGACTGGTTATGGCTCCCGTAAATCTAAACGAGCCAAGAGTTATGGCCCTCCGAAGAATCGATATCCACAGGGTGCAACATCTACGGTGCAAGGTGCAACATCCGTCCAAAATGACGAAACAGTGCCGTACGACGTTTAGAAATGAGTGCATGGATTTGAAACATTGCAGTACCATGGTGCACCACTCTCCAGCGATGGTAAATCATAGACCAGCCACGGGGATCCCGTTTTACAGAAAAAATCCACGTGACGAAAAAACGAAGGGTAAAAAACTTCCTTGACCCGATTGAGGTTCGGATAGGATTTTTTGGGTATGAAACTTACCAGTGATGGCTGAAAGCTGTCATAGCTGTAGAACTCACAGATACCTTCGTTTTGACTGGTTATGGCTCCCGTAACACTAAACGAGCCAAGAGTTATGGCCCTCCGAAGAATCGATATCCACAGGGTGCAACATCTACGGTGCAAGGTGCAACATCCGTCCAAAATGACGAAACAGTGCCGTACGACCTTTAGAAATGAGTGCATGGATTTGAAACATTGCAGTACCATGGTGAACCACTCCCCAGCGATGGTAAATCATAGACCAGCCACGGGGATCCCGTTTTACAGAAAAAATCCACGTGACGAAAAAACGAAGGGTAAAAAACTTCCTTGACCCGATTGAGGTTCGGATAGGATTTTTTGGGTATGAAACTAACCAGTGTTGGCTGAAAGCTGTCATAGCTGTAGAACTCACAGATACCCTCGTTTTGACTGGTTATGGCTCCCGTAACACTAAACGAGCCAAGAGTTATGGCCCTCCGAAGAATCGATATCCACAGGGTGCAACATCTACGGTGCAAGGTGCAACATCCGTCAAAAATGACGAAACAGTGCCGTACGACCTTTAGAAATGGGTGCATGGATTTGAAACATTGCAGTACCATGGTGAACCACTCTCCAGCGATGGTAAATCATAGACCAGCCACGGGGATCCCGTTTTACAGAAAAAATCCACGTGACGAAAAAATGAAGGGTAAAAAACTTCCTTGACCCGATTGAGGTTCGTATAGGATTTTTTGGGTATGAAACTAACCAGTGACGGCTGAAGACTGTCATATCTGTAGAACTCACAGATACCTTCATTTTGACTGGTTATGGCTCCCATAACTCTAAACGAGCCAAGAGTTATGGCCCTCCGAATAATCGATATCCACAGGATGCAACATCTACGGTGCAAGGTGCAACATCCGTCCAAAATGACGAAACAGTGCCGTACGACCTTTAGAAATGAGTGCATGGATTTGAAACATTGCAGTACCATGGTGCACCACTCTCCAGCGATGGTAAATCATAGACCAGCCACGGGTATCCCGTTTTACAGAAAAAATCCACGTGATGAAAAAACGAAGGGTAAAAAACTTCCTTGACCCGATTGAGGTTCGGATAGGATTTTTGGGTACGAAACTAACCAGTGACGGCTGAAAGCTGTCATAGCTGTAGAACTCACAGATACCTTCGTTTTGACTGGTTATGGCTCCCGTAACTCTAAACGAGCCAAGAGTTATGGCCCTCCGAATAATCGATATCCACAGGGTGCAACATCTACGGTGCAAGGTGCAACATCCGTCCAAAATGACAAAACAGTGTCGTACGACCTTTAGAAATGAGTGCATAGATTTGAAACATTGCAGTACCATGGTGTACCACTCTGCAGCGATGGTAAATCATAGACCAACCACGGGGATCCCGTTTTACAGAAAAAAATCCACGTGACGAAAAAACGAAGGGTAAAAAACATCCTTGACCCGATTGAGGTTCGGATAGGATTTTTGGGTACGAAACTAACCATTGACGGCTGAAAGCTGTCATAGCTGTAGAACTCACAGATACTTTCGTTTTGACTGGTTATGGCTCCCGTAACTCTAAACGAGCCAAGAGTTATGGCCCTCCGAAGAATCGATATCCACAGGGTGCAACATCTACGGTGCAAGGTGCAACATCCGTCCAAAATGACGAAACGGTGCCGTACGACCTTTAGAAATGAGTGCATGGATTTGAAACATTGCAGTACCATGGTGCACCACTCTCTAGCGATGGTAAATCATAGACCAGCCATGGGGATCCTGTTTTACAGAAAAAATCCAGGTGACGAAAAAACGAAGGATAAAAAACTTCCTTGACCCGATTGAGGTTCGGATAGGATTTTTTGGGTATGAAACTAACCAGTGACGGCTGAAAGCGGTCATAGCTGTAGAACTCACAGATACCTTCATTTTGACTGGTTATGGCTCCGGTAAGTCTAAACGAGCCAAGAGTTATGGCCCTCCGAAGAATCGATATCCACAAGGTGCAACATCTACGGTGCAAGGTGCAACATCCGTCCAAAATGACGAAACAGTGCCGTACGACCTTTAGAAATGAGTGCATGGATTTGAAACATTGCAGTACCATGGTGCACCACTCTCTAGCGATGGTAAATCATAGACCAGCCACGGGGATCCCGTTTTACAGAAAAAATCCACGTGACGAAAAAACGAAGGGTAAAAAACTTCCTTGACCCGATTGAGGTTCGGATAGGATTTTTTGGGTATGAAACTTACCAGTGATGGCTGAAAGCTGTCATAGCTGTAGAACTCACAGATACCTTCGTTTTGACTGGTTATGGCTCCCGTAACTTTAAACGAGCCAAGAGTTATGGCCCTCCGAAGAATCGATATCCACAGGGTGCAACATCTACGGTGCAAGGTGCAACATCCGTCCAAAATGACGAAACAGTGCCGTACGACCTTTAGAAATGAGTGCATGGATTTGAAACATTGCAGTACCATGGTGAACCACTCCCCAGCGATGGTAAATCATAGACCAGCCACGGGGATCCCGTTTTACAGAAAAAATCCACGTGACGAAAAAACGAAGGGTAAAAAACTTCCGTGACCCGATTGAGGTTCGGATAGGATTTTTTGGGTATGAAACTAACCAGTGATGGCTGAAGGCTATCATAGCTGTAGAACTCACAGATACCCTCGTTTTGACTGGTTATGGATCCCGTAACACTAAACGAGCCAAGAGTTATGGCCCTCCGAAGAATCGATATCCACAGGGTGCAACATCTACGGTGCAAGGTGCAACATCCGTCCAAAATGACGAAACAGTGTCGTACGACCTTTAGAAATGAGTGCATGGATTTGAAACATTGCAGTACCATGGTGCACCACTCTCCAGCGATGACAAATCATAGACTAGCCACGGGGATCCCGTTTTACAGAAAAAATCCACGTGACGAAAAAACGAAGGGTAAAAAACTTCCATGGCCCGATTGAGGTTCGGATAGGATTTTTGGGTTTGAAACTAACCAGTGACGGCTGAAAGCCGTCATAGCTGTAGAACTCACAGATACCTTCGTTTTGACTGGTTATAGCTCCCGTAACTCTAAACGAGCCAAGAGTTATGGCCCTCCGAAGAATCGATATCCACAAGGTGCAACATCTACGGTGCAAGGTGCAACATCCGTTCAAAATGACGAAACAGTGCCGTACGACCTTTAGAAATGAGTGCATGGATTTGAAACATTGCAGTACCATGGTGCACCACTCTCTTGCGATGGTAAATCATAGACCAGCCACGGCGATCCCGTTTTACAGAAAAAATCCACGTGACGAAAAAACGAAGGGTAAAAAACTTCCTTGACCCGATTGAGGTTCGGATAGGATTTTTGGGTACGAAACTAACCAGTGACGGCTGAAAGCTATCATAGCTGTAGAACTTACAGATACCTTCGTTTTGACTAGTTATGGCTCCCGTAACTCTAAACGAGCCAAGAGTTATGGCCCTCCAAAGAATCGATATCCACAGGGTGCAACATCTACGGAGCAAGGTGTAACATCGGTCCAAAATGACGAAACAGTGTTGTATGACCTTTAGAAATGAGTGCATGGATTTGAAACATTGCAGTACCATGGTGCACCACTCTCCAGCGATTGTAAATCATAGACCAACCACGGCGATCCCGTTTTACAGAAAAAATCCACGTGACGTAAAAACGAAGGGTAAAAAACTTCCTTGACCCGATTGAGGTTCGGATAGGATTTTTTGGGTATGAAACTAACCAATGACGGCTGAAAACTGTCATATCTGTAGAACGCACAGATACCTTCGTTTTGACTGGTTATGGCTTCCGTAACTCTAAACGAGCCAAGAGTTATGGCCCTCCGAAGAATCGATATCCACAGGGTGCAGCATCTGCGGTGCAAGGTGCAACATCCGTCCAAAATGACGAAACAGTGCCGTATGACCTTTAGAAATGAGTGCATGGATTTGAAACATTGCAGTACCATGGTGCACCACTCTCCAGCGATGGTAAATCATAGACCAGCCACGGGGATCCCGTTTTACAGAAAAAATCCACGTGACGAAAAAACGAAGGGTAAAAAACTTCCTTGACCCGATTGAGGTTCGGATAGCATTTTTGGGTACGAAACTAACCAGTGACGGCTGAAAGTTGTCATAGCTGTAGAACTCACAGATACCTTCGTTTTGATTGGTTATGGCTCCCGTAAATCTATACGAGCCAAGAGTTATTGCCCTCCGAAGAATCGATATCCACAGGGTGCAACATCTACGGTGCAAGGTGCAACATCCGTCCAAAATGTTGAAACAGTGTCGTACGACCTTTAGAAATGAGTGCATGGATTTGAAACATTGCAGTACCATGGTGTACCACTCTCCAGCGATCGTAAATCATAGACCAGCCACGGGGATCCCGTTTTACAGAAAAAAATCCACGTGACGAAAAAACGAAGGGTAAAAAACATCCTTGACCCGATTGAGGTTCAGATAGGATTTTTGGGTACGAAACTAACCAGTGACGGCTGAAAGCTGTCATAGCTGTAGAACTCACAGATACCTTCGTTTTGACTGGTTATGGCTCCCGTAACTCTAAACGAGCCAAGAGTTATGGCCCTCCGAAGAATCGATATCCACAGGGTGCAACATCTACGGTGCAAGGTGCAACATCCTTCTAAAATGACGAAACAGTGCCGTACGACCTTTAGAAATGAGTGCATGGTTTTGAAACATTGCAGTACCATGGTGCACCACTCTCCAGCGATGGTAAATCATAGACCAGCCACGGGGATCCCGTTTTACAGAAAAAATCCACGTGACGAAAAAACGAAGGGTAAAAAACTTCCTTGACCCGATTGAGGTTCGGATAGGATTTTTTGGGTACGAAACTAACCAGTGACGGCTGAAAGCCGTCTTAGCTGTAGAACTCACAGATACCTTCGTTTTGACTGGCTATGGCTCCCGTAACTCTAAACGAGCAAAGAGTTACGGCCCTCTGAAGAATCGATATCGACAGGGTGCAACACCTACGGTGCAAGGTGCAACATCCGTCCAAAATGACGAAACAGTGCCGTACGACCTTTTGAAATGAGTGCATCGATTCGAAACATTGCAGTACCATGGTGCACCACTCTCCAGCGATGGTAAATCATAGACCAGCCATGGGGATCCCGTTTTACAGAAAAAATCCACGTGACCAAAAAACGAAGGGTAAAAAACTTCCATGACCCGATTGAGGTTCGGATAGGATTTTTGGGTATGAAACTAACCAGTGACGGCTGAAAGCTGTCTTAGCTGTAGAACTCACAGATACCTTCGTTTTGACTGGTTATGGCTTCCGTAAATCTATACGAGCCAAGAGTTATGGCCCTCCGAAGAATCGATATCCACAGGGTGCAACATCTACGGTGCAAGGTGCAACATCCGTCCAAAACGACGAAACAGTGCCGTACGACCTTTAGAAAAGAGTTCATGGATTTGAAACATTGCAGTACCATGGTGCACCACTCTCCAGCGATGGTAAATCATAGACCAGCCACGGGGATCCCGTTTTACAGAAAATTCCACGTGACGAAAAAACGAAGGGTAAAAGCTTCCTTGACCCGATTGAGGTTCGGATAGGATTTTTTGGGTATGAAACTAACCAGTGACGGCTGAAAGCGGTCATAGCTGTAGAACTCACAGATACCTTCGTTTTGACTAGTTATGGCTCCCGTAACTCTAAACGAGCCAAGAGTTATGGCCCTCCGAAGAATCGATATCCATAGGGTGCAACATCTACGGTGCAAGGTGCAACATCCGTCCAAAATGACGAAACAGTGCCGTACGACCTTTAGAAATGAGTGCATGGATTTGAAACATTGCAGTACCATGGTGCACCACTCTCTAGCGATGGTAAATCATAGACCAACCACGGGGATCCCGTTTTACAAAAAAATCCACGTGACGAAAAAACGAAGAGTAAAAAACTTCGTTGACCCGATTGAGGTACGGATAGGATATTTTGGGTATGAAACTAACCAGTGACGGCTGAAAGCGGTCATAGCTGTAGAACTCATAGATACCTTCGTTTTAACTGGTTATGGCTCCCGTAACTCTAAACGAGCCAAGAGTTATGGCCCTCCGAAGAATCGATATCCACATGGTGCAACATCTACGGTGCAAGGTGCAACATCCGTCCAAAATGACGAAACAGTGCCGTACGACCTTTAGAAATGAGTGCATGGATTTGAAACATTGCAGTACCATGGTGCACCACTCTCCAGCGATGGTAAATCATAGACCAGCCACGGGGATCCCGTTTTACAGAAAAAAATCCACGTGACGAAAAAACGAAGGGTAAAAAACTTCCTTGACCCGATTGAGGTTCGGATAAGATATTTTGGGTATGAAACTAACCAGTGACGACTGAAAGCTGTCATAGCTGTAGAACTCACAGATACCTTCGTTTTGACTGGTTATGGCTCCCGTAACTCTAAACGAGCCAAGAGTTATGGCCCTCCGAAGAATCGATATCCACAGGGTGCAACATCTACGGTGCAAGGTGCAACATCCGTCCAAAATGACGAAACAGTGCCGTACGACCTTTAGAAATGAGTGCATGGATTTGAATCATTGCAGTACCATGGTGAACCACTCCCCAGCGATGGTAAATCATAGACCAGCCACGGGGATCCCGTTTTACAGAAAAAATCCACGTGACGAAAAAACGAAGGGTAAAAAACTTCCTTGACCCGATTGAGGTTCGGATAGGATTTTTTGGGTACGAAACTAACCAGTGACGGCTGAAAGCCGTCTTAGCTGTAGAACTCACAGATACCTTCGTTTTGACTGGCTATGGCTCCCGTAACTCTAAACGAGCAAAGAGTTATGGCCCTCCGAAGAATCGATATCGACAGGGTGCAACACCTACGGTGCAAGGTGCAACATCCGTCCAAAATGACGAAACAGTGCCGTACGACCTTTTGAAATGAATGCATCGATTCGAAACATTGCAGTACCATGGTGCACCACTCTCCAGCGATGGTAAATCATAGACCAGCCATGGGGATCCCGTTTTACAGAAAAAATCCACGTGACCAAAAAACGAAGGGTAAAAAACATCCATGACCCGATTGAGGTTCGGATAGGATTTTTGGGTATGAAACTAACCAGTGACGGCTGAAAGCTGTCTTAGCTGTAGAACTCACAGATACCTTCGTTTTGACTGGTTATGGCTTCCGTAAATCTATACGAGCCAAGAGTTATGGCCCTCCGAAGAATCGATATCCACAGGGTGCAACATCTACGGTGCAAGGTGCAACATCCGTCCAAAACGACGAAACAGTGCCGTACGACCTTTAGAAAAGAGTTCATGGATTTGAAACATTGCAGTACCATGGTGCACCACTCTCCAGCGATGGTAAATCATAGACCAGCCACGGGGATCCCGTTTTACAGAAAATTCCACGTGACGAAAAAACGAAGGGTAAAAGCTTCCTTGACCCGATTGAGGTTCGGATAGGATTTTTTGGGTATGAAACTAACCAGTGACGGCTGAAAGCGGTCATAGCTGTAGAACTCACAGATACCTTCGTTTTGACTAGTTATGGCTCCCGTAACTCTAAACGAGCCAAGAGTTATGGCCCTCCGAAGAATCGATATCCATAGGGTGCAACATCTACGGTGCAAGGTGCAACATCCGTCCAAAATGACGAAACAGTGCCGTACGACCTTTAGAAATGAGTGCATGGATTTGAAACATTGCAGTACCATGGTGCACCACTCTCTAGCGATGGTAAATCATAGACCAACCACGGGGATCCCGTTTTACAAAAAAATCCACGTGACGAAAAAACGAAGAGTAAAAAACTTCGTTGACCCGATTGAGGTACGGATAGGATATTTTGGGTATGAAACTAACCAGTGACGGTTGAAAGCGGTCATAGCTGTAGAACTCATAGATACCTTCGTTTTAACTGGTTATGGCTCCCGTAACTCTAAACGAGCCAAGAGTTATGGCCCTCCGAAGAATCGATATCCACATGGTGCAACATCTACGGTGCAAGGTGCAACATCCGTCCAAAATGACGAAACAGTGTCGTACGACCTTTAGAAATGAGTGCATGGATTTGAAACATTGCAGTACCATGGTGCACCACTCTCCAGCGATGGTAAATCATAGACCAGCCACGGGGATCCCGTTTTACAGAAAAAAATCCACGTGACGAAAAAACGAAGGGTAAAAAACTTCCTTGACCCGATTGAGGTTCGGATAAGATATTTTGGGTATGAAACTAACCAGTGACGACTGAAAGCTGTCATAGCTGTAGAACTCACAGATACCTTCGTTTTGACTGGTTATGGCTCCCGTAACTCTAAACGAGCCAAGAGTTATGGCCCTCCGAAGAATCGATATCCACAGGGTGCAACATCTACGGTGCAAGGTGCAACATCCGTCCAAAATGACGAAACAGTGCCGTACGACCTTTAGAAATGAGTGCATGGATTTGAATCATTGCAGTACCATGGTGAACCACTCCCCAGCGATGGTAAATCATAGACCAGCCATGGGGATCCCGTTTTACAGAAAAAATCCACGTGACGAAAAAACGAAGGGTAAAAAACTTCCGTGACCCGATTGAGGTTCGGATAGGATTTTTTGGGTATGGCACTAACCTGTGATGGCTGAAAGCTGTCATAGCTGTAGAACTCACAGATACCCTCGTTTTGACTGGTTATGGCTCCCGTAACACTAAACGAGCCAAGAGTTATGGCCCTCCGAAGAATCGATATCCACAGGGTGCAACATCTACGGTGCAAGGTGCAACATCCGTCCAAAATGACGAAACTGTGCCGTACGACCTTTAGAAATGAGTGTATGGATTTGAAACATTGCAGTACCATGGTTTACCACTCTCCAGCGATGGTAAATCATAAACCAGCCACAGGGATCCCGTTTTACAGAAAAAATCCACGTGACGAAAAAACGAAGGGTAAAAAACTTCAATGACCCGATTTAGGTTCGGATAGGATTTTTGGGTTTGAAACAAACCAGTGACGGCTGAAAGCTGTCATAACTGTAGAACTCACAGATACCTTCGTTTTGACTGGTTATGGCTCCCGTAGCTCTAAACGAGCCAAGAGTTATGGCCTCCGAAGAATCGATATCCACAGGGTGCAACATCTACGGTGCAAGATGCAACATCCGTTCAAAATGACGAAACAGTGTCGTACGACCTTTAGAAATGAGTGCATGGATTTGAAACATTGCAGTACCATGGTGCACCACTCTCTAGCAATGGTAAATCATAGACCAGCCACGGGGATCCCGTTTTACAGAAAAAATCCACGTGACGAAAAAAGGAAGGGTAAAAACCTTCCTTGACCCGATTGAGGTTCGGATAGGATTTTTGGGTACGAAACTAACCAGTGACGGCTGAAAGCTGTCATAGCTGTAGAACTCACAGATACCTTTGTTTTGACTGGTTATGGCTCCCGTAACTCTAAACGAGCCAAGAGTTATGGCCCTCCAAAGAATCGATATCCACAGGGTGCAACATCTACGGTGCAAGGTGCAACATCCGTCCAAAATGACGAAACAGTGCCGTACGACCTTTAGAAATGAGTGCATGGATTTGAAACATTGCAGTACCATGGTGCACCACTCTCCAGCGATGGTAAATCATTGACCAGCCACGGCGATCCCGTTTTACAGAAAAAATCCACGTGACGAAAAAACGAAGGGTAAAAAACATCCTTGACCCGATTGAGGTTCGGATAGGATTTTTTGGGTATAAAACTAACCAGTGATGGCTGAAAGCCATCATAGCTGTAGAACTCACAGATACCTTCGTTTTGACTGATTATGGCTCCCGTAACTCTAAACGAGCCAAGAGTTAGGGCCCTCCGAAGAATCGATATCCACAGGGTGCAACATCTACGGCGCAAGGTGCAACATCCGTCCAAAATGACGAAACAGTGCCGTACGACCTTTAGAAATGAGTGCATGGATTTGAAACATTGCAGTACCATGGTGCACCACTCTCCAGCGATGGTAAATCATAGACCAGCCACGGGGATCCCGTTTTACAGAAAAAAATCCACGTGACGAAAAAACGAAGGGTAAAAAACTTCCTTGACCCGATTGAGGTTCGGATAAGATATTTTGGGTATGAAACTAACCAGTGACGACTGAAAGCTGTCATAGCTGTAGAACTCACAGATACCTTCGTTTTGACTGGTTATGGCTCCCGTAACTCTAAACGAGCCAAGAGTTATGGCCCTCCGAAGAATCGATATCCACAGGGTGCAACATCTACGGTGCAAGGTGCAACATCCGTCCAAAATGACGAAACAGTGCCGTACGACCTTTAGAAATGAGTGCATGGATTTGAATCATTGCAGTACCATGGTGAACCACTCCCCAGCGATGGTAAATCATAGACCAGCCATGGGGATCCCGTTTTACAGAAAAAATCCACGTGACGAAAAAACGAAGGGTAAAAAACTTCCGTGACCCGATTGAGGTTCGGATAGGATTTTTTGGGTATGGCACTAACCTGTGATGGCTGAAAGCTGTCATAGCTGTAGAACTCACAGATACCCTCGTTTTGACTGGTTATGGCTCCCGTAACACTAAACGAGCCAAGAGTTATGGCCCTCCGAAGAATCGATATCCACAGGGTGCAACGTCTACGGTGCAAGGTGCAACATCCGTCCAAAATGACGAAACTGTGCCGTACGACCTTTAGAAATGAGTGTATGGATTTGAAACATTGCAGTACCATGGTTTACCACTCTCCAGCGATGGTAAATCATAAACCAGCCACAGGGATCCCGTTTTACAGAAAAAATCCACGTGACGAAAAAACGAAGGGTAAAAAACTTCAATGACCCGATTTAGGTTCGGATAGGATTTTTGGGTTTGAAACAAACCAGTGACGGCTGAAAGCTGTCATAACTGTAGAACTCACAGATACCTTCGTTTTGACTGGTTATGGCTCCCGTAGCTCTAAACGAGCCAAGAGTTATGGCCTCCGAAGAATCGATATCCACAGGGTGCAACATCTACGGTGCAAGATGCAACATCCGTTCAAAATGACGAAACAGTGTCGCACGACCTTTAGAAATGAGTGCATGGATTTGAAACATTGCAGTACCATGGTGCACCACTCTCTAGCAATGGTAAATCATAGACCAGCCACGGGGATCCCGTTTTACAGAAAAAATCCACGTGACGAAAAAAGGAAGGGTAAAAACCTTCCTTGACCCGATTGAGGTTCGGATAGGATTTTTGGGTACGAAACTAACCAGTGACGGCTGAAAGCTGTCATAGCTGTAGAACTCACAGATACCTTTGTTTTGACTGGTTATGGCTCCCGTAACTCTAAACGAGCCAAGAGTTATGGCCCTCCAAAGAATCGATATCCACAGGGTGCAACATCTACGGTGCAAGGTGCAACATCCGTCCAAAATGACGAAACAGTGCCGTACGACCTTTAGAAATGAGTGCATGGATTTGAAACATTGCAGTACCATGGTGCACCACTCTCCAGCGATGGTAAATCATTGACCAGCCACGGCGATCCCGTTTTACAGAAAAAATCCACGTGACGAAAAAACGAAGGGTAAAAAACATCCTTGACCCGATTGAGGTTCGGATAGGATTTTTTGGGTATAAAACTAACCAGTGATGGCTGAAAGCCATCATAGCTGTAGAACTCACAGATACCTTCGTTTTGACTGATTATGGCTCCCGTAACTCTAAACGAGCCAAGAGTTAGGGCCCTCCGAAGAATCGATATCCACAGGGTGCAACATCTACGGCGCAAGGTGCAACATCCGTCCAAAATGACGAAACAGTGCCGTACGACCTTTAGAAATGAGTGAATGGATTTGAAACATTGCAGTACCATGGTGCACCATTCTCCAGCGATGGTAAATCAAAGACCAGCCACGGGGATCCCGTTTTACAGAAAAAATCCACGTGACGAAAAAACGAAGGGTAAAAAACTTCCTTGACCCGATTGAGGTTCGGATAGGATTTTTTGGGTATGAAACTAACCAGTGACGGCTGAAAACTGTCATGTTTGTAGAACTCACAGATACCTTCGTTTTGACTGGTTATGGCTCCCGTAACTCTAAACGAGCCAAGAGTTATGGCCCTCCGAAGAATCGATATCCACAGGGTGCAACATCTACGGTGCAAGGTGCAACATCCGTCCAAAATGACGAAACAGTGCCGTACGACCTTTAGAATTGAGTGCATGGATTTGAAACATTGCAGTACCATGGTGCACCACTCTCCAGCGACGGTAAATCATAGATCAGCCACGGGGATCCCGTTTTACAGAAAAAATCCACGTGACGAAAAAACGAAGGGTAAAAAACTTCCATGACCCGATTAAAGTTCGGATAGGATTGTTGGGTACGAAACTAAACAGTGACGACTGAAAGCTGTCATAGCTGTAGAACTCACAGATACCTTCGTTTTGACTGGTTATGGCTCCCGTAACTCTAAACGAGCCAAGAGTTATGGCCCTCCGAAGAATCGATATCCACAGGGTGCAACATCTACGGTGCAAGGTGCAACATCCGTCCAAAATGACGAAACAGTGTCGTACGACCTTTAGAAATGAGTGCATGGATTTGAAACATTGCAGTACCATGGTGTACCACTCTCCAGCGATGGTAAATCATAGACCAGCCACGGGGATCCCGTTTTACAGAAAAAATCCACGTGACCAAAAAACGATGGGTAAAAAACATCCTTGACCCGATTGAGGTACGGATAGGATTTTTGGGTACGAAACGAACCAGTGACGGCTGAAAGCTGTCATAGCTGTAGAACTCACAGATACCTTCGTTTTGACTGGTTATGGCTCCCGTAACTCTAAACGAGCCAAGAGTTATGACCCTCCAAAGAATCGATATCCACAGGGTGCAACATCTACGGTGCAAGGTGCAACATCCGTCCAAAATGACGAAACAGTGCGGTACGACCTTTAGAAATGAGTGCATGGATTTGAAACATTGCAGTACTATGGTGCACCACTCTCCAGCGATGGTAAATCATAGACCAGCCACGGCGATCCCGTTTTACAGAAAAAATCCACGTGACGAAAAAACGAAGGGTAAAAAACATCCTTGACCCGATTGAGGTTCGGATAGGACTTTTTGGGTATGAAACTAACCAGTGACGGCTGAAAGCCGTCATAGCTGTAGAACTCACAGATACCTTCGTTTTGACTGGTTATGGCTCCCGTAACTCTAAACGAGCCAAGAGTTATGGCCCTCCGAAGAATCGATATCCACAGGGTGCAACATCTACGGTGCAAGGTGCAACATCCGTCCAAAATGACGAAACAGTGCCGTACGACCTTTAGAAATGAGTGAATGGATTTGAAACATTGCAGTACCATGGTGCACCATTCTCCAGCGATGGTAAATCAAAGACCAGCAACGGGATCCCGTTTTACAGAAAAAATCCACGTGACGAAAAAACGAAGGGTAAAAAACTTCCTTGACCCGATTGAGGTTCGGATAGGATTTTTTGGGTATGAAACTAACCAGTGTCATGTTTGTAGAACTCACAGATATCTTCGTTTTGACTGGTTATGGCTCCCGTAACTCTAAACGAGCCAAGAGTTATGGCCCTCCGAAGAATCGATATCCACAGGGTGCAACATCTACGGTGCATGGTGCAACATCCGTCCAAAATGACGAAACAGTGCCGTACGACCTTTAGAAATGAGTGCATGGATTTGAAAAATTGCAGTACCATGGTGCACCACTCTCCAGCGATGGTAAATCATAGATCAGCCACGGGGATCTCGTTTTACAGAAAAAATCCACGTGACGAAAAAACGAAGGGTAAAAAACTTCCATGACCCGATTAAGGTTCGGATAGGATTGTTGGGTACGAAACTAACCAGTGACGGCTGAAAGCTGTCATAGTTGTAGAACTCACAGATACCTTCGTTTTGACTGGTTATGGCTCCCATAACTCTAAACGAGCCAAGAGCTATGGCCCTCCGAAGAATCGATATCCTCAGGATGCAACATCTACGGTGCAAGGTGCAACATCCGTCCAAAATGACGAAACAGTGTTGTACGACCTTTAGAAATGAGTGCATGGATTTGAAACATTGCAGTACCATGGTGTACCACTCTCCAGCGATGGTAAATCATAGACCAGCCACGGGGATCCCGTTTTACAGAAAAAATCGACGTGACGAAAAAACGATGGGTAAAAAACATCCTTGACCCGATTGAGGTACGGATAGGATTTTTGGGTACGAAACTAACCAGTGATGGCTGAAAGCTGTCATAGCTGTAGAACTCACAGATACCTTCGTTTTGACTGGTTATGGCTCCCGTAACTCTAAACGAGCCAAGAGTTATGGCCCTCGGAAGAATCGATATCCACAGGGTGCAACATCTACGGTGCAAGGTGCAACATCCGTCCAAAATGACGAAGAAGTGTCGTACGACCTTTAGAAATGAGTGCATGGATTTGAAACACTGCAGTACCATGGTGTACCACTCTCCAGCGATGGTAAATCATAGACCAGCCACGGGGATCCCGTTTTACAGAAAAAATCCACGTGACAAAAAAACGAAGGATAAAAAACATCCTTGACCCGATTGAGGTTCGGATAGGATTTTTTGGGTTTGAAACTAACCGGTGACCGCTGAAAGCGTCATAGCTGTAGAACTCACAGATACCTTCGTTTTGACTGGTTATGGCTCCCGTAACTCTAAACGAGCCAAGAGTTATGGCCCTCCGAAGAATCGATATCCACAGGGTGCAACATCTACGGTGCATGGTGCAACATCCGTCCAAAATGACGAAACAGTGCCGTACGACCTTTAGAAATGAGTGCATGGATTTGAAACATTGCAGTACCATGGTGCACCACTCTCCAGCGATGGTAAATCATAGGCCAGCCACGGCGATCCCGTTTTACAGAAAAAATCCACGTGACGAAAAAACGAAGGGTAAAAAACATCCTTGACCCGATTGAGATTCGGATAGGATTTTTTGGGTATGAAACTAACCAGTGACGGCTGAAAGCCGTCATACCTGTAGAACTCACAGATACCTTCGTTTTGACTTGTTATGGCTCCCGTAACTCTAAACGAGCCAAGAGTTATGGCCCTCCGAAGAATCGATTTCCACAGGGTGCAACATCTACGGTGAAAGGTGCAACATCCGTCCAAAATGACGAAACAGTGCCCTACGACCTTTAGAAATGAGTGAATGGATTTGAAAAATTGCAGTACCATGGTGCACCACTCTTCAGCGATGGTAAATCAAAGACCAGTCACGGGGATCCCATTTTACAGAAAAAATCCACGTGACGAAAAAACGAAGGGTAAAAAACTTCCTTGATCCGATTGAGGTTCGGATAGGATTTTTTGGGTACGAAACTAACCAGTGACGGCTGAAAACTGTCATGTTTGTAGAACTCACAGATACCTTCGTTTTGACTGGTTATGGCTCCTGTAACTCTAAACGAGCCAAGAGTTATGGCCCTCCGAAGAATCGATATCCACAGGGTGCAACATCTACGGTGCAAGGTGCAACATCCGTCCAAAATGACGAAACAGTGCCGTACGACCTTTACAAATGAGTGCATGGATTTGAAACATTGCAGTACCATGGTGCACAACTCTCCAGCGATGGTAAATCATAGATCAACCACGGGGATCCCGTTTTACAGAAAAAATCCACGTGACGAAAAAACGAAGGGTAAAAAACTTCCATGACACGATTAAGGTTCGGATAGGATTTTTGGGTACGAAACTAACCAGTGACGGCTGAAAGCTGTCATTGTTTGCACCAAAATTGGTCACAAACCCCAATGAATGTGAAAGCACCAGTGTTGGAATATAAATCAACGATATCCAAACACAAATCACAGATCTAAGTAGCAAAATAGTAAATGTAAACAAGAACACACGATTTATAGTGGTTCGGCTATCTCCGGCCTACGTCCACTTCAAAGGTTTTCACTTTTATTGATGTTCTTCGCTGATTACAATCGATTACAGCGGATTACAATGAATTGTAGTTCTGAAATTCAAGTACAATAGTGGTTGTTGAGTGCAAAGCAGAGCCTTGGTGGAGTCTTGATGCTTCGGAGTCTTGATCTTGCCAAAGAGAATCCAGTCCCTTTTCTAAATGACCTGGGAGTCTATTTATAGGTGTAGGCTGCTGATATCTCGCTGAAAACTCGGGAGACCTCTTCTGGCACGTGAGGGGGCCCACACGTACGGTCTCGGGAAGTTTGGGCCCACTTTGGCATCGGTTCGAACTCCATTCGAACCGATCAAGAATTCACCCAATCGAGGTGAAATTTTGCGTGGACATTCTTCAACACGTAGGCAAGCATCTGTGAAAATTTCATGGCGTTTGGATCAGCAGATTGGGAGATATGATGGATTCGAAATTGCTTTTATGGCATAGCTGTTTGGTTCGAACCCATGTGTTCGAACCGATGGTTTCGAGTCCATCATAGCACGCGACTTCGTGATGACGTGGAGCGCCTTCTTCGGTTCGATCCAAGCTTTTCGCCGAGTTGAACGAGTCGAGTCCGAGCTCTCTGCCGAGTTTGCTGGGTGGCTTCGTGCACTGGGTTCGAAAGTCGTCTTCGAATCGTTGGAAGGGTGTTCGTTCGAATCGATCCAAACACGTCACTTTGGATCGATTCGAAGTTGACTTATCATGTTGGGTTCGAAGACAGCGTGGGGCGAGGCGGCATGAATGGTTTCGAAGCAAGGCTCAGTACATGGATTCGAAGTTAGGCTCTGTGATGGGTTCGAAGAGAGGACATCGTGATGGAGTCGAAGTAGGCAATGGCTTGATGGATTCGAAGTGGAGTTGAGGCCGATGGAGTCGAAGGATGATGTTAGCTGATGGGTTCGAACGCCACCTCTTCGCATGGATTCGAAATAGTTGGGTTCGAACATGATGGGTTTGAAACAGTTGGTTTCGAACATGATGGGTTCGAAGATGATGGGTTCGAACCGAGCAGTGTCCATCCCTCTTAACTTGAATCCATCATAACTTGAGCATACGACCTCGGATTGACTTGAAATTTGAAATGTAGACTTCTATGATCTTTCTTGTCGTGTCCTATCAATTGTGGCCCGTTCCGGACTCGGACAAAATTCATCGATATCCATGGTTATCCTGCAATGCATGGTTGATATTCATGAATAGTAATCATTGATTTTCAGTAAACTTTGGATATCTCAACTTTGCCAAAAGTTGGGATAACATTTTGCCCCCCAAAACATGCCTTTTTGTAAAAGGTATGTTTTGAATGGTCTTATATCAACTGTAATAAATTCATGTTTCACTCATAAATGTGGCATTATCAATCAAGTTTAAGGCTGTTCGAAGCCAAATCAATGTTTGTTCTTCCCGTAGAAGTTGAGAATGAAGTTTCATAGTCTCTCCGGACTACTATTGGCTGCTCTAAACCCTTACCGAGCCCATTCTAGACTCAGTGATTGAATAGAAAGATCCTATTGCTCTCTGGCGTTGCCTTCTATCCCTTGCACTCTGGTCCCAGTTAGGACGTATAGCGATATCATGGTCGTTCGGGACCGATCATAGCCTCTCCGGGCTCTTGCTGGATCCCATCCTGTCACTCTCCGGTGAAGGGGAAACAGCGCTTAAGTGAGTCGATACTGTCGCTCTCCGGCGAAGCAACTCACTTCTTGCACTCCGGTTCAGTGTATCTGAACATTAAGCGATGTCATGGTCGTTCGAGACCGATCATAGCCTCTCCGGGCTCTTGCTGGATCCCATCCTGTCACTCTCCGGTGAAGGGGAAACAGCGCTTAAGTGAGTCGATCCTGTCGCTCTCCGACGAAGCAACTCACTTCTTGCACTCCGGACCCTGTCTCTCCGGGTAGGGTCATAAAGCTATCATGTTTATATTGGTGTTCAATGTTCATCCTTTGACTCTCCGGTCAAAAGGTTTATTGCAAGAAGTTCTAATTTATTTATTAAAATTCAAGTTCTAGATGTTCAATCTCAAACATCACGAAAAAACTAAGGATTGCCTCTCCGGGCGCTAGCGGTTTATCTCCATCTCAGAGCATGCCTAGGGATCTCTCCGGTTCCCGTACATGTGTAAGTGGAGTAACCGTTTATTCTGAAAATAAATCTAAATAAAATTATTCGACCGAAGTCCAAATCCTGGACTTAGCCCTTGCCATCTTTAATCAGTTGATGACGAGTCGTGATCCCGATCCAGGATCGTTCCTGCTAGGTGGAGGCGGTAGTTGTTCAGGTCTCGTTGCCGCTGTCCGTTCTCTGACATATTGTGGTAATCTACCACCTCTGGCATGCTCTTCCACCTCATCCTTCAGGTGACGGCATTCATCCGTAGTGTGCCCATCCAGCTCATGGAATAGGCAATATTTTCCAGTCCTGCGCTCCCGCTCGGTGGGATCCCTTATAGGTGGCTTTCGATAGTGAAGTTGCCCCCTGGTTTCAGTGAAGACTCTTTCTAGGCTTGTATTCAGATCTGTGTACTGCCTGAATCTTGGTTCTCGGAATTTCTTCCGTTTATCAGGACCATCATGTCTGTCATCCTGTTTCCTTTTTCCCTTGTCCGCTCCGGACTGCTCTCTAGAGGTTCCTACGCTTTTCGTGGCGTTTATTTCACGATTCTCGGCTTGTGATTCTTCTAACCGAATGAACTTCTCGGCTTTATGAAAGAACTCTCCAAGATTTTGCGGTGGATCCTTAGTTAGAGAATCTTTGAATCTTGTGCCTTCTGCGACTCCTGCCACCGCCGCCATTAAAATCATTGATGGATCCGGGCGATCCACAGAAGTTACTGTCACGTTGAATCTCAGCAGAAAATCTTTTATGGACTCTCCGGTCCTTTGCTTGATTGTTGCTAAAGTCATCACACTCTTGGGTCGCGTTACGTGGGCCCTGAACTGTCTCATGAAGCAATCTACAAGCTCACACCATGTTCCGATTGATCCAGTCTCTAGTTGTCTGAACCAAAGTGCAGCTAAATCTGATAAATATAGAGGGAAGCATCGTGCCATCACTTCCTCGGATGCCCCCAGCACTTCCATGTGCCTGATATACCTTGTGATATGCATGGTCGGGTCTGATCTCCCGTCATATGGTTCTAGCGTCGGTAGTTTGAACTTCGGAGGGTTCCTTGCATTTCGGATGTTTAGAGTGAATGGACTCCGACTAACTTCTTCTAGGCCTCCGCTAGGCATTCCTCCTCTTATGATTCTTCGCACGAGGCCAATCATCCTCTCGTCTCCGTCTAGGGATTGCCCCCTTGTCAAGTTTCTATCCTGCCCCCCGAGCCTTGAAGGGAATTCTGGTACGTACTCCTCTGGTGGCTCGTTAGCATAAGCATTGGCTCCAGTTTGTTGAGCTCCGTCTGTTGGTCTTCCAGTATCGGACCCTGAGGATCTGCCCCCGAGTCCTTGTTGACCACCTTCAATTCCTGTATTCTGGGCTTGAGCCTGTCCTTCATTTGCTTCTGCAATCCTGATTCCTTGTCCCGCACTTGTAGCTGTTGTAGTTGGTCCAAGGTTTTGAGCGTTTGCTACCCTCATTTGCTCGAGAAAATTCTGCAGCATCTCTTGTTGAGTTTTCATCATGCTCTCGCGTAGTGAATTAGCCATAGCCTCCATCTCGTCTCTAGTGATGTAGACGGAAGCCGGTCCTTCTCTTGATCCAGAGGATGCTTCTTGGCTTCATCCTTGTTGGCTCCTATCAACCCTTTGTCTTGTTTGTCGAGTCATTGTTTCTGGATTGGAGTTCCTGAATTCTGAATTCTGATGTAGCGGGTGCTAGTTCAATTCTCAGTGGAAGGACCAAAGTGTTTGCACCAAAATTGGTCACAAACCCCAATGAATGTGAAAGCACCAGTGTTGGAATATAAATCAACGATATCCAAACACAAATCGCAGATCTAAGTAGCAAAATAGTAAATGTAAACAAGAACACACGATTTATAGTGGTTCGGCTATCTCCGGCCTACGTCCACTTCAAAGGTTTTCACTTTTATTGATGTTCTTCGCTGATTACAATCGATTACAGCGGATTACAATGAATTGTAGTTCTGAAATTCAAGTACAACAGTGGTTGTTGAGTGCAAAGCAG
The DNA here is from genome assembly GCA_030765085.1 of Allium cepa. Lineage (NCBI taxonomy): Eukaryota > Viridiplantae > Streptophyta > Magnoliopsida > Asparagales > Amaryllidaceae > Allium > Allium cepa. Next base: position 25,674,693 of record CM060943.1, on the reverse strand, counting down.
AGCCTTGGTGGAGTCTTGATGCTTCGGAGTCTTGATCTTGCCAAAGAGAATCCAGTCCCTTTTCTAAATGACCTGGGAGTCTATTTATAGGTTTAGGCTGCTGATATCTCGCTGAAAACTCGGGAGACCTCTTCTGGCACGTGAGGGGGCCCACAAGTACGGTCTCGGGAAGTTTGGGCCCACTTTGGCATCGGTTCGAACTCCATTCGAACCGATCAAGAATTCACCCAATCGAGGTGAAATTTGGCGTGGACATTCTTCAACATGTAGGCAAGCATCTGTGAAAATTTCATGGCGTTTGGATCAGCAGATTGGGAGATATGATGGATTCGAAATTGCTTTTATGGCATAGCTGTTTGGTTCGAACCCATGTGTTCGAACCGATGGTTTCGAATCCATCATAGCACGCGACTTCGTGATGACGTGGAGCGCCTTCTTCGGTTCGATCCAAGCTTTTCGTCGAGTTGAACGAGTCGAGTCCGAGCTCTCTGCCGAGTTTGCTGGGTGGCTTCGTGCACTGGGTTCGAAAGTCGTCTTCGAATCGTTGGAAGGGTGTTCGTTCGAATCGATCCAAACACGTCACTTTGGATCGATTCGAAGTTGACTTATCATGTTGGGTTCGAAGACAGCGTGGGGCGAGGCGGCATGAATGGTTTCGAAGCAAGGCTCAGTCCATGGATTCGAAGTTAGGCTCTGTGATGGGTTTGAAGAGAGGACATCGTGATGTTGTCGAAGTAGGCAATGGCTTGATGGATTCGAAGTGGAGTTGAGGCCGATGGAGTCGAAGGATGATGTTAGCTGATGGGTTCGAACGCCACCTCTTCGAATGGATTCGAAATAGTTGGGTTCGAACATGATGGGTTCGAAACAGTTGGTTTCGAACGTGATGGGTTCGAAGATGATGGGTTCGAACCGAGCAGTGTCCATCCCTCTTAACTTGAATCCATCATAACTTGAGCATACGACCTCGGGTTGACTTGAAATTTGAAATGTAGACTTCTATGATCTTTCTTGTCGTGTCCTATCAATTGTGGCCCGTTCCGGACTCGGACAAAATTCATCGATATCCATGGTTATCCTGCAATGCATGGTTGATATTCATGAATTGTAATCATTGATTTTCAGTAAACTTTGGATATCTCAACTTTGCCAAAAGTTGGGATAACAGTCATAGCTGTAGAACCCACAAATACCTTCGTTTTGACTGGTTATGGCTCCCGTAACTCTAAACGAGCCAAGAGTTATGGCCCTTCGAAGAATCGATATCCACAGGGTGCAACATCTACGGTGCAAGGTGCAACATCCGTCCAAAATGACGAAACAGTGCCGTACGACCTTTAGAAATGAGTGCATGGATTTGAAACATTGCAGTACCATGGTGCACCATTCTCCAGCGATGGTAAATCAATGACCAGCCACGGGGATCCCGTTTTACAGAAAAAATCCACGTGACGAAAAAACGAAGGGTAAAAATCTTCCTTGACCCGATTGAGGTTCGGATAGGATTTTTTGGTATGAAACTAACCAGTGACGGCTGAAAACGGCTGAAAACTGTCATGTTTGTAGAACTCACAGATACCTTCGTTTTGACTGGTTATGGCTCCCGTAACTCTAAACGAGCCAAGAGTTATGGCCCTCTGAAGAATCGATATCCACAGGGTGCAACATCTACGGTGCAAGGTGCAACATCCGTCCAAAATGACGAAACAGTGTCGTACGACCTTTAGAAATGCGTGCATGGATTTGAAACATTGCAGTACCATGGTGCACCACTCTCCAGCAACGGTAAATCATAGATCAGCCACGGGGATCCCGTTTTACAGAAAAAATCCACGTGATGAAAAAACGAAGGGTAAAAAACTTCCATGACCCGATTGAGGTTCGGATAGGATTGTTGGGTATGAAACTAAACAGTGACGGCTGAAAGCTGTCATAGCTGTAGAACTCACAGATACCTTCGTTTTGACTGGTTATGGCTCCCGTAACTCTAAACGAGCCAAGAGTTATGGCCCTCCGAAGAATCGATATCCACAGGGTGCAACATCTACGGTGCAAGGTGCAACATCCGTCCAAAATGACGAAACAGTGTCGTACGACCTTTAGAAATGAGTGCATGGATTTGAAACATTGCAGTACCATGGCATACCACTCTCCAGCGATGGTAAATCATAGACCAGCCACGGGGATCCCGTTTTACAGAAAAAATCCACGTGACGATAAAACGATGGGTAAAAAACATCCTTGACCCGATTGAGGTACGGATAGGATTTTTGGGTACGAAACTAACCAGTGACGGCTGAAAGCTGTCATAGCTGTAGAACTCACAGATACCTTCGTTTTGACTGGTTATGGCTCCCGTAACTCTAAACGAGCCAAGAGTTATGGCCCTCCAAAGAATCGATATCCACAGGGTGCAACATCTACGGTGCAAGGTGCAACATCCGTCCAAAATGACGAAACAGTGCCATACGACCTTTAGAAATGAGTGCATGGATTTGAAACATTGCAGTACCATGGTGCAACACTCTCCAGCGATGGTAAATCATAGACCAGCCACGGCGATCCCGTTTTACAGAAAAAATCCACGTGACGAAAAAACGAAGGGTAAAAAACATCCTTGACCCGATTGAGGTTCGGATAGGATTTTTTGGGTATGAAACTAACCAGTGACGGCTGAAAGCCGTCATAGCTGTAGAACTCACAGATACCTTCGTTTTGACTGGTTATGGCTCCCGTAACTCTAAACGAGCCAAGAGTTATGGCCCTCCGAAGAATCGATATCCACAGGGTGCAACATCTACGGTGCAAGGTGCAACATCCGTCCAAAATGACGAAACAGTGCCGTACGACCTTTAGAAATGAGTGAATGGATTTGAAACATTGCAGTACCATGGTGCACCATTCTCCAGCGATGGTAAATCAAAGACCAGCCACGGAGATCCCGTTTTACAGCAAAAATCCACGTGACGAAAAAACGAAGGGTAAAAAACTTCCTTGACCAGATTGAGGTTCGGATAGGATTTTTTGGGTATGAAACTAACCAGTGACGGTTGAAAACTGTCATGTTTGTAGAACTCACAAATACCTTCGTTTTGACTGGTTGTAGCTCCCGTAACTCTAAACGAGCCAAGAGTTATGGCCCTCCGAAGAATCGATATCCACAGGGTGCAACATCTACGGTGCAAGGTGCAACATCCGTCCAAAATGACGAAACAGTGTCGTACGACCTTTAGAAATGAGTGCATGGATTTGAAACATTGCAGTACCATGGTGCACCACTCTCCAGCGATGGTAAATCATAGATCAGCCACGGGGTTCCCGTTTTACAGAAAAAATCCACGTGACGAAAAAACGAAGGGTAAAAAACTTCCATGACCCGATTAAGGTTCGGATTGGATTGTTGGGTACGAAACTAACCAATGGCGGCTGAAAGCTTTCATAGCTGTAGAACTCACAGATACCTTCGTTTTGACTGGTTATGGCTCCCATAACTCTAAACGAGCCAAGAGTTATGGCCCTCCGAAGAATCGATATCCACAGAGTGCAACATCTACGGTGCAAGGTGCAACATCCGTCCAAAATGACGAAACAGTGTCGTACGACCTTTAGAAATGAGTGCATGGATTTGAAACATTGCAGTACCATGGTGTACCACTCTCCAGCGATGGTAAATCATAGACCAGCCACGGGGATCCCGTTTTACAGAAAAAATCTACGTGACGAAAAAACGATGGGTAAAAAACATCCTTGACCCGATTGAGGTACGGATAGGATTCTTGGGTACGAAACTAACCAGTGACGGCTGAAAGCTGTCATAGCTGTAGAACACACAGATACCTTCGTTTTGACTGGTTATGGCTCCCGTAACTCTAAACGAGCCAAGAGTTATGGCCCTCGGAAGAATCGATATCCACAGGGTTCAACATCTACGGTGCAAGGTGCAACATCCGTCCAAAATGACGAAACAGTGTCGTACGACCTTTAGAAATGAGTGTGTTTGCGCCAAAATTGGTCACAAACACCCAATATCGTGAAAGCACCCATTTACGTGCTCAAATCAATAATAATCAACACAGAACTCAGCAACAATCGATATAGAATTCAGCTCTAAGTAACAAATCACAATAATTCACAAACAACAATCACAAACACAGGATTTATAGTGGTTCGACGTTCGTGCCTACGTCCACTTTGAAGGTTTTCTCTTTATTGCTTTGCTTGATTAAATCGATTACAACGAGTTACAGTTGATAATTGCTTTGAAATCTGAATACAACAGTGATTCTGATAGATAGACTTGAATCCGGCAGAGTCTTGGCGTTCAATGGCAGAAGTTCTTCCCCCGATCCCCCTTTCTGAAGGCTTCAGGGTGCTATTTATAGGCGTTGGAGGCCCAGATCTTGCTGAAACTTCGTGAGACTTGTTCTGGCACGTGAGTGGGCCCACGCGACCGACCCCACCAAGTTTCGTCTCGATCTGACATCGGTTCGAAGTAATTTCGAACCCATCAAAGAATGGTCCAATCGAGCTGAAACTTGGCAGGAACAATCTTTATCTCGCATGGAAGCTACTGTGAAAATTTGGTTGCATTTGGATGTGTGGTTTAGGAGATATGCTCGGTTCAAAATGGCGTTTTCTTGGTTGGCTGTGTCGTTCGAACCCATGATTTCGAACCCATGATTTCGAATCCCTGAGTGCACGTGGGTTTGCAGTGACGTGGCGCGCATCTCTCGAATCGATGCTACTTTATCTCCGAGTTGACCGCTTCGCACCCATGGATTTCGCCTCGTTTGTATCGTGCGCCGCGACCCAGTTCGCATCAATGGATTCGAAATGGATCGATACGAAGGGGATCAAGGCGAGCCGAGTGGATTCGAACATGGCAGAATTCATCGATACGAAGGAACGATCTGGCATTCATGATGGTCGATCGATACGAAACAGTGCTCAGGTGATTCCCATGTGATGGATTCGAAACGATCGGTTCGAAGTAGATGGAGGGGACGACCATCTGGAGGGTTCGAATTGATCGATTCGAAGTGATCAGTATCGTGTCTGGTCGGTTTGAATTCGATCGATTCGAAGTTAACGGTGGCCGATGGGTTCAAACATGGCAGGCTGTGATGGGTTCGAAGCAGTGGGTATTGGATGGGTTCGAAGTGCATGGATTCGAAGCGGATGGGTTCGAAGCACTCCAGTGCGATGGGTTCGAAACAGACAGTGACCACCTTTCTCGATTTGAATCCATCCTATCTTGAGCATACGAACTCGGATTGACTTGAAATTTGAAATGACGACTCCTACGACCTTTCTTGTCATGTCCTATCAATTTTGGCCCGTTCCGGACTCGGACAAAATTCATCGATATCCATAGCAAAGTGAAGTATAACCAATCTCTGGGACGAACTGCTTTTCGTTTTCGACCATTCTTTTGGTATCACGGCTTTGCCAAAAAGCGGGATAACATTCTGCCCCCCAAAACATGCCTTGCGGTAGGAAGGTGTGTTTTGTAATGCTTTGAGTTGGATGTTCGTATCTGATCATCGACCTGCAAAGAACTCGATAGTTTCATATGTCCTCAAATGACGATCGTTCATGATCGAATTATTTGGGATGAAGCGCGGCCGCTCATGGTCAAGCGCTCAACTTCAAATGACGATCGTTCGTGATCGAGTCATTCGAGGCGAAGTGCGACCGTGCGCGGTCGAGCGTATAAATCCATGCGTCGATCGTTCAGGATCGTATTCTGCTTGAGGTGAATCGGGACCGTTCGCGGTCCATGCCGTTCGTGGCATAGGATGGGATAGGACCATTCGCGGTCGATGCCGTTCACGGCAAATGATGAAATGGCACCGTCCGTAGTCGATTGTTGTTCGTGGCAAATGATGATCGTTCGCGACCAAGTGCCGTTCAAGGCGAATGACGACCGTTCGAGGTCGGATTTCATAATTAGTGAACCATGACCGTTCGCGGTCGGTGCCGTTCAAGACAGAGGGTGATCGTTCGCGATCATGTGCCGTTCGAGGCGGATTTGTGACCGTTCGCGGTCGGTGCCGTTCAAGGCAGAAAGTGATCGTTCGCGATCGTGTGCCGTTCGAGGCGAATTTGTGACCGTTCGCGGTCGGTTGTCGGACCTCAAGTGACGATCGTTCGCGATCAAGCCATTTGAGGTGAGGTGAGTTGTGACTGTTCGAAGTCGGGTGGTGACCGTTCGAGGTCGGATGCCGTTGGTGGCGATTAAGTGTGCCCGGGAGGGCTTGGTGTTATCGATGCCAGGGTCACGTTCGGGTGAGTTCCTGGATCGTTTATAGGAGCGGTTCATCGCCGTTTCAGAGCATACCTAAGGATCGTTCACGACCCCATACATGTTGTTATCCCATTTTTTGGTCAAAACTGGAATATCGACAAATTAGCAAGGAATAATGGATGCCGGGATTGAAAATCGATTGGAAGCAAGGCAAGAGTTCGTTCGACACTACACTCCCCGAGTTCATCCGGTAGTAAGTGTCATCCGGTACTTGAAGCTCCTCAGTTCATTCGGCATTCTCATATGTGAAGCCTCATTCGGCAATGCAAGACCAAGTCCATCCGGCTAGCCTCCCTCTCATTCGGCCTTGGTTCATCCGGCATGGGCTCATTCGGCCCTCTATATTCGGCACTCCTAAGTATCCTTTGGCATCCCTCTACCCTTCCTACCGAATCAGCTACTACAACCTCCTTTCCATCAAAGCCAACACCCTACCGGACCAGACACCACCGAGCCAACCACATACCTCACCACCGAATGAACCTCCATCCCACTCCATCACCGGTCCAAGCTCCATACCGAATGAAGGCTCGCCGAACCAGAATTGCCAGTCCGGATTGCTTCAGCCCGGGCCCACCAGCAGCTATATACATCCAAGACCCCTGCCCCCTACCTCACTCTATAAATAGAGGGGCAGGGGTACAACAATGGGGGACAAGTTTGAGAGCTCAAACCGGGAAGGAACTTTCAAACAACTTTCATACACTTGTACTACAAGCTTTGTACTTGTAATCGGATCGGAAAAGGAGAATAACATATAAAGTGGACGTAGGCACATTCTGGCCGAACCACTATAAATCTGTGTGTCTTTTACAGTTTAGTCCCTGCTTTTTACGCATTTGCATAAACCACCTAAATCACTACGAACAACATGAAATCAACTAAATCATACGACTTGGAGTTTTTTGCCCATCTTTTGTGCAAACGTATTTGAGTTATTTGCTGAGATCTGTGATTTGTGTTTGAATATCGCTGACTTATATTCATACACTGGTGCTTTCACGGTATTGGGTGTTTGTGGCCATTTTTTACGCAAACATTTTGGTGCTTTCACTGAGAAGAACCAGCTCCCGCTACATCGGATAGAGGTTTAGATTTGGAAGACGATGACTAGGCAAAACAGTAGAAGGCTAAGGGCTGAGAGAAGCCAACAAGGAGGAAGTCAACAAGCATCCTCCGGAGGTGAGGAAGGACCGGCTTCGATCTACATAACCCGGGATGAAATGGAAGCCATAACAAATTCACTGCAAGAGAGGCTGCTGAAAAGTCAACAGGAAATGATGCAAACTTTCTTGGAGCAAATGAGAGCTGCAGGGATGCAGAATTTAGGAACAGCTACAACGGCTATGGATGCAGGACAAGAAGCTAGGGTTATGGAACCCAACGAAGGACAAGATACGGAGCCAGGTAGCAATCAACAAGGGCTTGGGGGCAGGCCCACGGGATTCAACACAGGAGAACCTTTGGAAGGAGTTCAACAGGCTAGAACCAACGTTGCTGCTAACGAGCCACACGAAGAGTATGTACCGGAGTTCCCTCGGGGGCAACCCCCGACAGACAACGGTGGATTGGTAGATATAATCAGGAAGACTGTGCGAGGTGGTTTGACCAACGGAGACTTGGAAGGAGTAAACAGGAGTCCGTTCACTCGGGAAATAAGGATGGCTCAGAACCCACCTAAGTTCAAGCTACCTAGCGTGGAGGTATACAATGGCAAGGAAGACCCTACGGATCACTTGATGAGATACACTAGACACATGGAGGTGCTGGGGGCATCAGAGGAGGTGATGGCCCGATGCTTCCCTTTGTACTTGACGGACTTAGCTGCGATGTGGTTCAGGCAGCTGGAAGAAGGATCTATCGGGACTTGGAGGGAATTGGTGGAAAGGTTTCTGGGACAGTTTCGGGTTCATGTCAAGAGACCGAGGAACGTGATGACATTGACATCGGTAAGGCAAAGGATGGATGAATCGCTTAGAGCTTTTCTAACTCGATTCAGTGCCGCAGTTGCTTCGGTGGATCGGCCCGATCCATCGATGGTTTTAATGGCAGCAGTATCAGGAGTCAGGGAGAACTCGGATTTCAAGGTATCTCTGATACGAGATCCCCCACGGAATCTCGACGAATTCTTTCATGAGGCAGAAAGGTTCCTTCGACAAGAAGATGCGAGTACGGATTTAAAATTGAAAAAGGTTAATGCAGTTGAAGGGGGAGGACCATCCAGCAATGGTTCGGATAAAAACAAAGGAAAAAGGAAGTTGGACGATGATTCTGGAAATGCTAGGAAGCAATGGAAGGATCCAAAGTTTTCCACATACACAGGATTGAACGAAACACTGGAACGGATATACCTGGATACTCGAAATCGCCTTCACTACCGGAGGCCGGCTAGGAGAGAACCAACAGAACGGGAAAGGACATCAGGAAGGCACTGCCTCTTCCATGATTTGGATGGACACGACACCAACAGCTGCAGGCACTTAAAGGACATAATTGAGGAACATGTAAGGAATGGACAACTGCCACAATATGTTGGACCTCGGGATGCAACGGCGAGGCAGGAGCAACTGCCTCCTACCTCAAGCTACGATGGTGGGAGGCCCAGGAATGATGGTCGGTTGATCATCCCTTGACCAGGTTAATATGAAATAAGTAGCAAACTATTGGCAAGCAACCAAGTCATTTACACATGTACGGGGACGGAGATAGCCCCTAGGCATGCTCTGAATGATAATAAATTGCGATGCTGTGGTTTGTGAAATTTATCTTTTGCTTTTGGATTGGACACTGCTTTTCTTTTTGGTTTTCGATTTTGGAGCTTCGATTGAGCTCCTGGTTTTTCTTGCTTTTTGATTTGGATTTTCCTTTGGATGATCGTTTTCGGTTTTGGATGCTGGGTTGGATTTCTGGTTTTCTGGTTTTGGATTCGGATTTTGGATTTGGATTTTGGATTTGGATTTTGGATTTGGATGTTGAATTGGATTTTGATTGGATTTTTATCTGACTTTTGATAAACGGTCGTCAGGTATGGATTATGCCTGACAAGGGGTGAGTCGCTTTGCCCGAACGTGGTAAATTGACTCATTCAGGTCGTCGAGTATGGACTATGCTCGGCAAGGGTCCGGAGTGACCAGGATTCGGCCTAGGACTTAGGCCCTATATTATCAATCGTTATTTTCAGGTCGTTGAGTATGGACTATGCTCGGCAAGGGTCCGGAGAGACCAGGATTCGGCTTAGGACTTAAGCCATGGCATTGTACAGCGCCCAGGGACACTGGGCCAAGGTCGTCAAGTGTGGATTGCGCTTGGCAAGAACCCGGAGAGGTTAGCTCAACGTCCAGGGACACTGGACCAAGATCGTCAAGTGCGAATTGCGCTTGGCAAGGACCCGGAGAGGTTAGCTCAACGTCCAGGGACACTGGACCAAGATCGTCAAGTGTGAATTACGCTCGACAAGAACACAAGGAGGCTAGCTTAACGTCCAGGGACACTGGATCACGACCGTCAAGTGTGGATTGCGCTTGGCAAGAGCCCGGAGAGGTTATAAATTTGGATATCGACCCAGAGAGGTCCTGGATTCGGTTATTGGCTATTGGATAAGGATGATTTGAGGCTCGGCTGTCGAGTTCGGATGGACATGGAATTTGCTCAAGCTTTGGTTATTGGATTTGGAATTGGATATCGACTCGGAGCAGTCAAGGATGATCTACTCTACCGATATGGCTATGGACCTTGGATATTGGATTCGGAACTATTCAAAACACACCTTGTTATCACAAGACATGTTTTGGGGGGCAAAGTGTTATCCCATTTTTTGGTCAAAACTGGAATATCGACAAATTAGCAAGGAATAATGGATGCCGGGATTGAAAATCGATTGGAAGCAAGGCAAGAGTTCGTTCGACACTACACTCCCCGAGTTCATCCGGTAGTAAGTGTCATCCGGTACTTGAAGCTCCTCAGTTCATTCGGCATTCTCATATGTGAAGCCTCATTCGGCAATGCAAGACCAAGTCCATCCGGCTAGCCTCCCTCTCATTCGGCCTTGGTTCATCCGGCATGGGCTCATTCGGCCCTCTATATTCGGCACTCCTAAGTATCCTTTGGCATCCCTCTACCCTTCCTACCGAATCAGCTACTACAACCTCCTTTCCATCAAAGCCAACACCCTACCGGACCAGACACCACCGAGCCAACCACATACCTCACCACCGAATGAACCTCCATCCCACTCCATCACCGGTCCAAGCTCCATACCGAATGAAGGCTCGCCGAACCAGAATTGCCAGTCCGGATTGCTTCAGCCCGGGCCCACCAGCAGCTATATACATCCAAGACCCCTGCCCCCTACCTCACTCTATAAATAGAGGGGCAGGGGTACAACAATGGGGGACAAGTTTGAGAGCTCAAACCGGGAAGGAACTTTCAAACAACTTTCATACACTTGTACTACAAGCTTTGTACTTGTAATCGGATCGGAAAAGGAGAATAACATATAAAGTGGACGTAGGCACATTCTGGCCGAACCACTATAAATCTGTGTGTCTTTTACAGTTTAGTCCCTGCTTTTTACGCATTTGCATAAACCACCTAAATCACTACGAACAACATGAAATCAACTAAATCATACGACTTGGAGTTTTTTGCCCATCTTTTGTGCAAACGTATTTGAGTTATTTGCTGAGATCTGTGATTTGTGTTTGAATATCGCTGACTTATATTCATACACTGGTGCTTTCACGGTATTGGGTGTTTGTGGCCATTTTTTACGCAAACACATGTGTAGGTAGACTAGTCATTCAAGAGTTATCAGAAACAAATATCTATTAAAAGGATGAGTTCCAAAAACAATGTCCAAATAAACAAAGTCTAAATGTTCAAATCAAAACGAAATGAAAGTAAAGCATGGATGTCAAAGTGTAAGTTCCCACTACGAAACGGTCAATGATCACTCAGAGCATGCCTGGAGATCGTTCGCGATCTCGCACATGTGTAAATGATTTAATTGCGGTAGTGGAAGCTTACAACTTGTTCATCGTTATTTCACTCAATTGATAATCAAACGGTGCCTTGATTCGGGGTCGCCTCTAGCTGATGTGGACGGTGGCCGTTCTGGTTCCGCCACAGGAGCTCGCCTCCTTACATATTGAAGGAGCATACCGTTCCTGATATGCCCTTCCACCTCGTCCTTCAGGTGCCTACAATCGTTAGTGTTATGACCATTTAATTCATGGAATACACAGAACTTATCTGATTTCCTTTCGTCAGAGGTAGGATCCCTTCGCATTGGCCTACGATACAGAATCTGCTCTTTGGTATCCTGATAAATCCGTTCCTGGCTCTCGTTCAACTCAGTGTAGGTGGTGAATCGCGGCTCCCTCCGTTGCCGCTTTGATCTGTCTCTGTCATTCTCGATCCTTCTTTTACCCTTGTCCTTGTCCGAGTCCCTTCTAGGGGGCTTTTCGTCTTTGAGTGCATAAACATCTACCCCATCTCCTTCTTCTCTTTCAGCATTTGCATCCTCTAATCGTAAAAACTTTTCTGCCTCATGATAGAATTCCTCTAGATCTGTGGGTGGATCTTTAGTCAATGAATTCTTGAACTCTGTGCCGTCAGCTATTCCGGACACGGCTGCCATTACCACCATGGACGGATCCGCTCGATCCACTGAATCTGCTGCTGCATTAAATCGTGCTAGATAACTCCTCAAGGTCTCTCCGGCTTTTTTCTTTAGGGTTGCCAAAGTCATCACGTTCTTGGGTCTTGTAATGTGAACCATGAATTGCCTCATAAATCTCTCAACTAAACCATTCCATGTTCCGATGGATCCGTTCTCCAACTGTCTAAACCACAGTGCAGCGATATCTGTCAAGTATAATGGAAAGCACCGAGCCATAACCTCCTCCGATGCCCCCAGCACTTCCATATGCCTCATATATTTTGTCAGATGGACCGTGGGGTCCGTTCTCCCGTCATACATATCCAACGATGGTAGTTTGAAATCCGGTGGGTTCCTAGCTTGCCTGATTGCTGAAGTAAAAGGACTTCTATTAACATCCTCCAAATCTTTGTTCATCAAACCGCCTCTCAAAGCTCTTCTAACCATCTCTGCTAATCTGTCATTGTCTCCGAGATGTAACCCTTGTTCACTACTTTCAACCTGCCCCCCGAGTTCACGAGGGAACTCTGGGATCTGCCCCCTTGACTGAGCGTTCACTCCTCTACTGCTCCTAGGTTGCGCAGATCCTGCTCTCTCTCTTTCCAAGATTGGGTCAACATTTTCCATATGCGTGCCCCCTAGCTCTGGTGCTACGTCGGATGGTCCTGCTCCGTTCTGGACTCCGTTGGCTTCCCTATTCTGTGCTCCAAGCTGCCCTATCTGTTGGGATAAACTCTGGATCAATTCCTCTTGCCTCTTCATCATCGTCTCCATCTCGTCCCTAGTGATGTAGATCGATGGTTGATTCGCTCCTGAGGAAGCCTCTTGACTTCCTTGATGTTCGCTTCTCTCTGGCCTTGGCCTCCTACTCGATTGTCTTGCCATAATTACTAGATCTGAACTCCTGGATTTTCAAATTCAACTTCTTCCTGAATTAGTTTCTCAGTGAAAGCACCAAAATGTTTGCGCCAAAATTGGTCACAAACACCCAATATCGTGAAAGCGCCCGTTTACATGCTCAAATCGATAATAATCAACACAGAACTCAGCAACAATCGGTATAGAATTCAGCTCTAAGTAACAAATCACAGTAATTCACAAACAACAATCACAAACACAGGATTTATAGTGGTTCGGCGTTCGCGCCTACGTCCACTTTGAAGGTTTTCTCTTTATTGCTTTGCTTGATTAAATCGATTACAACGAGTTACAGTTGATAATTGCTTTGAAATCTGAATACAACAGTGATCCTGATAGATAGACTTGAATCCGGCAGAGTCTTGGCGTTCAATGGCAGAAGTTCTTCCCCCGACCCCCCTTTCTGAAGGCTTCAGGGTGCTATTTATAGGCGTTGGAGGCCCAGATCTTGCTGAAACTTCGTGAGACTTCTTCTGGCACGTGAGTGGGCCCACGCGACCGACCCCACCAAGTTTCGTCTCGATCTGACATCGGTTCGAAGTAATTTCGAACCCATCAAGGAATGGTCCAATCGAGCTGAAACTTGGCAGGAACAATCTTTACCTCGCATGGAAGCTACTGTGAAAATTTGGTTGCATTTGGATGTGTGGTTTAGGAGATATGCTCGGTTCGAAATTGCGTTTTCTTGGTTGGCTGTGTCGTTCGAACCCATGATTTCGAACCCATGATTTCGAATCCCTGAGTGCACGTGGGTTTGCAGTGACGTGGCGCGCATCTCTCGAATCGATGCTACTTTATCTCCGAGTTGACCGCTTCGCACCCATGGATTTCGCCTCGTTCGTATCGTGCGCCGCGACCCAGTTCGCATCAATGGATTTGAAATGGATCGATACGAAGGGGATCAAGGCGAGCCGAGTGGATTCGAACATGGCAGAATTCATGGATACGAAGGAACGATCTGGCATTCATGATGGTCGATCGATACGAAACAGCGCTCAGGTGATGCCCATGTGATGGATTCGAAACGATCGGTTCGAAGTAGATGGAGGGGACGACCATCTGGAGGGTTCGAATTGATCGATTCGAAGTGATCAGTATCGTGTCTGGTCGGTTCGAATTCGATCGATTCGAAGTTAACGGTGGCCGATGGGTTCGAACATGGCAGGCTGTGATGGGTTCGAAGCAGTGGGTATTGGATGGGTTCGAAGTGGATGGATTCGAAGCGGATGGGTTCGAAGCACTCCAGTGCGATGGGTTCGAAACAGACAGTGACCACCTTTCACGATTTGAATCCATCCTATCTTGAGCATACAAACTCGGATTGACTTGAAATTTGAAATAACGACTCCTACGACCTTTCTTGTCATGTCCTATCAATTTTGGCCCGTTCCGGACTCGGACAAAATTCATCGATATCCATAGCAAAGTGAAGTATAACCAATCTCTGGGACGAACTGCTTTTCGTTTTCGACCATTCTTTTGGTATCACGGCTTTGCCAAAAAGCGGGATAACAGAGTGCATGGATTTGAAACATTGCAGTACCATGGTGTACCACTCTCCAGCGATGGTAAATCATAGACCAGCCACGGGGATCCCGTTTTACAGAAAAAATCCACGTGACAAAAAAACGAAGGATAAAAAACATCCTTGACCCGATTGAGGTTCGGATAGGACTTTTTGGGTTTGAAACTAACCAGTGACGGCTGAAAGCCGTCATAGCTGTAGAACTCACAGATACCTTCGTTTTGACTGGTTATGGCTCCCGTAACTCTAAAGGAGCCAAGAGTTATGGCCCTCCGAAGAATCGATATCCACAGGGTGCAACATCTACGGTGCATGGTGCAACATCCGTCCAAAATGACGAAACAGTGCCATATGACCTTTAGAAATGAGTGCATGGATTTGAAACATTGCAGTGACATGGTGCACCACTCTCCAGCGATGGTAAATCATAGACCAGCCACGGCGATCCAGTTTTACAGAAGAAATCCATGTGACGAAAAAACGAAGGGTAAAGAACATCCTTGACCCGATTGAGGTTCGGATAGGATTTTTTGGGTATGAAACTAACCAGTGACGGCTGAAAGCCATTATAGCTGTAGAACTCACAGATACCTTAGTTTTGACTGGTTATGGCTCCCGTAACTCTAAACGAGCCAAGAGTTATGGCCCTCCGAAGAATCGATTTCCACAGGGTGCAACATCTACGGTGCAAGGTGCAACATCCGTCCAAAATGACGAAACAGCGCCGTACGACCTTTAGAAATGAGTGAATGGATTTGAAACATTGCAGTACCATGGTGCACCACTCTCCAGCGATGGTAAATCAAAGACCAGCCACGGGGATCCCGTTTTACAGAAAAAATCCACGTGACGAAAAAACGAAGGGTAAAAAACTTCCTTGATCCGATTGAGGTTCGGATTGGATTTTTTGGGTATGAAACTAACCAGTGACGGCTGAAAACTGTCATGTTTGTAGAACTCACAGATACCTTCGTTTTGACTGGTTATGGCTCCCGTAACTCTAAACGAGGCAAGAGTTATGGCCCTCCGAAGAATCGATATCCACAGGGTGCAACATCTACGGTGCAAGGTGCAACATCCGTCCAAAATGACGAAACAGTGCCGTACGACCTTTAGAAATGAGTGCATGGATTTGAAACATTGCAGTACCATGGTGCACAACTCTCCAGCGATGGTAAATCATAGATCAGCCACCGGGATCCCGTTTTACAGAAAAAATCCACGTGACGAAAAAACGAAGGGTAAAAAACTTCCATGACACGATTAAGGTTCGGATAGGATTTTTGGGTACGAAACTAACCAGTGACGGCTGAAAGCTGTCATAGCTGTAGAACTCACAGATACCTTCGTTTTGACTGGTTATGGCTCCCGTAACTCTAAACAAGCCAAGAGTTATGGCCCTCCGAAGAATCGATATCCACAGGGTGCAACATCTACGGTGCAAGGTGCAACATCCGTCCAAAATGACGAAACAGTGTCGTACGACCTTTAGAAATGAGTGCATGGATTTGAAACATTGCAGTACCATGGTGTACCACTCTCCAGCGATGGTAAATCATAGACCAGCCACGGGGATCCCGTTTTACAGAAAAAATCCACGTGACGAAAAAACGATGGGTAAAAAGCATCCTTGACCCGATTGACGTACGGATAGGATTTTTGGGTACGAAACTAACCAGTGACGGCTGAAAGCTGTCATAGCTGTAGAACTCACAAATACCTTCGTTTTGACTGGTTATGGCTCCCGTAACTCTAAACTAGCCAAGAGTTATGGCCCTCGGAAGAATCGATATCCACAGGGTGCAACATCTACGGTGCAAGGTGCAACATCCGTCCAAAATGACGAAACAGTGTCGTACGACCTTTAGAAATGAGTGCATGGATTTGAAACATTGCAGTACCATGGTGCACCACTCTCCAGCGATGGTAAATCATAGACCAGCCACGGGGATCCCGTTTTACAGAAAAAATCCACGTGACAAAAAAACGAAGGGTAAAAAACATCCTTGACCCGATCGAGGTTCGGATAGGATTTTTTGGGTATGAAACTAAACAGTGACGGCTGAAAGCCGTCAAAGATGTAGAACTCACAGATACCTTCGTGTTGACTGGTTATGGCTCCCGTAACTCTAAACGAGCCAAGAGTTATGGCCCTCCGAAGAATCGATATCCACATGGTGCAACATCTACGGTGCATGGTGCAACATCCGTCCAAAATGACGAAACAGTGTCGTACGACCTTTAGAAATGAGTGCATGGATTTGAAACATTGCAGTACCATGGTGCACCACTCTCCAGCGATGGTAAATCATAGACCAGCCACGGGGATCCCGTTTTACAGAAAAAATCCACGTGACGAAAAAACGAAGGGTAAAAAATTTCCTTGACCCGATTGAGGTTCGGATAGGATTTTTTGGGTATGAAACTAACCACTGACGGCTGAAAGCTGTCATATCTGTAGAACTCACAGATACCTTCGTTTTGACTGGTTATGGCTCCCGTAACTCTAAACGAGCCAAGAGTTATGGCCCTCCGAAGAATCGATATCCACAGTGTGCAACATCCACGGTGCAAGGTGCAACATCCGTCCAAAATGACGAAACAGTGTCGTACGACCTTTAGAAATGAGTGCATGGATTTGAAACATTGCAGTACCATGGTGCACCACTGTAACGACCCGTATTTTACGTGTCGATAAATCGTAGAATTTGCAGGTCGTTAGTGTTGTTGTGTTGCCTCTAGCTTGAGTCGTTTAGAAGTGGACCCGAGTGCAAGTGATGAGTCGTGATCGACTCATAGATAAGTCGTAGACGACTTAGGGGATGGACTGAGTTAAGGTAGGCAGCGACTCATGGATTTTCCGAGTTAAGGGATGAGTCGTGACCGACTCATAGGGGTCCGACCTATAGGCTTGAGTCGTGACCGACTCATAAAGTGGCCGAGCTATAGGAGCTAACTGGATAGGGATTTGGACCGACCTAAGGGGTTGACCGACTTAGTGGTGGTCGACTTAGTGGAGATGCCGAGTTAGCTGAGTGGGCGACTCATAGGGTGGCCGGGTCATAGGAATAGCCGACTCAAGGAGATTAGGCGGCATAAGGTTATGACCGACTCATAGAGACCGAGTTAGGGATAGGTTGAGTCGCGTGCATGTTAAGTCATGACTCGTATACGAGTTAAGGCCTTGAGTTGAGTCGGTGAGACAGTTGAGTCGTTAGCGACTTAAGGGGCTAAGGCTTAGGTCGGTAGGGATAAGTCGTGTGTGTCTTAAGTCGTGTGACCTTCTTGCTGTGATGAGTCGGTAGGAAGTAGGTCGGCATGGTAATAAGTCGTAAACGACTCATGTTGAGTCGGCATAGGGGTCTTGAGTCGTATGCAGTTGAGTCGGCACCATAGTTGAGTCGTCATACGACTTAGGAGGTGCGGCAGTGTTACGTTGAGTCGTAAGGTCTTTGAGTCGGCAGGTTCTTGTGTCGACTAGGTGTTAAGGTGATGAGTGTTAGGTCGTTAGCGCTTGTGTCGGTAGGTGTTGAGTCGGCCTGGGTTGTTGAGTCGTGTGAGGCTTGTGTTGAGTCGGCATGGGATGAGTCGTGGACGACTCATGATGAGTCGGGACCGACTCATGGGGCGACGATTCAGGGAGGTTCCAGCCTATAAATAGAGGGGTTCGGCTCACTTTTTGGCACCGGATTTCGAAGCGACGAAGTGCTGCCATTTTGAAGACTCGACTACAGTATTTTCTTCACTTCTTTCTCTACTTCCATCAAGTGCTAACATCCGTTGAAGATCGAAGATCAAGATCGAAGATCCAAGTGTCCAAGTTGAAGATTTTCATCCGAAGAGGCTAGATTTTACCGTTTCAAGTGAAATTTCTCCGGATCAAGCTCAAGTCCTTGCTGTCCAGATCTGAAGTTGATTGATTTTAGGTTGTTTTGGTGATTTGGTGAGTGGTAGTTATCTCTCACGCGGATCCAAAGGAGTATATTGGATTGGTGGCATGTTTGGGTGTTAAAGTTAGAGATTTCATGCATTTTTCTTAGATCTAAGTCTAGATCCATGGTTTTTGAAGATGTTTACTTATGCAAGTTTGTTTAATAAGCATTAGAGACAAATCCCATGTTTTATAATTGATAGATCTATGCTAAAAACCATGATTTCACATATGTTGGACTTTTGCTCGTTTATTTACGAAATTGCCATTATAGTTGATATTGCTTATATTGCTTAATAGATCTTGTTTGAATGATTGATTATTTGAATGTATGATTGATTTGATTGTTTCCAAGTTAGCTAGTAGTTGATTTGGAACAAGATGATGAAAGAGGATTCAAAAGCTATGGAAGAAGGCTCTTGAATGGTGAAAGCTGCTTAAGGCATATGTAGCGGATGTTGAAGCTCATATGGACGGATTCGATGATGAGGGACTTTGCCATGATGCGAAGAGGCGAAGTATGAGAGCGAGATGGGACTTTGCCATGATGCGAGAAGGCAAGCCATGATGTTGAGATGAGACTTTGCTATGATGCAATGAAGCAAAGTGTGATGTTGAGATGGAATGGGTCATGATGACGTTCCAAGCACGGGCTGCGACGACGTGCAAAGTTATGTTGATACTCGGTGATGCGATCCGAGTTGGTGATAATGGTTAGCTTGAGAGGCGCTTGAGCTAGTATGGATGGTCGTCGAGGAGGATGACTTGGAGGCTTAGATCTCATCGTTGTTGAAGGTTCTAGCATGCTCAAAGCAAGGGTACGTTGGAACGGGCTGCGACGACGTTCCAGGCACGGGCTGCGACGACGTGCTAGTACTCTGGGTAGTTGCGAAAATTCCTAGGCACGGGCTGCGACGACGTGCGGAGTTATGGCTAGAACCGGGGTAACCATTAGCCCTTGACGGATGGTCATTCAACTAACGGTGAAATCAAGGCAACGATGCAGTGATAGCCAGAGTCATGGATGTTTGGTTGTATTATCATTCGGCTTCAAGAGCGGTGTTTTCTGGGTGCTTATCTGATCTTGGTTTAGGCCTTGGGGGTTTGTATTTGGAAAACATTGCCCTTGACTCGAGTGGTTATTGCTTTACCTTATTTGTCTATATTGTTATGCTTGCTTCTCCTTAGTGTGTCTGGGGCTATCACTGTGAGAAGGAGTGGAGTGGGATGGTTTGATTCCTATTCCTTTTATCCTTTATGCTCTTTTGGTATGCTTGATTGTTAATTTACTGCTCACTAAGACTTTGTCTGACTCAAGGTTTTATGTCTCCTCTTATTACCTTGGGCTGTTCATCCATGTTGGGATGGGCAGACTAGGTAAGCAGGTGACAGGTGCTGTGCTTGGAGTTTCTACGTTGAAGATGACGAAGACGAGCAGGAGGCTATGCATATTATTTTCTTATATGTACTGGGTATCCGCTGCTGTATTTGATGAGTGCTTGTAGTGAGGTCTTGATGTATGGATTTGTTGAGATGATTGTATAAAACTTCTGTGATGCTTATATGATGATTTTTCTGTTATGAGACTTCACTATATTATATTTCTCTATTGTATTTTATCCATGCGCTGTGAGTTATACGATAGATTCTGCGAATTTTATTTTATCCTGACTATCGTCCATGGCTGCCTGGCACGCTTTTCAGCGCACTACTCTCTTGTTTTGGTGCGGGAGTCATGGGCGGTCGTCACATTTGGTATCAGAGCTTTGGTTAATCGATTTTAGCCAACGCTCGATGACGTAATTACGTAAGAGAGGCGTAATTGTATTTTGATGGATGATTACTATATATAATATAGTAACTTAGAAGGATTTGAACTCCTTATGCAGTTGTTTCTTGAGGTGTTCTAATCATTCTTTTTACAGATATTAAGGATGAGCAGAAGCGAGAGACAAGCTGCGAGAGATAGCCGTGCTGCTAGGGAAGCTGTTGACTATGCTGCGATGTTCGAAGCAATGATGACTTCTATCATGAGAAGGGTACCAGCTTCAGGATCTTCTGTGGATGTGGGAGTTCAAGTCCAGGCTCCAAGGCCAGTGGATTTTGCCAAGCTTTGCAAGGATTATACTTCTCTTGGAGGAAAAGCTTTCTTAGGGACGGAGTCGACTATTGAAGTGCAGAGATGGATGGATGCTTGCCGAAGGATTTTTGGTGATCTAGGGATTGAGGATGCAACCAAGAGAAAGCTTGCATCGAGACAGCTTCAAGGGAGAGCTGCGGATTGGTGGAATTCTATCACTATAGATACACCAGAGGAGGAGATTACTTGGGAGCAATTCCAAGTTAGATTTGAAGGCAAGTTCATCTCTACTGCTCAGAGGTCTGTTTTGTTCAAGAGATTTGTGGAGCTCAAACAAGGCGGGAGGCCTGTTCTTGAGTATATTTCTGAGTTCGAGGCTCTATCCAAGTATGCCAGATCGTATATTGATTCTCCCTACCAGAAGAACGAGAAGTTTGTGACTGGTCTGGATGCTTATCTTGGAAGGCAGTTAGTGGATCATCTGGACGATCCATTTGAGAAGCTTGTGGAGAAAGCCTTGAGACATGAGAGTTTGTTCCCTAAGGAAAGTTCTGTTGTTGCTGTAACCAGGGAAGGATCTAAACCACAGCAGAGTGGGAATAGGAAGAGGAAGCAGCAGCAGCAGCAGAAGGGTAAGGATGGTCAGAAGAAGCCTAAGGGCGAAGTGACTTGCTATAATTGCCAGAAGAAGGGCCATCTCTCTAAGGATTGTAGGAATCCAAAGGCGCCGGCGAAGTGCCATAACTGTGATAAGCCAGGGCATTTCAGGAAGGACTGTCCAGAGCCGAGAAAGGATAGGCAGGTTGTGCAAGCTTATGCTCTGGAAGCTGTGCCGTCGTCTTCAAGAGCTCCTACTGCTGAGGAGAAGGGGAAGAGTGTGGTTGTTCAAGGTACTCTTTCTATTTGTGGTGTTCCAGTTAGAGTGTTGTTTGATACTGGAGCGTCGCATTCTTTTGTTTGTGATGATTTGGTAAGCCGGTTAGGTATGAAACCGGATATTGTTGATAGGCCATTGGTTGTGACTAATCCGGTAGGGGGTTCGTCATGTTTGTGTATGTTATGCCGTGGTCTAGTTGTGTCGAGTCATGATTGCTCGTTTGTTTGTGATTGCTTTGTTCTGAACTTTGCGGGGTTCGGAATTATTTTGGGTATGGACTGGCTTAGGAAGTATGCGGCAAGGATTGATTGTGAGAGATTGGAGGTGACAGTCGGGAATGTGGAGGGGCGAAAGGTTGTGATACGATGTAAGCATGAAGAAGGCGTCTTCATGAGCTTCATGTATTCGCTGGTTGTTCCACGGGATGGACTGTCATCGATGCCAATAGTGAATGGATTTGAGGATGTCTTTGAGGAAGTCAAAGGGTTGCCGCCGCATAGGGAGATCGAGTTTCGTATCGATCTAGTTGAGGGAGCCAGACCTGTTGTGATGCCTCTTAGGCGGATGGCACCGAGGGAGCAGCAAGAGCTGAAGGTGCAAGTTGATGACCTTTTGCGGAAAGGATTCATTCGGAGAAGTGTGTCCGAATGGGGTGCGCCCGTTGTGTTCGCAACCAAAACGGATGGATCGTTGAGGTTGTGTGTTGATTATCGTGAGCTGAATAAGGTGACTAAGAAGAACAAGTATCCATTGCCGAGAATAGATGACTTGTTTGATCAGCTTCACGAGGCTAAGGTGTTTTCTCAGATGGATTTGGCAACGGGATTTCACCAGTTAAGAGTGGCGAGGGATAGTGTGCCGAAGACTGCTTTCAGGACACCATCCGGATTTTATGAGTGGCTGGTAATGCCGTTTGGATTGACTAACGCGCCAGCATATTTCGTGGATCTTATGAATAGAGTATTCAGAGATCAGTTGAATAAGTTCGTGCTTGTGTTCGTGGATGATATTTTGGTTTATTCCAGAACTGAGGAAGAGCACAAGACGCACTTGAGGATTGTTTTGGAAACTCTACGGAAACATCAGCTGAAGGCTAAGTTTTCGAAGTGTCACTTCTGGAAGAGTGAAGTGAGGTTCTTAGGCCATGTTATCTCTGGAAGTGGAATAGCGGTTGATCCCGCTAAGGTAGCAGCGATCCAGGATTGGATTAGACCTAAGAATGCATCTGATGTGAGAAGTTTTCTTGGATTAGCAGGATATTATCGTCGGTTTATCAAGGACTTTTCCAAGATAGCTGCACCGTTGACAGGATTGACGAAGAAGAACCTAGTGTTCAGATGGGATGACAAGTGTGAGCAAGCCTTCGTAATCCTGAAAGAGCGACTAACGAGTGCTCCTGTACTGACTATTCCGAGTGGGAATGATGGGATGGTGGTTTACACCGATGCATGTGGCACTGGACTGGGAGCGGTGCTAATACAGAAGGATAAAGTTGTTGCGTATGCTAGTCGACAACTGAAGCCGCATGAAAGGAATTATCCAACTCATGATTTGGAGTTAGCGGCGATAGTGTTTGCTTTGAAGATGTGGAGACATTACATATTGGGAGTTAGATTTGAGTTGTTTACAGATCATAAGTCGTTGAAGTATCTGTTCTCCCAAAAGGATTTGAATCTTCGACAGCAACGGTGGTTAGAGTTTCTAGCATCGTATGATTTTGGTATAGCCTATACTCCGGGAAAAGGTAACGTAGTAGCTGATGCGTTAAGTCGAAGACATGCAGGATTAGGAGCCATGTTTTCGGAATGGAAGAGTCTTGAGTATTTGGCTGGATTTGATTTCAGGCCTAGATGTGAATTGGAACCTGAGATGTTGGCAAACTTATCAATAAGGCCTACTCTTGTGGAAAGAATTGGTGAGAGCCAAAGGCGAGATGATAAGCTTGTCAAGATTATCCGTGATTTGGAATCCGGATTGGATCAGGAGAAGGATAAAGGATTCGAGGTCGATCGAGAGGGTTGGCTTCGAAAGCAAGGACGATTAGTTGTTCCCGATGTAGATGGATTGAGAGATGAAGTTCTGAGGGAGAGTCATCACTCGAAGTTGACAATTCATCCAGGTGGAAATAAGATGTATCGGGATATGAAGAGAACCTACTACTGGGAAGGTATGAAGAAGGATGTTGGAAATTTTATTTCCAAGTGTATGAATTGCCAGTTGGTGAAAGCTGAGCAGAAGAAGCCCAGTGGATTGCTTCAGCCATTAGAGGTTCCTACATGGAAGTGGGAGCAAGTGTCGATGGACTTTATCGATGGTCTACCTAGGACAAGAGCAGGGAATGAAGGGATTTGGGTCATTGTAGATCGTTTGACCAAGAGTGCAAGGTTCATTCCTGTTCGATCGACTAGGACTGCATCGAAGTTGGCTGAATTATATGTGAAGTGGATAGTTCGTTTCCATGGTGTTCCGAAGAGTATAGTGAGCGATCGAGATCCATTGTTCACTAGTAGATTTTGGAAGAGCTTCCAGGAAGTTTTGGGAACCGAGTTGTGTTTGAGTACAGCTTATCACCCTCAAACAGATGGTCAGACTGAGAGAGTCAACCGAGTTTTGGAGGATCTTCTTAGAGCATGTGTTTTGGACTTCGGAGGGTCATGGGAAGATCACCTTCATTTGGTGGAGTTTGCTTATAACAACAGTTATCAGTCGAGTATTGGTATGGCACCATATGAGGCATTGTATGGAAGACCGTGTAACTCCCCGACATGTTGGTTGGAAACTGGAGAAAAGCTGATACTTGGGCCAGAGATGATTCGACAGACTTCAGATTGTATAGAGATCATTCGGCAACGAATGAAGGCAGCCCAAGATCGTCAGAAAAGTTATGCCGATAATCGTCGTAAGGATTTGGAATTCGACGTAGGTGATATGGTTTTTGTGAAGATTTCTCCTCTGAAGAGTGTCATTAGATTCGGGAAGAAAGGAAAGTTAACTCCGAGATTTGTTGGACCATTCCCGATTATCGAGCGAATTGGAAAGCTCGCTTATAGATTGGAGTTACCGGAAAAGATGGCGGGTGTGCACAATGTTTTTCATGTATCTTATCTACGGAAGTATGTGCACGACCCAACTACGGTGGTTTCTGCTGGTAGCTGTGAAGACTTGGAGGTTGATCCAGTGGTTTCGAGACCTCGTAAGCCGCTTCGTATTGTTGCAACCGATACGAAACAGCTTAGGAGGAAGACGATTACGTTGCTCAAGGTACAATGGAGTGATGATGTTAACGACTGTACATGGGAGGAGGAAGAGAGGATGAAGGCAGCTCATCCCGGACTCTTCGAGGTATGGCCCTAGAGTGTCGTGACATCTCATGAATTTGTAGCTTGTTCTAAGTCTTAGAATTCTGCATGCTAGGTTAGAATTGGTTGCATGGATTGTTGATTGCCATGGATGATAGGCATGCGGAATAATTTTGATTGCTGTTGTTTGCTTGGAATTTCGGGGGCGAAATTCCTAAGGGGGAGAGAATGTAACGACCCGTATTTTACGTGTCGATAAATCGTAGAATTTGCAGGTCGTTAGTGTTGTTGTGTTGCCTCTAGCTTGAGTCGTTTAGAAGTGGACCCGAGTGCAAGTGATGAGTCGTGATCGACTCATAGATAAGTCGTAGACGACTTAGGGGATGGACTGAGTTAAGGTAGGCAGCGACTCATGGATTTTCCGAGTTAAGGGATGAGTCGTGACCGACTCATAGGGGTCCGACCTATAGGCTTGAGTCGTGACCGACTCATAAAGTGGCCGAGCTATAGGAGCTAACTGGATAGGGATTTGGACCGACCTAAGGGGTTGACCGACTTAGTGGTGGTCGACTTAGTGGAGATGCCGAGTTAGCTGAGTGGGCGACTCATAGGGTGGCCGGGTCATAGGAATAGCCGACTCAAGGAGATTAGGCGGCATAAGGTTATGACCGACTCATAGAGACCGAGTTAGGGATAGGTTGAGTCGCGTGCATGTTAAGTCATGACTCGTATACGAGTTAAGGCCTTGAGTTGAGTCGGTGAGACAGTTGAGTCGTTAGCGACTTAAGGGGCTAAGGCTTAGGTCGGTAGGGATAAGTCGTGTGTGTCTTAAGTCGTGTGACCTTCTTGCTGTGATGAGTCGGTAGGAAGTAGGTCGGCATGGTAATAAGTCGTAAACGACTCATGTTGAGTCGGCATAGGGGTCTTGAGTCGTATGCAGTTGAGTCGGCACCATAGTTGAGTCGTCATACGACTTAGGAGGTGCGGCAGTGTTACGTTGAGTCGTAAGGTCTTTGAGTCGGCAGGTTCTTGTGTCGACTAGGTGTTAAGGTGATGAGTGTTAGGTCGTTAGCGCTTGTGTCGGTAGGTGTTGAGTCGGCCTGGGTTGTTGAGTCGTGTGAGGCTTGTGTTGAGTCGGCATGGGATGAGTCGTGGACGACTCATGATGAGTCGGGACCGACTCATGGGGCGACGATTCAGGGAGGTTCCAGCCTATAAATAGAGGGGTTCGGCTCACTTTTTGGCACCGGATTTCGAAGCGACGAAGTGCTGCCATTTTGAAGACTCGACTACAGTATTTTCTTCACTTCTTTCTCTACTTCCATCAAGTGCTAACATCCGTTGAAGATCGAAGATCAAGATCGAAGATCCAAGTGTCCAAGTTGAAGATTTTCATCCGAAGAGGCTAGATTTTACCGTTTCAAGTGAAATTTCTCCGGATCAAGCTCAAGTCCTTGCTGTCCAGATCTGAAGTTGATTGATTTTAGGTTGTTTTGGTGATTTGGTGAGTGGTAGTTATCTCTCACGCGGATCCAAAGGAGTATATTGGATTGGTGGCATGTTTGGGTGTTAAAGTTAGAGATTTCATGCATTTTTCTTAGATCTAAGTCTAGATCCATGGTTTTTGAAGATGTTTACTTATGCAAGTTTGTTTAATAAGCATTAGAGACAAATCCCATGTTTTATAATTGATAGATCTATGCTAAAAACCATGATTTCACATATGTTGGACTTTTGCTCGTTTATTTACGAAATTGCCATTATAGTTGATATTGCTTATATTGCTTAATAGATCTTGTTTGAATGATTGATTATTTGAATGTATGATTGATTTGATTGTTTCCAAGTTAGCTAGTAGTTGATTTGGAACAAGATGATGAAAGAGGATTCAAAAGCTATGGAAGAAGGCTCTTGAATGGTGAAAGCTGCTTAAGGCATATGTAGCGGATGTTGAAGCTCATATGGACGGATTCGATGATGAGGGACTTTGCCATGATGCGAAGAGGCGAAGTATGAGAGCGAGATGGGACTTTGCCATGATGCGAGAAGGCAAGCCATGATGTTGAGATGAGACTTTGCTATGATGCAATGAAGCAAAGTGTGATGTTGAGATGGAATGGGTCATGATGACGTTCCAAGCACGGGCTGCGACGACGTGCAAAGTTATGTTGATACTCGGTGATGCGATCCGAGTTGGTGATAATGGTTAGCTTGAGAGGCGCTTGAGCTAGTATGGATGGTCGTCGAGGAGGATGACTTGGAGGCTTAGATCTCATCGTTGTTGAAGGTTCTAGCATGCTCAAAGCAAGGGTACGTTGGAACGGGCTGCGACGACGTTCCAGGCACGGGCTGCGACGACGTGCTAGTACTCTGGGTAGTTGCGAAAATTCCTAGGCACGGGCTGCGACGACGTGCGGAGTTATGGCTAGAACCGGGGTAACCATTAGCCCTTGACGGATGGTCATTCAACTAACGGTGAAATCAAGGCAACGATGCAGTGATAGCCAGAGTCATGGATGTTTGGTTGTATTATCATTCGGCTTCAAGAGCGGTGTTTTCTGGGTGCTTATCTGATCTTGGTTTAGGCCTTGGGGGTTTGTATTTGGAAAACATTGCCCTTGACTCGAGTGGTTATTGCTTTACCTTATTTGTCTATATTGTTATGCTTGCTTCTCCTTAGTGTGTCTGGGGCTATCACTGTGAGAAGGAGTGGAGTGGGATGGTTTGATTCCTATTCCTTTTATCCTTTATGCTCTTTTGGTATGCTTGATTGTTAATTTACTGCTCACTAAGACTTTGTCTGACTCAAGGTTTTATGTCTCCTCTTATTACCTTGGGCTGTTCATCCATGTTGGGATGGGCAGACTAGGTAAGCAGGTGACAGGTGCTGTGCTTGGAGTTTCTACGTTGAAGATGACGAAGACGAGCAGGAGGCTATGCATATTATTTTCTTATATGTACTGGGTATCCGCTGCTGTATTTGATGAGTGCTTGTAGTGAGGTCTTGATGTATGGATTTGTTGAGATGATTGTATAAAACTTCTGTGATGCTTATATGATGATTTTTCTGTTATGAGACTTCACTATATTATATTTCTCTATTGTATTTTATCCATGCGCTGTGAGTTATACGATAGATTCTGCGAATTTTATTTTATCCTGACTATCGTCCATGGCTGCCTGGCACGCTTTTCAGCGCACTACTCTCTTGTTTTGGTGCGGGAGTCATGGGCGGTCGTCACAACCACTCTCCAGCGATGGTAAATCATGGACCAGCCACGGGGATCCCGTTTTACAGAAAAAATCCACGTGACGAAAAAACGAAGGGTAAAAAACTTCCTTGACCCGATTGAGGTTCGGATAGGATTTTTGGGTGCGTAACTAACCAGTGACGGCTGAAAGCTGTCAAAGCTGTAGAACTCACAGATACCTTTGTTTTGACTGGTTATGGCTCCCGTAACTCTAAACGAGCCAAGAGTTATGGCCCTCCGAAGAATCGATATCCACAGGGTGCAACATCTACGGTGCAAGGTGCAACATCCGTCCAAAATGAGGAAACAGTGCCGTACGACCTTCAGAAATGAGTGCATGGATTTGAAACATTGCAGTACCATGGTGCACCACTCTCCAGTGATGGTAAATCATAGACCAGCCACGGGGATCCCGTTTTACAGAAAAAATCCACGTGACGAAAAAACGAAGGGTTAAAAACTTCCTTGACCCGATTGAGGTTCGGATAGGATTTTTGGGTACGAAACTAACCAGTGACGGCTGAAAGCTGTCGTAGCTATAGAACTCACAGATACCTTCGTTTTGACTGGTTATGGCTCTCGTAACTCTAAACGAGCCAAGAGTTATGGCCCTCCGAAGAATCGATATCCACAGGGTGCAACATCTACGGTGCAAGGTGCAACATCCGTCCAAAATGACGAAACAGTGTCGTACGACCTTTAGAAATGAGTGCATGGATTTGAAACATTGCAGTACCATGGTGTACCACTCTCCAGCGATGGTAAATCATAGACCAGCCACGGGGATCCCGTTTTACAGAAAAAATCCACGTGACGAAAAAACGAAGGGTAAAAAACTTCCATGACCCGATTGAGGTTCGGATAGGATTTTTGGGTTTGAAACTAACCAGTGATGGATGAAAGCTGTTATAGCTGTAGAACTCACAGATACCTTCGTTTTGACTGGTTATGGCTCCCGTAACTCTAAACGAGGCAAGAGTTATGGCCCTCCGAAGAATCGATATCCACAGGGTGCAACATCTACGGTGCAAGGTGCAACGTCCGTCCAAAATGACGAAACAGTGCCGTACGACCTTTAGAAATGAGTGCATGGATTTAAAACATTGCATTACCATGGTGCACCACTCTCTAGCGATGGTAAATCACAGACCAGCCACGGGGATCCCGTTTTACAGAAAAAATCCACGTGACGAAAAAACGAAGGGTAAAAAACTTCCTTGACCCGATTGAGGTTCGTATAGGATTTTTTAGGTATGAAACTAACCAGTGACGGCTGAAAGCGGTCATAGCTGTAGAACTCACAGATACCTTCGTTTTGACTGGTTATGGCTCCCGTAACTCTAAACGAGCCAAGAGTTATGGCCCTCCGAAGAATCGATATCCACAGGGTGCAACATCTACGGTGCAAGGTGCAACATCCGTCAAAAATGACGAAACAGTGTCGTACGACCTTTAGAAATGAGTGCATGGATTTGAAACATTGCAGTACCATGGTGCACCACTCTCCAGCGATGGTAAATCATAGACCAGCCACGGGGATCTCGTTTTACAGAAAAAATCCACGTGACGAAAAAACGAAGGGTAAAAAACTTCCTTGACCCGATTGAGGTTCGGATAGGATTTTTTGGGTATGAAACTAACCAGTGATGGCCGAAAGCTGTCATAGCTGTAGAACTCACAGGTACCTTCGTTTTGTCTGGTTATGGCTCCCGTAACTCTAAACGAGCCAAGAGTTATGGCCCTCCGAAGAATCGATATCCACAGGGTGCAACATCTACGGTGCAAGGTGCAACATCCGTCCAAAATGACGAAACAGTGCCGTACGACCTTTAGAAATGAGTGCATGGATTTGAAACATTGCAGTACCATGGTGCACAACTCTACAGCGATGGTAAATCATAGATCAGCCACCGGGATCTCGTTTTACAGAAAAAATCCACGTGACGAAAAAACGAAGGGTAAAAAACTTCCATGACACGATTAAGGTTCGGATAGGATTTTTGGGTACGAAACTAACCAGTGACGGCTGAAAGCTGTCATAGCTGTAGAACTCACAGATACCTTCGTTTTGACTGGTTATGGCTCCCGTAACTCTAAACGAGCCCAGAGTTATGGCCCTCCGAAGAATCGATATCCACAGGGTGCAACATCTACGGTGCAAGGTGCAACATCCGTCCAAAATGACGAAACAGTGTCGTACGACCTTTAGAAATGAGTGCATGGATTTGAAACATTGCAGTACCATGGTGTACCACTCTCCAGCGATGGTAAATCATAGACCAGCCACGGGGATCCCGTTTTACAGAAAAAATCCACGTGACGAAAAAACGATGGGTAAAAAGCATCCTTGACCCGATTGACGTACGGATAGGATTTTTGGGTACGAAACTAACCAGTGACGGCTGAAAGCTGTCATAGCTGTAGAACTCACAAATACCTTCGTTTTGACTGGTTATGGCTCCCGTAACTCTAAACTAGCCAAGAGTTATGGCCCTCGGAAGAATCGATATCCACAGGGTGCAACATCTACGGTGCAAGGTGCAACATCCGTCCAAAATGACGAAACAGTGTCGTACGACCTTTAGAAATGAGTGCATGGATTTGAAACATTGCAGTACCATGGTGCACCACTCTCCAGCGATGGTAAATCATAGACCAGCCACGGGGATCCCGTTTTACAGAAAAAATCCACGTGACAAAAAAACGAAGGGTAAAAAACATCCTTGACCCGATCGAGGTTCGGATAGGATTTTTTGGGTATGAAACTAAACAGTGACGGCTGAAAGCCGTCATAGATGTAGAACTCACAGATACCTTCGTGTTGACTGGTTATGGCTCCCGTAACTCTAAACGAGCCAAGAGTTATGGCCCTCCGAAGAATCGATATCCACATGGTGCAACATCTACGGTGCATGGTGCAACATCCGTCCAAAATGACGAAACAGTGTCGTACGACCTTTAGAAATGAGTGCATGGATTTGAAACATTGCAGTACCATGGTGCACCACTCTCCAGCGATGGTAAATCATAGACCAGCCACGGGGATCCCGTTTTACAGAAAAAATCCACGTGACGAAAAAACGAAGGGTAAAAAATTTCCTTGACCCGATTGAGGTTCGGATAGGATTTTTTGGGTATGAAACTAACCA
Source organism: Allium cepa (assembly GCA_030765085.1). Classification (NCBI taxonomy): domain Eukaryota; kingdom Viridiplantae; phylum Streptophyta; class Magnoliopsida; order Asparagales; family Amaryllidaceae; genus Allium; species Allium cepa. The sequence continues at coordinate 25,643,697 of CM060943.1, read as the reverse complement.
CTGACGGCTGAAAGCTGTCATATCTGTAGAACTCACAGATACCTTCGTTTTGACTGGTTATGGCTCCCGTAACTCTAAACGAGCCAAGAGTTATGGCCCTCCGAAGAATCGATATCCACAGTGTGCAACATCCACGGTGCAAGGTGCAACATCCGTCCAAAATGACGAAACAGTGTCGTACGACCTTTAGAAATGAGTGCATGGATTTGAAACATTGCAGTACCATGGTGCACCACTCTCCAGCGATGGTAAATCATAGACCAGCCACGGGGATCCCGTTTTACAGAAAAAATCCACGTGACGAAAAAACGAAGGGTAAAAAACTTCCTTGACCCGATTGAGGTTCGGATAGGATTTTTGGGTGCGAAACTAACCAGTGACGGCTGAAAGCTGTCAAAGCTGTAGAACTCACAGATACCTTTGTTTTGACTGGTTATGGCTCCCGTAACTCTAAACGAGCCAAGAGTTATGGCCCTCCGAAGAATCGATATCCACAGGGTGCAACATCTACGGTGCAAGGTGCAACATCCGTCCAAAATGATGAAACAGTGCCGTACGACCTTTAGAAATGAGTGCATGGATTTGAAACATTGCAGTGCCATGGTGCACCACTCTCCAGTGATGGTAAATCATAGACCAGCCACGGGGATCCCGTTTTACAGAAAAAATCCACGTGACGAAAAAACGAAGGGTTAAAAACTTCCTTGACCCGATTGAGGTTCGGATAGGATTTTTGGGTACGAAACTAACCAGTGACGGCTGAAAGCTGTCGTAGCTATAGACCTCACAGATACCTTCGTTTTGACTGGTTATGGCTCTCGTAACTCTAAACGAGCCAAGAGTTATGGCCCTCCGAAGAATCGATATCCACAGGGTGCAACATCTACGGTGCAAGGTGCAACATCCGTCCAAAATGACGAAACAGTGTCGTACGACCTTTAGAAATGAGTGCATGGATTTGAAACATTGCAGTACCATGGTGTACCACTCTCCAGCGATGGTAAATCATAGACCAGCCACGGGGATCCCGTTTTACAGAAAAAATCCACGTGACGAAAAAACGAAGGGTAAAAAACTTCCATGACCCGATTGAGGTTCGGATAGGATTTTTGGGTTTGAAACTAACCAGTGATGGATGAAAGCTATTATAGCTGTAGAACTCACAGATACCTTCGTTTTGACTGGTTATGGCTCCCGTAACTCTAAACGAGGCAAGAGTTATGGCCCTCCGAAGAATCGATATCCACAGGGTGCAACATCTACGGTGCAAGGTGCAACATCCGTCCAAAATGACGAAACAGTGCCGTACGACCTTTAGAAATGAGTGCATGGATTTAAAACATTGCAGTACCATGGTGCACCACTCTCTAGCGATGGTAAATCACAGACCAGCCACGGGGATCCCGTTTTACAGAAAAAATCCACGTGACGAAAAAACGAAGGGTAAAAAACTTCCTTGACCCGATTGAGGTTCGTATAGGATTTTTTGGGTATGAAACTAACCAGTGACGGCTGAAAGCGGTCATAGCTGTAGAACTCACAGATACCTTCGTTTTGACTGGTTATGGCTCCCGTAACTCTAAACGAGCCAAGAGTTATGGCCCTCCGAAGAATCGATATCCACAGGGTGCAACATCTACGGTGCAAGGTGCAACATCCGTCAAAAATGACGAAACAGTGTCGTACGACCTTTAGAAATGAGTGCATGGATTTGAAACATTGCAGTACCATGGTGCACCACTCTCCAGTGATGGTAAATCATAGACCAGCCACGGGGATCCCGTTTTACAGAAAAAATCCACGTGACGAAAAAACGAAGGGTAAAAAACTTCCTTGACCCGATTGAGGTTCGAATAGGATTTTTTGGGTATGAAACTAACCAGTGATGGCTGAAAGCTGTCATAGCTGTAGAACTCACAGGTACCTTCGTTTTGTCTGGTTATGGCTCCCGTAACTCTAAACGAGCCAAGAGTTATGGCCCTCCGAAGAATCGATATCCACAGGGTGCAACATCTACGGTGCAAGGTGCAACATCCGTCCAAAATGACGAAACAGTGCTGTACGACCTTTAGAAATGAGTGCATGGATTTGAAACATTGCAGTACCATGGTGCACCACTCCCCAGCGATGGTAAATCAAAGACCAGCCACGGGGATCCCGTTTTACAGAAAAAATCCACGTGACGAAAAAACGAAGGGTAAAAAACTTCCTTGATCCGATTGAGGTTCGGATTGGATTTTTTGGGTATGAAACTAACCAGTGACGGCTGAAAACTGTCATGTTTGTAGAACTCACAGATACCTTCGTTTTGACTGGTTATGGCTCCCGTAACTCTAAACGAGGCAAGAGTTATGGCCCTCCGAAGAATCGATATCCACAGGGTGCAACATCTACGGTGCAAGGTGCAACATCCGTCCAAAATGACGAAACAGTGCCGTACGACCTTTAGAAATGAGTGCATGGATTTGAAACATTGCAGTACCATGGTGCACAACTCTCCAGCGATGGTTAATCATAGATCAGCCACCGGGATCCCGTTTTACAGAAAAAATCCACGTGACGAAAAAACGAAGGGTAAAAAACTTCCTTGACCCGATTGAGGTTCGGATAGGATTTTTTGGGTATGAAACTAACCAGTGACGGCTGATAGCGGTCATAGCTGTAGAACTCACAGATACCTTCGTTTTGACTGGTTATGGCTCCCGTAACTCTAAACTAGCCAAGAGTTATGGCCCTCTGAAGAATCGATATCCACAGGGTGCAACATCTACGGTGCAAGGTGCAACATCCGTCAAAAATGACGAAACAGTGTCGTACGACCTTTAGAAATGAGTGCATGGATTTGAAACATTGCAGTACCATGGTGCTCCACTCTCCAGCGATGGTAAATCATAGACCAGCCACGGGGATCCCGTTTTACAGAAAAAATCCACGTGACGAAAAAACGAAGCGTAAAAAACTTCTGTTACCCGATTGAGGTTCGGATAGGATTTTTTGGGTATGAAACTAACCAGTGACGGCTGAAAGCTGTCATAGCTGTCGGACTCACAGATACCTTCGTTTTGACTGGTTATGGCTCCCGTAACTCTAAACGAGCCAAGAGTTATGGCCCTCCGAAGAATCGATATCCACAGGGTGCAACATCTACGGTGCAAGTGGCAACATCCGTCCAAAATGACGAAACAGTGCCGTACGACCTTTAGATGTTTGCGCAAAAAATGGGCAAACACCTCCATGTCGTGTTATTTAGTTGATTATATGCGATTTTCAATGGTTTGGATGAGTTATGCAAATATGTAAAAAGCAGGGGCTGAAATGTAAAAGACACACAGATTTATAGTGGTTCGGCCAGAACGTGCCTACGTCCACTTTATATGTTATTATCCTTTTTTCTTTCAGATTACAAGTACAAAGCTTTGTATACAAGTATATGAAAGTAGTTTGAAAGTTCCTTCCTTGCTTGAGCTCTCAAACTTGTCCGCCATTGTTGTACCCCTGCCCCTCTATTTATAGAGTGAGGTAGGGGGCTGGGGTCTTGGATGTATATAGCTGCTGGTGGGCCCGGGCTGAAGCAATCTGGCCTGGTAACGTTCTGGTTCGGCGAAGCTTCATTCGGCATGGAGCTTGGACCGGTAATGGAGTGGACCGGTGGTAGGTGGTTTGGAGGTTCATTCGGTGGAATTGGTTCAGTGGAGGAGTGGACCGGTAGTAGGTTGGTTTGGCATAGGGTTGGACACGTGTGGTTCGGCTGGGAGTTTGGTCCGGTAGGCAATGGACCGGTGTAGGGTTGATTCGGTGGCGTTGGTCCGGCTATGAATGGTCCGGTGGTGGAGGTTGGAGCACGGTGAGATTGGAGGACCGAATGTGTTTGACCGAATGGGGCATGGCCTTGTGCAAAATGTTCTTGGAGGAAAGTATGCATGGACCGAATGGTATATACCTTGAATTTCTGAATGAACTTGTGCTTGGAACGCCAAATGGACTTAGGAACCGGATGGAATGGAGGTTGCGAACCCGGGTGAAACTGGCGCTTCTCGGTCTCGAGATCTTCTGGGTGAAAATTTGCCCAACATTTGCCCCCCAAAGTGGGGCACGTGCTTGCATGTGTCGCGCTTTGTTTCCCTATGGTAGGAAGGCTTGTTTTGTAACGTCATGGGCTGGACGTTCATATCCTGTGGTTTCCTGCGAAGGAATTTACAGTTTTAATATGATTTCAGATGACGACTGTTTGGGATTGAAATATTTGTGATGAAGTGAATTGTGACGTTCGAGGCGAGAGAGTGTGCCCCGAGGGGGCTTAGCTTTATCGACGCCAGGTTCACGTTAGAGTGGGTCCCTGGATCGTTTGTCAAGGTGGTTTATCGCCAGCTCAGAGCATGCCTAAGGGTTGTTCGCGATCCCGTACATGTGTAGTAGCTTAGCCATTTCAGAATTAGCAGAACTAAATATCCATCCAACCGATGAGTTTTAAAAAGGATGTCAAAGTGTAAATTCTCACAACGATAGGGTTAATAGCCATTCAGAGCATGCCTGTGGACCGTTCGTGGTCGCGTACATGTGTAAATGATTAACCCATGTTAAGTGAAAGATTTACTACTTATTCATCGTTATCATAATTTCTATTTTATCAATAGACCCTAGAGTACGATACTTATCTTGTTTTTGCTGGCTGAGATGGTTTCATTCGGTTTTTGATTGGTCCAGTATGCCGAACCGGCTGGACCGGTGCTTCTGCGCTTGCCTATATATAGGGGCGACACCCCCTTAGTTTTTCCTTACCGAACCAACGAGAGCCGAACCAAGCCCATACCGAATCGAACCTTTGCCGAACCAAACCCTTGCCGAACTAGGTATATGCTCTCTTGCCGAATGTCCTTGATTACCGAATGAATCTGATTGCCGAATACACGCGTAAGGCTTTTAATGCCGAATGAACCTGGGATTTTAGTGCCGGATGAACTTTGCACTGTACTATCGAACGAATTCGTATACCGGATGAACTTCTAATGCCGAATGGAACTACCGAATGAGGCATATACCGAATGAGACTCGGAAATTTGAATCTTGAGCGAAATCTTAGGCTTTTATACGCTTGCTTTAGATACTTGCTTGTTTATGTTTCTATACTTCTTGTTCTAACACCGTGTTTTTCTTATGCTACAGAAAATGTCTCGCAAAGCGGAAACCCGATCGGATAAAAAGAAGTCTAAAGGTAGAGGAGAGTCATCTTCCTCCGTGCCCCCAGCCCGACCAGGACCGGTGCAACATGGGCCTGCCCCGAGGTCGTTAGTGGACGGGTACGGTCCTCAGGAACTTCTGGTCTCCCCTCCCGATTGCTTTCCTAGCTCCCTAAAGGAGGAGCAACTTGATGTTATATCCCGTTCCTTCGGGATAGACAGGGGTTGCATGCTGTTGCCGGGAGATGGAGTGATGCCGTATAATCTCCCCGAAGGTTACTTTGCTTACAGCAGATATCATTGCATGTGTGGTGCTATCCCTCCTATCAATGCCTGGATAGTCAGCTTTACCACATATTTGAAGGTGGCTCCATTCCAGCTTCAGCCTGACTCTTATGCAATTCTGGTGAGCCTTTTCGTCATCTTCCAGAGGAGGTACGGGCGACCTCCTTCTAACCGGGAAATTCGATATTTGTATAACCTGAGAGGCTACAAGAAGGGGTCTCCGTATATTAGTCTAGAAGCGGCCGTGCCCTTCAAACCGGTCTTGGACTTATATTCAAAGTTTACCATGTTAAAGAAAGAATGGTTTTTTATCAAGGACGATTCTGTTTCTTTCTGCCTTTTCACTTCCGGCTGTAAGATGAATTTCATTTATATTTTCCATGTTCTGACTGTAGTGCTTCTTCTGACATGCTTCTATTTCTTGCTAGCGACAGGTGGCATTGCAATCGTGGAGGATGATTCCTTGGCGTGGATGGCTGCTGAAATAAAGGCCATTCCGGCACGGAACAGGTCGGCTTCTTTCCTGATCAGGAATGCTACCCTCCTGGAGTACAACTTGATCCTGCCGCACCAGTCCGTGGTTAAGCAGAGGGACACGGCTGAGGAGAAGGCTGCTAAAGCTAAGGAGGGGGCCACGGTGAAGAGTGGCAAGAGGAAGCCCTTTGCACAACACCCAGTCGTGGGAGGCAAGAAGCTTAAGGAGTCTGATGGCCCCACTCCTAGTACTTGCCTGATCATCCCGGAGGAGGAAGGTGCGGAAGAGGGCGAAGGAGGCGATATGGGAGGAGAGTCAAAGGGCGGAGGAGATGGCGATGGAGATGGCGATGGCGATGGACAGGGCGGTAGTGGTACTGGTGCCTTAACCTCCGGGCAAGTAGAGGAGCTTCAGGAGTGGACGGATGAGGCTCTCCGTCAGGCTTTCGGGGAATCGGAGGGAGAGTCGGAAGCAGAGAAGGCGAAGAAAACTGGCAAGGCTGTGGCTGGTGCCGATCCATCCCCTAAAGGTTCCTCAGCTAGGGTAACTTCGACGGTGCAAGGTGAACTTTTGACTTCCGCCGATTCCATTTTCGATAAGGACTTAGGAATATTTTATGGTTCACTTCCGTCCTGGAATGAGATTCAGGACTTATTGCAGTACCCCACTCCTCCGCAGGGTTTGTATAATAGATGTGCCTTCTCACTTTTCTTTCTTTTTAACTTAACATGTTTCTTGAATTGTGGACCATTGTTTGTTCGTAACACTTGTTCTTTATTCCAGGGGCAGGCCAGGTGGTTAAAACGTCAGATGTTCGACACCGCCTTGAACAATTCAAGTTGATGAGAGCTTCTGCGAAGCCTCCCACTGGTCGTACTGGGGACGTGGTCAGTTACCGTCCTCTTCTTGGGGTCATTGAAGAGAGCATTCAGAAAAAGAAGCGGAGTCGTTCCTTATTTGAGTTCTCCACTGGTCCGCAGCTTCCTACCCAGCCTCCTCGTGATACCACGGAGGAGAGCACGGAGTCTGGCCCCCCTCCACCTCCTTTCAAGAATCCAACCGTTATCCGTATAAGACGTCCTGACGTGCCTCATCATGTGCCTCGTGACCCCTTTGCCGGTCATCCTGATTTAGATCCAAGCTCTCAGGATATCTCATTTGATGAGGCCACGGGTGAGCACCTTCTTCGCCGCAACCCCATGGTACGAGTGCTCGATGAGGCCAAATCCCTAGATCTTGATCTGCTCACTACTCGGGTAGTTACCATGGGGGACGAGGCCAAGGCTAATATCGATCGGGTGGCTGAAGAGACCAAGAAGTTAATGGAGCATCATGCTCGTTTGGTCAAGGCCGGGGAGGAGATTGGGAGTGCTAATATTCGGCTGCGGCTAAAGGTTGCCGATCAGGCCAAACAGCTTGCTGATCAAGCTATTCAGATCTCTCAGCATGAGGAAGCCTCCAGGCGGCTAAAAGAGACTATGGAAAAGGCTAGCAGGGCAAAACTACGGAAGGTGGAGACCGCCTGTAAGGAGCGGATTGACATGGCCATTGCGACAGTGGATGAGGTTTGAAATGCGGATCTCGAGCAGGTAGAGGAGTTGTCTGGGAGGCTTGGGGCCGCGGAGATGGCTCAAGTCAAGTTAAAGGAAGAGATGGAGGAAATGAGGAGGTCTCTCCAGGCTGACTGCTTGAGATACCGATCGGAGAGGGATGTTGCTGTCGCTAAGTTGCAGGCTTCCGAGGCCCGGGTGAGGGTATTTGAGGAGAATGAGGGGATGATGGACGAGATGCTGCAGGACATGTACTTCCGCACTTGGAAGGAGGGCAGCTTGTCTTGGATGGATGACTACCCCCGGGTCATGGCCAAGGTATATCTTCGGGCTTTAGAGGAGGCCAGGGTCAATGCAGGTAAGGAAGGTGGAGAGGCTTTTAGTCTGGATGCGGTCACTGCTCAGTTCTCGAAGGAGGAGCAAGCGGCGGTAAAGGAGGGGATGCGGCTGCCTGCTGCGGAGGAAGCGGGTGTGCATTTGGAGGATGAGGATCAAGCGGCGGACGTTGGTGAGTTACTCTTTTCTTTTTCTTTTCTTCCCGGGTTTCCATAACTTGATCGTTTATTGTTCGTTTAATGAGCTCCTCTTCTGAATTGGACAGGTGGAACTTCCGATCAACATGCTGAGAGCTCTGGCCCTGCGGCCAAGTAGGCTTGGGAAGTTGGTGATGGAGTGTGGACGCAGCTGGTTACTTGTCCGGATTCGGCCGCCTTTTTATTTCTTTTTATCGCTGTTTATGTTAGTCCAAGACATTGATGTGACTGTAATAATACTATTTGCAAAGAATAACTTTGTGTGATTTTATAATATAAGCTGATTTTGTTATGTTTGAATGTTGTTGTCATTTTGATGTGCTGCGTGAGAAGTATAACTATGTATATGCCTGTGATTTTAGTTGTGTTTGATGTTAAGCTTTTGCTTGAAATATAATGTCATGTTTTGCAATGTTAGCGTGATGTATGAATAAGGTATAGTTACGTATTTATGTACAAGAGAAGAGAGTACCGCCCTTCATGTTTTGTTTGCAAGCGGTAGCTTTGAGCGTCTTGTGTAACTGATCATGGATATAGCTGAGTACCTTGACACCTAGTATGCAGGCTTAGATTCTCATTAGTGAATGCTTCCTATTTGGTTTCCTGTACTTTAGAGTTCGTCATACAGGGTAGGCGAAAAGTATTTAAATGAAATGGAAATATAGATAAAGTAAAACTTCCAGTCACGGAAGGCCGTCGATGTGCTTAAGTTCGTGGCAAACGGGCTTTGTAGTCACTTTCCCTAGCTGTGGGTCTTGGAGACATTTGTCGCCCATCTTACGCCTCCGCGGGGAGTTTTCTTTTTTACCACAGCCGCACTTAAGACACATCGGAGCCGAGATCGCGCACGGTAACTACCCGAACCATTATGGTCCGTAATCGTGGGTATTATTCGATTTACCGTGGCCGGCTAGCGTGGGTGCCGTTGGCCGTGAACTACCCCTGGCTGGCCACACCTTATGTTGGGGCTTAAAGTAGGTTCACAGTTGCCGGCGAGCCGAACGCCGTAATGAGCTGCCATCGGCTATAGTCGGCCTTTATGATGACTTATAATCGGCTCATTACAGTTGGCTTTGAGGGCAGGCGCGAGCAATGAGTTAACCCGCAGCAGAGGGATGCTGGAGCAAAAGTGTCTCATTGGCGAGTGCATAGAATCGTAGAGTACCTGTTAGGCCTTGTCCAGATGAGGCCGCGGTGCGTCTTGAGTGGAGATGCCATAGGATTTTGTTCAACAGAAAAGGATAAAGCTTAACAAGCAGCCAAGATATAAAGGAACAAGTTAAAAAGAGACAAGATTTTTTAATGTGGTTCGGCACGAAAGTGCCTACCTCCACTGATTCTCTTTGTTAATTCACTTCATATGGGCAGTACAAGTTAAGAAAAGTATCAACGGAGGTGTCGGATGTTCCATGCCCTCTGGAATACCTCTCCATCCACTGCTGACAAAATATAAGCTCCGTTGTGGAGATCTTTATGAATTACATATGGTCCGTCCCAGATGGGGTCCAGTGCCCCAGGGCGCGGAAAGATTCGCCTGAGGACAAGATCTCCTTCTTGTAGGCTGCGATGCTTGACTTTGGAATTGTATAGTGCTGCCACTTTTTGTCTGTGAGCTGCTGCTTTGAGTACTGCATCGTTTCTCCTTTCCTCAATCAGATCCAAAGACATGAGGAGGAGTTCTTCGTTTTCTTATGGGTTGTAGTGGATCCTACAGTGGGAAGGCACAATAGTCTCAACTGGGAGCGTTGCCTCCGATCCATATGCCAAAGAGAAGGGAGTATGCCCTGTTGATGTTTTGAAAGATGTGCGGTAGGCCCAGAGTGCCGTAGGAAGTTCGTCCACCCAAGCGCCCTTTGACTTCTCAAGTTTGTTCTTGATTAGGGTTTTGAGAATTTTGTTGACAGCTTCGACTTGTCCGTTTGCCTGAGGATAAGCTACTGATGAGAAGCTTTTGTGAATTCCATGCTCTTGGCACCAGTCGGCGAATTCTTCGCTGTCAAATTGGGGTCCGTTGTCTGATATGATCTTGAGTGGGACTCCGTACCTGCACAGAAAATTTTTGATCAAGAAGTTGATAATTTTGGCTGAAGATATTTTATTTAGGGGTTCTGCTTCCACCCATTTGGTGAAATAATCGACTGCCACTATAGCATATTTGGCTCCGCCTCGGCCCGTTGGCAGCTCGCCAATTAAATCAATTCCCCATACAGCAAAGGGCCAAGGGCTAGTCATTTGAGTAATCTCATTTGTGGGTAGTCGAGGAATCTTGGCAAATTTCTGACATCTGTCGCATCTCCTGATGAAGTCTAAGGCGTCTTTGTTCAGTGTGGGCCAGTAATATCCATATCGGAGTATCTTTTTCGCCAGAGTCTGCCCTCCAGTGTGATCTCCGCAACTTCCTTGATGGATGTTGAATAAGATTTCCTTGGCTTCCCTTCCAGCGACGCATCTGAATAAGGGGCTAGAGAAGCTACGCCGATAGAGGATGCCTTCTTGTACTGTGTAGTGGGGAGCTTTCCTCAAAATTTTCCTGATTTCATCACGTTTGTCTGGTAGTGTGCCATCTTGCAAATATTTCCAGATAGGAGTCATCCAAGTTCCTTCTTCGATTGCAGTTATCAGATTCACTTGTTCGAAACTTAGGGCTATCTGCCTCGAGATGGCTAGTGCTTCGGAAATGGCGCTATTCTTCATACTAGCTTGCTTTGCTAGTTCGTCGGCCTCTTGGTTCTCTTCTCGAGGAATGTGTTTGATTAGATAGTGGTCCAATTGATCGAGCAGCAGTTTGGTTTTCTTTAGGTATGCTGTGAGTCGTTCTCCTCGAGTCTGGAACTCTCCTAGTACTTGGTTTACGATAAGCTGAGAATCACTATGAAGACATAAAGAATTGACTCCAATTTCTAGGGCAAGTTCCAATCCCGCTATTACTGCCTCATATTCCGCATCGTTGTTAGTAGCCGTGAATTCCAACCTTAATGCATAGTACAGCTTTCTTCCCTTGGGGCTGATGATCACAATACCTGCCCCCGAGCCTTGTTCGTTCGATGCTCCATCTACAAAGAGGTTCCACTTGACGTTTTTTGCTATTTCGGGTTGTTATTTGCCTTCGTTGGTAGCGAATTCGGCAATGAAATCGGCCATGGCTTGTCCTTTGATAGCGGTGCGAGGATGGTAGGTGATATCATACTGACTTAGTTCAATGCACCATTTGAGGATTCGCCCAAAAGTGTCGGGACGATGGAGCACCTGTCTTAGCGGTTGATCGGTTAGAACTCTGATGGAGTGAGACTGGAAGTAGTGTCGCAGTTTTCGTGACGCGATCAATAAACAATATGCTAATCTCTCAAGTTTAGGAAATCTGGCTTCTGCCCCTGTAAATCTCTTACTTACAAAGTAAACCGGGTGTTGTGTGCGGTCTTCTTCTCTTACCAAGGCGGCGCTTAGAGCATGAGATGATACAGCGAGGTATAGGTATAGCTCCTCGCCTTCGTTTGGAGTTGAGAGTACGGGTGGTTTCTGAAGGTGTTCGATCAGGTTAAGGAAGGCCTTTAACCATTCATCGGTCCACTCGAATTTTCCTTTGTCTTTCTTGAGAGCTTCGAAGAAAGGGACGCACTTGTCAGTTGCTTTGGAAATGAATCTGATTAGGGCAGCCACCTTTCCGTTTAGGCTATACATTTCTTTTCGAGTGGAAGGTATCCTTATTTCTTTTAGAGCCCGGATTTGTTCAGGGTTTGCTTCGATTCCTTTGGCATGGACGATAAATCCTAAGAATTTTCCCGATGATACTCCGAAGTAGCACTTTGGAGGATTCAGCTTCATTCCATATCGGCGAAGTACCTGGAACATTTTGCCCAGGTGGCTTACATGGTCGTCGGCTTTCTTGCACTTCACCAACATGTCGTCCACATACACTTCCATTGTTCGCCCTATTAGTTCCGCGAACATCTTGTTGACGAGGCGCTGATAGGTTGCTCCGGCATTTTTGAGTCCAAAAGGCATGACTTTTTAACAATATAATCCTCGGTCAGTGATGAAGCTAGTGTGGTCTTGATCGGGAGCGTGCATGGGAATCTGGTTATATCCGGAGTATGCATCCATAAAAGATAAGAGTTCGTGCCCGGCTGTGCTGTCTACAAGTTGGTCGATTCGGGGAAGTGGGAAGCAATCTTTCGGGCAAGCGTCATTCAGGTTGGAGAAGTCAATACATGTTCGCCACTTTCCATTGGCCTTTTTTACTAGTACTGGGTTAGCGATCCACTCTGGGTAGATGGCTTCTCGTATGAAGCCATTAGCAAGTAGGTACTTTACTTCCTCACAAGGGCTGCTGATCGTTCTGCCCCCATACTCCTCTTTTTCTGCTTTACTGGTACCTTGGTGGGATCGATGTTCAGCATGTGGCATGCTATGTCTGGGGAGATTCCTGTCATATCGGCATGTGTCCATGCAAATACATCTAAGTTGTGGCGGAGAAAGTCAATGAGTTGATCTTTCAATTCCGTTTTTAGTTGAGATCCGATTTTTAATAGTCTACTTGAATCATGCTTGTCAACAGATACGAATTCCATAGCCTCTGTAGGCTCGGCAGTAGCCTCCTCCTATTTTTCCATGTGGTCTAGTTCATTGAAGGGATCGCTGGTATATCGAAGAGGAGGGGATTTCTTTAGTTGCTATGCTTCCAAGCTTTTCATGCAGAGAGTAGTCTCTGCATCTTTTCCTTTATTCTTTCTGCGGTTATTGCGAAGTTCAGTTACATAGCAGTCTCGGGCAGCGTCTTGATCTCCTTCCACTTCTCCTATTCCGTTATCTGTTGGGAATTTCATCTTCAGGCACCCCGGGGCTAGGACAATTTGGAATTCAGATAAGGCTGGTCTTCCCAAGAAGGCGTTGTAGGCCAAGTGGTTTTCAATTAGCACGAACGTTTGTTTTCGCACGGCAGAGCGGGGGTGACTACCTATTTCGACAAAGAGATCCAGTTGCCCGAGGGGTAACTTTGCATCTCCAGTGAAACCATGTAGTGGTTTGTTGCAGGGAGATACATCCTTCATTGACAGCTTCATCTTATCAAAACCATGCTTGAACAGGATATTTACGGAGCTTCCTGTGTCTATTTGAATTCGAAAAACTTTAGCTGGACCGAACCAGGCAGAGATGACCATGGGATCCATATGTGGATACTGTCTTCCTTCTAAATCACGCCTACTGAATATGATGTCGTCACTTTCTTCCTGTTTTGGGTGGCGTTCTTCCATAATGGAGTTTACATAGCCTTCAGCATTTCTAAGTGACTTGCCGTATCTTTCCATCTCTGCCCAGCTTCTGTCGGCGATTTATGGTCCTCCCGAGATGGTATGGACCACTATCTTCTCATGACTAGAGCCACTGGTGTTGCGATTCCCTCCGCCTACTTCTGGGAGGGGTCGCTTTGAGTTCTCATTGGCAGGAGTTGGAGTCCTGTTCTGACCTTTCACATAGCGTTCCAGTCTTCTTCTTCTAATGTGTTCTTCGATCAAGTCCCGGAGATGGTGGCATTCATTGGTGTCATGTCCGTGAGATTTGTGGAAGCGACAGAACTTTCCAGACTTGAGTGCGTTATCTGATTCTTTCTTGTGCGGGGGGCGCTTGTATCCGAGTTCGCCCTGAGTGGCTAGGAAGATGTTTTCGATTGTTTCGTTCAAAGAAGTGTAGGAGTCAAATCTTGGTCCTGGTCGATATTGGCGCTTTTCAACCTTCCTGCCCCCAGCATTGTCTCTAGATTCATTTCTTCGAGCGTCCTTAGCTGCAGCGGGAACCTTGTCCTGAGCTGTCTTACCTTGTTGCCCTGACTGCCTCTCAGTGGCGGCGTCTTCCAGTCTCATATACTTTCCAGCTTCATGGAAGAAATCAGGTAAAGTAGCTGGTTTTTCCTTAGTTAGTCTTCTGGCAAACTTGGTATCTGGGTGTACACCACTACAGAGGGCCATTAGGGTGAGCTTCTCATCGGCATCTTGAACTGCGGCCGCTGCGGCGTTGAACCGGGTTAGATATTGTTGTAGTGTCTCTCCGTATTTCTGTTTGACATTGGATAGAGAATAAGCATCCTTGGGTTGTTCCACATGGATGCGGAACTGGTTAATGAACCTTTCTTTCAACATCTCCCATGAGTTGATAGATCCTTGGGGTAGATGGCAGAACCAGGAGGTAGCTAGATCTGCTAGGAATAGCGGAAAGCATTTACACAGCACCCCTTCTGTTGCTCCGCTCATGAGCATATGCTGGGTGTATCTCTGTAAGTGTACGATGGGGTCAGAAGTTCCTTTGTAAGGTTCCATGGTTGGCATTTTCCATTCCCGGGGGGTGATGGCAGTTTCGATATTACGGGTAAAGGGGCTGGTGACCCTAGCGCCTATTCCTCGATCCCTTTGCTCCCGTTGGACGCATTCTCTGAATAGTCGTGCCATTCTTTCATCAGAATTTGGAGCGGATAGAAATGAACTTGGTTCTTCCCTACGGGATCGATCTCGTCCAGACGACCTGTAGGGATGGTATAGTCTATCACTTCTGACGTTATCCAGTGGCTGTCTCTGGCTGCTCGGATGCATGCTAGGACCAGCTACAGTTGCCCCCTGCCATGATCTTCCCCTGTGGGGTTCTGTTTCGAGCATTTCCATGGGGTCAACTTCGGGCTGGGTTCTAGCTCGGCTCCGTTCAGCGGGGTTCCTATGATTAGGTGGCACGACTGGCTCAGCTACATCCGACCCTCGCCTGGCGCCTCCCCCACTGGGTTCGGTTCCAAGTGCTTCCTCGAGTCGAAGTTCGGGCTGAGTCCGGGCGCGGCCCCTATCATTGTGGTTCCTATTGATAGCTTCTTCAAAGAGGGAAGACCTTTGCTGTCTCCGAGATCCTCCAGATTGAGATTCACCCCATGATTCAGTGTTGCGGTTGGATTCTTCGACATCCCTCAAGCGTGACATGAGTTGGTTCACCAAAGCTTCTTGTTGGGATGCGAAGCGGTTAGTCACTTCCTCCACAACTCTGTCTAGGTCTGTCCTAGTGATTACTGCCGGTTGTTCCGTGGCAGGGGCTGTTGGAATTGCCTGATCTACATGTGGCACTGCTGTTGTAGTGGGATGGTTCTCTTGATCTGGATCCACTGGATTCGGAGCGCTGCTGGTTGAAACGTTCTTTCCCTTGATGGCGTCTTTTCTTGGCCTGGAAGTCATGTTTCCTAGGCAATAAAGGGTGCTATTGGGAAAGAAGGTTGAATGAGGGAAGCTGAAGCGTCGAGTTCCAAGCTCTCAGTGAAAGCACCAAAAATGTTTGCGCAAAATATGGGCAAACACCTCCAAGTCATGTTATTTAGTTGATTATATGCGATTTTCAATGGTTTGGATGAGTTATGCAAATATGTAAAAAGCAGGGGCTGAAATGTAAAAGACACACAGATTTATAGTGGTTCGGTCAGAACGTGCCTACGTCCACTTTATATGTTATTATCCTTTTTTCTTTCAGATTACAAGTACAAAGCTTTGTATACAAGTATATGAAAGTAGTTTGAAAGTTCCTTCCTTGCTTGAGCTCTCAAACTTGTCCGCCATTGTTGTACCCCTGCCCCTCTATTTATAGAGTGAGGTAGGGGGCAGGGGTCTTGGATGTATATAGCTGTTGGTGGGCCCGGGCTGAAGCAATCTGGCCTGGTAACGTTCTGGTTCGGCGAAGCTTCATTCGGCATGGAGCTTGGACCGGTGATGGAGTGGACCGGTGGTAGGTAGTTTGGAGGTTCATTCGGTGGAAGTTGGTTCGGTGGGGGAGTGGACCGGTAGTAGGTTAGTTTGGCATAGGGTTGGACACGTGTGGTTCGGCTGGGAGTTTGGTCCGGTAGGCAATGGACCAGTGTAGGGTTGATTCGGTGGCGTTGGTCCGGCCATGAATGGTCCGGTGGTGGAGGTTGGAGCACGGTGAGATTGGAGGACCGAATGTGTTTGACCGAATGTGGCATGGCCTTATGCAAAATGTTCTTGGAGGAAAGTATGCATGGACCGAATGGTATATACCTTGAATTGCCGAATGAACTTGTGCTTGGAACGCCAAATGGACTTAGGAACCGGACGGAATGGAGGTTGCGAACCCGGGTGAAACTGACGCTTCTCGGTGTCGAGATCTTCTGGGTGAAAATTCGCCCAACATTAGAAATGAGTGCATGGATTTGAAACATTGCAGTACCATGGTGCACCACTCTCCAGCGATGGTAAATCATA
This sequence comes from Allium cepa, assembly GCA_030765085.1. Taxonomy (NCBI): domain Eukaryota; kingdom Viridiplantae; phylum Streptophyta; class Magnoliopsida; order Asparagales; family Amaryllidaceae; genus Allium; species Allium cepa. The sequence goes on along the minus strand of CM060943.1, from coordinate 25,627,440 downwards.
GACCAGCCACGGGGATCCCGTTTTACAGAAAAAATCCATGTGACGAAAAAACGAAGGGTAAAAAACTTCCTTGACCCGATTGAGGTTCGGACAGGATTTTTTGGGTATGAAACTAACCAGTGACGGCTGAAAGCTGTCATAGCTGTTAAACTCACAGATACCTTCGTTTTGACTGGTTTTGGCTCCCGTAACTTTAAACGAGCCAAGAGTTATGGCCCTCTGAAGAATCGATATCCACAGGGTGCAAAATCTACGGTGCAAGGTGCAACATACGTCCAAAATGACGAAATAGTGTCGTAAGACCTTTAGAAATGAGTGCATGGATTTGAAACATTGCAGTACCGTGGTGCACCACCCTCCAGCGATGGTAAATCGTAGACCAGCAACGGGGATCCCGTTTTACAGAAAAAATCCACATGACGAAAAAATGAAGGGTAAAAAACTTCCATGACCCGATTGAGGTTCGGATAGGATTTTTGGGTATGAAACTAACCAGTGACGGCTGAAAGCTGTCATAGCTTTAGAACTCACAGATACCTTCGTTTTGACAGGTTATGGCTCCCGTAACTCTAAACGAGCCAAGAGTTATGGCCCTCCGAAGAATCGATATCCACGGGGTGCAACATCTACGGTGCAAGGTGCAACATCCGTCCAAAATGATGAAACAGTGCCGTACGACCTTTAGAAATGAGTGCATGGATTTGAAACATTGCAGTACCATGGTGCACCACTCTCCAGCGATGGTAAATCATAGACCAGCCACGGGGATCCCGTTTTACAGAAAAAATCCACGTGACGAAAAAACGAAGGGTAAAAAACTTCCTTGACCCGATTGAGGTTCGGATAGGATTTTTTGGGTATGATACTAACCAGTGACGGCTGAAAGCCGTCATAGCTGTAGAACTCACAGATACCTTCGTTTTGACTGGTTATGGCTCCCGTAACTCTAAACGAGCCAAGAGTTATGGCCCTCCGAAGAATCGATATCCACAGGGTGCAACATCTACGGTGCAAGGTGCAACATCCGTCCAAAATGACGAAACAGTGCCGTACGACTTTTAGAAATGAGTGCATGGATTTGAAACATGGCAGTACCATGGTGCACCACTCTCCAGCGATGGTAAATCATAGACCAGCCACGGGGATCCCGTTTTACAGAAAAAATCCACGTGACGAAAAAACGAAGGGTGAAAAACTTCCTTGACCCGATTGAGGTTCGGAAAGGATTTTTGGGTTTGAAACTAACCAGTGACGGCTGAAAGCTGTCATAACTGTAGAACTCAAAGATACCTTCGTTTTGACTGGTTATGGCTCCCGTAACTCTAAACGAGCCAAGAGTTATGGCCCTCCGAAGAATCGATATCCACAGGGTGCAACATCTACGGTGCAAGGTGCAACATCCGTCCAAAATGACGAAACAGTGCCGTACGACCTTTAGAAATTTGTGCATGGATTTGAAACATTGCAGTACCATGGTGCACCACTCTCCAGCGATGGTAAATCATAGAGTAGCAACGGGGATCCCGTTTTACAGAAAAAATCCACGTGACGAAAAAACGAAGGGTAAAAAACTTCCATGACCTGATTGAGGTTCGGATTGGATTTTTGGGTTTGAAACTAACCAGTGATGGCTGAAAGCTATCATAGCTGTAGAAAGCACAGATACCTTTGTTTTGACTGGTTATGGCTCCCGTAACACTAAACGAGCCAAGAGTTATGGCCCTCCGAAGAATCGATATCCACAGGGTGCAACATCTACGGTGCAAGGTGCAACATCCGTCCAAAATGACGAAATAGTGCCGTACGACCTTTACAAATGAGTGCATGGATTTGGAACATTGCAGTACCATGGTGCACCACTCTCTAGCGATGGTAAATCATAGACCAGCCACGGGGATCCCGTTTTACAGAAAAAATCCACGTGACGAAAAAACGAAGGGTAAAAAACTTCGTTGACCCGATTGAGGTTCGGATAGGATTTTTTGGGTATGAAACCAACCAGTGACGGCTGAAAGCGGTCATAGCTGTAGAACTCACAGATACCTTCGTTTTGACTGGTTATGGCTCCCGTAACTCTAAACGAGCCAAGTGTTATGGCCCTCCGAAGAATCGATATCCACAGGGTGCAACATCTACGGTGCAAGGTGCAACATCCGTCCAAAATGACGAAACAGTGACGTACGACCTTTAGAAATGAGTGCATGGATTTGAAACATTGCAGTACCATGTTGCACCACTCCCCAGCGATGGTAAATCATAGACCAGCCACGGGGATCCCGTTTTACAGAAAAAATCCACGTGACGAAAAAACGAAGGGTAAAAAACTTCCATGACCCGATTGAGGTTCGGATAGGATTTTTGGGTATGAAACTAACCAGTGACGGCTGAAAGCTGTCATTGCTGTAGAACTCACAAATAACTTCGTTTTGACTGGCTATGGCTTCCGTAACTCTAAACGAGCCAAGAGTTATGGCCCTTCGAAGAATCGATATCCATAGGGTGCAACATCTACGGTGCAAGGTGCAACATCCGTCCAAATTGACGAAACAGTGCCGTACGACCTTTAGAAATGAGTGCATGGATTTGAAACATTGCAGTACCATGGTGCACCACTCTCCAGCGATGGTAAATCATAGACCAGCCACGGGGATCCCGTTTTACAGAAAAAATCCACGTGACGAAAAAACGAAGGGTAAAAAACTTCCATGACCCGATTGAGGTTCGGATAGGATTTTTGGGTACGAAACTAACCAGTGACGGCTGAAAGCTGTCATAGCTGTAGAACTCAAAGATACCTTCATTTTGACTAGTTATAGCTCCCGTAACTCTAAACGAGCCAAGAGTTATGGCTCTCCGAAGAATCGATATCCACAGGGTGTAACATCTACGGTGCAAGGTGCAACATCCGTCCAAAATGACGAAACAGTGTCGTACGACCTTTAGAAATGAGTGCATGGATTTGAAACATTGCAGTACCATTGTGCACCACTCTCCAGCGATGGTAAATCATAGACCAGCCACGGGGATCCCGTTTTACAGAAAAAATCCACGTGACGAAAAAACGAAGGGTAAAAAACAACCTTGACCCGATTGAGGTTCGGATAGGATTTTTTGGGGTATGAAACTAATCAGTGACGGCTGAAAGCTGTCGTAGCTGTAGAACTCACAGATACCTTCGTTTTGACTGGTTATGGCTCACGTAACTCTAAACGAGCCAAGAGTTATGGCCCTCCGAAGAATCGATATCCACAGAGTGCAACATCTACGGTGCAAGGTGCAACATCCATCCAAAATGACAAAACAGTGCCGTACGACCTTTAGAAATGAGTGCATGGATTTGAAACATTGCAGAACCATGGTGCACCACTCTCCAGCGATGGTAAATCGTAGAACAGCCATGGGGATCCCATTTTACAGAAAAAATCCACGTGACGAAAAAACGAAGGGTAAAAAACTTCCATGACCCGATTGAGGTTCAGATAGGATTTTTGGGTTTGAAACTAACCAGTGACGGCTGAAGCTGTCATAGCTATAGAACTCACAGATACCTTCGTTTTGACTGGTTATGGCTCCCGTAACTCTAAACAAGCCAAGAGTTATGGCCCTCCGAAGAATCGATATCCACAGGGTGCAACATCTACGGTGCAAGGTGCAACATCCGTCCAAAATGACGAAACAGTGCCGTACGACTTTAGAAATGAGTGCATGGATTTGAAACATTGCAGTACCATGGTGCACCACTCTCCAGCGATGGTAAATCATAGACCAGCCACGGGGATCCCGTTTTACAGAAAAAATCCACGTGACGAAAAAACAAAGGGTAAAAAACTTCCTTGACCCGATTGAGGTTCGGATAGGATTTTTGGGTACGAAACTAACCAGTGACGGCTGAAAGCTGTCATAGCTGTAGAACTCACAGATACCTTCATTTTGACTGGTTATGGCTCCCGTAACTCTAAACGAGCCAAGAGTTATGGCCCTCCGAAGAATCGATATCCACAGGGTGCAACATCTACGGTGCAAGGTGCAACATCCGTCCAAAATGACGAAACAGTGACGTTCGACCTTTAGAAATGAGTGCATGGATTTGAAACATTGCAGTACCATGGTGCACCACTCTCCAGCGATGGTAAATCATAGACCAGCCACGGGGATCCCGTTTTACAGAAAAAATCCACGTGACGAAAAAACGAAGGGTAAAAAACTTCCGTGACCCGATTGAGGTTCGGATAGGATTTTTTGGGTATGAAACTAATCAGTGACGGCTGAAAGCGGTCATAGCTGTAGAACTCACAGATACCTTCGTTTTGACTGGTTATGGCTCCCGTAACTTTAAACGAGCCAAGAGTTATGGCCCTCCGAAGAATCGATATCCACAGGGTGCAACATCTACGGTACAAGGTGCAACATCCGTCCAAAATGACGAAACAGTGCCGTACGACCTTTAGAAATGAGTGCATGGATTTGAAACATTGCAGTACCATGGTGCACCACTCTCCAGCGATGGTAAATCATAGACCAGCCACGGGGATCCCGTTTAACAGAAAAAATCCACGTGACGAAAAACGAAGGGTAAAAAACTTCCATGACCCGATTGAGGTTCGGATAGGATTTTTGGGTTTGAAACTAACCAGTGACGGCTGAAAGCTTTCATAGCTGTAGAACTCACAGATACCTTCGTTTTGACTGGTTATGGCTCCCGTAACTCTAAACGAGCCAAGAGTTATGGCCCTTCGAAGAATCGATATCCACAGGGTGCAACATTTACGGTGCAAGGTGCAACATCCGTCCAAAATGACGAAACAGTGCCGTAAGACCTTTAGAAATGTGTGCATGGATTTGAAACATTGCAGTACCATGGTGCATCACTCTCTAGCGATGGTAAATCATAGACCAGCCACGGGGATCCCGTTTTACAGAAAAAATCCACGTGACGAAAAAACGAAGGGTAAAAAACTTCCTTTACCCGATTGAGGTTCGGATAGGATTTTTTGGGTATGAAACTAACAAGTGACGGCTGAAAGCTGTCATAGCTGTAGAACTCACAGATACCTTCGTTTTGACTGGTTATGGCTCCCGTAACTCTAAACGAGCCAAGAGTTATGGACCTCCGAAGAATCGATATCCACAGGGTGCAACATCTACGGTGCAAGGTGCAACATCCGTCCAAAATGATGAAACAGTGTCGTACGACCTTTAGAAATGAGTGCATGGATTTGAAACATTGCAGTACCATGGTGCACCACTCTCCAGCGATGGTAAATCATAGACCAGCCACGGGGATCCCGTTTAACAGAAAAAATCCACGTGACGAAAAAACGAAGGGTAAAAAACATGCTTGACCCGATTGAGGTTCGGATAGGATTTTTGGGTTTGAAACTAACCAGTGACGGCTGAAAGCTGTCATAGCTGTAGAACACACCGATACCTTCATTTTGACTGGTTATGGCTCCCGTAACTCTAAACGAGCAAATAGTTATGGCCCTCCGAAGAATCGATATCCACAGGGTGCAACATCTACGGTGCAAGGTGCAACATCCGTCCAAAATGACGAAAAAGTGCCGTACGACCTTTAGAAATGAGTGCATGGATTTGAAACATTGCGGTACCATGGTGCAACACTCTCCAGCGATGGTAAATCATAGACCAGCCACGGGGATCCCGTTTTACAGAAAAAATCCACGTGACGAAAAAACGAAGGGTAAAAAACTTCCATGACCCGATTGAGGTTCGGATAGGATTTTTTGGGTATGAAACTAACAAGTGACGGCTGAAAGCTGTCATAGCTGTAGAACTCACAGATACCTTTGTTTTGACTGGTTATGGCTCCCGTAACTCTAAACGAGCCAAGAGTTATGGACCTCCGAAGAATCGATATCCACAGGGTGCAACATCTACGGTGCAAGGTGCAACATCCGTCCAAAATGACGAAACAGTGCCGTACGACCTTTAGAAATGAGTGCATGGATTTGAAACATTGCAGTACCATGGTGCACCACTCTCCAGCGATGGTAAATCATAGACCAGCCACGGGGATCCCGTTTTACAGAAAAAATCCACGTGACGAAAAAACGAAGGGTAAAAAACATGCTTGACCCGATTGAGGTTCGGATAGGATTTTTGGGTTTGAAACTAACCAGTGACGGCTGAAAGCTGTCATAGCTGTAGAACTCACAGATACCTTCATTTTGACTGGTTATGGCTCCCGTAACTCTAAACGAGCAAAGAGTTATGGCCCTCCGAAGAATCGATATCCACAGGGTGCAACATCTACGGTGCAAGGTGCAACATCCGTCCAAAATGACGAAACAGTGCCGTACGACCTTTAGAAATGAGTGCATGGATTTGAAACATTGCGGTACCATGATGCACCACTCTCCAGCGATGGTAAATCAAAGACCAGCCACGGGGATCCCATTTTACAGAAAAAATCCACGTGACGAAAAAACGAAGGGTAAAAAACTTCCATGACCCGATTGAGGTTCGGATAGGATTTTTGGGTTTGAAACTAACCAGCGACGGCTGAAAGCTGTCATAGCTGTAGAACTCACAGATACCTTCGTTTTGACTTGTTATGGCTCCCGTAACTCTAAACAAGCCAAGAGTTATGACCCTCCGAAGAATCGATATCCACAGGGTGCAACAACTACGGTGCAAGGTGCAACATCCGTCCAAAATGACGAAACAGTGTCGTACGACCTTTAGAAATGAGTGCATGGATTTGAAACATTGCAGTACCATGGTGCACCACTCTCTAGCGATGGTAAATCATAGACCAGCCACGGGGATCCCGTTTTACAGAATAAATCCACGTGACGAAAAAACGAAGGGTAAAAAACTTCCGTGACCCGATTGAGGTTCGGATAGGATTTTTTGGGTATGAAACTAACCAGTGATGGCTGAAAGCGGTCATAGCTGTAGAACTCACATATACCTTCGTTTTGACTGGTTATGGCTCCCGTAACTCTAAACGAGCCAAGAGTTATGGCCCTCCGAAGAATCGATATCCACAGGGTGCAACATCTACGGTGCAAGGTGCAACATCCGTCCAAAATGACGAAACAGTGTCGTACGACCTTTAGAAATGAGTGCATGGATTTCAAACATTGCAGTACCATGGTGCACCACTCTCCAGCGATGGTAAATCATAGACCAGCCACGGGGATCCCGTTTTACAGAAAAAATCCACATGACGAAAAAACGAAGGGTAAAAAACTTCCATGACCCGATTGAGGTACGGATAGGATTTTTGGGTTTGAAACTAACCAGTGACGGCTGAAAGCTGTCATAGCTGTAGAACTCACAGATACCTTCGTTTTGACTGGTTATGGCTCCCGTAACTCTAAACGAGCCAAGAGTTATGGCGCTCCGAAGAATCGATATCCACAGGGTGCAACATCTACGGTGCAAGGTGCAACATCCGTCCAAAATGACGAAACAGTGCCGTACGACCTTTAGAAATGAGTGCATGGATTTGAAACATTGCAGTACCATGGTGCACCACTCTCTAGCGATGGTAAATCATAGACTTGCCACGGGGATCCCGTTTTACAGAAAAAATCCACGTGACGAAAAAACGAAGGGTAAAAAACTTCCTTGACCCGATTGAGGTTCGGATAGGATTTTTTGGGTATGAAACTAACCAGTGACGGCTGAAAGCGGTAATTGCTGTAGAACTCACAGATACCTTCGTTTTGACTGGTTATGGCTCCCATAACTCTAAACGAGCCAAGAGTTATGGCCCTCCGAAGAATCGATATACACAGGGTGCAACATCTACGGTGCAAGGTGCAACATCCGTCCAAAATGACGAAACAGTGCCGTACGACCTTTAGAAATGAGTGCATGGATTTGAAACATTGCAGTACCATGGTGCACCACTCTCCAGCGATGGTAAATCATAGACCAGCCACGGGGATCCCGTTTTACAAAAAAAATCCACGTGACGAAAAAACGAAGGGTAAAAAACTTCATTGACCCGATTGAGGTTCGGATAGGATTTTTTGAGTATGAAACTAACCAGTGACGGCTGAAAGCGGTCATAGCTGTAGATCTCACAGATACCTTCGTTTTGACTGGTTATGGCTCCCGTAACTCTAAACGAGCCAAGAGTTATGGCCCTCCGAAGAATCGATATCCACAGGGTGCAACATCTACGGTGCAAGGTGCAACATCCGTCTAAAATGACGAAACAGTGCCGTACGACCTTTAGAAATGAGTGCATGGATTTGAAACATTGCAGTACCATGGTGCACCACTCTCCAGCGATGGTAAATCATAGACCAGCCACGGGGATCCCGTTTTACAGAAAAAATCCACGTGACGAAAAAACGAAGGGTAAAAAACTTCATTTACCCGATTGAGGTTCGGATAGGATTTTTTGAGTATGAAACTAACCAGTGACGGTTGAAAGCGGTCATCTCTATAGATCTCACAGATACCTTCGTTTTGACTGGTTATGGCTCCCGTAACTCTAAACGAGCCAAGAGTTATGGCCCTCAGAAGAATCGATATCCACAGGGTGCAACATCTATGGTGCAAGGTGCAACATCCGTCCAAAATGACGAAACAGTGCCGTACGACCTTTAGAAATGAGTGCATGGATTTGAAACATTGCAGTACCATGGTACACCACTCTCCAGCGATGGTAAACAATAGACCAGCCACGGGGATCCCGTTTTACAGAAAAAATCCATGTGACGAAAAAACGAAGGGTAAAAAACTTCCTTGACCCTATTGAGGTTCGGATAGGATTTTTGGGTACGAAACTAACCAGTGACGGCTGAAAGCTATCATAGCTGTAGAACTCACAGATGCCTTCGTTTTGACTGGTTATGTCTCCCGTAACTCTAAACGAGCCAAGAGTTATGGCCCTCCGAAGAATCGATATCCACAGGGTGCAACATCTACGGTGCAAGGTGCAACATCCGTCCAAAATGACGAAACAGTGTAGTACGACCTCTAGAAATGAGTGCATGGATTTGAAACATTGCAGTACCATGGTGCACCACTCTCCAGCGATGGTAAATCATAGACCAGCCACGGGGATCCCGTTTTATAGAAAAAATCCACGTGACGAAAAAACGAAGGGTAAAAAACTTCCTTTACCCGATTGAGGTTCGGATAGGATTTTTTGGGTATGAAACTAACCAGTGACGGCTGAAAGCAGTCATATCTGTAGAACTCACAGATACCTTCGTTTTGACTGGTTATGGCTCCCGCAACTCTAAACGAGCCAAGACTTATGGCCCTCCGAAGAATCGATATCCACAGGGTGCGACATGTACGGTGCAAGGTGCAACATCCGTCCAAAATGACGAAACAGTGCCGTACGACCTTTAGAAATGAGTGCATGGATTTGAAACATTGCAGTACCATGGTGCACCACTCTCCAGCGATGGTAAATCGTAGACCAGCCACGGGGATCCCGTTTTACAGAAAAAATCCACGTGACGAAAAAACGAAGGGTAAAAAACTTCCTTGACCCGATTGAGGTTCGGATAGGATTTTTGGGTACGAAACTAACCAGTGACGGCTGAAAGCTGTCATAGCTGTAGAACTCACAGATACCTTCGTTTTGACTGGTTATGGCTCCCGTAACTCTAAACCAGCCAAGAGCTATGGCCCTCCGAAGAATCGATATCCACAGGGTGCAACATCTACGGTGCAAGGTGCAACATCCGTCCAAAATGACGAAACAGTGTCGTTCGACCTTTAGAAATGAGTGCATGGATTTGAAACATTGCAGTACCATGGTGCACCACTCTCCAGCGATGGTAAATCATAGACCAGCCACGGGGATCCCGTTTTACAGAAAAAATCCACGTGACGAAAAAACGAAGGGTAAAAAACTTCCATGACCCGATTGAGGTTCGGATAGGATTTTTGGGTTTGAAACTAACCAGTGACGGCTGAAAGCGGTCATAGCTGTAGAACTCACAGATACCTTCGTTTTGACCGGTTATGGCTCCCGTAACTCTAAACGAGCCAAGAGTTATGGTCCTCCGAAGAATCGATATCCACAGGGTGCAACATCTACGGTGCAAGGCGCAACATCCGTCCAAAATGACGAAATAGTGTCGTACGACCTTTAGAAATGAGTGCATGGATTTGAAACATTGCAGTACCATGGTGCACCACTCTCCAGCGATGGTAAATCATAGACCAGCCACGGGGATCCCGTTTTACAGAAAAAATCCACGTGACGAAAAAACGAAGGGTAAAAAACTTCCATGACCCGATTGAGGTTCGGATAGGATTTTTGGGTTTGAAACTAACCAGTGACGGCTGAAAGCTGTCATAGCTGTAGAACTCACAGATACCTTCGTTTTGACTGGTTATGGCTCCCGTAACTCTAAACGAGCCAAGAGTTATGGCCCTCCGAAGAATCGATATCCACAGGGTGCAACATCTACGGTGCAAGGTGCAACATCCGTCCAAAATGAAGAAACAGTGCCGTACGACCTTTAGAAATGAGTGCATGGATTTGAAACATTGCAGTACCATGGTGCACCACTCTCTAGCGATGGTAAATCATAGACCAGCCACGGTGATCCCGTTTTACAGAAAAAATCCACGTGACGAAAAACGAAGGGTAAAAAACTTCCTTTACCCGATTGAGGTTCGGATAGGATTTTTTGGGTATGAAACTAACCAGTGACGGCTGAAAGTGGTCATAGCTGTAGAACTCACAGATACCTTCGTTTTGACTGGTTATGGCTCCCGTAACTCTAAACGAGCCAAGAGTTATGGACCACCGAAGAATCGATATCCACAGGGTGCAACATCTACGGTGCAAGGTGCAACATCCGTCCAAAATGACGAAACAGTGCCGTACGACCTTTAGAAATGAGTGCATGGATTTGAAACATTGCAGTACCATGGTGCACCACTCTCCAGCGACAGTAAATCATAGACCAGCCACGGGGATCCCGTTTTACAGAAAAAATCCACGTGACGAAAAAACGAAGGGTAAAAAACTTCCATGACCCGATTGAGGTTCGGATAGGATTTTTGGGTTTGAAACTAACCAGTGACGGCTGAAAGCTGTCCTAGCTGTAGAACTCACAGATACCTTCATTTTGACTGGTTATGGCTTCCGTAACTCTAAACGAGCCAAGAGTTATGGCCCTCCGAAGAATCGATATCCACAGGGTGCAACATCTACGGTGCAAGGTGCAACATCCGTCCAAAATGACGAAACAGTGCCGTACGACCTTTAGAAATGAGTGCATGGATTTGAAACATTGCAGTACCATGGTGCACCACTCTCCAGCGATGGTAAATCATAGACCAGCCACGGGGATCCCGTTTTACAGAAAAAATCCACATGACGAAAAAACGAAGGTTAAAAAACTTCCATGACCCGATTGTGGTTCGGATAGGATTTTTGGGTTTGAAACTAACCAGCGACGGCTGAAAGCTGTCATAGCTGTAGAACTCACAGATACCTTCGTTTTGACTTGTTATGGCTCCTGTAACTCTAAACGAGCCAAGAGTTATGGCCCTCCGAAGAATCGATATCCACAGGGTGCAACATCTACGGTGCAAGGTGCAACATCCGTCCAAAATGACGAAACAGTGTCGTACGACCTTTAGAAATGAGTGCATGGATTTGAAACATTGCAGTACCATGGTGCACCACTCTTTAGCGATGGTAAATCATAGACCAGCCACGGGGATCCCGTTTTACAGAAAAAATCCACGTGACGAAAAAACGAAGGGTAAAAAACTTCCGTGACCCGATTGAGGTTCGGATAGGATTTTTTGGGTATGAAACTAACCAGTGACGGCTGAAAGCGGTCATAGCTGTAGAACTCACAGATACCTTCGTTTTGACTGGTTATGGCTCCCGTAACTCTAAACGAGCCAAGAGTTATGGCCCTCCGAAGAATCGATATCCACAGGGTGCAACATCTACGGTGCAAGGTGCAACATCCGTCCGAAATGACGAAACAGTGTCGTACGACCTTTAGAAATGAGTGCATGGATTTGAAACATTGCAGTACCATGGTGCACCACTCTCCAGCGACGGTAAATCATAGACCAGCCACGGGGATCCCGTTTTACAGAAAAAATCCACGTGACGAAAAAACGAAGGGTAAAAAACTTCCATGACCCGATTGAGGTTCGGATAGGATTTTTGGGTTTGAAACTAACCAGTGACGGCTGAAAGCTGTCATAGCTGTAGAACTCACAGATACCTTCGTTTTGACTGGTTATGGCTCCCGTAACTCTAAACGAGCCAAGAGTTATGGCCCTCCGAAGAATCGATATCCACAGGGTGCAACATCTACGGTGCAAGGTGCAACATCCGTCCAAAATGACGAAACAGTGCCGTACGACCTTTAGAAATGAGTGCATGGATTTGAAACATTGCAGTACCATGGTGCACCACTCTCTAGCGATGGTAAATCGTAGACTAGCTGTTTGCACAAGAAATGGACAAACACCTCCAAGTCGTGTTATTTAGTTGATTATATGTGATTTTCAATGGTTTGGATGAGTTATGTAAATATGAAAAAAGCAGGGGCAGAAATGTAAAAGACACACAGATTTATAGTGGTTCGGCCAGAATGTGCCTAAGTCCACTTTATATGTTATTATCTTCTTTCTTTCAGGTTACAAGTACAATGCTTCGTATACAAGTATGTGAAAGTAGTTTGAAAGTTCCTTCCTTGCTTGAGCTCTCAAACTTGTCTGCCATTGTTGTACCCCTGCCCCTCTATTTATAGAGTGAGGTAGGGGCAGGGGTCTTGGATGTATATAGCTGCTAGTGGGCCTGGGCTGACGCAATCTGGACTGGCAGTTGTCTGGTTCGGCGAGGTCTCATTCGGCATGGAGCATGGACCGGTGGTGGTGTGGTCCGGTGTTAGGCGTGCATCCGGTGGTTGTTTGGACCGGCTGTGGAAAAGAGAGGGTTGGTTCGGTGATAACCTTGGTCCGGTCGTAGGTTGGTTTGGTGATGGAGATTGGGCCTTGGTCCGGTGCTTGTCTGGACCGGCTGTGCAGAGGGGGTGTGTCCGGGCATGTATGGCCGAATGGGAAGGAGGCCGAATGGGAAGGAGGCCGAATGGGGAGGAGGCCGAATGAGGTGGAGGCCGAATGAGGTGGAGGCCGAATGGGGAGGAAGCCGAATGGGAAGGTGATTGGTCGTGCTGAATGAAGTGGAGATTGCGAACCCGAGTGAAACTGTGGCTTCTTGGTCTCGAGATCTTCTGGGTGAAAATTCGCCCAACATTTGCCCCCCAAAGTGGGGCACGTGCTTGCATGTGTCGCGCTTTGTTTCCCTGTGGTAGAAAGGCTTGTTTTGTAACGCCATGGGCTGGATGTTCGTATCCTGCTGATGTCCTGCAAAGGAATTTATAGTTTTAGTGTGGTTTTAGGTAACGATCGTTCGGGATCGAGATATTTGAGATGAAGCTAATCGTGTCGTTCGAGGCGAGCAAGTGTGCATCGAGGGGGGTTAGCATTATTGATGCCAGGTTCACGTTAGAGTGGGTCCCTGGGTCGTTTGCCAAGGTGGTTTGTCGCCAGCTCAGAGCATGCCTAAGGATCGTTCGTGACCTCGTACATGTGTAAGTGGCTTAGCCATCTCCTAGTTATCAGAATCAAATATTCGTTTATCCTATGAGTTTAAAAAGGCGTGTCAAAGTGTAAATTCTCACTACGATAGGGTTAATAGCCATTCAGAGCGTGCCTATGGACCGTTTGTGGTCGCGTACGCGTTGTAAACGATTAACCCGTGCTAGTGAGAGTTTTACGACTTGTTCATTGTTATCATAATCCTTATTTTATTAGTAAGTTATGGAGTTCGGTACTTATCTGAGCGCGGCGCCTTGCATGCCTCCAGTTCCTGTCTCTTGCTGGTAGAGGAAATTTCGTTCGGCTTTTGGTTGGTCCGGTTGTTCTCATTCGGCTTCTAATTGGTCCGGTATTCATATCCGGTGGGCCGAACTAATTGGTTCGGCAGTCCTGAGCTCGCCTATATATAGAGGCTACACCCCCCTTGGTTTTTCCTTACCGAACCAGAGAGCCGAATCAACTGACCTGCCGAACCAAATCTTCTGCCGAACCAATCTTCTACCGAATCAGGTACATACTCTATTGCCGAATGCCTTTTATTACCGAATGGTTCTGAATGCCGAATATACGCTTAAGGCTCTTAATGCCGAATGAACTTGTGATACCGGTGCCGAATGAACTTGAGATTCTATTACCGAATGGTCAGTGACTTGTACTGCCGAATGAACTTGAGCTTCCAGTGCCGAATGTACTTTGAACATCACCGCCGAATGAAATTAGGACTTGTATTGCCGAATGGTTTTTTAATCCTAGTGCCGAATGGCTTTTGTATTCGGACTTTGAGTGGGACTTCAGACTTATTCTCTTCTGCTTACATCTCTGTATTCCTTGTTCTGACAACCTGTCTTTTCATTTTTGTGTATGCAGATAAATGTCTCGCAAGGCGGAAACACGATCGGACAGAAAGAAGTCTAAAGGCACAGGAGAGTCTTCTTCCTCCGTGCCCCCAGTCCAGCCAGGACCGGCGCAACATCGACCTGTCCCGAGGTCGTTAGTGGACTGATATGGTCCCCAGGAACTTCTAGTCTCCCCTCCCGATTGCTTTCCTAGCTCCCTAAAGGAGGAGCAACTTGATGTCATCTCTCGTTCATTCGGGATAGACAGGGCTCTTATGCTGCTGCCGGGAGATGGAGTGATGCCGTATAATCCCCCCGAAGGGTACTTTGCTTATAGCAGATATCATTGCATGTGTGGTGCTATCCCTCCTATTAATGCTTGGATAGTCAGTTTTACCACATATTTGAAGGTGGCTCCTTTCCAACTTCAGCCTAACTCTTATGCCATCCTGGTGAGCCTTTTTGTTATCTTCCAGAGGAGGTACGGGCGTCCTCCTTCTAACTGGGAAATTCGATATTTGTACAACCTGAGAGGCTATAAGAAGGGGTCTCCGTATATTAGTCTGGAAGCAGCCGTGCCCTTCAAACCAGTCCTGGACTTATATTCCAAGTTTACCATGTTCAAGAAAGAGTGGTTCTTTATCAAGGACGATTCTGTTACTTTCCGCCTTTTCACTTCCGGCTGTAAGATGGATTTCATTTATATTTTCCATGTTCTGACTGTAGTGTTTTTTCTGACATGCTTCTATGTCTGGCTAGCGACAGGTGGTATTGCAGTCGTGGAGGACGATTCCTTGGTGCGAATGGCTGCTGAACTAAAGGCTATTCCGGCACGGGACCGGTCGGCCTCCTTCTTGATCAGGAACGCAACCCTCTTGGAGTATAATTTGATCTTACCGCACCAGTCCGTGGTTAAGCAGAGGGATACGGCTGAGGAGAAGGCCGCTAAAGCTATGGAGGGGGCTACGGTGAAGAGCGGTAAGAGGGAGCCTTTTGCAGAGCGTCCCGTTGTTGGGGGGAAGAAACTGAAGAAGTCTAATGGCCCTTCTCCAAGTACTTGCCCGACTGTCCCAGAGGAGGAAGGTGTAGAAGAGGAGGAAGGAGGCGAAGTTGGAGAAGGGTCAGAGGATGGAGGAGATGGCGACGGTCAGGGTGGTAGTGGCGTTGGTGCCCTAAACTCTGAGCAAGACCTTGAACTGGATGAGGCTCTCCGTCGGGCCTTCGGGGAGTCGGAGGGAGAGTCGGAAACGGAGAAGGCAAAGGAAACCGGCAAAGCTGTGGCTGGCGCTGACCCATCCTCTAAGGGTTCCTCAGCTAAGGTGATTCCGGCGATGCAAGTTGAACTTTTGTCTTCTGCCGATTCCATTTACGATAGGGACTTAGAAATATTTTACGGTTCACTTCCGTCCTGGAATGAGATCCAGGACTTATTGCAGTATCCCACTCCTCCGCCGGGTTTGTATAATAGATGTGTCTTCCCACTTTTCTTTCTTTTTAACTTAACACATTTTTTGAACTGTGGATTATTGTATGTTCGTAACACTTGTTCTTTATTCCAGGGGCAGGCCAGGTGGTTAAAACGTCGGACGTTCGACACCGCCTTGAACAATTTAAGTCGAGGAGAGCTTCTGCGAAATCCTCTACTGGTCGCACTGGGGATGTAGTCAGTTATCGCCCTCTTCTTGGGGTCATTGAAGAGGGCATTCGGAAAAAGAAGCGGAGTCGTTCCTGATTTGAGTCTTCCCCTGGTTCGCAGCTTCCTACTCAGCCTCCTCGTGATACTACGGAGGAGAGCACGGAGTCCGGCCCCCCTCATCCTCCTTTCAAGAGTCCAACTGTTATCCGTATAAGGCGTCCTGATGTGCCTCGCCCCGTGCCTCGTGACCCTTTTGCCGGTCATCCTGATTTAGATCCAAGCTTTCAGGATATCTCTTTTGATGAGGCCACGGGCGAGCACCTCCTTCCCCGCAATCCCATGGTACGAGTGCTGGACGAGGCCAAGTCTTTAGATCTTGATTTGCTTACTACACGGGCAGTCACCATGGGGGACGAGGCCAAGGCTAATATCGATCGGCTGGCCGCAGAGACCAAGAAGTTAATGGAGCATCATGCTAAATTGGTCAAGGCCGGGGAAGAGATTGGGAGTGCTAATATTCGGTTGAGGTTAAAGGTTGCCGATCAGGCCAAGCAGCTCGCCGATCAAGCCATCCAGATTTCTCAGCACGAGGAAGCCTTCAGGCGGCTGAAAGAGACTATGGAGAAGGCTAGTAGGGCGGAATTACGGAAGATGGAGATCGCCTGCAGGGAACGGATTAACATGGCCATTACGACGGTGGACGAGGTTCGAAATGCGGATCTCGAGCGGGTAGAGGAGTTGTCTGGGAGGCTCGAGGCTGCGGAGATGGCTCAGGCCGAGTTGAAGGAGGAGATGGAGGAAATGAGGAGGTCCCTCAAGTTAAAGGAGGAGGAAATGAGGAGGTCTCTCCAGGCTGACTGCTTGAGATACCAATAAGAGAGGGATGTCGCCGTCGCCTAGTTGCAAGCTTCCGAGGCCCGGGTGAGGGAGTTTGAGGAGAATGAGGGGATGATGGATGAGATGCTGCAGGACATGTACTTCCACACTTGGAAGGAGGGCGGCTTGTCTTGGATGGACGATTACCCTCGGGTCATGGCCAAGGTGTATCTCCAGGCTTTAGAGGAGGCCAGGGAGAATGCGGGTAAGGAAGGCGGAGAGGCTTTCAATTTGGATGCGGTCACTGCTCAGTTCTCGAAGGAGGAGCAAGTGGCGGTGAAGGAGGGGATGCGGCTGCTTGCTGCAGAGGAAGCGGGCGTGCAGTTGGAGGATGAGGATCAAGCGGCGGGCGATGGTGAGTTATTCTTCTCTTTTTCTTTTCTTTCTGTGTTTCCACAACTTGATCGTCCATCGTTCGTTTAATGAATTCCTCTTCTGAATTGGACAGGTGGAACTTCTGATCCACATGCTGGGGGCTCTGATCCTGCGGCTAAGTAGACTTGGGAAGTTGGTGATGGAGTGTGGACGCAGCTGCCACCTTTTTATTTCTTTTTATCACTGTTTACGTTAGTCATTGATATGCGACTGTAATAATATTATTTGCAAAGAATAACTTCGTGTGATTTTATAATATAAGCTGATTTTGTTATGCTTGAATGTTGTTGTCATCTTGATGTGCTGCGTGAGAAGTATAACTATGTATATGCCTGTGATTCTAGTTGTGTTTGATGTTAAGTTTTTGCTTGAAATATAATTTCATGTTTTGCAATGTTATTGTACGAACAAGCTATAGTTACGTATTTATGTACAAGAAAAGAGAGTACCGCCCTTTATGTTTTATTCGCAGGCGGTAGCTTTGAGTGTCTTGTGTAACTGTTCACGGATATAGCTGAGTACCCTGCCACCCAGTATGCAGGCTTAGATTCTCATGAGTGAATGCTTCCTATTTGGTTTCCTGTACTTTAGAGTTTGTTATACGGGATAGGAGAAAAGTATTTAAATTAAATGGAAATATAGTAAGAGTAAAACTTCCAGTCACGGAAGGCCGTCGATGTGCTTAAGTTCGTGGCAAACGGGTTTTGTAGTCACTTTCCCTAGCTGTGGGTCTTGGAGACATTTGTCACCCATCTTACGCCTCCGCGGGGAGTTTTCTTTTTTACCACAGCCGCACTTAAGACACATCGGAGCCGAGATCACGCACGGTAACTACCCGAACTATTATGGTCCGTAATCGTGGGTATTATTCGATTTAACATGGCCGGCTAGCGTGGGTGCCGTTGGCTGTGAACTACCCCTGGCTGGCCACACCTTATGTTGGGGCTTAAAGTAGGTTCACAGTTGCCGGCGAGCCGAACGCCGTAATGAGCTGCCATCGGCTATAGTCGGCCTTTATGATGACTTATAATCGGCTCATTACAGTTGGCTTTGAGGGCAGGCGTGCAGTGAGTTAACCCGCAGCAGAGGGATGCTGGAGCAAAAGTGTCTCATTGGCGAGTGCATAGAATCGTAGCGTACCTGTTAGGCCTAGTCCAGATGAGGCCGCGGTGCGTCTTGAGTGGAGATGCCATAGGATTTTGTTCAACAGAAAGGGATAAAACTTAACAAGTAGCCAAGACATAAAGGAACAAGTTAAAAGAGACAAGATTTTTTAAAGTGGTTCGGCACGAAAATGCCTACGTCCACTGATTCTCTTTGTTAATTCATTTCATATGGGCAGTACAAGTTAAGAAAAGTATCGACGGAGGTGTCGGATGTTCCATGCCCTCTGGAACACCTCTCCGTCCACTGTTGACAAAATATAAGCTCCGTTGTGGAGATCTTTATGAATTACATATGGTCCGTCCCAGATGGGGTCCAGTGCCCCGGGGCGCGGAAAGATTCGCCTGAGGACAAGATCTCCTTCTTGCAAGCTGCGATGCTTGACTTTGGAATTGTATAGTGCTGCCACTTTTTTTTGTGAGCTGCTGCTTTGAGTGCTGCATCGTTTCTCCTTTCCTCAATCAGATCCAAAGACATGAGGAGGAGTTCTTCATTTTCTTCTGGGTTGTAGTGGATCCTACGGTGGGAAGGCACAATAGTCTCAACTGGGAGCATTGCCTCCGATCCATATGCCAAAGAGAAAGGAGTATGTCCCGTTGATGTTCTGAAAGACGTGCGGTATGAGCATAGTGCCGTAGGAAGTTCGTCCACCCAAGCGCCTTTTGACTTTTCAATTTTCTTCTTGATTAGGGTTTTGAGAATTTTGTTGACAGCTTCAACTTGTCCGTTTGCCTGAGGATAAGCTACTGATGAGAAGCTTTTATGAATTCCATGCTCTTGGCACCAGTCGGCAAATTCTTCGCTGTCAAATTGGAGTCCGTTGTCTGTTACGATCTTGAGTGGGACTCCATACCTGCACAGAATATTTTTGATCAAGAAGTTGATAACTTTTGCTGAAGATATTTTATTTATAGGTTCCACTTCCACCAATTTGGTGAAATAATCGACTGCCACTATAGCATATTTGGCTCCGCCTCAGCCAGTCGGCAGTTCGCCAATTAAGTCAATTCCCCATACAGCAAAGGGCCAAGGGCTGGTTATTTGAGTAATCTCATTTGTGGGCAATCGAGGAATCTTGGCAAATTTCTGACATCTGTCGCATTTCTTGACGAAGTCTAGGGCATCTTTGTTTAGTGTGGGCCAGTAATATCCATATCGGAGTATCTTTCTTGCCAAAGTCTGCCCTCCAGTGTGATCTCCGCATCCTCCCTGATGGATGTTTGATAAGATCTCCTTGGCTTCCCTTCCAGCGACGCATCTCAATAAGGGGCTAGAGAAGCCACGCCGATAGAGGATGCCTTCTTGTATTGTGTAGTGGGGAACTTTCCTCAAGATCCTCTTGGCTTCGTCACGCCTGTCGGGTAGTGTGCCATCTTGCAAATATCTCCGGATAGGAGTCATCCAGGTTCCTTCTTCGATTGCAGTTATCAGATTCACTTGTTCGAAACTTGGGGCTAGCTGCCTTGAGATGGCTAGTGCTCCGGAAATGGTGCTGTTCTTCATACTAGCTTGCTTTGCAAGTTCATCTGCCTCTTGGTTTTCTTCTCGAGGAATGTGTTTGATTAGATAGTGGTCCAATTGATCGAGCAGCAGTTTGGTTTTCTTTAGGTATGCTGTGAGTCGTTCTCCTCGAGTTTGGAATTCTCCTAGTACCTGGTTTATGATAAGCTGAGAATCACTATGAAGACATAAGGAATTGATTCCAATTTCTAGGGCAAGTTCCAATCCCGCTATTACTGCTTCATATTCAGCATCGTTGTTAGTGGCCGTGAACTCCAACCTTAATGCATAGTACAACTTTCTTCCCCTGGGGTTGATGATCACAATACCTGCCCCCGAGTCTTGTTCGTTCGATGCTCCATCTATAAAGAGGTTCCACTTGATGTTTTTTGCTACTTCGGATTGTTCCTTGCCTTCGTTGGTAGTGAATTAGGCAATGAAATCGGCCATGGCTTGTCCTTTGATAGCGGTGCGAGGATGGTAGGTGATATCATACTGACTTAGTTCGATGCACCATTTGAGGAGTCGCCCAGAAGTGTCAGGACGATGGAGCACTTGTCTTAGCGGTTGATCGGTTAGAACCCTGATGGAGTGAGACTGGAAGTAGTGTCGCAGTTTTCGTGACGCGATCAATAAACAATATGCTAATTTCTCAAGTTTAGGATATCTGGCCTCTGCCCCTGTAAATCTCTTACTTACAAAGTAAACCGGGCGTTGTGTGCGGTCTTCTTCTCTTACCAAGGCGGCGCTTAGAGCATGAGATGATACAGCGAGGTATAGGTATAACACTTCACCTTCATTTGGTGTTGAGAGTACTGGTGGTCTCTGAAGGTGTTCGATTAGGTTGAGGAAGGCTTTTAAGCATTCATCGGTCCACTCGAACCTCCCTTTGTCTTTCTTGAGAACTTCGAAGAAAGGGACACACTTGTCAGTTGCCTTGGAAATGAATTTGCTTAGGGCGGCCACCTTTCCGTTTAGGCTCTGCATTTCTTTTCGAGTGGAAGGTACCCTTATTTCTTTTAGAGCCCGGATTTGTTCAGGGTTTGCTTCGATTCCTCTGGCGTGGACGATAAACCCTAAGAATTTTCCCGATGATACTCTGAAGGAGCACTTTAGAGGATTCAGCTTCATTCCATATCGGCGAAGTACCTGAAACATCTCGCCCAGATGGCTTACATGGTCGTCGGCTTTCCTGGACTTTACCAACATGTCATCCACATACACTTCCATAGTTCGTCCTATTAGTTCCGCGAACATCTTGTTGACGAGGCACTGATAGGTAGCTCCAGCACTTTTGAGTCCAAAAGGCATGACTTTGTAACAATATAATCCGCGGTCAGTGATGAAGCTAGTGTGGTCTTGATCGGGAGCATGCATGGGAATCTGGTTATATCCGGAGTATGCATCCATAAAAGATAGGAGTTCATGCCCGGCTGTGCTGTCTACAAGTTGGTCAATTCGGGGAAGTGGGAAGCAATCTTTTGGGCAAGCGTCATTCAGATTGGAGAAGTCGATACACGTTCGCCACTTTCCATTGGCCTTTTTTACTAGCACTGGGTTAGCGATCCATTCTGGTTAGATGGCTTCCCGTATGAAGCCATTAGCAAGTAGATTCTTTACTTCCTCATCAAGGGCTGCTGATCGCTCTGCCCCCATGCTCCTCTTTTTCTGCTTTACTGGTACCTTGGTGGGATCGATGTTCAGCATGTGGCATGCTATGTCTGGGGAGATTCCTGTCATATCGGCATGGGTCCACGCAAATACATCTAAGTTGTGGCGGAGAAAGTCAATGAGTTGATCTTTCAATTCCGTTTTTAGCTGAGATCCGATTTATAATAGTCTACTTGAATCGTGCTTATCTACAGATACGAATTCCATAGCCTCTGCAGGCTCGGCGGTAGCCTCCTCCTCTTTATCCCTGGGGTCTAGTTCATTGAAGGGATCGCTTGTGTATCGAAGAGGAGGGGCTTTCTTTAGTTGCTATGCCTCCAAGCTTTTCATGCAGAGAGTAGTCTCTGCATCTTTTCCTTTATTCTTTCTGCGGTTATTGCGAAGTTCAGTTACGTAGCAGTCTCGGGCAACGTCTTGATCTCCTTCTACTTATCCTACTCCGTTGTCTGTTGGAAATTTCATCTTCAGGCACCAGGGGGCTAAGACAATTTGGAAGTCAGACAAGGCTGGTCTTCCCAAGAAGGCGTTGTAAGCCGAGTGGTTTTCTATTAGTACGAACGTTTGTTTTCGCACAACGGAGCGGGGATGACTTCCTATTTCGACGAAGAGGTCAAGTTGCCCGAGGGGCATTTTTGCATCTCCAGTGAAACCGTGCAGTGGTTTGTCACAGGGGGACACATCCTTCATTGATAAC
The DNA here is from genome assembly GCA_030765085.1 of Allium cepa. Classification (NCBI taxonomy): domain Eukaryota; kingdom Viridiplantae; phylum Streptophyta; class Magnoliopsida; order Asparagales; family Amaryllidaceae; genus Allium; species Allium cepa. The sequence continues at coordinate 25,605,104 of CM060943.1, read as the reverse complement.
TTCATTTTGTCGAAAGCATGCTTGAATAGGATATTTACGGAGCTTCCTGTGTCTATTAGAATCCGAAAAACTTTAGCAGGACCGAACCAGGCAGAGATGACCATAGGATCCATATGTGGGTACTGTCTTCCTTCCAAGTCACGCCTACTGAATATGATGTCATCGTTCTCTTTTCGCTTCGGGTGGCGTTCTTCCGTAATGGAGTTAACATAGCATTCAGCATTTCTAAGTGACTTGCCGTACCTTTCCATTTCTGCCCAACTTCTGTCGGCGATGTGAGGTCCTCCCGAGATGGTAAGGACCACTATCTTCTCTTGACTAGAGCCACTGGTGTTTTGATTGTTGCGGTTCCCTCCGCCTACTTCTGGGAGGGGTTGCTTTGAGTTCTCATTGACAGGAGTTGGAGTCCTGTTCTGACCCTTCACATAGCGTTCCAGTCTTCTTCTTCTAATGTGTTCTTCGATCAAGTCCCGAAGATGGTGGCATTCATTGGTGTCATGTCCGTGGGATTCGTGGAAGCGACAGAACTTTCCAGACTTGAGTGCGTTATCTGATTCTTTCTTGTGCGGGGGGCGCTTGTATCCGAGTTCGCCCTGAGTGGCTAGGAAGATGTTTTCGATTGTTTCATTCAAAGGAGTGTAGGAGTCAAATCTTGGTCCTGGTCGATATTGGCGCTTTTCAACCTTCCTACCCCCAGCATTGTCTCTAGATTCATTTCTTCGAGCGTCCTTAGCCGCAGTGGGAACCTTGTCCTGAACTGTCTTACCTTGTTGTCCTGACTGCCGCTCAGTGGCGGCGTCTTCAAGTCTCATATACTTTCCTGCTTCATGGAAGAAATCAGGCAAGGTAGCTGGTTTTTCCTTAGTTAATCTTCTGGCAAACTTGGTATCTGGGTGTACACCACTACAGAGGGCCATTAGGGTGAGATTTTCATCGGCGTCTTGAACTGCGGCCGCTGCGGCGTTGAACCGGGTTAGATATTGTTGCAGTGTTTCTCCGGATTTCTGTTTGACATTGGATAGAGAATAAGCATCCTTGGGTTGTTCCACATGGATGCGGAACTGGCAAATAAACCTTTCCTTCAACATTTCCCATGAGCTGATGGATCCTTGGGGTAGATGGCAGAACCAGGAGGTAGCTAGGTCTGCTAGGAATAGCGGAAAGCATTTGCACAATACCCCTTCTGTTGCTCCACTCATGAGAATATGCTGGGTGTATCTCTGTAAGTGTACGATGGGGTCGGAAGTTCCTTTGTAAGGTTCCATGGTTGGCATTTTCCATTCCCGGGGAGTGATGGCAGTTTCGATATTTCGGGTAAAGGGGCTGGTGACCCTAGCGCCTATTCCTCGGTCCCTTTGTTCCCGTTGGACACATTCTCTGAATAATCGTGCCATTCGTTCGTCAGAATTTGGAGCGGACAAAAATGAGCTTGGCTCTTCTCTGCGGGATCTATCTCGTCCAGATGACCTGTAGGGATGGTACAGTCTATCACTTCTAGCATTATCCAGTGGTTGTCTTTGGCTGCTCGGATGCACGCTAGGACCAGCTACAGTTGCCCCCTGCCTTGATCTTCCACTGTGGGGCTCTGTTTTGAGCATATCCATGGGGTTAACTTCGGGCTGGGTCCTGGCTCGGCTCCGTTCAGCGGGATTTCTATGATTAGGTGGCATGACTGGCTCAGCTACATCCGACCCTCGCTTGGTGCCTCCCCCGCTGGGTTCGGTTCCAAGGGCTTCCTCGAGCCGGAATTCGGGCTGAGTCCGGGTGCGGCCCCTATCATTGTTGTTTCTGTTGATAGCTTCTTCGAAGAGGGAAGACCTTTGTTGCCTCCGAGATCCTCCAGATTGAGATTCACCCCATGATTCAGTGTTGCGGTTGGATTCTTCGACATCTCTCAAGCGTGACATGAGTTGGTTCACCAAAGCCTCTTGTTGGGATGCGAAGCGGTTAGTCACGTCCATCACAACTCTGTCTAGATCTGCTCTAGTGATTGCTGCCGGTTGTTCCGCGGCAGGGGCTGTTGGAATTGCTTGATCTTCATGTGGCACTGCTGCTGTAGTGGGATGGTTCTCTTGATCTGGATCCACTAGATTTGGAGCACTGCTGGTTGCAGCGTTCTTTTCCTTGTTGGCGTCTTTTCTTGGTTTGGAAGTCATGTTTCCTATGCAGTGAAGGGTGCTATTGGGAAAGAAGGTTGAATGAGGGAAGCTGAAGCTTCGAGTTCCAAGACTCTCAATGAAAGCACCAAAAATGTTTGCACAAGAAATGGACAAACACCTCCAAGTCGTGTTATTTAGTTGATTATATGTGATTTTCAATGGTTTGGATGAGTTATGTAAATATGAAAAAAGCAGGGGCTGAAATGTAAAAGACACACAGATTTATAGTGGTTCGGCCAGAATGTGCCTACGTCCACTTTATATGTTATTATCTTCTTTCTTTCAGGTTACAAGTACAATGCTTCATATACAAGTATGTGAAAGTAGTTTGAAAGTTCCTTCCTTGCTTGAGTTCTCAAACTTGTCTGCCATTGTTGTACCCCTGCCCCTCTATTTATAAAGTGAGGTAGGGGGCAGGGGTCTTGGATGTATATAGCTGCTAGTGGGCCCAGGCTGAAGCAATCTGGACTGGCAGTTGTCTGGTTCGGCGAGGTCTCATTCGGCATGGAGCATGGACCGGTGGTGGTGTGGTCCGGTGTTAGGCGTGCATCCGGTGGTTGTTTGGACCGGTTGTGGAAAAGAGAGGGTTGGTTCGGTGATAACCTTGGTCCGGTCGTAGGTTGGTTCGGTGATGGAGATTGGGCCTTGGTCCGGTGCTTGTCTGGACCGGCTGTGCAGAGGGGGTGTGTCCGGGCATGTATGGCCGAATGGGAAGGAGGCCGAATGGGAAGGAGGCCGAATGGGGAGGAGGCCGAATGAGGTGGAGGCCGAATGAGGTGGAGGCCGAATGGGGAGGAAGCCGAATGGGAAGGTGATTGGTCGTGCTGAATGAAGTGGAGATTGCGAACCCGAGTGAAACTGTGGCTTATTTGTCTCGAGATCTTCTGGGTGAAAATTCGCCCAACACTAGCCACGGGGATCCCGTTTTACAGAAAAAATCCACGTGACAAAAAAACGAGGGGTAAAAAACTTCCTTGACCCGATTGAGGTTCGGATAGGATTTTTTGGGTATGAAACTAACCAGTGACGGCTGAAAGTGGTAATTGCTGTAGAACTCACAGATACCTTCGTTTTGACTGGTTATGGCTCCCATAACCCAAAACGAGCCAAGAGATATGGCCCTCCGAAGAATCGATATCCACAGGGTGCAACATCTACGGTGCAAGGTGCAACATCCGTCCAAAATGACGAAACAGTGCCGTACGACCTTTAGAAATGAGTGCATGGATTTGAAACATTGCAGTTGTAACGACCCGTATTTTACGTGTCGATAAATCGTAGAATTTGCAGGTCGTTAGTGTTGTTTGTGATGTCTTTAGCTTGAGTCGTTTAGAGGATAACTCGAGTGAAGTGATGAGTCGTGACCGACTCATAGATAAGTCGTGAACGACTTAGGGAGTTAGGCCGTGAGTAGGGGTGAGCGACCTAAGAAGCATAGCGACCTATAGTAGTTAACGAGTTAGTATGTGACCGAGTCAAGAGGGGAACGACTCATGGTCTAGGCCGAGTCAGCGGGTTAAGGGTTAGCAAGATGAGTCGTGGCCGACTCATAGGGTTGATGGTCTAAGTCGTGACCGACTCATAAGCTTATAAGTTTAGACGAGTCATGGAATTGCCGACTCATAGTGACCGACTTAGGAAAGACCGAGTTAGGGATAGGTTGAGTCGTTAGGCAGCTTGGTGTTGAGTCGCTGAAGGGTTAAGTCGGCTGGTGGATGAGTCGTGAGTCGGCTAAGTTGATGAGTCGTATGCAGTTGAGTCGGCACCATAGTTGAGTCGTGTGTGTTATGTTGAGTCGTAGGTCGGCTAGGTGTTTTGGGCAGGCAGTGAGTTAGGTCGTAGAGTCTTGAGTCGTGTGTCGGTAGGTGTTGAGTCGGCCTGGGTTGTTGAGTCGTGTGAGGCTTGTGTTGAGTCGGCAAGGGCCGATGAGTCGGCAACGACTCAAGAGTTAGGTCGGCGACGACCTAAGGGCGACGACTCAGGGGGAATTCAGCCTATAAATAGAGGGGTTCGGCTCACTTTTTGGCACCGGTTTTTGAAGCGACGAAGTGCTGCCATTTTGAAGACTTGTCTACAACATTTCTTCATCTTCTTTTCTCCATTCCAATCTAATTCTAACATCCATCCAAGATCGAAGATCGAGATCGAAGATCCAAGTGCCAAAGTTGAAGATCTTCATCCGTTCGAGCTAGATTTCATCGATTGAAGTGAGATTTTGCCGGATCGAGCCTTGATCTTCGCTGTCCAGATCTGAAGCGTGTTGTTTTCATTGTGTTTGGGTGATTTGGTGAGTGGTAGTTATCTCTCACGCGGATCCAAGGGAGTATATGGGATTGGTGGCTAGTTTATGTGTTTAAGATAGTGTTTTCTCGCATTTTCCTAAAGTCTGCATGTAGATCCATCATTTGTGAAGATGTTTACCCATGCAAGTTTATTTTCAAGTATTAGAGACAAAACCCATGTTTTATATTTGATAGATCTATGCTAAAACCCTATGAATCATGCATGTTGGACTTTTGCTCGTTTATTTACGAAATTGCCATTATACTTGATATTGCTTGTTAGATCTTGTTTGAATGCTTGATTGGTTGTATTAATGATTGATTGTGTGAATGTATGATAGATTTGATTGCTCCAAGTTAGCTTGTAGTTGATTTGGAACAAGATGGTTCGAGATGATTCAAAAGCTAAGTGGAAAGGCTCTTGAATGGTGGAAGCTGCCTGTAGCATATGAAGCGGATGTGGAAGCTCATATGGATGGATTCGAGGATGTGGGATCTTGCCATGATGCGAGAAGGCAAGGCATGATTGAGTTGAGACTTTGCTATGATGTGATGAGGCAAGGCTTATGTTGAGATGGGACGGGTCATGATGACGTTCCAAGATGAGAGACTTTGCTATGATGTGATGAGGCAAGACATATGTTGTGATGGGACGGGTCACGAAGACGTTCCAAGCACGGGTCATGACGACGTGCAAAGTTATAACTCGGTGATGCGGTCCGGGTTGGGGTGGATAATGGTTAGCTTGAGAGGCGCTTGGGCTAGTATGGAAATAGTCGTCAAGGAGGATGACTAGAAGGCTGAGATCTCATCGTTGTTGAAGGTTCTAGCATACTCAAAGCAAGGGTACGTTGGAACGGGTCACGATGACGTTCCAGGCACGGGTCACGATGACGTGCTAGTACTCTGGGCTGATACGTTCGGCTTAGGCACGGGTCATGATGACGTGCGGAGTTATGTCTAAAACCGGGGTTACCATTAGCCCTTGGCCGATGGATGAAATAACGGGCCAGCCATTCAATTAACGGTGAAATCAAGGCAATGATATCAGTGATAGCCAGAGTCATGGATGTTTGGTTGTATTATCATTCGGCCTCAAGAGTGGTGTTTTCTGGGTGCTTATCTGATCTTGGTTTAGGCCTTGGGGGTTTGTATTTGGAAAGCATCACCCTTGACTCGAGTGATTATTGCTTTACTTTAATTATCTGCTATGTTATGATTGCTTCTCCTTAGTGTGTGTCTGGGGGCTATCACTGTGAGAAGAGGTGGAGTGGGATGGTTTGGTTCCTATTCCTTTTATCCTTTATGCTCTTTTGGTATGTTTGATAGTTAATTTACTGCTCACTAAGACTTTGTCTGACTCAAGGTTTTATGTCTCCTCTTATTACCTTGGGCTGTTCATCCATGTTGGGATGGGCAGACTAGGTAGCAGGTGGCAGGTGCTGTTCTTGGATCTCTACGTTAATGATGACGAAGACGAGCAGGAGGCTATGCATATTATTTCTTATATGTACTGGGTATCCGTTGCTATATTTGATGAGTGTTATGTAGTGAGGTCTTGATGTATGGATTTATTGAGATGATTGTATAAAACTACTGTGATGCTTATATGATGATTTTCTGTTATGAGACTTCACTATATATTTCTCTATTGTATTTTATCCATGCGCTGTGAGTTACGATAGAGATTCTGTGATTTTATTTTACCCTGACTATCGTCCATGGCTGCCTCGCACACCTTTCAGCGCACTATCGTCCATGGCTGAAAGTGGTAATTGCTGTAGAACTCACAGATACCTTCGTTTTGACTGGTTATGGCTCCCATAACCCAAAACGAGCCAAGAGATATGGCCCTCCGAAGAATCGATATCCACAGGGTGCAACATCTACGGTGCAAGGTGCAACATCCGTCCAAAATGATGAAAAAGTGCCGTACGACCTTTAGAAATGAGTGCATGGATTTGAAACATTGCAGTACCATGGTGCACCACTCTCCAGCGATGGTAAATCATAGACCAGCCATGGGGATCCCGTTTTACAGAAAAAATCCACGTGACGAAAAAACGAAGGGTAAAAAACTTCCTTGACCCGATTGAGGTTCGGACAGGATTTTTTGGGTATGAAACTAACCAGTGATGGCTGAAAGCTGTCATAGCTGTAGAACTCACAGATACCTTCGTTTTGACTGGTTTTGGCTCCCGTAACTCTAAACGAGCCAAGAGTTATGGCCCTCCGAAGAATCGATATCCACAGGGTGCAACATCTACGGTGCAAGGTGCAACATCCGTCCAAAATGACGAAACAGTGTCGTACGACCTTTACAAATGAGTGCATGGATTTGAAACAATGCAGTACCATGGTGCACCACTCTCCAGCGATGGTAAATCATAGACCAGCCACGGGGATCCCGTTTTACAGAAAAAATCCACGTGACGAAAAAGCGAAGGGTAAAAAACATCCTTGACCCGATTGAGGTTCGGATAGGATTTTTTGGGTATGAAACTAACCAGTGACGGCTGAAAGCGGTCATAGCTGTAGAACTCACAGATACCTTCGTTTTGACTGGTTATGGCTCCCGTAACTCTAAACGAGCCAAGAGTTATGGCCCTTCGAAGAATCGATATCCACAGGGTGCAACATCTACGGTGCAAGGTGCAACATCCGTCCAAAATGACGAAACAGTGTCGTACGACCTTTAGAAATGAGTGCATGGATTTGAAACCATGGTGCACCACTCTCCAGCGATGGTAAATCGTAGACCAGCCACGGGGATCCCGTTTTACAGAAAAAATCCACGTGACGAGAAAACGAAGGGTAAAAAACTTCCTTGACCCGATTTAGGTTCGGATAGGATTTTTTGGGTATGAAACTAACCAGTGACGGCTGAAAGCGGTCATAGCTGTAGAACTCACAGATACCTTCGTTTTGACTGGTTATGGCTCCCGTAACTCTAAACGAGTCAAGAGTTATGGCCCTCCGAAGAATCGATATCCACAGGGTGCAACATCTACGGTGCAAGGTGCAACATCCGTCCAAAATGACGAAACAGTGCTGTATGACCTTTAGAAATGAGTGCATGGATTTGAAACATTGCAGTACCATGGTGCACCACTCCCTAGCGATGGTAAATCATAGACCAGCCACGGGGATCCCGTTTTACAGAAAAAATCCACGTGATGAAAAAACGAAGGGTAAAAAACTTCCGTGACCCGATTGAGGTTCGGATAGGATTTTTTGGGTATTAAACTAACCAGTGACGGCTGAAAGCCGTCATAGCTGTAGAACTCACAGATACCTTCGTTTTGACTGGTTATGGCTCCCGTAACTCTAAACGAGCCAAGAGTTATGGCCCTCCGTAGAATCGATATCCACAGGGTGCAACATCTACGGTGCAAGGTGCAACATCCGTCCAAAATGACGAAACAGTGCCGTACGACCTTTAGAAATGAGTGCATGGATTTGAAACATTGCAGTACCATGGTGCACCACTCTCCAGCGATGGTAAATCATAGACCAGCCATGGGGATCCCGTTTTACAGAAAAAATCCACGTGACGAAAAAACGAAGGGTAAAAAACTTCCTTGACCCGATTGAGGTTCGGACAGGATTTTTTGGGTATGAAACTGACCAGTGATGGCTGAAAGCTGTCATAGCTGTAGAACTCACAGATACCTTCGTTTTGACTGGTTTTGGCTCCCGTAACTCTAAACGAGCCAAGAGTTATGGCCCTCCGAAGAATCGATATCCACAGGGTGCAACATCTACGGTGCAAGGTGCAACATCCGTCCAAAATGACGAAACAGTGTCGTACGACCTTTACAAATGAGTGCATGGATTTGAAACAATGCAGTACCATGGTGCACCACTCTCCAGCGATGGTAAATCATAGACCAGCCACGGGGATCCCGTTTTACAGAAAAAATCCACGTGACGAAAAAGCGAAGGGTAAAAAACATCCTTGACCCGATTGAGGTTCGGATAGGATTTTTTGGGTATGAAACTAACCAGTGACGGCTGAAAGCGGTCATAGCTGTAGAACTCACAGATACCTTCGTTTTGACTGGTTATGGCTCCCGTAACTCTAAACGAGCCAAGAGTTATGGCCCTTCGAAGAATCGATATTCACAGGGTGCAACATCTACGGTGCAAGGTGCAACATCCGTCCAAAATGACGAAACAGTGTCGTACGACCTTTAGAAATGAGTGCATGGATTTGAAACATTGCAGTACCTTGGTGCACCACTCTCCAGCGATGGTAAATCATTTACCAGCCACGGGGATCCCGTTTTACAAAAAAAATCCACGTGACGAAAAAACGAAGGGTAAAAAACTTCCTTGACCCGATTGAGTTTCGGATAGAATTTTTTGGGTATGAAACTAACCAGTGATGGCTGAAAACTGTCATAGCTGTAGAACTCATAGATACCTTCATTTTGACTAGTTATGGCTCCCGTAACTCTAAACGAGCTAAGAGTTATGGCCCTCCGAAGAATCGATATCCACAGGGTGCAACATCTACGGTGCAGGGTGCAACATCCGTCCAAAATGACGAAACAGTGCCGTACGACCTTTAGAAATGAGTGCATGGATTTGAAACATTGCAGTAGCATGGTGCACCACTCCCCAGCGATGGTAAATCATAGACCAACCACGGGGATCCCGTTTTACAGAAAAAATCCACGTGACGAAAAAACGAAGAGTAAAAAACTTCCATGACCCGATTGAGGTTCGGATAGGATTTTTGGGTATGAAACTAACCAGTGACGGCTGAAAGCTATCATTGCTGTAGAACTCACAGATACCTTCGCTCTGACTGGTTATGGCTCCCGTAACTCTAAACGAGCCAAGAGTTATGGCCCTCCGAAGAATCGATATCCACAGGGTGCAACATCTACGGTGCAAGGTGCAACATCCGTCCAAAATGACGAAACAGTGCCGTACGACCTTTAGAAATGAGTGCATGGATTTGACACATTGCAGTAGCATGGTGCACCACTCCCCAGCGATGGTAAATCATAGACCTGCCACGGGGATCCCGTTTTACAGAAAAAATCCACGTGACGAAAAAACGAAGAGTAAAAAGCTTCCATGACCCGATTGAGGTTCGGATAGGATTTTTGGGTATGAAACTAACCAGAGACGGCTGAAAGCTGTCATTGCTGTAGAAATCACAGATACCTTTGTTTTGACTGGTTATGGCTCCCGTAACTCTAACTGAGCCAAGAGTTATGGCCCTCTGAAGAATCGATATCCACAGGGTGCAACATCTACGGTGCAAGGTGCAACATCCGTCCAAAATGATGAAACAGAGCCGTACGACCTTTAGAAATGAGTGCATGGATTTGAAACATTGCAGTACCTTGGTGCACCACTCTCCAGCGATGGTAAATCATAGACCAGCCACGGGGATCCCGTTTTACAGAAAAAATCCACGTGACGAAAAAACGAAGGGTAAAAAACTTCCATGACCCGATTGAGGTTCGGATAGGATTTTTGGCTACGAAACTAACCAGTGATGGCTGAAAGCGGTTATAGCTGTAGAACTCACAGATACCTTCATTTTGACAGGTTATGGCTCCCGTAACTCTAAACGAGCCAAGAGTTATGACCCTCCGAAGAATCGATATCCACAGGGTGCAACATCTACGGTGCAAGGTGCAACATCCGTCCAAAATGACGAAACAGTGCCGTACAACCTTTAGAAATGAGTTCATGGATCTGAAACATTGCAGTACCATGGTGCACCACTCTCCAGCGATGGTAAATCATAGACCAGCCACGGGGTTCCCGTTTTACATAAAAAATCCACGTGACGAAAAAACGAAGGGTAAAAAACATCCTTGACCCGATTGAGGTTCGGATAGGATTTTTTGGGTATGAAACTAACCAGTGACGGCTGAAAGCCGTCATAGCTGTAGAACTCACAGATACCTTCGTTTTGACTGGTTATGGCTCCCGTAACTCTAAACGAGCCAAGAATTACGGCCCTCCGAAGAATCGATATCCACAGGGTGCAACATCTACGGTGCAAGGTGCAACATCCGTCCAAAATGACGAAACAGTGTCGTACGACCTTTAGAAATGAGTGCATGGATTTGAAACATTGCAGTACCATGGTGCACCACTCTCCAGCGATGGTAAATCATAGACCAGCCACGGGGATCCCGTTTTACAGAAAAAATCCACGTGACGAAAAAACGAAGGGTAAAAAACTTCCATGACCCGATTGAGGTTCGGATAGGATTTTTGGGTTTGAAACTAACCAGTGACGGCTGAAAGCTGTCATAGCTGTAGAACTCACAGATACCTTCGTTTTGACTGGTTACGGCTCCCGTAACTCTAAACGAGCCAAGAGTTATGGCCCTTCGAAGAATCGATATCCACAGGGTGCAACATCTACGGTGCAAGGTGCAACATCCGTCCAAAATGACGAAACAGTGCCGTACGACCTTTAGAAATGAGTGCATGGATTTGAAACATTGCAGTACCATGGTGCACCACTCTCTAGCGATGGTAAATCATAGACCAGCCACGGGGATCCCATTTTACAGAAAAAATCCACGTGACGAAAAAACGAAGGGTAAAAAACTTCCTTGACCCGATTGAGGTTCGGATAGGATTTTTTGGGTATGAAACTAACCAGTGACGGCTGAAAGCGGTAATTGCTGTAGAACTCACAGATACCTTCGATTTGACTGGTTATGGCTCCCGTAACTCTAAACGAGCCAAGAGTTATGGCCCTCCGAAGAATCGATATCCACAGGTGCGACATCTACGGTGCAAGGTGCAACATCCGTCCAAAATGACGAAACAGTGCCGTACGACCTTTAGAAATGAGTGCATGGATTTGAAACATTGCAGTACCATGGTGCACCACTCTCCAGCGATGGTAAATCATAGACCAGCCACAGGGATCCCGTTTTACAGAAAAAATCCACGTGACGAAAAAACGAAAAGTAAAAAACTTCCTTGACCCGATTGAGGTTCGGATAGGATTTTTTGAGTATGAAACTAACCAGTGATGGCTGAAAGCGGTCATAGCTGTAGATCTCACAGATACCTTCGTTTTTGACTGGTTATGGCTCCCGTAACTCTAAACGAGCCAAGAGTTAACGCCCTCCGAAGAATCGACATCCACAGGGTGCAACATCTACGGTGCAAGGTGCAACATCCGTCCAAAATGACGAAACAGTGTCGTACGACCTTTAGAAATGAGTGCATGGATTTGAAACCATGGTGCACCACTCTCCAGCGATGGTAAATCGTAGACCAGCCACGGGGATCCCGTTTTACAGAAAAAATCCACGTGACGAGAAAACGAAGGGTAAAAAACATCCTTGACCCGATTGAGGTTCGGATAGGATTTTTTGAGTATGAAACTAACCAGTGACGGCTGAAAGCGGTCATAGCTGTAGAACTCACAGATACCTTCGTTTTGACTGGTTATGGCTCCCGTAACTCTAAACGAGCCAAGAGTTATGGCCCTCCGAAGAATCGATATCCACAGGGTGCAACATCTACGGTGCATGGTGCAACATCCGTCCAAAATGACGAAACAGTGCTGTACGACCTTTAGAAATGAGTGCATGGATTTGAAACATTGCAGTACCATGGTGCACCACTCCCTAGCGATGGTAAATCATAGACCAGCCACGGGGATCCCGTTTTACAGAAAAAATCCACGTGATGAAAAAACGAATAAGGTAAAAAACTTCCGTGACCCGATTGAGGTTCGGATAGGATTTTTTGGGTATGAAACTAACCAGTGACGGCTGAAAGCCGTCATAGCTGTAGAACTCACAGATACCTTCGTTTTGACTGGTTATGGCTCCCGTAACTCTAAACGAGCCAAGAGTTATGGCCCTCCGAAGAATCGATATCCACAGGGTGCAACATCTACGGTGCAAGGTGCAACATCCGTCCAAAATGACGAAACAGTGCCGTACGACCTTTAGAAATGAGTGCATGGATTTGAAACATTGCAGTACCATGGTGCACCACTCTCCAGCGATGGTAAATCATAGACCAGCCATGGGGATCCCGTTTTACAGAAAAAATCCACGTGACGAAAAAACGAAGGGTAAAAAACTTCCTTGACCCGATTGAGGTTCGGACAGGATTTTTTGGGTATGAAACTAACCAGTGATGGCTGAAAGCTGTCATAGCTGTAGAACTCACAGATACCTTCGTTTTAACTGGTTTTGGCTCCCGTAACTCTAAACGAGCCAAGAGTTATGGCCCTCCGAAGAATCGATATCCACAGGGTGCAACATCTACGGTGCAAGGTGCAACATCCGTCCAAAATGACGAAACAGTGTCGTACGACCTTTACAAATGAGTGCATGGATTTGAAACAATGCAGTACCATGGTGCACCACTCTCCAGCGATGGTAAATCATAGACCAGCCACGGGGATCCCGTTTTACAGAAAAAATCCACGTGACGAAAAAGCGAAGGGTAAAAAACATCCTTGACCCGATTGAGGTTCGGATAGGATTTTTTGGGTATGAAACTAACCAGTGACGGCTGAAAGCGGTCATAGCGGTAGAACTCACAGATACCATCGTTTTGACTGGTTATGGCTCCCGTAACTCTAAACGAGCCAAGAGTTATGGCCCTTCGAAGAATCGATATCCACAGGGTGCAACATCCACGGTGCAAGGTGCAACATCCGTCCAAAATGACGAAACAGTGTCGTACGACCTTTAGAAATGAGTGCATGGATTTGAAACATTGCAGTACCTTGGTGCACCACTCTCCAGCGATGGTAAATCATTTACCAGCCACGGGGATCCCGTTTTACAAAAAAAATCCACGTGACGAAAAAACGAAGGGTAAAAAACTTCCTTGACCCGATTGAGTTTCGGATAGAATTTTTTGGGTATGAAACTAACCAGTGATGGCTGAAAGCTGTCATAGCTGTAGAACTCATAGATACCTTCATTTTGAATAGTTATGGCTCCCGTAACTCTAAACGAGCCAAGAGTTATGGCCCTCCGAAGAATCGATATCCACAGGGTGCAACATCTACGGTGCAGGGTGCAACATCCGTCCAAAATGACGAAACAGTGCCGTACGACCTTTAGAAATGAGTGCATGGATTTGAAATATTGCAGTAGCATGGTGCACCACTCCCCAGCGATGGTAAATCATAGACCAACCACGGGGATCCCGTTTTACAGAAAAAATCCACGTGACGAAAAAACGAAGAGTAAAAAACTTCCATGACCCGATTGAGGTTCGGATAGGATTTTTGGGTATGAAACTAACCAGTGACGGCTGAAAGCTGTCATTGCTGTAGAACTCACAGATACCTTCGTTCTGACTGGTTATGGCTCCCGTAACTCTAAACGAGCCAAGAGTTATGGCCCTCCGAAGAATCGATATCCACAGGGTGCAACATCTACGGTGCAAGGTGCATCATCCGTCCAAAATGACGAAACAGTGCCGTACGACCTTTAGAAATGAGTGCATGGATTTGACACATTGCAGTAGCATGGTGCACCACTCTCCAGCGATGGTAAATCATAGACCAGCCATGGGGATCCCGTTTTACAGAAAAAATCCACGTGACGAAAAAACGAAGGGTAAAAAACTTCCTTGACCCGATTGAGGTTCGGACAGGATTTTTTGGGTATGAAACTAACCAGTGATGGCTGAAAGCTGTCATAGCTGTAGAACTCACAGATACCTTCGTTTTAACTGGTTTTGGCTCCCGTAACTCTAAACGAGCCAAGAGTTATGGCCCTCCGAAGAATCGATATCCACAGGGTGCAACATCTACGGTGCAAGGTGCAACATCCGTCCAAAATGACGAAACAGTGTCGTACGACCTTTACAAATGAGTGCATGGATTTGAAACAATGCAGTACCATGGTGCACCACTCTCCAGCGATGGTAAATCATAGACCAGCCACGGGGATCCCGTTTTACAGAAAAAATCCACGTGACGAAAAAGCGAAGGGTAAAAAACATCCTTGACCCGATTGAGGTTCGGATAGGATTTTTTGGGTATGAAACTAACCAGTGACGGCTGAAAGCGGTCATAGCGGTAGAACTCACAGATACCTTCGTTTTGACTGGTTATGGCTCCCGTAACTCTAAACGAGCCAAGAGTTATGGCCCTTCGAAGAATCGATATCCACAGGGTGCAACATCCACGGTGCAAGGTGCAACATCCGTCCAAAATGACGAAACAGTGTCGTACGACCTTTAGAAATGAGTGCATGGATTTGAAACATTGCAGTACCTTGGTGCACCACTCTCCAGCGATGGTAAATCATTTACCAGCCACGGGGATCCCGTTTTACAAAAAAAATCCACGTGACGAAAAAACGAAGGGTAAAAAACTTCCTTGACCCGATTGAGTTTCGGATAGAATTTTTTGGGTATGAAACTAACCAGTGATGGCTGAAAGCTGTCATAGCTGTAGAACTCATAGATACCTTCATTTTGAATAGTTATGGCTCCCGTAACTCTAAACGAGCCAAGAGTTATGGCCCTCCGAAGAATCGATATCCACAGGGTGCAACATCTACGGTGCAGGGTGCAACATCCGTCCAAAATGACGAAACAGTGCCGTACGACCTTTAGAAATGAGTGCATGGATTTGAAATATTGCAGTAGCATGGTGCACCACTCCCCAGCGATGGTAAATCATAGACCAACCACGGGGATCCCGTTTTACAGAAAAAATCCACGTGACGAAAAAACGAAGAGTAAAAAACTTCCATGACCCGATTGAGGTTCAGATAGGATTTTTGGGTATGAAACTAACCAGTGACGGCTGAAAGCTGTCATTGCTGTAGAACTCACAGATACCTTCGTTCTGACTGGTTATGGCTCCCGTAACTCTAAACGAGCCAAGAGTTATGGCCCTCCGAAGAATCGATATCCACAGGGTGCAACATCTACGGTGCAAGGTGCAACATCCGTCCAAAATGACGAAACAGTGCCGTACGACCTTTAGAAATGAGTGCATGGATTTGACACATTGCAGTAGCATGGTGCACCACTCCCCAGCGATGGTAAATCATAGACCAGCCAAGGGGATCCCGTTTTACAGAAAAAATCCACGTGACGAAAAAACGAAGAGTAAAAAGCTTCCATGACCCGATTGAGGTTCGGATAGGATTTTTGGGTATGAAACTAACCAGAGACGGCTGAAAGCTGTCATTGCTGTAGAAATCACAGATACCTTTGTTTTGACTGGTTATGGCTCCCGTAACTCTAACTGAGCCAAGAGTTATGGCCCTCTGAAGAATCGATATCCACAGGGTGCAACATCTACGGTGCAAGGTGCAACATCCGTCCAAAATGATGAAACAGAGCCGTACGACCTTTAGAAATGAGTGCATGGATTTGAAACATTACAGTACCTTGGTGCACCACTCTCCAGCGCTGGTAAATCATAGACCAGCCACGGGGATCCCGTTTTACAGAAAAAATCCACGTGACGAAAAAACGAAGGGTAAAAAACTTCCATGACCCGATTGAGGTTCGGATAGGATTTTTGGCTACGAAACTAACCAGTGATGGCTGAAAGCTGTCATAGCTGTAGAACTCACAGATACCTTCATTTTGACAGGTTATGGCTCCCGTAACTCTAAACGAGCCAAGAGTTATGACCCTCCGAAGAATCGATATCCACAGGGTGCAACATCTACGGTGCAAGGTGCAACATCCGTCCAAAATGACGAAACAGTGCCGTACAACCTTTAGAAATGAGTTCATGGATCTGAAACATTGCAGTACCATGGTGCACCACTCTCCAGCGATGGTAAATCATAGACCAGCCACGGGGTTCCCGTTTTACATAAAAAATCCACGTGACGAAAAAACGAAGGGTAAAAAACATCCTTGACCCGATTGAGGTTCGGATAGGATTTTTTGGGTATGAAACTAATCAGTGACGGCTGAAAGCCGTCATAGCTGTAGAACTCACAGATACCTTCGTTTTGACTAGTTATGGCTCACGTAACTCTAAACGAGCCAAGAGTTACGGCCCTCCGAAGAATCGATATCCACAGGGTGCAACATCTACGGTGCAAGGTGCAACATCCGTCCAAAATGACGAAACAGTGCCGTACAACCTTTAGAAATGAGTGCATGGATTTGAAACATTGCAGTACCATGGTGCACCACTCTCCAGCGATGGTAAATCATAGACCAGCCACGGGGATCCCGTTTTACAGAAAAAATCCACGTGACGAAAAAACGAAGGGTAAAAAACTTCCTTGACCCGATTGAGGTTCGGATAGGATTTTTTGGGTATGAAACTAACCAGTGACGGCTGAAAGCGGTAATTGCTGTAGAACTCACAGATGCCTTCGATTTGACTGGTTATGGCTCCCGTAACTCTAAACGAGCCAAGAGTTATGGCCCTCCGAAGAATCGATATCCACAGGGTGCAACATCTACGGTGCAAGGTGCAACATCCGTCCAAAATGACGAAACAGTGTTGTACGACCTTTAGAAATGAGTGCATGGATTTGAAACATTGCAGTACCATGGTGCACCACTCCCTAGCGATGGTAAATCATAGACCAGCCACGGGGATCCCGTTTTACAGAAAAAATCCACGTGATGAAAAAACGAAGGGTAAAAAACTTCCGTGACCCGATTGAGGTTCGGATAGGATTTTTTGGGTATGAAACTAACCAGTGACGGCTGAAAGCCGTCATAGCTATAGAACTCACAGATACCTACGTTTTGACTGGTTATGGCTCCCGTAACTCTAAACGAGCCAAGAGTTATGGCCCTCCGAAGAATCGATATCCACAGGGTGCAACATCTACGGTGCAAGGTGCAACATCCGTCCAAAATGACGAAACAGTGCCGTACGACCTTTAGAAATGAGTGCATGGATTTGAAACATTGCAGTACCATGGTGCACCACTCTCCAGCGATGGTAAATCATAGACCAGCCATGGGGATCCCGTTTTACAGAAAAAATCCACGTGACGAAAAAACGAAGGGTAAAAAACTTCCTTGACCCGATTGAGGTTCGGACAGGATTTTTTGGGTATGAAACTAACCAGTGATGGCTGAAAGCTGTCATAGCTGTAGAACTCACAGATACCTTCGTTTTAACTGGTTTTGGCTCCCGTAACTCTAAACGAGCCAAGAGTTATGGCCCTCCGAAGAATCGATATCCACAGGGTGCAACATCTACGGTGCAAGGTGCAACATCCGTCCAAAATGACGAAACAGTGTCGTACGACCTTTACAAATGAGTGCATGGATTTGAAACAATGCAGTACCATGGTGCACCACTCTCCAGCGATGGTAAATCATAGACCAGCCACGGGGATCCCGTTTTACAGAAAAAATCCACGTGACGAAAAAGCGAAGGGTAAAAAACATCCTTGACCCGATTGAGGTTCGGATAGGATTTTTTGGGTATGAAACTAACCAGTGACGGCTGAAAGCGGTCATAGCGGTAGAACTCACAGATACCTTCGTTTTGACTGGTTATGGCTCCCGTAACTCTAAACGAGCCAAGAGTTATGGCCCTTCGAAGAATCGATATCCACAGGGTGCAACATCTACGGTGCAAGGTGCAACATCCGTCCAAAATGACGAAACAGTGTCGTACGACCTTTAGAAATGAGTGCTTGGATTTGAAACATTGCAGTACCTTGGTGCACCACTCTCCAGCGATGGTAAATCATTTACCAGCCACGGGGATCCCGTTTTACAAAAAAAATCCACGTGACGAAAAAACGAAGGGTAAAAAACTTCCTTGACCCGATTGAGTTTCGGATAGAATTTTTTGGGTATGAAACTAACCAGTGATGGCTGAAAGCTGTCATAGCTGTAGAACTCATAGATACCTTCATTTTGAATAGTTATGGCTCCCGTAACTCTAAACGAGCCAAGAGTTATGGCCCTCCGAAGAATCGATATCCACAGGGTGCAACATCTACGGTGCAGGGTGCAACATCCGTCCAAAATGACGAAACAGTGCCGTACGACCTCTAGAAATGAGTGCATGGATTTGAAACATTGCAGTAGCATGGTGCACCACTCCCCAGCGATGGTAAATCATAGGCCAACCACGGGGATCCCGTTTTACAGAAAAAATCCACGTGACGAAAAAACGAAGAGTAAAAAACTTCCATGACCCGATTGAGGTTCGGATAGGATTTTTGGGTATGAAACTAACCAGTGACGGCTGAAAGCTGTCATTGCTGTAGAACTCACAGATACCTTCGTTCTAACTGGTTATGGCTCCCGTAACTCTAAACGAGCCAAGAGTTATGGCCCTCCGAAGAATCGATATCCACAGGGTGCAACATCTACGGTGCAAGGTGCAACATCCGTCCAAAATGACGAAACAGTGCCGTACGACCTTTAGAAATGAGTGCATGGATTTGACACATTGCAGTAGCATGGTGCACCACTCCCCAGCGATGGTAAATCATAGACCAGCCACGGGGATCCCGTTTTACAGAAAAAATCCACGTGACGAAAAAACGAAGAGTAAAAAGCTTCCATGACCCGATTGAGGTTCGGATAGGATTTTTGGGTATGAAACTAACCAGAGACGGCTGAAAGCTGTCATTGCTGTAGAAATCACAGATACCTTTGTTTTGACTGGTTATGGCTCCCGTAACTCTAACTGAGCCAAGAGTTATGGCCCTCTGAAGAATCGATATCCACAGGGTGCAACATCTACGGTGCAAGGTGCAACATCCGTCCAAAATGATGAAACAGAGCCGTACGACCTTTAGAAATGAGTGCATGGATTTGAAACATTGCAGTACCTTGGTGCACCACTCTCCAGCGATGGTAAATCATAGACCAGCCACGGGGATCCCGTTTTACAGAAAAAATCCACGTGACGAAAAAACGAAGGGTAAAAAACTTCCATGACCCGATTGAGGTTCGGATAGGATTTTTGGCTACGAAACTAACCAGTGATGGCTGAAAGCTGTCATAGCTGTAGAACTCACAGATACCTTCATTTTGACAGGTTATGGCTCCCGTAACTCTAAACGAGCCAAGAGTTATGACCCTCCGAAGAATCGATATCCACAGGGTGCAACATCTACGGTGCAAGGTGCAACATCCGTCCAAAATGACGAAACAGTGCCGTACAACCTTTAGAAATGAGTTCATGGATCTGAAACATTGCAGTACCATGGTGCACCACTCTCCAGCGATGGTAAATCATAGACCAGCCACGGGGTTCCCGTTTTACATAAAAAATCCACGTGACGAAAAAACGAAGGGTAAAAAACATCCTTGACCCGATTGAGGTTCGGATAGGATTTTTTGGGTATGAAACTAACCAGTGACGGCTGAAAGCCGTCATAGCTGTAGAACTCACAGATACCTTCGTTTTGACTAGTTATGGCTCCCGTAACTCTAAACGAGCCAAGAGTTACGGCCCTCCGAAGAATCGATATCCACAGGGTGCAACATCTACGGTGCAAGGTGCAACATCCGTCCAAAATGACGAAACAGTGCCGTACAACCTTTAGAAATGAGTGCATGGATTTGAAACATTGCAGTACCATGGTGCACCACTCTCCAGCGATGGTAAATCATAGACCAGCCACGGGGATCCCGTTTTACAGAAAAAATCCACGTGATGAAAAAACGAAGGGTAAAAAACTTCCTTGACCCGATTGAGGTTCGGATAGGATTTTTTGGGTATGAAACTAACCAGTGACGGCTGAAAGCTGTCATAGCTGTAGAATTCACAGATACCTTCGTTTTGACTGGTTATGGCTCCCGTAACTCTAAACGAGCCAAGAGTTATGGCCCTCCGAAGAATCGATATCCACAGGGTGCAACATCTACGGTGCAAGGTGCAACATCCGTCCAAAATGACGAAACAGTGCCGTACGACCTTTAGAAATGAGTGCATGGATTTGAAACATTGCAGTACCATGGTGCACCACTCCCCAGCGATGGTAAATCATAGACCAGCCACGGGGATCCCGTTTTACAGAAAAAAATACACGTGACGAAAAACGAAGGGTAAAAAACTTCCTTGACCCGATTGAGGTTCGGATAGGATTTTTTGGGTATGAAACTAACCAGTGACGGCTGAAAGCGGTCATAGCTGTAGATCTCATAGATACCTTCGTTTTGACTGGTTATGGCTCCCGTAACTCTAAACGAGCCAAGAGTTATGGCCCTCCGAAGAATCGATATCCACAGGGTGCAACATCTACGGTGCAAGGTGCAACATCCGTCCAAAATGACGAAACAGTGTCGTACGACCTTTAGAAATGAGTGCATGGATTTGAAACATTGCAGTACCATGGTGCACCACTCTCCAGCGATGGTAAATCGTAGACCAGCCACGGGGATCCCGTTTTACAGAAAAAATCCACGTGACGAAAAAACGAAGGGTAAAAAACATCCTTGACCCGATTGAGGTTCGGATAGGATTTTTTGGGTATGAAACTAACCAGTGACGGCTGAAAGCCGTCATAGCTGTAGAACTCACAGATATCTTTGTTTTGACTGGTTATGGCTCCCGTAACTCTAAACGAGCCAAGAGTTATGGCCCTCCGAAGAATCGATATCCACAGGGTGCAACATCTACGGTGCAAGGTGCAACATCCGTCCAAAATGACGAAACAGTGCCGTACGACCTTTAGAAATGAGTGCATGGATTCATTACATTGCAGTACCATGGTGCACCACTCCCCAGCGATGGTAATTCATAGACCAACCACGGGGATCCCGTTTTACAGAAAAAATCCACGTGAGGAAAAAACGAAGAGTAAAAAACTTCCATGACCCGATTGAGGTTCGGATAGGATTTTTGGGTATGAAACTAACCAGTTGTTATCCCGCTTTTGGGCAAAGCCGTGATGCCAAAAGATCGGTCAAAAACAAAAGGCAGTTCGTCTCAGAGATTGGTTGTACTTCACTTCGCTATGGATATCGATGAATTTTGTCCGAGTCCGAATTGTGCCAGAATCGACAAGACATGATGAGCAAAGCTGTAGAAGCCAGCGTTTCAAGTTTCAAGTCAATCCGAGTTCGTATGCTCAAGATATGATGGATTCAATTTGAGAAAGATAGCCTTTGTTCGGTTGGAAACCACAGGATACCCCATAGTTCGAATCGATGACCAGAGATTATGTTTGAATCCATTGGTTCGACTCCACCTACTTCGAATCCATCACCTTCGAATCCATCGAGTCAAACCCATCAGAGTGCCTTGGTTCGACTCCACCAACTTCGAACCCATGAGATATAGTCGTGCCTCGAATCCATCAAGACAGCAATGGTTCGAACCCACCCTCGTATGCCTTAGTTCGAATCCATCAGGTATATATTGCTTTGAATCCATGAGAAGTCCCTTTGCCTCGACTCCATCGGGCAAGCCCTTACTTCGAATCCATCCTCGCAAGTCAATGTTCGAATCCATTCAAACCCACCAGCTTCAAATCCAAGTCGCTTTGAACCGATCTTGTTCGAATCAATCGAGTTCGAACCCATTGGGATACCTCGGTTCGAATCGATCGAGTTCGAACCCATTGGGATACCTCGGTTCGAATCAGTCGCATTCGAACCCAGGAACATTCATTTGTTCGTATCCACCAAGTCAACTAGCTTGGATGACGTGTCACTGCACGATACGAAGTCGACAAGATTCACAGAGACGAAGCGCTCAACAAGGAGAGAAGACCGGATCGACTCAAAAGACGCGCACCACCTCATCACAAGGCCACGTGAGCCGATCGATTCGAAGAGAGTGGGTTCGAAGAAATGGATTCGAACTACACAGCCAGCCGAAAAACTCCAATTCGGATCGATCGTATCTCCTAAACCACTCATCCAAATGCAACGAAATTTTCACAGTAGCTTCCATACAAGATAAAGATTGTTCCTGCCAAGTTTCAGCTCGATTGGACCATTTCTTGATGGGTTCAAAATCACTTCGAATCGATTTCAGATCGAGTCGAAACTTGGTGGGGTCGGTCGCATGGGCCCACTCACGTGCCAGAAGAAGTCTCCCGAAGTTTGAGCGAGATCTGGGCCTCCTACGCCTATAAATAGCACCCTGAAGCCTTCATAAGGGGGATCTTTGGGAGCTTCCGCCATTGAACGACTAGACTCTGCCGGATTCAATTCTACTCTTCATTATCGCTGTTGTATTCAGATTTCAAAGCTATCATCGACTGTAATCCGTTGTAATCGATTTATATCATCAAGCGAAGCAATAAAGAGAAAACCTTCAAAGTGGACGTAGGCACGAACGCCGAACCACTATAAATCCTGTGTTGTTTACTGTTATTTATGATTTGCTGCATTCACTATCTTCTAGATCTGAGTTATGTGTTAATTACTGCCGATCTGTGTTCATAAACGGGTGCTTTCGCGATATTGGGTGTTTGTGGCCAATTTTGGCGCAAACATTTTGGTGCTTTCACTGAGAACTGATTCAGGAGAAGTTGAATTTGAAGATCTAAGAGTTCAGATCTAAGAACCATGACGAGACAAACCAGTAAGAAACAAAGGCCAAAGAGAAATGAACATGAAGAAAGTCAAGAGGCTTCTTTAAAGACGAATTAGACATCGATCCTGCATGGGGACACCACACTTGGAGCATGTCAATCCAATCCCAAAGAGAGAGAGATAAAGGCCTCTGAGCAACCTGGTAAGGAATGAACGCTCAGCTAGGGGGCAGGTAAAATTCCCTCGTGAACTCAGGGGGCAGGTCGAAAGCGATGAACAAGTCGCAAACCTCTCACTAGCACGGTTAAATCATTTACACATGTGAGCGATCGCACACGATCCATAGGCATGCTCTGAATGACTATAGACCGCACCATAGTAAGAGTTTACACTTTGACATCCTCGTCTTGCTCCCGCTTTTATTTTGATTTGAACGTTCCTACTGTGGAACTAGTGTGATTATTGCTTTGATATTTGCAACTCTGTGAAAGGATTTACTTGCATGCCCGTTGGATCGCGAACGGTCCACGAGCACCTCTTGTATGGCGATGAACCGCCAAAGTCTTTTGATTCAGAAACTCCCCCAAACATGAACTCCAGCAATCAAACGATTCAGGGATCCACTCGAACGTGAACCTGGTATCAACAATACCAAGCCCCCCGGGCACACTTATTCGCCTCCAACAGGCACACAAACAATCCAGGAACTCACCCGAACGTGACCCTGGCATCCAAAACATCAAGCCCACCCGGGCACGCAAACTCGCCTCGAACGGCACACGATCGCGAACGATCACAACTTGCCTCGAACGATACTCGACTTCGAACAGTCAGAAACTCGCCTCGAACGGCACACGATCGCAAACGATCACAATTCGCCTCGAACGGCACCCAACCGCGAACGGTCACAATTCGCCTCGAACGGCACCCGACCTCGAACGGTCACAACTCGCCCCGAACGGTACAACTCACCTCACCTCAAATGGCTCGATCGTGAACGGTCGTCATTTGAGGTCCGCCACCTGACTGCACACTGTCGCACTTCACCTCGAATGACTCGATCCCGAACGGTCGTCATTTGAAATTAAGCGCTTGACTTTGAACGGTCACATTTCACCGCAGATGACTCGATCCCGAACGATCGACGAATGGAATTATACGCTTGACCGCGCACGGTCGCACTTCACCTCAAATGACTCGATCACGAACGATCGTTATTTGAAGTTTGGCGCTTGACCATGAACGGCCGCGCTTCATCCCAAATAGCTCGATCCCGAACGATCGTCATTTGAGGACATATGAAACTATCAAGTTCTTTACAGGTTGATGATAGGATACGAACATCCAACTCAAGGCATTACAAAACACACCTTTCTACCGCAAGGCATGTTTTGGGAGGCAAGTGTTATCCCGCTTTTGGGCAAAGCCGTGGTACCAAAAGATCGGTCAAAAACAAAAGACAGTTCGTCTCAGAGATTGGTTGTACTTCACTTCGCTATGGATATCGATGAATTTTGTCTGAGTCCGAATTGTGCCAGAATCGACAAGACATGATGAGCAAAGCTGTAGAAGCCAGCGTTTCAAGTTTCAAGTCAATCCGAGTTCGTATGCTCAAGATATGATGGATTCAATTTGAGAAAGATAGCCTTTGTTCGGTTCGAAACCATAGGATACCCCATAGTTCGAATCGATGACCAGAGATTATGTTTGAATCCATTGATTCGACTCCACCTACTTCGAATCCATCACCTTCGAATCCATCGAGTCGAACCCATCAGAGTGCCTTGGTTCGACTCCATCAACTTCGAACCCATGAGATATAGCCGTGCCTCGAATCCATCAAGACAGCAATGGTTCGAACCCACCCTCATATGCCTTAGTTCGAATCCATCGGGTATATATTGCTTTGAATCCATGAGAAGTACCTTTGCCTCGACTCCATCGGGCAAGCCCTTACTTCGAATCCATCCTCGCAAGTCAATGTTCGAATCCATTCAAACCCACCAGCTTCAAATCCAAGTCGCTTTGAACCGATCTTGTTCGAATCAATCGAGTTCGAACCCATTGGGATACCTCGGTTCGAATCGATCGAGTTCGAACCCATTGGGATACGTCGGTTCGAATCAGTCGCATTCGAACCCAGGAACATTCATTTGTTCGTATCCACCAAGTCAACTAGCTTGGATGACGTGTCACTCCACGATACGAAGTCGGCAAGATTCACAGAGACGAAGCGCTCAACAAGGAGAGAAGACCGGATCGACTCGAAAGACGCGCACCACCTCATCACAAGGCCACGTGAGCCGATCGATTCGAAGAGAGTGGGTTCGAAGAAATGGATTCGAACTACACAGCCAGCCGAAAAACTCCAATTCGAATCGATCGTATCTCCTAAACCACTCATCCAAATGCAACGAAATTTTCACAGTAGCTTCCGTACAAGATAAAGATTGTTCCTGCCAAGTTTCAGCTCGATTGGACCATTTCTTGATGGGTTTAAAATCACTTCGAATCGATGTCAGATCGAGTCGAAACTTGGTGGGGTCGGTCGCGTGGGCCCACT
Source organism: Allium cepa (assembly GCA_030765085.1). Lineage (NCBI taxonomy): Eukaryota > Viridiplantae > Streptophyta > Magnoliopsida > Asparagales > Amaryllidaceae > Allium > Allium cepa. The sequence goes on along the minus strand of CM060943.1, from coordinate 25,579,671 downwards.
CACGTGCCAGAAGAAGTCTCCCGAAGTTTGAGCGAGATCTGGGCCTCCTACGCCTATAAATAGCACCCTGAAGCCTTCAGAAGGGGGATCTTTGGGAGCTTCCGCCATTGAACGCCTAGACTCTGCCGGATTCAATTCTACTCTTCATTATCGCTGTTGTATTTAGATTTCAAAGCTATCATCGACTGTAATCCGTTGTAATCGATTTATATCATCAAGCGAAGCAATAAAGAGAAAACCTTCAAAGTGGACGTAGGCACGAACGCCGAACCACTATAAATCCTGTGTTGTTTACTGTTATTTATGATTTGCTGCATTCACTATCTTCTAGATCTGAGTTATGTGTTAATTACTGCTCATCTGTGTTCATAAATGGGTGCTTTCGCGATATTGGGTGTTTGTGGCCAATTTTGGCGCAAACACCAGTGAAGGCTGAAAGCTGTCATAGCTGTAGAACTCACAGATACCTTCGTTTTGACTGGTTATGGCTCCCGTAACTCTAAACGAGCCAAGAGTTATGGCCCTCCGAAGAATCGATATCCACAGGGTGCAACATCTACGGTGCAAGGTGCAACATCCGTCCAAAATGACGAAACAGTGTCGTACGACCTTTAGAAATGAGTGCATGGATTTGAAACATTGCAGTACCATGGTGCACCACTCTCCAGCAATGGTAAATCATTGACCAGCCACGGGGATCCCGTTTTACAGAAAAAATCCACGTGACGAAAAAACGAAGGGTAAAAAACTTCCTTGACCCGATTGAGGTTCGGATAGGATTTTTGGGTACGAAACTAACCAGTGACGTCTGAAAGCTGTCATAGCTGTAGAACTCACAGATACCTTCGTTTTGACTGGTTATGGCTCCCGTAACTCTAAACGAGCCAAGATTTATGGCCCTTCGAAGAATCGATATCCACAGGGTGCAACATCTACGGTGCAAGGTGCAACATCCGTCCAAGATGACGAAACAGTGTCGTACGGCCTTTAGAAATGTGTGCATGGATTTGAAACATTGCAGTACCATGGTGCACCACTCTCTAGCGATGGTAAATCATAGACCAGCCACGGGGATCCCGTTTTACAGAAAAAATCCACGTGACGAAAAAACGAAGGGTAAAAAACTTCCATGACCCGATTGAGGTTCGGATAGGATTTTTTGGGTATGATACTAACCAGTGACGGCTCAAAGCCGTCATAGCTGTATACCTCACAGATACCTTCGTTTTGACTGGTTATGGCTCCCGTAACTCTAAACGGGCCAAGAGTTATGGCCCTCCGAAGAATCGATATCCATAGGGTGCAACATCTACGGTGCAAGGTGCAATATCCGTCCAAAATGACGAAACAGTGCCGTACGACCTTTAGAAATGAGTGCATGGATTTGAAACATGGCAGTACCATGGTGCACCACACTCCAGCGATGGTAAATCATAGACCAGCCATGGGGATCCCGTTTTACAGAAAAAATCCACGTGACGAAAAAACGATGGGTAAAAAACTTCCTTGACCCGATTGAGGTTCGGATAGGATTTTTGGGTACGAAACTAACCAGTGACGGCTGAAAGCTGTCATAGCTGTAGAACTCACAGATACCTTCGTATTGACTGGTTATGGCTCCCGTAACTCTAAACGAGCCAAGAGTTATGGCCCTCCGAAGAATCGATATCCACAGGGTGCAACATCTACGGTGCAAGGTGTAACATCCGTCCAAAATGACGAAACAGTGTCGAACGACCTTTAGATATGAGTGCATGGATTTGAAACATTGCAGTACCATGGTGCACCACTCTCTAGCGATGGTAAATCATAGACCAGCCACGGGGATCCCATTTTACAGAAAAAATCCACGTGACGAAAAAACGTAGGGTAAAAAACTTCCTTGACCCGATTGAGGTTCGGATAGGATTTTTTGGGTATGAAACTAACCAGTGACGGCTGAAAGCGCTAATAGCTGTAGAACTCACAGATACCTTTGTTTTTACTGGTTACGGCTCCCGTAACTCTAAACGAGCCAAGAGTTATGGCCCTCCGAAGAATCGATATCCACAGGGTGCAACATCTACGGTGCAAGGTGCAACATCCGACCAAAATGTCGAAACAGTGCCGTACGACCTTTAGAAATGAGTGCATGGATTTGAAACATTGCAGTACCATGGTGCACCACTCTCTAGCGATGGTAAATCATAGACCAGCCACGGGGATCCCGTTTTACAGAAAAAAATCCACGTGACGAGAAAACGAAGGGTAAAAAACTTCCATGACCCGATTGAGGTTCGGATAGGATTTTTGGGTATGAAACTAACCGGTGACGGCTGAAAGCTGTCATAGCTTTAGAACTCACAGATACCTTCGTTTTGACTGGTTATGGCTCCCGTAACTCTAAACAAGCCAAGAGTTATGGTCCTCCGAAGAATCGATATCCACAGGGTGCAACATCTACGGTGCAAGGTGCAACATCCGTCCAAAATGATGAAACAGTGCCGTACGACCTTTAGAAATGAGTGCATGGATTTGAAACATGGCAGTACCATGGTGCCCCACTCTCCAGCGACGGTAAATCATAGAGCAGCCACGGGGATCCCGTTTTACAGAAAAAATCCACGTGACGAAAAAACGAAGGGTAAAAAACTTCCATGACCCGATTGAGTTCGGATAGGATTTTTTGGGTATGATACTAACCAGTGACGGCTGAAAGCCGTCATAGCTGTAGAACTCACAGATACCTTCGTTTTGACTGGTTACGGCTCCCGTAACTCTAAACGAGCCAAGAGTTATGGCCCTCCGAAGAATCGATATCCATAGGGTGCAGCATCTACGGTGCAAGGTGCAACATCCGTCCAAAATGACGAAACAGTGCCGTACGACCTTTAGAAATGAGTGCATGGATTTGAAACATGGCAGTACCATGGTGCACCACTCTCCAGCGATGGTAAATCATAGACCAGCCACGGGGATCCCGTTTTACAGAAAAAATCCACGTGACGAAAAAACGAAGGGTAAAAACATCCTTGACCCGATTGAGGTTCGGATAGGATTTTTTGGGTATGAAACTAACCAGTGACGGCTGAAAGCCGTCGTAGCTGTAGAACTCACAGATACCTTCGTTTTGACTAGTTATGGCTCCCGTAACTCTAAACGAGCCAAGAGTTATGGCCCTCCGAAGAATCGATATCCATAGGGTGCAACATCTACGGTGCAAGGTGCAACATCCGTCCAAAATGACGAAACAGTGCTGTATGACCTTTAGAAATGAGTGCATGGATATGAAACATTGCAGTACCATGGTGCACCACTCTCCAGCGATGGTAAATCATAGACCAGCCACGGGTATCCCGTTTTACTGAAAAAATCCACGTGACGAAAAAACGAATGGTAAAAAACTTCCATGACCCGATTGAGGTTCGGATAGGATTTTTTGGGTATGAAACTAACCAGTTGTTATCCCGCTTTTGGGCAAAGCCATGATACCAAATGATCGGTCAAAAACAAAAGACAGTTCGTCTCAGAGATTGGTTGTACTTCACTTCGCTATGGATATCGATGAATTTTTTCCGAGTCCGAATTGTGCCAGAATCGACAAGACATGATGAGCAAAGCTGTTGAAGCCAGCGTTTCAAGTTTCAAGTCAATCCGAGTTCGTATGCTCAAGATATGATGGATTCAATTTGAGAAAGATAGCCTTTGTTCGGTTCGAAACCATTGGATACCCCATAGTTCGAATCGATGACCAGAGATTATGTTCGAATCCATTGATTCGACTCCACCTACTTCGAATCCATCACCTTCGAATCCATCGAGTCGAACCCATCAGAGTGCCTTGGTTCGACTCCATCAACTTCGAACCCATGAGATATAGCCGTGCCTCGAATCCATCAAGACAGCAATGGTTCGAACCCACCCTCGTATGCCTTAGTTCGAATCCATCAGGTATATATTGCTTTGAATCCATGAGAAGTCCCTTTGCCTCGACTCCATCGGGCAAGCCCTTACTTCGAATCCATCCTCGCAAGTCAATGTTCGAATCCATTCAAACCCACCAGCTTCAAATCCAAGTCGCTTTGAACCGATCTTGTTCGAATCAATCGAGTTCGAACCCATTGGGATACCTCGGTTCGAATCAGTCGCATTCGAACCCAGGAACATTCATTTGTTCGTATCCACCAAGTCAACTAGCTTGGATGACGTGTCACTCCACGATACGAAGTCGGCAAGATTCACAGAGACGAAGCGCTCAACAAGGAGAGAAGACCGGATCGACTCGAAAGACGCGCACCACCTCATCACAAGGCCACGTGAGCCGATCGATTCGAAGAGAGTGGGTTCGAAGAAATGGATTCGAACTACATAGCCAGCCGAAAAACTCCAATTCGAATCGATCATATCTCCTAAACCACTCATCCAAACGCAACGAAATTTTCACAGTAGCTTCCATACAAGATAAAGATTGTTCCTGCCAAGTTTCAGCTCGATTGACCATTTCTTGATGGGTTCAAAATCACTTCGAATCGATGTCAGATCGAGTCGAAACTTGGTGGGGTCGGTCGCGTGGGCCCACTCACGTGCCATAAGAAGTCTCCCGAAGTTTGAGCGAGATCTGGGCCTCCTACGCCTATAAATAGCACCCTGAAGCCTTCAGAAGGGGGATCTTTGGGTGCTTCCGCCATTGAACGGCTAGACTCTGCCGCATTCAATTCTACTCTTCATTATCGCTGTTGTATTCAGATTTCAAAGCTATCATCGACTGTAATCCGTTGTAATCGATTTATATCATCAAGCGAAGCAATAAAGAGAAAACCTTCAAAGTGGACGTAGGCACGAACGCCGAACCACTATAAATCCTGTGTTGTTTACTATTATTTATGATTTGCTGCATTCACTATCTTCTAGATCTGAGTTATGTGTTAATTACTGCTGATCTGTGTTCATAAACGGGTGCTTTCGCGATATTGGGTGTTTGTGGCCAATTTTGGCGCAAACATTTTGGTGCTTTCACTGAGAACTGATTCAGGAGAAGTTGAATTTGAAGATCTAAGAGTTCAGATCTAAGAACCATGACGAGACAAACCAGTAAGAAACAAAGGCCAAAGAGAAATGAACATGAAGAAAGTCAAGAGGCTTCTTTAAAGACGTATTAGACATCGATCCTGCATGGGGACACCACACTTGGAGCATGTCAATCCAATCCTAGAGAGAGAGAGATAAAGGCCTCTGAGCAACCTTGTAAGGAATGAACGCTCAGCCAGGGGGCAGGTAAAATTCCCTCGTGAACTCAGGGGGCAGGTCGAAAGCGATGAACAAGTCGCAAACCTCTCACTAGCACGGTTAAATCATTTACACATGTGAGCGATCGCACACGATCCATAGGCATGCTCTGAATGACTATAGACCGCACCATAGTAAGAGTTTACACTTTGACATCCTCGTCTTGCTCCCGCTTTGATTTTGATTTGAACGTTCCTACTGTGGAACTCGTGTGATTATTGCTTTGATATTTGCAACTCCGTGAAAGGATTTACTTGCATGCCCGTTGGATCGCGAACGGTCCACGAGCACCTCTTGTATGGCGATGAACCGCCAAAGTCTTTTGATTCAGAAACTCCCCCAAACATGAACTCCGGCAATCAAACGATTCAGGGATCCACTCAAACGTGAACCTGGTATCAACAATACCAAGCCCCCTAGGGCACACTTATTCGCCTCCAACAGGCACACAAACAATCCAGGAACTCACCCGAACGTGACCCTGGCATCCAAAACATCAAGCCCTCCCGGGCACGCAAACTCGCCTCGAACGACACACGATCGCGAACGATCACCACTTTCCTCGAACGACACTCGACTTCGAACAGTCAGAAACTCGCCTCGAACGGCACACGATCGCAAACGTTCACAATTCGCCTCGAACGGCACCCGACCGCGAACGGTCACAATTCGCCTCGAACGGCACCCGACCGCGAACGGTCACAATTCGCCTCGAACAACACCCGACCTCGAACGGTCACAACTCGCCCCGAACGGCACAACTCACCTCACCTCAAATGGCTCGATCGCGAACGGTCGTCATTTGAGGTCCGCCACCTGACTGCACACTGTTGCACTTCACCTCGAATGACTCGATCTCGAACGGTCGTCATTTGAAGTTAAGCGCTTGACCTTGAACGGTCACATTTCACCGCAGATGACTCGATCCCGAACGATCGACGAATGGATTTATACGCTTGACCACGCACGGTCGCACTTCACCTCAAATGACTCGATCACGAACGATCGTCATTTGAAGTTAGGCGCTTGACCATGAATGGCCGCGCTTCATCCCAAATAGCTCGATCCTGAACGATCGTCATTTGAAGACATATGAAACTATCAAGTTCTTTACAGGTTGATGATAGGATACGAACATCCAACTCAAGGCATTACAAAACACACCTTTCTACCGCAAGGCATGTTTTGGGGGGCAAGTGTTATCCGGCTTTTGGGCAAAGCCGTGATACCAAAAGATCGGTCAAAAACAAAAGACAGTTCGTCTCAGAGATTGGTTGTACTTCATTTCGCTATGGATATCGATGAATTTTGTCCGAGTCCGGATTGTGCCAGAATCGACAAGACATGATGAGCAAAGCTGTAGAAGCCAGCGTTTCAAGTTTCAAGTCAATCCGAGTTCGTATGCTCAAGATATGATGGATTCAATTTGAGAAAGATAGCCTTTGTTCGGTTGGAAACCATAGGATACCCCATAGTTCGAATCGATGACCAGAGATTATGTTCGAATCCATTGATTCGACTCCACCTACTTCGAATCCATCACCTTCGAATCCATCGAGTCGAACCCATAAGAGTGCCTTGGTTCGACTCCATCAACTTCGAACCCATGAGATATAGTCGTGCCCCGAATCCATCAAGACAGCAATGGTTCGAACCCACCCTCGTATGCCTTAGTTCGAATCCATCAGGTACATATTGCTTTGAATCCATGAGAAGTCCCTTTGCCTCGACTCCATCGGGCAAGCCCTTACTTCGAATCCATCCTCGCAAGTCAATGTTCGAATCCATTCAAACCCACCAGCTTCAAATCCAAGTCGCTTTGAACCGATCTTGTTCGAATCAATCGAGTTCGAACCCATTGGGATACCTCGGTTCGAATCGATCGAGTTCGAACCCATTGGGATACCTCGGTTCGAATCAATCGCATTCGAACCCAGGAACATTCATTTGTTCGTATCCACCAAGTCAACTAGCTTGGATGACGTGTCACTCCACGATACGAAGTCGGCAAGATTCACAGAGACGAAGCGCACAACAAGGAGAGAAGACCGGATCGACTCGAAAGACGCGCACCACCTCATCACAAGGCCACGTGAGCCGATCGATTCGAAGAGAGTGGGTTCGAAGAAATGGATTCGAACTACACAGCCAGCCGAAAAACTCCAATTCGAATCAATTGTATCTCCTAAACAACTCATCCAAATGCAACAAAATTTTCACAGTAGCTTCCATACAAGATAAAGATTGTTCCTGCCAAGTTTCCGCTCGATTGGACCATTTCTTGATGGGTTCAAAATCACTTCGAATCGATGTCAGATCAAGTCGAAACTTGGTGGGGTCGGTCGCGTGGGCCCACTCACGTGCCAGAAGAAGTCTCCCGAAGTTTGAGCGAGATCTGGGACTTCTACGCCTATAAATAGCACCCTGAAGCCTTCAGAAGGGGGATCTTTGGGAGCTTCCGCCATTGAATGCCTAGACTCTGCCGGATTCAATTCTACTCTTCATTATCGCTGTTGTATTCAGATTTCAAAGCTATCATCGACTGTAATCCGTTGTAATCGATTTATATCATCAAGCGAAGCAATAATGAGAAAACCTTCAAAGTGGACGTAGGCACGAACGCCGAACCACTATAAATCCTGTGTTGTTTACTATTATTTATGATTTGCTGCATTCACTATCTTCTAGATCTGAGTTATGTGTTAATTACTGTTGATCTGTGTTTATAAACGGGTGCTTTCGCGATATTGGGTGTTTGTGGCCAATTTTGGCGCAAACATCAGTGAAGGCTGAAAGCTGTCATAGCTGTAGAACTCACAGATACCTTCGTTTTGACTGGTTATGGCTCCCGTAACTCTAAACGAGCCAAGAGTTATGGCCCTCCGAAGAATCGATATCCACAGGGTGCAACATCTACGGTGCAAGGTGCAACATCCGTCCAAAATGACGAAACAGTGCCGTACGAGCTTTAGAAATGAGTGCATGGATTTGAAACATTGCAGTACCATGGTGTACCACTCTCCAGCGATGGTAAATCATAGACCAGCCACGGGGATCCCGTTTTACAGAAAAAATCCACGTGACGAAAAAACGTAGGGTAAAAAACTTCCTTGACCCGATTGAGGTTCGGATAGGATTTTTTGGGTATGAAACTAACCAGTGACGGCTGAAAGCGGTAATAGCTGTAGAACTCTCAGATACCTTCGTTTTGACTGGTTATGGCTCCCGTAACTCTAAACGAGCCAAGAGTTATGGCCCTCCGAAGAATCGATATCCACAGGGTGCAACATCTACGGTGCAAGGTGCAACATCCGTCCAAAATGACGAAACAGTGCCGTACGACCTTTAGAAATGAGTGCATGGATTTGAAACATTGCAGTACCATGGTGCACCACTCTCTAGCGATGGTAAATCATAGACCAGCCATGGGGATCCCGTTTTACAGAAAAAATCCACGTGACGAAAAAACGAAGGGTAAAAAACTTCCTTGACCCGATTGAGGTTCGGATAGGATTTTTTGGGTATGAAACTAACCAGTGACGGCTGAAAGCGGTAATAGCTGTAGAACTCACAGATACCTTCGTTTTGACTGGTTATGGCTCCCGTAACTCTAAACGAGCCAAGAGTTATGGCCCTCCGAAGAATCGATATCCACAGGGTGCAACATCTACGGTGCAAGGTGCAACACCCATCCAAAATGACGAAACGGTGCCGTACGACCTTTAGAAATGATTGCATGGATTTGAAACATTGCAGTACCATGGTGCACCACTCTCCAGCGATGGTAAATCATAGACCAGCCACGGGGATTGTGACGACCGCCCATGACTCCCGCACCAAATCAAGGAAATAATGCGCAGAAAGGCGTGCCAGGTAGCCATGGACGATAGTCAGGGTAAAATAAAACAGAAACTCTATCGCATAACTCACAGCGCATGGATAAAATACAATAGAGAAATATAATATAGTGAAGCTCCATAGAACAGAACATCATCATATAAGCATCATAGTAGTTTTATACAACATATGAATCATCCATACATCAAAGCCTCACTACAAACCACTCAATCAAATACAGCTGCGGATACCCAGTACATATAATAAGAGATAATATGCAAAAGCCTCCTGCCCGTCTTCGTCATCATCAGCGTAGATCTCCAAGAACAGCACCTGTCACCTGCTACCTAGTCTGCCCATCCCAACATGGATGAACAGCCCAAGGTATTAAGAGGAGACATAAAACCTTGAGTCAGACAAAGTCTTAGTGAGCAGTAAATTAACTATCAAACATACCAGAAGAGCATAAGGGATAAAAGGAATAGGAAACAAACCATCCCACTCCACCTCTTACTACAGTGATAGCCCCCAGACACACATGAAGGAGAAGCAAGCATAACATAGCAGGTAATTAAAGTAAAGCAATAATCACTCGAGTCAAGGACGATGTTTTCCAAATACAAACCCCCAAGGCCTAAACCAAGATCAGATAAGCACCCAGAAAACACCGCTGTTGAGACCGAATGATGATACAACCAAACATCCATGACTCTGGCTATCACTGTTATCATTGCCTTGATATCACCGTTAGTTGAATGACCACCTGTCAAGGGCTAATGGTAACCCCGGTTCCAATCATAACTCCGCACACTGCCTTGTGCCTAGGACTTATCTACTTTGCCCAGAGTACTCAACTACCTACCTGTAGTCTTTTGGGTGTCCCGACTACCTACCCGTAGTCGTTATGGGCGCCCCATGTACTATTGCTTTTGAGCATGCTAGAACCTTCAACAACGATGAGATCCAAGCCTCCTAGCCATCCTTCTCGACGACTATCCTCATACTAGCTCAAGCTACCTCTTGAGCAATCCATTATCAACCAACTCGAACCATCCCTCGAGTTATCAACATGCTTGGAATGATCCCTGCCTGCATTACGCCAAGTCTACATCCCATCATACTTCGCTTTATCACACCATAGCAAAGTCTCAACTCAACAACAGGGTTTGCCTCATCGCATCATGGCAAAGTTCCATCTCAACTTCATCCAATCCATACATATGAGCTTCAACATCCGCTACATATGTCTCAAGCAGCTTTCACCATTCAAGAGCCTTCCCACTTAGCTTTCGAATCACCTTCAATCATCTTGTTCCAAATCAACTACTAGCTAACTTGGAAACAATCAAATCAATCATACATTCAAGCAATCAATCATTCAAACAAGATCTAATAAGCAATATTAACCATAATGGCAATTTCGTAAATAAATGAGCATAAGTCCAACATACATGATTCATAGGTTTTTAGCATAGATCTATCAAATATAAAACATGGGTTTTGTCTCTAATACTTGTTAAATGAACTTGCATAGGTAAACATCTTCAAAAATAATAGATCTACACTTGGATCTAAGAAAAATGCAAAAAATCACTATCTACAACACTCCAACAAACCACCAATCCAATATACTCCTTTGGATCCGCGTGAGAGATAACTACCACTCACCAAATCACCCAAACACCTCAAAAACTAAACACTTAAGATCTGGACAGCGGAGATCAAGGCTTGATCCGGCAAAATCTCGCTTAAATCGATGAAATCTAGCTCAAACGGATGAAGATCTTCAACTTTGGCTCTTGGATCTTCGATCTCAATCTTCGATCTTGGATGGATGTTAGAACTAGATTGGAATGGAGAAAAGAAGATGAAGTAATGCTGTAGTCGAGTTCCCAAAATGGCAGCACTTCGTCGCTTCAAAAACCGGTGCCAAAAAGTGAGCCAAACCCCTCTATTTATAGGCTGATTTCCCCTTAGGTCGCCCAGATTTAGGTCGTTGCCGACCTAAAACACACGACCTAACATAGGTCGCTGCCGACCTATACAATCCCGAGCCACGACCTAACTTCACGCGGCAAAGCCTAGTGCCGACCTATCTCCATGCCGACTCAACTCCCTGCCGACCTAACAGAACACAAGGTCATACGACCTAACTCCTAGCCGACTCAACTCCAGGGTTACACGAGATAACACACGGCCGACCTAATTCATGCGACCTAAAACACTGCCGATCTAAAGACTCTAGCGACTTAACTAGGTCCGACCTAACTCCTATGTGACCTAACAAACCAGGCCGACTCAATGACCTAAGCCCCCAACGACTCATCGTGCTTGCCGACCTATCCCCCTAGCGACCTAACGCTAACCCTTAGGTCGCTCAACGACCTAACTCTAAGTCGTTCAATCGACTCAGCGACCTAACTACAACACATACCAACCACTAGGTCGTTACTTCCTATAAGTCGGTCACCACTAGGTCGATCTACACTAGGTCGGTCAACCCCTTAACTCGGCCATAACTCTAAACCATTAGCTCTTAGGTCGGTCACTCCCCTTAGGTCGGTCCAATCCCTAACCTGTTAACTCCTATAGCTCGGCCACTTCCTTAGGTCGGTCAACATACTTAAGTCGTAACTCGTGCACGACCTAACCTATGAGTCGGTCACGACTCAACACTTAACTCGGCTAAGCCTATGAGTCGGTCACGACTCAACTCTTCAACACACGAGTTACTCTCCATACGACTCAGGCTAGAGACAACACAAACAACCCTAACGACCTGTAAATTCTACGATCTATCGATACGTAAAATACGGGTCGTTACATTCTCTCCCCCTTAGGAATTTCGCCCCCGAAATTCCAAGCAAACAACAGCAATCAAAGATAATCCGCATGCCTACCATCCATAGCAATCAACAAACCATGCATCCAATTCTAGCCTAGCATGCAGAATTCTAAGGCTTAGAACAAGCTACAAATTCATGAGATGTCACGACACTTTAGGGCCATACCTCGAAGATTCCGATGAGCTGCCTTCATCCTCTCTTCCTCCTCCCATGTACAGTCGTTAACATCATCACTCCATTGTACCTTGAGCAACGTAATCGTCTTCCTCCTAAGCTGTTTCGTATCGGTTTCAACAATACGAAGCGGCTTACGAGGTCTTGTAATCACGGGATCAACCTCTAAGTCTTCACAGCTATCAGCAGAAACCACCGTACTCGGGTCATGCACATACTTCCGTAGATACGATACATGAAAAACATTGTGCACACCCGCCATCTTTTCCGGTAACTCCAATCTATACGCGAGCTTTCCAATTCTCTCGATAATCGGGAATGGTCCAACAAATCTCGGAGTCAATTTTCCTTTCTTCCCGAATCTAATAACACTCTTCAACGGAGAAATCTTCACAAAAACCATATCACCTACGTCGAATTCCAAATCCTTACGACGATTATCGGCATAACTTTTCTGACGATCTTGGGCTGCCTTCATTCGTTGCCGAATGATCTCTATACAATCCGAAGTCTGTCGAATAATCTCTGGCCCAAGTATCAACTTTTCTCCGGTTTCCAACCAACATGTCGGAGAGTTACACGGTCTTCCATATAATGCCTCATATGGTGCCATATCAATACTTGACTGATAACTGTTATTATAAGCAAATTCCACCAAATGAAGGTGATCTTCCCATGATCCCCCGAAGTCCAAAACACATGCTCTAAGAAGATCTTCCAAAACTCGGTTGACTCTCTCAGTCTGACCATCTGTTTAAGGGTGATAAGCTGTACTCAAACACAACTCGGTTCCAAAACTTCCTGGAAGCTCTTCCAAAACCTACTAGTGGACAATGGGTCTCGATCGCTCACTATACTCTTCGGAACACCATGGAATCGAACAATCCACTTCACATAAAGCTCAGCCAACTTCGATGCAGTCCTAGTCGATCGAACAGGAATGAATCTTGCACTCTTAGTCAAACGATCTACAATGACCCAAATTCCTTCATTCCCTGCTCTTGTCCTAGGTAACCATCGATAAAATCCATCGACACTTGCTCCCACTTCCATGTAGGAACCTCTAATGGCTGAAGCAATCCACTGGGCTTCTTCTGCTCAGCTTTCACCAACTGGCAATTCATACACTTGGAAATAAAATTTCCAACATCTTTCTTCATTCCTTCCCAGTAATAGGTTCTCTTCATATCCCGATACATCTTATTACCACCTGGATGAATTGTCAACTTCGAGTGATGACTTTCCCTCAGAACTTCATCTCTCAATCCATCTATATTGGGAACAACCAATCGTCCTTGCTTTCGAAGCCAACCCTCTCGATCGACCTTGAATCCTTTATCCTTTTCTGGGTCCCATCCAGATTCCAAATCACGGATAATCTTGACAAGCTTATCGTCTCGCCTTTGGCTCTCACCAATTCTTTCCACAAGAGTAGGTCTTATCGATAAGTTTGCCAACATCTCAGGTTCCAATTCACATCTAGGCCTGAAATCAAATCCAGCCAAATACTCGAGGCTCTTCCACTCCGAAAACATGGCTCCCAATCCTGCATGTCTTCGACTTAACGCATCTGCCACTGCGTTGCCTTTTCTTGGAGTATAGGCTATACCAAAATCATACGATGCTAAAAACTCTAGCCACCGTTGCTGTCGAAGATTCAAATCCTTTTGGGAGAACAGATACTTCAGCGACTTATGGTCTGTAAACAACTCGAATCTAACTCCCAAAAGATAATGTCTCCACATCTTCAAAGCAAACACAATCGCCGCTAACTCCAAATCATGAGTCGGATAGTTCCTTTCATGCGGCTTCAGTTGTCGACTAGCATACGCAACAACTTTATCCTTCTGCATTAGCACTGCTCCCAGTCCAGTGCCACATGCATCGGTGTAAACCACCATCTCATCATTCCCACTTGGAATAGTCAAAACAGGAGCACTCGTCAGTCGCTCTTTCAGGATTACGAAAGCTTGCTCACACTTATCATCCCACCTGAACACTTGGTTCTTTTTCGTCAATCCTGTCAACGGTACAGCTATCTTGGAAAAGTCTTTGATAAACCGACGATAATATCCTGCTAATCCAAGAAAACTTCGCACATCAGATGCATTCTTAGGTCTAACCCAATCCTGGATTGCTGCCACCTTAGCGGGATCAGCCGCTATTCCATTTCCAGAGATAACATGGCCTAAGAACCTCACTTCCCTCTTCCAGAAGTGACACTTCGAAAACTTAGCCTTCAGCTGATGTTTCCGCAAGATTTCCAAAACAATCCTCAAGTGTGTCTTGTGCTCTTCTTCAGTTCTGGAATAAACCAAAATATCATCCACGAACACAAGCACGAACTTATTCAACTGATCTCTGAATACTCTATTCATAAGGTCCACAAAATATGCTGGTGCGTTAGTCAATCCAATCGGCATTACCAGCCACTCATAAAACCCGGATGGTGTCCTGAAAGCAGTCTTCGGCACACTATCCTTCGCCACTCTCAACTGGTGAAATCCCGTTGCCAAATCCATCTGAGAAAACACCTTAGCCTCGTGGAGCTGATCAAACAAGTCATCTATTCTCGGCAATGGATACTTGTTCTTCTCAGTCACCTTATTCAGCTCACGATAAATCCACGCACAACCTCAACGATCCATCCGCTTTGGTTGCGAACACAACTGGTGCACCCCATTCGGACACACTCCTCCGAATGAATCCTTTTCGTAAAAGGTCATTAACTTGCTCCCTCAACTCTAGCTGCTCCCTAGGCGCCATCCGCCTAAGAGGCATCACAACAGGTCTGGCTCCCTCAACTAGATCGATACGAAACTCGATCTCCCTATGCGGCGGCAACCATTTGACTTCGTCAAAGACATCCTCAAATCCATTCACAATAGGCACCGATGACAGTCCATCCCGTGGAACAACCAGCGAATACATGAAGCTCATGAAGACGCCTTCCTCATGCTTACATCGTATCACAACCTTTCGCCCTTCCACATTCCCGACTGTCACCTCCAGCCTCTCACAATCAATCCTTGCCGCATACTTGCTAAGCCAGTCCATACCCAAAATAATTCCGAACCCCGCAAAGTTCAGAACAAAGCAATCACAAACAAACGAGCAATCATGACTCGACACAACTAGACCACGGCATATCATACATAAACATGACGAACCCCCAACTGGATTAGTCACAATCAATGGCCTATCAACAATATCCGGTTTCAAACCTAACCGGCCTACCAAATCATCACAAACAAAAGAATGCGACGCTCCAGTATCAAACAACACTCTAACTGGAACACCACAAATAGAAAGAGTACCTTGAACCACCACACTCTTCCCCTTCTCTTCAGCTGTAGGAGCTTTTGAAGATGACGGCACAGCTCCCAAAGCATAAGCTTGCACAATCTTCCTATCTTTCCTCGGCTCTGGGCAATCCTTCTTGATATGTCCCAGCTTATCACAGTTGTAACACTTTCCCGGCACCTTGGGATTCTTACAGTCTTTGTAAAGATGGCCCTTCTGCTGGCAGTTATAGCAAGTCACTTCGCTCTTCGGCTTCTTCTGGCCATCCTTACCCCTTTGTTGCCGCTGCTTCCTCTTCTTGTTGCCACTCTGCTGTGGTTTAGATCCTTCCCTGGTTACAGCAACAACAGAACTTTCCTTAGGAAACAAACTCTCATGTCTAAGGGCTTTCTCCACAAGCTTCTCAAATGGATCGTCCAGATGATTCACTAACTGCCTCCCAAGATAAGCATCCAGACCAGTCACAAACTTTTCATTCTTCTGGTAGGGAGAATCAATATACGATCTGGCATACTTGGACAAGGCTTCAAACTCAGAAATAAACTCAAGAACAGGCCTCCCACCTTGCTTGAGCTCTACAAACCTTTTGAACAAAGCAGACTTCTGAGCAGTAGAGATGAACTTAGCTTCAAATCTAACTTGGAATTGCTCCCAAGTAATCTCTTCTTCTAAAGTATCGATGGTGATAGAATTCCACCAATCAGCAGCTCTTCCCTGAAGCTGTCTCGATGCAAGCTTCCTCTTAGTTGCATCCTCAATCCCTAAGTCACCAAAAATCCTTCGGCAAGCGTCAATCCATCTTTGCACTTCAATAGTCGACTCCGTCCCTAAGAAAGCTTTTCCCCCAAGAGAAGTATAATCCTTACAGAGCTTAGCAAAATCCACCGGTCTTGGAGCTTGGACTTGAACTCCCACATCCACTGATGATCCTGAAGCTGGTACCCTTCTCATGATTGAAGTCATCATGGCCTCAAACATAGGAGCATAATCAACAGCTTCCCTAGCAGCACGGCTATCCCTCGCAGCTTGTCTCTCACTTCGACTCATCCTTAATATCTGTAAAAAGAATGATTAGAACACCTTAAGAAACAACTGCATAAGGAGTTCAAATTCTAACTAAGCTACTATATTATATATAGTAATCATCCATCAAAATACAATTACGTCTCTCATACGTAGTTACGTCAGCGAGCGTTGGCTAAAATCGATTAACCAAAGCTCTGATACCAAATGTGACGACCGCCCATGACTCCCGCACCAAATCAAGGAAATAATGCACAGAAAGGCGTGCCAGGTAGCCAAGGACGATAGTCAGGGTAAAATAAAACAGAAACTCTATCGCATAACTCACAGCGCATGGATAAAATACAATAGAGAAATATAATATAGTGAAGCTCCATAGAACAGAACATCATCATATAAGCATCATAGTAGTTTTATACAACATATGAATCATCCATACATCAAAGCCTCACTACAAACCACTCAATCAAATACAGCAGCGGATACCCAGTACATATAATAAGAGATAATATGCAAAAGCCTCCTGCCCATCTTCGT
Source organism: Allium cepa (assembly GCA_030765085.1). NCBI lineage: Eukaryota > Viridiplantae > Streptophyta > Magnoliopsida > Asparagales > Amaryllidaceae > Allium > Allium cepa. The sequence goes on along the minus strand of CM060943.1, from coordinate 25,562,686 downwards.
CATCATCAGCGTAGATCTCCAAGAACAGCACCTGTCACCTGCTACCTAGTCTGCCCATCCCAACATGGATGAACAGCCCAAGGTAATAAGAGGAGACATAAAACCTTGAGTCAGACAAAGTCTTAGTGAGTAGTAAATTAACTATCAAACATACCAGAAGAGCATAAGGGATAAAAGGAATAGGAAACAAACCATCCCACTCCACCTCTTACTACAGTGATAGCCCCCAGACACACATGAAGGAGAAGCAAGCATAACATAGCAGGTAATTAAAGTAAAGCAATAATCACTCGAGTCAAGGACGATGTTTTCCAAATACAAACCCCCAAGGCCTAAACCAAGATCAGATAAGCACCCAGAAAACACCGCTGTTGAGACCGAATGATGATACAACCAAACATCCATGACTCTGGCTATCACTGTTATCATTGCCTTGATATCACCGTTAGTTGAATGACCACCTGTCAAGGGCTAATGGTAACCCCGGTTCCAATCATAACTCCACACACTGCCTTATGCCTAGGACTTATCTACTTTGCCCAGAGTACTCAACTACCTACCTGTAGTCTTTTGGGTGTCCCGACTACCTACCCGTAGTCGTTATGGGCGCCCCATGTACTCTTGCTTTTGAGCATGCTAGAACCTTCAACAACGATGAGATCCAAGCCTCCTAGCCATCCTTCTCGACGACTATCCTCATACTAGCTCAAGCTACCTCTTGAGCAATCCATTATCAACCAACTCGAACCATCCCTCGAGTTATCAACATGCTTGGAATGATCCCTGCCTGGATTACGCCAAGTCTACATCCCATCATACTTCGCTTTATCACACCATAGCAAAGTCTCAACTCAACAACATGGTTTGCCTCATCGCATCATGGCAAAGTTCCATCTCAACTTCATCCAATCCATACATATGAGCTTCAACATCCGCTACATATGTCTCAAGCAGCTTTCACCATTCAAGAGCCTTCCCACTTAGCTTTCGAATCACCTTCAATCATCTTGTTCCAAATCAACTACTAGCTAACTTGGAAACAATCAAATCAATCATACATTCAAGCAATCAATCATTCAAACAAGATCTAATAAGCAATATTAACCATAATGGCAATTTCGTAAATAAATGAGCATAAGTCCAACATACATGATTCATAGGTTTTTAGCATAGATCTATCAAATATAAAACATGGGTTTTGTCTCTAATACTTGTTAAATGAACTTGCATAGGTAAACATCTTCAAAAATAATAGATCTACACTTGGATCTAAGAAAAATGCACAAAATCACTATCTACAACACTCCAACAAACCACCAATCCAATATACTTCTTTGGATCCGCGTGAGAGATAACTACCACTCACCAAATCACCCAAACAGCTCAAAAACTAAACACTTCAGATCTGGACAGCGGAGATCAAGGCTTGATCCGACAAAATCTCGCTTAAATCGATGAAATCTAGCTCAAACGGTTGAAGATCTTCAACTTTGGCTCTTGGATCTTCGATCTCAATCTTCGATCTTGGATGGATGTTAGAACTAGATTGGAATGGAGAAAAGAAGATGAAGAAATGCTGTAGTCGAGTTCCCAAAATGGCAGCACTTCGTCGCTTCAAAAACCGGTGCCAAAAAGTGAGCCAAACCCCTCTATTTATTGGCTGATTTCCCCTTAGGTCGCCCAGATTTAGGTCGTTGCCGACCTAAAACACACGACCTAACATAGGTCGCTGCCGACCTATACAATCCCGAGCCACGACCTAACTTCACGCGGCAAAGCCTAGTGCCGACCTATCTCCATGCCGACTCAACTCCCTGCCGACCTAAACGAACACAAGGTCATACGACCTAACTCCTAGCCGACTCAACTCCAGGGTTACACGAGATAACACACGGCCGACCTAATTCATGCGACCTAAAACACTGCCGATCTAAAGACTCTAGCGACTTAACTAGGTCCGACCTAACTCCTATGCGACCTAACAAACCAGGCCGACTCAATGACCTAAGCCCCCAACGACTCATCGTGCTTGCCGACCTATCCCCCTAGCGACCTAACGCTAACCCTTAGGTCGCTCAACGACCTAACTCTAAGTCGTTCAATCGACTCAGCGACCTAACTACAACACATACCAACCACTAGGTCGTTACTTCCTATAAGTCGGTCACCACTAGGTCGATCTACACTAGGTCGGTCAACCCCTTAACTCGGCCATAACTCTAAACCATTAGCTCTTAGGTCTGTCACTCCCCTTAGGTCGGTCCAATCCCTAACCTGTTAACTCCTATAGCTCGGCCACTTCCTTAGGTCGGTCAACATACTTAAGTCGTAACTCATGCACGACCTAACCTATGAGTCGGTCACGACTCAACACTTAACTCGGCTAAGCCTATGATTCGGTCACGACTCAACTCTTCAACACACGAGTTACTCTCCATACGACTCAGGCTAGAGACAACACAAACAACCCTAACGACCCTAGTGACGGCTGAAACCTGTCATAGCTTTAGAACTCACAGATACCTTAGTTTTGACTGGTTATGGCTCCCGTAACTCTAAACGAGCCAAGAGTTATGGCCCTCCGAAGAATCGATATCCACAGGGTGCAACATCTACGGTGCAAGGTGCAACATCCGTCCAAAATGAGGAAACAGTGCCGTACGACCTTTAGAAATGAGTGCATGGATTTGAAACATGGCAGTACCATGGTGCACCACTCTCCAGCGATGGTAAATCATAGACCAGCCACGGGGATCCCGTTTTACAGAAAAAATCCACGTGACGAAAATACAAAGGGTAAAAAACTTCCATGACCCGATTGAGGTTCGGATAGGATTTTTTGGGTATGATACTAACCAGTGACGGCTGAAAGCCGTCAAAGCTGTAGAACTCACAGATACCTTCATTTTGACTGGTTATGGCTCCCGTAACACTAAACAAGCCAAGAGTTATGGCCCTCCGAAGAATCGATATCCACAGGGTGCAACATCTACGGTGCAAGGTGCAACATCCGTCCAAAATGACGAAACAGTGCCGTACGACCTTTAGAAATGAGTGCATGGATTTGAAACATGGCAGTACCATGGTGCACCACTCTCCAACGATGGTAAATCATAGACCAGCCATGGGGATCCCGTTTTACAGAAAAAATTCACGTGACGAAAAAACGAAGGGTAAAAAACTTCCATGACCCGATTGAGGTTCGGATAGGATTTTTGGGTTTGAAACTAACCAGTGACGGCTGAAAGCGGTCATAACTGTAGAACTCACAGATACCTTCGTTTTGACTGGTTATGGCTCCCGTAACTCTAAACGAGCGAAGAGTTATGGCCCTCCGAAGAATCGATATCCACAGGGTGCAACATCTACGGTGCAAGGTGCAACATCCGTCCAAAATGACGAAACAGTGCCGTACGACCTTTAGAAATGAGTGCATGGATTTGAAACATTGCAGTACCATGGTGCACCACTCTCCAGCGATGGTAAATCATAGACCAGCCACGGGGATCCCGTTTTACAGAAAAAACCCACGTGACGAAAAAACGAAGGGTAAAAATCTTCCGTGACCCGATTGAGGTTCGGATATGATTTTTTGGGTATGAAACTAACCAGTGACGGCTGAAAGCGGTCACAGCTGTAGATCTCACAGATACCTTCATTTTGACTGGTTATGGCTCCCGTACCTCTAAACGAGCCAAGAGTTATGGTCCTCCGAAGAATCGATATCCACAGGGTGCAACATCTACGGTGCAAGGTGCAACATCCGTCCAAAATGACGAAGCATTGTCGTACGACCTTTAGAAATGAGTGCATGGATTTGAAACATTGCAGTACCATGGTGCACCACTCTCCAGCGATGGTAAATCGTAGACCAGCCACGGGGATCCCGTTTTACAGAAAAAATCCACGTGACGAAAAAACGAAGGGTAAAAAACTTCCATGACCCGATTGAGGTTCGGATAGGATTTTTTGGGTATGATACTAACCAGTGACGGCTGAAAGCCGTCATAGCTGTAGAACTCACAGATACCTTCATTTTGACTGGTTATGGCTCCCGTAACACTAAACAAGCCAAGAGTTATGGCCCTCCGAAGAATTGATATCCACAGGGTGCAACATCTACGGTGCAAGGTGCAACATCCGTCCAAAATGACGAAACAGTGCCGTACGACCTTTAGAAATGAGTGCATGGATTTGAAACATGGCAGTACCATGGTGCACCACTCTCCAACGATGGTAAATCGTAGACCAGCCACGGGGATCCCGTTTTACAGAAAAAATTCACGTGACGAAAAAACGAAGGGTAAAAAACTTCCATGACCCGATTGAGGTTCGGATAGGATTTTTGGGTTTGAAACTAACCAGTGACGGCTGAAAGCGGTCATAACTGTAGAACTCACAGATACCTTCGTTTTGACTGGTTATGGCTCCCGTAACTCTAAACGAGCCAAGAGTTATGGCCCTCCGAAGAATCGATATCCACAGGGTACAACATCTACGGTGCAAGGTGCAACAATCGTCCAAAATGACGAAACGGTGCCGTACGACCTTTAGAAATGAGTGCATGGATTTGAAACATTGCAGTACCATAGTGCACCACTCTCCAGCGATGGTAAATCATAGACCAGCCACGGGGATCCCGTTTTACAGAAAAAATCCACGTGACGAAAAAACAAAGGGTAAAAAACTTCCTTGACCCGATTGAGGTTCGGATAGGATTTTTGGGTACGAAACTAACCAGTGATGGCTGAAAGATGTCATAGCTTTAGAACTCACAGATACCTTCGTTTTGACTGGTTATGGCTCCCGTAACTCTAAACGAGCCAAGAGTTATGGCCCTCCGAAGAATCGACATCCACAGGGTGCAACATCTACGGTGCAAGGTGCAACATCCGTCCAAAATGACGAAACAGTGTCGTACGACCTTTAGAAATGAGTGCATGGATTTGAAACATTGCAGTACCATGGTGTACCACTCTGCAGCGATGGTAAATCATAGACCAGCCACGGGGATCCCGTTTTACAGAAAAAATCCACGTGACGAAAAAACGAAGGGTAAAAAACTTCCATGACCCGATTGAGGTTCAGATAGGATTGTTGGGTTTGAAACTAACCAGTGACGGCTGAAAGCTGTCATAGCTGTAGAACTCACAGATACCTTTGTTTTGACTGGTTATGGCTCCCGTAACTCTAAACGAGCCAAGAGTTATGGCCCTCCGAAGAATCGATATCCACAGGGTGCAACATCTACGGTGCAAGGTGCAACATCCGTCCAAAATGACGAAACAGTGCCGTACGACCTTTAGAAATGAGTGCATGGATTTGAAACATTGCAGTACCATGGTGCACCACTCTCTAGCGATGGTAAATCATAGACCAGCCACGGGGATCCCGTTTTACAAAAAAAAATCCACGTGACGAAAACACGAAGGGTAAAAAACTTCCTTGACCCGATTGAGGTTCGGATAGGATTTTTTGGGTATGAAACTAACCAGTGACGGCTGAAAGCGGTCATAGCTGTAGAACTCACAAATACCTTTGTTTTGACTGGTTATGGCTCCCGTAACTCTAAACGAGCCAAGGGTTATGGCCCTCCGAATAATCGATATCCACAGGGTGCAACATCTACGGTGCAAGGTGCAACATCCGTCCAAAATGACGAAATAGTGCCGTACGACCTTTAGAAATGAGTGCATGGATTTGAAACATTGCAGTACCATGGTGCACCACTCCCCAGCGATGTTAAATCATAGACCAGCCACGGGGATCCCGTTTTACAGAAAAAATCCACGTGACGAAAAAACGAAGGGTAAAAAACTTCCTTGACCCGATTGAGATTCGGATAGGATTTTTGGGTACGAAACTAACCAGTGATGGCTGAAAGATGTCATAGCTGTAGAACTCACAGATACCTTCGTTTTGACTGGTTATGTCTCCCGTAACTCTAAACAAGCCAAGAGTTATGGCCCTCCGAAGAATCGACATCCACAGGGTGCAACATCTACGGTGCAAGGTGCAACATCCGTCCAAAATAACGAAACAGTGTCGTACGACCTTTAGAAATGAGTGCATGGATTTGAAACATTGCAGTACCATGGTGTACCACTCTACAGCGATGGTAAATCATAGACCAGCCACGGGGATCCCGTTTTACAGAAAAAATCCACGTGACGAAAAAACGAAGGGTAAAAAACTTCCATGACCCGATTGAGGTTCGGATAGGATTGTTGGGTTTGAAACTAACCAGTGACGGCTGAAAGCTGACATAGCTGTAGAACTCACAGATACCTTCGTTTTGACTGGTTATGGCTTCCCTAACTCTAAACGAGCCAAGAGTTATGGCCCTCCGAAGAATCGATATCCACAGGGTGCAACATCTACGGTGCAAGGTGCAACATCCGTCCAAAATGACGAAACAGTGCCGTACGACTTTTAGAAATGAGTGCATAGATTTGAAACATTGCAGTACCATGGTGCACCACTCTCCAGCAATGGTAAATCATAGACCAGCCACGGGGATCCCGTTTTACAGAAAAAATCCACGTGACGAAAAAACGAAGGGTAAAAAACTTCCTTGACCCGATTGAGGCTCGGATAGGATTTTTTGGGTATGAAACTAACCAGTGACGGCTGAAAGCGGTCATAGCTGTAGATCTCACAGATACCTTCGTTTTGACTGGTTATGGCTCCCGTAACTCTAAACGAGCCAAGAGTTATGGCCCTCCGAAGAATCGATATCCACAGGGTGCAACATCTACGGTGCAAGGTGCAACATCCGTCCAAAATGACGAAACAGTGTCGTACGACCTTTAGAAATGAGTGCATGGATTTGAAACATTGCAGTACCATGGTGCACCACTCTCCAGCGATGGTAAATCGTAGACCAGCCACGGGGATCCCGTTTTACAGAAAAAATCCACGTGACGAAAAAACGAAGGGTAAAAAACATCCTTGACCCGATTGTGGTTCGGATAGGATTTTTGGGTATGAAAATAATCAGTGACGGTTGAAAGCTGTCATAGCTGTAGAACTCACCGATACCTTCGTTTTGACTGGTTATGGCTCCCGTAAGTCTAAACGAGCCAAGAGTTATGGCCCTCCGAAGAATCGATATCCACAGGGTGCAACATCTACGGTGCAAGGTGCAACATCCGTCCAAAATGACGAAACAGTGCCGTACGACCTTTAGAAATGAGTGCATGGATTTGAAACATTGCAGTAACGTGGTGCACCACTCTCCAGCGATGGTAAATCATAGACCAGCCACGGGGATCCCGTTTTACAGAAAAATCCACGTGACGAAAAAACGAAGGGTAAAAAACTTCCTTGACCCGATTGAGGTTCGGACAGGATTTTTTGGGTATGAAACTAACCAGTGATGGCTGAAAGCTGTCATAGCTTTAGAACTCACAGATACCTTCGTTTTGACTGGTTATGACTCCCGTAACACTAAACGAGCCAAGAGTTATGGCCCTCCGAAGAATCGACATCCACAGGGTGCAACATCTACGGTGCAAGGTGCAACATCCGTCCAAAATAACGAAACAGTGTCGTACGACCTTTAGAAATGAGTGCATGGATTTGAAACATTGCAGTACCATGGTGCACCACTCTCCAGCGATGGTAAGTCATAGACCAGCCACGGGGATCCCGTTTTACAGAAAAATCCACGTGACGAAAAAACGAAGGGTAAAAAACTTCCTTGACCCGATTGAGGTTCGGACAGGATTTTTTGGGTATGAAACTAACCAGTGATGGCTGAAAGCTGTCATAGCTGTAGAACTCACAGATACCTTCGTTTTGACTGGTTTTGGCTCCCGTAACTTTAAACGAGCCAAGAGTTATGGCCCTCCGAAGAATCGATATCCACAGGGTGCAACATCTACGGTGCAAGGTGCAACATCCGTCCAAAATGACGAAACAGTGCCGCATGACCTTTACAAATGGGTGCATGGATTTGAAACATGGCAGTACCCCAGTGCACCACTCTCCAGCGATGGTAAATCATAGACCAGCTGTTATCCCACTTTTGGGCAAAGCCGTGATACCAAAAGATCGGTCAAAAACAAAAGACAGTTCGTCTCAGAGATTGGTTGTACTTCACTTCGCTATGGATATCGATGAATTTTGTCCGAGTCCGAATTGTGCCAGAATCGACAAGACATGATGAGCAAAGCTGTAAAAGCCAGCGTTTCAAGTTTCAAGTCAATCCGAGTTCGTATGCTCAAGATATGATGGATTCAATTTGAGAAAGATAGCCTTTGTTCGGTTCGAAACCATCGAGCCAAGAGTTATGGCCCTCCGAAGAATCGATATCCACAGGGTGCAACATCTACGGTGCAAGGTGCAACATCCGTCCAAAATGACGAAACAGTGCCGTACGACCTTTAGAAATGAGTGCATGGATTTGAAACATTGCAGTACCATGGTGCACCACTCTCTAGCGATGGAAAATCATAGATCAGCCACGGGGATCCCGTTTTACAGAAAAAATCCACGTGACGAAAAAACGAAGGGTAAAAAACTTCCTTGACCCGATTGAGGTTCGGATAGGATTTTTTGGGTATGAAACTAACCAGTGATGGCTGAAAGTGATCATAGCTGTAGAACTCACAGATACCTTCGTTTTGACTGGTTATGGCTCCCGTAACTCTAAACGAGCCAAGAGTTGTCGCCCTCCGAAGAATCGATATCCACAGGGTGCAACATCTACGGTGCAAGGTGCAACATCCGTCCAAAATGACGAAACAGTGCCGTACGACCTTTAGAAATGAGTGCATGGATTTGAAACATTGCAGTACCATGGTGCACTACTCTCCAGCGATGGTAAATCATAGACCAGCCACGGGGATCCCGTTTTACAGAAAAACTCCACGTGACGAAAAAACGAAGGGTAAAAAACTTCCATGACCCGATTGAGGTTCGGATATGATTTTTGGGTACGAAACTAACCAGTGACGGCTGAAAGCTGTCGTAGCTGTAGAACTCACAGATAACTTCGTTTTGACTGGTTATGGCTCCCGTAACTCTAAACGAGCCAAGAGTTATGGCCCTCCGATGAATCGATATCCACAGGGTGCAACATCTACGGTGCAAGGTGCAACATCCATCCAAAATGACGAAAAAGTGTCGTACGACGTTTAGAAATGAGTGCATGGATTTGAAACATTGCAGTACCATTGTACTCCACTCTCCAGCGATGGTAAATCATAGACCAGCCACGGGGATCCCGTTTTACAGAAAAAATCCACGTGACGAAAAAATGAAGGGTAAAAAACATCCTTGACCCGATTGAGGTTTGGATAGGATTTTTTGGGTATGAATCTAACCAGTGCCGGTTGAAAGCTGTCATAGCTGTAGAACTCACAGATACCTTCGTTTTGACGGGTTATGCCTCCCGTAACTCTAAACGAGCCAAGAGTTATCGCCCTCCGAAGAATTGATATCCACAGGGTGCAACATCTACGGTGCAAGGTGCAACATCCGTCCAAAATGACGAAACAGTGCCGTACGACCTTTAGAAATGAGTGCATGGATTTGAAAAATTGCAGTGCCATGGTGCACCACTCTCCAGCGATGGTAAATCATAGACCAGCCACGGGGATCCCGTTTTATAGAAAAAATCCACGTGACGAAAAAACGAAGGGTAAAAAACTTCCTTGACCCGATTGAGGTTCGGATAGGATTTTTTGTGTATGAAACTAACCATTGATGGCTGAAAAATGTCATATCTGTAGAACTCACAGATACCTTCGTTTTGACTGGTTATGGCTCCCGTAACTCTAAACGAGCCATGAGTTATGGCCATCTGAAGAATCGATATCCACAGGGTGCAACATCTACGGTGCAAGGTGCAACATCCGTCCCAAATGACGAAACAGTGCCGTACGACCTTTAGAAATGAGTGCATGGATTTGAAACATTGCAGTACCATGGTGCACCACTCTCCAGCGATGGTAAATCATAGACTAGGCACGGGGATCCCGTTTTACAGAAAAAATCCACGTGACGATAAAACGAAGGGTAAAAAACTTCCTTGACCCGATTGAGGTTCGGATAGGATTTTTTGTGTATGAAACTAACCATTGATGGCTGAAAAATGTCATAGCTGTAGAACTCACAGATACCTTCGTTTTGACTGGTTATGGCTCCCGTAACTCTAAACGAGCCAAGAGTTATGGCCCTCCGAAGAATCGATATCCACAGGGTGCAACATCTACGGTGCAAGGTGCAACATCCGTCCAAAATGACGAAACAGTGTCGTACGATCTTTAGAAATGAGTGCATGGATTTGAAACATTGCAGTACCATGGTGGACCACTCTCCAGCGATGGTAAATCATAGACCAGCCACGGGGATCCCGTTTTACAGAAAAAATCCACGTGACGAAAAAACGAAGGGTAAAAAACTTCCATGACCCGATTGAGGTTCGGATAGGATTTTTGGGTTTGAAACTAACCAGTGATGGCTGAAAGCTGTCATAGCTGTAGAACTCATAGATACCTTCGTTTTGACTGGTTATGGCTCCCGTAACTCTAAACGAGCCAAGAGTTATGGCCCTCTGAAGAATCGATATCCACAGGGTGCAACATCTACGGTGCAAGGTGCAACATCCGTCCAAAATGACGAAACAGTGCCGTACGACCTTTAGAAATGAGTGCATGGATTTGAAACATTGCAGTACCATGGTGCACCACTCTCTAGCAATGGTAAATCATAGACCAGCCACGGGGATCCCGTTTTACAGAAAAAATCCACGTGACGAAAAAACGAAGGGTAAAAAACTTCCTTGACTCGATTGAGGTTCGGATAGGATTTTTTGGGTATGAAACTAACCAGGGACGGCTGAAAGCGGTCATAGCTGTAGAACTCACAGATACCTTCGTTTTGACTGGTTATGGCTCCCGTAACTCTAAACGAGCCAAGAGTTATGGCCCTCCGAAAATCGATATCCACAGGGGGCAACATCTACGGTGCAAGGTGCAACATCCGTCCAAAATGACGAAACAATGCCGTACGACCTTTAGAAATGAGTGCATGGATTTGAAACATTGCAGTACCTTGGTGCACCACTCTCCAGCAATGGTAAATCACAGACCAGCCACGGGGATCCCATTTTACAGAAAAAATCCACGTGACGAAAAAACGAAGGGTAAAAAACTTCCTTGACCTGATTGAGGTTCGGATAGGATTTTTTGGGTATGAAACTAACCAGTGATGGCTGAAAGCTGTCATAGCTATAGAACTCACAGATACCTTTGTTTTGACTGGTTATGGCTTCCGTAACTCTAAACGAGCCAAGAGTTTTTGCCCTCCGAAGAATCGATATCCACAGGGCGCAACATCTACGGTGCAAGGTGCAACATCCGTCCAAAATGACGAAACAGTGCCGTACGACCTTTAGAAATGAGTGCATGGATTTGAAACATTGCAGTACCATGGTGCACCACTCCCCAGCGACAGTAAATCATAGACCAGCCATGGGGATCCCGTTTTACAGAAAAAATCCACGTGACGAAAAAACGAAGGGTAAAAAACTTCCGTGACCCGATTGAGGTTCGGATAGGATTTTTTGGGTATGAAACTAACCAGTGACGGCTGAAAGCGGTCATAGCTGTAGAACTCACAAATACCTTCGTTTTGACTGGTTATGGCTCCCGTAACTCTAAACGAGCCAAGAGTTATGGCCCTCCGAAGAATCGATATCCACAGGGTGCAACATCTACGGTGCAAGGTGCAACATCCGTCCAAAATGACGAAACAGCGCCGTACGACCTTTAGAAATGAGTGCATGGATTTGAAACATTGCAGTACCATGGTGCACCACTCTCCAGCGATGGTAAATCATAGACTAGGCACGGGGATCCCGTTTTACAGAAAAAATCCACGTGACGATAAAACGAAGGGTAAAAAACTTCCTTGACCTGATTGAGGTTCGGATAGGATTTTTGGGTACGACACTAACCAGTGACGGCTGAAAGCTGTCATAGCTGTAGAACTCACAGATACCTTCGTTTTGACTGGTTATGGCTCCCGTAACTCTAAACGAGCCAAGAGTTATGGCCCTCCGAAGAATCGATATCCACAGGGTGCAACATCTACGGTGCAAGGTGCAACATCCGTCCAAAATGACGAAACAGTGTCGTACGATCTTTAGAAATGAGTGCATGGATTTGAAACATTGCAGTACCATGGTGGACCACTCTCCAGCGATGGTAAATCATAGACCAGCCACGGGGATCCCGTTTTACAGAAAAAATCCACGTGACGAAAAAACGAAGGGTAAAAAACTTCCATGACCCGATTGAGGTTCGGATAGGATTTTTGGGTTTGAAACTAACCAGTGACGGCTGAAAGCTGTCATAGCTGTAGAACTCATAGATACCTTCGTTTTGACTGGTTATGGCTCCCGTAACTCTAAACGAGCCAAGAGTTATGGCCCTCCGAAGAATCGATATCCACAGGGTGCAACATCTACGGTGCAAGGTGCAACATCCGTCCAAAATGACGAAACAGTGCCGTACGACCTTTAGAAATGAGTGCATGGATTTGAAACATTGCAGTACCATGGTGCACCACTCTCTAGCAATGGTAAATCATAGACCAGCCACGGGGATCCCGTTTTACAGAAAAAATCCACGTGACGAAAAAACGAAGGGTAAAAAACTTCCTTGACTCGATTGAGGTTCGGATAGGATTTTTTGGGTATGAAACTAACCAGGGACGGCTGAAAGCGGTCATAGCTGTAGAACTCACAGATACCTTCGTTTTGACTGGTTATGGCTCCCGTAACTCTAAACGAGCCAAGAGTTATGGCCCTCCGAAAATCGATATCCACAGGGGGCAACATCTACGGTGCAAGGTGCAACATCCGTCCAAAATGACGAAACAATGCCGTACGACCTTTAGAAATGAGTGCATGGATTTGAAACATTGCAGTACCTTGGTGCACCACTCTCCAGCAATGGTAAATCATAGACCAGCCACGGGGATCCCATTTTACAGAAAAAATCCACGTGACGAAAAAACGAAGGGTAAAAAACTTCCTTGACCTGATTGAGGTTCGGATAGGATTTTTTGGGTATGAAACTAACCAGTGATGGCTGAAAGCTGTCATAGCTATAGAACTCACAGATACCTTTGTTTTGACTGGATATGGCTTCCGTAACTCTAAACGAGCCAAGACTTATTGCCCTCCGAAGAATCGATATCCACAGGGCGCAACATCTACGGTGCAAGGTGCAACATCCGTCCAAAATGACGAAACAGTGCCGTACGACCTTTAGAAATGAGTGCATGGATTTGAAACATTGCAGTACCATGGTGCACCACTCCCCAGCGACAGTAAATCATAGACCAGCCATGGGGATCCCGTTTTACAGAAAAAATCCACGTGACGAAAAAACGAAGGGTAAAAAACTTCCGTGACCCGATTGAGGTTCGGATAGGATTTTTTGGGTATGAAACTAACCAGTGACGGCTGAAAGCGGTCATAGCTGTAGAACTCACAGATACCTTCGTTTTGACTGGTTATGGCACCCGTAACTCTAAACGAGCCAAGAGTTATGGCCCTCCGAAGAATCGATATCCACAGGGTGCAACATCTACGGTGCAAGGTGCAACATCCGTCCAAAATGACGAAACAGCGCCGTACGACCTTTAGAAATGAGTGCATGGATTTGAAACATTGCAGTACCATGGTGCACCACTCTCCAGCGATGGTAAATCATAGACCAGCCACGGGGATCCCGTTTTACAGAAAAAATCCACGTGACGAAAAAACGAAGGGTAAAAAACTTCCTTGACCCTATTGAGGTTCGGATAGGATTTTTTGGGTATCAAACTAACCAGTGACGGCTGAAGGCTGTCATAGCTGTAGAACTCACAGATACCTTCGTTTTGACTGGTTTTGGCTTCAGTAACTTTAAACAAGCCAAGAGTTATGGCCCTCCGAAGAATCGATATCCACAGGGTGCAACATCTACGGTGCAAGGTGCAACATCCGTCCAAAATGACGAAACAGTGCCGTACGACCTTTAGAAATGAGTGCATGGATTTGAAACATTGTAGTACCATGGTGCACCACTCTCCAGTGATGGTAAATCATAGACCAGCCACGGGGATCCCGTTTTACAGAAAAAATCCACGTGACGAAAAAACGAAGGGTAAAAAACTTCCTTGACCCGATTGAGATTCGGATAGGATTTTTGGGTACGAAACTAACCAGTGATGGCTGAAAGATATCATAGCTGTAGAACTCACAGATACCTTCGTTTTGACTGGTTATGGCTCCCGTAACTCTAAACGAGCCAAGAGTTATGGCCCTCCGAAGAATCGACATCCACAGGGTGAAAATCTACGGTGCAAGGTGCAACATCCGTCCAAAATAACGAAACAGTGTCGTACGACCTTTAGAAATGAGTGCATGGATTTGAAACATTGCAGTACCATGGTGTACCACTCTGCAGCGATGGTAAATCATAGACCAGCCACGGGGATCCCGTTTTACAGAAAAAATCCACGTGACGAAAAAACGAAGGGTAAAAAACTTCCATGACCCGATTGAGGTTCGGATAGGATTGTTGGGTTTGAAACTAACCAGTGACGGCTGAAAGCTGTCATAGCTGTAGAACTCACAGATACCTTCGTTTTGACTGGTTATGGCTTCCATAACTCTAAACGAGCCAAGAGTTATGGCCCACCGAAGAATCGATATCCACAGGGTGCAACATCTACGGTGCAAGGTGCAACATCCGTCCAAAATGACGAAACAGTGCCGTACGACCTTTAGAAATGAGTGCATGGATTTGAAACATTGCAGTACCATGGTGCACCACTCTCTAGCGATGGTAAATCATAGACCAGCCACGGGGATCCCGTTTTACAAAAAAAATCCACGTGACGAAAAAACGAAGGGTAAAAAACTTCCTTGACCCGATTGAGGTTCGGATAGGATTTTTTGGGTATGAAACTAACCAGTGACGGCTGAAAGCGGTCATAGCTATAGAACTCACAGATACCTTCGTTTTGACTGGTTATGGCTCCCGTAACTATAAACGAGCCAAGAGTTATGGCCCTCCGAATAATCGATATCCACAGGGTGCAACATCTACGGTGCAAGGTGCAACATCCGTCCAAAATGACGAAACAGTGTCGTACGACCTTTAGAAATGAGTGCATGGATTTGAAACATTGCAGTACCATGGTGCACCACTCCCCAGCGATGTTAAATCATAGACCAGCCACGGGGATCCCGTTTTACAGAAAAAATCCACGTGACGAAAAAACGAAGGGTAAAAAACTTCCTTGACCCGATTTAGGTTCCGATAGGATTTTTTGGTACGAAACTAACCAGTGACGGCTGAAAGATGTCATAGCCGTAGAACTCACAGATACCTTCGTTTTGACTGGTTATGGCTCCCGTAACTCTAAACGAGCCAAGAGTTATGGCCCTCTGAAGAATCGATATCCACAGGGTGCAACATCTACGGTGCAAGGTGCAACATCCGTCCAAAATAACAAAACAGTGACGTACGACCTTTAGAAATGAGTGCATTGATTTGAAACATTGCAGTACCATGGTGCTCCACTCTCCAGCGATGGTAAATCATAGACAAGCCACGGGGATCCCGTTTTACAGAAAAAATCCACGTGACGAAAAAACGAAGGGTAAAAAACTTCCTTGACCTGATTGAGGTTCGGATAGGATTTTTTGGGTATGAAACTAACCAGTGATTGCTGAAAGCTGTCATAGCTGTAGAACTCACAGATACTTTCGTTTTGACTGGTTATGGCTCCCGTAACTCTAAACGAGCCAAGAGCTATTGCCCTTCGAAGAATCGATATCCACAGGGCGCAACATCTACGGTGCAAGGTGCAACATCCGTCCAAAATGACGAAACAGTGCCGTACGACCTTTAGAAATGAGTGCATGGATTTGAAACATTGCAGTACCATGGTACACCACTCCCCAGCGATGGTAAATCATAGACCAGCCACGGGGATGGATCCCGTTTTACAGAAAAATCCACGTGATGAAAAAACGAAGGGTAAAAAACTTCCGTGACCCGATTGAGGTTCGGATAGGATTTTTTGGGTATGAAACTAACCAGTGACGGCTGAAAGTGGTCATAGCTGTAGAACTCACAGATACCTTCGTTTTGACTGGTTATGGCTCCCGTAACTCTAAACGAGCCAAGTGTTATGGCCCTCCGAAGAATCGATATCCACAGGGTGCAACATCTACGGTGCAAGGTGCAACATCCGTCCAAAATGACGAAACAGCGCCGTACGACCTTTAGAAATGAGTGCATGGATTTGAAACATTGCAGTACCATGGTGCACCACTCTCCAGCGATGGTAAATCATAGACCAGCCACGGGGATCCCGTTTTACAGAAAAAATCCACGTGACGAAAAAACGAAGGGTAAAAAACTTCCTTGACCCGATTGAGGTTTGGATAGGATTTTTTGGGTATCAAACTAACCAGTGACGGCTGAAAGCTGTCATAGCAGTAGAACTCACAGATACCTTCGTTTTGACTGGTTATGGCTCCCGTAACTCTAAACGAGCCAAGAGTTATGGCCCTCCGAAGAATCGATATCCACAGGGTGCAACATCTACGGTGCAAGGTGCAACATCCGTCCAAAATGACGAAACAGTGCCGTACGACCTTTAGAAATGAGTGCATGGATTTGAAACATTGCAGTACCTTGGTGCACCACTCTCCAGCGTTGGTAAATCATAGACCAGCCACGGGGAACCCGTTTTACAGAAAAAATCCACGTGACGAAAAAACGAAGGGTAAAAAACTTCCATGACCCGATTGAGGTTCGGATAGGATTGTTGGGTTTGAAACTAACCAGTGATGGCTGAAAGCTGTCATAGCTGTAGAACTCACAGATACCTTCGTTTTGACTGGTTATGGCTTCCCTAACTCTAAACGAGCCAAGAGTTATGGCCCTCCGAAGAATCGATATCCACAGGGTGCAACATCTACGGTGCAAGGTGCAACATCCGTCCAAAATGACGAAACAGTGCCGTACGACCTTTAGAAATGAGTGCATGGATTTGGAACATTGCAGTACCATGGTGCACCACTCTCTAGCGATGGTAAATCATAGACCAGCCACGGGGATCCCGTTTTACAGAAAAAATCCACGTGACGAAAAAACGAAGGGTAAAAAACTTCCTTGACCCGATTGAGGTTCGGATAGGATTTTTTGGGTATGAAACTAACCAGTGACGGCTGAAAGCGGTCATAGCTGTAGAACTCACAGATACCTTCATTTTGACTGGTTATGGCTCCCGTAACTCTAAACGAGCCAAGAGTTATGGCCCTCCGAATAATCGATATCCACAGGGTGCAACATCTACGGTGCAAGGTGCAACATCCGTCCAAAATGACGAAACAGTGCCGTACGACCTTTAGAAATGAGTGCATGGATTTGAAACATTGCAGTACCTTGGTGCACCACTCTCCAGCGATGGTAAATCATAGACCAGCCACGGGGATCCCGTTTTACAGAAAAAATCCACGTGATGAAAAAACAAAGGGTAAAAAACTTCCTTGACCTGATTGAGGTTCGGATTGGATTTTTTGGGTAGGAAACTAACCAGTGATGGCTAAAAGCTGTCATAGCTGTAGAACTCACAGATACCTTCGTTTTGACTGGTTATGGCTCCCGTAACTCTGAACGAGCCAAGAGTTATGGCCCTCCGAAGAATCGATATCCACAGGGTGCAACATCTACGGTGCAAGGTGCAACATCCGTCCAAAATGACGAAACAGTGCCGTACGACCTTTAGAAATGAGTGCATGGATTTGAAACATTGCAGTACCATGGTGCACCACTCTCCAGCGATGGTAAATCATAGACCAGCCACGGGGATCCCGTTTTACAGAAAAAATCCACGTGACGAAAAAACGAAGGGTAAAAAACTTCCTTGACCCGATTGAGGTTCGGATAGGATTTTTGGGTACGAAACTAACCAGTGACGGCTGAAAGATGTCATAGCTGTAGAACTCACAGATACCTTCGTTTTGACTGGTTATGGCTCCCGTAACTCTAAACAAGCCAAGAGTTATGGCCCTCTCAAGAATCGATATCCACAGGGTGCAACATCTACGGTGCAAGGTGCAACATCCGTCCAAAATAACGAAACAGTGTCGTACGACCTTTAGAAATGAGTGCATGGATTTGAAACATTGCAGTACCATGGTGTACCACTCTCCAGCGATGGTAAATCATAGACAAGCCACGGGGATCCCGTTTTACAGAAAAAATCCACGTGACGAAAAAACGAAGGGTAAAAAACTTCCATGACCCGATTGAGGTTCGGATAGGATTTTTGGGTTTGAAACTAACCAGTGACGGCTGAAAGCTGTCATAGCTGTAGAACTCACAGATACCTTCGTTTTGACTGGTTATGGCTCCCATAACTCTAAACGAGCCAAGAGTTATGGCCCTCCGAAGAATCGATATCCACAGGGTGCAACATCTACGGTGCAAGGTGCAACATCCGTACAAAATGACGAAACAGTGCCGTACGACCTTTAGAAATGAGTGCATGGATTTGAAACATTGCAGTACCATGGTGCACCACTCTCTAGCGATGGTAAATCATAGACCAGCCACGGGGATCCCGTTTTACTGAAAAAATCCACGTGACGCAAAAACGAAGGGTAAAAAACTTCCTTGACCCGATTGAGGTTCGGATAGGATTTTTTGGGTATGAAACTAACCAGTGACGGCTGAAAGCTGTCATAGCAGTAGAACTCACAGATACCTTCGTTTTGACTAGTTCTGGCTCCCGTAACTCTAAACGAGCCAAGAGTTATGGCCCTCCGAAGAATCGATATCCACAGGGTGCAACATCTACGGTGCAAGGTGCAACATCCGTCCAAAATGACGAAACAGTGCCGTACGACCTTTAGAAATGAGTGCATGGATTTGAAACATTGCAATACCTTGGTGCACCACTCTCCAGCGTTGGTAAATCATAGACCAGCCACGGGGATCCCGTTTTACAGAAAAAATCCACGTGACGAAAAAACGAAGGGTAAAAAACTTCCTTGACCTGATTGAGGTTCGGATAGGATTTTTTGGGTATGAAACTAACCAGTGATGGCTGAAAGCTATCATAGCTGTAGAACTCACGGATACCTTTGTTTTGACTGGTTATGGCTCCCGTAACTCTAAACGAGCCAAGAGTTATGGCCCTCCGAAGAATCGATATCCAAAGGGTGCAACATCTACGGTGCAAGGTGCAACATCCGTCCAAAATGACGAAACAGTGCCGTATGACCTCTAGAAATGAGTGCATGGATTAGAAACATTGCAGTAACATGGTGCACCACTCTCCAGCGATGGTAAATCATAGACCAGCCACGGGGATCCCGTTTTACAGAAAAAATCCACGTGACGAAAAAACGAAGGGTAAAAAACTTCCTTGACCCGATTGAGGTTCGGATAGGATTTTTGGGTACGAAACTAAACAGTGATGGCTGAAAGATGTCATAGCTGTAGAACTCACAGATACCTTCGTTTTGACTGGTTATGGCTCCCGCAACTCTAAACGAGCCAAGAGTTATGGCCCTCCGAAGAATCGATATCCACAGGGTGCAACATCTACGGTGCAAGGTGCAACATCCGTCCAAAATAACGAAACAGTGTCGTAGGACCTTTAGAAATGAGTGCATGGATTTGAAACATTGCAGTACCATGGTGGACCACTCTCCAGCGATGGTAAATCATAGACCAGCCACGGGGATCCCGTTTTACAGAAAAAATCCACGTGACGAAAAAACGAAGGGTAAAAAACTTCCATGACCCGATTGAGGTTCGGATAGGATTGTTGGGTTTGAAACTAACCAGTGATGGCTGAAAGCTGTCATAGCTGTAGAACTCACAGATACCTTCGTTTTGACTGGTTATGGCTTCCCTAACTCCAAACGAGCCAAGAGTTATGGCCCTCCGAAGAATCGATATCCACAGGGTGCAACATCCACGGTGCAAGGTGCAACATCCGTCCAAAATGACGAAACAGTGCCGTACGACCTTTAGAAATGAGTGCATGGATTTGAAACATTGCACTACTATGGTGCACCACTCTCTAGCGATGGTAAATCATAGACCAGCCACGGGTATCCCGTTTTACAGAAAAAATCCACGTGACGAAAAAACGAAGGGTAAAAAACTTCCTTGACCCGATTGAGGTTCGGATAGGATTTTTTGGGTATGAAACTAACCAGTGACGGCTGAAAGCGGTCATAGCTGTAGAACTCACAGATACCTTCGTTTTGACTGGTTATGGCTCCCGTAACTCTAAACGAGCCAAGAGTTATGGCCCTCCGAATAATCGATATCCACAGGGTGCAACATCTATGGTGCAAGGTGCAACATCCGTCCAAAATGACGAAACAGTGCCGTACGACCTTTAGAAATGAGTGCATGGATTTGAAACATTGCAGTACCTTGGTGCACCACTCCCTAGCGATGGTAAATCATAGACCAGCCACGGGGATCCCGTTTTACAGAAAAAATCCACGTGATGAAAAAACAAAGGGTAAAAAACTTCCTTGACCTGATTGAGGTTCGGAATGGATTTTTTGGGTAGGAAACTAACCAGTGATGGCTGAAAGCTGTCATAGCTGTAGAACTCACAGATACCTTCGTTTTGACTGGTTATTGCTCCCGTAACTCTAAACGAGCCAAGAGTTATGGCCCTCCGAAGAATCGATATCCACAGCGTGCAACATCTACGGTGCAAGGTGCAACATCCGTCCAAAATGACGAAACAGTGCTGTACGACCTTTAGAAATGAGTGCATGGATTTGAAACATTGCAGTACCATGGTGCACCACTCTCCAGCGATGGTAAATCATAGACCAGCCACGGGGATCCCGTTTTACAGAAAAAATCCACGTGACGAAAAAACGAAGGGTAAAAAACTTCCTTGACCCGATTGAGGTTCGGATAGGATTTTTGGGTACGAAACTAACCAGTGACGGCTGAAAGATGTCATAGCTGTAGAACTCACAGATACCTTCGTTTTGACTGGTTATGGCTCCCGTAACTCTAAACGAGCCAAGAGTTATGGCCTCCGAAGAATCGATATCCACAGGGTGCAACATCTACGGTGCAAGGTACAACATCCGTACAAAATGACGAAACAATGCCGTACGACCTTTAGAAATGAGTGCATGGATTTGAAACATTGCAGTACCATAGTGTACCACTCTCTAGCGATGGTAAATCATAGACCAGCCACGGGGATCCCGTTTTACAGAAAAAATCCACGTGACGAAAAAACGAAGGGTAAAAAACTTCCTTGACCCGATTGAGGTTCGGATAGGATTTTTTGGGTATGAAACTAACCAGTGACGGCTGAAAGCTGTCATAGCAGTAGAACTCACAGATACCTTCGTTTTGACTGGTTATGGCTCCCGTAACTCTAAACGAGCCAAGAGTTATGGCCCTCCGAAGAATCGATATCCACAGGGTGCAACATCTACGGTGCAAGGTGCAACATCCGTCCAAAATGACGAAACAGTGCCGTACGACCTTTAGAAATGAGTGCATGGATTTGAAACATTGCAGTACCTTGGTGCACCACTCTCCAGCGTTGGTAAATCATAGACCAGCCACGGGGAACCCGTTTTACGGAAAAAATCCACGTGACGAAAAAACGAAGGGTAAAAAACTTCCTTGACCTGATTGAGGTTCGGATAGGATTTTTTGGGTATGAAACTAACCAGTGATGGCTGAAAGCTATCATAGCTGTAGAACTCACGGATACCTTCGTTTTGACTGGTTATGGCTCCCGTAACTCTAAACGAGCCAAGAGTTATGGCCCTCCGAAGAATCGATATCCACAGGGTGCAACATCTACGGTGCAAGGTGCAACATCCGTCCAAAATGACGAAACAGTGCCGTACGACCTTTAGAAATGAGTGCATGGATTTGACACATTGCATTACCATGGTGCCCCACTCTCCAGCGATAGTAAATCATAGACCAGCCACGGGGATCTCGTTTTACAGAAAAAATCCACGTGACGAAAAAACGAAGGGTAAAAAACTACCTTGACCCGATTGAGGTTCGGATAGGATTTTTGGGTATGAAACTAACCTGTGATGGCTGAAAGATGTCATAGCTGTAGAACTCACAGATACCTTCGTTTTGACTGGTTATGGCTTCCGTAATTCTAAACGAGCCAAGAGTTATGGCCCTCTGAAGAATCGATATCCATAGGGTGCAACATCTACGGTGCAAGGTGCAACATCCGTCCAAAATAACGAAACAGTGTCGTACGACCTTTAGAAATGAGTGCATGGATTTGAAACATTGCAGTACCATGGTGTACCACTCTCCAGCGATGGTAATTCATAGACCAGCCACAGGGATCCCGTTTTACAGAAAAAATCCACGTGACGAAAAAACGAAGGGTAAAAAACTTCCATGACCCGATTGAGGTTCGGATAGGATTGTTGGGTTTGAAACTAACCAGTGACGGCTGAAAGCTGTCATAGCTGTAGAACTCACAGATACCTTCGTTTTGACTGGTTATGGCTCCCATAAGTCTAAACGAGCCAAGAGTTATGGCACTCCGAAGAATCGATATCCGCAGGGTGCAACATCTACGGTGCAAGGTGCAACATCCGTCCAAAATGACGAAACAGTACCGTACGACCTTTAGAAATGAGTGCATGGATTTGAAACATTGCAGTACCATGGTGCACCACTCTCTAGCGATGGTAAATCATAGAGCAGCCACGGGGATCCCGTTTTACAGAAAAAATCCACGTGACGAAAAAACGAAAGGTAAAAAACTTCCTTGACCCGATTGAGGTTCGGATAGGATTTTTGGGGTATGAAACTAACCAGTGACGGCTGAAAGCGGTCATAGCTGTAGAACTCACAGATACCTTCGTTTTGACTGGTTATGGCTCCCGTAACTCTAAACGAGCCAAGAGTAATGGCCCTCCGAATAATCGATATCCACAGGGTGCAACATCTACGGTGCAAGGTGCAACATCCGTCCAAAATGACGAAACAGTGTCGTACGACCTTTAGAAATGAGTGCATGGATTTGAAACATTGCAGTACCTTGGAGCACCACTCTCCAGCGATGGTAAATCATAGACCAGCCACGGGGATCCCGTTTTACAGAAAAAATCCTCGTGATGAAAAAACGAAGGGTAAAAAACATCCTTGACCTGATTGAGGTTCGGATAGGATTTTTTGGGTATGAAACTAACCAGTGATGGCTGAAAGCTATCATAGCTGTAGAACTCACAGATACCTTCGTTTTGACTGGTTATGGCTCCCGTAACTCTAAACGAGCCAAAAGTTATGGCCCTCCGAAGAATCGATATCCACAGGGCGCAACATCTACGGTGCAAGGTGCAACATCCGTCCAAAATGACGAAACAGTGCCGTACGACCTTTAGAAATGAGTGCATGGATTTGAAACATTGCAGTACCATGGTGCACCACTCCCCAGCGATGGTAAATCATAGACCAGCCACGGGGATCCTTTTTACAGAAAAAATCCACGTGACGAAAAAACGAAGGGTAAAAAACTTCCGTGACCCGATTGAGGTTCGGATAGGATTTTTTGGGTATGAAACTAACCAATGGTGGATGAAAGCGGTCATAGCTGTAGAACTCACAAATACCTTCGTTTTGACTGGTTATGGCTCCCGTAACTCTAATCGAGCCAAGAGTTATGGCCCTCCGAAGAATCGATATCCACAGGGTGCAACATCTACGGTGCAAGGTGCAACATCCTTCCAAAATGACGAAACAGCGCCGTACGACCTTTAGAAATGAGTGCATGATTTGAAACATTGCAGTACCATGGTGCACCACTCTCCAGCGATGGTAAATCATAGACCAGCCACGGGGATCCCGTTTTACAGAAAAAATCCACGTGACGAAAAAACGAAGGGTGAAAAACTTCCTTGACCCGATTGAGGTTCGGATAGGATTTTTTGGGTATGAAATTAACCAGTGAGGGCTGAAAGCTGTCATAGCTGTAGAACTCACAGATACCTTTGTTTTGACTGGTTTTGGCTTCCGTAACTTTAAACGAGCCAAGAGTTATGGCCCTCCGAAGAATCGATATCCACAGGGTGCAACATCTACGGTGCAAGGTGCAACATCCGTCCAAAATGACGAAACAGTGCCGTACGACCTTTAGAAATGAGTGCATGGATTTGAAACATTGCAGTACCATGGTGCACCACTCTCCAGGGATGGAAAATCATAGACCAGCCACGGGGATCCCGTTTTACAGAAAAAATCCACGTGACGAAAAAACGAAGGGTAAAAAACTTCCATGACCCGATTGAGGTTCGGATAGGATTGTTGGGTTTGAAACTAACCAGTGACAGCTGAAAGCTGTCATAGCTGTAGAACTCACAGATACCTTCGTTTTGACTGGTTATGGCTCCCCTAACTCTAAACGAGCCAAGAGTTATGGCCCTCCGAAGAATCGATATCCACAGGGTGCAACATCTACGGTGCAAGGTGCAACATCCGTCCAAAATGACGAAACAGTGCCGTATGACCTTTAGAAATGAGTACATGGATTTGAAACATTGCAGTACCATGGTGCACCACTCTCTAGCGATGGTAAATCATAGACCAGCCACGGGGATCCCGTTTTACAGAAAAAATCCACGTGACGAAAAAACGAAGGGTAAAAAACTTCCTTGACCCGATTGAGGTTCGGATAGGATTTTTTGGGTATGAAACTAACCAGTGACGGCTGAAAGCGGTCATAGCTATAGAACTCACAGATACCTTCGTTTTGACTGGTTATGGCTCCCGTAACTCTAAACGAGCCAAGAGTTATGGCCCTCCGAAGAATCGATATCCACAGGGTGCAACATCTACGGTGCAAGGTGCAACATCCGTCCAAAATGACGAAATAGTGCCGTACGACCTTTAGAAATGAGTGCATGGATTTGAAACATTGCAGTACCTTGGTGCACCACTCTCCAGCGTTGGTAAATCATAGACCAGCCACGGGGATCCCGTTTTACAGAAAAAATCCACGTGACGAAAAAACGAAGGGTAAAAAACTTCCTTGACCTGATTGAGGTTCGGATAGGATTTTTTGGGTATGAAACTAACCAGTGATGGCTGAAAGCTGTCATAGCTGTAGAACTCACGGATACCTTCGTTTTGACTGGTTATGGCTCCCGTAAATCTAAACGAGCCAAGAGTTATGGCCCTCCGAAGAATCGATATCCACAGGGTGCAACATCTACGGTGCAAGGTGCAACATCCGTCCAAAATGACGAAACATTGCCGTACGACCTTTATAAATGAGTGCATGGATTTGAAACATTGCAGTACCATGGTGCACCACTCTCCAGCGATGGTAAATCATAGACCAGCCACGGGGATCCCGTTTTTCAGAAAAAATCCACGTGACGAAAAAACGAAGGGTAAAAAACTTCCTTGACCCGATTGAGGTTCGGATAGGATTTTTGGGTATGAAACTAACCTGTGACAGCTGAAAGATGTCATAGCTGTAGAACTCACAGATACCTTCGTTTTGACTGGTTATGGCTCCCGTAACTCTAAACGAGCCAAGAGTTATGGCCCTCTGAAGAATCGATATCCACAGGGTGCAACATCTACGGTGCAAGGTGCAACATCCGTCCAAAATAACGAAACAGTGTCGTACGACCTTTAGCAATGAGTGCATGGATTTGAAACATTGCAGTACCATGGTGTACCACTCTCCAGCGATGGTAAATCATATACCAGCCACGGGGATCCCGTTTTACAGAAAAAATCCACGTGACGAAAAAACGAAGGGTAAAAAACTTCCATGACCCAATTGAGGTTCGGATAGGATTGTTGGGTTTGAAACTAACCAGTGACGGCTGAAAGCTGTCATAGCTGTAGAACTCACAGATACCTTCGTTTTGACTGGTTATGGCTCCCATAACTCTAAACGAGCCAAGAGTTATGGCCCTCCGAAGAATCGATATCCACAGGGTGCAACATCTACGGTGCAAGGTGCAACATCCGTCCAAAATGACGAAACAGTGCCGTACGACCTTTAGAAATGAGTGCATGGATTTGAAACATTGCAGTACCATGGTGCACCACTCTCTAGCGATGGTAAATCATAGACTAGCAACGGGGATCCCGTTTTACAGAAAAAATCCACGTGACGAAAAAACGAAGGGTAAAAAACTTCCTTGACCCGATTGAGGTTCGGATAGGATTTTTTGGGTATGAAACTAACCAGTGACGGCTGAAAGCGGTCATAGCTGTAGAACTCACAGATACCTTCGTTTTGACTAGTTAGGGCTCCCGTAACTCTAAACGAGCCAAGAGTTATGGCCCTCCGAATAATCGATATCCACAGGGTGCAACATCTATGGTGCAAGGTGCAACATCCGTCCAAAATGACGAAACAGTGTCGTACGACCTTTAGAAATGAGTGCATGGATTTGAAACATTGCAGTACCTTGGTGCACCACTCTCCAGCGATGGTTAATCATGGACCAGCCACGGGGATCCCGTTTTACAGAAAAAATCGACGTGATGAAAAAACGAAGGGTAAAAAACTTCCTTGACCTGATTGAGGTTCGGATAGGATTTTTTGGGTACGAAACTAACCAGTGACGGCTGAAAGCTGTCATAGCTGTATAACTCACAGATACCTTCGTTTTGACTGGTTATGGCTCCCGTAACTCTAAACGAGCCAAGAGTTATGGCCCTCCGAAGAATCGATATCCACAGGGTGCAACATCTACGGTGCAAGGTGCAACATCCGTCCAATATGACGAAACAGTGCCGTACGACCTTTAGAAATGAGTGCATGGATTTGAAACATTGCAGTACCATGGTGCACCACTCTCTAGCGATGGTAAATCATAGAACAGCCACGGGGATCCCGTTTTACAGAAAAAATCCACGTGACGAAAAAACGAAGGGTAAAAAACTTCCATGACCCGATTGAGGTTCGGATAGGATTTTTGGGTATGAAACTAACCAGTGACGGCTGAAAGCTGTCATAGCTGTAGAACTCACAGATACCTTCGTTTTTACTGGTTATGGCTCTCGTAACTCTAAACGATCCAAGAGTTATGGCCCTCCGAAGAATCGATATCCATAGGGTGCAACATCTACGGTGCAAGGTGCAACATCCGTCCAAAATGACGAAACAGTGTCGTACGACCTTTAGAAATGAGTGCATGGATTTGAAACATTGCAGTACAATGGTGCATCACTCTCCAGCGATGGTAAATCATAGACCAGCCACGGGGATCCCGTTTTACAGAAAAAATCCACGTGACGAAAAAACGAAGGGTAAAAAACTTCCATGACCCGATTGAGGTTCGGATAGGATTTTTGGGTATGAAACTAACCAGTGACGGCTGAAAGCTGTCATAGCTGTAGAACTCACAGATACCTTCGTTTTTACTGGTTATGACTCTCGTAACTCTAAACGATCCAAGAGTTATGGCCCTCCGAAGAATCGATATCCACAGGGTGCAACATCTACGGTGCAAGGTGCAACATCCGTCCAAAATGACGAAACAGTGCCGTACGACCTTTAGAAATGAGTGCATGGATTTGAAACATTGCAGTACCATGGTGCACCACTCTCCAGCGATGGTAAATCATAGACCAACCACGGGGATCCCGTTTTACAGAAAAAATCCATGTGACGAAAAAACGAAGGGTAAAAAACTTCCATGACCCGATTGAGGTTCGGATAGGATTTTTGGGTATGAAACTAACCAGTGACGGCTGAAAGCTGTCATAGCTGTAGAACTCACAGATACCTTCGTTTTGATTGGTTATGGCTCCCGTAACTCTAAACGAGCCAAGAGTTATGGCCTTCCGAAGAATCGATATCCACGGGGTGCAACATCTACGGTGCAAGGTGCAACATCCGTCCAAAATGACGAAACAGTGCCGTACGACCTTTAGAAATGAGTGCATGGATTTGAAACATTGCGGTACCATGGTGCACCACTCTCCAGCGATGGTAAATCATAGACCAGCCACGGGGATCCCGTTTTACAGAAAAAATCCACGTGACGAAAAAATGAAGGGTAAAAAACTTCCATGACCCGATTGAGTTAATCGTCAACTTCGAGTGATGACTTTCCCTAAGAACTTCATCTCTCAATCCATCTAAATCGGGAACAACTAGCCGTCCTTTCTTTCGAAGCCAACCCTCTTTGTGACGACCGCCCATGACTCCCGCACCAAAACAAGGGAATAGTGCGCTGAAAGGTGTGCAAGGCAGCCATGGACGATAGTCAGGGTAAAATAAAATCGCAGAATCTCTATCGTAGCTCACAGCGCATGGATAAAATACAATAGAGAAATATATAGTGAAGCCTCATAACAGAAAATCATCATATAAGCATCACAGTAGTTTTATACAATCATCTCAATAAATCCATACATCAAGACCTCACTACAAAACACTCATCAAATACAGTAGCGGATACCCAGTACATATAAGAAATAATATGCATAGCCTCCTGCTCGTCTTCGTCATCATCAGCGTAGAGATCCAAGAACAGCACCTGCCACCTGCTACCTAGTCTGCCCATCCCAACATGGATGAATAGCCCAAGGTAATAAGAGGAGACATAAAACCTTGAGTCAGACAAAGTCTTAGTGAGCAGTAAATTAACTACCAAACATACCAAAAGAGCATAAGGGATAAAAGGAATAGGAACCAAACCATCCCACTCCACCTCATTCTACAGTGATAGCCCCCAGACACACACTAAAGAGAAGAAAGCATAATCATAGCAGATAATTAAAGTAAAACAATAACCACTCGAGTCAAGGGCGATGCTTTCCAAATACAAACCCCCAAGGCCTAAACCAAGATCAGATAAGCACCCAGAAAACACTGCTCTTGAGACCGAATGATAATACAACCAAACATCCATGACTCTGGCTATCACTGTTATCATTGCCATGATATCACCGTTAGTTGAATGACCACCTGTCAAGGGCTAATGGTAACCCCGGTCTAGACATAACTCCGCACGTCATCGTGACCCATGCCTAAGCCGAACGCATCAGCCCAGAGTACTAGCACGTCATCGTGACCCGTGCCTGGAACGTCATCGTGACCCGTTCCAACGTACCCTTGCTTTGAGTATGCTAGAACCTTCAACAACGATGAGATCTCAGCCTCCTAGTCATCATCCTTGACGACTATTTCCATACTAGCTCAAGCGCCTCTCAAGCTAACCATTATCCACCCCAACCCGGACCGCATCACCGAGTTATAACTTTGCACGTCATCATGACCCGTGCTCGGAACGTCATCGTGACCCGTCCCATCACAACATGTGTTTTGCCTTATCACATCATAGCAAAGCCTCTCTTCTTGGAACGTCATCATGACCCATCCCATCTCAACATAAGCCTTGCCTCATCATATCTAAGCAAAGTCCCAACTCAATCATGCTTTGCCTTCTCGCATCATGGCAAGATCCCACATTCTCGAATCCATCCATATAAGCTTCCATATCCGCTTCATATGCTACAGGCAGCTTTCACCATTCAAGAGCCTTTCCACTTAGCTTTTGAATTATCTCGAACCATCTTGTTCCAAATCAACTACAAGCTAACTTGAAACATTCAAACCAATCATACATCCAAACATTCAAGCATTCAAACAAGATCTAATAAGCAATATCAACTATAATGGCAATTACGTAAATAAATGAGCAAACGTCCAACATATGTGAAATCATGGTTTTTAGCATAGATCTATCAAATATAAAACATGGGTTTTGTCTCTAATACTTGATAAACAAATTTGCATAGGTAAACATCTTCATAAATGATGGATCTACATGCAGATTTAAGGAAAATGCGAGAAAACGCTATCTTTAACACATAATTAAGTCATCGATCCAATATACTCCTTTGGGTCCGCGTGAGAGATAACCACCACTCACCAAATCACCCAAACACCTCAAAAACTACACACTTCAGATCCGGACAGCGGAGATCAAGGTTTGATCCGGCAAAAATCTCGCTTCAATCGTTGAAATCTAGCTCGAACGGATGAAGATCTTCAACTTTGGCACTTGGATCTTCGATCTTGGATGGATGTTAGATCTAGATTAGAATGGAGAAAAGAAGGTGAAGAAATGTTGTAGACGAGTCTTCAAAATGGCAGCACTTCGTCGCTTCAAAAACCGGTGCCAAAAAGTGAGCCGAACCCCTCTATTTATAGGCTGGAACCACCATGAGTCGTCGCTCTTAGGTCGTCGCCGACCCAACTCATGAGTCGTCCCCAACTCATCCCCATGCCGACTCAACACAACACAGCCGACTTACCATGAGTCGTTCGCGACTCATTGCCATGCCGACCTAACACAAGCCACTCACACGACTCAACAACCCAGGTATGACTCACGACTTAAGACCTTGCCACATTCCCTAAGTCCTAAGCCGTAAGAACGACTCAACATCTACCGACTCAACTCAACTCCGAGTCAAACGACTCATCACACCAGCAACCTAACGACTTATCTATCACTCGACTCATCAGTATAGCCGACCTAACTCATACCCGACTCAATTATGCTACGACTCATGACTAAGAAAGGCCACACGACCTAAGACGCACCCGACTTACGACTCGAAACAACTCAAGACCCTGCCGACTCAACATAAGTCAGTCACGACTTAACCACGGTGCCGACCTAACGACTTATCTACTCAACGACTCAAGGACCCAAGGCCAACCTAACTCCTATGCGACCTAACAAACCAGGCCGACTCAATGATCTAAGCCCCCAACGACTCATCGTTAAGTCGTTCCTAACGACTCATGACCAAAGTACCTTACGACCTATCTCCTTGGGTCGGTCAAAACCTTAAGTCGTTACACCCTTAACCCGTTAACTCCTTAACTCGGCAAACCCTATGAGTCGTAACTCGTTGACTCGGCCACACTTCTTATCTCACTATCCTCTATGAGTCGGTCCATCCTATGAGTCGGTCCATCCTATGAGTCGGTCCATCCTATGAGTCGGTTACGACTCAAGCCTTAACTCGGCTATGCCTATGAGTCGGTCACGACTCATCACATCACACGGGTTAACTTCTAAACGACTCAAGCTAGAGATAATATAAACAACACTAACGGCCTGCAAATTCTACGATTTATCGACACGTAAAATACGGGTCGTTACACTCTTGATCGACTTCAAATCCTTTATCCTTTTCTGGATTCAATCCAGATTCCAAATCGCGGATAATCTTGACAAGCTTATCCTCTCGCTTTTGGCTCTCGCCAATTCTCTCCATAAGAGCGGGTCTTATCGATAAGTTTGCCAACATCTCAGGTTCCAATTCACATCTAGGCCTGAAGTCAAACCCAGCCAAATACTCAAGACTCTTCCATTCCGAAAACATGGCTCCCAATCCTACTTGTCTTCGACTTAACGCATCTGCCACTGCGTTACATTTTCCCGAAGTATAGGCTATATCAAAATCATATGATGCTAAAAACTCTAGCCACCTTTGCTGCCGAAGATTCAAATCCTTTTGGGAGAACAGATACTTCAACGACTTATGATCCGTCAACAGCTCGAATCGAACTCCCAATAGATAATGTCTCCACATCTTCAGAACAAAAACAATCGCCGCTAACTCCAAATCTTGAGTCGGGTAATTCCTTTCATGCGGCTTCAGTTGTCGACTTGCATATGCAATAACTTTATCCTTTTGCATTAGCACTGCTCCAAGTCTAGTACCACATGCATCGGTGTAAACCACCATCTCATCAATCCCACTCGGAATAGTCAAAACAGGAGCACTCGTCAGTCGCTCTTTCAGGATTACGAAAGCTTGCTCACACTTATCATCCCATCTGAACACTTGGTTCTTTTTCGTCAATCCTGTTAACGGTGCAGCTATCTTGGAAAAGTCTTTGATAAACCGACGATAATATCCTGCTAATCCAAGAAAACTTCTCACATCAGATGCATTCTTAGGTCTAACCCAATCCTGGATTGCTGCCACCTTAGCGGGATCAACTGCTATTCCGTTTCCAGAAATAACATGGCCTAAGAACCTCACTTCACTCTTCCAGAAGTGACACTTCGAAAACTTAGCCTTCAGCTGATGTTTCCGCAAGATTTCGAAAACAATACGCAAGTGCGTCTTGTGCTCCTCCTCAGTTCTGGAATAAATCAGAATATCATCCACGAACACAAGCACGAACTTATTCAACTGATCTCTGAAAACTCTATTCATAAGATCCACAAAATATGCTGGTGCATTAGTCAATCCAAACGGCATTACCAGCCACTCATAAAAGCCGGATGGTGTCCTAAAAGCAGTCATCGGCACACTATCCTTAGCCACTCTCAACTGGTGAAATCCCGTTTCCAAATCCATCTGAGAAAACACCTTAGCCTCGTGAAGCTGATCAAACAAGTCATCTATTCTTGGCAATGGATACTTGTTCTTCTTAGTCACCTTATTCAGCTCACGATAATCAACACACAACCTCAACGATCCATCCGCTTTGGTTGCGAACACAACTAGTGCACCCCATTCGGACTTACTACGCCGAATGAATCCTTTCCGAAAAAGGTCATCAACCTGCACCTTCAACTCTTGTTGTTCTCTAGGCGCCATCCATCTAAGAGGCATCACAGCAGGTCTGCCTCCCTCAACTAGATCGATACGAAATTCGATCTCCCTATGCGGCGGTAACCCTTTGACTTCGTCAAAGACGTCCTCAAATCCATTCACAACCGGCATCGATGACAGTCCATTCCGTGGAACAACCAGCGAATACATGAAGCCCATGAAGACGCCTTCTTCATGCTTACATCGTATCACAACCTTTCGCCCTTCCACATTCCCAACTGTCACCTCCAGTTTCTCACAATCAACCTTTGCCGCATACTTCCTAAGCCAGTCCATTCCCAATATAATTTCGAACCCCGCAAAGTTCAGAACAAAGCAATCACAAACAAAAGAGCAATCATGACTCGATACAACTAGACCACGGCATACCATACACAAACATGATGAACCCCCTACTGGATTAGGCACAACCAATGGTCTGTCAACAATTTCCGGTTCCAAACCCAACCGGCCTACTAGATCATCACAAACAAACGAATGTGATGCCCCAGTATCAAACAACACTCTAACTGGAACACCACATATGGAAAGAGTACCTTGAACCACCACACTCTTCCCTTTCTCTTCCGCAGTAGGAGCTTTCGAAGATGATGGAATAGCCCCTAAGGCATAAGCTTGCACGATCTGCTTATCTTTCCTCGGTTCTGGACAGTCCTTCTTGATATGTCCCAGCTTATCACAGTTGTAACACTTTCCCGGCACCATGGGATTCCTATAATCTTTGGAGAGATGGCCCTTCTGCTGACAGTTGTAGCAAGTCACTTCGCCCTTCGGCTTCTTCTGGCCATCCTTAACCTTCTGTTGCTGCTGCTTCCTCTTCTTGTTTCCACCCTGCTGTGGCCTAGACCCTTCCTTGGTTATAGCAGCAACAGATCCTTCCTTAGGAAACAAACTCTCATGCCTGAGAGCTTTCTCCACAAGCTTCTCAAACGGATCGTCCAAATGATCCACCAACTGTCTCCCAAGATAATAGTCCAAGCCTATCACAAACTTCTCGTTCTTCTGGTAGGGAGATTCAATATACGACCGAGCATACTTGGACAAAGCTTCAAACTCAGAAACATACTCAAGAACTGGTCTCCCACCTTTCTTGAGCTCCACAAACTTCTTAAACAGAACAGATTTCTGAGCCGTAGAGATGAACTTAGCTTCAAATCTAACTTGGAATTGCTCCCAAGTAATCTCTTCCTCTGGAGTATCAATAGTGATAGAACCCCACCAATCGGCAGCTCTTCCCTGAAGCTGTCTCGATGCAAGCTTCCTCTTAGTTGCATCCTCGATTCCCAAGTCACCAAAAATCCTTCTACAAGCATCAATCCATCTCTGAACTTCTATGGTTGATTCTGTTCCCAAGAAAACCTTTCCTCCAAGAGCAGTATAGTCCTTACACAACTTAGCAAAATCCACTAGTCTTAGAGCTTGAACTTGAACTCCAACATCTACTGACGGTTCTGAAGTTGGTATCCTTCTCATGATCGAAGTCATCATAGCTTCGAACATTGCAGCATAGTCAGTAGCTCTCCTAGCAGCACGGCTTTCCCTAGCAGCTTGTCTCTCACTTCGACTCATCCTTAATATCTACAAAAAGGAATGATTTAGAACACCTTGAGAAACAACTACATAAGGAGTTCAAATTCTTCTAAACTACTATATTATATATATAGTAATCATCCATCAAAATACAATTACGTCTCTCATACGTAGTTACATCAGCGAGCGTTGGCTAAAATCGATTAACCAAAGCTCTGACACCAAATGTGACGACCGCCCATGACTCCCGCACTAAAACAAGAGAATGGTGCTCTGAAAGGCGTGCCAGGCAGCCATGGATGATAGTCAGGGTAAGATAAAACAGAAACTCTATCGTACAACTCACAGCGCATGGACAAAAAATACAATAGAGAAATATATGTATATAGTGAAGCTCATAACAAAATATCATCATGTAGACTTCATAAAGGTTTGATACAAGCATCTGAACAATCAATACATCAAGCCTCACTACGTAACACTCAAAACATATACAAGCAGCGGAACATCCAGTACATATAGTAAGAAAACTAATATGCTAGCCTCCAGCTCGTCTTCGTCATCAACTGCGTTGGTAGCCAAGAACAGCACCTGTCACCTGCTACCTAGTCTGCCCATCCCAACATGGATGAACAGCCCAAGGTAATAAGAGTTGAACATAAAACCTTGAGTCAGACAACAGTCTTAGTGAGCAGAAAATTAACTATCAAACATACCAAAAGAGCATAAAGGATAAAAGGAATAGGAACTCAACCATCCCACTCCACCACATTCTACAGTGATAGCCCCCATACCCACTAAGCATAAACAAGCATAGCAAAGCAGACAATTTAAGTAAAGTAATTATCACTCGAGTCAAGGTCGATGTTTTCCAAATACAAACCCCCAAGGCCTAAACCAAGATCAGATAAGCACCTAGAAAACACCGCTCTTGAGACCGAATGATGATACAACCAAACATCCATGACTCTGGCTATCACTGTTATCATTGCCTCGATATCACCGTTAGTTGAATGACCGCCTGTCAAGGGCTAATGGTAACCCCGGTTCTAGATAAACTCTGCACGTCATCGTGACCCGTGCCTAGGACTTACCTACTCTGCCCAGAGTATTCGACCACCTGCCTATAGTCTTTTGGGTGTCCCGACCACCTTCCTGTAGTCGTTTGGGCGCCCCACGTACTCTTGCTTTGAGTTTACTAGAACCTTCAACAACGATGAGATCCAAGCCTCCTAGTCATCCTCCTCGACGACTATTCTCATACTAGCCTAAGCTACCTCTCGAGCAATCCATTATCAACCAACTCGAACCATCCCTCGAGTTATCAACGTGCTTGGAATGATCCCTGCCTGGATTACGCGAAGACTACATCACATCATACTTCGCTTCATCGTAGCATAGCAAAGTCCCATCTCAACATCATGGTTTGGCTCATCGCATCATGGCAAAGTCCATCATCATCAAATCTATTCATGTGAGCTTCCACATCCGCTTCATATGCCACAAGCAGCTCCCACCATTCAAAAGCCTTTCCACTTAGCTTTTGAATCATCTTCGATCAACTTGTCCAAATCAACTACTAGCTAATTTGAAACAATCAAATCAATCATAGATCAATCATTAATCCAAGCAATCCAACATTCAACAAGATCTAATAAGCAATTACAACAATGATGACAATTTGGTAATTAAAGTGTCCAAATCTAACAAGTATGAATCATAGGCAAATGTCTCTATAACTTGATGAATGAACTTATACAAGTAATCATGTAGCAAAATAGGTGTCAAAACTTCATAGATGATAGATCTACATGCAGACTTTAGGAAAATGCAAGAAATCACTATCTTTAACGCATAAACAAGCCACCAATCCAATATACTCCCTTGGGTCCGTGTGAGAGATAACTACCACTCACCGAATCACCTAAACACCTCAAAATCAACTAACTTCAGATCTGAAGAGCGAAGAACAAAGCTTGATCCGGCAAAATCTCGCTTCAATCGATGAAATCTCACTTCAATGGATGAAGATCTTCAACTTTGGCTCTTGGATCTTTGTTTTGATCTTCAATCTTGTATGGATAGAATCACTAGATTAGAGTGGAGAAAAGAAGTGAAGAAGTTTTGTAGTCGAGTTCTCAAAATGGCAGCAATTCGTCGCTTCAAAATCCGGTGCCAAAAAGTGAGCCAAACCCTTCTATTTATAGGCTGAAATTCCCCTGAGTCGGCCGCCCCCATGAGTCGCCCACGACCTATCACATGAGTCGTCCACGACTCATCAGACCCTACGGCTTACGACTCATGCTTCATGCGACTCAACGGCTCACAGCACATGACTCAACACACACCACTTACGACCTAAGACACTGCCGCATCTCCTCCTAAGTCCTGAGTCGTATGGACGACACAACAACTCAACGCCTGACGACCTAACGACTTAAGCCCCTAACGACCCAAGCCTTCGAACGACTTATCACCTGTATGACCTAAAGACTTACACGACTTAGATATACGCAGCCTAACGACATAGGCCCACCTGCGACCTAACACCCAGCCTAAGTTCCAACAACTTACGACTCATACACGCAGACCTAACAACTTAAGTCGTAAACCTTACAACTTAGGTTCAAAACGACTCAAGCAATACTAATGACTTGATGGCAACTATTTTATGAGATGTCGACACGTAAAATACGGGTCGTTACACCAGTGACAGCTGAAAGCTGTCATAGCTATAGAACTCACAAATACCTTCGTTTTGACTGGTTATGGCTCCCGTAACTCTAAACGAGCCAAGAGTTATGGCCCTCCGAAGAATAGATATCCACAGGGTGCAACATCTACGGTGCAAGGTGCAACATCCGTCCAAAATGACGAAACAGTGCCGTACGACCTTTAGAAATAAGTGCATGGATTTGAAACATTGAAGTACCATGGTGCACCACCCTCCAGCGATGGTAAATCATAGACCAACCACGGGGATCCCGTTTTACAGAAAAAATCCACGTGACGAAAAAACGAAGGGTAAAAAACTTCCTTGACCCGATTGAGGTTCGGATAGGATTTTTTGGGTATGAAACTAACCAGTGACGGCTGAAAGCTATCATAGCTGTAGAACTCACAGATACCTTAGTTTTGACTGGTTATGGCTCCCGTAACTCTAAAAGAGCCAAGAGTTATGGCCCTCCGAAGAATCGATATCCATAGGGTGCAACATCTACGGTGCAAGGTGCAACATCCGTCCAAAATGACGAAACAGTGCCGTACGACCTTTAGAAATGAGTGCATGAATTTGAAACATTGCAGTACCATGGTGCACCACTCTCAAGTGATGGTAAATCATAGACCAGCCACGGGGATCCCGTTTTACAGAAAAAATCCACGTGACGAAAAAACGAAGGGTAAAAAACTTCCTTGACCCGATTGAGGTTTGGATAGGATTTTTTGGGTATGAAACTAACCAGTGACGGCTGAAAGATGTCATAGCAGTAGAACTCATAGATATCTTCTTTTTGACTGGTTATGGCTCCCGTAACTCTAAACGAGCCAAGAGTTATGGCCCTCCGAAGAATCGATATCCACAGGGTGCAACATCTACGGTGCAAGGTGCAACATCCGTCCAAAATGACGAAATAGTGCCGTACGACCTTTAGAAATGGGTGCATGGATTTGAAACGGTGCAGTACCATGGTGCACCACTCTCCAGCGATGGTAAATCATTGACCAGCTACGGGGATCCCGTTTTACAGAAAAAATCCACGTGACGAAAAAACGAAGGTTAAAAAACTTCCATGGCCCGATTGAGGTTCGGATAGGATTTTTTGGGTATGAAACTAACCAGTGACGGCTGAAAGCTGTCATAGCTGTAGAACTCACAGATACCTTCGTTTTGACTTTTTATGGCTCCCGTACCTCTAAACGAACCAAGAGTTATGGCCCTCCGAACAATCGATATCCATAAGGTGCAACATCTACGGTGCAAGGTGCAACATCCGTCCAAAATGACGAAACAGTGTCGTACGACCTTTTGAAATGGTTGCATGGATTTGAAACGGTGCAGTACCATGGTGCACCACTCTCCAGCGATGGTAAATCATAGACCAGCCACGGAATCCCGTTTTACAGAAAAAATCCACGTGACGAAAAAACGAAGGGTAAAAATCTTCCTTGACCCGATTGAGGTTCGGATAGGATTTTTTGGGTATGAAACTAACCAGTGACGGCTGAAAGCTTTCATAGCTGTAGAACTCACAGATACCTTCGTTTTGACTAGTTCTGGCTCCCGTAACTCTAAACGAGCCAAGAGTTATGGCCCTCCGAAGAATCGATATCCACAGGGTGCAACATCTACAGTGCAAGGTGCAACATCCGTCCAAAATGACGAAACAGTGCCGTACGACCTTTAAAAATGAGTGCATGGATTTCAAACATTGCAGTACCATGGTGCACCACTCTCCAGCGATGGTAAATCATAGACCAGCCACGGGGATCCCGTTTTACAGAAAAATTCCACGTGACGAAAAAACGAAGGGTAAAAAACTTCCTCGACCCGATTGAGGTTCGCATAGGATTTTTTGGGTATGAAACTAACCAGTGATGGAAGAAAGCCGTCATAGCTGTAGAAATTACAGATTCCTTCGTTTTGAATGGTTATGACTCCCGTAACTCTAAACGAGCCAAGAGGTATGGCCCTCGGAAGAATCGATTTCCACAGGGTGCAACATCTGCGGTGCGAGGTGCAACATCCGTCCAAAATGACGAAACAGTGTCGTACGACCTTTAGAAATGAGTGCATGGATTTGAAAAAATGCAGTACCATGGTACACCACTCTCCAGCGATGATAAATCATTGACCAGCCATGGGGATCCCGTTTTTACAGAAAAAATCCACGTGACGAAAAAACGAAGGGTAAAAAACTTCCATGACCCGATTGAGGTTCGGATAGGATTTTTGGGTATGAAACTAACCAGTGACGGCTGAAAGCTATCATAGCGGTAGAACACACAGATACCTTCGTTTGACTGGTAATGGCTCGCGTAACTCTAAACGAGCCAAGAGTTATGGCCCTCCGAATAATCGATATCCACAGGGTGCAACATCTACGGTGCAAGGTGCAACATCAGTCCAAAATGACGAAACAGTGTCGTACGACCTTTAGAAATGAGTGCATGGATTTGAAACATTGCAGTACCATGGTGCACCACTCTCCAGCGATGGTAAATCATAGACCAGCCACGGGGATCCTGTTTTACAGAAAAAATCCACGTGACGAAAAAACGAAGGGTAAAAAACTTCCATGACCCGATTGAGGTTCGGATAGGATTTTTTGGGTATGAAACTAACCAGTGACGGCTGAAAGATGTCATAGCTGTAGAACTCACAGATACCTTCGTTTTGACTGGTTATGGCTCCCGTAACTCTAAACGATCCAAGATTATGGCCCTCGGAAGAATCGATTTCCACAGGGTGCAACATCTGCGGTGCAAGGTGCAACATCCGTCCAAAATGACGAAACAGTGTCGTACGACCTTTAGAAATGGGTGCATGGATTTGAAACGATGGAGTACCATGGTGCACCACTCTCCAGCAATGGTAAATCATAGACCAGCCACGGGGATCCCGTTTTACAGAAAAAATCCACGTGACGAAAAAACGAAGGGTAAAAAACTTCCTTGACCTGATTGAGGTTCGGATAGGAATTTTTGGGTATGAAACTAACCAGTGACGGCTGAAAGCTGCCATTGCTGTAGAACTCAAAGATACCTTCCTTTTGACTAGTTGTGGCTCCCGTAACTCCAACGAGCCAAGAGTTATGGCCCTCCGAAGAATCGATATCCACAGGGTGCAACATCTACGGTGCAAGGTGCAACATCCTGTCTAAAATGACGAAACATTGCCGTACGACCTTTAGAAATGAGTGCATGGATTTGAAACATTGCAGTACCATGGTGCACCACTCTCCAGCGATGGTAAATCATAGACCAGCCACGAGGATCCCGTTTTACAGAAAAAATCCACGTGACGAAAAAACGAAGGGTAAAAAACTTCCTTGACCCGATTGAGGTTCGGATAGGATTTTTTGGGTATGAAACTAACCAGTTGTGACGACCGCCCATGACTCCCGCACCAAAACAAGGAAATAATGCGCTGAAAGGTGTGCCAGGCAGCCATGGACGATAGTCAGGAGTAAAATAAAATCGCAGAATCTCTATCGTAACTCACAGCGCATGGATAAAATACAATAGAGAAATATATATATATATAGTGAAGTCTCATAACAGAAAATCATCATATAAGCATCACAGAAGTTTTATACAATTATCTCAACAAATCCATACATCAAGACCTCACTACAAACACTCAACCAAATACAGCAGCGGATACCCAGTACATATAAGAAAATAATATGCATAGCCTCCTGCTCGTCTTCGTCATCATCAGCGGAAAACTCTAAGCACAGCACCTGCCACCTGCTACCTAGTCTGCCCATCCCAAACATGGATGAACAGCCCAAGGTAATAAGAGGAGACATAAAACCTTGAGTCAGACAAAGTCTTAGTGAGCAGTAAATTAACAATCAAACATACCAAAAGAGCATAAGGGATAAAAGGAATAGGAACCAAACCATCCCACTCCACCTCTTCTCACAGTGATAGCCCCCAGACACACACTAAGGAGAAGCAATCATAACATAGCAGATAATTAAAGTAAAACAATAATCACTCGAGTCAAGGGTGATGCTTTCCAAATACAAACCCCCAAGGCCTAAACCAAGATCAGATAAGCACCCAGAAAACACCACTCTTGAGGCCGAATGATAATACAACCAAACATCCATGACTCTGGCTATCACTGTTATCATTGCCATGATTTCACCGTTAGTTGAATGACCACCTGTCAAGAGCTAATGGTAACCCCGGTCTAGTCATAACTCCGCACGTCATCGTGACCCGTGCCTAAGCCGAACGCATCAGCCCAGAGTACTAGCACGTCATCGTGACCCGTGCCTGGAACGTCATCGTGACCCGTTCCAACGTACCCTTGCTTTGAGTATGCTAGAACCTTCAACAACGATGAGATCTCAGCCTCCTAGTCATCCTCCTTGACGACTATTTCCATACTAGCCCAAGCGCCTCTCAAGCTAACCATTATCCACCCCACCCGGACCGCATCACCGAGTTATAACTTTGCACGTCGTCATGACCCGTGCTTGGAACGTCTTCGTGACCCGTCCCATCACAACATATGTCTTGCCTCATCACATCATGGCAAAGTCCCTCATCTTGGAACGTCATCATGACCCGTCCCATCTCAACATAAGCCTTGCCTCATCACATCATAGCAAAGTCCCAACTCAATCATGCTTTGCCTTCTCGCATCATGGCAAGATCTCACATCCTCGAATCCATCCATATGAGCTTCCACATCCGCTTCATATGCTACAGGCAGCTTCCACCATTCAAGAGCCTTTCCACTTAGCTTTTGAATCATCTCGAACCATCTTGTTCCAAATCAACTACAAGCTAACTTGGATCAATCAAATCTATCATACATTCAAACATTCAAGCATTCAAACAAGATCTATCAAGCAATATCATTCATAATGGCAATTTCGTAAATAAACGGGTAAAAGTCCAACATGCATGATTCATAGGGTTTTAGCATAGATCTATCAAATATAAAACATGGGTTTTGTCTCTAACACTTATTAAATGAACTTGCATAAGTAAATATCTTCAAAAATGATGGATCTACATGCAGACTTTAGGAAAATGCGAGAAAATACTATCTTAAACACATAAACTAGCCACCAATCCCATATACTCCCTTGGATCCGCGTGAGAGATAACTACCACTCACCAAATCACCCAAACACCTCAAAATCTAAACACTTCAGATCTGGACAGCGAAAATCACGGCTTGATCCGGCGAAATCTCACTCAAAACGATGAAATCTAGCTTGAACGGATGAAGATCTTCAACTTGAACACTTGGATCTTCGATCTCGATCTTCGATCTTGGATGGATGCTAACACTTGATTGGAATGGAGAAAAGAAGATGAAGAAATGTTGTAGACAAGTCTTCAAAATGGCAGCACTTCGTCGCTTCAAAATCCGGTGCCAAAAAGTGAGCCGAACGCCTCTATTTATAGGCTGAAACCTCCATGTCTCGGCCGTCCTAAGTCGCCACCGACCCAACTCCTGAGTCGCCCCCGACTCATCCCTTGCCGACTCACGACCTAGCACCTACCGACTCAACTACACAACATATACTCCCAGATGTCGACTTACGACTCAACCAAGTGCCGACCTACTTCCTACCGACTCAGCACTTAAACCACATGGCCGACCTAACTCCTGCCGACTCAACTCTAACACGGCCCAGCCTTATACGGCTTATAACACACACGACCTATCCTGGACACGACTCAACAACCCAGGCCGACTCACGACCTAACACTAAGTCGTCTGGGCGACTCAACTACCACCCGACTCATCTACCATGCCGACCTAACGACTTATCCACTAAGTCGGCCCACCGACCTAACGACACATGGAATAACGCCATGCCGACCCAACCCCTACCGACTCAGGACCCCACGACCTAAGCCCTAATACCATGAGTCGGCAATTCTATGACTCGGTCACGAGTTAACTCCTATGAGTCGGCCAACCCTTAAACCACCAACCTCCTTAAGTCGGCAACGTTTTAACTCGAGAAACTCTTGAGTCGGTCGCTTCCTTATCTCGGCCAACCTTCTAAACCGCAACCCCTCTTTGAGCCGGTCCCCTATGAGTCGTTAACGACTTAAGACCCTATTAACTCGAGCGCGACTCAACACTTGAGTCGGTTCCCTATAAGTCGGCCACTAACTTCTTAACTCGGCCGCTCGACTCAAGCTATCATGCGACCTAGGCACTAAGTCGGTCACGACTCATGCCCCTATACGACTCAATTCTGAATGACTTAGGCTAGAGACAACACAACAACACTAACGACCTGCAAATTCTACGATTTATTGACACGTAAAATACGGGTCGTTACATTCTCTCCCCCTTAGGAATTTTGCCCCCGAAATTCCAAGCAAACAACAGCAATCAAAGATATTCCGCATGCCTACCATCCATAGCAATCAACAAACCATGCATCCAATTCTAGCCTAGCATGCAGA
The DNA here is from genome assembly GCA_030765085.1 of Allium cepa. NCBI lineage: Eukaryota > Viridiplantae > Streptophyta > Magnoliopsida > Asparagales > Amaryllidaceae > Allium > Allium cepa. The sequence goes on along the minus strand of CM060943.1, from coordinate 25,519,292 downwards.
ATTCTAAGACTTAGAACAAGCTACAAATTCATGAGATGTCACGACACTTCAGGGCCATACCTCGAAGAGTCCGAGATGAGCTGCCTTCATCCTCTCTTCCTCCTCCCACGTACAGTCGTTAACATCATCACTCCATTGTACCTTGAGCAACGTAATCGTCTTCCTCCTAAGCTGTTTCGTATCGGTTTCAACAATACGAAGCGGCTTACGAGGTCTCGTAACCACTGGATCAACCTCTAAGTCTTCACAGCTATCAGCAGAAACCACCGTAGTAGGGTCATGCACATACTTCCGTAGATAAGACACATGAAAAACATTGTGCACACCCGCCATCTTTTCCGGTAACTCCAATCTATAAGCGAGCTTTCCAATTCGCTCGATAATCGGGAATGGTCCAACAAATCTCGGAGTCAATTTCCCTTTCTTCCCCAATCTAATAACATTCTTCAATGGAGAAATCTTCACAAAAACCATATCGCCCACGTCGAATTCCAAATCCTTTCGACGATAGTCGGCATAATTCTTCTGACGATCTTGGGCTGCCTTCATTCGTTGCCGAATGATCTCTATACAATCCGAAGTCTGTCGAATCATCTCTGGCCCAAGTATCAACTTTTCTCCGGTTTCCAACCAACATGTCGGAGAGTTACACGGTCTTCCATATAATGCCTCATATGGTGCCATACCAATACTCGACTGATAACTGTTATTATAAGCAAACTCCACCAAATGAAGGTGATCTTCCCATGATCCTCCGAAGTCCAAAACACATGCTCTAAGAAGATCTTCCAAAACTCGGTTGACTCTCTCAGTCTGACCATCTGTTTGAGGGTGATAAGCTGTACTCAAACACAACTCGGTTCCCAAAACTTCCTGGAAGCTCTTCCAAAATCCACTAGTGAACAATGGGTCTCGATCGCTCACTATACTCTTCGGAACACCATGGAATCGAACAATCCACTTCACATACAATTCAGCCAACTTCGATGCAGTCCTAGTCGATCGAACAGGAATAAACCTTGCACTCTTGGTCAAACGATCTACTATGACCCAAATCCCTTCATTCCCTGCTCTTGTCCTAGGTAGACCATCGATAAAATCCATCGACACTTGCTCCCACTTCCATGTAGGAACCTCTAATGGCTGAAGCAATCCACTGGGCTTCTTCTGCTCAGCTTTCACCAACTGGCAGTTCATACACTTGGAAATAAAATTTCCAACATCCTTCTTCATACCTTCCCAGTAGTAAGCTCTCTTCATATCCCGGTACATCTTATTTCCACCAGGATGAATTGTCAACTTCGAGTGATGACTTTCCCTCAGAACTTCATCTCTCAATCCATCAACATCGGGAACAACCAATCGTCCTTGCTTTCGAAGCCAACCCTCTCGATCGACCTCGAATCCTTTATCCTTCTCTGGTTCCAATCCAGATTCCAAATCACGGACAATCTTGACAAGCTTATCATCTCTCTTTTGACTCTCGCCAATCCTTTCCACAAGAGTAGGCCTTATCGATAAGTTTGCCAACATTTCAGGTTCCAATTCACATCTAGGCCTGAAGTCAAATCCAGCCAAATACTCAAGACTCTTCCATTCCGAAAACATGGCTCCCAATCCTGCATGTCTTCGACTTAACGCATCAGCCACTACGTTACCTTTTCCCGGAGTATAGGCTATACCAAAATCATATGATGCTAAGAATTCTAGCCACCTTTGCTGTCGAAGATTCAAATCCTTTTGGGAGAACAGATACTTCAACGACTTATGATCTGTAAACAACTCGAATCTAACTCCCAATAGATAATGTCTCCACATCTTCAAGGCAAACACAATCGCCGCTAACTCCAAATCATGAGTCGGATAATTCCTTTCATGCGGCTTCAGTTGTCGACTAGCATACGCAACAACTTTACCTTTCTGCATTAGCACTGCTCCAAGTCCAGTGCCACATGCATCGGTGTAAACCACCATCTCATCATTCCCACTTGGAATAGTCAAAACAGGAGCACTTGTCAGTCGCTCTTTCAGGATTACGAAAGCTTGCTCACACTTGTCATCCCACCTGAACACTTGGTTCTTCTTCGTCAACCCTGTCAACGGTGCAGCTATCTTGGAAAAGTCTTTGATAAACCGACGATAATATCCTGCTAATCCAAGAAAACTTCTCACATCAGATGCATTCTTAGGTCTAACCCAATCCTGGATCGCTGCCACCTTAGCGGGATCAACCGCTATTCCATTTCCAGAGATAACATGGCCTAAGAACCTCACTTCACTCTTCCAGAAGTGACACTTCGAAAACTTAGCCTTCAGCTGATGTTTCCGTAGTATTTCCAAAACAATTCTCAAGTGCGTCTTGTGCTCTTCCTCAGTTCTGGAATAAACCAAAATATCATCCACGAACACAAGCACGAACTTATTCAACTGATCTCTGAACACTCTATTCATAAGATCCACAAAATATGCTGGCGCGTTAGTCAACCCAAACGGCATTACCAGCCACTCATAAAACCCGGATGGTGTCCTGAAAGCAGTCTTCGGCACACTATCCTTCGCCACTCTCAACTGGTGAAATCCCGTTGCTAAATCCATCTGAGAAAACACCTTAGCCTTGTGAAGCTGATCAAACAAGTCATCTATTCTCGGCAATGGATACTTGTTCTTCTTAGTCACCTTATTCAGCTCACGATAATCCACACACAACCTCAACGATCCATCCGCTTTGGTTGCGAACACAACGGGCGCACCCCATTCGGACACACTTCTCCGAATGAATCCTTTCCGCAAAAGGTCATCAACTTGCACCTTCAGCTCTTGCTGCTCCCTCGGTGCCATCCGCCTAAGAGGCATCACAACAGGTCTGGCTCCCTCAACTAGATCGATACGAAACTCGATCTCCCTATGCGGCGGCAACCCTTTGACTTCGTCAAAGACATCCTCAAATCCATTCACAATAGGCACTGATGACAGTCCATCCCGTGGAACAACCAGCGAATACATGAAGCTCATGAAGACGCCTTCTTCATGCTTACATCGTATCACAACCTTTCGCCCATCCACATTCCCGACTGTCACCTCCAGCCTCTCACAATCAATCCTAGCCGCATACTTCCTAAGCCAGTCCATACCCAAAATAATTCCGAACCCCGCAAAGTTCAGAACAAAGCAATCACAAACAAACGAGCAATCATGACTCGACACAATCAGACCACGGCATATCATACACAAACATGACGAACCCCCCACTGGATTAGTCACAACCAATGGCCTATCAACAACATCCGGTTTCAAACCTAACCGGCCTACCAAATCATCACAAACAAAAGAATGTGACGCTCCAGTATCAAACAACACTCTAACTGGAACACCACAAATAGAAAGAGTACCTTGGACCACCACACTCTTCCCCTTCTCCTCAGCAGTAGGAGCTCTTGAAGACGACGGCACAGCTTCCAAAGCATAAGCTTGCACAACCTGTCTATCTTTCCTCGGCTCTGGACAGTCCTTCTTGATGTGTCCCAGCTTATCACAGTTGTGGCACTTCAACTGCACCTTTGGATTCTTACAATCCCGGGAGAGATGACCCTTCTGTCGGCAGTTATAGCAGGTCACTTCGCCCTTTGGCTTCTTCTGGCCATCCTTACCTTTCTGTTGTTGCTGCTTCCTCTTCTTATTACCATTCTGCTGTGGTTTAGACCCTTCCCTGGCTACAGCAACAACAGAACTTTCCCTCGGAAACAAACTCTCATGCCTGAGAGCTTTCTCTACAAGCTTCTCAAATGGATCGTCCAGATGATCCACTAACTGCCTTCCCAGATAAGCATCCAGACCAGTCACAAACTTTTCATTCTTCTGGTAGGGAGAATCAATATATGATCTGGCATACTTAGACAAAGCTTCGAACTCAGAGATATACTCAAGAACAGGCCTCCCTCCTTGCTTGAGTTCTACAAACCTCTTGAACAAAGCAGACTTCTGAACAGTGGAGATGAACTTGGCCTCAAATCTAACTTGGAATTGCTCCCAAGTAATCTCTTCTTCTGGTGTATCTATAGTAATAGAATTCCACCAATCAGCAGCTCTTCCCTGAAGCTGTCTCGATGCAAGCTTCCTCTTGGTTGCATCATCAATTCCCAAGTCACCAAAAATTCTTCTGCAAACATCAATCCATCTCTGCACATCAATAGTCGACTCCGTCCCCAAGAAAGCTTTTCCCCCAAGAGAAGTATAATCCTTACAAAGCTTGGCAAAATCCACCGGTCTCGGAGCTTGGACTTGAACTCCCACATCCACAGAAGATCCTGAAGCTGGTACCCTTCTCATAATAGAAGTCATCATAGCTTCAAACATAGCTCCATAATCAACAGCTTCCCTAGCAGCTCGTCTCTCACTTCGACTCATTCTTAATATCTGTAAAAAGAATGATTAGAACACCTTAAGAAACAACTGCATAAGGAGTTCAAATCCATCTAAGCTACTATATTATATATAGTAATCATCCATCAAAATACAATTACGTCTCTCATACGTAGTTACGTCAGCGAGCGTTGGCTAAAATCGATTAACCAAAGCTTTGATACCAAATGTGACGACCGCCCATGACTCCCGCACCAAAACAAGGAAATAATGCGCTGAAAGGTGTGCCAGGCAGCCATGGACGATAGTCAGGAGTAAAATAAAATCGCAGAATCTCTATCGTAACTCACAGCGCATGGATAAAATACAATAGAGAAATATATATATATAGTGAAGTCTCATAACAGAAAATCATCATATAAGCATCACAGAAGTTTTATACAATTATCTCAACAAATCCATACATCAAGACCTCACTACAAACACTCAACCAAATACAGCAGCGGATACCCAGTACATATAAGAAAATAATATGCATAGCCTCCTGCTCGTCTTCGTCATCATCAGCGGAAAACTCTAAGCACAGCACCTGCCACCTGCTACCTAGTCTGCCCATCCCAAACATGGATGAACAGCCCAAGGTAATAAGGGGAGACATAAAACCTTGAGTCAGACAAAGTCTTAGTGAGCAGTAAATTAACAATCAAACATACCAAAAGAGCATAAGGGATAAAAGGAATAGGAACCAAACCATCCCACTCCACCTCTTCTCACAGTGATAGCCCCCAGACACACACTAAGGAGAAGCAATCATAACATAGCAGATAATTAAAGTAAAACAATAATCACTCGAGTCAAGGGTGATGCTTTCCAAATACAAACCCCCAAGGCCTAAACCAAGATCAGATAAGCACCCAGAAAACACCACTCTTGAGGCCGAATGATAATACAACCAAACATCCATGACTCTGGCTATCACTGTTATCATTGCCATGATTTCACCGTTAGTTGAATGACCACCTGTCAAGAGCTAATGGTAACCCCGGTCTAGTCATAACTCCGCACGTCATCGTGACCCGTGCCTAAGCCGAACGCATCAGCCCAGAGTACTAGCACGTCATCGTGACCCGTGCCTGGAACGTCATCGTGACCCGTTCCAACGTACCCTTGCTTTGAGTATGCTAGAACCTTCAACAACGATGAGATCTCAGCCTCCTAGTCATCCTCCTTGACGACTATTTCCATACTAGCCCAAGCGCCTCTCAAGCTAACCATTATCCACCCCACCCGGACCGCATCACCGAGTTATAACTTTGCACGTCGTCATGACCCGTGCTTGGAACGTCTTCGTGACCCGTCCCATCACAACATATGTCTTGCCTCATCACATCATGGCAAAGTCCCTCATCTTGGAACGTCATCATGACCCGTCCCATCTCAACATAAGCCTTGCCTCATCACATCATAGCAAAGTCCCAACTCAATCATGCTTTGCCTTCTCGCATCATGGCAAGATCTCACATCCTCGAATCCATCCATATGAGCTTCCACATCCGCTTCATATGCTACAGGCAGCTTCCACCATTCAAGAGCCTTTCCACTTAGCTTTTGAATCATCTCGAACCATCTTGTTCCAAATCAACTACAAGCTAACTTGGATCAATCAAATCTATCATACATTCAAACATTCAAGCATTCAAACAAGATCTATCAAGCAATATCATTCATAATGGCAATTTCGTAAATAAACGGGTAAAAGTCCAACATGCATGATTCATAGGGTTTTAGCATAGATCTATCAAATATAAAACATGGGTTTTGTCTCTAACACTTATTAAATGAACTTGCATAAGTAAATATCTTCAAAAATGATGGATCTACATGCAGACTTTAGGAAAATGCGAGAAAATACTATCTTAAACACATAAACTAGCCACCAATCCCATATACTCCCTTGGATCCGCGTGAGAGATAACTACCACTCACCAAATCACCCAAACACCTCAAAATCTAAACACTTCAGATCTGGACAGCGAAGATCACGGCTTGATCCGGCGAAATCCCACTCAAAACGATGAAATCTAGCTTGAACGGATGAAGATCTTCAACTTGAACACTTGGATCTTCGATCTCGATCTTCGATCTTGGATGGATGCTAACACTTGATTGGAATGGAGAAAAGAAGATGAAGAAATGTTGTAGACAAGTCTTCAAAATGGCAGCACTTCGTCGCTTCAAAATCCGGTGCCAAAAAGTGAGCCGAACGCCTCTATTTATAGGCTGAAACCTCCATGTCTCGGCCGTCCTAAGTCGCCGCCGACCCAACTCCTGAGTCGCCCCCGACTCATCCCTTGCCGACTCACGACCTAGCACCTACCGACTCAACTACACAACATATACTCCCAGATGTCGACTTACGACTCAACCAAGTGCCGACCTACTTCCTACCGACTCAGCCCTTAAACCACATGGCCGACCTAACTCCTGCCGACTCAACTCTAACACGGCCCAGCCTTATACGGCTTATAACACACACGACCTATCCTGGACACGACTCAACAACCCAGGCCGACTCACGACCTAACACTAAGTCGTCTGGGCGACTCAACTACCACCCGACTCATCTACCATGCCGACCTAACGACTTATCCACTAAGTCGGCCCACCGACCTAACGACACATGGAATAACGCCATGCCGACCCAACCCCTACCGACTCAGGACCCCACGACCTAAGCCCTAATACCATGAGTCGGCAATTCTATGACTCGGTCACGAGTTAACTCCTATGAGTCGGCCAACCCTTAAACCACCAACCTCCTTAAGTCGGCAACGTTTTAACTCGAGAAACTCTTGAGTCGGTCGCTTCCTTATCTCGGCCAACCTTCTAAACCGCAACCCCTCTTTGAGCCGGTCCCCTATGAGTCGTTAACGACTTAAGACCCTATTAACTCGAGCGCGACTCAACACTTGAGTCGGTTCCCTATAAGTCGGCCACTAACTTCTTAACTCGGCCGCTCGACTCAAGCTATCATGCGACCTAGGCACTAAGTCGGTCACGACTCATGCCCCTATACGACTCAATTCTGAATGACTTAGGCTAGAGACAACACAACAACACTAACGACCTGCAAATTCTACGATTTATCGACACGTAAAATACGGGTCGTTACACCAGTGACGGCTGAAAGCTGTCATAGCTGTAGAACTCACAGATACCTTCGTTTTGACTAGTTATGGCTCCCGTAACTCTAACGAGCCAAGAGTTATGGCCCTCCAAAGAATCGATATCCACAGGGTGCAACATCTACGGTGCAAGGTGCAACATCCTGTCTAAAATGACGAAACAGTGCCATACGACCTTTAGAAATGAGTGCATGGATTCAAAATGGTGCAGTACCAGTGTTCACCACTCTCCAGCGATGGTAAATCATTGACCAGCCACGGGGATCCCCTTTTTACAGAAAAAATCGACGTGACGAAAAAACGAAGGGTAAAAAACTTCCATGACCCGATTGAGGTTCGGATAGGATTTTTTGGGTATGAAACTAAGCAGTGACGGCAGAAAGCCGTCATAGCTGTAGAAATCACAGATACCTTCGTTTTGACTGGTTATGGCTCCCGTAACTCTAAACGAGCCAAGAGTTATGGCCCTCGGAAGAATCGATTTCCACATGGTGCAACATCTGCGGTGCAAGGTGCAACATCCATCCAAAATGACGAAACAGTGTCGTACGACCTTTAGAAATGGGTGCATGGATTTGAAACGATGCAGTACAGTGGTGCACCACTCTCCAGCGATGGTAAATCATAGACCAGCCACGTGGATCCCGTTTTACAGAAAAAATCCACGTGACGAAAAAACGAAGGGTAAAAAACTTCCTTGACCCGATTGAGGTTCGGATAGGAATTTTTGGGTATGAAACTAACCAGTGACGGCTGAAAGCTGCCATAGCTGTAGAACTCAAAGATACCTTCGTTTTGACTGGTTATGGCTCCCGTAACTCTAACGAGCCAAGAGTTATGGCCCTCCGAAGAATCGATATCCACAGGGTGCAACATCTACGGTGCAAGGTGCAACATCCTGTCTAAAATGACGAAACAGTGCCGTACGACCTTTAGAAATGAGTGCATGGATTTGAAACGGTGCAGTACCAGTGTTCACCACTCTCCAGCGATGGTAAATCATTGACCAGCCACGGGGATCCCGTTTTTACAGAAAAAATCCACGTGACGAAAAAACGAAGGGTAAAAAACTTCCTTGACCCGATTAAGGTTCGGATAGGTTTTTTTGGGTATGAAACTAACCAGTGACGGCTGAAAGCTTTCATAGCTGTAGAACTCACAGATACCTTCGTTTTGACTAGTTTTGGATCACGTAACTCTAAACGAGCCAAGAGTTATGGCCCTCCGAAGAATCGATATCCACAGGGTGCAACATCTACGGTGCAAGGTGCAACATCCTGTCTAAAATGACGAAACAGTGCCGTACGACCTTTAGAAATGAGTGCACCACTCTCCAGCGATGGTAAATCATAGACCAGCCACGAGGATCCCGTTTTTACAGAAAAAATCCACGTGACGAAAAAACGAAGGGTAAAAAACTTCCATGACCCGATTGAGGTTCGGATAGGATTTTTTGGGTATGAAACTAAGCAGTGACGGCCGAAAGCCGTCATAGCTGTAGAAATCACAGATACCTTCGTTTTGACTGGTTATGGCTCCCGTAACTCTAAACGAGCCAAGAGTTATGGCCCTCGGAAGAATCGATTTCCACATGGTGCAACATCTGCGGTGCAAGGTGCAACATGCATCCAAAATGAAGAAACAGTGTCGTACGATCTTTAGAAATGGGTTCATGGATTTGAAACGATGCAGTACCGTGGTGCACCACTCTCCAGCAATGGTAAATCATAGACCAGCCACGGGGATCCCGTTTTAAAGAAAAAATCCACGTGACGAAAAAACGAAGGGTAAAAAACTTCCTTGACCCGATTGAGGTTCGGATAGGAATTTTTGGGTATGAAACTAACCAGTGACGGCTGAAAGCTGCCATAGCTGTAGAACTCACAGATACCTTCGTTTTTACTGGTTATGGCTCCCGTAACTCTAAACCAGCCAAGAGTTATGGCCCTCCGAAGAATCGATATCCACATAGTGCAACATCTACGGTGCAAGGTGCAACATCCGTCCAAAATGACGAAACAGTGCCGTACGACCTTTAGAAATGAGTGCATGGATTTGAAACATTGCAGTACCATGGTGCACCACTCTCCAGCGATGGTAAATCATAGACCAGCCACGGGGATCCCGTTTTATAGAAAAAATCCAAGTGACGAAAAAACGAATGGTAAAAAACTTCCTTGACCCGATTGAGGTTCGGATAGGATTTTTTGGGTATGAAACTAACCAGTGACGAAAGAAAGCTGTCATAGCTGTAGAACTCACAGATACCTTCGTTTTGACTAGTTATGGCTCCCGTAACTCTAAACGAGGCAAGAGTTATGGCCCTCCGAATAATCGATATCCATAGGGTGCAACATCTACTGTGCAAGGTGCAACATCCGTCCAAAATGACGAAACCGTGTCGTACGACCTTTAGAAATGGGTGCATGGATTTGAAACGGTGCAGTACCAAGGTGCACCACTCTCCAGTGATGGTAAATCATTGACCAGCCACGGGGATCCCATTTTTACAGACAAAATCCACGTGACCAAAAAACGAAGGGTAAAAAACTTCCATGACCCGATTGAGGTTCGGATAGGATTTTTTGGGTATGAAACTAACCAGTGACGGCTGAAAGCTTTCATAGCTGTAGAACTCACAGATACCTTCGTTTTGACTAGTTATGGCTCCCGTAACTCTAAACGAGCCAAGAGTTATGGCCCTCCGAAGAATCGATATCCACAGGGTGCAACATCTACGGTGCAAGGTGCAACATCCGTCCAAAATGACGAAACAGTGCCATACGTCCTTTAAAAATGAGTGCATGGATTTGAAACATTGCAGTAACATGGTGCACCACTCTCCAGCGATAGTAAATCATAGACCAGCCACGAGGATCCCGTTTTACAGAAAAATTCCACGTGACGAAAAAACGAAGGGTAAAAAACTTCCTCGACCCGATTGAGGTTCGCATAGGATTTTTTGGGTATGAAACTAACCAGTGACGGAAGAAAGCCATCAAAGCTGTAGAAATCACAGATTCCTTCGTTTTGACTGGTTATGACTCCCGTAACTCTAAACGAGCCAAGAGTTATGGCCCTCGGAAGAATCGATTTCCACAGGGTGCAACATCAGCGGTGCAAGGTGCAACATCCGTCCAAAATGACGAAACAGTGTCGTACAACCTTTAGAAATGAGTGCATGGATTTGAAACAATGCAGTACCATGGTACGCCACTCTCCAGCGATAATAAATCATTAACCAGCCATGGGGATCCCGTTTTTACAGAAAAAATCCACGTGACGAAAAAACGAAGGGTAAAAAACTTCCATGACACGATTGAGGTTCGGATAGGATTTTTTGGGTATGAAACTAACCAGTGACGGCTGAAAGCTATCATAGCTGTAGAACACACAGATACCTTCGTTTGACTGGTAATGGCTCCCGTAACTCTAAACGAGCCAAGAGTTATGGCCCTACGAATAATCGATATCCATAGGGTGCAACATCTACGGTGCAAGGTGCAACATCCGTCCAAAATGACGAAACAGTGTCGTACGACCTTTAGAAATGAGTGCATGGATTTGAAACATTGCAGTACCATGGTGCACCACTCTCCAGCGATGGTAAATCATAGACCAGCCACGGGGATCCCGTTTTACAGAAAAAATCCACGTGACGAAAAAACAAAGGGTAAAAAACTTCCATGACCCAATTGAGGTTCGGATAGGATTTTTTGGGTATGAAACTAACCAGTGACGGCTGAAAGCTGTCATACCTGTAGAACTCACAGATACCTTCGTTTTGACTGGTTATGGCTCCCGTAACTCTAAACGAGCCAAGCTTATGGCCCTCGGAAGAATCGATTTCCACAGGGTGCAACATCTGCGGTGCAAGGTGCAACATCCATCCAAAATGACGAAACAGTGTCGTACGACCTTTAGAAATGGGTGCATGGATTTGAAACGATGGAGTACCATGGTGCACCACTCTCCAGCGATGGTAAATCATAGACCAGCCACGGGGATCCCGTTTTACAGAAAAAATCCACGTGACGAAAAAACGAAGGGTAAAAAACTTCCTTGACCCAATTGAGGTTCGGATAGGAATTTTTGGGTATGAAACTAACCAGTGACGGCTGAAAGCTGCCATAGCTGTAGAACTCAAAGATACCTTCGTTTTGACTGGTTATGGCTCCCGTAACTCTAACGAACCAAGAGTTATGGCCCTCCGAAGAATCGATATCCACAGGGTGCAACATCTACGGTGCAAGGTGAAACATCCTGTCTAAAATGACGAAACAGTGCCGTACGACCTTTAGAAATGAGTGCATGGATTTGAAACATTGCAGTACCATGGTGCACCACTCTCCAGCGATGGTAAATCATAGACCAGCCACAAGGATCCCGTTTTACAGAAAAAATCCATGTGACGAAAAAACGAAGGGTAAAAAACTTCCTTGACCCGATTGAGGTTCAGATAGGATTTTTTGGGTATGAAACTAACTAGTGAAGGCTGAAAGCTGTCATAGCTGTAGAACTCACAGATACCTTCGTTTTGACTAGTTATGGCTCCCGTAACTCTAACGAGCCAAGAGTTATGGCCCTCCGAAGAATCGATATCCACAGGGTGCAACATCTACGGTGCAAGGTGCAACATCCTGTCTAAAATGACGAAACAGTGCCATACGACCTTTAGAAATGAGTGCATGGATTTGAAACGGTGCAGTACCAGTGTTCACCACTCTCCAGCGATGGTAAATCATTGACCAGCCACGGGGATCCCGTTTTTACAGAAAAAATCCACGTGACGAAAAAACGAAGGGTAAAAAACTTCCATGACCCGATTGAGGTTCGGATAGGATTTTTTGGGTATGAAACTAAGGAGTGACGGCTGAAAGCCGTCATAGCTGTAGAAATCACAAATACCTTCGTTTTGACTGGTTATGGCTCCCGTAACTCTAAACGAGCCAAGAGTTATGGCCCTCGGAAGAATCGATTTCCACATGGTGCAACATCTGCGGTGCAAGGTGCAACATCCATCCAAAATGACGAAACAGTGTCGTACGACCTTTAGAAATGGGTGCATGGAGTTGAATCGATGCAGTACCGTGGTGCACCACTCACCAGCGATGGTAAATCATAGACCAGCCACGGGGATCCCGTTTTACAGAAAAAATCCACGTGACGAAAAAACGAAGGGTAAAAAACTTCCTTGACCCGATTGAGGTTCGGATAGGAATTTTTGGGTATGAAACTAACCATTGACGGCTGAAAGCTGCCATAGCTGTAGAACACAAAGATACCTTCGTTTTGACAAGTTATGGCTCCCGTAAATCTAACGAGCCAAGAGTTATGGCCCTCCGAAGAATCGATATCCACAGGGTGCAACATCTACGGTGCGAGGTGCAACATCCTGTCTAAAATGACGAAACAGTGCCGTACGACCTTTAGAAATGAGTGCATGGATTTGAAACATTGCAGTACCATGGTGCACCACTCTCTAGCGATGGTAAATCATAAACTAGCCACGATGATCCCGTTTTACAGAAAAAATCCACGTGGTGAAAAAACGAAGGGCAAAAAACTTCCTTGACCCATTGAGGTTCGGATAGGATTTTTTGGGTATGTAACTAACCAGTGATAGAAGAAAGCTGTCATAGCTGTAGAACCCACAGATACCTTCGTTTTGACTTGTTATGGCTCCCGTAACACTAAACGAGCCAAGAGTTATGGCCCTCCGATTAATCGATATCCACAGGGTGCAACATCTACGGTGCAAGGTGCAACATCCGTCCAAAATGACGAAACCGGGCCGTACGACCTTTAGAAATGGGTGCATGGATTTGAAACGGTGCAGTACCATGGTGCACCACTCTCCAGTGATGGTAAATCATAGACCAGCCACGGGGATCCCGTTTTACAGGAAAAATCCACGTGACGAAAAAACAAAGGGTAAAAAACTTCCATGACCCGATTGAGGTTCGGATAGGATTTTTTGGGTATGAAACTAACCAGTGACGGCTGAAAGCAGTCATTGTTGTAGAACTCACAGATACCTTCGTTTTGACTGTTTATGGCTCCCGTAACTCTAAACGAGCCAAGAGTTATGGCCCTCCGAAGAATCGATATCCACAGGGTGCAACATCTACGGTGCAAGGTGCAACATCCGTCCAAAATAACGAAACAGTGCCGTACGACCTTTGGAAATGATTGCATGGATTTGAAACATTGCAGCACCATGGTGCACCACTATCTAGCGATGGTAAATCATAGACCATTGGGTATGAAACTAACCAGTGACAGCTTAAAGTTGCCATAGCTGTAGAACTCACAGATACCTTCGTTTTGACTGGTTATGGCTCCCGTAACTCTAAACGAGCCAAGAGTTATGGCCCTCCGAAGAATCGATACCCACAGGGTGCAACATCTACGGTGCAAGGTGCAACATCCTGTCTAAAATGATGAAACAGTGCCGTACGATCTTTAGAAATTGGTGCATGGATTTGAAACGGTGCAGTACCATGGTGCACCACTCTCTAGCGATGGTAAATCATTGACCAGCCACGGGGATCCCGTTTTTACAGAAAAAATCCACGTGACGAAAAAACGAAGGGTAAAAAACTTCCATGACCCGATTGAGGTTCGGATAGGATTTTTTGGGTATGAAATTAAGCAGTGACGGCTGAAAGCCGTCATAGCTGTAGAAATCACAGATACCTTCGTTTTGACTGGTTATGGCTCCCGTAACTCTAAACGAGCCAAGAGTTATGGCCCTCGGAAGAATCGATTTCCACATGGTGCAACATCTGCGGTGCAAGGTGCAACATCCATCCAAAATGACGAAACAGTGTCGTACGACCTTCAGAAATGGGTGCATGGATTTGAAACGAAGCAGTACCGTGGTGCACCACTCTCTAGAGATGGTAAATCATAGACCAGCCACGGGGATCCCGTTTTACAGAAAAAATCCACGTGACGAAAAAACGAAGGGTAAAAAACTTCCTTGACCCGACTGAGGTTCGGATAGGAATTTTTGGGTATGAAACTAACCAGTGACGGCTGAAAGCTGCCATAGCTGTAGAACTCACAGATACCTTCGTTTTGACTGGTTATGGCTCCCGTATCTCTATACGAGCCAAGAGTTATGGCCCTCCGAAGAATCGATATCCACAGGGTGCAACATCTACGGTGCAAGGTGCAACATCCGTCCAAAATGACGAAACGGTGACGTACGACCTTTAGAAATGAGTGCATGGATTTGAAACATTGCAGTACCATGGTGCACCACTCTCTAGCGATGGTAAATCATAGACCAGCCACGGGGATCCCGTTTTACAGAAAAAATCCAAGTGACGAAAAAACGAATGGTAAAAAACTTCCTTGACCCGATTGAGGTTCGGATAGGATTTTTTGGGTATGAAACTAACCAGTGACGGAAGAAAGCTGTCATAGCTGTAGAACTCACAGATACCTTCGTTTTGACTGGTTATGGCTCCCATAACTCTAAACGAGCCAAGAGTTATGGCCCTCCGAATAATCGATATCCATAGGGTGCAACATCTACTGTGCAAGGTGCAACATCCGTCCGAAATGACGAAACCGTGCCGTACGACCTTTAGAAATGGGTGCATGGATTTGGAACGGTGCAGTACCAAGGTGCACCACTCTCCAGCGGTGGTAAATCATTGACCAGCCACGGGGATCCCATTTTTACAGAAAAAATCCACGTGACGAAAAAACGAAGGGTAAAAAACTTCCATGACCCGATTGAGGTTCGGATAGGATTTTTTGGGTATAAAACTAAGCAGTGACGGCTGAAAGCCATCATAGCTGTAGAAATCACAGATACCTTAGTTTTGACTGGTTATGGCTCCCGTAACTCTAAACGAGCCAAGAGTTATGGCCCTCGGAAGAATCGATTTCCATATGGTGCGACATCTGCGGTGCAAGGTGCAACATCCATCCAAAATGACGAAACAGTGTCGTACGTCCTTTAGAAATGGGTGCATGGATTTGAAACGTTGCAGTACCGTGGTGCACCACTCTCCAGCGATGGTAAATCATAGACCAGCTACGGGGATCCCGTTTTACAGAAAAAATCCACGTGACGAAAAAACGAAGGGTAAAAAACTTCCTTGACCCGATTGAGGTTCGGATAGGAATTTTTGGGTATGAAACTAACCAGTGACGGCTGAAAGCTGCCATAGCTGTAGAACTCACAGATACCTTCGTTTTGACTGGTTATGGCTCCCGTAACTCTAAACGAGCCAAGAGTTATGGCCCTTCGAAGAATCAATATCCACAGGGTGCAACATCTACGGTGCAAGGTGCAACATCCGTCCAAAATGACGAAACAGTGCCGTACGACCTTTAGAAATGAGTGCATGGATTTGAAACATTGCAGTACCATGGTGCACCACTCTCCAGCGATGTTAAATCATAGACCAGCCACGGGGATCCCGTTTTACAGAAAAAATCCACGTGACGAAAAAACGAAGGGTAAAAAACTTCCATGACCCGATTGAGGTTCGGATAGGATTTTTGGGTATGAAAATAATCAGTGACGGTTGAAAGCTGTCATAGCTGTAGAACTCACCGATACCTTCGTTTTGACTGGTTATGGCTCCCGTAAGTCTAAACGAGCCAAGAGTTATGGCCCTCCGAAGAATCGATATCCACAGGGTGCAACATCTACGGTGCAAGGTGCAACATCCGTCCAAAATGACGAAACAGTGCCGTACGACCTTTAGAAATGAGTGCATGGATTTGAAACATTGCAGTAACGTGGTGCACCACTCTCCAGCGATGGTAAATCATAGACCAGCCACGGGGATATCGTTTTACAGAAAAATCCACGTGACGAAAAAACGAAGGGTAAAAAACTTTCTTGACCCGATTGAGGTTCGGATAGGATTTTTTGGGTATGAAACTAACCAGTGACGGAAGAAAGATGTCATAGCTGTAGAACTCACAGATTCCTTCATTTTGACTGGTTATGGCTCCCGTAACTCTAAACGATCCAAGAGTTATGGCCCTCCGAATAATCGATATCCACAGGGTGCAACATCTACGGTGCAAGGTGCAACATCCGTCCAAAATGACGAAACCGTGCCGTACGACCTTTAGAAATGGGTGCATGGATTTGAAACGGTGCAGTACCATGGTGAACCACTCTCCAGCGATGGTAAATCATTGACCAGCCACGGGGATCCCGATTTTACAGAAAAAATCCACGTGACGAAAAAACGAAGGGTAAAAAACTTCCTTGACCCGATTGAGGTTCGGATAGGAATTTTTGGGTATGAAACTAACCAGTGACGGCTGAAAGCTGCCATAGCTGTAGAACTCACAGGTACCTTCGTTTTGACTGGTTATGGCTCCCGTAACTCTAAACGAGCCAAGAGTTATGGCCCTCCGAAGAATCGATATCCACAGCGTGCAACATCTATGGTGCAAGGTGCAACATCCGTCCAAAATGACGAAGCATTGCCGTACGACCTTTAGAAATGAGTGCATGGATATGAAACAATGCAGTACCATGGTGCACCACTCTCCAGCAATTTTATATCATAGACCAGCCACGGGGATCCCGTATTACAGAAAAAATCCACGTGACGAAAAAACGAAGGGTAAAAAACTTCCTTGACCCGATTGAGGTTCGGATAGGATTTTTTGGGTATGAAACTAACCAGTGACGGCTAAAAGCCGTCATAGCTGTAGAACTCACAGATACCTTCATTTTCACTGGTTATGGCTCCCGTAACTCTAAACGAGCCAAGAGTTATGGCCCTCGGAAGAATCGATTTCCACAGGGTGCAACATCTGCGGTGCAAGGTGCAACATCCGTCCAAAATGATGAAACAGTGTCGTACGACCTTTAGAAATAAGTGCATGGATTTGAAACATTGCAGTACCGTGGTACACCACTCTCCAACGATGGTAAATCATTGACCAGCCATGGAGATCCCGTTTTTACAGAAAAAATCCACGTGACGAAAAAACGAAGGGTAAAAAACTTCCATGACCCGATTGATGTTCGGATAGGATTTTTTGGGTATGAAACTAACTAGTGACGGCTGAAAGCTGTCATAGCTGTAGAACACAGATATACCTTCGTTTGACTGGTAATGGCTCCCGTAACTCTAAACGAGCCAAGAGTTATGGCCCTCCGAATAATCGATATCCACAGGGTGCAACATCTACGGTGCAAGGTGCAACATCCGTCCAAAATGACGAAACCGTGCCGTACGACCTTTAGAAATGGGTGCACGGATTTGAAACGGTGCAGTACCATGGTGAACCACTCTCCAGCGATGGTAAATCATTGACCAGCCTCGGGGATCCCGTTTTTACAGAAAAAATCCACGTGACGAAAAAACGAAGGGTAAAAAACTTTCATGACCCGATTGACGTTCGTATAGGATTTTTTGGGTATGAAACTAACCAGTGATGGCTAAAAGCCATCATAGCTGTAGAAATCACAGATACCTTCGTTTTGACTGGTTATGGCTCCCGTAACTCTAAACGAGCCAAGAGTTATGGCCCTCGGAAGAATCGATTTCCACAAGGTGCAACATCTGCGGTGCAAGGTGCAACATCCGTCCAAAATGACGAAACAGTGTCGTACGACCTTTAGAAATGGGTGCATGGATTTGAAACGATGCAGTACCATGGTGCACCACTCTCCAGCGATGGTAAATCATAGACCAGCCACGGGGATCCCGTTTTACAGAAAAAATCCACGTGACTAAAAAACGAAGGGTAAAAAACTTCCTTGACCCGATTGAGGTTCGGATAGGAATTTTTAGGTATGAAACTAACCAGTGACGGCTGAAAGCCGTCATAGCTGTAGAAATCACATATACCTTCGTTTTGACTGGTTATGACTCCCGTAACTCTAAACGAGCCAAGAGTTATGGCCCTCGGAAGAATCGATTTCCACAGGGTGCAACATCTGCGGTGCAAGGTGCAACATCCGTCCAAAATGACGAAACAGTGTCGTACGACCTTTAGAAATGGGTGCATGGATTTGAAACGATGCAGTACCATGGTGCACCACTCTCCAGCGATGGAAAATCATAGACCAGCCACGGGGATCCCGTTTTACAGAAAAAATCCAAGTGACGAAAAAACGAAGGGTAAAAAACTTCCTTGACCCGATTGAGGTTCGGATAGGAATTTTTGGGTATGAAACTAACCAGTGACGGCTGAAAGCTGCCATAGCTGTAGAACTCACAGATACCTTTGTTTTGACTGGTTATGGCTCCCGTAACTCTAAACGAGCCAAGAGTTATGGCCCTCCGAAGAATCGATATCCACAGCGTGCAACATCTACGGTGCAAGGTGCAACATCCGTCCAAAATGACGAAACAGTGCCGCACGACCTTTAGAAATGAGTGCATGGATTTGAAACATTACAGTACCATGGTGCACCACTCTCCAGCGATTTTATATCATAGAGCAGCCACGGGGATCCCGTTTTACAGAAAAAATCCACGTGACGAAAAAACGAAGGGTAAAAAACTTCCTTGACCCGATTGAGGTTCGGATAGGATTTTTTGGGTATGAAACTAACCAGTGACGGTTAAAAGCCGTCATAGCTGTAGAACTCACAGATACCTTCATTTTGACTAGTTATGGCTCCCGTAACTCTAAACGAGCCAAGAGTTATGGCCCTCGGAAGAATCGATTTCCACAGGGTGCAACATCTGCGGTGCAAGGTGCAACATCCGTCCAAAATGATGAAACAGTGTCGTACGACCTTTAGAAATGAGTGCATGGATTTGAAACATTGCAGTAACATGGTACACCACTCTCCAACGATGGTAAATCATTGACCAGCCATGAGGAGCCCGTTTTTACAGAAAAAATCCACGTGACGAAAAAGCGAAGGGTAAAAAACTTCCATGACCCGATTGAGGTTCGGATAGGATTTTTTGGGTATGAAACTAATCAGTGACGGCTGAAAGCTGTCATAGCTGTAGAACACATAGATACCTTCGTTTGACTGGTAATGGCTCCAGTAACTCTAAACGAGCCAAGAGTTATGGCTCTCCGAATAATCGATATCCACAGGGTGCAACATCTATGGTGCAAGGTGCAACATCCGTCCAAAATGACGAAACGGTGCCGTACAACCTTAAGAAATAGGTGCATGGATTTGAAACGGTGCAGTACCATGGTGAACCACTCTCCAGTGATGGTAAATCATTGACCAGCAACGGGGATCCCGTTTTTACAGAAAAAATCCACGTGACGAAAAAACGAAGGGTAAAAAACTTTCATGACCCGATTGACGTTCGGATAGGATTTTTTGGGTATGAAACTAACCAGTGATGGCTGAAAGCCATCATAGCTGTAGAAATCACAGATACCTTCGTTTTGACAGGTTATGGCTCCCGTAACTCTAAACGAGCCAAGAGTTATGGCCCTCGGAAGAATCGATTTCCACAGGGTGCAACATCTGCGGTGCAAGGTGCAACATCCGTCCAAAATGACGAAACAGTGTCGTACGACCTTTAGAAATGGGTGCATGGATTTGAAACGATGCAGTACCATGGTGCACCACTCTTCAGCGATGGTAAATCATAGACCAGCCACGGGGATCCCGTTTTACAGGAAAAATCCACGTGACTAAAAAACGAAGGGTAAAAAACTTCCTTGACCCGATTGAGGTTCGGATAGGAATTTTTGGGTATGAAACTAACCAGTGACGGCTGAAAGACGTCATAGCTATAGAAATCACGCATACCTTCATTTTGACTAGTTATGACTCCCGTAACTCTAAACGAGCCAAGAGTTATGGCCCTCGGAAGAATCGATTTCCATAGGGTGCAACATCTGCGGTGCAAGGTGCAACATCCGTCCAAAATGACGAAACAGTGTCGTACGACCTTTAGAAATGGGTGCATGGATTTGAAACGATGCAGTACCGTGGTGCACCACTCTCCAGCGATGGTAAATCATAGACCAGCCACGGGGATCCCGTTTTACAGAAAAAATCCATGTGACGAAAAAACGAAGGGTTAAAAACTTCCTTGACCCGATTGAGGTTCGGATAGGAATTTTTGGGTATGAAACTAACCAGTGACGGCTGAAAGCTGCCATAGCTGTAGAACTCACAGATACCTTCGTTTTGACTGGTTATGGCTCCCGTAACTCTAAACGAGCCAAGAGTTATGGCCCTCCGAAGAATCGATATCCACAGCGTGCAACATCTACGGTGCAAGGTGCAACATCCGTCCAAAATGACGAAACAGTGCCGTACGACCTTTAGAAATGAGTGCATGGATTTGAAACATTTCAGTACCATGGTGCACCACTCTCCAGCGATTTTATATCATAGACCAGCCACGGGGATCCCGTTTTACAGAAAAAATCCACGTGACGAAAAAACGAAGGGTAAAAAACTTCCTTGACCCGATTGAGGTTCGGATAGGATTTTTTGGGTATGAAACTAACCAGTGACGGCTAAAAGCCGTCATAGCTGTAGAACTCACAGATACCTTCATTTTGACTGGTTATGGCTCCCGTAACTCTAAACGAGCCAAGAGTTATGGCCCTCGGAAGAATCGATTTCCACAGGGTGCAACATCTGCGGTGCAAGGTGCAACATCCGTCCAAAATGATGAAACAGTGTCGTACGACCTTTAGAAATGAGTGCATGGATTTGAAACATTGCAGTGCCATGGTACACCACTCTCCAACGATGGTAAATCATTGACCAGCCATGAGGAGCCCGTTTTTACAGAAAAAATACACGTGACGAAAAAGAAAAGGGTAAAAAACTTCCATGACCCGATTGAGGTTCGAATAGGATTTTTTGGGTACGAAACTAACCAGTGACGGCTGAAAGCTGTCATAGCTGTAGAACACATAGATACCTTCGTTTGACTGGTAATAGCTCCCGTAACTCTAAACGAGCCAAGAGTTATGGCCCTCCGAATAATCGATATCCACAGGGTGCAACATCTAGACTGGTTATGGCTCCCGTAACTCTAAACGAGCCAAGAGTTATGGCCCTCGGAAGAATCGATTTCCACAGGGTGCAACATCTGCGGTGCAAGGTGCAACATCCGTCCAAAATGACGAAACAGTGCATGGATTTGAAACATTGCAGTACCATGGTGCACCACTCTCCAGCGATGGTAAATCATAGACCAGCCATGGGGATGCCGTTTTACAGAAAAAATCCACGTGACGAAAAAACGAAGGGTAAAAAACTTCCTTGACCCGATTGAGGTTCGGATAGGATTTTTTGGGTATGTAACTAACCAGTGACAGAAGAAAGCTGTCATAGCTGTAGAACTCACAGATACCTTCGTTTTGACTGGTTATGGCTCCCGTAACTCTAAACGAGCCAAGAGTTATGGCCCTCCGAATAATCGATATCCATAGGGTGCAACATCTACGGTGCAAGGTGCAACATCCGTCCAAAATGACGAAACAGTGTCGTACGACCTTTAGAAATGGGTGCATGTATTTGAAACGGTGCAGTACCATGGTGTACCACTCTCCAGCGATGGTAAATCATAGACCAACCACGGGGATCCCGTTTTACAGAAAAAATCCACGTGACGAAAAAATGAAGGGTAAAAAACTTCCATGACACGATTGAGGTTCGGATAGGATTTTTTGGGTATGAAACTAACCAATGACGGCTGAAAGCAGTCATAGCTGTAGAACTCACAGATACCTTCGTTTTGACTATTTATGGCTCCCTTAACTCTAAACGAGCCAAGAGTTATGGCCCTCCGAAGAATCGATATCCACAGGGTGCAACATCTACGGTGGAAGGTGCAACATCCGTCCAAAATGACGAAACAGTGCCGTACGACCTTTAGAAATGAGTGCATGGATTTGAAACATTGCAGTACCAGGTGCACCACTCTCTAGCGATGGTAAATCATAGACCAGCCACGGGGATCCCGTTTTACAGAAAAAATCCACGTGACGAAAAAACGAAGGGTAAAAAACATCCATGACCCGATTGAGGTTCGGATAGGATTTTTGGGTATGAAACTAACCAGTGACGGCTGAAAGCTGTCATAGCTGTAGAACTCACAGATACCTTCGTTTTGACTGGTTTTGGCTCCCGTAACTCCAAACGAGCCAAGAGTTATGGACCTCCGAAGAATGGATATCCACAGGGTGCAACATCTACGGTGCAAGGTGCAACATCCGTCCAAAATGACGAAACAGTGCCGTACGACCTTTAGAAATGAGTGCATGGATTTGAAACATTGCAGTACCATGGTGTACCACTCTCCAGCGATGGTAAATCATAGACCATCCACGGGGATCCCGTTTTACAGAAAAAATCCACGTGACGAAAAAACGAAGGGTAAAAAACTTACTTGACCCGATTGAGGTTCGGATAGGTTTTTTGGGTATGAAACTAACCAGTAACGGCTGAAAGCGACCATAGCTGTAGAACTCACAGATACCTTCGTTTTTACTGGTTATGGCTCCCGTAACTCTAAACGAGCCAAGAGTTATGGCCCTTCGAAGAATCGATATCCACAGTGTGCTACATCTACGGTGCAAGGTGCAACATCCGTCCAAAATGACGAAACAGTGTCGTACGACCTTTAGAAATGAGTGCATGGATTTAAAACATTGCAGTACCATGGTGCACCACTCTCCAGCGATGGTAAATCATAGACCAGCCACGGCGATCCCGTTTTACAGAAAAAATCCACGTGTCGAAAAACGAATGGTAAAAAACTTCCTTGACCCGATTGAGGTTCGGATAGGATTTTTTGGGTATGAAACTAACCAGTGACGGATGAAAGCTGTCATAGCTTTAGAACTCACAGATACCTTCGTTTTTACTGGTTATGGCTCCCGTAACTCTAAACGAGCCAAGAGTTATGACCCTCCGAATAATCGATATCCACAGGGTGTAACATCTACGTTGCAAGGTGCAACATCCGTCCAAAATGACGAAACCGTGCCGTACGACCTTTAGAAATGGGTGCATGGATTTGAAACGGTGTAGTACCATGGTGCACCACTCTCCAGCGATGGTAAATCATTGACCAGCCACGAGGATCCCGTTTTTACAGAAAAAATCCACGTGACGAAAAAACGAAGGGTAAAAAACTTCCATGACTCGATTGAGGTTCGGATAGGATTTTTTGGGTATGAAACTAACCAGTGACGGCTGAAAGCGGTCATGGCTGTAGAACTCACAGATACCTTCGTTTTGACTGGTTATGGCTCCCGTAACACTAAACGAGCCAAGAGTTATGGCCCTCGGAAGAATCGATTTCCACAGGGTGCAACATCTGCGGTGCAAGGTGCAACATCCGTCCAAAGTGACGAAACCGTGCCGTACGACCTTTAGAAATGGTTGCACGGATTTGAAACGGTGCAGTACCATGGTGGACCACTCTCCAGCGAAGGTAAATCATAGACCATCCACGGGATCCCGTTTTACAGAAAAAATCCACGTGACGAAAAAACGAAGGGTAAAAAACTTCTTTGACCCGATTGAGGTTCGGATAGGATTTTTTGGGTATGAAACTAACTAGTGACGGCTGAAAGCCATCATAGCTGTAGAAATCACAGATACCTTCGTTTTGACTGGTTATGGCTCCCGTAACTCTAAACGAGCCAAGAGTTATGGCCCTCCGAAGAATCGATATCCACAGGGTGCAACATCTGCGGTACAAGGTGCAACATCCGTCCAAAATGACGAAACCGTGTCGTACGACCTTTAGAAATGGTTGCACGGATTTGAAACGGTGCAGTACCATGGTGCACCACTCTCCAGCGAAGGTAAATCATAGACCAGCCGCGGGGATCCCGTTTTTACAGAAAAAATCCACGTGACAAAAAAACGAAGGGTAAAATACATCCATGACCCGATTGAGGTTCGGATAGGATTTTTTGGGTATGAAACTAACCAGTGACGGCTAAAAGCCGTCATAGCTGTAGAACTCACAGATACCTTCGTTTTGACTGGTTATGGCTCCCGTAACTCTAAACGAGCCAAGAGTTATGGCCCTCCGAATAATCGATATCCACAGGGTGCAACATCTATGGTGCAAGGTGCAACATCCGTCCAAAATGACGAAACAGTGTCGTACGACCTTTAGAAATGGGTGC
Source organism: Allium cepa (assembly GCA_030765085.1). NCBI lineage: Eukaryota > Viridiplantae > Streptophyta > Magnoliopsida > Asparagales > Amaryllidaceae > Allium > Allium cepa. The sequence continues at coordinate 25,494,654 of CM060943.1, read as the reverse complement.
ATGGATTTGAAACGATGCAGTACCATGGTGCACCACTCTCCAGCGATGGTAAATCATAGACCAGCCACGGGGATCCCGTTTTACAGAAAAAATCCACGTGACGAAAAAACGAAGGGTAAAAAACTTCCTTGACCCGATTGAGGTTCGGATAAGAATTTTTGGGTATGAAACTAAACAGTGACGGCTGAAAGCTGCCATAGCTGTAGAACTCACAGATACCTTCGTTTTGACTGGTTATGGCTCCCGTAACTCTAAACGAGCCAATAGTTATGGCCCTCCGAAGAATCGATATCCACAGTGTGCAACATCTACGGTGCAAGGTGCAACATCCGTCCAAAATGACGAAACAATGCCGTACGACCTTTAGAAATGAGAGCATGGATTCGAAACATTGCAGTACCATGGTGCACAACTCTCCAGCGATGGTAAATCATAGACCAGCCACGGGGATCCCGTTTTACTGAAAAAATCCACGTGACGAAAAAACGAAGGGAAAAAAACTTCCTTGACCCGATTGAGGTTCGGATAGGAATTTTTGGGTATGAAACTAAACAGTGACGGCAGAAAGCTGCCATAGCTGTAGAACTCACAGATACCTTCGTTTTGACTGGTTACGGCTCCCGTAACTCTAAACGAGCCAAGAGTTATGGCCCTCCGAAGAATCGATATCCACAGTGTGCAACATCTACGGTGCAAGGTGCAACATCCGTCCAAAATGACGAAACAGTGCCGTACGACCTTTAGAAATGGGTGCATGGATTTGAAATGGTACAGTACCATGGTGCACCACTCTCCAACGATGGTAAATCATAGACCAGCCACGGGGATCCCGTTTTACAGAAAAAATCCACGTGACGAAAAAACGAAGGGTAAAAAACTTCCTTGACCCGATTGAGGTTCGGATAGGAATTTTTGGGTATGAAACTAACCAGTGACGGCTGAAAGCTGCCATAGCTGTTGAACTCACAGATACCTTCGTTTGACTGATTATGGCTCCCCTAACTCTAAACGAGCCAAGAGTTATGGCCCTCTGAAGAATCGATATCCACAGGGTGCAACATCTACGGTGCAAGGTGCAACATCCGTCCAAAATGACGAAACAGTGCCGTACGTCCTTTAGAAATGAGTGCGTGGATTTGAAACATTGCAGCACAATGGGGTACCACTCTCCAGCGATGGTAAATCGTAGACCAGCCACGGGGATCCCGTTTTACAGAAAAAATCCACGTGACGAAAAAATGAAGGGTAAAAAACTTCCTTGACCCGATTGAGGTCCGGATAGGATTTTTTGGGTATGAAGCTAACCAGTGACGGCTGAAAGCTGTCATAGCTGTAGAACTCACAGATACCTTCGTTTTGACTGGTTATGGCTCCCGTAACTCTAAACGAGCCAAGAGTTATGGCCCTCCGAAGAATCGATATCCACAGGGTGCAACATCTACGGTGCAAGGTGCAACATCCGTCCAAAATGACGAAACCGTGCCGTACGACCTTTAGAAATGGGTGCATGGACTTGAAACTGTGCAGTACCATGGTGAACCACTCTCCAGCGATGGTAACTCATAGACCAGCCACGGGGATCCCGTTTTAGAGAAAAAATCCACGTGACGAAAAAACGAAGGGTAAAAAACTTCCTTGACCCGATTGAGGTTCGGATAGGATTTTTTTGGTATGAAACTAACCAGTGACGGCTGAAAGCTGTCATAGCTGTAGAACTCACAAATACCTTCGTTATGACTGGTTATTGCTCCCGTAACTCTAAACGAGCCAAGAGTTATGGCCCTCCGAATAATCGATATCCACAGGGTGCAACATCTACGGTGCAAGGTGCAACATCCGTCCAAATGACGATACAGTGCCGTACGACCTTTAGAAATGAGTGCATGGATTTGAAACATTGCAGTACCATGGTGCACCACTCTCCAGCGATGGTAAATCATAGACCAGCCGCGGGGATCCCGTTTTACAGAAAAAATCCACGTGACGAAAAAACGAAGGGTAAAAAACTTCCTTGACCCGATTGAGGTTCGGATAGGAATTTTTGGGTATGAAACTAACCAGTGACGGCTGGAAGCTGCCATAGCTGTAGAACTCACAGATACCTTCGTTTTGACTGGTTATGGCTCCCGTAACTCTAAACGAGCCAAGAGTTATGGCCCTCCGAAGAATCGATATCCACAGCGTGCAACATCTACGGTGCTAGGTGCAACATCCGTCCAAAATGACGAAACAGTGTTGTACGACATTTATAAATGGGTGCATGGATTTGAAACGGTGCAGTACCATGGTGCACCACTCTCCAGCGATGGTAAATCATAGACCAGCCACGGGGATCCCGTTTTAAAGAAAAAATCCACGTGATGAAAAAACGAAGGGTAAAAAACTTCCTTGACCCGATTGAGGTTCGGATAGGAATTTTTGGGTATGAAACTAACCAGTGACAGATGAAAGCTGCCATAGCTGTAGAACTCACAGATACCTTCGTTTTGACTAGTTTTGGCTCCCGTAACTCTAAACGAGCCAAGAGTTATGGCCCTCCGAAGAATCGATATCCACAGGGTGCAACATCTACGGTGCAAGGTGCAACATCCGTCCAAAATGACGAAACAGTGTCGTACGACCTTTAGAAATGAGTGCATGGATTTGAAACTTTGCAGTACCATGGTGCACCACTCTCCAGCGATGGTAAATCATAGACCATCCACGGGGATCCCGTTTTACAGAAAAAATCCACGTGACGAAAAACGAAGGGTAAAAAACTTCCTTGACCCGATTGAGGTTAGGATAGGAATTTTTGGGTATGAAACTAACCAGTGACGGCTAAAAGCGACCATAGCTGTAGAACTCACAGATACCTTCTTTTTGACTAGTTATGGCTCCCGTAACTCTAAACGAGCCAAGAGTTATGGCCCTTCGAAGAATCGATATCCACAGTGTGCAACATCTACGGTGCAAGGTGCAACATCCGTCCAAAATGACGAAACAGTGCCGTACGACCTTTAGAAATGAGTGCATGGATTTGAAACATTGCAGTACCATGGTGCACCACTCTCCAGCGATGGTAAATCATAGACCAGCCACGGCGATCCCGTTTTACAGAAAAAATCCACTTGTCGAAAAACGAATGGTAAAAAACTTCCTTGACCCGATTGAGGTTCGGATAGGATTTTTTGGGTATGAAACTAACCAGTGACGGATGAAAGCTATCATAGCTTTAGAACTCACAGATACCTTCGTTTTGACTGGTTATGGCTCCCGTAACTCTAAACGAGCCAAGAGTTATGACCCTCCGAATAATCGATATCCACAGGGTGTAACATCTACGTTGCAAGGTGCAACATCCGTCCAAAATGACGAAACCGTGCTGTACGACCTTTAGAAATGGGTGCATGGATTTGAAACGGTGCAGTACCATGGTGCACCGCTCTCCAGCGATAGTAAATCATTGACCAGCCACGAGGATCCCGTTTTTACAGAAAAAATCCACGTGACGAAAAAACGAAGGGTAAAAAACTTCCATGGCTCAATTGAGGTTCGGATAGGATTTTTGGGTATGAAACTAACCAGTGACGGCTGAAAGCGGTCATGGCTATAGAACTCACAGATACCTTCGTTTTGACTGGTTATGGCTCCTGTAACACTAAACGAGCCAAGAGTTATGGCCCTCGGAAGAATCGATTTCCACAGGGTGCAACATCTGCGGTGCAAGGTGCAACATCCGGCCAAAATTACGAAACCGTGCCGTACGACCTTTAGAAATGGTTGCATGGATTTGAAACGGTGCAGTACCATGGTGGACCACTCTCCAGCGAAGGTAAATCATAGACCAGCCACGGGATCCCGTTTTACAGAAAAAATCCACGTGACGAAAAAACGAAGGGTAAAAAACTTCTTTGACCCGATTGAGGTTCGGATAGGATTTTTTGGGTATGAAACTAACTAGTGACGGCTGAAAGCCATCATAGCTGTAGAAATCACAAATACCTTCGTTTTGACTGGTTATGGCTCCCGTAACCCTAAACGAGCCAAGAGTTATGGCCCTCCGAAGAATCGATATCCACAGGGTGCAACATCTGCGGTACAAGGTGCAACATCCGTCCAAAATGACGAAACCGTGTCATACGACCTTTAGAAATGGTTGCACGGGTTTGAAATGGTGCAGTACCATGGTGCACCACTCTCCAGCGAAGGTAAATCATAGACCAGCCACGGGGATCCCGTTTTTACAGAAAAAATCCACGTGACGAAAAAACGAAGGGTAAAATACATCCATGACCCGATTGAGGTTCGGATAGGATTTTTTGGGTATGAAACTAACCAGTGACGGCTGAAAGCCGTCATAGCTGTAGAACTCACTGATACCTTCGTTTTGACTGGTTATGGCTCCCGTAACTCTAAACGAGCCAAGAGTTATGGCCCTCCGAAGAATCGATATCCACAGGGTGCAACATCTACGGTGCAAGGTGCAACATCCGTCCAAAATGACGAAACAGTGTCGTACAACCTTTAGAAATGGGTGCATGGATTTGAAACGATGCAGTACCATGGTGCACCACTCTCCAGAGATGGTAAATCATAGACCAGCCACGGGGATCCCGTTTTACAGAAAAAATCCACGTGACGAAAAAATGAAGGGTAAAAAACTTCCTTGACCCGATTGAGGTTCGGATAAGAATTTTTGGGTATGAAACTAAACAGTGACGGCTGAAAGCTGCCATAGCTGTAGAACTCACAGATACCTTCGTTTTGACTGGTTATGGCTCCCGTAACTCTAAACGAGCCAAGAGTTATGGCCCTCCGAAGAATCGATATCCACAGTGTGCAACATCTACGGTGCAAGGTGCAACATCCGTCCAAAATGACGAAACAATGCCGTACGACCTTTAGAAATGAGAGCATGGATTTGAAACATTGCAGTACCATGGTGCACAACTCTCCAGCGATGGTAAATCATAGACCAGCCACGGGGATCCCGTTTTACAGAAAAAATCCACGTGACGTAAAAACGAAGGGTAAAAAACTTCCTTGACCCGATTGAGGTTCGGATAGGAATTTTTGGGTATGAAACTAACCAGTGACGGCGGAAAGCTGCCATAGCTGTAGAACTCACAGATACCTTCGTTTTGACTGGTTATGGCTCCCGTAACTCTAAACCAGCCAATAGTTATGGCCCTCCGAAGAATCGATATCCACAGCGTGCAACATCTACGGTGCAAGGTGCAACATCCGTCCAAAATGACGAAACAGTGCCGTACGACCTTTAGAAATGGGTGCATGGATTTGAAACGGTGCAGTACCATGGTGCACCACTCTCCAACGATGGAAAATCATAGACCAGCCACGGGGATCCCGTTTTACAGAAAAAATCCACGTGACGAAAAAACGAAGGGTAAAAAACTTCCTTGACCCGATTGAGGTTCGGATAGGAATTTTTGGGTATGAAACTAACCAGTGACGGCTGAAAGCTTCCATAGCTGTAGAACTCACAGATACCTTCGTTTTGACTAGTTTTGGCTCCCGTAACTCTAAACGAGCCAAGAGTTATGGCCCTCCGAAGAATCGATATCCACAGGGTGCAACATCTACGGTGCAAGGTGCAACATCCGTCCAAAATGACGAAACAGTGTCGTACGACCTTTAGAAATGAGTGCATGGATTTGAAACTTTGCAGTACCATGGTGCACCACTCTCCAGCGATGGTAAATCATAGACCATCCACGGGGATCCCGTTTTACAGAAAAAATCCACGTGACGAAAAACGAAGGGTAAAAAACTTCCTTGACCCGATTGAGGTTAGGATAGGAATTTTTGGGTATGAAACTAACCAGTGACGGCTAAAAGCGACCATAGCTGTAGAACTCACAGATACCTTCTTTTTGACTAGTTATGGCTCCCGTAACTCTAAACGAGCCAAGAGTTATGGCCCTTCGAAGAATCGATATCCACAGTGTGCAACATCTACGGTGCAAGGTGCAACATCCGTCCAAAATGACGAAACAGTGCCGTACGACCTTTAGAAATGAGTGCATGGATTTGAAACATTGCAGTACCATGGTGCACCACTCTCCAGCGATGGTAAATCATAGACCAGCCACGGCGATCCCGTTTTACAGAAAAAATCCACTTGTCGAAAAACGAATGGTAAAAAACTTCCTTGACCCGATTGAGGTTCGGATAGGATTTTTTGGGTATGAAACTAACCAGTGACGGATGAAAGCTGTCATAGCTTTAGAACTCACAGATACCTTCGTTTTGACTGGTTATGGCTCCCGTAACTCTAAACGAGCCAAGAGTTATGACCCTCCGAATAATCGATATCCACAGGGTGTAACATCTACGTTGCAAGGTGCAACATCCGTCCAAAATGACGAAACCGTGCCGTACGACCTTTAGAAATGGGTGCATGGATTTGAAACGGTGCAGTACCATGGTGCACCGCTCTCCAGCGATGGTAAATCATTGACCAGCCACGAGGATCTCGTTTTTACAGAAAAAATCCACGTGACGAAAAAACGAAGGGTAAAAAACTTCCATGACTCAATTGAGGTTCGGATAGGATTTTTTGGGTATGAAACTAACCAGTGACGGCTGAAAGCGGTCATGGCTATAGAACTCACAGATACCTTCGTTTTGACTGGTTATGGCTCCTGTAACACTAAACGAGCCAAGAGTTATGGCCCTCGGAAGAATCGATTTCCACAGGGTGCAACATCTGCGGTGCAAGGTGCAACATCCGGCCAAAATTACGAAACCGTGCCGTACGACCTTTAGAAATGGTTGCATGGATTTGAAACGGTGCAGTACCATGGTGGACCACTCTCCAGCGAAGGTAAATCATAGACCAGCCACGGGATCCCGTTTTACAGAAAAAATCCACGTGACGAAAAAACGAAGGGTAAAAAACTTCTTTGACCCGATTGAGGTTCGGATAGGATTTTTTGGGTATGAAACTAACTAGTGACGGCTGAAAGCCATCATAGCTGTAGAAATCACAAATACCTTCGTTTTGACTGGTTATGGCTCCCGTAACCCTAAACGAGCCAAGAGTTATGGCCCTCCGAAGAATCGATATCCACAGGGTGCAACATCTGCGGTACAAGGTGCAACATCCGTCCAAAATGACGAAACCGTGTCATACGACCTTTAGAAATGGTTGCACGGGTTTGAAATGGTGCAGTACCATGGTGCACCACTCTCCAGCGAAGGTAAATCATAGACCAGCCACGGGGATCCCGTTTTTACAGAAAAAATCCACGTGACGAAAAAACGAAGGGTAAAATACATCCATGACCCGATTGAGGTTCGGATAGGATTTTTTGGGTATGAAACTAACCAGTGACGGCTGAAAGCCGTCATAGCTGTAGAACTCACTGATACCTTCGTTTTGACTGGTTATGGCTCCCGTAACTCTAAACGAGCCAAGAGTTATGGCCCTCCGAAGAATCGATATCCACAGGGTGCAACATCTACGGTGCAAGGTGCAACATCCGTCCAAAATGACGAAACAGTGTCGTACAACCTTTAGAAATGGGTGCATGGATTTGAAACGATGCAGTACCATGGTGCACCACTCTCCAGAGATGGTAAATCATAGACCAGCCACGGGGATCCCGTTTTACAGAAAAAATCCACGTGACGAAAAAACGAAGGGTAAAAAACTTCCTTGACCCGATTGAGGTTCGGATAAGAATTTTTGGGTATGAAACTAAACAGTGACGGCTGAAAGCTGCCATAGCTGTAGAACTCACAGATACCTTCGTTTTGACTGGTTATGGCTCCCGTAACTCTAAACGAGCCAAGAGTTATGGCCCTCCGAAGAATCGATATCCACAGTGTGCAACATCTACGGTGCAAGGTGCAACATCCGTCCAAAATGACGAAACAATGCCGTACGACCTTTAGAAATGAGAGCATGGATTTGAAACATTGCAGTACCATGGTGCACAACTCTCCAGCGATGGTAAATCATAGACCAGCCACGGGGATCCCGTTTTACAGAAAAAATCCACGTGACGAAAAAACGAAGGGTAAAAAACTTCCTTGACCCGATTGAGGTTCGGATAGGAATTTTTGGGTATGAAACTAACCAGTGACGGCGGAAAGATGCCATAGCTGTAGAACTCACAGATACCTTCGTTTTGACTGGTTACGGCCCCCATAACTCTAAACCAGCCAAGAGTTATGGCCCTCCGAAGAATCGATATCCACAGTGTGCAACATCTACGGTGCAAGGTGCAACATCCGTCCAAAATGACGAAACAGTGCCGTACGACCTTTAGAAATGGGTGCATGGATTTGAAATGGTGCAGTACCATGGTGCACCACTCTCCAACGATGGAAAATCATAGACCAGCCACGGGGATCCCGTTTTACAGAAAAAATCCACGTGACGAAAAAACGAAGGGTAAAAAACTTCCTTGACCCGATTGAGGTTCGGATAGGAATTTTTGGGTATGAAACTAACCAGTGACGGCTGAAAGCTTCCATAGTTGTTGAACTCACAGATACCTTCGTTTGACTGATTATGGCTCCCCTAACTCTAAACGAGCCAAGAGTTATGGCCCTCCGAAGAATCGATATCCATAGGGTGCAACATCTACGGTGCAAGGTGCAACATCCGTCCAAAATGACGAAACAGTGCCGTACGTCTTTTAGAAATGAGTGCGTGGATTTGAAACATTGCAGTACCATGGGGTACCACTCTCCAGCGATGGTAAATCGTAGACCAGCCACGGGGATCCCGTTTTACAGAAAAAATCCACGTGACGATAAAATGAAGGGTAAAAAACTTCCTTGACCCGATTGAGGTCCGGATAGGATTTTTTGGGTATGAATCTAACCAATGACGGCTGAAAGCTGGCATAGCTGTAGAACTCACAGATACCTTCGTTTTGACTGGTTATGGCTCCCGTAACTCTAAACGAGCCAAGAGTTATGGCCCTCCGAAGAATCGATATCCACAGGGTGCAACATCTACGGTGCAAGGTGCAACATCCGTCCAAAATGAAAAAACCGTGCCGTACGACCTTTAGAAATGGGTGCATGGATTTGAAACGGTGCAGTACCATGGTGAACCACTCTCCAGCGATGGTAACTCATGGACCAGCCACGGGGACCCCGTTTTACAGAAAAAATCCACGTGACGAAAAAACGAAGGGTAAAAAACTTCCTTGACCCGATTGAGTTCGGATAGGATTTTTTTGGTATGAAACTAACCAGTGACGGCTGAAAGCTGTCATAGCTGTAGAACTCACAGATACCTTCGTTATGACTGGTTATTGCTCCCGTAACTCTAAACGAGCCAAGAGTTATGGCCCTCCGAATAATCGATATCCACAGGGTGCAACATCTACGGTGCAAGGTGCAACATCCGTCCAAAATGACGATACAGTGCCGTACGACCTTTAGAAATGAGTGCATGGATTTGAAACATTGCAGTACCATGGTGCACCACTCTCCAGCGATGGTAAATCATAGACCAGCCACGGGGATCCCGTTTTACAGAAAAAATCCACGTGACGAAAAAACGAAGGGTAAAAAACTTCCTTGACCCGATTGAGGTTCGGATAGGAATTTTTGGGTATGAAACTAACCAGTGACGGCTGAAAGCTGCCATAGCTGTAGAACTCACGGATACCTTCGTTTTGACTGGTTATGGCTCCCGTAACTCTAAACGAGCCAAGAGTTATGGCCCTCCGAAGAATCGATATCCACAGTGTGCAACATCTACGGTGCTAGGTGCAACATCCGTCCAAAATGACGAAACAGTGCCGTACGACCTTTAGAAATGGGTGCATGGATTTGAAATGGTGCAGTACCATGGTGCACCACTCTCCAGCGGTGGTAAATCATAGACCAGCCACGGGGATCCCGTTTTACAGAAAAAATCCACGTGATGAAAAAACGAAGGGTAAAAAACTTCCTTGACCCGATTGAGGTTCGGATAGGAATTTTTGGGTATGAAACTAACCAGTGATGGATGAAAGCTGCCATAGCTGTAGAACTCACAGATACCTTCGTTTGACTGGTTATGGCTCCCCTAACTCTAAACGAGCCAAGAGTTATGGCCCTCCGAAGAATCGATATCCACAGGGTGCAACATCTACGGTGCAAGGTGCAACATCCGTCCAAAATGACGAAACAGTGCCGTACGTCCTTTAGAAATGAGTGCATGGATTTGAAACATTGCAGTACCATGGGGTACCACTCTCCAGCGATGGTAAATCATAGACCAGCCACGGGGATCCCGTTTTACAGAAAAAATCCACGTGACGAAAAAATGAAGGGTAAAAAACTTCCTTGACCCGATTGAGGTTCGGATAGGATTTTTTGGGTATGAAACTAACCAGTGACGGCTGAAAGCGGTCATAGCTGTAGAACTCACAGATACCTTCGTTTTGACTGGTTATGGCTCCCGTAACTCTAAACGAGCCAAGAGTTATGGCCCTCCGAAGAATCGATATCCACAGGGTGCAACATCTACGGTGCAAGGTGCAACATCTGTCCAAAATGACGAAACCGTGCCGTACGACCTTTAGAAATGGGTGCATGGATTTGAAACGGTGCAGTACCATGGTGAACCACTCTCCAGTGATGGTAACTCATAGACCAGCCACGGGGATCCCGTTTTACAGAAAAAATCCACGTGACGAAAAAACGAAGGGTAAAAAACTTCCTTGACCCGATTGAGGTTCGGATAGGATTTTTTTGGTATGAAACTAACCAGTGACGGCTGAAAGCTGTCATAGCTGTAGAACTCACAGATACCTTCGTTATGACTGGTTATAGCTCCCGTAATCTAAACGAGCCAAGAGTTATGGCCCTCCGAATAATCGATATCCACAGGGTGCAACATCTACGGTGCAAGGTGCAACATCCGTCCAAAATGATGAAACAGTGCCGTACGACCTTTAGAAATGAGTGCATGGATTTGAAACATTGCAGTACCATGGTGCACCACTCTCCAGCGATGGTAAATCATAGACCAACCAATGGGATCCCTTTTTACAGAAAAAATCCACGTGACGAAAAAACAAAGGGTAAAAAACTTCCTTGACCCGATTGAGGTTCGGATAGGAATTTTTGGGTATGAAACTAACCAGTGACGGCTGAAAGCTGCCATAACTGTAGAACTCACAGATACCTTCGTTTTGACTGGTTATGGCTCCCGTAACTCTAAACGAGCCAAGAGTTATGGCCCTCCGAAGAATCGAAATCCACTGTGTGCAACATCTACGGTGCAAGGTGCAACATCCGTCCAAAATGACGAAACAGTGTCGTACGACCTTTAGAAATGGGTGCATGGATTTGAAACGGTGCAGTACCATGGTGCACCACTCTCCAGCAATGGTAAATCATAGACCAGCCACGGGGATCCCGTTTTACAGAAAAAATCCACGTGATGAAAAAACGAAGGGTAAAAAAACTTCCTTGACCCGATTGAGGTTCGGATAGGAATTTTTGGGTATGAAACTAACCAGTGACGGCTAAAAGTTGCTATAGCTGTAGAACTCACAGATACCTTCGTTTGACTGGTTATGGCTCCCCTAACTCTAAATGAGCCAAGAGTTATGGCCCTCCGAAGAATCGATATCCACAGGGTGCAACATCTACGGTGCAAGGTGCAACATCCGTCCAAAATGACGAAACAGTGCCGTACGTCCTTTAGAAATGAGTGCATGGATTTGAAACATTGCATTACCATGGGGTACCACTCTCCAGAGATGGTAAATCATAGATCAGCCACGGGGATCCCGTTTTACAGAAAAAATCCACGTGACGAAAAAAAGAAGGGTAAAAAACTTCCTTGACCCGATTGAGGTTTGGATAGGTTTTTTGGGTATGAAACTAACCAGTGACGGCTGAAAGCTGTCATAGCTGTAGAACTCACAGATACCTTCGTTTTGACTGGTTATGGCTCCCGTAACTCTAAACGAGCCAAGAGTTATGGCCCTCTGAAGAATCGATATCCACAGGGTGCAACATCTACGGTGCAAGGTGCAACATCCGTCCAAAATGAAGAAACCGTGCCGTATGACCTTTAGAAATGGGTGCATGGATTTGAAACGGTGCAGTACCATGGTGAAACACTCTCCAACGATGGTAACTCATAGACCAGCCACGGGGATCCCGTTTTACAGAAAAAATCCACGTGACGAAAAAACGAAGGGTATAAAACTTCCTTGACCCGATTGAGGTTCGGATAGGATTATTTGGGTATGAAACTAACCAGTGATGCTGAAAGCTGTCATAGCTGTAGAACTCACAGATACCTTCGTTTTGACTGGTTATGGCTCCCGTAACTCTAAACGAGCCAAGAGTTATGGCCCTCCGAAGAATCGATATCCACAGGGTGCAACATCTACGGTGCAAGGTGCAACATCCGTCCAAAATGACGAAACAGTGCCGTACGACCTTTAGAAATGAGTGCATGGATTTGAAACATTACAGTACCATGGTGCACCACTCTCCAGCGATGGTAAATCATAGACCAGCCATGGGGATCCCGTTTTACAGAAAAAATCCACGTGACGAAAAAACGAAGGGTAAAAAACTTCCTTGACCCGATTGAGGTTCGGATAGGAATTTTTGGGTATGAAACTAACCAGTGACGGCTGAAAGCTGCCATAGCTTAGAACTCACAGATACCTTCGTTTTGACTGGTTATGGCTCCCGTAACTCTAAACGAGCCAAGAGTTATGGCCCTCCGAAGAATCGATATCCACGGGGTGCAACATCTGCGGTGCAAGGTGCAACATCCGTCCAAAATGACGAAACTGTGCCGTACGACCTTTAGAAATGAGTGCATGGATTTGAAACATTGCAGTACCATGGTGCACCACTCTCCAGCGATGGTAAATCATAGACCAGCCACGGGGATCCCGTTTTACAGAAAAAATCCACGTGACGAAAAAACGAAGGGTAAAAAACTTCCTCGTCCCGATTGAGGTTCGGATAGAATTTCTTGGGTATGAAACTAACCAGTGACAGCAGAAAGTGGCAATAGCTGTAGAACTAACAGATACCTTCGTTTTGACTGGTTATGGCTCATGTAACTCTAAAGGAGCCAAGAGTTATGGCCCTCCGAAGAATCGATATCCACAGGGTGCAACATCTACGGTGCAAGGTGCAACATCCGTCCAAAATGACGAAACCGTGCCGTACGACCTTTAGAAATGAGTGCATGGATTTGAAACATTGCAGTACCATGGTGCACCACTCTCCAGCGATGGTAAATCATAGACCAGCCACGGGGATCCCGTTTTACAGAAAAAATCCACGTGACGAAAAAACGAAGGGTAAAAAATTTCCTTGACCCGATTGAGGTTCGGATAGGATTTTTTGGGTATGATGGCTGAAAGCTGTCATAGCTGTAGAACTCACAGATACCTTCGTTTTGACTGGTTATGGCTCCCGTAACTCTAAACGAGCCAAGAGTTATGGCCCTCCGAAGAATCGATATCCACAGGGTGCAACATCTACGGTGCAAGGTGCAACATCCGTCCAAAATGACGAAACAGAGCCGTACGACCTTTAGAAATGAGTGCATGGATTTGAAACATTGCAGTGCCATGGTGCACCACTCTCCAGCGATGGTAAATCATAGACCAGCCACGGCGATCCCGTTTTACAGAAAAAATCCGCGTGGCGAAAAAACGAAGGGTAAAAAACTTCCTTGACCCGATTTAGGTCCGGATAGGAATTTTTGGGTATGAAACTAACCAGTGACGGCTGAAAGCTGCCATAGCCGTAGAACTCACAGATACCTTCATTTTGACTGGTAATGCTCCCGTAATTCTAAACGAGCCAAGAGTTATGGCCCTCCGAAGAATCGGTATCCACAGGGTGCAACATCTACGGTGCAAGGTGCAACATCCGTCCAAAATGTTGAAACAGTGACGTACGTCCTTTAGAAATGAGTGCATGGATTTGAAACATTGCAATACCATGGTGCACCACTCTCCAGCGATGGTAAATCATAGACCAGCCACGGGGTTCCCGTTTTACAGAAAAAATCCACGTGACGAAAAAACGAAGGGTAAAAAACTTCCTTGACCCGATTGAGGTTCGGATAGGATTTTTTGGGTATGAAACTAACCAGTGACGGCTGAAAGCGGTCATAGCTGTAGAACTCACAGATACCTTCGTTTTGACTGGTTATGGCTCCCGTATCTCTAAACGAGCCAAGAGTTATGGCCCTCCGAATAATCGATATCCAATGGGTGCAACATCTACGGTGCAAGGTGCAACATCCGTCCAAAATGACGAAACAGTGCCGTACGACCTTTAGAAATGGGTGCATGGATTTGAAATGGTGCAGTACCATGGTGCACCACTCTCCAGTGATTGTAACTCATAGACCAGCCACGGGGATCCCGTTTTACAGAAAAAATTCATGTGACGAAAAAACGAAGGGTAAAAAACTTCCATGACCCGATTGAGGTTCGGATAGGATTTTTTGGGTATGAAACTAACCAGCGACGGCTGAAAGCCGTCATAGCTGTAGAGCTCACAGATTCCTTCGTTTTGACTGGTTAGGGCTCCCGTAAATCTAAACGAGCCAAGAGTTATGGCCCTCCGAAGAATCGATTTCCACAGGGTGCAACATCTGCGGTGCAAGGTGCAACATCCGTCCAAAATGACGAAACAGTGCCGTACGACCTTTAGAAATGTGTGCATGGATTTGAAACATTGTAGTACCATGGTGCACCACTCTCCAGCGATGGTAAATCATAGACCAGCCACGGGGATCCCGTTTTACAGAAAAAATCCACGTGACGAAAAAACGAAGGGTAAAAAACTTACTTGACCCGATTGAGGTTCGGATAGGATTTTATGGGTATGAAACTAACCATTGACGGCTGAAAGCAGTCACAGTTGTAGAACTCACAGATACCTTCGTTTTGACTGGTTATGGCTCTCGTAACTCTAAAGGAGCCAAGAGTTATGGCCCTCCGAATAATCAATATCCACAGGGTGCAACATCTACGGTGCAAGGTGCAACATCCGTCCAAAATGACGAAACAGTGCCGTACGACCTATAGAAATGAGTGCATGGATTTGAAACATTGCAGTACCATGGTGTACCACTCTCCAGCGATGGTAAATCATAGACCAGCCACGGGGATCCCGTTTTAAAGAAAAAATCAACGTGACGAAAAAACAAAGGGTAAAAAACTACCTTGACCCGATTGAGGTTCGGATAGGATTTTTTGGGTATGAAACTAACCAGTACGGTTGAAAGCCATCATAGCTGTAGAAATCACAGATACCTTCGTTTTGACTGGTTATGGCTCCCGTAGATCTAAACGAGCCAAGAGTTATGGCCCTCCGAATAATCGATATCCATAGGGTGCAACATCTACGGTGCAAGGTGCAACATCCGTCCAAAATGACGAAACCGTGCCGTACGACCTTTAGAAATGGGTGCATGGATTTGAAACGGTGCAGTACCATGGTGCACCACTCTCCAGCGATGGTAAATCATTGACCAGCCACGGGGATCCCGTTTTTACAAAAAAATCCACGTGACGAAAAAACGAAGGGTAAAAAACTTCCATGACCCGATTGAGGTTCGAATAGGATTTTTTGGGTATGAAACTAACCAGTGACGGCTGAAAGCGGTCATAGCTGTAGAACTCACAGATACCTTCGTTTTGACTGGTTATGGCTCCCGTAACTCTAAACGAGCCAAGAGTTATGGCCCTCCGAAGAATCGATATCCACAGGGTGCAACATCTACGGTGCAAGGTGCAACATCCGTCCAAAATGACAAAACAGCGCCGTACGACCTTTAGAAATGAGTGCATGGATTTGAAACATTGTAGTACCATGGTGCACCACTCTCCAGCGATGGTAAATCATAGACCATCCATGGGGATCCCGTTTTACAGAAAAAATCCACGTGACGAAAAAACGAAGGGTAAAAAACTTCCTTGACACGATTGAGGTTCGGATAGGAATTTTTGGGTATGAAACTAACCAGTGACGGCTGAAAGCTGCCGTAGCTGTAGAACTCACAGATACCTTCGTTTTGACTGGTTATGGCTCCCGTAACTCTAAACGAGCCAAGAGTTATGGTCCTCCGTAGAATCGATATCCACAGGGTGCAACATCTACGGTGCAAGGTGCAACATCCGTCCAAAATGACGAAACAGTGCCGTACGACCTTTAGAAATGAGTGCATGGATTTGAAACATTGCAGTACCATGGTGCACCACTCTCTAGCGATGGTAAATCACAGAACAGCCACGGGGATCCCGACAGAAAAAATCCACGTGACGAAAAAACGAAGGGCAAAATACTTCCTTGTCCCGATTGAGGTTCGGATAGGATTTTTTAGGTATGAAACTAACCAGTGACAGCTGAAAGCGGTCATAGCTGTAGAACTCACATATACCTTCGTTTTGACTGGTTATGGCTCCCGTAACTCAAAAGGAGCCAAGAGTTATGGCCCTCCGAAGAATCGATATCCACAGGGTGCAACATCTACGGTGCAAGGTGCAACATCCGTCCAAAATGATGAAACAGTGCCGTACGACCTTTAAAAATGAGTGCATGGATTTGAAACATTGCAGTACCATGATGCACCACTCTCCAGCGAAGGTAAATCGTAGACCAGCCACGGGGATCCCGTTTTACAGAAAAAATCCACGTGACGAAAAAACGAAGGGTAAAAAACTTCCTTGACCCGATTGAGGTTCGGATAGGATTTTTTGGGTATGGAACTAACCAGTGACGGCAGAAAGCCATCATAGCTATAGAACTCACAGGTACCTTCGTTTTGACTGGTTATGGCTCCCGTAACTCTAAACGAGCCAAGAGTTATGGCCCTCCGAAGAATCGATATCCACAGGGTGCAACATCTACGGTGCAAGGTGCAACATCCGTCCAAAATGACGAAACAGTGCCGTACGACCTTTAGAAATGAGTGCATGGATTTGAAATATTGCAGTACCATGGTGCACCACTCCACAGCGATGGTAAATCATAGGCCAGCCGGGGGATCCCGTTTTACAGAAAAAATCCACGTGACGAAAAAACGAAGGGTAAAAAACTTCCGTGACCCGATTGAGGTTCGGATAGGATTTTTTTGGGTATGAAACTTACCAGTGACGGCTGAAAGCTGTCATAGCTGTAGAACTCACAGATAACTTCGTTTTGACTGGTTATGGCTCCCGTAACTCTAAACGAGCCAAGAGTTATGGCCCTCCGAAGAATCGATATCCACAGGGTGCAACATCTACGGCGCAAGGTGCAACATCCGTCCAAAATGACGAAACAGTGCCGTACGACCTTTAGAAATGAGTGCATGGATTTGAAACATTGCAGTACCATGGTGCACCACTCTGCAGCGATGGTAAATCATAGACCAGCCACGGTGACCCCGTTTTACAGAAAAAATCCACGTAACGAAAAAACGAAGGGTAAAAAACTTCCTTGACCCGATTGAGGTTCGGATAGGATTTTTGGGTTTGAAACTAACCAGTGATGGCTGAAAGCTTTCATAGCTGTAGAACTCACAGATACCTTCGTTTTGACTGGTTATGGCTCCCGTAACTCTAAACGAGGCAAGAGTTATGGCCCTCCGAAGAATCGATATCCACAGGGTGCAACATCTACGGTGCAAGGTGCAACATCCGACCAAAATGACGAAACAGTGCCGTAAGACCTTTAGAAACGAGTGCATGGATTTGAAACATTGCATTACCATGGTGCACCACTCTCTTGCGATGGTAAATCATAGACCAGCCACGGGGATCCCGTTTTACAGAAAAAATCCACGTGACGAAAAAACGAAGGGTAAAAAACTTCCTTGACCCGATTGAGGTTCGGATAGGATTTTTTGGGTATGAAACTAACCAGTGACGGCTGAAAGCGGTCATAGTTGTAGAACTCACAGATACCTTCGTTTTGACTGGTTATGGCTCCCGTAACTCTAAACGAGCCAAGAGTTATGGCCCTCCGAAGAATCGATATCCACAGGGTGCAACATCTACGGTGCAAGGTGCAACATCCGTCCAAAATGACGAAACAGAGCCGTACGACCTTTAGAAATGAGTGCATGGATTTGAAACATTGCAGTGCCATGGTGCACCACTCTCCAGCGATGGTAAATCATAGACCAGCCACGGCGATCCCGTTTTACTGAAAAAATCCACGTGACGAAAAAAACGAAGGGTAAAAAACTTCCTTGACCCGATTGAGGTTCGGATAGGATTTTTTGGGTATGAATCTAACCAGTGACGGCTGAAAGCTGCCATAGCTGTAGAACTCACAGATACCTTCGTTTTGACTTGTTATGGCTCCCGTAACTCTAAACGAGCCAAGAGTTATGGCCCTCCGAAGAATCGATATCCACAGGGTGCAACATCTACGGTGCAAGGTGCAACATCCGTCCAAAATGACGAAACAGTGCCGTACGACCTTTAGAAATGAGTGCATGGATTTGAAATATTGCAGTACCATGGTGCACCACTCCCCAGCGATGGTAAATCATAGGCCAGCCGGGGGATCCCGTTTTACAGAAAAAATCCACGTGACGAAAAAACGAAGGGTAAAAAACTTCCGTGACCCGATTGAGGTTCGGATAGGATTTTTTGGGTATGAAACTAACCAGTGACGGCTGAAAGCTGTCATAGCTGTAGAACTCACAGATAACTTCGTTTTGACTGGTTATGGCTCCCGTAACTCTAAACGAGCCAAGAGTTATGGCCCTCCGAAGAATCGATATCCACAGGGTGCAACATCTACGGTGCAAGGTGCAACATCCGTCCAAAATGACGAAACAGTGCCGTACGACCTTTAGAAATGAGTGCATGGATTTGAAACATTGCAGCACCATGGTGCACCACTCTGCAGCGATGGTAAATCATAGACCAGCCACGGTGACCCCGTTTTACAGAAAAAATCCACGTAACGAAAAAACGAAGGGTAAAAAACTTCCTTGACCCGATTGAGGTTCGGATAGGATTTTTGGGTTTGAAACTAACCAGTGACGGCTGAAAGCTATCATTGCTGTAGAACTCACAGATACCTTAGTTTTGACTGGTTATGGCTCCCGTAACTCTAAACGAGGCAAGAGTTATGGCCCTCCGAAGAATCGATATCCACAGGGTGCAACATCTACGGTGCAAGGTGCAACATCCGACCAAAATGACGAAACAGTGCCGTAAGACCTTTAGAAATGAGTGCATGGATTTGAAACATTGCAGTACCATGGTGCACCTGTAACGACCCGTATTTTACGTGTCGATATATCGTAGAATTAACATGTTGTTAGTGTTGTTTATGTTGTCTCTAGCCTGAGTCGTTTAGGAAGTTAATTCGTGTGCTTGAGTGTTAAGTCGTGACCGAGTTAACTGAGGCCTGGGTCGTGTTCGAGCTAAGAGATGAGTCACGCACGAGTTAACGAGTTAGCAGGCTAAGGCTTAACTCGTTTACGAGTTAAGTAGTTAGGTCGTTGGTACGAATTAAGGAGTAAGGATGGTCGGCATCAATGGGTCGTTAACGACTTAGTCTAAGTCGTGACTCGTAGGGGTCCTAGGTCGTAGACAGCTTGGGTCGAAGGCAGCAACTCATGGTTGGCCGAGTCAAGGAAGTTAGTGAGTTACGACTCATAGGGTTTGCCGAGTTAAGGACCAACGAGTTAAGGGTTATGAGTTAACTCGTATGGAACGACTCATAGGTGTTAGCGAGTTGCAGGGCTTCACGGGTTAACGAGATAGATGAGTCGTTGAAGGCATAGGTCGTGACTCGTATAAGATTAAGTCGTATGTCGTCTAGGGTCTTAGGTCGTTGGGTCGGCCTTGAGTTGAGTCAGTGAGTGGCCTGAGTCGTAAGTCGTTAGGTAGCTTGTGGATGAGTCGGTGAGGCCATAAGTCGTTGAGTCGGCAGTGTGCTTGAGCCGTTGAGTCGCGTGAGATGGTAGAAGGCTTGAGTCGTGTGAGAGGCTTGTAGTTGAGTCGGCAGATGATAAGTCGTTCTTACGACTTAAGACTTAGGGGCTTAAACCGTTAAGACGTTAGGTTGTGTACCCATTGAGTCGTAAGTCGTAGCTCGTATACGAGTTAAGGCATGTGTCGTTAGGGCTCGTGTGTGTTGAGTCGCTAAGCCTTCGGTCGAGTGATCTGGGATAGGTCGCTAAGGTCGCTAAGTCGCAAGCGACATAGGATAGGTCGTTAGGTCCTGTGCAGTTGAGTCGTACCTGGTCTAGTTGAGTCGTGCTCTTGTGTGAGCCGTTGAGTCGTGGGGGGGGGGGCATTGAGTCGCCTTTGTAGATGAGTCGTATGGTGTTGTCTTGAGTCGGCAAGGATGAGTCGTGGACGACTCATGATGAGTCGTGACCGACTCATAGGGGCGACGACTCATAGGATTTCCAGCCTATAAATAGAGGGGTTTGGCTCACTTTTTGGCACCGGTTTTCGAAGCGACGAAGTGCTGCCATTTTGGAAACTCGACTACAGTATTTTCTTCACTTCTTTCTCTACTTCCATCAAGTGCTAACATCCATTGAAGATCGAAGATCAAGATCAAAGATCGAAGATCCAAAGTTGAAGATTTTCATCCGAAGAAGCTAGATTTCACCGTTTCAAGTGAAATTTCTCCGGATCAAGCTCAAGTTCTTGCTGTCCAGATCTGAAGTTGATTGATTTTAGGTTGTTTTGGTGATTTGGTGAGTGGTAGTTATCTCTCACGCGGATCCAAAGGAGTATATGGGATTGGTGATATGTTTATGTGTTAAAGTTAGCGTTTTCTCGCATTTTCCTTAAGTCTGCATGTAGATCCATCATATTTGAAGATGTTTATCTATAGAAGCTATTTAACAAGTATTAGAGACAAAACCCATGTTTTAGATTTGATAGATCTATGCTAAAAACTATGATTTCACATATGTTGGACTTTTGCTCACTTAATTACGAAATTGCCATTATAGTTGATATTGCTTAATATATCTTGTTTGAATGCTTGAATGTTTGAATGTATGTTAGATTTGATTGCTCCAAGTTAGCTTGTAGTTGATTTGGAACAAGATGGTTGAAGATGATTCAAAAGCTAAGTGGAAAGGCTCTTGAATGGTGAAGGCCGCCGATGGTATATGAAGCGGATGTGGAAGCTCATATGGATGGATTCGATGATGGGACTTTGCCGTGATGCGAAGAGGCGAAGTATGAGATCGAGATGGGACTTTGTCAGGATGCGAAAAGGCAAAGTATGGTTGAGTTGAGACTTTGCTTTGGTACGATGAAGCGAAGTATGATGTGAGTCTTGGCTTAATCCAGGCAGGGATCATTCCAAGCATGTTGATAACTTGAAGGGTAGTTCAAGTTGGTTGATAATGGATTGCTCAAGAGGAAGCTTGGGCTAAGTTGAAAGAAGTCGTCAAGAAGGATGACAAGGAGGCTTGGATCTCATCGTTATTGAAGGTTCTAGCAAACCTAAAGCAAGAGTACATAGGGACGCCTAAAAGACTACAGGCAGTTAGTCGAGTACTCTGGGCCAAGAAGATAAGTCCTAGGCACAAGGCAGTGTGCGGGGTTTTGTCTAGAACCGGGGTTACCATTAGCCCTTGACAGATGGCTCAGGAAGGAGTCGGTCATTCAATTAACGGTGATTTCGAAGCAAGGTTAACAGTGATAGCCAGAGTCATGGATGTTTGGATGTTTGGTTGTATCATCATTCGGCTTCAAGAGCGGTGTTTTCTGGGTGCTTATCTGATCTTGGTTTAGGCCTTGGGGGTTTGTATTTGGAAAACATCGTCCTTGACTCGAGTGATTATTGCTTTACCTTACTTATCTGCTATGTTATGCCTACTTCTCCTTAGTGTGTGTCTGGGGGCTATCACTGTAGAAAGAGGTGGAGTGGGATGGTTTGGTTCCTATTCCTTTATTTCCTTATGCTCTTTTGGTATGCTTGATTGTTAATTTACTGCTCACTAAGACTTTGTCTGACTCAAGGTTTTATGTCTCCTCTTATTACCTTGGGCTGTTCATCCATGTTTGGGATGGGCAGACTAGGTAGCAGGTGGCAGGTGCTGTGCTTAGAGTAGAGTTTTCCGTTGATGATGGCGAAGACGAGCAGGAGGCTATGCATATTATTTTCTTATATGTACTGGGTATCCGCTGTTGTATTTGATGAGTGCTTGTAGTGAGGTCTTGATGTATGGATTTGTTGAGATGATTGTATAAAACTTCTGTGATGCTTATATGATGATTTTCTGTTATGAGACTTCACTATATATTTCTCTATTGTATTTTATCCATGCGCTGTGAGTTACGATAGAGATTCTGCGATTTTATTTTACCCTGACTATCGTCCATGGCTGCCTGGCACACCTTTCAGCGCTCTTTTCTCTTGTTTTGGTGCGGGAGTCATGGGCGGTCGTCACATTTGGTATCAGAGCTTTGGTTAATCGATTTTAGCCAACGCTCGCTGATGTAACTACGTAAGAGAGACGTAATTGTATTTTGATGGATGATTACTATATATAATATAGTAGCTTAGAAGGATTTGCACTCCTTATGCAGTTGTTTCTTAAGGTGTTCTAATCATTCTTTTTACAGATATTAAGGATGAGCAGAAGCGAGAGACAAGCTGCGAGAGATAGCCGTGCTGCTAGGGAAGCTGTTGACTATGCTGCGATGTTCGAAGCAATGATGACTTCTATCATGAGAAGGGTACCAGCTTCAGGATCTTCTGTGGATGTAGGAGTTCAAGTCCAGGCTCCAAGGCCAGTGGATTTTGCCAAGCTTTGCAAGGATTATACTTCTCTTGGAGGAAAAGCTTTCTTAGGGACGGAGTCGACTATTGAAGTCCAAAGATGGATTGATGCTTGCCGAAGGATATTTGGTGATCTAGGGATTGAGGATGCAACCAAGAGAAAGCTTGCATCGAGGCAGCTTCAAGGGAGAGCTGCTGATTGGTGGAATTCTATCACTATAGATACACCAGAGGAGGAGATAACTTGGGAGCAATTCCAAGTTAGATTTGAAGCCAAGTTCATCTCTACGGCTCAGAAGTCTGTTTTGTTCAAGAGATTTGTAGAGCTCAAGCAGGGAGGGAGGCCAGTTCTGGAGTATATTTCTGAGTTCGAAGCTTTGTCTAAGTATGCCAGATCGTATATTGATTCTCCATACCAGAAGAATGAAAAGTTTGTGACCGGTCTGGATGCTTATCTTGGAAGGCAGTTGGTGGATCACTTGGACGATCCATTTGAGAAGCTGGTGGAGAAAGCTTTGAGGCATGAGAGTTTGTTCCCTAAGGAAAGTTCTGTTGTTGCTATAACCAGGGAAGGATCTAAACCACAGCAGGGTGGAAATAAGAAGAGGAAGCAGCAGCAACAGAGGGGCAAGGATGGCCAGAAGAAGCTGAAGGGTGAGTTGACTTGCTATAACTGTCAGCAGAAGGGCCATCTCTACAAAGATTGTAAGAATCCCAAGGTGCCGGGAAAATGTTACAACTGTGATAAGCTGGGACATATCAAGAAGGATTGCCCAGAGCCGAGGAAAAATAGGCAGATTGTGCAGGCCTATGCTTTGGAAGCTGTGCCGTCATCTTCAAGAGCTCCTACTGCTGAAGAGAAGGGGAAGAGTGTGGTGGTTCAAGGTACTCTTTCCATTTGTGGTGTTCCAGTTAGGGTGTTGTTTGATACTGGAGCGTCGCATTCTTTTGTTTGTGATGATTTGGTAGGCCGGTTAGGTTTGAAACCGGATATTGTTGATAGGCCATTGGTTGTGACTAATCCAGTTGGGGGTTCGTCATGTTTGTGTATGATATGCCGTGGTCTGGTTGTATCGAGTCATGATTGCTCGTTTGTTTGTGATTGCTTTGTTCTGAACTTTGCGGGGTTCGGAATTATTTTGGGTATGGACTGGCTTAGGAAGTATGCGGCTAGGATTGATTGTGAGAGGCTGGAGGTGACAGTCGGGAATGTGGATGGGCGAAAGGTTGTGATACGATGTAAGCATGAAGAAGGCGTCTTCATGAGCTTCATGTATTCGCTGGTTGTTCCACGGGATGGACTGTCATCGGTGCCTATTGTGAATGGATTTGAGGATGTCTTTGACGAAGTCAAAGGGTTGCCGCCGCATAGGGAGATCGAGTTTCGTATCGATCTAGTTGAGGGAGCCAGACCTGTTGTGATGCCTCTTAGGCGGATGGCACCGAGGGAGCAGCAAGAGCTGAAGGTGCAAGTTGATGACCTTTTACGGAAAGGATTCATTCGGAGGAGTGTGTCCGAATGGGGTGCGCCCGTTGTGTTCGCAACCAAAGCGGATGGATCGTTGAGGTTGTGTGTTGATTATCGTGAACTGAATAAGGTGACTAAGAAGAACAAGTATCCATTGCCGAGAATAGATGACTTGTTTGATCAGCTTCACGAGGCTAAGGTGTTTTCTCAGATGGATTTGGCAACGGGATTTCACCAGTTGAGAGTGGCGAAGGATAGTGTGCCGAAGACTGCTTTCAGGACACCATCCGGGTTTTATGAGTGGCTGGTAATGCCGTTTGGGTTGACTAACGCGCCAGCATATTTTGTGGATCTTATGAATAGAGTGTTCAGAGATCAGTTGAATAAGTTCGTGCTTGTGTTCGTGGATGATATTTTGGTTTATTCCAGGACTGAGGAAGAGCACAAGACGCACTTGAGGATTGTTTTGGAAATCTTGCGGAAACATCAGCTGAAGGCTAAGTTTTCAAAGTGTCACTTCTGGAAGAATGAAGTGAGGTTCTTAGGCCATGTTATCTCTGGAAGTGGAATAGCGGTTGATTCCGCTAAGGTAGCAGCGATCCAGGATTGGGTTAGACCTAAGAATGCATCTGATGTGAGAAGTTTTCTTGGATTAGCTGGATATTATCGTCGGTTTATCAAAGACTTTTCCAAGATAGCTGCCCCATTGACAGGATTGACGAAGAAGAACCAAGTGTTCAGATGGGATGACAAGTGTGAGCAAGCTTTCGTAATCCTGAAAGAGCGACTGACGAGTGCTCCTGTTTTGACTATTCCAAGTGGAAATGATGAGATGGTGGTTTACACCGATGCATGTGGCACTGGACTAGGAGCGGTGCTAATGCAGAAGGATAAAGTTGTTGCGTATGCTAGTCGACAACTGAAGCCGCATGAAAGGAATTATCCGACTCATGATTTGGAGTTAGCGGCGATTGTGTTTGCTTTGAAGATGTGGAGACACTATCTATTGGGAGTTAGATTCGAGTTGTTTACAGATCATAAGTCGTTGAAGTATCTGTTCTCCCAAAAGGATTTGAATCTTCGACAGCAACGGTGGTTAGAGTTTCTAGCATCGTATGATTTTGGTATAGCCTATACTCCGGGGAAAGGTAACGCAGTGGCTGATGCGTTAAGTCGAAGACATGCAGGATTGGGAGCCATGTTTTCGGAATGGAAGAGTCTTGAGTATTTGGCTGGATTTGATTTCAGGCCTAGATGTGAATTGGAACCTGAGATGTTGGCAAACTTATCGATAAGGCCTACTCTTGTGGAAAGGATTGGTGAGAGCCAAAAGAGAGATGATAAGCTTGTCAGGATTATCCGAGATTTGGAAGCTGGATTGACTCCAGAGAAGGATAAGGGATTCGAGGTCGATCAAGAGGGTTGGCTTCGAAAGCAAGGACGATTGTTTGTTCCCGATGTTGATGGATTGAGAGATGAAGTTCTAAGGGAAAGTCATCACTCGAAGTTGACAATTCATCCAGGAGGGAATAAGATGTATCGGGATATGAAGAGAGCTTACTACTGGGAAGGTATGAAGAAAGATGTTGGAAGTTTTATTTCCAAGTGTATGAATTGTCAGTTGGTAAAAGCTGAGCAGAAGAAGCCCAGTGGATTGCTTCAGCCATTAGAGGTTCCTACGTGGAAGTGGGAGCAAGTGTCGATGGATTTTATTGATGGTCTACCTAGAACCAGGACAGGGAATGAAGGGATTTGGGTTATTGTAGATCGTTTGACCAAGAGTGCAAGGTTCATTCCTGTTCGATCGACTAGAACTGCATCGAAGTTGGCTGAGCTGTATGTGAAGTGGATTGTTCGATTCCATGGTGTTCCGAAGAGTATAGTGAGCGATCGAGACCCATTGTTCACTAGTGGATTTTGGAAGAGCTTCCAGGAGGTTTTGGGAACCGAGTTGTGTTTGAGTACAGCTTATCACCCTCAAACCGATGGTCAGACTGAGAGAGTCAACCGAGTTTTGGAAGATCTTCTTAGAGCTTGTGTTTTGGACTTCGGGGGATCATGGGAGGATCACCTTCATTTGGTGGAATTTGCATATAATAACAGTTATCAGTCAAGTATTGGTATGGCACCATATGAGGCATTATATGGAAGACCGTGTAACTCTCCGACATGTTGGTTGGAAGCTGGAGAAAAGTTGATACTTGGGCCAGAGATGATTCGACAGACTTCGGATTGCATAGAGATCATTCGACAAAGAGTGAAGGCAGCCCAAGATCGTCAGAAAAGTTATGCAGATAATCGTCGAAAGGATTTGGAATTCGACGTGGGCGATATGGTTTTTGTGAAGATTTCTCCATTGAAGAATGTTATAAGATTCGGGAACAAAGGAAAGTTAACTCCGAGATTCGTTGGACCATTCCCGATTATCGAGCGAATAGGAAAGCTCGCTTATAGATTGGAATTACCGGAAAAGATGGCGGGTGTGCATAATGTTTTTCATGTATCTTATCTACGGAAGTATGTGCACGACCCAAGTACGGTGGTTTCTGCTGGTAGCTGTGAAGACTTGGAGGTTGATCCAGTGGTTACGAGACCTCGTAAGCCGCTTCGTATTGTTGAAACCGATACGAAACAGCTTAGGAGGAAGACGATTACGTTGCTCAAGGTACAATGGAGTGACGATGTTAACGACTGTACGTGGGAGGAGGAAGAGAGGATGAAGGCAGCTCATCCAGGACTCTTCGAGGTATGGCCCTAAAGTGTCGTGACATCTCATGAATTTGTAGCTTGTTCTAAGTCATAGAATTCTGCATGCTAGGTTAGAATTGGATGCATGGTTTGTTGGTTGCTATGGATGGTAGGCATGCGGAATATCTTTGGTTGTTGTTGTTTACTTGGAATTTCGGGGGCGAAATTCCTAAGGGGGAGAGAATGTAACGACCCGTATTTTACGTGTCGATATATCGTAGAATTAACATGTTGTTAGTGTTGTTTATGTTGTCTCTAGCCTGAGTCGTTTAGGAAGTTAATTCGTGTGCTTGAGTGTTAAGTCGTGACCGAGTTAACTGAGGCCTGGGTCGTGTTCGAGCTAAGAGATGAGTCACGCACGAGTTAACGAGTTAGCAGGCTAAGGCTTAACTCGTTTACGAGTTAAGTAGTTAGGTCGTTGGTACGAATTAAGGAGTAAGGATGGTCGGCATCAATGGGTCGTTAACGACTTAGTCTAAGTCGTGACTCGTAGGGGTCCTAGGTCGTAGACAGCTTGGGTCGAAGGCAGCAACTCATGGTTGGCCGAGTCAAGGAAGTTAGTGAGTTACGACTCATAGGGTTTGCCGAGTTAAGGACCAACGAGTTAAGGGTTATGAGTTAACTCGTATGGAACGACTCATAGGTGTTAGCGAGTTGCAGGGCTTCACGAGTTAACGAGATAGATGAGTCGTTGAAGGCATAGGTCGTGACTCGTATAAGATTAAGTCGTATGTCGTCTAGGGTCTTAGGTCGTTGGGTCGGCCTTGAGTTGAGTCAGTGAGTGGCCTGAGTCGTAAGTCGTTAGGTAGCTTGTGGATGAGTCGGTGAGGCCATAAGTCGTTGAGTCGGCAGTGTGCTTGAGCCGTTGAGTCGCGTGAGATGGTAGAAGGCTTGAGTCGTGTGAGAGGCTTGTAGTTGAGTCGGCAGATGATAAGTCGTTCTTACGACTTAAGACTTAGGGGCTTAAACCGTTAAGACGTTAGGTTGTGTACCCATTGAGTCGTAAGTCGTAGCTCGTATACGAGTTAAGGCATGTGTCGTTAGGGCTCGTGTGTGTTGAGTCGCTAAGCCTTGGGTCGAGTGATCTGGGATAGGTCGCTAAGGTCGCTAAGTCGCAAGCGACATAGGATAGGTCGTTAGGTCCTGTGCAGTTGAGTCGTACCTGGTCTAGTTGAGTCGTGCTCTTGTGTGAGCCGTTGAGTCGTGGGGGGGGGGGCATTGAGTCGCCTTTGTAGATGAGTCGTATGGTGTTGTCTTGAGTCGGCAAGGATGAGTCGTGGACGACTCATGATGAGTCGTGACCGACTCATAGGGGCGACGACTCATAGGATTTCCAGCCTATAAATAGAGGGGTTTGGCTCACTTTTTGGCACCGGTTTTCGAAGCGACGAAGTGCTGCCATTTTGGAAACTCGACTACAGTATTTTCTTCACTTCTTTCTCTACTTCCATCAAGTGCTAACATCCATTGAAGATCGAAGATCAAGATCAAAGATCGAAGATCCAAAGTTGAAGATTTTCATCCGAAGAAGCTAGATTTCACCGTTTCAAGTGAAATTTCTCCGGATCAAGCTCAAGTTCTTGCTGTCCAGATCTGAAGTTGATTGATTTTAGGTTGTTTTGGTGATTTGGTGAGTGGTAGTTATCTCTCACGCGGATCCAAAGGAGTATATGGGATTGGTGATATGTTTATGTGTTAAAGTTAGCGTTTTCTCGCATTTTCCTTAAGTCTGCATGTAGATCCATCATATTTGAAGATGTTTATCTATAGAAGCTATTTAACAAGTATTAGAGACAAAACCCATGTTTTAGATTTGATAGATCTATGCTAAAAACTATGATTTCACATATGTTGGACTTTTGCTCACTTAATTACGAAATTGCCATTATAGTTGATATTGCTTAATATATCTTGTTTGAATGCTTGAATGTTTGAATGTATGTTAGATTTGATTGCTCCAAGTTAGCTTGTAGTTGATTTGGAACAAGATGGTTGAAGATGATTCAAAAGCTAAGTGGAAAGGCTCTTGAATGGTGAAGGCCGCCGATGGTATATGAAGCGGATGTGGAAGCTCATATGGATGGATTCGATGATGGGACTTTGCCGTGATGCGAAGAGGCGAAGTATGAGATCGAGATGGGACTTTGTCAGGATGCGAAAAGGCAAAGTATGGTTGAGTTGAGACTTTGCTTTGGTACGATGAAGCGAAGTATGATGTGAGTCTTGGCTTAATCCAGGCAGGGATCATTCCAAGCATGTTGATAACTTGAAGGGTAGTTCAAGTTGGTTGATAATGGATTGCTCAAGAGGAAGCTTGGGCTAAGTTGAAAGAAGTCGTCAAGAAGGATGACAAGGAGGCTTGGATCTCATCGTTATTGAAGGTTCTAGCAAACCTAAAGCAAGAGTACATAGGGACGCCTAAAAGACTACAGGCAGTTAGTCGAGTACTCTGGGCCAAGAAGATAAGTCCTAGGCACAAGGCAGTGTGCGGGGTTTTGTCTAGAACCGGGGTTACCATTAGCCCTTGACAGATGGCTCAGGAAGGAGTCGGTCATTCAATTAACGGTGATTTCGAAGCAAGGTTAACAGTGATAGCCAGAGTCATGGATGTTTGGATGTTTGGTTGTATCATCATTCGGCTTCAAGAGCGGTGTTTTCTGGGTGCTTATCTGATCTTGGTTTAGGCCTTGGGGGTTTGTATTTGGAAAACATCGTCCTTGACTCGAGTGATTATTGCTTTACCTTACTTATCTGCTATGTTATGCCTACTTCTCCTTAGTGTGTGTCTGGGGGCTATCACTGTAGAAAGAGGTGGAGTGGGATGGTTTGGTTCCTATTCCTTTATTTCCTTATGCTCTTTTGGTATGCTTGATTGTTAATTTACTGCTCACTAAGACTTTGTCTGACTCAAGGTTTTATGTCTCCTCTTATTACCTTGGGCTGTTCATCCATGTTTGGGATGGGCAGACTAGGTAGCAGGTGGCAGGTGCTGTGCTTAGAGTAGAGTTTTCCGTTGATGATGGCGAAGACGAGCAGGAGGCTATGCATATTATTTTCTTATATGTACTGGGTATCCGCTGTTGTATTTGATGAGTGCTTGTAGTGAGGTCTTGATGTATGGATTTGTTGAGATGATTGTATAAAACTTCTGTGATGCTTATATGATGATTTTCTGTTATGAGACTTCACTATATATTTCTCTATTGTATTTTATCCATGCGCTGTGAGTTACGATAGAGATTCTGCGATTTTATTTTACCCTGACTATCGTCCATGGCTGCCTGGCACACCTTTCAGCGCTCTTTTCTCTTGTTTTGGTGCGGGAGTCATGGGCGGTCGTCACAGCACCACTCTCTAGCGATGGTAAATCATAGACCAGCCACGGGGATCCCGTTTTACAGAAAAAATCCACATGACGAAAAAACGAAGGGTAAAAAACTTCCTTGACCCGATTGAGGTTCGGATAGTATTTTTTGGGTATGAAACTAACCAGTGACGGCTGAAAGCGGTCATAGCTATAGAACTCACAGATACCTTCGTTTTGACTGGTTATGGCTCCCGTAACTCTAAACGAGCCAAGAGTTATGGCCCTCCGAAGAACCGATATCCACAGGGTGCAACATCTACGGTGCAAGGTGCAACATCCGTCCAAAATGACGAAACAGAGCCGTACGACCTTTAGAAATGAGTGCATGGATTTGAAACATTGCAGTGCCATGGTGCACCACTCTCCAGCGATGGTAAATCATAGACCAGCCACGGGGATCCCGTTTTACTGAAAAAATCCACGTGACGAAAAAACGAAGGGTAAAAAACTTCCTTGACCCGATTGAGGTTCGGATAGGATTTTTTGGGTATGAATCTAACCAGTGACGGCTGAAAGCTGCCATAGCTGTAGAACTCACAGATACCTTCGTTTTGACTGGTTATGGCTCCCGTAACTCTAAACGAGCCAAGAGTTATGGCCCTCCGAAGAATCGATATCCACAGGGTGCAAAATCTACGGTGCAAGGTGCAACATCCGTCCAAAATGACGAAACAGTGTCGTACGACCTTTAGAAATGAGTGCATGGATTTGAAATATTGCAGTACCATGGTGCACCACTCCCCAGCGATGGTAAATCATAGGCCAGCCGGGGGATCCCGTTTTACAGAAAAAATCCACGTGACGAAAAAACGAAGGGTAAAAAACTTCCGTGACCCGATTGAGGTTCGGATAGGATTTTTTGGGTATGAAACTAACCAGTGACGGCTGAAAGCTGTCATAGATGTAGAACTCACAGATAACTTCGTTTTGACTGGTTATGGCTCCCGTAACTCTAAACGAGCCAAGAGTTATGGCCCTCCGAAGAATCGATATCCACAGGGTGCAACATCTACGGTGCAAGGTGCAACATCCGTCCAAAATGACGAAACAGTGCCGTACGACCTTTAGATGTTTGCGCAAAAAATGGGAAAACACCTCCAAGTCGTGTTATTTAGTTGATTATGTGCGATTTTCAATGGTTTGGATGAGTTATGCAAATATGTAAAAAGCAGTGGCTGAAATGTAAAAGACACACAGATTTATAGTGGTTCGGCCAGAACGTGCCTACGTCCACTTTATATGTTATTATCCTTTTTTCTTTCAGATTACAAGTACAAAGCTTTGTATACAAGTATATGAAAGTAGTTTGAAAGTTCCTTCCTTGCTTGAGCTCTCAAACTTGTCCGCCATTGTTGTACCCCTGCCCCTCTATTTATAGAGTGAGGTAGGGGGCAGGGGTCTTGGATGTATATAGCTACTGGTGGGCCCGGGCTGAAGCAATCTGGCCTGGTAACGTTCTGGTTCGGCGAAGCTTCATTCGGCATGGAGCTTGGACCGGTGATGGAGTGGTCCGGTGGTAGGTGGTTTGGAGGTTCATTCGGTGGAAGTTGGTTCGGTGGGGGAGTGGACCGGTAGTAGGTTGGTTTGGCGTAGGGTTGGACACGTGTGGTTCGGCTGGGAGTTTGGTCCGGTATGCAATGGACCGGTGTAGGGTTGATTCGGTGGCATTGGTCCGGCTATGAATGTTCCGGTGGTGGAGGTTGGAGTACGGTGAGATTGGAGGACCGAATGTGTTTGACCGAATGGGGCATGGCCTTGTGCAAAATGTTCTTGGAGGAAAGTATGCATGGACCAAATGGTATATACCTTGAATTGCCGAATGAACTTGTGCTTGGAACGCCAAATGGACTTAGGAACCGGATGGAATGGAGGTTTCGAACCCGGGTGAAACTGACGCTTCTCGGTCTCGAGATCTTCTGGGTGAAAATTCGCCCTACATTTGCCCTCCAAAGTGGGGCACGTGATTGCATGTGTCGCGCTTTGTTTCCCTATGGTAGGAAGGCTTGTTTTGTAACGTCATGGGCTGGACGTTCATATCCTGTGGTTTCCTGCGAAGGAATTTACAGTTTTAATATGATTTCAGATGACGACTGTTTGGGATTGAAATATTTGTGATGAAGTGAATTGTGCCGTTCGAGGCGAGAGAGTGTGCCCCGAGGGGGCTTAGCTTTATCGACGCCAGGTTTACGTTAGAGTGGGTCCCTGGATCGTTTGTCAAGGTGGTTTATCGTCAGCTCAGAGCATGCCTAAGGGTTGTTCGCGACCCCGTACATGTGTAAGTAGCTTAGCCATTTCAGAATTAGCAGAACTAAATATCCATCCAACCGATGAGTTTTAAAAAGGATGTCAAAGTGTAAATTCTCACAACGATAGGGTTAATAGCCATTCAGAGCATGCCTGTGGACCGTTCGTGGTCGCGTACATGTGTAAATGATTAACCCATGTTAAGTGAAAGATTTACTACTTATTCATCGTTATCATAATTTCTATTTTATCAATAGACCCTAGAGTACGATACTTATCTGGTTTTTGCTGGCTGAGATGGTTTCATTCGGTTTTTGATTGGTCCGGTATGCCGAACCGGCTGGACCGGTGCTTCTGCGCTTGCCTATATATAGGGGCTACACCCCCTTAGTTTTTCCTTACCGAACCAACGAGAGCCGAACCAAGCCCATACCGAATCGAACCTTTGCCGAACCAAACCCTTGCCGAACCAGGTATATGCTCTCTTGCCGAATGTCCATGATTACCGAATGAATCTGATTGCCGAATACACGCGTAAGGCTTTTAATGTCGAATGATACTTTGTACCGAATGAACCTGGGATTTTAGTGCCGGATGAACTTTGCACTGTACTACCGAACGAATTCGTATACCGGATGAACTTCTAATGCCGAATGGAACTACCGAATGAGGCATATACCGAATGAGACTCAGAAATTTGAATCTTGAGCGAAATCTTAGTCTTTTATACGCTTGCTTTAGATACTTGCTTGTTTATGTTTCTATACTTCTTGTTCTAACACCGTGTTTTTCTTGTGCTACAGAAAATGTCTCGCAAAGCGGAAACCCGATCGGATAAAAAGAAGTCTAAAGGTAGAGGAGAGTCGTCTTCCTCCGTGCCCCCAGCCCAACCAGGACCGGTGCAACATGGGCCTGCCCCGAGGTCGTTAGTGGACGGGTACGGTCCTCAGGAACTTCTGGTCTCCCCTCCCGATTGCTTTCCTAGCTCCCTAAAGGAGGAGCAACTTGATGTTATATCCCGTTCCTTCGAGATAGACGGGGCTTGCATGCTGTTGCCGGGAGATGGAGTGTTGCCGTATAATCCCCCCGAAGGTTACTTTGCTTACAGCAGATATCATTGCATGTGTGGTGCTATCCCTCCTATCAATGCCTGGATAGTCAGCTTTACCACATATTTGAAGGTGGCTCCATTCCAGCTTCAGCCTAACTCTTACGCCATTCTGGTGAGCCTTTTCGTCATCTTCCAGAGGAGGTACGGGCGCCCTCCTTCTAACCGGGAAATTCGATATTTGTATAACCTGAGAGGCTACAAGAAGGGGTCTCCGTATATTAGTCTAGAAGCGGCCGTGCCCTTCAAACCGGTCTTGGACTTATATTCAAAGTTTACAATGTTCAAGAAAGAATGGTTTTTTATCAAGGACGATTCTGTTTCTTTCCGCCTTTTCACTTCCGGCTGTAAGATGAATTTCATTTATATTTTCCATGTTCTGACTATAGTGCTTCTTCTAATATGCTTCTATGTCTTGCTAGCGACAGGTGGCATTGCAGTCGTGGAGGATGATTCCTTGGCGCGGATGGCTGCTGAAATAAAGGCCATTCCGGCACGGGACAGGTCGGCTTCTTTCCTGATCAGGAATGCTATCCTCCTGGAGTACAACTTGATCCTGCCGCACCAGTCCGTGGTTAAGCAGAGGGACACGGCTGAGGAGAAGGCTGCTAAAGCTAAGGAGGGGGCCACAGTGAAGAGTGGCAAGAGGAAGCCCTTTGCACAACACCCAGTCGTGGGAGGCAAGAAGCTTAAGGAGTCTGATGGCCCCTCTCCTAATACTTGCCCGATCATCCCGGAGGAGGAAGGTGCGGAAGAGGGCGAAGGAGGCGATATGGGAGGAGAGTCAGAGGGCGGAGGAGATGGCGATGGAGATGGCGATGGACAGGGCGGTAGTGGTACTGGTGCCTTAACCTCCGGGAAAGTAGGGGAGCTTCAGGAGTGGACGGATGAGGCTCCCTGTCATGCTTTCGGGGAATCGGAGGGAGAGTCGGAAGCGGAGAAGGCGAAGAAAACTGGCAAGGCTGTGGCTGGTGCGGATCCATCCCCTAAAGGTTCCTCAGCTAGGGTAACTTCGGCGGTGCAAGGTGAACTTTTGACTTCCGCCGATTCCATTTTCGATAAGGACTTAGGAATATTTTATGGTTCGCTTCCGTCCTGGAATGAGATTCAGGACTTATTGCAGTACCCCACTCCTCCGCAGGGTTTGTATAATAGATGTGCCTTCTCACTTTTCTTTCTTTTTAACTTAACATGTTTCTTGAATTGTGGACCATTGTATGTTCGTAACACTTGTTCTTTATTCCAGGGGCAGGCCAGGTGGTTAAAACGTCAGATGTTCGACACCGCCTCGAACAATTCAAGTTGATGAGAGCTTCTGCGAAGCCTCCCACTGGTCGTACTGGGGACATGCTCAGTTACCGTCCTCTTCTTGGGGTCATTAAAGAGAGCATTCAGAAAAAGAAGCGGAGTCGTTCCTTATTTGAGTCCTCCACTGGTCCGCAGCTTCCTACCCAGCCTCCTCGTGATACCACGGAGGAGAGCACGGAGTCTGGCCCCCCTCCACCTCCTTTGAAGAATCCAACCGTTATCCGTATAAGATGTCCTGACGTGCCTCATCATGTGCCTCGTGACCCCTTTGTCGGTCATCCTGATTTAGATCCAAGCTCTCAGGATATCTCATTTGATGAGGCCACGGGTGAGCACCTTCTTCCCCGCAACCCCATGGTACGAGTGCTCGATGAGGCCAAATCCCTAGATCTTGATCTGCTCACTACTCGGGTAGTTACCATGGAGGACGAGGCCAAGGCTAATATCGATCGGGTGGCTGAAGAGACCAAAAAGTTAATGGAGCATCATGCTCGTTTGGTCAAGGCCGGGGAGGAGATTGGGAGTGCTAATATTCGGCTGCGGCTAAAGGTTGCCGATCAGGCCAAACAGCTTGCTGATCAAGCTATTCAGATCTCTCAGCATGAGGAAGCCTCCAGGCGGCTAAAAGAGACTATGGAAAAGGCTAGCAGGGCAAAACTACGGAAGGTGGAGACCGCCTGTAAGGAGCAGATTGACATGGCCATTGCGACAGTGGATGAGGTTCTAAATGCGGATCTCGAGCAGGTAGAGGAGTTGTCTGGGAGGCTTGAGGCCGCGGAGATGGCTCAAGTCAAGTTAAAGGAAGTGATGGAGGAAATGAGGAGGTCTCTCGAGGCTGACTGCTTGAGATACCGATCGGAGAGGGATGTTGCTGTCGCCAAGTTGCAGGCTTCCGAGGCCCGGGTGAGGGAGTTTGAGGAGAATGAGGGGATGATGGACGAGATGCTGCAGGACATGTACTTCCGTACTTGGAAGGAGGGCAGCTTGTCTTGGATGGATGACTACCCCCGGGTCATGGCCAAGGTATATCTTCGGGCTTTAGAGGAGGCCAGGGTCAATGCGGGTAAGGAAGGTGGAGAGGCTTTTAGTCTGGATGCGGTCACTGCTCAGTTATCGAAGGAGGATCAAGCGGCGGTAAAGGAGGGGATGCGGCTGCTTGCTGCGGAGGAAGCGGGTGTGGATTTGGAGGATGAGGATCAAGCGGCGGACGTTGGTGAGTTACTCTTTTCTTTTTCTTTTCTTCCTGGGTTTCCATAACTTGATCGTTTATTGTTCGTTTAATGAGCTCCTCTTCTGAATTGGACAGGTGGAACTTCCGATCAACATGTTGGGAGCTCTGGCCCTGCGGCCAAGTAGGCTTGGGAAGTTGGTGATGGAGTGTGGACGCAGCTGGTTACTTGTCCGGATTCGGCTGCCTTTTTATTTCTTTTTATCGCAGTTTACGTTAGTCCAAGACATTGATGTTACTGTAATAATACTATTTGCAAAGAATAACTTTTGTGATTTTATAATATAAGCTGATTTTGTTATGTTTGAATGTTGTTTTCATTTTGATGTGCTGCGTGAGAAGTATAACTATGTATATGCCTGTGATTTTAGTTGTGTTTGATGTTAAGCTTTTGCTTGAAATATAATGTCATGTTTTGCAATGTTAGTGTGACGTATGAATAAGCTATAGTTACGTATTTATGTACAAGAGAAGAGAGTACCGCCCTTCATGTTTTGTTTGCAGGCGGTAGCTTTGAGCGTCTTGTGTAACTGATCATGGATATAGCTGAGTACCTTGCCACCCAGTATGCAAGCTTAGATTCTCATGAGTGAAAGCTTCCTATTTGGTTTCCTGTACTTTAGAGTTCGTCATACAGGGTAGGCGAAAAGTATTTAAATGAAATGGGAATATAGATAAAGTAAAACTTCCAGTCACGGAAGGCCGTCGATGTGCTTAAGTTCGTGGCAAACGGGCTTTGTAGTCACTTTCCCTAGCTGTGGGTCTTGGAGACATTTGTCACCCATCTTACGCCTCCACGGGGAGTTTTCTTTTTTACCACAGCCGCACTTAAGACACATCGGAGCCGAGATCGTGCACGGTAACTACCCGAACCATTATGGTCCGTAATCGTGGGTATTATTCGATTTACCGTGGCCGGCTAGCGTGGGTGCCGTTGGCCGTGAACTACCCCTAGCTGGCCACACCTTATGTTGGGGCTTAAAGTAGGTTCACAGTTGTCGGCGAGCCGAACGCCGTAATGAGCTGCCATCGGCTATAGTCGGCCTTTATGATGACTTATAATCGGCTCATTACAGTTGGCTTTGAGGGCAGGCGCGAGCAATGAGTTAACCCGCAGCAGAGGGATGCTGGAGCAAAACTGTCTCATTGGCGAGTGCATAGAATCGTAGCGTACCTGTTAGGCCTTGTCCAGATGAGGCCACGGTGCGTCTTGAGTGGAGATGCCATAGGATTTTGTTCAACAGAAAAGGATAAAGCTTAACAAGCAGCCAAGATATAAAGGAACAAGTTAAAAAGAGACAAGATTTTTTAAAGTGGTTCGGCACGAAAGTGCTTGCGTCCACTGATTCTCTTTGTTAATTCACTTCATATGGGCAGTACAAGTTAAGAAAAGTATCGACGGAGGTGTCGGATGTTCCATGCCCTCTGGAACACCTCTCCGTCCACAGTTGACAAAATATAAGCTCCGTTGTGGAGATCTTTATGAATTACATATGGTCCGTCCCAGATGGGGTCCAGTGCCCCGGGGCGCGGAAAGATTCGCCTGAGGACAACATCTCCTTCTTGTAGGCTGCGATGCTTGACTTTGGAATTGTATAGTGCTGCCACTTTTTGTTTGTGAGCTGCTGCTTTGAGTACTGCATCGTTTCTCCTTTCCTCAATCAGATCCAAAGACATGAGGAGGAGTTCTTCGTTTTCTTCTGGGTTGTAGTGGATCCTACGGTGGGAAGGCACAATAGTCTCAACTGGGAGCATTGCCTCCGATCCATATGCCAAAGAGAAGGGAGTATGCCCTGTTGATGTTTTGAAAGATGTGCGGTAGGTCTAGAGTGCCGTAGGAAGTTCGTCCACCCAAGCGCCCTTTGACTTCTCAAGTTTCTTCTTGATTAGGGTTTTGAGAATTTTGTTGACAGCTTCGACTTGTCCGTTTGCCTGAGGATAAGCTACTAATGAGAAGCTTTTGTGAATTCCATGCTCTTGCCACCAGTCGGCGAATTCTTTACTGTCAAATTGGGGTTCGTTGTCTGATATGATCTTGAGTGGGACTCCGTACCTGCACAGAATATTTTTGATCAAGAAGTTGATAACTTTGGCTGAAGATATTTTATTTAGGGGTTCCGCTTCCACCCATTTGGTGAAATAATCGACTGCCACTATAGCATATTTGGCTCCGCCTCGGCCCGTTGGCAGCTCGCCAATTAAATCAATTCCCCATACATCAAAGGGCCAAGGGCTGGTCATTTGAGTAATCTCATTTGTGGGTAGTCGAGGAATCTTTGCAAATTTCTGACATCTGTCGCATCTCCTGACGAAGTCTAAGGCGTCTTTGTTCATTGTGGGTCAGTAATATCCATATCGGAGTATCTTTTTCGCCAGAGTCTGCCCTCCAGTGTGATCTCCGCAACTTCCTTGATGGATGTTGAATAAGATTTCCTTGGCTTCCCTTCCAGCGACGCATCTGAATAAGGGGTTAGAGAAGCCACGCCGATAGAGGATGCCTTCTTGTATTGTGTAGTGGGGAGTTTTCCTCAAAATTTTCCTGACTTCATCATGTTTGTCTGGTAGTGTGCCATCTTGCAAATATTTTCAGATAGGAGTCATCCAAGTTCCTTCTTCGATTGCAGTTATCAGATTCACTTGTTCGAAACTTGGGGCTATCTGCCTCGAGATGGCTAGTGCTCCGGAAATGGTGCTATTCTTCATACTAGCTTGCTTTGCTAGTTCGTCGGCCTCTTGGTTCTCTTCTCGAGGAATGTGCTTGATTAGATAGTGGTCCAATTGATCGAGCAGCAGTTAGGTTTTCTTTAGGTATGCTGTGAGTCGTTCTCCTCGAGTCTGGAACTCTCCTAGTACTTGGTTTACGATAAGCTGAGAATCACTATGAAGACATAAAGAATTGACTCCAATTTCTAGGGCAAGTTCCAATCCCGCTATTACTGCCTCATATTCCGCATCGTTGTTAGTGGCCGTGAATTCCAACCTTAATGCATAGTACAGCTTTCTTCCCCTGGGGGTGATGATCACAATACCTGCCCCCGAGCCTTGTTCGTTCGATGCTCCATCTACAAAGAGGTTCCACTTGACGTTTTTTGCTATTTCGGGTTGTTCCTTGCCTTCATTGGTAGTGAATTCGGCAATGAAATCGGCCATGGCTTGTCCTTTGATAGAGGTGCGAGGATGGTAGGTGATATCATACTGACTTAGTTCAATGCACCATTTGAGGAGTCACCCAGAAGCGTCGGGACGAAGGAGCACCTGTCTTAGCGGTTGATCGGTTAGAACTCTGATGGAGTGAGACTGGAAGTAGTGTCGCAGTTTTCGTGACGCGATCAATAAACAATATGCTAATCTCTCAACTTTAGGATATCTGGCTTCTGCCCCTGTAAATCTCTTACTTACAAAGTAAACCGGGCGTTGTGTGCGGTCTTCTTCTCTTACCAAGGCGGCGCTTAGAGCATGAGATGATACAGCGAGGTATAGGTATAGCTCCTCGCCTTCGTTTGGAGTTGAGAGTACGGGTGGTCTCTGAAGGTGTTCGATCAGGTTAAGGAAGGACTTTAAGCATTCATTGGTCCACTCGAATTTTCCTTTGTCTTTCTTGAGAGCTTCGAAGAAAGGGACGCACTTGTCAGTTGCTTTGGAAATGAATCTGCTTAGGGCGGCTACCTTTCCGTTTAGGCTCTGCATTTCTTTTCGAGTGGAAGGTATCCTCATTTCTTTTAGAGCCCGGATTTGTTCAGGGTTTGCTTCGATTCCTCTGGCATGGACGATAAATCCTAAGAATTTTCCCGATGATACGCCGAAGGAGCACTTTAGAGGATTCAGCTTCATTCCATATCGGCGAAGTACCTGGAACATTTCGCCCAGGTGGCTTACATGGTCGTCGGCTTTCTTGGACTTCACCAACATGTCGTCCTCATACACTTCCATTGTTCGTCCTATTAGTTCCGCGAACATCTTGTTGACGAGGCGCTGATAGGTAGCTCCGGCATTTTTGAGTCCAAAAGGCATGACTTTGTAACAATATAATCCTCGGTCAGTGATGAAGCTAGTGTGGTCTTGATCGGGAGCGTGCATGGGAATCTGGTTATATCCGGAGTATGCATCCATAAAAGTTAAGAGTTCGTGCCCGGCTGTGCTGTCTACAAGTTGGTCGATTCGGGGAAGCGGGAAGCAATCTTTCGGGCAAGCGTCATTCAGGTTGGAGAAGTCAATACATGTTCGCCACTTTCCATTGGCCTTTTTTACTAGTACTGGGTTAGCGATCCACTCTGGGTAGATGGCTTCTCGTATGAAGCCATTAGCAAGTAGGTTCTTTACTTCCTCATCAAGTGTTGCTGATCGTTTTGCCCCCATACTCCTCTTTTTCTGCTTTACCGGTACCTTGGTGGGATCGATGTTCAGCATGTGGCATGCTATGTCTGGGGAGATTCCTGTCATATCGGCATGTGTCCATGCAAATACATCTAAGTTGTGGCGGAGAAAGTCAATGAGTTGATCTTTCAATTCCGTTTTTAGTTGAGATCCGATTTTTAATAGTCTACTTGAATCATGCTTGTCAACAGATACGAATTCCATAGCCTCTACAGGCTCGGCAGTAGCCTCCTCCTCTTTTTCCCTAGGGTCTATTTCATTGAAGGGATCGCTGGTATATCGAAGAGGAGGGGCTTTCTTTAGTTGCTATGCTTCCAAGCTTTTCATGCAGAGAGTAGTCTCTGCATCTTTCCCTTTATTCTTTCTGCGGTTATTGCGAAGTTCAGTTACATAGCAGTCTCGGGCAGCGTCTTGATCTCCTTCCACTTCTCCTATTCCGTTATCTGTTGGGAATTTCATCTTCAGGCACCACGGGGCTAGGACAATTTGGAAGTCAGATAACGCTGGTCTTCCCAAGAAGGCATTGTAGGCCGAGTGGTTTTCAATTAGCACGAACGTTTGTTTTCGCACGGCAGAGCGGGGGTGACTACCTATTTCGACAAAGAGATCCAGTTGCCCGAGGGGTAACTTTGCATCTCCAGTGAAACCATGTAGTGGTTTGTTGCAGGGAGATACATCCTTCATTGACAGCTTCATCTTATCAAAAGCATGCTTGAACAGGATATTTACGGAGCTTCCTGTGTCTATTAGAATTCGAAAAACTTTAGCTGGACCGAACCAGGCAGAGATGACCATGGGATCCATATGTGGATACTGTCTTCCTTCTAAATCACGCCTACTGAATATGATGTCGTCACTTTCTTTCCGTTTTGGGTGGCGTTCTTCCATAATGGAGTTTACATAGCCTTCAGCATTTCTAAGTGACTTGCCGTATCTTTCCATCTCTGCCCAGCTTCTGTCGGCGATGTGTGGTACTCCCGAGATGGTATGGACCACTATCTTCTCTTGACTAGAGCCACTGGTGTTGCGATTCCGTCCGCCTACTTCTGGGAGGGGTCGCTTTGAGTTCTCATTGGCAGGAGTTGGCGTCCTGTTCTGACCTATCACATAGCGTTCCAGTCTTCTTCTTCTAATGTGTTCTTCGATCAAGTCCCGGAGATGGTGGCATTCATTGGTGTCATGTCCGTGAGATTCGTGGAAGCGTCAGAACATTCCAGACTTGAGTGCGTTATCTGATTCTTTCTTGTGCGGGGGGCGCTTGTATCCGAGTTCGCCCTGAGTGGCTAGGAAGATGTTTTCGATTGTTTCATTCAAAGGAGTGTAGGAGTCAAATCTTGGTCCTGGTCGATATTGGCGCTTTTCAACCTTCCTGCCCCCAGCATTGTCTCTAGATTCATTTCTTCGAGCGTCCTTAGCTGCAGCGGGAACCTTGTCCTGAGCTGTCTTACCTTGTTGCCCTGACTGCCTCTCAGTGGCGGCATCTTCCAGTCTCATATACTTTCCAGCTTCGTGGAAGAAATCAGGTAAAGTAGCTGGTTTTTCCTTAGTTAGTCTTCTGGCAAACTTGGTATCTGGGTGTACACCACTACAGAGGGCCATTAGGGTGAGCTTCTCATCGGCATCTTGAATTGCGGCCGCTGCGGCGTTGAACCGGGTTAGATATTGTTGTAGTGTCTCTCCGGATTTCTGTTTGACATTGGATAGAGAATAAGCATCCTTGGGTTGTTCCACATGGATGCGGAACTGGCTAATGAACCTTTCTTTCAACATCTCCCATGAGCTGATAGATCCTTGGGGTAGATGGCAGAACCAGGAGGTAGCTAGATCTGCTAGGAATAGCGGAAAGCATTTACACAGCACCCCTTCTGTTGCTCCTCTCATGAGCATATGCTGGGTGTATCTCTGTAAGTGTACGATGGGGTCAGAAGTTCCTTTGTAAGGTTCCATGGTTGGCATTTTCCATTCCCGGGGGGTGATGGCAGTTTCGATATTGCGGGTAAAGGGGCTGGTGACCCTAGCGCCTATTCCTCGATCCCTTTACTCCCGTTGGACGCATTCTCTGAATAGTCATGCCATTCTTTCATCAGAATTTGGAGCGGATAGAAATGAACTTGGTTCTTCCATGCGGGATCGATCTCGTCCAGATGACCTATAGGGATGGTATAGTCTATCACTTCTGACGTTATCCAGTGGCTGTCTCTGGCTGCTCGGATGCATGCTAGGACCAGCTACAGTTGCCCCCTGCCTTGATCTTCCCCTGTGGGGTTCTGTTTCGAGCATTTCCATGGGGTCAACTTCGGGCTGGGTTCTAGCTCGGCTCCGTTCAGCGGGGTTTCTATGATTAGGTGGCATGACTGGCTCAGCTACATCCGACCCTCGCCTGGCGCCTCCCCCACTGTGTTCGGTTCCAAGTGTTTCCTCGAGTCGAAGTTCGGGTTGAGTCCGGGCGCGGCCCCTATCATTGTGGTTCCTGTTGATAGCTTCTTCAAAGAGGGAAGACCTTTGCTGTCTCCGAGATCCTCCAGATTGAGATTCACCCCATGATTCAGTGTTGCGGTTGGATTCTTCGACATCCCTCAAGCGTGACATGAGTTGGTTCACCAAAGCTTCTTGTTGGGATGCGAAGCAGTTAGTCACTTCCTCCACAACTCTGTCTAGGTCTGTCCTAGTGATTACTGCCGGTTGTTCCGCGGCAGGGGCTATTGGAATTGCCTGATCTACATGTGGCACTGATGTTGTAGTGGGATGGTTCTCTTGATCTGGATCCACTGGATTCGGAGCGCTGCTGGTTGCAACGTTCTTTCCCTTGTTGGCGTCTTTTCTTGGCCTGGAAGTCATGTTTCCTAGGCAATGAAGGGTGCTATTGGGAAAGAAGGTAGAATGAGGGAAGCTGAAGCTTCGAGTTCCAAGCTCTCAGTGAAAGCACCAAAAATGTTTGCGCAAAAAATGGGCAAACATCTCCAAGTTGTGTTATTTAGTTGATTATATGCGATTTTAAATGGTTTGGATGAGTTATGCAAATATGTAAAAAGCAGGGGCTTAAATGTAAAAGACACACAGATTTATAGTGGTTCGGCCAGAACGTGCCTACGTCCACTTTATATGTTATTATCCTTTTTTCTTTCAGATTACAAGTACAAAGCTTTGTATACAAGTATATGAAAGTAGTTTGAAAGTTCCTTCCTTGCTTGAGCTCTCAAACTTGTCCGCCATTGTTGTACCCCTGCCCCTCTATTTATAGAG
This sequence comes from Allium cepa, assembly GCA_030765085.1. NCBI lineage: Eukaryota > Viridiplantae > Streptophyta > Magnoliopsida > Asparagales > Amaryllidaceae > Allium > Allium cepa. The sequence goes on along the minus strand of CM060943.1, from coordinate 25,450,847 downwards.
TGAGGTAGGGGGCAGGGGTCTTGGATGTATATAGCTGCTGGTGGGCCCGGGCTGAAGCAATCTCGCCTGGTAACGTTCTGGTTCGGCGAAGCTTCATTCGGCATGGAGCTTGGACCGGTGATGGAGTGGACCGGTGGTAGGTGGTTTGGAGGTTCATTCGGTGGAAGTTGGTTCGGTGGGGGAGTGGACCGGTAGTAGGTTGGTTTGGCATAGGGTTGGACACGTGTGGTTCGGCTGGGAGTTCGGTCCGGTAGGCAATGGACCGGTGTAGGGTTGATTCGGTGGCGTTGGTCCGGCTATGAATGGTCCGGTGGTGGAGGTTGGAGCACGGTGAGATTGGAGGACCGAATGTGTTTGACCGAATGTGGCATGGCCTTGTGCAAAATGTTCTTGGAGGTAAGTATGCATGGACCGAATGGTATATACCTTGAATTGCCGAATGAACTTGTGCTTGGAACACCAAATGGACATAGGAACTGGATGGAATGGAGGTTGCGAACCCTGGTGAAACTGACGCTTCTCGGTCTCGAGATCTTCTGGGTGAAAATTCGCCCAACATTAGAAATGAGTGCATGGATTTGAAACATTGCAGTACCATGGTGCACCACTCTCCAGCGATGGTAAATCATAGACCAGCCACGGGGATCCCGTTTTACAGAAAAAATCCACGTGACGAAAAAACGAAGGGTAAAAAACTTCCTTGACCCGATTGAGGTTCGGACAGGATTTTTTGGGTATGAAACTAACCAGTGACGGCTGAAAGCTGTCATAGCTGTAGAACTCACAGATACCTTCGTTTTGATTGGTTATGGCTCCCGTAACTCTAAACGAGCCAAGAGTTATGGCCCTCCGAAGAATCGATATCCACAGGGTGCAACATCTACGGTGCAAGGTGCAACATCCGTCCAAAATGACGAAACAGTGCCGTACGACCTTTAGAAATGAGTGCATGGATTTGAAACATTGCAGTACCATGGTGCAGCACTCTCCAGCGATGGTAAATCATAGACCAGCCACGGGGATCCCGTTTTACAGAAAAAATCCACGTGACGAAAAAACGAAGGGTAAAAAACTTCCTTGACCCGATTGAGGTTCGGATAGGATTTTTTGGGTATGATACTAACCAGTGAAGGCTGAAAGCCATCATAGCTGTAGAACTCACAGATACCTTCGTTTTGACTGGTTATGGCTCCAGTAACTCTAAACGAGCCAAGAGTTATGGCCCTCCGAAGAATCGATATCCACAGGGTGCAACATCTACGGTGCAAGGTGCAACATCCGTCAAAAATGACGAAACAGTGCCGTACGACCTTTAGAAATGAGTGCATGGATTTGAAACATGGAAGTACCATGGTGCACCACTCTCCAGCGATGGTAAATCATAGACCAGCCACGGGGATCCCGTTTTACAGAAAAAATCCACGTGACGAAAAAAACGAAGGGTAAAAAACTTCCATGACCCGATTGACGTTCGGATAGGATTTTTGGGTTTGAAACTAACCAGTGACGGCTGAAAGCTGTCATAACTGTAGAACTCACAGATACCTTCGTTTTGATTGGTTATGGCTCCCGTAACTCTAAACGAGCCAAGAGTTATGGCCCTCCGAAGAATCGATATCCACAGGGTGCAACATCTATGGTGCAAGGTGCAACATCCGTCCAAAATGACAAAACAGTGCCGTACGACCTTTAGAAATGAGTGCATGGATTTGAAACATTGCAGTACCATGGTGCACCACTCTCTAGCTATGGTAAATCATAGACCAGCCACGGGGATCCCGTTTTACAGAAAAAATCCACGTGACGAAAAAACGAAGGGTAAAAAACTTCCTTGACCCGATTGAGGTTCGGATAGGATTTTTTGGGTATGAAACTAACCAGCAATAGCTGAAAGCTGTCATAGCTGTAGAACTCACAGATACCTTCGTTTTGACTGGTTATGGCTCCCGTAACTCTAAACGAGCCAAGAGTTATGGCCCTCCGAAGAATCGATATCCACAGGGTGCAACATCTACGGTGCAAGGTGCAACATCCATCCAAAATGACGAAACAGTGTCGTACGACCGTTAGAAATGAGTGCATGGATTTGAAACATTGCAGTGCCATGGTACACCACTCTCCAGCGATGGTAAATCATAGACCAGCCACGGGGATCCCGTTTTACAGAAAAAATCCACGTGACGAAAAAACGAAGGGTAAAAAACATCCTTGACCCGATTGAGGTTCGGATAGGATTTTTTGGGTATGAAACTAACCAGTGACGGCTGAAAGCCGTCATAGCTGTAGAACTCGCAGATACCTTCGTTTTGACTGGTTATGGCTCCCGTAACTCTAAACGAGCCAAGAGTTATGGCCCTCCGAAGAATCGATATCCACAGGGTGCAACATCTACGGTGCAAGGTGCAACATCCGTCCAAAATGACGAAACAGTGCCGTACGACCTTTAGAAATGAGTGCATGGATTTGAAACATTGCAGTGCCATGGTACACCACTCTCCAGCGATGGTAAATCATAGACCAGCCACGGGGATCCCGTTTTACAGAAAAAATCCACGTGACGAAAAAACGAAGGGTAAAAAACATCCTTGACCCGATTGAGGTTCGGATAGGATTTTTTGGGTATGAAACTAACCAGTGACGGCCGAAAGCCGTCATAGCTGTAGAACTCACAAATACCTTCGTATTGACTGGTTACGGCTCCCGTAACTCTAAACGAGCCAAGAGTTATGGCCCTCCGAAGAATCGATATCCACAGGGTGCAACATCTACGGTGCAAGGTGCAACATCCGTCCAAAATGACGAAACAGTGTCGTACGACCTTTAGAAATGAGTGCATGGATTTGAAACATTGCAGTACCTTGGTGCACCACTCTCCAGCGATGGTTAATCATAGACCAGCCACGGGGATCCCGTTTTACAGAAAAAATCCACGTGACGAAAAAACGAAGGGTAAAAAACTTCCTAGACCCGATTGAGGTTCGGATAGGATTTTTGGGTACGAAACTAACCAGTGACGGCTGAAAGGTGTCATAGCTGTAGAACTCACAGATACCTTCGTTTTGACTGGTTATGGCTCCCGTAAATCTAAACGAGCCAAGAGTTATGGCCCTCCGAAGAATCGATATCCACAGGGTGCAACATCTACGGTGCAAGGTGCAACATCCGTCCAAAATAACGAAACAGTGCCGTACGACCTTTAGAAATGAGTGCATGGATTTGAAACATTGCAGTACCATGGTGCACCACTCTCCAGCGATGGTAAATCATAGACCAGCCACGGGGATCCCGTTTTACAGAAAAAATCCACGTGACGAAAAAACGAAGGGTAAAAAACTTACTTGACCCGATTGAGGTTCGGATAGGATTTTTGGGTACGAAACTAACCAGTGACGGTTGAAAGCTGTCATAGCTATAGAACTCACAGATACCTTCGTTTTGACTGGGTATGGCTTCCGTAACTCTAAACGAGCCAAGAGTTATGGCCCTCCGAAGAATCGATATCCACATGGTGCAACATCTACGGTGCAAGGTGCAACATCCGTCCAAAATGACGAAACAGTGGCGTACGACCTTTAGAAATGAGTGCATGGATTTGAAACATTGCAGTACCATGGTGTACCACTCTGCAGCGATGGTAAAGCATAGACCAGCCACGGGGATCCCGTTTTACAGAAAAAATCCACGTGACGAAAAAACGAAGGGTAAAAAACTTCCATGACCCGATTGAGGTTCGGATAGGACTTTTGGGTTTGAAACTAACCAGTGACGGCTGAAAGCTGTCATAGCTGTAGAACTCACAGATACCTTCGTTTTAACTGGTTATGGCTGCCGTAACTCTAAACGAGCCAAGAGTTATGGCCCTCCGAAGAATCGATATCCACAGGGTGCAACATCTACGGTGCAAGGTGCAACATCCGTCCAAAATGACGAAACAGTGCCATACGACCTTTAGAAATGAGTGCATGGATTTGAAACATTGCAGTGCCATGGTACACCACTCTCCAGCGATGGTAAATCATAGACCAGCCACGGGGATCCCGTTTTACAGAAAAAATCCACGTGACGAAAAAACGAAGGGTAAAAAACATCCTTGACCCGATTGAGGTTCGGATAGGATTTTTTGGGTATGAAACTAACCAGTGACGGCTAAAAGCCGTCATAGCTGTAGAACTCACAGATACCTTCGTTTTGACTAGTTTTGGCTCCCGTAACTCTAAACGAGCCAAGAGTTATGGCCCTCCGAAGAATCGATATCCACAGGGTGCAACATCTACGGTGCAAGGTGCAACATCCGTCCAAAATGACGAAACAGTGCCGTACGACCTTTAGAAATGAGTGCATGGATTTGAAACATTGCAGTACCATGGTGCAGCACTCTCCAGCGATGGTAAATCATAGACCAGCCATGAGGATCCCGTTTTACAGAAAAAATCCACGTGACGAAAAAACGAAGGGTAAAAAACTTCCTTGACCCGATTGAGGTTCGGATAGGATTTTAGGGTACGAAACTAACCAGTGACGGCTGAAAGGTGTCATAGCTGTAGAACTCACAGATACCTTCGTTTTGACTGGTTATGGCTCCCGTAACTCTAAACGAGCCAAGAGTTATGGCCCTCCGAAGAATCGATATCCACAGGGTGCAACATCTACGGTGCAAGGTGCAACATCCGTCCAAAATGACGAAACAGTGCCGTACGACCTTTAGAAATGAGTGCATGGATTTGAAACATTGCAGTACCATGGTGCAGCACTCTCCAGCGATGGTAAATCATAGACCAGCCATGAGGATCCCGTTTTACAGAAAAAATCCACGTGACGAAAAAACGAAGGGTAAAAAACTTCCTTGACCCGATTGAGGTTCGGATAGGATTTTTTGGGTATGATACTAACCATTGATGGCTGAAAGCCATCATAGCTGTAGAACTCACAGATACCTTCGTTTTGACTGGTTATGGCTCCCGTAACTCTAAACGAGCCAAGAGTTATGGCCCTCCGAAGAATCGATATCCACAGGGTGCAACATCTACGGTGCAAGGTGCAACATCCGTCAAAAATGACGAAACAGTGCCGTACGACCTTTAGAAATGAGTGCATGGATTTGAAACATGGCAGCACCATGGTGCACCACTCTCCAGCGATGGTAAATCATAGACCAGCCACGGGGATCCCGTTTTACAGAAAAAATCCACGTGACGAAAAAACGAAGGGTAAAAAACTTCCATGACCCGATTGAGGTTCGGATAGGATTTTTTGGGTATGAAACTAACCAGTGACGGCTGAAAGCCGTCATAGCTGTAGAACTCACAGATACCTTCGTTTTGACTGGTTATGGCTCCTGTAACTCTAAACGAGCCAAGAGTTATGGCCCTCCGAAGAATCGATTTCCACAGGGTGCAACATCTGCGGTGCAAGGTGCAACATCCGTCCAAAATGACGAAACCGTGCCGTACGATCTTTAGAAATGGGTGCATGGATTTGAAACGGTGCAGTACCATGGTGCACCACTCTCCAGCGATGGTAAATCATTGACCAGCCACGGGGATCACGATTTACATAAAAAATCCACGTGACGAAAAAACGAAGGGTAAAAAACTTCCATGACCCGATTGAGGTTCGGATAGGATTTTTTGGGTATGAAACTAACCAGTGACGGCTGAAAGCTGTCATAGCTGTAGAACTCACAGATACCTTCGTTTTGACTGGTTATGGCTCCCTTAACTCTAAACGAGCCATGAGTTATGGCCCTCCGAAGAATCGATATCCATAGGGTGCAACATCTACGGTGCAAGGTGCAACATCCGTCCAAAATGACGAAACCGTGCTGTACGACCTATAGAAATGGGTGCATGGATTTGAAACGGCGCAGTAACATGGTGCACCACTCTCCAGCGATGGTAAATCATAGACCAGCCACGGGGATCCCGTTTTACAGAAAAAATTCACGTGACGAAAAAATGAAGGGTAATAAACTTCCTTGACCCGATTGAGGTTCGGATAGGATTTTTTGGGTATGAAACCAACCGATGACGGCAGAAAGATGTCATAGATGTAGAACTCACAGATACCATCGTTTTGACTGGTTATGGCTCCCGAACTCTAAACGAGCCAAGAGTTATGGCCCTCCGAATAATATATATCCATAGGGTGCAACATCTACGGCGCAAGGTGCAACATCCGTCCAAAATGACGAAACCGTGCCGTACAACCTTTAGAAATGGGTGCATGGATTTGAAACGGTGCAATACCATGGTGCACCACTCTCCAGCGATGGTAAATCATAGACCAGCCACGGGGATCCCGTTTTACAGAAAAAATCCATGTGACGAAAAAACGAAGGGTAAAAAACATCCTTGACCCGATTGAGGTTCGGATAGGATTTTTTGGGTAGGAAACTAACCGGTGATGGCAGAAAGATGTCATAGCTGTAGAACTCACAGATACCTTTGTTTTGACTGGTTATGGCTCCCGTAACTCTAAACGAGCCAAGAGTTATGTCCCTCCTAATAATAGATATCCATAGGGTGCAACATCTACGGCGCAAGGTGCAACATCCGTCCCAAATGACGAAACCTTGCCGTACGACCTTTAGAAATGGGTGCAAGGATTTGAAATGGTGTAGTACCATGGTGCACCACTCTTCAACGATGGAAAATCGTTGACCAGCCATGGGGATCCCGTTTTACAGAAAAAATCCATGTGATGAAAAAACGAAGGGTAAAAAACTTCCGTGACCCGATTGAGGTTCGGATAGGATTTTTTGGGTACGAACCTAACCAGTGACGGCTGAAAGCCGTCATAACTGTAGAACTCATAGATACCTTCGTTTTGACAGGTTATGGGTCCCGTAACTCTAAACGAGCCAAGAGTTATGGCCCTCCGAATAATTGATATCCAAAGGGTGCAACATCTGCGATGCAAGGTGCAACATCCGTCCAAAATGACGAAACCGTGCCGTACGACCTTTAGAAATGGGTGCATGGATTTGAAACGGTGCAGTACCATGGTGCACCACTCTCCAGCGATGGTAAATCATTGACCAGCCACGGGGACCCCGTTTTACAGAAAAAATCCACGTGACGAAAAAACGAAGGGTAAAAAACTTCCATGACCCGATTGAGGTTCGGATAGGATTTTTTGGGTATGAAACTAACCAGTGACCGCTGAAAGCCATCATAGCTGTAGAACTCACAGATACCTTCGTTTTGACTGGTTATGGCTCCTGTAATTCTAACCGAGCCATGAGTTATGGCCCTCCGAAGAATCGATATCCATAGGGTGCAACATCTACGGTGCAAGGTGCAACATCCGTCCAAAATGACGAAACCGTGCCGTACGACCTTTAGAAATGGATGCATGGATTTGAAACGGTGGAGTACCATGGTGCACCACTCTCCAGCGATGGTAAATCATTGACCAACCACGGGGATCCCGTTTTACAGAAAAAATCCACGTGACGAAAAAACGAAGGGTAAAAAACTTCCATGACCCGATTGAGGTTCGGATAGGATTTTTTGGGTATGAAACTAACCAGTGACGGCTGAAAGCCGTCATAGCTGTAGAACTCACAGATACCTTCGTTTTGACTGGTTATGGCTCCTGTAACTCTAAACGAGCCAAGAGTTATGGCCCTCCGAAGAATCGATTTCCACAGGGTGCAACATCTGCGGTGCAAGGTGCAACATCCGTCCAAAATGACGAAACCGTGCCGTACGATCTTTAGAAATGGGTGCATGGATTTGAAACGGTGCAGTACCATGGTGCACCACTCTCCAGCGATGGTAAATCATTGACCAGCCACGGGGATCACGATTTACATAAAAATTCCACGTGACGAAAAAACGAAGGGTAAAAACTTCCTTGACCCGATTGAGGTTCGGATAGGATTTTTTAGGTATGAAACTAACCAGTGATGGCTGAAAGCTGTCATAGCTGTAGAACTCACAGATACCTTCGTTTTGACTGGTGATGGCTCCCGTAACTCTAAACGAGCCAAGAGTTATGACCCTCCGAATAATCGACATCCTTAGGGTGCAACATCTACGGTGCAAGGTGCAACATCCGTCCAAAATGACGAAACCGTGCCGTACGACCTTTAGAAATGGGTGCATGGATTTGAAACGGTGCAGTACCATGGTGCACCACTCTCCAGCGATGGTAAATCATTGACCAGCCACGGGGATCCCGTTTTACAGAAAAAATCCACGTGACGAAAAAACGAAGGGTAAAAAACTTCCTTGACCCGATTAAGGTTCGGATAGGATTTTTTGGGTATGAAACTAACCGGTGACGGCAGAAAGATGTCATAGCTGTAGAACTCAAAGATGCCTTCGTTTTGACAGGTTATGGCTCCCGTAACTCTAAACGAGCCAAGAGTTACGGCCCTCCGAATAATAGATATCCATAGGGTGCAACATCTACGGCGCAAGGTGCAACATCCGTCCAAAATGACGAAACCGTGCCGTACGACCTTTAGAAATGGGTGCATGGATTTGAAACGGTGCAGTACCATGGTGCACAACTCTCGAGCGATGGTAAATCATTGACCAGCCACGGGGATCCCGTTTTAAAGAAAAAATCCACGTGACGAAAAACCGAAGGGTAAAAAACTTCCATGACCCGATTGAGGTTCGGATAGGATTTTTTGGGTATGAAACTAACCAGCGACGGCTGAAAGCCGTCATAGCTGTAGAACTCACAGATACCTTCGTTTCGACAGGTTATGGGTCCCGTAACTCTAAACGAGCCAAGAGTTTTGGCCCTCCGAATAATCGATATCCAAAGGGTGCAACATCTGCGGTGCAAGGTGCAACATCCGTCCAAAATGACGAAATCGTGCCGTACGACCTTTAGAAATGGGTGCAGAGATTTGAAACGGTGCAATACCATGGTGCACCACTCTCCAGCGATGGTAAATCATTGAACAGCCACGGGGATCCCGTTTTACAGAAAAAATCCACGTGACGAAAAAAGGAAGGGTAAAAAACTTCCATGACCCGATTGAAGTTCGGATAGGATTTTTTGGGTATGAAACTAACCAGTGACGGCTGAAAGCTGTCACAGCTGTAGAACTCACAGATACCTTCGTTTTGACTGGTTATGGCTCCCGTAACTCTAAACGAGCCATGAGTTATGGCCCTCCGAAGAATCGATATCCATAGGGTGCAACATCTACGGTGCAAGGTGCAACATCCGTCCAAAATGACGAAACCGTGCCGTACGACCTTTAGAAATGGATGCATGGATTTGAAACGGTGCAGTACCATGGTGCACCACCCTCCAGCGATGGTAAATCATTGACCAGCCACGGGGATCCCGTTTTACAGAAAAAATCCATGTGACGAAAAAACGAAGGGTAAAAAACTTCCATGACCCGATTGGGGTTCGGATAGGATTTTTTGGCTATGAAACAAACCAGTGACGGCTGAAAGCCGTCATAGCTGTAGAACTCACAGATACCTTCGTTTCGACAGGTTATGGGTCCCGTAACTCTAAATGAGCCAAGAGTTATGGCCCTCCGAATAATCGATATCCAAAGAGTGCAACATCTGCGGTGCAAGGTGCAACATCCGTCCAAAATGACGAAATCGTGCCGTACGACCTTTAGAAATGGGTGCAGGGATTTGAAACGGTGCAGTACCATGGTGCACCACTCTCCAGCGATGGTAAATCATTGACCAGCCACGGGGATCCCGTTTTACAGAAAAAATACACGTGACGAAAAAACGAAGGGTAAAAAACTTCCATGACCCGATTGAGGTTCGGATAGGATTTTTTGGGTATGAAACTAACCAGTGATGGCTGAAAGCCGTCATAGCTGTAGAACTCACAGATACCTTCGTTTCGACAGGTTATGGGTCCCGTAACTCTAAACGAGCCAAGAGTTATGGCCCTCCGAATAATCGATATCCAAAGGGTGCAACATCTGCGGTGCAAGGTGCAACATCCGTCCAAAATGACAAAATCTTGCCGTACAACCTTTAGAAATGGGTGCAGGGATTTGAAACAGTGCAGTACCATGGTGCACCACTCTCCAGCGATGGAAAATCATTGACCAGCCACGGGGATCCCGTTTTACAGAAAAAATCGTGACGAAAAAACGAAGGGTAAAAAACTTCCATGACCCGATTGAGGTTCAGATAGGATTTTTTGGGCATGAAACTAACCAGTGACGGCTGAAATCTGTCATAGCTGTAGAACTCACAGATACCTTCGTTTTGACTGGTTATGGCTCCCGTAACTCTAAACGAGCCATGAGTTATGGCCCTCCGAAGAATCGATATCCATAGGGTGCAACATCTACGGTGCAAGGTGCAACATCCGTCCAAAATGACGAAACTGTGCTGTACGACCTTTAGAAATGGGTGCATGGATTTGAAACGGTGCAGTACCATGGTGCACCACTCTCCAGCGATGGTAAATCATAGACCAGCCACGGGGATCCCGTTTTACAGAAAAAATCCACGTGACGAAAAAATGAAGGGTAATAAACTTCCTTGACCCGATTGAGTTTCGGATAGGATTTTTTGGGTATGAAACTAACCGATGACGGCAGAAAGATGTCATAGCTGTAGAACTCACAGATACCTTCGTTTTGACTGGTTATGGCTCCCGTAACTCTAAACGAGCCAAGAGTTATGGCCCTCCGAATAATAGATATCCATAGGGTGCAACATCTACGGCGCAAGGTGCAACATCCGTCCAAAATGACGAAACCGTGCCGTACGACCTTTAGAAATGGGTGCATGGATTTGAAACGGTGCAGTACCATGGTGCACCACTCTCCAGCGATGGAAAATCGTTGACCAGCCACGGGGATCCCGTTTTACAGAAAAAATCAACGTGACGAAAAAACGAAGGGTAAAAAACTTCCATGACCCGATCGAGGTTCGGATAGGATTTTTTGGGTATGAAACTAACCAGTGATGGCTGAAAGCCGTCATAGCTGTAGAACTCACAGATACCTTCGTTTTGACTGGTTGTGGCTCCCGTAGCTCTAAATGAGCCAAGAGTTATGGCCCTTCGAATAATCGATATCCAAAGGGTGCAACATCTGCGGTGCAAGGTGCAACATCCGTCCAAAATGACGAAACCATGCCGTACGACCTTTAGAAATGGGTGCATGGATTTGAAACGGTGCAGTACCATGGTGCACCACTCTCCAGCGATGGTAAATCATTGACCAGCCACGGGGATCCCGTTTTAAAGAAAAAATCCACGTGACGAAAAAACGAAGGGTAAAAAACTTTCATGACCCGATTGAGGTTCGGATAGGATTTTTTGGGTATGAAACTAACCAGTGACGGCTAAAAGCCGTCATAGCTGTAGAACTCACAGATACCTTCGTTTCGACAGGTTATGGGTCCCGTAACTCTAAACGAGCGAAGAGTTATGGCCCACCAAATAATCGATATCCAAAGGGTGCAACATCTGCGGTGCAAGGTGCAACATCCGTCCAAAATGACGAAATCGTGCCATACGACCTTTAGAAATGGGTGCAGGGATTTGAAACGGTGCAGTACCATGGTGCACCACTCTCCAGCGATGGTAAATCATTGACCAGCCACGGGGATCCCGTTTTACAGAAAAATCCACGTGACGAAAAAACGAAGGGTAAAAAACTTCCATGACCCGATTGATGTTCGGATAGGATTTTTTGGGTATGAAACTAACCAGTGACGGCTGAAAGCTGTCATAGCTGTAGAACTCACAGATACCTTCGTTTGGACTGGTTATGGTTCCCGTAACTCTAAACGAGCCATGAGTTATGGCCCTCTGAAGAATCGATATCCATAGGGTGCAACATCTACGGTGCAATGTGCAAAATCCGTCCAAAATGACGAAACCGTGTCGTACGACCTTTAGAAATGGATGCATGGATTTGAAACGGTGCAGTACCATGGTGCACCACTCTCCAGCGTTGGTAAATCATTGACCAGCCACGGGGATCCCGTTTTACAGAAAAAATCCACGTGACGAAAAAACGAAGGGTAAAAAACTTCCATGAACCGATTGAGGTTCGGATAGGATTTTTTGGGTATGAAACTAACCAGTGACGGCTGAAAGCCGTCATAGCTATAGAACTCACAGATACCTTTGTTTTGACAGGTTATGGGTCCCGTAACTCTAAACGAGCCAAGAGTTATGGCCCTCCGAACAATCGATATCCAAAGGGTGCAACATCTGCGGTGCATGGTGCAACATCCGTCCAAAATGATGAAATCGTGCCGTACGACTTTAGAAATGGGTGCAGGGATTTGAAACGGTGCAGTACCATGGTGCACCACTCTCCAGCGATGGTAAATCATTGACTAGCCACGGGGATCCCGTTTTACAGAAAAAATCCACGTGACGAAAAAACGAAGGGTAAAAAACTTCCATGACCCGATTGAGGTTCGGATAGGATTTTTTGGGTATGAAACCAACCAGTGACGGCTGAAAGTGGTCATAGCAGTAGAACTCACAGATACCTTCGTTTTGACAGGTTATGGCTCCCGTAACTCTAAACGAGCCATGAGTTATGGCCCTCCGAAGAATCGATATCCATAGGGTGCAACATCTACGGTGCAAGGTGCAACATCCGTCCAAAATGACGAAACCGTGCCGTACGACCTTTAGAAATGGATGCATGGATTTGAAACGGTGCAGTACCATGGCGCACCACTCTCCAGCGATGTTAAATCATTGACCAGCCACGGGGATCCCGTTTTGCAGGAAAAATCCACGTGACGAAAAAACGAAGGGTAAAAAACTTCCATGACCCGATTGAGGTTCGGATAGGATTTTTTGGGTATGAAACTAACCTGTGATGGCTGAAAGCCGTCATAGCTGTAGAACTCACAGATACCTTCGTTTCGGCAGGTTATGGGTCCCGTAACTCTAAACGAGCCAAGAGTTATGGCCCTCCGAATAATCGATATCCAAAGGGTGCAACATCTGCGGTGCAAGGTGCAACATCCGTCCAAAATGACGAAATCGTGCCATACGACCTATAGAAATGGGTGCAGGGATTTCAAACGGTGCAGTACCATGGTGCACCACTCTCCAGCGATGGTAAATCATTGACTAGCCACGGGGATGCCGTTTTACAGAAAAAATTCACGTGACGAAAAAACGAAGGGTAAAAAACTTCCATGACCCGATTGAGGTTCGGATAAGATTTTTTGGGTATGAAACTAACCAGTGACGGCTGAAAGCTGTCATAGCTGTAGAACTCACAGATACCTTCGTTTTGACTGGTTATGGCTCCCGTAACTCTAAACGAGCCATGAGTTATGGCCCTCCGAAGAATCGATATCCATAGGGTGCAACATCTACGGTGCAAGGTGCAACATCCGTCCAAAATGACGAAACCGTGCCGTACGACCTTTAGAAATGGATGCATGGATTTGAAACGGTGCAGTACCATGGTGCACCACTCTCCAGCGATGGTAAATCATTGACCAGCCACGGGGATCCCGTTTTACAGAAAAAATCCATGTGACGAAAAAACGAAGGGTAAAAAACTTCCATGACCCGATTGGGGTTCGGATAGGATTTTTTGGCTATGAAAGTAACCAGTGATGGCTGAAAGCCGTCATAGCTGTAGAACTCACAGATACCTTCGTTTCGACAGGTTATGGGTCCCGTAACTCTAAACGAGCCAAGAGTTATGGCCCTCCGAATAATCGATATCCAAAGAGTGCAACATCTGCGGTGCAAGGTGCAACATCCGTCCAAAATAACGAAATCGTGTCGTACGACCTTTAGAAATGGGTGCAGGGATTTGAAACGGTGCAGTACCATGGTGCACCACTCTCCAGCGATGGTAAATCATTGACCAGCCACGGGGATCGCGTTTTACAGAAAAAATCCACGTGACGAAAAAACGAAGGGTAAAAAACTTCCATGACCCGATTGAGGTTCGGATAGGATTTTTTGGGTATGAAACTAACCAGTGACGGCTAAAAGCCGTCATAGCTGTAGAACTCACAGATACCTTCGTTTCGACAGGTTATGGGTCCCGTAAATCTAAACGAGCCAAGAGTTATGGCCCTCCGAATAATCGATATCCAAAGGGTGCAACATCTGCGGTGCAAGGTGCAACATCCGTCCAAAATGACAAAATCGTGCCGTACAACCTTTAGAAATGGGTGCAGGGATTTGAAACGGTGCAGTACCATGGTGCACCACTCTCCAGCGATGGAAAATCATTGACCAGCCACGGGGATCCCGTTTTACAGAAAAAATCCACGTGACGAAAAAACGAAGTGTAATAAACTTCCATGACCCGATCGAGGTTCGGATAGGATTTTTTGGGTATGAAACTAACCAGTGACGGCTGAAAGCGGTCATAGCTTTAGAACTCACAGATACCTTCGTTTTGACTAGTTATGGCTCCCGTAACTCTAAGCGAGCCATGAGTTATGGCCCTCCGAAGAATCGATATCCATAGGGTGCAACATCTACGGTGCAAGGTGCAACATCCGTCCAAAATGACGAAACCGTGCCGTACGACCTTTAGAAATGGGTGCATGTATTTGGAACGGTGCAGTACCATGGTGCACCACTCTCCAGCGATGGAAAATCGTTGACCAGCCACGGGGATCCCGTTTTACAGAAAAAATCCACGTGACGAAAAAACGAAGGGTAAAAAACTTCCATGACCCGATCGAGGTTCGGATAGGATTTTTTGGGTATGAAACTAACCAGTGACGGCTGAAAGCCGTCATAGCTGTAGAACTCACAGATACCTTCGTTTTGACTGGTTGCGGCTCCCGTAGCTCTAAACGAGCCAAGAGTTATGGCCCTTCGAATAATCGATATCCAAAGGGTGCAACATCTGCGGTGCAAGGTGCAACATCCGTCCAAAATAACGAAACCATGTCGTACGACCTTTAGAAATGGGTGCATGGATTTGATACGGTGCAGTACCATGGTGCACCACTCTCCAGCGATGGTAAATCATTGACCAGCCACGGGGATCCCGTTTTAAAGAAAAAATCCACGTGACGAAAAAACGAAGGGTAAAAAACTTCCATGACCCGATTGAGGTTCGGATAGGATTTTTTGGGTATGAAACTAACCAGTGACGGCCGAAAGCCGTCATAGCTGTAGAACTCACAGATACCTTCGTTTCGACAGGTTATGGGTCCCGTAACTCTAAACGATCCAAGAGTTATGGCCCTCCGAATAATCGATATCCAAAGGGTGCAACATCTGCGGTGCAAGGTGCAACATCCGTCCAAAATGACGAAATCGTGCCGTACGACCTTTAGAAATGGGTGCAGAGATTTGAAACGGTGCAGTACCATGGTGCACCACTCTCCAGCGATGGTAAATCATTGAACAGCCACGGGGATCCCGTTTTACAGAAAAAATCCACGTGACAAAAAAACGAAGGGTAAAAAACTTCCATGACCCGATTGAGGTTCGGATAGGATTTATTGGGTATGAAACTAACCAGTGACGGCTGAAAGCCGTCATAGCTATAGAACTCACAGATACCTTCGTTTTGACAGGTTATGGGTCCCGTAACTCTAAACGAGCCAAGAGTTATGGCCCTCCGAATAATCGATATCCAAAGGGTGCAACATCTGCGGTGCAAGGTGCAACATCCGTCCAAAATGACAAAATCTTGCCGTACAACCTTTAGAAATGGGTGCAGGGATTTGAAACAGTGCAGTACCATGGTGTACCACTCTCCAGCGATGGAAAATCATTGACCAGCCACGGGGATCACGATTTACATAAAAATTCCACGTGACGAAAAAACGAAGGGTAAAAACTTCCTTGACCCGATTGATGTTCGGATAGGATTTTTTAGGTATGAAACTAACCAGTGATGGCTGAAAGCTGTCATAGCTGTAGAACTCACAGATACCTTCGTTTTGACTGGTTATGGCTCCCGTAACTCTAAACGAGCCAAGAGTTATGGCCCTCCGAATAATCGATATCCTTAGGGTGCAACATCTACGGTGCAAGGTGCCACATCCGTCCAAAATGACGAAACCGTGCCGTACGACCTTTAGAAATGGGTGCATGGATTTGAAACGGTGCAGTACCATGGTGCACCACTCTCCAGCGATGGTAAATCATTGACCAGCCACGGGGATCCCGTTTTACAGAAAAAATCCACGTGACGAAAAAACGAAGGGTAAAAAACTTCCTTGACCCGATTGAGGTTCGGATAGGATTTTTTGGGTATGAAACTAACCGGTGACGACAGAAAGATGTCATAGCTGTAGAACTCAAAGATGCCTTCGTTTTGACTGGTTATGGCTCCCGTAACTCTAAACGAGCCAAGAGTTACGGCCCTCCGAATAATAGATATCCATAGGGTGCAACATCTACGGCGCAAGGTGCAACATCCGTCCAAAATGACGAAACCGTGCCGTACGACCTTTAGAAATGGGTGCATGGATTTGAAACGGTGCAGTACCATGGTGCACCACTCTCCAGTGATGGAAAATCGTTGACCAGCCACTGGGATCCCGTTTTACAGAAAAAATCCACGTGACGAAAAAACGAAGGGTAAAAAACTTCCTTGACCCGATCGAGGTTCGGATAGGATTTTTTGGGTATGAAACTAACCAGTAACGGCTGAAAGCCGTCATAGCTGTAGAACTCACAGATACCTTCGTTTTGACTGGTTGTGGCTCCCGTAGCTCTAAACGAGCCATGAGTTATGGCCCATCGAATAATCGATATCCAAAGGGGTGCAACATCTGCGGTGCATTGTGCAACATCCGTCCAAAATGACGAAACCATGCCGTACGACCTTTAGAAATGGGTGCATGGATTTGAAACGGTGCAGTACCATGGTGCACCACTCTCCAGCGATGGTAAATCATTGACCAGCCACGGGGATCCCGTTTTAAAGAAAAAATCCACGTGACGAAAAACCGAAGGGTTAAAAACTTCCATGACCCGATCGAGGTTCGGATAGGATTTTTTGGGTATGAAACTAACCAGTGACGGCTGAAAGCCGTCATAGCTGTAGAACTCAAAGATACCTTCGTTTCGACAGGTTATGGGTCCCGTAACTCTAAACGAGCCAAGAGTTATGGCCCTCCGAATAATCGATATCCAAAGGGTGCAACATCTGCGGTGCAAGGTGCAACATCCGTCCAAAATGACGAAATCGTGCCGTACGACCTTTAGAAAAGGGTGCAGAGATTTGAAACGGTGCAGTACCATGGTGCACCACTCTCCAGCGATGGTAAATCATTGAACAGCCACGGGGATCCCGTTTTACAGAAAAAATCCACGTGACGAAAAAACGAAGGGTTAAAAACTTCCATGACCCGATTGAGGTTCGGATAGGATTTTTTGGGTATGAAACTAACCAGTGACGGCTGAAAGCTGTCACAGCTGTAGAAATCACAAATACCTTCGTTTTGACTGGTTATGGCTCCCGTAACTCTAAACGAGCCATGAGTTATGGCCCTCCGAAGAATCGATATCCATAGGGTGCAACATCTACGGTGCAAGGTGCAACATCCGTCCAAAATGACGAAACCGTGCCGTACGACCTTTAGAAATGGATGCATGGATTTGAAACGGTGCAGTATCATGGTGCACCACCCTCCAGCGATGGTAAATCATTGACCAGCCACGGGGATCCCATTTTACAGAAAAAATCCATGTGACGAAAAAACGAAGGGTAAAAAACTTCCATGACCCGATTGGGGTTCGGATAGGATTTTTTGGCTATGAAACTAACCAGTGACGGCTGAAAGCCGTCATAGCTATAGAACTCACAGATACCTTCGTTTCGACAGGTTATGGGTCCCGTAACTCTAAATGAGCCAAGAGTTATGGCCCTCCGAATAATCGATATCCAAAGAGTGCAACATCTGCGGTGCAAGGTGCAACATCCGTCCAAAATGACGAAATCGTGCAGTACGACCTTTAGAAATGGGTGCAGGGATTTGAAACGGTGCAGTACCATGGTGCACCACTCTCCAGCGATGGTAAATCATTGACCAGCCACGGGGATCCCGTTTTACAGAAAAAATACACGTGACGAAAAAACGAAGGGTAAAAAACTTCCATGACCCGATTGAGGTTCGGATAGGATTTTTTGGGTATGAAACTAACCAGTGACGGCTGAAAGCCATCATAGCTGTAGAACTCACAGATACCTTCGTTTCGACAGGTTATGGGTCCCGTAACTCTAAACGAGCCAAGAGTTATGGCCCTCCGAATAATCGATATCCAAAGGGTGCAACATCTGCGGTGCAAGGTGCAACATCCGTCCAAAATGACAAAATCTTGCCGTACAACCTTTAGAAATGGGTGCAGGGATTTGAAACAGTGCAGTACCATGGTGCACCACTCTCCAGCGATGGAAAATCATTGACCAGCCACGGGGATCCCGTTTTACAGAAAAAATCCACGTGACGAAAAAACGAAGGGTAAAAAACTTCCATGACCCGATTGAGGTTCGGATAGGATTTTTAGGGCATGAAACTAACCAGTGACGGCTGAAAGCTGTCATAGCTGTAGAACTCACAGATACCTTCGTTTTGACTGGTTATGGCTCCCGTAACTCTAAACGAGCCATGAGTTATGGCCCTCCGAAGAATCGATATCCATAGGGTGCAACATCTACGGTGCAAGGTGCAACATCCGTCCAAAATGACGAAACCGTGCTGTACGACCTTTAGAAATGGGTGCATGGATTTGAAACGGTGCAGTACCATGGTGGACCACTCTCCAGCGATGGTAAATCATAGACCAGCCACGGGGATCCCGTTTTACAGAAAAAATCCACGTGACGAAAAAATGAAGGGTAATAAACTTCCTTGACCCGATTGAGGTTCGGATAGGATTTTTTGGGTATGAAACTAACCGATGACGACAGAAAGATGTCATAGCTGTAGAACTCACAGATACCTTCATTTTGACTAGTTATGGCTCCCGTAACTCTAAACGAGCCAAGAGTTATGGCCATCCGAATAATAGATATCCATAGGGTGCAACATCTACGGCGCAAGGTGCAACATCCGTCCAAAATGACGAAACCGTGCCGTACGACCTTTAGAAATGGGTGCATGGATTTGAAACGGTGCAGTACCATGGTGCACCACTCTCCAGCGATGGAAAATCGTTGACCAGCCACGGGGATCCCGTTTTACAGAAAAAAATCCACGTGACGAAAAAACGAAGGGTAAAAAACTTCCATGACCCGATCGAGGTTCGGATAGGATTTTTTGGGTATGAAACTAACCAGTGACGGCTGAAAGCCGTCATAGCTGTAGAACTCACAGATACCTTCGTTTTGACTGGTTGTGGCTCCCGTAGCTCTAAACGAGCCAAGAGTTATGGCCCTTCGAATAATCGATATCCAAAGGGTGCAACATCTGCGGTGCAAGGTGCAACATCCGTCCAAAATGACGAAACCATGCCGTACGACCTTTAGAAATGGGTGCATGGATTTGAAACGGTGCAGTACCATGGTGCACCACTCTCCAGCGATGGTAAATCATTGACCAGCCACGGGGATCCCGTTTTAAAGAAAAAAACCACGTGACGAAAAAACGAAGGGTAAAAAACTTCCATGACCCGATTGAGGTTCGGATAGGATTTTTTGGGTATGAAACTAACCAGTGACGGCTGAAAGCCGTCATAGCTGTAGAACTCACAGATACCTTTGTTTCGACAGGTTATGGGTCCTGTAACTCTAAACGAGCCAAGAGTTATGGCCCTCCGAATAATCGATATCCAAAGGGTGCAACATCTGCGGTGCAAGGTGCAACATCCGTCCAAAATGACGAAATCGTGCCATACGACCTTTAGAAATGGGTGCAGGGATTTGAAACGGTGCAGTACCATGGTGCACCACTCTCCAGCAATGGTAAATCATTGACCAGCCACGGGGATCCCGTTTTACAGAAAAAATCCACGTGACGAAAAAACGAAGGGTAAAAAACTTCCATGACCCGATTGATGTTCGGATAGGATTTTTTGGGTATGAAACGAACCAGTGACGGCCGAAAGCTGTCATAGCTGTAGAACTCACAGATACCTTCGTTTGGACTGGTTATGGCTCCCGTAACTCTAAACGAGCCATGAGTTATGGCCCTCCGAAGAATCGATATGCATAGGGTGCAACATCTACGGTGCAAGGTGCAACATCCGTCCAAAATGACGAAACCGTGCCGTACGACCTTTAGAAATGGATGCATGGATTTGAAACGGTGCAGTACCATGGTGCACCACTCTCCAGCGATGGTAAATCATTGACCAGCCACGGGGATCCCGTTTTACAGAAAAAATCCACGTGACGAAAAAACGAAGGGTAAAAAACTTCCATGACCCGATTGAGGTTCGGATAGGATTTTTTGGATATGAAACTAACCAGTGACGGCTGAAAGCCGTCAAAGCTATAGAACTCACAGATACCTTCGTTTTGACTGGTTATGAGTCCCGTAACTCTAAACGAGCCAAGAGTTATGGCCCTCCGAATAATCGATATCCAAAGAGTGCAACATCTGCGGTGCAAGGTGCAACATCCGTCCAAAATGACGAAATCGTGCCGTACGACCTTTAGAAATGGGTGCAGGGATTTGAAACGGTGCAGTACCATGGTGCACCACTCTCCAGCGATGGTAAATCATTGACCAGCCACGGGGATCCCGTTTTACAGAAAAAATCCACGTGACGAAAAAACGAAGGGTAAAAAACTTCCATGACCCGATTGAGGTTCGGATAGGATTTTTTGGGTATGAAACCAACCAGTGAAGGCTGAAAGCTGTCATAGCAGTAGAACTCACAGATACCTTCGTTTTGATAGGTTATGGCTCCCGTAACTCTAAACGAGCCATGAGTTATGGCCCTCCGAAGAATCGATATCCATAGGGTGCAACATCTACGGTGCAAGGTGCAACATCCGTCCAAAATGACGAAACCGTGCCGTACGACCTTTAGAAATGGATGCATGGATTTGAAACGGTGCAGTACCATGGTGCACCACTCTCCAGCGATGGTAAATCATTGACCAGCCACGGGGATCCCGTTTTGCAGAAAAAATCCACGTGACGAAAAAACGAAGGGTAAAAAACTTCCATGACCCGATTGAGGCTCGGATAGGATTTTTTGGGCATGAAACTAACCTGTGACGGCTGAAAGCCGTCATAGCTGTAGAACTCTCAGATACCTTCGTTTCGGCAGGTTATGGGTCCCGTAACTCTAAACGAGCCAAGAGTTATGGCCCTCCGAATAATCGATATCCAAAGGGTGCAACATCTGCGGTGCAAGGTGCAACATCCGTCCAAAATGACGAAATCGTGCCATACGACCTTTAGAAATGGGTGCAGGGATTTCAAATGGTGCAGTACCATGGTGCACCACTCTCCAGCGATGGTAAATCATTGACAAGCCACGGGGATGCCGTTTTACAGAAAAAATCCACGTGACGAAAAAACGAAGGGTAAAAAACTTCCATGACCCGATTGAGGTTCGGATAAGATTTTTTGGGTATGAAACTAACCAGTGACGGCTGAAAGCTGTCATAGCTGTAGAACTCACAGATACCTTCGTTTTGACTGGTTATGGCTCCCGTAACTCTAAACGAGCCACGAGTTATGGCCCTCCGAAGAATCGATATCCATAGGGTGCAACATCTACGGTGCAAGGTGCAACATCCGTCCAAAATGACGAAACCGTGTCGTACGACCTTTAGAAATGGATGCATGGATTTGAAACGGTGCAGTACCATGGTGCACCACTCTCCAGCGATGGTAAATCATTGACCAGCCACGGGGATCCCGTTTTACAGAAAAAATCCATGTGACGAAAAAACGAAGGGTAAAAAACTTCCATGACCCGATTGGGGTTCGGATAGGATTTTTTGGCTATGAAACTAACCAGTGACGGCTAAAAGCCGTCATAGCTGTAGAACTCACAGATACCTTCATATCGACAGGTTATGGGTCCCATAACTCTAAACGAGCCAAGAGTTATGGCCCTCCGAATAATCGATATCCAAAGAGTGCAACATCTGCGGTGCAAGGTGCAACATCTGTCCAAAATGACGAAATCGTGTCGTACGACCTTTAGAAATGGGTGCAGGGATTTGAGACGGTGCAGTACCATGGTGCACCACTCTCCAGCGATGGTAAATCATTGACCAGCCACGGGGATCGCGTTTTACAGAAAAAATCCACGTGTCGAAAAAACGAAGGGTAAAAAACTTCCATGACCCGATTGAGGTTCGGATAGGATTTTTTGGGTATGAAACTAACCAGTGATGGCTAAAAGCCGTCATAGCTGTAGAACTCACAGATACCTTCGTTTCGACAGGTTATGGGTCCCGTAAATCTAAACGAGCCAAGAGTTATGGCCCTCCGAATAATCGATATCCAAAGGGTGCAACATCTGCGGTGCAAAGTGCAACATCCGTCCAAAATGACAAAATCGTGCCGTACAACCTTTAGAAATGGGTGCAGGGATTTGAAACGGTGCAGTACCATGGTGCACCACTCTCCAGCGATGGAAAATCATTGACCATCCACGGGGATCCCGTTTTACAGAAAAAATCCACGTGACGAAAAAACGAAGGGTAAAAAACTTCCATGACCCGATTGAGGTTCGGATAGGATTTTTAGTGTATGAAACTAACCAGTGACGGCTGAAAGCGGTCATAGCTGTAGAACTCACAGATACCTTCGTTTTGACTGGGTATGGCTCCCGTAACTCTAAGCGAGCCATGAGTTATGGCCCTCCGAAGAATCGATATCCATAGGGTGCAACATCTACGGTGCAAGGTGCAACATCCGTCCAAAATGACGAAACCGTGCCGTACGACCTTTAGAAATGGGTGCATGGATTTGGAACGGTGCAGTACCATGGTGCACCACTCTCCAGCGATGGAAAATCGTTGACCAGCCACGGGGATCCCGTTTTACAGAAAAAATCCACGTGACGAAAAAACGAAGGGTAAAAAACTTCCATGACCCGATCGAGGTTCGGATAGGATTTTTTGGGTATGAAACTAACCAGTGACGGCTGAAAGCCATCATAGCTGTAGAACTCACAGATACCTTCGTTTTGACTGGTTGTGGCTCCCGTAGCTCTAAACGAGCCAAGAGTAATGGCCCTTCGAATAATCGATATCCAAAGGGTGCAACATCTGCGGTGCAAGGTGCAACATCCGTCCAAAATGACGAAACCATGTCGTACGACCTTTAGAAATGGGTGCATGGATTTGAAACGGTGCAGTACCATGGTGCATCACTCTCCAGCGATGGTAAATCATTGACCAGCCACGGGGATCCCGTTTTAAAGAAAAAATCCACGTGACGAAAAAACGAAGGGTAAAAAACTTCCATGACCCGATTGAGGTTCGGATAGGATTTTTTGGGTATGAAACTAACCAGTGACGGCTGAAAGCCGTCATAGCCGTAGAACTCACAAATACCTTCGTTTAGACTGGTTATGGCTCCCGTAACTCTAAACGAGCCATGAGTTATGGCCCTCCGAAGAATCGATATCCATAGGGTGCAACATCTACGGTGCAAGGTGCAACATCCGTCCAAAATGACGAAACCGTGCCGTACGACCTTTAGAAATGGGTGCATGGATTTGAAACGGTGCAGTACCATGGTGCACCACTCTCCAGCGATGGTAAATCATAGACCAGCCACGGGGATCCCGTTTTACAGAAAAAATCCATGTGACGAAAAAACGAAGGGTAAAAAACATCCATGACCCGATTGAGGTTCGGATAGGATTTTTTGGCTATGAAACTAACCAGTGACGGCTGAAAGCCATCATAGCTGTAGAACTCACAGATACCTTCGTTTCGACAGGTTATGGGTCCCGTAACTCTAAACGAGCCAAGAGTTATGGCCCTCCGAATAATCGATATCCAAAGAGTGCAACATCTGCGGTGCAAGGTGCAACATCCGTCCAAAATGACGAAATCGTGCCGTACGACCTTTAGAAATGGGTGCAGGGATTTGAAACGGTGCAGTACCATGGTGCACCACTCTCCAGCGATGGTAAATCATTGACCAGCCACGGGGATCCCGTTTTACAGAAAAAATCCACGTGACGAAAAAACGAAGGGTAAAAAACTTCCATGACCCGATTGAGGTTCGGATAGGATTTTTTGGGTATGAAACTAACCAGTGACGGCTAAAAGCCGTCATAGCTGTAGAACTCACAGATACCTTCGTTTCAACAGGTTATGGGTCCCGTAACTCTAAACGAGCCAAGAGTTATGGCCCTCCGAATAATCGATATCCAAAGGGTGCAACATTTGCGGTGCAAGGTGCAACATCCGTCCAAAATGACAAAATCGTGCCGTACAACCTTTAGAAATGGGTGCAGGGATTTGAAACGGTGCAGTACCATGGTGCACCACTCTCCAGTGATGGAAAATCAATGACCAGCTGTTATCCCGCTTTTTGGCAAAGCCGTGATACCAAAAGATTGGTCGAAAACGGGAAACGGTCCATCTCAGAGATTGGTTATACTTCACTTTGCTATGGATATCGATGAATTTTGCCCGAGTCCGGATCAGGCCACAATTGGTAGGACACGACAAGAAAGGTTGTAGGAGCCATCATTTCAAGTTTCAAGTCAATCCGAGTTCGTATGCTCAAGATATGATGGATTCAATGTGAAGAGAAGTAGTCACTGTCTGGTTCGAAACCATCCATTTCGAACCCATCCACTGTCTTTGCTTCGAACCCATGCTGTTCGAACCCATCCACGATCTCTCCTTCGAACCCACCTAGTTCGAACCCATCCACGTCCTTGCCTTCGAAACCATGAAGTTCGAACCCAGGCCACCTTCGAAACCATCAGCTAGTGCCTGCCTCGACTCCATCGCCTTCGACCCCATCGCCTTCGAACCCAACACAATGGCCTACCTTCGAATCCATGGCGCCACTCAGCTTCGCACCCTTGCTTCGAATCCATCGAGTGACCCAGTTCGAACCGATCAATTTCGAACCCATAAGAATTCCTGGATTCGAATCGGTCACTTTCGAAACCAGGAATACTTCCCATTTCGAATCCACCGAGTCAATTGGTTTGGATGACGTGTTTGCCGTAGTTCACGGAGTCGAAGCGGTCCATTCGGAGATAAGTTAGGATCGATTCGAGAAATGCGCGCCACGTCACTGCAAGCCCACGTGCACTGATGGATTCGAAATCGTGGGTTCGAACTCATGGGTTCGAACGACACAACCAAACCGAAAATGCTAATTTCGAACCGAGCATATCTCCTTAACCACACATCCAAATGCAACCAAATTTTCACAGTAGCTTCCATATGAGGTAAAGATTGTCCCTGCCAAGTTTCAACTCGATTGGACCATTTCTTGATTGGTTCGAAATCACTTCGAACCGATGTCAGATCGAGACGAAACTTGGTGGGGTCGGTCGCGTGGGCCCACTCACGTGCCAGAAGAAGTCTCACGAAGTTTCAGCAAGGTCTGGGCCTCCAACGCCTATAAATAGCACCCTAAAGCATTCAGAAAAGGGATCTTTCCGCCATTGAACGCCAAGACTCTGCCGGATTCAAGTTTAACTATCAGAATCGCTGTTGTATTCAGATTTCAAAGCAATTGTCAGCTGTAATCCATTGTAATCGATTTAATCAAGCAAAGCAATAAAGAGAAAACCTTCAAAGTGGACGTAGGCGCGAACGCCGAACCACTATAAATCCTGTGTTTGTGATTGTTGTTCGTGAATTACTGTGATTTGTTACTTAGAACTGAATTCTATATTGATTGTTGCTGAGTTCTGCGTTGATCATTATTAATTTGAGTACGTAAACGGGTGCTTTCGTGACTTTGGGTGTTTGTGACCAATTTTGGTGCAAACATTTTGGTGCTTTCACCGAGAAACTAATTCAGGAAGAAGTTGAATTTGGAAATCCAGGAGTTCAGATCCAGGAATTATGGCAAGACAATCGAGTAGGAGGCCAAGGCCTGAGAGAAGCGAACATCAAGGAAGTCAGGAGGCTTCCTCAGGATCGAATCAACCATCGATATACATCACTAGGGACGAGATGGAAACTATGATGAAGAGGCAAGAGGAAATGATCCAGAGTTTATTCCAACAGATAGGACAGCTTGGGGCACAGAATAGGGAAGCCAATGGAGTCCAGAACGGAGCAGGACCATCTTGCGTAGCACCTGGATTAGGGGGCACACCCTTGGAAAACGTTGACCTTGTTTCGGAAAGAGAAAGAGGAGCATCTGCGCAACCCGGTAGTAGTAGAGATGCGAATGCTCAGTCAAGGGGGCAGATCCCGGAGTTACCTCGTGAACTCGGGGGGCAAGTCGGAAGTAGTGAACAAGGATTACATCTCGGAGACAATGACCGGTTAGCAGAGATAGATAGGAGAGCTTTGAGAGGCGGTATGGTGAACAAAGATTTGGAAGATGTTAATAGAAGTCCTTTTACTTCAGCAATCAGGCAAGCTAGGAACCCACCTGATTTCAAACTACCATCATTAGATATGTATGACGGGAGAACGGACCCCACGGTCCATCTGACAAAATATATGAGGCATATGGAAGTACTGGGGGCATCGGAGGAGGTTATGGCCCGGTGTTTTCCATTGTACTTGACAGATATCGCTGCACTATGGTTTAGACAGTTGGAGAACGGATCCATCGGAACATGGAATGGTTTAGTGGAGAGATTTATGAGGCAATTCAGGGTTCATATTACAAGACCCAAGAACGTGATGACTTTGGCAACCCTAAAGCAAAAAGCCGGAGAGACCTTGAGAAGTTTTCTAGCACGATTTAATGCAGCAGCAGCTTCAGTGGATAGAGCGGATCCGTCCATGGTGGTAATGGCAGCTGTGTCCGGAATAGCTGACGGCACAGAGTTCAAGAATTCATTGACTAAAGATCCACCCGTTGATCTAGAGGAATTCTATCATGAAGCAGAAAAGTTTTTACGATTAGAAGATGAAAATGCCGAGAGAGAAGAAGGAGATGGGATAGAAGTTTTTGCATTTAGAGACGAAAAACCTCTTAAAAAGGATTCGGACAAGGATAAAGGTAAAAGAAAGATTGAGAATGACAGAGACAGATCAAAGCGGCAACGGAGGGAGCCGCGATTCACAACCTACACTGAGTTGAACGAGAGCCTGGAACGAATTTATCAGGATACCAAAGAACAGATTTCGTATCGTGGGCCAATGCGAAGGGATCCTACCTCTGACGAAAGGAAATCAGATAAGTTCTGTGTATTACATGAATTAAATGGTCATAATACTAATGATTGTAGGCACCTGAAGGATGAGGTGGAAGGGCATATCAGGAACGGTATGCTCCTCCAATATGTAAGGGGGCGAGCTCCTGTGGCGGAACCAGAGCGGCCGCCATCTACATCAGCTAGAGGCGATCCTGAATCGAGGCACCGTTTGGTTATCAATTGAGTGAAAAAACGATGAACAAGTTGTAAGCTTCCACTACCACAATTAAATCGTTTACACATGTGCGAGATCGCGAACGATCTCCAGGCATGCTCTGAGTGATCATTGACCGTTTCGTAGTGGGAACTTACACTTTGACATCCATGCTTTACTTTCATTTCATTTTGGTTTGGACATTTAGACCTTGTTTGTTTGGACATTGTTTTTGAAACTCATCCGTTTAATAGATATTTGATTCTAATAACTCTGAAATGGCTAGGCTACTTGCACATGTACGGGGTCACGAACGGTCCTTAGGCATGCTCTGAGATAGTAATATACCTTAACAAATGATCCGGGAACCCACGCGAACGTGAACCTGGCATCGACAACACCAAGCCCTCCCGGGCACACACACAATCTGCCTCGAACGGCACCCGACTTCGAACAGTCATAACTCGCCTTACCTCAAATGGCTTGATCACGAGCGGTCGTCACTTGAGGTCCGACATCCGACCACGAACGGTCACGAACTCGCCTCGAACGGCATACGATCGCGAACGATCACTTTCTGCCCTGAACGGCACCGACCGCGAACGGTCACAGATTCGCCTCGAACGGCACACGATCGCGAACGATCACTTCCTGCCTCGAACGCCATCGATCGCGAACGGTCATGGCTCACTGATTATGAAATCCGACCTCGAACGGTCACCATTCGCCTTGAACGGCACTTGGTCGCGAACGATCATCATTTGCCACGAACGGCAGTCGACCTCGAACGGTCCCATCTCATCATTTGCCGCGAACGGCATCGACCGCGAACGGTCCTATTCCATCTTATGCCACGAACGGCACGGACCGCGAACGGTCCCGATTCACCTCAAGCAGCATACGATCCCGAACGATCGAAGCATGGATTTATACGCTCGACCGCGCACGGTCGCACTTCACCTCGAATGACTCGATCGCGAACGATCGTCATTTGAAGTTGAGCGCTTGACCACGAACGGCCGCGCTTCATCCCAAATAGCTCGATCCCGAACGATCGTCATTTGAGGCCATATGAAACTATCGAGTTCTTTGCAGGTTGATAATCGGATACGAACATCCAACTCAAGGCACTACAAAACACACCTTCCTACAGCAAGGCATGTTTTAGGGGGCAAAGTGTTATCCCGCTTTTTGGCAAAGCCGTGATACCAAAAGATTGGTCGAAAACGGGAAACAGTCCATCTCAGAGATTGGTTATACTTCACTTTGCTATGGATATCGATGAATTTTGCCCGAGTCCGGATCAGGCCACAATTGGTAGGACACGACAAGAAAGGTTGTAGGAGCCATCATTTCAAGTTTCAAGTCAATCCGAGTTCGTATGCTCAAGATATGATGGATTCAATGTGAAGAGAGGTAGTCACTGTCTGGTTCGAAACCATCCATTTCGAACCCATCCACTGTCTTTGCTTCGAACCCATGCTGTTCGAACCCATCCACGATCTCTCCTTCGAACCCACCTAGTTCGAACCCATCCACGTCCTTGCCTTCGAAACCATGAAGTTCGAACCCAGGCCACCTTCGAAACCATCAGCTAGTGCCTGCCTCGACTCCATCGCCTTCGACTCCATCGCCTTCGAACCCAACACAATGGCCTACCTTCGAATCCATGGCGCCACTCAGCTTCGCACCCTTGCTTCGAATCCATCGAGTGACCCTGTTCGAACCGATCAATTTCGAACCCATAAGGATTCCTGGATTCGAATCGGTCACTTTCGAAACCAGGAATACTTCCCATTTCGAATCCACCGAGTCAATTGGTTTGGATGACGTGTTTGCCGTAGTTCACGGAGTCGAAGCGGTCCATTCGGAGATAAGTTAGGATCGATTCGAGAAATGCGCGCCACGTCACTGCAAGCCCACGTGCACTGATGGATTCGAAATCGTGGGTTCGAACTCATGGGTTCGAACGACACAGCCAAACCGAAAATGCTAATTTCGAACCGAGCATATCTCCTTAACCACACATCCAAATGCAACCAAATTTTCACAGTAGCTTCCATATGAGGTAAAGATTGTCCCTGCCAAGTTTCAACTCGATTGGACCATTTCTTGATGGGTTCGAAATCACTTCGAACCGATGTCAGATCGAGACGAAACTTGGTGGGGTCGGTCGCGTGGGCCCACTCACGTGCCAGAAGAAGTCTCACGAAGTTTCAGCAAGGTCTGGGCCTCCAACGCCTATAAATAGCACCCTGAAGCATTCAGAAAAGGGATCTTTCCGCCATTGAACGCCAAGACTCTGCCGGATTCAAGTTTAACTATCAGAATCGCTGTTGTATTCAGATTTCAAAGCAATTGTCAGCTGTAATCCATTGTAATCGATTTAATCAAGCAAAGCAATAAAGAGAAAACCTTCAAAGTGGACGTAGGCGCGAACGCCGAACCACTATAAATCCTGTGTTTGTGATTGTTGTTCGTGAATTACTGTGATTTGTTACTTAGAACTGAATTCTATATTGATTGTTGCTGAGTTCTGTGTTGATCATTATTAATTTGAGTACGTAAACGGGTGCTTTCGTGACTTTGGGTGTTTGTGACCAATTTTGGTGCAAACACCAGCCACGGGGATCCCGTTTTACAGAAAAAATCCACGTGACGAAAAAACGAAGGGTAAAAAACTTCCATGACCCGATTGAGGTTCGGATAGGATTTTTTTGGTATGAAACTAACCAGTGACGGCTGAAAGCTGTCATAGCTGTAGAACTCACAGATACCTTCGTTTTGACTAGTTATGGCTCCCGTAACTCTAAACGAGCCATGAGTTATGGCCCTCCGAAGAATCGATATCCATAGGGTGCAACATCTACGGTGCAAGGTGCAACATCCGTCCAAAATGACGAAACCGTGCCGTACGACCTTTAGAAATGGGTGCATGGATTTGAAACGGTGCAGTACCATGGTGCACCACTCTCCAGCGATGGTAAATCATAGACCAGCCACGGGGATCCCGTTTTACAGAAAAAATCCACGTGACGAAAAAATGAAGGGTAATAAACTTCCTTGACCCGATTGAGGTTCGGATAGGATTTTTTGGGTATGAAACTAACCGATGATGGCAGAAAGATGTCATAGCTGTAGAACTCACAGATACCTTCGTTTTGACTGGTTATGGCTCCCGTAACTCTAAACGAGCCAAGAGTTATGGCCCTCCGAATAATAGATATCCATAGGGTGCAACATCTACGGCGCAAGGTGCAACATCCGTCCAAAATGACGAAACCGTGCCGTACGACCTTTAGAAATGGGTGCATGGATTTGAAACGGTGCAGTACCATGGTGCACCACTCTCCAGTGATGGAAAATCGTTGACCAGCCACTGGGATCCCGTTTTACAGAAAAAATCCACGTGACGAAAAAACGAAGGGTAAAAAACTTCCTTGACCCGATCGAGGTTCGGATAGGATTTTTTGGGTATGAAACTAACCAGTAACGGCTGAAAGCCGTCATAGCAGTAGAACTCACAGATACCTTCGTTTTGACTGGTTGTGGCTCCCGTAGCTCTAAACGAGCCAAGAGTTATGGCCCATCGAATAATCGATATCCAAAGGGGTGCAACATCTGCGGTGCATTGTGCAACATCCGTCCAAAATGACAAAACCATGCCGTACGACCTTTAGAAATGGGTGCATGGATTTGAAACGGTGCAGTACCATGGTGCACCACTCTCCAGCGATGGTAAATCATTGACCAGCCACGGGGATCCCGTTTTAAAGAAAAAATCCACGTGACGAAAAAACGAAGGGTAAAAAACTTCCATGACCCGATTGAGGTTCGGATTTGATTTTTTGGGTATGAAACTAACCAGTGACGGCAGAAAGCCGTCATAGCTGTAGAACTCACAGATACCTTCGTTTCGACAGGTTATGGGTCCCGTAACTCTAAACGAGCCAAGAGTTATGGCCCTCCGAATAATCGATATCCAAAGGGTGCAACATCTGCGGTGCAAGGTGCAACATCCGTCCAAAATGACGAAATCATGCCGTACGACCTTTAGAAATGGGCGCAGGGATTTGAAACGGTGCAGTACCATGGTGCACCACTCTCCAGCGATGGTAAATCATTGACCAGCCACGGGGATCCCGTTTTACAGAAAAAATCCACGTGACGAAAAAACGAAGGGTAAAAAACTTCCATGACCCGATTGATGTTCGGATAGGATTTTTTGGGTATGAAACTAACCAGTGACGGCTGAAAGCTGTCATAGCAGTAGAACTCACAGATACCTTCGTTTGGACTGGTTATGGCTCCCGTAACTCTAAACGAGCCATGAGTTATGGCCCTCCGAAGAATCGATATCCATAGGGTGCAACATCTACGGTGCAAGGTGCAACATCCGTCCAAAATGACGAAACCGTGCCGTACGACCTTTAGAAATGGATGCATGGATTTTAAACGGTGCAGTACCATGTTGCACCACTCTCCAGCGATGGTAAATCATTGACCAGCCACGGGGATCCCGTTTTACAGATAAAATCCACGTGACGAAAAAACGAAGGGTAAAAAACTTCCATGACCCGATTGTGGTTCGGATAGGATTTTTTGGGTATGAAACTAACCAGTGACGGCTGAAACCCGTCATAGCTGTAGAACTCACAGATACCTTCGTTTTGACAGGTTATGGGTCCCGTAACTCTAAACGAGCCAAGAGTTATGGTCCTCCGAATAATCGATATCCAAAGGGTGCAACATCTGTGGTGCAAGGTGCAACATCCGTCCAAAATGACGAAATCGTGCCGTACGACCTTTAGAAATGGGTGCAGGGATTTGAAAAGGTGCAGTACCATGGTGCACAACTCTCCAGCGATGGTAAATCATTGACCAGCCACGGGGATCCCGTTTTACAGAAAAAATCCACGTGACGAAAAAACGAAGGGTAAAAAACTTCCATGACCCGATTGAGGTTCGGATAGGATTTTTTGTGTATGAAACCAACCAGTGACGGCTGAAAGCGGTCATAGCAGTAGAACACACAGATACCTTCGTTTTGACAGGTTATGGCTCCCGTAACTCTAAACGAGCCATGAGTTATGGCCCTCCGAAGAATCGATATCCATAGGGTGCAACATCTACGGTGCAAGGTGCAACATCCGTCCAAAATGACGAAACCGTGCCGTATGACCTTTAGAAATGGATGCATGGATTTGAAACGGCGCAGTACCATGGTGCACCACTCTCCAGCGATGGTAAATCATAGACCAGCCATGGGGATCCCGTTTTACAGAAAAAATCCACGTGACGAAAAAACGAAGGGTAAAAATCTTACTTGACCCGATTGAGGTTCGGATAGGATTTTTTGGGTATGAAACTAACCAGTGACGGCTTAAAGCTGTCATAGCTGTAGAACACACAGATACCTTCGTTTGACTGGTAATGGCTCCCGTAACTCTAAACGAACCGAGAGTTATGGCCCTCCGAATAAACGATATCCACAGGGTGCAACATCTGCGGTGCAAGGTGCAACATCCGTCCAAAATGACGAAACCGTGCCGTACGACCTTTAGAAATGGGTGCATGGATTTGAAATGGTACAGTACCATGGTGCACCACTCTCTAGCGATGGTAAATCATTAACCAGCCACGAGGATCCCATTTTACAGAAAAAATCCACGTGATGAAAAAACGAAGGGTAAAAAACTTCCATGACCTAATTGAGGTTCGGATAGGATTTTTAGGGTATGAAACTAACTAGTGACGGCTGAAAGCTTTCATGGCTGTAGAACTCACAGATACCTTCGTTTTGACTGGTTATGGCTCCCGTAACTCTAAACGAGCCAATAGTTATGGCCCTCCGAAGAATCGAATTCCACAGGGTGCAACATCTACGGTGCATGGTGCAACATCCGTCCAAAATGACGAAATTGTGTCGTACGACCTTTAGAAATGGGTGCATGGATTTGAAACGGTGCAGTACCATGGTGCACCACTCTCCAGCGATAGTAAATCATTGACCAGCCACGGAGATCCCATTTTTACAGAAAAAATCCATGTGACGAAAAAACGAAGGGTAAAAAACTTCCATGACCCGATTGAGGTTCGGATAGGATTTTTTGGGTATGAAACTAACCAGTGACGGCTGAAAGCTGCCATAGCTGTAGAACTCACAGATACCATCATTTTGAATGGTTATGGCTCCCGTAACTCTAAACGAGCCAAGAGTTATGGCCCTTCGAAGAATCGATATCCACAGGGTGCAACATCTACGGTGCAAGGTGCAACATCCGTCCAAAATGACGAAACAGTGCCGTACGACCTTTAGAAATGAGTGCATGGATTTGAAACATTGCAGTACCTTGGTGTACCACTCTCCAGCAATGGTAAATCATAGACCAGCCACGGGGATCCCGTTTTACAGAAAAAATCCACGTGACGAAAAAACGAAGGGTAAAAAACTTCCTTGACCCGATTGAGGTTCAGATAGGATTTTTTGGGTATGAAACTAACCAGTGACGGCTGAAAGCCGTCATTGCTGTAGAACTCACAGTACCTTCGTTTTGACTGGTTATGGCTCCCGTAACTCTAAACGAGCCAAGAGTTATGGCCCTCCGAAGAATCGATATCCATAGGGTGCAACATCTACGGTGCAAGGTGCAACATCCGTCCAAAATGACGAAACCGTGCCGTACGACCTTTAGAAATGGATGCATGGATTTGAAACGGTGCAGTACCATGGTGCACCACTCTCCGGCGATGGTAAATCATTGACCAGCCACGGGGATCCCGTTTTACAGAAAAAATCCACGTGACGAAAAAATCCCGTATGATCAACCTCTGAGGCAAACCGTCCCTCGTTTTCGATCGATCTTTTGGTATCGTGGCTTTGCCGAAAAGCGGGATAACATTTTGCCCCCCAAAGTACGTCTTGTGGGAACATGACGTGCTTTGAATAGCTTCCGTTTCTCTCTGAACAATCATTGCTCTCTTTTTTGTTGAAACTCGTATGCTGTATTGGTGTAACCTTGTGTTGATATGATTGATTGCTGTATAATAGCGTTTAGCCGTTGGCTGTCACATTTGTAACCGGAGTAGTGTTTGATCCCTGTAAATATTCAAAATCGAATGTTAGTCCGACATGTATGCACATATGTTAATTTGACCCTTGTTAACATCGTGCGTCCACGAGTCTTTGCCAGCTTGGTTGGCTATTGAATTTCGTACTGATTCTCTCCTGAACCGATTTTGAAATTTGAATTGAGACAACGCTTGATGGTTGTTGTGGAAGGTTCCTTCGTGTCGATCCTCTCCTGAACCGATGTAGAAGGTTGAAGGAATTGAATTTGTATTGCGCGAGTGTAAGGTTTCGAACCGATGTGTTAGAGTGTAGATGGCTTCGAAATCCATATTCGTATGGATGAAGTACACTTGTTTCGTGATGGGTTCGAAACTGACATTCGAACCGATGTGAAAGGTTGGTTGCGAAATAGTTGTTCGAGTCGATTCGAATTGGAAGCGGATGGATACGAAGTCATCTGTCGTATCGATAGGCCATGGATGGATTCGAAGTGGTTGATGTGAAGAAGGTCTTCGAATTGATGTGCCCACAGTTCATTTCGCACCGATGCAGCCTGTCACTCTTTTGTGCGTTTCGTACCGATGAAACATGAGGTAACTTCGAATCGATAGGGCTTTAGGCAGATGGGTTGGAAAGCCAACTTCGAACTGATCTGGTACTTGACCGGTTGTGACCGGTTGGGTTGACTGGGAGAGCAATCCTCTCGGTTGCTTCCAAAGCCTCATATAAATAGCAGTGGGCTTCACATTTTTTACTTTTTACTTTTTTACTGCACTCTTCATCGCTTCGAAGCTTCAAAGGAGAAAAAACACTGTGTTGCGTATTCGAATCATTCAAGATCTGAATCTTTAATTCCTCGAATCCATCATTCAAACTAGGTAATTAGCCTCGAATCCAAGCGGCAAAGTAATTTCGAACTCATTTCTTCTACATCGATTGCGTAGCCTCGAGATTGGAAAACCAGAACTTGGTTTGGGAGGGCTTCGAACCGATGCGTAGGCTCGAGTTCGAATCGTTGATGGTGGCGTCATTTTCTTGGATTTCGTATCGATCCTTGGAATGTCCTTATGGGGTGCGCAGTCCGCATCGATTTAGGGATTCGATGGGTTCATTCGAATTGATGGATTCGAAACCATCGGTTGTGGTTTCAAAGTTCAGAATTCCGCATCGATACGGAGGGTATCGATTCGAACGTGGATGATGCGGAGTTGAGGTTTCCTTATCGGTTCGAACTTGTCAAGCAATGATCGATTCCAAGTCATCCCTTATCGATCGATCTGAACTTGCCACCTGGTGATCGATTCGAATTTGACACATGGTCATCGATTCGAAGCGCGTCTAACTACATGGGTTCGAAACGACATCAGGATGGGTTCGAATGAAGAGATGTTCGGTTGGGTTCGAACGAAGTCCTTGTGATGGTTTCGAACCCTATATGATGGATACCAAAATTTGAAATTTTTCAAGCATAACTCCGACGAGCTTCATTCTTGCATATTTGGACTTGAATACTACACTGCACACTTGACCGCCTTTCGAAGCTCGTCGATGGAACTATAACAACTTCTATCCGGACCAACTTCCATCATATTAACGGTTTAGTGATGACGGTCAGCGATGACGGTCATTATAACCGGACTCCGTAGCTTTGTCGCTTGCATATTTACTTTAACTCTGCGATATTTATTCAAGTAATGCATGGCACGGAACAACATACACTCATACACGTTACACTGGGGAACGCACGGGTTCTTTGTCGTCTAACGATGGTTTCTCATGAGTTAGCTAGTTATGGAACCTTCAAGTTCACAGCAGCAGGAGATTCACGGTACAGTCTCTCCGAGATTAGAGGTTTCGGATTTTGATCCCGAGGTCATTGGTCCAGCCCCGGACGAACTTCCCGATGCGTCGTTCATTGCCAATCCATCAGATTCCGTTCCATCGAATATCTCTGAAGACATGTTGGGGAGAATATGTTTGAGGCACGACCTGTCATTGGATGATGTGTTACTGCCGGGGCCGAATGATAGACCGCACAATCCACCGGAAGGATATACAGCATTTAACCGCCACGCGTGTGCCGCCGGGACACTTCCTCCGTTCAACGAATATATAAGGGAAGTATTGTCGTTTTTGAGGATCGCCCCATCTTAGCTGCACCCGAACGGATATGCGTCGATCAATAGCTTGTCCATTGCTTTTATGGAATGTCTCCATCGACCGCCACTCCCAATCGTAATCAGATACTTGTTCAATTTCAAAACTCGGGGTGATTATCCCTCTTTCACATTTCTGGATGCGGTGAGAAATTGCCAAGTGGTCACTGGATCCTGGACAAGGTTGAGTTACTACAGGACAGAATGGTTTTATGTCAGATGTCCTCCAGGATTTGCCCGACGATGGTTATTCAGACGTGAGTATAGTTGAGTTTTTAAATAATTACTACGGCAATTGCAGCCGAAGTGGAACTTATATATATTTTTCTTTTTACAGCAACGATCCAGCGACCCGAAGGCGAACAGTTTAAGGAGATGGTGCGAGTACTTCGAGAAGTCCCGAATGGAGATAGGGATATCGAGTCGCTTTTAACCGACAGGAATCTCCGGACTTACGGGTTGATCGAACAAGGACAGAGCATAAATTTTGAGGTGGCACAAAGGATCGTCTCGAAGAAACGAGTCAAGCACAAGAAACCTAAAGTTATTGTAGCTGAGGAAGCTGACTCTGAAAGAACTCACACTGATGAGGAGCCGCTGACCGAGCCTACGGACGTAGTTCCGGATGTCGCGGAGCAGAGAAAAGGCAAGGCTGCCATGGTTAAGTCAACTAAGCAGGGGAGACGGAAATCGGTTTTCACGGCCCGATCCTCTCCCGGAGTTAGAATTTCTGAGATGTCT
This sequence comes from Allium cepa, assembly GCA_030765085.1. Classification (NCBI taxonomy): domain Eukaryota; kingdom Viridiplantae; phylum Streptophyta; class Magnoliopsida; order Asparagales; family Amaryllidaceae; genus Allium; species Allium cepa. The sequence goes on along the minus strand of CM060943.1, from coordinate 25,413,517 downwards.
CCTCGACGAACTGAAAGTCTCTACGAAGGGCTTGCCAATCTTCCAATCCCGGATGATGTGTCTTTTCAACATGACGCCGGGTTGGAAGAGTTCCATCGTACTCTAGAACTGAGCGAGCCTCTTATTACTAGCGAGGTCGACATTTCTGGTTGGTCGGGGGGAATGCATATTCATACACATCTCACGACACTGCATAACCTTTGACTGTAAACTACCTGTTTCGAAAGGTGATTAATTCTATCTTATTTTGCTTTGCAGATACTATGACAAAACGAGGTTCAATGCTAGGAAGCCTTCGACATGCACGTAGATCTTCCTCATATTATGAGTCGCAACGGAGGGAAGGAGATAGAGATTATGATCGCAGGCACTCCGGATATTCTAGCAAAGAGCGATATGAAAGAGATAGGGAGTACAGACGTCGGTCTCGATCTCGTACTCCTCCTCCAAGAGTCCCTTTACAGCCTCCCGTCCATGTTTCTCGCCCTTTCGATTCTTCTCGATATGTGTCGGTTCCTCAAGCTTCTAGATCCAAGGCGATGGCACCGATGGTTGCGGAGGAACCTCCTACTGAAATCTCGAGGGAAGGAGCAATTAGTCTTGCGCAACTGAAGAGGGAGTTCCCGAATATTTGCTTCGATAATTACGTCTTTCCCCCGAACCTAAAAAGAATCCCGCCGGAGGCCGAGCGGTTGGCGCTCGACTACGTGCATGACTTTTACGCCCAATACAAGGCGTGGTATAAGGCGGCCGACAAAGCATCGGCGCTGGCCTTCGAACGAGCGGCCACCATTGAAAAGCTTCAAACTGAGCTAGCACAAAAAGATCGCATTATACAAATGTTGAATACTGAAGCTGAATCATCCCGTAAATCTGAAATGGAGGCCACCAAAAGAGCCGATGAAGCCCAGGCAACCATGGATAGGATGAAACGCGAGCACTACGCCACGGTTGAGGATATGGGCCATCGAAACACCTTGGTCACTGCTGAGAGGGATGCTTCCCTGAAGGAGCTAAACGAGCTTAAGTCCAAATTCGCCGAAATCGCCAAGGATAGGGATAATGCGAATAATGCAGCCCAGGAGGCGTGTGAGCAAGCCGTAATACTCTGGACTGAACGGGACGCAACAGTGGCTAAGACCCAGGCGGTCGAAGCAGAGGTGGAGGAGAAGGTTCATCAAGCGGAGGCCAGGCTAGAGGCCGATATCGAAGATTTGCTCATAACATACAACGCCAATGTGTTGAAACACAGAAACTTGTCCTGGCTTCAGGATTATCCGGTTCACCTTCGTAGCGCTTGGGACCGATTAGTTGAGGAAGAAGAGGAAGCGCATCCGGATGAAGCGGTCGACCGATTCGAGCTCGAGAACCGGCTGTTGACTGAGGATGAGAAGAAGGTACTTCATGACGCTATCGTTGCTCATGAGAAGGAGATTATGGGTGGCCGATCCCTGGAGGTTGGAGAGGGATCAGGCGTTGAGCATCATGCGGCTGTCACTGAAGTCACCACACCGCCTTCGTCAGTGCCTATATCAGCGGTTAGTTTGCAACCTGTTCCCGCTTATGACCTGGAACAACCGCACTTATCTCCTATTCATGAGCGTACTTCCGAGGCCGTTCAGCCGTCTGCGAGCCAAACTGGGGAAGGTATTCCGATGTTATCCCAAGCGTTTTCTAAATAGAGAGTTTGTTTTCAAGAAGTTACTAATAACTTATTATTTTTGCCTAGTGACGGGAGTTGCGCCGACTTTCGCGGCTCAAGAATCAAGCCAAAGGGATAAGGCCATCGCCACCGAGACTACTGTTGTAACCGCGGTATCAACCGAGGCGGCACAAGGGAGTGGGTTATCTCTCGAGGAACAAATGGTGAGCGAGCTGCTCGGTGAGCAAGGCGGTTTCTCCATGGACTTACCATTTATCATCGTTAGTGATCTCCCGCCGACCTCAAGTTCTTCGATGAAGACTTCGGATGCCCCCAACCAGGCCCAAGCGACTCGAGATGAGGAAATCTTGGCTGAAATCAACGCTGAAATAGAGGCTGCGGGGCAAGGCGGTAACGTTAGTGGTAGCACGGTGGCGCAGAGTTCAGCACTTGTTGGGGTAGTGTCATCAGGTGGCACTCTCCCAACATTCGTCACGGATTCAGTCCCCCCTACTCCTCCGGCGGGAAGCCTCCATGCAGATTCAAGCTCCGAGGAGGATATTGACATCATGCCTCCAGCCGAAGAGCCACCGCCGGAGAGGAGACACTCAAAACGAAGAATTTATGTCCCTAGTGATTCTGATGATGAACCACTAGTAATAAGGACGAAGAAGAAGAAATAAATCGGCTTTTCAAGTAGGCGTTTTGGTAGATAGGCACTTGTTTTAGTTTTTGTTAGTAAGCCATGTATATATGCAGGTTCGGCCCCTGCTAGTAGGAATTCTTTTTGGAAGACTTATTGGCACGTAAGTCTGTGTCTTCAGTTAGTTGAAATAAAATTCAATTTTTTTGTTTCAACTTTTGTTTTATTTGTGCTTAAGTACTTGCAGTGTCTTGTTTTCGGTCCGGTGTACTTGTGGTGTTTGTACCGATTAAGTAGAGTTCGTTTCATTTTCCAAGCCTTAAAATCTTGGTCACAAGTTGTGATTGATGAATGAGTTGAACTTCGGACGTTGTATCACTTCGGATAGTGATTGACACTTAGCTTTCGTGCCCCCCCAGTTTTGCGGTATAGCACTTGTATTTTTGGTGGTTGATCGCACTTGTTGCAAATCTTAAGCACACGTCCGCATTCTGGGGACTTAGGATACTTTGAGATCGATAATCTGCTTTGCACTCCAGGAATTTGAGAGTTATCGATGTTTGTAATGTGGTTCGCACTCCAGGAACCTGGAATTACTGTTTATACTCCACTTCACGCTTTGGTAACTTGGAGTTGACGTTGATACTTCGGTTCGCACTCCGGGAACTTTGAATTGTTGTTTGTACTCCAATTCACGCTTTAAGAACTTGGAGTTGATGTCGATACTTCGGTTCGCACTCCGGGAACTTTGAATTGTTGTTTGTACTCCGACTCACGCTTTGGGAATCTGGAGTTAGCATAGATGCTTCGGTTCGCGCTCTGGGAACCTGGAATAGATGTTTATACTCCAATTCACAATCTGGGAAGTTGGAGTTAGCCGATAGATGGTCAGTCACACCTATTTGGGCTTTTTAGGAGTTCGTTCGCACTCTGGGAACGATGGATTTGATCTTTTATACTCCAATTCAAACTCTAGGAAGGTGGAGTCAGCCGATAGATGGTCAGTCACACCTATTTGGGCTTTTTAGGAGTTCGTTCGCATCTGGGAACGATGGGTTTGATGTTTATACTCAAATTCACACTCTGAGAAGCTGGAGTCAGCCGATAGATGGTCAGTCACACCTATTTGGGCTTTTTAGGAGTTCGTTCGCACTCTGGGAACGATGGATTTGATGTTTATACTCCAGTTCGCGCTATGGGAAGTTGGAGTCCGTTCGCGCGGAGGGAACGAGTTATGGAATGTTTATACTCCAATTCGCGCTGTGGGAAGTTGGAGTCCGTTCGCGCGGAGGGAACGAGTTATGGAATGTTTATACTCCAATTCGCGCTGTGGGAAGTTGGAGTCCGTTCGCACTCTGGGAACGAATTATGGAATGTTTATACTCCAATTCACACTGTGGGAAGTTGGAGTCCGTTCGCACTCTGGGAACGAATTATGGAATGTTTATACTCCAATTCGCGCTGTGGGAAGTTGGAGTCCGTTCGCACTCTAGGAACGAATTATGGAATGTTTATACTCCAGTTCGTGCTGTGGGAAGTTGGAGTCCGTTCGCACTCTGGGAACGAATTGTGGAATGTTTATACTCCAATTCACACTATGGGAAGTTGGAGTCCGTTCGCACTCTGGGAACGAATTGTTGAATGTTTATACTCCAATTCACGTTGTGGGAAGTTGGAGTCCGTTCGCACTCTGGGAACGAATTGTTGAATGTTTATACTCCAGTTCGCGCTGTGGGAAGTTGGAGTTAGTTGTAGGACTGTCGTGTGTTGGTCCAGTTCAGCCTTTGATGTGTTGGCTTGCCCCCGAGCTGCGGTTTCACTTAATGAGTGGCCGGTTGTATCGCAGTCACTCGCTATTTGAATAATTCCATTGTTTGATGGAATTTTGCTCTTCGTGTGTCGTGATTGTTGAACGTTGCATTCGGTGAATCATAGCTCTAGCTTGAAGAGATAACGTTTTATTGCTGAAATAAGAAAATACGGCAAAGTCAGTGCCTTATTACAAATTCAAATTTCAGAATTTAAAGGAAAATGCAAAGTAATCATAGATAGAATGAGCCTGTCATGTGTGACTATGACGAAGATCTTCGTCGTTCCAGGCTCTTGAGAAAGTTGGTCCGCCACTGATGGCGTTTATCACCAATCTCCCACGGGGACCATTGGAGTCCTCATATCTTGGTCGATCGGGTCCATTGTTTGGATTTGATGGGCCCGCTTCTCTGGGCTGCGGTGTCCGCACAAACTATTCGAGCTTCCTTTCTTTGACCAGTTTTTCAACGAGATCTTGTAGGTGACGACGCTCGTTCGTATTGTGCCCGTAACTTTCATGGAACCTGCAAAACTTTCCTGTTTGGATTTGTCTCTCTGATGACGGTCTTGGAACAGGTTTTTCATATTGAATTGTATGACGGGTTTGTAAATACAAGTCCTCCAGTGAAGTATTCAAAGGAGTATAGGTGTCGAACATCGGATTTTTGCGTTGCGGGCCACGAGTTTGATCTTGTTTTTTAGTTTGATTCACGCTCTCTCTTCGCCGAGCTTGTATGTTTTTGACGTTCAACTGAACTTTTCCGGAGCTCTCGCCGGATTTTTTGATTGCAACTTTGCTTTGGATCCCTTCCGTACTTGGTTTTGCATCGATTTGCTTCCTAGACTGTTTCGCGTCTTCCCGTCTCAGGAATTGAGCCGCCTTGGCGTGGAAACGGTCCAATGATGCAGGTGGTTTTCCGGCTAACCAATTACCGAACTCAGAATCGGGGTCGATCCCCTTAGTTAGCGCCATGAGGATGGAGTTATCGTTCGGATTGCTGATCTCCGCACATGCAGTATGGAATCTCTCTAAGTAGTGTCTGAGTATCTCTCCAGGAGCTTGAGTGACGCTAGACAGAGTGTTGACATCTTTGGGTCTTATGACGTGCATGCGGAATTGCTCAACGAATTTTGTGGCTAACTGGTCAAATGAAGAGACAGATCGAGGTGGCAATCGAGTGAACCATATGGTAGCGATGCCCCCCAAGGATATGGGGAAACTACGACACTTTACTGCATCGTCGGCATGGGCAGCAGTCATTGACCATTCATATTTTAGAATATGTTGGTTGGGGTCGGAGTTTCCTTTGTACATGGGTAGAGTTGGCATCCGGAATCGCCGTGGGGGTTCGGCAGTAAGGATATCGTCCGTAAAAGGAGTGTGACTTCGGGTAACCCCCCAATCGTCATTTGTGAATCCCTGGCTCTCACGGATCATTTGACGTATCATAGTGGAGAGATCCGGCATTTGCGCGTTCTGTGCGGCTTGTGCCGGAGTATGATTACGTTCTATGCTTTGGGGTTGGATCGGATATTGTCGACGGTCTAAGTTTTGCCTTCTTGGCTCATAGTCCTCTGGGACGTATGGTTCAGGAGTACGTCCATCATAGCGACGGTCCAGGTCCGACTGATCTTGAACGTCGACCCCTGGTTCAGCCGCAACGTCAGTAGTACGGTACTCTGTAGCGTGGTGAGGGATGGCACCTCCTCGGGAGGAGGGTCCGGTTTGGAAACTGGCCGACGGACCAACTCTCAATTGTCCAACGGTCAGTGTTGGTTGATCTCCAGCAGTTGGCATACGATCCCCATCTAGCTGGGGTCGTGGAGACCGATTATGATAATCAGAAGATGAAGAACTCTCGCTGGAGGAGCGAGTCACGTGGTATCTCTTGGATCTCTTTTGCTTCTGACGATCCAGCTTGTTGATCAGCTCGGCGTTAGCGCGTAGCTGTTCTTCTAGTTGTCGCCGACTCTGGGTCAGCTTTGGAGAAGCGACTGCAACTATTGTCGGGTAACCGGAGCTGGGGGTTCCGAGTGCGCAGTAGCATCTTGATTAGATGGAGGTAGAGGTGCAGGATTCTGTTGATCCTGTTCTTCTTGATTGATAGCGTTAGAGGTGGTTCTTGTGCTAACCATCCTGAAGGTCGGATTCCTTTCCTTAGACTTTTGCAAATCTGAATAGAATGGAAGGAATTTGAATTCAAAGATATGGATCTCTCTCTTAGATTTATTCAATCCGGTATCGATGACAGATCCAACGAGCAGGAGAAAAGCTGGGTTTTCTTAGTGAAAGCACCAAAGTGTTTGCACCAAAATTGGTCACAAAAGTGTTTGCACCAAAATTGGTCACAACACTCTTCGGGAGTCGTTGAAGTGATAACAATCAAGAGCATGAACTGAATATGAACATTATCTAAAAAAACTCCAATCAACAGTAAAGAAAATATGTAGACAAGCGATTTATAGTGGTTCGGCGTGTCGCCTACGTCCACTGTGAAGTTTTTTGATATTTTATTGATTCTCTTTCAATGTTTACAAGTTGTTACAGCGATCAACAGCAAGTTACAACTGGAAATTCGAAATCGGTAGTCAAATTATGATGGAGATGTCGATCCGGCAGAGTCTGGATGCTTGAGAGTCAGAAGATCCCGAAGGTCCTTTTTCTGTTGGCCCTGGGGCTCTATTTGTAGGCGTAGGCTGCTGATATCTTGCTGAAAACTCGGGAGACCTCTTCTGGCACGTGATGGGGCCCACACGCACGGTCCAGGAAGTTTAGGCCCACTTTGGCATCGGTTCGAACTCCATTCGAACCGATCAAGAATTCGTCCAATCGAGGTGAAATTTGGCGTGGACATTCTTCAACATGTATGCAAGCATCTGTTAAAATTTCATGGCATTTGGATCAGTAGATTAGGAGATATGATGGATTCGAAATTGGGTTTATGGCATAGCTGTTTGGTTCGAACCCATGTATTCGAACCGATGGTTTCGAATCCATCATGACACGCGTCTTCGTGGTGACGTGGAGCGCAAACTTTGAATCGATCCGGGCTTCACTCCGAGTTGACCGTCTCGACTCCATATATCTCGGCGCATTCGAACCGATGGAAGAAACGTCACCATGGTTGGTTGATCCAGTGGTTTCGAATGAAGCTACACAGTTGGGTTCGAACAAGGACTCCGTGATGTGTTCGAACATGGACTCGTGATGGGTTCGAACAAGAAGATGGAGTCGAACGACCGATGCTTGATGGATTCGAACCAGCTACTCTCCGATGGATTCGAGGCCCATTGTTATGAACTTGGTAGGTGCGGACTTGATGGGTTTGTACCCGAGGCATCCTGAGGGGTTCGAAGGTGATGGGTTCGAATCTGATGGGTTCAAAGTGATGGTTTCGAAGCCGAGGCGCCTTGATGGTTTCGAGTTCGATCGATTCGAAGGTGATTGTTTTGAAATACTGTTTAGTGATGGTTTCGAAACCTGGTCTTTCCCTTCAAATTGAATAGATCATAACTCGAGCATATGAACTCGGATTGACTTGAAATTAGAAATGCTGACTCCTGTGGTCTTTCTTGCCGTGTCCTATCAATTGTAGCTCAATCTGGACTCGAATAAAATTCAGTGATATCCATGGCGAAACGAAGTATGATTAACCTCTGAGGCGAACTGTCCCTCAATTTCGATCGATCTTTTGGTATCGCGGCTTTGCCGAAAAGTGGGATAACACCAGTGATGGCTGAAAGCTGCCATAGCTGTAGAACTCACAGATACCTCCGTTTTGACTGGTTATGGCTCCCATAAATCTAAACGAGCCAAGAGTTATGGCCCTCCAAATAATCGATATCCACTGGGTGCAACATCTACGGTGCAAGGTGCAACATCCGTCCAAAATGACGAAACAGTGCCGTACGACCTTTAGAAATGGTTGCATGGATTTGAAATGGTGCAGTACCATGGTGAACCATTCTCCAGCGATGGTAACTCATAGACCAGCCACGGGGATCCCGTTTTACAGAAAAAATCCACGTGACGAAAAAACGAAGGGTAAAAAACTTCCTTGACCCGATTGAGGTTCGGATAGGATTTTTTGGGTACGAAACTAACCAGTGACGGCTGAAAGCCGTCATAGCGGTAGAACTCACAGATACCTTCATTTTGACTGGTTATGGCTCCCGTAACTCTAAACGAGCCAAGAGTTATGGCCCTCCGAAGAATCGATTTCCACAGGGTGCAACATCTGCGGTGCAAGGTGCAACATCCGTCCAAAATGACGAAACCGGGCCGTACGACCTTTAGACATGGGTGCATGTATTTGAAACGGTGCAGTACCATGGTGCACCACTCTCCAGCGATGGTAAATCATTGACCAGCCACGGGGATCCCGTTTTACAAAAAAAACCCACGTGACGAAAAAACGAAGGGTAAAAAACTTCCTTGACCCGATTGAGGTTCGGATAGGATTTTTGGGTATGAACCTAACCAGTGACGGCTGAAAGCTGTCATAGCTGTAGAACTCACAGATACCTTCGTTTTGACTAGTTATGGCTCCCGTAACTCTAAACGAGCCAAGAGTTATGGCCCTCCGAATAATCGATATCCACAGGGTGCAACATCTACGGTGCAAGGTGCAACATCCGTCCAAAATGACGAAACCGTGCCGTACGACCTATAGAAATGGGTGCATGGATTTGAAATGGTGCAGTACCATGGTGCACCACTCTCCAGCGATGGTAAATCATTGACCAGCCACGGGGATCCCGTTTTACTGAAAAAATCCACGTGACGAAAAAACGAAGGGTAAAAAACTTCCATGACCTGATTGAGGTTCGGATAGGATTTTTTGCGTATGAAACTAACCAGTGACGGCTGAAAGCGGTCATAGCTGTAGAACTAAAAAATACCTTCGTTTTGACTATTTATGGCTCCCTTAACTCTAAACGAGCCAAGAGTTATGGCCCTCCAAATAATCGATATCCATAGGGTGCAACATCCATGGTGCAAGGTGCAACATCCGTCCAAAATGACGAAACCGTGCCGTACGACCTTTAGAAATGGGTGCATGGATTTGAAACGGTGCAGTACCATGGTGCACCACTCTCCAGCGATGGTAAATCATTGATCAGCCACGGGGATCCCGTTTTACAGAAAAAATCCACGTGACGAAAAAATGAAGGGTAAAAAACTTCCATGACCCGATTAAGGTTCGGATAGGATTTTTTGCGTATGAAACTAACCAGTGACGGCTGAAAGCTGTCATAGCGGTAGAACTCACAGATACCTTTGTTTTGACTTGTTATGGATCCCGTAACTTTAAACGAGCCAAGAGTTATGGCCCTCCGAACAATCGATATCCCTAGGGTGCAACATCTACGGTGCAAGGTGCAACATCCGTCCAAAATGACGAAACAGTGCCGTACGACCTTTAGAAATGGTTGCACGGATTTGAAACGGTGCAGTACCATGGTGCACCACTCTTCAGCGATGGTAAATCATAGACCAGCCACGGGATCCCGTTTTACAGAAAAAATCCACGTGAAGAAAAAATGAAGGGTAAAAATCTTCCTTGACCCGATTGAGGTTCGGATAGGATTTTTTGGGTATGAAACTAACCAATGACGGCTTAAAGCTGTCATAGCTGTAGAACACACAGATACCTTTGTTTGACTGGTAATGGCTACTGTAACTCTAAACGAGCCAAGAGTTATGGCCCTCCGAATAATCGATATCCACAGGGTGCAACATCTAAGGTGCAAGGTGCAACATCCGTCCAAAATGACGAAACCGTGTCGTACGACCTTTAGAAATGGGTGCATGGATTTGAAACGGTGCAGTACCATGGTGCACCACTCCCCAGCGACGGTAAATCATTGACCAGCCACGGGGATCCCGTTTTACAGAAAAAATCCACGTGATGAAAAAACGAAGGGTAAAAAACTTCCATGACCCGATTGAGGTTCGGATAGGATTTTTTGGGTATGAAACTAACTAGTGATGGCTGAAAGCTGTCATAGCTGTAGAACTCACAGATACCTTCGTTTTGACTGGTTATGCCTCCCGTAACTCTAAACGAGCCAAGAGTTATGGCCCTCCGAAGAATCGATTTCCACAGGGTGCAACATCTGCGGTGCAAGGTGCAACATCCGTCCAAAATGACGAAACCGTGTCGTACGACCTTTAGAAATGGGTGCATGGATTTGAAACGGTGCAGTACCAAGGTGCACCACTCTCCAGCGATGGTAAATCGTTGACCAGCCACGGGGATCCCGTTTTTGCAGAAAAAATCCACGTGACGAAAAAACTAAGGGTAAAAAACATCCATGACCCGACTGAGGTTCGGATAGGATTTTTTGGGTATGAACTAACCAGTGACGGCTGAAAGCGGTCACAGCTGTAGAACTCACAGATAGCTTTTTTTGACTGGTTATGGCTCCTGTAACTCTAAACGAGCCAAGAGTTATGGCCCTCCGAAGAATCGATATCCACAGGGTGCAACATCTACGGTGCAAGGTGCAACATCCACGGTGCAAGGTGCAACATCCGTCCAAAATGACGAAACAGTGCCGTACGACCTTTAGAAATGAGTGCATGGATTTGAAACATTGCAGTACCATGGTGCACCACTCTCCAGCGATGGTAAATCATAGAGCAGCCACGGGGATCTCGTTTTACAGAAAAAATCCACGTGACGAAAAAACGAAGGGTAAAAAACTTCCTTGACCCGATTGAGGTTCGGATAGGATTTTTTGGGTATGAAACTAACCAGTGACAGCTGAAAGCTACCATAGCTGTAGAACTCACAAATACCTTCGTTTTGACTGGTTATGGCTCCCGTAACTCTAAACGAGCCAAGAGTTATGGCCCTCCGAAGAATCGATATCCACAGAGTGCAACATCTACGGTGCAAGGTGCAACATCCGTCCAAAATGACGAAACAGTGTCGTACAACCTTTAGAAATGAGTGCATGGATTTGAAACACTGCAGTACCATGGTGCACCACTCTCCAGCGATGGTAAATCATAGACCAGCCACGGGGATACCGTTTTGCAGAAAAAATCCACGTGACGAAAAAACGAAGGGTAAAAAACTTCCTTGACCCGATTGAGGTTCGGATAGGATTTTTTGGGTATGAAACTAACCAGTGACGGCGGAAAGCTATCATAGCTGTAGAACTCACAGATACCTTCGTTTTGACTGGTTATGGCTCCCGTAACTCTAAACGAGCCAAGAGTTATGGCCCTCCGAATAATAGATATCCATAGGGTGCAACATCTACGGCGCAAGGTGCAACATCCGTCCAAAATGACGAAACCGTGCCGTACGACCTTTAGAAATGGGTGCAAGGATTTGAAACGGTGCAGTACCATGGTGTACCACTCTCCAGCGATGGTAAATCATTGACCAGCCACGGGGGTCCCGTTTTACAGAAAAAATCCACGTGACGAAAAAACGAAAGGTAAAAAACTTCCATGACCCAACTGAGGCTCGGATAGGATTTGTTGGCTATGAAACTGACCAGTGACGGCTGAAAGCCGTCATAGCTGTAGAACTCACAGATACCTTCGTTTTGACTGGTTATGGCTCCCGTAACCCTTAACAATCCAAGAGTTATGGCCCTCCGAAGAATCGATTTCCACAGGGTGCAACATCTGCGGTGCAAGGTGCAACATCCGTCCAAAATGACGTAACAGTGTCGTACGACCTTTAGAAATGGGTGCATGGATTTGAAATGATGCAGTACCATGGTGCACCACTCTCCAGCGATGGTAAATCATAGACCAGCCACGGTGATCCTGTTTTACAGAAAAAATCCACGTGACGAAAAAACGAAGGGTAAAAAACTTCCTTGACCCGATTGAGGTTCGGATAGGAATTTTTGGGTATAAAACTAACGAGTGACGGCTGAAAGCTGCCATAGCTGTAGAACTCACAGATACCTTCGTTTTGACTGGTTATGGCTCCCGTAACTCTAAACGAGCCAAGAGTTATGGCCCTCCGAAGAATCGATATCCACAGGGTGCAACATCTACGGTGCAAGGTGCAACATCCTTCCAAAATGACGAAACAGTGCCGTACGACCTTTAGAAGTGAGTGCATGGATTTGAAACATTGCAGTACCATGGTGCACCACTCTCCAGCGATGGTAAATCATTGAACAGCCACGGGGATCCCGTTTTATAGAAAAAAATCGACGTGACGAAAAAACGAAGGGTAAAAATCTTCCTTGACCCGATTGAGGTTCGGATAGGATTTTTTGGGTATGAAACTAACCAGTGACGGCTTAAAGCTGTCATAGCTGTAGAACACACAGATACCTTGGATTGACTGGTAATGGCTCCCATAACTCTAAACGAGCCAAGAGTTATGACCCTCCGAATAAACGATATCCACAGGGTGCAACATCTACGGTGCAAGGTGCAACATCCGTCCAAAATGACGAAACCGTGTCGTACGACCTTTAGAAATGGGTGCATGGATTTGAAACGGTGCAGTACCATGGTGCACCACTCTCCAGCGATGGTAAATCATAGACCAGCCACGGTGATCCCGTTTTACAGAAAAAATCCACGTGACGAAAAAACGAAGGGTAAAAAACTTCCTTGACCCGAATAAGGTTCGGATAGGTTTTTTTGGGTATGAAACTAACCAGTGACGGCGGAAAGCTATCATAGCTGTAGAACTCACAGATACCTTCGTTTGGATTGGTTATGGCTCCCGTAACTCTAAACGAGCCAAGAGTTATGGCCCTCCGAATAATAGATATCCATAGGGTGCAACATCTACGGCGCAAGGTGCAACATCCGTCCAAAATGACGAAACCGTGCCATACGACCTTTAGAAATGGGTGCAAAGATTTGAAACGGTGCAGTACCATGGTGTACCACTCTCCAGCGATGGTAAATCATTGACCAGCCACGGGGATCCCGTTTTTACAGAAAAAATCCACGTGACGAAAAAACGAAGGGTAAAAAACTTCCATGACCCAATTGAGGTTCGGATAGGATTTTTTGGGTATGAAACTAACCAGTGACGGCTGAAAGCCGTCATAGCTGTAGAACTCACAGATACCTTCGTTTTGACTGGTTATGGCTCCCGTAACCCTTAACAATCCAAGAGTTATGGCCCTCCGAAGAATCGATTTCCACAGGGTGCAACATCTGTGGCGCAAGGTGCAACATCCTTCCAAAATGACGTAACAGTGTCGTACGACCTTTAGAAGTGGGTGCATGGATTTGAAATGATGCAGTACCATGGTGCACCACTCTCCAGCGATGGTAAATCATAGACCAGCCACGGTGATCCCGTTTTACAGAAAAAATCCACGTGACGAAAAAACGAAGGGTAAAAAACTTCCTTGACCCGATTGAGGTTCGGATAGGAATTTTTGGGTATAAAACTAACTAGTGACGGCTGAAAGCTGCCATAGCTGTAGAACTCATAGATACCTTCGTTTTGACTGGTTATGGCTCCCGTAACTCTAAACGAGCCAAGAGTTATGGCCCTCCGAAGAATCGATATCCACAGGGTGCAACATCTACGGTGCAAGGTGCAACATCAGTCCAAAATGACGAAACAGTGCCGTACGACCTTTAGAAATGAGTGCAAGGATTTGAAACATTGCAGTACCATGGTGCACCACTCTCCAGCGATGGCAAATCATAGACCAGCCACGAGGATCCCGTTTTACAGAAAAAATCCAAGTGACGAATAAACGAAGGGTAAAAAACTTCCTTGACCCGATTGAGGTTCGGATAGGATTTTTTGGGTATGAAACTAAACAGTGACGGCTTAAAGCTGTCATAGCTGTGGAACACACAGATACCTTCGTTTGAATGGTAATGCCTCCCGTAACTCTAAACGAGCCAAGAGTTATGGCCCTCCGAATAATCGATATCCACAGGGTGCAACATCTACGGTGCAAGGTGCAACATCCGTCCAAAATGACGAAACCGTGTCGTACGACCTTTAGAAATGGGTGCATGGATTTGAAACGGTGCAGTACCATGGTGCTCCACTCTCCAGCGATGGTAAATCATTGACCAGCCACGGGGATCCCATTTTACCGAAAAAATCCACATGACGAAAAAACGAAGGGTAAAAAACTTCCATGACCCGATTGAGGTTCGGATAGGATTTTTTGCGTATGAAACTAACCAGTGACGGCTGAAAGCTGTCATAGCTGTAGAACTCACAGATACCTTCATTTTGACTTGTTATGGCTCCCGCAACTCTAAACGAGCAAAGAGTTATGGCCCTCCGAACAATCGATATCCATAGGGTGCAACGTCTACGGTGCAAGGTGCAACATCCGTCCAAAATGACGAAACAGTGCCGTACGACCTTTGGAAATGGTTGCACGGATTTGAAACGCTGCAGTACCATGGGGCACCACTCTCCAGCGATGGTAAATCATAGACCAGCCACGGGATCCCATTTTACAGAAAAAATCCACGTGACGAAAAAACGAAGGGTAAAAATCTTCCTTGACCCGATTGAGGTTCGGATAGGATTTTTTGGGTATGAAACTAACCAGTGACGGCTTAAAGCTGTCATAGCTATAGAACACACAGATACCTTCGTTTGACTGGTAATGGCTCCCGTAACTCTAAACGAGCCAAGAGTTATGGCCCTCCGAATAAACGATATCCACAGGGTGCAACATCTACGGTGCAAGGTGCAACATCCGTCCAAAATGACGAAACCGTGTCGTACGACCTTTAGAAATGGGTGCATGGATTTGAAACGGTGCTGTACCATGGTGCACCACTCTCCAGCGATGGTAAATCATTGACCAGCCACGGGGATCCCGTTTTACAGAAAATATCCACGTGACGAAAAAACGAAGGGTAAAAAACTTCCATGACCCGATTGAGGTTCGGATAAGATTTTTTGCGTATGAAACTAACCAGTGACGGCTTAAAGCCGTCATAGCTGTAGAACTCACAGATACCTTCGTTTTGACTGGTTATGGCTCCCGTAACCCTTAACAATCCAAGAGTTATGGCCCTACGAAGAATCGATTTCCACAGGGTGCAACATCTGCGGTGCAAGGTGCAACATCCGTCCAAAATGACGTAACAGTGTCGTACGACCTTTAGAAATGGGTGCATGGATTTGAAATGATGCAGTACCATGGTGCACCGCTCTCCGGCGATGGTAAATCATAGACCAGCCACGGTGATCCCGTTTTACAGAAAAAATCCACGTGACGAAAAAACGAAGTGTAAAAAACTTCCTTGACCCGATTGAGGTTCGGATAGGATATTTTGGGTATGAAACTAACCAGTGACGGCAGAAAGCTGTCATAGCTGTAGAACTCACAGATACCTTCGTTTTGACTGGTTATCGCTCCCGTAACTCTAAACGAGCCAAGAGTTATGGCCCTCCGAATAATAGATATCCATAGGGTGCAACATCTACGGCGTAAGGTGCAACATCCGTCCAAAATGACGGAACCGTGCCGTACGACCTTTAGAAATGGGTGCAAGGATTTGAAACGGTGCAGTACCATGGTGTACCACTCTCCAGCGATGGTAAATCATTGACCAGCCACGGGGATCCCGTTTTACAGAAAAAATCCACGTGACGAAAAAACGAAGGGTAAAAAACTTCCATGACCCAATTGAGGTTCGGATAGGATTTTTTGGGTATGAAACTAACCAGTGACGGCTGAAAGCCGTCATAGCTGTAGAACTCACAGATACCTTCGTTTTGACTTGTTATGGTTCCCGTAACCCTTAACAAACCAAGAGTTATGGCCCTCCGAAGAATCGATTTCCACAGGGTGCAACATCTGCTGTGCAAGGTGCAACATCCGTCCAAAATGACATAACAGTGTCGTACGACCTTTAGAAGTGGGTGCATGGATTTGAAATGATGCAATACCATGGTGCACCACTCTCCAGCGATGGTAAATCATAGACGAGCCACGGTGATCCCGTTTTATAGAAAAAATCCACGTGACGAAAAAACGAAGGGTAAAAAACTTCCTTGACCAGATTGTGGTTCGGATAGGAATTTTTGGGTATGAAACTAACCAGTGACGGCTGAAAGCTGCCATAGCTGTAGAACTCACAGATACCTTCGTTTTTACTGGTAATGGCTCCAGTAACTCTAAACGAGCCAAGAGTTATGGCCCTCCGAATAATCGATATCCACAGGGTGCAACATCTACGGTGCAAGGTGCAACATCCGTCCAAAATGACGAAACCGTGCCGTACGACCTTTAGAAATGGGTCATGGATTTGAAAAGGTGCAGTACCATGGTGCACCACTCTCCAGCGATGGTAAATCATAGACCAGCCACGGGGTTCCCGTTTTACAGAAAAATCCTCGTGACGAAAAAACAAAGGGTAAAAAACTTCCTTGACCCGATTGAGGTTCGGATAGGATTTTTTGGGTATGAAACTAACCAGTGACGGCTGTAAGCCGTCATAGCTGTAGAACTCACAGATACCTTCGTTTTGACTGGTAATGGCTCCCGTAACTCTAAACGAGCCAAGAGTTATGGCCCTCCGAATAATCGATATCCACAGGGTGCAACATCTACGGTGCAAGGTGCAACATCCGTCCAAAATGACGAAACCGTGCCGTACGACCTTTAGAAATGGGTCATGGATTTGAAACGGTGCAGTACCATGGTGCACCACTCTCCAGCGATGGTAAATCATTGACCAGCCACGGGGATCCCGTTTTACATAAAAAATCCACGTGATGAAAAAACGAAGGGTAAAAAACATTCATGACCCGATTGAGGTTCGGATAGGATTTTTTGGGTATGAAACTAACCAGTGACGTCTGAAAGCTGTCATAGCTGTAGAACTCACAGACACCTTCGTTTGACTGGTTATGGCTCCCGTAACTCTAAACGAGCCAAGAGTTATGGCCCTCCGTAGAATCGATTTCCACAGGGTGCAACATCTGCGGTGCAAGGTGCAACATCCGTCCAAAATGACGTAACAGTGCCGTACGACCTTTAGAAATGGGTGCATGGATTTGAAACGATGCAGTGCCATGGTGCACCACTCTCCAGCGATGGTAAATCATAGACCAGCCACGGGGATCCCGTTTTACAGAAAAAATCCACGTGACGAAAAAACGAAGGGTAAAAAACTTCCTTGACCCGATTGAGGTTCGGATAGGAATTTTTGGGTATGAAACTAACTAGTGACGGCTGAAAGCTGCCATAGCTGTAGAACTCACAGATACCTTCGTTTTGACTAGTTATGGCTCCCGTAACTCTAAACGAGCCAAGAGTTATGGCCCTCCAAATGATCGATATCCATAGGGTGCAACATCTACGGCGCAAGGTGCAACATCCGTCCAAAATGACGAAACCGTGCCGTACGACCTTTAGAAATGGGTGCATGGATTTGAAACAGTTCTGTACCATGGTGCACCACTCTCCAGCGATGGTAAATCATTGACAAGCCACGGGGATCCCGTTTTACAGAAAAAATCCACGTGACGAAAAAACGAAGGGTAAAAAACTTCAATGACCCGATTGAGGTTCGGATAGGATTTTTTGGGTATGAAACTAACCAGTGACGGCTGAAAGCCATCATGGCTGTAGAACTCACAGATACCTTCGTTTTGACTGGTTGTGGCTCCCGTAACTCTAAACGAGCCAAGAGTTATGGCCCTCCGAAGAATCGATTTCCACAGGGTGCAACATCTGCGGTGCAAGGTGGAACATCCGTCCAAAATGACGTAACAGTGTCGTACGACCTTTAGAAATGGGTGCATGGATTTGAAACGATGCAGTACCATGGTGCACCACTCTCTAGCGATGGTAAATCATAGACCAGCCACGGTGATCCCATTTTACAGAAAAAATCCACGTGACGAAAAAACGAAGGGTAAAAACCTTCCTTGACCCGATTGTGGTTCGGATAGGAATTTTTGGATATGAAACTAACCAGTGACGGTTGAAAGCTGCCATAGCTGTAGAACTCACAGATACCTTCGTTTTGGCCGGTTATGGCTCCCGTAACTCTAAACGAGCCAAGAGTTATGGCCCTCCGAAGAATCGATATCCACAGGGTGCAACATCTACGGTGCAAGGTGCAACATCCGTCCAAAATGACGAAACGGTGCCGTACGACCTTTAGAAATGAGTGCATGGATTTGAAACATTGCAGTACCATGGTGCACCACTCTCCAGCGATGGTAAATCATAGACCAGCCATGGGGATCCCGTTTTACAGAAAAAATCCACGTGACGTAAAAACGAAGGGTAAAAAACTTCCTTGACCCGATTGAGGTTCGGATAGGATTTTTTGGGTATGAAACTAACCAGTGACGGCTTAAAGTTGTCATAGCTGTAGAATACAAAGATACCTTCGTTTGACTGGTAATGGCTCCCGTAACTCTAAACGAGCCAAGAGTTATGGCCCTCCGAATAATCGATATCCACAGGGTGCAACATCTATGGTGCAAGGTACGACATCCGTCCAAAATGACGAAACCGTGCCGTACGACCTTTAGAAATGGGTGCATGGATTTGAAACGTTGCAGTACCATGGTGCACCACTCTCCAGTGATGGTAAATCATTGACCAGCCACGGGGATCCCGTTTTACAGAAAAAATCCTAGTGACAAAAAAACGAAGCGTAAAAAACTTCCTTGACCCGATTGAGGTTCGGATAGGATTTTTTGGGTATGAAACTAACCAGTGACGGCTTAAAGCTGTCATAGCTGTAGAACGCACAGATACCTTCGTTTGACTGGTAATGCCTCCCGTAACCCTAAACGAGCCAAGAGTTATGGCCCTCCGAATAATCGATAACCACAGGGTGCAACATCTACGGTGCAAGGTGCGACATCCGTCCAAAATGACGTAACCGTGCCGTACGACCTTTAGAAATGGGTGCATGGATTTGAAACGGCGCAGTACCATGGTGCACCACTCTCCAGCGATGGTAAATCATAGACCAGCCACGGGGATCCTGTTTTACAGAAAAAATCCACGTGACGAAAAAACGAAGGGTAAAAAACTTCCTTGATCCGATTGAGGTTCGGAGAGGATTTTTTGGGTATGAAACTAACCAGTGACGGCTTAAAGCTGTCATAGCTGTAGAACACACAGATACCTTCGTTTGACTGGTAGTGGCTCCCGTAACTCTAAACGAGCCAAGAGTTATGGCCCTCCGAATAATCAATATCCACAGGGTGCAACATCTACGGTGCAAGGTGCGACATCCGTCCAAAATGACGAAACCGTGCCGTACGACCTTTAGAAATGGGTGCATGGATTTGAAACGATGCAGTACCATGGTGCACCACTCCCCAGCGATGGTAAATCATTGACCAGCCATGGGGTTCCCGTTTTACAGAAAAAATCCACGTGACGAAAAAACGAAGGGTAAAAAACTTCCATGACCCGATTGAGGTTCTGATAGGATTTTTTGCGTATGAAACTAACCAGTGACTGCTGAAAGCTGTCATAGCTGTAGAACTCACAGATACCTTCGTTTTGACTTGTTATGGCCCCCGTAACTCTAAACAAGCCAAGAGTTAAGGCCCACCGAACAATCGATATCCACAGGGTGCAACATCTACGGTGCAAGGTGCGACATCCGTCCAAAATGACGAAACCGTGCCGTACGACCTTTAGAAATGGGTGCATGGATTTGAAACGATGCAGCACCATGGTGCACCACTCTCCAGCGATGGAAAATCATTGACCAGCCACGGGGATCCCGTTTTACAGAAAAAATCCACGTGACGAAAAAACGAAGGGTAAAAAACTTCCATGACCCGATTGAGGGGCGGATGGGATTTTTTGCGTATGAAACTAACCAGTGACGGATGAAAGCTGTCATAGCTGTAGAACTCACAGATACCTTCGTTTTGAAGGGTTATGGCTCCCGTAACTCTAAACGAGCCAAGAGTTATGGCCCTTCGAAGAATCGATTTCCACAGGGTGCAACATCTGCGGTGCAAGGTGCAACATCCGTCCAAAATGACGAAACCGTGTCGTACGACCTTTAGAAATGAGTGCATGGATTTGAAACGGTGCAGTACCGTGGTGCACCACTCTCAAGTGATGGTAAATCATTGACCGGCCACGGGGATCCCGTTTTTACAGAGAAAATCTACGTGACGAAAAAACGAAGGGTAAAAAACTTCCATGACCCGATTGAGGTCCGGATAGGATTTTTTGGGTATGAGACTAACCAGTGACGGCTGAAAGCGGTCATAGCTGTAGAACTCACAGATACCATCGTTTTGACTGGTTATGGCTCCTGTAACTCTAAACGAGCCAAGAGTTATGGCCCTCCGAAGAATCGATATCCACAGGGTGCAACATGTACGGTGCAAGGTGCAACATCCGTCCAAAATGACGAAACAGTGCCGTACGACCTTTAAAAATGAGTGCATAGATTTGAAACATTGCAGTACCATGGTGCACCACTCTCCAGCGATGGTAAATCATAGACCAGCCACGGGGATCCCGTTTTACAGAAAAAATCCACGTGATGAAAAAACGAAGGGTAAAAAACTTCCTTGACCCGATTGAGGTTCGGATAGGATTTTTTGGGTATGAAACTAACCAGTGACGGCTGAAAGCTGCCATAGTTGTAGAACTCACAGATACCTTCGTTTTGACTGGTAATGGCTCCCGTAACTCTAAACGAGCCAAGAGTTATGGCCCTCAGAATAATCGATATAAATAGGGTGCAACATCTACGGTGCAAGGTGCAACATCCGTCCAAAATGACGAAACAGTGCCGTATGACCTTTAGAAATGGGTGCATGGATTTGAAACACTGCAGTACCATGGTGCACCACTCTCCAGCGATGGTAAATCATTGACCAGCCACGGGGATTCCGTTTTACAGAAAAAATCCATGTGACGAAAAAATGAAGGGTAAAAAATTTCATGACCCGATTGAGGTTCAGATAGGATTTTTTGGGTATGAAACTAACCAGTGACGGCTGAAAGCTGTCATAGCTGTAGAACTCACAGATACCTTCGTTTGACTGGTTATGGCTCCCGTAACTCTAAACAAGCCAAGAGTTATGGCCCTCCGAAGAATCGATTTCCACAGGGTGCAACATCTGCGGTGCAAGGTGCAACATCCGTCCAAAATGACGTAACAGTGCCGTACGACCTTTAGAAATGGGTGCATGGATTTGAAACGGTGCAGTACCATGGTGCCGTACGAAGGGTAAAAAACTTCCTTGACCCGATTGAGGTTCGGATAGGATTTTTTGGGTATGAAACTAACTAGTGACGGCTTAAAACTGTCATAGCTGTAGAACACACAGATACCTTGTTTGACTGGTAATGGCTCCCGTAACTCTAAACGAGCCAAGACTTATGGCCTTCCGAATAATCGATATCCACAGGGTGCAACATCTACGGTGCAAGGTGCAACATCCGTCCAAAATGACGAAACCGTGCCGTACGACCTTTAGAAATGGGTGCATGGATTTGAAACGGTGCAGTACCATGGTGCACCACTCTCCAGCGATGGTAAATCATTGACCAGCCACGGGGATCCCATTTTACAGAAAAAATCCACGTGATGAAAAAACGAAGGGTAAAAAACTTCCATGACCCGATTGAGGTTCGGATAGGATTTTTTGGGTATGAAACTAACTAGTGATGGCTGAAAGCTGCCATAGCTGTAGAACTCACAGATACCGTCGTTTTGACTAGTTATGGCTCCCGTAACTCTAAACGAGCCAAGAGTTATGGCCCTCCGAAGAATCGATATCCACAGGGTGCAACATCTACGGTGCAAGGTGCAACATCCGTCCAAAATGACGAAACAGTGCCGTACGACCTTTAGAAATGAGTGCATGGATTTGAAACATTGCAGTACCATGGTACACCACTCTGCAGCGATGGTAAATCATAGACCAGCCACGGGGATCCCGTTTTACAGAAAAAATCTACTTGACGAAAAAATGAAGGGTAAAAAACTTCCTTGACCATATTGAGGTTCGGATAGGATTTTTTGGGTATGAAACTAACCAGTGACAGCTGAAAGCTGCCATAGCTGTAGAACTCGCAGATACCTTCGTTTTGACTGGTTATGGCTCCCGTAACTCTAAACGAGCCAAGAGTTATGGCCCTCTGAAGAATCGATATCCACAGGGTGCAACATCTACGGTGCAAGGTGCAACACCCGTCCAAAATGACAAAACAGTGCCGTACGACCTTTAGAAATGAATGCATGGATTTGAAACATTGCAGTACCATGGTGCACCACCCTCCAGCGATGGTAAATCATAGACCAGCTACGGGGATCCCGTTTTACAGAAGAAATCCACGTGACGTAAAAACGAAGGGTAAAAAACTTCCTTGACCCGATTGAGGTTCGGATAGGATATTTTGGGTATGAAACTAACCAATGACGGCATAAAGCTGTCATAGCTGTAGAACACACAGATACCTTCGTTTGACTGGTAATGGCTCCCGTAACTCTAAACGAGCCAAGAGTTATGGCCCTCCGAATAATCGATATCCACAGGGTGCATCATCTTCGGTGCAAGGTGCAACATCCGTCCAGAATGACGAAACCATGCCGTCGACCTTTAGAAATGGGTGCATGGATTTGAAACTGTGCAGTACCATGGTGCACCACTCTCCAGCGATGGTAAATCATTGACCAGCCACGGGGATCCCGTTTTACAGAAAAAATCCACGTGACGAAAAAACGAAGGGTAAAAAACTTCCATGACCCAATTGATGTTCGGATAGGATTTTTTTCGTATCAAACTAACCAGTGACGGCTGAAAGCTGTCATAGCTGTAGAACTCACAGATACCTTCATTTTGACTTGTTATGGCTCCCGTAACTCTAAACGAGCCAAGAGTTATGGCCCTTCGAACAATCGATATCCATAGGGTGCAACATCTACGGTGCAAGGTGCAACATCCATCCAAAATGACGAAACAGTGCCGTACGACCTTTAGAAATGGTTGCACGGATTTGAAACAGTGTAGTACCATGGGGCACCACTCTCCAGCGATGGTAAATCATAGACCAGCCACGGGATCCCGTTTTACAGAAAAAATCCACGTGACGAAAAAACGAAGGGTAAAAATCTTCCTTGACCCGGTTGAGGTTCGGATAGGATTTTTTGGGTATGAAACTAAACAGTGACGGCTTAAAGCTGTCATAGCTGTAGAACACACAGATACCTTCGTTTTACTGGTAATGGCTCCCGTAACTCTAAACGAGCCAAGAGTTATGGCCCTCCGAATAATCGATATCCACAGGGTGCAACATCTACGGTGCAAGGTGCAACATCCGTCCAAAATGACGAAACCGTGCCGTACGACCTTTAGAAATGGGTGCATGGATTTGAAACGGTGCAGTACCATGGTGCACCACTCTACAGCGATGGTAAATCATTGACCAGCCAAGGGGATCCCGTTTTACAGAAAAAATCCACGTGACGAAAAAACGAAGGGTAAAAAACTTCCATGACCCGATTGAGGTTCGGATAGGATTTTTTGGGTATGAAACTAACCAGTGACGGCTGAAAGCTGTCATAGCTGTAGAACTCATAGATACCTTCGTTTTGACTAGTTATGGCTCCCGTAACTCTAAACGAGCCAAGAGTTATGGCCCTCCGAAGAATCGATTTCCATAGGGTGCAACATCTGCGGTGCAAGGTGCAACATCCGTCCAAAATGACGAAACCGTGTCGTACGACCTTTAGAAATGGGTGCATGGATTTGAAACGGTGTAGTACCATAGTGCACCACTCTCCAGCGATGGTAAATCATTGACCAGCCACGGGGATCCCGTTTTACAGAAAAAATCCACGTGACGAAAAAACGAAGGGTAAAAAACTTCCTTGACCCGATTGAGGTTCAGATAGGAATTTTTGGGTATGAAACTAACCAGTGACGGCTGAAATCTGCCATAGCTGTAGAACTCACAGATTCCTTCGTTTTGACTGGTTATGGCTCCCGTAACCCTAAACGAGCCAAGAGTTATGGCCCTCCGAAGAATCGATATCAGCAGGGTGCAACATCTACGGTGCAAGGTGCAACATCCGTCCAAAATGACGAAAC
The DNA here is from genome assembly GCA_030765085.1 of Allium cepa. Lineage (NCBI taxonomy): Eukaryota > Viridiplantae > Streptophyta > Magnoliopsida > Asparagales > Amaryllidaceae > Allium > Allium cepa. The sequence goes on along the minus strand of CM060943.1, from coordinate 25,389,384 downwards.
AGTGCCGTACGACCTTTAGAAATGAGTGCAAGGATTTGAAACATTGCAGTACCATGGTGCACCACTCTCCAGCGATGGTAAATCATTGACCAGCCAAGGGGATCCCGTTTTACAGAAAAAATCCACGTGACGAAAATACGAAGGGTAAAAAACTTCCATGACCCGATTGACGTTCGGATAGGATTTTTTTGGCATGAAACTAACCAGTGACGGCTGAAAGCTGCCATAGCTGTAGAACTCACAGATACCATCGTTTTGACAGGTTATGGCTCCCGTAACTCTAAACGAGCCAAGAGTTATGGCCCTTCGAAGAATCGATATCCACAGGGTGCAACATCTACGGTGCAAGGTGCAACATCCGTCCAAAATGACGAAACAGTGCCGTACGACCTTTAGAAATGAGTGCATGGATTTGAAACATTGCAGTACCATGGTGCACCACTCTGCAGCGATGGTAAATCATAGACCAGCCACGGGGATCCCGTTTTACGGAAAAAATCCACGTGACGAAAAAACGAAGGGTAAAAAACTTCGTTGACCCGATTGAGGTTCGGATAGGTTTTTTAGGGTATGAAACTAACCAGTGACGGCTGAAAGATGCCATAGCTGTAGAACTCATAGATACCATCGTTTTTGCTGGTTATGGCTCCCGTAAATCTAGACAAGCCAAGAGTTATGGCCCTCCGAATAATCGATATCCACAGGGTGCAACATCTACGGTGCAAGGTGCAACATCCGTCCAAAATGACGAAACAGTGTCGTACGACCTTTAAAAATGAGTGCATGGATTTGAAACATTACAGCACCTTGGTGCACCACTCTCCAGCGATGGTAAATCAAAGACCATCCACGGGGATCCCGTTTTACAGAAAAAATCCACGTGACGAAAAAACGAAGTGTAAAAAACTTCCTTGACCCGATTGAGGTTCGGATAGGATTTTTTGGGTATGAAACTAACCAGTGACGGCTGAAAGTAGTCATAGCTATAGAACTCATAGATACCTTCGTTTTGACTGGTTATGGCTCCCGTAACTCTAAACGAGCCAAGAGTTATGGCCCACCGAATAATCTATATCCATAGGGTGCGACATCTACGGCGCAAGGTGCAACATCCGTCCAAAATGACGAAACCGTGTCGTACGACCTTTAGAAATGGGTGCATGGATTTTAAACGGTGCAGTACCATGGTGCACCACTCTCCTGTGATGGTAAATCATTGACCAGCCACGGGCATCCCGTTTTACAGAAAAAATCCACGTGACGAAAAAACGAAGGGTAAAAAACTTCCATGACCCGATTGAGGTTCGGATAGGATTTTTTGGGTATGAAACTAACCAGTGACGGCTGAAAGCCGTCATAGCGTTAGAACTCACAGATACCTTCGTTTTGACTGGTTATGGCTCCCGTAACTCTAAACGAGCCAAGAGTTATGGCCCTCCGAAGAATCGATTTACACAGGGTGCAACATCTGCGGTGCGAGGTGCAACATCCGTCCAAAATGACGTAGCAGTGTCGTACGACCTTTAGAAATGGGTGCATGGATTTGAAACGATGCAGTACCAGGTGCACTACTCTCCAGCGATGGTAAATCATAGACCAGCCACGGGGATCCCGTTTTACAGAAAAAATCCACGGGACGAAAAAACGAAGGGTAAAAAACTTCCTTGACCCGATTGAGGTTCGGATAGGAATTATTGGGTATGAAACTAACCAGTGACGGCTGAAAGCTACCATAGCTGTAGAACTCACAGATAACTTCGTTTTGACTGGTTATGGCTCCCGTAACTCTAAACGAGCCAAGAGTTATGGCCCTCCGAAGAATCGATATCCACAGGGTGCAACATCTACGGTGCAAGGTTCAACATCCGTCTAAAATGACGAAACAGTGTCGTACGACCTTTAGAAATGAGTGCATGGATTTGAAACATTGTAGTACCATGGTGCACCACTCTCCAGCGATGGTAAATCATAGACCTGCCACGGGGATCCCGTTTTACAGAAAAAATCCACGTGACGAAAAAACAAAGGGTAAAAACTTCCTTGACCCGATTGGGGTTCGGATAGGATTTTTTGGGTATGAAACTAACCAGTGACGGCTGAAAGCCGTCATAGCGTTAGAACTCACAGATACCTTCGTTTTGACTGGTTATGGCTCCCGTAACTCTAAACGAGCCAAGAGTTATGGCCCTCCGAAGAATCGATTTCCACAGGGTGCAACATCTACGGTGCAAGGTGCAACATCCGTCCAAAATGACGTAACAGTGTCGTACGACCTTTAGAAATGGGTGCATGGATTTGAAACGATGCAGTACCACGGTGCACCACTCTCCAGCGATGGTAAATCATAGACCAGCCACGGGGATCCCGTTTTACAGAAAAAATCCACGCGACGAAAAAACGAAGGCTAAAAAACTTCCTTGACCCGATTGAGGTTCGGATAGGAATTATTGGGTATGAAACTAACCAGTGACGGCTGAAAGCTGCCATAGCTGTAGAAATCACAGATAAATTCGTTTTGACTAGTTATGGCTCCCGTAACTCTAAACGAGCCAAGAATTATGGCCCTCCGAAGAATCGATATCCAAAGGGTGCAACATCTACGGTGCAAGGTGCAACATCCGTCCAAAATGACGAAACAGTGCCGTACGACCTTTAGAAATGGGTGCATGGATTTGAAATGATGCAGTACCATGGTGCACCACTCTCCAGCGATGGTAAATCATAGACCAGCCACGGGTATCCCGTTTTACAGAAAAAATCCTCGTGACGAAAAAACGAAGGGTAAAAAACTTCCTTGACCCGATTGAGGTTCGAATAGGATTTTTTGGGCATGAAACTAACCGGTGACGGCTGAAAGCCGTCATAGCTGTAGAACTCACAGATACCTTCGTTTGACTGGTAATGGCTCCCGTAACCCTAAACGAGCCAAGAGTTATGGCCCTCCGAAGAATCGATATCCACAGGGTGCAACATCTGCGGTGCAAGGTGCAACATCTGTCCAAAATGACAAAACAGTGCCGTACGACCTTTAGAAATGGGTGCATGGATTTGAAACGGTGCAGTGCCATGGTGCACCACTCTCCAGCGATGGTAACTCATAGACCAGCCACGGGGATCCCGTTTTACAGAAAAAATCCACGTGACGAAAAAACGAAGGGTAAAAATCTTCCATGACCCGATTGAGGTTCGGATAGGATTTTTTGGGTATGAAATTAACCAGTGATCGCTGAAAGCCGTCATAGCTGTAGAACTCACAGATACCTTCGTTTTGACTGGTTATGGCTCCCGTAAGTCTAAACGAGCCAAGAGTTATGGCCCTCCGAAGAATCGATTTCCACAGGGTGCAACATCTGCGGTGCAAGGTGCAACATCCGTCAAAAATGAGGAAACAGTGCCGTACGACCTTTAGAAATGGATGCATTGATTTGAAACGATGCAGTACCATGGTGCACCACACTCCAGCGATGGTAAATCATAGGCCAGTCACGGGGATCCCGTTTTACAGAAAAAATCCACGTGACGAAAAAACGAAGGGTAAAAAACTTCCTTGACCCGATTGAGGTTTGGATAGGATTTTTTGGGTATGAAACTAACCAGTGATGGCAGAAAGCTGCCATAACTGTAGAACTCACAGATACCTTCGTTTTGACTGGTTATTGCTCCCGTAACTCTAAACGAGCCAAGAGTTATGGCCCTCCGAATAATCGATATCCAAAGGGTGCAACATCTACGGTGCAAGGTGCAACATCCGTCCAAAATGACGAAACAGTGCCGTACGACCTTTTGAAATGGGTACATGGATTTGAAACGGTGCAGTACCATGGTGCACCACTCTCCAGCGATGGTAACTCATAGACCAACCACGGGGATCCCGTTTTACGGAAAAAATCCACGTGACGAAAAAAACGAAGGGTAAAAATCTTCCATGACCCGATTGAGGTTCGGATAGGATTTTTTGGGTATGAAATTAACCAATAAGGGCTGAAAGCCATCATAGCTGTAGAACTCACAGATACCTTCGTTTTGACTGGTTATGGCTCCCGTAACTCTAAACGAGCCAAGAGTTATGGCCCTCCGAATAATCGATATCCAAAGGGTGCAACATCTACGGTGCAAGGTGCAACATCCGTCCAAAATGACGAAACAGTGCCTTACGACCTTTAGAAATGGGTGCATGGATTTGAAACGATGCAGTACCATGGTGCACCACTCTCCAGCGATGGTAAATCATAGACCAGTCACGGGGATCCCGTTTTACAGAAAAAATCCACGTGACGAAAAAACGAAGGGTAAAAAACTTCCTTGACCCGATTGAGGTTCGGATAGGATATTTTGGGTTTGAAACTAACCAGTGTCGGCTGAAAGCTGCCATAACTGTAGAACTCACAGATACCTTCGTTTTGACTGGTTATGGCTCCCGTAACTCTAAACGAGCCAAGAGTTATGGCCCTCCGAATAATCGATATCCAAAGGGAGTGTGATAGCCTGCAAATCCGTACCCCTTGAGTTAACCCTATTCTACAATAATCAACTCAAGTTGCACAGAAATACGAACCATTTGGGTTAAAGAAGAAGAGGTAGAAGAAGAAAATAGAAAACAATAACAGAATCTAACCATCGCAGCGGAATAAAATATAATTGATAAATAATAATCTTACTCAAAATCAAATATATCTGTTTACATATATTACATCATCAGAGTACATCAATCACAGATCACATCAATAACATACAAGTGGATACATAGCAACTCAATACAGCGGAATATATATATAAACAAGTACGAAAGTACGTGTCGTCATCCAGCTCGTCTCCTGAGCTCCAAAGCATCATCCTGTATCCTATAATACTCGGTCTGACCCGAGCATTACAGTTAAATAATACCCGAGTCAGTCTGGAATACCAGCGTGAGAAAACCACACCCAATTGATTATTAAAGTTTCAAAAATCCTTTGAAAACAAAAGCATCTCGTAAGACCACGCCACAAATAAACATGTCGGGTTTTTACCTTACGATAGCTAAAACAATTTTGATAGAAATCCTCTGATATTATAATAGTGTCTATAGAAAGTAAATAGAATCTAGCTGAAATGCTTGCATCTCACGTTTCAGCAATAGTTGGGCACAATCAAAACCGTACGGGCGCGTAGGGAAAATGGATTCCAACTAATGGCTAGGCACTGGGGTACCACCTGTCACAGTACCTGGTCTAGATCAGCGTACCGAGGAGCCACCCTAACTCCCCTGCAACACAAGACCGGAACCGTCCCTTACTGGACAGTTCCGAGCAAGATCACCCCGCGGTTGGGATCAGCAACCGCCCACACAGCCGAAATAAAGGGACATCTAGACAGGGATGACCTCACCCTCCAGTGGGGGCTACCCACGAAGCCTTGCAGCATATCCCCTGATTTTCAGCCATTCCCATTTGATGAGGCTTGAGGCTAAGCGTTACCTTTATTGAACAATATCCCTTAGAATGCCCATCGTCCGCCTGACGATGTTTCGCAAGCATTCATCCATACAAGTCCGTCCCGGGTTCGAACGGAACCGAAGGCACTATTCCTACTACATCCATTTGGAAATATCCTCAGGATTAGTAGCGACTAGCCCTTGCACTTCACTGCTCCATCTTCGAATCCAAAATCGTTTCACGAAACGTACAAACCGGATCGAAGTGGTTTTCGAGAAATAAATCTCGATCCCGGTCTCTTCGAAACGATCAACGCATTGTCCAATATTGATAGTCGGTGATTTAACTATCAATTAATATTCACAAACATCCATCCAACAATAAATAATTTCCCAAATTATTTATTTATCTCAAAGATATCTTTACAAGATATATTTCTATTTTCAATCCTTTGAAAACAGTTTCAAAACCATCTTTCCTGTAGAATAAACTTTCCCAAATATTTTCTATCTCTTCTGAAATTACCAAGCACAAAAATAGATTTTTAAAATAATTTAAAACACTCTACTTTGAAATATATACTTTAAAACACTTAGGATAAAATTACTTAAATAATTTGTTAAAAATACATATTATATGAATTTGAGAAAATAAGGTTACTTTATAAAATATAAAAAAATCGGGTTTTCATCTTTAAAACAAATACTAAGTCACTTTTAAATAATTAATGCTATGATATATTAAAAGGAAATACTTGCTTTAGAATTTAAATATTTGAAATAATAAATTTTACAAAACTTGCTTTCTTTAAAAACAACTTTAAAGCATAAATTTATATTTACAAAGTTTATTTTTAAAAACGTGTACTTGGCCATCCAGAGAAAATTCCAACTTCAAACACTTAAATCAATTTTCCCAAATTGATTTCCAATTTATTCTATTTCAAATAAATTTCTTTACTTACTTGGTTCACTTCAAAATTCATTAATTATGGACTTTATTTTATTTTTATTTTATTATTTGCTGTTTGATTTTAAATCTTTTAACTGAAATATTTCAGGCTTTTCCCACTTTCTTCCTTGTTCTTTTTCAAAATTTAAAACCTTAAATTTAAAACAAATGTTCTGTTCCTTTAGATATTAGCCGGAGTTTACAATTCATTAACTTTCTATTAATTCAAAAATCTCCTTTCTATATTCAAGATTTATTAATTAGAATTCTTATGACACTTTATTTTATTTTTATTTCATTCTTAAATTTATTCAATTTTCCATATTTAATTTACTTACAAATTTACTTCTTTTCTTTTCTTTCCAACATCCAAGTTATATATTTTTCTGGTAATTCATTAAACCCAATTACCCAATCAAACCATAGCCTTCAATATTTCAACATAACCCATCATAAGATATCAAATCATCATAACAGGATAATTTAAATAATTTAAATAAATGCTGAGGGATCCAGTTGGATCCCTCCAACCTGTTTTTCCCTGCATCCACAGACGTTAGCACAATATAATATATCTTCACTATAAAATGAGGGGAATCAATCCTTTCAAGGGGTAGTGTATACTACTATATAACACAACAATCAATCCAACCATTCAAACAATTACTTAAATTTAATCATTTAAATTTAATCATTTAAATTTAAATTTAACTGAGTGAGATTAACTCACCTTTGCTTGTTTATGCAATCCACTCCATTCTCGATTCGATTCCACGATTTTAGACCTTGTATAAATATTTTGCAGTTTATTAATATCTGAATTAACCGATCAATTAATTCCTAACACTTTGGTTTTAATTATTAACTTGGTTATAAATGAATTTTCTTTTAAATAAATATTCTAAACTAATTGAAAAGTCACTTACCATTTATAAATAAATAATCTCTTGTACAAATAATAAAAATAATTAAATAAGTTTTATTAAATAAAACTACATTTATAATATATATATATACTACATTTAAAATCTTTACTAAGATTAAATTTTTATTTTATTTCTGCTTACATATTAAAATTGAAACTGCATAACAGTATAACTTTTTTTTTCCAACATTAACAAATTTTATCTTCAAAACTTACATATTTTCATATACGCATTAATTTAAATTGATTTAAATCAAAAGAAATAAATCAGCGATTACCTCACAGCTAAATCCAATACTGTTAACTATAAATTTTTTTTTCCACAAATTTAATATCTGTAAATTGAATCAGAAATTTATACCTTGCTCAAATCCTAATCCTGAGATGATCGCCGCACCTTCACCTCACTGTTCACTAACCAAACCCTAGCCGAAGACTATCGTCGCCGAGTACTCCACGTTCGCGATACTCCCAAACCCTAACCCACATCGCTCGCGAATTGAATTCCATCGCCGCCTAGAACCACACAACCACCTCTCGTGCGCCTTCCCAGCCGCGAACCGTCTGCAACTCCTCGAATGCGCCAACCACCAAACCCAAATATTGAATTGCGACCTTCGCTGCTCGCTCGACTTGGGTCGAGATGTACTTAGGAAGAAGATGAAAGAGGAACGAGACTTAGATATGGGAAGTATTCATTCGATTCAAAACGAAGGAGGAAAGGGGATTTGGTTTAAGGCACTGCCCCTTTCAAATTGCTCGAACAGCCTTGAATGCTCGGCTGTTATGAAAATAAAAAGGAAGATTATAACTTAGTTAATAAAGAGAAAGGGGAAAGTATTAATTTTAACGAGGATGGCTTCACACTAAAAAAATGATACGTGAATTCTGGAAGAAGCCTCGGCTTTGAAATAGATGGGAAAGAGGCGTATAGAAGAAGATTTGACTTAAAATTTGATTTTACTTTTATAAGTATATTTTATTTCGATTGATATCAATAAAATTTTCAGCGCATTTACATATCGTACGCTCACTCAACAACTCCAATCACTATGAAATTTGAAATCCGATAATAATAAAAGATTACGGATCCAATGGAACGGGTTTCGTCGAATTCCGAGACTGCGCCTCGGAAGGCTATTTTTTTTAAATTCAATTTAAACGAATAAAACTTCAAAACTGAACGAATCACTGCTAGATTTAATTTTACGACTTCTATTATCTTCAGTGTTATCAAAATAAATTTTATAAGTCTTCAAATTATTTTTAACAGGCATAAAATTCTATATTCAACAATTTACTCAACTTCTAATTTTTAGACTTCTATTATTTAATTATCAAACAAATAACGATATTTGTAATTCTAGTTAAAATTATTATATTGAATATTTAAAATCAATTAAATATTCCGATTTCAAGCGCTCTAAAATTACGGATCGTCACATACCTCCCCCCTTAAAAGAATTTCGTCCCCGAAATTACTAGCTAGGAAGAATGGTCCTATACCCGTTTCTCTACTTACCTAAATTAGTGGTTTTTACAACTCACAAACTACACAGTATTTAACAATACTTAAACCATCTTTTAACTAGAACACCACCAATCTTACCACCCTTTTCAACTTCTTCCATTAGGTGCCTACCGAATCATTTGCCCAATCCATTTAAATTTAAATTTTAAATCTAATTTAAATTTTCAAAAATTTCTCAAAAATTTTCTAACTCTCTAAATTTCCGAAAAATTTCGCCAGCGTTTCCTTTGCGCGGCTGACTCGGTACAACTACAAAATGGCTCTACGGCCTCCCATATCCAAAAAGAAAACAAAAAGCCAAGTGGCTCAATCCAAAATCTCAATCAAATTTCATACCAAATTCAAGTACATACCTTTTTGTCGAGCATTTCAAATTTATCTCTTGAAATCAAATCCAATTCTCTTTTCTCTTTATATTACCTGCATATCCTGTTTAGTACTACTATCCAATCACATATCCCAAAACATTTTATCGACTTTTTCACAAAATGTCAATATTTATTCATCCAAATATTAACTTGGAATATTTATATATATATTATCAATATTCAATCTCCAATTAAGAATTGACCATTCCTTACTTAAGTTGACATAAGCATTTCATATGTTTCTTATATTCATTTCCATCTTACCACTTCAGTTTATATTTATTTCTATTCAAATTGATTCTTTCATTTCCATATGAATTCAATTTATTTTCAACTCCAAATACTAAATTTTATTTTCCATTTATAACTAATCCATGTCATTATTTTAAATTAGTTCCATTTACCAACTTATTTCAATTTTCAATTCGAAATCGTTTTGTCGTTAATAAAATTTTCCAAAATTTTCAAAAATTTTCTTACTCCCAAAATTTCTGAAAATGTTTGGCAGAGTCCCCTTTGTACGGAGGAGCTTTTGCAATTTGACAAAAGAGATAAATATATATACATCGACCCACATGGTCGGAAAAACCAAAAACAGTTCATATTTCCTATTTTAATTGTGTAGGCGTACCTTATTTAGCATTTTAAGCAAGCGACTTATTATTTTTAGCAAATAGCCCAACCCAAATCCAGCCACACGGCTTCCCATACCTGTACTTACTCAATTTAAACATGTAAGTGCCAAAATCATATATCTTAACAACATTTTACATATTTAACTGACAAACATGCGAATTTCCATAAGCAATACCTGTTAAACCACAATTATAAGCAACTTATAGGTTCTAACACAAATTTAAATTGTTTACAACCCATTTATATACAACTTCATTCAATTCAAATGGTTTACCACTCAATTCTTACATTTAATTCATTTTAGCAAAACAAACTCATATTTAATCCAATTGATCTCAAAATCAATTTATTTAACTTCTATCAACTTATGGAATTCCAATTACTTTTGTTTACATCTGCCACCAATTAATTTTATGCAGTTTTGCCAATATCCATGTGAATAAATAATAGCTTAAGTTTTACCATAAATTTGAATGGATTCTAATTCAATGTTTCAACTCCATTCAGTTTAATTTAATTGGTATATTCATTGAATCCAATATAAATTCTAATTCACACTTGATAATTTTATTTCTGAATTGAATTTGATTATTAACAAGTCCACTTCAAATCATTTCTACCTATTTGAATTTATTTACAATTTGAATCATCACTATTTTACTCCAATTTCATTATTCATTCACACTTTCAACTTATTATTACCAAATACAAATTCCATTGACATATTCAATTCACTACTTTGTTCCAAATTAGTACATTCCCATTTGACAATTCAATATTTGATTTTATCTTCAAAAACCACTTTAGTAAATCTTCTCGAGTTTTAATCAATTTTTATAATTCATGTTTTGGATTTTACCCCATTTCCAAAATACCAAACAAATTTACTTAATTTGTTAACTCTTCAAGCTAAAATTTTAATTTATAACTTAAGTTCTAGATCCACTATCCATTTTCAATTTACCACCCAATTTCATGACTCACAATTCAATTTCATTTCCATACATTTAATTAGTTGCAAGCCACTTCCCATTTTATACTCTCTTTTTTTTCACTAATGATTCAAGTCGAACTTGATTTATAACTTGAGTTTATTTTTAAACTCAATGTTAACTTACCAATTCAGCTTTTATTTAACTACATTAAACTCCATTTACACATTTCATTAACTAATTTTTTTATCAATTAGTTCTTCCCGTGTTTATAACCCTACATTCGAATTTTAATCCCAAATATTATTCCATTTAGTTTTCTTAGTTCAATTTAGTTTATAATTCAAGGTTTGATTTTTAGTTTATTCTCCAATTCATCAATAATATTTATTTTTGGGCTTTCTATCCCATTTTCAATTTATAAGTCATAATTTATTATTTTAACCATTTCCATTCATTATAGGCTCGAATATATTCTTCCTTTATTTTTTAATTCAAGCATTATGCTTATTTATAACCCAAGCATATTCATTCCATGCATTTTAATTCTTTTATAATGGATTTTAATTCTATCACAAGTTATCTTAATTTCTTTATTTCAATCCAATTTCTTATCCAATTTATTTCCATTTCTTCAGGTCAGAGTCAAATTCCATTCAATAACTCAATTGAATTTTTATTCCAATTCAATTCTATTTTCAACTTGGATTTATTTAATTCAATACAATTCAATTTAATTCATCCATCCAAGCTAATTTCATTTTTAACTTCTCACTTTAAATTTTAATTCCAACATTCAAAGCTCAAATTTCCTTCCTGAATTAAAACTCATCTCAATTTATAAGCTTACAATTTATCTCATCAGGATTTTTAATCTCCCGGCTTTGGTTTCAAATCACTTTGAAATCTCGAACATCCCAAATCACACTTTTAAAAATTTAAACCAATCCTGGTTTTTCTTTCCATCAAATTTCCTTTAAAATCACTTACCCAAAATCCTTTGCATTTCTAAAATCAAATTTATCTTTTGCAAACAATTCCAATTTAAAATAATTTAGTAGCAATTTCTCTCTTGGAAACTCGAAAATGAACACCGATGATGTCGCGATCATCATCGGAATTATTTCCCAGCGTCCGTAAGAGTTCAATGCTTTTATCCCTTCCCAAAAACCTATTTAAACAATTTCCTTTCAGAAATACCCTTTTGTTTTTTTTTTAAACAATAATGCTGTTATGTATTCTACAAAACACTTCCAAATCCACTTGCAAAATCTCCGGGATTTTAAATTTACATATTTATTTTAATTTACAATTTAACTATAATTCATTTGTATAGTTCATGCTTTTACAAATTCTCATTTGATTATAATTCAATTTATAAATCACGCTTACAATTCACCTTTATAAGTCTCATTTTATAATGAATTTATTTCCATAATCTTTGGTTATATTTTTAATTTCTGGTTAAATTTTTACTCTACATTGATAATAATTTAATATTATCATTCCTAACATCCAAGCAACCATATAACTATAACAATTATGAAAAATCATTTCTTTTCTATACAAAATAGTTTTGGGTAAAATTATTTCATTTACCCTATTTAAAACAATATTGTGTCGAAATGTTCTATTCAAGCGTTTAGAAACCCCTTTGATACAGTTGTCCAGACTGTGTCGACGAAGGTTCATATGCCACTCAATAAACCAATCAACACAATATAAAACCATTTTTAAATCCACTAACAAATACGCGCTCATATTTATTAATACGCTAAAACTCATACTAGAGTACTACGGACTCTAATTTAAATGAGTAATTTCCCACCAGAGCCAAGGTTATCACCAACCTAAGCTCTGATACCAAGTGTGATAGCCCGCAAATCCGTACCCCTTGAGTTAACCCTATTCTACAATAATCAACTCAAGTTGCACAGAAATACGAACCATTTGGGTTAAAGAAGAAGAGGTAGAAGAAGAAAATAGAAAACAATAACAGAATCTAACCATCGCAGCGGAATAAAATATAATAGATAAATAATAATCTTACTCAAAATCAAATATATCTGTTTACATATATTACATCATCAGAGTACATCAATCACAGATCACATCAATAACATACAAGTGGATACATAGCAACTCAATACAGCGGAATATATATATAAACAAGTACGAAAGTACGTGTCGTCATCCAGCTCGTCTCCTGAGCTCCAAAGCATCATCCTGTATCCTATAATACTCGGTCTGACCCGAGCATTACAGTTAAATAATACCCGAGTCAGTCTGGAATACCAGCGTGAGAAAACCACACCCAATTGATTATTAAAGTTTCAAAAATCCTTTGAAAACAAAAGCATCCCGTAAGACCATGTTATCCCAACTTTTGGCAAAGTTGAGATATCCAAAATTTACTAGAAATCAATGATTACTATTCATGAATATCGACCATGCATTGCAGGATAACCATGGATATCGATGAATTTCGTCCGAGTCCGGAATGGGCCACAATTCATAGGACATGACAAGAAAGATCATATGAACCTGCATTCCAAATTTCAAGTCAATCCGAGGTCGTATGCTCAAGTTATGATGGAATCAAGATAAGAGGAATTGACATTGCTCGGTTCGAACCCACAGTGTTCGAACCCATCATATTCGAAACCATCACACTACCTACGTTCGAACCCGTCTGGTTCGAACCCAAGAAATAAGGCCGCGCCTCGAATCCATAAGCATTTGCCCAATTCGAATCGATGGAGTTCGTATCCATCGGTTCGAAACCATCTAGTTCGAACCCATCTGCGTTCGAACCGATAGCCCAGCCATGCCACACTCGAACCCATCGGGTTCGAGTCCATCTAGTCCGAAACCATCAGCCTCGACTCCACTTCGAACCCAACTAGTTCGAACCCATCACAAAACCTAGCTTCGAACCCATCACAAAGCCATGCTTCGAACCCATCCGTGATATCATCTTCGAACCCATCCTGAGTAGCCTCATTCGAACCCACGGGGTCAACCAACCTTGATGACGTGTCTTCCATCGGTTCGAATGCGCCGAGATATATGGAGTCGAAGCGGTCAACACGGAGAGAAGTCCGGATCGGTTCGAAACTCGCGCTCCACGTCACCACGAAGTCGCGTGCCACACTGGTTTCGAAATCATCGTTTCAAGCAACAGGGGTTCGAACGCAACAGCCTCACCGTGAAGTCAATTTCGAAACCTGCATATCTCTTAACCTACTGATCCAAATGCCATGAAATTTTCACAGATGCTTCCACACATGATGAAGAATGTCCACGCCAAATTTCACCTTGATTGGATGAATTCTTGATCGGTTCGAATGGAGTTCGAACCGATGCCGAAGTGGGCCCAAACTTCCCGAGACCGTACGTATGGGCCCCCTCACGTGCCAGAAGAGTTCTCCCAAGTTTTCAGCAAGATAGCAGCAGCCTACGCCTATAAATAGACTCCAGGTCATTCAGAAAAGGGATCTTTCCGCCATTGAACGCCAAGACTCTGCCGGATTCAAGTTTAACTATCAGAACCACCGTTGTACTTGAATTTCAGAACTACAATTCATTGTAATCCGCTGTAATCGATTGTAATCAGCGAAGAACATCAATAAAAGGAAAAACCTTTGAAGTGGACGTAGGCCGGAGATAGCCGAACCACTATAAAATCGTGTGTTCTTGTTTACATTTACTGCTTTACTGCTTAGATCTGTGATTTGTGTTTGGATATTGCTGATTTATATTCGAACACTGGTGCTTTCACATTCATTGGGGTTTGTGACCAATTTTGGTGCAAACACTTTGGTGCTTTCACTGAGAATTGAACTAGCACCCGCTACACCAGATTCGACATTCAGATTCAATAGTTTGAAAGTTCCAATCCAGAAACAATGACTCGACAAACAAGACAAAGAGTTGATAGGAGCCAACAAGGAGGAAGCCAAGAAGCATCCTCTGGATCAAGAGAAGGACCGGCTTCCGTCTACATCACCAGAGACGAGATGGAGGCTATGGCTAATTCACTACGCGAGAGCATAATGAAAAGTCAACAGGAGATGCTGCAGAATTTCCTCGAGCAGATGAGGGCGGCAAATATGCAAAACCTTGGACCAACTACAACAGCTACCAGTACGGGACAAGGAATCAGGATTGCAGAAGCAAACGAAGGACAGGCTCAAGGCCAGAATGCAGGGATCGAAGGTGGTCAACAAGGACTTGGGGGCAGACCCTCAGGGTCCGATACTGGAAGACCAACAGACGGAGCTCAACAAGCTGGAGCTAATGCATATGCTAACGAGCCACCAGAAGAATACGTACCAGAATTCCCTTCAAGGCTCGGGGGGCAGGACAGAAACTTGACAAGGGGGCAACCCCTAGACGGAGATGAGAGAATGATAGGCCTAATGCGAAGAATCATGAGAAGAGGATTGCCTAGCGGAGGCCTAGAAGAGGTTAGTCGGAGTCCATTCACTCCAAACATCAGAAATGCAAGGAACCCTCCAAAATTCAAGCTACCAACGCTGGATCCTTACGACGGAAGGTCAGACCCGACCATGCACATTACAAGATATATCAGGCACATGGAAGTGCTGGGCGCATCCGAGGAAGTGATGGCACGATGCTTCCCTCTATATTTGACAGATTTAGCTTCACTATGGTTCAGACAACTAGAGACTGGATCAATCGGAACATGGAGCGAGCTTGTAGATTGCTTCATGAGACAGTTCAGGGTCCACGTGACGCGACCCAAGAGTGTGATGACTTTAGCAACAATCAAGCAGAGGACCGGAGAGTCCATAAAAGATTTCCTACTAAGATTCAACGTGACAGTGACTTCTGTGGATCGCCCGGATCCATCAATGATTTTAATGGCGGCGGTGGCAGGAGTCGCGGAAGGCACCAAGTTCAAAGATTCTCTAACTAAAGATCCGCCGCAAGATCTTGGAGAGTTCTTTCACAAAGCTGAAAAGTTCATTCGGTTAGAAGAATCACAAGCCGAGGGTCGTGAAATAAATGCCACGAAAAGCATAGGGACCTCCGGAGAGCAGTCCGGAGCAGACAAGGAAAAAAGGAAACAGGATGACAGACATGATGGTCCTGATAAACGGAAGAAATTCCGAGAACCAAGATTCAGGCAGTACACAGATCTGAATGCAAGCCTAGAAAGAGTCTTCACTGAAACCAGGGGGCAACTTCACTATCGAAAGCCACCTGTAAGGGATCCCACCGAGCGGGAGCGCAGGACTGGAAAATATTGCCTATTCCATGAGCTGGATGGGCACACCACAGATGAATGCCGTCACCTGAAGGATGAGGTGGAAGAACACGCTAGGGGTGGTAGATTACCGCAGTATGTCAGAGAACGGACAGCAGCAACAAGGCATGAACAACTACCGCCTCCACCTTGCAGGAACGATCCTGGATCGGGATCACGACTCGTCATCGACTGATCAAAGATGACAAGGGCCAAGTCCACGATCTGGACTTCGGTCGAATAATTTTATTTAGATTTATTTTCAGAATAAAACGGTTACTCCACTTACACATGTACGGGAACCGGAGAGATCCCTAGGCATGCTCTGAGATGGAGATAAACCGCTACGCCCGGAGAGGCAATCCTTAGTTTTTTCTGATGTTTGAGATTGAACATCTAGAACTTGAATTTTAATAAATAAATTAGAACTTCTTGCAATAAACCTTTTGACCGGAGAGTCAAAGGATGAACATTGAACACCGATATAAACATGATCGCTTTATGACCCTATCCGGAGAGACGGGGTCCGAAGGCAAGAAGTGAGTTGCTTCGCCGGAGAGCGACAGGATCGACTCGCTTATACAAGAAAGATCGCCTTCACCCGGAGAGGTGGATCCGTAAGGCAAGAAGTGAGTTGCTTCGCCGGAGAGCGACAGGATCGACTCACTTATCGTCGTTTCCCCTTCACCAGAGAGTGATAGGATGGGATCCGACAAGAGTCCGGAGAGACTATGATCGGCCGATGATTCAGGTCATGACATCGCTTAATGTTCAACTGCTTTGAACCGGAGTGCAAGAAGTGAGTCGCTTCGCCGGAGAGCGACAGGATCGACTCACTTATCGCTGTTTCCCCTTCACCGGAGAGTGACAGGATGGGATCCAGCAAGAGCCCGGAGAGGCTACGATCGGTCTCGAACGACCATGACATCGCTATACGTCCTAACTGGGACCAGAGTGCAAGGGATAGAAGGCAACGCCAGAGAGCAATAGGATCTTTCTATTCAATCACTAAGTCTAGAATGGACTCAGTAAGGGTTTAAAGCAGCCAATAATAGTCCGGAGAGACTATGAAACTTCATTCTCAACTTCTACGGAAAGAACGAACATTGATTTGGCTTCGAACAGCCTTAAACTTGATTGATAATGCCACAGCTATGAATGAAACATGAGTTTATTACACTTGATATGAGACCGTTCAAAACATACCTTTTTACAAAAAGGCATGTTTTGGGGGGCAAAGTGTTATCCCAACTTTTGGCAAAGTTGAGATATCCAAAATTTACTAGAAATCAATGATTACTATTCATGAATATCGACCATGCATTGCAGGATAACCATGGATATCGATGAATTTCGTCCGAGTCCGGAATGGGCCACAATTCATAGGACATGACAAGAAAGATCATAGGAACCTGCATTCCAAATTTCAAGTCAATCCGAGGTCGTATGCTCAAGTTATGATGGAATCAAGATAAGAGGAATTGACATTGCTCGGTTCGAACCCACAGTGTTCGAACCCATCATATTCGAAACCATCACACTACCTACGTTCGAACCCGTCTGGTTCGAACCCAAGAAATAAGGCCGCGCCTCGAATCCATAAGCATTTGCCCAATTCGAATCGATGGAGTTCGTATCCATCGGTTCGAAACCATCTAGTTCGAACCCATCTGCGTTCGAACCGATAGCCCAGCCATGCCACACTCGAACCCATCGGGTTCGAGTCCATCTAGTCCGAAACCATCAGCCTCGACTCCACTTCGAACCCAACTAGTTCGAACCCATCACAAAACCTAGCTTCGAACCCATCACAAAGCCATGCTTCGAACCCATCCGTGATATCATCTTCGAACCCATCCTGAGTAGCCTCATTCGAACCCACGGGGTCAACCAACCTTGATGACGTGTCTTCCATCGGTTCGAATGCGCCGAGATATATGGAGTCGAAGCGGTCAACACGGAGAGAAGTCCGGATCGGTTCGAAACTCGCGCTCCACGTCACCACGAAGTCGCGTGCCACACTGGTTTCGAAATCATCGTTTCAAGCAACAGGGGTTCGAACGCAACAGCCTCACCGTGAAGTCAATTTCGAAACCTGCATATCTCTTAACCTACTGATCCAAATGCCATGAAATTTTCACAGATGCTTCCACACATGATGAAGAATGTCCACGCCAAATTTCACCTTGATTGGATGAATTCTTGATCGGTTCGAATGGAGTTCGAACCGATGCCGAAGTGGGCCCAAACTTCCCGAGACCGTACGTATGGGCCCCCTCACGTGCCAGAAGAGTTCTCCCAAGTTTTCAGCAAGATAGCAGCAGCCTACGCCTATAAATAGACTCCAGGTCATTCAGAAAAGGGATCTTTCCGCCATTGAACGCCAAGACTCTGCCGGATTCAAGTTTAACTATCAGAACCACCGTTGTACTTGAATTTCAGAACTACAATTCATTGTAATCCGCTGTAATCGATTGTAATCAGCGAAGAACATCAATAAAAGGAAAAACCTTTGAAGTGGACGTAGGCCGGAGATAGCCGAACCACTATAAAATCGTGTGTTCTTGTTTACATTTACTGCTTTACTGCTTAGATCTGTGATTTGTGTTTGGATATTGCTGATTTATATTCGAACACTGGTGCTTTCACATTCATTGGGGTTTGTGACCAATTTTGGTGCAAACAGACCACGCCACAAATAAACATGTCGGGTTTTTACCTTACGATAGCTAAAACAATTTTTATAGAAATCCTCTGATATTATAATAGTGTCTATAGAAAGTAAATAGAATCTAGCTGAAATGCTTGCATCTCACGTTTCAGCAATAGTTGGGCACAATCAAAACCGTACGGGCGCGTAGGGAAAATGGATTCCAACTAATGGCTAGGCACTGGGGTACCACCTGTCACAGTACCTGGTCTAGATCAGCGTACCGAGGAGCCACCCTAACTCCCCTGCAACACAAGACCGGAACCGTCCCTTACTGGACAGTTCCGAGCAAGATCACCCCGCGGTTGGGATCAGCAACCGCCCACACAGCCGAAATAAAGGGACATCTAGACAGGGATGACCTCACCCTCCAGTGGGGGCTACCCACGAAGCCTTGCTGCATATCCCCTGATTTTCAGCCATTCCCATTTGATGAGGCTTGAGGCTAAGCGTTACCTTTATAGAACAATATCCCTTAGAATGCCCATCGTCCGCCTGACGATGTTTCGCAAGCATTCATCCATACAAGTCCGTCCCGGGTTCGAACGGAACCGAAGGCACTATTCCTACTACATCCATTTGGAAATATCCTCAGGATTAGTAGCGACTAGCCCTTGCACTTTACTGCTCCATCTTCGAATCCAAAATCGTTTCACGAAACGTACAAACCGGATCGAAGTGGTTTTCGAGAAATAAATCTCGATCCCGGTCTCTTCGAAACGATCAACGCATTGTCCAATATTGATAGTCGGTGATTTAACTATCAATTAATATTCACAAATATCCATCCAACAATAAATAATTTCCCAAATTATTTATTTATCTCAAAGATATCTTTACAAGATATATTTCTATTTTCAATCCTTTGAAAACAGTTTCAAAACCATCTTTCCTGTAGAATAAACTTCCCCAAATATTTTCTATCTCTTCTGAAATTACCAAGCACAAAAATAGATTTTCAAAATAATTTAAAACACTCTACTTTGAAATATATACTTTAAAACACTTAGGATAAAATTACTTAAATAATTTGTTAAAAATACATATTATATGAATTTGAGAAAATAAGGTTACTTTATAAAATATAAAAAAATCGGGTTTTCATCTTTAAAACAAATACTAAGTCACTTTTAAATAATTAATGCTATGATATATTAAAAGGAAATACTTGCTTTAGAATTTAAATATTTGAAATAATAAATTTTACAAAACTTGCTTTCTTTAAAAACAACTTTAAAGCATAAATTTATATTTACAAAGTTTATTTTTAAAAACGTGTACTTGGCCATCCAGAGAAAATTCCAACTTCAAACACTTAAATCAATTTTCCCAAATTGATTTCCAATTTATTCTATTTCAAATAAATTTCTTTACTTACTTGGTTCACTTCAAAATTCATTAATTATGGACTTTATTTTATTTTTATTTTAATATTTGCTGTTTGATTTTAAATCTTTTAACTGAAATATTTCAGGCTTTTCCCACTTTCTTCCTTGTTCTTTTTCAAAATTTAAAACCTTAAATTTAAAACAAATGTTCTGTTCCTTTAGATATTAGCCGGAGTTTACAATTCATTAACTTTCTATTAATTCAGAAATCTCCTTTCTATATTCAAGATTTATTAATTAGAATTCTTATGACACTTTATTTTATTTTTATTTCATTCTTAAATTTATTCAATTTTCCATATTTAATTTACTTACAAATTTACTTCTTTTCTTTTCTTTCCAACATCCAAGTTATATATTTTTCTGGTAATTCATTAAACCCAATTACCCAATCAAACCATAGCATTCAATATTTCAACATAACCCATCATAAGATATCAAATCATCATAACAGGATAATTTAAATAAATGCTGAGGGCTCCAGTTGGATCCCTCCAACCTGTTTTTCCCTGCATCCACAGACGTTAGCACAATATAATATATCTTCACTATAAAATGAGGGGAATCAATCCTTTCAAGGGGTAGTGTATACTACTATATAACACAACAATCAATCCAACCATTCAAACAATTACTTAAATTTAATCATTTAAATTTAATCATTTAAATTTAAATTTAACTGAGTGAGATTAACTCACCTTTGCTTGTTTATGCAATCCACTCCATTCTCGATTCGATTCCACGATTTTAGACCTTGTATAAATATTTTGCAGTTTATTAATATCTGAATTAACCGATCAATTAATTCCTAACACTTTGGTTTTAATTATTAACTTGGTTATAAATGAATTTTCTTTTAAATAAATATTCTAAACTAATTGAAAAGTCACTTACCATTTATAAATAAATAATCTCTTGTACAAATAATAAAAATAATTAAATAAGTTTTATTAAATAAAACTACATTTATAATATATATATACTACATTTAAAATCTTTACTAAGATTAAATTTTTATTTTATTTCTGCTTACATATTAAAATTGAAACTGCATAACAGTATAACTTTTTTTTTCCAACATTAACAAATTTTATCTTCAAAACTTACATATTTTCATATACGCATTAATTTGAATTGATTTAAATCAAAAGAAATAAATCAGCGATTACCTCACAGCTAAATCCAATACTGTTAACTATAAATTTTTTTTTTCCACAAATTTAATATCTGTAAATTGAATCAGAAATTTATACCTTGCTCAAATCCTAATCCTGAGATGATCGCCGCACCTTCACCTCACTGTTCACTAACCAAACCCTAGCCGAAGACTATCGTCGCCGAGTACTCCACGTTCGCGATACTCCCAAACCCGAACCCACATCGCTCGCGAATTGAATTCCATCGCCGCCTAGAACCACACAACCACCTCTCGTGCGCCTTCCCAGCCGCGAACCGTCTGCAACTCCTCGAATGCGCCAACCACCAAACCCAAATATTGAATTGCGACCTTCGTTGCTCGCTCGACTTGGGTCGAGATGTACTTAGGAAGAAGATGAAAGAGGAACGGGACTTAGATATGGGAAGTATTCATTCGATTCAAAACGAAGGAGGAAAGGGAATTTGGTTTAAGGCACTGCCCCTTTCAAATTGCTCGAACAGCCTTGAATGCTCGGCTGTTATGAAAATAAAAGGAAGATTATAACTTAGTTAATAAAGAGAAAGGGGAAAGTATTAATTTTAACGAGGATGGCTTCACACTAAAAAAATGATATGTGAATTCTGGAAGAAGCCTCGGCTTTGAAATAGATGGGAAAGAGGCATATAGAAGAAGATTTGACTTAAAATTTGATTTTACTTTTATAAGTATATTTTATTTCGATTGATATCAATAAAATTTTCAGCGCGTTTACATATCGTACGCTCACTCAACAACTCCAATCACTACGAAATTTGAAATCCGATAATAATAAAAGATTACGGATCCAATGGAACCGGTTTCGTCGAATTCCGAGACTGCGCCTCGGAAGGCTATTTTTTTTAAATTCAATTTAAACGAATAAAACTTCAAAACTGAACGAATCACTGCTAGATTTAATTTTACGACTTCTATTATCTTCAGTGTTATCAAAATAAATTTTATAAGTCTTCAAATTATTTTTAACAGGCATAAAATTCTATATTCAACAATTTACTCAACTTCTAATTTTTAGACTTCTATTATTTAATTATCAAACAAATAACGATATTTGTAATTCTAGTTAAAATTATTATATTGAATATTTAAAATCAATTAAATATTCCGATTTCAAGCGCTCTAAAATTACGGATCGTCACAGGGTGCAACATCTACGGTGCAAGGTGCAACATCCGTCCAAAATGACGAAACAGTGCCGTACGACCTTTAGAAATGGGTGCATGGATTTGAAACGATGTAGTACCATGGTGCACCACTCTCCAGCGATGGTAAATCATAGACCAGTCACGGGGATCCCGTTTTACAGAAAAAATCCACGTAACGAAAAAACGAAGGGTAAAAAACTTCCTTGACCCGATTGAGGTTCGGATAGGATTTTTTGGGTATGAAACTAACCAGTGACGGCTGAAAGCTGCCATAGCTGTAGAACTCACAGATACCTTCGTTTTGACTGGTTATGGCTCTCGTAACTCTAAACGAGCCAAGAGTTACGGCCCTCCGAATAATCGATATGCAAAGGGTGCAACATCTACGGTGCAAGGTGCAACATCCGTCCAAAATGATGAAACCGTGCCGTACGACCTTTATAAATGGGTGCATGGATTTGAAACGGTGCAGTACCATGGTGCACCACTCTCTAGCGATGGTAAATCATAGACCAGCCACGGGATCCCATTTTACAGAAAAAATCCACGTGACGAAAAAACGAAGGGTAAAATACTTCCATGACCCGATTGAGGTTCGGATAGGATTTTTTGGGTATGAAACTAACCATTGATGGCTGAAAGCCGTCATAGCTGTAGAACTCACAGATACCTTTGTTTTGACTGGTTATTGCTCCCATAACTCTAAACGAGCGAAGAGTTATGGCCATCCGAAGAATCGATTTCCACAGGGTGCAACATCTACGGTGCAAGGTGCAACATCCATCCAAAATGACGTAACAGTGTCGTACGACCTTTAGAAATGGGTGCATGGATTTGAAACGATGCAGTACCATGGTGCACCACTCTCCAGCGATGGCAAATCATAGACCAGCCACGGGGATCCCGTTTTACAGAAAAAATCCACGTGACGAAAAAACGAAGGGTAAAAAACTTCCTTGACCCGATTGAGGTTCAGATAGGAATTTTTGAGTATGAAACTAACCAGTGACGGCTGAAACTGCCACAGCTATAGAACTCACAGATACCTTCGTTTTGACTGGTTATGGCTTCCGTAACTCTAAACGAGCCAATAGTTATGGCCCTCGGAAGAATCGATATCCACAGGGTGCAATATCTATGGTGCAAGGTGCAACATCCGTCCAAAATGACGAAATAGTGCCGTACGACCTTTAGAAATGAGTGCAAGGATTTGAAACATTGCAGCACCATGGTGCACCACTCTCCAGCGATGGTAAATCATAGACCAGCCACAGGGATCCCGTTTTATAGAAAAAATCCACGTGACGAAAAAACGAAGGGTAAAAAACTTCGTTGACCCGATTGAGGTTCGGATAGGCTTTTTTGGGTATGAAACTAACCAGTGATGGCTGAAAGCTGCCATAGCTGTAGAACTCACAGATAACTTCATTTTGACTGGTTATGGCTCCCGTAACTCTAAACGAGCCAAGAGTTATCGCTCTCCGAAGAATCGATATCCACAGGGTGCAACATCTACGGTGCAAGGTGCAGCATCCGTCCAAAATGACGAAACAGTGCCGTACGACCTTTAGAAATGAGTGCATGGATTTGAAACCTTGCAGTACCACGGTGCACCACTCTTTAGCGATGGTAAATCATACACCAGCCACGGGGATCCCGTTTTACAGAAAAAATCCACGTGACGAAAAAACGAAGGGTAAAAAACTTCCTTGACCCGATTGAGGTTCGGATAGGATTTTTTGGGTATCAAACTAACCAGTGATGGCTGAAAGCGGTCATAGCTGTAGAACTCACAGATACCTTCGTTTTGACTGGTAATGGCTCCCGTAACTCTAAACGAGCCAAGAGTTATGGCCCTCCGAAGAATCGATATCCACAGGGTGCAACATCCACGGTGCAAGGTGCAACATCCATCCAAAATGACGAAACAGTGCCGTACGACCTTTAGAAATGGGTGCATGGATTTGAAACGGTGCAGTACAATGGTGCACCACTCTCTAGCGATGGTAACTCATAGACCAGCCAAGGGGATCCCGTTTTACAGAAAAAATCCACGTGACGAAAAAACGAAGGGTAAAAATCTTCCATGACCCGATTGAGGTTCGGATAGGATTTTTTGGGTATGAAATTAACCAGTGAGGGATGAAAGCCGTCATAGATGTAGAACTCACATATACCTTCGTTTTGACTGGTTATGGCTCCCGTAACTCTAAACAAGCCAAGAGTTATGGCCCTCCGAAGAATCGATTTCCACAGGGTGCAACATCTGCGGTGCAAGGTGCAACATCCGTCCAAAGTGATGAAACAGTGCCGTACGACCTTTAGAAATGGGTGCATGGATTTGAAACGATGCAGTACCATGGTGCACCACTCTCCAGCGATGGTAAATCATAGACCAGCCACGGTGATCCCGTTTTACAGAAAAAATCCACGTGACGAAAAAACGAAGGGTAAAAAACTTCCTTGACCCGATTGAGGTTCGGATAGGATTTTTTGGGTATGAAACTAACCAGTGACGGCAGAAAGCCGTCATAGTTGTAGAACTCACAGATACGTTCGTTTTGACTGGTTATGGCTCCCGTAACTCTAAACGAGCCAAGAGTTATGGCCCTCCGAATAATCGATATCCAAACGGTGCAACATTTACGGTGCAAGGTGCAACATCCGTCCAAAATGACGAAACCGTGCCGTACGACCTTTAGAAATGGGTGCATGGATTTGAAACGGTGCAGTACCATGGTGCACCACTCTGCGGCGATGGTAAATCATGGACCAGCCACGGGGATCCCGTTTTACAGAAAAAATCCACATGACGAAAAAACGAAGGGTAAAAAACTTACATGACCCGATTGAGGTTCGGATAGGATTTTTTGGGTATGAAACTAACTAGTGACGGCTGAATGCTGTTGTAGCTGTAGAACTCACAGATACCTTCGTTTTGACTTGTTATGGCTCCCGTAACTCTAAACGAGCCAAGAGTTATGGCCCTCCGAACAATCGATATCCATAGGGTGCAACATCCGTCCAAAATGATGAAACTGTGCCGTACGAACTTTTGGAATGGTTGCACGGATTTGAAACGGTGCAGTACCATGGTGTACCACACTCCAGCGATGGTAACTCATAGACCAGCCACGGGGATCCCGTTTTACAGAAAAAATCCACGTGACGAAAAAACGAAGGGTAAAAAACTTCCTTGACCCGATTGAGGTTCGGATAGGATTTTTTGGGTCTGAAACTAACCAGTGACGGCTGAAAGCTGTCATAGCTATAGAACTCACAGATACCTTCGTTTTGACTTGTTATGGCTCCCGTAACTCTAAACGAGCGAAGAGTTATGGCCCTCCGAATAATCGATATCCATAGGGTGCAACATCTACGGTGCAAGGTGCAACATCCGTCCAAAATGATGAAACAGTGCCGTACAACCTTTAGAAATGGTTAAACGGATTTGAAACGGTGCAGTACCATGGTGCACCACTCTCCAGCGATGGTAAATCATAGACCAGCCACGGGATCCCGTTTTACAGAAAAAATCCACGTGACGAAAAAACGAAGGGTAAAAATCTTCCTTGACCCGATTGAGGTTCGGATAGGATTTTTTGGGTATGAAACTAACCAGTGACAGATGAAAGCTGTCATAGCTATAGAACACACAGATACCTTCGTTTGACTGGTAATGGCTTCCGTAACTCTAAACGAGCCAAGAGTTATGGCCCTCCGAATAATCGATATCCACAGGGTGCAACATCTACGGTGCAAGGTGCAACATCCGTCCAAAATGACGAAACAGTGCCGTACGACCTTTAGAAATGGGTGCATGGATTTGAAACGGTGCAGTACCATGGTGCACCACCCTCCAAAGATGGTAACACATACACCAGCCACGGGGATCCCGTTTTACAGAAAAATTCCACGTGACGAAAAAACGAAGGGTAAAAAACTTCCATTACCCGATTGAGGTTCGGATAGGATTTTTTGGGTATGAAACTAACCAGTGACGGCTGAAAGCCGTCATAGCTGTAGAACTCACAGATACCTTCGTTTTGACTGGTTATGGCTCCCGTAAATCTAAACGAGCCAAGAGTTATGGCCCTCCGAAGAATCAATTTCCACAGGGTGCAATATCTGCGGTGCAAGGTGCAACATCCGTCCAAAATGACGAAACAGTGCCGTACGACCTTTAGAAATGAGTGCATGGATTTGAAACGGTGCAGTACCATGGTGCACCACTCTCCAGCGATAGTAAATCATTGACCAGCCACGGGGATCCCGTTTTACAGAAAAAATCCACGTGACGGAAAAACGAAGGGCAAAAAACTTCCATGACCCGATTGAGGTTCGGATAGGATTTTTTTGGGTATGAAACTAACCAGTGACGGCTGAAAGCGGTCATAGCTGTAGAACTCACAGATACCTTCGTATTGACTTGTTATGGCCCCCGTAACTCTAAACGATCCAAGAGTTATTGCCCTCCGAACAATCGATATCCATAGGGTGCAATATCTGTCCAAAATGACGAAACTGTGTCGTACGACCTTTAGAAATGGTTGCACGGATTTGAAACGGTGCAGCACCATGGTGCACCACTCTCCAGCGATGGTAAATCATAGACCACCACGGGATCCCGTTTTACAGAAAAAATCCACGTGACAAAAAAACGAATGGTAAAAATCTTCCTTGACCCGATTGAGGTTCGGATAGGATTTTTTGGGTATGAAACTAACCAGTGACGGCTGAAAGCTGTCATAGCAGTAGAACTCACAGATACCTTCGTTTGACTGCTAATGGCTCCCGTAACTCTAAATGAGCCAAGAGTTATGGCCCTCCGAATAATCGATATCTACAGGGTGCAACATCTACGGTGCAAGGTGCAACATCCGTCCAAAAGGACGAAACAGTGCCGTACGACCATAAGAAATGGGTGCATGGATTTGAAACGGTGCAGTACCATGGTGCACCACTCTCCAGCGATGGTAAATCATAGACCAGCCACGGGGATCCCGTTTTACAGAAAAATCCACGTGACGAAAGAACGAAGGGTAAAAAACTTCCTTGACCCGATTGAGGTTCGGATAGGATTTTTTGGGTATGAAACTAACCAGTGACGGCTGAAAGCCGTCATAGCTGTAGAACTCACAGATACCTTCGTTTTGACTGGTTATGGCTCCCGTAACACTAAACGAGCCAAGAGTTATGGCCCTCCGAATAATCGATATCCAAAGGGTGCAACATCTACGGTGCAAGGTGCAACATCCGACCAAAACGACGAAACAGTGCCGTACCACCTTTAGAAATGGTTGCACGGATTTGAAACGGTGCAGTACCATGGTGCACCACTCTCCAGTGATGGTAAATCATAGACCAGCCACGGGATCCCGTTTTACAGAAAAAATCCACGTGACGAAAAAACGAAGGGTAAAAAAATTCCATGACCCGATTGAGGTTCGGATAGGATTTTTTGCGTATGAAACTAACCAGTGACGGCTGAATGCTGTCATAGCTGTAGAACTCACAGATACCTTCGTTTTGACTTGTTATGGCTCCCGTAACTCTAAACGAGCTAAGAGTTATGGCACACCGAACAATCGATATCCATAGGGTGCAACATCTACGGTGCAAGGTGCAACATCCGTCCAAAATGATGAAACAGTGTCGTACGACCTTTAGAAATGGTTGCACGGATTTGAAACGGTGCAGTACCATGGTGCACCACTCTCCAGCGATGGTAAATCATAGACCAGCCACGGGATCCCGTTTTACAGAAAAAAGCCACGTGACGAAAAAACGAAGGGTAAAAATCATCCTTGACCCGATTGAGGTTCGGATAGGATTTTTTGGGTATGAAACTAACCAGTGACGGCTTAAAGCTGCCATAGCTGTAGAACACACAGATACCTTCATTTTGACTTGTTATGGCTCCCGTAACATTAAACGAGCCAAGTGTTATGGCCCTCCGAAGAATCGATTTCCACAGGGTGCAACATCTGCGGTGCAAGGTGCAACATCCGTCCAAAATGACGAAACCGTGCCGTACGACCTTTAGAAATAGGTGAATGGATTTGAAATGATGCAGTACCATGGTGCACCACTCTCCAGCGATGGTAAATCATAGACCAGCCACGGGCATCCCGTTTTACAGAAAAAATCAACGTGACGAAAAAACGTAGGGTAAAAAACTTCCATGACCCGATTGAGGTTCGGATAGGATTTTTTGGGTATGAAACTAACCAGTGACGGATGAAAGCCGTCATAGCTGTAAAACTCACAGATACCTTCGTTTTGACTGGTTATGGCTCCCGTAACTCTAAACGTGCCAAGAGTTATGGCCCTCCGAAGAATCGATATCCACAGGGTGCAACATCTACGGTGCAAGGTGCAACATCCGTCCAAAATGACGAAACAGTGCGGTACGACCTTTAGAAATGGTTGCACGGATTTGAAACAGTGCAGTACCATAGTGCACCACTCTCCAGCGATGGTAAATCATAGACCAGCCACGGGATCCCGTTTTACAGAAAAAATCCACGTGACGAAAAAACGAAGGGTAAAAAAATTCCATGACCCGATTGAGGTTCGGATAGGATTTTTTGCGTATGAAACTAACCAGTGACGGCTGAAAGCTGTCATAGCTGTAGAACTCACAGATACCTTCGTTTTGACTTGTTATGGCTCCCGTAACTCTAAACGAGCTAAGAGTTATGGCACTCCGAACAATCGATATCCATAGGTTGCAACATCTACGGTGCAAGGTGCAACATCCGTCCAAAATGATGAAACAGTGTCGTACGACCTTTAGAAATGGTTGCACGGATTTGAAACGGTGCAGTACCATGGTGCACCACTCTCCAGCGATGGTAAATCATAGACCAGCCACGGGATCCCGTTTTACAGAAAAAATCCACGTGACGAAAAAACGAAGGGTAAAAATCATCGTTGACCCGATTGAGGTTCGGATAGGATTTTTTGGGTATGAAACTAACCAGTGATGGCTGAAAGCTGTCATAGCTGTAGAACACACAGATACCTTCATTTTGACTTGTTATGGCTCCCGTAACTCTAAACGAGCCAAGTGTTATGGCCCTCCGAAGAATCGATTTCCACAGGGTGCAACATCTGCGGTGCAAGGTGCAACATCCGTCCAAAATGACGAAACAGTGTCGTACGACCTTTAGAAATAGGTGAATGGATTTGAAACGATGCAGTACCATGGTGCACCACTCTCCAGCGATGGTAAATCATAGACCAGCCACGGGGATCCCGTTTTACAGAAAATCCAAGTGACGAAAAAACGAAGGGTAAAAAACTTCCATGACCCGATTGAGGTTCGGATAGGATTTTTTGGGTATGAAACTAACCAGTGACGGCTGAAAGCCATCATAGCTGTAAAACTCATAGATACCTTCGTTTTGACTGGTTATGGCTCCCGTAACTCTAAACAAGCCAATAGTTATGGCCCTCCGAAGAATCGATATCCACAGGGTGCAACATCTACGGTGCAAGGTGCAACATCCGTCCAAAATGACGAAACAGTGCCGTACGACCTTTCGAAATGAGTGCATGGATTTGAAACGGTGCAGTACCATGGTGCACCACCCTCTAACGATGGTAAATCATTGACCAGCCACGGGGATCCCGTTTTACAGAATAAATCCACGTGACGAAAAAACGAAGGGCAAAAAACTTCCATGACCCGATTGAGGTTCGGATAGGATTTTTTGGGGTATGAAACTAACCAGTGACGGCTGAAAGCGGTCATAGCTGTAGAACTCACAGATACCTTCCTTTTGACTAGTTATGGCCCCCGTAACCCTAAACGATCCAAGTGTTATGGCCCTCCGAAGAATCGATATCCATAGGGTGCAACATCTACGGTGCAAGGTGCAACATCCGTCCAAAATGACGTAACAGTGCCGTACGACCTTTAGAAATGAGTGCATGGATTTGAAACGGTGCAGTACCATGGTGCACCACCCTCCAGCGATGGTAACTCATAGACCAGCCACGGGGATCCCGTTTTACAGAAAAATTCCATGTGACGAAAAAACGAAGGGTAAAAAACTTCCATTACCTGATTGAGGTTCGGATAGGATTTTTTGGGTATGAAACTAACCAGGGACGGCTGAAAGCCGTCATAGCTGTAGATCTCACAGATACCTTCGTTTTGACTGGTTATGGCCCCCGTAACTCTAAACGATCCAAGAGTTATGGCCCTCCGAACAATCGATATCCATAGGGTGCAACATCTATGGTGCAAGGTGCAACATCCGTCCAAAATGACGAAACAGTGTCGTACGACTTTTAGAAATAGGTGAATGGATTTGAAATGATGCAGTGCCATGGTGCACCACTCTCAAGCGACGGTAAATCATAGACCAGCCACGGGGATCCCGTTTTACAGAAAAAATCCACGTGACGAAAAAACGAAGGGTAAAAAACTTCCTTGACCCGATTGAGGTTCGGATAGGAATTTTTAGGTATGAAACTAACCAGTGACGGCTGAAAGCTTCCATAGCTGTAGAACTCACAGATACCTTCGTTTTGACTGGTTATGGCTCCCGTAACTCTAAACGAGCCAAGAGTTTTGGCCCTCCGAAGAAGCGATATCCACAGGGTGCAACATCTACGGTGCAAGGTCCAACATCCGTCCAAAATGACGAAACAGTGCCGTACGACCTTTAGAAATGAGTGCATGGATTTGAAACATTGCAGTACCATGGTGCACCACTCTCCAGCGATGGTAAATCATAGACCAGCCACGGGGATCCCATTTAACAGAAAAAATCCACGTGACGAAAAAACGAAGGGTAAAAAACTTCCTTGACCCGATTGAGGTTCGGATAGGATTTTTTGGGTATGAAACTAACCAGTGATGGCTGAAAGACGTAATTGCTGTAGAACTCAAAGATACCTTCGTTTTGACTTGTTATGGCCCCCGTAACTCTAAACGATCCAAGAGTTATGGCCCTCCGAACAATCGATATGCATAAAGTGCAATATCCGTCCAAAATGGCGAAACAGTGTCGTACGACCTTTAGAAATGGGTGCATGGATTTGAAGCGGTGCAGTACCATGGTGCACCACTCTCCAACGATGGTAAATCATAGACCAACCACGGGGATCCCCTTTTACAGAAAAATCCACGTGACGAAAAAATGAAGGGTAAAAAACTTCCTTGACCCGATTGAGGTTCGGATAGGATTTTTTGGGTATGAAACTAACCAGTGACGGCTGAGAGCCGTCATAGCTGTAGAACTCACAGATACCTTCGTTTTTACTGGTTATGGCTCCCGTAACTCTAAACGAGCCAAGAGTTATGGCCCTCCAAATAATCGATATCCAAAGGGTGCAATATCTACGGTGCAAGGTGTAACATCCGTCCAAAATGACGAAACAGTGCCGTACGACCTTTAGGAATGGTTGCACGGATTTGAAACGGTGCAGTACCATGGTGAACCACTCTCCAGCGATGGTAAATCATAGACCAGCCACGGGATCCCGTTTTACAGAAAAAATCTACGTGACGAAAAAACGAAGGGTAAAAAACTTCCATGACCCGATTGAGGTTCGGATAGGATTTTTTGCGTATGAAACTAACCAGTGACGGCTGAAAGCTGTCATAGCTGTATAACTCACAGATACCTTCGTTTTGACTTGTTATGGCTCCCGTAACTCTAAACGAGCCAAGAGTTATGGCCCTCCGAACAATCGATATCCATAGGGTGCAACATCTACGGTGCAAGGTGCAACATCCGTCCAAAATGATGAAACAGTGCCGTACGACCTTTAGAAATGGTTGCACGGAGTTGAAACGGTGCAGTACCATGGTGCACCACTCTCCAGCGACAGTAAATCATAGACCAGCCACGGGATCCCGTTTTACAGAAAAAATCCACATGACGAAAAAACGAAGGGTAAAAATCTTCCTTGACCCGATTGAGGTTCGGATAGGATTTTTTGGGTATGAAACTAACCAGTGACGGTTGAAAGCTGTCATAGCTGTAGAACACGCAGATACCTTCATTTGACTGGTAATGGCTCCCATAACTCTAAACGAGCCAAGAGTTATGGCCCTCCGAATAATCGATATCCACAGGGTGCAACATCTACGGTGCAAGGTGCAACATCCGTCCAAAATGACGAAACAGTGTCGTACGACCTTTAGAAATGGGTGCATGGATTTGAAACGGTGCAGTACCATGGTGCACCACCCTCCAGCGATGGTAACTCACAGACCAGCCACGGGGATCCCGTTTTACAGAAAAATTCCACGTGACGAAAAAACGAAGGGTAAAAAACTTCCATTACCCGATTGAGGTTCGGATAGGATTTTTTGGGTACGAAACTAACCAGTGATGGCTGAAAGCCGTCATAGCTGTAGAACTCACAGATACCTTCATTTTGATTGGTTATGGCTCCCGTAACTCTAAACGAGCCAAGAGTTATGGCCCTCCGAAGAATCGATTTCCACAGGGTGCAACATCTGCGGTGCAAGGTGCAACATCCATCCAAAATGATGAAACAGTGCCGTACGACCTTTAGAAATGGGTGCATGGATTTGAAACATTGCAGTACCATGGTGCACCACTCTCAAGCGATGGTAAATCATAGACCAGCCACGGGGATCCCGTTTTACAGAAAAAATCCACGTGACGAAAAAATGAAGGGTAAAAAACTTCCTTAACCCGATTGAGGTTCGGATAGGCTTTTTTGGGTATGAAAGTAACCAGTGACTGCTAAAAGCGGTCATAGCTGTAGAACTCACAGATACCTTCGTTTTGACTGGTTATGGCTCCCGTAACTCTGAACGAGCCAAGAGTTATGGCCCTCCGAAGAATCGATATCCACAGGGTGCAACATCTACGGTGCAAGGTGCAACATCCGTCCAAAATGACGAAACAGTGCCGTACGACCTTTAGAAATGAGTGCATGGATTTGAAACATTGCAGTACCATGGTGGACCACTCTCCAGCGATGGTAAATCATAGACCAGCCACGGGGATCCCGTTTTACAGAAAAAATCCACGTGACGAAAAAACGAAGGGTAAAAAACTTCCTTGACCCGATTGAGGTTCGGATAGGATTTTTTGGGTATGAAACTAACCAGTGACGGCTGAAAGCCGTCATAGCTGTAGAACTCACAGATACCTTCGTTTTGACTGATTATGGCTCCCGTAAATCTAAACGAGCCAAGAGTTATGGCCCTCCGAATAATCGATATCTATAGGGTGCAACATCTACGGTGCAAGGTGCAACATCCGTCCAAAATGACGAAACCGTGCCGTATGACATTTAGAAATGGGTGCATGGATTCGAAATTGTGCAGTACCATGGTGCACCACTCTCCAGCGATGGTAAATCATTGACCAGCCACGAAGATCCCGTTTTTACAGAAAAAATCCACGTGACGAAAAAACGAAGGGTAAAAAACTTCCATGACCCGATTGAGGTTCGGATAGGATTTTTTGGGAATGAAACTAACCAGTGACAGCTGAAAGCGGTCATAGCTGTAGAACTCACAAATACCTTCGTTTTGATAGGTTATGGCTCCCGTAACTCTAAACGAGCCAAGAGTTATGGCCCTCCGAAGAATCGATAACCACAGGGTGCAACATCTACGGTGCAAGGTGCAACATCCGTCCAAAATGACGAAACAGTGTCGTACGACCTTTAGAAATGAGTGCATGGATTTGAAACGGTGCAGTACCATGGTGCACCACCCTCCAATGATGGTAAATCATTGACCAGCCACGGGGAACCCGTTTTACAGAAAAAATCCACGTGACGAAAAAACGAAGGGCAAAAAACTTCCATGACCCGATTGAGGTTCGGATAGGATTTTTTGGGGTATGAAACTAACCAGTGACGGCTGAAAGCGGTCATAGCTGTAGAACTCACAGATACCTTCGTTTTGACTGGTTATGGCCCCCGTAACTCTAAACGATCCAAGTGTTATGGCCCTCCGAAGAATCGATATCCATAGGGTGCAACATCTACGGTGCAAGGTGCAACATCCGTCCAAAATGACGAAACAGTGCCGTACGACCTTTAGAAATGAGTGCATGGATTTGAAACGGTGCAGTACCATGGTGCACCACCCTCCAGCGATGGTAACTCATAGACCAGCCACGGGGATCCCGTTTTACAGAAAAATTCCACGTGACGAAAAAACGAAGGGTAAAAAACTTCCATTACCTGATTGAGGTTCGGATAGGATTTTTTGGGTATGAAACTAACCAGTGACGGCTGAAAGCCGTCATAGCTGTAGAACTCACAGATACCTTCGTTTTGACTGGTTATGGCCCCCGTAACTCTAAACGATCCGAGAGTTATGGCCCTCCGAACAATCGATATCCATAGGGTGCAACATCTGCGGTGCAAGGTGCAACATCCGTCCAAAATGACGAAACAGTGTCGTACGACCTTTAGAAATAGGTGAATGGATTTGAAACGATGCAGTGCCATGGTGCACCACTCTCAAGCGATGGTAAATCATAGACCAGCCACGGGGATCCCGCTTTACAGAAAAAATCCACGTGACGAAAAAACGAAGGGTAAAAAACTTCCTTGACCCGATTGAGGTTCGGATAGGAATTTTTGGGTATGAAACTAACCAGTGACGGCTGAAAGCTTCCATAGCTGTAGAACTCACAGATACCTTCGTTTTGACTGGTTATGGCTCCCGTAACTCTAAACGAGCCAAGAGTTATGGCCCTACGAAGAAGCGATATCCACAGGGTGCAACATCTACGGTGCAAGGTACAACATCCGTCCAAAATGACGAAACAGTGCCGTACGACCTTTAGAAATGAGTGCATGGATTTGAAACATTGTAGTACCATGGTGCACCACTCTCCAGCGATGGTAAATCATAGACCAGCCACGGGGATCCCATTTTACAGAAAAAATCCACGTGACGAAAAAACGAAGGGTAAAAAACTTCCTTGACCCGATTGAGGTTTGGATAGGATTTTTTGGGTATGAAACTAACCAGTGACGGCTGAAAGACGTAATAGCTGTAGAACTCAAAGATACCTTCGTTTTGACTTGTTATGGCCCCCGTAACTCTAAACGATCCAAGAGTTACGACCCTCCGAACAATCGATATCCATAAAGTGCAATATCCGTCCAAAATGGCGAAACAGTGTCGTACGACCTTTAGAAATGGGTGCATGGATTTGAAACGGTGCAGTACCATGGTGCACCACTCTCCAGCGATGGTAAATCATAGACCAGCCACGGGGATCCCCTTTTACAGAAAAATCCACGTGACGAAAAAACGAAGGGTAAAAAACTTCCTTGACCCGATTGAGGTTCGGATAGGATTTTTTGGGTATGAAACTAACCAGTGACGGCTGAGAGCCGTCATAGCTGTAGAACTCATAGATACCTTCGTTTTTACTGGTTATGGCTTCCGTAACTCTAAACGAGCCAAGAGTTATGGCCCTCCAAATAATCGATATCCAAAGGGTGCAATATCTACGGTGCGAGGTGGAACATCCGTCCAAAATGACGAAACAGTGCCGTACGACCTTTAGGAATGGTTGCACGGATTTGAAACGGTGCAGTACCATGGTGAACCACTCTCCAGCGATGGTAAATCATAGACCAGCCACGGGATCCCGTTTTACAGAAAAAATCTACGTGACGAAAAAACGAAGGGTAAAAAACTTCCATGACCCGATTGAGGTTCGGATAGGATTTTTTGCGTATGAAACTAACCAGTGACGGCTGAAAGCTGTCATAGCTGTATAACTCACAGATACCTTCATTTTGACTTGTTATGGCTCCCGTAACTCTAAACGAGCCAAGAGTTATGGCCCACCGAACAATCGATATCCATAGTGTGCAACATCTACGGTGCAAGGTGCAACATCCGTCCAAAATGATGAAACAGTGCCGTACGACCTTTAGAAATGGTTGCACGGATTTGAAACGGTGCAGTACCATGGTGCACCACTCTCCAGCGACAGTAAATCATAGACCAGCTACGGGATCCCGTTTTACAGAAAAAATCCACGTGACGAAAAAACGAAGGGTAAAAATCTTCCTTGACCCGATTGAGGTTCGGATAGGATTTTTTGGGTATGAAACTAACCAGTGACGGTTGAAAGCTGTCATAGCTGTAGAACACGCAGATACCTTCATTTGACTGGTAATGGCTCCCGTAACTCTAAACGAACCAAGAGTTATGGCCCTCCGAATAATCGATATCCACAGGGTGCAACATCTACGGTGCAAGGTGCAACATCCGTCCAAAATGACGAAACAGTGTCGTACGACCTTCAGAAATGGGTGCATGGATTTGAAACGGTGCAGTACCATGGTGCACCACCCTCCAGCGATGGTAACTCATAGACCAGCCACGGGGATCCCGTTTTACAGAAAAAATCCACGTGACGAAAAAACGAAAGGCAAAAAACTTCCATGACCCGATTGTGGTTCGGATAGGATTTTTTGGGGTATGAAACTAACCAGTGACGGCTGAAAGCGGTCATAGCTGTAGAACTCACAGATACCTTCGTTTTTACTGGTTATGGCCCCCGTAACTCTAAACGATCCAAGTGTTATGGCCCTCCGAAGAATCGATATCCATAGGGTGCAACATCTACGGTGCAAGGTGCAACATCCGTCCAAAATGACGAAACAGTGCCGTACGACCTTTAGAAATGAGTGCATGGATTTGAAACGGTGCAGTACCATGGTGCACCACCCTCCAGCGATGGTAACTCATAGACCAGCCACGGGGATCCCGTTTTACAGAAAAATTCCACGTGACGAAAAAACGAAGGGTAAAAAACTTCCATTACCTGATTGAGGTTCGGATAGGATTTTTTGGGTATGAAACTAACCAGTGACGGCTGAAAGCCATCATAGCTGTAGAACTCACAGATACCTTCGTTTTGACTGGTTATGGCCCCCGTAACTCTAAACGATCCAAGAGTTATGGCCCTCCGAACAATCGATATCCATAGGGTGCAACATCTGCGGTGCAAGGTGCAACATCCGTCCAAAATGACGAAACAGTGTCGTACGACCTTTAGAAATAGGTGAATGGATTTGAAACGATGCAGTGCCATGGTGCACCACTCTCAAGCGATGGTAAATCATAGACCAGCCACGGGGATCCCGTTTTACAGAAAAAATCCACGTGACGAAAAAACGAAGGGTAAAAAACTTCCTTGACCCGATTGAGGTTCGGATAGGAATTTTTGGGTATGAAACTAACCAGTGACGGCTGAAAGCTTCCATAGCTGTAGAACTCACAGATACCTTCGTTTTGACTGGTTATGGCTCCCGTAACTCTAAACGAGCCAAGAGTTATGGCCCTCCGAAGAAGCGATATCCACAGGGTGCAACATCTACGGTGCAAGGTACAACATCCGTCC
The DNA here is from genome assembly GCA_030765085.1 of Allium cepa. NCBI lineage: Eukaryota > Viridiplantae > Streptophyta > Magnoliopsida > Asparagales > Amaryllidaceae > Allium > Allium cepa. Next base: position 25,351,528 of record CM060943.1, on the reverse strand, counting down.
AAAATGACGAAACAGTGCCGTACGACCTTTAGAAATGAGTGCATGGATTTGAAACATTGCAGTACCATGGTGCACCACTCTCCAGCGATGGTAAATCATAGACCAGCCACGGGGATCCCATTTTACAGAAAAAATCCACGTGACGAAAAAACGAAGGGTAAAAAACTTCCTTGACCCGATTGAGGTTTGGATAGGATTTTTTGGGTATGAAACTAACCAGTGACGGCTGAAAGACGTAATAGCTGTAGAACTCAAAGATACCTTCGTTTTGACTTGTTATGGCCCCCGTAACTCTAAACGATCCAAGAGTTATGGCCCTCCGAACAATCGATATCCATAAAGTGCAATATCCGTCCAAAATGGCGAAACAGTGTCGTACGACCTTTAGAAATGGGTGCATGGATTTGAAACGGTGCAGCACCATGGTGCACCACTCTCCAGCGATGGTAAATCATAGACCAGCCACGGGGATCCCCTTTTACAGAAAAATCCACGTGACGAAAAAACGAAGGGTAAAAAACTTCCTTGACCCGATTGAGGTTCGGATAGGATTTTTTGGGTATGAAACTAACCAGTGACGGCTGAGAGCCGTCATAGCTGTAGAACTCACAGATACCTTCGTTTTTACTGGTTATGGCTCCCGTAACTCTAAACGAGCCAAGAGTTATGGCCCTCCAAATAATCGATATCCAAAGGGTGCAATATCTACGGTGCGAGGTGCAACATCCGTCCAAAATGACGAAACAGTGCCGTATGACCTTTAGGAATGGTTGCACGGATTTGAAACGGTGCAGTACCATGGTGAACCACTCTCCAGCGATGGTAAATCATAGACCAGCCACGGGATCCCGTTTTACAGAAAAAATCTACGTGACGAAAAAACGAAGGGTAAAAAACTTCCATGACCCGATTGAGGTTCGGATAGGATTTTTTGGGAATGAAACTAACCAGTGACGGCTGAAAGCGGTCATAGCTGTAGAACTCACAGATACCTTCGTTTTGATAGGTTATGGCTCCCGTAACTCTAAACGAGCCAAGAGATATGGCCCTCCGAAGAATCGATAACCACAGGGTGCAACATCTACGGTGCAAGGTGCAACATCCGTCCAAAATGACGAAACAGTGTCGTACGACCTTTAGAAATGAGTGCATGGATTTGAAACGGTGCAGTACCATGGTGCACCACCCTCCAATGATGGTAAATCATTGACCAGCCACGGGGAACCCGTTTTACAGAAAAAATCCACGTGACGAAAAAACGAAGGGCAAAAAACTTCCATGACCCGATTGAGGTTCGGATAGGATTTTTTGGGGTATGAAACTAACCAGTGACGGCTGAAAGCGGTCATAGCTGTAGAACTCACAGATACCTTCGTTTAGACTGGTTATGGCCCCCGTAACTCTAAACGATCCAAGTGTTATGGCCCTCCGAAGAACCGATATCCATAGGGTGCAACATCTACGGTGCAAGGTGCAACATCCGTCCAAAATGACGAAACAGTGCCGTACGACCTTTAGAAATGGGTGCATGGATTTGAAACGGTGCAGTACCATGGTGCACCACCCTCCAGCGATGGTAACTCATAGACCAGCCACGGGGATCCCGTTTTACAGAAAAATTCCACGTGACGAAAAAATGAAGGGTAAAAAACTTCCTTAACCCGATTGAGGTTCGGATAGGCTTTTTTGGGTATGAAAGTAACCAGTGACTGCTGAAAGCGGTCATAGCTGTAGAACTCACAGATACCTTCGTTTTGACTGGTTATGGCTCCCGTAACTCCAAACGAGCCAAGAGTTATGGCCCTCCGAAGAATCGATATCCACAAGGTGCAACATCTACGGTGCAAGGTGCAACATCCGTCCAAAATGACGAAACAGTGCCGTACGACCTTTAGAAATGAGTGCATGGATTTGAAACATTGCAGTACCATGGTGGACCACTCTCTAGCGATGGTAAATCATAGACCAGCCACGGGGATCCCGTTTTACAGAAAAAATCCACGTGACGAAAAAACGGAGGGTAAAAAACTTCCTTGACCCGATTGAGGTTCGGATAGGATTTTTTGGGTATGAAACTAACCAGTGACGGCTGAAAGCCGTCATAGCTGTAGAAATCACAGATACCTTCGCTTTGACTGGTTATGGCTCCCGTAAATCTAAACGAGCCAAGAGTTATGGCCCTCCGAATAATCGATATCCATAGGGTGCAACATATACGGTGCAAGGTGCAACATCCGTCCAAAATGACGAAACCGTGCCGTACGACCTTTAGAAATGGGTGCATGGATTCGAAATGGTGCAGTACCATGGTGCACCACTCTCCAGCGATGGTAAATCATTGACCAGCCACGAGGATCCCGTTTTTACAGAAAAAATCCACGTGACGAAAAAACGAAGGGTAAAAAACTTCCATGACCCGATTGAGGTTCGGATAGGATTTTTTGGGAATGAAACTAACCAGTGACGGCTGAAAGCGGTCATAGCTGTAGAACTCACAGATACCTTCGTTTTGATAGGTTATGGCTCCCGTAACTCTAAACGAGCAAGAGTTATGGCCCTCCGAAGAATCGATATCCACAGGGTGCAACATCTACGGTGCAAGGTGCAACATCCGTCCAAAATGACGAAACAGTGCCGTACGACCTTTAGAAATGAGTGCATGGATTTGAAACGGTGCAGTACCATGGTGCACCACCCTCCAACGATGGTAAATCATTGACCAGCCATGGGGATCCCGTTTTACAGAAAAAATCCACGTGACGAAAAAACGAAGGGCAAAAAACTTCCATGACCCGATTGAGGTTCGGATAGGATTTTTTGGGGTATGAAACTAACCAGTGACGGCTAAAAGCGGTCATAGCTGTAGAACTCACAGATACCTTCGTTTTGACTGGTTATGGCCCCCATAATTCTAAACGATCCAAGTGTTATGGCCCTCCGAAGAATCGATATCCACAGGGTGCAACATCTACGGTGCAAGGTGCAACATCCGTCCAAAATGACGAAACAGTGCCGTACGACCTTTAGAAATGAGTGCATGGATTTGAAACGGTGCAGTACCATGGTGCACCACCCTCCAGTGATGTTAACTCATAGACCAGCCACGGGGATCCCGTTTTACAGAAAAATTCCACGTGACGAAAAAACGAAGGGTAAAAAACTTCCATTACCTGATTGAGGTTCGGATAGGATTTTTTGGGTATGAAACTAACCAGTGACAGCTGAAAGCCGTCATAGCTGTAGAACTCACAGATACCTTCGTTTTGACTGGTTATGGCCCCCGTAACTCTAAACGATCCAAGAGTTATGGCCCTCCGAACAATCGATATCCATAGGGTGCAACATCTGCGGTGCAAGGTGCAACATCCGTCCAAAATGACGAAACAGTGTCGTACGACCTTTAGAAATAGGTGAATGGATTTGAAACGATGCAGTGCCATGGTGCACCACTCTCAAGCGATGGTAAATCATAGACCAGCCACGGGGATCCCGTTTTATAGAAAAAATCCACGTGACGAAAAAACGAAGGGTAAAAAACTTCCTTGACCCGATTGAGGTTCGGATAGGAATTTTTGGGTATGAAACTAACCAGTGACGGCTGAAAGCTGCCATAGCTGTAGAACTCACAGATACCTTCGTTTTGACTTGTTATGGCTCCCGTAACTCTAAACGAGCCAAGAGTTATGGCCCTCCGAAGAATCGATATCCACAGGGTGCAACATCTACGGTGCAAGGTACAACATCCGTCCAAAATGACGAAACAGTGCCGTACGACCTTTAGAAATGAGTGCATGGATTTGAAACATTGCAGTACCATGGTGCACCACTCTCCAGCGATGGTAAATCATAGACCAGCCACGGGGATCCCATTTTACAGAAAAAATCCACGTGACGAAAAAACGAAGGGTAAAAAACTTCCTTGACCCGATTGAGGTTCGGATAGGATTTTTTGGGTATGAAACTAACCAGTGACGGCTGAAAGACGTAATAGCTGTAGAACTCACAGATACCTTCGTTTTGACTTGTTATGACCCCCGTAACTCTAAACGATCCAAGAGTTATGGCCCTCCGAACAATCGATATCCATAAAGTGCAATATCCGTCCAAAATGACGAAACAGTGTCGTACGACCTTTAGAAATGGGTGCATGGATTTGAAACGGTGCAGTACCATGGTGCACCACTCTCCAGCGATGGTAAATCATAGACCAGCCACGGGGATCCCCTTTTACAGAAAAATCCACGTGACGAAAAAACGAAGGGTAAAAAACTTCCTTGACCCGATTGAGGTTCGGATATGATTTTTTGGGTATGAAACTAACCAGTGACGGCTGAGAGCCATCATAGCTGTAGAACTCACAGATACCTTCGTTTTTACTGGTTATGGCTCCCGTAACTCTAAACGAGCCAAGAGTTATGGCCCTCCGAATAATCGATATCCAAAGGGTGCAATATCTACGGTGCAAGGTGCAACATCCGTCCAAAATGACGAAACAGTGCCGTACAATCTTTAGGAATGGTTGCACGGATTTGAAACGGTGCAGTACCATGGTGAACCACTCTCCAGCGATGGTAAATCGTAGACCAGCCACGGGATCCTGTTTTACAGAAAAAATCCACGTGACGAAAAAACGAAGGGTAAAAAACTTCCATGACCCGATTGAGGTTTGGATAGGATTTTTTGCGTATGAAACTAACCAGTGACGGCTGAAAGCTGTCATAGCTGTATAACTCACAGATACCTTCGTTTTGACTTGTTATGGATCCCGTAACTCTAAACGAGCCAAGAGTTATGGCCCTCCGAACAATCGATATCCATAGGGTGCAACATCTACGGTGCAAGGTGCAACATCCGTCCAAAATGATGGAACAGTGTCGTACGACCTTTAGAAATGGTTGCACGGATTTGAAATGGTGCAGTACCATGGTGCACCACTCTCCAGCGACAGTAAATCATAGACCAGCCACGGGATCCCGTTTTACAGAAAAAATCCACGTGACGAAAAAACGAAGGGTAAAAATCTTCCTTGACCCGATTGAGGTTCGGATAGGATTTTTTTGGTATGAAACTAACCAGTGACGGTTGAAAGCTGCCATAGCTGTAGAACACGCAGATACCTTCATTTGACTGGTAATGGCTCCCGTAACTCTAAACGAGCCAAGAGTTATGGCCCTCCGAATAATCGATATCCACAGGGTGCAACATCTACGGTGCAAGGTGCAACATCCGTCCAAAATGACGAAACAGTGTCGTACGACCTTTAGAAATGGGTCCACGGATTTGAAACGGTGCAGTACCATGGTGCACCACCCTCCAGCGATGGTAACTCATAGACCAGCTACGGGGATCCCGTTTTACAGAAAAATTCCACGTGACGAAAAAACGAAGGGTAAAAAACTTCCATTACCCGATTGAGGTTCGGATAGGATTTTTTGGGTATGAAACTAACCAGTGACGGCTGAAAGCCATCATAGCTGTAGAACTCACAGATACCTTCATTTTGACTGGTTATGGCTCCCATAACTCTAAACGAGCCAAGAGTTATGGCCCTCCGAAGAATCGATTTCCACAGGGTGCAGCATCTGCGGTGCAAGGTGCAACATCCGTCCAAAATGATGAAACAGTGCCGTAAGACCTTTAGAAATGGGTGCATGGATTTGAAACATTGCAGTACCATGGTGCACCCTTCTCAAGCGATGGTAAATCATAGACCAGCCACGGGGATCCCGTTTTACAGAAAAAATCCACGTGACGAAAAAATGAAGGGTAAAAAACTTCCTTAACCCGATTGAGGTTCGGATAGGCTTTTTTGGGTATGAAAGTAACCAGTGACTGCTGAAAGCGGTCAAAGCTGTAGAACTCACAGATACCTTCGTTTTGACTGGTTATGGCTCCCGTAACTCTAAACGAGCCAAGAGTTATGGCCCTCCGAAGAATCGATATCCACAGGGTGCAACATCTACGGTGCAAGGTGCAACATCCGTCCAAAATGACGAAACAGTGCCGTACGACCTTTAGAAATGAGTGCATGGATTTGAAACATTGCAGTACCATGGTGGACCACTCTCCAGCGATGGTAAATCATAGACCAGCCACGGGGATCCCGTTTTACAGAAAAAATCCACGTGACGAAAAAACGAAGGGTAAAAAACTTCCTTGACCCGATTGAGGTTCGGATATGATTTTTTGGGTATGAAACTAACCAGTGACGGCTGAAAGCCGTCATAGCTGTAGAACTCACAGATACCTTCGTTTTGACTGGTTATGGCTCCTGTAAATCTAAACGAGCCAAGAGTTATGGCCCTCCGAATAATCGATATCCATAGGGTGCAACATCTACGGTGCAAGGTGCAACATCCGTCCAAAATGACGAAACCGTGCCGTACGACCTTTAGAAATGGGTGCATGGATTCGAAATGGTGCAGTACAATGGTGCACCACTCTCCAGCGATGGTAAATCATTGACTAGCCACGAGGATCCCGTTTTTACAGAAAAAATCCACGTGACGAAAAAACGAAGGGTAAAAAACTTCCATGACCCGATTGAGGTTCGGATAGGATCTTTTGGGTATGAAACTAACCAGTGATGGCTGAAAGCGGTCATAGCTGTAGAACTCACAGATACCTTCGTTTTGATAGGTTATGGCTCCCGTAACTCTAAACGAGCCAAGAGTTATGGCCCTCCGAAGAATCGATATCCACAGGGTGCAACATCTACGGTGCAAGGTGCAACATCCGTCCAAAATGACGAAACAGTGCCGTATGACCTTTAGAAATGAGTGCATGGATTTGAAATATTGCCGTACCTTGGTGCACCACTCTCCAGCGATGGTAAATCATAGACCAGCCACGGGGATCCCGTTTTACAGAAAAAATCCACGTGACGAAAAAACGAAGGGTAAAAACTTCCTTGACCCGATTGAGGTTCGGATAGGATTTTTTGGGTATGAAACTAACCAGTGACGGCTGAAAGCCGTCATAGCTGTAGAACTCAAAGATACCTTCGTTTTGAATGGTTATGGCTCCCGTAACTCTAAACGAGCCAAGAGTTATGGCCCTCCGAATAATCGATATCAAAGGGTGCAACATCTACGGCGCAAGGTGCAACATCCGTCCAAAATGACGAAACCGTGCCACACGACCTTTAGAAATGGGTGCATGGATTTGAAACGGTGCAGTACCATAGTGCACCACTCTCCAGCGATGGTAAATCATTGACCAGCCACGGGGATCCCGTTTTTACAGAAAAAATCCACGTGACGAAAAAACGAAGGGTTAAAAACTTCCATGACCCGATTGAGGTTCGGATAGGATTTTTCGGGTATGAAACTAACCAGTGACGGCTGAAAGCCGTCACAGCTGTAGAACTCACAGATACATTCGTTTTGACTGGTTATGGCTCCCGTAACTCTAAACGAGCCAAAAGTTTGGCCCTCCGAAGAATCGATATCCACAGGGTGCAACATCTATGGTGCAAGGTGCAACATCCGTCCAAAATGACGAAACAGTGTCGTACGACCTTTAGAAATGAGTGCATGGATTTGAAACATTGCAGTACCATGGTGCACCACTCTCCGGCGATGGTAAATCATAGACCAGCCACGGGGATCCCGTGCTACAGAAAAAATCCACGTGACGAAAAAACGAAGGGTAAAAAACTTCCTTGACCCGATTGAGGTTCGGATAGGATTTTTTGGGTATGAAACTATCCAGTGACCGCTGAAAGCGGTCATGGCTATAGAACTCACAGATGCCTTCGTTTTGACTGGTTATGGCTCCCGTAACTCTAAACGAGCCAAGAGTTATGGCCCTCCGAAGAATCGATATCCACAGGGTGCAACATCTACGGTGCAAGGTGCAACATCCGTCCAAAATGACGAAACAGTGTCGTACGACCTTTAGAAATGAGTGCATGGATTTGAAACATTGCAGTACCATGGTGCACCACTCTCCAGTGATGATAAATCATAGACCAGCCACGGGGATCCCGTTTTACAGAAAAAATCCACGTGACGAAAAAACGAAGGGCAAAAACTTCCTTGACCCGATTGAGGTTCGGATAGGATTTTTTGGGGATGAAACTAACCAGTGACGGTTGAAAGCCGTCAAAGCTGTAGAACTCATAGATACCTTCGTTTTTACTGGTTATGGATCCCGTAACTCTAAACGAGCCAAGAGTTATGGCCCTCCGAATAATCGATATCCAAAGGGTGCAACATCTACGGCGCAAGGTGCAACATCCGCCCGAAATGACGAAACCGTGCCGTACGGCCTTTAGAAATGGGTGCATGGATTTGAAACGGTGCAGTACCATGGTGCACCACTCTCCAACGATGGTAAATCATAGACCAGCCGCGGGGATCCCGTTTTACAGAAAAAATCCACGTGATGAAAAAACGAAGGGTAAAAAACTTCCTTGACCCGATTGAGGTTCGGATAGGAATTTTTGGGTATGAAACTAACCAGTTGTAACGACCCGTATTTTACGTGTCGTCATATCGTAAAATAGTTGCATTAAGCCGTTAGTATTGCTTTAAGTCGTTGATGTTGTTTGCACCAAAATTGGGCAAACACCCTTCGGAAGTTTTTGAAGAGATAGTAAATTAAGAACTTGAATTGGAAATAAGGACTATCTAACAAAAACTCCAAGTCACAGAAAAGTAAATTGCGCAGAAGACAAGGATTTAGAGTGGTTCGGCTATGCGCCTACGTCCACTATGAAGTTCTATCACTTTATTCCTCAATACTTGAAGATTACAAGTGTTTTTAAGCAAATTACAGCAGGAAATGGACTTAAATTCGAAATTAACAGCAAAGGTGGTAGTATGGAGTGATTCTGGCAGCGTTTAGGCTTATTCTTCTTCTCCAAATTCTCCGGTCCCTTTTCTGAATGACCAGGGGCTCTATTTATAGGTGTGGGAGACCAAAATCCCGCCTAAAACTCAGGGAGGCTGCCTGGCACGTGAGGGGGGCCCATAAGCCCGCGTTCTCGAAGTCCGTGCCCAGTTTAGGATCGATTCGAAGTGAACTTCGAATCGATCAGAAACGCATCCAATCGAGGCGAAATTTGGTGTGGACATTCTTCAACATGTAAGTAAGCTTCTGTGAAAATTTCATGGCATTTGGATCATGGGATTGAGAGATATGATCGATTCAAGATTGCGTCTTCGTATGCCCTGTTTGCTTCGACTCCACTCATTGATCCACTCGAACCCAACTGTTTTGAATCCATATGGTTCGAATCCATATGGTTCGAATCCATATGGTTTGAATCCATATGGTTCGAACCCATGGGTTCGAATCCATATGATTCGACTTCGTATGTTTCGAAACCCTATTTACGTATGCGAAGGCAGTGTGGATGGATTCGAAACCGATGGATGCGAGGCCGATGGAGTCGAAGTTGATGGATTCGAAGCATGCACTGGCTAATGGATTCGAGGCTAGGTGAAGTCGTCGGTTCGAAGCGTATCCCCCTCTGATGGATTCGAAGCTTAGATGGATACGAAGCAGTGATGGATTCGAAGACTCTGATGGACTCGAAGCCTCTGATGGATTCGAAACTTAGATGGATTAGAAAGGAGGCACGCCCCTGATGGATTCGAAGTAGGGCGTTTATGATGGATTCGAAGCAAGGCTTCTATGATGGGTTCGAACATGATGGGTTCGAAACAGATGGTTTCGAACATGGTGGGTTCGAACCGAGCCTTGTGCATTCTCTTAACTCGAATCCATCATAACTTGAGCATACGACCTCGGATTGACTTGAAATTTGAATTGGTGGCTTCTATGGTCTTTCTTGTTATGCCCTATCAATTGTGGCCCGATTCGGACTCGGACAGAATTCATCGATATCCATAACGGAGTGAAGTGCGATCAATCTCTGAGGCGAACTGTCTTTTGTCTTTGACCAATCTTTTGGTATCACGGCTTTTGCCCAAAAAGCGGGATAACATTTTGCCCCCCAAAGTACGTCTTGTGGGAACATGACGTGCTTTGAATAGTCGCCATTTTATTCTGAAAATTATTGCTCTCTTTTCGTTGAAACTCATATGTCGTATTGCCGTAACCTTGCCTTGATATGGTTGATTGCTGTGTGATTGCGCTTGATCGTTGGCTGTCGTTGTTGCAACAGGGTGAATATTTGGTCCCTGTAAATGTTCAAAATCGAATGTTAGTTCGATATGTGTACACATTTATTAGCTCCGCCCTTATTAACGTCGTGCGTCCACGAGTCATGTCGGTTTTTGTTTGCTGCCGAATTCTGTCCCAATTTTCTCCTGAATCGATTTTAGATTCAAGTCAAAGTGTTGTTTATCAGTGGTTTTTGATGGATTCGAAGTTATGATTGTATGAATTGATGGCTTTCGAATCGATGTTGCCTCGTATCGATGCCGTTTTGCTGGATTCGAAGCTTAGAAGGGATTCAGAGCTGCGATGGATTCGATGTTGCCTCTGATGGATTCGAAGCTTAGGTGGATTCGAGGCAATGATGGATTCGAAGCCTCTGATGGATAAGAAGCTTAGATGGGTTCGAAGCTTCTGATGGATTCAAAACTTAGACGGATTCGAAGCTTCTAATGGATTCGAAGCTTCTACGGATTAGAAGCTTCTGATGGATTCGAAACTTCCGACGGATTCGAAACTTAGTTGGATTCGAAGCTTCTGATGGATTCGAAACTTAGATGGATTCGAAGCTTCTGATGGATTCGAAACTTCTGATGGATTCGAAACTTAGTTGGATTCGAAGCTTAGTTGGATTCGAAAGTGGTCGTTCGAATCGATGGGAGTCGAAGTGACACTAATCCCTTTTTGGAATCCATATAAATACACGAGGCTGACTCCATTTTCACTTTTTACTTTTTACCATTGCTTTAGCTGCTGCTTCGAATCGAGTTCCCAGAGCCAAATCAAACAAGGGATTTCACGAATCGATCAAATTCCTTCAAGCTTCCATTTGTAACCAAACCAAATCAGGTAACCAAGGGGTCGATTCGAGTTGAGAATGATAGAAATTGGAACTCTTCGGCATTGGTTCAATCCCTTCTTCTGGAAATTTTGGAGAGTGGTGAGATTTGAACGACGTAGGTCGACTCCATGGAACTGAGGAATGCAAACATTTGAGTCGTATCGATCAAAGTGCTGTCTTTCACTATCTTCGCATCGATCCAGGGGTGAGCGATTCGAGTTGGCTTTGAGTGTGTAGCTTCGAATCGATGATTGCAGGAGAACAAGAAAAAAGACTTGCGGTGATCGATTCGAAACGGCGACATTCTGATCGATTCGAAGGCGCTCACTACTGATCGATTCGAAGCAATGATACGTGCATCGATTCGAAGGGGTTCAATTCCGATCGATTCGAAGTCAGATGAAACTCCATGGATTCGAACCGCCCTTGATGGATTCAAAAGGAGTTCGACCTCGACCGATTCGAAGTAAGGTGGGATTCCATGGGTTCGAACTGCTCTTGATGGATTCGAAGGAGTTCGTCTTCGATCAGTTCGAAGTTAGGTGGGGTTTCATGGGTTCGAACTGCTCCTCCGTTCCCAGGTTTCATCGAGTCGGACTACGTGGCATTGAGGCGCGCCGATTCGAAGTTCATCAATCCGACTTGTGTCGAATCGAGTCGATCGATTCGAACGTTCTTGCTTCTGGAACTTCCACTCCTTCGATTTGTTCCAACCTCCGAACTACGACCAACTTTAAATCGGACTCTGACGAACTTACTAGATTTTTAGCATACTTGATTCCGACGAGCTTCGGCCTTGCATGACTAAAGTTGACCTGACCTGTCTTTTTTGGAGCTCGTCGATGGCACCATAACTCAAACACATATAACGAATTCATACTTGAATTGGCCAGTAGTATTGGAGTGACGTGAAAGTGACGGTCAGCGATGACGGTCGTTTTCGTTTTCTGATTCCAAAGTTTTGTCGTTCGGACTCCGCGTTCCAATCTTGTAAAATTTGCTTTAGTTATGCACTTGCACTGCACGACACATTCATATACTTCACACCGGGGAATATACGGGTTTTCTTTGTATTTGACGCTGCCTTCTCGTGAGTTAGTTGATTATGGAGTCTTCGGGTTCTGAACAACAAGAGTTACAGAGCTTGCTTCATCCAGTGCTAGAAATTCCAGAGATCCTTCCTGAAGTAATAGATCCTGCTCCGGATGAATTGCCGGAGGCCTTACTTATCGAGGATCCCATAGACTCCGTCCGATCCAATATTTCTGGAGCATTATTGGGTCGGATATGTTCGAAACATAACTTATCCCTGGATGACGTTTTGCTTCCTGGAGTTGATGATAGACCTCATAATCCGCCCGAGGGTTACACTGCTTTCTATCGCCATGCCTGTGCGGCTGGAACCCTTCCTCCGTTTAATCAATATATCAGGGAGATGCTATCGTTTATTGGAATCGCTCCCGCACAACTTCACCCCAACGGCCACGCGTTGCTGAACAGTGTTTTCATTTTATTCATGGACTGCCTTTTTCGTCTGCCTAGGCCAGCTGAGATTAGACATATATTCAATTTCAAGAGCAGGGGTGATAGTCCGTCTTTCACCTTTCTGGAAGCAGTTAGAAACTGCCGGGTTGTGACGGGAGCCTGGACCAGACTTAGTTACTTTAAGAATGAATGGTTTTTTGTCCGATGCCCCATAGGATTCGCTAGGCGATGGCTGTCCAGACGTGAGTGCCGTAAAATATGTAAGCCTTCTTTAATAGTTATTGTCGACACTCGAACTGACATCAGGCGTTTTTCTTACAGCTATCATATCAAGGCCAAACGGCGGTTAATACAGAAACGCCATCCGAAGTTTACAAGAGATTCCAAGTGATTTGCGGCACATTGACTCGGTCTTAACTGATGATAACTTAAGGATGCTGGGTTTAATTGAGACGAACCAGAGTATTGTCGTTGAGGGGTTGGTGAAATCGGCTCCGAGGGCAAAGAAGAAAACCGGTGTAGCGATAAGAGAAATGAGCGATGATGAGAGGACGCCTACTGACACCGGACTAGCGGCTGACTTTCCCCAAGCAGGAAAAAAGCGGAAAGGCAAGGCTGTTGTTCCTAAATTTAAGAGACGGAAGTCTGTAATCGTGTCTCGCTTGATCCCTGGAATTATTTCTTCTGACTCCGCTCTTTGTCAACCAGGAAACATTTTCATAGGACTGGATGACGTTCCCATCCCGGAATGCGTTTCTCTTTATCACGAGTCCGGGTTGGTTGAGCTCCGGGAAGCGTTAGATATAAGCAAGCTTTTACCCTTTAGTGCAGCCGATACTTCTGGTTGGTCAGGGACTTTGCACATTTGCATACACTTTCATGACACTACATGACTGCTTCACTTGCCATATCGATTTTGCCTGGTACTTAACCGAACTGCATCTCTTTTCCAGGTAATATGGCTGGCCGTCAGACCACATTGGACAAACTCCGGAGAGTGCATCACCCCTCAACCTATTATGAATCTCGGCGTGGAGGCCCCGATCGCGATCGCGACCGAAGGCAATATGGCCAGGAGTATCATGCAAAGGATCGTCACCGTGGTTACTCTAGCCAGGAACGATCAGATAGAGATCGTAGACATCGCTCCCCATCTCGATCTCCTCCGCCCTCCCGAAGTCACGTCTAAGTATCCGAGTCTTTGCGACATCAATCATCTTCGCAAGTTTCGAGGCTCGAGCCACATCGTCCTCGAACTGAGGTTGCAACGTCTACGTCTGCGGAGGAGACCTTTATTGAGTCTTCTGGCGAAGGGGCCATCAAGCTTGCTCAATTGAGGAAAGATTTCCCAGAGATCTGCTTTGATTCTTGTATTTTTCCTCCCAATCTCAAAAGAATTCCCGATGATGCCGCGACCACGGCGCTCAGCTACACTCGTGACTTTTTTGCTCAGTACAAAGAATGGTACAAAGCGGCTGTGAAGGCTTCCAAAGCTGCCTTCGATCGGGCCCAAATCATCGAGAAGCTGGAAGCCGACTTGGCTCAAAAGAGTCGCATTGTCAACATACTCCAATCTGAGGCGGAATCTTCCCGCAAGGCCGAGGTCGAGTCTTTAAAGAAGGTTGATGAGACATTGGCTGAGATGGCGAAAATGCAACAGGCACATTGTACTTTAGTTGAAGACTTAGGCCACCGATACAAGAATGTTGAAACTGAGCGGGATGCGGCAGTCAAGGAACTAGAGGAGCTAAAGGCTAAGTTTGCTGATATGAATAAAGAAAAGGACGACGCGAACGTGGCTGCGCAAGAAGCGTGTGAGCAGGCTGTATCTTTCCGAGCTGAGCGCGATGCGGCAATTGCAAGGGTTAAGGAGGTTTAATCGGAGGTGGAGGAGAGAGTCCAAGCAGAGAGGTTCAAGATGGAGGCCGAATTCGACGATCTCTTGGACACATATAATGCCAATGTATTGGAGCATAGAAACCTCTTCTGGCTAGGGGATTACTCGATGCCTCTCTACAATGCTTGGAAGAAATTGGTGGAAAACAAGAGGATGTCTTATCCGGATTCGGTATTAGATGAGTTTGAGCTTGAGTCACGTCTGCTCAGCGAGGATGAGAGGAGGACCCTTCATGAACCAATCATTTCTGTTGAAAAAGAAAGACTTGGCGTCCATCAAATGGAGGTTGGCGAAGGTTCGGGTATTGTGCACCATAGCGAGAATACTTAAGTCCCTGTTTCGACTTCATCCGAAGCTGTTGCTGTGGTTGATCCACAAGCTATTCCAGCCTACAATCCGTACCAACCGGAACTGTCTTCGGTCAAGACTTTCGTCCCCGAGCTTGCTCAAGCTCCAAGGCAAGGTAAAGTAGGTACTTTGATCATTCTCCTTATGTTTTAGAGCGTTGATTTTCGAGGGGATTTCCTGGTCTGATAGCTCTTATTCCTGTTGTTCAGTGACCGAGGGTGCCGCACCCGTACCCCCTGTTCTTTCGGCTTTATATCCCACGCATGGAGTTGTGGTCACTGAGGCGATCTCAACCGCTGCCATGGTTGGTGACATAGGAGAGGGGGGATCGATGTCATTCGACGTTCAAATGTTTGAAGAGCTATTTGGTCACCCTCTTGATCCCATGCCTGACCTCTCTTTTGCGACGAGCGGAGCTGCTCCAGTATCTAGTTCGATTGTGACGACCACTGGCGTACCTAGCGCAGCTCAACTGTCTCGAGAGGAGGAGATTTTAGCAGAGATAAGTGCCGAGATGGCCAAGACAGTGACAGTTGGTCCCGGTGGTGACGCCGTTCCCTCAAGCTTATCTTCTCTAATGATGATTTCTCCTGGTGGCACGGTAACCGTCTCAAGTGTTGCTGAACAAGTATCTGTTACTGCTCCCATGCCTTCGGTTCGCCCTCATAAAAGGATCTCCATCCCTTTCAGTTCTGAGGAAGATGTCGATATTATGCCAGACCCGGAGGACGTTCCCAAGA
The DNA here is from genome assembly GCA_030765085.1 of Allium cepa. Classification (NCBI taxonomy): domain Eukaryota; kingdom Viridiplantae; phylum Streptophyta; class Magnoliopsida; order Asparagales; family Amaryllidaceae; genus Allium; species Allium cepa. The sequence goes on along the minus strand of CM060943.1, from coordinate 25,336,089 downwards.
AAGGCAAAAAGTCTCGCAGGAAGCCAGGCAGTGGGTCTACCGGCTCGACTCCGAGGAAGAAGCACTGGAGGAAGAAAGAGTGAGCTTCTTGAACAGCAATTCTTCTATCTTTTCTCTTGTTCTTTTTGGGCTATGTGTATGTGTGGATTCGGCCTCCACTTAATCGAAACATCTATGCTTGCTATGTAATCAAACCTGTTTTTGTTGGCTGATGAAATGGAAAATTATTCGTTTCTTTTTACTTAAATGGTTTGCAGTATTTGTTTTCTATCTGCTCAGTATTTATATAGCTTCGTGTCGTGATTTAAGGAATGTGTCGAATTTTGAATATATTATCGCTTAAGCCAGTGATTAACACCCAGCTTTTTGCCCCTTAGTTGCGGGGAATCGTACTTATATTCTGGCGGCTGAATGCGTTTATTGCAAATCTTGGGCACATGCCCCCCTTTTGGGGACTTATGACAATTTGAGATCGATAATCTGTCCGGCATTCTAGGAATCTGAGAGTTACCGGTGTTTGGAACACGGTTCACGCTCTGGGAACTTGGAATTGATATTTATACTCCACTTCACGCTATGGGAATTGGGAGTTGATGTTGACATCTCGGCCCGCATTTCGGGAACTTCGAATTGTTGTTTGTACTTCGATTCGCGCTTCGGGAATCTGGATTAGATGTTTATACTCCAATTCGCACTCTGGGAAGTTGGAGTCCGTTCGCACTCTGGGAACGAATTATGGGTTGTTTATACTCCAGTTTACGCTGTGGGAAGTTGGAGTTAGCCGATAAGTGGTCAGTCACACCTATTTCGGCTTTTTAGGAATTCGTTCACACTCTGGGAATGACTGATTTGATGTTTATACTCCAATTCGTACTCTGGGAAGTTGGAGTCCGTTCGCACTCCGGGAACGAATTATGGAATGTTTATACTCCAATTCACACTCTGGGAAGTTGGAGTCCGTTCGCACTCCGGGAACGAATTATGGAATGTTTATACTCCAATTCACACTCTGGGAAGTCGGAGTCCGTTCGCACTCCGGGAACGAATTATGGAATGTTTATACTCCAATTCATATTCTGAGAATTCGGAGTTAGCAGAAGGATTGTCGTGTATCAATCCCTGTGAATGTTGGTACTGTATTTTGCCCCCGAGCTCGGGTCTCATTTAGTGAGTGACCGGTCGTATCACAGTTACTCCCTATTTGAATAAATCCCATCGTGCGATGGAATTTAGCTCTTCATGCAACGTGATATTATGTGTTATTTTCAGTGAATCATAACTTTTGGCTCGAAGAGATGGCATTTTATTGCTGAAACGAAAGAAACATGGCAAAATCAGTTGCCTTATTACAAGTTCAAATTTCAAAATGCAAAAACAAAATGCTAAGGAAGAAATTGATAAAAAATAGATAAGTAAAGCCTGTCAGATGTAGTAGTGACGGAGGCTTCCGCTATTCCAGGCTCTTGGTAAAGTGAGACCATCAACGGTTGATAACTTGAATGTGCCATCTCTGAGCTTCTGTGAAATCATATACGGCCCTTCCCAATTTGGGTTTATTTGCGAAGGAACCGGATAAATTCTCTTGAGTACCAGGTCGCCGGGTTCAAAAGTTCATGGGCAGACCTTGGCGTTGTACATTCGAGCGACTCGACCTCGATATGCAGCTGCCCTCACATCGGCTTCTTCACGCTTCTCATCTAGCAGATCTAGGGATTCAGCAAGTAGTATAGCATTCGTTTTCGGGTCGTAGTATGTCACACGGTGAGAGTGAACTTCCATTTCGACTGGAATAACTGCTTCAGAGCCATAGGATAGAGAAAAAGGGGTGTGTCCGGTCGCAGTTTTGTGAGTCGTTCTGTACGCCCACAGAGCCATTGGTAGTTCGTCAACCCATTTGCCCCCGGCTTTCTCCAATCTTTTCTTCAATATAGACTTGAAAACCTTATTGATGGCCTCGACCTGACCATTCGCTTGGGGGTGCGCTACTGCTGAGAATCTCTTATGGATGTGAAATCGCAGACAGAAGTCCTTGAATTCAGTACTGTCGAATTGGGCTCCATTATCGGTGATAATAGTATGCGGGAGACCAAACCGACAGATGATGTTGCGTACCACGAAGTTGATCACTTTTTTTGTTGTAATCGTTGCAAGGTGCTCAGCCTCAGCCCATTTGGTGAAGTAATCAACCGCAACTATGGCGTACTTTGCTCCCCCTTTAGCTAAAGGAAATGCACCGATTATATCCATCCCCCATATTGCAAATGGCCACGGACTGACCATTTGGGTTATTTCAGAAGGCGGGGCTCTAGGGACCCGAGCGTGTCTCTGGCATTTATCACATCTTTTGGCATAATCCATAGCATCGCGGTTAACAGTAGGCTAATAATATCCGTATCGAAGTATTTTCTTGGCAAGCGCTTGCCCCCCAGTGTGATCGCCACATTCTCCTTCGTGCACCTCACGCAACACTCGCTTGATTTCGTCATGCGCGATACACCGGAGAAGAGGAACAGAGTATCCTCTTCGATACATAACTCCGTTTTGAATGACAAATCGTGACACCTTTCGAAGAATCTGTCTTCTTTCACTTCGCCGTTCAGGCAGTGTGCCATGCTCAATGTAATCTTGGTAGGGAGTCATCCATGATTCCTTCTCGGAGGTAGCTTCAAATGTGAATTCGTTCTCCGTTCGATCAATGCTTGGATAGGATAATGTCTCGACGGGGACGAGTCCCAAGTGTTGAGCTTCCCCTGTACTTGCCGACTTTGCCAATGAATCGGCTTTCTGATTGTGCTCTCGGGGTATGTAGAAAATGGTATAATAATCAAACTGATCTAGTATTTCTCGGACCCGGGCTAGATAAGCGGCTAGTCTTCGATCCTTGGCCTGATATTCACCCCGAACTTGGCATACCACCAACTGAGAATCGCAGTAGATCTCCACAGCGATAATTCTCAGGTCTCGGGCCAACTTCAACCCGGCGAGCAAGGCTTCGTATTCAGCTTCGTTGTTGGTTGCCCGGAAATCAAACTTTAAGGCGTAGCAGATGGATCGCCCCTCGGGAGTGTCAAGCACAATCCCTGCGCCCGAGCACCGATCGTTGGATGCGCCATCAGTGTATAGCTTCCATATATATTCGGGGGAGTCACTAGTTTCAGGTAAGTCTTCAGGAACAGTGAATTCGGCAATGAAATCTGCTAAGACTTGACCGTGTATGTCTCTCCTTGGAACATATGCGATGTCGAATTGACTCAGCTCAATGTTCCACTTTAGTAACCTGCCAGACGTCTCAGGTCGTGTGAGGACCTGTCGTATCGGTTGGTCGGTGTACACAATGATAGGGTGAGCCTGAAAATATGGACGGAGCTTCCTCGTGGCGACGACTAGGCAGTATGCCAACTTTTCTAGCCTTGGATAATTTCTCTCGGCCCCAGTTAATCGTTTACTGACATAATAGACTGGTTTCTGTGTTCGGTCTTCCTCTCGAACCAATGCAGCACTAATAGCGTTTTCAGATACAGCCAGATAAAGGTATAATTGTTCGTGATCAATAGGTTTTGAAAGAATCGGTGGTGTGGAAAGATGCTGGATTAGCGATTGAAACGCGCCTTCACATTCCGTAGTCCATTTGAAGTTTCGTCTCCCCTTTCGGATCAGATCGAAAAAGGGTATGCATTTATCCGTTGATTTCGAGATGAACCTGCTCAGCGCTGCAACCTTCCCATTGAGACTCTGAACCTGTTTTATGGTCCTCGGGGTTTGAAGTTTCCTGATTGCCCAGATCTTCTCGGGGTTGGCCTCTATTCCCCGGGCGTTGACGATGAACCCGAGGAACTTTCCGGAAGCAACCCCAAAATGGCATTTTAACGGATTTAGCTTCATCCCATATCTCCGGAGGACATTGAACATTGACTCCAAGTCCTTGACATGATCAGTGGAGTATCGTGATTTTACCAACATGTCATCCACATAGACCTCTATGGTTTTCCCGATCTGGTCGGCAAACATTCGGTTGACTAAGCGTTGGTAAGTTGCTCCGGCATTCTTTAAACCAAAAGGCATGACCATGTAGCAGTATAGTCCTAGGTCAGTTACGAAGCTTGTATGTTCTTGATCGGGCACATGCATGGGTATCTGATTGTACCCAGAGTAAGCATCCATGAAAGATAATAATTCATGTCCGGCCGTCGAATTCACAAGTCGATCGATTCGAGGAAGTGGAAAACTGTCTTTTGGACAAGCCTTATTTAAGTCGGAGTAGTCGATGCACGTTCTCCATTTTCCATTTGGTTTTCGGACAAGTACAGGATTGGATACCCACTCCGGGTACAAAGCATCTCGGATAAACCCATTCGTCTTTAACTTATCGACTTCTTCTTTGAGGGCGGCAGATCTATCTGAATCCATACCGCGTCTCTTTTGCTTGACAGGGATGTACCGCGGGTCAATATTTAAGGTGTGGCTCGCGATGTCCGATGAGATTCCACACATATCGGAGTGCGTCCAGGCGAATACGTCTAGATTCGCTTGGAGAAATTCGACCAATTCCTGTTGTGCTTGCAGGTTTAGCTGAGACCCAATTTTCAATGTTTTCGAATCGTTATTATCATCAATTGGAACATCGATCGTCAGCTCGGCTGGGGAAGCTTGACTTTCTTTGGATTCATCATTATCTTCAGTGTCTCGAGGGTCAAGATCCTTCTGGAATTGGTCGTGGTGCCCGGGCCGAGGCCCAGGCGCTAATTGTCAATCATTGGCAAAGCGGACGCGGAGAGATTCCCCCATGCCCTTTCCTTTCTCCCTCCTTTGTGCTTCTCGTAGTTCAGCAACATAACAGGCTCTCCCGGCAGCCTGGTCCCCTTGAATGACCCCAATCCCGTGGTCAGTAGGGAAATTTAGAGTCAAACACCACGGGGCAATTGCTGCCCTAAATTCTGCAAGGGCTGGTCGGCCCAAAAAGGCATTATAGGGTGAATGGATATCCAGGACAACAAACTGTAACATTCGGACTCTACGGCGTTCTCCGTTTCCCAATTCTACTGGCAATTCCACCATCCCGGTGGGTATATTAGCACTTCCATCGAAGCCGTGGATCCTACATTGACAAGGCTCTAGATCTTTAGCTTCCATCTTTATCTGATCATATGCCCTTTTAAACAAGATGTTTACTGAGCTTCCACTGTCTACCAGGATCCTCTTCATCCAAGCAGGACCAACCTGGGCGGATATGACTAGTGGGTCTATGGTCGGGGCTTCGACTTTGTCAGCATCTCGGTTTCTAAATGCGATGTCATCCGCCATCGTCTTCTGTTGCTTAGCCGGAGCTCCTTCATCAAGTGTACCGCAGCTTTCAAAACTTACGTGCCTGATCGAATTGGCGTATGATTCCATTTCCCTCCAACTTCGATCCGCTGGATGAGGGCCACCACTGACTGTATTTATGACCAACCTTCCGCTTGTACGAGCGTGCTCTTCCTGTCTTTCTTGGTTCTGTGCACGATTTTGGTTTGACGGGCCCACACCACCGGCTTGCGGTGCCCGCACAAATTGATCCAACTTCCTCTCTCTGATCAGTTTTTCAATAAGGTCTTGCAGATGCCTGCAGTCATTGGTGTTGTGTCCATAGCTTTCGTGAAATCTACAAAACTTCCCCGTTTGGATCTGTTTCTCCGATGATGGCTTCGGAGTCGGCTTCTTATATTGCATCGCATTACAGGTTTGTAGATATACGTTTTCCAACGTCGTATTCAGTGGTGTATAGCTTTCAAACAGTTGCGCCCTACGTCGCGGGCCACGATTCTGATCCTGCTTCTTACTCCTATTATCGCCGTTCCTTGGCTGGGTTTGCTTGTTCTGAATATTCAACTGCACTCTTCCTGAGCCATCTCATGACTGTTTAACCGCCACATTACTTTGAACCCCTTCATTGCTGGGTTTCGCATCGTCCTGCTTCCTAGATTGTTTCGCATCCTCACGCCTCAGGAATTGGGCGGCTTTGGAATAGAAATGATCCAACGACGCGGGAGGTTTTCCAGCTAGCCAGTTTCCAAAATCAGAGTCGGGGTCAATCCCCTTAGTCAGTGCCATCAAGATTGAATTATCATTGGGGTTAGTAATTTCTGCGCAGGCGGCGTTGAATCTCTCCAGGTATCGCCTGAGTTTCTCCCCAGGGGCTTGAGTGACACTAGATAAAGTGTTTACGTCCTTAGGCCTGGCGATGTGCATACGGAATTGTTCGATAAATTTGGTTGCCAATTGGTCAAACGAGGAGATAGACCGTGGTGGTAATCGTGTAAACTACACTGTCGCAATCCCCCCCAAGGAAATAGGAAAACTACGGCACTTTACTGCATCATCGGCTCTGGCAGCAGTCATTGACCATTCGTACTTTAGAATATGCTGGCTGGGGTCGGAGTTTCCTTCATACATGGGCAAAGCCGGCATTCTGAATCGCCGGGTAGGCTCAGCATACAATATGTCATCAGTGAACGGGGTGTGAATTCGAGAGATCCCCCAATCGTCATTTGTTAAACCTTGACTTTCGCGAACCATTTGGCGGACCATAGCTGAGAGATCAGGCGTTGCCGTATTCGAAGGGTGTCGAGCCAAAGTGTGGTCGGGTTCCACAGTGCGAGGTGGGATCGGGCGCTGTCGACGATCCGAATCTCGCCTCCTTGGTTCGACGTCTTCTGGGACATTCGGTCCTGGGACACGTTCCTGTGGGTGGTAGTTTGGACTGGAGTGATTTCGGGTGTCAACTCCTGTGTCAACTGCGGTGACTTGGTTATCTGAAGTGTGCTGTGGAACAGTGCCTCCTCGAGAGGAAGGTCCCGTATGAAAACTGGCAGAGGGGCCAACTCTTATTTGCCCAATGGTTAACGTTTGCCGGAGACTAGAAGCATGCGCATGACTTCCGTCTAGCCTGGGGCCCGTAGATCTGCCGTCATAGTCGGATGAGGCAGAGCTTTCCGTGGAAGAATGCGGAGCGTGGTCCCTCTTTGATCTCCTTCGCCCTTGACGGTTTAGTCGGTTAGCCAATTCAGCATTGACACGTAGCTGCTCAGTTAGCTGTTGTCGGCTTTGAGTTAATTCCTGGAGTAATGTTTGGAACTCCTATCTTGTAACCGGACCCGACTGATCCGTTTGCCCAGCGGCATCCTGATTGGCTGACTGTAGCTGTGCGGGATTCTGCCTATCCCGACCTTGTTGCCAACGTTGGAAGTGGTTCTCGTACTAACCATCCTGAAGGTTGGATTCCTGTCCTAGATTTTGAGCAAATCTGAAAAGAATGGAAGGAATCTGAATTTGAAGTCCGGATCTCCCTCTTAGATTTATGCAATCCGGTATCGAAGATAGATCCACGGAGCGGGAGAAAGAACTGGTTCTTTTTCTCTCTCAATGAAAGCACCAAAATGTTTGCACCAAAATTGGGCAAACACCCTTCGGAAGTTTTTGAAAAGATAGTAAATTAAGAATTTGAATTGGAAATAAGGACTATCTAACAAAAACTCCAAGTCACAGAAAAGTAAATTGCGCAGAAGACAAGGATTTAGAGTGGTTCGGTTATGCGCCTACGTCCACTATGAAGTTCTATCACTTTATTCCTTAACACTTGAAGATTACAAGTGTTTTTAAGCAAATTACAGCAGGAAATGGACTTAAATTCGAAATTAACAGCAAAGGAGGTAGTATGGAGTGATTCTGGCAGCGTTTAGGCTTATTCTTCTTCTCCAAATTCTCCGGTCCCTTTTCTGAATGACCAGGGGCTCATTTATAGGTGTGGGAGACCAAAATCCTTCCTAAAACTCAGGGAGGCTGCCTGGCACGTGAGAGGGGCCCATAAGCCCGCGTTCTCAAAGTCCGTGCCCAGTTTAGGATCGATTCGAAGTGAACTTCGAATCGATCAAAAACGCATCCAATCGAGGCGAAATTTGGTGTGGACATTCTTCAACATGTATGTAAGCTTCTGTGAAAATTTCATGGCATTTGGATCATGGGATTGAGAGATATGATCGATTCAAGATTGCGTCTTCGTATGCTCTGTTTGCTTCGACTCCACTCATTGATCCATTCGAACCCAACTGTGTCGAATCCATATGGTTCGAATCCATATGGTTCGAATCCATATGGTTCGAATCCATATGGTTCGAACCCATGGGTTCGAATCCATATGATTCGACTTCGTATGTTTCGAAACCCTGTTTACGTATGCGAAGGCAGTGTGGATGGATTCGAAACCGATGGATGCGAGGCCGATGGAGTCGAAGTTGATGGATTCGAAGCATGCACTGGCTGATGGATTCGAGGCTAGGTGAAGTCGTCGGTTCGAAGCGTATCCCCCTCTGATGGATTCAAAGCTTAGATGGATACGAAGCAGTGATGGATTCGAAGACTCTGATGGACTCGAAGCCTCTGATGGATTCGAAACTTAGATGGATTCGAAAGGAGGTACGCCCCTGATGGATTCGAAGTAGGGCGTTTATGATGGATTCGAAGCAAGGCTTCTATGATGGGTTCGAACATGATGGGTTCGAAACAGATGGTTTCGAACATGGTGGGTTCGAACCGAGCCTTGTGCATTCTCTTAACTCGAATCCATCATAACTTGAGCATACAACCTCGGATTGACTTGAAATTTGAATTGGTGGCTTCTATGGTCTTTCTTGTTATGCCCTATCAATTGTGGCCCGATCCGAACTCGGACAGAATTCATCGATATCCATAGCGGAGTGAAGTGCGATCAATCTCTGAGGCGAACTGTCTTTTGTCTTTGACCAATCTTTTGGTATCACGGCTTTTGCCAAAAAAGCGGGATAACAGATGTTGTTAAGTCGTTTAGAGTATGAGTCGACCAAAGTTTAAGTCGTTCAGAGTTGAGTCATACGGAGGCATGAGTCATGACCGACTTAGTGGTGTTGAGCGACTCATGGTAGTGGCCGACTTAAGATAGATAGCGACTTAAGGAAGGTGGCCGAGTTAAGGAAGCTAGTGGTAGTAGTTACGGCTTATAGGATTTGGAGCGACTTAAGGTGTTGCCGAGTTAAGGTGTGGCCGACTTAAGGTGGTAGGCGAGTTAGTGGGTTGGACCGACTCATAGGGTGACTGACCTAAGGAGGCTACGACTTACGGGTTAGCGAGTTAGAGAAGGTAGCGACCTAGTGGCTATGCCGTGTTATAGTTAGGCTGTGTGGTTAGTTAAGTCGTAACCGACTTATAAGGGGGGGCATACGAGATAATACTTAGGTCGGTTGGTAGTTGAGTCGGTTGGTAGTTGAGTCGTCCAGATGACTTAGTGTTGAGTCGTTGGGTCGGTTTAGTGTTAGGTTGGCAGGGGACTAGGTCGTGTGACCCTGTGTAGTGTTAGGTCGCGTGCATGTTTTGGGTCGCGTATTGGCTTAGGTCGTTAAGTCGTGAGTCGGCAACTTAGTTAAGTCGCTAGGCCGTATTAGTTAGGTCGTTGAGTCGGCAGGGGCTTGAGTCGTGGGTCTTAGGTCGTGGACGACTTAGGGGATATGTCGGCGTCGACTCAAGGGGCGGCGACTCATGGGTTTTTCATCCTATAAATAGAGGGGTTTGGCTCACTTTTTGGCACCGGATTTTGAAGCAACGAAGTGCTGCCATTTTGAGAGCTCGACTACAACACTTCTTCATCTTCTTTTCTCCTCTCTAATCTAGTGATTCCTTCCATCTAGATTGAAGATCAAATCGAAGATCCAAGAGCCAAAGTTGAAGATCTTCATCCAACAAAGAGAGATTTCATCGTTTGAAGCGAGATTTTGCCGGATCAAGCTTTGTTCTTCGCTGTCCAGATCTGGAGATAGTTGATTTTGAGGTGTTTAGGTGATTTAGTGAGTGGTAGTTATCTCTCACACGGACCCAAAGGAGTATATTGGATCGGTGGCTTGTTTATGTGTTAATGAGAGTGATTTCGTGCATTTTTCTTAAGTCTACATGTAGATCTATTTTTCATGATGATTTGACACCTATTTTACTACATGATCACTTATGCAAGTTTATTCATCAAGTTGTAGAGATATTGTTCATGATTCATGCTTGTTAGATTGCATGTTAGATTTGGACTCTTTATTTACGAAATTGCCATTATTGTTGTAATTGCTTGTTTAGATCTTGTTTGAATAATTGATTACTTGGATTAATGTTTGATTTGATTGATTAGTTGATTGATAACTTGATTCGGTCAAGTTGGATGATGATGATTCAAAAGCTAAATGGAAAGGCTCTTGAATGGTGAAAGCTGCTTGTGGCATATGAAGCGGATGTTGAAGCTCATATGGATAGATTTGATGATGATGTTGAGATGGGACTTTGCTATGATGCGATGAAGCAAGGCATGATGTGAGAAAGCCTTGGTTTAATCCAGACGGGATCATCCCAAGCATGTTGATGACTCGATGATGCGATGCGAGTTGGTTGATAATGGTGGGCTCGAGAGGCGCTTGGGCTAGTATGAGAATAGTCGTCGAGGAGGATGACTAGGAGGCTTGGGTTTCATCGTTATTGAAGGTTCTAGCATGCTCAAAGCAAGAGTACGTTGGAACGGGCTGCGACGACGTTCCAAGCACGGGCTGCGACGACGTGCTAGTACTTTGGGTAGTTGCAAAAATTCCTAGGCACGGGCTGCGATGATGTGCGGAGTTATGTCTAGAACCGGGGTTTCCATTAGCCCTTGACGGATGAATAAAAGAATGAGATAGTCATTCAGTTAACGGTGAAATCGAGGCAATGTTAACAGTGATAGCCAGAGTCATGGATGTTTGATTGTACCATCATTCGGCCTCAAGAGCGGTGTTTTCTGGGTGCTTATCTGATCTTGGTTTAGGCCTTGGGGGTTTGTATTTGGAAAACATCGACCTTGACTCGAGTGATAACTACTTTACTTAAGTTGTCTGCTTTGCTATGCTTGTTTATGCTTAGTGGGTCTGGGGGCTATCACTGTAGAAAGAGGTGGAGTGGGATGGTTGGGTTCCAATTCCTTTTACCCTTTATACTCTTTTGGTATGTTTGATAGTTAATTTACTGCTCACTAAGACTGTTGTCTGACTCAAGGTTTTATGTTCAACTCTTATTACCTTGGGCTGTTCACCCATGTTGGGATGGGCAGACTAGGTAGCAGGTGACAGGTGCTGTTCTTTAGGATCTACGAAGTTGATGACGAAGACGAGCTGGAGGCTAGCATATTAGATTTCCTACTATATGTACTGGATGTTCCGCTGTTTGTTTGATACTCTGAGTGTTATGTAGTGAGGCTTGATGTATTGACTATTCAGATGATTGTATAAAACTATTTTGAGTTTATATGATTCTGTTCTATGGAGCTTCACTATGTATATTTTCTATTGTATTTTGTCCATGCGCTGTGAGTAATGCGATAGATTCCGCTGTTTTATTTTACCCTGACAATCGTCCATAGCTGCCTGGCACGCCTTTCAGCGCACTATTTCCTTGTTTTGGTGCAGGAGTCATGGGTGGTCGTCACATTTGGTATCAGAGCTTTGGTTAATCGATTTTAGCCAACGCTCGCTGACGTAACTACGTATGAGAGACGTAATTTTATTTTGATGGATGATTACTATATATAAAATATAGTAGTTTAGAGGAATTTGAACTCCTTATGCAGTTGTTTCTCAAGGTATTCTAAATCATTCCTTTTTGTAGATATTAAGGATGAGTCGAAGTGAGAGACAAGCTGCTAGGGAAAGCCGTGCTGCTGGGAGAGCTACTGACTATACTGCAATGTTCGAAGCTATGATGACTTCGATCATGAGAAGGATACCAGCCTCGGGGCCATCAGTAGATGTTGGAGTCCAAGTTCATGCTCCAAGACCAGTGGATTTTGCTAAGCTTTGCAAGGACTATACTTCTCTTGGAGGAAAGGTTTTCTTGGGAACGGAATCAACCATTGAAGTGCAAAGATGGATTGATGCTTGTAGAAGGATCTTTGGTGACTTGGGAATTGAGGATGCAACTAAGAGTAAGCTTGCATCAAGACAGCTTCAAGGGAGAGCTTCGGATTGGTGGAATTCTATCACCATTGATACTCCAGAGGAAGAGATTACTTGGGAGAAATTCCAAGATAGATTTGAAGCTAAGTTCATTTCTACGGCTCAGAAATCTGTCTTGTTTAAGAAGTTTATGGAGCTCAAGCAAGGTGGGAGACCAGTTCTTGAGTATGTTTCTGAGTTTGAAGCCTTGTCCAAGTATGCCAGATCGTATATTGATTCTCCCTATCAGAAGAATGAGAAGTTTGTGACAGGCTTGGACACTTATCTTGGGAGGCAGTTGGTGGATCATTTGGACGATTCATTTGAGAAGCTTGTGGAGAAAGCTCTCAGGAATGAGTGTCTGTTTCCCAAGGAAGGATCTATTGTTGCTATGACCAAGGAGCAAAGTGGAAACAAGAAGAGGAAGCAGCAGCAGCAGAAGGGTAAGGATGGCCAGAAGAAACCGAAGGGCGAAGTAATCTGCTACAATTGTCAGCAGAACGGTCATCTCTCCAGGGATTGCAAGAAACCCAGAGTGCCGGCAAAGTGTCACAACTGTGACAAACCGGGGCATTTCAAGAGGGATTGTCCGGAACCGAGGAAGGACAAGCAGATTGTGCAAGCTTATGCTTTAGGGGCTATTCCGTCGTCTTCGAAAGCTCCTACCGCTAAAGAGAAGGGGAAGAGTGTGGTGGTTCAAGGTACTCTTTCCATTTGTGGTATTCCAGTTAGAGTGTTGTTTGATACTGGAGCATCGCATTCTTTTGTTTGTAGTGAACTTATAGGCCGGTTGGGTTTGTAACCAGATATTGATGAGAGACCATTGGTTGTGACTAATCCAGTTGGGGGTTCGTCTTGTTTGTGTATGATATGCCGTGGTCTAGTTGTGTCGAGTCATGATTGCTCTTTTGTTTGTGATTGCTTTGTTCTGAACTTTGCGGGGTTCGAAATTATTTTGGGTATGGACTGGCTTAGGAAGTGTGCGGCAAGGATTGATTGTGAGAGGCTGGAGGTGACAGTCGGGAATGTGGAAGGGCGAAAGGTTGTGATACGATGTAAGCATGAGGAAGGCGTCTTCATGAGCTTCATGTATTCGCTGGTTGTTCCACGGGATGGATTGTCATCGGTGCCTATTGTGAATGGATTTGAGGATGTCTTTGATGAAGTCAAAGGGTTACCGTCGCATAGGGAGATCGAGTTTCATATCGATCTAGTTGAGGGAGCCAGACCTGTTGTGATGCCTCTTAGGCGGATGGCGCCTAGGGAACAGCTTGAGCTGAAGGTGCAAGTTGATGACCTTTTACGGAAAGGATTCATTCGATGTAGTGTGTCCGAATGGGGTGCACCAGTTGTGTTCGCAACCAAAGCGGATGGATCGTTGAGGTTGTGTGTGGATTATCGTGAGCTGAATAAAGTGACTAGGAAGAACAAGTATCCATTGCCGAGAATAGATGACTTGTTTGATCAGCTTCACGATGCTAAGGTGTTTTCTCAAATGGATTTGGCAACGGGATTTCACCAGTTGAGAGTGGCAAAGGATAGTGTGCCGAAGACTGCTTTTAGGACACCATCCGGATTTTATGAGTGGCTGGTAATGCCGTTTGGATTGACCAATGCACCAGCAAATTTTGTGGATCTTATGAATAGAGTATTCAGAGATCACTTGAACAAGTTTGTACTTGTGTTCGTGGATGATATTTTGGTTTATTCCAGGACTGAAGAAGAGCACAAGACACACTTGAGGATTGTTTTGGAAATCTTGCGGAAACATCAGCTGAGGGCTAAGTTTTCGAAGTGCCACTTCTGGAAGAGTGAAGTGAGATTCTTAGGCCATGTTATCTATGGAAATGGGATAGCGGTTGATCCCGCTAAGGTGGCAGCAATCCAGGATTGGGTTAGACCTAAGAATGCATCTGATGTGAGAAGTTTTCTTGGATTAGCTGGATATTATCGACGGTTTATCAAAGATTTTTCCAAGATAGCTGCACCATTAACAGGATTGACGAAAAAGAACCAAGTGTTCAGATGGGATGATGAGTGTGAGCAAGCTTTCGTAATCCTGAAAGAGCGACTGACAAGTGCTCCTGTTTTGACTATTCCAAGTGGGAATGATGAGATGGTGGTTTACACCGATGCATGTGGTACTGGACTTGGAGCAGTGCTAATGCAGAAGGATAAAGTTGTTGCATATGCAAGTCGACAACTGAAGCCGCATGAAAGGAATTATCCAACTCATGATTTGGAGTTCGCGGCGATCGTATTTGCTCTGAAGATGTGGAGACATTATCTATTGGGAGTTCGATTCGAATTGTTTACGGATCATAAGTCGTTGAAGTATCTCTTCTCCCAAAAGGATTTGAATCTTCGGCAGCAACGATGGCTTTAGTTTTTAGCATCATATGATTTTGGTATAGCCTATACTCTGGGGAAAGGTAACGCAGTGGCAGATGCGTTAAGTCGAAGACATGCAGGATTGGGAGCCATGTTTTCGGAATGGAAGAGTCTCGAGTATTTGGCTGGATTTGATTTCAGGCCTAGATGTGAATTGGAACCTGAGATGTTGGCAAACTTATCGATAAGACCTACTCTGATGGAATGAATTGGCGAGAGCCAAAAACGAGACGATAAGCTTGTCAAGATTATCCGTGAGTTGGAATCTGGATTGGACCCAGAGAAGGATAAAGGATTCGAGGTCGATCGAGAGGGTTGGCTTCGGAACCAAGGACGATTAGTTGTTCCTGATATGGATGGATTGAGAGATGAAGTTCTTAGGGAAAGTCATCACTCGAAGTTGACGATTCTTCCAGGTGGAAATAAGATGTATCGGGATATGAAGAGAACCTATTACTGGGAAGGTATGAAGAAGGATGTTGGAAATTTTATTTCCAAATGCATGAACTGCCAGTTGGTGAAAGCCGAGCAGAAGAAGCCCAGTGGATTGCTTCAGCCATTAGAGGTTCCTACATGGAAGTGGGAGCAGATATCGATGGATTTTATCGATGGACTACCTAGAACCAGGGCAGGGAATGAAGGGATTTGGGTCATTGTAGATCGTTTGACCAAGAGTGCAAGATTCATTCATGTTCGATCAACTAGGACTGCATCGAAGTTGGCTGAGCTTTATGTTAAGTGGATAGTTCGATTACATGGTATTCCGAAGAGTATAGTGAGCGATCGAGACCCATTGTTCACTAGTGGATTTTGGAAGAGCTTCCAGGAAGTTTTGGGAACCGAGTTGTGTTTGAGTACAGCTTATCACCCTCAAACAGATGGTCAGACCGAGAGATTCAACCGAGTTTTGGAAGATCTCCTGAGAGCATGTGTTTTGGACTTCGGAGGATCCTAGGAAGATCACCTTCATTTGGTGGAATTTGCCTATAATAACAGTTACCAGACAAGTATTGGTATGGCACCGTGTGAAGCATTATATGGAAGACCGTGTAACTCTCTGACATGTTGGTTAGAAACTGGAGAAGAGCTGATGCTTGGGCCAGAGATGATTCGACAGACTACAGATTGTATAGAGATCATTCGGCGACGAATGAAGGTAGCCCAAGATCGTCAGAAAAGTTATGCAGATAAACGTCGTAAGGATTTGGAATTTGACGTAGGTGATATGGTCTTTGTGAAGATTTCTCCTCTGAAGAATGTTATTCGATTCGGGAAGAAAGGAAAGTTGACTCCAAGATTTGTTGGACCATTCCCGATCATCGAGCGAATTGGAAAGCTCGCTTATAGATTGGAGTTACCGGAAAATATGGCGGGTGTGCACAATGTTTTTCATGTATCTTATCTACGGAAGTATGTGCACGACTCGAATACGGTGGTTTCTGCTGATAGCTGGGAAGATTTAGAGGTTGATCCAGTTGTTACGAGACCTCGTAAGCCGCTTCGTGTTGTTGGAACCGACACGAAACAGCTTAGGAGGAAGATGATTACGTTGCTCAAGGTACAATGGAGTGATGATATTAACGACTGTACATGGGAGGAGGAAGAGAGGATGAAGGCAGCTCATCCAGAACTCTTCGAGGTATGGCCCTAAGGTGTCGTGACATCTCATGAATTTGTAGCTTGTTCTAGTCTTAGAATTCTGCATGCTAGGCTAGTAATTGGATGCATGGTTTGTTGATTGCTATGGATGGTAGGCATGCGGAATAACTTTGATTACTCTTGTTTGTTTGGAATTTCGAGGGCGAAATTCCTAATGGGGAGAGAATGTAACGACCCGTATTTTACGTGTCGTCATATCGTAAAATAGTTGCATTAAGTCGTTAGTATTGCTTTAAGTCGTTGATGTTGTTAAGTCGTTTAGAGTATGAGTCGACCAAAGTTTAAGTCGTTCAGAGTTGATTCGTATGGAGGCATGAGTTGTGACCGACTTAGCGGTGTTGAGCGACTCATGGTAGTGGCCGACTTAAGATAGACAGCGACTTAAGGAAGGTGGCCGAGTTAAGGAAGCTAGTGATAGTAGTTACGGCTTATAGGATTTGGAGCGACTTAAGGTGTTGACGAGTTAAGGTGTGGCCGACTTAAGGATGTAGGCGAGTTAGTGGGTTGGACCGACTCATAGGGTGACCGACCTAAGGAGGCTACGACTTACGGGTTAGCGAGTTAGAGAAGGTAGCGACCTAGTGGCTATGCCGTGTTATAGTTAGGCTGTGTGCTTAGTTAAGTCGTAACCGACTTATAAGGGGGGCATACGAGATAAGACTTAGGTCGGTTGGTAGTTGAGTCGGTTGGTAGTTGAATCGTCCAGATGACTTAGTGTTGAGTCGTTGGGTCGGTTTAGAGTTAGGTCGGCAGGGGACTAGGTCGTGTGACCCTGTGTAGTGTTAGGTCTCGTGCATGTTTTGGGTCGCGTATTGGCTTAGGTCGTTAAGTCGTGAGTCGGCAACTTAGTTAAGTCGCTAGGCCGTATTAGTTAGGTCGTTGAGTCGGCAGGGGCTTGAGTCGTGGGTCTTAGGTCGTGGACGACTTAGGGGATAGGTCGGCGGCGACCAAGGGGTGGCGACTCATGGGTTTTTCAGCCTATAAATAGAGGGGTTTGGCTCACTTTTTGGCACCGGATTTTGAAGCAACGAAGTGCTGCCATTTTGAGAGCTCGACTACAACACTTCTTCATCTTCTTTTCTCCTCTCTAATCTAGTGATTTCTTCCATCTAGATTGAAGATCAAATCGAAGATCCAAGAGCCAAAGTTGAAGATCTTCATCCAACAAAGAGAGATTTCATCGTTTGAAGCGAGATTTTGCCGGATCAAGCTTTGTTCTTTGATTTCCAGATCTGGAGATAGTTGATTTTGAGGTGTTTAGGTGGTTTGGTGAGTGGTAGTTATCTCTCACACGGGCCCAAAGGAGTATATTGGATCGGTGGCTTGTTTATGTGTTAATGAGAGTGATTTCGTGCATTTTTCTTAAGTCTACATGTAGATCTATTGTTCATGATGATTTGACACCTATTTTACTACATGATCACTTATGCAAGTTTATTCATCAAGTTGTAGAGATATTGTTCATGATTCATGCTTGTTAGATTGCATGTTAGATTTGGACAATTTATTTACGAAATTGCCATTATTGTTGTAATTGCTTGTTTAGATCTTGTTTGAATAATTGATTACTTGGATTAATGTTTGATTTGATTGATTAGTTGATTGATAACTTGATTCGGTCAAGTTGGATGATGATGATTCAAATGCTAAGTGGAAAGGCTCTTGAATGGTGAAAGCTGCTTGTGGCATATGAAGCGGATGTTGAATCTCATATGGATAGATTTGATGATGATGTTGAGATGGGACTTTACTATGATGCGATGAATCAAAGCATGATGTGAGAAAGCCTTGGTTTAATCCAGACGGGATCATCCCAAGCATGTTGATGACTCGATGATGCGATGCGAGTTGGTTGATAATGGTGGGCTCGAGAGGCGCTTGGGCTAGTATGAGAATAGTCGTCGAGGAGGATGACTAGGAGGCTTGGGTTTCATCGTTATTGAAGGTTCTACCATTCTCAAAGCAAGAGTACGTTGGAACGGGCTGCGACGACGTTCCAAGCACGGGCTGCGACGACGTGCTAGTACTTTGGATAGTTGCGAAAATTCCTAGGCACGGGCTGCGACGACGTGCGGAGTTATGTCTAGAACCGGGGTTACCATTAGACCTTGACGGATGAATAAAAGAATGAGATAGTCATTCAGTTAATGGTGAAACCGAGGCAATGTTAACAGTGATAGCCAGAGTCATGGATGTTTGATTGTACCATCATTCGGCCTCAAGAGCGGTGTTTTTTGGGTGCTTATCTGATCTTGGTTTAGGCCTTGGGGGTTTGTATTTGGAAAACATCGACCTTGACTCGAGTGATAACTACTTTACTTAAGTTGTCTTCTTTGCTATGCTTGTTTATGCTTAGTGGGTCTGGGGGCTATCACTGTAGAAAGAGGTGGAGTGGGATGGTTGGGTTCCTATTCCTTTTACCCTTTATACTCTTTTGGTATGTTTGATAGTTAATTTACTGCTCACTAAGACTGTTGTCTGACTCAAAGTTTTATGTTCAACTCTTATTGCCTTGGGCTGTTCATCCATGTTGGGATAGGCAGACTAGGTAGCAGGTGACAGGTGATGTTCTTTAGGATCTACGAAGTTGATGATGAAGACGAGCTGGAGGCTAGCATATTAGATTTCCTACTATATGTACTGGATGTTCCGTTGTTTGTTTGATACTCTGAGTGTTATGTAGTGAGGCTTGATGTATTGACTATTCAGATAATTGTATAAAACTATTTTGAGTTTATATGATTCTGTTCTATGGAGCTTCACTATGTATATTTTCTATTGTATTTTGTCCATGCGCTGTGAGTAATGCGATAGATTCCGCTGTTTTATTTTACCCTGACTATCGTCCATGGCTGCCTGGCACGCCTTTCAGCGCACTATTTCCTTGTTTTGGTGCAGGAGTCATGGGTGGTCGTCACACCAGTGACGGCTGAAAGCGGTCATAGCTGTAGAACTCACAAATACCTTCGTTTTGACTGGTTATGGCTCCCGTAACTCTAAACGAGCCAAGAGTTATGGCCCTCCGAAGAATCGATATCCACAGGGTGCAACATCTACGGTGCAAGGTGCAACATCCGTCCAAAATGACGAAACAGTGCCATACGACCTTTAGAAATGAGTGCATGGATTTGAAACTTTGCAGTACCATGGTGCACCACTCTCCAGCGATGGTAAATCATAGACCAGCCACGGGGATCCCGTTTTACAGAAAAAATCCACGTGACGAAAAAACGAAGGGTAAAAAACTTCATTGACCCGATTGAGGTTCGGATAGGATTTTTTGGGTATGAAACTAACCATTGACGGCTGAAAGCCGTCATAGCTGTAGAACTCACAGATACCTTCGTTTTGACTGGTTATGGCTCCCGTAACTCTAAACGGGCCAAGAGTTATGGCCCTCCGAATAATCGATATCCATAGGGTGCAACATCTATGGTGCAAGGTGCAACATCCGTCCAAAATGACGAAACCGTGCCGTACGACCTTTAGAAATGGGTTCATGGATTTGAAACGGTGCAGTACCATGGTGCACCACTCTCCAGCGATGGTAAATCATTGACCAGCCACGGGGATCCCGTTTTACAGAAAAAGTCCACGTGACGAAAAAACGAAGGGTAAAAAACTTCCATGACCCGATTGAGGTTCGGATAGGATTTTTTGGGTATGAAACTAACCAGTGACGGCTGAAAGCCGTCATAGCTGTAGAACTCACAGATACCTTCGTTTTGACTGGTTATGGCTCCCGTAACTATAAACGAGCCAAGAGTTATGGCCCTCCGAAGAATCGATATCCACAGGGTGCAACATCTACGGTGCAAGGTGCAACATCCGTCCAAAATGACGAAACAGTGCCGTACGACCTTTAGAAATGAGTGCATGGATTTGAAACATTGCAGTACCATGGTGCACCACTCTCCAGCGATGGTAAATCATAGACCTGCCACGGGGATCCCGTTTTACAGAAAAAATCCACGTAACGAAAAAACGAAGGGTAAAAAACTTCCTTGACCAGATTGAGGTTCGGATAGGATTTTTTTTGGTATGAAACTAACCAGTGACGGCTGAAAGCCGTCATAGCTGTAGAACTCACAGATACCTTCGTTTTGACTGGCTCCCGTAACTCTAAACGAGCCAAGAGTTATGGCCCTCCGATTAATCGATATCCATAGGGTGCAACATCTACGGTGCAAGGTGCAACATCCGTCCAAAATGACGAAACCGTGCCGTACGACCTTTAGAAATGGGTGCATGGATTTGAAACGTTGCAGTACCATGGTGCACCACTCTACAGCAATGCTAAATCATTGACCAGCCACGGGGATCCCGTTTTATCAGAAAAAATCCACGTGACGAAAAAACAAAGGGTAAAAAACATCCATGACCCGATTGAGGTTCGGATAGGATTTTTTGGGTATGAAACTAACCAGTGACGGCTGAAAGCGGTCATAGCTGTAGAACTCACAGATACCTTCGTTTTGACTGGTTATGGCTCCCGTAACTCTAAACGAGCCAAGAGTTATGGCCCTCCGAATAATAGATATCCATAAGGTGCAACATCTACGGTGCAAGGTGCAACATCCGTCCAAAATGACGAAACAGTGTCGTACGACCTTTAGAAATGGGTGCATGGATTTGAAACGGTGCAGTACCGTGGTGCACCACTCTCCAGCGATGGAAACTCGTAGACCAGCTACAGGGATCCCGTTTTACAGAAAAATTCCACGTGACGAAAAAACGAAGGGTAAAAAACTTCCTTGACCCGATTGAGGTTCGGATAGGATTTTTTGGGTATGAAACTAACCAGTGACGGCAGAAAGCCGTCATAGCTGTAGAACTCACAGATACCTTTGTTTTGACTGTTTATGGCTCCCGTAAATCTAAACGAGCCAAGTGTTATGGCCCTCCGAATAATCGATATCCATTGGGTGCAACATCTACGGTGCAAGGTGCAACATCCGTCCAAAATGACGAAACCGTGCCGTACGACCTTTAGAAATAGGTGTATGGATTTGAAACGGTGCAGTACCATGGTGCACCACTCTCCAGCGATGGTAAATCATTGACCAGCCACGGGGATCCCATTTTACAGAAAAAATCCACGTGAAGAAAAAACGAAAGGTAAAAAACTTCCATGACCCGATTGAGGTTCGGATAGGATTTTTTGGGTATGAAACTAACCAGTGACGGCCGAAAGCCGTCATAGCTATAAAACTCACAGATACCTTCGTTTTGACTGGTTAGGGCTCCCGTAATTCTAAACGAGCCAAGAGTTATGGCCCTCCGAATAATCGATATCCACAGGGTGCAACATCTACGGTGCAAGGTGCAACATCCGTCCAAAATGACGAAACAGTGTCGTACGACCTTTAGAAATGGGTGCATGGATTTGAAATGGTGCTGTACCGTGGTGAACTACTCTCCAGCGATGGTAACCCATAGACCAGCCACGGGGATCCCGTTTTACAGAAAAAATCCACGTGACGAAAAAACGAAGCGTAAAAAACTTCCTTGACCCGATTGAGGTTCGGATAGGATTTTTTGGGTATGAAACTAACCAGTGGCGGCTGAAAGCAGTCATAGCTATAGAACTCACAGATACCTTCGTTTTGACTGGTTATGGCTCCTATAGCTCTAAACGAGCCAAGAGTTATGGCCCTCCGAATAATCGATATCCATAGGGCGAAACATCTACGGTGCAAGGTGCAACATCCTTCCAAAATGACGAAACAGTGCCGTACGACCTTTAGAAATGGGTGCACGGATTTGAAACGGTGCAGCACCATGGTGCACCACTCTCTAGCGATGGTAACTCATAGACCAGCCATGGGGATCCCGTTTTACGGAAAAATTCCACGTGACGAAAAAACGAAGGGTAAAAAACTTCGTTGACCCGATTGAGGTTCGGATAGGATTTTTTGGGTATGAAACTAACCAGTGACGGCGGAAAGCCGTCATAGCTGTAGAATTCACAGGTACCTTCGTTTTGACTGGTTATGGCTCCCGTAACTCTAAACATGCCAACAGTTATGGCCCTCCGAATAATCGATATCCATAGGGTGCAACATCTACGGTGCAAGGTGCAACATCCGTCCAAAATGACGAAACCGTGCCGTACGTGTAACGACCCGTATTTTATGTGTCGATAAATCGTAGAATTTGCAGGTCGTTAGCGTTGTTTGTGTTGTTTCTAGCCTGAGTCGTTTAGAAGTTAACTCGAGTGAAGTGATGAGTCGTGACCGACTCATAAACATAGCCGAGTTAGGGCTTGAGTCGTAACCGACTCATGGGATGGACCGACCTAGTAGGAGTTAGCTTCATAAGATTGGTGACCGACTTAAGGATCTCCGGGTTAAGAGCTAGCGACTTAAGCCCTTTACCGACCTAAGGGATTAACAAGCTTGAGCGATAGGAGATAGGTCGTGGACGACTTATGGGGGTAACGACCTAACTTAGGTCGTTGAGCGACCTAAGGGGAGTATTGGCTCGGTTTGGTGTTAGGTCGTAAGGTAGTTGTTAGCTCGGTAGGGTTTGGGTCGGTAGGCCGTGTTTGTTAGGTCGTTGTCTCGGAGCTGTTGCGTAGGTCTTTGGGTCGGCGTAGAGTTAGGTCGGCATCCCTGTTACCATGATAGGATCTGACCGACCCATGGGATAAGTCGTGACCGACTTAGGGTTTAGGTCGTGTGAAGGATAGCTAGTGTTGCCGAGTTAAGGTATTGCCGGGTTAATGTTTGGACCGACTTAGTGTTGAGTCGTTGGTCGGTTGGGTCGTTAAGTCGGCTGTGTGTTAGGATGGCTATTCTGTTGAGTCGGTAAGGGTTAGGTCGGCACTTGTAGTTAGGTCGGTAGGTCGCTGTGTTAGGTCGGCAGAGGTTAGGTCGGCAAGAGTTGGGTCGGCGACGACCTAAGGGGGACGGCCGAGCTAAGGGTGGTTCCAGCCTATAAATAGAGGGGTTCGGCTCACTTTTTGGCACCGGTTTTTGAAGCGACGAAGTGCTGCCATTTTGAAGACTCGTCTACAACATTTCTTCATCTTCTTTTCTCCATTCCAATCTAGATCTAACATCCTTCCAAGATCGAAGATCGAGATCGAAGATTCAAGTACCAAAGTTGAAGATCTTCATCCGTTCGAGCTAGATTTCATCGATTTGAGCGAGATATTGCCGGATCAAACCTTGATCTCCGCTGTCCAGATCTGAAGCGTGTTGTTTTTGAAGTGTTTGGGTGATTTGGTGTGTGGTGGTTATCTCTCACGCGGACCCAAAGGAGTATATTGGATCGGTGGCTTGTTTATGTGTTTAAGATAGTGTTTTCTCGCATTTTCCTAAAGTCTGCATGTAGATCCATCACTTTTGAAGATGTTTACTTATGCAAGTTCATTTAATAAGTATTATAGATAAAACCCATGTTTTATATTTGATAGATCTATGCTAAAAACCTATGAATCATGCATGTTGGACTTTTGCTCGTTTATTTACGAAATTGCCATTATACTTGATATTACTTATTAGATCTTGTTTGAATGCTTGATTGTTTGTATTGATGATTGATTTGGATTGTTTCAAGTTAGCTAGAGGTTGATTTGGAACAAGATGGGTTGAGATGATTCAAAAGCTAAGTGGAAAGGCTCTTGAATGATGGAAGCTGCCTATAGCATATGTAGCGGATGCGAAAGCTCATATGGATGGATTCGATGATGATGGACTTTGCCATGATGCGAGAAGGCAAAGCATGAGATTGAGATGAGACTTTGTTGTGATGCGATGAAGCAAAGTTTGATGTTGAGATGGGACGGGTCACGATGACGTTCCAAGCACGGGCTGCGACGACGTGCAAAGTTATGTTGATAACTCGGTGATGCGATCCGGGTTGGTGATAATGGTTAGCTTGAGAGGCGCTTGAGCTAGTATGGAGGTAGTCGTCGAGGAGGATGACTAGAAGGCTGAGATCTCATCGTTGTTGAAGGTTCTAGCATGCTCAAAGCAAGAGTACGTTGGAACGGGCTGCGACGACGTTCCAGGCACGGGCTGCGACGACGTGCTAGTACTCTGGGTAGTTGCGAAAATTCCTAGGCACGGGCTGCGACGACGTGTGGAGTTATGGCTAGAATCGGGGTTACCATTAGCCCTTGACGGATGGTCATTCAACTAACGGTGGAATCATGGCAATGATAACAGTGATAGCCAGAGTCATGGATGTTTGGTCGTATTATCATTCGGCCTCAAGAGTGGTGTTTTCTGGGTGCTTATCTGATCTTGGTTTAGGCCTTGGGGGTTTGTATTTGGAAAGCATCACCCTTGACTCGAGTGATTATTGCTTTACTTTAATTATCTGCTATGTTATGTTTGCTTCTCCTTAGTGTGTGTCTGGGGGCTATCACTGTAAGAAGAGGTGGAGTGGGATGGTTTGGTTCCTATTCCTTTTATCCCTTATTCTCTTTTGGTATGTTTGATAGTTAATTTACTGCTCACTAAGACTTTGTCTGACTCAAGGTTTTATGTCTCCTCTTATTACCTTGGGCTGTTCATCCATGTTGGGATGGGCAGACTAGGTAGCAGGTGGCAGGTGCTGTGCTTAGAGTTCTCCGCTGATGATGACGAAGACGAGCAGGAGGCTATGCTTATTATTTCTTATATGTACTGGGTATCCGCTGCTGTGTTGATTGAGTGTTATGTAGTGAGGTCTTGATGTATGGATTTGTTGAGATGATTGTATAAAACTACTATGATGTTATATGATGACTTTCTGTATTGAGGCTTCACTATATATTTCTCTATTGTATTTTATCCATGCGCTGTGAGTTACGATAGAGATTCTGCGATTTTATTTTAACCTGACTATCGTCCATGGCTGCCTTGCACACCTTTCAGCGCACTATTTCCTTGATTTGGTGCGGGAGTCATGGGCGGTCGTCACATTTGGTATCAGAGCTTTGGTTAATCGATTTTAGCCAACGCTCGCTGACGTAACTACGTAAGAGAGACGTAATTGTATTTTGGTGGATGATTACTATATATAGTATAGTAGTTTAGATGGATTTGAACTCCTTATGCAGTTGTTTCTTAAGGTGTTCTAATCATTCTTTTTACAGATATTAAGAATGAGTCGAAGTGAGAGACAAGCTGCGAGGGATAGTCGAGCTGGTAGGGAAGCTGTTGATTATGGAACTATGTTTGAAGCTATGATGACTTCCATCATGAGGAGGGTACCAGCTTCAGGATCTTCTGTGGATGTGGGAGTTCAAGTCCAGGCTCCGAGGCCGGTGGATTTTGCCAAGCTTTGTAAGGATTATACTTCTCTCGGGGGAAAAGCTTTCTTGGGGACGGAGTCGACTATTGAGGTACAGAGATGGATCGATGCTTGCCGAAGGATTTTTGGTGATTTGGGAATTGATGATGCAACTAAGAGGAAGCTTGCATCGAGACAGCTTCAGGGAAGAGCTGCTGATTGGTGGAATTCTATCACCATAGATACACCAGAAGAAGAGATTACTTGGGAGCAATTCCAAGTTAGATTTGAAGCCAAGTTCATCTCTACGGCTCAGAAATCTGTTTTGTTCAAGAGGTTTGTAGAGCTCAAGCAAGGTGGGAGGCCTGTTCTTGAGTATATTTCTGAGTTCGAAGCTTTGTCTAAGTATGCCAGATCGTACATTGATTCTCTCTACCAGAAGAATGAAAAGTTTGTGACTGGTCTAGATGCTTATTTGGGAAGGCAGTTAGTGGATCATCTGGACGATCCGTTTGAGAAGCTTGTAGAGAAAGCCCTTAGGCACGAGAGTTTGTTCCCTAAAGAAAGTTCTGTTGTTGCTGTAACCAGGGAAGGATCTAAACCACAGCAGAGTGGCAACAAGAAGAGGAAGCAGCAGCAACAGAAGGGTAAGGATGGCCAGAAGAGGCCGAAAGGCGAAGTAACTTGCTATAATTGCCAGAAGAAGGGCCATCTCTCCAAGGATTGTAGGAATCCAAAGGCGCCGGCGAAGTGCCATAACTGTGATAAGCCAGGGCATTTCAGGAAGGACTGTCCAGAGCCGAGGAAAGATAGGCAGGTTGTGCAAGCTTATGCTTTAGAAGCTGTGCCGTCGTCTTCAAGAGTTCCTACTGCTGAAGAGAAGGGGAAGAGTGTGGTGGTTCAAGGTACTCTTTCCATTTGTGGTGTTCCAGTTAGAGTGTTGTTTGATACTGGAGCGTCGCATTCTTTTGTTTGTGATGATTTGGTAAGCCGGTTATGTTTGAAACCGGATATTGTTGATAGGCCATTGGTTGTGACTAATCCAGTTGGGGGTTCGTCATGTTTGAGTATGATATGCCGTGGTCTAGTTGTGTCGAGTCATGATTGCTCGTTTGTTTGTGATTGCTTTGTTCTGAACTTTGCGGGGTTCAGAATTATTTTGGGTATGGACTGGCTTAGGAAGTATGCGGCTAGGATTGATTGTGAGAGGCTGGAGGTGACAGTCGGGAATGTGGATGGGCGAAAGGTAGTGATACGATGTAAGCATGAGGAAGGCGTCTTCATGAGCTTCATGTATTCGCTGGTTGTTCCACGGGATGGACTGTCATCGGTGCCTATTGTGAATGGATTTGAGGATGTCTTTGACGAAGTCAAAGGGTTACCGCCGCATAGGGAGATCGAGTTTCGTATCGATCTAGTTGAGGGAGCCAGACCTGTTGTGATGCCTCTTAGGCGGATGGCACCGAGGGAGCAGCAAGAGCTGAAGGTGCAAGTTGATGACCTTTTGCGGAAAGGATTCATTCGGAGAAGTGTGTCCGAATGGGGTGCGCCCGTTGTGTTCGCAACCAAAGCGGATGGATCGTTGAGGTTGTGTGTGGATTATCGTGAGCTGAATAAGGTGACTAAGAAGAACAAGTATCCATTGCCGAGAATAGATGACTTGTTTGATCAGCTTCACGAGGCTAAGGTGTTTTCTCAGATGGATTTGGCAACGGGATTTCACCAGTTGAGAGTGGCGAAGGATAGTGTGCCGAAGACTGCTTTCAGGACACCATCCGGGTTTTATGAGTGGCTGGTAATGCCGTTTGGATTGACTAACGCACCAGCATATTTTGTGGATCTTA
Source organism: Allium cepa (assembly GCA_030765085.1). Lineage (NCBI taxonomy): Eukaryota > Viridiplantae > Streptophyta > Magnoliopsida > Asparagales > Amaryllidaceae > Allium > Allium cepa. Next base: position 25,308,968 of record CM060943.1, on the reverse strand, counting down.
TGAATAGAATGTTCAGAGATCAGTTGAATAAGTTCGTGCTTGTGTTCGTGGATGATATTTTGGTTTATTCCAGAACGGAGGAAGAACACAAGACGCACTTGAGGATTGTTTTGGAAATACTACGGAAACATCAGCTGAAGGCTAAGTTTTCGAAGTGTCACTTCTGGAAGAGTGAAGTGAGGTTCTTAGGCCATGTTATCTCTGGAAATGGAATAACGGTAGATCCCGCTAAGGTGGCAGCAATCCAGGATTGGGTTAGACCTAAGAATGCATCTGAAGTAAGAAGTTTTCTTGGACTAGCAGGATATTATCGTCGGTTTATCAAAGACTTTTCCAAGATAGTTGCACCGTTGACAGGATTGACGAAAAAGAACCAAGTGTTCAGATGGGATGATAAGTGTGAGCAAGCTTTCGTAATCCTGAAAGAGCGACTGACGAGTGCTCCTGTTTTGACTATTCCAAGTGGGAATGATGAGATGGTGGTTTACACCGATGCATGTGGCACTGGACTGGGAGCGTTGCTAATGCAGAAGGATAAAGTTGTTGCGTATGCAAGTAGACAACTGAAGCCGCATGAAAGGAATTATCCGACTCATGATTTGGAGTTAGCGGCGATTGTGTTTGCTTTGAAGATGTGGAGACACTACCTATTGGGAGTTAGATTCGAGTTGTTTACAGATCATAAGTCGTTGAAGTATCTGTTCTCCCAAAAGGATTTGAATCTTCGACAGCAACGGTGGCTAGAGTTCCTAGCATCTTATGATTTTGGTATAGCCTATACTCCAGGAAAAGGTAACGCAGTGGCTGATGCGTTAAGTCGAAGACATGCAGGTTTGGGAGCCATGTTTTCGGAGTGGAAGAGTCTCGAGTATTTGGCTGAGTTTGATTTCAGGCCTAGATGTGAATTGGAACCGGAGTTGTTGGCAAACTTATCGATATGGCCTACTCTTGTGGAAAGGATTGGCGAGAGCCAAAAGAGAGATGATAAGCTTGTCAAGATTATTCGTGATTTGGAATCCGGATTGTACTCAGAGAAGGATAAGGGATTCGAGGTCGATCGAGAGGGTTGGCTTCGAAAGCAAGGACGATTGGTTGTTCCCGATATAGATGGATTGAAAGATGAAGTTCTGAGGGAAAGTCATCACTCGAAGTTGACAATTCATCCAGGTGGAAATAAGATGTATCGGGATATGAAGAGAGTCTACTACTGGGAAGGTATGAAGAAAGATGTTGGAAATTTTATTTCCAAGTGTATGAACTGCCAGTTGGTGAAAGCTGAGCAGAAGAAGCCCAGTGGGTTACTTCAGCCATTAGAGGTTCCTACATGGAAGTGGGAGCAAGTGTCGATGGATTTTATCGATGGTCTACCTAGGACAAGAGCAGGGAATGAAGGGATTTCGGTCATAGTAGATCGTTTGACCAAGAGTGCAAGGTTCATTCCTGTTCGATCGACTAGGACTGCATCGAAGTTGGCTGAGTTGTATGTGAAGTCGATTGTTCGATTCCATGGTATTCCGAAGAGTATAGTGAGCGATCGAGATCCATTGTTCACTAGTAGATTTTGGAAGGGCTTCCAGGAAGTTTTGGGAACCGAGTTGTGTTTGAGTACAGCCTATCACCCTCAAACCGATGGTCAGGCTGAGAGAGTCAACCGGGTTTTGGAAGATCTTCTCAGAGCTTGTGTTTTGGACTTCGGAGGATCATGGGAAGATCACCTTCATTTGGTGGAGTTTGCTTATAATAACAGTTATCAGTCGAGTATTGGTATGGCACCATATGAGGCATTATATGGAAGACCGTGTAACTCTCCGACATGTTGGTTGGAAACTGGAGAAAAGCTGATACTTGGGCCAGAGATGATTCGACAGACTTCAGATTGTATAGAGATCATTCGGCAAAGAATGAAGGCAGCCCAAGATCGTCAGAAAAGTTATGCGGATAATCGTCGAAAGGATTTGGAATTCGACGTGGGTGATATGGTTTTTGTGAAGATTTCTCCATTGAAGAATGTTATTAGATTCGGGAAGAAAGGAAAGTTAACTCCGAGATTTGTTGGACCATTCCCGATTATTGAGCGAATTGGAAAGCTCGCTTATAGATTGGAGTTACCGGAAAAGATGGCGGGTGTGCACAATGTTTTTCATGTGTCTTATCTACGGAAGTATGTGCATGACCCTACTACGGTGGTTTCTACTGATAGCTGTGAAGACTTAGAAGTTGATCCAGTGGTTACGAGACCTCGTAAGCCGCTTCGTATTGTTGAAACCGATACGAAACAGCTTAGGAGGAAGACGATTACGTTGCTCAAGGTACAATGGAGTGATGATGTTAACGACTGTACGTGGGAGGAGGAAGAGAGGATGAAGGCAGCTCATCCCGGGCTCTTCGAGGTATGGCCCTAAAGTGTCGTGACATCTCATGAATTTGTAGCTTGTTCTAAGTCTTAGAGTTCTGCATGCTAGGCTAGAATTGGATGCATGGTTTGTTGATTGCTATGGATGGTAGGCATGCGGAATAATTGTGATTGCTGTTGTTTGCTTGGAATTTCGGGGGCGAAATTCCTAAGGGGGAGAGAATGTAACGACCCGTATTTTATGTGTCGATAAATCGTAGAATTTGCAGGTCGTTAGCGTTGTTTGTGTTGTTTCTAGCCTGAGTCGTTTAGAAGTTAACTCGAGTGAAGTGATGAGTCGTGACCGACTCATAAACATAGCCGAGTTAGGGCTTGAGTCGTAACCGACTCAATGGATGGACCGACCTAGTAGGAGTTAGCTTCATAAGATTGGTGACCGACTTAAGGATCTCTGGGTTAAGAGCTAGCGACTTAAGCCCTTTACCGACCTAAGGGATTAACAAGCTTGAGTGATAGGAGATAGGTCGTGGACGACTTATGGGGGTAACGACCTAACTTAGGTCGTTGAGCGACCTAAGGGGAGTATTGGCTCGGTTTGGTGTTAGGTCGTAAGGTAGTTGTTAGCTCGGTAGGGTTTGGGTCGGTAGGCCGTGTTTGTTAGGTCGTTGTCTCGGAGCTGTTGCGTAGGTCTTTGGGTCGGCGTAGAGTTAGGTCGGCATCCCTGTTACCATGATAGGATCTGACCGACCCATGGGATAAGTCGTGACCGACTTAGGGTTTAGGTCGTGCGAAGGATAGCTAGTGTTGCCGAGTTAAGGTATTGCCGGGTTAATGTTTGGACCGACTTAGTGTTGAGTCGTTGGTCGGTTGGGTCGTTAAGTCGGCTGTGTGTTAGGATGGCTATTCTGTTGAGTCGGTAAGGGTTAGGTCGGCACTTGTAGTTAGGTCGGTAGGTCGCTGTGTTAGGTCGGCAGAGGTTAGGTCGGCAAGAGTTGGGTCGGCGACGACCTAAGGGGGACGGCCGAGCTAAGGGTGGTTCCAGCCTATAAATAGAGGGGTTCGGCTCACTTTTTGGCACCGGTTTTTGAAGCGACGAAGTGCTGCCATTTTGAAGACTCGTCTACAACATTTCTTCATCTTCTTTTCTCCATTCCAATCTAGATCTAACATCCTTCCAAGATCGAAGATCGAGATCGAAGATTCAAGTACCAAAGTTGAAGATCTTCATCCGTTCGAGCTAGATTTCATCGATTTGAGCGAGATATTGCCGGATCAAACCTTGATCTCCGCTGTCCAGATCTGAAGCGTGTTGTTTTTGAAGTGTTTGGGTGATTTGGTGAGTGGTGGTTATCTCTCACGCGGACCCAAAGGAGTATATTGGATCGGTGGCTTGTTTATGTGTTTAAGATAGTGTTTTCTCGCATTTTCCTAAAGTCTGCATGTAGATCCATCACTTTTGAAGATGTTTACTTATGCAAGTTCATTTAATAAGTATTATAGATAAAACCCATGTTTTATATTTGATAGATCTATGCTAAAAACCTATGAATCATGCATGTTGGACTTTTGCTCGTTTATTTACGAAATTGCCATTATACTTGATATTACTTATTAGATCTTGTTTGAATGCTTGATTGTTTGTATTGATGATTGATTTGGATTGTTTCAAGTTAGCTAGAGGTTGATTTGGAACAAGATGGGTTGAGATGATTCAAAAGCTAAGTGGAAAGGCTCTTGAATGATGGAAGCTGCCTATAGCATATGTAGCAGATGCGAAAGCTCATATGGATGGATTCGATGATGATGGACTTTGCCATGATGCGAGAAGGCAAAGCATGAGATTGAGATGAGACTTTGTTGTGATGCGATGAAGCAAAGTTTGATGTTGAGATGGGACGGGTCACGATGACGTTCCAAGCACGGGCTGCGACGACGTGCAAAGTTATGTTGATAACTCGGTGATGCGATCCGGGTTGGTGATAATGGTTAGCTTGAGAGGCGCTTGAGCTAGTATGGAGGTAGTCGTCGAGGAGGATGACTAGAAGGCTGAGATCTCATCGTTGTTGAAGGTTCTAGCATGCTCAAAGCAAGAGTACGTTGGAACGGGCTGCGACGACGTTCCAGGCACGGGCTGCGACGACGTGCTAGTACTCTGGGTAGTTGCGAAAATTCCTAGGCACGGGCTGCGACGACGTGCGGAGTTATGGCTAGAACCGGGGTTACCATTAGCCCTTGACGGATGGTCATTCAACTAACGGTGGAATCATGGCAATGATAACAGTGATAGCCAGAGTCATGGATGTTTGGTCGTATTATCATTCGGCCTCAAGAGTGGTGTTTTCTGGGTGCTTATCTGATCTTAGTTTAGGCCTTGGGGGTTTGTATTTGGAAAGCATCACCCTTGACTCGAGTGATTATTGCTTTACTTTAATTATCTGCTATGTTATGTTTGCTTCTCCTTAGTGTGTGTCTGGGGGCTATCACTGTAAGAAGAGGTGGAGTGGGATGGTTTGGTTCCTATTCCTTTTATCCCTTATTCTCTTTTGGTATGTTTGATAGTTAATTTACTGCTCACTAAGACTTTGTCTGACTCAAGGTTTTATGTCTCCTCTTATTACCTTGGGCTGTTCATCCATGTTGGGATGGGCAGACTAGGTAGCAGGTGGCAGGTGCTGTGCTTAGAGTTCTCCGCTGATGATGACGAAGACGAGCAGGAGGCTATGCTTATTATTTCTTATATGTACTGGGTATCCGCTGCTGTGTTGATTGAGTGTTATGTAGTGAGGTCTTGATGTATGGATTTGTTGAGATGATTGTATAAAACTACTATGATGTTATATGATGACTTTCTGTATTGAGGCTTCACTATATATTTCTCTATTGTATTTTATCCATGCGCTGTGAGTTACGATAGAGATTCTGCGATTTTATTTTAACCTGACTATCGTCCATGGCTGCCTTGCACACCTTTCAGCGCACTATTTCCTTGATTTGGTGCGGGAGTCATGGGCGGTCGTCACAGTACGACCTTTAGAAATGGGTGCATGGATTTAAAACGGTGCAGTACCATGGTGCACCACTCTCCAGCGATGCTAAATCATTGACCAGCCACGGGGATCCCCTTTTACAGAAATAATCCACGTGACAAAAAAACGAAGGGTAAAAAACTTCCATGACCCGATTGAGGTTCGGATAGGATTTTTTGGGTATGAAACTAACCAGTGATGGCCGAAAGCCGTCATAGCTGTAGAACTCACAGATACCTTCGTTTTGACTAGATAGGGCTCCCGTAACTCTAAACGAGCGAAGAGTTATGGCCCTCCGAATAATCGATATCCACAGGGTGCAACATCTACGGTGCAAGGTGCAACATCTGTCCAAAATGAAGAAACAGTGTCGTACGACCTTTAGAAATGGGTGCGTGGAATTGAAATGGTGCAGTACCATGGTGAACCACTCTCCAGCGATGGTAACTCATAGACCAGCCAAGGGGATCCCGTTTTACAGAAAAATTCCACGTGACGAAAAAACGAAGGGTAAAAAACTTCCTTGACACGATTGAGGTTCGGATAGGATTTTTTGGGTATGAAACTAACCGGTGACGGCTGAAAGTAGTCATAGCCGTAGAACTCACAGATATCTTCGTTTTGACTGGTTATGGCTCTTGTAACTCTGAACGAGCCAAGAGTTATGGCCCTCCGAAGAATCGATATCCACAGGGTGCAACATCTACGGTGCAAGGTGCAACATCCGTCCAAAATGACGAAATAGTGCCGTACGACCTTTAGAAATGGGTGCATGGATTTGAAACGGTGCAGTACCATGGTACACCACTCTCCAGCGATGGTAAATCATTGACCAGCCACGGGGATCCCGTTTTACAGAAAAAATCCTCGTGACGAAAAAACGAAGGGTAAAAAGCTTCCATGACCCGATTGAGGTTCGGATAGGATTTTTTGGGTATGAAACTAACCAGTGACGGTTGAAAGCCGTCATAGCTGTAGAACTCACAGATACCTTCGTTTTGACTGGTTACGGCTCCCGTAACTCTAAAAGAGCCAAAAGTTATGGCCCTCCGAAAAATCGATATCCACAGGGTGCAACATCTACGGTGCAAGGTGCAACATCCGTCCAAAATGACGAAACAGTGCCGTATGACCTTTAGAAATGGGTGCATGGATTTGAAACGGTGCAGTACCATGATGAACCACTCTCCAGCGATGGTAACTCATAGACCAGCCATGGGGATCCCGTTTTACAGAAAAAATCCACGTGACGAAAAAACGAAGGGTAAAAAACTTCCTTGACCCGATTGAGGTTCGGATAGGATTTTTCGGGTACGAAACTAACCAGTGACGGCTGAAAGCTGTCATAGCTGTAGAACTCACAGATACCTTCGTTTTGACTGGTTATGGCTCCCGTAACTCTAAACGAGCCAAGAGTTATGGCCCTCCGAAGAATCGATATCCACATGGGGCAACATCTACGGTGCAAGGTGCAACATCCGTCCAAAATGACAAAACAGTGTCGTACGACCTTTAGAAATGAGTTCATGGATTTGAAACATTGCAGTACTATGGTGCTCCACTCTCCAGCGATGGTAAATCATAGACCAGCCACGGGGATCCCGTTTTACAGAAAAAATCCACGTGACGAAAAAACGAAGGGTAAAAAACTTCCTTGACCAGATTGAGGTTCGGATAGGATTTTTTGGCTATGAAACTAAGCAGTGACGGCTGAAAGCCGTCATAGCTATAGAACTCACAGATACCTTCGTTTTGACTGGTTATGGCTCCCGTAACTATAAACGAGCCAAGAGTTATGGACCTCCGAAGAATCGATATCCACAGGGTGCAACATCTACGGTGCAAGGTGCAACATCCATCCAAAATGACGAAACAGTGTCGTACGACCTTTAGAAATGAGTGCATGGATTTGAAACATTGCAGTACCATGGTGCACCACTCTCCAGCGATGGTAAATCATAGACCAGCCACGGGGATCCCGTTTTACAGGAAAAATCCACGTGACGAAAAAACGAAGGGTAAAAAACTTCCTTGACCAGATTGAGGTTCGGATAGGTTTTTTTGGGTATGAAACTAACCAGTGACGGCTAAAAGCCGTCATAGCTGTAGAACTCATAGATACCTTCGTTTTGACTGGTTATGGCTCCCGTAACTCTAAACGAGCCAAGAGTTATGGCCCTCCGATTAATCGATATCCATAGGGTGCAACATCTATGGTGCAAGGTGCAACATCCGTCCAAAATGACGAAACCGTGCCGTACGAACTTTAGAAATGGGTGCATGGATTTGAAACGGTGCAGTACCATGGTGCACCACTCTCTAGCGATGGTAAATCATTGACCAGCCATGGGGATCCCGTTTTACAGAAAAAATCCACGTGACGAAAAAACGAAGGGTAAAAAACTTCCTTGACCCGATTGAGGTTCGGATAGGATTTTTTGGGTATGAAACTAACCAGTGATGGCGGAAAGCCGTCATAGCTGTAGAACCCACAGATACCTTCGTTTTGACTGCTTATGGCTCCCGTAAATCTAAACGAACCAAGAGTTATGGCCCTCCGAATAATCGATATCTATAGGGTGCAACATCTACGGTGCAAGGTGCAACATCCATCCAAAATGATGAAACCGTGCCGTACGACCTTTAGAAATGGGTGCATGGATTTGAAATGGTGCAGTACCATGGTTCACCACTCTCTAACGATGCTAAATCATTCACTAGCCACGGGGATCCCGTTTTTACAGAAAAAATCCACGTGACGAAAAAACAAAGCGCAAAAAACTTCCACGACCCGATTGAGGTTCGGATAGGATTTTTTGGGTATGAAACTAACCAGTGACGGCTGAAAGCGGTCATAGCTGTAGAACTCACAGATACCTACGTTTTGACTGGTTATGGCTCCCGTAACTCTAAACGAGCCAAGAGTTATGGCCCTCCGAGTAATCGATATCCATAGGGTGCAACATCAACGGTGCAAGGTGCAACATCCGTCCAAAATGACAAAACAGTGCCGTACGACCTTTAGAAATGGGTGCACGGATTTGAAACGGTGCAGCACCATGGTGCACCACTCTCCAGAGATGGTAACTCATAGACCAGCCACGGGGATCCCGTTTTACAGAAAAATTCCACGTGACGAAAAAATGAAGGGTAAAAAACTTCCTTGACCCGATTGAGGTTCGGATAGGATTTTTGGGTATGAAACTAACCAGTGACGGCCGAAAGCCGTCATAGCTATAGAATTCACAGGTACCTTCGTTTTGACTGGCTATGGCTCCCGTAACTCTAAACAAGCCAAGAGTTGTGGCCCTCCGAATAATCGATATCCATAGGGTGCAACATCTACGGTGCAAGATGCAACATCCGTCCAAAATGACGAAACCGTGCCGTACGACCTTTAGAAATGGGTGCATGGATTTGAAACGGTGCAGTTCCATGGTGCACCACTCTCCAGCGATGGTAAATCATTGATCAGCCACGGGGATACCCTTTTACAGAAAAAATCCACGTGACAAAAAAACGAAGGGTAAAAAACTTCCATGACCCGATTGAGGTTCGGATAGGATTTTTTGGGTATGAAACTAACCAGTGACGGCTGAAAGCCGTCATAGCTGTAGAACTCATAGATTCCTTCGTTTTGACTGGTTATGGCTCCCGTAACTCTAAACGAACCAAGAGTTATGGCCCTCCGAATAATCGATATCCACAGGGTGCAACATCTACGGTGCAAGGTGCAACATCCGTCCAAAATGACGAAACAATGTCGTACGACCTTTAGAAATGAGTGCATGGATTTGAAACATTGCAGTACCATGGTGCACCAATCTCCGGCGATGGTAAATCATAGACCAGCCACGGGGATCCCGTTTTACAGAAAAAATCCACGTGACGAAAAAACGAAGGGTAAAAAAATTCGTTGACCAGATTGAGGTTCGGATAGGATTTTTTGGGTATGAAACTAACCAGTGACGGTTGAAAGCCGTCATAGCTGTAGAACTCACAGATACCTTCGTTTTGACTGGTTATGGCTCCCGTAACTATAAACGAGCCAAGAGTTATGGACCTCCGAAGAATCGATATCCACAGGGTGCAACATCTACGGTGCAAGGTGCAACATCCGTCCAAAATGACGAAACAGTGTCGTACGACCTTTAGAAATGAGTGCATGGATTTGAAACATTGCAGTACCATGGTGCACCACTCTCCAGCGATGGTAAATCATTGACCAGCCACGGGGATCCCGTTTTACAGGAAAAATCCACGTGACGAAAAAACGAAGGGTAAAAAACTTCCTTGACCAGATTGAGGTTCGGATAGGATTTTTTGGGTACGAAACTAACCAGTGACGGCTAAAAGCCGTCATAGCTGTAGAACTCATAGATACCTTCGTTTTGACTGGTTATGGCTCCCGTAACTCTAAACGAGCCAAGAGTTATGGCCCTCCGATTAATCGATATCCATAGGGTGCAACATCTACGGTGCAAGGTGCAACATCCGTCCAAAATGACGAAACCGTGCCGTACGACCTTTAGAAATGGGTGCATGGATTTGAAACGGTGCAGTACCATGGTGCACCACTCTCTAGCGATGGTAAATCATTGACCAGTCATGGGGATCCCGTTTTACAGAAAAAATCCACGTGACGAAAAAACGAAGGGTAAAAAACTTCCTTGACGCGATTGAGGTTCGGATAGGATATTTTGGGTATGAAACTAACCAGTGACGGCGGAAAGCCGTCATAGCTGTAGAACCCACAGGTACCTTCGTTTTGACTGCTTATGGCTCCCGTAAATCTAAACGAACCAAGAGTTATGGCCCTCCGAATAATCGATATCTATAGGGTGCAACATCTACGGTGCAAGGTGCAACATCCATCCAAAATGATGAAACCGTGCCGTACGACCTTTAGAAATGGGTGCATGGATTTGAAATGGTGCAGTACCATGGTGCACCACTCTCTAACGATGCTAAATCATTCACCAGCCACGGGGATCCCGTTTTTACTGAAAAAATCTACGTGACGAAAAAACAAAGGGCAAAAAACTTCCACGACCCGATTGAGGTTCGGATAGGATTTTTTGGGTATGAAACTAACCAGTGACGGCTGAAAGCGGTCATAGCTGTAGAACTCACAGATACCTACGTTTTGACTGGTTATGGCTCCCGTAACTCTAAACGAGCCAAGAGTTATGGCCCTCCGAGTAATCGATATCCATAGGGTGCAACATCAACGGTGCAAGGTGCAACATCCGTCCAAAATGACAAAACAGTGCCGTACGACCTTTAGAAATGGGTGCACGGATTTGAAACGGTGCAGCACCATGGTGCACCACTCTCTAGAGATGGTAACTCATAGACCAGCCACGGGGATCCCGTTTTACAGAAAAATTCCACGTGACGAAAAAATGAAGGGTAAAAAACTTCCTTGACCCGATTGAGGTTCGGATAGGATTTTTGGGTATGAAACTAACCAGTGACGGCCGAAAGCCGTCATAGCTGTAGAATTCACAGGTACCTTCGTTTTGACTGGCTATGGCTCCCGTAACTCTAAACAAGCCAAGAGTTGTGGCCCTCCGAATAATCGATATCCATAGGGTGCAACATCTACGGTGCAAGATGCAACATCCGTCCAAAATGACGAAACCGTGCCGTACGACCTTTAGAAATGGGTGCATGGATTTGAAACGGTGCAGTTCCATGGTGCACCACTCTCCAGCGATGGTAAATCATTGATCAGCCACGGGGATACCCTTTTACAGAAAAAATCCACGTGACAAAAAAAACGAAGGGTAAAAAACTTCCATGACCCGATTGAGGTTCGGATAGGATTTTTTGGGTATGAAACTAACCAGTGACGGCTGAAAGCCGTCATAGCTGTAGAACTCATATATTCCTTCGTTTTGACTGGTTATGGCTCCCGTAACTCTAAACGAACCAAGAGTTATGGCCCTCCGAATAATCGATATCCACAGGGTGCAACATCTACGGTGCAAGGTGCAACATCCGTCCAAAATGACGAAACAGTGTCGTACGACCTTTAGAAATGAGTGCATGGATTTGAAACATTGCAGTACCATGGTGCACCACTCTCCAGCGATGGTAAATCGTAGACCAGCCACCGGGATCCCGTTTTACAGAAAAAATCCACGTGACAAAAAAACGAAGGGTAAAAAACTTCCTTGACCAGATTGAGGTTCGGATAGGATTTTTTGGGTATGAAACTAACCAGTGACGGCTAAAAGCCGTCATAGCTGTAGAACTCACAGATACCTTCGTTTTGACTGGTTATGGCTCCCGTAACTCTAAACGAGCCAAGAGTTATGTCCCTCCGATTAATCGATATCCATAGGGTGCAACATCTATGGTGCAAGGTGCAACATCCGTCCAAAATGACGAAACCATGCCGTACGACCTTTAGAAATGGGTGCATGGATTTGAAACGCTGCAGTACCATGGTGCACCACCCTCCAGCGATGGTAAATCATTGACCAGCCACGGGGATCCCGTTTTACAGAAAAAATCCACGTGACGAAAAAACGAAGGGTAAAAAACTTCCTTGACCCGATTGAGGTTCGGATAGGATTTTTTGGGTATGAAACTAACCAGCGACGGCTGAAAGCCGTCATAGCTGTAGAACTCACAGATACCTTCGTTTTGACTGGTTATGGCTCCCGTAAATCTAAACGAGCTAAGAGTTATGGCCCTCCGAATAATCGATATCCATAGGGTGCAACATCTACGGTGCAAGGTGCAACATCCGTCCAAAATGATGAAACCGTGCCGTACTACCTTTAGAAATGGGTGCATGGATTTGAAATGGTGCAGTACCATGGTGCACCACTCTCCAGCAATGCTAAATCATTGACCAGCCACGGGGATCCCGTTTTTACAAAAAAAATCCATGTGACGAAAAAACAAAAGGTAAAAAACTTCCATGACCCGATTGAGGTTCGGATAGGATTTTTTGGGTATGAAACTAACCAGTGACAGCTAAAAGCGGTCATAGCTGTAGAACTCACAGATACCTTCGTTTTGACTGGTTATGGCTCCCGTAACTATAAACGAGCCAAGAGTTATGGACCTCCGAAGAATCGATATCCACAGGGTGCAACATCTACGGTGCAAGGTGCAACATCCATCCAAAATGACGAAACAGTGTCGTACGACCTTTAGAAATGAGTGCATGGATTTGAAACATTGCAGTACCATGGTGCACCACTCTCCAGCGATGGTAAATCATAGACCAGCCACGGGGATCCCGTTTTACAGGAAAAATCCACGTGACGAAAAAACGAAGGGTAAAAAACTTCCTTGACCAGATTGAGGTTCGGATAGGATTTTTTGGGTATGAAACTAACCAGTGACGGCTAAAAGCCGTCATAGCTGTAGAACTCAAAGATACCTTCGTTTTGACTAGTTATGGCTCCCGTAACTCTAAACGAGCCAAGAGTTATGGCCCTCCGATTAATCGATATCCATAGGGTGCAACATCTACGGTGCAAGGTGCAACATCCGTCCAAAATGACGAAACCGTGCCGTACGACCTTTAGAAATGGGTGCATGGATTTGAAACGGTGCAGTACCATGGTGCACCACTCTCCAGCGATGGTAAATCATTGACCAGCCATGGGGATCCCGTTTTACAGAAAAAATCCACGTGACGAAAAAACGAAGGGTAAAAAACTTCCTTGACCCGATTGAGGTTCGGATAGGATTTTTTGGGTATGAAACTAACCAGTGACGGTTAAAAGCGGTCATAACTGTAGAACTCACAGATTCCTTTGTTTTGACTGGTTATGGCTCCCGTAACTCTAAACGAGCCAAGAGTTATGGCCCTTCGAATAATCGATATCCACAGGGTGCAACATCTACGGTGCAAGGTGCAACATCCGTCCAAAATGACGAAACAGTGTCGTACGACCTTTAGAAATGGGTGCATGGATTTGAAATGGTGCAGTACCATGGTGAACCACTATCCAGCGATGGTAACTCATAGACCAGCCACGGGGATCCCGTTTTACAGAAAAAATCCACGTGACGAAAAAACGAAGGGTAAAAAACTTCCTTGACCCGATTGAGGTTCGGATAGGATTTTTTGGGTATGAAACTAACCAGTGACGGCTGAAAGCTGTCATAGCTGTAGAACTCACAGATACCTTCGTTTTGACTGGTTATGGCTCCCGTAACTCTAAACAAGCCAAGAGTTATGGCCCTCCGAAGAATCGATATCCACAGGGTGCAACATCTACGGTGCAAGGTGCAACATCCGTCCAAAATGACGAAACAGTGTCGTACGACCTTTAGAAATGGGTGCATGGATTTGAAACGGTGCAGTACCATGGTGCACCACTCTCCAGCGATGGTAAATCATTGACCAGCCACGGGGATCCCGTTTTACAGAAAAAATCCACGTGACGAAAAAACGAAGGGTAAAAATCTTCCATGACCCGATTGAGGTTCGGATAGGATTTTTTGGGTATGAAACTAACCAGTGACGGTTGAAAGCCGTCATAGCTGTAGAACTCACAAATACCTTCATTTTGACTGGTTATGGCTCCCGTAACTCTAAAAGAGCCAAGAGTTATGGCCCTCCGAAAAATCGATATCCATAGGGTGCAACAATTACGGTGCAAGGTGCAACATCCGTCCAAAATGACGAAACAGTGCCGTACGACCTTTAGAAATGGGTGCATGGATTTGAAACGGTGCAGTACCATGGTGAACTACTCTCCAGCGATGGTAACTCATAGACCTGCCACGGGGATCCCGTTTTACAGAAAAAATCCACGTGACGAAAAAACGAAGGGTAAAAAACTTCCTTGACCCGATTGAGGTTCGGATAGGATTTTTTGGGTACGAAACTAACCAGTGACGGCTGAAAGCGGTCATAGCTGTAGAACTCACAGATACCTTCGTTTTGACTGGTTATGGCTCCCGTAACTCTAAATGAGCCAAGAGTTATGGCCCTCCGAAGAATCGATATCCACAGGGTGCAACATCTACGGTGCAAGGTGCAACATCCGTCCAAAATGACGAAACAGTGCCGTACGACCTTTAGAAATGAGTTCATGGATTTGAAACATTGCAGTACTATGATGCACCACTCTCCAGCGATGGTAAATCATAGACCAGCCACGGGATCCCGTTTTACAGAAAAAATCCAAGTGACGAAAAAACGAAGGGTAAAAAACTTCCTTGACCAGATTGAGGTTCGGATAGGATTTTTTTTGTATGAAACTAACCAGTGACGGCTGAAAGCCGTCATAGCTGTAGAACTCACAGATACCTTCATTTTTACTGGTTATGGCTCCTGTAACTATAAACGAGCCAAGAGTTGTTGGGCGAATTCTCACCCAGAAGATCTCGAGACCGAGAAGTCACAGTTTTACCCGGGCTCGCAACCTCCACTTCATTCGATAGCCAAGAAGCTCAATGCTAACATAGAAGTCCATCCAACATTCTCCACGAAGAAGCACATTCGGCCCCAAGCCTCCATTCGGCCCCATCATTCGGCATCACCTCATTCGGCTATGTCCATTCGGCAAGGCACAACCATCACCTTATTCGGCATCACCTCATTCGGCTATGTCCATTCGGCAAGGCACAGCCATCACCTCCACCGGACCAGCCTCTCCAATATACTACCGAATGAGGTTGATACCGGACCAATCACCACCTCTTCAACTCCAACACCGAACCACCTCTACAACCGAACCACCATGACCAAAGTAACTCCAAGCACGGCCGAATGGAGCCTCACCGAACCAGGTGATTGCCAGTCCAGATTGTCTCGGCTCGGGCCCGCCAGCAGCTATATACTTCCAAGGCCTCTGCCCCCTACCTCATTCTATAAATAGAGGGGCAGGGGTACAACAATGGCAGACAAGTTTGAGAGCTCAAGCAAGGAAGGAACTTTCAAACTACTTTCATACACTTGTATACAAAGCATTGTACTTGTAATCTGGAAGAAGAAAGATAATAACATATAAAGTGGACGTAGGCACATTCTGGCCGAACCACTATAAATCTGCGTGTCTTTTACATTTCAGCCCTTACTTTTCTCATATTTACATACTCATCTAAAATCATTGAAAATCACACATACTCAACCAAAATAATACGACTTGGAGGTGTTTGTCCATTTTTTGTGCAAACATTTTTGGTGCTTTCACTGAGAACTGAACTCAAGGCTTCATCTTCTCCCACTCAACCTTCTTCCTAACAACATCACTCGTTGCTTAGAAATCATGCCTTCCAAACAGAGAAGGGATGTTAACAAAGGAAAGAACATCGCAACTAGCAGCCTTCCAGATCCAGCAATCACAGATCAGCCCACTTCAACAGCAGTACCAGATGAAAATCAGGAAAATCCAACTGGTCCCGCAGCGGAACAACCAATCACTAGGGCAGATCTGGACAGGGTTGTGGCTGAAGTAACTAACCGCTTCACATCCCAACAAGAAACTTTGGTGGACCAACTCATGACACGCTTAAGGGACGCTGAAGAGTCCAACCGCAACACTGAATCATGGGGTGAATCCCAATCCGGAGGATCCCGGAGGCAACAAAGGTCTTCACTCTTCGAACAAGCTATCAACAGGAAAAACGATGATAGGGGCCGCGCCCGGACTCAGCCCGAATTCCGACTCGAGGAAGCCCTTGGAACCGAACCTAGCGGGGGAGGCACCAGGCGAGGGTCGGATGTAGCTGAGCCAGTCATGCCACCTAATCATAGAAACCCCGCTGAACGGAGCCGAGCTAGAACCCAGCCCGAAGTTGACCCCATGGATGTGCTCGAAACAGAACCCCACAGGGGAAGATCAAGGCGGGGGGCAACTGTAGCTGGTCCTAGCGTGCATCCAAGCAGCCAAAGACAACCACTGGATAATGCTAGAGGTGATAGACTGTACCATCCCTACAGGTCATCTGGGCGAGATAGATCCCGCAGGGAAGAACCGAGCTCATTTTTGTCCGCTCCAAGTTCTGACGAGCGGATGGCACGATTATTCAAAGAATGTGTCCAACGGGAGCAAAGGGACCGGGGAATAGGCGCTAGGGTCACCAGTCCCTTTACCCGAAATATCGAAACTGCCATCACTCCCCGGGAATGGAAAATGCCAACCATGGAACCTTACAAAGGAACTTCCGACCCCATCGTACACCTGCAGAGATACACCCAGCATATGCTCATGAGTGGAGCAACAGAAGGAGTATTATGTAAATGCTTTCCGCTATTCCTATCAGATCTAGCTACCTCCTGGTTCTGCCATCTACCCCAAGGATCCATCAACTCATGGGAGATGTTAAAAGAAAGGTTTATTAGCCAGTTCCGCATCCATGTGGAACAACCCAGGGATGCTTATTCTCTATCCAATGTCAAACAGAAAACCGGAGAGACGCTACAACAATATCTAACACGGTTCAACGCCGCAGCGGCAGCAGTTCAAGATGCCGATGAAAAACTCACTCTAATGGCCCTCTGTAGTGGTGTGCATCCAGACACCAAGTTTGCCAGAAGATTAACTAAGGAAAAACCAGTTACCTTGCCTGATTTCTTCCATGAAGCTGGAAAGTATATGAGACTTGAAGACGCTGCTACGGAGAGGCAGCCAGGGCAACAAGGCAAGATAATTCAGGACAAGGTTCCCACTGCAGCTAAGGACGCTCGAAGAAATGAATCTAGAGACAATGCTGGGGGCAGAAAGGGTGAGAAGCGCCAATATCGACCAGGGCCAAGATTTGACTCCTACACTCCTTTGAATGAAACAATCGAAAACATCTACCTAGCCACTCAGGGCGAACTCGGATACAAGCGCCCCCCGCACAAGAAAGAATCAGATAACGCACTCAAGTCCGGAAAGTTCTGTCGCTTCCACGAATCCCACGGACATGACACCAATGAATGCCACCATCTTCGGGACTTGATCGAAGAACACATTAGAAGAAGAAGACTGGAACGTTATGTGAAAAGTCAGAACAGGACTCCAACTCCTGCCAATGAGAACTCAAAGCAACCCCTCCCAGAAGTAGGCGGAGGGAGTCGCAACAATCACAACACCAGTGGCTCTAGTCAAGAGAAGATAGTAGTCCTTACCATCTCAGGAGGACCACACATTGCCGACAGAAGTTGGGCAGAGATGGAAAGGTACGGCAAGTCGCTTAGAAATGCCGAAGGATACGTTAACTCCGTCACAGAAGAACGCCAACCGAAACGAAAAGAGAGCGACGACATCATATTCAGTAGACGCGATTTGGAAGGAAGACAGTACCCACATATGGATCCTATGGTCATCTCTGCCTGGTTCGGCCCTGCTAAAGTTTTTCGGATTCTAATAGACACGGGAAGCTCCGTAAACATCTTGTTCAAACATGCTTTCGACAAAATGAAGTTATCAATGAAGGATGTGTCTCCCTGCGACAAACCACTGCACGGTTTCACTGGAGATGCAAAAATGCCCCTCGGGCAACTTGACCTCTTCGTCGAAATAGGAAGTCATCCCCGCTCCGTGGTGCGAAAACAAACGTTCGTGCTAATAGAGAACCACTCGGCTTACAACGCCTTCTTGGGGAGACCAGCCTTGTCTGACTTCCAAATTGTCCTAGCCCCCTGGTGCCTGAAGCTGAAATTCCCGACAGACAACGGAATAGGAGAAGTAGAAGGAGATCAAGACGCTGCCCGAGACTGCTATGTAACTGAGCTTCGCAACAACCGCAGAAAGAATAAAGGAAAAGATGCAGAGACTACTCTCTGCATGAAAAGCTTGGAGGCATAGCAACTAAAGAAAGCCCCTCCTCTTCGATACACAAGCGATCCCTTCAATGAACTAGACCCCCGGGATAAAGAGGAGGAGGCTACCGCCGAGCCTGCAGAGGCTATGGAATTCGTATCTGTAGATAAGCACGATTCAAGTAAACTATTAAAAATCGGATCTCAGCTGAAAACGGAATTAAAGGGTCGACTCATTGACTTTCTCCGCCACAACTTAGATGTATTTGCGTGGACCCACGCCGATATGACAGGAATCTCTCCAGACGTAGCGTGCCACATGTTGAACATCGATCCCACCAAGGTACCAGTAAAGCAGAAAAAGAGGAGCATGGGGGCAGAGCGATCAGCAGCCCTTGATGAGGAAGTAAAAAATCTACTTGCTAATGACTTCATACGGGAAGCCATCTACCCAGAATGGATCGCTAACCCAGTGCTAGTAAAAAAGGCCAATGGAAAGTGGCGAACATGTATTGACTTCTCCAATCTGAATGACGCTTGCCCGAAAGACTGCTTCCCACTTCCCCGAATTGACCAACTCGTGGACAGCACAGCTGGGCACGAACTCCTATCTTTTATGGATGCCTACTCCGGATATAACCAAATCCCCATGCACGCTCCCGATCAGGACCACACTAGCTTCATCACCGACCGCGGATTATATTGTTACAAAGTCATGCCTTTTGGACTCAAAAATGCTGGAGCTACCTATCAACGCCTCGTCAACAAAATGTTCGCAGAACTGATAGGACGTACTATGGAAGTATATGTGGATGACATGTTGGTGAAGTCCAGGAAAGCCAACGACCATGTAAGCCATCTGGACGATATGTTTCGGGTACTTCGCCGATATGGAATGAAGCTGAATCCTCTAAAATGCTCCTTCGGAGTATCATCGGGAAAATTCTTAGGATTCATCGTCCACGCCAGAGGAATCGAAGCAAACCCTGAACAAATCCGAGCTTTAAAAGAAATAAGGATACCTTCCACTCGGAAAGAAATGCAGAGCCTAAACGGAAAGGTGGCCGCCCTAAGCAGATTCATTTCCAAGGCAACTGACAAGTGTGTCCCTTTCTTCGAAGCACTCAAGAAAGACAAAGGGAGGTTCGAGTGGACCGACGAATGCTTAAAAGCCTTCCTCAACCTAATCGAACACCTTCAGAGACCACCAGTACTCTCAACTCCAAATGAAGGTGAAGTGTTATACCTATACCTCGCTGTATCATCTCATGCTCTAAGCGCCGCCTTGGTAAGAGAAGAAGACCGCACACAACGTCCGGTTTACTTTGTAAGCAAGAGATTTACGGGGGCAGAAGCCAGATATCCTAAACTTGAGAAGTTAGCATATTGTTTATTGATCGCGTCACGGAAACTGCGACACTACTTCCAGTCTCACTCCATCAGGGTTCTAACCGATCAACCACTAAGACAAGTGCTCCATCGTCCTGACACTTCTGGGCGACTCCTCAAATGGTGCATCGAACTAAGTCAGTATGATATCACCTACCATCCCCGCACCGCTATCAAAGGACAAGCCATGGCTGATCTCATTGCCGAATTCACTACCAACGAAGGCAAGGAACAATCCGAAGTAGCAAAAAACATCAAGTGGAACCTCTTTGTAGACGGAGCATCGAACGAACAAGGCTCGGGGGCAGGTATTGTGATCATCACCCCCAGGGGAAGAAAGTTGTACTATGCATTGAGATTGGAGTTCACGGCCACTAACAACGATGCTGAATATGAAGCAGTAATAGCGGGATTGGAACTGGCCCTAGAAATTGGAATCAATTCCTTATGTATTCATAGTGATTCTCAGCTTATCGTAAACCAGGTACTAGGAGAATTCCAGACTCGAGGAGAACGACTCACAGCATACCTAAAGAAAACCAAACTGCTGCTCGATCAATTGGACCATTATCTAATCAAACACATTCCTCGAGAAGAAAACCAAGAGGCAGATGAACTTGCAAAGCAAGCTAGCATGAAGGACAGCACCATTCCCGGAGCACCAGCAATCTCAAGGCAGCTAGCCCCAAGTTTCGAACAAGTAAATCTGATAACTGCAATCGAAGAAGGAACCTGGATGACTCCTATCCGGAAATATTTGCAAGATGGCATACTACCCGACAGGCGTGACGAAGCCAAGAAGATCTTGAGAAAAGTTCCCCACTACACAATACAAGAAGGCATCCTCTACCGGCGTGGCTTCTCTAGCCCCTTATTAAGATGCGTCGCCGGAAGGGAAGCCAAGGAGATATTAACAAACATCCATCAGGGAGGATGCGGAGATCACACTGGAGGACAGACTTTGGCAAGAAAGATACTCCGATATGGATATTACTGGCCCACACTAAACAAAGATACCCTAGACTTCGTTAAGAAATGCGACAGATGTCAGAAGTTCGCCAAGATCCCTCGACTGCCCACAAACGAAATTACTCAAATGACCAGCCCTTGGCCCTTTGCTGTATGGGGAATTGACTTAATTGGCGAACTGCCAACGGGCCGAGGCGGAGCCAAATATGCTATAGTGGCAGTCGATTATTTCACCAAATGGGTGGAAGCGGAACCTTTAAACAAAATATCTTCAGCAAAAATTATTAACTTCTTGATCAAAAACATTCTGTGCAGGTATGGAGTCCCCCTCAAGATCGTATCAGACAACGGACTCCAATTTGACAGCGAAGAATTTGCCGACTGGTGCCAAGAGCATGGAATTCATAAAAGCTTCTCATCAGTAGCTTACCCTCAGGCAAACGGACAAGTTGAAGCTGTCAACAAAATTCTCAAAACCCTAATCAAGAAGAAACTTGAAAAGTCAAAAGGCGCTTGGGTGGACGAACTTCCTACGGCACTATGGGCATACCGCACATCTTTCAGAACATCAACGGGACATACTCCTTTCTCTTTGGCATATGGATCGGAGGCAATGCTCCCAGTTGAGACTATTGTGCCTTCCCACCGTAGGATCCACTACAACCCAGAAGAAAACGAAGAACTCCTCCTCATGTCTTTGGATCTGATTGAGGAAAGGAGAAACGATGCAGCACTCAAAGCAGCAGCTCACAAACAAAAAGTGGCAGCACTATACAATTCCAAAGTCAAGCATCGCAGCTTACAAGAAGGAGATCTTGTCCTCAGGCGAATCTTTCCGCGCCCCGGGGCACTGGACCCCATCTGGGACGGACCATATGTAATTCACAAAGATCTCCACAACGGAGCTTACATTTTGTCAACAGTGGACGGAGAGGTGTTCCAGAGGGCATGGAACATCCGACACCTCCGTCGATACTTTTCTTAACTTGTACTGCCCATATGAAGTGAATTAACAAAGAGAACCAGTGGACGTAGGCATTTTCGTGCCGAACCACTTTAAAAAATCTTGTCTCTTTTTAACTTGTTCCTTTATGTCTTGGCTACTTGTTAAGTTTTATCCCTTTCTGTTGAACAAAATCCTATGGCATCTCCACTCAAGACGCACCGCGGCCTCATCTAGACTAGGCCTAACAGGTACGCCACGATTCTATGCACTCGCCAATGAGACTCTTTTGCTCCAGCATCCCTCTGCTGCGGGTTAACTCATTGCGCGCCTGCCCTCAAAGCCAACTGTAATGAGCCGATTATAAGTCATCATAAAGGCCGACTATAGCCGATGGCAGCTCATTACGGCGTTCGGCTCGTCGGTAACCGTGAACCTACTTTAAGCCCCAACATAAGGTGTGGCCAGCCAGGGGTAGTTCACGGCCAACGGCACCCACGCTAGCCGGCCACGGTAAATCGAATAATACCCACGATTACGGACCATAACGGTTCGGGTAGTTACCGTGCGCGATCTCGGCTCCGATGTGTCTTAAGTGCGGCTGTGGTAAAAAAGAAAACTCCCCGCGGAGGCGTAAGATGGGTGACAAATGTCTCCAAGACCCACAGCTAGGGAAAGTGACTACAAAACCCGTTTGCCACGAACTTAAGCACATCGACGGCCTTCCGTGACTGGAAGTTTTACTTTTACTATATTTCCATTTCATTTAAATATTTTTCTCCTCTCCTGTATGACAAACTCTAAAGTACAGGAAACCAAATAGGAAGCATTCACTCATGAGGCTCTAAGCCTGCATGCTGGGTAGCAGGGCGCTCTGCTATACCCGTGAACAGTTACACAAGACACTCAAAGCTACCGCCTGCGAATAAAACATAAAGGGCGGTACTCTCTTCTCTTGTACATAAATGCGTAACTATAACTTATTCATACACTGACATTGCAAAACGTGAAATTATATTTCAAGCAAAAACTTAACATCAAACACAAGTGGAATCACAGGCATATACATAATTATACTTCTCACACAGCACATAAAGATAGCAACAACATTTGAACATGACAAAATCAACTTATATTATAAGATCACACGAAGTTATTCTTTGCAAATAATTTTATTACAGTTGCATATCAAAGACTAACATGAACAGTGATAAAAAAGAAACAAAAAGATGGCAGATGCATCCACACTCCATCACCAACTCCCCCAGCCTACTTAGCCGCAGGATCGGAACCCCCAGCATGTGGATCTGAAGTCCCACCTGTCCAGATCAGAAGAGGAATTCATTAAACGAACGATCAAGTTATGAAAACACGAAAAGAAAAGAAAGGGAAAAGAATAACTCACCAGCATCCGCCGCTTGATCCTCATCATCCAACTGCACGCCCGCTTCCTCTGCAGCGAGTAGCCGCATCCCCTCCTTCACCGCCGCTTGCTCCTCCTTTGAGAACTGAGCAGTAACCGCACTCAAGTTGAAAGCCTCTCCGCCTTCCTTACCCGCATTCACCCTGGCCTCCTCTAAAGCCTGGAGATACACCTTGGCCATGACCCGAGGGTAATCGTCCATCCAAGACAAGCCGCCCTCCTTCCAAGTGTGGAAGTACATATCCTGCAACATCTCATCCATCATCCCCTCGTTTTCCTCAAACTCCCTCACCCGGGCCTCGGAAGCTTGCAACTTGGTGATGGCGACGTCCCTCTCTGATTGGTATCTCAAGCAGTCAGCCTGGAGTGACCTCCTCATTTCCTCTTCCTTCAACTTGAGGGACCTCCTCATCTCCTCCATCTCCTCCTTCAACTCGGCCTGAGCCATCTCCGCAGCCTCGAGCCTCCCTGACAACTCCTCTACCCGCTCGAGATCCGCATTTCGAACCTCATCCACCGTTGTAATAGCCATGTTAATCCGCTCCCTGCAGGTGACCTCCATTTTCCGTAACTCCGCCCTACTTGCCTTCTCCATGGTCTCTTTCAGACGCTGGGAAGCTTCCTCATGCCGGGAGATCTGGATGGCTTGGTCGGCAAGCTGCTTGGCCTGATCGGCAACCTTTAGCCTTAACCGAATGTTAGCACTCCCAATCTCCTCCCCGGCCTTGACCAATCGAGCATGATGCTCCATTAGCTTCTTAGTCTCTTCGGCCACCCGATCAATATTAGCCTTGGCCTCGTCCCCCATGGTGACTACCCGTGTAGTAAGTAAATCAAGATCTAAAGATTTGGCCTCGTCCAGCACTCTTACCATGGGGTTGCGGGGAAGTAGGTGCTCGCCCGTGGTCTCATCGAATGAAATGTCCCGAAAACTTGGGTCTAAATCAGGATGGCCGGCAAAAGGGTCTCGAGGCACGGGGCGAGGCACATCGGGACGCCTTATATGAATGACAGTAGAACTCTTGGAAGGAGGAGGAGGGGGGCAGGGCTCCGTGCTCTCCTCCGTAGTATCACGAGGAGGCTGAGTAGGGGGAGACAGAGTAGGAAGCTGCGAAGCAGAAGAAGATTCAAATAAGGAACGGCTCCGCTTCCTTTTCTGAATGCCCTCTTCGATGACCCCAAGAAGAGGGCGGTACTTGACTACGTCCCCAGTGCGATCAGTAGAAGGTTTCGCGGAAGCTCTCCTCGACTTAAATTGTTCAAGGCGGTGTCGAACATCCGACGTTTTACCCGCCTGGCCTGCCCCTGGAATAAAGAACAAATGTTACGAACATACAATAATCCGCAATTCAAAAAATGTGCTAAGTTAAAAAGAAAGAAAAGTGAGGAGACACATCTGTTATACAAACCCGGCGGAGGAGTGGGATACTGCAATAAGTCCTGGATCTCATTCCAGGACGGAAGTGAACCGTAAAAAATTTCTAAGTCCCTATCGAAAATGGAATCGGCAGAAGACAAAAGTTCACCTTGCATCGCCGGGGTCACCCTAGCTGAGGAACCCTTAGAGGATGGGTCAGTGCTAACCACAGCTTTGCCGGTTTCCTCTGCCTTCTCCGTTTCCTTCTCTGTTTCCGACTCCCCCTCTGACTCCCCGAAGGCCCGACGGAGAGCCTCATCCAGTTCGAGGTCCTGCTCAGAGGTTAGAGCAGCAACACCGCTACCACCCTGACCATCGTCATCTCCTCCACCCTCCGACCCTTCTCCAACTTCACCTCCTTCCTCCTCTTCTACACCTTCCTCCTCCGGGACATCCGGGCAAGTACTTGGAGAAGGGCCATCGGACTCCTTGAGCTTCTTGCCTCCTACGACTGGACGTTGTGCAAAGGGCTTCCTCTTGCCACCCTTCGCTGTCACCCCACCTTTAGGCTGGGCAGCCTTCTCTTCTGCCGTGTCCCTCTGCTTGACTACGGACTGATGTGGGAGGATCAAATTATACATCAAGAGCCTGGCATTCCTAATCAAATAAGCAGCCGATCTGTCTCTCCCGGAAATAGCTTCAATTTCAGCTGCCATCTGAACCAAGCGATCATCTTCCACAACCGCAAAACCACCTGTCGCTAGCAAGAAATAAAAGCGCATAAGAGAGAGAATTACAGCCAAGACAGGAATTATGAGTAGAGTTTTGACTTACATCCGGAGGTAAATCGGCGAATAGAGACGGAGTCATCCCTAACAAAGAACCATTCCTTCTTGAACATGCTATACTTCGAGTATAAATCCAAAACCGGCTTGAAGGAAACGGCTGACTCCAAGCTAATATATGGGGACCCCTTCCTGTACCCCCTCAGATTGTACAGATATCGTATTTCCCGGTTGGAGGGGGCACGCCCGTATCTCTTCTGGAAGATAGCATACAAGCAAACCAGAATGGCATAAGAGTTGGGCTGGAGCTGGAATGGAGCCACCTTCAGATAAGTGACGAAGCTTAATATCCAGGCGTTGACTGGAGGAATAGCCCCGCACATACAATGGTAACGGCTGTAAGCGAAGTACCCCTCAGGGGGATCATATGGCATGACCCCCTCCCCCGGTAACAGCATAAGAGCCCTGTCTATCCCAAAGGAACGGGATATAACGTCAAGTTGCTCCTCCTTTAGGGAGCTAGGAAAGCAGTCGGGAGGGGAGACCAGAAGTTCCTGTGGACCATGTCCGTCCACCAACGACCTCGGAACAGGTCGATGTTGCCCGGATCCTGGTTGGGCTGGGGGCACAGAAGAAGACTCTCCTCCATCCTTGGATTTCCGTCTGTCTGATCGTGTTTCCGCCTTGCGAGACATTTATCTGCATACACAAAAGTGAAAAACATGATGTTAGAACAAGAATACAAGCAAGCATACATAAGTCCAGAGTTCCACCCAAAGACCGAATACAAAGTTCATTCGGCACTAGGGTCTTATGCTCATTCGGCACTAGGGACTTAAGTTCATTCGGCAATGGGGTCATAAGTCCATTCGGCACTAAAAAACACATCCGGTATACATATCATTCGGTAAAACAAAACCCTTCGTGTGCATACGGCAATCATATTCATTCGGTGATAAAAAACCATTCGGCAAAAGAATATATACCTAATTCGGTATAAGCTTGGTTCGGCAGAAGTTTGGTTCGGCTAAAAATTGATTCGGCTCTCTTTGGTTCGGTAAGGGAAAACTAAGGGGGGTAGCCTCTATATATAGGCAAACTCAGGATTGCCGAACCAGCTGGTTCGGCCTACCGGACCAACATACCGGACCAGCGTACCGGTCCAACCAACAACCGAATAAAACTGTCTCTACCAGCAGAAACCAGAAACAGGGGGCACGCACGGCGCCTCACGCAGATAAGTACCGAACTCCAGAACTAACTAATAAAATAAGGATTATGATAACGATGAATAAGTCGTAAAACTCTCACTAACATGGATTAATCGTTTACACGTGTACGCGACCACGAATGGTCCATAGGCACGCTCTGAATGGTTATTAACCCTATCGTCGTGGGAAGTTACACTTTGACACGCCTTTTTTTTAAACTCATAGGTGAAACGGATATTTGATTCTGATAATTATGAAATGGCCAAGCTACTTACACATGTACGGGGTCGCGAACGATCCCTAGGCATGCTCTGAGCTGGCGATGAACCATCTTGACAAACGATCCAAGGATCCACTCTGACGTGAACCTGGCATCAATAATGCTAAGCCCCCTCGGGGCACACTTGCTCGCCTCGAACGACACGATTAGCTTCATTTCAAATATCTCGATCCCGAACGATCGTTATCTAAAACCACACTAAAACTAATAATTAAATTCCTTTGCAGGACATCAGCAGGATATGAACATCCAGCCCATAGCGTTACGAAACAAGCCTTTCTACCACAGGGAAACAAAGCGCGACACATGCAAGCACGTGCCCCACTTTGGGGGGCAAATGTTGGGCGAATTCTCACCCAGAAGATCTCGAGACCGAGAAGTCACAGTTTTACCCGGGCTCGCAACCTCCACTTCATTCGATAGCCAAGAAGCTCAATGCTAACATAGAAGTCCATCCAACATTCTCCACGAAGAAGCACATTCGGCCCCAAGCCTCCATTCGGCCCCATCATTCGGCATCACCTCATTCGGCTATGTCCATTCGGCAAGGCACAACCATCACCTTATTCGGCATCACCTCATTCGGCTATGTCCATTCGGCAAGGCACAGCCATCACCTCCACCGGACCAGCCTCTCCAATATACTACCGAATGAGGTTGATACCGGACCAATCACCACCTCTTCAACTCCAACACCGAACCACCTCTACAACCGAACCACCATGACCAAAGTAACTCCAAGCACGGCCGAATGGAGCCTCACCGAACCAGGTGATTGCCAGTCCAGATTGTCTCGGCTCGGGCCCGCCAGCAGCTATATACTTCCAAGGCCTCTGCCCCCTACCTCATTCTATAAATAGAGGGGCAGGGGTACAACAATGGCAGACAAGTTTGAGAGCTCAAGCAAGGAAGGAACTTTCAAACTACTTTCATACACTTGTATACAAAGCATTGTACTTGTAATCTGGAAGAAGAAAGATAATAACATATAAAGTGGACGTAGGCACATTCTGGCCGAACCACTATAAATCTGCGTGTCTTTTACATTTCAGCCCTTACTTTTCTCATATTTACATACTCATCTAAAATCATTGAAAATCACACATACTCAACCAAAATAATACGACTTGGAGGTGTTTGTCCATTTTTTGTGCAAACAAGAGTTATGGCCCTCCGAAGAATCGATATCCACAGGGTGCAACATCTACGGTGCAAGGTGCAACATCCGTCCAAAATGACGAAACAGTGTCGTACGACCTTTAGAAATGACTGCATGGATTTGAAACATTGCAGTACCATGGTGCACCACTCTCCAGCGATGGTAAATCATAGACCAGCCACGGGGATCCCGTTTTACAGAAAAAATCAACGTGACGAAAAAACGAAGGGTAAAAAACTTCCTTGACCAGATTGAGGTTCGGATAGGATTTTTTGGGTATGAAACTAACCAGTGACGGGTAAAAGCCATCATAGCTGTAGAACTCACAGATACCTTCGTTTTGACTGGTTATGGCTCCCGTAACTCTAAACGAGCCAAGAGTTATGGCCCTCTGATTAATCGATATCCATAGGGTGCAACATCTACGGTGCAAGGTGCAACATCCGTCCAAAATGACGAAACCATGCCGTACGACCTTTAGAAATGGGTGCATGGATTTGAAACGTTGCAGTACCATGGTGCACCACTCTCCAGCGATGGTAAATGATTGACCAGCCACGGGGATCCCGTTTTACAGAAAAATCCACGTGACGAAAAAACGAAGGGTAAAAAACTTCCTTGACCCGATTGAGGTTCGGATAGGATTTTTTGGGTATGAAACTAACCAGTGACGGCTGAAATCCGTCATAGCTGTAGAACTCACAGATACCTTCGTTTTGACTGGTTATGGCTCCCGTAAATCTAAACGAGCTAAGAGTTATGGCCCTCCGAATAATCGATATCCATAGGGTGCAACATCTACGGTGCAAGGTGCAACATCCGTCCAAAATGATGAAACCGTGCCGTACTTCCTTTAGAAATGGGTGCATGGATTTGAAATGGTGCAGTACCATGGCGCACCACTCTCCAGCGATGCTAAATCATTGACCAGCCACGGGGATCCCGTTTTTACAGAAAAAATCCACGTGACGAAAAAACAAAAGGTAAAAAACTTCCATGACCCGATTGAGGTTCGAATAGGATTTTTTGGGTATGAAACTAACCAGTGATGGCTAAAAGCGGTCATAGCTGTAGAACTCACAGATACCTTCATTTTGACTGGTTATGGCTCCCGTAACTCTAAACGAACCAAGAGTTATGGCCCTCCGAAAAATCGATATCCATAGGGTGCAACATCTACGGTGCAAGGTGCAACATTCGTCCAAAATGACAAAACAGTGTCGTACGACCTTTAAAAATGGGTGCACGAATTTGAAATGGTGCAGCACCATGGCACACCACTCTCCAGAGATGGTAACTCATAGACCAGCCACGGGGATCCCGTTTTACAGAAAAATTCCACGTGACGAAAAAACGAAGGGTAAAAAACTTCCTTGACCCGATTGAGGTTCGGATAGGATTTTTTGGGTATGAAACTAACCAGTGACGGCTGAAAGCCGTCATAGCTGTAGAATTCACAGGTACCTTCGTTTTGACTGCTTATGGCTCCCGTAACTCTAAACAAGCCAAGAGTTATGGCCCTCCGAATAATCGATATCCATAGGGTGCAACATCTACGGCGCAAGGTGCAACATCCGTCCAAAATGACGAAACCGTGCCGTACGACCTTCAGAAATGGGTGCATGGATTTGAAACGGTGCAGTTCCATGGTGCACCACTCTCCAGCGATGGTAAATCATTGACCGGCCACGGGGATCCCCTTTTACAGAAAAAATCCACGTGACAAAAAAACGAAGGGTAAAAAACTTCCATGACCCGATTGAGGTTCGGATAGGATTTTTTGGGTATGAAACTAACCAGTGACGGCTAAAAGCCGTCATAGCTGTAGAACTCACAGATTCCTTCGTTTTGACTGGTTATGGCTCCCGTAACTCTAAACGAGCCAAGAGTTATGGCCCTTCGAATAATCGATATCCACAGGGTGCAACATCTACGGTGCAAGGTGCAACATCCGTCCAAAATGACGAAACAGTGTCGTACAACCTTTAGAAATGGGTGCATGGATTTGAAATGGTGCAGTACCATGGTGAACCACTCTCTAGCGATGGTAACTCATAGACCAGCCACGGGGATCCCGTTTTACAGAAAAAATCCATGTGACGAAAAAACGAAGGGTAAAAAACTTCCTTGACCCGATTGAGGTTCGGATAGGATTTTTTGGGTATGAAACTAACCAGTGACGGCTGAAAGCTGTCATAGCTGTAGAACTCACAGATACCTTCGTTTTGACTGGTTATGGCTCCCGTAACTCTAAACGAGCCAAGAGTTATGGCCCTCCGAAGAATCGATATCCATAGGGTGCAACATCTACGGTGCAAGGTGCAACATCCGTCCAAAATGACAAAACAGTGTCGTACGACCTTTAGAAATGGGTGCATGGATTTGAAACGGTGCAGTACCATGGCGCACCGCTCTCCAGCGATGGTAAATCATTGACCAGCCACGGGGATCCCGTTTTACAGAAAAAATCCACGTGATGAAAAAACGAAGGGTAAAAAGCTTCCATGACCCGATTGAGGTTCGGATAGAATTTTTTGGGTATGAAACTAACCAGTGACGGTTGAAAGCCGTCATAGCTGTAGAACTCACAGATACCTTCGTTTTGACTGGTTATGGCTCCCGTAACTCTAAAAGAGCCAAGAGTTATGGCCCTCCGAAAAATCGATATCCATAGGGTGCAACAATTACGGTGCAAGGTGCAACATCCGTCCAAAATGACGAAACAGTGCCGTACGACCTTTAGAAATGGGTGCATGGATTTGAAACGGTGCAGTACCATGGTGAACTACTCTCCAGCGATGGTAACTTATAGACCTGCCACGGGGATCCCGTTTTACAGAAAAAATCCACGTGACGAAAAAACGAAGGGTAAAAAACTTCCTTGACCCGATTGAGGTTCGGATAGGATTTTTTGGGTACGAAACTAACCAGTGACGGCTGAAAGCGGTCATAGCTGTAGAACTCACAGATACCTTCGTTTTGACTGGTTATGCCTCTCGTAACTCTAAACGAGCCAAAGTTATGGCCCTCCGAAGAATCGATATCCACAGGGTGCAACATCTACGGTGCAAGGTGCAACATCCGTCCAAAATGACGAAACAGTGCCGTACGACCTTTAGAAATGAGTTCATGGATTTGAAACATTGCAGTACTATGATGCACCACTCTCCAGCGATGGTAAATCATAGACCAGCCACGGGGATCCCGTTTTACAGAAAAAATCCAAGTGACGAAAAAACGAAGGGTAAAAAACTTCCTTGACCAGATTGAGGTTCGGATAGGATTTTTTGGGTATGAAACTAACCAGTGACGGCTAAAAGCCGTCATAGCTGTAGAACTCACAGATACCTTCGTTTTGACTGGTTATGGCTCCCGTAACTATAAACGAGCCAAGAGTTATGGCCCTCCGAAGAATCGATATCCACAGGGTGCAACATCTACGGTGCAAGGTGCAACATCCGTCCAAAATGACGAAACAGTGTCGTACGACCTTTAGAAATGAGTGCATGGATTTGAAACATTGCAGTACCATGGTGCACCGCTCTCCAGCGATGGTAAATCATAGACCAGCCACGGGGATCCCGTTTTACAGAAAAAATCCACGTGACGAAAAAACGAAGGGTAAAAAACTTCCTTGACCAGATTGAGGTTCGGATAGGATTTTTTGGGTATGAAACTAACCAGTGACGGCTAAAAGCCGTCATAGCTGTAGAACTCACAGATACCTTCATTTTGACTGGTTATGGCTACCGTAACTCTAAACGAGCCAAGAGTTATGGCCCTCCGATTAATCGATATCCATAGGGTGCAACATCTACGGTGCAAGGTGCAATATCCGTCCAAAATCACGAAACCATGCCGTACGACCTTTAGAAATGGGTGCATGGATTTGAAACGTTGCAGTACCATGGTGCACCACTCTCCAGCGATGGTAAATCATTGACCAGCCACGGGGATCCCGTTTTACAGAAAAAATCCATGTGACGAAAAAACGAAGGGTAAAAAACTTCCTTGACCCGATTGAGGTTCGGATAGGATTTTTTGGGTATGAAACTAACCAGTGACGGCTGAAAGCCGTCATAACCGTAGAACTCACAGATACCTTCGTTTTGACTGGTTATGGCTCCCGTAAATCTAAACGAGCTAAGAGTTATGGCCCTCCGAATAATCGATATCCATAGGGTGCAACATCTACGGTGCAAGGTGCAACATCCGTCCAAAATGTTGAAACCGTGTCGTACTACCTTTAGAAATGGGTGCATGGATTTGAAATGGTGCAGTACCATGGTGCACCACTCTCCAGCGATGCTAAATCATTGACCAGCCACGGGGATCCCGTTTTTACAGAAAAAATCCACGTGATGAAAAAACAAAAGGTAAAAAACTTCCATGACCCGATTGAGGTTCGGATAGGATTTTTTGGGTATGAAACTAACCAGTGACGGCTAAAAGCTGTCATAGCTGTAGAACTCACAGATACCTTCGTTTTGACTGGTTATGGCTCCCGTAACTCTAAACGAGCCAAGAGTTATGGCCCTCCGAATAATCGATATCCATAGGGTGCAACATCTACGGTGCAAGGTGCAACATTCGTCCAAAATGACGAAACAGTGCCGTACGACCTTTAGAAATGGGTGCACGGATTTGAAATGGTGCAGCACCATGGTGCACCACTCTCCACAGATGGTAACTCATAGACCAGCCACAGGGATCCCGTTTTACAGAAAAATTCCACGTGACGAAAAAACGAAGGGTAAAAAACTTCCTTGACCCGATTGAGGTTCGGATAGGATTTTTTGGGTATGAAACTAACCAGTGATGGCTGAAAGCCGTCATAGCTGTAGAATTCACAGGTACCTTCGTTTTGACTGCTTATGGCTCCCGTAACTCTAAACAAGCCAAGAGTTATGGCCCTCCGAATAATCGATATCCATAGGGTGCAACATCTACGGTGCAAGGTGCAACATCCGTCCAAAATGGCGAAACCGTGCCGTACGACCTTCAGAAATGGGTGCATGGATTTGAAACGGTGCAGTTCCATGGTGCACCACTCTCCAGCGATGGTAAATCATTGACCAGCCACGGGGATCCCCTTTTACAGAAAAAATCCACGTGACAAAAAAACGAAGGGTAAAAAACTTCCATGACCCGATTGAGGTTCGGATAGGATTTTTTGTGTATGAAACTAACCAGTGACGGCTAAAAGCCGTCATAGCTGTAGAACTCACAGATTCCTTCGTTTTGACTGGTTATGGCTCCCGTAACTCTAAACGAGCCAAGAGTTATGGCCCTTCGAATAATCGATATCCACAGGGTGCAACATCTACGGTGCAAGGTGCAACATCCGTCCAAAATGACGAAACAGTGTCGTACGACCTTTAGAAATGGGTGCATGGATTTGAAATGGTGCAGTACCATGGTGAACCACTCTCTAGCGATGGTAACTCATAGACCAGCCACGGGGATCCCGTTTTACAGAAAAAATCCACGTGACGAAAAAACGAAAGGTAAAAAACTTCCTTGACCCGATTGAGGTTCGGATAGGATTTTTTGGGTATGAAACTAACCAGTGACGGCTGAAAGCTGTCATAGCTGTAGAACTCACAGATACCTTCGTTTTGACTGGTTATGGCTCCCGTAACTCTAAACGAGCCAAGAGTTATGGCCCTCCGAAGAATCGATATCCACAGGGTGCAACATCTACGGTGCAAGGTGCAACATCCGTCCAAAATGACGAAACAGTGTCGTACGACCTTTAGAAATGGGTGCATGGATTTGAAACGGTGCAGTACCATGGTGCACCACTCTCCAGCGATGGTAAATCATTGACCAGCCACGGGGATCCCGTTTTACAGAAAAAATCCACGTGACGAAAAAACGAAGGGTAAAAAGCTTCCATGACCCGATTGAGGTTCAGATAGGATTTTTTGGGTATGAAACTAACCAGTGACGGTTGAAAGCCGTCATAGCTGTAGAACTCACAGATACCTTCGTTTTGACTGGTTATGGCTCCCGTAACTCTAAAAGAGCCAAGAGTTATGGCCCTCCGAAAAATCGATATCCACAGGGTGCAACAATTACGGTGCAAGGTGCAACATCCGTCGAAAATGACGAAACAGTGCCGTACGACCTTTAGAAATGGGTGCATGGATTTGAAACGGTGCAGTACCATGGTGAACTACTCTCCAGCGATGGTAACTCACAGACCTGCCACGGGGATCCCGTTTTACAGAAAAAATCCACGTGACGAAAAAACGAAGGGTAAAAAACTTCCTTGACCCGATTGAGGTTCGAATAAGATTTTTTGGGTATAAAACTAACCAGTGATGGCTGAAAGCGGTCATAGCTATAGAACTCACAGATACCTTCCTTTTGACTGGTTATGGCTCCCGTAACTCCAAACGAGCCAAGAGTTATGGCCCTCCGAAGAATCGATATCCACAGGGTGCAACATCTACGGTGCAAGGTGCAACATCTGTCCAAAATGACGAAACAGTGCCGTACGACCTTTAGAAATGAGTTCATGGATTTGAAACATTGCAGTACTATGATGCACCACTCTCCAGCGATGGTAAATCATAGACCAGCCACGGGGATCCCGTTTTACAGAAAAAATCCAAGTGACCAAAAAACGAAGGGTAAAAAACTTCCTTGACCAGATTGAGGTTCGGATAGGATTTTTTGGTTATGAAACTAACCAGTGACGGCTGAAAGCCGTCATAGCTGTAGAACTCACAGATACCTTTGTTTTGACTGGTTATGGCTCCCGTAACTATAAACGAGCCAAGAGTTATGGCCCTCCGAAGAATCGATATCCACAGGGTGCAACATCTACGGTGCAAGGTGCAACATCCGTCCAAAATGACGAAACAGTGTCGTACGACCTTTAGAAATGAGTGCATGGATTTGAAACATTGCAGTACCATGGTGCACCACTCTCCAGCGATGGTAAATCATAGACCAGCCACGGGGATCCCATTTTACAGAAAAAATCCACGTGACGAAAAAACGAAGGGTAAAAAACTTCCTTGACCAGATTGAGGTTCGGATAGGATTTTTTGGGTATGAAACTAACCAGTGACGGCTAAAAGCAGTCGTAGCTGTAGAACTCACAGGTACCTTCGTTTTGACTTGTTATGGCTCCCGTAACTCTAAACGAGCCAAGAGTTATGGCCCTCCGATTAATCGATATCCATAGGGTGCAACATCTACGGTGCAAGGTGCAACATCCGTCCAAAATGACGAAACCGTGCCGTACGACCTTTAGAAATGGGTGCATGGATTTGAAACGGTGCAGTACCGTGGTGCACCACTCTCCAGCGATGGTAAATCATTGACCAGCCACGGGGATCCCGTTTTACAGAAAAATCCACGTGACGGAAAAACGAAGGGTAAAAAATTCCTTGACCCGATTGAGGTTCAGATAGGATTTTTTGGGTATGAAACTTACCAGTGACGGCTGAAAGCTGTCATAGCTGTAGAACTCACATATATCTTCGTTTTGACTGGTTATGGCTCCCGTTACACTAAACGATCCAAGAGTTATGGCCCTCCGAATAATCGATATCCATAGGGTGCAACATCTATGGTGCAAGGTGCAACATCCGTCCAAAATGACGAAACCGTGCCGTACGACCTTTAGAAATGGGTGCATGGATTTGAAACGGTGCAGTACCATGGTGCACCACTCTCCAGCGATGGTAAATCATTCACCAGCCACGGGGATCCCATTTTACAGAAAAAATCCACGTGACGAAAAAACGAAGGGTAAAAAATTTCCATGACCCGATTGGGGTTCGGATAGGATTTTTTGGGTATGAAACTAACCAGTGACGGCTGAAAGCTGTCATTGCTGTAGAACTCACAGATACCTTCGTTTTGACTAGTTATGGCTCCTGTAACTCTAAACGAGCCAAGAGTTATGGCCCTCCGGTTAATCGATATCCACAGGGTGCAACATCTACGGTGCAAGGTGCAACATCCGTCCAAAATGACGAAACAGTGCCGTACGACCTTTAGAAATGGGTGCAAGGATTTGAAACGGTGCAGTACCATGGTGCACCACTCTCCAGCGATGGTAACTCATAGACCAGCCACGGGGATCCCGTTTTACAGAAAAATTCCACGTGACGAAAAAACGAAGGGTAAAAAACTTCCTTGACCCGATTGAGGTTCGGATAGGATTTTTTGGGTATGAAACTAACCCGTGACGGCTGAAAGCAGTCATAGCTGTAGAACTCACAGATACCTTCGTTTTGACTGGTTATGGCTCCCGTAACTCTAAACGAGCCAAGAGTTATGGCCCTCCGAATAATCGATATCCACAGGGTGCAACATCTACGGTGCAAGGTGCAACATCCGTCCAAAATGACGAAACAGTGCCGTACGACCTTTAGAAATGGGTGCATGGATTTGAAACGGTGCAGTACCATGGTGAACCACTCTCCAGCGATGGTAACTCATAGACCAGGCACGGGGATCCCGTTTTACAGAAAAAATACACGTGACGAAAAAACGAAGGGTAAAAAATTTCCTTGACCCGATTGAGGTTCGGATAGGATTTTTTGGGTATGAAACTAACCAATGACGGCTGAAAGCTGTCATAGCTGTAGAACTCACAGATACCTTCGTTTTGACTGGTTATGGCTCCCGTAACTCTAAACGAGCCAAGAGTTATGGCCCTCCGAAGAATCGATATCCACAGGGTGCAACATCTACGGTGCAAGGTGCAACATCCGTCCAAAATGACGAAACAGTGCCGTACGACCTTTAGAAACGGGTGCATGGATTTGAAACGGTGCAGTACCATGGTGAACCACTCTCCAGCGATGGTAACTCATAGATCAGCCACGAGGATCCCGTTTTACAGAAAAATTCCACATGACGAAAAAACGAAGGGTAAAAAACTTCCTTGACCCGATTGAGGTTCGGATAGGATTTTTTGGGTATGAAACTAACCAATGACGGCTGAAAGCTGTCATAGCTGTAGAACTCACAGATACCTTCGTTTTGACTGGTTACGGCTCCCGTAACTCTAAACGAGCCAAGAGTTATGGCCCTCCGAAGAATCGATATCCACAAGGTGCAACATCTACGGTGCAAGGTGCAACATCCGTCCAAAATGACGAAACAGTGTCGTACGACCTTCAGAAATTAGTTCATGGATTTGAAACATTGCAGTACCATGGTGCACCACTCTCCAGCGATGGTAGATCATAGACCAGCCATGGGGATCCCGTTTTACAGAAAAAATACATGTGACGAAAAAACGAAGGGTAAAAAACTTCCTTGACCCGATTGAGGTTCGGATAGGATTTTTTGGGTATGAAACTAACCAGTGATGGCTGAAAGCTGTCATAGCTGTAGAACTCACAGATACCTTCATTTTGACTGGTTATGGCTCCCGTAACTCTAAACGAGCCAAGAGTTATGGCCCTCCGAAGAATCGATATCCACAGATGGCAACATCTATGGTGCAAGGTGCAACATCCGTCCAAAATGACGAAACAGTGCCGTACGACCTTTAGAAATGGGTGCATGGATTTGAAACGGTGCAGTACCATGGTGCACCACTCTCCAGCGATGGTAACTCATTGACCAGCCACGGGGATCCCGTTTTACAGAAAAATTCCACGTGACGAAAAAACGAAGGGTAAAAAACTTCCTTGACCCGATTGAGGTTCGGTTAGGATTTTTTGGGTATGAAACTAACCCGTGACGGCTAAAAGCCATCATAGCTGTAGAACTCACAGATACCTTCGTTTTGACTGGTTATGGCTCCCATAACTCTAAACGAGCCAAGAGTTATGGCCCTCCGATTAATAGATATCCACAGGGTGCAACATCTACGGTGCAAGGTGCAACATCCGTCCAAAATGACGAAACAGTGCCGTACGACCTTTAGAAATGGGTGCATGGATTTG
This sequence comes from Allium cepa, assembly GCA_030765085.1. Classification (NCBI taxonomy): domain Eukaryota; kingdom Viridiplantae; phylum Streptophyta; class Magnoliopsida; order Asparagales; family Amaryllidaceae; genus Allium; species Allium cepa. Next base: position 25,271,423 of record CM060943.1, on the reverse strand, counting down.
AAACAGTGCAGTACCATGGTGAACCACTCTCCAGCGATGGTAACTCATAGACCAGCCACGGGGATTCCGCTTTACAGAAAAATTCCACGTGACGAAAAAACGAAGGGTAAAAAACTTCCTTGACCCGATTGAGGTTCGGATAGGATTTTTTGGGTATGAAACTAACCAGTGATGGCTGAAAGCCGTCATAGCTGTAGAACTCACAGATACCTTCGTTTTGACTGGTTATGGCTCCCGTAACTCTAAACGAGCCAAGAGTTATGGCCCTCCGAATAATCGATATCCATAGGGTGCAACATCTACGGTGCAAGGTGCAACATCTGTCAAAAATGACGAAACCGTGCCGTACGACCTTTATAAATGGGTGCATGGATTCGAAACGGTGCAGTACCTTGGTGCACCACTCTCCAGCGATGGTAAATCATTGACCAGCCACGGGGATCCCGTTTTTACAGAAAAAATCCACGTGACGAAAAAACTAAGGGTAAAAAACTTCCATGACCCGATTGAGGTTCGGATAGGATTTTTTGTGTATGAAACTAACCAGTGACGGCTGAAAGCCGTCATAGCTGTAGAACTCACAGATACGTTCGTGATGACTTGTTATGGCTCCCGTAACTCTAAACGAGCCAAGAGTTATGGCCCTCCGAAGAATCGATATCCACAGGGTGCAACATCTACGGTGCAAGGTGCAACATCCGTCCAAAATGACGAAACAGTGCCGTACGACCTTTAGAAATGAGTGCATGGATTTGAAACACTGCAGTACCATGGTGCACCACTCCCCAGCGATGGTAAATCATAGACCAGCCGCAGGGATCCCATTTTAGAGAAAAAATCCACGTGACGAAAAAACAAAGGGTAAAAAACTTCCTTGACCCAATTGAGGTTCGGATATGATTTTTTAGGTATGAAACTAACCAGTGACGGCTAAAAGGCATCATAGCTGTAGAACTCACAGATACCTTCGTTTTGACTGGTTATGGCTCCCGTAACTCTAAACGAGCCAAGAGTTATGGCCCTCCGAATAATCGATATCCATAGGGTGCAACATCTACGGTGCAAGGTGCAACTTCCGTCCAAAATGACGAAACCGTGCCGTACGACCTTTAGAAATGGGTGCATGGATTTGAAACGGTGCAGTACCATGGTGCATCGCTCTCCAGTGATGGTAAATCATTGACCAGCCACGTGGATCCCGTTTTACAGAAAAAATCCACGTGACGAAAAAACGAAGGGTAAAAAACTTCCATGACCCGATTGAGGTTCGGATAGGATTTTTTGGGTATGAAACTAACCAGTGATGGCTGAAAGCTGTCATAGCTGTAGAACTCACAAATACCTTCGTTTTGACTGATTGTGGCTCCCGTAACTCTAAACGAGCCAAGAGTTATGGCCCTCCGAATAATCGATATCCACAGGGTGCAACATCTACGGTGCAAGGTGCAACATCCTTCCAAAATGACGAAACAGTGTCGTACGACCTTTAGAAATGGGTGCATGGATTTGAAACGGTGCAGTACCATGGTGCACCACTCTCCAGCGATGGTAACTCATAGACCAGCCACGGGGATCCCGTTTTACAGAAAAATTCCACGTGACGAAAAAACGAAGGGTAAAAAACTTCCTTGACCCGATTGAGGTTCGGATAGGATTTTTTGGGTATGAAACTAACCAGTGATGGCTGAAAGCCGTCATAGCTGCAGAACTCACAGATACCTTCGTTTTCACTAGTTATGGCTCCCGTAACTCTAAACGAGCCAAGAGTTATGGTCCTCCGAATAATCGATATCCATAGGGTGCAACATCTATGGTGCAAGGTGCAACATCTGTCCAAAATGACGAAACCGTGCCGTACGACCTTTATAAATGGGTGCATGGATTTGAAACGGTGCAGTACCTTGGTGCACCACTCTCCAGCGATGGTAAATCATTGACCAGCCACGGGGATCCCGTTTTTACAGAAAAAATCCACGTGACGAAAAAACTAAGGGTAAAAAACTTCCATGACCCGATTGAGGTTCGGATAGGATTTTTTGTGTATGAAACTAACCAGTGACGGCTGAAAGCCGTCATAGCTGTAGAACTCACAGATACGTTCGTGTTGACTGGTTATGGCCCCCGTAACTCTAAACGAGCCAAGAGTTATGGCCCTCCGAAGAATCGATATCCACAGGGTGCAACATCTACGGTACAAGGTGCAACATCCGTCCAAAATGATGAAACAGTGCCGTACGACCTTTAGAAATGAGTGCATGGATTTGAAACATTGCAGTACCATGGTGCACCACTCTCCAGCGATGGTAAATCATAGACCAGCTGCAGGGATCCCGTTTTACAGAAAAAATCCACGTGACGAAAAAACGAAGGGTAAAAAACTTCCTTGACCCAATTGAGGTTCGGATAGGATTTTTTAGGTATGAAACTAACCAGTGACGGCTAAAAGGCATCATAGCTGTAGAACTCACAGATACCTTCGTTTTGACTGGTTATGGCTCCCGTAACTCTAAACGAGCCAAGAGTTATGGCCCTCCGAATAATCGATATCCATAGGGTGCAACATCTACGGTGCAAGGTGCAACTTCCGTCCAAAATGACGAAACCGTGCCGTATGACCTTTAGAAATGGGTGCATGGATTTGAAACGGTGCAGTACCATGGTGCACCACTCTCCAGCGATGGTAAATCATTGACCTGTCACGGGGATCCCGCTTTACAGAAAAAATCCACGTGACGAAAAAACGAAGGGTAAAAAACTTCCATGACCCGATTGAGGTTCGGATAGGATTTTTTGGGTATGAAACTAACTAGTGATGGCTGAAAGCTGTCATAGCTGTAGAACTCACATATACCTTCGTTTTGACTGGTTATGGCTCCCGTAACTCTAAACGAGCCAAGAGTTATGGCCCTCCGAATAATCGATATCCACAGGGTGCAACATCTACGGTGCAAGGTGCAACATCCGTCCAAAATGACGAAACAGTGCCGTACGACCTTTAGAAATGGGTGAATGGATTTGAAACAGTGCAGTACCATGGTGCACCACTCTCCAGCGATGGTAACTCATAGACAAGCCATGGGGATCCCGTTTTACAGAAAAATTCCACGTGACGAAAAAACGAAGGGTAAAAAACTTCCTTGACCCGATTGAGGTTCGGTTAGGATTTTTTGGGTATGAATCTAACCCGTGACGGCTAAAAGCCGTCATAGCTGTAGAACTCACAGATACCTTCGTTTTGACTGGTTATGGCTCCCGTAACTCTAAACGAGCCAAGAGTTATGGCCCTCCGAATAATCGATATCCACAGGGTGTAACATCTACGGTGTAAGGTGCAACATACGTCCAAAATGACGAAACAGTGCCGTACGACCTTTAGAAATGGTTGCATGGATTTGAAATGGTGCAGTACCAAGGTGAACCACTCTCCAGCGATGGTAACTCATAGACCAACCATGGGGATCCCGTTTTACAGAAAAAATCCACGTGACGAAAAAACGAAGGGTAAAAAACTTCCTTGACCCGATTGAGGTTCGGATAGGATTTTTTGGGTATGAAACTAACCAATGACGGCTGAAAGCTGTCATAGCTGTAGAACTTACAGATACCTTCGTTTTGACTGGTTATGGCTCCCGTAACTCTAAACGAGCCAAGAGTTATGGCCCTCCGAAGAATCGATATCCACAGGGTGCAACATCTACGGTGCAAGGTGCAACATCCGTCCAAAATGACGAAACAGTGCCGTACGACCTTTAGAAATGGGTGCATGGATTTGAAACGGTGCAGTACCATGGTGAACCACTCTCCAGCGATGGTAACTCATAGATCAGCCACGGGGATCCCGTTTTACAGAAAAATTCCACGTGACGAAAAAACGAAGGGTAAAAAACTTCCTTGACCCGATTGAGGTTCAGATAGGATTTTTTGGGTATGAAACTAACCAATGACGGCTGAAAGCTATCATAGCTGTAGAACTCACAGATACCTTCGTTTTGACTGGTTATGGCTCCCGTAACTCTAAACGAGCCAAGAGTTATGGCCCTCCGAAGAATCGATATCCACAGGATGCAACATCTACGGTGCAAGGTGCAACATCCGTCCAAAATGACGAAACAGTGTCGTACGACCTTCAGAAATGAGTTCATGGATTTGAAACATTGCAGTACCATGGTGCACAACTCTCCAGCGATGGTAGATCATAGACCAGTGTAACGACCCGTATTTTACGTGTCGATAGATCGTAGAATTTTCAGGTAGACAACGACTCATAGTGGTGGACGAGTCAGTAGGAAGACCGACTCATAGGGGTTAGCGAGTTAGTATGCTACGACCTAAGGAGTCGAAGGGTTAACATGTTGCCGAGATAACTGGTGCACGAGTTACGACTCATAGGAGGGACGGCTTATAGGTTTGGACGAGATAAGGATGGTGACCAACTCACGAGACAGCGGTTTAAGGGTTGGTGACCGACTTAGGACTTAAACGGGTTAGCAAGATGAGTCGTGGCCGACTCATAGGGTCAACAGGTTATAGGGTTGGCCGACTTAAGTGATAGCCGACTCATGGGTTAGCGGCTTAAGGGGTTTAGGTCTTGAGTCGTTGAAAGGTTAGGTCGGCATGGTAATGAGTCGTAAACGACTCATGTTGAGTCGGCAAAGGGGTCTTGAGTCGTGTGTCGCTAGGTGTTGAGTCGGCCTGGGTTGTTGAGTCATGTGAGTGGCCTGTGTTGAGTCGGCATGGGGTGAGTCGGGGGCGACTCAGGAGATGACTCGTGGCCGTGTTATGGGCGACGACTCATGGGATTTCCAGCCTATAAATAGAGGGCTTTGGCTCACTTTTTGGCACCGGTTTTTGAAGCGACGAAGTGCTGCCATTTTGAAGACTCGTCTACAACATTTCTTCATCTTCTTTTCTCCATTCTAATCTAGATCTAACATCCATCCAAGATCGAAGATCGAGATCGAAGATCCAAGTGCCAGAGTTGAAGATCTTCATCCGTTCGAGCTAGAATTCGTCGATTTGAGCGAGATATTGCCGGATCAAACCTTGATCTCCGCTGTCCAGATCTGAAGTGCTTAGATTTAGAGGTGTTTGGGTGATTTGGTGAGTGGTGGTTATCTCTCACGCGGACCCAAAGGAGTATATTGGATCGGTGGCTTGTTTATGTGTTTAAGATGGTGTTTTCTCGCATTTTCCTAAAGTCTGCATGTAGATCCATCATTTTTGAAGATGTTTACTTATGCAAGTTTATTTAACAAGTGTTAGAAACAAAACCCATGTTTTATATTTGATAGATCTATGCTAAAAACCTATGAATCATGCATGTTGGACTTTTGCTCATTTATTTACGAAATTGCCATTATACTTGATATTACTTGTTAGATCTTGTTTGAATGCTTGATTATTTGTATTGATGATTGATTTGGATTGTTTCAAGTTAGCTAGAGGTTGATTTGGAACAAGATGGGTTGAGATGATTCAAAAGCTAAGTGGAAAGGCTCTCGAATGATGGAAGCTGCCTATAGCATATGTAGCGGATGCGGAAGCTCATATGGATGGATTCGATGATGATGGACTTTGCCATGATGCGAGAAGGCAAAGCATGAGATTGAGATGAGACTTTGTTATGATGCGATGAGGCAAAGTTTGATGTTGAGACGGGACGGGTCACGATGACGTTCCAAGCACGGGCTGCGACGACGTGCAAAGTTATGTGGATAACTCGGTGATGCGATCCGGGTTGGTGATAATGGTTAGCTTGAGAGGCGCTTGAGCTAGTATGGAAGTAGTCGTCGAGGAGGATGACTAGAAGGCTGAGATCTCATCGTTGTTGAAGGTTCTAGCATGCTCAAAGCAAGAGTACGTTGGAACGGGCTGCGACGACGTTCCAGGCACGGGCTGCGACGACGTGCTAGTACTCTGGGTAGTTGCGAAAATTCCTAGGCACGGGCTGCGACGACGTGCGGAGTTATGGCTAGAACCGGGGTTACCATTAGCCCTTGACAGGTGGTCATTCAATTAACGGTGGAATCATGGCAATGATAGCAGTGATAGCCAGAGTCATGGATGTTTGGTTGTATTATCATTCGGCCTCAAGAGTGGTGTTTTCTGGGTGCTTATCTGATCTTGGTTTAGGCCTTGGGGGTTTGTATTTGGAAAGCATCACCCTTGACTCGAGTGATTATTGCTTTACTTTAATTATCTGTTATGTTATGTTTGCTTCTCCTTAGTGTGTGTCTGGGGGCTATCACTGTAAGAAGAGGTGGAGTGGGATGGTTTGGTTCCTATTCCTTTTATCCCTTATGCTCTTTTGGTATGTTTGATAGTTAATTTACTGCTCACTAAGACTTTGTCTGACTCAAGGTTTTATGTCTCCTCTTATTACCTTGGGCTGTTCATCCATGTTGGGATGGGCAGACTAGGTAGCAGGTGGCAGGTGCTGTGCTTTGAGTTCTCCGCTGATGATGACGAAGACGAGCAGGAGGCTATGCATATTATTTCTTACTATATGTACTGGGTATCCGCTGCTGTATTTGATGAGAGTCTTGTAGTGAGGTCTTGATGTATGGATTTATTGAGATGATTGTATAAAACTACTGTGATGCTTATATGATGATTTTCTGTTATGAGGCTTCACTATATATATTTCTCTATTGTATTTTATCCATGCGCTGTGAGTACGATTGAGATTCTGCGATTTTATTTTACCCTGACTATCGTCCATGGCTGCCTTGCACACCTTTCAGCGCACTATTTTCCTTGTTTTGGTGCGAGAGTCATGGGCGGTCGTCACATTTGGTATCAGAGCTTTGGTTAATCGATTTTAGCCAACGCTCGCTGACGTAACTACGTAAGAGAGACGTAATTGTATTTTGATGGATGATTACTATATATAATATAGTAGCTTAGATGGATTTGAACTCCTTATGCAGTTGTTTCTTAAGGTGTTCTAATCATTCTTTTTACAGATATTAAGAATGAGTCGAAGTGAGAGACAAGCTGCGAGGGATAGTCGAGCTGCTAGGGAAGCTGTTGATTACGGAGCTATGTTTGAAGCTATGATGACTTCTATCATGAGGAGGATACCAGCTTCAGGATCATCTGTGGATGTGGGAGTTCAAGTCCAAGCTCCGAGACCGGTGGATTTTGCCAAGCTTTGCAAGGATTATACTTCTCTTGGAGGAAAAGCTTTCTTGGGAACGGAGTCGACTATTGAGGTGCAGAGATGGATTGATGCTTGTCGAAGGATCTTTGGTGATTTAGGGATTGAGGATGCAACCAAGAGGAAGCTTGCATCGAGACAGCTTCAGGGAAGAGCTGCTGACTGGTGGAATTCTATCACCATAGATACTCCAGAAGAAGAGATTACTTGGGAGCAATTCCAAGATTTGAGGCCAAGTTCATCTCCACTGTTCAGAAGTCTGCTCTGTTCAAGAGGTTTGTAGAACTCAAGCAAGGTGGGAGGCCTGTTCTTGAGTATATTTCTGAGTTTGAAGCCTTATCTAAGTATGCCAGATCATATATTGATTCTCCCTACCAGAAGAATGAAAAGTTTGTGACTGGTCTGGATGCTTATCTTGGAAGGCAGTTAGTGGATCATCTGGACGATCCATTTGAGAAGCTTATGGAGAAATCTTTGAGGCATGAGAGTTTGTTCCCTAAGGAAAGTTCTGTTGTTGCTGTAACCAGGGAAGGATCTAAACCACAGCAGAGTGGCATTAGGAAGAGGAAGCAGCAGCAACAGAAGGGTAGGGATGGTCAGAAGAAGCCAAAAGGCGAAGTGACTTGCTATAATTGCCAGCAGAAGGGCCATCTCTCCAAGGATTGTAGGAATCCAAAGGCGCCGGCGAAATGCCACAACTGTGATAAGCCAGGGCATTTCAGGAAGGACTGTCCGGAACCGAGGAAGGACAGGCAAGTTGTGCAAGCCTATGCTTTGGAAGCTGTTCCGTCGTCTTCAAGAGTTCCTACTGCTGAAGAGAAGGGGAAGAGTGTGGTGGTTCAAGGTACTCTTTCTATTTGTGGTGTTCCGGTTAGAGTGTTGTTTGATACTGGAGCGTCGCATTCTTTTGTTTGTGATGATTTGGTTGACCGGTTAGGTTTGAAACCGGATATTGTTGATAGGCCATTGGTTGTGACTAATCCAGTTGGAGGTTCGTCATGTTTGTGTATGATATGCCGTGGTCTAGTTGTGTCGAGTCATGATTGCTCGTTTGTTTGTGATTGCTTTGTTCTGAACTTTGCGGGGTTCGGAATTATTTTGGGTATGGACTGGCTTAGGAAGTATGCGGCTAGGATTGATTGTGAGAGGCTGGAGGTGACAGTCGGGAATGTGGAAGGGCGAAAGGTTGTGATACGATGTAAGCATGAGGAAGGCGTCTTCATGAGCTTCATGTATTCGCTGGTTGTTCCACAGGATGGACTGTCATCAGTGCCTATTGTGAATGGATTTGAGGATGTCTTTGACGAAGTCAAAGGGTTGCCGCCGCAAAGGGAGATCGAGTTTCGTATCGATCTAGTTGAGGGAGCCAGACCTGTTGTGATGCCTCTTAGGCGGATGGCACCGAGGGAGCAGCAAGAGCTGAAGGTGCAAGTTGATGACCTTTTGTGGAAAGGATTCATTCAGAGAAGTGTGTCCGAATGGGGTGCGCCCGTTGTGTTCGCAACCAAAGCGGATGGATCGTTGAGGTTGTGTGTGGATTATCGTGAGTTGAATAAGGTGACTAAGAAGAACAAGTATCCATTGCCGAGAATAGATGACTTGTTTGATCAGCTTCACGAGGCTAAGGTGTTTTCTCAGATGGATTTGGCAACGGGATTTCACCAGTTAAGAGTGGCGAAGGATAGTGTGCCGAAGACTGCTTTCAGGACACCGTCCGGTTTTTATGAGTGGCTGGTAATGCCGTTTGGATTGACTAACGCACCAGCATATTTTGTGGATCTTATGAATAGAGTATTCAGAGATCAGTTGAACAAGTTCGTGCTTGTGTTCGTGGATGATATTTTGGTTTATTCCAGAACTGAGGAAGAGCACAAGACGCACTTGAGGATTGTTTTGGAAATCTTGCGGAAACATCAGCTGAAGGCTAAGTTTTCGAAGTGTCACTTCTGGAAGAGTGAAGTGAGGTTCTTAGGTCATGTTATCTCTGGAAATGGAATAGCGGTTGATCCCGCTAAGGTGGCAACGATCCAGGATTGGGTTAGACCTAAGAATGCATCTGATGTGAGAAGTTTTCTTGGATTAGCAGGATATTATCGTCGGTTTATCAAAGACTTTTCCAAGATAGCTGCACCACTAACAGGATTGACGAAGAAGAACCAAGTGTTCAGGTGGGATGATAAGTGTGAGCAAGCTTTCGTAATCCTGAAAGAGCGACTGACGAGTGCTCCTGTTTTGACTATTCCTGGTGGGAATGATGAGATGGTGGTTTACACCGACGCATGTGGCACTGGACTTGGAGCAGTGCTAATGCAGAGAGATAAGGTTGTTGCGTATGCAAGTCGACAACTGAAGCCGCATGAAAGGAATTATCCGACTCATGATCTGGAGTTAGCGGCGATTGTGTTTGCTTTGAAGATGTGGAGACATTACCTATTGGGAGTTCGATTTGAGCTGTTTACAGATCATAAGTCGTTGAAGTATCTGTTCTCCCAAAAGGATTTGAATCTTCGACAGCAACGGTGGCTAGAGTTCCTAGCATCTTATGATTTTGGTATAGCCTATACTCCGGGAAAAGGTAACGCAGTGGCTGATGCGTTGAGTCGAAGACATGCAGGTTTGGGAGCCATGTTTTCGTAATGGAAGAGTCTCGAGTTTTTGGCTGGGTTTGATTTCAGGCCTAGATGTGAATTGGAACCTGAGTTGTTGGCAAACTTATCGATAAGGCCTACTCTTGTAGAAAGGATTGGCGAGAGCCAAAAGAGAGATGATAAGCTTGTCAAGATTATTCGTGATTTGGAATCCGGATTGGACCCAGAGAAGGATAAGGGATTCGAGGTCGATCGAGAGGGTTGGCTTCGAAAGCAAGGACGATTAGTTGTTCCCGATGTTGATGGATTGAGAGATGAAGTTCTGAGGGAAAGTCATCACTCGAAGTTGACAATTCATCCAGGTGGAAATAAGATGTATCGGGATATGAAGAGAGTCTACTACTGGGAAGGTATGAAGAAAGATGTTGGAAATTTTATTTCCAAGTGTATGAACTGCCAGTTGGTGAAAGCTGAGCAGAAGAAGCCCAGTGGATTGCTTCAGCCATTAGAGGTTCCTATGTGGAAGTGGGAGCAAGTGTCGATGGATTTTATCGATGGTCTACCTAGGACAAGAGCAGGGAATGAAGGGATTTGGGTCATAATAGATCGTTTGACTAAGAGTGCAAGGTTCATTCCTGTTCGATCAACTAGGACTGCATCGAAGTTGGCTGAATTGTATGTGAAGTGGATTGTTCGATTCCATGGTGTTCCGAAGAGTATAGTGAGCGATCGAGATCCATTGTTCACTAGTAGATTTTGGAAGAGCTTCCAGGAAGTTTTGGGAACCGAGTTGTGTTTGAGTACAGCTTATCACCCTCAAACCGATGGTCAGACTGAGAGAGTCAACCGAGTTTTGGAAGATCTTCTCAGAGCTTGTGTTTTGGACTTCGGAGGATCATGGGAAGATCACCTTCATTTGGTGGAGTTTGCATATAATAACAGTTATCAGTCGAGTATTGGTATGGCACCATATGAGGCGTTATATGGAAGACCGTGTAACTCTCCGACATGTTGGTTGGAAACTGGAGAAAAGCTGATACTTGGGCCAGAGATGATTCGACAGACTTCGGATTGTATAGAGATCATTCGGCGAAGAATGAAAGCAGCCCAAGATCGTCAGAAAAGTTATGCCGACAATCGTCGAAAGGATTTGGAATTCGATGTGGGCGATATGGTTTTTGTGAAGATTTCTCCATTGAAGAATGTTGTTAGATTCGGGAACAAAGGAAAGTTGACTCCGAGATTTGTTGGACCATTCCCGATTATCGAGCGAATTGGAAAACTCGCTTATAGACTGGAGTTACCGGAAAAGATGGCGGGTGTGCACAATGTTTTTCATGTGTCTTATCTACGGAAGTATGTGCATGACCCTACTACGGTGGTTTCTGCTGATAGCTGTGAAGACTTAGAGGTTGATCCTGTGGTTACGGGACCTCGTAAGCCGCTTCGTATTGTTGAAACCGATACGAAACAGCTTAGGAGGAAGACGATTACGTTGCTCAAGGTACAATGGAGTGATGATGTTAACGACTGTACATGGGAGGAGGAAGAGAGGATGAAGGCAGCTCATCCCGGACTCTTCGAGGTATGGCCCTAAAGTGTCGTGACATCTCATGAATTTGTAGCTTGTTCTAAGTCTTAGAATTCTGCATGCTAGGTTAGAATTGGATGCATGGTTTGTTGATTGCTATGGATGGTAGGCATGCGGAATAGTTTTGATTGTTGTTGTTTGCTTGGAATTTCGGGGGCGAAATTCCTAAGTGGGAGAGAATGTAACGACCCGTATTTTACGTGTCGATAGATCGTAGAATTTTCAGGTAGACAACGACTCATAGTGGTGGACGAGTCAGTAGGAAGACCGACTCATAGGGGTTAGCGAGTTAGTATGCTACGACCTAAGGAGTTGAAGGGTTAACATGTTGCCGAGATAACTGGTGCACGAGTTACGACTCATAGGAGGGACGGCTTATAGGTTTGGCCGAGATAAGGATGGTGACCGACTCACGAGACAGCGGTTTAAGGGTTGGTGACCGACTTAGGACTTAAACGGGTTAGCAAGATGAGTCGTGGCCGACTCATAGGGTCAATAGGTTATAGGGTTGGCCGACTTAAGTGATAGCCGACTCATGGGTTAGCGGCTTAAGGGGTTTAGGTCTTGAGTCGTTGAAAGGTTAGGTCGGCATGGTAATGAGTCGTAAACGACTCATGTTGAGTCGGCAAAGGGGTCTTGAGTCGTGTGTCGCTAGGTGTTGAGTCGGCCTGGGTTGTTGAGTCATGTGAGTGGCCTGTGTTGAGTCGGCATGGGGTGAGTCGGGGGCGACTCAGGAGATGACTCGTGGCCGAGTTATGGGCGACGACTCATGGGATTTCCAGCCTATAAATAGAGGGCTTTGGCTCACTTTTTGGCACCGGTTTTTGAAGCGACGAAGTGCTGCCATTTTGAAGACTCGTCTACAACATTTCTTCATCTTCTTTTCTCCATTCTAATCTAGATCTAACATCCATCCAAGATCGAAGATCGAGATCGAAGATCCAAGTGCCAGAGTTGAAGATCTTCATCCGTTCGAGCTAGAATTCGTCGATTTGAGCGAGATATTGCCGGATCAAACCTTGATCTCCGCTGTCCAGATCTGAAGTGCTTAGATTTAGAGGTGTTTGGGTGATTTGGTGAGTGGTGGTTATCTCTCACGCGGACCCAAAGGAGTATATTGGATCGGTGGCTTGTTTATGTGTTTAAGATGGTGTTTTCTCGCATTTTCCTAAAGTCTGCATGTAGATCCATCATTTTTGAAGATGTTTACTTATGCAAGTTTATTTAACAAGTGTTAGAAACAAAACCCATGTTTTATATTTGATAGATCTATGCTAAAAACCTATGAATCATGCATGTTGGACTTTTGCTCATTTATTTACGAAATTGCCATTATACTTGATATTACTTGTTAGATCTTGTTTGAATGCTTGATTGTTTGTATTGATGATTGATTTGGATTGTTTCAAGTTAGCTAGAGGTTGATTTGGAACAAGATGGGTTGAGATGATTCAAAAGCTAAGTGGAAAGGCTCTTGAATGATGGAAGCTGCCTATAGCATATGTAGCGGATGCGGAAGCTCATATGGATGGATTCGATGATGATGGACTTTGCCATGATGCGAGAAGGCAAAGCATGAGATTGAGATGAGACTTTGTTATGATGCGATGAGGCAAAGTTTGATGTTGAGACGGGACGGGTCACGATGACGTTCCAAGCACGGGCTGCGACGACGTGCAAAGTTATGTGGATAACTCGGTGATGCGATCCGGGTTGGTGATAATGGTTAGCTTGAGAGGCGCTTGAGCTAGTATGGAAGTAGTCGTCGAGGAGGATGACTAGAAGGCTGAGATCTCATCGTTGTTGAAGGTTCTAGCATGCTCAAAGCAAGAGTACGTTGGAACGGGCTGCGACGACGTTCCAGGCACGGGCTGCGACGACGTGCTAGTACTCTGGGTAGTTGCGAAAATTCCTAGGCACGGGCTGCGACGACGTGCGGAGTTATGGCTAGAACCGGGGTTACCATTAGCCCTTGACAGGTGGTCATTCAATTAACGGTGGAATCATGGCAATGATAGCAGTGATAGCCAGAGTCATGGATGTTTGGTTGTATTATCATTCGGCCTCAAGAGTGGTGTTTTCTGGGTGCTTATCTGATCTTGGTTTAGGCCTTGGGGGTTTGTATTTGGAAAGCATCACCCTTGACTCGAGTGATTATTGCTTTACTTTAATTATCTGTTATGTTATGTTTGCTTCTCCTTAGTGTGTGTCTGGGGGCTATCACTGTAAGAAGAGGTGGAGTGGGATGGTTTGGTTCCTATTCCTTTTATCCCTTATGCTCTTTTGGTATGTTTGATAGTTAATTTACTGCTCACTAAGACTTTGTCTGCTCAAGGTTTTATGTCTCCTCTTATTACCTTGGGCTGTTCATCCATGTTGGGATGGGCAGACTAGGTAGCAGGTGGCAGGTGCTGTGCTTTGAGTTCTCCGCTGATGATGACGAAGACGAGCAGGAGGCTATGCATATTATTTCTTACTATATGTACTGGGTATCCGCTGCTGTATTTGATGAGAGTCTTGTAGTGAGGTCTTGATGTATGGATTTATTGAGATGATTGTATAAAACTACTGTGATGCTTATATGATGATTTTCTGTTATGAGGCTTCACTATATATATTTCTCTATTGTATTTTATCCATGCGCTGTGAGTACGATTGAGATTCTGCGATTTTATTTTACCCTGACTATCGTCCATGGCTGCCTTGCACACCTTTCAGCGCACTATTTTCCTTGTTTTGGTGTGGGATTCATGGGCGGTCGTCACAACCAGCCTTGGGGATCCCGTTTTACAGAAAAAAACCATGTGACGAAAAAACGAAGGGTAAAAAACTTCCTTGACCCGATTGAGGTTCGGATAGGATTTTTTGGGTATGAAACTAACCAGTGAGGGCTGAAAGCTGTCATAGCTGTAGAACTCACAGATACCTTCGTTTTGACTAGTTATGGCTCCCGTAACTCTAAACGAACCAAGAGTTATGGCCTTCCGAAGAATCGATATCCACAGGGTGCAACATCTACGGTGCAAGGTGCAACATCCATCCAAAATGACGAAACCGTGCCGTACGACCTTTAGAAATGAGTTCATGGATTTGAAACATTGCAGTACCATGGTGCACCACTCTCTAGCGATGGTAAAACATTGACCAGCCACGGGGATCTCGCTTTACAGAAAAAATCCACGTGACGAAAAAACGAAGGGTAAAAAACTTCCATGACCCGATTGAGGTTCGGATAGGATATTTTGGGTATGAAACTAACCAGTGATGGCTGAAAGCTGTCATAGCTGTAGAACTCACATATACCTTCGTTTTGACTGGTTATGGCTACCGTAACTCTAAACGAGCCAAGAGTTATGGCCCTCCGAATAATCGATATCCACAGGGTGCAACATCTACGGTGCAAGGTGCAACATCCGTCCAAAATGACGAAACAGTGCCGTACGACCTTTAGAAATGAGTTCATGGATTTGAAACATTGCAGTACCATGGTGCACCACTCTCCAGCGATGGTAACTCATAGACCAGCCCCGGGGATCCCGTTTTGCAGAAAAATTCCACGTGACGAAAAAACGATGGGTAAAAAACTTCCTTGGCCCGATCGAGGTTCAGATAGGATTTTTGGGTATGAAACTAACCAGTGATGGCTGAAAGCGGTCATAGCTATAGAAATCACAGATACCTTCGTTTTGACTGGTTATGGCTCCCGTAACTCTAAACGAGCCAAGAGTTATGGCCCTCCGAAGAATCGATATCCACAGGGTGCAACATCTACGGTGCAAGGTGCAACATCCGTCCAAAATGACGAAACAGTGCCGTACGACCTTTAGAAATGAGTTCTTGGATTTGAAACATTGTAGTACCATGGTGCACCACTCTCCAGCGATGGTAACTCATAGACCAGCCACGGGGATCCCGTTTTACAGAAAAATTCCACGTGATGAAAAAACGAAGGGTAAAAAACTTCCTTAACCCGATTGAGGTTCGGTTAGGATTTTTTGGGTATGAAACTAACCCGTGATGGCTAAAAGCCGTCATAGCTGTAGAACTCACAGATACCTTCGTTTTGACTGGTTATGGCTCCCGTAACTCTAAACGAGCCAAGAGTTATGGCCCTCCGAATAATCCATATCCACAGGGTGCAACATCTAAGGTGTAAGGTGCAACATCCGTCCAAAATGACGAAACAGTGCCGTACGACCTTTAGAAATGGGTGCATGGATTTGAAACGGTGCAGTACCATGGTGAACCACTCTCCAGCGATGGTAACTCATAGACCAGCCATGGGGATCCCGTTTTACAGAAAAAATCCACGTGACGAAAAAACGAAGGGTAAAAAACTTCCTTGACCCGATTGAGGTTCGGATAGGATTTTTTGGGTATGAAACTAACCAATGACAGCTGAAAGCTGTCATAGCTGTAGAACTCACAGATACCTTCGTTTTGACTGGTTATTGCTCCCGTAACTCTAAACGAGCCAAGAGTTATGGCCCTCCGAAGAATCGATATCCACAGGGTGCAACATCTACGGTGCAAGGTGCAACATCCGTCCAAAATGACGAAACAGTGCCGTACGACCTTTCGAAATGGGTGCATGGATTTGAAACGGTGCAGTACCATGGTGAACCACTCTCCAGCGATGGTAACTCATAGATCAGCCATGGGGATCCCGTTTTACAGAAAAATTCCACGTGACGAAAAAACGAAGGGTAAAAAACTTCCTTGACCCGATTGAGGTTCGGATAGGATTTTTTGGGTATGAAACTAACCAATGACGGCTGAAAGCTATCATAGCTATAGAACTCACAGATACCTTCGTTTTGACTTGTTATGGCTCCCGTAACTCTAAACGAGCCAAGAGTTATGGCCCTCCGAAGAATCGATATCCACAGGGTGCAACATCTACGGTGCATGGTGCAACATCCGTCCAAAATGACGAAACAGTGTCGTACGACCTTCAGAAATGAGTTCATGGATTTGAAACATTGCAGTACCATGGTGCACCACTCTCCAGCGATGGTAGATCATAGACCAGCCATGGGGATCCCGTTTTACAGAAAAAATCGATGTGACGAAAAAACGAAGGGTAAAAAACTTCCTTGACCCGATTGAGGTTCGGATAGGATTTTTTGGGTATGAAACTAACCAGTGATGGCTGAAAGCTGTCATAGCTGTAGAACTCACAGATACCTTCGTTTTGACTGGTTATGGCTCCCGTAACTCTAAACGAGCCAAGAGTTATGGCCCTCCGAAGAATCGATATCCACAGGGTGCAACATCTACGGTGCAAGGTGCAACATCCGTCCAAAATGACGAAACAGTGCCGTACGACCGTTAGAAATGAGTTCATGGATTTGAAACATTGCAGTACCATGGTGCACCACTCTCCAGCGATGGTAAATCATAGACCAGCCATGGGGATCCCGTTTTACAGAAAAAATCCACGTGACGAAAAAACGAAGGGTAAAAATCTTGCTTGACCCGATTGAGGTTCGGATAGGATTTTTTGGGTATGAAACTAACCAGTGACAGCTTAAAGCTGTCATAGCTGTAGAACACACAGATACCTTCCTTTGACTGGTAATGGCTCCCGTAACTCTAAACGAGCCAAGAGTTATGGCGCTTTGAATAATCGATATCCACAGGGTGCAACATCTACGGTGCAAGGTGCAACATCCGTCCAAAATGACGAAACAGTGCCGTACGACCTTTAGAAATGGGTGCATGGGTTTGAAACGGTGCAGTACCATGGTGCACCACTCTCCAGCAATGGTAACTCATAGACCAGCCACGGGGATCCCGTTTTACAGAAAAATTCCACGTGACGAAAAAACGAAGGGTAAAAAACTTCCTTGGCCCGATTGAGGTTCGGATAGGACTTTTTGGGTATGAAACTAACCAGTGACGGCTGAAAGCCGTCATAGCTGTAGAACTCACAGATACCTTCGTTTTCATTGGTTATGGCTCCCGTAACTCTAAACGAGCCAAGAGTTATGGCCCTCCGAATAATCGATATCCATAGGGTGCAACATCTACAGTGTAAGGTGCAACATCTGTCCAAAATGACGAAACCGTGCCGTACGACCTTTATAAATGGGTGCATGGATTTGAAACGGTGCAGTACCTTGGTGCACCACTCTCCAGCGATGGTAAATCATTGACCAGCAACGGGGATCCCGTTTTTACAGAAAAAATCCACGTGACGAAAAAACTAAGGGTAAAAAACTTCCATGACCCGATTGAGGTTCGGATAGGAATTATTGTGTATGAAACTAACCAGTGACGGCTAAAAGCCATCATAGCTGTAGAACTCACAGATACGTTCGTGTTGACTGGTTATGGCTCCCGTAACTCTAAACGAGCCAAGAGTTATGGCCCTCCGAAGAATCGATATCCACAGGGTGCAACATCTATGGTGCAAGGTGCAACATCCGTCCAAAATGACGAAACAGTGCCGTATGACCTTTAGAAATGAGTGCATGGATTTGAAACATTGCAGTACCATGGTGCACCACTCTCCAGCGATGGTAAATCATAGACCAGCCGCAGGGATCCCGTTTTACAGAAAAAATCCACGTGACGAAAAAACGAAGGGTAAAAAACTTCCTTGACCCAATTGAGGTTCGGATAGGATTTTTTAGGTATGAAACTAACCAGTGACGGCTAAAAGGCATCATAGCTGTAGAACTCACAGATACCTTCGTTTTGACTGGTTATGGCTCCCGTAACTCTAAACGAGCCAAGAGTTATGGCCCTCCGAATAATCGATATCCACAGGGTGCAACATCTACGGTGCAAGGTGCAACTTCCGTCCAAAATGACGAAACCGTGCCGTACGACCTTTAGAAATGGGTGCATGGATTTGAAACGGTGCAGTACCATGGTGCATCGCTCTCCAGCGATGGTAAATCATTGACCAGCCACGGGGATCCCGTTTTACAGAAAAAATCCACGTGACAAAAAAACGAAGGGTAAAAAACTTCCATGACCCGATTGAGGTTCGGATAGGATTTTTTGGGTATGAAACTAACCAGTGACGGCTGAAAGCCATCATAGCTGTAGAACTCACAGATACCTTCGTTTTGACTAGTTATGGCTCCCGTAACTCTAAACGAGCCAAGAGTTATGGCCCTCCGAATAATCGATATCCACAGGGTGCAACATCTACGGTGCAAGGTGCAACATCCGTCCAAAATGACGAAACAGTGCCGTACGACCTTTAGAAATGGGTGCATGGATTCGAAACGGTGCAGTACCATGGTGAACCACTCTCCAGCGATGGTAACTCATAGACCAGCCACGGGGATCGCGTTTTACAGAAAAAATCCACGTGACGAAAAAACGAAGGGTAAAAAACTTCCTTGACCCGATTGAGGTACGGATAGGATTTTTTAGGTATGAAACTAACCAGTGACGGCTGAAAGCCGTCATAGCTGTAGAACTCACAGATACCTTCGTTTTGACTGGTTATGGCTCTCGTAACTCTAAACGAGCCAAGAGTTATGGCCCTCCGAAGAATCGATATCCACAGGGTGCAACATCTACGGTGCAAGGTGCAACATTCGTCCACAATGACGAAACAGTGCCGTACGACCTTTAGAAATGAGTTCATGGATTTGAAACATTGCAGTACCATGGTGCACCACTCTCCAGCGATGGTAAATCATAGACCAGCCATGGGGATCCCGTTTTAAAGAAAAAATCCACGTGACGAAAAAACGAAGTGTAAAAAACTTCCTTGACCGATTGAGGTTCGGATAGGATTTTTTGGGTATGAAACTAAACAGTGATGGCTGAAAGCTGTCATGGCTGTAGAACTCACAGATACCTTCGTTTTGACTAGTTATGGCTTCCTTAACTCTAAACGAGCCAAGAGTTATGGCCCTTCGAATAATCGATATCCACAGGGTGCAACATCTACGGTGCAAGGTGCAACATCCGTCCAAAATGACGAAACAGTGCCGTACGACCTTTAGAAATGAGTGCATGGATTTGAAACGGTATAGTACCATGGTGCACCACTCTCCAACGATGGTAACTCATAGACCAGCCACGGGGATCCCGTTTTACAGAAAAATTCCACGTGACGAAAAAACGAAGGGTAAAAAACTTCCTTGACCCGATTGAGGTTCGGATAGGATTTTTTGGGTATGAAACTAACCAGTGACGGCTGAAAGCCATCATAGCTATAGAACTCGCAGATACCTTCGTTTTGACTGGTTATGGCTCCTGTAACTCTAAACGAGCCAAGAGTTATGGCCCTCCGAATAATCGATATCCATAGGGTGCAACATCTACGGTGCAAGGTGCAACATCCGTCCAAAATGACGAAACCGTGCCGTACGACCTTTAGAAATGGGTGCATGGATTTGAAACGGTGCAGTACCATGGTGCGCCACTCTCTAGCGAAGGTGAATCATTGACCAGCCACGGGGATCCCTTTTTTACAGAAAAAATCCACGTGACGAAAAAACGAAGGGTAAAAAACTTCCATGACCCGATTGAGGTTCGGATAGGATTTTTTGTGTATGAAACTAACCAATGACGGCTGAAAGCCATCATAGCTGTAGAACTCACAAATACCTTCGTTTTGACTGGTTATGGCTCCCGTAACTCTAAACGAGCCAAGAGTTATGGCCCTCCGAAGAATCGATATCCACAGGGTGCAACATCAACGGTGCAAGGTGCAACATCCGTCCAAAATGACGAAACAGTGCCGTACGACTTTTAGAAATGAGTGCATGGATTTGAAACATTGCAGTACCATGGTGCACCACTCTCCAGCGATGGTAAATCATAGACCAGCCACAGGTATCCCGTTTTACAGAAAAAATCCACGTGACGAAAAAACGAAGGGTAAAAAACTTCCTTGACCCGATTGAGGTTCGGATAGGATTTTTTGGGTATGAAACTAACCAGTGACGGCTGAAAGCCATCATAGCTGTAGAACTCATAGATACCTTCGTTTTGACTGGTTATGGCTCCTGTAACTCTAAACGAGCCAAGAGTTATGGCCCTCCGAATAATCGATATCCATAGGGTGCAACGTCTACGGTGGAAGGTGCAACATCCGTCCAAAATGACGAAACCGTGCCGTACGACCTTTAGAAATGGGTGCATGGATTTGAAACGGTGCAGTACCATGGTGCACCACTCTCCAGCGATGGTAAATCATTGACCAGCCACGGGGATCACGTTTTACAGAAAAAATCCACGTGACGAAAAAACGAAGGGTAAAAAACTTCCATGACCCGATTGAGGTTCGGATAGGATTTTTTGGGTATGAAACTAACCAGTGATGGCTGAAAGCTTTCGTAGCTGTAGAACTCACATTACCTTCGTTTTGACTGGTTATGGCTCCCGTAACTCTAAACGAGCCAAGAGTTATGGCCCTCCGAAGAATCGATATCCACGGGGTGCAACATCTACGGTGCAAGGTGCAACATCCGTCCAAAATGACGAAAAAGTGCCGTACGACCTTTAGAAATGAGTGCATGGATTTGAAACATTGCAGTACCATAGTTCACCACTCTCCAGCGATGGTAAATCATAGACCAGTCACAGGGATACCGTTTTACAGAAAAAATCCACGTGACGAAAAAACGAAGGGTAAAAAACTTCCTTGACCCGATTGAAGTTCGGATTGGATTTTTTGGGTATGAAACTAACCAGTGACGGCTGAAAAACGTCATAGCTGTAGAACTCACAGATACCTTCGTTTCGACTGGTTATGGCTCCCATAACTCTAGATGAGCCAAGAGTTATGGCCCTCCGAATAATCTATATCCATAGGGTGCAACATCTACGGTGCAAGGTGCAACATCCATCCAAAATGACGAAACCGTGTCGTACGACCTTTAGAAATGGGTGCATGGATTTGAAACGGTGCAGTACCATGGTGCACAACTCTCCAGCGATGGTAAATCATTGACCAGCCACGGGGATCCCGTTTTACAGAAAAAATCCACGTGACGAAAAAATGAAGTGTAAAAAACTTCCATGACCCGAATGAGGTTCGGATAGGATTTTTTGGGTATGAAACTAACCAGTGACGGCTGAAAGCTGTCCTAGCTGTAGAACTCACGGATACCTTCATTTTGACAGGTTATGGCTCCCGTAACTCTAAACGAGCCAAGAGTTATGGCCCTTCGAAGAATCGATATCCACAGGGTGCAACATCTACGGTGCAAGGTGCAACATCCGTCCAAAATGACGAAACAGTGCCGTACGACCTTTAGAAATTGGTGCATGGATTTGAAACGATGCAGTACCATGGTGCACCACCCTCCAGCGATGGTAACTCATAGACCAGCCACGGGGCTCCCGTTTTACAGAAAAATTCCACGTGACGAAAAAACGAAGGGTAAAAAACTTCCTTGACCCGATTGAGGTTCGGATAGGATTTTTTGGGTATGAAACTAACCAGTGACGGCTGAAAGCCGTCATAGCTGTAGAACTCACAGATACCTTCGTTTTGACTGGTTATGGCTCCCATAACTCTAGACGAGCCAAGAGTTATGGCCCTCCGAATAATCTATATCCATAGGGTGCAACATCTACGGTGCAAGGTGCAACATCCGTCCAAAATGACGAAACTGTGTCGTACGACCTTTAGAAATGGGTGCATGGATTTGAAACGGTGCAGTACCATGGTGCACCACTCTCCAGCGACGGTAAATCATTGACCAGCCACGGGGATCCCGTTTTACAGAAAAAATCCACGTGACGAAAAAATAAAGTGTAAAAAACTTCCATGACCCGAATGAGGTTCGGATAGGATTTTTTGCGTATGAAACTAACCTGTGATGGCTGAAAGCTGTCCTAGCTGTAGAACTCACGGATACCTTCATTTTGACAGGTTATTGCTGCCGTAACTCTAAACGAGCCAAGAGTTATGGCCCTCCGAAGAATCGATATCCACAGGGTGCAACATCTACGGTGCAAGGTGCAACATCCGTCCAAAATGATGAAACAGTGCCGTACGACCTTTAGAAATAGGTGCATGGATTTGAAATGATGCAGTACCATGGTGCACCACTCTCCAGCGATGGTAACTCATAGACCAGCCACCGGGATCCCGTTTTACAAAAAAATTCCACGTGACGAAAAAACGAAAGGTAAAAAACTTCCTTGACCCGATTGAGGTTCGGATAGGATTTTTTGGGTATGAAACTAACCAGTGACGGCTGGAAGCCGCCATAGCTATAAAACTCACAGATACCTTCGTTTTGACTGGTTATGGCTCCCGTAACTCTAAACGAGCCAAGAGTTATGGCCCTCCGAATAATCGATATCCATTGGGTGCAACATCTACGGTGCAAGGTGCAACATCCGTCCAAAATGACGAAACCGTGTCGTACGACCTTTAGAAATGGGTGCATGGATTTGAAACGGTGCAGTACCATGGTGCACCACTCTCCGGCGATGGTAAATCATTCACCAGCCACGGGGATCCCGTTTTTACAGAAAAAATCCACGTGACGAAAAAACGAAGGGTAAAAAACTTCCATGACCCGATTGAGGTTCGGATAGGATTTTTTGGGTATGAAACTTACCAGTGATGGCTGAAAGCCATCATAGCTGTAGAACTCACAGATACCTTCGTTTTGCCTGGTTATAGCTCCCGTAACTCTAAACAAGCCAAGAGTTATGGCCCTCCGAAGAATCGATATCCACAGGGTGCAACATCTACGGTGCAAGGTGCAACATCCGTCCAAAATAACGAAACAGTGCTGTACGACCTTTAGAAATGAGTGCATGGATTTGAAACATTGCAGTACCATGGTGCACCACTCTCCAGCGATGGTAAATCATAGATCAGCACAGGGATCCCGGTTTACAGAAAAAATCCACGTGACGAAAAAACGAAGGGTAAAAAATTTCCTTGACCCGATTGAGGTTCAGATAGGATTTTTTGCGTATGAAACTAACCAGTGACGGCTGAAAGCCGTCATAGCTGTAGAACTCATAGATATCTTCGTTTTGACTGGTTATGGCTCCCGTAACTCTAAACGAGCCAAGAGTTATGGCCCTCTGAATAATCGATATCCATAGGGTGCAACATCTACGGTGCTAGGTGCAACATCCGTCCAAAATGACGAAACCGTGCCGTACGAACTTTAGAAATGGGTGCATGATTTGAAACGGTGCAGTACCATGGTGCACCACTCTCCAGCGATGGTAAATCATTGACCAGCCATGGGGATCCCGTTTTACAGAAAAAATCCACGTGACGAAAAAACAAAGGGTAAAAAACTTCCATGACCCGATTGAGGTTCGGATAGGATTTTTTGGGTATGAAACAAACTAGTTGTTTGCACCAAAATTGGTCACAACACTCTTCGGGAGTCGTTGAAGAGATAACAATCAAGAGTATGAACTAAATATGAATATTATCTAACAAAAACTCCAATCAACAGTAAAGAAAATGCGTAGACAAGCGATTTATAGTGGTTCGGCGTGTCGCCTACGTCCACTGTGAAGTTTTTTGATATTTTATTGATTCTCTTTCAATGTTTACAAGTTGTTACAGCGATCAACAGCAAGTTACAACTGGAAATTCGAAATCAGTAGTCAAATTATGATGGAGATGTCGATCCGGCAGAGTCTGGGCGCTTGAGAGTCAGAAGATCCCGAAGGTCCTTTTTCTGTTGGCCCTGGGGCTCTATTTATAGGCGTAGGCTGTTAATATCTTGCTGAAAACTCGGGAGACCTCTTCTGGCACATGAGGGGGCCCACACGCACGGTCTAAGGAAGTTTGGGCCCACTTTGGCATCGGTTCGAACTCCATTCGAACCGATCAAGAATTCGTCCAATCGAGGTGAAATTTGGCGTGGACATTCTTCAACATGTATGCAAGCATCTGTGAAAATTTCATGGCATTTGGATCTGTAGATTGGGAGATATGATGGATTCGAAATTGGGTTTATGGCATAGCTGTTTGTTTCGAACCCATGTATTCGAACCGATGGTTTCGAATCCATCATGACACGCGTCTTCGCGGTGACGTGGAGCGCAAACTTCGAATCGATCCAGATTTCACTCCGAGTTGACCGTCTCGACTCCATATATCTTGGCGCATTCGAACCGATGGAAGACACGTCACCATGGTTGGTTGACCCAGTGGTTTCGAATGAAGCTACACAGTTGGGTTCGAATAAGGACTCCGTGATGGGTTCGAACAAAGACTCCGTGATGGGTTCGAACAAGAAGATGGAGTCGAACGACCGATGCTTGAAGGATTCGAACCAGCTACTCTCCGATGGATTCGAAGCCCATTGTTATGAACTTGGTAGGTGCGGACTTGATGGGTTCGAACCCGAGGCATCCCGAGGGGTTCGAAGGTGATGGGTTCGAATCTGATGGGTTCGAAGTGATGGTTTCGAAGCCGAGGCGCCTTGATGGTTTCGAGTTCGATCGATTCGAAGGTGATGGTTTCGAAATACTGTTTAGTGATGGTTTCGAAACCTGGTCTTTCCCTTCAAATTGAATCGATCATAAATCGAGCATATGAACTCGGATTGACTTGAAATTTGAAATGCTGACTCCTGTGGTCTTTTTTGCCGTGTCCTATCAATTGTAGCTCAATCAGGACTCGGATAAAATTCAGTGATATCCATGGCGAAACGAAGTATGATCAACCTCTGGGGCGAACTGTCCCTCGTTTTCGATCGATGTTTTGGTATCGTGGCTTTGCCGAAAAGCGGGATAACATTTTGCCCCCAAAGTACGTCTTCTGGGAACATGACGGGCTTTGAATAGCTGTCGTTTCTCTCTGAACAATCATTGCTCTCTTTTTTGTTGAAACTCGTATGCTGTATTGCTGTAACCTTGTGTTGATATGATTGATTGCTGTATAATAGCGTTTAGCCGTTGGCTGTCGCATTTGTAACAGGATGAGTGTTTGATCCCTATAAATATTCAAAATCGAATGTTAGTCCGACATGTATGCACATATGTTAATTTGACCCTTGTTAACGTCGTGCGTCCACGAGTCGTTGCCAGCTTGGTTAGCTATTGAATTTCGTATCGATTCTCTCCTGAACCGATTTTGAAATTTGAATTGAGACAACGCTTGATGGTTATTGTAGAAGGTTCCTTCGTGTCGATCCTCTCCTGAACCGATGTAGAAGGTTAAAGGAGTTGAATTTGTATTGCGCGAGTGTAAGGTTTCGAACCGATGTTTTAGAGTATAGATGGGTTCGAAATCCACATTCGTATGGATGAAGTATACTTGTTTCGTGATGGGTTCGAAACTGACATTCGAACCGATGTGAAAGGATGGTTTCGAACTAGTTGTTCGAGTCGATTCGAATTCGAAGCGGATGGATACGAAGTCATCTGTCGTATCGATAGGCCATGGATGGATTCGAAGTGGCTGATGTGAACAAGGTCTTCGAATCGATGTGCCCACAGTTCATTTCGCATCGATGCAGCCTGTCACTCTGTAGTGCGTTTCGTACCGATGAAACATGAGGTAACTTCGAATCGATAGGGCTTTAGGCAGATGGGTTCGAAAGCCAACTTCAAACCGATCTGGTACTTGACCGGTTGTGACCGGTTGGGTTGACCGGGAGAGCAATCGTCTCGGTTGCTTTCAACGCCTCATATAAATAGTAGTGGGCTTCAAATTTTTTACTTTTTTACTGCACTCTTCATCGCTTCGAAGCTTCAAAGGAGAAAAAGCACTGTGTTGCATATTCGAATCATTCAAGATCTGAATCTTTAATTCCTCGAATCCATCATTCAAACTAGGTAATTAGCCTCGAATCCAAGCGGCAAAGTAATTTCGAACTCATTTCTTCTTCATCGATTGCGTAGCCTCGAGATTGGCAAAACCAGATCTTGGCTTGGGAGGGCTTTGAACCGATGTGTAGGCTCGAGTTCGAATCGTTATTGGTGGTGCCATTTTCTTGGATTTTGTATCGATCCTTGGAATGTCTTTATGGGGTGCATAGTTCGCATCGATTTAGGGATTCGGTGGGTTCATTCGAATCGATGGATTCGAACCCATCGGCTGTGGTTTCGAAGTTCACAATTCCGCATCAATACGGAGGGTATCGATTCGAATGTGGATGATGTGGAGTTGAGGTTTACTTATCGGTTCGAACTTGTCAAGCAATGATCGATTCGAAGTCATCCCTTATCGATCGGTTCGAACTTGCCATCTGGTGATCGATTCGAATCTGACACATGGTCATCGATGCGAAGCGCGTCTAACTGCATGGGTTCGAAACGGCGTCAGGATGGGTTCGAAAGAAGAAATGTTCGGTTGGGTTCGAACGAAGTCCTTGTGATGGTTTCGAACCCTATATGATGGATACCAAAATTTGAAATTCTTCAAGCATAACTCCGACGAGCTTCATTCTTGCATATTTGGACTTGAATACTAAACTGCATACTTGACCGCCTTTCGAAGCTCATCGATGGAACTATAACAACTTCTATCCGAACCAACTTCCATCATATAAACGGTTTAGTGATGACGGTCAGCGATGACGGTCATTATAACTGGACTCCGTAGCTTTTTCGCTTGCATATTTACTTTAACTCTGCGATATTTATTCAAGTAATGCATGGCACGGCACAACATACACTCATACACGTTACACGAGGGAACGCACGGGTTCTTTGTCGTCTAACGATGGTTTCTCATGAGTTAGCTAGTTATGGAACCTTCAAGTTCACAGCAGCAGGAGATTCACGGTACAGCCTCTCCGAGATTAGAGGTTCCGGATATTGATCCCGAGATCATTGGTCCAGCCTGGACGAACTTCCCGATGCGTCGTTCATTGCCAATCCATCGGATTCCGTTCCATCGAATATCTCTGAAGACATGTTGGGGAGAATATGTTTGAGGCACGGCTTGTCATTGGATGATGTGTTACTACCGGGGCCGAATGATAGACCGCACAATCCGCCGGAAGGATATACAGCATTTAACCGCCACGCGTGCGCGGCCGGGACACTTCCTCCTTTCAACGAATATATAAGGGAAGTATTGTCGTTTTTGAGGATCGCCCCATCTCAGCTGCACCCGAACGGATATGCGTCGATCAATAGCTTGTTCATTGCATTTATGGAATATCTCTATCGACCGCCACTTCCGATTGAAATCAGATACTTGTTTAATTTCAAAACTCGAGGTGATTATCCCTCTTTCACGTTCCTGGAAGCGGTGAGAAATTGTCAAGTGGTAACTGGATCCTGGACCAGGTTGAGTTACTATAGGACAGAATGGTTTTATGTCAGATGTCCTCCAGGATTTGCCCGACGATGGTTATTCAGACATGAGTATAGTTGAGTTTTTAAATAATTACAACGGCAATTGCAGCCGAAGTGGAACTTATATATATTTTTCTTTTTACAGCAACGATCCAGCGACCCGAAGGCGAACAGTTTAAGGAGATGGTGCGAGTACTTCGAGAAGTCCCGAGTGAATATAGGGATATCGAGTCGCTTTTAACCGACAGGAATCTCCGGACTTACGGGTTGATCGAACAAGGGCAGAGCATACATTTTGAGGTGGCACTAAGGGTCGTCTCGAAAAAACGAGTCAAGCACAAGAAGCCTAAAGTTGCTGTAGCTGAGGAAGCTGACTCTGAAAGAACTCATATCGATGAGGAGCCGCTGACCGAGCCTACGGACGTAGTTCCGGATGTCGCGGAGCAGAGAAAAGGCAAGGCTGCCATGGTTAAGTCAACTAAGCAGGGGAGACGGAAATCGGTTGTCACGGCCCGGTCCTCTCCCGTAGTTAGAATTTCTGAGATGTCTCCTCCGCGAACTGAAAGTCTCTACGAAGGGTGTAACGACCCGTATTTTACGTGTCGATAAATCGTAGAATTTGCAGGTTGTTAGTGCTGTTTGCATTGTCTCTAGCCTGAGCCATATGTTGATTGTATTGAGTCGTTACTGAGTGCAGGAGATGAGTCGTGGCCGATTTAAGGTAGTGGCCGACTCATAGGTTGGTGCGACTTATAGTGGTTGCCGACTTATGGTTGCTAGTGGGCTAAGGAAGTGACCGACTCATGGAGGTAGTGATTTTAGGTATTGGCCGAGTTAGTGTGTTTCGAGTTAAGGGTTAGCAACCTGGTGTAGGTCGTTAACGAGTTAACATGTTGCCAAGTTAACTACTGGCCGACCTAAGTAAGTGGCCGGGCTATCGGGGTTAGCAGGTTAAGGTGTGACCGGGTTAAGTTCTTACCGACCTATGGGATGGAAACGACTTAGGGTTTAGGTTGTGTGAAGGATAGCTAGTGTTGCCGAGTTAAGATAGTGACCGACTTAGGGGTAGTGGACGACCTAAGAGCTAACGCCTTAATGGTTAACAGGTTAACGAGTTAGGGGTTGGCATGGTGTTGTGTTAGGTCGGCTATGCCGAGCTAGGAGTTAGGTCGCATGAGTCGTATGACCAAGGTTGAGTTAGGTCGGTGGGGGGCTTGAGTCGGTGGGTCGTGGATGCGCATATGCTTTAGGTCGGAAGCTTTTAAGTCGTGCGCGTGCTAAGACGAGTGTGTGTGTGTGTCGTGTGGTTGGGTCGGCATCTGGTTTAGTTGATAGGTCGGCAGAGTGTTGGGTCGGCAGAGGGTTAGGTCGGCGACGACTTAGGGACGGCCGAGATAAGGGGGTGTTCAGCCTATAAATAGTGGACTTTGGCTCACTTTTTGGCACCGGTTTTTGAAGCGACGAAGTGCTTCCATTTTGGAGACTCGACTACAGTATTTTCTTCACTTCTTTCTCTACTTCTATCAAGTGCTAACATCCATTGAAGATTGAAGATCAAGATCAAAGATCAAGAGCCAAAGTTGAAGATTTTCATCCGAAGAGGCTAGATTTCACCGTTTCAAGTGAAATTTCTCCGGATCAAGTCCAAGTCCTTGCTGTCCAGATCTGAAGTTGATTCATTTTAGGTTGTTTTGGTGATTTGGTGAGTGGTAGTTATCTCTCACGCGGATCCAAAGGAGTATATGGGATTGGTGACTAGTTTATGTGTTAAAGTTAGCGTTTTCTCGCATTTTCCTTAAGTCTGCATGTAGATCCATCATGTTTGAAGATGTTTATCTATGAAAGTTTATTTAACAAGTATTAGAAACAAAACCCATGTTTTAGATTTGATAGATCTATGTTAAAAACCATGATTTCACATATGTTGGACTTTTGCTCACTTAATTACGAAATTGCCATTATAGTTGATATTGCTTAATAGATCTTGTTTGAATGGTTGAATGTTTGAATGTATGTTAGATTTGGTTGCTCCAAGTTAGCTTGTAGTTGATTTGGAACAAGATGGTTGAAGATGATTCAAAAGCTAAGTGGAAAGGCTCTTGAATGGTGAAAGCTGCCGATGGCATATGAAGCGGATGTGGAAGCTCATATGGATGGATTCGAGGATGTGGGATCTTGCCATGATGCGAGAAGGCAAAGCAGGATTGAGTTGGGACTTTGCGATGATATGATGAGGCAAGGTTTGTGTTGAGATGGGACGGGTCATGATGACGTTCCAAGTTGAGAGACTTTGCTATGATGTGATGAGGCAAGACATATGTTGTGATGGGACGGGTCACGAAGACGTTCCAAGCACGGGTCATGACGACGTGCAAAGTTATAACTCGGTGATGCGGTCCGGGTTGGGGTGGATAATGGTTAGCTTGAGAGGCGCTTGAGCTAGTATGGAAGTGGTCGTCGAGGAGGATGACTTGGAGGCTTAGATCTCATCGTTGTTGAAGGTTCTAGCATACTCAAAGCAAGGGTACGTTGGAACGGGTCACGATGACGTTCCAGGCACGGGTCATGATGACGTGCTAGTACTCTGGGCTGATGCGTTCGGCTTAGGCACGGGTCACGATGACGTGCGGAGTTATGGCTAAACCGGGGTTACCATTAGCCCTTGACAGGCGGTCATTCAACTAACGGTGAAATCAAGGCAAAGATAACAGTGATAGCCAGAGTCATGGATGTTTGGATGTTTGGTTGTATCATCATTCGGCTTCAAGAGCGGTGTTTTCTGGGTGCTTATCTGATCTTGGTTTAGGCCTTGGGGGTTTGTATTTGGAAAACATCGTCCTTGACTCGAGTGATTATTGCTTTACCTTACTTATTTGCTATGTTATGCTTACTTCTCCTTAGTGTGTGTCTGGGGGCTATCACTGTAGAAAGAGGTGGAGTGGGATGGTTTGGTTCCTATTCCTTTATTTCCTTATGCTCTTTTGGTATGTTTGATTGTTAATTTACTGCTCACTAAGACTTTGTCTGACTCAAGGTTTTATGTCTCCTCTTATTACCTTGGGCTGTTCATCCATGTTTGGGATGGGCAGACTAGGTAGCAGGTGGCAGGTGCTGTGCTTAGAGTTTTCCGTTGAAGATGACGAAGACGAGCAGGAGGCTATGCATATTATTTTCTTATATGTACTGGGTATCCGCTGCTGTATTTGATTGAGTGATTTGTAGTGAGGCTTTCATGTATGGATTTGTGTGAATGATTGTATTAAACTGCTATGTTGCTTATATGATGATGTCATGTTCTATGGAGCTTCACTATATTATATTTCTCTATTGTATTTTATCCATGCGCTGTGAGTTATACGATAGATTCTGCGAATTTTATTTTACCTTGACTATCGTCCATGGCTGCCTGGCACGCCTTTCAGCGCACTATTCTCTTGTTTTGGTGCGGGAGTCATGGGCGGTCGTCACATTTGGTATCAGAGCTTTGGTTAATCGATTTTAGCCAACGCTCGCTGACGTAATTACGTAAGAGAGACGTAATTGTATTTTGATGGATGATTACTATATATAATATAGTAGTTAAGATAGATTTGAACTCCTTATGCAGTTGTTTCTTAAGGTGTTCTAATCATTCTTTTTACAGATATTAAGAATGAGTAGAAGCGAGAGACAAGCTGCAAGAGATAGTCGAGCTGCTAGGGAAGCTGTTGATTATGGAGCTATGTTTGAAGCTATGATGACTTCTATCATGAGGAGGGTACCAGCTTCAGGATCATCTGTGGATGTGGGAGTTCAAGTCCAAGCTCCGAGGCCAGTAGATTTTGCTAAGCTTTGCAAGGATTATACTTCTCTTGGAGGAAAAGCTTTCTTAGGGACGGAGTCGACTATTGAGGTGCAGAGGTGGATTGATGCTTGCCGAAGGATTTTTGGTGATCTAGGGATTGAGGATGCAACCAAGAGAAAGCTTGCATCGAGGCAGCTTCAAGGGAGAGCTGCGGATTGGTGGAATTCTATCACCATAGATACACCAGAAGAGGATATTACTTGGGAGCAGTTCCAAGTTAGATTTGAAGCCAAATTCATCTCTACTGCTCAGAGGTCTGTTTTGTTTAAGAGGTTTGTAGAGCTCAAACAAGGCGGGAGGCCTGTTCTGGAGTACATTTCTGAGTTCGAAGCTTTGTCTAAGTATGCCAGATCGTATATTGATTCTCCCTACCAGAAGAATGAAAAGTTTGTGACTGGTCTGGATGCTTATCTTGGAAGGCAGTTAGTGGATCATCTGGACGATCCATTTGAGAAGCTGGTGGAAAAAGCTCTGAGGCATGAGAGTTTGTTTCCTAGGGAAAGTTCTGTTGTTGCTGTAACCAGGGAAGGATCTAAACCACAGCAGAATGGCAACAAGAAGAGGAAGCAGCAGCAACAGAAGGGTAAGGTTGGCCAGAAGAAGTCAAAGGGCGAGGTGACTTGTTATAACTGCCGTCAGAAGGGTCATCTTTCTCGGGATTGCAAGAATCCGAAGGTGCAGTTGAAGTGTTACAACTGTGATAAGCTGGGACACATTAAGAAGGACTGTCCAGAACCGAGGAAAGATAGGCAGGTTGTGCAAGCCTATGCTTTGGAAGCTGTGCCGTCGTCTTCAAGAGTCCCTACTGCTGCAGAGAAGGGGAAGAGTGTGGTGGTTCAAGGTACTCTTTCCATTTGTGGTGTTCCAGTTAGAGTGTTGTTTGATACTGGAGCGTCGCATTCTTTTGTTTGTGATGATTTGGTAGGCCGGTTAGGTTTGAAACCGGACATTGTTGATAGGCCATTGGTTGTGACTAATCCAGTTGGGGGTTCGTCATGTTTGTGTATGATATGCCGTGGCCTGGTTGTGTCGAGTCATGATTGCTCGTTTGTTTGTGATTGCTTTGTTCTGAACTTTGCGGGGTTCGGAATTATTTTGGGTATGGACTGGCTTAGGAAGTATGCGGCTAGGATTGATTGTGAGAGGCTGGAGGTGACAGTCGGAAATGTGGATGGGCGAAAGGTTGTGATACGATGTAAGCATGAAGAAGGTGTCTTCATGAGCTTCATGTATTCGCTGGTTGTTCCACGGGATGGACTGTCATCGGTGCCTATTGTGTATGGATTTGAGGATGTCTTTGACGAAGTCAAAGGGTTGCCGCCGCATAGGGAGATCGAGTTTCGTATCGATCTAGTTGAGGGAGCCAGACCTGTTGTGATGCCTCTTAGGCGGATGGCACCGAGGGAGCAGAAAGAGCTGAAGGTGCAAGTTGATGACCTTTTACGGAAAGAATTCATTCGGAGAAGTGTGTCCGAATGGGGTGCGCCCGTTGTGTTCGCAACCAAAGCGGATGGATCGTTGAGGTTGTGTGTTGATTATCGTGAGCTGAACAAGGTGACTAAGAAGAACAAGTATCCATTGCCGAGAATAGATGACTTGTTTGATCAGCTTCACGAGGCTAAGGTGTTTTCTCAGATGGATCTGGCAACGGGATTTCACCAGTTAAGAGTGGCGAAGGATAGTGTGCCGAAGACTGCTTTCAGGACACCATCCGGGTTTTATGAGTGGCTGGTAATGCCGTTTGGATTGACTAACGCGCCAGCATATTTTGTGGATCTTATGAATAGAGTATTCAGAGATCAGTTGAACAAGTTCGTGCTTGTGTTCGTGGATGATATTTTGGTTTATTCCAGAACTGAGGAAGAGCACAAGACGCACTTAAGGATTGTTTTGGAAATACTACGGAAACATCAGCTGAAGGCTAAGTTTTCGAAGTGTCACTTCTGGAAGAGGGAAGTGAGGTTCTTAGGCCATGTTATCTCTGGAAGTGGAATAGCGGTTGATCCCGCTAAGGTGGCAGCAATCCAGGATTGGGTTAGACCTAAGAATGCATCTGATGTGAGAAGTTTTCTTGGATTAGCTGGATATTATCGTCGGTTTATCAAAGACTTTTCCAAGATAGCTGCCCCATTGACAGGATTGACGAAGAAGAACCAAGTGTTCAGATGGGATGATAAGTGTGAGCAAGCTTTCGTAATCCTGAAAGAGCGACTGACGAGTGCTCCTGTTTTGACTATTCCGAGTGGGAATGATGAGATGGTGGTTTACACCGATGCATGTGGCACTGGACTGGGAGCAGTGCTAATGCAGAAGGATAAAGTTGTTGCGTATGCTAGTCGACAACTGAAGCCGCATGAAAGGAATTATCCAACCCATGATTTGGAGTTAGCGGCGATTGTGTTTGCTTTGAAGATGTGGAGACATTATCTATTGGGAGTTCGATTCGAGTTGTTTACGGATCATAAGTCATTGAAATATCTGTTCTTCCAAAAGGATTTGAATCTTCGACAGCAACGGTGGTTAGAGTTTCTAGCATCTTATGATTTTGGTATAGCCTATACTCCGGGAAAAGGAAACGCAGTGGCTGATGCGTTAAGTCGAAGACATGCAGGTTTGGGAGCCATGTTTTCGGAATGGAAGAGTCTCGAGTATTTGGCTGGATTTGATTTCAGACCTAGATGCGAATTGGAACCTGAAATGTTGGCAAACTTATCAATAAGGCCTACTCTTGTGGAAAGAATTGGCGAGAGCCAAAAGAAAGATGATAAGCTTGACAAGATTATCCGAGATTTGGAATCTGGATTGAAACCAGAGAAGGATAAGGGATTCGAGGTCGATCGAGAGGGTTGGCTTCGAAAGCAAGGACGATTGGTTGTTCCCGATATAGATGGATTGAGAGATGAAGTTCTGAGGGAAAGCCATCACTCGAAGTTGACAATTCATCCAGGTGGAAATAAGATGTATCGGGATATGAAGAGAGCTTACTACTGGGAAGGAATGAAGAAGGATGTTGGAAATTTTATTTCCAAGTGTATGAATTGCCAGTTGGTGAAAGCTGAGCAGAAGAAGCCCAGTGGATTACTTCAGCCATTAGAGGTTCCTACATGGAAGTGGGAGCAAGTGTCGATGGATTTTATTGATGGTCTACCTAGAACCAGGGCAGGAAATGAAGGGATTTGGGTCATTGTAGATCGTTTGACCAAGAGTGCAAGGTTCATTCCTGTTCGATCGACTAGGACTGCATCGAAGTTGGCTGAACTGTATGTGAAGTGGATTGTTCGATTCCATGGTGTTCCGAAGAGTATAGTGAGCGATCGAGACCCATTGTTCACTAGTGGATTTTGGAAGAGCTTCCAGGAAGTTTTGGGAACCGAGTTGTGTTTGAGTACAGCTTATCACCCTCAAACAGATGGTCAGACTGAGAGAGTCAACCGAGTATTGGAAGATCTTCTTAGAGCATGTGTTTTGGACTTCGGAGGATCATGGGAAGATCACCTTCATTTGGTGGAATTTGCTTATAATAACAGTTATCAGTCGAGTATTGGTATGGCACCATATGAGGCATTATATGGAAGACCGTGTAACTCTCCGACATGTTGGTTGGAAACTGGAGAAAAGTTGATACTTGGGCCAGAGATGATTCGACAGACTTCGGATTGTATAGAGATCGTTCGGCAAAGAATGAAGGCAGCCCAAGATCGTCAGAAAAGTTATGCGGATAATCGTCGAAAAGATTTGGAATTCGACGTAGGTGATATGGTTTTTGTGAAGATTTCTCCATTGAAGAATGTTGTTAGATTCGGGAACAAAGGAAAGTTAACTCCGAGATATGTTGGACCATTTCCGATTATCGAGCGAATTGGAAAGCTCGCTTATAGATTGGAGTTACCGGAAAAGATGGCGGGTGTGCACAATGTTTTTCATGTATCTTATCTACGGAAGTATGTGCACGACCCAACCACGATGGTTTCTGCTGATAGCTGTGAAGATTTGGAGGTTGATCCAGTTGTTTCGAGACCTCGTAAGCCGCTTCGTATTGTTGAAACCGATACGAAACAGCTTAGGAGGAAGACGATTACGTTGCTCAAGGTACAATGGAGTGATGATGTTAACGACTGTACGTGGGAGGAGGAAGAGAGGATGAAGGCAGCTCATCCCGGACTCTTCGAGGTATGGCCCTAAAGTGTCGTGACATCTCATGAATTTGTAGCTTGTTCTAAGCCTTAGAATTCTGCATGCTAGGCTAGAATTGGATGCATGGTTTGTTGATTGCTATGGATGGTAGGCATGCGGAATATCTTTGATTGTTGTTGTTTGCTTGGAATTTCGGGGGCGAAATTCCTAAGGGGGAGAGGATGTAACGACCCGTATTTTACGTGTCGATAAATCGTAGAATTTGCAGGTTGTTAGTGCTGTTTGCATTGTCTCTAGCCTGAGCCATATGTTGATTGTATTGAGTCGTTACTGAGTGCAGGAGATGAGTCGTGGCCGATTTAAGGTAGTGGCCGACTCATAGGTTGGTGCGACTTATAGTGGTTGCCGACTTATGGTTGCTAGTGGGCTAAGGAAGTGACCGACTCATGGAGGTAGTGATTTTAGGTATTGGCCGAGTTAGTGTGTTTCGAGTTAAGGGTTAGCAACCTGGTGTAGGTCGTTAACGAGTTAACATGTTGCCAAGTTAACTACTGGCCGACCTAAGTAAGTGGCCGGGCTATCGGGGTTAGCAGGTTAAGGTGTGACCGGGTTAAGTTCTTACCGACCTATGGGATGGAAACGACTTAGGGTTTAGGTTGTGTGAAGGATAGCTAGTGTTGCCGAGTTAAGATAGTGACCGACTTAGGGTAGTGGACGACCTAAGAGCTAACGCCTTAATGGTTAACAGGTTAACGAGTTAGGGGTTGGCATGGTGTTGTGTTAGGTCGGCTATGCCGAGCTAGGAGTTAGGTCGCATGAGTCGTATGACCAAGGTTGAGTTAGGTCGGTGGGGGGCTTGAGTCGGTGGGTCGTGGATGCGCATATGCTTTAGGTCAGAAGCTTTTAAGTCGTGCGCGTGCTAAGACGAGTGTGTGTGTGTGTCGTGTGGTTGGGTCGGCATCTGGTTTAGTTGATAGGTCGGCAGAGTGTTGGGTCGGCAGAGGGTTAGGTCGGCGGCGACTTAGGGACGGCCGAGATAAGGGGGTGTTCAGCCTATAAATAGTGGACTTTGGCTCACTTTTTGGCACCGGTTTTTGAAGCGACGAAGTGCTGCCATTTTGGAGACTCGACTACAGTATTTTCTTCACTTCTTTCTCTACTTCTATCAAGTGCTAACATCCATTGAAGATTGAAGATCAAGATCAAAGATCAAGAGCCAAAGTTGAAGATTTTCATCCGAAGAGGCTAGATTTCACCGTTTCAAGTGAAATTTCTCCGGATCAAGTCCAAGTCCTTGCTGTCCAGATCTGAAGTTGATTCATTTTAGGTTGTTTTGGTGATTTGGTGAGTGGTAGTTATCTCTCACGCGGATCCAAAGGAGTATATGGGATTGGTGACTAGTTTATGTGTTAAAGTTAGCGTTTTCTCGCATTTTCCTTAAGTCTGCATGTAGATCCATCATGTTTGAAGATGTTTATCTATGAAAGTTTATTTAACAAGTATTAGAAACAAAACCCATGTTTTAGATTTGATAGATCTATGTTAAAAACCATGATTTCACATATGTTGGACTTTTGCTCACTTAATTACGAAATTGCCATTATAGTTGATATTGCTTAATAGATCTTGTTTGAATGGTTGAATATTTGAATGTATGTTAGATTTGGTTGCTCCAAGTTAGCTTGTAGTTGATTTGGAACAAGATGGTTGAAGATGATTCAAAAGCTAAGTGGAAAGGCTCTTGAATGGTGAAAGCTGCCGATGGCATATGAAGCGGATGTGGAAGCTCATATGGATGGATTCGAGGATGTGGGATCTTGCCATGATGCGAGAAGGCAAAGCAGGATTGAGTTGGGACTTTGCGATGATATGATGAGGCAAGGTTTGTGTTGAGATGGGACGGGTCATGATGACGTTCCAAGTTGAGAGACTTTGCTATGATGTGATGAGGCAAGACATATGTTGTGATGGGACGGGTCACGAAGACGTTCCAAGCACGGGTCATGACGACGTGCAAAGTTATAACTCGGTGATGCGGTCCGGGTTGGGGTGGATAATGGTTAGCTTGAGAGGCGCTTGAGCTAGTATGGAAGTGGTCGTCGAGGAGGATGACTTGGAGGCTTAGATCTCATCGTTGTTGAAGGTTCTAGCATACTCAAAGCAAGGGTACGTTGGAACGGGTCACGATGACGTTCCAGGCACGGGTCATGATGACGTGCTAGTACTCTGGGCTGATGCGTTCGGCTTAGGCACGGGTCACGATGACGTGCGGAGTTATGGCTAAACCGGGGTTACCATTAGCCCTTGACAGGCGGTCATTCAACTAACGGTGAAATCAAGGCAAAGATAACAGTGATAGCCAGAGTCATGGATGTTTGGATGTTTGGTTGTATCATCATTCGGCTTCAAGAGCGGTGTTTTCTGGGTGCTTATCTGATCTTGGTTTAGGCCTTGGGGGTTTGTATTTGGAAAACATCGTCCTTGACTCGAGTGATTATTGCTTTACCTTACTTATTTGCTATGTTATGCTTACTTCTCCTTAGTGTGTGTCTGGGGGCTATCACTGTAGAAAGAGGTGGAGTGGGATGGTTTGGTTCCTATTCCTTTATTTCCTTATGCTCTTTTGGTATGTTTGATTGTTAATTTACTGCTCACTAAGACTTTGTCTGACTCAAGGTTTTATGTCTCCTCTTATTACCTTGGGCTGTTCATCCATGTTTGGGATGGGCAGACTAGGTAGCAGGTGGCAGGTGCTGTGCTTAGAGTTTTCCGTTGAAGATGACGAAGACGAGCAGGAGGCTATGCATATTATTTTCTTATATGTACTGGGTATCCGCTGCTGTATTTGATTGAGTGATTTGTAGTGAGGCTTTCATGTATGGATTTGTGTGAATGATTGTATTAAACTGCTATGTTGCTTATATGATGATGTCATGTTCTATGGAGCTTCACTATATTATATTTCTCTATTGTATTTTATCCATGCGCTGTGAGTTATACGATAGATTCTGCGAATTTTATTTTACCTTGACTATCGTCCATGGCTGCCTGGCACGCCTTTCAGCGCACTGTTCTCTTGTTTTGGTGCGGGAGTCATGGGCGGTCGTCACAAAGGGCTTGCCGATCTTCCAATCCCGGATGATGTGTCTTTTCAACATGACGCCGGGTTGGAAGAGTTCCATCGTACTCTAGAACTGAGCGAGCCTCTTATTACTAGCGAGGTCGACATTTCTGGTTGGTCGGGGGGAATGCATATTCATACACATCTCACGACACTGCATAACTTTTGACTGTAAACTACCTGTTTCATAAGGTGATTAATTCTATCTTATTTTGCTTTGCAGATACTATGACAAAGCGAGGTTCAATGCTTGGAAGTCTTCGACATGTCCGCAAGTCCTCATATTACGATTCGCGCAGACGAGGGGGGATAGAGATTATGACCAGGGACGCTCTGGGTACTATGACCAAGGACGCTCTGGGTATCATAGTCATGAGAGATATGACTCGGACAGAGGCTACAAGCGTCGATCGCGGTCGCGTACCCCTCCTCCTTCCGGAGATCCCATAAATCCTCCCGTTCATGTCTCTCGTCCTTCCGATTCTTCTCGATATGTGTCGGTTTCTCAAGCTTCTAGGTCTGAGGCGGTGGCGCCGATGGTTGCGGAGGAACCTCCTACCGAAATCCTGGGGGAAGGAGCAATTAGGCTTGTGCAACTGAAGAGGGAGTTCTCGAATATTTGCTTCGATAACTACGTCTTTCCCCCGAACTTGAAAAGAATCCCGCCGGAGGCCGAGCGGTTGGCGCTCGACTATGTGCATGATTTTTACGACCAATACAAGGTGTGGTATAAGGCGGCCGAAAAAGCATCGGCCTTGGCCTTCGAACTGGCGGCCACCATTGAAAAGCTTCAGAACGAGCTAGCACAAAAAGATCGGATCATACAAGTGCTGAATACTGAAGCGGAATCATCTCGTAAATCTGAAATGGAGGCCACCAAAAGAGCCAATGAAGCCCAGCTTACGATGGATAAAATGAAGCGTGAGCATTATGTCATGGTAGAAGACATGGGCCATCGGAATACTCTGGTCACTGCCGAAAGGGATGCGGCGCTAAAGGAGCTAAATGAGCTCAAATTCAAATTCGCCGAAATCGTCAAGGATAGGGACGATGCAAACATTGCAGCCCAGGAGGCATGTGAACAAGCTGTGATACTCCGGACTGAACGGGATGAGGCCGTGGCCAAAGTTCAAGTGGTTGAGGCGGAGGTTGAGGAGAAAGTTCAACGGGCGGAGGCCAGGCTAGAGGCCGATATCGAAGATTTGCTTATAGCTTACAACGCCAATGTGTTAAGACACAGAAAATTGGCCTGGCTTCAGGATTATCCGGTTCACCTTCGTAGCGCTTGGGACCGATTGGTTGAGGAGGAAGAGGAAGCGCATCCGGGTGAAGCGGTCGACCGATTCGAGCTCGAGAACCGGCTGTTGACTGAGGATGAGAAGAAGGTCCTTCATGACGCTATCATTGCTCATGGGAAGGAGATGATGGGTGGCCGATCCCTGGAGGTTGGAGAGGGATCAGTTGTTGAGCACCATTCGGCTGTCACTGAATTCACCACACCACCTTCGTCAGTGCCTGCAACTGCGGTCGGTTTGCAACCTGTTCCTGCTTACGACCCGGAACAGCCGCACTTATCTCCTATTCATGAGCATACTTCCGAGGCCGTTCAGCCGTCTGCGAGTCAAACTGGGGAAGGTATTCCGAAGTTATCTCAAGCGTTTTCTAAATAGAGAGTTTGTTTTCAAGAAGTTACTAATAACTTATTATTTTGCCTAGTGACGGGAATTGCGCCGACTGTCGTGGCTCAAGATTCAAGCCAAAGGGATAAGGCCATCGCCACCGAGACTACTGTTGTAACCGCGGTATCAACCGAGGCGGCACAGGGGAGTGGGTTATCTCTTGAGGAACAAATGGTGAGCGAGCTGCTCGGTGAGCAGGGCGGTTTCTCCACGGACTTGCCGTTTATCATCGTTAGTGATCTCCCGCCGACCTCAAGTTCTTCGATGCAGACTGCGGATGCCCCCAGCCAGGCCCAAGCAACTCGAGATGAGGAAATTTTGGCCGAAATTAGCGTTGAAATAGAGGCTGCGGGGCAAGGCGATAGTGTTAGTGGTAGTACGGCAGCGCAGAGTCCAACACCTGCTAGGGTAGTGTCATTGGGTGGCACTATCCCACCTTCCTTCACTGATCCAGTCCCCCCTACTCCTCCGGCGGGAAGCCTCAATGTAGAATCAAGCTCCGAGGAAGATATTGACATCATGCCTCCAGCCGAAGAGCCACCACCGGAGAGGACGCACTCAAAACGAAGAATTTCTGTCCCTAGTGATTCTGATGATGAACCACTAGTAAGAAGGACGAAAAAGAAGAAGTAAATCGGCTTCTCAAGTAGATGTTTTGGGTAGATAGGTACTTGTTTTTTGTTTTTGTTAGTAAGCCGTGTATAGATGCAGGTTCGGCCCCTGCTAGTAGGGATTGTTTTTTGGAAGACACATTAGTATGTAAGTCCGTGTCTTCAGTTAGTTGAAATAAAATTAAGTTTCTTTGTTTCAACTCTTATTTTATTTGTGCTTAAGTACTTGCAGTGTCCTGTTTTCGGTCCGGTGTACTTGTGGTGTTTGTACCGTTTAAGTAGAGTTCGTTTCATTTGCCAAACCCGAAGATTTTGGTCACAAGTTGTGATTGATGAATGAGTTGAACTTTGGACGTTGTATCACTTCGGTAAGTGGTTAACACTTAGCTTTCGTGCCCCCCAGTTTTGGGGTACAGCACTTGTATTTTTGGTGGTTGATCGCACTTGTTGCAAATCTTAAGCACATGTCCGCATTCTGGGGAGTTAGGATACTTCGAGATCGATAATCTGCTTTGCACTCTAGGAATTTGAGAGTTATCGATGTTTGTAATGTGGTTCGCACTCCGGGAACTTGGAATTACTGTTTATACTCCACTTCACGCTTTGGGAACTTGGAGTTGACGCTGATACTTCGGTTCACACTCCGGGAACTTTGAACTGTTGTTTGTACTCTGACTCACGCTCTGGGAATCTGGAGTTAGCATAGATGCTTCGGTTCGCGCTCCAGGAACCTGTAATTTGTGTTTATACTCTAATGCATGCTTTGAGAACTGGGAGTTCGCATTGATGGGTTGGTTCGCACTCCGGGAACCTGGAATAGATGTTTATACTCCAATTCACACTCTGGGAAGTTGGAGTTAGCCGATAGATGGTCAGTCACACCTATTTGGGCTTTTTAGCAATTCGTTCGCACTCTGGGAACGATGGATTTGATGTTTTATACTCCAATTTACACTCTGGGAAGTTGGAGTCAGCCGATAGATGGTCAGTCACACCTACTCGGGCTTTTTAGGAGTTCGTTCGCACTCTGGGAACGATGGATTTGATGTTTATACTCCAATTCGCACTCTGGGAAGTTGGAGTCCGTTCGCGCGGAGGGAACGAGTTATGGAATGTTTATAATCCAATTCGAGCTGTGGGAAGTTGGAGTCCGTTCGCGCAGTGGAACGAATTATGGAATGTTTATACTCCAATTCGCGCTGTGGGAAGTCGGAGTCCGTTCGCGCAGTGGGAACGAATTATGGAATGTTTATACTCCAATTCGCGCTGTGGGAAGTTGGAGTCCGTTCGCACTCTGGGAACGAATTATGGAATGTTTATACTCCAATTCACGCTGTGGGAAGTTGGAGTCCGTTCGCACTCTGGGAACGAATTATGGAATGTTTATACTCTAGTTCGCGATGTGGGAAGTTGGAGTTCGTTCGCACTCTGGGAACGAATTATGGAAGGTTTATACTCCAATTCGCGCTGTGGGAAGTTGGAGTCCGTTCGCGCAGTGGGAACGAATTATGGAATGTTTATACTCCAATTCGCGCTGTGGGAAGTTGAAGTCCGTTCGCACTCTGGGAACGAATTATGGAATGTTTATACTCCAATTCACGCTGTGGGAAGTTGGAGTTCGTTCGCACTCTGGGAACGAATTATGGAATGTTTATACTCCAATTCGCACTGTGGGAAGTTGGAGTCCATTCGCACAGTGGGAACGAATTATGGAATGCTTATACTCCAATTCGCGCTGTGGGAAGTTGGAGTCCGTTTGCACTCTGGGAACGAATTATGGAATGTTTATACTCCAATTCACGCAGTGGGAATTTGGAGTTAGTTGTAGGACTGTCGTGTGTTGGTCCAGTTCAGCCTTTTATGTGTTGACTTGCCCCCGAGCTGGGGTTTCACTTAGTGAGTGGCCGGTTGTATCGCAGTCACTCGCTATTTGAATAAATTCCATTGTTTGATGGAATTTAGCTCTTCGTGTGTCGTGATTGTTAAACGTTGCATTCGGTGAATCACAGCTCTAGCTTGAAGAAATAATGTTTTATTGCTGAAATAAGAAAATACGGCAAAGTCAGTGCCTTATTACAAATTCAAATTTCAGAATTTAAGGAAATTGCAAAATCATAGATAGAATGAGCCTGTCATGTGTGACAGTGACGAAGATCTTCGTCGTTCCAGGCTCCTGAGAAAGTTGGTCCGCCACTGATGGCGTTTATCACCAATCTCCCACGGGGACCATTGGAGTCCTCATATCTTGGTCGATCGGGTTCATTGTTTGGATTTGATGGGCCCGCTACTCTGGGCTGCGGTGTCTGTACAAACTGTTCAAGCTTCCTTTCTCTGACCAGTTTTTCAACGAGATCTTGTAGGTGACGACACTCGTTCGTATTGTGCCCTTAATTTTCATGGAACCTGCAAAACTTTCCTATTTGGATTGTCTCTCTGACGACGGTCTTGGAACAGGTTTTTCATATTGAATTGTATGACGGGTTTGTAAATACAAGTCCTCCAGTGAAGTATTCAAAGGAGTATAGCTGTCGAACATCGGATTTTTGCGTTGCGGGCCACGAGTTTGATCTTGTTTTTTAGTTTGATTCACGCTCTCTCTTCGCCGAGCTTGTTTGTTTTTGACGTTCAACTGAACTTTTCCGGAGCTCTCGCCGGATTGTTTGATTACAACGTTGCTTTGGATCCCTTTCGTACTTGGTTTTGCATCGGTTTGCTTCCTAGACTGTTTCGCGTCTTCCCGTCTCAGGAATTGAGCCGCCATGGCGTGGAAACGGTCCAACGATGCAGGTGGTTTTCCGGCTAACCAATTGCCGAACTCAGAATCGGGGTCGATCCCCTTGGTTAGCGCCATAAGGATGGAGTTATCGTTCGGATTGCTGATCTCCGTGCATGAGGTATGGAATCTCTCTAATTAGTGTCTGAGCGTTTCTCCAGGAGCTTGAGTGACGCTAGACAGAGTGTTGACGTCTTTGGGTCTTGCGACGTGCATGCGGAATTGCTCAACGAATTTTGTGGCTAACTGGTCGAACGAAGAGATAGATCGAGGTGGCAGTCGAGTGAACCACATGGTAGCGATGCCCCCCAAGGATATGGGGAAACTACGACACTTCACTACATCGTCGGCACGGGCAGCAGTCATCGACCATTCATATTTTAGAATATGTTGGTTGGGGTCTGTTTGCGCAAAAAATGGGCAAACACCTCCAAGTCGTGTGATTTAGTTGATTTATGTGATTCTTAATTATTTTGGATGAGTTATGTAAATATGAGAAAAGCAGGGGCTGATATGTAAAAGACACACAGATTTATAGTGGTTCGGCCAGAACGTGCCTACGTCCACTTTATATGTTATTATCCTTTTTCTTTCAGATTATAAGTACAAGGCTTTGTATACAAGTATATGAAAGTAGTTTGAAAGTTCCTTCCGTGCTTGAGCTCTCAAACTTGTCTACCATTGTTGTACCCTTGCCCCTCTATTTATAGAGTGAGGTAGGAGGTAGGGGTCTTGGATGTATATAGCTGCTGGCGGGCCCGAGCTAAAGCAATCTGGACTGGCAATTCTGGTTCGGCGAGGCTTCATTCGGTGGTGAGGTATGTGTTTGGCTCGGTGTTGTCGGTTTCATCTCTTGGTCTGGTGATAGGTTGGTCCGGTGATAGTGGTGTGGATGTGGACCGGCAGTGGCCTCGTTCGGTAGGGTATTGGAGAGGTTGGTCCGGTGGACCTGGACCGGTGAAGTCTGGTTCGGCAGGAGCTTATGCCGAATGGGGTGGTGGTTGTGCCTTGCCGAATGGATATAGCCGAATGAACTATAAGTTGGGTTTGCCGAATGGACCCTTGGACATGAGTGTTGAACGTACTTCTTATTAGATGGAATGGAGGTCGCCAAACCGGGTGAAACTGCCGCTTTTCGGTCTCGAGATCTT
The DNA here is from genome assembly GCA_030765085.1 of Allium cepa. Taxonomy (NCBI): domain Eukaryota; kingdom Viridiplantae; phylum Streptophyta; class Magnoliopsida; order Asparagales; family Amaryllidaceae; genus Allium; species Allium cepa. The sequence continues at coordinate 25,226,551 of CM060943.1, read as the reverse complement.
CTGGGTGAAAATTCGCCCAACATTTGCCCCCCAAAGTGGGGCACGTGCTTGCATGTGTCGCGCTTTGTTTCCTGTGGTAGGGAGGCTTATTTTGTAGTGCTATGGGCTGGACGTTCATATCCTGTTGATGTTCTGTATGAGGTGCCTTGCGTGCCACCTGTTTCGGGTTTTTGCTGGTAGAGACAGTTTCATTCGGTTTTTGGTCTGGTCCGGTATGCCGAACCAGTTGGTCCGGTGGTGTTGTGCTTGTCTATATATAGGGGCTACACCCCCTTAGTTTTTCCTTACCGAACCAAAGAGCGCCGAATCAGTTTCTAGCCGAACCAACTCTCTGCCGAATCAAACCCTTGCCGAACCAGGTATATGCTCTTTTGCCGAATGTCCTCGATTACCGAATGGATCCGATACCGAATACACACGTAAGGCTTTTAATGCCAAATGAAATTGTGTTACCGAATGGGCAAGTATACCAGATGAACTTCCAAGGCCGAATGAAACTACCGAATGGAGTATATGCCGAATGAGACTACCGAATGGAGTATATGCCGGATGAGACTTCATACTTGAATCTTGAGCTGAATCTTAGGCTTTTATATGCTTGCTTTAGATACTTGCTTGTTTATGTTTCTATACTTCTTGTTCTAACACCGTGTTTTTCTTGTGCTGTAGATAAATGTCTTGTAAAGCGGAAATACGATCAGACAGACGGAAGTCCAAGGATGGAGGAGAGTCTTCTTCCGTGCCCCCAACGCAACCAGGATCCGGGCAACATCGACCTGTTCCGAGGTCGTTAGTGGACGGATATGGTCCACAGGAACTTCTGGTCTCCCCTCCCGATTGCTTTCCTAGCTCCCTAAAGGAGGAGCAACTTGATGTCATATCTCGTTCATTCGGGATAGACAGGGCTCTTATGCTGTTGCCGGGGGAGGGGGTCATGCCATATGATCCCCCTGAGGGATACTTCGCTTACAGCCGATACCATTGTATGTGCGGGGCTATTCCTCCAGTCAACGCCTGGATATTAATCTTCGTCACTTATCTGAAGGTGGCTCCATTCCAGCTCCAGCCCAACTCTTATGCCCTTCTGGTATGCTTGTATGCTATCTTCCAGAAGAGGTATGGGCGCGCCCCTTCCAATCGGGAAATACGATATCTGTACAATCTGAGGGGTTACAGGAAGGGGTCCCCATATATTAGCTTGGAGTCAGCCGTTTCCTTCAAGCCGGTTTTGGATTTATACTCGAAGTATAGTATGTTCAAGAAGGAATGGTTCTTTGTCAGAGATGACTCCGTCTCTATTCGCCGATTTACCTCCGGATGTAAGTCAAAACTCTACTCATAATTCTTGTCTTGGCTGTAATTCTCTTTCTTATGCGTTTTCCTTTCTTGCTAGCGACAAGTGGTTTTGCGGTTGTGGAAGATGATCGCCTGGTTCAGATGGCAGCTGAAATTGAAGCTATTTCAGGGAGAGACAGATCGGCTGCTTATTTGATTAGGAATGCCAGGCTTTTGATGTACAATTTGATTCTTCCACATCAGTCTGTAGTTAAGCAGAGGGACACGGCAGAAGAGAAGGCTGCCCAGCCTAAAGGAGGGGCCACAGCGAAGGGTGGCAAGAGGAAGCCCTTTGCACAACATCCAGTCGTAGGAGGCAAGAAGCTTAAGGAGTTTGATGGCCCTTCTCCCAGTACTTGCCCGGAGGAGGAAGGTGCGGAAAAGGGCGAAGAAGGCGAAGTTGGAGAAGAGTCAGAGGGTGGAGGAGACGGCGATGGCCAAGGTGGTAGTGATACTGGTGCCTTAACCTCTGGGCAAGACCCTGAGCTGGTGAGGCTCTCCGTCAGGCCTTCGGGGAATCGGAGGGAGAGTCGGAAGCGGAGGAGGCGAAGAAAACTGCAAGGCTGTGGCTGGTGCCGATCCATCCCCTAAAGGTTCCTCAGCTAGGGTAACTTCGGCGGTGCAAGGTGAACTTTTGACTTCCGCCGATTCCATTTTCGATAAGGACTTAGGAATATTTTATGGTTCACTTCCGTCCTGGAATGAGATTCAGGACTTATTGCAGTACCCCACTCCTCCGCAGGGTTTGTATAATATATGTGCCTTCTCACTTTTCTTTCTTTTAGCTTAACATGTTTCTTGAATTGTGGACCATTGTATGTTCGTAACACTTGTCTTTTATTCCAGGGGCAGGCCAGGTGGTTAAAACGTCAGATGTTCGACACCGCCTCGAACAATTCAAGTTGATGAGAGCTTCTGCAAAGCCTCCCACCGGTCGTACTGGGGACGTAGTCAGTTACCGTCCTCTTCTTGGGGTCATTGAAGAGAGCATTCAGAAAAAGAAGCGGAGTCGTTCCTTATTTGAGTCATCCCCTGGTCCGCAGCTTCCTACCCAGCCTCCTCGTGATACCACGGAGGAGAGCACGGAGTCTGGCCCCCCTCCACCTCCTTTCAAGAATCCAACTGTTATCCGTATAAGACGTCCTAACGTGCCTCATCACGTGCCTCGTGACCCCTTTGCCGGTCATCCTGATTTAGATCCAAGCTCTCAGGATATCTCATTTGATGAGGCCACGGGTGAGCGCCTTCTTCCCCGCAACCCCATGGCACGAGTGCTCGATGAGGCCAAATCCCTAGATCTTGATCTGCTCACTACTCGGGTAGTTACCATGGGGGACGAGGCCAAGGCTAATATCGATCGGGTGGCTGAAGAGACCAAGAAGTTAATGGAGCATCATGCTCGTTTGGTCAAGGCCGGGGAGGAGATTGGGAGCGCTAATATTCCGTTGCGGCTAAAGGTTGCCGATTAGGCCAAACAGCTTGCTGATCAAGCTATTCAGATCTCTCAGCATGAAGAAGCCTCCAGGCGGCTAAAAGAGACTATGGAAAAGGCTAGTAGGGCAGAGCTACGGAAGATGGAGGCCGCCTGTAAGGAGCGGATTAACATAGCCATTGCGACAGTGGATGAGGTTCGGAATGCGGATCTCGAGCAGGTGGAGGAATTGTCTGGGAGGCTTGAGGCCGCCGAGATGGCTCAAGTCAAGCTAAAGGAAGAGATGGAGGAGATGAGGAGGTCTCTCCAGGCTGACTGCTTGATATACCGATCAGAGAGGGATGCTGCTGTCGCCAAGTTGCAGGTTTCCGAGGCCCGGGTGAGGGAGTTTGAGGAGAATGAGGGGATGATGAACGAGATGCTGCAGGACATGTACTTCCGCACTTGGATGGAGGGCAGCTTGTCTTGGATGGATGACTATCCCCGGGTCATGGCCAAGGTATATCTTCGGGCTTTAGAGGAGGCCAGGGTCAATGCGGGTAAGGAGGGTGGAGAGGCTTTTAGTCTGGATGCGGTCACTGCTCAGTTGTAGAAGGAGGAGCAAGCGACGGTGAAGGAGGGGATGCGGCTGCTTGCTGCGGAGGAAGCAGGTGTGCATTTGGAGGATGAGGATCAAGCGGCGGACGTTGGTGAGTTATTCTTTTTCTTTTTCTTTTCTTCCTGGGTTTCCATAACTTGATCGTTTATTGTTCGTTTAATGAGTTCCTCTTCTGAATTGGACAGGTGGAACTTCCGATCAACATGCTGGGAGCTCCGGCCCTGCGGCTAAGTAGGCTTAGGAAGTTGGTGATGGAGAGCGAAGTGTGGACGTAGATGGTTACTTGTCCGGATTCGGCCAACTTTTTATTTCCTTTTTATTACTGTTTACGTTAGTCCAAAACATTGATGTGACTGTAATAATATTATTCGCAAAGAATAACTTTGTGTGATTTTATAATATAAACTGATTTTATCATGTTTGAATGTTGTTGTCATTTTGATGCGTTGCGTAAGAAGTATAACTATGCATATGCCTGTAATTTTAGTTGTGTCTGATGCTAAGCTTTTGCTTGAAATATAATTTCATGTTTTGCAATGTTAGTGTGACGTATGAATAAGCTATAGTTACGTATTTATGTACAAGAGAAGATAGTGCCGCCCTTCATATTTTATTTGCAGGGGGTAGCTTTGAGCGTCTTGTGTAACTGATCATGGATATAGCTGAGTACCTTGCCACCCAGTATGCGGGCCTAGATTCTCATGAGTGAATGCTTCCTATTTGGTTTCCTGTACTTTAGAGTTCGTTATACAGGATAGGAGAAAAGTATTTAAATGAAATGGAAATATAGATAAAGTAAAACTTCCAGTCACGGAAGGCCGTCGATGTGCTTAAGTTCGTGGCAAACGGGCTTTGTAGTCACTTTCCCTAGCTGTGGGTCTTGGAGACATTTGTCACCCATCTTACGCCTCCGCGGGGAGTTTTCTTTTTTACCACAGCTGCACTTAAGACACATCGGAGCCAAGATCGCGCACGGTAACTACCCGAACCATTATGGCCCGTAATCGTGGGTATTATTCGATTTACCGTGGCCGGCTAGCGTGGGTGCCGTTGGCCGTGAACTACCCCTGGCTGGCCACACCTTATGTTGGGGCTTAAAGTAGGTTCACAGTTGCCGGCGAGCCGAACCCCGTAATGAGCTGCCATCGGCTATAGTCGGCCTTTATGATGACTTATAATCGGCTCATTACAGTTGGCTTTGAGGGCAGGCGCGAGCAATGAGTTAACCCGCAGCAGAGGGATGCTGGAGCAAAAGTGTCTCATTGGAGAGTGCATAGAATCGTAGCGTACCTGTTAGGCCTTGTCCAGATGAGGCCGCGGTGCGTCTTGAGTGGAGATGCCATAGGATTTTATTCAACAGAAAAGGATAAAGCTTAACAAGCAGCCAAGATATAAAGGAACAAGTTAAAAAGAGACAAGATTTTTTAAAGTGGTTCGGCACGAAAATGCCTATGTCCACTGATTCTCTTTGTTAATTCACTTCGTATGGGCAGTACAAGTTAAGAAAAGTATCGACGGAGGTGTCGGATGTTCCATGCCCTCTGGAACACCTCTCCGTCCCTGTTGACAAAATGTAAGCTCCGTTGTGGAGATCTTTATGAATTACATATGGTCCATCCCAGATGGGGTCCAGTGCCCCGGGGCGCGGAAAGATTCGCCTGAGGACAAGATCTCCTTCTTGTAAGCTGCGATGCTTGACTTTGGAGTTGTATAGTGCTGCCACTTTTTGTTTGTGAGCTGCTGCTTTGAGTGCTGCATCGTTTCTCCTTTCCTCAATCAGATCCAAAGACATGAGGAAGAGTTCTTCGTTTTCCTCTGGGTTGTAGTGGATCCTACGGTGGGAAGGCACAATAGTCTCAACTGGGAGCATTTCCTCCAATCCATATGCCAAAGAGAAGGGAGTATGCCCTGTTGATTTTTGGAAAGATGTGCGGTAGGCCCAGAGTGCCGTAGGAAGTTCGTCCACCCAAGCGCCTTTTGACTTTTCAAGTTTCTTCTTGATTAGGGTTTTGAGAATTTTGTTGACAGCTTCGACTTGTCCGTTTGCCTGAGGATAAGCTACTGATGAGAAGCTTTTGTGAATTCCATGCTCTTGGCACCAGTCGGCGAACTCTTCGCTGTCAAATTGGAGTCCGTTGTCTGATACGATCTTGAGTGGGACTCCGTACCTGCACAGAATATTTTTGATCAAGAAGTTGATAACTTTTGCCGAAGATATTTTATTTAGGGGTTCCGCTTCCACCCATTTGGTGAAATAATCGACTGCCACTATAGCATATTTGGCTCCGCCTCGGCCCGTTGGCAGTTCGCCAATTAAGTCAATTCCCCATATAGCAAAGGGCCAAGGGCTGGTCATTTGAGTAATCTAATTTGTGGGTAGTCGAGGAATCTTGGCAAATTTCTGACATCTGTCGCATCTCTTGACGAAGTCTAAGGCGTCTTTGTTTAGTGTGGGCCAGTAATATTCATATCGGAGTATCTTTTTTGCCAGAGTCTGCCCTCCAGTGTGATCTCCGCAACCTCCCTGATGGATGTTTGATAAGATTTCCTTAGCTTCCCTTCCAGCGACGCATCTTAATAAGGGGTTAGAGAAGCCACGCCGATAGAGGATGCCTTCTTGTATTGTGTAGTGGGGAGCATTCCTCAAGATTCTCTTGGCTTCGTCACGCCCGTTGGGTAGCGTGCCATCTTGCAAATATTTCCGGATAGGAGTCATCCAGGTTCCTTCTTCGATTGCAGTTATCAGATTCACTTGTTCGAAACTTGGGGCTAGCTGTCTTGAGATGACTAGTGCTCCGGAAACGGAGCTATTCTTCATACTAGCTTGCTTTGCAAGTTCATCGGCCTCTTGGTTCTCTTCTCGAGGAATGTGTTTGATTAGATAGTGGTCCAACTGATCGAGCAGCAGTTTGGTTTTCTTTAGGTATGCTGTGAGTCGTTCTCCTCGAGTCTGGAACTCTCCTAGTACTTGGTTTACGATAAGCTGAGAATCACTATGAAGACATAATGAACTGACTCCGATTTCTAGGGCAAGTTCCAATCCTGCTATTACCGCCTCATACTCCGCGTCGTTGTTAGTGGCCGCGAATTCCAACCTTAATGCATAGTACAGCTTTCTTCCCATGGGGGTGATTATCACAATTCCTGCCCCCGAGCCTTGTTCGTTCGATGCTCCATCTACAAAGAGGTTCCACTTGATGTTTTTTGCTATTTCAAATTGATCCTTGCCTTCGTTGGTAGTGAATTCGGCAATGAAATCGGCCATGGCTTGCCCCTTGATAGCGGTGCGTGGATGGTAGGTGATATCATACTGACTTAGTTCAATACACCATTTGAGGAGTCGCCCAGAAGTGTCGGGACGATGGAGCACCTGTCTTAGTGGTTGATCAGTTAGAACTCTGATGGAGTGAGACTGGAAGTAGTGTCGCAGTTTTCGTGACGCGATCAATAAACAATATGCTAATTTCTCGAGTTTAGGATATCTGGCTTCTGCCCCTGTAAATCTCTTACTTACAAAGTATACCGGGCGTTGTGTGCGGTCTTCTTCTCTTACCAAGGCGGCGCTTAGAGCATGAGATGATACAGCGAGGTATAGGTATAGCTCCTCGCCTTCGTTTGGAGTTGAGAGTATGGGTGGTCTCTGAAGGTGTTCGATCAGGTTAAGGAAGGCTTTTAAGCATTCATCGGTCCACTCGAATTTTCCTTTGTCTTTCTTGAGAGCTTCGAAGAAAGGGACACAATTGTCAGTTGCTTTGGAAATGAATCTGCTTAGGGCGGCCACCTTTCCGTTTAGGCTCTACATTTCTTTTCGAGTGGAAGGTATCCTTATCTCTTTTAGAGCCCGGATCTGTTCAGGGTTTGCTTCAATTCCTATGGCATGGACGATGAATCCTAAGAATTTTCCCGATGATACTCCGAAGGAGCACTTTAGAGGATTCAGCTTCATTCCATATCGGCGAAGTACCTGAAACATCTCGCCCAGGTGGTTTACATGGTCGTCGGCTTTCCTGGACTTTACCAACATGTCATCCACATACACTTTCATAGTTCGTCCTATTAGTTCCGCGAACATCTTGTTGACGAGGCGCTGATAGGTAGCTCCGGCATTTTTGAGTCCAAAAGGCATGACTTTGTAACAATATAATCCGCGGTCTGCGATGAAGCTAGTGTGGTCTTGATCGGCAGCGTGCATGGGAATCTGGTTATATCCGGAGTATGCATCCATAAAATATAAGAGTTCGTGCCCGGCTGTGCTGTCTACAAGTTGGTCGATACGGGGAAGTGGGAAGCAATCTTTCGGGCAAGCGTCATTCAGGTTGGAGAAGTCAATACATGTTCGCCACTTTCCATTGGCCTTTTTTACTAGTACTGGGTTAGCGATCCATTCTGGGTAGATGGCTTCCCGTATGAAGCCATTAGCAAGTAGGTTATTTACTTCCTCATCGAGGGCTGCTGATCGTTCTGCCCCCATACTCCTCTTTTTCTGCTTTACTGGTACCTTGGCGGGATCGATGTTTAGCATGTGGCATGCTATGTCTGGGGAGATTCCTGCCATATCGGCATGTGTCCATGAAAATACATCTAAGTTGTGGCGGAGAAAGTCAATGAGTTGATCTTTCAATTACGTTTTTAGCTGAGATCTGATTTTTAATAGTCTACTTGAATCATGCTTGTCTACAGATACGAATTCCATAGCCTCTGTAGGCTCGGCGGTAGCATCCTCCTCTTTATCCCTGGGGTCTAGTTCATTGAAGGGATCGGGGGTATATCGAAGAGGAGGGGCTTTCTTTAGTTGCTATGCTTCCAAGCTTTTCATGCAGAGAGTAGTCTTTGCATCTTTCCCTTTATTCTTTCTGCGGTTATTGCGAAGTTCAGTTACATAGCAGTCTCGGGCAGCGTCTTGATCTCCTTCAACTTCTCCTATTCCGTTATCTGTTGGGAATTTAATCTTTAGGCACCACGGGGCTAGGACAACTTGGAAGTCAGATAAGGCTGGTCTTCCCAAGAAGGCATTGTAGGCCGAGTGGTTTTCTATTAGTATGAACGTTTGTTTTCGCACAATGGAGCGAGGATGACTTCCTATTTCGACGAAGAGGTCAAGTTGCCCGAGGGGCATTTTCGCATCTCCAGTGAAACCGTGCAGCGGTTTGTCGCAGGGAGACACATCCTTCATTGACAGCTTCATTTTGTCGAAAGCATGCTTGAATAGGATATTTACTGAACTTCCGGTGTCTATTAGAATTCGAAAAACTTTAGCTGGACCGAACCAGGCAGAGATGACCATGGGATCCACATGTGGATACGGTCTTCCTTCTAAATAACGCCTACTGAATATGATGTCGTCACTCTCTTTCCGTTTCGGGTGGCGTTCTTCCATAATGGAGTTAACATAGCCTTCAGCATTTCTAAGTGACTTGCCGTATCTTTCCATCTCTGCCCAGCTTCTGTCGGCGATGTGTGGTCCTCCCGGGATGGTATGGACCACTATCTTCTCTTGATTAGAGCCACTGGTGTTGCGATTCCCTCCGCCTACTTCTGGGAGGGGTCGCTTTGAGTTCTCATTGGTAGGAGTTGGAGTCCTGTTCTGACCTTTCACATAGCGTTCCAGTCTTCTTCTTCTAATGTGTTCTTCGATCAAGTCCCGAAGATGGTGGCATTCATTGGTGTCATGTCCGTGGGATTCGTGGAAGCGACAGAACTTTCCAGACTTGAGTGCGTTATCTGATTCTTTCTTGTGCGGGGGGCGCTTGTATCCGAGTTCGCCCTGAGTGGCTAGGAAGATGTTTTCGATTGTTTCATTCAAAGGAGTGTAGGAGTCAAATCTTGGTCCTGGTCGATATTGGCGCTTTTCAATCTTCCTGCCCCCAGCATTGTCTCTAGATTCATTTCTTCGAGCGTCCTTAGCTGCAGCGGGAATCTTGTCCTGAGCTGTCTTACCTTGTTGCCCTGACTGCCGCTCAGTGGCAGCGTCTTCGAGTCTCATATACTTTCCAGCTTCATGGAAGAAATCAGGTAAAGTAGCTGGTTTTTCCTTAGTTAATCTTCTGGCAAACTTGGTATCTGGATGTACACCACTACAGAGGGCCATTAGGGTGAGCTTCTCATCGGCATCTTGAACTGCGGCCGCTGCGGAGTTGAACCGGGTTAGATATTGTTGCAGTGTTTCTCCGGATTTCTGTTTAACATTGGATAGAGAATAAGCATCCTTGGGTTGTTCCACATGGATGCGAACTGGCTAATGAACCTTTCTTTCAACATCTCCCATGAGCTGATGGATCCTTGGGGTAGATGGCAGAACCAGGAGGTAGCTAGATCTGCTAGGAATAGCGGAAAGCATTTACACAATACCCCTTCTGTTGCTCCGCTCATGAGCATATGCTTGGTGTATCTCTGTAAGTGTGCGATGGGGTCAGAAGTTCCCTTGTAAGGTTCCATGGTTGGCATTTTCCATTCTCGGGGGGTGATGGCAGTTTCGATATTGCGAGTAAAGGGGCTGGTGACCCTAGCGCATATTCCCCGGTCCCTTTGCTCCCGTTGGACGCACTCTCTGAATAATCGTGCCATCCTTTCATCAGAATTTGGAGCGGATAGAAATGAACTTGGCTCTTCCCTGCGGGATTGATCTCGTCCAGATGGCCTGTAGGGATGGTACAGTCTATCACTTCTGGCGTTGTCCAGTGGCTGTCTCTGGCTGCTCGGTTGCATGCTGGGACCAGCTACAGTTGCCCCCTGCCTTGATCTTCCCCTGTGGGGTTCTGTTTCGAGCATTTCCATGGGGTCAACTTCGGGCTGGGTTCTAGCTCAGCTCCGTTCAGCGGGGTTTCTATGATTAGGTGGCATGACTGGCTCAGCTACATCCGACCCTCGCCTGGCGCCTCCCCCACTGGGTTCGGTTCCAAGCGCTTCCTCGAGTCGGAGTACGGGCTGAGTCCGGGCGCGGCCCCTATCATTGTTGTCTCTGTTGATAGCTTCTTCGAAGAGGGAAGACCTTTGCTGTCTCCGAGATCCTCCAGATTGAGATTCACCCCATGATTCAGTGTTGCGGTTGGATTCTTCGACATCCCTCAAGCGTGACATGAGTTGGTTCACCAAAGCTTCTTGTTGGGATGCGAAGCGGTTAGTCACTTCCACCACAACTCTGTCTAGGTCTGCCCTAGTGATTACTGCCGGTTGTTCCGCGGCAGGGGCTGTTGGAATTGCCTGATCTACATGTGGCACTGCTGTTGTAGTGGGATGGTTCTCTTGATTTGGATCCACGGGATTTGGGGCGCTGCTGGTAGCAACATTCTTTCCCTTGTTGGCGTCTTTTCTTGGCCTGGAAGTCATGTTTCCTTGGCAATGAAGGGTGCTATTGGGAAAGAAGGTTGAATGAGGGAAGCTGAAGCTTCGGGTTCCAAGTTCTCAGTGAAAGCACCAAAAATGTTTGCGTAAAAAATGGGCAAACACCTTCAAGTCGTGTGATTTAGTCGATTTTATGTGATTCTTAATTATTTTGGATGAGTTTTGTAAATATGAGAAAAGCAGGGCCTGATATGTAAAAGACACACAGATTTATAGTGGTTCGGCCAGAACGTGCCTACGTCCACTTTATATGTTATTATCCTTTTTCTTTTAGATTACAAGTACAAGGCTTTGTATACAAGTATATGAAAGTAGTTTGAAAGTTCCTTCCGTGCTTGAGCTCTCAAACTTGTCTGCCATTGTTGTACCCTTGCCCCTCTATTTATAGAGTGAGGTAGGGGGCAGGGGTCTTGGATGTATATAGCTGCTGGCTGGCCCGAGCTGAAGCAATCTGGACTGGCAATTCTAGTTCGGCGAGGCTTCATTCGGTGGTGAGGTATGTGTTTGGCTCGGTGGTGTCGGTTTCATCTCTTGGTCTGGTGATAGGTTGGTCCGGTGATAGTGGTGTGGATGTGGACCGGCAGTGGCCTCGTTCGGTAGGGTATTGGAGAGGTTGGTCCGGTGGACCAGGACCGGTGAAGTCTGGTTCGGCAGGAGCTTATGCCGAATGGGGTGGAGGTTGTGCCTTGCCGAATGGATATAGCCGAACGAACTATAAGTTGGGCTTGCCGAATGGACCCTTGGACATGAGTGTTGAACGAACTTCTTATTAGATGGAATGGAGGTCGCCAAACCGGGTGAAACTGCCGCTTTTCGGTTTCGAGATCTTCTGGGTGAAAATTCGCCCAACAGGGTCGGAGTTTCCTTCGTACATGGGTAGAGTTGGCATCCGGAATCGCCGTGGGGGTTCAGCAGTAAGAATATCGTCCGTAAAAGGAGTGTGACTTCGGATAACCCCCCAATCGTCATTTTTGAATCCCTGGCTCTCACGGATCATTTGACGTATCATAATGGAGAGATCCGGCATTTGCGCGTTCTGTGTGGCTTGTGCCAGGGTATGATTACGTTCTATGCTTTGGGGTTGGACCGGATATTGTCGACGGTCCAAGTTTTGCCATCTTGGCTCATAGTCCTCTGGGACGTATGGTTCAGGAGTACGTCCGTCATGACGACGATTCAGGTCCGACTGATCTTGAACGTCGACCCCTGGTTCAGCCGCAACGTCAGTAGTATGGTACTCTGTAGCGTGGTGAGGGATGGCACCTCCTCGGGAGGAGGGTCCGGTTTGGAAACTGGCTGACGGACCAACTCTCAGTTTTCCAACGGTCAGTGTGGGTTGATCTCCAGCAGTTGGCATACGATCCCCATCTAGTCGGGGTCATGGAGACCGATTATGATAATCGGAAGATGAAGAACTCTCGCTAGAGGAGCGAGTCACGTGGTATCTCTTGGATTTCTTTCGCTTCTGACGATCCAGCTTGTTGATCAGCTCGGCGTTAGCGCGTAGCTGTTCTTCTAGTTGTCGCCGACTCTGGGTCAGCTCTTGGAGAAGCGACTGCAACTCTTGTCGGGTAACCGGAGCTGGGGGTTCCGAGTGCGCAGTAGCATCTTGATTAGATGGAGGTAGAGGCGCAAGATTCTGTCGATCCTGTTCTTCTTGATTGATAGCGTTAGAGGTGGTTCTTGTGCTAACCATCCTGAAGGTCGGATTCCTTTCCTTAGACTTTTGCAAATCTGAATAGAATGGAAGGAATTTGAATTCAAAGATCTGGATCTCTCTCTTAGATTTATTCAATCCGGTATCGATGACAGATCCAACGAGCAGGAGAAAAGCTGGGTTTTCTCAGTGAAAGCACCAAAGTGTTTGCGCCAAAACTGGTCACAACACTCTTCAGGAGTCATTGAAGAGATAACAATCAAGAGTACTGTTTGCGCCAAAATAGGTCACAAACACCCAATACCGCGAAAGCACCCGTTTACGTACTCAAATCGATAATAATCAACACAGAACTCAGCCACGATCAATATAGAATTCAGATCTAAGTAACAATTTACGATAATTCACAGAAAACAATCACAAACACATGATTTATAGTGGTTCGGCGTTCGTGCCTATGTCCACTTTGAAGGTTTTCTGTTTATTGCTTTGCTTGATTAGATCGATTAAAACGGATTACAGTTGATAATAGCTTTGAAATCTGAATACAACAGTGATTCTGATGAATAGAATTGAATCCGGCAGAGTCTTGGTGTTCAATGGCAGAAGTTCCTGGCAGATCCTCTTTTCTGAAGGCTTCAGGGTGCTATTTATATGCGTTGGAGGCCCAGATCTCGCTTAAACTTCGGGAGACTTCTTCTGGCACGTGAGTGGGCCCACGCGACCGACCCCACCATGTTTCGTCCCGATATGACACCGATTCGAAGTGATTTCGAACCCATCAAGAAATGGTCCAATCGAGCTGAAACTTGGCAGGAACAATCTTTATCTTGTATGGAAGCTACTGTGAAAATTTCGTTGCATTTGGATCAGTGGGTTAGGAGATATGATCGGTTCGAAATGAAGATTCTCGGTTGGCTGTGTGGTTCGAACCGATAGTTTCGAACCCTTGAGTTCGAATCCATGAGTGCACGTAGGTCTGCAGTGACGTGGCGCGTACTCCTCGCATCTATCCTGATTTATCTCCGAGTGGACCGCTTCGACTCCGTGAATTGTGCCGACTTCGTATCGATCGAGCAACACGTTATTCAAACTAGTTGACTCGGTGGATACGAAACAACGAGCATCCCTGGCTTCGAACGTGACCGATTCGAACCGAGGGGTCCCTATGGGTTCGAACTCGATCGATTCGAGCAGGGTCGTTTCGAAGTGACATGGACTCAAAGCTAGAGGGTTTCTATTGACTCGAACATTCTTTTGAGGATGGGTTCGAAGCAAGGGCTTGCATGTTGGGGTCGAAGCAAGGTTAAGTTCATGGCTTCGAACCGATGCATGGGATCGATGTAAGGTTTCGGGAGGATGGATTCGAAGGTAAGAATGCAGGGTGGATATGAAGCTAGGCGAAGTCATGGGTTCGAAGGCAGGCCATTGTGGTGGATTCGAGGGAGATGGAGTCGAAGCGGGCACTAGCTGATGGATTCGAACATAGCAAGCAGCGATGGATTCGAAGGAAGGATATTGGATGGCTTCGAACTCCATGGTTTCGAAGTAGATGGGTTCGAAGGTGATGGTTTCGAAGGTGATGGTTTCGAAGCACTGCAACGTGATGGGTTCGAACCAGACAATGACTTCCTTTCTCAAATTGAATCCATCATATCTTGAGCATACGAATTCGGATTGGCTTGAAACTTGAAACACTGGCTTTCATGGCTTTGCTCATCATGTCTTGTCGATTCTGGCACAATCTGGACTCGGAAAAAATTCATCGAAATCCACAGCGAAGTGAAGTGCAACCAATCTCTGAGACGAAATGTCTTTTGTTTTTGATCGATCCTTTGATATCACGGCTTTGCTAAAAAGAGGGATAACATTTTCCCCCCAAAACATGCCTTGCGGTAGGAAGGTGTGTTTTGTAATGCCTTGAGTTGGATGTTCGTATCCTATTATCAACCTGCAAAGAACTTGATAGTTTCATATAGCCTCAAATGACGATCATTCGGGATCGAGCTATTTGGGATGAAGCGCGGCCATTCGTGGTCAAGCACTTAACTTCAAATGACGATCGCTCGTGATCGAGTCGTTCGAATTGAAGTGCGAAAGTGCGCGGTCGAGTGTATAAATCCATGCGTCGATCGTTCGGGATCGTATGCTTCTTAAGGTGAATCGGGACCGTTCGCGGTCTGCGCCGTTCGTGGCAAATGGTGAGATGGGACCGTTCGCGGTCGACTGCCATTCGTGGCATAGGATGGAATAGGACTGTTCGCGGTCGATGCCGTTCGCGGCAAATGATGAGATGGGACCGTTCGCGGTCGACTGCCGTTCGTGGCAAATGATGATCGTTCGCGACCAAGTGCCGTTCAAGGCGAATGGTGACCGTTCGAGGTCGGATTTCATAGTTAGTGAATCATGACCGTTCGCGGTCGGTGCCGTTCAAAGTAGAGAGTGATCGTTCGCGATCCTGTGCCGTTCAAGGCGAATTTGTGACCGTTCGCGGTTGGGTGTTGGACCTCAAGTGACGACCATTCGCGATCAAGCCATTTGAGGTGAGGTGAGTTGTGACCGTTCGAGGTCGAATTGTGACCGTTCGAGTAGGATGCCGTTCGAGGCGATAAAGTGTGCCCTGGAGGGCTTGGTGTTATCGATGCCAGGGTCACATTCGGGTGAGTTCCTGGATCGTTTGTCAGGGGGTTCATCGCAATCTCAGAGCATGCCTAAGGATCGTTCGTGACCCCATACATGTGTAAGTAGCTTAGTGTTCCAGATTTATCAGAATCAAATATCTATTAAACTGATGAGTTTCAAAATAGAAATGTCCAAACAAACAAATTCTAAATGTTCAAATCAAAACGAAACGAAAGCAAAGCATGGATGTCAAAGTGTAAGTTCCCACTACGAAACGGTCAATGATCACTCAGAGCATGCCTGGAGATCGTTCGCGATCTCGCACATGTGTAAATGATTTAATTGCGTTAGTGGAAGCTTACAACTTGTTCATCGTTATTTCACTCAATTGATAACCAAACGGTGCCTTGATTCAGGGTCGCCTCTAGCTGATGTGGATGGTAGTCGCTCTGGTTCCGCCGCAGGAGCTCGCCTCCTTACATATTGAAGGAGCATACCGTTCCTGATATGCCCTTCCACCTCGTCCTTCAGGTGCCTACAATCATTAGTGCTATGACCGTTTAATTCTTGGAATACACAAAACTTATCTGATTTCCTTTCGTCGGAGGTTGGATCCCTTCGCATTGGCCTACGATACGGAATCTGCTCTTTGGTATCCTGATAAATTCGTTCCTGGCTCTCATTCAACTCAGTGTAGGTGGTGAATCGCGGCTCCCTCCGTTGCCGCTTTGATCTGTCTCCGTCATTCTCAGTCTTTCTTTTACCTTTATCCTTGTCCGAGTCCCTTTTAGGAGGCTTTTCGTCTTTAAGTGCATAAACTTCTATCTCATCTCCTTCTTCTCTTTCTGCATTCGCATCCTCTAATCGTAAAAACTTTTCTGCCTCATGATAGAATTCTCCCAGATCCACAGGTGGATCCTTAGTTAATGAATTTTTGAACTCCGTTCCATCAGCTATTCCGGACACAGCCGCCATCATAACCATGGATGGATCCGGTCGATCCACCGAAGCTGCTGCCGCATTAAACCGCGTCAGGAAACTCCTCAACGACTCTCCAGCCTTCTATTTTAAGGTTGCCAACGTCATCACATTCTTGGGTCTTGTAATGTGAACCCTAAATTGCCTCATAAATCTCTCAGTTAAATCATTCCATGTTCCGATGGATCCACTCTCAAGTTGCCTGAACCATAACGCCGCAATATCCGCCAAGTATAATGGGAAGCACCGGGCCATAACCTCCTCTGATGCCCCCAGCACTTCCATATGCCTCATATATTTTGTCAGATGGACCGTGGGGTCCGTTCTTCCGTCATACATATCCAATGATGGTAATTTGAAATCCGGTGGGTTCCTAGCTTGCCTGATTGCTGAAGTAAAAGGACTCCTATTAACATCCTCTAAATCTTTGTTAACCAAACCGCCTCTCAAAGCTCGCCTAACCATCTCTGCCAACCTGTCGTTTTCTCCAAGATGTAATCCTCGTTCTCTACTTTCAACCTGCCCCCCGAGTTCACGAGGGAACTCCGGGATCTGCCCCCTTGATTGTGCGTTCGATCCTCTACTATTATCGGGTTGCGCAGATGCTCCTCTTTCTTTCTCCGAAACTGGATCAATGTTCTCCATAGGTGTGCCCCCTAATCCAGGTGCTACGCCGGATGGTCCTGCTCTGTTCTGGACTCCATTGGCTTCCCTGTTCTGTGCTCCAAGTTGTCCTATCTGTTGAAATAAACTCTGGATCAACTCCTCTTGCCTCTTCATCATAGTCTCCATCTCGTCCCTAGTGATGAAGATCGATGGTTGATTTGCTCCTGAGGAAGCCTCTTGACTCCCTTGTTGTTCACTTCTTTCTGGCCTTGGCCTTCGGCTTGATTGTCTCGTCATAATTTCTCAAACCTGAACTTCTAAACTCTCTCTGAATCTGCTATCAATTGGTGGAACTCCTAAATTAGCCTTCTAAGTGAAAGCACCAAAATGTTTGCGCCAAAATTGGTCACAAACACCCAATACCGCGAAAGCACCCGTTTACGTACTCAAATCGCTAATAATCAACACAGAACTCAGCCAAGATCAATACAGAATTCAGATCTAAGTAACAATTTACGATAATTCACAGACAACAATCACAAACACAGGATTTATAGTGGTTCGGCGTTCGTGCCTACGTCCACTTTGAAGGTTTTCTCTTTATTGCTTTGCTTGATTAGATCGATTACAACGGATTACAGTTGATAATAGCTTTGAAATCTGAATACAACAGTGATTCTGATGAATAGAATTGAATCCGGCAGAGTCTTGGTGTTCAATGGCAGAAGTTCCTGGCAGATCCCTTTTTCTGAAGGCTTCAGGGTGCAATTTATAGGCGTTGGAGGCCCAGATCTCGCTCAAACTTTGGGAGACTTCTTCTGGCACGTGAGTGGGCCCACGCGACCGACCCCACCAAGTTTCGTCCCGATCTAACACCGATTCGAAGTGATTTCGAGCCCATCAAGAAATGGTCCAATCAAGCTGAAACTTGGCAGGAACAATCTTTATCTTGTATGGAAGCTACTGTGAAAATTTCGTTGCATTTGGATCAGTGGGTTAGGAGATATGATCGGTTCGAAATGAAGATTCTCGGTTGGCTGTGTGGTTCGAACCGATAGTTTCGAACCCTTGAGTTCGAATCCATGAGTGCACGTGGGTCTGCAGTGACGTGGCGCGTACTCCTCGCATCGATCCTGATTTATCTCCGAGTGGACCGCTTCGACTCTGTGAATTATGCCGACTTCGTATCGATCGAGCAACACGTTATTCAAACTAGTTGACTCGGTGGATACGAAACAACGAGCATCCCTGGCTTCGAACGTGACCGATTCGAACCGAGGGGTCCCTATGGGTTCGAACTCGATCGATTCGAGCAGGGTCGTTTCGAAGTGACATGGACTCAAAGCTAGAGGGTTTCTATGGACTCGAACATTCTTTTGAGGATGGGTTCGAAGCAAGGGCTTGCATGTTGGGGTCGAAGCAAGGTTAAGTTCATGGCTTCGAACCGATGCATGGGTTCGATGTAAGGTTTCGGGAGGATGGATTCGAAGGTAAGAATGCAGGGTGGATACGAAGCTAGGCGAAGTCATGGGTTCGAAGGCAGGCCATTGTGGTGGATTCGAGGGAGATGGAGTCGAAGCGGGCACTAGCTGATGGATTCGAACATGGCAAGCAGCGATGGATTCGAAGGAAGGATATTGGATGGCTTCGAACTCCATGGTTTCGAAGTAGATGGGTTCGAAGGTGATGGTTTCGAAGCACTGCAACGTGATGGGTTCGAACCAGACAATGACTTCCTTTCTCAAATTGAATCCATCGTATCTTGAGCATACGAATTCGGATTGGCTTGAAACTTGAAACACTGGCTTTCATGGCTTTGCTCATCATGTCTTGTCGATTCTGGCACAATCTAGACTCGGACAAAATTCATCGAAATCCACAGCGAAGTGAAGTGCAACCAATCTCTGAGATGAATTGTCTTTTGTTTTTGATCGATCCTTTGATATCACGGCTTTGCTATAAAGCAGGATAACAAGTATGAACTAAATATGAATACTATCTAACAAAAACTCCAATCAACAGTAAAGAAAATGCATAGACAAGCGATTTATAGTGGTTCGGCGTGTCGCCTACGTCCACTGTGAAGTTTTTTGATATTTTATTGATTCTCTTTCAATGTTTACAAGTTGTTACAACGATCAACAGCAAGTTACAACTGGAAATTCGAAATCAGTAGTCAAATTATGATGGAGATGTCGATCCGGCAGAGTCTGGGCGCTTGAGAGTCAGAAGATCCCGAAGGTCCTTTTTCTGTTGGCCCTAGGGATCTATTTATATGCGTAGGCTGCTGATATCTTGCTGAAAACTCGGGAGACCTCTTCTGGCACATGAGGGGGCCCACACGCACGGTCTTAGGAAGTTTGGGCCCACTTTGGCATCGGTTCAAACTCCATTCGAACCTATCAAGAATTCGTCCAATCGAGGTGAAATTTGGCGTGGACATTCTTCAACATGTATGCAAGCATCTGTGAAAATTTCATGGCATTTGGATCAGTAGATTGGGAGATATGATGGATTCGAAATTGGGTTTATGGCATAGCTGTTTGTTTCGAACCCATGTATTCGAACCGATGGTTTCAAATCCATCATTACACGCGTCTTCGTGGTGACGTGGAGTGCAAACTTCGAATCGATCCGGACTTCACTCCGAGTTGACCGTCATGACTCCATATATCTCGGCGCATTCGAACCGATGGAAGACACGTCACCATGGTTGGTTGACCCAATGGTTTCGAATGAAGCTACACAGTTGGGTTCGAACAAGGACTCCATGATGGGTTCGAACAAGGACTCCGTGATGGGTTCGAACAAGAAGATGGAATCGAACGACCGATGCTTGATGGATTCGAACCAGCTACTCTCCGATGGATTCGAAGCCCATTGTTATGAACTTGGTAGGTGCGGACTTGATGGGTTCGAACCCGAGGCATCCCGAGGGGTTCGAAGGTGATGGGTTCGAATCTGATGGGTTCGAAGTGATGGTTTCGAAGCCGAGGCGCCTTGATGGTTTCGAGTTCGATCGATTCGAAGGTGATGGTTTCGAAATACTGTTTAGTGATGGTTTCGAAACCTGGTCTTTCCCTCCAAATTGAATCGATCATAAATCGAGCATATGAACTCGGATTGACTTGAAATTTGAAATGCTGACTCTTGTGGCCTTTTTTGCCGTGTCCTATCAATTGTAGCTCAATCAAGACTCGGATAAAATTCAGTGATATCCATGGCGAAACGAAGTATGATCAACCTCTGGGGCGAACCGTCCCTCATTTTCGATCGATCTTTTGGTATCGCGGCGTTGCCGAAAAGCTGGATAACACCAGTGATGGCTGAAAGCTATCATAGCTGTAGAACTCACAGATACCTTCGTTTTGACTGGTTGTGGTTCCCGTAACTCTAAACGAGCCAAGAGTTATGGCCCTCCAAATAATCGATATCCATAGGGTGCAACATCTACGGTGCAAGGTGCAACATCCGTCCAAAATGACGAAACAGTGCCGTACGACCTTTAGAAATGGGTGCATGGATTTGAAACGGTTCAGTACCATGGTGCACCACTCTCCAGCGATGGTAACTCATAGACCAGCCACAGGGATCTCGTTTTACAGAAAAATTCCACGTGACGAAAAAACGAAGGGTAAAAAACTTCCTTGACCCGATTGAGGTTTGAATAGGATTTTTTGGTTATGAAACTAACCAGTGACGGCTGAAAGCCGTCATAGCTGTAGAACTCACAGATACCTTCGTTTTGACTGGTTATGGCTCCCGTAACTCTAAACGAGCCAAGAGTTATGGCCCTCCGAATAATCGATATCCATAGGGTGCAACATCTATGGTGCAAGGTGCAACATCCGTCCAAAATGACGAAACCGTGCCGTACGACCTTTAGAAATGGGTGCATGGATTTGAAACGGTGCAGTACCATGGTGCACCACTCTCCAGCGATGGTAAATCATTGACCAGCCACGGGGATCCCGTTTTTACAGAAAAAATCCACGTGACGAAAAAACGAAGGGTAAAAAACATCCATGACCCGATTGAGGTTCGGATAGGATTTTTTCGGTATGAAACTAACCAGTGACGGCTGAAAGCCGTCATAGCTGTAGAACTCATAGATACCTTCGTTTTGACTGGTTATGGCTCCCGTAACTCTAAACGAGCCAAGAGTTATGGCCCTCCGAAGAATCGATATCCACAGGGTGCAACATCTACGGTGCAAGGTGCAACATCCGTCCAAAATGACGAAACAGTGTCGTACGACCTTTAGAAATGAGTGCAAGGATTTGAAACATTGCAGTAACATGGTGCACCACTCTCCAGCGATGGTAAATCATTGACCAGCCATGGGGATCCCGTTTTACAGAAAAAATCCACGTGACGAAAAAACGAAGGGTAAAAAACTTCCATGACCCGATTGAGGTTCGGATAGGATTTTTTGGGTATGAAACTAACCAGTGATGGCTGAAAGCTGTCATAGCTGTAGAACTCACAGATACCTTCGTTTTGACTGGTTATGGCTCCCGTTACTCTAAACGAGCCAAGCGTTATGGCCCTCCGAATAATCGATATCCACAGGGTGCAACATCTACGTGCAAGGAGTAACATCCGACCAAAATGACGAAACAGTGCCGTACGACCTTTAGAAATGGATGCATGGATTTGAAACGGTGCAGTACCATGGTGATCCACTCCCCAGCGATGGTAACTCATAGACCAGCCACGGGGATCCTGTTTTACAGAAAAATTCCACGTGACGAAAAAACGAAGGGTAAAAACCTTCCTTGGCCCGA
Source organism: Allium cepa (assembly GCA_030765085.1). Lineage (NCBI taxonomy): Eukaryota > Viridiplantae > Streptophyta > Magnoliopsida > Asparagales > Amaryllidaceae > Allium > Allium cepa. The sequence continues at coordinate 25,205,195 of CM060943.1, read as the reverse complement.
TTGAGGTTCGGGTAGGATTTTTTGGGTAAGAAACTAACCAGTGACGGCTGAAAGCCATCATAGCTGTAGAGTTCACAGATACCTTCGTTTTGACTGGTTATGGCTCCCGTGACTCTAAACGAGCCAAGAGTTATGGCCCTCCGAATAATCGATATCCATAGGGTGCAACATCTACGGTGCTAGGTGCAACATCCGTCCAAAATGACGAAACCGTACCGTACGACCTTTAGAAATGGGTGCATGGATTTGAAACGGCGCAGTACCATGGTGCACCACTCTCCAGCGATGGTAAATCATTGACCAGCCACGGGGATCCCCTTTTACAGAAAAAATCCACGTGACGAAAAAACGAAGGGTAAAAAACTTCCATGACCCGATTGAGGTTCGGATAGGATTTTTTAGGTATGAAACTAACCAGTGACGGCTGAAAGCCATCATAGCTGTAGAACTCACAGATACCTTCCTTTTAACTGGTTATGGCTCCCGTAACTCTAAACGAGCCAAGAGTTATGGCCCTCCGAATAATCGATATGCACAGGGTGCAACATCTACGGTGCAAGGTGCAACATCCGTCCAAAATGACGAAACAGTGTCGTACGACCTTTAGAAATGGGTGCATGGATTTGAAATGGTGCAGTACCATGGTGAACCACTCTCCAGCGATGGTAACTCATAGACCAGCCATGGGGATCCCGTTTTACAGAAAAAATCCACGTGACGAAAAAACGAAGGGTAAAAAACTTCCTTGACCCGATTGAGGTTCGGATGGGATTTTTTGGGTATGAAACTAATCAGTGACGGCTGAAAGCTGTCATAGCTGTAGAACTCACAGATACCTTCGTTTTGACTGGTTATGGCTCCCGTAACTCTAAACGAGCCAAGATTTATGGCCCTCCGAAGAATCGATATCCACAGGGTGCAACATCTACGGTGCAAGGTGCAACATCCGTCCAAAATGACGAAACAGTGCCGTACGACCTTTAGAAATGGGTGCATGGATTTGAAACGGTGCAGTACCATGGTGCACCACTCTCCAGCGATGGTAAATCATTGACCAACCACGGGGATCCCGTTTTACAGAAAAAATCCACGTGACGAAAAAACAAAGGGTAAAAAACTTCCATGACCCGATTGAGGTTCGGATAGAATATTTTGGGTATGAAACTAACCAGTGACGGCTGAAAGCCGTCATAGCTGTAGAACTCAAAGATACCTTCGTTTTGACTGGTTATGGCTCCCGTAACTCTAAAAGAGCCAAGAGTTATGGCCCTCCGAATAATCGATATCCACGGGGTGCAACATCTACGGTGCAAGGTGCAACATCCGTCCTAAATGTCGAAACAGTGTCGTACGACCTTTAGAAATGGGTGCATGGATTTGAAACGGTGCAGTACCATGGTGAACCACTCTCCAGCGATGGTAACTCATAGACCAGCCACGGGGATCCCGTTTTACAGAAAAAATCCATGTGACGAAAAAACGAAGGGTAAAAAACTTCCTTGACCCGATTGAGGTTCGGATAGGATTTTTTGGGTATGAAACTAACCAGTGACGCCTGAAAGCTGTCATAGCTGTAGAACTCACAGATACCTTCGTTTTGACTAGTTGTGGCTCCCGTAAATCTAAACGAGCCAAGAGTTATGGCCCTCCGAAGAATCGATATCCACAGGGTGCAACATCTACGGTGCAAGGTGCAACATCCGTCCAAAATGACGAAACAGTGCCGTACGACCTTTAGAAATGAGTTCATGGATTTGAAACATTGCAGTACCATGGTGCACCACTCTCCAGCAATGGTAAATCATAGACCAGCCATGGGGATCCCGTTTTACGAAAAAATCCACGTGACGAAAAAACGATGGGTAAAAAACTTCCTTGACCCGATTGAGGTTCGGATATGATTTTTTGGGTATGAAACTAACCAGTGATGGCTGAAAGATGTCATAGCTGTAGAACTCACAGATACATTCGTTTCGACTGGTTATGGCTCTCGTAACTCTAAACGAGCCAAGAGTTATGGCCCTCCGAAGAATCGATATCGACAGGGTGCAACATCTACGGTGCAAGGTGCAACATCCGTCCAAAATGACGAAACAGTGTCGTACGACCTTTAGAAATGAGTGCATGGATTTGAAACATTGCAGTACCATGGTGCACCACTCTCCAGCGATGGTAAATCATAGACCAGCCACGGGGATCCCGTTTTACAGAAAAAATCCACGTGACGAAAAAACGAAGGGTAAAAAACTTCCTTGACCCGATTGAGGTTCGGATAGGATTTTTTGGGTATGAAACTAACCAGTGACGGCTGAAAGCCGTCATAGCTGTAGAACTCACAGATACCTTCGTTTTGACTGGTTTTGGCTCCCGTAACTCTAAACGAGCCAAGAGTTATGGCCCTCCGAATAATCGATATCCATAGGGTGCAACATCTACGGTGCAAGGTGCAACATCCATCCAAAATGACGAAACCGTGCCGTATGACCTTTAGAAATAGGTGCATGGATTTGAAACGGTGCAGTACCATTGTGCACCACTCTCCATCGATGGTAAATCATTGACCAGCCACGGGGATCCCCTTTTACAGAAAAAAATCCACGTGACGAAAAAACGAAGGGTAAAAAACTTCCATGACCCGATTGAGGTTCGGATAGGATTTTTTGGGTGTGAAACTAATCAGTGACGGCTGAAAGCGGTCATAGCTGTAGAACTCACAGATACCTTCGTTTTGACTGGTTATGGCTCCCATAACTCTAAAAGAGCCAAGAGTTATGGCCCTCCGAATAATCGATATCCACAGGGTGCAACATCTACGGTGCAAGGTGCAACATCCGTCCTAAATGTCGAAACAGTGCCGTACGACCTTTAGAAATGGGTGCATGGATTTGAAACGGTGAAGTACCATGGTGAACCACTCTCCAGCGATGGTAACTCATAGACCAGCCACGGGGATCTTGTTTTACAGAAAAAATCCACGTGACGAAAAAACGAAGGGTAAAAAACTTCCTTGACCCGATTGAGGTTCGGATAGGATTTTTTGGGTATCAAACTAACCAGTGACGGCTGAAAGCAGTCATAGCTGTAGAACTCACAGATACCTTCGTTTTGACTGGTTGTGGCTCCCGTAAATCTAAATGAGCCAAGAGTTATGGCCCTCCGAAGAATCGATATCCACAGGGTGCAACATCTACGGTGCAAGGTGCAACATCCGTCCAAAATGACGAAACAGTGCCGTACGACCTTTAGAAATAAGTTCATGGATTTGTAACATTGCAGTACCATGGTACACCACTCTCCAGCAATGGTAAATCATAGACCAGCCATGGGGATCCCGTTTTACAAAAAAATCCACGTGACGAAAAAACGAAGGGTAAAAAACTTCCTTGACCCGATTGAGGTTCGGATATGATTTTTTTGGTATGAAACTAACCAGTGATGGCTGAAAGCTGTCATAGCTGTAGAACTCACAGATACCTTCGTTTTGACTGGTTATGGCTCCCGTAACTCTAAACGAGCCAAGAGTTATGGCCCTCCGAAGAATCGATATCCACAGGGTGCAACATCTACGGTGCAAGGTGCAACATCCGTCCAAAATGATGAAACAGTGCCGTACGACCTTTATAAATGAGTGCATGGATTTTAAACATTGCAGTACCATGGTGCACCACTCTCCAGCGATGGTAAATCATAGACCAGCCACGGGGATCCCGTTTTACAGAAAAAATCCACGTGACGAAAAAACGAAGGGTAAAAAACTTCCTTGACCCGATTGAGGTTCGGATAGGATTTTTTGAGTATGAAACTAACCAGTGACGGCTGAAAGCCGTCATAGCTGTAGAACTCACAGATACCTTCGTTTTGACTGGTTTTGGCTCCCGTAACTCTAAACGAGCCAAGAGTTATGGCCCTCCGAATAATCGATATCCATAGGGTGCAACATCTACGGTGCAAGGTGCAACATCCGTCCAAAATGACGAAACTGTGCCGTATGACCTTTAGAAATGGGTGCATGGATTTGAAACGGTGCAGTACCATGGTGCACCACTCTCCAGCGATGGTAAATCATTGACCAGCCACGGGGATCCCCTTTTACAGAAAAAATCCACGTGACGAAAAAACGAAGGGTAAAAAACTTCCATTACCCGATTGAGGTTCGGATAGGATTTTTTGGGTGTGAAACTAATCAGTGACGGCTGAAAGCGGTCATAGCTGTAGAACTCGCAGATACCTTCATTTTGACTGGTTATGGCTCCCGTAAATCTAAACGAGCCAAGAGTTATGTCCCTCCGAATAATCGATATCCACAGGGCGCAACGTCTACGGTGCAAGGTGCAACATCCGTCCAAAATGACGAAACAGTGCCGTACGACCTTTAGAAATGGGTGCATGGATTTGAAACGGTGCAATACCATGCTGAACCACTCTCTAGCGATGGTAACTCATAGACCAGCCACGGGGATCCCGTTTTACAGAAAAAATCCACGTGACGAAAAAACGAAGGGTAAAAAACTTCCTTGACCCGATTGAGTTTAGGATAGGATTTTTTTGGTATGAAACTAAACAGTGACGGCTGAAAGCCGTCATAGCTGTAGAACTCAAAGATACCTTCGTTTTGACTGGTTATGGCTCCCGTAACTCTAAAAGAGCCAAGAGTTATGGCCCTCCGAATAATCGATATCCACAGGGTGCAACATCTACGGTGCAAGGTGCAACATCCGTCCTAAATGTCGAAACAGTGCCGTACGACCTTTAGAAATGGGTGCATGGATTTGAAACGGTGCAGTACCATGGTGAACCACTCTCCAGCGATGGTAACTCATAGACCAGCCACGGGGATCCCGTTTTACAGAAAAAATCCATGTGACGAAAAAACGAAGGGTAAAAAACTTCCTTGACCCGATTGAGGTTCGGATAGGATTTTTTGTGTATGAAACTAACCAGTGACGCCTGAAAGCTGTCATAGCTGTAGAACTCACAGATACCTTCGTTTTGACTAGTTGTGGCTCCCGTAAATCTAAACGAGCCAAGAGGTATGGCCCTCCGAAGAATCGATATCCACAGGGTGCAACATCTACGGTGCAAGGTGCAACATCCGTCCAAAATGACGAAACAGTGCCGTACGACCTTTAGAAATAAGTTCATGGATTTGAAACATTGCAGTACCATGGTGCACCACTCTCCAGCAATGGTAAATCATAGACCAGACATGGGGATCTCGTTTTACGAAAAAATCCACGTGACGAAAAAACGAAGGGTAAAAAACTTCCTTGACCCGATTGAGGTTCGGATATGATTTTTTGGGTATGAAACTAACCAGTGATGGCTGAAAGCTGTCATAGCTGTAGAACTCACAGATACCTTCGTTTTGACTGGTTATGGCTCCCGTAACTCTAAACGAGCCAAGAGTTATGGCCCTCCGAAGAATCGATATCCACAGGGTGCAACATCTACGGTGCAAGGTGCAACATCCGTCCAAAATGACGAAACAGTGTCGTACGACCTTTAGAAATGAGTGCATGGATTTGAAACATTGCAGTACCATGGTGCACCACTCTCCAGTGATGGTAAATCATAGACCAGCCACGGGGATCCCGTTTTACAGAAAAAATCCACGTGACGAAAAAACGAAGGGTAAAAAACTTCCTTGACCCGATTGAGGTTCGGATAGGATTTTTTGGGTATGAAACTAACCAGTGACGGCTGAAAGCCGTCATAGCTGTAGAACTCACAGATACCTTCGTTTTGACTGGTTTTGGCTCCCGTAACTCTAAACGAGCCAAGAGTTATGGCCCTCCGAATAATCGATATCCATAGGGTGCAACATCTACGGTGCAAGGTGCAACATCCATCCAAAATGACGAAACCGTGCCGTATGACCTTTAGAAATGGGTGCATTGATTTGAAACGGTGCAGTACCATGGTGCACCACTCTCCATCGATGGTAAATCATTGACCAGCCACGGGGATCCCCTTTTACAGAAAAAAATCCACGTGACGAAAAAACGAAGGGTAAAAAACTTCCATGACCCGATTGAGGTTCGGATAGGATTTTTTGGGTGTGAAACTAATCAGTGACGGCTGAAAGCGGTCATAGCTGTAGAACTCACAGATACCTTCGTTTTGACTGGTTATGGCTCCCATAACTCTAAAAGAGCCAAGAGTTATGGCCCTCCGAATAATCGATATCCACAGGGTGCAACATCTACGGTGCAAGGTGCAACATCCGTCCTAAATTTCGAAACAGTGCCGTACGACCTTTAGAAATGGGTGCATGGATTTGAAACAGTGCAGTACCATGGTGAACCACTCACCAGCGATGGTAACTCATAGACCAGCCACGGGGATCCCGTTTTACAGAAAAAATCCACGTGACGAAAAAACGAAGGGTAAAAAACTTCCTTGACCCGATTGAGGTTCGGATAGGATTTTTTGGGTATGAAACTAACCAGTGACGGCTGAAAGCAGTCATAGCTGTAGAACTCACAGATACCTTCGTTTTGACTGGTTGTGGCTCCCGTAAATCTAAACGAGCCAAGAGTTATGGCCCTCCGAAGAATCGATATCTACAGGGTGCAACATCTACGGTGCAAGGTGCAACATCCGTCCAAAATGACGAAACAGTGCCGTACGACCTTTAGAAATAAGTTCATGGATTTGAAACATTGCAGTACCATGGTGCACCACTCTCCAGCAATGGTAAATCATAGACCAGCCATGGGGATCCCGTTTTACGAAAAAATCCACGTGACGAAAAAACGAAGGGTAAAAAACTTCCTTGACCCGATTGAGGTTCGGATATGATTTTTTGGGTATGAAACTAACCAGTGATGGATGAAAGCTGTCATAGCTGTAGAACTCACAGATACCTTCGTTTTGACTGGTTATGGCTCCCGTAACTCTAAACGAGCCAAGAGTTATGGCCCTCCGAAGAATCGATATCCACAGGGTGCAACATCTACGGTGCAAGGTGCAACATCCGTCCAAAATGATGAAACAGTGCCGTACGACCTTTATAAATGAGTGCATGGATTTGAAACATTGCAGTACCATGGTGCACCACTCTCCAGCGATGGTAAATCATAGACCAGCCACGGGATCCCGTTTTACAGAAAAAATCCACGTGACGAAAAAACGAAGGGTAAAAAACTTCCTTGACCCGATTGAGGTTCGGATAGGATTTTTTGAGTATGAAACTAACCAGTGACGGCTGAAAGCCGTCATAGCTGTAGAACTCACAGATACCTTCGTTTTGACTGGTTTTGGCTCCCGTAACTCTAAACGAGCCAAGAGTTATGGCCCTCCGAATAATCGATATCCATAGGGTGCAACATCTACGGTGCAAGGTGCAACATCCGTCCAAAATGACGAAACTGTGCCGTATGACCTTTAGAAATGGGTGCATGGATTTGAAACGGTGCAGTACCATGGTGCACCACTCTCCAGCGATGGTAAATCATTGACCAGCCGCGGGGATCCCCTTTTACAGAAAAAATCCACGTGACGAATAAACGAAGGGTAAAAAACTTCCATTACCCGATTGAGGTTCGGATAGAATTTTTTGGGTGCGAAACTAATCAGTGACGGCTGAAAGCGGTCATAGCTGTAGAACTCGCAGATACCTTCATTTTGACTGGTTATGGCTCCCGTAAATCTAAACGAGCCAAGAGTTATGTCCCTCCGAATAATCGATATCCACAGGGCGCAACATCTACGGTGCAAGGTGCAACATCCGTCCAAAATGACGAAACAGTGCCGTACGACCTTTAGAAATGGGTGCATGGATTTGAAACGGTGCAATACCATGGTGAACCACTCTCCAGCGATGGTAACTCATAGACCAGCCACGGGGATCCCGTTTTACAGAAAAAATCCACGTGACGAAAAAACGAAGGGTAAAAAACTTCCTTGACCCGATTGAGTTTAGGATAGGATTTTTTTGGTATGAAACTAAACAGTGACGGCTGAAAGCCATCATAGCTGTAGAACTCAGAGATACCTTCGTTCTGACTGGTTATGGCTCCCGTAACTCTAAACGAGCCAAGAGTTATGGCCCTCCGAATAATCGATATCCACAGGGTGCAACATCTACGGTGCAAGGTGCAACATCCGTCCAAAATGACGAAACAGTGTCGTACGACCTTTAGAAATGGGTGCATGGATTTGAAATGGTGCAGTACCATGGTGAACCACTCTCCAGCGATGGTAACTCATACCAGCCTCGGGGATCCCGTTTTATAGAAAAAATCCACGTGACGAAAACCGAAGGGTAAAAAACTTCCTTGACCCGATTGAGGTTCGGATAGGATATTTTGGGTATGAAACTAATCAGTGACGGCTGAAAGCTGTCATAGCTGTAGAACTCACAGATACCTTCGTTTTGACTGGTTATGGCTCCTGTAACTCTAAACGAGCCAAGAGTTATGGCCCTCCGAAGAATCGATATCCACAGGGTGCAACATCTACGGTGCAAGGTGCAACATCCGTCCAAAATGACGAAACAGTGCCGTACGACCTTTAGAAATGGGTGCATGGATTTGAAACGGTGCAGTACCATGGTTAACCACTCTCCAGCGATGGTAAATCATTGACCAGCCACGGGGATCCCGTTTTACAGAAAAAATCCACGTGACGAAAAAACAAAGGGTAAAAAACTTCCATGACCCGATTGAGGTTCGGATAGAATTTTTTGGGTATGAAACTAACCAGTGACGGCTGAAAGCCGGCATAGCTGTAGAACTCACAGATACCTTCGTTTTGACTGGTTATGGCTTCCGTAACTCTAAAAGAGCCAAGAGTTATGGCCCTCCAAATAATCGATATCCACAGGGTGCAACATCTACGGTGCAAGGTGCAACATCCGTCCTAAATGTCGAAACAGTGCCGTACGACCTTTAGAAATGGGTGCATGGATTTGAAACGATGCAGTACCATGGTGAACCACTCTCCAGCGATGGTAACTCATAGACCAGCCACGGGGATCCCGTTTTACAGAAAAAATCCACGTGACGAAAAAACGAAGGGTAAAAAACTTCCTTGACCCGATTGAGGTTCGGATAGGATTTTTTGGGTATGAAACTAACCAGTGATGGCTGAAAGCTGTCATAGCTGTAGAAATCACAGATACCTTCGATTTGACTGGTTGTGGCTCCCGTAAATCTAAACGAGCCAAGAGTTATGGCCCTCCGAAGAGTCGATATCCACAGGGTGCAACATCTACGGTGCAAGGTGCAACATCCGTCCAAAATGACGTAACAGTGTCGTACGACCTTTAGAAATGGGTTCATGGATTTGAAACATTGCAGTACCATGGTGCACCACTCTCCAGCAATGGTAAATCATAGACCAGCCATGGGGATCCCGTTTTACGAAAAAATCCACGTGACGAAAAAACGAAGGGTAAAAAACTTCCTTGACCCGATTGAGGTTCGGATATGATTTTTTGGGTATTAAACTAACCAGTGATGGCTGAAAGCTGTCATAGCTGTAGAACTCACAGATACCTTCGTTTTGACTGGTTATGGCTCCCGTAACTCTAAACGAGCCGAGAGTTATGGCCCTCCGAAAATCGATATCCACAGGGTGCAACATCTACGGTGCAAGGTGCAACATCCGTCCAAAATGACGAAACAGTGCCGTACGAACTTTAGAAATGGGTGCATGGATTTGAAACGGTGCAGTACCATGGTGAACCACTCTCTAGCGCTAACTCATAGACCAGCCACGGGGATCCCATTTTACAGAAAAAATCCACGTGACGAAAAAACGAAGGGTAAAAAACTTCCTTGACCCGATTGAGGTTCGGATAGGATTTTTTGGGTATGAAACTAACCAGTGACGGCTGAAAGTTGTCATAGCTGTAGAACTCACAGATACCTTCGTTTTTACTGGTTATGGCTCCCGTAACTCTAAACGAGCCAAGAGTTATGGCCCTCCGAATAATCGATATCCATAGGTTGCAACATCTACGGTGCAAGGTGCAACATCCGTCCAAAATGACGAAACCTTGCCGTACGACCTTTAGAAATGGGTGCATGGATTTGAAACGGTGCAGTACTATGGTGCACCACTCTCCAGCGATGGTAAATTATTGACCAGCCACGGGGATCCCCTTTTACAGAAAAAATCCACGTGACGAAAAAACGAAGGGTAAAAAACTTCCATGACCCGATTGAGGTTCGGATAGGATTTTTTGGGTATGAAACTAACCAGTGACGGCTGAAAGCGGTCATAGCTGTAGAACTCACAGATACCTTCGTTTTGACTGGTTATCGCTCACGTAACTCTAAACGAGCCAAGAGTTATGGCCCTCCGAATAATCGATATCCACAGGGTGCAACATCTACGGTGCAAGGTGCAACATCCGTCCAAAATGACGAAACAGTGCCGTACGACCTTTAGAAATGGGTGCATGGATTTGAAACGATGCAGTACCATGGTGAACCACTCTCCAGCGATGTTAACTCATAGACCAGCCATGGGGATCCCGTTTTACAGAAAAAATCCACGTGACGAAAAAACGAAGGGTAAAAAACTTCCTTGACCCGATTGAGGTTCGAATAGGATTTTTTTGGTATGAAACTAACCAGTGACGGCTGAAAGCTGTCATAGCTGTAGAACTCACAGATACCTTCGTTTTGACTGGTTATGGCTCCCGTAACGCTAAACGAGCCAAGAGTTATGGCCCTCCGAAGAATTGATATCCATAGGGTGCAACATCTACGGTGCAAGGTGCAACATCCATCCAAAATGACGAAACAGTGTCGTACGACCTTTAGAAATGAGTTCATGGATTTGAAACATTGTAGTACCATGGTGCACCACTCTCCAGCAATGGTAAATCATAGACCAGCCATGGGGATCCCGTTTTACAGAAAAAATCCACGTGACGAAAAAACGAAGGGTAAAAAACTTCCTTGACCCGATTGAGGTTCGGATAGGATTTTTTGGGTATGAAACTAACCAGTGATGGCTGAAAGCTGTCATAGCTGTAGAACTCACAGATACCTTCGTTTTGACTGGTTATGGCTCCTGTAACTCTAAACGAGCCAAGATTTATGGCCCTCTGAAGAATCGATATCCACAGGGTGCAACATCTACGGTGCAAGGTGCAACATCCGTCCAAAATGACGAAACAGTGCTATAAGACCTTTAGAAATGAGTGCATGAATTTGAAACATTGCAGTACCATGGTGCACCACTCTCCAGCGATGGTAAATCATAGACCAGCCACGGGGATCCCGTTTTACAGAAAAAATCCACGTGACGAAAAAACGAAGGGTAAAAAACTTCCTTGACCCGATTGAGGTTCGGATAGGATTTTTTCGGTATGAAACTAACCAGTGACGGCTGAAAGCGGTCATAGCTGTAGAACTCACAGATACCTTCGTTTTGACCGGTTATGGCTCCCGTAAGTCTAAACGAGCCAAGAGTTATGGCCCTCCGAATAATCGATATCCACAGGGTGCAACATCTACGGTGCAAGGTGCAACATCCGTCCAAAATGACGAAACAGTGCCGTTCGTCCTTTGGAAATGGGTGCATGGATTTGAAACGGTGCAGTACCATGGTGCACCACTCTCTAGCGATGGTAACTCATAGACCAGCCACGGGGATCCCGTTTTACAGAAAAATTCCACGTGACGAAAAAACGAAGGGTAAAAAACTTCCTTGACCCGATTGAGGTTCGGATAGGATTTTTTGGGTATGAAACTAACCAGCGACGGCTGAAAGCCGTCATAGCTGTAGAATTCACAGGTACCTTCGTTTTGACTAGTTATGGCTCCCGTAACTCTAAACGAGCCAAGAGTTATGGCCCTCCGAATAATCTATATCCATAGGGTGCAACATCTACGGTGCAAGGTGCAACATCCGTCCAAAATGACGAAACCTTGCCGTACGAACTTTAGAAATGGATGCATGGATTTGAAACGGTGCAGTACCATGGTGCACCACTCTCCAGCGATGGTAAATCATTGACCAGCCACGGGGATCCCCTTTTACAGAAAAAATTCACGTGACGAAAAAACGAAGGGTAAAAAACTTCCTTGACCCGATTGAGGTTCGGATAGGATTTTTTGGGTATGAAACTAACCAGTGACGGCTGAAAGCGGTCATAGCTTTAGAACTCACAGATACCTTCGTTTTGACTGGTTATGGCTCCCGTAACTCTAAACGAGCCAAGAGTTATGGCCATCCGAATAATCGATATCCACAGGGTGCAACATCTACGGTGCAAGGTGCAACATCCGTCCGAAATGACGAAACAGTGCCGTACGACCTTTAGAAATGGGTGCATTGATTTGAAACGGTGCAGTACCATGGTGAACCACTCTCCAGCGATGGTAACTCATAGACCAGCCACGGGATCCCGTTTTACAGAAAAAATCCACGTGACGAAAAAACGAAGGGTAAAAAACTTCCTTGACCCGATTGAGGTTCGGATAGGATTTTTTTGGTTTGAAACTAACCAGTGACGGCTGAAAGTGGTCACAGCTGTAGAACTCACAGATACCTTCGTTTTGACTGGTTATGGCTCCCGTAACTCTAAAAGAGCCATGAGTTATGGCCCTCCGAATAATCGATATCCAGAGGGTGCAACATCTACGGTGCAAGGTGCAACATCCGTCCAAAATGACGAAACAGTGCCGTACGACCTTTAGAAATGGGTGCAAGGATTTGAAACGGTGCAGTACCATGGTGAACCACTCTCTAGCGATAACTCATAGACCAGCCACGGGGATCCCATTTTACAGAAAAAATCCACGTGACGAAAAAACGAAGGGTAAAAAACTTCCTTGACCCGATTGAGGTTCGGATAGGATTTTTTGGGTATGAAACTAACCAGTGACGGCTGAAAGCTGTCATAGCTGTAGAACTCACAGATACCTTCGTTTTTACTGGTTATGGCTCCCGTAACTCTAAACGAGCCAAGAGTTATGGCCCTCCGAATAATCGATATCCATAGGTTGCAACATCTACGGTGCAATGTGCAACATCCATCCAAAATGACGAAACCTTGCCGTACGACCTTTAGAAATGGGTGCATGGATTTGAAACGGTGCAGTACTATGGTGCACCACTATCCAGCGATGGTAAATTATTGACCAGCCACGGGGATCCCCTTTTACAGAAAAAATCCACGTGACGAAAAAACGAAGGGTAAAAAACTTCCATGACCCGATTGAGGTTCGGATAGGATTTTTTGGGTATGAAACTAACCTGTGACGGCTGAAAGCGGTCATAGCTGTAGAACTCACAGATACCTTTGTTTTGACTGGTTATCGCTCCCGTAAATCTAAACGAGCCAAGAGTTATGGCCCTCCGAATAATCAATATCCACAGGGTGCAACATCTACGGTGCAAGGTGCAACATCCGTCCAAAATGACGAAACAGTGCCGTACGACCTTTAGAAATGGGTGCATGGATTTGAAACGGTGCAGTACCATGGTGAACCACTCTCCAGCGATGTTAACTCATAGACCAGCCACGGGGATCCCGTTTTACAGAAAAAATCCACGTGACGAAAAAACGAAGGGTAAAAAACTTCCTTGACCCGATTGAGGTTCGAATAGGATTTTTTTGGTATGAAACTAACCAGTGACGGCTGAAAGCTGTCATAGCTGTAGAACTCACAGATACCTTCGTTTTGACTGGTTATGGCTCCCGTAACACTAAACGAGCCAAGAGTTATGGCCCTCCGAAGAATTGATATCCATAGGGTGCAACATCTACGGTGCAAGGTGCAACATCCGTCCAAAATGACGAAACAGTGTCGTACGACCTTTAGAAATGAGTTCATGGATTTGAAACATTGTAGTACCATGGTGCACCACTCTCCAGCAATGGTAAATCATAGACCAGCCATGGGGATCCCGTTTTACGGAAAAAATCCACGTGACGAAAAAACGAAGGGTAAAAAACTTCCTTGACCCGATTGAGGTTCGGATAGGATTTTTTGGGTATGAAACTAACCAGTGATGGCTGAAAGCTGTCATAGCTATAGAACTCACAGATACCTTCGTTTTAACTGGTTATGGCTCCTGTAACTCTAAACGAGCCAAGATTTATGGCCCTCCGAAGAATCGATATCCACAGGGTGCAACATCTACGGTGCAAGGTGCAACATCCGTCCAAAATGACGAAACAGTGCTATAAGACCTTTAGAAATGAGTGCATGAATTTGAAACATTGCAGTACCATGGTGCACCACTCTCCAGCGATGGTAAATCATAGACCAGCCACGGTGATCCAATTTTACAGAAAAAATCCACGTGACGAAAAAACAAAGGGTAAAAAACTTCCTTGACCCGATTGAGGTTCGGATAGGATTTTTTGGGTATGAAACTAACCAGTGACGGCTGAAAGCCATCATAGTTGTAGAACTCACAGATACCTTCGTTTTGACTGGTTATGGCTCCCGTAACTCTAAACGAGCCAAGAGTTATGGCCCTCCGAATAATCGATATCCATAGGGTGCAACATCTACGGTGCAAGGTGCAACATCCGTCCAAAATGACGAAACCGTGCCGTACGACCTTTAGAAATGGGTGCATGGATTTGAAACGGTGCAGTACCATGGTGCACCACTCTCCAGCGATGGTAAATCATTGACCAGCCGCGGGGATCACCTTTTACAGAAAAAATCCACGTGACGAAAAAACGTAGGGTAAAAAACTTCCATGACCCGATTGAGGTTCGGATAGGATTTTTTGGGTATGAAACTAACCAGTGACGGCTGAAAGCAATCATAACTGTAGAACTCACAGATACCTTCGTTTTGACTGGTTATGGCTCCCGTAACTCTAAACGAGCCAAGAGTTATTTCCTTCCGAATAATCGATATCCACAGGGTGCAACATCTACGGTGCAAGGTGCAACATCCATCCAAAATGACGAAACAGTGCCGTACGACCTTTAGAAATGGGTGCATGGATTTGAAACGGTGCAGTACCATGGTGAAACACTCTCCAGCGATGGTAACTCATAGACCAGCCACGGGGATCCCGTTTTACAGAAAAAATCCACGTGACGAAAAAACGAAGGGTAAAAAACTTCCTTGACCCGATTGAGGTTCGGATAGGATTTTTTCGGTATGAAACTAACCAGTGACGGCTAAAAGCGGTCATAGCTGTAGAACGCACAGATACCTTCGTTTTGACCGGTTATGGCTCCCGTAAGTCTAAACGAGCCAAGAGTTATGGCCCTTCGAATAATCGATATCCACAGGGTGCAACATCTATGGTGCAAGGTGCAACATCCGTCCAAAATGACGAAACAGTGCCGTACGACCTTTGGAAATGGGTGCATGGATTTGAAGACGATTACGTATTGTTGAAACCGATACGAAACAGCTTAGGAGGAAGACGATTACGTTGCTCAAGGTACAATGGAGTGATGATGTTAACGACTGTACGTGGGAGGAGGAAGAGAGGATGAAGGCATCTCATCCAGAACTCTTCGAGGTATGGCCCTAAAGTGTCGTGACATCTCATGAATTTGTAGCTTGTTCTAAGTCTTAGAATTCTGCATGCTAGGCTAGAATTGGTTGCATGGTTTGTTGATTGCTTTGGATGGTAGGCATGCAGAACATTTTGATTGCTGTTGTTTGTTTGGAATTTCGGGGGCGAAATTCCTAAGGGGGAGAGAATGTAACGACCCGTATTTTACGTGTCGATAAATCGTAGAATTTACAGATCGTTAGTGTTGTTTGTGTTGTTTCTAGCCTGAGTCGTGACCGACTCATAGGTTAGGTCGTGCACGAGTTACGACCTAGGTATAGTGACCGAGTTATAGAAGTAACGACCTAAGAGTTGCCGAGTTAGCTTAGGTCGTGAGCGAGTTAGCTTAGGTCGTTTGGGTAAGTTTTGGTTTCTGGCCGACCTAAGTATCAACCGAGTTAAGGTAGCATACGACCTAAGGAGTTAAGTATTTGACTGACTCACGAGTTATGGAGGTTGCCGAGTTAACGACTCATAGGAGTTGCCGAGTTAAGGTAGGTCGTATGCGACCTAAGGAAGGGTCAGTGTGTTGAGTCGTTGGTCAGTTAGGTCTTAGGTTGGCAGAGGTTAGGTCAGTTTTTCCATGTTTGCAGAGTTAGGTCGTTAGACGACCTAAGGATGGTTAGGTCGGCAGAGCTTTAGGTCGTAAACGACTTATGTTAGGTCGTTAAGTCGGCATCGTAGTTGAGTCGTTAGTGTGTATTGTTGAGTCATCGTACGACTTAGGACTTGGAGTGTTAGCGGCAGGAAGTGTTAGGTCGGTTACCTAATGAGTCGGCTAAGCAGAGTGTGTGTTAGGTCGGCAGGAGTTAGGTCGCGTGAGTACTGTTAAGACTTAGGTCGTAAACGACCTAAGTTAGGTCGGAGATATTAGGTCGGTACTGGGCTAAGCCGTGTGGCATGTTAAGGCGTTAGGTTGATGAGTCGTGTCTCGTGTGACCCTGGGGTTGTTAGGTCGTTAAAGGGTTAGACCGGCAGTGGTTTTAGTTCGTGGGTCGTAGGGATCTGATGAGTCGTGGACGACTCATGGCTTAGGTCGTGGCCGACCTAAGAGGCGACGACTCATGGGAATTTCAGCCTATAAATAGAGGGGTTTGGCTCACTTTTTGGCACCGGTTTTTGAAGCGACGAAGTGCTGCCATTTTGGGAACTCGACTACAACATTTCTTCATCTTCTTTTCTCCATTCTAATCTAGTTCTAACATCCATCCAAGATCGAAGATTTAGATTGAAGATTCAAGTGCCAAAGTTGAAGATCTTCATCCGTTTGAGCTAGATTTCTTCGATTTAAGCGAGATATTGCCGGATCAAACCTTGATCTCCGCTGTCCAGATCTGAAGTGTTTAGTTTTCATAGTGTTTGGGTGATTTTGTGAGTATTAGTTATCTCTCACGCGGATCCAAAGGAGTATATTGGATTGGTGACTTGTTGGAGTGTTGTAGTTAGTGATTTTGTGCATTTTTCTTAGATCCAAGTGTAGATCCATGGTTTTTGAAGATGTTTACCTATGCAAGTTCATTTAACAAGTATTAGAGACAAAACCCATGTTTTATATTTGATAGATCTATGCTAAAAACCTATGAATCATGTATGTTGGACTTATGCTCATTTATTTACGAAATTGCCATTATGGTTAATATTGCTTATTACATCTTGTTTGAATGATTGATTGTTTGAATGTATGATTGATTTGATTGTTTCCAAGTTAGCTAGTAGTTTATTTGGAGCAAGATGATTGAAGATGATTCGAAGGCCAAGTGGGAAGGCTCTTGAATGATGAAAGCTGCTTGAGACATATGTAGCGGATGTTGAAGCTCATATGTATGGATTGGATGATGATGAGATGGAACTTTGCCAGGATGCGATGAGGCAAACCATGTTGTTGAGTTGAGACTTTGCTTTGATGCGATGAAGCGAAGTATGATGTGAGTCTTGGTTTAATCCAGGCAGGGATCATTCCAAGCATGTTGATAACTTGAAGGGTAGTTCAAGTTGGTTGATAATGGATTGTTCAAGAGGTAGCTTGAGCTTGTATGAGGATAGTCGTCGAGAAGGATGGCTAGGAGGCTTGGATCTCATCGTTGTTGAAGGTTCTAGCATGCTCAAAAGCAAGAGTACATGGGGCGCCCACAACGATTACAGGTAGGTAATCGGGACACCCAAAAGACTACAGGTAGGTAGTCGAGTACTCTGGGCAAAGTAGATAAGTCCTAGGCACAAGGCAGTGTGCGGAGTTATGGCTAGAACCGGGGTTACCATTAGCCCTTGACAGGTGGTCATTCAACTAACGGTGGAATCAAGGCAATGATAACAGTGATAGCCAGAGTCATGGATGTTTGGTTGTATTATCATTCGGCTTCAAGAGCGGTGTTTTCTGGGTGCTTATCTGATCTTGGTTTAGGCCTTGGGGGTTTGTATTTGGAAAACATCGTCCTTGACTCGAGTGGTTATTGCTTTACCTTAATTGTCTATATTGTTATGCTTGCTTCTCCTTAGTGTGTGTCTGGGGGCTATCACTGTAGAAAGAGGTGGAGTGGGATGGTTTGGTTCCTATTCCTTTTATCCCTTATGCTCTTTTGGTATGTTTGATAGTTAATTTACTGCTCACTAAGACTTTGTCTGACTCAAGGTTTTATGTCTCCTCTTATTACCTTGGGCTGTTCATCCATGTTTGGGATGGGCAGACTAGGTAGCAGGTGACAGGTGGTGTGCTTGGAGTTCTACGCTGATGATGACGAAGACGAGCAGGAGGCTTTGCATATTAGTTTTCTTACTATATGTACTGGGTGTTCCGCTGTTGTATCTGATTGAGTGTTGTAGTGAGGCTTTGATGTATGGATGATTCATATGTTTGTATAAAACTGCTATGTTGCTTATAAGTTGATGTTATGTTCTATGGAGCTTCACTATACTATATTTCTCTATTGTATTTTTATCCATGCGCTATGAGTTGTACGATAGAGATTCTACGATTTTATTCTACCCTTGACTATCGTCCATGGCTGACTGGCACACCTTTCAGCGCATTATTTCCTTGTTATGGTGCGGGAGTCATGGGCGGTCGTCACATTTGGTATCAGAGCTTTGGTTAATCGATTTTAGCCAACGCTCGCTGACGTAACTACGTATGAGAGACGTAATTGTATTTTGATGGATGATTACTATATATAATATAGTAGCTTAGAAGGATTTGAACTCCTTATGCAGTTGTTTCTTAAGGTGTTCTAATCATTCTTTTTACAGATATTAAGGATGAGCAGAAGCGAGAGACAAGCTGCGAGGGAAAGCCGTGCGGCTAGGGAAGCTGTTGACTATGCTGCGATGTTTGAAGCAATGATGACTTCTATCATGAGAAGGGTTCCAGCTTAAGGATCATCTGTGGATATGGGAGTTCAAGTCCATGCTCCAAGACCGGTAGATTTTGCTAAGCTTTGCAAGGACTATACTTCTCTTGGAGGAAAAGTTTTCTTGGGGACAGAGTCGACTATTGAGGTGCAGAGATGGATTGATGCTTGTCGAAGAATCTTTGGTGACTTAGGGATTGAGGATGCAGCCAAGAGGAAGCTTGCATCGAGACAACTTCAGGGAAGAGCTGCTGATTGGTGGAATTCTATCACCATCGATACCCCAGAAGAAGAGATTACTTGGAAGCAATTCCAAGTTAGATTTGAAGCCAAGTTCATCTCTACGGCTCAGAAGTCTGTTTTGTTCAAGAGGTTTGTGGAGCTCAAGCAGGGTGGGAGGCCTGTTCTTGAGTATATTTCTGAGTTCGAAGCTCTGTCCAAGTATGCCAGATCGTATATTGACTCTCCCTACCAGAAGAATGAAAAGTTTGTGACTGGTCTGGATGCTTATCTTGGGAGGCAGTTGGTGGATCATATGGACGATCCATTTGAGAAGCTTGTGGAAAAAGCTCTTAGGCATGAGAGTTTGTTTCCTAGGGAAAGTTCTGTTGTTGCTGTAACTAGGGAAGGATCTAAACCACAGCAGAGTGGCAATAAGAAGAGGAAGCAGCAGCAACAGAGGGGTAAGGATGGCCAGAAGAAGCCGAAGAGCGAAGTGACTTGCTATAACTGCCAGCAGAAGGGCCATCTTTACAAAGACTGTAAGAATCCCAAGGTGCCGGGAAAGTGTTACAACTGTGATAAGCTGGGACATATCAAGAAGGATTGCCCAGAGCCAAGGAAAGATAGGCAGATTGTGTAGGCCTATGCTTTGGAAGCTGTGCCGTCGTCTTCAAAGGCTCCTACTGCTGAAGAGAAGGGGAAGAGTGTGGTGGTTCAAGGTACTCTTTCTATTTGTGGTGTTCCAGTTAGAGTGTTGTTTGATACTGGAGCATCGCATTCTTTTGTTTGTGATGATTTGGTAGGCCGGTTGGGTTTGAAACCGGATATTGTTGATAGGCCATTGGTTGTGACTAATCCGGTTGGGGGTTCGTCATGTTTGTGTATGATATGCCGTGGTCTAGTTGTGTCGAGTCATGATTGCTCGTTTGTTTGTGATTGCTTTGTTCTGAACTTTGCGGGGTTCGGAATTATTTTGGGTATGGACTGGCTTAGGAAGTATGCGGCAAGGATTGATTGTGAGAGGCTTGAGGTGACAGTCGGGAATGTGGAAGGGCGAAAGGTTGTGATACGATGTAAGCATGAGGAAGGCGTCTTCATGAGCTTCATGTATTCGCTGGTTGTTCCACGGGATGGACTGTCATCGGTGCCTATTGTGAATGGATTTGAGGATGTCTTCGACGAAGTCAAAGGGTTGCCGCCGCATAGGGAGATCGAGTTTCGTATCGATCTAGTTGAGGGAGCCAGACCTGTTGTGATGCCTCTTAGGCGGATGGCACCGAGGGAGCAGCAAGAGCTGAAGGTGCAAGTTGATGACCTTTTGCAGAAAGGATTCATTCGGAGAAGTGTGTCCGAATGGGGTGCGCCAGTTGTGTTCGCAACCAAAGCGGATGGATCGTTGAGGTTGTGTGTTGATTATCGTGAGCTGAATAAGGTGACTAAGAAGAACAAGTATCCATTACCGAGAATAGATGACTTGTTTGATCAGCTTCACGAGGCTAAGGTGTTTTCTCAGATGGATTTGGCAACGGGATTTCACCAGTTGAGAGTGGCGAAGGATAGTGTGCCGAAGACTGCTTTCAGGACACCATCCGGTTTTTATGAGTGGCTGGTAATGCCGTTTGGGTTGACTAATGCACCAGCATATTTTGTGGATCTTATGAATAGAGTATTCAGAGATCAGTTGAATAAGTTCGTGCTTGTGTTCGTAGATGATATTTTGGTTTATTCCAGAGCTGAGGAAGAGCACAAGACGCACTTGAGAATTGTTTTGGAAATCTTGCGGAAACATCAGCTGAAGGCTAAGTTTTCGAAGTGTCACTTCTGGAAGAGTGAAGTGAGGTTCTTAGGCCATGTTATCTCTGGAAATGGAATAGCGGTTGATCCCGCTAAGGTGGTAGCAATCCAGGATTGGGTTAGGCCTAAGAATGCATCTGATGTGAGAAGTTTTCTTGGATTAGCAGGATATTATCGTCGGTTTATCAAAGACTTTTCCAAGATAGCTGCACCGTTGACAGGATTGACGAAGAAGAACCAAGTGTTCAGGTGGGATGATAAGTGTGAGCAAGCTTTCGTAATCCAGAAAGAGCGACTGACGAGTGCTCCTGTTTTGACTATTCCAAGTGGGAATGATGAGATGGTGGTTTACACCGATGCATGTGGCACTGGACTGGGAGCAGTGCTAATGCAGAAGGATAAAGTTGTTGCATATGCTAGTCGACAACTGAAGCCGCATGAAAGGAATTATCCGACTCATGATTTGGAGTTAGCGGCGATTGTGTTTGCTTTGAAGATGTGGAGACATTAACTATTGGGAGTTCGATTCGAGTTGTTTACGGATCATAAGTCGTTGAAGTATCTGTTCTCCCAAAAGGATTTTAATCTTCGACAGCAACGATGGCTAGAGTTTTTAGCATCGTATGATTTTGGTATAACCTATACTCCAGGGAAAGGTAACGCAGTGGCTGATGCGTTAAGTCGAAGACATGCAGGATTAGGAGCCATGTTTTCGGAATGGAAGAGTCTTGAGTATTTAGCTGAGTTTGATTTTAGGCCAAGATGTGAATTGGAACCTGAGATGTTGGCAAACTTATCGATAAGACCTACTCTTGTGGAAAGGATTGGCGAGAGCCAAAAGAGAGATGATAAGCTTGTCAAGATTATCCGTGATTTGGAATCCGGGTTGGAACCAGAGAAGGATAAAGGATTCGAGGTCGATCGAGAGGGTTGGCTTCGGAAGCAAGGACGATTGGTTGTTCCCAATGTAGATGGATTGAGAGATGAAGTTCTGAGGGAAAGTCATCACTCGAAGTTGACAATTCATCCAGGTGGAAATAAGATGTATCGGGATATGAAGAGAACCTACTACTGGGAAGGTATGAAGAAGGATGTTGGAAATTTTATTTCCAAATGTATGAACTGCCAGTTGGTAAAAGCCGAGCAGAAGAAGCCCAGTGGATTGCTTCAACCATTAGAGGTTCCTACATGGAAGTGGGAGCAAGTGTCGATGGATTTTATCGATGGTCTACCTAGGACAAGAGCAGGGAATGAAGGGATTTGGGTCATAGTAGATCGTTTGACCAAAAGTGCAAGGTTCATCCCTGTTCGATCGACTAGGACTGCATCGAAGTTGGCTGAGCTGTATGTGAAATGGATTGTTCGATTCCATGGTATTCCGAAGAGTATAGTGAGCGATTGAGACCCATTGTTCACTAGCGGATTTTGGAAGAGCTTCCAGGAAGTTTTGGGAACCGAATTGTGTTTGAGTACAGCTTATCACCCTCAAACAGATGGTCAGACTGAGAGAGTCAACCGAGTTTTGGAAGATCTTCTTAGAGCATGTGTTTTGGACTTCGGAGGATCATGCGAAGATCACCTTCATTTGGTGGAGTTTGCATATAATAACAGTTATCAGTCGAGCATTGGTATGGCACCATATGAGGCATTATACGGAAGACCGTGTAACTCTCCGACATGTTGGTTGGAAACTGGAGAAAAGCTGATACTTGGGCCAGAGATGATTCGACAGACTTCGGATTGTATAGAGATCATTCGGCAACGAATGAAGGCAGCCCAAGATCGTCAGAAAAGTTATGCAGATAATCGTCGAAAGGATTTGGAGTTCGACGTAGGCAATATGGTTTTTGTGAAGATTTCTCCATTGAAGAATGTTATTAGATTTGGAAAGAAAGGAAAGTTAACTTCGAGATTTCTTGGACCATTTCCGATTATCGAGCGAATTGGAAAGCTCGCTTATAGATTGGAGTTACCGGAAAAGATGGCGGGTGTGCACAATGTTTATCATGTATCTTATCTACGGAAGTATGTGCACGACCCAAGTACGGTAGTTTCTGCTGATAGCTGTGAAGACTTGGAGGTTGATCTAGTTGTTTCGAGACCTCGTAAGCCGCTTCGTATTGTTGAAACCGATACGAAACAGCTTAGGAGGAAGACGATTACGTTGCTCAAGGTACAATGGAGTGATGATGTTAACGACTGTACGTGGGAGGAGGAAGAGAGGATGAAGGCAGCTCATCCAGAACTCTTCGAGGTATGGCCCTAAAGTGTCGTGACATCTCATGAATTTGTAGCTTGTTCTAAGTCTTAGAATTCTGCATGCTAGGCTAGAATTGGTTGCATGGTTTGTTGATTGCTTTGGATGGTAGGCATGCAGAACATTTTGATTGCTGTTGTTTGTTTGGAATTTCGGGGGCGAAATTCCTAAGGGGGAGAGAATGTAACGACCCGTATTTTACGTGTCGATAAATCGTAGAATTTACAGATCGTTAGTGTTGTTTGTGTTGTTTCTAGCCTGAGTCGTGACCGACTCATAGGTTAGGTCGTGCACGAGTTACGACCTAGGTATAGTGACCGAGTTATAGAAGTAACGACCTAAGAGTTGCCGAGTTAGCTTAGGTCGTGAGCGAGTTAGCTTAGGTCGTTTGGGTAAGTTTTTGTTTCTGGCCGACCTAAGTATCAACCGAGTTAAGGTAGCATACGACCTAAGGAGTTAAGTATTTGACCGACTCACGAGTTATGGAGGTTGCCGAGTTAACGACTCATAGGAGTTGCCGAGTTAAGGTAGGTCGTATGCGACCTAAGGAAGGGTCAGTGTGTTGAGTCGTTGGTCAGTTAGGTCTTAGGTCGGCAGAGGTTAGGTCAGTTTTTCCATGTTTGCAGAGTTAGGTCGTTAGACGACCTAAGGATGGTTAGGTCGGCAGAGCTTTAGGTCGTAAACGACTTATGTTAGGTCGTTAAGTCGGCATCGTAGTTGAGTCGTTAGTGTGTATTGTTGAGTCATCGTACGACTTAGGACTTGGAGTGTTAGCGGCAGGAAGTGTTAGGTCGGTTACCTAATGAGTCGGCTAAGCAGAGTGTGTGTTAGGTCGGCAGGAGTTAGGTCGCGTGAGTACTGTTAAGACTTAGGTCGTAAACGACCTAAGTTAGGTCGGAGATATTAGGTCGGTACTGGGCTAAGCCGTGTGGCATGTTAAGGCGTTAGGTTGATGAGTCGTGTCTCGTGTGACCCTGGGGTTGTTAGGTCGTTAAAGGGTTAGACCGGCAGTGGTTTTAGTTCGTGGGTCGTAGGGATCTGATGAGTCGTGGACGACTCATGGCTTAGGTCGTGGCCGACCTAAGAGGCGACGACTCATGGGAATTTCAGCCTATAAATAGAGGGGTTTGGCTCACTTTTTGGCACCGGTTTTTGAAGCGACGAAGTGCTGCCATTTTGGGAACTCGACTACAACATTTCTTCATCTTCTTTTCTCCATTCTAATCTTGTTCTAACATCCATCCAAGATCGAAGATTTAGATTGAAGATTCAAGTGCCAAAGTTGAAGATCTTCATCCGTTTGAGCTAGATTTCTTCGATTTAAGCGAGATATTGCCGGATCAAACCTTGATCTCCGCTGTCCAGATCTGAAGTGTTTAGTTTTCATAGTGTTTGGGTGATTTGGTGAGTATTAGTTATCTCTCACGCGGATCCAAAGGAGTATATTGGATTGGTGACTTGTTGGAGTGTTGTAGTTAGTGATTTTGTGCATTTTTCTTAGATCCAAGTGTAGATCCATGGTTTTTGAAGATGTTTACCTATGCAAGTTCATTTAACAAGTATTAGAGACAAAACCCATGTTTTATATTTGATAGATCTATGCTAAAAACCTATGAATCATGTATGTTGGACTTATGCTCATTTATTTACGAAATTGCCATTATGGTTAATATTGCTTATTACATCTTGTTTGAATGATTGATTGTTTGAATGTATGATTGATTTGATTGTTTCCAAGTTAGCTAGTAGTTTATTTGGAGCAAGATGATTGAAGATGATTCGAAGGCCAAGTGGGAAGGCTCTTGAATGATGAAAGCTGCTTGAGACATATGTAGCGGATGTTGAAGCTCATATGTATGGATTGGATGATGATGAGATGGAACTTTGCCAGGATGCGATGAGGCAAACCATGTTGTTGAGTTGAGACTTTGCTTTGATGCGATGAAGCGAAGTATGATGTGAGTCTTGGTTTAATCCAGGCAGGGATCATTCCAAGCATGTTGATAACTTGAAGGGTAGTTCAAGTTGGTTGATAATGGATTGTTCAAGAGGTAGCTTGAGCTTGTATGAGGATAGTCGTCGAGAAGGATGGCTAGGAGGCTTGGATCTCATCGTTGTTGAAGGTTCTAGCATGCTCAAAAGCAAGAGTACATGGGGCGCCCACAACGATTACAGGTAGGTAATCGGGACACCCAAAAGACTACAGGTAGGTAGTCGAGTACTCTGGGCAAAGTAGATAAGTCCTAGGCACAAGGCAGTGTGCGGAGTTATGGCTAGAACCGGGGTTACCATTAGCCCTTGACAGGTGGTCATTCAACTAACGGTGGAATCAAGGCAATGATAACAGTGATAGCCAGAGTCATGGATGTTTGGTTGTATTATCATTCGGCTTCAAGAGCGGTGTTTTCTGGGTGCTTATCTGATCTTGGTTTAGGCCTTGGGGGTTTGTATTTGGAAAACATCGTCCTTGACTCGAGTGGTTATTGCTTTACCTTAATTGTCTATATTGTTATGCTTGCTTCTCCTTAGTGTGTGTCTGGGGGCTATCACTGTAGAAAGAGGTGGAGTGGGATGGTTTGGTTCCTATTCCTTTTATCCCTTATGCTCTTTTGGTATGTTTGATAGTTAATTTACTGCTCACTAAGACTTTGTCTAACTCAAGGTTTTATGTCTCCTCTTATTACCTTGGGCTGTTCATCCATGTTTGGGATGGGCAGACTAGGTAGCAGGTGACAGGTGCTGTGCTTGGAGTTCTACGCTGATGATGACGAAGACGAGCAGGAGGCTTTGCATATTAGTTTTCTTACTATATGTACTGGGTGTTCCGCTGTTGTATCTGATTGAGTGTTGTAGTGAGGCTTTGATGTATGGATGATTCATATGTTTGTATAAAACTGCTATGTTGCTTATAAGTTGATGTTATGTTCTATGAAGCTTCACTATACTATATTTCTCTATTGTATTTTTATCCATGCGCTGTGAGTTGTACGATAGAGATTCTGCGATTTTATTCTACCCTTGACTATCGTCCATGGCTGACTGGCACACCTTTCAGCGCATTATTTCCTTGTTATGGTGCAGGAGTCATGGGCGGTCGTCACACTTGCTGTACGACCTTTAGAAATGGGTGCATGGATTTGAAACGGTGCAGTACCATGGTGCACCACTCTCCAGCGATGGTAAATTATTGACCAGCCACGGGGATCCCCTTTTACATAAAAAATCCACGTGACGAAAAAACGAAGGGTAAAAAACTTCCATGACCCGATTGAGGTTCGGATAGGATTTTTTGGGTATGAAACTCACCAGTGATGGCTGAAAGCGGTCATAGCTGTAGAACTCACAGATACCTTCGTTTTGACCGGTTATGGCTCCCGTAACTCTAAACGAGCCAAGAGTTATGGCCCTCCGAATAATCGATATCCACAGGGTGCAACATCTACGGTGCAAGGTGCAACATCCGTCCAAAATGACGAAACAGTGCCGTACGACCTTTAGAAATGGGTGCATGGATTTGAAACGGTGCAGTACCATGGTGAACCACTCTCCAGCGATGGTAACTCATAGACCAGCCAC
Organism: Allium cepa; assembly: GCA_030765085.1. Classification (NCBI taxonomy): domain Eukaryota; kingdom Viridiplantae; phylum Streptophyta; class Magnoliopsida; order Asparagales; family Amaryllidaceae; genus Allium; species Allium cepa. The sequence continues at coordinate 25,178,504 of CM060943.1, read as the reverse complement.
GGGGATCCCCTTTTACAGAAAAAATCCACGTGACGAAAAAACGAAGGGTAAAAAACTTCCATGACCCGATTGAGGTTCGGATAGGATTTTTTGGGTATGAAACTAACCAGTGACGGCTGAAAGCGGTCATAGCTGTAGAACTCACAGATACCTTCGTGTTGACCGGTTATGGCTCCCGTAACTCTAAACGAGCCAAGATTTATGGCCCTGCGAAGAATCGATATCCACAGGGTGCAACATCTACGGTGCAAGGTGCAACATTCCGTCCAAAATGACGAAACAGTGCCGTACGACCTTTAGAAATGGGTGCATGGATTTGAAACGGTGCAGTACCATGGTGAACCACTATCCAGCGATGGTAACTCATAGACCAGCCACGGGGATCCCCTTTTACTGAAAAAATCCACGTGACGAAAAAACGAAGGGTATCCTTGACCCGATTGAGGTTCGGATAGGATTTTTTGGGTATGAAACTAACCAGTGACGGCTGAAAGCCGTCATAGCTTTAGAAGTCACAGGTACCTTCGTTTTGACTAGTTATGGCTCCCGTAACTCTAAACGAGCCAAGATTTATGGCCCTCCGAAGAATCGATATCCACAGGGTGCAACATCTACGGTGCAAGGTGCAACATCCGTCCAAAATGACGAAACAGTGCCGTACGACCTTTAGAAATGAGTGCATGGATTTGAAACATTGCAGTACCATGGTGCACCACTCTCCAGCAATGGTAAATCATAGACCAGCCACGGGGATCCCGTTTTATAGAAAAATTCCACGTGACGAAAAAACGAAGGGTAAAAAACTTCCTTGACCCGATTGAGGTTCGGATAGGATTTTTTGGGTATGAAACTAACCAGTGACGGCTGAAAGCCGTCGTAGCTGTAGAACTCACAGATACCTTCGTTTTGACTGGTTATGGCTCCCGTAACTCTAAACGAGCCAAGAGTTATGGCCCTCCGAATAATCGATATCCACAGGGTGCAACATCTACGGTGCAAGGTGCAACATCCGTCCAAAATGACGAAACAGTGCCGTACGACCTTTAGAAATGGGTGCATGGATTTGAAACGGTGCAGTACCATGATGCACCACTCTCCAGCGATGGTAAATCATTGACCAGCCACGGGGATCCCCTTTTACAGAAAAAATCCACGTGACGAAAAAACGAAGGGTAAAAAACTTCCATGACCCGATTGAGGTTCGGATAGGATTTTTTGGGTATGAAACTAACCAGTGACGGCTGAAAGCGGTCATAACTGTAGAACTCACAGATACCTTCATTTTGACCGGTTATGGCTCCCGTAAGTCTAAAAGAGCCAAGAGTTATGGCCCTCCGAATAATCGATATCCACAGGGTGCAACATCTACGGTGCAAGGTGCAACATCCGTCCAAAATGACGAAACAGTGCCGTACGACCTTTGGAAATGGGTGCATGGATTTGAAACGGTGCAGTACAATGGTGAACCACTCTCTAGGGATGGTAACTCATAGACCAGCCACGGGGATCCCGTTTTACAGAAAAATTCCACGTGACGAAAAAACGAAAGGTAAAAAACTTCCTTGACCCGATTGAGGTTTGGATAGGATTTTTTGGGTATGAAACTAACCATGACGGCTGAAAGCGGTCATAGCTGTAGAATTCACAGGTACCTTCGTTTTGACCAGTTATGGCTCCCGTAAGTCTAAAAGAGCCAAGAGTTATGGCCCTCCGAATAATCGATATCCATAGGGTGCAACATCTACGGTGCAAGGTGCAACATCCGTCCAAAATGACGAAACAGTGCCGTACGACCTTTGGAAATGGGTGCATGGATTTGAAAAGGTGCAGTACCATGGTGCACCACTCTCTAGTGATGGTAACTCATAGACCAGCCACGGGGATCCCGTTTTACAGAAAAATTCCACGTGACGAAAAAACGAAAGGTAAAAAACTTCCTTGACCCGATTGAGGTTCGGATAGGATTTTTTGGGTATGAAACTAACCAGTGACGGTTGAAAGCCGTCATAGCTGTAGAATTCACAGGTACCTTCGTTTTGACTTGTTATGGCTCCCATAACTCTAAATGAGCCAAGAGTTATGGCCCTCCGAATAATCGATATCCATAGGGTGCAACATCTACGGTGCAAGGTGCAACATCCGTCCAAAATGACGAAACCTTGCCGTACGACCTTTAGAAATGGGTGCATGGATTTGAAACGGTGCAGTACCATGGTGCACCACTCTCCAGCGATGGTAAATCATTGACCAGCCACGGGGATGCCCTTTTACAGAAAAAATTCACGTGACGAAAAAACGAAGGGTAAAAAACTTCCTTGACCCGATTGACGTTCGGATAGGATTTTTTGGGTATGAAACAAACCAGTGACGGCTGAAAGCGGTCATAGCTGTAGAACTCACAGATACCTTCGTTTTGACTGGTTATGGCTCCCGTAACTCTAAACGAGCCAAGAGTTATGGCCCTCCGAAGAATCGATATCCACAGGGTGCAACATCTACGGTGCAAGGTGCAACATCCGTCCAAAATGACGAAACAGTGCCGTACGACCTTTAGAAATGAGTGCATGTATTTGAAACATTGCAGTACCATGGTGCACCACTCTCCAGGGATGGTAAATCATAGACCAGCCACAGGGATCCCGTTTTACAGAAAAAATCCCCGTGACGAAAAAACAAAGGGTAAAAAACTTCCTTCACCCGATTGAGGTTCGGATAGGATTTTTTGGGTATGAAACTAACCAGTGACGGCTGAAAGCCGTCATAGCTGTAGAACTCACAGATACCTTCGTTTTGACTGGTTATGGCTCCCGTAACTCTAAACGAGCCAAGAGTTATGGCCCTCCGAATAATCGATATCCACAGGGTGCAACATCTACGGTGCAAGGTGCAACATCCGTCCAAAATGACGAAACACTGTCGTACGACCTTTAGAAATGAGTGCATGGATTTGAAACATTGCAGTACCTTGGTGCACCACTCTCCAGTGATGGTAAATCATAGACCAGCCACGGGGATCCCGTTTTACAGAAAAAATCCACGTGACGAAAAAACGAAGGGTAAAAAACTTCCTTGACCCGATTGAGGTTCGGATAGGATTTTTTGGGTATGAAACTAACCAGTGACGGCTGAAAGCCATCATAGCTGTAGAACTCACATATACTTCGTTTTGACTGGTTATGGCTCCCGTAACTCTAAACGAGCCAAGAGTTATGGCCCTCCGAATAATCGATATCCATAGGGTGAAACATCTACGGTGCAAGGTGCAACATCCGTCCAAAATGACGAAACCATGCCGTACGACCTTTAGAAATGGGTGCATGGATTTGAAACGGTGCAGTACCATGGTGCACCACTCTCCAGCGATGGTAAATCATTGACCAGCCACGGGGATACCCTTTTACAGAAAAAATCCACGTGACAAAAAAAAGAAGGGTAAAAAACTTCCATGACCCAATTGAGGTTCGGATAGGATTTTTTGGGTATAAAACTAAACAGTGACGGCTGAAAGCGGTCATAGCTGTAGAACTCACAGATACCTTCGTTTTGACTTGTTATGGCTCCCGTAACTCTAAACGAGTCAAGAGTTATGGCCCTCCGAATAATCGATATCCACAGGGTGCGACATCTACGGTGCAAGGTGCAACATCCGTCCAAAATGACGAAACAGTGTCGTACGACCTTTAGAAATGGGTGCATGGATTTGAAATGGTGCAGTACCATGGTGAACCACTCTCCAGCGATGGTAACTTATAGACCAGCCACGGGGATCCCGTTTTACAGAAAAAATCCACGTGACGAAAAAACGAAGGGTAAAAAACTTCCTTGACCCGATTGAGGTTCGGATAGGATTTTTTGGGTATGAAACTAACCAGTGACGGCTGAAAGCCGTCATAGCTGTAGAACTCACATATACTTCGTTTTGACTGGTTATGGCTCCCGTAACTCTAAACGAGCCAAGAGTTATGGCCCTCCGAATAATCGATATCCATAGGGTGAAACATCTACGGTGCATGGTGCAACATCCGTCCAAAATGACGAAACCGTGCCGTACGACCTTTAGAAATGGGTGCATGGATTTGAAACGGTGCAGTACCATGGTGCACCACTCTCCAGCGATGGTAAATCATTGACCAGCCACGGGGATACCCTTTTACAGAAAAAATCCACGTGACAAAAAAAAGAAGGGTAAAAAACTTCCATGACCCAATTGAGGTTCGGATAGGATTTTTTGGGTATGAAACTAAACAGTGACGGCTGAAAGCGGTCATAGCTGTAGAACTCACAGATACCTTCGTTTTGACTGGTTATGGCTCCCGTAACTCTAAACGAGCCAAGAGTTATGGCCCTCCGAATAATCGATATCCACAGGGTGCACATCTACGGTGCAAGGTGCAACATCCGTCCAAAATGACGAAACAGTGTCGTACGACCTTTAGAAATGAGTGCATGGATTTGAAACATTGCAGTACCTTGGTGCACCACTCTCCAGTGATGGTAAATCATAGACCAGCCACGGGGATCCCGTTTTACAGAAAAAATCCACGTGACGAAAAAACGAAGGGTAAAAAACTTCCTTGACCCGATTGAGGTTCGGATAGCATTTTTTGGGTATGAAACTAACCAGTGACGGCTGAAAGCCGTCATAGCCGTAGAACTCACATATACTTCGTTTTGACTGGTTATGGCTCCCGTAACTCTAAACGAGCCAAGAGTTATGGCCCTCTGAATAATCCATATCCATAGGGTGAAACATCTACGGTGCAAGGTGCAACATCCGTCCAAAATGACGAAACCGTGCTGTACGACATTTAGAAATGGGTGCATGGATTTGAAACGGTGCAGTACCATGGTGCACCACTCTCCAGCGATGGTAAATCATTGACCAGCCACGGGGATACCCTTTTACAGAAAAAATCCACGTGACAAAAAAAAGAAGGGTAAAAAACTTCCATGACCCAATTGAGGTTCGGATAGGATTTTTTGGGTATGAAACTAAACAGTGACGGCTGAAAGCGGTCATAGCTGTAGAACTCACAGATACCTTCGTTTTGACTGGTTATGGCTCCCGTAACTCTAAACGAGTCAAGAGTTATGGCCCTCCGAATAATCGATATCCACAGGGTGCGACATCTACGGTGCAAGGTGCAACATCCGTCCAAAATGACGAAACAGTGTCGTATGACCTTTAGAAATGGGTGCATGGATTTGAAACGGTGCAGTACCATGGTGCACCACTCTCCAGCGATGGTAAATCATTGACCAGCCACGGGGATCCCGTTTTACAGAAAAAATCCACGTGACGAAAAAACGAAGGGTAAAAACTTCCTTGACCCGATCGAGGTTCGGATAGGATTTTTCGGGTATGAAACTAACCAGTGACGGCTGAAAGCGGTCACAGCTGTAGAACTCACAGATACCTTCGTTTTGACTGGTTATGGCTCCCGTAACTCTAAACGAGCCAAGAGTTATGGCCCTCCGAATAATCGATATCCATAGGGTGCAACATTCACGGTGCAAGGTGCAACATCCGTCCAAAACAACGAAACCTTGCCGTACGACCTTTAGAAATGGGTGCATGGATTTGAAACGGTGCAGTACCATGGTGCACCCCTCTCCAGCGATGGTAAATCATTGACCAGCCACGGGGATCCCCTTTTACAGAAAAAATTCACGTGACGAAAAAACAAAGGGTAAAAAACTTCCTTGACCCGATTGTAGTTCGGATAGGATTTTTTGGGTATGAAACTAACCAGTGACGGCTGAAAGTGGTCATAGCTGTAGAACTCACAGATACCTTCGTTTTGACTGATTATGGCTCCTGTAACTCTAAACGAGCCAAGAGTTATGGCTTTCCGAATAATCGATATCCACAGGGTGCAACATCTACGGTGCAAGGTGCAACATCCGTCCAAAATGACGAAACAGTGCCGTACGACCTTTAGAAATGGGTGCATGGATTTGAAACGGTGCAGTATCATGGTGAACCACTCTCCAGTGATGGTAACTCATAGACCAGCCACGGGGATCCCGTTTTACAGAAAAAATCCACATGACGAAAAAATGAAGGGTAAAAAACTTCCTAGACCCGATTGAGGTTTGGATAGGATTTTTTTGGTATGAAACTAACCAGTGACGGCTGAAAGCCGTCATAGCTTTAGAATTCACAGGTACCTTTGTTTTGACTAGTTATGGCTCCCGTAACTCTAAACGAGCCAAGAGTTATGGCCCTCCGAATAATCGATATCCATAGGGTGCAACATTCACGGTGCAAGGTGCAACATCCGTCCAAAATGACGAAACCTTGCCGTACGACCTTTAGAAATGGGTGCATGGATTTGAAACGATGCAGTACCATGGTGCACCACTCTCCAGCGATGGTAAATCATTGACCAGCCACGGGTATCCCCTTTTACAGAAAAAATTCACGTGACGAAAAAACGAAGGGTAAAAAACTTCCTTGACCCGATTGAGGTTCGGATAGGATTTTTTGGGTATGAAACTAACCAGTGACGGCTGAAAGTGGTCATAGCTGTAGAACTCACAGATACCTTCGTTTTGACTGGTTATGGCTCCTGTAACTCTAAACGAGCCAAGAGTTATGGCCTTCCGAATAATCGATATCCACAGGGTGCAACATCTACGGTGCAAGGTGCAACATCCGTCCAAAATGACGAAACAGTGCCGTACGACCTTTAGAAATGGGTGCATGGATTTGAAACGGTGCAGTACCATGGTGAACCACTCTCCAGCGATGGTAACTCATAGACCAGCCACGGGGATCCCGTTTTACAGAAAAAATCCACATGACGAAAAAATGAAGGGTAAAAAACTTCCTAGACCCGATTGAGGTTCGGATAGGATTTTTTTGGTATGAAACTAACCAGTGATGGCTGAAAGCGGTCGTAGCTGTAGAACTAACAAATACCTTCGTTTTGACTGGTTATGGCTCCCATAACTCTAAAAGAGCCAAGAGTTATGGCCCTCCGAATAATCGATATCCATAGGGTGCAACATCTACGGTGCAAGGTGCAACATCCGTCCAAAATGACGAAACAGTGTCGTACGACCTTTAGAAATGGGTGCATGGATTTGAAACGGTGCAGTACCATGGTGAACCACTCTCCAGCAAAGGTAACTCATAGACCTGCCACGGGGATCCCGTTTTACATAAAAAATCCACGTGACGAAAAAACGAAGGGTAAAAAACATCCTTGACCCGATTGAGGTTCGGATAGGATTTTTTGTGTATGAAACTAACCAGTGACGGCTGAAAGCTGTCATAGCTGTAGAACTCACAGATACCTTCGTTTTGACTGGTTATGGCTCCCGTAACTGTAAACGAGCCAAGAGTTATGGCCCTCCGAAGAATCGATATCCACAGGGTGCAACATCTACGGTGCAAGGTGCAACATCCATCCAAAATGACGAAACAGTGCCGTACGACCTTTAGAAATGAGTTCATAGATTTGAAACATTGCAGTACCATGGTGCACCACTCTCCAGCAATGGTAAATCATAGACCAGCCATGGAGATCCCGTTTTACGAAAAAATCCACGTGACGAAAAAACGAAGGGTAAAAAACTTCCTTGACCCGATTGAGGTTCGGATATGATTTTTTGGGTATGAAACTAACCAGTGATGGCTGAAAGATGTCATAGCTGTAGAACTCACAGATACCTTCGTTTTGACTGGTTATGGCTCCCGTAACTCTAAACGAACCAAGAGTTATGGCCCTCCGAATAATCGATATCCACAGGGTGCAACATCTACGGTGCAAGGTGCAAAATCCGTCCAAAATGACGAAACAGTGCCGTACGACCTTTAGAAATGAGTGCATGGATTTGAAACATTGCAGTACCTTGGTGCACCACTCTCCAGCGATGGTAAATCATTGACCAGCCACAGGGATCCCGTTTTACAGAAAAAAATCCACGTGACGAAAAAACGAAGGGTAAAAAACTTCCTTGACCCGATTGAGGTTCGGATAGGATTTTTTGGGTATGAAACTAACCAGTGACGGCTGAATGCCATAATAGCTTTAGAACTCACAGATACTTCGTTTTGACTGGTTATGGCTCCCGTAACTCTAAACGAGCCAAGAGTTATGGCCCTCCGAATAATCGATATCCACAGGGTGCAACATCTACGGTGCAAGGTGCAACATCCGTCCAAAATGACGAAACAGTGTCGTACGACCTTTAGAAATGAGTGCATGGATTTGAAACATTGCAGTACCTTGGTGCACCACTCTCCAGTGATGGTAAATCATAGACCAGCCACGGGGATCCTGTTTTACAGAAAAAATCCACGTGACGAAAAAACGAAGGGTAAAAAACTTCCTTGACCCGATTGAGGTTCGGATAGGATTTTTTGGGTATGAAACTAACCAGTGACGGTTGAAAGCCGTCATAGCTGTAGAACTCACAGATACTTCGTTTTGACTGGTTATGGCTCCCGTAACTCTAAACGAGCCAAGAGTTATGGCCCTCCGAATAATCGATATCCATAGGGTGAAACATCTACGGTGCAAGGTGCAACATCCGTCCAAAATGACGAAACCGTGCCGTACGACCTTTAGAAATAGGTGCATGGATTTGAAACGGTGCAGTACCATGGTGCACCACTCTCCATCGATGGTAAATCATTGACCAGCCACGGGGATACCCTTTTACAGAAAAAATCCACGTGACAAAAAAAAGAAGGGTAAAAAACTTCCATGACCCGATTGAGGTTCGGATAGGATTTTTTGGATATGAAACTAACCAGTGACGGCTGAAAGCGGTCATAGCTGTAGAACTCACAGATACCTTCGTTTTGACTGGTTATGGCTCCCGTAACTCTAAACGAGTCAAGAGTTATGGCCCTCCGAATAATCGATATCCACGGGGTGCGACATCTACTGTGCAAGGTGCAACATCCGTCCAAAATGACGAAACAGTGTCGTACGACCTTTAGAAATGGGTGCATGGATTTGAAACGGTGCAGTACCATGGTGAACCACTCTCCAGCGATGGTAACTCATAGACTAGCCACGGGGATCCCGTTTTACAGAAAAAATCCAGGTGATGACAAAAACGAAGGGTAAAAAACTTCCTCGACCCGATTGAGGTTCGGATAGGATTTTTTTGGTATGAAACTAACCAGTGACGGCTGAAAGCGGTCATACCTGTAGAACTCACAGATACCTTCGTTTTGACTGGTTATGGCTCCCGTAACACTAAACGAGGCAAGAGTTATGGCCCTCCGAGGAATCGATATCCATAGGGTGCAACATCTACGCTGCAAGGTGCAACATCCGTCCAAAATGACGAAACAGTGCCGTACGACCTTTAGAAATGAGTTCATGGATTTGAAACATTGCAGTACCATGGTGCATCACTCTCCAGCAATGGTAAATCATAGACCATCCATGGGGATCCCGTTTTACAGAAAAAATCCACGTGACGAAAAAACGAAGGGTAAAAAACTTCCTTGACCCGATTGTGGTTCGGATAGTATTTTTTTGGTATGAAACTAACCAGTGACGGCTGAAAGCGGTCATAGTTGTAGAACTCATAGATACCTTCGTTTTGACTGGTTATGGCTCCCGTAACTCTAAACGAGTCAAGAGTTATGGCCCTCCGAATAATCGATATCCACAGGGTGCGACATCTACGGTGCAAGGTGCAACATCCGTCCAAAATGACGAAACAGTGTCGTACGACCTTTGGAAATGGTTGCATGGATTAGAAACGGTGCAGTACCATGGTGAACCACTCTCCAGCGATGGTAACTCATAGACCAGCCATGGGGATTCCGTTTTACAGAAAAAATCCACGTGACGAAAAAACGAAGGGTAAAAAACTTCCTTGACCCGATTAAGGTTCGGATAGTATTTTTTTGGTATGAAACTAACCAGTGACGGCTGAAAGCTTTCATACCTGTAGAACTCACAGATACCTTCGTTTTGATTGGTTATGGCTCCCCTAACACTAAACGAGCCAAGAGTTATGGCCCTCCGAAGAATCGATATCCATAGGGTGCAACATCTACGGTGCAAGGTGCAACATCCGTCCAAAATGACGAAACAGTGCCGTACGACCTTTAAAAATGAGTTCATGGATTTGAAACATTGCAGTACCATGGTGCACCACTCTCCAGCAATGGTAAATCATAGACCAGCCATGAGGATCCCGTTTTACAGAAAAAATCCACGTGACGAAAAAACGAAGGGTAAAAAACTTCCATGACCCGATTGAGGTTCGGATAGGATTTTTTGGGTATGAAACTAACCAGTAACGGCTGAAAGCAGTCATAGTTGTAGAACTCATAGATACCTTCGTTTTGACTGGTTATGGCTCCCGTAACTCTAAACGAGTCAAGAGTTATGGCCCTCCGAATAATCGATATCCACAGGGTGCGACATCTACGGTGCAAGGTGCAACATCCGTCCAAAATGACGAAACTGTGTCGTACGACCTTTAGAAATGGGTGCATGGATTTGAAACGGTGCAGTACCATGGTGCACCACTCTCCAGCGATGGTAAATCATTGACCAGCCATGGGGATCCCCTTTTACAGAAAAAATCCACATGACAAAAAAAAGAAGGGTAAAAAACTTCCATGACCCGATTGAGGTTCGGATAGGATTTTTTGGATATGAAACTAACCAGTGACGGCTGAAAGCGGTCATAGTTGTAGAACTCATAGATACCTTCGTTTTGACTGGTTATGGCTCTAGTAACTCTAAACGAGCCAAGAGTTATGGCCCTCCGAAGAATCGATATCCACAGGGTGCAACATCTACGGTGCAAGGTGCAACATCCGTCCAAAATGACGAAACAGTGCCGTACGACCTTTAGAAATGGGTGCATGGATTAGAAACATTGCAGTACCATGGTGAACCTCTCTCCCGCGATGGTAAATCATAGGCTAGCCAAGGGGATCCCGTTTTACAGAAAAAATCCACGTGACGAAAAAACGAAGGGTAAAAAACTTCCTTGACCCGATTGAGGTTCGGATAGGATTTTTTGGGTATGAAACTAACCAGTGACGGCTGAAAGCTGTCATAGCTGTAGAACTCACAGATACCTTCGTTTTGACTGGTTATGGCTCACGTAACTCTAAACGAGCCAAGAGTTATGGCCCGCCGAAGAATCGATATTAAAAGGGTGCAACATCTACGGTGCAAGGTGCAACATCCGTCCAAAATGACGAAACAGTGCCGTACGACCTTTAGAAATGAGTGCATGGATTTGAAACATTGCAGTACCATGGTGCACCACTCTCCAGCGATGGTAGATCATAGACCAGCCACGGGGATCCCGTTTTTCAGAAAAAATCCACGTGACGAAAAAACGAAGGGTAAAAAACTTCCTTGACCCGATTGAGGTTCGGATAGGATTTTTTGGGTATGAAACTAACCAGTGACGGAAGAAAGCTGTCTTAGCTGTAGAACTCACAGATACCTTCGTTTTGACTGGTTACGGCTCCCGTAACTCTAAACGAGCCAAGAGTTATGGCCCTCCGAAGAATCGATATCCACAGGGTGCAACATCTACGGTGCAAGGTGCAACATCCGTCCAAAATGACGAAACAGTGCCGTACGACCTTTAGAAATGGGTGCATGATTTGAAACGGTGCAGTACCATGGTGCACCACTCTCCAGTGATGGTAAATCATTGACCAGCCACGGGGATCCCGTTTTACAGAAAAAATCCACGTGACGTTCCATGACCCGATTGAGGTTCGGATAGGATTTTATGGGTATGAAACTACCCTGTGACGGCTGAAAGCCATCATAGCTGTAGAACTCACAGATACCTTGGTTTTGACTGGTTATGGCTCCTGTAACTCTAAAAGAGCTAAGAGTTATGGCCCTCCGAATAATCGATATCCACAGGGTGCAACATCTACGGTGCAAGGTGCAACATCCGTCCAAAATGACGAAACAGTGCCGTACGACCTTTAGAAATGGGTGCATGGATTTGAAACGGTGCAGTACCATGGGGCACCACTCTCCAGCGATGGTAACTCATAGACCAGCCACGGGGATCCCGTTTTACTGAAAAAATCCACGTGACGAAAAAACGAAGGGTAAAAAACTTCCTTGACCCGATTGAGGTTCGGATAGGATTTTTTGGGTATGAAACTAACCAGCGACGGCTGAAAGCCGTCATAGCTGTAGAACTCACAAATACATTCGTTTTGACTGGTTATGGCTCCCGTAACTCTAAACGAGCCAAGAGTTATGGCCCTCCGAATAATCGATATCCACAGGGTGCAACATCTACGGTGCAAGGTGCAACATCCGTCCGAAATGACGAAACAGTGTCATACGACCTTTAGAAATGGGTGCATGGATTTGAAACGGTGCAGTACCATGGTGCACCACTCTCCAGCGATGGTAAATCATTGACCAGCCACGGGGATCCCCTTTTACAGAAAAAATCCACGTGACCAAAAAAAGAAGGGTAAAAAACTTCCATGACCCGATTGAGGTTCGGATAGGATTTTTTTGGTATGAAACTAACCAGTGACGGCTGAAAGCGGTCATAGTTGTAGAACTCATAGATACCTTCGTTTTGACTGGTTATGGCTCCCGTAACTCTAAACGAGTCAAGAGTTATGGCCCTCCGAATAATCGATATCCACAGGGTGCGACATCTACGGTGCAAGGTGCAACATCCGTCCAAAGTGACGAAACAGTGCCGTACGACCTTTAGAAATGGGTGCATGGATTTGAAATGGTGCAGTACCATGGTGGACCACTCTCCAGCGATGGTAACTCATAGACCAGCCACGGGGATCCCGTTTTACAGAAAAAATCCACGTGACGAAAAAACGAAGTGTAAAAAACTTCCTTGACCCGATTGAGGTTCGGATAGGATTTTTTTGGTATGAAACTAACCAGTGACGGCTGAAAGCTGTCATAGCTGTAGAACTCAGAAATACCTTCGTTTTGACTGGTTATGGCTCCCTTAAGTCTAAACGAGCCAGGAGTTATGGCCCTCCGAATAATCGATATCCACAGGGTGCAACATCTACGGTGCAAGGTGCAACATCCGTCCAAACTGACGAAACAGAGCCGTACGACCTTTAGAAATGGGTGCATGGGTTTGAAATGGTGCAGTACCATGGTGCACCACTCTCAAGCGATGGTAACTCATAGACCAGCCCCGGGGATCCCGTTTTACAGAAAAATTCCACGTGACGAAAAAACGAAGGGTAAAAAACTTCCTTGACCCGATTGAGGTTCGGATAGGATTTTTTGGGTATGAAACTAACTAGTGATGGAAGAAAGCTGTCTTAGCTGTAGAACTCACAGATACCTTCGTTTTGACTGGTTATGGCTCCCGTAACTCTAAACGAGCCAAGAGTTATGGCCCTCCGAAGAATCGATATCCACAGGGTGCAACATCTATGGTGCAAGGTGCAACATCCGTCCAAAATGACGAAACAGTGCCGTACGACCTTTAGAAATGGGTGCATGATTTGAAACGGTGCAGTACCATGGTGCACCACTCTCCAGCGATGGTAAATCATTGACCAGCCACGGGGATCCCGTTTTATAGAAAAAATCCACGTGACGAAAAAACGAAGGGTAAAAAACTTCCATGACCCGATTGAGGTTCGGATAGGATTTTTTGGGTATGAAACTACACAGTGACGTCTGAAAGCAATCATAGCTATAGAACTCACAGATACCTTCATTTTGACTGGTTATGGATCCTGTAACTCTAAAAGAGCCAAGAGTTATGGCCCTAATCGATATCCACAAGGTGCAACATCTACGGTGCAAGGTGCAACATCCGTCCAAAATGACGAAACAGTGCCGTACGACCTTTAGAAATGGGTGCATGGATTTGAAATGGTGCAGTACCATGGTGCACCACTCTCCAGCGATGGTAACTCATAGACCAGCCATGGGGATCCCGTTTTACAGAAAAAATCCACGTGACGAAAAAACGAAGGGTAAAAAACTTCCTTGACCCGATTGAGGTTCGGATAGGATTTTTTGGGTATGAAACTAACCAGTGACGGGTGAAAGCTGTCATAGCTGTAGAACTCATAGATACCTTCGTTTTGACTGGTTATGGCTCCCGTAACTCTAAACGAGCCAAGAGTTATGCCCATCCGAATAATCGATATCCACAGGGTGCAACATCTACGGTGCAAGGTGCAACATCCGTCCAAAATGACGAAACAGTGCCGTACGACCTATAGAAATGAGTGCATGGATTTGAAACATTGCAGTACCATGGTGCACCACTCTCCAGCGATGGTAAATCATAGACCAGCCACGGGGATCCCGTTTTACAGAAAAAATCCACGTGACGAAAAAACGAAGGGTAAAAAACTTCCTTGACCCGATTGAGGTTCGGATAGGATTTTTTGGGTATGAAACTAACCAGTGACGGCTGAAAGCCGTCATAGCTGTAGAATTCACAGATACTTCGTTTTGACTGGTTATGGCTCACGTAACTCTAAACGAGCCAAGAGTTATAGCCCTTCGAATAATCGATATCCATAGGGTGCAACATCTACGGTGCAAGGTGCAACATCCGTCCAAAATGACGAAACCGTGTCGTACGACCTTTAGAAATGGGTGCATGGATTTGAAACGGTGCAGTACCATGGTGCACCACTCTCCAGCGATGGTAAATCATTGACCAGCCACGGGGATCCCCTTTTACAGAAAAAATCCACGTGACAAAAAAAAGAAGGGTAAAAAACTTCCATGACCCGATTGAGGTTCGGATAGGATTTTTTGGGTATGAAACTAACCAGTGACGGCTGAAAGCGGTCATAGTTGTAGAACTCATAGATACCTTCGTTTTGACTGGTTATGGCTCCCGTAACTCTAAACGAGTCAAGAGTTATGGCCCTCCGAATAATCGATATCCACATGGTGCGACATCTACGGTGCAAGGTGCAACATCCGTCCAAAATGACGAAACAGTGTCGTACGACCTTTAGAAATGGGTGCATGGATTTGAAACGGTGCAGTACCATGGTGAACCACTCTCTAGCGATGGTAACTCATAGACCAGCCATGGGGATTCCGTTTTACAGAAAAAATCCACGTGACGAAAAAACGAAGGGTAAAAAACTTCCTTGACCCGATTGAGGTTCGGATAGTATTTTTTGGGTATGAAACTAACCAGCGACGGCTGAAAGCCGTCATAGCTGTAGAACTCACAGATACATTCGTTTTGACTGGTTATGGCTCCCGTAACTCTAAACGAGCCAAGAGTTATGGCCCTCCGAATAATCGATATCCACAGGGTGCAACATCTGCGGTGCAAGGTGCAACATCCGTCCAAAATGACGAAACAGTGTCGTACGACCTTTAAAAATGAGTGCATGGATTTGAAACATTGCAGTACCATGGTGCACCACTCTCCAGCGATGGTAAATCATAGACCAGCCATGGGGATCCTGTTTTAGAGAAAAAATCCATGTGACGAAAAAACGAAGGGTAAAAAACTTCCTTGACCCGATTGACGTTCGGATAGGATTTTTTGGGTATGAAACAAACCAGTGACGGCTGAAAGCCATCATAGCTGTAGAACTCACAGATACCTTCTTTTTGACTGGTTATGGCTCCCGTAACTCTAAACGAGCTAAGAGTTATGGCCCTCCGAAGTATCGATATCCACAGGGTGCAACATCTACGGTGCAAGGTGCAACATCCGTCCAAAATGACGAAACAGTGCCGTACGACCTTTAGAAATGGGTGCATGGATTTGAAACATTGCAGTACCATGGTGCATCACTCTCCAGCGATGGCAAATCATAGACCAGCCATGGGGATCCCGTTTTACAGAAAAAAATCCACGTGACGAAAAAACGAAGGGTAAAAAACTTCCTTGACCCGATAGAGGTTCGGATAGGATTTTTTGGGTATGAAACTAACCAGTGACGGCTGAAATCTGTCATAGCTGTAGAACTCACAGATACCTTCGTTTTGACTGGTTATGGCTCTCGTAACTCTAAACGAGCCAAGAGTTATGGCCCTCCGAATAATCGATATCCATAGGGTGCAACATCTACGGTGCAAGGTGCCACATCCGTCCAAAATGACGAAACCTTGCCGTACGACCTTTAGAAATGGGTGCATGGATATGAAACGGTGTAGTACCATGGTGCACCACTCTCCAGCGATGGTAAATCATTGACCAGCCACGGGGATCCTGTTTTACAGAATAAATCCACGTGACGAAAAAACGAAGGGTAAAAAACTTCCAGGACCCGATTGAGGTTCGTATCGGATTTTTTTGGTATGAAACTAACCAGTGACGGCCGAAAGCTGTCATAGCTGTAGAACTCACAGATACCTTCGTTTTGACTGGTTATTGCTCCCGTAACTCTAAACGAGCCAAGAGTTATGGCCCTCCGAAGAATCGATATCCACAGGGTGCAACATCTACGGTGCAAGGTGCAACATCCGTCCAAAATGACGAAACAGTGCCGTACGACCTTTAGAAATGAGTGCATGGATTTGAAACATTGCAGTACCATGGTGCACCACTCTGCAGCGATGGTAAATTAGAGACCAGCCACGGGGATCCCGTTTTACAGAAAAAATCCACGTGAGGAAAAAACGAAGGGTAAAAAACTTCCTTGACCCGATTGAGGTTCGGATAGGATTTTTTGGGTATGAAACTAACCAGTGACGGCTGAAAGCCATCATAGCTGTAGAACTCACAGATACCTTCGTTTTGACTGGTTATGGCTCCCGTAACTCAAAACGAGCCAAGAGTTATGGCCCTCCAAAGAATTGATATCCACAGGGTGCAACATCTACGGTGCAAGGTGCAACATCCGTCCAAAATGACGAAACAGTGCCGTACGACCTTTAGAAATGAGTGCATGGATTTGAAACATTACAGTACAATGGTGCATCACACTCCAGCGATGGTAAATCATAGACCAGCCACGGGGATCCCGTTTTACAGAAAAAATCCACGTGACGAAAAAACTAAGGGCAAAAAACTTCCTTGACCCGATTGAGGTTCGGATAGGATTTTTTGGGTATGAAACTAACCAGTGACGGCTGAAAGCCATCATAGTTGCAGTAGTCACAGATACCTTCGTTTTGACTGGTTATGGCTCCCGTAACTCTAAACGAGCCAAGAGTTATGTCCCTCCGAATAATCGATATCCATAGGGTGCAACATCTACGGTGCAATGTGCAACATCCGTCCAAAATGACGAAACCATGCCGTACGACCTTTAGAAATGGGTGCATGGATTTGAAATGGTGCAGTACCATGGTGCACCACTCTCCAGCGATGGAAAATCATTGACCAGCCACGGGGATCCCTTTTTACAGAAAAATCCACGTGACGAAAAAACGAAGGGTAAAAAACATCGATGACCCGATTGAGGTTCGGATAAGATTTTTTGGGTATGAAACTAACCAGTGACGGCTGAAAGCAGTCTATCTGTAGAACTCACAGATACCTTCGTTTTGACTGGTTATGGCTCCCGTAACTCTAAACAAGCCAAGAGTTATGGCCCTTCGAATAATCGATATCCACATGGTGCAACATCTACGGTGCAAGTTGCAACATCCGTCCAAAATGACGAAACAGTGCCGTACGACCTTTAGAAATGGGTGCATGGATTTGAAACGGTGCAGTACCATGGTGATCCACTCTCCAGCAATGGCAACTCATAGACCAGCCACGGGGATCCCGTTTTACAGAAAAAATCCACGTGACGAAAAAACGAAGGGTAAAAAACTTCCTTGACCCGATTGAGGTTCGAATAGGATTTTTTGGGTATGCAACTAACCAGTGACGGCTGAAAGCGTCATAGCTGTAGAACTCACAGATACCTTCGTTTTGACTGGTTATGGCTCCCGTAACTCTAAACGAGCCAAGAGTTATGGCCCTCCGAAGAATCGATATCCACAGGGTGCAACATCTACGGTGCAAGGTGCAACATCCGTCCAAAATGACGAAACAGTGCCGTACGACCTTTAGAAATGGGTGCATGGATTTGAAACGGTGCAGTACCATGTTGCACCACTCTCCAGCGATGGTAAATCATTGACCAGCCACGGGGATCCCGTTTTACAGAAAAAATCCACGTGACCAAATAACGAAGGGTAAAAAACTTCCATGACCCGATTGAGGTTCGGATAGGATTTTTTGAGTATGAAACTAACCAGTGACGGCTGAAAGCCGTCATAGCTGTAGAACTCACAGATACATTCGTTTTGACTGGTTATGGCTCCCGTAACTCTAAACGAGCCAAGAGTTATGGACCTTCGAATAATCGATATCCACAGGGTGCAACATCTACGGTGCAAGGTGCAACATCCGTCCAAAATGACGAAACAGTGTCATACGACCTTTAGAAATGAGTGCATGGATTTGAAACATTGCAGTACCATGGTTCACCACTCTCCAGTGATGGTAAATCATAGACCAGCCATGGGGATCCTGTTTTACAGAAAAATCCACGTGACGAAAAAACGAAGGGTAAAAAACTTCCTTGACCCAATTGACGTTCGGATAGGATTTTTTGGGTATGAAACAAACCAGTGACGGCTGAAAGCTGTCACAGCTGTATAACTCACAGATACCTTCGTTTTGACTGGTTATTGCTCCCGTAACTCTAAACGAGCCAAGAGTTATGGCCCTCCGAATAATCGATATCCACAGGGTGCAACATCTACGGTGCAAGGTGCAACATCCGTCCAAAATGACGAAACCGTGCCGTACGACCTTTAGAAATGGGTGCATGGATTTGAAACGGTGCAGTACCATGGTGCACCACTCTCCAGCGATGGTTAATCATTGACCAACCACGGGGATCCCGTTTTACAGAAAAAATCCACGTGACGAAAAAACGAAGGGTAAAAACTTCCTTGACCCGATTGAGGTTCGGATAGGATTTTTTGGGTATGAAACTAACCAGTGACGGAAGAAAGCTGTCATAGCTGTAGAACTCACAGATACCTTCGATTTGACTGGTTATGGCTCCCGTAACTCTAAACGAGCCAAGAGTTATGGCCCTCCGAAGAATCGATATCCACAGGGTGCAACATCTACGGTGCAAGGTGCAACATCCGTCCAAAATGACGAAACAGTGTCGTACGACCTTTAGAAATGGGTGCATGGATTTGAAACATTGCAGTACCATGGTGCATCACTCTCCAGCGATGGTAAATCATAGACCAGCCACGGGGATCCCGTTTTACAGAAAAAATCCACGTGACGAAAAAACGAAGGGCAAAAACTTCCTTGACCCGATTGTGGTTCGGATAGGATTTTTTGGGTATGAAACTAACCAATGACGGGTGAAAGCGGTCATAGCTGTAGAACTCACAGATACCTTCGTTTTGACTGGTTATGGCTCCCGTAACTCTAAACGAGCCAAGAGTTATAGCTCTCCGAAGAATCGATATCCACAGTGTGCAACATCTACGGTGCAAGGTGCAACATCCGTCCAAAATGACGAAACAGTGCCGTACGACCTTTAGAAATGAGTGCATGGATTTGAAATATTGCAGTACCATGGTGCACCACTCTCCAGCGATGGTAAATCATAGACCAGCCATGGGGATCCCCTTTTACAGAAAAAATCCACGTGACGAAAAAACGAAGGTTAAAAAACTTCCATGAACCGATCGAGGTTCGGATAGGATTTTTTGGGTATGAAACTAATCAGTGGCGGCGGAAAGCCGTCATAACTGTAGAACTCACAGATACCTTCGTTTTGACTGGTTATGGCTCCCGTAACTCTAAATGAGCCAAGAGTTATGGCCCTCCGAAGAATCGATATCCACAGGGTGCAACATCTACGGTGCAAGGTGCAACATCCGTCCAAAATGACGAAACAGTGCCGTACGACCTTTAGAAATGAGTGCATGGATTTGAAACATTGCAGTACCATGGTGCACCACTCTCCAGCGATGGTAATCATTGACCAGCCACGGGGATCCCATTTTACAGAAAAAATCCATGTGACGAAAAAACGAAGGGTAAAAAACTTCCTTGACCCGATTGAGGTTCGGATAGGATTTTTTGGGTATGAAACTAACAAGTGACGGAAGAAAGCTGTCGTAGCTGTAGAACTCACAAATACCTTCGTTTTGACTGGTTATTGCTCCCGTAACTCTAAACGAGCCAAGAGTTATGGCCCTCCGAAGAATCGATATCCACAGGGTGCAACATCTACGGTGCAAGGTGCAACATCCGTCCAAAATGACGAAACAGTGCCGTACGACCTTTAGAAATGAGTGCATGGATTTGAAACATTGCAGTACCAGGGTGCACCACTCTGCAGCGATGGTAAATCATAGACCAGCCACGGGGATCCCGTTTTACAGAAAAAATCCACGTGACGAAAAAACGAAGGGTAAAAAACTTCCTTGACCAGATTGAGGTTCGCATAGGATTTTATGGGTATGAAACTAACCAGTGACGGAAGAAAGCTGTCATAGCTGTAGAACTCACAGATACCTTCGTTTTGACTGGTAATGGCTCCCGTAACTCTAAACGAGCCAAGAGTTATGGCCCTCCGAAGAATCGATATCCACAGGGTGCAACATCTACGGTGCAAGGTGCAACATCCGTCCAAAATGACGAAATAGTGACGTACGACCTTTAGAAATGGGTGCATGGATTTGAAACATTGCAGTACCATGGTGCACCACTCTGCAGCGATGGTAAATAATAGACCAGCCACGGGGATCCCGTTTTACAGAAAAAATCCACGTGACGAAAAAACGAAGGGTAAAAAACTTCCTTGACCCGATTGAGGTTCGGATAGGATTTTTTGGGTATGAAACTAACCAGTGACGGAAGAAAGCTGTCTTAGCTGTAGAACTCACAGATACCTTCTTTTTGACTGGTTAGGGCTCCCGTAACTCTAAACGAGCCAAGAGTTATGGCCCTCCGAAGAATCGATATCCACAGGGTGCAACATCTACGGTGCAAGGTGCAACATCCGTCCAAAATGACGAAACAGTGCCGTACGACCTTTAGAAATGAGTGCGTGGATTTGAAACATTGCAGTACCATGGTGCACCACTCTGCAGCGATGGTAAATCGTAGACCAGCCACGGGGATCCCGTTTTACAGAAAAAATCCACGTGACGAAAAAACGAAGGGTAAAAATCTTCCTTGACCCGATTGAGATTCAGATAGGATTTTTTGGGTATGAAACTAACCAGTGACGGAAGAAAGCTGTCATAGATGTAGAACTCACAGATACCTTCGTTTTGACTGCTTATGGCTCCTGTAACTCTAAACGAGCCAAGAGTTATGGCCCTCCGAAGAATCGATATCCACAGGGTGCAACATCTACGGTGCAAGGTGCAACATCCGTCCAAAATGACGAAACAGTGCCGTACGACCTTTATAAATGAGTGCATGGATTTGAAACATTGCAGTACCATGGTGCACCACTCTCCAGCGATGGTAAATCATAGACCAGACACGGGGATCCCATTTTACAGAAAAAATCCACGTGACGAAAAAACAAAGGGTAAAAAACTTCCTTGACCCGATTGATGTTCGGATAGGATTTTTTGGGTATGAAACTAACCAGTGACGGAAGAAAGCTATCATAGATGTAGAACTCACAGATACCTTCGTTTTGACTGGTTATGGCTCCCGTAACTCTAAACGAGCCAAGAGTTATGGCCCTCCGAAGAATCGATATCCACAGGGTGCAACATCTACGGTGCAAGGTGCAACATCCGTCCAAAATGACGAAACAATGCCGTACGACCTTTAGAAATGAGTGCATGGATTTGAAACATTGCAGTACCATGGTGCACCACTCTCCAGCGATGGTAAATCATAGACCAGCCACGGGGATCCCGTTTTACAGAAAAAATCCACATGACGAAAAAACGAAGGGTAAAAAACTTCCTTGACCCGATTGAGGTTCGGATAGGATTTTTTGGGTATGAAACTAACCAGTGACGGAAGAAAGCTGTCATAGATGTAGAACTCACAGATACCTTCGTTTTGACTGGTTACGGCTCCCGTAACTCTAAACGAGCCAAGAGTTATGGCCCTCCGAAGAATCGATATCCACAGGGTGCAACATCTACGGTGCAAGGTGCAACATCCGTCCAAAATGACGAAACAGTGCCGTACGACCTTTAGAAATGAGTGCATGGATTTGAAACATTGCAGTACCATGGTGCACCACTCTCCAGCGTTGGTAAATCATAGACCAGCCACGGGGATCCCGTTTTACAGAAAAAATCCACATGACGAAAAAACGAAGGGTAAAAAACTTCCTTGACCCGATTGAGGTTCGGATAGGATTTTTTGGGTATGAAACTAACCAGTGATGGAAGAAAGCTGTCATAGATGTATGGCTCCCGTAACTTTAAACGAGCCAAGAGTTATGGCCCTCCGAAGAATCGATATCCACAGGGTGCAACATCTACGGTGCAAGGTGCAACATCCGTCCAAAATGACGAAACAGTGCCGTACGACCTTTAGAAATGAGTGCATGGATTTGAAACATTGCAGTACCATGGTGCACCACTCTCCAGCGATGGTAAATCATAGACCAGCCACGGGGATCCCGTTTTACAGAAAAAATCCACATGACGAAAAAAGAAGGGTAAAAAACTTCCTTGACCCGATTGAGGTTCGGATAGGATTTTTTGGGTATGAAACTAACCTGTGACGGAAGAAAGCTGTCATAGATGTAGAACTCACAGATACCTTCGTTTTGACTGGTTATGGCTCCCGTAACTCTAAACGAGCCAAGAGTTATGGCCCTCCGAAGAATCGATATCCACAGGGTGCAACATCTACGGTGCAAGGTGCAACATCCGTCCAAAATGACGAAACAGTGCCGTACGACCTTTAGAAATGAGTGCATGGATTTGAAACATTGCAGTACCATGGTGCACCACTCTGCAGCGATGGTAAATCGTAGACCAGCCACGGGGATCCCGTTTTACAGAAAAAATCCACGTGACGAAAAAACGAAGGGTAAAAATCTTCCTTGACCCGATTGAGATTCAGATAGGATTTTTTGGGTATGAAACTAACCAGTGACGGAAGAAAGCTGTCATAGATGTAGAACTCACAGATACCTTCGTTTTGACTGCTTATGGCTCCCGTAACTCTAAACGAGCCAAGAGTTATGGCCCTCCGAAGAATCGATATCCACAGGGTGCAACATCTACGGTGCAAGGTGCAACATCCGTCCAAAATGACGAAACAGTGCCGTACGACCTTTATAAATGAGTGCATTGATTTGAAACATTGCAGTACCATGGTGCACCACTCTCCAGCGATGGTAAATCATAGACCAGACACGGGGATCCCATTTTACAGAAAAAATCCACGTGACGAAAAAACAAAGGGTAAAAAACTTCCTTGACCCGATTGAGGTTCGGATAGGATTTTTTGGGTATGAAACTAACCAGTGACGGAAGAAAGCTATCATAGATGTAGAACTCACAGATACCTTCGTTTTGACTGGTTATGGCTCCCGTAACTCTAAACGAGCCAAGAGTTATGGCCCTCCGAAGAATCGATATCCACAGGGTGCAACATCTACGGTGCAAGGTGCAACATCCGTCCAAAATGACGAAACAATGCCGTACGACCTTTAGAAATGAGTGCATGGATTTGAAACATTGCAGTACCATGGTGCACCACTCTCCAGCGATGGTAAATCATAGACCAGCCACGGGGATCCCGTTTTACAGAAAAAATCCACATGACGAAAAAACGAAGGGTAAAAAACTTCCTTGACCCGATTGAGGTTCGGATAGGATTTTTTGGGTATGAAACTAACCAGTGACGGAAGAAAGCTGTCATAGATGTAGAACTCACAGATACCTTCGTTTTGACTGGTTATGGCTCCCGTAACTCTAAACGAGCCAAGAGTTATGGCCCTCCGAAGAATCGATATCCACAGGGTGCAACATCTACGGTGCAAGGTGCAACATCCGTCCAAAATGACGAAACAGTGCCGTACGACCTTTAGAAATGAGTGCATGGATTTGAAACATTGCAGTACCATGGTGCACCACACTCCAGCGTTGGTAAATCATAGACCAGCCACGGGGATCCCGTTTTACAGAAAAAATCCACATGACGAAAAAACGAAGGGTAAAAAACTTCCTTGACCCGATTGAGGTTCGGATAGGATTTTTTGGGTATGAAACTAACCAGTGATGGAAGAAAGCTGTCATAGATGTATGGCTCCCGTAACTTTAAACGAGCCAAGAGTTATGGCCCTCCGAAGAATCGATATCCACAGGGTGCAACATCTACGGTGCAAGGTGCAACATCCGTCCAAAATGACGAAACAGTGCCGTACGACCTTTAGAAATGAGTGCATGGATTTGAAACATTGCTGTACCATGGTGCACCACTCTCCAGCGATGGTAAATCATAGACCAGCCACGGGGATCCCGTTTTACAGAAAAAATCCACATGACGAAAAAAGAAGGGTAAAAAACTTCCTTGACCCGATTGAGGTTCGGATAGGATTTTTTGGGTATGAAACTAACCTGTGACGGAAGAAAGCTGTCATAGATGTAGAACTCACAGATACCTTCGTTTTGACTGGTTATGGCTCCCGTAACTCTAAACGAGCCAAGAGTTATGGCCCTCCGAAGAATCGATATCCACAGGGTGCAACATCTACGGTGCAAGGTGCAACATCCGTCCAAAATGACGAAACAGTGCCGTACGACCTTTAGAAATGGGTGCATGGATTTGAAACATTGCAGTACCATGGTGCACCACTCTCCAGGGATGGTAAATCATAGACCAGCCACGGGGATCCCGTTTTACAGAAAAAATCCACGTGACGAAAAAACGAAGGGTAAAAAACTTCCTTGACCCGATTGAGGTTCGGATAGGATTTTTTGGGTATGAAACTAACCAGTGACGGAAGAAAGCTGTCATAGCTGTAGAACTCACAGATACCTTCGTTTTGACTGGTTATGGCTCCTGTAACTCTAAACGAGCCAAGAGTTATGGCCCTCCGAAGAATCGATATCCACAGGGTGCAACATCTACGGTGCAAGGTGCAACATCCGTCCAAAATGACGAAACAGTGCCATACGACCTTTAGAAATGGGTGCATAGATTTGAAACATTGCAGTACCATGGTGCACCACTCTCCGGCGATGGTAAATCATAGACCAGCCACGGGGATCCCGTTTTACAGAAAAAATCCACGTGACGAAAAAACGAAGGGTAAAAATCTTCCTTGACCCGATTGAGGTTCGGATAGGATTTTTTGGGTATGAAACTAACCAGTGACGGAAGAAAGCTTTTATAGATGTAGAACTCACAGATACCTTCGTTTTGACTTGTTATGGCTCCCGTAACTCTAAACGAGCCAAGAGTTATGGCCCTCCGAAGAATCGATATCCACAGGGTGCAACATCTACGGTGCAAGGTGCAACATCCGTCCAAAATGACGAAACAGTGCCGTACGACCTTTAGAAATGAGTGCATGGATTTGAAACATTGCAGTACCATGATGCACCACTCTCCAGCGATGGTAAATCATAGACCAGCCACGGGGATCCCCTTTTACAGAAAAAATCCACATGACGAAAAAATGAAGGGTAAAAAACTTCCTTGACCCGATCGAGGTTCGGATAGGATTTTTTGGGTATGAAACTAACTAGCGATGGAAGAAAGCTGTCATAGATGTAGAACTCACAGATACCTTCGTTTTGACTGGTTATGGCTCCCATAACTTTAAACGAGCCAAGAGTTATGGCCCTCCGAAGAATCGATATCCACAGGGTGCAACATCTACGGTGCAAGGTGCAACATCCGTCTAAAATGACGAAACAGTGCCGTACGACCTTTAGAAATGGGTGCATAGATTTGAAACATTGCAGTACCATGGTGCACCACTCTCCAGCGATGGTAAATCATAGACCAGGCACGGGGATCCCGTTTTACAGAAAAAATCAACGTGACGAAAAAACGAAGGGTAAAAATCTTCCTTGACCCGATTGAGGTTCGGATAGGATTTTTTGGGTATGAAACTAACCAGTGTCGGAAGAAAGCTGTCATAGATGTAGAACTCACAGATACCTTCGTTTTGACTGGTTATAGCTCCCATAACTCTAAACGAGCCAAGAGTTATGGCCCTCCGAAGAATCGATATCCACAGGGTGCAACATCTACGGTGCAAGGTGCAACATCCGTCCAAAATGACGAAACAGTGCCGTACGACCTTTATAAATGGGTGCATGGATTTGAAACATTGCAGTACCATGGTGCACCACTCTCCAGCGATGGTAAATCATAGACCAGCCACGGGGATCCCGTTTTACAGAAAAAATCCACGTGACGAAAAAACGAAGGGTGAAAATCTTCCTTGACCCGATTGAGGTTCGGATAGGATTTTTTGGGTATGAATCTAACCAGTGACGGAAGAAAGCTGTTATAGCTGTAGAACTCACAGATACCTTCGTTTTGACTGGGTATGGCTCCCGTAACTCTAAACGAGCCAAGAGTTATGGCCCTCCAAAGAATCGATATCCACAGGGTGCAACATCTACGGTGCAAGGTGCAACATCCGTCCAAAATGACGAAACAGTGCCGTACGACCTTTAGAAATGGGTGCATAGATTTGAAACATTGCAGTACCATGGTGCACCACTCTCCAGCGATGGTAAATCATAGACCAGCCACGGGGATCCCGTTTTACAGAAAAAATCCACGTGACGAAAAAACGAAGGGTAAAAATCTTCCTTGACCCGATTGAGATTCGGATAGGATTTTTTGGGTATGAAACTAACCAGTGACGGAAGAAAGCTGTCATAGACGTAGAACTCACAGATACCTTCGTTTTGACTGGTTATGGCTCCCGTAACTCTAAACGAGCCAAGAGTTATGGCCCTCCGAAGAATCGATATCCACAGGGTGCAACATCTACGGTGCAAGGTGCAACATCCGTCCAAAATGACGAAACAGTGCCGTACGACCTTTAGAAATGAGTGCATGGATTTGAAACATTGCAGTACCATGGTGCACCACTCTCCAGCGATGGTAAATCATAGACCAGCCACGGGGATACCGTTTTACAGAAAAAATCCACATGACGAAAAAACGAAGGGTAAAAAACTTCCTTGACCCGATTGAGGTTCGGATAGGATTTTTTGGGTATGAAACTAACCAGTGACGGAAGAAAGCTGTCATAGATGTTTGCACAAAAAATGGACAAACACCTCCAAGTCGTATTATTTAGTTGATTATATGTAATTTTCAATGATTTTAGATGAGTATGTAAATATGAGAAAAGTAGGGGCTGAAATGTAAAAGACACACAGATTTATAGTGGTTCGGCCAGAATGTGCCTACGTCCACTTTATATGTTATTATCTTCTTTCTTTCAGGTTACAAGTACAATGCGTTGTATACAAGTGTATGAAAGTAGTTTGAAAGTTCCTTCCTTGCTTGAGCTCTCAAACTTGTCTGCCATTGTTGTACCCCTGCCCCTCTATTTATAGAATGAGGTAGGGGGCAGGGGTCTTGGAAGTATATAACTGCTGGTGGGCCCGGGCTGAAGCAATCTGGAATGGTAATCACCTGGTTCGGCGGAGGTCATTCGGCATGGAGTTTGGTCCGGTGGTAGGCGTGGTCCGGCAATAAGTGTGGACCGGTGGTAATGAGTGTGGAGGTGGACCGGCAGTGAGGTGGTTCGGTACTTGTTTGGTCCGGCCGTGGAGTTGGTTCGGTAGTGGGGTGATGGTTGGTTCGGTGGGGTATGGTCCGGCTACCGAATGGGATGTGCCGGATGGAAATGCCTTATGCCTTGCTTTTGCCGAATGGACCAATGGTTGGGCTTTGCCGAATGGATTCTGGTCCGGCGTAACTCTGCCGAATGGGAATGCCGGATTGACTTCCATGCTTGTACCGAGCCTTGTGTTCATCGAACGAGGTGGAGGTTGCAAGCCCGGGTGAAACTGTGGCTTCTTGGTCTCGAGGTCTTCTGGGTGAAAATTCGCCCAACATTTGCCCCCCAAAGTGGGGCACATGCTTGCATGTGTCGCGCTTTGTTTTTCTTGTGGCAGGAAGATTGGCTTTGTAACGCCAGCGATTGGACGTTCGTATTCTGTTAATGTCCTGTAAAGGAATTTACAGTTTTAGTGTGATTTCGAATAACGGCCGTTCATGATCGAAATATTCGAGATGAAGTGAACTGTGCCGTTCAGGACGAGAGAGTGAGTCCCGAAGGGGCTCGGCATCGTCGATGCCCGGTCTATGTTTGTGAAGATGGTTTATTGCCAGCTCAGAGCATGCCTAGGGATCGTTCGCAACCCCGTACATGTGTAAGTAGCTTAGCCATTTCATAATTATCAGAATCAAGGATCCTTTTAACCGGTGAGCTTAAAAAGGGATGTCAAAGTGTAAATTCTCACGGTGATAGGGTTAATAGCCATTCAGAACATGCTTATGGACCGTTCGTGGTCGCGTGCACGTGTGAACGATTAACCCATGTTAGTGAGAGATTCACGACTTATCCATTGTTATCATATTCTTTATTTTATTAGTAAGATCTGGGGTTCGGGACTTATCTGAGTGAGGCGCCCTACATGCCCCCTGTTTCTGGCTTCTGCTGGAAGAGACAGTTTCATTCGGTTTCGAGTAGGCATATATTCTTATTCGTTTGGAGGTTGGTTGGGTATGGAAGGTTTCATTCGGTACATAGTTGGTCCGGTTGTTGTTGGTCCGGTTGTTGTTGGTCCGGTGATAGGTTCTCGTCCGGCATGGGGTTGGTCCGGCAGTAGGTTCTCGTCCGGTATTCCAGAGCTCGCCTATATATAGAGGCTACACCCCCCTTAGTTTTTCTCTACCGAACAAGAGGAAGCCGAATCAAAAGCCCACCGAACCAACTATTTGCCGAATCAAATATTCGCCGAACCAGGTATATACTCTTTTACCGAATGAACTCTATAACCGGATGGGCTTATGCCGAATGGGCACGGAAGCTTTGCTTTGCCGAATGAACCTCAGATTCCATTGCCGAATGGAAGTCAGATCCCATTGCCGAATGAACTCGTACTGCCGAATGAACGTAAGACCCTAGTGCCGAATGGTCTTGAACCTCCAGTGCCGAACGAACTTTGTGTCTGGACTTTGAGTGGAACTCCGGACTTATGTATGCTTGTTTGTTTATACTGTCGTTCTAACATCATGCTTTTTACTTTTGTGTATGCAGATAAATGTCTCGCAAAGTTGAAACTCGATCGGGCAAGAAGAAATCCAGGGATAGCGGAGAAACTTCTGCCGTGCCCCCAGCTCAGCCAGATCCAGCACAGCACGGACCTGCTCCGAGGTCACTAGTCGATGGGTATGGTCCCCAGGAGCTTCTTGTTTCTCCTCCTGATTGCTATCCTGGCTCTCTGAAAGAGGAGCAACTTGATGTCATATCCCGTTCCTTCGGGATTGACAGAGCGCTTATGTTGCTGCCGGAGGCTGGTGTCATGCCGTACAACCCTCCCGAGGGGTATTTTGCCTATAGCCGATATCATTGCATGTGTGGGGCCATTCCTCCTATCAACGCTTGGATAGTAAGCTTCACCACATATTTGAAGGTGGCTCCCTTCCAGCTTCAGCCTAACTCATATGCTATCCTGGTGAGCCTCTTTGTCATCTTCCAGAGGAGGTACGGGCGTCCTCCTTCTAACCGGGAAATCCGATACTTGTACAACCTGAGAGGCTATAAGAAGGGGTCTCCGTATATTAGTCTGGAGGCGGCCGTACCCTTCAAACCAGTTCTGGACTTGTATTCCAAGTTCACCATGTTCAAGAAGGAGTGGTTCTTCGTCAAGGACGATGCTGTTTCTTTCCGCCTTTTCACTTCCGGCTGTAAGATTGATTTCATTTATATTTTTCATGCGTTTTGACTGTAGTGTTTTTTCTGACATGCTTCTATTTCTGGCTAGCGACAGGTGGTCTTGCAGTCGTGGAGGACGATTCCTTAGTGCGAATGGCTGCTGAACTAAAGGCTATTCCGGCACGGGACCGGTCGGCCTCTTTCTTGATCAGGAACGCAACCCTCTTGGAGTATAATTTGATCTTACCGCACCAGTCCGTGGTTAAGCAAAGAGACACGGCTGAGGAGAAGGCTGCTAAAGCTAAGGAGGGGGATAAGGTAAAGAGCGGTAAGAGGGAGCCTTTCGCAGAGCGTCCCGTGGTCGGGGGGAAGAAACTGAGGAAGTCCGATGGCCCTTCTCCAAGTACTTGCCCGATTGTCCCGGAGGAGGAAGGTGTAGAAGAGGAGGAAGGAGGCGAAGTTGGAGAAGGGTCGGAGGGTGGAGGAGATGGCGAAGGTCAAGGTGGTAGTGGTGTTGCTGCTCTAACCTCTGAACAAGACCTCGAACTGGATGAGGCTCTCCGTCGGGCCTTCGGGGAGTCGGAGGGAGAGTCGGAAACGGAGAAGGGAACGGAGAAGGCAAAGGAAACCGGCAAAGCTGTGGCTGGCACTGACCCATCCTCTAAGGGTTCCTCAGCTAGGGTGATTCCGGCGATGCAAGGTGAACTTTTGTCTTCTGCCGATTCTATTTTCGATAAGGACTTAGAAATTTTTTACGGTTCACTTCCGTCCTGGAATGAGATCCAGGACTTATTGCAGTATCCCACTCCTCCGCCGGGTTTGTATAACAGATGTGTCTCCTCACTTTTCTTTCTTTTTAACTTAGCACATTTTTTGAATTGCGGATTATTGTATGTTCGTAACACTTGTTCTTTATTCCAGGGGCAGGCCAGGCGGGTAAAACGTCGGGTGTTCGACACCGCCTTGAACAATTTAAGTCGAGGAGAGCTTCCGCGAAACCTTCTACTGATCGCACTGGGGACGTAGTCAAGTACCGCCCTCTTCTTGGGGTCATCGAAGAGGGCATTCAGAAAAGGAAGCGGAGCCGTTCCTTATTTGAGTCTTCTTCTGCTTCGCAGCTTCCTACTCTGTCTCCCCCTACTCAGCCTCCTCGTGATACTACGGAGGAGAGCACGGAGCCCTGCCCCCCTCCTCCTCCTTCCAAGAGTTCTACTGTCATTCATATAAGGCGTCCCGATGTGCCTCGCCCCGTGCCTCGTGACCCTTTTGCCGGCCATCCTGATTTAGACCCAAGTTTTCGGGACATTTCATTCGATGAGACCACGGGCGAGCACCTACTTCCCCGCAACCCCATGGTAAGAGTGCTGGACGAGGCCAAATCTTTAGATCTTGATTTACTTACTACACGGGTAGTCACCATGGGGGATGAGGCCAAGGCTAATATCGACCGGGTGGCCGCAGAGACCAAGAAGTTAATGGAGCATCATGCAAAGTTGGTCAAGGCCGGGGAAGAGATCGGGAGTGCTAACATTCGGTTGAGGTTAAAGGTTGCCGATCAGGCCAAGCAACTCGCCGACCAAGCCATCCAGATTTCCCAGCATGAGGAAGCCTCCAAGCGTCTGAAAGAGACCATGGAGAAGGCCAGTAGGGCGGAATTACGGAAGATGGAGGTCGCTTGCAGGGAACGGATTAACATAGCTATCGCGACGGTGGATGAGGTTCGAAATGCGGATCTCGAGCGGGTAGAGGAGTTGTCAGGGAGGTTCGAGGCTGCGGAGATGGCTCAGGCCGAGTTGAAGGAGGAGATGGAGGAGATGAGGAGGTCCCTCAAGTTGAAGGAAG
The DNA here is from genome assembly GCA_030765085.1 of Allium cepa. Lineage (NCBI taxonomy): Eukaryota > Viridiplantae > Streptophyta > Magnoliopsida > Asparagales > Amaryllidaceae > Allium > Allium cepa. Next base: position 25,146,862 of record CM060943.1, on the reverse strand, counting down.
AGGAAATGAGGAGGTCACTCCAGGCTGACTGCTTGAGATACCAATCAGAGAGGGACGTCGCCATCACCAAGTTGCAAGCTTCCGAGGCCCGGGTGAGGGAGTTTGAGGAAAACGAGGGGATGATGGATGAGATGTTGCAGGATATGTACTTCCACACTTGGAAGGAGGGCGGCTTGTCTTGGATGGACGATTACCCTCGGGTCATGGCCAAGGTGTATCTCCAGGCTTTAGAGGAGGCCAGGGTGAATGCGGGTAAGGAAGGCGGAGAGGCTTTCAACTTGAGTGCGGTTACTGCTCAGTTCTCAAAGGAGGAGCAAGCGGCGGTGAAGGAGGGGATGCGGCTACTCGCTGCAGAGGAAGCGGGTGTGCAGTTGGATGATGAGGATCAAGCGGCGGATGCTGGTGAGTTATTCTTTTCCCTTTCTTTTCTTTTCGTGTTTTCATAACTTGATCGTTCGTTTAATGAATTCCTCTTCTGATCTGGACAGGTGGGACTTCAGATCCACATGCTGGGGGCTCCGATCCTGCGGCTAAGTAGGCTGGGGGAGTTGGTGATGGAGTGTGGATGCATCTGCCATCTTTTTGTTTCTTTTTTATCACTGTTCATGTTAGTCTTTGATATGCAACTGTAATAAAATTATTTGCAAAGAATAACTTCGTGTGATCTTATAATATAAGCTGATTTTGTCATGTTTAAATGTTGTTGCTATCTTTATGTGCTGTGTGAGAAGTATAATTATGTATATGCCTGTGATTCCACTTGTGTTTGATGTTAAGTTTTTGCTTGAAATATAATTTCACGTTTTGCAATGTCAGTGTATGAATAAGTTATAGTTACGCATTTATGTACAAGAGAAGAGAGTACCGCCCTTTATGTTTTATTCGCAGGCGGTAGCTTTGAGTGTCTTGTGTAACTGTTCACGGGTATAGCAGAGCGCCCTGCTACCCAGCACGCAGGCTTAGAGCCTCATGAGTGAATGCTTCCTATTTGGTTTCCTGTACTTTAGAGCTTGTTATACAGGATAGGAGAAAAATATTTAAATGAAATGGAAATATAGTAAAAGTAAAACTTCCAGTCACGGAAGGCCGTCGATGTGCTTAAGTTCGTGGCAAACGGGTTTTGTAGTCACTTTCCCTAGCTGTGGGTCTTGGAGACATTTGTCACCCATCTTACGCCTCCGCGGGGAGTTTTCTTTTTTACCACAGCCGCACTTAAGACACATCGGAGCCGAGATCGCGCACGGTAACTACCCGAACCATTATGGTCCGTAATCGTGGGTATTATTCGATTTACCGTGGCCGGCTAGCGTGGGTGCCGTTGGCCGTGAACTACCCCTGGCTGGCCACACCTTATGTTGGGGCTTAAAGTAGGTTCACAGTTACCGACGAGCCGAACGCCGTAATGAGCTGCCATCGGCTATAGTCGGCCTTTATGATGACTTATAATCGGCTCATTACAGTTGGCTTTGAGGGCAGGCGCGCAATGAGTTAACCCGCAGCAGAGGGATGCCGGGGCAAAAGAGTCTCATTGGCGAGTGCATAGAATCGTAGCGTACCTGTTAGGCCTAGTCCAGATGAGGCCGCGGTGCGTCTTGAGTGGAGATGCCATAGAATTTTGTTCAACAGAAAGGGATAACGCTTAACAAGTAGCCAAGACATAAAGGAACAAGTTAAAAAGAGACAAGATTTTTTAAAGTGGTTCGGCACGAAAATGCCTACGTCCACTGATTCTCTTTGTTAATTCACTTCATATGGGCAGTACAAGTTAAGAAAAGTATCGACGGAGGTGTCGGATGTTCCATGCCCTCTGGAACACCTCTCCGTCCACTGTTGACAAAATGTAAGCTCCGTTGTGGAGATCTTTGTGAATTACATATGGTCCGTCCCAGATGGGGTCCAGTGCCCCGGGGCGCGGAAAGATTCGCCTGAGGACAAGATCTCCTTCTTGTAAGCTGCGATGCTTGACTTTGGAATTGTATAGTGCTGCCACTTTTTGTTTGTGAGCTGCTGCTTTGAGTGCTGCATCGTTTCTCCTTTCCTCAATCAGATCCAAAGACATGAGGAGGAGTTCTTCGTTTTCTTCTGGGTTGTAGTGGATCCTACGGTGGGAAGGCACAATAGTCTCAACTGGGAGCATTGCCTCCGATCCATATGCCAAAGAGAAAGGAGTATGTCCCGTTGATGTTCTGAAAGATGTGCGGTATGCCCATAGTGCCGTAGGAAGTTCGTCCACCCAAGCGCCTTTTGACTTTTCAAGTTTCTTCTTGATTAGGGTTTTGAGAATTTTGTTGACAGCTTCAACTTGTCCGTTTGCCTGAGGGTAAGCTACTGATGAGAAGCTTTTATGAATTCCATGCTCTTGGCACCAGTCGGCAAATTCTTCGCTGTCAAATTGGAGTCCGTTGTCTGATACGATCTTGAGGGGGACTCCATACCTGCACAGAATGTTTTTGATCAAGAAGTTGATAACTTTTGCTGAAGATATTTTATTTAAAGGTTCCGCTTCCACCCATTTGGTGAAATAATCGACTGCCACTATAGCATATTTGGCTCCGCCTCGGCCCGTTGGCAGTTCGCCAATTAAGTCAATTCCCCATACGGCAAAGGGCCAAGGGCTGGTCATTTGAGTAATTTCGTTTGTGGGTAGTCGAGGGATCTTGGCGAACTTCTGACATCTGTCGCATTTCTTAACGAAGTCTAGGGCATCTTTGTTTAGTGTGGGCCAGTAATATCCATATCGGAGTATCTTTCTTGCCAAAGTCTGTCCTCCAGTGTGATCTCCGCATCCTCCCTGATGGATGTTTGTTAATATCTCCTTGGCTTCCCTTCCGGCGACGCATCTTAATAGGGGGCTAGAGAAGCCACGCCGGTAGAGGATGCCTTCTTGCATTGTGTAGTGGGGAACTTTCCTCAAGATCTTCTTGGCTTCGTCACGCCTGTCGGGTAGTATGCCATCTTGCAAATATTTCCGGATAGGAGTCATCCAGGTTCCTTCTTCGATTGCAGTTATCAGATTCGCTTGTTCGAAACTCGGGGCTAGCTGCCTTGAGATTACTAGTGCTCCGGGAATGGTGCTGTCCTTCATACTAGCTTGCTTTGCAAGTTCATCTGCCTCTTGGTTTTCTTCTCGAGGAATGTGTTTGATTAGATAATGGTCCAATCGATCGAGCAGCAGTCTGGTTTTCTTTAGGTATGCTGTGAGCCGTTCTCCTCGAGTCTGGAATTCTCCTAGTACCTGGTTTACGATAAGCTGAGAATCACTATGAATACATAAGGAATTGATCCCAATTTCTAGGGCCAGTTCCAATCCCGCTATTACTGCTTCATATTCAGCATCGTTGTTAGTGGCCGTGAACTCCAATCTTAATGCATAGTACAACTTTCTTCCCCTGGGGGTGACGATCACAATACCTGCCCCCGAGCCTTGTTCGTTCGATGCTCCGTCTACAAAGAGGTTCCACTTGATGTTTTTTGCTACTTCGGATTGTTCCTTGCCTTCGTTGGTAGTGAATTCGGCAATGAAATCAGCCATGGCTTGTCCTTTGATAGCGGTGCGGGGATGGTAGGTGATATCATACTGACTTAGTTCGATGCACCATTTGAGGAGTCGCCCAGAAGTGTCAGGACGATGGAGCACTTGTCTTAGTGGTTGATCGGTTAGAACCCTGATGGAGTGAGACTGGAAGTAGTGTCGCAGTTTCCGTGACGCGATCAATAAACAATATGCTAACTTCTCAAGTTTAGGATATCTGGCTTCTGCCCCCGTAAATCTCTTGCTTACAAAGTAAACCGGACGTTGTGTGCGGTCTTCTTCTCTTACCAAGGCGGCGCTTAGAGCATGAGATGATACAGCGAGGTATAGGTATAACACTTCACCTTCATTTGGAGTTGAGAGTACTGGTGGTCTCTGAAGGTGTTCGATTAGGTTGAGGAAGGCTTTTAAGCATTCGTCGGTCCACTCGAACCTCCCTTTGTCTTTCTTGAGTGCTTCGAAGAAAGGGACACACTTGTCAGTTGCCTTGGAAATGAATCTGCTTAGGGCGGCCACCTTTCCGTTTAGGCTCTGCATTTCTTTTCGAGTGGAAGGTATCCTTATTTCTTTTAAAGCTCGGATTTGTTCAGGGTTTGCTTCGATTCCTCTGGCGTGGACGATGAATCCTAAGAATTTTCCCGATGATACTCCGAAGGAGCACTTTAGAGGATTCAGCTTCATTCCATATCGGCGAAGTACCCGAAACATATCGTCCAGATGGCTTACATGGTCGTTGGCTTTCCTGGACTTCACCAACATGTCATCCACATATACTTCCATAGTACGTCCTATCAGTTCTGCGAACATTTTGTTGACGAGGCGTTGATAGGTAGCTCCAGCATTTTTGAGTCCAAAAGGCATGACTTTGTAACAATATAATCCGCGGTCGGTGATGAAGCTAGTGTGGTCCTGATCGGGAGCGTGCATGGGGATCTGGTTATATCCGGAGTATGCATCCATAAAAGATAGGAGTTCGTGCCCAGCTGTGCTGTCCACGAGTTGGTCAATTCGGGGAAGTGGGAAGCAGTCTTTCGGGCAAGCGTCATTCAGATTGGAGAAGTCAATACATGTTCGCCACTTTCCATTGGCCTTTTTTACTAGCACTGGGTTAGCGATCCATTCTGGGTAGATGGCTTCCCGTATGAAGTCATTAGCAAGTAGATTTTTTACTTCCTCATCAAGGGCTGCTGATCGCTCTGCCCCCATGCTCCTCTTTTTCTGCTTTACTGGTACCTTGGTGGGATCGATGTTCAACATGTGGCATGCTACGTCTGGGGAGATTCCTGTCATATCGGCATGGGTCCACGCAAATACATCTAAGTTGTGGCGGAGAAAGTCAATGAGTCGATCCTTCAATTCCGTTTTCAGCTGAGATCCGATTTTTAATAGTCTACTTGAATCATGCTTATCTACCGATACGAATTCCATAGCCTCTGCAGGCTCGGCGGTAGCCTCCTCCTCTTTATCCCTGGGGTCTAGTTCATTGAAGGGATCGCTTGTGTATCGAAGAGGAGGGGCTTTCTTTAGTTGCTATGCCTCCAAGCTTTTCATGCAGAGAGTAGTCTCTGCATCTTTTCCTTTATTCTTTCTGCGGTTATTGCGAAGTTCAGTTACGTAGCAGTCTCGGGCAGCACCTTGATCTCCTTCTACTTCTCCTACTCCGTTGTCTGTTGGAAATTTCATTTTCAGGCACCAGGGGGCTAATACAATCTGAAAGTCAGACAAGGCTGGTCTTCCCAAGAAAGCGTTGTAAGCCGAGTGGTTTTCTATTAGTACGAACGTTTGTTTTCGCACAACGGAGCGGGGATGACTTCCTATTTCGACGAAGAGGTCAAGTTGCCCGAGGGGCATTTTTGCATCTCCAGTGAAACCGTGCAGTGGTTTGTCACAGGGGGATACATCCTTCATTGATAACTTCATTTTGTCGAAAGCATGTTTGAACAGGATATTAACGGAGCTTCCTGTGTCTATTAGAATCCGAAAAACTTTAGCTGGACCGAACCAGGCAGAGATGACCATAGGATCCATATGTGGGTACTGTCTTCCTTCCAAATCACGCCTACTGAATATGATGTCGTCGTTTTCTTTTCGTTTCGGGTGGCGTTCCTCCGTAATGGAGTTAACATATCCTTCGGCATTTCTAAGCGACTTGCCGTACCTTTCCATCTCTGCCCAACTTCTGTCGGCAATGTGTGGTCCTCCTGAGATGGTAAGGACTACTATCTTCTCTTGACTAGAGCCACTGGTGTTGTGATTGTTGCGACTCCCTCCGCCTACTTCTGGGAGGGGTTGCTTTGAGTTCTCATTGGCAGGAGTTGGAGTCCTGTTCTGACTTTTCACATAACGTTCCAGTCTTCTTCTTCTAATGTGTTCTTCGATCAAGTCCCGAAGATGGTGGCATTCATTGGTGTCATGTCCGTGGGATTCGTGGAAGCGACAGAACTTTCCGGACTTGAGTGCGTTATCTGATTCTTTCTTGTGCGGGGGGCGCTTGTATCCGAGTTCGCCCTGAGTGGCTAGGTAGATGTTTTCGATTGTTTCATTCAAAGGAGTGTAGGAGTCAAATCTTGGCCCTGGTCGATATTGGCGCTTCTCACCCTTTCTGCCCCCAGCATTGTCTCTAGATTCATTTCTTCGAGCGTCCTTAGCTGCAGTGGGAACCTTGTCCTGAATTATCTTGCCTTGTTGCCCTGGCTGCCTCTCCGTAGCAGCGTCTTCAAGTCTCATATACTTTCCAGCTTCATGGAAGAAATCAGGCAAGGTAACTGGTTTTTCCTTAGTTAATCTTCTGGCAAACTTGGTGTCTGGATGCACACCACTACAGAGGGCCATTAGAGTGAGTTTTTCATCGGCATCTTGAACTGCTGCCGCTGCGGCGTTGAACCGTGTTAGATATTGTTGTAGCGTCTCTCCGGTTTTCTGTTTGACATTGGATAGAGAATAAGCATCCCTGGGTTGTTCCACATGGATGCGGAACTGGCTAATAAACCTTTCTTTTAACATCTCCCATGAGTTGATGGATCCTTGGGGTAGATGGCAGAACCAGGAGGTAGCTAGATCTGATAGGAATAGCGGAAAGCATTTACATAATACTCCTTCTGTTGCTCCACTCATGAGCATATGCTGGGTGTATCTCTGCAGGTGTACGATGGGGTCGGAAGTTCCTTTGTAAGGTTCCATGGTTGGCATTTTCCATTCCCGGGGAGTGATGGCAGTTTCGATATTTCGGGTAAAGGGACTGGTGACCCTAGCGCCTATTCCCCGGTCCCTTTGCTCCCGTTGGACACATTCTCTGAATAATCGTGCCATCCGCTCGTCAGAACTTGGAGCGGACAAAAATGAGCTCGGTTCTTCCCTGCGGGATCTATCTCGCCCAGATGACCTGTAGGGATGGTACAGTCTATCACCTCTAGCATTATCCAGTGGTTGTCTTTGGCTGCTTGGATGCACGCTAGGACCAGCTACAGTTGCCCCCTGCCTTGATCTTCCCCTGTGGGGTTCTGTTTCGAGCACATCCATGGGGTCAACTTCGGGCTGGGTTCTAGCTCGGCTCCGTTCAGCGGGGTTTCTATGATTAGGTGGCATGACTGGCTCAGCTACATCCGACCCTCGCCTGGTGCCTCCCCCGCTAGGTTCGGTTCCAAGGGCTTCCTCGAGTCGGAATTCGGGCTGAGTCCGGGCGCGGCCCCTATCATCGTTTTTCCTGTTGATAGCTTGTTCGAAGAGTGAAGACCTTTGTTGCCTCCGGGATCCTCCGGATTGGGATTCACCCCATGATTCAGTGTTGCGGTTGGACTCTTCAGCGTCCCTTAAGCGTGTCATGAGTTGGTCCACCAAAGTTTCTTGTTGGGATGTGAAGCGGTTAGTTACTTCAGCCACAACCCTGTCCAGATCTGCCCTAGTGATTGGTTGTTCCGTTGCGGGACCAGTTGGATTTTCCTGATTTTCATCTGGTACTGCTGTTGAAGTGGGCTGATCTGTGATTGCTGGATCTGGAAGGCTGCTAGTTGCGATGTTCTTTCCTTTGTTAACATCCCTTCTCTGTTTGGAAGGCATGATTTCTAAGCAACGAGTGATGTCGTTAGGAAAAAGGTTGAGTGGGAGAAGATGAAGTTTGAGTTCAGCTCTCAATGAAAGCACCAAAAATGTTTGCACAAAAAATGGACAAACACCTCCAAGTCGTATTATTTAGTTGATTATATGTAATTTTCAATGATTTTAGATGAGTATGTAAATATGAGAAAAGTAGGGGCTGAAATGTAAAAGACACACAGATTTATAGTGGTTCGGCCAGAATGTGCCTACGTCCACTTTATATGTTATTATCTTCTTTCTTTCAGGTTACAAGTACAATGCGTTGTATACAAGTGTATGAAAGTAGTTTGAAAGTTCCTTCCTTGCTTGAGCTCTCAAACTTGTCTGCCATTGTTGTACCCCTGCCCCTCTATTTATAGAATGAGGTAGGGGGCAGGGGTCTTGGAAGTATATAACTGCTGGTGGGCCCGGGCTGAAGCAATCTGGAATGGTAATCACCTGGTTCGGCGGAGGTCATTCGGCATGGAGTTTGGTCCGGTGGTAGGCGTGGTCCGGCAATAAGTGTGGACCGGTGGTAATGAGTGTGGAGGTGGACCGGCAGTGAGGTGGTTCGGTACTTGTTTGGTCCGGCCGTGGAGTTGGTTCGGTAGTGGGGTGATGGTTGGTTCGGTGGGGTATGGTCCGGCTACCGAATGGGATGTGCCGGATGGAAATGCCTTATGCCTTGCTTTTGCCGAATGGACCAATGGTTGGGCTTTGCCGAATGGATTCTGGTCCGGCGTAACTCTGCCGAATGGGAATGCCGGATTGACTTCCATGCTTGTACCGAGCCTTGTGTTCATCGAACGAGGTGGAGGTTGCAAGCCCGGGTGAAACTGTGGCTTCTTGGTCTCGAGGTCTTCTGGGTGAAAATTCGCCCAACAATAGATGTAGAACTCACAGATACCTTCGTTTTGACTGGTTATGGCTCCCGTAACTCTAAACGAGCCAAGAGTTATGGCCCTCCGAAGAATCGATATCCACAGGGTGCAACATCTACGGTGCAAGGTGCAACATCCGTCCAAAATGACGAAACAGTGCCATACGACCTTTAGAAATGGGTGCATAGATTTGAAACATTGCAGTACCATGGTGCACCACTCTCCAGCGATGGTAAATCATAGACCAGCCACGGGGATCCCGTTTTACAGAAAAAATCCACGTGACGAAAAAACGAAGGGTAAAAATCTTCCTTGACCCGATTGAGGTTCGGATAGGATTATTAGGGTATGAAACTAACCAGTGACGGAAGAAAGCTGTCATGATGTAAAACTCACAGATACCTTCGTTTTGACTGGTTATGGCTCCCGTAACTCTAAACGAGCCAAGAGTTATGGCCCTCCGAAGAATCGATATCCACAGGGTGCAACATCTACGGTGCAAGGTGCAACATCCGTCCAAAATGACGAAACAGTGCCGTACGACCTTTAGAAATGAGTGCATGGATTTGAAACATTGCAGTACCATGGTGCACCACTCTCCAGCGATGGTAAATCATAGACCAGCCACGGGGATCCCGTTTTACAGAAAAAATCCACGTGACGAAAAAACGAAGGGTAAAAAACTTCCTTGACCCGATTGAGGTTCGGATAGGGTTTTTTGGGTATGAAACTAACCAGTGACGGAAGAAAGCTGTCATAGATGTAGAACTCACAGATACCTTCGTTTTGACTAGTTATGGCTCCCGTAACTCTAAACGATCCAAGAGTTATGGCCCTCCGAAGAATCGATATCCACAGGGTGCAACTTCTACGGTGCAAGGTGCAACATTCGTCCAAAATGACGAAACAGTGTCGTACGACCTGTAGAAATGGGTGCATGGATTTGAAACATTGCACTACCATGGTGCACCACTCTCCAGCGATGGTAAATCATAGACCAGCCACGGGGATCCCGTTTTACAGAAAAAATCCACGTGACGAAAAAACAAAGGGTAAAAAACTTCCTTGACCCGATTGAGGTTCGGATAGGATTTTTTGGGTATGAAACTAACCAGTGACGGAAGAAAGCTGTGATAGATGTAGAACTCACAGATACCTTCGTTTTGACTGGTTATGGCTCCCGTAACTCTAAACGAGCCAAGAGTTATGGCCCTCCGAAGAATCGATATCCACAGGGTGCAACATCTACGGTGCAAGGTGCAACATCCGTCCAAAATTAAGAAACAGTGCCGTACGACCTTTAGAAATGGGTGCATGGATTTGAAACATTGCAGTACCATGGTGCACCACTCTCCAGCGATGGTAAATCATAGACCAGCCACGGGGATCCCGTTTTACAGAAAAAATCCACGTGACGAAAAAACGAAGTGTAAAAAACTTCCTTGACCCGATTGAGGTTCGGATAGGATTTTTTGGGTATGAAACTAACCAGTGACGGAAGAAAGCTGTTATAGCTGTAGAACTCACAGATACCTTCGTTTTGACTGGTTATGGCTCCCGTAACTCTAAACGAGCCAAGAGTTATGGCCCTCCGAAGAATCGATATCCACAGGGTGCAACATCTACGGTGCAAGGTGCAACATCCGTCCAAAATGACGAAACAGTGCCATACGACCTTTAGAAATGGGTGCATAGATTTGAAACATTGCAGTACCATGGTGCACCACTCTCCAGCGATGGTAAATCATAGACAAGCCATGGGGATCCCGTTTTACAGAAAAAATCCACATGACGAAAAAACGAAGGGTAAAAAACTTCCTTGACCCGATTGAGGTTCGGATAGGATTTTTTGGGTATGAAACTAACCAGTGACGGAAGAAAGCTGTCATAGATGTAGAACTCACAGATACCTTCGTTTTGACTGGTTATGGCTCCCGTAACTCTAAACGAGCCAAGAGTTATGGCCCTCCGAAGAATCGATATCCACAGGGTGCAACATCTATGGTGCAAGGTGCAACATCCGTCCAAAATGACGAAACAGTGTCGTACGACCTTTAGAAATGAGTGCATGGATTTGAAACATTGCAGTACTATGGTGCACCACTCTCCAGCGATGGTTAATCATAGGCCAGCCACGGGGATCCCGTTTTACAGAAAAAATCCACGTGACGAAAAAACGAAGGGTAAAAAACTTCCTTGACCCGATTGAGGTTCGTATAGGATTTTTTGGGTATGAAACTAACCAGTGACGGAAGAAAGCTGTCATAGATGTAGAACTCACAGATACCTTCGTTTTGACTGGTTATGGCTCCCGTAACTCTAAACGAGCCAAGAGTTATGGCCCTCCGAAGAATCGATATCCACAGGGTGCAACATCTACGGTGCAAGGTGCAACATCCGTCCAAAATGACGAAACAGTGCCGTACGACCTTTAGAAATGAGTGCATGGATTTGAAACATTGCAGTACCATGGTGCACCACTCTCCAGCGATGGTAAATCATAGACCAGCCACGGGGATCCCGTTTTACAGAAAAAATCCACGTGACGAAAAAACGAAGGGTAAAAAACTTCCTTGACCCGATTGAGGTTCGGATAGGATTTTTTGGGTATGAAACTAACCAGTGACGGAAGAAAGCTGTGATAGATGTAGAACTCACAGATACCTTCGTTTTGACTGGTTATGGCTCCCGTAACTCTAAACGAGCCAAGAGTTCTGGCCCTCCGAAGAATCGATATCCACAGGGTGCAACATCTACGGTGCAAGGTGCAACATCCGTCCAAAATGACGAAACAGTGCCGTACGACCTTTAGAAATGGGTGCATGGATTTGAAACATTGCAGTACCATGGTGCACCACTCTCCAGCGATGGTAAATCATAGACCAGCCACGGGGATCCCGTTTTACAGAAAAAATCCACGTGACGAAAAAACGAAGTGTAAAAAACTTCCTTGACCCGATTGAGGTTCGGATAGGATTTTTTGGGTATGAAAATAACCAGTGATGGAAGAAAGCTGTCATAGCTGTAGAACTCACAGATACCTTCGTTTTGACTGGTTATGGCTCCCGTAACTCTAAAGGAGCCAAGAGTTATGGCCCTCCGAAGAATCGATATCCGCAGGGTGCAACATCTACGGTGCAAGGTGCAACATCCGTCCAAAATGACGAAACAGTGCCGTACGACCTTTAGAAATGGGTGCATGGATTTGAAACATTGCAGTACCATGGTGCACCACTCTCCAGCGATGGTAAATCGTAGACCAGCCACGGGGATCCCGTTTCACAGGAAAAAACCACGTGACGAAAAAACGAAGGGTAAAAAACTTCCTTGACCCGATTGAGTTTCGGATAGGATTTTTTGGATATGAAACTAACCAGTGAAGGAAGAAAGCTGTCATAGCTGTAGAACTCATAGATACCTTCGTTTTGACTGGTTATGGCTCCCGTAACTCTAAACGAGCCAAGAGTTATGGCCCTCCGAAGAATCGATATCCACAGGGTGCAACTTCTACGGTGCAAGCTGCAACATCCGTTCAAAATGACGAAACAGTGCCGTACGACCTTTAGAAATGGGTGCACGGATTTGAAACATTGCATTACCATGGTGCACCACTCTCCAGCGATGGTAAATCGTAGACCAGCCACGGGGATCCCGTTTCACAGGAAAAAACCACGTGACGAAAAAACGAAGGGTAAAAAACTTCCTTGACCCGATTGAGTTTCGGATAGGATTTTTTGGGTATGAAACTAACCAGTGACGGAAGAAAGCTGTCATAGCTGTAGAACTCATAGATACCTTCGTTTTGACTGGTTATGGCTCCCGTAACTCTAAACGAGCCAAGAGTTATGGCCCACCGAAGAATCGATATCCACAGGGTGCAACTTCTACGGTGCAAGGTGCAACATCCGTCCAAAATGACGAAATAGTGTCGTACGACCTTTAGAAATGAGTGCGTGGATTTGAAACATTGCAGTACCATGGTGCACCACTCTCCAGCGATGGTAAATCATAGACCAGGCACGGGGATCCCGTTTTATAGAAAAAATCCACGTGATGAAAAAACGAAGGGTTAAAAACTTCCATGACCCGATTGAGGTTCGGATAGGATTTTTGGGTATGAAACTAACCAGTGACGGCTGAAAGCTGTCATAGCTGTAGATCTCACAGATAAATTCGTTTTGACTAGTTATGGCTCCCGTAACTCTAAACAAGCCAAGAGTTATGGCCCTCCGAAGAATCGATATCCACAGGGTGCAACATCTACGGTGCAAGGTGCAACATCCGTCCAAAATGACGAAACAGTGCCGTACGACCTTTAGAAATGGGTGCATGGATTAGAAACATTGCAGTACCATGGTGAACCTCTCTCCCGCGATGGTAAATCATAGGCTAGCCAAGGGGATCCCGTTTTACAGAAAAAATCCACGTGACGAAAAAACGAAGGGTAAAAAACTTCCTTGACCCGATTGAGGTTCGGATAGGATTTTTTGGGTATGAAACTAACCAGTGACGGCTGAAAGCTGTCATAGCTGTAGAACTCACAGATACCTTCGTTTTGACGGGTTATGGCTCCCGTAACTCTAAACGAGCCAAGAGTTATGGCTCTCCGAAGAATCGATATCCACAGGGTGCAACATCTACGGTGCAAGGTGCAACATCCGTCCAAAATGACGAAACAGTGCCGTACGACCTTTAGAAATGAGTGCATGGATTTGAAACATTGCAGTACCATGGCGCACCACTCTCCAGCGATGGTAGATCATAGACCAGCCACGGGGATATCATTTTTCAGAAAAAATCCACGTGACGAAAAAACGAAGGGTAAAAAACTTCCTTGACCCGATTGAGGTTCGGATAGGATTTTTTGGGTATGAAACTAACCAGTGACGGCTGAAAGCTGTCATAACTGTAGAACTCACAGATACCTTCGTTTTGACTGGTTATGGCTCCCGTAACTCTAAACGAGCCAAGAGTTATGCCCCTCCGAAGAATCGATATCCACAGGGTGCAACATCTACGGTGCAAGGTGCAACATCCGTCCAAAATGATGAAACAGTGCCGTACGACCTTTAGAAATGAGTGCATGGATTTGAAACATTGCAGTACCATGGTGCACCACTCTCCAGCGATGGTAAATCATAGACCAGCCACGGGGATCCCGTTTTACAGAAAAAATCCACGTGACGAAAAAACGAAGGGTAAAAAACTTCCATGACCCAATGGAGGTTCGGATAGGATTTTTGGGTATGAAACTAACCAGTGATGGCTGAAAGCTGTCATAGCTGTAGATCTCACAGATACCTTCGTTTTGACTGGTTATGACTCCCGTAACTCTAAACGAGCCAAGAGTTATGGCCCTCCGAAGAATCGATATCCACAGGGTGCAACATCTACGGTGCAACGTGCAACATCCGTCCAAAATGACGAAACAGTGCCGTACGACCTTTAGAAATGAGAGCATGGATTTGAAACATTGTAGTACCATGGTGCAACACTCTCCAGCGATGGTAAATCATAGACCAGCCACGGGGATCCCGTTTTACAGAAAAAATCCACGTGACGAAAAAACGAAGGGTAAAAAACTTCCTTGACCCGATTGAGGTTCGGATATGATTTTTTGGGTATGAAACTAACCAGTGACAGCTGAAAGCTGTCATAGCTGTAGAACTCACAGATACCTTCGTTTTGACTTGTTATGGCTCCCGTAACTCTAAACGAGTCAAGAGTTATGGCCCTCCGAAGAATCGATATCCACAGGGTGCAACATCTACGGTGCAAGGTGCAACATCCGTCCAAAATGACGAGACAGTGCCGTACGACCTTCAGAAATGAGTGCATGGATTTGAAACATTGCAGTACCATAGTGCACCACTCTCCCGCGATGGTAAATCATAGACCAGCCACGGGGATCCCGTTTTACAGAAAAAATCCACGTGACGAAAAAACGAAGGGTAAAAAACTTCCATGACCCGATGGAGGTTCGGATAGGATTTTTGGTTATGAAACTAACCAGTGACGGCTGAAAGCTGTCATAGCTGTAGATCTCACTGATACCTTCGTTTTGACTGGTTATGGCTCCCATAACTCTAAACGAGCCAAGTGTTATGGCCCTCCGAAGAACCGATATCCACAGGGTGCAACATCTACGATGCAAGGTGCAACATCCGTCCAAAATGACGAAACAGTGCCGTACGACCTTTAGAAATGAGTGCATGGATTTGAAACATTGTAGTACCATGGTGCACCACTCCCCAATGATGGTAAATTATAGACCAGCCACGGGGATCACGTTTTACAGAAAAAATCCACGTGACGAAAAAACGAAGGGTAAAAAACTTCCATGACCCGATGGAGGTTCGGATAGGATTTTTGGGTATGAAACAAACCAGTGATGGCTGAAAGCTGTCATAGCTGTAGATCTCACAGATACCTTCGTTTTGACTGGTTATGGCTCCCGTAACTCTAAACGAGCCAAGAGTTATGGCCCTCCGAAGAATCGATATCCACAGGGTGCAACATCTACGGTGCAAGGTGCAACATGTGTCCAAAATGACGAAACAGTGCCGTACGACCTTTAGAAATGAGTGCATGGATTTGAAACATTGTAGTACCATGGTGCACCACTCTCCAGCGATGGTATGTCATAGACCAGCCACGGGGATCCCGTTTTACAGAAAAAATCCACGTGACGAAAAAACGAAGGGTAAAAAACTTCATTGACCCGATTGAGGTTCAAATAGGAATTTTTGGGTATGAAACTAACCAGTGACGGAAGAAAGCTGTCTTAGCTGTTGAACTCGCAGATACCTTCGTTTTAACTGGTTATGGCTCCCGTAACTCTAAACGAGCCAAGAGTTATGGCCCTCCGAAGAATCGATATCCACAGGGTGCAACATCTACGGTGCTAGGTGCAACATCCGTCCATAATGACGAAACAGTGTCGTACGACCTTTAGAAATGAGTGCATGGATTTGAAACATTGCAGTATCATGGTGCACCACTCTCCAGCGATGGTAAATCATAGACCAGCCACGGGGATCCCGTTTTACAGAAAAAATCCACGTGACGAAAAAACGAAGGGTAAAAAACTTCCTTGACCCGATTGAGGTTCGGATAGGATTTTTTGGGTATGAAACTAACCAGTGACGGCTGAAAGCCATCATAGCTCTAGAACTCACAAATACCTTCGTTTTGACTGGTTATGGCTCCCGTAACTCTAAACGAGCCAAGAGTTATGGCCCTCCGAAGAATCGATATCCACAGGGTGCAACATCTACGGTGCAAGGTGCAACATCCGTCCAAAATGACGAAACAGTGCCGTACGACCTTTAGAAATGAGTGCATGGATTTGAAACATTGCAGTATCATGGTGCACCACTCTCCAGCGATGGTAAATCATAGACCAGCCACGGGGATCCCGTTTTACAGAAAAAATCCACGTGACGAAAAAACGAAGGGTAAAAACTTCCTTGACCCGATTGAGGTTCGGATAGGATTTTTTGGTATGAAACTAACCAGTGACGGCTGAAAGCGGTCATAGCCGTAGAACTCACAGATACCTTCGTTTTGACTGGTTATGGCTCCCGTAACTCTAAACGAGCCAAGAGTTATGGCCCTCCGAAGAATCGATATCCACAATGTGCAACATCTACAATGCAAGGTGCAACATCCGTCCAAAATGACGAAACAGTGCCGTACGACCATTAGAAATGAGTGCATGGATTTGAAACATTGAAGTACCATGGTGCACCACTCTCCAGCGATGGTAAATCATAGACCAGCCACGGGGATCCCGTTTTACAGAAAAAATCCACGTGACGGAAAAAAGGAAGGGTAAAAAACTTCCATGACCCGATCGAGGTTCGGATAGGATTTTTGGGTATGAAACTAACCAGTGACGGCTGAAAGCGGTCATAGCTATAGAACTCACAGATACCTTCGTTTTGACTGGTTATCGCTCCCGTAACTCTAAATGAGCCAAGAGTAATGGCCCTCCGAAGAATCGATATCCACAGGGTGCAACATCTACGGTGCAAGGTGCAACATCCGTCAAAATGACGAAACAGTGCCGTACGACCTTTAGAAATGAGTGCATGGATTTGAAACATTGCAGTACCATGGTGCACCACTCTCCAGCGATGGTAATCATAGACCAGCCAAGGGGATCCCATTTTACAGAAAAAATCCACGTGACGAAAAAACGAAGGGTAAAAAACTTCCTTGACCCGATTGAGGTTCGGATAGGAATTTTTGGGTATGAAACTAACCAGTGACGGAAGAAAGCTATCATAGCTGTAGAACTCATAGATACCTTCTTTTTGACTGGTTATGGCTCCCGTAACTCTAACCGAGCCAAGAGTTATGGCCCTCCGAAGAATCGATATCCACAGGGTGCAACATCTACGGTGCAAGGTGCAACATCCGTCCAAAATGACGAAACATTGCCGTACGACCTTTAGAAATGAGTGCATGGATTTGAAACATTGCAGTACCATGGTGCACCACTCTCCAGCGATGGTAAATCATAGACCAGCCACGGGGATCCCGTTTTACAGAAAAAATCCACGTGACGAAAAAACGAAGGGTAAAAAACTTCCTTGACCCGATTGAGGTTCGGATAGGATTTTTGGGTATGAAACTAACCAGTGATGGAAGAAAGCTGTCTTAGCTGTAGAACTCACAGATACCTACGGTTTGACTGGTTATGGCTCCTGTAACTCTAAACGAGCCAAGAGTAATGGCCCTCCGAAGAATCGATATCCACAGGGTGCAACATCTACGGTGCAAGGTGCAACATTCGTCCAAAATAACGAAACAGTGCCGTACGACCTTTAGAAATGAGTGCATGGATTTGAAACATTGCAGTACTATGGTGCACCACTCTCCAGCGATGGTTAATCATAGACCAGCCACGGCGATCCCGTTTTACAGAAAAAATCCACGTGACGAAAAAACGAAGGGTAAAAAACTTCATTGACCCGATTGAGGTTCGGATAGGATTTTTTGGGTATGACACTAACCAGTGACGGCTGAAAGCGGTCATAGCTCTAGAACTCACAGATACCTTCGTTTTGATTAGTTATACCTCCCGTAACTCTGAACGAGCCAAGAGTTATGGCCCTCCGAAGAATCGATATCCACAGGGTGCAACATCTACGGTGCAAGGTGCAACATCCGTCCAAAATGACGAAACAGTGCCGTACGACCTTTAGAAATGAGTGCATGGATTTGAAACATTGCAGTACCATGGTGCACCACTCCCCAGCGATGGTAAATCATAGACCGGCCACGGGGATCCCGTTTTACAGAAAAAAATCCACGTGACGAAAAAACGAAGGGTAAAAAACTTTATTGACCCGATTGAGGTTCGGATAGGATTTTTTGGGTATGAAACTAACCAGTGATGGAAGAAAGCTGTCATAGCTGTAGAACTCATAGATACCTTCGTTTTGACTGGTTATGGCTCCCGTAACTCTAATCGAGCCAAGAGTTATGGCCCTCCAAAGAATCGATATCCACAGGGTGCAACATCTACG
This sequence comes from Allium cepa, assembly GCA_030765085.1. Classification (NCBI taxonomy): domain Eukaryota; kingdom Viridiplantae; phylum Streptophyta; class Magnoliopsida; order Asparagales; family Amaryllidaceae; genus Allium; species Allium cepa. The sequence continues at coordinate 25,128,839 of CM060943.1, read as the reverse complement.
GTGCAAGGTGCAACATCCGTCCAAAATGACGAGACAGTGCCGTACGACCTTTAGAAATGAGTGCATGGATTTGAAACATTGAAGTACCATGGTGCACCACTCTCCAGCGATGGTAAATCACAGACCAGCCACGGGGATCCCGTTTTACAGAAAAAATCCACGTGACGAAAAAACGAAGGGTAAAAAACTTCCTTGACCCGATTGAGGTTCGGATAGGATTTTTTGGGTACGAATCTAACCATTGACGGTTGAAAGCTGTCATAGCTGTAGAACTCACAGATACCTTCGTTTTTACTGGTTATGGCTCCTGTAACTCTAAACGAGTCAAGAGTTATGGCCCTCCGAAGAATCGATATCCACAGGGTGCAACATCTACGGTGCAAGGTGCAACATCCGTCCAAAATGACGAAACAGTGCCGTACGACCTTTAGAAACGAGTGCATGGATTTGAAACATTGCAGTACCATGGTGCACCACTCTCAAGCGATGGTAAATCATAGACCAGCCACGGGGATCCCGTTTTACAGAAAAAATCCACATGACGAAAAAACAAAGGGTAAAAAACTTCCTTGACCCGATTGAGGTTCGGATAGGATTTTTTGGGTATGAAACTAACCAGTTACGGCTGAAAGCTGTCATAGCTCTAGAACTCACTGATACCTTCGTTTTGACTGGTTATGGCTCCCGTAACTCTAAACGAGCCAAGAGTTATGGCCCTCCGAAGAATCGATATCCACAGGGTGCAACATCTACGGTGCAAGGTGCAACATCCGTCCAAAATGACGAAACAGTGTCGTACGACCTTTAGAAATGAGTGCATGGATTTGAAACATTGCAGTACCATGGTGCACCACTCCCCAGCGATGGTAAATCATAGACCGGCCACGGGGATCCCGTTTTACAGAAAAAAATCCACGTGACGAAAAAACGAAGGGTAAAAAACTTCATTGACCCGATTGAGGTTCGGATAGGATTTTTTGGGTATGAAACTAACCAGTGATGGAAGAAAGCTGTCATAGCTGTAGAACTCATAGATACCTTCGTTTTGACTGGTTATGGCTCCCGTAACTCTAATCGAGCCAAGAGTTATGGCCCTCCGAAGAATCGATATCCACAGGGTGCAACATCTACGGTGCAAGGTGCAACATCCGTCCAAAATGACGAGACAGTGCCGTACGACCTTTAGAAATGAGTGCATGGATTTGAAACATTGCAGTACCATGGTGCACCACTCTCCAGCGATGGTAAATCATAGACCAGCCACGGGGATCCCGTTTTACAGAAAAAATCCACGTGACGAAAAAACGAAGGGTAAAAAACTTCCTTGACCCGATTGAGGTTCGGATAGGATTTTTTGGGTACGAATCTAACCATTGACGGTTGAAAGCTGTCATAGCTGTAGAACTCACAGATACCTTCATTTTTACTTGTTATGGCTCCTGTAACTCTAAACGAGTCAAGAGTTATGGCCCTTCGAAGAATCGATATCCACAGGGTGCAACATCTACGGTGCAAGGTGCAACATCCGTCCAAAATGACGAAACAGTGCCGTACGGCCTTTAGAAATGAGTGCATGGATTTGAAACATTGCAGTACCATGGTGCACCACTCTCAAGCGATGGTAAATCATAGACCAGCCACGGGGATCCCGTTTTACAGAAAAAATCCACATGACGAAAAAACAAAGGGTAAAAAACTTCCTTGACCCGATTGAGGTTCGGATAGGATTTTTTGGGTATGAAACTAACCAGTTACGGCTGAAAGCTGTCATAGCTCTAGAACTCACTGATACCTTCGTTTTGACTGGTTATGGCTCCCGTAACTCTAAACGAGCCAAGAGTTATGGCCCTCCGAAGAATCGATATCCACAGGGTGCAACATCTACGGTGCAAGGTGCAACATCCGTCCAAAATGACGAAACAATGTCATACGACCTTTAGAAATGAGTGCATGGATTTGAAACATTGCAGTACCATGGTGTACCACTCTCCAGCGATGGTAAATCATAGACCAGCCACGGGGATCCCGTTTTACAGAAAAAATCCACGTGACGAAAAAACGAAGGGTAAAAAACTTCCTTGACCCGATTGAGGTTCGGATAGGATTTTTTGGGTATGAAACTAACCAGTGACGGCTAAAAGCGGTCATAGCTGTAGAACTCACAGATATCTTCGTTTTGACTGGTTATGGCTCCCGTAACTCTAAACGAGCCAAGAGTTATGGCCTTCCGAAGAATCGATATCCACAGGGTGCAACATCTACGGTGCAAGGTGCAACATCCGTCCAAAATGACGAAACAATGCCGTACGACCTTTAGAAATGAGTGCATGGATTTGAAACATTGCAGCACCATGGTGCACCACTCTCCAGCGATGGTAAATCATAGACCAGCCACGGGGATCCCGTTTTACAGAAAAAATCCACGTGACGAAAAAACGAAGGGTAAAAAACTTCCTTGACCCGATTGAGGTTCGGATAGGATTTTTTTTGTATGAAACTAACCAGTGATCGCTGAAAGCTATCATAGCTGTAGAACTCACAGATACCTTCGTTTTGACTGGTTATGGCTCCCGTAACTCTAAACGAGCAAAGAGTTATGGCCTTCCGAAGAATCGATATCCACAGGGTGCAACATGTACGGTGCAAGGTGCAACATCCGTCCGAAATGACGAAACGGTGCCGTACGACCTTTAGAAATGAGTGCATGGATTTGAAACATTGCTGTACCATGGTGCATCACTCTCCAGCGATGGTAAATCATAGACCAGCCACGGGGATCCCGTTTTACAGAAAAAATCCACATGTCGAAAAAACGAAGGGTAAAAAACTTCCTTGACCCGATTGAGGTTCGGATAGAATTTTTTGGGTATGAAACTAACCAGTGCCGGCTGAAAGCGGTCATAGCTGTAGAACTCACAAATACCTTCGTTTTGACTGGTTATGGCTCCCGTAACTCTAAACGAGCCAAGAGTTATGGCCCTCCGAAGAATCGATATCCACATGGTGCAACATCTACGGTGCAAGGTGCAACATCCGTCCAAAATGACGAAACAGTGCCGTACGACCTTTAGAAATGAGTGCATGGATTTGAAACATTGCAGTACCATGGTGCACCACTCTCCTGTGATGGTAAATCATAGACCAGCCACGGGGATCCCGTTTTACAGAAAAAATCCACGTGACGAAAAAACGAAGGGTAAAAAACTTCCTTGACCCGATTGAGGTTCGGATAGGATTTTTTGGGTATGAAACTAACCAGTGACGGCTGAAAGCTGTCATAGCTGTAGAACTCACAGATACCTTCGTTTTGACTGGTTATGGATCCCTTAACTCTAAACGAGCCAAGAATTATGGCCCTCCGAAGAATCGATACGCACTGGGTGCAACACCTACGGTGCAAGGTGCAACATCCGTCCAAAATGACGAAACAGTGCCGTACGACCTTTTGAAATGAGTGCATGGATTTGAAACATTGCAGTACCATGGTGCACCACTCTCCAGCGATGGTAAATCATAGACCAGCCACGGGGATCCCGTTTTACAGAAAAAATCCACGTGACGAAAAAACGAAGGGTAAAAAACTTCCTTTACCCGATTGTGGTTCGGATAGGATTTTTTGGGTATGAAACTAAACAGTGACGGCTAAAAGCCATCATAGCTCTAGAACTCACAGATACCTTCGTTTTGACTGGTTATGGCTCCCGTAACTCTAAACGAGCCAAGAGTTATGGCCCTCCGAAGAATCGATATCCACAGGGTGCAACATCTACGGTGCAAGGTGCAACATCCGTCCAAAATGACGAAACAGTGCCGTACGACCTTTATAAATGAGTGCATGGATTTGAAACAACTGTGGTGCACCACTCTCCAGCGATGGTAAATCATAGACCAGCCACGGGGATCCCGTTTTACAGAAAAAATCCACGTGACGAAAAAATGAAGGGTAAAAAACTTCCATGACCCGATTGAGGTTCGGATAGGATTTTTGGGTATGAAACTAAACAGTGACGGCTGAAAGCCGTCATAGCTCTAGAACTCACAGATACCTTCGTTTTGACTGGTTATGGCTCCCGTAACACTAAACGAGCCAAGAGTTATGGCCCTCCGAAGAATCGATATCCACAGGGTGCAACATCTACGGTGCAACGTGCAACATCCGTCCAAAATGACGAAACAGTGCCGTACGACCTTGAGAAATGAGTGCTTGGATTTGAAACATTGCAGTACCATGGTGCATCACTCTCCAGCGATGGTAAATCATAGACCAGCCACGGAGATCCCGTTTTACAGAAAAAATCCACGTGACGGAAAAAAGGAAGGGTAAAAAACTTCCATGACCCGATCGAGGTTCGGATAGGATTTTTGGGTATGAAACTAACCAGTGACGGCTGAAAGTGGTCATAGCTATAGAACTCACAGATACCTTCGTTTTGACTGGTTATGGCTCCCGTAACTCTAAACGAGCCAAGAGTAATGGCCCTCCGAAGAATCGATATCCACAGGGTGCAACATCTACGGTGCAAGGTGCAACATCCGTCCAAAATGACGAAACAGTGCCGTACGACCTTTAGAAATGAGTGCATGGATTTGAAACATTGCAGTACCATGGTGCACCACTCTCCAGCGATGGTAATCATAGACCAGCCAAGGGGATCCCATTTTACAGAAAAAATCCACGTGACGAAAAAACGAAGGGTAAAAAACTTCCTTGACCCGATTGAGGTTCGGATAGGAATTTTTGGGTATGAAACTAACCAGTGACGGAAGAAAGCTATCATAGCTGTAGAACTCATAGATACCTTCTTTTTGACTGGTTATGGCTCCCGTAACTCTAAACGAGCCAAGAGTTATGGCCCTCCGAAGAATCGATATCCACAGGGTGCAACATCTACGGTGCAAGGTGCAACATCCGTCCAAAATGACGAAACATTGCCGTACGACCTTTAGAAATGAGTGCATGGATTTGAAATATTGCAGTACCATGGTGCGCCACTCTCCAGCGATGGTAAATCATAGACCAGCCACGGGGATCCCGTTTTACAGAAAAAATCCACGTGACGAAAAAACGAAGGGTAAAAAACTTCCTTGACCCGATTGAGGTTCGGATAGGATTTTTGGGTATGAAACTAACCAGTGATGGAAGAAAGCTGTCTTAGCTGTAGAACTCACAGATACCTACGTTTTGACTGGTTATGGCTCCCGTAACTCTAAACGAGCCAAGAGTAATAGCCCTCCGAAGAATCGATATCCACAGGGTGCAACATCTACGGTGCAAGGTGCAACATTCGTCCAAAATGACGAAACAGTGCCGTACGACCTTTAGAAATGAGTGCATGGATTTGAAACATTGCAGTACTATGGTGCACCACTCTCCAGCGATGGTTAATCATAGACCAGCCACGGCGATCCCGTTTTACAGAAAAAATCCACGTGACGAAAAAACGAAGGGTAAAAAACTTCATTGACCCGATTGAGGTTCGGATAGGATTTTTTGGGTATGAAACTAACCAGTGACGGCTGAAAGCGGTCATAGCTCTAGAACTCACAGATACCTTCGTTTTGACTAGTTATACCTCCCGTAACTCTGAACGAGCCAAGAGTTATGGCCCTCCGAAGAATCGATATCCACAGGGTGCAACATCTACGGTGCAAGGTGCAACATCCGTCCAAAATGACGAAACAGTGCCGTACGACCTTTAGAAATGAGTGCATGGATTTGAAACATTGCAGTACCATGGTGCACCACTCTCCAGCGATGGTAAATCATAGACCAGCCACGGTGATCCCATTTTACAGAAAAAATCCACGTGACGAAAAAACGACGGGTAAAAAACTTCGTTGACCCGATCGAGGTTCGGATAGGATTTTTTGGGTATGAAACTAAACAGTGACGGAAGAAAGCTGTCATAGCTGTAGAACTCACAGATACCTTCGTTTTGACTAGTTATGGCTCCCGTAACTCTAAACGAGCCAAGAGTTATGGCCCTCCGAAGAATCGATATCCACAGGGTGCAACATCTACGGTGCAAGGTGCAACATCCGTCCAAAATGACGAAACAGTGACGTACGACCTTTAGAAATGAGTGCATGGATTTGAAACATTGCAGTACCATGGTGCACCACTCCCCAGCGATGGTAAATCATAGATCGGCCACGGGATCCCGTTTTACAGAAAAAAATCCACGTGACGAAAAAACGAAGGGTAAAAAACTTCATTGACCCGATTGAGGTTCGGATAGGATTTTTTGGGTATGAAACTAACCAGTGATGGAAGAAAGCTGTCATAGCTGTAGAACTCATAGATACCTTCGTTTTGACTGGTTATGGCTCCCGTAACTCTAATCGAGCCAAGAGTTATGGCCCTCCGAAGAATCGATATCCACAGGGTGCAACATCTACGGTGCAAGGTGCAACATCCGTCCAAAATGACGAGACAGTGCCGTACGACCTTTAGAAATGAGTGCATGGATTTGAAACATTGCAGTACCATGGTGTACCACTCTCCAGCGATGGTAAATCATAGAGCAGCCACGGGGATCCCGTTTTACAGAAAAATTCCACGTGACGGAAAAACGAAGGGTAAAAAAGTTCCTTGACCCGATTGAGGTTCGGATAGGATTTTTTGGGTACGAATCTAACCATTGACGGTTGAAAGCTGTCATAGCTGTAGAACTCACAGATACCTTCGTTTTTACTGTTTATGGCTCCTGTAACTCTAAACGAGTCAAGAGTTATGGCCCTCCGAAGAATCGATATCCACAGGGTGCAACATCTACGGTGCAAGGTGCAACATCCGTCCAAAATGACGAAACAGTGCCGTACGACCTTTAGAAATGAGTGCATGGATTTGAAACATTGCAGTACCATGGTGCACCACTCTCAAGCGATGGTAAATCATAGACCAACCACGGGGATCCCGTTTTACAGAAAAAATCCACATGACGAAAAAACAAAGGGTAAAAAACTTCCTTGATCCGATTGAGGTTCGGATAGGATTTTTTGGGGTATGAAACTAACCAGTTACGGCTGAAAGCTGTCATAGCTCTAGAACTCACTGATACCTTCGTTTTGACTGGTTATGGCTCCCGTAACTCTAAACGAGCCAAGAGTTATGGCCCTCCGAAGAATCGATATCCACAGGGTGCAACATCTACGGTGCAAGGTGCAACATCCGTCCAAAATGATGAAACAGTGTCGTACGACCTTTAGAAATGAGTGCATGGATTTGAAACATTGCAGTACCATGGTGCACCACTCTCCAGCGATGGTAAATCATAGACCAGCCACGGGGATCCCGTTTTACACAAAAAATCCACGTGACGAAAAAACGAAGGGTAAAAAACTTCCTTGACCCGATTGAGGTTCGGATAGGATTTTTTGGGTATGAAACTAACCAGTGACGGCTGAAAGCGGTCATAGCTGTAGAACTCACAGATACCTTCGTTTTGACTGGTTATGGCTCCCGTAACTCTAAACGAGCCAAGAGTTATGGCCTTCCGAAGAATCGATATCCACAGGGTGCAACATCTACGGTGCAAGGTGCAACATCCGTCCAAAATGACGAAACAGTGCTGTACGACCTTTAGAAATGCGTGCATGGATTTGAAACATTGCAGCACCATGGTGCACCACTCTCCAGCGATGGTAAATCATAGACCAGCCACGGGGATCCCGTTTTACAGAAAAAATCCACGTGACGAAAAAACGAAGGGTAAAAAACTTCCTTGACCCGATTGAGGTTCGGATAGGATTTTTTTTGTATGAAACTAACCAGTGATCGCTGAAAGCTATCATAGCTGTAGAACTCACAGATACCTTCGTTTTGACTCTCCCGTAACTCTAAACGAGCAAAGAGTTATGGCCCTCCGAAGAATCGATATCCACAGGGTGCAACATGTACGGTGCAAGGTGCAACATCCGTCCAAAATGACGAAACGGTGCCGTACGACCTTTAGAAATGAGTGCATGGATTTGAAACATTGCAGTACCATGGTGCATCACTCTCCAGCGATGGTAAATCATAGACCAGCCACGGGGATCCCGTTTTACAGAAAAAATCCACATGTCGAAAAAACGAAGGGTAAAAAACTTCCTTGACCCGATTGAGGTTCGGATAGAATTTTTTGGGTATGAAACTAACCAGTGCCGGCTGAAAGCGGTCATAGCTGTAGAACTCACAAATACCTTCGTTTTGACTGGTTATGGCTACCGTAACTCTAAATGAGCCAAGAGTTATGGCCCTCCGAAGAATCGATATCCACAGGGTGCAACATCTACGGTGCAAGGTGCAACATCCGTCCAAAATGACGAAACAGTGCCGTACGACCTTTAGAAATGAGTGCATGGATTTGAAACATTGCAGTACCATGGTGCACCACTCTCCTGTGATGGTAAATCATAGACCAGCCACGGGGATCCCGTTTTACAGAAAAAATCCGCGTGACGAAAAAACGAAGGGTAAAAAACTTCCTTGACCCGATTGAGGTTCGGATAGGATTTTTTGGGTATGAAACTAACCAGTGACGGCTGAAAGCTGTCATAGCTGTAGAACTCACAGATACCTTCGTTTTGACTGGTTATGGCTCCCGTAACTCTAAACGAGCCCAGAATTATGGCCCTCCGAAGAATCGATACGCACTGGGTGCAACACCTACGGTGCAAGGTGCAACATCCGTCCAAAATGACGAAACAGTGCCGTACGACCTTTTGAAATGAGTGCATGGATTTGAAACATTGCAGTACCATGGTGCACCACTCTCCAGTGATGGTAAATAATAGACCAGCCACGGGGATCCCGTTTTACAGAAAAAATCCACGTGATGAAAAAACGAAGGGTAAAAAACTTCCTTAACCCGATTGAGGTTCGGATAGGATTTTTTGGGTATGAAACTAAACAGTGACGGCTGAAAGCCGTCATAGCTCTAGAACTCACAGATACCTTCGTTTTGACTGGTTATGGCTCCCGTAACTCTAAACGATCCAAGAGTTATGGCCCTCCGAAGAATCGATATCCACAGGGTGCAACATCTACGGTGCAAGGTGCAACATCCGTCCAAAATGACGAAACAGTGCCGTACGACCTTTAGAAATGAGTGCATGGATTTGAAACATTGCAGTACCGTGGTGCACCACTCTCCAGCGATGGTAAATCATAGACCAGCCACGGGGATCCCGTTTTACAGAAAAAATCCACGTGACGAAAAAATGAAGGGTAAAAAACTTCCATGACCCGATTGAGGTTCGGATAGGATTTTTGGGTATGAAACTAAACAGTGACGGCTGAAAGCCGTCATAGCTCTAGAACTCACAGATACCTTCGTTTTGACTGGTTATGGCTCCCGTAACTCTAAACGAGCCAAGAGTTATGGCCCTCCGAAGAATCGATATCCACAGGGTGCAACATCTACGGTGCAACGTGCAACATCCGTCCAAAATGACGAAACAGTGCCGTACGACCTTTAGAAATGAGTGCATGGATTTGAAACATTGCAGCACCATGGTGCATCACTCTCCAGCGATGGTAAATCATATACCAGCCACGGGGATCCCGTTTTACAGAAAAAATCCCCGGGACGAAAAAACGAAGGGTAAAAAACTTCCTTGACCCGATTGAGGTTCAGATAGGATTTTTTGGGTATGAAACTAAGCAGTGACGGCTGAAAGCCGTCCTAGCTGTGGAACTCACAGATACCTTCGTTTTGACTAGTTATGGCTCCCGTAACTCTAAACGAGCCAAGAATTATGGCCCTCCGAAGAATCGATATCGACAGGGTGCAACACCTACGGTGCAAGGTGCAACATCTGTCCAAAATGACGAAACAGTGCCGTATGACCTTTAGAAATGAGTGCATGGATTTGAAACATTGCAGTACCATGGTGCACCACTCTCCAGCGATGGTAAATCATAGACCAGCCACGGGGATCCCATTTTACAGAAAAATCCACATGACGAAAAAACGAAGGGTAAAAAACTTCCTTGAACCGATTGAGGTTCGGATAGGATTTTTTGGGTATGAAACTAACCAGTGACGGCTGAAAGCTGTCATAGCCGTAGAACTCACAGATACCTTCGTTTTGACTGGTTATGGCTCCCGTTACTCTAAACGAGCCTGGAGTTATGGCCCTCCGAAGAATCGATATCCACAGGGTGCAACACCTACAGTGCAAGGTGCAACATCCGTCCAAAATGACGAAACAGTGTCGTATGACCTTTAGAAATGAGTGCATGGATTTGGAACATTGCAGTACCATGGTGCACCACTCTCCAGCAATGGTAAATCATAGACCAGCAACGGGGATCCCGTTTTACAGAAAAATTCCACGTGACGAAAAAACGAAGTGTAAAAAACTTCCATGACCCGATTGAGGTTCGGATAGGATTTTTGGGTATGAAACTAACCAGTGACGGCTGAAAGCTATCATAGCTGTAGAACTCACAGATACCTTCGTTTTGACTGGTTATGGCTCCCGTAACTCTAAACGAGCCAAGAGTTATGGCCCTCCGAATAATCGATATCCACAGGGTGCAACAACTACGGTGCAAGGTGCAACATCCGTCCAAAATGACGAAACCGTGCCGTACGACCTATAGAAATGGGTGCATGGATTTGAAACGGTGCAGTACCATGGTGCACAACTCTCCAGTGCTGGTAAATCATAGACCAGCCACGGGGATCCCGTTTTACAGAAAAAATCCACGTGACAAAAAAAGGAAGGGTAAAAAACTTCCTTGACCCGATTGAGGTTCGGATAGGATTTTTTGGGTATGAAACTAACCAGTGACCGCTGAAAGCCGTCATAGCTGTAGATCTCACAGATACCTTCGTTTTGATAGGTTATGGCTCCCGTAACTCTAAACGAGCCATGAGTTATGGCCTTCCGAAGAATCGATATCCACAGGGTGCAACACCTACGGTGCAAGGTGCAACATCCATCCAAAATGACGAAACAGTGCCGTACGACCTTTTGAAATGAGTGCATGGATTTGAAACATTGCAGTACCATGGTGCACCACTCTCCAGTGATGGTAAATCATAGACCAGCCACGGGGATCCCGTTTTACAGAAAAAATCCACGTGACGAAAAAACGAAGGGTAAAAAACTTCCTTCACCCGATTGAGGTTCGGATAGGATTTTTTGGGTATGAAACTAACCAGTGACGGCTGAAAGCCATCATAGCTGTAGAACTCACAGATACCTTCGTTTGGACTGGTTATGGCTCCCGTAACTCTAAACGAGCCAAGAGTTATGGCCCTCCGAAGAATCGATATCCACAGGGTGCAACATCTGCGGTGCAAGGTGCAACATCCGTCCAAAATGACGAAACAGTGCCGTACGACCTTTAGAAATGAGTGCATGGATTTGAAACATTGCAGTACCATGGTGCATCACTCTTCAGCGATGGTAAATCATAGACCAGCCACGGGGATCCCGTTTTACAGAAAAAATCCATGTGACGTAAAAACGAAGGGTAAAAAACTTCCTTGACCCGATTGAGGTTCGGATAGGATTTTTTGGATATGACACTAACCAGTGACGGCTGAAAGCCGTCATAGCTGTAGAACTCACAGATACCTTCGTTTTGACTGGTTATGGCTCCCGTAACTCTAAACGAGCCAAGAGTTATGCCCCTCCGAAGAATCGATATCCACAGGGTGCAACATCAACGGTGCAAGGTGCAACATCCGTCCAAAATGACGAAACAGTGCCATACGACCTTTAGAAATGAGTGCATGGATTTGAAACATTGCAGTACCATGGTGCACCACTCTCCAGCGATGGTAAATCATAGACCAGCCACGGGGATCCCGTTTTACAGAAAAAATCCACGTGACAAAAAACGAAGGGTAAAAAACTTCCTTGACCCGATTGAGGTTCGGATAGGTTTTTTCGGTATGAAACTAACCAGTGACGGCTGAAAGCCATCATAGCTGTAGAACTCACAGATACCTTCGTTTTGACTGGTTATGGCTCCCGTAACTCTAAACGAGCCAAGAGTTATAGCCCTCCGAAGAATCGATATCCACAGGGTGCAACACCTACGGTGCAAAGTGCAACATCGGTCCAAAATGACGAAACAGTGCCGTACGACCTTCTGAAATGAGTGCATGGATTTGAAACATTGCAGTACCATGGTGCACCACACTCCAGTGATGGTAAATCATAGACCAGCCACGGTGATCCCGTTTTACAGAAAAAATCCACGTGACGAAAAAACGAAGGGTAAAAAACTATCTTGACCCGATTGAGGTTCGGATAGGATTTTTTGGGTATGAAACTAACCAGAGACGGCCGCAAGCCGTCATAGCTTTAGAACTCACAGATACCTTCGTTTTGACTGGTTATGGCTTCCGTAACTCTAAACGAGCCAAGAGTTATGGCCCTCCGAAGAATCGATATCCACAGGGTGCAACAACTGCGGTGCAAGGTGCAACATCCGTCCAAAATGACGAAACAGTGTCGTACGACCTTTTGAAATGAGTGCATGGATTTGAAACATTGCAGTACCATGGTGCACCACTCTCCAGTGATGGTAAATCATAGACCAGCCACGGGGATCCCGTTTTACAGAAAAAATCCACGTGACGAAAAAAACGAAGGGTAAAAAACTTTCTTGACCCGATTGAGGTTCGGATAGGATTTTTTGGGTATGAAACTAACCAATGACGGCTGAAAGCCGTCATAGCTGTAGAACGCACAGATACCTTCGTTTTGACTGGTTTGTCTCCCGTAACTCTAAACGAGCCAAGAGTTATGGCCCTCCGAAGAAGCGATATCCACAGGGTGCAACATCTACGGTGCAAGGTGCAACATCCGTCCAAAATGACGAAACAGTGCCGTACGACCTTTAGAAATGAGTGCACGGATTTGAAACATTGTAGTACCACGGCGCATCACTCTCCAGCGATGGTAAATCATAGACCAGCCACGGGGATCCCGTTTTACAGAAAAAATCCACGTGACGAAAAAACGAAGGGTAAAAAACTTCCTTGACCCGATTGAGGTTCGGATAGGATTTTTTGGGTATGAAACTAACCAGAGACGGCTGCTAGCCGTCATAGCTGTACAACTCACAGATACATTCGTTTTGACTGGTTATGGCTTCCGTAACTCTAAACGAGGCAAGAGTTATGGCCCTCCGAAGAATCGATATCCACAGGGTGCAACACCTCCGGTGCAAGGTGCAACATCCATCCAAAATGACGAAACAGTGTCGTACGACCTTTTGAAATGAGTGCATGGATTTGAAACATTGCAGTACCATGGTGCACCACTCTCCAGTGATGGTAAATCATAGACCAGCCACGGGGATCCCGTTTTACAGAAAAAATCCACGTGACGAAAAAAACGAAGGGTAAAAAACTTTCTTGACCCGATTGAGGTTCGGATAGGATTTTTTGGGTATGAAACTAACCAATGACGGCTGAAAGCCGTCATAGCTGTAGAACGCACAGATACCTTCGTTTTGACTGGTTTGTCTCCCGTAACCCTAAACGAGCCAAGAGTTATGGCCCTCCGAAGAATCGATATCCACAGGGTGCAACATCTACGGTGCAAGGTGCAACATCCGTCCAAAATGACGAAACAGTGCCGTACGACCTTTAGAAATGAGTGCATGGATTTGAAACATTGCAGTACCATGGTGCACCACTCTCCAGCGATGGTAAATCATAGACCAGCAACGAGGATCCCGTTTTACAGAAAAAATCCACGTGACGAAAAAACGAAGGGTAAAAAAATTCCTTGACCCGATTGAGGTTCGGATTGGATTTTTTGGGTATGAAACTAACCAGTGACGGCTGAAAGCCGTCAAAGCTGTAGAACTCACAGATACCTTAGTTTTGACTGGTTATGGCTCCCGGAACTCTAAACGAGCCAAGAGTTATGGCCCTCCGAAGAATCGATATCGACAGGGTGCAACACCTACGGTGCAAGGTGCAACATCCGTCCAAAATGACGAAACAGTGTCGTATGACCTTTTGAAATGAGTGCATGGATTTGAAACATTGCAGTACCATGGTGCACCACTCTCCAGCGATGGTAAATCATAGACCAGCCACGGGGATCCCGTTTTACAGAAAAAATCCACGTGACCAAAAAACGAAGGGTAAAAAACTTCCATGACCCGATTGAGGTTCGGATAGTTTTTTGGGTATGAAACAAACCAGTGACGGCTGAAAGCTGTCATAGCTGTAGAACTCACAGATACCTACGTTTTGACTGGTTATGGCTCCCGTAACTCTAAACGAGCCAAGAGTTATTGCCCTCCGATATCCACAGGGTGCAACATCTACGGTGCAAGGTGCAACATCCGTCCAAAATGACGAAACAGTGCCGTACAACCTTTAGAAAAGAGTGCATGGATTTGAAACATTGCAGTACCATGGTGCACCACTCTCCAGCGATGGTAAATCATAGACCAGCCACGGGGATTCCGTTTTACAGAAAAAATCCACGTGACGAAAAAACGAAGGGTAAAAAACTTCCTTGACCCGATTGAGGTTCGGATAGGATTTTTTGGGTATGAAACTAAACAGTGACGGCTGAAAGCTGTCATAGCCATAGAACTCACAGATACCTTCGTTTTGACTGGTTATGGCTCCTGTTACTCTAAATGAGCCAAGAGTTATGGCCCTCCGAAGAATCGATATCCACAGGGTGCAACACCTACGGTGCAAGGTGCAACATCCGTCCAAAATGACGAAACAGTGTCGTATGACCTTTAGAAATGAGTGCATGGATTTGGAACATTGCAGTTCCATGGTGCACCACTCTCCAGCGATGGTAAATCATAGACCAGCAACGGGGATCCCGTTTTACAGAAAAAATCCACGTGACGAAAAAACGAAGGGTAAAAAACTTCCATGACCCGATTGAGGTTCGGATAGGATTTTTGGGTATGAAACTAACCAGTGACGGCTGAAAGCTGTCATAGCTGTAGAACTCACAGATACCTTTGTTTTGACTGGTTATGGCTCCCGTAACTCTAAACGAGCCAAGAGTTATGGCCCTCCGAAGAATCGATATCCACAGGGTGCAACATCTACGGTGCAAGGTGCAACATCCGTCCAAAATGACGAAACTGTGACGTACGACCTTTAGAAATGAGTGCATGGATTTGAAACATTGCAGTACCATGGTGCACCACTCTCCAGCGATGGTAAATCATAGACCAGCCATGGGGATTGTTGGGCGAATTTTCACCCAGAAGATCTCAAGACCAAGAAGCAGCAGTTTCACTCGGGTTCGCAAGCAACCTCCACTTCGCTCAACAGCCAAGAAGTTCAATACTAACCTAGAAGTCCATCCAATATTCTCCATGGAGAGGCTCATTCGGCTCCACCTCATCCGGCTCCAACACATTCGGCTCCACCTCATCCGGCTCCAACACATCCGGCTCCACCACATTCGGCTCCTTTATACCACCAAACTACCGGACGAGACCATTGCCGGACCAAAGCCCACAACTCGTTACAACCGAACCAACTACTAACAATCGCCACCGGACCAACCTTATTGCCGAACCACCTACATAACGTCCTCACGACCGGACCAAACAACCACCGGTCCACACTCATTGCCGGACCACGCCTACCACCGGACCAAGCCCCTTGCCGAATGACCTCCGCCGAACCAGATGATTACCAGTCCAGATCGCTTCAGCCCGGGCCCACCAGCAGTTATATACTTCCAAGACCCCTGCCCCTACCTCATTCTATAAATAGAGGGGCAGGGGTACAACAATGGCAGACAAGTTTGAGAGCTCAAGCAAGGAAGGAACTTTCAAACTACTTTCATATACTTGTATACGAAGCATTGTACTTGTAATCTGAAAGAAAGAAGATAATAACATATAAAGTGGACGTAGGCATATTCTGGCCGAACCACTATAAATCTGTGTGTCTTTTACATTTCAGCTCCTACTTCTTTCATACCCACATACTCATCTAAAATTATTGAAAATCACATATAATCAACTAAATAATACGACTTGGAGGTGTTTGTCCATTTTTTGTGCAAACATTTTTGGTGCTTCCACTGAGAATTGAATTTAAGCTTCATCTTCTCCCACTCTACCTTCTTCCTAACAACATCGCTCGTCGCTTAGAAATCATGCCTTCCAAACAGAGAAGGGATGCTAACAAAGGAAAGAACATCGCAACTAGCAGCCTTCCAGATCCAGCAATCGCAGATCAGCCCACTTCAACAGCAGTACCGGATGAAAATCAAGAAAATACAACCGGTCCCGCAACGGAACAACCAATCACTAGGGCAGATCTGGATAGAGTTGTGGCTGAAGTAACTAACCGCTTCACATCCCAACAAGAGGCTTTGGTGGACCAGCTCATGTCACGCTTAAGGGATGCTGAAGAGTCCAACCGCAACAATGAATCATGGGGTGAATCCCAATCTGGAGGATCTCGGAGGCAACAAAGGTCTTCCCTTTTCGAAGAAGCTACCAACAGGAACAACAATGATAGGGGCCGAGCCCGGACTCAGCCCGAACTCCGACTCGAGGAAGCACTTGGAACCGAACCCAGTGGGGGAGGTGCCAGACGAGGGTCGGATGTAGCTGAGCCAGTCATGCCACCTAATCATAGAAACCCCGCTGAACGGAGCCGAGCTAGGACCCAGCCCGAAGTTGACCCCATGGATATGCTCGAAACAGAACCCCACAGGGGAAGATCAAGGCAGGGGGCAACTGTAGCTGGTCCTAGCGTGCATCCGAGCAGCCAGAGACAACCACTGGATAACGCTAGAAGTGATAGACTGTACCATCCCTACCGGTCATCTGGACGAGATAGATCCCGCAGGGAAGAGCCAAGCTCATTTTTGTCCGCTCCAAATTCTGACGAACGAATGGCACGATTATTCAGAGAATGTGTCCAACGGGAGCAAAGGGACCGGGGAATAGGCGCTAGGGTCACCAGCCCCTTCACCCGAAATATCGAAACTGCCATCACTCCCCGGGAATGGAAAATGCCAACCATGGAACCTTACAAAGGAACTTCCGACCCCGTCGTACACTTACAGAGATACACCCAGCATATGCTCATGAGTGGAGCAACAGAAGGAGTGTTATGTAAATGCTTTCCGCTGTTCCTAGCAGATCTAGCTACCTCCTGGTTCTACCATCTACCCCAAGGATCCATCAGCTCATGGGAGATGTTGAAAGAAAGGTTTATCAGCCAGTTCCGCATCCATATGGAACAACCCAAGGATGCTTATTCTCTATCCAATGTCAAACAGAAATCTGGAGAAACACTACAACAATATCTAACACGGTTCAACGCCGCAGCGGCAGCAGTTCAAGATGCCGATGAAAAACTCACTCTAATGGCCCTCTGTAGTGGTATACATCCAGACACCAAGTTTGCCAGAAGATTAACTAAGGAAAAACCAGCTACCTTGCCTGATTTCTTCCATGAGGCTGGAAAGTATATGAGGCTTGAAGACGCTGCTACGGAGAGGCAGTCAGGGCAACAAGGTAAGCCAGTTCAGGACAAGGTTCCCACGGCGGCTAAGGACGCTCGAAGAAATGAATCTAGAGACAACGTCGGGGGCAGGAAGGTCGAAAAGCGCCAATATCGTCCGGGACCGAGATTTGACTCTTACACTCCTTTGAATGAAACAATCGAAAACATCTACCTAGCCACTCAGGGCGAACTCGGATACAAGCGCCCCCCGCACAAGAAAGAATCAGATAACGCACTCAAGTCCGGAAAGTTCTGTCGCTTCCACGAATCCCACGGACATGACACCAATGAATGCCACCATCTCCGGGACTTGATCGAAGAGCACATTAGAAGAAGAAGACTGGAACGCTATGTGAAAAGTCAGAACAGGACTCCAACTCCTGCCAATGAGAACTCAAAGCAACCCCTCCCAGAAGTAGGCAGAGGGAATCGCAACAATCACAACACCAGTGGCTCTAATCAAGAGAAGATAGTGGTCCTTACCATCTCAGGAGGACCACACATCGCCGACAGAAGTTGGGCAGAGATGGAAAGGTACGGCAAGTCACTTAGAAATGCTGAAGGCTATGTTAACTCTATTACAGAGGAACACCACCCGAAACGAAAAGAAAACGATGACATAGTATTCAGTAGGCGCGATTTGGAAGGAAGGCAGTACCCACATATGGATCCTATGGTCATCTCTGCCTGGTTCGGTCCAGCTAAAGTTTTTCGGATTCTAATAGACACGGGAAGCTCCGTGAATATCCTATTCAAGCACGCTTTCGACAAAATGAAGTTATCAATGAAGGATGTGTCTCCCTGCGACAAACCACTGCACGGTTTCACTGGAGATGCAAAAATGCCCCTCGGGCAACTCGACCTCTTCGTCGAAATAGGAAGTCATCCTCGCTCCGTGGTGCGAAAACAAACGTTCGTACTAATAGAAAGCCACTCGGCTTACAATGCCTTCCTGGGAAGACCAGCCTTGTCTGACTTCCAAATTGTCTTAGCCCCCTGGTGCCTGAAGATGAAATTTCCAACGGACAACGGAGTAGGGGAAGTAGAAGGAGATCAAGATGCTGCCCGAGACTGCTATGTGACTGAGCTTCGCAACAACCGCAGGAAGAATAAAGGAAAAGATGCAGAGACTACTCTCTGCATAAAAAGCTTGGAGGCATAGCAACTAAAGAAAGCCCCTCCTCTTCGATACACAAGCGATCCCTTCAACGAACTAGACCCCAGGGATAAAGAGGAGGAGGCTACCGCCGAGCCTGCAGAGGCTATGGAATTCGTATCTGTAGATAAGCACGATTCAAGTAGACTGTTAAAAATCGGATCTCAGCTAAAAACAGAATTGAAAGATCAACTCATCGACTTCCTCCGCCACAACTTAGATGTATTTGCATGGACACATGCCGATATGACAGGGATCTCCCCAGACATTGCATGCCACATGTTGAACATCGATCCCACCAAGGTACCAGTAAAGCAGAAAAAGAGGAGCATGGGAGCAGAGCGATCAGCAGCCCTTGATGAGGAAGTAAAGAATCTACTTGCTAATGGCTTCATACGGGAAGCCATCTACCCAGAATGGATTGCTAACCCAGTGCTAGTAAAAAAGGCCAATGGAAAGTGGCGAACATGTATGGACTTCTCCAATCTGAATGACGCTTGCCCGAAAGATTGCTTCCCACTTCCCCGAATTGACCAACTTGTAGACAGCACAGCCGGGCACGAACTCCTGTCTTTTATGGATGCATACTCCGGATATAACCAGATTCCCATGCACGCTCCCGATCAAGACCACACTAGCTTCATCACTGACCGCGGATTATATTGTTACAAAGTCATGCCTTTTGGACTCAAAAATGCTGGAGCTACCTATCAACGCCTCGTCAACAAGATGTTCGCAGAACTAATAGGACGAACTATGGAGGTGTATGTGGATGACATGTTGGTAAAGTCCAGGAAAGCCGACGACCATGTAAGCCATCTGGACGAGATGTTTCAGGTACTACGCCGATATGGAATGAAGCTGAATCCTCTAAAGTGTTCCTTCGGAGTATCATCGGGAAAATTCTTAGGATTTATCGTCCACGCCAGAGGAATCGAAGCAAACCCTGAACAAATCCGGGCCTTAAAAGAAATAAGGATACCTTCCACTCGAAGAGAAATGCAGAGCCTAAACGGAAAGGTGGCCGCCCTAAGCAGATTCGTCTCTAAGGCAACTGACAAGTGTGTCCCTTTCTTCGAAGCTC
The DNA here is from genome assembly GCA_030765085.1 of Allium cepa. Lineage (NCBI taxonomy): Eukaryota > Viridiplantae > Streptophyta > Magnoliopsida > Asparagales > Amaryllidaceae > Allium > Allium cepa. The sequence goes on along the minus strand of CM060943.1, from coordinate 25,109,122 downwards.
TCAAGAAAGATAAAGGGAGGTTCGAGTGGACCGACGAATGCTTAAAAGCCTTCCTCAACCTAATCGAACACCTTCAGAAACCACCAGTACTCTCAACTCCAAATGAAGGTGAAGTGTTATACCTATACCTCGCTGTATCATCTCATGCTCTAAGCGCCGCCTTGGTAAGGGAAGAAGACCGCACACAACGCCCAGTTTACTTTGTAAGTAAGAGATTTACAGGGGCAGAGACCAGATATCCTAAACTCGAGAAGTTAGCGTATTGTTTATTGATCGCGTCACGGAAACTGCGACACTACTTCCAGTCTCACTCCATCAGGGTTCTAACCGATCAACCACTAAGACAAGTGCTCCATCGTCCTGACACTTCTGGGCGACTCCTCAAATGGTGCATCGAACTAAGTCAGTATGATATCACCTATCATCCTCGCACCGCTATCAAAGGACAAGCCATGGCTGATTTCATTGCCGAATTCACTATCAACGAAGGCAAGGAACAATCCGAAGTAGCAAAAAGCATCAAGTGGAACCTCTTTGTAGACGGAGCATCGAACGAACAAGGCTCGGGGGCAGGTATTGTGATCATCACCCCCAGAGGGAGAAAGTTATACTACGCATTAAGGTTGGAGTTCACGGCCACTAACAACGATGCTGAATACGAGGCAGTAATAGCGGGATTGGAACTTGCCCTAGAAATTGGAATCAATTCCTTATGCCTTCATAGTGATTCTCAGCTTATCGTAAACCAGGTACTAGGAGAATTCCAGACTCGAGGAGAACGACTCACAGCATATCTAAAGAAATCTAAACTGCTGCTCGATCAATTGGACCACTATCTAATCAAACACGTTCCTCGAGAAGAAAACCAAGAGGCAGATGAACTTGCAAAGCAAGCTAGTATGAAGAATAGCACCATTTCCGGAGCACTAGCAATCTCAAGGCAGCTAGCCCCAAGTTTCGAACAAGTGAATCTGATAACTACAATCGAAGAAGGAACCTGGATGACTCCTATCCGGAAATATCTGCAAGATGGCATACTACCCGACAGGCGTGACGACGCCAAGAAGATCTTGAGGAAAGTTCCCCACTACACAATACAAGAAGGCATCCTCTACCGGCGTGGCTTCTCTAGCCCCTTATTAAGATGCGTCGCCGGAAGGGAAGCCAAGGAGATATTAACAAACATCCATCAGGGAGGATGCGGAGATCACACTGGAGGGCAGACTTTGGCAAGAAAGATACTCCGATATGGATATTACTGGCCCACACTAAACAAAGATGCCCTAGACTTCGTTAAGAAATGCGACAGATGTCAGAAGTTCGCCAAGATTCCTCGACTGCCCACAAACGAAATTACTCAAATGACCAGCCCTTGGCCCTTTGCTGTATGGGGAATTGACTTAATTGGTGAACTGCCAACGGGCCGAGGCGGAGCCAAATATGCTATAGTGGCAGTCGATTATTTCACCAAATGGGTGGAAGCGGAACCTTTAAATAAAATATCTTCTGCAAAAGTTATTAACTTCTTGATCAAAAACATTCTGTGCAGGTATGGAGTCCCGCTCAAGATCGTATCAGACAACGGACTCCAATTTGACAGCGAAGAATTTGCCGACTGGTGCCAAGAGCATGGAATTCATAAAAGCTTCTCATCAGTAGCTTACCCTCAGGCAAACGGACAAGTTGAAGCTGTCAACAAAATTCTCAAAACCCTAATCAAGAAGAAACTTGAAAAGTCAAAAGGCGCTTGGGTGGACGAGCTTCCAACGGCACTATGGGCATACCGCACCTCTTTCAGAACATCAACGGGACATACTCCCTTCTCTTTGGCATATGGATCGGAGGCAATGCTCCCAGTTGAGACTATTGTGCCTTCCCACCGAAGGATCCACTACAACCCAGAAGAAAACGAAGAACTCCTCCTCATGTCTTTGGATCTGATTGAGGAAAGGAGGAACGATGCAGCACTCAAAGCAGCAGCTCACAAGCAAAAAGTGGCAGCACTATACAATTCCAAAGTCAAACATCGCAGCTTACAAGAAGGAGATCTTGTCCTCAGGCGAATCTTTCCGCGCCCCGGGGCACTGGACCCCATCTGGGACGGACCATATGTAATTCACAAAGATCTCCACAACGGAGCTTACATTTTGTCAACAGTGGACGGAGAGGTGTTCCAGAGGGCATGGAACATCCGACACCTCCGTCGATACTTTTCTTAACTTGTACTGCCCATATGAAGTGAATTAACAAAGAGAATCAGTGGACGTAGGCATTTTCGTGCCGAACCACTTTAAAAAATCTTGCCTCTTTTTAACTTGTTCCTTTATGTCTTGGCTGCTTGTTAAGTTTTATCCCTTTCTGTTGAACAAAATCCTATGGCATCTCCGCTCAAGACGCACCACGGCCTCATCTGGACTAGGCCTAACAGGTACGCTACGATTCTATGCACTCGCCAATGAGACACTTTTGCTCCAGCATCCCTCTGCTGCGGGTTAACTCATTGCGCGCCTGCCCTCAAAGCCAACTGTAATGAGCCGATTATAAGTCATCATAAAGGCCGACTATAGCCGATGGCAGCTCATTACGGCGTTCGGCTCGCCGGTAACTGTGAACCTACTTTAAGCCCCAACATAAGGTGTGGCCAGCCAGGGGTAGTTCACGGCCAACGGCACCCACGCTAGCCGGCCACGGTAAATCGAATAATACCCACGACTACGGACCATAATGGTTCGGGTAGTTACCGTGCGCGATCTCGGCTCCGATGTGTCTTAAGTGCGGCTGTGGTAAAAAAGAAAACTCCCCGCGGAGGCGTAAGATGGGTGACAAATGTCTCCAAGACCCACAGCTAGGGAAAGTGACTACAAAACCCGTTTGCCACGAACTTAAGCACATCGACGGCCTTCCGTGACTGGAAGTTTTACTTTTACTACATTTCCATTTCATTTAATATTCTCCTGCCCTGTATAACAAACTCTAAAGTACAGGAAGCCAAATAAGAAGCATTCACTCATGAGAATCTAAGCCTGCGTACTGGGTGGCGGGGTACTCAGCTGTATCCGTGAACAGTTACACATGACACTCAAAGCTACCGCCTGCGAATAAAACATGAAGGGCGGTACTCTCTTTTCTTATACATAAATACGTAACTATAGCTTGTTCGTACAATAACATTGCAACGCATGAAATTATATTTCTAGCAAAAACTTAGCATCAAACACAACTAGAATCACAGGCATATACATAGTTATATTTCTCACGCAGCACATCAGGATGACGACAACGTTCAAACATAACAAAATCAGCTTATATCATGAAATCACACGAAGTTATTCTTTGCAAATAATTTTATTACAGTCGCATATCAAACGACTAACGTAAACAGTGATAAAAAGAAACAAAAAAAATGGCAGCTGCATCCACACTCCATCATCAACTCCCCCAGTCTACTTAGCCGCAGGATCAGGGCCCCCAGCATGTGGATCAGAAGTCCCGCCTGTCCAGATCAGAAGAGGAATTCATTAAACGAACGATCAAGTTATGGAAACACAGAGAAAAATGAAAGGGAAAAGAATAACTCACCAGCATCCGCCGCTTGATCCTCGTCATCCAACTGCACGCCCGCTTCCTCTGCAGCCAGCAGCCGCATCCCCTCCTTCACCGCCGCTTGTTCCTCCTTCGAGAACTGAGCAGTGACCGAATCCAGACTGAAAGCCTCTCCGCCTTCTTTGCCCGCGTTAATCCTGGCCTCCTCTAGAGCCTGGAGATATATCTTGGCTATGACCCGAGGGTAGTCATCCATCCAAGATAAGCCGCCCTCCTTCCAAGTGTGGAAGTGCAGGTCCTGCAGCATCTCGTCCATCATCCCCTCATTCTCCTCAAACTCCCTCATCCGGGCCTCAGAAGCTTGCAACTTGGCAACGGCGACGTCCCTCTCTGATTGGTACCTTAAGCAGTCAGCCTGGAGCGACCTCCTCATTTCCTCCTCCTTCAACTTGAGGGACCTCCTCATCTCCTTCATCTCCTCCTTCAACTCGGCCTGAGCCATCTCCGCAGCCTCGAGCCTCCCAGACAACTCCTCTACCCGCTCGAGATCTGCATTTCGAACCTCATCCACCGTTGTAATAGCCATGTTAATCCGTTCCCTGCAGGCGACCTCCATCTTCCGTAATTCCGCCCTACTGGCCTTCTCCATGGTCTCTTTCAGCCGCCTGGAGGCTTCCTCATGCTGGGAAATCTGGATGGCTTGGTCAGCAAGCTGCTTGGCCTGGTCGGCAACCTTTAACCTCAACCGAATGTTAGCACTCCCGATCTCTTCCCCGGCCTTGACCAACTTAGCGTGATGCTCCATTAACTTCTTGGTCTCTGCGGCCACCCGATCGATATTAGCCTTGGCCTCATCCCCCATGGTGACTACCCGTGTAGTAAGTAAATCAAGATCTAAAGACTTGGCCTCGTCCAGCACTCTTACCATAGGGTTGCGGGGAAGGAGGTGCTCGCCAGTGGCCTCATCAAATGAAATGTCCTGAGAGCTTGGATCTAAATCAGGATGGCCGGCAAAAGGGTCACGAGGCACGGGGGGAGGCACATCAGGACGCCTTATACGAATAATAGTAGGACTCTTGAAAGGAGGAGGAGGGGGACCAGATTCCGTGCTCTCCTCCATAGTATCACGAGGAGGCTGAGTAGGAGGAGGCTGAGTAGGAAGCTGCGAAGCAGGGGAAGACTCAAATAAGGAACGGCTCCGCTTCTTTTTTCGAATGCCCTCTTCAATGACCCCAAGAAGAGGGCGATAACTGACTACATCCCCAGTGCGGCCGGTAGAGGACTTCACAGAAGCTCTCCTCGACTTGAAGTGTTCAAGGCAGTGTCGAACATGTGACGGGTTAACCACCTGGCCTGCCCCTGGAATGAAGAATAAGTGTTACGAACATACAATAATCCACAATTCAAGAAATGTGTTAAGTTAAAAAAAAAAGGGAAGAAGACACGTCTATTATACAAACCCGGCGGAGGTGTGGGATACTGCAATAAGTCCTGGATCTCATTCCAGGACGGGAGTGAACCGTAAAAAATTTCTAAGTCCCTATCGAAAATGGAATCGGCAGAAGACAAAAGTTCACCTTGCATCACCGGAGTCACCCTAGCTGAGGAACCCTTAGAAGACGGGTCAACGCCAGCTACAGCTTTGCCGGTTTCCTTTGCCTTCTCCGTTTCCGACTCTCCCTCCGAATCCCCGAAGGCCTGACGGAGAGCCTCATCCAGTGCAAGGTCTTGCTCAGAGGTTAAGGCAACCACGCCACTACCTCCCTGCCCGTCGCCATCTCCTCCATCCTCTGACCCTTCTCCAACTTCACCTCCTTCCTCCTCTTCTACACCTTCCTCCTCTTCTACACCTTCCTCCTCTTCTACACCTTCCTCCTCTGGAATAATCGGGCAAGTACTAGGAGAAGGGCCATCGGACTCCTTAAGTTTCTTGCCTCCTACGACGGGACGTTGAGCAAAGGACTTCCTCTTGCCACCCTTCGCTGTCACCCCTCCTTTAGGCTGGACAGCCTTCTCTTCTGCCGTGTCTCTCTGTTTGACTACGGACTGATTTGGGAGAATCAAATTGTACATCAAAAGCCTGGCGTTCCTAATCAAATAAGCAGCCGATCTGTCTCTGCCAGAAATAGCTTCAATTTCAGCTGCCATCTGAACTAAGCGATCGTCTTCCACGACCGCAAAACTACCTGTCGCTAGCAAGAAATAAAAGCGCTTAAGAAAGAGAATTGCAGCCAAGACAATAATTATGAGTAGAATTTTGACTTACATCCGGAGGTGAATCGGCGAATGGAGACGGAATCATCTCTGACAAAAAACCATTCCTTCTTGAACATGCTATACTTCGAGTATAAATCCAAGACCGGCTTGAAGGAAACAGATGACTCCAAGCTAATGTATGGGGACCCCTTCCTATATCCCCTCAGATTGTACAGATATCGTATTTCTCGATTGGAAGGAGCACGCCCGTACCTCTTTTGGAAAATAGCATACAAGCATACCAAAATGGCGTAAGAATTGGGCTGGAGCTGGAATGGAGCCACTTTCAGATAAGTGACAAAGCTTAGTATCCAGGTGTTGACTGGAGGAATAGCCCCGCACATACAATGGTATCGACTGAAAGCAAAATATCCCTCAGGGGGATCATATGGCATGACCCCCTCTCCCGGCAACAGCATAAGAGCCCTGTCTATCCCAAAGGAACGGGATATAACGTCAAGTTGCTCCTCCTTTAGGGAGCTGGGAAAGCAATCAGGGGGGGAGATCAAAAGTTCCTGTGGACCGTATCCATCCACTAAAGACCTCGGAATAGGCCGATGTTGCCCGGATCCTGGTTGGACTGGGGGCAAGGAAGAAGAAGGCTCTCCTGTGCCTCTAGACTTCTTTCTGTCCGATCGTGTTTCCGCTTTGCGAGACATTTTCTGCAGCACAAGAAAAACTTAATATTAGAACAAGGAACGTAGAAAAGTAAACAAACAAGTGCGTGCGAGTGTGGGATTTCATTCGCAAACTAAAGTCTTCATGTTCACAAGTTCATTCGGTTTCCAAGTTCATTCGGTTTCCAAGTTCATTCGGTTTCCATCCCATTCGGTCATCATGTCCATTCGGTGGTACTATATCGAGTGCATTCGGTACACAAGACATTCGGACCCAAGGCCGCAGTCCCATTCGGTGAAACGAAGACATACGAGGATATTCGGCAATAAGTATATACCTGGTTCGGTATAAGTTTGGCAAACGCTTGGTTCGGCAATGAATTGATTCGGCGCTTGTTGGTTCGGTAAAGAAAAACAAGGGGGGTACGGCCTCTATATATAGGCGAACTCAGAACCACCGGACAAAACGATTCGTCCCACCGGACCAATGATACCGGACCACCAGAAGCCGAATGAGAATAGCCGGACCAACCAAAAACCGAATGAAACTCTCTCTCTACCGACCAAGAACGGGAACTAGTGGCGTGCAAAGCGCCTCCCTCAGATAAGTACCGAACTCCAGAACTAAGTAATAAAATAAGATTATGATAACGATGAATAAGTCGTAAAATCCTCACCGATGTGAATTAAATCGTTTACACGTGTACGCGACCTCGTATGGTCCACAGGCACGCTCTGAATGGTTATTAACCCTACCGTCATGGGAATTTACACTTTGACACGCATTTTTAGGCTCATAGGTGAAACGGATATTTGACTCTGATAATTATGAAATGGCTAAGCTGCTTACACATGTACGGGGTCGCGAACGATTCCTAGGCATGCTCTGAGCTGGCGATAAACCATCTCGACAAACGATCCAAGGATCCACTCTGACATAAATAAACCGGGCATCAATGATGCTAAGCCCCCTCGGGGCTCACTCTGTCGTCCCAAACGATACAGTTCACTTCATCTCTAATATTCCGATCATGAACGATCGTTATTTGAAATCACACTAAAACTGTAAATTCCTTTGCAGGACATTAACAGAATACGAACATCCAATCACCGGCGTTACAAAGCCAATCTTCCTACCATAGGGAAAACAAAGCGCGACACATGCAAGCACGTGCCCCACTTTGGGGGGCAAATGTTGGGCGAATTTTCACCCAGAAGATCTCAAGACCAAGAAGCAGCAGTTTCACTCGGGTTCGCAAGCAACCTCCACTTCGCTCAACAGCCAAGAAGTTCAATACTAACCTAGAAGTCCATCCAATATTCTCCATGGAGAGGCTCATTCGGCTCCACCTCATCCGGCTCCAACACATTCGGCTCCACCTCATCCGGCTCCAACACATCCGGCTCCACCACATTCGGCTCCTTTATACCACCAAACTACCGGACGAGACCATTGCCGGACCAAAGCCCACAACTCGTTACAACCGAACCAACTACTAACAATCGCCACCGGACCAACCTTATTGCCGAACCACCTACATAACGTCCTCACGACCGGACCAAACAACCACCGGTCCACACTCATTGCCGGACCACGCCAACCACCGGACCAAGCCCCTTGCCGAATGACCTCCGCCGAACCAGATGATTACCAGTCCAGATCGCTTCAGCCCGGGCCCACCAGCAGTTATATACTTCCAAGACCCCTGCCCCCTACCTCATTCTATAAATAGAGGGGCAGGGGTACAACAATGGCAGACAAGTTTGAGAGCTCAAGCAAGGAAGGAACTTTCAAACTACTTTCATATACTTGTATACGAAGCATTGTACTTGTAATCTGAAAGAAAGAAGATAATAACATATAAAGTGGACGTAGGCATATTCTGGCCGAACCACTATAAATCTGTGTGTCTTTTACATTTCAGCTCCTACTTCTTTCATACCCACATACTCATCTAAAATTATTGAAAATCACATATAATCAACTAAATAATACGACTTGGAGGTGTTTGTCCATTTTTTGTGCAAACAGGGATCCCATTTTACAGAAAAAATCCACGTGATGAAAAAACGAAGGGTAAAAAACTTCCTTGACCCGATTGAGGTTCGGATAGGATTTTTTGGGTATGAAACTAACCAGTGACGGCTGAAAGCAGGCATAGCTTTAGAACTCACAGATACCTTCATTTTGACTGGTTATGGCTCTCGTAAATCTAAACGAGCCAAGAGTTATGGCCCTCCGAAGAATCGATATCCACAGGGTGCAACATCTATGGTGCAAGGTGCAACATCCATCCAAAATAACGAAACAGCGCCGTACGACCTTTAGAAATGAGTGCATGGATTTGAAACATTGCAGTACCATGGTACATTACTCTCCAGCGATGGTAAATCATAGACCAGCCACGGGGATCCCGTTTTACAGAAAAATCCACGTGACGAAAAAACGAAGGGTAAAAAACTTCCATGACACGATCGAGGTTCGGATAGGATTTTTTGGGTATGAAACTAACCAGTGACGGCTGAAAGCTGTCATAGCTATAGAACTCACAGATACCTTCGTTTTGATTTGTTATGGCTCGCGTAACTCTAAACGAGCCAAGAGTAATGGCCTTTCGAAGAATCGATATCCACAGGGTGCAACATCTACGGTGCAAGGTGCAACATCCGTTCAAAATGACGAAACAGTGTCGTACGACCTTTAGAAATGAGTGCATGGATTTGAAACATTGCAGTACCATGGTGCACCACTCTCCAGCGATGGTAACCATAGACCAGCCTAGGGGATCTCATTTTACAGAAAAAATCCACGTGACGAAAAAACGAAGGGTAAAAAACTTCCTTGACCCGATTGAGGTTCGGATAGGAATTTTTGGGTATGAAACTAACCAGTGACGGAAGAAAGCTGTCATAGCTGTAGAACTCATAGATACCTTCATTTTGACTGGTTACGGCTCCCGTAACTCTAAACGAGCCAAGAGTTATGGCCCTCCGAAGAATCGATATCCACAGGGTGCAACATCTACGGTGCAAGGTGCAACATCCGTCCAAAATGACGAAACATTGCCGTACGACCTTTAGAAATGAGTGCATGGATTTGAAACATTGCAGTACCATGGTGCACCACTCTCAAGCGATGGTAAATCATAGACTAGCCACGGGGATCCCGTTTTACAGAAATAATCCACGTGACGAAAAGACGAAGGGTAAAAAACTTCATTGACCCGAATGAGGTTCGGATAGGATTTTTTGGGTATGAAACTAACCAGTGACGGCTGAAAGCGGTCATAGCTCTAGAACTCACAGATACCTTCATTTTGACTGGTTATGGCTCTCGTAAATCTAAACGAGCCAAGAGTTATGGCCCTCCGAAGAATCGATATCCACAGGGTGCAACATCTATGGTGCAAGGTGCAACATCCGTCCAAAATGACGAAACAGTGCCGTACGACCTTTAGAAATGAGTGCATGGATTTGAAACATTGCAGTACCATGGTGCATTACTCTCCAGCGATGGTAAATCATAGACCAGCCACGGGGATCCCGTTTTACAGAAAAAATCCACGTGACGAAAAAACGAAGGGTAAAAAACTTCCATGACACGATCGAGGTTCGGATAGGATTTTTTGGGTATGAAACTAACCAGTGATGGCTGAAAGCTGTCATAGCTATAGAACTCACAGATACCTTCGTTTTGATTGGTTATGGATCGCGTAACTCTAAACGAGCCAAGAGTAATGGCCTTCCGAAGAATCGATATCCACAGGGTGCAACATCTACGGTGCAAGGTGCAACATCCGTCCAAAATGATGAAACAGTGTCGTACGACCTTTAGAAATGAGTGCATGGATTTGAAACATTGCAGTACCATGGTGCACCACTCTCCAGCGATGGTAATCATAGACCAGCCAAGGGGATCTCATTTTACAGAAAAAATCCACGTGACGAAAAAACGAAGGGTAAAAAACTTCCTTGACCCGATTGAGGTTCGGATAGGAATTTTTGGGTATGAAACTAACCAGTGACGGAAGAAAGCTGTCATAGCTGTAGAACTCACAGATACCTTCGTTTTGACGGGTTGTGGCTCCCGTAACTCTAAACGAGCCAAGAGTTATGGCCCTCCGAAGAATCGATATCCACAGGGTGCAACATCTACGGTGCAAGATGCAACATCCGTCCAAAATGACGAAACATTGCCGTACGACCTTTAGAAACGAGTGCATGGATTTGAAACATTGCAGTACCATGGTGCACCACTCTCCAGCGATGGTAAATCATAGACTAGCCACGGGGATCCCGTTTTACAGAAAAAATCCACGTGACGAAAAGACGAAGGGTAAAAAACTTCATTGACCCGATTGAGGTTCGGATAGGATTTTTTGGGTATGAAACTAACCAGTGACGGCTGAAAGCGGTCATAGCTCTATAACTCACGGATACCTTCGTTTTGACTGGTTATGGCTACCGTAACTCTGAACGAGCCAAGAGTTATGGCCCTCCGAAGAATCGATATCCACAGGGTGCAACATCTACGGTGCAAGGTGCAACATCCGTCCAAAATGACGAAACAGTGCCGTACGACCTTTAGAAATGAGTGCATGGATTTGAAACATTGCAGTACCATGGTGCACCACTCTCCAGCGATGGTAAATCATAGACCAGCCACGGTGATCCCATTTTACAGAAAAAATCTACGTGATGAAAAAACGAAGGGTAAAAAACTTCGTTGACCCGATTGAGGTTCGGATAGGATTTTTTGGGTATGAAACTAACCAGTGACGGCTGAAAGCAGTCATAGCTGTAGAAATCACAGATACCTTCGTTTTGACTGGTTATGGCTCCCGTAACTCTAAACGAGCCAAGAGTTATGGCCCTCCGAAGAATCGATATCCACAGGGTGCAACATCTACGGTGCAAGGTGCAACATCCGTCCAAAATAACGAAACAGTGCCGTACGACCTTTAGAAATGAGTGCATGGATTTGAAACATTGCAGTACCATGGTGCACCAATCTCCAACGATGGTAAATCATAGACCAGCCACGAGGATCCCGTTTTACAGAAAAAATCCACGTGACGAAAAAACGAAGGGTAAAAAATTTCCTTGACCCGATAGAGGTTCGGATAGGATTTTTTGGGTATGAAACTAACCAGTGATGGCTGAAAGATGTCATAGCTGTAGAACTCACAGATACCTTAATTTTGACTGGTTATGGCTCCCGTAACTCTAAACGAGCCAAGAGTTATGGCCCTCCGAAGAATCGATATCCACAGGGTGCAACATCTACGGTGCAAGGTGCAACATCCGTCCAAAATGACGAAACAGTGCCGTACGACCTTAAGAAATGAGTGCATGGATTTGAAACATTGCAGTACCATGGTGCACCACTCTCCAGCGATGGTAAATCATAGACCAGCCACGGGGATCCGTTTTACAGAAAAAATCCACGTGACGAAAAAACTTAGGGTAAAAAACTTCCTTGACCCGATTGAGGTTCGGATAGGATTTTTTCGGTAGGCACTAACCAGTGACGGCTGAAAGCCGTCATAGCTATAGAACTCACAAATACCTTCGTTTTGACTGGTTATGGCTCCCGTAACTCTAAACGAGCCAAGAGTTATGGCCCTCCGAAGAATCGATATCCACAGGGTGCAACACCCACGGTGCAAGGTGCAACATCCGTCCAAAATGACAAAACAGTGCCGTACGACCTTTAGAAATGAGTGCATGGATTTGAAACATTGCAGTACCATGGTGCACCACTCTCCAGCGATGCTAAATCATAGACCAGCCACGGGGATCCCGTTTTACAGAAAAAATCCACGTGACGAAAAAACGAAGGGTAAGAAACTTCCTTTACCCGATTGAGGTTCGGATAGAATTTTTTGGGTATGAAACTAACCAGTGACGGCTGAAAGCCGTCATAGCTGTAGAACTCATAGATACATTCGTTTTGACTGGTAATGGCTTTCGAAAATCTAAACGAGCCAAGAGTTATGGCCCTCCGAAGAATCGATATCCACAGGGTGCAACATCGATGGTGCAAGGTGCAACATCCGTCCAAAATGACGAAACAGTGCCGTACGACCTTTAGAAATGAGTGCATGGATTTGAAACATTGCAGTACCATGGTGCACCACTCTCCAGCGATGGTAAATCATAGACCAGCCACGGGGATCCCGTTTTACAGAAAAAATCCAAGTGATGAAAAAACGAAGGGTAAAAAATTCCTTGACCTGATTGAGGTTCGGATAGCATTTTTTGGGTATGAAACTAACCAGTGACGGCTGAAAGCCGTCATAGCTGTAGAACTCACAGATACTTTTGTTTTGACTGGTTATGGCTCCCGTAACTCTAAACGTGCCAAGAGTTATAGCCCTCCGAAGAATCGATATCCACAGTGTGCAACATCGACGGTGCAAGGTGCAACATCCGTCCAAAATGACGAAACGGTGCCGTTCGACCTTTAGAAATGAGTGCATAGATTTGAAACATTGCAGTACCATGGTGCACCACTTTCCAGCGATGGTAAATCATAGACCAGCCACGGGGATCCGTTTTACAGAAAAAATCCACGTGACGAAAAAAGGAAGGGTAAAAAACTTCCTTGACCCGATTGAGGTTCGGATAGGATTTTTTCGGTAGAAAATAACCAGTGATGGCTGAAAGCCGTCATAGCTGTAGAACTCATATATACCTTATTTTTGACTGGTTATGGCTCCCGTAACTCTAAACGAGCCAAGAGTTATGGCCCTTCGAAGAATCGTTACCCACAGGGTGCAACACCTACGGTGCAAGGTGCAACATCCGTCCAAAATGACGAAACAATGTCGTACGACCTTTAGAAATGAGTGCATGGATTTGAAACATTGTAGTACCATGGCGCACCACTCTCCAGCGATGGTAAATCATAGACCAGCCACGGGGATCACGATTTACAGAAAAAATCCACGTGACGAAAAAACGAAGGGTAAAAAGCTTCCGTGACCCGATTGAGGTTCGGATAGGAATTTTTGGGTATGAAACTAACCAGTGACGGAAGAAAGCTGTCATAGCTGTAGAACTCACAGATACCTTCGTTTTGACGGGTTATGGCTCCCGTAACTCTAAACGAGCCAAGAGTTATGGCCCTCCGAAGAATCGATATCCACAGGGTGCAACATCTACGGTGCAAGGTGCAACATCCGTCCAAAATGACGAAACATTGCCGTACGACCTTTAGAAATGAGTGCATGGATTTGAAACATTGCAGTACCATGGTGCACCACTCTCCAGCGATGGTAAATCATAGACTAGCCACGGGGATCCCGTTTTACAGAAAAAATCCACGTGACGAAAAGACGAAGGGTAAAAAACTTCATTGACCCGATTGAGGTTCGGATAGGATTTTTTGGGTATGAGACTAACCAGTGACGGCTGAAAGCGGTCATAGCTCTATAACTCACGGATACCTTCGTTTTGACTGGTTATGGCTCCCGTAACTCTGAACGAGCCAAGAGTTATGGCCCTCCGAAGAATCGATATCCATAGGGTGCAACATCTACGGTGCAAGGTGCAACATCCGTCCAAAATGACGAAACAGTGCCGTACGACCTTTAGAAATGAGTGCATGGATTTGAAACATTGCAGTACCATGGTGCACCACTCTCCAGCGATGGTAAATCATAGACCAGCCACGGTGATCCCGTTTTACAGAAAAAATCTACGTGATGAAAAAACGAAGGGTAAAAAACTTCCTTGACCCGATTGAGGTTCGGATAGGATTTTTTGGGTATGAAACTAACCAGTGACGGCTGAAAGCAGTCATAGCTGTAGAAATCACAGACACCTTCGTTTTGACTGGTTATGGCTCCCGTAACTCTAAACGAGCCAAGAGTTATGGCCCTCCGAAGAATCGATATCCACAGGGTGCAACATCTACGGAGCAAGGTGCAACATCCGTCCAAAATAAAGAAATAGTGCCGTACGACCTTTAGAAATGAGTGCATGGATTTGAAACATTGCAGTACCAAGGTGCACCACTCTCCAACGATGGTAAATCATAGACCAGCCACGGGGATCCCGTTTTACAGAAAAAATCCACGTGACGAAAAAACGAAGGGTAAAAAATTTCCTTGACCCGATAGAGGTTCGGATAAGATTTTTTGGGTATGAAACTAACCAGTGATGGCTGAAAGATGTCATAGCTGTAGAACTCACAGATACCTTCATTTTGACTGGTTATGTCTCCCGTAACTCTAAACGAGCCAAGAGTTATGGCCCTCCGAAGAATCGATATCCACAGGGTGCAACATCTACGGTGCAAGGTGCAACATCCGTCCAAAATGACGAAACAGTGCCGTACGACCTTAAGAAATGAGTGCATGGATTTGAAACATTGCAGTACCATGGTGCACCACTCTCCAGCGATGGTAAATCATAGACCAGCCACGGGGATCCGTTTTACAGAAAAAATCCACGTGACGAAAAAACGAAGGGTAAAAAACTTCCTGTACCCGATTGAGGTTCGGATAGAATTTTTTGGGTATGAAACTAACCAGTGACGGCTGAAAGCCGTCATAGCTGAAGAACTCATAGATACATTCGTTTTGACTGGTAATGGCTTTCGTAAATCTAAACGAGCCAAGAGTTATGGCCCTCCGAAGAATCGATATCCACAGGGTGCAACATCGACGGTGCATGGTGCAACATCCGTCCAAAATGACGAAACAGTGCCGTACGACCTTTAGAAATGAGTGCATGGATTTGAAACATTGCAGTACCATGGTGCACCACTCTCCAGCGATGGTAAATCATAGACCAGCCACGGGGATCCCGTTTTACAAAAAAAATCCACGTGACGAAAAAACGAAGGGTAAAAAACTTCCATGACCGGATTGAGGTTCGGATAGGATTTTTGGGTACGAAACTAACCAGTGACGGCTGAAAGCTGTCATAGCTGTAGAACTCACAGATACCTTCGTTTTGACTGGTTA
Organism: Allium cepa; assembly: GCA_030765085.1. Lineage (NCBI taxonomy): Eukaryota > Viridiplantae > Streptophyta > Magnoliopsida > Asparagales > Amaryllidaceae > Allium > Allium cepa. Next base: position 25,093,731 of record CM060943.1, on the reverse strand, counting down.
TGGCTCCCGTAACTCTAAACGAGCCAATAGTTATGGCCCTCCGAAGAATCGATATCCACAGGGTGCAACACCTACGGTGCAAGGTGCAACATCCGTCCAAAATGACGAAACAGTGTCGTACGACCTTTTGAAATTAGTGCATGGATTTGAAACATTGGAGTACCATGGTACACCACTCTCCAGCGGTGGTAAATCATAGACCAGCGACGGGAATCCCGTTTTACAGAAAAAATCCACGTGACAAAAAAACGAAGGGTAAAAAACTTCCATGACCCGATTGAGGTTCGGATAGGATTTATGGGTATGAAACTAACCAGTGACGGCTGAAAGCTGTCGTTGCTGTAGAACTCACAGATACCTTCGTTTTGACTGGTTATCGCTCCCGTAACCCTAAACGAGCCAAGAGTTATGGCCCTCCGAAGAATCAATATCCACAGGGTGCAACATCTACGGTTCAAGGTGCAACATCCGTCCAAAATGACGAAACAGTGCCGTACGACCTTTAGAAATGAGTGCATGGATTTGAAACATTGCAGTACCATGGTGCCCCACTCTCCAGCGATGGTAAATCATAGACCAGCCACGGGGATCCCGTTTTACAGAAAAAATCCACGTGACGAAAAAACGAAGGGTAAAAAACTTCCATGACCGGATTGAGGTTCGGATAGGATTTTTGGGTACGAAACTAACCAGTGACGGCTGAAAGCTGTCATCGCTGTAGAACTCACAGATACCTTCGTTTTGACTGGTTATGGCTCCCGTAACTCTAAACGAGCCAAGAGTTATGGCCCTCCGAAGAATCGATATCCACAGGGTGCAACATCTACGGTGCAAGTTGCAACATCCGTCCAAAATGACGAAACAGTGCCGTACGACCTTTAGAAATGAGTGCATGGATTTGAAACGTTGTAGTACCATGGTGCACCACTCTCCAGCGATGGTAAATCATAGACCAGCCATGGGGATCCCGTTTTACAGAAAAAATCCACATGACGAAAAAACGAAGGGTAAAAAACATCCTTGACCCGATTGAGGTTCGGATAGGATTTTTTGGGTATGAAACTAACCAGTGACGGCTGAAAGCCATCATAGCTGTAGAACTCACAGATACCTTCGTTTTGACTGGTTATGGCTCCCGTAACTCTAAACGAGCCAAGAGTTATGGCCCTCCGAAGAATCGATATCCACAGGGTGCAACATCTAAGTTGCAAGGTGCAACATCCGTCCAAAAAGACGAAACAGTGCCGTACGACCTTTTGAAATGAGTGCATGGATTTGAAACATTGCAGTACCATGTTGCACCACTCTCCAGCGATGGTAAATCATAGACCAGCCACGGGGATCCCGTTTTACAGAAAAAATCCACGTGACGAAAAAACGAAGGGTAAAAAACTTCCTTGACCCGATTGAGGTTCGGATAGGATTTTTTGGGTATGAAACTAACCAGTGACGGCTGAAAGCAGTCATATCTGTAGAACACACAGATACCTTCGTTTTGACTTGTTATGGCTCCCGTAACTCTAAACGAGCCAAGAGTTATGGCCCTCCGAAGAATCGATATCCACAGGGTGCAACATCTACGGTGCAAGGTGCAACATCCGTCCAAAATGATGAAACAGTGCCGTACGACCTTTAGAAATGAGTGCATTGATTTAAAACATTGCAGTACCATGGTGCACCACTCTCTAGCGATGGTAAATCATAGACCAGCCACGGGGATTCCGTTATACAGAAAAAATCCACGTGACGAAAAAACGAAGGGTAAAAAACTTCCTTGACCCGATTGAGATTCGGATAGGATTTTTGGGTACGAAACTAATCAGTGACGGCTGAAAGCTGTCATAGCTGTAGAACTCACAGATACCTTCGTTTTGACTGGTTATGGCTCCCGTAACTCTAAACGAGCCAAGAGTTATGGGCCTCCGAAGAATCGATATCCACAGGGTGCAACATCTATGGTGCAAGGTGCAACATCCGTCCAAAATGACGAAACAGTGTCGTACGACCTTTAGAAATGAGTGCATGGATTTGAAACATTGCAGTACCATGGTGCACCACTCTCCAGCGATGGTAAATCATAGACCAGCCACGGGGATCCCGTTTTACAGAAAAAATCCACATGACGAAAAAACGAAGGGTAAAAAACTTCCATGACCCGATTGAGGTTCGGATAGGATTTTTGGGTTTGAAACCAACCAGTGACGGCTGAAAGCTGTCATAGCTGTAGAACTCACAGATACCTTCGTTTTGACTGGTTATGGCTCCCGTAACTCTAAACGAGCCAAGAGTTATGGCCCTCCGAAGAATCGATATCCACAGGGTGCAACATCTACGGTGCAAGGTGCAACATCCGTCCAAAATGACGAAACAGTGCCGTACGACCTTTAGAAATGAGTGCATGGATTAGAAACATTGCAGTACCATGGTGCACCACTCTTTAGCGATGGTAAATCATAGACCAGCCACGGGGATACCGCTTTACAGAAAAAATCCACGTGACGAAAAAACGAAGGGTAAAAAACTTCCTTGACCCGATTGAGGTTCGGATAGGATTTTTTGGGTATGAAACTAACCAGTGACGGCTGAAAGCGGTCATAGCTGTAGAGCTCACAGATACCTTCGTTTTGACTAGTTATGGCTCACGTAACTTTAAATGAGCCAAGAGTTATGGCCCTCCGAAGAATCGATATCCACAGGGTGCAACATCTACGTTGCAAGGTGCAACATCCGTCCAAAATGACGAAACAGTGTCGTACGACCTTTAGAAATGATTGCATGGATTTGAAACATTGCAGTACCATGGTGCACCACTCTCCAGCGATGGTAAATCATAGACCAGCCACGGGGATCCCGTTTTACAGAAAAAATCCACGTGACGAAAAGACGAAGGGTAAAAACTTCCTTGACCCGATTGAGGTTCGGATAGGATTTTTTGGGTATGAAACTAACCAGTGATGGCTGAAATCTATCATAGCTGTAGAACTCACAGATACCTTCGTTTTGACTGGTTATGGCTCCCGTAACTCTAAACGAGCCAAGAGTTATGGCCCTCCGAAGAATCGATATCCACAGGGTGCAACATCTACGGTGCAAGGTGCAACATCCGTCCAAAATGACGAAACAGTGTCGTACGACCTTTAGAAATGAGTGCATGGATTTGAAACATTGCAGTACCATGGTGCACCACTCCCCAGCGATGGTAAATCATAGACCAGCCACGGGGATCCCGTTTTACAGAAAAAATCCACGTGACGAAGAAACGAAGGGTAAAAAACTTCCGTGACCCGATTGAGGTTCGGATAGGATTTTTTGGGTATGAAACTAACCAGTGATGGATGAAAGCTGTCATACCTGTAGAACTCACAGATACCTTCGTTTTGACTGGTTATGGCTCCCGTAACTCTAAACGAGCCAAGAGTTATGGCCCTCCAAAGAATCGTTATCCACAGGGTGCAGCATCTACGGTGCAAGGTGCAACATCCGTCCAAAATGACGAAACAGTGTCGTACGACCTTTAGAAATGAGTGCATGGATTTGAAACATTGCAGTACCATGGTGCACCACTCTCCAGCGATGGTAAATCATAGACCAGCCATGGGTATCCCGTTTTACAGAAAAAATCCACGTGACGAAAAAACGAAGGGTAAAAAACTTCCATGACCCGATTGAGGTTCGGATAGGATTTTGGGTTTGAAACTAACCAGTGACGGCTGAAAGCTGTCATAACTGTAGAACTCACAGATACCTTCGTTTTGACTGGTTATGGCTCCCGTAACTCTAAACGAGCCAAGAGTTATGGCCCTCCGAAGAATCGATATCCACAGAGTGCAACATCTACGGTGCAAGGTGCAACATCCGTCCAAAATGACGAAACAGTGCCGTACGACCTTTAGAAATGAGTGCTTGGATTTGAAACATTGCAGTACCATGGTGCACCACTCTCCAGTGATGGTAAATCATAGATCAGCCACGGGGATCCCGTTTTACAGAAAAAATCCACGTGACGAAAAAACGAAGGGTAAAAAACTTCCATGACCCGATTGAGGTTCGGACAGGATTTTTTGGGTATGAAACTAACCAGTGACGGCTGAAAGCAGTCATAGCTGTAGAACACACAGATACCTTCGTTTTGACTGGTTATGGCTCCCGTAACTTTAAACGAGCCAAGAGTTATGGCCCTCCGAAGAATCGATATCCACAGGGTGCAACATCTACGGTGCAGGGTGCAACATCCGTCCAAAATGACGAAACAGTGCCATACGACCTTTAGAAATGAGTGCATGGATTTGAAACATTGCAGTACCATGGTGCACCACTCTCCAGCATTGGTAAATCATAGACCAGCCACGGGGATCCCGTTTTACAGAAAAAATCCACGTGACGAAAAAACGAAGGGTAAAAAACTTCCATGACCCGATTGAGATTCGGATAGGATTTTTGGGTATGAAACTAACCAGTGACGGCCGAAAGCCGTCATAGCTTTAGAACTCATAGATACCTTCGTTTTGACTGGTTATGGCTCCCATAACTCTAAACGAGCCAAGAGTTATGGCCCTCCGAAGAATCGATATCCACAGGGTGCAACATCTACGGTGCAAGGTGCAACATCCGTCCAAAATGATGAAACAGCCGTACGACCTTTAGAAATGAGTGCATGGATTTGAAACATTGCAGTACCATGGTGCACCACTCTCCAGCGATGGTAAATCAAAGACCAGCCACGGGGATCCCGTTTTATAGAAAAAATCCACGTGACGAAAAAACGAAGGGTAAAAAACTTCCTTGACCCGATTGAGGTTCGGATAGGATTTTTGGGTATGATACTAACCAGTGACGGCTGAAAGCCGTCATAGCTGTAGAACTCACAGATACCTTCATTTTGATTGGTTATGGCTCCCGTAACTCTAAACAAGCCAAGAGTTATGGCCCTCCGAAGAATCGATATCCACAGGGTGCAACATCTACGGTGCAAGGTGCAACATCCGTCCAAAATGACGAAAAAGTGCCTTACGACCTTTAGAAATGAGTGCATGGATTAGAAACATGGCAGTACCATGGTGCACCACTCTCCAGCGATGGTAAATCATAGACCAGCCACGGGGATCCCGTTCTACAGAAAAAATCCACGTGACGAAAAAATGAAGGGTAAAAACTTCCGTGACCCGATTGAGGTTCGGATAGGATTTTTTGGGTATGAAACTAACCAGTGACGGCTGAAAGCGGTCATAGCTGTAGAACTCACAGATACCTTCGTTTTGACTGGTTATGTCTCCCGTAACTCTAAACGAGCCAAGAGTTATGGCCCTCCGAAGAATCGATATCCACAGGGTGCAACATCTACGGTGCAAGGTGCAACATCCGTCCAAAATGACGAAACAGTGCCGTACGACCTTTAGAAATGAGTGCAAGGATTTGAAACATTGCAGTACCATGGTGCACCACTCTCCAGCGATGGTAAATCATAGACCAGCCACGGGGATCCCGTTTTACAGAAAAAATCCACGTGACGAAAAAACGAAGGGTAAAAAACTTCCATGACCCGATTGAGGTTCGGACAGGATTTTTTGGGTATGAAACTAACCAGTGACGGCTGAAAGCTGTCATATTTGTAGAACTCACAGATACCTTCGTTTTGACTGGTCATGGCTCCCGTAACTTTAAACGAGCCAAGAGTTATGGCCCTCCGAAGAATCGATATCCACAGGGTGCAACATCTACGGTGCAAGGTGCAACATCCGTCCAAAATGACGAAACAGTGCCGTACGACCTTTAGAAATGAGTGCATGGATTTGAAACATTGCAGTACCATGGTGCACCACTCTCCAGCGATGGTAAATCATAGACCAGCCACGGGGATCCCTTTTTACCGAAAAATCCACGTGACGAAAAAACGAAGGGTAAAAAACTTCCACGACCCAATTGAGGTTCGGATAGGATTTTTGGGTATGAAACTTACCAGTGACGGCGGAAAGCCGTCATAGCTTTAGAACTCATTGATACCTTCGTTTTGACTGGTTATGGCTCCCGTAACTCTAAACGAGCCAAGAGTTATGGCCCTCCGAAGAATCGATATCCACAGGGTGCAACATCTACGGTGCAAGGTGCAACATCCATCCAAAATGATGAAACAGTGCCGTATGACCTTTAGAAATGAGTGCATGGATTTGAAACATTGCAGTACCATGGTGCACCACTCTCCAGCGATGGTAAATCATAGACTAGCCATGGGGATCCCGTTTTACAGAAAAAATCCACGTGACGAAAAAACGAAGGTTAAAAAACTTCCTTGACCCGATTGAGGTTCGGATAGGATTTTTGGGTATGATACTAACCAGTGACGGCTGAAAGCCATCATAGCTGTAGAACTCACAGATACCATCATTTTGACTGGTTATGGCTCCCGTAACTCTAAACGAGCCAAGAGTTATGGCCCTTTGAAGAATCGATATCCACAGGGTGCAACATCTACGGTGCAAGGTGCAACATCCGTCCAAAGTGACGAAAAAGTGCCGTACGACCTTTAGAAATGGGTGCATGGATTTGAAACATGGAAGTACCATGGTGCACCACTCTCCAGCGATGGTAAATCATAGACCAGCCACGGGGATCCCGTTTTACAGAAAAAATCCACGTGACGAAAAAACGAAGGGTAAAAAACTTCCTTGACCCGATTGAGGTTCGGATAGGATTTTTGGGTATGAAACTAACCAGTGACGGCTGAAAGCTGTCATAGCTGTAGAACTCACACATACCTTCGTTTTGATTGGTTATGGCTCCCGTAAGTCTAAACGAGCCAAGAGTTATGGCCCTCCGAAGAATCGATATCCACAGGGTGCAACATCTACGGTGCAAGGTGCAACATCCGTCCAAAATGACGAAACAGTGCCGTACGACCTTTAGAAATGAGTGCATCGATTTGAAACATTGCAGTACCATGGTGCATCACTCTCCAGCGATGGTAAATCATAGACCAGCCACGAGGATCCCGTTTTACAGAAAAAATCCACGTGACGAAAAAACGAAGGGTAAAAAACTTCCTTGACCCGATTGAGGTTCGGATAGGATTTTTTGGGTATGACACTAACCAGTGACGGCTGAAAGCGGTCATAGCTGTAGAACTCACAGATACCTTCGTTTTGACTGGTTATGGCTCTCTAAATGAGCCAAGAGTTATGGCCCTCCGAAGAATCGATATCCACAGGGTGCAACATCTACGGTGCAAGGTGCAACATCCGTCCAAAATGACGAAACAGTGCCGTACGACCTTTAGAAATGAGTGCATGGATTTGAAACATTGCAGTACCATGGTGCACCACTCTCCAGCGATGGTAAATCATAGACCAGCCATGGGGATCCCGTTTCACAGAAAAAAATCCACATGACGCAAAAACGAAGGGTAAAAAACTTCCTTGACCTGATTGAGGTTCGGATAGGATTTTTTGGGTATGAAACTAACCAGTGATGGCTAAAAGCCATCATAGCTGTAGAACTCACAGATACCTTCGTTTTGACTGGTTATGGCTCCCGTAACTCTAAACGAGCCAAGAGTTATGGCCCTCCGAAGAATCGATATCCACAGGGTGCAACATCTACGGTGCAAGGTGCAACATCCGTCCAAAATGACGAAACAGTGTCGTACGACCTTTTGAAATTAGTGCATGGATTTGAAACATTGGAGTACCATGGTACACCACTCTCCAGCGGTGATAAATCATAGACCAGCCACGGGAATCCCGTTTTACAGAAAAAATCCACGTGACGAAAAAACGAAGGGTAAAAAACTTCCATGACCCGATTGAGGTTCGGATAGGATTTTTGGGTATGAAACTAACCAGTGACGGCTGAAAGCTGTCGTTGCTGTAGAACTCGCAGATACCTTCGTTTTGACTGGTTATGGCTCCCATAACTCTAAACGAGCCAAGAGTTATGGCCCTCCGAAGAATCGATATCCACAGGGTGCAACATCTACGGTTCAAGGTGCAACATCCGTCCAAAATGACGAAACAGTGCCGTACGACCTTTAGAAATGAGTGCATGGATTTGAAACATTGCAGTACCATGGTGCACCACTCTCCAGCGATGGTAAATCATAGACCAGCCACGGGGATCCCGTTTTACAGAAAAAATCCACGTGACGAAAAAACGAAGGGTAAAAAACTTCCATGACCGGATTGAGGTTCGGATAGGATTTTTGGGTACGAAACTAACCAGTGACGGCTGAAAGCTGTTTATCGCTGTAGAACTCACAGATACCTTCATTTTGACTGGTTATGGCTTCCGTAACTCTAAACGAGCCAAGAGTTATGGCCCTCAGAAGAATCGATATCCACAGGGTGCAACATCTACGGTGCAAGTTGCAACATCCGTCCAAAATGACGAAACAGTGCCGTACGACCTTTAGAAATGAGTGCATGGATTTGAAACATTGCAGTACCATGGTGCACCACTCTCCAGCGATGGTAAATCATAGACCAGCCGCGGGGATCCCGTTTTACAGAAAAAATCCACATGACGAAAAAACGAAGGGTAAAAAACATCCTTGACCCGATTGAGGTTCGGATAGGATTTTTTGGGCATGAAACTAACCAGTGACGGCTGAAAGCCATCATAGCTGTAGAACTCACAGATACCTTCGTTTTGACTGGTTATGGCTCCCGTAACTCTAAATGAGCCAATAGTTATGGCCCTCCGAAGAATCGATATCCACAGGGTGCAACATCTACGGTGCAAGGTGCAACATCCGTCCAAAATGACGAAACAGTGCCGTACGACCTTTAGAAATGAGTGCATGGATTAGAAACATTGCAGTACCATGGTGCACCACTCTTTAGCGATGGTAAATCATAGACCAGCCACGGGGATACCGCTTTACAGAAAAAATCCACGTGACGAAAAAACGAAGGGTAAAAAACATCCTTGACCCGATTGAGGTTCGGATAGGATTTTTTGTGTATGAAACTAACCAGTGACGGCTGAAAGCCATCATATCTGTAGAACTCACAGATACCTTCGTTTTGACTGGTTATGGCTCCCGTAACTCTAAATGAGCCAAGAGTTATGGCCCTCCGAAGAATCGATATCCACAGGGTGCAACATCTACGGTGCAAGGTGCAACATCCGTCCAAAAAACCGAAACAGTGCCGTACGACCTTTAGAAATGAGTGCATGGATTTGAAACATTGCAGTACCATGGTGCACCACTCTCCAGCGATGGTAAATCATAGACCAGCCACGGGGATCCCGTTTTACAGAAAAAATCCACGTGACGAAAAAACGAAGGGTAAAAAACTTCCTTGACCCGATTGAGGTTCGGATAGGATTTTTTGGGTATGAAACTAACTAGTGACGGCTGAAAGCAGTCATATCTGTAGAACTCACAGATACCTTCGTTTTGACTTGTTATGGCTCCCGTAACTCTAAACGAGCCAAGAGTTATGGCCCTCCGAAGAATCGATATCCACAGGGTGTAACATCTACGGTGCAAGGTGCAACATCCGTCCAAAATGATGAAACAGTGCCGTACGACCTTTAGAAATGAGTGCATGGATTTGAAACATTGCAGTACCATGGTGCACCACTCTCCAGCGATGGTAAATCATAGACCAGCCACGGGGATTCCGTTATACAGAAAAAATCCACGTGACGAAAAAACGAAGGGTAAAAAACTTCCTTGACCCGATTGAGGTTCGGATAGGATTTTTGGGTACGAAACTAACCAGTGACGGCTGAAAGCTGTCATAGCTGTAGAACTCACAGATACCTTCGTTTTGGCTGGTTATGGCTCCCGTAACTCTAAACGAGCCAAGAGTTATGGGCCTCCGAAGAATCGATATCCACAGGGTGCAACATCTACGGTGCAAGGTGCAACATCCGTCCAAAATGACGAAACAGTGTCGTACGACCTTTAGAAATGAGTGCATGGATTTGAAACATTGCAGTACCAAGGTGCAGCACTCTCCAGCGATGGTAAATCATAGACCAGCCACGGGGATCCCGTTTTACAGAAAAAATCCACGTGACGAAAAAACGAAGTGTAAAAAACTTCCATGACCCGATTGAGGTTCGGATAGGATTTTTGGGTTTGAAACCAACCAGTGATGGCTAAAAGCTGTCATAGCTGTAGAACTCACAGATACCTTCGTTTTGACTGGTTATGGCTCCCGTAACTCTAAACGAGCCAAGAGTTATGGCCCTCCGAAGAATCGATATCCACAGGGTGCAACATCTACGGTGCAAGGTGCAACATCCGTCCAAAATGACGAAACAGTGCCGTACGACCTTTAGAAATGAGTGCATGGATTAGAAACATTGCAGTACCATGGTGCATCACTCTTTAGCGATGGTAAATCATAGACCAGCCACGGGGATACCGCTTTACAGAAAAAATCCACGTGACGAAAAAACGAAGGGTAAAAAACTTCCTTGACCCGATTGAGGTTCTGATAGGATTTTTTGGGTATGAAACTAACCAGTGACGGCTGAAAGCGGTCATAGCTGTAGAACTCACAGATACCTTCGTTTTGACTGGTTATGGCTCACGTAACTCTAAACGAGCAAGGAGTTATGGCCCTCCGAAGAATCGATATCCATAGGGTGCAACATCTACGTTGCAAGGTGCAACATCCGTCCAAAATGACGAAACAGTGTCATACGACCTTTAGAAATGATTGCATGGATTTGAAACATTGCAGTACCATGGTGCACCACTCTCCAGCGATGGTAAATCATAGACCAGCCACGGGGATCCCGTTTTACAGAAAAAATCCACGTGACGAAAAGACGAAGGGTAAAAAACTTCCTTGACCCGATTGAGGTTCGGATAGGATTTTTTGGGTATGAAACTAACAAGTGATGGCTGAAATCTATCATAGCTGTAGAACTCACAGATACCTTCGTTTTGACTGGTTATGGCTCCCGTAACTCTAAACGAGCCAAGAGTTATGGCCCTCCGAAGAATCGATATCCACAGGGTGCAACATCTACGGTGCAAGGTGCAACATCCGTCCAAAATGACGAAACAGTGTCGTACGACCTTTAGAAATGAGTGCATGGATTTGAAACATTGCAGTACCATGGTGCACCACTCCCCAGCGATGGTAAATCATAGACCAGCCACGGGGACCCCGTTTTACAGAAAAAATCCACGTGACGAAGAAACGAAGGGTAAAAAACTTCCATGACCCGATTGAGGTTCGGATAGGATTTTTTGGGTATGAAACTAACCAGTGATGGCTGAAAGCTGTCATATCTGTAGAACTCACAGCTAACTTCGTTTTGACTGGTTATGGGTCCCGTAACTCTAAACGAGCCAAGAGTTATGCCCCTCCGAAGAATCGATATCCACAGGGTGCAACATCTACGGTGCAAGGTGCAACATCCGTCCAAAATGACGAAACTGTGCCGTACGACCTTTAGAAATGAGTGCGTGGATTTGAAACATTGCAGTACCATGGTGCACCACTCTATAGCGATGGTAAATCATAGACTAGCCATGGGTATCCCGTTTTACAGAAAAAATCCACGTGACGAAAAAACGAAGGGTAAAAAACTTCCATGACCCGATTGAGGTTCGGATAGGATTTTGGGTTTGAAACTAACCAGTGACGGCTGAAAGCTGTCATAACTGTAGAACTCACAGATACCTTCGTTTTGACTAGTTATGGCTCCCGTAACTCTAAACGAGCCAAGAGTTATGGCCCTCCGAAGAATCGATATCCACCGGGTGCAACATCTACGGTGCAAGGTGCAACATCCGTCCAAAATGACGAAACAGTGCCGTACGACCTTTAGAAATGAGTGCATGGATTTGAAACATTGCAGTACCATGGTGCACCACTCTCCAGCGATGGTAAATCATAGACCAGCCACGGGGATCCCGTTTTACAGAAAAAAATCCACGTGACGAAAAAACGAAGGGTAAAAAACTTCCATGACCCGATTGAGGTTCGGATAGGATTTTTGGGTATGAAACTAACCAGTGACGGATGAAAGCTGTCGTTGCTGTAGAACTCACAGATACCTTCGTTTTGACTGGTTATGGCTCCCATAACTCTAAACGAGCCTAGAGTTATGGCCCTCCGAAGAATCGATATCCACAGGGTGCAACATCTACGGTTCAAGGTGCAACATCCGTCCAAAATGACGAAACAGTGCCGTACGACCTTTAGAAATGAGTGCATAGATTTGAAACATTGCAGTACCATGGTGCACCACTCTCCAACGATGGTAAATCATAGACCAGCCACGGGGATCCCGTTTTACAGAAAAAATCCACGTGACGAAAAAACGAAGGGTAAAAAACTTCCATGACCGGATTGAGGTTCGGATAGGATTTTTGGGTACGAAACTAACCAGTGACGGCCGAAAGCTGTCATCGCTGTAGAACTCACAGATACTTTCATTTTGACTGGTTATGGCTCCCGTAACTCTAAACGAGCCAAGAGTTATGGCCCTCCGAAGAATCGATATCCACAGGGTGCAACATCTACGGTGCAAGTTGCAACATCCGTCCAAAATGACGAAACAGTGTCGTACGACCTTTAGAAATGAGTGCATGGATTTGAAACATTGCAGTACCATGGTGCACCACTCTCCAGCGATGGTAAATCATAGACCAGCCACGGGGATCCCGTTTTACAGAAAAAATCCACATGACGAAAAAACGAAGGGTAAAAAACATCCTTGACCCGATTGAGGTTCGGATAGGATTTTTTGGGTATGAAACTAACCAGTGACGGCTGAAAGCCATCATAGCTGTAGAACTCACAGATACCTTCGTTTTGACTGGTTATGGCTCCCGTAACTCTAAATGAGCCAAGAGTTATGGCCCTCCGAAGAATCGATATCCACAGGGTGCAACATCTACGGTGCAAGGTGCAACATCCGTCCAAAAAGACGAAACGGTGCCGTACGACCTTTAGAAATGAGTGCATGGATTTGAAACATTGCAGTACCATGGTGCACCACTCTCCAGCGATGGTAAATCATAGACCAGCCACGGGGATCCCGTTTTACAGAAAAAATCCACGTGACGAAAAAACGAAGGGTAAAAAACTTCCTTGACCCGATTGAGGTTAGGATAGGATTTTTTGGGTATGAAACTAACCAGTGACGGCTGAAAGCAGTCATATCTTTAGAACTCACAGATACCTTCGTTTTGACTTGTTATGGCTCCCGTAACTCTAAACGAGCCAAGAGTTATGGCCCTCCGAAGAATCGATATCCACAGGGTGTAACATCTACGGTGCAAGGTGCAACATCCGTCCAAAATGATGAAACAGTGCCGTACGACCTTTAGAAATGAGTGCATGGATTTGAAACATTGCAGTACCATGGTGCACCACTCTCCAGCGATGGTAAATCATAGACCAGCCACGGGGATTCCGTTTTACAGAAAAAATCCACGTGACGAAAAAACGAAGGGTAAAAAACTTCCTTCACCCGATTGAGGTTCGGACAGGATTTTTTGGGTATGAAACTAACCAGTGACGGCTGAAAGCTGTCATAGCTGTAGAACACACAGATACCTTCGTTTTGACTGGTTATGGCTCTCGTAACTTTAAACGAGCCAAGAATTATGGCCCTCCGAAGAATCGATATCCACAGGGTGCAACATCTACGGTGCAAGGTGCAACATCCGTCCAAAATGACGAAACAGTGCCATACGACCTTTAGAAATGAGTGCATGGATTTGAAACATTACAGTACCATGGTGCACCACTCTACAGCATTGGTAAATCATAGACCAGCCACTGGGATCCCGTTTTACAGAAAAAATCCACGTGACGAAAAAACGAAGGGTAAAAAACTTCCTTGACCCGATTGAGGTTCGGATAGGATTTTTTGGGTATGAAACTAACCAGTGACGGCTGAAAGCAGTCATATCTGTAGAACACACAGATACCTTCGTTTTGACTGGTTATGGCTCCCGTAACTTTAAACGAGCCAAGAGTTATGGCCCTCCGAAGAATCGATATCCATAGGGTGCAACATCTACGGTGCAAGGTGCAACATCCGTCCAAAATGATGAAACAGTGCCGTACGACCTTTAGAAATGAGTGCATGGATTTGAAACATTGCAGTACCATGGTGCACCACTCTCCAGCGATGGTAAATCATAGACCAGCCACGGGGATCCCGTTTTACAGAAAAAATCCACGTGACGAAAAAACGAAGGGTAAAAAACTTCCTTGACCCGATTGAGGTTCGGATAGGATTTTTTGGGTATGAAACTAACCAGTGACGGCTGAAAGCAGTCATATCTGTAGAACACACAGATACCTTCATTTTGACTGGTTATGGCTCCCGTAACTTTAAAGAGCCAAGAGTTATGGCCCTCCGAAGAATCGATATCCACAGGGTGCAACATCTACGGTGCAAGGTGCAACATCCGTCCAAAATGACGAAACAGTGCCATACGACCTTTAGAAATGAGTGCATGGATTTGAAACATTGCAGTACCATGGTGCACCACTCTCCAGCGTTGGTAAATCATAGACCAGCCACTGGGATCCCGTTTTACAGAAAAAATCCACGTGACGAAAAAACGAAGGGTAAAAAACTTCCATGACCCGATTGAGGTTCGGATAGGATTTTTGGGTATGAAACTAACCAGTGACGGCCGAAAGCCGTCATAGCTTTAGAACTCATAGATACCTTCGTTTTGACTGGTTATGGCTCCCGTAACTCTAAACGAGCCAAGAGTTATGGCCCTCCGAAGAATTGATATCCACAGGGTGCAACATCTACGGTGCAAGGTGCAACATCCGTCCAAAATGATGAAACAGCCGTACGACCTTTAGAAATGAGTGCATGGATTTGAAACATTGCAGTACCATGGTGCACCACTCTCCAGCGATGGTAAATCATAGACCAGCCACGGGGATTCCGTTATACAGAAAAAATCCACGTGACGAAAAAACGAAGGGTAAAAAACTTCCTTGACCCGATTGAGGTTCGGATAGGATTTTTGGGTACGAAACTAACCAGTGACGGCTGAAAGCTGTCATAGCTGTAGAACTCACAGATACCTTCGTTTTGGCTGGTTATGGCTCCCGTAACTCTAAACGAGCCAAGAGTTATGGGCCTCCGAAGAATCGATATCCACAGGGTGCAACATCTACGGTGCAAGGTGCAACATCCGTCCAAAATGACGAAACAGTGTCGTACGACCTTTAGAAATGAGTGCATGGATTTGAAACATTGCAGTACCAAGGTGCACCACTCTCCAGCGATGGTAAATCATAGACCAGCCACGGGGATCCCGTTTTACAGAAAAAATCCACGTGACGAAAAAACGAAGTGTAAAAAACTTCCATGACCCGATTGAGGTTCGGATAGGATTTTTGGGTTTGAAACCAACCAGTGATGGCTAAAAGCTGTCATAGCTGTAGAACTCACAGATACCTTCGTTTTGACTGGTTATGGCTCCCGTAACTCTAAACGAGCCAAGAGTTATGGCCCTCCGAAGAATCGATATCCACAGGGTGCAACATCTACGGTGCAAGGTGCAACATCCGTCCAAAATGACGAAACAGTGCCGTACGACCTTTAGAAATGAGTGCATGGATTAGAAACATTGCAGTACCATGGTGCATCACTCTTTAGCGATGGTAAATCATAGACCAGCCACGGGGATACCGCTTTACAGAAAAAATCCACGTGACGAAAAAACGAAGGGTAAAAAACTTCCTTGACCCGATTGAGGTTCGGATAGGATTTTTTGGGTATGAAACTAACCAGTGACGGCTGAAAGCGGTCATAGCTGTAGAACTCACAGATACCTTCGTTTTGACTGGTTATGGCTCACGTAACTCTAAACGAGCAAGGAGTTATGGCCCTCCGAAGAATCGATATCCATAGGGTGCAACATCTACGTTGCAAGGTGCAACATCCGTCCAAAATGACGAAACAGTGTCATACGACCTTTAGAAATGATTGCATGGATTTGAAACATTGCAGTACCATGGTGCACCACTCTCCAGCGATGGTAAATCATAGACCAGCCACGGGGATCCCGTTTTACAGAAAAAATCCACGTGACGAAAAGACGAAGGGTAAAAAACTTCCTTGACCCGATTGAGGTTCGGATAGGATTTTTTGGGTATGAAACTAACAAGTGATGGCTGAAATCTATCATAGCTGTAGAACTCACAGATACCTTCGTTTTGACTGGTTATGGCTCCCGTAACTCTAAACGAGCCAAGAGTTATGGCCCTCCGAAGAATCGATATCCACAGGGTGCAACATCTACGGTGCAAGGTGCAACATCCGTCCAAAATGACGAAACAGTGTCGTACGACCTTTAGAAATGAGTGCATGGATTTGAAACATTGCAGTACCATGGTGCACCACTCCCCAGCGATGGTAAATCATAGACCAGCCACGGGGACCCCGTTTTACAGAAAAAATCCACGTGACGAAGAAACGAAGGGTAAAAAACTTCCATGACCCGATTGAGGTTCGGATAGGATTTTTTGGGTATGAAACTAACCAGTGATGGCTGAAAGCTGTCATATCTGTAGAACTCACAGCTAACTTCGTTTTGACTGGTTATGGGTCCCGTAACTCTAAACGAGCCAAGAGTTATGCCCCTCCGAAGAATCGATATCCACAGGGTGCAACATCTACGGTGCAAGGTGCAACATCCGTCCAAAATGACGAAACTGTGCCGTACGACCTTTAGAAATGAGTGCGTGGATTTGAAACATTGCAGTACCATGGTGCACCACTCTATAGCGATGGTAAATCATAGACTAGCCATGGGTATCCCGTTTTACAGAAAAAATCCACGTGACGAAAAAACGAAGGGTAAAAAACTTCCATGACCCGATTGAGGTTCGGATAGGATTTTGGGTTTGAAACTAACCAGTGACGGCTGAAAGCTGTCATAACTGTAGAACTCACAGATACCTTCGTTTTGACTAGTTATGGCTCCCGTAACTCTAAACGAGCCAAGAGTTATGGCCCTCCGAAGAATCGATATCCACCGGGTGCAACATCTACGGTGCAAGGTGCAACATCCGTCCAAAATGACGAAACAGTGCCGTACGACCTTTAGAAATGAGTGCATGGATTTGAAACATTGCAGTACCATGGTGCACCACTCTCCAGCGATGGTAAATCATAGACCAGCCACGGGGATCCCGTTTTACAGAAAAAAATCCACGTGACGAAAAAACGAAGGGTAAAAAACTTCCATGACCCGATTGAGGTTCGGATAGGATTTTTGGGTATGAAACTAACCAGTGACGGATGAAAGCTGTCGTTGCTGTAGAACTCACAGATACCTTCGTTTTGACTGGTTATGGCTCCCATAACTCTAAACGAGCCTAGAGTTATGGCCCTCCGAAGAATCGATATCCACAGGGTGCAACATCTACGGTTCAAGGTGCAACATCCGTCCAAAATGACGAAACAGTGCCGTACGACCTTTAGAAATGAGTGCATAGATTTGAAACATTGCAGTACCATGGTGCACCACTCTCCAACGATGGTAAATCATAGACCAGCCACGGGGATCCCGTTTTACAGAAAAAATCCACGTGACGAAAAAACGAAGGGTAAAAAACTTCCATGACCGGATTGAGGTTCGGATAGGATTTTTGGGTACGAAACTAACCAGTGACGGCCGAAAGCTGTCATCGCTGTAGAACTCACAGATACTTTCATTTTGACTGGTTATGGCTCCCGTAACTCTAAACGAGCCAAGAGTTATGGCCCTCCGAAGAATCGATATCCACAGGGTGCAACATCTACGGTGCAAGTTGCAACATCCGTCCAAAATGACGAAACAGTGTCGTACGACCTTTAGAAATGAGTGCATGGATTTGAAACATTGCAGTACCATGGTGCACCACTCTCCAGCGATGGTAAATCATAGACCAGCCACGGGGATCCCGTTTTACAGAAAAAATCCACATGACGAAAAAACGAAGGGTAAAAAACATCCTTGACCCGATTGAGGTTCGGATAGGATTTTTTGGGTATGAAACTAACCAGTGACGGCTGAAAGCCATCATAGCTGTAGAACTCACAGATACCTTCGTTTTGACTGGTTATGGCTCCCGTAACTCTAAATGAGCCAAGAGTTATGGCCCTCCGAAGAATCGATATCCACAGGGTGCAACATCTACGGTGCAAGGTGCAACATCCGTCCAAAAAGACGAAACGGTGCCGTACGACCTTTAGAAATGAGTGCATGGATTTGAAACATTGCAGTACCATGGTGCACCACTCTCCAGCGATGGTAAATCATAGACCAGCCACGGGGATCCCGTTTTACAGAAAAAATCCACGTGACGAAAAAACGAAGGGTAAAAAACTTCCTTGACCCGATTGAGGTTAGGATAGGATTTTTTGGGTATGAAACTAACCAGTGACGGCTGAAAGCAGTCATATCTTTAGAACTCACAGATACCTTCGTTTTGACTTGTTATGGCTCCCGTAACTCTAAACGAGCCAAGAGTTATGGCCCTCCGAAGAATCGATATCCACAGGGTGTAACATCTACGGTGCAAGGTGCAACATCCGTCCAAAATGATGAAACAGTGCCGTACGACCTTTAGAAATGAGTGCATGGATTTGAAACATTGCAGTACCATGGTGCACCACTCTCCAGCGATGGTAAATCATAGACCAGCCACGGGGATTCCGTTTTACAGAAAAAATCCACGTGACGAAAAAACGAAGGGTAAAAAACTTCCTTCACCCGATTGAGGTTCGGACAGGATTTTTTGGGTATGAAACTAACCAGTGACGGCTGAAAGCTGTCATAGCTGTAGAACACACAGATACCTTCGTTTTGACTGGTTATGGCTCTCGTAACTTTAAACGAGCCAAGAATTATGGCCCTCCGAAGAATCGATATCCACAGGGTGCAACATCTACGGTGCAAGGTGCAACATCCGTCCAAAATGACGAAACAGTGCCATACGACCTTTAGAAATGAGTGCATGGATTTGAAACATTACAGTACCATGGTGCACCACTCTACAGCATTGGTAAATCATAGACCAGCCACTGGGATCCCGTTTTACAGAAAAAATCCACGTGACGAAAAAACGAAGGGTAAAAAACTTCCTTGACCCGATTGAGGTTCGGATAGGATTTTTTGGGTATGAAACTAACCAGTGACGGCTGAAAGCAGTCATATCTGTAGAACACACAGATACCTTCGTTTTGACTGGTTATGGCTCCCGTAACTTTAAACGAGCCAAGAGTTATGGCCCTCCGAAGAATCGATATCCATAGGGTGCAACATCTACGGTGCAAGGTGCAACATCCGTCCAAAATGATGAAACAGTGCCGTACGACCTTTAGAAATGAGTGCATGGATTTGAAACATTGCAGTACCATGGTGCACCACTCTCCAGCGATGGTAAATCATAGACCAGCCACGGGGATCCCGTTTTACAGAAAAAATCCACGTGACGAAAAAACGAAGGGTAAAAAACTTCCTTGACCCGATTGAGGTTCGGATAGGATTTTTTGGGTATGAAACTAACCAGTGACGGCTGAAAGCAGTCATATCTGTAGAACACACAGATACCTTCATTTTGACTGGTTATGGCTCCCGTAACTTTAAAGAGCCAAGAGTTATGGCCCTCCGAAGAATCGATATCCACAGGGTGCAACATCTACGGTGCAAGGTGCAACATCCGTCCAAAATGACGAAACAGTGCCATACGACCTTTAGAAATGAGTGCATGGATTTGAAACATTGCAGTACCATGGTGCACCACTCTCCAGCGTTGGTAAATCATAGACCAGCCACTGGGATCCCGTTTTACAGAAAAAATCCACGTGACGAAAAAACGAAGGGTAAAAAACTTCCATGACCCGATTGAGGTTCGGATAGGATTTTTGGGTATGAAACTAACCAGTGACGGCCGAAAGCCGTCATAGCTTTAGAACTCATAGATACCTTCGTTTTGACTGGTTATGGCTCCCGTAACTCTAAACGAGCCAAGAGTTATGGCCCTCCGAAGAATTGATATCCACAGGGTGCAACATCTACGGTGCAAGGTGCAACATCCGTCCAAAATGATGAAACAGCCGTACGACCTTTAGAAATGAGTGCATGGATTTGAAACATTGCAGTACCATGGTGCACCACTCTCCAGCGATGGTAAATCAAAGACCAGCCACGGGGATCCCGTTTTATAGAAAAAATCCACGTGACGAAAAAACGAAGGGTAAAAAACTTCCTTGACCCGATTGAGGTTCGGATAGGATTTTTGGGTTTGATACTAACCAGTGACGGCTGAAAGCCGTCATAGCTGTAGAACTAACAGATACCTTCATTTTGACTGGTTATGGCTCCCGAAACTCTAAACGAGCCAAGAGTTATGGCCCTCCGAAGAATCGATATCCACAGGGTGCAACATCTACGGTGCAAGGTGCAACATCCGTCCAAAATGACGAAAAAGTGTCGTACGACCTTTAGAAATGAGTGCATGGATTTGAAACATGGCAGTACCATGGTGCACCACTCTCCAGCGATGGTAAATCATAGACCAGCCACGGGGATCCCGTTCTACAGAAAAAATCCACGTGACGAAAAAATGAAGGGTAAAAAACTTCCGTGACCCGATTGAGGTTCGGATAGGATTTTTTGGGTATGAAACTAACCAGTGACGGATGAAAGCGGTCATAGCTGTAGAACTCAAAGATACCTTCGTTTTTGACTGGTTATGTCTCCCGTAACTCTAAACGAGCCAAGAGTTATGGCCCTCCGAAGAATCGATATCCACAGGGTGCAACATCTACGGTGCAAGGTGCAACATCCGTCCATAATGACGAAACAGTGCCGTACGACCTTTAGAAATGAGTGCATGGATTTGAAACATTGCAGTACCATGGTGCACCACTCTCCAGCGATGGTAAATCATAGACCAGCCACGGGGATCCCGTTTTACAGAAAAAATCCACGTGACGAAAAAACGAAGGGTAAAAAACTTCCATGACCCGATTGAGGTTCGGACAGGATTTTTTGGGTATGAAACTAACCAGTGACGGCTGAAAGCTGTCATAGCTGTAGAACTCACAGATACCTTCGTTTTGACTGGTTATGGCTCCCGTAACTTTAAACGAGCCAAGAGTTATGGCCCTCCGAAGAATCGATATCCACAGGGTGCAACATCTACGGTGCAAGGTGCAACATCCGTCCAAAATGACGAAACAGTGCCGTACGACCTTTAGAAATGAGTGCATGGATTTGAAACATTGCAGTACCATGGTGCACCACTCTCCAGCGATGGTAAATCATAGACCAGCCACGGGGATCCCGTTTTACAGAAAAAATCCACGTGACGAAAAAACGAAGGGTAAAAAACTTCCATGACCCAATTGAGGTTCGGATAGGATTTTTGGGTATGAAACTTACCAGTGACGGCCGAAAGCCGTCATAGCTTTAGAACTCATAGATACCTTCGTTTTGACTGGTTATGGCTCCCGTATCTCTAAACGAGCCAAGAGTTATGGCCCTCCGAAGAATCGATATCCACAGGGTGCAACATCTACGGTGCAAGGTGCAACATCCGTCCAAAATGATGAAACAGTGTCGTACGACCTTTAGAAATGAGTGCATGGATTTGAAACATTGCAGTACCATGGTGCACCACTCTCCAGCGATGGTGAATCATAGACTAGCCATGGGGATCCCGTTTTACAGAAAAAATCCACGTGACGAAAAACGAAGGTAAAAAAACTTCCTTGACCCGATTGAGGTTCGGATAGGATTTTTGGGTATGATACTAACCAGTGACGGCTGAAAGCCGTCATAGCTGTAGAACTCACAGATACCTTCATTTTGACTGGTTATGGCTCCCGTAACTCTAAACGAGCCAAGAGTTATGGCCCTTTGAAGAATCGATATCCATAGGGTGCAACATCTACGGTGCAAGGTGCAACATCCGTCCAAAATGACGAAAAAGTGCCGTACGACCTTTAGAAATGGGTGCATGGATTTGAAACATGGCAGTACCATGGTGCACCACTCTCCAGCGATGGTAAATCATAGACCAGCCACGGGGATCCCGTTTTACAGAAAAAATCCACGTGACGAAAAAACGAAGGGTAAAAAACTTCCTTGACCCGATTGAGGTTCGGATAGGATTTTTGGGTATGAAACTAACCAGTGACGGCTGAAAGCCGTCATAGCTGTAGAACTCACAGATACCTTCGTTTTGACTGGTTATGACTCCCGTAACTCTAAACGAGCCAAGAGTTATGGCACTCCGAAGAATCAATATCCACAGGGTGCAACATCTACGGTGCAAGGTGCAACATCCGTCCAAAATGACGAAACAGTGTCGTACGACCTTTAGAAATGAGTGCATGGATTTGAAACTTACCATGGTGCACCACTCTCCAGCGCTGGTAAATCATAGACCAGCCATGGGGATCCCGTTTTACAGAAAAAATCCACGTGACGAAAAAACGAAGGGTAAAAAACTTCCTTGACCCGATTGAGGTTCGGATAGGATTTTTAGGTTTGAAACTAACCAGTGATGGCTGAAAGCTGTCATAACTGTAGAACCCACAGATACCTTCGTTTTGACTGGTTATGGCTCCCGTAACTCTAAACGAGCCAAGAGTTATGGCCCTCCGAAGAATCGATATCCACAGGGTGCAACATCTACGGTGCAAGGTGCAACATCCGCCCAAAATGAAGAAACAGTGTCGTACGACCTTTAGAAATGAATGCATGGATTTGAAACATTGCAGTACCATGGTGCACCACTTTCCAGCGATGGTAAATCATAGACCAGCCACGGAGATCCCGTTTTACAGAAAAAATCCACGTGACGAAAAAACGAAGGGTAAAAAACATCCATGACCCGATTGAGGTTCGGATAGGATTTTTGGGTATGAAACTAACCAGTGATGGCTGAAAATTGTCATAGCTGTAGAACTCAAAGATACCTTCGTTTTGACTGGTTATGGCTCCAGTAACTCTAAACGAGCCAAGAGTTATGGCCCTCCGAAGAATCGATATCCACAGGGTGCAACATCTACGGTGCAAGGTGCAACATCCGTCCAAAATGACGAAACAGTGCCGTACGACCTTTAGAAATGAGTGCATGGATTTGAAACATTGCGGTACCATGGTGCACCACTCTCTAGCGATGGTAAATCATAGACCAGCCACGGGAATCCCATTTTACAGAAAAAATCTACGTGACGAAAAAACGAAGGGTAAAAAACTTCCATGACCCGATTGAGGTTCGGATAGGATTTTTGGGTATGAAACTAACCAGTGACGGCTGAAAGCTATCATAGCTGTAGAACTCACAGATACCTTTGTTTTGACTGGTTATGCCTCCCGTAACTCTAAACGAGCCTAGAGTTATGCCCTCCGAAGAATCGATATCCACAGGGTGCAACATCTACGGTGCAAGGTGCGACATCCGTCCAAAATGACGAAACAGTGCCGTACGACCTTTAGAAATGAGTGCATGGATTTGAAACATTGCAGTACCATGGTGCACCACTCTCCAGCGATGGTAAATCATAGACCAGCCACGGGGATCCCGTTTTACAGAAAAAATCCACATGACGAAAAAACGAAGGGTAAAAGACTTCCATGACCCGATTGAGGTTCGGATAGGATTTTTGGGTATGAAACTAACCAGTGACGGCTGAAAGCTGTCATAGCTGTAGAACTCACAGATACCTTTGTTTTGACTGGTTATGGCTCTCGTAACTATAAACGAGCCAAGAGCTATGGCCCTCCGAAGAATCGATATCCACGGGGTGCAACATCTACGGTGCAAGGTGCAACATCCGTCCAAAATGACGAAACAGTGCCGTACGACCTTTAGAAATGAGTGCATGGATTTGAAACATTGCAGTACCATGGTGCACCACTCTCCAGCGATGGTAAATCGTAGACCAGCCACGGGGATCCCGTTTTACAGAAAAAATCCACGTGACGAAAAAACGAAGAGTAAAAAACTTCCATGACCCGATTGAGTGAATCGTCAACTTCGAGTGATGACTTTCCCTAAGAACTTCATCTCTCAATCCATCTAAATCGGGAACAACTAGTGCTCCTTGCTTTCGAAGCCAACCCTCTTGATCGACTTCAAATCCTTTATCCTTTTCTGGATTCAATCCAGATTCCAAATCGCAGATAATCTTGACAAGCTTATCGTCTCGCTTTTGGCTCTCGCCAATTCTCTCCATAAGATTGGGTCTTATCGATAAGTTTGCCAACATCTCAGGTTCCAATTCACATCTAGGCCTGAAGTCAAACCCAGCCAAATACTCGAGACTCTTCCATTCCAAAAACATGGCTCCCAATCCTGCATGTCTTCGACTTAACGCATCTGCCACTGCGTTACATTTTCCCGGAGTATAGGCTATATGAAAATCATATGATGCTAAAAACTCTAGCCACCTTTGCTGCCGAAGATTCAAATCCTTTTGGGAGAACAGATACTTCAACGACTTATGATCCGTAAACAGCTCGAATCGAACTCCCAATAGATAATGTCTCCACATCTTCAGAACAAAAACAATCGCCGCTAACTCCAAATCATGAGTCGGGTAATTCCTTTCATGCGGCTTCAGTTGTCGACTTGCATACGCAACAACTTTATCCTTTTGCATTAGCACTGCTCCAAGTCCAGTACCACATGCATCGGTGTAAACCACCATCTCATCAATCCCACTCGGAATAGTCAAAACAGGAGCACTCGTCAGTCGCTCTTTCAGGATTACGAAAGCTTGCTCACACTTATCATCCCATCTGAACACTTGGTTCTTTTTCGTCAATCATGTTAACGGTGCAGCTATCTTGGAAAAGTCTTTGATAAACCGACTATAATATCCTGCTAATCCAAGAAAACTTCTCACATCAGATGCATTCTTAGGTCTAACCCAATCCTGAATTGCTGCCACCTTAGCGGGATCAACCGCTATTCCGTTTCCAGAAATAACATGGCCTAAGAACCTCACTTCACTCTTCCAGAAGTGACACTTCGAAAACTTAGCCTTCAACTGATGTTTCCGCAAGATTTCCAAAACAATACGCAAGTGCGTCTTGTGCTCCTCCTCAGTTCTGGAATAAATCAGAATATCATCCACGAACACAAGCACGAACTTATTCAACTGATCCCTGAACACTCTATTCATAAGATCCACAAAATGTGCTGGTGCGTTAGTCAATCCAAACGGCATTACCAGCCACTTATAAAAGGCAGATGGTGTCCTAAAAGCAGTCTTCGGCACACTATCCTTAGCCACTCTCAACTGGTGAAATCCCGTTGCCAAATCCATCTGAGAAAACACCTTAGCCTCGTGAAGCTGATCAAACAAGTCATCTATTCTTGGCAATGGATACTTGTTCTTCTTAGTCACCTTATTCAACTCACGATAATCCACACACAACCTCAACGATCCATCCGCTTTGGTTGCGAACACAACTGGTGCACCCCATTCGGACTTACTACGCCGAATGAATCCTTTCCGAAAAAGGTCATCAACCTGCACCTTCAACTCTTGTTGTCTCTAGGCGCCATCCGTCTAAGAGGCATCACAACAGGTCTGGCTCCCTCAACTAGATCGATACGAAACTCGATCTCCCTATGCAGCGGTAACCCTTTGACTTCGTCAAAGACGTCCTCAAATCCATTCACAACCGGCATCGATGACAGTCCATTCCGTGGAACAACCAGCGAATACATGAAGCCCATGAAGACGCCTTCTTCATGCTTACATCTTATCACAACCTTTCGCCCTTCCACATTCCCAACTGTCACCTCCAGTTTCTCACAATCAACCTTTGTCGCATACTTCCTAAGCCAGTCCATTCCCAATATAATTCCGAACCCCGCAAAGTTCAGAACAAAGCAATCACAAACAAAAGAGCAATCATGACTCGATACAACTAGACCACGGCATACCATACACAAACATGACGAACCCCCTACTGGATTAGGCACAACCAATGGTCTGTCAACAATTTTCGGTTCCAAACCCAACCGGCCTACTAGATCATCACAAACAAACGAATGTGATGCCCCAGTATCAAACAACACTCTAACTGGAACACCACATATGGAAAGAGTACCTTGAACCACCACACTCTTCCCTTTCTCTTCCGCAGTAGGAGCTTTCGAAGATGATGGAACAGCCCCTAAAGCATAAGCTTGCACGATCTGCTTATCTTTCCTCGGTTCTGGACAGTCCTTCTTGATATGTCCCAGCTTATCACAGTTGTAACACTTTCCCGGCACCTTGGGATTCCTATAATCTTTGGAGAGATGGCCCTTCTGCTGACAGTTGTAGCAAGTCACTTCGCCCTTCGGCTTCTTCTGGCCATCCTTAACCTTCTGTTGCTGCTGCTTCCTCTTCTTGTTTCCACCCTGCTGTGGCCTAGACCCTTCCTTGGTTACAGCAACAACAGATCCTTCCTTAGGAAACAAACTCTCATGCCTGAGAGCTTTCTCCACAAGCTTCTCAAACGGATCGTCCAAATGATCCACCAACTGTCTCCCAAGATAATAGTCCAAGCCTGTCACAAACTTCTCGTTCTTCTGGTAGGGAGATTCAATATACGACCGAGCATACTTGGACAAAGCTTCAAACTCAGAAACATACTCAAGAACTGGTCTCCCACCTCGCTTGAGCTCCACAAACTTCTTAAACAGAACAGATTTCTGAGCCGTAGAGATGAACTTAGCTTCAAATCTAACTTGGAATTGCTCCCAAGTAATCTCTTCCTCTGGAGTATCAATAGTGATAGAACCCCACCAATCGGCAGCTCTTCCCTGAAGCTGTCTCGATGCAAGCTTCCTCTTAGTTGCATCCTCGATTCCCAAGTCACCAAAAATCCTTCTACAAGCATCAATCCATCTCTGAACTTCTATGGTTGATTCTGTTCCCAATAAAACCTTTCCTCCAAGAGCAGTATAGTCCTTACACAACTTAGCAAAATCCACTGGTCTTGGAGCTTGAACTTGAACTCCAACATCTACTGACGGTTCTGAAGTTGGTATCCTTCTCATGATCGAAGTCATCATAGCTTCGAACATTGCAGCATAGTCAGTAGCTCCCCTAGCAGCACGGCTTTCCCTAGCAGCTTGTCTCTCACTTCGACTGTAACGACCCGTATTTTACGTGTCGATAAATCGTAGAATTTGCAGGTCGTTAGTGTTGTTGTGTTGTTTCTAGCTTGAGTCGTTTAGAAGTTAACCCGAGTGCAAGTGATGAGTCGTGACCGACTCATAGATAAGTCGTAGACGACTTAAGGGGATGGACCGAGTTAAGGGTTAGAATGGCATAGTAGTTGCCGACTTAAGAAGAGAGGCGAGATAGGGGTCAAGTGATGAGTCGTGACCGACTCATAGGGGACCGACTCATAGGCTTAGACGAGTCAAGGGGGGTGACCGACTTATAGAAGCAGCGACTTATAGGTTAAGTCGCGCACGAGTTACGACTCATAGGAGGGGCGGCTTATAGGTTTGGCCGAGATAAGGATGGACCGACCTAAGATAGTGACCGACTCATGGGTTAGCGGCTTAAGGGGCTAAGGCTTAGGTCGTGGGGTCTTGAGTCGGTAGGGGCTGGGGTCGGCAGGGTGTTGTCTCGTGAAGTTGTTGAGTCGTTAGTAGGATGAGTCGTGAGTCGGCATAGCAGTGTGTGTGTATGGTTGAGTCGTCGAACGACTTAGGACTTGGAGTGTTAGCGGCAGGAAGTGTTAGGTCTTTTACCTGGCGAGTCTTGAGTCGTGAGTCATTGGTACGAGTTAAGGTGAGTCATAGGTCGTTGGGTCGTGTCTGGGTTAAGTCGCGTGAGTGGCTTTGTGTTAGGTCGGCATGGCAATGAGTCGTGAACGACTCATGGTAAGTCGGCTGTGTTGAGTCGGCATGGGGATGAGTCGGGGGCGACTCAGGAGTTGGGTCGGCGACGACCTAAGGGCGACGACTCATGGTGGTTCCAGCCTATAAATAGAGGGGTTCGGCTCACTTTTTTGCACCGGTTTTTGAAGCGACGAAGTGCTGCCATTTTGAAGACTCGTCTACAACATTTCTTCATCTTCTTTTCTCCATTCCAATCTAGATCTAACATCCATCCAAGATCGAAGATCCAAGTGCCAAAGTTGAAGATCTTCATCCGTTCGAGCTAGATTTCATCGATTGAAGCGAGATTTTGCCGGATCAAACCTTGATCTCCGCTGTCCAGATCTGAAGCGTGTTGTATTTGAGGTGTTTGGGTGATTTGGTGAGTGGTAGTTATCTCTCACGTGGACCCAAAGGAGTATATTGGATTGGTGGCTTGTTTGAGTGTTAAAGTTAGAGATTTCATGCATTTTTCTTAGATCCAAGTCTAGATCCATTGTTTCCAAAGATGTTTGTTTATGCAAGTTTATTTAACAAGTATTAGAAACAAAACCCATGTTTTATATTTGATAGATCTATGCTAAAAACCTATGAATCATGCATGTTGGACTTTTGCTCATTTATTTACGAAATTTCCATTATAGTTGATATTGCTTATTAGATCTTGTTTGAATGCTTGAATGTTTGGATGTATGATTGGTTCGATTGTTTCAAGTTAGCTTGTAGTTGATTTGGAACAAGATGGTTGAAGGTGATTCAAAAGCTAAGTGGAAAGGCTCTTGAATGGTGAAAGCTGCCTGTAGCATATGAAGTGGATGTGGAAGCTCATATGGATGGATTCGAGGATATGGGATCTTGCCATGATGCGAGAAGGCTTATGTTGAGATGGGACGGGTCATGATGACGTTCCAAGATGAGAGACTTTGCCATGATGTGATGAGGCAAGACATATGTTGTGATGGGATGGGTCACGATGACGTTCCAAGCATGGGCTGCGACGACGTGCAAAGTTATGTTGATAACTCGGTGATGCGATCCGGGTTGGTGATAATGGTTAGCTTGAGAGGCGCTTGAGCTAGTATGGAAATAGTCGTCGAGGAGGATGACTAGGAGGCTGAGATCTTATCGTTGTTGAAGGTTCTAGCATGCTCAAAGCAAGAGTACGTTGGAACGGGCTGCGACGACGTTCCAGGCACGGGCTGCGACGACGTGCTAGTACTCTGGGTAGTTGCGAAAATTCCTAGGCACGGGCTGCGACGACGTGCGGAGTTATGGTTAGAACCGGGGTTACCATTAGCCCTTGACAGATGGTCATTCAACTAACGGTGAAATCAAGGCAAAGATAACAGTGGTAGCCAGAGTCATGGATGTTTGGTTGTATTATCATTCGGTCTCAAGAGCGGTGTTTTCTGGGTGCTTATCTGATCTTGGTTTAGGCCTTGGGGGTTTGTATTTGGAAAGCGTCGTCCTTGACTCGAGTGATTATTGCTGTACTTTAATTATCTGTTATGATATGCTTGCTTCTCCTTAGTATGTGTCTGGGGGCTATCACTGTAGAAAGAGGTGGAGTGGGATGGTTTGGTTCCTATTCCTTTTATCCCTTATGCTCTTTTGGTATGTTTGATAGCTAATTTACTGCTCACTAAGACTTTGTCTGACTCAAGGTTTTATGTTTCCTCTTATTACCTTGGGCTGTTCATCCATGTTGGGATGGGCAGACTAGGTAGCAGGTGGCAGGTGCTGTTCTTGGATCTCTACGTTGATGATGACGAAGACGAGCAGGAGGCTATGCATATTATTTCTTTTATGTACTGGGTATCCGCTGCTGTATGTTGATTGAGTGCCATGTAGTGAGGTCTTGATGTATGGATTTGTTGAGATGATTGTATAAAACTGCTATGTTGCTTATATGATGGTGTTATGTTCTATAGAGCTTCACAACATTATATTTCTCTATTGTATTTTATCCATGCGCTGTGAGTTGTACGATAGAGATTCTGCGATTTTATTTTACCCTGACTATCGTCCATGGCAGCCTGACACATTTTTAGCGCATTATTTCCTTGTTTTGGTGCGGGAGTCATGGGCGGTCGTCACATCGACTCATCCTTAATATCTACAAAAAGGAATGATTTAGAACACCTTGAGAAACAACTACATAAGGAGTTTAAATTCTTCTAAACTACTATATTATATATATAGTAATCATCCATCAAAATACAATTACGTCTCTCATACGTAGTTACGTCAGCGAGCGTTGGCTAAAATCGATTAACCAAAGCTCTGATACTAAATGTGACGACCGCCCATGACTCCCGCACTAAAACAAGAGAATGGTGCTCTGAAAGGCGTGCTAGGCAGCCATGGACGATAGTCAGGGTAAGATAAAACAGAAACTCTATCGTACAACTCACAGCGCATGGACAAAAAATACAATAGAGAAATATATGTATATAGTGAAGCTCATAACAGAATATCATCATGTAGACTTCATAAAGGTTTGATACAAGCATCTGAACAATCAATACATCAAGCCTCACTACATAACACTCAAAACATATACAAGTAGCGGAACATCCAGTACATATAGTAAGAAAACTAATATGCTAGCCTCCAGCTCATCTTCGTCATCAACTGCGTTGGTAGCCAAGAACAGCACCTGTCACCTGCTACCTAGTCTGCCCATCCCAACATGGATGAACATCCCAAGGTAATAAGAGTTGAACATAAGACCTTGAGTCAGACAACAGTCTTAGTGAGCAGAAAATTAACTATCAAACATACCAAAAGAGCATAAAGGATAAAAGGAATAGGAACTCAACCATTCCACTCCACCTCATTCTACAGTGATAGCCCCCAGAACCACTAAGCATAAACAAGCATAGCAAAGCAGACAATTTAAGTAAAGTAATTATCACTCGAGTCAAGGTCGATATTTTCCAAATACAAACCCCCAAGGCCTAAACCAAGATCAGATAAGCACCCAGAAAACACCGCTCTTGAGACCGAATGATGATACAACCAAACGTCCATGACTCTGGCTATTACTGTTATCATTGCCTCGATATCACCGTTAGTTGAATGACCGCCTGTCAAGGGCTAATGGTAACCCCGGTTCTAGATAAACTCTGCACGTCATCATGACCCGTGCCTAGGACTTACCTACTCTGCCCAGAGTACTCGACCACCTGCCTGTAGTCTTTTGGGTGTCCCGACCACCTTCCTGTAGTCGTTTGGGCGCCCCACGTACTCTTGCTTTGAGTTTACTAGAACCTTCAACAACGATGAGATCCAAGCCTCCTAGTCATCCTCCTCGACGACTATTCTCATACTAGCCTAAGCTACCTCTCGAGCAATCCATTATCAACCAACTCGAACCATCCCTCGAGTTATCAACGTGCTTGGAATGATCCCTGCCTGGATTATGCCAAGACTACATGACATCATACTTCGCTTCATCGCATCATAGCAAAGTCCCATCTCAACATCATGGTTTGCCTCATCGCATCATGGCAAAGTCCATCATCATCAAATCTATTCATATGAGCTTCCACATCCGCTTCATATGCCACAAGCAGCTCCCACCATTCAAAAGCCTTTCCAATTAGCTTTTGAATCATCTTCGATCAACTTGTCCAAATCAACTACTAACTAATTTGAAACAATCAAATCAATCATAAATCAATCATTAATCCAAGCAATCCAACATTCAACAAGATCTAATAAGCAATTACAACAATGATGACAATTTGGTAATTAAAGTGTCCAAATCTAACAAGTATGAATCATAGGCAAATGTCTCTATAACTTGATAAATGAACTTATACAAGTAATCATGTAGCAAAATAGGTGTCAAAACTTCATAGATGATAGATCTACATGCAGACTTTAGGAAAATGCAAGAAATCACTATCTTTAACGCATAAACAAGCCACCAATCCAATATACTCCCTTGGGTCTGTGTGAGAGATAACTACCACTCACCGAATCACCTAAACACCTCAAAATCAACTAACTTCAGATCTGGACACCGAAGAACAAAGCTTGATCCGGCAAAATCTCGCTTCAATCGATGAAATCTCACTTCAATGGATGAAGATCTTCAACTTTGGCTCTTGGATCTTTGATTTGATCTTCAATCTTGGATGGATAGAATCACTAGATTAGAGTGGAGAAAAGAAGTGAAGAAGTGTTGTAGTCGAGTTCTCAAAATGGCAGCAATTCGTCGCTTCAAAATCCGATGCCAAAAAGTGAGCCAAACCCTTCTATTTATAGGCTGAAATTCCCCTGAGTCGGCCGCCCCCATGAGTCGCCCACGACCTATCACATGAGTCCTCCACGACTCATCAGACCCTACGGCTTACGACTCATGCTTCATGCGACTCAACGGCTCACAGCACACGACTCAACACACACCACTTACGACCTAAGACACTGCCGCATCTCCTCCTAAGTCTTGAGTCGTATGGACGACTCAACGACTTAAGGCCTGACGACCTAACGACTCAAGCCCCTAACGACCCAAGCCTTCGAACGACTTATCACCTGTACGACCTAAAGACTTACACGACTTAGCTATACGCAGCCTAACGACATAGGCCCCCTTGCGACCTAACACCCAGCCTAAGTTCCAACGACTTACGAATCATACACGCCGACCAAACAACATAAGTCGTAAACCTTACAACTTAGGTTCAAAACGACTCAAACAATACTAATGACTTGATGGCAACTATTTTACGATATGTTGACACGTAACATACGGTTCGTTACACCAGTGACAGCTGAAAGCTGTCATAGCTATAGAACTCACAGATACCTTCGTTTTGACTGGTTATGGCTCCCGTAACTCTAAACGAGCCAAGAGTTATGGCCCTCCGAAGAATAGATATCCATAGGGTGCAACATCTACGGTGCAAGGTGCAACATCCGTCCAAAATGACGAAACAGTGTCGTACGACCTTTAGAAATGAGTGCATGGATTTGAAACGTTGCAGTACCATGGTGCACCACTCTCCAGCGATGGTAAATCATAGACCAACCACGGGGATCCCGTTTTACAGAAAAAATCCACGTGACGAAAAAACGAAGGGTAAAAAACTTCCTTGACCCGATTGAGGTTCGGATAGGATTTTTTGGGTTTGAAACTAACCAGTGACGGCTGAAAGCTATCATAGTTGTAGAACTCACAGATACCTTCGTTTTGACTGGTTATGGCTCCCGTAACTCTAAAAGAGCCAAGAGTTATGGCCCTCCGAAGAATCGATATCTACAGGGTGCAACATCTACGGTGCAAGGTGCAACATCCGTCCAAAGTGACGAATACGTGCCGTACGATCTTTAGAAATTGGTGCACGGATTTGAAACATTGCAGTACCATGGTGCCTCACTCTCCAGCGATGGTAAATCATTGACCAGCCACGGGGATCCTGTTTTTACAGAAAAAATCCACGTGACGAAAAAACGAAGGGTAAAAAACTTCCATGACCCGATTGAGGTTCGGATAGGATTTTTTGGGTATGAAACTAAGCAGTGACGGCTGAAAGCCGTCATAGCTGTAGAAATCACAGATACCTTCGTTTTGACTGGTTATGGCTCCCGTAACTCTGAACGAGCCAAGAGTTATGGCCCTCGGAAGAATCGATTTCCACATGGTTCAACATCTGCGGTGCAAGATGCAACATCCATCCAAAATGACGAAACAGTGATGTACGACCTTTAGAAATGGGTGCATGGATTTGAAACGATGCAGTACCATGGTGCACCACTCTCCAGTGATGGTAAATCATAGACCAGCCACGGGGATCCCGTTTTACAGAAAAAATCCACGTGACGAAAAAACGAAGGGTAAAAAACTTCCTTGACCCGATTGAGGTTCGGATAGGAATTTTTGGGTATGAAACTAAGCAGTGACGGCTGAAAGATGCCATAGCTGTAGAACTCAAAGATACCTTCGTTTTGACTGGTTATGGCTCCCGTAACTCTAACGAGCCAAGAGTTATGGCCCTCCGAAGAATCGATATCCACAGGGTGCAACATCTACGGTGCAAGGTGCAACATCCTGTCTAAAATGACGAAACAGTGCCGTACGACCTTTAGAAATGAGTGCATGGATTTGAAACATTGCAGTACCATGGTGCACCACTCTCCAGCGATGGTAAATCATAGACCAGCCACGGAATCCCGTTTTACAGAAAAAATCCACGTGATGAAAAAACGAAGGGTAAAAATCTTCCTTGACCCGATTGAGGTTCGGATAGGATTTTTTGGGTATGAAACTAACAAGTGACTGCTGAAAGCTTTCATTGCTGTAGAACTCACAGATACCTTCGTTTTGACTAGTTATGGATCCCGTAACTCTAAACGAGCCAAGAGTTATGGCCCTCTGAAGAATCGATATCCACAGGGTGCAACATCTACGGTGCAAGGTGCAACATCCGTCCAAAATGACGAAACAGTGCCGTACGACCTTTAAAAATGAGTGCATGGATTTGAAACATTGCAGTCCCATGGTGCACCACTCTCCAGCGATGGTAAATCATAGACCAGCCACGGGGATCCCGTTTTACCGAAAAATTCCACGTGACGAAAAAACGAAGGGTAAAAAACTTGCCCGATTGAGGTTCGCATAGGATTTTTTGGGTATGAAACTAACCAGTGACGGAAGAAAGCCGTCATAGCTGTAGAAATCACAGATTCCTTCGTTTTGACTGGTGATGACTCCCGCAACTCTAAACGAGCCAAGAGTTATGGCCCTCGGAAGAATCGATTTCCACAGGGTGCAACATCTACGGTGCAAGGTGCAACATCCGTCCAAAATGACGAAACAGTGTTGTACGACCTTTAGAAATGAGTGCATGGATTTGAAACAATGTAGTACCATGGTACACCACTCTCCAGCGATGATAAATCATTGACCAGCCATGGGGATCCCGTTTTTACAGAAAAAATCCACGTGGCGAAAAAACGAAGGGTAAAAAACTTCCATGACCCGATTGAGGTTCGGATAGGATTTTTTAGGTATGAAACTAACCAGTGACGGCTGAAAGCTATCATAGCTGTAGAACACACAGATACCTTCGTTTGACTGGTAATGGCTCCCGTAACTCTAAACGAGCCAAGAGTTATGGCCCTCCGAATAATCGATATCCACAGGGTGTAATATCTACGGTGCAAGGTGCAACATCCGTCCAAAATGACGAAACAGTGCCGTACGACCTTTAGAAATGAGTGCATGGATTTGAAACATTGCAGTACCATGGTGCACCACTCTCCAGCGATGGTAAATCATAGACCAGCCACGGGGATCCCGTTTTACAGAAAAAATCCACGTGACGAAAAAACGAAGGGTAAAAAACTTCCATGACCCGATTGAGGTTCGGATAGGATTTTTTGGGTATGAAACTAACCAGTGACGGCTAAAAGCCGTCATAGCTATAGAAATCACAGATACCTTCGTTTTGACTGGTTATGGCTCCCGTAACTCTGAACGAGCCAAGAGTTATGGCCCTCCGAAGAATCGATTTCCATATGGTGCAACATCTGCGGTGCAAGATGCAACATCCATCCAAAATGACGAAACAGTGTCGTACGACCTTTAGAAATGGGTGCATGGATTTGAAACGATGCAGTACCATGGTGCACCACTCTCAATGGATGGTAAATCATAGACCAGCCACGGGGATCCCGTTTTACAGAAAAAATCCACGTGACGAAAAAACGAAGGGTAAAAAACTTCCTTGACCCGATTGAGATTCGAATAGGAATTTTTGGGTATGAAACTAACCAGTGACGGCTAAAAGATGCCATGGCTGTAGAACTCAAAGATACCTTCGTTTTGACTGGTTATGGCTCCCGTAACTCTAACGAGCCAAGAGTTATGGCCCTCCGAAGAATCGACATCCACAGGGTGCAACATCTACGGTGCAAGGTGCAACATCCTGTCTAAAATGACGAAACAGTGCCGTACGACCTTTAGAAATGAGTGCATGGATTTGAAACATTGCAGTACCATGGTGCACCACTCTCCAGCGATGTTAAATCATAGACCAGCCACGGAATCCCGTTTTACAGAAAAAATCCACGTGATGAAAAAACGAAGGGTAAAAATCTTCCTTGACCCGATTGAGGTTCGGATAGGATTTTTTGGGTATGAAACTAACCAGTGACTACTGAAAGCTTTCATAGCTTTAGAACTCACAGATACCTTCGTTTTGACTAGTTATGGCTCCCGTAACTCTAAACGAGCCAAGAGTTATGGCCGTCTGAAGAATCGATATCCACAGGGTGCAACATTTACGGTGCAAGGTGCAACATCCGTCCAAAATGACGAAACAGTGCCGTACGACCTTTAGAAATGGGTGCATGGATTTGAAACATTGCAGTACCATGGTGCACCACTCTCCAGCGATGGTAAATCATAGACCAGCCACGGGGATCCCGTTTTACAGAAAAATTCCACGTGACGAAAAAACGAAGGGTAAAAAACTTCCTCGACCCGATTGAGGATCGCATAGGATTTTTTGGGTATGAAACTAACCAGTGATGGAAGAAAGCCGTCATAGCTTTAGAAATCACAGATTCCTTCGTTTTGACTGGTTGTGACTCCCGCAACTCTAAACGAGCCAAGAGTTATGGCCCTCGGAAGAATCGATTTCCACAGGGTGCAACATCTGCGGTGCAAGGTGCAACATCCGTCCAAAATGACGAAACAGTGTCGTACGACCTTTAGAAATGAGTGCATGGATTTGAAACAATGCAGTACCATGGTACACCACTCTCCAGCGATGATAAATCATTGACTAGCCATGGGGATCCCGTTTTTACAGAAAAAATCTACGTGACGAAAAAACGAAGGGTAAAAAACTTCCATGACCCGATTGAGGTTCGGATAGGATTTTTTAGGAATGAAACTAACCAGTGACGGCTGAAAGCTATCATAGCTGTAGAACACACAGATACCTTCGTTTGACTGGTAATGGCTCCCGTAACTCTAAACGAGCCAAGAGTTATGGCCCTCCGAATAATCGATATCCACAGGGTGCAACATCTACGGTGCAAGGTGCAACATTCGTCCAAAATGACGAAACAGTGCCGTACGACCTTTAGAAATGAGTGCATGGATTTGAAACATTGCAGTACCATGGTGCACCACTCTCCAGCGATGGTAAATCATAGACCAGCCACGGGGATCCCGTTTTACAGAAAAAATCCACGTGACGAAAAAACGAAGGGTAAAAAACTTCCATGACCCGATTGAGGTTCGGATAGGATTTTTTGGGTATG
This sequence comes from Allium cepa, assembly GCA_030765085.1. Lineage (NCBI taxonomy): Eukaryota > Viridiplantae > Streptophyta > Magnoliopsida > Asparagales > Amaryllidaceae > Allium > Allium cepa. The sequence continues at coordinate 25,056,598 of CM060943.1, read as the reverse complement.
AAACTAACCAGTGACGGCTGAAAGCTGTCATTGCTGTAGAACTCACAGATACCTTCGTTTTGACTGGTTATGGCTCCCGTAACTCTAAACGAGCCAAGATTATGGCCCTCGGAAGAATCGATTTCCACAGGGTGCAACATCTGCGGTGCAAGGTGCAACATCCGTCCAAAATGACGAAACAGTGTCGTACGACCTTTAGAAATGGGTGCATGGATTTGAAACGATGGAGTACCATGGTGCACCACTCTCCAGCGATGGTAAATCATAGACCAGCCACGGGGATCCCGTTTTACAGAAAAAATCCACGTGATGAAAAAACGAAGGGTAAAAAACTTCCTTGACCCGATTGAGGTTCGGATAGGAATTTTTGGGTATGAAACTAACCAGTGGCGGCTGAAAGCTGCCATAGCTGTAGAACTCAAAGATACCTTCGTTTTGACTGGTTATGGCTCCCGTAACTCTAACGAGCCAAGAGTTATGGCCCTCCGAAGAATCGATATCCACAGGGTGCAACATCTACGGTGCAAGGTGCAACATCCTGTCTAAAATGACGAAACAGTGCCGTACGACCTTTAGAAATGAGTGGATGGATTTGAAACATTGCAGTACCATGGTGCACCACTCTCAAGCGATGGTAAATCATAGGCCAGCCACGAGGATCCCGTTTTACAGAAAAAATCCAAGTGACGAAAAAACGAAGGGTAAAAAACTTCCTTGACCCGATTGAGGTTCGAATTTGATTTTTTTGGTATGAAACTAACCAGTGACGGCTGAAAGCTGTCATAGCTGTAGAACTCACAGATACCTTCGTTTTGACTAGTTATGGCTCCCGTAACTCTAACGAGCCAAGAGTTATGGCCCTTCGAAGAATCGATATCCACAGGGTGCAACATCTACGGTGCAAGGTGCAACATCCTGTCTAAAATGACGAAACAGTGCCATACGACCTTTAGAAATGAATGCATGGATTTGAAACGGTGTAGTACCTGTGTTCACCACTCTCCAGCGATGGTAAATCATTGACCAGCCACGGGGATCCCGTTTTTACAGAAAAAATCCACGTGACGAAAAAACGAAGGGTAAAAAACTTCCATGACCCTATTGTGGTTCGAAAAGGATTTTTTGGGTATGAAACTAAGCAGTGACGGCCGAAAGCCGTCATAGCTGTAGAAATCACAGATACCTTCATTTTGACTGGTTATGGCTCCCGTAACTCTAAACGATCCAAGAGTTATGGCCCTCGGAAGATTCGATTTCCACATGGTGCAACATCAGCGGTGCAAGGTGCAACATCCATCCAAAATGACGAAACAGTGTCGTACGACCTTTAGAAATGGGTGCATGGATTTGAAACGATGCAGTACCATGGTGCACCACTCTCCAGCGATGGTAAATCATAGACCAGCCACGGGGATCCCGTTTTACAGAAAAAATCCACGTGACGAAAAAACGAAGGGTAAAAAACTTCCATGACCCGATTGAGGCTCGGATAGGATTTTTTGGGTATGAAACTAACCAGTGACGGCTGAAAGCTATCATAGCTGTAGAACACACAGATACCTTCGTTTGACTGGTAATGGCTCCCGTAACTCTAAACGAGCCAAGAGTTATGGCCCTCCGAATAATCGATATCCACAGGGTACAACATCTACGGTGCTAGGTGCAACATCCGTCCAAAATGACGAAACAGTGCCGTACGACCTTTAGAAATGAGTGCATGGATTTGAAACATTGCAGTACCATGGTGCACCACTCTCCAGCGATGGTAAATCATAGACCAGCCACGGGGATCCCGTTTTACAGAAAAAATCCACGTGACGAAAAAACGAAGGGTAAAAAACTTCCATGACCCGATTGAGGTTCGGATAGGATTTTTTGGGTATGAAACTAACCAGTGACGGCTGAAAGCTGTCATTGCTGTAGAACTCACAGATACCTTCGTTTTGACTGGTTATGGCTCCCGTAACTCTAAACGAGCCAAGATTATGGCCCTCGGAAGAATCGATTTCCACAGGGTGCAACATCTGCGGTGCAAGGTGCAACATCCGTCCAAAATGACGAAACAGTGTCGTACGACCTTTAGAAATGGGTGCATGGATTTGAAACGATGGAGTACCATGGTGCACCACTCTCCAGCGATGGTAAATCATAGACCAGCCACGGGGATCCCGTTTTACAGAAAAAATCCACGTGATGAAAAAACGAAGGGTAAAAAACTTCCTTGACCCGATTGAGGTTCGGATAGGAATTTTTGGGTATGAAACTAACCAGTGGCGGCTGAAAGCTGCCATAGCTGTAGAACTCAAAGATACCTTCGTTTTGACTGGTTATGGCTCCCGTAACTCTAACGAGCCAAGAGTTATGGCCCTCCGAAGAATCGATATCCACAGGGTGCAACATCTACGGTGCAAGGTGCAACATCCTGTCTAAAATGACGAAACAGTGCCGTACGACCTTTAGAAATGAGTGGATGGATTTGAAACATTGCAGTACCATGGTGCACCACTCTCAAGCGATGGTAAATCATAGGCCAGCCACGAGGATCCCGTTTTACAGAAAAAATCCAAGTGACGAAAAAACGAAGGGTAAAAAACTTCCTTGACCCGATTGAGGTTCGAATTTGATTTTTTTGGTATGAAACTAACCAGTGACGGCTGAAAGCTGTCATAGCTGTAGAACTCACAGATACCTTCGTTTTGACTAGTTATGGCTCCCGTAACTCTAACGAGCCAAGAGTTATGGCCCTTCGAAGAATCGATATCCACAGGGTGCAACATCTACAGTGCAAGGTGCAACATCCTGTCTAAAATGACGAAACAGTGCCATACGACCTTTAGAAATGAATGCATGGATTTGAAACGGTGTAGTACCTGTGTTCACCACTCTCCAGCGATGGTAAATCATTGACCAGCCACGGGGATCCCGTTTTTACAGAAAAAATCCACGTGACGAAAAAACGAAGGGTAAAAAACTTCCATGACCCTATTGTGGTTCGAAAAGGATTTTTTGGGTATGAAACTAAGCAGTGACGGCCGAAAGCCGTCATAGCTGTAGAAATCACAGATACCTTCATTTTGACTGGTTATGGCTCCCGTAACTCTAAACGATCCAAGAGTTATGGCCCTCGGAAGATTCGATTTCCACATGGTGCAACATCAGCGGTGCAAGGTGCAACATCCATCCAAAATGACGAAACAGTGTCGTACGACCTTTAGAAATGGGTGCATGGATTTGAAACGATGCAGTACCATGGTGCACCACTCTCCAGCGATGGTAAATCATAGACCAGCCACGGGGATCCCGTTTTACAGAAAAAATCCACGTGACGAAAAAACGAAGGGTAAAAAACTTCCATGACCCGATTGAGGCTCGGATAGGATTTTTTGGGTATGAAACTAACCAGTGACGGCTGAAAGCTATCATAGCTGTAGAACACACAGATACCTTCGTTTGACTGGTAATGGCTCCCGTAACTCTAAACGAGCCAAGAGTTATGGCCCTCCGAATAATCGATATCCACAGGGTACAACATCTACGGTGCTAGGTGCAACATCCGTCCAAAATGACGAAACAGTGCCGTACGACCTTTAGAAATGAGTGCATGGATATGAAACATTGCAGTACCATGGTGCACCACTCTCCAGCGATGGTAAATCATAGCCCAGCCACGGGGATCCCGTTTTACAGAAAAAATCCACGTGACGAAAAAACGAAGGGTAAAAAACTTCCATGACCCGATTGAGGTTCGGATAGGATTTTTTGGGTATGATACTAACCAGTGACGGCTGAAAGCTGTCATTGTTGTAGAACTCACAGATACCTTCGTTTTGACTGGTTATGGCTCCCGTAACTCTAAACGAACCAAAATTATGGCCCTCGGAAGAATCGATTTCCACAGGGTGCAACATCTGCGGTGCAAGGTGCAACATCCGTCCAAAATGACGAAACAGTGTCGTACGACCTTTAGAAATGGGTGCATGGATTTGAAACGATGGAGTACCAAGGTGCACCACTCTCCAGCGATGGTAAATCATAGACCAGCCACGGGGATCTCGTTTTACAGAAAAAATCCACGTGACGAAAAAACGAAGGGTAAAAAACTTCCTTGACCCGATTGAGGTTCGGATTGGAATTTTTGGGTATGAAATTAACCAGTGATGGCTGAAAGCTGCCATAGCTGTAGAACTCAAAGATACCTTCGTTTTGACCGGTTATGGCTCCCGTAACTCTAACGAGCCAAGAGTTATGGCCCTCCGAAGAATCGATATCCACAGGGTGCAACATCTACGGTGCAAGGTGCAACATCCTGTCTAAAATGACGAAACAGTGCCGTACGACCATTAGAAATGAGTGCATGGATTTGAAACATTGCAGTACCATGGTGCACCACTCTCCAGCGATGGTAACTCATAGACCAGCCACGAGGATCCCGTTTTACAGAAAAAATCCACGTGACGAAAAAACGATGGGTAAAAAACTTCCTTGACCCGATTGAGGTTCGAATAGGATTTTTTGGGTATGAAACTAACCAGTGACGGCTGAAAGTTGTCATAGCTGTAGAACTCACAGATACCTTCGTTTTGACTAGTTATGGCTCCCGTAACTCTAACGAGCCAAGAGTTATGGCCCTCCGAATAATCGATATCCACAGGGTGCAACATCTACGGTGCAAGGTGCAACATTCGTCCAAAATGACGAAACAGTGCCGTACGACCTTTAGAAATGAGTGCATGGATTTGAAACATTGCAGTACCATGGTGCACCACTCTCCAGCGATGGTAAATCATAGACCAGCCACGGGGATCCCGTTTTACAGAAAAAATCCACGTGACGAAAAAACGAAGGGTAAAAAACTTCCATGACCCGATTGAGGTTCGGATAGGATTTTTTGGGTATGAAACTAACCAGTGACGGCTGAAAGCTGTCATTGCTGTAGAACTCACAGATACCTTCGTTTTGACTGGTTATGGCTCCCGTAACTCTAAACGAGCCAAGATTATGGCCCTCGGAAGAATCGATTTCCACAGGGTGCAACATCTGCGGTGCAAGGTGCAACATCCGTCCAAAATGACGAAACAGTGTCGTACGACCTTTAGAAATGGGTGCATGGATTTGAAACGATGGAGTACCATGGTGCACCACTCTCCAGCGATGGTAAATCATAGACCAGCCACGGGGATCCCGTTTTACAGAAAAAATCCACGTGATGAAAAAACGAAGGGTAAAAAACTTCCTTGACCCGATTGAGGTTCGGATAGGAATTTTTGGGTATGAAACTAACCAGTGGCGGCTGAAAGCTGCCATAGCTGTAGAACTCAAAGATACCTTCGTTTTGACTGGTTATGGCTCCCGTAACTCTAACGAGCCAAGAGTTATGGCCCTCCGAAGAATCGATATCCACAGGGTGCAACATCTACGGTGCAAGGTGCAACATCCTGTCTAAAATGACGAAACAGTGCCGTACGACCTTTAGAAATGAGTGGATGGATTTGAAACATTGCAGTACCATGGTGCACCACTCTCAAGCGATGGTAAATCATAGGCCAGCCACGAGGATCCCGTTTTACAGAAAAAATCCAAGTGACGAAAAAACGAAGGGTAAAAAACTTCCTTGACCCGATTGAGGTTCGAATTTGATTTTTTTGGTATGAAACTAACCAGTGACGGCTGAAAGCTGTCATAGCTGTAGAACTCACAGATACCTTCGTTTTGACTAGTTATGGCTCCCGTAACTCTAACGAGCCAAGAGTTATGGCCCTTCGAAGAATCGATATCCACAGGGTGCAACATCTACGGTGCAAGGTGCAACATCCTGTTTAAAATGACGAAACAGTGCCATACGACCTTTAGAAATGAATGCATGGATTTGAAACGGTGTAGTACCTGTGTTCACCACTCTCCAGCGATGGTAAATCATTGACCAGCCACGGGGATCCCGTTTTTACAGAAAAAATCCACGTGACGAAAAAACGAAGGGTAAAAAACTTCCATGACCCTATTGTGGTTCGAAAAGGATTTTTTGGGTATGAAACTAAGCAGTGACGGCCGAAAGCCGTCATAGCTGTAGAAATCACAGATACCTTCGTTTGACTGGTAATGGCTCCCGTAACTCTAAACGAGCCAAGAGTTATGGCCCTCCGAATAATCGATATCCACAGGGTGCAACATCTACGGTGCAAGGTGCAACATTCGTCCAAAATGACGAAACAGTGCCGTACGACCTTTAGAAATGAGTGCATGGATTTGAAACATTGCAGTACCATGGTGCACCACTCTCCAGCGATGGTAAATCATAGACCAGCCACGGGGATCCCGTTTTACAGAAAAAATCCACGTGACGAAAAAACGAAGGGTAAAAAACTTCCATGACCCGATTGAGGTTCGGATAGGATTTTTTGGGTATGAAACTAACCAGTGACGGCTGAAAGCTGTCATTGCTGTAGAACTCACAGATACCTTCGTTTTGACTGGTTATGGCTCCCGTAACTCTAAACGAGCCAAGATTATGGCCCTCGGAAGAATCGATTTCCACAGGGTGCAACATCTGCGGTGCAAGGTGCAACATCCGTCCAAAATGACGAAACAGTGTCGTACGACCTTTAGAAATGGGTGCATGGATTTGAAACGATGGAGTACCATGGTGCACCACTCTCCAGCGATGGTAAATCATAGACCAGCCACGGGGATCCCGTTTTACAGAAAAAATCCACGTGATGAAAAAACGAAGGGTAAAAAACTTCCTTGACCCGATTGAGGTTCGGATAGGAATTTTTGGGTATGAAACTAACCAGTGGCGGCTGAAAGCTGCCATAGCTGTAGAACTCAAAGATACCTTCGTTTTGACTGGTTATGGCTCCCGTAACTCTAACGAGCCAAGAGTTATGGCCCTCCGAAGAATCGATATCCACAGGGTGCAACATCTACGGTGCAAGGTGCAACATCCTGTCTAAAATGACGAAACAGTGCCGTACGACCTTTAGAAATGAGTGGATGGATTTGAAACATTGCAGTACCATGGTGCACCACTCTCAAGCGATGGTAAATCATAGGCCAGCCACGAGGATCCCGTTTTACAGAAAAAATCCAAGTGACGAAAAAACGAAGGGTAAAAAACTTCCTTGACCCGATTGAGGTTCGAATTTGATTTTTTTGGTATGAAACTAACCAGTGACGGCTGAAAGCTGTCATAGCTGTAGAACTCACAGATACCTTCGTTTTGACTAGTTATGGCTCCCGTAACTCTAACGAGCCAAGAGTTATGGCCCTTCGAAGAATCGATATCCACAGGGTGCAACATCTACGGTGCAAGGTGCAACATCCTGTCTAAAATGACGAAACAGTGCCATACGACCTTTAGAAATGAATGCATGGATTTGAAACGGTGTAGTACCTGTGTTCACCACTCTCCAGCGATGGTAAATCATTGACCAGCCACGGGGATCCCGTTTTTACAGAAAAAATCCACGTGACGAAAAAACGAAGGGTAAAAAACTTCCATGACCCTATTGTGGTTCGAAAAGGATTTTTTGGGTATGAAACTAAGCAGTGACGGCCGAAAGCCGTCATAGCTGTAGAAATCACAGATACCTTCATTTTGACTGGTTATGGCTCCCGTAACTCTAAACGATCCAAGAGTTATGGCCCTCGGAAGATTCGATTTCCACATGGTGCAACATCAGCGGTGCAAGGTGCAACATCCATCCAAAATGACGAAACAGTGTCGTACGACCTTTAGAAATGGGTGCATGGATTTGAAACGATGCAGTACCATGGTGCACCACTCTCCAGCGATGGTAAATCATAGACCAGCCACGGGGATCCCGTTTTACAGAAAAAATCCACGTGACGAAAAAACGAAGGGTAAAAAACTTCCATGACCCGATTGAGGCTCGGATAGGATTTTTTGGGTATGAAACTAACCAGTGACGGCTGAAAGCTATCATAGCTGTAGAACACACAGATACCTTCGTTTGACTGGTAATGGCTCCCGTAACTCTAAACGAGCCAAGAGTTATGGCCCTCCGAATAATCGATATCCACAGGGTACAACATCTACGGTGCTAGGTGCAACATCCGTCCAAAATGACGAAACAGTGCCGTACGACCTTTAGAAATGAGTGCATGGATATGAAACATTGCAGTACCATGGTGCACCACTCTCCAGCGATGGTAAATCATAGCCCAGCCACGGGGATCCCGTTTTACAGAAAAAATCCACGTGACGAAAAAACGAAGGGTAAAAAACTTCCATGACCCGATTGAGGTTCGGATAGGATTTTTTGGGTATGATACTAACCAGTGACGGCTGAAAGCTGTCATTGTTGTAGAACTCACAGATACCTTCGTTTTGACTGGTTATGGCTCCCGTAACTCTAAACGAACCAAAATTATGGCCCTCGGAAGAATCGATTTCCACAGGGTGCAACATCTGCGGTGCAAGGTGCAACATCCGTCCAAAATGACGAAACAGTGTCGTACGACCTTTAGAAATGGGTGCATGGATTTGAAACGATGGAGTACCAAGGTGCACCACTCTCCAGCGATGGTAAATCATAGACCAGCCACGGGGATCTCGTTTTACAGAAAAAATCCACGTGACGAAAAAACGAAGGGTAAAAAACTTCCTTGACCCGATTGAGGTTCGGATTGGAATTTTTGGGTATGAAATTAACCAGTGATGGCTGAAAGCTGCCATAGCTGTAGAACTCAAAGATACCTTCGTTTTGACCGGTTATGGCTCCCGTAACTCTAACGAGCCAAGAGTTATGGCCCTCCGAAGAATCGATATCCACAGGGTGCAACATCTACGGTGCAAGGTGCAACATCCTGTCTAAAATGACGAAACAGTGCCGTACGACCATTAGAAATGAGTGCATGGATTTGAAACATTGCAGTACCATGGTGCACCACTCTCCAGCGATGGTAACTCATAGACCAGCCACGAGGATCCCGTTTTACAGAAAAAATCCACGTGACGAAAAAACGATGGGTAAAAAACTTCCTTGACCCGATTGAGGTTCGAATAGGATTTTTTGGGTATGAAACTAACCAGTGACGGCTGAAAGTTGTCATAGCTGTAGAACTCACAGATACCTTCGTTTTGACTAGTTATGGCTCCCGTAACTCTAACGAGCCAAGAGTTATGGCCCTCCGAAGAATCGATATCCACAGGGTGCAACATCTACGGTGCAAGGTGCAACATCCTGTCTAAAATGACGAAACAGTGCCATACGACCTTTAGAAATGAGTGCATGGATTTGAAACGGTGCAGTACCAGTGTTCACCACACTCCAGCGATGGTAAATCATTGACCAGCCACGGGTATCCAGTTTTTACAGAAAAAATCCACGTGACGAAAAAACGAAGGGTAAAAAACTTCCATGACCCGATTGAGGTTCGGATAGGATTTTTTGGGTATGAAACTAAGCAGTGACGGCTGAAAGCCGTCATAGCTGTAGAAATCACAGATACCTTCGTTTTGACTGGTTATGGCTCTCGTAACTCTAAACGAGCCAAGAGTTATGGCCCTCGGAAGAATCGATTTCCACATGGTGCAACATCTGCGGTGCAAGGTGCAACATCCATCCAAAATGACGAAACAGTGTCGTACGACCTTTAGAAATGGGTGCATGGATTTGAAACGATGCATTACCATGGTGCACCACTCTCCAGCGATGGTAAATCATAGACCAGCCAGGGGGATCCCGTTTTACAGAAAAAATCCACGTGACGAAAAAACGAAGGGTAAAAAACTTCCTTGACCCGATTGAGGTTCGGATAGGAATTTTTGGGTATGAAACTAACCAGTGACGGCTGAAAGATGCCATATCTGTAGAACTCAAAGATACCTTCGTTTTGACTGGTTCTGGCACCCGTAACTCTAACGAGCCAAGAGTTATGGCCCTCCAAAGAATCGATATCCACAGGGTGCAACATCTACGGTGCAAGGTGCAACATCCTGTCTAAAAAGACGAAACAGTGCTGTACGACCTTTAGAAATGAGTGCATGGATTTGAAACATTGCAGTACCATGGTGCACCACTCTCCAGCGATGGTAAATCATAGACCAGTCACGAGGATCCCGTTTTACAGATAAAATCCACGTGACGAAAAAACGAAGGGTAAAAAACTTCCTTGACCCGATTGAGGTTCGGATAGGATTTTTTGGGTATGAAACTAACCAGTGACGGCTGAAAGCTTTCATAGCTGTAGAACTCACAGATACCTTCGTTTTGACTAGTTATGGCTCCTGTAATTCTAAACGAGTCAAGAGTTATGGCCCTCCGAAGAATCGATATCCACAGGGTGCAACATCTACGGTGTAAGGTGCAACATCCTGTCTAAAATGACGAAACAGTGCCGTACGATCTTTAGAAATTGGTGCATGGATTTGAAACGGTGCAGTACCATGGTGCACCACTCTCCAGCGATGGTAAATCATTGACCAGCCACGGGGATCCCGTTTTTACAGAAAAAATCCACGTGACGAAAAAACGAAGGGTAAAAAACTTCCATGACCCGATTGAGGTTCGGATAGGATTTTTTGGGCATGAAACTAAGCAGTGACGGCCGAAAGCCGTCAAAGCTGTAGAAATCACAAATACCTTCGTTTTGACTGGTTATGGCTCCCGTAACTCTAAACGAGCCAAGAGTTATGGCCCTCGGAAGAATCGATTTCCACATGGTGCAACATCTGCGGTGCAAGGTGCAACATCCATCCAAAATGACGAAACAGTGTCGTACGACCTTTAGAAATGGGTGCAAGGATTTGAAACGATGCAGTACCGTGGTGCAACACTCTCCAGCGATGGTAAATCATAGACCAGCCTCGGGATCCCGTTTTACAGAAAAAATCCACGTGACGAAAAAACGAAGGGTAAAAAACTCCCTTGACCCGATTGAGGTTCGGATAGGAATTTTTGGGTATGAAACTAACCAGTGACGGCTGAAAGCTGCCATAGCTGTAGAACTCACAGATAACTTCGTTTTGACTGGTTATGGCTCCCGTAACTCTAAACGAGCCAAGAGTTATGGCCCTCCGAAGAATCGATATCCACAGGGTGCAACATCTACGGTGCAAGGTGAAACATCCGTCCAAAATGACGAAACAGTTCCGTACGACCTTTAGAAATGAGTGCATGGATTTGAAACATTGCAGTACCATGGTGCACCACTCTCCAGCGATGGTAAATCATAGACCAGCCACGGGGATCCCGTTTTACAGAAAAAATCCAAGTGACGAAAAAAGGAATGGTAAAAAACTTCCTTGACCCGATTGAGGTTCGGATAGGATTTTTTGGGTATGAAACTAACCAGTGACGGAAGAAAGCTGTCATAGCTGTAGAACTCACAGATACCTTCATTTTGACTGGTTATGGCTCCCATAACTCTAAACGATCCAAGAGTTATGGCCCTCCGAATAATCGATATCCATAGGGTGCAACATCTACTGTGCAAGGTGCAACATCCGTCCAAAATGACGAAACCGTGCCGTACGACCTTTAGAAATGGGTGCATGGATTTGAAACGGTGCAGTACCAAGGGGCACCACTCTCCAGCGATGGTAAATCATTGACCAGCCACGGGGATCCCATTTTTACAAAAAAAATCCACGTGACGAAAAAACGAAGGGTAAAAAACTTCCATGACCCGATTGAGGTTCGGATAGGATTTTTTGGGAATGAAACTAACCAGTGACGGCTGAAAGCTTTCATAGCTGTAGAACTCACAGATACCTTCGTTTTGACTAGTTATGGCTCCCGTAACTCTAAACGAGCCAAGAGTTATGGCCCTCCGAAGAATCGATATCCACAGGGTGCAACATCTACGGTGCAAGGTGCAACATCCGTCCAAAATGACGAAACAGTGCCGTACGACCTTTAAAAATGAGTGCATGGATTTGAAACATTGCAGTACCATGGTGCACCACTCTCCAGTGATGGTAAATCATAGACCAGCCACGGGGATCCCGTTTTACAGAAAAATTCCACGTGACGAAAAAACGAAGGGTAAAAAACTTCCTCGACCCGATTGAGGTTCGCATAGGATTTTTTGGGTATGAAACTAACCAGTGACGGAAGAAAGTCGTCATAGCTGTAGAAATCACAGATTCCTTCGTTTTGACTGGTTATGACTCCCGTAACTCTAAACGAGCCAAGAGTTATGGCCCTCGGAAGAATCGATTTCCACAAGGTGCAACATCTGCGGTGTAAGGTGCAACATCCATCCAAAATGACGAAACAGTGTCGTACGACCTTTAGAAATGAGTGCATGGATTTGAAACAATGCAGTACCATGGTACACCACTCTCCAGCGATGATAAATCATTGACCAGCCATGGGGATCCTATTTTTACAAAAAAAATCCACGTGACGAAAAAACGAAGGGTAAAAAACTTCCATGACCCGATTGAGATTCGGATAGGATTTTTTGGGTATGAAACTAACCAGTGACGGCTGAGAGCGGTCATAGCTGTAAAACTCACAGATACCTTCGTTTTGACTGGTTATGGCTCCCGTAACTCTAAACGAGCCAAGAGTTATGGCCCTCCGAATAATCGATATCCACAGTGAGCAACATCTACGGTGCAAGGTGCAACATCCGTCCAAAATGACGAAACAGTGCCGTACGACCTTCAGAAATGAGTGCATGGATTTGAAACATTGCAGTACCATGGTGCACCACTCTCCAGCGATGGTAAATCATAGACCAGCCACGGGGATCCCGTTTTACAGAAAAATTCCACGTGACGAAAAAACGAAGGGTAAAAAACTTCCTCGACCCGATTGAGGTTCGCATAGGATTTTTTGGGTATGAAACTAACCAGTGACGGAAGAAAGTCGTCATAGCTGTAGAAATCACAGATTCCTTCGTTTTGACTGGTTATGACTCCCGTAACTCTAAACGAGCCAAGAGTTATGGCCCTCGGAAGAATCGATTTCCACAAGGTGCAACATCTGCGGTGTAAGGTGCAACATCCATCCAAAATGACGAAACAGTGTCGTACGACCTTTAGAAATGAGTGCATGGAATTGAAATAATGCAGTACCATGGTACACCACTCTCCAGCGATGATAAATCATTGACCAGCCATGGGGATCCTATTTTTACAAAAAAAATCCACGTGACGAAAAAACGAAGGGTAAAAAACTTCCATGACCCGATTGAGATTCGGATAGGATTTTTTGGGTATGAAACTAACCAGTGACGGGTGAAAGCGGTCATAGCTGTAAAACTCACAGATACCTTCGTTTTGACTGGTTATGGCTTCCGTAACTCTAAACGAGCCAAGAGTTATGGCCCTCCGAATAATCGATATCCACAGTGTGCAACATCTACGGTGCAAGGTGCAACATCCGTCCAAAATGACGAAACAGTGTCGTACGACCTTTAGAAATGAGTGCATGGATTTGAAACATTGCAGTACCATGGTGCACCACTCTCCAGCGATGGTAAATCATAGACCTGCCACGGGAATCCCGTTTTACAGAAAAAATCCACGTGACGAAAAAACGAAGGGTAAAAAACTTCCATGACCCGATTGAGGTTCGGATAGGATTTTTTGGGTATGAAACTAACCAGTGACGGCTGAAAGCTGTCATAGATGTAGAACTCATAGATACCTTCGTTTTGACTAGTTATGGCTGCCGTAACTCTAAACGAGCCAAGATTATGGCCCTCGGAAGAATCGATTTCCACATGGTGCAACATCTGCGGTGCAAGGTGCAACATCCGTCCAAAATGACGAAACAGTGTCGTACAACCTTTAGAAATGGGTGCATGGATTTGAAACGATGGAGTACCATGGTGCACCACTCTCCAGCGATGGTAAATCATAGACCAGCCACGGGGATCCCGTTTTACAAAAAAATCCACGTGACGAAAAAACGAAGGGTAAAAAACTTCCTTGACCCGATCGAGGTTCGGATAGAAATTTTTGGGTATGAAACTAACCAGTCACGGCTGAAAGCTGCCATAGCTGTAGAACTCAAAGATAACTTCATTTTGACTGGTTATGGCACCCGTAACTCTAACGAGCCAAGAGTTATGGCCCTCCGAAGAATCGATATCCACAGGGTGCAACATCTACGGTGCAAGGTGCAACATCCTGTCTAAAATGACGAAACAGTGCCGTACGACCTTTAGAAATTGGCGCATGGATTTGGAACATTGCAGTACCATGGTGCACCACTCTCCAGCGATGGTAAATCATAGACCAGCCACGAGGATCCCGTTTTACAGAAAAAATCCACGTGACGAAAAAACGAAGGGTAAAAAACTTCCTTGACCCGATTGAGGTTCGGATAGGATTTTTTGGGTATGAAACTAACCAGTGACGGCTGAAAGCTGTCATAGCCGTAGAACTCACAGATACCTTCGTTTTGACTAGTTATGGCTCCCATAACTCTAACGAGCCAAGAGTTATGGCCCTCCGAAGAATCGATATCCACAGGGTGCAACATCTACGGTGCAAGGTGCAACATCCTGTCTAAAATGACGAAACAGTGCCATACGACCTTTAGAAATGAGTGCATGGATTTGAAACAGTGCAGTACCAGTGTTCGCCACTCTCCAGCGATGGTAAATCATTGACCAGCCACGGGGATCCCGTTTTTGCAGAAAAAATCGACGTGACGAAAAAACGAAGGGTAAAAAACTTCCTTGACCCGATTGAGGTTCATATTTGATTTTTTGGGTATGACACTAACCAGTGACGGCTGAAAGCCGTCATAGCTGTAGAAATCACAGATACCTTCGTTTTGACTGGTTATGGCTCCCGTAACTCTAAACGAGCCAAGAGTTATGGCCCTCGGAAGAATCGATTTCCATATGGTGCAACATCTGCGGTGCAAGGTGCAACATCCATCCAAAATGACGAAACAGTGTCGTACGACCTTTAGAAATGGGTGCATGGATTTGAAACGATGCAGTACCGTGGTGCACCACTCTCCAGCGATGGTAAATCATGGCCAGCCACGGGGATCCCGTATTACAGAAAAAATCCACGTGACGAAAAAACGAAGGGTAAAAAACTTCCTTGACCCGATTGAGGTTCGGATAGGAATTTTTGGGTATGAAACTAACCAGTGACGGCTGAAAGCTGTCATAGGTGTAGAACTCATAGATACCTTCGTTTTGACTGGTTATGGCTGCCGTAACTCTAAACGAGCCAAGATTATGGCCCACGGAAGAATCGATTTCCACATGGTGCAACATCTGCGGTGCAAGGTGCAACATCCGTCCGAAATGACGAAACAGTATCATACGACCTTTAGAAATGGGTGCATGGATTTGAAACGATGGAGTACCATGGTGCACCACTCTCCAGCGATGATAAATCATAGACCAGCCACGGGGATCCCGTTTTACAGAAAAAATCCACGTGACGAAAAAACGAAGGGTAAAAAACTTCCTTGACCCGATCGAGGTTCGGATAGAAATTTTTGGGTATGAAACTAACCAGTCACGGCTGAAAGCTGCCATAGCTGTAGAACTCAAAGATACCTTCATTTTGACTGGTTATGGCACCCATAACTCTAACGAGCCAAGTGTTATGGCCCTCCAAAGAATCGATATCCACAGGGTGCAACATCTACGGTGCAAGGTGCAACATCCTGTCTAAAATGATGAAACAGTGCCGTACGACCTTTAGAAATTGGCGCATGGATTTGAAACATTGCAGTACCATGGTGCACCACTCTCCAGCGATGGTAAATCATAGACCAGCCACGAGGATCCCATTTTACAGAAAAAATCCACGTGATGAAAAAACGAAGGGTAAAAAACTTCCTTGACCCGATTGAGGTTCGGATAGGATTTTTTGGGTATGAAACTAACCAGTGACGGCTGAAAGCTGTCATAGCTGTAGAACTCACAGATACCTTCGTTTTGACTAGTTATGGCTCCCGTAACTCTAACGAGCCAAGAGTTATGGCCCTCCGAAGAATCGATATCCACAGGGTGCAACATCTACGGTGCAAGGTGCAACATCCTGTCTAAAATGACGAAACAGTGCCATACGACCTTTAGAAATGAGTGCATGGATTTGAAACAGTGCAGTACCAGTGTTCACCACTCTCCAGCGATGGTAAATCATTGACCAGCCACGGGGATCCCGTTTTTGCAGAAAAAATCGACGTGACGAAAAAACGAAGGGTAAAAAACTTCCTTGACCCGATTGAGGTACATATAGGATTTTTTGGGTATGACACTAACCAGTGACGGCTGAAAGCCGTCATAGCTGTAGAAATCACAGATACCTTCGTTTTGACTGGTTATGGCTCCCGTAACTCTAAACGAGCCAAGAGTTATGGCCCTCGGAAGAATCGATTTCCACATGGTGCAACATCTGCGGTGCAAGGTGCAACATCCATCCAAAATGACGAAACAGTGTCGTACGACCTTTAGAAATGGGTGCATGGATTTGAAACGACGCAGTACCGTGGTGCACCACTCTCCAGCGATGGTAAATCATAGGCCAGCCACGGGGATCCCGTTTTACAGAAAAAATCCACGTGACGAAAAAACAAAGGGTAAAAAACTTCCTTGACGCTATTGAGGTTCGGATAGGAATTTTTGGGTATGAAACTAACCAGTGACGGCTGAAAGCTGCCATAGCTGTAGAACTCAAAGATACCTTCGTTTTGACTGGTTATGGCTCCCGTAACTCTAACGAGCCAAGAGTTATGGCCCTCCGAAGAATCGATATCCACGGGGTGCAACATCTACGGTGCGAGGTGCAACATCCTGTCTAAAATGACGAAACAGTGCCGTACGACCTTTAGAAATGAGTGCATGGATTTGAACATTGCAGTACCATGGTGCACCACTCTCCAGCGATGGTAAATCATAGACCAGCCACGAGGATGCCGTTTTACAGAAAAAATCCACGTGACGAAAAAACGAAGGGTAAAAAACTTCCATGACCCGATTGAGGTTCGGATAGGATTTTTTGGGTATGAAACTAACCAGTGACGGCTGAAAGCTTTCGTAGCTGTAGAACTCACAGATACCTTCGTTTTGACTAGTTATGGCTCTCGTAACTCTAAACGAGCCAAGAGTTATGGCCCTCTGAAGAATCGATATCCACAGGGTGCAACATCTACGGTGCAAGGTGCAACATCCTGTCTAAAATGACGAAACAGTGCCGTACGTTCTTTAGAAATTGGTGCATGGATTTGAAACATTGCAGTACCATGGTGCCTCACTCTCCAGCGATGGTAAATCATTGACCAGCCACGGGGATTCCGTTTTTACAGAAAAAATCCACGTGACGAAAAAACGAAGGGTAAAAAACTTCCATGACCCGATTGAGGTTCGGATAGGATTTTTTGGGTATGAAACTAAGCAGTGATGGCTGAAAGCCGTCATAGCTGTAGAAATCACAGATACCTTCGTTTTGACTGGATATGGCTCCCTTAACTCTAAACGAGCCAAGAGTTATGGCCCTCGGAAGAATCGATTTCCACATGGTGCAACATCTGCGGTGCAAGGTGCAACATCCATCCAAAATGACGAAACAGTGTCGTACGACCTTTAGAAATGGGTGCATGGATTTGAAATGATGCAGTACCGTGGTGCACCACTCTCCAGCGATGGTAAATCATAGACCAGCCACGGGGATCCCGTTTTACAGAAAAAATCCACGTGACGAAAAAACGAAGGGTACAAAACTTCCTTGACCCGATTGAGGTTCTGATAGGAATTTTTGGGTATGAAACAAACCAGTGACGGCTGAAAGCTGCCACAGCTGTAGAACTCACAGATACCTTCGTTTTGACTGGTTATGGCTCCCGTAACTCTAAACGAGCCAAGAGTTATGGCCCTCCGAAGAATCGATATCCACAGGGTGCAACATCTACGGTGCAAGGTGCAACATCCGTCCAAAATGACGAAACAGTGCCGTACGACCTTTAGAAATGAGTGCATGGATTTGAAACATTGCAGTACCATGGTGCACCACTCTCCAGCGATGGTAAATCATAGACCAGCCACGGGGATCCCGTTTTACAGAAAAAATCCAAGTGACGAAAAAAACAAAGGGTAAAAAACTTCGTTGACCCGACTGAGGTTCGGATAGGATTTTTTGGGTATGAAACTAACCAGTGACGGAAGAAAGCTGTCATAGCTGTAGAACTCACAGATACCTTCGTTTTGACTGGTTATGGCTCCCGTAACTCTAAACGAGCCAAGAGTTATGGCCCTCCGAATAATCGATATCCACAGGTTCCAACATCTACGGTGCAAGGTGCAACATCCGTCCAAAATGACGAAACCGTGCCGTACGACCTTTAGAAATGGGTGCATGGATTTGAAATGGTGCAGTACCATGGTGCACCACTCTCCAGCGATGGTAAATCATTGACCAGCCACGGGGATCCCGTTTTTACAGAAAAAATCCACATGACGAAAAAACGAAGGGTAAAAAACTTTCATGACCCGATTGAGGTTCGGATATGATTTTTTGGGTATGAAACTAACCAGTGACGGCTGAAATCCATCATAGCTATAGAAATCACAGATACCTTCGTTTTGACTAGTTATGGCTCCCGTAACTCTAAACGAGCCAAGAGTTATGGCCCTCGGAAGAATCGATTTCCACAGGGTGCAACATCGGCGGTGCAAGGTGCAACATCCGTCCAAAATGACGAAACAGTGTCGTACGACCTTTAGAAATGGCTGCATGGATTTGAAACGATGCAGTACCATGGTGCACCACTCTCCAGCGATGGTAAATCATAGGCCAGCCACGGGGATCCCGTTTTACAGAAAAAATCCACGTGACGAAAAAACGAAGGGTAAAAAACTTCCTTGACCCGATTGAGGTTCGGATAGGAATTTTTGGGTATGAAACTAACCAGTGATGGCTGAAAGCTGCCATAGCTGTAGAACTCACAGATACCTTCGTTTTGACTAGTTATGGCTCTCGTAACTCTAAACGAGCCAAGAGTTATGGCCCACTGAAGAATCGATATCCACAGGGTGCAACATCTACGGTGCAAGGTGCAACATCCGTCCAAAATGACGAAACAGTGCCGTACGACCTTTAGAAATGAGTGCATGGATTTGAAACATTGCAGTACCATGGTGCACCACTCTCCAGCGATTTTAAATCATAGACCAGCCAAGGGGATCCCGTTTTACCGAAAAAATCCACGTGACGAAAAATCGAAGGGTAAAAAACTTCCTTGACCCGATTGAGGTTCGGATAGGATTTTTTGGGTATGAAACTAACCAGTGATGGCTGAAAGCTGTCATAGCTGTAGAACTCACAGATACCTGTTTTGACTGGTTATGGCTCCCGTAACTCTAAACGAGCCAAGAGTTATGGCCCTCCGAATAATCGATATCCACAGGGTGCAACATCTACGGTGCAAGGTGCAACATCCGTCCAAAATGACGAAACCGTGACGTACGACCTTTAGAAATGGGTGCATGGATTTGAAAGGGTGCAGTACCATGGTGCACCACTCTCCAGGGATGATAAACCATTGACCAGCCACGAGGATCCCGTTTTTACAGAAAAATCCACGTGACGAAAAAACGAAGGGTAAAAAACTTCCATGACCCGATTGAGGTTCGGATAGGATTTTTTACGTACGAAACTAACCAGTGACGGCTGAAAGCCCTCATAGCTATAGAAATCACAGATACCTTCGTTTTGACTAGTTATGGCTCCCGTAACTCTAAACGAGCCAAGAGTTATGGCCCTCGGAAGAATCGATTTCCACAGGGTGCAACATCTGCGGTGCAAGGTGCAACATCCGTCCAAGATGACGAAACAGTGTCGTACGACCTATAGAAATGGGTGCATGGATTTGAAACGATGCAGTACCATGGTGCACCACTCTCCAGCGATGGTAAATCATAGACCAGCCACGGGGATCCCGTTTTACAAAAAAAAATCCACGTGACGAAAAAACGAAGGGTAAAAAACTTCCTTGATCCGATTGAGGTTCGGATATGAATTTTTGGGTATGAAACTAACCAGTGACGGCAAAAAGCTGCCATAGCTATAGAACTCACAGATACCTTCGTTTGGACTGGTTATGTCTCCCGTAACTCTAAACGAGCTAAGAGTTATGGCCCTCCGAATAATCGATATCCATAGGGTGCAACATCTACGGTGCAAGGTGCAACATCCATCCAAAATGACGAAACCGTGCCGTACAACCTTTAGAAATGGGTGCATGGATTTGAAACGGTGCAGTACCATGGTGCACCACTCTCCAGCGATGGTAAATCATTGACCAGCCACGGGGATCCTGTTTTTACAGAAAAAATCCACGTGACGAAAAAACGAAGGGTAAAAAACTTTCATGACCCGATTGAGGTTCGGATAGGATTTTTTGGGTATGAAACTTACCAGTGACGGCTGAAAGCTGTCATAGCTGTAGAAATCACAAATACCTTCGTTTTGACATGTTATGGCTCCCGTAACTCTAAACGAGCCAAGAGTTATGGCCCCCCGAACAATCGATATCCATAGGGTGCAACATCTAGGGTGCAAGGTGCAACATCCGTCCAAAATGACAAAACAGTGCCGTACGACCTTTAGAAATGGTTGCACGGATTTGAAACGGTGCAGTACCATGGTGCACCACTCTCCAGCGATGGTAAATCATTGACCAGCCACGGGATCCCGTTTTACAGAAAAAATCCACGTGACGAAAAAACGAAGGGTAAAATACTTCCATGACCCGATTGAGGTTCAGATAGGATTTTTTGGGTATGAAACTAACCAGTGACGGCTGAAAGCGGTCATAGCTGTAGAACTCACAGACACCTTCGTTTTGACTAGTTGTGGCTCCCGTAACTCTAAACGAGCCAAGAGTTATGGCCCTCTGAAGAATCGATATCCACAGGGTGCAACATCTACGGTGCAAGGTGCAACATCCGTCCAAAATGGCAACATCCGTCCAAAAAGACGAAACAGTGCCGTACGACCATTAGAAATGAGTGCATGGATTTGAAACATTGCAGTACCATGGTGCACCACTCTCCAGCGATGGTAAATCATAGACCAGCCACGGGGATTCCGTTTTACAGAAAAAATCCACGTGACGAAAAAACGAAGGGTAAAAAACTTCCTTGACCCGATTCAGGTTCAGATAGGATTTTTTGGGTATGAAACTAACCAGTGACGACTGAAAGCTGTCATAGCTGTGGAACGCACAGATACCTTCGTTTTGACTGGTTATGGCTCCCGTAACTCTAAACGAGCCAAGAGTTATGGCCCTCCGAATAATCGATATCCATAGGGTGCAACATCTACGGTGCAAGGTGCAACATCCGTCCAAAATGACGAAACTGTGCCGTACGACCTTTAGAAATGGGTGCATGGATTTGAAACGGTGCAGTACCATGGTGCACTACTCTCCAGCAATGGTAAATCATTGACCAGCCACGGGGATCCCGTTTTTACAGAAAAATCCACGTGACGAAAAAACGAAGGGTAAAATACTTCCATGACCCGATTGAGGTTCGGATAGGATTTTTTGGGTATGAAACTAACCAGTGACGGCTGAAAGCTGTCATAGTTGTAGAACTCACAGATACCTTCGTTTTGACTGGTTATGGCTCCCGTAACACTAAACGAGCCAAGAGTTATGGCCCACCGAAGAATCGATATCCACATGGTGCAACATCTACGGTGCAAGGTGCAACATCCGTCCAAAATGACGAAACAGTGCCGTACGACCTTTAGAAATGAGTGCATGGATTTGACACGTTACAGTACCATGGTGCACAACTCTCCAGCGATGGTAAATCATAGACCTGCCACGGGGATCCCGTTTTACAGAAAAAATCCACGTGACGAAAAAACGAAGGGTAAAAAACTTCCGTGACCCGATTGAGGTTCGGATAGGATTTTTTGGGTATGAAACTAACCAGTGACGACTGAAAGCTTTCATAGCTGTAGAACGCACAGATACCTTCGTTTTGACTGGTTATGGCTCCCGTTACTCTAAACGAACCAAGAGTTATGGCCCTCCGAATAATCGATATCCATAGGGTGCAACATCTACGGTGCAAGGTGCAACATCCGTCCAAAATGACGAAACAGTGCCGTACGACCTTTAGAAATGAGTGCATGGATTTGAAACATTGCAGTACCATGGTGCACCACTCTCCAGCGATTTTAAATCATAGACCAGCCACGGGGATACCGTTTTATAGAAAAAATCCACGTGACGAAAAAACGAATGGTAAAAAACTTCCTTGACCCGATTGAGGTTCTGATAGGATTTTTGGGTATGAAACTAACCAGCGATGGCTGAAAACCTTCATAGCTATAGAAATCACAGATACCTTCGTTTTGACTGGTTATGGGTCCCCTAGCTCTAAACAAGCCAAGAGTTATGGCCCTCCGAATAATCGATATCCACAGGGTGCAACATCTACGGTGCAAGGTGCAACATCCGTCCAAAATGACGAAACCGTGCCGTACGACCTATAGAAATGGGTGCATGGATTTGAAACGGTGCAGTACCATGGTGCACCACTCTCCAGCGATGGTAAATCATAGACCAGCCACGGGGATCCCGTTTTAAAGGAAAAATCCACGTGACGAAAAAACGAAGGGTAAAAAACTTCCATGACCCGATTGATGTTCGGATAGGATTTTTTGGGTATGAAACTAACCAGTGACGGCTGAAAGTAGTCATAGCTGTAGAACACACAGATACCTTTGTTTTGACCGGTTATGGCTCCCATAACTATAAACGAGCCAAGAGTTATGGCCCTCGGAAGAATCGATTTCCACAGGGTGCAACATCTGCGGTGCAAGGTGCAACATCCGTCCAAAATGACGAAACAGTGTCGTACGACCTTTAGAAATGGGTGCATGGATTTGAAACGCTGCAGTACCATGGTGCACCACTCTCCAGCGATGGTCAATCACAGGCCAGCCACGGGGATCCCGTTTTACAGAAAAAATCCACGTGACGAAAAAACGAAGGGTAAAAAACTTCCTTGACCCGATTGAGGTTCAGATAGGATTTTTTGGGTATGAAACTAACCAGTGACGGCTTAAAGCTGCCATAGCTGTAGAACTCACAGATAACTTTGTTTTGACTGGTTATGGCTCCCGTAACTCTAAACGAGCCAAGAGTTGTGGCCCTCCGAAGAATCGATATCCACAAGGTGCAACATCTATGGTGCAAGGTGCAACATCCGTCCAAAATGACGAAACAGTGCCGTACGACCTTTAGAAATGAGTGCATGGATTTGAAACATTGCAGTACCATGGTGCACCACTCTCCAGCGATGGTAAATCATAGACCAGCCACGGGGATCCCGTTTTATAGAAAAAATCCACGTGACGAAAAAACGAAGGGTAAAAAAACTTCCTTGACCCGATTGAGGTTCGGATAGGATTTTTGGGTATGAAACTAACCAGTGACGGCTGAAAACCTTCATAGCTATAGAAATCACAGATACCTTCGTTTTGACTGGTTATGGGTCCCGTAGCTCTAAACAAGCCAAGAGTTATGGCCCTCCGAATAATCGATATCCATAGGGTGCAACATCTACGGTGCAAGGTGCAACATCCGTCCAAAATGACGAAACTGTGTCGTACGACCTTTAGGAATGGGTGCATGGATTTGAAACGGTGCAGTACCATGGTGCACCAATCTCCAGCGATGGTAAATCATTGACCAACCACGGGGATCCCGTTTTTATAGAAAATATCCACGTGACGAAAAAACGAAGTGTAAAAAACTTCCATGACCCGATTGAGGTTCGGATAGGTTTTTTGGGTATGAAACTAACCAGTGAAGGCTGAAAGCGGTCACAGCTGTAGAACTCACAGATACCTTCGTTTTGACTGGTTATGGCTCCCGTAACTCTAAACGAGCAAAGAGTTATGGCCCTCCGAAGAATCGATATCCACAGGGTGCAACATCTACAGTGCATGGTGCAACATCCGTCCAAAATGACGAAACAGTGCCGTACGACCTTTAGAAATGAGTGCATGGATTTGAAACATTGCAGTACCATGGTGCACCACTCTTCAGTGATGGTAAATCACAGACCAGCCACGGGGATTTCGTTTTACCGAAAAAATCCACGTGATGAAAAAACGAAGGGTAAAAAACTTCCTTGACCCGATCGAGGTTCGGAAAGGATTTTTTGGGTATGAAACTAACCAGTGACGGCTGAAAGCTGTCGTAGCTGTAGAACTCACAGATACCTTCGTTTTGACTGGTTATGGCTCCCGTAACACTAAAGGAGCCAAGAGTTATGGCCCTCCGAAGAATCGATATCCACAGGGTGCAACATTTACGGTGCAAGGTGCAACATCCACCCAAAATGACGAAACTGTGTCGTACGACATTTAGAAATGAGTGCATGGATTTGAAACATTGCAGTACCATGGTGCACTACTATCAAGCGATGGTAAATCATAGACCAGCCACGGGGATCCCGTTTTACAGAAAAAATACACGTGACGAAAAAACGAAGGGTAAAAAACTTCCTTGACCAGATTGAGGTTCGGATAGGATTTTTTGGGTATGAAACTAACCAGTGACGGCTGAAAGCGGTCACAGATGTAGAACTCACAAATACCTTCGTTTTGACTGGTTGTGGCTCCCGTAACTCTAAACGAGCCAAGAGTTATGGCCCTCCGAATAGTAGATATCTATAGGGTGCAACATCTACGGTGGAAGGTGCAACATCCGTCCAAAAAGACGAAACCGTGCCGTACGACCTTTATAATGGGTGCATGGATTTGAAATGGTGCAGTACCATGGTGCACCACTCTCCAGCGATGGTAAATCATTGACCAGCCATGGGGATCCCGTTTTACAGAAAAAATCCACGTGACGAAAAAACGAAGGGTAAAAAACTTCCATGACCCGATTGAGGTTCGGATAGGATTTTTTGGGTATGAAACTAACCAGTGACGGCTGAAAGCTGTCATAGCTGTAGAACTCACAGATACCTTCGTTTTGACTTGTTATGGCACCCGTAACTTTAAACGAGCCAAGAGTTATGGCCCTCCGAACAATCGATATCCATAGGGTGCAACATCTACGGTGCAAGGTGCAACATCCGTTCAAAATGACGAAACAGTGTCGTACGACCTTTAGAAATGGGTGCATAGATTTGAAACGGTGCAGTACCATGGTGCACCACTCTCCAGCGATGGTAAATCATAGACCAGCCACGGGGATCCCGTTTTACAGAAAAAATCCACGTGACGAAAAAACGAAGGGTAAAAAACTTCCTTGACCCGATTGAGGTTCGGATAGGAATTTTTGGGTATGAAACTAACCAGTGACGGCTTAAAGCTGCCATAGCTGTAGAACTCACAGATACCTTCGTTTTGACTGGTTATGGTTCCCGTAACTCTAAACGAGCCAAGAGTTATGGCCATCCGAAGAATCGATATCCACAGGGTGCAACATCTACGGTGCAAGGTGCAACATCCGTCCAAAATGACGAAACTGTGCCGTACGACCTTTAGAAATGAGTGCGTGGATTTGAAACATTGCAGTACCATGGTGCACCACTCTATAGCGATGGTAAATCATAGACCATCCACGGGGATCCCGTTTTATAGAAAAAATCCACGTGACGAAAAAACAAAGGGTAAAAAACTTCCTTGACCCGATTGAGGTTCGGATAGGATTTTTTGGGTATGAAACTAACCAGTGACGGCTGAAAGCCATCATAGCTGTAGAACTCACAGATACCTTCGTTTTGACTGGTTATGGATCCCGTAACTCTAAACGAGCCAAGAGTTATGGCCCTCGGAAGAATTGATTTCCACAGGGTGCAACATCTGCGGTGCAAGGTGCAACATCCGTCCAAAATGACGAAACAGTGTCGTACGACCTTTAGAAATGGGTGCATGGATTTGAAACGGTGCAGTACCATGGTGCACCACTCTCCAGCGATGGTAAATCATAGACCAGCCACGGGGATCCCGTTTTAAAGGAAAAATCCACGTGACGAAAAAACGAAGGGTAAAAAACTTCCATGACCCGATTGATGTTCAGATAGGATTTTTTGGGTATGAAACTAACCAGTGACGGCTGAAAGCAGTCATAGCTGTAGAACTCACAGATACCTTTGTTTTGACTGGTTATGGCTCCCGTAACTCTAAACGAGCCAAGAGTTATGGCCCTCGGAAGAATCGATTTCCACAGGGTGCAACATCTGCGGTGCAAGGTGCAACATCCGTCCAAAATGAAGAAACAGTGTCGTACGACCTTTAGAAATGGGTGCATGGATTTGAAACGCTGCAGTACCATGGTGCACTACTCTCCAGCGATGGTAAATCATAGGCCAGCCACGGGGATCCCGTTTTACAGAAAAAATCCACGTGACGAAAAAACGAAGGGTAAAAAACTTCCTTGACCCGATTGAGGTTCGGATAGGATTTTTTGGGTATGAAACTAACCAGTGACGGCTTAAAGCTGCCATAGCTATAGAACTCAAAGATACCTTCATTTTGACTGGTTATGGCTCCCGTAACTCTAAACGAGCCATGAGTTGTGGCCCTCCGAAGAATCGATATCCACAGGGTGCAACATCTATGGTGCAAGGTGCAACATCCGTCCAAAATGACGAAACAGTGTCGTACGACCTTTAGAAATGAGTGCATGGATTTGAAACATTGCAGTACCATGGTGCACCACTCTCCAGCGATGGTAAATCATAGACCAGCCACGGGGATCCCGTTTTATAGAAAAAATCCACGTGACGAAAAAACGAATGGTAAAAAACTTCCTTGACCCGATTGAGGTTCGGATAGGATTTTTGGGTATGAAACTAACCAGCGACGGCTAAAAACCTTCATAGCTATAGAAATCACAGATACCTTCGTTTTGACTGGTTATGGGTCCCGTAGCTCTAAACAAGCCAAGAGTTATGGCCCTCCGAATAATCGATATCCATAGGGTACAACATCTACGGTGCAAGTTGCAACATCCGTCCAAAATGACGAAACTGTGCCGTACGACCTTTAGAAATGGGTGCATGGATTTGAAACGGTGCAGTACCATGGTGCACCAATCTCCAGCGATGGTAAATCA
The DNA here is from genome assembly GCA_030765085.1 of Allium cepa. NCBI lineage: Eukaryota > Viridiplantae > Streptophyta > Magnoliopsida > Asparagales > Amaryllidaceae > Allium > Allium cepa. The sequence goes on along the minus strand of CM060943.1, from coordinate 25,029,551 downwards.
TTGACCAGCCACGGGGATCCTGTTTTTACAGAAAATATCCACGTGACGAAAAAACGAAGTGTAAAAAACTTCCATGACCCGATTGAGGTTCGGATAGGATTTTTTGGGTATGAAACTAACCAGTGAAGGCTGAAAGCGGTCACAGCTGTAGAACTCACAGATACCTTCGTTTTGATTGGTTATGGCTCCCGTAACTCTAAACGAGCAAAGAGTTATGGCCCTCCGAAGAATCGATATCCACAGGGTGCAACATCTACAGTGCAAGGTGCAACATCAGTCCAAAATGACGAAACAGTGCCGTACGACCTTTACAAATGAGTGCATGGATTTGAAACATTGCAGTACCATGGTGCACCACTCTTCAGTGATGGTAAATCACAGACCAGCCACGGGGATTTCGTTTTACCGAAAAAATCCACGTGACGAAAAAATGAAGGGTAAAAAACTTCCTTGACCCGATCGAGATTCGGATAGGATTTTTTGGGTATGAAACTAACCAGTGACGGCTGAAAGCTGTCGTAGCTGTAGAACTCGCAGATACCTTCGTATTGACTGGTTATGGCTCCCGTAACTCTAAAGGAGCCAAGAGTTATGGCCCTTCGAAGAATCGATATCCACAGGGTGCAACATTTACGGTGCAAGGTGCAACATCCGCCCAAAATGACGAAACTGTGTCGTACGACATTTAGAAATGAGTGCATGGATTTGAAACATTGCAGTACCATGGTGCACCACTCTCCAGCGATGGTAAATAATAGACCAGCTACGGGGATCCCGTTTTAAAGAAAAAATCCACGTGACGAAAAAACGAAGGGTAAAAAACTTCCTTGACCCGATTGAAGTTCGGATAGGAATTTTTGGGTATGAAACTAACCAGTGACGGCTTAAAGCTGCCATAGCTGTAGAACTCACAGATACCTTCGTTTTGACTGGTTATGGCTCCCGTAACTCTAAACGAGCCAAGAGTTATGGCCCTCCGAAGAATCGATATCCACAGGGTGCAACATCTACGGTGCATGGTGCAACATCCGTCCAAAATGACGAAACTGTGCCGTACGACCTTTAGATATGAGAGCGTGGATTTGAAACACTGCAGTACCATGGTGCACCACTCTATAGCGATGGTAAATCATAGACCATCCACGGGGATCCCGTTTTATAGAAAAAATCCACGTGACGAAAAAACAAAAGGTAAAAAACTTCCTTGACCCGATTGAGGTTCGGATAGTATTTTTTGGGTATGAAACTAACCAGTGATGGCTGAAAGCCATCATAGCTGTAGAACTCACAGATACCTTCGTTTTGACTGGTTATGGCTCCCGTAACTCAAAACGAGCCAAGAGTTATGGCCCTCCGAAGAATCGATATCCACTGGGTGCAACATCTACGGTGCAAGGTGCAACATCCGTCCAAAATGACGAAACAGTGCCGTACGACCTTTAGAAATGAGTGCATGGATTTGAAACGGTGCAGTACCATGGTGAACCACTCTCCAGCGATGGTAACTCATAGACCAGCCACGGGGATCCCGTTTTACATAAAAAACCCACGTGACGAAAAAACGAAGGGTAAAAAACTTCCATGACCCGATTGTGGTTCGGATAGGATTTTTTGGGTATGAAACAAACTAGTGACGGCTGAAAGCCATCATAGTTGTAGAACTCACAGATACCTTCGTTTTGACTGGTTATGGCTCCCGTAACTCTAAACGAGCCAAGAGTTATGGCCCTCCGAAGAATCGATTTCCACAGGGTGCAACATCTGCGGTGCAAGGTGCAACATCCGTCCAAAATGACGAAACAGTGCCGTATGACCTTTAGAAATGAGTGCATGGATTTGAAACATTGCAGTACCATGGTGCACCACTCTCCAGCGATGGTAACTCATAGACCAGCCAAGGGGATCCCGTTTTATAGAAAAAATCCACGTGACGAAAAAACAAAGGGTAAAAAACTTCCTTGACCCGATTGAGGTTCGGATAGGATTTTTTGGGTATGAAACTAACCAGTGACGGCTGAAAGCTGTCATAGATGTAGAACTCGCAGATACCTTCATTTTGACTGGTTATGGCTCCCGTAACTCTAAACGAGCCAAGAGTTATGGCCCTCCGAAGAATCGATTTCCACAGGGTGCAACATCTGCGGTGCAAGGTGCAACATCTGTCCAAAATGACGAAACAGTGCCGTACGACCTTTAGAAATGAGTTCATGGATTTGAAACATTGCAGTACCATGGTGCACCACTCTCCAGCGATGGTAAATCATAGACCAGCCATGGGGATCCCGTTTTATAGAAAAAATCCACGTGACGAAAAAACGAAGGGTAAAAAACTTACTTGACCAGATTGAGGTTCAGATAGGATTTTTTGGGTATGAAACTAACCAGTGATGGCTGAAAGCTGTCATAGCTGTTGAAATCACAGATACCTTCGTTTTGACTGGTTATGGCTCCCGTAACTCTAAACGAGCCAAGAGTTATGGCCCTCCGAAGAATCGATATCCACAGGGTGCAACATCTACGGTGCAAGGTGCAACATCCGTCCAAAATGACGAAACAGTGCCGTACGACCTTTAGAAATGAGTGCATGGATTTGAAACATTGCAGTACCATGGTGCACCACTCTCCAGCGACGGTAAATCATAGACCAGCCACGGGGATCCCGTTTTATAGAAAAAATCCACGTGACGAAAAAACGAAGGGTAAAAAACTTCCTTGACCCGATAGAGGTTCGTATAGGATTTTTTGGGTATGAAACTAACCAGTGACGGCTGAAAGCTGTCATAGCTGTAGAACTCATAGATACCTTCGTTTTGACTGGTTATGGCTCCCGTAACTCTATATGAGCCAAGAGTTATGGCGCTCCGAATAATCGATATCTACTGGGTGCAACATCTACGGTGCAAGGTGCAACATCCGTCCAAAATGACGAAACAGTGCCGTACGACCTTTAGAAATGGGTGTAAGGATTTGAAACGGTGCAGTACCATGGTGAACCACTCTCCAGCGATGGTAACTCATAGACCAGCCACGGGGATCCCGTTTTACAGAAAAAATCCACGTGACGAAAAAACGAAGGGTAAAAAACTTCCATGCCCGATTGAGGTTCGGATAGGATTTTTTGGGTATGAAACTAACCAGTGACGGCTGAAAGCTATCATAGTTGTAGAACTCACAGATACCTTCGTTTTGACTGGTTATGGCTCCCGTAACTCTAAACGAGCCAAGAGTTATGGCCCTCCGAAGAATCGATATCCAGAGGGTGCAACTTCTACGGTGCAAGGTGCAACATCCGTCCAAAATGACGAAACAGTGCCGTACGACCTTTAGAAATGAGTGAATGGAATTGAAACATTGCAGTACCATGGTGCACCACTCTCCAGCGATGGTAAATCATAGACCAGCCACGGGGATGCCGTTTTATAGAAAAAATCAACGTGACGAAAAAACGAAGGGTAAAAAACTTCCTTGACCCGATAGAGGTTCGGATAGGATTTTTTGGATATGAAACTAACCAGTCACGGCTGAAAGCTGTCATAGCTGTAGAACTCACAGATACTTTCTTTTTGACTGGTTATGGCTCCCGTAACTCTAAACGAGCCAAGAGTTATGGCGCTCCGAATAATCGATATCTACAGGGTGCAACATCTACGGTGCAAGGTGCAACATCCGTCCAAAATGACGAAACAGTGCCGTACGTCCTTTAGAAATGGGTGTATGGATTTGAAACGGTGCAGTACCATGGTGAAAAACTCTCCAGCGATGGTAACTCATTGACCAGCCACGGGGATCCCGTTTTACAGAAAAAATCCACGTGACGAAAAAACGAAGGGTAAAAAACTTCCATGCCCGATTGAGGTTCGGATAGGATTTTTTGGGTATGAAACTAACCAATGACGGCTGAAAGCCATCATAGCTGTAGAACTCACAAATACTTTCGTTTTGACTGGTTATGGCTCCCGTAACTCTAAACGAGCCAAGAGTTATGGCCCTCCGAAGAATCGATTTCCACAGGGTGCAACATCTGCGGTGCAAGGTGCAACATCCGTCCAAAATGACGAAACAGTGCCGTACGACCTTTAGAAATGTGTGCATGGATTTGAAACATTGCAGTACCATGGTGCACCACTCTCCAGCGATGGTAAATCATAGACCAGCCACGGGGATCCCGTTTTACAGAAAAAATCCACGTGACGAAAAAACGAAGGGTAAAAAACTTACTTGACCCGATTGAGGTTCAGATAGGATTTTTTGGGTATGAAACTAACCAGTGACGGCTGAAAGCGGTCATAGCTGTAGAACTCACAGACACCTTCGTTTTGACTTGTCCGGGCTCCCATAACTCTAAACGAGCCAAGAGTTATGGCCCTCCGAAGAATCGATATCCACAGGGTGCAACATCTGCGGTGCAAGGTGCAACATCCGTCCAAAATGACGAAACAGTGCCATACGACCTTTAGAAATGAGTGCATGGATTTGAAACGGTGCAGTACCATGGTGCACCACTCTCCAGCGATGGTAAATCATTGACCAGCCACGGGGATCCCGTTTTAAAGAAAAAATCCACGTGACGAAAACACGAAGGGTAAAAAACTTCCATGACCCGATTGAGGTTCGGATAGGATTTTTTGGGTATGAAACTAACCAGTGACGGCCGAAAGCCGTCATAGCTGTAGAACTCACAGATACCTTCGTTTCGACAGGTTATGGGTCCCGTAACTCTAAACGAGCCAAGAGTTATGGCCCTCCGAATAATCGATATCCACTGGGTGCAACATCTACGGTGCAAGGTGCAACAACCGTCCAAAATGACGAAACAGTGCCGTACGACCTTTAGAAGTGGGTGCATGGATTTGAAACGGTGCAGTACCATGGTGCACCACTCTCCAGTGATGGTAACTCATAGACCAGCCACGGGGATCTCGTTTTACAGAAAAAATCCACGTGACGAAAAAACGAAGGGTAAAAAACTTCCATGACCCGATTGAGGTTCAGATAGGATTTTTTGGGTATGAAACTAACCAGTGACGGCTGAAAGCTGTCATAGCTGTAGAACTCACAGATACCTTTGTTTTGACTGGTTATGGCTCCCGTAACTCTAAACGAGCCAAGAGTTATGGCCCTCTGAAGAATCGATTTCCACAGGGTGCAACATCTGCGGTGCAAGGTGCAACATCCGTCCAAAATGACGAAACAGTGCCGTACGACCTTTAGAAATGGGTGCATGGATTTGAAACGGTGCAGTACCATGGTGAACCACTCTCCAGCGATGGTAAATCATAGACCAGCCACGGGGATCCCGTTTTACATAAAAAATCCACGTGACGAAAAACGAAGGGTAAAAAACTTCCATGACCCGATTGAGGTTCGGATAGGATTTTTTGGGTATGAAACTAACCAGTGACGGCTGAAAGCCATCATAGCTGTAGAACTCACAGAAACCTTCGTTTTGACTGGTTATGGCTTTCGTAACTCTAAACGAGCCAAGAGTTATGGCCCTCCGAAGAATCGATTTCCACAGGGTGCAACATCTACGGTGCAAGGTGCAACATCCGTCCAAAATGACGAAACAGTGCCGTATGACCTTTAGAAATGAGTGCATGGATTTGAAACATTGCAGTACCATGGTGCACCACTCTCCAGCGATGGTAAATCATAGACCAGCCACGGGGATCCCGTTTTATAGAAAAAATCCACATGACGAAAAAACGAAGGGTAAAAAACTTCCTTGACCCGATTGAGGTTCGGATAGGATTTTTTGGGTATGAAACTAACCAGTGACGGCTGAAAGCCGTCATAGCTGTAGAACTCACAGATACCTTCGTTTTGACTGGTTATGGCTCCCGTAACTCTAAACGAGCCAAGAGTTATGGCCCTCCGAAGAATCGATTTCCACAGGGTGCAACATCTGCGGTGCAAGGTGCAACATCCGTCCAAAATGACGAAACAGTGCCGTACGACCTTTAGAAATGAGTGCATGGACTTGAAACATTGCAGTACCATGGTGCACCACTCTCCAGCGATGGTAAATCATAGACCAGCCATGGGGATCCCGTTTAATAGAAAAAATCCACGTGACGAAAAAACGAAGGGTAAAAAACTTACTTGACCCGATTGAGGTTCAGATAGGATTTTTTGGGTATGAAACTAACCAGTGACGGCTGAAAGCTGTCACAGCTGTTGAACTCACAGATTCCTTCGTTTTGACTAGTTATGGCTCCCGTAACTCTAAACGAGCCAAGAGTTATGGCCCTCCGAAGAATCGATATCCATAGGGTGCAACATCTACAGTGCAAGGTGCAACATCCGTCCAAAATGACGAAACAGTGCCGTACGACCTTTAGAAATGAGTGCAAGGATTTGAAACATTGCAGTACCATGGTGCACCACTCTCCAGCGACGGTAAATCATAGACCAGCCACGGGGATCCCGTTTTATAGAAAAAATCCACGTGACGAAAAAACGAAGGGTAAAAAACTTCCTTGACCCGATAGAGCTTCGGATAGGATTTTTTGGGTATGAAACTAACCAGTGACGGCTGAAAGCGGTCATAGCTGTAGAACTCATAGATACCTACGTTTTGACAGGTTATGGCTCCCGTAACTCTACACGAGCCAAGAGTTATGGTGCTCCGAATAATCGATATCTACTGGGTGCAACATCTACGGTGCAAGGTGCAACATCCGTCCAAAATGACGAAACATTGCCGTACGACCTTTAGAAATGGGTGTATGGATTTGAAACGGTGCAGTACCATGGTGAACCACTCTCCAGCGATGGTAACTCATAGACCAGCCACGGGGATCCCGTTTTACAGAAAAAATCCACGTGACGAAAAAACGAAGGGTAAAAAACTTCCATGCCCGATTGAGGTTCGGATAGGATTTTTTGGGTATGAAACTAACCAGTGACGGATGAAAGCTATCATAGTTGTAGAACTCACAGATACCTTCGTTTTGACTGGTTATGGCTCCCGTAACTCTAAACGAGCCAAGAGTTATGGCCCTCCGAAGAATCAATTTCCACAGGGTGCAACATCTGCGGTGCAAGGTGCAACATCCGTCCAAAATGACGAAACAGTGCCGTACGACCTTTAGAAATGTGTTCATGGATTTGAAACATTGCAGTACCATGGTGCACCACTCTCCAGCGATGGTAAATCATAGACCAGCCACGGGGATCCCGTTTTACAGAAAAAATCCACGTGACGAAAAAACGAAGGGTAAAAAACTTACTTGACCCGATTGAGGTTCAGATAGGATTTTTTGGGTATGAAACTAACCAGTGACGGCTGAAAGCGGTCATAGCTGTAGAACTCAAAGATAGCTTCGTTTTGACTGGTCATGGCTCCCGTAACTCTAAACGAGCCAAGAGTTATGGCCCTCCGAAGAATCGATATCCATAGGGTGCAACTTCTACGGTGCAATGTGCAACATCCGTCCAAAATGACGAAACAGTGCCGTACGACCTTTAGAAATGAGTGCAAGGATTTGAAACATTGCAGTACCATGGTGCACCACTCTCCAGCGACGGTAAATCATAGACCAGCCACGGGGATCCCGTTTTATAGAAAAAATCCACGTGACGAAAAAACGAAGGGTAAAAAACTTCCTTGACCCGATAGAGCTTCGGATAGGATTTTTTGGGTATGAAACTAACCAGTGACGGCTGAAAGCGGTCATAGCTGTAGAACTCATAGATACCTACGTTTTGACAGGTTATGGCTCCCGTAACTCTACACGAGCCAAGAGTTATGGTGCTCCGAATAATCGATATCTACTGGGTGCAACATCTACGGTGCAAGGTGCAACATCCGTCCAAAATGACGAAACATTGCCGTACGACCTTTAGAAATGGGTGTATGGATTTGAAACGGTGCAGTACCATGGTGAACCACTCTCCAGCGATGGTAACTCATAGACCAGCCACGGGGATCCCGTTTTACAGAAAAAATCCACGTGACGAAAAAACGAAGGGTAAAAAACTTCCATGCCCGATTGAGGTTCGGATAGGATTTTTTGGGTATGAAACTAACCAGTGACGGATGAAAGCTATCATAGTTGTAGAACTCACAGATACCTTCGTTTTGACTGGTTATGGCTCCCGTAACTCTAAACGAGCCAAGAGTTATGGCCCTCCGAAGAATCAATTTCCACAGGGTGCAACATCTGCGGTGCAAGGTGCAACATCCGTCCAAAATGACGAAACAGTGCCGTACGACCTTTAGAAATGTGTTCATGGATTTGAAACATTGCAGTACCATGGTGCACCACTCTCCAGCGATGGTAAATCATAGACCAGCCACGGGGATCCCGTTTTACAGAAAAAATCCATGTGACGAAAAAACGAAGGGTAAAAAACTTACTTGACCCGATTGAGGTTCAGATAGGATTTTTTGGGTATGAAACTAACCAGTGACGGCTGAAAGCGGTCATAGCTGTAGAACTCAAAGATAGCTTCGTTTTGACTGGTCATGGCTCCCATAACTCTAAACGAGCCAAGAGTTATGGCCCTCCGAAGAATCGATATCCATAGGGTGCAACTTCTACGGTGCAATGTGCAACATCCGTCCAAAATGACGAAACAGTGCCGTACGACCTTTAGAAATGAGTGCATGGAATTGAAACATTGCAGTACCATGGTGCACCACTCTCAAGCGATGGTAAATCATAGACCAGCCACGGGGATCCCGTTTTATAGAAAAAATCCACGTGACGAAAAAACGAAGGGTAAAAAACTTCCTTGACCCGATAGAGGTTCGGATAGGATTTTTTGGATATGAAACTAACCAGTGACGGCTGAAAGCTGTCACAGCTGTAGAACTCACAGATACTTTCGTTTTGACTGGTTATGGCTCCCGTAACTCTAAACGAGCCAAGAGTTATGGCGCTCCGAATAATCGATATCTACAGGGTGCAACATCTACGGTGCAAGGTGCAACATCCATCCAAAATGACGAAACAGTGCCGTACGACCTTTAGAAATGGGTGTATGGATTTGAAACGGTGCAGTACTATGGTGAACCACTCTCCAGCGATGGTAACTCATTGACCAGCCACCGGGATCCCGTTTTACAGAAAAAATCCCCGTGACGAAAAAACGAAGGGTAAAAAACTTCCATCCCCGATTGAGGTTCGGATAGGATTTTTTGGGTATGAATCTAACCAGTGACGGCTGAAAGCCATCATAGCTGTAGAACTCACAGATACCTTCGTTTTGACTGGTTATGGCTCCCGTAACTCTAAACGAGCCAAGAGTTATGGCCCTCCGAAGAATCGATTTCCACAGGGTGCAAAATCTGCGGTGCAAGGTGCAACATCCGTCCAAAATGACGAAACAGTGCCGTACGACCTTTAGAAATGTGTGCATGGATTTGAAACATTGCAGTACCATGGTGCACCACTCTCCAGCGATGGTAAATCATAGACCAGCCACGGGGATCCCGTTTTACAGAAAAAATCCACGTGACGAAAAAACGAAGGGTAAAAAACTTACTTGACCCGATTGAGGTTCAGATAGGATTTTTTGGGTATGAAACTAACCAGTGACGGCTGAAAGCGGTCATAGCTGTAGAACTCACAGACACCTTCGTTTTGACTGGTCATGGCTCCCGTAACTCTAAACGAGCCAAGAGTTATGGCCCTCCGAAGAATCGATATCCACAGGGTGCAACATCTACGGTGCAAGGTGCAACATCCGTCCAAAATGACGAAACAGTGCCGTACGACCTTTAGAAATGAGTGCATGGATTTGAAACATTGCAGTACCATGGTGCACCTCTCTCCAGCGATGGTAAATAATAGACCAGCCACGGGGATCACGTTTTATAGAAAAAATCCACGTGACGAATAAACGAAGGATAAAAAACTTCCTTGACCCGATTGAGGTTCGGATAGGATTTTTTGGGTATGAAACTAACCAGTGACGGCTGAAAGCTGTCATAGCTGTAGAACTCACAGATACCTTCGTTTTGACTTGTTATGGCTCCCGTAACTCTAAACGAGCCAAGAGTTATGGCCCTCCGAATAATCGATATCCACTGGGTGCAACATCTACGGTGCAAGGTGCAACAACCGTCCAAAATGACGAAACAGTGCCGTACGACCTTTAGAAATGGGTGCATGGATTTGAAACGGTGCAGTACCATGGTGCACCACTCTCCAGCGATGGTAACTCATAGACCAGCCACGGGGATCTCGTTTTACAGAAAAATCCACGTGACGAAAAAACGAAGGGTAAAAAACTTCCATGACCCGATTGAGGTTCAGATAGGATTTTTTGGGTATGAAACTAACCAGTGACGGCTGAAAGCCGTCATAGCTGTAGAACTCACAGATACCTTTGTTTTGACTGGTTATGGCTCCCGTAACTCTAAACGAGCCAAGAGTTATGGCCCTCCGAAGAATCGATTTCCACAGGGTGCAACAACTGCGGTGCAAGGTGCAACATCCGTCCAAAATGACGAAACGGTGCCGTACGACCTTTAGAAATGTGTGCATGTATTTGAAACATTGCAATACCATGGTGCACCACTCTCCAGCGATGTTAAATCATAGACCAGCCACGGGGATCCCGTTTTACAGAAAAAATCCACATGACGAAAAAACGAAGGGTAAAAAAACTTAGTTAACCCGATTGAGGTTCGGATAGGATTTTTTGGGTATGAAACTAACCAGTGGGGGCTGAAAGCGGCCATAGATGTAGAACTCACAAATACCTTCGTTTTGACTGGTTATGGCTCCCGTAATTATAAAGGAGCCAAGAGTTATGGCCCTCCAATGAATCGATATCCACAGGGTGAAACATCTACGGTGCAAGGTGCAACATCCATCGAAAATGACGAAACAGTGCCGTACGACCTTTAGAAATGAGTGCATGGATTTGAAATATTGCAGTACCATGGTGCAGCACTCTCCAGCGATGGTAAATCATAGACCAGCCACGGGGATCCCGTTTTATAGAAAAAATCAACGTGACGAAAAAACGAAGGGTAAAAAACTTCCTTGACCCGATTGAGGTTCTGTAACGACCCGTATTTTACGTGTCGATAAATCGTAGAATTTACAGGTCGTTAGTGTTGTTTATGTTGTCTCTAGCCTGAGTCGTATGGAGAGTAACTCGTGTGTTGAAGAGTTGAGTCGTGACTGACTCATAGGCTTAGCCGAGTTAAGTGTTGAGTCGTGACCGACTCATAGGTTTGGTCGTGCACGAGTTACGACTTGAGTATGTTGACCGACCTAAGGAAGTGGCCGAGCTATAGTAGTTAACAGGTTAAGGATTGGACCGACCTAAGGGGAGTGACCGACCTAAGAGCTAATGGTTTAGAGTTATGGCCGAGTTAAGGGGTTGACCGACCTAGTGTAGATCGACCTAGTGGTGACCGACATATAGGAAGTAACGACCTAGTGGTTGGTATGTGTTGTCGTTAGGTCGCTGAGTCGATTGAACGACTTAGAGTTAGGTCGTTGAGCGACCTAAGGGTTAGCGTTAGGTCGCTAGGGGGATAGGTCGGCAAGCACGATGAGTCGTTGGGGGCTTAGGTCATTGAGTCGGCCTGGTTTGTTAAGTCGCATAGGAGTTAGGTTTGTTAGGTCGCATAGGAGTTAGGTCGGACCTAGTTAAGTCGCTAGAGTCTTTAGATCGGCAGTGTTTTAGGTCGCATGAATTAGGTCGGCCGTGTGTTATCTCGTGTAACCCTGGAGTTGAGTCGGCTAGGAGTTAGGTCGTATGACCTTGTGATCTGTTAGGTCGGCAGGGAGTTGAGTCGGCATGGAGATAGGTCGGCACTAGGCTTTGCCGCGTGAAGTTAGGTCGTGGCTTAGGATTGTATAGGTCGGCAGCGACCTATGTTAGGTCGTGTGTTTTAGGTCGGCAACGACCTAAATCTGGGCGACCTAAGGGGAAATCAGCCTATAAATAGAGGGGTTTGGCTCACTTTTTGGCACCGGTTTTTGAAGCAACGAAGTGCTGCCATTTTGAAGACTCGTCTACAACATTTCTTCACCTTCTTTTCTCCATTTCAATCAAGTGCTAACATCCTTCCAAGATCGAAGATCGAGATTGAAGATCCAAGAGCCAAAGTTGAAGATCTTCATCCGTTGGAGCTAGATTTCATCGATTGAAGCGAGATATTGCCGGATCAAGCCTTGATCTCCGCTGTCCAGATCTGAAGTGTTTAGTTTTTGAGGTGTTTGGGTGATTTGGTGAGTGGTGGTTATCTCTCACGCGGATCCAAAGGAGTGTATTGGTTTGGTGGTTTGTTGGAGTGTTGTAGATAGTGATTTTTATGCATTTTTCCTTAGATCCAAGTGTAGATCCATTACTTATGAAGATGTTTACTTATGCAAGTTCATTTAACAAGTATTAGAGACAAAACTCATGTTTTATATTTGATAGATCTATGCTAAAAACCTATGAATCATGTATGTTGGACTTATGCTCATTTATTTACGAAATTGCCATTATGGTTAATATTGCTTATTAGATCTTGTTTGAATGATTGATTGCTTGAATGTATGATTGATTTGATTGTTTCCAAGTTAGCTAGTAGTTGATTTGGAACAAGATGATTGAAGATGATTCGAAAGCTAAGTGGGAAGGCTCTTGAATGGTGAAAGCTGCTTGAGACATATGTAGCGGATGTTGAAGCTCATATGTATGGATTGGATGATGTTGAGATGGAACTTTGCCATGATGCGATGAGGCAAACCATGTTGTTGAGTTGAGACTTTGCCATGGTGTGATAAAGCGAAGTATGATGGGATGTAGACTTGGCATAATCCAGGCAGGGATCATTCCAAGCTTGTTGATAACTCGAGGGATGGTTCGAGTTGGTTGATAATGGATTGCTCAAGAGGTAGCTTGAGCTAGTATGAGGATAGTCGTCGAGAAGGATGGCTAGGAGGCTTGGATCTCATCGTTGTTAAAGGTTCTAGCATGCTCAAAAGCAAGAGTACATGGGGCGCCCATAACGACCACAGGTAGGTAGTCGGGACACCCAAAAGACTACAGGTAGGTAGTCGAGTACTCTGGGCAAAGTAGATAAGTCCTAGGCACAAGGCAGTGTGCGGAGTTATGTCTGGAACCGGGGTTACCATTAGCCCTTGACAGGTGGTCATTCAACTAACGGTGAAATCAAGGCAATGATAACAGTGATAGACAGAGTCATGGATGTTTGGTTGTATCATCATTCGGTCTCAAGAGCGGTGTTTTCTGGGTGCTTATCTGATCTTGGTTTAGGCCTTGGGGGTTTGTATTTGGAAAACATCGTCCTTGACTCGAGTGATTATTGCTTTATTTTAATTACCTGTTATGTTATGCTTGCTTCTCCTTAGTGTGTGTCTGGGGGCTATCACTGTAGAAAGAGGTGGAGTGGGATGGTTTGGTTCCTATTCCTTTTATCCCTTATGCTCTTTTGGTATGTTTGATAGTTAATTTACTGCTCACTAAGACTTTGTCTGACTCAAGGTTTTATGTCTCCTCTTATTACCTTGGGCTGTTCATCCATGTTGGGATGGGCAGACTAGGTAGTAGGTGACAGGTGCTGTTCTTGGAGATCTACGCTGATGGTGACGAAAACGAGCAGGAGGCTTTGCATATTAGTTTCTTACTATATGTACTGGGTGTTCCGATGTTTGTATACTCTGAGTGCTATGTAGTGAGGCTTTGATGTATGGATTTGTTTTGGTTGATTGTATCAAATTACTATGATGCTTATATGATGATGTTCTGTTCTATGGAGCTTCACTATATTATATTTCTCTATTGTATTTTATCCATGCGTTGTGAGTTATGCGATAGAGTTACTGTTTTATTTTACCCTGACTATTGTCCATGGCTGCCTGGCACGCCTTTCAGCGCACTATTCCCTTGTTTTGGTGCGGGAGTCATGGGCGGTCGTCACATTTGGTATCAGAGCTTTGGTTAATCGATTTTAGCCAACGCTCGCTGACGTAACTACGTATGAGAGACGTAATTGTAATTTGATGGATGATTACTATATATAATATAGTAGCTTAGAAGGATTTGAACTCCTTATGCAGTTGCTTCTTAAGGTGTTCTAATCATTCCTTTTTACAGATATTAAGGATGAGCAGAAGTGAGAGACAAGCTGCGAGGGATAGCCGTGCTGCTAGGGAAGCTGTTGATTATGCTCCTATGTTTGAGGCCATGATGACTTCAATCATGAGGAGGATACCAGTTTCAGGATCATCTGTGGATGTGGGAGTTCAAGTCCAAGCTCCGAGACCGGTGGATTTTGCCAAGCTTTGCAAGGATTATACTTCTCTCGGAGGAAAAGCTTTCTTGGGGACGGAGTCGACTATTGAAGTGCAGAGATGGATTGATGCTTGCCGAAGGATCTTTGGTGACTTGGGGATTGAGGATGCAACCAAGAGGAAGCTTGCATCGAGACAGCTTCAGGGAAGAGCTGCTGATTGGTGGAATTCTATCACCATCGATACTCAAGAAGAAGAGATTAATTGGGAGCAATTCCAAGTTAGATTTGAAGCTAAGTTCATCTCTACTGCTCAGAAATCGGTCTTGTTTAAGAGGTTTGTGGAGCTCAAGCAAGGTGGGAGGCCTGTTCTTGAGTATATTTCTGAGTTTGAAGCTTTGTCTAAGTATGCCAGATCGTATATTGATTCTCCCTATCAGAAGAATGAAAAGTTTGTGACTGGTCTGGATGCTTATCTTGGGAGGCAGTTAGTGGATCATCTGGACGATCCATTTGAGAAGCTTGTGGAGAAAGCCCTTAGGCATGAGAGTTTGTTTCCTAAGGAAAGTTCTGTTGTTGCTATAACCAGGGAAGGATCTAAACCACAACAGAGTGGCAACAAGAAGAGGAAGCAGCAGCAACAGAGGGGTAAGGATGGTCAGAAGAAGCCGAAGAGCGAAGTGACTTGCTATAACTGCCAGCAGAAGGGCCATCTTTACAAAGACTGTAAGAATCCCAAGGTGCCGGGAAAGTGTTACAACTGTGATAAGCTGGGACATATCAAGAAGGATTGCCCAGAGCCGAGGAAAGATAGGCAGATTGTGCAAGCTTATGCTTTGGGAGCTGTGCCGTCATCTTCAAAAGCTCCTACTGCTGAAGAGAAGGGGAAGAGTGTGGTGGTTCAAGGTACTCTTTCTATTTGTGGTGTTCCAGTTAGAGTGTTGTTTGATACTGGAGCGTCGCATTCTTTTGTTTGTGATGATTTGGTAGGCCGGTTAGGTTTGAAACCGGATATTGTTGATAGGCCATTGGTTGTGACTAATCCAGTCGGGGGTTCGTCATGTTTGTGTATGATATGCCGTGGTCTAGTTGTGTCGAGTCATGATTGCTCGTTTGTTTGTGATTGCTTTGTTCTGAACTTTGCGGGGTTCGGAATTATTTTGGGTATGGACTGGCTTAGGAAGTATGCGGCAAGGATTGATTGTGAGAGGCTTGAGGTGACAGTCGGGAATGTGGAAGGGCGAAAGGTTGTGATACGATGTAAGCATGAGGAAGGCGTCTTCATGAGCTTCATGTATTCGCTGGTTGTTCCACGGGATGGACTGTCATCGGTGCCTATTGTGAATGGATTTGAGGATGTCTTTGACGAAGTCAAAGGGTTGCCGCCGCATAGGGAGATCGAGTTTCGTATCGATCTAGTTGAGGGAGCCAGACCTGTTGTGATGTCTCTTAGGCGGATGGCACCGAGGGAGCAGCAAGAGCTGAAGGTGCAAGTTGATGACCTTTTACGAAAAGGATTCATTCGGAGAAGTGTGTCCGAATGGGGTGCACCAGTTGTGTTCGCAACCAAAGCGGATGGATCGTTGAGGTTGTGTGTTGATTATCGTGAGCTGAATAAGGTGACTAAGAAGAACAAGTATCCATTGCCGAGAATAGATGACTTGTTTGATCAGCTCCACGAGGCTAAGGTGTTTTCTCAGATGGATTTGGCAACGGGATTTCACCAGTTGAGAGTGGCGAAGGATAGTGTGCCGAAGACTGCTTTCAGGACACCATCCGGGTTTTATGAGTGGCTGGTAATGCCGTTTGGATTGACTAACGCACCAGCATATTTTGTGGATCTTATGAATAGGGTGTTCAGAGATCAGTTGAATAAGTTCGTGCTTGTGTTCGTAGATGATATTTTGGTTTATTCCAGAACTGAGGAAGAGCACAAGACGCACTTGAGAATTGTTTTGGAAATCTTGCGGAAACATCAGCTGAAGGCTAAGTTTTCGAAGTGTCACTTCTGGAAGAGTGAAGTGAGGTTCTTAGGCCATGTTATCTCTGGAAATGGAATAGCGGTTGACCCCGCTAAGGTGGTAGCAATCCAGGATTGGGTTAGGCCTAAGAATGCATCTGATGTGAGAAGTTTTCTTGGATTAGCAGGATATTATCGTCGGTTTATCAAAGACTTTTCCAAGATAGCTGCACCGTTGACAGGATTGACGAAGAAGAACCAAGTGTTCAGATGGAATGATATGTGTGAGCAAGCTTTCGTAATCCTGAAAGAGCGAATGACGAGTGCTCCTATTTTGACTATTCCAAGTGGGAATGATGAGATGGTGGTTTACACCGATGCATGTGGCACTGGACTGGGAGCAGTGCTAATGCAGAAGGATAAAGTTGTTGCGTATGCTAGTCGACAACTAAAGCCGCATGAAAGGAACTATCCGACTCATGATTTGGAGTTAGCGGCGATTGTGTTTGCTTTGAAGATGTGGAGACATTACCTATTGGGAGTTCGATTCGAGTTGTTTACGGATCATAAGTCGTTGAAGTATCTGTTCTCCAAAAAGGATTTGAATCTTCGACAGCAACGGTGGCTAGAGTTCTTAGCATCGTATGACTTTGGTATAGCCTATACTCCGGGAAAAGGTAACGCAGTGGCTGATGCGTTAAGTCGAAGACATGCAGGATTGGGAGCCATGTTTTCAGAATGGAAGAGTCTCGAGTATTTGGCTGGATTTGACTTCAGGCCTAGATGTGAATTGGAACCTGAGATGTTGGCAAACTTATCGATAAGACCTACTCTTGTGGAAAGGATTGGTGAGAGCCAAAAGAGAGATGATAAGCTTGTCAAGATTATCCGTGATTTGGAATCTGGGTTGGAACCAGAGAAGGATAAAGGATTCGAGGTCGATCGAGAAGGTTGGCTTCGAAAGCAAGGACGATTGGTTGTTCCCGATGTAGATGGATTGAGAGATGAAGTTCTGAGGGAAAGTCATCACTCGAAGTTGACGATTCATCCAGGTGGAAATAAGATGTATCGGGATATGAAGAGAACCTACTACTGGGAAGGTATGAAGAAAGATGTTGGAAGTTTTATTTCCAAGTGTATGAACTGCTAGTTGGTGAAGGCTGAGCAGAAGAAGCCCAGTGGATTGCTTCAGCCATTAGAAGTTCCTACATGGAAGTGGGAGCAAGTGTCGATGGATTTTATCGATGGCCTACCTAGGACAAGAGCAGGGAATGAAGGGATTTGGGTCATTGTAGATCGTTTGACTAAGAGTGCAAGATTCATTCCTGTTCGATCGACTAGGACTGCATCGAAGTTGGCTGAGCTTTATGTGAAGTGGATTGTTCGATTCCATGGTGTTCCGAAGAGTATAGTGAGCGATCGAGACCCATTGTTCACTAGTAGGTTTTGGAAGAGCTTCCAGGAAGTCTTGGGAACCGAGTTGTGTTTGAGTACAGCTTATCACCCTCAAACAGATGGTCAGACTGAGAGAGTCAACCGAGTTTTGGAAGATCTTCTTAGAGCATGTGTTTTGGACTTCGGAGGATCATGGGAAGATCACCTTCATTTGGTGGAATTTGCTTATAATAACAGTTATCAATCGAGCATTGGTATGGCACCATATGAGGCATTATATGGAAGACCGTGTAACTCTCCGACATGTTGGTTGGAAACTGGAGAAAAGCTGATACTTGGGCCAGAGATGATTCGACAGACTTCGGATTTTATAGAGATCATTCGGCAACGAATGAAGGCAGCCCAAGATCGTCAGAAAAGTTATGCCGATAATCGTCGTAAGGATTTGGAATTCGACGTGGGTGATATGGTATTTTTGAAGATTTCTCCTCTGAAGAATGTTATTAGATTCGGAAAGAAAGGAAAGTTAACTCCGAGATTTGTTGGACCATTCCCGATTATCGAGCGAATTGGAAAGCTCGCTTATAGATTGGAGTTACCGGAAAAGATGGCGGGTGTGCACAATGTTTTTCATGTATCTTATCTACGGAAGTATGTGCATGACCCGAGTACGGTGGTTTCTGCTGATAGCTGTGAAGACTTAGAGGTTGATCCCGTGGGTACGAGACCTCGTAAGCCGCTTCGTATTGTTAAAATCGATACGAAACAGCTTAGGAGGAAGACGATTATGTTGCTCAAGGTACAATGGAGTGATGATGTTAACGACTGTACATGGGAGGAGGAAGAGAGGATGAAGGCAGCTCATCCCGGACTCTTCGATGTATGGCCCTAAAGTGTCGTGACATCTCATGAATTTGTAGCTTGTTCTAAGTCTTAGAATTCTGCATGCTAGGCTAGAATTGGATGCATGGTTTGTTGATTGCTATGGATGATAGGCATGTGGAATAATTTTGATTGCTGTTGATTGCTTGGAATTTCGGGGGCGAAATTCCTAAGGGGGAGAGAATGTAACGACCCGTATTTTACGTGTCGATAAATCGTAGAATTTACAAGTCGTTAGTGTTGTTTATGTAGTCTCTAGCCTGAGTCGTATGGAGAGTAACTCGTGTGTTGAAGAGTTGAGTCGTGACTGACTCATAGGCTTAGCCGAGTTAAGTGTTGAGTCGTGACCGACTCATAGGTTAGGTCGTGCACGAGTTACGACTTGAGTATGTTGACCGACCTAAGGAAGTGGCCGAGCTATAGGAGTTAACAGGTTAAGGATTGGACCGACCTAAGGGGAGTGACCGACCTAAGAGCTAATGGTTTAGAGTTATGGCCGAGTTAAGGGGTTGACCGACCTAGTGTAGATCGACGTAGTGGTGACCGACTTATAGGAAGTAACGACCTAGTGGTTGGTATGTGTTGTCGTTAGGTCGCTGAGTCGATTGAACGACTTAGAGTTAGGTCGTTGAGCGACCTAAGGGTTAGCGTTAGGTCGCTAGGGGGATAGGTCGGCAAGCACGATGAGTCGTTGGGGGCTTAGGTCATTGAGTCGGCCTGGTTTGTTAGGTCGCATAGGAGTTAGGTTTGTTAGGTCGCATAGGAGTTAGGTCGGACCTAGTTAAGTCGCTAGAGTCTTTAGATCGGCAGTGTTTTAGGTCGCATGAATTAGGTCGGCCTTGTGTTATCTCGTGTAACCCTGGAGTTGAGTCGGCTAGGAGTTAGGTCGTATGACCTTGTGATCTGTTATGTCGGCAGGGAGTTGAGTCGGCGTGGAGATAGGTCGGCACTAGGCTTTGCCGCGTGAAGTTAGGTCGTGGCTCGGGATTGTATAGGTCGGCAGCGACCTATGTTAGGTCGTGTGTTTTAGGTCGGCAACGACCTAAATCTGGGCGACCTAAGGGGAAATCAGCCTATAAATAGAGGGGTTTGGCTCACTTTTTGGCACCGGTTTTTGAAGCAACGAAGTGCTGCCATTTTGAAGACTCGTCTACAACATTTCTTCACCTTCTTTTCTCCATTTCAATCAAGTGCTAACATCCATCCAAGATCGAAGATCGAGATTGAAGATCCAAAAGCCAAAGTTGAAGATCTTCATCCGTTGGAGCTAGATTTCATCGATTGAAGCGAGATATTGCCGGATCAAGCCTTGATATCCGCTGTCCAGATCTGAAGTGTTTAGTTTTTGAGGTGTTTGGGTGATTTAGTGAGTGGTGGTTATCTCTCACGCGGATCCAAAGGAGTGTATTGGTTTGGTGGTTTGTTGGAGTGTTGTAGATAGTGATTTTTATGCATTTTTCCTTAGATCCAAGTGTAGATCCATTACTTATGAAGATGTTTACTTATGCAAGTTCATTTAACAAGTATTAGAGACAAAACCCATGTTTTATATTTGATAGATCTATGCTAAAAACCTATGAATCATGTATGTTGGACTTATGCTCATTTATTTACGAAATTGCCATTATGGTTAATATTGCTTATTAGATCTTGTTTGAATGATTGATTGCTTGAATGTATGATTGATTTGATTATTTCCAAGTTAGCTAGTAGTTGATTTGGAACAAGATGATTGAAGATGATTCCAAAGCTAAGTGGGAAGGCTCTTGAATGGTGAAAGCTGCTTGAGACATATGTAGCGGATGTTGAAGCTCATATGTATGGATTGGATGATGTTGAGATGGAACTTTGCCATGATGCGATGAGGCAAACCATGTTGTTGAGTTGAGACTTTGCTATGGTGTGATAAAGCGAAGTATGATGGGATGTAGACTTGGCATAATCCAGGCAGGGATCATTCCAAGCTTGTTGATAACTCGAGGGATGGTTCGAGTTGGTTGATAATGGATTGCTCAAGAGGTAGCTTGAGCTAGTATGAGGATAGTCGTCGAGAAGGATGGCTAGGAGGCTTGGATCTCATCGTTGTTAAAGGTTCTAGCATGCTCAAAAGCAAGAGTACATGGGGCGCCCATAACGACTACAGGTAGGTAGTCGGGACACCCAAAAGACTACAGGTAGGTAGTCGAGTACTCTGGGCAAAGTAGATAAGTCCTAGGTACAAGGCAGTGTGCGGAGTTATGTCTGGAACCGGGGTTACCATTAGCCCTTGACAGGTGGTCATTCAACTAACGGTGAAATCAAGGCAATGATAACAGTGATAGCCAGAGTCATGGATGTTTGGTTGTATCATCATTCGGTCTCAAGAGCGGTGTTTTCTGGGTGCTTATCTGATCTTGGTTTAGGCCTTGGGGGTTTGTATTTGGAAAACATCGTCCTTGACTCGAGTGATTATTGCTTTATTTTAATTACCTGTTATGTTATGCTTGCTTCTCCTTATTGTGTGTCTAGGGGCTATCACTGTAGAAAGAGGTGGAGTGGGATGGTTTGGTTCCTATTCCTTTTATCCGTTATGCTCTTTTGGTATGTTTGATAGTTAATTTACTGCCCACTAAGACTTTGTCTGACTCAAGGTTTTATGTCTCCTCTTATTACCTTGGGCTGTTCATCCATGTTGGGATGGGCAGACTAGGTAGCAGGTGACAGGTGCTGTTCTTGGAGATCTACGCTGATGGTGACGAAAACGAGCAGGAGGCTTTGCATATTAGTTTCTTACTATATGTACTGGGTGTTCCGCTGTTTGTATACTCTGAGTGCTATGTAGTGAGGCTTTGATGTATGGATTTGTTTTGGTTGATTGTATCAAATTACTATGATGCTTATATGATGATGTTCTGTTCTATGGAGCTTCACTATATTATATTTCTCTATTGTATTTTATCCATGCGTTGTGAGTTATGCGATAGAGTTACTGTTTTATTTTACCCTGACTATTGTCCATGGCTGCCTGGCACGCCTTTCAGCGCACTATTCCCTTGTTTTGGTGCGGGAGTCATGGGCGGTCGTCACAGGTTCGGATAGGATTTTTTAGGTATGAAACTAACCAGTGACTGCTGAAAGCAATCATAGCTGTAGAAATCACAGATACCTTCGTTTTGACTGGTTATGGCTCCCGTAGCTCTAAACAAGCCAAGAGTTATGGCCCTCCGAATAATCGATATCCATAGGGTGCAACATCTACGGTGCAAGGTGCAACATCCGTCCAAAATGACGAAACCGTGCCGTACGACCTTTAGAAATGGGTGCATGGATTTGAAACGGTGCAGTACCATGGTGAACCACTCTCCAGCGATGGTAACTCATAGACCAGCCACAGGGATCCCGTTTTACAGAGAAAATCCACGTGACGAAAAAACGAAGGGTAAAAAACTTCCTTGACCCGATTGAGGTTCGGATAGGATTTTTTAGGTGTGAAACTAACCAGTGACGGCTGAAAGCCATCATAGCTGTAGAAATCACAGATACCTTCGATTTGACTGGTTATGGCTCCCGTAGCTCTAAACGAGCCCAGAGTTATGGCCCTCCGAATAATCGATATCCATAGGGTGCAACATCTACGGTGCAAGGTGCAACATCCGTCCAAAATGACGAAACCGTGCCGTACGACCTTTAGAAATGGGTGCATGGATTTGAAACGGTGCAGTACCATGGTAAACCACTCTCCAGCGATGGTAACTCATAGACCAGCCACGAGGATCCATTTTTACAGAAAAAATCCACGTGACGAAAAAACGAAGGGTAAAAAACTTCCATGACCCGATTGAGGTTCGGATAGGATTTTTTGGGTATGAAACTGACCAGTGATGGCTAAAAGCCATCATAGCTGTAGAACTCACAGATACCTTCATTTTGACTGGTTATGGCTCGCATAACTCTAAACGAGCCAAGAGTTATGGCCCTCTGAATAATCGATATCCAAAGGGTGCAACATATACGGTGCAAGGTGCAACATCCGTCCAAAATGACGAAACCGTGCCGTACGACCTTTAGAAATGAGTGCATGGATTTGAAACATTGCAGTACCATGGTGCACCACTCTCCAGTCATGGTAAATCATAGACCAGCCACGGGGATCCCGTTTTATAGAAAAAATCCACGTGACGAAAAAACGAAGGGTAAAAAACTTCCATGACCCGATTGAGGTTCGGATAGGATTTTTTGGGTATGAAACTAACCAGTGACGGCTAAAAGCCGTCATAGCTGTAGAACTCACAGATACCTTCGTTTTGACTGGTTATGGCTCCCGTAACTATAAACGAGCCAAGAGTTATGGCCCTCCGAATAATCGATATCCACTGGGTGCAACATCTACGGTGCAAGGTGCAACATCCGTCCAAAATGACGAAATAGTGCCGTACGACCTTTAGAAATGGGTGCATGGATTTGAAACGGTGCAGTACCATGGTGCACCACTCTCCAGCGATGGTAACTCATAGACCAGCCACGGGGATCCCGTTTTACAGAAAAAATCCACGTGACGAAAAAACGAAGGGTAAAAAACTTCCATGACCCGAGTGAGGTTCGGATAGGATTTTTTGGGTATGAAACTAGCCAGTGACGGCTGAAAGCCATCATAGCTGTAGATCTCACAGATAGCTTTGTTTTGACTGGTTATGGCTCCCGTAACTCTAAACGAGCCAAGAGTTATGGCCCTCCGAAGAATCGATTTTCACAGGGTGCAACATCTGCGGTGCAAGGTGCAACATCCGTCCAAAATGACGAAACAGTGCCGTACGACCTTTAGAAATGTGTGCATGGATTTGAAACATTGCAGTACCATGGTGCACCACTCTCCAACGATGGTAAATCATAGACCAGCCACGGGGATCCCGTTTTACAGAAAAAATCCACGTGACGAAAAAACGAAGGGTAAAAAACTTACTTGACCCGATTGAGATTCGGATAGGATTTTTTGGGTATGAAACTAACCAGTGACGGCTGAAAGCGGCCATAGCTATAGAACTCACAGATACCTTCGTTTTGACTAGTTATGGCTTCCGTAACTCTAAAGGAGCCAAGAGTTATGGCCCTCCAATGAATCGTTATCCACAGGGTTCAACATCTACGGTGCAAGGTGCAACATCCGTCCAAAATGAAGAAACAGTGCCGTACGACCTTTAGAAATGAGTGCATGGATTTGAAACATTGCAGTACCATGGTGCAACACTCTCCAGCGATGGTAAATCATAGACCAGCCATGGGGATCCCGTTTTACAGAAAAATCAACGTGACGAAAAAACGAAGGTTAAAAAACTTCCTTGACCCGATTGAAGTTCGGATAGGATATTTTGGGTATGAAACTAACCAGTGACGGCTGAAAGCCATCATAGCTGTAGAAATCACAAATTCCTTCGTTTTGACTGGTTATGGCTCCCGTTGCTCTAAACGAGCCAAGAGTTATGGCTCTCCGAATAATCGATATCCATAGGGTGCAACATCTACGGTGCAAGGTGCAACATCCGTCCAAAATGACGAAACCGTGTCGTACGACCTTTAGAAATGGGTGCATGGATTTGAAACGATGCAGTACGATGGTGAACCACTCTCCAGCGATGGTAACTCATAGACCAGCCACGGGGATCCCGTTTTACAGAGAAAATCCACGTGACGAAAAAACGAAGGGTAAAAAACTTTCATGACCCGATTGAGGTTCGGATAGGATTTTTTGGGTATGAAACTAACCAGTGACGGCTTAAAGCCATCATAGCTGTATAACTCACAGATACCTTTGTTTTGACTGGTTATGGCTCCCGTAGCTCTAAACGAGCCAAGAGTTATGGCCCTCCGAATAATCGATATCCAAAGGGTGCAACATATACTTTGCAAGGTGCAACATCCGTCCAAAATGACGAAACCGTGTCGTACAACCTTTAGAAATGAGTGCATGGATTTGAAACATTGCAGTACCATGGTGCACCACTCTCCAGTGATGGTAAATCATAGACCAGCCACGGGGATCCCGTTTTATAGAAAAAATCCACGTGACGAAAAAACGAAGGGTAAAAAACTTCCACGACCCGATTGAGGTTCGGATAGGATTTTTTGGGTATGAAACTAACCAGTGATGGCTGAAAGCTGTCATAGCTGTAGAACTCACAGATACCTTCGTTTTGACTGGTTGTGGCTCCCGTAACTCTAAACGAGCCAAGAGTTATGGCCCTCCGAAGAATCGATTTCCACAGGGTGCAACATCTGCGGTGCAAGGTGCAACATCGGTCCAAAATGACGAAACAGTGTCGTACGACCTTTAGAAATGGGTGCATGGATTTGAAACGGTGCAGTACCATGGTGAACCACTCTCTGGCGATGGTAACTAATAGACCAGCCACAGGGATCCCGTTTTACAGAAAAAATCCACGTGACGAAAAAACGAAGGGTAAAAAACTTCCATGACCCGATTGAGGTTCGGATAGGATTTTTTGGGTATGAAACTAACCAGTGACGGGTAATAGCCGTCATAGCTATAGAACTCACAGATACCTTTGTTTTGACTGGTTATGGCTCCCGTAACTCTAAACGAGCCAAGAGTTATGGCCCTTCGAAGAATCGATTTCCACAGGGTGCAACATCTACGGTGCAAGGTGCAACATCCGTCCAAAATGACGAAACAGTGCCGTACGACCTTTAGAAATGTGTGCATGGATTTGAAACATTGCAGTACCATGGTGCACCACTCTCCAGCGATGGTAAATCATAGACCAGCCACGGGGATCCCGTTTTACAGAAAAAATCCACGTAACGAAAATCGAAGGGTAAAAAACTTACTCGACCCGATTGAGGTTCGGATAGGATTTTTTGGGTATGAAACTAACCAGTGACGGCTGAAAGCGGCCATAGCTATAGAACTCACGGATACCTTCATTTTGACTGGTTATGGCTTCCGTAACTCTAAAGGAGCCAAGAGTTATAGCCCTCCGATGAATCGATATCCACAGGGTGCAACATCTACGGTGCAAGGTGCAACATCCGTCCAAAATGAAGAAACAGTGCCGTACGACCTTTAGAAATGAGTGCATGGATTTGAAACATTGCAGCACCATGGTGCAGCACTCTCCGGCGATGGTAAATCATAGACCAGCCATGGGGATCCCGTTTTACAGAAAAAATCAACGTGACGAAAAAACGAATGGTAAAAAACTTCCTTGACCCGATTGAGGTTCGGATAGGATTTTTTGCGTATGAAACTAACCAGTGACGGCTGAAAGCCATCATAGCTTTAGAAATCACAGATTCCTTCGTTTTGACTCGTTATGGCTCCCGTAGCTCTAAACGAGCCAAGAGTTATGGCCCTCCGAATAATCGATATCCATAGGGTGCAACATCTACGGTGCAAGGTGCAACATCCGTCCAAAATGACGAAACCGTGTCGTACGGCGTTTAGAAATGGGTGCATGGATTTGAATCGGTGCAGTACCATGGTGAATCACTCTCCAGCGATGGTAACTCATAGACCAGCCACGGGGATCCCGTTTTACAGAGAAAATCCACGTGACGAAAAAACGAAGGGTAAAAAACTTCCATGACCCGATTGAGGTTCGGATAGGATTTTTTGGGTATGAAACTAACCAGTGACGGCTTAAAGCCGTCATAGCTGTAGAACTCACAGATACCTTTGTTTTGACTTATTATGGCTCCCGTAGCTCTAAACGAGCCAAGAGTTATGGCCCTCCGAATAATCGATATCCATAGGGTGCAACATCTACAGTGCAAGGTGCAACATCCGTCCAAAATAACGAAACCGTGCCGTACGACCATTAGAAATGAGTGCATGGATTTGAAAAATTGCAGCACCATGGTGCACCACTCTCCAGCGATGGTAAATCATAGACCAGCCACGGGGATCCCGTTTTATAGAAAAAATCCACGTGACGAAAAAACGAAGGGTAAAAAACTTCCATGACCCAATTGAGGTTCGGATAAGATTTTTTGGGTATGAAACTAACCAGTGATGGCTGAAAGCTGTCATAGCTGTAGAACTCACAAATACCTTCGTTTTGACTGGTTGTGGCTCACGTAAATCTAAACGAGCCAAGAGTTATGGCCCTCCGAAGAATCGATTTCCACAGGGTGCAACATCTGCGGTGCAAGGTGCAACATCCGTCCAAAATGACGAAATAGTGCCGTACGACCTTTAGAAATGGGTGCATGGATTTGAAACGGTGCAGTACCATGGTGCACCACTCTCCAGCGATGGTAACTCATAGACCAGCCACGGGGATCCCGTTTTACAGAAAAAATCCACGTGACGAAAAAACGAAGGGTAAAAAACTTCCATGACCCGAGTGAGGTTCGGATAGGATTTTTTGGGTATGAAACTAGCCAGTGACGGCTGAAAGCCGTCATAGCTGTAGATCTCACAGATAGCTTTGTTTTGACTGGTTATGGCTCCCGTAACTCTAAACGAGCCAAGAGTTATGGCCCTCCGAAGAATCGATTTCCACAGGGTGCACCATCTGCGGTGCAAGGTGCAACATCCGTCCAAAATGACGAAACAGTGCCGTACGACCTTTAGAAATGTGTGCATGGATTTGAAACATTGCAGTACCATGGTGCACCACTCTCCAACGATGGTAAATCATAGACCAGCCACGGGGATCCCGTTTTACAGAAAAAATCCACGTGACGAAAAAACGAAGGGTAAAAAACTTACTTGACCCGATTGAGGTTCGGATAGGATTTTTTGGGTATGAAACTAACCAGTGACGGCTGAAAGCGGCCATAGGTATAGAACTCACAGATACCTTCGTTTTGACTGGTTATGGCTTCCGTAACTCTAAAGGAGCCAAGAGTTATGGCCCTCCGATGAATCGATATCCACAGGGTGCAACATCTACGGTGCAAGGTGCAACATCCGTCCAAAATGAAGAAACAGTGCCGTACGACCTTTAGAAATGAGTGCATGGATTTGAAACATTGCAGTACCATGGTGCAGCACTCTCCAGCGATGGTAAATCATAGACCAGCCATGGGGATCCCGTTTTACAGAAAAATCAACGTGACGAAAAAACGAAGGGTAAAAAACTTCCTTGACCCAATTGAAGTTCGGATAGGATTTTTTGGGTATGAAACTAACCAGTGACGGCTGAAAGCCATCATAGCTGTAGAAATCACAAATTCCTTCGTTTTGACTGGTTATGGCTCCCGTTGCTCTAAACGAGCCAAGAGTTATGGCCCTCCGAATAATCGATATCCATAGGGTGCAACATCTACGGTGCAAGGTGCAACATCCGTCCAAAATGACGAAACCGTGTCTTACGACCTTTAGAAATGGGTGCATGGATTTGAAACGGTGCAGTACGATGGTGAAACACTCTCCAGCGATGGTAACTCATAGACCAGCCACGGGGATCCCGTTTTACAGAGAAAATCCACGTGACGAAAAAACGAAGGGTAAAAAACATTCATGACCCGATTGAGGTTCGGATAGGATTTTTTGGGTATGAAACTAACCAGTGATGGCTTAAAGCCGTCATAGCTGTATAACTCACAGATACCTTTGTTTTGACTGGTTATGGCTCCCGTAGCTCTAAACGAGCCAAGAGTTATGGCCCTCCGAATAATCGATATCCAAAGGGTGCAACATATACGGTGCAAGGTGCAACATCCGTCCAAAATGACGAAACCGTGTCGTACGACCTCTAGAAATGAGTGCATGGATTTGAAACATTGCAGTACCATGGTGCACCACTCTCCAGTGATGGTAAATCATAGACCAGCCACGGTGATCCCGTTTTATAGAAAAAATCCACGTGACGAAAAAACGAAGGGGAAAAAACTTCCATGACCCTATTGAGGTTCGGATAGGATTTTTTGGGTATGAAACTAACCAGTGATGGCTGAATGCTGTCATAGCTGTAGAACTCACAGATACCTTCGTTTTGACTGGTTGTGGCTCCCGTAACTCTAAACGAGCCAAGTGTTATGAACCTCCGAAGAATCGATTTCCACAGGGTGCAACATCTGCGGTGCAAGGTGCAACATCCGTCCAAAATGACGAAACAGTGCCGTACGACCTTTAGAAATGGGTGCATGGATTTGAAACGGTGCAGTACCATGGTGAACCACTCTCCAGCGATGGTAACTCATAGACCAGCCGGGGGATCCCGTTTTACAGAAAAAATCCACGTGACGAAAAAACGAAGGGTAAAAAACTTCCATGACCCGATTGAGGTTCGGATAGGATTTTTTGGGTATGAAACTAACCAGTTGTTGGGCGAATTCTCACCCAGAAGATCTCGAGACCGAGAAGTCACAGTTTCACCCGGGCTTACAACCTCCACTTCGTTCGACAAACGCCAGGCTCAACACAAGCATTGAAGTCTATCCAGCCAAGAGCCCATTCGGCATTTCCATATATGAAGCCTCGTTCGGCAATACGAGAAGATGGCCGTTCGGTGAGACCCATTCGGTAGCCAACAGACAATCGGACCAACCTATGGCCGAACCAACATCACATCCGGTCCTTCTTCCACCGAACCAGCTATACACCAAACCGACCTACCAAACCAAGACCGGACCAAAGTCCTACCGGACCAGCCCCTCTCACACTCCTACTACCGGTCCAAGCAAGCACCGAACCAACCCTCTCCTTTCCACAGCCGGTCCACATGCACACCTAAAGCCGAATGGAGCTTTGCCGAACCAGATGGTTGCCAGTCCAGATTGCTTCAGCCCGGGCCCACCAGCAGCTATATACGTCCAAGACCCCTGCCCCCTACCTCACTCTATAAATAGATGGGCAGGGGTACAACAATGGCAGACAAGTTTGAGAGCTCAAGCAAGGAAGGAACTTTCAAACTACTTTCATATACTCGTATACGAAGCATTGTACTTGTAATCTGAAAGAAAGAAGATAATAACATATAAAGTGGACGTAGGCACATTCTTGCCGAACCACTATAAATCTGTGTGTCTTTTACATTTCAGCCCCTGCTTTTTTTCATATTTACATAACTCATCCAAACCATTGAAAATCACATATAATAAACTAAATAATACGACTTGGAGGTGTTTGTCCATTTTTTGTGCAAACATTTTTGGTGCTTTCACTGAGAACAAGAGCTCGAAGCTTCAGCTTCTCCCACTCAACCTTCTTCCTAACAACATCGTTCGTTACTTAGAAATCATGCCTTCCAAGCAGAGAAAGGATGTTAACAAAGGAAAGAACATCGCAACTAGCAGCCTTCCAGATCCAGCAATCGCAGATCAACCCACTTCAACAGCAGTACCAGATGAAAATCAGGAAAATCCAACTGGCCCCGCCACGGAACAACCAATCACTAGGGCAAATCTGGACAGGGTTGTGGCTGAAGTAACTAACCGCTTCACATCCCAACAAGAAGCTTTGGTGGACCAACTCATGTCACGCTTAAGGGATGCTGAAGAATCCAACCGCAACACTGAATCATGGGGTGAATCTCAATCAGGAGGATCACGGAGACAGTAAAGGTCCTTCCTCTTCGAAGAAGCTATCAACAGGAACAACAGTGATAGGGGCCGCGCCCGGACTCAGCCCGAATTCCGACTCGAGGAAGCCCTTGTAACCGAACCCAGCGGGGGAGGCACCAGGCGAGGGTCGGATGTAGCTGAGCCAGTCATGCCACCTAATCATAGAAACCCCGCTGAACGGAGCCGAGCTAGGGCCCAGCCCGAAGTTGACCCCATGGATACGCTCGAAACAGAACCCCACAGGGGAAGATCAAGGCAGGGGGCAACTGTAGCTGGTCCTAGCGTGCATCCGGGCAGCCAGAGACAACCACTGGATAATGCTAGAAATGATAGACTGTACCATCCCTACAGGTCATCTGGACGAGATAGTTCCCGCAGGGAAGAGCCAAGCTCATTTTTGTCCGCTCCAAATTCTGACGAACGAATGGCACGATTATTCAGAGAGTGTGTCCAACGGGAGCAAAGGGACCGGGGAATAGGCGCTAGGGTCACCAGCCCCTTTACCCGAAATATCGAAACTGCCATCACTCCCCGGGAATGGAAAATGCCAACCATGGAACCTTACAAAGGAACTTCCGACCCCATCGTACACTTACAGAGATACACCCAGCATATGCTCATGAGTGGAGCAACAGAAGGGGTATTGTGTAAATGCTTTCCGCTATTCCTAGCAGATCTAGCTACCTCCTGGTTCTGCCATCTACCCCAAGGATCCATCAGCTCATGGGAAATGTTGAAAGAAAGGTTTATTAGCCAGTTCCGCATCCATGTGGAACAACCCAAGGATGCTTATTCTCTATCCAATGTCAAACAGAAATCCGGAGAGACGCTGCAACAATATCTAACACGGTTCAATGCCGCAGCGGCCGCAGTTCTAGATGCCGATGAAAAACTCACCCTAATGGCCCTCTGTAGTGGTGTGCATCCAGACACCAAGTTTGCCAGAAGACTAACTAAGGAAAAACCAGCTACCTTGCCTGATTTCTTCCATGAAGCTGGAAAGTATATGAGACTTGAAGACGCTGCTACGGAGAGGCAGTCAAGGCAACAAGGTAAGACAGTTCAGGACAAGGTTCCCACTGCGGCTAAGGACGCTCGAAAAAATGAATCTAGAGACAATGCTGGGGGCAGGAAGGTTGAAAAGTGCCAATATCGACCAGGACCATGATTTGACTCCTACACTCCTTTGAATGAAACAATCGAAAACATCTTCCTAGCCACTCAAGGCGAACTCGGATACAAGCGCCCCCCGCACAAGAAAGAATCAGATAACGCACTCAAGTCTGGAAAGTTCTGTCGCTTCCACGAATCCCACGGACATGACACCAACGAATGCCACCATCTTCGGGACTTGATTGAAGAACATATCAGAAGAAGAAGACTGGAACGCTATGTGAAGGGTCAGAACAGGACTCCAACTCCTGTCAATGAGAACTCAAAGCAACCCCTCCCGGAAGTAGGAGGAGGGAATCGCAACACCAGTGGCTCTAGTCAAGAGAAGATAGTGGTCCTTACCATCTCGGGAGGACCACACATCGCCGACGGAAGCTGGGCAGAGATGGAAAGGTATGGCAAGTCACTTAGAAATGTTGAAGGCTATGTTAACTCCATTACGGAAGAACGCCACCCGAAACGAAAAGAGAACGACGACATCATATTCAGTAGACGTGATTTGGAAGGAAGACAGTACCCACATATGGATCCCATGGTCATCTCTGCCTGGTTCGGTCCAGCTAAAGTTTTTCGGATTCTAATAGACACAGGAAGCTCCGTAAATATCCTATTCAAGCATGCTTTCGACAAAATGAAGTTATCAATGAAGGATGTGTCTCCCTGCGATAAACCGCTGCACGGTTTCACTGGAGATGCAAAAATGCCCCTCGGGCAACTTGACCTCTTCGTCGAAATAGGAAGCCATCCCCGCTCCGTTGTGCGAAAACAAACGTTCGTACTAATAGAAAACCACTCGGCTTACAACGCCTTCTTGGGAAGACCAGCCTTGTCTGACTTCCAAATTGTCTTAGCCCCCTGGTGCCTGAAGATGAAATTTCCAACAGACAACGGAATAGGAGAAGTAGAAGGAGATCAAGACGCTGCCCGAGACTGCTACGTGACTGAACTTCGCAATAACCGCAGAAATAATAAAGGAAAAGATGCAGAGACTACTCTCTGCATGAAAAGCTTGGAAGCATAGCAACTAAAGAAAGCCCCTCCTCTTCGGTATACAAGCGATCCCTTCAATGAACTAGACCCTAGGGATAAAGAGGAGGAGGCTACCGCCGAGCCTGCAGAGGCTATGGAATTCGTATCTGTTGATAAGCATGATTCAAGTAGACTATTAAAAATCGTATCTCAGCTAAAAACGGAATTGAAAGATCAGCTCATTGACTTTCTCCGCCACAACTTAGATGTATTTGCATGGACCCATGCCGATATGACAGGAATCTCCCCAGACGTAGCATGCCACA
Source organism: Allium cepa (assembly GCA_030765085.1). Classification (NCBI taxonomy): domain Eukaryota; kingdom Viridiplantae; phylum Streptophyta; class Magnoliopsida; order Asparagales; family Amaryllidaceae; genus Allium; species Allium cepa. Next base: position 24,997,129 of record CM060943.1, on the reverse strand, counting down.
TGCTGAACATCGATCCCACCAAGGTACCAGTAAAGCAGAAAAAGAGGGGCATGGGGACAGAACGATCAGCAGCCCTTGATGAGGAAGTAAAGAACCTACTTGCTAATGGCTTCATACGAGAAGCCATCTACCCAGAATGGATCGCGAACCCAGTACTAGTAAAAAAGGACAATGGAAAGCGGCGAACGTGTATTGACTTCTCCAATCTGAATGGCGCTTGCCCAAAAGATTGTTTCCCACTTCCCCGAATTGACCAACTTGTGGACAGCACAGCCGGACACGAACTCTTGTCATTTATGGATGCATACTCCGGATATAACCAAATTCCCATGCACGCTCCCGATCAAGACCACACTAGCTTCATCACTGACCGCGGATTATATTGTTACAAAGTCATGCCTTTTGGACTCAAAAATGCTGGAGCTACCTATCAGCGCCTCGTCAACAAGATGTTCGCGGAACTAATAGGACGAACTATGGAAGTGTATGTGGATGACATGTTGGTAAAGTCCAGGAAAGCCGATGACCATGTAAGCCACCTGGGCGAGACGTTTCAGGTACTTCGCCGATATGGAATGAAGCTGAATCCTCTAAAGTGCTCCTTCGGAGTATCATCGGGAAAATGCTTAGGATTTATCGTCCACGCCAGAGGAATCGAAGCAAACCCTGAACAAATCCAGGCTCTAAAAGAAATAAGGATACCTTCCACTCGAAAAGAAATGCATAGCCTAAACGGAAAGGTGGCCGCCCTAAGCAGATTCATTTCCAAAGCAACTGACAAGTGTGTCCCTTTCTTCGAAGCTCTCAAGAAAGACAAAGGGAAGTTCGAGTGGACCGATGAATGCTTAAAAGCCTTCCTTAACCTAATCGAACACCTTCAGAGACCACCAGTACTCTCAACTCCAAATGAAGGTGAAGTGTTATACCTATACCTCGTTGTATCATCTCATGCTCTAAGCGCCGCCTTGGTAAGAGAGGAAGACCGCACACAACGCCCAGTTTACTTTGTAAGTAAGAGATTTACAGGGGCAGAAGCCAGATATCCTAAACTTGAGAAATTAGCGTATTGTTTATTGATCGCGTCACAAAAACTGCGACACTACTTCCAGTCTCACTCCATCAGAGTTCTGACCGATCAACCGCTAAGACAGGTGCTCCATCGTCCTGACACTTCTGGGCGACTCCTCAAATGGTGCATTGAACTAAGTCAGTATGATATCACTTACCATCCTCGCACCGCTATCAAAGGAGAAGCCATGGCCGATTTCATTGCCGAATTCACTACCAACGAAGGCAAGGAACAATCGGAGACAGCAAAAAACATCAAGTGGAACCTCTTTGTAGATGGAGCATCGAACGAACAAGGCTCGGGGGCAGGTATTGTGATCATCACCCACAGGGGAAGAAAGCTGTACTATGCATTAAGGTTGGAATTCACGGCCACTAACAACGATGCGGAATATGAGGCAGTGATAGCGGGATTGGAACTTGCCCTAGAAATTGGAGTCAATTCCTTATGTCTTCATAGTGATTCTCAGCTTATCGTAAACCAGGTACTAGGAGAATTCTAGACTCGAGGAGAACGACTCACAGCATACCTAAAGAAAACCAAACTGCTGCTCGATCAATTGGACCACTATCTAATCAAACACATTCCTCGAGAAGAGAACCAAGAGGCCGATGAACTTGCAAAGTAAGCTAGTATGAAGAATAGCACCATTTCCGGAGCACTAGCCATCTCAAGGCAGCTAGCCCCAAGTTTCGAGCAAGTGAATCTAATAACCGCAATCGAAGAAGGAACCTGGATGACCCCTATCCGGAAATATTTGCAAGATGGCACACTACCCGACAGGCGTGACGAAGCCAAGAGAATCTTGAGGAAAGCTCCTCACTACACCATACAAGAAGGCATCCTCTATAGGCGCGGCTTCTCTAGCCCCTTATTAAGGTGCATCGCTGGAAGGGAAGCCAAGGAAATCTTATCAAACATCCATCAGGGAGGATGCGGAGATCACACTGGAGGGCAGACTCTGGCAAAAAAGATACTCCGATATGGATATTACTGGCCCACACTAAACAAAGACGCCTTAGACTTCGTCAAGAAATGCGACAGATGTCATAAATTTGCCAAGATACCTCGATTGCCCACAAATGAGATTACTCAAATAACCAGCCCTTGGCCCTTTGCTGTATGGGGAATTGACTTAATTGGCGAACTGCCGACGGGCCGAGGCGGAGCCAAATATGCTATAGTGGCAGTCGATTATTTCACCAAATGGGTGGAAGCGGAACCTCTAAATAAAATATCTTCAGCAAAAGTTATCAACTTCTTGATCAAAAATATTCTGTGCAGGTACGGAGTCCCACTCAAGATCGTATCAGACAACGGACTCCAATTTGACAGCGAAGAATTTGCCGACTGGTGCCAAGAGCATGGAATTCATAAAAGCTTCTCATCCGTAGCTTATCCTCAGGCAAACGGACAAGTCGAAGCTGTCAACAAAATTCTCAAAACCCTAATCAAGAAGAAACTTGAAAAGTCAAAAGGCGCCTGGGTGGACGAACTTCCTACGGCACTTTGGGCCTACCGCACATCTTTCAGAACATCAACGGGACATACTCCCTTCTCTTTGGCATATGGATCGGAGGCAATGCTCCCAGTTAAAACTATTGTGCCTTCCCACCGTAGGATCCACTACAACCCAGAAGAAAACGAAGAACTCCTCCTCATGTCTCTGGATCTGATTGAGGAAAGGAGAAACGATGCAGCACTCAAGGCAGCAGCTCACAAACAAAAGGTGGCCGCACTATACAATTCGAAAGTCAAGCATCGCAGCTTACAAGAAGGAGATCTTGTCCTCAGGCGAATCTTTCCACGCCACGGGGCACTGGACCCCATCTGGGACGGACCATATGTAATTCATAAAGATCTCCACAACGGAGCTTATATTTTGTCAACAGTGGACGGAGAGGTGTTCCAGAGGGCAAGGAACATCCGACACCTCCGTCGATACTTTTCTTAACTTGTACTGCCCATATGAAGTGAATTAACAAAGAGAATCAATGGACGTAGGCATTCTCGTGCCGAACCACTTTAAAAAATCTTGTCTCTTTTTAACTTGTTCCTTTATGTCTTGGCTGCTTGTTAAGATTTATCCCTTTCTGTTGAACAAAATCCTATGGCATCTCCACTCAAGACGCACCGCGGCCTCATCTGGACTAGGCCTAACAGGTACGCTACGATTCTATGCACTCGCCAATGAGACACTTTTGCTCCAACATCCCTCTGCTGCGGGTTAACTCATTGCTCGCGCCTGCCCTCAAAGCCAACTGTAATGAGCCAATTATAAGTCATCATAATGGCCGACTATAGCCGATGGCAGCTCATTACGGCGTTCGGCTCGTCGGCAACTGTGAACCTACTTTAAGCCCCAACACAAGGTGTGGCCAGCCAGGGGTAGTTCACGGCCAACGGCACCCACGCTAGCTGGCCACGGTAAGTCGAATAATACCCACGATTACGGACCATAATGGTTCGGGTAGTTACCGTGCGCGATCTCGGCTCCGATGTGTTTTAAGTGCGGCTGTGGTAAAAAAGAAAACTCCCCGCGGAGGCGTAAGATGGGTGACAAATGTCTCCAAGACCCACAGCTAGGGAAAGTGACTACAAAACCCGTTTGCCACGAACTTAAGCACATCGACAGCCTTCCGTGACTGGAAGTTTTACTTTTTCTATATTTCCATTTCATTTAAATACTTTTCTCCTATCCTGTATAACGCAATCTAAAGTACAGGATACCAAATAGGAATCATTCACTCATGAGAATCTATGCCTGCATACTGGGTGGCAGGATACTCAGCCATATCCGTGATCAGTTACACAGACACTCAAAGCTACCGCCTGCAAATAAAACATGAAGGGCGGTACTCTCTTCTCTTGTACATAAATACGTAACTATAGCTTATTCGTACACTAACATTGCAAAACGTGAAATTATATTTCAAGCAAAAGCTTAACATCAAGCACAGCTAAAATCATAGGCATATACATAGTTATACTTCTCACGCAGCACATCAAGATGACAACAATATTCAAACGTAACAAAATCAGCTTATATTATAAAATCACACGAAATTATTCTTTGCAAATAATATTATTACAGTCACATCAATATCTTGGACTAACGTAAACAGTGATAAAAAGAAATAAAAAGGCGACCGAATCTGGGCAAGTAACCAGCTGCGTCCACACTCCATCACCAACTTCCCAAGTCTACTTGGCCGCAGGATCAGAGCCCTCAGCATGTGGATCAGAAGTTCCACCTGTCCAGTTCAGAAGAGGAATTCATTAAACGAACAATGAACGATCAAGTTATGGAAACACAGAAAGGAAAGAAAGGGAAAAGGATAACTCACCAACATCCGCCGCTTGATCCTCATCCTCCAATTGTACACCCGCTTCCTCTGCAGCAAGCAGCCGCATCCCCTCCTTCACCGCCGCTTGCTCCTCCTTCGAGAACTGAGCAGTGACCGCATCAACACTGAAAGCCGCTCCACCTTCCTTACCCGCATTAACCCTGGCCTCCTCTAAAGCCTGAAGATATACCTTGGCCACGACCCGAGGGTAGTCATCCATCCAAGACAAGCCGCCCTCCTTCCAAGTGTGGAAGTACATGTCCTGCAGCATCTCATCCATCATCCCCTCATTCTCCTCAAACTCCCTCACCCGGGCCTCGGAAGCCTGCAACTTGGCGACAGCGACATCCCTCTCTGATTGGTACTCAAGCAGTCAGCCTGGAGAGACCTCCTCATCTCCTCCTCCTTTAGCTTGAGAGACCTCCTCATTTCCTCCATCTCTTCCTTCAACTCGGCCTGAGCCATCTCCGCGGCCTCAAGCCTCCTAGACATCTCCTCTACCCGCTCGAGATCCGCATTTCGAACCTCATCCACTGTCGTAATGGCCATGTTAATCCGCTCCCTGCAAGCGACCTCCATCTTCCGTAACTCCGCCCTACTAGCCTTCTCCATAGGCTCTTTCAGCCGCTTGGAGGCTTCCTCGTGCTGAGAAATCTGAATGGCTTGATCAGCAAGCTGTTTGGCCTGATCGGCGACCTTTAGCCTCAACCGAATATTAGCACTCCCAATCTCCTCCCCGGCCTTCACCAATCGAGCATGCTGCTCCATTAACTTCTTAGTCTCTTTGGCCACCCAGTCAATATTAGCCTTGGCCTCGTCCCCCATGGTAACTACCCGAGTAGTAAGCAAATCAAGATCTAGAGACTTGGCCTCATCCAGCACTCGTACCATGGGGTTGCGGGGAAGGAGGTGCTCACCCGTGGCCTCATCAAACGAGATATCCTAAAAACTTGGATCTAAATCAGGATGACCGACGAAGGGGTCACGAGGCACGGGGCGAGGCACGTCAGGACGCCTTATGCGGATAACAGTTGGACTCTTGAAAGGAGGATGAGGGGGGCCAGACTCCGTGCTCTTCTCCGTAGTATCACGAGGAGGCTGAGTAGGAAGCTGCAAACCAGGGGAAGACTCAAATAAGGAACGACTCCGCTTCTTTTTCCGAATGCTCTCTTCAATGACCCCAAGAAGAGGACGGTAACTGACTACGTCCCCAGTACGACCAGTAGGGGACTTCGCAGAAGCTCTCCTCGACTTGAATTGTTCGAGGCGGTGTCGAACATCTGACGTTTTAACCACCTGGCCTGCCCCTGGAATAAAGAACAAGTGTTACGAACATACCATGATCCACAATTTAAAAAAAAAACGTGTTAAATTAAAAAGAAAGAAAAGTGAGAAGACACATCTATTATACAAACCCGGCGGAGTAGTGGGATACAGCAATAAGTCCTGGATTTCATTCCAGGACGGAAGTGAACCGTAAAATATTTCTAAGTCCCTATCGTAAATGGAATCGGCAGAAGACAAAAGTTCACCTTACACCGCCGGAATCACCCTAGCTGAGGAACCCTTAGAGGATGGGTCAGCGCCAGCCACAGCTTTGCCGGTTTCTTTTGCCTTCTCCGTTTCCGACTCTCCCTCCGACTCCCCGAAGGCCTGACGGAGAGCCTCATCCAGTTCAAGGTCTTGCTCCGAGGTTAAGGCACCAACGCCACTACCACCCTGACCGTCGCCATCTCCTCCATCCTCTGACCCTTCTCCAACTTCGCCTCCTTCCCCCTCTTCCACACCTTCCTCCTCCGGGACAGTCGGGCAAGTACTTGGAGAAGGGCCATCAGAATTCTTCAGTTTCTTCCCCCCAACAACGGGACGCTCTGCAAAAGGCTCCCTCTTGCCGCTCTTCACCGTAGCCCCCTCCTTAGCTTTAGCGGCCTTCTCCTCAGCCGTGTCCCTCTGCTTAACCACGGACCGGTGCAGTAGGATCAAATTGTACTCCAGGAGGGTTGCATTCCTGATCAAGAAGGAAGCCGACCGGTCCCGTGCCGGAATGGCCTTTATCTCAGCAGCCATTCGCGCCAAGGAATCGTCCTCCACGACTGCAATACCACCTGTCGCTAGCAAGAAAAGAAGCATGTCAGAAAAAGCACTACAGTCAGAACAAGGAAAATATAAATGAAATCCATCTTACAGCCAGAAGTGAAAAGGCGGAAAGAAACAGAATCGTCCTTGATGAAAAACCATTCTTTCTTGAACATGGTAAACTTTGAATATAAGTCCAGGACTGGTTTGAAGGGCACGGCCGCTTCTAGACTAATATACGGAGACCCCTTCTTGTAGCCTCTCAGGTTATACAAATATCGAATTTCCCGGTTAGAAGGAGGGCGCCCATACCTCCTCTGGAAGATAACGAAAACGCTCACCAGAATGGCATAAGAGTTCGGCTGAAGCTGGAATGGAGCCACTTCCAAATATGTGGTAAAGCTGACTATCCAGGCATTAATAGGAGGGATAGCACCACACATGCAATGATATCTGCTGAAAGCAAAGTACCCTTCGGGGGGATTATACGGCATCACTCCATCTCCCGGCAGCAGAATAAGAGCCCTGTCTATCCCGAATGAACGAGAGATGACATCAAGTTGCTCCTCCTTTAGGGAGCTAGGAAAGCAATCGGGAGGAGAGACTAGAAGTTCCTGGGGACCATATGTGACGACCGCCCATGACTCCCGCACCAAAACAAGGGAATAGTGCGCTGAAAAGCGTGCAAGGCAGCCATGGACGATAATCAGGGTAAAATAAAATCGCAGAATCTCTATCGTAACTCACAGCGCATGGATAAAATACAATAGAGAAATATATATAGTGAAGCCTCATAACAGAAAATCATCATATAAGCATCACAGTAGTTTTATACAATGATCTCAATAAATCCATACATTAAGACCTTACTACAAAACACTCATCAAATACAGCAGCGGATATCCAGTACATATAAGAAATAATATGCATAGCCTCCTGCTCGTCTTCGTCATCATCAGCGGAGAACTCTAAACACAGCACCTGCCACCTGCTACCTAGTCTGCCCATCCCAACATGGATGAACAGCCCAAGGTAACAAGAGGAGACATAAAACCTTGAGTCAGACAAAGTCTTAGTGAGCAGTAAATTAACTATCAAACATACCAAAAGAGCATAAGGGATAAAAGGAATAGAAACCAAACCATTCCACTCCACCTCTTTCTACAGTGATAGCCCCCAGACACACACTAAGGAGAAGCAATCATAGCATAGCAGGTAATTAAAGTAAAGCAATAATCACTCGAGTCAAGGACAATGTTTTCCAAATACAAACCCCCAAGGCCTAAACCAAGATCAGATAAGAACCCAGAAAACACCGCTCTTGAGGCCGAATGATAATACAATCAAACATCCATGACTCTGGCTATCACTATTATCTTTGCCTTGATTTCACCGTTAGTTGAATGACCATCCGTCAAGGGCTAATGGTAACCCCGGTTCTAGCCATAACTCCGCACGTCGTCGCAGCCCGTGCCTAGGAATTTTCGCAACTACCCAGAGTACTAGCACGTCGTCGCAGCCCGTGCCTGGAACGTCGTCGCAGCCCGTTCCAACGTACTCTTGCTTTGAGCATGCTAGAACCTTCAACAACGATAAGATCTCAGCCTTCTAGTCATCTTCCTCGACGACTATTTCCATACTAGCTCAAGCGCCTCTCAAGCTAACCATTATCACCAACCCGGATCGCATCACCGAGTTATCGACATAACTTTGCACGTCGTCGCAGCCCGTGCTTGGAACGTCATCGTGACCCGTCCCATCACAACATATGTCTTGCCTTATCACATAATAGCAAAGCCTCTCTTCTCGGAACGTCATCATGACCGGTCCCATCTCAACATAAGCCTTGCCTCATCATATCATAGCAAAATCCCAACTCAATCATGCTTTGCCTTCTCGCATCATGGCAAGATCCCACCTCCTCGAATCCATCCATATGAGCTTCCACATCCGCTTCATATGCTACAGGCAGCTTTCACCATTCAAGAGCCTTTCCACTTAGCTTTTGAATCATCTTCAACCATCTTGTTCCAAATCAACTACAAGCTAACTTGAAACAATCAAACCAATCATACATCCAAACATTCAAGCATTCAAACAAGATCTAATAAGCAATATCAACTATAATGGCAATTTCGTAAATAAATGAGCAAAAGTCCAACATGCATGATTCATAGGTTTTTAGCATAGATCTATCAAATATAAAACATGGGTTTTGTCTCTAATACTTGTTAAATAAACTTGCATAAACAAACATCTTTGGAAACAATGGATCTAGACTCGGATCTAAGAAAAATGCATGAAATCTCTAACTTTAACACTCAAACAAGCCACCAATCCAATATACTCCTTTGGGTCCGCGTGAGAGATAACTACCACTCACCAAATCACCCAAACACTATGAAAACTACACACTTCAGATCTGGACAGCGAAGATCCAAACTTGATCCGGTAATATCTCGCTTCAATCGATGAAATCTAGCTCGAACGGATGAAGATCTTCAACTTTGGCACTTGGATCTTCGATCTCGATCTTTGATCTTGGATAGATGTTAGATCTAGATTGGAATGGAGAAAAGAAGATGAAGAAATGTTGTAGGCGAGTCTTCAAAATGGCAGCACTTCGTCGCTTCAAAAACCGGTGCCAAAAAGTGAACCAAAGCCCTCTATTTATAGGCTGAATCCCCCATGAGTCGTACGCCCCATGAGTTGTCACCGACCCAACTCTTGAGTCGCCCCCGACTCATCTCCATGCCGACTCAACACAACACAGCCGACTTACCATGAGTCGTTCACGACTCATTGCCATGACGACCTAACACAAAACCCACATGGCCGACTTAACACTAAGCCGCTTACGCGACTTAACCCAGACACGACCCAACGACTTATACACAGGACGACCTAACACCACACAAGGTCATACGACCTAACTTCTAGCCGACTCAACGACTCAAAATGCCTCCGACTCACGACCTAATGACTCAACAACATACACACGACTCAACTACGATGCCGACTCACGACTCATCCAACAAGCCGACTCAACACAAACACGGGACCTCTCAACTTATCACATGAGTCGCTCAACGACCTAACTAGTATGCGACTCATCGCCCCAGCTGCCTTACGACTTACGACTCATAGCATACACGACTCAAAACAACTTATGACCTATGACTCGGCCATACGACTCATCTTGCTAACCCGCTATCTCCTAAGTCAGTCTTTCTTAAGTCGGTCACCAACCCTTAAACCGCTGTCTCGTGAGTCGGTCACCATCCTTATCTCGGCCAAACCTATAAGTCGTTGCTTCTATAAGTCGGTCACCCTCTTAACTCGTCTAAGCCTATGAGTCGGCCCTCTATGAGTCGGTCACGACTCATCACTTCACTCAGGTTAACTCCTAAACGACTCATGCTAGAGGCAACACAAACAACACTATCGACCTGCAAATTCTATGATTTATCGACACGTAAAATACGGGTCGTTACATTCTCTCCACCTTAGGAATTTCGCCCCCGAAATTCCAAGCAAACAACAGCAATCACAATTATTCTGCATGCCTACCATCCATAGCAATCAACAAACCATGCAACCAATTCTAGCCTAGCATGCAGAATTCTAAGACTTAGAACAAGCTACAAATTCATGAGATGTCACGACACTTTAGGGCCATACCTCGAAGAGTCCGGGATGAGCTGCCTTCATCCTCTCTTCCTCCTCCCATGTACAGTCGTTAACATCATCACTCCATTGTACCTTGAGCAACGTAATCGTCTTCCTCCTAAGCTGTTTCGTGTCGGTTTCAACAATACGAAGCGGCTTACGAGGTCTCGTAACCACTGGATCAACCTCTAAGTCTTCATAGCTATCAGCAGAAACCACTGAAGTTGGGTCATGCACATACTTCCGTAGATAAGATACATGAAAAACATTGTGCACACCCGCCATCTTTTCCGGTAACTCCAATCTATAAGCGAGCTTTCCAATTCGCTCGATAATCGGGAATGGTCCAACGAATCTCGGAGTCAATTTTCCTTTCTTCCCGAATCTAATAACATTCTTCAATGGAGAAACCTTCACAAAAACCATGTCACCCACGTCGAATTCCAAATCCTTTCGACGATTATCTGCATAACTTTTCTGACGATCTTGGGCTGCCTTCATTCTTCGCCGAATGATCTCTATACAATCCGAAGTCTGTCGAATCATCTCTGGCCCAAGTATCAGCTTTTCTCTAGTTTCCAACCAACATGTCGGAGAGTTACACGGTCTTCCATATAATGCCTCATATGGTGCCATACCAATGCTCGACTGATAACTGTTATTATAAGCAAACTCCACCAAATGAAGGTGATCTTCCCATGATCCTCCGAAGTCTAAAACACATGCTCTAAGGAGGTCTTCCAAAACTCGGTTGACTCTCTCAGTCTGACCATCTGTTTGAGGGTGATAAGTTGTACTCAAACACAACTCGGTTCCCAAAACCTCTTGGAAGCTCTTCCAAAATCCACTAGTGAACAATGGGTCTCGATCGCTCACTATACTCTTCGGAACACCATGGAATCGAACAATCCACTTAACATACAGTTCAGCCAACTTCGATGCAGTCCTAGTCGATCGAACAGGAATGAACCTTGCACTCTTGGTCAAACGATCTACTATGACCCAAATCCCTTCATTCCCTGCCCTGGTTCTAGGTAGACCATCGATAAAATCCATCGACACTTGCTCCCACTTCCATGTAGGAACCTCTAATGGCTGAAGCAATCCACTGGGCTTCTTTTGCTCGGCTTTCACCAACTGGCAGTTCATACACTTGGAAATAAAATTTCCAACATCCTTCTTCATGCCTTCCCAGTAGTAGGTTCTCTTCATATCCCGATACATCTTATTTCCACCTGGATGGATTGTTAACTTCGAGTGATGACTTTCCCTCAGAACTTCATCTCTCAATTCATCAGTATCGGGAACAACCAATCGTCCTTGCTTTCGAAGCCAACCCTCTCGATCGACCTCGAATCCTTTATCCTTTTCTAGGTCCAATCCAGATTCCAAATCATGGACAATCTTGACAAGCTTATCGTCTCTCTTTTGGCTCTCACCAATCCTTTCCACAAGAGTAGGCCTTATCGATAAGTTTGCCAACATCTCAGCTTCCAATTCACATCTTGGCCTGAAGTCAAATTCAGCCAAATACTCAAGACTCTTCCATTCCGAAAACATGGCTCCCAAACCCGCATGTCTTCGACTTAACGCATCAGCCACTGCGTTACCTTTTCCTGGAGTATAGGCTATACCAAAATCATATGACGCTAGAAATTCTAGCCACCTTTGCTGTCGAAGATTCAAATCCTTTTGGGAGAACAGATACCTCAACGACTTATGATCTGTAAACAACTCAAATCTAACTCCCAATAGATAATGTCTCCACATCTTCAAAGCAAACACAATCGCCGCTAACTCCAAATCATGAGTCGGATAATTATTTTCATGCGGCTTCAGTTGTCGACTAGCATACGCAACAACCTTATCTCTCTGCATTAGCACTGCTCCAAGTCCAGTGCCACATGCGTCGGTGTAAACCACCATCTCCTCATTCCCACATGGAATAGTCAAAACAGGAGCACTCGTCAGTCGCTCTTTCAGGACTACGAAAGATTGCTCACACATATCATCCCATCTGAACACTTGGTTCTTCTTCGTCAATCCTGTCAACGGTGCGGCTATCTTGGAAAAGTCTTTGATAAACCGACGATAATTGTGACGACCGCCCATGACTCCCGCACCAAAACAAGAGAAAAGAGCGCTGAAAGGTGTGCCAGGCAGCCATGGACGATAGTCAGGGTAAAATAAAATCGCAGAATCTCTATCGTAACTCACAGCGCATGGATAAAATACAATAGAGAAATATATAGTGAAGTCTCATAACAGAAAATCATCATATAAGCATCACAGAAGTTTTATACAATCATCTCAACAAATCCATACATCAAGACCTCACTACAAGCACTCATCAAATACAACAGCGGATACCCAGTACATATAAGAAAATAATATGCATAGCCTCCTGCTCGTCTTCGCCATCATCAACGGAAAACTCTACTCTAAGCACAGCACCTGCCACCTGCTACCTAGTCTGCCCATCCCAAACATGGATGAACAGCCCAAGGTAATAAGAGGAGACATAAAACCTTGAGTCAGACAAAGTCTTAGTGAGCAGTAAATTAACAATCAAGCATACCAAAAGAGCATAAGGAAATAAAGGAATAGGAACCAAACCATCCCACTCCACCTCTTTCTACAGTGATAGCCCCCAGACACACACTAAGGAGAAGTAGGCATAACATAGCAGATAAGTAAGGTAAAGCAATAATCACTCGAGTCAAGGACGATGTTTTCCAAATACAAACCCCCAAGGCCTAAACCAAGATCAGATAAGCACCCAGAAAACACCGCTCTTGAAGCCGAATGATGATACAACCAAACATCCAAACATCCATGACTCTGGCTATCACTGTTAACCTTGCTTCGAAATCACCGTTAATTGAATGACCGACTCCTTCCTGAGCCATCTGTCAAGGGCTAATGGTAACCCCGGTTCTAGACAAAACCCCGCACACTGCCTTGTGCCTAGGACTTATCTTCTTGGCCCAGAGTACTCGACTAACTGCCTGTAGTCTTTTAGGCGTCCCTATGTACTCTTGCTTTAGGTTTGCTAGAACCTTCAATAACGATGAGATCCAAGCCTCCTTGTCATCCTTCTTGACGACTTCTTTCAACTTAGCCCAAGCTTCCTCTTGAGCAATCCATTATCAACCAACTTGAACTACCCTTCAAGTTATCAACATGCTTGGAATGATCCCTGCCTGGATTAAGCCAAGACTCACATCATACTTCGCTTCATCGTACCAAAGCAAAGTCTCAACTCAACCATACTTTGCCTTTTCGCATCCTGACAAAGTCCCATCTCGATCTCATACTTCGCCTCTTCGCATCACGGCAAAGTCCCATCATCGAATCCATCCATATGAGCTTCCACATCCGCTTCATATACCATCGGCGGCCTTCACCATTCAAGAGCCTTTCCACTTAGCTTTTGAATCATCTTCAACCATCTTGTTCCAAATCAACTACAAGCTAACTTGGAGCAATCAAATCTAACATACATTCAAACATTCAAGCATTCAAACAAGATATATTAAGCAATATCAACTATAATGGCAATTTCGTAATTAAGTGAGCAAAAGTCCAACATATGTGAAATCATAGTTTTTAGCATAGATCTATCAAATCTAAAACATGGGTTTTGTCTCTAATACTTGTTAAATAGCTTCTATAGATAAACATCTTCAAATATGATGGATCTACATGCAGACTTAAGGAAAATGCGAGAAAACGCTAACTTTAACACATAAACATATCACCAATCCCATATACTCCTTTGGATCCGCGTGAGAGATAACTACCACTCACCAAATCACCAAAACAACCTAAAATCAATCAACTTCAGATCTGGACAGCAAGAACTTGAGCTTGATCCGGAGAAATTTCACTTGAAACGGTGAAATCTAGCTTCTTCGGATGAAAATCTTCAACTTTGGATCTTCGATCTTTGATCTTGATCTTCGATCTTCAATGGATGTTAGCACTTGATGGAAGTAGAGAAAGAAGTGAAGAAAATACTGTAGTCGAGTTTCCAAAATGGCAGCACTTCGTCGCTTCGAAAACCGGTGCCAAAAAGTGAGCCAAACCCCTCTATTTATAGGCTGGAAATCCTATGAGTCGTCGCCCCTATGAGTCGGTCACGACTCATCATGAGTCGTCCACGACTCATCCTTGCCGACTCAAGACAACACCATACGACTCATCTACAAAGGCGACTCAATGCCCCCCCCCCCACGACTCAACGGCTCACACAAGAGCACGACTCAACTAGACCAGGTACGACTCAACTGCACAGGACCTAACGACCTATCCTATGTCGCTTGCGACTTAGCGACCTTAGCGACCTATCCCAGATCACTCGACCCAAGGCTTAGCGACTCAACACACACGAGCCCTAACGACACATGCCTTAACTCGTATACGAGCTACGACTTACGACTCAATGGGTACACAACCTAACGTCTTAACGGTTTAAGCCCCTAAGTCTTAAGTCGTAAGAACGACTTATCATCTGCCGACTCAACTACAAGCCTCTCACACGACTCAAGCCTTCTACCATCTCACGCGACTCAACGGCTCAAGCACACTGCCGACTCAACGACTTATGGCCTCACCGACTCATCCACAAGCTACCTAACGACTTACGACTCAGGCCACTCACTGACTCAACTCAAGGCCGACCCAACGACCTAAGACCCTAGACGACATACGACTTAATCTTATACGAGTCACGACCTATGCCTTCAACGACTCATCTATCTCGTTAACTCGTGAAGCCCTGCAACTCGCTAACACCTATGAGTCGTTCCATACGAGTTAACTCATAACCCTTAACTCGTTGGTCCTTAACTCGGCAAACCCTATGAGTCGTAACTCACTAACTTCCTTGACTCGGCCAACCATGAGTTGCTGCCTTCGACCCAAGCTGTCTACGACCTAGGACCCCTACGAGTCACGACTTAGACTAAGTCGTTAACGACCCATTGATGCCGACCATCCTTACTCCTTAATTCGTACCAACGACCTAACTACTTAACTCGTAAACGAGTTAAGCCTTAGCCTGCTAACTCGTTAACTCGTGCGTGACTCATCTCTTAGCTCGAACACGACCCAGGCCTCAGTTAACTCGGTCACGACTTAACACTCAAGCACACGAATTAACTTCCTAAACGACTCAGGCTAGAGACAACATAAACAACACTAACAACATGTTAATTCTACGATATATCGACACGTAAAATACGGGTCGTTACATTCTCTCCCCCTTAGGAATTTCGCCCCCGAAATTCCAAGTAAACAACAACAACCAAAGATATTCCGCATGCCTACCATCCATAACAACCAACAAACCATGCATCCAATTCTAACCTAGCATGCAGAATTCTATGACTTAGAACAAGCTACAAATTCATGAGATGTCACGACACTTTAGGGCCATACCTCGAAGAGTCCTGGATGAGCTGCCTTCATCCTCTCTTCCTCCTCCCACGTACAGTCGTTAACATCGTCACTCCATTGTACCTTGAGCAACGTAATCGTCTTCCTCCTAAGCTGTTTCGTATCGGTTTCAACAATACGAAGCGGCTTACGAGGTCTCGTAACCACTGGATCAACCTCCAAGTCTTCACAGCTACCAGCAGAAACCACCGTACTTGGGTCGTGCACATACTTCCGTAGATAAGATACATGAAAAACATTATGCACACCCGCCATCTTTTCCGGTAATTCCAATCTATAAGCGAGCTTTCCTATTCGCTCGATAATCGGGAATGGTCCAACGAATCTCGGAGTTAACTTTCCTTTGTTCCCGAATCTTATAACATTCTTCAATGGAGAAATCTTCACAAAAACCATATCGCCCACGTCGAATTCCAAATCCTTTCGACGATTATCTGCATAACTTTTCTGACGATCTTGGGCTGCCTTCACTCTTTGTCGAATGATCTCTATGCAATCCGAAGTCTGTCGAATCATCTCTGGCCCAAGTATCAACTTTTCTCCAGCTTCCAACCAACATGTCGGAGAGTTACACGGTCTTCCATATAATGCCTCATATGGTGCCATACCAATACTTGACTGATAACTGTTATTATATGCAAATTCCACCAAATGAAGGTGATCCTCCCATGATCCCCCGAAGTCCAAAACACAAGCTCTAAGAAGATCTTCCAAAACTCGGTTGACTCTCTCAGTCTGACCATCGGTTTGAGGGTGATAAGCTGTACTCAAACACAACTCGGTTCCCAAAACCTCCTGGAAGCTCTTCCAAAATCCACTAGTGAACAATGGGTCTCGATCGCTCACTATACTCTTCGGAACACCATGGAATCGAACAATCCACTTCACATACAGCTCAGCCAACTTCGATGCAGTTCTAGTCGATCGAACAGGAATGAACCTTGCACTCTTGGTCAAACGATCTACAATAACCCAAATCCCTTCATTCCCTGTCCTGGTTCTAGGTAGACCATCAATAAAATCCATCGACACTTGCTCCCACTTCCACGTAGGAACCTCTAATGGCTGAAGCAATCCACTGGGCTTCTTCTGCTCAGCTTTTACCAACTGACAATTCATACACTTGGAAATAAAACTTCCAACATCTTTCTTCATACCTTCCCAGTAGTAAGCTCTCTTCATATCCCGATACATCTTATTCCCTCCTGGATGAATTGTCAACTTCGAGTGATGACTTTCCCTTAGAACTTCATCTCTCAATCCATCAACATCGGGAACAACCAATCGTCCTTGCTTTCGAAGCCAACCCTCTTGATCGACCTCGAATCCCTTATCCTTCTCTGGAGTCAATCCAGCTTCCAAATCTCGGATAATCCTGACAAGCTTATCATCTCTCTTTTGGCTCTCACCAATCCTTTCCACAAGAGTAGGCCTTATCGATAAGTTTGCCAACATCTCAGGTTCCAATTCACATCTAGGCCTGAAATCAAATCCAGCCAAATACTCAAGACTCTTCCATTCCGAAAACATGGCTCCCAATCCTGCATGTCTTCGACTTAACGCATCAGCCACTGCGTTACCTTTCCCCGGAGTATAGGCTATACCAAAATCATACGATGCTAGAAACTCTAACCACCGTTGCTGTCGAAGATTCAAATCCTTTTGGGAGAACAGATACTTCAACGACTTATGATCTGTAAACAACTCGAATCTAACTCCCAATAGATAGTGTCTCCACATCTTCAAAGCAAACACAATCGCCGCTAACTCCAAATCATGAGTCGGATAATTCCTTTCATGCGGCTTCAGTTGTCGACTAGCATACGCAACAACTTTATCCTTCTGCATTAGCACCGCTCCTAGTCCAGTGCCACATGCATCGGTGTAAACCACCATCTCATCATTTCCACTTGGAATAGTCAAAACAGGAGCACTCGTCAGTCGCTCTTTCAGGATTACGAAAGCTTGCTCACACTTGTCATCCCATCTGAACACTTGGTTCTTCTTCGTCAATCCTGTCAATGGGGCAGCTATCTTGGAAAAGTCTTTGATAAACCGACGATAATATCCAGCTAATCCAAGAAAACTTCTCACATCAGATGCATTCTTAGGTCTAACCCAATCCTGGATCGCTGCTACCTTAGCGGGATCAACCGCTATTCCACTTCCAGAGATAACATGGCCTAAGAACCTCACTTCATTCTTCCAGAAGTGACACTTTGAAAACTTAGCCTTCAGCTGATGTTTCCGCAAGATTTCCAAAACAATCCTCAAGTGCGTCTTGTGCTCTTCCTCAGTCCTGGAATAAACCAAAATATCATCCACGAACACAAGCACGAACTTATTCAACTGATCTCTGAACACTCTATTCATAAGATCCACAAAATATGCTGGCGCGTTAGTCAACCCAAACGGCATTACCAGCCACTCATAAAACCCGGATGGTGTCCTGAAAGCAGTCTTCGGCACACTATCCTTCGCCACTCTCAACTGGTGAAATCCCGTTGCCAAATCCATCTGAGAAAACACCTTAGCCTCGTGAAGCTGATCAAACAAGTCATCTATTCTCGGCAATGGATACTTGTTCTTCTTAGTCACCTTATTCAGTTCACGATAATCAACACACAACCTCAACGATCCATCCGCTTTGGTTGCGAACACAACGGGCGCACCCCATTCGGACACACTCCTCCGAATGAATCCTTTCCGTAAAAGGTCATCAACTTGCACCTTCAGCTCTTGCTGCTCCCTCGGTGCCATCCGCCTAAGAGGCATCACAACAGGTCTGGCTCCCTCAACTAGATCGATACGAAACTCGATCTCCCTATGCGGCGGCAACCCTTTGACTTCGTCAAAGACATCCTCAAATCCATTCACAATAGGCACCGATGACAGTCCATCCCGTGGAACAACCAGCGAATACATGAAGCTCATGAAGACGCCTTCTTCATGCTTACATCGTATCACAACCTTTCGCCCATCCACATTCCCGACTGTCACCTCCAGCCTCTCACAATCAATCCTAGCCGCATACTTCCTAAGCCAGTCCATACCCAAAATAATTCCGAACCCCGCAAAGTTCAGAACAAAGCAATCACAAACAAACGAGCAATCATGACTCGATACAACCAGACCACGGCATATCATACACAAACATGACGAACCCCCAACTGGATTAGTCACAACCAATGGCCTATCAACAATATCCGGTTTCAAACCTAACCGGCCTACCAAATCATCACAAACAAAAGAATGCGACGCTCCAGTATCAAACAACACCCTAACTGGAACACCACAAATGGAAAGAGTACCTTGAACCACCACACTCTTCCCCTTCTCTTCAGCAGTAGGAGCTCTTGAAGATGACGGCACAGCTTCCAAAGCATAGGCCTGCACAATCTGCCTATTTTTCCTCGGCTCTGGGCAATCCTTCTTGATATGTCCCAGCTTATCACAGTTGTAACATTTTCCCGGCACCTTGGGATTCTTACAATCTTTGTAGAGATGGCCCTTCTGCTGACAGTTATAGCAAGTCAACTCACCCTTCAGCTTCTTCTGGCCATCCTTGCCCCTCTGTTGCTGCTGCTTCCTCTTCTTATTTCCACCCTGCTGTGGTTTAGATCCTTCCCTGGTTATAGCAACAACAGAACTTTCCTTAGGGAACAAACTCTCATGCCTCAAAGCTTTCTCCACCAGCTTCTCAAATGGATCGTCCAAGTGATCCACCAACTGCCTTCCAAGATAAGCATCCAGACCGGTCACAAACTTTTCATTCTTCTGGTATGGAGAATCAATATACGATCTGGCATACTTAGACAAAGCTTCGAACTCAGAAATATACTCCAGAACTGGCCTCCCTCCCTGCTTGAGCTCTACAAATCTCTTGAACAAAACAGACTTCTGAGCCGTAGAGATGAACTTGGCTTCAAATCTAACTTGGAATTGCTCCCAAGTTATCTCCTCCTCTGGTGTATCTATAGTGATAGAATTCCACCAATCAGCAGCTCTCCCTTGAAGCTGCCTCGATGCAAGCTTTCTCTTGGTTGCATCCTCAATCCCTAGATCACCAAATATCCTTCGGCAAGCATCAATCCATCTTTGGACTTCAATAGTCGACTCCGTCCCTAAGAAAGCTTTTCCTCCAAGAGAAGTATAATCCTTGCAAAGCTTGGCAAAATCCACTGGCCTTGGAGCCTGGACTTGAACTCCTACATCCACAGAAGATCCTGAAGCTGGTACCCTTCTCATGATAGAAGTCATCATTGCTTCGAACATCGCAGCATAGTCAACAGCTTCCCTAGCAGCACGGCTATCTCTCGCAGCTTGTCTCTCGCTTCTGCTCATCCTTAATATCTGTAAAAAGAATGATTAGAACACCTTAAGAAACAACTGCATAAGGAGTGCAAATCCTTCTAAGCTACTATATTATATATAGTAATCATCCATCAAAATACAATTACGTCTCTCTTACGTAGTTACATCAGCGAGCGTTGGCTAAAATCGATTAACCAAAGCTTTGATACCAAATGTGACGACCGCCCATGACTCCCGCACCAAAACAAGAGAAAAGAGCGCTGAAAGGTGTGCCAGGCAGCCATGGACGATAGTCAGGGTAAAATAAAATCGCAGAATCTCTATCGTAACTCACAGCGCATGGATAAAATACAATAGAGAAATATATAGTGAAGTCTCATAACAGAAAATCATCATATAAGCATCACAGAAGTTTTATACAATCATCTCAACAAATCCATACATCAAGACCTCACTACAAGCACTCATCAAATACAACAGCGGATACCCAGTACATATAAGAAAATAATATGCATAGCCTCCTGCTCGTCTTCGCCATCATCAACGGAAAACTCTACTCTAAGCACAGCACCTGCCACCTGCTACCTAGTCTGCCCATCCCAAACATGGATGAACAGCCCAAGGTAATAAGAGGAGACATAAAACCTTGAGTCAGACAAAGTCTTAGTGAGCAGTAAATTAACAATCAAGCATACCAAAAGAGCATAAGGAAATAAAGGAATAGGAACCAAACCATCCCACTCCACCTCTTTCTACAGTGATAGCCCCCAGACACACACTAAGGAGAAGTAGGCATAACATAGCAGATAAGTAAGGTAAAGCAATAATCACTCGAGTCAAGGACGATGTTTTCCAAATACAAACCCCCAAGGCCTAAACCAAGATCAGATAAGCACCCAGAAAACACCGCTCTTGAAGCCGAATGATGATACAACCAAACATCCAAACATCCTTGACTCTGGCTATCACTGTTAACCTTGCTTCGAAATCACCGTTAATTGAATGACCGACTCCTTCCTGAGCCATCTGTCAAGGGCTAATGGTAACCCCGGTTCTAGACAAAACCCCGCACACTGCCTTGTGCCTAGGACTTATCTTCTTGGCCCAGAGTACTCGACTAACTGCCTGTAGTCTTTTAGGCGTCCCTATGTACTCTTGCTTTAGGTTTGCTAGAACCTTCAATAACGATGAGATCCAAGCCTCCTTGTCATCCTTCTTGACGACTTCTTTCAACTTAGCCCAAGCTTCCTCTTGAGCAATCCATTATCAACCAACTTGAACTACCCTTCAAGTTATCAACATGCTTGGAATGATCCCTGCCTGGATTAAGCCAAGACTCACATCATACTTCGCTTCATCGTACCAAAGCAAAGTCTCAACTCAACCATACTTTGCCTTTTCGCATCCTGACAAAGTCCCATCTCGATCTCATACTTCGCCTCTTCGCATCACGGCAAAGTCCCATCATCGAATCCATCCATATGAGCTTCCACATCCGCTTCATATACCATCGGCGGCCTTCACCATTCAAGAGCCTTTCCACTTAGCTTTTGAATCATCTTCAACCATCTTGTTCCAAATCAACTACAAGCTAACTTGGAGCAATCAAATCTAACATACATTCAAACATTCAAGCATTCAAACAAGATATATTAAGCAATATCAACTATAATGGCAATTTCGTAATTAAGTGAGCAAAAGTCCAACATATGTGAAATCATAGTTTTTAGCATAGATCTATCAAATCTAAAACATGGGTTTTGTCTCTAATACTTGTTAAATAGCTTCTATAGATAAACATCTTCAAATATGATGGATCTACATGCAGACTTAAGGAAAATGCGAGAAAACGCTAACTTTAACACATAAACATATCACCAATCCCATATACTCCTTTGGATCCGCGTGAGAGATAACTACCACTCACCAAATCACCAAAACAACCTAAAATCAATCAACTTCAGATCTGGACAGCAAGAACTTGAGCTTGATCCGGAGAAATTTCACTTGAAACGGTGAAATCTAGCTTCTTCGGATGAAAATCTTCAACTTTGGATCTTCGATCTTTGATCTTGATCTTCGATCTTCAATGGATGTTAGCACTTGATGGAAGTAGAGAAAGAAGTGAAGAAAATACTGTAGTCGAGTTTCCAAAATGGCAGCACTTCGTCGCTTCGAAAACCGGTGCCAAAAAGTGAGCCAAACCCCTCTATTTATAGGCTGGAAATCCTATGAGTCGTCGCCCCTATGAGTCGGTCACGACTCATCATGAGTCGTCCACGACTCATCCTTGCCGACTCAAGACAACACCATACGACTCATCTACAAAGGCGACTCAATGCCCCCCCCCCACGACTCAACGGCTCACACAAGAGCACGACTCAACTAGACCAGGTACGACTCAACTGCACAGGACCTAACGACCTATCCTATGTCGCTTGCGACTTAGCGACCTTAGCGACCTATCCCAGATCACTCGACCCAAGGCTTAGCGACTCAACACACACGAGCCCTAACGACACATGCCTTAACTCGTATACGAGCTACGACTTACGACTCAATGGGTACACAACCTAACGTCTTAACGGTTTAAGCCCCTAAGTCTTAAGTCGTAAGAACGACTTATCATCTGCCGACTCAACTACAAGCCTCTCACACGACTCAAGCCTTCTACCATCTCACGCGACTCAACGGCTCAAGCACACTGCCGACTCAACGACTTATGGCCTCACCGACTCATCCACAAGCTACCTAACGACTTACGACTCAGGCCACTCACTGACTCAACTCAAGGCCGACCCAACGACCTAAGACCCTAGACGACATACGACTTAATCTTATACGAGTCACGACCTATGCCTTCAACGACTCATCTATCTCGTTAACTCGTGAAGCCCTGCAACTCGCTAACACCTATGAGTCGTTCCATACGAGTTAACTCATAACCCTTAACTCGTTGGTCCTTAACTCGGCAAACCCTATGAGTCGTAACTCACTAACTTCCTTGACTCGGCCAACCATGAGTTGCTGCCTTCGACCCAAGCTGTCTACGACCTAGGACCCCTACGAGTCACGACTTAGACTAAGTCGTTAACGACCCATTGATGCCGACCATCCTTACTCCTTAATTCGTACCAACGACCTAACTACTTAACTCGTAAACGAGTTAAGCCTTAGCCTGCTAACTCGTTAACTCGTGCGTGACTCATCTCTTAGCTCGAACACGACCCAGGCCTCAGTTAACTCGGTCACGACTTAACACTCAAGCACACGAATTAACTTCCTAAACGACTCAGGCTAGAGACAACATAAACAACACTAACAACATGTTAATTCTACGATATATCGACACGTAAAATACGGGTCGTTACAATAATATCCTGCTAATCCAAGAAAACTTCTCACATCAGATGCATTCTTAGGTCTAACCCAATCCTGGATTGCTGCCACCTTAGCGGGGTCAACCGCGATTCCATTTCCAGAGATAACATGGCCTAAGAACCTCACTTCACTCTTCCAGAAGTGACACTTCGAAAACTTAGCCTTCAGCTGATGTTTCCGCAAGATTTCTAAAACAATCCTCAAGTGCGTCTTGTGCTCTTCTTCAGTTCTGGAATAAATCAGAATATCATCCACGAACACAAGCACGAACTTATTCAACTGATCTCTGAATACTCTATTCATAAGATCCACAAAATATGCTGGCGCGTTAGTCAATCAAAACGACATTACCAGCCACTCATAAAGCCCGGATGGTGTCCTGAAAGCAGTCTTCGGCACACTATCCTTCGCCACTCTCAACTGGTGAAATCCCGTTGCCAAATCCATCTGAGAAAACACCTTAGCCTCGTGAAGCTGATCAAACAAGTCATCTATTCTCGGCAAAGGATACTTGTTCTTCTTAGTCACCTTATTCAGCTCACGATAATCCACACACAACCTCAACGATCCATCCGCTTTTGTTGCGAACACAACTGGCGCACTGCATTCGGACACACTTCTCCGAATGAATCCTTTCCGCAAAAGGTCATCAACTTGCACCTTCAGCTCTTGCTGCTCCCTCGGTGCCATCCGCCTAAGAGGCATCACAACAGGTCTGGCTCCCTCAACTAGATCGATACGAAACTCGATCTCCCTATGCGGCGGCAACCCTTTGACTTCGTCAAAGACATCCTCAAACCCATTCACAATAGGCACCGATGACAGTCCATCCCGTGGAACAACCAGCGAATACATGAAGCTCATGAAGACGCCTTCTTCATGCTTACATCGTATCACAACCTTTCGCCCATCCACATTCCCGACTGTCACCTCCAGCCTCTCACAATCAATCCTTGCCGCATACTTCCTAAGCCAGTCCATACCCAAAATAATTCCGAACCCCGCAAAGTTCAGAACAAAGCAATCACAAACAAACAAGCAATCATGACTCGACACAACTAGACCACGGCATATCATACACAAACATGACGAACCCCCAACTGGATTAGTCACAACCAATGGCCTATGAACAATATCCGGTTTCAAACCTAACCGGCCTACCAAATCATCACAAACAAAAGAATGCGACGCTCCAGTATCAAACAACACTCTAACTGGAACACCACAAATGGAAAGAGTACCTTGAACCACCACACTCTTCCCCTTCTCTTCAGCAGTAGGAGCTCTTGAAGATGACGGCACAACTTCTAAAGCATAAGCTTGCACAACCTGCCTATCCTTCCTCGGCTCTGGACAATCCTTCCTGAAATGCCCTGGCTTATCACAGTTATGGCACTTCGCCGGCGCCTTTGGATTCCTACAATCCTTGGAGAGATGACCCTTCTGCTGACAATTATAGCAAGTCACTTCTCCTTTCGGTTTCTTCTGGCCATCCCTACTCTTCTGCTGCTGCTGCTGCTTCCTCTTTCTATTCCCACTCTGCTGTGGTTTAGATCCTTCCCTGGTTACAGCAACAACAGAACTTTCCTTAGGAAACAAACTCTCATGCCTAAGGGCTTTCTCTACAAGCTTCTTAAATGGATCGTCCAAGTGATCCACCAACTGCCTTCCAAGATAAGCATCCAGACCAGTCACAAACTTTTCATTCTTCTGGTAGGGAGAATCAATATACGATCTGGCATACTTAGACAAGGCTTCAAACTCAGAGATATACTCAAGAACAGGCCTCCCTCCTTGCTTGAGCTCTACAAACTTTTTGAACAAAGCAGACTTCTGAACAGTGGAGATGAACTTAGCTTCAAATCTGACATGGAACTGCTCCCAAGTAATCTCCTCTTCTGGGGTATCTATAATGATAGAATTCCACCAATCAGCAGCTCTTCCCTGAAGCTGTCTCGATGCAAGCTTCCTCTTGGTTGCATCCTCAATCCCCAAGTCACCAAAAATTCTTCGACATGTATCAATCCATCTCTGCACCTCAATAGTCGACTCTGTCCCCAAGAAAGCCTTTCCTCCAAGAGAAGTATAATCCTTGCAAAGCTTGGCAAAATCAACCGGTCTTGGAGCCTGGACTTGAACTCCCACATCCACAGAAGATCCTGAAGCTGGTACCCTCCTCATGATAGAAGTCATCATAGCTTCAAACATAGCTCCATAATCAACAGCTTCCCTAGCAGCTCGACTATCCCTCGCAGCTTGTCTCTCACTTCGACTCATTCTTAATATCTGAAAAAAAGAATGATTAGAACACCTTAAGAAACAACTGCATAAGGAGTTCAAATCCTTCTAAGCTACTATATTATATAGTAAGCATCCATCAAAATACAATTACGTCTCTCATACGTAGTTACGTCAGCGAGCGTTGGCTAAAATCGATTAACCAAAGCTCTGATACCAAATGTGACGACCGCCCATGACTCCCGCACCAAAACAAGGGAATAGTGCGCTGAAAAGCGTGCAAGGCAGCCATGGACGATAATCAGGGTAAAATAAAATCGCAGAATCTCTATCGTAACTCACAGCGCATGGATAAAATACAATAGAGAAATATATATAGTGAAGCCTCATAAAAGAAAATCATCATATAAGCATCACAGTAGTTTTATACAATCATCTCAATAAATCCATACATTAAGACCTCACTACAAAACACTCATCAAATACAGCAGCGGATATCCAGTACATATAAGAAATAATATGCATAGCCTCCTGCTCGTCTTCGTCATCATCAGCGGAGAACTCTAAACACAGCACCTGCCACCTGCTACCTAGTCTGCCCATCCCAACATGGATGAACAGCCCAAGGTAATAAGAGGAGACATAAAACCTTGAGTCAGACAAAGTCTTAGTGAGCAGTAAATTAACTATCAAACATACCAAAAGAGCATAAGGGATAAAAGGAATAGAAACCAAACAATTCCACTCCACCTCTTTCTACAGTGATAGCCCCCAGACACACACTAAGGAAAAGCAATCATAGCATAGCAGGTAATTAAAGTAAAGCAATAATCACTCGAGTCAAGGACAATGTTTTCCAAATACAAACCCCCAAGGCCTAAACCAAGATCAGATAAGCACCCAGAAAACACCGCTCTTGAGGCCGAATGATAATACAATCAAACATCCATGACTCTGGCTATCACTGTTATCTTTGCCTTGATTTCACCGTTAGTTGAATGACCATCCGTCAAGGGCTAATGGTAACCCCGGTTCTAGCCATAACTCCGCACGTCGTCGCAGCCCGTGCCTAGGAATTTTCGCAACTAACCAGAGTACTAGCACGTCGTCGCAGCCCGTGCCTGGAACGTCGTCGCAGCCCGTTCCAACGTACTCTTGCTTTGAGCATGCTAGAAACTTCAACAACGATAAGATCTCAGCCTTCTAGTCATCCTCCTCGACGACTATTTACATACTAGCTCAAGCGCCTCTCAAGCTAACCATTATCACCAACCCGGATCGCATCACCGAGTTATCGACATAACTTTGCACGTCGTCGCAGCCCGTGCTTGGAACGTCATCGTGACCCGTCCCATCACAACATATGTCTTGCCTTATCACATCATAGCAAAGCCTCTCTTCTTGGAACGTCATCATGACCCATCCCATCTCAACATAAGCCTTGCCTCATCATATCATAGCAAAATCCCAACTCAATCATGCTTTGCCTTCTCGCATCATGGCAAGATCCCACCTCCTCGAATCCATCCATATGAGCTTCCACATCCGCTTCATATGCTACAGGCAGCTTTCACCATTCAAGAGCCTTTCCACTTAGCTTTTGAATCATCTTCAACCATCTTGTTCCAAATCAACTACAAGCTAACTTGAAACAATCAAACCAATCATACATCCAAACATTCAAGCATTCAAACAAGATCTAATAAGCAATATCAACTATAATGGCAATTTCGTAAATAAATGAGCAAAAGTCCAACATGCATGATTCATAGGTTTTTAGCATAGATCTATCAAATATAAAACATGGGTTTTGTCTCTAATACTTGTTAAATAAACTAGCATAAACAAACATCTTTGGAAACAATGGATCTAGACTCGGATCTAAGAAAAATGCATGAAATCTCTAACTTTAACACTCAAACAAGCCACCAATCCAATATACTCCTTTGGGTCCGCGTGAGAGATAACTACCACTCACCAAATCACCCAAACACTATGAAAACTACACACTTCAGATCTGGACAGCGAAGATCCAAACTTGATCCGGCAATATCTCGCTTCAATCGATGAAATCTAGCTCGAACGGATGAAGATCTTCAACTTTGGCACTTGGATCTTCGATCTCGATCTTTGATCTTGGATGGATGTTAGATCTAGATTGGAATGGAGAAAAGAAGATGAAGAAATGTTGTAGGCGAGTCTTCAAAATGGCAGCACTTCGTCGCTTCAAAAACCGGTGCCAAAAAGTGAACCAAAGCCCTCTATTTATAGGCTGAATCCCCCATGATTCGTACGCCCCATGAGTCGTCATCGACCCAACTCTTGAGTCGCCCCCGACTCATCTCCATGCCGACTCAACACAACACAGCCGACTTACCATGAGTCGTTCATGACTCATTGCCATGACGACCTGACACAAAACCCACATGGCCGACTTAACACTAAGCCGCTTACGCGACTTAACCCAGACACGACCCAACGACTTATACACAGGACGACCTAACACCACACAAGGTCATACGACCTAACTTCTAGCCGACTCAACGACTCAAAATGCCTCCGACTCACGACCTAATGACTCAACAACATACACACGACTCAACTACGATGCCGACTCACGACTCATCCACCAAGCCGACTCAACACAAACATGGGACCTCTCAACTTATCACATGATCGCTCAACGACCTAACTAGTATGCGACTCATCGCCCCAGCTACCTAACGACTTACGACTCATAGCATACACGACTCAAAACAACTTATGACCTATGACTCGGCCATACGACTCATCTTTCTAACCCGCTATCTCCTAAGTCGGTCTTTCTTAAGTCGGTCACCAACCCTTAAACCGCTGTCTCGTGAGTCGGTCACCATCCTTATCTCGGCCAAACCTATAAGTTGTTGCTTCTATAAGTCGGTCACCCTCTTAACTCGTCTAAGCCTATGAGTCGGCCCTCTATGAGTCGGTCACGACTCATCACTTCACTCAGGTTAACTCCTAAACGACTCATGCTAGAGGCAACACAAACAACACTATCGACCTGCAAATTCTATGATTTATCGACACGTAAAATACGGGTCGTTACACCATATCCGTCCACTAACGACCTCAGGACAGGTCCATGTTGCGCCGGTCCTGGCTGGACTGGGGGCACGGAGGAAGAAGACTCTCCTGTACCTTTAGACTTCTTTCTATCCGATCTTGTTTCCGCTTTGCGAGACATTTTCTGCAGCACAAGAAAAACTTGATATTAGAATAAGAAGTATAGAAACATAAACAAGCAAGTATCTAAAGCAAGCGTGTAAAAAAGTCTAAGATTCCGCTCAAGGTTCAAGTATGAAGTCTCATTCGGCAGTGCAAGACAAGTTCATTCGGCATCGAAAGCATATAGCCATTCGGCACTAAAATCCCGTGCTCATTCGGCATACATATCATTCGGCCCTAAGGCCTGAGTCTCATTCGGCATATACTATATTCGGTAGTAGAAAAAACTTCGTATGTATTCGGCAAATTAGGCCCATTCGGTAGTAAGTCCATTCGGCAATGAGTGTATACCTGATTCGGTAGGCAAGTTGGTTCGGCTTTCGTTCGATTCGGCAAGAGTGTTGGCTCGGTATAGTGTTGGTTCGGCACTTGATGATTCGGTAAGAAAAAACTAAGGGGGTGTAGCTCTATATATAGGCGCGCTCAGATCGGCCGAACCATCTGGTCCGGCTACCAGACCAACCTATACCGGACCAACCGTATGCCGAATGGAAACATCCATCCGGACCAACCAAACACCGAATGACCTTGTCTCCACCAGCGAAAGTCAGAAGCAGGGGGCACGCAGGGCGCCTCACTCAGATAAGTACCGAACTCCAGAGCTTGCTAATAAAATAAAGAATATGATAACAATGAATAAGTCGTAAATCTCTCACTAACATGGGTTAATCATTTACACGTGTACGCAACCACGAACGGTCCATAGGCACGCTCTGAATGGTTATTAACCCTATCGCCGTGAGAATTTACACTTTGGCATCCCTTTCTAAGCTCATCGGTTAAAAGGATATTTGATTCTGATAATTAGGAAATGGCTAAGCTGCTTACACATGTACGGGGTCGAGAGCAACCCTTAGGCATGCTCTGAGCTGGCGATAAACCAAACGATCCAGGGGCCCACTCTAATGTGAACCTGGCATCGATGATGCTAAGCCCCCTCGGGGCTCACTCTCTCGTCCCGAACGACACAGTTCACTTCATCTCGAATATTTCGATCACGAACGGTCGTTATTTGAAATCACACTAAAGCTATAAATTCCTTTGCAGGACATCAACAAGATATGAACATCCAGCCCATGGCATTACAAAACAAACCTTTCTACCACAGGGAAACAAAGCGCGACACATGCAAGCACGTGCCCCACTTTGGGGGGCAAATGTTGGGCGAATTCTCACCCAGAAGATCTCGAGACCGAGAAGTCACAGTTTCACCCGGGCATACAAACTCCACTTCGTTCGACAAACGCCAGGCCCAACACAAGCATAGAAGTCTATCCAGCCAAGAGCCCATTCGGCATTTCCATATATGAAGCCTCGTTCGGCAATACGAGAAGATGGCCGTTCGGTGAGACCCATTCGGTAGCCAACAGACAACCGGACCAACCTACGGCCGAACCAACTCCACATCCGGTCCTCCTTCCACCGAACCAGCTATACACCGAACCGACCTACCAACCCAAGACCGGACCAAAGTCCTACCGGACCAGCCCCTCTCACACTCCTACTACCGGTCCAAGCAAGCACCGAACCAACCCTCTCCTTTCCACAGCCGGTCCACATGCACACCTAAAGCCGAATGGAGCTTTGCCGAACCAGATGGTTGCCAGTCCAGATTGCTTCAGCCCGGGCCCACCAGCAGCTATATACGTCCAAGACCCCTGCCCCCTACCTCACTCTATAAATAGAGGGGCAGGGGTACAACAATGGCAGACAAGTTTGAGAGCTCAAGCAAGGAAGGAACTTTCAAACTACTTTCATATACTTGTATACGAAGCATTGTACTTGTAATCTGAAAGAAAGAAGATAATAACATATAAAGTGGACGTAGGTACATTCTGGCCGAACTACTATAAATCTGTGTGTCTTTTACATTTCAGCCCCTGCTTTTTTTCATATTTACATAACTCATCCAAACCATTGAAAATCACATATAATCAACTAAATAATACGACTTGGAGGTGTTTGTCCATTTTTTGTGCAAACACCAGTGACCGCTAAAAGCCGTCATAGCTATAGAACTCACAGATACCTTTGTTTTGACTGGTTATGGCTCCCGTAACTCTAAACGAGCCAAGAGTTATGGACCTCCGAAGAATCGATTTCCACAGGGTGCAACATCTGCGGTGCAAGGTGCAACATCCGTCCAAAATGACGAAACAGTGTCGTACGACCTTTAGAAATTTGTGCATGGATTTGAAACATTGCAGTACCATGGTGCACCACTCTCCAGCGATGGTAAATCATAGACCAGCCATGGGGATCCCGTTTTACAGAAAAAATCCTCGTAACGAAAAAACGAAGGGTAAAAAACTTACTCGACCCGATTGAGGTTCGGATAGGAATTTTTGGGTATGAAACTAACCAGTGACGGCTGAAAGCGGCCATAGCTATAGAACTCACAGATACCTTCGTTTTGACTGGTTATGGCTTCCGTAACTCTAAAGGAGCCAAGAGTTATGGCCCTCCGATGAATCGATATCCACAGGGTGCAACATCTACGGTGCAAGGTGCAACATCCGTCCAAAATGAAGAAACAGTGCCGTACGACCTTTAGAAATGAGTGCATGGATTTGAAACATTGCAGTACCATGGTGCAGCACTCTCCAGCGATGGTAAATCATAAACCAGCCATGGGGATCCCGTTTTACAGAAAAAATCAACGTGACGAAAAAACGAAGGGTAAAAAACTTCCTTGACCCGATTGAGGTTCGGATAGGATTTTTTGCGTATGAAACTAACCGGTGATGGCTGAAAGCCATCATAGCTATAGAAATCACAGATTCCTTCGTTTTGACTCATTATGGCTCCCGTAGCTCTAAACGAGCCAAGAGTTATGGCCCTCCGAATAATCGATATCCAGAGGGTGCAACATCTACGGTGCAAGGTGCAACATCCGTCCAAAATGACGAAACCGTGTCATACGGCCTTTAGAAATGGGTGCATGGATTTGAAACGGTGCAGTACCACGGTGAATCAATCTCCAGCGATGGTAACTCATAGACCAGCCACGGGGATCCCGTTTTACAGAGAAAATCCACGTGACGAAAAAAGGAAGGGTAAAAAACTTCCATGACCCGATTGAGGTTCAGATAGGATTTTTTGGGTATGAAACTAACTAGTGACGGCTTAAAGCCGTCATAGCTGTAGAACTCACAGATACCTTTGTTTTGACTTGTTATGGCTCCCGTAGCTCTAAACGAGCCAAGAGTTATGGCCCTCCGAATAATCGATATCCATAGGGTGCAACATCTACGGTGCAAGGTGCAACATCCGTCCAAAATGACGAAACCGTGCCGTACGACCTTTAGAAATGAGTGCATGGATTTGAAACATTGCAGCACCTTGGTGCACCACTCTCCAGCGATGGTAAATCATAGACCAGCCACGGGGATCCCGTTTTATAGAAAAAATCCACGTGACGAAAAAACGAAGGGTAAAAAACTTCCATGACCCAATTGAGGTTCGGATAAGATTTTTTGGCTATGAAACTAACCAGTGACGGCTGAAAGCTGTCATAGCTGTAGATCTCACAGATACCTTCGTTTTGACTGGTTATGGCTCCCGTAACTCTAAACGAGCCAAGAGTTATGGCCCTCCGAAGAATCGATTTCCACAGGGTGCAACATCTGCGGTGCAAGGTGCAACATCCGTCCAAAATGACGAAACAGTGTCGTACGACCTTTAGAAATGGGTGCATGGATTTGAAACGGTGCAGTACCATGGTGAACCACTCTCCAGCGATGGTAATTCATAGACCAGCCATGGGGATCCCGTTTTACAGAAAAAATCCACGTGACGAAAAAACGAAGGGTAAAAAACTTCCATGACTCGATTGAGGTTCGGATAGGATTTTTTGGGTATGAAACTAACCAGTGACGGCTAAAAGCCATCATAGCTGTAGAACTCACAGATACCTTCGTTTTGTCTGGTTATGGCTCCCGTAACTCTAAACGAGCCAAGAGTTATGGCCCTGCGAAGAATCGATTTCCACAGGGTGCAACATCTGCGGTGCAAGGTGCAACATCCGTCCAAAATGAAGAAACAGTGTCGTACGACCTTTAGGAAGGTGTGCATGGATTTGAAACATTGCAGTACCATGGTGCACCACTCTCCAGCGATGGTAAATCATAGACCAGCCACGGGGATCCCGTTTTACAGAAAAAATCCACGTGACGAAAAAACGAAGGGTAAAAAACTTACTTGACCCGATTGAGGTTCAGATAGGATTTTTTGGGTATGAAACTAACCAGTGACGGCAGAAAGCTGTCATAGATGTAGAACTCACAGATACCTTCGTTTTGACTGGTTATGGCTTCCGTAACTCTAAAGGAGCCAAGAGTTATGGCCCTCCGATGAATCGATATCCACAGGGTGCAACATCTACGGTGCAAGGTGCAACATCCGTCCAAAATGAAGAAACAGTGCCGTACGACCTTTAGAAATGAGTGGATGGATTTGAAACATTGCAGTACCATGGTGCAGCACACTCCAGCGATGGTAAATCATAGACCAGCCATGGGATCCCGTTTTACAGAAAAATCAACGTGACGAAAAAACGAAGGGTTAAAAACTTCCTTGACCCGATTGAGGTTCGGATAGAATTTTTTGGGTATGAAACTAACCAGTGACGGCTGAAAGCAATCATAGCTGTAGAAATCACAGATTCCTTCGGTTTGACTGGTTATGGCTCCCGTAGCTCTAAACGAGCCAAGAGTTATGGCCCTCCAAATAATCGATATCCATAGGGTGCAACATCTATGGTGCAAGGTGCAACATCCGTCCAAAATGACGAAACCGTGTCGTACGACCTTTAGAAATGGGTGCTTGATTTGAAACGGTGCAGTACCATGGTGAACCACTCTCCAGCGATGGTAACTCATAGACCAGCCACGGGGAGCCCGTTTTACAGAGAAAATCCACGTGACGAAAAAACAAAGGGTAAAAAACTTCCATGACCCGATTGAGGTTCGGATAGGATTTTTTGGGTATGAAACTAACCAGTGACGGCTTAAAGCCGTCATAGCTGTAGAACTCACAGATACCTTTGTTTTGACTGGTTATGGCTCCCGTAGCTCTAAACGAGCCAAGAGTTATGGCCCTCCGAATAATCGATATCCATAGGGTGCAACATCTACGGTGCAAGGTGCAACATCCGTCCAAAATGACGAAACCGTGCCGTACGACCTTTAGAAATGAGTGCATGGATTTGAAACATTGCAGTACCATGGTGCACCACTCTCCAGCGATGGTAAATCATGGACCAGCCACGGGGATCCCGTTTTATAGAAAAAATCCTGGTGACGAAAAAACGAAGGGTAAAAAACTTCCATTACCCAATTGAGGTTCGGATAGAATTTTTTGGGTATGAAACTAACCAGTGACGGCTGAAAGCTGTCATAGCTGTAGGTCTCACAGATACCTTCGTTTTGACTGGTTATGGCTCCCGTAACTCTAAACGAGCCAAGAGTTATGGCCCTCCGAAGAATCGATTTCCACAGGGTGCAACATCTGCGGTGCAAGGTGCAACATCCGTCCAAAATGACGAAACAGTGCCGTACGACCTTTAGAAATGGGTGCATGGATTTGAAACGGTGCAGTACCATGGTGAACCACTCTCCAGCGATGGTAATTCATAGACCAGCCACGGGGATCCCGTTTTACAGAAAAAATCCACGTGACGAAAAAACGAAGGGTAAAAAACATCCATGACCCGATTGAGGTTCGGATAGGATTTTTTGGGTATGAAACTAACCAGTGACGGCTAAAAGCCGTCATAGCTGTAGAACTCACAGATACCTTCGTTTTGTCTGGTTATGGCTCCCGTAACTCTAAACGAGCCAAAAGTTATGGCCCTCCGAAGAATCGATTTCCACAGGGTGCAACATCTGCGGTGCAAGGTGCAACATCCGTCCAAAATGACGAAACAGTGCCGTACGACCTTTAGGAAGGTGTGCATGGATTTGAAACATTGCAGTACCATGGTGCACCACTCTCCAGCGATGGTCAATCATAGACCAGCCACGGGGATCCCGTTTTACAGAAAAAATCCACGTGACGAAAAAACGAAGGGTAAAAAACATACTTGACCCGATTGAGGTTCAGGTAGGATTTTTTGGGTATGAAACTAACCAGTGACGGATGAAAGATGTCATAGCTGTAGAACTCATAGATACCTTTGTTTTGACTGGTTATGGCTTCCGTAACTCTAAAGGAGCCAAGAGTTATGGCCCTCCGATGAATCGATATCCACAGGGTGCAACATCTACGGTGCAAGGTGCAACATCCGTCCAAAATGAAGAAACAGTGCCGTACGACCTTTAGAAATGAGTGCATGGATTTGAAACATTGCAATACCATGGTGCAGCACTCTCCAGCGATGGTAGATCATAGACCAGCCATGGGGATCCCGTTTTACAGAAAAAATCAACGTGACGAAAAAACGAAGGGTAAAAAACTTCCTTGACCCGATTGAGGTTCGGATAGGATTTTTTGGGTATGAAACTAACCAGTGACGGCTGAAAGCCATCATAGCTGTAGAAATCACAGATTCCTTCGGTTTGACTGGTTGTGGCTCCCGTAGCTCTAAACGAGCCAAGAGTTATGGCCCTCCGAATAATCGATATCCATAGGTTGCAACATCTACGGTGCAAGGTGCAACATCCGTCCAAAATGACGAAACCGTGTCGTATGACCTTTAGAAATGGGTGCATGGATTTAAAACGGTGTAGTACCATGGTGAACCACTCTCCAGCGATGGTAACTCATAGACCAGCCACGGGGATCCCGTTTTACAGAGAAAATCCACATGACGAAAAAACGAAGGGTAAAAAACTTCCATGACTCGATTGAGGTTCGGATAGGATTTTTTTGGTATGAAACTAACCAGTGGCGGCTTAAAGCCGTCAAAGCTGTAGAACTCACAGATACCTTTGTTTTGACTGGTCATGGCTCCCGTAGCTCTGAACGAGCCAAGAGTTATGGCCCTCCGAATAATCGATATCCATAGGGTGCAACATCTACGGTGCAAGGTGCAACATCCGTCCAAAATAACGAAACCGTGTCGTACGACCTTTAGAAATGAGTGCATGGATTTGAAACATTGCAGTACCATGGTGCACCACTCTCCAGCGATGGTAAATCATAGACCAACCACGGGGATCCCGTTTTATAGAAAAAATCCACATGACGAAAAAACGAAGGGTAAAAAATTTCCATGACCCAATTGAGGTTCGGATAGGATTTTTTGGGTATGAAACTAACCAGTGACGGCTGAAAGCTGTCGTAGCTGTAGAACTCACAGATACCTTCGTTTTGACTAGTTATGGCTTCCGTAACTCTAAAGGAGCCAAGAGTTATGGCCCTCCGATGAATCGATATCCACAGGGTGCAACATCTACGGTGCAAGGTGCAACATCCGTCCAAAATGAAGAAACAGGGCCGTACGACCTTTAGAAATGAGTGCATGGATTTGAAACATTGCAGTACCATGGTGCAGCACTCTCCAGCGATGGTAAATCATAGACCAGCCATGGGGACCCGTTTTACAGAAAAAATCAACTTGACGAAAAAACGAAGGGTAAAAAACTTCCTTGACCCGATTGAGGTCCGGATAGGATTTTTTGGGTATGAAACTATCCAGTGACGGCTGAAAGCCATCATAGCTGTAGAAATCACAGATTCCTTCTGTTTGACTGGTTATGGCTCCCGTAGCTCTAAACGACCCAAGAGTTATGGCCCTCCGAATAATCGATATCCATAGGGTGCAACATCTACGGTGCAAGGTGCAACATCCGTCCAAAATGACGAAACCGTGTCGCACGACCTTTAGAAATGGGTGCATGGATTTGAAACGGTGCAGTACCATGGTGAACCACTCTCCAGCGATGGTAACTCATAGACCAGCCACGGGGATCCCGTTTTACAGAGAAAATCCACGTGACGAAAAAACGAAGGGCAAAAAACTTCCATGACCCGATTGAGGTTCGGATAGGAATTTTTGGGTATGAAACTAACCATTGACGGCTTAATGCCGTCATAGCTGTAGAACTCACAGATACCTTTGTTTTGACTGGTTATGGCTCCCGTAGCTCTAAACGAGCCAAGAGTTATGGCCCTCCGAATAATCGATATCCATAGGGTGCAACATCTACGGTGCAAGGTGCCACATCCGTCCAAAATGACGAAACCGTGCCGTACGACCTTTAGAAATGAGTGCATGGATTTGAAACATTGCAGTACCATGGTGCACCACTCTCCAGCGATGGTTAATCATAGACCATCCACGGGGATCCCGTTTTATAGAAAAAATCCACGTGACGAAAAAACGAAGGGTAAAAAACTTCCATGACCCAATTGAGGTTCGGATAGGATTTTTTGGGTATGAAACTAACCAGTGACGGCTGATAGCTGTCATAGCTATAGAACTCACAGAAGCCTTCGTTTTGACTGGTTATGGCTCCCGTAACTCTAAACGAGCCAAGAGTTATGGCCCTCCGAAGAATCGATTTCCACCGTGTGCAACATCTGCGGTGCAAGGTGCAACATCCGTCCAAAATGACGAAACAGTGTCGTACGACCTTTAGAAATGGGTGCATGGATTTGAAACGGTGCAGTACCATGGTGAACCACTCTCCAGCGATGGTAACTCATAGACCAGCCACGGGGATCCCGTTTTACAGAAAAAATCCACGTGACGAAAAAACGAAGGGTAAAAAACTTCCATGACCCGATTGAGGTTCGGATAGGATTTTTTGGGTATGAAACTAACCAGTGACGGCTAAAAGCCATCATAGCTGTAGAACTCACAGATACCTTTGTTTTGTCTGGTTATGGCTCCCGTAACTCTAAACGAGCCAAGAGTTATGGCCCTCCAAAGAATCGATTTCCACAGGGTGCAACATCTACGGTGCAAGGTGCAACATCCGTCCAAAATGAAGAAACAGTGCCGTACGACCTTTCGGAAGGTGTGCATGGATTTGAAACATTGCAGTACCATGGTACACCACTCTCCAGCGATGGTAAATCATAGACCAGCCACGGGGATCCCGTTTTACAGAAAAAATCCACGTGACGAAAAAAACGAAGGGTAAAAAACTTACTTGACCCGATTGAGGTTCAGATAGGATTTTTTTGGTATGAAACTAACCAGTGACGGCTGAAAGCTGTCATAGCTGTAGTACTCACGGATACCTTCGTTTTGACTGGTTATGGCTTCCGTAACTCTAGAGGAGCCAAGAGTTATGGCCCTCCGATGAATCGATATCCACAGGGTGCAACATCTACGGTGCAAGGTGCAACATCCGTCCAAAATGAAGAAACAGTGCCGTACGACCTTTAGAAATGAGTGCATGGATTTGAAACATTGCAGTACCATGGTGCAGCACTATCCAGCGATGGTAAATCATAGACCAGCCATGGGGACCCGTTTTACAGAAAAAATCAACGTGACGAAAAAACGAAGGGTAAAAAACTTCCTTGACCCGATTAAGGTCCGGATAGGATTTTTCGGGTATGAAACTAACCAGTGACGGCTGAAAGCCATCATAGCTGTAGAAATCACAGATTCCTTCTGTTTGACTGGTTATGGCTCCCGTAGCTCTAAACGAGCCAAGAGTTATGGCCCTCCGAATAATCGATATCCATAGGGTGCAACATCTACGGTGCAAGGTGCAACATCCGTCGAGAATGACGAAACTGTGTCGTACGACCTTTAGAAATGGGTGCATGGATTTGAAACGGTGCAGTACCATGGTGAATCACTCTCCAGAGATGGTAACTCATAGACCAGCCACGGGGATCCCGTTTTACAGAGAAAATCCACGTGACGAAAAAACGAAGGGTAAAAAACTTCCATGACCCGATTGAGGTTCGGATAGGAATTTTTGGGTATGAAACTAACCATTGACGGCTTAATGCCGTCATAGCTGTAGAACTCACAGATACCTTTGTTTTGACTGGTTATGGCTCCCGTAGCTCTAAACGAGCCAAGAGTTATGGCCCTCCGAATAATCGATATCCATAGGGTGCAACATCTACGGTGCAAGGTGCAACATCCGTCCATAATGACGAAACCGTGCCGTACGACCTTTAGAAATGAGTGCATAGATTTGAAACATTGCACTACCATGGTGCACCACTCTCCAGCGATGGTAAATCATAGACCATCCACGGGGATCCCGTTTTATAGAAAAAATCCACGTGACGAAAAAACGAAGGGTAAAAAACTTCCATGACCCAATTGAGGTTCGGATAGGATTTTTTGGGTATGAAACTAACCAGTGACGGCTGAAAGCTGTCATAGCTATAGAACTCACAAATACCTTCGTTTTCACTGGTTATGGCTCCCGTAACTCTAAACGAGCCAAGAGTTATGGCCCTCCGAAGAATCGATTTCCACAGTGTGCAACATCTGCGGTGCAAGGTGCAACATCCGTCCAAAATGACGAGACAGTGTCGTACGACCTTTAGAAATGGGTGCATGGATTTGAAACGGTGCAGTACCATGGTGAACCACTCTCCAGCGATGGTAACTCATAGACCAGCCACGGGGATCCCGTTTTACAGAAAAAATCCACGTGACGAAAAAACGAAGGGTAAAAAACTTCCATGACCTGATTGAGGTTCGGATAGGATTTTTTGGGTATGAAACTAACCAGTGACGGCTGAAAGCTGTCATAGCTATAGAACTCACAAATACCTTCGTTTTCACTGGTTATGGCTCCCGTAACTCTAAACGAGCCAAGAGTTATGGCCCTCCGAAGAATCGATTTCCACAGTGTGCAACATCTGCGGTGCAAGGTGCAACATCCGTCCAAAATGACGAAACAGTGCCGTACAACCTTTGGAAAGGTGTGCATGGATTTGAAACATTGCAGTACCATGGTGCACCACTCTCCAGCGATGGTAAATCATAGACCAGCCACGGGGATCCCGTTTTACAGAAAAAATTCACGTGACGAAAAACGAAGGGTAAAAAACTTACTTGACCCGATTGAGGTTCGGATAGGATTTTTTGGGTATGAAACTAACCAGTGACGGCTGAAAGCTGTCATAGCTGTAGAACTCACAGATACCTTCGTTTTGACTGGTTTTAGCTCCCGTAACTCTAAACGAGCCAAGAGTTATGGCCCTCCGAAGAATCGTTATCCACAGGATGCAACATCTACGGTGCAAGGTGCAACATCCGTCCAAAATGACGAAACAGTGCCGTACGACCTTTAGAAATGAGTGCATGGATTTGAAACATTGCAGTACCATGGTGCACCACTCTCCAGCGATGGTAAATCATAGACCAGCCACGGGGATCCCTTTTTATAGAAAAAATACACATGACGAAAAAACTAAGGGTAAAAAACTTCCTTGACCCGATTGAGGTTCGGATAGGATTTTTTGGGTATGAAACTAACCAGTGACGGCTGAAAGTCATCATAGCTGTAGAAATCACAGATACCTTCGTTTTGACTGGTTATGGCTCCCGTAGCTCTAAACGAGCCAAGAGTTATGGCCCTCCGAATAATCGATATCCATAGGGTGCAACATCTACGGTGCAAGGTGCAACATCCGTCACAAATGACGAAACCGTGCCGTACGACCTTTAGAAATGGGTGCATGGATTTGAAACGGTGCAGTACCATGGTGCACCACTCTCCAGCGATGGTAAATCATTGACCAGCCACGGGGATCCCGTTTTACTGAAAAAATCCACGTGACGACAAAACGAAGGGTAAAAAACTTCCATGACCCGATGGAGGTTCGTATAGGATTTTTTGGGTATGAAAGTAACCAGTGACTGCTGAAAGCTGTCATAGCTGCAAAACTCACAGGTACCTTCATTTCGACTGGTGATGGCTCCCGTAACTCTAAACGAGCCAAGAGTTATGGCCCTCCGAAGAATCGATATCCACAGGGTGCAACATCTACGGTGCAAGGTGCAACATCCGTCCAAAATGACGAAACAATGCCGCACGACCTTTAGAAATGAGTGCATGGATTTGAAACATTGCAGTGCCATGTGCACCACTCTCCAGCGATGGTAAATCATAGACCAGCCACGGGGATCCCGTTTTACAGAAAAAATCCACGTGACGAAAAAACGAAGGGTAAAAAACTTCCTTGACCCGATTGAAGTTCGGATAGGAT
Organism: Allium cepa; assembly: GCA_030765085.1. Classification (NCBI taxonomy): domain Eukaryota; kingdom Viridiplantae; phylum Streptophyta; class Magnoliopsida; order Asparagales; family Amaryllidaceae; genus Allium; species Allium cepa. The sequence goes on along the minus strand of CM060943.1, from coordinate 24,956,170 downwards.
TTTTTGGGTATGAAACTAACCAGTGACGGCTGAAAGCTGTCTTAGCTGTTGAACTCACAGATACATTCGTTTTGACTGGTTATGGCTCCCGTAACTCTAAAGGAGCCAAGAGTTGTGGCCCTCCGAAGAATCGATTTCCACAGGGTGCAACATCTACGGTGCAAGGTGCAACATCCGTCCAAAATGACGAAACAGTGCCGTACGACCTTTAGAAATGAGTGCATGGATTTGAAACATTGACCATGGTGCACCACTCTCCAGCGATGGTAAATCATAGACCAGCCACGGGGATCCCGTTTTACAGAAAAAATCAACGTGACGAAAAAACGAAGGGTAAAAAACTTCCTTGACCCGATTGAGGTTCGGATAGGATTTTTTAGGTATGAAATTAACCAGTGACGGCTGAAAGCCATCGTAGCTGTAGAAATCACAGATACCTTCGTTTTGACTGGTTATGGCTTCCGTAGCTCTAAACGAGCCAAGAGTTATGGCCCTCCGAATAATCGATATCCATAGGGTGCAACATCTACGGTGCAAGGTGCAACATCCGTCCAAAATGACGAAACAGTGCCGTACGACCTTTAGAAATGGATGCGTGGATTTGAAACTGTGTAGTACCATTGTGAACCACTCTCCAGCGATGGTAACTCATAGACCAGCCACGGGGATCCCATTTTACAGAAAAAATCCACGTGACGAAAAAACGAAGGGTATAAAACTCCCATGACCCGATTGAGGTTCGAATAGGATTTTTTGGGTATGAAACTAACCAGTGATGGCTAAAAGCCGTCATAGATATAGAACTCACAGATACGTTCGTTTTGACTGGTTATGGCTCCCGTAACTCTAAACGAGCCAAGAGTTATGGCCCTCCGAAGAATCGATTTCCACAGGGTGCAACATCTGCGGTGCAAGGTGCAACATCCGCCCAAAATGACGAAACAGTGTCGTACGACCTTTAGAAATGTGTGCACGGATTCGAAACATTGCAGTACCATGGTGCACCACTCTCTAGCGATGGTAAATCATAGACCAGCCACGGGGATCCCCTTTTACAGAAAAAATCCACGTGACGAAAAAACGAAGGGTAAAAAACTTACTTGACCCGATTGAGGTTCGGATAGGATTTTTTGGGTATGAAAGTAACCAGTGACTGCTGAAAGCTATCATAGCTGCAGAACTCAAAGAAACCTTCGTTTTGACTGGTTATGGCTCCCGTAACTCTAAAGGAGCCAAGATTTATGGCCCTCCGAAGAATCGATATCCACAGGGTGCAACATCTACGGTGCAAGGTGCAACATCCGTCCAAAATGACGAAACAGTGCCGTACGACCTTTAGAAATGAGTCCATGGATTTGAAACATTGCAGTACCATGGTGCACCACTCTCCAGCGATGGTAAATCATAGACCAGCCACGGGGATCCCGTTTTACAGAAAAAATCAACGTGACAAAAAAACGAAGGGTAAAAAACTTCCTTGACCCGATTGAGGTTCGGATAGGATTTTTTGGGTATGAAACTAACCAGTGACGGCTGAAAGCGGCCATAGCTGTAGAACTCACAGATACCTTCGTTTTGACTGGTTATGGCTCCCGTAACTCTAAAGGAGCCAAGAGTTATGGCCCTCCGAATAATCGATATCCACTGGGTGCAACATCTACGGTGCAAGGTGCAACATCCGTCCAAAATGACGAAACCGTGCCGTACGACCTTTAGAAATGGGTGCATGGATTTGAAACGGTGCAGTACCATGGTGAACCACTCTCCAGCGATGGTAATTCATAGACCAGCCACGGGGATCCCGTTTTACAGAAAAAATCCACGTGACGAAAAAACGAAGGGTAAAAAACATCCATGACCCGATTGAGGTTCGGATAGGATTTTTTGGGTATGAAACTAACCAGTGACGGCTAAAAGCCGTCATAGCTGTAGAACTCACAGATACCTTCGTTTTGTCTGGTTATGGCTCCCGTAACTCTAAACGAGCCAAAAGTTATGGCCCTCCGAAGAATCGATTTCCACAGGGTGCAACATCTGCGGTGCAAGGTGCAACATCCGTCCAAAATGACGAAACAGTGCCGTACGACCTTTAGGAAGGTGTGCATGGATTTGAAACATTGCAGTACCATGGTGCACCACTCTCCAGCGATGGTCAATCATAGACCAGCCACGGGGATCCCGTTTTACAGAAAAAATCCACGTGACGAAAAAACGAAGGGTAAAAAACATACTTGACCCGATTGAGGTTCAGGTAGGATTTTTTGGGTATGAAACTAACCAGTGACGGATGAAAGATGTCATAGCTGTAGAACTCATAGATACCTTTGTTTTGACTGGTTATGGCTTCCGTAACTCTAAAGGAGCCAAGAGTTATGGCCCTCCGATGAATCGATATCCACAGGGTGCAACATCTACGGTGCAAGGTGCAACATCCGTCCAAAATGAAGAAACAGTGCCGTACGACCTTTAGAAATGAGTGCATGGATTTGAAACATTGCAATACCATGGTGCAGCACTCTCCAGCGATGGTAGATCATAGACCAGCCATGGGGATCCCGTTTTACAGAAAAAATCAACGTGACGAAAAAACGAAGGGTAAAAAACTTCCTTGACCCGATTGAGGTTCGGATAGGATTTTTTGGGTATGAAACTAACCAGTGACGGCTGAAAGCCATCATAGCTGTAGAAATCACAGATTCCTTCGGTTTGACTGGTTGTGGCTCCCGTAGCTCTAAACGAGCCAAGAGTTATGGCCCTCCGAATAATCGATATCCATAGGTTGCAACATCTACGGTGCAAGGTGCAACATCCGTCCAAAATGACGAAACCGTGTCGTATGACCTTTAGAAATGGGTGCATGGATTTAAAACGGTGTAGTACCATGGTGAACCACTCTCCAGCGATGGTAACTCATAGACCAGCCACGGGGATCCCGTTTTACAGAGAAAATCCACATGACGAAAAAACGAAGGGTAAAAAACTTCCATGACTCGATTGAGGTTCGGATAGGATTTTTTTGGTATGAAACTAACCAGTGGCGGCTTAAAGCCGTCAAAGCTGTAGAACTCACAGATACCTTTGTTTTGACTGGTCATGGCTCCCGTAGCTCTGAACGAGCCAAGAGTTATGGCCCTCCGAATAATCGATATCCATAGGGTGCAACATCTACGGTGCAAGGTGCAACATCCGTCCAAAATAACGAAACCGTGTCGTACGACCTTTAGAAATGAGTGCATGGATTTGAAACATTGCAGTACCATGGTGCACCACTCTCCAGCGATGGTAAATCATAGACCAACCACGGGGATCCCGTTTTATAGAAAAAATCCACATGACGAAAAAACGAAGGGTAAAAAATTTCCATGACCCAATTGAGGTTCGGATAGGATTTTTTGGGTATGAAACTAACCAGTGACGGCTGAAAGCTGTCGTAGCTGTAGAACTCACAGATACCTTCGTTTTGACTAGTTATGGCTTCCGTAACTCTAAAGGAGCCAAGAGTTATGGCCCTCCGATGAATCGATATCCACAGGGTGCAACATCTACGGTGCAAGGTGCAACATCCGTCCAAAATGAAGAAACAGGGCCGTACGACCTTTAGAAATGAGTGCATGGATTTGAAACATTGCAGTACCATGGTGCAGCACTCTCCAGCGATGGTAAATCATAGACCAGCCATGGGGACCCGTTTTACAGAAAAAATCAACTTGACGAAAAAACGAAGGGTAAAAAACTTCCTTGACCCGATTGAGGTCCGGATAGGATTTTTTGGGTATGAAACTAACCAGTGACGGCTGAAAGCCATCATAGCTGTAGAAATCACAGATTCCTTCTGTTTGACTGGTTATGGCTCCCGTAGCTCTAAACGACCCAAGAGTTATGGCCCTCCGAATAATCGATATCCATAGGGTGCAACATCTACGGTGCAAGGTGCAACATCCGTCCAAAATGACGAAACCGTGTCGCACGACCTTTAGAAATGGGTGCATGGATTTGAAACGGTGCAGTACCATGGTGAACCACTCTCCAGCGATGGTAACTCATAGACCAGCCACGGGGATCCCGTTTTACAGAGAAAATCCACGTGACGAAAAAACGAAGGGCAAAAAACTTCCATGACCCGATTGAGGTTCGGATAGGAATTTTTGGGTATGAAACTAACCATTGACGGCTTAATGCCGTCATAGCTGTAGAACTCACAGATACCTTTGTTTTGACTGGTTATGGCTCCCGTAGCTCTAAACGAGCCAAGAGTTATGGCCCTCCGAATAATCGATATCCATAGGGTGCAACATCTACGGTGCAAGGTGCCACATCCGTCCAAAATGACGAAACCGTGCCGTACGACCTTTAGAAATGAGTGCATGGATTTGAAACATTGCAGTACCATGGTGCACCACTCTCCAGCGATGGTTAATCATAGACCATCCACGGGGATCCCGTTTTATAGAAAAAATCCACGTGACGAAAAAACGAAGGGTAAAAAACTTCCATGACCCAATTGAGGTTCGGATAGGATTTTTTGGGTATGAAACTAACCAGTGACGGCTGATAGCTGTCATAGCTATAGAACTCACAGAAGCCTTCGTTTTGACTGGTTATGGCTCCCGTAACTCTAAACGAGCCAAGAGTTATGGCCCTCCGAAGAATCGATTTCCACCGTGTGCAACATCTGCGGTGCAAGGTGCAACATCCGTCCAAAATGACGAAACAGTGTCGTACGACCTTTAGAAATGGGTGCATGGATTTGAAACGGTGCAGTACCATGGTGAACCACTCTCCAGCGATGGTAACTCATAGACCAGCCACGGGGATCCCGTTTTACAGAAAAAATCCACGTGACGAAAAAACGAAGGGTAAAAAACTTCCATGACCCGATTGAGGTTCGGATAGGATTTTTTGGGTATGAAACTAACCAGTGACGGCTAAAAGCCATCATAGCTGTAGAACTCACAGATACCTTTGTTTTGTCTGGTTATGGCTCCCGTAACTCTAAACGAGCCAAGAGTTATGGCCCTCCAAAGAATCGATTTCCACAGGGTGCAACATCTACGGTGCAAGGTGCAACATCCGTCCAAAATGAAGAAACAGTGCCGTACGACCTTTCGGAAGGTGTGCATGGATTTGAAACATTGCAGTACCATGGTGCACCACTCTCCAGCGATGGTAAATCATAGACCAGCCACGGGGATCCCGTTTTACAGAAAAAATCCACGTGACGAAAAAAACGAAGGGTAAAAAACTTACTTGACCCGATTGAGGTTCAGATAGGATTTTTTTGGTATGAAACTAACCAGTGACGGCTGAAAGCTGTCATAGCTGTAGTACTCACGGATACCTTCGTTTTGACTGGTTATGGCTTCCGTAACTCTAGAGGAGCCAAGAGTTATGGCCCTCCGATGAATCGATATCCACAGGGTGCAACATCTACGGTGCAAGGTGCAACATCCGTCCAAAATGAAGAAACAGTGCCGTACGACCTTTAGAAATGAGTGCATGGATTTGAAACATTGCAGTACCATGGTGCAGCACTATCCAGCGATGGTAAATCATAGACCAGCCATGGGGACCCGTTTTACAGAAAAAATCAACGTGACGAAAAAACGAAGGGTAAAAAACTTCCTTGACCCGATTAAGGTCCGGATAGGATTTTTCGGGTATGAAACTAACCAGTGACGGCTGAAAGCCATCATAGCTGTAGAAATCACAGATTCCTTCTGTTTGACTGGTTATGGCTCCCGTAGCTCTAAACGAGCCAAGAGTTATGGCCCTCCGAATAATCGATATCCATAGGGTGCAACATCTACGGTGCAAGGTGCAACATCCGTCGAGAATGACGAAACTGTGTCGTACGACCTTTAGAAATGGGTGCATGGATTTGAAACGGTGCAGTACCATGGTGAATCACTCTCCAGAGATGGTAACTCATAGACCAGCCACGGGGATCCCGTTTTACAGAGAAAATCCACGTGACGAAAAAACGAAGGGTAAAAAACTTCCATGACCCGATTGAGGTTCGGATAGGAATTTTTGGGTATGAAACTAACCATTGACGGCTTAATGCCGTCATAGCTGTAGAACTCACAGATACCTTTGTTTTGACTGGTTATGGCTCCCGTAGCTCTAAACGAGCCAAGAGTTATGGCCCTCCGAATAATCGATATCCATAGGGTGCAACATCTACGGTGCAAGGTGCAACATCCGTCCATAATGACGAAACCGTGCCGTACGACCTTTAGAAATGAGTGCATCGATTTGAAACATTGCACTACCATGGTGCACCACTCTCCAGCGATGGTAAATCATAGACCATCCACGGGGATCCCGTTTTATAGAAAAAATCCACGTGACGAAAAAACGAAGGGTAAAAAACTTCCATGACCCAATTGAGGTTCGGATAGGATTTTTTGGGTATGAAACTAACCAGTGACGGCTGAAAGCTGTCATAGCTATAGAACTCACAAATACCTTCGTTTTCACTGGTTATGGCTCCCGTAACTCTAAACGAGCCAAGAGTTATGGCCCTCCGAAGAATCGATTTCCACAGTGTGCAACATCTGCGGTGCAAGGTGCAACATCCGTCCAAAATGACGAGACAGTGTCGTACGACCTTTAGAAATGGGTGCATGGATTTGAAACGGTGCAGTACCATGGTGAACCACTCTCCAGCGATGGTAACTCATAGACCAGCCACGGGGATCCCGTTTTACAGAAAAAATCCACGTGACGAAAAAACGAAGGGTAAAAAACTTCCATGACCTGATTGAGGTTCGGATAGGATTTTTTGGGTATGAAACTAACCAGTGACGGCTGAAAGCTGTCATAGCTATAGAACTCACAAATACCTTCGTTTTCACTGGTTATGGCTCCCGTAACTCTAAACGAGCCAAGAGTTATGGCCCTCCGAAGAATCGATTTCCACAGTGTGCAACATCTGCGGTGCAAGGTGCAACATCCGTCCAAAATGACGAAACAGTGCCGTACAACCTTTGGAAAGGTGTGCATGGATTTGAAACATTGCAGTACCATGGTGCACCACTCTCCAGCGATGGTAAATCATAGACCAGCCACGGGGATCCCGTTTTACAGAAAAAATTCACGTGACGAAAAACGAAGGGTAAAAAACTTACTTGACCCGATTGAGGTTCGGATAGGATTTTTTGGGTATGAAACTAACCAGTGACGGCTGAAAGCTGTCATAGCTGTAGAACTCACAGATACCTTCGTTTTGACTGGTTTTAGCTCCCGTAACTCTAAACGAGCCAAGAGTTATGGCCCTCCGAAGAATCGTTATCCACAGGATGCAACATCTACGGTGCAAGGTGCAACATCCGTCCAAAATGACGAAACAGTGCCGTACGACCTTTAGAAATGAGTGCATGGATTTGAAACATTGCAGTACCATGGTGCACCACTCTCCAGCGATGGTAAATCATAGACCAGCCACGGGGATCCCTTTTTATAGAAAAAATACACATGACGAAAAAACTAAGGGTAAAAAACTTCCTTGACCCGATTGAGGTTCGGATAGGATTTTTTGGGTATGAAACTAACCAGTGACGGCTGAAAGTCATCATAGCTGTAGAAATCACAGATACCTTCGTTTTGACTGGTTATGGCTCCCGTAGCTCTAAACGAGCCAAGAGTTATGGCCCTCCGAATAATCGATATCCATAGGGTGCAACATCTACGGTGCAAGGTGCAACATCCGTCACAAATGACGAAACCGTGCCGTACGACCTTTAGAAATGGGTGCATGGATTTGAAACGGTGCAGTACCATGGTGCACCACTCTCCAGCGATGGTAAATCATTGACCAGCCACGGGGATCCCGTTTTACTGAAAAAATCCACGTGACGACAAAACGAAGGGTAAAAAACTTCCATGACCCGATGGAGGTTCGTATAGGATTTTTTGGGTATGAAAGTAACCAGTGACTGCTGAAAGCTGTCATAGCTGCAAAACTCACAGGTACCTTCATTTCGACTGGTGATGGCTCCCGTAACTCTAAACGAGCCAAGAGTTATGGCCCTCCGAAGAATCGATATCCACAGGGTGCAACATCTACGGTGCAAGGTGCAACATCCGTCCAAAATGACGAAACAATGCCGCACGACCTTTAGAAATGAGTGCATGGATTTGAAACATTGCAGTGCCATGTGCACCACTCTCCAGCGATGGTAAATCATAGACCAGCCACGGGGATCCCGTTTTACAGAAAAAATCCACGTGACGAAAAAACGAAGGGTAAAAAACTTCCTTGACCCGATTGAAGTTCGGATAGGATTTTTTGGGTATGAAACTAACCAGTGACGGCTGAAAGCTGTCTTAGCTGTTGAACTCACAGATACATTCGTTTTGACTGGTTATGGCTCCCGTAACTCTAAAGGAGCCAAGAGTTGTGGCCCTCCGAAGAATCGATTTCCACAGGGTGCAACATCTACGGTGCAAGGTGCAACATCCGTCCAAAATGACGAAACAGTGCCGTACGACCTTTAGAAATGAGTGCATGGATTTGAAACATTGACCATGGTGCACCACTCTCCAGCGATGGTAAATCATAGACCAGCCACGGGGATCCCGTTTTACAGAAAAAATCAACGTGACGAAAAAACGAAGGGTAAAAAACTTCCTTGACCCGATTGAGGTTCGGATAGGATTTTTTAGGTATGAAATTAACCAGTGACGGCTGAAAGCCATCGTAGCTGTAGAAATCACAGATACCTTCGTTTTGACTGGTTATGGCTTCCGTAGCTCTAAACGAGCCAAGAGTTATGGCCCTCCGAATAATCGATATCCATAGGGTGCAACATCTACGGTGCAAGGTGCAACATCCGTCCAAAATGACGAAACAGTGCCGTACGACCTTTAGAAATGGATGCGTGGATTTGAAACTGTGTAGTACCATTGTGAACCACTCTCCAGCGATGGTAACTCATAGACCAGCCACGGGGATCCCATTTTACAGAAAAAATCCACGTGACGAAAAAACGAAGGGTATAAAACTCCCATGACCCGATTGAGGTTCGAATAGGATTTTTTGGGTATGAAACTAACCAGTGATGGCTAAAAGCCGTCATAGATATAGAACTCACAGATACGTTCGTTTTGACTGGTTATGGCTCCCGTAACTCTAAACGAGCCAAGAGTTATGGCCCTCCGAAGAATCGATTTCCACAGGGTGCAACATCTGCGGTGCAAGGTGCAACATCCGCCCAAAATGACGAAACAGTGTCGTACGACCTTTAGAAATGTGTGCACGGATTCGAAACATTGCAGTACCATGGTGCACCACTCTCTAGCGATGGTAAATCATAGACCAGCCACGGGGATCCCCTTTTACAGAAAAAATCCACGTGACGAAAAAACGAAGGGTAAAAAACTTACTTGACCCGATTGAGGTTCGGATAGGATTTTTTGGGTATGAAAGTAACCAGTGACTGCTGAAAGCTATCATAGCTGCAGAACTCAAAGAAACCTTCGTTTTGACTGGTTATGGCTCCCGTAACTCTAAAGGAGCCAAGATTTATGGCCCTCCGAAGAATCGATATCCACAGGGTGCAACATCTACGGTGCAAGGTGCAACATCCGTCCAAAATGACGAAACAGTGCCGTACGACCTTTAGAAATGAGTCCATGGATTTGAAACATTGCAGTACCATGGTGCACCACTCTCCAGCGATGGTAAATCATAGACCAGCCACGGGGATCCCGTTTTACAGAAAAAATCAACGTGACAAAAAAACGAAGGGTAAAAAACTTCCTTGACCCGATTGAGGTTCGGATAGGATTTTTTGGGTATGAAACTAACCAGTGACGGCTGAAAGCGGCCATAGCTGTAGAACTCACAGATACCTTCGTTTTGACTGGTTATGGCTCCCGTAACTCTAAATGAGCCAAGAGTTATGGCCCTCCGAATAATCGATATCCACTGGGTGCAACATCTACGGTGCAAGGTGCAACATCCGTCCAAAATGACGAAACCGTGCCGTACGACCTTTAGAAATGAGTGCATGGATTTGAAATGGTGCAGTACCATGGTGCACCACTCTCCAGCAATGGTAACTCATAGACCAGCCACGGGGATCCCGTTTTACAGAAAAAATCCACGTGACGAAAAAACGAAGGGTAAAAAACTTCCATGACCCGATTGAGGTTCGGATAGTATTTTTTGGGTATGAAACTAACCAGTGACGGCTGAAAGCCGTCACAGCTGTAGAACTCACAGATACCTTCGTTTTGACTGGTTATGGCTCCCGTAACTCTAAACAAGCGAAGAGTTATGGCCCTCCGAAGAATCGATTTCCACAGGTTGCAACATCGGCGGTGCAAGGTGCAACATCCGTCCAAAATGACGAAACAGTGCCGTATGACCTTTAGAAACGAGTGCGTGGATTTGAAACATTGCAGTACCATGGTGGACCACTCTCCAGCGATGGTAAATCATAGACCAGCCACAGGGATCCCGTTTTACAGAAAAAATCTACGAGACGAAAAAACGAAGGGTTAAAAACTTACTTGACACGATTGAGGTTCGGATAGGCTTTTTTGGGTATGAAACTAACTAGTGACGGCTGAAAGCGGTCGTAGCCGTAGAACTCACAAATACCTTCGTTTTGACTGGTTATGGCTCCCGTAACTCTAAAGGAGCCAAGAGTTATGGCCCTCCGAAGAATCGATATCCACTGGGTGCAACATCTACGGTGCAAGGTGCAGCATCCGTCCAAAATGACGAAACAGTGCCATACGACCTTTAGAAATGAGTGCATGGATTTGAAACATTGCAGTACCATGGTGCACCACTCTCCAGCGATGGTAAATCATAGACCAGCCACGGGTATCCCGTTTTACAGAAAAATCAACGTGACGAAAAAACGAAGGGTAAAAAACTTCCTTGACCCGATTGAGGTTCGGATAGGATTTTTTGGATATGAAACTAATCAGTGATGGCTGAAAGCCATCATAGCTGTAGAAATCACAAATACCTTCGTTTTGACTGGTTATGGCTTCCGTAGCTCTAAACGAGCCAAGAGTTATGGCCCTCCGAATAATCGATATCCACAGGGTGCAACATCTACGGTGCAAGGTGCAACATCCGTCCAAAATGACGAAACAGTGCCGTACGACCTTTATAAATGGGTGCATGGATTTGAAACGGTGCAGTACCATGGTGAACCACTCTCCAACGATGGTAACTCATAGACCAGCCACGGGGATCCCATTTTACAGAAAAAATCCACGTGACGAAAAAACGAAGGGTAAAAAACTTCCATGACCCGATTGAGGTTCGGATAGGATTTTTTGGGTATGAAACTAACCAGTGACGGATGAAAGCCGTCATAGCTGTAGAACTCACAGATACCTTCGTTTTGACTGTTTATGGCTCCCGTAAATCTAAACGAGCCAAGAGTTATGGCCCTTCGAATAATCGATATCCATAGGGTGCAACATCTACGGTGCAACATCTGCGGTGCAAGGTGCAACATCCGCCCAAAATGACGAAACAGTGTCGTACGACCTTTAGAAATGTGTGCACGGATTCGAAACATTGCAGTACCATGGTGCACCACTCTCTAGCGATGGTAAATCATAGACCAGCCACGGGGATCCCCTTTTACAGAAAAAATCCACGTGACGAAAAAACGAAGGGTAAAAAACTTACTTGACCCGATTGAGGTTCGGATAGGATTTTTTGGGTATGAAAGTAACCAGTGACTGCTGAAAGCTATCATAGCTGCAGAACTCAAAGAAACCTTCGTTTTGACTGGTTATGGCTCCCGTAACTCTAAAGGAGCCAAGATTTATGGCCCTCCGAAGAATCGATATCCACAGGGTGCAACATCTACGGTGCAAGGTGCAACATCCGTCCAAAATGACGAAACAGTGCCGTACGACCTTTAGAAATGAGTCCATGGATTTGAAACATTGCAGTACCATGGTGCACCACTCTCCAGCGATGGTAAATCATAGACCAGCCACGGGGATCCCGTTTTACAGAAAAAATCAACGTGACAAAAAAACGAAGGGTAAAAAACTTCCTTGACCCGATTGAGGTTCGGATAGGATTTTTTGGGTATGAAACTAACCAGTGACGGCTGAAAGCGGCCATAGCTGTAGAACTCACAGATACCTTCGTTTTGACTGGTTATGGCTCCCGTAACTCTAAATGAGCCAAGAGTTATGGCCCTCCGAATAATCGATATCCACTGGGTGCAACATCTACGGTGCAAGGTGCAACATCCGTCCAAAATGACGAAACCGTGCCGTACGACCTTTAGAAATGAGTGCATGGATTTGAAATGGTGCAGTACCATGGTGCACCACTCTCCAGCAATGGTAACTCATAGACCAGCCACGGGGATCCCGTTTTACAGAAAAAATCCACGTGACGAAAAAACGAAGGGTAAAAAACTTCCATGACCCGATTGAGGTTCGGATAGTATTTTTTGGGTATGAAACTAACCAGTGACGGCTGAAAGCCGTCACAGCTGTAGAACTCACAGATACCTTCGTTTTGACTGGTTATGGCTCCCGTAACTCTAAACAAGCGAAGAGTTATGGCCCTCCGAAGAATCGATTTCCACAGGTTGCAACATCGGCGGTGCAAGGTGCAACATCCGTCCAAAATGACGAAACAGTGCCGTATGACCTTTAGAAACGAGTGCGTGGATTTGAAACATTGCAGTACCATGGTGGACCACTCTCCAGCGATGGTAAATCATAGACCAGCCACAGGGATCCCGTTTTACAGAAAAAATCTACGAGACGAAAAAACGAAGGGTTAAAAACTTACTTGACACGATTGAGGTTCGGATAGGCTTTTTTGGGTATGAAACTAACTAGTGACGGCTGAAAGCGGTCGTAGCCGTAGAACTCACAAATACCTTCGTTTTGACTGGTTATGGCTCCCGTAACTCTAAAGGAGCCAAGAGTTATGGCCCTCCGAAGAATCGATATCCACTGGGTGCAACATCTACGGTGCAAGGTGCAGCATCCGTCCAAAATGACGAAACAGTGCCATACGACCTTTAGAAATGAGTGCATGGATTTGAAACATTGCAGTACCATGGTGCACCACTCTCCAGCGATGGTAAATCATAGACCAGCCACGGGTATCCCGTTTTACAGAAAAATCAACGTGACGAAAAAACGAAGGGTAAAAAACTTCCTTGACCCGATTGAGGTTCGGATAGGATTTTTTGGATATGAAACTAATCAGTGATGGCTGAAAGCCATCATAGCTGTAGAAATCACAAATACCTTCGTTTTGACTGGTTATGGCTTCCGTAGCTCTAAACGAGCCAAGAGTTATGGCCCTCCGAATAATCGATATCCACAGGGTGCAACATCTACGGTGCAAGGTGCAACATCCGTCCAAAATGACGAAACAGTGCCGTACGACCTTTATAAATGGGTGCATGGATTTGAAACGGTGCAGTACCATGGTGAACCACTCTCCAACGATGGTAACTCATAGACCAGCCACGGGGATCCCATTTTACAGAAAAAATCCACGTGACGAAAAAACGAAGGGTAAAAAACTTCCATGACCCGATTGAGGTTCGGATAGGATTTTTTGGGTATGAAACTAACCAGTGACGGATGAAAGCCGTCATAGCTGTAGAACTCACAGATACCTTCGTTTTGACTGTTTATGGCTCCCGTAAATCTAAACGAGCCAAGAGTTATGGCCCTTCGAATAATCGATATCCATAGGGTGCAACATCTACGGTGCAAGGTGCAACATCCGTCCAAAATGACGAAACAGTGCCGTACGACCTTTAGAAATGGGTGCATGGATTTGAAACGGTGTAGTACCATGGTGCACCACTCTCTAGTGATGGTATATCATAGACCAGCCACGGGGATCCCGTTTTACAGAAAAAATCCACGTGATGAAAAAACGAAGGGTAAAAAGCTTACTTGACCCGATTGAGGTTAGGATAGGATTTCTTGGGTATGAAACTAACCAATGACTGCTGAAAGCTGTCATAGCTGTAGAACTCACAGTTACCTTCGTTTTGACTGGTTATGGCTCCCATAACTCTAAACGAGCCAAGAGTTATGGCCCTCCGAAGGATCGATGTCCACAGGGTGCAACATCTACGGTGCAAGGTGCAACATCCGTCCAAAATGACGAAACAGTGTCGTACGACCTTTAGAAATGAGTGCATGGATTTGAAACATTGTCGTACCATGGTGCACCACTCTCCAATGATGGTAAATCACAGACCAGCCACGGGGTTCCCGTTTTTACAGAAAAAATCCACGTGACGAAAAAACGAAGGGTAAAAAACTTCCTTGACCCGATTGAGGTTCGGATAGGCTTTTTTGGGTATGAAACTAACCAGTGACTGCTGAAAGCTGTCATAGCTGTAGAACTCACAGATACCTTCGTTTTGACTGGTTATGGCTCCCGTAGCTCTAAACGAGCCAAGAGTTATGGCCCTCCGAATAATCGATATCCACAGGGTGCAACATCTTCGGTGCAAGGTGCAACATCCATCCAAAGTGAGGAAACAGTGCCATACGACCTTTAGAAATGGGTGCATGGATTTTAAACGGTGCTGTACCATGGCGAACCACTCTCCAGCGATGGTAACTCATTGACCAGCCACGGGGATCCCGTTTTACAGAAAAAATCCACGTGACGAAAAAACGAAGGGTAAAAAACTTACTTGACCCGATTGAGGTTCAGATAGGATTTTTTGGGTATGAAACTAACCAGTGACGGCTGAAAGCGGTCATAGCTGTAGAACTCACAGATAACTTCGTTTTGACTGGTTATGACTCCCGTAACTCTAAACGAGCCAAAAGTTATGGCCCTTCGAAGAATCGATATCCACAAGGTGCAACATCTACGGTGCAAGGTGCAAAATCCGTCCAAAATGACGAAACAGTGTCGTACGACCTTTAGAAATGAGTGCATGGATTTGAAACATTGCAGTACCATGGTGCACCACTCTCCAGCGATGGTAAATCATAGACCAGCCACGGGGATCCCGTTTTACAGAAAAAATCCACGTGACGAAAAAACGAAGGGTAAAAAACTTCCTTGACCCGATTGAGGTTCGGATAGGATTTTTTGGGTATGAAACTAACCAGTCACGGCTGAAAGCCCTCATAGCTGTAGAAATCACAGATACCTTCGTTTTAACTGGTTATGGCTCCCGTAGCTCTAAACGAGCCAAGAGTTATGGACCTCCGAATAATCGATATCCATAGGGTGCAACATCTACGGTGCAAGGTGCAACATCCGTCAAAAATGACGAAACCGTGCCGTACGACCTTTAGAAACGGATGCATGGATTTGAAACGGTGCAGTACCATGGTGCACCACTCTCCACCGATGGTAAATCATTGACCAGCCACGGGGATCCCGTTTTTACAGAAAAAATGCACGTGACGAAAAAACGAGGGGTAAAAAACTTCCATGACCCGATTGAGGTTCGGATAGGCTTTTTTGGGTATGAAAGTAACCAGTGACTACTGAAAGCTGTCTTAGCTGTAGAACTCACAGATACCTTCGTTTTGACTGGTTATGGCTCCCGTAGCTCTAAAGGAGCCAAGAGTTATGGCACTCCAAAGAATCGATATCCACAGGGTGCAACATCTTCGGTGCAAAGTGCAACATCCGTCCAAAATGACGAAACAGTGCCGTACGACCTTTAGAAATGAGTGCATGGATTTGAAACATTGCAGTACCATGGTGCACCACTCTCCAGCGATGGTAAATCAAAGACCAGCCACGGGGATCCCGTTTTACAGAAAAAATCCACGTGACGAAAAAACTAAGGGTAAAAAACTTCCTTGACCCGATTGAGGTTCGGATAGGATTTTTTGGGTATGAAACTAACCAATGACGGCTGAAAGCTGTCATAGCTGTAGAACTCACAGATGTCTCCGTTTTGACAGGTTATGGCTCCCGTACCTCTAAACGAGCCAAGAGTTTTGGCCCTCCGAATAATCGATATCCATAGGGTGCAACATCTACGGTGCAAGGTGCAACATCTGTCCAAAATGACGAAACCGTGCCGTACGACCTTTAGAAATGGGTGCATGGATTTGAAACGGTGCAGTACCATGGTGCACCACTCTCCAGCGATGGTAAATCATTGACCAGCCACGGGGATCCCGTTTTACAGAAGAAATCCACGTGACGAAAAAACGAAGGGTAAAAAACTTCCATGACCCGATTGAGGTTCGGATAGGATTTTTTGGGTATGAAACTAACCAGTGACGGCTGAATGCTGTCATAGCTGTAGAACTCACAGATACCTTCGTTTTGATTGGTCATGGCTCTCGTAACTCTAAACGAGCCAAGAGTTATGGCACTCCGAAAAATCGATATCCACAGGGTGCAACATCTACGGTGCAAGGTGCAACATCCGTCCAAAATGATGAAACCGTGCCGTACGACCTTTAGAAATGGATGCATGGATTTGAAACGGTGCAGTACCATGGTGCACCACTCTCCAGCGATGGTAAATCATTGACCAGCCACAGGGATCCCGTTTTTACAGAAAAAATCCACGTGACGAAAAAACGAAGGGTAAAAAACTTCCATGACCCGATTGAGGTTCGGATAGGCTTTTTTGGGTATGAAAGTAACCAGTGACTGCTGAAAGCTGTCTGAGCTGTAGAACTCACAGATACCTTCGTTTTGACTGGTTATGGCTCCCGTAGCTCTAAAGGAGCCAAGAGTTATGGCCCTCCGAAGAATCGATATCCACAGATTGCAACATCTACGGTGCAAGGTGCAACATCCGTCCAAAATGACGAAACAGTGTCGTACGACCTTTAGAAACGAGTGCATGGATTTGAAACATTGCAGTCCCATGGTGCACCACTCTCCAGCGATGGTAAATCATAGACAAGCCACGGGGATCCCGTTTTACAGAAAAAATCCACGTGACGAAAAAACGAAGGGTAAAAAACTTCCATGACCCGATTGAGGTTCGGATAGGATTTTTTGGGTATGAAACTAACCAGTGACGGCTGAAAGCTGTCATAGCTGTAGAACTCACAGATACCTTCGTTTTGACTGGTTATGGCTCCCGTTACTCTAAAGGAGCCAAGAGTTATGGCCCTCCGAAGAATCGATATCCACAGGGTGCAACATCTACGGTGCAAGGTGCAACATCCGTCCAAAATGACGAAACCGTGCCGTACGTCCTTTAGAAATGGATGCATGGATTTGAAACATTGCAGTACCATGGTGCACCACTCTCCGGCGATGGTAAATCATAGACCAGCCACGGGGATCCCGTTTTACGGAAGAAATCCACGTGACGAAAAAACGAAGGGTAAAAAACTTCCATGACCCGATTGAGGTTCGGATAGGATTTTTTGGGTATGAAACTAACCAGTGACAGCTGAAAGCTGTCATAGCTGTAGAACTCACAGATACCTTAGTTTTGACTTGTTATGGCTTTCGTAACTCTAAAGGAGCCAAGAGTTATGGCCCTCCGAAGAATCGATATCCACCGGGTGCAACATCTACGGTGCAAGGTGCAACATCCGTCCAAAATGACGAAACAGTATCGTACGACCTTTAGAAATGAGTGCATGGATTTGAAACATTGCAGTACCATGGTGCACCACTCTCCAGCAATGGTAAATCACAGACCAGCCACGGAGATCCCGTTTTACAGAAAAAATCCACGTGACGAAAAAACAAAGGGTAAAAAACTTCCTTGACCCGATTGAGGTTCGGATAGGATTTTTTGGGTATGAAACTAACCAGTCACGGCTGAAAGCCCTCATAGCTGTAGAAATCACAGATACCTTCGTTTTGACGGGTTATGGCTCCCGTAGCTCTAAACGAGCCAAGAGTTATGGACCTCCGAATAATCGATATCCATAGGGTGCAACATCTACGGTGCAAGGTGCAACATCCGTCCAAAATGACGAAACCGTGCCGTACGACCTTTAGAAACGGATGCATGGATTTGAAACGGTGCAGTACCATGGTGCACCACTCTCCACCGATGGTAAATCATTGACCAGCCACGGGGATCCCGTTTTTACAGAAAAAATCCACGTGACGAAAAAACGAAGGGTAAACAACTTCCATGACCCGATTGAGGTTCGGATAGGCTTTTTTGGGTATGAAAGTAACCAGTGACTACTGAAAGCTGTCTTAGCTGTAGAACTCACAGATACCTTCGTTTTGACTGGTTATGGCTCCCGTAGCTCTAAAGGAGCCAAGAGTTATGGCACTCTAAAGAATCGATATCCACAGGGTGCAACATCTTCGGTGCAAAGTGCAACATCCGTCCAAAATGACGAAACAGTGCCGTACGACCTTTAGAAATGAGTGCATGGATTTGAAACATTGCAGTACCATGGTGCACCACTCTCCAGCGATGGTAAATCATAGACCAGCCACGGGGATCCCGTTTTATAGAAAAAATCCACGTGACGAAAAAACTAAGGGTAAAAAACTTCCTTGACCCGATTGAGGTTCGGATAGGATTTTTTGGGTATGAAACTAACCAATGACGGCTGAAAGCTGTCATAGCTGTAGAACTCACAGATACCTCCGTTTTGACTGGTTATGGCTCCCGTACCTCTAAACGAGCCAAGAGTTTTGGCCCTCCGAATAATCGATATCCACAGGGTGCAACATCTACGGTGCAAGGTGCAACATCCGTCCAAAATTACGAAACCGTGCCGTACGACCATTAGAAATGGGTGCATGGATTTGAAACGGTGCAGTACCATGGTGCACCACTCTCCAGCGATGGTAAATCATTGACCAGCCACGGGGATCCCGTTTTACAGAAGAAATCCACGTGACGAAAAAACGAAGGGTAAAAAACTTCCATGACCAGATTGAGGTTCGGATAGGATTTTTTGGGTATGAAACTAACCAGTGACGGCTGAACGCTGTCATAGCTGTAGAACTCACAGATACCTTCGTTTTGACTGGACATGGCTCCCGTAACTCTAAACGAGCCAAGGGTTATGGCACTTCGAAGAATCGATATCCACAGGGTGCAACATCTACGGTGCAAGGTGCAACATCCGTCCAAAATGAAGAAACCGTGCCGTACGACCTTTAGAAATGGATGCATGGATTTGAAACGGTGCAATACCATGGTGCAACTCTCTCCAACGATGGTAAATCATTGACCAGCCACAGGGATCCCGTTTTTACAGAAAAAATCCACGTGACGAAAAAACGAAGGGTAAAAAACTTCCATGACCCGATTGAGGTTCGGATAGGCTTTTTTGGGTATGAAAGTAACCAGTGACTGCTGAAAGCTATCTGAGCTATAGAACTCACAGATACCTTCTTTTTGACTAGTTATGGCTCCCGTAGCTCTAAAGGAGCCAAGAGTTATGGCCCTCCGAAGAATCGATATCCACAGGGTGCAACATCTACGGTGCAAGGTGCAACATCCGTCCAAAATGACGAAACAGTGCCGTACGACCTTTAGAAACGAGTGCATGGATTTGAAACATTGCAGTCCCATGGTGCACCACTCTTCAGCGATGGTAAATCATAGACAAGCCACGGGGATCCCGTTTTACAGAAAAAATCCACGTGCGAAAAAACGAAGGGTAAAAAACTTTCATGACCCGTTTGAGGTTCGGATAGGATTTTTTGGGTATGAAACTGACCAGTGACGGCTGAAAGCGGTCATAGCTGTAGAACTCACAGATACCTTCGTTTTGACTGGTTATGGCTCCCGTTACTCTAAAGGAGCCAAGAGTTATGGCCCTCCGAAGAGTCGATATCCACAGGGTGCAACATCTACGGTGCAAGGTGCAACATCCGTCCAAAATGACGAAACCGTGCCGTACGTCCTTTAGAAATGGGTGCATGGATTTGAAACATTGCACTACCATGGTGCACCACTCTCCAGCGATGGTAAATCATAGACCAGCCACGGGGATCCCGTTTTACGGAAGAAATCCACGTGCGAAAAAACGAAGGGTAAAAAACTTCCATGACCCGATTGAGCTTCGGATAGGATTTTTTGGGTACGAAACTAACCAGTGACAGCTGAAAGCTGTCATAGCTGTAGAACTCACAGATACCTTAGTTTTGACTGGTTATGGCTTCCGTAACTCTAAAGGAGCCAAGAGTTATGGCCCTCCGAAGAATCGATATCCACCGGGTGCAACATCTACGGTGCAAGGTGCAACATCCGTCCAAAATGACGAAACAGTGCCGTACGACCTTTAGAAATGAGTGCATGGATTTGAAACATTGTAGTACCATGGTGCACCACTCTCCAGTGATGGTAAATCACAGACCAGCCACGGAGATCCCGTTTTACAGAAAAAATCCACGTGACGAAAAAACGAAGGGTAAAAAACTTCCTTCACCCGATTGAGGTTCGGATAGGATTTTTTGGGTATGAAAGTAACCAGTGACTGCTTAAAGCGGTCATAGCTGTAGAACTCACAGATACCTTCGTTTTGACTGGTTATGGCTGCCGTACCTCAAAAGGAGCCAAGAGTTATGGCCCTCCGAAGAATCGATATCCACAGGGTGCAACATCTACGGTGCAAGGTGCAACATCCGTCCAAAATGACGAAACCGTGCCGTACGACCTTTAGAAATGGGTGCATGGATTTGAAACATTGCAGTACCACTGTACACCACTCTCCAGTGATGGTAAATCATAGACCAGCCACGGGGATCCCGTTTTGCAGAAGAAATCCACGTGACGAAAAAACGAAGGGTAAAAAACTTCCATGACCCGATTGAGGTTCGGATAGGATTTTTTGCGTATTAAACTAACTAGTTGTTTGCACCAAAATTGGTCACAAACACCCAAAGTCGTGA
Source organism: Allium cepa (assembly GCA_030765085.1). Classification (NCBI taxonomy): domain Eukaryota; kingdom Viridiplantae; phylum Streptophyta; class Magnoliopsida; order Asparagales; family Amaryllidaceae; genus Allium; species Allium cepa. Next base: position 24,935,367 of record CM060943.1, on the reverse strand, counting down.
AAGCACCCGTTTACGTACTTAAATTAATGATAATCAACACAGATCTCAGCAACAATCAATATAGAATTCAGATCTAAGTAACAAATCACAGTAATTCACGAACAACAATCACAAACACAGGATTTATAGTGGTTCGGCGTACGCGCCTACGTCCACTTTGAAGGTTTTCTCTTTATTGCTTTGCTTGATTAAATCGATTACAACGGATTACAGCTGACAATTGCTTTGAAATCTGAATACAACAGCGATTCTGATAGTTAAACTTGAATCCGGCAGAGTCTTGGCGTTCAATGGCAGAAGTTGTCAGAAGATCCCCCTTTCTGAAGGCCTCAGGGTGCTATTTATAGGCGTTGGAGGCCCAGATCTTGCTGAAACTTCGTGAGACTCCTTCTGGCACGTGAGTGGGCCCACGCGACCGACCCCACCAAGTTTCGTCTCGATCTGACATCGGTTCGAAGTGATTTCGAACCCATCAAGAAATGGTCCAATCGAGCTGAAACTTGGCAGGAACAATCTTTACCTCATATGGAAGCTGCTGTGAAAATTTGGTTGCATTTGGATGTTTGGTTAAGGAGATATGCTCGGTTCGAAATTAGCATTCTCGGTTTGGCTGTGTCGTTCGAACCCATGAGTTCGAACCCATGACTTCGAATCCATCAGTGCACGTGGGCTTGCAGTGACGTGGCGCGCATTTCTCGAATCGATCCTAACTTAACTCCGAATGGACCGCTTCGACTCCGTGAACTACGGCAAACACGTCATCCAAACCAATTGACTCGGTGGATTCGAAATGGGAAGTATTCCTGGTTTCGAAAGTGACCGATTCGAATCCAGGAATCCTTATGGGTTCGAACTTGATCGGTTCGAACGGGGTAACTCGATGGGTTCGAAGTGAGGATGCGAAGCCAAGTGAAGTCAGGGATTCGAAGGTAGGCCACTGTGGTGGATTCGAAGGTGATGGAGTCGAAGGCGATGGAGTCGAGGCAGGTACTAGCTGATGGGTTCGAACGTGGCTTGGGTTCGAACTTCACGGCTTCGAAGGCAAGGACGTGGATGGGTTCGAAGGAGAGATCATGGATGGGTTCGAAAAGAATGGGTTCGAAGCAAAGACAGTGGATGGGTTCGAAATGGATGGTTTCGAACCAGACAGTGACTACTTCTCTTCACATTGAATCCATCATATCTTGAGCATACAAACTCGGATTGACTTGAAACTTGAAATGCTGGCTCCTACAACCTTTCTTGTCGTGTCCTATCAATTGTGGCCTGATCCGGACTCGGGCAAAATTCATCGATATCCATAGCAAAGTGAAGTATAACCATTCTCTGAGATGGACTGTTTCCCGTCTTCGACCAATCCTTTGGTATCACGGCTTTGCCAAAAAGCGGGATAACACTTTGCCCCCCAAAACATGCCTTGCTGTAGGAAGGTGTGTTTTGTAATGCCTTGAGTTGGATGTTCGTATCCGATTATCAACCTGCAAAGAACTCGATAGTTTCATATGGCCTCAAATGACGATCGTTCGGGATCGTGCTATTTGGGATGAAGCGCGGCCGTTCGCGGTCAAGCGCTTAACTTCAAATGACGATCGTTCGTGATCGAGTCATTCAAGGTGAAGTGCGACCGTGCGCGGTCAAGCGCGTAAATCCATGCGCCGATCGTTCGGGATCGAGTTATCTTTGGTGAAAAGTGACCGTTCAAGGTCAAGCGCTCAACTTCAAATGACGACCGTTCGTGATCGAGTCATTCGAGCTAAAGTGCGACAGTACCCGGTCAGATGCTTAAATCCATGTGTCGATCGTTCGAGATCGAGTAACCTGTGGTGAGTCAGGACCGTTCGCGGTCCGTGCCGTTCGTGGAATAGGACCGTTCGCGGTCGATTGCCGTTCGTGGCAAATGATGATCGTTCGCGACCAAGTGCCGTTCAAGGCGAATGGTGACCGTTCGAGGTCGGATTTCATAATCAGTGAGCCATGACCTTTCGCGATCGATGGCGTTCGAGGCAGGAAGTGATCGTTCGCGATCGTGTGCCGTTCCAGGCGAATTTGTGACCGTTCGCGGTCGGATGTCGGACCTCAAGTGACGACCATTCGCGATCAAGCCATTTGAGGTAAGGTGAGTTGTGACTGTTCGAAGTCGGATGCCTGTTCGAGGCGGATTGTGACCGTTCGAGGTCGGATGCCGTTCGAGGCGAATTGTGTGTGCCCGGGAGGGCTTGGTGTTATCGATGCCAGGGTCACGTTCGGGTGAGTTCCTGGATCGTTTGTATGGGCGGTTCATCGCCGTCTCAGAGCATACCTAAGGATCGTTCGCGACCCCATACATGTGTAAGCAGCTTGGTCATTCGAGAGTTATTAGAATCAAATATCTATTAAACGGATGAGTTTCAAAAACAATTATCCAAACAAACAAAGTTCAAATGTTCAAATCAAAACGAAATGAAAGTAAAGCATGGATGTCAAAGTGTAAGTTCCCACTACGAAACGGTCGATGATCACTCAGAGCATGCCTGGAGATCGTTCGGGATCTCGCACATGTGTAAATGATTTAAATGCGGTAGTGGAAGCTTACAACCTGTTCATCGTTATCTCACTCAATTGATAACCAAACGGTGCCTTGATTCAGGGTCGCCTCTAGCCGATGTGGATGGTGGCCGCTCTGGTTCCGCCACAGGAGCTCGCCTCCTTACATATTGAAGGAGCATACCGTTCCTGATATGCCCTTCCACCTCATCCTTCAGGTGCCTACAATCGTTAGTGTTATGACCATTTAATTCATGGAATATACAGAACTTATCTGATTTCCTTTCGTCAGAGGTAGGATCCCTTCGCATTGGCCTACGATACGGAATCTGTTCTTTGGTATCCTGGTAAATTCGCTCCAGGCTCTCGTTCAACTCAGCGTAGGTGGTGAATCGCGGCTCCCTCCGTTGCCGCTTCGATCTGTCTCTGTCATTCTCAATCTTTCTTTTACCCTTATCCGAATCTTTTTTAAGAGGCTTTTCGTCTCTAAATGCAAAAACTTCTATCCCATCTCCTTCTTCTCTCTCGGCATTCGCATCTTCTAATCGTAAAAACTTTTCTGCTTCATGATAGAATTCCTCTAGATCTGTGGGTGGATCTTTAGTCAATGAATTCTTGAACTCTGTGCCATCAGCTATTTTGGACACGGCTGCCATTACCACCATGGACGGATCCGCTCTATCCACTGAAGCTGCTGCTGCATTAAATCGTGCTAGATAACTTCTCAAGGTTTCTCCGGCCTTTTGCTTTAGGGTTGCCAGAGTCATCACGTTCTTGGGTCTTGTAATATGAACCCTGAATTGCCTCATAAATCTCTCCACTAAACCATTCCATGTTCCGATGGATCTGTTCTCCAACTGTCTAAACCATAGTGCAGCGATATCTGTCAAGTACAATGGAAAGCACCGGGCCATAACCTCCTCCGATGCCCCCAGCACTTCCATATGCCTCATATATTTTGTCAGATGGACCGTGGGGTCCGTTCTCCCGTCATACATATCCAATGATGGTAGTTTGAAATCAGGTGGGTTCCTAGCTTGCCTGATTACTGAAGTAAAAGGACTTCTATTAACATCTTCCAAATCTTTGTTCACCATACCGCCTCTCAAAGCTCTCCTAACTATCTCTGCTAATCGGTCATTGTCTCCGAGATGTAATCCTTGTTCACTACTTCCAACCTGCCCCCCGAGTTCACGAGGTAACTCCGGGATCTGCCCCCTTGACTGAGCATTTGCATCTCTACTACTACCGTGTTGCGCAGATGCTCCTCTTTCTCTTTCCGAAACAAGATCAACGTTCTCCAAGGGTGTGTCTCCTAATCCAGGTGCTACGCCGGATGGTCCTGCTCCGTTCTGGACTCCATTGGCTTCCCTATTCTGTGCTCCAAGCTGTCCTATCTGTTGGAATAAACTCTGGATCATTTCCTCCTGCCTCTTCATCATAGTTTCCATCTCGTCTCTTGTGATGTATATCGATGGTTGATTTGCTCCTGAGGAAGCCTCTTGGCTTCCTTGTGGTTCGCTTCTCTCGGGCCTTGGCCTCCTACTAGATTGTCTTGCCATAATTTCTAAAACTTGAACTTTCAAACTCTCTCTGAATCTGCTGTCAATTGGTAGAACTCCTGAGTTAGCCTTCTCAGTGAAAGCACCAAAAATGTTTGCACCAAAATTGGTCACAAACACCCAAAGTCGTGAAAGCACCCGTTTACGTACTTAAATTAATGATAATCAACACAGATCTCAGCAACAATAAATATAGAATTCAGATCTAAGTAACAAATCACAGTAATTCACGAACAACAATCACAAACACAGGATTTATAGTGGTTCGGCGTACGCGCCTACGTCCACTTTGATGGTTTTCTCTTTATTGCTTTGCTTGATTAAATCGATTACAACGGATTACAACTGACAATTGCTTTGAAATCTGAATACAACAGCGATTCTGATAGTTAAACTTGAATCCGGCAGAGTCTTGGCGTTCAATGGCAGAAATTGTCAGAAGATCCCCCTTTCTGAAGGCCTCAGGGTGCTATTTATAGGTGTTGGAGGCCCAGATCTTGCTGAAACTTCGTGAGACTCCTTCTGGCACGTGAGTGGGCCCACGCGACCGACCCCACCAAGTTTCGTCTCGATCTGACATCGGTTCGAAGTGATTTCGAACCCATCAAGAAATGGTCCAATCGAGCTGAAACTTGGCAGGAACAATCTTTACCTCATATGGAAGCTACTGTGAAAATTTGGTTGCATTTGGATGTGTGGTTAAGGAGATATGCTCGGTTCGAAATTAGCATTCTCGGTTTGGCTGTGTCGTTCGAACCCATGAGTTTCGAACCTATGACTTCGAATCCATCAGTGCACGTGGGCTTGCAGTGACGTGGCGCGCATTTCTCGAATCGATCCTAACTTATCTCCGAATGGACCGCTTCGACTCCGTGAACTACGGCAAACACGTCATCCAAACCAATTGACTCGGTGGATTCGAAATGGGAAGTATTCCTGGTTTCGAAAGTGACCGATTCGAATCCAGGAATCCTTATGGGTTCGAACTTGATCGGTTCGAACTGGGTAACTCGATGGGTTCGAAGTGAGGATGCGAAGCCAAGTGAAGTCAGGGATTCGAAGGTAGGCCACTGTGGTGGATTCGAAGGTGATGGAGTCGAAGGCGATGGAGTCGAGGCAGGTACTAGCTGATGGGTTCGAACGTGGCTTGGGTTCGAACTTCATGGCTTCGAAGGCAAGGACGTGGATGGGTTCGAACTAGGTGGGTTCGAAGGAGAGATCATGGATGGGTTCGAAAAGAATGGGTCCGAAGCAAAGACAGTGGATGGGTTCGAAATGGATGGTTTCGAACCAGACAGTGACTACTTCTCTTCACATTGAATCCATCATATCTTGAGCATACGAACTCGGATTGACTTGAAACTTGAAATGATGGCTCCTACAACCTTTCTTGTCGTGTCCTATCAATTGTGGCCTGATCCGGACTCGGGGAAAATTCATCGATATCCATAGCAAAGTGAAGTATAACCATTCTCTGAGATGGACTGTTTCCCGTCTTCGACCAATCCTTTGGTATCACGGCTTTGCCAAAAAGCGGGATAACACCAGTGACGGCTGAAAGCTGTCACAGCTGTAGAACTCACAGAGACCTTCGTTTCGATAGGTTATGGGTCCCGTAACTCTAAACGAGCCAAGAGTTATGGCCCTTCGAATAATCGATATCCAAAGGGTGCAACATCTGCGGTGCAAGGTGCAACATCCGTCCAAAATGATGAAATCGTGCCGTACGACCTTTAGAAATGGGTGCATGGATTTGAAACATTGCAGTACCACTGTGCACCACTCTCCAGCGATGGTAAATCATAGACCAGCCACGGGGATCCCGATTTACAGAAGAAATCCACGTGACGAAAAAACGAAGGGTAAAAAACTTGCATGACCCGATTGAGGTTCGGATAGGATTTTTTGGGTATGAAACTAACCAGTGACGGCTGAATGCTGTCATAGCTGTAGATTTCACAGATACCTTCGTTTTGACTGGTCATGGCTCCCGTAACTCTAAACGGGCCAAGAGTTATGGCACTCCGAAGAATCGATATCCACAGGGTGCAACATCTACGGTGCAAGGTGCAACATCCGTCCAAAATGACGAAACCGTGCCGTACGACCATTAGAAATAGATGCATGGATTTGAAACGGTGCAATATCATGGTGCACCGCTCTCCAGCGATGGTAAATCATTGACCAGCCACAGGGATCCCGTTTTTACAGAAAAAATCCACGTGACGAAAAAACGAAGGGTAAAAAACTTCCATGACCCGATTGAGGTTCGGATAGGCTTTTTTGGGTATGAAAGTAACCAGTGACTGCTGAAAGCCGTCTGAGCTGTAGAACTCACAGATACCTTCATTTTGACTGGTTATGGCTCCCGTAGCTCTAAAGGAGCCAAGAGTTATGGCCCTCCGAAGAATCGATATCCACAGGGTGCAACATCTACGGTGCAAGGTGCAACATCCGTCCAAAATGACGAAACAGTGCCGTACAACCTTTAGAAATGAGTGCATGGATTTGAAACATTGCAGTACCATGGTGCACCACTCTCCAGCGACGGTAAATCACAGACCAGCCACGGAGATCCCGTTTTACAGAAAAAATCCACGTGACGAAAAAACGAAGGGTAAAAAACTTCCTTGACCCGATTGAGGTTCGGATAGGATTTTTTGGGTATGAAAGTAACCAGTGACTGCTGAAAGCGGTCATAGCTGTAGAACTCACAGATACCTTCATTTTGACTGGTTATGGCTCCCGTACCTCTAAAGGAGCCAAGAGTTATGGCCCCCCGAAGAATCGATATCCACAGGGTGCAACATCTACGGTGCAAGGTGCAACATCCGTCCAAAATGACGAAACCGTGCCGTACGACCTTTAGAAATGGGTGCATGGATTTGAAACATTGCAGTAGCACTGTACACCACTCTCCAGCGATGGTAAATCATAGACCAGCCATGGGGATCCCGTTTTACAGAAGAAATCCACGTGATGAAAAAACGAAGGGTAAAAAACTTCCATGACCCGATTGAGGTTCGGATAGGATTTTTTGCGTATTAAACTAACCAGTGACGACTGAAAGCCGTCATAGCTGTAGAACTCACAGAGACCTTCGTTTCGATAGGTTATGGGTCCAGTAACTCTAAACGAGCCAAGAGTTATGGCCCTTCGAATAATCGATATCCAAAGGGTGCAACATCTGCGGTGCATGGTGCAACATCCGTCCAAAATGACGAAATCGTGTCGTACGACCTTTAGAAATGGGTGCATGGATTTGAAACATTACAGTACCACTGTGCACCACTCTCCAGCGATGGTAAATCATAGACCAGCCACGGGGATCCCGTTTTACAGAAGAAATCCACGTGACGAAAAAACGAAGGGTAAAAAACTTCCATGACCCGATTGAGGTTCGGATAGGATTTTTTGGGTATGAAACTAACCAGTGACGGCTAAAAGCCATCATAGCAGTAGAACTTACAGATACCTTCGTTTCGATAGGTTATGGGTCCCGTAACTCTAAACGAGCCAAGAGTTATGGCCCTCCGAATAATCGATATCCAAAGGGTGCAACATCTGCGGTGCAAGGTGCAACATCCGTCCAAAATGACGAAACTGTGCCGTACGACCTTTAGAAACGAGTGCATGGATTTGAAACATTGCAGTCCCATGGTGCACCACTCTCCATCGATGGTAAATCATAGACAAGCCACGGGGATCCCGTTTTACAGAAAAAATCCACGTGACGAAAAAACGAAGGGTAAAAAACTTCCATGACCCGATTGAGGTTCGGATAGGATTTTTTGGGCATGAAACTAACCAGTGACGGCTCAAAGCTGTCATAGCTGTAGAACTCACAGATACCTTCGTTTTGACTGGTTATGGCTCCCGTAACTCTAAAGGAGCCAAGAGTTATGGCCCTCCGAAGAATCGATATCCACAGGGTGCAACATCTACGGTGCAAGGTGCAACATCCGTCCAAAATGACGAAACCGTGCCGGACGACCTTTAGAAATGGGTGCATGGATTTGAAACATTGCAGTACCATGGTGCACCACTCTCCAGCGATGGTAAATCATAGACCAGCCACGGGGATCCTGTTTTACAGAAGAAATCCACGTGACGAAAAAACGAAGGGTAAAAAACTTCCATGACCCGATTGAGGTTCGGATAGGATTTTTTGGGTATAAAACTAACCAGTGACAGCTGAAAGCTGTCATAGCTGTAGAACTCACAGATACCTTAGTTTTGACTGGTTATGGCTTCCGTAACTCTAAAGGAGACAAGAGTTATGGCCCTCCGAAGAATCGATATCCACCGGGTGCAACATCTACAGTGCAAGGTGCAACATCCGTGCAAAATGACGAAACAGTGCCGTACGACCTTTAGAAATGAGTGCATGGATTTGAAACATTGCAGTACCATGGTGCACCACTATCCAGCGATGGTAAATCACAGACCAGCCACGGAGATCCCGTTTTACAGAAAAAATCCACGTGACGAAAAAACGAAGGGTAAAAAACTTCCTTGACCCGATTGAGGTTCGGATAGGATTTTTTGGGTATGAAAGTAACCAGTGACTGCTGAAAGCGGTCATAGCTCTAGAACTCACAGATACCTTCATTTTGACTGGTTATGACTCCCGTACCTCTAAAGGAGCCAAGAGTTATGGCCCTCCGAAGAATCGATATCCACAGGGTGCAACATCTACGGTGCAAGGTGCAACATCCGTCCAAAATGACGAAACCGTGCCGTACGACCTTTAGAAATGGGTGCATGGATTTGAAACATTGCAGTACCACTGTACACCACTCTCCAGCGATGGTAAATCATAGACCAGCCACGGGGATCCCGTTTTACAGAAGAAATCCACGTGACGAAAAAACGAAGGGTAAAAACTTCCATGACCCGATTGAGGTTCGGATAGGATTTTTTGCGTATTAAACTAACCAGTGACGGATGAAAGTCGTCATAGCTGTAGAACTCACAGAGACCTTCGTTTTGATAGGTTATGGGTCCCGTAACTCTAAACGAGCCAAGAGTTATGGCCCTCCGAATAATCGATATCCAAAGGGTGCAACATCTGCGGTGCAAGGTGCAACATCCGTCCAAAATGTCGAAACTGTGTCGTACGACCTTTAGAAACGAATGCATGGATTTGAAACATTGCAGTCCCATGGTGCACCACTCTCCAGCGATGGTAAATCATAGACAGGCCATGGGGATCCCGTTTTACAGAAAAAATCCACGTGACGAAAAAACGAAGGGTAAAAAACTTCCATGACCCGATTGAGGTTCGGATAGGATTATTTGGGCATGAAACTAACCAGTGACGGCTGAAAGCTGTCATAGCTGTAGAACTCACAGATATCTTCGTTTCGACTGGTTATGGCTCCCGTAACTCTAAAGGAGCCAAGACTTATGGCCCTCCGAAGAATCGATATCCACAGGGTGCAACATCTACGGTGCAATGTGCAACATCCATCCAAAATGACGAAACCGTGCCGTACGACCTTTAGAAATGGGTGCATGGATTTGAAACATTGCAGTACCATGGTGCACCACTCTCCAGCGATGGTAAATCATAGACCAGCCACGGGGATCCCGTTTTACAGAAGAAATCCACGTGACGAAAAAACGAAGGGTAAAAAACTTCCATGACCCGATTGAGGTTCGGATTGGATTTTTTGGGTATAAAACTAACCAGTGACAGCTGAAAGCTATCATAGCTGTAGAACTCACAGATACCTTAGTTTTGACTGGTTATGGCTTCCGTAACTCTAAAGGAGACAAGAGTTATGGCCCTCCGAAGAATCGATATCCACCGGGTGCAACATCTACGGTGCAAGGTGCAACATCCGTGCAAAATGACGAAACAGTGTCGTACGACCTTTAGAAATGAGTGCATGGATTTGAAACATTGCAGTACCATGGTGCACCACTCTCCAGCGATGGTAAATCACAGACCAGCCACGGAGATCCCGTTTTACAGAAAAAATCCACGTGACGAAAAAACGAAGGGTAAAAAACTTCCTTGACCCGATTGAGGTTCGGATAGGATTTTTTGGGCATGAAAGTAACCAGTTGTGACGACCGCCCATGACTCCCGCACCAAAACAGGAAAATTATGCGCTAAAGGTGTGCAAGGCAGCCATGGACGATAGTCAGGGTAAAATAAAATTCGCAGAATCTATCGTATAACTCACAGCGCATGGATAAAATACAATAGAGAAATATAATGTAGTGAAGCCTCATAGAACATAACATCATCATATAAGCAACATAGCGGTTTTATACAATCATCCACACAAATCCATACATGAAAGCCTCACTACAAATCACTCAAATAGAATACAGCAGCGGATACCCAGTACATATAGAAAGAAATAATATGCATAGCCTCCTGCTCGTCTTCGTCATCTTCAGCGTAGAACTCCTAACACAGCACCTGTCACCTGCTTACCTAGTCTGCCCATCCCAAACATGGATGAACAGCCCAAGGTAATAAGAGGAGACATAAAACCTTGAGTCAGACAAAGTCTTAGTGAGCAGTAAATTAACTATCAAACATACCAAAAGAGCATAAGGGATAAAAGGAATAGGAACCAAACCATCCCACTCCACCTCTTCTCACAGTGATAGCCCCCAGACACACACTAAGGAGAAGCAATCATAACATAGCAGATAATTAAAGTAAAACAATAATCACTCGAGTCAAGGGTGATGCTTTCCAAATACAAACCCCCAAGGCCTAAACCAAGATCAGATAAGCACCCAGAAAACACCACTCTTAAGGCCGAATGATAATACAACCAAACATCCATGACTCTGGCTATCACTGTATCATTGCCTTGATATCACCGTTAGTTGAATGACTACCTGTCAAGGGCTAATGGTAACCCCGGTCTAGACATAACTCCGCACGTCATCGTGACCCGTGCCTAAGCCGAACGCATCAGCCCAGAGTACTAGCACGTCATCATGACCCGTGCCTGGAACGTCATCGTGACCCGTTCCAACGTACCCTTGCTTTGAGTATGCTAGAACCTTCAACAACAATGAGATCTTAGCCTCCTAGTCATCCTCCTCGACAACTATTTCCATACTAGCTCAAGCGCCTCTCAAGCTAACCATTATCCACCCCAACCCGGACCGCATCACCGAGTTATAACTTTGCACGTCGTCATGACCCGTGCCTGGAACGTCTTCATGACCCGTCCCATCACAACATATGTCTTGCCTCATCACATCATAGCAAAGTCTCTCATCTTGGAACGTCATCATGACCCGTCCCATCTCAACATAGCCTTGCCTCATCATGTCATAGCAAAGTCCCAGCTCAATCATGCTTTGCCTTCTCGCATCATGGCAAGATCCCACATCCTCGAATCCATCCATATGAGCTTCCACATCCGCTTCATATGCTACAGGCAGCTTCCACCATTCAAGAGCCTTTCCACTTAGCTTTTGAATCATCTCGAACCATCTTGTTCCAAATCAACCATTAGCTAACTTGAAACAATCCAAATCAATCATCAATACAAACAATCAAGCATTCAAACAAGATCTAACAAGCAATATTAACTATAATGGCAATTTCGTAATTAAATGAGCAAAAGTCCAACATATGTAAAATCATGGTTTCTAGCATGGATCTATCAAATCTAAAACATGGGTTTTGTCTCTAATACTTGTTAAACTAACTTGCATAAGTAAACATCTTCAAAAACAATGGATCTAGACTTGGATCTAAGAAATATGCATGAAAACTCTAACTTTAACACTCAAACAAGCCACCAATCCAATATACTCCTTTGGATCCGCGTGAGAGATAACTACCACTCACCAAATCACTCAAACACCTCAAAAACACAACACTTCAGATCTGGACAGCGAAGAACAAGGCTTGATCCGGCAAGATCTCGCTTCAATTGATGAAATCTAGCTTGAACGGATGAAGATCTTCAACTTGGACACTTGGATCTTCGATCTCGATCTTCGATCTTGGATGGATGCTAGAATTAGATTGGAATGGAGAAAAGAAGATGAAGAAATGCTGTAGACAAGTCTTCAAAATGGCAGCACTTCGTCGCTTCAAAAACTGGTGCCAAAAAGTGAGCCAAACCCCTCTATTTATAGGCTGGAATCCCCCTTACCCCGGCCATCCTCTTAACTCGGAGCTCGCTATTAGGTCGTTGCCGACCTAAAAGACTCCGACCTAACATAGGTCGCTGCCGACCTATACGACTCAACTACACAGCCGCTAACACACCTAAGTCTTAAGTCGTACGACGACTCAGCCAACGTCCGACCTAACTCTTAGCACAGAACCAACTTAGGTCGCATACGACCTTATCCCTCGACCGACCTAAATCCTACCGACTCACGACTTAAGCCACTCAAGAACCCAAGGCCGACCTAACTATAAGTCGACTCAGCTAACCACGCGACCTACGACTCATCTCATCCAACGACCTAACACACTGCCGACTTAAAACTTAAGCGACATACGGACCATACGACCTAACTAGCTGCCGACCTAACAAGAACACGGTATAGCCTAGTGCCGACCTACGACCTAAAATATTGCCGACCTAACTATCATACGACCTATCCCCCTAGGTCGTTATCCCTTAAGTCGGTCACCCTATAGGTCGGTCACGACCTATCTCTTGACCAATACACAAGCCTGCTAACCCTTAGGTCGGAGAGGCTTTAAGCCGCTAGCCCTTAACCCGGTAACCAACTAACTCGGCCACTTTCTAAGGTCGTCTATGACTTACTATAGGTCGCTCTACCGACCTATCCACCTTAGGTCGCTTCCCACTAAACTCGGCTACAATACCTAGGTCGTTACTCGTACACGACCTAACCTATGAGTCGGTCACTATCTTATGAGGCTAACTCCCACTAGGTCGGTCAACACAACTAGGTCCCTAATCACAATGAGTCGGCCCTCTATGAGTCGGTCACCTATGAGTCGGTCACGACTCATCACTTCACTCGGGTTAACTTCTAAACGACTCAAGCTAGAGACAACACAAACAACACTAACGACCAGCAAAGTCTACGATTAATCGACACGTAAAATACGGGTCGTTACATTCTCTCCCCCTTAGGAATTTCGCCCCCGAAATTCCAAGCAAACAATCAGAAATCACAGTTATTCCGCATGCCTACCATCCATAGCAATCAACAAACCATGCAACCAATTCTAGCCTAGCATGCAGAATTCTAAGACTTAGAACAAGCTACAAATTCATGAGATGTCACGACACTTTAGGGCCATACCTCGAAGAGTCCTGGATGAGCTGCCTTCATCCTCTCTTCCTCCTCCCACGTACAGTCGTTAACATCATCACTCCATTGTACCTTGAGCAACGTAATCGTCTTCCTCCTAAGCTGTTTCGTATCGGTTTCAACAATACGAAGCGGCTTACGAGGTCTCGTAACCACTGGATCAACCTCTAAGTCTTCACAGCTATCAGCAGAAACCACAGTAGTTGGGTCGTGCACATACTTCCGTAGATAGGATATATGAAAAACATTGTGCACCCCCGTCATCTTTTCCGGTAACTCCAATCTATAAGCGAGCTTTCCAATTCGCTCGATAATCGGGAATGGTCCAACAAATCTCGGAGTCAACTTTCCTTTCTTCCCGAATCTAATAACATTCTTTAATGGAGAAATCTTCACAAAAACCATATCACCTACGTCGAATTCCAAATCCTTTCGACGATTATCTGCATAACTCTTCTGACGATCTTGGGCTGCCTTCATTCTTTGCCGAATGATCTCTATACAATTCGAAGTCTGTCGAATCATCTCTGGCCCAAGTATCAGCTTTTCTCCAGTTTCTAACCAACAAGTCGGAGAGTTACACGGTCTTCCATATAATGCCTCATATGGTGCCATACCAATACTCAACTGATAACTGTTATTATAAGCAAACTCCACCAAATGAAGGTGATCTTCCCATGATCCTCCGAAGTCCAAAACACATGCTCTAAGAAGATCTTCCAAAACTCGGTTGACTCTCTCAGTCTGACCATCTGTTTGAGGGTGATAAGCTGTACTCAAACACAACTTAGTTCCCAAAACTTCCTGGAAGCTCTTCCAAAATCCACTAGTGAACAACGGATCTCGATCGCTCACTATACTCTTCGGAACACCATGGAATCGAACAATCCACTTCACATACAGCTCAGCCAACTTCGATGCAGTCCTAGTCGATCGAACAGGAATGAACCTTGCACTCTTGGTCAAACGATCTACTATGACCCAAATCCCTTCGTTCCCTGCTCTTGTCCTAGGTAGACCATCGATAAAATCCATCGACACTTGCTCCCACTTCCATGTAGGAACCTCTAATGGCTGAAGTAGTCCACTGGGTTTCTTCTGCTCAGCTTTCACCAACTGGCAGTTCATACACTTGGAAATAAAACATCCAACATCCCTCTTCATACCTTCCCAGTAGTAGGCTCTCTTCATATCCCGATATATCTTATTTCCACCTGGATGAATTGTCAATTTCGAGTGATGACTTTCCCTCAGAACTTCATCTCTCAATCCATCAATATCGGGAACAACCAATCGTCCTTGCTTTCGAAGCCAACCCTCCCGACCGACCTCGAATCCCTTATCCTTCTCTGGTTCCAATCCAGATTCCAAAGCACGGATAATCTTAACAAGCTTATCATCTCTCTTTTGGTTCTCGCCAATCCTTTCCACTAGAGTAGGCCTTATCGATAAGTTTGCCAACAACTCAGGTTCCAATTCGCGTCTAGGCCTGAAATCAAACTCAGCCAAATACTCGAGACTCTTCCATTCCGAAAACATGGCTCCCAATCCTGCATGTCTTCGACTTAACGCATCGGCCACTGCGTTTCCTTTCCCTGGAGTATAGGCTATACCAAAATCATACGATGCTAAGAACTCTAACCACCTTTGCTGTCGAAGATTCAGATCCTTTTGGGAGAACAGATACTTTAACGACTTATGATCTGTAAACAACTCGAATCTAACTCCCAATAGATAGTGTCTCCACATCTTCAAAGCAAACACAATCGCCGCTAACTCCAAATCATGAGTCGGATAATTCCTTTCATGCGGCTTCGGTTGTCGACTAGCATACGCAACAACTTTATCTTTCTGCATTAGCACTGCTCCCAGTCCAGTGCCACATGCATCGGTGTAAACCACCATCTCATCATTCCCACTTGGAATAGTCAAAACAGGAGCACTCGTCAGTCGCTCTTTCAGGATTACGAAAGCTTGCTCACACTTATCATCCCATCTGAACACTTGGTTCTTCTTCGTCAATCCTGTCAACGGTGCAGCTATCTTGGAAAAGTCTTTGATAAACCGACGATAATATCCTGCTAATCCAAGAAAACTTCTCACATCAGATGCATTCTTAGGTCTAACCCAATCCTGGATTGCTGCCACCTTAGCGGGATCAACCGCTATTCCATTTCCAGAGATAACATGGCCTAAGAACCTCACTTCACTCTTCCAGAAGTGACACTTCGAAAACTTAGCCTTCAGCTGATGTTTCCGTAAAGTTTCCAAAACAATCCTTAAGTGCGTCTTGTGCTCTTCCTCTGTTCTGGAATAAATCAGAATATCATCCACGAACACAAGCACGAACTTATTCAACTGATCTCTGAATACTCTATTCATAAGATCCACAAAATATGCTGGTGCGTTAGTCAATCCAAACGGCATTACCAGCCACTCATAAAATCCGGATGGTGTCCTGAAAGCAGTCTTCGGCACACTATCCTTCGCCACTCTCAACTGGTGAAATCCCGTTGCCAAATCCATCTGAGAAAACACCTTAGCCTCGTGAAGCTGATCAAACAAGTCATCTATTTTCGGCAATGGATACTTGTTCTTCCTAGTCACCTTATTCAGCTCACGATAATCCACACACAATCTCAACGATCCATCCGCTTTGGTTGCGAACACAACGGGCGCACCCCATTCGGACACACTTCTCCGAATGAATCCTTTCCGTAAAAGGTCATCAACTTGCACCTTCAGCTCTTGCTGCTCCCTCGGTGCCATCCGCCTAAGAGGCATCACAACAGGTCTGGCTCCCTCAACTAGATCGATACGAAACTCGATCTCCCTATGCGGCGACAACCCTTTGACTTCGTCAAAGACATCCTCAAATCCATTCACAATAGGCACCGATGACAGTCCATCCCGTGGAATAACCAGCGAATACATGAAGCTCATGAAGACGCCTTCTTCATGCTTACATCGTATCACAACCTTTCGCCCATCCACATTCCCGACTGTCACCTCCAGCCTCTCACAATCAATCCTAGCCGCATACTTCCTAAGCCAGTCCATACCCAAAATAATTCCGAACCCCGCAAAGTTCAGAACAAAGCAATCACAAACAAACGAGCAATCATGACTCGACACAACTAGACCACGGCATATCATACACAAACATGACGAACCCCCAACTGGATTAGTCACAACCAATGGCCTATCAACAATATCCGGTTTCAAACCTAACCAGCCTACCAAATCATCACAAACAAAAGAATGCGACGCTCCAGTATCAAACAACACTCTAACTGGAACACCACAAACGGAAAGAGTACCTTGAACCACCACACTCTTCCCCTTCTCCTCAGCAGTAGGAACTCTTGAAGACGACGGCACAGCTTCCAAAGCATAAGCTTGCACAACCTGTCTATCTTTCCTCGGCTCTGGACAGTCCTTCTTGATGTGTCCCAGCTTATCACAGTTGTGGCACTTCAACTGCACCTTTGGATTCTTACAATCCCGGGAGAGATGACCCTTCTGTCGGCAGTTATAGCAGGTCACTTCGCCTTTTGGATTCTTCTGGCCATCCTTGCCTTTCTGCTGTTGCTGCTTCCTCTTCTTGTTACCATTCTGCTGTGGTTTAGATCCTTCCCTGGTTACAGCAACAACAGAACTTTCCTTAGGGAACAAACTCTCATGCCTCAAAGCTTTCTCCACAAGCTTCTCAAATGGATCGTCCAGATGATCCACTAACTGCCTTCCCAGATAAGCATCCAGACCAGTCACGAACTTTTCATTCTTCTGGTAGGGAGAATCAATATATGATCTGGCATACTTAGACAAAGCTTCGAATTCAGAAATATACTCAAGAACAGGCCTCCCACCTTGCTTGAGCTCTACAAACCTTTTGAACAAAGCAGACTTCTGAACAGTGGAGATGAACTTGGCTTCAAATCTAACTTGGAATTGCTCCCAAGTAATCTCTTCCTCTGGGGTATCTATAGTGATAGAATTCCACCAATCCGCAGCTCTCCCCTGAAGCTGCCTCGATGCAAGCTTCCTCTTGGTTGCATCTTCTATCCCTAGATCACCAAAAATCCTTCGACATGCATCAATCCATCTCTGCACCTCAATAGTCGACTCTGTCCCCAAGAAAGCTTTTCCTCCAAGAGAAGTATAATCCTTGCAAAGCTTAGCAAAATCTACTGGTCTTGGAGCTTGGACTTGAACTCCCACATCCACAGAAGATCCTGAAGCTGGTACCCTTCTCATGATAGAAGTTATCATAGCTTCAAACATAGCTCCATAATCAACCGCTTCCCTAGCAGCTCGACTATCCCTTGCAGCTTGTCTCTCGCTTCTACTCATTCTTAATATCTGTAAAGAGGAATGATTAGAACACCTTAAGAAACAACTGCATAAGGAGTTCAAATCTATCTAAGCTACTATATTATATATAGTAACCATCCATCAAAATACAATTACGTCTCTCTTACGTAGTTACGTCAGCGAGCGTTGGCTAAAATCGATTAACCAAAGCTCTGATACCAAATGTGACGACCGCCCATGACTCCCGCACCAAAACAGGAAAATTATGCGCTAAAGGTGTGCAAGGCAGCCATGGACGATAGTCAGGGTAAAATAAAATTCGCAGAATCTATCGTATAACTCACAGCGCATGGATAAAATACAATAGAGAAATATAATGTAGTGAAGCCTCATAGAACATAACATCATCATATAAGCAACATAGCGGTTTTATACAATCATCCACACAAATCCATACATGAAAGCCTCACTACAAATCACTCAAATAGAATACAGCAGCGGATACCCAGTACATATAGAAAGAAATAATATGCATAGCCTCCTGCTCGTCTTCGTCATCTTCAGCGTAGAACTCCTAGCACAGCACCTGTCACCTGCTTACCTAGTCTGCCCATCCCAAACATGGATGAACAGCCCAAGGTAATAAGAGGAGACATAAAACCTTGAGTCAGACAAAGTCTTAGTGAGCAGTAAATTAACTATCAAACATACCAAAAGAGCATAAGGGATAAAAGGAATAGGAACCAAACCATCCCACTCCACCTCTTCTCACAGTGATAGCCCCCAGACACACACTAAGGAGAAGCAATCATAACATAGCAGATAATTAAAGTAAAACAATAATCACTCGAGTCAAGGGTGATGCTTTCCAAATACAAACCCCCAAGGCCTAAACCAAGATCAGATAAGCACCCAGAAAACACCACTCTTAAGGCCGAATGATAATACAACCAAACATCCATGACTCTGGCTATCACTGTATCATTGCCTTGATATCACCGTTAGTTGAATGACCACCTGTCAAGGGCTAATGGTAACCCCGGTCTAGACATAACTCCGCACGTCATCGTGACCCGTGCCTAAGCCGAACGCATCAGCCCAGAGTACTAGCATGTCATCATGACCCGTGCCTGGAACGTCATCGTGACCCGTTCCAACGTACCCTTGCTTTGAGTATGCTAGAACCTTCAACAACAATGAGATCTTAGCCTCCTAGTTATCCTCCTCGACAACTATTTCCATACTAGCTCAAGCGCCTCTCAAGCTAACCATTATCCACCCCAACCCGGACCGCATCACCGAGTTATAACTTTGCACGTCGTCATGACCCGTGCCTGGAACGTCTTCGTGACCCGTCCCATCACAACATATGTCTTGCCTCATCACATCATAGCAAAGTCTCTCATCTTGGAACGTCATCATGACCCGTCCCATCTCAACATAGCCTTGCCTCATCATGTCATAGCAAAGTCCCAGCTCAATCATGCTTTGCCTTCTCGCATCATGGCAAGATCCCACATCCTCGAATCCATCCATATGAGCTTCCACATCCGCTTCATATGCTACAGGCAGCTTCCACCATTCAAGAGCCTTTCCACTTAGCTTTTGAATCATCTCGAACCATCTTGTTCCAAATCAACCATTAGCTAACTTGAAACAATCCAAATCAATCATCAATACAAACAATCAAGCATTCAAACAAGATCTAACAAGCAATATTAACTATAATGGCAATTTCGTAATTAAATGAGCAAAAGTCCAACATATGTAAAATCATGGTTTCTAGCATGGATCTATCAAATCTAAAACATGGGTTTTGTCTCTAATACTTGTTAAACTAACTTGCATAAGTAAACATCTTCAAAAACAATGGATCTAGACTTGGATCTAAGAAATATGCATGAAAACTCTAACTTTAACACTCAAACAAGCCACCAATCCAATATACTCCTTTGGATCCGCGTGAGAGATAACTACCACTCACCAAATCACTCAAACACCTCAAAAACACAACACTTCAGATCTGGACAGCGAAGAACAAGGCTTCATCCGGCAAGATCTCGCTTCAATTGATGAAATCTAGCTTGAACGGATGAAGATCTTCAACTTGGACACTTGGATCTTCGATCTCGATCTTCGATCTTGGATGGATGCTAGAATTAGATTGGAATGGAGAAAATAAGATGAAGAAATGCTGTAGACAAGTCTTCAAAATGGCAGCACTTCGTCGCTTCAAAAACTGGTGCCAAAAAGTGAGCCAAACCCCTCTATTTATAGGCTGGAATCCCCCTTAGCCCGGCCATCCTCTTAACTCGGAGCTCGCTATTAGGTCGTTGCCGACCTAAAAGACTCCGACCTAACATAGGTCGCTGCCGACCTATACGACTCAACTACACAGCCGCTAACACACCTAAGTCTTAAGTCGTACGACGACTCAGCCAACGTCCGACCTAACTCTTAGCACAGAACCAACTTAGGTCGCATACGACCTTATCCCTCGACCGACCTAAATCCTACCGACTCACGACTTAAGCCACTCAAGAACCCAAGGCCGACCTAACTATAAGTCGACTCAGCTAACCACGCGACCTACGACTCATCTCATCCAACGACCTAACACACTGCCGACTTAAAACTTAAGCGACATACGGACCATACGACCTAACTAGCTGCCGACCTAACAAGAACACGGTATAGCCTAGTGCCGACCTACGACCTAAAATATTGCCGACCTAACTATCATACGACCTATCCCCCTAGGTCGTTATCCCTTAAGTCGGTCACCCTATAGGTCGGTCACGACCTATCTCTTGACCAATACACAAGCCTGCTAACCCTTAGGTCGGAGAGGCTTTAAGCCGCTAGCCCTTAACCCGGTAACCAACTAACTCGGCCACTTTCTAAGGTCTTCTATGACTTACTATAGGTCGCTCTACCGACCTATCCACCTTAGGTCGCTTCCCACTAAACTCGGCTACAATACCTAGGTCGTTACTCGTACATGACCTAACCTATGAGTCGGTCACTATCTTATGAGGCTAACTCCCACTAGGTCGGTCAACACAACTAGGTCCCTAATCACAATGAGTCGGCCCTCTATGAGTCGGTCACCTATGAGTCGGTCACGACTCATCACTTCACTCGGGTTAACTTCTAAACGACTCAAGCTAGAGACAACACAAACAACACTAACGACCAGCAAAGTCTACGATTAATCGACACGTAAAATACGGGTCGTTACACCAGTGACTGCTAAAAGCGGTCATAGCTGTAGAACTCACAGATACCTTCGTTTTGACTGGTTATGGCTCCCGTACCTCTAAAGGTGCCAAAAGTTATGACCCTCCGAAGAATCGATATCCACAGGGTGCAACATCTACGGTGCAAGGTGCAACATCCGTCCAAAATGACCAAACCGTGCCGTACGACCTTTAGAAATGGATGCATGGATTTGAAACATTGCAGTACCACTGTGCACCACTCTCCAACGATGGTAAATCATAGACCAGCCAGGGGGATCCCGTTTTACAGAAGAAATCCACGTGACGAAAAAACGAAGGGTAAAAAACTTCCATGACCCGATTGAGGTTCAGATAGGATTTTTTGGGTATGAAACTAAACAGTGACGGCTGAAAGATGTCATAGCTGTAGAACTCACAGATACCTTCGTTTTGACTGGTTATGGCTCCCGTAACTCTAAAGGAGCAAGAGTTATGGCCCTCCGAAGAATCGATATCCACAGGGTGCAACATCTACGGTGCAAGGTGCAACATCCGTCCAAAATGACGAAACAGTGCCGTACGACCTTTAGAAATGAGTGCATGGATTTGAAACATTGCAGTACCATCGTGCACCACTCTCCAGCGATGGTAAATCACAGACCAGCCACGGGGAACCCGCTTTACAGAAAAAATCCACGTGACGAAAAAACGAAGGGTAAAAAACTTCCTTGACCCGATTTAGGTTCGGATAGGATTTTTTGGGTATAAAACTAACCGGTGACGGCTCAAAGCTGTCATAGCTGTAGAACTCACAGATACATTCGTTTTGACAGGTTATGGCTCCCGTTACTCTAAAGGAGCCAAGAGTTATGGCCCTCCGAAGAATCGATATCCACCGGGTGCAACATCTACGGTGCAAGGTGCAACATCCGTCCAAAATGACGAAACAGTGCCGTACGACCTTTAGAAATGAGTGCATGGATTTGAAACATTGCAGTCTCATGGTGCACCACTCTCCAGCGATTGTAAATCATAGACCAGCCATGGGGATCCCGTTTTACAGAAAAAATCCACGTGACGAAAAAACGAAGGGTAAAAAACTTCCTTGACCCGATTGAGGTTCGAATAGGATTTTTTGGGTATGAAACTAACCAGTGACAGCTGAAAGCGGTCATAGCTGTAGAACACACAGATACCTTCGTTTTGACTGGTTATGGCTCCCGTAACTCTAAACGAGCCAAGAGTTATGGCCCTCCGAATAATCGATATCCATAGGGTGCAACATCTACGGTGCAAGGTGCAACATCCGTCCAAAATGACGAAACCGTGCCGTACGACCTTTAGAAATGGGTGCATGGATTCGAAACGGTGCAGTACCATGGTGCACCACACTCCAGCAATGGTAAATCATTGACCAGCCATGGGGATCCCGTTTTACAGAAAAAATCCACGTGACGAAAAAACGAAGGGTAAAAAACTTCCATGACCCGATTGAGGTTCGGATAGGCTTTTTTGGGTATGAAAGTAACCAGTGACCGCTGAAAGCTGTCATAGCTGTAGAACTCACAGATACCTTCGTTTTTACAGGTTATGGCTCCCGTAAATATAAAGGAGCCAAGAGTTATGACCCTCCGAAGAATCGATATCCATAGGGTGCAACATCTACGGTGCAAGGTGCAAACATCTGTCCAAAATGACGAAACAGTGCCGTACGTCCTTTAGAAATGAGTGCATGGATTTGAAACATTGCAGTCCCAAGGTGCATCAATCTCCAGCGATGGTAAATCATAGACCAGCCACGGGGATCCCGTTTTACAGAAAAAATCCACGTGACGAAAAAAACGAAGGGTAAAAAACTTCCTTGACCCGATTGAGGTTCGGATAGGATTTTTTGGGTATGGAACTAACCAGTGACGCCTGAAAGCTGTCATGGCTATAGAACTCACAGATACCTTTCTTTTGACTAGTTATGGTTCCCGTAACTCTAAACGAGCCAAGAGTTATGGCCCTCCGAATAATCGATATCCACAGGGTGCAACATCTACGGTGCAAGGTGCAACATCCGTCCAAAATGACGAAACAGTGCCGTACGACCTTTTGAAACGAGTGCATGGATTTGAAACATTGCAGTACCATGGTGCACCACTCTCCAACGACGGTAAATCATAGACCAGCCACGGGGATCCCGTTTTACAGAAAAAATCAAAGTGACGAAAAAACGAAGGGTAAAAAACTTCCTTGACCCGATTGAGGTTCAGATACGATTTTTTGGATATTAAACTAACCAGTGACGGCTGAAAGCTTTCATAGCTGTAGAACTCACAGATACCTTCGTTTTGACTGGTTATGGCTCCCGTAAGTATAAACGAGCCAAGAGTTATGGCCCTCCGAATAATCGATATCCATAGGGTGCAACATCTACGGTGCAAGGTGCAACATCTGTCCAAAATGACGAAACCGTGCCGTACGACCTTTAGGAATGGGTGCATGAATTTGAAACGGTGCAGTACCATGGTGCACCGCTCTCCAGCGATCGTAAATCATTGACCAGCCACGGGGATCCCGTTTTACAGAAAAAATCCACGTGACGAAAAAACGAAGGGTAAAAAACTTCCATGACCCGATTGAGGTTCGGATAGGTTTTTTTGGGTATGAAACTAACCAGTGACGGCTGCAAGCTGTCATAGCTGTAGAACTCATAGATACCTTCGTTTTGACTGGTTATGGCTCTCGCAACTCTAAATGAGCCAAGAGTTATGGCCCTCCGAATAATCGATATCCATAGGGTGCAACATCTACGGAGCAAGGTGCAACATCCGTCCAAAATGACGAAACCGTGCCGTACGACCTTTAGAAATGGATGCATGGATTTGAAACGGTGCAGTACCATGGTGCACCACTCTCCAGCGATGGTAAATCATTGACCAGCCACGGGGATCCCGTTTTTACAGAAAAAATCCACGTGAGGAAAAAACGAAGGGTAAAAAACTTCCATGACCCGATTGAGGTTCGGATAGGGTTTTTTGGGTATGAAAGTAACCAGTGACTGCTGAAAGCTGTCATAGCTGTAGAACTCACACATACCTTCGTTTTGACTGGTTATGGCTCCCGTAACTCTAAAGGAGCCAAGAGTTATGGCCCTCCGAAGAATCGATATCCACAGGGTGCAACATCTACGGTGCAAGGTGCAACATCCGTCCAAAAAGACGAAATAGTGCCGTACGACCTTTAGAAACGAGTGCATGGATTTGAAACATTGCAATCCCATTGTGTACCACTCTCCAGCGATGGTAAATCATAGACCAGCCACGGGGATCCCATTTTACAGAAAAAATCCACGTGACGAAAAAACGAAGGGTAAAAAACTTCCATGACCCGATTGAGGTTCGGATAGGCTTTTTTGGGTATGAAAGTAACCAGTGACTGGTGAAAGCTGTCATTGCTGTAGAACTCATAGATACCTTCGTTTTGACTGGTTATGGCTCCCGTAACTCTAAAGGAGCCAAGAGTTATGGCCCTCCGAAGAATCGATATCCACAGGGTGCAACATCTACGGTGCAAGGTGCAACATCCGTCCAAAATGAGGAAACAGTGCCGTACGACCTTTAGAAATGAGTGCATGGATTTGAAACATTGCAGTACCATGGTGCACCACTCTCCAGCGATGGTAAATCATAGACCAGCTGTAACGACCCGTATTTTACGTGTCGACATATCGTAAAATAGATGCATTAGGTCGTTTGTGTTGTTTAAGTTGGCTTGAGTTGAGTCGACTATATGCTTAAGTCGTATGGAAGCTAGCTCGTGTGGTGCTTAAGTCGTGAGAGAGCTTAAGTCGAAGACGAGATAAGAGTTGGGTTGTGAGCGAGTTAGTGATATGCAGCGACCTATAGGAGTTAGGCCGTGTGATAGTTTAAGTCGTTGGCCGACTTAAGGAGTTAGAAAGACCTAGGAGCTAACGGCTTAGAGGGTGGCCGACTCATAGGGTTAGCGGCTTATAGGGTTTGGCCGACTTAAGGCTTAGGCGACTTAAGGTTTGGACCGAGTTAAGGGTGTTGACGACCTAAGAGATGGCCGACTTAAGAGATGACCGACCTAATGGACATAAGATAGTGAACGACTTATAGGATAGTGGTTTAGGTCGTGGGTCGGTAAGACATTAGTCGTCTCCTTTGTTGGTGTTAAGTCGCAAGGAAGACCTATAAGGGTGAGTGAAATTAGGTCGTGGGATGACTTAGTTAGGTCGTGAGGAGGAGTTGAGTTAGGTCGGCATCTCTGTGAGAACGGTAGGTCGGCTATGCCGAGTTAGGTTAGGTCGTATGCGACCTAAGGTTGGGTCTGTGTGTTGAGTCGTTGGTCAGTTGAGTCGTAAGTCGAGAGCTAGGCCCAGGCGACTTAGTGTTGAGCCGTGATTGGTTGGGCCGTGTGTGTTGAGTCACGCTGTTGTGTTAAGGGATAGGTCGCGTGGGGGCTTATGTCGCTAAGTCGCGAACGACTTAGGAGATGAGTCGGCGACGACTTAAGAGCGGCCGAGTCAGGGAGATTTCAGCCTATAAATAGAGGGGTTTGGCTCACTTTTTGGCACCGGATTTTGAAGCAACGAAGTGCTGCCATTTTGAGAGCTTGACTACATCACTTCTTCACTTCTTTTCTCCACTCCAATCTAGTGCTAACATCCATCCAAGATCGAAGAACAGGATCAAAGATTCAAGGGCCAAAGTTGAAGATCTTCATTCTTCAAAGAGAGATTTCGTCGTTTGAAGCAAGATTTTGCCGGATCAAGCCTTGTTCTTCGCTGTCCAGATCTGAAGTGGGTTTCTTTTGAAGTGTTTAGGTGATTTGGTGAGTGGTAGTTATCTCTCACACGGACCAAAAGGAGTATATTGGATCGGTGGTTTGTTTATGTGTTGAAGATAGTGATTTCGTGCATTTTTCCTAAGTCTGCATGTAGATCTATTGTCCATGATGATTTTGACACCTATTTTACCATATGATCATCTATGCAAGTTCATTCACCAAGTTGTAGAGATATTGTCCATGATTAATGCTTGTTAGATTACATGTTAGATTTGGATCCTTTATTTAAGAAATTGCCATTGTTGTTATAATTGCTTATTTAGATCTTGTTTAAATGATTGATTGTTTGGATTAATGTTTGATTTGATTGATTAGTTGATCGACTACTTGATTTGGAAAAGTATGGTTGATGGTGATTCAAAAGCTAAGTGGATAGGCTCTTGAATAAGGAAAGCTGCTTGTGGCATATGAAGCGGATGTTGAAGCTCATATGTATGGATTGGATGATGTTGAGATGGGACTTTGCCATGATGCGAGGAGGCAAAGCATGATATTGAGATAGGACTTTGCCATGATGCGATGAGGCAAACCATGATGTTGAGTTGAGACTTTGCTATGATGCGATAAAGCGAAGTATGATGTGATGTAGTCTTGGCGTAATCCAGGCAGGGATCATTCCAAGCATGTTGATAACTCGAGGGATGGTTCGAGTTGGTTGATAATGGGTTGCTCGAGAGGTAGCTTGGGCTAGTATGAGAGTAGTCGTCGAGGAGGATGACTAGGAGGCTTCGATCTCATCGTTGTTGAAGATTCTAGCATGCTCAAAAGCAAGAGTACATGGGGCGCCCAGAACGACTACAGGTAGGTAGTCGGGACACCCAAAAGACTACAGGCAGGTAGTCGAGTACTCTGGGCAGAGTAGATAAGTCCTAGGCACAGGTAGCGTGCGAAGTTTGTCTAGAACCCGGGTTACCATTAGCCCTTGACAGGTGGTCATCCAACTAACGGTGAAATCAAGGCAATGATAACAGTGATAGCCAGAGTCATGGATGTTTGGACGTTTGGTTGTATCATCATTCGGTCTCAAGAGCGGTGTTTTCTGGGTGCTTATCTGATCTTGGTTTAGGCCTTGGGGTTTGTATTTGGAAAACATCGACCTTGACTCGAGTGATTATTGCTTTACTTTAATTGTCTGCCATGTTATGCTTGCTTCTCCTTAGTGTGTGTCTGGGGGCTATCACTATAGAAAGAGGTGGAGTGGGATGGTTTGGTTCCTATTCCTTTTATCCCTTATGCTCTTTTGGTATGTTTGATAGTTGATTTACTGCTCACTAAGACTTTGTCTGACTCAAGGTTTTATGTTCAACTGTTATTACCTTGGGCTGTTCATCCATGTTGGGATGGGCAGACTAGGTAGCAGGTGACAGGTGCTGTTCATTGTGATTGACGCTGATGATGACGAAGACGAGCAGGAGGCTTATGCATATTGTTTTTCTACTTTATGTACTGGGTGTTCCGCTGTTTGTATATACTCTGAGTGCTTTGTAGTGAGGCTTTGATGTATTGACTGTTCTGATGTTGCATCAAACTTCTATGATGCTTATATGATGATATTCTGTTCAATGGAGCTTCACTATATTTATATTTCTCTATTGTATTTTATCCATGCGTTGTGAATTGTACGATAGAGTTTCTGTTTTATCTTACCCTGATGATCGTCCACGGTGGCCTGGCACGCCTTTCAGCGCACCATTCCCTTGTTTAGTGCACGAGTCATGGGCGGTCGTCACACCAGCCACGGGGATCCCGTTTTACAGAAAAAATCCACGTGACGAAAAAACGAAGGGTAAAAAACTTCCTTGACCCGATTGAGGTTCAGATAGGATTTTTGGGTATGAAACTAACCAGTGACGGCTAAAAGCTTTCATAGCTGTAGAACTCACAAATACCTTCGTTTTGACTTGTTATGGCTCCCGTAACTCTAAAGGAGCCAAGAGTTATGGCCCTTCGAAGAATCGATATCCACAGGGTGCAACATCTACGGTGCAAGGTGCAACATCCGTCCAAAATGACGAAATAGTGTCGTACGACCTTTAGAAATGAGTGCATGGATTTGAAACATTGCAGTACCATGGTGCACCACTCTCCAGCGATGGTAATCATTGACCAGCCACGGGGATCCCGTTTTTACAGAAAAAATCCACGTGACGAAAAAACAAAGGGTAAAAAACTTCCATGACCCGATTGAGGTTCGGATAGGCTTTTTTGGGTATGAAAGTAACCAGTGACTGCTGAAAGCTGTCTTAGCTGTAGAACTCACAGATACCTTCGTTTTGACTGGTTATGGTTCCCGTAGCTCTAAAGGAGCCAAGATTTATGGCCCTCCGAAGAATCGATATCCACAGGGTGCAACATCCACGGTGCAAGGTGCAACATCCGTCCAAAATGACGAAACAGTGCCGTACGACCTTTAGAAATGAGTGCATGGATTTGAAATATTGCAGTCCCATGGTGCACCACTCTCCAGCGATGGTAAATCATAGACCAGCCACGTGGATCCCGTATTACAGAAAAAATCCATGTGATGAAAAAACGAAGGGTAAAAAACTTCCATGACCCGATTGAGGTTCGGATTGGCTTTTTTGGGTATGAAAGTAACCAGTGACTGTTGAAAGATGTCATAGCTGTAAAACTCACAGATACCTTCGTTTTGACTGGTTATGGCTCCCGTAACTCTAAAGGAGCCAAGAGTTATGGCCCTCCGAAGAATCGATATCCACAGGGTGCAACATCTATGGTGCAAGGTGCAACATCCGTCCAAAATGACGAAACAGTGCCGTACGACCTTTAGAAATGAGTGCATGGATTTTAAGCATTGCAGTACCATGGTGCACCACTCTCCAGCGATGGTAAATCATAGACCAGCCGAGGGGATCCCGTTTTACAGAAAAAATCAACGTGATGAAAAAACGAAGGGTAAAAAACTTCCTTGACCCGATTGAGGTTCGGATAGGATTTTTTGCGTATGAAACTAACCAGTGACAGCTGAAAGTGGTCATAGCTGTAGAACTCACAGATACCTTCGTTTTGACTGGTTATGGCTCCCGAACTCTAAACGAGCCAAGAGTTATGGCCCTCCGAATAATCGATATCCATAGGGTGCAACATCTACGGTGGAAGGTGCAACATCCGTCCAAAACGATGAAACCGTGCCGTACGACCTTTAGAAATGGGTGCATGGATTTGAAACGGTGCAGTACCATGGTGCACCACTCTCCAGCAATGGTAAATCATTGACCAGCCACGGGGATCCCGTTTTACATAAAAAATCCAAGTGACGAAAAAACGAAGGGTAAAAAACTTCCATGACCCGATTGAGGTTCGGATAGGATTTTTTGGGTATGAAACTAACCAGTGACGGCTGAAAGCCGTCATAGCGTTAGAACTCACAGTTACCTTCGTTTTGACTAGTTATGGCTCCCGTAACTCTAAACGAGCCAAGAGTTATGGCCCTCCGAATAATCGATATCCAGAGGGTGCAACATCTACGGTGCAAGGTGCAACATCCGTCAAAAATGACGAAACCGTGCCGTACGACCTTTAGAAATGGATGCATGGATTTGAAACGGTGCAGTACCATGGTGCACCACTCTCCAGCGATGGTAAATCATTGACCAGCCACGGGGATCCCGTTTTACAGAAAAAATCCACGTGACGAAAAAACGAAGGGTAAAAAACTTCCTTGACCCGATTGAGGTTCGGATAGGATTTTTTGGGTATGAAACTAACCAGTGACGGCTAAAAGCTGTCATAGCTATAGAACTCACAAATACCTTCGTTTTGACTGGTTATGGCTCCCGTAACTCTAAAGGAGCCAAGAGTTATGGCCCTCCGAAGAATCGATATCCACAGGGTGCAACATCTACGGTGCAAGGTGCAACATCCGTCCAAAATGACGAAACAGTGTCGTGCGACCTTTAGAAATGAGTGCATGGATTTGAAACATTGCAGTACCATGGTGCACCACTCTCCAGCGATGGTAAATCATAGACCAACCACGGGGATCCCGTTTTACACAAAAAATCCACGTGACGAGAAAACGAAGGGTAAAAACTTCCATGACCCGATTGAGGTTCGGATAGGCTTTTTTGGGTATGAAAGTAACCAGTGACTGCTGAAAGCTGTCTCAGCTGTAGAACTAACAGATACCTTCGTTTTGACTGGTTATGGCTCCCGTAGCTCTAAAGGAGCCAAGAGCTCCGAAGAATCGATATCCACAGGGTGCAACATCTACGGTGCAAGGTGCAACATCAGTCCAAAATGACGAAACAGTGCCGTACGACCTTTAGAAACGGGTGAATGGATTTGAAACATTGCAGTCCCATGGTGCACCACTCTCCATCGATGGTAAATCATAGACCAGCCACAGGGATCCCGTTTTACAGAAAAAATCCACGTGAAGAAAAAACGAAGGGTAAAAAACTTCCATGACCCGATTGAGGTTCGGATAGGATTTTTTTGGTATGGAACTAAACAGTGACGGCTGAAAGCTGTCATGGCTGAAGAACTCACAGATACCTTCGTTTTGGCTGGTTATGGCTCCCGTAACTCTAAGCGAGCCAAGACTTACGGCCCTCCGAAGAATCGATATCCACAGGGTGCAACATCTACGGTGCAAGGTGCAACATCCGTCCAAAATGACGAAACAGTGCCGTACGACCTTTACAAATGAGTGCATGGATTTGAAACATTGCAGTACCATGGTGCACCACTCTCCAGCGATGGTAAATCATAGACCAGCCACGGGGATCCCGTTTTACAGAAAAAATCAACGTGACGAAAAAATGAAGGGTAAAAAACTTCCTTGACCCGATTGAGGTTCCGATAGGATTTTTTGGGTATGAAACTAACCAGTGACAGCAAAAAGCTGTCATAGATGTAGAACTCACAGATACCTTCGTTTTGACTGGTTATGGCTGCCGTAACTCTAAACGAGCCAAGAGTTATGGCCCTCCGAATAATCGATATCCACAGGGTGCAACATCTACGGTGCAAGGTGCAACATCTGTCCAAAATGACGAAACAGTGCCGTACGACCTTTAGAAATGAATGCATGGATTTGAAACATTGCAGTACAATGGTGCACCACTCTCCAGCGATGGTAAATCATAGACCAGCCACGGGGATCCCGTTTTACACAAAAAATCCATGTGACGAAAAAACGAAGGGTAAAAAACTTCCTTGATCCGATTGAGGTTCGGATAGGATTTTTTGGGTATGAAACTAACCAGTGACGGCTGAAAGCGGTCATAGCTGTAGAACTCACAGATACCTTCGTTTTGACTGGTTATGGCTCCCGTAACTATAAACGAGCCAAGAGTTATGGCCCTCCGAATAATCGATATCCACAGGGTGCAACATCTACGGTGCAAGGTGCAACATCCGTCCAAAATGACGAAACAGTGCCGTAAGACCTTTAGAAACGAGTGCATGGATTTGAAACATTGCATTACCATGGTGCACCACTCTCCAGCGATGGTAAATCATAGACCAGCCATGGGGATCCCGTTTTACACAAAAAATCCATGAGACGAAAAAACGAAGGGTTGACCCAATTGAGGTTCGGATAGGATTTTTTGGGTATGAAACTAACCAGTGATGGCTGAAAGCGGTCATAGCTGTAGAACTCACAGATACCTTCGTTTTGACTGGTTATGGCTCCCGTAACTATAAACGAGCCAAGAGTTATGGCCCTCCGAAGAATCGATATCCACAGGGTGCAACATCTACGGTGCAAGGTGCAACTTCCGTCCAAAATGACGAAACAGTGCCGTACGACCTTTACAAATGAGTGCATGGATTTGAAACATTGCAGTACCATGGTGCACCACTCTCCAGCGATGGTAAATCATAGACCAGCCACGGGGATCCCGTTTTACAGAAAAAATCAACGTGACGAAAAAACGAAGGGTAAAAAACTTCCATGACCCGATTGAGGTTCGGATAGGCTTTTTTGGGTATGAAAGTAACCAGTGACTTCTGAAAGCTGTCATAGCTGTAGAACTCACAGATACCTTCGTTTTGACTGGTTATGGCTCCCGTAACTATAAACGAGCCAAGAGTTATGGCCCTCCGAAGAATCGATATCCACAGGGTGCAACATCTACGGTGCAAGGTGCAACATCCGTCCAAAATGACGAAACAGTGCCGTACGACCTTTACAAATGAGTGCATGGATTTGAAACATTGCAGTACCATGGTGCACCACTCTCGAGCGATGATAAATCATTGACCAGCCACGGGGATCCCGTTTTTACAGAAAAAATCCACGTGACGAAAAACGAAGGGTAAAAAACTTCCATGACCCGATTGAGGTTCGGATAGGCTTTTTTGGGTCTGAAAGTAACCAGTGACTTCTGAAAGCTGTCATAGCTGTAGAACTCACAGATACCTTCGTTTTGACTGGTTATGGCTCCCGTAAATCTAAACGAGCCAAGACTTATGGTCCTCCGAAGAATCGATATCCACAGGGTGCAACATCTACGGTGCAAGGTGCAACATCCGTCCAAAATGACGAAACAGTGCCGTACGACCTTTACAAATGCGTGCATGGATTTGAAACATTGCAGTACCATGGTGCACCACTCTCCAGCGATGGTAAATCATTGACCAGCCACGGTGATCCCGTATTACAGAAAAAATCCACGTGACGAAAAAACGAAGGGTAAAAAACTTCCATGACCCGATTGAGGTTCGGATAGGATTTTTTGGGTATGAAACTAACCAGTGACAGCTGAAAGCAGTCATTGCTGTAGAACTCACACATACCTTCGTTTTGACTGGTTATGGCTCCCGTAACTCTAAACGAGCCAAGAGTTATGGACCTCCGAAGAATCGATTTCCACATGGGGCAACATCTACGGTGCAAGGTGCAACATCCGTCCAAAATGACAAAACCGTGCCGTACGACCTTTAGAAATGGATGCATGGATTTGAAACAGTGCAGTTCCATGGTGCACCACTCTCCAGCGATGGTCAATCATTGACCAGCCACGGGGATCCTGTTTTTACAGAAAAAATCCACGTGACGAAAAAACGAAGGGTAAAAAACTTCCTTGACCCGATTGAGGTTCGGATAGGATTTTTTGGGTATGAAACTAGCCAGTGACGGCTAAAAGCTGTCATAGCTGTAGAACTCAAAGATACCTTCGTTTTGACAGGTTATGGCTCCCGTAACTCTAAAGGAGCCAAAAGCTATGGCCCTCCGAAGAATCGATATCCACAGTGTGCAACATCTACGGTGCAAGGTGCAACATCCTTTCAAAATGACGAAACTGTGCCGTATGACCTTTAGAAATGAGTGCATGGATTTGAAACATTGCAGTACCATGGTGCACCACTCTCCAGCGATGGTAAATCATAGACCAGCCACGGGGATCCCGTTTTACAGAAAATATCCACGTGACGAAAAAACGAAGGGTAAAAAACTTCCTTGACCCGATTGAGGTTCGGATAGGATTTTTTGGGTATGAAACTAACCAGTGACGGCCGAAAGCGGTCATAGTTGTAGAACTCACAGATACCTTCGTTTTGACTGGTTATGGCTCCCGCAAATCTAAACGGGCCAAGAGTTATGGTCCTCCGAATAATCGATATCCATAGGGTGCAAGGTGCAACATCCGTCCAAAATGACGAAACCGTGCCGTACGACCTTTAGAAATGGATGCATGGATTTGAAACGGTGCAGTACCATGGTGCACCACTCTCGAGCGATGGTAAATCATTGACCAGCCACGGGGATCCCGTTTTTACAGAAAAAATCCACGTGACGAAAAAACGAAGGGTAAAAAACTTCCATGACCCGACTGAGGTTCGGATAGTCTTTTTTGGGTATGAAAGTAACTAGTGACTTCTGAAAGCTGTCATAGCTGTAGAACTCACAGATACCTTCGTTTTGACTGGTTATGGCTCCCGTAAATCTAAACGAGCCAAGACTTATGGCCCTCCGAAGAATCGATATCCACAGGGTGCAACATCTACGGTGCAAGGTGCAACATCCGTCCAAAATGACGAAACAGTGCCGTACGACCTTTACAAATGAGTGCATGGATTTGAAACATTGCAGTACCATGGTGCACCACTCTCCAGCGATGGTAAATCATAGACCAGCCACGGGGATCCCGTTTTACAGAAAAAATCAACGTGATGAAAAAACGAAGGGTAAAAAACTTCCATGACCCGATTGAGGTTCGGATAGGCTTTTTTGGGTATGAAAGTAACCAGTGACATCTGAAAGCTGTCATAGCTGTAGAACTCACAGATACCTTCGTTTTGACTGGTTATGGCTCCCGTAACTCTAAACGAGCCAAGACTTATGGCCCTCCGAAGAATCGATATCCACAGGGTGCAACATCAGCAAGGTGCAACATCCGTCCAAAATGACGAAACAGTGCCGTACGACCTTTACAAATGAGTGCATGGATTTGAAACATTGCAGTACCATGGTGCACCACTCTCCAGCAATGGTAAATCATAGACCAGCCACGGGGATCCCGTTTTACAGAAAAAATCAACGTGACGAAAAAACGAAGGGTAAAAAACTTCCTTGACCCGATTGAGGTTCGGATAGGATTTTTTGGGTATGAAACTAACCAGTGACAGCTAAAAGCTATCATAGATGTAGAACTCACAGATACCTTCGTTTTGACTGGTTATGGCTGCCGTAACTCTAAACGAGCCAAGAGTTATGGCCCTCCGAATAATCGATATCCACAGGGTGCAACATCAGCAAGGTGCAAGGTGCAACATCCATCCAAAATGACGAAACAGTGCCGTACGACCTTTAGAAATGAGTGCATGGATTTGAAACATTGCAGTCCCATGGTGCACCACTCTCCAGCGATGGTAAATCATAGACCAGCCACGGGGATCCCGTTTTATACAAAAAATCCATGTGACGAAAAAACGAAGGGTAAAAAACTTCCTTGACCCAATTGAGGTTCGGATAGGATTTTTTGGGTATGAAACTAACCAGTGACGGCTGAAAGCGGTCATAGCTGTAGAACTCACAGATACCTTCGTTTTGACTGGTTATGGCTCCCGTAACTATAAACGAGCCAAGAGTTATGGCCCTCCGAATAATCGATATCATCAGGGTGCAACATCTACGGTGCAAGGTGCAACATCCGTCCAAAATGACGAAACTGTGCCGTAAGACCTTTAGAAATGAGTACATGGATTTGAAACATTGCAATACCATGGTGCACCACTCTCCAGCGATGGTAAATCATAGACCAGCCACGGGGATCCCGTTTTACAGAAAAAATCAACGTGACGAAAAAACGAAGGGTAAAAAACTTCCATGACCCGATTGAGGTTCGGATAGGCTTTTTTGGGTATGAATGTAACCAGAGACTTCTGAAAGCTATCATAGCTGTAGAACTCACAGATACCTTCGTTTTGACTGGTTATGGCTCCCGTAACTCTAAACGAGCCAAGATTTATGGCCCTCCGAAGAATCGATATCCACAGGGTGCAACATCTACGGTGCAAGGTGCAACATCCGTCCAAAATGACGAAACAGTGTCGTACGACCTTTACAAATGAGTGCATGGATTTGAAACATTGCAGTACCATGGTGCACCACTCCCGAGCGATGGTAAATCATTGACCAGCCATGGGGATCCCGTTTTTACAGAAAAAATCCACGTGACGAAAAAACGAAGGGTAAAAAACTTCCATGACCCGATTGAGGTTCGGATAGGCTTTTTTGGGTATGAAAGTAACTAGTGACTTCTGAAAGCTGTCATAGCTGTAGAACTCACAGATACCTTCGTTTTGACTGGTTATGGCTCCCGTAACTCTAAACGAGCCAAGACTTATGCCCCTCCGAAGAATCGATATCCACAGGGTGCAACATCTACGGTGCAAGGTGCAACATCCGTCCAAAATGACGAAACAGTGCCGTACGACCTTTACAAATGAGTGCATGGATTTGAAACATTGCAGTACCATGGTGCACCACTCTCCAGCGATGGTAAATCATTGACCAGCCACGGGGATCCCGTATTACAGAAAAAATCCACGTGACGAAAAAACGAAGGGTAAAAAACTTCCATGACCCGATTGAGGTTCGGATAGGCTTTTTTGGGTATGAAAGTAACCAGTGACTTCTGAAAGCTATCATAGCTGTAGAACTCACAGATACCTTCGTTTTGACTGGTTATGGCTCCCGTAAGTCTAAACGAGCCAAGACTTATGGCCCTCCGAAGAATCGATATCCACAGGGTGCAACATCTACGGTGCAAGGTGCAACATCCGTCCAAAATGACGAAACAGTGCCGTACGACCTTTACAAATGAGTGCATGGATTTGAAACATTGCAGTACCATGGTGCACCACTCTCGAGCGATGGTAAATCATTGACCAGCCACGTGGATCCCATTTTTACAGAAAAAATCCACGTGACGAAAAAACGAAGGGTAAAAAACTTCCATGACCCGATTGAGGTTCGGATAGGCTTTTTTGGGTATGAAAGAAACCAGTGACTTCTGAAAGCTGTCATAGCTGTAGAACTCACAGATACCTTCGTTTTGACTGGTTATGGCTCCCTAAATCTAAACGAGCCAAGACTTATGGCCCTCCGAAGAATCGATATCCACAGGGTGCAACATCTACGGTGCAAGGTGTAACCAGTGACGGCTGAAAACGGTCATAGCTGTAGAACTCACAGATACCTTCGTTTTGACTGGTTATGGCTCCCGTAACTATAAACGAGCCAAGACTTATGGCCCTCCGAAGAATCGATATCCACAGGGTGCAACATCTACGGTGCAAGGTGCAACATCCGTCCAAAATGACGAAACAGTGTCGTAAGACATTTAGAAATTAGTGCATGGATTTGAAACATTGCAGTACCATGGTGAACCACTCTCCAGCGATGGTAAATCATAGACCAGCCACGGGGATCCCGTTTTACAGAAAAAATCAACGTGACGAAAAAACGAAGGGTAAAAAACTTCCATGACCCGATTGAGGTTTGGATAGGCTTTTTTGGGTATGAAAGTAACCAGTGACTTCTGAAAGCCGTCATAGCTGTAGAACTCACAGATACCTTCGTTTTGACTGGTTATGGCTCCCGTAACTCTTAACGAGCCAAGACTTATGGCCCTCCGAAGAATCGATATCCACAGGGTGCAACATCTACGGTGCAAGGTGCAACATCCGTCCAAAATGACGAAACAGTGCCGTACGACCTTTACAAATGAGTGCATGGATTTGAAACATTGCAGTACCATGGTGCACCACTCTCCAGCGATGGTAAATCATAGACCAGCCACGGGGATCCCGTTTTACAGAAAAAATCAACGTGACGAAAAAACGAAGGGTAAAAAACTTCCTTGACCCGATTGAGGTTCGGATAGGATTTTTTGGGTATGAAACTAACCAGTGACAGCTAAAAGCTGTCATAGATGTAGAACTCACAGATACCTTCGTTTTGACTGGTTATGGCTGCCGTAACTCTAAACGAGCCAAGAGTTATGGCCCTCCGAATAATCGATATCCACAGGGTGCAACATCTACGGTGCAAGGTGCAACATCCGTCCAAAATGACGAAACAGTGCCGTACGACCTTTAGAAATGAGTGCATGGATTTGAAACATTGCAGTACCATGGTGCACCACTCTCCAGCAATGGTAAATCATAGACCAGCCACGGGGATCCCGTTTTACACAAAAAATCCATGTGACGAAAAAACGAAGGGTAAAAAACTTCCTTGACCAGATTGAGGTTCGGATAGGATTTTTTGGGTATGAAACTAACCAGTGACGGCTGAAAGCGGTCAAAGCCGTAGAACTCACAGATACCTTCGTTTTGACTGGTTATGGCTCCCGTAACTATAAACGAGCCAAGAGTTATGGCCCTCCGAATAATCGATATCCACATGGTGCAACATCTACGGTGCAAGGTGCAACATCCGTCCAAAATGACGAAACAGTGCCGTAAGACCTTTAGAAACGAGTGCATGGATTTGAAACATTGCATTACCATGGTGCACCACTCTCCAGCGATGGTAAATCATAGACCAGCCACAGGGATCCCGTTTTACACAAAAAATCCATCAGACGAAAAAACGAAGGGTAAAAAACTTCCTTGACCCGATTGAGGTTCGGATAGGTTTTTTTGGGTATGAAACTAACCAGTGACGGCTGAAAGCGGTCATAGCTGTAGAATTCACAGATACCTTCGTTTTGACGTGTTATGGCTCCCGTAACTATAAACGAGCCAAGAGTTATGGCCCTTCCGAATAATCGATATCCATAGGGTGCAACATCTACGGTGCAAGGTGCAACATCCGTCCAAAATGACGAAACCGTGCCGTACGACCTTTAGAAATGGGTGGATGGATTTGAAACGGTGCAGTACCATGGTGCACCACTCTCCAGCGATGGTAAATCATTGACCAGCAATGGGGATCCCGTTTTACAGAAAAAATCCACGTGACGAAAAAACAAAGGGTAAAAAACTTCCATGACCCGATTGAGGTTCGGATAGGATTTTTTGGGTATGAAACTAACCAGTGACAGCTGAAAGCGGTCATAGCTGTAGAACTCACACATACCTTCGTTTTGACTGGTTATGGCTCCCGTAACTCTAAACGAGCCAAGAGTTATGGCCCTCCGAAGAATCGATTTCCACATGGGGCAACATCTACGGTGCAAGGTGCAACAACCGTCCAAAATGACGAAACCGTGCCGTACGACCTTTAGAAATGGATGCATGGATTTGAAACAGTGCAGTTCCATGGTGCACCACTCTCCAGCGATGGTAAATCATTGACCAGCCACGGGGATCCCGTTTTTAAAGAAAAAGGTCCACGTGACGAAAAAACGAAGGGTAAAAAACTTCCTTGACCCGATTGAGGTTCGGATAGGATTTTTTGGGTATGAAACTAGCCAGTGACGGCTAAAAGCAGTCATAGCTGTAGAACTCAAAGATACCTTCGTTTTGACTGGTTATGGCTCCCGTAACTCTAAAGGAGCCAAAAGCTATGGCCCTCCGAAGAATCGATATCCATAGGGTGCAACATCTACGGTGCAAGGTGCAACATCCGTCCAAAATGACGAAACAGTGCCGTATGACCTTTAGAAATGAGTGCATGGATTTGAAACATTGCAGTACCATGGTGCACCACTCTCCAGCGATGGTAAATCATAGACCAGCCACGGGGATCCCGTTTTACAGAAAAAATCCACGTGACGAAAAAACGAAGGGTAAAAAACTTCCTTGACCCGATTGAGGTTCGGATAGGATTCTTTGGGTATGAAACTAACCAGTGACGGCCGAAAGTGGTCATAGTTGTATAACTCACAGATACCTTCGTTTTGACTGGTTATGGCTCCCGTCACTCTAAACGGGCCAAGAGTTATGGCCCTCCGAATAATCGATATCCATAGGGTGCAACATCTACGGTGCAAGGTGCAACATCCGTCCAAAATGACGAAACCGTGCCGTACGACCTTTAGAAATGGATGCATGGATTTGAAACGGTGCAGTACCATGGTGCACCACTCTCGAGCGATGGTAAATCATTGACCAGCCACGGGGATCCCGTTTTTACAGAAAAAATCCACGTGACGAAAAAACGAAGGGTAAAAAACTTCCATGACCCGATTGAGGTTCGGATAGGCTTTTTTGGGTATGAAAGTAACCAGTGACTTCTGAAAGCTGTCATAGCTGTAGAAGTCACAGATACCTTCGTTTTGACTAGTTATGGCTCCCGTAACTCTAAAGGAGCCAAGAGTTATGGCCCTCCGAATAATCGATATCCATAGGGTGCAACATCTACGGTGCAAGGTGCAACATCCGTCCAAAATGACGAAACCGTGCCGTACGGCCTTTAGAAATGGTTGGATGGATTTGAAATGGTGCAGTACCATGGTGCACCACTCTCCAGCAATGGTAAATCATTGACCAGCCACGGGGATCCCGTTTTACAGAAAAAATCCACGTGACGAAAAAACGAAGGGTATGTAGGATCTAGATTAACCCTAGAGGGGGGGGTGAATAGGGTTATAGCAAATTTTTGCGAATTAAACACAGAAGCAAACTGCAGAAATAAATATGCTGAAAAATAAATCACACACAGAATTTACCCAGCTTCGGCAACCCCTGCCTACTGCTGCATTCCCAGATTTCTATTAGAATTAAACAGTTTCCCGCTTACAAACACTCTAACAGACTTGCAAACCCTGCTACCGCCTATAGAGTTTTGCAAACTTGCAAACCCTGCTAACTGGACTAACTCTAACTAGACAATCTGACAACACCTAAACCCTAGGTGATAATTTTTCAAGTTTTGTTTTGAAGACAACATACAAATAAAGCAAATTATAAAAGCAAGCACTAAATTTAAAACAATTTAAATTATCTTGCCTTTATAAAAAAAACTTAACCTAAAACAAACAAAAGATTTGCGGTCACTTCCCTTTATCTTATTTCACCCGGTCCATTTTCTTTTGTTTGGGAAAAACAATGGCGGCCTCGTTCTGATTAGGGCTTCGTTCCCTTTTGTTCCAGTTAGGGCTTCGCTTTCTTCAATTGATCTGTGATTTGTTCCCCTAGCTCGCTGCTTCTCTGATTGTTGACTATTGCTAGTTTTGCAGTTGCTCGATCGAGTTCGTTGCTTGTGAATTCGGTATGTACTGTCTCCTTTTGCTTTTCTAAATTGATACTTGAACTCGATTGTTCTGTTGTCTATGATGATTTCTTGGGGTGTATTTATAGGGTTGAAACCCTAATTAACACTGTCAGATTTGATTTCTTCATGTCGTTGATTTTCCTGAATTTGTTTTGGAGTATTCCTTTCTTGATTCAATTTCGAATAATTGCTGACCATATTTGGATTCGAATTAATTAATTCGAAAATTTCTTGCTGTAGTTGTTGTCTCGGTCCTCATTTGAATTAATACTGACCATATATGAATTCGAGAAATTTGCTGCAGTGATTTCTTTCCAAATTAGAAATCTTTGACTTAATCAAAGACTTAATCAAAGGATACTAATTTGTTCTTTAACTTCGGCTTGATTTCTTCACTGCCTTGTACTTGCCACTGTCTTTCACCAGTTTACTCTATATGTGCATATATACATTTGTATGTGTGTATGCATATATTTTTTGGGTTTGTACTTGGATATGAACTGCTTCATATTATGTTGATCTTGATTTTGGAGCTGCCACTGACTTCTTTGTTGTACCT
The DNA here is from genome assembly GCA_030765085.1 of Allium cepa. Lineage (NCBI taxonomy): Eukaryota > Viridiplantae > Streptophyta > Magnoliopsida > Asparagales > Amaryllidaceae > Allium > Allium cepa. The sequence continues at coordinate 24,894,402 of CM060943.1, read as the reverse complement.
TGAAACTGTTTTGACAATTCGAGTTTCACTTGCATATTCCATGTTGCAGTATCACTGTGTTACATTGTAGCTCCATCTTGACTTGAACTTTTTCACTGTATCAGATGCTACACTCGTTCATGTATTCAACTGTTGCACTTAAGTTTGTTTCCACTACTTCATCAAGTTGTATTCATCCCTTGTATGCTTCAAGTTGCCTTGAGTTGAACTTATCTTGGGTTTGACCTTGTCTGTGACTTTTGTGCATTGTGCTATGTTGTTGTATTTGCATTGTGTTACTGATTTTGGTCGAGACTTTGTTTGTTGCAGTTTGTCACTGTAATTGCTGTTACATTACTTCACAGTGTTGCATTTGTTCATGTAGCTCTCTGTGTTGTTTTGTCTCTGTTTGCTTGGTAGCAGCTTCCATTACTGTTGTGCCTTTGGGTTTGTGTGTTGTCTCTGACCTGAGCATGTTTACTGTGGCACTGAACTTGATCTCTGTTGTTCAGTTTGCATTGTCATATTTTAGTTGCCTTCATTTGCCATTGAGTTTTGTAGCTTGGTGTCATGTTTGTTATTGGCATGTGCATTGTGTTTATTTGTGTCCACACGATGCTTTGAGTCTGCAACTTGTAGCTGGACTTAATTTGTGCCTTGTCCATTCTCAAGTATTCATCCCTGTAGTATATGTTAGTGATACATTTTGGAGTTGGTTCATGTTGCTCTGCACTTTGATGTTGTAGTCTCTGACTTGCTTGAGTTTCACTGCCATAAGTCGTGCATGTGTGTTGCAGTTGTTTATATGCACTTCATCACTTCAGTATTGCATTGTTTTCACCTCTGGCCTGTTGTAGTTTGAATTTAGTGATGTTGCCTCTGGTTGGTGTTGTTACTGCATTCATGACCATTGTCTTGCATGTTTTTGATAAAGTGTGACCGATGCTGCACTTGGTCTTTGTTCTTCTCTGTTATGTTGCTTTGAATGAATTTGTGTTTGTTGTAGTTTGTGCACACGAGTTGGCGTGGCAGTGCACACGTATACGAATGTGACGACCGCCCATGACTCCCGCACCAAAACAAGGAAATAGTGCGCTGAAAGGTGTGCAAGGCAGCCATGGACGATAGTCAGGGTAAAATAAAATCGCAAAATCTCTATCGCAACTCACAGCGCATGGATAAAATACAATAGAGAAATATATAGTGAAGCCTCATAACAGAAAATCATCATATAACATCATAGTAGTTTTATACAATCATCTCAACAAATCCATACATCAAGACCTCACTACATAACACTCAATCAAACACAGCAGCGGATACCCAGTACATATAGTAAGAAATAATATGCATAGCCTCCTGCTCGTCTTCGTCATCATCAGCGGAGAACTCTAAGCACAACACCTGCCACCTGCTACCTAGTCTGCCCATCCCAACATGGATGAACAGCCCAAGGTAATAAGAGGAGACATAAAACCTTGAGTCAGACAAAGTCTTAGTGAGCAGTAAATTAACTATCAAACATACCAAAAGAGCATAAGGAATAAAAGGAATAGGAACCAAACCATCCCACTCCACCACTTTCTACAGTGATAGCCCCCAGACACACACTAAGGAGAAGCAAGCATAACAATATAGACAATTAAGGTAAAGCAAGAACCACTCGAGTCAAGGACGATGTTTTCCAAATACAAGCCCCCAAGGCCTAAACCAAGATCAGATAAGCACCAAGAAAACACCGCTCTTGAAGCCGAATGATAATACAACCAAACATCCATGACTCTGGCTATCACTGTTATCATTGCCATGATTCCACCGTTAGTTGAATGACCATCCGTCAAGGGCTAATGGTAACCCCGGTACTAGCCATAACTCCGCACGTCGTCGCAGCCCGTGCCTAGGAATTTTCGCAACTACCCAGAGTACTAGCACGTCGTCGCAGCCCGTGCTTGGAACGTCGTCGCAGCCCGTTCCAACGTACTCTTGCTTTGAGCATGCTAGAACCTTCAACAACGATAAGATCTCAGCCTCCTAGTCATCCTCCTCGACGACTACTTCCATACTAGCTCAAGCGCCTCTCAAGCTAACCATTATCACCAACCCGGATCGCATCACCGAGTTATCAACATAACTTTGCACGTCGTCGCAGCCCGTGCTTGGAACGTCATCGTGACCCGTCCCATTTCAACATCAAACTTTGCCTCATCGCATCACAACAAAGTCTCATCTCAATCTCATGCTTTGCCTTCTCGCATCATGGCAAAGTCCATCATCATCGAATCCATCCATATGAGCTTTCGCACCCGCTACATATGCTATAGGCAGCTTCCACCATTCAAGAGCCTTTCCACTTAGCTTTTGAATCATCTCAAACCATCTTGTTCCAAATCAACTACAAGCTAACTTGGAGCAATCAAATCTATCATACATTCACACAATCAATCATTAATACAACCAATCAAGCATTCAAACAAGATCTAACAAGCAATATCAAGTATAATGGCAATTTCGTAAATAAATGAGCAAAAGTCCAACATGCAAGATTCATAGGTTTTTAGCATAGATCTATCGAATATAAAACATGGGTTTTGTCTCTAATACTTGTTAAATAAACTTGCATAAGTAAACATCTTTGAAAACAATGGATCTAGACTCGGATCTAAGAAAAATGCATGAAATCTCTAACTTTAACACTCAAACAAGCCACCAATCCAATATACTCCTTTGGGTCCGCGTGAGAGATAACTACCACTCACCAAATCACCCAAACACTCCAAAAACAACAAGCTTCAGATCTGGACAGCGAAGATCAAGGCTTGATCCGGCAATATCTCGCTTCAATCGATGAAATCTAGCTCGAACGGATGAAGATCTTCAACTTTGGCACTTGGATCTTCGATCTCGATCTTCGATCTTGGATGGATGTTAGATCTAGATTGGAATGGAGAAAAGAAGATGAAGAAATGTTGTAGACGAGTCTTCAAAATGGCAGCACTTCGTCGCTTCAAAAACCGGTGCCAAAAAGTGAGCCGAACCCCTCTATTTATAGGCTGGAACCACCATGAGTCGTCCGCCCCTATGAGTCGTCCACGAGACACGACTCACGACTCAAGCCTTCTAACGACTCACGCGACTCAACGGCTCATGCTTTAACACGACTCAACTGCCTGGCCTACACCCCACAACTCAAACGACTCACAAGGCTTACGACTCAACTCGTATGCGACTCAACAACCTAGTGACATACGACTCAGACCCAAGCCGACTCAACACGAACCGCCCTAAAACCCTATGCGACCTACGACTCATGGTACACGACTCATCTACAAAGCCGGCCCTATGTGCTAACGACTCAACCTGTGACGACTCACGACTTATGGTTCACCGACTCATCAACGCACACGACTAAGCTATGAGTCGTTCATCCTTATATGTCGGCCACCCAATGAGTCGTATACATCCTACAAGTCATCAACACCTTAAGTCGCTATACCCTAACACTATGAGTCGGCAACTCCATGACTCGGTCACTAGTTAACTCCATGTCTTGGTCTAACGACTTAAACTCCTAACCCGTTCACTCCTATGAGTCGTAACCTGCTATCTCGCATGAGTCGTGACCCGCTACCTCCTATGACTCGGCATACCCCATGAGTCGTAACTCGTTGACTCGGCCACACTTCTTATCTCACTATCTCTTAGGTCGGTCCAAACTCTAACAAGCTAATCCACTGACTCGTCCAAGACCATGAGTCACTGCCTACCTTAACTCGGTCCATCCCCTTAAGTCGTCTACGACTTATCTATGAGTCGGTCACGACTCATCACTTGTACCCGGGTTAACTCCTAAATGACTCAAGCTAAAGGCAACACAAACAACACTATCGACCAGCAAATTCCACGATTTATCGACACGTAAAATACGGGTCGTTACATTCTCTCCCCCTTAGGAATTTCGCCCCCGAAATTCCAAGCAAACAACAGCAATCAAAATTATTCCGCATGCCTATCATCCATAGCAATCAACAATCCATGCAACCAATTCTAGCCTAGCATGCAGAATTCTAAGACTTAGAACAAGCTACAAATTCATGAGATGTCACGACACTTTAGGGCCATACCTCGAAGAGTCCAGGATGGGCTGCCTTCATCCTCTCTTCCTCCTCCCATGTACAGTCGTTAACATCATCACTCCATTGTACCTTGAGTAACGTAATCGTCTTCCTCCTAAGCTGTTTCGTATCGGTTTCAACAATACGAAGCGGCTTACGAGGTCTCGTAACCACGGGATCAACCTCTAAGTCTTCACAGCTATCAGCAGAAACCACTGTAGTTGGGTCGTGCACATACTTCCGTAGATACGATACATGAAAAACATTGTGCACACCCGTCATCTTTTCCGGTAACTCCAATCTATAAGCGAGCTTTCCAATTCGCTCAATAATCGGAAATGGTCCAACAAATCTCGGAGTCAATTTCCCTTTCTTCCCAAATCTTATAACATTCTTCAATGGAGAAATCTTCACGAAAACCATATCACCCACGTCGAATTCCAAATCCTTTCGACGATTATCTGCATAACTTTTCTGACGATCTTGGGCTGCCTTCATTCTTTGCCGAATGATCTCTATACAATCCGAAGTCTGTCGAATCATCTCTGGCCCAAGTATCAGCTTTTCTCCGGTTTCCAACCAACATGTCGGAGAGTTACACGGTCTTCCATATAATGCCTCATATGGTGCCATACCAATACTCGACTGATAACTGTTATTATAAGCAAATTCCACCAAATGAAGGTGATCTTCCCATGATCCTCCGAAGTCCAAGACACATGCTCTAAGAAGATCTTCCAAAACTCGGTTGACTCTCTCAGTCTGACCATCTGTTTGAGGGTGATAAGCTGTACTCAAACACAACTCGGTTCCCAGAACTTCCTGGAAGCTCTTCCAAAATCTACTAGTGAACAATGGGTCTCGATCGCTCACTATACTCTTCGGAACACCATGGAATCGAACAATCCACTTCACATACAACTCAGCCAACTTCGATGCAGTCCTAGTTGATCGAACAGGAATGAACCTTGCACTCTTGGTCAACCAATCTACGATAACCCAAATCCCTTCATTTCCTGCTCTTGTTCTAGGTAGACCATCGATAAAATCCATCGACAACTGCTCCCACTTCCATGTAGGAACTTCTAATGGCTGAAGCAATCCACTGGGCTTCTTCTGCTCAGCTTTCACCAACTGGCAGTTCATACACTTGGAAATAAAATTCCCAACATCTTTCTTCATACCTTCCCAGTAGTAGGTTCTCTTCATATCCCGATACATCTTATTTCCACCTGGATGAATCGTCAACTTCGAGTGATGACTTTCCCTCAGAACCTCATCTCTCAATCCATCAATATCAGGAACAACCAATCGTTCTTGCTTTCGAAGCCAACCCTCTCGATCGACCTCGAATCCTTTATCCTTCTCTGGGTCCAATCCAGACTCCAAATCACAGATAATCTTGACAAGCTTATCATCTCTCTTTTGGCTCTCGCCAATCCTTTCAATAAGAGTAGGTCTTATTGATAAGTTTGCCAACAACTCAGGTTCCAATTCACATCTAGGCCTGAAGTCAAACTCAGCCAAATACTCAAGACTCTTCCATTCCGAAAACATGGCTCCCAACCCTGCATGTCTTCGACTCAACGCATCAGCTACTGCGTTACCTTTTCCTGGAGTATAGGCTATATCAAAATCATATGATGCTAGGAACTCTAGCCACCTTTGCTGTCGAAGATTCAAATCCTTTTGGGAGAACAGATACTTCAATGACTTATGATCTGTGAACAACTCAAATCTAACTCCCAATAGGTAATGTCTCCACATCTTCAAAGCAAACACAATCGCCGCCAACTCCAAATCATGAGTCGGATAATTCCTTTCATGCGGCTTCAGTTGTCGACTAGCATACGCAACAACTTTATCCTTCTGCATTAGCACTGCTCCAAGTCCAGTGCCACATGCATCGGTGTAAACCACCATCTCATCATTCCCACTTGGAATAGTCAAAACAGGAGCACTCGTCAGTCGCTCTTTCAGGATTACGAAAGCTTGCTCACACTTATCATCCCATCTGAACACTTGGTTCTTTTTCGTCAATCCTGTTAATGGTGCAGCTATCTTGGAAAAGTCTTTGATAAACCGACGATAATATCCTGCTAATCCAAGAAAACTTCTCACATCAGATGCATTCTTAGGTCTAACCCAATCCTGGATTGCTGCCACCTTAGCGGGATCAACTGCTATTCCATTTCCAGAGATAACATGGCCTAAGAACCTCACTTCACTTTTCCAGAAGTGACACTTCGAAAACTTAGCCTTCAGCTGATGTTTCCGCAAGATTTCCAAAACAATCCTCAAGTGCGTCTTGTGCTCTTCCTCAGTTCTGGAATAAATCAGAATATCATCCACGAACACAAGCACGAACTTATTCAACTGATCTCTGAATACTCTATTCATAAGATCCACAAAATATGCTGGCGCGTTAGTCAATCCAAACGGCATTACCAGCCACTCATAAAACCCGGATGGTGTCCTGAAAGCAGTCTTCGGCACACTATCCTTCGCCACTCTTAACTGGTGAAATCCCGTTGCCAAATCCATCTGAGAAAACACCTTAGCCTCGTGAAGCTGATCAAACAAGTCATCTATTCTCGGCAATGGATACTTGTTCTTCCTATTCACCTTATTCAGCTCACGATAATCACCACACAACCTCAACGATCCATCCGCTTTGGTTGCGAACACAACTGGTGCACCCCATTCGGAAACACTTCTCCGAATGAATCCTTTCCGTAAAAGGTCATCAACTTGCACCTTCAGCTCTTGCTGCTCCCTCGGTGCCATCCGCCTAAGAGGCATCACAACAGGTCTGGCTCCCTCAAATAGATCGATACGAAACTCGATCTCCCTATGCGGCGGCAACCCTTTGACTTCGTCAAAGACATCCTCAAATCCTTTCACAATAGGCACTGATGACAGTCCATCCCGTGGAACAACCAGCGAATACATGAAGCTCATGAAGACGCCTTCCTCATGCTTACATCGTATTACAATCTTTCGCCCATCCACATTCCCGACTGTCACCTCAAGCCTCTTACAATCAATCCTTGCCGCATACCTCCTAAGCCAGTCCATACCCAAAATAATTCTGAACCCCGCAAAGTTCAGAACAAAGCAATCACAAACAAACGAGCAATCATGACTCGACACAACTAGACCATGGCATATCATACACAAACATGACGAACCCCCAACTGGATTAGTCACAACCAATGGCCTATCAACAATATCCGGTTTCAAACCTAACCGGCCTACCAAATCATCACAAACAAAAGAATGTGACGCTCCAGTATCAAACAAAACTCTAACTGGAACACCACAAATGGAAAGAGTACCTTGAACCACCACACTTTTCCCCTTCTCTTCAGCAGTAGGAACTCTTGAAGACGACGGCACAGCTTCCAAAGCATAAGCTTGCACAACCTGCCTATCTTTCCTCGGCTCTGGACAGTCCTTCCTGAAATGCCCTGGCTTATCACAGTTATGGCACTTCGCCGGCGCCTTTGGATTCCTACAATCCTTGGAGAGATGGCCCTTCTGCTGGCAATTATAGCAAGTCACTTCGCCTTTCGGCCTCTTCTGGCCATCCTTACCCTTCTGTTGCTGCTGCTTCCTCTTCTTGTTGCCACTCTGCTGTGGTTTAGATCCTTCCCTGGTTACAGCAACAACAGAACGTTCCTTAGGAAACAAACTCTCATGCCTAAGGGCTTTCTCTACAAGCTTCTCAAACGGATCGTCCAAGTGATCCACCAACTGCCTTCCAAGATAAGCATCCAGACCAGTCACAAATTTCTCGTTCTTCTGGTAGGGAGAATCAATATATGATCTGGCATACTTAGACAAAGCTTCGAACTCAGAAATATACTCAAGAACAGGCCTCCCTCCTTGCTTGAGCTCCACAAACCTCTTAAACAAGACGGACTTCTGAGTCGTAGAGATGAACTTGGCTTCAAATCTAACTTGGAATTGCTCCCAAGTAATCTCTTCTTCTGGTGTATCTATGGTGATAGAATTCCACCAATCAGCAGCTCTTCCCTGAAGCTGTCTTGATGCAAGCTTCCTCTTGGTTGCATCCTCAATCCCTAAGTCACCAAAGATTCTTCTGCAAGCATCAATCCATCTCTGCACTTCAATAGTCGACTCCGTCCCCAAGAAAGCTTTTCCTCCAAGAGAAGTATAATCTTTGCAAAGCTTAGCAAAATCCACTGGTCTTGGAGCTTGGACTTGAACTCCCACATCCACAGAAGATCCTGAAGCTGGTACCCTCCTCATGATAGAAGTCATCATAGCTTCAAACATAGCTCCATAATCAACAGCTTCCCTAGCAGCTCGACTATCCCTCGCAGCTTGTCTCTCACTTCGACTCATTCTTAATATCTGTAAAAAGAATGATTAGAACACCTTAAGAAACAACTGCATAAGGAGTTCAAATCCTTCTAAGCTACTATATTATATATAGTAATCATCCATCAAAATACAATTACGTCTCTCATACGTAGTTACGTCAGCGAGCGTTGGCTAAAATCGATTAACCAAAGCTCTGATACCAAATGTGACGACCGCCCATGACTCCCGCACCAAAACAAGGAAATAGTGCGCTGAAAGGTGTGCAAGGCAGCCATGGACGATAGTCAGGGTAAAATAAAATCGCAGAATCTCTATCGCAACTCACAGCGCATGGATAAAATACAATAGAGAAATATATAGTGAAGCCTCATAACAGAAAATCATCATATAACATCATAGTAGTTTTATACAATCATCTCAACAAATCCATACATCAAGACCTCACTACATAACACTCAATCAAACACGGCAGCGGATACCCAGCACATATAGTAAGAAATAATATGCATAGCCTCCTGCTCGTCTTCGTCATCATCAGCGGAGAACTCAAAGCACAGCACCTGCCACCTGCTACCTAGTCTGCCCATCCCAACATGGATGAACAGCCCAAGGTAATAAGAGGAGACATAAAACCTTGAGTCAGACAAAGTCTTAGTGAGCAGTAAATTAACTATCAAACATACCAAAAGAGCATAAGGAATAAAAGGAATAGGAACCAAACCATCCCACTCCACCTCTTTCTGCAGTGATAGCCCCCAGACACACACTAAGGAGAAGCAAGCATAACAATATAGACAATTAAGGTAAAGCAAGAACCACTCGAGTCAAGGACGATGTTTTCCAAATACAAACCCCCAAGGCCTAAACCAAGATCAGATAAGCACCCAGAAAACACCGCTCTTGAAGCCGAATGATAATACAACCAAACATCCATGACTCTGGCTATCACTGTTATCATTGCCATGATTCCACCGTTAGTTGAATGACCATCCGTCAAGGGCTAATGGTAACCCCGGTTCTAGCCATAACTCCGCACGTCGTCGCAGCCCGTGCCTAGGAATTTTCGCAACTACCCAGAGTACTAGCACGTCGTCGCAGCCCGTGCTTGGAACGTCGTCGCAGCCCGTTCCAACGTACTCTTGCTTTGAGCATGCTAGAACCTTCAACAACGATAAGATCTCAGCCTCCTAGTCATCCTCCTCGACGACTACTTCCATACTAGCTCAAGCGCCTCTCAAGCTAACCATTATCACCAACCCGGATCGCATCACCGAGTTATCAACATAACTTTGCACGTCGTCGCAGCCCGTGCTTGGAACGTCATCGTGACCCGTCCCATTTCAACATCAAACTTTGCCTCATCGCATCACAACAAAGTCTCATCTCAATCTCATGCTTTGCCTTCTCGCATCATGGCAAAGTCCATCATCATCGAATCCATCCATATGAGCTTTCGCACCCGCTACATATGCTATAGGCAGCTTCCACCATTCAAGAGCCTTTCCACTTAGCTTTTGAATCATCTCAAACCATCTTGTTCCAAATCAACTACAAGCTAACTTGGAGCAATCAAATCTATCATACATTCACACAATTAATCATTAATACAACCAATCAAGCATTCAAACAAGATCTAACAAGCAATATCAAGTATAATGGTAATTTCGTAAATAAATGAGCAAAAGTCCAACATGCAAGATTCATAGGTTTTTAGCATAGATCTATCGAATATAAAACATGGGTTTTGTCTCTAATACTTGTTAAATAAACTTGCATAAGTAAACATCTTTGAAAACAATGGATCTAGACTCGGATCTAAGAAAAATGCATGAAATCTCTAACTTTAACACTCAAACAAGCCACCAATCCAATATACTCCTTTGGGTCCGCGTGAGAGATAACTACCACTCACCAAATCACCCAAACACTCCAAAAACAACACGCTTCAGATCTGGACAGCGAAGATCAAGGCTTGATCCGGCAATATCTCGCTTCAATCGATGAAATCTAGCTCGAACGGATGAAGATCTTCAACTTTGGCACTTGGATCTTCGATCTCGATCTTCGATCTTGGATGGATGTTAGATCTAGATTGGAATGGAGAAAAGAAGATGAAGAAATGTTGTAGACGAGTCTTCAAAATGGCAGCACTTCGTCGCTTCAAAAACCGGTGCCAAAAAGTGAGCCGAACCCCTCTATTTATAGGCTGGAACCACCATGAGTCGTCCGCCCCTATGAGTCGTCCACGAGACACGACTCACGACTCAAGCCTTCTAACGACTCACGCGACTCAACGGCTCATGCATTAACACGACTCAACTGCCTGGCCTACACCCCACAACTCAAACGACTCACAAGGCTTACGACTCAACTCGTATGCGACTCAACAACCTAGTGACATACGACTCAGACCCAAGCCGACTCAACACGAACCGCCCTAAAACCCTATGCGACCTACGACTCATGGTACACGACTCATCTACAAAGCCGGCCCTATGTCCTAACGACTCAACCTGTGACGACTCACGACTTATGGTTCACCGACTCATCAACGCACACGACTAAGCTATGAGTCGTTCATCCTTATATGTCGGCCACCCAATGAGTCGTATACATCCTACAAGTCATCAACACCTTAAGTCGCTATACCCTAACACTATGAGTCGGCAACTCCATGACTCGGTCACTAGTTAACTCCATGTCTCGGTCTAACGACTTAAACTCCTAACCCGTTCACTCCTATGAGTCGTAACCTGCTATCTCGCATGAGTCGTGACCCGCTACCTCCTATGACTCGGCATACCCCATGAGTCGTAACTCGTTGACTCGGCCACACTTCTTATCTCACTATCTCTTAGGTCGGTCAAAACTCTAACAAGCTAATCCACTGACTCGTCCAAGACCATGAGTCGCTGCCTACCTTAACTCGGTCCATCCCCTTAAGTCGTCTACGACTTATCTATGAGTCGGTCACGACTCATCACTTGTACCCGGGTTAACTCCTAAACGACTCAAGCTAAAGGCAACACAAACAACACTATCGACCAGCAAATTCCACGATTTATCGACACATAAAATACGGGTCGTTACAACGAATGTACACGTGTGTACTGCAGCCACTTATAATTGCCTGTCCCTGATAAAAATTACTGATATGCATAGATATTGCACAATCAAAGATGATGACAATAACCCATGTATCTGAGACACAAACAAATTTTATTTTTGCAAATTTAAATTTGTTTGTTTTCAGATTACTGTTGTAGTTGCTAATTATACAGGTACACAGGAGATAGGACGAGAAGTGGAGCTGGACAATGCAGATAGATGCAGATGTGTAGACAGAGTAAAAAAACTGAGTGTTGAGTGTTGTAGTGAGAAAAGTAAAATGTATGAACTGATGTATGTATATATATAGAGAGAGCTGAAAAACTTTGTATTGTTTAAGTGTTGTAATAAAATATTATATTGAATAAAAAATACTGGTTGAATTATATAAATTCTGTGCAATAGTATAATTATTCAATATGAATATTTCTTCCTTTCTGTATATAGTCCAAACTGCAAACACACATATATAATGATATATGTTTGTTATCATCAAACAAAAAATCACATCAAACAATCTCTCCCTTTTGATGATGACAAACATATATATTAAAGATTTTGAAATGCTAATACATGTGTTTGAACATAAAATTTTTAGCTCCCCCTATTTGAATGCTCCCCCTACAACCAAGACCACTCCCTATTTAGAAGATAACAAAAAAATTACAAAGGAATAAAAGAACTAAAGAAAAATTAACTAACTTAACCAAATTTGTTGAAATATTCAAAAAAAATCTTTACTTCCTCATCAAAATCTTGTTCTTCTCCCCCTTTTGTCATTATCAAAAGACTGAAAAAAAATAATGGAACAGAAGGAACAAAAAATAATATATCATAACGAGATAACTACTTCCACATTGTAGAGAATGGATCGATGATCGGTTTGTAACATTAATTTTAACATTTAAAAAAAAATAAAAAATAAATAAGCACTTACTAACCATGCATAACCATAAGGACTTTTAAATGGGATTAGCAGTTACTTATTAGTCTAGGCATCCGGACTTTTAAGTGAGACCAGAATACTTAGTTACCATACTCCATCCATGCATAACCATAAGGACTTTTAAATGAGAATAGAGTAATGATAAAAATAATTCACTCACATGCTCCATCCATGCATGACCATAAGGACTTTTAAATGAGAATGTATGCATGAGAGTTATTATTATTTATTATTATTATATATATTTTATTTCATTTTTTTTCATTTTTTTTATTTTTTTATTTTTTTTATTTTATTTAAAGATAATTCACTCTTCTTATTTTATAAACCCATTATGAACGATAGAAAGATGGTAGAAATAGAAATGATCGTGGAATAAGTTACCAAGTTAATTATATTATGTAATATCCAGTACTGAATACCATATTCGAATTAATTTTTGGAAAATATCCAAAACTGGTTTGAATCCTAGAAATTGAAGATGAAAGTATATATATATATCCAAGAATATTTCAACTAAAAAATGAAAAATGGTTAGTCAATTTCTATAATCCCCAAATCGAAACGTAATCTAGAAAATCTGTCTTCGGGGAGGGGTTTTGTGAAAATATCAGCAAGTTGAGCCTCAGTTGAAATATATTCAATGCAAATGTCTTCCTTAGCAATGTGATCTCTAAGAAAGTGGTGTCTCACATCAATTTGTTTTGTGCGTGAATGATGAACAGGATTATTTGACAAGTCTATTGCGCTTTTACTGTCACATTTTAATGGAACTTGTTTATAAACTAAGCCAAAATCAGAAAGAGTTTGCATCATCCATAAAATTTGAGCACAACAACTTCCTAAAGCAATATATTCTGCTTCAGTGGTGGATAATGCAACACAATTCTGTTTTCGACTTGACCATGAAACTAATGAATGTCCTAGCATGAAACATGTCCCACTAGTGCTTTTCCTGTCAACCAATGAACCAGCATAATCAGCATCAGAATAACCAACTAAATCAAAGTTTTCACAAGAAGGATACCATAATCCAAATTTGTGTGTGTGTGAAAGATATCTCAAAATTCGTTTAGTGGCTTTCAAATGAGATTCTTTAGGATTAGATTGAAAACGTGCACACAAACACACAGAAAACATAATATCAGGTCTAGAAGCAGTAAGATAGAGAAGTGAACCAATTATCCCTCGATATTTCTTCTGATCAACATCACTTCCTTTCTCGTCTTTGTCCAACTTTGTTGATGGGCTCATAGGAGTTCTCAATGGTTTGGAGTTCTCAACTCCAAATTTCTTCAACAGTTCCAACACATACTTGGATTGTGAAATGAAAATGCCATCACTGCTTTGCTTGATTTGAAATCCAAGAAAATATTTCAATTCTCCAACCAAGCTCATCTCGAATTTAGCCTGCATGACTTGTTCAAATTTCTCGCACAAGAGTTCATTAGTAGCACCATAAATGATATCATCCACATAAATCTGAACAATCAAAAAATCACTTCCTTTATGTAATAGAAACAGTGTCGTGTCAGCACTCCCCTTTTTAAAGCCATTTTCCAAAAGATATGGACAAAGGCAGTCATACCAAGCTCTAGGAGCTTGCTTAAGACCATATAATGCTTTTTCAAGTTTATACACATGATTTGGAAGAACATGATTTTCAAAACCGGGGGGTTGTTCAACAAAAACTTCTTCTTTCAAATCACCATTTAGAAATGCACTTTTTACATCCATTTGTTTAAGTTTGAAGCCTTTATAACAAGCAAAGCTTAGCAGAATCCTAATAGCTTCTAGCCTAGCAACTGGAGCAAATGTCTCATCAAAATCTATGCCTTCTATTTGGTTATATCCTTTTGCGACCAACCTAGCTTTGTTTCTAATTACATTTCCTGATTCATCAAGTTTATTTTTGAACACCTATTTAGTTCCTACAATTGGATAGTCATTTGGCCTAGGAACTAATTTCCAAACTTTATTTCTCTCAAATTGATTAAGTTCATCTTGCATTGCTAAAACCCAACTTTCATCATTAAGAGCCATTTAAACAGAATCAGGTTCAATTTCAGAAATAAAACCACTATGACAACAAAATGCACACAAATTTTTATCAAATGAAGAGCGAGTGCATATACCTTCCGTAGGATCTCCTATAACCAATTCAGGAGGATGATTGGATTTGAATTTCAATCTATCAGCATCAACAGTCCTACTTCCATCTTTCTCAGTAGATGTCCCTTCTTTAATGCCTTCATGATCTACCCCATCATCACCTGTTTTTTCAGTCGTCCTTTCCAGATTAGATTCATCAAATTTCACATTGACTGATTCAACAATTGTCTTTGTTCGTTTGTTGTATATCCTGTAAGCCTTGCTCCTTGTTGAATAGCCCATGAAAATTCCCTCATCGGCCTTTGATTCAAATTTTCCAAGTTGATCACCTGTGTTAAGAATGAAACAAGGGCATCCAAAAACACGAAAATAAGAGATGTTAGGTTTCCTTTCATGCCACACTTCATAAGCCGTTTTGCCAAGTATTGGTCTAATCATTACTCTATTTATTACGTAGCACGAAGTATTCACCGCCTCTGCCCAAAAAGTTAGAGGTAGTTTATACTCACTCAACATGGATCTAGCCAATTCTTGCAATGTACGATTTTTCCTTTCAACCACCCCATTTTGTTGAGGTGTTCGTGGAGCAGAAAATTCATGTTTTAAACCATTTTCTTCACAAAAGTTTTCAAATTCCGAATTTTAAAATTCGCCTCCATGATCACTTCTCAAAGTTTTAATTGAAACTCCTTTTTCATTTTGAACAAGTTTAGCAAATTTTGAAAAATAATCAAAAGATTCAGACTTTTTGGCTAAGAAATAAACCGATGTAAATCTAGAGTAATCGTCAACCAATACATAACAATAACGTTTTCCATTCAAACTTGCAATTTCATTTGGTCCAAATAAGTCCATATGAATTAATTCGAGGACCCTTGATGTGCTAACAATATTTTTAGGGCGAAATGATGATCGACTAAGCTTGCTTAAGGAACATGCTTTACACACTTTGTTATCTTTAAATTTCTGATGTGGTAACCCTCTGACTAAATCTTTCGTTTCAAGATTTCTTAAGAGACTCATGCTAGCATGTCCAAGTCTCCTATGCCATAAAGATGCCTCTTCGTCAGTGGCTACCAAACATCTGGAAAGATTTAGATTGTCAAACGAAAGTGAGTAAACATTTCCTTTTCTTTTGCCCATAAAAACAATGTTATTAGAAGTTTTATCAATGATTTTGCAAGTATCACTATCAAAAACCACATTCATACCTTTGTCACAGAGTTGGCTAATAGAAATGAGATTGTGATGCAAATTATCAACGTATAAAACATTAGTCAAGGAAAAAGTACCATTACTTACTTCACCTTTCCCAATAATCTTACACTTGCTATTGTCTCCCATGATCACGTTTCCACCTCTAAACTTCTCTAGGCTAAGGAACTTAGATTTATCACCTGTCATATGTCTAGAACAACCTGAATCTAGAAACCATTCTTGTTGCTCCTTAGCCCGCCAACAGACCTACATAAAGAGAGAGGAGGATGACCTAGAGAAACTCTTAGGTCCAATGATATTAGTAACTGAAGCATTGTGAACAAACAATCCCTTTGGAACCCAAACTTGTTTTGTCCTTTTATTTTTGTTCCAATAGACATGAAATTTGTTTGTAGAATTCTTAGGAACCCAAACTTGTATAAATTTTGTGTTCTTGTTCCTATGACTACAATTTTCAACACGATGTCCAATTTCACTTCTAACAAAGACACTCTTACCTTTTGCATGATCATCAACCTGTGTTTTCCCAAAACCTAGTCCTTTTCTGTTGTTAGCCACGGGACTAGAAACATTGCAATACCATGGTGCACCACTCTCCAGCGATGGTAAATCATAGGCCAGCCACGGGGATCCCGTTTTACAGAAAAAATCAACGTGACGAAAAAACGAAGGGTAAAAAACTTCCTTGACCCGATTGAGGTCCGGATAGGATTTTTTGGGTATGAAACTAACCAGTGACGGCTGAAAGCGATCATAGCTGTAGAACTCATAGATACCTTCGTTTTGACTGGTTATGGCTCCCGTAACTCTAAACGAGCCAAGAGTTATGGCCCTCCAAATAATCGATATCCATAGGGTGCAACATCTACGGTGCAAGGTGCAACATCCGCCCAAAATGACGAAACCGTGCCGTACGACCTTTAGAAATGGGTGCATGGATTTGAAATGGTGTAGAACCATGGTACACCACTCTCCAGCGATCGTAAATCATTGACCAGCCACGGGGATCCCGTTTTACAGAAAAAATCCACGTGACGAAAAAACGAAAGGGAAAAAAACTTCCATGACCCGATTGAGGTTCGGATAGGATTTTTTGATTATGAAACTAACCAGTGACGGCTGAAAGCTGTCATAGCTGTAGAACCCACAGATACCTTCGTTTTGACCTGTTATGGCTCCCGTAACTCTAAACGAGCCAAGAGTTATGGCCCTCCGAATAATCGATATCCACAGGGTGCAACATCTACGGTGCAAGGTGCAACATCCGTCCAAAATGACGAAACAGTGCCGTACGACCTTTAGAAATGAGTGCATGGATTTGAAACATTGCAGTACCATGGTGCACCACTCTCCAGCGATGGTAAATAATAGACCAGCCACGGGGATCCCGTTTTAAAGAAAAAATCCACGTGACGAAAAAACGAAGGGTAAAAAACTTCCTTGACCCGATTGAGGTTCGGATAGGATTTTTTGGGTATGAAACTAACCAGTGACGGCTGAAAGCTGTCATAGCTGTAGAACTCACAGATACCTTCGTTTTAACTGGTTATGGCTCCCGTAACTCCAAAGGAGCCGAGAGTTATGGCCCTCCGAAGAATCGATATCCACAGGGTGCAACATCTACGGTGCAAGGTGCAACATCCGTCCAAAATGACGAAACAGTGCCGTACGACCTTTAGAAATGAGTGCACGGATTTGAAACATTACAGTACCATGGTGCACCACTGTCCAGCGATGGTAAATCATAGACCAGCCACGGGGATCCCGTTTTACAGAAAAAATCAACGTGACGAAAAAACGAAGGGTAAAAAACTTCCTTGACCCGATTGAGGTTCGGATAGGATTTTTTGGGTATGAAACTAACCAGTGACGGCTGAAAGATTTCATAGCTGTAGAACTCACAGATACCTTCGTTTTGACTGGTTATGGCTCCCGTAAGTATAAACGAGCCAAGAGTTATGGCCCTCTGAATAATCGATATCCACAGGGTGCAACATCTACGGTGCAAGGTGCAACATCCGTCCAAAATGACGAAACAGTGCCGTACGACCTTTAGAAATGAGTGCATGGATTTGAAACATTGCAATACCATGGTGCGCCACTCTCCAGCGATGGTAAATCATAGACCAGCCACGGGGATCCCGTTTTACAGAAAAAATCAACGTGACCAAAAAACGAAGGGTAAAAAACTTCCTTGACCCGATTGAGGTTCGGATAGGATTTTTTGGGTATGAAACTAACCAGTGACGGCTGAAAGCTGTCATAGCTGTAGAACCCACAGATACCTTCGTTTTGACTGGTTATGGCTCCCGTAACTCTAAACGAGCCAAGAGTTATGGCCCTCCGAAGAATCGATATCCACAGGGTGCAACATCTAAGGTGCAAGGTGCAACATCCGTCCAAAATGACGAAACCGTGCCGTACGACCTTTAGAAATGGGTGCATGGATTTGAAACGGTGCAGTACCATGGTGCACCACTCTCCAGCGATGGTAAATCATTGACCAGCCACGGGGATCCCGTTTTTACAGAAAAAATCCACGTGACGAAAAAACGAAGGGTAAAAAACTTCCATGACCCGATTGAGGTTCGGAAAGGCTTTTTTGGGTATGAAAGTAACCAGTGACTGCTGAAAGCTGTCATAGCTGTAGAACTCACAGATACCTTCGTTTTGACTTGTTAGGGCTCCCGTAACTCAAAAGGAGCTAAGAGTTATGGCCCTCCGAAGAATCGATATCCACAGGGTGCGACATCTACGGTGCAAGGTGCAACATCCGTCCAAAATGACGAAACAGTGCCGTACGACCTTTAGAAACGAGTGCATGGATTTGAAACATTGCAGTCCCATGGTGCACCACTCTCCAGCGATGGTAAATCATAGACCAGCCACAGGGATCCCGTTTTACAGAAAAAATCCACGTGACGAAAAAACGAAGGGTAAAAAACTTCCATGACCCGATTGAGGTTCGGATAGGCTTTTTTGGGTATGAAAGTAACCAGTGACTGCTAAAAGCTATCATAGCTGTAGAACTCACAGATACCTTCGTTTTGACTGGTTATGGCTCCCGTAACTCTAAACGAGCCAAGAGTTATGGCCCTCCGAAGAATCGATATCCATAGGGTGCAACATCTACGGTGCAAGGTGCAACATCCATCCAAAATGACGAAACAGTGCCCTACGACCTTTAGAAATGAGTGCATGGATTTGAAACATTGCAGTACAATGGTGCACCACTCTCCAGCGATGGTAAATCATAGACCAGCCACGGGGATCCCGTTTTACAGAAAAAATCAACATGACGAAAAAACGAAGGGTAAAAAACTTCCTTGACCCGATTGTGGTTCGGATAGGATTTTTTGGCTATGGAACTAACCAGTGACGGCTGAAAGCTGTCATGTCTGTAGAACTCACAGATACCTTTGTTTTGACTGGTTATGGCTCCCGTAACTCTAAACGAACCAAGACTTATGGCCCTCCGAAGAATCGATATCCACAGGGTGCAACATCTACGGTGCAAGGTGCAACATCCGTCCAAAATGATGAAACAGTGCCGTACGACCTTTAGAAATGAGTGCATGGATTTGAAACATTGCAGTACCATGGTGCACCACTCTCCAGCGATGGTAATTCATAGACCAGCCACGGGGATCCCGTTTTAAAGAAAAAATCCACGTGACGAAAAAACGAAGGGTAAAAAACTTCCTTGACCCGATTGAGGTTCAGATAGGATTTTTTGGGTATGAAACTAACCAGTGACGGCTGAAAGCGGTCATAACTTTATAACTCACAGATTCCTTCGTTTTGACTGGTTATGGCTCCCGTAACTCTAAACGAGCCAAGAGTTATGGCCCTCCGAATAATCGATATCCATAGGGTGCAACATCTACGGTGCAAGGCGCAACATCCGTCCAAAATGACGAAACCGTGCCGTACGACCTTTAGAAATGGGTGCATGGATTTGAAACAGTGCAGTACCATGGTGCACCACTCTCCAGCGATCGTAAATCATTGACCAGCCACGGGGATCCCGTTTTACAGAAAAAATCCACGTGACGAAAAAACGAAGGGTAAAAAACTTCCATGACCCGATTGAGGTTCGGATAGGATTTTTTGGGTATGAAACTAACCAGTGACGGCTGAAAGCTGTCATAGCTGTAGAACCCACAGATACCTTCATTTTGACTTGTTATGGCTTCCGTAACTCTAAACGAGCCAAGAGTTATGGCCCTCCGAAGAATCGATATCCACAGGATGCAACATCTACGGTGCAAGGTGCAACATCCGTCCAAAATGACGAAACAGTGCCGTATGACCTTTAGAAATGAGTGCATGGATTTGAAACATTGCAGTACCATGGTTCACCACTCTCCGGCGATGTTAAATCATAGACCAGCCACGGGGATCCCGTTTTAAAGAAAAAATCCACGTGACGAAAAAACGAAGGGTAAAAAACTTCCTTGACCCGATTGAGGTTCGGATAGGATTTTTTGGGTATGAAACTAACCAGTGACGGCTGAAAGCTATCATAGCTGTAGAACTCACAGATACCTTCGTTTTGACTGGTTATGGCTCCCGTAACTCCAAAGGAGCCAAGAGTTATGGCCCTCCGAAGAATCGATATCCACAGGGGGCAACATCTACGGTGCAAGGTGCAACATCCGTCCAAAATGAAGAAACAGTGCCGTACGACCTTTAGAAATGAGTGCATGAATTTGAAACATTGCAGTACCATGGTGCACCACTCTCCAGCGATGGTAAATCATAGACCAGCCAAGGGGATCCCGTTTTACAGAAAAAATCAACGTGACGAAAAAACGAAGGGTAAAAAACTTCCTTGACCCGATTGAGGTTCGGATAGGATTTTTTGGGTATGAAACTAACCAGTGACGGCTGAAAGCTTTCATAGCTGTAGAACTCACAGATACCTTCGTTTTGACTGGTTATGGCTCCCGTAAGTATAAACGAGCCAAAAGTTATGGCCCTCCGAATAA
Organism: Allium cepa; assembly: GCA_030765085.1. Lineage (NCBI taxonomy): Eukaryota > Viridiplantae > Streptophyta > Magnoliopsida > Asparagales > Amaryllidaceae > Allium > Allium cepa. Next base: position 24,873,586 of record CM060943.1, on the reverse strand, counting down.
TCGATATCCATAGAGTGCAACATCTACGGTGCAAGGTGCAACATCCGTCCAAAATGATGAAACCGTGCCGTTCGACCTTTAGAAATGGGTGCATGGATTTGAAACGGTGCAGTACCATGGTGCACCACTCTCCAGCGATCATAAATTATTGACCAGCCACGGGGATCCCGTTTTACAGAAAAAATCCACGTGACGAAAAAACGAAGGGTAAAAAACTTCCATGACCCGATTGAGGTTCGGATAGGATTTTTTGGGAATGAAACTAACCAGTGACGGCTGAAAGCTGTCATAGCTGTAGAACTCACAGATACCATCGTTTTGACTGGTTATGGCTCCCGTAACTCTAAACGAGCCAAGAGTTATGGCCCTCCGAATAATCGATATCCATAGGGTGCAACATCTACGGTGCAAGGTGCAACATCCGTCCAAAACGACGAAACCGTGCCGTACGACCTTTAGAAATGGATGCATGGATTTGAAACGGTGCAGTACCATGATGCACCACTCTCCAGCGATGGTAAATCATTGACCAGCCACGGGGATCCCGTTTTTATAGAAAAAATCCACGTGACGAAAAAACGAAGGGTAAAAAACTTCCATGACCAGATTGAGGTTCAGACAGGCTTTTTTGGGTATGAAAGTAACCAGTGACTGCTGAAAGCTATCATAGCTGTAGAACTCACAGATACCTTCGTTTTGACTTGTTATGGCTCCCGTAACTCTAAAGGAGCTAAGATTTATGGCCCTCCGAAGAATCGATATCCACAGGGTGCAACATCTACGGTGCAAGGTGCAACATCCGTCCAAAATGACGAAACAGTGCCGTACGACCTTTAGAAACGAGTGCATGGATTTGAAACATTTCAGTCCCATGGTGCACCACTCTCCAGCGATGGTAAATCATAGACCAGCCACAGGGATCCCGTTTTGCAGAAAAAATCCACGTGACGAAAAAACGAAGGGTAAAAAACTTCCATGACCCGATTGAGGTTCGGATAGGCTTTTTTGGGTATGAAACTAATCAGTGACTGCTAAAAGCTATCATAGCTGTAGAACTCACAGATACCTTCGTTTTGACTGGTTATGGCTCCCGTAACTCTAAACGAGCCAAGAGTTATGGCCCTCCGAAGAATCGATATCCACAGGGTGCAACATCTACGGTGCAAGGTGCAACATCCATCTAAAATGACGAAACAGTGCCGGTCGACCTTTAGAAATGAGTGCGTGGATTTGAAACATTGCAGTACCATGGTGCACCACTCTCCAGCGATGGTAAATCATAGACCAGCCACGGGGATCCCGTTTTACAGAAAAAATCAACGTGACGAAAAAACGAAGGGTAAAAAACTTCCTTGACCCGATTGTGGTTCGGATTGGATTTTTTTGGTATGGAACTAACCAGTGACGGCTGAAAGCCGTCATGTCTGTAGAACTCACAGATACCTTCATTTTGACTGGTTATGGCTCCGGTAACTCTAAACGAGTCAAGAGTTATGGCCCTCCGAAGAATCGATATCCACAGGGTGCAACATCTACGGTGCAAGGTGCAACATCCGTCCAAAATGACGAAACTTTTCCGTACGACCTTTAGAAATGAGTGCATGGATTTGAAACATTGCAGTACCATGGTGCACCACTCTCCAGCGATGGTAAATCATAGACCAGCCACGGGGATCCCGTTTTAAAGAAAAAAATCCATGTGACGAAAAAACGAAGGGTAAAAAATTTCCTTGACCCGATTGAGGTTTGGATAGGATTTTTTGGGTATGAACTAACCAGTGACGGCTGAAAGCGGTCATAGCTGTAGAACTCACAGATACCTTCGTTTTGACTGGTTATGGCTCCCGTAACTCTAAACGAGCCAAGAGTTATGACGCTCCGAATAATCGATATCCACAGGGTGCAACATCTACGGTGCAAGGTGCAACATCCGTCCAAAATGACGAAACAGTGCCGTACGACCTTTAGAAATGAGTGCATGGATTTGAAACATTGCAGTACCATGGTGCACCACTCTCCAACGATGGTAAATCATAGACCAGCCACGGGGATCCCGTTTTACAGAAAAAATCAACGTGACGAAAAAACGAAGGGTAAAAAACTTCCTTGACCCGATTGAGGTTCGGATAGGATTTTTTGGGTATGAAACTAACCAGTGACGGCTGAAAGGTTTCATAGCTATAGAACTCACAGATACCTTCGTTTTGACTGGTTATGGCTCCCGTAAGTATAAACGAGCCAAGAGTTATGGCCCTCCGAATAATCGATATCCATAGGGTGCAACATCTACGGTGCAAGGTGCAACATCCGTCCAAAATGACGAAACCGTGCCGTACGACCTTTAGAAATGGGTGTATGGATTTGAAACGGTGCAGTACCATGGTGCTCCACTCTCCAGCGATCGTAAATCATTGACCAGCCACGGGGATCCCGTTATACAGAAAAAATCCACGTGACGAAAAAACGAAGGGTAAAAAACTTCCATGACCCGATTGAGGTTCGGACAGGCTTTTTTGGGTATGAAATTAACCAGTGACTGCTGAAAGCTGTCATAGCTGTAGAACTCACAGATACCTTCGTTTTGACTGGTTATGGCTCCCGTAACTCCAAAGGAGCCAAGAGTTATGGCCCTCCGAAGAATCGATATCCACAGGGGGCAACATCTACGGTGCAAGGTGCAACATCCGTCCAAAATGAAGAAACAGTGCCGTACGACCTTTAGAAATGAGTGCATGAATTTGAAACATTGCAGTACCATGGTGCACCACTCTCCAGCGATTGTAAATCATAGACCAGCCACGGGGATCCCGTTTTACAGAAAAAATCAACGTGACGAAAAAACGAAGGGTAAAAAACTTCCTTGACCCGATTGAGGTTCGGATAGGATTTTTTGGGTATGAAACTAACCAGTGACGGCTGAAAGCTTTCATAGCTGTAGAACTCACAGATACCTTCGTTTTGACTGGTTATGGCTCCCGTAAGTATAAACGAGCCAAGAGTTATGGCCCTCCGAATAATCGATATCCATAGAGTGCAACATCTACGGTGCAAGGTGCAACATCCGTCCAAAATGATGAAACCGTGCCGTTCGACCTTTAGAAATGGGTGCATGGATTTGAAATGGTGCAGTACCATGGTGCACCACTCTCCAGCGATCATAAATTATTGACCAGCCACGGGGATCCCGTTTTACAGAAAAAATCCACGTGACGAAAAAACGAAGGGTAAAAAACTTCCATGACCCGATTGAGGTTCGGATAGGATTTTTTGGGAATGAAACTAACCAGTGACGGCTGAAAGCTGTCATAGCTGTAGAACTCACAGATACCATCGTTTTGACTGGTTATGGCTCCCGTAACTCTAAACGAGCCAAGAGTTATGGCCCTCCGAATAATCGATATCCATAGGGTGCAACATCTACGGTGCAAGGTGCAACATCCGTCCAAAATGACGAAACCGTGCCGTACGACCTTTAGAAATGGATGCATGGATTTGAAACGGTGCAGTACCATGATGCACCACTCTCCAGCGATGGTAAATCATTGACCAGCCACGGGGATCCCGTTTTTATAGAAAAAATCCACGTGACGAAAAAACGAAGGGTAAAAAACTTCCATGACCAGATTGAGGTTCAGACAGGCTTTTTTGGGTATGAAAGTAACCAGTGACTGCTGAAAGCTATCATAGCTGTAGAACTCACAGATACCTTCGTTTTGACTTGTTATGGCTCCCGTAACTCTAAAGGAGCTAAGATTTATGGCCCTCCGAAGAATCGATATCCACAGGGTGCAACATCTACGGTGCAAGGTGCAACATCCGTCCAAAATGACGAAACAGTGCCGTACGACCTTTAGAAACGAGTGCATGGATTTGAAACATTTCAGTCCCATGGTGCACCACTCTCCAGCGATGGTAAATCATAGACCAGCCACAGGGATCCCGTTTTGCAGAAAAAATCCACGTGACGAAAAAACGAAGGGTAAAAAACTTCCATGACCCGGTTGAGGTTCGGATAGGCTTTTTTGGGTATGAAAGTAACCAGTGACTACTAAAAGCTATCATAGCTGTAGAACTCACAGATACCTTCGTTTTGACTGGTTATGGCTCCCGTAACTCTAAACGAGCCATGAGTTATGGCCCTCCGAAGAATCGATATCCACAGGGTGCAACATCTACGGTGCAAGGTGCAACATCCATCTAAAATGACGAAACAGTGCCGGTCGACCTTTAGAAATGAGTGCGTGGATTTGAAACATTGCAGTACCATGGTGCACCACTCTCCAGCGATGGTAAATCATAGACCAGCCACGGGGATCCCGTTTTACAGAAAAAATCAACGTGACGAAAAAACGAAGGGTAAAAAACTTCCTTGACCCGATTGTGGTTCGGATTGGATTTTTTTGGTATGGAACTAACCAGTGACGGCTGAAAGCTGTCATATCTGTAGAACTCACAGATACCTTCATTTTGACTGGTTATGGCTCCGGTAACTCTAAACGAGCCAAGAGTTATGGCCCTCCGAAGAATCGATATCCACAGGGTGCAACATCTACGGTGCAAGGTGCAACATCCGTCCAAAATGACGAAACTTTGCCGTACGACCTTTAGAAATGAGTGCATGGATTTGAAACATTGCAGTACCATGGTGCACCACTCTCCAGCGATGGTAAATCATAGACCAGCCACGGGGATCCCGTTTTAAAGAAAAAAATCCATGTGACGAAAAAACGAAGGGTAAAAAATTTCCTTGACCCGATTGAGGTTCGGATAGGATTTTTTGGGTATGAACTAACCAGTGACGGCTGAAAGCGGTCATAGCTGTAGAACTCACAGATACCTTCGTTTTGACGGGTTATGGCTCCCGTAACTCTAAACGAGCCAAGAGTTATGACTCTCCGAATAATCGATATCCACAGGGTGCAACATCTACGGTGCAAGGTGCAACATCCGTCCAAAATGACGAAACAGTGCCGTACGACCTTTAGAAACGAGTGCATGGATTTGAAACATTGCAGTACCATGGTGCACCACTCTCCAACGATGGTAAATCATAGACCAGCCACGGGGATCCCGTTTTACAGAAAAAATCAACGTGACGAAAAAACGAAGGGTAAAAAACTTCCTTGACCCGATTGAGGTTCGGATAGGATTTTTTGGGTATGAAACTAACCAGTGACGGCTAAAAGCTTTCATAGCTGTAGAACTCACAGATACCTTCGTTTTGACTGGTTATGGCTCCCGTAAGTACAAACGAGCCAAGAGTTATGGCCCTCCGAATAATCGATATCCATAGGGTGCAACATCTACGGTGCAAGGTGCAACATCCGTCCAAAATGACGAAACCGTGCCGTACGACCTTTAGAAATGGGTGTATGGATTTGAAACGGTGCAGTACCATGGTGCTCCACTCTCCAGCGATCGTAAATCATTGACCAGCCACGGGGATCCCGTTTTACAGAAAAAATCCACGTGACGAAAAAACGAAGGGTAAAAAACTTCCATGACCCGATTGAGGTTCGGATACGATTTTCTGGGTATGAAACTAACCAGTGACGGCTGAAAGCGGTCATAGCTGTAGAACTCACAGATACCTTCGTTTTGAATGGTTATGGCTCCCGTAACTCTAAACGAGCCAAGAGTTATGGCCCTCCGAATAATCGATATCCATAGGGTGCAACATCTACGGTGCAAGGTGCAACATCCGTCCAAAATGACGAAACAGTGCCGTACGACCTTTAGAAATGAGTGCATGGATTTGAAACATTGCAGTACCATGGTGCACCACTCTCCAACGATGGTAAATCATAGACCAGCCACGGGGATCCCGTTTTACAGAAAAAATCAACGTGACGAAAAAACGAAGGGTAAAAAACTTCCTTGACCCGATTGAGGTTCGGATAGGATTTTTTGGGTATGAAACTAATCAGTGACGGCTGAAAGCTTTCATATCTGTAGAACTCATAGATACCTTCGTTTTGACTGATTATGGCTCCCGTAAGTATAAACGAGCCAAGAGTTATGGCCCTCCTAATAATCGATATCCATAGGGTGCAACATCTACGGTGCAAGGTGCAACATCCGTCCAAAATGACGAAACCGTGCCGTACGACCTTTAGAAATGGGTGCATGGATTTGAAACGGTGCAGTACCATGGTGCACCACTCTCCAGCAATCGTAAATCATTGACCAGCCACGGGGATCCCGTTTTACAGAAAAAATCCACGTGACGAAAAAACGAAGGGTAAAAAACTTCCATGACCCGATTGAGGTTCGGATAGGATTTTTTGGGTATGAAACTAACCAGTGACGGTTGAAAGTTGTCATAGCTGCAGAACTCACAGATACCTTTGTTTTGACTGGTTATGGCTCCCGTAACTCTAAACGAGCCAAGAGTTATGGCCCTCCGAATAATCGATATCCATAGGGTGCAACATCTACGGTGCAAGGTGCAACATCCGTCCAAAATGACGAAACCGTGCCATACGACCTTTAGAAATGGATGCATGGATTTGAAACGGTGCAGTACCATGGTGCACCACTCTCCAGCGATGGTAAATCATTGACCAGCAACGGGGATCCCGTTTTTACAGAAAAAATCCACGTGACGAAAAAACGAAGGGTAAAAAACTTCCATGACCCGATTGAGGTTCGGACAGGCTGTTTTGGGTATGAAAGTAATCAGTGACTGCTGAAAGCTGTCATAGCTGTAGAACTCAAAGATACCTTCGTTTTGACTTGTTATGGCTCCCGTAACTCTAAAGGAGCTAAGAGTTGTGGCCCTCCGAAGAATCGATATCCACAGGGTGCAACATCTACGGTGCAAGGTGCAACATCCGTCCAAAATGACGAAACAGTGCCGTACGACCTTTAGAAACGAGTGCATGGATTTGAAACATTTCAGTCCCATGGTGCACCACTCTCCAGCGATGGTAAATCATAGACCAGCCACAGGGATCCCGTTTTACAGAAAAAATCCACGTGACGAAAAAACGAAGGGTAAAAAACTTCCATGACCCGATTGAGGTTCGGATAGGCTTTTTTGGGTATGAAAGTAACCAGTGACTGCTAAATGCTGTCATAGCTGTAGAACTCACAGATACCTTCGTTTTGCCTGGTTATGGCTCCCGTAACTCTAAACAAGCCAAGAGTTATGGCCCTCCGAAGAATCGATATCCACAGGGTGCAACATCTACGGTGCAAGGTGCAACATCCATCCAAAATGAAGAAACAGTGTCGTACGACCTTTAGAAATGAGTGCATGGATTTGAAACATTGCAGTACCATGGTGCACCACTCTCCAGCGATGGTAAGTCATAGACCAGCCACGGGGATCCCGTTTTACAGAAAAAATCAACGTGACGAAAAAACGAAGGGTAAAAAACTTCCTTGACCCGATTGAGGTTCGGATAGGATTTTTTGGGTATGAAACTAACCAGTGACGGCTGAAAGCTTTCATAGCTGTAGAACTCACAGATACCTTCGTTTTGACTGGTTATGGCTCCCGTAAGTATAAACGAGCCAAGAGTTATGGCCCTCCGAATAATCGATATCCATAGGGTGCAACATCTACGGTGCAAGGTGCAACATCCGTCCAAAATGACGAAACCGTGCCGTACGACCTTTAGAAATGGGTGCATGGATTTGAAACGGTGCAGTACCATGGTGCTCCACTCTCCAGCGATCGTAAATCATTGACCAGCCACGGGGATCCCGTTTTACAGAAAAAATCCACGTGACGAAAAAACGAAGGGCAAAAAACTTCCTTGACCCGATTGAGGTTCGGATAGGATTTTTTGGGTATGAAACTAACCAGTGACGGCTGAAAGCTTTCGTATCTGTAGAACTCATAGATACCTTCGTTTTGACTGGTTATGGCTCCCGTAAGTATAAACGAGCCAAGAGTTATGGCCCTCCTAATAATCGATATCCATAGGGTGCAACATCTACGGTGCAAGGTGCAACATCCGTCCAAAATGACGAAACCGTGCCGTACGACCTTTAGAAATGGGTGCATGGATTTGAAACGGTGCAGTACCATGGTGCACCACACTCCAGCGATCGTAAATCATTGACCAGCCACGGGGATCCCGTTTTACAGAAAAAATCCACGTGACGAAAAAACGAAGGGTAAAAAACTTCCATGACCCGATTGAGGTTCGGATAGGATTTTTTGGGTATGAAACTAACCAGTGACGGCTGAAAGCTGTCATAGCTGCAGAACACACAGATACCTTTGTTTTGACTGGTTATGGCTCCCGTAACTCTAAACGAGCCAAGAGTTATGGCCCTCCGAATAATCGATATCCATAGGGTGCAACATCTACGGTGCAAGGTGCAACATCCGTCCAAAATGACGAAACCGTGCCGTACGACCTTTAGAAATGGATGCATGGATTTGAAACGGTGCAATACCATGGTGCACCACTCTCCAGCGATGGTAAATCATTGACCAGCAACGGGGATCCCGTTTTTACAGAAAAAATCCACGTGACGAAAAAACGAAGGGTAAAAAACTTCCATGACCCGATTGAGGTTCGGACAGGCTGTTTTGGGTATGAAAGTAATCAGTGACTGCTGAAAGCTGTCATAGCTGTAGAACTCAAAGATACCTTCGTTTTGACTTGTTATGGCTCTCGTAACTCTAAAGGAGCTAAGAGTTATGGCCCTCCGAAGAATCGATATCCACAGGGTGCAACATCTACGGTGCAAGGTGCAACATCCGTCCAAAATGACGAAACAGTGCCGTACGACCTTTAGAAACGAGTGCATGGATTTGAAACATTTCAGTCCCATGGTGCACCACTCTCCAGCGATGGTAAATCATAGACCAGCCACAGGGATCCCGTTTTACAGAAAAAATCCACGTGACGAAAAAACGAAGGGTAAAAAACTTCCATGACCCGATTGAGGTTCGGATAGGCTTTTTTGGGTATGAAAGTAACCAGTGACTGGTAAATGCTGTCATAGCTGTAGAACTCACAGATACCTTCGTTTTGCCTGGTTATGGCTCCCGTAACTCTAAACAAGCCAAGAGTTATGGCCCTCCGAAGAATCGATATCCACAGGGTGCAACATCTACGGTGCAAGGTGCAACATCCTTCCAAAATGACGAAACAGTGTCGTACGACCTTTAGAAATGAGTGCATGGATTTGAAACATTGCAGTACCATGGTGCACCACTCTCCAGCGATGGTAAGTCATAGACCAGCCACGGGGATCCCGTTTTACAGAAAAAATCAACGTGACGAAAAAACGAAGGGTAAAAAACTTCCTTGACCCGATTGAGGTTCGGATTGGATTTTTTGGGTATGAAACTAACCAGTGACGGCTGAAAGCTTTCATAGCTGTAGAACTCACAGATACCTTCGTTTTAACTGGTTATGGCTCCCGTAAGTATAAACGAGCCAAGAGTTATGGCCCTCCGAATAATCGATATCCATAGGGTGCAACATCTACAGTGCAAGGTGCAACATCCGTCCAAAATGACGAAACCGTGCCGTACGACCTTTAGAAATGGGTGCATGGATTTGAAACGGTGCAGTACCATGGTGCTCCACTCTCCAGCGATCGTAAATCATTGACCAGCCACGGGGATCCCGTTTTACAGAAAAAATCCACGTGACGAAAAAACGAAGGGTAAAATACTTCCATGACCCGATTGAGGTTCGGATAGGATTTTTTGGGTACGAAACTAACCAGTGACGGCTGAAAGCGGTCATAGCTGTAGAACTCACAGATACCTTCGTTTTGAATGGTTATGGCTCCCGTAACTCTAAACGAGCCAAGAGTTATGGCCCTCCGAATAATCGATATCCATAGGGTGCAACATCTACGGTGCAAGGTGCAACATACGTCCAAAATGACGAAACAGTGCCGTACGACCTTTAGAAATGAGTGGATTTGAAACATTGCAGTACCATGGTGCACCACTCTCCAACGATGGTAAATCATAGACCAGCCACGGGGATCCCGTTTTACAGAAAAAATCAACGTGACGAAAAAACGAAGGGTAAAAAACTTCCTTGACCCGATTGAGGTTCGGATAGGATTTTTTGGGTATGAAACTAACCAGTGACGGCTGAAAGCTTTCATATCTGTAGAACTCATAGATACCTTTGTTTTGACTGGTTATGGCTCCCGTAAGTATAAACGAGCCAAGAGTTATGGCCCTCCTAATAATCGATATCCATAGGGTGCAACATCTACGGTGCAAGGTGCAACATCCGTCCAAAATGACGAAACCGTGCCGTACGACCTTTAGAAATGGGTGCATGGATTTGAAACGGTGCAGTACCATGGTACACCACTCTCCAGCGATCGTAAATCATTGACCAGCCACGGGGATCCCGTTTTACAGAAAAAATCCACGTGACGAAAAAACGAAGGGTAAAAAACTTCCATGACCCGATTGAGGTTCGGATAGGATTTTTTGGGTATGAAACTAACCAGTGACGGCTGAAAGCAGTCATAGCTGCAGAACTCACAGATACCTTTGTTTTGACTGGTTATGGCTCCCGTAACTCTAAACGAGCCAAGAGTTATGGCCCTCCGAATAATCGATATCCATAGGGTGCAACATCTACGGTGCAAGGTGCAACATCCGTCCAAAATGACGAAACCGTGCCGTACGACCTTTAGAAATGGATGCATGGATTTGAAACGGTGCAGTACCATGGTTCACCACTCTCCAGTGATGGTAAATCATTGACCAGCAACGGGGATCCCGTTTTTACAGAAAAAATCCACGTGACGAAAAAACGAAGGGTAAAAAACTTCCATGACCCGATTGAGGTTCGGACAGGCTGTTTTGGGTATGAAAGTAATCAGTGACTGCTGAAAGCTGTCATAGCTGTAGAACTCAAAGATACCTTCGTTTTGACTTGTTATGGCTCCCGTAACTCTAAAGGAGCTAAGAGTTATGGCCCTCCGAAGAATCGATATCCACAGGGTGCAACATCTACGGTGCAAGGTGCAACATCCGTCCAAAATGACGAAACAGTGCCGTACGACCTTTAGAAACGAGTGCATGGATTTGAAACATTTCAGTCCCATGGTGCACCACTCTCCAGCGATGGTAAATCATAGACCAGCCACAGGGATCCCGTTTTACAGAAAAAATCCACGTGACGAAAAAACGAAGGGTAAAAAACTTCCATGACCCGATTGAGGTTCGGATAGGATTTTTTGGGTATGAAACTAACCAGTGACGGCTGAAAGCTGTCATAGCTGCAGAACTCACAGATACCTTTGTTTTGACTGGTTATGGCTCCCGTAACTCTAAACGAGCCAAGAGTTATGGCCCTCCGAATAATCGATATCCATAGGGTGCAACATCTACGGTGCAAGGTGCAACATCCGTCCAAAATGACGAAACCGTGCCGTACGACCTTTAGAAATGGATGCATGGATTTGAAACGGTGCAGTACCATGGTTCACCACTCTCCAGTGATGGTAAATCATTGACCAGCAACGGGGATCCCGTTTTTACAGAAAAAATCCACGTGACGAAAAAACGAAGGGTAAAAAACTTCCATGACCCGATTGAGGTTCGGACAGGCTGTTTTGGGTATGAAAGTAATCAGTGACTGCTGAAAGCTGTCATAGCTGTAGAACTCAAAGATACCTTCGTTTTGACTTGTTATGGCTCCCGTAACTCTAAAGGAGCTAAGAGTTATGGCCCTCCGAAGAATCGATATCCACAGGGTGCAACATCTACGGTGCAAGGTGCAACATCCGTCCAAAATGACGAAACAGTGCCGTACGACCTTTAGAAACGAGTGCATGGATTTGAAACATTTCAGTCCCATGGTGCACCACTCTCCAGCGATGGTAAATCATAGACCAGCCACAGGGATCCCGTTTTACAGAAAAAATCCACGTGACGAAAAAACGAAGGGTAAAAAACTTCCATGACCCGATTGAGGTTCGGATAGGCTTTTTTGGGTATGAAAGTAACCAGTGACTGCTAAATGCTGTCATAGCTGTAGAACTCACAGATACCTTCGTTTTTCCTGGTTATGGCTCCTGTAACTCTAAACAAGCCAAGAGTTATGGCCCTCCGAAGAATCGATATCCACAGGGTGCAACATCTACGGTGCAAGGTGCAACATCCATCCAAAATGACGAAACAGTGTCGTACGACCTTTAGAAATGAGTGCATGGATTTGAAACATTGCAGTACCATGGTGCACCACTCTCCAGCGATGGTAAGTCATAGACTAGCCACGGGGATCCCGTTTTACAGAAAAAATCAACGTGACGAAAAAACGAAGGGTAAAAAACTTCCTTGACCCGATTGTGGTTCGGATAGGATTTTTTGGGTATGGAACTAACCAGTGACGGCTGAAAGCGGTCATAGCTGTAGAACTCACAGATACCTTCGTTTTGACTGGTTATGGCTCCAGTAACTCTAAACGAGCCAAGAGTTATGGCCCTCCGAAGAATCGATATCCATAGGGTGCAACATCTACGGTGCAAGGTGCAACATCCGTCCAAAATGACGAAACATTGCCGTACGTCCTTTAGAAACGAGTGCATGGATTTGAAACATTGCAGTACCATGGTGCACCACTCTCCAGCGATGGTAAATCATAGACCAGCCACGGGGATCCCGTTTTAAAGAAAAAATCCACGTGACGAAAAAACGAAGGGTAAAAAACTTCCTTGACCCGATTGAGGTTCGGATAGGATTTTTTGGGTATGAAACTAACCAGTGACGGCTGAAAGCGGTCATAGCTGTAGAACTCACAGATACCTTCGTTTTGACTGGTTATGGCTCCCGTAACTCTAAATGAGCCAAGAGTTATGGCTCTCCGAATAATCGATATCCACAGGGTGCACCATCTACGGTGCAAGGTGCAACATCCGTCCAAAATGACGAAACAGTGCCGTTCGACCTTTAGAAATGAGTGCATGGATTTGAAACATTGTAGTACCATGGTGCACCACTCTCCAACGATGGTAAATCATAGACCAGCCACGGGGATCCTGTTTTACAGAAAAAATCAACGTGACGAAAAAACGAAGGGTAAAAAACTTCCTTGACCCGATTGAGGTTCGGATAGCATTTTTTGGGTATGAAACTAACCAGTGACGGCTGAAAGCTTTCATAGCTGTAGAACTCACAGATACCTTCGTTTTGACTGGTTATGGCTCCCGTAAGTATAAACGAGCCAAGAGTTATGGCCCTCCGAATAATCGATATCCATAGGGTGCAACATCTACGGTGCAAGGTGCAACATCCGTCCAAAATGACGAAACCGTGTCGTACGACCTTTAGAAATGGGTGCATGGATTCGAAATGGTGCAGTACCATGGTGCTCCACTCTCCAGCGATCGTAAATCATTGACCAGCCACGGGGATCCCGTTTTACAGAAAAAATCCACGTGACGAAAAAACAAAGGGTAAAAAACTTCCATGACCCGATTGAGGTTCGGATAGGATTTTTTGGGTAGGAAACTAACCAGTGACGGCTGAAAGCTGTCATAGCTGTAGAACTCACAGATACCTTCGTTTTGACTTGTTATGGCTCCCGTAACTCTAAACGAGCCAAGAGTTATGGCCCTTCGAATAATCTATATCCATAGGGTGCAACATCTACGGTGCAAGGTGCAACATCCGTCCAAAATGACGAAACCGTGCCGTACGACCTTTAGAAATGGATGCATGGATTTGAAACGGTGCAGTACCATGGTGCACCACTCTCCAGCGATGGTAAATCGTTGACCAGCCACGGGGATCCCGTTTTTACAGAAAAAATCCACGTGACGAAAAAACGAAGGGTAAAAAACTTCCATGACCCGATTGAGGTTCGGACAGGCTTTTTTGGGTATGAAAGTAACCAGTGACTGCTGAAAGCTGTCATAGCTGTAGAACTCACAGATACCTTCGTTTTGACTTGTTATGGCTCCCGTAACTCTAAACGAGCCAAGAGTTATGGCCCTCCGAAGAATCGATATCCACAGGGTGCAACATCTACGGTGCAAGGTGCAACATCCGTCCAAAATGACGAAACAGTGCCGTACGACCTTTAGAAATGAGTGTATGGATTTGAAACATTGCAGTACCATGGTGCACCACTCTCCAGCGATGGTAAATCATAGACCAGCCACGGGGATCCCGTTTTAAAGAAAAAATCCACGTGACGAAAAAACGAAGGGTAAAAAACTTCCTTGACCCGATCAAGGTTCGGATAGGATTTTTTGGGTATGAAACTAACCAGTGACGGCTGAAAGCGGTCATAGCTGTAGAACTCACAGATACCTTCGTTTTGACTGGTTATGGCTCCCGTAACTCTAAACGAGCCAAGAGTTATGGCCCTCCGAATAATCGATATCCATTGGGTGCAACATCTACGGTGCAAGGCGCAACATCCGTCCAAAATGACGAAACCGTGCCGTACGACCTTTAGAAATGGGTGCATGGATTTGAAACGGTGCAGTACCATGGTGCACCACTCTCCAGCGATCGTAAATCATTGACCAGCCACGGGGATCCCGTTTTACAGAAAAAATCCACGTGACGAAAAAACGAAGGGTAAAAAACTTCCATGACCCGATTGAGGTTCGGATAGGATTTTTTGGGTATGAAACTAACCAGTGACGGCTGAAAGCTGTCACAGCTGTAGAACTCACAGATACCTTCGTTTTGACTTGTTATGGCTCCCGTAACTCTAAACGAGCCAAGAGTTATGGCCCTCCGAAGAATCGATATCCACAGGGTGCAACAAATACGGTGCAAGGTGCAACATCCGTCCAAAATGACGAAACAGTGCCGTACGACCTTTAGAAATGAGTGCATGGATTTGAAACATTGCAGTACCATGGTGCACCACTCTCCAGCGATGGTAAATCATAGACCAGCCACGGGGATCACGTTTTAAAGAAAAAATCCACGTGACGAAAAAACGAAGGGTAAAAAAGTTCCTTGACCCGATTGAGGTTCGGATAGGAGTTTTTCGGTATGAAGCTAACCAGTGACGGCTGAAAGTGGTCATAGCTGTAGAACTCACAGATACCTTCGTTTTGACTGGTTATGGCTCCCGTAACTCTAAACGAGCCAAGAGTTATGGCCCTCCGAATAATCGATATCCATAGGGTGCAACATCTACGGTGCAAGGTGCAACATCCGTCCAAAATGACGAAACAGTGCCGTACGACCTTTAGAAACGGGTGCATGGATTTCAAACATTGCAGTCCCATGGTGCACCACTCTCCAGCGATGGTAAATCATAGACCAGCCACGTGGATCCCTTTTACAGAAAAAATCCACGTGACGAAAAAACGAAGGGTAAAAAACTTCCTTGACCCGATTGAGGTTCGGATAGGATTTTTTGGGTATGAAACTAACCAGTGACGGCTGAAAGCGGTCATAGCTGTAGAACTCACAGATACCTTCGTTTTGACTGGTTATGGCTCCAGTAACTCTAAACGAGCCAAGAGTTATGGCCCTCCGAATAATCGATATCCCTAGGGTGCAACATGTACGGTGCAAGGTGCAACATCCGTCCAGAATGACGAAACCGTGCCGTACGACCTTTAGAAATGGGTGCATGGATTTGAAACGGTGCAGTACCATGGTGCACCACTCTCCAGCGATCGTAAATCATTGACCAGCCACGGGGATCCCGTTTTACAGAAAAAATCCACGTGACGAAAAAACGAAGGGTAAAAAACTTCCATGACCCGATTGAGGTTTGGATAGGATTTTTTGGGTATGAAACTAACCAGTGACGGCTGAAAACTATCATAGCTGTAGAACCCACAGATACCTTCGTTTTGACTTGTTATGGCTCCCGTAACTCTAAACGAGCCAAGAGTTGTGGCCCTCCAAAGAATCGATATCCACAGGGTGCAACATCTACGGTGCAAGGTGTAACATCCATCCAAAATGACGAAACAGTGCCGTACGACCTTTAGAAATGAGTGCATGGATTTGAAACATTGTAGTACCATGGTGCACCACTCTCCAGCGATGGTAAATCATAGACCAGCCACGAGGATCCCGTTTTAAAGAAAAAAATCCACGTGACGAAAAAACGAAGGGTAAAAAACTTCCTTGACCCGATTGAGGTTCGGATAGGATTTTTTGGGTATGAAGCTAACCAGTGACGGCTGAAAGCGGTCATAGCTGTAGAACTCACAGATACCTTCGTTTTGACTGGTTATGGCTCCCGTAACTCTAAACGAGCCTAGAGTTATCCCCCTCCGAATAATCGATATCCATAGGGTGCAACATCTACGGTGCAAGGTGCAACATCCGTCCAAAATGACGAAACAGTGTCGTACGACATTTAGAAATTGGTGCATGGATTTGAAACATTGCAGTACCATGGTGCACCACTCTCCAGCGATGGTAAATCATAGACCAGCCACGGGGATCCCGGTTTAAAGAAAAAATCCACGTGACGAAAAAACGAAGGGTAAAAAACTTCCTTGACCCGATTGAGGTTCGGATAGGATTTTTTAGGTATGAAACTAACCAGTGACGGCTGAAAGCGGTCATAGCTGTAGAACTCACAGATACCTTCGTTTTGACTGGTTATGGCTCCCGTAACTCTAAACGAGCCAAGAGTTATGGCCCTCCGAATAATCGATATCCATAGGGTGCAACATCTACGGTGCAAGGTGCAACATCCGTCCAAAATGACGAAACCGTGCCGTACGACCTTTAGAAATGGGTGCATGGATTTGAAACGGTGGAGTACCATGGTGCACCACTCTCCAGCGATCGTAAATCATTGACCAGCCACGGGGATCCCGTTTTACAGAAAAAATCCACGTGACGAAAAAACGAAGGGTAAAAAACTTCCATGACCCGATTGAGGTTCGGATAGGATTTTTTGGGTATGAAACTAACCAGTGACGGCTAAAAGCTGTCATAGCTGTAGAACCCACAGATACCTTCGTTTTAACTTGTTATGGCTCCCGTAACTCTAAACGAGCCAAGAGTTATGGCCCTCCGAAGAATCGATATCCACAGGGTGCAACATCTACGGTGCAAGGTTTAACATCCATCCAAAATGACGAAACAGTGTCGTACGACCTTTAGAAATGAGTGCATGGATTTGAAACATTGCAGTACCATGGTGCAACACTCTCCAGCGATGGTAAATCATAGACCAGCCACGGGGATCCCGTTTTAAAGAAAAAATCCACGTGACGAAAAAACGAAGGGTAAAAAACTTCCTTGACCCGATTGAGGTTCGGGTAGGATTTTTTGGGTATGAAGCTAACCAGTGACGGCTGAAAGCGGTCATAGCTGTAGAACTGACAGATACCTTCGTTTTGACTGGTTATGGCTCCCGTAACTCTAAACGAGCCAAGAGTTATGGCCCTCCGAATAATCGATATCCATAGGGTGCAACATCTACGGTGCAAGGTGCAACATCCGTCCAAAATGACGAAACCGTGCCGTACGACCTTTAGAAATGGGTGCATGGATTTGAAACGTTGAAGTACCATGGTGCACCACTCTCCGGCGATCGTAAATCATAGACCAGCCACGGGGATCCCGTTTTACAGAAAAAATCAACGTGACGAAAAAACGAAGGGTACAAAACCTCCTTGACCCGATTGAGGTTCGGATAGGATTTTTTGGGTATGAAACTAACCAGTGACGGCTGAAAGCTTTCATAGCTGTAGAACTCACAGATACCTTCGTTTTGACTGGTTATGGCTCCCGTAAGTATAAACGAGCAAAGAGTTATGGCCCTTCGAATAATCGATATCCATAGGGTGCAACATCTACGGTGCAAGGTGCAACATCCGTCCAAAATGACGAAACCATGCCGTACGACCTTTAGAAATGGGTGCATGGATTTGAAACGGTGCAGTACCATGGTGCACCACTCTCCAGCGTTCGTAAATCATTGACCAGCCACGGGGATCCCGTTTTACAGAAAAAATCCACGTGACGAAAAAACTAAGGGTAAAAAACTTCCATGACCCGATTGAGGTTCGGATAGGATTTTTTGGGTATGAAACTAACCAGTGAGGGCTGAAAGCTGTCACAGCAGTAGAACTCACAGATACCTTCGTTTTGACTTGTTATGGCTCCCGTAACTCTAAACGAGCCAAGAGTTGTGGCCCTCCGAATAATCGATATCCATAGGGTGCAACATCTACGGTGCAAGGTGCAACATCCGTCCAAAATGACGAAACCGTGCCGTACGACCTTTAGAAATGGATGCATGGATTTGAAACGGTGCAGTACCATGGTGTACCACTCTCCAGCGATGGTAAATCATTGACCAGCCACGGGGATCCCGTTTTTACAGCAAAAATCCACGTGACGAAAAAACGAAGGGTAAAAAACTTCCATGACCCGATTGAGGTTCGGATAGGCTTTTTTGGGTATGAAAGTAACCAGTGACTGCTGAAAGCTGTCATAGCTGTAGAACTCACAGATACCTTCATTTTGCCTGGTTATGGCTCCCGTAACTCTAAAGGAGCCAAGAGTTATGGCCCTCCGAAGAATCGATATCCACAGGGTGCAACATCTACGGTGCAAGGTGCAACATCCGTCCAAAATGACGAAACAGTGCCGTACGACCTTTAGAAACGAGTGCATGGATTTGAAACATTGCAGTCCCATGGTGCACCACTCTCCAGCGATGGTAAATCATAGACTAGCCACGGGG
The DNA here is from genome assembly GCA_030765085.1 of Allium cepa. Classification (NCBI taxonomy): domain Eukaryota; kingdom Viridiplantae; phylum Streptophyta; class Magnoliopsida; order Asparagales; family Amaryllidaceae; genus Allium; species Allium cepa. Next base: position 24,854,945 of record CM060943.1, on the reverse strand, counting down.
ATCCCGTATTACAGAAAAAATCCACGTGACGAAAAAACGAAGGGTAAAAAACTTACATGACCCGATTGAGGTTCGGATAGGCTTTTTTGGGTATGAAAGTAACCAGTGACTGCTGAAAGCTGTCATAGCTGTAGAACTCACAGATACCTTCGTTTTGACTGGTTATGCCTCCCGTAACTCTAAACGAGCCAAGAGTTATGGCCCTCCGAATAATCGATATCCATAGGTTGCAACATCTACGGTGCAAGGTGCAACATCCGTCCAAAATGACGAAACCGTGCCGCACGACCTTTAGAAATGGGTGCATGGATTTGAAACGGTGCAGTACCGTGGTGCACCACTCTCCAGCGATCGTAAATCATTGACCAGCCACGCGGATCCCGTTTTACAGAAAAAATCCACGTGACGAAAAAAACGAAGGGTAAAAAACTTCCTTGACCCGATTGAGGTTCGGATAGGATTTTTTGGGTATGAAACTAACCAGTGACGGCTAAAAGTTTTCATAGCTGTACAACTCATAGATACCTTCGTTTTGACTGGTTATGGCTCCCGTAAGTATAAACGAGCCAAGAGTTATGGCCCTCCGAATAATCGATATCCATAGGGTGCAACATCTACGGTGCAAGGTGCAACATCCGTCCAAAATGACGGAACCGTGCCGTACGACCTTTAGAAATGGGTGCAAGGATTTTAAGCGGTGCAGTACCATGGTGCACTACTCTCCAGCGATCGTAAATCATTGACCAGCCACGGGGATCCCATTTTACAGAAAAAATCCACGTGACGAAAAAACGAAGGGTAAAAAACTTCCATGACCCGATTGAGGTTCGGATAGGCTTTTTTGGGTATGAAAGTAACCAGTGACTACTGAAAGATGTCATAGCTGTAGAACTCACAGATACCTTTGTTTTGACTGGTTATGGCTCCCGTAACACTAAACGAGCCAAGAGTTATGGCCCTCCGAATAATCGATATCCATTGGGTGCAACATCTACGGTGCAAGGTGCAACATCCGTCCAAAATGACGAAACCGTGCCGTACGACCTTTAGAAATGGATACATAGATTTGAAACGGTGCAGTACCACGGTGCACCACTCTCCAGCGATGGTAAATCATTGACCAGCCATGGGGATCCCGTTTTTACAGAAAAAATCCACGTGACGAAAAAACGACGGGTAAAAAATTCCATGACCCGATTGAGGTTCGGATAGGCTTTTTTGGGTATGAAAGTAACCAGTGACTGCTGAAAGCTGTCATAGCTGTAGAACTCACAGATACCTTCGTTTTGACTAGCTATGGCTCCCGTAACTCTAAAGGAGCCAAGAGTTATGGCCCTCCGAAGAATCGATATCCACAGGGTGCAACATCTACGGTGCAAGGTGCAACATCCGTCCAAAATGAGGAAACAGTGCCGTATGACCTTTAAAAATGAGTGCATGGATTTGAAACATTGGAGTACCATGGTGCACCACTCTCCAGCGATGGTAAATCATAGACCAGCCACGGGGATCCCGTTTTACAGAAAAAATCCACGTGACGAAAAAACGAAGCGTAAAATCCTTCCTTGACCCGATTGAGGTTCGGATAGGATTTTTTGGGTACGAAACTAACCAGTGACGGCTAAAAGCTTTCATAGCTGTAGAACTCACAAATACCTTCGTTTTGACTGGTTATGGCTCCCGTAACTCTAAAGGAGCCAAGAGTTATGGCCCTCCAAAGAATCGATATCCACAGGGTGCAACATCTACGGTGCAAGGTGCAGCATCCGTCCAAAATGACGAAACAGTGCCGTATGACCTTTAGAAATGAGTGCATGGATTTGAAACATTGCAGTACCATGGTGCACCACTCTCCAGCGATGGTAAATCGTAGACCTACCACGGGGATCCCGTTTTATAGAAAAAATCCACGTGACGAAAAAACGAAGGGTAAAAAACTTCCTTGACCCGATTGAGGTTCATATAGGATTTTTTGGGTATGAAACTTACCAGTGACGGCTGAAAGCCATCATAGCTGTAGAACTCACAGATACCTTCATTTTGACTGGTTGTGGCTCCCGTAACTCTAAACGAGCCATGAGTTATGGCCCTCCGAATAATCGATATCCATAGGGTGCAACATCTACGGTGCAAGGTGCAACATCCGTCCAAAATTACGAAACCGTGTCGTACGACCTTTAGAAATGGATGCATGGATTTGAAACGGTGCAGTACCATGGTGCACCACTCTCCAGCGATGGTAAATCATTGACCAGCCACGGGGATCCCATTTTTACAGAAAAATCCACGTGACGAAAAAACGAAGGGCAAAAAACTTCCGTTTTTACTGGTTATGGCTGTCATAGCTGTAGAACTCACAGATACCTTCGTTTTTACTGGTTATGGCTCCCGTAACTCTAAAGGAGCCAAAATTTATGGCCCTCCGAAGAATCGATATCCACAGGGTGCAACATCTATGGTGCAAGGTGCAACATCCGTCCAAAATGACGAAACAGTGCCGTACGACCTTTAGAAATGAGTGCATGGATTTGAAACATTGCAGTCCCATGGTGCACCACTCTCCAGCGATGGTAAATCATAGACCAGCCACGGGGATCCCTTTTTACAGAAAAAATCCACGTGACGAAAAAACGAAGGGCAAAAAACTTCCTTGACCCGATTGAGGTTCGGATAGGATTTTTTGGGTATGGAACTAACCAGTGACGGCTGAAAGCCGTCATGGCTGTAGAACTCACAGATACCTTCGTTTTGACTGGTTATGGCTCCCGTAACTCTAAACGAGCCAAGAGTTATGCCCTCCGAAGAATCGATATCCACAGGGTGCAACATCTACAGTGCAAGGTGCAACATCCGTCCAAAATGACGAAACAGTGCCGTACGACCTTTAGAAATGAGTGCATGGATTTGAAACATTGCAGTACCATGGTGAACCACTCTCCAGCGATGGTGAATCATAGACCAGCCACGGGGATCCCGTTTTACAGAAAAAATCAACGTGACGAAAAAACGAAGGGTAAAAAACTTCCATGACCCGATTGAGGTTCGGATAGGATTTTTTGGGTATGAAAGTAACCAGTGACTACTGAAAGCTGTCATAGCTGTAGAACTCACAGATACCTTCGTTTTGACTGGTTATGGCTCCCGTAACTCTAAAGGAGCCAAGAATTATGGCCCTCCGAAAAATCTATATCCACAGGGTGCAACATCTACGGTGCAAGGTGCAACATCCGTCCAAAATGACGAAACAGTGCCGTACGACCTTTAGAAATGAGTGCATGGATTTGAAACATTGCAGTACCATGGTGCACCACTCTCCAGCGATGGTAAATCATAGACCAGCCACGGGGATCCCGTTTTACAGAAAAAATCAACGTGACGAAAAAACGAAGGGTAAAAAACTTCCATGACCCGATTGAGGTTCGGATAGGATTTTTTGGGTATGAAACTAACCAGTGACGGCTGAAAGCAGTCACAGCTGTAGAACTCACAGATACCTTCGTTTTGATTTTTATGGCTCCCGTAACTCTAAATGAGCCAAGAGTTATGGCCCTCCGAATAATCGATATCCATAGGGTGCAACATCTACGGTGCAAGGTGCAACATCCGTCCAAAATGACGAAACCGTGCCGTACGACCTTTAGAAATGGATGCATGGTTTTGAAACGGTGCAGTACCATGGTGCACCACTCTCCAGCGATGGTAAATCATTGACCAGCTACGGGGATCCCGTTTTTACAGAAAAAATCCACGTGACGAAAAAACGAAGGGTAAAAAACTTCCATGACCCGGTTGAGGTTCGGATAGGCTTTTTTGGGTATGAAAGTAACCAGTGACTGCTGAAAGCTGTCAAAGCTGTAGAACTCACAGATACCTTCGTTTTGACTGGTTATGGCTCCCGTAACTCTAAAGGAGCGAAGAGTTATGGCCCTCCGAAGAATCGATATCCACAGGGTGCAACATCTACGGTGCAAGGTGCAACATCCGTCCAAAATGACGAAACAGTGCCGTACGACCTTTAGAAACGAGTGCATAGATTTCAAACATTGCAGTCCCATTGTGCACCACTCTCCAGCGATGGTAAATCATAGTCCAGCCACGGGGATCCCATTTTACAGAAAAAATCCACGTGACGAAAAAACGAAGGGTAAAAAGCTTCCATCACCCGATTGAGGTTCGGATAGGCTTTTTTGGGTACGAAAGTAACCAGTGACTGCTGAAAGCTATCATAGCTGTAGAACTCACAGATACCTTCGTTTTGACTGGTTATGGCTCCCGTAACTCTAAAGGAGCCAAGAGTTATGGCCCTCCGAAGAATCGATATCCACAGGGTGCAACATCTACGGTGCAAGGTGCAACATCCGTCCAAAATGACGAAACAGTGCCGTACGACCTTTAGAAACGAGTGCATGGATTTCAAACATTGCAGTCCCATGGTGCACCACTCTCCAGCGATGGTAAATCATAGTCCAGCCACGGGGATCCCATTTTACAGAAAAAATCCACGTGACGAAAAAACGAAGGGTAAAAAACTTCCATGACCCGATTGAGGTTCGGATAGGCTTTTTTGGGTATGAAAGTAACCAGTGACTGCTGAAAGCTATCATAGCTGTAGAAATCACAGATACCATCGTTTTGACTGGTTATGGCTCCCGTAAGTATAAACGAGCCAAGAGTTATGGCCCTCCGAATAATCGATATCCATAGGGTGCAACATCTACGGTGCAAGGTGCAACATCCGTCCAAAATGACGAAACCGTGCCGTACGACCTTTAGAAATGGGTGCATGTATTTGAAACGGTGCAGTACCATGGTGCACCACTCTCCAGCGATCGTAAATCATTGACCAGCCACGGGGATCCCGTTTTACAGAAAAAATCCACGTGACGAAAAAACGAAGGGTAAAAAACTTCCATGACCCGATTGAGGTTCGGATAGGATTTTTTGGGTGTGAAACTAACCAGTGACGGCTGAAAACTGTCACAGCTGTAGAACTCACAGATACCTTCGTTTTGATTTTTATGGCTCCCGTAACTCTAAACGAGCAAGAGTTATGGCCCTCCGAATAATCGATATCCATAGGGTGCAACATCTACAGTGCAAGGTGCAACATCCGTCCAAAATGACGAAACCGTGCCGTACGACCTTTAGAAATGGATGCATGGATTTGAAATGGTGCAGTACCATGGTGCACCACTCTCCAGCGATGGTAAATCATTGACCAGCCACGGGGATCCCGTTTTACAGAAAAAATCCACGTGACGAAAAAACGAAGGGTAAAAAACTTCCATGACCCGATTGAGGTTCGGATAGGCTTTTTTGGGTATGAAAGTAACCAGTGACTGCTGAAAGCTGTCATAGCTGTAGAACTCACAGATACCTTTGTTTTGACTGGTTATGGCTCCCGTAACTCTAAAGGAGCCAAGAGTTATGGCCCTCCGAAGAATCGATATCCACAGGGTGCAACATCTACGGTGCAAGGTGCAACATCCGTCCAAAATGACGAAACAGTGCCGTACGACCTTTAGAAACGAGTGCATGGATTTCAAACATTGCAGTCCCATGGTGCACCACTCTCCAGCGATGGTAAATCATAGACCAGCCACGTGGATCCCTTTTACAGAAAAAATCCACGTGACGAAAAAACGAAGGGTAAAAAACTTCCATGACCCGATTGAGGTTCGGATAGGCTTTTTTGGGTATGAAAGTAACCAGTGACTGCTGAAAGCTATCATAGCTGTAGAACTCACAGATACCTTCGTTTTGACTGGTTATGGCTCCCGTAACTCTAAACGGGCCAAGAGTTATGGCCCTCCGAATAATCGATATCCATTGGGTGCAACATCTACGGTGCATGGTGCAACATCCGTCCAAAATGACGAAACCGTGCCGTACGACCTTTAGAAATGGGTGCATGGATTTGAAACGGTGCAGTACCATGGTGCACCACTCTCCAGCGATCGTAAATCATTGACCAGCCACGCGGATCCCGTTTTACAGAAAAAATCCACGAGACGAAAAAACGAAGGGTAAAAAACTTCCTTGACCCGATTGAGGTTCGGATAGGATTTTTTGGGTATGAAACTAACCAGTGACGGCTAAAAGCTTTCATAGCTGTAGAACTCACAGATACCTTCGTTTTGACTGGTTATGGCTCCCGTAAGTATAAACGAGCCAAGAGTTATCGCCCTCCGAATAATCGATATCCATAGGGTGCAACATCTACGGTGCAAGGTGCAACATCCGTCCAAAATGACGAAACCGTGCCGTACGACCTTTAGAAATGGGTGCATGGATTTGAAACGGTGCAGTACCATGGTGCACTACTCTCCAGCGATCGTAAATCATTGACCAGCCACGGGGATCCCGTTTTACAGAAAAAATCCACGTGACGAAAAAACGAAGGGTAAAAAACTTCCATGACCCGATTGAGGTTCGGATAGGCTTTTTTGGGTATGAAAGTAACCAGTGACTGCTGAAAGATGTCATAGCTGTAGAAATCACAGATACCTTCGTTTTTACTGGTTATGGCTCCGGTAACTCTAAACGAGCCAAGAGTTATGGCCCTCCGAATAATCGATATCCATTGGGTGCAACATCTACGGTGCAAGGTGCAACATCCGTCCAAAATGACGAAACCTTGCCGTACGACCTTTAGAAATGGGTGCATGGATTTGAAACATTGCAGTACCATGGTGCACCTCTCTCCAGCGATGGTAAATCATAGACCAGCCACGGGGTTCCCGTTTTACAGAAAAAATCAACGTGACGAAAAAACGAAGGGTAAAAAACTTCCTTGACCCGATTGTGGTTCGGATAGGTTTTTTTGGGTATGGAACTAACCAGTGACGGCTAAAAGCTGTCATGTCTGTAGAACTCACAGATACCTTCGTTTTGACTGGATATGGCTCCCGTAAATCTAAACGAGCCAAAAGTTATGGCCCTCCGAAGAATCGATATCCACAGGGTGCAACATCTACGGTGCAAGGTGCAACATCCATCCAAAATGACGAAACAGTGCCGTACGACCTTTAGAAAAGAGTGCATGGATTTGGAACATTGCAGTACCATAGTGCACCACTCTCCAGCGATGGTAAATCATAGACCAGCCACGGGGATCCCGTTTTAAAGAAAAAATCCACGTGACGAAAAAACGAAGGGTAAAAAACTTCCTTGACCCGATTGAGGTTCGGATAGGATTTTTTGGGTATGAAACTAAGCAGTGACGGCTGAAAGTTGTCATAGCTGTAGAACTCACAGATACCTTCGTTTTGACTGGTTATGGCTCCCGTAACTCTAAACGAGCCAAGAGTTATGGCCCTCCGAATAATCGATATCCATAGGGTGCAACATCTACGGTGCAAGGTGCAACATCCATCCAAAATGACGAATCCGTACCGTACGACCTTTAGAAATGGGTGCAAGGATTTGAAACGGTGCAGTACCATGGTGCACCACTCTCCAGCGATCGTAAATCATTGACCAGCCACGGGGATCCCGTTTTACAGAAAAAATCCACGTGACGAAAAAACGAAGGGTAAAAAACTTCCATGACCCGATTGAGGTCCGGATAGGATTTTTTGGGTATGAAACTAACCAGTGACGGCTGAAACCTGTCATAGCTGTAGAACCCACAGATACCTTCGTTTTGACTTGTTATGGCTCCCGTAACTCTAAACGAGCCAAGAGTTATGGCCCTCCGAAGAATCGATATCCACAGGGTGCAACATCTACGGTGCAAGGTGCAACATCCGTCCAAAATGACGAAGCAGTGCCGTACGACCTTTAGAAATGAGTGCATGGATTTGAAACATTGCAGTACCATGGTGCACCACTCTCCAGCGATGGTAAATCATAGACCAGCCACGGGGATCCCGTTTTAAAGAAAAAATCCACGTGACGAAAAAACGAAGGGTAAAAAACTTCCTTGACCCGATTGAGGTTCGGATAGGATTTTTTGGGTATGAAGCTAACCAGTGACGGCTGAAAGCGGTCATAGCTGTAGAACTCACAGATACCTTCGTTTTGACTGGTTATGGCTCCCGTAACTCTAAACGAGCCAAGAGTTATGGCCCTCCGAATAATCGATATCCATAGGGTGCAACATCTACGGTGCAAGGTGCAACATCCGTCCAAAATGACGAAACCGTGCCGTACGAACTTTAGAAATAGGTGCATGGATTTGAAACGGTGCAGTACCATGGTGCACCACTCTCCGGCGATCGTAAATCATTGACCAGCCACGGGGATCCCGTTTTACAGAAAAAATCCACGTGACGAAAAAACGAAGGGTAAAAAACTTCCATGACCCGATTGAGGTTCGGATAGGCTTTTTTGGGTATGAAAGTAACCAGTGACTGCTGAAAGATGTCATAGCTGTAGAAATCACAGATACCTTCGTTTTGACTGGTTATGGCTCCCGTTACTCTAAACAAGCCAAGAGTTATGGCCCTCCGAATAATCGATATCCATTTGGTGCAACATCTACGGTGCAAGGTGCAACATCCGTCCAAAATGACGAAACCTTGCCGTACGACCTTTAGAAATGGGTGCATGGATTTGAAACATTGCAGTACCATGGTGCACCACTCTCCAGCGATGGTAAATCATAGACCAGCCACGGGGATCCCGTTTTACAGAAAAAATCAACGTGATGAAAAAACGAAGGGTAAAAAACTTCCTTGACCCGATTGTGGTTCGGATAGGATTTTTTGGGTATGGAACTAACCAGTGACGGCTAAAAGCTGTCATGTCTGTAGAACTCACAGATACCTTCGTTTTGACTGGTTATGGCTCCCGTAACTCTAAACGAGCCAAAAGTTATGGCCCTCCGAAGAATCGATATCCACAGGGTGCAACATCTACGGTGCAAGGTGCAACATCCATCCAAAATGACGAAACAGTGCCGTACGACCTTTAGAAATGAGTGCATGGATTTGAAACATTGCAGTACCATGGTGCACCAATCTCCAGCGATGGTAAATCATAGACCAGCCACGGGGATCCCGTTTTAAAGAAAAAATCCACGTGACGAAAAAACGAAGGGTAAAAAACTTCCTTGACCCGATTGAGGTTCGGATAGGATTTTTTGGGTATGAAACTAACCAGTGACGGCTGAAAGTTGTCATAGCTGTAGAACTCACAGATACCTTCGTTTTGACTGGTTATGGCTCCCGTAACTCTAAACGAGCCAAGAGTTATGGCCCTCCGAATAATCGATATCCATAGGGTGCAACATCTACGGTGCAAGGTGCAACATCCGTCCAAAATGACGAAACCGTGCCGTACGACCTTTAGAAATGGGTGCATGGATTTGAAACATTGCAGTACCATGGTGCACCACTCTCCAGCGATGGTAAATCATAGACTAGCCACGGGGATCCCGTTTTAAAAGAAAAAATCCACGTGACGAAAAAACGAAGGGTAAAAAACTTCCTTGACCCGATTGAGGTTCAGATAGGATTTTTTGGGTATGAAGCTAACCAGTGACGGCTGAAAGCGGTCATAGCTGTAGAACTCACAAATACCTTCGTTTTGACTGGTTATGGCTCCCGTAACTCTAAACGAGCCAAGAGTTATGGCCCTCCGAATAATCGATATCCATAGGGTGCAACATCTACGGTGCAAGGTGCAACATCCGTCCAAAATGACGAAACCGTGCCGTACGACCTTTAGAAATGGGTGCATGGATTTGAAACGATGCAGTACCATGGTGTACCACTCTTCGGCGATCGTAAATCATTGACCAGCCACGGGGATCCCGTTTTACAGAAAAAATCCACGTGACGAAAAAACGAAGGGTAAAAAACTTCCATGACCCGATTGACGTTCGGATAGGATTTTTTGGGTATGAAACTAACCAGTGACGTCTGAAAGCTGTCATAGCTGTAGAACTCACAGATACCTTCGTTTTGACTGGTTATGGCTCCCGTAACTCTAAACGAGCCAAGAGTTATGGCCCTCCGAATAATCGATATCCACAGGGTGCAACATCTACGGTGCAAGGTGCAACATCCGTCCAAAATGACGAAACAGTGCCGTACGAACTTTAGAAATGAGTGCATGGATTTGAAACATTGCGGTACCATGGTGCACCAATCTCCAGCGATGGTAAATCATAGACCAGCCACGGGGATCCCGTTTTACAGAAAAAATCAACGTGACGAAAAAACGAAGGGTAAAAATCTTCCTTGACCCGATTGAGGTTCGGATAGGATTTTTTGGGTATGAAACTAACCAGTGACGGCTGAAAGCTTTCACAGCTTTAGAACTCACAGATAACTTCGTTTTGACTGGTTATGGCTCCCGTACGTATAAACGAGCCAAGAGTTATGGCCCTCCGAATAATCGATATCCATAGGGTGCAACATCTACGGTGCAAGGTGCAACATCCGTCCAAAATGACGAAACCGTGCCGTACGACCTTTAGAAATGGGTGCATGGATTTGGAACGGTGCAGTACCATGGTGCACCACTCTCCAGCAATCGTAAATCATTGACCAACCACGGGGATCCCGTTTTACAGAAAAAATCCACGTGACGAAAAAACGAAAAGTAAAAAACTTCCATGACCCGATTGAGGTTCGGATAGGATTTTTTGTGTATGAAACTAACCAGTGACGGCTGAAAGCTGTCACAGCTGTAGAACTCACAGATACCTTCGTTTTGACTTGTTATGGCTCCCGTAACTCTAAACGAGCCAAGAGTTATGGCCCTCCGAATAATCGATATCCATAGGGTGCAACATCTACGGTGCAAGGTGCAACATCCGTCCAAAATGACGAAACCGTGCCGTACGACCTTTAGAAATGGATGCATATATTTGAAACGGTGCAGTACCATGGTGCACCACTCTCCAGCGATGGTAAATCATTGACCAGCCACGGGGATCCCGTTTTTACAGAAAAAATCCACGTGATGAAAAAACGAAGGGTAAAAAACTTCCATGACCCGATTGAGGTTCGGATAGGCTTTTTTGGGTATGAAAGTAACCAGTGACTGTTGAAAGCTGTCATAGCTATAGAACTCACAGATACCTTCGTTTTGACTGGTTATGGCTCCCGTAACTCTAAAGGAGCCAAGAGTTATGGCCCTCCGAAGAATCGATATCCACAGGGTGCAACATCTACGGTGCAAGGTGCAACATCCATCCAAAATGACGAAACAGTGCCGTACGACCTTTAGAAACGAGTGCATGGATTTGAAACATTGCAGTCCCATGGTGCACCACTCTCCAGCGATGGTAAATCATAGACCAGCCACGGGGATCCCGTTTTACAGAAAAAATCCACGTGACGAAAAAACGATGGGTACAAAACTTCCATGACCCGATTGAGGTTCGGATAGGCTTTTTTGGGTATGAACGTAACCAGTGACTGCTGAAAGCTGTCATAGCTGTAGAACTCACAGATACCTTCGTTTTGACTGGTTATGGCTCCCGTAACTCTAAACGAGCCAAGAGTTATGGCCCTCCGAATAATCGATATCCATAGGGTGCAACATCTACGGTGCAAGGTGCAACATCCGTCCAAAATGACGAAACCGTGCCGTACGACCTTTAGAAATGGGTGCATGGTTTTGAAACGGTGCAGTGCATCACTCTCCAGCGATCGTAAATCATTGACCAGCCACGCGGATCCCGTTTTACAGAAAAAATCCACGTGACGAAAAAACGAAGGGTAAAAAACTTCCTTGACCCGATTGAGGTTCGGATAGGATTTTTTGGGTATGAAACTAACCAGTGACGGCTAAAAGCTTTCATAGCTGTAGAACTCACAGATACCTTCGTTTTGACTGGTTATGGCTCTCGTAAGTATAAACGAGCCAAGAGTTATGGCCCTCCGAATAATCGATATCCATAGGGTGCAACATCTACGGTGCAAGGTGCAACATCCGTCCAAAATGACGAAACCGTGCCGTACGACCTTTAGAAATGGGTGCATGGATTTGAAACGGTACAGTAACATGGTGCACTACTCTCCAGCGATCGTAAATCGTTGACCAGCCACGGGGATCCCATTTTACAGAAAAAATCCACGTGACGAAAAAACGAAGGATAAAAAACTTCCATGACCCGATTGAGGTTCAGATAGGCTTTTTTGGGTATGAAAGTAACCAGTGACTGCTGAAAGATGTCATAGCTGTAGAACTCACAGATACCTTCGTTTTGACTGGTTATGGCTCCCGTAACTCAAAATGAGCCAAGAGTTATGGCCCTCCGAATAATCGATATCTATTGGGTGCAACATCTACGGTGCAAGGTGCAACATCCGTCCAAAATGACGAAACCGTGCCGTACGACCTTTAGAAATGGATGCATGGATTTGAAATGGTGCAGTACCATGGTGCACCACTCTCCAGCGATGGTAAATCATTAACCAGCCCCGGGGATCCCGTTTTTACAGAAAAAATCCACGTGACGAAAAAACGAAGGGTAAAAAACTTCCATGACCTGATTGAGGTTCGGAAAGGCTTTTTTGGGTATGAAAGTAACCAGTAACTGCTGAAAGCTGTCATAGCTGTAGAACTCAAAGATACCTTCGTTTTGACTTGTTATGGCTCCCGTAACTCTAAAGGAGCCAAGAGTTATGGCCCTCCGAAGAATCGATATCCACAGGGTGCAACATCTACGGTGCAAGGTGCAACATCCGTCCAAAATGACGAAACAGTGCCGTACGACCTTTAGAAACGAGTGCATGGATTTGAAACATTGCAGTCCCATGGTACACCACTCTCCAGCGATGGTAAATCATAGAGCAGCCACGGGGATCCCGTTTTACAGAAAAAATCCACGTGACGAAAAAACGAAGGGTAAAAAACTTCCATGACCCGATTGAGGTTCGGATAGGCTTTTTTGGGTATGAAAGTAACCAGTGACTGCTGAAAGCTGTCATAGCTGTAGAAATCACTGATACCTTCGTTTTGACTAGCTATGGCACCCGTAACTCTAAAGGAGCCAAGAGTTATGGCCCTCCGAAGAATCGATATCCACAGGGTGCAACATCTACGGTGCAAGGTGCAACATCCGTCCAAAATGAGGAAACAGTGCCGTATGACCTTTAGATATGAGTGCATGGATTTGAAACATTGGAGTACCATGGTGCACCACTCTCCAGCGATGGTAAATCATAGACCAGCCACGGGGATCCCGTTTTACAGAAAAAATCCACGTGACGAAAAAACGAAGGGTAAAAACTTTCCTTGACCCGATTGAGGTTCGGATAGGATTTTTTGGGTATGAAACTAACCAGTGACGGCTAAAAGCTTTCATAGCTGTAGAACTCACAAATACCTTCGTTTTGACTGGTTATGGCTCCCGTAACTCTAAAGGAGCCAAGAGTTATGGCCCTCCGAAGAATCGATATCCACAGGGTGCAACATCTACGGTGCAAGGTGCAGCATCCGTCCAAAATGACGAAAAAGTGCCGTACGACCTTTAGAAATGAGTGCATGGACTTGAAACATTTCATTACCATGGTGCACCACTCTCCAACGATGGTAAATCATAGACCTGCCACGGGGATCCCGTTTTACAGAAAAAATCCACGTGACGGAAAAACGAAGGGTAAAAAACTTCCTTGACCCGATTGAGGTTCGGATAGGATATTTTGGGTATGAAACTAATCAGTGACGGCTGAAAGCCATCATAGCAGTAGAACTCATAGATACCTTCGTTTTGACTGGTTATGGCTCCCGTAACTCTAAACGAGCCATGAGTTATGGCCCTCCGAATAATCGATATCCATAGGGTGCAACATCTACGGTGCAAGGTGCAACATCCGTCCAAAATTACGAAACCGTGTCGTACGACCTTTAGAAATGGATGCATGGATTTGAAACGGTGTAGTACCATCGTGCACCACTCTCCAGCGATGGTAAATCATTGACCAGCCACGGGGATCCCATTTTTACAGAAAAATCCACGTGACGAAAAAACGAAGGGTAAAAAACTTCCATGACCCTATTGAGGTTCGGATAGGCTCTTTTGGGTATGAAAGTAACCAGTGACTGCTGAAAGCTGTCATAGCTGTAGAACTCACAGATACCTTTGTTTTTACTGGTTATGGCTCCCGTAACTCTAAAGGAGCCAAAAGTTATGGCCCTCCAAAGAATCGATATCCACAGGGTGCAACATCTATGGTGCAAGGTGCAACATCCGTCCAAAATGACGAAACAGTGCCGTACGACCTTTAGAAATGAGTGCATGGATTTGAAAAATTGCAGTCCCATGGTGCACCACTCTCCAGCGATGGTAAATCATAGACCAGCCACGGGGATCCCTTTTTACAGAAAAAATCCACGTGACGAAAAAACGAAGGGCAAAAAACTTCCTTGACCCGATTGAGGTTCGGATAGGATTTTTTGGATATGGAACTAACCAGTGACGGCCGAAAGCCGTCATGGCTGTAGAACTCACGGATACCTTCGTTTTGACTGGTTATGGCTCCCGTAACTCTAAACGAGCCAAGTGTTATGGCCCTCCGAAGAATCGATATCCACAGGGTGCAACATCTACGGTGCAAGGTGCAACATCCGTCCAAAATGACGAAACAGTGCCGTACAACCTTTAGAAATGAGTGCATGGATTTGAGACATTGCAGTACCATGGTGCACCACTCTCCAGCGATGGTAAATCATAGACCAGCCACGGGGATCCCGTTTTACAGAAAAAATATACGTGACGAAAAAACGAAGGGTAAAAAACTTCCTTGACCCGATTGACGTTCGGATAGGATTTTTTGGATATGAAACTAACCAGTGACGGCTGAAAGCTGTCATAGCTGTAGAACTCACCGATACCTTCGTTTTGACTGGTTATGGCTCCTGTAACTATAAACGAGCCAATAGTTATGGCCCTCCGAACAATCGATATCCATAGGGTGCACCATCTACGGTGCAAGGTGCAACATCCGTCCAAAATGACGAAACCGTGCCGTACGGCCTTTAGAAATGGGTGCATGGATTTGAAATGGTGCAGTACCATGGTGCACCACTCTCCAGCGATGGTAAATCATTGACCAGCCACGGGGATCCCGTTTTACAGAAAAAATCCAAGTGACGAAAAAACGAGGGGTAAAAAACTTCCATGACTCGATTGAGGTTCGGATAGGCTTTTTTGGGTATGAAAGTAACCAGTGACTGCTGAAAGCTGTCATAGCTGTAGAACTCATAGATACCTTCGTTTTGAATGGTTATGGCTCCCGTAACTCTAAAGGAGCCAAGAGTTATGGCCCTCCGAAAAATCGATATCCACAGGGTGCAACATCTACGGTGCAAGGTGCAACATCCGTCCAAAATGACGAAACAGTGCCGTACGACCTTTAGAAATGAGTGCATGGATTTGAAACATTGCAGTACCATGGTGCACCACTCTCCAGCGATGGTAAATCATAGACCAGCCACGGGGATCCCGTTTTACAGAAAAAATAACGTGACGAAAAAACGAAGGGTAAAAAACTTCCTTGACCCGATTGGGGTTCGGATAGGATTTTTTGGGTATGAAACTAACCAGTGACGGCTGAAAGCTTTCATAGCTGTAGAACTCACAGATACCTTCGTTTTGACTGGTTATGGCTCCCGTAAGTATAAACGAGCCAAGAGTTATGGCCCTCCGAATAAACGATATCCATAGGGTGCAACATCTACGGTGCAAGGTGCAACATCCGTCCAAAATGACGAAACCGTGCCGTACGACCTTTCGAAATGGGTGCATGGATTTGAAACGGTGCAGTACCATGGTGCACCACACTCCAGCGATCGTAAATCATTGACCAGCCACGGGGATCCCGTTTTACAGAAAAAATCCACGTGACGAAAAAACGAAGGGTAAAAAACTTCCATGACCCGATTGAGGTTCGGATAGGATTTTTTGGGTATGAAACTAACCAGTGACGGCTGAAAGCTGTCACAGCTGTAGAACTCACAGATACCTTCGTTTTGACTTGTTATGGCTCCCGTAACTCTAAACGAGCCAAGAGATATGGCCCTCCGAATAATCGATATCCATAGGGTGCAACATCTACGGTGCAAGGTGCAACATCTGTCCAAAATGACGAAACCGTGTCGTACGACCTTTAGAAATGGATGCATGGATTTGAAACGGTGCAGTACCATGGTGCACCACTCTCCAGCGATGGTAAATCATTGACCAGCCAAGGGGATCCCGTTTTTATAGAAAAAATCCACGTGACGAAAAAACGAAGGGTAAAAAACTTCCATGACCCGATTGAGGTTCGGATAGGCTTTTTTGGGTATGAAAGTAACCAGTGACTGCTGAAAGCTGTCATAGCTGTAGAACTCACAGATACCTTCGTTTTGACTGCTTATGGCTCCCGTAACTCTAAAGGAGCCAAGAGTTATGGCCCTACGAAGAATCGATATCCACAGGGTGCAACATCTACGGTGCAATGTGCAACATCCATCCAAAACAACGAAATAGTGCCGTACGACCTTTAGAAACGAGTGCATGGATTTGAAACATTGCAATCCCATGGTGCACCACTCTCCAGCGATGGTAAATCATAGACCAGCCACGGGGATCCCGTTTTACAGAAAAATCCACGTGACGAAAAAACGAAGGGTAAAAAACTTCCATGACCCGATTGAGGTTCGGATAGGCTTTTTTGGGTATGAAAGTAACCAGTTGTGACGACCGCCCATGACTCCCGCACTAAAACAAGAGAAGAATGCGCTGAAAAGTGTGCCAGGCAGCCATGGACGATAGTCAGGTAAAATAAAATCGCAGAATCTCTATCGTAACTCACAGCGCATGGATAAAATACAATAGAGAAATATAATATAGTGAAGCTCCAAAGAACATAACATCATCATATAAGCAACATAGCAGTTTTATACAATCAAATGAATCATCCATACATCAGAGCCTCACTACAACACTCAATCAAATACAACAGCGGAACACCCAGTACATATAAGAAATAATATGCATAGCCTCCTGCTCGTCTTCGTCATCATCAGCGGAGAACTCTAAGCACGGCACCTGTCACCTGCTACCTAGTCTGCCCATCCCAAACATGGATGAACAGCCCAAGGTAATAAGAGGAGACATAAAACCTTGAGTCAGACAAAGTCTTAGTGAGCAGTAAATTAACTATCAAACATACCAAAAGAGCATAAGGAATAAAAGGAATAGGAACCAAACCATCCCACTCCACCTCATTCTACAGTGATAGCCCCAGACACACACTAAAGAGAAGCAAGCATAATCATAGCAGATAATTAAAGTAAAACAATAACCATTCGAGTCAAGGGCGATGCTTTCCAAATACAAACCCCCAAGGCCTAAACCAAGATCAGATAAGCATCCAGAAAACACTGATCTTGAGACCGAATGATAATACAACCAAACATCCATGACTCTGGCTATCACTATTATCATTGCCTTGATATCACCGTTAGTTGAATGACCACCTGTCAAGGGCTAATGGTAACCCCGGTCTAGACATAACTCCGCACGTCATCGTGACCCGTGCCTAAGCCGAACGCATCAGCCCAGAGTACTAGCACGTCATCATGACCCGTGCCTGGAACGTCATCGTGACCCGTTCCAACGTACCCTTGCTTTGAGTATGCTAGAACCATCAACAACGATGAGATCTCAGCCTCCCAGTCATCCTCCTTGACGACTATTTCCATACTAGCTCAAGCGCCTCTCAAGCTAACCATTATCCACCCCAACCCGGACCGCATCACCGAGTTATAACTTTGCACGTCGTCATGACCCGTGCTTGGAACGTCATCGTGACCCGTCCCATCACAACATATGTCTTGCCTCAACACATCATAGCAAAGTCTCTCATCTTGGGACGTCATCATGACCCGTCCCATCTCAACATAAGCCTTGCCTCATCATATCATAGCAAAGTCCCAACTCAATCATGCTTTTCCTTCTCGCATCATGGCAAGATCCCACATCCTCGAATCCATGCATATGAGCTTCCACATCCGCTTCATATGCTACAGGCAGCTTCCACAATTCAAGAGCCTTTCCACTTAGCTTTTGAATCATCTCGAACCATCTTGTTCCAAATCAACCATTAGCTAACTTGAAACAATCCAAATCAATCATCAATACAAACAATCGAGCATTCAAACAAGATCTAACAGGCAATATCAACAATAATGGCAATTTCGTAAATAAATGAGCAAAAGTCCAACGTGCATGATTCATAGGTTTTTAGCATAGATCTATCAAATATAAAACATGGGTTTTTAGCATAGATCTGGACAGCGAAGATCAAGGCTTGATCCGGCAAAATCTCGCTTCAATCGATGAAATCTAGCTCGAACGGATGAAGATCTTCAACTTTGGCACTTGGATCTTCAATCTCGATCTTCGATCTTGGATGGATGTTAGAATTAGATTGGAATGGAGAAAAGAAGATGAAGAAATGTTGTAGTCGAGTCATCAAAATGGCAGCACTTCGTCGCTTCAAAAACCGGTGCCAAAAAGTGAGCCGAACCCCTCTATTTATAGGCTGGAACCACCATGAGTCGTCGCCCTTAGGTCGTCGCCGACCCAACTCCTGAGTCGCCCCCGACTCATCCCCATGCCGACCCAACACAGCCGACTTACCATGAGTCGTTCACGACTCATTGCCATGCCGACCTAACACAAGCCACTCACACGACTCAACAACCCAGGCCGACTCAACACCTACCGACACGCGACTCAAGACTCTACGACCTAACTCACTGCCTGCCCAAAACACCTAGCCGACTTACGACTCAATACAAGTGCCGACCTAATCCCTAGCCGACTCATCATAAACCGGTCACGACTCAAGCCCCTTTGCCGACTCAACTACGATGCCGACTCACGACCTATGGCCTCACCGACTCATCAACACACTGCTAAGCCTTAAGCCACTAACTCGCCCACGACTTAAGCTATAACCCGGCAACTCCTATGAGTCGTTAACCCGGTAACGACTCATCCTCCTAACGAGATAACACCCTGCCGACCCAAGACAACTTATGACCTATGACTCGGCCAACGACTCATCTTGCTAACCCGTTAAGTCCTAAGTCGGTCTTTCTTAAGTCGGTCACCAACTTATAAGTCGCTGCTTCTATGAGTCGGTCGCCCTCTTGACTCGTCTAAGCCTATGAGTCGGCCCTCTATGAGTCGGTCACGACTCATCACTTGACCCCTATCTCGCCTCTCTTCTTAAGTCGGCAACTACTATGCCGTTCTAACCCTTAACTCGGTCCTTCCCCTTAAGTCGTCTACGACTTATCTATGAGTCGGTCACGACACATCACTTGCACTCGGGTCAACTCCTATCGACCTGTAAATTCTACGATCTATTGACACGTAAAATACGGGTCGTTACACCAGTGACTGCTGAAAGCTATCATAGCTGTAGAACTCACAGATACCTTCGTTTTGACTGGTTATGGCTCCCGTAACTCTAAACGAGCCAAGAGTTATGGCCCTCCGAAGAATCGATATCCATAGGGTGCAACATCTACGGTGCAAGGTGCAACATCCGTCCAAAATGACGAAACCGTGCCGTACGACGTTTAGAAATGGGTGCATGGATTTGAAATGGTGCAGTACCATGGTGCACCACTCTCCAGCGATCGTAAATCATTGACCAGCCACGCGGATCCCGTTTTACAGAAAAAATCCACGTGACGAAAAAACGAAGGGTAAAAAACTTCCTTGACCCGATTGAGGTTCGGATAGTATTTTTTGGGTATGAAACTAACCAGTGATGGCTAAAAGCTTTCATAGCTGTAGAACTCACAGACACCTTCGTTTGGACTGGTTATGGCTCCCGTAAATATAAACGAGCCAAGAGTTATGGCTGTGACGACCGCCCATGACTCCCGCACCAAATCAAGGGAAAAGTGCGCTGAAAGGTGTGCAAAGCAGCCATGGACGATAGTCAGGGTAAAATAAAATCGCAGAATCTCTATCGTAGCTCACAGCGCATGGATAAAATACAATAGAGAAATATATAGTGAAGCCTCATAACAGAAAATCATCATATAAGCATTACAGTAGTTTTATACAATCATCTCAATAAATCCATACATCAAGACCTCACTACAAAACACTCATCAAATACAGCAGCGGATACCCAGTACATATAAGAAATAATATGCAAAGCCTCCTGCTCGTCTTCGTCATCATCAGCGTAGAGAACCAAGAACAGCACCTGCCACCTGCTACCTAGTCTGCCCATCCCAACATGGATGAACAGCCCAAGGTAATAAGAGGAGACATAAAACCTTGAGTCAGACAAAGTCTTAGTGAGCAGTAAATTAACTATCAAACATACCAAAAGAGCATAAGGGATAAAAGGAATAGGAACCAAACCATCCCACTCCACCTCATTCTACAGTGATAGCTCCCAGACACACACTAAGGAGAAGCAAGCATAACAATATAAACAATTAAGGTAAAGTAATAACCACTCGAGTCAAGGGCGATGCTTTCCAAATACAAACCCCCAAGGCCTAAACCAAGATCAGATAAGCACCCAGAAAACACCGCTCTTGAGGCCGAATGATAATACAACCAAACATCCATGGCTCTGGCTATCACTGTTATCATTGCCTTGATTTCACCGTTAGTTGAATGACCACTCGTCAAGGGCTAATGGTAACCCCGGTTCTAGCCATAACTCCGCACGTCGTCGCAGCCCGTGCCTAGGAATTTTCGCAACTACCCAGAGTACTAGCACGTCGTCGCAGCCCGTGCCTGGAACGTCGTCGCAGCCCGTTCCAACGTACTCTTGCTTTGAGCATGCTAGAACCTTCAACAACGATAAGATCTCAGCCTTCTAGTCATCCTCCTCGACGACTATTTCCATACTAGCTCAAGCGCCTCTCAAGCTAACCATTATCACCAACCCGGATCGCATCACCGAGTTATCAACACAACTTTGCACGTCGTCGCAGCCCGTGCTTGGAACGTCATCGTGACCCGTCCCATCACAACATATGTCTTGCCTCATCATATCATAGCAAAGTCTCTCTTCTTGGAACGTCATCATGACCCGTCCCACTTCAACATAAGCCTTGCCTCATCATATCATAGCAAAGTCCCAACTCAATCATGCTTTGCCTTCTCACATCATGGCAAGATCCCACATCCTCGAATCCATCCATATGAGCTTCCACATCCGCTTCATATGCTACAGGCAGCTTTCACCATTCAAGAGCCTTTCCACTTAGCTTTTGAATCACCTTCAACCATCTTGTTCCAAATCAACCACAAGCTAACTTGATACAATCAAACCAATCATACATCCAAACATTCAAGCATTCAAATAAGATCTAATAAGCAATATCAACTATAATGGCAATTTCGTAAATAAATGAGCAAAAGTCCAACATGCATGATTCATAGGTTTTTAGCATAGATCTATCAAATATAAAACATGGGTTTTGTCTCTAATACTTATTAAATAAACTTGCATAAACAAACATCTACGGAAACAATGGATCTAGACTCGGATCTAAGAAAAATGCATGAAATCTCTAACTTTAACGCTCAAACAAGCCACCAATCCAATATACTCCTTTGGGTCCGCGTGAGAGATAACTACCACTCACCAAATCACCCAAACACCTTGAAAACTACACACTTCAGATCTGGACAGCGGAGATCCAAGCTTGATCCGGTGATATCTCGCTTCAATCGAAGGAATCTAGCTCGAACGGATGAAAATCTTCAACTTTGGCACTTGAATCTTCGATCTCGATCTTCGATCTTGGATGGATGTTAGATCTAGATTGGAATGGAGAAAAGAAGATGAAGAAATGTAGTAGACGAGTCTTCAAAATGGCAGCACTTCGTCGCTTCAAAAACCGGTGCCAAAAAGTGAGCCGATCCCCTCTATTTATAGGCTGGAAACACCATGAGTCGTCCGCCCCTATGAGTCGTCCATGAGACACGACTCACGACTCAAGCCTTCTAACGACTCACGCGACTCAACGGCTCATGCTTTAACACGACTCAACTGCCTAGCCTACACCCCACAACTCAAACGACTCACAAGGCTTACGACTCAACTCGTATGCGACTCAACAACCTAGTGACATACGACTCAGACCCAAGCCGACTCAACACGAACCGCCCTAAAACCCTACGCGACCTACGACTCATGGTACACGACTCATCTACAAAGCCGGCCCTATGTCCTAACGACTCAACCTGTGACGACTCACGACTTATGGTTCACCGACTCATCAACGCACACGACTAAGCTATGAGTCGTTCATCCTTATATGTCGGCCACCCAATGAGTCGTATACATCCTACAAGTCATCAACACCTTAAGTCGCTATACCGTATCACTATGAGTCGGCAACTCCATGACTCGGTCACTAGTTAACTCCATGTCTCGGTCTAACGACTTAAACTCCTAACCCGTTCACTCCTATGGGTCCTAACCTGCTATCTCGCATGAGTCGTGACCCGCTACCTCCTATGACTCGCAACCCACTATCTTCTATGAGTCGTAACCTTCTATCTCGCATGAGTCGTAACCCGCTATCTCCTATGAGTCGCAACCCACTATCTTCTATGAGTCGGTCACAACTCTAAGTCGTCCAAGCCTATGAGTCGACCCTCTATGAGTCGGTCACGACTCATCACTTGCACTCGGGTCAACTCCTAAACGACTCAAGCTAGAGGCAACACAAACAACACTAACGATCTGCAAATTCTACGATCTATCGACACGTAAAATACGGGTCGTTACATTCTCTCCCTCTTAGGAATTTCGCCCCCGAAATTCCAAGCAAACAACAGCAATCAAAGCTATTCTGCATGCCTACCATCCATAGCAATCAACAAACCATGCATCCAATTCTAGCCTAGCATGCAGAAATTCTAAGACTTAGAACAAGCTACAAATTCATGACATGTCACGACACTTTAGGGCCATACCTCGAAGAGTCCAGGATGAGCTGCCTTCATCCTCTCTTCCTCCCACGTACAGTCGTTAACATCATCACTCCATTGTACCTTGAGCAACGTAATCGTCTTCCTCCTAAGCTGTTTCGTATCAGTTTCAACAATACGAAGCGGCTTACGAGGTCTCGTAACCATGGGGTCAACCTCTAAGTCTTCACAGCTATCAGCAGAAACCACTGTAGTTGGGTCATGCACATACTTCCGTAGACACGATACATGAAAAACATTGTGCACACCCGCCATCTTTTCCGGTAACTCCAATCTATAAGCGAGCTTTCCAATTCGCTCGATAATCGGGAATGGTCCAACGAATCTTGGAGTTAACTTTCCTTTCTTCCCAAATCTAATAACATTCTTCAATGGAGAAATCTTCACAAAAACCATATCACCTACGTCGAATTCCAAATCCTTTCGACGATTGTCGGCATAACTTTTCTGACGATCTTGGGCTGCCTTCATTCGTTGCCGAATGAGCTCTATACAATCTGAAGTCTGTCGAATCATCTCTGGCCCAAGTATCAACTTTTCTCCAGTTTCCAACCAACATGTCGGAGAGTTACACGGTCTTCCATATAATGCCTCATATGGTGCCATACCAATACTCGACTGATAACTGTTATTATAAGCAAACTCCACCAAATGAAGGTGATCTTCCCATGATCCTCCGAAGTCCAAAACACAAGCTCTGAGAAGATCTTCCAAAACTCGGTTGACTCTCTCAGTCTGACCATCGGTTTGAGGATGATAAGCTGTACTCAAACACAACTCGGTTCCCAAAACTTCCTTGAAGCTCTTCCAAAATCCACTAGTGAACAATGGGTCTCGATCGCTCACTATACTCTTCGGAACACCATGGAATCGAACAATCCACTTCACATACAATTCAGCCAACTTCGATGCAGTCCTAGTTGATCGAACAGGAATGAACCTTGCACTCTTAGTCAAACGATCTACTATGACCCAAATCCCTTCATTTCCTGCCCTGGTTCTAGGTAAACCATCGATAAAATCCATCGACACTTGCTCCCATTTCCATGTAGGAACCTCTAATGGCTGAAGTAGTCCACTGGGCTTCTTCTGCTCAGCTTTCACTAACTGGCAATTCATACACTTGGAAATAAAATTTCCAACATCTTTCTTCATACCTTCCCATTAGTAAGCCCTCTTCATATCCCGATACATCTTATTACCACCTGGATGAATTGTCAACTTTGAGTGATGACTTTCCCTCAGAACTTCATCTCTCAATCCATCAACATCGGGAACAACCAATCTTCCTTGCTTCCGAAGCCAACCCTCTCGATCGACCTCGAATCCCTTATCCTTCTCTGGGTCCAATCCAGATTCCAAATCACGGATAATCTTGACAAGCTTATCATCCCTCTTTTGGCTCTCGCCAATCCTCTCCACAAGAGTAGGTCTTATCGATAAGTTTGCCAACATCTCAGGTTCCAATTCACATCGAGGCCTGAAATCGAACTCAGCCAAATACTCGAGACTCTTCCATTCCGAAAACATTGCTCCTAACCCTGCATGTCTTCTACTTAACGCATCAGCCACTGCGTTGCCTTTCCCCGGAGTATAGGCTATACCAAAATCATATGATGCTAGGAACTCTAGCCACCGTTGCTGTCGAAGATTCAAATCCTTTTGGGAGAACAAATACTTTAACGACTTATGATCTGTAAACAACTCAAATCTAACTCCCAATAGGTAATGTCTCCACGGCTTCAAAGCAAACACAGTCGCCGCTAACTCCAAATCATGAGTCGGATAATTCCTTTCATGCGGCTTCAGTTGTCGACTAGCATACGCAACAACTTTATCCTTCTGCATTAGCACTGCTCCAAATCCAGTGCCACATGCATCGGTATAAACCACCATCTCATCATTCCCACTTGGAATAGTCAGAACAGGAGCACTTGTCAGTCGCTCTTTCAGGATTACGAAAGCTTGCTCACACTTATCATCCCATCTGAACACTTGACTCTTCTTCGTCAATCCTGTCAACGGTGCAGCTATCTTGGAAAAGTCTTTGATAAACCGACGATAATATCCTGCTAATCCAAGAAAACTTCTTACTTCAGATGCATTCTTAGGTCTAACCCAATCCTGGATTGCTGCCACCTTAGCGGGACCAACCGCTATTCCATTACCAGAGATAACATGGCCTAAGAACCTCACTTCATTCTTCCAGAAGTGACACTTCGAAAACTTAGCCTTCAGCTGATGTTTCCGCAGGTTTTCCAAAACAATCCTCAAGTGCGTCTCGTGTTCTTCCTCAGTTCTGGAATAAACCAAAATATCATCCACGAACACAAGCACGAACTTATTCAACTGATCTCTGAATACTCTATTCATAAGATCCACAAAATAGGCTGGTGCGTTAGTCTATCCAAACGGCATTACCAGCCACTCATAAAACCCGGATGGTGTCCTGAAAGCAGTCTTCGGCACACTATCCTTCGCCACTCTTAACTGGTGAAATCCCGTTGCCAAATCCATCTGAGAAAACACCTTAGCCTCGTGAAGCTGATCAAACAAGTCATCTATTCTCGGCAATGGATACTTGTTCTTCTTAGTCACCTTATTCAGCTCACGATAATCCACACACAACCTCAACGATCCATCCGCTTTGGTTGCGAACACAACTGGCGCACCCCATTCGGACACACTTCTCCGAATGAATCCTTTCCGCAAAAGGTCATCAACTTGCACCTTCAGCTCTTGCTGCTCCCTCGGTGCCATCCGCCTAAGAGGCATCACAACAGGTCTGGCTCCCTCAACTAGATCGATACGAAACTCGATCTCCCTATGCGGCGGCAACCCTTTGACTTCGTCAAAAACATCCTCAAATCCATTCACAATAGGCACTGATGACAGTCCATCCCGTGGAACAACCAGCGAATACATGAAGCTCATGAAGACGCCTTCCTCATGCTTACATCGTATCACAACCTTTCGCCCATCCACATTCCCGACTGTCACTTCCAGCCTCTCACAATCAATCCTAGCCGCATACTTCCTAAGCCAGTCCATACCCAAAATAATTCCGAACCCCGCAAAGTTCAGAACAAAGCAATCACAAATAAACGAGCAATCATGACTCGACACAACTAGACCATGGCATATCATACACAAACATGACGAACCCCCAACTGGATTAGTCACAACCAATGGCCTATCAACAATATCCGGTTTCAAACCTAACCGGCCTACCAAATCATCACAAACAAAAGAATGTGACGCTCCAGTATCAAACAAAACTCTAACTGGAACACCACAAATGGAAAGAGTACCTTGAACCACCACACTCTTCCCCTTCTCTTCAGCAGTAGGAACTCTTGAAGACGACGGCACAGCTTCCAAAGCATAAGCTTGCACAACCTGCCTATCTTTCCTCGGCTCTGGACAGTCCTTCCTGAAATGCCCTGGCTTATCACAGTTATGGCACTTCGCCGGCGCCTTTGGATTCCTACAATCCTTGGAGAGATGGCCCTTCTGCTGGCAATTATAGCAAGTCACTTCGCCTTTCGGCCTCTTCTGGCCATCCTTACCCTTCTGTTGCTGCTGCTTCCTCTTCTTGTTGCCACTCTGTTGTGGTTTAGATCCTTCCCTGGTTACAGCAATAACAGAACGTTCCTTAGGAAACAAACTCTCATGCCTAAGGGCTTTCTCTACAAGCTTCTCAAACGGATCGTCCAAGTGATCCACCAACTGCCTTCCCAGATAAGCATCCAGACCAGTCACAAACTTTTCATTCTTCTGGTAGGGAGAATCAATATATGATCTGGCATACTTAGACAAAGCTTCGAACTCAGAAATATACTCAAGAACAGGCCTCCCACCTTGCTTGAGCTCTACAAACCTCTTGAACAAAGCAGACTTCTGAACAGTGGAGATGAACTTGGCCTCAAATCTAACTTGGAATTGCTCCCAAGTAATCTCTTCTTCTGGTGTATCTATGGTGATAGAATTCCACCAATCAGCAGCTCTTCCCTGAAGCTGTCTCGATGCAAGCTTCCTCTTGTTTGCATCCTCAATCCCCAAGTCACCAAAAATCCTCCGGCAAGCATCAATCCATCTCTGCACCTCAATAGTCGACTCCGTTCCCAAGAAGGCTTTTCCTCCAAGAGAAGTATAATCCTTGCAAAGCTTGGCAAAATCCACCGGCCTTGGAGCCTGGACTTGAACTCCCACATCCACAGAAGATCCTGAAGCTGGTACCCTTCTCATGATAGAAGTCATCATAGCTTCAAACATAGCTCCATAATCAACAGCTTCCCTAGCAGCTCGACTATCCCTCGCAGCTTGTCTCTCACTTCGACTCATTCTTAATATCTGTAAAAAGAATGATTAGAACACCTTAAGAAACAACTGCATAAGGAGTTCAAATCCTTCTAAGCTACTATATTATATATAGTAATCATCCATCAAAATACAATTACGTCTCTCATACGTAGTTACGTCAGCGAGCGTTGGCTAAATCGATTAACCAAAGCTCTGATACCAAATGTGACGACCGCCCATGACTCCCGCACCAAATCAAGGGAAAAGTGCGCTGAAAGATGTGCAAAGCAGCCATGGACGATAGTCAGGGTAAAATAAAATCGCAGAATCTCTATCGTAGCTCACAGCGCATGGATAAAATACAATAGAGAAATATATAGTGAAGTCTCATAACTGAAAATCATCATATAAGCATTACAGTAGTTTTATACAATCATCTCAATAAATCCATACATCAAGACCTCACTACAAAACACTCATCAAATACAGCAGCGGATACCCAGTACATATAAGAAATAATATGCAAAGCCTCCTGCTCGTCTTCGTCATCATCAGCGTAGAGAACCAAGAACAGCACCTGCCACCTGCTACCTAGTCTGCCCATCCCAACATGGATGAACAGCCCAAGGTAATAAGAGGAGACATAAAACCTTGAGTCAGACAAAGTCTTAGTGAGCAGTAAATTAACTATCAAACATACCAAAAGAGCATAAGGGATAAAAGGAATAGGAACCAAACCATCCCACTCCACCTCATTCTACAGTGATAGCTCCCAGACACACACTAAGGAGAAGCAAGCATAACAATATAAACAATTAAGGTAAAGTAATAACCACTCGAGTCAAGGGCGATGCTTTCCAAATACAAACCCCCAAGGCCTAAACCAAGATCAGATAAGCACCCAGAAAACACCGCTCTTGAGGCCGAATGATAATACAACCAAACATCCATGGCTCTGGCTATCACTGTTATCATTGCCTTGATTTCACCGTTAGTTGAATGACCACTCGTCAAGGGCTAATGGTAACCCCGGTTCTAGCCATAACTCCGCACGTCGTCGCAGCCCGTGCCTAGGAATTTTCGCAACTACCCAGAGTACTAGCACGTCGTCGCAGCCCGTGCCTGGAACGTCGTCGCAGCCCGTTCCAACGTACTCTTGCTTTGAGCATGCTAGAACCTTCAACAACGATAAGATCTCAGCCTTCTAGTCATCCTCCTCGACGACTATTTCCATACTAGCTCAAGCGCCTCTCAAGCTAACCATTATCACCAACCCGGATCGCATCACCGAGTTATCAACACAACTTTGCACGTCGTCGCAGCCCGTGCTTGGAACGTCATCGTGACCCGTCCCATCACAACATATGTCTTGCCTCATCATATCATAGCAAAGTCTCTCTTCTTGGAACGTCATCATGACCCGTCCCACTTCAACATAAGCCTTGCCTCATCATATCATAGCAAAGTCCCAACTCAATCATGCTTTGCCTTCTCACATCATGGCAAGATCCCACATCCTCGAATCCATCCATATGAGCTTCCACATCCGCTTCATATGCTACAGGCAGCTTTCACCATTCAAGAGCCTTTCCACTTAGCTTTTGAATCACCTTCAACCATCTTGTTCCAAATCAACCACAAGCTAACTTGATACAATCAAACCAATCATACATCCAAACATTCAAGCATTCAAATAAGATCTAATAAGCAATATCAACTATAATGGCAATTTCGTAAATAAATGAGCAAAAGTCCAACATGCATGATTCATAGGTTTTTAGCATAGATCTATCAAATATAAAACATGGGTTTTGTCTCTAATACTTATTAAATAAACTTGCATAAACAAACATCTACGGAAACAATGGATCTAGACTCGGATCTAAGAAAAATGCATGAAATCTCTAACTTTAACGCTCAAACAAGCCACCAATCCAATATACTCCTTTGGGTCCGCGTGAGAGATAACTACCACTCACCAAATCACCCAAACACCTTGAAAACTACACACTTCAGATCTGGACAGCGGAGATCCAAGCTTGATCCGGTGATATCTCGCTTCAATCGAAGGAATCTAGCTCGAACGGATGAAAATCTTCAACTTTGGCACTTGAATCTTCGATCTCGATCTTCGATCTTGGATGGATGTTAGATCTAGATTGGAATGGAGAAAAGAAGATGAAGAAATGTAGTAGACGAGTCTTCAAAATGGCAGCACTTCGTCGCTTCAAAAACCGGTGCCAAAAAGTGAGCCGATCCCCTCTATTTATAGGCTGGAAACACCATGAGTCGTCCGCCCCTATGAGTCGTCCACGAGACACGACTCACGACTCAAGCCTTCTAACGACTCACGCGACTCAACGGCTCATGTTTTAACACGACTCAACTGCCTAGCCTACACCCCACAACTCAAACGACTCACAAGGCTTACGACTCAACTCGTATGCGACTCAACAACCTAGTGACATACGACTCAGACCCAAGCCGACTCAACACGAACCGCCCTAAAACCCTACGCGACCTACGACTCATGGTACACGACTCATCTACAAAGCCGGCCCTATGTCCTAACGACTCAACCTGTGACGACTCACGACTTATGGTTCACCGACTCATCAACGCACACGACTAAGCTATGAGTCGTTCATCCTTATATGTCGGCCACCCAATGAGTCGTATACATCCTACAAGTCATCAACACCTTAAGTCGCTATACCCTATCACTATGAGTCGGCAACTCCATGACTCGGTCACTAGTTAACTCCATGTCTCGGTCTAACGACT
Organism: Allium cepa; assembly: GCA_030765085.1. NCBI lineage: Eukaryota > Viridiplantae > Streptophyta > Magnoliopsida > Asparagales > Amaryllidaceae > Allium > Allium cepa. Next base: position 24,824,920 of record CM060943.1, on the reverse strand, counting down.
TAAACTCCTAACCCGTTCACTCCTATGGGTCGTAACCTGCTATCTCGCATGAGTCGTGACCCGCTACCTCCTATGACTCGCAACCCACTATCTTCTATGAGTCGTAACCTTCTATCTCGCATGAGTCGTAACCCGCTATCTCCTATGAGTCGCAACCCACTATCTTCTATGAGTCGGTCACAACTCTAAGTCGTCCAAGCCTATGAGTCGACCCTCTATGAGTCGGTCACGACTCATCACTTGCACTCGGGTCAACTCCTAAACGACTCAAGCTAGAGGCAACACAAACAACACTAACGATCTGCAAATTCTACGATCTATCGACACGTAAAATACGGGTCGTTACAATGGCCCTCCGAATAATCGATATCCATAGGGTGCAACATCTACGGTGCAAGGTGCAACATCCGTCCAAAATGACGAAACCGTGCCGTACGACCTTTAGAAATGGGTGCATGGATTTGAAACGGTGCAGTACCATGGTGCACCACTCTCCAACGATGGTAAATCATAGACCAGCCACGGGGATCCCGTTTTACAGAAAAAATCCACGTGACGAAAAAACGAAGGGTAAAAAACTTCCATGATCCGATTGAGATTCAGATAGGCTTTTTTTGGTATGAAAGTAACCAGTGACTGCTGAAAGCTGTCATAGCTGTAGAACTCACAGATACCTTCGTTTTGACTGGATATGGCTCCCGTAACTCTAAAGGAGCCAAGAGTTATGGCCCTCCGAAGAATCGATATGCACAGGGTGCAACATCTACGGTGCAAGGTGCAACATCCGTCCAAAATGACGAAACAGTGCCGTACGACCTTTAAAAATGGATGCATGGATTTGAAACGGTGCGGTACCATGGTGCACCACTCTCCAGCGATGGTAAATCATTGACCAGCCACGGGGATCCCGTTTTACAGAAAAAATCCACGTGACGAAAAAACGAAGGGTAAAAAACTTCCATGACCCGATTGAGGTTCGGATAGGCTTTTTTGGGTATGAAATTAACCAGTGACTCCTGAAAGCTGTCATAGCTATAAAAATCACAGATACCTTCGTTTTGACTGGTTATGGCTCCCGTAACTCTAAAGGAGCAAAGAGTTATGGCCCTCCGAAGAATCGATATCCACAGGGTGCAACATCTACGGTGCAAGGTGCAACATCCGTCCAAAATGACGAAACAGTGTCGTAAGACCTTTAGAAACGAGTGCATGGATTTGAAACATTGCAGTCCCATGGTGCACCACTCTCTAGCGATGGTAAATCATAGACCAGCCACGGGGATCCCGTTTTACAGAAAAAATCCACGTGACGAAAAAACGAAGGGTAAAAAACTTCCTTTACCCGATTGAGGTTCGTAAAGGATTTTTTGGGTATGAAACTAACCAGTGACGGCTGAAAGCGGTCATTGCTGTAGAACTCACAGATACCTTCGTTTTGACTGGTTATGGCTCCCGTAACTCTAAACGAGCCAAGAGTTATGGCCCTCCGAATAATCGATATCCATAGGGTGCAACATCTACGGTGCAAGGTGCAACATCCGTCCAAAATGACGAAACCGTGCCGTACGACCTTTAGAAATGGATGCATGGATTTGAAATGGTGCAGTACCATGGTGCACCACTCTCCAGCGATGGTAAATCATTGACCAGCCACGGGGATCCCGTTTTACAGAAAAAATCCACGTGACGAAAAAACGAAGGGTAAAAAACTTCCTTGACCCGATTGAGGGTCGGACAGGATTTTTTGGGTATGAAACTAACCAGTGACGGCTGAAAGCTTTCATGGCTGTAGAACTCACAGATACCTTCGTTTTGACTGGTTCTGGCTCCCGTAACTCTAAACGAGACAAGAGTTATGGCCCTCCGAATAATCGATATCCATAGGCTGCAACATCTACGGTGCAAGGTGCAACATCCGTCCAAAATGACGAAACCTTGTCGTACGACCTTTAGAAATGGATGCATGAATTTGAAACGGTGCGGTACCATGGTACACCACTATCCAGCGATGGTAAATCATTGACCAGCCACGGGGATCCCGTTTTTACAGAAAAAATCCACGTGACGAAAAAACGAAGGGTAAAAAACTTCCATTACCCGATTGATATTCGGATAGTCTTTTTTGGGTACGAAATTAACCAGTGACTACTGAAAGCTGTCATAGCTGTAGAACTCACAGATACCTTCGTTTTGACTGGTTATGGCTCCCGTAACTCTAAAGGAGCCGAGAGTTATGGCCCTCCGAAGAATCGATATCCACAGGGTGCAACATCTACAGTGCAAGGTGCAACATCCGTCCAAAATGGCGAAACAGTGCCGTACGACCTTTAGAAATGAGTGCATGGATTTGAAACATTGCAATCCCTTGGTGCACCACTCTCCAGCGATGGTAAATCATAGACCAGCCACGGGGATCCCGTTTTACAGAAAAATCCACGTGACGATAAAACTAAGGGTAAAAAACTTCCATGACCCGATTGAGGTTCGGATAGGCTTTTTTGGGTATGAAAGTAACCAGTGACTGCTGAAAGCAGTCATTGCTGTAGAACTCACAGATACCTTCGTTTTGACTGGTTATGGCTCCCGTAACTCTAAACGAGCCAAGAGTTAAGGCCCTCCGAATAATCGATATCCACAGGTTGCAACATCTACCGTGCAAGGTGCAACATCCGTCCAAAATGACGAAACCGTGCCGTACGACCTTTAGAAATGGATGCATGGATTTGAAACGGTGCAGTACTATGGTGCACCACTCTCCAGCGATGGTAAATCATTGACCAGCCACGGGGATCCCGTTTTACAGAAAAAATCCACGTGACGAAAAAACGAAGGGTAAAAAACTTCCATTACCCGATTGATGTTCGGATAGTCTTTTTTGGGTACGAAATTAACCAGTGACTACTGAAAGCTGTCATAGCTGTAGAACTCACAGATACCTTCGTTTTGACTGGTTATGGCTCCCGCAACTCTAAAGGAGCCGAGAGTTATGGCCCTCCGAAGAATCGATATCCACAGGGTGCAACATCTACAGTGCAAGGTGCAACATCCGTCCAAAATGGCGAAACAGTGCCGTACGACCTTTAGAAATGAGTGCATGGATTTGAAACATTGCAATCCCTTGGTGCACCACTCTCCAGCGATGGTAAATCATAGACCAGCCACGGGGATCCCGTTTTACAGAAAAATCCACGTGACGATAAAACTAAGGGTAAAAAACTTCCATGACCCGATTGAGGTTCGGAGAGGCTTTTTTGGGTATGAAAGTAACCAGTGACTGCTGAAAGCAGTCATTGCTGTAGAACTCACAGATACCTTCGTTTTGACTGGTTATGGCTCCCGTAACTCTAAACGAGCCAAGAGTTAAGGCCCTCCGAATAATCGATATCCACAGGTTGCAACATCTACGGTGCAAGGTGCAACATCCGTCCAAAATGACGAAACAGTGCCGTACGACCTTTAAAAATGGATGCATGGATTCGAAACGGTGCAGTACCATGGTGCACCACTCTCCAGCGATGGTAAATCATTGACCAGCCACGGGGATCCCGTTTTACAGAAAAAATCCACGTGACGAAAAAACGAAGGGTAAAAAATTTCCATGACCCGATTGAGGTTCGGATAGGCTTTTTTGGGTATGAAATTAACCAGTGACTCCTGAAAGCTGTCATAGCTATAAAACTCACAGATACCTTCGTTTTGACTGGTTATGGCTCCCGTAACTCTAAAGGAGCCAAGAGTTATGGCCCTCCGAAGAATCGATATCCACAGGGTGCAACATCTACGGTGCAAGGTGCAACATCCGTCCAAAATGATGAAACAGTGCCGTAAGACCGTTAGAAATGAGTGCATGGATTTGAAACATTGCAGTCCCATGGTGCACCACTCTCCAGCGATGGTAAATCATAGACCAGCCACGGGGATCCCGTTTTACAGAAAAAATCCACGTGAGGAAAAAACGAAGGGTAAAAAACTTCCTTTACCCGATTGAGGTTCGGAAACGATTTTTTGGGTATGAAACTAACCAGTGACGGCTGAAAGCGGTCATTGCTGTAGAACTCACAGATACCTTCGTTTTGACTGGTTATGGCTCCTGTAACTCTAAACGAGCCAAGAGTTACGGCCCTCCGAATAATCGATATCCATAGGGTGCAACATCTACGGTGCAAGGTGCAACATCCGTCCAAAATGACGAAACCGTGCCGTACGACCTTTAGAAATGGATGCATGGATTTGAAACGGTGTAGTACCATGGTGCACCACTCTCCAGCGATGGTAAATCATTGACCAGCCACGGGGATCCCGTTTTACAGAAAAAATCCACGTGACGAAAAAACGAAGGGTAAAAAACTTCCTTGACCCGATTGAGGTTCGGACAGGATTTTTTGGGTATGAAACTAACCAGTGACGGCTGAAAGCTTTCATGGCTGTAGAACTCACAGATACCTTCGTTTTGACTGGTTCTGGCTCTCGTAACTCTAAACGAGACAAGAGTTATGGCCCTCCGAATAATCGATATCCATAGGCTGCAACATCTACGGTGCAAGGTGCAACATCCGTCCAAAATGACGAAACCTTGTCGTACGACCTTTAGAAATGGATGCATGAATTTGAAACGGTGCGGTACCATGGTGCACCACTATCCAGCGACGGTAAATCATTGACCAGCCACGGGGATCCCGTTTTTACAGAAAAAATCCACGTGATGAAAAAACGAAGGGTAAAAAACTTCCATGACCCGATTGAGGTTCGGATAGTCTTTTTTGGGTATGAAATTAACCAGTGACTACTGAAAGCTGACATAGCTGTAGAACTCACAGATACCTTCGTTTTGACTGGTTATGGCTCTCGTAACTCTAAAGGAGCCAAGAGTTATGGCCCTCCGAAGAATCGATATCCACAGGGTGCAACATCTACGGTGCAAGGTGCAACATCCGTCCAAAATGGCGAAACAGTGCCGTACGACCTTTAGAAATGAGTGCATGGATTTTAAACATTGCAGTCCCATGGTGCACCACTCTACAGCGATGGTAAATCATAGACCAGCCACGGGGATCCCGTTTTACAGAAAAAATCCACGTGACGAAAAAACGAAGGGTAAAAAACTTCCTTGACCCGATAGAGGTTCGGAAAGGATTTTTTGGGTATGAAACTAACCAGTGACGGCTGAAAGCAGTCATTGCTGTAGAACTCACAGATACCTTCGTTTTGACTGGTTATGGCTCCCGTAACTCTAAACGAGCCAAGAGTTATGGCCCTCCGAATAATCGATATCCATAGGTTGCAACATCTACCGTGCAAGGTGCAACATCCGTCCAAAATGACGAAACCGTGCCGTACGACCTTTAGAAATGGATGCATGGATTTGAAATGGTGCAGTACAATGGTGCACCACTCTCCAGCAATGGTAAATCATTGACCAGCCACGGGGATCCCGTTTTACAGAAAAAATCCACGTGACGAAAAACGAAGGGTAAAAAACTTCCTTGACCCGATTGAGGTTCGGACAGGATTTTTTGGGTATGGAACTAACCAGTGACGGCTGAAAGCTGTCATGGCTGCAGAACTCACAGATACCTTCGTTTTGACTGGTTATGGCTCCCGTAAATCTAAACGAGCCAAGAGTTATGGCCCTCCAAATAATCGATATCCATAGGGTGCAACATCTACGGTGCAAGGTGCAACATCTGTCCAAAATGACGAAACCGTGCCGTACGACCTTTAGAAATGGATGCATGGATTTGAAACGGTGCAGTACCATGGTGTACCACTCTCCAGCGATGGTAAATCATTGACCAGCCACGGGGATCCCGTTTTTACAGAAAAAATCCACGTGACGAAAAAACGAAGGGTAAAAAACTTCCATGACCCGATTGAGGTTCGTATAGGCTTTTTTGGGTATGAAATTAACCAGTGACTACTGAAAGCTGTCATAGCTGTAGAACTCACAGATACCTACGTTTTGACTGGTTATGGCTCCCGTAACTCTAAAGGAGCCAAGAGTTATGGCCCTCCGAAGAATCGATATCCACAGGGTGCAACATCTACGGTGCAAGGTGCAACATCCGTCCAAAATGACGAAACAGTGCCGTACGACCTTTAGAAATGCGTGCATGGATTTGAAACATTGCAGTCCCATGGTGCATCACTCTCCAGCGATGGTAAATCATAGACCAACCACGGGGATCCCGTTTTACAGAAAAAATCCACGTGACGAAAAAACGAAGGGTAAAAAACTTCCTTGACCCGATAGAGGTTCGGAAAGGATTTTTGGGGTATGAAACTAACCAGTGACGGCTGAAAGCGGTCATTGCTGTAGAACTCACAGATACCTTTGTTTTGACTGGTTATGGCTCCCGTAACTCTAAACGAGCCAAGAGTTATGGCCCTCCGAATAATCGATATCCATAGGGTGCAACATCTACGGTGCAAGGTGCAACATCCGTCCAAAATGACGAAACCGTGCCGTACGACCTTTAGAAACAGATGCATGGATTTGAAAAGGTGTAGTACCATGGTGCACCACTCTCCAGCGATGGTAAATCATTGACCAGCCACGGGGATCCCGTTTTACAGAAAAAATCCACGTGACGAAAAAACGAAGGGTAAAAAACTTCCTTGACCCGATTGAGGTGCGGACAGGATTTTTTGGGTATGGAACAAACCAGTGACGGCTGAAAGCTGTCATGGCTGTAGAAGTCACCGATACCTTGGTTTTAACTGGTTACGGCTCCCGTAACTCTAAACGAGCCAAGAGTTATGGCCCTCCGAATAATCGATATCCATAGGGTGCAACATCTACGGTGCAAGGTGCAACATCTGTCCAAAATGACGAAACCGTGCCGTACGACCTTTGGAAATGGATGCATGGATTTGAAACGGTGCAGTACCATGGTGCACCACTCTCCAGCGATGGTAAATCATTGACCAGCCACGGGGATCCCGTTTTTACAGAAAAAATCCACGTGACGAAAAAACGAAGGGTAAAAAACGTCCATGACCCGATTGAGGTTCGGATAGGCTTTTTTGGGTATGAAAGTAACCAGTGACTGCGGAAAGCTGTCATAGCTTTAGAACTCACAGATACCTTCGTTTTGACTGGTTATGGCTCCCGTAACTATAAAGGAGCCAAGAGTTATGGCCCTCCGAAGAATCGATATCCACAGGGTGCAACATCTATGGTGCAAGGTGCAACATCCGTCCAAAATGACGAAACAGTGCCGTATGACCATTAGAAATGAGTGCATGGATTTGAAACATTGCAGTCCCATGGTGCACCACTCTCCAGCGATGGTAAATCATAGACCAGCCACGGGGATCCCGTTTTACAGAAAAAATCCACGTGACGAAAAAACGAAGGGTAAAAAACTTCCATGACCCGATTGAGGTTCGGATAGGCTTTTTTGGGTATGAAAGTAACCAGTGACTGCTGAAAGCTGTCATAGCTGTAGTACTCACAGATAAATTCTTTTTGACTGGTTATGGCTCCCGTAACTCTAAAGGAACCAAGAGTTATGGCCCTCCGAAGAATCGATATCCACAGGGTGCAACATCTACGGTGCAAGGTGCAACATCCGTCCAAAGTGACGAAACAGTGCCGTACGACCTTTAGAAATGAGTGCATGGATTTTAAACATTTCAGTACCATCGTGCACCACTCTCCAGCGATGGTAAATCATAGACCAGCCACGGGGATCCCGTTTGACAGAAAAAATCCACGTGACGAAAAAACGAAGGGTAAAAAACTTCCTTGACCCGATTGAGGTTCGGATAGGATTTTTTGGGTATGAAACTAACCGGTAACGGCTAAAAGCTGTCATTGCTGTAGAACTCACAGATACCTTCGTTTTGACTAGTTATGGCTCCCGTAACTCTAAAGGAGCCAAGAGTTATGGCCCTCCGAAGAATCGATATCCACAGGGTGCAACATCTACGGTGCAAGGTGCAACATCCGTCCAAAATGACGAAACAGTGCCGTACGACCTTTAGAAATGAGTGCATGGATTTGAAACATTGCAGTCCCATGGTGCACCACTCTCCAGCGATGGTAAATCATAGACCAGCCACGGGGATCCCGTTTTACAGAAAAAATCCACGTGACGAAAAAACAAAGGGTAAAAAACTTCCATGACCCGATTGAGGTTCAGATAGGCTTTTTTGGGTATGAAAGTAACCAGTGACTGCTGAAAGTTGTCATAGCTGTAGAACTCACAGATACCTTCGCTTTGACTGGTTATTGCTCCCGTAACTCTAGAGGAGCCAAGAGTTATGGCCCTCCAAAGAATCGATATCCACAGGGTGCAACATCTACGGTGCAGGGTGCAACATCCGTCCAAAATGACGAAACAGTGCCGTACGACCTTTAGAAATGAGTGCATGGATTTGAAACATTGCAGTACCATCGTGCACCACTCTCCAGCGATGGTAAATCATAGACCAGCCTCGGGGATCCCGTTTTACAGAAAAAATCCACGTGACGAAAAAACGAAGGGTAAAAAACTTCCTTGACCCGATTGAGGTTCGGATAGGATTTTTTGGGTATGAAACTAACCAGTAACGGCTAAAAGTTGTCATTGCTGTAGAACAAACAGATACCTTCGTTTTGACTGGTTATGGCTCCCGTAAGTCTAAAGGAGCCAAGAGTTATGGCCCTCCGAAGAATCGATATCCACAGGGTGCAACATCTACGGTGCAAGGTGCAACATCCGTCCAAATTGACGAAACAGTGCCGTACGACCTTTAGAAATGAGTGCATGGATTTGAAACATTGCAGTCCCATGGTGCACCACTCTCCAGCGATTGTAATTCATAGACCAGCCACGGGGATCCCGTTTTACAAAAAAAATCCACGTGACGAAAAAACGAAGGGTAAAAAACTTCCATGACCCGATTGAGGTTCGGATAGGCTTTTTTGGGTATGAAAGTAACCATTGACTGCTGAAAGCTGTCATAGCTGTAGAACTCACAGATACCTTCGTTTTGACGGGTTATGGCTCCCGTAACTCAAAAGGAGCCAAGAGTTATGGCCCTCCGAAGAATCGATATCCACAGGGTGCAACATCTACGGTGCAAGGTGCAACATCCGTCCAAAATGACGAAACAGTGTCGTACGACCTTTAGAAATGAGTGCATGGATTTGAAACATTGCAGTACCATCGTGCACCACTCTCCAGCGATGGTAAATCATAGACCAGCCACAGGGATCCCGTTTTACAGAAAAAATCCACGTGACGAAAAAACGAAGGGTAAAAAACTTCCTCGACCCGATTGAGGTTCAGATAGGATTTTTTTGGTATGAAACTAACCAGTAACGGCTAAAAGCTGTCATTGCTGTAGAACTCACAGATACCATCGTTTTGACTGGTTATGGCTCCCATAACTCTAAAGGAGCCAACAGTTATGGCCCTCCGAAGAATCGATATCCACAGGGTGCAACATCTACGGTGCAAGGTGCAACATCCGTCCAAAATGACGAAACAGCGCCGTATGACCTTTAGAAATGAGTGCATGGATTTGAAACATTGCAGTCCCATGGTGCACCACTCTCCAGCGATGGTAAATCATAGAACAGCCACAGGGATCACGTTTTACAGAAAAAATCCACGTGACGAAAAAACGAAGGGTAAAAAACTTCCTTGACCCGATTGAGGTTCGGATAGGCTTTTTTGGGTATGAAAGTAAGCAGTGCCTGCTGAAAGCTGTCATAGCTGTAGAACTCACAGATACCTTCGTTTTGACTGGTTATGGCTCCCGTAACTGTAAAGGAGCCAAGAGTTATGGCCCTCCGAAGAATCGATATCCACATGGTGCAACATCTACGGTGCAAGGTGCAACATCCGTCCAAAATGACGAAACAGTGCCGTACGACCTTTAGAAATGAGTGCATGGATTTGAAACATTGCAGTCCCATGGTGCACCACTCTCCAGCGATGGTAAATCATAGACCAGCCACGGGGATCCCGTTTTACAGAAAAAATCCACGTGACGAAAAAACGAAGGGTAAAAAACTTCCTTGACCCGATTGAGGTACGGACAGGATTTTTTGGGTATGGAACTAACCAGTGACGGCTGAAAGCTGTCATGGCTGTAGAACTCACAGATACCTTCGTTTTGACTGGTTATGGCTCCCGTAACTCTAAACGAGGCAAGAGTTATGGCCCTCCGAATAATCGATATCCATAGGGTGAAACATCTACGGCGCAAGGTGCAACATCCGTCCAAAATGACGAAACCGTGCCGTACGACTTTTAGAAATAGATGCATGGATTTGAAATGGTGCAGTACCATGGTGCACCACTCTCCAGCGATGGTAAATCATTGACCAGCCACGGGTATCCCGTTTTACAGAAAAAATCCACGTGACGAAAAAACAAAGGGTAAAAAACTTCCTTGACCCGATTGAGGTTCGGACAGGATTTTTTGGGTATGGAACTAACCAGTGACGGCTGAAAGCTATCATGGCTGTAGAACTCATAGATACCTTCGTTTTGACTGGTTATGGCTCCCGTAACTCTAAAGGAGCCAAGAGTTATGGCCCTCCGAAGAATCGATATCCACAGGGTGCAACATCTACGGTGCAAGGTGCAACATCCGTCCAAAATGACGAAACAGTGCCGTACGACCTTTAGAAATGAGTGCATGGATTTGAAACATTGCAGTCCCATGGTGCACCACTCTCCAGCGATGGTAAATCATAGACCAGCCACGGGGATCCCGTTTTACAGAAAAAATCCACGTGACGAAAAAACGAAGGGTAAAAAACTTTCATGACCCGATTGAGGTTCGGATAGGCTTTTTTGGGTATGAAAGTAACCAGTGACTGTTGAAAGCTGTCATAGCTGTAGAACTCACAGATACCTTCGTTTTGACTGGTTATTGCTCCCGTAACTCTAAAGGAGCCAAGAGTTATGGCCCTCCGAAGAATCGATATCCACAGGGTGCAACATCTACGGTGCAAGGTGCAACATCCGTCCAAAATGACGAAACAGTGCAGTACGACCTTTAGAAATGAGTGCATGGATTTGAAACATTGCAGTCCCATGGTGCACCACTCTCCAGCGATGGTAAATCATAGACCAGCCACGGGGATCCCGTTTTACAGAAAAAATCCACGTGATGAAAAAACGAAGGGTAAAAAACTTCCTTGACCCGATTGAGGTTCGGATAGGATTTTTTGGGTATGAAACTAACCAGTGACGGCTGAAAGCAGTCATAGCTATAGAAGTCACAGATACCTTCGTTTTGACTGGTTATGGCTCCAGTAACTCTAAACGAGCCAAGATTTATGGCCCTCCGAATAATCGATATCCATAGGGTGCAACATCTAGGGTGCAAGGAGCAACATCCGTCCAAAATGACGAAACCGTGCCGTACGACCTTTAGAAATGGGTGCATGGATTTGAAACGGTGCAGTACCGTGGTGCACGACTCTCCAGCGATGGTAAATCATTGACCATACACGGGGATCCCGTTTTACAGGAAAAATCCACGTGACGAAAAAACGAAGGGTAAAAAACTTCCATGACCCGATTGAGGTTCAGATAGGATTTTTTGGGTATGAAACTAACCAGTGACGGCTGAAAGCTGTCATAGCTGTAGAACTCATAGATACCTTCGTTTTGACTGGTTCTGGCTCCCGTAACTCTAAAGGAGCCAAGAGTTATGACCTTCCGAAGAATCGATATCCACAGGGTGCAACATCTACGGTGCAAGGTGCAACATCCGTCCAAAATGACGAAACAGTGCCATACGACCTTTACAGACGAGTGCATGAATTTGAAACATTGCAGTCCCATGGTGCACCACTCTCCAGCGATGGTAAATCATAGACCAGCCACGGGGATCCCGTTTTACAGAAAAAATCCACATGACGAAAAAACGAAGGGTAAAAAACTTCGTTGACCCGATTGAGGTTCGGAAAGGATTTTTTGGGTATGAAACTAACCATTGACGGCTGAAAGATGTCATTGCTGTAGAACTCACAGATACCTTCGTTTTGACTAGTTATGGCTCCCGTAACTCTAAACGAGCCTAGAGTTATGGCCCTCCGAATAATCGATATCCATAGGGTGCAACATCTACGGTGCAAGGTGCAACTTCCGTCCAAAATGACGAAACCGTGCCGTACGACCTTTAGAAGTGGATGCATGGATTTGAAACGGTGCAGTACCATGGTGCACCACTCTCCAGCGATGGTAAATCATTGACCAGCCACAGGGATCCCGTTTTACAGAAAAAATCCACGTGACGAAAAAACGAAGGGTAAAAAACTTCCTTGACCCTGATTGAGGTTCGGACAGGATTTTTTGGGTATGGAACTAACCAGTGACGGCTGAAAGCTGTCATGGCTGTAGAACTCACAGATACCTTCGTTTTGACTGGTTATGGCACCCGTAACTCTAAACGAGCCAAGCGTTATGGCCCTCCGAATAATCGATATCCATAGGGTGCAACATCTACGGTGCAAGGTGCAACATCCGTCCAAAATGACGAAACCGTGCCGTACGACCTTTAGAAATAGATGCATGGATTTGAAACGGTGCAGTACCATCGCGCACCACTCTCCAGCGATGGTAAATCATTGACCAGCCATGGGGATCCCGTTTTTACAGAAAAAATCCACGTGACGAAAAAACGAAGGGTAAAAAACTTCCATGACCCGATTGAGGTTCGGATAGGCTTTTTTAACCAGTGACTGCTGAAAGCTATCATAGCTGTAGAACTCACAGATACCTTCGTTTTGACTGGTTATGACTCCCGTAACTCTATAGGAGCCAAGAGTTATGGCCCTCCGAAGAATCGATATCCACAGGGTGCAACATCTAAGGTGCAAGGTGCAACATCCGTCCAAAATGACGAAACAGTGTCGTACGACATTTAGAAATGAGTGCATGGATTTTAAACATTGCAGTCCCATGGTGCACCACTCTCCAGTGATGGTAAATCATAGACCAGTCACGGGGATGCCGTTTTACAGAAAAAATCCACGTGACGAAAAAACGAAGGGTAAAAAACTTCCTTGACCCGATTGAGGTTCGGATAGGATTTTTTGGGTATGGAACTAACCAGTGATGGCTGAAAGCAGTCATAGCTGTAGAACTCACGGATACCTTCGTTTTGACTGGTTATGGCTGCCGTAACCCTAAACGAGACAAGAGTTATGGCCCTCCGAATAATCGATTTCCATAGGGTGCAACATCTACGGTGCAAGGTGCAACATCCGTCCAAAATGACGAAACCGTGCCGTACGACCTTTAGAAATGGATGCATGGATTTGAAACGGTGCAGTACCATGGTGCACCATTCTCCAGCGATGGTTAATCGTTGACCAGCCACGGGTATCCCGTTTTACAGAAAAAATCCTCGTGATGAAAAAACGAAGGGTAAAATACTTCCTTGACCCGATTGAGGTTCGGATAGGATTTTTTGGGTATGAAACTAACCAGTGACGGTTGAAAGCGGTCATAGCTATAGAACTCACAAATACCTTCGTTTTGACTGGTTATGGCTCCCGTAACTCTAAAGGAGCCAAGAGTTATGGCCCTCCGAAGAATCGATATCCACAGGGTGCAACATCTACGGTGCAAGGTGCAACATCCGTCCAAATTGACGAAACAGTGCCGTACGACCTTTAGAAATGAGTGCATGGATTTGAAACATTGCAGTCCCATGGTGCACCACTCTCCAGCGATTGTAATTCATAGACCAGCCACGGGGATCCCGTTTTACAAAAAAAATCCACGTGACGAAAAAACGAAGGGTAAAAAACTTCCATGACCCGATTGAGGTTCGGATAGGCTTTTTTGGGTATGAAAGTAACCATTGACTGCTGAAAGCTGTCATAGCTGTAGAACTCACAGATACCTTCGTTTTGACGGGTTATGGCTCCCGTAACTCAAAAGGAGCCAAGAGTTATGGCCCTCCGAAGAATCGATATCCACAGGGTGCAACATCTACGGTGCAAGGTGCAACATCCGTCCAAAATGACGAAACAGTGTCGTACGACCTTTAGAAATGAGTGCATGGATTTGAAACATTGCAGTACCATCGTGCACCACTCTCCAGCGATGGTAAATCATAGACCAGCCACGGGGATCCCGTTTTACAGAAAAAATCCACGTGACGAAAAAACGAAGGGTAAAAAACTTCCTTGACCCGATTGAGGTTCGGATAGGATTTTTTTGGTATGAAACTAACCAGTAACGGCTAAAAGCTGTCATTGCTGTAGAACTCACAGATACCATCGTTTTGACTGGTTATGGCTCCCGTAACTCTAAAGGAGCCAACAGTTATGGCCCTCCGAAGAATCGATATCCACAGGGTGCAACATCTACGGTGCAAGGTGCAACATCCGTCCAAAATGACGAAACAGTGCCGTACGACCTTTAGAAATGAGTGCATGGATTTGAAACATTGCAGTCCCATGGTGCACCACTCTCCAGCGATGGTAAATCATAGAACAGCCACGGGGATCACGTTTTACAGAAAAAATCCACGTGACGAAAAAACGAAGGGTAAAAAACTTCCTTGACCCGATTGAGGTTCGGATAGGCTTTTTTGGGTATGAAAGTAAGCAGTGACTGCTGAAAGCTGTCATAGCTGTAGAACTCACAGATACCTTCGTTTTGACTGGTTATGGCTCCCGTAACTGTAAAGGAGCCAAGAGTTATGGCCCTCCGAAGAATCGATATCCACATGGTGCAACATCTACGGTGCAAGGTGCAACATCCGTCCAAAATGACGAAATAGTGCCGTACGACCTTTAGAAATGAGTGCATGGATTTGAAACATTGCAGTCCCATGGTGCACCACTCTCCAGCGATGGTAAATCATAAACCAGCCACGGGGATCCCGTTTTACAGAAAAAATTCACGTGATGAAAAAACGAAGGGTAAAAAACTTCCTTGACCCGATTGAGGTACAGACAGGATTTTTTGGGTATGGAACTAACCAGTGACGGCTGAAAGCAGTCATGGCTGTAGAACTCACAGATACCTTCGTTTTGACTGGTTATGGCTCCCATAGCTCTAAACGAGGCAAGAGTTATGGCCCTCTGAATAATCGATATCCATAGGGTGAAACATCTACGGCGCAAGGTGCAACATCCGTCCAAAATGACGAAACCGTGCCGTACGACTTTTAGAAATAGATGCATGGATTTGAAATGGTGCAGTACCATGGTGCACCACTCTCCAGCGATGGTAAATCATTGACCAGCCACGGGTATCCCGTTTTACAGAAAAAATCCACGTGACGAAAAAACAAAGGGTAAAAAACTTCCTTGACCCGATTGAGGTTCGGACAGGATTTTTTGGGTATGGAACTAACCAGTGACGGCTGAAAGCTATCATGGCTGTAGAACTCGTAGATACCTTCGTTTTGACTGGTTATGGCTCCCGTAATTCTAAAGGAGCCAAGAGTTATGGCCCTCCGAAGAATCGATATCCACAGGGTGCAACATCTACGGTGCAAGGTGTAACATCCGTCCAAAATGACGAAACAGTGCCGTACGACCTTTAGAAATGAGTGCATGGATTTGTAACATTGCAGTCCCATGGTGCACCACTCTCCAGCGATGGTAAATCATAGACCAGCCACGGGGATCCCGTTTTACAGAAAAAATCCACGTGACGAAAAAACGAAGGGTAAAAAACTTTCATGACCCGATTGAGGTTCGGATAGGCTTTTTTGGGTATGAAAGTAACCAGTGACTGTTGAAAGCTGTCATAGCTGTAGAACTCACAGATACCTTCGTTTTGACTGGTTATTGCTCCCGTAACTCTAAAGGAGCCAAGAGTTATGGCCCTCCGAAGAATCGATATCCACAGGGTGCAACATCTACGGTGCAAGGTGCAACATCCGTCCAAAATGACGAAACAGTGCAGTACGACCTTTAGAAATGAGTGCATGGATTTGAAACATTGCAGTCCCATGGTGCACCACTCTCCAGCGATGGTAAATCATAGACCAGCCACGGGGATCCCGTTTTACAGAAAAAATCCACGTGATGAAAAAACGAAGGGTAAAAAACTTCCTTGACCCGATTGAGGTTCGGATAGGATTTTTTGGGTATGAAACTAACCAGTGACGGCTGAAAGCGGTCATAGCTATAGAACTCACAGATACCTTCGTTTTGACTGGTTATGTCTCCCGTAAGTCTAAACGAGCCAAGATTTATGGCCCTCCGAATAATCGATATCCATAGGGTGCAACATCTACGGTGCAAGGAGCAACATCCGTCCAAAATGACGAAACCGTGCCGTACGACCTTTAGAAATGGGTGCATGGATTTGAAACGGTGCAGTACCATGGTGCACCACTCTCCAGCGATGGTAAATCATTGACCATCCACGGGGATCCCGTTTTACAGAAAAAATCCACGTGACGAAAAAACGAAGGGTAAAAAACTTCCATGACCCGATTGAGGTTCAGATAGGATTTTTTGGGTATGAAACTAACCAGTGACGGCTGAAAGCTGTCATAGCTGTAGAACTCATAGATACCTTCGTTTTGACTGGTTTTGGCTCCCGTAACTCTAAAGGAGCCAAGAGTTATGACCCTCCGAAGATTCGATATCCACAGGGTGCAACATCTACGGTGCAAGGTGCAACATCCGTCCAAAATGACGAAACAGTGCCATACGACCTTTACAAACGAGTGCATGAATTTGAAACATTGCAGTCCCATGGTGCACCACTCTCCAGTGATGGTAAATCATAGACCAGCCACGGGGATCCCGTTTTACAGAAAAAATCCACGTGACGAAAAAACGAAGGGTAAAAAACTTCGTTGACCCGATTGAGGTTCGGAAAGGATTTTTTGGGTATGAAACTAACCAGTGACGGCTGAAAGATGTCATTGCTGTAGAACTCACAGATACCTTCGTTTTGACTAGTTATGGCTCCCGTAACTCTAAACGGGCCAAGAGTTATGGCCCTCCGAATAATCGATATCCATAGGGTGCAACATCTACGGTGCAAGGTGCAACATCCGTCCAAAATGACGAAACCGTGCCGTACGACCTTTAGAAGTGGATGCATGGATTTGAAACGGTGCAGTACCATGGTGCACCACTCTCCAGCGATGGTAAATCATTGACCAGCCACTGGGATCCCGTTTTACAGAAAAAATCCACGTGACGAAAAAACGAAGGGTAAAAAACTTCCTTGACCCGATTGAGGTTCGGACAGGATTTTTTGGGTATGGAACTAACCAGTGACGGCTGAAAGCTGTCATGGCTGTAGAACTCACAGATACCTTCGTTTTGACTGGATATGGCTCCCGTAACTCTAAACGAGCCAAGCGTTATGGCCCTCCGAATAATCGATATCCATAGGGTGCAACATCTACGGTGCAAGGTGCAACATCCGTCCAAAATGACGAAACCGTGCCGTACGACCTTTAGAAATGGATGCATGGATTTGAAACGGTGCAGTACCATCGCGCACCACTCTCCAGCGATGGTAAATCAATGACCAGCCACGGGGATCCCGTTTTTACAGAAAAAATCCACGTGACGAAAAAACGAAGGGTAAAAAACTTCCATGACCCGATTGAGGTTCGGATAGGCTTTTTTAACCAGTGATTGCTGAAAGCTATCATAGCTGTAGAACTCACAGATACCTTCGTTTTGACTGGTTATGGCTCCCGTAACACTATAGGAGCCAAGAGTTATGGCCCTCCGAAGAATCGATATCCACAGGGTGCAACATCTAAGGTGCAAGGTGCAACATCCGTCCAAAATGACGAAACAGTGTCGTACGACATTTAGAAATGAGTGCATGGATTTGAAACATTGCAGTCCCATGGTGCACCACTCTCCAGCGATGGTAAATCATAGACCAGTCACGGGGATGCCGTTTTACAGAAAAAATCCACGTGACGAAAAAACGAAGGGTAAAAAACTTCCTTGACCCGATTGAGGTTCGGATAGGATTTTTTGGGTATGGAACTAACCAGTGATGGCTGAAAGCGGTCATAGCTGTAGAACTCACGGATACCTTCGTTTTGACTGGTTATGGGTCCCGTAACCCTAAACTAGCCAAGAGTTATGGCCCTCCGAATAATCGATTTCCATAGGGTGCAACATCTACGGTGCAAGGTGCAACATCCGTCCAAAATGACGAAACCGTGCCGTACGACCTTTAGAAATGGATGCATGGATTTGAAACGGTGCAGTACAATGGTGCACCACTCTCCAGCGATGGTTAATCATTGACCAGCCACGGGTATCCCGTTTTACAGAAAAAATCCACGTGATGAAAAAACGAAGGGTAAAAAACTTCCTTGACCCGATTGAGGTTCGGATAGGATTTTTTGGGTATGGAACTAACCAGTGACGGCTGAAAGCTGTCATGGCTGTAGAACTCATAGATACCTACGTTTTACTGGTTATGGCTCCCGTAACTCTAAAGGAGCCAAGAGTTATGGCCCTCCGAAGAATCGATATCCACAGGGTGCAACATCTACGGTGCAAGGTGCAACATCCATCCAAAATGACGAAACAGTGCCGTACGACCTTTAGAAATGAGTGCATGGATTTGAAACATTGCAGTCCCATGGTGCACCACTCTCCAGCGATGGTAAATCATAGACCAACCACGGGGATCCCGTTTTACAGAAAAAATCCACGTGACGAAAAAACGAAGGGTAAAAAACTTCCATGACCCGATTGAGGTTCGGATAGGCTTTTTTGGGTAAAAGTAACCAGTGACTGCTGAAAGCTGTCATAGCTGTAGAACTCACAGATACCTTTGTTTTGACTGGTTATTGCTCCCGTAACTCTAAAGGAGCCAAGAGTTATGGCCCTCCGAAGAATCGATGCCTATAGGGTGCAACATCTACGGTGGAGGGTGCAACATCCGTCCAAAATGACGAAACAGTGCCGTACGACCTTTAGAAACGAGTGCATGGATTTGAAACATTGCAGTCCCATGGTGCACCACTCTCCGGCGATGGTAAATCACAGACCAGCCACGGGGATCCCGTTTTACAGAAAAAATCCACGTGACGAAAAAACGAAGGGTAAAAAACTTCCTTGACCCGATTGAGGTTCGGATAGGATATTTTGGGTATGAAACTAACCAGTGACGGCTGAAAGCGGTCGTAGCTATAGAACTCACAGATACCTTCGTTTTGACTGGTTATGGATCCCGTAACTATAAACGAGCCAAGAGTTATGGCCCTCCGAATAATCGATATCCATAGGGTGCAACATCTACGGTGCAAGGTGCAACATCTGTCCAAATTGACGAAACCGTGTCGTACGACCTTTAGAAATGGGTGCATGGATTTGAAACGGTGCAGTACCATGGTGCACCACTCTCCAGCGATGGTAAATCATTGACCAGCCACGGGGATCCGTTTTACAGAAAAAATCCACGTGACGAAAAAACGAAGGGTAAAAAACATCCATGACCCGATTGAGGTTCGGATAGGCTTTTTTGGGTATGAAATTAACCAATGAATACTGAAAGCTATCATAGCTGTAGAACTCACAGATACCTTCGTTTTGACTGGTTATGGCTCCCGTAACTCTAAAGGAGCCAAGAGTTATGGCCCTCAGAAGAATCGATATCCACAGGGTGCAACATCTACGGTGCAAGGTGCAACATCCGTCCAAAATGACGAAACAGTGCCGTACGACCTTTAGAAATGAGTGCATGGATTTGAAATATTGCAGTCCCATGGTGCACCACTCTCCAGCGATGGTAAATCATAGACAAGCCATGGGGATCCCGTTTTACAGAAAAAATCCACGTGACGAAAAAACGAAGGGTAAAAAACTTCCTTGACCCGATTGAGGTTCGGAAAGGATTTTTTGGGTATGAAACTAACCAGCGACGGCTGAAAGCGGTCATTGCTGTAGAACTCACAGATACCTTCGTTTTTTTGACTGGTTATGGCTCCCGTAAATGTGACGACCGCCATGACTCCCGCACCAAAACAAGGGAATAATGCGCTGAAAGGTGTGCAAGGCAGCCATGGACGATAGTCAGGGTAAAATAAAATCGCAGAATCTCTATCGCAACTCACAGCGCATGGATAAAATACAATAGAGAAATATATAGTGAAGCCTCATAACAGAAAATCATCATATAACATCATAGTAGTTTCATACAATCATCTCAACAAATCCATACATCAAGACCTCACTACATAACACTCAATCAAACACAGCAGCGGATACCCAGTACATATAAGAAATAATATGCATAGCCTCCTGCTCGTCTTCGTCATCATCAACGTAGAGATCCAAGAACAGCACCTGCCACCTGCTACCTAGTCTGCCCATCCCAACATGGATGAACAGCCCAAGGTAATAAGAGGAGACATAAAACCTTGAGTCAGACAAAGTCTTAGTGAGCAGTAAATTAACTATCAAACATACCAAAAGAGCATAAGGGATAAAAGGAATAGGAACCAAACCATCCCACTCCACCTCTTTCTACAGTGATAGCCCCCAGACACACACTAAGGAGAAGTAAGCATAACATAGCAGATAAGTAAGGTAAAGCAATAATCACTCGAGTCAAGGACGATGTTTTCCAAATACAAACCCCCAAGGCCTAAACCAAGATCAGATAAGCACCCAGAAAACACTGCTCTTGAAGCCGAATGATGATACAACCAAACATCCAAACATCCATGACTCTGGCTATCACTGTTATCATTGCCTTGATTTCACCGTTAGTTGAATGACCATCCGTCAAGGGCTAATGGTAACCCCGGTTCTAGCCATAACTCCGCACGTCGTCGCAGCCCGTGCCTAGGAATTTTCGCAACTACCCAGAGTACTAGCACGTCGTCGCAGCCCGTGCCTGGAACGTCGTCGCAGCCCGTTCCAACGTACTCTTGCTTTGAGCATGCTAGAACCTTCAACAACGATGAGATCTCAGCCTCCTAGTCATCCTCCTCGACGACTATTTCCATACTAGCTCAAGCGCCTCTCAAGCTATCCATTATCATCAACCCGGATCGCATCACCGAGTTATCAACATAACTTTGCACGTCGTCGCAGCCCGTGCTTGGAACGTCATCATGACCCGTCCCATCTCAACTTCACACTTTGCTTCATCGCATCATAGCAAAGTCTCATCTTAACATCATGGCTTGCCTCCTCGCATCATGGCAAAGTCCTATCTCGATCTCATACTTCGCCTCTTCGCATCATGGCAAAGTCCATCATCATCAAATCCAACCATATGAGCTTCCACATCCGCTTCATATGCCATCGGCAGCTTTCAACATTCAAGAGCCTTTCCACTTAGCTTTTGAATCATCTTCAACCATCTTGTTCCAAATCAACTACAAGCTAACTTGGATCAATCAAATCTATCATACATTCAAACATTCAAGCATTCAAACAAGATCTATCAAGCAATATCATTCATAATGGCAATTTCGTAATTAAATGAGCAAAAGTCTAACACATATGAAATCATGGTTTTTAGCATAGATCTATCAAATCTAAAACATGGGTTTTGTTTCTAATACTTGATAAATAACTTCTATAGATAAACATCTTCAAACATGATGGATCTACATGCAGACTTAAGGAAAATGCGAGAAAACGCTAACTTTAACACATAAACAAGTCACCAATCCGATATACTCCTTTGGATCCGCGTGAGAGATAACTACCACTCACCAAATCACCCAAACACCTCAAAATCTAAACACTTCAGATCTGGACAGCGAAGATCACGGCTTGATCCGGCGAAATCTCACTCAAAACGATGAAATCTAGCTCGAACGGATGAAGATCTTCAACTTTAGCACTTGGATCTTCGATCTCGATCTTCGATCTTGGATGGATGTTAGAATTAGATTGAAAGTAGAGAAAGAAGTGAAGAAAATACTGTAGTCGAGTCTTCAAAATGGCAGCACTTCGTCGCTTCAAAAACCGGTGCCAAAAAGTGAGCCGAACACCTCTATTTATAGGCTGGAACCTCCATGAGTCGTCGCCCCCTGAGTCGTTGCCGACCCAACTCCTGAGTCGCCCCCGACTCAACTGCTGCCGACTCACTACACACGCGACTCATACACTAAGCCACCCACACGACTCAACAAGCAGCCGACCTAAGCCTCTACCGACTCACCATACCAAGATACCAGGTCATACGACTCAACCAGGGTGCCGACTTAACTACATACGACTCATCAATGCCGACCTATCCCCTATCCAAACTAACCCTAAGTCGCTAACGACTCAACTGGTCTCACCGACTCAACCCAAGACCGACCCAACGACTCAACTAAGACGCGGGTTAACTAGGTCGTTAACGACCTATCCTACAGCCGACCTAACAACGCACGCTGCTATGCCGACTCAACACAACACAGCCCCCCAACGACTCATCATCTAAACGACTCATTTACGGGGCCGACTCACGACTCATCTTTAAGTCGTTTCTAACGACTCATGACCAAAACACCTTAACCCGTTAACTCCCTAACTCGGCAAATCCTATGAGTCGGTCCATCCTATGAGTCGCTCCACACTTTAAACCACTGTCTCGTGAGTCGGTCACCGTCCTTATCTCGGCCAAACCTATAAGCCGTTGCCCCTCGTAACTCGCTACCCTGCTAACTCGGCTATCACGACCCATCCACCCATGAGTCGGCCCTCTATGAGTCGGCCACGACTCAAGACTCTATCCCACGGGTTAACTCCCCATACGACTTAAGCTAGAGATAATGCAAACAATACTATCGACCTGCAAATTCTACGATCTATCGTCACGTAAAATACGGGTCGTTACATTCTCTCCCCCTTAGGAATTTCGCCCCCAAAATTCCAAGCAAACAATAGCAATCACAATCATTCCGCATGCCTACCATCCATAGCAATCAACAAACCATGCATCCAATTCTAACCTAGCATGCAGAATTCTAAGACTTAGAACAAGCTACAAATTCATGAGATGTCACGACACTTTAGGGCCATACCTCGAAGAGTCCAGGATGAGCTGCCTTCATCCTCTCTTCCTCCTCCCACGTACAGTCGTTAACATCATCACTCCATTGTACCTTGAGCAACGTAATCGTCTTCCTCCTAAGCTGTTTCGTATCGGTTTCAACAATACGAAGCGGCTTACGAGGTCTCGTAACCACTGGATCAACCTCTAAGTCTTCACAGCTATCAGCAGAAACCACCGTAGTTGGATCGTGCACATACTTCCGTAGATAAGACACATGAAAAACATTGTGCACACCCGCCATCTTTTCCGGTAACTCCAATCTATAAGCGAGCTTTCCAATTCGCTCGATAATCGGGAATGGCCCAACGAATCTCGGAGTTAACTTTCCTTTCTTCCCGAATCTAATAACATTCTTCAACGGAGAAATCTTCACAAAAACCATATCGCCCACGTCGAATTCCAAATCCTTTCGACGATTGTCGGCATAACTCTTCTGACGATCTTGGGCTGCCTTCATTCGTTGCCGAATGATCTCTATACAATCCGAAGTCTGTCGAATCATCTCTGGCCCAAGTATCAACTTTTCTCCGGTTTCTAACCAACATGTCGGAGAGTTACACGGTCTTCCATATAATGCCTCATATGGTGCCATACCAATGCTCGACTGATAACTGTTATTATAAGCAAATTCCACCAAATGAAGGTGATCTTCCCATGATCCTCCGAAGTCCAAAACACATGCTCTCAAGAGATCTTCCAAAACTCGGTTGACTCTCTCAGTCTGACCATCGGTTTGAGGGTGATAAGCTGTACTCAAACACAACTCGGTTCCCAAAACTTCCTGGAAGCTCTTCCAAAATCCACTAGTGAACAATGGATCTCGATCGCTCACTATACTCTTCGGAACACCATGGAAACGAACTATCCACTTCACATATAACTCAGCCAACTTCGATGCAGTCCTAGTCGATCGAACAGGAATGAACCTTGCACTCTTAGTCAAACGATCTACTATGACCCAAATCCCTTCATTCCCTGCTCTTGTCCTAGGTAGACCATCGATAAAACCATCAACACTTGCTCCCACTTCCATGTAGGAACCTCTAATGGCTGAAGTAATCCACTGGGCTTCTTCTGCTCAGCTTTCACTAACTGGCAATTCATACATTTGGAAATAAAATTTCCAACATCTTTCTTCATACCTTCCCAGTAGTAAGTTCCCTTCATATCCCGATACATCTTATTTCCACCTGGATGAATTGTCAACTTCGAGTGATGACTTTCCCTCAGAACTTCATCTCTCAATCCATCAACATCGGGAACAACTAATCGTCCTTGCTTTCGAAGCCAACCCTCTCGATCGACCTCGAATCCCTTATCCTTCTCTGGAGTCAATCCAGCTTCCAAATCTCGGATAATCCTGACAAGCTTATCGTCTCGCTTTTGGCTCTCGCCAATCCTTTCCACAAGAGTAGGCCTTATCGATAAGTTTGCCAACATCTCAGGTTCCAATTCACATCTAGGCCTGAAATCAAATCCAGCCAAATACTCGAGACTCTTCCATTCCGAAAACATGGCTCCCAATCCTGCATGTCTTCGACTTAACGCATCAGCCACTGCGTTACCTTTTCCCGGAGTATAGGCTATACCAAAATCATATGATGCTAGGAACTCTAGCCACCATTGCTGTCGAAGATTCAAATCCTTTTGGGAGAACAGATACTTCAACGACTTATGATCTGTGAACAACTCGAATCTAACTCCCAATAGATAGTGTCTCCACATCTTCAAAGCAAACACAATCGCCGCTAACTCCAAATCATGAGTCGGATAATTCCTTTCATGCGGCTTCAGTTGTCGACTAGCATACGCAACAACCTTATCCTTCTGCATTAGCACTGCTCCAAGTCCAGTGCCACATGCATCGGTGTAAACCACCATCTCATCATTTCCACTCGGAACAGTCAAAACAGGAGCACTTGTCAGTCGCTCTTTCAGGATTACGAAAGCTTGCTCACACTTGTCATCCCACCTGAACACTTGGTTCTTCTTCGTCAACCCTGTCAACGGTGCAGCTATCTTGGAAAAGTCTTTGATAAACCGACGATAATATCCTGCTAATCCAAGAAAACTTCTCACATCAGATGCATTCTTAGGTCTAACCCAATCCTGGATCGCTGCCACCTTAGCGGGATCAACCGCTATTCCATTTCCAGAGATAACATGACCTAAGAACCTCACTTCACTCTTCCAGAAGTGACACTTCGAAAACTTAGCCTTCAGCTGATGTTTCCGCAAGATTTCCAAAACAATCCTCAAGTGCGTCTTGTGCTCTTCCTCAGTTCTGGAATAAACCAAAATATCATCCACAAACACAAGCACGAACTTATTCAACTGATCTCTGAATACTCTATTCATAAGATCCACAAAATATGCTGGTGCGTTAGTCAACCCAAACGGCATTACCAGCCACTCATAAAACCCGGATGGTGTCCTGAAAGCAGTCTTCGGCACACTATCCTTCGCCACTCTCAACTGGTGAAATCCCGTTGCCAAATCCATCTGAGAAAACACCTTAGCCTCGTGAAGCTGATCAAACAAGTCATCTATTCTCGGCAATGGATACTTGTTCTTCTTAGTCACCTTATTCAGCTCACGATAATCCACACACAACCTCAACGATCCATCCGCTTTGGTTGCGAACACAACGGGCGCACCCCATTCGGACACACTTCTCCGAATGAATCCTTTCTGCAAAAGGTCATCAACTTGCACCTTCAGCTCTTGCTGCTCCCTCGGTGCCATCCGCCTAAGAGGCATCACAACAGGTCTGGCTCCCTCAACTAGATCGATACGAAACTCGATCTCCCTATGCGGCGGCAACCCTTTGACTTCGTCAAAGACGTCCTCAAATCCATTCACAATAGGCACTAATGACAGTCCATCCCGTGGAACAACCAGCGAATACATGAAGCTCATGAAGACGCCTTCTTCATGCTTACATCGTATCAGAACCTTTCGCCCATCCACATTCCCGACTGTCACCTCCAGCCTCTCACAATCAATCCTAGCCGCATACTTCCTAAGCCAGTCCATACCCAAAATAATTCCGAACCCCGCAAAGTTCAGAACAAAGCAATCACAAACAAACGAGCAATCATGACTCGACACAACTAGACCATGGCATATCATACACAAACATGACGAACCCCCAACTGGATTAGTCACAACCAATGGCCTATCAACAATATCCGGTTTCAAACCTAACCGGCCTATCAAATCATCACAAACAAAAGAACGCGACGCTCCAGTATCAAACAACACTCTAACTGGAACACCACAAATGGAAAGAGTACCTTGAACCACCACACTCTTCCCCTTCTCTTCAGCAGTAGGAGCTCTTGAAGACGACGGAACAGCTTCCAGAGCATAAGCTTGCACAACCTGCCTATCCTTCCTCGGCTCTGG
Organism: Allium cepa; assembly: GCA_030765085.1. Taxonomy (NCBI): domain Eukaryota; kingdom Viridiplantae; phylum Streptophyta; class Magnoliopsida; order Asparagales; family Amaryllidaceae; genus Allium; species Allium cepa. The sequence continues at coordinate 24,798,533 of CM060943.1, read as the reverse complement.
ACAATCTTTCCTGAAATGCCCTAGCTTATCACAGTTATGGCACTTTGCCGGCGCCTTTGGATTCCTGCAATCCTTGGAGAGATGGCCCTTCTGTTGGCAGTTATAGCAGGTCACTTCGCCCTTCGGCTTCTTCTGGCCATCCTTACTTTTCTGCTGCTGCTGCTTCCTCTTTCTATTACCATTCTGCTGTGGTTTAGATCCTTCCCTGGCTACAGCAACAACAGAACTTTCCTTAGGGAACAAACTCTCATGTCTCAAAGCTTTCTCCACAAGCTTCTCAAATGGATCGTCCAGATGATCCACTAACTGCCTTCCCAGATAAGCATCCAGACCAGTCACAAACTTTTCATTCTTCTGGTAGGGAGAATCAATATATGATCTGGCATACTTAGACAAAGCTTCAAACTCAGAAATATACTCAAGAACAGGCCTCCCTCCTTGCTTGAGCTCCACAAACCTTTTGAACAAAGCAGACTTCTGAACAGTGGAGATAAACTTGGCCTCAAATCTAACTTGGAATTGCTCCCAAGTAATCTCTTCTTCTGGGGTATCTATAGTGATAGAATTCCACCAATCAGCAGCTCTCCCCTGCAGCTGTCTTGATGCCAACTTTCTCTTGGTTGCATCATCAATCCCTAGATCACCAAAGATTCTTCGACAAGAATCAATCCATCTCTGTACCTCAATAGTCGACTCTGTTCCCAAGAAAGCTTTTCCTCCAAGAGAAGTATAATCCTTACAAAGCTTGGCAAAATCCACCGGTCTCGGAGCTTGGACTTGAACTCCCACATCCACAGAAGATCCTGAAGCTGGTACCCTCCTCATGATGGAAGTCATCATAGCTTCAAACATAGCTCCATAATCAACAGCTTCTCTAGCAGCTCGACTATCCCTCGCAGCTTGTCTCTCACTTCGACTCATTCTTAATATCTATAAAAAGAATGATTAGAACACCTTAAGAAACAACTGCTAAAGGAGTTCAAATCCATCTAAGCTACGATATTATATATAGTAATCATCCATCAAAATACAATTACGTCTCTCATACGTAGTTACGTCAGCGAGCGTTGGCTAAAATCGATTAACCAATGCACTGATACCAAATGTGACGACCGCCCATGACTCCCGCACCAAAACAAGGGAATAATGCGCTGAAAGGTGTGCAAGGCAGCCATGGACGATAGTCAGGGTAAAATAAAATCGCAGAATCTCTATCGCAACTCACAGCGCATGGATAAAATACAATAGAGAAATATATAGTGAAGCCTCATAACAGAAAATCATCATATAACATCATAGTAGTTTCATACAATCATCTCAACAAATCCATACATCAAGACCTCACTACATAACACTCAATCAAACACAGCAGCGGATACCCAGTACATATAAGAAATAATATGCATAGCCTCCTGCTCGTCTTCGTCATCATCAACGTAGAGATCCAAGAACAGCACCTGCCACCTGCTACCTAGTCTGCCCATCCCAACATGGATGAACAGCCCAAGGTAATAAGAGGAGACATAAAACCTTGAGTCAGACAAAGTCTTAGTGAGCAGTAAATTAACTATCAAACATACCAAAAGAGCATAAGGGATAAAAGGAATAGGAACCAAACCATCCCACTCCACCTCTTTCTACAGTGATAGCCCCCAGACACACACTAAGGAGAAGTAAGCATAACATAGCAGATAAGTAAGGTAAAGCAATAATCACTCGAGTCAAGGACGATGTTTTCCAAATACAAACCCCCAAGGCCTAAACCAAGATCAGATAAGCACCCAGAAAACACCGCTCTTGAAGCCGAATGATGATACAACCAAACATCCAAACATCCATGACTCTGGCTATCACTGTTATCATTGCCTTGATTTCACCGTTAGTTGAATGACCATCCGTCAAGGGCTAATGGTAACCCCGGTTCTAGCCATAACTCCGCACGTCGTCGCAGCCCGTGCCTAGGAATTTTCGCAACTACCCAGAGTACTAGCACGTCGTCGCAGCCCGTGCCTGGAACGTCGTCGCAGCCCGTTCCAACGTACTCTTGCTTTGAGCATGCTAGAACCTTCAACAACGATGAGATCTCAGCTTCCTAGTCATCCTCCTCGACGACTATTTCCATACTAGCTCAAGCGCCTCTCAAGCTATCCATTATCATCAACCCGGATCGCATCACCGAGTTATCAACATAACTTTGCACGTCGTCGCAGCCCGTGCTTGGAACGTCATCATGACCCGTCCCATCTCAACTTCACACTTTGCTTCATCGCATCATAGCAAAGTCTCATCTTAACATCATGGCTTGCCTCCTCGCATCATGGCAAAGTCCTATCTCGATCTCATACTTCGCCTCTTCGCATCATGGCAAAGTCCATCACCATCAAATCCAACCATATGAGCTTCCACATCCGCTTCATATGCCATCGGCAGCTTTCAACATTCAAGAGCCTTTCCACTTAGCTTTTGAATCATCTTCAACCATCTTGTTCCAAATCAACTACAAGCTAACTTGGATCAATCAAATCTATCATACATTCAAACATTCAAGCATTCAAACAAGATCTATCAAGCAATATCATTCATAATGGCAATTTCGTAATTAAATGAGCAAAAGTCTAACACATATGAAATCATGGTTTTTAGCATAGATCTATCAAATCTAAAACATGGGTTTTGTTTCTAATACTTGATAAATAACTTCTATAGATAAACATCTTCAAACATGATGGATCTACATGCAGACTTAAGGAAAATGCGAGAAAACGCTAACTTTAACACATAAACAAGTCACCAATCCGATATACTCCTTTGGATCCGCGTGAGAGATAACTACCCCTCACCAAATCACCCAAACACCTCAAAATCTAAACACTTCAGATCTGGACAGCGAAGATCACGGCTTGATCCGGCGAAATCTCACTCAAAACGATGAAATCTAGCTCGAACGGATGAAGATCTTCAACTTTAGCACTTGGATCTTCGATCTCGATCTTCGATCTTGGATGGATGTTAGAATTAGATTGAAAGTAGAGAAAGAAGTGAAGAAAATACTGTAGTCGAGTCTTCAAAATGGCAGCACTTCGTCGCTTCAAAAACCGGTGCCAAAAAGTGAGCCGAACACCTCTATTTATAGGCTGGAACCTCCATGAGTCGTCGCCCCCTGAGTCGTTGCCGACCCAACTCCTGAGTCGCCCCCGACTCAACTGCTGCCGACTCACTACACACGCGACTCATACACTAAGCCACCCACACGACTCAACAAGCAGCCGACCTAAGCCTCTACCGACTCACCATACCAAGATACCAGGTCATACGACTCAACCAGGGTGCCGACTTAACTACATACGACTCATCAATGCCGACCTATCCCCTATCCAAACTAACCCTAAGTCGCTAACGACTCAACTGGTCTCACCGACTCAACCCAAGACCGACCCAACGACTCAACTAAGACGCGGGTTAACTAGGTCGTTAACGACCTATCCTACAGCCGACCTAACAACGCACGCTGCTATGCCGACTCAACACAACACAGCCCCCCAACGACTCATCATCTAAACGACTCATTTACGGGGCCGACTCACGACTCATCTTTAAGTCGTTTCTAACGACTCATGACCAAAACACCTTAACCCGTTAACTCCCTAACTCGGCAAATCCTATGAGTCGGTCCATCCTATGAGTCGCTCCACACTTTAAACCACTGTCTCGTGAGTCGGTCACCGTCCTTATCTCGGCCAAACCTATAAGCCGTTGCCCCTCTTAACTCGCTACCCTGCTAACTCGGCTATCACGACCCATCCACCCATGAGTCGGCCCTCTATGAGTCGGCCACGACTCAAGACTCTATCCCACGGGTTAACTCCCAATACGACTTAAGCTAGAGATAATGCAAACAATACTATCGACCTGCAAATTCTACGATCTATCGTCACGTAAAATACGGGTCGTTACAGTAAATCTAAAAGAGCCAAGAGTTATGGCCCTTCGAATAATCGATATCCATAGGGTGCAACATCTACGGTGCAAGGTGCAACATCCGTCCAAAATGACGAAACCGTGCCGTACGACCTTTAGAAATGGATGCATGGATTTGAAACGGTGCAGTACCATGGTGCACCACTCTCCAGCGATGGTAAATCATTGACCAGCCACGGGGATACCGTTTTACAGAAAAAATCCACGTGGCGAAAAAACGAAGGGTAAAAAAACTTCCTTGACCCGATTGAGGTTCGGACAGGATTTTTTGGGTATGGAACTAACCAGTGACGGATGAAAGCTGTCATGGCTGTAGAACTCACAGATACCTTCGTTTTGACTTGTTATGGCTCCCGTAACTCTAAACGAGCCAAGAGTTATGGCCCTCCGAATAATCGATATCCATAGGCTGCAATATCTACGGTGCAAGGTGCAACATCCGTCCAAAATGACGAAACCGCGCCGTACGACCTTTAGAAATGGATGCACGGATTTGAAACGGTGCAGTACCATGGTGCACCACTCTCCAGCGATGGTAAATCATTGACAAGCCACGGGGATCCCGTTTTTACAGAAAAATCCACGTGACGAAAAAACGAAGGGTAAAAAACTTCCATGACCCGATTGAGGTTCGGATAGGCTTTTTTGGGTATGAAATTAACCAGTGACTACTGAAAGCTGTCATAGCTGTAGAACTCACAGATACCTTCGTTTTGACTAGTTATGGCTCCCGTAACTCTAAAGGAGCCAAGAGTTATGGCCCTCCGAAGAATCGATATCCATAGGGTGCAACATCTACGGTGGAAGGTGCAACATCCGTCCAAAATGACGAAACAGTGCCGTACGACCTTTAGAAATGAGTGCATGGATTTGAAACATTACAGTCCCATGGTGCACCACTCTCCAGCGATGGTAAATCATAGACCAGCCATGGGGATCCCGTTTTACAGAAAAAATCCACGTGACGAAAAAACGAAGGGTAAAAAACTTCCTTGACCCGATTGAGGTTCGGAAAGGATTTTTTGGGTATGAAACTAACCAGTGACGGCTGAAAGCTATCATTGCTGTAAAACTCACAGATACCTTCGTTTTGACTGGTTATGGCTCCCGTAACTCTAAACGAGCCAAGAGTTATGGCCCTCCGAATAATCGATATCCATAGGGTGCAACATCTACGGTGCAAGGTGCAACATCCGTCCAAAATGACGAAACAGCACCGTACGACATTTAGAAATGAGTGCATGGATTTGAAACATTGCAGTCCCATGGTGCACCACTCTCCAGCGATGGTAAATCATAGACCAGTCACGGGGATGCCGTTTTACAGAAAAAATCCACGTGACGAAAAAACGAAGGGTAAAAAACTTCCTTGACCCGATTGAGGTTCGGATAGGATTTTTTGGGTATGGAACTAACCAGTGATGGCTGAAAGCGTCATAGCTGTAGAACTCACGGATACCTTCGTTTTGACTGGTTATGGCTCCCGTAACCCTAAACGAGCCAAGAGTTATGGCCCTACGAATAATCGATTTCCATAGGGTGCAACATCTACGGTGCAAGGTGCAACATCCGTCCAAAATGACAAAACCGTGCCGTACGACCTTTAGAAATGGATGCATGGATTTGAAATGGTGCAGTACCATGGTGCACCACTCTCCAGCGATGGTTAATCATTGACCATCCACGGGTATCCCGTTTTACAGAAAAAATCCACGTGACGAAAAAACGAAGGGTAAAAAACTTCCTTGACCAGATTGAGGTTCGGACAGGCTTTTTTGGGTATGCAACTAACCAGTGACGGCTGAAAGCTGTCATGGCTGTAGAACTCATAGATACCTTCGTTTTGACTGGTTATGGCTCCCGTAACTCTAAAGGAGCCAAGAGTTATGGCCCTTCGAAGAATCGATATCCACAGGGTGCAACATCTACGGTGCAAGGTGCAACATCCATCCAAAATGACGAAACAGTGCCGTACGACCTTTAGAAATGAGTGCATGGATTTGAAACATTGCAGTCCCATGGTGCACCACTCTCCAGCGATGGTAAATCATAGACCAACCACGGGGATCCCGTTTTACAGAAAAAATCCACGTGACGAAAAAACGAAGGGTAAAAAACTTCCATGACCCGATTGAGGTTCGGATAGGCTTTTTTGGGTATGAAAGTAACCAGTGACTGCTGAAAGCTGTCATAGCTGTAGAACTCACAGATACCTTCGTTTTGACTGGTTATTGCTCCCGTAACTCTAAAGGAGCCAAGAGTTATGGCCCTCCGAAGAATCGATACCCACAGGGTGCAACATCTACAGTGCAGGGTGCAACATCCGTCCAAAATGACGAAACAGTGCCGTACGACCTTTAGAAATGAGTGCATGGATTTGAAACATTGCAGTCCCATGGTGCACCACTCTCCGGCGATGGTAAATCATAGACCAGCCACGGGGATCCCGTTTTACAGAAAAAATCCACGTGACGAAAAAACGAAGGGTAAAAAACTTCCTTGACCCGATTGAGGTTCGGATAGGATTTTTTGGGTATGAAACTAACCAGTGACGGCTAAAAGCGGTCATAGCTATAGAACTCACAGATACCTTCGTTTTGACTGGTTATGGATCCCGTAACTTTAAACGAGCCAAGAGTTATGGCCCTCCGAATAATCGATATCCATAGAGTGCAACATCTACGGTGCAAGGTGCAACATCCGTCCAAAATGACGAAACCGTGTCGTACGACCTTTAGAAATGGGTTCATGGATTTGAAACGGTGCAGTACCATGGTGCACCACTCTCCAGCGATGGAAAATCATTGACCTGCCATGGGGATCCCGTTTTACAGAAAAAATCCACGTGACGAAAAAACGAAGGGTAAAAAACTTCCATGACCCGATTGAGGTTCGGATAGGCTTTTTTGGGTATGAAATTAACCAGTGACTATTGAAAGCTGTCATAGCTGTAGATCTCACAGATACCTTCGTTTTGACCGGTTATGGCTCCCGTAACTCTAAAGGAGCCAAGAGTTATGGCCCACAGAAGAATCGATATCCACAGGGTGCAACATCTACGGTGCAAGGTGCAACATCCGTCCAAAATGACGAAACATTGCCCTATGACCTTTAGAAATGAGTGCATGGATTTGAAATACCCATGGTGCACCACTCTCCAGCGATGGTAAATCATATACCAGCCATGGGGATCCCGTTTTACAGAAAAAATCCACGTGACGAAAAAACGAAGGGAAAAAAACTTCCTTGACCCGATTGAGGTTCGGAAAGGATTTTTTGGGTATGAAACTAACCAGCGACGGCTGAAAGCGGTCATTGCTGTAGAACTCACAGATACCTTCGTTTTGACTGGTTATGGCTCCCGTAAATCTAAAAGAGCCAAGAGTTATGGCCCTTCGAATAATCGATATCCACAGGGTGCAACATCTACGGTGCAAGGTGCAACATCCGTCCAAAATGACGAAACCGTGCCGTACGACCTTTAGAAATGGATGCATGGATTTGAAACGGTGCAGTACCATGGTGCACCACTCTCCAGCGATGGTAAATCATTGACCAGCCACGGGGATCCCGTTTTACAGAAAAAATCCACGTGGCGAAAAAACGAAGGGTAAAAAACTTCCTTGACCCGATTGAGGTTCGGACAGGATTTTTTGGGTATGGAACTAACCAGTGACGGATGAAAGCTGTCATGGCTGTAGAACTCACAGATACCTTCGTTTTGACTTGTTATGGCTCCCGTAACTCTAAACGAGCCAAGAGTTATGGCCCTCCGAATAATCGATATCCATAGGCTGCAATATCTACGGTGCAAGGTGCAACATCCGTCCAAAATGACGAAACCGTGCCGTACGACCTTTAGAAATGGATGCATGGATTTGAAACGGTGCAGTACCATGGTGCACCACTCTCCAGCGATGGTAAATCATTGACCAGCTGTAACGACCCGTATTTTACGTGTCGATAAATCGTAGAATTTACAGGTCGTTAATATTGTTTGTGGTGTTCCTAGCCTGAGTCGTATAAGGAGATAACTCGTGTGGTTAGTGTTGAGTCGTGACCGACTCATAGGTTGGAACGAGTTATGGAGTTAACTCATGACCGAGTCATAGAGTTGCCGACTCATAGTATTAGGAACCTAGTAGTTCAGGCCGACTCATGAATTAGTGGAAGTAACAACCTAAGAGTTGCCGAGTTAGCTTAGGTCGTGAGCGAGTTAGCTTAGGTCGGTGGGTAAATGAGTCGTTTATACGACTTAGGGATGTTGCCGACCTAAGGAAGGTGGCCGGGTTAAGGAGATTACGACCTAAGGTGTTGCCGAGCTAAGGATGAGTCGTGTGAGAGTAACGACTCATAGGATGGAAGGCTTGGGAGTTAGGTCGTTTGGAGGATAGGTCGTAAGTAGGGGTTTTGGACCGACCTAGGGGAGTAGCCGACTTAGGGTTTAGAGAGGCATGCTTGAGTCGTAAGCAGTTATGTCGGCTGTTTGTTAAGTCGTGTGGGCCGTGTCTTTTGTTAAGTCGCAGAACGACTTATGTGTTAGGTCGGCAGGCGTTAGGTCGCGTGAGTACTGTTAAGTCTTAGGTCGTAAACGACCTAAGTTAGGTCGGAGATATTAGGTCTGTAACGACCCGTATTTTACGTGTCGATAAATCGTAGAATTAGCAGGTCGATAGTGTTGTTTGTGTTGCCTCTAGCTTGAGTTGTTTAGGAGTTCAAGTGATGAGTCGTGACCGACTCATAGAGGGCCGACTCATTGGAGTTGCCGACTCATGGTGATTAGGGACCTAGTAGTTTTGACCGACTCATAAGTTAGGTCGGGTACGAGATACGACTTATAGAGGCAGCGACTCATAGGGTTTTCCGGGTTGAGGATGAGTCGTGTACGAGTTACGACTCATAGGATGGAAGGCTTATAAGGTTTAGACCGACCTAAGGTAGATAGGTCGGTAGAGCGACCTAAGGTGGACAGGTTGGGTCGAGCGACCTATAGGAGTAGCGGCTCAGGCGTGTTGGACCGACCTAAGGGTATGGCCGAGTTAAGGGGTTGACCGACTTAGTGGTGGTCGACTTAGTGGAGATGCCGAGTTAGCATAGTGAACGACTTAGAGTTAGGTCGTTCAACGACCTAAGGGTTAGGGTTAGGTCGTTAGGGGATAGGTCGGCAAGCACGATGAGTCGTTGGGAGGCTTAGGTCGTTGAGTCGGTCTGGTTTGTTAGGTCGTAAGGTAATTTTTAGCTCGGTGGATTTAGGTCGGTCGAGGGATAAGGTCGTATGTGACCTAGGTTGGTTCTGTGCTAAGTGTTAGGTCGTTATACGACCTAAGGATAGCCTGGTGTATTGTTAGGTCGGCCTTGCCGAGTTAGAGGTAGGTCGTTAGGTCGGCCATAAGGCTAGGGCTTAGGTCGGCGAGTACCCAGTTTGACTAAAAGTAGTTGAGTCGGCATGTGTTAGGTCGGCATGTTGGTTAAGTCGTTGTACGACTTAGGACTTGGGGAGAACGCGGCCTGTGTTTTAGGTCGTGTCAGGGTTAAGTCGTAAGGTCGGCCTGGGTTGTAAGTTGTGTTGGTTTGGTGCTGTTAGGTCGTATGCTTTGTTAGGTCGGCAGCGACCTAAGTTAGGTCGTAAGTTATAGGTCGGGGACGACCTAAGGGGCGACGACCTAAGGGTTGTTCAGCCTATAAATAGAGGTGTTCGGCTCACTTTTTGGCACCGGTTTTTGAAGCGACGAAGTGCTGCCATTTTGAAGACTCGACTACAGTATTTTCTTCACTTCTTTCTCTACTTCTATCAAGTGCTAACATCCATTGAAGATCGAAGATCAAGATCGAAGATCCAAGTGTCCAAGTAGAAGATCTTCATCCGTTTGAGCTAGAATTCATCATTTCAAGTGAGATTTCGCCGGATCAAGCCGTGATCTCCGCTGTCCAGATCTGAAGTGTTGTGTTTTTGAGGTGTTTGGGTGATTTGGTGAGTGGTAGTTATCTCTCACGCGGATCCAAAGGAGTATAGTGGATTGGTGATATGTTTGAGTGTTAAAGTTAGAGTTTTCATGCATATTTCTTAGATCCAAGTCTAGATCCATTGTTTTTGAAGATGTTTACTTATGCAAGTTAGTTTAACAAGTATTAGAGATAAAACCCATGTTTTAGATTTGATAGATCTATGCTAAAAACCATGATTTCACATATGTTGGACTTTTGCTCATTTATTTACGAAATTGCCATTATGAATGATATTGCTTGATAGATCTTGTTTGAATGCTTGAATGTATGATAGATTTGATTGATCCAAGTTAGCTTGTAGTTGATTTGGAACAAGATGGTTGAAGATGATTCAAAAGCTAAGTGGAAAAGGCTCTTGAATGTTGAAAGCTGCCGATGGCATATGAAGCGGATGTGTAAGCTCATATGGATGGATTCGATGATAATGGACTTTGCCATGATGCGAAGAGGCAAAGTATGAGATCAGGATGGGACTTTGCCAAGATGCGAGGAGGCAAGCCATGATGTTAAGATGAGACATTGCTATGATGCGATAAAGCAAAGTGTGAAGTTGAGATGGAACGGGTCATGATGACGTTCCAAGCACGGGCTGCGACGACGTGCAAAGTTATGTTGATTACTCGGTGATGCGATCCGAGTTGGTGATAATGGTTAGCTTGAGAGGCGCTTGAGCTAGTATGGATGGTCGTCGAGGAGGATGACTTGGAGGCTTAGATCTCATCGTTGTTGAAGGTTCTAGCATGCTCAAAGCAAGGGTACATTGGAACGGGCTGCGACGGCGTTCCAGGCACGGGCTGCGACGACGTGCTAGTACTCTGGGTAGTTGCGAAAATTCCTAGGCACGGGCTGCGACGACGTGCGGAGTTATGGCTAGAACCGGGGTTACCATTAGCCCTTGACGGATGGTCATTCAACTAACGGTGAAATCAAGGCAATGATAACAGTGATAGCCAGAGTCATGGATGTTTGGATGTTTGGTTGTATCATCATTCGGCTTCAAGAGCGGTGTTTTCTGGGTGCTTATCTGATCTTGGTTTAGGCCTTGGGGGTTTGTATTTGGAAAACATTGCCCTTGACTCGAGTGGTTATTGCTTTACCTTATTTGTCTATATTGTTATGCTTGTTTCTCCTTAGTGTGTGTTTGGGGGCTATCACTGTGAGATGAGGTGGAGTGGGATGGTTTGGTTCCTATTCCTTTTATTCCTTATGCTCTTTTGGTATGCTTGATTGTTAATTTACTGCTCACTAAGACTTTGTCTGACTCAAGGTTTTATGTCTCCTCTTATTACCTTGGGCTGTTCATCCATGTTTGGGATGGGCAGACTAGGTAGCAGGTGGCAGGTGCTGTGCTTAGAGTTTTCCGCTGATGATGACGAAGACGAGCAGGAGGCTATGCATATTATTTTTCCTATATGTACTGGGTATTCCGCTGTTGTATCTGATTGAGTGATGTAGTGAGGCTCTGATGTATTGATGATTCATTTGATTGTATAAAACTGCTATGTTGCTTATATGATGATGTTGTGTTCTATGGAGCTTCACTACATTATATTCCTCTATTGTATTTTATCCATGCGCTGTGAGTTACGATAGAGATTCTGCGATTTTATTTTACCCTTGACTATCGTCCATGGCTGCCTAGCACGTCTTTCAGCGCACTATTCCCTTGTTTTGGTGCGGGAGTCATGGGCGGTCGTCACATTTGGTATCGGAGCTTTGGTTAATCGATTTTAGCCAACGCTCGCTGACGTAATTACGTAAGAGAGACGTAATTGTATTTTGATGGATGATTACTATATATAATATAGTAGCTTAGAAGGATTTGAACTCCTTATGCAGTTGTTTCTTAAGGTGTTCTAATCATTCTTTTTACAGATATTAAGGATGAGCAGAAGTGAGAGACAAGCTGCGAGAGATAGCCGTGCTGCTAGGGAAGCTGTTGACTATGCTGCGATGTTCGAAGCAATGATGACTTCGATCATGAGGAGGGCACCAGCTTCAGGATCATCTGTAGATGTTGGAGTTCAAGTCCAGGCTCCAAGGCCAGTGGATTTTGCCAAGCTTTGCAAGGATTATACTTCTCTTGGAGGAAAAGCTTTCTTGGGGACGGAGTCGACTATTGAGGTACAGAGATGGATTGATGCATGTCGAAGGATTTTTGGTGATCTAGGGATTGAGGATGCAACCAAGAGAAAGCTTGCATCGAGGCAGCTTCAAGGGAGAGCTGCGGATTGGTGGAATTCTATCACTATAGATACACCAGAGGAGGAGATAACTTGGGAGCAATTCCAAGTTAGATTTGAAGCCAAGTTCATCTCTACTGCTCAAAGGTCTGTTTTGTTTAAGAGATTTGTTGAGCTCAAGCAAGGTGGGAGGCCTGTTCTGGAGTACATTTCTGAGTTCGAGGCTCTGTCCAAGTATGCCAGATCATATATTGATTCTCCCTACCAGAAGAACGAGAAGTTTGTGACTGGTTTGGATGCTTATCTTGGAAGGCAGTTAGTGGATCATCTGGACGATCCATTTGAGAAGCTGGTGGAGAAAGCTCTGAGGCATGAGAGTTTGTTTCCTAGGGAAAGTTCTGTTGTTGCTGTAACCAGGGAAGGATCTAAACCACAACAGAGTGGCAATAAGAAGAGGAAGTAGCAGCAACAGAAGGGAAAGGATGGCCAGAAGAAGCCAAAGGGTGAAGTGACTTGCTATAATTGCCAGAAGAAGGGCCATCTCTCCAAGGATTGTAGGAATCCAAAGGCGCCGGCGAAATGCCACAACTGTGATAAGCCAGGGCATTTCAGGAAGGATTGTCCAGAGCCGAGGAAGGATAGGCAGGTTGTGCAAGCTTATGCTCTGGAAGCTGTTCCGTCGTCTTCAAGAGCTCCTACTGCTGAGGAGAAGGGGAAGAGTGTGGTGGTCCAAGGTACTCTTTCTATTTGTGGTGTTCCAGTTAGAGTGTTGTTTGATACTGGAGCGTCGCATTCTTTTGTTTGTGATGATTTGGTAGGCCGGTTAGGTTTGAAACCGGACATTGTTGATAGGCCATTGGTTGTGACTAATCCAGTTGGGGGTTCGTCATGTTTGTGTATGATATGCCGTGGTCTAGTTGTGTCGAGTCATGATTGCTCGTTTGTTTGTGATTGCTTTGTTCTGAACTTTGCGGGGTTCGGAATTATTTTGGGTATGGACTGGCTTAGGAAGTATGCGGCAAGGATTGATTGTGAGAGGCTGGAGGTGACAGTCGGGAATGTGGAAGGGCGAAAGGTTGTGATACGATGTAAGCATGAGGAAGGCGTCTTCATGAGCTTCATGTATTCGCTGGTTGTTCCACGGGAAGGACTGTCATCGGTGCCTATTGTGAATGGATTTGAGGATGTCTTTGACGAAGTCAAAGGGTTGCCGCCGCATAGGGAGATCGAGTTTCGTATCGATCTAGTTGAGGGAGCCAGACCTGTTGTGATGCCTCTTAGGCGGATGGCACCGAGGGAGCAGCAAGAGCTGAAGGTGCAAGTTGATGACCTTTTACGGAAAGTATTCATTCGGAGAAGTGTGTCCGAATGGGGTGCGCCCGTTGTGTTCGCAACCAAAGCGGATGGATCGTTGAGGTTGTGTGTGGATTATCGTGAGCTGAATAAGGTGACTAGAAAGAACAAGTATCCATTGCCGAGAATAGATGACTTGTTTGATCAGCTTCACGAGGCTAAGGTGTTTTCTCAGATGGATTTAGCAACGGGATTTCACCAGTTGAGAGTGGCGAGGGATAGTGTGCCGAAGACTGCTTTCAGGACACCATCCGGGTTTTATGAGTGGCTGGTGATGCCGTTTGGATTGACTAACGCACCAGCATATTTTGTGGATCTTATGAATAGAGTATTCAGAGATCAGTTGAACAAGTTCGTGCTTGTGTTCGTGGATGATATTTTGGTTTATTCCAGAACTGAGGAAGAGCACAAGACGCACTTAAGGATTGTTTTGGAAATACTACGGAAACATCAGCTGAAGGCTTAGTTTTCGAAGTGTCACTTCTGGAAGAGGGAAGTGAGGTTCTTAGGCCATGTTATCTCTGGAAGTGGAATAGCGGTTGATCCCGCTAAGGTGGCAGCAATCCAGGATTGGGTTAGACCTAAGAATGCATCTGATGTGAGAAGTTTTCTTGGATTAGCTGGATATTATCGTCGGTTTATCAAAGACTTTTCCAAGATAGCTGCCCCATTGACAGGATTGACGAAGAAGAACCAAGTGTTCAGATGGGATGATAAGTGTGAGCAAGCTTTCGTAATCCTGAAAGAGCGACTGACGAGTGCCCCTGTTTTGACTATTCCAAGTGGGAATGAGGAGATGGTGGTTTACACCGATGCATGTGGCACTGGATTGGGAGCAGTGCTAATGCAGAAGGATAAAGTTGTTGCATATGCTAGTCGACAACTGAAGCCACATGAAAGGAATTATCCGACTCATGATTTGGAGTTAGCGGCGATTGTGTTTGCTTTGAAGATGTGGAGACACTACCTATTGGGGGTTAGATTTGAGTTGTTTACAGATCATAAGTCATTGAAGTATCTGTTCTCCCAAAAGGATTTGAATCTTCGACAGCAAAGGTGGTTAGAGTTTCTAGCATCTTATGATTTTGGTATAGCCTATACTCCAGGAAAAGGTAATGCAGTGGCTGATGCGTTAAGTCGAAGACATGCAGGATTGGGAGCCATGTTTTCAGAATGGAAGAGTCTTGAGTATTTGGCTGGATTTGATTTCAGGCCTAGATGCGAATTGGAACCTGAGATGTTGGCAAACTTATCGATAAGGCCTACACTTGTGGAAAGAATTGGTGAGAGCCAAAGGCGAGATGATAAGCTTGTCAAGATTATCCGTGATTTGGAATCTGGATTGGATCCAGAGAAGGATAAAGGATTCGAGGTCGATCGAGAGGGTTGGCTTCGAAAGCAAGGACGATTGGTTGTTCCCGATATAGATGGATTGAGAGATGAAGTTCTGAGGGAAAGTCATCACTCGAGGTTGACAATTCATCCAGGTGGAAATAAGATGTATCAGGATATGAAGAGAGCTTACTACTGGGAAGGAATGAAGAAGGATGTTGGAAATTTTATTTCCAAGTGTATGAATTGCCAGTTGGTGAAAGCTGAGCAGAAGAAGCCCAGTGGATTACTTCAGCCATTAGAAGTTCCTACGTGGAAGTGGGAGCAAGTGTCGATGGATTTTATTGATGGTCTACCTAGAACCAGGACAGGGAATGAAGGGATTTGGGTCATTGTAGATCGTTTGACCAAGAGTGCAAGGTTCATTCCTGTTCGATCGACTAGGACTGCATCGAAGTTGGCTGAGTTGTATGTGAAGTGGATTGTTCGATTCCATGGTGTTCCGAAAAGTATAGTAAGCGATCGAGATCCATTGTTCACTAGTAGATTTTGGAAGAGCTTCCAGGAAGTTTTAGGAACAGAGTTGTGCTTGAGTACAGCTTATCACCCTCAAACAGATGGTCAGACTGAGAGAGTCAACCGGGTTTTGGAAGATCTTCTTAGAGCTTGTGTTTTGGACTTCGGAGGATCATGGGAAGATCATCTTCATTTGGTGTAATTTGCTTATAATAACAGTTATCAGTCGAGTATTGGTATGGCACCATATGAAGCGTTATATGGAAGACCGTGTAACTCTCCGACATGTTGGTTGGAAGCTGGAGAAAAGCTGATACTTGGGCCAGAGATGATTCGACAGACTACGGATTGTATAGAGATCATTCGGCAAAGAATGAAGGCAGCCCAAGATCGTCAGAAAAGTTATGCAGATAATCGTCGAAAGGATTTGGAGTTCGACGTAGGTGATATGGTTTTTGTGAAGATTTCTCCATTGAAGAATGTTATTAGATTCGGGACTAAAGGAAAGTTGACTCCGAGATTTGTTGGACCATTCCCGATTATCGAGCGAATTGGAAAGCTCGCTTATAGACTGGAGTTACCGGAAAAGATGGCGGGTGTGCACAATGTTTTTCATGTATCTTATCTACGGAAGTATGTGCATGACCCAAGTACGGTGGTTTTTGCTGATAGCTGTGAAGACTTGGAGGTTGATCCAGTTGTTTCGAGACCTCGTAAGCCGCTTCGTATTGTTGAAACCGATACGAAACAGCTTAGGAGGAAGACGATTATGTTGCTCAAGGTACAATGGAGTGACGATGTTAACGACTGTACGTGGGAGGAGGAAGAGAGGATGAAGGCGGCTCATCCCGGACTCTTCAAGGTATGGCCCTAAAGTGTCGTGACATCTCATGAATTTGTAACTTGTTCTAAGTCTTAGAATTCTGCATGCTAGGCTAGAATTGGTTGTATGGTTTGTTGATTGCTTTGGATGGTAGGCATGCGGAATATCTTTGATTGCTGTTGTTTGCTTGGAATTTCGGGGGCGAAATTCCTAAGGGGGAGAGAATGTAACGACCCGTATTTTACGTGTCGATAAATCGTAGAATTAGCAGGTCGATAGTGTTGTTTGTGTTGCCTCTAGCTTGAGTTGTTTAGGAGTTCAAGTGATGAGTCGTGACCGACTCATAGAGGGCCGACTCATTGGAGTTGCCGACTCATGGTGATTAGGGACCTAGTAGTTTTGACCGACTCATAAGTTAGGTCGGGTACGAGATACGACTTATAGAGGCAGCGACTCATAGGGTTTTCCGGGTTGAGGATGAGTCGTGTACGAGTTACGACTCATAGGATGGAAGGCTTATAAGGTTTAGACCGACCTAAGGTAGATAGGTCGGTAGAGCGACCTAAGGTGGACAGGTTGGGTCGAGCGACCTATAGGAGTAGCGGCTCAGGCGTGTTGGACCGACCTAAGGGTATGGCCGAGTTAAGGGGTTGACCGACTTAGTGGTGGTCGACTTAGTGGAGATGCCGAGTTAGCATAGTGAACGACTTAGAGTTAGGTCGTTCAACGACCTAAGGGTTAGGGTTAGGTCGTTAGGGGATAGGTCGGCAAGCACGATGAGTCGTTGGGAGGCTTAGGTCGTTGAGTCGGTCTGGTTTGTTAGGTCGTAAGGTAATTTTTAGCTCGGTGGATTTAGGTCGGTCGAGGGATAAGGTCGTATGTGACCTAGGTTGGTTCTGTGCTAAGTGTTAGGTCGTTATACGACCTAAGGATAGCCTGGTGTATTGTTAGGTCGGCCTTGCCGAGTTAGAGGTAGGTCGTTAGGTCGGCCATAAGGCTAGGGCTTAGGTCGGCGAGTACCCAGTTTGACTAAAAGTAGTTGAGTCGGCATGTGTTAGGTCGGCATGTTGGTTAAGTCGTTGTACGACTTAGGACTTGGGGAGAACGCAGCCTGTGTTTTAGGTCGTGTCAGGGTTAAGTCGTAAGGTCGGCCTGGGTTGTAAGTTGTGTTGGTTTGGTGCTGTTAGGTCGTATGCTTTGTTAGGTCGGCAGCGACCTAAGTTAGGTCGTAAGTTATAGGTCGGGGACGACCTAAGGGGCGACGACCTAAGGGTTGTTCAGCCTATAAATAGAGGTGTTCGGCTCACTTTTTGGCACCGGTTTTTGAAGCGACGAAGTGCTGCCATTTTGAAGACTCGACTACAGTATTTTCTTCACTTCTTTCTCTACTTCTATCAAGTGCTAACATCCATTGAAGATCGAAGATCAAGATCGAAGATCCAAGTGTCCAAGTTGAAGATCTTCATCCGTTTGAGCTAGAATTCATCATTTCAAGTGAGATTTCGCCGGATCAAGCCGTGATCTCCGCTGTCCAGATCTGAAGTGTTGTGTTTTTGAGGTGTTTGGGTGATTTGGTGAGTGGTAGTTATCTCTCACGCGGATCCAAAGGAGTATAGTGGATTGGTGATATGTTTGAGTGTTAAAGTTAGAGTTTTCATGCATATTTCTTAGATCCAAGTCTAGATCCATTGTTTTTGAAGATGTTTACTTATGCAAGTTAGTTTAACAAGTATTAGAGATAAAACCCATGTTTTAGATTTGATAGATCTATGCTAAAAACCATGATTTCACATATGTTGGACTTTTGCTCATTTATTTACGAAATTGCCATTATGAATGATATTGCTTGATAGATCTTGTTTGAATGCTTGAATGTATGATAGATTTGATTGATCCAAGTTAGCTTGTAGTTGATTTGGAACAAGATGGTTGAAGATGATTCAAAAGCTAAGTGGAAATGGCTCTTGAATGTTGAAAGCTGCCGATGGCATATGAAGCGGATGTGTAAGCTCATATGGATGGATTCGATGATAATGGACTTTGCCATGATGCGAAGAGGCGAAGTATGAGATCAGGATGGGACTTTGCCAAGATGCGAGGAGGCAAGCCATGATGTTAAGATGAGACTTTGCTATGATGCGATAAAGCAAAGTGTGAAGTTGAGATGGAACGGGTCATGATGACGTTCCAAGCACGGGCTGCGACGACGTGCAAAGTTATGTTGATTACTCGGTGATGCGATCCGAGTTGGTGATAATGGTTAGCTTGAGAGGCGCTTGAGCTAGTATGGATGGTCGTCGAGGAGGATGACTTGGAGGCTTAGATCTCATCGTTGTTGAAGGTTCTAGCATGCTCAAAGCAAGGGTACATTGGAACGGGCTGCGACGGCGTTCCAGGCACGGGCTGCGACGACGTGCTAGTACTCTGGGTAGTTGCGAAAATTCCTAGGCACGGGCTGCGACGACGTGCGGAGTTATGGCTAGAACCGGGGTTACCATTAGCCCTTGACGGATGGTCATTCAACTAACGGTGAAATCAAGGCAATGATAACAGTGATAGCCAGAGTCATGGATGTTTGGATGTTTTGTTGTATCATCATTCGGCTTCAAGAGCGGTGTTTTCTGGGTGCTTATCTGATCTTGGTTTAGGCCTTGGGGGTTTGTATTTGGAAAACATTGCCCTTGACTCGAGTGGTTATTGCTTTACCTTATTTGTCTATATTGTTATGCTTGTTTCTCCTTAGTGTGTGTCTGGGGGCTATCACTGTGAGATGAGGTGGAGTGGGATGGTTTGGTTCCTATTCCTTTTATTCCTTATGCTCTTTTGGTATGCTTGATTGTTAATTTACTGCTCACTAAGACTTTGTCTGACTCAAGGTTTTATGTCTCCTCTTATTACCTTGGGCTGTTCATCCATGTTTGGGATGGGCAGACTAGGTAGCAGGTGGCAGGTGCTGTGCTTAGAGTTTTCCGCTGATGATGACGAAGACGAGCAGGAGGCTATGCATATTATTTTTCCTATATGTACTGGGTATTCCGCTGTTGTATCTGATTGAGTGATGTAGTGAGGCTCTGATGTATTGATGATTCATTTGATTGTATAAAACTGCTATGTTGCTTATATGATGATGTTGTGTTCTATGGAGCTTCACTACATTATATTCCTCTATTGTATTTTATCCATGCGCTGTGAGTTACGATAGAGATTCTGCGATTTTATTTTACCCTTGACTATCGTCCATGGCTGCCTAGCACGTCTTTCAGCGCACTATTCCCTTGTTTTGGTGCGGGAGTCATGGGCGGTCGTCACAAGGTCGGTATTAGGCTTAGCCGTGTGGCATGTTAAGGCGTTAGGTTGATGAGTCGTGTCTCGAGTGACCCTGGGGTTGTTAGGTCGTTGAAGGGTTAGATCGGCAGTGATTTTAGGTCGTGGGTCGTAGGGATCTGATGAGTCGTGGACGACTCATGGCCGACCTAAGGGGCGACGACTCATGGGAATTTCAGCCTATAAATAGAGGGGTTTGGCTCACTTTTTGGCACCGGGTTTTGAAGCGACGAAGTGCTGCCATTTTGAAGACTCGTCTACAACATTTCTTCATCTTCTTTTCTCCATTTCAATCTAGTTCTAACATCCATCCAAGATCGAAGATCAAGATTGAAGATCCAAGAGCCAAAGTTGAAGATCTTCATCCGTTTGAGCTAGATTTCATCGATTGAAGCGAGATATTGCCGGATCAAGCCTTGATCTCCGCTGTCCAGATCTGAAGTGTTTAGTTTTCATTGTGTTTGGGGTGATTTGGTGAGTGGTAGTTATCTCTCACGCGGATCCAAAGGAGTATATTGGATTGGTGGCTTGTTTGAGTGTTAAAGTTAGAGATTTCATGCATTTTTCTTAGATCCGAGTCTAGATCCATTGTTTCCAAAGATGTTTACTTATGCAAGTTTATTTAACAAGTATTAGAGACAAAACCCATGTTTTATATTTGATAGATCTATGCTAAAAACCATGATTTCACATATGTTGGACTTTTGCTCATTTATTTACGAAATTGCCATTATAGTTGATATTGCTTGATAGATCTTGTTTGAATGCTTGATTGGTTGTATTAATGATTGATTGTGTGAATGTATGATAGATTTGATTGCTCCAAGTTAGCTTGTAGTTGATTTGGAATAAGATGGTTGAAGATGATTCAAAAGCTAAGTGGAAAGGCTCTTGAATGGTGAAAGCTGCCTATAGCATATGAAGTGGATGTGAAAGCTCATATGGATGGATTCGAGGATGTGGGATCTTGCTATGATGCGAGAAGGCAAAGCATGATATTGAGATGGGACTTTGCTATGATGTGATGAGGCAAGACATATGTTGAGATGGGACGGGTCATGATGACGTTCCAAGCACGTGCTGTGACGACGTGCAAAGTTATGTTGATAACTCGGTGATGCGATCCGGGTTGGTGATAATGGTTAGCTTGAGAGGCGCTTGAGCTAGTATGGAAGTAGTCGTCGAGGAGGATGACTAGGAGGCTGAGATCTTATCGTTGTTGAATGTTCTAGCATGCTCAAAGCAAGAGTACGTTGGAACGGGCTGCGACGACGTTCCAGGCACGGGCTGCGACGACGTGCTAGTACTCTGGGTAGTTGCGAAAATTCCTAGGCACGGGCTGCGACGACGTGCGGAGTTATGGCTAGAACCGGGGTTACCATTAGCCCTTGACAGGTGGTCATTCAACTAACGGTGGAATCATGGCAATGATAACAGTGATAGCCAGATTCATGGATGTTTGGTTGTATTATCATTCGGCTTCAAGAGCGGTGTTTTCTGGGTGCCACGAGGATCCCGTTTTTACAGAAAAAATCCACGTGACGAAAAAACGAAGGGTAAAAAACTTCCATGACCCGATTGAGGTTCGGATAGGCTTTTTTGGGTATGAAAGTAACCAGTGACTGCTGAAAGCTGTCATAGCTGTAGAACTCACAGATAAATTCTTTTTGACTGGTTATGGCTCCCGTAACTCTAAAGGAGCCAAGAGTTATGGCCCTCCGAAGAATCGATATCCACAGGGTGCAACATCTACGGTGCAAGGTGCAACATCCGTCCAAAATGACGAAACAGTGCCGTACGACCTTTAGAAATGAGTGCATGGATTTGAAACATTGCAGTACCATGGTGCACCACTCTCCAGCGATGGTAAATCATAGACCAGCCACGGGGATCCCGTTTTACATAAAAAATCCACGCGACGAAAAAACGAAGGGTAAAAAACTTCCTTGACCCGATTGAGGTTCGGATAGGATTTTTTGGGTATGAAACAAACCAGTAACGGCTAAAAGCTGTCATTGCTGTAGAACTCACAGATACCTTCGTTTTGACTGGTTATGGCTCTCGTAACTCTAAAGGAGCCAAGAGTTATGGCCCTCCGAATAATCGATATCCACAGGGTGCAACATCTACGGTGCAAGGTGCAACATCCATCCAAAATGACGAAACAGTGCCGTACGACCTTTACAAATGAGTGCATGGATTTGAAACATTGCAGTCCCATGGTGCACCACTCTCCAGCGATGGTAATCATAGACCAGCCACGGGGATCCCGTTTTACAGAAAAAATCCACGTGACGAAAAAACGAAGGGTAAAAAACTTCCATGACCCGATTGAGGTTCGGATAGGCTTTTTTGGGTATGAAATAACCAGTGACTGCTGAAAGCCGTCATAGCAGTAGAACTCAAAGATACCTTCGTTTTGACTGGTTATGGCTCCCGTAACTCTATAGGAGCCAAGAGTTATGGCCCTCCAAAGAATCGATATCCACAGGGTGCAACATCTACGGTGCAAGGTGCAACATCCGTCCAAAATGACGAAACAGTGCCGTACGACCTTTAGAAATGAGTGCATGGATTTGTAACATTGCAGTCCCATGGTGCACCACTCTCCTGCGATGGTAAATCATAGACCAGCCACGGGGATCCCGTTTTACAGAAAAAATCCACGTGACGAAAAAACGAAGGGTAAAAAACTTCCTTGACCCGATTGAGGTTTGAATACGATTTTTTGGGTATGGAACTAACCAGTGACGGCTGAAAGCGGTCATAGCTGTAGAACTCACAGATACCTTCTTTTTGACTGGTTATGGATCCCGTAACTCTAAAGGAGCCAAGAGTTATGGCCCTCCGAAGAATCGATATCCACATGGTGCAACATCTACGGTGCAAGGTGCAACATCCGTCCAAAATGACGAAAAAGTGCCGTACGACCTTTAGAAATGAGTGCATGGATTTGAAACATTGCAGTACCATGGTGCACCACTCTCCAGCGATGGTAAATCATAGACCAGCCACGGGGATCCCGTTTTACAGAAAAAATCCACGCGACGAAAAAACGAAGGGTAAAAAACTTCCTTGACCCGATTGAGGTTCGGATAGGATTTTTTGGGTATGAAACAAACCAGTAACGGCTAAAAGCTGTCATTGCTGTAGAACTCACAGATACCTTTGTTTTGACTGGTTATGGCTCCCGTAACTCTAAAGGAGCCAAGAGTTATGGCCCTCCGAAGAATCGATATCCACAGGGTGCAACATCTACTGTGCAAGGTGCAACATCCGTCCAAAATGACGAAACAGTGCCGTACGACCTTTACAAATGAGTGCATGGATTTGAAACATTGCAGTCCCATGGTGCACCACTCTCCAGCGATGGTAAATCATAGACCAGCCACGGGGATCCCGTTTTACAGAAAAAATCCACGTGACGAAAAAACGAAGGGTAAAAAACTTCCATGACCCGATTGAGGTTCGGATAGGCTTTTTTGGGTATGAAATAACCAGTTACTGCTGAAAGCTGTCATAGCAGTAGAACTCAAAGATACCTTCGTTTTGACTGGTTATGGCTCCCGTAACTCTATAGGAGCCAAGAGTTATGGCCCTCCGAAGAATCGATATCCACAGGGTGCAACATCTACGGTGCAAGGTGCAACATCCGTCCAAAATGACGAAACAGTGCCGTACGACCTTTAGAAATGAGTGCATGGATTTGTAACATTGCAGTCCCATGGTGCACCACTCTCCTGCGATGGTAAATCATAGACCAGCCACGGGGATCCCGTTTTACAGAAAAAATCCACGTGACGAAAAAACGAAGGGTAAAAAACTTCCTTGACCCGATTGAGGTTTGAATACGATTTTTTGGGTATGGAACTAACCAGTGACGGCTGAAAGCGGTCATAGCTGTAGAACTCACAGATACCATCTTTTTTGACTGGTTATGGATCCCGTAACTCTAAACGAGCCAAGAGTTATGGCCCTCCGAATAATCGATATCCATAGGGTGCAACATCTACGGTGCATGGTGCAACATCCGTCCAAAATGACGAAACCGTGCCGTACGACCTTTAGAAATGGATGCATGGATTTGAAACGGTGCAGTACCATGGTGCACCACTCTCCAGCGATGGTAAATCATTGACCAGCCATGGGTATCCCGTTTTACAGAAAAAATCCACGTGACGAAAAAACGAAGGGTAAAAAACTTCCTTGACCCGATTGAGGTTTGGACAGGATTTTTTGGGTATGGAACTAACCAGTGACCGCTGAAAGCTGTCATGGCTGTAGAACTCATAGATACCTTCGTTTTGACTGGTTATGGCTCCCGTAACTCTAAAGGAGCCAAGAGTTATGGCCCTCCGAAGAATCGATATCCACAGGGTGCAACATCTAAGGTGCAAGGTGCAACATCCATCCAAAATGACGAAACAGCGCCGTACGACCTTTAGAAATGAGTGCATGGATTTGAAACATTGCAGTCCCATGGTGCACCACTCTCTAGCGATGGTAAATCATAGACCAGCCACGGGGATCCCGTTTTACAGAAAAAATCCACGTGACGAAAAAACGAAGGGTAAAAAACTTCCATGACCCGATTGAGGTTCGGATAGGCTTTTTTGGGTATGAAAGTAACCAGTGACTGCTGAAAGCTGTCATAGCTGTAGAACTCACAGGTACCTTCGTTTTGACTGGTTATTGCTCCCGTAACTCTAAAGGAGCCAAGAGTTATGGCCCTCCGAAGAATCGATATCCACGGGGTGCAACATCTACGGTGAAAGGTGCAACATCCGTCCAAAATGACGAAACAGTGCCGTACGACCTTTAGAAATGAGTGCATGGATTTGAAACATTGCAGTCCCATGGTGCACCACTCTCCAGCGATGGTAAATCATAGACCAGCCACGGGGATACCGTTTTAGAGAAAAAATCCACGTGACGAAAAAACGAAGGGTAAAAAACTTCCTTGACCCGATTGAGGTTCGGATAGGATTTTTTGGGTATGAAACTAACCAGTGACGGCTGAAAGCGGTCATAGCTATAGAACTCATAGATACCTTCGTTTTGACTAGTTATGGCTCCCGTAACTCTAAACGAGCCAAGAGTTATGGCCCTCCGAATAATCGATATCCATAGGGTGCAACATCTACGGTGCAAGGTGCAACATCCATCCAAAATGACGAAACCTTGCCGTACGACCTTTAGAAATGGGTGCATTGATTTGAAACGGTGCAGTACCATGGTGCACCACTCTCCAGCGATGGTAAATCATTGACCAGCCACGGGGATCCCGTTTTACAAAAAAAATCCACGTGACGAAAAAACGAAGGGTAAAAAACTTTCATGACCCGATTGAGGTTCAGATAGGATTTTTTGGATATGAAACTAACCAGTGACGGCTGAAAGATGTCATAGCTGTAGAACTCACAAATACCTTCGTTTTGACTGGTTATGGCTCCTGTAACTCTAAAGGAGCCAAGAGTTATGACCCTCCGAAGAATTGATATCCACAGGGTGCAACATCTACGGTGCAAGGTGCAACATCCGTCCAAAATGACGAAACAGTGCCGTACGACCTTTAGAAACGAGTGCATGAATTTGAAACATTGCAGTCCCATGGTGCACCACTCTCCAGCGATGGTAAATCATAGACCAGCCACGGGGATCCCGTTTTACAGAAAAAATCCACGTGATGAAAAAACGAAGGGTAAAAAACTTGCTTGACCCGATCGAGGTTCGGAAAGGATTTTTTGGGTACGAAACTAACCAGTGACGGCTGAAAGATGTCATTGCTGTAGAACTCACAGATACCTTCGTTTTGACTAGTTAAGGTCCCGTAACTCTAAACGAGCCAAGAGTTATGGCCCTCCGAATAATCGATATCCATAGGGTGCAACATCTACGGTGCAAGGTGCAACATCCGTCCAAAATGACGAAACCGTGCCGTACGACCTTTAGAAGTGGATGCATGGATTTGAAATGGTGCAGTACCATGGTGCACCACTCTCCAGCGATGGTAAATCATTGACCAGCCACTGGGATCCCGTTTTACAGAAAAAATCCACGTGACGAAAAAACGAAGGGTAAAAAACTTCCTTGACTCGATTGAGGTTCGGACAGGATTTTTTGGGTATGGAACTAACCAGTGACGGCTGAAAGCTGTCATGGCTGTAGAACTCACAGATACCTTCGTTTTGACTGGTTATCGCTCCCGTAACTCTAAACGAGCCAAGCGTTATGGCCCTCCGAATAATCGATATCCATAGGGTGCAACATCTACGGTGCAAGGTGCAACATCCGTCCAAAATGACGAAACCGTGCCGTACGACCTTTAGAAATGGATGCATGGATTTGAAACGGTGCAGTACCATCGTGCACCACTCTCCAGCGATGGTAAATCATTGACCAGCCACGGGGATCCCGTTTTTACAGAAAAAATCCACGTGACGAAAAAACGAAGGGTAAAAAACTTCCATGACCCGATTGAGGTTCGGATAGGCTTTTTTAACTAGTGACTGCTGAAAGCTATCATAGCTGTAGAACTCACAGATACCTTCGTTTTGACTGGTTATGGCTCCCGTAACTCTAAAGGAGCCAAGAGTTATGGCCCTCCGAAGAATCGATATCCACAGGGTGCAACATCTAAGGTGCAAGGTGCAACATCCGTCCAAAACGACGAAACAGTGCCGTACGACCTTTAGAAATGCGTGCATGGATTTGAAACATTGCAGTCCCATGGTGCACCACTCTCCAGCGATGGTAAATCATTGACCAGCCACGGGTATCCCGTTTTACAGAAAAAATCCACGTGACGAAAAAACGAACGGTAAAAAACTTCCTTGACCCGATTGAGGTTCGGACAGGATTTTTTGGGTATGGAACTAACCAGTGACGGCTGAAAGCTGTCATGGCTGTAGAACTCATAGATACCTTCGTTTTGACTGGTTATGGCTCCCGTAACTCTAAAGGAGCCAAGAGTCATGGCCCTCCGAAGAATCGATATCCACAGGGTGCAACATCTACGGTGCAAGGTGCAACATCCATCCAAAATGACGAAACAGTGCCGTACAACCATTAGAAATGAGTGCATGGATTTGAAACATTGCAGTCCCATGGTGCACCACTCTCCAGCGATGGTAAATCATAGACCAGCCGCGGGGATCCCGTTTTACAGAAAAAATCTACGTGACGAAAAAACGAAGGGTAAAAAACTTCCATGACCCGATTGAGGTTCGGATAGGCTTTTTTGGGTATGAAAGTAACCAGTGACTGCTGAAAGCTGTCATAGCTGTAGAACTCACAGATACCTTCGTTTTGACTGGTTATTGCTCCCGTAACTCTAAAGGAGCCAAGAGTTATGGCCCTCCGAAGAATCGATACCCATAGGGTGCAACATCTACGGTGCAGGGTGCAACATCCGTCCAAAATGACGAAACAGTGCCGTACGGCCTTAGAAATGAGTGCATGGATTTGAAACATTGCAGTCCCATGGTGCACCACTCTCCGGCGATGGTAAATCATAGACCAGCCACGGGGATCCCGTTTTACAGAAAAATCCACATGACGAAAAAACGAAGGGTAAAAAACTTCCTTGACCCGATTGAGGTTCGGATAGGATTTTTTGTGTATGAAACTAACATCTGACGGCTGAAAGCGGTCATAGCTATAGTACTCACAGATACCTTCGTTTTGACTGGTTATGGCTCCCGTAACTCTAAACGAGCCAAGAGTTATGGCCCTCCGAATAATCGATATCCATAGGGTGCAACATCTACGGTGCAAGGTGCAACATCCGTCCAAAATGACGAAACCGTGTCGTACGACCTTTAGAAATGGGTGCATGGATTTGAAACGGTGCAGCACCATGGTGCACCACTCTCCAGTGATGGTAAATCATTGACCAGCCACGGGGATCCCGTTTTACAGAAAAAATCCACGTGACGAAAAAACGAAGGGTAAAAAACTTCCATGACCCGATTGAGGTTCGGATAGGCTTTTTTGGGTATGAAATTAACCAGTGACTACTGAAAGCTGTCATGGCTGTAGAACTCACAGATACCTTCGTTTTGACTGGTTATGGCTCCCGTAACTCTAAAGGAGCCAAGAGTTATGGCCCTCAGAAGAATCGATATCCACAGGGTGCAACATCTACGGTGTAAGGTGCAACATCCGTCCAAAATGACGAAACAGTGCCGTACGACCTTTAGAAATGAGTGCATGGATTTGAAATATTGCAATCCCATGGTGCACCACTCTCCAGCGATGGTAAATCATAGACCAGCCATGGGGATCCCGTTTTACAGAAAAAATCCACGTGACAAAAAAACGAAGGGTAAAAAACTTCCTTGACCCGATTGAGGTTCGGAAAGGATTTTTTGGGTATGAAACTAACCATTGACGGCTGAAAGCGGTCATTGCTGTAGAACTCACAGATACCTTCGTTTTGACTGGTTATGGCTCCCGTAAATCTAAAAGAGCCAAGAGTTATGGCCCTCCGAAGAATCGATATCCATAGGGTGCAACATCTACGGTGCAAGGTGCAACACCCGTCCAAAATGACAAAACCGTGCCGTACGACCTTTAGAAATGGATGCATGGATTTGAAACGGTGCAGTACCATGGTGAACCACTCTCCAGCGATGGTAAATCATTGACCAGCCATGGGGATCCCGTTTTACAGAAAAAATCCACGTGGCGAAAAAACGAAGGGTAAAAAACTTCCATGACCCGATTGAGGTTCGGATAGGCTTTTTTGGGTACGAAATTAACCAGTGACTACTGAAAGCTGTCATGGCTGTAGAACTCACAGATACCTTCGTTTTGACTGGTTATGGCTCCCGTAACTCTAAAGGAGCCAAGAGTTATGGCCCTCCGAAGAATCGATATCCATAGGCTGCAATATCTACGGTGCAAGGTGCAACATCCGTCCAAAATGACGAAACCGTGCCGTACGACCTTTAGAAATGGATGCATGGATTTGAAACAGTGCAGTACCATGGTGCACCACTCTCCAGCGATGGTAAATCATTGACCAGCCACGGGGATCCCGTTTTTACAGAAAAAATCCACGTGACGAAAAAACGAAGGGTAAAAAACTTCCATGACCCGATTGAGGTTCGGATAGGCTTTTTTGGGTACGAAATTAACCAGTGACTACTGAAAGCTGTCATAGCTGTAGAACTCACAGATACCTTCGTTTTGACTGGTTATGGCTCCCGTAACTCTAAAGGAGCCAAGAGTTATGACCCTCCGAAGAATCGATATCCATAGGGTGCAACATCTACGGTGCAAGGTGCAACATCCGCCCAAAATGACGAAACAGTGCCGTACGACCTTTAGAAATGAGTGCATGGATTTGAAACATTACAGTCCCATGGTGCACCACTCTCCAGCGATGGTAAATCATAGACCAGCCACGGGGATCCCGTTTTACAAAAAAAATCCACGTGACGAAAAAACGAAGGGTAAATAACTTCCTTGACCCGATTGAGGTTCGGAAAGGATTTTTTGGGTATGAAACTAACCAGTGACGGCTGAAAGCTATCATTGCTGTAGAACTCACAGATACCTTCGTTTTGACTGGTTATGGCTCCCGTAACTCTAAACGAGCCAAGAGTTATGGCCCTCCGAATAATCGATATCCATAGGGTGCAACATCTACGGTGCAAGGTGCAACATCCGTCCAAAATGACGAAACCGTGCCTTACAACCTTTAGAAATGGATGCACGGATTTGAAACGGTGCAGTACCATGGTGCACCACTCTCCAGCGATGGTAAATCATTGACCAGCCACGGGGATCCCGTTTTACAAAAAAAATCCACGTGACGAAAAAACGAAGGGTGAAAAACTTCCTTGACCCGATTGACGTTCGGATAGGATTTTTTGGGTATGGAACTAACCAGTGACGGCTGAAAGCCGTCATGGCTGTAGAACTCACAGATACCTTCGTTTTGACTGGTTATGGCTCCCGTAACTCTAAACGAGCCAAGAGTTATGGCCCTCCGAATAATCGATATCCATAGGGTGCAACATCTACGGTGCAAGGTGCAACATCCGTCCAAAATGACGAAACCGTGCCGTACAACCTTTAGAAATGGATGCATGGATTTGAAACGGTGCAGTACCATGGTGCACCAC
Source organism: Allium cepa (assembly GCA_030765085.1). Classification (NCBI taxonomy): domain Eukaryota; kingdom Viridiplantae; phylum Streptophyta; class Magnoliopsida; order Asparagales; family Amaryllidaceae; genus Allium; species Allium cepa. Next base: position 24,768,885 of record CM060943.1, on the reverse strand, counting down.
TCCCCAGCGATGGTAAATCATTGACCAGCCACGGGGATCCCGTTTTTACAGAAAAAATCCACGCGACGAAAAAACGAAGGGTAAAAAACTTCCATGACCCGATTGAGGTTCGGATAGGCTTTTTTGGGTATGAAAGTAACCAGTGACTGCTGAAAGCTGTCATAGCTGTAGAACTCACAGATAAATTCGTTTTGACTGGTTATGGCTCCCGTAACTCTAAAGGAGCCAATTGTTATGGCCCTCCGAAGAATCGATATCCACAGGGTGCAACATCTACGGTGCAAGGTGCAACATCCGTCCAAAATGACGAAACGGTGCCGTACGACCTTTACAAATGAGTGCATGGATTTGAAACATTGCAGTCCCATGGTGCACCACTCTCCAGCGATGGTAAATCATAGAGCAGCCACGGGGATCCCGTTTTACAGAAAAAATCCACGTGACGAAAAAACGAAGGGTAAAAAACTTCCATGACCCGATTGAGGTTCGGATAGACTTTTTTGGGTATGAAAGTAACCAGTGACTGCTGAAAGCTGTCATAGCAGTAGAACTCACAGATACCTTCGTTTTGACTAGTTATGGCTCCCGTAACTCTAAAGGAGCCAAGAGTTATGGCCCTCCGAAGAATCGATATCCACAGGGTGCAACATCTACGGTGCAAGGTGCAACATCCGTCCAAAATGACGAAACAGTGCCGTACGACCTTTAGAAATGAGTGCATGGATTTGAAACATTGCAGTCCCATGGTGCACCACTCTCCTGCGATGGTAAATCATAGACCAACCACGGGGATCCCGTTTTACAGAAAAAATCCACGTGACGAAAAAACGAAGGGTAAAAAACTTCCTTGACCCGATTGAGGTTTGAATACGATTTTTTGGGTATGGAACTAACCAGTGACGGCTGAAAGCGGTCATAGCTGTAGAACTCACAGATACCTTCTTTTTGACTGGTTATGGATCCCGTAACTCTAAACGAGCCAAGAGTTATGGCCCTCCGAATAATCGATATCCATAGGGTGCAACATCTACGGTGCATGGTGCAACATCCGTCCAAAATGACGAAACCGTGCCGTACGACCTTTAGAAATGGATGCATGGATTTGAAATGGTGCAGTACCATGGTGCACCACTCTCCAGCGATGGTAAATCATTGACCAGCCACGGGTATCCCGTTTTACAGAAAAAATCCACGTGACGAAAAAACGAAGGGTAAAAAACTTCCTTGACCCGATTGAGGTTTGGACAGGGTTTTTTGGGTATGGTACTAACCAGTGATGGCTGAAAGCTGTCATGGCTGTAGAACTCATAGATACCTTCGTTTTGACTTGTTATGGCTCCCGTAACTCTAAACGAGCCAAGAGTTATGGCCCTCCGAATAATCGATATCCATAGGCTGCAATATCTACGGTGCAAGGTGCAACATCCGTCCAAAATGACGAAACAGTGCCGTACGACCTTAAGAAATGAGTGCATGGATTTGAAACATTGCAGTACCATGGTGCACCACTCTCCAGCGATGGTAAATCATAGACCAGCCATGGGGATCCTGTTTTACAGAAAAAATCCACGTGACGAAAAAACGAAGGGTAAAAAACTTCCTTGACCCGATTGAGGTTCGGATAGGATTTTTTGGGTATGAAACTAACCAGTAACGGCTAAAAGCTGTCATTGCTGTAGAACTCACAGATACCTTCGTTTTGACTGGTTATGGCTCCCGTAACTCTAAAGGAGCCAAGAGTTATGGCCCTCCGAAGAATCGATATCCACAGGGTGCAACATCTACGGTGCAAGGTGCAACATCCGTCCAAAATGACGAAACAGTGCCGTACGACCTTTACAAATGAGTGCTTGGATTTGAAACATTGCGGTCCCATGGTGCACCACTCTCCAGCGATGGTAAATCATAGACCAGCCATGGGGATCCCGTTTTACAGAAAAAATCCACGTGACGAAAAAACAAAGGGTAAAAAACTTCCATGACCCGATTGAGGTTCGGATAGGCTTTTTTGGGTATGAAAGTAACCAGTGACTGCTGAAAGCTGTCATAGCAGTAGAACTCACAGATACCATCGTTTTGACTGGTTATGGTTCCCGTAACTCTAAAGGAGCCAAGAGTTATGGCCCTCCGAAGAATCGATATCCACAGGGTGCAACATCTACGGTGCAAGATGCAACATCCGTCCAAAATGACGAAACAGTGCCGTACGACATTTAGAAATGAGTGCATGGATTTGAAACATTGCAGTCCCATGGTGCACCACTCTCCTGCGATGGTAAATCATAGACCAGCCACGGGGATCCCGTTTTATAGAAAAAAACGAAGGGTAAAAAACTTCCTTGACCCGATTGAGGTTCGAATACGATTTTTTGGGTATGGAACTAACCAGTGACGGCTGAAAGCGGTCATAGCTGTAGAACTCACAGATACCTTCTTTTTGACTAGTTATGGATCCCGTAACTCTAAACGAGCCAAGAGTTATGGCCCTCCGAATAATCGATATCCATAGGGTGCAACATCTACGGTGCATGGTGCAACATCCGTCCAAAATGACGAAACCGTGCCGTACGACCTTTAGAAATGGATGCATGGATTTGAAACGGTGCAGTACCATGGTGCACCACTCTCCAGCGATGGTAAATCATTGACCAGCCACGGGTATCCCGTTTTACAGAAAAAATCCACGTGACGAAAAAACGAAGGGTAAAAAACTTCCTTGACCCGATTGAGGTTTGGACAGGATTTTTTGGGTATGGAACTAACCAGTGACGGCTGAAAGCTGTCATGGCTGTAGAACTCAAAAATACCTTCGTTTTGACTGGTTATGGCTTCCGTAACTCTAAAGGGGCCAAGAGTTATGGACCTCCGAAGAATCGATATCCACAGGGTGCAACATCTACGGTGCAAGGTGCAACATCCATGCAAAATGACGAAACAGCGCCGTACGACCTTTAGAAATGAGTGCATGGATTTGAAACATTGCAGTCCCATGGTGCACCACTCTCCAGCGATGGTAAATCATAGACCAGCCACGGGGATCCCGTTTTACAGAAAAAATCCACGTGACGAAAAAACGAAGGGTAAAAAACTTCCATGACCCGATTGAGGTTCGGATAGGCTTTTTTGGGTATGAATGTAACCAGTGACTGCTGAAAGCTGTCATAGTTGTAGAACTCACAGGTACCTTCGTTTTGACTGGTTATTGCTCCCGTAACTCTAAAGGAGCCAAGAGTTATGGCCCTCCGAAGAATCGATATCAACAGGGTGCAACATCTACGGTGCAAGGTGCAACATCCGTCCAAAATGACGAAACAGTGCCGTACGACCTTTAGAAATGTGTGTATGGATTTGAAACATTGCAGCCCCATGGTGCACCACTCTCCAGCGATGGTAAATCATAGACCAGCCACGGGGATACCATTTTACAGAAAAAATCCACGTGACGAAAAAACGAAGGGTAAAAAACTTCCTTGACCCAATTGAGGTTCGGATAGGATTTTTTGGGTATGAAACTAACCAGTTGAAAGCGGTCATTGCTATAGAACTCACAGATACCTTCGTTTTGACTGGTTATGGCTCCCGTAACTCTAAACGAGCCAAGAGTTATGGCCCTCCGAATAATCGATATCCATAGGGTGCAACATCTACGGTGCAAGGTGCAACATCCGTCCAAAATGACGAAACCGTGCCGTACGACCTTTAGAAACGGGTGCATTGATTTGAAACAGTGCAGTACCATGGTGCACCACTCTCCAGCGATGGTAAATCATTGACCAGCCACGGGGATCCCGTTTTACAGAAAAAATCCACGTGACGAAAAAACGAAGGGTAAAAAACTTTCATGACCCGATTGAGGTTCAGATAGGATTTTTTGGGTATGAAACTAACCAGTGACGGCTGAAAGATGTCATAGCTGTAGAACTCACAGATACCTTCATTTTGACTGGTTATGGCTCCCGTAACTCTAAAGGAGCCAAGAGTTATGACCCTCCGAAGAATCGATATCCACATGGTGCAACATCTACGGTGCAAGGTGCAACATCCGTCCAAAATGACGAAACAGTGCCGTATGACCTTTAGAAATGAGTGCATGGATTTGAAACATTGTAGTCCCATGGTGCACCACTCTCCAGAGATGGTAAATCATAGACCAGCCACGGGGATCCCGTTTTACAGAAAAAATCCACGTGACGAAATAACGAAGGGTAAAAAACATCCTTGACCCGATTGAGGTTCGGATAGGATTTTTTGGGTATGGAACTAACCAGTGACGGCTGAAAGCGGTCATGGCTGTAGAACTCACAGATACCTTCGTTTTGACTGGTTATGGCTCCCGTAACTCTAAACAAGCCAAGAGTTATGGCCCTCCGAATAATCTATATCCATAGGGTGGAACATCTACGGTGCAAGGGGCAACATCCGTCCAAAATGACGAAACCGTGCCGTACGACCTTTAGAAATGGATGCATGGATTTGAAATGGTGCAGTACCATGGTGCACCACTCTCCAGCGATGGTAAATCATTGACCAGCCACGGGGATCCCGTTTTAAAGAAAAAATCCACGTGACGAAAAAACGAAGGGCAAAAAACTTCCATGACCCGATTGATGTTCGGATAGGCTTTTTTGGGTATGAAATTAACCAGTGACTACTGAAAGCTGTCATAGCTGTAGAACTCATAGATACCTTCGTTTTGACTGGTTATGGCTCCGTAACTCTAAAGGAGCCAAGAGTAATGGCCCTCCGAAGAATCGATATCCACTGGGTGCAACATCTACGGTGCAAGGTGCAACATCCGTCCAAAATGACGAAACAGTGCCGTACGACCTTTAGAAATGAGTGCATGGATTTGAAACATTGCAGTCCCATGGTGCACCACTCTCCAGCGATGGTAAATCATAGACCAGCCACGGGGATCCCGTTTTACAGAAAAAATCCACGTGACGAAAAAACGAAGGGTAAAAAACTTCCTTGACCCGATTGAGGTTCGGAAAGGATTTTTTGGGTATGAAACTAACCAGTGACGGATGAAAGCGGTCATTGCTGTAGAACTCACAGATACCTTCGTTTTGACTGGTTATGGCTCCCGTAACTCTAAACGAGCCAAGAGTTATGGCCCTCCGAATAATCCGATTGAGGTTCGGATCTGGTTCTCTTGATCTGGATCCACGGGATTTGGGGCGCTGCTGGTAGCAACGTTCTTTCCCTTGTTGGCGTCTTTTCTTGGACTAGAAGTCATGTTTCCTAGGCAGTGAAGGGTGCTATGAGGAAAGAAGGTTGAATGAGGGAAGCTGAAGCTTCGGGTTCCAAGTTCTTAGTGAAAGCACCAAAAATGTTTGCGCAAAAAATGGGCAAACACCTCCAAGTCGTATTATTTAGTTGATTATATGTGATTTTCAATGGTTTGGATGAGTTATGTAAATATGAAAAAAGCAGGGGCTGAAATTTAAAAGACACACATATTTATAGTGGTTCGGCCAGAACGTGCCTACGTCCACTGATTATGTTATTATCTTCTTTCTTTCGGATTACAAGTACAATGCTTTGTATACAAGTATATGAAAGTAGTTTGAAAGTTCCTTCCTTGCTTGAGCTCTCAAACTTGTCTGCCATTGTTGTACCCCTGCCCCTCTATTTATAGAGTGAGGTAGGGGGCAGGGGTCTTGGATGTATATAGCTGCTGGTGGGACCGGGCTGAAGCAATCTGGACTGGCAATTGTCTGGTTCGGCGAGGTCTCATTCGGCATGGAGCTTGGACCGGTGGTAGGTGTGGACCGGTTGTGAGTGTGGGCCGGTGGTTCGGTGCTTGTTTGGACCGGTCACGGGGTTGGTCCGGTAGGTCTTTCGGTCCGGTACTGATTGAAATAGGTTTGGTTCGGTATTACTGTGGAGTGGCTCTGGTCTGGTGGTTGCGTGGACTTTGGTTCGGTTATGGTTGGACCGGATGAGGGGCTGGCCGAATGGCCTTTGGTTCGGCATGAATTGGAGATGCCGAATGGACCCTCTGTCGAATGGACTTGTATATGGAGGATGCCAGATGGACTTCTATGCTTATATCGAGCCTTGTGTTTATCGAACGAGGTGGAGGTTGCGAGCCCGGGTGAAACTGTGACTTCTCGGTCTCGAGATCTTCTGGGTGAGAATTCGCCCAACATTTGCCCCCCAAAGTGGGGCACGTGCTTGCATGTGCCGCGCTTTGTTTCCCTGTGGTAGGAAGGCTTGTTTTGTAATGCCATGGGCTGGATGTTCATATCCTGTTGATGTCCTACAAAGGAATTTACAGTTTTAGTGTGACTTCAGATAACGACCGTTCAGGATCGAAGCATTTGAGATGAAGTGAATCGCGTCGTTCGGGGCGAGAGGTGTGCCCCGAGGGGGCTTAGCATTATCGATGCCAGGTTCACGCCAGAGTGGGTCCCTGGATCGTTTGTCAAGGTGGTTTATCGCCAGCTCAGAGCATGCCTAAGGATCGTTCGCGACCCCGTACATGTGTAAGTGGCTTAGCCATCTCCTAATTATCAGAATCAAATATCCGTTTAACCTATGGGTTTAAAAAAAGATTTCAAAGTGCAAATTCTCACGACGATAGGGTTAATAGCCATTCAGAGCATGCCTATGGACCGTTCGTTGTTGAGAGATTTACGACTCATTCATTGTTATCATATTCCCTACTTTATTAGTAGGTTCTAGAGTTCGGTACTTATCTGAGTGAGGCGCTCCGCATGCCCCCAGTTCCTGGTTTTTGTTGGTAGAGAAAGTTTCGTTCGACTTTTGGTTGGTCCGGTATATTCTCATTCGGCTTCTGGTTGGTCCGGTGTATGAGTGTTGATCCGGTATTCTGGTCCGGTGGGCCGAACCAGCTGGTTTGGCAATCCTGAGCTCGCCTATATATAGAGGCTACACCCCCCTTAATTTTTCTTCACCGAATCAACAAGCGCCGAACCAATACTATACCGAATCAAAGACTTTGCCAAATCAAGTCATTTCCGAACCAGGTATGTACTCCTTTGCCGAATGGCTTTTATTACCGGATGTTCCTGATTTGCCGAATACATACGAAGGGCTCGCTTTACCGAATGAGACTTAGGCCTTAGGGCCGAATGACATGCATACCGAATCAAATTTTAGTGTCGAACGGTCATACACTTTCAATGCCGAATGGACTTATCATCTTACTGCCGAATGAACATAGGACCCTAGTACCGAATGGTTTTGAATCCCAGTGCCGAATGACTTTTGTATTCGGACTTTGAGTGGAACTCCAGACTTATGCATGCTTGCTTGCTTATACTTCCGTTCTAACGTCATGTTTTTCACTTTTGTGTATGCAGATAAATGTCTCGCAAGGCGGAAACACGATCAGACAGACGGAAATCCAAGGATGGAGGAGAGTCTTCTTCCGTGCCCCCGGACCAACCAGGATCCGGGCAACATCGACCTGTTCCGAGGTCGTTAGTGGACGGATATGGTCCCCAGGAACTTCTAGTCTCCCCTCCCGATTGCTTTCCTAGCTCCCTAAAGGAGGAGCAACTTGATGTCATATCTCGTTCATTCGGGATAGACAGGGCTCTTATGCTGCTGCCGGGATATGGAGTGATGCCGTATAATCCCCCCGAAGGCTACTTTGCTTATAGCAGATATCATTGCATGTGTGGTGCAATCCCTCCTATCAACGCTTGGATAGTTAGCTTTACCACATATTTGAAGGTGGCTCCATTCCAGCTTCAGCCTAACTCTTATGCCATTCTGGTGAGCCTTTTTGTTATCTTCCAGAGGAGGTACGGGCGTCCTCCTTCTAACCGGGAAATTCAATATTTGTATAACCTGAGAGGCTACAAGAAGGGATCTCCGTATATTAGTCTGGAAGCGGCCATGCCCTTCAAACCGGTCTTGGATTTATATTCGAAGTTTACCATGTTCAAGAAAGAATGGTTTTTTATCAAGGACGATTCTGTTTCTTTCCGCCTTTTCACTTCCGGCTGTAAGATGGATTTCATTTATATTTTCCACGTTCTGACTGTAGTGCTTTTTCTGACATGCTTCTATTTCTTGCTAGCGACAGGTGGTATTGCAGTCGTGGAGGACGATTCCTTGGCGCGAATGACTGCTAAAATAAAGGCCATTCCGGCACGGGACCGGTCGGCTTCCTTCTTGATCAGGAATGCAACCCTCCTGGAGTACAATTTGATCCTGCCGCACCAGTCCGTGGTTAAGCAGAGGGACACGGCTGAGGAGAAGGCCGCTAAAGCTAAGGAGGGGGCCACAGTGAAGAGTGGCAAGAGGGAGCCTTTTGCAGAGCGTCCCGTTGTTGGGGGGAAGAAACTGAAGAAGTCTGATGGCCCTTCTCCTAGTACTTGCCCGATTGTCCCGGAGGAGGAAGGTGTGGAAGAGGGGGAAGGAAGCGAAGTTGGAGAAGGGTCAGAGGATGGAGGAGATGGCGACGGTCAGGGTGGTAGTGGCGCTGGTGCCTTAACCTCTGGGCAAGACCCTGAACTGGATGAGGCTCTCCGTCAGGCCTTCGGGGAATCGGAGGGAGAATCGGAGGCGGAGAAGGCGAAGAAAACTGGCAAGGCTTTGGCTGTTGCCTATCCATCCCCTAAAGGTTCCTCAGCTAGGGTAACTTCGGCGGTGCAAGGTGAACTTTTGAATTCTGCCGATTCCATTTACGATAGGGACTTAGGAATATTTTATGGTCCACTTCCGTCCTGGAATGAGATTCAGGACTTATTGCAGTATCCCACTCCTTCGCAGGGTTTGTATAATAGATGTGCCTTCTCACTTTTTCTTTCTTTTTAACTTAACGTGTTTTTGAATTGTGGATCATTGTATGTTCGTAACACTTGTTCTTTATTCCAGGGGCAGGCCAGGTGGTTAAAACGTCAGTTGTCCGACACCGCCTCGAACAATTCAAGTCGAGGAGGGCTTCTGCGAAGCCTCCTACTGGTCGTACTGGGGACGTGGTCAGTTACCGTCCTCTTCTTGGGGTCATTAAAGAGAGTATTCAGAAAAAGAAGCGGAGTCGTTCCTTATTTGAGTCTTCCCCTGGTCCGCAGCTTCCTACTCAGCCTCCTCGTGACACCACGGAGGAGAGCACGGAGTCTGGCCCCCCTCATCCCCCTTTCAAGAATCCAACTGTAATCCGTATAAGGCGTCCTGACGTGCCTCGTCACGTGCCTCGTGACCCCTTTGACGGTCATCCTGATTTAGATCCAAGCTTCCAGGATATCTCATTTGATGAGGCCACGGGTGAGCACCTTCTTCCCCGCAACCCCATGGTACGAGTGCTTGATGAGGCCAAGTCCCTAGATCTTGATCTGCTTACTACTCGGGTAGTTACTATGGGGGACGAGGCCAAGGCTAATATTGATCGGGTGGCTGAAGAGACCAAGAAGTTAATGGAGCATCATGCTCGTTTGGTCAAGGCCGGGGAGGAGATTGGGAGTGCTAATATTCGGTTGAGGCTAAAGGTTGCCGATCAGGCCAAGCAGCTTGCCGATCAAGCCATCCAGATTTCTCAGCACGAGGAAGCCTCCGGGCGGCTGAAAGAGACTATGGAGAAGGCTAGTAGGGCAGAACTACGGAAGATGGAGGCCGCCTGCAAAGAGTGGATTAACATGGCCATTACGACAGTGGATGAGGTTCGAAATGCGGATCTCGAGCGGGTAAAGGAGTTGTCTGGGAGGCTTGAGGCCGCGGAGATGGCTCAAGTCAAGTTAAAGGAAGAGATGGAGGAAATGAGGAGGTCTCTCAAGTTAAAGGAGGAGGAAATGAGGAGGTCTCTCCAGGCTGACTGCTTGAGATACCGATCAGAGAGGGATGTTGTTGTCGCCAAGTTGCAGGCTTCTGAGGCCCGGGTGAGGGAGTTTGAGGAGAATGAGGTGATGATGGACGAGATGCTGCAGGACATGTACTTCCACACTTGGAAGGAGGGCGGCTTGTCTTGGATGGATGACTACCCTCGGGTCATGGCCAAGGTATATCTTCAGGCTTTAGAGGAGGCCAGGGTTAATGCGGGTAAGGAAGGTGGGGAGGCTTTCAGTCTTGATGCGGTCACTACTCAGTTCTCGAAAGAGGAGCAAGCGGCGGTGAAGGAGGGGATGCGGCTGCTTGCTGCGGAGGAAGCGGGCGTGCAGTTGGAGGATGAGGATCAAGCGGCGGACGCTGGTGAGTTATTCTTCTCTTTTTCTTTTCTTTCTGTGTTTCCATAACTTGATCGTTTATTGTTGGTTTAATGAATTCCTCTTCTGAATCGGGCAGGTGGAGCTTTCGATCAACATGCTAGGGGCTCCGATCCAGCGGCCAAGTAGGCTTGGGAAGTTGGTAGGATGAGGGTCGAGTGTGCAGCTGGTTCCTTGTCCGTATTCGGCCACCTTTACGTTTCCTTTTATCGCTGTTTATGTTAGTCCAAAACATTGATGTGACTGTAATAACATTATTTGCAAAGAATGTCTTTGTGTGATTTCATAATATAAGCTGATTTTGTTATGTTTGGATGTTGTTGTTATTTTGATATGCTGCGTAAGAAATATAACTATGCATATGCCTGTGATTTTAGTTGTGTTTGGTGCTCAGCTCTTGTTTGAAATATAATTTCATGTTTTGCAATGTTAGTGTGACGTATGAATAAGCTATAGTTACGTATTTATGTACAGGAGAAGAGAGTACCGCCCTTCATGTTTTATTTGCAGGCGGTTTCTTTGAGCGTCTTGTTTAACTGATCATGGATATAGCTGAATATCTTGCCACCCAGTATGCAGGCTTAGATTCTCATGAGTGAATGCTTCCTATTTGGTTTCCTGTACTTTAGAGTTCGTTATACAGGATAGGAGAAAAGTACTTAAATGAAATGGAAATATAGAAAAAGTAAAACTTCCAGTCACGGAAGGCCGTCGACGTGCTTAAGTTCGTGGCAAACGGGTTTTGTAGTCACTTTCCCTAGCTGTGGGTCTTGGAGACATTTGTCACCCATCTTACGCCTCCGCGGGGAGTTTTCTTTTTTACCACAGCCGCACTTAAGACACATCGGAGCCGAGATCGCGCACGGTAACTACCCGAACCATTATGGTCCGTAATCGTGGGTATTATTCGATTTTCCGTGGCCGGCTAGCGTGGGTGCCGTTGGCCGTGAACTACCCCTGGCTGGCCACACCTTATGTTGGGGCTTAAAGTAGGTTCACAGTTGCCGGCGAGCCGAACACCGTAATGAGCTGCCATCGGCTATAGTCGGCCTTTATGATGACTTATAATCGGCTCATTACAGTTGGCTTTGAGGGCAGGCGCGATCAATGAGTTAATCCGCAGCAGAGGGATGCTGGAGCAAAAGTGTCTCATTGGCGAGTGCATAGAATCGTAGCGTACCTGTTAGGCCTTGTCCAGATGAGGCCGCCGTGCATCTTGAGTGGAGACGCCATAGGATTTTGTTCAACAGAAAGGGATAAAACTTAACAAGCAGCCAAGATATAAAGGAACAAGTTAAAAAGAGACAAGATTTTTTAAAGTGGTTCGGCACGAAAATGCCTACGTCCACTGATTCTCTTTGTTAATTCACTTCATATGGGCAGTACAAGTTAAGAAAAGTATCGACGGAGGTGTCGGATGTTCCATGCCCTCTGGAACACCTCTCCGCCCACTGTTGACAAAATATAAGCTCCGTTGTGGAGATCTTTATGAATTACATATGGTCCGTCCCAGATGGGGTCCAGTGCCCCGGGGCGCGGAAAGATTCGCCTGAGGACAAGATCTCCTTCTTGTAAGCTGCGATGCTCGACTTTGGAATTGTATAGTGCTGCCACTTTTTGTTTGTGAGCTGCTGCTTTGAGTGCTGCATCGTTTCTCCTTTCCTCAATCAGATCCAAAGACATGAGGAGGAGTTCTTCGTTTTCTTCTGGGTTGTAGTGGATCCTACGGTGGGAAGGCACAATAGTCTCAACTGGGAGCATTGCCTCCGATCCATATGCCAAAGAGAAGGGAGTATGTCCCGTTGATGTTCCGAAAGATGTGCGGTAGGCCCAAATTGTCGTAGGAAGTTCGTCCACCCAAGCGCCTTTTGACTTTTCAAGTTTCTTCTTGATTAGGGTTTTGAGAATTTTGTTGACAGCTTCGACTTGTCCGTTTGCCTGAGGATAAGCTACTGATGAGAAGCATGAATTCCATGCTCTTGGCACCAGTCGGCGAATTCTTCGCTGTCAAATTGGAGTTCGTTGTCTGATATGATCTTGAGTGGGACTCCGTACCTGCACAGAATATTTTTGATCAAGAAGTTGATAACTTTTGCTGAAGATATTTTATTTAGAGGTTCCGCTTCCACCCATTAGGTGAAATAATCGACTGCCACTATAGCATATTTGGCTCTGCCTCGGCCCGTTGGCAGTTCGCCAATTAAGTCAATTCCCCATACAGCAAAGTGCCAAGGGCTGGTTATTTGAGTAATCTCATTTGTGGGCAATCGAGGAATCTTGGCAAATTTCTGACATCTGTCGCATTTCTTGACGAAGTCTAAGGCGTCTTTGTTTAGTGTGGGCCCGTAATATCCATATCGGAGTATCTTTTTTGCCAGAGTCTGCCCTCCAGTGTGATCTCCACAACCTCCCTGATGGATGTTTGATAAGATTTCCTTGGCTTCTCTTTCGGCGACGCATCTTAATAAGGGGCTAGAGAAGCCACGCCGATAGAGGATGCCTTCTTGTATTGTGTAGTGGGAAGCTTTCCTCAAGATTCTCTTGGCTTCGTAATGCCTGTCGGGTAGTGTGCCATCTTGCAAATATTTCCGGATAGGGGTCATCCAGATTCCTTCTTCGATTGCAGTTATTAGATTCACTTGTTCGAAACTTGGGGCTAGCTGCCTTGAGATGGCTAGTGCTCCAGAAATGGTGCTATTCTTCATACTAGCTTGCTTTGCAAGTTCATCGGCCTCTTGGTTCTCTTCTCGAGGAATGTGTTTGATTTGATAGTGGTCCAATTGATCGAGCAGCAGTTTGGTTTTCTTTAGGTATGCTGTGAGTCGTTCTCCTCGAGTCTGAAACTCTCCTAGTACCTGGTTTACGATAAGCTGAGAATCACTATGAAGACATAAAGAATTGACTCCAATTTCTAGGGCAAGTTCCAATCCCGCTATTACTGCCTCATATTCCGCATCGTTGTTAGTGGCCGTGAATTCCAACCTTAATGCATAGCACAGCTTTCTTCCCCTGGGGGTGATGATCACAATACCTGCCCCCGAGCCTTGTTCGTTCGATGCTCCATGTACAAAGAGGTTCCATTTGATGTTTTTTGCTATTTCGGATTGTTCCTTGCCTTCGTTGGTAGTGAATTCGGCAATGAAATCGGCCATGGCTTGTCCTTTGATAGCGGTGTGAGGATGGTAGGTGATATCATACTGACTTAGTTCAATGCACCATTTGAGGAGTCGCCTAGAAGTATCAGGACGATGGAGCACCTGTCTTAGCGGTTGATCGGTTAGAACTCTGATGGAGTGAGACTGGAAGTAGTGTCGCAGTTTTCGTGACGCGATCAATAAACAATACGCTAACTTCTCAAGTTTAGGATATCTGGCTTCTGCCCCTGTAAATCTCTTGCTTACAAAGTAAACCGGGCGTTGTGTGCGGTCTTCTTCTCTTACCAAGGCGGCGCTTAAAGCATGAGATGATACAGTGTAACGACCCGTATTTTACGTGTCGATAAATCGTAGAAATTACAGGTCGTTAGTGTTGTGTGTGTTGTTTCTAGCTTGAGTCGTTTAGAAGTTAACCCGAGTGCAAGTGATGAGTCGTGACCGACTCATAGAGGGCCGACTCATGGTTTTGGACCGAGTTAAGGGGTTGACCGACTCATAGGGGTGACCGACCTAAGAGGATAGTGAGATAAGAAGTGTGGCCGAGTCAACAAGTTACGACTCATAGGGTTTGCCGATTTAAGGAGTTAACGAGTTAAGGGTGTAACGATTTAAGGTTTTGACCGACCCAAAGGGGATAGGTCGTAAGGTGCTTTGGTCATGAGTCGTTAGGAACGGCTTAACGATGAGTCGAAGGTTGTTAACCCTGATGAGTCGAGAGTATGTTAGGTCGTTAATATGACTTAACGAGATAGGTTGAGTCGTTACCGGGTTAAGGAGATGAGTCGTGTTCAACCTATAGAGGGTTCGACCTAGTGGTTGATAAATGAGTCGTATAGTAGATAAGTCGTTGGGGCTTAGGTCGTTATATCGCGTGTGGATTAGGTCGCGCGCTTGGTTGAGTCGTAGCTTGTTAGGTCGTATGCCATTGGGTTTGAGTTTAAGGTCGGCTTGGAGATAGGTCGTTAACGACCTAGTTAACCCGCGTCTTGGTTAAGTCGCATACGAGTTGGGATGGTTTTACCGTGTTGAGTCGTATGCAGTTGAGTCGGCTAGGGGTTAGGTCGTATAGGAGTTAAGGTTATGAGTCGTAGGTCGTAGCATCTGTTGAGTCGCGGACGACTCTTGATAGGTCGTGACCGACCTAAGGGGCGACGACTCATGGTGGTTCCAGCCTATAAATAGAGGGGTTTGGCTCACTTTTTGGCACCGGTTTTTGAAGCGACGAAGTGCTGCCATTTTGGGAACTCGACTACAGCATTTCTTCATCTTCTTTTCTCCATTCCAATCTAGTTCTAACATCCATCCAAGATCGAAGATCGAGATCAAAGATTCAAGGGCAAAAGTTGAAGATCTTCATCCGTTCGAGTGAGATTTCATCGATTGAAGCGAGATATTGCCGGATCAAGCCTTGATCTTCGCTGTCCAGATCTGGAGTGATTAGTTTTTGAGGTGTTTGGGTGATTTGGTGAGTGGTAGTTATCTCTCACGCGGATCCAAAGGAGTATATTGGATTGGTGGTTTGTTGGAGTGTTGTAGATAGTGATTTTGTGCATTTTCCTTAGATCCAATTGTAGATCCATTGTTTGTGAAGATGTTTACTTATGCAAGTTCATTTAACAAGTATTAGAGACAAAACCCATGTTTTATATTTGATAGATCTATGCTAAAAATCTATGAATCATGCATGTTGGACTTATGCTCATTTATTTACGAAATTGCCATTATGGTTAATATTGCTTATTAGATCTTGTTTGAATGATTGATTGCTTGAATGTATGATTGATTTGATTGTTTCCAAGTTAGCTAGTACTTGATTTGGAACAAGATGATTGAAGGTGATTCGAAAGCTAAGTGGGAAGGCTCTTGAATGGTGAAAGCTGCTTGAGACATATGTAGCGGATGTTGAAGCTCATATGTATGGATTGGATAATGTTGAGATGGAACTTTGCCATGATGCGATGAGGCAAACCATGTTGATGAGTTGAGACTTTGCTATGGTGTGATAAAGCGAAGTATGATGGGATGTAGACTTGGCGCAATCCAGGCAGGGATCATTCCAAGCATGTTGATAACTCGAGGGATGGTTCGAGTTGGTTGATAATGGATTGCTCAAGAGGTAGCTTGAGCTAGTATGAGGATAGTCGTCGAGAAGGATGGCTAGGAGGCTTGGATCTCATCGTTGTTGAAGGTTCTAGCATGCTCAAAAGCAAGAGTACATGGGGCGCCCATAACGACTACAGGTAGGTAGTCGGGACACCCAAAAGACTACAGGTAGGCAGTCGAGTACTCTGGGCAAAGTAGATAAGTCCTAGGCACAAGGCAGTGTGCGGAGTTATGTCTAGAACCGGGGTTACCATTAGCCCTTGACAGGTGGTCATTCAATCAACGGTGAAATCATGGCAATGATAACAGTGATAGCCAGAGTCATGGATGTTTGGTTGTATCATCATTCGGTCTCAAGAGCGGTGTTTTATGGGTGCTTATCTGATCTTGGTTTAGGCCTTCGGGGTTTGTATTTGGAAAACATCGTCCTTGACTCGAGTGATTATTGCTTTACTTTAATTATCTGCTATGTTATGCTTGCTTCTCCTTAATGTGTGTCTGGGGGTTATCACTGTAGAAAGAGGTGGAGTGGGATGGTTTGGTTCCTATTCCTTTTATCCCTTATGCTCTTTTGGTATGTTTGATAGTTAATTTACTGCTCACTAAGACTTTGTCTGACTCAAGGTTTTATGTCTCCTCTTATTACCTTGGGCTGTTCATCCATGTTGGGATGGGCAGACTAGGTAGCAGGTGACAGGTGCTGTTCTTGGAGATCTACGCTGATGATAACGAAGACGGGCAGGAGGCTTTTGCATATTATCTCTTATTATATGTACTGGGTATCCGTTGCTGTATTTGATTGAGTGATTTGTAGTGAGGCTTTGATGTATGGATGATTCATATGTTGTATAAAACTACTATGATGCTTATATGATGATGTTCTGTTCTATGGAGCTTCACTATATTATATTTTCTCTATTGTATTTTATCCATGTGCTGTGAGTTATGCGATAGAGTTTCTGTTTTAATTTACCCTGACTATCGTCCATGGCTACTTGGCACGCCTTTCAGCGCATTATTTCCTTGTTTTGGTGCGGGAGTCATGGGCGGTTGTCACATACAGCGAGGTATAGGTATAACACTTCACCTTCATTTGGAGTTGAGAGTACTGGTGGTCTCTGAAGGTGTTCGATTGGGTTAAGGAAGGCTTTTAAGCATTCATCGGTCCACTCGAACTTCCCTTTGTCTTTCTTGAGAGCTTCGAAGAAAGGGACACACTTGTCAGCTGCTTTGGAAATGAATCTGCTTAGGGCGGCCACCTTTCCGTTTAGGCTCTGCATTTCTTTTCGAGTGGAAGGTATCCTTATTTCTTTTAGAGCCCGGATTTGTTCAGGGTTTGCTTCGATTCCTCTGGCGTGGACGATAAATCCTAAGAATTTTCCCGATGATACTCCGAAGGAGCACTTTAGAGGATTCAGCTTCATTCCATATCGGCGAAGTACCTGAAACATCTCGCCCAGGCGGCTTACATGGTCGTCGGCTTTCCTGGACTTTACCAACATGTCATCCACATACACTTCCATAGTTCGTCCTATTAGTTCCGCGAACATCTTTTTGACGAGGCGCTGATAGGTAGCTCCGGCATTTTTGAGTCCAAAAGGCATGACTTTGTAACAATATAATCCGCGGTCGGTGATGAAGCTAGTGTGGTCTTGATCGGGAGCGTGCATGGGAATCTGGTTATATCCGGAGTATGCATCCATAAAAGATAGGAGTTCGTGCCCGGCTGTGCTTTCTACAAGTTGGTCGATTCGGGGAAGTGGGAAGCAATCTTTTGGGCAAGCGTCATTCAGGTTGAAGAAGTCGATACATGTTCGCCACTTTCCATTGGCCTTTTTTACTAGTACCGGGTTCGCGATCCATTCTGGGTAGATGGCTTCTCGTATGAAGCCATTAGCAAGTAGGTTCTTCACTTCCTCATCAAGGGCTGCTAATCGTTCTGCCCCCATGCTCCTCTTTTTCTGCTTTACTGGTACCTTGGTGGGATCGATGTTCAGCATGTGGCATGCTATGTTTGGGGAGATTCCTGTCATATCGGCATGTGTCCATGCAAATACATCTAAGTTGTGGCGGAGAAAGTCAATGAGTTGATCTTTCAATTCCGTTTTTAGCTGAGATCCGATTTTTAATAGTCTACATGAATCATGCTTATCTAGAGATACGAATTCCATAGCCTCTGCAGGCTCGGCGGTAGCCTCCTCCTCTTTATCCCTGGGGTCGAGTTCATTGAAGGGATCGCTTGTGTACCGAAGAGGAGGGGCTTTCTTTAGTTGCTATGCTTCCAAGCTTTTCATGCAGAGAGTAGACTCTGCATCTTTCCCTTTATTCTTTCTGCGGTTATTGCGAAGTTCAGTGACGTAGCAGTCTCGGGCAGCGTCTTGATCTCCTTCTACTTCTCCTATTCCGTTGTCTGTTGGAAATTTCATCTACAGGCACCAGGGGGCTAAGACAATTTGGAAGTCAGACAAGGCTGGTCTTCCCAAGAAGGCGTTGTAAGCCGAGTGGTTTTCTATTAGTACGAACGTTTGTTTTCGCACAACGGAGCGGGGATGACTTCCTATTTCGACGAAGAGGTCAAGTTGCCCGAGGGGTATTTTTGCATCTCCAGTGAAACCGTGCAGTGGTTTGTCGCAGGGAGACACATCCTTCATTGACAGCTTCATTTTGTCGAAAGCATGCTTAAATAGGATATTTACGGAGCTTCCCGTGTCAATTAGAATTCGAAAAACTTTAGCCGGACCGAACCAGGCAGAGATGACCATGGGATCCATATGTGGATACTGTCTTCCTTCCAAATCACGCCTACTGAATATGATGTCGTCACTCTCTTTCCGTTTCGGGTGGCGTTCTTCCACGATGGAGTTAACATAGCCTTCAGCATTTCTAAGTGACTTGCCGTACCTTTCCATCTCTGCCCAGCTTCTGTCGGCGATGTGTGGTCCTCCCGAGATGGTATGGACCACTATCTTCTCTTGACTAGAGCCACTAGTGTTGCGATTCCCTCCGCCTACTTCTGGGAGTGGTTGCTTTGAGTTCTCATTGGCAGGAATTGGAGTCCTGTTCTGACCTTTCACATAGCGTTCCAGTCTTCTTCTTCTAATGTGTTCTTCGATCAAGTCCCGAAGATGGTGGCATTCATTGGTGTCATGTCCGTGGGATTCGTGGAAGCGACAGAACTTTCCAGACTTGAGTGCGTTATCTGATTCTTTCTTGTGCGGGGGGCGCTTGTATCCAAGCTCGCCCTGAGTGGCTAGGAAGATGTTTTCGATTGTTTCATTCAAAGGAGTGTAGGAGTCAAATCTTGATCCTGGCCGATATTGGCGCTTTTCAACCTTCCTGCCCCCAGCATTGTCCCTAGATTCATTTCTTCGAGCATCCTTAGCTGCAGTGGGAACCTTGTCCTGAACTGTCTTACTTTGTTGCCCTGACTGCCTCTTAGTGGCAGCGTCTTCAAGCCTCATATACTTTCCAGCTTCATGGTAGAAATCAGGTAAAGTAGCTGGTTTTTCCTTAGTTAGTCTTCTGGCAAACTTGGTATCTGGGTGTACACCACTACAGAGGGCCATTAGGGTGAGCTTTTCATCAGCATCTTGAACTGCGGCCGCTGCGGCGTTGAACCGGGTTAGATATTTTTGCAGTGTCTCTCCGGATTTCTGTTTGACATTGGATAGAGAATAAGCATCCTTGGGTTGTTCCACATGGATGCGGAACTGGCTAATAAACCTTTCTTTCAACATCTCCCATGAGCTGATGGATCCTTGGGGTAGATGGCAGAACCAGGAGGTAGCTAGAGCCGCTAGGAATAGCGGAAAGCATTTACACAATACCCCTTCTATTGCTCCGCTCATGAGCATATGTTGGGTGTATCTCTGTAAGTGTACAATGGGGTCGGAAGTTCCTTTGTAAGGTTCCATGGTTGGCATCTTCCATTCCCCGGGGGTAATGGCGGTTTCGATATTGCGGGTGAAGGGGCTGGTGACCCTAGCGCCTATTCCCCGATCCCGTTGTTCTCGTTGGATGCATTCCCTGAATAATCGTGCCATTCGTTCGTCAGAATTTGGAGCGGACAAAAATGAGCTTGGCTCTTCCCTGCGGGATCTATCTCGTCCAGATGACCTGTAGGGATGGTACAGTCTATCACTTCTAGCACTATCCAGTGGTTGTCTCTGGCTTCTCGGATGCATGCTAGGACCAGCTACAGTTGCCCCCTGCCTTGATCTTCCGCTGTGGGGTTCTGTTTCGAGCATATCCATGGGGTCAACTTCGGGCTGGGACCTAGCTCGGCTCCGTTCAGCGGGGTTTCTATGATTAGGTGGCATGACTGGCTCAGCTACATCCGACCATCGCCTGGCGCCTCCCCCACTGGGTTCGGTTCCAAGGGCTTCCTCGAGTCGGAGTTCGGGCTGAGTCCGGGCGCGGCCCCTATCATTGTTGTTCCTGTTGATAGCTTCTTCGAAGAGGGAAGACCTTTGTTGTCTCCGAGATCCTCCAGATTGAGATTCACCCCATGATTCAGTGTTGCGGTTGGATTCTTCGACATCCCTCAAGCGTGACATGAGTTGGTTCACCAAAGCTTCTTGTTGGGATGCGAAACGGTTAGTCACTTCCACCACAACTCTGTCTAGGTCTGCCCTAGTGATGACTGCCGGTTGTTCCGCGGCAGGGGCCGTTGGAGTTGCCTAATCTACATGTGGCACTGCTGCTGTAGTGGGATGGTTCTCTTGATCTGGATCCACGGGATTTGGGGCGCTGCTGGTAGCAACGTTCTTTCCCTTGTTGGCGTCTTTTCTTGGCCTAGAAGTCATGTTTCCTAGGCAGTGAAGGGTGCTACGGGGAAAGAAGGTTGAATGAGGGAAGCTGAAGCTTCGGGTTCCAAGTTCTTAGTGAAAGCACCAAAAATGTTTGCGCAAAAAATGGGCAAACACCTCCAAGTCGTATTATTTAGTTGATTATATGTGATTTTCAATGGTTTGGATGAGTTATGTAAATATGAAAAAAGCAGGGGCTGAAATGTAAAAGACACACAGATTTATAGTGGTTCGGCTAGAACGTGCCTACGTCCACTGATTATTTTATTATCTTCTTTCTTTTGGATTACAAGTACAATGCTTTGTATACAAGTATATGAAAGTAGTTTGAAAGTTCCTTCCTTGCTTGAGCTCTCAAACTTGTCTGCCATTGTTGTACCCCTGCCCCTCTATTTATAGAGTGAGGTAGGGGGCAGGGGTCTTGGATGTATATAGCCGCTGGTGGGCCCAGGCTGAAGCAATCTGGACTGGCAATTGTCTGGTTCGGCGAGGTCTCATTCGGCATGGAGCTTGGACCGGTGGTAGGTGTGGACCGGTTGTGAGTGTCGGCCGGTGGTTCGGTGCTTGTTTGGACCGGTCATGGGGTTGGTCCGGTAGGTCTTTCGGTCCGGTACTGATTGAAATAGGTTTGGTTCGGTATTACTGTGGAATGGCTCTGGTCCGGTGGTTGCATGGACTTTGGTTCGGTTATGGTTGGACCGGATGGGGGCTGACCGAATGGCCTTTGGTTCGGCATGAATTGGAGATGCCGAATGGACTCTCTGCCGAATGGACTTGTATATGGAGGATGCCAGATGGACTGCTATGCTTATATTGAGCCTTGTGTTTGTCGAACGAGGTGGAGGTTGCGAGCCCGGGTGAAACTGTGACTTCTCGGTCTCGAGATCTTCTGGGTGAGAATTCACCCAACACCAGCCACGGGGATCCCGTTTTACAGAAAAAATCCACGTGACGAAAAAACGAAGGGTAAAAAACTTCCATGACCCGATTGAGGTTCAGATAGGATTTTTTGGGTATGAAACTAACCAGTGACGGCTGAAAGCTGTCGTAGCTGTAGAACTCACAGATACCTTCGTTTTGACTGGTTATGGCTCCCGTAACTCTAAAGGAGCCAAGAGTTATGGCCCTCCGAAGAATCGATATCCACAGGGTGCAACATCTACGGTGCAAGGTGCAACATCTGTCCAAAATGGCGAAACAGTGCCGTACGACATTTAGAAATGATTGCATGGATTTGAAACATTGCAGTCCCATGGTGCACCACTCTCCAGCGATGGTAAATCATAGACCAGCCACGGGAATCCCGTTTTACAGAAAAAATCCATGTGACGAAAAAACGAAGGGTAAAAAACTTCCTTGACCCGATTGAGGTTCGGATAGGATTTTTTGGGTATGGAACTAACCAGTGACCGCTGAAAGCTGTCATAGCTGTAGAACTCACAAATACCTTCGTTTTGACTGGTTATGGCTCCTGTAACTCTAAACGAGCCAAGAGTTATGGCCCTCCGAATAATCGATATCCATAGGGTGCAACATGTACGGTGCAAGGTGCAACATCCGTCCAAAATGACGAAACCGTGCCGTACGACCTTTAGAAATGGATGCATGGATTTGAAACGGTGCAGTACTATGGTGCACCACTCTCCAGCGATGGTAAATCATTGACCAGCCACGGGTATCCCGTTTTACAGAAAAAATCCACGTGACGAAAAAACGAAGGGTAAAAAACTTCCTTGACCCGATTGAGGTTCGGACAGGATTTTTTGGGTATGGAACTAACCAGTGACGGCTGAAAGCTGTCATGGCTGTAGAACTCATAGATACCTTCGTTTTGACTGGTTATGGCTCCCGTAACTCCAAAGGAGCCAAGAGTTATGGCCCTCCGAAGAATCGATATCCACAAGGTGCAACATCTACGGTGCAAGGTGCAACATCCGTGCAAAATGACGAAACAGTGCCGTACGACCTTTAGAAATGAGTGCATGTATTTGAAACATTGCAGTCCCATGGTGCACCACTCTCCAGCGATGGTAAATCATAGACCAGCCACGGGGATCCCGTTTTACAGAAAAAATCCACGTGACGAAAAAACGAAGGGTAAAAAACTTCCATGACCCGATTGAGGTTCGGATAGGCTTTTTTGGGTATGAAAGTAATCAGTGACTGCTAAAAGCTGTCATAGCTGTAGAACTCACGGATACCTTCGTTTTGACTGGTTATTGCTCCTGTAACTCTAAAGGAGCCAAGAGTTATGGCCCTCCGAAGAATCGATATCCACAGGGTGCAACATCTACGGTGCAAGGTGCAACATCCGTCCAAAATGACGAAACAGTGCCGTACGACCTTTAGAAATGAGTGCATGGATTTGAAACATTGCAGTCCCATGGTGCACCACTCTCTGGCGATGGTAAATCATAGACAAGCCACGGGGATCCCGTTTTACAGAAAAAATCCACGTGACGACAAAATGAAGGGTAAAAAACTTCCATGACCCGATTGAGGTTCGGATAGGCTTTTTTGGGTATGAAATTAACCAGTGACTGCTAAAAGCTGTCATAGCTGTAGAACTCACAGATACCTTCGTTTTGACTGGTTATGGCTCCCGTAATTCTAAAGGAGCCAAGAGTTATGGCCCTCCGAAGAATCGATATCCACAGGGTGCAACATCCGTCCAAAATGACGAAACAGTGCTGTACGACCTTTAGAAATGAGTGCATGGATTTGAAACATTGCAGTCCCATGGTGCACCACTCTCCAGCGATGGTAAATCATAGACCAACCACGGGGATCCCGTTTTACAGAAAAAATCCACATGACGAAAAAACGAAGGGTAAAAAACTTCCATGACCCGATTGAGGTTCGGATAGGCTTTTTTGGGTATGAAAGTAATCAGTGACTGCTGAAAGCTGTCATAGCTGTAGAACTCACAGATACCTTCGTTTTGACTGGTTATTGCTCCCGTAACTCTAAAGGAGCCAAGAGTTATGGCCCTCCGAAGAATCGATATCCACTGGGTGCAACATCTACGGTGCAAGGTGCAACATCCGTCCAAAATGACGAAACAGTGCCGTACGACCTTTAGAAATGAGTGCATGGATTTGAAACATTGCAGTCCCATGGTGCACCACTCTCCGGCGATGGTAAATCATAGACCAGCCACGGGAATCCCGTTTTGCAGAAAAAATCCACGTGACGAAAAACGAAGGGTAAAAAACTTCCATGACCCGATTGAGGTTCGGATAGGCTTTTTTGGGTATGAAAGTAACCAGTGACTGCTGAAAGCTGTCATAGCTGTAGAACTCACAGATACCTTAGTTTTGACTGGTTATGGCTCCCGTAACTCTAAAGGAGCCAAGAGTTATGGCCCTCCGAAGAATCGATATCCATAGGGTGCAACATCTACGGTGCAAGGTGCAACATCCGTCCAAAATGACGAAACAGTGCCGTACGACCTTTAGAAATGAGTGCATGGATTTGAAACATTGCAGTCCCATGGTGCACCACTCTCCAGCGATGGTAAATCATAGACCAACCACGGGGATCCCGTTTTATAGAAAAAATCCACATGACGAAAAAACGAAGGGTAAAAAACTTCCTTGACCCAATTGAGGTTCGGATAGGATTTTTTGGATATGGAACTTACCAGTGACGGCTGAAAGCTGTCATGGCTATAGAACTCACAGATACCTTCGTTTTGACTGGTTATGGCTCCCGTAACTCTAAACGAGCGAAGAGTTACGGCCCTCCGAATAATCGATATCCACAGGGTGCAACATCTACGGTGCAAGGTGCAACATCCGTCCAAAATGACGAAACCGTGTCGCACGACCTTTAGAAATGGATGCATGGATTTGAAACGGTGCAGTACCATGGTGCACCACTCTCCAGCGATGGTAAATCATTGACCAGCCACGGGGATCCCGATTTACAGAAAAAATCCACGTGACGAAAAAACGAAGGGTAAAAAACTTCCATGACCCGATTGAGGTTCCGATAGGATTTTTTGGGTATGAAACTAACCAGTGACGGCTGAAAGCCGTCATAGCTGTAGAACTCACAGATACCTTCGTTTTGACTGGTTATGGCTCCCGTCACTCTAAAGGAGCCAAGAGTTATGGCCTTCTGAAAATCGATATCCAAAGGGTGCAACATCTACGGTGCAAGGTGCAACATCCGTCCAAAATGACGAAACAGTGCCGTACGACCTTTAGAAATGAGTGCATGGATTTGAAACATTGCAGTCCCATGGTGCACCACTCTCCAGCGATGGTAAATCATAGACCAGCCACGGGGATCCCGTTTTACAGAACAAATCCACGTGACGAAAAAACGAAGGGTAAAAAACTTCCTTGACCCGACTGAGTTTCGGATAGGATTTTTTGGGTATGGAACTAACCAGTGACGGCTGAAAGCGGTCAAAGCTGTAGAACTCACAGATACCTTCGTTTTGACTGGTTATGGCTCCTGTAACTCTAAACGAGCCAAGAGTTATGGCCCTCCAAATAATCGATATCCATAGGGTGCAACATCTACGGTGCAAGGTGCAACATCCGTCCAAAATGACGAAACCGTGTCGTACGACCTTTAGAAATGGATGCATGGATTTTAAACGGTGCAGTACCATGGTGCACCACTCTCCAGCGATGGCAAATCATTGACCAGCCACGGGTATCCCGTTTTACAGAAAAACTCCACGTGACGAAAAAACGAAGGGTAAAAAACTTCCTTGACCCGATTGAGGTTCGGACAGAAATTTTTGGGTATGGAACTAACCAGTGACGGCTGAAAGCTGTCATGGCTGTAGAACTCATAGATACCTTCGTTTTGACTGGTTATGGCTCCCATAACTCTAAAGGAGCCAAGAGTTATGGCCCTCCGAAGAATCGATATCCACACAGTGCAACATCTACGGTGCAAGGTGCAACATCCGTCCAAAATGACGAAACAGTGCCGTACGACCTTTAGAAATGAGTGCATGGATTTGAAACATTGCAGTCCCATGGTGCACCACTCTCCAGCGATGGTAAATCATAGACCAGCCACGGGGATCCCGTTTTACAAAAAAAATCCACATGACGAAAAAACGAAGGGTAAAAAACTTCCATGACCCGATTGAGGTTCGGATAGGCTTTTTTGGGTATGAAAGTAATCAGTGACTGCTGAAAGCTGTCATAGCTGTAGAACTCACAGATACCTTCGTTTTGACTGGTTATTGCTCCCGTAACTCTAAAGGAGCCAAGAGTTATGGCCCTCCGAAGAATCGATATCCACTGGGTGCAACATCTACGGTGCAAGGTGCAACATCCGTCCAAAATGACGAAACAGTGCCGTACGACCTTTAGAAATGAGTGCATGGATTTGAAACATTGCAGTCCCATGGTGCACCACTCTCCGGCGATGGTAAATCATAGACCAGCCACGGGAATCCCGTTTTGCAGAAAAAATCCACGTGACGAAAAACGAAGGGTAAAAAACTTCCATGACCCGATTGAGGTTCGGATAGGCTTTTTTTGGTATGAAAGTAACCAGTGACTGCTGAAAGCTGTCATAGCTGTAGAACTCACAGATACCTTCGTTTTGACTGGTTATGGCTCCCGTAACTCTAAAGGAGCCAAGAGTTAAGGCCCTCCGAAGAATCGATATCCACAGGGTGCAACATCTACGGTGCAAGGTGCAACATCCGTCCAAAATGACGAAACAGTGCCGTATGACCTTTAGAAATGAGTGCATGGATTTGAAACATTGTAGTCCTATGGTGCACCACTCTCCAGCGATGGTAAATCATAGACCAACCACGGGGATCCCGTTTACAGAAAAAATCCACGTGGCGAAAAAACGAAGGGTAAAAAACTTCCTTGACCCGATTGAGGTTCGGATAGGACTTTTTGGGTATGGAACTTACCAGTGACGGCTGAAAGCTGTCATGGCTGTAGAAATCACAGATACCTTCGTTTTGACTGGTTATGTCTCCCGTAACTCTAAACGAGCCAAGAGTTATGGCCCTCCGAATAATCGATATCCACAGGGTGCAACATCTACGGTGCAAGGTGCAACATCCGTCCAAAATGACGAAACGGTGTCGTACGACCTTTAGAAATGGATGCATGGATTTGAAACGGTGCAGTACCATGGTGCACCACTCTCCAGCGATGGTAAATCATAGACCAGCTATGGGGATCCCGTTTTACAGAAAAAATCCACCTGACGGAAAAACGAAGGGTAAAAAACTTCCATGACCCGATAGAGGTTCCGATAGGATTTTTTGGGTATGAAACTAACCAGTGACGGCTGAAAGCGGTCACAGCTGTAGAACTCACAGATACCTTCGTTTTGACTGGTTATGGCTCCCGTAACTCTAAAGGAGCCAAGAGTTATGGCCCTCCAAAGAATCGATATCCACAGGGTGCAACATCTACGGTGCAAGGTGCAACATCCGTCCAAAATGACGAAACAGTGCCGTACAACCTTTAGAAATGAGTGCATGGATTTGAAACATTGCAGTCCCATGGTCCACCACTCTCCAGCGATGGTAAATCATAGACCAGCCACGGGGATCCCGTTTTACAGAAAAAATCCACGTGACGAAAAAACGAAGGGTAAAAAACTTCCATGACCCGATTGAGGTTCGGATAGGCTTTTTTTGGTATGAAAGTAACCAGTGACTGCTGAAAGCTGTCATAGCTGTAGAACTCACAGATACCTTCGTTTTGACTGGTTATGGCTCCCGTAACTCTAAAGGAGCCAAGAGTTATGGCCCTCCGAAGAATCGATATCCACAGGGTGCAACATCTACGGTGCAAGGTGCAACATCCGTCCAAAATGACGAAACAGTGCCGTACGACCTTTAGAAATGAGTGCATGGATTTGAAACATTGCAGTCCCATGGTGCACCACTCTCCAGCTGTAACGACCCGTATTTTACGTGTCGATAAATCGTAGAATTTGCAGGTCGTTAGTGTTGTTTGTGTTGCCTCTAGCTTGAGTCGTTTAGGAGTTGACCCGGGTACAAGAGATGAGTCGTGACCGACTCATAAGCGTGGACGACTTAGAATTTTGACCGACTTATGGAAGCAGCGAGTATAGGTTTGGCCGAGATAAGGATGCGACCGACCTAAGGTTAGACGACTTTGTGGTGTTACCGAGTCATAGGAGATAGCGGGTTACGACTCATGCGAGATAGAAGGTTACGACTCATAGAAGATAGTGGGTTGCGACTCATAGGAGATAGCGGGTTAGCAAGATGAGTCGTTTGGCCGAGTCATAGGTCATAAGGTGTTTTGAGTCGTGTATGCTATGAGTCGTAAGTCGTTAGGTAGCTTGGTGGATGAGTCGTGAGTCAGCATCTTAGTTGAGTCGTGTGTGTGAATTGTTGAGTCGTCGTACGACTTAGGACTTGGAATGTTAGCGGCTGGAAGTGTTAGGTCGGTTACCTAATGAGTCGTGAGTCGTGAGCTAGCCTAGGTCGTAAGCCGTGGAGATGTGTTGAGTCGTTAGGTCGGCTTGTATCTTAGGGCGTGTATGCTTTGAGTCGTATACGAGTTAGGGTGTTGAGTCGGCTAGGAGATGAGTCGTTGGGGTTGTTGAGTCGTAGGTCGTGGGTCTGATGAGTCGGCAACGACTCATGGGCGGACGACTCATGGTGGTTCCAGCCTATAAATAGAGGGGTTCGGCTCACTTTTTGGCACCGGTTTTTTAAGCGACGAAGTGCTGCCATTTTGAAGACTCGTCTACAACATTTCTTCATCTTCTTTTCTCCATTCTAATCTAGATCTAACATCCATCCAAGATCGAAGATCGAGATCGAAGATCCAAGAGCCAAAGTTGAAGATCTTCATCCTTTCGAGCTAGATTTCATTGTTTGAAGCGAGATTTTTGCCGGATCAAACCTTGATCTCCGCTGTCCAGATCTGAAGTGTGTTGTATTTGAAGTGTTTGGGTGATTTGGTGAGTGGTAGTTATCTCTCACGCGGACCCAAAGGAGTATATTGGATTGGTTGCTTGTTTGAGTGTTAAAGTTAGAAATTTCATGCATTTTTCTTAGATCCAAGTCTAGATCCATTGTTTCCAAAGATGTTTGTTTATGCAAGTTTATTTAACAAGTATTAGAGACAAAACCCATGTTTTATATTTGATAGATCTATGCTAAAAACCTATGAATCATGCATGTTGGACTTTTGCTCATTTATTTACGAAATTGCGATTATAGTTGATATTGCTTATTAGATCTTGTTTAAATGTTTGATTGATTGGATGTATGATTGATTTGGATTGTTTCAAGTTAGCTAGTGGTTGATTTGGAACAAGATGGTTCGAGATGATTCAAAAGCTAAGTGGAAAGGCTCTTGAATGGTGAAAGCTGCCTGTGGCATATGAAGCGGATGTGAAAGCTCATATGGATGGATTTGATGGTGATAGTCTTTGCCATGATGCGAGGAGGCAAAGTATGATATGAGATGGGACCTTGCTATGATGTGATAAGGCAAGGCATGAGATCGAGATGGAACTTTGCTATGATGCGATGAAGCAAAGTGTGATGTTATGATGGGATGGGTCAGGATGACGTTCCAAGCACGGGCTGCGACGACGTGCAAAGTTATGTTGATAACTCGGTGATGCGATCCGGGTTGGTGATAATGGTTAGCTTGAGAGGCGCTTGAGCTAGTATGGAAATAGTCGTCGAGGAGGATGACTAGGAGGCTGAGATCTTATCGTTGTTGAAGGTTCTAGCATGCTCAAAGCAAGAGTACGTTGGAACGGGCTGCGACGACGTTCCAGGCACGGGCTGCGACGACGTGCTAGTACTCTGGGTAGTTGCGAAAATTCCTAGGCACGGGCTGCGACGACGTGCGGAGTTATGGCTAGAACCGGGGTTACCATTAGCCCTTGACGGATGGTCATTCAACTAACGGTGAAATCGAGGCAATGATAACAGTGATAGCCAGAGTCATGGATGTTTGGTTGTACTATCATTCGGTCTCAAGAGCGGTGTTTTCTGGGTGCTTATTTGATCTTGGTTTAGGCCATGGGGGTTTGTATTTGGAAAGCATCGCCCTTGACTCGAGTGATTATTGCTTTACTTTAATTATCTGCTATGTTATGCTTGCTTCTCCTTAGTGTGTGTCTGGGGGCTATCACTGTAGAAAGAGGTGGAGTGGGATGGTTTGGTTCCTATTCCTTTTATCCCTTATGCTCTTTTGGTATGTTTGATAGTTAATTTACTGCTCACTAAGACTTTGTCTGACTCAAGGTTTTATGTCTCCTCTTATTACCTTGGGCTGTTCATCCATGTTGGGATGGGCAGACTAGGTAGCAGGTGACAGGTGCTGTGCTTAGAGTTCTCCGCTGATGATGACGAAGACGAGCAGGAGGCTATGCATATTATTTCTTATATGTTCTGGGTATCCGCTGCTGTATTTGATGAGTGTTTTGTAGTGAGGTCTTGATGTATGGATTTATTGAGATGATTGTATAAAACTACTGTGATGATTATATGATGATTTTCTGTTATGTGGCTTCACTATATATATATATTTCTATTGTATTTTATCCATGCGCTGTGAGCTACGATAGAAATTCTGCGATTTTATTTTACCCTGACTATCGTCCATGGCTGCCTGGCACACCTTTCAGCGCTCTATTCTCTTGTTTCCGTGCGGGAGTCATGGGTGGTCGTCACATTTGGTATCAAAGCTTTGGTTAATCGATTTTAGCCAGCGCTCGCTGACGTAACCACGTATGAGAGACGTAATTGTATTTTGATGGATGATTACTATATATATAGTATAGTAGCTTAGATGGATTTGAACTCCTTATGCAGTTGTTTCTTAAGGTGTTCTAATCATTCTTTTTGTAGATATTAAGAATGAGTCGAAGTGAGAGACAAGCTGCGAGGGAAAGTCGAGCTGCTAGGGAAGCTGTTGATTATGGAGCTATGTTTGAAGCTATGATGACTTCTATCATGAGGAGGGTACCAGCTTCAGGATCTTCTGTGGATGTGGGAGTTCAAGTCCAGGCTCCAAGACCGGTTGATTTTGCCAAGCTTTGCAAGGATTATAATTCTCTTGGAGGAAAGGCTTTCTTGGGGACGGAGTCGACTATCGAAGTATAGAGATGGATTGATTCTTGTCGAAGAATCTTTGGTGATTTAGGGATTGAGGATGCAACCAAGAGGAAGCTTGCATCAAGACAGCTTCAGGGAAGAGCTGCTGATTGGTGGAATTCTATCACCATAGATACACCAGAAGAAGAGATTACTTGGGAGCAATTCCAAGTCAGATTTGAAGCTAAGTTCATCTCTACTGTTCAGAAGTCTGCTTTGTTCAAAAGGTTTGTAGAGCTCAAGCAAGGAGGGAGGCCTGTTCTTGAGTATATTTCTGAGTTCGAAGCTTTGTCTAAGTATGGCAGATCATATATTGATTCTCCCTACCACAAGAATGAGAAGTTTGTGACTGGTCTGGATGCTTATCTTGGAAGGCAGTTGGTGGATCACTTGGACGATCCATTTGAGAAGCTTGTAGAGAAAGCCCTTAGGCATGAGAGTTTGTTCCCTAAGGAAAGTTCTGTTGTTGCTGTAACCAGGGAAGGATCTAAACCACAGCAGAGTGGGAATAGCAAGAGGAAGCAGCAGCAGCTGAAGAGTAGGGATGGCCAGAAGAGACCGAAAGGAGAAGTGACTTGCTATAATTGCCAGAAGAGGGGTCATCTCTCCAAGGATTGTAGGAATCCAAAGGCGCCGGCGAAGTGCCATAACTGTGATAAGCCAGGGCATTTCAGGAAGGACTGTCCAGAGCCGAGGAAAGATAGGCAGGTTGTGCAAGCTTATGCTTTGGAAGCTGTGCCATCGTCTTCAAGAGTTCCTACTGCTGAAGAGAAGGGGAAGAGTGTGGTGGTTCAAGGTACTCTTTCCATTTGTGGTGTTCCAGTTAGAGTGTTGTTTGATACTGGAGCGTCGCATTCTTTTGTTTGTGATGATT
Organism: Allium cepa; assembly: GCA_030765085.1. Taxonomy (NCBI): domain Eukaryota; kingdom Viridiplantae; phylum Streptophyta; class Magnoliopsida; order Asparagales; family Amaryllidaceae; genus Allium; species Allium cepa. Next base: position 24,737,668 of record CM060943.1, on the reverse strand, counting down.
TGGTAGGCCGGTTAGGTTTGAAACCGGATATTGTTGATAGGCCATTGGTTGTGACTAATCCAGTTGGGGGTTCGTCATGTTTGTGTATGATATGCCGTGGTTTAGTTGTGTCGAGTCATGATTGCTCGTTTGTTTGTGATTGCTTTATTCTGAACTTTGCGGGGTTCGGAATTATTTTGGGTATGGACTGGCTTAGGAAGTATGCGGCAAGGATTGATTGTGAGAGGCTGGAAGTGACAGTCGGGAATGTGGATGGGCGAAAGGTTGTGATACGATGTAAGCATGAAGAAGGCGTCTTCATGAGCTTCATGTATTCGCTGGTTGTTCCACGGGATGGACTGTCATCGGTGCCTATTGTGAATGGATTTGAGGATGTCTTTGACGAAGTCAAAGGGTTGCCGCCGCATAGGGAGATCGAGTTTCGTATCGATCTAGTTGAGGGAGCCAGACCTGTTGTGATGCCTCTTAGGCGGATGGCACCGAGGGAGCAGCAAGAGCTGAAGGTGCAAGTTGATGACCTTTTGCGGAAAGGATTCATTCGGAGAAGTGTGTCCGAATGGGGTGCGCCAGTTGTGTTCGCAACCAAAGCGGATGGATCGTTGAGGTTGTGCGTGGATTATCGTGAGCTGAATAAGGTGACTAAGAAGAACAAGTATCCATTGCCGAGAATAGATGACTTGTTTGATCAGCTTCACGAGGCTAAGGTGTTTTCTCAGATGGATTTAGCAACGGGATTTCACCAGTTGAGAGTGGCGAAGGATAGTGTGCCGAAGACTGCTTTCAGGACACCATCCGGGTTTTATGAGTGGCTGGTAATGCCGTTTGGATTGACTAACGCGCCAGCATATTTTGTGGATCTTATGAATAGAGTGTTCATAGATCAGTTGAATAAGTTCGTGCTTGTGTTCGTGGATGATATTCTGATTTATTCCAGAACTGAGGAAGAGCACAAGACGCACTTGAGGATTGTTTTGGAAATCTTGCGGAAACATCAGCTGAAGGCTAAGTTTTCGAAGTGTCACTTCTGGAAGAGGGAAGTGAGGTTCTTAGGCCATGTGATCTCTGGAAATGGAATAGCGGTTGATCCCGCTAAGGTGGCAGCAATCCAGGATTGGGTTAGACCTAAGAATGCATCTGATGTAAGAAGTTTTCTTGGATTAGCAGGATATTATCGTCGGTTTATCAAAGACTTTTCCAAGATAGCTGCACCATTGAAAGGATTGACGATGAAGAACCAAGTGTTCAGATGGGATGATATGTGTGAGCAAGCTTTCGTAATCCTGAAAGAGCGACTGACGAGTGCTCCTGTTTTGACTATTCCGAGTGGGAATGATGAGATGGTGTTTACACCGATGCATGTGGCACTGGACTTGGAGCAGTGCTAATGCAGAAGGATAAGGTTGTTGCGTATGTTAGTCGACAACTGAAGCCGCATGAAAGGAATTATCCGACTCATGATTTGGAGTTAGCGGCGATTGTGTTTGCTTTGAAGATGTGGAGACATTATCTATTGGGAGTTAGATTTGAGTTGTTTACAGATCATAAGTCGTTGAAGTATCTGTTCTCCCAAAAGGATTTGAATCTTTGACAGCAACGGTGGCTAGAGTTCCTAGCATCATATGATTTTGGTATAGCCTATACTCCGGGAAAAGGTAACGCAGTAGCTGATGCGTTAAGTCGAAGACATGCAGGATTGGGAGCCATGTTTTCGGAATGGAAGAGTCTCGAGTATTTGGCTGAGTTTGATTTCAGGCCTAGATGTGAATTGGAACCTGAAATGTTGGCAAATTTATCGATAAGACCTACTCTTGTGGAAAGGATTGGCGAGAGCCAAAAGAGAGACGATAAGCTTATCAAGATTATCCGTGATTTGGAATCTGGATTGGACCCAGAGAAGGATAAGGGATTCGAGGTCGATCGAGAGGGTTGGCTTCGAAAGCAAGGACGATTGGTTGTTCCCGATATGGATGGATTGAGAGATGAAGTTCTAAGGGAAAGTCATCACTCAAAGTTGACGATTCATCCAGGAGGTAATAAGATGTATCGGGATATGAAGAAGGCTTACTACTGGGAAGGTATGAAGAAAGATGTTGGAAATTTTATTTCCAAATGTATGAACTGCCAGTTGGTAAAAGCCGAGCAGAAGAAGCCCAGTGGGTTGCTTCAGCCACTAGAGGTTCCTACGTGGAAGTGGGAGCAAGTGTCGATGGATTTTATCGATGGTCTACCTAGGACAAGAGCAGGGAATGAAGGGATTTGGGTCATAGTAGATCGTTTGACCAAGAGTGCAAGGTTCATTCCTGTTCGATCGACTAGGACTGCATCGAAGTTGGCTGAGCTGTATGTGAAGTGGATTGTTCGATTCCATGGTGTTCCGAAGAGTATAGTGAGCGATCGAGACCCATTGTTCACTAGTAGATTTTGGAAGAGCTTCCAAGAAGTTTTGGGAACCGAGTTGTGTTTGAGTACAGCTTATCACCCTCAAACAGATGGTCAGACTGAGAGAGTCAACCGGGTTTTGGAAGATCTTCTTAGAGCATGTGTTTTGGACTTCGGAGGATCATGGGAAGATCACCTTCATTTGGTGGAGTTTGGTTATAATAACAGTTATCATTCGAGTATTGGTAGGGCACCATATGAAGCATTATATGGAAGACCGTGTAACTCTCCGACATGTTGGTTGGAAACGGGAGAAAAATTGATACTTGGGCCAGAAATGATTCGACAGACTTCGGATTGTATAGAGATCATTCGGCGAAGAATGAAGGCAGCCCAAGATCGTCAGAAAAGTTATGCAGATAATCGTCGAAAGGAGTTGGAATTCGACGTGGGCGATATGGTTTTTGTGAAGATTTCTCCATTGAAGAATGTTATTAGATTCGGGAAGAAAGGAAAATTGACTCCGAGATTTGTTGGACCATTCCCGATTATCGAGCGAATTGGAAAGCTCGCTTATAGATTGGAGTTACCGGAAAAGATGGCAGGTGTGCACAATGTTTTCCATGTATCGTATCTACGGAAGTATGTGCACGACCCAACTACAGTGGTTTCTGCTGATAGCTGTGAAGACTTAGAGATTGATCCTGTTGTTTCGAGACCTCGTAAGCCGCTTCGTATTGTTGAAATTGATACGAAACAGCTTAGGAGGAAGACGATTACGTTGCTCAAGGTACAATGGAGTGATGATGTTAACGACTGTACATGGGAGGAGGAAGAGAGGATGAAGGCAGCTCATCCCGGACTCTTCGAGGTATGGCCCTAAAGTGTCGTGACATCTCATGAATTTGTAGCTTGTTCTAAGTCTTAGAATTCTGCATGCTAGGCTAGAATTGGATGCATGCTTTGTTGGTTGCTATGGATGGTAGGCATGCGGAATAATTTTGATTGTTGATGTTTGCTTGGAATTTCGGGGGCGAAATTCCTAAGGGGGAGAGAATGTAACGACCCGTATTTTACGTGTCGATAAATCGTAGAATTTGCAGGTCGTTAGTGTTGTTTGTGTTGCCTCTAGCTTGAGTCGTTTAGGAGTTGACCCGGGTACAAGAGATGAGTCGTGACCGACTCATAAGCGTGGACGACTTAGAATTTTGACCGACTTATCGAAGCAGCGAGTATAGGTTTGGCCGAGATAAGGATGCGACCGACCTAAGGTTAGACGACTTTGTGGTGTTACCGAGTCATAGGAGATAGCGGGTTACGACTCATGCGAGATAGAAGGTTACGACTCATAGAAGATAGTGGGTTGCGACTCATAGGAGATAGCGGGTTAGCAAGATGAGTCGTTTGGCCGAGTCATAGGTCATAAGGTGTTTTGAGTCGTGTATGCTATGAGTCGTAAGTCGTTAGGTAGCTTGGTGGATGAGTCGTGAGTCGGCATCTTAGTTGAGTCGTGTGTGTGAATTGTTGAGTCGTCGTACGACTTAGGACTTGGAATGTTAGCGGCTGGAAGTGTTAGGTCGGTTACCTAATGAGTCGTGAGTCGTGAGCTAGCCTAGGTCGTAAGCCGTGGAGATGTGTTGAGTCGTTAGGTCGGCTTGTATCTTAGGGCGTGTATGCTTTGAGTCGTATACGAGTTAGGGTGTTGAGTCGGCTAGGAGATGAGTCGTTGGGGTTGTTGAGTCGTAGGTCGTGGGTCTGATGAGTCGGCAACGACTCATGGGCGGACGACTCATGGTGGTTCCAGCCAATAAATAGAGGGGTTCGGCTCACTTTTTGGCACCGGTTTTTGAAGCGACGAAGTGCTGCCATTTTGAAGACTCGTCTACAACATTTCTTCATCTTCTTTTCTCCATTCTAATCTAGATCTAACATCCATCCAAGATCGAAGATCGAGATCGAAGATCCAAGAGCCAAAGTTGAAGATCTTCATCCTTTCGAGCTAGATTTCATCGTTTGAAGCGAGATTTTTGCCGGATCAAACCTTGATCTCCGCTGTCCAGATCTGAAGTGTGTTGTATTTGAAGTGTTTGGGTGATTTGGTGAGTGGTAGTTATCTGTCACGCGGACCCAAAGGAGTATATTGGATTGGTGGCTTGTTTGAGTGTTAAAGTTAGAAATTTCATGCATTTTTCTTAGATCCAAGTCTAGATCCATTGTTTCCAAAGATGTTTGTTTATGCAAGTTTATTTAACAAGTATTAGAGACAAAACCCATGTTTTATATTTGATAGATCTATGCTAAAAACCTATGAATCATGCATGTTGGACTTTTTCTCATTTATTTACGAAATTGCCATTATAGTTGATATTGCTTATTAGATCTTGTTTAAATGTTTGATTGATTGGATGTATGATTGATTTGGATTGTTTCAAGTTAGCTAGTGGTTGATTTGGAACAAGATGGTTCGAGATGATTCAAAAACTAAGTGGAAAGGCTCTTGAATGGTGAAAGCTGCCTGTGGCATATGAAGCGGATGTGAAAGCTCATATGGATGGATTTGATGGTGATAGTCTTTGCCATGATGTGAGGAGGCAAAGTATGATATGAGATGGGACCTTGCTATGATGTGATAAGGCAAGGCATGAGATCGAGATGGAACTTTGCTATGATGCGATGAAGCAAAGTGTGATGTTATGATGGGACGGGTCACGATGACGTTCCAAGCACGGGCTGCGACGACGTGCAAAGTTATGTTGATAACTCGGTGATGCGATCCGGGTTGGTGATAATGGTTAGCTTGAGAGGCGCTTGAGCTAGTATGGAAATAGTCGTCGAGGAGGATGACTAGGAGGCTGAGATCTTATCGTTGTTGAAGGTTCTAGCATGCTCAAAGCAAGAGTACGTTGGAACGGGCTGCGACGACGTTCCAGGCACGGGCTGCGACGACGTGCTAGTACTCTGGGTAGTTGCGAAAATTCCTAGGCACGGGCTGCGACGACGTGCGGAGTTATGGCTAGAACCGGGGTTACCATTAGCCCTTGACGGATGGTCATTCAACTAACGGTGAAATCGAGGCAATGATAACAGTGATAGCCAGAGTCATGGATGTTTGGTTGTACTATCATTCGGTCTCAAGAGCGGTGTTTTCTGGGTGCTTATCTGATCTTGGTTTAGGCCTTGGGGGTTTGTATTTGGAAAGCATCGCCCTTGACTCGAGTGATTATTGCTTTACTTTAATTATCTGCTATGTTATGCTTGCTTCTCCTTAGTGTGTGTCTGGGGGCTATCACTGTAGAAAGAGGTGGAGTGGGATGGTTTGGTTCCTATTCCTTTTATCCCTTATGCTCTTTTGGTATGTTTGATAGTTAATTTACTGCTCACTAAGACTTTGTCTGACTCAACGTTTTATGTCTCCTCTTATTACCTTGGGCTGTTCATCCATGTTGGGATGGGCAGACTAGGTAGCAGGTGACAGGTGCTGTGCTTAGAGTTCTCCGCTGATGATGACGAAGACGAGCAGGAGGCTATGCATATTATTTCTTATATGTTCTGGGTATCCGCTGCTGTATTTGATGAGCGTTTTGTAGTGAGGTCTTGATGTATGGATTTATTGAGATGATTGTATAAAACTACTGTGATGCTTATATGATGATTTTATGTTATGTGGCTTCACTATATATATATATATTTCTATTGTATTTTATCCATGCGCTGTGAGCAACGATAGAGATTCTGCGATTTTATTTTACCCTGACTATCGTCCATGGCTGCCTGGCACACCTTTCAGCGCTCTATTCTCTTGTTTCCGTGCGGGAGTCATGGGCGGTCGTCACACCAGCGATGGTAAATCATAGACCAGCCACGGGGATCCCGTTTTACAAAAAAAATCCACATGACGAAAAAACGAAGGGTAAAAAACTTCCATGACCCGATTGAGGTTCGGATAGGCTTTTTTGGGTATGATAGTAATCAGTGACTGCTGAAAGCTGTCATAGCTGTAGAACTCACAGATACCTTCGTTTTGACTGGTTATTGCTCCCGTAACTCTAAAGGAGCCAAGAGTTATGGCCCTTCGAAGAATCGATATCCACAGGGTGCAACATCTACGGTGCAAGGTGCAACATCCGTCCAAAATGACGAAACAGTGCCGTACGACCTTTAGAAATGAGTGCATGGATTTGAAACATTGCAGTCCCATGGTGCACCACTCTCCGGCGATGGTAAATCATAGACCAGCCACGGGGATCCCTTTTTACAGAAAAAATCCACGTGACGAAAAAACGAAGGGTAAAAAACTTCCATGACCCGATTGAGGTTCGGATAGGCTTTTTTTGGTATGAAAGTAACCAGTGACTGCTGAAAGCTGTCATAGCTGTAGAACTCACAGATACCTTCGTTTTGACTGGTTATGGCTCCCGTAACTCTAAAGGAGCCAAGAGTTATGGCCCTCCGAAGAATCGATATCCACAGGGTGCAACATCTACGGTGCAAGGTGCAACATCCGTCCAAAATGACGAAACAGTGCCGTACGACCTTTAGAAATGAGTGCATGGATTTGAAACATTGTAGTCCCATGGTGCACCACTCTCCAGCGATGGTAAATCATAGACCAACCACGGGGATCCCGTTTTACAGAAAAAATCCACGTGACGAAAAAACGAAGGGTAAAAAACTTCCTTGACCCGATTGAGGTTCGGATAGGACTTTTTGGGTATGGAACTTACCAGTGACGGCTGAAAGCTGTCATGGCTGTAGAAATCACAGATACCTTCATTTTGACTGGTTATGTCTCCCGTAACTCTAAACGAGCCAAAAGTTATGGCCCTCCGAATAATCGATATCCACAGGGTGCAACATCTACGGTGCAAGGTGCAACATCCGTCCAAAATGACGAAACGGTGTCGTACGACCTTTAGAAATGGATGCATGGATTTGAAACGGTGCAGTACCATGGTGCACCACTCTCCAGCGATGGTAAATCATTGACCAGCCACGTGGATCCCGTTTTATAGAAAAAATCCACGTGACGAAAAAACGAAGGGTAAAAAACTTCCATGACCCGATTGAGGTTCAGATAGGATTTTTTGGGTATGAAACTAACCAGTGACGGCTGAAACTGTCATAGCTGTAGAACTCACGGATACCTTCGTTTTGACTGGTTATGGCTCCCGTAACTCTAAAGGAGCCAAGAGTTATGGCCCTCCAAAGAATCGATATCCACAGGGTGCAACATCTACGGTGCAAGGTGCAACATCCGTCCAAAATGACGAAACAGTGCCGTACAACCTTTAGAAATGAGTGCATGGATTTGAAACATTGCAGTCCCATGGTCCACCACTCTCCAGCGATGGTAAATCATAGACCAGCCACGGGGATCCCGTTTTACAGAAAAAATCCACGTGACGAAAAAACGAAGGGTAAAAAGCTTCCTTGACCCGACTGAGTATCGGATAGGAATTTATGGGTATGGAACTAACCAGTGACGGCTGAAAGCGGTCATAGCTGTAGAACTCACAGATACCTTCGTTTTGACTGGTTATGGCTCCTGTAACTCTAAACGAGCCAAGAGTTATGGCCCTCCGAATAATCGATATCCATAGGGTGCAACATCTACGGTGCAAGGTGCAACAACCGTCCAAAATGACAAAACCGTGCCGTACGACCTTTAGAAATGGATGCATGGATTTGAAACGGTGCAGTACCATGGTGCACCACTCTCCAGCGATGGTAAATCATTGACCAGCCACGGGTATCCCGTTTTACAGAAAAAATCCACGTGACGAAAAAACAAAGGGTAAAAAACTTCCTCTACCCGATTGAGGTTCGGACAGGATTTTTTTGGGTATGGAACCAACCAGTGACTGCTGAAAGCTGTCATGGCTGTAGAACTCATAGATACCTTCGTTTTGACTAGTTATGGCTCCCGTAACTCTAAAGGAGCCAAGAGTTATGGCCCTCCGAAGAATCGATATCCACAGGGTGCAACATCTACGGTGCAAGGTGCAACATCCGTCCAAAATGACGAAACAGTGCCGTACGACCTTTAGAAATGAGTGCATGGATTTGAAACATTGCAGTCCCATGGTGCACCACTCTCCAGCGATGGTAAATCATAGACCAGCCACGGGGATCCCGTTTTACAGAAAAAATCCACGTGACGAAAAAACGAAGGGTAAAAAACTTCCATGACCCGATTGAGGTTCGGATAGGCTTTTTTTGGTATGAAAGTAATCAGTGACTGCTGAAAGCAGTCATAGCTGTAGAACTCACAGATACCTTTGTTTCGACTGGTTATTGCTCCCGTAACTCTAATGGAGCCAAGAGTTATGTCCCTCCGAAGAATCGATATCCATAGGGTGCAACATCTACGGTGCAAGGTGCAACATCCGTCCAAAATGACGAAACAGTGCCGTACAACCTTTAGAAATGAGTGCATGGATTTGAAACATTGCAGTCCCATGGTGCACCACTCTCCGGCGATGGTAAATCATAGACCAGCCACGGGGATCCCATTTTACAGAAAAAATCCACGTGACGAAAAAACGAAGGGTAAAAAACTTCCATGACCCGATTGAGGTTCGGATAGGCTTTTTTGGGTATGAAAGTAACCAGTGACTGCTGAAAGCTGTCATAGCTGTAGAACTCACAGATGCCTTCGTTTTGACTGGTTATGGCTTCCGTAACTCTAAAGAAACCAAGAGTTATGGCCCTCCGAAGAATCGATATCCACAGGGTGCAACATCTACGGTGCAAGGTGCAATATCCGTCCAAAATGACGAAACAGTGCCGTACGACATTTAGAAATGAGTGCATGGATTTGAAACATTGTAGTCCCATGATGCACCACTCTCCGGCGATGGTAAATCATAGACCAGCCACGGGGATCCCGTTTTACAGAAAAAATCCACGTGACGAAAAAACGAAGGGTAAAAAACATCCATGACCCGATGGAGGTTCGGATAGGCTTTTTTGGGTATGAAAGTAACCAGTGACTGCTGAAAGCTGTCATAGCTGTAGAACTCACAGATACCTTCGTTTTGACTGGTTATGGCTCCAGTAACTCTAAAGGAGCCAAGAGTTATGGCCCTCCGAAGAATCGATATCCACAGGGTGCAACATCTACGGTGCAAGGTGCAACATCCGTCCAAAATGACGAAACAGTGCCGTACGACCTTCAGAAATGAGTGCATGGAATTGAAAAATTGCAGTCCCATGGTGCACCACTATCCAGCGATGATAAATCATAGACCAACCACGGGGATCCCGTTTTACTGAAAAAATCCACGTGACGAAAAAACGAAGGGTAAAAAACTTCCTTGACCCGATTGAGGTTCGGATAGGATTTTTTGGGTATGGAACTTACCAGTGACGGCTGAAAGCGGTAATGGCTGTAGAACTCACAGATACCTTCGTTTTGATCGGTTATGGCTCCCGTAACTCTAAACGAGCCAAGAGCTATGGCCCTCCGAATAATCGATATCTACAGGGTGCAACATCTACGGTGCAAGGTGCAACATCCGTCCAAAATGACGAAACCGTGCCGTACGACCTTTAGAAATGGATGCATGGATTTGAAACGGTGCAGTACCATGGTGCACCACTCTCCAGCGATGGTAAATCATAGACCAGCTATGGGGATCCCGTTTTACAGAAAAAATCCACGTGACGAAAAAACGAAGGGTAAAAAACTTCCATGACCCGATTGAGGTTCCGATAGGATTTTTTGGGTATGAAACTAACCAGTGATGGCTGAAAAATGTCATAGCTGTAGAACTCACAGATACCTTCGTTTTGACTGGTTATGGCTCCCGTAACTCTAAAGGAGCCAAGAGTTATGGCCCTCCGAAGAATCGATATCCACAGGGTGCAACTTCTACGGTGCAAGGTGCAACATCCATCCAAAATGACGAAACAGTGCCGTACGACCTTTAGAAATGAGTGCATGGATTTGAAACATTGCAGTCCCATGATGTACCACTCTCCAGCGATGGTAAATCATAGGCCAGCCATGGAGATCCCGTTTTACAGAAAAAATTCACGTGACGAAAAAACGAAGGGTAAAAAACTTCCTTGACCCGATTGAGGTTCAGAAAGGATTTTTTGGGTATGAAACTAACCAGTGACGGCTGAAGGCGGTCGTTGCTGTAGAACTCACAGATACCTTCGTTTTGACTGGTTATGGCTCCCGTAACTCTAAACGAGCCAAGAGTTATGGCCCTCCGGATAATCGATATCCATAGGGTGCAACATCTACGGTGCAAGGTGCAACATCCGTCCAAAATGACGAAACCGTGTCGTACGACCTTTAGAAATGGATGCATGGATTTGAAACGGTGCAGTACCATGGTGCACCACTCTCCAGCGATGTTAAATCATTGACCACCCACGGGGATCCCGTTTTACAGAAAAAATCCACGTGACGAAAAAACGAAGGGTAAAAAACTTTCTTGACCCGATTGAGGTTCGGACATGATTTTTTGGGTATGGAACTAACCAGTGACGGCTGAAAGCTGTCATGGCTGTAGAACTCACAGATACCTTCGTTTCGACTGGTTATGGCTCCCGTAACTCTAAACGAGCCAAGAGTTATGGCCCTCCGAATAATCGATATCCATATTGTGCAACATCTACGGTGCAAGGTGCAACATCCGTCCAAAATTACGAAATCGTGCCGTACGACCTTTAGAAATGGATGCATGGATTTGAAACGGTGCAGTACCATGGTGCACCACTCTCCACCGATGGTAAATCATTGACCTGCCAAGGGGATCCCGTTTTTACAGAAAAAATCCACGTGACGAAAAAACGAAGGGTAAAAAACTTTCATGACCCGATTGAGGTTCGGATAGGCTTTTTTGGGTATGAAATTAACCAGTGACTGCTGAAAGCTGTCATAGCTGTAGAACTCACAGATACCTTCGTTTTGACTGGTTATGGCTCTCGTAACTATAAAGGAGCCAAGAGTTATGGCCCTCCGAAGGATCGATATCCACAGGGTGCAACATCTACGGTGCAAGGTGCAACATCCGTCCAAAGTGACGAAACAGTGCCGTACGAACTTTAGAAATGAGTGCATGGATTTGAAACATTGTAGTCCGTTGGTGCACCACTCTCCAGCGATGGTAAATCATAGACCAGCCACGGGGATCCCGTTTATAGAAAAAATCCACGTGACGAAAAAACGAAGGGTATAAAACTTCCATGACCCGATTGAGGTTCGGATAGGCTTTTTTTGGTATGAAAGTAACCAGTGACTGCTGAAAGCTATCATAGCTGTAGAACTCACAGATAAATTCGTTTTGACTGGTTATGGCTCCCGTTACTCTAAAGGAGCAAAGAGTTATGGCCCTCCGAAGAATCGATATCCACAGTGTGCAACATCTACGGTGCAAGGTGCAACATCCGTCCAAAATGACGAAACAGTGCCGTACGACCTTTAGAAATGAGTGCATGGATTTGAAACATTGCAGTACCATGGTGCACCACTCTCCAGCGATGGTAAATTATGGACCAGCCACGGGGATCCCGTTTTGCAGAAAAAATCCACGTGACGAAAAAACGAAGGGTAAAAAACTTCCTTGACCCGATTGAGGTTCGGATAGGATTTTTTGGGTATGAAACTAACCAGTAACGGCTAAAAGCTGTCATAGCTGTAGAACTCACAGATACCTTCGTTTTGACTGGTTATGGCTCCCGTAACTCTAAAGAAGCCAAGAGTTATAGCCCTCCGAATTATCGATATCCACAGGGTGCAACGTCTAAGGTGCAAGGTGCAACATCCGTCCAAAATGACGAAACAGTGCCGTACGACCTTTAGAAATGACTGCATGGATTTGAAACATTGCAGTCCCATGGTGCACCACTCTCCAGCGATGGTAAATCATAGACCAGCCACGGGGATCGCGTTTTACAGAAAAAATCCACGTGACGAAAAAACGAAGGGTAAAAAACTTCCATGACCCGATTGAGGTTCGGATGGGCTTTTTTGGGTATGAAAGTAACCAGTGACTGCTGAAAGCTGTCATAGCTGTAGAACTCACAGATACCTTCGTTTTGACTGGTTATGGCTCCAGTAACTCTAAAGGAGCCAAGAGTTATGGCCCTCCGAAAAATAGATATCCACAGGGTGCAACATCTACGGTGCAAGGTGCAACATCCGTCCAAAATGACGAAACAGTGCCGTACGACCTTTAGAAATGAGTGCATGGATTTGAAACATTGCAGTCCCATGGTGCACCACTCTCCAACAATGGTAAATCATAGACCAGCCACGGGGATCCCGTTTTACAGAAAAATCCACGTGACGAAAAAACGAAGGGTAAAAAACTTCCTTGAACCGATTGAGGTTCGGATAGGATTTTTTGGGTATGGAACTAACCAGTGACGGCTGAAAGCGGTCATAGCTGTAGAACTCACAGATACCTTCGTTTTGACTGGTTATGGCTCACGTAACTCTAAACGAGCCAAGAGTTATGGCCCTCCGAATAATCGATATCCATAGGGTGCAACATCTACGGTGCAAGGTGCAACATCCGTCCAAAATGACGAAACCGTGCCGTACGACCTTTAGAAATGGATGCATGGATTTGAAACGGTGCAGTACCATGGTGCGCCACTCTGCAGCGATGGTAAATCATTGACCAGCCACGGGGATCCCGTTTTACAGAAAAAATCCACGTGACGAAAAAACGATGGGTAAAAAACTTCCTTGGCCCGATTGAGGTTCGGACAGGATTTTTTGGGTATGGAACTAACCAGTGACGGCTGAAAGCTGTCATGGCTGTAGAACTCACAGATACCTTCGTTTTGACTGGTTATGGCTCCCGTAACTCTAAAGGAGCCAAGAGTTATGGCCCTCCGAAGAATCGATATCCACAGTGTGCAACATCTACAGTGCAAGGTGCAACATCCGTCCAAAATGACAAAACAGCGCCGTACGACGTTTAGAAATGAGTGCATGGATTTGAAACATTGGAGTCCCATGGTGCACCACTCTCCAGCGATGGTAAATCATAGACCAGCCATGGGGATCCCGTTTTACAGAAAAAATCCACGTGACGAAAAAACGAAGGGTAAAAAACTTCCTTGACCCGATTGAGGTTCGGAAAGGATTTTTTGGGTATGAAACTAACCAGTGACGGCTGAAAGCGATCGTTGCTGTAGAACTCACAGATACCTTCGTTTTGACTGGTTATGGCTCCCGTAACTCTAAACGAGCCAAGAGTTATGGCCCTCCGAATAATCGATATCCATTAGGTGCAACATCTACGGTGCAAGGTGCAACATCGGTCCAAAATTACGAAACCGTGTCGTACGACCTTTAGAAATGAATGCATGGATTTGAAACGGTGAAGTACCATGGTGCACCACTCTCCAGCGATGGTAAATCATTGACCAGCCAAGGGGATCCCCTTTTTACAGAAAAAGTCCACGTGTTGAAAAAACGAAGGGTAAAAAACTTCCATGACCCGATTGAGGTTCGGATAGGCTTTTTTGGGTATGAAAGTAACCAGTGACTGCTGAAAGCTGTCATAGCTGTAGAACTCACAGATACCTTCGTTTTGACTGGTTATGGCTCCCGTAACTATAAAGGAGCCAAGAGTTATGGCCCTCCGAAGAATCGATATCCACAGGGTGCAACATCTACGGTGCAAGGTGCAACATCCGTCCAAAATGACGAAACAGTTCCGTACGACCTTTAGAAATGAGTACATGGATTTGAAACATTGCAGTCCCATGGTGCACCACTCTCCAGCGATGGTAAATCATAGACCAGCCACGGGGATCCCGTTTACAGAAAAAATCCACGTGACGAAAAAACGAATGGTAAAAAACTTCCATCACCCGATTGAGGTTCGGATAGGATTTTTTTGGGTATGAAAGTAACCAGTGACTGCTGAAAGCTGTCATAGCTGTAGAACTCACAGATAAATTCATTTTGACTGGTTATGGCTCCCGTAACTCTAAAGGAGCCAAGAGTTATGGCCCTTCGAATAATCGATATCCACAGGGTGCAACATCTACGGTGCAAGGTGCAACATCCGTCCAAAATGACGAAACAGTGCTGTACGACCTTTAGAAATGAGTGCATGGATTTGAAACATTGCGGTACCATGGTGCACCACTCTCTAGCGATGGTAAATCATAGACCAGCCAACGGGAACCCGTTTTACAGAAAAAATCCACGTGACGAAAAAACGAAGGGTAAAAAACTTCCTTGACCCGATTGAGGTTCGGATAGGATTTTTTGGGTATGAAACTAACCAGTAACGGCTAAAAGCTATCATAGCTGTAGAACTCACAGATACCTTCGTTTTGACTGGTTATGGCTCCCGTAACTCTAAAGAAGCCAGGAGTTATGGCCCTCCGAAGAATCGATGTCCACAGGGTGCAACATCTACGGTGCAAGGTGCAACATCCGTCCAAAATGACGAAACAGTGCCGTACGACCTTTAGAAATGAGTGCATGGATTTGAAACATTGCAGTCCCATGGTGCACCACTCTCCAGCGATGGTAAATAATAGACCAGCCACGGGGATCCCGTTTTACAGAAAAAATCCACGTGACGAAAAAACGAAGGGTAAAAAACTTCCAATACCCGATTGAGGTTCGGATAGGCTTTTTTTGGTATGAAAGTAACCAGTGACTACTGAAAGCTGTCATAGCTGTAGAACTCACAGATACCTTCGTTTTAACTGGTTATGGCTCCCGTAACTCTAAAGGAGCCAAGAGTTATGGTCCTCCGAAAAATCGATATCCACAGGGTGCAACATCTACGGTGCAAGGTGCAACATCCGTCCAAAATGACGAAACAGTGCCGTACGACCTTTAGAAATGAGTGCATGGATTTGAAACATTGCAGTCCCATGGTGCACCACTCTCCAACGATGGTAAATCATAGACCAGCCACGGGGATCCCGTTTTACAGAAAAAATCCACGTGACGAAAAAACGAAGGGAAAAAAACTTCCTTGAACCGATTGAGGTTCGGATAGGATTTTTTGGGTATGAAACTAACCAGTGACGACTGAAAGCGGTCATAGCTGTAGAACTCACAGATACCTTCGTTTTGACTGGTTATGGCTCCCGTAACTCAAAACGAGCCAAGAGTTATGGCCCTCCGAATAATCGATATCCACAGGGTGCAACATCTACGGTGCAAGGTGCAACATCCGTCCAAAATGACGAAACCGTGCCGTACGACCTTTAGAAATGGATGCATGGATTTGAAACGGTGCAGTACAATGGTGCACCACTCTGCAGCGATGGTAAATCATTGACCAGCCACGGGGATCCTGTTTTACAGAAAAAATCCACGTGACGAAAAAACGAAGGGTAAAAAACTTCCTTGACCCGATTGAGGTTCGGACAGGATTTTTTGGGTATGGAACTAACCAGTGACGGCTGAAAGCTAACATGGCTGTAGAACTCACAGATACCTTCGTTTTGACTGGTTATGGCTCCCGTAACTCTAAAGGAGCCAAGAGTTATGGCCCTTCGAAGAATCGATATCCACAGGGTGCAACATCTACGGTGCAAGGTGCAACATCCGTCCAAAATGACGAAACAGTGTCGTACGACCTTTAGAAATTAGTGCATGGATTTGAAACATTGCAGTCCCATGGTGCACCACTCTCCAGCGATGGTAAATCATAGACCAGCCACGGGGATCCCGTTTTACAGAAAAAAATCACGTGACGAAAAAACGAAGGGTAAAAAACTTCCATGACCTGATTGAGGTTCGGATAGCTTTTTTTGGGTATGAAAGTAACCAGTGACTGCTGAAAGCTATCATGGCTGTAGAACTCACATATACCTTCGTTTTGACTGGTTATGGCTCCCGTAACTCTAAAGGAGCCAAGAGTTATGGCCCTCCGAAGAATCGATATCCACAGGGTGCAACATCTACGGTGCAAGGTGCAACATCCGTCCAAAATGACAAAACAGTGCCGTACGACCTTTAGAAATGAGTGCATGGATTTGAAACATTGCAGTCCCATGGTGCACCACTCTCCAGCGATGGTAAATCATAGACCAGCCATGGGGATCCCGTTTTACAGAAAAAATCCACGTGACGAAAAAACGAAGGGTAAAAAACTTCCTTGACCCGATTGAGGTTCGGATAGGATTTTTTGGGTATGAAACTAACCAGTAACGGCTAAAAGCTATCATAGCTGTAGAACTCACAGATACCTTCGTTTTGACTGGTTATGGCTCCCGTAACTCTAAAGAAGCCAGGAGTTATGGCCCTCCGAAGAATCGATATCCACAGGGTGCAACATCTACGGTGCAAGGTGCAACATCCGTCCAAAATGACGAAACAGTGCCGTACGACCTTTAGAAATGAGTGCATGGATTTGAAACATTGCAGTCCCATGGTGCACCACTCTCCAGCGATGGTAAATAATAGACCAGCCACGGGGATCCCGTTTTACAGAAAAAATCCACGTGACGAAAAAACGAAGGGTAAAAAACTTCCAATACCCGATTGAGGTTCGGATAGGCTTTTTTTGGTATGAAAGTAACCAGTGACTACTGAAAGCTGTCATAGCTGTAGAACTCACAGATACCTTCGTTTTAACTGGTTATGGCTCCCGTAACTCTAAAGGAGCCAAGAGTTATGGACCTCCGAAAAATCGATATCCACAGGGTGCAACATCTACGGTGCAAGGTGCAACATCCGTCCAAAATGACGAAACAGTGCCGTACGACCTTTAGAAATGAGTGCATGGATTTGAAACATTGCAGTCCCATGGTGAATCACTCTCCAACGATGGTAAATCATAGACCAGCCACGGGGATCCCGTTTTACAGAAAAAATCCACGTGACGAAAAAACGAAGGGAAAAAAACTTCCTTGAACCGATTGAGGTTCGGATAGGATTTTTTGGGTATGAAACTAACCAGTGACGACTGAAAGCGGTCATAGCTGTAGAACTCACAGATACCTTCGTTTTGACTGGTTATGGCTCCCGTAACTCAAAACGAGCCAAGAGTTATGGCCTTCCGAATAATCGATATCCACAGGGTGCAACATCTACGGTGCAAGGTGCAACATCCGTCCAAAATGACGAAACCGTGCCGTACGACCTTTAGAAATGGATGCATGGATTTGAAACGGTGCAGTACAATGGTGCACCACTCTGCAGCGATGGTAAATCATTGACCAGCCACGGGGATCCTGTTTTACAGAAAAAATCCACGTGACGAAAAAACGAAGGGTAAAAAACTTCCTTGACCCGATTGAGGTTCGGACAGGATTTTTTGGGTATGGAACTAACCAGTGACGGCTGAAAGCTAACATGGCTGTAGAACTCACAGATACCTTCGTTTTGACTGGTTATGGCTCCCGTAACTCTAAAGGAGCCAAGAGTTATGGCTCTTCGAAGAATCGATATCCACAGGGTGCAACATCTACGGTGCAAGGTGCAACATCCGTCCAAAATGACGAAACAGTCTCGTACGACCTTTAGAAATTAGTGCATGGATTTGAAACATTGCAGTCCCATGGTGCACCACTCTCCAGCGATGGTAAATCATAGACCAGCCACGGGGATCCCGTTTTACAGAAAAAAATCACGTGACGAAAAAACGAAGGGTAAAAAACTTCCATGACCTGATTGAGGTTCGGATAGCTTTTTTTGGGTATGAAAGTAACCAGTGACTGCTGAAAGCTATCATGGCTGTAGAACTCACATATACCTTCCTTTTGACTGGTTATGGCTCCCGTAACTCTAAAGGAGCCAAGAGTTATGGCCCTCCGAAGAATCGATATCCACAGGGTGCAACATCTACGGTGCAAGGTGCAACATCCGTCCAAAATGACAAAACAGTGCCGTACGACCTTTAGAAATGAGTGCATGGATTTGAAACATTGCAGTCCCATGGTGCACCACTCTCCAGCGATGGTAAATCATAGACCAGCCATGGGGATCCCGTTTTACAGAAAAAATCCACGTGACGAAAAAACGAAGGGTAAAAAACTTCCTTGACCCGATTGAGGTTCGGAAAGGATTTTTTGGATATGAAACTAACCAGTGACGGCTGAAAGCGGTCGTTGCTGTAGAACTCACAGATACCTTCGTTTTGACTGGTTATGGCTCCCGTAACTCTAAACGAGCCAAGAGTAATGGCCCTCCGAATAATCGATATCCATAGGGTGCAACATCTACGGTGCAAGGTGCAACATCCGTCCAAAATGACGAAACCGTGTCGTACGACCTTTAGAAATTGATGCATGGATTTGAAACGGTGCAGTACCATGGTGCACCACTCTCCCGCGATGGTAAATCAATGACCAGCCACGGGGATCCCGTTTTACAGAAAAAAATCCACGAGACGAAAAAACGAAGGGTAAAAAACTTCCTCGACCCGATTGAGGTTCGGACAGAATTTTTTGGCATGGAACTAACCAGTGACGGCTGAAAGCTGTCATGGCTGTAGAACTCACAGATACCTTCGTTTTGACTGGTTATGGCTCCCGTAACTCTAAACGAGCCAAGAGTTATGGCCCTCCGAATAATCGATATCCATAGGGTGCAACATCTACGGTGCAAGGTGCGACATCCGTCCAAAATGACGAAACCGTGCCGTACGACCTTTAGAAATGGATGCATGGATTTGAAACGGTGCAGTACCATGGTGCACCACTCTCCAGCGATGGTAAATCATTGACCAGCCACGGGGATCCCGTTTTTACAGAAAAAATCCACGTGACGAAAAAACGAAGGGTAGAAAACTTCCATGACCCGATTGAGGTTCGGATAGGCTTTTTTGGGTAAAAGTAACCACTGACTGCTGAAAGCTATCATAGCTGTAGAACTCACAGATACCTTCGTTTTGACTGGTTATGGCTCCCGTAACTATAAAGGAGCCAAGAGTTATGGCCCTCCGAAGAATCGATATCCACAGGGTGCAACATCTACGGTGCAAGGTGCAACATCCGTCCAAAATGACGAAACAGTGCCGTACGACCTTTAGAAATGAGTGCATGGATTTGGAACATTGCAGTCCCATGGTGCACCACTCTCCAGCGATGGTAAATCATAGACCAGCCACGGGGATCGCGTTTTACAGAAAAAATCCACGTGACGAAAAAACGAAGGGTAAAAAACTTCCATGACCCGATTGAGGTTCGGATAGGCCATTTTGGGTATGAAAGTAACCAGTGACTGCTGAAAGCTGTCAGAGCTGTAGAACTCACAGAGAAATTCCTTTTGACTGGTTATGGCTCCCGTAACTCGAAAGGAGCCAAGAGTTATGGCCCTCCGAAGAATCGATATCCACAGGGTGCAACATCTACGGTGCAAGGTGCAATATCCGTCCAAAATGACGAAACAGTGCCGTACGACCTTTAGAAATGAGTGCATGGATTTGAAACATTGCAGTACCATGGTGCACCACTCTCCAGCGATGGTAAATCATAGACCAGCCACGGGGATCCCGTTTTACAGAAAAAATCCACGTGACGAAAAAACGAAGGGTAAAAAACTTCCTTGACCCGATTGAGGTTCGGATTGGATTTTTTGGGTATGAAACTAACCAGTAACGGCTAAAAGCTGTCATAGCTGTAGAACTCACAAATACCTTCGTTTTGACTGGTTATGGCTCCCGTAACTCTAAAGGAGCCAAGAGTTATGGCCCTCCGAAGAATCGATATCCACAGGGTGCAACATCTACGGTGCAAGGTGCAACATCCGTCCAAAATGACGAAACTGTGCCGTACGACCTTTAGAAATGAGTGCATGGATTTGAAACATTGCAGTCCCATGGTGCACCACTCTCCAGCGATGGTAAATCATAGACCAGCCACGGGGATCCCGTTTTACAGAAAACATCCACGTGACGAAAAAACGAAGGGTAAAAAACTTCCATGACCCGACTGAGGTTCGGATAGGCTTTTTTGGGTATGAGAGTAACCAGTGACTGCTGAAAGCTGTCGTAGCTTTAGAACTCACAGATACCTTCGTTTCGACTTGTTATGGCTCCCGTAACTCTAAAGGAGCCAAGAGTTATGGCCCTCCGAAGAATCGATATCCACAGGGTGCAACATCTACGGTGCAAGGTGCAACATCCGTCCAAAATGACGAAACTGTGCCGTACGACCTTTAGAAATGAGTGCATGGATTTGAAACATTGCAGTCCCATGGTGCACCACTCTCCAACGATGGTAAATCATAGACCAGCCACGGGGATCCCGTTTTACAGAGAAAATCCACATGACGAAAAAACGAAGGGTAAAAAACTTCCTTGAACCGATTGAGGTTCAGATAGGATTTTTCGGGTATGGAACTAACCAGTGACGGCTGAAAGTGGTCACAGCTGTAGAACTCACAGATACCTTCGTTTTGACTGGTTATGGCTCCCGCAATTCTAAACGAGCCAAGAGTTATGGCCCTCCGAATAATCGATATCCACAGGGTGCAACATCTACGGTGCGAGGTGCAACATCCGTCCAAAATGACGAAACCGTGCCGTACGACCTTTAGAAATGGATGCATGGATTTGAAACGGTGCAGTACCATGGTGCACCACTCTACAGCGATGGTAAATCAATGACCAGCCACGGGGATCCCGTTTTACAGAAAAAATGCACATGACGAAAAAACGAAGGGTAAAAAACTTCCTTGACCCGATTGAGGTTCGGACGGGATTTTTTGGGTATGGAACTAACCAGTGACGGCTGAAAGCGGTCATGGCCGTAGAACTCACAGATACCTTCGTTTTGACTGGTTATGGCTCCCGTAACTCTAAACGAGCCAAGAGTTATGGCCCTCCGAAGAATCGATATCCACAGGGTGCAACATCTACGGTACATGGTGCAACATCCGTCCAAAATGACGAAACCATGCCGTACGACCTTTAGAAATGGATGCATGGATTTGAAACGGTGCAGTCCCATGGTGCACCACTCTCCAGCGATGGTAAATCATAGACCAGCCACGGGGATCCCGTTTTTACAGAAAAAATCCACGTGACGAGAAAACGAAGGGTAAAAAACTTCCATGACCCGATTGAGGTTCGGATAGGCTTTTTTGGGTATGAAACTAACCAGTGACTGCTGAAAGCTGTCATAGCTGTAGAACTCACAGATACCTTCGTTTTGAATTGTTATGGCTCCCGTAACTCTAAAGGAGCCAAGAGTTATGGCCCTCCGAAGAATCGATATCCACAGGGTGCAACATCTACGGTGCAAGGTGCAACATCCGTCCAAAATGACGAAACAGTGCCGTAAGACCTTTAGAAATGAGTGCATGGATTTGAAACATTGCAGTCCCATGGTGCACCACACTCCAGCGATGGTAAATCATAGACCAGCCACGGGAATCCCGTTTTACAGAAAAAATCCACGTGACGAAAAAACGAAGGGTAAAAAACTTCCATGACCCGATTGAGGTTCGGATAGGCTTTTTTGGGTATGAAAGTGACCAGTGACGGCTGAAAGCGGTCATAGCTGTAGAACTCACAGATACCTTCGTTTTGACTGGTTATGGCTCCCGTAACTCTAAAGGAGCCCAGAGTTATGGCCCTCCGAAGAATCGATATCCACAGGGTGCAACATCTACGGTGCAAGGTGCAACATCCGTCCAAAATGACGAAACCGTGCCGTACGACCTTTAGAAATGAGTGCATGGATTTGAAACATTGCAGTACCATGGTGCACCACTCTCCAGCGATGGTAAATCATAGACCAGCCACGGGGATCCCGTTTTACAGAAAAAATCCACGTGACGAAAAAACGAAGGGTAAAAAACTTCCTTGACCCGATTGAGGTTCGGATTGGATTTTTTGGGTATGAAACTAACCAGTAATGGCTAAAAGCTGTCATAGCTGTAGAACTCACAAATACCTTCGTTTTGACTAGTTATGGCTCCCGTAACTCTAAAGGAGCCAAGAGTTATGGCCCTCCGAAGAATCGATATCCACAGGGTGCAACATCTACGGTGCAAGGTGCAACATCCGTCCAAAATGACGAAACTGTGCCGTACGACCTTTAGAAATGAGTGCATGGATTTGAAACATTGCAGTCCCATGGTGCACCACTCTCCCGCGATGGTAAATCATAGACCAGCCACGGGGATCCCGTTTTACAGAAAACATCCACGTGACGAAAAAACGAAGGGTAAAAAACTTCCATGACCCGATTGAGGTTCGGATAGGCTTTTTTGGGTATGAGAGTAACCAGTGACTGCTGAAAGCTGTCGTAGCTTTAGAACTCACAGATACCTTCGTTTCGACTTGTTATGGCTCCCGTAACTCTAAAGGAGCCAAGAGTTATGGCCCTCCGAAGAATCGATATCCACAGGGTGCAACATCTACGGTGCAAGGTGCAACATCCGTCCAAAATGACGAAACTGTGCCGTACGACCTTTAGAAATGAGTGCATGGATTTGAAACATTGCAGTCCCATGGTGCACCACTCTCCAACGATGGTAAATCATTGACCAGCCACGGGGATCCCGTTTTACAGAGAAAATCCACATGACGAAAAAACGAAGGGTAAAAAACTTCCTTGAACCGATTGAGGTTCGGATAGGATTTTTCGGGTATGGAACTAACCAGTGACGGCTGAAAGTGGTCACAGCTGTAGAACTCACAGATACCTTCGTTTTGACTGGTTATGGCTCCCGCAATTCTAAACGAGCCAAGAGTTATGGCCCTCCGAATAATCGATATCCACAGGGTGCAACATCTACGGTGCGAGGTGCAACATCCGTCCAAAATGACGAAACCGTGCCGTACGACCTTTAGAAATGGATGCATGGATTTGAAACGGTGCAGTACCATGGTGCACCACTCTACAGCGATGGTAAATCAATGACCAGCCACGGGGATCCCATTTTACAGAAAAAATGCACATGACGAAAAAACGAAGGGTAAAAAACTTCCTTGACCCGATTGAGGTTCGGACGGGATTTTTTGGGTATGGAACTAACCAGTGACGGCTGAAAGCTGTCATGGCCGTAGAACTCACAGATACCTTCGTTTTGACTGGTTATGGCTCCCGTAACTCTAAACGAGCCAAGAGTTATGGCCCTCCGAAGAATCGATATCCACAGGGTGCAACATCTACGGTACATGGTGCAACATCCGTCCAAAATGACGAAACCATGCCGTACGACCTTTAGAAATGGATGCATGGATTTGAAACGGTGCAGTCCCATGGTGCACCCCTCTCCAGCGATGGTAAATCATAGACCAGCCACGGGGATCCCGTTTTTACAGAAAAAATCCACGTGACGAGAAAACGAAGGGTAAAAAACTTCCATGACCCGATTGAGGTTCGGATAGGCTTTTTTGGGTATGAAACTAACCAGTGACTGCTGAAAGCTGTCATAGCTGTAGAACTCACAGATACCTTCGTTTTGAATTGTTATGGCTCCCGTAACTCAAAAGGAGCCAAGAGTTATGGCCCTCCGAAGAATCGATATCCACAGGGTGCAACATCTACGGTGCAAGGTGCAACATCCGTCCAAAATGACGAAACAGTGCCGTAAGACCTTTAGAAATGAGTGCATGGATTTGAAACATTGCAGTCCCATGGTGCACCACACTCCAGCGATGGTAAATCATAGACCAGCCACGGGAATCCCGTTTTACAGAAAAAATCCACGTGACGAAGAAACGAAGGGTAAAAAACTTCCATGACCCGATTGAGGTTCGGATAGGCTTTTTTGGGTATGAAAGTGACCAGTGACGGCTGAAAGCGGTCATAGCTGTAGAACTCACAGATTCCTTCGTTTTGACTGGTTATGGCTCCCGTAACTCTAAAGGAGCCCAGAGTTATGGCCCTCCGAAGAATCGATATCCACAGGGTGCAACATCTACGGTGCAAGGTGCAACATCCGTCCAAAATGACGAAACCGTGCCGTACGACCTTTAGAAATGAGTGCATGGATTTGAAACATTGCAGTACCATGGTGCACCACTCTCCAGCGATGGTAAATCATAGACCAGCCACGGGGATCCCGTTTTACAGAAAAAATCCACGTGACGAAAAAACGAAGGGTAAAAAACTTCCTTGACCCGATTGAGGTTCGGATAGGATTTTTTGGGTATGAAACTAACCAGTAACGGCTAAAAGCTGTTATGGCTGTAGAACTCACAGATACCTTCGTTTTGACTGGTTATGGCTCCCGTAAATCTAAAGGAGCCAAGAGTTATGGCCCTCCGAAGAATCGATATCCACAGGGTGCAACATCTACGGTGCAAGGTGCAACATCCGTCCAAAATGACGAAACCGTGCCGTACGACCTTTAGAAATGAGTGCATGGATTTGAAACATTGCAGTCCCATGGTTCACCACTCTCCAGCGATGGTAAATCATAGACCAGCCACGGGGATCCCGTTTTACAGAAAAAATCCACGTGACGAAAAAACGAAGGGTAAAAAACTTCCATGACCCTATTGAGGTTCGGATAGGCTTTTTTGAGTATGAAAGTAACCAGTGACTGCTGAAAGCTGTCATAGCTATAGAACTCACAGATACCTTCGTTTTGACTGGTTATGGCTCTCGTAACTCTAAAGGAGCCAAGAGTTATGGCCCTCCGAAGAATCGATATCCACAGGGTGCAACATCTACGGTGCAAGGTGCAACATCCGTCCAAAATGACGAAACAGTGCCGTACGACCTTTAGAAATGAGTGCATGGATTTGAAACATTGCAGTCCCATGGTGCACCACTCTCCAACGATGGTAAATCATAGACTAGCCACGGGGATCCCGTTTTACAGAAAAAATCCACGTGACGAAAAAACGAAGGGAAAAAAACTTCCTTGAACCGATTGAGGTTCGGATAGGCTTTTTTGGGTATGAAACTAACCAATGACGGCTGAAAGCGGTCATAGCTGTAGAACTCATAGATACCTTCGTTTTGACTAGTTATGGCTCCCGTAACTCAAAACGAGCCAAGAGTTATGGCCCTCCGAATAATCGATATCCACAGGATGCAACATCTACGGTGCAAGGTGCAACATCCGTCCAAAATGACGAAACCGTGCCGTACGACCTTTAGAAATGGATGCATGGATTTGAAACGGTGCAGTACCATGGTGCACCACTCTGCTACGATGGTAAATCATTGACCAGCCACGGGGATCCCGTTTTACAGAAAAATCCACGTGACGAAAAAACGAAGGGTAAAAAACTTCCTTGACCCGATTGAGGTTCGGATAGGATTTTTTGGGTATAAAACTAACCAGTGACGTCTAAAAGCTGTCATAGCAGTTGAACTCATAGATACCTTCGTTTTGACTGGTTATGGCTCCCGTAAATCTAAAGGAGCCAAGAGTTATGGCCCTCCGAAGAATCGATATCCACAGGGTGCAACATCTACGGTGCAAGGTACAACATCCGTCCAAAATGACGAAGCAGTGCCGTACGACCTTTAGAAATGAGTGCATGGATTTGAAACATTGCAGTCCCATGGTGCACCACTCTCCAGCGATGGTAAATCATAGACAAGCCACGGGGATCCCGTTTTACAGAAAAAATCCACATGACGAAAAAACGAAGGGTAAAAAACTTCCTTGACCCAATTGAGGTTCGGATAGGATTTTTTGGGTATGAAACTAACCAGTGACGGCTGAAAGTGGTCATAGCTGTAGAACTCACAGATACCTTCGTTTTGACTGGTTATGGCTCCCGTAACTCTAAACGAGCCAAAAGTTATGGCCCTCCGAAGAATCGATATCCACAGGGTGCAACATCTGCGGTGCAAGGTGCAACATCCGTCCAAAATGACGAAACAGTGCCGTACGACCTTTAGAAATGAGTGCATGGATTTGAAACATTGCAGTACCATGGTGCACCACTCTCCAGTGATGGTAAATCATAGACCAGCCACGGGGATCCCGTTTTACAGAAAAAATCCACGTGACGAAAAAACGAAGGGTAAAAAACTTCCTTGACCCGATTGAGGTTCGGATAGGATTTTTTGGGTATGAAACTAAGCAGTGATGGCTGAAAGCTGTCATAGCTGTAGAACTCACAGATACCTTCGTTTTGACTGGTTATGGCTCCCGTAACTCTAAACGAGCCAAGAGTTATGGCCCTCCGAAGAATCGATATCCACAGGGTGCAACATCTACGGTGCAAGGTGCAACATCCGTCCAAAATGACAAAACAGTGCCGTACGACCTTTAGAAATGAGTGCATGGATTTGAAACATTGCAGTACCATGGTGCACCACTCTCCAGCGATGGTAAATCATAGACCAGCCACGGGGATCCCGTTTTACAGAAAAAATCCACGTGACGAAAAAACGAAGGGTAAAAAACTTCCTTGACCCGATTGAGGTTCGGATAGGATTTTTTGGGTATGAAACTAACCAGTGACGGCTGAAATCGGTCATAGCTGTAGAACTCACAGATACCTTCGTTTTGACTAGTTATGGCTCCCGTAACTCAAAACGAGCCAAGAGTTATGGCCCTCCGAATAATCGATATCCACAGGGTGCAACATCTACGGTGCAAGGTGCAACATCCGTCCAAAATGACGAAACCGTGCCGTACGACCTTTAGAAATGGATGCATGGATTTGAAACGGTGCAGTACCATGGTGCACCACTCTGCAGCGATGGTAAATCACTGACCAGCCACGGGGATCCCGTTTTACAGAAAAATCCACGTGACGAAAAAACGAAGGGTAAAAAACTTCCTTGACCCGATTGAGGTTCGGATAGGATTTTTTGGGTATAAAACTAGCCAGTGAAGTCTAAAAGCTGTCATAGCAGTTTAACTCATAGATACCTTCGTTTTGACTGGTTATGGCTCCCGTAACTCTAAAGGAGCCAAGAGTTATGGCCCTCCGAAGAATCGATATCCACAGGGTGCAACATCTACGGTGCAAGGTACAACATCCGTCCAAAATGACGAAGCAGTGTCGTACGACCTTTAGAAATGAGTGCATGGATTTGAAACATTGCAGTCCCATGGTGCACCACTCTCCAGCGATGGTAAATCATAGACCAGCCACGGGGATCCCGTTTTACAGAAAAAATCCACATGACGAAAAAACGAAGGGTAAAAAACTTCCTTGACCCAATTGAGGTTCGGATAGGATTTTTTGGGTATGAAACTAACCAGTGACGGCTGAAAGTGGTCATAGCTGTAGAACTCACAGATACCTTCGTTTTGACTGGTTAAGGCTCCCTTAACTCTAAACGAGCCAAAAGTTATGGACCTCCGAAGAATCGATATCCACAGGGTGCAACATCTGCG
Organism: Allium cepa; assembly: GCA_030765085.1. Classification (NCBI taxonomy): domain Eukaryota; kingdom Viridiplantae; phylum Streptophyta; class Magnoliopsida; order Asparagales; family Amaryllidaceae; genus Allium; species Allium cepa. The sequence continues at coordinate 24,710,070 of CM060943.1, read as the reverse complement.
GTGCAAGGTGCAACATCCGTCCAAAATGACGAAACAGTGCCGTACGACCTTTAGAAATGAGTGCATGGATTTGAAACATTGCAGTACCATGGTGCACCACTCTCCAGCAATGGTAAATCATAGACCAGCCACGGGGATTCCCTTTTACAGAAAAAATCCACGTGACGAAAAAACGAAGGGTAAAAAACTTCCTTGACCCGATTGAGGTTCGGATAGGATTTTTTGGGTATGAAACTAACCAGTGACGGCTGAAAGCGGTCATAGCTGTAGAACTCACAGATACCTTCGTTTTGACTGGTTATGGCTCCCGTAACTCTAAACGAGCCAAGAGTTATGGCCCTCCGAAGAATCGATATCCACAGGGTGCAACATCTACGGTGCAAGGTGCGACATTCGTCCAAAATGACGAAACAGTGCCGTACGACCTTTAGAAATGAGTGCAAGGATTTGAAACATTGCAGAACCATGGTGCACCACTCTCCAGCGATGGTAAATCAAAGACCAGCCACGGGGATCCCGTTTTACAGAAAAAAATCCACGTGACGAAAAAACGAAGGGTAAAAAACTTCCTTGACCCGATTGAGGTTCGGATAGGATTTTTTGGGTATGAAACTAACCAGTGATGGCTGAAAGCTGTCATAGCTGTAGAACTCACAGATACCTTCGTTTTGACTATTTGCGGCTCCCGTAACTCTAAACGAGCAAAGAGTTGTGGCCCTCCGAAGAATCGATATCCACAGGGTGCAACATCTATGGTGCAAGGTGCAACATCCGTCCAAAATGACGAAAAAGTGCCGTACGACCTTTGGAAATGAGTGCATGGATTTGAAACATTGCAGTACCATGGTGCACCACTCTCCAGCGATGGTAAATCATAGACCAGCCACGGGGATCCCGTTTTACAGAAAAAATCCACGTGACGAAAAAACGAAGGGTAAAAAACTTCCTTGACACGATTGAGGTTCGGATAGGATTTTTTGGGTATGAAACTAACCAGTGACGGCTGAAAGCTGTCATAGCTGTCGAACTCACAGATACCTTCGTTTTGACTGGTTATGGCTCCCGTAACTCTAAACGAGCCAAAAGCTATGGCCCTCCGAAGAATCGATATCCACAGGGTGCAACATCTACGGTGTAAGGTGCAACATCCGTCCAAAATGACGAAACAGTGCCGTACGACCTTTAAAAATGAGTGCATGGATTTGAAACATTGCAGTACCATGGTGCACCACTCTCCAGCGATGGTAAATCATAGACCAGCCACGGGGATCCCGTTTTTCAGAAAAAATCCACGTGACGAAAAAACGAAGGGTAAAAAACTTCCTTGACCCGATTGAGGTTTGGATAGGATTTTTTGGGTATGAAACTAACCAGTGACGGCTGAAAGCTGTCACAGCTGTAGAGATCACAGATACCTTCGGTTTGACTGGTTATTGCTCCCGTAACTCTAAACGATCCAAGAGTTATGGCCCACTGAAGAATCGATATCCACAGGGTGCAACATCTACGGTGCAAGGTGCAACATCCGTCCAAAATGACGAAACAGTGCCGTACGACCTTTAGAAATGTGTGCATGGATTTGAAACATTGCAGTACCATGGTGCACCACTCTCCAGTGATGGTAAATCATAGACTAGCCACGGGGATCCCGTTTTACAAAAAAAATCCACGTGACGAAAAAACGAAGGGTAAAAAACTTCCTTGACCCGACTGAGGTTCGGATAGGATTTTTTGGGTATGAAACTAACATGTGACGGCTGAAAGCTGTCATAGCTGTAGAACTCACAGATACCTTCGTTTTGACTACTTATGGCTCCCGTAACTCTAAACGAGCCAAGAGTTATGGCCCTCCGAAGAATCGATATCCACAGGGTGCAACATCTACGGTGCAAGGTGCAACATCCGTCCAAAATGACAAAACAGTGCCGTACGACCTTTAGAAATGAGTGCATGGATTTGAAACATTGCAGTACCATGGTGCACCACTCTCCAGCGATGGTAAATCATAGACCAGCCATGGGGATCCCGTTTTACAGAAAAAATCAACGTGACGAAAAAACGAAGGGTAAAAAACTTCCTTGACACGATTGAGGTTCGGATAGGATTTTTTGGGTATGACACTAACCAGTGACGGCTGAAAGCCGTCACAGCTATAGAACTCACAGATACCTTCGTTTTGACTGGTTATGGCTCCCGTAACTCTAAACGAGCCAAGAGTTATGGCCCTCCGAAGAATCGATATCCACAGGGTGCAACATCTACGGTGCAAAGTGCAACATCCGTCCAAAATGACAAAACAGTGCCGTACGGCACTTAGAAATGAGTGCAAGGATTTGAAACATTGCAGTCCCATGGTGCACCACTCTCCAGCCATGGTAAATCATAGACCAGCCATGGGGATCCCGTTTTACAGAAAAAATCCACGTGACGAAAAAACGAAGGGTAAAAAACTTCCTTGACCCGATTGAGGTTCGGATAGGATTTTTTGGGTATGACACTAACCAGTTGTTTGCGCCAAAATTGGCCACAAACACCCAATACCGTGAAAGCACCAGTGTATGAATATAAATTAATGATATTCAAACACAAATAACAGATCTCAACATATAATAGACAGCAATCCAAAAGTAAAGAACAGAGACACAAGTTTTATAGTGGTTCGGCTATCTCCGGCCTACGTCCACTCCAATTTTTTCTTTTTTATTGATTATCCTTGAAGATTACAAGTGATTACAACAGTTGTAGTGACCAAATCTGAAGAAAATAGCAGTAATAATGCTATGGAATGATTTTAGCAGCGTCTGGGCTTGCTTTTCCTCTCCAAATTTTCCGACCCCTTTTCTGAATGACCAGGGGCTCTATTTATAGGCGTGGAAGGTTGAAATCCCGCCTAAGACCTGGGGAGGTTGCTTGGCACGTGAGGGGGGGGCCCACAGGCCCGTGTTCTCGGAATCCGTGCCCAGTTTGGGATCGATTCGAAGTGATTTTTGAATCGATCAAGAATCCATCCAATTGAGCTGAAATTTGGTGTGAACATTCTTCAACATGTATGTGAGCTCCTGTAAAAATTTCATTGCATTTGGATCAACGGTTTGGGAGATATGATCGATCCAAGTTCTAGAATTCGTGCGTCCTGATTGGTTCGAACCCATGGTCTGTCTACTTCGAAACCATGTATTTCGAACCCACGAGGCCAACTCTCTCGAATCCATGCCCTTCGAATCCATCTTCAGTCCTTCGACTCCATAACTCTCGAATCCATGCAAACTTCGAATCCATTCACCTCCTACGAATCCATCGAAACTTCGAATCCATTTACTTTCTACGAATCCATCAAAACTTCGAATCCATTATTTTCCACGAATCCATCAAAACTTCGAATCCATTACTTTCCACGAATCCATCAAAACTTCGAATCCATCATTTTCCACGAATCCATCAGAACTTCGAATCCATTATTTCCTACGAATCCATCAGAACTTCGTATCCATTTCCTTCTTCGAGCTTCATCATTCGAATCCACTATCTTCGAGTCCGCGTCCATCATTCGAATCCACTATCTTCGAGTCCGTGTCCATCATTCGAGCGATGGTAAATCATAGACCAGCCACAGGGATCCCGTTTTACAGAAAAAATCCACGTGACGAAAAAACGAAAAGTAAAAAACTTCCTTGACCCGATTGAGGTTCGGATAGGATTTTTTGAGTATGAAACTAACCAGTGATGGCTGAAAGCGGTCATAGCTGTAGATCTCACAAATACCTTCGTTTTTGACTGGTTATGGCTCCCGTAACTCTAAACGAGCCAAGAGTTAACGCCCTCCGAAGAATCGATATCCACAGGGTGCAACATCTACGGTGCAAGGTGCAACATCCGTCCAAAATGACGAAACAGTGCCGTACGACCTTTAGAAATGAGTGCATGGATTTGAAACCATGGTGCACCACTCTCCAGCGATGGTAAATCGTAGACCAGCCACGGGGATCCCGTTTTACAGAAAAAATCCACGTGACGAGAAAACGAAGGGTAAAAAACATCCTTGACCCGATTGAGGTTCGGATAGGATTTTTTGGGTATGAAACTAACCAGTGACGGCTGAAAGCAGTAATTGCTGTAGAACTCCCAGATACCTTCGATTTGACTGGTTATGGCTCCCGTAACTCTAAACGAGCCAAGAGTTATGGTCCTCCGAAGAATCGATATCCACAGGGTGCGACATCTACGGTGCAAGGTGCAACATCCGTCCAAAATGACGAAACAGTGCCGTACGACCTTTAGAAATGAGTGCATGGATTTGAAACATGGAAGTACCATGGTGCACCACTCTCCAGCGATGGTAAATCATAGACCAACCACGGGGATCCCGTTTTACAGTAAAAATCCACGTGACGAAAAAACGAAGAGTAAAAAACTTCCATGACCCGATTGAGGTTCGGATAGGATTTTTGGGTATGAAACTAACCAGTGATGGCTGAAAGCTATCATTGCTGTAGAACTCACAGATACCTTCGCTCTGACTGGTTATGGCTCCCGTAACTCTAAACGAGCCAAGAGTTATGGCCCTCCGAAGAATCGATATCCACAGGGTGCAACATCTACGGTGCAAGGTGCAACATCCGTCCAAAATGACGAAACAGTGCCGTACGACCTTTAGAAATGAGTGCATGGATTTGACACATTGCAGTAGCATGGTGCACCACTCCCCAGCGATGGGAAATCATAGACCAGCCACGGGGATCCCGTTTTACAGAAAAAATCCACGTGACGAAAAAACGAAGAGTAAAAAGCTTCCATGACCCGATTGAGGTTCGGATAGGATTTTTGGGTATGAAACTAACCAGAGACGGCTGAAAGCTGTCATTGCTGTAGAAATCACAGATACCTTTGTTTTGACTGGTTATGGCTCCCGTAACTCTAACTGAGCCAAGAGTTATGGCCCTCTGAAGAATCGATATCCACAGGGTGCAACATCTACGGTGCAAGGTGCAACATCCGTCCAAAATGATGAAACAGAGCCGTACGACCTTTAGAAATGAGTGCATGGATTTGAAACATTGCAGTACCTTGGTGCACCACTCTCCAGCGATGGTAAATCATAGACCAGCCACGGGGATCCCGTTTTACAGAAAAAATCCACGTGACGAAAAAACGAAGGGTAAAAAACTTCCATGACCCGATTGAGGTTCGGATAGGATTTTTGGCTACGAAACTAACCAGTGATGGCTGAAAGCGGTTATAGCTGTAGAACTCACAGATACCTTAATTTTGACAGGTTATGGCTCCCGTAACTCTAAACGAGCCAAGAGTTATGACCCTCCGAAGAATCGATATCCACAGGGTGCAACATCTACGGTGCAAGGTGCAACATCCGTCCAAAATGACGAAACAGTGCCGTACAACCTTTAGAAATAAGTTCATGGATCTGAAACATTGCAGTACCATGGTGCACCACTCTCCAGCGATGGTAAATCATAGACCAGCCACGGGGTTCCCGTTTTACATAAAAAATCCACGTGACGAAAAAACGAAGGGTAAAAAACATCCTTGACCCGATTGAGGTTCGGATAGGATTTTTTGGGTATGAAACTAACCAGTGACGGCTGAAAGCCGTCATAGCTGTAGAACTCACAGATACCTTCGTTTTGACTGGTTATGGCTCCCGTAACTCTAAACGAGCCAAGAATTACGGCCCTCCGAAGAATCGATATCCACAGGGTGCAACATCTACGGTGCAAGGTGCAACATCCGTCCAAAATGACGAAACAGTGTCGTACGACCTTTAGAAATGAGTGCATGGATTTGAAACATTGCAGTACCATGGTGCACCACTCTCCAGCGATGGTAAATCATAGACCAGCCACGGGGATCCCGTTTTACAGAAAAAATCCACGTGACGAAAAAACGAAGGGTAAAAAACTTCCATGACCCGATTGAGGTTCGGATAGGATTTTTGGGTTTGAAACTAACCAGTGACGGCTGAAAGCTGTCATAGCTGTAGAACTCACAGATACCTTCGTTTTGACTGGTTACGGCTCCCGTAACTCTAAACGAGCCAAGAGTTATGGCCCTTCGAAGAATCGATATCCACAGGGTGCAACATCTACGGTGCAAGGTGCAACATCCGTCCAAAATGACGAAACAGTGCCGTACGACCTTTAGAAATGAGTGCATGGATTTGAAACATTGCAGTACCATGGTGCACCACTCTCTAGCGATGGTAAATCATAGACCAGCCACGGGGATCCCATTTTACAGAAAAAATCCACGTGACGAAAAAACGAAGGGTAAAAAACTTCCTTGACCCGATTGAGGTTCGGATAGGATTTTTTGGGTATGAAACTAACCAGTGACGGCTGAAAGCAGTAATTGCTGTAGAACTCACAGATACCTTCGATTTGACTGGTTATGGCTCCCGTAACTCTAAACGAGCCAAGAGTTATGGTCCTCCGAAGAATCGATATCCACAGGGTGCGACATCTACGGTGCAAGGTGCAACATCCGTCCAAAATGACGAAACAGTGCCGTACGACCTTTAGAAATGAGTGCATGGATTTGAAACATTGCAGTACCATGGTGCACCACTCTCCAGCGATGGTAAATCATAGACCAGCCACAGGGATCCCGTTTTACAGAAAAAATCCACGTGACGAAAAAACGAAAAGTAAAAAACTTCCTTGACCCGATTGAGGTTCGGATAGGATTTTTTGAGTATGAAACTAACCAGTGATGGCTGAAAGCGGTCATAGCTGTAGATCTCACAGATACCTTCGTTTTTGACTGGTTATGGCTCCCGTAACTCTAAACGAGCCAAGAGTTAACGCCCTCCGAAGAATCGATATCCACAGGGTGCAACATCTACGGTGCAAGGTGCAACATCCGTCCAAAATGACGAAACAGTGCCGTACGACCTTTAGAAATGAGTGCATGGATTTGAAACCATGGTGCACCACTCTCCAGCGATGGTAAATCGTAGACCAGCCATGGGGATCCCGTTTTACAGAAAAAATCCACGTGACGAGAAAACGAAGGGTAAAAAACATCCTTGACCCGATTGAGGTTCGGATAGGATTTTTTGGGTATGAAACTAACCAGTGACGGCTGAAAGCGGTCAAAGCTGTAGAACTCACAGATACCTTCGTTTTGACTGGTTATGGCTCCCGTAACTCTAAACGAGCCAAGAGTTATGGCCCTCCGAAGAATCGATATCCACAGGGTGCAACATCTACGGTGCAAGGTGCAACATCCGTCCAAAATGACGAAACAGTGCTGTACGACCTTTAGAAATGAGTGCATGGATTTGAAACATTGCAGTACCACGATGCACCACTCCCTAGCGATGGTAAATCATAGACCAGCCACGGGGATCCCGTTTTACAGAAAAAATCCACGTGATGAAAAAACGAAGGGTAAAAAACTTCCGTGACCAGATTGAGGTTCGGATAGGATTTTTTGGGTATGAAACTAACCAGTGACGGCTGAAAGCCGTCATAGCTGTAGAACTCACAGATACCTTCGTTTTGACTGGTTATGGCTCCCGTAACTCTAAACGAGCCAAGAGTTATGGCCCTCCGAAGAATCGATATCCACAGGGTGCAACATCTACGGTGCAAGGTGCAACATCCGTCCAAAATGACGAAACAGTGCCGTACGACCTTTAGAAATGAGTGCATGGATTTGAAACATTGCAGTACCATGGTGCACCACTCTCCAGCGATGGTAAATCATAGACCAGCCATGGGGATCCCGTTTTACAGAAAAAATCCACGTGACGAAAAAACGAAGGGTAAAAAACTTCCTTGACCCGATTGAGGTTCGGACAGGATTTTTTGGGTATGAAACTAACCAGTGATGGCTGAAAGCTGTCATAGCTGTAGAACTCACAGATACCTTCGTTTTAACTGGTTTTGGCTCCCGTAACTCTAAACGAGCCAAGAGTTATGGCCCTCCGAAGAATCGATATCCATAGGGTGCAACATCTACGGTGCAAGGTGCAACATCCGTCCAAAATGACGAAACAGTGTCGTACGACCTTTACAAATGAGTACATGGATTTGAAACAATGCAGTACCATGGTGCACCACTCTCCAGCGATGGTAAATCATAGACCAGCCACGGGGATCCCGTTTTACAGAAAAAATCCACGTGACGAAAAAGCGAAGGGTAAAAAACATCCTTGACCCGATTGAGGTTCGGATAGGATTTTTTGGGTATGAAACTAACCAGTGACGGCTGAAAGCGGTCATAGCTGTAGAACTCACAGATACCTTCGTTTTGACTGGTTATGGCTCCCGTAACTCTAAACGAGCCAAGAGTTATGGCCCTTCGAAGAATCGATATCCACAGGGTGCAACATCTACGGTGCAAGGTGCAACATCCGTCCAAAATGACGAAACAGTGTCGTACGACCTTTAGAAATGAGTGCATGGATTTGAAACATTGCAGTACCTTGGTGCACCACTCTCCAGCGATGGTAAATCATTTACCAGCCACGGGGATCCCGTTTTACAAAAAAAATCCACGCGACGAAAAAACGAAGGGTAAAAAACTTCCTTGACCCGATTGAGTTTCGGATAGAATTTTTTGGGTATGAAACTAACCAGTGATGGCTGAAAGCTGTCATAGCTGTAGAACTCATAAATACCTTCATTTTGACTAGTTATGGCTCCCGTAACTCTAAACGAGCCAAGAGTTATGGCCCTCCGAAGAATCGATATCCACAGGGTGCAACATCTACGGTGCAGGGTGCAACATCCGTCCAAAATGACGAAACAGTGCCGTACGACCTTTAGAAATGAGTGCATGGATTTGAAACATTGCAGTAGCATGGTGCACCACTCCCCAGCGATGGTAAATGATAGACCAACCACGGGGATCCCGTTTTACAGAAAAAATCCACGTGACGAAAAAACGAAGAGTAAAAAACTTCCATGACCCGATTGAGGTTCGGATAGGATTTTTGGGTATGAAACTAACCAGTGACGGCTGAAAGCTGTCATTGCTGTAGAACTCACAGATACCTTCGTTCTGACTGGTTATGGCTCCCGTAACTCTAAACGAGCCAAGAGTTATGGCCCTCCGAAGAATCGATATCCACAGGGTGCAACATCTACGGTGCAAGGTGCAACATCCGTCCAAAATGACGAAACAGTGCCGTACGACCTTTAGAAATGAGTGCATGGATTTGACACATTGCAGTAGCATGGTGCACCACTCCCCAGCGATGATAAATCATAGACCAGCCACGGGGATCCCGTTTTACAGAAAAAATCCACGTGACGAAAAAACGAAGAGTAAAAAGCTTCCATGACCCGATTGAGGTTCGGATAGGATTTTTGGGTATGAAACTAACCAGAGACGGCTGAAAGCTGTCATTGCTGTAGAAATCACAGATACCTTTGTTTTGACTGGTTATGGCTCCCGTAACTCTAACTGAGCCAAGAGTTATGGCCCTCTGAAGAATCGATATCCACAGGGTGTAACATCTACGGTGCAAGGTGCAACATCCGTCCAAAATGATGAAACAGAGCCGTACGACCTTTAGAAATGAGTGCATGGATTTGAAACATTGCAGTACCTTGGTGCACCACTCTCCAGCGATGGTAAATCATAGACCAGCCACGGGGATCCCGTTTTACAGAAAAAATCCACGTGACGAAAAAACGAAGGGTAAAAAACTTCCATGACCCGATTGAGGTTCGGATAGGATTTTTGGCTACGAAACTAACCAGTGATGGCTGAAAGCTGTCATAGCTGTAGAACTCACAGATACCTTCATTTTGACAGGTTATGGCTCCCGTAACTCTAAACGAGCCAAGAGTTATGACCCTCCGAAGAATCGATATCCACAGGGTGCAACATCTACGGTGCAAGGTGCAACATCCGTCCAAAATGACGAAACAGTGCCGTACAACCTTTAGAAATGAGTTCATGGATCTGAAACATTGCAGTACCATGGTGCACCACTCTCCAGCGATGGTAAATCATAGACCAGCCACGGGGTTCCCGTTTTACATAAAAAATCCACGTGACGAAAAAACGAAGGGTAAAAAACATCCTTGACCCGATTGAGGTTCGGATAGGATTTTTTGGGTATGAAACTAACCAGTGACGGCTGAAAGCCGTCATAGCTGTAGAACTCACAGATACCTTCGTTTTGACTGGTTATGGCTCCCGTAACTCTAAACGAGCCAAGAATTACGGCCCTCCGAAGAATCGATATCCACAGGGTGCAACATCTACGGTGCAAGGTGCAACATCCGTCCAAAATGACGAAACAGTGTCGTACGACCTTTAGAAATGAGTGCATGGATTTGAAACATTGCAGTACCATGGTGCACCACTCTCCAGCGATGGTAAATCATAGACCAGCCACGGGGATCCCGTTTTACAGAAAAAATCCACGGGACGAAAAAACGAAGGGTAAAAAACTTCCTTGACCCGATTGAGGTTCGGATAGGATTTTTTGGGTATGAAACTAACCAGTGACGGCTGAAAGCTGTCATAGCTGTAGAATTCACAGATACCTTCGTTTTGACTGGTTATGGCTCCCGTAACTCTAAACGAGCCAAGAGTTATGGCCCTTCGAAGAATCGATATCCACAGGGTGCAACATCTACGGTGCAAGGTGCAACATCCGTCCAAAATGACGAAACAGTGCCGTACGACCTTTAGAAATGAGTGCATGGATTTGAAACATTGCAGTACCATGGTGCACCACTCCCCAGCGATGGTAAATCATAGACCAGCCACGGGGATCCCGTTTTACAGAAAAAAAATCCACGTGACGAAAAACGAAGGGTAAAAAACTTCCTTGACCCGATTGAGGTTCGGATAGGATTTTTTGGGTATGAAACTAACCAGTGACGGCTGAAAGCGGTCATAGCTGTAGATCTCACAGATACCTTCGTTTTGACTGGTTATGGCTCCCGTAACTCTAAACGAGCCAAGAGTTATAGCCCTCCGAAGAATCGATATCCACAGGGTGCAACATCTACGGTGCAAGGTGCAACATCCGTCCAAAATGACGAAACAGTGTCGTACGACCTTTAGAAATGAGTGCATGGATTTGAAACATTGCAGTACCATGGTGCACCACTCTCCAGCGATGGTAAATCGTAGACCAGCCACGGGGATCCCGTTTTACAGAAAAAATCCACGTGACGAAAAAACGAAGGGTAAAAAACATCCTTGACCAGATTGAGGTTCGGATAGGATTTTTTGGGTATGAAACTAACCAGTGACGGCTGAAAGCCGTCATAGCTGTAGAACTCACAGATATCTTCGTTTTGACTGGTTATGGCTCCCGTAACTCTAAACGAGCCAAGAGTTATGGCCCTCCGAAGAATCGATATCCACAGGGTGCAACATCTACGGTGCAAGGTGCAACATCCGTCCAAAATGACGAAACAGTGCCGTACGACCTTTAGAAATGAGTGCATGGATTCATTACATTGCAGTACCATGGTGCACCACTCCCCAGCGATGGTAATTCATAGACCAACCACGGGGATCCCGTTTTACAGAAAAAATCCACGTGAGGAAAAAACGAAGAGTAAAAAACTTCCATGACCCGATTGAGGTTCGGATAGGATTTTTGGGTATGAAACTAACCAGTTGTTATCCCGCTTTTGGGCAAAGCCGTGATGCCAAAAGATCGGTCAAAAACAAAAGGCAATTCGTCTCAGAGATTGGTTGTACTTCACTTCGCTATGGATATCGATGAATTTTGTCCGAGTCCGAATTGTGCCAGAATCGACAAGACATGATGAGCAAAGCTGTAGAAGCCAGCGTTTCAAGTTTCAAGTCAATCCGAGTTCGTATGCTCAAGATATGATGGATTCAATTTGAGAAAGATAGCCTTTGTTCGGTTGGAAACCATAGGATACCCCATAGTTCGAATCGATGACCAGAGATTATGTTTGAATCCATTGATTCGACTCCACCTACTTCGAATCCATCACCTTCGAATCCATCGAGTCGAACCCATCAGAGTGCCTTGGTTCGACTCCACCAACTTCGAACCCATGAGATATAGCCGTGCCTCGAATCCATCAAGACAGCAATGGTTCGAACCCACCCTCGTATGCCTTAGTTCGAATCCATCAGGTATATATTGCTTTGAATCCATGAGAAGTCCCTTTGCCTCGACTCCATCGGCCAAGCCCTTACTTCGAATCCATCCTCGCAAGTCAATGTTCGAATCCATTCAAACCCACCAGCTTCAAATCCAAGTCGCTTTGAACCGATCTTGTTCGAATCAATCGAGTTCGAACCCATTGGGATACCTCGGTTCGAATCAGTCGCATTCGAACCCAGGAACATTCATTTGTTCGTATCCACCAAGTCAACTAGCTTGGATGACGTGTCACTGCACGATACGAAGTCGACAAGATTCACAGAGACGAAGCGCTCAACAAGGAGAGAAGACCGGATCGATTCGAAAGACGCGCACCACCTCATCACAAGGCCACGTGAGCCGATCGATTCGAAGAGAGTGGGTTCGAAGAAATGGATTCGAACTACACAGCCAGCCGAAAAACTCCAATTCGGATCGATCGTATCTCCTAAACCACTCATCCAAATGCAACGAAATTTTCACAGTAGCTTCCATACAAGATAAAGATTGTTCCTGCCAAGTTTCAGCTCGATTGGACCATTTCTTGATGGGTTCAAAATCACTTCGAATCGATGTCAGATCGAGTCGAAACTTGGTGGGGTCGGTCGCGTGGGCCCACTCACGTGCCAGAAGAAGTCTCCCGAAGTTTGAGCGAGATCTGGGCCTCCTACGCCTATAAATAGCACCCTGAAGCCTTCATAAGGGGGATCTTTGGGAGCTTCCGCCATTGAACGACTAGACTCTGCCGGATTCAATTCTACTCTTCATTATCGCTGTTGTATTCAGATTTCAAAGCTATCATCGACTGTAATCCGTTGTAATCGATTTATATCATCAAGCGAAGCAATAAAGAGAAAACCTTCAAAGTGGACGTAGGCACGAACGCCGAACCACTATAAATCCTGTGTTGTTTACTGTTATTTATGATTTGCTGCATTCACTATCTTCTAGATCTGAGTTATGTGTTAATTACTGCCGATCTGTGTTCATAAACGGGTGCTTTCGCGATATTGGGTGTTTGTGGCCAATTTTGGCGCAAACATTTTGGTGCTTTCACTGAGAACTGATTCAGGAGAAGTTGAATTTGAAGATCTAAGAGTTCAGATCTAAGAACCATGACAAGACAAACCAGTAAGAAACAAAGGCCAAAGAGAAATGAACATGAAGAAAGTCAAGAGGCTTCTTTAAAGACGAATTAGACATCGATCCTGCATGGGGACACCACACTTGGAGCATGTCAATCCAATCCCAAAGAGAGAGAGATAAAGGCCTCTGAGCAACCTGGTAAGGAATGAACGCTCAGCTAGGGGGCAGGTAAAATTCCCTCGTGAACTCAGGGGGCAGGTCGAAAGCGATGAACAAGTCGCAAACCTCTCACTAGCACGGTTAAATCATTTACACATGTGAGCGATCGCACACGATCCATAGGCATGCTCTGAATGACTATAGACCGCACCATAGTAAGAATTTACACTTTGACATCCTCGTCTTGCTCCCGCTTTTATTTTGATTTGAACGTTCCTACTGTGGAACTAGTGTGATTATTGCTTTGATATTTGCAACTCCGTGAAAGGATTTACTTGCATGCCCGTTGGATCGCGAACGGTCCACGAGCACCTCTTGTATGGCGATGAACCGCCAAAGTCTTTTGATTCAGAAACTCCCCCAAACATGAACTCCAGCAATCAAACGATTCAGGGATCCACTCGAACGTGAACCTGGTATCAACAATACCAAGCCCCCCGGGCACACTTATTCGCCTCCAACAGGCACACAAACAATCCTGGAACTCACCCGAACGTGACCCTGGCATCCAAAACATCAAGCCCACCCGAGCACGCAAACTCGCCTCGAACGGCACACGATCGCGAACGATCACAACTTGCCTCGAACGATAGTCGACTTCGAACAGTCAGAAACTCGCCTCGAACGGCACACGATCGCAAACGATCACAATTCGCCTCGAACGGCACCCGACCGCGAACGGTCACAATTCGCCTCGAACGGCACCCGACCTCGAACGGTCACAACTCGCCCCGAACGGTACAACTCACCTCACCTCAAATGGCTCGATCGTGAACGGTCGTCATTTGAGGTCCGCCACCTGACTGCACACTGTCGCACTTCACCTCGAATGACTCGATCCCGAACGGTCGTCATTTGAAATTAAGCGCTTGACTTTGAACGGTCACATTTCACCGCAGATGACTCGATCCCGAACGATCGACGAATGGAATTATACGCTTGACCGCGCACGGTCGCACTTCACCTCAAATGACTCGATCACGAACGATCGTTATTTGAAGTTTGGCGCTTGACCATGAACGGCCGCGCTTCATCCCAAATAGCTCGATCCCGAACGATCGTCATTTGAGGACATATGAAACTATCAAGTTCTTTACATGTTGATGATAGGATACGAACATCCAACTCAAGGCATTACAAAACACACCTTTCTACCGCAAGGCATGTTTTGGGAGGCAAGTGTTATCCCGCTTTTGGGCAAAGCCGTGATACCAAAAGATCGGTCAAAAACAAAAGACAGTTCGTCTCAGAGATTGGTTGTACTTCACTTCGCTATGGATATCGATGAATTTTGTCTGAGTCCGAATTGTGCCAGAATCGACAAGACATGATGAGCAAAGCTGTAGAAGCCAGCGTTTCAAGTTTCAAGTCAATCCGAGTTCGTATGCTCAAGATATGATGGATTCAATTTGAGAAAGATAGCCTTTGTTCGGTTCGAAACCATAGGATACCCCATAGTTCGAATCGATGACCAGAGATTATGTTTGAATCCATTGATTCGACTCCACCTACTTCGAATCCATCACCTTCGAATCCATCGAGTCGAACCCATCAGAGTGCCTTGGTTCGACTCCATCAACTTCGAACCCATGAGATATAGCCGTGCCTCGAATCCATCAAGACAGCAATGGTTCGAACCCACCCTCGTATGCCTTAGTTCGAATCCATCAGGTATATATTGCTTTGAATCCATGAGAAGTACCTTTGCCTCGACTCCATCGGGCAAGCCCTTACTTCGAATCCATCCTCGCAAGTCAATGTTCGAATCCATTCAAACCCACCAGCTTCAAATCCAAGTCGCTTTGAACCGATCTTGTTCGAATCAATCGAGTTCGAACCCATTGGGATACCTCGGTTCGAATCGATCGAGTTCGAACCCATTGGGATACCTCGGTTCGAATCAGTCGCATTCGAACCCAGGAACATTCATTTGTTCGTATCCACCAAGTCAACTATCTTGGATGACGTGTCACTCCACGATACGAAGTCGGCAAGATTCAAAGAGACGAAGCGCTCAACAAGGAGAGAAGACCGGATCGACTCGAAAGACGCGCACCACCTCATCACAAGGCCACGTGAGCCGATCGATTCGAAGAGAGTGGGTTCGAAGAAATGGATTCGAACTACACAGCCAGCCGAAAAACTCCAATTCGAATCGATCGTATCTCCTAAACCACTCATCCAAATGCAACGAAATTTTCACAGTAGCTTCCGTACAAGATAAAGATTGTTCCTGCCAAGTTTCAGCTCGATTGGACCATTTCTTGATGGGTTTAAAATCACTTCGAATCGATGTCAGATCGAGTCGAAACTTGGTGGGGTCGGTCGCGTGGGCCCACTCACGTGCCAGAAGAAGTCTCCCGAAGTTTGAGCGAGATCTGGGCCTCCTACGCCTATAAATAGCACCCTGAAGCCTTCAGAAGGGGGATCTTTGGGAGCTTCCGCCATTGAACGCCTAGACTCTGCCGGATTCAATTCTACTCTTCATTATCGTTGTTGTATTTAGATTTCAAAGCTATCATCGACTGTAATCCGTTGTAATCGATTTATATCATCAAGCGAAGCAATAAAGAGAAAACCTTCAAAGTGGACGTAGGCACGAACGCCGAACCACTATAAATCCTGTGTTGTTTACTGTTATTTATGATTTGCTGCATTCACTATCTTCTAGATCTGAGTTATGTGTTAATTACTGCAGATCTGTGTTCATAAATGGGTGCTTTCGCGATATTGGGTGTTTGTGGCCAATTTTGGCGCAAACACAAGTGAAGGCTGAAAGCTGTCATAGCTGTAGAACTCACAGATACCTTCGTTTTGACTGGTTATGGCTCCCGTAACTCTAAACGAGCCAAGAGTTATGGCCCTCCGAAGAATCGATATCCACAGGGTGCAACATCTACGGTGCAAGGTGCAACATCCATCCAAAATGAAGAAACAGTGCCGTACGACCTTTAGAAATGAGTGCATGGATTTGAAACATTTCAGTACCATGGTGCACCACTCTCCAGCAATGGTAAATCATTGACCAGCCACGGGGATCCCGTTTTACAGAAAAAATCCACGTGACGAAAAAACGAAGGGTAAAAAACTTCCTTGACCCGATTGAGGTTCGGATAGGATTTTTGGGTACGAAACTAACCAGTGACGTCTGAAAGCTGTCATAGCTATAGAACTCACAGATACCTTCGTTTTTACTGGTTATGGCTCCCGTAACTCTAAACGAGCCAAGATTTATGGCCCTTCGAAGAATCGATATCCACAAGGTGCAACATCTACGGTGCAAGGTGCAACATCCGTCCAAAATGACGAAACAGTGCCGTACGACCTTTAGAAATGTGTGCATGGATTTGAAACATTGCAGTACCATGGTGCACCACTCTCCAGCGATGGTAAATCATAGACCAGCCACGGGGATCCCGTTTTACAGAAAAAATCCACGTGACGAAAAAACGAAGGGTAAAAAACTTCCATGACCCGAATGAGGTTCGGATAGGATTTTTTGGGTATGATACTAACCAGTGACGGCTCAAAGCCGTCATAGCTGTAGAACTCACAGATACCTTCGTTTTGACTGGTTATGGCTCCCGTAACTCTAAACGGGCCAAGAGTTATGGCCCTCCGAAGAATCGATATCCATAGGGTGCAACATCTACGGTGCAAGGTGCAACATCCGTCCAAAATGACGAAACAGTGCCGTACGACCTTTAGAAATGAGTGCATGGATTTGAAACATGGCAGTACCATGGTGCACCACACTCCAGCGATGGTAAATCATAGACCAGCCACGGGGATCCCGTTTTACAGAAAAAATCCACGTGACGAAAAAACGATGGGTAAAAAACTTCCTTGACCCGATTGAGGTTCGGATAGGATTTTTGGGTACGAAACTAACCAGTGACGGCTGAAAGCTGTCATAGCTGTAGAACTCACAGATACCTTCGTTTTGACTGGTTATGGCTCCCGTAACTCTAAACGAGCCAAGAGTTATGGCCCTCCGAAGAATCGATATCCACAGGGTGCAACATCTACGGTGCAAGGTGTAACATCCGTCCAAAATGACGAAACAGTGTCGAACGACCTTTAGATATGAGTGCATGGATTTGAAACATTGCAGTACCATGGTGCACCACTCTCTAGCGATGGTAAATCATAGACCAGCCACGGGGATCCCGTTTTACAGAAAAAATCCACGTGACGAAAAAACGTAGGGTAAAAAACTTCCTTGACCCGATTGAGGTTCGGATAGGATTTTTTGGGTATGAAACTAACCAGTGACGGCTGAAAGCGCTAATAGCTGTAGAACTCACAAATACCTTTGTTTTTACTAGTTACGGCCCCCGTAACTCTAAACGAGCCAAGAGTTATGGCCCTCCGAAGAATCGATATCCACAGGGTGCAACATCTACGGTGCAAGGTGCAACATCCGACCAAAATGTCGAAACAGTGCCGTACGACCTTTAGAAATGAGTGCATGGATTTGAAACATTGCAGTACCATGGTGCACCACTCTCTAGCGATGGTAAATCATAGACCAGCCACGGGGATCCCGTTTTACAGAAAAAAATCCACGTGACGAGAAAACGAAGGGTAAAAAACTTCCATGACCCGATTGAGGTTCGGATAGGATTTTTAGGTATGAAACTAACCGGTGACGGCTGAAAGCTGTCATAGCTTTAGAACTCACAGATACCTTCGTTTTGACTGGTTATGGCTCCCGTAACTCTAAACAAGCCAAGAGTTATGGTCCTCCGAAGAATCGATATCCACAGGGTGCAACATCTACGGTGCAAGGTGCAACATCCGTCCAAAATGATGAAACAGTGCCGTACGACCTTTAGAAATGAGTGCATGGATTTGAAACATGGCAGTACCATGGTGCACCACTCTCCAGCGATGGTAAATCATAGAGCAGCCACGGGGATCCCGTTTTACAGAAAAAATCCACGTGACGAAAAAACGAAGGGTAAAAAACTTCCATGACCCGATTGAGCTTCGGATAGGATTTTTTGGGTATGATACTAACCAGTGACGGCTGAAAGCCGTCATAGCTGTAGAACTCATAGATACCTTCGTTTTGACTGGTTACGGCTCCCGTAACTCTAAACGAGCCAAGAGTTATGGCCCTCCGAAGAATCGATATCCATAGGGTGCAACATCTACGGTGCAAGGTGCAACATCCGTCCAAAATGACGAAACAGTGCCGTACGACCTTTAGAAATGAGTGCATGGATTTGAAACATGGCAGTACCATGGTGCACCACTCTCCAGCGATGGTAAATCATAGACCAGCCACGGGGATCCCGTTTTACAGAAAAAATCCACGTGACGAAAAAACGAAGGGTAAAAAACATCCTTGACCCGATTGAGGTTCGAATAGGATTTTTTGGGTATGAAACTAACCAGTGACGGCTGAAAGCCGTCGTAGCTGTAGAACTCACAGATACCTTCGTTTTGACTGGTTATGGCTCCCGTAACTCTAAACGAGCCAAGAGTTATGGCCCTCCGAAGAATCGATATCCATAGGGTGCAACATCTACGGTGCAAGGTGCAACATCCGTCCAAAATGACGAAACAGTGCTGTATGACCTTTAGAAATGAGTGCATGGATATGTAACATTGCAGTACCATGGTGCACCACTCTCCAGCGATGGTAAATCATAGACCAGCCACGGGGATCCCGTTTTACAGAAAAAATCCACGTGACGAAAAAACGAATGGTAAAAAACTTCCATGACCCGATTGAGGTTCGGATAGGATTTTTTGGGTATGAAACTAACCAGTTGTTATCCCGCTTTTGGGCAAAGCCGTGATACCAAATGATCCATCAAAAACAAAAGACAGTTCGTCTCAGAGATTGGTTGTACTTCACTTCGCTATGGATATCGATGAATTTTTTCCGAGTCCGAATTGTGCCAGAATCGACAAGACATGATGAGCAAAGCTGTTGAAGCCAGCGTTTCAAGTTTCAAGTCAATCCGAGTTCGTATGCTCAAGATATGATGGATTCAATTTGAGAAAGATAGCCTTTGTTCGGTTCGAAACCATAGGATACCCCATAGTTCGAATCGATGACCAGAGATTATGTTCGAATCCATTGATTCGACTCCACCTACTTCGAATCCATCACCTTCGAATCCATCGAGTCGAACCCATCAGAGTGCCTTGGTTCGACTCCATCAACTTTGAACCCATGAGATATAGCCGTGCCTCGAATCCATCAAGACAGCAATGGTTCGAACCCACCCTCGTATGCCTTAGTTCGAATCCATCAGGTATATATTGCTTTGAATCCATGAGAAGTCCCTTTGCCTCGACTCCATCGGGCAAGCCCTTACTTCGAATCCATCCTCGCAAGTCAATGTTCGAATCCATTCAAACCCACCAGCTTCAAATCCAAGTCGCTTTGAACCGATCTTGTTCGAATCAATCGAGTTCGAACCCATTGGGATACCTCGGTTCGAATCAGTCGCATTCGAACCCAGGAACATTCATTTGTTCGTATCCACCAAGTCAACTAGCTTGGATGACGTGTCACTCCACGATACGAAGTCGGCAAGATTCACAGAGACGAAGCGCTCAACAAGGAGAGAAGACCGGATCGACTCGAAAGACGCGCACCACCTCATCACAAGGCCACGTGAGCCGATCGATTCGAAGAGAGTGGGTTCGAAGAAATGGATTCGAACTACATAGCCAGCCGAAAAACTCCAATTCGAATCGATCATATCTCCTAAACCACTCATCCAAACGCAACGAAATTTTCGCAGTAGCTTCCATACAAGATAAAGATTGTTCCTGCCAAGTTTCAGCTCGATTGGACCATTTCTTGATGGGTTCAAAATCACTTCGAATCGATGTCAGATCGAGTCGAAACTTGGTGGGGTCGGTCGCGTGGGCCCACTCACGTGCCAGAAGAAGTCTCCCGAAGTTTGAGCGAGATCTGGGCCTCCTACGCCTATAAATAGCACCCTGAAGCCTTCAGAAGGGGGATCTTTGGGAGCTTCCGCCATTGAACGGCTAGACTCTGCCGCATTCAATTCTACTCTTCATTATCGCTGTTGTATTCAGATTTCAAAGCTATCATCGACTGTAATCCGTTGTAATCGATTTATATCATCAAGCGAAGCAAGAAAGAGAAAACCTTCAAAGTGGACGTAGGCACGAACGCCGAACCACTATAAATCCTGTGTTGTTTACTGTTATTTATGATTTGCTGCATTCACTATCTTCTAGATCTGAGTTATGTGTTAATTACTGCTGATCTGTGTTCATAAACGGGTGCTTTCGCGATATTGGGTGTTTGTGGCCAATTTTGGCGCAAACATTTTGGTGCTTTCACTGAGAACTGATTCAGGAGAAGTTGAATTTGAAGATCTAAGAGTTCAGATCTAAGAACCATGACGAGACAAACCAGTAAGAAACAAAGGCCAAAGAGAAATGAACATGAAGAAAGTCAAGAGGCTTCTTTAAAGTCGTATTAGACATCGATCCTGCATGGGGACACCACACTTGGAGCATGTCAATCCAATCCTAGAGAGAGAGAGATAAAGGCCTCTGAGCAACCTTGTAAGGAATGAACGCTCAGCCAGGGGGCAGGTAAAATTCCCTCGTGAACTCAGGGGGCAGGTCGAAAGCGATGAACAAGTCGCAAACCTCTCACTAGCACGGTTAAATCATTTACACATGTGAGCGATCGCACACGATCCATAGGCATGCTCTGAATGACTATAGACCGCACCATAGTAAGATTTTACACTTTGACATCCTCGTCTTGCTCCCGCTTTGATTTTTATTTGAACGTTCCTACTGTGGAACTCGTGTGATTATTGCTTTGATATTTGCAACTCCGTGAAAGGATTTACTTGCATGCCCGTTGGATCGCGAACGGTCCACGAGCACCTCTTGTATGGCGATGAACCGCCAAAGTCTTTTGATTCAGAAACTCCCCCAAACATGAACTCCAGCAATCAAACGATTCAGGGATCCACTCAAACGTGAACCTGGTATCAACAATACCAAGCCCCCCAGGGCACACTTATTCGCCTCCAACAGGCACACAAACAATCCAGGAACTCACCCGAACGTGACCCTGGCATCCAAAACATCAAGCCCTCCCGGGCACGCAAACTCGCCTCGAACGACACACGATCGCGAACGATCACCACTTTCCTCGAACGACACTCGACTTCGAACAGTCAGAAACTCGCCTCGAACGGCACACGATCGCAAACGTTCACAATTCGCCTCGAACGGCACCCGACCGCGAACGGTCACAATTCGCCTCGAACGGCACCCGACCGCGAACGGTCACAATTCGCCTCGAACGACACCCGACCTCGAACGGTCACAACTCGCCCCGAACGGCACAACTCACCTCACCTCAAATGGCTCGATCGCGAACGGTCGTCATTTGAGGTCCGCCACCTGACTGCACACTGTTGCACTTCACCTCGAATGACTCGATCTCGAACGGTCGTCATTTGAAGTTAAGCGCTTGACCTTGAACGGTCACATTTCACCGCAGATGACTCGATCCCGAACGATCGACGAATGGATTTATACGCTTGACCACGCACGGTCGCACTTCACCTCAAATGACTCGATCACGAACGATCGTCATTTGAAGTTAGGCGCTTGACCATGAATGGCCGCGCTTCATCCCAAATAGCTCGATCCTGAACGATCGTCATTTGAAGACATATGAAACTATCAAGTTCTTTACAGGTTGATGATAGGATACGAACATCCAACTCAAGGCATTACAAAACACACCTTTCTACCGCAAGGCATGTTTTGGGGGGCAAGTGTTATCCGGCTTTTGGGCAAAGCCGTGATACCAAAAGATCGGTCAAAAACAAAAGACAGTTCGTCTCAGAGATTGGTTGTACTTCATTTCGCTATGGATATCGATGAATTTTGTCCGAGTCCGGATTGTGCCAGAATCGACAAGACATGATGAGCAAAGCTGTAGAAGCCAGCGTTTCAAGTTTCAAGTCAATCCGAGTTCGTATGCTCAAGATATGATGGATTCAATTTGAGAAAGATAGCCTTTGTTCGGTTGGAAACCATAGGATACCCCATAGTTCGAATCGATGACCAGAGATTATGTTCGAATCCATTGATTCGACTCCACCTACTTCGAATCCATCACCTTCGAATCCATCGAGTCGAACCCATCAGAGTGCCTTGGTTCGACTCCATCAACTTCGAACCCATGAGATATAGTCGTGCCCCGAATCCATCAAGACAGCAATGGTTCGAACCCACCCTCGTATGCCTTAGTTCGAATCCATCAGGTATATATTGCTTTGAATCCATGAGAAGTCCCTTTGCCTCGACTCCATCGGGCAAGCCCTTACTTCGAATCCATCCTCGCAAGTCAATGTTCGAATCCATTCAAACCCACCAGCTTCAAATCCAAGTCGCTTTGAACCGATCTTGTTCGAATCAATCGAGTTCGAACCCATTGGGATACCTCGGTTCGAATCGATCGAGTTCGAACCCATTGGGATACCTCGGTTTGAATCAGTCGCATTCGAACCCAAGAACATTCATTTGTTCGTATCCACCAAGTCAACTAGCTTGGATGACGTGTCACTCCACGATACGAAGTCGGCAAGATTCACAGAGACGAAGCGCACAACAAGGAGAGAAGACCGGATCGACTCGAAAGACGCGCACCACCTCATCACAAGGCCACGTGAGCCGATCGATTTGAAGAGAGTGGGTTCGAAGAAATGGATTCGAACTACACAGCCAGCCGAAAAACTCCAATTCGAATCGATTGTATCTCCTAAACCACTCATCCAAATGCAACAAAATTTTCACAGTAGCTTCCATACAAGATAAAGATTGTTCCTGCCAAGTTTCCGCTCGATTGGACCATTTCTTGATGGGTTCAAAATCACTTCGAATCGATGTCAGATCAAGTCGAAACTTGGTGGGGTCGGTCGCGTGGGCCCACTCACGTGCCAGAAGAAGTCTCCCGAAGTTTGAGCGAGATCTGGGACTTCTACGCCTATAAATAGCACCCTGAAGCCTTCAGAAGGGGGATCTTTGGGAGCTTCCGCCATTGAATGCCTAGACTCTGCCGGATTCAATTCCACTCTTCATTATCGCTGTTGTATTCAGATTTCAAAGCTATCATCGACTGTAATCCGTTGTAATCGATTTATATCATCAAGCGAAGCAATAAAGAGAAAACCTTCAAAGTGGACGTAGGCACGAACGCCGAACCACTATAAATCCTGTGTTGTTTACTATTATTTATGATTTGCTGCATTCACTATCTTCTAGATCTGAGTTATGTGTTAATTACTGTTGATCTGTGTTCATAAACGGGTGCTTTCGCGATATTGGGTGTTTGTGGCCAATTTTGGCGCAAACATCAGTGAAGGCCGAAAGCTGTCATAGCTGTAGAACTCACAGATACCTTCGTTTTGACTGGTTATGGCTCCCGTAACTCTAAACGAGCCAAGAGTTATGGCCTTCCGAAGAATCGATATCCACAGGGTGCAACATCTACGGTGCAAGGTGCAACATCCGTCCAAAATGACGAAACAGTACCGTACGAGCTTTAGAAATGAGTGCATGGATTTGAAACATTGCAGTACCATGGTGTACCACTCTCCAGCGATGGTAAATCATAGACCAGCCACGGGGATCCCGTTTTACAGAAAAAATCCTCGTGACGAAAAAACGTAGGGTAAAAAACTTCCTTGACCCGATTGAGGTTCGGATAGGATTTTTTGGGTATGAAACTAACCAGTGACGGCTGAAAGCGGTAATAGCTGTAGAACTCTCAGATACCTTCGTTTTGACTGGTTATGGCTCCCGTAACTCTAAACGAGCCAAGAGTTATGGCCCTCCGAAGAATCGATATCCACAGGGTGCAACATCTACGGTGCAAGGTGCAACATCCGTCCAAAATGACGAAACAGTGCCGTACGACCTTTAGAAATGAGTGCATGGATTTGAAACATTGCAGTACCATGGTGCACCACTCTCTAGCGATGGTAAATCATAGACCAGCCATGGGGATCCCGTTTTACAGAAAAAATCCACGTGACGAAAAAACGAAGGGTAAAAAACTTCCTTGACCCGATTGAGGTTCGGATAGGATTTTTTGGGTATGAAACTAACCAGTGACGGCTGAAAGCGGTAATAGCTGTAGAACTCACAGATACCTTCGTTTTGACTGGTTATGGCTCCCGTAACTCTAAACGAGCCAAGAGTTATGGCCCTCCGAAGAATCGATATCCACAGGGTGCAACATCTACGGTGCAAGGTGCAACATCCATCCAAAATGATGAAACGGTGCCGTACGACCTTTAGAAATGATTGCATGGATTTGAAACATTGCAGTACCATGGTGCACCACTCTCCAGCGATGGTAAATCATAGACCAGCCACGGGGATTGTGACGACCGCCCATGACTCCCGCACCAAATCAAGGAAATAATGCGCAGAAAGGCGTGCCAGGTAGCCATGGACGATAGTCAGGGTAAAATAAAACAGAAACTCTATCGCATAACTCGCAGCGCATGGATAAAATACAATAGAGAAATATAATATAGTGAAGCTCCATAGAACAGAACATCATCATATAAGCATCATAGTAGTTTTATACAACATATGAATCATCCATACATCAAAGCCTCACTACAAACCATTCAATCAAATACAGCAGCGGATACCCAGTACATATAATAAGAGATAATATGCAAAAGCCTCCTGCCCGTCTTCGTCATCATCAGCGTAGATCTCCAAGAACAGCACCTGTCACCTGCTACCTAGTCTGCCCATCCCAACATGGATGAACAGCCCAAGGTAATAAGAGGAGACATAAAACCTTGAGTCAGACAAAGTCTTAGTGAGCAGTAAATTAACTATCAAACATACCAGAAGAGCATAAGGGATAAAAGGAATAGGAAACAAACCATCCCACTCCACCTCTTACTACAGTGATAGCCCCCAGACACACATGAAGGAGAAGCAAGCATAACATAGCAGGTAATTAAAGTAAAGCAATAATCACTCGAGTCAAGGACGATGTTTTCCAAATACAAACCCCCAAGGCCTAAACCAAGATCAGATAAGCACCCAGAAAACACCGCTCTTGAGACCGAATGATGATACAACCAAACATCCATGACTCTGGCTATCACTGTTATCATTGCCTTGATATCACCGTTAGTTGAATGACCACCTGTCAAGGGCTAATGGTAACCCCGGTTCCAATCATAACTCCGCACACTGCCTTGTGCCTAGGACTTATCTACTTTGCCCAGAGTACTCAACTACCTACCTGTAGTCTTTTGGGTGTCCCGACTACCTACCCGTAGTCGTTATGGGCGCCCCATGTACTCTTGCTTTTGAGCATGCTAGAACCTTCAACAACGATGAGATCCAAGCCTCCTAGCCATCCTTCTCGACGACTATCCTCATACTAGCTCAAGCTACCTCTTGAGCAATCCATTATCAACCAACTCGAACCATCACTCGAGTTATCAACATGCTTGGAATGATCCCTGCCTGCATTACGCCAAGTCTACATCCCATCATACTTCGCTTTATCACACCATAGCAAAGTCTCAACTCAACAACATGGTTTGCCTCATCGCATCATGGCAAAGTTCCATCTCAACTTCATCCAATCCATACATATGAGCTTCAACATCCGCTACATATGTCTCAAGCAGCTTTCACCATTCAAGAGCCTTCCCACTTAGCTTTCGAATCACCTTCAATCATCTTGTTCCAAATCAACTACTAGCTAACTTGGAAACAATCAAATCAATCATACATTCAAGCAATCAATCATTCAAACAAGATCTAATAAGCAATATTAACCATAATGGCAATTTCGTAAATAATTGAGCATAAGTCCAACATACATGATTCATAGGTTTTTAGCATAGATCTATCAAATATAAAACATGGGTTTTGTCTCTAATACTTGTTAAATGAACTTGCATAGGTAAACATCTTCAAAAATAATAGATCTACACTTGGATCTAAGAAAAATGCACAAAATCACTATCTACAACACTCCAACAAACCACCAATCCAATATACTCCTTTGGATCCGCGTGAGAGATAACTACCACTCACCAAATCACCCAAACACCTCAAAAACTAAACACTTCAGATCTGGACAGCGGAGATCAAGGTTTGATCCGGCAAAATCTCGCTTAAATCGATGAAATCTAGCTCAAACGGATGAAGATCTTCAACTTTGGCTCTTGGATCTTCGATCTCAATCTTCGATCTTGGATGGATGTTAGAACTAGATTGGAATGGAGAAAAGAAGATGAAGAAATGCTGTAGTCGAGTTCCCAAAATGGCAGCACTTCGTCGCTTCAAAAACCGCTGCCAAAAAGTGAGCCAAACCCCTCTATTTATAGGCTGATTTCCCCTTAGGTCGCCCAGATTTAGGTCGTTGCCGACCTAAAACACACGACCTAACATAGGTCGCTGCCGACCTATACAATCCCGAGCCACGACCTAACTTCACGCGGCAAAGCCTAGTGCCGACCTATCTCCATGCCGACTCAACTCCCTGCCGACCTAACAGAACACAAGGTCATACGACCTAACTCCTAGCCGACTCAACTCCAGGGTTACACGAGATAACACACGGCCGACCTAATTCATGCGACCTAAAACACTGCCGATCTAAAGACTCTAGCGACTTAACTAGGTCCGACCTAACTCCTATGCGACCTAACAAACCAGGCCGACTCAATGACCTAAGCCCCCAACGACTCATCGTGCTTGCCGACCTATCCCCCTAGCGACCTAACGCTAACCCTTAGGTCGCTCAACGACCTAACTCAAAGTCGTTCAATCGACTCAGCGACCTAACTACAACACATACCAACCACTAGGTCGTTACTTCCTATAAGTCGGTCACCACTAGGTCGATCTACACTAGGTCGGTCAACCCCTTAACTCGGCCATAACTCTAAACCATTAGCTCTTAGGTCGGTCACTCCCCTTAGGTCGGTCCAATCCCTAACCTGTTAACTCCTATAGCTCGGCCACTTCCTTAGGTCGGTCAACATACTTAAGTCGTAACTCGTGCACGACCTAACCTATGAGTCGGTCACGACTCAACACTTAACTCGGCTAAGCCTATGAGTCGGTCACGACTCAACTCTTCAACACACGAGTTACTCTCCATACGACTCAGGCTAGAGACAACACAAACAACCCTAACGACCTGTAAATTCTACGATCTATCGATACGTAAAATACGGGTCGTTACATTCTCTCCCCCTTAGGAATTTCGCCCCCGAAATTCCAAGCAAACAACAGCAATCAAAGATAATCCGCATGCCTACCATCCATAGCAATCAACAAACCATGCATCCAATTCTAGCCTAGCATGCAGAATTCTAAGGCTTAGAACAAGCTACAAATTCATGAGATGTCACGACACTTTAGGGCCATACCTCGAAGATTCCGGGATGAGCTGCCTTCATCCTCTCTTCCTCCTCCCATGTACAGTCGTTAACATCATCACTCCATTGTACCTTGAGCAACGTAATCGTCTTCCTCCTAAGCTGTTTCGTATCGGTTTCAACAATACGAAGCGGCTTACGAGGTCTTGTAATCACGGGATCAACCTCTAAGTCTTCACAGCTATCAGCAGAAACCACCATACTCGGGTCATGCACATACTTCCGTAGATACGATACATGAAAAACATTGTGCACACCCGCCATCTTTTCCGGTAACTCCAATCTATACGCGAGCTTTCCAATTCTCTCGATAATCGGGAATGGTCCAACAAATCTCGGAGTAAATTTTCCTTTCTTCCCGAATCTAATAACACTCTTCAACGGAGAAATCTTCACAAAAACCATATCACCTACGTCGAATTCCAAATCCTTACGACGATTATCGGCATAACTTTTCTGATGATCTTGGGCTGCCTTCATTCGTTGCCGAATGATCTCTATACAATCCGAAGTCTGTCGAATAATCTCTGGCCCAAGTATCAACTTTTCTCCAGTTTCCAACCAACATGTCGGAGAGTTACACGGTCTTCCATATAATGCCTCATATGGTGCCATACCAATACTTGACTGATAACTGTTATTATAAGCAAATTCCACCAAATGAAGGTGATCTTCCCATGATCCCCCGAAGTCCAAAACACATGCTCTAAGAAGATCTTCCAAAACTCGGTTGACTCTCTCAGTCTGACCATCTGTTTGAGGGTGATAAGCTGTACTCAAACACAACTCGGTTCCCAAAACTTCCTGGAAGCTCTTCCAAAACCTACTAGTGGACAATGGGTCTCGAACGCTCACTATACTCTTCGGAACACCATGGAATCGAACAATCCACTTCACATAAAGCTCAGCCAACTTCGATGCAGTCCTAGTCGATCGAACAGGAATGAATCTTGCACTCTTAGTCAAACGATCTACAATGACCCAAATTCCTTCATTCCCTGCTGTAACGACCCGTATTTTACGTGTCGATAGATCGTAGAATTTGCAGGTCGTTAGTGTTGTTTACGTTGTTTCTAGCCTGAGTCGTTTGGAAAGTTAACTCGCGTGTCTAAGTGATGAGTCGTGTTCGAGTTAACTTGGCTATGAGTTGTTAATAAGCTTATAGGTTGAGTCGTTAATGTGTTATCTAATGAGGGTTAGCGAGTTACGACTCAAGGGATAGGTGGCCTACGAGTCACGAGTTAAGGGTTGAGTCGTGACCGAGTTAGTTAGTAGGCGAGGTAAGACTTAACTCATAGGGGTGAGCGACTCAGTAGAGGCAGCGACTCATAGTAGTATGCGACCTAAGTATTCTGACCGACTCTTAGAGTTAAGGTAGCCGAGCTAACGAGTTAGGAGACATGAGTTAACTCGTATGGGACGACTCATGGGGTAACGGTTTATAGAGTTAGGAGTTAGGTCGTTAATACGACTTAACGATATAAGATGAGTCGTGACCGAGTTAACTGGTAACGAGATAGGGTTTAACTCGTGTGGCCGAGTCATAACCGTGTTTGTTAAGTCATGAGTCGTGTGAACGACTTAGTAGGTTGCAGTGTTTGGTTAGACGTTGTGTCGTATGCTATGAGCCGCGAACGAGTCATGATAGGTCGGCAGCGAGTTAAGGGAGTTAGGTTGGTCGTGTGTTATCTCGTATGACCCTGAGTTGATGAGTCGTAAGTCGTAACCCGGTAGGTGGTTAGACCAGTGTGTGAGTTTTTAGGTCGTGTGCCGTTGAGTCGCGAACGACTTATGTATGAGTCGTTAGCCAGGTGTGTTGAGACGCGTGCGTGTGTTAAGGCTTAGGTCGCTAGGCCATTGGGTAGATGAGTCGTTTAGGCGGCCTGTGTTTTAGAACGTGTATGCCATGAGTCGTAGAAGTTGTTGAGTCGTAGGTTATGGGTCTTTGAGTCGGAGGCACTGAGTCGTGAACGACTCATGGTTAGCGGACTGTGTTATGTTGAGTCGTTGGATTGAGTCAGAAGGCAGTGTAAGATGAGTCGGCAAGGATGAGTCGGCAGGAGATGAGTCGTAGACGACTCATGATGAGTCGGGACCGACTCATAGGGCGACGACTCATGGTGTGTCCAGCCTATAAATAGAGGTGTTCGGCTCACTTTTTGGCACCGGTTTTTGAAGCGACGAAGTGCTGCCATTTTGAAGACTCGACTGTAGTATTTTCTTCACTTCTTTCTCTACTTCTATCAAGTGCTAACATCCGTTGAAGATCGAAGATCAAGATCGAAGATCCAAGTGTCCAAGTTGAAGATCTTCATCCGTTTGAGCTTGAATTCATCGTTTCAAGTGAGATTCCGCCGGATCAAGCCGTGATCTCCGCTGTCCAGATCTGAAGTGTTGTGATTTTGAGGTGTTTGGGTGATTTGGTGAGTGGTAGTTATCTCTCACGCGGATCCAAAGGAGTATATGGGATTAGTGATATGTTTATGTGTTAAAGTTAGCGTTTTCTCGCATTTTCCTTAAGTCTGCATGTAGATCCATCATATTTGAAGATGTTTACTTATGAAAGTTATTTATCAAGTATTAGAGACAAAACCCATGTTTTAGATTTGATAGATCCATGCTAAAAAACCATGATTTCACATATGTTGGACTTTTGCACACTTAATTACGAAATTGCCATTATAGTTGATATTGCTTAATATATCTTGTTTGAATGCTTGAATGTTTGAATGTATGTTAGATTTGATTGCTCCAAGTTAGCTTGTAGTTGATTTGGAACAAGATGGTGAAGATGATTCAAAAGCTAAGTGGAAAGGCTCTTGAATGGTGAAAGCTGCCGATGGCATATGAAGCGGATGTGGAAGCTCATATGGATGGATTCAAGGATGTGGGATCTTGCCATGATGCGAGAAGGCAAAGCATGATTGAGTTGGGACTTTGCTATGATGTGATGAGGCAAGACATATGTTGTGATGGGACGGGTCACGAAGACGTTCCAAGCACGGGTCATGATGACGTGCAAGTTGTGTTGAAAACTCGGTGATATGGTTCGAGTTTTTGAATGGATAATGGATGGCTCGAGAGGCGCTTGAGCTAGTTGAGAATAGTCGTCGAGGAGGATGACTAGGAGGCTGAGACTTCATCGTTGTTGAAGGTTCTACCATGCTCAAAGCAAGAGTACGTTGGGCGGCATTGATATCCCAAGCACGTTCGTGCAAGTACATTGGGCGGCATTGATATCCCAAGTACGGACGTGCTAGTACTCTGGGCAGCATTGATATCCTAGGCACGGGCAATGATGACGTGCGGAGTTATGTCTAGAACCGGGGTTTCCATTAGCCCTTGACTGACGGATGAAATAATGTGTCGTTCATTCAACTAACGATGAAATCAAGGCAATGACAACAGTGATAGCCAGAGTCATGGATGTTTGGATGTTTGGTTGTATCATCATTCGGCTTCAAGAGCGGTGTTTTCTGGGTGCTTATCTGATCTTGGTTTAGGCCTTGGGGGTTTGTATTTGGGAAACATCATCCTTGACTCGAGTGGTTATTGCTTTACCTTACTTATCTGATATGTTATGCTTGCTTCTCCTTAATGTGTGTCTGGGGGCTATCACTGTAGAAAGAGGTGGAGTGGGATGGTTTGGTTCCTATTCCTTTATTTCCTTATGCTCTTTTGGTATGTTGATAGTTAATTTACTGCTCACTAAGACTTTGTCTGACTCAAGGTTTTATGTCTCCTCTTATTACCTTGGGCTGTTCATCCATGTTTGGGATGGGCAGACTAGGTAGCAGGTGGCAGGTGCTGTGCTTAGAGTTTTCCGCTGATGATGACGAAGACGAGCAGGAGGCTATGCATATTATTTTCTTATATGTACTGGGTATCCGCTGCTGTATTTGATTTGAGTGATTTGTAGTGAGGCTTTCATGTATGGATTTGTGTGGATGATTGTATAAAACTGCTATGTTGCTTATATGATGATGTTATGTTCTATGAGGCTTCACTACATTATATTTCTCTATTGTATTTTATCCATGCGCTGTGAGTTATACGATAGATTCTGCGAATTTTATTTTATTTTACCTTGACTATCGTCCATGGCTGCCTGGCACACCTTTCAGCGCACTTTTCTCTTGTTTTGGTGCGGGAGTCATGGGCGGTCGTCACATTTGGTATCAAAGCTTTGGTTAGTCGATTTTAGCCAACGCTCGCTGACGTAATTACGTATGAGAGACGTAATTGTATTTTGATGGATGATTACTATGTGTAATATAGTAGCTTAGAAGGATTTGAACTCCTTATGCAGTTGTTTCTTAAGGTGTTCTAATCGTTCTTTTTACAGATATTAAGGATGAGCAGAAGCGAGAGACAAGCTGCGAGAGATAGCCGTGCTGCTAGGGAAGCTGTTGACTATGCTGCGATGTTCGAAGCAATGATGACTTCGATCATGAGGAGGGTACCAGCTTCAGGATCATCTGTGGATGTGGGAGTTCAAGTCCAGGCTCCAAGGCCAGTGGATTTTGCCAAGCTTTGCAAGGATTATACTTCTCTTGGAGGAAAAGCTTTCTTAGGGACGGAGTCGACTATTGAAGTGCAGAGATGGATTGATGCTTGCCGAAGGATTTTTGGTGATCTAGGGATTGAGGATGCAACCAAGAGAAAGCTTGCATCGAGGCAGCTTCAGGGAAGAGCTGCGGATTGGTGGAATTCTATCACTATAGATACACCAGAGGAGGAGATTACTTGGGAGCAGTTCCAAGTTAGATTTGAAGCCAAGTTCATCTCTACTGCTCAGAGGTCTGTTTTGTTTAAGAGATTTGTTGAGCTCAAGCAAGGTGGGAGGCCTGTTCTTGAGTATATTTCTGAGTTCGAGGCTCTATCCAAGTATGCCAGATCGTATATTGATTCTCCCTACCAGAAGAATGAAAAGTTTGTGACTGGTCTGGATGCTTATCTTGGAAGGCAGTTAGTGGATCATTTGGACGATCCATTTGAGAAGCTTGTGGAGAAAGCTTTGAGGCATGAGAGTTTGTTCCCTAAGGAAATGTCTGTTGTTGCTGTGGCCAAGGAAGAGCTCAAACCACAGCAGGGTGGAAATAAGAAAAGGAAGCAGCAACAGCAGAAGGGAAAGAATGGCCAAAAGAAGCAGAAAAACGAAGTGACTTGTTTCAACTGCCAACAGAAAGGTCACTTCTCCAGGGATTGCAGGAATCCGAAGGTGGCAGTGAAGTGCCACAACTGTGACAAGCTAGGGCATATTAAGAAGAATTGTCCGGAACCACTGAGGGAAAAGCAGATTGTGAAAGCTTATGCTTTGGAAGCTGTGCCGTCGTCTTCAAAAGCTCTTACTGCTGCAGAGAAGGGGAAGAGTGTGGTGGTTCAAGGTACTCTTTCCATTTGTGGTGTTCCAGTTAGAGTGTTGTTTGATACTGGAGCGTCGCATTCTTTTGTTTGTGATGATTTGGTAGGCCGGTTAGGTTTGAAACCGGATATTGTTGATAGGCCATTGGTTGTGACTAATCCAGTTGGGGGTTCGTCATGTTTGTGTATGATATGCCGTGGTCTAGTTGTTTCGAGTCATGATTGCTCGTTTGTTTGTGATTGCTTTGTTCTGAACTTTGCGGGGTTCGGAATTATTTTGGGTATGGACTGGCTTAGGAAGTATGCGGCTAGGATTGATTGTGAGAGGCTGGAGGTGACAGTCGGGAATGTGGAAGGGCGAAAGGTTGTGATACGATGTAAGCATGAGGAAGGCGTCTTCATGAGCTTCATGTATTCGCTGGTTGTTCCACGGGAAGGACTGTCATCGGTGCCTATTGTGAATGGATTTGAGGATGTCTTTGACGAAGTCAAAGGGTTGCCGCCGCATAGGGAGATCGAGTTTCGTATCGATCTAGTTGAGGGAGCCAGACCTGTTGTGATGCCTCTTAGGCGGATGGCACCGAGGGAGCAGCAAGAGCTGAAGGTGCAAGTTGATGACCTTTTACGGAAAGGATTCATTCGGAGAAGTGTGTCCGAATGGGGTGCGCCCGTTGTGTTCGCAACCAAAGCGGATGGATCGTTGAGGTTGTGCGTTGATTATCGTGAGCTGAACAAGGTGACTAAGAAGAACAAGTATCCATTGCCGAGAATAGATGACTTGTTTGATCAGCTTCACGAGGCTAAGGTGTTTTCTCAGATGGATTTGGCAACGGGATTTCACCAGTTGAGAGTGGCAAGGGATAGTGTGCCGAAGACTGCTTTCAGGACACCGTCCGGATTTTATGAGTGGCTGGTAATGCCGTTTGGGTTGACTAACGCGCCAGCATATTTTGTGGATCTTATGAATAGAGTATTCAGAGATCAGTTGAATAAGTTCGTGCTTGTGTTCGTTGATGATATTCTGATTTATTCCAGAACTGAGGAAGAGCACAAGACGCACTTGAAGGTTGTTTTGGAAATCCTGCGGAAACATCAGCTGAAGGCTAAGTTTTCAAAGTGTCACTTCTGGAAGAGTGAAGTGAGGTTCTTAGGCCATGTTATTTCTGGAAATGGAATAGCGGTTGATCCCGCTAAGGTAGCAGCAATCCAGGATTGGATTAGACCTAAGAATGCATCTGATGTGAGAAGTTTTCTTGGATTAGCCGGATATTATCGTCGGTTTATTAAAGACTTTTCCAAGATAGCTGCACCGTTGACAGGATTGATGAAGAAGAACCAAGTGTTCAGATGGGATGACAAGTGTGAGCAAGCCTTCGTAATCCTGAAAGAGCGATTGACGAGTGCTCCTGTATTGACTATTCCGAGTGGGAATGATGAGATGGTGGTTTACACCGATGCATGTGGCACTGGACTGGGAGCGGTGCTAATGCAGAAGGATAAAGTTGTTGCGTATGCTAGTCGACAACTGAAGCCGCATGAAAGGAATTATCCAACTCATGATTTGGAGTTAGCGGCGATAGTGTTTGCTTTGAAGATGTGGAGACACTACCTATTGGGAGTTAGATTCGAGTTGTTTACAGATCATAAGTCGTTGAAGTATCTGTTCTCCCAAAAGGATTTGAATCTTCGACAGCAACGGTGGTTAGAGTTTCTAGCATCTTATGATTTTGGTATAGCCTATACTCCGGGAAAAGGAAACGCAGTGGCTGATGCGTTAAGTCGAAGACATGCAGGTTTGGGAGCCATGTTTTCGGAGTGGAAGAGTCTCGAGTATTTGGCTGGATTTGATTTCAGGCCTAGATGCGAGTTGGAACCTGAGATGTTGGCAAACTTATCGATAAGGCCTACTCTAGTGGAAAGAATTGGCGAGAGCCAAAAGAAAGATGATAAGCTTGTCAAGATTATCCGTGATTTGGAATCTGAATTGGAACCAGAGAAGGATAAGGGATTCGAGGTCGATCGAGAGGGTTGGCTTCGAAAGCAAGGACGATTGGTTGTTCCCGATGTAGATGGATTGAGAGATGAAGTTCTGAGGGAAAGTCATCACTCGAAGTTGACAATTCATCCAGGTGGAAATAAGATGTATCGGGATATGAAGAGAGCTTACTACTGGGAAGGTATGAAGAAGGATGTTGGAAATTTTATTTCCAAGTGTATGAATTGCCAGTTGGTGAAAGCTGAGCAAAAGAAGCCCAGTGGATTACTTCAGCCATTAGAAGTTCCTACGTGGAAGTGGGAGCAAGTGTCAATGGATTTTATTGATGGTCTACCTAGGACCCGGGCAGGGAATGAAGGGATTTGGGTCATTGTAGATCGTTTGACCAAGAGTGCAAGGTTCATTCTTGTTCGATCGACAAGAACTGCATCGAAGTTGGCTGAGTTGTATGTGAAGTGGATTGTTCGATTCCATGGTGTTCCGAAGAGTATAGTGAGCGATCGAGATCCGTTATTCACTAGTGGATTTTGGAAGAGCTTCCAGGAAGTTTTGGGAACTGAGTTGTGTTTGAGTACAGCTTATCACCCTCAAACAGATGGTCAGACTGAGAGAGTCAACCGGGTTTTGGAAGATCTTCTTAGAGCTTGTGTTTTGGACTTCGGAGGATCATGGGAAGATCACCTTCATTTGGTGGAATTTGCTTATAATAACAGTTATCAGTCGAGTATTGGTATGGCACCATATGAGGCATTATATGGAAGACCGTGTAACTCTCCGACATGTTGGTTGGAAGCTGGAGAAAAACTGATACTTGGGCCAGAGATGATTCGACAGACTTCGGATTGTATTGAGGTCATTCGGCAAAGAATGAAAGCAGCCCAAGATCGTCAGAAAAGTTATGCAGATAATCGTCGAAAGGATTTGGAATTCGACGTGGGCGATATGGTTTTCGTGAAGATTTCTCCATTGAAGAATGTTATAAGATTCGGGAACAAAGGAAAGTTAACTCCGAGATTCGTTGGACCATTCCCGATTATCGAGCGAATTGGAAAGCTCGCTTATAGATTGGAGTTACCGGAAAAGATGGCGGGTGTGCATAATGTTTTTCATGTATCTTATCTACGGAAGTATGTGCACGACCCAAGTACGGTGGTTTCTGCTGATAGCTGTGAAGACTTAGAGGTTGATCCAGTGGTTACGAGACCTCGTAAGCCGCTTCGTATTGTTGACACCGATACGAAACAGCTTAGGAGGAAGACGATTACGTTGCTCAAGGTACAATGGAGTGATGATGTTAACGACTGTACGTGGGAGGAGGAAGAGAGGATGAAGGCAGCTCATCCCGGACTCTTCGAGGTATGGCCCTAAAGTGTCGTGACATCTCATGAATTTGTAGCTTGTTCTAAGTCTTAGAATTCTGCATGCTAGGCTAGAATTGGATGCATGGTTTGTTGATTGCTATGGATGGTAGGCATGCGGAATAATTTTGATTGCTGTTGTTTGCTTGGAATTTCGGGGGCGAAATTCCTAAGGGGGAGAGAATGTAACGACCCGTATTTTACGTGTCGATAGATCGTAGAATTTGCAGGTCGTTAGTGTTGTTTACGTTGTTTCTAGCCTGAGTCGTTTGGAAAGTTAACTCGCGTGTCTAAGTGATGAGTCGTGTTCGAGTTAACTTGGCTATGAGTTGTTAATAAGCTTATAGGTTGAGTCGTTAATGTGTTATCTAATGAGGGTTAGCGAGTTACGACTCAAGGGATAGGTGGCCTATGAGTCACGAGTTAAGGGTTGAGTCGTGACCGAGTTAGTTAGTAGGCGAGGTAAGACTTAACTCATAGGGGTGAGCGACTCAGTAGAGGCAGCGACTCATAGTAGTATGCGACCTAAGTATTCTGACCGACTCTTAGAGTTAAGGTAGCCGAGCTAACGAGTTAGGAGACATGAGTTAACTCGTATGGGACGACTCATGGGGTAACGGTTTATAGAGTTAGGAGTTAGGTCGTTAATACGACTTAACGATATAAGATGAGTCGTGACCGAGTTAACTGGTAACGAGATAGGGTTTAACTCGTGTGGCCGAGTCATAACCGTGTTTGTTAAGTCATGAGTCGTGTGAACGACTTAGTAGGTTGCAGTGTTTGGTTAGACGTTGTGTCGTATGCTATGAGTCGCGAACGAGTCATGATAGGTCGGCAGCGAGTTAAGGGAGTTAGGTTGGTCGTGTGTTATCTCGTATGACCCTGAGTTGATGAGTCGTAAGTCGTAACCCGGTAGGTGGTTAGACCAGTGTGTGAGTTTTTAGGTCGTGTGCCGTTGAGTCGCGAACGACTTATGTATGAGTCGTTAGCTAGGTGTGTTGAGTCGCGTGCGTGTGTTAAGGCTTAGGTCGCTAGGCCATTGGGTAGATGAGTCGTTTAGGCGGCCTGTGTTTTAGAACGTGTATGCCATGAGTCGTAGAAGTTGTTGAGTCGTAGGTTATGGGTCTTTGAGTCGGAGGCACTGAGTCGTGAACGACTCATGGTTAGCGGACTGTGTTATGTTGAGTCGTTGGATTGAGTCAGAAGGCAGTGTAAGATGAGTCGGCAAGGATGAGTCGGCAGGAGATGAGTCGTAGACGACTCATGATGAGTCGGGACCGACTCATAGGGCGACGACTCATGGTGTGTCCAGCCTATAAATAGAGGTGTTCGGCTCACTTTTTGGCACCGGTTTTTGAAGCGACGAAGTGCTGCCATTTTGAAGACTCGACTGCAGTATTTTCTTCACTTCTTTCTCTACTTCTATCAAGTGCTAACATCCGTTGAAGATCGAAGATCAAGATCGAAGATCCAAGTGTCCAAGTTGAAGATCTTCATCCGTTTGAGCTTGAATTCATCGTTTCAAGTGAGATTCCGCCGGATCAAGCCGTGATCTCCGCTGTCCAGATCTGAAGTGTTGTGATTTTGAGGTGTTTGGGTGATTTGGTGAGTGGTAGTTATCTCTCACGCGGATCCAAAGGAGTATATGGGATTAGTGATATGTTTATGTGTTAAAGTTAGCGTTTTCTCGCATTTTCCTTAAGTCTGCATGTAGATCCATCATATTTGAAGATGTTTACTTATGAAAGTTATTTATCAAGTATTAGAGACAAAACCCATGTTTTAGATTTGATAGATCCATGCTAAAAAACCATGATTTCACATATGTTGGACTTTTGCACACTTAATTACGAAATTGCCATTATAGTTGATATTGCTTAATATATCTTGTTTGAATGCTTGAATGTTTGAATGTATGTTAGATTTGATTGCTCCAAGTTAGCTTGTAGTTGATTTGGAACAAGATGGTGAAGATGATTCAAAAGCTAAGTGGAAAGGCTCTTGAATGGTGAAAGCTGCCGATGGCATATGAAGCGGATGTGGAAGCTCATATGGATGGATTCAAGGATGTGGGATCTTGCCATGATGCGAGAAGGCAAAGCATGATTGAGTTGGGACTTTGCTATGATGTGATGAGGCAAGACATATGTTGTGATGGGACGGGTCACGAAGACGTTCCAAGCACGGGTCATGATGACGTGCAAGTTGTGTTGAAAACTCGGTGATATGGTTCGAGTTTTTGAATGGATAATGGATGGCTCGAGAGGCGCTTGAGCTAGTTGAGAATAGTCGTCGAGGAGGATGACTAGGAGGCTGAGACTTCATCGTTGTTGAAGGTTCTGGCATGCTCAAAGCAAGAGTACGTTGGGCGGCATTGATATCCCAAGCACGTTCGTGCAAGTACATTGGGCGGCATTGATATCCCAAGTACGGACGTGCTAGTACTCTGGGCAGCATTGATATCCTAGGCACGGGCAATGATGACGTGCGGAGTTATGTCTAGAACCGGGGTTTCCATTAGCCCTTGACTGACGGATGAAATAATGTGCCGTTCATTCAACTAACGATGAAATCAAGGCAATGACAACAGTGATAGCCAGAGTCATGGATGTTTGGATGTTTGGTTGTATCATCATTCGGCTTCAAGAGCGGTGTTTTCTGGGTGCTTATCTGATCTTGGTTTAGGCCTTGGGGGTTTGTATTTGGGAAACATCGTCCTTGACTCGAGTGGTTATTGCTTTACCTTACTTATCTGCTATGTTATGCTTGCTTCTCCTTAATGTGTGTCTGGGGGCTATCACTGTAGAAAGAGGTGGAGTGGGATGGTTTGGTTCCTATTCCTTTATTTCCTTATGCTCTTTTGGTATGTTGATAGTTAATTTACTGCTCACTAAGACTTTGTCTGACTCAAGGTTTTATGTCTCCTCTTATTACCTTGGGCTGTTCATCCATGTTTGGGATGGGCAGACTAGGTAGCAGGTGGCAGGTGCTGTGCTTAGAGTTTTCCGCTGATGATGACGAAGACGAGCAGGAGGCTATGCATATTATTTTCTTATATGTACTGGGTATCCGCTGCTGTATTTGATTTGAGTGATTTGTAGTGAGGCTTTCATGTATGGATTTGTGTGGATGATTGTATAAAACTGCTATGTTGCTTATATGATGATGTTATGTTCTATGAGGCTTCACTACATTATATTTCTCTATTGTATTTTATCCATGCGCTGTGAGTTATACGATAGATTCTGCGAATTTTATTTTATTTTACCTTGACTATCGTCCATGGCTGCCTGGCACACCTTTCAGCGCACTTTTCTCTTGTTTTGGTGCGGGAGTCATGGGCGGTCGTCACACCTGCTCTTGTCCTAGGTAGACCATCGATAAAATCCATCGACACTTGCTCCCACTTCCATGTAGGAACCTCTAATGGCTGAAGCAATCCACTGGGCTTCTTCTGCTCAGCTTTCACCAACTGGAAATTCATACACTTGGAAATAAAATTTCCAACATCTTTCTTCATTCCTTCCCAGTAATAGGTTCTCTTCATATCCCGATACATCTTATTACCACCTGGATGAATTGTCAACTTCGAGTGATGACTTTCCCTCAGAACTTCATCTCTCAATCCATCTATATTGGGAACAACCAATCGTCCTTGCTTTCGAAGCCAACCCTCTCGATCGACCTCGAATCCTTTATCCTTTTCTGGGTCCCATCCAGATTCCAAATCACGGATAATCTTGACAAGCTTATCGTCTCGCCTTTGGCTCTCACCAGTTCTTTCCACAAGAGTAGGTCTTATCGATAAGTTTGCCAACATCTCAGGTTCCAATTCACATCTAGGCCTGAAATCAAATCCAGCCAAATACTCGAGACTCTTCCACTCCGAAAACATGGCTCCCAATCCTGCATG
Organism: Allium cepa; assembly: GCA_030765085.1. Lineage (NCBI taxonomy): Eukaryota > Viridiplantae > Streptophyta > Magnoliopsida > Asparagales > Amaryllidaceae > Allium > Allium cepa. Next base: position 24,669,554 of record CM060943.1, on the reverse strand, counting down.
TCTTCGACTTAACGCATCTGCCACTGCGTTGCCTTTTCTTGGAGTATAGGCTATACCAAAATCATACGATGCTAAAAACTCTAGCCACCGTTGCTGTCAAAGATTCAAATCCTTTTGGGAGAACAGATACTTCAGCGACTTATGATCTGTAAACAACTCGAATCTAACTCCCAAAAGATAATGTCTCCACATCTTCAAAGCAAACACAATCGCCGCTAACTCCAAATCATGAGTCGGATAGTTCCTTTCATGCGGCTTCAGTTGTCGACTAGCATACGCAACAACTTTATCCTTCTGCATTAGCACTGCTCCCAGTCCAGTGCCACATGCATCGGTGTAAACCACCATCTCATCATTCCCACTTGGAATAGTCAAAACAGGAGCACTCGTCAGTCGCTCTTTCAGGATTACGAAAGCTTGCTCACACTTATCATCCCACCTGAACACTTGGTTCTTTTTCGTCAATCCTGTCAACGGTGCAGCTATCTTGGAAAAGTCTTTGATAAACCGACGATAATATCCTGCTAATCCAAGAAAACTTCGCACATCAGATGCATTCTTAGGTCTAACCCAATCCTGGATTGCTGCCACCTTAGCGGGATCAGCCGCTATTCCATTTCCAGAGATAACATGGCCTAAGAACCTCACTTCCCTCTTCCAGAAGTGACACTTCGAAAACATAGCCTTCAGCTGATGTTTCCGCAAGATTTCCAAAACAATCCTCAAGTGTGTCTTGTGCTCTTCTTCAGTTCTGGAATAAACCAAAATATCATCCACGAACACAAGCACGAACTTATTCAACTGATCTCTGAATACTCTATTCATAAGGTCCACTAAATATGCTGGTGCGTTAGTCAATCCAAACGGCATTACCAGCCACTCATAAAACCCGGATGGTGTCCTGAAAGCAGTCTTCGGCACTCTATCCTTCGCCACTCTCAACTGGTGAAATCCCGTTGCCAAATCCATCTGAGAAAACACCTTAGCCTCGTGGAGCTGATCAAACAAGTCATCTATTCTCGGCAATGGATACTTTTTCTTCTTAGTCACCTTATTCAGCTCACGATAAATCCACGCACAACCTCAACGATCCATCCGCTTTGGTTGCGAACACAACTGGTGCACCCCATTCGGACACACTCCTCCGAATGAATCCTTTTCGTAAAAGGTCATTAACTTGCTCCCTCAACTCTAGCTGCTCCCTAGGCGCCATCCGCCTAAGAGGCATCACAACAGGTCTGGCTCCCTCAACTAGATCGATACGAAACTCGATCTCCCTATGCGGCGGCAACCATTTGACTTCGTCAAAGACATCCTCAAATCCATTCACAATAGGCACCGATGACAATCCATCCCGTGGAACAACCAGCGAATACATGAAGCTCATGAAGACGCCTTCCTCATGCTTACATCGTATCACAACCTTTCGCCCTTCCACATTCCCGACTGTCACCTCCAGCCTCTCACAATCAATCCTTGCCGCATACTTGCTAAGCCAGTCCATACCCAAAATAATTCCGAACCCCGCAAAGTTCAGAACAAAGCAATCACAAACAAACGAGCAATCATGACTCGACACAACTAGACCACGGCATATCATACATAAACATGACGAACCCCCAACTGGATTAGTCACAATCAATGGCCTATCAACAATATCCGGTTTCAAACCTAACCGGCCTACCAAATCATCACAAACAAAAGAATGCGACGCTCCAGTATCAAACAACACTCTAACTGGAACACCACAAATAGAAAGAGTACCTTGAACCACCACACTCTTCCCCTTCTCTTCAGCTGTAGGAGCTTTTGAAGATGACGGCACAGCTCCCAAAGCATAAGCTTGCACAATCTGCCTATCTTTCCTCGGCTCTGGGCAATCCTTCTTGATATGTCCCAGCTTATCACAGTTGTAACACTTTCCCGACACCTTGGGATTCTTACAGTCTTTGTAAAGATGGCCCTTCTGCTGGCAGTTATAGCAAGTCACTTCGCTCTTCGGCTTCTTCTGGCCATCCTTACCCCTTTGTTGCTGCTGCTTCCTCTTCTTGTTGCCACTCTGCTGTGGTTTAGATCCTTCCCTGGTTACAGCAACAACAGAACTTTCCTTAGGAAAAAAACTCATGTCTAAGGGCTTTCTCCACAAGCTTCTCAAATGGATCGTCCAGATGATCCACTAACTGCCTCCCAAGATAAGCATCCAGACCAGTCACAAACTTTTCATTCTTCTGGTAGGGAGAATCAATATACGATCTGGCATACTTGGACAAGGCTTCAAACTCAGAAATATACTCAAGAACAGGCCTCCCACCTTGCTTGAGCTCTACAAACCTTTTGAACAAAGCAGACTTCTGAGCAGTAGAGATGAACTTAGCTTCAAATCTAACTTGGAATTGCTCCCAAGTAATCTCTTCTTCTAAAGTATCGATGGTGATAGAATTCCACCAATCAGCAGCTCTTCCCTGAAGCTGTCTCGATGCAAGCTTCCTCTTAGTTGCATCCTCAATCCCTAAGTCACCAAAAATCCTTCAGCAAGCGTCAATCCATCTTTGCACTTCAATAGTCGACTCCGTCCCTAAGAAAGCTTTCCCCCCAAGAGAAGTATAATCCTTACAGAGCTTAGCAAAATCCACCGGTCTTGGAGCTTGGACTTGAACTCCCACATCCACTGATGATCCTGAAGCTGGTACCCTTCTCATGATTGAAGTCATCATGGCCTCAAACATAGGAGCATAATCAACAGCTTCCCTAGCAGCACGGCTATCCCTCACAGCTTGTCTCTCACTTCGACTCATCCTTAATATCTGTAAAAAGAATGATTAGAACACCTTAAGAAACAACTGCATAAGGAGTTCAAATTCTAACTAAGCTACTATATTATATATAGTAATCATCCATCAAAATACAATTACGTCTCTCATACGTAGTTACGTCAGCGAGCGTTGGCTAAAATCGATTAACCAAAGCTCTGATACCAAATGTGACGACCGCCCATGACTCCCGCACCAAATCAAGGAAATAATGCACAGAAAGGCGTGCCAGGTAGCCAAGGACGATAGTCAGGGTAAAATAAAACAGAAACTCTATCGCATAACTCACAGCGCATGGATAAAATACAATAGAGAAATATAATATAGTGAAGCTCCATAGAACAGAACATCATCATATAAGCATCATAGTAGTTTTATACAACATATGAATCATCCATACATCAAAGCCTCACTACAAACCACTCAATCAAATACAGCAGCGGATACCCAGTACATATAATAAGAGATAATATGCAAAAGCCTCCTGCCCGTCTTCGTCATCATCAACGTAGATCTCCAAGAACAGCACCTGTCACCTGCTACCTAGTCTGCCCATCCCAACATGGATGAACAGCCCAAGGTAATAAGAGGAGACATAAAACCTTGAGTCAGACAAAGTCTTAGTGAGCAGTAAATTAACTATCAAACATACCAGAAGAGCATAAGGGATAAAAGGAATAGGAAACAAACCATCCCACTCCACCTCTTACTACAGTGATAGCCCCCAGACACACATGAAGGAGAAGCAAGCATAACATAGCAGGTAATTAAAGTAAAGCAATAATCACTCGAGTCAAGGACGATGTTTTCCAAATACAAACCCCCAAGGCCTAAACCAAGATCAGATAAGCACCCAGAAAACACCGCTGTTGAGACCGAATGATGATACAACCAAACATCCATGACTCTGGCTATCACTGTTATCATTGCCTTGATATCACCGTTAGTTGAATGACCACCTGTCAAGGGCTAATGGTAACCCCGGTTCCAATCATAACTCCACACACTGCCTTGTGCCTAGGACTTATCTACTTTGCCCAGAGTACTCAACTACCTACCTGTAGTCTTTTGGGTGTCCCGACTACCTACCCGTAGTCGTTATGGGCGCCCCATGTACTCTTGCTTTTGAGCATGCTAGAACCTTCAACAACGATGAGATCCAAGCCTCCTAGCCATCCTTCTCGACGACTATCCTCATACTAGCTCAAGCTACCTCTTGAGCAATCCATTATCAACCAACTCGAACCATCCCTCGAGTTATCAACATGCTTGGAATGATCCCTGCTTGGATTACGCCAAGTCTACATCCCATCATACTTCGCTTTATCACACCATAGCAAAGTCTCAACTCAACAACATGGTTTGCCTCATCGCATCATGGCAAAGTTCCATCTCAACTTCATCCAATCCATACATATGAGCTTCAACATCTGCTACATATGTCTCAAGCAGCTTTCACCATTCAAGAGCCTTCCCACTTAGCTTTCGAATCACCTTCAATCATCTTGTTCCAAATCAACTACTAGCTAACTTGGAAACAATCAAATCAATCATACATTCAAGCAATCAATCATTCAAACAAGATCTAATAAGCAATATTAACCATAATGGCAATTTCGTAAATAAATGAGCATAAGTCCAACATACATGATTCATAGGTTTTTAGCATAGATCTATCAAATATAAAACATGGGTTTTGTCTCTAATACTTGTTAAATGAACTTGCATAGGTAAACATCTTCAAAAATAATAGATCTACACTTGGATCTAAGAAAAATGCACAAAATCACTATCTACAACACTCCAACAAACCACCAATCCAATATACTCCTTTGGATCCGCGTGAGAGATAACTACCACTCACCAAATCACCCAAACACCTCAAAAACTAAACACTTCAGATCTGGACAGCGGAGATCAAGGCTTGATCCGGCAAAATCTCGCTTAAATCGATGAAATCTAGCTCAAACGGATGAAGATCTTCAACTTTGGCTCTTGGATCTTCGATCTCAATCTTCGATCTTGGATGGATGTTAGAACTAGATTGGAATGGAGAAAAGAAGATGAAGAAATGCTGTAGTCGAGTTCCCAAAATGGAAGCACTTCGTCGCTTCAAAAACCGGTGCCAAAAAGTGAGCCAAACCCCTCTATTTATTGGCTGATTTCCCCTTAGGTCGCCCAGATTTAGGTCGTTGCCGACCTAAAACACACGACCTAACATAGGTCGCTGCCGACCTATACAATCCCGAGCCACGACCTTACTTCACACGGCAAAGCCTAGTGCCGACCTATCTCCATGCCGACTCAACTCCCTGCCGACCTAACAAAACACAAGGTCATACGACCTAACTCCTAGCCGACTCAACTCCAGGGTTACACGAGATAACACACGGCCGACCTAATTCATGCGACCTAAAACACTGCCGATCTAAAGACTCTAGCGACTTAACTAGGTCCGACCTAACTCCTATGCGACCTAACAAACCAGGCCGACTCAATGACCTAAGCCCCCAACGACTCATCGTGCTTGCCGACCTATCCCCCTAGCGACCTAACGCTAACCCTTAGGTCGCTCAACGACCTAACTCTAAGTCGTTCAATCGACTCAGCGACCTAACTACAACACATACCAACCACTAGGTCGTTACTTCCTATAAGTCGGTCGCCACTAGGTCGATCTACACTAGGTCGGTCAACCCCTTAACTCGGCCATAACTCTAAACCATTAGCTCTTAGGTCGGTCACTCCCCTTAGGTCGGTCCAATCCCTAACCTGTTAACTCCTATAGCTCGGCCACTTCCTTAGGTCGGTCAACATACTTAAGTTGTAACTCATGCACGACCTAACCTATGAGTCGGTCACGGCTCAACACTTAACTCGGCTAAGCCTATGAGTCGGTCACGACTCAACTCTTCAACACACGAGTTACTCTCCATACGACTCAGGCTAGAGACAACACAAACAACCCTAACGACCCTAGTGACGGCTGAAACCTGTCATAGCTTTAGAACTCACAGATACCTTAGTTTTGACTGGTTATGGCTCCCGTAACTCTAAACGAGCCAAGAGTTATGGCCCTCCGAAGAATCGATATCCACAGGGTGCAACATCTACGGTGCAAGGTGCAACATCCGTCCAAAATGAGGAAACAGTGCCGTACGACCTTTAGAAATGAGTGCATGGATTTGAAACATGGCAGTACCATGGTGCACCACTCTCCAGCGATGGTAAATCATAGACCAGCCACGGGGATCCCGTTTTACAGAAAAAATCCACGTGACGAAAAAACAAAGGGTAAAAAACTTCCATGACCCGATTGAGGTTCGGATAGGATTTTTTGGGTATGATACTAACCAGTGACGGCTGAAAGCCGTCAAAGCTGTAGAACTCACAGATACCTTCATTTTGACTGGTTATGGCTCCCGTAACACTAAACAAGCCAAGAGTTATGGCCCTCCGAAGAATCGATATCCACAGGGTGCAACATCTACGGTGCAAGGTGCAACATCCGTCCAAAATGACGAAAAAGTGCCGTACGACCTTTAGAAATGAGTGCATGGATTTGAAACATGGCAGTACCATGGTGCACCACTCTCCAACGATGGTAAATCATAGACCAGCCACGGGGATCCCGTCTTACAGAAAAAATTCACGTGACGAAAAAACGAAGGGTAAAAAACTTCCATGACCCGATTGAGGTTCGGATAGGATTTTTGGGTTTGAAACTAACCAGTGACGGCTGAAAGCGGTCATAACTGTAGAACTCACAGATACCTTCGTTTTGACTGGTTATGGCTCCCGTAACTCTAAACGAGCCAAGAGTTATGGCCCTCCGAAGAATCGATATCCACAGGGTGCAACATCTACGGTGCAAGGTGCAACAATCGTCCAAAATGACGAAACAGTGCCGTACGACCTTTAGAAATGAGTGCATGGATTTGAAACATTGCAGTACCATAGTGCACCACTCTCCAGCGATGGTAAATCATAGACCAGCCACGGGGATCCCGTTTTACAGAAAAAATCCACGTGACGAAAAAACAAAGGGTAAAAAACTTCCATGACCCGATTGAGGTTCGGATAGGATTTTTGGGTACGAAACTAACCAGTGATGGCTGAAAGATGTCATAGCTGTAGAACTCACAGATACCTTCGTTTTGACTGGTTATGGCTCCCGTAACTCTAAACGAGCCAAGAGTTATGGCCCTCCGAAGAATCGACATCCACAGGGTGCAACATCTACGGTGCAAGGTGCAACATCCGTCCAAAATGATTAAACAGTGTCGTACGACCTTTAGAAATGAGTGCATGGATTTGAAACATTGCAGTACCATGGTGTACCACTCTGCAGCGATGGTAAATCATAGACCAGCCACGGGGATCCCGTTTTACAGAAAAAATTCACGTGACGAAAAAACGAAGGGTAAAAAACTTCCATGACCCGATTGAGGTTCACATAGGATTGTTGGATTTGAAACTAACCAGTGACGGCTGAAAGCTGTCATAGCTGTAGAACTCACAGATACCTTTGTTTTGACTGGTTATGGCTGCCGTAACTCTAAACGAGCCAAGAGTTATGGCCCTCCGAAGAATCGATATCCACAGGGTGCAACATCTACGGTGCAAGGTGCAACATCCGTCCAAAATGACGAAACAGTGCCGTACGACCTTTAGAAATGAGTGCATGGATTTGAAACATTGCAGTACCATGGTGCACCACTCTCTAGCGATGGTAAATCATAGACCAGCCACGGGGATCCCGTTTTACAAAAAAAAATCCACGTGACGAAAAAACGAAGGGTAAAAAACTTCCTTGACCCGATTGAGGTTCGGATAGGATTTTTTGGGTATGAAACTAACCAGTGACGGCTGAAAGCGGTCATAGCTGTAGAACTCACAAATACCTTCGTTTTGACTGGTTATGGCTCCCGTAACTCTAAACGAGCCAAGAGTTATGGCCCTCCGAATAATCGATATCCACAGGGTGCAACATCTACGGTGCAAGGTGCAACATCCGTCCAAAATGACGAAACAGTGCCGTACGACCTTTAGAAATGAGTGCATGGATTTGAAACATTGCTGTACCATGGTGCACCACTCCCCAGCGATGTTAAATCATAGACCAGCCACGGGGATCCCGTTTTACAGAAAAAATCCACGTGACGAAAAAACGAAGGGTAAAAAACTTCCTTGACCCGATTGAGATTCGGATAGGATTTTTGGGTACGAAACTAACCAGTGATGGCTGAAAGATGTCATAGCTGTAGAACTCACAGATACCTTCGTTTTGACTGGTTATGTCTCACGTAACTCTAAACAAGCCAAGAGTTATGGCCCTCCGAAGAATCGACATCCACAGGGTGCAACATCTACGGTGCAAGGTGCAACATCCGTCCAAAATAACGAAACAGTGTCGTACGACCTTTAGAAATGAGTGCATGGATTTGAAACATTGCAGTACCATGGTGTACCACTCTGCAGCGATGGAAAATCATAGACCAGCCACGGGGATCCCGTTTTACAGAAAAAATCCACGTGACGAAAAAACGAAGGGTAAAAAACTTCCATGACCCGATTGAGGTTCGGATAGGATTGTTGGGTTTGAAACTAACCAGTGACGGCTGAAAGCTGTCATAGCTGTAGAACTCACAGATACCTTCGTTTTGACTGGTTATGGCTCCCCTAACTCTAAACGAGCCAAGAGTTATGGCCCTCCGAAGAATCGATATCCACAGGGTGCAACATCTACGGTGCAAGGTGCAACATCTGTCCAAAATGACGAAACAGTGCCGTACGACTTTTAGAAATGAGTGCATAGATTTGAAACATTGCAGTACCATGGTGCACCACTCTCCAGCAATGGTAAATCATTTACCAGCCACGGGGATCCCGTTTTACAGAAAAAATCCACGTGACAAAAAAACGAAGGATAAAAAACTTCCTTGACCCGATTGAGGTTCGGATAGGATTTTTTGGGTATGAAACTAACCAGTGACGGCTGAAAGCGGTCATAGCTGTAGATCTCACAGATACCTTCGTTTTGACTGGTTATGGCTCCCGTAACTCTAAACGAGCCAAGAGTTATGGCCCTCCGAAGAATCGATATCCACAGGGTGCAACATCTACGGTGCAAGGTGCAACATCCGTCCAAAATGACGAAACAATGTCGTACGACCTTTAGAAATGAGTGCATGGATTTGAAACATTGCAGTACCATGGTGCACCACTCTCCAGCGATGGTAAATCGTAGACCAGCCACGGGGATCCCGTTTTACAGAAAAAATCCACGTGACGAAAAAACAAAGGGTAAAAAACATCCTTGACCCGATTGTGGTTCGGATAGGATTTTTTGGGTATGAAACTAACCAGTGACGGCTGAAAGCCGTCATAGCTGTAGAACTCACAGATATCTTCGTTTTGACTGGTTATGGCTCCCGTAACTCTAAACGAGCCAAGATTTATGGCCCTCCGAAGAATCGATATCCACAGGGTGCAACATCTGCAAGGTGCAACATCCGTCCAAAATGACGAAACAGTGCCGTACGACCTTTAGAAATGAGTGCATGGATTTGAAACATTGCAGTACCATGGTGCACCACTCCCCAGCGATGGTAAATCATAGACCAGCCATGGGGATCCCATTTTACAGAAAAAATCCACGTGACGAAAAAACAAAGGGTAAAAAACTTCCGTGACCCGATTGAGGTTCGGATAGGATTTTTTGGGTATGAAACTAACCAGTGACGGATGAAAGCTTTCATAGCTGTAGAACTCACAGATACCTTCGTTTTGACTGGTTATGACTCCCGTAACACTAAACGAGCCAAGAGTTATGCCCTCCGAAGAATTGATATCCACAGGGTGCAACATCTACGGTGCAAGGTGCAACATCCGTCCAAAATGACGAAACAGTGCCATACGACATTTAGAAATGAGTGCATGGATTTGAAACATTGCAGTACCATGGTGCACCACTCTCCAGCGATGGTAAGTCATAGACCAGCCACGGGGATCCCGTTTTACAGAAAAATCCACGTGACGAAAAAACGAAGGGTAAAAAACTTCCTTGACCCGATTGAGGTTCGGACAGGATTTTTTGGGTATGAAACTAACCAGTGATGGCTGAAAGCTGTCATAGCTGTAGAACTCACAGATACCTTCGTTTTGACTGGTTTTGGCTCCCGTAACTTTAAACGAGCCAAGAGTTATGGCCCTCCGAAGAATCGATATCCACAGGGTGCAACATCTACGGTGCAAGGTGCAACATCCGTCCAAAATTACGAAACAGTGCCGCATGACCTTTAGAAATGGGTGCATGGATTTGAAACATGGCAGTACCCTGGTGCACCACTCTCCAGCGATGGTAAATCATAGACCAGCTGTTATCCCACTTTTGGGCAAAGCCGTGATACCAAAAGATCGGTCAAAAACAAAAGACAGTTCGTCTCAGAGATTGGTTGTACTTCACTTCGCTATGGATATCGATGAATTTTGTCCGAGTCCGAATTGTGCCAGAATCGACAAGACATAATGAGCAAAGCTGTAAAAGCCAGCGTTTCAAGTTTCAAGTCAATCCGAGTTCGTATGCTCAAGATATGATGGATTCAATTTGAGAAAGATAGCCTTTGTTCGGTTCGAAACCATCGAGCCAAGAGTTATGGCCCTCCGAAGAATCGATATCCACAGGGTGCAACATCTACGGTGCAAGGTGCAACATCCGTCCAAAATGACGAAACAGTGCCGTACGACCTTTAGAAATGAGTGCATGGATTTGAAACATTGCAGTACCATGGTGCACCACTCTCTAGCGATGGTAAATCATAGACCAGCCACGGGGATCCCGTTTTACAGAAAAATCCACGTGACGAAAAAACGAAGGGTAAAAAACTTCCTTGACCCGATTGAGGTTCGGATAGGATTTTTTGGGTATGAACTAACCAGTGATGGCTGAAAGTGATCATAGCTGTAGAACTCACAGATACCTTCGTTTTGACTGGTTATGGCTCCCGTAACTCTAAACGAGCCAAGAGTTGTCGCCCTCCGAAGAATCGATATCCACAGGGTGCAACATCTACGGTGCAAGGTGCAACATCCGTCCAAAATGAAGAAACAGTGCCGTACGACCTTTAGAAATGAGTGCATGGATTTGAAACATTGCAGTACCATGGTGCACTACTCTCCAGCGATGGTATATCATAGACCAGCCACGGGGATCCCGTTTTACAGAAAAACTCCACGTGACGAAAAAACGAAGGGTAAAAAACTTTCATGACCCGATTGAGGTTCGGATATGATTTTTGGGTACGAAACTAACCAGTGACGGCTGAAAGCTGTCGTAGCTGTAGAACTCACAGATAACTTCGTTTTGACTGGTTATGGCTCCCGTAACTCTAAACGAGCCAAGAGTTATGGCCCTCCGATGAATCGATATCCACAGGGTGCAACATCTACGGTGCAAGGTGCAACATCCATCCAAAATGACGAAAAAGTGTCGTACGACCTTTAGAAATGAGTGCATGGATTTGAAACATTGCAGTACCATTGTACTCCACTCTCCAGCGATGGTAAATCATAGACCAGCCACGGGGATCCCGTTTTACAGAAAAAATCCACGTGACGAAAAAATGAAGGGTAAAAAACATCCTTGACCCGATTGAGGTTTGGATAGGATTTTTTGGGTATGAATCTAACCAGTGCCGGTTGAAAGCTGTCATAGCTGTAGAACTCACAGATACCTTCGTTTTGACGGGTTATGCCTCCCGTAACTCTAAACGAGCCAAGAGTTATCGCCCTCCGAAGAATCGATATCCACAGGGTGCAACATCTACGGTGCAAGGAGCAACATCCGTCCAAAATGACGAAACAGTGCCGTACGACCTTTAGAAATGAGTGCATGGATTTGAAAAATTGCAGTGCCATGGTGCACCACTCTCCAGCGATGGTAAATCATCGACCAGCCACGGGGATCCCGTTTTATAGAAAAAATCCACGTGACGAAAAAACGAAGGGTAAAAAACTTCCTTGACCCGATTGAGGTTCGGATAGGATTTTTTGTGTATGAAACTAACCATTGATGGCTGAAAAATGTCATATCTGTAGAACTCACAGATACCTTCGTTTTGACTGGTTATGGCTCCCGTAACTCTAAACGAGCCATGAGTTATGGCCATCTGAAGAATCGATATCCACAGGGTGCAACATCTACGGTGCAAGGTGCAACATCCGTCCCAAATGACGAAACAGTGCCGTACGACCTTTAGAAATGAGTGCATGGATTTGAAACATTGCAGTACCATGGTGCACCACTCTCCAGCGATGGTAAATCATAGACCAGGCACGGGGATCCCGTTTTACAGAAAAAATCCACGTGACGATAAAACGAAGGGTAAAAAACTTCCTTGACCCGATTGAGGTTCGGATAGGATTTTTGGGTACGACACTAACCAGTGACGGCTGAAAGCTGTCATAGCTGTAGAACTCACAGATACCTTCGTTTTGACTGGTTATGGCTCCCGTAACTCTAAACGAGCCAAGAGTTATGGCCCTCCGAAGAATCGATATCCACAGGGTGCAACATCTACGGTGCAAGGTGCAACATCCGTCCAAAATGACGAAACAGTGTCGTACGATCTTTAGAAATGAGTGCATGGATTTGAAACATTGCAGTACCATGGTGGACCACTCTCCAGCGATGTTAAATCATAGACCAGCCACGGGGATCCCGTTTTACAGAAAAAATCCACGTGACGAAAAAACGAAGGGTAAAAAACTTCCATGACCCGATTGAGGTTCGGATAGGATTTTTGGGTTTGAAACTAACCAGTGACGGCTGAAAGCTGTCATAGCTGTAGAACTCATAGATACCTTCGTTTTGACTGGTTATGGCTCCCGTAACTCTAAACGAGCCAAGAGTTATGGCCCTCCGAAGAATCGATATCCACAGGGTGCAACATCTACGGTGCAAGGTGCAACATCCGTCCAAAATGACGAAACAGTGCCGTACGACCTTTAGAAATGAGTGCATGGATTTGAAACATTGCAGTACCATGGTGCACCACTCTCTAGCAATGGTAAATCATAGACCAGCCACGGGGATCCCGTTTTACAGAAAAAATCCACGTGACGAAAAAACGAAGGGTAAAAAACTTCCTTGACCCGATTGAGGTTCGGATAGGATTTTTTGGGTATGAAACTAACTAGGGACTGCTTAAAGCGGTCATAGCTGTAGAACTCACAGATACCTTCGTTTTGACTGGTTATGGCTCCCGTAACTCTAAACGAGCCAAGAGTTATGGCCCTCCGAAAATCGATATCCACAGGGGGCAACATCTACGGTGCAAGGTGCAACATCCGTCCAAAATGACGAAACAATGCCGTACGACCTTTAGAAATGAGTGCATGGATTTGAAACATTGCAGTACCTTGGTGCACCACTCTCCAGCAATGGTAAATCATAGACCAGCCACGGGGATCCCATTTTACAGAAAAAATCCACGTGACGAAAAAACGAAGGGTAAAAAACTTCCTTGACCTGATTGAGGTTCGGATAGGATTTTTTGGGTATGAAACTAACCAGTGATGGCTGAAAGCTGTCATAGCTATAGAACTCACAGATACCTTTGTTTTGACTGGTTATGGCTTCCGTAACTCTAAACGAGCCAAGAGTTATTGCCCTTCGAAGAATCGATATCCACAGGGCGCAACATCTACGGTGCAAGGTGCAACATCCGTCCAAAATGACGAAACAATGTCGTCGACCTTTAGAAATGAGTGCATGGATTTGAAACATTGCAGTACCATGGTGCACCACTCCCCAGCGATAGTAAATCATAAACCAGCCATGGGGATCCCGTTTTACAGAAAAAATCCACGTGACGAAAAAACGAAGGGTAAAAAACTTCCGTGACCCGATTGAGGTTCGGATAGGATTTTTTGGGTATGAAACTAACCAGTGACGGCTGAAAGCGGTCATAGCTGTAGAACTCACAGATACCTTCGTTTTGACTGGTTATGGCTCCCGTAACTCTAAACGAGCCAAGAGTTATGGCCCTCCGAAGAATCGATATCCACAGGGTGCAACATCTACGGTGCAAGGTGCAACATCCGTCCAAAATGACGAAACAGCGCCGTACGACCTTTAGAAATGAGTGCATGGATTTGAAACATTGCAGTACCATGGTGCACCACTCTCCAGCGATGGTAAATCATAGACCAGCCACGGGGATCCCGTTTTACAGAAAAAATCCACGTGACGAAAAAACGAAGGGTAAAAAACTTCCTTGACCCTATTGAGGTTCGGATAGGATTTTTTGGGTATCAAACTAACCAGTGACGGCTGAAAGCTGTCATAGCTGTAGAACTCACAGATACCTTCGTTTTGACTGGTTTTGGCTTCAGTAACTTTAAACGAGCCAAGAGTTATGGCCCTCCGAAGAATCGATATCCTCAGGGTGCAACATCTACGGTGCAAGGTGCAACATCCGTCCAAAATGACGAAACAGTGCCGTACGACCTTTAGAAATGAGTGCATGGATTTGAAACATTGTAGTACCATGGTGCACCACTCTCCAGTGATGGTAAATCATAGACCAGTGTAACGACCCGTATTTTACGTGTTGATATATCGTAGAATTTACAGGTCATTAGTGTTGTTTATGTTGTCTCTAACCAGAGTCGTTTAGAAAGTTAACTCGTGTGTTTAGTAATGAGTCATGTTCGAGTTAACAAGCTATACGAGTTAGTATGTGACCGAGTCAAGAGGAGGAAACGACTCATGGTCTAGGCCGAGTTAATAGGTTAATGTTTGGACCGAGTTAAGGTTTGACCGGGTTAGGAACTGAACGACTTAAGGTGTTTGCCGACCTAAGGTTGTGAGCGAGTTAAAGGGGCAGTACGACCTAAGAGTTACCGGGTTAGGGATTCGAGTGACCTAGTAGGAGCTAGCGACTTAGTAGTTGGGTGATAGGTCGTGTGACCGACCTAGTGCTAGAGCTTAAGTCGTAAACGACTTAAGTATAGTTAGGTCGTGAAGACCCTGTTGTGAGATAAGTCGTAACTCGGGAGGTTGTTAGGTCGGTATATAGTTATCTCGTTAGCTCGTTTAAGTCTTTAGGTCGGCACTAGGGCTAAGTCGTTAGATCGTGTACTTGATGAGTCGTTGGTACGACCTAAGTTAGGTTGCTGGGTCGTGTAAGTCTTTAGGTCGTTGAGTATGTTGAGTCGTAAGTCGCTGGGGCGACTTAGAGTTAAGGCCTTTAGGTCGCTTAGGGGCTTAAACCGTTGAGCCGTTAGGTCGTTGGACCGATGTTGGAGTTAGGTCGTATCTCGTAGCTCGTCTCCGAGTTAAGGCACGTGTCGTTAGGTCGTTAAGGCGGGCTGTGTTAGGTCGTAGGATTGGTTGAGTCGTGACCGACTTAGGAAATAACTCGTGAACGACTTAGGGACGTACGAGTTAAGGATTTTCAGCCTATAAATAGGAGGGGTTTGGCTCACTTTTTGGCACCGGTTTTCGAAGCGACGAAGTGCTGCCATTTTGAGAGCTCGACTACAACATTTCTTCATCTCTTTTCTCTACTTTAATCAAGTGCTAACATCCATTGAAGATCGAAGATCAAGATCGAAGATCGAAGAGCCAAAGTTGAAGATCTTCATCCGACGAAGCTAGATTTCACCATTTCAAGCGAGATTTCGACGAATCGATCTTGAATCCTTGCTGTCCAGATTTGGAGTTGTTTGATTTTGAAGTGTTTGGTTGATTCGGTGAGTGGTAGTTATCTCTCACGCGGACCCAAAGGAGTATATTGGATTGGTGGCTTGTTTGAGTGTTAAAGTTAGAGTTTTCATGCATTTTTCTTAAATCCGAGTCTAGATCCATTGTTTTTGAAGATATTTACTTATGCAAGTTAGTTTAACAAGTATTAGGGATAAAACCCATGTTTTAGATTTGGTAGATCTATGCTAAAAACTATGATTTCATATATGTTGGACTTTCGCTCATTTAATTACGAAATTGCCATTATAGTTAATATTGCTCGTTAGATTTTGTTTGAATGCTTGATTGTTTGGATGTATGATTGTTTAGATTGTCTCGAGTTAGCTTGTAGTTGATTTGGGACAAGATGATTGAAGATGATTCAAAAGCTAAGTGGAAAGGCTCTTGAATGAAGAAAGCTGCTTGTGGCATATGAAGCGAATGTTGAAGCTCATATGGATGGGTTCGAGGACTTTGCTAAGATTTGAGGAAGCGAAGTATGATGATGATGGACTTTGCCATGATGTGATGAGGCGAAGCATGATATGGACTTTGCTAAGATGCGGTGAAGCAAAGTATGATATGAGATAGTCTTGGTTTCATCCAGACGGGATCATTCCAAGCAGGTTGATAACTCGGTGATATGGTTCGAGTTTTGGATGGATAATGGAAGGCTTGAGAGGCGCTTGAGCTAGAATGAGAATAGTCGTCGAGGAGGATGACTAGGAGGCTGAGACTTCATCGTTGTTGAAGGTTCTAGCATGCTCAAAGCAAGAGTACGTTGGGCGGCATTGATATCCCAAGCACGGGCTACGACGACGTGCTAGTACTCTGGGCAGCATTGATATCCTAGGCACGGGTCACGATGACGTGCAGAGTTATGTCTAGAACCGGGGTTTCCATTAGCCCTTGACTGACGGATGAAATAATGTGCCGTTCATTCAACTAACGATGAAATCAAAGCAATGATAACAGTGATAGCCAGAGTCATGGATGTTTGGATGTACTATCATTCGGTCTCAAGAGCGGTATTTTCTGGGCGCTTATCTGATCTTGGTTTAGGCCTTGGGGGTTTGTATTTGGGAAACATCGACCTTGACTCGAGTGGTTACTGCTTTACTTTTGTATCTGTTTGCTATGTTTGCTTCTCCTTAGTGTGTGTCTGGAGGCTATCACTGTAGAAAGAGGTGGAGTGGGATGATTTGGGTTCCTATTCCTTGTATCCTTTATATTCTTTTGGTATGCTTGATAGTTGATTTACTGCTCACTAAGACTGTTGTCTGACTCAAGGTTTTATGTCTCCTCTTATTACCTTGGGCTGTTCATCCATGTTTGGGATGGGCAGACTAGGTGACAGGTGACAGGTGCTGATCTTAGTGGCTCACGCTGATGATGACGAAGACGAGCAGGAGGCTTTTACATATCTTTTCATATTATATGTACTGGATTTTCCGCTGTTTGTTGTACTCTGAGTGCCATGTAGTGAGGCTTCTTGTATTTCAGATTCAGACATTGTATAAAGCTGTTCAGATTTTATGATATACAGTTTCTGTTCTATAGAGCTTCACTATATTATATTTCTCTATTGTATTTTGTCCATGCGCTGTGAGTTTTACGATAGAGTCTGCGATGTTTATTTTTACCCTTGACTATCGTCCATGGCTGCCTGGCACGCTTTCAGCGCACCATTCTCTTCTTTCCGTGCGGGGGTCATGGGCGGTCGTCACATTTGGTATCAGAGCATTGGTTAATCGATTTTAGCCAACGCTCGCAGACGTAATTACGTAAGAGAGACGTAATTGTATTTTGATGGATGATTACTATATATAATATAGTAGCTTAGATAGATTTGAACTCCTTTTGCAGTTGTTTCTCAAAGGTGTTCTAATCATTCCTTTTTGTAGATATTAAGGATGAGTCGAAGTGAGAGACGATCTGCTAGGGAAAGCCGAGCTGCTGGGGGATCTGCTGATTATGGGGCAATGTTCGAAGCAATGATGACTTCGATCATGAGGAGGATGCCTGCTCCAGGGCCAACTGTTGATGTTGGAGTTCAAGTCCAAGCTCCAAGGTCCGTGGATTTTGCTAAGCTGTGCAAGGATTATACGGCTCTTGGAGGAAAGGTTTTCTTGGGGACAGAGTCTACTATTGAAGTCCAAAGATGGATTGATTCTTGTAGGAGGATCTTTGGTGACTTGGGTATTGATGATGCAACAAAGAGGAAGCTTGCATCGAGACAGCTTCAAGGAAGAGCTGCTGATTGGTGGAATTCTATCACCATAGATACTACAGAGGAGGAGATTACTTGGATGCAGTTCCAAGCAAGATTTGAAGCCAAGTTTATCTCTACAGCTCAGAAATCTGTCTTGTTTAAAAAGTTTGTGGAACTCAAACAAGATGGGAGGACGGTTCTGGAATATGTTTCTGAGTTTGAGGCCTTGTCTAAGTATGCCAGATCTTATATTGAGTCCCCATACCAGAAGAATGAAAAATTTGTGACAGGCCTAGATGCTTATCTTGGGAGGCAGCTGGTGGATCATTTGGACGATCCATTTGAGAAGCTTGTGGAGAAAGCTCTCAGGCATGAGAGTTTGTTTCCTAAGGAGGTGTCTGTTGTTGCTGTGACTAAGGAGGAATCTAAACCACAGCAAGGTGGAAATAAGAAAAGGAAGCAGCAACAACAGAAGGGAAGGAATGGCCAGAAGAAGTCGAAAGGCGAAGTGACTTGTTTTAATTGCCAACAGAAAGGCCATTTCTCTAGGGATTGCAAGAATCCAAAGGTGGCAGTGAAGTGCCACAACTGTGACAAGCTGGGGCATATTAAGAAGAATTGTCCGGAACCGCTGAGGGAGAAACAAATGGTGAAAGCTTATGCATTGGGGGCTGTTCCGTCATCTTCTAAAGCTCCTACTGCTGAGGAGAAGGGAAAGAGTGTCGTGGTGCAAGGTACTCTTTCTATTTGTGGTTTTCCAGTTAGAGTTTTGTTTGATACTGGAGCGTCTCATTCTTTTGTTTGCAATGAGTTGGTAGACCGGTTAGGTTTGGAACCGGAGATTGTTGATAGGCCATTGGTTGTGACTAATCCAGTTGGGGGTTCGTCTTGTCTGTGTATGCTATGCCGTGGTCTAGTTGTATCGAGTCATGATTGCTCTTTTGTTTGTGATTGCTTTGTTCTGAACTTTGCGGGGTTCGGAATTATCTTGGGTATGGACTGGCTTAGGAAGTATGCGGCAAAGGTTGATTGTGAGAGATTGGAGGTGACAGTCGGGAATGTGGAGGGGCGAAAGGTTGTGATACGATGTAAGCATGAAGAAGGCGTCTTCATGAGCTTCATGTATTCGCTGGTTGTTCCACGGGATGGACTGTCATCGATGCCAATCGTGGATGGATTCGAGGATGTCTTTGACGAGGTCAAAGGGTTACCGCCGCATAGGGAGATCGAGTTTCGTATCGATCTAGTTGAGGGAGCCAGACCGGTTGTGATGCCTCTTAGGCGGATGGCGCCTAAGGAACAGCAAGAGTTGAGGGTGCAGGTTGATGACCTTTTACGGAAAGGATTCATTCGGCGTAGTGTGTCCGAATGGGGTGCACCAGTTGTGTTCGCAACCAAAGCGGATGGATCGTTGAGGTTGTGTATTGATTACCGTGAGCTGAATAAAATGACGAAGAAGAACAAGTATCCATTGCCGAGAATAGATGACTTGTTTGATCAGCTTCACGAGGCGAAGGTGTTTACTCAGATGGATTTGGCAACGGGATTTCACCAGCTGAGAGTGGCGAAGGATAGTGTGCCGAGGACTGCTTTCAGGACACCATCCGGTTTTTATGAGTGGCTGGTTATGCCGTTTGGATTGACTAACGCACCAGCATATTTTGTGGATCTTATGAATAGGGTGTTCAGAGATCAATTGAACAAGTTCGTGCTTGTGTTCGTGGATGATATTCTGATTTACTCCAGAACTGAGGAAGAGCATAAGACGCACTTGAGGATTGTGTTGGAAATCTTGCGGAAACATCAGCTGAAGGCTAAGTTTTCGAAGTGTCACTTCTGGAAGAGTGAAGTGAGATTCTTAGGCCATGTTATTTCTGGAAATGGAATAGCGGTTGATCCCGCTAAGGTGGCAGCGATCCAGGATTGGGTTAGACCTAAGAATGCATCAGATGTGAGAAGTTTTCTTGGATTAGCAGGATATTATCGTCGGTTTATCAAAGACTTCTCCAAAATAGCTGCACCATTGACAGGGTTGACGAAGAAGAATCAGGTATTCAGTTGGGATGCTAAGTGTGAGCAGGCCTTTGGAATCCTGAAAGAACGACTGACCAGTGCTCCTGTTTTGACTATTCCGAGTGGGAATGATGAGATGGTGGTTTACACCGATGCATGCGGTACTGGACTTGGAGCAGTGCTGATGCAGAAGGATAAAGTTGTTGCGTATGCAAGTCGACAACTGAAGCCGCATGAAAGGAATTACCCGACTCATGATTTGGAGTTGGCGGCGATTGTGTTTGCTCTGAAGATGTGGAGACACTATCTTTTGGGAGTTCGATTCGAGTTGTTTACGGATCACAAGTCTTTGAAGTATCTTTTCTCCCAAAAGGATTTGAATCTTCGGCAGCAACGATGGCTAGAGTTTTTAGCATCGTATGATTTTGGTATAGCTTATACTCCGGGAAAAGGTAACGCAGTGGCAGATGCGTTAAGTCGAAGACATGCAGGATTGGGAGCCATGTTTTCGGAATGGAAGAGTCTCGAGTATCTAGCTGGTTTTGATTTCAGACCAAGATGCGATTTGGAACCTGAGATGTTGGCAAACTTATCGATAAGACCTACTCTTGTGGAAAGGATCGGCGAGAGTCAAAAGCGAGACGATAAGCTTGTCAAGGTTATCCGAGATTTGGAATCTGGGTTGGACCCAGAGAAGGATAAGGGATTCGAAGTCGATCGAGAGGGTTGGCTTCGGAAGCAAGGACGATTGGTTGTTCCCGATATCGATGAATTGAGAGATGAAGTTTTAAGAGAAAGTCATCACTCGAAGTTGACGATTCATCCAGGAGGGAATAAGATGTATCGGGATATGAAAAGATCCTATTACTGGGAAGGCATGAAGGAGGATGTTGGAAATTTCATTTCCAAGTGCATGAATTGCCAGTTGGTTAAAGCGGAGCAGAAGAAGCCAAGTGGACTGCTTCAGCCATTGGAAGTTCCTACGTGGAAGTGGGAGCAGATATCGATGGATTTTATCGATGGTTTACCTAGAACAAGAGCAGGAAATGAAGGGATTTGGGTCATTGTAGACCGATTGACCAAGAGTGCGAGATTCATTCATGTTCGGACGACAAGGACTGCATCGAAGTTGGCTGAATTGTATGTTAAGTGGATAGTTCGTTTCCATGGTATTCCGAAGAGTATAGTGAGCGATCGAGATTCATTGTTCACTAGTGGATTTTGGAAGAGCTTTCAAGAAGTTTTGGGAACCGAGTTGTGTCTGAGTACAGCTTATCATCCCCAAACAGATGGTCAGACTGAGAGAGTCAACCGGGTTTTGGAAGATCTCTTGAGAGCATGTGTTTTGGATTTCGGAGGATCATGGGAAGATCACCTTCATTTGGTGGAGTTTGCATATAACAACAGTTATCAGTCGAGCATTGGAATGGCACCATATGAAGCACTGTATGGAAGACCGTGTAATTCTCCGACATGTTGGTTGGAAGCTGGAGAAAAGCTGATGCTTGGGCCAGAGATGATTCGTCAGACTACGGATTGCATAGAGATCATTCGGCAACGAATGAAGGCAGCCCAGGATCGTCAGAAGAGTTATGCAGATAAACGTCGAAAGGATTTGGAGTTCGATGTAGGTGATATGGTCTTTGTGAAGATTTCTCCTTTGAAGAATGTTATTCGATTCGGGAAGAAAGGAAAGTTAACTCCGAGATTTGTTGGACCATTCCCGATCATCGAGCGTATTGGAAAGCTTGCTTATAGATTGGAGTTACCGGAGAAGATGGCGGGTGTGCACAATGTTTTTCATGTATCATATCTACGGAAGTATGTGCACGATTCGAGTACAGTGGTTTCTGCTGATAGCTATGAAGATTTGGAGGTTGATCCAGTTGTTAGAAGACCTCGTAGGCCGCTTCGTATTGTTGAAACCGATACGAAACAGCTTAGGAGAAAGACGATTACGTTGCTCAAGATACAATGGAGTGACGATGTTAACGACTGTACGTGGGAGGAGGAAGAGAGGATGAAGGCAGCTCATCCAGAACTCTTTGAGGTATGGCCCTAAGGTGTCGTGACATCTCATGAATTTGTAACTTGATTCCTATCTTAGAATTCTGCATGCTAGGCTAGAATTGGATGCATGGTTTGTTGATTGCTATGGATGGTAGGCATGCGGAATATCTTTGATTGCTGTTGTTTGCTTGGAATTTCGGGGACGAAATTCCTAAGGGGGAGAGAATGTAACGACCCGTATTTTACGTGTTGATATATCGTAGAATTTACAGGTCATTAGTGTTGTTTATGTTGTCTCTAACCAGAGTCGTTTAGAAAGTTAACTCGTGTGTTTAGTAATGAGTCATGTTCGAGTTAACAAGCTATACGAGTTAGTATGTGACCGAGTCAAGAGGAGGAAACGACTCATGGTCTAGGCCGAGTTAATAGGTTAATGTTTGGACCGAGTTAAGGTTTGACCGGGTTAGGAACTGAACGACTTAAGGTGTTTGCCGACCTAAGGTTGTGAGCGAGTTAAAGGGGCAGTACGACCTAAGAGTTACCGGGTTAGGGATTCGAGTGACCTAGTAGGAGCTAGCGACTTAGTAGTTGGGTGATAGGTCGTGTGACCGACCTAGTGCTAGAGCTTAAGTCGTAAACGACTTAAGTATAGTTAGGTCGTGAAGACCCTGTTGTGAGATAAGTCGTAACTCGGGAGGTTGTTAGGTCGGTATATAGTTATCTCGTTAGCTCGTTTAAGTCTTTAGGTCGGCACTAGGGCTAAGTCGTTAGATCGTGTACTTGATGAGTCGTTGGTACGACCTAAGTTAGGTTGCTGGGTCGTGTAAGTCTTTAGGTCGTTGAGTATGTTGAGTCGTAAGTCGCTGGGGCGACTTAGAGTTAAGGCCTTTAGGTCGCTTAGGGGCTTAAACCGTTGAGCCGTTAGGTCGTTGGACCGATGTTGGAGTTAGGTCGTATCTCGTAGCTCGTCTCCGAGTTAAGGCACGTGTCGTTAGGTCGTTAAGGCGGGCTGTGTTAGGTCGTAGGATTGGTTGAGTCGTGACCGACTTAGGAAATAACTCGTGAACGACTTAGGGACGTACGAGTTAAGGATTTTCAGCCTATAAATAGGAGGGGTTTGGCTCACTTTTTGGCACCGGTTTTCGAAGCGACGAAGTGCTGCCATTTTGAGAGCTCGACTACAACATTTCTTCATCTCTTTTCTCTACTTTAATCAAGTGCTAACATCCATTGAAGATCGAAGATCAAGATCGAAGATCGAAGAGCCAAAGTTGAAGATCTTCATCCGACGAAGCTAGATTTCACCATTTCAAGCGAGATTTCGACGAATCGATCTTGAATCCTTGCTGTCCAGATTTGGAGTTGTTTGATTTTGAAGTGTTTGGTTGATTCGGTGAGTGGTAGTTATCTCTCACGCGGACCCAAAGGAGTATATTGGATTGGTGGCTTGTTTGAGTGTTAAAGTTAGAGTTTTCATGCATTTTTCTTAAATCCGAGTCTAGATCCATTGTTTTTGAAGATATTTACTTATGCAAGTTAGTTTAACAAGTATTAGGGATAAAACCCATGTTTTAGATTTGGTAGATCTATGCTAAAAACTATGATTTCATATATGTTGGACTTTCGCTCATTTAATTACGAAATTGCCATTATAGTTAATATTGCTCGTTAGATTTTGTTTGAATGCTTGATTGTTTGGATGTATGATTGTTTAGATTGTCTCGAGTTAGCTTGTAGTTGATTTGGGACAAGATGATTGAAGATGATTCAAAAGCTAAGTGGAAAGGCTCTTGAATGAAGAAAGCTGCTTGTGGCATATGAAGCGAATGTTGAAGCTCATATGGATGGGTTCGAGGACTTTGCTAAGATTTGAGGAAGCGAAGTATGATGATGATGGACTTTGCCATGATGTGATGAGGCGAAGCATGATATGGACTTTGCTAAGATGCGGTGAAGCAAAGTATGATATGAGATAGTCTTGGTTTCATCCAGACGGGATCATTCCAAGCAGGTTGATAACTCGGTGATATGGTTCGAGTTTTGGATGGATAATGGAAGGCTTGAGAGGCGCTTGAGCTAGAATGAGAATAGTCGTCGAGGAGGATGACTAGGAGGCTGAGACTTCATCGTTGTTGAAGGTTCTAGCATGCTCAAAGCAAGAGTACGTTGGGCGGCATTGATATCCCAAGCACGGGCTACGACGACGTGCTAGTACTCTGGGCAGCATTGATATCCTAGGCACGGGTCACGATGACGTGCAGAGTTATGTCTAGAACCGGGGTTTCCATTAGCCCTTGACTGACGGATGAAATAATGTGCCGTTCATTCAACTAACGATGAAATCAAAGCAATGATAACAGTGATAGCCAGAGTCATGGATGTTTGGATGTACTATCATTCGGTCTCAAGAGCGGTATTTTCTGGGCGCTTATCTGATCTTGGTTTAGGCCTTGGGGGTTTGTATTTGGGAAACATCGACCTTGACTCGAGTGGTTACTGCTTTACTTTTGTATCTGTTTGCTATGTTTGCTTCTCCTTAGTGTGTGTCTGGAGGCTATCACTGTAGAAAGAGGTGGAGTGGGATGATTTGGGTTCCTATTCCTTGTATCCTTTATATTCTTTTGGTATGCTTGATAGTTGATTTACTGCTCACTAAGACTGTTGTCTGACTCAAGGTTTTATGTCTCCTCTTATTACCTTGGGCTGTTCATCCATGTTTGGGATGGGCAGACTAGGTGACAGGTGACAGGTGCTGATCTTAGTGGCTCACGCTGATGATGACGAAGACGAGCAGGAGGCTTTTACATATCTTTTCATATTATATGTACTGGATTTTCCGCTGTTTGTTGTACTCTGAGTGCCATGTAGTGAGGCTTCTTGTATTTCAGATTCAGACATTGTATAAAGCTGTTCAGATTTTATGATATACAGTTTCTGTTCTATAGAGCTTCACTATATTATATTTCTCTATTGTATTTTGTCCATGCGCTGTGAGTTTTACGATAGAGTCTGCGATGTTTATTTTTACCCTTGACTATCGTCCATGGCTGCCTGGCACGCTTTCAGCGCACCATTCTCTTCTTTCCGTGCGGGGGTCATGGGCGGTCGTCACAACCAGCCACGGGGATCCCGTTTTACAGAAAAAATCCACGTGACGAAAAAACGAAGGGTAAAAAACTTCCTTGACCCGATTGAGATTCGGATAGGATTTTTGGGTACGAAACTAACCAGTGATGGCTGAAAGATATCATAGCTGTAGAACTCACAGATACCTTCGTTTTGACTGGTTATGGCTCCCGTAACTCTAAACGAGCCAAGAGTTATGGCCCTCCGAAGAATCGACATCCACAGGGTGCAACATCTACGGTGCAAGGTGCAACATCCGTCCAAAATAACGAAACAGTGTCGTACGACCTTTAGAAATGAGTGCATGGATTTGAAACATTGCAGTACCATGGTGTACCACTCTGCAGCGATGGTAATCATAGACCAGCCACGGGGATCCCGTTTTACAGAAAAAATCCACGTGATGAAAAAACGAAGGGTAAAAAACTTCCATGACCCAATTGAGGTTCGGATAGGATTGTTGGGTTTGAAACTAACCAGTGACGGCTGAAAGCTGTCATAGCTGTAGAACTCACAGATACCTTCGTTTTTACTGGTTATGGCTTCCATAACTCTAAACGAGCCAAGAGTTATGGCCCTCCGAAGAATCGATATCCACAGGGTGCAACATCTACGGTGCAAGGTGCAACATCCGTCCAAAATGACGAAACAGTGCCGTACGACCTTTAGAAATGAGTGCATGGATTTGAAACATTGCAGTACCATGGTGCACCACTCTCTAGCGATGGTAAATCATAGACCAGCCACGGGGATCCCGTTTTACAAAAAAAATCCACGTGACGAAAAAACGAAGGGTAAAAAACTTCCTTGACCCGATTGAGGTTCGGATAGGATTTTTTGGGTATGAAACTAACCAGTGACGGCTGAAAGCTTTCATAGCTATAGAACTCACAGATACATTCGTTTTGACTGGTTATGGCTCCCGTAATTATAAACGAGCCAAGAGTTATGGCCCTCCGAATAATCGATATCCACAGGGTGCAACATCTACGGTGCAAGGTGCAACATCCGTCCAAAATGACGAAACAGTGTCGTATGACCTTTAGAAATGAGTGCATGGATTTGAAACATTGCAGTACCATGGTGCACCACTCCCCAGCGATGTTAAATCATAGACCAGCCACGGGGATCCCGTTTTACAGAAAAAATCCACGTGACGAAAAAACGAAGGGTAAAAAACTTCCTTGACCCGATTTAGGTTCTGATAGGATTTTTGGGTATGAAACTAACCAGTGACGGCTGAAAGATGTCATAGCTGTAGAACTCACAGATACCTTCGTTTTGACTGGTTATGGCTCCCGTAACTCTAAACGAGCCAAGAGTTATGGCCCTCTGAAGAATCGATATCCACAGGGTGCAACATCTACGGTGCAAGGTGCAACATCCGTCCAAAATAACGAAACAGTGCCGTACGACCTTTAGAAATGAGTGCATTGATTTGAAACATTGCAGTACCATGGTGCTCCACTCTCCAGCGATGGTAAATCATAGACAAGCCACGGGGATCCCGTTTTACAGAAAAAATCCACGTGACGAAAAAACGAAGGGTAAAAAACTTCCTTGACCTGATTGAGGTTCGGATAGGATTTTTTGGGTATGAAACTAACCAGTGATGGTTGAAAGCTGTCATAGCTGTAGAACTCATAGATACCTTCGTTTTGACTGGTTATGGCTCCCGTAACTCTAAACGAGCCAAGAGTTATTGCCCTTCGAAGAATCGATATCCACAGGGCGCAACATCTACGGTGCAAGGTGCAACATCCGTCCAAAATGACGAAACAGTGCCGTACGACCTTTAGAAATGAGTGCATGGATTTGAAACATTGCAGTACCATGGTGCACCACTCCCCAGCGATGGTAAATCATAGACCAGCCACGGGGATCCCGTTTTACAGAAAAATCCACGTGACGAAAAAACGAAGGGTAAAAAACTTCCGTGACCCGATTGAGGTTCGGATAGGATTTTTTGGGTATGAAACTAACCAGTGACGGCTGAAAGCGGTCATAGCTGTAGAACTCACAGATACCTTCGTTTTGACTGGTTATGGCTCCCGTAACTCTAAACGAGCCAAGTGTTATGGCCCTCCGAAGAATCGATATCCACAGGGTGCAACATCTACGGTGCAAGGTGCAACATCCGTCCAAAATGACGAAACAGCGCCGTACGACCTTTAGAAATGAGTGCATGGATTTGAAACATTGCAGTACCATGGTGCACCACTCTCCAGCGATGGTAAATCATAGACCAGCCACGGGGATCCCGTTTTACAGAAAAAATCCACGTGACGAAAAAACGAAGGGTAAAAAACTTCCTTGACCCGATTGAGGTTTGGATAGGATTTTTTGGGTATCAAACTAACCAGTGACGGCTGAAAGCTATCATAGCTGTAGAACTCACAGATACCTTCGTTTTGACTGGTTCTGGCTTCCGTAACTTTAAACGAGCCAAGAGTTATGGCCCTCCGAAGAATCGATATCCACAGGGTGCAACATCTACGGTGCAAGGTGCAACATCCGTCCAAAATGACGAAACAGTGCCGTACGACCTTTAGAAATGAGTGCATGGATTTGAAACATTGCAGTACCATGGTGCACCACTCTCCAGTGATGGTAAATTATAGACCAGCCACGGGGATCCCGTTTTACAGAAAAAATCCACGTGACGAAAAAACGAAGGGTAAAAAACTTCCTTGACCCGATTGAGGTTCGGATAGGATTTTTGGGTACGAAACTAACCAGTGATGGCTGAAAGATGTCATAGCTGTAGAACTCACAGATACCTTCGTTTTGACTGGTTATGGCTCCCGCAACTCTAAACTAGCCAAGAGTTATGGCCCTCCGAAGAATCGATATCCACAGGGTGCAACATCTACGGTGCAAGGTGCAACATCCGTCCAAAATAACGAAACAGTGTCGTACGACCTTTAGAAATGAGTGCATGGATTTGAAACATTGCAGTACCATGGTGTACCACTCTCCAGCGATGGTAAATCATAGACCAGCCACGGGGATCCCGTTTTACAGAAAAAATCCACGTGACGAAAAAACGAAGGGTAAAAAACTTCCATGACCCGATTGAGGTTCGGATAGGATTGTTGGGTTTGAAACTAACCAGTGATGGCTGAAAGCTGTCATAGGTGTAGAACTCACAGATACCTTCGTTTTGACTGGTTATGGCTTCCCTAACTCTAAACGAGCCAAGAGTTATGGCCCTCCGAAGAATCGATATCCACAGGGTGCAACATCTACGGTGCAAGGTGCAACATCCGTCCAAAATGACGAAACAGTGCCGTACGACCTTTAGAAATGAGTGCATGGATTTGGAACATTGCAGTACCATGGTGCACCACTCTCTAGCGATGGTAAATCATAGACCAGCCACGGGGATCCCGTTTTACAGAAAAAATCCACGTGACGAAAAAACGAAGGGTAAAAAACTTCCTTGACCCGATTGAGGTTCGGATAGGATTTTTTGGGTATGAAACTAAACAGTGACGGCTGAAAGCGGTCATAGCTGTAGAACTCACAGATACCTTCATTTTGACTGGTTATGGCTCCCGTAACTCTAAACGAGCCAAGAGTTATGGCCCTCCGAATAATCGATATCCACAGGGTGCAACATCTACGGTGCAAGGTGCAACATCCGTCCAAAATGACGAAACAGTGCCGTACGACCTTTAGAAATGAGTGCATGGATTTGAAACATTGCAGTACCTTGGTGCACAACTCTCCAGCGATGGTAAATCATAGACCAGCCATGGGGATCCCGTTTTACAGAAAAAATCCACGTGATGAAAAAACAAAGGGTAAAAAACTTCCTTGACCTGATTGAGGTTCGGATTGGATTTTTTGGGTAGGAAACTAACCAGTGATGGCTGAAAGCTGTCATAGCTGTAGAACTCACAGATACCTTCGTGTTGACTGGTTATGGCTCCCGTAACTCTAAACGAGCCAAGAGTTATGGCCCTCCGAAGAATCGATATCCACAGGGTGCAACATCTACGGTGCAAGGTGCAACATCCGTCCAAAATGACGAAACAGTGCCGTACGACCTTTAGAAATGAGTGCATGGATTTGAAACATTGCAGTACCATGGTGCACCACTCTCCAGCGATGGTAAATCATAGACCAGCCACGGGGATCCCGTTTTACAGAAAAAATCCACGTGACGAAAAAACGAAGGGTAAAAAACTTCCTTGACCCGATTGAGGTTCGGATAGGATTTTTGGGTACGAAACTAATCAGTGACGGCTGAAAGATGTCATAGCTGTAGAACTCACAGATACCTTCGTTTTGACTGGTTATGGCTCCCGTAACTCTAAACGAGCCAAGAGTTATGGCCCTCTCAAGAATCGATATCCACAGGGTGCAACATCTACGGTTCAAGGTGCAACATCCGTCCAAAATAACGAAAAAGTGTCGTACGACCTTTAGAAATGAGTGCATGGATTTGAAACATTGCAGTACTATGGTGTACCACTCTCCAGCGATGGTAAATCATAGACAAGCCACGGGGATCCCGTTTTACAGAAAAAATCCACGTGACGAAAAAACGAAGGGTAAAAAACTTCCATGACCCGATTGAGGTTCGGATAGGATTTTTGGGTTTGAAACTAACCAGTGACGGCTGAAAGCTGTCATAGCTGTAGAACTCACAGATACCTTCGTTTTGACTGGTTATGGCTCCCATAACTCTAAACGAGCCAAGAGTTATGGCCCTCCGAAGAATCGATATCCACAGGGTGCAACATCTACGGTGCAAGGTGCAACATCCGTACAAAATGACGAAACAGTGCCGTACGACCTTTAGAAATGAGTGCATGGATTTGAAACATTGCAGTACCATGGTGCACCACTCTGTAGCGATGGTAAATCATAGACCAGCCACGGGGATCCCGTTTTACTGAAAAAATCCACGTGACGCAGAAACGAAGGGTAAAAAACTTCCTTGACCCGATTGAGGTTCGGATAGGATTTTTTGGGTATGAAACTAACCAGTGACGGCTGAAAGCTGTCATAGCAGTAGAACTCACAGATACCTTCGTTTTGACTGGTTATGGCTCCCGTAACTCTAAACGAGCCAAGAGTTATGGCCCTCCGAAGAATCGATATCCACAGGGTGCAACATCTACGGTGCAAGGTGCAACATCCGTCCAAAATGACGAAACAGTGACGTACGACCTTTAGAAATGAGTGCATGGATTTGAAACATTGCAATACCTTGGTGCACCACTCTCCAGCGTTGGTAAATCATAGACCAGCCACGGGGATCCCGTTTTACAGAAAAAATCCACGTGACGAAAAAACGAAGGGTAAAAAACTTCCTTGACCTGATTGAGGTTCGGATAGGATTTTTTGGGTATGAAACTAACCAGTGATGGCTGAAAGCTATCATAGCTGTAAAACTCACGGATACCTTTGTTTTGACTGGTTATGGCTCCCGTAACTCTAAACGAGCCAAGAGTTATGGCCCTCCGAAGAATCGATATCCACAGGGTGCAACATCTACGGTGCAAGGTGCAACATCCGTCCAAAATGACGAAACAGTGCCGTATGACCTCTAGAAATGAGTGCATGGATTTGAAACATTGCAGTAACATGGTGCACCACTCTCCAGCGATGGTAAATCATAGACCAGCCACGGGGATCCCGTTTTACAGAAAAAATCCACGTGACGAAAAAACGAAGGGTAAAAAACTTCCTTGACCCGATTGAGGTTCGGATAGGATTTTTGGGTACGAAACTAAACAGTGATGGCTGAAAGATGTCATAGCTGTAGAACTCACAGATACCTTCGTTTTGACTGGTTATGGCTCCCGCAACTCTAAACGAGCCAAGAGTTATGGCCCTCCGAAGAATCGATATCCACAGGGTGCAACATCTACGGTGCAAGGTGCAACATCCGTCCAAAATAACGAAACAGTGTCGTAGGACCTTTAGAAATGAGTGCATGGATTTGAAACATTGCAGTACCATGGTGTACCACTCTCCAGCGATGGTAAATCATAGACCAGCCACGGGGATCCCGTTTTACAGAAAAAATCCACGTGGCGAAAAAACGAAGGGTAAAAAACTTCCATGACCCGATTGAGGTTCGGATAGGATTGTTGGGTTTGAAACTAACCAGTGATGGCTGAAAGCTGTCATAGCTGTAGAACTCACAGATACCTTCGTTTTGGCTGGTTATGGCTTCCCTAACTCCAAACGAGCCAAGAGTTATGGCCCTCCGAAGAATCGATATCCACAGGGTGCAACATCTACGGTGCAAGGTGCAACATCCGTCCAAAATGACGAAACAGTGCCGTACGCCCTTTAGAAATGAGTGCATGGATTTGAAACATTGCACTACCATGGTGCACCACTCTCTAGCGATGGTAAATCATAGACCAGCCACGGGTATCCCGTTTTACAGAAAAAATCCACGTGACGAAAAAACGAAGGGTAAAAAACTTCCTTGACCCGATTGAGGTTCGGATAGGATTTTTTGGGTATGAAACTAACCAGTGATGGCTGAAAGCGGTCATAGCTGTAGAACTCACAGATACCTTCGTTTTGACTGGTTATGGCTCCCGTAACTCTAAACGAGCCAAGAGTTATGGCCCTCCGAATAATCGATATCCACAGGGTGCAACATCTATGGTGCAAGGTGCAACATCCGTCCAAAATGACGAAACAGTGCCGTACGACCTTTAGAAATGAGTGCATGGATTTGAAACATTGCAGTACCTTGGTGCACCACTCCCTAGCGATGGTAAATCATAGACCAGCCACGGGGATCCCGTTTTACAGAAAAAATCCACGTGATGAAAAAACAAAGGGTAAAAAACTTCCTTGACCTGATTGAGGTTCGGAATGGATTTTTTGGGTAGGAAACTAACCAGTGATGGCTGAAAGCTGTCATAGCTGTAGAACTCACTGATACCTTCGTTTTGACTGGTTATGGCTCCCGTAACTCTAAACGAGCCAAGAGTTATGGCCCTCCGAAGAATCGATATCCACAGCGTGCAACATCTACGGTGCAAGGTGCAACATCCGTCCAAAATGACGAAACAGTGCCGTACGACCTTTAGAAATGAGTGCATGGATTTGAAACATTGCAGTACCATGGTGCACCACTCTCCAGCGATGGTAAATCATAGACCAGCCACGGGGATCCCGTTTTACAGAAAAAATCCACGTGACGAAAAAACGAAGGGTAAAAAACTTCCTTGACCCGATTGAGGTTCGGATAGGATTTTTGGGTACGAAACTAACCAGTGACGGCTGAAAGATGTCATTGCTGTAGAACTCACAGATACCTTCGTTTTGACTGGTTATGGCTCCCGTAACTCTAAACGAGCCAAGAGTTATGGCCCTCCGAAGAATCGATATCCACAGGGTGCAACATCTACGGTGCAAGGTACAACATCCGTACAAAATGACGAAACAGTGCCGTACGACCTTTAGAAATGAGTGCATGGATTTGAAACATTGCAGTACCATGGTGCACCACTCTCTAGCGATGGTAAATCATAGACCAGCCACGGGGATCCCGTTTTACAGAAAAAATCCACGTGACGAAAAAACGAAGGGTAAATAACTTCCTTGACCCGATTGAGGTTCGGATAGGATTTTTTGGGTATGAAACTAACCAGTGACGGCTGAAAGCGGTCATAGCAGTAGAACTCACAGATACCTTCGTTTTGACTGGTTATGGCTCCCGTAACTCTAAACGAGCCAAGAGTTATGGCCCTCCGAAGAATCGATATCCACAGGGTGCAACATCTACGGTGCAAGGTGCAACATCCGTCCAAAATGACGAAACAGTGCCGTACGACCTTTAGAAATGAGTGCATGGATTTGAAACATTGCAATACCTTGGTGCACCACTCTCCAGCTTTGGTAAATCATAGACCAGCCACGGGGATCCCGTTTTACAGAAAAAATCCACGTGACGAAAAAACGAAGGGTAAAAAACTTCCTTGACCTGATTGAGGTTCGGATAGGATTTTTTGGGTATGAAACTAACCAGTGATGGCTGAAAGCTATCATAGCTGTAGAACTCACGGATACCTTTGTTTTGACTGGTTATGGCTCCCGTAACTCTAAACGAGCCAAGAGTTATGGCCCTCCGAAGAATCGATATCCACAGGGTGCAACATCTACGGTGCAAGGTGCAACATCCGTCCAAAATGACGAAACAGTGCCGTATGACCTCTAGAAATGAGTGCATGGATTTGAAACATTGCAGTAACATGGTGCACCACTCTCCAGCGATGGTAAATCATTGACCAGCCACGGGGATCCCGTTTTACAGAAAAAATCCACGTGACGAAAAAACGAAGGGTAAAAAACTTCCTTGACCCGATTGAGGTTCGGATAGGATTTTTGGGTACGAAACTAAACAGTGATGGCTGAAAGATGTCATAGCTGTAGAACTCACAGATACCTTCGTTTTGACTGGTTATGGCTCCCGCAACTCTAAACGAGCCAAGAGTTATGGCCCTCCGAAGAATCGATATCCACAGGGTGCAACATCTACGGTGCAAGGTGCAACATCCGTCCAAAATAACGAAACAGTGTCGTAGGACCTTTAGAAATGAGTGCATGGATTTGAAACATTGCAGTACCATGGTGTACCACTCTCCAGCGATGGTAAATCATAGACCAGCCACGGGGATCCCGTTTTACAGAAAAAATCCACGTGACGAAAAAACGAAGGGTAAAAAACTTCCATGACCCGATTGAGGTTCGGATAGGATTGTTGGGTTTGAAACTAACCAGTGATGGCTGAAAGCTGTCATAGCTGTAGAACTCACAGATACCTTCGTTTTGACTGGTTATGGCTTCCCTAACTCCAAACGAGCCAAGAGTTACGGCCCTCCGAAGAATCGATATCCACAGGGTGCAACATCTACGGTGCAAGGTGCAACATCCGTCCAAAATGACGAAACAGTGCCGTACGACCTTTAGAAATGAGTGCATGGATTTGAAACATTGCACTACCATGGTGCACCACTCTCTAGCGATGGTAAATCATAGACCAGCCACGGGTATCCCGTTTTACAGAAAAAATCCACGTGACGAAAAAACGAAGGGTAAAAAACTTCCTTGACCCGATTGAGGTTCGGATAGGATTTTTTGGGTATGAAACTAACCAGTGACGGCTGAAAGCGGTCATAGCTGTAGAACTCACAGATACCTTCGTTTTGACTGGTTATGGCTCCCGTAACTCTAAACGAGCCAAGAGTTATGGCCCTCCGAATAATCGATATCCACAGGGTGCAACATCTATGGTGCAAGGTGCAACATCCGTCCAAAATGACGAAACAGTGCCGTACGACCTTTAGAAATGAGTGCATGGATTTGAAACATTGCAGTACCTTGGTGCACAACTCCCTAGCGATGGTAAATCATAGACCAGCCACGGGGATCCCGTTTTACAGAAAAAATCCACGTGATGAAAAAACAAAGGGTAAAAAACTTCCTTGACCTTATTGAGGTTCGGAATGGATTTTTTGGGTAGGAAACTAACCAGTGATGGCTGAAAGCTGTCATAGCTGTAGAACTCACTGATACCTTCGTTTTGACTGGTTATGGCTCCCGTAACTCTAAACGAGCCAAGAGTTATGGCCCTCCGAAGAATCGATATCCACAGCGTGCAACATCTACGGTGCAAGGTGCAACATCCGTCCAAAATGACGAAACAGTGCCGTACGACCTTTAGAAATGAGTGCATGGATTTGAAACATTGCAGTACCATGGTGCACCACTCTCCAGCGATGGTAAATCATAGACCAGCCACGGGGATCCCGTTTTACAGAAAAAATCCACGTGATGAAAAAACGAAGGGTAAAAAACTTCCTTGACCCGATTGAGGTTCGGATAGGATTTTTGGGTACGAAACTAACCAGTGACGGCTGAAAGATGTCATAGCTGTAGAACTCACAGATACCTTCGTTTTGACTGGTTATGGCTCCCGTAACTCTAAACGAGCCAAGAGTTATGGCCCTCCGAAGAATCGATATCCACAGGGTGCAACATCTACGGTGCAAGGTACAACATCCGTACAAAATGATGAAACAGTGCCGTACGAACTTTAGAAATGAGTGCATGGATTTGAAACATTGCAGTACCATGGTGCACCACTCTCTAGCGATGGTAAATCATAGACCAGCCACGGGGATCCCGTTTTACAGAAAAAATCCACGTGACGAAAAAACGAAGGGTAAAAAACTTCCTTGACCCGATTGAGGTTCGGATAGGATTTTTTGGGTATGAAACTAACCAGTGACGGCTGAAAGCTGTCATAGCAGTAGAACTCACAGATACCTTCGTTTTGACTGGTTATGGCTCCCGTAACTCTAAACGAGCCAAGAGTTATGGCCCTCCGAAGAATCGATATCCACAGGGTGCAACATCTACGGTGCAAGGTGCAACATCCGTCCAAAATGACGAAACAGTGACGTACGACCTTTAGAAATGAGTGCATGGATTTGAAACATTGCAGTACCTTGGTGCACCACTCTCCAGCGTTGGTAAATCATAGACCAGCCACGGGGAACCCGTTTTACAGAAAAAATCCACGTGACGAAAAAACGAAGGGTAAAAAACTTCCTTGACCTGATTGAGGTTCGGATAGGATTTTTTGGGTATGAAACTAACCAGTGATGGCTGAAAGCTATCATAGCTGTAGAACTCACGGATACCTTCGTTTTGACTGGTTATGGCTCCCGTAACTCTAAACGAGCCAAGAGTTATGGCCCTCCGAAGAATCGATATCCACAGGGTGCAACATCTACGGTGCAAGGTGCAACATCCGTCCAAAATGACGAAACAGTGCCGTACGACCTTTAGAAATGAGTGCATGGATTTGAAACATTGCATTACCATGGTGCACCACTCTCCAGCGATAGTAAATCATAGACCAGCCACGGGGATCCCGTTTTACAGAAAAAATCCACGTGACGAAAAAACAAAGGGTAAAAAACTTCCTTGACCCGATTGAGGTTCGGATAGGATTTTTGGGTATGAAACTAACCTGTGATGGCTGAAAGATGTCACAGCTGTAGAACTCACAGATACCTTCGTTTTGACTGGTTATGTCTTCCGTAACTCTAAACGAGCCAAGAGTTATGGCCCTCTGAAGAATCGATATCCACAGGGTGCAACATCTACGGTGCAAGGTGCAACATCCGTCCAAAATAACGAAACAGTGTCGTACGACCTTTAGAAATGAGTGCATGGATTTGAAACATTGCAGTACCATGGTGTACCACTCTCCAGCGATGGTAAATCATAGACCAGCCACGGGGATCCCGTTTTACAGAAAAAATCCATGTGACGAAAAAACGAAGGGTAAAAAACTTCCATGACCCGATTGAGGTTCGGATAGGATTGTTGGGTTTGAAACTAACCAGTGACGGCTGAAAGCTGTCATAGCTGTAGAACTCACAGATACCTTCGTTTTGACTGGTTATGGCTCCCATAAGTCTAAACGAGCCAAGAGTTATGGCCCTCCGAAGAATCGATATCCGCAGGGTGCAACATCTACGGTGCAAGGTGCAACATCCGTCCAAAATGACGAAACAGTACCGTACGACCTTTAGAAATGAGTGCATGGATTTGAAACATTGCAGCACCATGGTGCACCACTCTCTAGCGATGGTAAATCATAGACCAGCCACGGGGATCCCGTTTTACAGAAAAAATCCACGTGACGAAAAAACGAAAGGTAAAAAACTTCCTTGACCCGATTGAGGTTCGGATAGGATTTTTGGGGTATGAAACTAACCAGTGACGGCTGAAAGCGGTCATAGCTGTAGAACTCACAGATACCTTCGTTTTGACTGGTTATGGCTCCCGTAACTCTAAACGAGCCAAGAGTAATGGCCCTCCGAATAATCGATATCCACAGGGTGCAACATCTACGGTGCAAGGTGCAACATCCGTCCAAAATGACGAAACAGTGCCGTACGACCTTTAGAAATGAGTGCATGGATTTGAAACATTGCAGTACCTTGGTGCATCACTCTCCAGCGATGGTAAATCATAGACCAGCCACGGGGATCCCGTTTTACAGAAAAAATCCACGTGATGAAAAAACGAAGGGTAAAAAACATCCTTGACCTGATTGAGGTTCGGATAGGATTTTTTGGGTATGAAACTAACCAGTGATGGCTGAAAGCTGTCATAGCTGTAGAACTCACAGATACCTTTGTTTTGACTGGTTATGGCTCCCGTAACTCTAAACGAGCCAAGAGTTATGGCCCTCCGAAGAATCGATATCCACAGGGCGCAACATCTACGGTGCAAGGTGCAACATCCGTCCAAAATGACGAAACAGTGCCGTACGACCTTTAGAAATGAGTGCATGGATTTGAAACATTGCAGTACCATGGTGCACCACTCCCCAGCAATGGTAAATCATAGACCAGCCACGGGGATCCCTTTTTACAGAAAAAATCCACGTGACGAAAAAACGAAGGGTAAAAAACTTCCGTGACCCGATTGAGGTTCGGATAGGATTTTTTGGGTATGAAACTAACCAATAGTGGATGAAAGCGGTCATAGCTGTAGAACTCACAAATACCTTCGTTTTGACTGGTTATGGCTCCCGTAACTCTAAACGAGCCAAGAGTTATGGCCCTCCGAAGAATCGATATCCACAGGGTGCAACATCTACGGTGCAAGGTGCAACATCCTTCCAAAATGACGAAACAGCGCCGTACGACCTTTAGAAATGAGTGCATGATTTGAAACATTGCAGTACCATGGTGCACCACTCTCCAGCGATGGTAAATCATAGACCAGCCACGGGGATTCCGTTTTACAGAAAAAATCCACGTGACGAAAAAACGAAGGGTGAAAAACTTCCTTGACCCGATTGAGGTTCGGATAGGATTTTTTGGGTATGAAATTAACCAGTGAGGGCTGAAAGCTGTCATAGCTGTAGAACTCACAGATACCTTTGTTTTGACTGGTTTTGGCTTCCGTAACTTTAAACGAGCCAAGAGTTATGGCCCTCCGAAGAATCGATATCCACAGGGTGCAACATCTACGGTGCAAGGTGCAACATCCGTCCAAAATGACGAAACAGTGCCGTACGACCTTTAGAAATGAGTGCATGGATTTGAAACATTGCAGTACCATGGTGCACCACTCTCCAGGGATGGAAAATCATAGACCAGCCACGGGGATCCCGTTTTACAGAAAAAATCCACGTGACGAAAAAACGAAGGGTAAAAAACTTCCATGACCCGATTGAGGTTCGGATAGGATTGTTGGGTTTGAAACTAACCAGTGACGGCTGAAAGCTGTCATAGCTGTAGAACTCACAGATACCTTCGTTTTGACTGGTTATGGCTCCCCTAACTCTAAACGAGCCAAGAGTTATGGCCCTCCGAAGAATCGATATCCACAGGGTGCAACATCTACGGTGCAAGGTGCAACATCCGTCCAAAATGACGAAACAGTGCCGTACGACCTTTAGAAATGAGTACATGGATTTGAAACATTGCAGTACCATGGTGCACCACTCTCTAGCGATGGTAAATCATAGACCAGCCACGGGGATCCGTTTTACAGAAAAAATCCACGTGACGAAAAAACGAAGGGTAAAAAACTTCCTTGACCCGATTGAGGTTCGGATAGGATTTTTTGGGTATGAAACTAACCAGTGACGGCTAAAAGCGGTCATAGCTTTAGAACTCACAGATACCTTCGTTTTGACTGGTTATGGCTCCCGTAACTCTAAACGAGCCAAGAGTTATGGCCCTCCGAAGAATCGATATCCACAGGGTGCAACATCTACGGTGCAAGGTGCAACATCCGTCCAAAATGACGAAATAGTGTCGTACGACCTTTAGAAATGAGTGCATGGATTTGAAACATTGCAGTACCTTGGTGCACCACTCTCCAGCGTTGGTAAATCATAGACCAGCCACGGGGATCCCGTTTTACAGAAAAAATCCACGTGACGAAAAAACGAAGGGTAAAAAACTTCCTTGACCTGATTGAGGTTCGGATAGGATTTTTTGGGTATGAAACTAACCAGTGATGGCTGAAAGCTGTCATAGCTGTAGAACTCACGGATACCTTCGTTTTGACTGGTTATGGCTCCCGTAAATCTAAACGAGCCAAGAGTTATGGCCCTCCGAAGAATCGATATCCACAGGGTGCAACATCTACGGTGCAAGGTGCAACATCCGTCCAAAATGACGAAACATTGCCGTACGACCTTTAGAAATGAGTGCATGGATTTGAAACATTGCAGTACCATGGTGCACCACTCTCCAGCTATGGTAAATCATAGACCAGCCACGGGGATCCCGTTTTACAGAAAAAATCCACGTGACGAAAAAACGAAGGGTAAAAAACTTCCTTGACCCGATTGAGGTTCGGATAGGATTTTGGGTATGAAACTAACCTGTGACAGCTGAAAGATGTCATAGCTGTCGAACTCACAGATACCTTCGTTTTGACTGGTTATGGCTCCCGTAACTCTAAACGAGCCAAGAGTTATGGCCCTCTGAAGAATCGATATCCACAGGGTGCAACATCTACGGTGCAAGGTGCAACATCCGTCCAAAATAACGAAACAGTGTCGTACGACCTTTAGAAATGAGTGCATGGATTTGAAACATTGCAGTACCATGGTGTACCACTCTCCAGCGATGGTAAATCATATACCAGCCACGGGGATCCCGTTTTACAGAAAAAATCCACGTGACGAAAAAACGAAGGGTAAAAAACTTCCATGACCCAATTGAGGTTCGGATAGGATTGTTGGGTTTGAAACTAACCAGTGACGGCTGAAAGCTGTCATAGTTGTAGAACTCACAGATACCTTCGTTTTGACTGGTTATGGCTCCCATAACTCTAAACGAGCCAAGAGTTATGGCCCTCCGAAGAATCGATATCCACAGGGTGCAACATCTACGGTGCAAGGTGCAACATCCGTCCAAAATGACGAAACAGTGCCGTACGACCTTTAGAAATGAGTGCATGGATTTGAAACATTGTAGTACCATGGTGCACCACTCTCTAGCGATGGTAAATCATAGACTAGCAACGGGGATCCCGTTTTACAGAAAAAATCCACGTGACGAAAAAACGAAGGGTAAAAAACTTCCTTGACCCGATTGAGGTTCGGATAGGATTTTTTGGGTATGAAACTAACCAGTGACGGCTGAAAGCGGTCATAGCTGTAGAACTCACAGATACCTTCGTTTTGACTAGTTAGGGCTCCCGTAACTCTAAACGAGCCAAGAGTTATGGCCCTCCGAATAATCGATATCCACAGGGTGCAACATCTACGGTGCAAGGTGCAACATCCGTCCAAAATGACGAAACAGTGCCGTACGACCTTTAGAAATGAGTGCATGGATTTGAAACATTGCAGTACCTTGGTGCACCACTCTCCAGCGATGGTTAATCATGGACCAGCCACGGGGATCCCGTTTTACAGAAAAAATCCATGTGACGAAAAAACGAAGGGTAAAAAACTTCCTTGACCCGATTGAGGTTCGGATAGGATTTTTTGGGTATGAAACTAACCAGTGACGGCTGAAAGCTGTCATAGCTGTAGAACTCACAGATACCTTCGTTTTGACTGGTTATGGCTCCCGTAACTCTAAACGAGCCAAGAGTTATGGCCCTCCGAAGAATCGATATCCACAGGGTGCAACATCTACGGTGCAAGGTGCAACATCCGTCCAATATGACGAAACAGTGTCGTACGACCTTTAGAAATGAGTGCATGGATTTGAAACATTGCAGTACCATGGTGCACCACTCTCTAGCGATGGTAAATCATAGACCAGCCACGGGGATCCCGTTTTACAGAAAAAATCCACGTGACGAAAAAACGAAGGGTAAAAAACTTCCATGACCCGATTGAGGTTCGGATAGGATTTTTGGGTATGAAACTAACCAGTGACGGCTGAAAGCTGTCATAGCTGTAGAACTCACAGATACCTTCGTTTTTACTGGTTATGGCTCTCGTAACTCTAAACGATCCAAGAGTTATGGCCCTCCGAAGAATCGATATCCATAGGGTGCAACATCTACGGTGCAAGGTGCAACATCCGTCCAAAATGACGAAACAGTGTCGTACGACCTTTAGAAATGAGTGCATGGATTTGAAACATTGCAGTACAATGGGGCATCACTCTCCAGCGATGGTAAATCATAGACCAGCCACGGGGATCCCGTTTTACAGAAAAAATCCACGTGACGAAAAAACGAAGGGTAAAAAACTTCCATGACCCGATTGAGGTTCGGATAGGATTTTTGGGTATGAAACTAACCAGTGACGGCTGAAAGCTGTCATAGCTGTAGAACTCACAGATACCTTCGTTTTTACTGGTTATGGCTCTCGTAACTCTAAACGATCCAAGAGTTATGGCCCTCCGAAGAATCGATATCCACAGGGTGCAACATCTACGGTGCAAGGTGCAACATCCGTCCAAAATGACGAAACAGTGCCGTACGACCTTTAGAAATGAGTGCATGGATTTGAAACATTGCAATACCATGGTGCACCACTCTCCAGCGATGGTAAATCATAGACCAGCCACGGGGATCCCGTTTTACAGAAAAAATCCACGTGACGAAAAAACGAAGGGTAAAAAACTTCCATGACCCGATTGAGGTTCGGATAGGATTTTTGGGTATGAAACTAACCAGTGACGGCTGAAAGCTGTCATAGCTGTAGAACTCACAGATACCTTCGTTTTGATTGGTTATGGCTCCCGTAACTCTAAACGAGCCAAGAGTTATGGCCTTCCGAAGAATCGATATCCACGGGGTGCAACATCTACGGTGCAAGGTGCAACATCCGTCCAAAATGACGAAACAGTGCCGTACGACCTTTAGAAATGAGTGCATGGATTTGAAACATTGCGGTACCATGGTGCACCACTCTCCAGCGATGGTAAATCATAGACCAGCCACGGGGATCCCGTTTTACAGAAAAAATCCACGTGACGAAAAAACGAAAGGTAAAAAACTTCCATGACCCGATTGAGTTAATCGTCAACTTCGAGTGATGACTTTCCCTAAGAACTTCATCTCTCAATCCATCTAAATCGGGAACAACTAGCCGTCCTTTCTTTAGAAGCCAACCCTCTTTGTGACGACCGCCCATGACTCCCGCACCAAAACAAGGGAATAGTGCGCTGAAAGGTGTGCAAGGCAGCCATGGACGATAGTCAGGGTAAAATAAAATCGCAGAATCTCTATCGTAGCTCACATCGCATGGATAAAATACAATAGAGAAATATATAGTGAAGCCTCATAACAGAAAATCATCATATAAGCATCACAGTAGTTTTATACAATCATCTCAATAAATCCATACATCAAGACCTCACTACAAAACACTCATCAAATACAGTAGCAGATACCCAGTACATATATGAAATAATATGCATAGCCTCCTGCTCGTCTTCGTCATCATCAGCGTAGAGATCCAAGAACAGCACCTGCCACCTGCTACCTAGTCTGCCCATCCCAACATGGATGAACAGCCCAAGGTAATAAGAGGAGACATAAAACCTTGAGTCAGACAAAGTCTAAGTGAGCAGTAAATTAACTACCAAACATACCAAAAGAGCATAAGGGATAAAAGGAATAGGAACCAAACCATCCCACTCCACCTCATTCTACAGTGATAGCCCCCAGACACACACTAAAGAGAAGCAAGCATAATCATAGCAGATAATTAAAGTAAAACAATAACCACTCGAGTCAAGGGCGATGCTTTCCAAATACAAACCCCCAAGGCCTAAACCAAGATCAGATAAGCACCCAGAAAACACTGCTCTTGAGACCGAATGATAATACAACCAAACATCCATGACTCTGGCTATCACTGTTATCATTGCCATGATATCACCGTTAGTTGAATGACCACCTGTCAAGGGCTAATGGTAACCCCGGTCTAGACATAACTCCGCACGTCATCGTGACCCGTGCCTAAGCCGAACGCATCAGCCCAGAGTACTAGCACATCATCGTGACCCGTGCCTGGAACGTCATCGTGACCCGTTCCAACGTACCCTTGCTTTGAGTATGCTAGAACCTTCAACAACGATGAGATCTCAGCCTCCTAGTCATCATCCTTGACGACTATTTCCATACTAGCTCAAGCGCCTCTCAAGCTAACCATTATCCACCCCAACCCGGACCGCATCACCGAGTTATAACTTTGCACGTCATCATGACCCGTGCTCGGAACGTCATCGTGACCCGTCCCATCACAACATGTGTTTTGCCTTATCACATCATAGCAAAGCCTCTCTTCTTGGAACGTCATCAGGACCCATCCCATCTCAACATAAGCCTTGCCTCATCATATCTAAGCAAAGTCCCAACTCAATCATGCTTTGCCTTCTCGCATCATGGCAAGATCCCACATTCTCGAATCCATCCATATGAGCTTCCATATCCGCTTCATAAGCTACAGGCAGCTTTCACCATTCAAGAGCCTTTCCACTTAGCTTTTGAATTATCTCGAACCATCTTGTTCCAAATCAACTACAAGCTAACTTGAAACATTCAAACCAATCATACATCCAAACATTCAAGCATTCAAACAAGATCTAATAAGCAATATCAACTATAATGGCAATTACGTAAATAAATGAGCAAACGTCCAACATATGTGAAATCATGGTTTTTAGCATAGATCTATCAAATATAAAACATGGGTTTTGTCTCTAATACTTGATAAACAAATTTGCATA
Organism: Allium cepa; assembly: GCA_030765085.1. Taxonomy (NCBI): domain Eukaryota; kingdom Viridiplantae; phylum Streptophyta; class Magnoliopsida; order Asparagales; family Amaryllidaceae; genus Allium; species Allium cepa. The sequence continues at coordinate 24,625,904 of CM060943.1, read as the reverse complement.
GGTAAACATCTTCATAAATGATGGATCTACATGCAGACTTAAGGAAAATGCGAGAAAACGCTATCTTTAACACATAATTAAGTCATCGATCCAATATACTCCTTTGGGTCCGCGTGAGAGATAACCACCACTCACCAAATCACCCAAACACCTCAAAAACTACACACTTCAGATCCGGACAGCGGAGATCAAGGTTTGATCCGGCAAAAATCTCGCTTCAATCGTTGAAATCTAGCTCGAACGGATGAAGATCTTCAACTTTGGCACTTGGATCTTCGATCTTGGATGGATGTTAGATCTAGATTAGAATGGAGAAAAGAAGGTGAAGAAATGTTGTAGACGAGTCTTCAAAATGGCAGCACTTCGTCGCTTCAAAAACCGGTGCCAAAAAGTGAGCCGAACCCCTCTATTTATAGGCTGGAACCACCATGAGTCGTCGCTCTTAGGTCGTCGCCGACCCAACTCATGAGTCGTCCCCGACTCATCCCCATGCCGACTCAACACAACACAGCCGACTTACCATGAGTCGTTCGCGACTCATTGCCATGCCGACCTAACACAAGCCACTCACACGACTCAACAACCCAGGTATGACTCACGACTTAAGACCTTGCCACATTCCCTAAGTCCTAAGCCGTAAGAACGACTCAACATCTACCGACTCAACTCAACTCCGAGTCAAACGACTCATCACACCAGCAACCTAACGACTTATCTATCACTCGACTCATCAGTATAGCCGACCTAACTCATACCCGACTCAATTATGCTACGACTCATGACTAAGAAAGGCCACACGACCTAAGACACACCCGACTTACGACTCGAAACAACTCAAGACCCTGCCGACTCAACATAAGTCAGTCACGACTTAACCACGGTGCCGACCTAACGACTTATCTACTCAACGACTCAAGGACCCAAGGCCAACCTAACTCCTATGCGACCTAACAAACCAGGCCGACTCAATGATCTAAGCCCCCAACGACTCATCGTTAAGTCGTTCCTAACGACTCATGACCAAAGTACCTTACGACCTATCTCCTTGGGTCGGTCAAAACCTTAAGTCGTTACACCCTTAACCCGTTAACTCCTTAACTCGGCAAACCCTATGAGTCGTAACTCGTTGACTCGGCCACACTTCTTATCTCACTATCCTCTATGAGTCGGTCCATCCTATGAGTCGGTCCATCCTATGAGTCGGTCCATCCTATGAGTCGGTTACGACTCAAGCCTTAACTCGGCTATGCCTATGAGTCGGTCACGACTCATCACTTCACACGGGTTAACTTCTAAACGACTCAAGCTAGAGATAATATAAACAACACTAACGGCCTGCAAATTCTACGATTTATCGACACGTAAAATACGGGTCGTTACACTCTTGATCGACTTCAAATCCTTTATCCTTTTCTGGATTCAATCCAGATTCCAAATCGCGGATAATCTTGACAAGCTTATCCTCTCGCTTTTGGCTCTCGCCAATTCTCTCCATAAGAGTGGGTCTTATCGATAAGTTTGCCAACATCTCAGGTTCCAATGTAACGACCCGTATTTTACGTGTCGATAAATCGTAGAATTTGCAGGTTGTTAGTGTTGTTTGTGATGTCTCTAGCTCGAGTCGTTTAGAAGTTGACCCGGGTAAGGTTTGAGTCGTAACCGACTCATAGGTTAGGTCGTGTTCGAGTTAGCAAGGATTTAAGTCATAAACGACTCATGGGGGACCGACTCATGAAGCTTAGGCGACTCATAGGGGTAGTGGTTTAAAGAGTTGGCCGAGATAAGGGGTGACCGACTTAAGTGTTAGCCGACTCATGGGTTAGCGGCTTAAGGGAGCTTGGGTCGTGAGGAGTTGAGTCGGTAGGTCTTGAGTTGTTGAGGGGTTAGGTCGGCATGATAATGAGTCGTGGACGACTCATGTTGAGTCGGCAAAGGCTAGATGAGCCGTGACCGGGTTAAGGAGATAAGTCATATGGTAGATGAGTCGTTGAGGACTTAGGTAGTGTGCTGTTGGGATGGATAGGTCGTAACTCGTATACGAGTTAAGGCATATGTTGTTAGCTCATGTGTGTTGAGTCGTATGCATATTGAGTCGCTGGGGTTAGGTAGAGTCTGTTGACTCGCGAACGACTTAGCATGAGTCGCTAAGTCGCGAACGAGTTAAGGCTGAGCAGTGGGTTTTGATGAGTCGCAAGCGACTTATGAAGGAGAGTTAGCTCGTGTGTGTTAGCTCGTGTGTGTTAGCTCGTGTGTGTCGTTAGGTCGGCTATAAGGTGAAGTCGCTAAGTCATGTCTCGTAGGTAGTTGAGTCGTATAGGTCGGCAGTGTGTTGATGAGTCGGCCTGGGTTGTTAAGTCGTGTGGATGGCTTAGTGTATGAGTCGTGTGTTCAGTTGAGTCGTAGCGGCTTTGGCTGATAGGTCGTAAGGTTTGGATGAGTCGTAAACGACTCATGATGAGTCGGGACCGACTCATAGGGGCGACGACTCATGGTGTGTCCAGCCTATAAATAGAGGTGTTCGGCTCACTTTTTGGCACCGGTTTTTGAAGCAACGAAGTGCTGCCATTTTGAAGACTCGACTTCAGTATTTTCTTCACTTCTTTCTCTACTTCCATCAAGTGCTAACATCCATTGAAGATTGAAGATCAAGATCGAAGACCCAAGTGTCCAAGTTGAAGATCTTCATCCGTTTGTGCTAGAATTCATCGTTTCAAGTGAGATTTCGCCGGATCAAGCCGTGATCTTCGCTGTCCAGATCTGAAGTGTTGTGATTTTGAGGTGTTTGGGTGATTTGGTGAGTGGTAGTTATCTCTCACGCGGATCCAAAGGAGTATATGGGATTGGTGATATGTTTATGTGTTAAAGTTAGCGTTTTCTCGCATTTTCCTTAAGTCTGCATGTAGATCCATCATATTTGAAGATGTTTATCTATAGAAGTTATTTATCAAGTATTAGAGACAAAACCCATGTTTTAGATTTGATAGATCTATGTTAAAAACCATGATTTCACATATGTTGGACTTTTGCTCACTTAATTACGAAATTGCCATTATAGTTGATATTGCTTAATATATCTTGTTTGAATGCTTGAATGTTTGAATGTATGTTAGATGTGATTGCTCCAAGTTAGCTTGTAGTTGATTTGGAACAAGATGGTTGAAGGTGATTCAAAAGCTAAGTGGAAAGGCTCTTGAATGTTGAAAGCTGCCGATGGCATATGAAGCGGATGTGGAAGCTCATATGGATGGATTCGATGATGAGGGACTTTGCCATGATGCGAAGAGGCGAAGTATGAGATCGAGATGGGACTTTGCCATGATGCGAGAAGGCAAGCCATGATGTTGAGATGAGACTTTGCTATGATGCGATGAAGCAAAGTGTGATGTTGAGATGGAACGGGTCATGATGACGTTCCAAGCACGGGCTGCGACGACGTGCAAAGTTATGTTGATACTCGGTGATGCGATCCGGGTTGGTGATAATGGTTAGCTTGAGAGGCGCTTGAGCTAGTATGGATGGTCGTCAAGGAGGATGACTTGGAGGCTTAGATCTCATCGTTGTTGAAGGTTCTAGCATGCTCAAAGCAAGGGTACGTTGGAACGGGCTGCGACGGCGTTCCAGGCACGGGCTACGACGGCGTGCTAGTACTCTGGGTAGTTGCGAAAATTCCTAGGCACGGGCTGCGACGACGTGCGGAGTTATGGCTAGAACCGGGGTTACCATTAGCCCTTGACGGATGGTCATTCAACTAACGGTGAAATCAAGGCAATGATGCAGTGATAGCCAGAGTCATGGATGTTTGGTTGTATTATCATTCGGCTTCAAGAGCGGTGTTTTCTGGGTGCTTATCTTATCTTGGTTTAGGCCTTGGGGGTTTGTATTTGGAAAACATTGCCCTTGACTCGAGTGGTTATTGCTTTACCTTAATTGTCTACATTGTTATGCTTGATTCTCCTTAGTGTGTGTCTGGGGGCTATCACTGTGAGATGAGGTGGAGTGGGATGGTTTGGTTCCTATACCTTTTATTCCTTATGCTCTTTTGGTATGTTTGATTGTTAATTTACTGCTCACTAAGACTTTGTCTGACTCAAGGTTTTATGTCTCCTCTTATTACCTTGGGCTGTTCATCCATGTTTGGGATGGGCAGACTAGGTAGCAGGTGGCAGGTGCTGTGCTTAGAGTTAGAGTTTTTCCGCTGATGATGACGAAGACGAGCAGGAGGCTATGCATATTATTTTCTTATATGTACTGGGTATCCGCTGCTGTATTTGATGAGTGCTTGTAGTGAGGTCTTGATGTATGGATTTGTTGAGATGATTGTATAAAACTTCTGTGATGCTTATATGATGATTTTCTGTTATGAGACTTCACTATATATTTCTCTATTGTATTTTATCCATGCGCTGTGAGTTACGATAGAGATTCTGCGATTTTATTTTACCCTGACCATCGTCCATGGCTGCCTTGCACACCTTTCAGCGCATTATTCCCTTGTTTTGGTGCGGGAGTCATGGGCGGTCGTCACATTTGGTATCAAAGCTTTGGTTAGTCGATTTTAGCCAACGCTCGCTGACGTAATTACGTATGAGAGACGTAATTGTATTTTGATGGATGATTACTATATGTAATATAGTAGCTTAGAAGGATTTGAACTCCTTATGCAGTTGTTTCTTAAGGTGTTCTAATCATTCTTTTTACAGATATTAAGAATGAGTAGAAGCGAGAGACAAGCTGCAAGAGATAGTCGAGCTGCTAGGGAAGCTGTTGATTATGGAGCTATGTTTGAAGCTATGATGACTTCTATCATGAGGAGGGTACCAGCTTCAGGATCATCTGTGGATGTTGGAGTTCAAGTCCAGGCTCCAAGACCAGTGGATTTTGCCAAGCTTTGCAAGGATTATACTTCTCTTGGAGGAAAAGCTTTCTTGGGGACGGAATCTACTATTGAAGTGCAGAGATGGATGGATGCTTGCCGAAGGATTTTTGGTGATCTAGGGATTGAGGATGCAACCAAGAGAAAGCTTGCATCGAGGCAGCTTCAAGGGAGGGCTGCGGATTGGTGGAATTCTATCACCATAGATACACCAGAAGAGGATATTACTTGGGAGCAGTTCCAAGTTAGATTTGAAGCCAAGTTCATCTCTACTGCTCAGAGGTCTGTTTTGTTTAAGAGATTTGTTGAGCTCAAGCAAGGTGGGAGGCCTGTTCTTGAGTATATTTCTGAGTTCGAGGCTCTGTCTAAGTATGCCAGATCGTATATTGATTCTCCCTACCAGAAGAACGAGAAGTTTGTGACTGGTCTGGATGCTTATCTTGGAAGGCAGTTGGTGGATCACTTGGACGATCCATTTGAGAAGCTTGTGGAGAAAGCTCTGAGGCATGAGAGCTTGTTTCCTAGGGAAAGTTCTGTTGTTGCTGTAACCAGGGAAGGATCTAAACCACAGCAGAGTGGCAACAAGAAGAGGAAGCAGCAGCAACTGAAGGGAAAAGATGGTCAGAAGAAGCCAAAGGGCGAAGTGACTTGCTATAATTGCCAGAAGAAGGGCCATCTCTCCAAGGATTGTAGGAATCCAAAGGCGCCGGCGAAATGCCACAATTGTGATAAGCCAGGGCATTTCAGGAAGGATTGTCCAGAGCCAAGGAAAGATAGGCAGGTTGTGCAAGCTTATGCTTTGGAAGCTGTGCCGTCGTCTTCAAGAGCTCCTACTGTTGAAGAAAAGGGGAAGAGTGTGGTGATTCAAGGTACTCTTTCTATTTGTGGTGTTCCAGTTAGAGTGTTGTTTGATACTGGAGCGTCGCATTCTTTTGTTTGTGATGATTTGGTAGGCCAGTTAGGTTTGAAACCGGATATTGTTGATAGGCCATTGGTTGTGACTAATCCAGTTGGGGGTTCGTCATGCTTGTGTATGATATGCCGTGGTCTAGTTGTTTCGAGTCATGATTGCTCGTTTGTTTGTGATTGCTTTGTTCTGAACTTTGCGGGGTTCGGAATTATTTTGGGTATGGACTGGCTTAGGAAGTATGCGGCAAGAATTGATTGTGAGAGGCTGGAGGTGACAGTCGGGAATGTGGAAGGGCGAAAGGTTGTGATACGATGTAAGCATGAGGAAGGCGTCTTCATGAGCTTCATGTATTCGCTGGTTGTTCCACGGGATGGACTGTCATCGGTGCCTATTGTGAATGGATTTGAGGATGTCTTTGACGAAGTCAAAGGGTTGCCGCCGCATAGGGAGATCGAGTTTCGTATCGATCTAGTTGAGGGAGCCAGACCTGTTGTGATGCCTCTTAGGCGGATGGCACCGAGGGAGCAGCAAGAGCTGAAGGTGCAAGTTGATGACCTTTTACGGAAAGGATTCATTCGGAGAAGTGTGTCCGAATGGGGTGCGCCCGTTGTGTTCGCAACCAAAGCGGATGGATCGTTGAGGTTGTGTGTGGATTATCGTGAGCTGAATAAGGTGACTAGGAAGAACAAGTATCCATTGCCGAGAATAGATGACTTGTTTGATCAGCTTCACGAGGCTAAGGTGTTTTCTCAGATGGATTTGGCAACGGGATTTCACCAGTTAAGAGTGGCGAGGGATAGTGTGCCGAAGACTGCTTTCAGGACACCATCCGGGTTTTATGAGTGGCTGGTGATGCCGTTTGGGTTGACTAACGCGCCAGCATATTTTGTGGATCTTATGAATAGAGTATTCAGAGATCAGTTGAACAAGTTCGTGCTTGTGTTCGTGGATGATATTTTGGTTTATTCCAGAACTGAGGAAGAGCACAAGACGCACTTGAGGATTGTTTTGGAAATACTACGGAAACATCAGCTGAAGGCTAAGTTTTCGAAGTGTCACTTCTGGAAGAGTGAAGTGAGGTTCTTAGGCCATGTTATCTCTGGAAATGGAATAGCGGTTGATCCCGCTAAGGTGGCAGCAATCCAGGATTGGGTTAGACCTAAGAATGCATCTGATGTGAGAAGTTTTCTTGGATTAGCAGGATATTATCGTCGGTTTATCAAAGACTTTTCCAAGATAGCTGCACCGTTGACAGGATTGACGAAGAAGAACCAAGTGTTCAGATGGGATGATAAGTGTGAGCAAGCTTTCGTAATCCTGAAAGAGCGACTGACGAGTGCTCCTGTTTTGACTATTCCAAGTGGGAATGAGGAGATGGTGGTTTACACCGATGCATGTGGCACTGGATTGGGAGCAGTGCTAATGCAGAAGGATAAAGTTGTTGCGTATGCTAGTCGACAACTAAAGCCGCATGAAAGGAATTATCCGACTCATGATTTGGAGTTAGCGGCAATAGTGTTTGCTTTGAAGATGTGGAGACATTACCTATTGGGAGTTAGATTCGAATTGTTTACAGATCATAAGTCGTTGAAGTATCTGTTCTCCCAAAAGGATCTGAATCTTCGACAGCAAAGGTGGTTAGAGTTTCTAGCATCTTATGATTTTGGTATAGCCTATACTCCAGGAAAAGGTAACGCAGTGGCTGATGCGTTAAGTCGAAGACATGCAGGATTGGGAGCCATGTTTTCGGAATGGAAGAGTCTTGAGTATTTGGCTGGATTTGATTTCAGGCCTAGATGCGAATTGGAACCTGAGATGTTGGCAAACTTATCGATAAGGCCTACTCTTGTGGAAAGAATTGGTGAAAGCCAAAAGAGAGATGATAAGCTTGTCAAGATTATCCGTGCTTTGGAATCTGGATTGGAACCAGAGAAGGATAAGGGATTCGAGGTCGATCGGGAGGGTTGGCTTCGAAAGCAAGGACGATTGGTTGTTCCCGATATTGGTGGACTGAGGGATGAAGTGCTGAGGGAAAGTCATCACTCGAAGTTGACGATTCGTCCAGGTGGAAATAAGATGTATCGGGATATGAAGAGAGCTTACTACTGGGAAGGAATGAAGAAGGATGTTGGAAATTTCATTTCCAAGTGTATGAATTGCCAGTTGGTGAAAGCTGAGCAGAAGAAGCCCAGTGGATTACTTCAGCCATTAGAAGTTCCTACGTGGAAGTGGGAGCAAGTGTCGATGGATTTTATTGATGGTCTACCTAGAACCAGGACAGGGAATGAAGGGATTTGGGTTATTGTAGATCGTTTGACCAAGAGTGCAAGGTTCATTCCTGTTCGATCGACTAGAACTGCATCGAAGTTGGCTGAGTTGTATGTGAAGTGGATTGTTCGATTCCATGGTGTTCCGAAGAGTATAGTGAGCGATCGAGATCCATTGTTCACTAGTGGATTTTGGAAGAGCTTCCAGGAAGTTTTGGGAACCAAGTTGTGTTTGAGTACAGCTTATCACCCTCAAACAGATGGTCAGACGGAGAGAGTCAACCGGGTTTTGGAAGATCTTCTTAGAGCTTGTATTTTGGACTTCGGAGGATCATGGGAAGATCAACTTCATCTGGTGGAGTTTGCTTATAATAACAGTTATCAGTCGAGTATTGGTATGGCACCATATGAGGCATTATATGGAAGACCGTGTAACTCTCCGACATGTTGGTTGGAAACTGGAGAAAAGTTGATGCTTGGGCCAGAGATGATTCGACAGACTTCGGATTGTATAGAGATCATTCGGCAACGAATGAAGGCGGCCCAGGATCGTCAGAAAAGTTATGCAGATAATCGTCGAAAGGATTTGGAATTCGACGTGGGTGATATGGTTTTTGTGAAGATTTCTCCATTGAAGAATGCTGTTAGATTCGGGAAGAAAGGGAAGTTGACTCCGAGATTTGTTGGACCATTCCCGATTACCGAGCGAATTGGAAAGCTCGCTTATAGATTGGAGTTACCGGAAAAGATGACAGGTGTGCACAATGTTTTTCATGTATCTTATCTACGGAAGTGCGTGCATGACCCAACCACGGTGGTTTCTGCTGATAGCTGTGAAGACTTAGAGGTTGATCCAGTTGTTTCGAGACCTCGTAAGCCGCTTCGTATTGTTGAATCCGATACGAAACAGCTTAGGAGGAAGACGATTACGTTGCTCAAGGTACAATGGAGTGATGATGTTAACGACTGTACGTGGGAGGAGGAAGAGAGGATGAAGGCAGCTCATCCCGGACTCTTCAAGGTATGGCCCTAAAGTGTCGTGACATCTCATGAATTTGTAGCTTGTTCTAAGTCTTAGAATTCTGCATGCTAGGCTAGAATTGATTGCATGGTTCGTTGATTGCTATGGATGGTAGGCATGCGGAATATTTTTTTTTTTTTTTATTGTTGTTGTTTGCTTGGAATTTCGGGGGCGAAATTCCTAAGGGGGAGAGAATGTAACGACCCGTATTTTACGTGTCGATAAATCGTAGAATTTGCAGGTTGTTAGTGTTGTTTGTGATGTCTCTAGCTCGAGTCGTTTAGAAGTTGACCCGGGTAAGGTTTGAGTCGTAACCGACTCATAGGTTAGGTCGTGTTCGAGTTAGCAAGGATTTAAGTCATAAACGACTCATGGGGGACCGACTCATGAAGCTTAGGCGACTCATAGGGGTAGTGGTTTAAAGAGTTGGCCGAGATAAGGGGTGACCGACTTAAGTGTTAGCCGACTCATGGGTTAGCGGCTTAAGGGAGCTTGGGTCGTGAGGAGTTGAGTCGGTAGGTCTTGAGTTGTTGAGGGGTTAGATCGGCATGATAATGAGTCGTGGACGACTCATGTTGAGTCGGCAAAGGCTAGATGAGCCGTGACCGGGTTAAGGAGATAAGTCATATGGTAGATGAGTCGTTGAGGACTTAGGTAGTGTGCTGTTGGGATGGATAGGTCGTAACTCGTATACGAGTTAAGGCATATGTTGTTAGCTCATGTGTGTTGAGTCGTATGCATATTGAGTCGCTGGGGTTAGGTAGAGTCTGTTGACTCGCGAACGACTTAGCATGAGTCGCTAAGTCGCGAACGAGTTAAGGCTGAGCAGTGGGTTTTGATGAGTCGCAAGCGACTTATGAAGGAGAGTTAGCTCGTGTGTGTTAGCTCGTGTGTGTTAGCTCGTGTGTGTCGTTAGGTCGGCTATAAGGTGAAGTCGCTAAGTCGTGTCTCGTAGGTAGTTGAGTCGTATAGGTCGGCAGTGTGTTGATGAGTCGGCCTGGGTTGTTAAGTCGTGTGGATGGCTTAGTGTATGAGTCGTGTGTTCAGTTGAGTCGTAGCGGCTTTGGCTGATAGGTCGTAAGGTTTGGATGAGTCGTAAACGACTCATGATGAGTCGGGACCGACTCATAGGGGCGACGACTCATGGTGTGTCCAGCCTATAAATAGAGGTGTTCGGCTCACTTTTTGGCACCGGTTTTTGAAGCAACGAAGTGCTGCCATTTTGAAGACTCGACTTCAGTATTTTCTTCACTTCTTTCTCTACTTCCATCAAGTGCTAACATCCATTGAAGATTGAAGATCAAGATCGAAGACCCAAGTGTCCAAGTTGAAGATCTTCATCCGTTTGAGCTAGAATTCATCGTTTCAAGTGAGATTTCGCCGGATCAAGCCGTGATCTTCGCTGTCCAGATCTGAAGTGTTGTGATTTTGAGGTGTTTGGGTGATTTGGTGAGTGGTAGTTATCTCTCACGCGGATCCAAAGGAGTATATGGGATTGGTGATATGTTTATGTGTTAAAGTTAGCGTTTTCTCGCATTTTCCTTAAGTCTGCATGTAGATCCATCATATTTGAAGATGTTTATCTATAGAAGTTATTTATCAAGTATTAGAGACAAAACCCATGTTTTAGATTTGATAGATCTATGTTAAAAACCATGATTTCACATATGTTGGACTTTTGCTCACTTAATTACGAAATTGCCATTATAGTTGATATTGCTTAATATATCTTGTTTGAATGCTTGAATGTTTGAATGTATGTTAGATGTGATTGCTCCAAGTTAGCTTGTAGTTGATTTGGAACAAGATGGTTGAAGGTGATTCAAAAGCTAAGTGGAAAGGCTCTTGAATGTTGAAAGCTGCCGATGGCATATGAAGCGGATGTGGAAGCTCATATGGATGGATTCGATGATGAGGGACTTTGCCATGATGCGAAGAGGCGAAGTATGAGATCGAGATGGGACTTTGCCATGATGCGAGAAGGCAAGCCATGATGTTGAGATGAGACTTTGCTATGATGCGATGAAGCAAAGTGTGATGTTGAGATGGAACGGGTCATGATGACGTTCCAAGCACGGGCTGCGACGACGTGCAAAGTTATGTTGATACTCGGTGATGCGATCCGGGTTGGTGATAATGGTTAGCTTGAGAGGCGCTTGAGCTAGTATGGATGGTCGTCAAGGAGGATGACTTGGAGGCTTAGATCTCATCGTTGTTGAAGGTTCTAGCATGCTCAAAGCAAGGGTACGTTGGAACGGGCTGCGACGGCGTTCCAGGCACGGGCTACGACGGCGTGCTAGTACTCTGGGTAGTTGCGAAAATTCCTAGGCACGGGCTGCGACGACGTGCGGAGTTATGGCTAGAACCGGGGTTACCATTAGCCCTTGACGGATGGTCATTCAACTAACGGTGAAATCAAGGCAATGATGCAGTGATAGCCAGAGTCATGGATGTTTGGTTGTATTATCATTCGGCTTCAAGAGCGGTGTTTTCTGGGTGCTTATCTGATCTTGGTTTAGGCCTTGGGGGTTTGTATTTGGAAAACATTGCCCTTGACTCGAGTGGTTATTGCTTTACCTTAATTGTCTACATTGTTATGCTTGATTCTCCTTAGTGTGTGTCTGGGGGCTATCACTGTGAGATGAGGTGGAGTGGGATGGTTTGGTTCCTATTCCTTTTATTCCTTATGCTCTTTTGGTATGTTTGATTGTTAATTTACTGCTCACTAAGACTTTGTCTGACTCAAGGTTTTATGTCTCCTCTTATTACCTTGGGCTGTTCATCCATGTTTGGGATGGGCAGACTAGGTAGCAGGTGGCAGGTGCTGTGCTTAGAGTTAGAGTTTTTCCGCTGATGATGACGAAGACGAGCAGGAGGCTATGCATATTATTTTCTTATATGTACTGGGTATCCGCTGCTGTATTTGATGAGTGCTTGTAGTGAGGTCTTGATGTATGGATTTGTTGAGATGATTGTATAAAACTTCTGTGATGCTTATATGATGATTTTCTGTTATGAGACTTCACTATATATTTCTCTATTGTATTTTATCCATGCGCTGTGAGTTACGATAGAGATTCTGCGATTTTATTTTACCCTGACCATCGTCCATGGCTGCCTTGCACACCTTTCAGCGCATTATTCCCTTGTTTTGGTGCGGGAGTCATGGGCGGTCGTCACAATTCACATCTAGGCCTGAAGTCAAACCCAGCCAAATACTCAAGACTCTTCCATTCCGAAAACATGGCTCCCAATCCTACTTGTCTTCGACTTAACGCATCTGCCACTGCGTTACATTTTCCCGAAGTATAGGCTATACCAAAATCATATGATGCTAAAAACTCTAGCCACCTTTGCTGCCGAAGATTCAAATCCTTTTGGGAGAACAGATACTTCAACGACTTATGATCCGTCAACAGCTCGAATCGAACTCCCAATAGATAATGTCTCCACATCTTCAGAACAAAAACAATCGCCGCTAACTCCAAATCTTGAGTCGGGTTATTCCTTTCATGCGGCTTCAGTTGTCGACTTGCATATGCAATAACTTTATCCTTTTGCATTAGCACTGCTCCAAGTCTAGTACCACATGCATCGGTGTAAACCACCATCTCATCAATCCCACTTGGAATAGTCAAAACAGGAGCACTCGTCAGTCGCTCTTTCAGGATTACGAAAGCTTGCTCACACTTATCATCCCATCTGAACACTTGGTTCTTTTTCGTCAATCCTGTTAACGGTGCAGCTATCTTGGAAAAGTCTTTGATAAACCGACGATAATATCCTGCTAATCCAAGAAAACTTCTCACATCAGATGCATTCTTAGGTCTAACCCAATCCTGGATTGCTGCCACCTTAGCGGGATCAACTGCTATTCCGTTTCCAGAAATAACATGGCCTAAGAACCTCACTTCACTCTTCCAGAAGTGACACTTCGAAAACTTAGCCTTCAGCTGATGTTTCCGCAAGATTTCCAAAACAATACGCAAGTGCGTCTTGTGCTCCTCCTCAGTTCTGGAATAAATCAGAATATCATCCACGAACACAAGCACGAACTTATTCAACTGATCTCTGAACACTCTATTCATAAGATCCACAAAATATGCTGGTGCATTAGTCAATCCAAACGGCATTACCAGCCACTCATAAAAGCCGGATGGTGTCCTAAAAGCAGTCATCGGCACACTATCCTTAGCCACTCTCAACTGGTGAAATCCCGTTTCCAAATCCATCTGAGAAAACACCTTAGCCTCGTGAAGCTGATCAAACAAGTCATCTATTCTTGGCAATGGATACTTGTTCTTCTTAGTCACCTTATTCAGCTCACGATAATCAACACACAACCTCAACGATCCATCCGCTTTGGTTGCGAACACAACTAGTGCACCCCATTCGGACTTACTACGCCGAATGAATCCTTTCCGAAAAAGGTCATCAACCTGCACCTTCAACTCTTGTTGTTCTCTAGGCGCCATCCATCTAAGAGGCATCACAGCAGGTCTGCCTCCCTCAACTAGATCGATACGAAATTCGATCTCCCTATGCGGCGGTAACCCTTTGACTTCGTCAAAGACGTCCTCAAATCCATTCACAACCGGCATCGATGACAGTCCATTCCGTGGAACAACCAGCGAATACATGAAGCCCATGAAGACGCCTTCTTCATGCTTACATCGTATCACAACCTTTCGCCCTTCCACATTCCCAACTGTCACCTCCAGTTTCTCACAATCAACCTTTGCCGCATACTTCCTGTGACGACCGCCCATGACTCCCGCACCAAAACAAGGGAATAATGCGCTGAAAGGTGTGCAAGGCAGCCATGGACGATAGTCAGGGTAAAATAAAATCGCAGAATCTCTATCGTACAACTCACAGCGCATGGATAAAATACAATAGAGAAATATAATGTAGTGAAGCTTCATAGAACAAAACATCATCATATAAGCAACATAGCAGTTTTATACAATCATCCACACAAATCCATACATGAAAGCCTCACTACAAATCACTCAACCAAATACAGCAGCGGATACCCAGTACATATAGTAAGAAAACTAATATGCATAGCCTCCTGCTCGTCTTCATCATCATCAGCGGAGAACTCTAAGCACAGCACCTGCCACCTGCTACCTAGTCTGCCCATCCCAACATGGATGAACAGCCCAAGGTAATAAGAGGAGACATAAAACCTTGAGTCAGACAAAGTCTTAGTGAGCAGTAAATTAACTATCAAACATACCAAAAGAGTATAAGGGATAAAAGGAATAGGAACCAAACCATCCCACTCCACCTCTTTCTACAGTGATAGCCCCCAGACACACACTATGGAGAAGCAAGCATAGCATAGCATATAATTAAAGTAAAGCAATAATCACTCGAGTCAAGGGCGATGTTTTCCAAATACAAACCCCCAAGGCCTAAACCAAGATCAGATAAGCACCCAGAAAATACCGCTCTTGAGACCGAATGATAATACAACCAAACATCCAAACATCCATGACTCTGGCTATCACTGTTATCATTGCCTCGATTTCATCGTTAGTTGAATGAACGGCACATTATTTCATCCGTCAGTCAAGGGCTAATGGTAAACCCCGGTTCTAGACATGACTCCGCACGTCATCGTGACCCGTGCCTAGGATATCAATGCTGCCCAGAGTACTAGCACGTCGTCGTAGCCCGTGCTTGGGATATCAATGCCGCCCAACGTACTCTTGCTTTGAGCATGCTAGAACCTCCAACAACGATGAAGTCTCAGCCTCCTAGTCATCCTCCTCGACGACTATTCCCACACTAGCTCAAGCGCCTCTCAAGCCATCCATTATCCATTCAAAACTCGAACCATATCACCGAGTTATCAACATAACTTTGCACGTCGTCATGACCCGTGCTTGGAACGTCATCGTGACCCGTTCCATCTCAACTTCACACTTTGCTTCATCGCATCATAGCAAAGTCTCATCTTAACATCATGGCTTGCCTCCTCACACATGGCAAAGTCCTATCTCGATCTCATACTTCGCCTCTTCGCATCATGGCAAAGTCCATCATCATCGAATCCAACCATATGAGCTTCCACATCCGCTTCATATGCCATCGGCAGCTTTCAACATTCAAGAGCCTTTCCACTTAGCTTTTGAATCATCTTCAACCATCTTGTTCCAAATCAACTACAAGCTAACTTGGATCAATCAAATCTATCATACATTCAAACATTCAAGCATTCAAACAAGATCTATCAAGCAAAATCATTCATAATGGCAATTTCGTAATTAAATGAGCAAAAGTCTAACACATATGAAATCATGGTTTTTAGTATAGATCTATCAAATCTAAAACATGGGTTTTGTTTCTAATACTTGATAAATAACTTCTATAGATAAACATCTTCAAACATGATGGATCTACATGCAGACTTAAGGAAAATGCGAGAAAACGCTAACTTTAACACATAAACAAGTCACCAATCCAATATACTCCTTTGGATCCGCGTGAGAGATGACTACCACTCACCAAATCACCCAAACACCTCAAAATCTAAACACTTCAGATCTGGACAGCGAAGATCACGGCTTGATCCGGCGAAATCTCACTCAAAACGATGAAATCTAGCTTGAACGGATGAAGATCTTCAACTTGGACACTTGGATCTTCGATCTCGATCTTCGATCTTGGATGGATGCTAACACTTGATTGGAATGGAGAAAAGAAGATGAAGAAATGTTGTAGACAAGTCTTCAAAATGGCAGCACTTCGTCGCTTCAAAAACCGGTGCCAAAAAGTGAGCCGAACGCCTCTATTTATAGGCTGAAACCTCCTTGTCTCGGCCGTCCTAAGTCGCCGCCGACCCAACTCCTGAGTCGCCCCCGACTCATCCCTTGCCGACTCACGACCTAGCACCTACCGACTCAACTACACAACATATACTCCCAGATGTCGACTTACGACTCAACCAAGTGCCAACCTACTTCCTACCGACTCAACCAATGCCGACTTAAATTCTACCGACTCATCACAGCAAGAAGGTCACACGACTTATCCCTGCCGACCTAAGCCTAATCCTTATCCCTCGAGACACGACTCAAAAGCCTAAGTCCCCAACGACTTATCCACTAAGTCGGCCCACCGACCTAACGACACATGGAATAACGCCATGCCGACCCAAACCCCTACCGACTCAGGACCCCACGACCTAAGCCCTAATACTATGAGTCGGCAATTCTTAAACCACCAACCTCCTTAAGTCGGCAACGTTTTAACTCGAGAAACTCTTAAGTCGGTCGCTTCCTTATCTCGGCCAACATTCTAAACCGCAACCCCTCTTTGAGCCGGTCCCCTATGAGTCGTTAACGACTTAAGACCCTATTAACTCGAGCGCGACTCAACACTTGAGTCGGTTCCCTATAAGTCGGCCACTAACTTAGGTCGTTCCAACACTCCAACTCTTAACTCGGCAAACCCCATAAACTGTTGCTTCTATAAGTCGGTCACTCATACACAACCCATTCTATGAGTCGGTTACGACTCAAGCCTTAACCCATTACCTTGTCTCACCTCCTAAGTCGGCTACGACTTACTATAGGTCGGTCACCATCCTAATTCGGCCGCTCGACTCAAGCTATCATGCGACCTAGGCACTAAGTCGGTCACGACTCATGCCCCTATACGACTCAATTCTGAATGACTTAGGCTAGAGACAACACAACAACACTAACGACCTGCAAATTCTACGATTTATCGACACGTAAAATACGGGTCGTTACATTCTCTCCCCCTTAGGAATTTCGCCCCCGAAATTCCAAGCAAACAACAGCAATCAAAGATATTCCGCATGCCTACCATCCATAGCAATCAACAAACCATGCAACCAATTCTAGCCTAGCATGCAGAATTCTAAGACTTAGAATAAGCTACAAATTCATGAGATGTCACGACACTTTAGGGCCATACCTCGAAGAGTCCGGGATGAGCTGCCTTCATCCTCTCTTCCTCCTCCCACGTACAGTCGTTAACATCGTCACTCCATTGTACCTTGAGCAACGTAATCGTCTTCCTCCTAAGCTGTTTCGTATCGGTTTCAACAATACGAAGCGGCTTACGAGGTCTCGTAACTACTGGATCAACCTCTAAGTCTTCACAGCTATCAGCAGAAACCACCGTAGTTGGGTCGTGCACATACTTCCGTAGATAAGATACATGAAAAACATTGTGCACACCCGCCATCTTTTCCGGTAACTCCAATCTATAAGCGAGCTTTCCAATTCGCTCGATAATCGGGAATGGTCCAACAAATCTTGGAGTTAACTTTCCCCTCTTTCCGAATCTTATAACATTCTTCAATGGAGAAATCTTCACAAAAACCATATCGCCCACGTCGAATTCCAAATCCTTTCGACGATTGTCGGCATAACTCTTCTGACGATCTTGGGCTGCCTTCATTCTTTGCCGAATGATCTCTATACAATCCGAAGTCTGTCGAATCATCTCTGGCCCAAGCATCAGCTTTTCTCCAGTTTCCAACCAACATGTCGGAGAGTTACACGGTCTTCCATATAATGCCTCATATGGTGCCATACCAATACTCGACTGATAACTGTTATTATAAGCAAATTCCACCAAATGAAGGTGATCTTCCCATGATCCTCCGAAGTCCAAAACACATGCTCTCAAGAGATCTTCCAAAACTCGGTTGACTCTCTCAGTCTGACCATCTGTTTGAGGGTGATAAGCTGTACTCAAACACAACTCGGTTCTCAAAACTTCCTGGAAGCTCTTCCAAAATCCACTAGTGAACAATGGATCTCGATCGCTCACTATACTCTTCGGAACACCATGGAATCGAACAATCCACTTCACATACAATTCAGCCAACTTCGATGCAGTCCTAGTCGATCGAACAGGAATGAACCTTGCACTCTTAGTCAAACGATCTACTATGACCCAAATCCCTTCATTCCCTGCTCTTGTCCTAGGCAGACCATCGATAAAATCCATCGACACTTGCTCCCACTTCCACGTAGGAACCTCTAATGGCTGAAGCAATCCACTGGGCTTCTTCTGCTCAGCTTTCACCAACTGGCAATTCATACACTTAGAAATAAAATTTCCAATATCCTTCTTCATACCTTCCCAGTAGTAAGCCCTCTTCATATCCCGATACATCTTATTACCACCTGGATGAATTGTCAACTTCGAGTGATGACTTTCCCTCAGAACCTCATCTCTCAACCCATCTATATCGGGAACAACCAATCGTCCTTGTTTTCGAAGCCAACCCTCTCGATCGACCTCGAATCCTTTATCCTTCTCTGGTTCCAATCCAGATTCCAAATCACGGATAATCTTGACAAGCTTATCGTCTCTCTTTTGGCTCTCGCCAATCCTTTCTATAAGAGTAGGCCTTATCGATAAGTTTGCCAACAACTCAGGTTCCAATTCACATCTAGGCCTGAAGTCAAACTCAGCCAAATACTCGAGACTCTTCCATTCCGAAAACATGGCTCCCAATCCTGCATGTCTTCGACTTAACGCATCAGCTACTGCATTACCTTTTCCCGGAGTATAGGCTATACCAAAATCATACGATGCTAAGAACTCTAGCCACCTTTGCTGTCGAAGATTCAAATCCTTTTGGGAGAACAGATACTTCAATGACTTATGATCTGTAAACAACTCGAATCTAACTCCCAATAGATAGTGTCTCCACATCTTCAGGGCAAACACAATCGCCGCTAACTCCAAATCATGAGTCGGATAATTCCTTTCGTGCGGCTTCAGTTGTCAACTAGCATACGCAACAACTTTATCCTTCTGCATTAGCACTGCTCCCAGTCCAGTGCCACATGCATCGGTGTAAACCACCATCTCATCATTCCCACTTGGAATAGTCAAAACAGGAGCACTTGTCAGTCGCTCTTTCAGGATTACGAAAGTTTGCTCACACTCATCATCCCATCTGAACACTTGGTTCTTCTTCGTCAATCCTGTCAACGGTGCAGCTATCTTGGAAAAGTCTTTGATAAACCGACGATAATATCCTGCTAATCCAAGAAAACTTCTCACATCAGATGCATTCTTAGGTCTAACCCAATCCTGGATCGCTGCCACCTTAGCGGGATCAACCGCTATTCCATTTCCAGAGATAACATGACCTAAGAACCTCACTTCACTCTTCCAGAAGTGACACTTTGAAAACTTAGCCTTCAGCTGATGTTTCCGCAAGATTTCCAAAACAATTCTCAAGTGCGTCTTGTGCTCTTCCTCAGTTCTGGAATAAACCAAAATATCATCCACGAACACAAGCACGAACTTATTCAACTGATCTCTGAACACTCTATTCATAAGATCCACAAAATATGCTGGCGCGTTAGTCAATCCAAACGGCATTACCAGCCACTCATAAAAACCGGACGGTGTCCTGAAAGCAGTTTTTGGCACACTATCCCTCGCCACTCTCAACTGGTGAAATCCCGTTGCCAAATCCATCTGAGAAAACACCTTAGCCTCGTGAAGCTGATCAAACAAGTCATCTATTCTCGGCAATGGATACTTGTTCTTCTTAGTCACCTTATTCAGCTCACGATAATCGACACACAACCTCAACGATCCATCCGCTTTGGTTGCAAACACAACAGGCGCACCCCATTTGGACACACTTCTCCGAATGAATCCTTTCCGCAAAAGGTCATCAACTTGCACCTTCAGCTCTTGCTGCTCCCTCGGTGCCATCCGCCTAAGAGGCATCACAACAGGTCTGGCTCCCTCAACTAGATCGATACGAAACTCGATCTCCCTATGCGGCGGCAACCCTTTGACTTCGTCAAAGACATCCTCAAATCCATTCACAATAGGCACCGATGACAGTCCATCCCGTGGAACAACCAGCGAATACATGAAGCTCATGAAGACGTCTTCTTCATGCTTACATCGTATCACAACCTTTCGCCCATCCACATTCCCGACTGTCACCTCCAGCCTCTCACAATCAATCCTAGCCGCATACTTCCTAAGCCAGTCCATACCCAAAATAATTCCGAACCCCGCAAAGTTCAGAACAAAGCAATCACAAACAAACGAGCAATCATGACTCGATACAACTAGACCATGGCATATCATACACAAACATGACGAACCCCCAACTGGATTAGTCACAACCAATGGCCTATCAACAATATCCGGTTTCAAACCCAACCGGCCTACCAAATCATCACAAACAAAAGAATGCGACGCTCCAGTATCAAACAACACTCTAACTGGAACACCACAAATAGAAAGAGTACCTTGAACCACCACACTCTTCCCCTTCTCTTCCGCAGTAGGAACTCTTGAAGACAACGGAACAGCTTCCAAAGCATAAGCTTGGACAACCTGCCTATCTTTCCTCGGCTCCGGACAATTCTTCTTAATATGCCCCAGCTTATCACAGTTGTGGCACTTCACTGCCACCTTCGGATTCTTGCAATCCCTGGGGAAGTGGCCTTTCTGCTGGCAGTTGAAACAAGTCACTTCGCCTTTTAGCTTCTTCTGGCCATTCTTACTTTTCTGCTGTTGCTGCTTCCTCTTCTTATTGCCACTCTGCTGTGGTTTAGATCCTTCCCTGGTTACAGCAACAACAGAACTTTCCCTCGGAAACAAACTCTCATGCCTGAGAGCTTTCTCCACTAGCTTCTCAAATGGATCGTCCAGATGATCCACTAACTGCCTTCCCAGATATGCATCCAGACCAGTCACAAACTTTTCATTCTTCTGGTAGGGAGAGTCAATATATGATCTGGCATACTTAGACAAAGCTTCGAACTCAGAAATATACTCAAGAACAGGCCTCTCTCCTTGCTTGAGCTCCACAAACCTTTTGAACAAAGCAGACTTCTGAACAGTGGAGATGAACTTGGCCTCGAATCTGACTTGGAATTGCTCCCAAGTAATCTCTTCTTCTGGTGTATCTATAGTGATAGAATTCCACCAATCAGCAGCTCTCCCCTGAAGCTGTCTCGATGCAAGCTTTCTCTTGGTTGCATCCTCAATTCCCAAGTCTCCAAAGATCCTTCTACAAGAATCAATCCATCTTTGGACTTCAATAGTAGATTCAGTCCCCAAGAAAGCTTTCCCTCCAAGAGAAGTATAATCCTTGCAAAGCTTGGCAAAATCCACCGGTCTCGGAGCTTGGACTTGAACTCCCACATCCACAGAAGATCCTGAAGCTGGTACCCTCCTCATGATAGAAGTCATCATAGCTTCGAACATAGCTCCATAATCAACAGCTTCCCTAGCAGCTCGACTATCCCTCGCAGCTTGTCTCTCACTTCGACTCATTCTTAATATCTGTAAAAAGAATGATTAGAACACCTTAAGAAACAACTGCATAAGGAGTTCAAATCCATCTAAACTACTATATCATATATAGTAATCATCCATCAAAATACAATTACGTCTCTCTTACGTAGTTACGTCAGCGAGCGTTGGCTAAAATCGATTAACCAAAGCTCTGATACCAAATGTGACGACCGCCCATGACTCCCGCACCAAAACAAGGGAATAATGCGCTGAAAGGTGTGCAAGGCAGCCATGGACGATAGTCAGGGTAAAATAAAATCGCAGAATCTCTATCGTACAACTCACAGCGCATGGATAAAATACAATAGAGAAATATAATGTAGTGAAGCTTCATAGAACAAAACATCATCATATAAGCAACATAGCAGTTTTATACAATCATCCACACAAATCCATACATGAAAGCCTCACTACAAATCACTCAACCAAATACAGCAGCGGATACCCAGTACATATAGTAAGAAAACTAATATGCATAGCCTCCTGCTCGTCTTCGTCATCATCAGCGGAGAACTCTAAGCACAGCACCTGCCACCTGCTACCTAGTCTGCCCATCCCAACATGGATGAACAGCCCAAGGTAATAAGAGGAGACATAAAACCTTGAGTCAGACAAAGTCTTAGTGAGCAGTAAATTAACTATCAAACATACCAAAAGAGTATAAGGGATAAAAGGAATAGGAACCAAACCATCCCACTCCACCTCTTTCTACAGTGATAGCCCCCAGACACACACTAAGGAGAAGCAAGCATAGCATAGCATATAATTAAAGTAAAGCAATAATCACTCGAGTCAAGGGCGATGTTTTCCAAATACAAACCCCCAAGGCCTAAACCAAGATCAGATAAGCACCCAGAAAATACCGCTCTTGAGACCGAATGATAATACAACCAAACATCCAAACATCCATGACTCTGGCTATCACTGTTATCATTGCCTCGATTTCATCGTTAGTTGAATGAACGGCACATTATTTCATCCGTCAGTCAAGGGCTAATGGTAAACCCCGGTTCTAGACATGACTCTGCACGTCATCGTGACCCGTGCCTAGAATATCAATGCTGCCCAGAGTACTAGCACGTCGTCGTAGCCCGTGCTTGGGATATCAATGCCGCCCAACGTACTCTTGCTTTGAGCATGCTAGAACCTCCAACAACGATGAAGTCTCAGCCTCCTAGTCATCCTCCTCGACGACTATTCCCACACTAGCTCAAGCGCCTCTCAAGCCATCCATTATCCATTCAAAACTCGAACCATATCACCGAGTTATCAACATAACTTTGCACGTCGTCATGACCCGTGCTTGGAACGTCATCGTGACCCGTTCCATCTCAACTTCACACTTTGCTTCATCGCATCATAGCAAAGTCTCATCTTAACATCATGGCTTGCCTCCTCACACATGGCAAAGTCCTATCTCGATCTCATACTTCGCCTCTTCGCATCATGGCAAAGTCCATCATCATCGAATCCAACCATATGAGCTTCCACATCCGCTTCATATGCCATCGGCAGCTTTCAACATTCAAGAGCCTTTCCACTTAGCTTTTGAATCATCTTCAACCATCTTGTTCCAAATCAACTACAAGCTAACTTGGATCAATCAAATCTATCATACATTCAAACATTCAAGCATTCAAACAAGATCTATCAAGCAAAATCATTCATAATGGCAATTTCGTAATTAAATGAGCAAAAGTCTAACACATATGAAATCATGGTTTTTAGTATAGATCTATCAAATCTAAAACATGGGTTTTGTTTCTAATACTTGATAAATAACTTCTATAGATAAACATCTTCAAACATGATGGATCTACATGCAGACTTAAGGAAAATGCGAGAAAACGCTAACTTTAACACATAAACAAGTCACCAATCCAATATACTCCTTTGGATCCGCGTGAGAGATAACTACCACTCACCAAATCACCCAAACACCTCAAAATCTAAACACTTCAGATCTGGACAGCGAAGATCACGGCTTGATCCGGCGAAATCTCACTCAAAACGATGAAATCTAGCTTGAACGGATGAAGATCTTCAACTTGGACACTTGGATCTTCGATCTCGATCTTCGATCTTGGATGGATGCTAACACTTGATTGGAATGGAGAAAAGAAGATGAAGAAATGTTGTAGACAAGTCTTCAAAATGGCAGCACTTCGTCGCTTCAAAAACCGGTGCCAAAAAGTGAGCCGAACGCCTCTATTTATAGGCTGAAACCTCCTTGTCTCGGCCGTCCTAAGTCGTCGCCGACCCAACTCCTGAGTCGCCCCCGACTCATCCCTTGCCGACTCACGACCTAGCACCTACCGACTCAACTACACAACATATACTCCCAGATGTCGACTTACGACTCAACCAAGTGCCAACCTACTTCCTACCGACTCAACCAATGCCGACTTAAATTCTACCGACTCATCACAGCAAGAAGGTCACACGACTTATCCCTGCCGACCTAAGCCTAATCCTTATCCCTCGAGACACGACTCAAAAGCCTAAGTCCCCAACGACTTATCCACTAAGTCGGCCCACCGACCTAACGACACATGGAATAACGCCATGCCGACCCAAACCCCTACCGACTCAGGACCCCACGACCTAAGCCCTAATACTATGAGTCGGCAATTCTTAAACCACCAACCTCCTTAAGTCGGCAACGTTTTAACTCGAGAAACTCTTAAGTCGGTCGCTTCCTTATCTCGGCCAACATTCTAAACCGCAACCCCTCTTTGAGCCGGTCCCCTATGAGTCGTTAACGACTTAAGACCCTATTAACTCGAGCGCGACTCAACACTTGAGTCGGTTCCCTATAAGTCGGCCACTAACTTAGGTCGTTCCAACACTCCAACTCTTAACTCGGCAAACCCCATAAACCGTTGCTTCTATAAGTCGGTCACTCATACACAACCCATTCTATGAGTCGGTTACGACTCAAGCCTTAACCCATTACCTTGTCTCACCTCCTAAGTCGGCTACGACTTACTATAGGTCGGTCACCATCCTAACTCGGCCGCTCGACTCAAGCTATCATGCGACCTAGGCACTAAGTCGGTCACGACTCATGCCCCTATACGACTCAATTCTGAATGACTTAGGCTAGAGACAACACAACAACACTAACGACCTGCAAATTCTACGATTTATCGACACGTAAAATACGGGTCGTTACACTTCCTAAGCGAGTCCATTCCCAATATAATTTCGAACCCCGCAAAGTTCAGAACAAAGCAATCACAAACAAAAGAGCTATCATGACTCGATACAACTAGACCACGGCATACCATACACAAACATGATGAACCCCCTACTGGATTAGGCACAACCAATGGTCTGTCAACAATTTCCGGTTCCAAACCCAACCGGCCTACTAGATCATCACAAACAAACGAATGTGATGCCCCAGTATCAAACAACACTCTAACTGGAACACCACATATGGAAAGAGTACCTTGAACCACCACACTCTTCCCTTTCTCTTCCGCAGTAGGAGCTTTCGAAGATGATGGAATAGCCCCTAAAGCATAAGCTTGCACGATCTGCTTATCTTTCCTCGGTTCTGGACAGTCCTTCTTGATATGTCCCAGCTTATCACAGTTGTAACACTTTCCCGGCACCTTGGGATTCCTATAATCTTTGGAGAGATGGCCCTTCTGCTGACAGTTGTAGCAAGTCACTTCGCCCTTCAGCTTCTTCTGGCCATCCTTAACCTTCTGTTGCTGCTGCTTCCTCTTCTTGTTTCCACCCTGCTGTGGCCTAGACCCTTCCTTGGTTATAGCAACAACAGATCCTTCCTTAGGAAACAAACTCTCATGCCTGAGAGCTTTCTCCACAAGCTTCTCAAACGGATCGTCCAAATGATCCACCAACTGTCTCCCAAGATAATAGTCCAAGCCTATCACAAACTTCTCGTTCTTCTGGTAGGGAGATTCAATATACGACCGAGCATACTTGGACAAAGCTTCAAACTCAGAAACATACTCAAGAACTGGTCTCCCACCTTTCTTGAGCTCCACAAACTTCTTAAACAGAACAGATTTCTGAGCCGTAGAGATGAACTTAGCTTCAAATCTAACTTGGAATTGCTCCCAAGTAATCTCTTCCTCTGGAGTATCAATAGTGATAGAACCCCACCAATCGGCAGCTCTTCCCTGAAGCTGTCTCGATGCAAGCTTCCTCTTAGTTGCATCCTCGATTCCCAAGTCACCAAAAATCCTTCTACAAGCATCAATCCATCTCTGAACTTCTATGGTTGATTCTGTTCCCAAGAAAACCTTTCCTCCAAGAGCAGTATAGTCCTTACACAACTTAGCAAAATCCACTAGTCTTGGAGCTTGAACTTGAACTCCAACATCTACTGACGGTTCTGAAGTTGGTATCCTTCTCATGATCGAAGTCATCATAGCTTCGAACATTGCAGCATAGTCAGTAGCTCTCCTAGCAGCACGGCTTTCCCTAGCAGCTTGTCTCTCACTTCGACTCATCCTTAATATCTACAAAAAGGAATGATTTAGAACACCTTGAGAAACAACTACATAAGGAGTTCAAATTCTTCTAAACTACTATATTATATATATAGTAATAATCCATCAAAATACAATTACGTCTCTCATACGTAGTTACATCAGCGAGCGTTGGCTAAAATCGATTAACCAAAGCTCTGACACCAAATGTGACGACCGCCCATGACTCCCGCACTAAAACAAGAGAATGGTGCTCTGAAAGGCGTGCCAGGCAGCCATGGATGATAGTCAGGGTAAGATAAAACAGAAACTCTATCGTACAACTCACAGCGCATGGACAAAAAATACAATAGAGAAATATATGTATATAGTGAAGCTCATAACAGAATATCATCATGTAGACTTCATAAAGGTTTGATACAAGCATCTGAACAATCAATACATCAAGCCTCACTACGTAACACTCAAAACATATACAAGCAGCGGAACATCCAGTACATATAGTAAGAAAACTAATATGCTAGCCTCCAGCTCGTCTTCGTCATCAACTGCGTTGGTAGCCAAGAACAGCACCTGTCACCTGCTACCTAGTCTGCCCATCCCAACATGGATGAACAGCCCAAGGTAATAAGAGTTGAACATAAAACCTTGAGTCAGACAACAGTCTTAGTGAGCAGAAAATTAACTATCAAACATACCAAGAGAGCATAAAGGATAAAAGGAATAGGAACTCAACCATCCCACTCCACCACATTCTACAGTGATAGCCCCCATACCCACTAAGCATAAACAAGCATAGCAAAGCAGACAATTTAAGTAAAGTAATTATCACTCGAGTCAAGGTCGATGTTTTCCAAATACAAACCCCCAAGGCCTAAACCAAGATCAGATAAGCACCTAGAAAACACCGCTCTTGAGACCGAATGATGATACAACCAAACATCCATGACTCTGGCTATCACTATTATCATTGCCTCGATATCACCGTTAGTTGAATGACCGCCTGTCAAGGGCTAATGGTAACCCCGGTTCTAGATAAACTCTGCACGTCATCGTGACCCGTGCCTAGGACTTACCTACTCTGCCCAGAGTACTCGACCACCTGCCTATAGTCTTTTGGGTGTCCCGACCACCTTCCTGTAGTCGTTTGGCGCCCCACGTACTCTTGCTTTGAGTTTACTAGAACCTTCAACAACGATGAGATCCAAGCCTCCTAGTCATCCTCCTCGACGACTATTCTCATACTAGCCTAAGCTACCTCTCGAGCAATCCATTATCAACCAACTCGAACCATCCCTCGAGTTATCAACGTGCTTGGAATGATCCCTGCCTGGATTACGCGAAGACTACATCACATCATACTTCGCTTCATCGTAGCATAGCAAAGTCCCATCTCAACATCATGGTTTGGCTCATCGCATCATGGCAAAGTCCATCATCATCAAATCTATTCATGTGAGCTTCCACATCCGCTTCATATGCCACAAGCAGCTCCCACCATTCAAAAGCCTTTCCACTTAGCTTTTGAATCATCTTCGATCAACTTGTCCAAATCAACTACTAGCTAATTTGAAACAATCAAATCAATCATAGATCAATCATTAATCCAAGCAATCCAACATTCAACAAGATCTAATAAGCAATTACAACAATGATGACAATTTGGTAATTAAAGTGTCCAAATCTAACAAGTATGAATCATAGGCAAATGTCTCTATAACTTGATGAATGAACTTATACAAGTAATCATGTAGCAAAATAGGTGTCAAAACTTCATAGATGATAGATCTACATGCAGACTTTAGGAAAATGCAAGAAATCACTATCTTTAACGCATAAACAAGCCACCAATCCAATATACTCCCTTGGGTCCGTGTGAGAGATAACTACCACTCACCGAATCACCTAAATACCTCAAAATCAACTAACTTCAGATCTGAACAGCGAAGAACAAAGCTTGATCCGGCAAAATCTCGCTTCAATCGATGAAATCTCACTTCAATGGATGAAGATCTTCAACTTTGGCTCTTGGATCTTTGATTTGATCTTCAATCTTGTATGGATAGAATCACTAGATTAGAGTGGAGAAAAGAAGTGAAGAAGTTTTGTAGTCGAGTTCTCAAAATGGCAGCAATTCGTCGCTTCAAAATCCGGTGCCAAAAAGTGAGCCAAACCCTTCTATTTATAGGCTGAAATTCCCCTGAGTCGGCCGCCCCCATGAGTCGCCCACGACCTATCACATGAGTCGTCCACGACTCATCAGACCCTACGGCTTACGACTCATGCTTCATGCGACTCAACGACTCACAGCACATGACTCAACACACACCACTTACGACCTAAGACACTGCCACATCTCCTCCTAAGTCCTGAGTCGTATGGACGACACAACAACTCAACGCCTGACGACCTAACGACTTAAGCCCCTAACGACCCAAGCCTTCGAACGACTTATCACCTGTATGACCTAAAGACTTACACGACTTAGATATACGCAGCCTAACGACATAGGCCCACCTGCGACCTAACACCCAGCCTAAGTTCCAACAACTTACGACTCATACACGCAGACCTAACAACTTAAGTCGTAAACCTTACAACTTAGGTTCAAAACGACTCAAGCAATACTAATGACTTGATGGCAACTATTTTATGAGATGTCGAAACGTAAAATACGGGTCGTTACACCAGTGACAGCTGAAAGCTGTCATAGCTATAGAACTCACAAATACCTTCGTTTTGACTGGTTATGGCTTCCGTAACTCTAAACGAGCCAAGAGTTATGGCCCTCCGAAGAATAGATATCCACAGGGTGCAACATCTACGGTGCAAGGTGCAACATCCGTCCAAAATGACGAAACAGTGCCGTACGACCTTTAGAAATAAGTGCATGGATTTGAAACATTGAAGTACCATGGTGCACCACTCTCCAGCGATGGTAAATCATAGACCAACCACGGGGATCCCGTTTTACAGAAAAAATCCACGTGACGAAAAAACGAAGGGTAAAAAACTTCCTTGACCCGATTGAGGTTCGGATAGGATTTTTTGGGTATGAAACTAACCAGTGACGGCTGAAAGCTATCATAGCTGTAGAACTCACAGATACCTTAGTTTTGACTGGTTATGGCTCCCGTAACTCTAAAA
The DNA here is from genome assembly GCA_030765085.1 of Allium cepa. Lineage (NCBI taxonomy): Eukaryota > Viridiplantae > Streptophyta > Magnoliopsida > Asparagales > Amaryllidaceae > Allium > Allium cepa. The sequence continues at coordinate 24,596,884 of CM060943.1, read as the reverse complement.
GAGCCAAGAGTTATGGCCCTCCGAAGAATCGATATCCATAGGGTGCAACATCTACGGTGCAAGGTGCAACATCCGTCCAAAATGACGAAACAGTGCCGTACGACCTTTAGAAATGAGTGCATGGATTTGAAACATTGCAGTACCATGGTGCACCACTCTCAAGTGATGGTAAATCATAGACCAGCCACGGGGATCCCGTTTTACAGAAAAAATCCACGTGACGAAAAAACGAAGGGTAAAAAACTTCCTTGACCCGATTGAGGTTCGGATAGGATTTTTTGGGTATGAAACTAACCAGTGACGGCTGAAAGATGTCATAGCAGTAGAACTCATAGATACCTTCTTTTTGACTGGTTATGGCTCTCGTAACACTAAACGAGCCAAGAGTTATGGCCCTCCGAAGAATCGATATCCACAGGGTGCAACATCTACGGTGCAAGGTGCAACATCCGTCCAAAATGACGAAACAGTGCCGTACGACCTTTAGAAATGGGTGCATGGATTTGAAACGGTGCAGTACCATGGTGCACCACTCTCCAGCGATGGTAAATCATTGACCAGCTACGGGGATCCCGTTTTACAGAAAAAATCCACGTGACGAAAAAACGAAGGTTAAAAAACTTCCATGGCCCGATTGAGGTTCGGATAGGATTTTTTGGGTATGAAACTAACCAGTGACGGCTGAAAGCTGTCATAGCTGTAGAACTCACAGATACCTTCGTTTTGACTTTTTATGGCTCCCGTACCTCTAAACGAACCAAGAGTTATGGCCCTCCGAACAATCGATATCCATAAGGTGCAACATCTACGGTGCAAGGTGCAACATCCGTCCAAAATGACGAAACAGTGTCGTACGACCTTTTGAAATGGTTGCATGGATTTGAAACGGTGCAGTACCATGGTGCACCACTCTCCAGCGATGGTAAATCATAGACCAGCCACGGAATCCCGTTTTACAGAAAAAATCCACGTGACGAAAAAACGAAGGGTAAAAATCTTCCTTGACCCGATTGAGGTTCGGATAGGATTTTTTGGGTATGAAACTAACCAGTGACGGCTGAAAGCTTTCATAGCTGTAGAACTCACAGATACCTTCGTTTTGACTAGTTCTGGCTCCCGTAACTCTAAACGAGCCAAGAGTTATGGCCCTCCGAAGAATCGATATCCACAGGGTGCAACATCTACAGTGCAAGGTGCAACATCCGTCCAAAATGACGAAACAGTGCCGTACGACCTTTAAAAATGAGTGCATGGATTTCAAACATTGCAGTACCATGGTGCACCACTCTCCAGCGATGGTAAATCATAGACCAGCCACGGGGATCCCGTTTTACAGAAAAATTCCACGTGACGAAAAAACGAAGGGTAAAAAACTTCCTCGACCCGATTGAGGTTCGCATAGGATTTTTTGGGTATGAAACTAACCAGTGATGGAAGAAAGCCGTCATAGCTGTAGAAATTACAGATTCCTTCGTTTTGACTGGTTATGACTCCCGTTGTGACGACCGCCCATGACTCCCGCACCATAACAAGGGAATAGTGCGCTGTAAGGTGTGCCAGGTAGCCATGGACGATAGTCAATGGTAAAATAAAATCGAAGAATCTCTATCGTAACTCACAGCGCATGGATAAAATACAATAGAGAAATATAATATAGTGAAGTCTCATAACAGAAAACCATCATATAAGCATCACAGCAGTTTTATACAATCATCTCAACAAAGTCATACATCAAGACCTCACTACAAAACACTCATCAAATACAGCAGCGGATACCCAGTACATATAAGAAAATAATATGCATAGCCTCCTGCTCGTCTTCGTCATCATCAGTGGAAAACTCTAAGCACAGCACCTGCCACCTGCTACCTAGTCTGCCCATCCCAAACATGGATGAACAGCCCAAGGTAATAAGAGGAGACATAAAACCTTGAGTCAGACAAAGTCTTAGTGAGCAGTAAATTAACAATCAAACATACCAAAAGAGCATAAGGGATAAAAGGAATAGGAACCAAACCATCCCACTCCACCTCTTTCTACAGTGATAGCCCCCAGACACACACTAAGGAGAAGTAAGCATAACATAGCAGATAAGTAAGGTAAAGCAATAATCACTCGAGTCAAGGACGATGTTTTCCAAATACAAACCCCCAAGGCCTAAACCAAGATCAGATAAGCACCCAGAAAACACCGCTCTTGAAGCCGAATGATGATACAGCCAAACATCCAAACATCCATGACTCTGGCTATCACTGTTATCATTGCCTTGATTTCACCGTTAGTTGAATGACCGCCTGTCAAGGGCTAATGGTAACCCCGGTTTAGCCATAACTCCGCACGTCATCGTGACCCGTGCCTAAGCCGAACGCATCAGCCCAGAGTACTAGCACGTCATCATGACCCGTGCCTGGAACGTCATCGTGACCCGTTCCAACGTACCCTTGCTTTGAGTATGCTAGAACCTTCAACAACGATGAGATCTTAGCCTCCTAGTCATCCTCCTCGACGACTACTTCCATACTAGCTCAAGCGCCTCTCAAGCTAACCATTATCCACCCCAACCCGGACCGCATCACCGAGTTATAACTTTGCACGTCATCATGACCCGTGCTTGGAACGTCTTCGTGACCCGTCCCATCACAACATATGTCTTGCCTCATCACATCATAGCAAAGTCTCTTAACTTGGAACGTCATCATGACCCGTCCCATCTCAACATAAGCCTTGCCTCATCATATCATAGCAAAGTCCCAATTCACTCATGCTTTGCCTTCTCGCATCATGGCAAGATCCCACATCCTCGAATCCACCCATATGAGCTTCCACACCCGCTTCATATGCTATCGGCAGCTTTCACCATTCAAGAGCCTTTCCACTTAGCTTTTGAATCATCTTCAACCATCTTGTTCCAAATCAACTACAAGCTAACTTGGAGCAGTCAAATCTATCATACATTCAAACATTCAAGCATTCAAACAAGATCTAATAAGCAATATCAACTATAATGGCAATTTCGTAATTAAATGAGCAAAAGTCCAACATATGTGAAATCATGGATTTTAACATAGATTTATCAAATCTAAAACATGGGTTTTGTCTCTCATACTTATTAAATAACTTTCATAAGTAAACATCTTCAAAAATGATGGATCTACATGTAGACTTAAGGAAAATGCGAGAAAACGCTAACTTTAACACATAAACATATCACCAATCCACTACACTCCTTTGGGTCCGTGTGAGAGATAACTACCACTCACCAAATCACCCAAACACCTCAAAAACACAACACTTCAGATCTGGACAGCAAGGACTTGAACTTGATCCGGAGAAATCTCACTTGAAACGGTGAAATCTAGCCTCTTCGGATGAAAATCTTCAACTTTGGCTCTTGATCTTTGATCTTGATCTTCAATCTTCAATGGATGTTAGTACTTGATAGAAGTAGAGAAAGAAGTGAAGAAAATACTGTAGTCGAGTTTCCAAAATGGCAGCACTTCGTCGCTTCAAAAACCGGTGCCAAAAAGTGAGCCAAACCCCTCTATTTATAGGCTGGAATCCCCCTTAACTCGGCCAACTTCTTAACCCGGAGCTCGCTATTAGGTCGTCCCCGACCTATCACTTGCCGATCTAACGTTCTCGCCGACTTAACCTCGCCGACTCACGACCTAAGCGACATAACAAACTACCCACCTAAAGGCACGGCCGACCCAAGACTCATGCGACCTAACCATAACACGGGCCACACAACCTAACTTAGGTCACTGCCGACCCAACCCTTAGCCGACTCAACATAAGTCGGTCACGGCTTAACCAAGGCCCCCTATCTCCACATTGGGTGCCGACTTAAGTCCTTACACATATGACCGACCTAACGTCCTAACACCAATGCCGACTTAACTAATAAACACAACCTACCGACCTAACTCCACACAAGCTGACACTAGGTCGTTCTAACCCTATGAGTCGTTAACTCTTAGGTCGGCTGTCCACCTTAACTCGATCAATTCCTTAAGCCGGTAACCACTAGGTCGGACCAACCCAACAAGCCGCTAACCCCTAAGTCGGCTACTACTTAAGTCGGCAACATCTATGAGTCGCTCACTCCACTAACTCATCCATGCTTCTTAGGTCGGTGAATCTCTTAGCTCGGACAACCTATGAGTCGGCCATATCTTAAGCCAGCCACTACCTTAAGTCGGTCAATCACCATAGGTCGGTCACTACCTTAACCTGTTAACTCCTATAGCTAGGCCACTTCCTTATGTCGGTCATACGAGCTAATCCTTAACCCGGCAACACTTAACTCGGTCACGAGTTAACTCCATAACTCGTTTCAACCTATGCCGTTCTAACTCCTTGACTCGCCTACGGCTTAACCCCTTAAGTCATCTACGACTTATCTATGAGTCGGTCACGACTCATCACTTCACTCGGGTTAACTTCTGAACGACTCAAGCTAGAGACAACACAAACAACACTAACGACCTGCAAATTCTACGATTTATCGACACGTAAAATACGGGTCGTTACATTCTCTCCCCCTTAGGAATTTCGCCCCCGAAATTCCAAGCAATCAACAGCAATCACAATTATTCCGCATGCCTACCATCCATAGCAATCAACAAACCATGCATTCAATTCTATCCTAGCATGCAGAATTCTAAGACTTAGAACAAGCTACAAATTCATGAGATGTCACGACACTTTAGGGCCATACCTCGAAGAGTCCGGGATGAGCTGCCTTCATCCTCTCTTCCTCCTCCCACGTACAGTCGTTAACATCGTCACTCCATTGTACCTTGAGCAACGTAATCGTCTTCCTCCTAAGCTGTTTCGTATCGGTTTCAACAATACGAAGCGGCTTACGAGGTCTCGAAACAACTGGATCAACCTCCAACTCTTCACAGCTATCAGCAGAAACCACCGTAGTTGGGTCATGCACGTACTTCCGTAGATAAGATACATGAAAAACATTGTGCACGCCCGCCATCTTTTCCGGTAACTCCAATCTATAAGCGAGCTTTCCAATTCGCTCGATAATCGGAAATGGTCCAACAAATCTCGGAGTCAACTTTCCTTTGTTCCCGAATCTAAAAACATTCTTCAATGGAGAAATCTTCACAAAAACCATATCACCTACGTCGAATTCCAAATCCTTTCGACGATTATCTGCATAACTTTTCTGACGATCCTGGGCTGCCTTCATTCTTTGCCGAATGATCTCTATACAATCCGAAGTCTGTCGAATCATCTCTGGCCCAAGCATCAGCTTTTCTCCAGCTTCCAACTAACATGTCGGAGAGTTACACGGTCTTCCATATAATGCCTCATATGGTGCCATACCAATACTCGACTGATAACTGTTATTATAAGCAAACTCCACCAAATGAAGGTGATCTTCCCATGATCCTCCGAAGTCCAAAACACATGCTCTAAGGAGATCTTCCAACACTCGGTTGACTCTCTCAGTCTGACCATCTGTTTGAGGGTGATAAGCTGTACTCAAACACAACTTGGTTCCCAAAACTTCCTGGAAGCTCTTCCAAAATCCACTAGTGAACAACGGATCTCGATCGCTTACTATACTCTTCGGAACACCATGGAATCGAACAATCCACTTCACATACAGCTCAGCCAACTTCGATGCAGTCCTAGTCGATCGAACAGGAATAAACCTTGCACTCTTGGTCAAACGATCTACTATGACCCAAATCCCTTCATTCCCTGCTCTTGTTCTAGGTAGACCATCGATAAAATCCATCGACACTTGCTCCCACTTCCATGTAGGAACCTCTAATGGCTGAAGCAGTCCACTGGGCTTTTTCTGCTCAGCTTTCACCAACTGGCAGTTCATACACTTGGAAATAAAATTTCCAACATCCTTCTTCATACCTTCCCAGTAGTAAGCTCTCTTCATATCCCGATACATCTTATTTCCTCCTGGATGAATTGTCAACTTCGAGTGATGACTTTCCCTCAGAACTTCATCTCTCAATCCATCTACATCGGGAACAACCAATCGTCCTTGCTTTCGAAGCCAACCCTCTCGATCGACCTCGAATCCCTTATCCTTCTCTGGTTCCAATCCAGATTCCGAATCACGGATAATCTTGACAAGCTTATCGTCTTTCTTTTGGCTCTCGCCAATTCTTTCCACAAGAGTAGGCCTTATTGATAAGTTTGCCAACATCTCAGGTTCCAACTCGCATCTAGGCCTGAAATCAAACTCAGCCAAATACTCGAGACTCTTCCACTCCGAAAACACGGCTCCCAAACCTGCATGTCTTCGACTTAACGCATCAGCCACTGCGTTTCCTTTTCCCGGAGTATAGGCTATACCGAAATCATAAGATGCTAGAAACTCTAACCACCGTTGCTGTCGAAGATTCAAATCCTTTTGGTAGAACATATACTTCAACGACTTATGATCTGTAAACAACTCGAATCTAACTCCCAATAGGTAGTGTCTCCACATCTTCAAAGCAAACACTATTGCCGCTAACTCCAAATCATGAGTTGGATAGTTCCTTTCATGCGGTTTCAGTTGTCGACTAGCATACGCAACAACCTTATCCTTTTGCATTAGCACTGCTCCCAGTCCAGTGCCACATGCATCAGTGTAAACCACCATCTCATCATTCCCACTTGGAATAGTCAATACAGGAGCACTCGTCAATCGCTCTTTCAGGATTACGAAGGCTTGCTCACACTTGTCATCCCATCTGAACACTTGGTTCTTCTTCGTTAATCCTGTCAATGGTGCAGCTATCTTGGAAAAGTCCTTGATAAACCGACGATAATATCCTGCTAATCCAAGAAAACTTCTCACATCAGATGCATTCTTAGGTCTAACCCAATCCTGGATCGCTGCTACCTTAGCGGGATCAACCGCTATTCCACTCCCAGAGATAACATGGCCTAAGAACCTCACTTCACTCTTCCAGAAGTGACACTTCGAAAACTTAGCCTTCAGCTGATGTTTCCGCAAGATTTCCAAAACAATTCTCAAGTGCGTCTTGTGCTCTTCCTCAGTTCTGGAATAAACCAAAATATCATCCACGAACACAAGCACGAACTTATTCAACTGATCTCTGAACACTCTATTCATAAGATCCACAAAATATGCTGGTGCGTTAGTCAATCCAAACGGCATTACCAGCCACTCATAAAACCCGGATGGTGTCCTGAATGCAGTCTTCGGCACACTATCCTTCGCCACTCTCAACTGGTGAAATCCCGTTGCCAAATCCATCTGAGAAAACACCTTAGCCTCGTGAAGCTGATCAAACAAGTCATCTATTCTCGGCAATGGATACTTGTTCTTCTTAGTCACCTTATTCAGCTCACGATAATCCACACACAACCTCAACGATCCATCCGCTTTGGTTGCGAACACAACGGGCGCACCCCATTCGGACACACTTCTCCGAATGAATCCTTTCCGCAAAAGGTCATCAACTTGCACCTTCAGCTCTTGCTGCTCCCTCGGTGCCATCCGCCTAAGAGGCATCACAACAGGTCTGGCTCCCTCAACTAGATCGATACGAAACTCGATCTCCCTATGCGGCGGCAACCCTTTGACCTCGTCAAAGACATCCTCAAATCCATTCACAATAGGCACCAATGACAGTCCATCCCGTGGAACAACCAGCGAATACATGAAGCTCATGAAGACGCCTTCCTCATGCTTACATCGTATCACAACCTTTCGCCCTTCCACATTCCCGACTGTCACCTCCAGCCTCTCACAATCAATCCTAGCCGCATACTTCCTAAGCCAGTCCATACCCAAAATAATTCCGAACCCCGCAAAGTTCAGAACAAAGCAATCACAAACAAACGAGCAATCATGACTCGAAACAACTAGACCACGGCATATCATACACAAGCATGACGAACCCCCAACTGGATTAGTCACAACCAATGGCCTATCAACAATGTCCGGTTTCAAACCTAACCGGCCTACCAAGTCATCACAAACAAAAGAATGTGACGCTCCAGTATCAAACAACACTCTAACTGGAACACCACAAATAGAAAGAGTACCTTGAACCACCACACTCTTCCCCTTCTCTTCAACAGTAGGGACTCTTGAAGACGACGGCACAGCTTCCAAAGCATAGGCTTGCACAACCTGCCTATCTTTCCTCGGTTCTGGACAGTCCTTCTTAATGTGTCCCAACTTATCACAGTTGTGACACTTCAACTGCACCTTCGGATTCTTGCAATCCCGAGAGAGATGACCCTTCTGACGGCAGTTATAACAAGTCACCTCGCCCTTTGGCTTCTTCTGGCCGTCCTTACCCTTCTGTTGCTGCTGCTTCCTCTTCTTGTTGCCATTTTGCTGTGGTTTAGATCCTTCCCTGGTTACAGCAACAACAGAACTTTCCCTAGGGAACAAACTCTCATGCCTCAAAGCTTTCTCCACAAGCTTCTCAAATGGATCGTCCAGATGATCCACTAACTGCCTTCCAAGATAAGCATCCAGACCAGTCACAAACTTTTCATTCTTCTGGTAGGGAGAATCAATATATGATCTGGCATACTTAGACAAAGCTTCGAACTCAGAAATGTACTCAAGAACAGGCCTCCCACCTTGCTTGAGCTCCACAAATCTCTTGAACAAAACAGACTTCTGAGCAGTAGAGATGAACTTGGCTTCAAATCTAACTTGGAACTGCTCCCAAGTAATATCCTCTTCTGGTGTATCTATGGTGATAGAATTCCACCAATCCGCAGCTCTCCCTTGAAGCTGCCTCGATGCAAGCTTTCTCTTGGTTGCATCCTCAATCCCTAGATCACCAAAAATCCTTCGGCAAGCATCAATCCATCTCTGTACCTCAATAGTCGACTCCGTCCCTAAGAAAGCTTTTCCTCCAAGAGAAGTATAATCCTTGCAAAGCTTAGCAAAATCTACTGGCCTCGGAGCTTGGACTTGAACTCCCACATCCACAGATGATCCTGAAGCTGGTACCCTCCTCATGATAGAAGTCATCATAGCTTCAAACATAGCTCCATAATCAACAGCTTCCCTAGCAGCTCGACTATCTCTTGCAGCTTGTCTCTCGCTTCTACTCATTCTTATTATCTGTAAAGAAGAATGATTAGAACACCTTAAGAAACAACTGCATAAGGAGTTCAAATCCATCTAAGCTACTATATTACATATAGTAGTCATCCATCAAAATACAATTACGTCTCTCATACGTAATTACGTCAGCGAGCGTTGGCTAAAATCGATTAACCAAAGCTTTGATACCAAATGTGACGACCGCCCATGACTCCCGCACCATAACAAGGGAATAGTGCGCTGTAAGGTGTGCCAGGTAGCCATGGACGATAGTCAATGGTAAAATAAAATCGAAGAATCTCTATCGTAACTCACAGCGCATGGATAAAATACAATAGAGAAATATAATATAGTGAAGTCTCATAACAGAAAACCATCATATAAGCATCACAGCAGTTTTATACAATCATCTCAACAAAGTCATACATCAAGACCTCACTACAAAACACTCATCAAATACAGCAGCGGATACCCAGTACATATAAGAAAATAATATGCATAGCCTCCTGCTCGTCTTCGTCATCATCAGCGGAAAACTCTAAGCACAACACCTGCCACCTGCTACCTAGTCTGCCCATCCCAAACATGGATGAACAGCCCAAGGTAATAAGAGGAGACATAAAACCTTGAGTCAGACAAAGTCTTAGTGAGCAGTAAATTAACAATCAAACATACCAAAAGAGCATAAGGGATAAAAGGAATAGGAACCAAACCATCCCACTCCACCTCTTTCTACAGTGATAGCCCCCAGACACACACTAAGGAGAAGTAAGCATAACATAGCAGATAAGTAAGGTAAAGCAATAATCACTCGAGTCAAGGACGATGTTTTCCAAATACAAACCCCCAAGGCCTAAACCAAGATCAGATAAGCACCCAGAAAACACCGCTCTTGAAGCCGAATGATGATACAGCCAAACATCCAAACATCCATGACTCTGGCTATCACTGTTATCATTGCCTTGATTTCACCGTTAGTTGAATGACCGCCTGTCAAGGGCTAATGGTAACCCCGGTTTAGCCATAACTCCGCACGTCATCGTGACCCGTGCCTAAGCCGAACGCATCAGCCCAGAGTACTAGCACGTCATCATGACCCGTGCCTGGAACGTCATCGTGACCCGTTCCAACGTACCCTTGCTTTGAGTATGCTAGAACCTTCAACAACGATGAGATCTTAGCCTCCTAGTCATCCTCCTCGACGACTACTTCCATACTAGCTCAAGCGCCTCTCAAGCTAACCATTATCCACCCCAACCCGGACCGCATCACCGAGTTATAACTTTGCACGTCATCATGACCCGTGCTTGGAACGTCTTCGTGACCCGTCCCATCACAACATATGTCTTGCCTCATCACATCATAGCAAAGTCTCTTAACTTGGAACGTCATCATGACCCGTCCCATCTCAACATAAGCCTTGCCTCATCATATCATAGCAAAGTCCCAATTCACTCATGCTTTGCCTTCTCGCATCATGGCAAGATCCCACATCCTCGAATCCACCCATATGAGCTTCCACACCCGCTTCATATGCTATCGGCAGCTTTCACCATTCAAGAGCCTTTCCACTTAGCTTTTGAATCATCTTCAACCATCTTGTTCCAAATCAACTACAAGCTAACTTGGAGCAGTCAAATCTATCATACATTCAAACATTCAAGCATTCAAACAAGATCTAATAAGCAATATCAACTATAATGGCAATTTCGTAATTAAATGAGCAAAAGTCCAACATATGTGAAATCATGGATTTTAACATAGATCTATCAAATCTAAAACATGGGTTTTGTCTCTAATACTTATTAAATAACTTTCATAAGTAAACATCTTCAAAAATGATGGATCTACATGCAGACTTAAGGAAAATGCGAGAAAACGCTAACTTTAACACATAAACATATCACCAATCCACTACACTCCTTTGGGTCCGTGTGAGAGATAACTACCACTCACCAAATCACCCAAACACCTCAAAAACACAACACTTCAGATCTGGACAGCAAGGACTTGAACTTGATCCGGAGAAATCTCACTTGAAACGGTGAAATCTAGCCTCTTCGGATGAAAATCTTCAACTTTGGCTCTTGATCTTTGATCTTGATCTTCAATCTTCAATGGATGTTAGTACTTGATAGAAGTAGAGAAAGAAGTGAAGAAAATACTGTAGTCGAGTTTCCAAAATGGCAGCACTTCGTCGCTTCAAAAACCGGTGCCAAAAAGTGAGCCAAACCCCTCTATTTATAGGCTGGAATCCCCCTTAACTCGGCCAACTTCTTAACCCGGAGCTCGCTATTAGGTCGTCCCCGACCTATCACTTGCCGATCTAACGTTCTCGCCGACTTAACCTCGCCGACTCACGACCTAAGCGACATAACAAACTACCCACCTAAAGGCACGGCCGACCCAAGACTCATGCGACCTAACCATAACACGGGCCACACAACCTAACTTAGGTCACTGCCGACCCAACCCTTAGCAGACTCAACATAAGTCGGTCACGGCTTAACCAAGGCCCCCTATCTCCACATTGGGTGCCGACTTAAGTCCTTACACATATGACCGACCTAACGTCCTAACACCAATGCCGACTTAACTAATAAACACAACCTACCGACCTAACTCCACACAAGCTGACACTAGGTCGTTCTAACCCTATGAGTCGTTAACTCTTAGGTCGGCTGTCCACCTTAACTCGATCAATTCCTTAAGCCGGTAACCACTAGGTCGGACCAACCCAACAAGCCGCTAACCCCTAAGTCGGCTACTACTTAAGTCGGCAACATCTATGAGTCGCTCACTCCACTAACTCATCCATGCTTCTTAGGTCGGTGAATCTCTTAGCTCGGACAACCTATGAGTCGGCCATATCTTAAGCCAGCCACTACCTTAAGTCGGTCAATCACCATAGGTCGGTCACTACCTTAACCTGTTAACTCCTATAGCTAGGCCACTTCCTTATGTCGGTCATACGAGCTAATCCTTAACCCGGCAACACTTAACTCGGTCACGAGTTAACTCCATAACTCGTTTCAACCTATGCCGTTCTAACTCCTTGACTCGCCTACGGCTTAACCCCTTAAGTCATCTACGACTTATCTATGAGTCGGTCACGACTCATCACTTCACTCGGGTTAACTTCTGAACGACTCAAGCTAAAGACAACACAAACAACACTAACGACCTGCAAATTCTACGATTTATCGACACGTAAAATACGGGTCGTTACACCCGTAACTCTAAACGAGCCAAGAGGTATGGCCCTCGGAAGAATCAATTTCCACAGGGTGCAACATCTGCGGTGCGAGGTGCAACATCCGTCCAAAATGACGAAACAGTGTCGTACGACCTTTAGAAATGAGTGCATGGATTTGAAACAATGCAGTACCATGGTACACCACTCTCCAGCGATGATAAATCATTGACCAGCCATGGGGATCCCGTTTTTACAGAAAAAATCCACGTGACGAAAAAACGAAGGGTAAAAAACTTCCATGACCCGATTGAGGTTCGGATAGGATTTTTGGGTATGAAACTAACCAGTGACGGCTGAAAGCTATCATAGCTGTAGAACACATAGATACCTTCGTTTGACTGGTAATGGCTCCCGTAACTCTAAACGAGCCAAGAGTTATGGCCCTCCGAATAATCGATATCCACAGGGTGCAACATCTACGGTGCAAGGTGCAACATCAGTCCAAAATGACGAAACAGTGTCGTACGACCTTTAGAAATGAGTGCATGGATTTGAAACATTGCAGTACCATGGTGCACCACTCTCCAGCGATGGTAAATCATAGACCAGCCACGGGGATCCTGTTTTACAGAAAAAATCCACGTGACGAAAAAACGAAGGGTAAAAAACTTCCATGACCCGATTGAGGTTCGGATAGGATTTTTTGGGTATGAAACTAACCAGTGACGGCTGAAAGATGTCATAGCTGTAGAACTCACAGATACCTTCGTTTTGACTGGTTATGGCTCCCGTAACTCTAAACGATCCAAGATTATGGCCCTCGGAAGAATCGATTTCCACAGGGTGCAACATCTGCGGTGCAAGGTGCAACATCCGTCCAAAATGACGAAACAGTGTCGTACGACCTTTAGAAATGGGTGCATGGATTTGAAACGATGGAGTACCATGGTGCACCACTCTCCAGCAATGGTAAATCATAGACCAGCCACGGGGATCCCGTTTTACAGAAAAAATCCACGTGACGAAAAAACGAAGGGTAAAAAACTTCCTTGACCCGATTGAGGTTCGGATAGGAATTTTTGGGTATGAAACTAACCAGTGACGGCTGAAAGCTGCCATTGCTGTAGAACTCAAAGATACCTTCCTTTTGACTAGTTGTGGCTCCCGTAACTCTAACGAGCCAAGAGTTATGGCCCTCCGAAGAATCGATATCCACAGGGTGCAACATCTACGGTGCAAGGTGCAACATCCTATCTAAAATGACGAAACATTGCCGTACGACCTTTAGAAATGAGTGCATGGATTTGAAACATTGCAGTACCATGGTGCACCACTCTCCAGCGATGGTAAATCATAGACCAGCCACGAGGATCCCGTTTTACAGAAAAAATCCACGTGACGAAAAAACGAAGGGTAAAAAACTTCCTTGACCCAATTGAGGTTCGGATAGGATTTTTTGGGTATGAAACTAACCAGTGACGGCTGAAAGCTGTCATAGCTGTAGAACTCACAGATACCTTCGTTTTGACTAGTTATGGCTCCCGTAACTCTAACGAGCCAAGAGTTATGGCCCTCCAAAGAATCGATATCCACAGGGTGCAACATCTACGGTGCAAGGTGCAACATCCTGTCTAAAATGACGAAACAGTGCCATACGACCTTTAGAAATGAGTGCATGGATTCAAAATGGTGCAGTACCAGTGTTCACTACTCTCCAGCGATGGTAAATCATTGACCAGCCACGGGGATCCCCTTTTTACAGAAAAAATCGACGTGACGAAAAAACGAAGGGTAAAAAACTTCCATGACCCGATTGAGGTTCGGATAGGATTTTTTGGGTATGAAACTAAGCAGTGACGGCTGAAAGCCGTCATAGCTGTAGAAATCACAGATACCTTCGTTTTGACTGGTTATGGCTCCCGTAACTCTAAACGAGCCAAGAGTTATGGCCCTCGGAAGAATCGATTTCCACATGGTGCAACATCTGCGGTGCAAGGTGCAACATCCATCCAAAATGACGAAACAGTGTCGTACGACCTTTAGAAATGGGTGCATGGATTTGAAACGATGCAGTACCGTGGTGCACCACTCTCCAGCGATGGTAAATCATAGACCAGCCACGGGGATCCCGTTTTACAGAAAAAATCCACGTGACGAAAAAACGAAGGGTAAAAAACTTCCTTGACCCGATTGAGGTTCGGATAGGAATTTTTGGGTATGAAACTAACCAGTGACGGCTGAAAGCTGCCATAGCTGTAGAACTCAAAGATACCTTCGTTTTGACTGGTTATGGCTCCCGTAACTCTAACGAGCCAAGAGTTATGGCCCTCCGAAGAATCGATATCCACAGGGTACAACATCTACGGTGCAAGGTGCAACATCCTGTCTAAAATGACGAAACAGTGCCGTACGACCTTTAGAAATGAGTGCATGGATTTGAAACATTGCAGTACCATGGTCCACCACTCTCCAGCGATGGTAAATCATAGACCAGCCACGAGGATCCCGTTTTACAGAAAAATCCACGTGACGAAAAAACGAAGGGTAAAAAACTTCCTTGACCCGATTAAGGTTCGGATAGGTTTTTTTGGGTATGAAACTAACCAGTGACGGCTGAAAGCTTTCATAGCTGCAGAACTCACAGATACCTTCGTTTTGACTAGTTTTGGATCACGTAACTCTAAACGAGCCAAGAGTTATGGCCCTCCGAAGAATCGATATCCACAGGGTGCAACATCTACGGTGCAAGGTGCAACATCCTGTCTAAAATGACGAAACAGTGCCGTACGACCTTTAGAAATGAGTGCACCACTCTCCAGCGATGGTAAATCATAGACCAGCCACGAGGATCCCGTTTTTACAGAAAAAATCCACGTGACGAAAAAACGAAGGGTAAAAAACTTCCATGACCCGATTGAGGTTCGGATAGGATTTTTTGGGTATGAAACTAAGCAGTGACGGCCGAAAGCCGTCATAGCTGTTGAAATCACAGATACCTTCGTTTTGACTGGTTATGGCTCCCGTAACTCTAAACGAGCCAAGAGTTATGGCCCTCGGAAGAATCGATTTCCACATGGTGCAACATCTGCGGTGCAAGGTGCAACATCCATCCAAAATGAAGAAACAGTGTCGTACGACCTTTAGAAATGGGTTCATGGATTTGAAACGATGCAGTACCGTGGTGCACCACTCTCCAGCAATGGTAAATCATAGACCAGCCACGGGGATCCCGTTTTAAAGAAAAAATCCACGTGACGAAAAAACGAAGGGTAAAAAACTTCCTTGACCCGATTGAGGTTCGGATAGGAATTTTTGGGTATGAAACTAACCAGTGACGGCTGAAAGCTGCCATAGCTGTAGAACTCATAGATACCTTCGTTTTTACTGGTTATGGCTCCCGTAACTCTAAACCAGCCAAGAGTTTTGGCCCTTCGAAGAATCGATATCCACAGGGTGCAACATCTACGGTGCAAGGTGCAGCATCCGTCCAAAATGACGAAACAGTGCCGTACGACCTTTAGAAATGAGTGCATGGATTTGAAACATTGCAGTACCATGGTGCACCACTCTCCAGCGATGGTAAATCATAGACCAGCCACGGGGATCCCGTTTTACAGAAAAAATCCAAGTGACGAAAAAACGAATGGTAAAAAACTTCCTTGACCCGATTGAGGTTCGGATAGGATTTTTTGGGTATGAAACTAACCAGTGACGAAAGAAAGCTGTCATAGCTGTAGAACTCACAGATACCTTCGTTTTGACTAGTTATGGCTCCCGTAACTCTAAACGAGGCAAGAGTTATGGCCCTCCGAATAATCGATATCCATAGGGTGCAACATCTACTGTGCAAGGTGCAACATCCATCCAAAATGACGAAACCGTGTCGTACGACCTTTAGAAATGGGTGCATGGATTTGAAACGGTGCAGTACCAAGGTGCACCACTCACCAGTGATGGTAAATCATTGATCAGCCACGGGGATCCCGTTTTTACAGAAAAAATCCACGTGACGAAAAAACGAAGGGTAAAAAACTTCCATGACCCGATTGAGGTTCGGATAGGATTTTTTGGGTATGAAACTAACCAGTGACGGCTGAAAGCTATCATAGCTGTAGAACACACAGATACCTTCGTTTGACTGGTAATGGCTCCCGTAACTCTAAACGAGCCAAGAGTTATGGCCCTACGAATAATCGATATCCATAGGGTGCAACATCTACGGTGCAAGGTGCAACATCCGTCCAAAATGACGAAACAGTGCCGTACGACCTTTAGAAATGAGTGCATGGATTTGAAACATTGCAGTACCATGGTGCACCACTCTCCAGCGATGGTAAATCATAGACCAGCCACGGGGATCCCGTTTTACAGAAAAAATCCACGTGACGAAAACACAAAGGGTAAAAAACTTCCATGACCCAATTGAGGTTCGGATAGGATTTTTTGGGTATGAAACTAACCAGTGACGGCTGAAAGCTGTCATACCTGTAGAACTCACAGATACCTTCGTTTTGACAGGTTATGGCTCCCGTAAATCTAAACGAGCCAAGATTATGGCCCTCGGAAGAATCGATTTCCACAGGGTGCAACATCTGCGGTGCAAGGTGCAACATCCATCCAAAATGACGAAACAGTGTCGTACGACCTTTAGAAATGGGTGCATGGATTTGAAACGATGGAGTACCATGGTGCACCACTCTCCAGCGATGGTAAATCATAGACCAGCCACGGGGATCCCGTTTTACAGAAAAAATCCACGTGACGAAAAAACGAAGGGTAAAAAACTTCCTTGACCCAATTGAGGTTCGGATAGGAATTTTTGGATATGAAACTAACCAGTGACGGCTGAAAGCTGCCATAGCTGTAGAACTCAAAGATACCTTCGTTTTGACTGGTTATGGCTCCCGTAACTCTAACGAACCAAGAGTTATGGCCCTCCGAAGAATCGATATCCACAGGGTGCAACATCTACGGTGCAAGGTGAAACATCCTGTCTAAAATGACGAAACAGTGTCGTACGACCTTTAGAAATGAGTGCATGGATTTGAAACATTGCAGTACCATGGTGCACCACTCTCCAGCGATGGTAAATCATAGACCAGCCACGAGGATCCCGTTTTACAGAAAAAATCCACGTGACGAAAAAACGAAGGGTAAAAAACTTCCTTGACCCGATTGAGGTTCAGATAGGATTTTTTGGGTATGAAACTAACTAGTGAAGGCTGAAAGCTGTCATAGCTGTAGAACTCACAGATACCTTCATTTTGACTATTTATGGCTCCCGTAACTCTAACGAGCCAAGAGTTATGGCCCTCCGAAGAATCGATATCCACAGGGTGCAACATCTACGGTGCAAGGTGCAACATCCTGTCTAAAATGACGAAACAGTGCCATACGACCTTTAGAAATGAGTGCATGGATTTGAAACGGTGTAGTACCAGTGTTCACCACTCTCCAGCGATGGTAAATCATTGACCAGCCACGGGGATCCCGTTTTTACAGAAAAAATCCACGTGACGAAAAAACGAAGGGTAAAAAACTTCCATGACCCGATTGAGGCTCGGATAGGATTTTTTAGGTATGAAACTAAGGAGTGAGGCTGAAAGCCGTCATAGCTGTAGAAATCACAAATACCTTCGTTTTGACTGGTTATGGCTCCCGTAACTCTAAACGAGCCAAGAGTTATGGCCCTCGGAAGAATCGATTTCCACATGGTGCAACATCTGCGGTGCAAGGTGCAACATCCATCCAAAATGACGAAACAGTGTCGTACGACCTTTAGAAATGGGTGCATGAAGTTGAAACGATGCAGTACCGTGGTGCACCACTCACCAGCGATGGTAAATCATAGACCAGCCACGGGGATCCCGTTTTACAGAAAAAATCCACGTGACGAAAAAACGAAGGGTAAAAAACTTCCTTGACCCGATTGAGGTTCGGATAGGAATTTTTGGGTATGAAACTAACCATTGACGGCTGAAAGCTGCAATAGCTGTAGAACACAAAGATACCTTCGTTTTGACAAGTTATGGCTTCCGTAAATCTAACGAGCCAAGAGTTATGGCCCTCCGAAGAATCGATATCCACAGGGTGCAACATCTACGGTGCGAGGTGCAACATCCTGTCTAAAATGACGAAACAGTGCCGTACGACCTTTAGAAATGAGTGCATGGATTTGAAACATTGCAGTACCATGGTGCACCACTCTCCAGCGATGGTAAATCATAAACCAGCCACGATGATCCCGTTTTACAGAAAAAATCCACGTGACGAAAAAACGAAGGGTAAAAAACTTCCTTGACCCATTGAGGTTCGGATAGGATTTTTTGGGTATGTAACTAACCAGTGACAGAAGAAAGCTGTCATAGCTGTAGAACCCACAGATACCTTCGTTTTGACTTGTTATGGCTCCCGTAACACTAAACGAGCCAAGAGTTATGGCCCTCCGGTTAATCGATATCCACAGGGTGCAACATCTACGGTGCAAGGTGCAACATCCGTCCAAAATGACGAAACCGGGCCGTACGACCTTTAGAAATGGGTGCATGGATTTGAAACGGTGCAGTATCATGGTGCACCACTCTCCAGTGATGGTAAATCATAGACCAGCCACGGGGATCCCGTTTTACAGGAAAAATCCACGTGACGAAAAAACAAAGGGTAAAAAACTTCCATGACCCGATTGAGGTTCGGATAGGATTTTTTGGGTATGAAACTAACCAGTGACGGCTGAAAGCAGTCATTGTTGTAGAACTCACAGATACCTTCGTTTTGACTGTTTATGGCTCTCGTAACTCTAAACGAGCCAAGAGTTATGGCCCTCCGAAGAATCGATATCCACAGGGTGCAACATCTACGGTGCAAGGTGCAACATCCGTCCAATATAACGAAACAGTGCCGTATGACCTTTGGAAATGAGTGCATGGATTTGAAACATTGCAGCACCATGGTGCACCACTATCTAGCGATGGTAAATCATAGACCATTGGGTATGAAACTAACCAGTGACAGCTTAAAGTTGCCATAGCTGTAGAACTCACAGATACCTTCGTTTTGACTGGTTATGGCTCCCGTAACTCTAAACGAGCCAAGAGTTATGGCCCTCCGAAGAATCGATACCCACAGGGTGCAACATCTACGGTGCAAGGTGCAACATCCTGTCTAAAATGATGAAACAGTACCGTACGATCTTTAGAAATTGGTGCATGGATTTGAAACGGTGCAGTACCATGGTGCACCACTCTCTAGCGATGGTAAATCATTGACCAGCCACGGGGATCCCATTTTTACAGAAAAAATCCACGTGACGAAAAAACGAAGGGTAAAAAACTTCCATGACCCGATTGAGGTTCGGATAGGATTTTTTGGGTATGAAATTAAGCAGTGACGGCTGAAAGCCGTCATAGCTGTAGAAATCACAGATACCTTCGTTTTGACTGGTTATGGCTCCCGTAAATCTAAACGAGCCAAGAGTTATGGCCCTCGGAAGAATCGATTTCCACATGGTGCAACATCTGCGGTGCAAGGTGCAACATCCATCCAAAATGACGAAACAGTGTCGTACGACCTTCAGAAATGGGTGCATGGATTTGAAACGAAGCAGTACCGTGGTGCACCACTCTCTAGAGATGGTAAATCATAGACCAGCCACGGGGATCCCGTTTTACAGAAAAAATCCACGTGACGAAAAAACGAAGGGTAAAAAACTTCCTTGACCCGACTGAGGTTCGGATAGGAATTTTTGGGTATGAAACTAACCAGTGACGGCTGAAAGCTGCCATAGCTGTAGAACTCACAGATACCTTCGTTTTGACTGGTTATGGCTCCCGTATCTCTAAACGAGCCAAGAGTTATGGCCCTCCGAAGAATTGATATCCACAGGGTGCAACATCTACGGTGCAAGGTGCAACATCCGTCCAAAATGACGAAACGGTGACGTACGACCTTTAGAAATGAGTGCATGGATTTGAAACATTGCAGTACCATGGTGCACCACTCTCTAGCGATGGTAAATCATAGACCAGCCACGGGGATCCCGTTTTACAGAAAAAATCCAAGTGACGAAAAAACGAATGGTAAAAAACTTCCTTGACCCGATTGAGGTTCGGATAGGATTTTTTGGGTATGAAACTAACCAGTGACGGAAGAAAGCTGTCATAGCTGTAGAACTCACAGATACCTTCGTTTTGACTGGTTATGGCTCCCGTAACTCTAAACGAGCCAAGAGTTATGGCCCTCCGAATAATCGATATCCATAGGGTGCAACATCTACTGTGCAAGGTGCAACATCCGTCCGAAATGACGAAACCGTGCCGTACGACCTTTAGAAATGGGTGCATGGATTTGGAACGGTGCAGTACCAAGGTGCACCACTCTCCAGCGATGGTAAATCATTGACCAGCCACGGGGATCCCATTTTTACAGAAAAAATCCACGTGACGAAAAAACGAAGGGTAAAAAACTTCCATGACCCGATTGAGGTTCGGATAGGATTTTTTGGGTATAAAACTAAGCAGTGACGGCTGAAAGCCGTCATAGCTGTAGAAAACACAGATACCTTAGTTTTGACTGGTTATGGCTCCCGTAACTCTAAACGAGCCAAGAGTTATGGCCCTCGGAAGAATCGATTTCCACATGGTGCAACATCTGCGGTGCAAGGTGCAACATCCATCCAAAATGACGAAACAGTGTCGTACGACCTTTAGAAATGGGTGCATGGATTTGAAACGTTGCAGTACCGTGGTGCACCACTCTCCAGCGATGGTAAATCATAGACCAGCTACGGGGATCCCGTTTTACAGAAAAAATCCACGTGACGAAAAAACGAAGGGTAAAAAACTTCCTTGACCCGATTGAGGTTCGGATAGGAATTTTTGGGTATGAAACTAACCAGTGACGGCTGAAAGCTGCCATAGCTGTAGAACTCACAGATACCTTCGTTTTGACTGGTTATGGCTCCCGTAACTCTAAACGAGCCAAGAGTTATGGCCCTTCGAAGAATCGATATCCACAGGGTGCAACATCTACGGTGCAAGGTGCAACATCCGTCCAAAATGACGAAACAGTGCCGTACGACCTTTAGAAATGAGTGCATGGATTTGAAACATTGCAGTACCATGGTGCACCACTCTCCAGCGATGTTAAATCATAGACCAGCCACGGGGATCCCGTTTTACAGAAAAAATCCACGTGACGAAAAAACGAAGGGTAAAAAACTTCCATGACCCGATTGAGGTTCGGATAGGATTTTTGGGTATGAAAATAATCAGTGACGGTTGAAAGCTGTCATAGCTGTAGAACTCACAGATACCTTCGTTTTGACTGGTTATGGCTCCCGTAAGTCTAAACGAGCCAAGAGTTATGGCCCTCCGAAGAATCGATATCCACAGGGTGCAACATCTACGGTGCAAGTTGCAACATCCGTCCAAAATGACGAAACAGTGCCGTACGACCTTTAGAAATGAGTGCATGGATTTGAAACATTGCAGTACCATGGTGCACCACTCTCCAGTGATGGTAAATCATAGACCAGCCACGGGGATAACGTTTTACAGAAAAATCCACGTGACGAAAAAACGAAGGGTAAAAAACTTTCTTGACCCGATTGAGGTTCGGATAGGATTTTTTGGGTATGAAACTAACCAGTGACGGAAGAAAGATGTCATAGCTGTAGAACTCACAGATTCCTTCGTTTTGACTGGTTATGGCTCCCGTAACTCTAAACGAGCCAAGAGTTATGGCCCTCCGAATAATCGATATCCACAGGGTGCAACATCTACGGTGCAAGGTGCAACATCTGTCCAAAATGATGAAACCGTGCCGTACGACCTTTAGAAATGGGTCCACGGATTTGAAACGGTGCAGTACCATGGTGAACCACTCTCCAGCGATGGTAAATCATTGACCAGCCACGGGGATCCCGTTTTTATAGAAAAAATCCACGTGACGAAAAAACGAGGGGTAAAAAACTTTCATGACCCGATTGACGTTCGGATAGGATTTTTTGGGTATGAAACTAACCAGTGACGGCTGAAAGCCATCATAGCTATAGAAATCACAGATACCTTCGTTTTGACTGGTTATGGCTCTTGTAACTCTAAACGAGCCAAGAGTTATGGCCCTCGGAAGAATCGATTTCCATAGGGTGCAACATCTGCGGTGCAAGGTGCAACATCCGTCCAAAATGACGAAACAGTGTCGTACGACCTTTAGAAATGGGTGCATGGATTTGAAACGATGCAGTACCATGGTGCACCACTCTCCAGCGATGGTAAATCATAGACCAGCCACGGGGATCCCGTTTTACAGAAAAAAATCCACGTGACTAAAAAACGAAGGGTAAAAAACTTCCTTGACCCGATTGAGGTTCGGATAGGAATTTTTTGGCATGAAACTAACCAGTGACGGCTGAAAGCTGCCATAGCTGTAGAACTCACAGATACCTTCGTTTTGACTAGTTATGGCTCCCGTAACTCTAAACGAGCCAAGAGTTATGGCCCTTCGAAGAATCGATATCCACAGGGTGCAACATCTACGGTGCAAGGTGCAACATCCGTCCAAAATGACGAAACAGTGCCGTACGACCTTTAGAAATGAGTGCATGGATTTGAAACATTGCAGTACCATGGTGCACCACTCTCCAGCGATGTTAAATCATAGACCAGCCACGGGGATCCCGTTTTACAGAAAAAATCCACGTGGCGAAAAAACGAAGGGTAAAAAACTTCCATGACCCGATTGAGGTTCGGATAGGATTTTTGGGTATGAAAATAATCAGTGACGGTTGAAAGCTGTCATAGCTGTAGAACTCACAGATACCTTCGTTTTGACTGGTTATGGCTCCCGTAAGTCTAAACGAGCCAAGAGTTATGGCCCTCCGAAGAATCGATATCCACAGGGTGCAACATCTACGGTGCAAGGTGCAACATCCGTCCAAAATGACGAAACAGTGCCGTACGACCTTTAGAAATGAGTGCATGGATTTGAAACATTGCAGTAACATGGTGCACCACTCTCCAGCGATGGTAAATCATAGACCAGCCACGGGGATATCGTTTTACAGAAAAATCCACGTGACGAAAAAACGAAGGGTAAAAAACTTTCTTGACCCGATTGAGGTTCGGATAGGATTTTTTGGGTATGAAACTAACCAGTGACGGAAGAAAGATGTCATAGCTGTAGAAATCACAGATTCCTTCGTTTTGACTGGTTATGGCTCCCGTAACTCTAAACGAGCCAAGAGTTATGGCCCTCCGAATAATCGATATCCACAGGGTGCAACATCTACGGTGCAAGGTGCAACATCCGTCCAAAATGACGAAACCGTGCCGTACGACCTTTAGAAATGGGTGCATGGATTTGAAACGGTGCAGTACCATGGTGAACCACTCTCCAGCGATGGTAAATCATTGACCAGCCACGGGGATCCCGTTTTTACAGAAAAAATCCACGTGACGAAAAAACGAAGGGTAAAAAACTTCCTTGACCCGATTGAGGTTCGGATAGGAATTTTTGGGTACGAAACTAACCAGTGACGGCTGAAAGCTGCCATAGCTGTAGAACTCACAGGTACCTTCGTTTTGATTGGTTATGGCTCCCGTAACTCTAAACGAGCCAAGAGTTATGGCCCTCCGAAGAATCGTTATCCACAGCGTGCAACATCTATGGTGCAAGGTGCAACATCCGTCCAAAATGACGAAGCATTACCGTACGACCTTTAGAAATGAGTGCATGGATTTGAAACAATGCAGTACCATGGTGCACCACTCTCCAGCAATTTTATATCATAGACCAGCCACGGGGATCCCGTATTACAGAAAAAATCCACGTGACGAAAAAACAAGGGTAAAAAACTTCCTTGACCCGATTGAGGTTCGGATAGGATTTTTTGGGTATGAAACTAACCAGTGACGGCTAAAAGCCGTCATAGCTGTAGAACTCACAGATACCTTCATTTTCACTGGTTATGGCTCCCGTAACTCTAAACGAGCCAAGAGTTATGGCCCTTGGAAGAATCGATTTCCACAGGGTGCAACATCTGCGGTGCAAGGTGCAACATCCGTCCAAAATGATGAAACAGTGTCGTACGACCTTTAGAAATAAGTGCATGGATTTGAAACATTGCAGTACCGTGGTACACCACTCTCCAACGATGGTAAATCATTGACCAGCCATGGAGATCCCGTTTTTACAGAAAAAATCCACGTGACGAAAAAACGAAGGGTAAAAAACTTCCATGACCCGATTGAGGTTCGGATAGGATTTTTTGGGTATGAAACTAACCAGTGACGGCTGAAAGCCGTCATAGCTGTAGAAATCACACATACCTTCATTTTCACTGGTTATGGCTCCCGTAACTCTAAACGAGCCATGAGTTATGGCCCTCCGAATAATCGATATCCACAGGGTGCAACATCTACGGTGCAAGGTGCAACATCCGTCCAAAATGACGAAACCGTGCCGTACGACCTTTAGAAATGGGTGCACGGATTTGAAACGGTGCAGTACCATGGTGAACCACTCTCCAGCGATGGTAAATCATTGACCAGCCTCGGGGATCCCGTTTTTACAGAAAAAATCCACGTGACGAAAAAACGAAGGGTAAAAAACTTTCATGACCCGATTGACGTTCGTATAGGATTTTTTGGGTATGAAACTAACCAGTGATGGCTAAAAGCCATCATAGCTGTAGAAATCACAGATACCTTCGTTTTGACTGGTTATGGCTCCCGTAACTCTAAACGAGCCAAGAGTTATGGCCCTCGGAAGAATCGATTTCCACAAGGTGCAACATCTGCGGTGCAAGGTGCAACATCCGTCCAAAATGACGAAACAGTGTCGTACGACCTTTAGAAATGGGTGCATGGATTTGAAACGATGCAGTACCATGGTGCACCACTCTCCAGCGATGGTAAATCATAGACCAGCCACGGGGATCCCGTTTTACAGAAAAAATCCACGTGACTAAAAAACGAAGGGTAAAAAACTTCCTTGACCCGATTGAGGTTCGGATAGGAATTTTTAGGTATGAAACTAACCAGTGACGGCTGAAAGCCGTCATAGCTGTAGAAATCACACATACCTTCGTTTTGACTGGTTATGACTCCCGTAACTCTAAACGAGCCAAGAGTTATGGCCCTCGGAAGAATCGATTTCCACAGGGTGCAACATCTGCGGTGCAAGGTGCAACATCCGTCCAAAATGACGAAACAGTGTCGTACGACCTTTAGAAATGGGTGCATGGATTTGAAACGATGCAGTACCATGGTGCACCACTCTCCAGCGATGGAAAATCATAGACCAGCCACGGGGATCCCGTTTTACAGAAAAAATCCAAGTGACGAAAAAACGAAGGGTAAAAAACTTCCTTGACCCGATTGAGGTTCGGATAGGAATTTTTGGGTATGAAACTAACCAGTGACGGCTGAAAGCTGCCATAGCTGTAGAACTCACAGATACCTTCGTTTTGACTGGTTATGGCTCCCGTAACTCTAAACGAGCCAAGAGTTATGGCCCTCCGAAGAATCGATATCCACAGCGCGCAACATCTACGGTGCAAGGTGCAACATCCGTCCAAAATGACGACACAGTGCCGCACGACCTTTAGAAATGAGTGCATGGATTTGAAACATTACAGTACCATGGTGCACCACTCTCCAGCGATTTTATATCATAGAGCAGCCACGGGGATCCCGTTTTACAGAAAAAATCCACGTGACGAAAAAACGAAGGGTAAAAAACTTCCTTGACCCGATTGAGGTTCGGATAGGATTTTTTGGGTATGAAACTAACCAGTGACGGTTAAAAGCCATCATAGCTGTAGAACTCACAGATACCTTCATTTTGACTGGTTATGGCTCCCATAACTCTAAACGAGCCAAGAGTTATGGCCCTCGGAAGAATCGATTTCCACAGGGTGCAACATCTGCGGTGCAAGGTGCAACATCCGTCCAAAATGATGAAACAGTGTCGTACGACCTTTAGAAATGAGTGCATGGATTTGAAACATTGCAGTACCATGGTACACCACTCTCCAACGATGGTAAATCATTGACCAGCCATGAGGAGACCGTTTTTACAGAAAAAATCCACGTGACGAAAAAGCGAAGGGTAAAAAACTTCCATGACCCGATTGAGGTTCGGATAGGATTTTTTGGGTATGAAACTAATCAGTGACGGCTGAAAGCTGTCATAGCTGTAGAACACATAGATACCTTCGTTTGACTGGTAATGGCTCCAGTAACTCTAAACGAGCCAAGAGTTATGGCTCTCCGAATAATCGATATCCACAGGGTGCAACATCTATGGTGCAAGGTGCAACATCCGTCCAAAATGACGAAACCGTGCCGTATGACCTTTAGAAATAGGTGCATGGATTTGAAACGGTGCAGTACCATGGTGAACCACTCTCCAGTGATGGTAAATCATTGACCAGCAACGGGGATCCCGTTTTTACAGAAAAAATCCACGTGACGAAAAAACGAAGGGTAAAAAACTTTCATGACCCGATTGACGTTCGGATAGGATTTTTTGGGTATGAAACTAACCAGTGATGGCTGAAAGCCATCATAGCTGTAGAAATCACAGATACCTTCGTTTTGACTGGTTATGGCTCCCGTAACTCTAAACGAGCCAAGAGTTATGGCCCTCGGAAGAATCGATTTCCACAGGGTGCAACATCTGCGGTGCAAGGTGCAACATCCGTCCAAAATGACGAAACAGTGTCGTACGACCTTTAGAAATGGGTGCATGGATTTGAAACGATGCAGTACCATGGTGCACCACTCTCCAGCGATGGTAAATCATAGACCAGCCACGGGGATCCCGTTTTACAGGAAAAATCCACGTGACTAAAAAACGAAGGGTAAAAAACTTCCTTGACCCGATTGAGGTTCGGATAGGAATTTTTGGGTATGAAACTAACCAGTGACGGCTGAAAGACGTCATAGCTATAGAAATCACGCATACCTTCGTTTTGACTAGTTATGACTCCCGTAACTCTAAACGAGCCAAGAGTTATGGCCCTCGGAAGAATCGATTTCCATAGGGTGCAACATCTGCGGTGCAAGGTGCAACATCCGTCCAAAATGACGAAACAGTGTCGTACGACCTTTAGAAATGGGTGCATGGATTTGAAACGATGCAGTACCGTGGTGCACCACTCTCCAGCGATGGTAAATCATAGACCAGCCACGGGGATCCCGTTTTACAGAAAAAATCCACGTGACGAAAAAACGAAGGGTTAAAAACTTCCTTGACCCGATGGAGGTTCGGGTAGGAATTTTTGGGTATGAAACTAACCAGTGACGGCTGAAAGCTGCCATAGCTGTAGAACTCACAGATACCTTCGTTTTGACTGGTTATGGCTCCCGTAACTCTAAACGAGCCAAGAGTTATGGCCCTCCGAAGAATCGATATCCACAGCGTGCAACATCTACGGTGCAAGGTGCAACATCCGTCCAAAATGACGAAACAGTGCCGTACGACCTTTAGAAATGAGTGCATGGATTTGAAACATTTCAGTACCATGGTGCACCACTCTCCAGCGATTTTATATCATAGACCAGCCACGGGGATCCCGTTTTACAGAAAAAATCCACGTGACGAAAAAACGAAGGGTAAAAAACTTCCTTGACCCGATTGAGGTTCGGATAGGATATTTTGGGTATGAAACTAACCAGTGACGGCTAAAAGCCGTCATAGCTGTAGAACTCATAGATACCTTCATTTTGACTGGTTATGGCTCCCGTAACTCTAAACGAGCCAAGAGTTATGGCCCTCGGAAGAATCGATTTCCACAGGGTGCAACATCTGCGGTGCAAGGTGCAACATCCGTCCAAAATGATGAAACAGTGTCGTACGACCTTTAGAAATGAGTGCATGGATTTGAAACATTGCAGTGCCATGGTACACCACTCTCCAACGATGGTAAATCATTGACCAGCCATGAGGAGCCCGTTTTTACAGAAAAAATACACGTGACGAAAAAGAAAAGGGTAAAAAACTTCCATGACCCGATTGAGGTTCGAATAGGATTTTTTGGGTACGAAACTAACCAGTGACGGCTGAAAGCTGTCATAGCTGTAGAACACATAGATACCTTCGTTTGACTGGTAATAGCTCCCGTAACTCTAAACGAGCCAAGAGTTATGGCCCTCCGAATAATCGATATCCACAGGGTGCAACATCTAGACTGGTTATGGCTCCCGTAACTCTAAACGAGCCAAGAGTTATGGCCCTCGGAAGAATCGATTTCCACAGGGTGCAACATCTGCGGTGCAAGGTGCAACATCCGTCCAAAATGACGAAACAGTGCATGGATTTGAAACATTGCAGTACCATGGTGCACCACTCTCCAGCGATGGTAAATCATAGACCAGCCATGGGGATGCCGTTTTGCAGAAAAAATCCACGTGACGAAAAAACGAAGGGTAAAAAACTTCCTTGACCCGATTGAGGTTCGGATAGGATTTTTTGGGTATGTAACTAACCAGTGACAGAAGAAAGCTGTCATAGCTGTAGAACTCACAGATACCTTCGTTTTGACTGGTTATGGCTCCCGTAACTCTAAACGAGCCAAGAGTTATGGCCCTCCGAATAATCGATATCCATAGGGTGCAACATCTACGGTGCAAGGTGCAACATCCGTCCAAAATGACGAAACAGTGTCGTACGACCTTTAGAAATGGGTGCATGTATTTGAAACGGTGCAGTACCATGGTGTACCACTCTCCAGCGATGGTAAATCATAGACCAACCACGGGGATCCCGTTTTACAGAAAAAATCCACGTGACGAAAAAATGAAGGGTAAAAAACTTCCATGACACGATTGAGGTTCGGATAGGATTTTTTGGGTATGAAACTAACCAGTGACGGCTGAAAGCAGTCATAGCTGTAGAACTCACAGATACCTTCGTTTTGACTATTTATGGCTCCCGTAACTCTAAACGAGCCAAGAGTTATGGCCCTCCGAAGAATCGATATCCACAGGGTGCAACATCTACGGTGGAAGGTGCAACATCCGTCCAAAATGACGAAACAGTGCCGTACGACCTTTAGAAATGAGTGCATGGATTTGAAACATTGCAGTACCAGGTGCACCACTCTCTAGCGATGGTAAATCATAGACCAGCCACGGGGAACCCGTTTTACAGAAAAAATCCACGTGACGAAAAAACGAAGGGTAAAAAACATCCATGACCCGATTGAGGTTCGGATAGGATTTTTGGGTATGAAACTAACCAGTGACGGCTGAAAGCTGTCATAGCTATAGAACTCACAGATACCTTCGTTTTGACTGGTTTTGGCTCCCGTAACTCCAAACGAGCCAAGAGTTATGGACCTCCGAAGAATGGATATCCACAGGGTGCAACATCTACGGTGCAAGGTGCAACATCCGTCCAAAATGACGAAACAGTGCCGTACGACCTTTAGAAATGAGTGCATGGATTTGAAACATTGCAGTACCATGGTGTACCACTCTCCAGCGATGGTAAATCATAGACCATCCACGGGGATCCCGTTTTACAGAAAAAATCCACGTGACGAAAAAACGAAAGGTAAAAAACTTCCTTGACCCGATTGAGGTTAGGATAGGAATTTTTGGGTATGAAACTAACCAGTGACGGCTGAAAGCGACCATAGCTGTAGAACTCACAGATACCTTCTTTTTGACTAGTTATGGCTCCCGTAACTCTAAACGAGCCAAGAGTTATGGCCCTTCGAAGAATCGATATCCACAGTGTGCAACATCTACGGTGCAAGGTGCAACATCCGTCCAAAATGATGAAACAGTGTCGTACGACCTTTAGAAATGAGTGCATGGATTTAAAACATTGCAGTACCATGGTGCACCACTCTCCAGCGATGGTAAATCATAGACCAGCCACGGCGATCCCGTTTTACAGAAAAAATCCACGTGTCGAAAAACGAATGGTAAAAAACTTCCTTGACCCGATTGAGGTTCGGATAGGATTTTTTGGGTATGAAACTAACCAGTGATGGATGAAAGCTGTCATAGCTTTAGAACTCACAGATACCTTCGTTTTTACTGGTTATGGCTCCCGTAACTCTAAACGAGCCAAGAGTTATGACCCTCCGAATAATCGATATCCACAGGGTGTAACATCTACGTTGCAAGGTGCAACATCCGTCCAAAATGACGAAACCGTGCCGTACGACCTTTAGAAATGGGTGCATGGATTTGAAACGGTGTAGTACCATGGTGCACCACTCTCCAGCGATGGTAAATCATTGACCAGCCACGAGGATCCCGTTTTTACAGAAAAAATCCACGTGACGAAAAAACGAAGGGTAAAAAACTTCCATGACTCGATTGAGGTTCGGATAGGATTTTTTGGGTATGAAACTAACCAGTGACGGCTGAAAGCGGTCATGGCTGTAGAACTCACAGATACCTTCGTTTTGACTGGTTATGGCTCCCGTAACACTAAACGAGCCAAGAGTTATGGCCCTCGGAAGAATCGATTTCCACAGGGTGCAACATCTGCGGTGCAAGGTGCAACATCCGTCCAAAGTGACGAAACCGTGCCGTACGACCTTTAGAAATGGTTGCACGGATTTGAAACGGTGCAGTACCATGGTGGACCACTCTCCAGCGAAGGTAAATCATAGACCAGCCACGGGATCCCGTTTTACAGAAAAAATCCACGTGACGAAAAAACGAAGGGTAAAAAACTTTTTTGACCCGATTGAGGTTCGGATAGGATTTTTTGGGTATGAAACTAACTAGTGACGGCTGAAAGCCATCGTAGCTTTAGAAATCACAGATACCTTCGTTTTGACTGGTTATGGCTCCCGTAACTCTAAACGAGCCAAGAGTTATGGCCCTCCGAAGAATCGATATCCACAGGGTGCAACATCTGCGGTACAAGGTGCAACATCCGTCCAAAATGACGAAACCGTGTCGTACGACCTTTAGAAATGGTTGCACGGATTTGAAACGGTGCAGTACCATGGTGCACCACTCTCCAGCGAAGGTAAATCATAGACCAGCCATGGGGATCCCGTTTTTACAGAAAAAATCCACGTGACGAAAAAACGAAGGGTAAAATACATCCATGACCCGATTGAGGTTCGGATAGGATTTTTTGGGTATGAAACTAACCAGTGACGGCTGAAAGCCGTCATAGCTGTAGAACTCACAGATACCTTCGTTTTGACTGGTTATGGCTCCCGTAACTCTAAACGAGCCAAGAGTTATGGCCCTCCGAAGAATCGACATCCACAGGGTGCAACATCTATGGTGCAAGGTGCAACATCCGTCCAAAATGACGAAACAGTGTCGTACGACCTTTAGAAATGGGTGCATGGATTTGAAACGATGCAGTACCATGGTGCACCACTCTCCAGCGATGGTAAATCATAGACCAGCCACGGGGATCCCGTTTTACAGAAAAAATCCACGTGACGAAAAAACGAAGGGTAAAAAACTTCCTTGACCCGATTGAGGTTCGGATAAGAATTTTTGGGTATGAAACTAAACAGTGACGGCTGAAAGCTGCCATAGCTGTAGAACTCACAGATACCTTCGTTTTGACTGGTTATGGCTCCCGTAACTCTAAACGAGCCAATAGTTATGGCCCTCCGAAGAATCGATATCCACAGTGTGCAACATCTACGGTGCAAGGTGCAACATCCGTCCAAAATGACGAAACAATGCCGTACGACCTTTAGAAATGAGAGCATGGATTCGAAACATTGCAGTACCATGGTGCACAACTCTCCAGCGATGGTAAATCATAGACCAGCCACGGGGATCCCGTTTTACAGAAAAAATCCACGTGACGAAAAAACGAAGGGAAAAAAACTTCCTTGACCCGATTGAGGTTCGGATAGGAATTTTTGGGTATGAAACTAAACAGTGACGGCAGAAAGCTGCCATAGCTGTAGAACTCACAGATACCTTCGTTTTGACTGGTTACGGCTCCCGTAACTCTAAACGAGCCAAGAGTTATGGCCCTCCGAAGAATCGATATCCAAAGTGTGCAACATCTACGGTGCAAGGTGCAACATCCGTCCAAAATGACGAAACAGTGCCGTACGACCTTTAGAAATGGGTGCATGGATTTGAAATGGTACAGTACCATGGTGCACCACTCTCCAACGATGGTAAATCATAGACCAGCCACGGGGATCCCGTTGTACGGAAAAAATCCACGTGAAGAAAAAACGAAGGGTAAAAAACTTCCTTGACCCGATTGAGGTTCGGATAGGAATTTTTGGGTATGAGACTAACCAGTGACGGCTGAAAGCTGCCATAGCTATTGAACTCACAGATACCTTCGTTTGACTGATTATGGCTCCCCTAACTCTAAACGAGCCAAGAGTTATGGCCCTCTGAAGAATCGATATCCACAGGGTGCAACATCTACGGTGCAAGGTGCAACATCCGTCCAAAATGACGAAACAGTGCCGTACGTCCTTTAGAAATGAGTGCGTGGATTTGAAACATTGCAGCACAATGGGGTACCACTCTCCAGCGATGGTAAATCGTAGACCAGCCACGGGGATCCCGTTTTACAGAAAAAATCCACGTGACGAAAAAATGAAGGGTAAAAAAATTCCTTGACCCGATTGAGGTCCGGATAGGATTTTTTGGGTATGAAGCTAACCAGTGACGGCTGAAAGCTGTCATAGCTGTAGAACTCACAGATACCTTCGTTTTGACTGGTTATGGCTCCCGTAACTCTAAACGAGCCAAGAGTTATGGCCCTCCGAAGAATCGATATCCACAGGGTGCAACATCTACGGTGCAAGGTGCAACATCCGTCCAAAATGACGAAACCGTGCCGTACGACCTTTAGAAATGGGTGCATGGACTTGAAACTGTGCAGTACCATGGTGAACCACTCTCCAGCGATGGTAACTCATAGACCAGCCACGGGGATCCCGTTTTAGAGAAAAAATCCACGTGACGAAAAAACGAAGGGTAAAAAACTTCCTTGACCCGATTGAGGTTCGGATAGGATTTTTTTGGTATGAAACTAACCAGTGACGGCTGAAAGCTGTCATAGCTGTAGAACTCACAAATACCTTCGTTATGACTGGTTATTGCTCCCGTAACTCTAAACGAGCCAAGAGTTATGGCCCTCCGAATAATCGATATCCACAGGGTGCAACATCTACGGTGCAAGGTGCAACATCCGTCCAAAATGACGATACAGTGCCGTACGACCTTTAGAAATGAGTGCATGGATTTGAAACATTGCAGTACCATGGTGTACCACTCTCCAGCGATGGTAAATCATAGACCAACCACGGGGATCCCGTTTTACAGAAAAAATCCACGTGACGAAAAAATGAAGGGTAAAAAACTTCCATGACACGATTGAGGTTCGGATAGGATTTTTTGGGTATGAAACTAACCAGTGACGGCTGAAAGCAGTCATAGCTGTAGAACTCACAGATACCTTCGTTTTGACTATTTATGGCTCCCGTAACTCTAAACGAGCCAAGAGTTATGGCCCTCCGAAGAATCGATATCCACAGGGTGCAACATCTACGGTGGAAGGTGCAACATCCGTCCAAAATGACGAAACAGTGCCGTACGACCTTTAGAAATGAGTGCATGGATTTGAAACATTGCAGTACCAGGTGCACCACTCTCTAGCGATGGTAAATCATAGACCAGCCACGGGGAACCCGTTTTACAGAAAAAATCCACGTGACGAAAAAACGAAGGGTAAAAAACATCCATGACCCGATTGAGGTTCGGATAGGATTTTTGGGTATGAAACTAACCAGTGACGGCTGAAAGCTGTCATAGCTATAGAACTCACAGATACCTTCGTTTTGACTGGTTTTGGCTCCCGTAACTCCAAACGAGCCAAGAGTTATGGACCTCCGAAGAATGGATATCCACAGGGTGCAACATCTACGGTGCAAGGTGCAACATCCGTCCAAAATGACGAAACAGTGCCGTACGACCTTTAGATGTTTGCACAAAAAATGGACAAACACCTCCAAGTCGTATTATTTTAGTTGAGTATGTGTGATTTTCAATGATTTTAGATGAGTATGTAAATATGAGAAAAGTAAGGGCTGAAATGTAAAAGACACGCAGATTTATAGTGGTTCGGCCAGAATGTGCCTACGTCCACTTTATATGTTATTATCTTTCTTCTTCCAGATTACAAGTACAATGCTTTGTATACAAGTGTATGAAAGTAGTTTGAAAGTTCCTTCCTTGCTTGAGCTCTCAAACTTGTCTGCCATTGTTGTACCCCTGCCCCTCTATTTATAGAGTGAGGTAGGGGGCAGGGGTCTTGGAAGTATATAGATGCTGGTGGGCCCGGGCTGAAGCAATCTGGCCTGGTAGCATTCTGGTTCGGCGGAGCTTGGTCCGGCCGTGTTTGGAGAAGTTGGAGTTTGGTCCGGTCATGGTTGGTTCGGTGGTAGTGGGTTTTGGACCGGTGATGGTGTGTTTTGGACCGGTGATGGTGTGTTGGTTCGGTCGTGGAAGTGGTCCGGTGGTAGCATGGAGATGGAGTTTGGACCGGTGTTGGTTCTCATCCGGCAGTGGAATTGTGAGGGGGAGTCTGGTTGCCGGACTAGGTTGGGAATGCCGAATGAACCCATGCCGAATGAACCACCATGCTTGAATTGCCGAATGGATTTTATGCTAGCATTGAGCCTTGTGTCTGCCGAATGGATTGGAGGTTACGAACCCGGGTGTAACTGACGCTTCTCGGTCTCGAGATCTTCTGGGTGAAAATCCGCCCAACATTTGCCCCCCAAAGTGGGGCACGTGCTTGCACGTGTCGCGCTTTGTTTCTCGTTGGTGGGAAGACTCGTCTTGTAATGTCATGGGCTGGATGTTTATAACTTGTGGATGTCCTGCAAAGAGATTTATAGTTTTAGTGTGGTTTCAAATAACGACCGTTCGGGGTCGAAATATTTGTGATCAAGTGAACTGTGTCGCTCGGGACGAGCAAGTGTGCCCCGAAGGGGCTTAGCATCGTCGATGCCAGGTTCACGTTAGAGTGGGTCCCTGGGTCGTTTGCCAAGGTGGCTTATCGCCAGCTCAGAGCATGCCTAGGGATCGTTCGCGACCCCGTACATGTGTAAGTAGCTTAGCCATTTCACAATTATCAAATATCCATTTGACCGATGGGCTTAAAAATGCGTGTCAAAGTGTAAATTCCCACGATGATAGGGTTAATGACCATTCAGAGCGTGCCTATGGACCATTCATGGTCGCGTACACGTGTGAACGATTTAATTCATGCTAGTGGGAGTTTTACGACTTATTCATCGTTGTCATAATCTTATTTTATTAGTTAGTTCTGGAGTTCGGTACTTATCTGAGTGAAGCGCCTTGCGTGCCCCCTGTTTCTGGTTTCTGCTGGTAGAGACAGTTTTATTCGGTTGTTGGTTGGACCGGTACGCTGGTCCGGTATGTTGGTCCGGTAGGCCGAACCAGCTGGTTCGGCAATCCTGAGTTTGCCTATATATAGAGGCTACCCCCCTTAGTTTTCCCTTACCGAACCAAAGAGAGCCGAATCAGTTTTTAGCCGAACCAAACTTCTGCCGAACCAAGCTTATACCGAATTAGGTATATATTCTTTTGCCGAATGGTTTTTTATCACCGAATGAATATGATTGCCGAATGCACACGAAGGGTTTTGTTTTACCGAATGATATGTATACCGGATGTGTTTTTTAGTGCCGAATGGACTTATGACCCCATTGCCGAATGAACTTAAGTCCCTAGTGCCGAATGAGCATAAGACCCTAGTGCCGAATGAACTTTGTATTCGGTCTTTGGGTGGAATTCTGGACTTATGTATGCTTGCTTGTATTCTTGTTCTAACATCATGTTTTTCACTTTTGTGTATGCAGATAAATGTCTCGCAAGGCGGAAACACGATCAGACAGACGGAAATCCAAGGATGGAGGAGAGTCTTCTTCTGTGCCCCCAGCCCAACCAGGATCCGGGCAACATCGACCTGTTCCGAGGTCGTTGGTGGACGGACATGGTCCACAGGAACTTCTGGTCTCCCCTCCCGACTGCTTTCCTAGCTCCCTAAAGGAGGAGCAACTTGACGTTATATCCCGTTCCTTTGGGATAGACAGGGCTCTTATGCTGTTACCGGGGGAGGGGGTCATGCCATATGATCCCCCTGAGGGGTACTTCGCTTACAGCCGTTACCATTGTATGTGCGGGGCTATTCCTCCAGTCAACGCCTGGATATTAAGCTTCGTCACTTATCTGAAGGTGGCTCCATTCCAGCTCCAGCCCAACTCTTATGCCATTCTGGTTTGCTTGTATGCTATCTTCCAGAAGAGATACGGGCGTGCCCCCTCCAACCGGGAAATACGATATCTGTACAATCTGAGGGGGTACAGGAAGGGGTCCCCATATATTAGCTTGGAGTCAGCCGTTTCCTTCAAGCCGGTTTTGGATTTATACTCGAAGTATAGCATGTTCAAGAAGGAATGGTTCTTTGTTAGGGATGACTCCGTCTCTATTCGCCGATTTACCTCCGGATGTAAGTCAAAACTCTACTCATAATTCCTGTCTTGGCTGTAATTCTCTCTCTTATGCGCTTTTATTTCTTGCTAGCGACAGGTGGTTTTGCGGTTGTGGAGGACGATTCCTTAGTGCGAATGGTTGCTGAACTAAAGGCTATTCCGGCACGGGACCGGTCGGCCTCTTTCTTGATCAGGAACGCAACCCTCTTGGAGTATAATTTGATCTTACCGCGCCAGTCCGTGGTTAAGCAAAGGGATACGGCTGAGGAGAGGGCTGCTAAAGCTAAGGAGGGGGCTACGGTAAAGAGCGGTAAGAGGGAGCCTTTCGCAGCGCGTCCTGCGGTTGGGGGGAAGAAACTGAAGAAGTCCGATGGCCCTTCTCCAAGTACTTGCCCGACTGTCCCGGAGGAGGAAGGTGTGGAAGAGGAGGAAGGAGGCGAAGTTGGAGAAGGGTCGGAGGGTGGAGGAGATGGCGACGGTCAAGGTGGTAGTGGTGTTGCTGCTCTAACCTCTGAACAAGACCTCGAACTGGATGAGGCTCTCCGTCGGGCCTTCGGGGAGTCGGAGGGAGAGTCGGAAACGGAGAAGGGAACGGAGAAGGCAAAGGAAACCGGCAAAGCTGTGGCTGGCACTGACCCATCCTCTAAGGGTTCCTCAGCTAGGGTGATTCCGGCGATGCAAGGTGAACTTTTGTCTTCTGCCGATTCTATTTTCGATAAGGACTTAGAAATTTTTTACGGTTCACTTCCGTCCTGGAATGAGATCCAGGACTTATTGCAGTATCCCACTCCTCCGCCGGGTTTGTATAATAGATGTGTCTCCTCACTTTTCTTTCTTTTTAACTTAGCATATTTTTTGAATTGCGGATTATTGTATGTTCGTAACACTTGTTCTTTATTCCAGGGGCAGGCCAGGCGGGTAAAACGTCGGATGTTCGACACCGCCTTGAACAATTTAAGTCGAGGAGAGCTTCCGCGAAACCTTCTACTGATCGCACTGGGGACGTAGTCAAGTACCGCCCTCTTCTTGGGGTCATCGAAGAGGGCATTCAGAAAAGGAAGCGGAGCCGTTCCTTATTTGAGTCTTCTTCTGCTTCGCAGCTTCCTACTCTGCCTCCCCCTACTCAGCCTCCTTGTGATACTACGGAGGAGAGCACGGAGCCCTGCCCCCCTCCTCCTCCTTCCAAGAGTTCTACTGTCATTCATATAAGGCGTCCCGATGTGCCTCGCCCCGTGCCTCGTGACCCTTTTGCCGGCCATCCTGATTTAGACCCAAGTTTTCGGGACATTTCATTCGATGAGACCACGGGCGAGCACCTCCTTCCCCGCAACCCCATGGTAAGAGTGCTGGACGAGGCCAAATCTTTAGATCTTGATTTACTTACTACACGGGTAGTCACCATGGGGGATGAGGCCAAAGCTAATATCGACCGGGTGGCCGCAGAGACCAAGAAGTTAATGGAGCATCATGCTAAGTTGGTCAAGGCCGGGGAAGAGATCGGGAGTGCTAACATTCGGTTGAGGTTAAAGGTTGCCGATCAGGCCAAGCAACTCGCCGACCAAGCCATCCAGATTTCCCAGCATGAGGAAGCCTCCAAGCGTCTGAAAGAGACCATGGAGAAGGCCAGTAGGGCGGAATTACGGAAGATGGAGGTCGCTTGCAGGGAACGGATTAACATAGCTATCGCAACGGTGGATGAGGTTCGAAATGCGGATCTCGAGCGGGTAGAGGAGTTGTCAGGGAGGCTCGAGGCTGCGGAGATGGCTCAGGCCGAGTTGAAGGAGGAGATGGAGGAGATGAGGAGGTCCCTCAAGTTGAAGGAAGAGGAAATGAGGAGGTCACTCCAGGCTGACTGCTTGAGATACCAATCAGAGAGGGACGTCGCCATCGCCAAGTTGCAAGCTTCCGAGGCCCGGGTGAGGGAGTTTGAGGAAAACGAGGGGATGATGGATGAGATGTTGCAGGATATGTACTTCCACACTTGGAAGGAGGGCGGCTTGTCTTGGATGGACGATTACCCTCGGGTCATGGCCAAGGTGTATCTCCAGGCTTTAGAGGAGGCCAGGGTGAATGCGGGTAAGGAAGGCGGAGAGGCTTTCAACTTGAGTGCGGTTACTGCTCAGTTCTCAAAGGAGGAGCAAGCGGCGGTGAAGGAGGGGATGCGGCTACTCGCTGCAGAGGAAGCGGGCGTGCAGTTGGATGATGAGGATCAAGCGGCGGATGCTGGTGAGTTATTCTTTTCCCTTTCTTTTCTTTTCGTGTTTTCATAACTTGATCGTTCGTTTAATGAATTCCTCTTCTGATCTGGACAGGTGGGACTTCAGATCCACATGCTGGGGGC
Organism: Allium cepa; assembly: GCA_030765085.1. Classification (NCBI taxonomy): domain Eukaryota; kingdom Viridiplantae; phylum Streptophyta; class Magnoliopsida; order Asparagales; family Amaryllidaceae; genus Allium; species Allium cepa. The sequence goes on along the minus strand of CM060943.1, from coordinate 24,557,778 downwards.
TCCGATCCTGCGGCTAAGTAGGCTGGGGGAGTTGGTGATGGAGTGTGGATGCATCTGCCATCTTTTTGTTTCTTTTTTATCACTGTTCATGTTAGTCTTTGATATGCAACTGTAATAAAATTATTTGCAAAGAATAACTTCGTGTGATCTTATAATATAAGCTGATTTTGTCGTGTTTAAATGTTGTTGCTATCTTTATGTGCTGTGTGAGAAGTATAATTATGTATATGCCTGTGATTCCACTTGTGTTTGATGTTAAGTTTTTGCTTGAAATATAATTTCACGTTTTGCAATGTCAATGTATGAATAAGTTATAGTTACGCATTTATGTACAAGAGAAGAGAGTACCGCCCTTTATGTTTTATTCGCAGGCGGTAGCTTTGAGTGTCTTGTGTAACTGTTCACGGGTATAGCAGAGCGCCCTGCTACCCAGCACGCAGGCTTAGAGCCTCATGAGTGAATGCTTCCTATTTGGTTTCCTGTACTTTAGAGTTTGTTATACAGGATAGGAGAAAAATATTTAAATGAAATGGAAATATAGTAAAAGTAAAACTTCCAGTCACGGAAGGCCGTCGATGTGCTTAAGTTCGTGGCAAACGGGTTTTGTAGTCACTTTCCCTAGCTGTGGGTCTTGGAGACATTTGTCACCCATCTTACGCCTCCGCGGGGAGTTTTCTTTTTTACCACAGCCGCACTTAAGACACATCGGAGCCGAGATCGCGCACGGTAACTACCCGAACCATTATGGTCCGTAATCGTGGGTATTATTCGATTTACCGTGGCCGGCTAGCGTGGGTGCCGTTGGCCGTGAACTACCCCTGGCTGGCCACACCTTATGTTGGGGCTTAAAGTAGGTTCACAGTTACCGGCGAGCCGAACGCCGTAATGAGCTGCCATCGGCTATAGTCGGCCTTTATGATGACTTATAATCGGCTCATTACAGTTGGCTTTGAGGGCAGGCGCACAATGAGTTAACCCGCAGCAGAGGGATGCTGGAGCAAAAGTGTCTCATTGGCGAGTGCATAGAATCGTAGCGTACCTGTTAGGCCTAGTCCAGATGAGGCCGCGGTGCATCTTGAGTGGAGATGCCATAGGATTTTGTTCAACAGAAAGGGATAAAGTTTAACAAGCAGCCAAGATATGAAGGCACAAGGTAACAAGAGATAAGATTTTTAAAGTGGTTCGGCACGATAATGCCTACGTCCACCGTGTTAATACGCTTCATATGGGCGGTACGTGTTAAGCAAAGTATCGACGGAGGTGTCGGATGTTCCAAGCCCTCTGGAACACCACTCCGTCCACTGTTGACAAAATATAAGCTCCGTTGTTGTGAAGATCTTGATGAATTTCATATGGTCCGTCTACTGGTGCTTTCATGGTTAGGTAGCATGACAGGCTCAGCTATATCCGACCCCTGCCTGGCACCTCCCCCGTTGGGTTTGGTTCCAAGTGTTTCCTCAGGTCGGAATTCGGGCTGAGTCCGGGCTCGGCTCCTACCATGACCATTTCTTTATTAACCTCTTCGAAGAAGAAAGGTCATTGTTGTCTCACAGATCCTCCAGATTGGGACTCGGTCCATGATTCGGTGTTGCGGGAGGATCCGCATGAGGATAAGATCTCCCTCTTGTAAGCTGCGATGCTTGATTTTGGAGTTGCATTGTGCTGCCACTTTTTGCTTGTGGGCTTCTGCTTTTAAGTGTTGCATCGTTTCTCCTCTCCTCAATCAGATCCAAAGACATGAGGAGGAGTTCTTCGTTTTCTTCTGGGTTGCAGTGGGTCCCATGGTGAGATGGCGCTACAGTTTCAACTGGGGGCATGGCCTCCAATCTGTATGCCAAAGAGAAAGGAGTATGCCCCGTTGATGTTCTATGAGAGGTGCGGCAGGCCCAGGGTGCCGTAGGAAGTTCGTCCACCCAAGCGCCTTTTGACTTTTCAAGCTTCTTCTTGGTTAGGGTTTTGAGAATTCTGTTGACAGCTTTGACTTGTCCGTTTGCCTGAGGATAAGCTACAGATGAGAAGCTTTTGTGAATTATGTGCTCTTGGCATCGGTTGGTAAACTCTTTGTTGTCAAACTGGAGTCCGTTGTTTGATATGATCTTGAGTGGGACTCCGTACCTGCATAGAATATTTTTTGATCAAGAAGTTGATAATTTATGTAAGAAGTTGATAATTTGTGCCAAAGATATTTTATTTTAAAGGGTCCGCTTCCACCCATTTGGTGAAATGATTAAAAACATCCTTCTAGCCATCCAGGACAAAGTTTAAAGCAAGGGAGGGGGGCAAGAGTCAAATCTCTGTCCTGGTTGATATAAACGCTTTCCTCCCTTCTTGCCCCCAGCGTTATCTCTAGAGTCATTTCTTCAAACGTCCTTTGTTGCAGCGGGAGTGTCGCCATGGGTAGTCTTAGCCTGTTGTCCTGACTGTCTTTTAGCGGTAGCGTTTTCAAGCCTCATATACTTCCCAGCTTCATGGAAGAAGTCAGGTAACGTAGCTGGTTTATCTTTTGTTAACCTCCTAGCAAACTTGGTATCCGGATGCACGCCACTACAAAGGGCCGTTAGGATAAGTTTCTCATTGGCATCTTGAACTGTTGCTGTTGTGGCGTTGAACCGTGTTAGATATTGTTGCAGCGTCTCTCCGGATTTCTGTTTGATATTGGATAGAGAATAAGCATCCTTGGGTTGTTCCACATGGATGAGGAACTGGCTAATAAACCTTTCTTTCAACATCTCCCATGAGCTGATGGATCCTCGGGGTAGATGGCAGAACCAGGAGGTAGCTAGATCTGCTAGGAATAGCGGAAAGCATTTACATAATACTCCTTCTGTTGCTCCACTCATGAGCATATGCTGGGTGTATCTCTGTAAGTGTACGATGGGGTCGGAAGTTCCTTTGTAAGGTTCCATGGTTGGCATTTTCCATTCCCGGGGGGCGATGGTAGTTTCGATATTTCGGGTAAAGGGGCTGGTGACCCTAGCGCCTATCCCCCGGTCCCTTTGCTCTCGTTGGACACACTCTCTGAATAATCGTGCCATTCGTTCGTCCGAACTTGGAGCGGACAAAAATGAGCTTAGTTCTTCCCTGCGGGATCTATCTCGTCCAGATGACCTTTGCTGTCTCCGAGATCCTCCAGATTGAGACTCATCCCATGATTCAGTGTTGCGGTTGGATTCCTCAGCATCCCTTAAGCGTGACATAAGTTGGTCCACTAAAGCTTCTTGTTGGGATGTGAAGCGGTTGGTTACTTCAGCCACAACTCTGTCTAGATCTGCCCTAGTTATTGGTTGTTCGGTGGCAGGAGCTATCAGATTTGCCTGGTATCCATCTGGTGCTGCTGTTGAAATTGGATGATCCTCTTGATCTGGGGCTACTGGATCCGGAAGACTGCTAGTTGCGATGTTCTTTCCTTTGTTAACATCCTTCCGTTGCTTGGAAGGCATGATTTCTAAGCGACGAACGTCGTTATGAGGAAGAAGGTTGAGTGGGAGAAGCTGAAGCTTCGAGTTCAATTCTCAGTGAAAGCACCAAAAATGTTTGCACAAAAAATGGACAAACACCTCCAAGTCGTATTATTTTAGTTGAGTATGTGTGATTTTCAATGATTTTAGATGAGTATGTAAATATGAGAAAAGTAAGGGCTGAAATGTAAAAGACACGCAGATTTATAGTGGTTCGGCCAGAATGTGCCTACGTCCACTTTATATGTTATTATCTTTCTTCTTCCAGATTACAAGTACAATGCTTTGTATACAAGTGTATGAAAGTAGTTTGAAAGTTCCTTCCTTGCTTGAGCTCTCAAACTTGTCTGCCATTGTTGTACCCCTGCCCCTCTATTTATAGAGTGAGGTAGGGGGCAGGGGTCTTGGAAGTATATAGATGCTGGTGGGCCCGGGCTGAAGCAATCTGGCCTGGTAGCATTCTGGTTCGGCGGAGCTTGGTCCGGCCGTGTTTGGAGAAGTTGGAGTTTGGTCCGGTCATGGTTGGTTCGGTGGTAGTGGGTTTTGGACCGGTGATGGTGTGTTTTGGACCGGTGATGGTGTGTTGGTTCGGTCGTGGAAGTGGTCCGGTGGTAGCATGGAGATGGAGTTTGGACCGGTGTTGGTTCTCATCCGGCAGTGGAATTGTGAGGGGGAGTCTGGTTGCCGGACTAGGTTGGGAATGCCGAATGAACCCATGCCGAATGAACCACCATGCTTGAATTGCCGAATGGATTTTATGCTAGCATTGAGCCTTGTGTCTGCCGAATGGATTGGAGGTTACGAACCCGGGTGTAACTGACGCTTCTCGGTCTCGAGATCTTCTGGGTGAAAATCCGCCCAACATTAGAGATGAGTGCATGGATTTGAAACATTGCAGTACCATGGTGTACCACTCTCCAGCGATGGTAAATCATAGACCATCCACGGGGATCCCGTTTTACAGAAAAAATCCACGTGACGAAAAAACGAAGGGTAAAAAACTTCCTTGACCCGATTGAGGTTAGGATAGGAATTTTTGGGTATGAAACTAACCAGTGACGGCTGAAAGCGACCATAGCTGTAGAACTCACAGATACCTTCTTTTTGACTAGTTATGGCTCCCGTAACTCTAAACGAGCCAAGAGTTATGGCCCTTCGAAGAATCGATATCCACAGTGTGCAACATCTACGGTGCAAGGTGCAACATCCGTCCAAAATGATGAAACAGTGTCGTACGACCTTTAGAAATGAGTGCATGGATTTAAAACATTGCAGTACCATGGTGCACCACTCTCCAGCGATGGTAAATCATAGACCAGCCACGGCGATCCCGTTTTACAGAAAAAATCCACGTGTCGAAAAACGAATGGTAAAAAACTTCCTTGACCCGATTGAGGTTCGGATAGGATTTTTTGGGTATGAAACTAACCAGTGATGGATGAAAGCTGTCATAGCTTTAGAACTCACAGATACCTTCGTTTTTACTGGTTATGGCTCCCGTAACTCTAAACGAGCCAAGAGTTATGACCCTCCGAATAATCGATATCCACAGGGTGTAACATCTACGTTGCAAGGTGCAACATCCGTCCAACATGACGAAACCGTGCCGTACGACCTTTAGAAATGGGTGCATGGATTTGAAACGGTGTAGTACCATGGTGCACCACTCTCCAGCGATGGTAAATCATTGACCAGCCACGAGGATCCCGTTTTTACAGAAAAAATCCACGTGACGAAAAAACGAAGGGTAAAAAACTTCCATGACTCGATTGAGGTTCGGATAGGATTTTTTGGGTATGAAACTAACCAGTGACGGCTGAAAGCGGTCATGGCTGTAGAACTCACAGATACCTTCGTTTTGACTGGTTATGGCTCCCGTAACACTAAACGAGCCAAGAGTTATGGCCCTCGGAAGAATCGATTTCCACAGGGTGCAACATCTGCGGTGCAAGGTGCAACATCCGTCCAAAGTGACGAAACCGTGCCGTACGACCTTTAGAAATGGTTGCACGGATTTGAAACGGTGCAGTACCATGGTGGACCACTCTCCAGCGAAGGTAAATCATAGACCAGCCACGGGATCCCGTTTTACAGAAAAAATCCACGTGACGAAAAAACGAAGGGTAAAAAACTTCTTTGACCCGATTGAGGTTCGGATAGGATTTTTTGGGTATGAAACTAACTAGTGACGGCTGAAAGCCATCATAGCTGTAGAAATCACAGATACCTTCGTTTTGACTGGTTATGGCTCCCGTAACTCTAAACGAGCCAAGAGTTATGGCCCTCCGAAGAATCGATATCCACAGGGTGCAACATCTGCGGTACAAGGTGCAACATCCGTCCAAAATGATGAAACCGTGTCGTACGACCTTTAGAAATGGTTGCACGGATTTGAAACGGTGCAGTACCATGGTGCACCACTCTCCAGCGAAGGTAAATCATAGACCAGCCATGGGGATCCCGTTTTTACAGAAAAAATCCACGTGACGAAAAAACGAAGGGTAAAATACATCCATGACCCGATTGAGGTTCGGATAGGATTTTTTGGGTATGAAACTAACCAGTGACGGCTGAAAGCCGTCATAGCTGTAGAACTCACAGATACCTTCGTTTTGACTGGTTATGGCTCCCGTAACTCTAAACGAGCCAAGAGTTATGGCCCTCCGAAGAATCGACATCCACAGGGTGCAACATCTATGGTGCAAGGTGCAACATCCGTCCAAAATGACGAAACAGTGTCGTACGACCTTTAGAAATGGGTGCATGGATTTGAAACGATGCAGTACCATGGTGCACCACTCTCCAGCGATGGTAAATCATAGACCAGCCACGGGGATCCCGTTTTACAGAAAAAATCCACGTGACGAAAAAACGAAGGGTAAAAAACTTCCTTGACCCGATTGAGGTTCGGATAAGAATTTTTGGGTATGAAACTAAACAGTGACGGCTGAAAGCTGCCATAGCTGTAGAACTCACAGATACCTTCGTTTTGACTGGTTATGGCTCCCGTAACTCTAAACGAGCCAATAGTTATGGCCCTCCGAAGAATCGATATCCACAGTGTGCAACATCTACGGTGCAAGGTGCAACATCCGTCCAAAATGACGAAACAATGCCGTACGACCTTTAGAAATGAGAGCATGGATTCGAAACATTGCAGTACCATGGTGCACAACTCTCCAGCGATGGTAGATCATAGACCAGCCAAGGGGATCCCGTTTTACAGAAAAAATCCACGTGACGAAAAAACGAAGGGAAAAAAACTTCCTTGACCCGATTGAGGTTCGGATAGGAATTTTTGGGTATGAAACTAAACAGTGACGGCAGAAAGCTGCCATAGCTGTAGAACTCACAGATACCTTCGTTTTGACTGGTTACGGCTCCCGTAACTCTAAACGAGCCAAGAGTTATGGCCCTCCGAAGAATCGATATCCAAAGTGTGCAACATCTACGGTGCAAGGTGCAACATCCGTCCAAAATGACGAAACAGTGCCGTACGACCTTTAGAAATGGGTGCATGGATTTGAAATGGTACAGTACCATGGTGCACCACTCTCCAACGATGGTAAATCATAGACCAGCCACGGGGATCCCGTTTTACGGAAAAAATCCACGTGACGAAAAAACGAAGGGTAAAAAACTTCCTTGACCCGATTGAGGTTCGGATAGGAATTTTTGGGTATGAAACTAACCAGTGACGGCTGAAAGCTGCCATAGCTATTGAACTCACAGATACCTTCGTTTGACTGATTATGGCTCCCCTAACTCTAAACGAGCCAAGAGTTATGGCCCTCTGAAGAATCGATATCCACAGGGTGCAACATCTACGGTGCAAGGTGCAACATCCGTCCAAAATGACGAAACAGTGCCGTACGTCCTTTAGAAATGAGTGCGTGGATTTGAAACATTGCAGCACAATGGGGTACCACTCTCCAGCGATGGTAAATCGTAGACCAGCCACGGGGATCCCGTTTTACAGAAAAAATCCACGTGACGAAAAAATGAAGGGTAAAAAACTTCCTTGACCCGATTGAGGTCCGGATAGGATTTTTTGGGTATGAAGCTAACCAGTGACGGCTGAAAGCTGTCATAGCTGTAGAACTCACAGATACCTTCGTTTTGACTGGTTATGGCTCCCGTAACTCTAAACGAGCCAAGAGTTATGGCCCTCCGAAGAATCGATATCCACAGGGTGCAACATCTACGGTGCAAGGTGCAACATCCGTCCAAAATGACGAAACCGTGCCGTACGACCTTTAGAAATGGGTGCATGGACTTGAAACTGTGCAGTACCATGGTGAACCACTCTCCAGCGATGGTAACTCATAGACCAGCCACGGGGATCCCGTTTTAGAGAAAAAATCCACGTGACGAAAAAACGAAGGGTAAAAAACTTCCTTGACCCGATTGAGGTTCGGATAGGATTTTTTTGGTATGAAACTAACCAGTGACGGCTGAAAGCTGTCATAGTTGTAGAACTCACAAATACCTTCGTTATGACTGGTTATTGCTCCCGTAACTCTAAACGAGCCAAGAGTTATGGCCCTCCGAATAATCGATATCCACAGGGTGCAACATCTACGGTGCAAGGTGCAACATCCGTCCAAAATGACGATACAGTGCCGTACGACATTTAGAAATGAGTGCATGGATTTGAAACATTGCAGTACCATGGTGAACCACTCTCCAGCGATGGTAAATCATAGACCAGCCACGGGGATCCCGTTTTACAGAAAAAATCCACGTGACGAAAAAACGAAGGGTAAAAAACTTCCTTGACCCGATTGAGGTTCGGATAGGAATTTTTGGGTATGAAACTAACCAGTGACGGCTGAAAGCTGCCATAGCTGTAGAACTCACAGATACCTTCGTTTTGACTGGTTATGGCTCCCGTAACTCTAAACGAGCCAAGAGTTATGGCCCTTCGAAGAATCGATATCCACAGCGTGCAACATCTACGGTGCTAGGTGCAACATCCGTCCAAAATGACGAAACAGTGTTGTACGACATTTATAAATGGGTGCATGGATTTGAAACGGTGCAGTACCATGGTGCACCACTCTCCAGCGATGGTAAATCATAGACCAGCCACGGGGATCCCGTTTTACAGAAAAAATCCACGTGATGAAAAAACGAAGGGTAAAAAACTTCCTTGACCCGATTGAGGTTCGGATAGGAATTTTTGGGTATGAAACTAACCAGTGACAGATGAAAGCTGCCATAGCTGTAGAACTCACAGATACCTTCGTTTTGACTAGTTTTGGCTCCCGTAGCTCTAAACGAGCCAAGAGTTATGGCCCTCCGAAGAATCGATATCCACAGGGTGCAACATCTACGGTGCAAGGTGCAACATCCGTCCAAAATGACGAAACAGTGTCGTACGACCTTTAGAAATGAGTGCATGGATTTGAAACTTTGCAGTACCATGGTGCACCACTCTCCAGCGATGGTAAATCATAGACCATCCACGGGGATCCCGTTTTACAGAAAAAATCCACGTGACGAAAAACAAAGGGTAAAAAACTTCCTTGACCCGATTGAGGTTAGGATAGGAATTTTTGGGTATGAAACTAACCAGTGACGGCTAAAAGCGACCATAGCTGTAGAACTCACAGATACCTTCTTTTTGACTAGTTATGGCTCCCGTAACTCTAAACGAGCCAAGAGTTATGGCCCTTCGAAGAATCGATATCCACAGTGTGCAACATCTACGGTGCAAGGTGCAACATCCGTCCAAAATGACGAAACAGTGCCGTACGACCTTTAGAAATGAGTGCATGGATTTGAAACATTGCAGTACCATGGTGCACCACTCTCCAGCGATGGTAAATCATAGACCAGCCACGGCGATCCCGTTTTACAGAAAAAATCCACGTGTCGAAAAACGAATGGTAAAAAACTTCCTTGACCCGATTGAGGTTCGGATAGGATTTTTTGGGTATGAAACTAACCAGTGACGGATGAAAGCTGTCATAGCTTTAGAACTCACAGATACCTTCGTTTTGACTGGTTATGGCTCCCGTAACTCTAAACGAGCCAAGAGTTATGACCCTCCGAATAATCGATATCCACAGGGTGTAACATCTACGTTGCAAGGTGCAACATCCGTCCAAAATGACGAAACCGTGCCGTACGACCTTTAGAAATGGATGCATGGATTTGAAACGGTGCAGTACCATGGTGCACCGCTCTCCAGCGATGGTAAATAATTGACCAGCCACGAGGATCCCGTTTTTACAGAAAAAATCCACGTGACGAAAAAACGAAGGGTAAAAAACTTCCATGACTCAATTGAGGTTCGGATAGGATTTTTTGGGTATGAAACTAACCAGTGACGGCTGAAAGCGGTCATGGCTATAGAACTCACAGATACCTTCGTTTTGACTGGTTATGGCTCCCGTAACACTAAATGAGCCAAGAGTTATGGCCCTCGGAAGAATCGATTTCCACAGGGTGCAACATCTGCGGTGCAAGGTGCAACATCCGGCCAAAATTACGAAACCGTGCCGTACGACCTTTAGAAATGGTTGCATGGATTTGAAACGGTGCAGTACCATGGTGGACCACTCTCCAGCGAAGGTAAATCATAGACCAGCCACGGGATCCCGTTTTACAGAAAAAATCCACGTGACGAAAAAACGAAGGGTAAAAAACTTCTTTGACCCGATTGAGGTTCGGATAGGATTTTTTGGGTATGAAACTAACTAGTGACGGCTGAAAGCCATCATAGCTGTAGAAATCACAAATACCTTCGTTTTGACTGGTTATGGCTCCCGTAACCCTAAACGAGCCAAGAGTTATGGCCCTCCGAAGAATCGATATCCACAGGGTGCAACATCTGCGGTACAAGGTGCAACATCCGTCCAAAATGACGAAACCGTGTCATACGACCTTTAGAAATGGTTGCACGGATTTGAAATGGTGCAGTACCATGGTGCACCACTCTCCAGCGAAGGTAAATCATAGACCAGCCACGGGGATCCCGTTTTTACAGAAAAAATCCACGTGATGAAAAAACGAAGGGTAAAATACATCCATGACCCGATTGAGGTTCGGATAGGATTTTTTGGGTATGAAACTAACCAGTGACGGCTGGAAGCCGTCATAGCTGTAGAACTCACTGATACCTTTGTTTTGACTGGTTATGGCTCCCGTAACTCTAAACGAGCCAAGAGTTATGGCCCTCCGAAGAATCGATATCCACAGGGTGAAACATCTACGGTGCAAGGTGCAACATCCGTCCAAAATGACGAAACAGTGTCGTACAACCTTTAGAAATGGGTGCATGGATTTGAAACGATGCAGTACCATGGTGCACCACTCTCCAGAGATGGTAAATCATAGACCAGCCACGGGGATCCCGTTTTACAGAAAAAATCCACGTGACGAAAAAACGAAGGGTAAAATACTTCCTTGACCCGATTGAGGTTCGGATAAGAATTTTTGGGTATGAAACTAAACAGTGACGGCTGAAAGCTGCCATAGCTGTAGAACTCACAGATACCTTCGTTTTGACTGGTTATGGCTCCCGTAACTCTAAACGAGCCAAGAGTTATGGCCCTCCGAAGAATCGATATCCACAGTGTGCAACATCTACGGTGCAAGGTGCAACATCCGTCCAAAATGACGAAACAATGCCGTACGACCTTTAGAAATGAGAGCATGGATTTGAAACATTGCAGTACCATGGTGCACAACTCTCCAGCGATGGTAAATCATAGACCAGCCACGGGGATCCCGTTTTACAGAAAAAATCCACGTGACGAAAAAACGAAGGGTAAAAAACTTCCTTGACCCGATTGAGGTTCGGATAGGAATTTTTGGGTATGAAACTAACCAGTGACGGCGGAAAGCTGCCATAGCTGTAGAACTCACAAATACCTTCGTTTTGACTGGTTACGGCCCCCATAACTCTAAACGAGCCAAGAGTTATGGCCCTCCGAAGAATCGATATCCACAGTGTGCAACATCTACGGTGCAAGGTGCAACATCCGTCCAAAATGACGAAACAGTGCCGTACGACCTTTAGAAATGGGTGCATGGATTTGAAATGGTGCAGTACCATGGTGCACCACTCTCCAACGATGGTAAATCATAGACCAGCCACGGGGATCCCGTTTTACAGAAAAAATCCACGTGACGAAAAAACGAAGGGTAAAAAACTTCCTTGACCCGATTGAGGTTCGGATAGGAATTTTTGGGTATGAAACTAACCAGTGACGGCTGAAAGCTTCCATAGCTGTTGAACTCACAGATACCTTCGTTTGACTGATTATGGCTCCCCTAACTCTAAACGAGCCAATAGTTATGGCCCTCCGAAGAATCGATATCCACAGGGTGCAACATCTACGGTGCAAGGTGCAACATCCGTCCAAAATGACGAAACAGTGCCGTACGTCTTTTAGAAATGAGTGCGTGGATTTGAAACATTGCAGTACCATGGGGTACCACTCTCCAGCGATGGTAAATCGTAGACCAGCCACGGGGATCCCGTTTTACAGAAAAAATCCACGTGACGAAAAAATGAAGGGTAAAAAACTTCCTTGACCCGATTGAGGTACGGATAGGATTTTTTGGTATGAATCTAACCAGTGACGGCTGAAAGCTGGCATAGCTGTAGAACTCACAGATACCTTCGTTTTGACTGGTTATGGCTCCCGTAACTCTAAACGAGCCAAGAGTTATGGCCCTCCGAAGAATCGATATCCACAGGGTGCAACATCTACGGTGCAAGGTGCAACATCCGTCCAAAATGAAAAAACCGTGCCGTACGACCTTTAGAAATGGGTGCATGGAATTGAAACGGTGCAGTACCATGGTGAACCACTCTCCAGCGATGGTAACTCATAGACCAGCCACGGGGACCCCGTTTTACAGAAAAAATCCACGTGACGAAAAAACGAAGGGTAAAAAACTTCCTTGACCCGATTGAGTTCGGATAGGATTTTTTTGGTATGAAACTAACCAGTGACGGCTGAAAGCTGTCATAGCTGTAGAACTCACAGATACCTTCGTTATGACTGGTTATTGCTCCCGTAACTCTAAACGAGCCAAGAGTTATGGCCCTCCGAATAATCGATATCCACAGGGTGCAACATCTACGGTGCAAGGTGCAACATCCGTCCAAAATGACGATACAGTGCCGTACGACCTTTAGAAATGAGTGCATGGATTTGAAACATTGCAGTACCATGGTGCACCACTCTCCAGCGATGGTAAATCATAGACCAGCCACGGGGATCCCGTTTTACAGAAAAAATCCACGTGACGAAAAAACGAAGGGTAAAAAACTTCCTTGACCCGATTGAGGTTCGGATAGGAATTTTTGGGTATGAAACTAACTAGTGACGGATGAAAGCTGCCATAGCTGTAGAACTCACGGATACCTTCGTTTTGACTGGTTATGGCTCCCGTAACTCTAAACGAGCCAAGAGTTATGGCCCTCCGAAGAATCGATATCCACAGTGTGCAACATCTACGGTGCTAGGTGCAACATCCGTCCAAAATGACGAAACTGTTTGCACAAAAAATGGACAAACACCTCCAAGTCGTGTTATTTTAGTTGAGTATGTGTGATTTTCAATGGTTTTAGATGAGTATGTAAATATGAGAAAAGTAAGGGCTGAAATGTAAAAGACACGCAGATTTATAGTGGTTCGGCCAGAATGTGCCTACGTCCACTTTATATGTTATTATCTTTCTTCTTCCAGATTACAAGTACAATGCTTTGTATACAAGTGTATGAAAGTAGTTTGAAAGTTCCTTCCTTGCTTGAGCTCTCAAACTTGTCTGCCATTGTTGTACCTCTGCCCCTCCATTTATAGAGTGAGGTAGGGGGCACGGGTCTTGGAAGTATATAGCTGCTGGTGGGCCCGGGCTGAAGCAATCTGGACTGGCAATCGTATGGTTCGGCAGAGCTCCATTCGGTGGTGAGGTTGGACCGACGATGGAGTGAGAGGGTGGTTCATTCGGTGGTAGTTGGAGCGGTAGTAGGTTGGTCCGGTATATGTTTGGACCGGTAGTAGGAGTATGGAGGAAGTTAGTTTGGATCGGTGGACCTGGTCCGGTGAAGGCAGGTTCGGCATGCATGGGGAGGCCGGATGAGAATGCCGGATGGGCTTGCCGGATGGGGTTTGTTCTTGTCTTGTGTTTGCCGAATGTGATATTGCCGAATGATCCATAGGTTGGGCTTTGCCGAATGGAGGTTGCCGTGCTCTGCCGAATGAGGCCCTATTTGTGAATGTCGAGTGAGCCGTGGCTTTGCTGAATAAAGTGTAGGATGCGAACATGAGTGAGACTGACGCTTCTTGGTCTTGAGATCCTCTGGGTGAGAATTCGCCCAACATTTGCCCCCCAAAGTGGGGCACGTGCTTGCATGTGTCGCGCTTTGTTTCCCCGTGGTAGGAAGGCTTTTTTTGTAACGCCATCGGCTGGATGTTCGTATCCTGTTGATGCCCTGCGAAGGAATTTACAGTTTTAGTGTGATTTCAAATAACGACCGTTCGGGATCGAAATGTTTGAGATGAAGTGAATCGTGCCGTCTGGGGCGAGAGAGTGTGCCCCATGGGGGCTTAGTATTATCGATGTCAGGTCCACGTTAGGGTGGGCCCCTGGATCGTTTGGTTTATCGCCAGCTCAGAGCATGCCTAAGGGCCGCTCTCGACCCCGTACATGTGTAAGTAGCTTAGCCATTTCCTAATTATCAGAATCAAATATCCGTTTAACCAATGAGCTAAAAAGGGGATGTCAAAGTGTAACTTCTCACGACGATAGGGTTAATAGCCGTTCAGAGCGTGCCTATGGACCGTTCGTGGTCGCGTACACGTGTAATTGATTAACCCATGTTAGTGAGAGATTTACGACTTATCCATTGTTATCATATTCTTTATCTTATTAGTAAGCTTTGGAGTTCGGTACTTATCTGGGTGAGGCGCCCTGCGTGCCCCCTGTTTCAGGTCTCTGCTGGTTGAGGTAGCTTCGTTCGGCTTCGAGTTGGCACATGTTTCATTCGGTTGGAGGCTGGTCCGGTATGGATAGTTCCATTCGGTTTTCATTCGGTCCGGTGTGTCGAATGCCTTGGTCCGGTCCTGAGCTCGCCTATATATAGAGGCCGTACCCCCCTCGTTTTTCATTACCGAACGAGTAGAGCCGAACCATATTGTGCTGCCGAACCAAAGTCTTCGCCGAACCAGCTTATACCGAACCAGGTATGTATACTTTCTGCCGAATGAACCTTTGCCACCGGATGGCCCTATTCGCCGAATGTGTACGGAGTGTATTGAATAGCCGAATGAGGTATGCCGAATGACATGCATGCCGAATGACATGTATGCCGAATGAGCATTGGAGTTTGGTGCCGAATGAACTCGTCTTGCACCGCCGAATGAGACTTCATACTTGAACCTTGAGCGGAATCTTATGCTTTTATATGCTTTCTTTAGATACTTGCTTGTTTATCTTTCTATACTTCTTGCTCTAACACCGTGTTTTTCTTGTGCTGCAGAAAATGTCTCGCAAAGCGGAAACACGATCAGACAGAAAGAAGTCTAGAGGCACAAGAGAGCCCTCTTCTTCCTTGCCCCCAGTCCAATCAGGATCCGAGCAACATCGACCCCATTCCAAGGTCTCTAGTGGATGGATATGATCCACAGGAACTTTTGATCTCCCCCCCTGATTGCTTTCCTAGCTCCTTAAAGGAGGAGCAACTTGACGTCATATCCCGTTCCTTTGGGATAGATAGGGCTCTTATGCTGCTGCCAGGAGATGGGGTGATGCCATATAATCCTCCCGAGGGCTACTTCGCTTTTAGCAGATACCATTGCATGTGCGGCGCTATCCCCCCTATCAACGCTTGGATAGTAAGCTTCACCACCTATTTGAAGGTGGCTCCTTTCCAGCTCCAGCCTAACTCATATGCTATCCTGGTGAGCCTCTTTGTTATCTTCCAGAGGAGGTACGGGCGTCCTCCTTCTAACCGGGAAATCCGATACTTGTACAACCTGAGAGGCTATAAGAAGGGGTCTCCGTATATTAGTCTGGAGGCGGCCGTGCCCTTCAAACCAGTTCTGGACTTGTATTCCAAGCTCACCATGTTCAAGAAAGAGTGGTTCTTCGTCAAGGACGATGCTGTTTCTTTCCGCCTTTTCACTTCCGGCTGTAAGATTGATTTCATTTATATTTTTCATGTGTTTTGACTGTAGTGTTTTTTCTGACATGCTTCTATTTCTGGCTAGCGACAGGTGGTATTGCAGTCGTGGAGGACGATTCCTTAGTGCGAATGGCTGCTGAACTAAAGGCTATTCCGGCACGGGACCGGTCGGCCTCTTTCTTGATCAGGAACGCAACCCTCTTGGAGTATAATTTGATCTTACCGCGCCAGTCCGTGGTTAAGCAAAGGGATACGGCTGAGGAGAGGGCTGCTAAAGCTAAGGAGGGGGCTACGGTAAAGAGCGGTAAGAGGGAGCCTTTCGCAGCGCGTCCTGCGGTTGGGGGGAAGAAACTGAAGAAGTCCGATGGCCCTTCTCCAAGTACTTGCCCGACTGTCCCGGAGGAGGAAGGTGTGGAAGAGGAGGAAGGAGACGAAGTTGGAGAAGGGTCGGAGGGTGGAGGAGATGGCGACGGTCAAGGTGGTAGTGGTGTTGCTGCTCTAACCTCTGAACAAGACCTCGAACTGGATGAGGCTCTCCGTCGGGCCTTCGGGGAGTCGGAGGGAGAGTCGGAAACGGAGAAGGGAACGGAGAAGGCAAAGGAAACCGGCAAAGCTGTGGCTGGCACTGACCCATCCTCTAAGGGTTCCTCAGCTAGGGTGATTCCGGCGATGCAAGGTGAACTTTTGTCTTCTGCCGATTCTATTTTCGATAAGGACTTAGAAATTTTTTACGGTTCACTTCCGTCCTGGAATGAGATCCAGGACTTATTGCAGTATCCCACTCCTCCGCCGGGTTTGTATAATAGATGTGTCTCCTCACTTTTCTTTCTTTTTAACTTAGCATATTTTTTGAATTGCGGATTATTGTATGTTCGTAACACTTGTTCTTTATTCCAGGGGCAGGCCAGGCGGGTAAAACGTCGGATGTTCGACACCGCCTTGAACAATTTAAGTCGAGGAGAGCTTCCGCGAAACCTTCTACTGATCGCACTGGGGACGTAGTCAAGTACCGCCCTCTTCTTGGGGTCATCGAAGAGGGCATTCAGAAAAGGAAGCGGAGCCGTTCCTTATTTGAGTCTTCTTCTGCTTCGCAGCTTCCTACTCTGCCTCCCCCTACTCAGCCTCCTCGTGATACTACGGAGGAGAGCACGGAGCCCTGCCCCCCTCCTCCTCCTTCCAAGAGATCTACTGTCATTCATATAAGGCGTCCCGATGTGCCTCGCCCCGTGCCTCGTGACCCTTTTGCCGGTCATCCTGATTTAGACCCAAGTTTTCGGGACATTTCATTTGATGAGACCACGGGCGAGCACCTACTTCCCCGCAACCCCATGGTACGTGTGCTGGATGAGGCCAAGTCCCTAGATCTTGATCTGCTTACTACTCGGGTAGTTACTATGGGGGACGAGGCCAAGGCTAATATTGACCGGGTGGCCGAAGAGACTAAGAAGTTAATGGAGCATCATGCTCGATTGGTCAAGGCCGGGGAGGAGATTGGGAGTGCTAATATTCGGTTAAGGCTAAAGGTTGCCGATCAGGCCAAGCAGCTTGCCGACCAAGCCATCCAGATCTCCCAGCATGAGGAAGCCTCCCAGCGTCTGAAAGAGACCATGGAGAAGGCCAGTAGGGCGGAGTTACGGAAGATGGAGGTTACCTGCAGGGAGCGGATTAACATGGCCATTACAACGGTGGATGAGGTTCGAAATGCGGATCTCGAGCGGGTAGAGGAGTTGTCGGGGAGACTCGAGGCTGCGGAGATGGCTCAGGCTGAGTTGAAGGAGGAGATGGAGGAGATGAGGAGGTCCCTTAGGTTGAAGGAGGAGGAAATGAGGAGGTCACTCCAGGCTGACTGCTTGAGATACCAATCAGAGAGGGACGTCGCCGTCGCTAAGTTGCAAGCTTCCGAGGCTCGGGTGAGGGAGTTTGAGGAAAATGAGGGGATGATGGATGAGATGCTTCAGGATATGTACTTCCATACTTGGAAAGAGGGCGGCTTGTCTTGGATGGACGATTACCCTCGGGTCATGGCCAAGGTGTATCTCCAGGCTTTAGAGGAGGCCAGGGTGAACGCGGGTAAGGAAGGCGGAGAGGCTTTCAACTTGAGTGCGGTTACTGCTCAGTTCTCAAAGGAGGAGCAAGCGGCGGTGAAGGAGGGGATGCGGCTGCTTGCTGCGGAGGAAGCGGGCGTGCAGTTGGATGATGAGGATCAAGCGGCGGATGCTGGTGAGTTATTCTTTTCCCTTTCTTTTCTTTCCGTGTTTTCATAACTTGATCGTTCGTTTAATGAATTCCTCTTCCGATCTGGACAGGTGGGACTTCAGATCCACATGCTGGGGGTTCTGATCCTGCGGCTAAGTAGGCTGGGGGAGTTGGTGATGGAGTGTGGATGCATCTGCCATCTTTTTGTTTCTTTTTTATCACTGTTCATGTTAGTCTAAAAAATTCATGTGTTGTAATAAGATTATCTGTGACGAATAATTTCATGTAATTATGTGTAGTTCGATAATATGCATTGATCTCTTTATGTTATCGTGTTATTACTATCTTGTTGTGCTGTGATTATCTTGATATGTTGTGTGAGAAGTATAGTTACGTATATGCCTGTGATTCTAGTTGTGTTTGATGTTAAGTTTTTGCTTGAAATATAACTTCACGTGTTGCAATGTCAGTGTATGAATGAGCTATAGTTACACATTTATGTACAAGAGAAGAGAGTACCGCCCTTTATGTTTTATTCGCAGGCGGTAGCTTTGAGTGTCTTGTGTAACTGTTCACAGGCATAGCTGAGCACCCTGCCACCCAGTACGCAGGCTTAGAGCCTCATGAGTGAATGCTTCCTATTCGGTTTCCTGTACTTGAGAGTTTGTTATACAGGATAGAAGAAAAACATTTAAATGGAATGGAAATATGGTGAAAGTAAAACTTCCAGTCACGGAAGGCCGTCGATGTGCTTAAGTTCGTGGCAAACGGGTTTTGTAGTCACTTTCCCTAGCTGTGGGTCTTGGAGACATTTGTCACCCATCTTACGCCTCCGCGGGGAGTTTTCTTTTTTACCACAGCCGCACTTAAGACACATCGGAGCCGAGATCGCGCACGGTAACTACCCGAACCATTATGGTCCGTAATCGTGGGTATTATTCGATTTACCGTGGCCGGCTAGCGTGGGTGCCGTTGGCCGTGAACTACCCCTGGCTGGCCACACCTTATGTTGGGGCTTAAAGTAGGTTCACAGTTACCGGCGAGCCGAACGCCGTAATGAGCTGCCATCGGCTATAGTCGGCCTTTATGATGACTTATAATCGGCTCATTACAGTTGGCTTTGAGGGCAGGCGCGCAATGAGTTAACCCGCAGCAGAGGGATGCTGGAGCAAAAGAGTCTCATTGGCGAGTGCATAGAATCGCAGCGTACCTGTTAGGCCTAGTCCAGATGAGGCCGCGGTGCGTCTTGAGTGGAGATGCCATAGGATTTTGTTCAACAGAAAGGGATAAAGCTTAACAAGCGACCAAGATATGAAGGCACAAGGTAACAAGAGATAAGATTTTTAAAGTGGTTCGGCATGATAATGCCTACGTCCACCGTGTTAATACGCTTCATATGGGCGGTACATGTTAAGCAAAGTATCGACGGAGGTGTCGGATGTTCCAAGCCCTCTGGAACACCACTCCGTCCACTGTTGACAAAATATAAGCTCCGTTGTGAAGATCTTGATGAATTTCATAGGGTCTGTCTACTGGTGCTTTCATGGTTAGGTAGCATGACAGGCTCAGCTATATCCGACCCCTGCCTGGCACCTCCCCCGTTGGGTTTGGTTCCAAGTGTTTCCTCGGGTCGGAATTCGGGCTGAGTCCGGGCTCGGCTCCTACCATGACTATTTCTGTTATTAACCTCTTCGAAGAAGAAAGGTCATTTTTGTCTCCCAGATCCTCCAGATTGGGACTCGGTCCATGATTCGGTGTTGCGGGAGGATCCGCATGAGGATAAGATCTCCCTCTTATAAGCTGCGATGCTTGATTTTGGAGTTGCATCGTGCTGCCACTTTTTGCTTGTGGGCTTCTGCTTTTAAGTGTTGCATCGTTTCTCCTCTCCTCAATCAGATCCAAAGACATGAGGAGGAGTTCTTCGTTTTCTTCTGGGTTGCAGTGGGTCCCATGGTGAGACGGTGCTACAGTATCAACTGGGGGCATGGCTTCCAATCTGTATGCCAAAGAGAAAGGAGTATGCCCCGTTGATGTTCTGTGAGAGGTGCGGCAGGCCCGGGGTGCCGTAGGAAGTTCGTCCACCCAAGCGCCTTCTGACTTTTCAAGCTTCTTCTTGGTTAGGGTTTTGAGAATTCTGTTGACAGCTTCGACTTGTCCGTTTGCCTGAGGATAAGCTACCGATGAGAAGTCTTTGTGAATTATGTGCTCTTGGCATCGGTTGGTAAATTCTTTGTTGTCAAACTGGAGTCCGTTGTTTGATGTGATCTTGAGTGGGACTCCGTACCTGCATAGAATATTTTTTGATCAAGAAGTTGATAATTTATGTAAGAAGTTGATAATTTATGCCAAAGATATTTTATTTTAAAGGGTCCGCTTCCACCCATTTGGTGAAATGATTAAAAACATCCTTCTAGCCATCCAGGACAAAGTTTAAAGCAAGGGAGGGGGGCAAGAGTCAAATCTCTGTCCTGGTTGATATAAACGCTTTCCTCCCTTCTTGCCCCCAGCGTTATCTCTAGAGTCATTTCTTCAAACGTCCTTTGTTGCAGCGGGAGTGTCGCCATGGGTAGTCTTAGCCTGTTGTCCTGACTGTCTTTTAGCGGTAGCGTTTTCAAGCCTCATATACTTCCCAGCTTCATGGAAGAAGTCAGGTAACGTAGCTGGTTTATCTTTTGTTAACCTCCTAGCAAACTTGGTATCCGGATGCACGCCACTACAGAGGGCCGTTAGGATAAGTTTCTCATTGGCATCTTGAACTGTTGCTGCTGTGGCGTTGAACCGTGTTAGATATTGTTGCAGCGTCTCTCCGGATTTCTGTTTGATATTGGATAGAGAATAAGCATCCTTGGGTTGTTCCACATGGATGAGGAACTGTCTAATAAACCTTTCTTTCAACATCTCCCATGAGCTGATGGATCCTCGGGGTAGATGGCAGAACCAGGAGGTAGCTAGATCTGCTAGGAATAGCGGAAAGCATTTGCATAATACTCCTTCTGTTGCTCCACTCATGAGCATATGCTGGGTGTATCTCTGTAAATGTACGATAGGGTCGGAAGTTCCTTTGTAAGGTTCCATGGTTGGCATTTTCCATTCCCGGGGGGTAATGGTGGTTTCGATATTTCGGGTAAAGGGGCTGGTGACCCTAGCGCCTATCCCCCGGTCCCTTTGCTCGCGTTGGACACATTCTCTGAACAATCGCGTCATTCGTTCGTCAGAACTTGGAGCGGATAAAAATGAGCTTGGCTCTTCCCTGCGGGATCTATCTCGTCCGGATGACCTGTAGGGATGGTACAATCTATCACTTCTAGCATTATCCAGTGGTTGTCTTCGGCTGTTTGGATGCACGCTAGGACCAGCTACAGTTGCCCCCTGCCTTGATCTTCCCCTGTGGGGTTCTGTTTCGAGCACATCCATGGGGTCAACTTCGGGCTGGGTTCTAGCTCGGCTCCGTTCAGCGGGGTTTCTATGATTAGGTGGCATGACTGGCTCAGCTACATCCGACCCTCGCCTGGTGCCTCCCCCGCTAGGTTCGGTTCCAAGGGCTTCCTCGAGTCGGAATTCGGGCTGAGTCCGGGCGCGGCCCCTATCATCGTTTTTCCTGTTGATAGCTTGTTCGAAGAGTGAAGACCTTTGCTGTCTCCGAGATCCTCCAGATTGAGACTCATCCCATGATTCAGTGTTGCGGTTGGATTCTTCAGCATCCCTTAAGCGTGACATAAGTTGGTCCACTAAAGCTTCTTGTTGGGATGTGAAGCGGTTGGTTACTTCAGCCACAACTCTGTCTAGATCTGCCCTAGTTATTGGTTGTTCCGTTGCGGGACCAGTTGGATTTTCCTGATTTTCATCTGGTACTGCTGTTGAAGTGGGCTGATCTGTGATTGCTGGATCTGGAAGGCTGCTAGTTGCGATGTTCTTTCCTTTGTTAACATCCCTTCTCTGTTTGGAAGGCATGATTTCTAAGCAACGAGTGATGTCGTTAGGAAAAAGGTTGAGTGGGAGAAGATGAAGTTTGAGTTCAGCTCTCAGTGAAAGCACCAAAAATGTTTGCACAAAAAATGGACAAACACCTCCAAGTCGTGTTATTTTAGTTGAGTATGTGTGATTTTCAATGGTTTTAGATGAGTATGTAAATATGAGAAAAGTAAGGGCTGAAATGTAAAAGACACGCAGATTTATAGTGGTTCGGCCAGAATGTGCCTACGTCCACTTTATATGTTATTATCTTTCTTCTTCCAGATTACAAGTACAATGCTTTGTATACAAGTGTATGAAAGTAGTTTGAAAGTTCCTTCCTTGCTTGAGCTCTCAAACTTGTCTGCCATTGTTGTACCTCTGCCCCTCCATTTATAGAGTGAGGTAGGGGGCACGGGTCTTGGAAGTATATAGCTGCTGGTGGGCCCGGGCTGAAGCAATCTGGACTGGCAATCGTATGGTTCGGCAGAGCTCCATTCGGTGGTGAGGTTGGACCGACGATGGAGTGAGAGGGTGGTTCATTCGGTGGTAGTTGGAGCGGTAGTAGGTTGGTCCGGTATATGTTTGGACCGGTAGTAGGAGTATGGAGGAAGTTAGTTTGGATCGGTGGACCTGGTCCGGTGAAGGCAGGTTCGGCATGCATGGGGAGGCCGGATGAGAATGCCGGATGGGCTTGCCGGATGGGGTTTGTTCTTGTCTTGTGTTTGCCGAATGTGATATTGCCGAATGATCCATAGGTTGGGCTTTGCCGAATGGAGGTTGCCGTGCTCTGCCGAATGAGGCCCTATTTGTGAATGTCGAGTGAGCCGTGGCTTTGCTGAATAAAGTGTAGGATGCGAACATGAGTGAGACTGACGCTTCTTGGTCTTGAGATCCTCTGGGTGAGAATTCGCCCAACATTGACGAAACAGTGCCGTACGACCTTTAGAAATGGGTGCATGGATTTGAAATGGTGCAGTACCATGGTGCACCACTCTCCAGCGGTGGTAAATCATAGACCAGCCACGGGGATCCCGTTTTACAGAAAAAATCCACGTGATGAAAAAACGAAGGGTAAAAAACTTCCTTGACCCGATTGAGGTTCGGATAGGATTTTTTGGGTATGAAACTAACCAGTGACGGCTGAAAGCTGTCATAGCTGTAGAACTCACAGATACCTTCGTTTTGACTGGTTATGGCTCACGTAACTCTAAACGAGCCAAGAGTTATCGCCCTCCGAAGAATCGATATCCACAGGGTGCAACATCTACGGTGCAAGGTGCAACATCTGTCCAAAATGACGAAACCGTGCCGTACGACCTTTAGAAATGGGTGCATGGATTTGAAACGGTGCAGTACCATGGTGAACCACTCTCCAGCGATGGTAACTCATAGACCAGCCACGGGGATCCCGTTTTACAGAAAAAATCCACATGACGAAAAAACGAAGGGTAAAAAACTTCCTTGACCCGATTGAGGTTCGGATAGGATTTTTTTGGTATGAAACTAACCAGTGACGGCTGAAAGCTGTCATAGCTGTAGAACTCACAGATACCTTCGTTATGACTGGTTATAGCTCCCGTAATCTAAACGAGCCAAGAATTATGGCCCTCCGAATAATCGATATCCACAGGGTGCAACATCTACGGTGCAAGGTGCAACATCCGTCCAAAATGATGAAACAGTGCCGTACGACCTTTAGAAATGAGTGCATGGATTTGAAACATTGCAGTACCATGGTGCACCACTCTCCAGCGATGGTCAATCATAGACCAACCAATGGGATCCCGTTTTACAGAAAAAATCCACGTGACGAAAAAACAAAGGGTAAAAAACTTCCTTGACCCGATTGAGGTTCGGATAGGAATTTTTGGGTATGAAACTAACCAGTGACGGCTGAAAGCTGCCATAACTGTAGAACTCACAGATACCTTCGTTTTGACTGGTTATGGCTCCCGTAACTCTAAACGAGCCAAGAGTTATGGCCCTCCGAAGAATCGATATCCACTGTGTGCAACATCTACGGTGCAAGGTGCAACATCCGTCCAAAATGACGAAACAGTGCCGTACGACCTTTAGAAATGGGTGCATGGATTTGAAACGGTGCAGTACCATGGTGCACCACTCTGCAGCAATGGTAAATCATAGACCAGCCACAGAGATCCCGTTTTACAGAAAAAATCCACGTGATGAAAAAACGAAGGGTAAAAAAACTTCCTTGACCCGATTGAGGTTCGGATAGGAATTTTTGGGTATGAAACTAACAAGTGACGGCTAAAAGCTGCTATAGCTGTAGAACTCACAGATACCTTCGTTTGACTGGTTATGGCTCCCCTAACTCTAAACGAGCCAAGAGTTATGGCCCTCCGAAGAATCGATATCCACAGGGTGCAACATCTACGGTGCAAGGTGCAACATCCGTCCAAAATGACGAAACAGTGCCGTACGTCCTTTAGAATGAGTGCATGGATTTGAAACATTGCAGTACCATGGGGTACCACTCTCCAGAGATGGTAAATCATAGATCAGCCACGGGGATCCCGTTTTACAGAAAAAATCCACGTGACGAAAAAAAGAAGGGTAAAAAACTTCCTTGACCCGATTGAGGTTTGGATAGGTTTTTTGGGTATGAAACTAACCAGTGACGGCTGAAAGCTGTCATAGCTGTAGAACTCACAGATACCTTCGTTTTGACTGGTTATGGCTCCCGTAACTCTAAACGAGCCAAGAGTTATGGCCCTCTGAAGAATCGATATCCACAGGGTGCAACATCTACGGTGCAAGGTGCAACATCCGTCCAAAATGAAGAAACCGTGCCGTATGACCTTTAGAAATGGGTGCATGGATTTGAAACGGTGCAGTACCATGGTGAAACACTCTCCAACGATGGTAACTCATATACCAGCCACGGGGATCCCGTTTTACAGAAAAAATCCACGTGACGAAAAAACGAAGGGTATAAAACTTCCTTGACCCGATTGAGGTTCGGATAGGATTATTTGGGTATGAAACTAACCAGTGATGCTGAAAGCTGTCATAGCTGTAGAACTCACAGATACCTTCGTTTTGACTGGTTATGGCTCCTGTAACTCTAAACGAGCCAAGAGTTATGGCCCTCCGAAGAATCGATATCCACAGGGTGCAACATCTACGGTGCAAGGTGCAACATCCGTCCAAAATGACGAAACAGTGCCGTACGACCTTTAGAAATGAGTGCATGGATTTGAAACATTGCAGTACCATGGTGCACCACTCTCCAGCGATGGTAAATCATAGACCAGCCATGGGGATCCCGTTTTACAGAAAAAATCCACGTGACGAAAAAACGAAGGGTAAAAAACTTCCTTGACCCGATTGAGGTTCGGATAGGAATTTTTGGGTATGAAACTAACCAGTGACGGCTGAAAGCTGCCATAGCTTAGAACTCACAGATACCTTCGTTTTGACTGGTTATGGCTCCCGTAACTCTAAACGAGGCAAGAGTTATGGCCCTCCGAAGAATCGATATCCACGGGGTGCAACATCTACGGTGCAAGGTGCAACATCCGTCCAAAATGACGAAACTGTGCCGTACGACCTTTAGAAATGAGTGCATGGATTTGAAACATTGCAGTACCATGGTGCACCACTCTCCAGCGATGGTAAATCATAGACCAGCCACGGGGATCCCGTTTTACAGAAAAAATCCACGTGACGAAAAAACGAAGGGTAAAAAACTTCCTCGTCCCGATTGAGGTTCGGATAGAATTTCTTGGGTATGAAACTAACCAGTGACAGCAGAAAGTGGCCATAGCTGTAGAACTCACATATACCTTCGTTTTGACTGGTTATGGCTCCTGTAACTCTAAAGGAGCCAAGAGTTATGGCCCTCCGAAGAATCGATATCCACAGGGTGCAACATCTACGGTGCAAGGTGCAACATCCGTCCAAAATGATGAAACAGTGCCGTACGACCTTTAGAAATGAGTGCATGGATTTGAAACATTGCAGTACCATGGTGCACCACTCTCCAGCGATGGTAAATCGTAGACCAGCCACGGGGATCCCGTTTTACAGAAAAAATCCACGTGACGAAAAAACGAAGGGTAAAAAACTTCCTTGATCCGATTGAGGTTCGGATAGGATTTTTTGGGTATGAAACTAACCAGTGACGGCTGAAAGCAGTCATAGCTTTAGAACTCACAGATACCTTTGTTTTGACTGGTTATGGCTCCCGTAAATCTAAACGAGCCAAGAGTTATGGCCCTCCGAAGAATCGATATCCACAGGGTGCAACATCTACGGTGCAAGGTGCAACATCCGCCAAAAATGACGAAACCGTGCCGTACGACCTTTAGAAATGAGTGCATGGATTTGAAACATTGCAGTACCATGGTGCACCACTCTCCAGCGATGGTAAATCATAGACCAGCCACGGGGATCCCGTTTTACAGAAAAAATCCACGTGACGAAAAAACGAAGGGTAAAAAATTTCCTTGACCCGATTGAGGTTCGGATAGGATTTTTTGGGTATGATGGCTGAAAGCTGTCATAGCTGTAGAACTCACAGATACCTTCGTTTTGACTTGTTATGGCTCCCGTAACTCTAAACGAGCCAAGAGTTATGGCCCTCCGAACAATCGATATCCATAGGGTGCAACATCTACGGTGCAAGGTGCAACATCCGTCCAAAATGACGAAACAGTGTCGTACGACCTTTAGAAATGGGTGCATGGATTTGAAACGGTGCAGTACCATTGTGCACCACTCTCCAGCGATGGTAAATCATAGACCAGCCACGGGGATCCCGTTTTACAGAAAAATCCACGTGGCGAAAAAACGAAGGGTAAAAAACTTCCTTGACCCGATTTAGGTCCGGATAGGAATTTTTGGGTATGAAACTAACCAGTGACGGCTGAAAGCTGCCATAGCCGTAGAACTCACAGATTCCTTCATTTTGACTGGTAATGGCTCCCGTAATTCTAAACGAGCCAAGAGTTATGGCCCTCCAAAGAATCGGTATCCACAGGGTGCAACATCTACGGTGCAAGGTGCAACATCCGTCCAAAATGATGAAACAGTGACGTACGTCCTTTAGAAATGAGTGCATGGATTTGAAACATTGCAATACCATGGTGCACCACTCTCCAGCGATGGTAAATCATAGACCAGCCACGGGGTTCCCGTTTTACAGAAAAAATCCACGTGACGAAAAAACGAAGGGTAAAAAACTTCCTTGACCCGATTGAGGTTCGGATAGGATTTTTTGGGTATGAAACTAACCAGTGACGGCTGAAAGCGGTCATAGCTGTAGAACTCACAGATACCTTCGTTTTGAGTGGTTATGGCTCCCGTATCTCTAAACGAGCCAAGAGTTATGGCCCTCCGAATAATCGATATCCAATGGGTGCAACATCTACGGTGCAAGGTGCAACATCCGTCCAAAATGACGAAACAGTGCCGTACGACCTTTAGAAATGGGTGCATGGATTTGAAATGGTGCAGTACCATGGTGCACCACTCTCCAGTGATTGTAACTCATAGACCAGCCACGGGGATCCCGTTTTACAGAAAAAATTCATGTGACGAAAAAACGAAGGGTAAAAAACTTTCATGACCCGATTGAGGTTCGGATAGGATTTTTTGGGTATGAAACTAACCAGCGACGGCTGAAAGCCGTCATAGCTGTAGAGCTCACAGATTCCTTCGTTTTGACTGGTTACGGCTCCCGTAAATCTAAACGAGCCAAGAGTTATGGCCCTCCGAAGAATCGATTTCCACAGGGTGCAACATCTGCGGTGCAAGGTGCAACATCCGTCCAAAATGACGAAACAGTGCCGTACGACCTTTAGAAATGTGTGCATGGATTTGAAACATTGTAGTACCGTGGTGCACCACTCTCCAGCGATGGTAAATCATAGACCAGCCACGGGGATCCCGTTTTACAGAAAAAATCCACGTGACGAAAAAACGAAGGGTAAAAAACTTACTTGACCCGATTGAGGTTCGGATAGGATTTTATGGGTATGAAACTAACCATTGACGGCTGAAAGCAGTCACAGTTGTAGAACTCACAGATACCTTCGTTTTGACTGGTTATGGCTCCCGTAACTCTAAAGGAGCCAAGAGTTATGGCCCTCCGAATAATCAATATCCACAGGGTGCAACATCTACGGTGCAAGGTGCAACATCCGTCCAAAATGACGAAACAGTGCCGTACGACCTATAGAAATGAGTGCATGGATTTGAAACATTGCAGTACCATGGTGTACCACTCTCCAGCGATGGTAAATCATAGACCAGCCACGGGGATCCCGTTTTAAAGAAAAAATCAACGTGACGAAAAAACAAAGGGTAAAAAACTTCCTTGACCCGATTGAGGTTCGGATAGGATTTTTTGGGTATGAAACTAACCAGTACGGTTGAAAGCCATCATAGCTGTAGAAATCACAGATACCTTCGTTTTGACTGGTTATGGCTCCCGTAGATCTAAACGAGCCAAGAGTTATGGCCCTCCGAATAATCGATATCCATAGGGTGCAACATCTACGGTGCAAGGTGCAACATCCGTCCAAAATGACGAAACCGTGCCGTACGACCTTTAGAAATGGGTGCATGGATTTGAAACGGTGCAGTACCATGGTGCACCACTCTCCAGCGATGGTAAATCATTGACCAGCCACGGGGATCCCGTTTTTACAAAAAAATCCACGTGACGAAAAAACGAAGGGTAAAAAACTTCCATGACCCGATTGAGGTTCGGATAGGATTTTTTGGGTATGAAACTAAACAGTGACGGCTGAAAGCGGTCATAGCTGTAGAACTCACAGATACCTTCGTTTTGACTGGTTATGGCTCCCGTAACTCTAAACGAGCCAAGAGTTATGGCCCTCCGAAGAATCGATATCCACAGGGTGCAACATCTACGGTGCAAGGTGCAACATCCGTCCAAAATGACAAAACAGTGTCGTACGACCTTTAGAAATGAGTGCATGGATTTGAAACATTGTAGTACCATGGTGCACCACTCTCCAGCGATGGTAAATCATAGACCATCCATGGGGATCCCGTTTTACAGAAAAAATCCACGTGACGAAAAAACGAAGGGTAAAAAACTTCCTTGACCCGATTGAGGTTCGGATAGGAATTTTTGGGTATGAAACTAACCAGTGACGGCTGAAAGCTGCCGTAGCTGTAGAACTCACAGATACCTTCGTTTTGACTGGTTATGGCTCCCGTAACTCTAAACGAGCCAAGAGTTATGGTCCTCCGTAGAATCGATATCCACAGGTTGCAACATCTACGGTGCAAGGTGCAACATCCGTCCAAAATGACGAAACAGTGCTGTACGACCTTTAGAAATGAGTGCATGGATTTGAAACATTGCAGTACCATGGTGCACCACTCTCTAGCGATGGTAAATCACAGAACAGCCACGGGGATCCCGACAGAAAAAATCCACGTGACGAAAAAACGAAGGGCAAAATACTTCCTTGTCCCGATTGAGGTTCGGATAGGATTTTTTAGGTATGAAACTAACCAGTGACAGCTGAAAGCGGTCATAGCTGTAGAACTCACATATACCTTCGTTTTGACTGGTTATGGCTCCCGTAACTCAAAAGGAGCCAAGAGTTATGGCCCTCCGAAGAATCGATATCCACAGGGTGCAACATCTACGGTGCAAGGTGCAACATCCGTCCAAAATGACGAAACAGTGCCGTACGACCTTTAAAAATGAGTGCATGGATTTGAAACATTGCAGTACCATGATGCACCACTCTCCAGCGATGGTAAATCGTAGACCAGCCACGGGGATCCCGTTTTACAGAAAAAATCCACGTGACGAAAAAACGAAGGGTAAAAAACTTCCTTGACCCGATTGAGGTTCGGATAGGATTTTTTGGGTATGGAACTAACCAGTGACAGCAGAAAGCCATCATAGCTATAGAACTCACAGGTACCTTCGTTTTGACTGGTTATGGCTCCCGTAACTCTAAACGAGCCAAGAGTTATGGCCCTCCGAAGAATCGTTATCCACAGGGTGCAACATCTACGGTGCAAGGTGCAACATCCGTCCAAAATGACGAAACAGTGCCGTACGACCTTTAGAAATGAGTGCATGGATTTGAAATATTGCAGTACCATGGTGCACCACTCCCCAGCGATGGTAAATCATAGGCCAGCCGGGGGATCCCGTTTTACAGAAAAAATCCACGTGACGAAAAAACGAAGGGTAAAAAACTTCCGTGACCCGATTGAGGTTCGGATAGGATTTTTTGGGTATGAAACTAACCAGTGACGGCTGAAAGCTGTCATAGCTGTAGAACTCACAGATAACTTCGTTTTGACTGGTTATGGCTCCCGTAACTCTAAACGAGCCAAGAGTTATGGCCCTCCGAAGAATCGATATCCACAGGGTGCAACATCTACGGCGCAAGGTGCAACATCCGTCCAAAATGACGAAACAGTGCCGTACGACCTTTAGAAATGAGTGCATGGATTTGAAACATTGCAGTACCATGGTGCACCACTCTGCAGCGATGGTAAATCATAGACCAGCCACGGTGACCCCGTTTTACAGAAAAAATCCACGTAACGAAAAAACGAAGGGTAAAAAACTTCCTTGACCCGATTGTGGTTCGGATAGGATTTTTGGGTTTGAAACTAACCAGTGATGGCTGAAAGCTTTCATAGCTGTAGAACTCACAGATACCTTCGTTTTGACTGGTTATGGCTCCCGTAACTCTAAACAAGGCAAGAGTTATGGCCCTCCGAAGAATCGATATCCACAGGGTGCAACATCTACGGTGCAAGGTGCAACATCCGACCAAAATGACGAAACAGTGCCGTAAGACCTTTAGAAATGAGTGCATGGATTTGAAACATTGCATTACCATGGTGCACCACTCTCTAGCGATGGTAAATCATAGACCAGCCACGGGGATCCCGTTTTACAGAAAAAATCCACGTGACGAAAAAACGAAGGGTAAAAAACTTCCTTGACCCGATTGAGGTTCGGATAGGATTTTTTGGGTATGAAACTAACCAGTGACAGCTGAAAGCGGTCATAGCTGTAGAACTCACAGATACCTTCGTTTTGACTGGTTATGGCTCCCGTAACTCTAAACGAGCCAAGAGTTATGGCCCTCCGAAGAATCGATATCCACAGGGTGCAACATCTACGGTGCAAGGTGCAACATCCGTCCAAAATGACGAAACAGAGCCGTACGACCTTTAGAAATGAGTGCGTGGATTTGAAACATTGCAGTGCCATGGTGCACCACTCTCCAGCGATGGTAAATCATAGACCAGCCACCGGGATCCCGTTTTACTGAAAAAATCCACGTGACGAAAAAACGAAGGGTAAAAAACTTCCTTGACCCGATTGAGGTTCGGATAGGATTTTTTGGGTATGAATCTAACCAGTGACGGCTGAAAGCCGCCATAGCTGTAGAACTCACAGATACCTTCGTTTTGACTGGTTATGGCTCCCGTAACTCTAAACGAGCCAAGAGTTATGGCCCTCCGAAGAATCGATATCCACAGGGTGCAACATCTACGGTACAAGGTGCAACATCCGTCCAAAATGACGAAACAGTGCCGTACGACCTTTAGAAATGAGTGCATGGATTTGAAATATTGCAGTACCATGGTGCACCACTCCCCAGCGATGGTAAATCATAGGCCAGCCGGGGGATCCCGTTTTACAGAAAAAATCCACGTGACGAAAAAACGAAGGGTAAAAAACTTCCGTGACCCGATTGAGGTTCGGATAGGATTTTTTGGGTATGAAACTAACCAGTGACGGCTGAAAGCTGTCATAGCTGTAGAACTCACAGATAACTTCGTTTTGACTGGTTATGGCTCCCGTAACTCTAAACGAGCCAAGAGTTATGGCCCTCCGAAGAATCGATATCCACAGGGTGCAACATCTACGGTGCAAGGTGCAACATCCGTCCAAAATGACGAAACAGTGCCGTACGACCTTTAGAAATGAGTGCATGGATTTGAAACATTGCAGTACCATGGTGCACCACTCTGCAGCGATGGTAAATCATAGACCAGCCACGGTGACCCCGTTTTACAGAAAAAATCCACGTAACGAAAAAACGAAGGGTAAAAAACTTCCTTGACCCGATTGAGGTTCGGATAGGATTTTTGGGTTTGAAACTAACCTGTGACGGCTGAAAGCTATCATTGCTATAGAACTCACAGATACCGTAGTTTTGACTGGTTATGGCTCCCGTAACTCTAAACGAGGCAAGAGTTATGGCCCTCCGAAGAATCGATATCCACAGGGTGCAACATCTACGGTGCAAGGTGCAACATCCGACCAAAATGACGAAACAGTGCCGTAAGACCTTTAGAAATGAGTGCATGGATTTGAAACATTGCAGTACCATGGTGCACCACTCTCTAGCGATGGTAAATCATAGACCAGCCACGGGGATCCCGTTTTACAGAAAAAATCCACGTGACGAAAAAACGAAGGGTAAAAAACTTCCTTGACCCGATTGAGGTTCGGATAGGATTTTTTGGGTATGAAACTAACCAGTGACGGCTGAAAGCGGTCATAGCTATAGAACTCACAGATACCTTCGTTTTGATTGGTTATGGCTCCCGTAACTCTAAACGAGCCAAGAGTTATGGCCCTCCGAAGAACCGATATCCACAGGGTGCAACATCTACGGTGCAAGGTGCAACATCCGTCCAAAATGACGAAACAGAGCCGTACGACCGTTAGAAATAAGTGCATGGATTTGAAACATTGCAGTGCCATGGTGCACCACTCTCCAGCGATGGTAAATCATAGACCAGCCACAGGGATCCCGTTTTACTGAAAAAATCCACGTGACGAAAAAACGAAGGGTAAAAAACTTCCTTGACCCGATTGAGGTTCGGATAGGATTTTTTGGGTATGAATCTAACCAGTGACGGCTGAAAGCTGCCATAGCTGTAGAACTCACAGATACCTTCGTTTTGACTGGTTATGGCTCCCGTAACTCTAAACGAGCCAAGAGTTATGGCCCTCCGAAGAATCGATATCCACAGGGTGCAACATCTACGGTGCAAGGTGCAACATCCGTCCAAAATGACGAAACAGTGCCGTACGACCTTTAGAAATGAGTGCATGGATTTGAAATATTGCAGTACCATGGTGCACCACTCCCCAGCGATGGTAAATCATAGGCCAGCCGAGGGATCCCGTTTTACAGAAAAAATCCACGTGACGAAAAAACGAAGGGTAAAAAACTTCCGTGACCCGATTGAGGTTCGGATAGGATTTTTTGGGTATGAAACTAACCAGTGACGGCTGAAAGCTGTCATAGCTGTAGAACTCACAGATAACTTCGTTTTGACTGGTTATGGCTCCCGTAACCCTAAACGAGCCAAGAGTTATGGCCCTCCGAAGAATTGATATCCACAGGGTGCAACATCTACGGTGCAAGGTGCAACATCCGTCCAAAATGACGAAACAGTGCCGTACGACCTTTAGATGTTTGCGCAAAAAATGGGAAAACACCTCCAAGTCGTGTTATTTAGTTGATTATGTGCGATTTTCAATGGTTTGGATGAGTTATGCAAATATGTAAAAAGCAGTGGCTGAAATGTAAAAGACACACAGATTTATAGTGGTTCTGCCAGAACGTGCCTACGTCCACTTTATATGTTATTATCCTTTTTTCTTTCAGATTACAAGTACAAAGCTTTGTATACAAGTATATGAAAGTAGTTTGAAAGTTCCTTCCTTGCTTGAGCTCTCAAACTTGTCCGCCATTGTTGTACCCCTGCCCCTCTATTTATAGAGTGAGGTAGGGGGCAGGGGTCTTGGATGTATATAGCTACTGGTGGGCCCGGGCTGAAGCAATCTGGCCTGGTAACGTTCTGGTTCGGCGAAGCTTCATTCGGCATGGAGCTTGGACCGGTGATGGAGTGGACCGGTGGTAGGTGGTTTGGAGGTTCATTCGGTGGAAGTTGGTTCGGTGGGGGAGTGGACCGGTAGTAGGTTGGTTTGGCATAGGGTTGGACACGTGTGGTTCGGCTGGGAGTTTGGTCCGGTATGCAATGGACCGGTGTAGGGTTGATTCGGTGGCATTGGTCCGGCTATGAATGGTCCGGTGGTGGAGGTTGGTGTACGGTGAGATTGGAGGACCGAATGTGTTTGACCGAATGGGGCATGGCCTTGTGCAAAATGTTCTTGGAGGAAAGTATGCATGGACCAAATGGTATATACCTTGAATTGCCGAATGAACTTGTGCTTGGAACGCCAAATGGACTTAGGAACCGGATGGAATGGAGGTTGCGAACCCGGGTGAAACTGACGCTTCTCGGTCTCGAGATCTTCTGGGTGAAAATTCGCCCTACATTTGCCCTCCAAAGTGGGGCACGTGCTTGCATGTGTCGCGCTTTGTTTCCCTATGGTAGGAAGGCTTGTTTTGTAACGTCATGGGCTGGACGTTCATATCCTGTGGTTTCCTGCGAAGGAATTTACAGTTTTAATATGATTTCAGATGACGACTGTTTGGGATTGAAATATTTGTGATGAAGTGAATTGTGCCGTTCGAGGCGAGAGAGTGTGCCCCGAGGGGGCTTAGGTTTATCGACGCCAGGTTTACGTTAGAGTGGGTCCCTGGATCGTTTGTCAAGGTGGTTTATCGTCAGCTCAGAGCATGCCTAAGGGTTGTTCGCGACCCCGTACATGTGTAAGTAGCTTAGCCATTTCAGAATTAGCAGAACTAAATATCCATCCAACCGATGAGTTTTAAAAAGGATGTCAAAGTGTAAATTCTCACAACGATAGGGTTAATAGCCATTCAGAGCATGCCTGTGGACCGTTCGTGGTCGCGTACATGTGTAAATGATTAACCCATGTTAAGTGAAAGATTTACTACTTATTCATCGTTATCATAATTTCTATTTTATCAATAGACCCTAGAGTACGATACTTATCTGGTTTTTGCTGGCTGAGATGGTTTCATTCGGTTTTTGATTGGTCCGGTATGCCGAACCGGCTGGACCGGTGCTTCTGCGCTTGCCTATATATAGGGGCTACACCCCCTTAGTTTTTCCTTACCGAACCAACGAGAGCCGAACCAAGCCCATACCGAATCGAACCTTTGCCGAACCAAACCCTTGCCGAACCAGGTATATGCTCTCTTGCCGAATGTCCATGATTACCGAATGAATCTGATTGCCGAATACACGCGTAAGGCTTTTAATGTCGAATGATACTTTGTACCGAATGAACCTGGGATTTTAGTGCCGGATGAACTTTGCACTGTACTACCGAACGAATTCGTATACCGGATGAACTTCTAATGCCGAATGGAACTACCGAATGAGGCATATACCGAATGAGACTCAGAAATTTGAATCTTGAGCGAAATCTTAGTCTTTTATACGCTTGCTTTAGATACTTGCTTGTTTATGTTTCTATACTTCTTGTTCTAACACCGTGTTTTTCTTGTGCTACAGAAAATGTCTCGCAAAGCGGAAACCCGATCGGATAAAAAGAAGTCTAAAGGTAGAGGAGAGTCGTCTTCCTCCGTGCCCCCAGCCCAACCAGGACCGGTGCAACATGGGCCTGCCCCGAGGTCGTTAGTGGACGGGTACGGTCCTCAGGAACTTCTGGTCTCCCCTCCCGATTGCTTTCCTAGCTCCCTAAAGGAGGAGCAACTTGATGTTATATCACGTTCCTTCGAGATAGACGGGGCTTGCATGCTGTTGCCGGGAGATGGAGTGTTGCCGTATAATCCCCCCGAAGGTTACTTTGCTTACAGCAGATATCATTGCATGTGTGGTGCTATCCCTCCTATCAATGCCTGGATAGTCAGCTTTACCACATATTTGAAGGTGGCTCCATTCCAGCTTCAGCCTAACTCTTACGCCATTCTGGTGAGCCTTTTCGTCATCTTCCAGAGGAGGTACGGGCGCCCTCCTTCTAACCGGGAAATTCGATATTTGTATAACCTGAGAGGCTACAAGAAGGGGTCTCCGTATATTAGTCTAGAAGCGGCCGTGCCCTTCAAACCGGTCTTGGACTTATATTCAAAGTTTACAATGTTCAAGAAAGAATGGTTTTTTATCAAGGACGATTCTGTTTCTTTCCGCCTTTTCACATCCGGCTGTAAGATGAATTTCATTTATATTTTCCATGT
The DNA here is from genome assembly GCA_030765085.1 of Allium cepa. NCBI lineage: Eukaryota > Viridiplantae > Streptophyta > Magnoliopsida > Asparagales > Amaryllidaceae > Allium > Allium cepa. Next base: position 24,521,887 of record CM060943.1, on the reverse strand, counting down.
TTTGACTATAGTGCTTCTTCTGATATGCTTCTATGTCTTGCTAGCGACAGGTGGCATTGCAGTCGTGGAGGATGATTCCTTGGCGCGGATGGCTGCTGAAATAAAGGCCATTCCGGCACGGGACAGGTCGGCTTCTTTCCTGATTAGGAATGCTATCCTCCTGGAGTACAACTTGATCCTGCCGCACCAGTCCGTGGTTAAGCAGAGGGACACGGCTGAGGAAAGGCTGCTAAAGCTAAGGAGGGGGCCACAGTGAAGAGTGGCAAGAGGAAGCCCTTTGCACAACACCCAGTCGTGGGAGGCAAGAAGCTTAAGGAGTCTGATGGCCCCTCTCCTAATACTTGCCCGATCATCCCGGAGGAGGAAGGTGCGGAAGAGGGCGAAGGAGGCGATATGGGAGGAGAGTCAGAGGGCGGAGGAGAAGGCGATGGAGATGGCGATGGCGATGGACAGGGCGGTAGTGGTACTGGTGCCTTAACCTCCGGGAAAGTAGGGGAGCTTCAGGAGTGGACGGATGAGGCTCCCTGTCATGCTTTCGGGGAATCGGAGGGATAGTCGGAAGCGGAGAAGGCGAAGAAAACTGGCAAGGCTGTGGCTGGTGCCGATCCATCCCCTAAAGGTTCCTCAGCTAGGGTAACTTCGGCGGTGCAAGGTGAACTTTTGACTTCCGCCGATTCCATTTTCGATAAGGACTTAGGAATATTTTATGGTTCGCTTCCGTCCTGGAATGAGATTCAGGACTTATTGCAGTACCCCACTCCTCCGCAGGGTTTGTATAATAGATGTGCCTTCTCACTTTTCTTTCTTTTTAACTTAACATGTTTCTTGAATTGTGGACCATTGTATGTTCGTAACACTTGTTCTTTATTCCAGGGGCAGGCCAGGTGGTTAAAACGTCAGATGTTCGACACCGCCTCGAACAATTCAAGTTGATGAGAGCTTCTGCGAAGCCTCCCACTGGTCGTACTGGGGACGTGCTCAGTTACCGTCCTCTTCTTGGGGTCATTAAAGAGAGCATTCAGAAAAAGAAGCGGAGTCGTTCCTTATTTGAGTCCTCCACTGGTCCGCAGCTTCCTACCCAGCCTCCTCGTGATACCACGGAGGAGAGCACGGAGTCTGGCCCCCCTCCACCTCCTTTCAAGAATCCAACCGTTATCCGTATAAGATGTCCTGACGTGCCTCATCATGTGCCTCGTGACCCCTTTGTCGGTCATCCTGATTTAGATCCAAGCTCTCAGGATATCTCATTTGATGAGGCCACGGGTGAGCACCTTCTTCCCCGCAACCCCATGGTACGAGTGCTCGATGAGGCCATATCCCTAGATCTTGATCTGCTCACTACTCGGGTAGTTACCATGGAGGACGAGGCCAAGTCTAATATCGATCGGGTGGCTGAAGAGACCAAAAAGTTAATGGAGCATCATGCTCGTTTGGTCAAGGCCGGGGAGGAGATTGGGAGTGCTAATATTCGGCTGCGGCTAAAGGTTGCCGATCAGGGCAAACAGCTTGCTGATCAAGCTATTCAGATCTCTCAGCATGAGGAAGCCTCCAGGCGGCTAAAAGAGACTATGGAAAAGGCTAGCAGGGCAAAACTACGGAAGGTGGAGACCGCCTGTAAGGAGCAGATTGACATGGCCATTGCGACAGTGGATGAGGTTCTAAATGCGGATCTCGAGCAGGTAGAGGAGTTGTCTGGGAGGCTTGAGGCCGCGGAGATGGCTCAAGTCAAGTTAAAGGAAGTGATGGAGGAAATGAGGAGGTCTCTCCAGGCTGACTGCTTGAGATACCGATCGGAGAGGGATGTTGCTGTCGCCAAGTTGCAGGCTTCCGAGGCCCGGGTGAGGGAGTTTGAGGAGAATGAGGGGATGATGGACGAGATGCTGCAGGACATGTACTTCCGTACTTGGAAGGAGGGCAGCTTGTCTTGGATAGATGACTACCCCCGGGTCATGGCCAAGGTATATCTTCGGGCTTTAGAGGAGGCCAGGGTCAATGCGGGTAAGGAAGGTGGAGAGGCTTTTAGTCTGGATGCGGTCACTGCTCAGTTATCGAAGGAGGATCAAGCGGCGGTAAAGGAGGGGATGCGGCTGCTTGCTGCGGAGGAAGCGGGTGTGGATTTGGAGGATGAGGATCAAGCGGCGGACGTTGGTGAGTTACTCTTTTCTTTTTCTTTTCTTCCTGGGTTTCCATAACTTGATCGTTTATTGTTCGTTTAATGAGCTCCTCTTCTGAATTGGACAGGTGGAACTTCCGATCAACATGTTGGGAGCTCTGGCCCTGCGGCCAAGTAGGCTTGGGAAGTTGGTGATGGAGTGTGGACGCAGCTGGTTACTTGTCCGGATTCGGCTGCCTTTTTATTTCTTTTTATCGCAGTTTACGTTAGTCCAAGACATTGATGTGACTGTAATAATACTATTTGCAAAGAATAACTTTGTGTGATTTTATAATATAAGCTGATTTTGTTATGTTTGATTGTTGTTTTCATTTTGATGTGCTGCGTGAGAAGTATAACTATGTATATGCCTGTGATTTTAGTTGTGTTTGATGTTAAGCTTTTGCTTGAAATATAATGTCATGTTTTGCAATGTTAGTGTGACATATGAATAAGCTATAGTTACGTATTTATGTACAAGAGAAGAGAGTCCCGCCCTTCATGTTTTGTTTGCAGGCGGTAGCTTTGAGCGTCTTGTGTAACTGATCATGGATATAGCTGAGTACCTTGCCACCCAGTATGCAAGCTTAGATTCTCATGAGTGAAAGCTTCCTATTTGGTTTCCTGTACTTTAGAGTTCGTCATACAGGGTAGGCGAAAAGTATTTAAATGAAATGGGAATATAGATAAAGTAAAACTTCCAGTCACGGAAGGCCGTCGATGTGCTTAAGTTCGTGGCAAACGGGCTTTGTAGTCACTTTCCCTAGCTGTGGGTCTTGGAGACATTTGTCACCCATCTTACGCCTCCACGGGGAGTTTTCTTTTTTACCACAGCCGCACTTAAGACACATCGGAGCCGAGATCGTGCACGGTAACTACCCGAACCATTATGGTCCGTAATCGTGGGTATTATTCGATTTACCGTGGCCGGCTAGCGTGGGTGCCGTTGGCCGTGAACTACCCCTAGCTGGCCACACCTTATGTTGGGGCTTAAAGTAGGTTCACAGTTGTCGGCGAGCCGAACGCCGTAATGAGCTGCCATCGGCTATAGTCGGCCTTTATGATGACTTATAATCGGCTCATTACAGTTGGCTTTGAGGGCAGGCGCGAGCAATGAGTTAACCCGCAGCAGAGGGATGCTGGAGCAAAACTGTCTCATTGGCGAGTGCATAGAATCGTAGCGTACCTGTTAGGCCTTGTCCAGATGAGGCCACGGTGCGTCTTGAGTGGAGATGCCATAGGATTTTGTTCAACAGAAAAGGATAAAGCTTAACAAGCAGCCAAGATATAAAGGAACAAGTTAAAAAGAGACAAGATTTTTTAAAGTGGTTCGGCACGAAAGTGCCTGCGTCCACTGATTCTCTTTGTTAATTCACTTCATATGGGCAGTACAAGTTAAGAAAAGTATCGACGGAGGTGTCGGATGTTCCATGCCCTCTGGAACACCTCTCCGTCCACAGTTGACAAAATATAAGCTCCGTTGTGGAGATCTTTATGAATTACATATGGTCCGTCCCAGATGGGGTCCAGTGCCCCGGGGCCCGGAAAGATTCGCCTGAGGACAACATCTCCTTCTTGTAGGCTGCGATGCTTGACTTTGGAATTGTATAGTGCTGGCACTTTTTGTCTGTGAGCTGCTGCTTTGAGTACTGCATCGTTTCTCCTTTCCTCAATCAGATCCAAAGACATGAGGAGGAGTTCTTCGTTTTCTTCTGGGTTGTAGTGGATCCTACGGTGGGAAGGCACAATAGTCTCAACTGGGAGCATTGCCTCCGATCCATATGCCAAAGAGAAGGAGTATGCCCTGTTGATGTTTTGAAAGATGTGCGGTAGGTCTAGAGTGCCGTAGGAAGTTCGTCCACCCAAGCGCCCTTTGACTTCTCAAGTTTCTTCTTGATTAGGGTTTTGAGAATTTTGTTGACAGCTTCGACTTGTCCGTTTGCCTGAGGATAAGCTACTAATGAGAAGCTTTTGTGAATTCCATGCTCTTGCCACCAGTCGGCGAATTCTTTACTGTCAAATTGGGGTTCGTTGTCTGATATGATCTTGAGTGGGACTCCGTACCTGCACAGAATATTTTTGATCAAGAAGTTGATAACTTTGGCTGAAGATATTTTATTTAGGGGTTCCGCTTCCACCCATTTGGTGAAATAATCGACTGCCACTATAGCATATTTGGCTCCGCCTCGGCCCGTTGGCAGCTCGCCAATTAAATCAATTCCCCATACATCAAAGGGCCAAGGGCTGGTCATTTGAGTAATCTCATTTGTGGGTAGTCGAGGAATCTTTGCAAATTTCTGACATCTGTCGCATCTCCTGACGAAGTCTAAGGCGTCTTTGTTCAGTGTGGGTCAGTAATATCCATATCGGAGTATCTTTTTCGCCAGAGTCTGCCCTCCAGTGTGATCTCCGCAACTTCCTTGATGGATGTTGAATAAGATTTCCTTGGCTTCCCTTCCAGCGACGCATCTGAATAAGGGGCTAGAGAAGCCACGTCGATAGAGGATGCCTTCTTGTATTGTGTAGTGGGGAGTTTTCCTCAAAATTTTCCTGACTTCATCATGTTTGTCTGGTAGTGTGCCATCTTGCAAATATTTTCAGATAGGAGTCATCCAAGTTCCTTCTTCGATTGCAGTTATCAGATTCACTTGTTCGAAACTTGGGGCTATCTGCCTCGAGATGGCTAGTGCTCCGGAAATGGTGCTATTCTTCATACTAGCTTGCTTTGCTAGTTCGTCGGCCTCTTGGTTCTCTTCTCGAGGAATGTGTTTGATTAGATAGTGGTCCAATTGATCGAGCAGCAGTTAGGTTTTCTTTAGGTATGCTGTGAGTCGTTCTCCTCGAGTCTGGAACTCTCCTAGTACTTGGTTTACGATAAGCTGAGAATCACTATGAAGACATAAAGAATTGACTCCAATTTCTAGGGCAAGTTCCAATCCCGCTATTACTGCCTCATATTCCGCATCGTTGTTAGTGGCCGTGAATTCCAACCTTAATGCATAGTACAGCTTTCTTCCCCTGGGGGTGATGATCACAATACCTGCCCCCGAGCCTTGTTCGTTCGATGCTCCATCTACAAAGAGGTTCCACTTGACGTTTTTTGCTATTTCGGGTTGTTCCTTGCCTTCGTTGGTAGTGAATTCGGCAATGAAATCGGCCATGGCTTGTCCTTTGATAGCGGTGCGAGGATGGTAGGTGATATCATACTGACTTAGTTCAATGCACCATTTGAGGAGTCACCCAGAAGCGTCGGGACGAAGGAGCACCTGTCTTAGCGGTTGATCGGTTAGAACTCTGATGGAGTGAGACTGGAAGTAGTGTCGCATTTTTCGTGACGCGATCAATAAACAATATGCTAATCTCTCAACTTTAGGATATCTGGCTTCTGCCCCTGTAAATCTCTTACTTACAAAGTAAACCGGGCGTTGTGTGCGGTCTTCTTCTCTTACCAAGGCGGCGCTTAGAGCATGAGATGATACAGCGAGGTATAAGTATAGCTCCTCGCCTTCGTTTGGAGTTGAGAGTACGGGTGGTCTCTGAAGGTGTTCGATCAGGTTAAGGAAGGACTTTAAGCATTCATTGGTCCACTCGAATTTTCCTTTGTCTTTCTTGAGAGCTTCGAAGAAAGGGACGCACTTGTCAGTTGCTTTGGAAATGAATCTGCTTAGGGCGGCTACCTTTCCGTTTAGGCTCTGCATTTCTTTTCGAGTGGAAGGTATCCTTATTTCTTTTAGAGCCCGGATTTGTTCAGGGTTTGCTTCGATTCCTCTGGCATGGACGATAAATCCTAAGAATTTTCCCGATGATACGCCGAAGGAGCACTTTAGAGGATTCAGCTTCATTCCATATCGGCGAAGTACCTGGAACATTTCGCCCAGGTGGCTTACATGGTCGTCGGCTTTCTTGGACTTCACCAACATGTCGTCCTCATACACTTCCATTGTTCGTCCTATTAGTTCCGCGAACATCTTGTTGACGAGGCGCTGATAGGTAGCTCCGGCATTTTTGAGTCCAAAAGGCATGACTTTGTAACAATATAATCCTCGGTCAGTGATGAAGCTAGTGTGGTCTTGATCGGGAGCGTGCATGGGAATCTGGTTATATCCGGAGTATGCATCCATAAAAGTTAAGAGTTCGTGCCCGGCTGTGCTGTCTACAAGTTGGTCGATTCGGGGAAGCGGGAAGCAATCTTTCGGGCAAGCGTCATTCAGGTTGGAGAAGTCAATACATGTTCGCCACTTTCCATTGGCCTTTTTTACTAGTACTGGGTTAGCGATCCACTCTGGGTAGATGGCTTCTCGTATGAAGCCATTAGCAAGTAGGTTCTTTACTTCCTCATCAAGTGTTGCTGATCGTTTTGCCCCCATACTCCTCTTTTTCTGCTTTACCGGTACCTTGGTGGGATCGATGTTCAGCATGTGGCATGCTATGTCTGGGGAGATTCCTGTCATATCGGCATGTGTCCATGCAAATACATCTAAGTTGTGGCGGAGAAAGTCAATGAGTTGATCTTTCAATTCCGTTTTTAGTTGAGATCCGATTTTTAATAGTCTACATGAATCATGCTTGTCAACAGATACGAATTCCATAGCCTCTGCAGGCTCGGCAGTAGCCTCCTCCTCTTTTTCCCTAGGGTCTATTTCATTGAAGGGATCGCTGGTATATCGAAAAGGAGGGGCTTTCTTTAGTTGCTATGCTTCCAAGCTTTTCATGCAGAGAGTAGTCTCTGCATCTTTCCCTTTATTCTTTCTGCGGTTATTGCGAAGTTCAGTTACATAGCAGTCTCGGGCAGCGTCTTGATCTCCTTCCACTTCTCCTATTCCGTTATCTGTTGGGAATTTCATCTTCAGGCACCACGGGGCTAGGACAATTTGGAAGTCAGATAACGCTGGTCTTCCCAAGAAGGCATTGTAGGCCGAGTGGTTTTCAATTAGCACGAACGTTTGTTTTCGCACGGCAGAGCGGGGGTGACTACCTATTTCGACAAAGAGATCCAGTTGCCCGAGGGGTAACTTTGCATCTCCAGTGAAACCATGTAGTGGTTTGTTGCAGGGAGATACATCCTTCATTGACAGCTTCATCTTATCAAAAGCATGCTTGAACAGGATATTTACGGAGCTTCCTGTGTCTATTAGAATTCGAAAAACTTTAGCTGGACCGAACCAGGCAGAGATGACCATGGGATCCATATGTGGATACTGTCTTCCTTCTAAATCACGCCTACTGAATATGATGTCGTCACTTTCTTTCCGTTTTGGGTGGCGTTCTTCCATAATGGAGTTTACATAGCCTTCAGCATTTCTAAGTGACTTGCCGTATCTTTCCATCTCTGCCCAGCTTCTGTCGGCGATGTGTGGTCCTCCCGAGATGGTATGGACCACTATCTTCTCTTGACTAGAGCCACTGGTGTTGCGATTCCGTCCGCCTACTTCTGGGAGGGGTCGCTTTGAGTTCTCATTGGCAGGAGTTGGAGTCCTGTTCTGACCTATCACATAGCGTTCCAGTCTTCTTCTTCTAATGTGTTCTTCGATCAAGTCCCGGAGATGGTGGCATTCATTGGTGTCATGTCCGTGAGATTCGTGGAAGCGTCAGAACTTTCCAGACTTGAGTGCGTTATCTGATTCTTTCTTGTGCGGGGGGCGCTTGTATCCGAGTTCGCCCTGAGTGGCTAGGAAGATGTTTTCGATTGTTTCATTCAAAGGAGTGTAGGAGTCAAATCTTGGTCCTGGTCGATATTGGCGCTTTTCAACCTTCCTGCCCCCAGCATTGTCTCTAGATTCATTTCTTCGAGCGTCCTTAGCTGCAGCGGCAACCTTGTCCTGAGCTGTCTTACCTTGTTGCCCTGACTGCCTCTCAGTGGCGGCATCTTCCAGTCTCATATACTTTCCAGCTTCGTGGAAGAAATCAGGTAAAGTAGCTGGTTTTTCCTTAGTTAGTCTTCTGGCAAACTTGGTATCTGGGTGTACACCACTACAGAGGGCCATTAGGGTGAGCTTCTCATCGGCATCTTGAATTGCAGCCGCTGCGGCGTTGAACCGGGTTAGATATTGTTGTAGTGTCTCTCCGGATTTCTGTTTGACATTGGATAGAGAATAAGCATCCTTGGGTTGTTCCACGTGGATGCGGAACTGGCTAATGAACCTTTCTTTCAACATCTCCCATGAGCTGATAGATCCTTGGGGTAGATGGCAGAACCAGGAGGTAGCTAGATCTGCTAGGAATAGCGAAAAGCATTTACACAGCACCCCTTCTGTTGCTCCGCTCATGAGCATATGCTGGGTGTATCTCTGTAAGTGTACGATGGGGTCAGAAGTTCCTTTGTAAGGTTCCATGGTTGGCATTTTCCATTCCCGGGGGGTGATGGCAGTTTCGATATTGCGGGTAAAGGGGCTGGTGACCCTAGCGCCTATTCCTCGATCCCTTTACTCCCGTTGGACGCATTCTCTGAATAGTCATGCCATTCTTTCATCAGAATTTGGAGCGGATAGAAATGAACTTGGTTCTTCCCTGCGGGATCGATCTCGTCCAGATGACCTATAGGGATGGTATAGTCTATCACTTCTGACGTTATCCAGTGGCTATCTCTGGCTGCTCGGATGCATGCTAGGACCAGCTACAGTTGCCCCCTGCCTTGATCTTCCCCTGTGGGGTTCTGTTTCGAGCATTTCCATGGGGTCAACTTCGGGCTGGGTTCTAGCTCGGCTCCGTTCAGCGGGGTTTCTATGATTAGGTGGCATGACTGGCTCAGCTACATCCGACCCTCGCCTGGCGCCTCCCCCACTGTGTTCGGTTCCAAGTGTTTCCTCGAGTCGAAGTTCGGGTTGAGTCCGGGCGTGGCCCCTATCATTGTGGTTCCTGTTGATAGCTTCTTCAAAGAGGGAAGACCTTTGCTGTCTCCGAGATCCTCCAGATTGAGATTCACCCCATGATTCAGTGTTGCGGTTGGATTCTTCGACATCCCTCAAGCGTGACATGAGTTGGTTCACCAAAGCTTCTTGTTGGGATGCGAAGCGGTTAGTCACTTCCTCCACAACTCTGTCTAGGTCTGTCCTAGTGATTACTGCCGGTTGTTCCGCGGCAGGGGCTATTGGAATTGCCTGATCTACATGTGGCACTGATGTTGTAGTGGGATGGTTCTCTTGATCTGGATCCACTGGATTCGGAGCGCTGCTGGTTGCAACGTTCTTTCCCTTGTTGGCATCTTTTCTTGGCCTGGAAGTCATGTTTCCTAGGCAATGAAGGGTGCTATTGGGAAAGAAGGTAGAATGAGGGAAGCTGAAGCTTCGAGTTCCAAGCTCTCAGTGAAAGCACCAAAAATGTTTGCGCAAAAAATGGGCAAACATCTCCAAGTTGTGTTATTTAGTTGATTATATGCGATTTTAAATGGTTTGGATGAGTTATGCAAATATGTAAAAAGCAGGGGCTTAAATGTAAAAGACACACAGATTTATAGTGGTTCGGCCAGAACGTGCCTACGTCCACTTTATATGTTATTATCCTTTTTTCTTTCAGATTACAAGTACAAAGCTTTGTATACAAGTATATGAAAGTAGTTTGAAAGTTCCTTCCTTGCTTGAGCTCTCAAACTTGTCCGCCATTGTTGTACCCCTGCCCCTCTATTTATAGAGTGAGGTAGGGGGCAGGGGTCTTGGATGTATATAGCTGCTGGTGGGCCCGGGCTGAAGCAGTCTCGCTTGGTAATGTTCTGGTTCGGCGAAGCTTCATTCGGCATGGAGCTTGGACCGGTGATGGAGTGGACCGGTGGTAGGTGGTTTGGAGGTTCATTCGGTGGAAGTTGGTTCGGTGGGGGAGTGGACCGGTAGTAGGTTGGTTTGGCATAGGGTTGGACACGTGTGGTTCGGCTGGGAGTTCGGTCCGGTAGGCAATGGACCGGTGTAGGGTTGATTCGGTGGCGTTGGTCCGGCTATGAATGGTCCGGTGGTGGAGGTTGGAGCACGGTGAGATTGGAGGACCGAATGTGTTTGACCGAATGTGGCATGGCCTTGTGCAAAATGTTCTTGGAGGAAAGTATGCATGGACCGAATGGTATATACCTTGAATAGCCGAATGAACTTGTGCTTGGAACACCAAATGGACATAGGAACTGGATGGAATGGAGGTTGTGAACCCTGGTGAAACTGACGCTTCTCGGTCTCGAGATCTTCTGGGTGAAAATTCGCCCAACATTAGAAATGAGTGCATAGATTTGAAACATTGCAGTACCATGGTGCACCACTCTCCAGCGATGGTAAATCATAGACCAGCCACGGGGATCCCGTTTTACAGAAAAAATCCACGTGACGAAAAAACGAAGGGTAAAAAACTTCCTTGACCCGATTGAGGTTCGGACAGGATTTTTTGGGTATGAAACTAACCAGTGACGGCTGAAAGCTGTCATAGCTGTAGAACTCACAGATACCTTCGTTTTGACTGGTTATGGCTCCCGTAACTCTAAACGAGCCAAGAGTTATGGCCCTCCGAAGAATCGATATCCACAGGGTGCAACATCTACGGTGCAAGGTGCAACATCCGTCCAAAATGACGAAACAGTGCCGTACGACCTTTAGAAATGAGTGCATGGATTTGAAACATTGCAGTACCATGGTGCAGCACTCTCCAGCGATGGTAAATCATAGACCAGCCACGGGGATCCCGTTTTACAGAAAAAATCCACGTGACGAAAAAACGAAGGGTAAAAAACTTCCTTGACCCGATTGAGGTTCGGATAGGAATTTTTGGGTATGATACTAACCAGTGATGGCTGAAAGCCATCATAGCTGTAGAACTCACAGATACCTTCGTTTTGACTGGTTATGGCTCCCGTAACTCTAAACGAGCCAAGAGTTATGGCCCTCCGAAGAATCGATATCCACAGGGTGCAACATCTACGGTGCAAGGTGCAACATCCGTCAAAAATGACGAAACAGTGCCGTACGACCTTTAGAAATGAGTGCATGGATTTGAAACATGGCAGTACCATGGTGCACCACTCTCCAGCGATGGTAAATCATAGACCAGCCATGGGGATCCCGTTTTACAGAAAAAATCCACGTGACGAAAAAACGAAGGGTAAAAAACTTCCATGACCCGATTGACGTTCGGATAGGATTTTTGGGTTTGAAACTAACCAGTGACGGCTGAAAGCTGTCATAACTGTAGAACTCACAGATACCTTCGTTTTGATTGGTTATGGCTCCCGTAACTCTAAACGAGCCAAGAGTTATGGCCCTCCGAAGAATCGATATCCACAGGGTGCAACATCTATGGTGCAAGGTGCAACATCCGTCCAAAATGACGAAACAGTGCCGTACGACCTTTAGAAATGAGTGCATGGATTTGTAACATTGCAGTACCATGGTGCACCACTCTTTAGCTATGGTAAATCATAGACCAGCCACGGGGATCCCGTTTTACAGAAAAAATCCACGTGACGAAAAAACGAAGGGTAAAAAACTTCCTTGACCCGATTGAGGTTCGGATAGGATTTTTTGGGTATGAAACTAACCAGCAATAGCTGAAAGCTGTCATAGCTGTAGAACTCACAGATACCTTCGTTTTGACTGGTTATGGCTCCCGTAACTCTAAACGAGCCAAGAGTTATGGCCCTCCGAAGAATCGATATCCACAGGGTGCAACATCTACGGTGCAAGGTGCAACATCCATCCAAAATGACGAAACAGTGTCGTACGACCGTTAGAAATGAGTGCATGGATTTGAAACATTGCAGTGCCATGGTACACCACTCTCCAGTGATGGTAAATCATAGACCAGCCACGGGGATCCCGTTTTACAGAAAAAATCCACGTGACGAAAAAACGAAGGGTAAAAAACATCCTTGACCCGATTGAGGTTCGGATAGGATTTTTTGGGTATGAAACTAACCAGTGACGGCTGAAAGCCGTCATAGCTGTAGAACTCGCAGATACCTTCGTTTTGACTGGTTATGGCTCCCGTAACTCTAAACGAGCCAAGAGTTATGGCCCTCCGAAGAATCGATATCCACAGGGTGCAACATCTACGGTGCAAGGTGCAACATCCGTCCAAAATGACGAAACAGTGCCGTACGACCTTTAGAAATGAGTGCATGGATTTGAAACATTGCAGTGCCATGGTACACCACTCTCCAGCGATGGTAAATCATAGACCAGCCACGGGGATCCCGTTTTACAGAAAAAATCCACGTGACGAAAAAACGAAGGGTAAAAAACATCCTTGACCCGATTGAGGTTCGGATAGGATTTTTTGGGTATGAAACTAACCAGTGACGGCTGAAAGCCTTCATAGCTTTAGAACTCACAAATACCTTCGTTTTGACTGGTTACGGCTCCCGTAACTCTAAACGAGCCAAGAGTTATGGCCCTCCGAAGAATCGATATCCACAGGGTGCAACATCTACGGTGCAAGGTGCAACATCCGTCCAAAATGACGAAACAGTGTCGTACGACCTTTAGAAATGAGTGCATGGATTTGAAACATTGCAGTACCATGGTGCACCACTCTCCAGCGATGGTTAATCATAGACCAGCCACGGGGATCCCGTTTTGCAGAAAAAATCCACGTGACGAAAAAACGAAGGGTAAAAAACTTCCTTGACCCGATTGAGGTTCGGATAGGATTTTTGGGTACGAAACTAACCAGTGACGGCTGAAAGGTGTCATAGCTGTAGAACTCACAGATACCTTCGTTTTGACTGGTTATGGCTCCCGTAAATCTAAACGAGCCAAGAGTTATGGCCCTCCGAAGAATCGATATCCACAGGGTGCAACATCTACGGTGCAAGGTGCAACATCCGTCCAAAATAACGAAACAGTGCCGTACGACCTTTAGAAATGAGTGCATGGATTTGAAACATTGCAGTACCATGGTGCACCACTCTCCAGCGATGGTAAATCATAGACCAGCCATGGGGATCCTGTTTTACAGCAAAAATCCACGTGACGAAAAAACGAAGGGTAAAAAACTTACTTGACCCGATTGAGGTTCGGATAGGATTTTTGGGTACGAAACTAACCAGTGACGGTTGAAAGCTGTCATAGCTATAGAACTCACAGGTACCTTCGTTTTGACTGGTTATGGCTTCCGTAACTCTAAACGAGCCAAGAGTTATGGCCCTCCGAAGAATCGAAATCCACAGGGTGCAACATCTACGGTGCAAGGTGCAACATCCGTCCAAAATGACGAAACAGTGGCGTACGACCTTTAGAAATGAGTGCACGGATTTGAAACATTGCAGTACCATGGTGTACCACTCTGCAGCGATGGTAAATCATAGACCAGCCACGGGGATCCCGTTTTACAGAAAAAATCCACGTGACGAAAAAACGAAGGGTAAAAAACTTCCATGACCCGATTGAGGTTCGGATAGGATTTTTGGGTTTGAAACTAACCAGTGACGGCTGAAAGCTGTCATAGCTGTAGAACTCACAGATACCTTCATTTTAACTGGTTATGGCTGCCGTAACTCTAAACGAGCCAAGAGTTATGGCCCTCCGAAGAATCGATATCCACAGGGTGCAACATCTACGGTGCAAGGTGCAACATCCGTCCAAAATGACGAAACAGTGCCATACGACCTTTAGAAATGAGTGCATGGATTTGAAACATTGCAGTGCCATGGTACACCACTCTCCAGCGATGGTAAATCATAGACCAGCCACGGGGATCCCGTTTTACAGAAAAAATCCACGTGACGAAAAAACGAAGGGTAAAAAACATCCTTGACCCGATTGAGGTTCGGATAGGATTTTTTGGGTATGAAACTAACCAGTGACGGCTAAAAGCCGTCATAGCTGTAGAACTCAAAGATACCTTCGTTTTGACTAGTTTTGGCTCCTGTAACTCTAAACGAGCCAAGAGTTATGGCCCTCCGAAGAATCGATATCCACAGGGTGCAACATCTACGGTGCAAGGTGCAACATCCGTCCAAAATGACGAAACAGTGTCGTACGACCTTTAGAAATGAGTGCATGGATTTGAAACATTGCAGTACCATGGTGCACCACTCTCCAGCGATGGTAAATCATAGACCAGCCACGGGGATCCCGTTTTACAGAAAAAATCCACGTGACGAAAAAACGAAGGGTAAAAAACTTCCTTGACCCGATTGAGGTTCGGATAGGATTTTAGGGTACGAAACTAACCAGTGACGGCTGAAAGGTGTCATAGCTGTAGAACTCACAGATACCTTCGTTTTGACTGGTTATGGCTCCCGCAAATCTAAACGAGCCAAGAGTTATGGCCCTCCGAAGAATCGATATCCACAGGGTGCAACATCTACGGTGCAAGGTGCAACATCCGTCCAAAATGACGAAACAGTGCCGTACGACCTTTAGAAATGAGTGCTTGGATTTGAAACATTGCAGTACCATGGTGCACCACTCTCCAGCGATGGTAAATCATAGACCAGCCACGGGGATCCCGTTTTACAGAAAAAATCCACGTGACGAAAAAACGAAGGGTAAAAAACTTACTTGACCCGATTGAGGTTCGGATAGGATTTTTGGGTACGAAACTAACCAGTGACGGCTGAAAGCTGTCATAGCTGTAGAACTCACAGATACCTTCGTTTTGACTGGTTATGGCTTCCGTAACTCTAAACGAGCCAAGAGTTATGGCCCTCCGAAGAATCGATATCCACAGGGTGCAACATCTACGGTGCAAGGTGCAACATCCGTCCAAAATGACGAAACAGTGGCGTACGACCTTTAGAAATGAGTGCATGGATTTGAAACATTGCAGTACCATGGTGTACCACACTGCAGCGATGGTAAATCATAGACCAGCCACGGGAATCCCATTTTACAGAAAAAATCCACGTGACGAAAAAACGAAGGGTAAAAAACTTCCATGACCCGATTGAGGTTCGGATAGGATTTTTGGGTTTGAAACTAACCAGTGACGGCTGAAAGCTGTCATAGCTGTAGAACTCACAGATACCTTCGTTTTGACTGGTTATGGCTGTCGTAACTCTAAACGAGCCAAGAGTTATGGCCCTCCGAAGAATCGATATCCACAGGGTGCAACATCTACGGTGCAAGGTGCAACATCCGTCCAAAATGACGAAACAGTGCCGTACGACCTTTAGAAATGAGTGCATGGATTTGAAACATTGCAGTACCATGGTACACCACTCTCTAGCGATGGTAAATCATAGACCAGCCACGGGGATCCCGTTTTATAGAAAAAATCCACGTGACGAAAAAACGAACGGTAAAAAACTTCCTTGACCCGATTGAGGTTCGGATAGGATTTTTTGGGTATGAAACTAACCAGTGACGGCTGAAAGCGGTCATAGCTGTAGAACTCACAGATACCTTCGTTTTGACTGGTTATGGCTCCCGTAACTCTAAACGAGCCAAGAGTTATGGCCCTCCAAAGAATTGATATCCACAGGGTGCAACATCTACGGTGCAAGGTGCAACATCCGTCCAAAATGACGAAACAGTGCCGTACGACCTTTAGAAATGAGTGCATGGATTTGAAACATTGCAGTACCTTGGTGCACCACTCTCCAGCGATGGTAAATCATAGACCAGCCACGGGGATCCCGTTTTACATAAAAAATTCACGTGACGAAAAAACGAAGGGTAAAAAACTTCCTTGACCCGATTGAGGTTCGGATAGGATTTTTTGGGTAAGAAACTAACCAGTGATGGCTGAAAGCTGTCATAGCTGTAGAACTCACAGATACCTTCGTTTTGACTAGTTATGGCTCCCGTAACTCTAAACGAGCCAAGAGTTATGGCCCTCCGAAGAATCGATATCCACAGGGTGCAACATCTATGGTGCAAGTTGCAACATCCATCCAAAATGACGAAACAGTGTCGTACGACCTTTAGAAATGAGTGCATGGATTTGAAACATTGCAGTACCATGGTGCACCACTTCCCAGCGATGGTAAATCATAGATCAGCCACGGGGATCCCGTTTTACAGAAAAAATCCACGTGACGAAAAAACGAAGGTTTAAAAACTTCCGTGACCCGATTGAGGTTCGGATAGGATTTTTTGTGTATGAAACTAACCAGTGACGGCTGAAAGCTGTCATAGCTGTAGAACTCACAGATACCTTCGTTTTGACTGGTCATGGCTACCGTAACTCTAAACGAGCCAAGAGTTATGGCCCTCCGAAGAATCGATATCCACAGGGTGCAACATCTACGGTGCAAGGTGCAACATCCGTCCAAAATGACGAAACAGTGTCGTACGACCTTTAGAAATGCGTGCATGGATTTGAAACATTGCAGTACCATGGTGCACCACTCCCCAGCGATGGTAAATCATAGACCAGCCACGGGGATCCCGTTTTACAGAAAAAATTCACGTGACGAAAAAACGAAGGGTAAAAAACTTCCATGACCCGATTGAGGTTCGGATAGGATTTTTGGGTATGAAACTAACCAGTGACGGCTGAAAGCTGTCATTGCTGTAGAACTCACAGATACCTTCGTTTTGACTGGTTATGGCTCCCGTAACTCTAAACGAGCCAAGAGTTATGGCCCTCCAAAGAATCGATATCCACAGGGTGCAACATCTACGGTGCAAGGTGCAACATCCGTCCAAAATGACGAAACAGTGCCGTACGACCTTTAGAAATGAGTGCATGGATTTGAAAAATTGCAGTACCATGGTGCACCACTCTCCAGCGATGGTAAATCATAGACCAGCCACGGGGATCCCGTTTTACAGAAAAAATCCACGTGACGAAAAAACGAAGGGTAAAAAACTTCCATGACCCGATTGAGGTTCGGATAGGATTTTTGGGTACGAAACTAACCAGTGACGGCTGAAAGCTGTCATAGCTGTAGAACTCACAGATACCTTCGTTTTGACTGGTTATGGCTCCCGTAACTCTAAACTAGCCAAGAGTTATAGCCCTCCGAAGAATCGATATCCACAGGGTGCAACATCTACGATGCAAGGTGCAACATCCGTCCAAAATGACAAAACAGTGCCGTACGACCTTTAGAAATGAGTGCATGGATTTGAAACATTGCAGTACCATGGTGCACCACTCTCCAGCGATGGTAAATCATAGACCAGCCACGGGGATCCCGTTTTACAGAAAAAATCCACGTGACGAAAAAACGAAGGGTAAAAAACATCCTTGACCCGATTGAGGTTCGGATAGGATTTTTGGGTTTGAAACTAACCAGTGACGGCTGAAAGCTGTCATTGCTGTAGAACTCACAGATACCTTCGTTTTGACTGGTTATGGCTCCCGTAACTCTAAACGAGCCAAGAGTTATGGCCCTCCGAAGAATCGATATCCACAGGGTGCAACATCTACGGTGCAAGGTGCAACATCCGTCCAAAATG
The DNA here is from genome assembly GCA_030765085.1 of Allium cepa. NCBI lineage: Eukaryota > Viridiplantae > Streptophyta > Magnoliopsida > Asparagales > Amaryllidaceae > Allium > Allium cepa. The sequence goes on along the minus strand of CM060943.1, from coordinate 24,504,418 downwards.
ACGAAACAGTGCCGTACGACCTTTACAAATGAGTGCATGGATTTGAAACATTGCAGTACCATGGTGCACCACTCTCCAGCGATGGTAAATCATAGACCAGCCATGGGGATCCCGTTTTACAGAAAAAATCCACGTGACGAAAAAACGAAGGGTAAAAAACATCTTTGACCCGATTGAGGTTCGGATAGGATTTTTTGGGTATGAAACTAACCAGTGACGGCTAAAAGCCATCATAGCTGTAGAACTCACAGATACCTTCGTTTTGACTAGTTTTGGCTCCCGTAACTCTAAACGAGCCAAGAGTTATGGCCCTCCGAAGAATCGATATCCACAGGGTGCAACATCTACGGTGCAAGGTGCAACATCCGTCCAAAATGACGAAACAGTGCCGTACGACCTTTAGAAATGAGTGCATGGATTTGAAACATTGCAGTACCATGGTGCACCACTCTCCAGCGATGGTAAATCATAGACCAGCCACGGGGGTCCCGTTTTAAAGAAAAAATCCACGTGACGAAAAAACGAAGGGTAAAAAACTTCCTTGACCCGATTGAGGTTCGGATAGGATTTTTGGGTACGAAACTAACCAGTGACGGCTGAAAGGTGTCATAGCTGTAGAACTCACAGATACCTTCGTTTTGACTGGTTATGGCTCCCGCAAATCTAAACGAGCCAAGAGTTATGGCCCTCCGAAGAATCGATATCCACAGGGTGCAACATCTACGGTGCAAGGTGCAACATCCGTCCAAAATGACGAAACAGTGCCGTACGACCTTTAGAAATGAGTGCATGGATTTGAAAAATTGCAGTACCATGGTGCACCACTCTCCAGCGATGGTAAATCATAGACCAGCCACGGGGATCCCGTTTTACAGAAAAAATCCACGTGACGAAAAAACGAAGGGTAAAAAACTTCCATGACCCGATTGAGGTTCGGATAGGATTTTTGGGTACGAAACTAACCAGTGACGGCTGAAAGCTGTCATAGCTGTAGAACTCACAGATACCTTCGTTTTGACTGGTTATGGCTCCCGTAACTCTAAACTAGCCAAGAGTTATAGCCCTCCGAAGAATCGATATCCACAGGGTGCAACATCTACGATGCAAGGTGCAACATCCGTCCAAAATGACAAAACAGTGCCGTACGACCTTTAGAAATGAGTGCATGGATTTGAAACATTGCAGTACCATGGTGCACCACTCTCCAGCGATGGTAAATCATAGACCAGCCACGGGGATCCCGTTTTACAGAAAAAATCCACGTGACGAAAAAACGAAGGGTAAAAAACATCCTTGACCCGATTGAGGTTCGGATAGGATTTTTGGGTTTGAAACTAACCAGTGACGGCTGAAAGCTGTCATTGCTGTAGAACTCACAGATACCTTCGTTTTGACTGGTTATGGCTCCCGTAACTCTAAACGAGCCAAGAGTTATGGCCCTCCGAAGAATCGATATCCACAGGGTGCAACATCTACGGTGCAAGGTGCAACATCCGTCCAAAATGACGAAACAGTGCCGTACGACCTTTACAAATGAGTGCATGGATTTGAAACATTGCAGTACCATGGTGCACCACTCTCCAGCGATGGTAAATCATAGACCAGCCATGGGGATCCCGTTTTACAGAAAAAATCCACGTGACGAAAAAACGAAGGGTAAAAAACATCTTTGACCCGATTGAGGTTCGGATAGGATTTTTTGGGTATGAAACTAACCAGTGACGGCTAAAAGCCATCATAGCTGTAGAACTCACAGATACCTTCGTTTTGACTAGTTTTGGCTCCCGTAACTCTAAACGAGCCAAGAGTTATGGCCCTCCGAAGAATCGATATCCACAGGGTGCAACATCTACGGTGCAAGGTGCAACATCCGTCCAAAATGACGAAACAGTGCCGTACGACCTTTAGAAATGAGTGCATGGATTTGAAACATTGCAGTACCATGGTGCACCACTCTCCAGCGATGGTAAATCATAGACCAGCCACGGGGGTCCCGTTTTAAAGAAAAAATCCACGTGACGAAAAAACGAAGGGTAAAAAACTTCCTTGACCCGATTGAGGTTCGGATAGGATTTTTGGGTACGAAACTAACCAGTGACGGCTGAAAGGTGTCATAGCTGTAGAACTCACAGATACCTTCGTTTTGACTGGTTATGGCTCCCGCAAATCTAAACGAGCCAAGAGTTATGGCCCTCCGAAGAATCGATATCCACAGGGTGCAACATCTACGGTGCAAGGTGCAACATCCGTCCAAAATGACGAAACAGTGCCGTACGACCTTTAGAAATGAGTGCATGGATTTGAAACATTGCAGTACCATGGTGCACCACTCTCCAGCGATGGTAAATCATAGACCAGCCACGGGGATCTCGTTTTACAGAAAAAATCCACGTGACGAAAAAACGAAGGGTAAAAAACTTACTTGACCCGATTGAGGTTCGGATAGGATTTTTGGGTACGAAACTAACCAGTGACGGCTGAAAGCTGTCATAGCTATAGAACTCACAGATACCTTCGTTTTGACTGGTTATGGCTTCCGTAACTCTAAACGAGCCAAGAGTTATGGCCCTCCGAAGAATCGATATCCACAGGGTGCAACATCTACGGTGCAAGGTGCAACATCCGTCCAAAATGACGAAACAGTGGCGTACGACCTTTAGAAATGAGTGCACGGATTTGAAACATTGCAGTACCATGGTGTACCACTCTGCAGCGATGGTAAATCATAGACCAGCCACGGGAATCCCGTTTTACAGAAAAAATCCACGTGACGAAAAAACGAAGGGTAAAAAACTTCCATGACCCGATTGAGGTTCGGATAGGATTTTTGGGTTTGAAACTAACCAGTGACGGCTGAAAGCTGTCATAGCTGTAGAACTCACAGATACCTTCGTTTTGACTGGTTATGGCTGCCGTAACTCTAAACGAGCCAAGAGTTATGGCCCTCCGAAGAATCGATATCCACAGGGTGCAACATCTATGGTGCAAGGTGCAACATCCGTCCAAAATGACGAAACAGTGCCGTACGACCTTTAGAAATGAGTGCATGGATTTGAAACATTGCAGTAGCATGGTACACCACTCTCTAGCGATGGTAAATCATAGACCAGCCACGGGGATCCCGTTTTATAGAAAAAATCCACGTGACGAAAAAACGAACGGTAAAAAACTTCCTTGACCCGATTGAGGTTCGGATAGGATTTTTTGGGTATGAAACTAACCAGTGACGGCTGAAAGCGGTCATAGCTGTAGAACTCACAGATACCTTCGTTTTGACTGGTTATGGCTCCCGTAACTCTAAACGAGTCAAGAGTTATGGCCCTCCGAAGAATCGATATCCACAGGGTGCAACATCTACGGTGCAAGGTGCAACATCCGTCCAAAATGACGAAACAGTGCCGTACGACCTTTATAAATGAGTGCATGGATTTGAAACATTGCAGTACCTTGGTGCACCACTCTCCAGCGATGGTAAATCATAGACCAGCCACGGGGATCCCGTTTTACATAAAAAATTCACGTGACGAAAAAACGAAGGGTAAAAAACTTCCTTGACCCGGTTGATGTTCGGATAGGATTTTTTGGTTATGAAACTAACCAGTGATGGCTGAAAGCTGTCATAGCTATAGAACTCACAGATACCTTCGTTTTGACTAGTTATGGCTCCCTTAACTCTAAACGAGCCAAGAGTTATGGCCCTCCGAAGAATCGATATCCACAGGGTGCAACATCTATGGTGCAAGTTGCAACATCCATCCAAAATGACGAAACAGTGTCGTACGACCTTTAGAAATGAGTGCATGGATTTGAAACATTGCAGTACCATGGTGCACCACTCCCCAGCGATGGTAAATCATAAACCAGCCACGGGGATCCCGTTTTACAGAAAAAATCCACGTGACGAAAAAACGAAGGGTAAAAAACTTCCGTGACCCGATTGAGGTTCGGATAGGATTTTTTGTGTATGAAACTAACCAGTGACGGCTGAAAGCTGTCATAGCTATAGAACTCACAGATACCTTCGTTTTGACTGGTCATGGCTACCGTAACTCTAAACGAGCCAAGAGTTATGGCCCTCCGAAGAATCGATATCCACAGGGTGCAACATCTACGGTGCAAGGTGCAACATCCGTCCAAAATGACGAAACAATGTCGTACGACCTTTAGAAATGAGTGCATGGATTTGAAACATTGCAGTACCATGGTGCACCACTCCCCAGCGATGGTAAATCATAGACCAGCCACGGGGATCCCATTTTACAGAAAAAATTCACGTGACGAAAAAACGAAGGGTAAAAAACTTCCATGACCCGATTGAGGTTCGGATAGGATTTTTGGGTATGAAACTAACCAGTGACGGCTGAAAGCTGTCATTGATGTAGAACTCACAGATACCTTCGTTTTGACTGGTTATGGCTCCCGTAACTCTAAACGAGCCAAGAGTTATGGCCCTCCGAAGAATCGATATCCACAGGGCGCAACATCTACGGTGCAAGGTGCAACATCCGTCCAAAATGACGAAACAGTGTCGTACGACCTTTAGAAATGAGTGCATGGATTTGAAAAATTGCAGTGCCATGGTGCACCACTCTCCAGCGATGGTAAATCATAGACCAGCCACGGGGATCCCGTTTTACAGAAAAAATCCACGTGACGAAAAAACGAAGGGTAAAAAACTTCCATGACCCGATTGAGGTTCGGATAGGATTTTTGGGTACGAAACTAACCAGTGACGGCTGAAAGCTGTCATAGCTGTAGAACTCACAGATACCTTCGTTTTGACTGGTTATGGCTCCCATAACTCTAAACTAGCCAAGAGTTACGGCCCTCCGAAGAATCGATATCCACAGGGTGCAACATCTACGATGCAAGGTGCAACATCCGTCCAAAATGACGAAACAGTGCCGTACGACCTTTAGAAATGAGTGCATGGATTTAAAACATTGCAGTACCATGGTGCACCACTCTCCAGCGATGGTAAATCATAGACCAGCCACGGGGATCCCGTTTTACAGAAAAAATCCACGTGACGAAAAAACGAAGGGTAAAAAACATCCTTGACCCGATTGAGGTTCGGATAGGATTTTTGGGTTTGAAACTAACCAGTGATGGCTGAAAGCTGTCATTGCTGTAGAACTCACAGATACCTTCGTTTTGACTGGTTATGGCTCCCGTAACTCTAAACGAGCCAAGAGTTATGGCCCTCCGAAGAATCGATATCCACAGGGTGCAACATCTACGGTGCAAGGTGCAACATCCGTCCAAAATGACGAAACAGTGCCGTACGACCTTTACAAATGAGTGCATGGATTTGAAACATTGCAGTACCATGGTGCACCACTCTCCAGCGATGGTAAATCATAGACCTGCCACGGGGATCCCGTTTTACAGAAAAAATCCACGTGACGAAAAAACGAAGGGTAAAAAACTTCCATGACCCGATTGAGGTTCGGATAGGATTTTTGGGTACGAAACTAACCAGTGATGGCTGAAAGCTGACATAGCTGTAGAACTCACAGATACCTTCGTTTTGACTGGTTATGGCTCCCGTAACTCTAAACTAGCCAAGAGTTATGGCCCTCCGAAGAATCGATATCCACAGGGTGCAACATCTACGCTGCAAGGTGCAACATCCGTCCAAAATGACGACACAGTGCCGTACGACCTTTAGAAATGAGTGCATGGATTTGAAACATTGCAGTACCATGGTGCACCACTCTCCAGCGATGGTAAATCATAGACCAGCCACGGGGATCCCGTTTTACAGAAAAAATCCACGTGACGAAAAAACGAAGGGTAAAAAACATCCTTGACCCGATTGAGGTTCGGATAGGATTTTTTTGGTATTAAACTAACCAATGACGGCTGAAAGCCATCATAGCTGTAGAATTCACAGATACCTTCGTTTGGACTAGTTATGGCTCCCGTAACTCTAAACGAGCCAAGAGTTATGGCCCTCCGAAGAATCGATATCCACAGGGTGCAACATCTACGTTGCAAGGTGCAACATCCGTCCGAAATTACGAAACAGTGTCGTACGACCTTTAGAAATGAGTGCATGGATTTGAAACATTGCAGTACCATGGTGCACCACTCCCCAGCGATGGTAAATCATAGACCAGCCACGGGGATCCCGTTTTACAGAAAAAATCCACGTGACGAAAAAACGAAGGGTAAAAAACTTCCGTGACCCGATTGAGGTTCGGATAGGATTTTTTGTGTATGAAACTAACCAATGACGGCTGAAAGCTGTCATAGCTGTAGAACTCAACAGATACCTTCGTTTTGACTGGTCATGGCTACCGTAACTCTAAACGAGCCAAGAGTTATGGCCCTCCGAAGAATCGATATCCACAGGGTGCAACATCTACGGTGCAAGGTGCAACATCCGTCCAAAATAACGAAACAGTGCCGTACGACCTTTAGAAATGAGTGCATGAATTTGAAACATTGCAGTACCATGGTGCACCACTCCCCAGCGATGGTAAATCATAGACCAGCCACGGGGATCCCGTTTTACAGAAAAAATTCACGTGACGAAAAAACGAAGGGTAAAAAACTTCCATGACCCGATTGAGGTTCGGATAGGATTTTTGGGTATGAAACTAACCAGTGACGGCTGAAAGCTGTCATTGCTGTAGAACTCACAGATACCTTCGTTTTGACTGGTTATGGCTCCCGTAACTCTAAACGAGCCAAGAGTTATGGCCCTCCGAAGAATCGATATCCACAGGGTGCAACATCTACGGTGCAAGGTGCAACATCCGTCCAAAATGACGAAACAGTGTCGTACGACCTTTAGAAATGAGTGCATGGATTTGAAACATTGCAGTACCATGGTGCACCACTCTCCAGCGATGGTAAATCATAGACCAGCCACGGCGATCCCGTTTTACAGAAAAAATCCACGTGACGAAAAAACGAAGGGTAAAAAACTTCCATGACCCAATTGAGGTTCGGATAGGATTTTTTGGGTATGAAACTAACCAGTGACGGCTGAAAGCCGTCATAGCTGTAGAACTCACAGATACCTTCGTTTTGACTGGTTATGGCTCCCGTAACTCTAAACTAGCCAAGAGTTATGGCCCTCCAAAGAATCGATATCCACAGGGTGCAACATCTACGATGCAAGGTGCAACATCCGTCCAAAATGACGAAACAGTGCCGTACGACCTTTAGAAATGAGTGCATGGATTTGAAACATTGCAGTACCATGGTGCACCACTCTCCAGCGATGATAAATCATAGACCAGCCACGGGGATCCCGTTTTACAGAAAAAATCCACGTGACGAAAAAACGAAGGGTAAAAAACTTCCATGACCCGATTGAGGTTCGGATAGGATTTTTGGGTACGAAACTAACCAGTGACGGCTGAAAGCTATCATAGCTGTAGAACTCACAGATACCTTCGTTTTCACTGGTTATGGCTCCCGTAACTCTAAACTAGCCAAGAGTTATGGCCCTCCGAAGAATCGATATCCACAGGGTGCAACATCTACGATGCAAGGTGCAACATCCGTCCAAAATGACGAAACAGTGCCGTACGACCTTTAGAAATGAGTGCATGGATTTGAAACATTGCAGTACCATGGTGCACCACTCTCCAGCGATGGTAAATCATAGACCAGCCACGGGGATCCCGTTTTACAGAAAAAATCCACGTGACGAAAAAACGAAGGGTAAAAAACATCCTTGACCCGATTGAGGTTCGGATAGGATTTTTTGGGTATGAAACTAACCAATGACGGCTAAAAGCCATCATAGCTGTAGAACTCACAGATACCTTCGTTTTGACTAGTTCTGGCTCCCGTAACTCTAAACAAGCCAAGAGTTATGGCCCTCCGAAGAATCGATATCCACAGGGTGCAACATCTACGTTGCAAGGTGCAACATCCGTCCAAAATGACGAAACAGTGCCGTACGACCTTTAGAAATGAGTGCATGGATTTGAAACATTGCAGTACCATGGTGCACCACTCTCCAGCGATGGTAAATCATAGACCAGCCACGGGGATCCCGTTTTACAGAAAAAATCCACGTGACGAAAAAACGAAGGGTAAAAAACTTCCATGACCCGATTGAGGTTCGGATAGGATTTTTGGGTACGAAACTAACCAGTGACGGCTGAAAGCAGTCATATCTGTAGAACTCACAGATACCTTCGTTTTGACTAGTTATGGCTCCCGTAACTCTAACCGAGCCAAGAGTTATGGCCCTCCGAAGAATCGATATCCACAGGGTGCAACATCTACGTTGCAAGGTGCAACATCCGTCCAAAATGACGAAACAGTGCCGTACGACCTTTAGAAATGAGTGCATGGATTTGAAACATTGCAGTACCATGGTGCACCACTCTCCAGCGATGGTAAATCATAGACCAGCCACGGGGATCCCGTTTTACAGAAAAAATCCACGTGACGAAAAAACGAAGGGTAAAAAACTTCCTTGACCCGATTGAGGTTCGGATAGGATTTTTGGGTACGAAACTAACCAGTGACGGCTGAAAGCAGTCATATCTGTAGAACTCACAGATACCTTCGTTTTGACTAGTTATGGCTCCCGTAACTCTAAACGAGCCAAGAGTTATGGTCCTCCGAAGAATCGATATCCACAGGGTGCAGCATCTACGGTGCAAGGTGCAACATCCGTCCATAATGACGAAACAGTGCCGTACGACCTTTAGAAATGAGTGCATGGATTTGAAACATTGCAGTACCATGGTGCACCACTCTCCAGCGATGGTAAATCATAGACCAGCCACGGGGATCCCGTTTTACAGAAAAAATCCACGTGACGAAAAAACGAAGGGTAAAAAACTTCCTTGACCCGATTGAGGTTCGGATAGGCTTTTTGGGTACGAAACTAACCAGTGACGGTTGAAAGCTGTCATAGCTGTAGAACTCACAGATACCTTCGTTTTGACTAGTTATGGCTCCCGTAACTCTAAACGAGCCAAAAGTTATGGTCCTCCGAAGAATCGATATCCACAGGGTGCAACATCTACGGTGCAAGCTGCAACATCCGTCCAAAATGACGAAACAGTGTCGTACGACCTTTAGAAATGAGTGCATGGATTTGAAACATTGCAGTACCATGGTGCACCACTCTCCAGCGATGGTAAATCATAGACAAACCACGGGGATTCCGTTTTACAGAAAAAATCCACGTGACGAAAAAACGAAGGGTAAAAAACTTCCATGACCCGATTGAGGTTCGGATAGGATTTTCGGGTTTGAAACTAACCAGTGAAGGCTGAAAGCTATCATAGCTGTAGAACTCACAGATACCTTCGTTTTGACTGGTTATGGCTCCCGTAACTCTAAACTAGCCAAGATTTATGGCCCTCCGAAGAATCGATATCCACAGGGTGCAACATCTACGGTGCAAGGTGCAACATCCGTCCAAAATGACGAAACAGTGCCGTATGACCTTTAGAAATGAGTGCATGGATTTCAAACATTGCAGTACCATGGTGCACCACTCTCCAGCGATGGTAAATCATAGACCAGCCACGGTGATCCCGTTTTACAGAAAAAATCCACGAGACGAAAAAACGAAGGGTAAAAAACTTCCTTGACCCGATTGAGGTTCGGATAGGATTTTTTGGGTATGAAACTAAGCAGTTGTAACGACCCGTATTTTACGTGTCGATATATCGTAGAATTTACAGGTCGTTAGAGTTGGTTATGCTGTCTCTAGCCTAAGTCGAATAGGAAGTTAACTCGTGTGTTGGTTGAGTTGTAAGGAAGATAACTCGTATAGGCGACTTAAGCCTAGGTCGTGTGATGAGTTTAAGTCGTTGGCCGACTTAAGGCTTAGGCGGCTTAGGGGTTGAACGGCTCAAGAGTTAGTGGCTTATAGGGTTGGCTCCGAGTCAATGTATGGCCGACTTAAGATGTAGACGGCTTAGAGTGACCGGGTCATGGGTTGGACCGACCTATATGTTGTGGCCGAGTTAAGGGTTAGCGGTTTGTTAGGCTTAGCTGACTTAAGGATGGTTGCCGGGTTAAGGGACTAACGACTTAAGGGTATGGCCGACCTAGTGGCTAGCGGTTTAAGGAGTTAAGGCCTAGGACGTGTGTTGATGTTAAGTCGGCAGCTAGTTAAGTCGTGACCGGTTTAGGTTAAGCTGGCATGTGTTCTGTGTTAAGTCGCGCGCATGCATGAGTCGTAAGTCGTGACTCGGGGTTGAGTTAGGCCGTGTTAAGGCGTTGGATCGGCCTTGAGTTATGTCGCGTGAGCGACTTAGGGTGATGAGTCGTTTGACTCGGGGTAGATGTTGAGTCGTTAGGGACGACTCATGGAATGAGTCGTGTAGGTTGTTCAGACGCATCTGGGTTAAGTCGTTGAGTCGTTGGGCTGTGTTAGTGTTGAGTCGTGAGTCGCGTCATTTACTAACCCGTGTATATAGCTAGGACGTGAGACCCAGTGTGTGTTGAGTCGGTGAGTGGCCTGAGTCGTAAGTCGTTAGGTAGCTTGTGGATGAGTCGGTGAGGCCATAGGTCGTGAGTCGACAGCGTAGTTGAGTCGGCTAGGTGTTTTGGGCAGGCAGTGAGTTAAGTCGTGGAGTCTTAAGTCGTGTGTCGGTAGGTGTTGAGTCGGCCTGGGGTGATGAGTCGTAGTGAGTCGGCTGTGTTGAGTCGGCATGGGATGAGTCGGGGACGACTCAGGAGTTGGGTCGGCGACGACTTAAAAGCGACGACTCATGGAGGTTCCAGCCTATAAATAGAGGGGTTCGGCTCACTTTTTGGCACCGGTTTTTGAAGCGACGAAGTGCTGCCATTTTGAAGACTTGTCTACAACATTTCTTCATCTTCTTTTCTCCATTCCAATCTAATTCTAACATCCATCCAAGATCGAAGATCGAGATCGAAGATCCAAGTGCCAGAGTTGAAGATCTTCATCCGTTCGAGCTAGAATTCATCGATTGAAGCGAGATCTTGCCGGATCGAGTCTTGATCTCCGCTGTCCAGATCTGAAGCGTGTTGTTTTCATAGTGTTTGGGTGATTTGGTGAGTGGTAGTTATCTCTCACGCGGATCCAAGGGAGTATATTGGATTGGTGACTTGTTTATGTGTTAAAGTTAGCGTTTTCTCGCATTTTCCTTAAGTCTGCATGTAGATCCATCATGTTTGAAGATGTTTATCTATAGAAGTTATTTATCAAGTATTAGAAACAAAACCCATGTTTTAGATTTGATAGATCTATGCTAAAAATCATGATTTCATATGTGTTAGACTTTTGCTCATTTAATTACGAAATTGCCATTATGAATGATATTGCTTATTAGATCTTATTTGAATGCTTTAATGTTTGAATGTATGATTGGTTGCTATGTATGTTAGTTGATTAAGGGTTAGATCTAGACAAGATGGTCGAAGATGATTCAAAAGCTAAGTGGAAAAGCTCTTGAATGGTGAAAGCTGCTTGTGGCATATGAAGCGGATGTTGAAGCTCATATGTATGGATGGAATGATGTTGAGATGGACTTTGCCATGATGCGATGAGGCAAAGTTTGATGTTGAGATGGGATGGGTCACGATGACGTTCCAAGCACGGGCTGCGACGACGTGCAAAGTTATGTTGATAACTCGGTGATGCGATCCGGGTTGGTGATAATGGTTAGCTTGAGAGGCGCTTGAGCTAATAAGGAGATAGTCGTCGAGGAGGATGACTAGGAGGCTGAGATCTCATCGTTGTTGAAGGTTCTAGCATGCTCAAAGCAAGAGTACGTTGGAACGGGCTGCGACGGCGTTCCAGGCACGGGCTACGACGGCGTGCTAGTACTCTGGGTAGTTGCGAAAATTCCTAGGCACGGGCTACGACGGCGTGCGGAGTTATGTCTAGAACCGGGGTTACCATTAGCCCTTGACGGATGGTCATTCAACTAACGGTGAAATCATGGCAATGATAACAGTGATAGCCAGAGTCATGGATGATTGGTTGTATTATCATTCGGCCTCAAGAGTGGTGTTTTCTGGGTGCTTACCTGATCTTGGTTTAGGCCTTGGGGGTTTGTATTTGGAAAGCATCACCCTTGACTCGAGTGATTATTGCTTTATTTTAATTATCTGTTATGTTATGTTTGCTTCTCCTTAGTGTGTGTCTGGGGGCTATCACTGTGAGAAGAGGTGGAGTGGGATGGTTTGGTTCCTATTCCTTTTATCCCTTATGCTCTTTTGGTATGTTTGATAGTTAATTTACTGCTCACTAAGACTTTGTCTGACTCAAGGTTTTATGTCTCCTCTTATTACCTTGGGCTGTTCATCCATGTTGGGATGGGCAGACTAGGTAGCAGGTGGCAGGTGCTGTTCTTGGATCTCTACGTTGATGATGACGAAGACGAGCAGGAGGCTATGCATATTATTTCTTATATGTACTGGGTGTCCGCTGCTGTGTTTGATTGAGTGTTATGTAGTGAGGTCTTGGTGTATGGATTTGTTGAGATGATTGTATGAAACTACTATGATGTTATATGATGATTTTCTGTTATGAGGCTTCACTATATATTTCTCTATTGTATTTTATCCATGCGCTGTGAGTTGCGATAGAGATTCTGCGATTTTATTTTACCCTGACTATCGTCCATGGCTGCCTTGCACACCTTTCAGCGCACTATTCCCTTGTTTTGGTGCGGGAGTCATGGGCGGTCGTCGCATTTGGTATCAAAGCTTTGGTTAATCGATTTTAGCCAACGCTCGCTGACGTAACTACGTATGAGAGACGTAATTGTATTTTGATGGACGATTACTATATATATAATATAGTAGTTTAGATGGGTTTGAACTCCTTATGCAGTTGTTTCTTAAAGTGTTCTAATCATTCCGTTTTATAGATATTAAGGATGAGTCTAGAAGAGGGACAAGCTGCTAGGGAAGGTTGTGCAGCCGAAGGAGCTGTTGATCATGCTGCTAAGTTTGAGGCTATGGTGTCTTCAATCGTGAAGAGACAGATGGCGGATTATCTGGACAATTCATTTGAAGAGCTTATGGAGAAGGCTTCCAGGCACAGGAACTTGTTTCCTAAAGAAGAACCTACTGTTGTTTTAACCAAGGAAGGGTTTAAACTACCACAAGGCGGAAACAAGAAGAAGAGGCAGCAACAGAAAAAGGGTAAGAGTGGCCAAAAGAAGCAGAAGGGCGAGGTGACCTGCTACAATTGTCAGCAGAAGGGCCATATTTCCAAAGACTGTGGAAATCCAAAGGTGCAGGGAAAGTGTTACAACTGTGATAAGCCAGGGCATGTTAAGAAGAATTGTCCAGAGCCGCCAAAGGTTAAGCAGGTTGAGCAAGCCTATGTGTTGAGAGCTGTTCCTTCAACTTCACAAGCTCCTATTATGGAAGGGAAGGAGAAGGGTGTAGTGGTTTAGGGTGCTCTTTGGGATGTTCCAGTTAGGGTATTGTTTGATACTAGAGTGTTGTATTCTCTTGTTTGTAATAATCTTGTAGACCGATTGGGTTAGGAACTGGATATTATTGATAGACCATTGGTTGTAACAAATTCAGTTGAAGATTTGTCTGGTTTATGTATGATATTCCGTAGTCTAGTTGTATCGAGTCATGATTGCTCGTTTGTTTGTGATTGCTTTGTTCTGAACTTTGCGGGGTTCGGAATTATTTTGGGTTTGGACTGGCTTAGGAAGTATGCGGCAAGGATTGATTGTGAGAGGCTTGAGGTGACAGTCGGGAATGTGGATGGGCGAAAGGTTGTGATACGATGTAAGCATGAAGAAGGCGTCTTCATGAGCTTCATGTATTCGCTGGTTGTTCCACGGGATGGACTGTCATCGGTGCCTATTGTGAATGGATTTGAGGATGTCTTTGACGAAGTCAAAGGGTTGCCGCCGCATAGGGAGATCGAGTTTCGTATCGATCTAGTTGAGGGAGCCAGACCTGTTGTGATGCCTCTTAGGCGGATGGCACCGAGGGAGCAGCAAGAGCTGAAGGTGCAAGTTGATGACCTTTTGCGGAAAGGATTCATTCGGAGAAGTGTGTCCGAATGGGGTGCGCCCGTTGTGTTCGCAACCAAAGCGGATGGATCGTTGAGGTTGTGTGTGGATTATCGTGAGCAGAATAAGGTGACTAAGAAGAACAAGTATCCATTGCCGAGAATAGATGACTTGTTTGATCAGCTTCACGAAGCTAAGGTGTTTTCTCAGATGGATTTGGCAACGGGATTTCACCAGTTAAGAGTGGCGAAGGATAGTGTGCCGAAGACTGCTTTCAGGACACCATCCGGGTTTTATGAGTGGCTGGTAATGCCGTTTGGATTGACTAACACACCAGCATATTTTGTGGATCTTATGAATAGAGTGTTCAGAGATCAGTTGAATAAGTTCGTGCTTGTGTTCGTGGATGATATTTTGGTTTATTCCAGAACTGAGGAAGAGCACAAGACGCACTTGAGGATTGTTTTGGAAATACTACGGAAACATCAGCTGAAGGCTAAGTTTTCGAAGTGTCACTTCTGGAAGAGTGAAGTGAGGTTCTTAGGCCATGTTATCTCTGGAAATGGGATAGCGGTTGATCCCGCTAAGGTGGCAGCGATCCAGGATTGGGTTAGACCTAAGAATGCATCTGATGTGAGAAGTTTTCTTGGATTAGCAGGATATTATCGTCGGTTTATCAAAGACTTTTCCAAGATAGCTGCACCGTTGACAGGATTGAAGAAAAAGAACCAAGTGTTCAGATGGGATGTTAAGTGTGAGCAAGCTTTCGTAATCCTGAAAGAGCGACTGACGAGTGCTCCTGTTTTGACTATTCCAAGTGGGAATGATGAGATGGTGGTTTACACCGACGCATGTGGCACTGGACTTGGAGCAGTGCTAATGCAGAGAGAAAAGTTTGTTGCGTATGCAAGTCGACAACTGAAGCCGCATGAAAGGAATTATCCGACTCATGATCTGGAGTTAGCGGCGATTGTGTTTGCTTTGAAGATGTGGAGACATTACCTATTGGGAGTTCGATTTGAGCTGTTTACAGATCATAAGTCGTTGAAGTATCTGTTCTCCCAAAAGGATTTGAATCTTCGACAGCAACGGTGGCTAGAGTTCTTAGCATCTTATGATTTTGGTATAGCCTATACTCCGGGAAAAGGTAACGCAGTGGCTGATGCGTTGAGTCGAAGACATGCAGGTTTGGGAGCCATGTTTTCGGAATGGAAGAGTCTCGAGTATTTGGCTGGGTTTGATTTCAGGCCTAGATGTGAATTGGAACCTGAGTTGTTGGCAAACTTATCGATAAGGCCTACTCTTGTAGAAAGGATTGGCGAGAGCGAAAAGAGAGATGATAAGCTTGTCAACATTATTCGCGATTTGGAATCCGGATTGGACCCGGAGAAGGATAAGGGATTCGAGGTCGATCGAGAGGGTTGGCTTCGGAAGCAAGGACGATTGGTTGTTCCCGACATTGATGAATTGAGAGATGAAGTTCTGAGGGAAAGTTATCACTCAAAATTGACGATTCATCCAGGTGGTAATAAGATGTATCGGGATATGAAGAGAACTTACTACTGGGAAGGTATGAAGAAGGATGTTGGAAATTTTATTTCCAAGTGTATGAACTGCCAGTTGGTGAAAGCTGAGCAGAAGAAGCCCAGTGGACTGCTTCAGCCATTAGAGGTTCCTACGTGGAAGTGGGAGCAAGTGTCGATGGATTTTATCGATGGTCTACCTAGGACAAGAGCAGGGAATGAAGGGATTTGGGTCATAGTAGATCGTTTGACTAAGAGTGCAAGGTTCATTCCTGTTCGATCGACTAGGACTGCATCGAAGTTGGCTGAGTTGTATGTGAAGTGGATTGTTCGATTCCATGGTATTCCGAAGAGTATAGTGAGCGATCGAGACCCATTGTTCACTAGTAGATTTTGGAAGAGCTTCCAGGAAGTTTTGGGAACTGAGTTGTGTTTGAGTACAGCTTATCACCCTCAAACAGATGGTCAGACTGAGAGAGTCAACCGAGTTTTGGAAGATCTTCTTAGAGCATGTGTTTTAGACTTCGGAGGATCATGGGAAGATCACCTTCATTTGGTGGAGTTTGCATATAGTAACAGTTATCAGTCGAGCATTGGTATGGCACCATATGAGGCATTATATGGAAGACCGTGTAACTCTCCGACATGTTGGTTGGAAACTGGAGAAAAGTTGATGCTTGGGCCAGAGATGATTCGACAGACTTCGGATTGTATAGAGATCATTCGGCAAAGAATGAAGGCAGCCCAAGATCGTCAGAAAAGTTATGCAGACAATCGTCGAAAGGATTTGGAATTCGACGTGGGCGATATGGTTTTTGTGAAGATTTCTCCATTGAAGAATGTTATTAGATTTGGGAAGAAAGGGAAGTTAACTCCGAGATTTGTTGGACCATTCCCGATTATTGAGCGAATTGGAAAGCTCGCTTATAGATTGGAGTTACCGGAAAAGATGGCGGGTGTGCACAATGTTTTTCATGTGTCTTATCTACGGAAGTATGTGCATGACCCTACTACGGTGGTTTCTGCTGATAACTGTGAAGACCTAGAAGTTGATCCCGTGGTTACAAGACCTCGTAAGCCGCTTCGTATTGTTGAAACCGATACGAAACAGCTTAGGAGGAAGACGATTACGTTGCTCAAGGTACAATGGAGTGATGATGTTAACGACTGTACGTGGGAGAAGGAAGAGAGGATGAAGGCAGCTCATCCCGGACTCTTCGAGGTATGGCCCTAAAGTGTCGTGACATCTCATGAATTTGTAGCTTGTTCTAAGTCTTAGAATTCTGCATGCTAGGCTAGAATTGGATGCATGGTTTGTTGATTGCTATGGATGGTAGGCATGCGGAATAATTGTGAATTGCTGTTGTTTGCTTGGAATTTCGGGGGCGAAATTCCTAAGGGGGAGAGAATGTAACGACCCGTATTTTACGTGTCGATATATCGTAGAATTTACAGGTCGTTAGAGTTGGTTATGCTGTCTCTAGCCTAAGTCGAATAGGAAGTTAACTCGTGTGTTGTTTGAGTTGTAAGGAAGATAACTCGTATAGGCGACTTAAGCCTAGGTCGTGTGATGAGTTTAAGTCGTTGGCCGACTTAAGGCTTAGGCGGCTTAGGGGTTGAACGGCTCAAGAGTTAGTGGCTTATAGGGTTGGCTCCGAGTCAATGTATGGCCGACTTAAGATGTAGACGGCTTAGAGTGACCGGGTCATGGGTTGGACCGACCTATATGTTGTGGCCGAGTTAAGGGTTAGCGGTTTGTTAGGCTTAGCTGACTTAAGGATGGTTGCCGGGTTAAGGGACTAACGACTTAAGGGTGTGGCCGACCTAGTGGCTAGCGGTTTAAGGAGTTAAGGCCTAGGACGTGTGTTGATGTTAAGTCGGCAGCTAGTTAAGTCGTGACCGGTTTAGGTTAAGCTGGCATGTGTTCTGTGTTAAGTCGCGCGCATGCATGAGTCGTAAGTCGTGACTCGGGGTTGAGTTAGGCCGTGTTAAGGCGTTGGATCGGCCTTGAGTTATGTCGCGTGAGCGACTTAGGGTGATGAGTCGTTTGACTCGGGGTAGATGTTGAGTCGTTAGGGACGACTCATGGAATGAGTCGTGTAGGTTGTTCAGACGCATCTGGGTTAAGTCGTTGAGTCGTTGGGCTGTGTTAGTGTTGAGTCGTGAGTCGCGTCATTTACTAACCCGTGTATATAGCTAGGACGTGAGACCCAGTGTGTGTTGAGTCGGTGAGTGGCCTGAGTCGTAAGTCGTTAGGTAGCTTGTGGATGAGTCGGTGAGGCCATAGGTCGTGAGTCGACAGCGTAGTTGAGTCGGCTAGGTGTTTTGGGCAGGCAGTGAGTTAAGTCGTGGAGTCTTAAGTCGTGTGTCGGTAGGTGTTGAGTCGGCCTGGGGTGATGAGTCGTAGTGAGTCGGCTGTGTTGAGTCGGCATGGGATGAGTCGGGGACGACTCAGGAGTTGGGTCGGCGACGACTTAAAAGCGACGACTCATGGAGGTTCCAGCCTATAAATAGAGGGGTTCGGTTCACTTTTTGGCACCGGTTTTTGAAGCGACGAAGTGCTGCCATTTTGAAGACTTGTCTACAACATTTCTTCATCTTCTTTTCTCCATTCCAATCTAATTCTAACATCCATCCAAGATCGAAGATCGAGATCGAAGATCCAAGTGCCAGAGTTGAAGATCTTCATCCGTTCGAGCTAGAATTCATCGATTGAAGCGAGATCTTGCCGGATCGAGTCTTGATCTCCGCTGTCCAGATCTGAAGCGTGTTGTTTTCATAGTGTTTGGGTGATTTAGTGAGTGGTAGTTATCTCTCACGCGGATCCAAGGGAGTATATTGGATTGGTGACTTGTTTATGTGTTAAAGTTAGCGTTTTCTCGCATTTTCCTTAAGTCTGCATGTAGATCCATCATGTTTGAAGATGTTTATCTATAGAAGTTATTTATCAAGTATTAGAAACAAAACCCATGTTTTAGATTTGATAGATCTATGCTAAAAATCATGATTTCATATGTGTTAGACTTTTGCTCATTTAATTACGAAATTGCCATTATGAATGATATTGCTTATTAGATCTTATTTGAATGCTTTAATGTTTGAATGTATGATTGGTTGCTATGTATGTTAGTTGATTAAGGGTTAGATCTAGACAAGATGGTCGAAGATGATTCAAAAGCTAAGTGGAAAAGCTCTTGAATGGTGAAAGCTGCTTGTGGCATATGAAGCGGATGTTGAAGCTCATATGTTTGGATGGAATGATGTTGAGATGGACTTTGCCATGATGCGATGAGGCAAAGTTTGATGTTGAGATGGGACGGGTCACGATGACGTTCCAAGCACGGGCTGCGACGACGTGCAAAGTTATGTTGATAACTCGGTGATGCGATCCGGGTTGGTGATAATGGTTAGCTTGAGAGGCGCTTGAGCTAATAAGGAGATAGTCGTCGAGGAGGATGACTAGGAGGCTGAGATCTCATCGTTGTTGAAGGTTCTAGCATGCTCAAAGCAAGAGTACGTTGGAACGGGCTGCGACGGCGTTCCAGGCACGGGCTACGACGGCGTGCTAGTACTCTGGGTAGTTGCGAAAATTCCTAGGCACGGGCTACGACGGCGTGCAGAGTTATGTCTAGAACCGGGGTTACCATTAGCCCTTGACGGATGGTCATTCAACTAACGGTGAAATCATGGCAACGATAACAGTGATAGCCAGAGTCATGGATGATTGGTTGTATTATCATTCGGCCTCAAGAGTGGTGTTTTCTGGGTGCTTACCTGATCTTGGTTTAGGCCTTGGGGGTTTGTATTTGGAAAGCATCACCCTTGACTCGAGTGATTATTGCTTTATTTTAATTATCTGTTATGTTATGTTTGCTTCTCCTTAGTGTGTGTCTGGGGGCTATCACTGTGAGAAGAGGTGGAGTGGGATGGTTTGGTTCCTATTCCTTTTATCCCTTATGCTCTTTTGGTATGTTTGATAGTTAATTTACTGCTCACTAAGACTTTGTCTGACTCAAGGTTTTATGTCTCCTCTTATTACCTTGGGCTGTTCATCCATGTTGGGATGGGCAGACTAGGTAGCAGGTGGCAGGTGCTGTTCTTGGATCTCTACGTTGATGATGACGAAGACGAGCAGGAGGCTATGCATATTATTTCTTATATGTACTGGGTGTCCGCTGCTGTGTTTGATTGAGTGTTATGTAGTGAGGTCTTGGTGTATGGATTTGTTGAGATGATTGTATGAAACTACTATGATGTTATATGATGATTTTCTGTTATGAGGCTTCACTATATATTTCTCTATTGTATTTTATCCATGCGCTGTGAGTTGCGATAGAGATTCTGCGATTTTATTTTACCCTGACTATCGTCCATGGCTGCCTTGCACACCTTTCAGCGCACTATTCCCTTGTTTTGGTGCGGGAGTCATGGGCGGTCGTCACAGCAGTGACGGCTGAAAGCGGTCATAGATGTAGATCTCACAAATACCTTCGTTTTGACTGGTTATGGCTCCCGTAACTCTAAACGAGCCAAGAGTTATGGCCCTCCGAAGAATCGATATCCACATAATGCAACATCTACGGTGCAAGGTGCAACATCCGTCCAAAATGACGAAACAGTGGCGTACGACCTTTAGAAATGAGTGCATTGATTTGAAACATTGCAGTACCATGGTGCACCACTCTCCAGCGATGGTAAATTTTAGACCATCCACGGGGATCCCGTTTTACAGAAAAAATCCACGTGACGAAAAAACGAAGGGTAAAAAACATCCTTGACCCGATTGAGGTTCGGATAGGATTTTTGGGTACGAAACTAACCAGTGACGGCTGAAAGCTGTCATAGCTGTAGAACTCACAGATACCTTCGTTTTGACTGGTTATGTCTTCCGTAACTCTAAACGAGCCAAGAGTTATGGCCCTCCGAAGAATCGATATCCACAGGGTGCAACATCTACGGTGCAAGGTGCAGCATCCGTCCAAAATGACGAAACAGTGCCGTACGACTTTTAGAAATGAGTGCATGGATTTGAAACATCGCAGTAACATGGTACACCACTCTCTAGCGATGGTAAATCATAGACCGGCCATGGGGATCCCGTTTTACAGAAAAAATCCACGTGACGAAAAAACGAAGGGTAAAAAACTTCCTTGACCCGATTGAGGTTCGGATAGGATTTTTTGGGTATGAAACTAACTAGTGACGGCTGAAAGCGGTCATAGCTGTAGAACTCACAGATACCTTCGTTTTGACTGGTTATGGCTCCCGTAACTCTAAACGAGCCAAGAGTTATGGCCCTCCTAAGAATCGATATCCACAGGGTGCAACAACTACGGTGCAAGGTGCAACATCCGTCCAAAATGACGAAACAGTGCCGTACGACCTTTAGAAATGAGTGCATGGATTTGAAACATTGCAGTACCTTGGTGCACCACTCTCCAGCGATGGTAAATCATAGACCAGCCACGGGGATCCCGTTTTACAGAAAAAATCCACGTGACGAAAAAACGAAGGGTAAAAAACTTCCTTGACCCGATTGAGGTTCGGATAGGATTTTTTGGGTATGAAACTAACCAGTGATGGCTGAAAGCTGTCATAGCTGTAGAACTCACAGATACTTTCTTTTTTACTAGTTATGGCTCCCGTAACTCTAAACGAGCCAAGAGTTATGGCCCTCCGAAGAATCGATATCCAAAAGGTGCAACATCTACGGTGCAAGGTGCAACATCCGTCCAAAATGACGAAACAGTGCCGTACGACCTTTGGAAATGAGTGCATGGATTTGAAACATTGCAGTACCATGGTGCACCACTCCCCAGCGATGGTAAATCATAGACCAGCCACGGGGATCCCGTTTTACAGAAAAAATCCACGTGACGAGAAAACGAAGGGTAAAAAACTTCCGTGACCCGATTGAGGTTCGGATAGGATTTTTTGTGTATGAAATTAACCAGTGACGGCTGAAAGCTTTCATAGCTTTAGAACTCACAGATACCTTCGTTTTGACTGGTTATGGCGCCCGTAACTCTAAACGAGCCAAGAGTTATGGCCCTCCGAAGAATCGATATCCACAGGGTGCAACATCTACGGTGCAAGGTGCAAATCCGTCCAAAATGACGAAACAGCGCCGTACGACCTTTAGAAATGAGTGCATGGATTTGAAACATTGCAGTACCATAGTGCACCACTCCCCAGCGATGGTAAATCATAGACAAGCCACGGGGATCACGTTTTACAGAAAAAATTCACGTGAGGAAAAAACGAAGGGTAAAAAACTTCCATGACCCGATTGAGGTTCGGATAGGATTTTTGGGTATGAAACTGACCAGTGACGGCTGAAAGCTGTCATTGCTGTAGAACTCACAAATACCTTCGTTTTGACTGGTTATGGCTCCCGTAACTCTAAACGAGCCAAGAGTTATGGCCCTCCGAAGAATCGATATCCACAGGGTGCAACATCTACGGTGCAAGGTGCAACATCCGTCCAAAATGACGAAACAGTGCCGTACGACCTTTAGAAATGAGTGCATGGATTTGAAACATTGCAGTACCATTGTGCACCACTCTCCAGCGATGGTAAATCATAGACCAGCCACGGGGATCCCGTTTTACAGAAAAAATCCACGTGACGAAAAAACGAAGGGTAAAAAACTTCCATGAACCGATTGAGGTTCGGATAGGATTTTTCGGTACGAAACTAACCAGTGACGGCTGAAAGCTGTCATAGCTGTAGAACTCACAGATACCTTCGTTTTGACTGGTTATGGCTCCCGTAACTCTAAATTAGCCAAGAGTTATGGCCCTCCGAAGAATCGATATCCACAGGGTGCAACATCTACGGTGCAAGGTGCAACATCCGTCCAAAATGATGAAACAGTGCCGTACGACCTTTAGAAATGAGTGCATGGATTTGAAACATTGCAGTACCATGGTGCACCTCTCTCCAGCGATGGTAAATCATAGACCAGCCACGGGGATCCCGTTTTACAGAAAAAATCCACGTGACGAAAAAACGAAGGGTAAAAAACATACTTGACCCGATTGAGGTTCGGATAGGATTTTTTGGGTATGAAACTAACCAGTGACGGCTCAACATCATAGCTGTAGAACTCACAGATACCTTCGTTTTACTGGTTATGGCTCTTGTAACTCTAAACGAGCCAAGAGTTATGGCCCTCCGAAGAATCGATATCCACAGGGTGCAACATCTACGGTGCAAGGTGCAACATCCGTCCAAAATGACGAAACAGTGCCGTACGACCTTTTGAAATGAGTGCATGGATTTGAAACATTGCAGTACCATAGTGCACCACCCTCCAGCGATGGTAAATCATAGACCAGCCACGGGGATCCCATTTTATAGAAAAAATCCACGTGACGAAAAAACGAAGGGTAAAAAACTTCCTTGACCCGATTGAGGTTCGGATAGGATTTTTTGGGCATGAAACTAACCAGTGACGGCTGGAAGCAGTCATATCTGTAGAACTCATAGATACCTTCGTTTTGACTGGTTATGGCTCCTGTAACTCTAAACGAGCCAAGAGTTATGGCCCTCCGAAGAATCGATATCCACAGGGTGCAACATCTACGGTGCAAGGTGCAACATCCGTCCATAATGACGAAACAGTGCCGTACGACCTTTAGAAATGAGTGCATGGATTTGAAACATTGCAGTACCATGGTGCACCACCCTCCAGCGATGGTAAATCATAGACCAGCCACGGGGATCCCGTTTTACAGAAAAAATCCACGTGACGAAAAAACGAAGGGTAAAAAACTTCCTTGACCCGATTGAGGTTCGGATAGGATTTTTGGGTACGAAACTAACCAGTGACGGCTGAAAGCTGTCATAGCTGTAGAACTCATAGATACCTTCGTTTTGACTGGTTATGGCTCCCGTAACTCTAAACGAGCCAAGAGTTATGGCCCTCCGAAGAATCGATATCCACAGGGTGCAACATCTACGGTGCAAGGTGCAACATCCGTCCAAAATAACGAAACAGTGTCGTACGACCTTTAGAAATGAGTGCATGGATTTGAAACATTGCAGTACCATGGTGCACCACTCTCCAGCGATGGTAAATCATAGACCAGCCACGGGGATCCCGTTTTACAGAAAAAATCCACGTGACGAAAAAACGAAGGGTAAAAAACTTCCATGACCCGATTGAGGTTCGGATAGGATTTTTGGGTTTGAAACCAACCAGTGACGGCTGAAAGCTGTCATAGCTGTAGAACTCACAGATACCTTCGTTTTGACTGGTTATGGCTCCCATAACTCTAAACGAGCCAAGTGTTATGGCCCTCCGAAGAATCGATATCCACAGGGTGCAACATCTACGGTGCAAGGTGCAACATCCGTCCAAAATGACGAAACAGTGCCGTACGAACTTTAGAAATGAGTGCATGGATTTGAAACATTGCAGTACCATGGTGCACCACACTCTAGCGATGGTAAATCATAGACCAGCCACGGGGATCCCGTTTTACAGAAAAAATCCACTTGACGAAAAAACGAAGGGTAAAAAACTTTCTTGACCCGATTGAGGTTCGGATAGGATTTCTTGGGTATGAAACTAACCAGTGACGGCTGAATGCGGTCATAGCTGTAGAAATCACAAATACCTTCGTTTTGACTGGTTATGGCTCCTGTAACTCTAAACGAGCCAAGAGTTATGGCCCTCCGAAGAATCGATATCCACAGGGTGCAACATCTACGGTGCAAGGTGCAACATCCGTCAAAAATGACGAAACAGTGCCGTACGACCTTTAGAAATGAGTGCATGGATTTGAAACATTGCAGTACCATGGTGCACCACTCCCCAGCGATGGTAACTCATAGACCAGCCACGGGGATCCCGTTTTACAGAAAAATTCCACGTGACGAAAAAACGAAGGGTAAAAAACTTCCTTGACCCGATTGAGGTTCGGATAGGATTTTTTGGGTATGAAACTAACCAGTGACGGCTGAAAGCCGTCATAGCTGTAG
Source organism: Allium cepa (assembly GCA_030765085.1). Taxonomy (NCBI): domain Eukaryota; kingdom Viridiplantae; phylum Streptophyta; class Magnoliopsida; order Asparagales; family Amaryllidaceae; genus Allium; species Allium cepa. The sequence goes on along the minus strand of CM060943.1, from coordinate 24,479,957 downwards.
AACTCACAGATACCTTCGTTTTGACTGGTTATGGCTCCCGTAACTCTAAACTAGCCAAGAGTTATGGCCCTCCGAAGAATCGATATCCACAGGGTGCAACATCTACGGTGCAAGGTGCAACATCTGTCCAAAATGATGAAAAAGTGCCGTACGACCTTTAGAAATGAGTGCATGGATTTGAAACATTGCAGTACCATGGTGCACCACTCTCCAGCGATGGTAAATCAAAGACCAGCCACGGAGATCCCGTTTTACAGAAAAAATCCACGTGACGAAAAAACGAAGGGTAAAAAACATCCTTGACCCGATTGAGGTTCGGATAGGATTTTTTGGGTATGAAACTAACCAGTGACGGCTCAAAGCCATCATAGCTGTAGAACTCACAGATACCTTCGTTTGACTGGTTATGGCTCCCGTAACTCTAAACGAGCCAAGAGTTATGACCCTCCGAAGAATCGATATCCACAGGGTGCAACATCTACGGTGCAAGGTGCAACATCCGTCCAAAATGACGAAACAGTGCCGTACGACCTTTAGAAATGAGTGCATGGATTTGAAACATTGCAGTACCATGGTGCACCACCCTCTAGCGATGGTAAATCATAGACCAGCCACGGGGATCCCGTTTTACAGAAAAAATCCACGTGACGAAAAAACGAAGGGTAAAAAACTTCCTTGACCCGATTGAGGTTCGGATAGGATTTTTTGGGCATGAAACTAACCAGTGACAGCTGAAAGCAGTCATATCTGTAGAACTCATAGATACCTTCGTTTTGACTGGTTATGGCTCCTGTAACTCTAAACGAGCCAAGAGTTATGGCCCTCCGAAGAATCGATATCCACAGGGTGCAACATCTACGGTGCAAGGTGCAACATCCGTCCATAATGACGAAACAGTGCCGTACGACCTTTAGAAATGAGTGCATGGATTTGAAACATTGCAGTACCATGGTGCACCACTCTCCAGCGATGGTAAATCATAGACCAGCCATGGGGATCCCGTTTTACAGAAAAAATCCACGTGACGAAAAAACGAAGGGTAAAAAACTTCCTTGACCCGATTGAGGTTCGGATAGGATTTTTGGGTACGAAACTAAACAGTGACGGCTGAAAGCTGTCATAGCTATAGAACTCACAGATACCTTCGTTTTGACTGGTTATGGCTCCCGTAACTCTAAACGAGCCAAAAGTTATGGCCCTCCGAAGAATCGATATCCACAGGGTGCAACATCTACGGTGCAAGGTGCAACATCCGTCCAAAATGACGAAACAGTGTCGTACGACCTTTAGAAATGAGTGCATGGATTTGAAACATTGCAGTACCATGGTGCACCACTCTCCAGCGATGGTAAATCATAGACCAGCCACGGGGATCCCGTTTTACAGAAAAAATCCACGTGACGAAAAAACGAAGTGTAAAAAACTTCCATGACCCGATTGAGGTTCTGATAGGATTTTTGGGTTTGAAACCAACCAGTGACGGCTAAAAGCTGTCATAGCTGTAGAACTCACAGATACCTTCGTTTTGACTGGTTATGGCTCCCATAACTCTAAACGAGCCAAGAGTTATGGCCCTCCGAAGAATCGATATCCACAGGGTGCAACATCTACGGTGCAAGGTGCAACATCCGTCCAAAATGACGAAACAGTGTCGTACGAACTTTAGAAATGAGTGCATGGATTTGAAACATTGCAGTACCATGGTGCACCACTCTCTAGCGATGGTAAATCATAGACCAGCCACGGGGATCCCGTTTTACAGAAAAATCCACGTGACGAAAAAACGAAGGGTAAAAAACTTCCTTGACCCGATTGAGGTTCGGATAGGATTTCTTGGGTATGAAACTAACCAGTGATGGCTGAATGCGGACATAGCTGTAGAAATCACAAATACCTTCGTTTTGACTGGTTATGGCTCCCGTAACTCTAAACGAGCCAAGAGTTATGGCCCTCCGAAGAATCGATATCCACAGGGTGCAACATCAACGGTGCAAGGTGCAACATCCGTCCAAAATGACGAAACAGTGCCGTACGACCTTTAGAAATGAGTGCATGGATTTGAAACATTACAGTACCATGGTGCACCACTCTCCAGCGATGGTAAATCATAGACCAGCCTCGGGGATCCCGTTTTACCGAAAAAATCCACGTGACGAAAAAACGAAGGGTAAAAAACTTTCTTGACCCGATTGAGGTTCGGAAAGGATTTTTTGGGTATGAAACTAACCAGTGACGGATGAAAGCGGTCATAGCTGTAGATCTCATAGATACCTTCGTTTTGACTGGTTATGGCTCCCGTAACTCTAAACGAGCCAAGAGTTATGACGCTCCGAAGAATCGATATCCACATAATGCAACATCTACGGTGCAAGGTGCAACATCCGTCCAAAATGACGAAACAGTGCCGTACGACCATTAGAAATGAGTGCATGGATTTGAAACATTGCAGTAATATGGTGCACCACTCTCCGGCGATGGTAAATCGTAGACCAGCCACGGGGATCCCGTTTTACAGAAAAAATGCACGTGACGAAAAAACGAAGGGCAAAAAACATCCTTGACCCGATTGAGGTTCGGATAGGATTTTTTGGGTATGAAACTAACCAGTGACGGCAGAAAGCCGTCATAGCTGTAGAACTCACAGATACCTTCGTTTTGACTGGTTATGGCTCCCGTAACTCTAAACGAGCCAAGAGTTATGGCCCTCCGAAGAATCGATATCCACAGGGTGCAACATCTACGGTGCAAGGTGCAACATCCGGCAAAAATGACGAAACAATGCCGTACGACCTTTAGAAATGAGTGCATGGATTTGAAACATTGCAGTATCATGGTGCACCACTCCCCAGCGATGGTAACTCATAGACCAGCCACGGGGATCCCGTTTTACAGAAAAATTCCACGTGACGAAAAAACGAAGGGTAAAAAACTTCCTTGACCCGATTGAGGTTCGGATAGGATTTTTTGGGTATGAAACTAACCAGTGACGGCTGAAAGCCATCATAGCTGTAGAACTCACAGATACCTTCGTTTTGACTGGTTATGGCTCCCGTAACTCTAAACGAGCCAAGAGTTATGGCCCTCCGAATAATCGATATCCACAGGGTGCAACATCTACGGTGCAAGGTGCAACATCCGTCCAAAATGACGAAACAGTGCCGTACGACCTTTAGAAATGAGTGCATGGATTTGAAACATTGCAGTACCATGGTGCACCACTCTCCAGCGATGGTAAATCATAGACCAGCCACGGGGATCCAGTTTTACAGAAAAATCCACGTGACGAAAAAACGAAGGGTAAAAAACTTCCTTGACCAGATTGAGGTTTGGACAGGATTTTTTGGGTATGGAACTAACCAGTGACGGCTGAAAGCTGTCATAGCTGTAGAACTCACAGATACCTTCGTTTTGACTGGTTTTGGCTCCCGTAACTTTAAACGAGCCAAGAGTTATGGCCCTCCGAAGAATCGATATCCACAGGGTGCAACATCTACGGTGCAAGGTGCAACATCCGTCCAAAATGACGAAACAGTGCCGTACGACCTTTAGAAATGAGTGCATGGATTTGAAACATTGCAGTACCATGGTGCACCACTCCCTAGCGATGGTAAATCATAGACCAGCCACGGGGATCCCGTTTTACAGAAAAAATCCACGTGACGAAAAAACGAAGGGTAAAAAACTTCCGTGACCCGATTGAGGTTCGGAAAGGATTTTTTGTGTATGAAACTAACCAATGACGGCTGAAAGCTATCATAGCTGTAGAACTCACAGATACCTTCGTTTTGACTGGTTATGGCTCCTGTAACTCTAAACGAGCCAAGAGTTATGACCCTCCGAAGAATCGATATCCACAAGGTGCAACATCTACGGTGCAAGGTGCAACATCCGTCCAAAACGACGAAACAGTGCCGTACGACCTTTAGAAACGAGTGCATGGATTTGAAACATTGCAGTACCATGGTGCACCACTCCCCAGCGATGGTAAATCATAGACCAGCCACGGGGATCTCGTTTTACAGAAAAAATTCACGTGACGAAAAAATGAAGGGTATAAAACTTCCATGACCCGATTGAGGTTCGGATAGGATTTTTGGGTATGAAACTAACCAGTGACGGCTGAAAGCTGTCATTGCTGTAGAACTCACAGATACCTTCGTTTTGACTGGTTATGGCTCCCGTAACTCTAAACGAACCAAGAGTTATGGCCCTCCGAAGAATCGATATCCACAGGGTGCAACATCTACGGTGCAAGGTGCAACATCCGTCGAAAATGACGAAACAGTGCCGTACGACCTTTAGAAATGAGTGCATGGATTTGAAACATTGCAGTACCATGGTGCACCACTCTCCAGCGATGGTAAATCATAGACCAGCCACGGGGATCCCGTTTTACAGAAAAAATCCACGTAACGAAAAAACGAAGGGTAAAAAACCTCCATGACCCGATTGAGGTTCGGATAGGATTTTTGGGTACGAAACTAACCGGTGAAGGCTGAAAGCTGTCATAGCTGTAGAACTCACAGATACCTTCGTTTTGACTGGTTTTGGCTCCCGTAACTGTAAACTAGCCAAGAGTTATGGCCCTCCGAAGAATCGATATCCACTGGGTGCAACATCTACGGTGCAAGGTGCAACATCCGTCCAAAATGACGAAACAGTGCCGTACGACCTTTAGAAATGAGTGCATGGATTTGAAACATTGCAGTACCATGGTGCACCACTCCCTAGCGATGGTAAATCATAGACCAGCCACGGGGATCCCGTTTTACAGAAAAAATCCACGTGACGAAAAAACGAAGGGTAAAAAACTTCCGTGACCCGATTGAGGTTCGGAAAGGATTTTTTGTGTATGAAACTAACCAATGACGGCTGAAAGCTGTCATAGCTGTAGAACTCACAGATACCTTCGTTTTGACTGGTTATGGCTCCTGTAACTCTAAACGAGCCAAGAGTTATGACCCTCCGAAGAATCGATATCCACAGGGTGCAACATCTACGGTGCAAGGTGCAACATCCGTCCAAAACGACGAAACAGTGCCGTACGACCTTTAGAAATGAGTGCATGGATTTGAAACATTGCAGTACCATGGTGCACCACTCCCCAGCGATGGTAAATCATAGACCAGCCACGGGGATCTCGTTTTACAGAAAAAATTCACGTGACGAAAAAACGAAGGGTATAAAACTTCCATGACCCGATTGAGGTTCGGATAGGATTTTTGGGTATGAAACTAACCAGTGACGGCTGAAAGCTGTCATTGCTGTAGAACTCACAGATACCTTCGTTTTGACTGGTTATGGCTCCCGTAACTCTAAACGAGCCAAGAGTTATGGCCCTCCGAAGAATCGATATCCACAGGGTGCAACATCTACGGTGCAAGGTGCAACATCCGTCGAAAATGACGAAACAGTGCCGTACGACCTTTAGAAATGAGTGCATGGATTTGAAACATTGCAGTACCATGGTGCACCACTCTCCAGCGATGGTAAATCATAGACCAGCCACGGGGATCCCGTTTTACAGAAAAAATCCACGTAACGAAAAAACGAAGGGTAAAAAACCTCCATGACCCGATTGAGGTTCGGATAGGATTTTTGGGTACGAAACTAACCGGTGACGGCTGAAAGCTGTCATAGCTGTAGAACTCACAGATACCTTCGTTTTGACTGGTTTTGGCTCCCGTAACTGTAAACTAGCCAAGAGTTATGGCCCTCCGAAGAATCGATATCCACAGGGTGCAACATCTACGGTGCAAGGTGCAACATCCGTCCAAAATGACGAAACAGTGACGTACGACCTTTAGAAATGAGTGCATGGATTTGAAACATTGCAGTACCATGGTGCACCACTCTCCAGCGATGGTAAATCATAGACCAGCCACGGGGATCCCGTTTTACAGAAAAAATCCACGTGACGAAAAAACGAAGGGTAAAAAACATCCTTGACCCGATTGAGGTTCGGATAGGATTTTTTGGGTATGAAACTAACCAGTGACGGCTAAAAGCCATCATAGCTGTAGAACTCACAGATACCTTCGTTTTGACTGGTTATGGCTCCCGTAACTTCAAACGAGCCAAGAGTTATGGCCCTCCGAAGAATCGATATCCACAGGGTGCAACATCTACGGTGCAGGGTGCAACATCCGTCCAAAATGACGAAACAGTGTCGTACGACCTTTAGAAATGAGTGCATGAATTTGAAACATTGCAGTACCATGGTGCACCACTCTCCAGCGACGGTAAATCATAGACCAGCCACGGGGATCCCGTTTTACAGAAAAAATCCACGTTACGAAAAAACGAAGGGTAAAAAACTTCCTTGACCCGATTGAGGTTCGGATAGGATTTTTTGGGTATGAAACTAACCAGTGACGGCTGAAAGCAGTCATATCTGTAGAACTCACAGATACCTTCGTTTTGACTGGTTATGGCTCCCGTAACTCTAAACGAGCCAAGAGTTATGGCCCTCCGAAGAATCGATATCCACTGGGTGCAACATCTACGGTGCAAGGTGCAACATCCGTCCATAATGACGAAACAGTGTCGTACGACCTTTAGAAATGAGTGCATGGATTTGAAACATTGCAGTACCATGTTGCACCACTCTCTAGCGATGGTAAATCATAGACTAGCCACGGGGATCCCGTTTTACAGAAAAAATCCACGTGAAGAAAAAACGAAGGGTAAAAAACTTCCTTGACCCGATTGAGGTTCCGATAGGATTTTTGGGTACGAAACTAACCAGTGACGGCTGAAAGCTGTCATAGCTGTAGAACTTAAAGATACCTTCGTTTTGACTGGTTATGGCTCTCGTAACTCTAAACGAGCCAAGAGTTATGGCCCTCCGAAGAATCGATATCCACATGGTGCAACATCTACGGTGCAAGGTGCAACAACCGTCCAAAATGACGAAACAGTGTCGTACGACCTTTAGAAATAAGTGCATGGATTTAAAACATTGCAGTACCATGGTGCACCACTCTCCAGCGATGGTAAATCATACACCAGCCACGGGGATCCCGTTTTACAGAAAAAATCCACGTGACGAAAAAACGAAGGGTAAAAAACTTCCATGACCCGATTGAGGTTCGAATAGGATTTTTGGTTTTGAAACTAACCAGTGACGGCTGAAAGCGGTCATAGCTGTAGAACTCACAGATACCTTCGTTTTGACTGGTTATGGCTCCCGTAACTCTAAACGAGCCAAGAGTTATGGCCCTCCGAAGAATCGATATCCACAGGGTGCAACATCTACGGTGCAAGGTGCAACATCCGTCCAAAATGACGAAACAGTGCCGTACGACCTTTAGAAATGAGTGCAAGGATTTGAAACTTTGCAGTACCATGGTGCACCACTCTCTAGCGATGGTAAATCATAGACCAGCCACGGGGATCCCGTTTTACAGAAAAAATCCACGTGACGAAAAAACGAAGGGTAAAAAACTTCCTTGACCCGATTGAGGTTCGGATAGGATTTTTTGGGTATGAAACTAACCAGTGACGGCTGAAAACGGTCATAGCTGTAGAAATCACAGATACCTTCGTTTTGACTGGTTATGGCTCCCGTAACTCTAAACGAGCCAAGAGTTATAGCTCTCCGAAGAATCGATATCCACAGGGTGCAACATCTACGGTGCAAGGTGCAACATCCGTCCAAAATGACGAAACAGTGCCGTACGACCTTTAGAAATGAGTGCATGGATTTGAAACATTGCAGTACCATGGTGCACCACTCTCCAGCGATGGTAAATCATAGACCAGCCACAGGGATCCCGTTTTACAGAAAAAATCCACGTGACGAAAAAACGAAGGGTAAAAAACTTCCTTGACCCGATTGAGGTTTGGATAGGATTTTTTGGGTATGAATCTAACCATTGACGGCTGAAAGCGGTCATAGCTGTAGATCTCACAGATACCTTCGTTTTGACTGGTTATGGCTCCCGTAACTCTAAACGAGCCAAGAGTTATGGCCCTCCGAAGAATCGATATCCACAGAATGCAACATGTACGGTGCAAGGTGCAACATCCGTCCAAAATGACGAAACAGTGCCGTACGACCTTTAGAAATGAGTGCATGGATTTGAAACATTGCAGTACCATGGTGCACCACTCTCCAGCGATGGTAAATCATAGACCAGCCACAGGGATCCCGTTTTACAGAAAAAATCCACGTGACGAAAAAACGAAGGGTAAAAAACTTCCTTGACCCGATTGAGGTTTGGATAGGATTTTTTGGGTATGAATCTAACCATTGACGGCTGAAAGCGGTCATAGCTGTAGATCTCACAGATACCTTCGTTTTGACTGGTTATGGCTCCCGTAACTCTAAACGAGCCAAGAGTTATGGCCCTCCGAAGAATCGATATCCACAGAATGCAACATGTACGGTGCAAGGTGCAACATCCGTCCAAAATGACGAAACAGTGCCGTACGACCTTTAGAAATGAGTGCATGGATTTGAAACATTGCAGTACCATGGTGCACCACTCTCCAGCGATGGTAAATCATAGACCAGCCACGGGGATCCCGTTTTACAGAAAAAATCCACATGACAAAAAAACGAAGGGTAAAAAACATCCTTGACCCGATTGAGGTTCGGATAGGATTTTTTGGGTATGAAACTACAAGTGACGGCTGAAAGCCGTCATAGCTGTAGAACTCACAGATACCTTCGTTTTGACTGGTTATGGCTCCCGTAACTCTAAACGAGCCAAGAGTTATGGCCCTCCGAAGAATCGATATCCACAGGGTGCAACATCTACGGTGCAAGGTGCAACATCCGTCCAAAATGTCGAAACAGTGCCGTACGACCTTTAGAAATGAGTGCATGGATTTGAAACATTGCAGAACCATGGTGCACCACTCCCTAGCGATGGTAAATCATAGACCAGCCACGGGGATCCCGTTTTACAGAAAAAATCCACGTGACGAAAAAACGAAGGGTAAAAAACTTCCGTGACCCGATTGAGGTTCGGATAGGATTTTTTGGGTATGAAACTAACCAGTGATGGCTGAAAGCTGTCATAGCTGTAGAACTCACAGATACCTTCGTTTTGACTGGTTATGGCTCCCGTAACTCTAAACGAGCCAAGAGTTATGGCCCTCCGAAGAATCGATATCCACAGGGTGCAACATCTACGGTGCAAGGTGCAACATCCGTCCAAAATGAAGAAACAGTGTCGTACGACCTTTAGAAATGAGTGCATGGATTTGAAACATTGCAGTACCATCGTGAACCACTCTCCAGCGAAGGTAAATCATAGACCAGCCACGGGGAACCCGTTTTACAGAAAAAATCCACGTGACGAAAAAACGAAGGGTAAAAAACTTCCTTGACCCGATTGAGGTTTGGATAGGATTTTTTGGGTATGAAACTAACCAGTGAGGGCTGAAAGCGATCATAGCTGTAGAACTCGCAGATACCTTCGTTTTGACAGGTTATGGCTCCCGTAACTCTAAACGAGCCAAGAGTTATGGCCCTCCGAAGAATCGATATCCACAGGGTGCAACATCTACGATACAAGGTGCAACATCCGTCCAAAATGACGAAACAGTGCCGTACGACCTTTAGAAATGAGTGCATGGATTTGAAACATTGCAGTACCATGGTGCACCACTCTCCAGCGATGGTAAATCATAGACCAGCCACGGGGATCCCGTTTTACAAAAAAAATCCACGTGACGAAAAAACGAAGGGTAAAAAACATCCTTGACCCGATTGAGGTTCGGATAGGATTTTTTGGTTATGAAACTAACCAGTGACGGCTGAAAGCCGTCATAGCTGTAGAACTCACAGATACCTTCGTTTTGACTGGTTATGGCTCCCGTAACTCTAAACGAGCCAAGAGTTATGGCCCTCCGAAGAATCGATATCCACAGGGTGCAACATCTACGGTGCAAGGTGCAACATCCGTCCAAAATGACGAAACAGTGCCGTACGACCTTTAGAAATAAGTGCATGGATTTAAAACATTGCAGTACCATGGTGCACCACTCTCCAGCGATGGTAAATCATAGACCAGCCACAGGGATCCCGTTTTACAGAAAAAATCCACGTGACGAAAAAACGAAGGGTAAAAAACTTCCTTGACCCGATTGAGGTTTGGATAGGATTTTTTGGGTATGAAACTAACCAGTGAGGGCTGAAAGCGATCATAGCTGTAGAACTCACAGATACCTTCGTTTTGACAGGTTATGGCTCCCGTAACTCTAAACGAGCCAAGAGTTATGGCCCTCCGAAGAATCGATATCCACAGGGTGCAACATCTACGATACAAGGTGCAACATCCGTCCAAAATGACGAAACAGTGTCGTACGACCTTTAGAAATGAGTGCATGGATTTGAAACATTGCAGTACCATCGTGAACCACTCTCCAGCGATGGTAAATCATAGACCAGCCACGGGGAACCCGTTTTACAGAAAAAATCCACGTGACGAAAAAACGAAGGGTAAAAAACATCCTTGACCCGATTGAGGTTTGGATAGGATTTTTTGGGTATGAAACTAACCAGTGAGGGCTGAAAGCGATCATAGCAGTAGAACTCACAGATACCTTCGTTTTGACAGGTTATGGCTCCCGTAACTCTAAACGAGCCAAGAGTTATGGCCCTCCGAAGAATCGATATCCACAGGGTGCAACATCTACGATACAAGGTGCAACATCCGTCCAAAATGACGAAACAGTGCCGTACGACCTTTAGAAATGAGTGCATGGATTTGAAACATTGCAGTACCATGGTGCACCACTCTCCAGCGATGGTAAATCATAGACCAGCCACGGGGATCCCGTTTTACAAAAAAAATCCACGTGACGAAAAAACGAAGGGTAAAAAACATCCTTGACCCGATTGAGGTTCGGATAGGATTTTTTGGTTATGAAACTAACCAGTGACGGCTGAAAGCCGTCATAGCTGTAGAACTCACAGATACCTTCGTTTTGACTGGTTATGGCTCCCGTAACTCTAAACGAGCCAAGAGTTATGGCCCTCCGAAGAATCGATATCCACAGGGTGCAACATCTACGGTGCAAGGTGCAACATCCGTCCAAAATGACGAAACAGTGCCGTACGACCTTTAGAAATAAGTGCATGGATTTAAAACATTGCAGTACCATGGTGCACCACTCTCCAGCGATGGTAAATCATAGACCAGCCACAGGGATCCCGTTTTACAGAAAAAATCCACGTGACGAAAAAACGAAGGGTAAAAAACTTCCTTGACCCGATTGAGGTTTGGATAGGATTTTTTGGGTATGAATCTAACCATTGACGGCTGAAAGCGGTCATAGCTGTAGATCTCACAGATACCTTCGTTTTGACTGGTTATGGCTCCCGTAACTCTAAACGAGCCAAGAGTTATGGCCCTCCGAAGAATCGATATCCACAGAATGCAACATGTACGGTGCAAGGTGCAACAACCGTCCAAAATGACGAAACAGTGTCGTACGACCTTTAGAAATAAGTGCATGGATTTAAAACATTGCAGTACCATGGTGCACCACTCTCCAGCGATGGTAAATCATAGACCAGCCACAGGGATCCCGTTTTACAGAAAAAATCCACGTGACGAAAAAACGAAGGGTAAAAAACTTCCTTGACCCGATTGAGGTTTGGATAGGATTTTTTGGGTATGAATCTAACCATTGACGGCTGAAAGCGGTCATAGCTGTAGATCTCACAGATACCTTCGTTTTGACTGGTTATGGCTCCCGTAACTCTAAACGAGCCAAGAGTTATGGCCCTCCGAAGAATCGATATCCACAGAATGCAACATGTACGGTGCAAGGTGCAACATCCGTCCAAAATGACGAAACAGTGCCGTACGACCTTTAGAAATGAGTGCATGGATTTGAAACATTGCAGTACCATGGTGCACCACTCTCCAGCGATGGTAAATCATAGATGTGACGACCGCCCATGACTCCCGCACCAAAACAAGAGAAAAGAGCGCTGAAAGGTGTGCCAGGCAGCCATGGACGATAGTCAGGGTAAAATAAAATCGCAGAATCTCTATCGTAACTCACAGCGCATGGATAAAATACAATAGAGAAATATATAGTGAAGTCTCATAACAGAAAATCATCATATAAGCATCACAGAAGTTTTATACAATCATCTCAACAAATCCATACATCAAGACCTCACTACAAGCACTCATCAAATACAGCAGCGGATACCCAGTACATATAAGAAAATAATATGCATAGCCTCCTGCTCGTCTTCGCCATCATCAACGGAAAACTCTACTCTAAGCACAGCACCTGCCACCTGCTACCTAGTCTGCCCATCCCAAACATGGATGAACAGCCCAAGGTAATAAGAGGAGACATAAAACCTTGAGTCAGACAAAGTCTTAGTGAGCAGTAAATTAACAATCAAGCATACCAAAAGAGCATAAGGAAATAAAGGAATAGGAACCAAACCATCCCACTCCACCTCTTTCTACAGTGATAGCCCCCAGACACACACTAAGGAGAAGTAGGCATAACATAGCAGATAAGTAAGGTAAAGCAATAATCACTCGAGTCAAGGACGTTGTTTTCCAAATACAAACCCCCAAGGCCTAAACCAAGATCAGATAAGCACCCAGAAAACACCGCTCTTGAAGCCGAATGATGATACAACCAAACATCCAAACATCCATGACTCTGGCTATCACTGTTAACCTTGCTTCGAAATCACCGTTAATTGAATGACCGACTCCTTCCTGAGCCATCTGTCAAGGGCTAATGGTAACCCCGGTTCTAGACAAAACCCCGCACACTGCCTTGTGCCTAGGACTTATCTTCTTGGCCCAGAGTACTCGACTAACTGCCTGTAGTCTTTTAGGCGTCCCTATGTACTCTTGCTTTAGGTTTGCTAGAACCTTCAATAACGATGAGATCCAAGCCTCCTTGTCATCCTTCTTGACGACTTCTTTCAACTTAGCCCAAGCTTCCTCTTGAGCAATCCATTATCAACCAACTTGAACTACCCTTCAAGTTATCAACATGCTTGGAATGATCCCTGCCTGGATTAAGCCAAGACTCACATCATACTTCGCTTCATCGTACCAAAGCAAAGTCTCAACTCAACCATACTTTGCCTTTTCGCATCCTGACAAAGTCCCATCTCGATCTCATACTTCGCCTCTTCGCATCACGGCAAAGTCCCATCATCGAATCCATCCATATGAGCTTCCACATCCGCTTCATATACCATCGGCGGCCTTCACCATTCAAGAGCCTTTCCACTTAGCTTTTGAATCATCTTCAACCATCTTGTTCCAAATCAACTACAAGCTAACTTGGAGCAATCAAATCTAACATACATTCAAACATTCAAGCATTCAAACAAGATATATTAAGCAATATCAACTATAATGGCAATTTCGTAATTAAGTGAGCAAAAGTCCAACATATGTGAAATCATAGTTTTTAGCATAGATCTATCAAATCTAAAACATGGGTTTTGTCTCTAATACTTGTTAAATAGCTTCTATAGATAAACATCTTCAAATATGATGGATCTACATGCAGACTTAAGGAAAATGCGAGAAAACGCTAACTTTAACACATAAACATATCACCAATCCCATATACTCCTTTGGATCCGCGTGAGATATAACTACCACTCACCAAATCACCAAAACAACCTAAAATCAATCAACTTCAGATCTGGACAGCAAGAACTTGAGCTTGATCCGGAGAAATTTCACTTGAAACGGTGAAATCTAGCTTCTTCGGATGAAAATCTTCAACTTTGGATCTTCGATCTTTGATCTTGATCTTCGATCTTCAATGGATGTTAGCACTTGATGGAAGTAGAGAAAGAAGTGAAGAAAATACTGTAGTCAAGTTTCCAAAATGGCAGCACTTCGTCGCTTCGAAAACCGGTGCCAAAAAGTGAGCCAAACCCCTCTATTTATAGGCTGGAAATCCTATGAGTCGTCGCCCCTATGAGTCGGTCACGACTCATCATGAGTCGTCCACGACTCATCCTTGCCGACTCAACACAACACCATACGACTCAACTGCACAGGACCTAACGACCTATCCTATGTCGCTTGCGACTTAGCGACCTTAGCGACCTATCCCAGATCACTCGACCCAAGGCTTAGCGACTCAACACACACGAGCCCTAACGACACATGCCTTAACTCGTATACGAGCTACGACTTACGACTCAATGGGTACACAACCTAACGTCTTAACGGTTTAAGCCCCTAAGTCTTAAGTCGTAAGAACGACTTATCATCTGCCGACTCAACTACAAGCCTCTCACACGACTCAAGCCTTCTACCATCTCACGCGACTCAACGGCTCAAGCACACTGCCGACTCAACGACTTATGGCCTCACCGACTCAACTCAAGGCCGACCCAACGACCTAAGACCCTAGACGACATACGACTTAATCTTATACGAGTCACGACCTATGCCTTCAACGACTCATCTATCTCGTTAACTCGTGAAGCCCTGCAACTCGCTAACACCTATGAGTCGTTCCATACGAGTTAACTCATAACCCTTAACTCGTTGGTCCTTAACTCGGCAAACCCTATGAGTTGCTGCCTTCGACCCAAGCTGTCTACGACCTAGGACCCCTACGAGTCACGACTTAGACTAAGTCGTTAACGACCCATTGATGCCGACCATCCTTACTCCTTAATTCGTACCAACGACCTAACTACTTAACTCGTAAACGAGTTAAGCCTTAGCCTGCTAACTCGTTAACTCGTGCGTGACTCATCTCTTAGCTCGAACACGACCCAGGCCTCAGTTAACTCGGTCACGACTTAACACTCAAGCACACGAATTAACTTCCTAAACGACTCAGGCTAGAGACAACATAAACAACACTAACAACATGTTAATTCTACGATATATCGACACGTAAAATACGGGTCGTTACATTCTCTCCCCCTTAGGAATTTCGCCCCCGAAATTCCAAGTAAACAACAACAACCAAAGATATTCCGCATGCCTACCATCCATAGCAACCAACAAACCATGCATCCAATTCTAACCTAGCATGCAGAATTCTATGACTTAGAACAAGCTACAAATTCATGAGATGTCACGACACTTTAGGGCCATACCTCGAAGAGTCCTGGATGAGCTGCCTTCATCCTCTCTTCCCCCTCCCACGTACAGTCGTTAACATCGTCACTCCATTGTACCTTGAGCAACGTAATCGTCTTCCTCCTAAGCTGTTTCGTATCGGTTTCAACAATACGAAGCGGCTTACGAGGTCTCGTAACCACTGGATCAACCTCCAAGTCTTCACAGCTACCAGCAGAAACCACCGTACTTGGGTCGTGCACATACTTCCGTAGATAAGATACATGAAAAACATTATGCACACCCGCCATCTTTTCCGGTAATTCCAATCTATAAGCGAGCTTTCCTATTCGCTCGATAATCGGGAATGGTCCAACGAATCTCGGAGTTAACTTTCCTTTGTTCCCGAATCTTATAACATTCTTCAATGGAGAAATCTTCACAAAAACCATATCGCCCACGTCGAATTCCAAATCCTTTCGACGATTATCTGCATAACTTTTCTGACGATCTTGGGCTGCCTTCACTCTTTGTCGAATGATCTCTATGCAATCCGAAGTCTGTCGAATCATCTCTGGCCCAAGTATCAACTTTTCTCCAGCTTCCAACCAACATGTCGGAGAGTTACACGGTCTTCCATATAATGCCTCATATGGTGCCATACCAATACTTGACTGATAACTGTTATTATATGCAAATTCCACCAAATGAAGGTGATCCTCCCATGATCCCCCGAAGTCCAAAACACAAGCTCTAAGAAGATCTTCCAAAACTCGGTTGACTCTCTCAGTCTGACCATCGGTTTGAGGGTGATAAGCTGTACTCAAACACAACTCGGTTCCCAAAACCTCCTGGAAGCTCTTCCAAAATCCACTAGTGAACAATGGGTCTCGATCGCTCACTATACTCTTCGGAACACCATGGAATCGAACAATCCACTTCACATACAGCTCAGCCAACTTCGATGCAGTTCTAGTCGATCGAACAGGAATGAACCTTGCACTCTTGGTCAAACGATCTACAATAACCCAAATCCCTTCATTCCCTGTCCTGGTTCTAGGTAGACCATCAATAAAATCCATCGACACTTGCTCCCACTTCCACGTAGGAACCTCTAATGGCTGAAGCAATCCACTGGGCTTCTTCTGCTCAGCTTTTACCAACTGACAATTCATACACTTGGAAATAAAACTTCCAACATCTTTCTTCATACCTTCCCAGTAGTAAGCTCTCTTCATATCCCGATACATCTTATTCCCTCCTGGATGAATTGTCAACTTCGAGTGATGACTTTCCCTTAGAACTTCATCTCTCAATCCATCAACATCGGGAACAACCAATCGTCCTTGCTTTCGAAGCCAACCCTCTTGATCGACCTCGAATCCCTTATCCTTCTCTGGAGTCAATCCAGCTTCCAAATCTCGGATAATCCTGACAAGCTTATCATCTCTCTTTTGGCTCTCACCAATCCTTTCCACAAGAGTAGGCCTTATCGATAAGTTTGCCAACATCTCAGGTTCCAATTCACATCTAGGCCTGAAATCAAATCCAGCCAAATACTCAAGACTCTTCCATTCCGAAAACATGGCTCCCAATCCTGCATGTCTTCGACTTAACGCATCAGCCACTGCGTTACCTTTCCCCGGAGTATAGGCTATACCAAAATCATACGATGCTAGAAACTCTAACCACCGTTGCTGTCGAAGATTCAAATCCTTTTGGGAGAACAGATACTTCAACGACTTATGATCTGTAAACAACTCGAATCTAACTCCCAATAGATAGTGTCTCCACATCTTCAAAGCAAACACAATCGCCGCTAACTCCAAATCATGAGTCGGATAATTCCTTTCATGCGGCTTCAGTTGTCGACTAGCATACGCAACAACTTTATCCTTCTGCATTAGCACCGCTCCTAGTCCAGTGCCACATGCATCGGTGTAAACCACCATCTCATCATTCCCACTTGGAATAGTCAAAACAGGAGCACTCGTCAGTCGCTCTTTCAGGATTACGAAAGCTTGCTCACACTTGTCATCCCATCTGAACACTTGGTTCTTCTTCGTCAATCCTGTCAATGGGGCAGCTATCTTGGAAAAGTCTTTGATAAACCGACGATAATATCCAGCTAATCCAAGAAAACTTCTCACATCAGATGCATTCTTAGGTCTAACCCAATCCTGGATCGCTGCTACCTTAGCGGGATCAACCGCTATTCCACTTCCAGAGATAACATGGCCTAAGAACCTCACTTCATTCTTCCAGAAGTGACACTTTGAAAACTTAGCCTTCAGCTGATGTTTCCGCAAGATTTCCAAAACAATCCTCAAGTGCGTCTTGTGCTCTTCCTCAGTCCTGGAATAAACCAAAATATCATCCACGAACACAAGTACGAACTTATTCAACTGATCTCTGAACACTCTATTCATAAGATCCACAAAATATGCTGGCGCGTTAGTCAACCCAAACGGCATTACCAGCCACTCATAAAACCCGGATGGTGTCCTGAAAGCAGTCTTCGGCACACTATCCTTCGCCACTCTCAACTGGTGAAATCCCGTTGCCAAATCCATCTGAGAAAACACCTTAGCCTCGTGAAGCTGATCAAACAAGTCATCTATTCTCGGCAATGGATACTTGTTCTTCTTAGTCACCTTATTCAGTTCACGATAATCAACACACAACCTCAACGATCCATCCGCTTTGGTTGCGAACACAACGGGCGCACCCCATTCGGACACACTCCTCCGAATGAATCCTTTCCGTAAAAGGTCATCAACTTGCACCTTCAGCTCTTGCTGCTCCCTCGGTGCCATCCGCCTAAGAGGCATCACAACAGGTCTGGCTCCCTCAACTAGATCGATACGAAACTCGATCTCCCTATGCGGCGGCAACCCTTTGACTTCGTCAAAGACATCCTCAAATCCATTCACAATAGGCACCGATGACAGTCCATCCCGTGGAACAACCAGCGAATACATGAAGCTCATGAAGACGCCTTCTTCATGCTTACATCGTATCACAACCTTTCGCCCATCCACATTCCCGACTGTCACCTCCAGCCTCTCACAATCAATCCTAGCCGCATACTTCCTAAGCCAGTCCATACCCAAAATAATTCCGAACCCCGCAAAGTTCAGAACAAAGCAATCACAAACAAACGAGCAATCATGACTCGATACAACCAGACCACGGCATATCATACACAAACATGACGAACCCCCAACTGGATTAGTCACAACCAATGGCCTATCAACAATATCCGGTTTCAAACCTAACCGGCCTACCAAATCATCACAAACAAAAGAATGCGACGCTCCAGTATCAAACAACACCCTAACTGGAACACCACAAATGGAAAGAGTACCTTGAACCACCACACTCTTCCCCTTCTCTTCAGCAGTAGGAGCTCTTGAAGATGACGGCACAGCTTCCAAAGCATAGGCCTGCACAATCTGCCTATTTTTCCTCGGCTCTGGGCAATCCTTCTTGATATGTCCCAGCTTATCACAGTTGTAACATTTTCCCGGCACCTTGGGATTCTTACAATCTTTGTAGAGATGGCCCTTCTGCTGACAGTTATAGCAAGTCAACTCACCCTTCAGCTTCTTCTGGCCATCCTTGCCCCTCTGTTGCTGCTGCTTCCTCTTCTTATTTCCACCCTGCTGTGGTTTAGATCCTTCCCTGGTTATAGCAACAACAGAACTTTCCTTAGGGAACAAACTCTCATGCCTCAAAGCTTTCTCCACCAGCTTCTCAAATGGATCGTCCAAGTGATCCACCAACTGCCTTCCAAGATAAGCATCCAGACCGGTCACAAACTTTTCATTCTTCTGGTATGGAGAATCAATATACGATCTGGCATACTTAGACAAAGCTTCGAACTCAGAAATATACTCCAGAACTGGCCTCCCTCCCTGCTTGAGCTCTACAAATCTCTTGAACAAAACAGACTTCTGAGCCGTAGAGATGAACTTGGCTTCAAATCTAACTTGGAATTGCTCCCAAGTTATCTCCTCCTCTGGTGTATCTATAGTGATAGAATTCCACCAATCAGCAGCTCTCCCTTGAAGCTGCCTCGATGCAAGCTTTCTCTTGGTTGCATCCTCAATCCCTAGATCACCAAATATCCTTCGGCAAGCATCAATCCATCTTTGGACTTCAATAGTCGACTCCGTCCCTAAGAAAGCTTTTCCTCCAAGAGAAGTATAATCCTTGCAAAGCTTGGCAAAATCCACTGGCCTTGGAGCCTGGACTTGAACTCCTACATCCACAGAAGATCCTGAAGCTGGTACCCTTCTCATGATAGAAGTCATCATTGCTTCGAACATCGCAGCATAGTCAACAGCTTCCCTAGCAGCACGGCTATCTCTCGCAGCTTGTCTCTCGCTTCTGCTCATCCTTAATATCTGTAAAAAGAATGATTAGAACACCTTAAGAAACAACTGCATAAGGAGTGCAAATCCTTCTAAGCTACTATATTATATATAGTAATCATCCATCAAAATACAATTACGTCTCTCTTACGTAGTTACATCAGCGAACGTTGGCTAAAATCGATTAACCAAAGCTCTGATACCAAATGTGACGACCGCCCATGACTCCCGCACCAAAACAAGAGAAAAGAGCGCTGAAAGGTGTGCCAGGCAGCCATGGACGATAGTCAGGGTAAAATAAAATCGCAGAATCTCTATCGTAACTCACAGCGCATGGATAAAATACAATAGAGAAATATATAGTGAAGTCTCATAACAGAAAATCATCATATAAGCATCACAGAAGTTTTATACAATCATCTCAACAAATCCATACATCAAGACCTCACTACAAGCACTCATCAAATACAGCAGCGGATACCCAGTACATATAAGAAAATAATATGCATAGCCTCCTGCTCGTCTTCGCCATCATCAACGGAAAACTCTACTCTAAGCACAGCACCTGCCACCTGCTACCTAGTCTGCCCATCCCAAACATGGATGAACAGCCCAAGGTAATAAGAGGAGACATAAAACCTTGAGTCAGACAAAGTCTTAGTGAGCAGTAAATTAACAATCAAGCATACCAAAAGAGCATAAGGAAATAAAGGAATAGGAACCAAACCATCCCACTCCACCTCTTTCTACAGTGATAGCCCCCAGACACACACTAAGGAGAAGTAGGCATAACATAGCAGATAAGTAAGGTAAAGCAATAATCACTCGAGTCAAGGACGATGTTTTCCAAATACAAACCCCCAAGGCCTAAACCAAGATCAGATAAGCACCCAGAAAACACCGCTCTTGAAGCCGAATGATGATACAACCAAACATCCAAACATCCATGACTCTGGCTATCACTGTTAACCTTGCTTCGAAATCACCGTTAATTGAATGACCGACTCCTTCCTGAGCCATCTGTCAAGGGCTAATGGTAACCCCGGTTCTAGACAAAACCCCGCACACTGCCTTGTGCCTAGGACTTATCTTCTTGGCCCAGAGTACTCGACTAACTGCCTGTAGTCTTTTAGGCGTCCCTATGTACTCTTGCTTTAGGTTTGCTAGAACCTTCAATAACGATGAGATCCAAGCCTCCTTGTCATCCTTCTTGACGACTTCTTTCAACTTAGCCCAAGCTTCCTCTTGAGCAATCCATTATCAACCAACTTGAACTACCCTTCAAGTTATCAACATGCTTGGAATGATCCCTGCCTGGATTAAGCCAAGACTCACATCATACTTCGCTTCATCGTACCAAAGCAACGTCTCAACTCAACCATACTTTGCCTTTTCGCATCCTGACAAAGTCCCATCTCGATCTCATACTTCGCCTCTTCGCATCACGGCAAAGTCCCATCATCGAATCCATCCATATGAGCTTCCACATCCGCTTTATATACCATCGGCGGCCTTCACCATTCAAGAGCCTTTCCACTTAGCTTTTGAATCATCTTCAACCATCTTGTTCCAAATCAACTACAAGCTAACTTGGAGCAATCAAATCTAACATACATTCAAACATTCAAGCATTCAAACAAGATATATTAAGCAATATCAACTATAATGGCAATTTCGTAATTAAGTGAGCAAAAGTCCAACATATGTGAAATCATAGTTTTTAGCATAGATCTATCAAATCTAAAACATGGGTTTTGTCTCTAATACTTGTTAAATAGCTTCTATAGATAAACATCTTCAAATATGATGGATCTACATGCAGACTTAAGGAAAATGCGAGAAAACGCTAACTTTAACACATAAACATATCACCAATCCCATATACTCCTTTGGATCCGCGTGAGAGATAACTACCACTCACCAAATCACCAAAACAACCTAAAATCAATCAACTTCAGATCTGGACAGCAAGAACTTGAGCTTGATCCGGAGAAATTTCACTTGAAACGGTGAAATCTAGCTTCTTCGGATGAAAATCTTCAACTTTGGATCTTCGATCTTTGATCTTGATCTTCGATCTTCAATGGATGTTAGCACTTGATGGAAGTAGAGAAAGAAGTGAAGAAAATACTGTAGTCGAGTTTCCAAAATGGCAGCACTTCGTCGCTTCGAAAACCGGTGCCAAAAAGTGAGCCAAACCCCTCTATTTATAGGCTGGAAATCCTATGAGTCGTCGCCCCTATGAGTCGGTCACGACTCATCATGAGTCGTCCACGACTCATCCTTGCCGACTCAACACAACACCATACGACTCAACTGCACAGGACCTAACGACCTATCCTATGTCGCTTGCGACTTAGCGACCTTAGCGACCTATCCCAGATCACTCGACCCAAGGCTTAGCGACTCAACACACACGAGCCCTAACGACACATGCCTTAACTCGTATACGAGCTACGACTTACGACTCAATGGGTACACAACCTAACGTCTTAACGGTTTAAGCCCCTAAGTCTTAAGTCGTAAGAACGACTTATCATCTGCCGACTCAACTACAAGCCTCTCACACGACTCAAGCCTTCTACCATCTCACGCGACTCAACGGCTCAAGCACACTGCCGACTCAACGACTTATGGCCTCACCGACTCAACTCAAGGCCGACCCAACGACCTAAGACCCTAGACGACATACGACTTAATCTTATACGAGTCACGACCTATGCCTTCAACGACTCATCTATCTCGTTAACTCGTGAAGCCCTGCAACTCGCTAACACCTATGAGTCGTTCCATACGAGTTAACTCATAACCCTTAACTCGTTGGTCCTTAACTCGGCAAACCCTATGAGTTGCTGCCTTCGACCCAAGCTGTCTACGACCTAGGACCCCTACGAGTCACGACTTAGACTAAGTCGTTAACGACCCATTGATGCCGACCATCCTTACTCCTTAATTCGTACCAACGACCTAACTACTTAACTCGTAAACGAGTTAAGCCTTAGCCTGCTAACTCGTTAACTCGTGCGTGACTCATCTCTTAGCTCGAACACGACCCAGGCCTCAGTTAACTCGGTCACGACTTAACACTCAAGCACACGAATTAACTTCCTAAACGACTCAGGCTAGAGACAACATAAACAACACTAACAACATGTTAATTCTACGATATATCGACACGTAAAATACGGGTCGTTACAATAGACCAGCCACGGGGATCCCGTTTTACAGAAAAAATCCACATGACGAAAAAACGAAGGGTAAAAAACATCCTTGACCTGATTGAGGTTCGGATAGGATTTTTTGGGTATGAAACTACCAGTGACGGCTGAAAGCCGTCATAGCTGTAGAACTCACAGATACCTTCGTTTTGACTGGTTATGGCTCCCGTAACTCTAAACGAGCTAAGAGTTATGGCCCTCCGAAGAATCGATATCCACAGGGTGCAACATCTACGGTGCAAGGTGCAACATCCGTCCAAAATGTCGAAACAGTGCCGTACGACCTTTAGAAATGAGTGCATGGATTTGAAACATTGCAGAACCATGGTGCACCACTCCCTAGCGATGGTAAATCATAGACCAGCCACGGGGATCCCGTTTTACAGAAAAAATCCACGTGACGAAAAAACGAAGGGTAAAAAACTTCCGTGACCCGATTGAGGTTCGGATAGGATTTTTTGGGTATGAAACTAACCAGTGATGGCTGAAAGCTGTCATAGCTGTAGAACTCACAGATACCTTCGTTTTGACTGGTTATGGCTCCCGTAACTCTAAACGAGCCAAGAGTTATGGCCCTCCGAAGAATCGATATCCACAGGGTGCAACATCTACGGTGCAAGGTGCAACATCCGTCCAAAATGAAGAAACAGTGTCGTACGACCTTTAGAAATGAGTGCATGGATTTGAAACATTGCAGTACCATCGTGAACCACTCTCCAGCGATGGTAAATCATAGACCAGCCACGGGGAACCCGTTTTACAGAAAAAATCCACGTGACGAAAAAACGAAGGGTAAAAAACTTCCTTGACCCGATTGAGGTTTGGATAGGATTTTTTGGGTATGAAACTAACCAGTGAGGGCTGAAAGCGATCATAGCTGTAGAACTCACAGATACCTTCGTTTTGACAGGTTATGGCTCCCGTAACTCTAAACGAGCCAAGAGTTATGGCCCTCCGAAGAATCGATATCCACAGGGTGCAACATCTACGATACAAGGTGCAACATCCGTCCAAAATGACGAAACAGTGCCGTACGACCTTTAGAAATGAGTGCATGGATTTGAAACATTGCAGTACCATGGTGCACCACTCTCCAGCGATGGTAAATCATAGACCAGCCACGGGGATCCCGTTTTACAAAAAAAATCCACGTGACGAAAAAACGAAGGGTAAAAAACATCCTTGACCCGATTGAGGTTCGGATAGGATTTTTTGGTTATGAAACTAACCAGTGACGGCTGAAAGCCGTCATAGCTGTAGAACTCACAGATACCTTCGTTTTGACTGGTTATGGCTCCCGTAACTCTAAACGAGCCAAGAGTTATGGCCCTCCGAAGAATCGATATCCACAGGGTGCAACATCTACGGTGCAAGGTGCAACATCCGTCCAAAATGACGAAACAGTGCCGTACGACCTTTAGAAATGAGTGCATGGATTTTAAACATTGCAGTACCATCGTGCACTACTCCCCAGCGATGGTAAATCATAGACCAGCCACGGGGATCCCGTTTTACAGAAAAAATCCACGTGACGAAAAAACGAAGGGTAAAAAACTTCCTTGACCCGATTGAGGTTCGGACAGGATTTTTTGGGTATGAAACTAACCAGTGACGGCTGAAAGCTGTCATAGCTGTAGAACTCACAGATACCTTCGTTTTGACTGGTTTTGGCTCCCGTAACTTTAAACGAGCCAAGAGTTATGGCCCTCCGAAGAATCGATATCCACAGGGTGCAACATCTACGGTGCAAGGTGCAACATCCGTCCAAAATGACGAAACAGTGCCGTACGACCTTTAGAAATGAGTGCATGGATTTGAAACATTGCAGTACCATGGTGCACCACTCTCCAGCGATGGTAAATCATAGACCAGCCACGGGGATCCCGTTTTACAGAAAAAATCCACGTGACGAAAAAACGAAGGGTAAAAAACTTCCTTGACCCGATTGAGGTTCGGATAGGATTTTTTGGGTATGAAACTAACCAGTGACGGCTGAAAACGGTCATAGCTGTAGAAATCACAGATACCTTCGTTTTGACTGGTTATGGCTCCCGTAACTCTAAACGAGCCAAGAGTTATAGCTCTCCGAAGAATCGATATCCACAGGGTGCAACATCTACGGTGCAAGGTGCAACATCCGTCCAAAATGACGAAACAGTGCCGTACGACCTTTAGAAATGAGTGCATGGATTTGAAACATTGCAGTACCATGGTGCACCACTCTCCAGCGATGGTAAATCATAGACCAGCCACAGGGATCCCGTTTTACAGAAAAAATCCACGTGACGAAAAAACGAAGGGTAAAAAACTTCCTTGACCCGATTGAGGTTTGGATAGGATTTTTTGGGTATGAATCTAACCATTGACGGCTGAAAGCGGTCATAGCTGTAGATCTCACAGATACCTTCGTTTTGACTGGTTATGGCTCCCGTAACTCTAAACGAGCCAAGAGTTATGGCCCTCCGAAGAATCGATATCCACAGAATGCAACATGTACGGTGCAAGGTGCAACATCCGTCCAAAATGACGAAACAGTGCCGTACGACCTTTAGAAATGAGTGCATGGATTTGAAACATTGCAGTACCATGGTGCACCACTCTCCAGCGATGGTAAATCATAGACCAGCCACGGGGATCCCGTTTTACAGAAAAAATCCACATGACGAAAAAACGAAGGGTAAAAAACATCCTTGACCCGATTGAGGTTCGGATAGGATTTTTTGGGTATGAAACTACCAGTGACGGCTGAAAGCCGTCATAGCTGTAGAACTCACAGATACCTTCGTTTTGACTGGTTATGGCTCCCGTAACTCTAAACGAGCCAAGAGTTATGGCCCTCCGAAGAATCGATATCCACAGGGTGCAACATCTACGGTGCAAGGTGCAACATCCGTCCAAAATGTCGAAACAGTGCCGTACGACCTTTAGAAATGAGTGCATGGATTTGAAACATTGCAGAACCATGGTGCACCACTCCCTAGCGATGGTAAATCATAGACCAGCCACGGGGATCCCGTTTTACAGAAAAAATCCACGTGACGAAAAAACGAAGGGTAAAAAACTTCCGTGACCCGATTGAGGTTCGGATAGGATTTTTTGGGTATGAAACTAACCAGTGGCGGCTGAAAGCTGTCATAGCTGTAGAACTCACAGATACCTTCGTTTTGACTGGTTATGGCTCCCGTAACTCTAAACGAGCCAAGAGTTATGGCCCTCCGAAGAATCGATATCCACAGGGTGCAACATCTACGGTGCAAGGTGCAACATCCGTCCAAAATGACGAAACAGTGCCGTACGACCTTTAGAAATGAGTGCAAGGATTTGAAACTTTGCAGTACCATGGTGCACCACTCTCTAGCGATGGTAAATCATAGACCAGCCACGGTGATCCCGTTTTACAGAAAAAAATCCACGTGACGAAAAAACGAAGGGTAAAAAACTTCCTTGACCCGATTGAGGTTCGGATAGGATTTTTTGGGTATGAAACTAACCAGTGACGGCTGAAAACGGTCATAGCTGTAGAAATCACAGATACCTTCGTTTTGACTGGTTATGGCTCCCGTAACTCTAAACGAGCCAAGAGTTATAGCTCTCCGAAGAATCGATATCCACAGGGTGCAACATCTACGGTGCAAGGTGCAACATCCGTCCAAAATGACGAAACAGTGCCGTACGACCTTTAGAAATGAGTGCATGGATTTGAAACATTGCAGTACCATGGTGCACCACTCTCCAGCGATGGTAAATCATAGACCAGCCACAGGGATCCCGTTTTACAGAAAAAATCCACGTGACGAAAAAACGAAGGGTAAAAAACTTCCTTGACCCGATTGAGGTTTGGATAGGATTTTTTGGGTATGAATCTAACCATTGACGGCTGAAAGCGGTCATAGCTGTAGATCTCACAGATACCTTCGTTTTGACTGGTTATGGCTCCCGTAACTCTAAACGAGCCAAGAGTTATGGCCCTCCGAAGAATCGATATCCACAGAATGCAACATGTACGGTGCAAGGTGCAACATCCGTCCAAAATGACGAAACAGTGCCGTACGACCTTTAGAAATGAGTGCATGGATTTGAAACATTGCAGTACCATGGTGCACCACTCTCCAGCGATGGTAAATCATAGACCAGCCACGGGGATCCCGTTTTACAGAAAAAATCCACATGACGAAAAAACGAAGGGTAAAAAACATCCTTGACCCGATTGAGGTTCGGATAGAATTTTTTGGGTATGAAACTACCAGTGACGGCTGAAAGCCGTCATAGCTGTAGAACTCACAGATACCTTCGTTTTGACTGGTTATGGCTCCCGTAACTCTAAACGAGCCAAGAGTTATGGCCCTCCGAAGAATCGATATCCACAGGGTGCAACAACTACGGTGCAAGGTGCAACATCCGTCCAAAATGTCGAAACAGTGCCGTACGACCTTTAGAAATGAGTGCATGGATTTGAAACATTGCAGAACCATGGTGCACCACTCCCTAGTGATGGTAAATCATAGACCAGCCACGGGGATCCCGTTTTACAGAAAAAATCCACGTGACGAAAAAACGAAGGGTAAAAAACTTCCGTGACCCGATTGAGGTTCGGATAGGATTTTTTGGGTATGAAACTAACCAGTGATGGCTGAAAGCTGTCATAGCTGTAGAACTCACAGATACCTTCGTTTTGACTGGTTATGGCTCCCGTAACTCTAAACGAGCCAAGAGTTATGGCCCTCCGAAGAATCGATATCCACAGGGTGCAACATCTACGGTGCAAGGTGCAACATCCGTCCAAAATGAAGAAACAGTGTCGTACGACCTTTAGAAATGAGTGCATGGATTTGAAACATTGCAGTACCATCGTGAACCACTCTCCAGCGATGGTAAATCATAGACCAGCCACGGGGAACCCGTTTTACAGAAAAAATCCACGTGACGAAAAAACGAAGGGTAAAAAACTTCCTTGACCCGATTGAGGTTTGGATAGGATTTTTTGGGTATGAAACTAACCAGTGAGGGCTGAAAGCGATCATAGCTGTAGAACTCACAGATACCTTCGTTTTGACAGGTTATGGCTCCCGTAACTCTAAACGAGCCAAGAGTTATGGCCCTCCGAAGAATCGATATCCACAGGGTGCAACATCTACGATACAAGGTGCAACATCCGTCCAAAATGACGAAACAGTGCCGTACGACCTTTAGAAATGAGTGCATGGATTTGAAACATTGCAGTACCATGGTGCACCACTCTCCAGCGATGGTAAATCATAGACCAGCCATGGGGATCCCGTTTTACAAAAAAAATCCACGTGACGAAAAAACGAAGGGTAAAAAACATCCTTGACCCGATTGAGGTTTGGATAGGATTTTTTGGTTATGAAACTAACCAGTGACGGCTGAAAGCCGTCATAGCTGTAGAACTCACAGATACCTTCGTTTTGACTGGTTATGGCTCCCGTAACTCTAAACGAGCCAAGAGTTATGGCCCTCCGAAGAATCGATATCCACAGGGTGCAACATCTACGGTGCAAGGTGCAACATCCGTCCAAAATGACGAAACAGTGCCGTACGACCTTTAGAAATGAGTGCATGGATTTTAAACATTGCAGTACCATCGTGCACTACTCCCCAGCGATGGTAAATCATAGACCAGCCACGGGGATCCCGTTTTACAGAAAAAATCCACGTGACGAAAAAACGAAGGGTAAAAAACTTCCTTGACCCGATTGAGGTTCGGACAGGATTTTTTGGGTATGAAACTAACCAGTGACGGCTGAAAGCTGTCATAGCTGTAGAACTCACAGATACCTTCGTTTTGACTGGTTTTGGCTCCCGTAACTTTAAACGAGCCAAGAGTTATGGCCCTCCGAAGAATCGATATCCACAGGGTGCAACATCTACGGTGCAAGGTGCAACATCCGTCCAAAATGACGAAACAGTGCCGTACGACCTTTAGAAATGAGTGCATGGATTTGAAACATTGCAGTACCATGGTGCACCACTCTCCAGCGATGGTAAATCATAGACCAGCCACGGGGATCCCGTTTTACAGAAAAAATCCACGTGACGAAAAAACGAAGGGTTAAAAACTTCCTTGACCCGATTGAGGTTTGGATAGGATTTTTTGGGTATGAATCTAACCATTGACGGCTGAAAGCGGTCATAGCTGTAGATCTCACAGATACCTTCGTTTTGACTGGTTATGGCTCCCGTAACTCTAAACGAGCCAAGAGTTATGGCCCTCCGAAGAATCGATATCCACAGAATGCAACATGTACGGTGCAAGGTGCAACATCCGTCCAAAATGACGAAACAGTGCCGTACGACCTTTAGAAATGAGTGCATGGATTTGAAACATTGCAGTACCATGGTGCACCACTCTCCAGCGATGGTAAATCATAGACCAGCCACGGGGATCCCGTTTTACAGAAAAAATCCACATGACGAAAAAACGAAGGGTAAAAAACATCCTTGACCCGATTGAGGTTCGGATAGGATTTTTTGGGTATGAAACTACCAGTGACGGCTGAAAGCCGTCATAGCTGTAGAACTCACAGATACCTTCGTTTTGACTGGTTATGGCTCCCGTAACTCTAAACGAGCCAAGAGTTATGGCCCTCCGAAGAATCGATATCCACAGGGTGCAACATCTACGGTGCAAGGTGCAACATCCGTCCAAAATGTCGAAACAGTGCCGTACGACCTTTAGAAATGAGTGCATGGATTTGAAACATTGCAGAACCATGGTGCACCACTCCCTAGCGATGGTAAATCATAGACCAGCCACGGGGATCCCGTTTTACAGAAAAAATCCACGTGACGAAAAAACGAAGGGTAAAAAACTTCCGTGACCCGATTGAGGTTCGGATAGGATTTTTTGGGTATGAAACTAACCAGTGATGGCTGAAAGCTGTCATAGCTGTAGAACTCACAGATACCTTCGTTTTGACTGGTTATGGCTCCCGTAACTCTAAACGAGCCAAGAGTTATGGCCCTCCGAAGAATCGATATCCACAGGGTGCAACATCTACGGTGCAAGGTGCAACATCCGTCCAAAATGAAGAAACAGTGTCGTACGACCTTTAGAAATGAGTGCATGGATTTGAAACATTGCAGTACCATCGTGAACCACTCTCCAGCGATGGTAAATCATAGACCAGCCACGGGGAACCCGTTTTACAGAAAAAATCCACGTGACGAAAAAACGAAGGGTAAAAAACTTCCTTGACCCGATTGAGGTTTGGATAGGATTTTTTGGGTATGAAACTAACCAGTGAGGGCTGAAAGCGATCATAGCTGTAGAACTCACAGATACTTTCGTTTTGACAGGTTATGGCTCCCGTAACTCTAAACGAGCCAAGAGTTATGGCCCTCCGAAGAATCGATATCCACAGGGTGCAACATCTACGATACAAGGTGCAACATCCGTCCAAAATGACGAAACAGTGCCGTACGACCTTTAGAAATGAGTGCATGGATTTGAAACATTGCAGTACCATGGTGCACCACTCTCCAGCGATGGTAAATCATAGACCAGCCACGGGGATCCCGTTTTACAAAAAAAATCCACGTGACGAAAAAACGAAGGGTAAAAAACATCCTTGACCCGATTGAGGTTCGGATAGGATTTTTTGGTTATGAAACTAACCAGTGACGGCTGAAAGCCGTCATAGCTGTAGAACTCACAGATACCTTCGTTTTGACTGGTTATGGCTCCCGTAACTCTAAACGAGCCAAGAGTTATGGCCCTCCGAAGAATCGATATCCACAGGGTGCAACATCTACGGTGCAAGGTGCAACATCCGTCCAAAATGACGAAACAGTGCCGTACGACCTTTAGAAATGAGTGCATGGATTTTAAACATTGCAGTACCATCGTGCACCACTCCCCAGCGATGGTAAATCATAGACCAGCCACGGGGATCCCGTTTTACAGAAAAAATCCACGTGACGAAAAAACGAAGGGTAAAAAACTTCCTTGACCCGATTGAGGTTCGGACAGGATTTTTTGGGTATGAAACTAACCAGTGACGGCTGAAAGCTGTCATAGCTGTAGAACTCACAGATACCTTCGTTTTGACTGGTTTTGGCTCCCGTAACTTTAAACGAGCCAAGAGTTATGGCCCTCCGAAGAATCGATATCCACAGGGTGCAACATCTACGGTGCAAGGTGCAACATCCGTCCAAAATGACGAAACAGTGCCGTACGACCTTTAGAAATGAGTGCATGGATTTGAAACATTGCAGTACCATGGTGCACCACTCTCCAGCGATGGTAAATCATAGACCAGCCACGAGGATCCCATTTTACAGAAAAAATCCACGTGACGAAAAAACGAAGGGTAAAAAACTTCCATGACCCGATTGAGGTTCGGATAGGATTTTTGGGTATGAAACTAACCAGTGACGGCTGAAAGCTGTCTTAGCTTTAGAACTCACAGATACCTTCGTTTTGACTGGTTATGGCTCCCGTAACTCTAAACGAGCCAAGAGTTATGGCCCTCCGAAGAATCGATATCCACATGGTGCAACATCTACGGTGCAAGGTGCAACGTCCGTCCAAACTGAAGAAACAGTGCCGTAAGACCTTTAGAAATGAGTGCATGGATTCGAAACATGGGAGTACCATGGTGCACCACTCTCCAGCGATGGTAAATCATAGACCAGCCACGGGGATCCCGTTTTACAGAAAAAATCCACATGACGAAAAAACGAAGGGTAAAAAACTTCCATGACCCGATTGAGGTTCGGATAGGATTTTTTGGGTATGTTACTAACCAGTGACGGCTGAAAGCCGTCATAGCTGTAGAACTCACAGATACCTTCATTTTGACTGGTTATGGCTCCCGTAACTCTAAACGAGCCAAGAGTTATGGCCCTCCGAAGGATCGATATCCACAGGGTGCAACATCTACGGCGCAAGGTGCAACATCCGTCCAAAATGACGAAACAGTGTCGTACGACCTTTAGAAATGAGTGCATGGATTTGAAACATGGCAGTACCACGGTGCACCACTCTCCAGCAATGGTAAATCATAGACCAGCCACGGGGATCCCATTTTACAGAAAAAATTCACGTGACGAAAAAACGAAGGGTAAAAAACTTCCATGACCCGATTGAGGTTCGGATAGGATTTTTGGGTTTGAAACTAACCAGTGACGGCTGAAAGCGGTCATAACTGTAGAACTCACAGATGCCATCGTTTTGACTGGTTATGGCTCCCGTAACTCTAAATGAGCCAAGAGTTATGGCCCTCCGAGGAATCGATATCCACAGGGTGCAACATCTACGGTGCATGGTGCAACATCCGTCCAAAATGTCGAAACAGTGCCGTACGACCTTTAGAAATGAGTGCATGGATTTGAAACATTGCAGTACCATGGTGCACCACTCCCCAGCGATGGTAAATCATAGACCAGCCACGGGGATCCCGTTTAACAGAAAAAATCCACGTGACGAAAAAACGAAGGGTAAAAAACTTCCGTGACCCGATTGAGGTTCGGATAGGATTTTTTGGGTATGAAACTAACCAGTGACGGCTGAAAGTTGTCATAGTTGTAGAACTCATAGATACCTTGGTTTTGACTGGTTATGGCTCCCGTAACTCTAAACGAGCCAAGAGTTATGGCCCTCCGAAGAATCGATATCCACAGGGTGCAACATCTACGGTGCAAGGTGCAACATCCGTCCAAAATGACGAAACAGTGCCGTACGACCTTTAGAAATGAGTGCATGGATTTGAAACATTGCAGTACCATGGTGCACCACTCTCCAGCGATGGTAAATCATAGACCAGCCACGGGGATCCCGTTTTACAGAAAAAATCCACGTGACGAAAAAACGAAGTGTAAAAAACTTCCTTGACCCGATTGAGGTATGGATAGGATTTTTTGGGTATGAAACTAACCAGTGACGGCTGAAAGCGATCATAGCTGTAGAACTCACAGATACCTTCGTTTTGACTGGTTATGGCTCCCGTAACTCTAAACGAGCCAAGAGTTATGGCCCTCCGAAGAATCGATATCCACAGGGTGCAACATCTACGATACAAGTTGCAACATCCGTCCAAAATGACGAAACAGTGCCGTACGACCTTTAGAAATGAGTGCATGGATTTGAAACATTGCAGTACCATGGTGCACCACTCTCCAGCGATGGTAAATCATAGACCAGCCACGGGGATCCCGTTTTGCAGAAAAAATCCACGTGACGAAAAAACGAAGGGTAAAAAACATCCTTGACCCGATTGAGGTTCGGATAGGATTTTTTGGGTATGAAACTAACCAGCTACGGCTGAAAGCCGTCATAGCTGTAGAACTCACAGATGCCTTCGTTTTGACTGGTTATGGCTCCCGTAACTCTAAATGAGCCAAGAGTTATGGCCCTCCGAAGAATCGATATCCACAGGGTGCAACATCTACGGTGCAAGGTGCAACATCCGTCCAAAATGTCGAAACAGTGCCGTACGACCTTTAGAAATGAGTGCATGGATTTGAAACCTTGCAGTACCATGGTGCACCACTCCCCAGCGATGGTAAATCGTAGACCAGCCATGGGGATCCCGTTTTACAGAAAAAATCCACGTGATGAAAAAACGAAGGGTAAAAAACTTCCGTGACCCGATTGAGGTTCGGATAGGATTTTTTGGGTATGGAACTAACCAGTGACGGCTGAAAGCTGTCATAGCTGTAGAACTCACAGATACCTTAGTTTTGACTGGTTATGGCTCCCGTAACTCTAAACGAGCCAAGAGTTATGGCCCTCCGAAGAATCGATATCCACAGGGTGCAACATCTACGGTGCAAGGTGCAACATCCGTCGAAAATGACGAAACAGTGCCGTACGACCTTTAGAAATGAGTGCATAGATTTGAAACATTGCAGTACCATGGTGCACCACTCTCCAGCGATGGTAAATCATAGACCAGCCACGGGGATCCCGTTTTACAGAAAAAATCCACGTGACGAAAAAACGAAGGGTAAAAAACTTCCATGACCCGATTGATGTTTGGATAGGATTTTTTGGGTATGAAACTAACCATTGAGGGCTGAAAGCGATCGTAGCTGTAGAACTCACAGATACCTTCGTTTTGACGGGTTATGGCTCCCGTAACTCTAAACGAGCCATGAGTTATGGCCCTCCGAAGAATCGATATCCACAGGGTGCAACATCTACGATACAAGGTGCAACATCCGTCCAAAATGACGAAACAGTGCCGTACGACCTTTAGAAATGAGTGCATGGATTTGAAACATTGCAGTACCATGGTGCACCACTCTCCAGCGATGGTAAATCATTGACCAGCTACGGGGATCCCGTTTTACAGAAAAAATCCACGTGACGAAAAAACGAAGGGTAAAAAACATTCTTGACCCGATTGAGGTTCGGATAGGATTTTTTGGTTATGAAACTAACCAGTGACGGCTGAAAGCCGTCATAGCTGTAGAACTCACAGATACCTTCGTTTTGACTGGTTATGGCTCCCGTAACTCTAAACGAGCCAAGAGTTATGGCCCTCCGAAGAATCGATATCCACAGGGTGCAACATTTACGGTGCAAGGTGCAACATCCGTCCAAAATGACGAAACAGTGCCGTACGACCTTTAGAAATGAGTGCATGGATTTGAAACATTGCAGTACCATCGTGCACCACTCCCCAGCGATGGTAAATCATAGACCTGCCATGAGGATCCCGTTTTACAGAAAAAATCCACGTGACGAAAAAACGAAGGGTAAAAAACTTCCTTGACCCGATTGAGGTTCGGACAGGATTTTTTGGGTATGAAACTAACCAGTGAAGGCTGAAAGCTGTCATAGCTGTAGAACTCACAGATACCTTCGTTTTGACTGGTTTTGGCTCCCGTAACTTTAAACGAGCCAAGAGTTATGGCCCTCCGAAGAATCGATATCCACAGGGTGCAACATCTACGGTGCAAGGTGCAACATCCGTCCAAAATGACGAAACAGTGCCGTACGACCTTTAGAAATGAGTGCATGGATTTGAAACCTTGCAGTACCATGGTGCACCACTCCCCAGCGATGGTAAATCATAGACCAGCCACGGGGATCCCGTTTTACAGAAAAAATCCACGTGACGAAAAAACGAAGGGTAAAAAACTTCAGTGACCCGATTGAGGTTCGGATAGGATTTTTTGGGTATGAAACTAACCAGTGACGGCTGAAAGCTGTCAGAGCTGTAGAACTCACAGATACCTTAGTTTTGACTGGTTATGGCTCCCGTAACTCTAAACGAGCCAAGAGTTATGGCCCTCCGAAGAATCGATATCCACAGGGTGCAACATCTACGGTGCAAGGTGCAAGATCCGTCGAAAATGACGAAACAGTGCCGTACGACCTTTAGAAATGAGTGCATGGATTTGAAACATTGCAGTACCATGGTGCACCACTCTCCAGCGATGGTAAATCATAGACCAGCCTCGGGGATCCCGTTTTACAGAAAAAATCCACGTGACGAAAAAACGAAGGGTAAAAAACTTCCATGACCCGATTGAGGTTTGGATAGGATTTTTTGGGTATGAAACTAACCAGTGAGGGCTGAAAGCGATCGTAGCGGTAGAACTTACAGATACCTTCGTTTTGACTGGTTATGGCTCCCGTAACTCTAAACGAGCCAAGAGTTATGGCCCTCCGAAGAATCGATATCCACAGGGTGCAACATCTACGATACAAGGTGCAACATTCGTCCAAAATGACGAAACAGTGCCGTACGACCTTTAGAAATGAGTGCATGGATTTGAAACATTGCAGTACCATGGTGCACCACTCTCCAGCGATGGTAAATCATTGACCAGCCACGGGGATCCCGTTTTACAGAAAAAATCTACGTGACGAAAAAACGAAGGGTAAAAAACATTCTTGACCCGATTGAGGTTCGGATAGGATTTTTTGGTTATGAAACTAACCAGTGACGGCTGAAAGCCGTCATAGATTTAGAACTCACAGATACCTTCGTTTTGACTGGTTATGGCTCCCGTAACTCTAAACGAGCCAAGAGTTATGGCCCTCCGAAGAATCGATATCCACAGGGTGCAACATTTACGGTGCAAGGTGCAACATCCGTCCAAAATGACGAAACAGTGCCGTACGACCTTTAGAAATGAGTGCATGGATTTGAAACATTGCAGTACCATCGTGCACCACTCCCCAGCGATGGTAAATCATAGACCTGCCATGGGGATCCCGTTTTACAGAAAAAATCCACGTGACGAAAAAACGAAGGGTAAAAAACTTCCTTGACCCGATTGAGGTTCGGACAGGATTTTTTGGGTATGAAACTAACCAGTGACGGCTGAAAGCTGTCATAGCTGTAGAACTCACAGATACCTTCGTTTTGACTGGTTTTGGTTCCCGTAACTTAAAACGAGCCAAGAGTTATGGCCCTCCGAAGAATCGATATCCACAGGGTGCAACATCTACGGTGCAAGGTGCAACATCCGTCCAAAATGACGAAACAGTGCCGTACGACCTTTAGAAATGAGTGCATGGATTTGAAACATTGCAGTACCATGGTGCACCAGTCTCCAGCGATGGTAAATCATAGACCAGCCACGAGGATCCCGTTTTACAGAAAAAATCCACGTGACGAAAAAACGAAGGGTAAAAAACTTCCATGACCCGATTGAGGTTCGGATAGGATTTTTGGGTATGAAACTAACCAGTGACGGCTGAAAGCCGTCATAGCTTTAGAACTCACAGATACCTTCGTTTTGACTGGTTATGGCTCCCGTAACTCTAAACGAGCCAAGAGTTATGGCCCTCCGAAGAATCGATATCCACAGGGTGCAACATCTACGGTGCAAGGTGCAACATCCGTCCAAAATGAAGAAACAGTGCCGTACGACCTTTAGAAATGAGTGCATGGATTTGAAACATGGCAGTACCATGGTGCACCACTCTCCAGCGATGGTAAATCATAGAGCAGCCACGGGGATCCCGTTTTACAGAAAAAATCCACATGACGAAAAAACGAAGGGTAAAAAACTTCCATGACCCGATTGAGGTTCGGATAGGATTTTTTGGGTATGATACTAACCAGTGACGGCTGAAAGCCGTCATAGCTGTAGAACTCACAGATACCTTCATTTTGACTGGTTATGGCTCCCGTAACTCTAAACGAGCCAAGAGTTATGGCCCTCCGAAGAATCGATATCCACAGGGTGCAACATCTACGGAGCAAGGTGCAACATCCGTCCAAAATGACGAAACAGTGTCGTACGACCTTTAGAAATGAGTGCATGGATTTGAAACATGGCAGTACCACGGTGCACCACTCTCCAGCAATGGTAAATCATAGACCAGCCACGGGGATCCCATTTTACAGAAAAAATCCACGTGACGAAAAAACGAAGGGTAAAAAACTTCCATGACCCGATTGAGGTTCGGATAGGATTTTTGGTTTGAAACTAACCAGTGACGGCTGAAAGCGGTCATATGTGTAGAACTCACAAATGCCTTCGTTTTGACTGGTTATGGCTTACGTAACTCTAAATGAGCCAAGAGTTATGGCCCTCCGAAGAATCGATATCCACAAGGTGCAACATCTACGGTGCAAGGTGCAACATCCGTCCAAAATGACGAAACAGTGCCGTACGACCTTTAGAAATGAGTGCATGGATTTGAAACATTGCAGTACCATGGTGCACCACTCTCCAGCGATGGTAAATCATAGACCAGCCACGGGGATCCCGTTTTACAGAAAAAATCCACGTGACGAAAAAACGAAGGGTAAAAAACTTCCGTGACCCGATTGAGGTTCGGATAGGATTTTTTGGGTATGAAACTAACCAGTGATGGCAGAAAGCTGTCATTGCAGTAGAACTCACAGATACCTTTGTTTTGACTGGTTATGGCTCCAGTAACTCTAAACCAGCCAAGAGTTATGGCCCTCCGAAGAATCGATATCCACAGGGTGCAACATCTACGGTGCAAGGTGCAACATCCGTCCAAAATGACGAAACAGTGCCGTACGACCTTTAGAAATGAGTGCATGGATTTGAAACATTGCAGTACCATGGTGCACCACTCTCCAGAGATGGTAAATCATAGACCAGCCACGGGGATCCCGTTTTACAGAAAAAATCCACGTGACGAAAAAACGAAGGGTAAAAAACTTCCTTGACCCGATTGAGGTTTGGATAGGATTTTTTGGGTATGAAACTAACCAGTGATGGCTGAAAGCGATCATAGCTGTCGAACTCACAGATACCTTCGTTTTGACTGGTTATGGCTCCCGTAACTCTAAACGAGCCAAGAGTTATGGCCCTCCGAAGAATCGATATCCACAGGGTGCAACATCTACGATACAAGGTGCAACATACGTCCAAAATGACGAAACAGTGCCGTACGACCTTTAGAAATGAGTGCATGGATTTGAAACATTGCAGTACCATGGTGCACCACTCTCCAGCGATGTTAAATCATAGACCAGCCACGGGGATCCCGTTTTACAGAAAAAATCCACGTGACGAAAAAACGAAGGGTAAAAAACATCCTTGACCCGATTGAGGTTCGGATAGGATTTTTTGGTTATGAAACTAACCAGTGACGGCTGAAAGCCGTCATAGCTGTAGAACTCAGAGATACCTTCGTTTTGACTGGTTATGGCTCCCGTAACTCTAAACGAGCCAAGAGTTATGGCCCTCCGAAGAATCGATATCCACAGGGTGCCACATCTACGGTGCAAGGTGCAACATCCGTCCAAAATGACGAAACAGTGTCGTACGACCTTTAGAAATGAGTGCATGGATTTGAAACATTGCAGTACCATGGTGCACCACTCCCCAGCGATGGTAAATCATAGACCAGCCACGGGGATCCCATTTTACAGAAAAAATCCACGTGACGAAAAAACAAAGGGTAAAAAACTTCCTTGACCCGATTGAGGTTCGGACAGGATTTTTTGGGTATGAAACTAACCAGTGACGGCTGAAAGCTGTCATAGCTGTAGAACTCACAGATACCTTCGTTTTGACTGGATTTGGCTCCCGTAACTTTAAACGAGCCAAGAGTTATGGCCCTCCGAAGAATCGATATCCACAGGGTGCAACATCTACGGTGTAAGGTGCAACATCCGTCCAAAATGACGAAACAGTGCCGTACGACCTTTAGAAATGAGTGCATGGATTTGA
Source organism: Allium cepa (assembly GCA_030765085.1). NCBI lineage: Eukaryota > Viridiplantae > Streptophyta > Magnoliopsida > Asparagales > Amaryllidaceae > Allium > Allium cepa. The sequence goes on along the minus strand of CM060943.1, from coordinate 24,441,182 downwards.
AACATTGCAGTACCATGGTGCACCACTCTCCAGCGATGGTAAATCATAGACCAGCCACGAGGATCCCGTTTTACAGAAAAAATCCACGTGACGAAAAAACGAAGGGTAAAAAATTTCCATGACCCGATTGAGGTTCGGATAGGATTTTTGGGTATGAAACTAACCAGTGACGGCTGAAAGCTGTCATAGCTTTAGAACTCACAGATACCTTCGTTTTGACTGGTTATGGCTCCCGTAACTCTAAACGAGCCAAGAGTTATGGCCCTCCGAAGAATCGATATCCACAGGGTGCAACATCTACGGTGCAAGGTGCAACATCCGCCCAAAATGATGAAACAGTGCCGTACGACCTTTAGAAATGAGTGCATGGATTTGAAACATGGCAGTACCATGGTGCACCACTCTCCAGCGATGGTAAATCATAGACCAGCCACGGGGATCCCGTTTTACAGAAAAAATCCACATGACGAAAAAACGAAGGGTAAAAAACTTCCATGACCCGATTGAGGTTCGGATAGGATTTTTTGGGTATGATACTAACCAGTGACGGCTGAAAGCCGTCATAGCTGTAGAACTCACAGATACCTTCATTTTGACTTGTTATGGCTCCCGTAACTCTAAACGAGCCAAGAGTTATGGCCCTCCGAAGAATCGATATCCACAGGGTGCAATATCTACGGTGCAAGGTGCAACATCCGTCCAAAATGACGAAACAGTGCCGTACGACCTTTAGAAATGAGTGCATGGATTTGAAACATGGCAGTACCACGGTGCACCACTCTCCAGCAATGGTAAATCATAGACCAGCCACGGGGATCCCATTTTACAGAAAAAATCCACGTGACGAAAAAACGAAGGGTAAAAAACTTCCATGATCCGATTGAGGTTCGGATAGGATTTTTGGGTTTGAAACTAACCAGTGACGGCTAAAAGTGGTCATAACTGTAGAACTCACAGATGCCTTCGTTTTGACTGGTTATGGCTCCCATAACTCTAAGCGAGCCAAGAGTTATGGCCCTCCGAAGAATCGATATCCACAGGGTGCAACATCTACGGTGCAAGGTGCAACATCCGTCCAAAATGGCGAAACAGTGCCGTACGACCTTTAGAAATGAGTGCATGGATTTGAAACTTTGCAGTACCATGGTGCACCACTCTCCAGCGATGGTAAATCATAGACCAGCCATGGGGATCCCGTTTTACAGAAAAAATCCACGTGACGAAAAAACGAAGGGTAAAAAACTTCCTTGACCCGATTGAGGTTCGGACAGGATTTTTTGGGTATGAAACAACCCAGTGACGGCTGAAAGCTGTCGTAGCTGTAGAACTCATAGATACCTTCGTTTTGACTGGTTTTGGCTCCCGTAACGTCAAACGAGCCAAGAGTTATGGCCCTCCGAAGAATCGATATCCACAGGGTGCAACATCTACGGTGCAAGGTGCAACATCCGTCCAAAATGACGAAACAGTGCCGTACGACCTTTAGAAATGAGTGCATGGATTTGAAACATTGCAGTACCATGGTGCACCACTCTCCAGCGATGGTAAATCATAGACCAGCCACGAGGATCCCGTTTTACAGAAAAAATCCACGTGACGAAAAAACGATGGGTAAAAAACTTCCTTGACCCGATTGAGGTTCGGATAGGATTTTTGGTTATGAAACTAACCAGTGACGGCTGAAAGCTGTCATAGCTTTAGAACTCACAGATACCTTCGTTTTGACTGGTTATGGCTCCCGTAACTCTAAACGAGCCAAGATTATGGCCCTCCGAAGAATCGATATCCACAGGGTGCAACATCTACGGTGCAAGGTGCAACATCCGTCCAAAATGACAAAACGTTGTCGTACGACCTTTAGAAATGAGTGCATGGATTTGAAACATTGCAGTACCATGGTGCACCACTCTCCAGCGATGGTAAATCATAGACCAGCCACGGGGATCCCGTTTTACATAAAAAATCCACGTGACGAAAAAACGAAGGGTAAAAAACTTCCTTGACCCGATTGAGGTTCGGATAGGATTTTTTGGGTATGAAACTAACCAGCAATGGCTGAAAGCTGTCACAGCTGTAGAACTCACAGGTACCTTCGTTTTGACTGGTTATGGCTCCCGTAACTCTAAACGGACCAAGAGTTATGGCCCTCCGAAGAATCGATATCCACAGGGTGCAACATCTACGGTGCAAGGTGCAACATCTGTCCAAAATGACGAAACAGTGCCGTACGACCTTTAGAAATGAGTGCATGGATTTGAAACATTGCAGTACCATGGTGCACCACTCTCCAGCGATGGTAAATCATAGACCAGCCACGGGGATCCCGTTTTACAGAAAAAATCCACGTGACGAAAAAACGAAGGGTAAAAAACTTCCTTGACCCGATTGTGGTTCGGATAGGATTTTTTGGTATGAAACTAACCAGTGACGGCTGAAAGCTGTCATAGCTTTAGAACTCACAGATACCTTCGTTTCGACTGGTTATGGCTCCCGTAACTCTAAACGAGCCAAGGTTATGGCCCTCCGAAGAATCGATATCCACAGGGTGCAACATCTACGGTGCAAGGTGCAACATCCGTCCAAAATGACGAAACGGTGCCGTACGACCTTTAGAAATGAGTGCATGGATTTGAAACATTGCAGTACCATGGTGCACCACTCTCCAGCGATGGTAAATCATAGACCAGCCATGGGGATCCCGTTATACAGAAAAAATCCACGTGACGAAAAAACAAAGGGTAAAAAACTTCCTTGACCCGATTGAGGTTCGGATAGGATTTTTTGGGTATGAAACTAACCAGTGATGGCTGAAAGCTGTCATAACTGTAGAACTCACAGATTCCTTCGTTTTGACTGGTTATGGCTCCCGTAACTCTAAACGAGCCAAGAGTTATGGCCCTCCGAAGAATCGATATCCACAGGGTGCAACATCTACGGTGCAAGGTGCAACATCCGTCCAAAATGACGAAACGGTGCCGTACGATCTTTAGAAATGAGTGCATGGATTTGAAACATTGCAGTACCATGGAGCACCACTCTCCAGCGATGGTAAATCATTGACCAGCCACGGGGATCCCGTTTTACAGAGAAAATCCACGTGACGAAAAAACGAAGGGTAAAAAACTTCCTTGACCCGATTGAGGTTAGGATAGGATTTTTTGGGTATGAAACTAACCAGTGATGGCTGAAAGCTGTCATAGCTGTAGAACTCACAGATACCTTCGTTTTGATTGGTTTTGGCTCCCATAACTTTAAACGAGCCAAGAGTTATGGCCCTCCGAAGAATCGATATCCACAGGGTGCAACATCCACGGTGTAAGGTGCAGCATCCGTCCAAATGACGAAACAGTGCCGTACGACCTTTAGAAATGAGTGCATGGATTTGAAACATTGCAGTACCATGGTGCACCACTCTCCAGCGATGGTAAATCATAGACCAGCCACGAGGATCCCGTTTTACAGAAAAAATCCACGTGACGAAAAAACGAAGGGTAAAAAACTTCCATGACCCGATTGAGGTTCGGATAGGATTTTTAGGTATGAAACTAACCAGTGGCAGCTGAAAGCTGTCATAGCTTTAGAACTCACAGATACCTTCGTTTTGACTGGTTATGGCTCCCGTAACTCTAAACGAGCCAAGAGTTATGGCCCTCCGAAGAATCGATATCCACAGGGTGCAACATCTACGGTGCAAGGTGCAACATCCGTCCAAAATGATGAAACAGTGCCGTACGACCTTTAGAAATGAGTGCACGGATTTAAACATGGCAGTACCATGGTGCACCACTCTCCAGCGATGTTAAATCACAGACCCGCCACGGGGATCCCGTTTTACAGAAAAAATCCACGTGACGAAAAAACGAAGGGTAAAAAACATCCTTGACCCGATTGAGGTTCGGATAGGATTTTTTGGGTATAAAACTTACCAGCGACGGCTGAAAGCCGTCATAGCTGTAGAACTCACAGATACCTTCGTTTTGACTTGTTATGGCTCCCGTAACTCTAAACGAGCCAAGAATTATGGCCCTCCGAATAATCGATATCCACAGGGTGCAACATCTACGGTGCAAGGTGCAACATCCGTCCAAAATGACGAAACAGTGCCGTACGACCTTTAGAAATGAGTGCATGGATTTGAAACATTGCAGTACCATGGCGCACCACGGCCCAGCGATGGTAAATCATAGACCAGCCACGGGGATCCCATTTTACAGAAAAAATCCACGTGACGAAAAAACGAAGGGTAAAAAACTTCCGTGACCCGATTGAGGTTCGGATTGGATTTTTTGGGTATGAAACTAACCAGTGACGGCTGAAAGCTGTCATAGCTGTAGAACTCACAGATACCTTCGTTTTGAATGATTTTGGCTCCCGTAACTTCAAACGAGCCAAGAGTTATGGCCCTCCGAAGAATCGATATCCACAGGGTGCAACATCTACGGTGCAAGGTGCAACATCCGTCCAAAATGACGAAACAGTGCCGTACGACCTTTAGAAATGAGTGCATGGATTTTAAACATTGCAGTACCATGGTGCACCACTCTCCAGTGATGGTAAATCATAGACCAGCCACGAGGATCCCATTTTACAGAAAAAATCCACGTGACGAAAAAACGAAGGGTAAAAAACTTCCATGACCCGATTGAGGTTCGGATAGGATTTTTGGGTATGAAACTAACCAGTGACGGCTGAAAGCTGTCATAGCTTTAGAACTCACAGATACCTTCGTTTTGACTGGTTATGGCTCCCGTAACTCTAAACGAGCCAAGATTATGGCCCTCCGAAGAATCGATATCCACAGGGTGCAACATCTACGGTGCAAGGTGCAACATCCGTCCACAATGACGAAACGGTGTCGTACGACCTTTAGAAATGAGTGCATGGATTTGAAACATTGCAGTACCCTGGTGCACCACTCTCCAGCGATGGTAAATCATAGACCAGCCACGGGGATCCCGTTTTACAGAAAAAATCCACGTGACGAAAAAACGAAGGGTAAAAAACTTCCTTGACCCGATTGAGGTTCGGATAGGATTTTTTGGGTATGAAACTAACCAGGGATGGCTGAAAGCTGTCATAGCTGTAGAACTCACAGATACCTTCGTTTTGACTGGTTATGGCTCCCGTAACTCTAAACGAGCCAAGAGTTATGGCCCTCCGAAGAATCGATATCCACAGGGTGCAACATCTACGGTGCAAGGTGCAACATCCGTCCAAAATGACGAAACGGTGCCGTACGACCTTTAGAAATGAGTGCATGGATTTGAAACATTGCAGTACCATGGTGCACCACTCTCCAGCGATGGTAAATCATAGACCAGCCACGGGGATCCCGTTATACAGAAAAAATCCACGTGACGAAAAAACAAAGGGTAAAAAACTTCCTTGACCCGATTGAGGTTCGGATAGGATTTTTTGGGTATGAAACTAACCAGTGATGGCTGAAAGCTGTCATAGCTGTAGAACTCACAGATACCTTCGTTTTGACTGGTTATGGCTCCCGTAACTCTAAAAGAGCCAAGAGTTATGGCCCTCCGAAGAATCGATATCCACAGGGTGCAACATCTACGGTGCAAGGTGCAACATCCGTCCAAAATGACGAAACAATGCCGTACGACCTTTAGAAATGAGTGCATGGATTTGAAACATTGCAGTACCATGGTGCACCACTCTCCAGCGATGGTAAATCATAGACCAGCCACGGGGATCCCGTTTTACAGAAAAAATCCACGTGACGAAAAAACGAAGGGTAAAAAACATCCTTGACCCGATTGAGGTTCGGATAGGATTTTTTGGGTATGAAACTAACCAGCGACGGCTGAAAGCCGTCATAGCTGTAGAACTCACAGATACCTTCATTTTGACTTGTTATGGCTCCCGTAACTCTAAACGAGCCAAGAGTTATGGCCCTCCGAAGAATCAATATCCATAGGGTGCAACATCTACGGTGCAAGGTGCAACATCCGTCCAAAATGACGAAACGGTGCCGTACGACCTTTAGAAATGAGTGCATGGATTTGAAACATTGCAGTACCATGGTGCACCACTCTCCAGCGATGGTAAATCATAGACCAGCCACGGGGATCCCGTTATACAGAAAAAATCCACGTGACGAAAAAACAAAGGGTAAAAAACTTCCTTGACCCGATTGAGGTTCGGATAGGATTTTTTGGGTATGAAACTAACCAGTGACGGCTGAAAGCTGTCATAGCTGTAGAAGTCACAGATACCTTCGTTTTGACTGGTTATGGCTCCCGTAACTCTAAACTAGCCAAGATTATGGCCCTCCGAAGAATCGATATCCACAGGGTGCAACATCTACGGTGCAAGGTGCAACATCCGTCCAAAATGACGAAACGGTGCCGTATGATCTTTAGAAATGAGTGCATGGATTTGAAACATTGCAGTACCATGGTGCACCACTCTCCAGCGATGGTAAATCATTGACCAGCCACGGGGATCCCGTTTTACAGAGAAAATCCACGTGACGAAAAAACGAAGGGTAAAAAACTTCCTTGACCCGATTGAGGTTCGGATAGGATTTTTTGGGTATGAAACTAACCAGTGATGGCTGAAAGCTGTCATAGCTGTAGAACTCACAGATAACTTCGTTTTGACTGGTTTTGGCTCCCATAACTTTAAACGAGCCAAGAGTTATGGCCCTCCGAAGAATCGATATCCACAGGGTGCAACATCCACGGTGTAAGGTGCAGCATCCGTCCAAAATGACGAAACAGTGCCGTACGACCTTTAGAAATGAGTGCATGGATTTGAAACATTGCAGTACCATGGTGCACCACTCTCCAGCGATGGTAAATCATAGACCAGCCACGAGGATCCCGTTTTACAGAAAAAATCCACGTGACGAAAAAACGAAGGGTAAAAAACTTCCATGACCCGATTGAGGTTCGGATAGGATTTTTAGGTTTGAAACTAACCAGTGGCGGCTGAAAGCTGTCATAGCTTTAGAACTCACAGATACCTTCGTTTTGACTGGTTGTGGCTCCCGTAACTCTAAACGAGCCAAGAGTTATGGCCCTCCGAAGAATCGATATCCACAGGGTGCAACATCTACGGTGCAAGGTGCAACATCCGTCCAAAATGATGAAACAGTGTCGTACGACCTTTAGAAATGAGTGCACGGATTTGAAACATGGCAGTACCATGGTGCACCACTCTCCAGGGATGGTAAATCATAGACCAGCCATGGGGATCCCGTTTTACAGAAAAAATCCACATGACGAAAAAACGAAGGGTAAAAAACATCCTTGACCCGATTGAGGTTCGGATAGGATTTTTTGGGTATGAAACTAACCAGCGACGGCTGAAAGCCGTCATAGCTGTAGAACTCATAGATACCATCGTTTTGACTTGTTATGGCTCCCGTAACTCTAAACGAGCCAAGAGTCATGGCCCTCCGAAGAATCGATATCCACAGGGTGCAACATCTACGGTGCAAGGTGCAACATCCGTCCAAAATGACGAAACAGTGTCGTACGACCTTTAGAAATGAGTGCATGGATTTGAAACATTGCAGTACCATGGTGCACCACTGCCCAGCGATGGTAAATCATAGACCAGCCACGGGGATCCATTTTACAGAAAAAATCCACGTGACGAAAAAACGAAGGGTAAAAAACTTTCGTGACCCGATTGAGGTTCGGATAGGATTTTTTTGGTATGAAACTAACCAGTGACGGCTGAAAGCTGTCATAGCTGTAGAACTCACAGATACCTTCGTTTTGACTGGTTTTGGCTCCCGTAACTTCAAACGAGCCAAGAGTTATGGCCCTCCGAAGAATCGATATCCACAGGGTGCAACATCTACGGTGCAAGGTGCAACATCCGTCCAAAATGACGAAACAGTGCCGTACGACCTTTAGAAATGAGTGCATGGATTTGAAACATTGCAGTACCATGGTGCGCCACTCTCCAGCGATGGTAAATCATAGACCAGCCACGAGGATCCCGTTTTACAGAAAAAATCCACGTGACGAAAAAACGAAGGGTAAAAAACTTCCATGACCCGATTGAGGTTCGGATAGGATTTTTGGGTACGAAACTAACCAGTGACGGCTGAAAGCTGTCATAGCTTTAGAACTCACAGATACCTTCGTTTTGACTGGTTATGGCTCCCGTAACTCTAAACGAGCCAAGATTATGGCCCTCCGAAGAATCGATATCCACAGGGTGCAACATCTACGGTGCAAGGTGCAACATCCGTCCAAAATGACGAAACGGTGCCGTACGACCTTTAGAAATAAGTGCATGGATTTGAAACATTGCAGTACCATGGTGCACCACTCTCCAGCAATGGTAAATCATAGACCAGCCACGGGGATCCCGTTTTATAGAAAAAATCCACGTGATGAAAAAACGAAGGGTAAAAAACTTCCTTGACCCGATTGAGGTTCGGATAGGATTTTTTGGGTATGAAACTAACCAGTGATGGCTGAAAGCTGTCATTGCTGTAGAACTCACAGATACCTTCGTTTTGACTGGTTATGACTCCCGTAACTCTAAACGAGCCAAGAGTTATGGCCCTCCGAAGAATCGATATCCACAGGGTTCAACATCTACGGTGCAAGGTGCAACATCCGTCCAAAATGACGAAACAGTGCCGTACGACCTTTAGAAATGAGTGCATGGATTTGAAACATTGCAGTACCATGGTGCACCACTCTCCAGCGATGGTAAATCATAGACCAGCCACGGGGATCCCGTTTTACAGAAAAAATCCACGTGACGAAAAAACGAAGGGTAAAAAACTTACTTGACCCGATTGAGGTTCGGATAGGATTTTTTGGGTATGAAACTAACCAGTGATGGCTGAAAGCTGTCATAGCTGTAGAACTCACAGATACCTTCGTTTTGACTGGTTTTGGCTCCCATAACTTTAAACGAGCCAGGAGTTATGGCCCTCTGAAGAATCGATATCCACAGGGTGCAACATCTATGGTGTAAGGTGCAACATCCGTCCAAAATGACGAAACAGTGCCGTACGACCTTTAGAAATGAGTGCATGGATTTGAAACATTGCAGTACCATGGTGCACCGCACTCCAGCGATGGTAAATCATAGACCAGCCACGAGGATCCCGTTTTACAGAAAAAATCCACGTGACGAAAAAACGAAGGGTAAAAAACTTCCATGACCCTATTGAGGTTCGGATAGGATTTTTGGTTATGAAACTAACCAGTGACGGCTGAAAGCTGTCATAGCTTTAGAACTAACAGATACCTTCGTTTTGACTGGTTATGGCTCCCGTAACCCTAAACGAGCCAAGAGTTATGGCCCTCCGAAGAATCGATATCCACAGGGTGCAACATCTACGGTGCAAGGTGCAACATCCGTCCAAAATGATGAAACAGTGCCGTACGACCTTTTGAAATGAGTGCACGGATTTGAAACACGGCAGTACCATGGTGCACCACTCTCCAGCGATGGTAAATCATAGACCAGCTATGGGGATCCCGTTTTACAGAAAAAATCCACATGACGAAAAAACGAAGGGTAAAAAACATCCTTGACCCGATTGAGGTTCGGATAGGATTTTTTGGGTATGAAACTAACCAGCGACGGCTGAAAGCCGTCATAGCTGTAGAACTCACAGATACCTTCGTTTTGACTTGTTATGGCTCCCGTAACTCTAAACGAGCCAAGAGTTATGGCCCTCCGAAGAATCGATATCCACAGGGTGCAACATCTACGGTGCAAGGTGCAACATCCGTCCAAAATGACGAAACAGTGCCGTACGACCTTTAGAAATGAGTGCATGGATTTGAAACATTGAAGTACCATGGTGCACCACTGCCCAGCGATGGTAAATCATACACCAGCCACGGGGATCCCATTTTACAGAAAAAATCCACGTGACGAAAATACGAAGGGTAAAAAACTTCCGTGACCCGATTGAGGTTCGGATAGGATTTTTTGGGTATGAAACTAACCATTGACGGCTGAAAGCTGTCATAGCTGTAGAACTCACAGATACCTTTGTTTTGACTGGTTTTGGCTCCCGTAACTTCAAACAAGCCAAGAGTTATGGCCCTCCGAAGAATCGATATCCACAGGGTGCAACATCTACGGTGCAAGGTGCAACATCCGTCCAAAATGACGAAACAGTGCCGTACGACCTTTAGAAATGAGTGCATGGATTTGAAACATTGCAGTACCATGGTGCACCACTGCCCAGCGATGGTAAATCATAGACCAGCCACGGGGATCCCATTTTACAGAAAAAATCCACGTGACGAAAAAACGAAGGGTAAAAAACTTCCATGACCCGATTGAGGTTCGGATAGGATTTTTTGGGTATGAAACTAACCATTGACGGCTGAAAGCTGTCATAGCTGTAGAACTTATAGATACCTTCGTTTTGACTGGTTTTGGCTCCTGTAACTTCAAACGAGCCAAGAGTTATGGCCCTCCGAAGAATCGATATCCACAGGGTGCAACATCTACGGTGCAAGGTGCAACATCCGTCCAAAATGACGAAACAGTGCCGTACGACCTTTAGAAATGAGTGCATGGATTTGAAACATTGCAGTACCATGGTGCACCACTGCCCAGCGATGGTAAATCATAGACCAGCCACGGGGATCCCATTTTACAGAAAAAATCCACGTGACGAAAAAACGAAGGGTAAAAAACTTCCGTGACCCGATTGAGGTTCGGATAGGATTTTTTGGGTATGAAACTAACCATTGACGGCTGAAAGCGGTCATTGCTGTAGAACTCACAGATACCTTCGTTTTGACTGGTTTTGGCTCCTGTAACTTCAAACGAGCCAAGAGTTATGGCCCTCCGAAGAATCGATATCCACAGGGTGCAACATCTACGGTGCAAGGTGCAACATCCGTCCAAAATGACGAAACAGTGCCGTACGACCTTTAGAAATGAGTGCATGGATTTGAAACATTGCAGTACCATGGTGCACCACTGCCCAGCGATGGTAAATCATAGACCAGCTACGGGGATCCCATTTTACAGAAAAAATCCACGTGACGAAAAAACGAAGGGTAAAAAACTTCCGTGACCCGATTGAGGTTCGGATAGGATTTTTTGGGTATGAAACTAACCATTGACGGCTGAAAGCTGTCATAGCTGTAGAACTCACAGATACCTTCGTTTTGACTGGTTTTGGCTCCCGTAACTTCAAACGAGCCAAGAGTTATGGCCCTCCGAAGAATCGATATCCACAGGGTGCAATATCTACGGTGCAAGGTGCAACAACCGTCCAAAACGACGAAACAGTGCCGTACGACCTTTAGAAATGAGTGCATGGATTTGAAACATTGCAGTACCATGGTGCACCACTGCCCAGCGATGGTAAATCATAGACCAGCCACGGGGATCCCGTTTTACAGAAAAAATCCACGTGACGAAAAAACGAAGGGTAAAAAACTTCCTTCACCCGACTGAGGTTCGGATAGGATTTTTGGGTACGAAACTAACCAGTGACGGCTGAAAGCTGTCATAGCTGTAGAACTCATAGATACCTTTGTTTTGACTGGTTATGGCTCCCGTAACTCTAAACGAGCCAAGAGTTATGGCCCTCCGAAGAATCGATATCCACAGGGTGCAACATCTACGGTGCAAGGTGCAACATCCGTCCAAAATGAGGAAACAGTGCCGTACGACCTTTAGAAATGAGTGCACGGATTTGAATCATGGCAGTACCATGGTGCACCACTCTCCAGCGATGGTAAATCATAGACCAGCTACGGGGATCCCGTTTTACAGAAAAAATCCACGTGACGAAAAAACGAAGGGTAAAAAACATCCTTGACCCGATTGAGGTTCGGATAGGATTTTTTGGGTATGAAACTAACCAGCGACGGCTGAAAGCCGTCATAGCTGTAGAACTCACAGATACCTTCGTTTTGACTTGTTATGGCTCCCGTAACTCTAAACGAGCCAAGAGTCATGGCCCTCCGAAGAATCGATATCCACAGGGTGCAACATCTACGGTGCAAGGTGCAACATCCGTCCAAAATGACGAAACAGTGCCGTACGACCTTTAGAAATGAGTGCATTGATTTGAAACATTGCAGTACCATGGTGCACCACTGCCCAGCGATGGTAAATCATAGACCAGCCACGGGGATCCCATTCTACAGAAAAAATCCACGTGACGAAAAAACGAAGGGTAAAAAACTTCCGTGACCCGATTGAGGTTCGGATAGGATTTTTTGGGTATGAAACTAACCATTGACGGCTGAAAGCTGTCATAGCTGTAGAACTGACAGATACCTTCGTTTTGACTGGTTTTGGCTCACGTAACTCCAAACGAGCCAAGAGTTATGGCCCTCCGAAGAATCGATATCCACATGGTGCAACATCTACGGTGCAAGGTGCAACATCCGTCCAAAATGACGAAACAGTGCCGTACGACCTTTAGAAATGAGTGCATGGATTTGAAACATTGCAGTACCATGGTGCACCACTCTCCAGCGATGGTAAATCATAGACCAGCCACGAGGATCCCGTTTTAAAGAAAAAATCCACGTGACGAAAAAACGAAGGGTAAAAATCTTCCATGACCCGATTGAGGTTCGGATAGGATTTTTGGGTATGAAACTAACCAGTGACGGCTGAAAGCTGTCATAGCTTTAGAACTCACAGATACCTTCGTTTTGACTGGTTATGGCTCCCGTAACTCTAAACGAGCCAAGATTATGGCCCTCCGAAGAATCGATATCCACAGGGTGCAACATCTACGGTGCAAGGTGCAACATCCGTCCAAAATGACGAAACGGTGCCGTACGACCTTTAGAAATGAGTGCATGGATTTGAAACATTGCAGTACCATGGTGCACCACTCTCCAGCGATGGTAAATCATAGACCAGCCACGGGGATCCCGTTTTACAGAAAAAAAACACGTGACGAAAAAACGAAGGGTAAAAAACTTCCATGACCCGATTGAGGTTCGGATAGGATTTTTGGGTACGAAACTAACCAGTGACGGCTGAAAGCTGTCATAGCTGTAGAACTCACAGATACCTTCGTTTTGACTGGTTATGGCTCCCGTAACTCTAAACGAGCCAAGAGTTATGGCCCTCCGAAGAATCGATATCCACAGGGTGCAACATCTACGGTGCAAGGTGCAACATCCGTCCAAAATGACGAAGCAGTGCCGTACGACCTTTAGAAATGAGGGCATGGATTTGAAACATTGCAGTACCATTGTACACCACTCTCCAGCGATGGTAAATCATAGACCAGCCATGGGGATCCCGTTTTACAGAAAAAATCCACGTGACGAAAAAATGAAGGGTAAAAAACATCCTTGACCCGATTGAGGTTCGGATAGGATTTTTGGGTACGAAACTAACCAGTGACGGCTGAAAGCTGTCATAGCTGTAGAACTCACAGATACCTTCGTTTTGACTGGTTATGGCTCCCGTAACTCTAAACGAGCCAAGAGTTATGGCCCTCCGAAGAATCGATATCCACAGGGTGCAACATCTACGGTGCAAGGTGCAACATCCGTCCAAAATGATGAAACAGTGCCGTACGACCTTTAGAAATGAGTGCATGGATTTGAAACATTGCAGTACCATGGTGCACCACTCTCTAGCGATGGTAAATCATAGACCAGCCACGGGGATCCCGTTTTACAGAAAAAATCCACGTGACGAAAAAACGAAGGGTAAAAAACTTCCTTGACCCGATTGAGGTTCGGATAGGATTTTTTGGGTATGATACTAACCAGTGACGGCTGAAAGCCGTCATAGCTGTAAAAATCACAGATACCTTCGTTTTGACCGGTTATGGCTCCCGTAACTCTAAACGAGCCAAGATTATGGCCCTCCGAAGAATCGATATCCACAGGGTGCAACATCTACGGTGCAAGGTGCAACATCCGTCCAAAATGACGAAACGGTGCCGTACGACCTTTAGAAATGAGTGCATGGATTTGAAACATGGCAGTACCATGGTGCACCACTCTCCAGCGATGGTAAATCATAGACCAGCCACGGGGATCCCGTTTTACAGAAAAAATCCACTTGATGAAAAAACGAAGGGTAAAAAACTTCCTTGACCCGATTGAGGTTCGGATAGGATTTTTTGGGTATGAAACTAACTAGTGACGGCTGAAAGCTGTCATAGCTGTAGAACTCACAGATACCTTCGTTTTGACTGGTTATGGCTCCCGTAACTCTAAACGAGCCAAGAGTTATGGCCCTCCGAAGAATCGATATCCACAGGGTGCAACATCTACGGTGCAAGGTGCAACATCCGTCCCAAATGACGAAACAGTGCCGTACGACCTTTAGAAATGAGTGCATGGATTTGAAACATTTCACACCACTCTCCGGCAATGGTAAATCATAGACCAGCCACGGGGATCCCGTTTTACAGAAAAAATCCACGTGACGAAAAAACGAAGGGTAAAAAACTTCCTTGACCCGACTGAGGTTCGGATAGGATTTTTGGGTACGAAACTAACCAGTGACGGCTGAAAGCTGTCATAGCTGTAGAACTCATAGATACCTTTGTTTTGACTGGTTATGGCTCCCGTAACTCTAAACGAGCCAAGAGTTATGGCCCTCCGAAGAATCGATATCCACAGGGTGCAACATCTACGGTGCAAGGTGCAACATCCGTCCAAAATGACGAAACAGTGTCGTACGACCTTTAGAAATGAGTGCATGGATTTGAAACATTGCAGTACCATGGTGTACCACTCTCCAGCGATGGTAAATCATGGACCAGCCACGGGGAACCCGTTTTTCAGAAAAAATCCACGTGACGAAAAAACGAAGGGTAAAAAACTTCCATGACCCGATTGAGGTTCGGATAGGATTTTTGGGTTTGAAACTAACCAGTGACGGCTGAAAGCTGTCATGGCTGTAGAACTCACAGATACCTTCGTTTTGACTGGTTATGGCTCCCGTAACTCTAAACGAGCCAAGAGTTATGGCCCTCCAAAGAATCGATATCCACAGGGTGCAACATCTACGGTGCAAGGTGCAACATCCGTACAAAATGACGAAACAGTGCCGTACGACCTTTAGAAATGAGTGCATGGATTTAAAACATTGCAGTACCATGGAGCACCACTCTCTAGCGATGGTATATCATAGACCAGCCGCGGGGATCCCGTTTTACAGAAAAAATCCACGTGACGAAAAAACGAAGGGTAAAAAACTTCCTTGACCCGATTGAGGTTCGGATAGGATTTTTTGGGTATGAAACTAACCAGTGACAGCTGAAAGCGGTCATAGCTGTAGAACTCACAGATACCTTCGTTTTGACTGGTTATGGCTCCCGTAACTCTAAACGAACCAAGAGTTATGGCCCTCCGAAGAATCCATATCCACAGGGTGCAACATCTACGGTGCAAGGTGCAACATCCGTCCAAAATGACGAAACAGTGCCGTACGACCTTTAGAAATGAGTGCATGGATTTGAAACATTGCAGTACCTTGGTGCACCACTCTCCAGCGATGGTAAATCATAGACCAGCCACGGGGATCCCGTTTTACAGAAAAAATCCACGTGACGAAAAAACGAAGGGTAAAAAACTTCCATGACCCGATTGAGGTTCAGATAGGATTTTTGGGTATAAAACTAACCAGTGACGGCTGAAAGCTGTCATAGCTGTAGAACTCACAGATACTTGACTGGTTATGGCTCCCGTAACTCTAAACGAGCCAAGAGTTATGGCCCTCCGAAGAATCGATATCCACAGGGTGCAACATCTACGGTGCAAGGTGCAACATCCGTCCAAAATGACGAAACAGTGCCGTACGACCTCTAGAAATGAGTGCATGGATTTGAAACATTGCAGTACCATGGTGCACCACTCCCCAGCGATGGTAAATCATAGACCAGCCATGGGGATCCCGTTTTACAGAAAAAATCCACGTGACGAAAAAACGAAGGGTAAAAAACTTCCGTGACTCGATTGAGGTTCGGATAGGATTTTTTGGGTATGAAACTAACCAGTGACGGCTGAAAGCCGTCATAGCTGTAGAACTCACAAATACCTTCGTTTTGACTGGTTATGGATCCCGTAACTCTAAACGAGTCAAGAGTTATGGCCCTCCGAAGAATCGATATCCACAGGGTGCAACATCTACGGTGCAAGGTGCAACATCCGTCCAAAATGACGAAACAGTGTCGTACGATCTTTAGAAATGAGTGCATGGATTTGAAACATTGCAGTACCATGGTGCACCACACCCCAGCAATGGTAAATCATAGACCAGCCACGGGGATCCCGTTTTATAGAAAAAATCCACGTGACGAAAAAACGAAGGGTAAAAAACTTCCTTGACCCGATTGAGGTTCGGACAGGATTTTTAGGGTATGCAACTAACCAGTGACGGCTGAAAGCTGTCATAGCTGTAGAACTCACAGATACCTTCGTTTTGACTGGTTTTGGCTCCCGTAACTTTAAACGAGCCAAGAGTTATGGCCCTCCGAAGAATCGATATCCACAGGGTGCAACATCTACGGTGCAAGGTGCAACATCCGTCTAAAATGACGAAAAAGTGCCGTACGACCTTTAGAAATGAGTGCATGGATTTTAAACATTGCAGCACCATGGTGCACCACTCTCCAGCGATGGTAAATCATAGACCAGCCACGGGGATCCTGTTTTACAGAAATAATCCACGTGACGAAAAAACGAAGGGTAAAAAACTTCCATGACCCGATTGAGGTTCGGATAGGATTTTTGGGTATGAAACTAACCAGTGACGGCTGAAAGCTGTCATAGCTTTAGAACTCACAGATACCTTCGTTTTGACTGGTTATGGCTCCCGTAACTCTAAACGAGCCAAGATTATGGCCCTCCGAAGAATCGATATCCACAGGGTGCAACATCTACGGTGCAAGGTGCAACATCCGTCCAAAATGACGAAACGGTGCCGTACGACCTTTAGAAATGAGTGCATGGATTTGAAACATTGCAGTACCATGGTGCACCACTATCCAGCGATGGTAAATCATAGACCAGCCACGGGGATCCCGTTTTACAGAAAAAATCCACGTGACGAAAAAACGAAGGGTAAAAAACTTCCATGACCCGATTGAGGTTCGGATAGGATTTTTGGGTACGAAACTAACCAGTGACGGCTGAAAGCTGTCATAGCTGTAGAACTCACAGATACCTTCGTTTTGACTGGTTATGGCTCCCGTAACTCTAAACGAGCCAAGAGTTATGGCCCTCCGAAGAATCGATATCCACAGGGTGCAACTTCTACGGTGCAAGGTGCAACATCCGTCCAAAATGACGAAACAGTGCCGTACGACCTTTAGAAATGAGGGCATGGATTTGAAACATTGCAGTACCATTGTACACCACTCTCCAGCGATGGTAAATCATAGACCAGCCACGGGGATCCCGTTTTACAGAAAAAATCCACGTGACGAAAAAATGAAGGGTAAAAAACATCCTTGACCCGATTGAGATTCGGATAGGATTTTTGGGTACGAAACTAACCAGTGACGGCTGAAAGCTGTCATAGCTGTAGAACTCACAGATACCTTCGTTTTGACTGGTTATGGCTCCCGTAACTCTAAACGAGCCAAGAGTTATGGCCCTCCGAAGAATCGATATCCACAGGGTGCAACATCTACGGTGCAAGGTGCAACATCCGTCCAAAATGATGAAACAGTGCCGTACGACCTTTAGAAATGAGTGCATGGATTTGAAACATTGCAGTACCATGGTGCACCACTCTCTAGCGATGGTAAATCATAGACCAGCCACGGGGATCCCGTTTTACAGAAAAAATCCACGTGACGAAAAAACGAAGGGTAAAAAACTTCCTTGACCCGATTGAGGTTCGGATAGGATTTTTTGGGTATGATACTAACCAGTGACGGCTGAAAGCCGTCATAGCTGTAAAACTCACAGATACCTTCGTTTTGACCGGTTATGGCTCCCGTAACTCTAAACGAACCAAGAGTTATGGCCCTCCGAAGAATCCATATCCACAGGGTGCAACATCTACGGTGCAAGGTGCAACATCCGTCCAAAATGACGAAACAGTGCCGTACGACCTTTAGAAATGAGTGCATGGATTTGAAACATTGCAGTACCTTGGTGCACCACTCTCCTGCGATGGTAAATCATAGACCATCCACGGGGATCCCGTTTTACAGAAAAAATCCACGTGACGAAAAAACGAAGGGTAAAAAACTTCCATGACCCGATTGAGGTTCGGATAGGATTTTTGGGTACGAAACTAACCAGTGACGGCTGAAAGCTGTCATAGCTGTAGAACTCACAGATACCTTCGTTTTGACTGGTTATGGCTCCCGTAACTCTAAACGAGCCAAGAGTTATGGCCCTCCGAAGAATCGATATCCACAGGGTGCAACATCTACGGTGCAAGGTGCAACATCCGTCCAAAATGACGAAACGGTGCCGTACGACCTTTAGAAATGAGTGCATGGATTTGAAACATGGCAGTACCATGGTGCACCACTCTCCAGCGATGGTAAATCATAGACCAGCCACGGGGATCCCGTTTTACAGAAAAAATCCACGTGACGAAAAAACGAAGGGTAAAAAACTTCCTTGACCCGATTGAGGTTCGGATAGGATTTTTTGGGTATGAAACTAACCAGTGACGGCTGAAAGCGGTCATAGCTGTAGAACTCACAGATACCTTCGTTTTGACTGGTTATGGCTCCCGTAACTCTAAACGAACCAAGAGTTATGGCCCTCCGAAGAATCCATATCCACAGGGTGCAACATCTACGGTGCAAGGTGCAACATCCGTCCAAAATGACGAAACAGTGCCGTACGACCTTTAGAAATGAGTGCATGGATTTGAAACATTGCAGTACCTTGGTGCACCACTCTCCAGCGATGGTAAATCATAGACCAGCCACGGGGATCCCGTTTTACAGAAAAAATCCACGTGACGAAAAAACGAAGGGTAAAAAACATCCATGACCCGATTGAGGTTCAGATAGGATTTTTTGGTATAAAACTAACCAGTGACGGCTGAAAGCTGTCATAGCTGTAGAACTCACAGATACTTGACTGGTTATGGCTCCCGTAACTCTAAACGAGCCAAGAGTTATGGCCCTCCGAAGAATCGATATCCACAGGGTGCAACATCTACGGTGCAAGGTGCAACATCCGTCCAAAATGACGAAACAGTGCCGTACGACCTCTAGAAATGAGTGCATGGATTTGAAACATTGCAGTACCATGGTGCACCACTCCCCAGCGATGGTAAATCATAGACCAGCCATGGGGATCCCGTTTTACAGAAAAAATCCACGTGACGAAAAAACGAAGGGTAAAAAACTTCCGTGACTCGATTGAGGTTCGGATAGGATTTTTTGGGTATGAAACTAACCAGTGACGGCTGAAAGCCGTCATAGCTGTAGAACTCACAGATACCTTCGTTTTGACTGGTTATGGATCCCGTAACTCTAAACGAGCCAAGAGTTATGGCCCTCCGAAGAATCGATATCCACAGGGTGCAACATCTACGGTGCAAGGTGCAACATCCGTCCAAAATGACGAAACAGTGTCGTACGATCTTTAGAAATGAGTGCATGGATTTGAAACATTGCAGTACCATGGTGCACCACACCCCAGCGATGGTAAATCATAGACCAGCCACGGGGATCCCGTTTTATAGAAAAAATCCACGTGACGAAAAAACGAAGGGTAAAAAACTTCCTTGACCCGATTGAGGTTCGGACAGGATTTTTAGGGTATGAAACTAACCAGTGACGGCTGAAAGCTGTCATAGCTGTAGAACTCACAGATACCTTCGTTTTGACTGGTATTGGCTCCCGTAACTTTAAACGAGCCAAGAGTTATGGCCCTCCGAAGAATCGATATCCACAGGGTGCAACATCTACGGTGCAAGGTGCAACATCCGTCTAAAATGACGAAACAGTGCCGTACGACCTTTAGAAATGAGTGCATGGATTTGAAACATTGCAGCACCATGGTGCACCACTCTCCAGCGATGGTAAATCATAGACCAGCCACGGGTATCCTGTTTTACAGAAAAAATCCACGTGACGAAAAAACGAAGGGTAAAAAACTTCCATGACCCGATTGAGGTTCGGATAGGATTTTTGGGTATGAAACTAACCAGTGACGGCTGAAAGCTGTCAAAGCTTTAGAACTCACAGATACCTTCGTTTTGACTGGTTATGGCTCCCGTAACTCTAAACGAGCCAAGAGTTATGGCCCTCCGAAGAATCCATATCCACAGGGTGCAACATCTACGGTGCAAGGTGCAACATCCGTCCCAAATGACGAAACAGTGCCGTACGACCTTTAGAAATGAGTGCATGGATTTGAAACATTGCACACCACTCTCCGGCAATGGTAAATCATAGACCAGCCACGGGGATCCCGTTTTACAGAAAAAATCCACGTGACGAAAAAACGAAGGGTAAAAAACTTCCTTGACCCGACTGAGGTTCGGATAGGATTTTTGGGTACGAAACTAACCAGTGACGGCTGAAAGCTGTCATAGCTGTAGAACTCATAGATACCTTTGTTTTGACTGGTTATGGCTCCCGTAACTCTAAACGAGCCAAGAGTTTTGGCCCTCCGAAGAATCGATATCCACAGGGTGCAACATCTACGGTGCAAGGTGCAACATCCGTCCAAAATGACGAAACAGTGTCGTACGACCTTTAGAAATGAGTGCATGGATTTGAAACATTGCAGTACCATAGTGTACCACTCTCCAGCGATGGTAAATCATGGACCAGCCAAGGGGAACCCGTTTTTCAGAAAAATCCACGTGACGAAAAAACGAAGGGTAAAAAACTTCCATGACCCGATTGAGGTTCGGATAGGATTTTTGGGTTTGAAACTAACCAGTGACGGCTGAAAGCTGTCATGGCTGTAGAACTCACAGATACCTTCGTTTTGACTGGTTATGGCTCCCGTAACTCTAAACGAGCCATGAGTTATGGCCCTCCAAAGAATCGATATCCACAGGGTGCAACATCTACGGTGCAAGGTGCAACATCCGTACAAAATGACGAAACAGTGCCGTACGACCTTTAGAAATGAGTGCATGGATTTGAAACATTGCAGTACCATGGTGCACCACTCTCTAGCGATGGTATATCATAGACCAGCCGCGGGGATCCCGTTTTACAGAAAAAATCCACGTGACGAAAAAACGAAGGGTAAAAAACTTCCTTGACCCGATTGAGGTTCGGATAGGATTTTTTGGGTATGAAACTAACCAGTGACGGCTGAAAGCGGTCATAGCTGTAGAACTCACAGATACCTTCGTTTTGACTGGTTATGGCTCCCGTAACTCTAAACGAACCAAGAGTTATGGCCCTCCGAAGAATCCATATCCACAGGGTGCAACATCTACGGTGCAAGGTGCAACATCCGTCCAAAATGACGAAACAGTGCCGTACGACCTTTAGAAATGAGTGCATGGATTTGAAACATTGCAGTACCTTGGTGCACCACTCTCCAGCGATGGTAAATCATAGACCAGCCACGGGGATCCCGTTTTACAGAAAAAATCCACGTGACGAAAAAACGAAGGGTAAAAAACTTCCATGACCCGATTGTGGTTCAGATAGGATTTTTGGGTATAAAACTAACCAGTGACGGCTGAAAGCTGTCATAGCTGTAGAACTCACAGATACTTGACTGGTTATGGCTCCCGTAACTCTAAACGAGCCAAGAGTTATGGCCCTCCGAAGAATCGATATCCACAGGGTGCAACATCTACGGTGCAAGGTGCAACATCCGTCCAAAATGACGAAACAGTGCCGTACGACCTCTAGAAATGAGTGCATGGATTTGAAACATTGCAGTACCATGGTGCACCACTCCCCAGCGATGGTAAATCATAGACCAGCCATGGGGATCCCGTTTTACAGAAAAAATCCACGTGACGAAAAAACGAAGGGTAAAAAACTTCCGTGACTCGATTGAGGTTCGGATAGGATTTTTTGGGTATGAAACTAACCAGTGACGGCTGAAAGCCGTCATAGCTGTAGAACTCACAGATACCTTCGTTTTGACTGGTTATGGATCCCGTAACTCTAAACGAGCCAAGAGTTATGGCCCTCCGAAGAATCGATATCCACAGGGTGCAACATCTACGGTGCAAGGTGCAACATCCGTCCAAAATGACGAAACAGTGTCGTACGATCTTTAGAAATGAGTGCATGGATTTGAAACATTGCAGTACCATGGTGCACCACACCCCAGCGATGGTAAATCATAGACCAGCCACGGGGATCCCGTTTTATAGAAAAAATCCACGTGACGAAAAAACGAAGGGTAAAAAACTTCCTTGACCCGATTGAGGTTCGGACAGGATTTTTAGGGTATGCAACTAACCAGTGACGGCTGAAAGCTGTCATAGCTGTAGAACTCACAGATACCTTCGTTTTGACAGGTTTTGGCTCCCGTAACTTTAAACGAGCCAAGAGTTATGGCCCTCCGAAGAATCGATATCCACAGGGTGCAACATCTACGGTGCAAGGTGCAACATCCGTCTAAAATGACGAAACAGTGCCGTACGACCTTTAGAAATGAGTGCATGGATTTGAAACATTGCAGCACCATGGTGCACCACTCTCCAGCGATGGTAAATCATAGACCAGCCACGGGGATCCTGTTTTACAGAAAAAATCCACGTGACGAAAAAACGAAGGGTAAAAAACTTCCATGACCCGATTGAGGTTCGGATAGGATTTTTGAGTATGAAACTAACCAGTGACGGCTGAAAGCTGTCATAGCTTTAGAACTCACAGATACCTTCGTTTTGACTGGTTATGGCTCCCGTAACTCTAAACGAGCCAAGATTATGGCCCTCCGAAGAATCGATATCCACAGGGTGCAACATCTACGGTGCAAGGTGCAACATCCGTCCAAAATGACGAAACGGTGCCGTACGACCTTTAGAAATGAGTGCATGGATTTGAAACATTGCAGTACCATGGTGCACCACTCTCCAGCGATGGTAAATCATAGACCAGCCACGGGGATCCCGTTTTACAGAAAAAATCCACGTGACGAAAAAACGAAGGGTAAAAAACTTCCATGACCCGATTGAGGTTCGGATAGGATTTTTGGGTACGAAACTAACCAGTGACGGCTGAAAGCTGTCATAGCTGTAGAACTCACAGATACCTTCGTTTTGACTGGTTATGGCTCCCGTAACTCTTAACGAGCCAAGAGTTATGGCCCTCCGAAGAATCGATATCCACAGGGTGCAACATCTACGGTGCAAGGTGCAACATCCGTCCAAAATGACGAAACAGTGCCGTACGACCTTTAGAAATGAGGGCATGGATTTGAAACATTGCAGTACCATTGTACACCACTCTCCAGCGATGGTAAATCATAGACCAGCCACGGGGATCCCGTTTTACAGAAAAAATCCACGTGACGAAAAAATGAAGGGTAAAAAACATCCTTGACCCGATTGAGGTTCGGATAGGATTTTTGGGTACGAAACTAACCAGTGACGGCTGAAAGCTGTCATAGCTGTAGAACTCACAGATACCTTCGTTTTGACTGGTTATGGCTCCCGTAACTCTAAACGAGCCAAGAGTTATGGCCCTCCGAAGAATCGATATCCACAGGGTGCAACATCTACGGTGCAAGGTGCAACATCCGTCCAAAATGATGAAACAGTGCCGTACGACCTTTAGAAATGAGTGCATGGATTTGAAACATTGCAGTACCATGGTGCACCACTCTCTAGCGATGGTAAATCATAGACCAGCCACGGGGATCCCGTTTTACAGAAAAAATCCACGTGACGAAAAAACGAAGGGTAAAAAACTTCCTTGACCCGATTGAGGTTCGGATAGGATTTTTTGGGTATGATACTAACCAGTGACGGCTGAAAGCCGTCATAGCTGTAAAACTCACAGATACCTTCGTTTTGACCGGTTATGGCTCCCGTAACTCTAAACGAGCCAAGATTATGGCCCTCCGAAGAATCGATATCCACAGGGTGCAACATCTACGGTGCAAGGTGCAACATCCGTCCAAAATGACGAAACGGTGCCGTACGACCTTTAGAAATGAGTGCATGGATTTGAAACATGGCAGTACCATGGTGCACCACTCTCCAGCGATGGTAAATCATAGACCAGCCACGGGGATCCCGTTTTACAGAAAAAATCCACGTGACGAAAAAACGAAGGGTAAAAAACTTCCTTGACCCGATTGAGGTTCGGATAGGATTTTTTGGGTATGAAACTAACCAGTGACGGCTGAAAGCGGTCATAGCTGTAGAACTCACAGATACCTTCGTTTTGACTGGTTATGGCTCCCGTAACTCTAAACGAACCAAGAGTTATGGCCCTCCGAAGAATCCATATCCACAGGGTGCAACATCTACGGTGCAAGGTGCAACATCCGTCCAAAATGACGAAACAGTGCCGTACGACCTTTAGAAATGAGTGCATGGATTTGAAACATTGCAGTACCTTGGTGCACCACTCTCCAGCGATGGTAAATCATAGACCAGCCACGGGGATCCCGTTTTACAGAAAAAATCCACGTGACGAAAAAACGAAGGGTAAAAAACTTCCATGACCCGATTGAGGTTCAGATAGGATTTTTGGGTATAAAACTAACCAGTGACGGCTGAAAGCTGTCATAGCTGTAGAACTCACAGATACTAGACTGGTTATGGCTCCCGTAACTCTAAACGAGCCAAGAGTTATGGCCCTCCGAAGAATCGATATCCACAGGGTGCAACATCTACGGTGCAAGGTGCAACATCCGTCCAAAATGACGAAACAGTGCCGTACGACCTCTAGAAATGAGTGCATGGATTTGAAACATTGCAGTACCATGGTGCACCACTCCCCAGCGATGGTAAATCATAGACCAGCCATGGGGATCCCGTTTTACAGAAAAAATCCACGTGACGAAAAAACGAAGGGTAAAAAACTTCCGTGACTCGATTGAGGTTCGGATAGGATTTTTTGGGTATGAAACTAACCAGTGACGGCCGAAAGCCGTCATAGCTGTAGAACTCACAGATACCTTCGTTTTGACTGGTTATGGATCCCGTAACTCTAAACGAGCCAAGAGTTATGGCCCTCCGAAGAATCGATATCCACAGGGTGCAACATCTACGGTGCAAGGTGCAACATCCGTCCAAAATGACGAAACAGTGTCGTACGATCTTTAGAAATGAGTGCATGGATTTGAAACATTGCAGTACCATGGTGCACCACTCTCTAGCGATGGTATATCATAGACCAGCCGCGGGGATCCCGTTTTACAGAAAAAATCCACGTGACGAAAAAACGAAGGGTAAAAAACTTCCTTGACCCGATTGAGGTTCGGACAGGATTTTTAGGGTATGAAACTAACCAGTGACGGCTGAAAGCTGTCATAGCTGTAGAACTCACAGATACCTTCGTTTTGACTGGTTTTGGCTCCCGTAACTTTAAACGAGCCAAGAGTTATGGCCCTCCGAAGAATCGATATCCACAGGGTGCAACATCTACGGTGCAAGGTGCAACATCCGTCTAAAATGACGAAACAGTGCCGTACGACCTTTAGAAATGAGTGCATGGATTTGAAACATTGCAGCACCATGGTGCACCACTCTCCAGCGATGGTAAATCATAGACCAGCCACGGGTATCCTGTTTTACAGAAAAAATCCACGTGACGAAAAAACGAAGGGTAAAAAACTTCCATGACCCGATTGAGGTTCGGATAGGATTTTTGGGTATGAAACTAACCAATGACGGCTGAAAGCTGTCATAGCTTTAGAACTCACAGATACCTTCGTTTTGACTGGTTATGGCTCCCGTAACTCTAAACGAGCCAAGATTATGGCCCTCCGAAGAATCGATATCCACAGGGTGCAACATCTACGGTGCAAGGTGCAACATCCGTCCAAAATGACGAAACGGTGCCGTACGACCTTTAGAAATGAGTGCATGGATTTGAAACATTGCAGTACCATGGTGCACCACTCTCCAGCGATGGTAAATCATAGACCAGCCACGGGGATCCCGTTTTACAGAAAAAATCCACGTGACGAAAAAACGAAGGGTAAAAAACTTCCATGACCCGATTGAGGTTCGGATAGGATTTTTGGGTACGAAACTAACCAGTGACGGCTGAAAGCTGTCATAGCTGTAGAACTCACAGATACCTTCGTTTTGACTGGTTATGGCTCCCGTAACTCTAAACGAGCCAAGAGTTATGGCCCTCCGAAGAATCGATATCCACAGGGTGCAACATCTACGGTGCAAGGTGCAACATCCGTCCAAAATGACGAAACAGTGCCGTACGACCTTTAGAAATGAGGGCATGGATTTGAAACATTGCAGTACCATTGTACACCACTCTCCAGCGATGGTAAATCATAGACCAGCCACGGGGATCCCGTTTTACAGAAAAAATCCACGTGACGAAAAAATGAAGGGTAAAAAACATCCTTGACCCAATTGAGGTTCGGATAGGATTTTTGGGTACGAAACTAACCAGTGACGGCTGAAAGCTGTCATAGCTGTAGAACTCACAGATACCTTCGTTTTGACTGGTTATGGCTCCCGTAACTCTAAACGAGCCAAGAGTTATGGCCCTCCGAAGAATCGATATCCACAGGGTGCAACATCTACGGTGCAAGGTGCAACATCCGTCCAAAATGATGAAACAGTGCCGTACGACCTTTAGAAATGAGTGCATGGATTTGAAACATTGCAGTACCATGGTGCACCACTCTCTAGCGATGGTAAATCATAGACCAGCCACGGGGATCCCGTTTTACAGAAAAAATCCACGTGACGAAAAAACGAAGGGTAAAAAACTTCCTTGACCCGATTGAGGTTCGGATAGGATTTTTTGGGTATGATACTAACCAGTGATGGCTGAAAGCCGTCATAGCTGTAAATCTCACAGATACCTTCGTTTTGACCGGTTATGGCTCCCGTAACTCTAAACGAGCCAAGATTATGGCCCTCCGAAGAATCGATATCCACAGGGTGCAACATCTACGGTGCAAGGTGCAACATCCGTCCAAAATGACGAAACGGTGCCGTACGACCTTTAGAAATGAGTGCATGGATTTGAAACATGGCAGTACCATGGTGCACCACTCTCCAGCGATGGTAAATCATAGACCAGCCACGGGGATCCCGTTTTACAGAAAAAATCCACTTGATGAAAAAACGAAGGGTAAAAAACTTCCTTGACCCGATTGAGGTTCGGATAGGATTTTTTGGGTATGAAACTAACTAGTGACGGCTGAAAGCTGTCATAGCTGTAGAACTCACAGATACCTTCGTTTTGACTGGTTATGGCTCCCGTAACTCTAAACGAGCCAAGAGTTATGGCCCTCCGAAGAATCGATATCCACAGGGTGCAACATCTACGGTGCAAGGTGCAACATCCGTCCCAAATGACGAAACAGTGCCGTACGACCTTTAGAAATGAGTGCATGGATTTGAAACATTGCACACCACTCTCCGGCAATGGTAAATCATAGACCAGCCACGGGGATCCCGTTTTACAGAAAAAATCCACGTGACGAAAAAACGAAGGGTAAAAAACTTCCTTGACCCGACTGAGGTTCGGATAGGATTTTTGGGTACGAAACTAACCAGTGACGGCTGAAAGCTGTCATAGCTGTAGAACTCATAGATACCTTTGTTTTGACTGGTTATGGCTCCCGTAACTCTAAACGAGCCAAGAGTTATGGCCCTCCGAAGAATCGATATCCACAGGGTGCAACATCTACGGTGCAAGGTGCAACATCCGTCCAAAATGACGAAACAGTGTCGTACGACCTTTAGAAATGAGTGCATGGATTTGAAACATTGCAGTACCATGGTGTACCACTCTCCAGCGATGGTAAATCATGGACCAGCCACGGGGAACCCGTTTTTCAGAAAAAATCCACGTGACGAAAAAACGAAGGGTAAAAAACTTCCATGACCCGATTGAGGTTCGGATAGGATTTTTGGGTTTGAAACTAACCAGTGACGGCTGAAAGCTGTCATGGCTGTAGAACTCACAGATACCTTCGTTTTGACTGGTTATGGCTCCCGTAACTCTAAACGAGCCAAGAGTTATGGCCCTCCAAAGAATCGATATCCACAGGGTGCAACATCTACGGTGCAAGGTGCAACATCCGTACAAAATGACGAAACAGTGCCGTACGACCTTTAGAAATGAGTGCATGGATTTGAAACATTGCAGTACCATGGTGCACCACTCTCTAGCGATGGTATATCATAGACCAGCCGTGGGGATCCCGTTTTACAGAAAAAATCCACGTGACGAAAAAACGAAGGGTAAAAAACTTCCTTGACCCGATTGAGGTTCGGATAGGATTTTTTGGGTATGAAACTAACCAGTGACGGCTGAAAGCGGTCATAGCTGTAGAACTCACAGATACCTTCGTTTTGACTGGTTATGGCTCCCGTAACTCTAAACGAACCAAGAGTTATGGCCCTCCGAAGAATCCATATCCACAGGGTGCAACATCTACGGTGCAAGGTGCAACATCCGTCCAAAATGACGAAACAGTGCCGTACGACCTTTAGAAATGAGTGCATGGATTTGAAACATTGCAGTACCTTGGTGCACCACTCTCCAGCGATGGTAAATCATAGACCAGCCACGGGGATCCCGTTTTACAGAAAAAATCCACGTGACGAAAAAACGAAGGGTAAAAAACTTCCATGACCCGATTGAGGTTCCGATAGGATTTTTGGGTATAAAACTAACCAGTGACGGCTGAAAGCTGTCATAGCTGTAGAACTCACAGATACTTGACTGGTTATGGCTCCCGTAACTCTAAACGAGCCAAGAGTTATGGCCCTCCGAAGAATCGATATCCACAGGGTGCAACATCTACGGTGCAAGGTGCAACATCCGTCCAAAATGACGAAACAGTGCCGTACGACCTCTAGAAATGAGTGCATGGATTTGAAACATTGCAGTACCATGGTGCACCACTCCCCAGCGATGGTAAATCATAGACCAGCCATGGGGATCCCGTTTTACAGAAAAAATCCACGTGACGAAAAAACGAAGGGTAAAAAACTTCCGTGACTCGATTGAGGTTCGGATAGGATTTTTTGGGTATGAAACTAACCAGTGACGGCTGAAAGCGGTCATAGCTGTAGAACTCACAGATACCTTCGTTTTGACTGGTTATGGCTCCCGTAACTCTAAACGAACCAAGAGTTATGGCCCTCCGAAGAATCCATATCCACAGGGTGCAACATCTACGGTGCAAGGTGCAACATCCGTCCAAAATGACGAAACAGTGCCGTACGACCTTTAGAAATGAGTGCATGGATTTGAAACATTGCAGTACCTTGGTGCACCACTCTCCAGCGATGGTAAATCATAGACCAGCCACGGGGATCCCGTTTTACAGAAAAAATCCACGTGACGAAAAAACGAAGGGTAAAAAACTTCCATGACCCGATTGAGGTTCCGATAGGATTTTTGGGTATAAAACTAACCAGTGACGGCTGAAAGCTGTCATAGCTGTAGAACTCACAGATACTTGACTGGTTATGGCTCCCGTAACTCTAAACGAGCCAAGAGTTATGGCCCTCCGAAGAATCGATATCCACAGGGTGCAACATCTACGGTGCAAGGTGCAACATCCGTCCAAAATGACGAAACAGTGCCGTACGACCTTTAGAAATGAGTGCATGGATTTGAAACATTGCAGTACCATGGTGCACCACTCTCTAGCGATGGTAAATCATAGACCAGCCACGGGGATCCCGTTTTACAGAAAAAATCCACGTGACGAAAAAACGAAGGGTAAAAAACTTCCTTGACCCGATTGAGGTTCGGATAGGATTTTTTGGGTATGATACTAACCAGTGACGGCTGAAAGCCGTCATAGCTGTAAAACTCACAGATACCTTCGTTTTGACCGGTTATGGCTCCCGTAACTCTAAACGAGCCAAGATTATGGCCCTCCGAAGAATCGATATCCACAGGGTGCAACATCTACGGTGCAAGGTGCAACATCCGTCCAAAATGACGAAACGGTGCCGTACGACCTTTAGAAATGAGTGCATGGATTTGAAACATGGCAGTACCATGGTGCACCACTCTCCAGCGATGGTAAATCATAGACCAGCCACGGGGATCCCGTTTTACAGAAAAAATCCACGTGACGAAAAAACGAAGGGTAAAAAACTTCCTTGACCCGATTGAGGTTCGGATAGGATTTTTTGGGTATGAAACTAACCAGTGACGGCTGAAAGCGGTCATAGCTGTAGAACTCACAGATACCTTCGTTTTGACTGGTTATGCCTCCCGTAACTCTAAACGAACCAAGAGTTATGGCCCTCCGAAGAATCCATATCCACAGGGTGCAACATCTACGGTGCAAGGTGCAACATCCGTCCAAAATGACGAAACAGTGCCGTACGACCTTTAGAAATGAGTGCATGGATTTGAAACATTGCAGTACCTTGGTGCACCACTCTCCAGCGATGGTAAATCATAGACCAGCCACGGGGATCCCGTTTTACAGAAAAAATCCACGTGACGAAAAAACGAAGGGTAAAAAACTTCCATGACCCGATTGAGGTTCAGATAGGATTTTTGGGTATAAAACTAACCAGTGACGGCTGAAAGCTGTCATAGCTGTAGAACTCACAGATACTTGACTGGTTATGGCTCCCGTAACTCTAAACGAGCCAAGAGTTATGGCCCTCCGAAGAATCGATATCCACAGGGTGCAACATCTACGGTGCAAGGTGCAACATCCGTCCAAAATGACGAAACAGTGCCGTACGACCTCTAGAAATGAGTGCATGGATTTGAAACATTGCAGTACCATGGTGCACCACTCCCCAGCGATGGTAAATCATAGACCAGCCATGGGGATCCCGTTTTACAGAAAAAATCCACGTGACGAAAAAACGAAGGGTAAAAAACTTCCGTGACTCGATTGAGGTTCGGATAGGATTTTTTGGGTATGAAACTAACCAGTGACGGCCGAAAGCCGTCATAGCTGTAGAACTCACAGATACCTTCGTTTTGACTTGTTATGGATCCCGTAACTCTAAACGAGCCAAGAGTTATGGCCCTCCGAAGAATCGATATCCACAGGGTGCAACATCTACGGTGCAAGGTGCAACATCCGTCCAAAATGACGAAACAGTGTCGTACGATCTTTAGAAATGAGTGCATGGATTTGAAACATTGCAGTACCATGGTGCACCACTCTCTAGCGATGGTATATCATAGACCAGCCGCGGGGATCCCGTTTTACAGAAAAAATCCACGTGACGAAAAAACGAAGGGTAAAAAACTTCCTTGACCCGATTGAGGTTCGGACAGGATTTTTAGGGTATGAAACTAACCAGTGACGGCTGAAAGCTGTCATAGCTGTAGAACTCACAGATACCTTCGTTTTGACTGGTTTTGGCTCCCGTAACTTTAAACGAGCCAAGAGTTATGGCCCTCCGAAGAATCGATATCCACAGGGTGCAACATCTACGGTGCAAGGTGCAACATCCGTCTAAAATGACGAAACAGTGCCGTACGACCTTTAGAAATGAGTGCATGGATTTGAAACATTGCAGCACCATGGTGCACCACTCTCCAGCGATGGTAAATCATAGACCAGCCACGGGTATCCTGTTTTACAGAAAAAATCCACGTGACGAAAAAACGAAGGGTAAAAAACTTCCATGACCCGATTGAGGTTCGGATAGGATTTTTGGGTATGAAACTAACCAATGACGGCTGAAAGCTGTCATAGCTTTAGAACTCACAGATACCTTCGTTTTGACTGGTTATGGCTCCCGTAACTCTAAACGAGCCAAGATTATGGCCCTCCGAAGAATCGATATCCACAGGGTGCAACATCTACGGTGCAAGGTGCAACATCCGTCCAAAATGACGAAACGGTGCCGTACGACCTTTAGAAATGAGTTCATGGATTTGAAACATTGCAGTACCATGGTGCACCACTCTCCAGCGATGGTAAATCATAGACCAGCCACGGGGATCCCGTTTTACAGAAAAAATCCACGTGACGAAAAAACGAAGGGTAAAAAACTTCCATGACCCGATTGAGGTTCGGATAGGATTTTTGGGTACGAAACTAACCAGTGACGGCTGAAAGCTGTCATAGCTGTAGAACTCACAGATACCTTCGTTTTGACTGGTTATGGCTCCCGTAACTCTAAACGAGCCAAGAGTTATGGCCCTCCGAAGAATCGATATCCACAGGGTGCAACATCTACGGTGCAAGGTGCAACATCCGTCCAAAATGACGAAACAGTGCCGTACGACCTTTAGAAATGAGGGCATGGATTTGAAACATTGCAGTACCATTGTACACCACTCTCCAGCGATGGTAAATCATAGACCAGCCACGGGGATCCCGTTTTACAGAAAAAATCCACGTGACGAAAAAATGAAGGGTAAAAAACATCCTTGACCCAATTGAGGTTCGGATAGGATTTTTGGGTACGAAACTAACCAGTGACGGCTGAAAGCTGTCATAGCTGTAGAACTCACAGATACCTTCGTTTTGACTGGTTATGGCTCCCGTAACTCTAAACGAGCCAAGAGTTATGGCCCTCCGAAGAATCGATATCCACAGGGTGCAACATCTACGGTGCAAGGTGCAACATCCGTCCAAAATGATGAAACAGTGCCGTACGACCTTTAGAAATGAGTGCATGGATTTGAAACATTGCAGTACCATGGTGCACCACTCTC
The DNA here is from genome assembly GCA_030765085.1 of Allium cepa. Taxonomy (NCBI): domain Eukaryota; kingdom Viridiplantae; phylum Streptophyta; class Magnoliopsida; order Asparagales; family Amaryllidaceae; genus Allium; species Allium cepa. The sequence goes on along the minus strand of CM060943.1, from coordinate 24,408,493 downwards.
TAGCGATGGTAAATCATAGACCAGCCACGGGGATCCCGTTTTACAGAAAAAATCCACGTGACGAAAAAACGAAGGGTAAAAAACTTCCTTGACCCGATTGAGGTTCGGATAGGATTTTTTGGGTATGATACAAACCAGTGATGGCTGAAAGCCGTCATAGCTGTAAAACTCACAGATACCTTCGTTTTGACCGGTTATGGCTCCCGTAACTCTAAACGAGCCAAGATTATGGCCCTCCGAAGAATCGATATCCACAGGGTGCAACATCTACGGTGCAAGGTGCAACATCCGTCCAAAATGACGAAACGGTGCCGTACGACCTTTAGAAATGAGTGCATGGATTTGAAACATGGCAGTACCATGGTGCACCACTCTCCAGCGATGGTAAATCATAGACCAGCCACGGGGATCCCGTTTTACAGAAAAAATCCACTTGATGAAAAAACGAAGGGTAAAAAACTTCCTTGACCCGATTGAGGTTCGGATAGGATTTTTTGGGTATGAAACTAACTAGTGACGGCTGAAAGCTGTCATAGCTGTAGAACTCACAGATACCTTCGTTTTGACTGGTTATGGCTCCCGTAACTCTAAACGAGCCAAGAGTTATGGCCCTCCGAAGAATCGATATCCACAGGGTGCAACATCTACGGTGCAAGGTGCAACATCCGTCCCAAATGACGAAACAGTGCCGTACGACCTTTAGAAATGAGTGCATGGATTTGAAACATTGCACACCACTCTCCGGCAATGGTAAATCATAGACCAGCCACGGGGATCCCGTTTTACAGAAAAAATCCACGTGACGAAAAAACGAAGGGTAAAAAACTTCCTTGACCCGACTGAGGTTCGGATAGGATTTTTGGGTACGAAACTAACCAGTGACGGCTGAAAGCTGTCATAGCTGTAGAACTCATAGATACCTTTGTTTTGACTGGTTATGGCTCCCGTAACTCTAAACGAGCCAAGAGTTATGGCCCTCCGAAGAATCGATATCCACAGGGTGCAACATCTACGGTGCAAGGTGCAACATCCGTCCAAAATGACGAAACAGTGTCGTACGACCTTTAGAAATGAGTGCATGGATTTGAAACATTGCAGTACCATGGTGTACCACTCTCCAGCGATGGTAAATCATGGACCAGCCACGGGGAACCCGTTTTTCAGAAAAAATCCACGTGACGAAAAAACGAAGGGTAAAAAACTTCCATGACCCGATTGAGGTTCGGATAGGATTTTTGGGTTTGAAACTAACCAGTGACGGCTGAAAGCTGTCATGGCTGTAGAACTCACAGATACCTTCGTTTTGACTGGTTATGGCTCCCGTAACTCTAAACGAGCCAAGAGTTATGGCCCTCCAAAGAATCGATATCCACAGGGTGCAACATCTACGGTGCAAGGTGCAACATCCGTCCAAAATGACGAAACGGTGCCGTACGACCTTTAGAAATGAGTGCATGGATTTGAAACATGGCAGTACCATGGTGCACCACTCTCCAGCGATGGTAAATCATAGACCAGCCACGGGGATCCCGTTTTACAGAAAAAATCCACGTGACGAAAAAACGAAGGGTAAAAAACTTCCTTGACCCGATTGAGGTTCGGATAGGATTTTTTGGGTATGAAACTAACCAGTGACGGCTGAAAGCGGTCATAGCTGTAGAACTCACAGATACCTTCGTTTTGACTGGTTATGCCTCCCGTAACTCTAAACGAACCAAGAGTTATGGCCCTCCGAAGAATCCATATCCACAGGGTGCAACATCTACGGTGCAAGGTGCAACATCCGTCCAAAATGACGAAACAGTGCCGTACGACCTTTAGAAATGAGTGCATGGATTTGAAACATTGCAGTACCTTGGTGCACCACTCTCCAGCGATGGTAAATCATAGACCAGCCACGGGGATCCCGTTTTACAGAAAAAATCCACGTGACGAAAAAACGAAGGGTAAAAAACTTCCATGACCCGATTGAGGTTCAGATAGGATTTTTGGGTATAAAACTAACCAGTGACGGCTGAAAGCTGTCATAGCTGTAGAACTCACAGATACTTGACTGGTTATGGCTCCCGTAACTCTAAACGAGCCAAGAGTTATGGCCCTCCGAAGAATCGATATCCACAGGGTGCAACATCTACGGTGCAAGGTGCAACATCCGTCCAAAATGACGAAACAGTGCCGTACGACCTCTAGAAATGAGTGCATGGATTTGAAACATTGCAGTACCATGGTGCACCACTCCCCAGCGATGGTAAATCATAGACCAGCCATGGGGATCCCGTTTTACAGAAAAAATCCACGTGACGAAAAAACGAAGGGTAAAAAACTTCCGTGACTCGATTGAGGTTCGGATAGGATTTTTTGGGTATGAAACTAACCAGTGACGGCCGAAAGCCGTCATAGCTGTAGAACTCACAGATACCTTCGTTTTGACTTGTTATGGATCCCGTAACTCTAAACGAGCCAAGAGTTATGGCCCTCCGAAGAATCGATATCCACAGGGTGCAACATCTACGGTGCAAGGTGCAACATCCGTCCAAAATGACGAAACAGTGTCGTACGATCTTTAGAAATGAGTGCATGGATTTGAAACATTGCAGTACCATGGTGCACCACTCTCTAGCGATGGTATATCATAGACCAGCCGCGGGGATCCCGTTTTACAGAAAAAATCCACGTGACGAAAAAACGAAGGGTAAAAAACTTCCTTGACCCGATTGAGGTTCGGACAGGATTTTTAGGGTATGAAACTAACCAGTGACGGCTGAAAGCTGTCATAGCTGTAGAACTCACAGATACCTTCGTTTTGACTGGTTTTGGCTCCCGTAACTTTAAACGAGCCAAGAGTTATGGCCCTCCGAAGAATCGATATCCACAGGGTGCAACATCTACGGTGCAAGGTGCAACATCCGTCTAAAATGACGAAACAGTGCCGTACGACCTTTAGAAATGAGTGCATGGATTTGAAACATTGCAGCACCATGGTGCACCACTCTCCAGCGATGGTAAATCATAGACCAGCCACGGGTATCCTGTTTTACAGAAAAAATCCACGTGACGAAAAAACGAAGGGTAAAAAACTTCCATGACCCGATTGAGGTTCGGATAGGATTTTTGGGTATGAAACTAACCAATGACGGCTGAAAGCTGTCATAGCTTTAGAACTCACAGATACCTTCGTTTTGACTGGTTATGGCTCCCGTAACTCTAAACGAGCCAAGATTATGGCCCTCCGAAGAATCGATATCCACAGGGTGCAACATCTACGGTGCAAGGTGCAACATCCGTCCAAAATGACGAAACGGTGCCGTACGACCTTTAGAAATGAGTTCATGGATTTGAAACATTGCAGTACCATGGTGCACCACTCTCCAGCGATGGTAAATCATAGACCAGCCACGGGGATCCCGTTTTACAGAAAAAATCCACGTGACGAAAAAACGAAGGGTAAAAAACTTCCATGACCCGATTGAGGTTCGGATAGGATTTTTGGGTACGAAACTAACCAGTGACGGCTGAAAGCTGTCATAGCTGTAGAACTCACAGATACCTTCGTTTTGACTGGTTATGGCTCCCGTAACTCTAAACGAGCCAAGAGTTATGGCCCTCCGAAGAATCGATATCCACAGGGTGCAACATCTACGGTGCAAGGTGCAACATCCGTCCAAAATGACGAAACAGTGCCGTACGACCTTTAGAAATGAGGGCATGGATTTGAAACATTGCAGTACCATTGTACACCACTCTCCAGCGATGGTAAATCATAGACCAGCCACGGGGATCCCGTTTTACAGAAAAAATCCACGTGACGAAAAAATGAAGGGTAAAAAACATCCTTGACCCAATTGAGGTTCGGATAGGATTTTTGGGTACGAAACTAACCAGTGACGGCTGAAAGCTGTCATAGCTGTAGAACTCACAGATACCTTCGTTTTGACTGGTTATGGCTCCCGTAACTCTAAACGAGCCAAGAGTTATGGCCCTCCGAAGAATCGATATCCACAGGGTGCAACATCTACGGTGCAAGGTGCAACATCCGTCCAAAATGATGAAACAGTGCCGTACGACCTTTAGAAATGAGTGCATGGATTTGAAACATTGCAGTACCATGGTGCACCACTCTCTAGCGATGGTAAATCATAGACCAGCCACGGGGATCCCGTTTTACAGAAAAAATCCACGTGACGAAAAAACGAAGGGTAAAAAACTTCCTTGACCCGATTGAGGTTCGGATAGGATTTTTTGGGTATGATACAAACCAGTGATGGCTGAAAGCCGTCATAGCTGTAAAACTCACAGATACCTTCGTTTTGACCGGTTATGGCTCCCGTAACTCTAAACGAGCCAAGATTATGGCCCTCCGAAGAATCGATATCCACAGGGTGCAACATCTACGGTGCAAGGTGCAACATCCGTCCAAAATGACGAAACGGTGCCGTACGACCTTTAGAAATGAGTGCATGGATTTGAAACATGGCAGTACCATGGTGCACCACTCTCCAGCGATGGTAAATCATAGACCAGCCACGGGGATCCCGTTTTACAGAAAAAATCCACTTGATGAAAAAACGAAGGGTAAAAAACTTCCTTGACCCGATTGAGGTTCGGATAGGATTTTTTGGGTATGAAACTAACTAGTGACGGCTGAAAGCTGTCATAGCTGTAGAACTCACAGATACCTTCGTTTTGACTGGTTATGGCTCCCGTAACTCTAAACGAGCCAAGAGTTATGGCCCTCCGAAGAATCGATATCCACAGGGTGCAACATCTACGGTGCAAGGTGCAACATCCGTCCCAAATGACGAAACAGTGCCGTACGACCTTTAGAAATGAGTGCATGGATTTGAAACATTGCACACCACTCTCCGGCAATGGTAAATCATAGACCAGCCACGGGGATCCCGTTTTACAGAAAAAATCCACGTGACGAAAAAACGAAGGGTAAAAAACTTCCTTGACCCGACTGAGGTTCGGATAGGATTTTTGGGTACGAAACTAACCAGTGACGGCTGAAAGCTGTCATAGCTGTAGAACTCATAGATACCTTTGTTTTGACTGGTTATGGCTCCCGTAACTCTAAACGAGCCAAGAGTTATGGCCCTCCGAAGAATCGATATCCACAGGGTGCAACATCTACGGTGCAAGGTGCAACATCCGTCCAAAATGACGAAACAGTGTCGTACGACCTTTAGAAATGAGTGCATGGATTTGAAACATTGCAGTACCATGGTGTACCACTCTCCAGCGATGGTAAATCATGGACCAGCCACGGGGAACCCGTTTTTCAGAAAAAATCCACGTGACGAAAAAACGAAGGGTAAAAAACTTCCATGACCCGATTGAGGTTCGGATAGGATTTTTGGGTTTGAAACTAACCAGTGACGGCTGAAAGCTGTCATGGCTGTAGAACTCACAGATACCTTCGTTTTGACTGGTTATGGCTCCCGTAACTCTAAACGAGCCAAGAGTTATGGCCCTCCAAAGAATCGATATCCACAGGGTGCAACATCTACGGTGCAAGGTGCAACATCCGTACAAAATGACGAAACAGTGCCGTACGACCTTTAGAAATGAGTGCATGGATTTGAAACATTGCAGTACCATGGTGCACCACTCTCTAGCGATGGTATATCATAGACCAGCCGTGGGGATCCCGTTTTACAGAAAAAATCCACGTGACGAAAAAACGAAGGGTAAAAAACTTCCTTGACCCGATTGAGGTTCGGATAGGATTTTTTGGGTATGAAACTAACCAGTGACGGCTGAAAGCGGTCATAGCTGTAGAACTCACAGATACCTTCGTTTTGACTGGTTATGGCTCCCGTAACTCTAAACGAACCAAGAGTTATGGCCCTCCGAAGAATCCATATCCACAGGGTGCAACATCTACGGTGCAAGGTGCAACATCCGTCCAAAATGACGAAACAGTGCCGTACGACCTTTAGAAATGAGTGCATGGATTTGAAACATTGCAGTACCTTGGTGCACCACTCTCCAGCGATGGTAAATCATAGACCAGCCACGGGGATCCCGTTTTACAGAAAAAATCCACGTGACGAAAAAACGAAGGGTAAAAAACTTCCATGACCCGATTGAGGTTCCGATAGGATTTTTGGGTATAAAACTAACCAGTGACGGCTGAAAGCTGTCATAGCTGTAGAACTCACAGATACTTGACTGGTTATGGCTCCCGTAACTCTAAACGAGCCAAGAGTTATGGCCCTCCGATGAATCGATATCCACAGGGTGCAACATCTATGGTGCAAGGTGCAACATCCGTCCAAAATGACGAAACAGTGCCGTACGACCTCTAGAAATGAGTGCATGGATTTGAAACATTGCAGTACCATGGTGCACCACTCCCCAGCGATGGTAAATCATAGACCAGCCATGGGGATCCCGTTTTACAGAAAAAATCCACGTGACGAAAAAACGAAGGGTAAAAAACTTCCGTGACTCGATTGAGGTTCGGATAGGATTTTTTGGGTATGAAACTAACCAGTGACGGCTGAAAGCCGTCATAGCTGTAAAACTCACAGATACCTTCGTTTTGACTGGTTATGGATCCCGTAACTCTAAACGAGCCAAGAGTTATGGCCCTCCGAAGAATCGATATCCACAGGGTGCAACATCTACGGTGCAAGGTGCAACATCCGTCCAAAATGACGAAACAGTGTCGTACGATCTTTAGAAATGAGTGCATGGATTTGAAACATTGCAGTACCATGGTGCACCACACCCCAGCGATGGTAAATCATAGACCAGCCACGGGGATCCCGTTTTATAGAAAAAATCCACGTGACGAAAAAACGAAGGGTAAAAAACTTCCTTGACCCGATTGAGGTTCGGACAGGATTTTTAGGGTATGAAACTAACCAGTGACGGCTGAAAGCTGTCATAGCTGTAGAACTCACAGATACCTTCGTTTTGACTGGTTTTGGCTCCCGTAACTTTAAACGAGCCAAGAGTTATGGCCCTCCGAAGAATCGATATCCACAGGGTGCAACATCTACGGTGCAAGGTGCAACATCCGTCTAAAATGACGAAACAGTGCCGTACGACCTTTAGAAATGAGTGCATGGATTTGAAACATTGCAGCACCATGGTGCACCACTCTCCAGCGATGGTAAATCATAGACCAGCCACGGGGATCCTGTTTTACAGAAAAAATCCACGTGACGAAAAAACGAAGGGTAAAAAACTTCCATGACCCGATTGAGGTTCGGATAGGATTTTTGGGTATGAAACTAACCAGTGACGGCTGAAAGCTGTCATAGCTTTAGAACTCACAGATACCTTCGTTTTGACTGGTTATGGCTCCCGTAACTCTAAACGAGCCAAGAGTTATGGCCCTCCGAAGAATCGATATCCACAGGGTGCAACATCTACGGTGCAAGGTGCAACATCCGTCCAAAATGATGAAACAGTGCCGTACGACCTTTAGAAATGAGTGCATGGATTTGAAACATTGCAGTACCATGGTGCACCACTCTCCAGCGATGGTAAATCATAGACCAGCCACGGGGATCCCGTTTTACAGAAAAAATCCACGTGACGAAAAAACGAAGGGTAAAAAACTTCCTTGACCCGATTGAGGTTAGGATAGGATTTTTTGGGTATGATACTAACCATTGACGGCTGAAAGCCGTCATAGCTGTAGAACTCACAGATACCTTCGTTTTGACCGGTTATGGCTCCCGTAACTCTAAACGAGCCAAGAGTTATGGCCCTCCGAAGAATCGATATCCACAGGGTGCAACATCTACGGTGCAAGATGCAACATCCGTCCAAAATGACGAAACAGTGCCGTACAAACTTTAGAAATGAGTGCATGGATTTGAAACATGGCAGTACCATGGTGCACCACTCTCCAGCGATGGTAAATCATAGACCAGCCACGGGGATCCCGTTTTACAGAAAAAATCCACGTGACGAAAAAACGAAGGGTAAAAAACTTCCTTGACCCGATTGAGGTTCGGATAGGATTTTTGGGTATGAAACTAACCAGTGACGGCTGAAACCCGTCATAGCTGTAGAAATCACAGATACCTTCGTTTTGACTGGTTATGGCTCCCGTAACTCTAAACGAGCCAAGAGTTATGGCCCTCCGAAGAATCGATATCCACAGGGTGCAACATCTACGGTGCAAGGTGCAACATCCGTCCAAAATGACGAAACAGTGTCGTACGACCTTTAAAAATGAGTGCATGGATTTGAAACATTGCAGTACCATGGTGCACCACTCTCTAGCGATGGTAAATCATAGACCAGCCACGGGGATCCCGTTTTACAGAAAAAATCCACGTGACGAAAAAACGAAGGGTAAAAAACTTCCTTGACCCGATTGAGGTTCGGATAGGATATTTTGGGTATGAAACTAACCAGTGACGGCTGAAAGCTGTCATAGCTGTAGAACTCACAGATACCCTCGTTTGGACTGGTTATGGCTCCCGTAACTCTAAATGAGCCAAGAGTTATGGCCCTCCGAAGAATCGATATCCACAGGGTGCAACATCTACGGTGCAAGGTGCAACATCCGTCCAAAATGACGAAACAGTGCCGTACGACCTTTAGAAATGAGTGCATGGATTTGAAACATTGCAGTACCATGGTGCACCACTCTCCAGCGATGGTAAATCATAGACCAGCCACGGGGATCCCGTTTTACAGAAAAAATCCACGTGACGAAAAAACGAAGGGTAAAAAACTTCCATGACCCGATTGAGGTTCCGATAGCATTTTTGGGTATGAAACTAACCAGTGACGGCTGAAAGCTGTCATAGCTGTAGAACTCACAGATACTTGACTGGTTATGGCTCCCGTAACTCTAAACGAGCCAAGAGTTATGGCCCTCCGTAGAATCGATATCCACAGGGTGCAACATCTACGGTGCAAGGTGCAACATCCGTCCAAAATGACGAAACAGTGCCGTACGACCTTAATAAATGAGTGCATGGATTTGAAACATTGCAGTACCATGGTACACCACTCTACAGCGATGGTAAATCATAGACCAGCCACGGGGATCCCGTTTTACAGAAAAAATCCACGTGATGAAAAAACGAAGGGTAAAAAACTTCCATGACCCGATTGAGGTTCGGATAGGATTTTTGGGTACGAAACTAACCAGTGACGGCTGAAAGCTGTCATAGCTGTAGAACTCACAGATACCTTCGTTTTGACTGGTTATGGCTCCCGTAACTCTAAACGAGCCAAGAGTTATGGCCCTCCGAAGAATCGACATCCACAGGGTGCAACATCTACGGTGCAAGGTGCAACATCCGTACAAAATGACGAAACAGTGCCGTACGACCTTTAGAAATGAGTGCATGGATTTGAAACATTGCAGTACCATGGTGCACCACTCTCTAGCGATGGTATATCATAGACCAGCCGTGGGGATCCCGTTTTACAGAAAAAATCCACGTGACGAAAAAACGAAGGGTAAAAAACTTCCTTGACCCGATTGAGGTTCGGATAGGATTTTTTGGGTATGAAACTAACCAGTGACGGCTGAAAGCGGTCATAGCTGTAGAACTCACAGATACCTTCGTTTTGACTGGTTATGGCTCCCGTAACTCTAAACGAACCAAGAGTTATGGCCCTCCGAAGAATCCATATCCACAGGGTGCAACATCTACGGTGCAAGGTGCAACATCCGTCCAAAATGACGAAACAGTGCCGTACGACCTTTAGAAATGAGTGCATGGATTTGAAACATTGCAGTACCTTGGTGCACCACTCTCCAGCGATGGTAAATCATAGACCAGCCACGGGGATCCCGTTTTACAGAAAAAATCCACGTGACGAAAAAACGAAGGGTAAAAAACTTCCATGACCCGATTGAGGTTCCGATAGGATTTTTGGGTATAAAACTAACCAGTGACGGCTGAAAGCTGTCATAGCTGTAGAACTCACAGATACTTGACTGGTTATGGCTCCCGTAACTCTAAACGAGCCAAGAGTTATGGCCCTCCGATGAATCGATATCCACAGGGTGCAACATCTACGGTGCAAGGTGCAACATCCGTCCAAAATGACGAAACAGTGCCGTACGACCTCTAGAAATGAGTGCATGGATTTGAAACATTGCAGTACCATGGTGCACCACTCCCCAGCGATGGTAAATCATAGACCAGCCATGGGGATCCCGTTTTACAGAAAAAATCCACGTGACGAAAAAACGAAGGGTAAAAAACTTCCGTGACTCGATTGAGGTTCGGATAGGATTTTTTGGGTATGAAACTAACCAGTGACGGCTGAAAGCCGTCATAGCTGTAAAACTCACAGATACCTTCGTTTTGACTGGTTATGGATCCCGTAACTCTAAACGAGCCAAGAGTTATGGCCCTCCGAAGAATCGATATCCACAGGGTGCAACATCTACGGTGCAAGGTGCAACATCCGTCCAAAATGACGAAACAGTGTCGTACGATCTTTAGAAATGAGTGCATGGATTTGAAACATTGCAGTACCATGGTGCACCACACCCCAGCGATGGTAAATCATAGACCAGCCACGGGGATCCCGTTTTATAGAAAAAATCCACGTGACGAAAAAACGAAGGGTAAAAAACTTCCTTGACCCGATTGAGGTTCGGACAGGATTTTTAGGGTATGAAACTAACCAGTGACGGCTGAAAGCTGTCATAGCTGTAGAACTCACAGATACCTTCGTTTTGACTGGTTTTGGCTCCCGTAACTTTAAACGAGCCAAGAGTTATGGCCCTCCGAAGAATCGATATCCACAGGGTGCAACATCTACGGTGCAAGGTGCAACATCCGTCTAAAATGACGAAACAGTGCCGTACGACCTTTAGAAATGAGTGCATGGATTTGAAACATTGCAGCACCATGGTGCACCACTCTCCAGCGATGGTAAATCATAGACCAGCCACGGGGATCCTGTTTTACAGAAAAAATCCACGTGACGAAAAAACGAAGGGTAAAAAACTTCCATGACCCGATTGAGGTTCGGATAGGATTTTTGGGTATGAAACTAACCAGTGACGGCTGAAAGCTGTCATAGCTTTAGAACTCACAGATACCTTCGTTTTGACTGGTTATGGCTCCCGTAACTCTAAACGAGCCAAGAGTTATGGCCCTCCGAAGAATCGATATCCACAGGGTGCAACATCTACGGTGCAAGGTGCAACATCCGTCCAAAATGATGAAACAGTGCCGTACGACCTTTAGAAATGAGTGCATGGATTTGAAACATTGCAGTACCATGGTGCACCACTCTCCAGCGATGGTAAATCATAGACCAGCCACGGGGATCCCGTTTTACAGAAAAAATCCACGTGACGAAAAAACGAAGGGTAAAAAACTTCCTTGACCCGATTGAGGTTAGGATAGGATTTTTTGGGTATGATACTAACCATTGACGGCTGAAAGCCGTCATAGCTGTAGAACTCACAGATACCTTCGTTTTGACCGGTTATGGCTCCCGTAACTCTAAACGAGCCAAGAGTTATGGCCCTCCGAAGAATCGATATCCACAGGGTGCAACATCTACGGTGCAAGATGCAACATCCGTCCAAAATGACGAAACAGTGCCGTACAAACTTTAGAAATGAGTGCATGGATTTGAAACATGGCAGTACCATGGTGCACCACTCTCCAGCGATGGTAAATCATAGACCAGCCACGGGGATCCCGTTTTACAGAAAAAATCCACGTGACGAAAAAACGAAGGGTAAAAAACTTCCTTGACCCGATTGAGGTTCGGATAGGATTTTTGGGTATGAAACTAACCAGTGACGGCTGAAACCCGTCATAGCTGTAGAAATCACAGATACCTTCGTTTTGACTGGTTATGGCTCCCGTAACTCTAAACGAGCCAAGAGTTATGGCCCTCCGAAGAATCGATATCCACAGGGTGCAACATCTACGGTGCAAGGTGCAACATCCGTCCAAAATGACGAAACAGTGTCGTACGACCTTTAGAAATGAGTGCATGGATTTGAAACATTGCAGTACCATGGTGCACCACTCTCTAGCGATGGTAAATCATAGACCAGCCACGGGGATCCCGTTTTACAGAAAAAATCCACGTGACGAAAAAACGAAGGGTAAAAAACTTCCTTGACCCGATTGAGGTTCGGATAGGATATTTTGGGTATGAAACTAACCAGTGACGGCTGAAAGCTGTCATAGCTGTAGAACTCACAGATACCCTCGTTTGGACTGGTTATGGCTCCCGTAACTCTAAATGAGCCAAGAGTTATGGCCCTCCGAAGAATCGATATCCACAGGGTGCAACATCTACGGTGCAAGGTGCAACATCCGTCCAAAATGACGAAACAGTGCCGTACGACCTTTAGAAATGAGTGCATGGATTTGAAACATTGCAGTACCATGGTGCACCACTCTCCAGCGATGGTAAATCATAGACCAGCCACGGGGATCCCGTTTTACAGAAAAAATCCACGTGACGAAAAAACGAAGGGTAAAAAACTTCCATGACCCGATTGAGGTTCCGATAGCATTTTTGGGTATGAAACTAACCAGTGACGGCTGAAAGCTGTCATAGCTGTAGAACTCACAGATACTTGACTGGTTATGGCTCCCGTAACTCTAAACGAGCCAAGAGTTATGGCCCTCCGTAGAATCGATATCCACAGGGTGCAACATCTACGGTGCAAGGTGCAACATCCGTCCAAAATGACGAAACAGTGCCGTACGACCTTAATAAATGAGTGCATGGATTTGAAACATTGCAGTACCATGGTACACCACTCTACAGCGATGGTAAATCATAGACCAGCCACGGGGATCCCGTTTTACAGAAAAAATCCACGTGATGAAAAAACGAAGGGTAAAAAACTTCCATGACCCGATTGAGGTTCGGATAGGATTTTTGGGTACGAAACTAACCAGTGACGGCTGAAAGCTGTCATAGCTGTAGAACTCACAGATACCTTCGTTTTGACTGGTTATGGCTCCCGTAACTCTAAACGAGCCAAGAGTTATGGCCCTCCGAAGAATCGACATCCACAGGGTGCAACATCTACGGTGCAAGGTGCAACATCCATCCAAAATGACGAAACAGTGCCATACGACCTTTAGAAATGAGTGCATGGATTTGAAACATTGCAGTACCATTGTACACCACTCTCCAGTGATGGTAAATCATAGACCAGCCACGGGGATCCCGTTTTGCAGAAAAAATCCACGTGACGAAAAAATGAAGGGTAAAAAACATCCTTGACCCGATTGAGGTTCGGATAGGATTTTTTGGGTATGAAACTAACCAGTGACGGCTAAAAGCCGTCATAGTTGTAGAACTCACAGATACCTTCGTTTTGACTGGTTATGGCTCCCGTAACTCTAAACGAGCCAAGAGTTATGGCCCTCCGAAGAATCGATATCCACAGGGTGCAACATCTACGATGCTGTTGGGCGAATTCTCACCTAGAAGATCTCGAGACCGAGAAGTCACAGTTTCACCCGGGCATACAACCTCCACTTCGTTCGACAAACGCCAGGCTCAACACAAGCATAGAAGTCTATCCAGCCCATAGCCCATTCGCATTTCCATATATGAAGCCTCGTTCGGCAATACAAGAACATGGCCGTTCGTGAGACTCATTCGGTAGCCAACAGACAACCGGACCAACCTATGACCGAACCAACTCCTCATCCGGTCCTTCTTCCACCGAGCCAGCTATCCACCGAACCACACTCACTGCCACCGGTCCACACATACCACCGGTCCATACCTACCACCGGTCCAAGCTCAATGCCGAATGAAGCTCCGCCGAACCAGATGATTGCCAGTCCAGATTGCTTCAGCCCGGGCCCACCAGCAGCTATATACTTCCAAGACCCCTGCCCCCTACCTCATGCTATAAATAGAGGGGCAGGGGTACAACAATGGCAGACAAGTTTGAGAGCTCAAGCAAGGAAGGAACTTTCAAACTACTTTCATATACTTGTATACAAAGCATTGTACTTGTAATCCGGAAGGAAGAAGATAATAACATATAAAGTGGACGTAGGCACGTTCTGGCCGAACCACTATAAATCTGTGTGTCTTTTACATTTCAGCCCCTGCTTTTTTTTATATTTACATAACTCTTCCAAACCATTGAAAATCACATATAATCAACTAAATAACACGACTTGGAGGTGTTTACCCATTTTTTGCGCAAACATTTTTGGTGCTTTCACTGAGAACAAGAGCTCGAAGCTTCAGCTTCTCCCACTCAACCTTCTTCGTAACAACATCGTTCGTCGCTTAGAAATCATGTCATCCAAGCAGAGGAAGGATGTTAACAAAGGAAAGAACATCGCAACTAGCAGCCTTCCAGATCCAGCAATCACAGATCAACCCATTTCAACAGCAGTACCAGATGAGAATCAGGGAAATCCGACGGGCCCCGCCACGGAACAACCAATCACTAGGGCAGATCTGGACAGGGTTGTGGCTGAAGTAACTAACCGCTTCACATCCCAACAAGAAGCTTTGGTGGACCAACTCATGTCACGCTTAAGGGATGCTGAAGAATCCAACCGCAACACTGAATCATGGGGTGAATCCCAATCCGGAGGGTCTCGGAGACAACAAAGGTCTTCCCTCTTCGAAGAAGCTATCAACAGGAACAACAATGATAGGGGCCGCGCCCGGACTCAGCCCGAACTCCGACTCGAGGAAGCGCTTGGAACCGAACCCAGTGGGGGAGGAGCCAGGCAAGGGTCGGATGTAGCTGAGCCAGCCATGCCACCTAGTCATAGAAACCCCGCTTAACAGAGCCGAGCTTGAACCCAGCCCGAAGTTGACCCCATGGAAATGCTCGAAACAGAACCCCTACAGGGGAAGATCAAGGCAGGGGGCGACTGTAGCTGGTCCTAGCATGCATCCGAGCAGCCAGAGACAACCACTGGACAACGCCAGAAGTGCTAGACTGTACCATCCCTATAGGCCATCTGGACAAGATCAATCCCGCAGGGAAGAGCCAAGTTCATTTCTATCCGCTCCAAATTCGGATGAAAGGATGGCACGATTATTCAGAGAGTGCGTCCAACAGGAGCAAAGGGACCGGGGAATAGGCGCTAGGGTCACCAGCCCCTTTACCCGCAATATCGAAACTGCCATCACCCCTCGGGAATGGAAAATGCCAACTATGGAACCTTACAAGGGAACTTCTGACCCCATCGTACACTTACAGAGATACACCCAGCATATGCTCATGAGCGGAGCAACAGAAGGGGTATTGTGTAAATGCTTTCCGTTATTCCTAGCAGATCTAGCTACCTCCTGGTTCTACCATCTACCCCAAGGATCTATCAGCTCATGGGAGATGTTGAAAGAAAGGTTCATTAGCTAGTTCCGCATCCATGTGGAACAACCCAAGGATGCTTATTCTCTATCCAATGTCAAACAGAAATCCGGAGAGACACTGCAACAATACCTAACCCGGTTCAACGCCGCAGCGGCCGCAGTTCAAGATGCCGATGAAAAGCACACCCTAATGGCCCTCTGTAGTGGTATACACCCAGATACCAAGTTTGCCAGAAGACTAACTAAGGAAAAACCAGCTACTTTACCTGATTTCTTCCATGAAGCTGGAAAGTATATGAGGCTTGAAGACACCGCCACTGAGAGGCAGTCAGGGCAACAAGGTAAGATAGTTCAGGACAAGGTTCCCACTGCAGCTAAGGATGCTCGAAGAAATGAATCTAGGAATAATGCTGGGGGCAGGAAGGTTGAAAAGCGCCAATATCGGCCAGGACCAAGATTTGACTCCTACACTCCTTTGAATGAAACAATCGAAAACATCTTCCTAGCCACTCAGGGCGAACTCGGATACAAGCGCCCCCCGCACAAGAAAGAATCAGATAACGCACTCAAGTCTGGAAAGTTCTGTCGCTTCCACGAATCCCACGGACATGACACCAATGAATACCACCATCTTCGGGACTTGATCGAAGAACATATCAGAAGTAGAAGGCTGGAACGCTATGTGAAAGGTCAGAACAGGACACCAACTCCTGCCAATGAGAACTCAAAGCGACCCCTCCCAGAAGTAGGCAGAGGGAATCGCAATACCAGTGGCTCTAGTCAAGAGAAGATAGTGGTCCATACCATCTCGGGAGGACCACACATCGCCGACAGAAGCTGGGCAGAGATGGAAAGATACGGCAAGTCACTTAGAAATGCTGAAGGCTATGTTAACTCCATCATGGAAGAACGCCACCCGAAACGGAAAGAGAGTGACGACATCATATTTAGTAGGCGTGATTTGGAAGGAAGATAGTATCCACATATGGATCCCATGGTCATCTCTGCCTGGTTCGGTCCAGCTAAAGTTTTTCGGATTCTAATAGACACAGGAAGCTCCGTAGATATCCTATTCAAGCATGCTTTCGACAAAATGAAGCTATCAATGAAGGATGTGTCTCCCTGCGACAAACCACTGCACGGTTTCACTGGAGATGCGAAAATGCCCCTCGGGCAACTCGACCTCTTCGTCGAAATAGGAAGTCTTCCCCGCTCCGTGGTGCGAAAACAAACGTTCGTACTAATAGAAAACCACTCGGCCTACAACGCCTTCTTGGGGAGACCAGCCTTGTCTGACTTCCAAATTTTCTTAGCCCCCTGGTGCCTGAAGATGAAATTTCCAACAGACAACGGAGTAGGAGAAGTAGAAGGAGATCAAGATGCTGCCCGAGACTGCTACGTAACTGAACTTCGCAATAACCGCAGAAAGAATAGAGGGAAAGATGCAGAGACTACTCTCTGCATGAAAAGCTTGGAAGCATAGCAACTAAAGAAAGCCCCTCCTCTTCGATATGCCAGCGATCCCTTCAATGAACTAGACCCAAGGGATAAAGAGGAGGAGGCTACCGCCGAGCCTGCAGAGGCTATGGAATTCGTATCTGTAGATAAGCATGATTCAAGTAGACTATTAAAAATCGGATCTCGGCTAAAAACGGAATTGAAAGATCAACTCATTGACTTTCTCCGCCACAACTTAGATGTATTTGCATGGACACATGCCGATATGACAGGAATCTCCCCAGACATAGCGTGCCACATGCTGAACATCGATCCCACCAAGGTACCAGTAAAGCAGAAAAAGAGGAGCATGGGGGCAGAACGATCAGCAGCCCTTGATGAGGAAGTAAAGAATCTACTTGCTAATGGCTTCATACGAGAAGCCATCTACCCAGAGTGGATCGCTAACCCAGTGCTAGTAAAAAAGGCCAACGGAAAGTGGCGAACGTGTATTGACTTCTCCAATCTGAATGACGCTTGGCCGAAAGATTGTTTCCCACTTCCCCGAATCGACCAACTTGTGGACAGCATAGCCGGACACGAACTCCTATCGTTTATGGATGCATACTCCGGATATAACCAAATTCCCACGCACGCTCCGGATCAAGACCACACTAGCTTCATCACTGACCGCGGATTATATTGTTACAAAGTTATGCCTTTTGGACTCAAAAATGCCGAAGCTACCGATCAGCGCCTCGTCAACAAGATGTTCGCGGAACTAATATGACGAACTATGGAAGTGTATGTGGATGACATGTTGGTAAAGTCCAGGAAAGTCGACGACCACGTAAGCCACCTGGGCGAGATGTTTCAGGTACTTCGCCGATATGGAATGAAGCTGAATCCTCTAAAGTGCTCCTTCGGAGTATCATCGGGAAAATTCTTAGGATTTATCGTCCATGCCAGAGGAATCGAAGCAAACCCTGAACAAATCCGGGCTCTAAAAGAAATAAGGATACCTTCCACTCGAAAAGAAATGCAGAGCCTAAATGGAAAGGTGGCCGCCCTAAGCAGATTCATTTCCAAAGCAACTGACAAATGTGTCCCTTTCTTCGAAGCTCTCAAGAAAGACAAAGGGACGTTCGAGTGGACCGATGAATGCTTAAAAGCCTTCCTTAACCTAATCGAACACCTTCAGAGACCACCAGTACTCTCAACCCCAAATGAAGACGAAGTGTTATACCTATACATCGCTGTATCATCTCATGCTTCAAGCGCCGCCTTGGTAAGAGAAGAAGACCGCACACGACGCCCAGTATACTTTGTAAGTAAGAGATTTACAGGTGCAGAAGCCAGATATCCTAAACTTGAGAAATTAGCGTATTGTTTATTGATCGCATCACGAAAACTGCGACACTACTTCCAGTCTCACTCCATCAGAATTCTAACCGATCAACCGCTAAGACAGGTGCTCCACCGTCCTGACACTTCTGGGCGACTCCTCAAATGGTGCATTGAACTAAGTCAGTATGATATCACCTACCATCCTCGCACCGCTATCAAAGGACAAGCCATGGCCGATTTCATTGCCGAATTCACTACCAACGAAGGCAAGGGACAATCCGAAATAGCAAAAAACATCAAGTGGAACCTCTTTGTAGATGGAGCATCGAACGAACAAGGCTCGGGGGCAGGTATTGTGATCATCACCCCCGGGAGAGGAAAGCTGTATTGTGCATTAAGGTTGGAATTCACGGCCACTAACAACGATGCGGAATATGAGGTAGTAATAGAAGGATTGAAACTTGCCCTAGAAATCGGAGTCAGTTCTTTATGTCTTCATAGTGATTCTCAGCTTATCGTAAACCAAGTACTAGGAGAATTCCAGACTCGAGGAGAACGACTCACAGAATATCTAAAGAAAACCAAACTGCTGCTCGATCAGTTGGACCACTATCTAATCAAACACATTCCTCGAGAAGAAAACCAAGAGGCCGATGAACTTGCAAAGCAAACTAGTATGAAAAATAGCACCATTTTCGGAGCACTAGCCATCTCAAGGCAGCTAGCCCCAAGTTTCGAACAAGTGAATCTGATAACTACAATCGAAGAAGGAACCTGGATGGCTCCTATCCGAAAATATTTGCATGATGGCACATTACCAGACAGGCGTAACGAAGCCAAGAAAATCTCGAGGAAAGCTTCCCACTACACCATACAAGAAGGCATCCTCTATAGGCGCGGCTTCTCTAGCCCCTTATTAAGATGCGTCGCTGGAAGGGAAGCCAAGGAAATCTTATCAAACATCCATCAGGGAGGATGCGGAGATCACACTGGAGGGCAGACTCTGGCAAAAAAGATACTCCGATATGGATTTTACTTGCCCACACTAAACAAAGATGCCTTAGACTTCGTCAAGAAATGCGACAGATGTCAGAAATTTGCCAAGATTCCTCGACTGCCCACAAATGAGATTACTCAAATGACCAGCCCTTGGCCCTTTGCTGTATGGGGAATTGACTTAATTGGCGAACTGCCAACGGGCCGAGGCGGAGCCAAATATGCTATAGTGGCAGTCGATTATTTCACCAAATGGGTGGAAGCGGAAACTCTAAATAAAATATCTTCAGCAAAAGTTATCAACTTCTTGATCAAAAATATTATGTGCAGGTACGGAGTCCCACTCAAGATCGTATCAGACAACGGGCTCTAATTTGACAGCGAAGAATTCGCCGACTGGTGCCAAGAGCATGGAATTCATAAAAGCTTCTCATCAGTAGCTTATCCTCAGGCAAACGGACAAGTCGAAACTGTCAACAAAATTCTCAAAACCCTAATCAAGAAGAAACTTGAAAAGTCAAAAGGCGCTTGGGTGGACAAACTTCCTACGGCACTTTGGGCCTACCGCACATCTTTCAGAACATCAACGGGACATACTCCTTTCTCTTTGGCATACGGATCGGAGGCAATGCTCCCAGTTGAGACTATTGTTCCTTCCCACCGTAGGATCCACTACAATCCAGAAGAAAACGAAGAACTCCTCCTCATTTCTTTGGATCTGATTGAGGAAAGGAGAAACGATGCAGCACTTAAAGCAGCAGCTCACAAACAAAAAGTGGCAGCACTATACAACTCCAAAGTCAAGCATCGCAGCTTACAAGAAGGAGATCTTGTCCTCAGGCGAATCTTTCCGCGCCCCGGGGCACTGGACCCCATCTGGGACGGACCATATGTAATTCATAAAGATCTCCACAACGGAGCTTATATTTTGTCAACAGTGGACGGAGAGGTGTTCCATAGGGCATGGAACATCCGACACCTCCGTCGATACTTTTCTTAACTTGTACTGCCCATATGAAGTGAATTAACAAAGAGAATCAGTGGACGTAGGCATTTTCGTGCCGAACCACTTTAAAAAATCTTGTCTCTTTTTAACTTGTTCCTTTATATCTTGGCTGCTTGTTAAGTTTTATCCCTTTCTGTTGAACAAAATCCTATGGCATCTCCACTCAAGACGCACCGCGGCCTCATCTGGACAAGGCCTAACAGGTACGCTACGATTCTATGCACTCGCCAATGAGACACTTTTGCTCCAGCATCCCTCTGCTGCGGGTTAACTCATTGCTTGCGCCTGCCCTCAAAGCCAACTGTAATGAGCCGATTATAAGTCATCATAAAGGCTGACTATAGCCGATGGCAGCTTATTACGGCGTTCGGCTCGCCGGCAACTGTGAACCTACTTTAAGCCCCAACATAAGGTGTGACCAGCCAGGGGTAGTTCACGGCCAACGACACCCATGCTACCGGCCATGGTAAATCGAATAATACCCACGATTACGGACCATAATGGTTCGGGTAGTTACCGTGCGCGATCTCGGCTCCGATGTGTCTTAAGTACGGCTGTGGTAAAAAAGAAAACTCCCCGCGGAGGCGTAAGATGGGTGACAAATGTCTCCAAGACCCACAGCTAGGGAAAGTGACTACAAAACCCGTTTGCCACGAACTTAAGCACATCGACGGCCTTCCGTGACTGGAAGTTTTACTTTTTCTATATTTCCATTTCATTTAAATACTTTTCCCCTATCCTGTATAACGAACTCTAAAGTACAGGAAACCAAATAGGAAGCATTCACTCATGAGAATCTAAGCCTGCGTACTGGGTGGCAAGGTACTCAGCTATATCCATGATCAGTTACACAAGACACTCAAAGCTACCGCCTGCAAATAAAACATGAAGGGCGGTACTCTCTTCTCTTGTACATAAATACGTAATTATAGCTTGTTCATATGCCACACTAACATTGCAAAACATGAAATTATATTTCAAGCAAAAGCTTAACATCAAACACAACTAAAATCATAGGCATATACATAGTCATACTTCTCACGCAGCACATCAAGATGACAACAACATTCAAACATAACAAAATCAGCTTATATTATAAAATCACACAATGTTATTCTTTGCAAATAATATTATTACAGTCACATCAATGTCTTGGACTAACGTAAACAGCGATAAAAAGAAATAAAAAGGCGGCCGAATCCGGACAAGTAACCAGCTGCGTCCACACTCCATCACCAACTTCCCAAGCCAACTTGGCCGCAGGGCCAGAGCTCCCAGCATGTTGATCGGAAGTTCCACCTGTCCAATTTAGAAGAGGAACTCATTAAGCGAACAATAAACGATCAAGTTATGGAAACCCAGGAAGAAAAGAAAGAGAGAAGAACAACTCACCAGCATCCACCGCATGATCCTCATCCTCCAACTACACGCCCGCTTCCTCCGCAGCAAGCAGCCGCATCCCCTCCTTCACCGCCGCTTGCTCCTCCTTCGAGAACTGAGCAGTGACTGCATCCAGACTAAAAGCCTCTCCACCTTCCTTACCCGCATTGACCCTGGCCTCCTCTAAAGCTTGAAGATATACCTTGGCCATAACCCGAGGGTAGTCATCCATCCAAGACAAGCTGCCCTCCTTCCAAGTGCGGAAGTACATGTCCTGCAGCATCTCGTCCATCATCCCCTCATTCTCCTCAAACTCCCTCACCCGGGCCTCGGAAGCCTGCAACTTGGCGACAACAGCATCCCTCTCTGATCGGTATCTCAAGCAGTCAGCCTGTAGAGACCTCCTCATTTCCTCCATCTCTTCCTTTAACTTGACTTGAGCCATCTCCGCGGCCTCAAGCCTCCCAGACAACTCCTCTACCTGCTCGAGATCCGCGTTCCGAACCTCATCCACTGTCGTAATGGCTATGTTAATCCGCTCCTTGCAGGCGGCCTCCATCTTCCGTAGTTCCACCCTACTAGCCTTTTCCATAGTCTCTTTCAGCCGCCTGGAGGCTTCCTCGTGCTGAGAAATCTGGATGGCTTGATCGGCAAGCTGCTTGGCCTGATCGGCAACCTTTAGCCTCAACCGAATATTAGCACTCCCAATCTCCTCCCCGGCCTTGACCAAACGAGCATGATGCTCCATTAACTTCTTGGTCTCTTCAGTCACCCGATCAATATTAGCCTTGGCCTCGTTTCCCATGGTAACTACCCAAGTAGTAAGCAGATAAAGATCTAGGGATTTGGCCTCATCGAGCACCCATACCATGGGGTTGCGGGGAAGAAGGTGCTCACCCGTGACCTCGTCAAATAAGAGATCCTGAGAGCTCGGGTCTAAATCAGGATGACCGGCAAAGGGGTCACGAGGCACGTGACGAGGCACGTCGGGACGTCTTATACGGATAACAGTTGGATTCTTGAAAGGGGGATGAGGGGGGCCAGTCTCCGTGCTCTCCTCCGTGGTGTCACGAGGAGGCTGAGTAGGAAGCTGCGGACCGGGGGAAGACTCAAATAAGGAACGGCTCCGCTTCTTTTTCTGAATACTCTCTTCAATGACCCCAAGAAGAGGACGGTAACTGACTACGTCCCCAGTACGACCAGTAGGAGGCTTCGCAGAAGCTCTTCTCGACTTGAATTGTTCGAGGCGGTGTCGAACATCTGACATTTTAACCACCTGGCCTGCCCCTGGAATAAAGAACAAGTGTTACGAACATACAATGATCCACAATTCAAAAAACACGTTAAGTTAAAAAGAAAGAAAAAGTGAGAAGGCACATTTATTATACAAACCCTGCGGAGGAGTGGGATACTGCAATAAGTCCTGAATCTCATTCCAGGACGGAAGTGGACCATAAAATATTCCTAAGTCCCTATCGTAAATGGAATCGGCAGAATTCAGAAGTTCACCTTGCACCGCCGAAGTTACCCTAGCTGAGGAACCTTTAGGGGATGGATCGGCAGCAGCCACAGCCTTGCCAGTTTTCTTTGCCTTCTCCGCTTTCGACTCTCCCTCCGATTCCCCGAAAGCCTGACGGAGAGCCTCATCCGTCCACTCCTGAAGCTCCCCTACCTGCCCGGAGGTTAAGGCACCAGCACCACTACCGCCCTGTCCATCGCCATCACCATCTCCATCGCCATCTCCTCCGCCCTCTAACTCTCCTCCCATATCGCCTCCTTCGCCCTCTTCCACACCTTCCTCCTTCGGGATGATCGGGCAAGTACTAGGAGAGGGGCCATCAGACTCCTTAAGCTTCTTACCTCCCACGACTGGGTGTTGTGCAAAGGGCTTCCTCTTGCCACTCTTCCCCGTGGCCCCCTCCTTAGCTTTAGCGGCCTTCTCCTTAGCCGTGTCCCTTTGCTTAACCACAGACTGGTGCGGCAGGATCAAGTTGTACTCCAGGAGGGTAGCGTTCCTGATCAGGAAAGAAGCCGACCTGTCCCGTGCCGGAATGGCCTTTATTTCAGCAGCCATCCGCGCCAAAGAATCATCTTCCACGACTGCAATGCCACCTGTCGCTAGCAAGAAATAGAAGCATGTCAGAAAAAGCACTACAATCAGAACATGGAAAATACAAATGAAATTCACCTTACAGCCGGAGGTGAAAAGGCGGAAAGAAACAGAATCGTCCTTGATAAAAAACCATTCTTTCTTGAATATGGTAAACTTTGAATATAAGTCCAGGACTGGTTTGAAGGGCACGGCCGCTTCTAGACTAATATACGGAGACCCCTTCTTGTAGCCTCTCAGGTTATACAAATATCAAATTTCCCGGTTAGAAGGAGGGCGCCCGTACCTCCTCTGGAAGATAACGAAAAGGCTCACCAGAATGGCATAAGAGTTCGGCTGAAGCTGGAATGGAGCCACTTTCAAATATGTGGTAAAACTGACTATCCAGGCATTGATAGGAGGGATAGCACCACACATGCAATGATATCTGCTGTAAGCAAAGTAACCTTCGGGTGGATTATACGGCATCACTCCATCTCCCGGCAGCAGCATAAGAGCCCTGTCTATCCCGAATGAGCGAGATATGACATCAAGTTGCTCCTCCTTTAGGGAGCTAGGAAAACAATCGGGAGGAGTGACCAGAAGTTCCTGGGGTCCATATTCGTCCACTAACGACCTCGGGACAGGTCGATGTTGCGTCGGTTCTGGTTGGGCTGGGGGCATGGAGGAAGAAGACTCTCCAGTACCTTTAGACTTCTTTCTATCCGATCGAGTTTCTGCCTTGCGAGACATTTATCTGCATACACAAAAGTGAAAAGACAGGTTGTTAGAACAAGGGATACAGAGATGTAAGCAAAAAAGAACGCATAAGTCTAGAGTTCCACTCAGAGTCCGAATACGAGGTTCATTCGGCACTGGGGTCCTAAGTCCATTCGGCAATACAAGTCCTAAGTTCATTCGGTGGTACATGTCCAAGTTCATTCGGCAATGGGTCCTGAAGGTCATTCGGCACTAAGGCCTTAAGCTCATTCGGCAAACTAAGACACCTCGCGTGCATTCGGCAGAAGCTCATTCGGTAATAAAAATCATTCGGCAGAAGAACATATACCTAGTTCGGCACGAAGTGATTCGGTATAGGCTAGGTAGAAGGTTGGATCGGCTAAGAATTGGCTCGGCTCTCTCTGGTTCGGTAAGAAGAAACTAAGGGGGGTGTAGCCTCTATATGTAGGCGAACTCAGGACTGCCGAACCAACTGGTTCGGCCCACCGGACCAGAATACCGGACCAACCAGAAGCCGAATGAGAACATACCGGACCCACCAAAAGCCGAACGAAACTTCCTCTACCAACAAGAACCAGGAACAGGGGGCACGCAAGGCGCCTCGCTCAGATAAGTATCGAACTCCAGAACTTACTAATAAAATAAGGATTATGATAACGATGAATAAGTCGTAAATCTCTCACTAACATGGATTAATAATTTACACGTGTACGCGACCACGAACGGTCCATAGGCACGCTCTGAATGGCCATTAACCCTATCGTCGTGAGAATCTACACTTTGACATCCCTTTTTAAGCTCATCGGTAAAACGAATATTTGATTCTGATAACTAGGAAATGGCTAAGCCACTTACACATGTACGGGGTCGCGAACAATCCCTAGGCTTGCTCTGAGCTAGTGATAAACCACCTTGACAAACGATCCAGGGACCCACTCTAACGTGAACCTGGCATCGATAATGCTAAACCCCCTCGGGGCACACTCTCTCGCCTCGAACGGCACGATTCACTTCATCTCGAATATTTCGATCCCGAACGGTCGTTATTTGAAATCACACTAAAGCTATAAATTCCTTTGCAGGACATCAACAAGATATGAACATCCTGCCCATGGCATTACAAAACTAGCCTTTCTACCACAGGGAAACAAAGCGCGACACATGCAAGCACGTGCCCCGCTTTGGGGGGCAAATGTTGGGCGAATTCTCACCCAGAAGATCTCGAGACCGAGAAGTCACAGTTTCACCCGGGCTTACAACCTCCACTTCGTTCGACAAACGCCAGGCTCAACACAAGCATAGAAGTCTATCCAGCCCAGAGCCCATTCGGCATTTCCATATATGAAGCCTCGTTCGGCAATACAAGAACATGGCCGTTCGGTGAGACTCATTCGGTAGCCAACAGACAACCGGACCAACCTATGACCGAACCAACTCCTCATCCGGTCCTCCTTCCACCGAGCCAGCTATCCACCGAACCACACTCACTGCCACCGGTCCACACATACCACCGGTCCAAGCTCAATGCCGAATGAAGCTCCGCCGAACCAGATGATTGCTAGTCCAGATTGCTTCAGCCCGGACCCACCAGCAGCTATATACTTCCAAGACCCCTGCCCTCTACCTCATTCTATAAATAGAGGGGCAGGGGTACAACAATGGCAGACAAGTTTGAGAGCTCAAGCAAGGAAGGAACTTTCAAACTACTTTCATATACTTGTATACAAAGCATTGTACTCGTAATCCGGAAGGAAGAAGATAATAACATATAAAGTGGACGTAGGCACGTTCTGGCCGAACCACTATAAATCTGTGTGTCTTTTACATTTCAGCCCCTGCTTTTTTTTTATTTACATAACTCTTCCAAACCATTGAAAATCACATATAATCAACTAAATAACACGACTTGGAGGTGTTTGCCCATTTTTTGCGCAAACAGGTGCAAGGTGCAACATCCGTCCAAAATGACGAAACAGTGCCGTACGACCTTTAAAAATGAGTGCATGGATTTGAAACACTGCAGTACCATGGTGCACCACTCTCCAGCGATGGTAAATCATAGACCAGCCACGGGGATCCCGTTTTACAGAAAAAATCCACGAGACGAAAAAACGAAGGGTAAAAAACTTCCTTGACCCGATTGAGGTTCGGATAGGATTTTTTGGGTATGAAACTAACTAGTGACGGCTGAAAGCTGTCATATCTGTAGAACTCAAAGATACCTTCGTTTTGACTGGATATGGCTCCCGTAACTCTAAACGAGCCAAGAGTTATGGCCCTCCGAAGAATCGATATCCACAGGGTGCAACATCTACGGTGCAAGGTGCAACATCCGTCCCAAATGACGAAACAGTGTCGTACGACCTTTAGAAATGAGTGCATGGATTTGAAACATTGCAGTACCATGGTGCACCACTCTCCAGCGATGGTAAATCATAGACCAGCAACGGGGATCCCGTTTTACAGAAAAAATCCACGTGACGCAAAAACGAAGGGTAAAAAACTTCCTTGACCCGATTGAGGTTCGGATAGGATTTTTGGGTACGAAACTAACTAGTGACGGCTGAAAGCTGTCATAGCTGTAGAACTCACAGATACCTTCGTTTTGACGGGTTATGGCTCCCGTAGCTCTAAACGAGCCAAGAGTTATGGCCCTCCGAAGAATCGATATCCATAGGGTGCAACATCTACGGTGCAAGGTGCAACATCCGTCCAAAATGACGAAACAGTGTCGTACGACCTTTAGAAATGAGTGCATGGATTTGAAACATTTCAGTACCATGGTGTACCACTCTCCAGCGATGGTAAATCATAGACCAGCCACGGGGATCCCGTTTTACAGAAAAAATCCACGTGACGAAAAAACGAAGGGTAAAAAATTTCCATGACCCGATTGAGGTTCGGATAGGATTTTTGGGTTTGAAACTAACCAGTGACGGCTGAAAGCTGTCATAGCTATAGAACTCACAGATACCTTCGTTTTGACTGGTTATGGCTCCCGTAACTCTAAACGAGCCAAGAGTTATGGCCCTCCGAAGAATCGATATACACAGGGTGCAACATCTACGGTGCAAGGTGCAACATCCGTACAAAATGACGAAACAGTGCCGTACGACCTTTAGAAATGAGTGCATGGATTTGAAACATTGCAGTACCATGGTGCACCACTCTCTAGCGATGGTATATCATAGACCAGCCACGGGGATCCCGTTTTACAGAAAAAATCCACGTGACGAAAAAACGAAGGGTAAAAAACTTCCTTGACCCGATTGAGGTACGGATAGGATTTTTTGGGTATGAAACTAACCAGTGACGGCTGAAAGCAGTCAAAGCTGTAGAACTCACAGATACCTTCGTTTTGACTGGTTATGGCTCCCGTAACTCTAAACGAACAAGAGTTATGGCCCTCCGAAGAATCGATATCCACAGGGTGCAACATCTACGGTGCAAGGTGCAACATCCGTCCAAAATGACGAAACAGTGCCGTACGACCTTTAGAAATGAGTGCATGGATTTGAAACATTGCAGTACCTTGGTGCACCACTCTCCAGCGATGGTAAATCATAGACCAGCCACGGGGATCCCGTTTTACAGAAAAAATCCACGTGACGAAAAAACGAAGGGTAAAAAACTTCCTTGACCTGATTGAGGTTCGGATAGGATTTTTTGGGTATGAAACTAACCAGTGATGGCTGAAAGCTATCATAGCTGTAGAACTCACAGATACCTTCGTTTTGACTGGTTATGGCTCCCGTAACTCTAAACGAACCAAGAGTTATGGCCCTCCGAAGAATCGATATCCACAGGGTGCAACATCTACGGTGCAAGGTGCAACATCCGTCCAAAATGACGAAACAGTGTCGTACGACCTTTAGAAATGAGTGCATGGATTTGAAACATTGCAGTACCATGGTGCACCACTCCCCAGCGATGGTAAATCATAGACCAGCCACGGGGATCCCGTTTTACAGAAAAAATCCACGTGACGAAAAAACGAAGGGTAAAAAACTTCCATGACCCGATTGAGGTTCGGATAGGATTTTTTGGGTATGAAACTAACCAGTGACGGCTGAAAGCTGTCATAGCTGTAGAACTCACAGATACCTTCGTTTTGACTGGTTAAGGATCCCGTAACTCTAAACAAGCCAAGAGTTAAGGCCCTCCGAAGAATCAATATCCACAGGGTGCAACATCTACGGTGCAAGGTGCAACATCCGTCCAAAATGACGAAACAGTGCCGTACGACCTTTAGAAATGAGTGCATGGATTTGAAACATTGCAGTACCATGGTGCACCACTCTCCAGCGATGGTAAATCATAGACCAGCCACGGGGATCCCATTTTATAGAAAAAATCCACGTGACGAAAAAACGAAGGGTAAAAAACTTCCTTGACCCGATTGAGGTTCGGACAGGATTTTTTGGGTATGAAACTAACCAGTGACGGCTGAAAGCTGTCATAGCTGTAGAACTCACAGATAACTTCGTTTTGGCTCCCGTAACTTTAAACGAGCCCAGAGTTATGGCCCTACGAAGAATCGATATCCACATGGTGCAACATCTACGGTGCAAGGTGCAACATCAGTCTAAAATGACGAAACAGTGCCGTACGACCTTTAGAAATGAGTGCATGGATTTGAAACATTGCAGTACCATGGTGCACCACTCTCCAGCAATGGTAAATCATAGACCAGCCACGGGGATCCTGTTTTACAGAAAAAATCCACGTGACGAAAAAACGAAGGGTAAAAAACTTCCATGACCCGATTGAGGTTCGGATAAGATTTTTGGGTATGAAACTAACCAGTGACGGCTGAAAGCTGTCATAGCTTTAGAACTCACATACACCTTCGTTTTGACTGGTTATGGCTCCCGTAACTCTAAACGAGCCAAAAGTTATGGCCCTCCGAAGAATCGATATCCACATGGTGCAACATCTACGGTGCAAGGTGCAACATCCGTCCAAAATGATGAAACAGTGTCTTACGACCTTTAGAAATGAGTGCATGGATTTGAAACATTGCAGTACCATGGTGCACCACTCTCCAGCGATGGTAAATCATAGACCAGCCACGGGGATCCCGTTTTAAAGAAAAAATCCACGTGACGAAAAAACGAAGGGTAAAAAACTTCCTTGACCCGATTGAGGTTCGGATAGGATTTTTTGGGTATGATACTAACCAGTGACGGCTGAAAGCCATCATAGCTGTAGATCTCACAGATACCGTCGTTTTGACCGGTTATGGCTACCGTAACTCTAAACGAGCCAAGAGTTATGGCCCTCCGAAGAATCGATATCCACAGGGTGCAACATCTACGGTGCAAGGTGCAACTTCCGTCCAAAATGACGAAACAGTGCCGTACGACCTTTAGAAATGAGTGCATGGAATTGAAACATGGCAGTACCATGGTGCACCACTCTGCAGCGATGGTAAATCATAGACCAGCCACGGGGATCCCGTTTTACAGAAAAAATCCACGTGACGAAAAAACGAAGGGTAAAAAACTTCCTTGACCCGATTGAGGTTCGGATAGGATTTTTGGGTATGAAACTAACCAGTGACGGCTGAAAGCCGTCATAGCTGTAGAACTCACAGATACCTTCGTTTTGACTGGTTATGGCTCCCGTAACTCTAAACGAGCCAAGAGTTATGGCCCTCCGAAGAATCGATATCCACAGGGTGCAACATCTACGGTGCAAGGTGCAACATCCGTCCAAAATGACGAAACAGTGCCGTACGACCTTTAGAAATGAGTGCATGGATTTGAAACATTGCAGTACCATAGTGCACCACTCTCCAGCGATGGTAAATCATAGACCAGCCACGGGGATCCCGTTTTACAGAAAAAATCCACGTGACGAAAAAACGAAGGGTAAAAAACTTCCTTGACCCGATTGAGGTTCGGATAGGATTTTTTGGGTATGAAACTAACCAGTGACGGCTGAAAGCTGTCATAGCTGTAGAACTCACATATACCTTCGTTTGGACTGGTTATGGCTCCCGTAACTCTAAACGAGCCAAGAGTTATGGTCCTCCGAAGAATCGATATCCACAGGGTGCAACATCTACGGTGCAAGGTGCAACATCCGTCCAAAATGACGAAACAGTGCCGTACGACCGTTAGAAATGAGTGCATGGATTTGAAACATTGCAGTACCATGGTGCACCACTCTCCAGCGATGGTAAATCATAGACCAGCCACGGGGATCCCGTTTTACAGAAAAAATCCACGTGACGAAAAAACGAAGGGTAAAAAACTTCCATGACCCGATTGAGGTTCACATAGGATTTTTGGGTATGAAACTAACAAGTGATGGCTGAAAGCTGTCATAGCTGTAGAACTCACAGATACCTTCGTTTTGACTGGTTATGGCTCCCGTAACTCTAAACGAGCCAAGAGTTATGGCCCTCCGAAGAATCGATATCCACAGGGTGCAACATCTACGGTGCAAGGTGCAACATCCGTCCAAAATGACGAAACAGTGCCGTACAACCTTTAGAAATGAGTGCACGGATTTGAAACATTGCAATACCATGGTGCACCACTCTCCAGCAATGGTAAATCATAGACCAGCCACGGGGATCTCGTTTTACAGAAAAAATCCACGTGACGAAAAAACGAAGGGTAAAAAACTTCCATGACCCGATTGAGGTTCGGATAGAATTTTTGGTTATGAAACTAACCAGTGACGGCTGAAAGCTGTCATAGCTGTAGAACTCACAGATACCTTTGTTTTGACTGGTTATGGCTCTCGTAACATCTACAGTGCAAGGTGCAACATCCGTCCAATATGACGAAACAGTGTCGTACGACCTTTAGAAATGAGTGCATGGATTTGAAACATTGCAGTACCATGGTGCATCACTCTCCAGCGATGGAAATCATAGACCAGCCATGGGGATCCCGTTTTACAGAAAAAATCCACGTGACGAAAAAACGAAGGGTAAAAAACTTCCTTGACCCGATTGAGGTTCGGATAGGATTTTTTGGGCATGAAACTAACCAGTGACCGCTGAAAGCTGTTAAAGCTGTAGAACTCACAGATACCTTCGTTTTGACTGGTTATGGCTCCCGTAACTCTAAATGAGCCAAGAGTTATGGCCCTCCGAAGAATCGATATCCACAGGGTGCAACATCTACGGTGCAAGGTGCAACATCCGTCCAAAATGACGAAACAGTGCCGTACGACCTTTAGAAATGAGTGCATGGATTTGAAACATTGCAGTACCATGGTGCACCACTCTCCAGCGATGGTAAATCATAGACCAGCCACGGGGATTTCGTTTTACAGAAAAAATCTACGTGACGAAAAAACGAAGGGTAAAAAACTTCCATGACCCGATTGAGGTTCGGATAGGATTTTTGGGTATGAAACTAACCAGTGATGGCTGAAAGCTGTCATAGCTGTAGAACTCACAGATACCTTCGTTTTGACTAGTTATGGCTTCCGTAACTCTAAAAGAGCCAAGAGTTATGGCCCTCCGAAGAATCGATATCCACAGGGTGAAAAATCTACGGTGCAAGGTGCGACATCCGTCCAAAATGACGAAACAGTGCCGTACGACCTTTAGAAATGAGTGCATGGATTTGAAACATTGCAGTACCATGGTGCACCACTCTCCAGCGATGGTAAATCATAGACCAGCCACGGGGATCCCGTTTTACAGAAAAAATCCACGTGACGAAAAAACGAAGGGTAAAAAACTTCCATGACCCGATTGAGGTTCGGATAGGATTTTTGGGTATAAAACTAACCAGTGACGGCTGAAAGCTGTCATAGCTGTAGAACTCACAGATACCTTCGTTTTGACTGGTTATGGCTCCCGTAACTCTAAACGAGCCAAGAGTTATGGCCCTCCGAAGAATCGATATCCACGGGGTGCAACATCTACGGTGCAAGGTGCAACATCCGTCCAAAATGACGAAACAGTGCCGTACGACCTTTAGAAATGAGTGCATGGATTTGAAACATTGCAGTTCCATGGTGCACCACTCTTCAGCGATGGTAAATCATAGACCAGCCACGGGGATCCCGTTTTACAGAAAAAATCCACGTGACGAAAAAACGAAGGGTAAAAAACTTCCATGACCCGATTGAGTGAATCGTCAACTTCGAGTGATGACTTTCCCTAAGAACTTCATCTCTCAATCGATCTAAATCGAGAACAACTAGTCGTCCTTGCTTTCAAAACCAACCCTCTTGACCGACTTCAAATCCTTTATCCTTTTCTGGATTCAATCCAGATTCCAAATCGCGGATAATCTTGACAAGCTTATCGTCTCGCTTTTGGCTCTCGCCAATTCTCTACATAAGAGTGGGTCTTATCGATAAGTTTGCCAACATCTCAGGTTCCAATTCACATCTAGGCCTGAAGACAAACCCAGCCAAATACTCGAGACTCTTCCATTCCGAAAACATGTCTCCCAATCCTGCATGTCTTCGACTTAACGCATCTGCAACTGCGTTACATTTTCCCGGAGTATAGGCTATATCAAAATCATATGATGCTAAAAACTCTAGCCACCTTTGCTGCCGAAGATTCAAATCCTTTTGGGAGAACAGATACTTCAACGACTTATGATCCGTAAACAGCTCGAATCGAACTCCCAATTGATAATGTCTCCACATTTTCAGAACAAAAACAATCGCCGCTAACTCCAAATCATGAGTCGGGTAATTCCTTTCATGCGGCTTCAGTTGTCGACTTGCATACGCAACAACTTTATCCTTTTGCATTAGCACTGCTCCAAGTCCAGTACCACATGCATCGGTGTAAACCACCATCTCATCAATCCCACTCGAAATAGTCAAAACAGGAGCACTCGTCAGTCGCTCTTTCAGCATTACGAAAGCTTGCTCACACTTATCATCCCATCTGAACACTTGGTTCTTTTTCGTCAATCCTGTTAACGGTGCAGCTATCTTGGAAAAGCCTTTGATAAACCGACGATAATATCCTGCTAATCCAAGAAAACTTCTCACATCAGATGCATTCTTAGGTCTAACCCAATCCTGGATTGCCGCCACCTAAGCGGGATCAACCGCTATTCCGTTTCCAGAAATAACATGGCCTAAGAACCTCACTTCACTCTTCCAGAAGTGACACTTCGAAAACTTAGCCTTCAGCTGATGTTTCCGCAAGATTTCCAAAACAATACGCAAGTGCGTCTTGTGCTCCTCCTCAGTTCTGGAATAAATCAGAATATCATCCACGAACACAAGCACGAACTTATTCAACTGATCTCTGAACACTCTATTCATAAGATCCACAAAATATGCTGGTGCGTTAGTCAATCCAAACGGCATTACCCGCCACTCATAAAAGCCGGATGGTGTCCTAAAGCAGTCTTCGGCACACTATCCTTAGCCACTCTCAATTGGTGAAATCCCGTTGCCAAATCCATCTGAGAAAACACCTTAGCATCATGAAGCTGATCAAACAAGTCATCTATTCTTGGCAATGGATACTTGTTCTTCTTAGTCACCTTATTCAGCTCACGATAATCCACACACAACCTCAACGATCCATCCGCTTTGGTTGCGAACACAACTGGTGCAATCCATTCGGACTTACTACGCCGAATGAATCCTTTCCGAAAAAGGTCATCAACCTGCACCTTCAACTCTTGTTGTTCTCTAGGCGCCATCCGTCTAAGAGGCATCACAACAGGTCTGGCTCCCTCAACTAGATCGATACGAAACTCGATCTCCCTATGCGGCGGTAACCCTTTGACTTCGTCAAAGATGTCCTCAAATCCATTCACAACCGGCATCGATGACAGTCCATTCCGTGGAACAACCAGCGAATACATGAAGCCCATGAAGACGCCTTCTTCATGCTTACATCGTATCACAACCTTTCGCCCTTCCACATTCCCAACTGTCACCTCCAGTTTCTCACAATCAACCTTTGCCGCATACTTCCTAAGCCAGTCCATTCCCAATATAACTCCGAACCCCGCAAAGTTCAGAACAAAGCAATCACAAACAAAAGAGCAATCATGACTCGATACAACTAGACCAGGGCATACCATACACAAACATGACGAACCCCCTACTGGATTAGGCACAACCAATGGTCTGTCAACAATTTCCGGTTCCAAACCCAACCGGCCTACTAGATCATCACAAACAAACGAATGTGATGCCCCAGTATCAAACAACACTCTAACTGGAACACCACATATGGAAAGAGTACCTTGAACCACCACACTCTTCCCTTTCTCTTCCGCAGTAGGAGCTTTCGAAGATGATGGAACAGCCCCTAAAGCATAAGCTTGCACGATCTGCTTATCTTTCCTCGCTTCTGGACAGTCCTTCTTGATATGTCCCAGCTTATCACAGTTGTAACACTTTCCTGGCACCTTGGGATTCCTATAATCTTTGGAGAGATGGCCCTTCTGCTGACAGTTGTAGCAAGTCACTTCGCCCTTCGGCTTCTTCTGGCCATCCTTAACCTTCTGTTGTTGCTGCTTCCTCTTCTTGTTTCCACCCTGCTGTGGCCTAGACCCTTCCTTGGTTACAGCAACATAAGATCCTTCCTTAGGAAACAAACTCTCATGCCTGAGAGCTTTCTCCACAAGCTTCTCAAACGGATCGTCCAAATGATCCACCAACTGTCTCCCAAGATAATAGTCCAAGCCTGTCACAAACTTCTCGTTCTTCTGGTAGGGAGATTCAATATACGACCGAGCATACTGGGACAAAGCTTCAAACTCAGAAACATACTCAAGAACTGGTCTCCCACCTTGCTTGAGCTCCACAAACTTCTTAAACAGAACAGATTTCTGAGCCGTAGAGATGAACTTAGCTTCAAATCTAACTTGGAATTGCTCCCAAGTAATCTCTTCCTCTGGAGTATCAATAGTGATAGAACCCTATCAATCGGCAGCTCTTCCCTGAAGCTGTCTCTATGCAAGCTTCCTCTTAGTTGCATCCTCGATTCCCAAGTCACCAAAAATCCTTCTACAAGCATCAATCCATCTCTGAACTTCTATGGTTGATTTTGTTCCCAAGAAAACCTTTCCTCCAAGAGCAGTATAGTCCTTACACAACTTAGCAAAATTCACTGGTCTTGGAGCTTGAACTTGAACTCCAACATCTACTGACGGTTCTGAAGTTGGTATCCTTCTCATGATCGAAGTCATCATAGCTTCGAACATTGCAGCATAGTCAGTAGCTCCCCTAGCAGCACGGCTTTCCCTAGCAGCTTGTCTCTCACTTCGAATCATCCTTAATATCTACAAAAAGGAATGATTTAGAACACCTTGAGAAACAACTACATAAGGAGTTCAAATTCTTCAAAACTACTATATTATATATATAGTAATCATCCATCAAAATGCAATTACGTCTCGCATATGTAGTTACGTCAGCGAGCGTTGGCTAAAATCGATTAACCAAAGCTCTGATACCAAATGTGACGACCGCCCATGACTCCCGCACTAAAACAAGAGAATGGTGCTCTGAAAGGCGTGCCAGGCAGCCATGGACGATAGTCAGGGTAAGATAAAACAGAAACGCTATCGTACAACTCACAGCGCATGGACAAAAAATACAATAGAGAAATATATGTATATAGTGAAGCTCACAACAGAATATCATCATGTAGACTTCATAAAGGTTTAATACAAGCATCTGAACAATCAATACATCAAGCCTCACTACATAACACTCAAAACATATACAAGCAGCGGAACATCCAGTACATATAGTAAGAAAACTAATATGCTAGCCTCCAGCTCGTCTTCGTCATCAACTGCATTGGTAGCCAAGAACAGCACCTGTCACCTGCTACCTAGTCTGCCCATCCCAACATGGATGAACAGCCCAAGGTAATAAGAGTTGAACATAAAACCTTGAGTCAGACAACAATATTAGTGAGCAGAAAATTAACTATCAAACATACCAAAAGAGCATAAAGGATAAAAGGAATAGGAACTCAACCATCCCACTCCACCTCATTCTACAGTGATAGTCCCCAGATCCACTAAGCATAAACAAGCATAGCAAAGCAGACAATTTAAGTAAAGTAATTATCACTCGAGTCAAGGTCGATGTTTTCCAAATACAAACCCCCAAGGCCTAAACCAAGATCAGATAAGCACCCAGAAAACACCGCTCTTGAGACCGAATGATGATACAACCAAACATCCATGACTCTAGCTATCACTGTTATCATTGCCTCGATATCACCGTTAGTTGAATGACCGTCTGTCAAGGGCTAATGGTAACCCCGGTTCTAGATAAACTCTGCACGTCATCGTGACCCGTGCCTAGGACTTACCTACTCTGCCCAGAGTACTCGACCACCTGCCTGTAGTCTTTTGGGTGTCCCGACCACCTTCCTGTAGTCGTTTGGGCGCCCAACGTACTCTTGCTTTGAGTTTACTAGAACCTTCAACAACGATGAGATCCAAGCCTCCTAGTCATCCTCGTCGACGACTATTCTCATACTAGCCTAAGCTACCTCTCGAGCAATCCATTATCAACCAACTCGAACCATCCCTCGAGTTATCAACGTGCTTGGAATGATCCCTGCCTGGATTACGCCAAGACTACATCACATCATACTTCGCTTCATCGCATCATAGCAAAGTCCCATCTCAACATCATGGTTTGCCTCATCGCATCATGGCAAAGTCCATCATCATCAAATCTATTCATATGAGCTTCCACATCCGCTTCATATGCCACAAGCAGCTCCCACCATTCAAAAGCCTTTCCACTTAGCTTTTGAATCATCTTCGATCAACTTGTCCAAATCAACTACTATCTATTTTGAAACAATCAAATCAATCATAAATCAATCATTAATCCAAGCAATCCAACATTCAACAAGATCTAATAAGCAATTACAACAATGATGACAATTTGGTAATTAAAGTGTCCAAATCTAACATGTATGAATCATAGGCAAATGTCTCTATAACTTGATGAATGAACTTATACAAGTAATCATGTAGCAAAATAGGTGTCACAACTTCATAGATGATAGATCTACATGCAGACTTTAGGAAAATGCAAGAAATCACTATCTTTAACGCATAAACAAGCCACCAATCCAATATACTCCCTTGGGTCCGTGTGAGAGATAACTACCACTCACCGAATCACCTAAACACCTCAAAATCAACTAACTTCAGATCTGGACAGCGAAGAACAAAGCTTGATCCGGCAAAATCTCGCTTCAATCGATGAAATCTCACTTCAATGGATGAAGATCTTCAACTTTGGCTCCTAGATCTTTGATTTGATCTTCAATCTTGGATGGATAGAATCACTAGATTAGAGTGGAGAAAAGAAGTGAAGAAGCGTTGTAGTCGAGTTCTCAAAATGGAAGCAATTCGTCGCTTCAAAATCCGGTGCCAAAAAGTGAGCCAAACCCTTCTATTTATAGGCTGAAATTCCCCTGAGTCGGCCGCCCCCATGAGTCGCCCACGAC
Organism: Allium cepa; assembly: GCA_030765085.1. Classification (NCBI taxonomy): domain Eukaryota; kingdom Viridiplantae; phylum Streptophyta; class Magnoliopsida; order Asparagales; family Amaryllidaceae; genus Allium; species Allium cepa. Next base: position 24,370,768 of record CM060943.1, on the reverse strand, counting down.
CTATCACATGAGTCGTCCACGAATCATCAGACCCTACGGCTTACGACTCATGCTTCATGCGACTCAACGGCTCACAGCACACGACTCAACACACACCACTTACGACCTAAGACACTGCCACATCTCCTACTAAGTCCTGAGTCGTATGGACGACACAACGACTCAACGCCTGACGACCTAACGACTCAAGCCCCTAACGACCCAAGCCTTCGAACGACTTATCACCTGTACGACCTAAAGACTTACACGACTTAGCTATACGCAGCCTAATGACATAGGCCACCCTGCGACCTAACACTTAGCCTAAGTTCCAATGAACTTACGACTCAGACACGCCGACCTAACAACTTAAGTCGTAAACCTTACAACTTAGGTTCAAAATGACTCAAGCAATACTAATGACTTGATGGCAACTATTTTACGATATGTCGACACGTAAAATACGGGTCGTTACACCAGTGACAGCTGAAAGCTGTCATAGCTATAGAACTCACAGATACCTTCGTTTTGACTGGTTATGGCTCCCGTAACTCTAAACGAGCCAAGAGTTATGGCCCTTCGAAGAATAGATATCCACAGGGTGCAACATCTACGGTGCAAGGTGCAACATCCGTCCAAAATGACGAAACAGTGCCGTACGACCATTAGAAATGAGTGCATGGATTTGAAACATTGCAGTACCATGGTACACCACTCTCCAGCGATGGTAAATCATAGACCAACCACGGGGATCCCGTTTTACAGAAAAAATCCACGTGACGAAAAAACGAAGGGTAAAAAACTTCCTTGACCCGATTGAGGTTCGGATAGGATTTTTTGGGTATGAAACTAACCAGTGACGGCTGAAAGCTATCATAGCTGTAGAACTCACAGATACCTTCGTTTTGACTGGTTATGGCTCCCGTAACTCTAAAAGAGCCAAGAGTTATGGCCCTCCGAAGAATCGATATCCACAGGGTGCAACATCTACGGTGCAAGGTGCAACATTCGTCCAAAATGACGAAACAGTGTCGTACGACCTTTAGAAATGAGTGCATGGATTTGAAACATTGCAGTACCATGGTGCACCACTCTCAAGTGATGGTAAATGATAGACCAGCCACGGGGATCCCGTTTTACAAAAAAAAATCCACGTGACGTAAAAACGAAGGGTAAAAAACTTCCTTGACCCGATTGAGGTTCGGATAGGATTTTTTGGGTATGAAACTAACCAGGGACGGCTGAAAGCTATCATAGCAGTTGAACTCACAGATACCTTCGTTTTGACTGGTTATGGCTCCCGTAACTCTAAACGAGCCAAGAGTTATGGCCCTCCGAAGAATCGATATCCACAGGGTGCAACATCTACGGTGCAAGGTGCAACATCCGTCCAAAATGACGAAACAGTGCCGTACGACCTTTAGAAATGGGTGCATGGATTTGAAACGGTGCAGTACTATGGTGCACCACTCTCCAGCGATGGTAAATCATTGACCAGCTACGAGGATCCCGTTTTACAGAAAAAATCCACGTGACGAAAAAACGAAGGTTAAAAAACTTCCATGACCCGATTGAGATTCGGAAAGGATTTTTTGGGTATGAAACTAACCAGTGACGGCTGAAAGCAGTCATAGCTGTAGAACTCACAGATACCTTCATTTTGACTTTTTATGGCTCCCGTAACTCTTAACGAACCAAGAGTTATGGCCCTCCGAACAATCGATATCCATAAGGTGCAACATCTACGGTGCAAGTTGCAACATCCGTCCAAAATGACGAAACAGTGCCGTACGACCTTTTGAAATGGTTGCACGGATTTGAAACGGTGTAGTACCATGGTGCACCACTCTCCAGCGATGGTAAATCATAGACCAGCCACGGAATCCCGTTTTACAGAAAAAATCCACGTGACGAAAAAACGAAGGGTAAAAATCTTCCTTGACCCGATTGAGGTTCGGATAGGATTTTTTGGGTATGAAACTAACCAGTGACGGCTGAAAGCTTTCATAGCTGTAGAACTCACAGATACCTTCGTTTTGACTAGTTATGGCTCCCGTAACTCTAAACGAGCCAAGAGTTATGGCCCTCCGAAGAATCGATATCCACAGGGTGCAACATCTACAATGCAAGGTGCAACATCCGTCCAAAATGACGAAACAGTGCCGTACGACCTTTAAAAATGAGTGCATGGATTTGAAACATTGCAGTACCATGGTGCACCACTCTCCAGCGATGGTAAATCATAGACCAGCCACGGGGATCCCGTTTTACAGAAAAATTCCACGTGACGAAAAAACGAAGGGTAAAAAACTTCCTCGACCCGATTGAGGTTCGCATAGGATTTTTTGGGTATGAAACTAACCAGTGACGGAAGAAAGTTGTCATAGCTGTAGAAATCACAGATTCCTTCGTTTCGACTGTTTAAGACTCCCGTAACTCTAGACGAGCCAAGAGTTATGGCCCTCGGAAGAATCGATTTCCACAGGGTGCAACATCTGCGGTGCAAGGTGCAACATCCGTCCAAAATGACGAAACAGTGTCGTACGACCTTTAGAAATGAGTGCATGGATTTGAAACAATGCAGTACCATGGTACACCACTCTCCAGCGATGATAAATCATTGACCAGCCATGGGGATCCCGTTTTTACAGGAAAAATCCACGTGACGAAAAAACGAAGGGTAAAAAACTTCCATTACCCGATTGAGGTTCGGATAGGATTTTTTGGGTATGAAACTAACCAGTGACGGTTGAAAGCTATCATAGCTGTAGAACACATAGATACCTTCGTTTGACTGGCAATGGCTCCCGTAACTCTAAACGAGCCAAGAGTTATGGCCCTCCGAATAATCGATATCCACAGAGTGCAACATCTACGGTGCAAGGTGCAACATCCGTCCAAAATGACGAAACAGTGCCATACGACCTTTAGAAATGAGTGCATGGATTTGAAACATTGCAGTACCATGGTGCACCACTCTCCAGCGATGGTAAATCATAGACCAGCCACGGGGATCCCGTTTTACAGAAAAAATCCACGTGACGAAAAAACGAAGGGTAAAAAACTTCCATGACCCGATTGAGGTTCGGATAGGATTTTTTGGGTATGAAACTAACCAGTGACGGCTGAAAGCTGTCATAGCTGTAGAACTCACAGATACCTTCGTTTTGACTGGTTATGGCTCCCGTAACTCTAAATGAGCCAAGATTATGGCCCTCGGAAGAATCGATTTCCACAGGGTGCAACATCCGTCCAAAATGACGAAATAGTGTCGTACGACCTTTAGAAATGGGTGCATGGATTTGAAACGATGGAGTACCATATTGCGCCACTCTCCAGCGATGGTAAATCATAGACCAGCTACAGGGATCCCGTTTTACAGAAAAAATCCACGTGACGAAAAAACGAAGGGTAAAAAACTTCCTTGACCCGATTGAGGTTCGGATAGGAATTTTTGGGTATGAAACTAACCAGTGACGGCTGAAAGCTGCCATAGCTGCAGAACTCAAAGATACCTTCATTTTGACTGGTTATGGCTCCCGTAACTCTAACGAGCCAAGAGTTATGGCCCTCCGAAGAATCGATATCCACAGGGTGCAACATCTACGGTGCAAGGTGCAACATCCTGTCTAAAATGACGAAACAGTGCCGTACGACCTTTAGAAATGAGTGCATGGATTTGTAACATTGCAGTACCATGGTGCACCACTCTCCAGCGATGGTAAATCATAGACCAGCCACGAGGATCCCGTTTTACAGAAAAAATCCACGTGACGAAAAAACGAAGGGTAAAAAACTTCCTTGACCCGATTGAGGTTCGTATATGATTTTTTGGGTATGAAACTAACCAGTGATGGCTGAAAGCTGTCATAGCTGTAGAACTCACAGATACCTTCGTTTTGACTAGTTATGGCTCCCGTAACTCTAACGAGCCAAGAGTTATGGCCCTTCGAAGAATCGATATCAACAGGGTGCAACATCTACGGTGCAAGGTGCAACATCCTATCTAAAATGACGAAACAGTGCCATACGACCTTTAGAAATGAGTGCATGGATTTGAAATGGTGCAGTACCAGTGTTCACCACTCTCCAGCGATGGTAAATCATTGACCAGCCACGGGGATCCCGTTTTTAAAGAAAAAATCCACGTGACGAAAAAACGAAGGGTAAAAAACTTCCATGACCCGATTGAGGTTCAGATAGGATTTTTTGGGTATGAAACTAAGCAGTGACGGCAGAAAACCGTCATAGCTATAGAAATCACAGATACCTTCGTTTTGACTGGTTATGGCTCCCGTAACTCTAAACGAGCCAAGAGTTATGGCCCTCGGAAGAATCGATTTCCACATGGTGCAATATCTGCGGTGCATGGTGCAACATCCATCCAAAATGACGAAACAATGTTGTACGACCTTTAGAAATGGGTGCATGGATTTGAAACCATGCAGTACCGTGGTGCACCACTCTCCAGTGATGGTAAATCATAGACCAGTGACGGCTGAAAGCTGTCATAGCTGTAGAACTCACAGATACCTTCGTTTTGACTAGTTATGGCTCCCGTAACTCTAAACGAGCCAAGATTTATGGCCCTCCGAAGAATCGATATCCACAGGGTGCAACATCTACGGTGCAAGGTGCAACATCCGTCCAAAATGATGAAACAGTGCCGTACGACCTTTAGAAATGAGTGCATGGATTTGAAACATTGCAGTACCATGGTGCACCACTCTCCAGCGATGGTAAATCATAGACCAGCCACGGGGATCCCGTTTTACAGAAAAAATCCACGTGACGAAAAAACGAAGGGTAAAAAACTTCCTTGACCCGATTGAGGTTCGGATAGGAATTTTTGGGTATGAAACTAACCAGTGACGGCTGAAAGCTGCCATAGCTGTAGAACTCAAAGATACCTTCGTTTTGACTGGTTATGGCTCCCGTAACTCTGACGAGCCAAGAGTTATGGCCCTCCGAAGAATCGATATCCACAGGGTGCAACATCTACGGTGCAAGGTGCAACATCCTGTCTAAAATGACGAAACAGTGTCGTACGACCTTTAGAAATGAGTGCATGGATTTGAAACATTGCAGTACCATGGTCCACCACTCTCCAGCGATGGTAAATCATAGACCAGCCACGAGGATCCCGTTTAACAGAAAAAAATCCACGTGACGAAAAAACGAAGGGTAAGAAACTTCCTTGACCCGATTGAGGTTCGGATAGGATTTTTTGGGTATGAAACTAACCAGTGACGGCTGAAAGCTTTCATAGCTGTAGAACTCACAGATACCTTCGTTTTGACTAGTTATGGCTCCCGTAACTCTAAACGAGCCAAGAGTAATGGCCCTCCTAATAATCGATATCCACAGGGTGCAACATCTGCGGTGCAAGGTGCAACATCCTTTCTAAAATGACGAAACAGTGCCGTACGATCTTTAGAAATTGGTGCATGGATTTGAAACGGTGCACTACCATGGTGCACCACTCTCCGGCGATGGTAAATCATTGACCAGCCACGGGGATCCCGTTTTTACAGAAAAAATCCACGTGACGAAAAAACGAAGGGTAAAAAACTTCCATGACCCGATTGAGGTTCAGATAGGATTTTTTGGGTATGAAACTAAGCGGTGACGGCCGAAATCCGTCATAGCTGTAGAAATCACAGATACCTTCGTTTTGACTGGTTATGGCTCCCGTAACTCTAAACGAGCCAAGAGTTATGGCCCTCGGAAGAATCGATTTCCACATTGTGCAACATCTGCGGTGCAAGGTGCAACATCCATCCAAAATGACGAAACAGTGTCGTACGACCTTTAGAAATGGGTGCATGGATTTGAAACGATGCAGTACCGTGGTGCACTACTCTCCAGCGGTGGTAAATCATAGCCCAGCGACGGGGATCCCGTTTTAAAGAAAAAATCCACGTGATGAAAAAACGAAGGGTAAAAAACTTCCTTGACCCGATTGAGGTTCGGATAGGAATTTTTGGGTATGAAACTAACCAGTGACGGTTGAAATCTACAATAGCTGTAGAACTCACAGATACCTTCGTTTTGACTGGTTATGGCTCCCGTAACTCTAAACGAGCCAAGAGTTATGGCCCTCCGAAGAATCGATATCCACAGGGTGCAACATCTACGGTGCAAGGTGCAACATCCGTCCAAAATGACGAAACAGTGCCGTATGACCTTTAGAAATGAGTGCATGGATTTGAAACATTGCAGTACCATGGTGCACCACTCTCCAGCGATGGTAAATCATAGACCGGCCACGGGGATCCCGTTTTACAGAAAAAATCCAAGTGACGAAAAAACGAATGGTAAAAAACTTCCTTGACCCGATTGAGGTTCGGATAGGATTTTTTGGGTATGAAACTAACCAGTGACGGAAGAAAGCTGTCATAGCTGTAGAACTCACAGATACCTTCGTTTTGACTGGTTATGGCTCCCGTAACTCTGAACGAGCCAAGAGTTATTGCCCTCTGAATAATCGATATCCATAGGGTGCAACATCTACTGTGCAAGGTGCAACATCCGTCCAAAATGACGAAACCGTGCCGTACGACCTTTAGAAATGGGTGCATGGATTTGAAACGGTGCAGTACCAAGGTGCACCACTCTCCAGCGATGGTAAATCATTGACCAGCCACGGGGATCCCATTTTTACAGAAAAAATCCACGTGACGAAAAAACGTAGGGTAAAAAACTTCCATGACCCGATTGAGGTTCGAATAGGATTTTTTGGGTATGAAACTAACCAGTGACGGATGAAAGCTTTCATAGCTGTAGAACTCACAGATACCTTCGTTTTGACTAGTTATGGCTCCCGTAACTCTAAACGAGCCAAGAGTTTTGGCCCTCCGAAGAATCGATATCCACAGGGTGCAACATCTACGGTGCAAGGTGCAACATCCGTCCAAAATGACGAAACAGTGCCGTACGACCTTTAAAAATGAGTGCATGGATTTGAAACATTGCAGTACCATGGTACACCACTCTCCAGCAATGGTAAATCATAGACTAGCCACGGGAATCCCGTTTTACAGAAAAATTCCACGTGACGAAAAAACGAAGGGTAAAAAACTTCCTCGACCCCATTGAGGTTCGCATAGGATTTTTTGGGTATGAAACTAACCAGTGACGGAAGAAAGCCGTCATAGCTGTAGAAATCACAGATTCCTTCGTTTTGACTGGTTATGACTCCCGTAACTCTAAACGAGCCAAGAGTTATGGGCCTCGGAAGAATCGATTTCCACAGGGTGCAACATCTGCGGTGCAAGGTGCAGCATCCGTCCAAAATGACGAAACAGTGTCGTACAACCTTTAGAAATGAGTGCATGGATTTGAAACAATGCAGTACCATGGTACACCGCTCTCCAGCGATGATAAATCATTGACCAGCCATGGGGATCCCGTTTTTACAGAAAAAAATCCACGTGACGAAAAAACGAAGGGTAAAAAACTTCCATGACCCGATTGAGGTTCGGATAGGATTTTTTGGGTATGAAACTAACCAGTGACGGCTGAAAGCTATCATAGCTGTAGAACACACAGATACCTTTGTTTGACTGGTAATGGCTCCCGTAACTCTAAACGAGCCAAGAGTTATGGCCCTCCGAATAATCGATATCCACAGGGTGCAACATCTACGGTACAAGGTGCAACATCCGTCCAAAATGACGAAACAGTGTCGTACGACCTTTAGAAATGAGTGCATGGATTTGAAACATTGCAGTACCATGGTGCACCACTCTCCAGCGATGGTAAATCACAGACCAGCCACGGGGATCCCGTTTTACAGAAAAAATCCACGTGACGAAAAAACGAAGGGTAAAAAACTTCCATGACCCGATTGAGGTTCGGATAGGATTTTTTGGGTATGAAACTAACCAGTGATGGCTGAAAGCTATCATAGCTGTATAACTCACAGATACCTTCGTTTTGACTGGTTATGGCTCCCGTAACTCTAAACGAGCCAAGATTATGGCCCTCGGAAGAATCGATTTCCACAGGGTGCAACATCTGCGGTGCAAGGTGCAACATCCGTCCAAAACGACGAAACAGTGTCGTACGACCTTTAGAAATGGGTGCATGGATTTGAAACGATGGTGTACCATGGTGCACCACTCTCCAGCGATGGTAAATCATAGACCAGCCACGGGGATCCCGTTTTAAAGAAAAAATCCACGTGACGAAAAAACGAAGGGTAAAAAACTTCCTTGACCCGATTGAGGTTCGGACAGGAATTTTTGGGTATGAAACTAACCAGTGACGGCTGAAAGCTGCCATAGCTGTAGAACTCAAAGATACCTTCGTTTTGACTGGTTATGGCTCCCGTAACTCTAACGAGCCAAGAGTCATGGCCCTCCGAAGAATCGATATCCACAGGGTGCAACATCTATGGTGCAAGGTGCAACATCCTGTCTAAAATAAAGAAACAGTGCCGTACGACCTTTAGAAATGAGTGCATGGATTTGAAACATTGCAGTACCATGGTGCACCACTCTCCAGCGATGGTAAATCATAGACCAGCCACGAAGATCCCGTTTTACAGAAAAAATCCACGTGACGAAAAAACGAAGGGTAAAAAACTTCCTTGACCCGATTGAGGTTCGGATAGGATTTTTTGGGTATGAAACTAACCAGTGACGGCTGAAAGCTGTCATAGCTGTAGAACTCACAAATACCTTCGTTTTGACTGGTTATGGCTCCCGTAACTCTAACGAGCCAAGAGTTATGGCCTTCCGAAGAATTGATATCCACAGGGTGCAACATCTACGGTGCAAGGTGCAACATCCTGTCTAAAATGACGAAACAGTACCATACGACCTTTAGAAATGAGTGCATGGATTTGAAACGGTGCAGTACCAGTGTTCACCACTCTCCAGCGATGGTAAATCATTGACCAGCCACGGGGATCCCGTTTTTACTGAAAAAATCCACGTGACGAAAAAACGAAGGATAAAAAACTTCCATGACCCGATTGAGGTTCGGATAGGATTTTTTAGGTATGAAACTAAGCAGTGACGGTTGAAAGCCGTCATAGCTGTAGAAATCACAGATACCTTCGTTTTGACTGGTTATGGCTCTCGTAACTCTAAACGAGCCAAGAGTTATGGCCCTCGGAAGAATCGATTTCCACATGGTGCAACATCTGCGGTGCAAGGTGCAACATCCATCCAAAATGACGAAACAGTGTCGTACGACCTTTAGAAATGGGTGCATGGATTTGAAACGATGCAGTACCGTGGTGCACCACTCTCCAGCGATGGTAAATCATAGACCAGCCATGGGGATCCCGTTTTACAGAAAAAATCCACGCGACGAAAAAACGAAGGGTAAAAAACTTCCTTGACCCGATTGAGGTTCAGATAGGAATTTTTGGGTATGAAACTAACCAGTGACGGCTCAAAGCTGCCATAGCTGTAGAACTCAAAGATACCTTCATTTTGACTTGTTATGGCTCCCGTAACTCTAACGAGCCAAGAGTTATGGCCCTCCGAAGAATCGATATCCACAGGGTGCAACATCTACGGTGCAAGGTGCAACATCCTGTCTAAAATGACGAAACAGTGCCGTACGACCTTTAGAAATGAGTGCATGGATTTGAAACATTGCAGTACCATGGTGCACCACTCTCCAGCGATGGTGAATCATAGACCAGCCACGAGGATCCCGTTCTACAGAAAAAATCCACGTGACGAAAAAACGAAGGGTAAAAAACTTCCTTGACCCGTTGAGGTTCGGATAGGATTTTTTGGGTATGAAACTAACCAGTGACGGGTGAAAGCTTTCATAGCTGTAGAACTCACAGATACCTTCATTTTGACTAGTTATGGCTCCCGTAACTCTAAACGAGCCAAGAGTTATGGCCCTCCGAAGAATCGATATCCACAGGGTGCAACATCTACGGTGCAAGGTGCAACATCCTGTCTAAAATGACGAAACAGTGCCATACGATCTTTAGAAATTGGTGCATGGATTTGAAACGGTGCAGTACCATGGTGCACCACTCTCCAGCGATGGTAAATCATTGACCAGCCACGGGGATCCCGTTTTTACAGAAAAAATCCACGTGACGAAAAAACGAAGGGTAAAAAACTTCCATGACCCGATTGAGGTTCGGATAGGATTTTTTAGGTATGAAACTAAGCAGTGACGGCTGAAAGCCGTCATAGCTGTAGAAATCACAGATACCTTCGTTTTGACTGGTTATGTCTCACGTAACTCTAAACGAGCCAAGAGTTATGGCCCTCGGAAGAATCGATTTCCACATGGTGCAACATCTGCGGTGCACGGTGCAACATCCATCCAAAATGACGAAACAGTGTCGTACGACCTTTAGAAATGGGTGCATGGATTTGAAACGATGCAGTACCGTGGTGCACCACTCTCCAGCGATGGTAAATCATAGACCAGCCACGGGGATCCCGTTTTACAGAAAAAAACCAAGTGACGAAAAAACGAAGGGTAAAAAACTTCAATGACCCGATTGAGGTTCGGATAGGATTTTTTGGGTATGAAACTAACCAGTGATGGCTGAAAGCTATCATAGCTGTATAACTCACAGATACCTTCATTTTGACTGGTTATGGCTCCCGTAACTCTAAACGAGCCAAGATTATGGCCCTTGGAAGAATCGATTTCCACAGGGTGCAACATCTGCGGTGCAAGGTGCAACATCCGTCCAAAATGACGAAACAGTGTCGTACGACCTTTAGAAATGGGTGCATGGATTTGAAACGATGGAGTACCATGGTGCACCACTCTCCAGCGATGGTAAATCATAGACCAGCCACGGGGATCCCGTTTTACAGAAAAAATCCACGTGACGAAAAAACGAAGGGTAAAAAACTTCCTTGACCCGATTGAGGTTCGGATAGGAATTTTTGGGTATGAAACTAACCAGTGACGGCTGAAAGCTGCCATAGCTGTAGAACTCAAAGATACCTTCGTTTTGACTGGTTATGGCTCCCGTAACTCTAACGAGCCAAGAGTTATGGCCCTCCGAAGAATCGATATCCACAGGGTGCAACATCTATGGTGCAAGGTGCAACATCCTGTCTAAAATGACGAAACAATGCCGTACGACCTTTAGAAATGAGTGCATGGATTTGAAACATTGCAGTACCATGGTGCACCACTCTCCAGCGATGGTAAATCATAGACCAGCCACGAGGATCCCGTTTTACAGAAAAAATCCACGTGACGAAAAAACGAAGGGTAAAAAACTTCCATGACCCGATTGAGGTTCGGATAGGATTTTTTGGGTATGAAACTAACCAGTGACGGCTGAAAGCTGTCATAGCTGTAGAACTCACAGATACCTTCGTTTTGACTAGTTATGGCTCACGTAACTCTAACGAGCCAAGAGTTATGGCCCTCCGAAGAATTGATATCCACAGGGTGCAACATCTACGGTGCAAGGTGCAACATCCTGTCTAAAATGATGAAACAGTACCATACGACCTTTACAAATGAGTGCATGGATTTGAAACGGTGCAGTACCAGTGTTCACCACTCTCCAGCGATGGTAAATCATTGACCAGCCACGGGGATCCCGTTTTTACAGAAAAAATCCACGTGACGAAAAAACGAAGGGTAAAAAACTTCCATGACCCGATTGAGGTTCGGATAGGATTTTTTGGGTATGAAACTAAGTAGTGACGGCTGGAAGCCATCATAGCTGTAGAAATCACAGATACCTTCGTTTTGACTGGTTATGGCTCCCGTAACTCTAAACGAGCCAAGAGTTATGACCCTCGGAAGAATCGATTTCCACATGGTGCAACATCTGCGGTGCAAGGTGCAACATCCATCCAAAATGACGAAACAGTGTCGTACGACCTTTAGAAATGGGTGCATGGATTTGAAACGATGCAGTACCGTGGTGCACCACTCTCCAGCGATGGTAAATCATAGACCAGCCACGGGGATCCTGTTTTACAGAAAAAATCCACGTGACGAAAAAACGAAGGGTAAAAAACTTCCTTGACCCGATTGAGGTTCAGATAGGAATTTTTGGGTATGAAACTAACCAGTGACGGCTCAAAGCTGCCATAGCTGTAGAACTCAAAGATACCTTCATTTTGACTTGTTATGGCTCCCATAACTCTAACGAGCCAAGAGTTATGGCCCTCCGAAGAATCGATATCCACAGGGTGCAACATCTACGGTGCAAGGTGCAACATCCTGTCTAAAATGACGAAACAGTGTCGTACGACTTTTAGAAATGAGTGCGTGGATTTGAAACATTGCAGTACCATGGTGCACCACTCTCCAGCGATGGTGAATCATAGACCAGCCACGACGATCCCGTTCTACAGAAAAAATCCACGTGACGAAAAAACGAAGGGGAAAAAACTTCCTTGACCCGTTGAGGTTCGGATAGGATTTTTTGGGTATGAAACTAACCAGTGACGGCTGAAAGCTTTCATAGCTGTAGAACTCACAGATACCTTCGTTTTGACTAGTTATGGCTCCCGTAACTCTAAACGAGCCAAGAGTTATGGCCCTCCGAAGAATCGATATCCACAGGGTGCAACATCTACGGTGCAAGGTGCAACATCCTGTCTAAAATGACGAAACAGTGCCGTACGATCTTTAGAAATTGGTGCATGGATAAGAAACGGTGCAGTACCATGGTGCACCACTCTCCAACGATGGTAAATCATTGACCAGCCACGGGGATCCCGTTTTTACAGAAAAAATCCACGTGACGAAAAAACGAAGGGTAAAAAATTTCCATGACCCGATTGAGGTTCGGATAGGATTTTTTAGGTATGAAACTAAGCAGTGACGGCTGAAAGCCGTCATAGCTGTAGAAATCACAGATACCTTCGTTTTGACTGGTTATGTCTCCCGTAACTCTAAACGAGCCAAGAGTTATGGCCCTCGGAAGAATCGATTTCCACATGGTGCAACATCTGCGGTGCAAGGTGCAACATCCATCCAAAATGACGAAACAGTGTCGTACGACCTTTAGAAATGGGTGCATGGATTTGAAAAGATGCAGTACCGTGTTGCACCACTCTCCAGCGATGGTAAATCATAGACCAGCCACGGGGATCCCGTTTTACAGAAAAAATCCACGTGACGAAAAAACGAAGGGTAAAAAACTTCCTTGACCCGATTGAGGTTCGGATAGGAATTTTTGGGTATGAAACTAACCAATGACGGCTGAAAGCTGCCATCGCTGTAGAACTCAAAGATACCTTCGTTTTGACTGGTTATGGCTCCCGTAACTCTAAACGAGCCAAGAGTTATGGCCCTCCGAAGAATCGATATCCACAGGGTGCAACATCTACGGTGCAAGGTGCAACATCCGTCCAAAATGACGAAAAAGTGCCGTACGACCTTTAGAAATGAGTGCATGGATTTGAAACATTGCAGTACCATGGTGCACCATTCTCCAACGATGGTAAATTATAGACCAGCCACTGGGATCCCGTTTTACAGAAAAAATCCAAGTGACGAAAAAACGAATGGTAAAAAACTTCCTTGACCCGATTGAGGTTCGGATAGGATTTTTTGGGTATGAAACTAACCAGTGACGGAAGAAAGCTGTCATAGCTGTAGAACTCACAGATACCTTCGTTTTGACTGGTTATGGCTCCCGTAACTCTAAACGAGCCAAGAGTTATGCCCTCCGAATAATCGATATCCATAGGGTGCAACATCTACTGTGCAAGGTGCAACATCCGTCAAATATGACGAAACCGTGCCGTACGACCTTTAGAAATGGGTGCACGGATTTGAAACGATGTAGTACCAAGGTGCACCACTCTCCAGCGATGGTAAATCATTGACCAGCCACTGGGATCCCATTTTTACAGAAAAAATCCACGTGACGAAAAAACGAAGGGTAAAAAACTTCCATGACCCGATTGAGGTTCGGATAGGATTTTTTGGGTATGAAACTAAGCTGTGACGGCTGAAAGCCGTCATAGCTGTAGAAATCACAGATACCATCATTTTGACTGGTTATGGCTCCCGTAACTCTAAACGAGCCAAGAGTTATGGCCCTCGGAAGAATCGATCTCCACATGGTGCAACATCTGCGGTGCAAGGTGCAACATCCATCCAAAATGACGAAACAGTGTCGTACGACCTTTAGAAATGGGTGCATGGATTTGAAACGATGCAGTACCGTGGTGCACCACTCTCCAGCGATGGTAAATCATAGACCAGCCACGGGGATCCCGTTTTACAGAAAAAATCCACGTGACGAAAAAACGAAGGGTAAAAAACTTCCTTGACCCGATTGAGGTTCGGATTGGATTTTTTGGGTATGAAACTAACCAGTGACGGCTAAAAGCTGCCATAGCTGTAGAACTCACAGATACCTTCGTTTTGACTGGTTATGGCTCCCGTAACTCAAAACGAGCCAAGAGTTATGGCCCTTCGAAAAATCGATATCCACAGGGTGCAACATCTACGGTGCAAGGTGCAACATCCGTCCAAAATGACGAAACAGTGCCGTACGACCTTTAGAAATGAGTGCATGGATTTGAAACATTGCAGTACCATGGTGCACCACTCTCCAGCGATGGTAAATCATAGACCAGCCACGGGGATTCCGTTTTATAGAAAAAATCCACGTGACGAAAAAAAGAAGGGTAAAAAACTTCCATGACCCGATTGAGGTTCGGATAGGATTTTTGGGTATGAAACAAACCAGTGACGGCTGAAAGCTGTCATAGCTTTAGAACTCACAGATACCTTCGTTTTGACTAGTTATGGCTCCCGTAACTTCTAACGAGCCAAGAGTTATGGCCCTCCGAAGAATCGATATCCACAGGGTGCAACATCTACGGTGCAAGGTGCCACATCCGTCCAAAATGACGAAACAGTGCCGTACGACCTTTAGAAATGAGTGCATGGATTTGAAACATTGCAGTACCATGGTGCACCACTCTCCAGCGATGGTAAATCATAGACCAGCCACGGGTATCTCGTTTTACCGAAAAAATCCACGTGACAAAAAAACGAAGGGTACAAAACTTTCTTGACCCGATTGAGGTTCGGATAGGATATTTTGGGTATGAAACTAACCAGTGACGGAAGAAAGCTGTAATAGCTGCAAAACTCATAGATACCTTCGTTTTGACTAGTTATGGCTCCCGTAACTCTAAACGAGCCAAGAGTTATGGCCCTCCGAATAATCGATATCCACAAGGTGCAACATCTACGGTGCAAGGTGCAACATCCGTCCACGTGCCAAAAAACAAAGGGTAAAAAACTTCCATGACCCGATTGAGGTTCGGATAGGATTTTTGGGTATGAAACTAACCAGTGACGGCTGAAAGCTTTTGTAACGACCCGTATTTTACGTGTCGATAAATCGTAGAATTTACAGGTCGTTAGTGTTGTTTATGTTGTCCCTAGCCTGAGTCGTATGGAGAGTAACTTGTGTGTTAAAGTGATGAGTCGTAACCGACCCATGGATAAGTCGTAGACGACTTAAGGAGGGTGCACGAGTTAAGGGTTATCGGCTTAAGGGTCACCGGGTTAGAGTGTTGAACGACCTAAGTGTTAGCCGACCTATAGGAATAACGACTTAAGGGTTAGAACGGCATAGTAGTTAGCGGCTTAGAGGATGGCCGACTCATGATAGTTGCCGACTTAGGATATGACCGACCTAAGGGATGGACCGAGTTAAGAGAGTTGACCGACTTAGTTAGGTCGTGAGAAGGAGTTGAGTTAGGTCGGCATCCCTATGAGAATGGTAGGTCGGCTATGCCGAGTTAGGTTAGGTCGTATGCGACCTAAGGATGGTTCAGTGTGTTGAGTCGTTGGTCAGTTAGGTCGTAGGTCGGCTAGGGGTTAGGTCGGCCATAAGAGTGAGTTGTTGGGTCGGAGTCCCTGTTGAGTCGTGAGTCGGCATTGTAGCTGAGTCGTGTGTGTATTGTTGAGTCGTCATACGACTTAGGACCTAGGAGTGTTAGGTCGGTTACCTAATGAGTCGTATGCCGTTGGGTTTTTGTTGAGTCGCGAGCGACTCAAGGGATAGGTCGTTAACTCGCGGCCGAGTTAGAGGTGAACGGGTTAGTGGTTTATGTGTTAGGTCGGCAGAGTGTTGGGTCGGCGAGGTTAGGTCGGCGGCGACTTAGGGACGGCCGAGATAAGGGTTTTCCAACCTATAAATAGAGTGCTTTGGCTCACTTTTTGGCACCGGTTTTTGAAGCGACGAAGTGCTGCCATTTTGGGAACTCGACTACAACATTTCTTCATCTTCTTTTCTCCATTTCAATCTAGTTCTAACATCCATCCAAGATCGAAGATCGAGATCGAAGATCGAAGATCCAAAGTTGAAGATCTTCATCCGTTCGAGCTAGATTTCATCGATTGAAGCGAGATATAGCCGGATCAAGCCTTGATCTTCGCTGTCCAGATCTGAAGTGTTTGGTTTTTGAAGTGTTTGGGTGATTTGGTGAGTGGTAGTTATCTCTCACGCGGACCCAAAGGAGTATATTGGATCGGTGGCTTGTTTATGTGTTTAGGATAGTGATTTCTCGCATTTTCCTTAAGTCTGCATGAAGATCCATGGTTTTTGAAGATGTTTACTTATGCAAGTTCATTTAACAAGTATTAGAGACAAAACCCATGTTTTATATTTGATAGATCTATGCTAAAAACCTATGATTTATACATGTTAGACTTATGCTCATTTATTTACGAAATTGCCATTATAGTTGATATTGCTTATTAGGTCTTGTTTGAATGCTTGAATGTTTGGATGTATGATTGATTTGATCGTTTCAAGTTAGCTAGTGGTTGATTTTGAACAAGATGGTTGAAGATGATTCAAAAGCTAGGTGAAAGGCTCTTGAATGGTGAAAGCTGCCTGTAGCATATGAAGCGGATATGGAAGCTCATATGGACGGATTCGAGGATGTGGGACTTTGCCATGATGTGAGGAGGCAAAGCATGAGATTGAGATGGGACTTTGCTATGATGCGATGAGGCAAAGTTTGATGTTGAGATGGGACGGGTCATGATGACGTTCCAAGCGCGGGCTACGACGACGTGCAAAGTTATGTTGATAACTCGGTGATGCAATCCGGGTTGGAGATAATGGTTAGCTTGAGAGGCGCTTGAGCTAGTATGGAAATAGTCGTCAAGGAGGATGACTAGGAGGCTGAGATCTCATCGTTGTTGAAGGTTCTAGCATGCTCAAAGCAAGAGTACGTTGGAACGGGCTGCGACGACGTTCCAGGCACGGGCTGCGACGACGTGCTAGTACTTTAGGTAGTTGCGAAAATTCCTAGGCACGGGCTGCGACGACGTGCGGAGTTATGTCTAGAACCGGGGTTACCATTAGCCCTTGACAGGTGGTCATTCAATTAACGGTGAAATCATGGCAATGATAACAGTGATAGCCAGAGTCATGGATGTTTGGTTATATCATCATTCGGTCTCAAGAGCGGTGTTTTCTGGGTGCTTATCTGATCTTGGTTTAGGTCTTGGGGGTTTGTATTTGGAAAACATCGTCCTTGACTCGAGTGATTATTGCTTTACTTTAATTACCTGCTATGTTATGCTTGCTTCTTCTTAGTGTGTGTCTGGAGGCTATCACTGTAGAAAGATGTGGAGTGGGATGGTTTAGTTCCTATTCCTTTTATCCTTTATGCTCTTTTGGTATGTTTGATAGTTAATTTACTGCTCACTAAGACTTTGTCTGACTCAAGGTTTTATGTCTCCTCTTATTACCTTGGGCTGTTCATCCATGTTGGGATGGGCAGACTAGGTAGCAGGTGACAGGTGCTGTTCTTGGAGATCTACGCTGATGATGACGAAGACGAGCAGGAGGCTTTACATATTAGTTTTCTTACTATATGTACTGGGTGTTCCGCTGTTTGTATATATTCTGAGTGCTTTGTAGAGAGGCTTTGATGTATGGATTTGTTTGGATGATTGTATCAAACTACTATGATGCTTATATGATGATGTTCTGTTCTATGGAGCTTCACTATATTATATTTCTCTATTTTATTTTATCCATGCGCTGTGAGTTGTACGATAGAGTTTTGCTGTTTATTTTACCCTTGACGGTCACCCATGGCTGCCTGGCACGCCTTTCAGCGCACTATTCCCTTGTTTTGGTGCGGGAGTCATGGGCGGTCGTCACATTTGGTATCAGAGCCAGGTTAATCGATTTTAGCCAACGCTCGCTGACGTAACTACGTAAGAGAGACGTAATTGTATTTTGATGGATGATTACTATATATAATATAGTAGCTTAGATGGATTTGAACTCCTTATGCAGTTGTTTCTCAAGGTGTTCTAATCATCCTTTTTGACAGATATTAAGGATGAGTCGAAGTAAGAGACGAGCTGCTAGGGAAAGCCGTGCCACTGGGGGAGCTACTGATTATGGAGCTATGTTTGAAGCTATGATGACTTCCATCATGAGGAGGGTACCAACTTCAGGATCATCTATGGATGTGGGAGTTCATGTCCAAGCTCCAAGACCGGTGGATTTTGCCAAGCTTTGCAAGGATTATACTTCTCTCGGAGGAAAAGCTTTCTTGGGGATTGAGTCGACTATTGAAGTGCGGAGATGGATTGATGCTTGCCGAAGGATCTTTGGTGACTTGGGGATTGAGGATGCAACCAAGAGGAAGCTTGCATCGAGACAGCTTCAGGGAAGAGCTGCTGATTGGTGGAATTCTATCACCATAGATACACCAGAAGAAGAGATTACTTGGGAGCAATTCCAAGTTAGATTTGAAGCTAAGTTCATCTCTACGGCTCAGAAATCTGTCTTGTTTAAGAGGTTTGTGGAGCTCAAGCAAGGTGGGAGGCCTGTACTTGAGTATATTTCGGAGTTTGAAGCTTTGTCTAAGTATGCCAGATCGTACATTGATTCTCCCTATCAGAAGAATGAAAAGTTTGTGACTGGTCTGGATGCTTATCTTGGGAGGCAGTTAGTGGATCATTTGGACGATCCGTCTGAGAAGCTTGTGGAGAAAGCTCTCAGGCACGAGAGTTTGTTTCCTAAGGAAAGTTCTGTTGTTGCTGTAACCAGGGAAGGATCTAAACCACAGCAGAGTGGCAATAGGAAGAGGAAGCAGCAGCAGCAGAAGAGTAGGGATGGCCAGAAGAAACCGAAAGGAGAGGTGACTTGCTATAATTGCCAGCAGAAGGGCCATCTTTCCAAGGATTGTAAGAATCCAAGGGCACCGGCGAAATGCCACAACTGTGATAAGCCAGGGCATTTTAGGAAGGATTGTCCAGAGCCGAGGAAGGATAGGCAGATTGTACAAGCTTATGCTTTGGGAGCTGTGCCGTCGTCTTCAAAAGCTCCTACTGCTGAAGAGAAGGGGAAGGGTGTGGTGGTTCAAGGTACTCTTTCCATTTGTGGTGTTCCAGTTAGAGTGTTGTTTGATACTGGAGCGTCGCATTCTTTTGTTTGTGATGATTTGGTAGGCCGGTTAGGTTTGAAACCGGATATTGTTGATAGGCCATTGGTAGTGACTAATCCAGTTGGGGGTTCGTCATGGTTGTGTATGATATGCTGTGGTCTAGTTGTGTCGAGTCATGATTGCTCGTTTGTTTGTGATTGCTTTGTTCTGAACTTTGCGGGGTTCGGAATTATTTTGGGTACGGACTGGCTTAGGAAGTATGTGGCTAGGATTGATTGTGAGAGGCTGGAGGTGACAGTCGGGAATGTGGAAGGGCGAAAGGTTGTGATACGATGTAAGCATGAGGAAGGCGTCTTCATGAGCTTCATGTATTCGCTGGTTTTTCCACGGGATGGACTGTAATCGGTGCCTATTGTGAATGGATTTGAGGATGTCTTTGACGAAGTCAAAGGGTTACCGCCGCATAGGGAGATCGAGTTTCGTATCGATCTACTTGAGGGAGCCAGACCTGTTGTGATGCCTTTTAGGCGGATGGCGCCTAGAGAACAACAAGAGTTGAGGGTGCAAGTTGATGACCTTTTGCGGAAAGGATTCATTCGGCGTAGTGTGTCCGAATGGGGTGCACCAGTTGTGTTCGCAACCAAAGCGGATGGATCGTTGAGGTTGTGCGTGGATTATCGTGAGCTGAATAAGGTGACCAAGAAGAACAAGTATCCATTGCCGAGAATAGATGACTTGTTCGATCAGCTTCACGAGGCTAAGGTGTTTTCTCAGATGGATTTGGCAACGGGATTTCACCAGTTGAGAGTGGCGAAGGATAGTGTGCCGAAGACTGCTTTTAGGACACCATCCGGGTTTTATGAGTGGCTGGTAATGCCGTTTGGGTTGACTAACGCACCAGCGTATTTTGTGGATCTTATGAATAGAGTATTCAGAGATCAGTTGAACAAGTTTGTACTTGTGTTCGTAGATGATATTTTGGTTTATTCCAGAACTGAGGAAGAGCACAAGACGCACTTGAGGATTGTTTTGGAAATTTTGCGAAAACATCAGCTGAAGGCTAAGTTTTCGAAGTGTCACTTCTGGAAGAGTGAAGTGAGGTTCTTAGGCCATGTTATCTTTGGAAATGGAATAGCGGTTGATCCCGCTAAGGTGGCAGCAATCCAGGATTGGGTTAGACCTAAGAATGCAACTGATGTGAGAAGTTTTCTTGGATTAGCAGGATATTATCGTCGGTTTATCAAAGACATTTCCAAGATAGCTGCACCATTGACAGGATTGACGAAGAAGAACCAAGTGTTCAAATGGGATGACAAGTGTGAGCAAGCTTTCGTAATCCTGAAAGAGCGACTGACAAGTGCTCCTGTTTTGACTATTTCAAGTAGGAATGATGAGATGGTGGTTTACACCGATGCCTGTGGTACTGGACTTGGAGCAGTGCTAATGCAGAAGGATAAAGTTGTTGCGTATGCAAGTCGACAACTGAAGCCGCATGAAAGGAACTATCCGACTCATGATTTGGAGTTAGCGGCGATTGTGTTTGCTTTGAAGATGTGGAGACATTACCTATTGGGAGTTCGATTCGAGCTGTTTACAGATCATAAGTCGTTGAAGTATCTGTTCTCCCAAAAGGATTTGAATCTTCGACAGCAACGGTGGCTAGAGTTCTTAGCATCTTATGATTTTGGTATAGCCTATACTCCGGGAAAAGGTAACGCAGTGGCAGATGCGTTGAGTCGAAGACATGCAGCATTGGGAGCCATGTTTTCGGAATGGAAGAGTCTTGAGTATTTGGCTGAGTTTGATTTCAGGCCTAGATGTGAATTGGAACCTGAGATGTTGGCAAACTTATCGATAAGACCTACTCTTGTGGAAAGGATTGGCGAGAGCCAAAAGAGAGACGATAAGCTTGTCAAGATTATCTGTGATTTGGAATCCGGATTGGACCCGGAGAAGGATAAGGGATTCGAGGTCGTTCGAGAGGGTTGGCTTCGGAAGCAAGGACGACTAGTTGTTCCCGATATAGATGGATTGAGAAATGAAGTTCTGAGGGAAAGTCATCACTCGAAGTTGACGATTCACCCAGGTGGTAATAAGATGTATCGGGATATGAAGAGGACCTACTACTGGGAAGGTATGAAGAAAGATGTTGGAAGTTTTATTTCCAAGTGTATGAACTGCCAGTTGGTGAAAGCTGAGCAGAAGAAGCCCAGTGGATTGCTTCAGCCATTAGAAGTTCCTACATGGAAGTGGGAGCAAGTGTCGATGGATTTTATCGATGGTCTACCTAGGACAAGAGCAGGAAATGAAGGGATTTGGGTCATAGTAGATCGTTTGACCAAGAGTGCAAGGTTCATTCCTGTTCGATCAACTAGGACTGCATCGAAGTTGGCTGAGTTGTATGTTAAATGGATAGTTCGATTCCATGGTATTCCGAAGAGTATAGTGAGCGATCGAGACCCATTGTTCACTAGTGAATTTTGGAAGAGCTTCCAGGAAGTTTTGGGAACCGAGTTGTGTTTGAGTACAGCTTATCACCCTCAAACAGATGGTCAGACGGAGAGAGTCAACCGAGTTTTGGAAGATCTCCTTAGAGCATGTGTTTTGGACTTCGGAGGATCATGGGAAGATCACCTTCATTTGGTGGAATTTGCTTATAATAACAGTTATCAGTCGAGTATTGGTATGGCACCATATGAGGAATTATATGGAAGACCGTGTAACTCTCCGACATGTTGGTTGGAAACCGGAGAAAAGCTGATACTTGGGCCAGAGATGATTCGACAGACTTCGGATTGTATAGAGATCATTCGGCAACGAATGAAGGCAGCCCAAGATCGTCAGAAGAGTTATGCCGATAACCGTCGTAAGGATTTGGAGTTCGACGTAGGTGATATGGTTTTTGTGAAGATTTCTCCTTTGAAGAGTGTTATTAGATTCGGGAAGAAAGGGAAATTGACTCCGAGATTTGTTGGACCATTCCCGATTATCGAGCGAATTGGAAAGCTCGCTTATAGATTGGAGTTACCGGAAAAGATGGCGGGTATGCACAATGTTTTTCATGTATCTTATCTACGGAAGTATGTGCACGACTTGAATACTGTGGTTTCTGCTGATAGCTGTGAAGACTTGGAAGTTGATCCAGTTGTTTCGAGACCTCGTAAGCCGCTTCGTGTTGTTGAAACCGACACGAAACAGCTTAGGAGGAAGATGATTACGTTGCTCAAGGTACAATGGAGTGATGATGTTAACGACTATACGTGGGAGGAGGAAGAAAGGATGAAGGCAGCTCATCCCGAACTCTTCGAGGTATGGCCCTAAAGTGTCGTGACATTTTGTAGCTTGTTCTAAGTCTTAGAATTCTGCATGCTAGGCTAGAATTGGTGCACGGATTTTTGGTTGCTATGGATGGTAGGCATGCAGGATAGTTTTGATTGCTGTTGTTTGTTTGGAATTTCGGGGGCGAAATTCCTAAGGGGGAGAGAATGTAACGACCCGTATTTTACGTGTCGATAAATCGTAGAATTTACAGGTCGTTAGTGTTGTTTATGTTGTCCCTAGCCTGAGTCGTATGGAGAGTAACTCGTGTGTTAAAGTGATGAGTCGTAACCGACCCATAGATAAGTCGTAGACGACTTAAGGAGGGTGCACGAGTTAAGGGTTATCGGCTTAAGGGTCACCGGGTTAGAGTGTTGAACGACCTAAGTGTTAGCCGACCTATAGGAATAACGACTTAAGGGTTAGAATGGCATAGTAGTTAGCGGCTTAGAGGATGGCCGACTCATGATAGTTGCCGACTTAGGATATAACCGACCTAAGGGATGGACCGAGTTAAGAGAGTTGACCGACTTAGTTAGGTCGTGAGAAGGAGTTGAGTTAGGTCGGCATCCCTGTGAGAATGGTAGGTCGGCTATGCCGAGTTAGGTTAGGTCGTATGCGACCTAAGGATGGTTCAGTGTGTTGAGTCGTTGGTCAGTTAGGTCGTATGTCGGCTAGGGGTTAGGTCGGCCATAAGAGTGAGTTGTTGGGTCGGAGTCTCTGTTGAGTCGTGAGTCGGCATTGTAGCTGAGTCGTGTGTGTATTGTTGAGTCGTCATACGACTTAGGACCTAGGAGTGTTAGGTCGGTTACCTAATGAGTCGTATGCCGTTGGGTTTTTGTTGAGTCGCGAGCGACTCAAGGGATAGGTCGTTAACTCGCGGCCGAGTTAGAGGTGAACGGGTTAGTGGTTTATGTGTTAGGTCGGCAGAGTGTTGGGTCGGCGAGGTTAGGTCGGCGGCGACTTAGGGACGGCCGAGATAAGAGTTTTCCAGCCTATAAATAGAGGGCTTTGGCTCACTTTTTGGCACCGGTTTTTGAAGCGACGAAGTGCTGCCATTTTGGGAACTCGACTACAACATTTCTTCATCTTCTTTTCCCCATTTCAATCTAGTTCTAACATCCATCCAAGATCGAAGATCGAGATCGAAGATCCAAGAGCCAAAGTTGAAGATCTTCATCCGTTCGAGCTAGATTTCATCGATTGAAGCGAGATATTGCCGGATCAAGCCTTGATCTTCGCTGTCCAGATCTGAAGTGTTTGGTTTTTGAAGTGTTTGGGTGATTTGGTGAGTGGTAGTTATCTCTCACGCGGACCCAAAGGAGTATATTGGATCGGTGGCTTGTTTATGTGTTTAGGATAGTGATTTCTCGCATTTTCCTTAAGTCTGCATGTAGATCCATGGTTTTTGAAGATGTTTACTTATGCAAGTTCATTTAACAAGTATTAGAGACAAAACCCATGTTTTATATTTGATAGATCTATGCTAAAAACCTATGATTTATACATGTTAGACTTATGCTCATTTATTTACGAAATTGCCATTATAGTTGATATTGCTTATTAGGTCTTGTTTGAATGCTTGAATGTTTGGATGTATGATTGATTTGATTGTTTCAAGTTAGCTAGTGGTTGATTTGGAACAAGATGGTTGAAGATGATTCAAAAGCTAGGTGAAAGGCTCTTGAATGGTGAAAGCTGCCTGTAGCATATGAAGCGGATATGGAAGCTCATATGGACGGATTCGAGGATATGGGACTTTGCCATGATGTGAGGAGGCAAAGCATGAGATTGAGATGGGACTTTGCTATGATGCGATGAGGCAAAGTTTGATGTTGAGATGGGACGGGTCATGATGACGTTCCAAGCACGGGCTACGAGGACGTGCAAAGTTATGTTGATAACTCGGTGATGCGATCCAGGTTGGAGATAATGGTTAGCTTGAGAGGCGCTTGAGCTAGTATGGAAATAGTCGTCAAGGAGGATGACTAGGAGGCTGAGATCTCATCGTTGTTGAAGGTTCTAGCATGCTCAAAGCAAGAGTACGTTGGAACGGGCTGCGACGACGTTCCAGGCACGGGCTGCGACGACGTGCTAGTACTCTGGGTAGTTGCGAAAATTCCTAGGCACGGGCTGCGACGACGTGCGGAGTTATGTCTAGAACCGGGGTTACCATTAGCCCTTGACAGGTGGTCATTCAATTAACGGTGAAATCATGGCAATGATAACAGTGATAGCCAGAGTCATGGATGTTTGGTTATATCATCATTCGATCTCAAGAGCGGTGTTTTCTGGGTGCTTATCTGATCTTGGTTTAGGCCTTGGGGGTTTGTATTTGGAAAACATCGTCCTTGACTCGAGTGATTATTGCTTTACTTTAATTACCTGCTATGTTATGCTTCCTTCTTCTTAGTGTGTGTCTGGGGGCTATCACTGTAGAAAGAGGTGGAGTGGGATGGTTTGGTTCCTATTCCTTTTATCCTTTATGCTCTTTTGGTATGTTTGATAGTTAATTTACTGCTCACTAAGACTTTGTCTGACTCAAGGTTTTATGTCTCCTCTTATTACCTTGGGCTGTTCATCCATGTTGGGATGGGCAGACTAGGTAGCAGGTGACAGGTGCTGTTCTTGGAGATCTACGCTGATGATGACGAAGACGAGCAGGAGGCTTTACATATTAGTTTTCTTACTATATGTACTGGGTGTTCCGCTGTTTGTATATATTCTAAGTGCTTTGTAGAGAGGCTTTGATGTATGGATTTGTTTGGATGATTGTATCAAACTACTATGACGCTTATATGATGATGTTCTGTTCTATGGAGCTTCACTATATTATATTTCTCTATTGTATTTTATCCATGCACTGTGAGTTGTACGATAGAGTTTTGCTGTTTATTTTACCCTTGACGGTCACCCATGGCTGCCTGGCACGCCTTTCAGCGCACTATTCCCTTGTTTTGGTGCGGGAGTCATGGGCGGTCGTCACAGCTTTCATAGCTGTAGAACTCACAGATACCTTCGTTTTGACTAGTTATGGCTCCCGTAACTCTAAACGAACCAAGAGTTATGGCCCTCCAAAGAATCGATATCCACAGGGTGCAACATCTACGGTGCAAGGTGCAACATCCGTCCAAAATGACGAAACAGTGCCGTACGACCTTTAGAAAAGAGTGCATGGATTTGAAACATTACAGTACCATGGTGCACCACTCTCCAGCGGTGGTAAATCATAGACCAGCCACGGGGATCCCGTTTTACAGAAAAATCCACGTGACGAAAAAACGAAGGGTAAAAAACTTCCTTGACCCGATTGAGGTTCGGATAGGATTTTTTGGGTATGAAACTAACCAGTGACGGCTGAAAGCTGTCATAGCCGTAGAACACACAGATACCTTCGTTTTGACTGGTTATGGCTCCCGTTACTCTAAACGAGCCAAGAGTTACGGCCCTCCGAAGAATCGATATCCACAGGGTGCAACACCTACGGTGCAAGGTGCAACATCCGTCCAAAATGACAAAACAGTGTCGTATGACCTTTAGAAATGAGTGCATGGATTTGGAACATTGCAGTACCATAGTGCACCACTCTCCAGCGATGGTAAATCATAGACCAGCAACGGGGATCCCGTTTTAAAGAAAAAATCCACGTGACGAAAAAACGAAAGGTAAAAAACTTCCATGACCCGATTGAGGTTCGGATAGGATTTTTGGGTATGAAACTAACCAGTGACGGCTGAAAGCTGTCATTGCTGTAGAAATCACAGATACCTTCGTTTTGACTGGTTATGGCTCCCGTAAATCTAAACGAGCCAAGAGATATGGCCCTCCGAATAATCGATATCCACAGGGTGCAACAACGACGGTGCAAGGTGCAACATCCGTCCAAAATGACGAAACCGTTCCGTACGACCTTTAGAAATGGGTGCATGGATTTGAAACGGTGCAGTACCATGGTGCACCTCTCTCCAGTGATGGTAAATCATAGACCAGCCAAGGGGATCACGTTTTACAGAAAAAATCCACGTGACGAAAAAACGAAGGGTAAAAAACTTCCTTGACCCGATTGAGGTTCGGATAGGATTTTTTGGGTATGAAACTAACCAGTGACGGCTGAAAGCCATCATAACTGTAGAACTCAAAAATACCTTCGTTTTGACTGGTTATGGCTCCCGTAACTCTAAACGAGCCAAGAGTTATGGCCCTCCGAAGAATCGATATCCACAGGGTGCAACATCTACGGTGCAAGGTGCAACATCCGTCCAAAATGACGAAACAGTGCCGTACGACCTTTAGAAATGAGTGCATGGATTTGGAACATTGCAGTACCAAGGTGCACCACTCTCTAACGATGGTAAATCATAGACCAGCTACGGGGATCCCGTTTTACAGAAAAAATCCACGTGACGAAAAAACGAAGGGTAAAAAACTTCCTTGACCCGATTGAGGTTCGGATAGGATTTTTGGGGTATGAAACTAACCAGTGACGGCTGAAAGCTGTCATAGCTGTCGAACTCATAGATACCTTCGTTTTGACTGCTTATGGCTCCCGTAACTCTAAACGAGCCAAGAGTTATGGCCCTTCGAAGAATCGATATCCACAGGGTGCAACACCTACGGTACAAGGTGCAACATCCGTCCAAAATGACGAAACAGTGTCGTATGACCTTTAGAAATGAGTGCATGGATTTGGAACATTGCAATACCATGGTGCACCACTCTCCAGCGATGGTAAATCATAGACCAGCAACGGGGATCCCGTTTTAAAGAAAAAATCCACGTGACGAAAAAACGAAAGGTAAAAAACTTCCATGACCCGATTGAGGTTCGGATAGGATTTTTGGGTATGAAACTAACCAGTGACGGCTGAAAGCTGTCATTGCTGTAGAAATCACAGATACCTTCGTTTTGACTGGTTATGGCTCCCGTAACTCTATACGAGCCAAGAGATATGGCCCTCCGAATAATCGATATCCACAGGGTGCAACAACTACGGTGCAAGGTGCAACATCCGTCCAAAATGACGAAACCGTGCCGTACGACCTTTAGAAATGGGTGCATGGATTTGAAACGGTGCAGTACCATGGTGCACCACTCTCCAGTGATGGTAAATCATAGACCAGCCAAGGGGATCCCGTTTTACAGAAAAAATCCACGTGACGAAAAAACGAAGGGTAAAAAACTTCCTTGACCCGATTGAGGTTCGGATAGGATTTTTTGGGTATGAAACTAACCAGTGACGGCTGAAAGCCATCATAACTGTAGAACTCAAAAATTCCTTCGTTTTGACTGGTTATGGCTCCCGTAACTCTAAACGAGCCAAGAGTTATGGCCCTCCGAAGAATCGATATCCACAGGGTGCAACATCTACGGTGCAAGGTGCAACATCCGTCCAAAATGACGAAACAGTGCCGTACGACCTTTAGAAATGAGTGCATGGATTTGGAACATTGCAGTACCAAGGTGCACCACTCTCCCACGATGGTAAATCATAGAACAGCTACGGGGATCCCGTTTTACAGAAAAAATCCACGTGACGAAAAAACGAAGGGTAAAAAACTTCCTTGACCCGATTGAGGTTCGGATAGGATTTTTTGGGTATGAAACTAACCAGTGACGGCTGAAAGCCGTCATAGCTGTCGAACTCATAGATACCTTCGTTTTGACAGCTTATGGCTCCCGTAACTCTAAACGAGCCAAGAGTTATGGCCCTTCGAAGAATCGATATCCACAGGGTGCAACACCTACGGTACAAGGTGCAACATCCGTCCAAAATGACGAAACAGTGTCGTATGACCTTTAGAAATGAGTGCATGGATTCGGAACATTGCAGTACCATGGTGCACCACTCTCCATCGATGGTAAATCATAGAACAGCAACGGGGATCCCGTTTTACATAAAAAATCCACGTGACGAAAAAACGAAGGGTAAAAAACTTCCATGACCCGATTGAGGTTCGGATAGGATTTTTTGGGTATGACACTAACCAGTGACGGCTGAAAGCCGTCATAGCTGTAGAACTGACATATACCTTCGTTTTGACTGCTTATGGCTCCCGTAACTCTAAACGAGCCAAGAGTTATGACCCTCCGAAGAATCGATATCCACAGGGTGCAACATCAACGGTACAAGGTGCAACATCCGTCCAAAATGACGAAACAGTGCCGTACGACCTTTAAAAATGAGTGCATGGATTTGAAACATTGCAGTACCATGGTGCACCACTCTCCAGCGATGGTAAATCATAGACCAGCCACGGGGATACCGTTTTACATAAAAAATCCACGTGACGAAAAAACGAAGGGTAAAAAACTTCCTTGACCCGATTGAGGTTCGGATAGGATTTTTTGGGTATGAAACTAACCAGTGACGGCTGAAAGCCGTCATAGCTGTAGAACTCACAGATACCTTCGTTTTGACTAGTTATGGCTCCCGTAACTCTAAACGAGCCAAGAGTTATGACCCTCCGAAGAATCGATATCCACAGGGTGCAACATCTACGGTGCAAGGTGCAACATCCATCCAAAATGACGAAACAGTGCCGTACGACCTTTAGAAATGAGTGCATGGATTTGAAACATTGCAGTACCATGGTGCACCACTCTCCAGCGATGGTAAATCATAGACCAGCCACGGGGATCCCGTTTTACAGAAAAATCCATGTGACGAAAAAACGAAGGGTAAAAAACTTTCTTGACCCGATTGAGGTTCGGATAGGATTTTTTGGGTATGAAACTAACCAGTGACGGCTGAAAGCCGTCATAGCTGTACAACTCATAGATACCTTCGTTTTGACTGGTTATGGCTCCCGTAACTCTAAACGAGCCAAGAGTTATGGCCCTCCGAAGAATCGATATCCACAGGGTGCAACACCTACGGTGCAAGGTGCAACATCCGTCCAAAATGACGAAGCAGTGCCGCACGACCTTCTGAAATGAGTGCATGGATTTGAAACATTGCAGTACCATGGTGCACCACTCTCCGGTGATGGTAAATCATAAACCAGCCACGGGGATCCCGTTTTACAGAAAAAATCCACGTGACGAAAAAACGAAGGGTAAAAAACTTCCTTGACCCGATTGAGGTTCGGATAGGATTTTTTGGGTATGAAACTAACCAGTGATGGCTGAAGCCGTCATAGCTGTAGAACTCACAGATACCTTTGTTTTTACTGGTTATGGCTCCCGTAACTCTAAACGAGCCAAGAGTTATGGCCCTCCGAAGAATCGATATCCACAGGGTGCAACATCTACGGTGCAAGGTGCAACATCCGTCCAAAATGACGAAACAGTGTCGTACGACCTTTAGAAATGAGTGCATGGATTTGAAACATTGCAGTACCATGGTGCATCACTCTCCAGCGATCGTAAATCATAGACCAGCCACGGGGATCCCGTTTTACAGAAAAAATCCACGTGACGAAAAAACGAAGGGTAAAAAACTTTCTTGACCCGATTGAGGTTCGGATAGGATTTTTTGGGTATGAAACTAACCAGTGACGGCTGAAAGCCGCCATAGGTGTAGAACTCACAGATACCTTCGTTTTGACTAGTTATGGCTCCCGTAACTCTAAACGAGCCAAGAGTTATGGCCCTCCGAAGAATCGATATCCACAGGGTGCAACATCTACGGTGCAAGGTGCAACATCTGTCCAAAATGACGAAACAGTGCCGTACGACCTTTAGAAATGAGTGCATGCATTTGAAACATTGCAGTACCATGGTGCACCACTCTCCAGCGATGGTAAATCATAGACCATCTTTGGGGATCCCGTTTTACAAAAAAAATCCACGTGACGAAAAAACGAAGGGTAAAAAACTTCCTTGACCCGATTGAGGTTCGGATAGGATTTTTTGGGTATGAAACTAACCAGTGACGGCTGAAAGCCGTCATAGCTGTAGAACTCATAGATACCTTCGTTTTGACTGGTTATGGCTCCCGTAACTCTAAACGAGCCAAGAGTTATGGCCCTCCGAAGAATCGATATCGACAGGGTGCAACACCTACGGTGCAAGGTGCAACATCCGTCCAAAATGACGAAACAGTGCCGTACGACCTTTTGAAATGAGTGCATGGATTTGAAACATTGCAGTACCATGGTGCACCACTCTCCAGGGATGGTAAATCATAGACCAGCCACGGGGATCCCGTTTTACAGAAAAAATCCACCTGACCAAAAAACGAAGGGTAAAAAACTTCCATGACCCGATTGAGGTTCGGATAGGATTTTTGGGTAGGAAACTAACCAGTGATGGATGAAAGCTGTCATAGCTGTAGAACTCACAGATACCTTCGTTTTGACTGGTTATGGCTCCCGTAACTCTAAACGAGCCAAGAGTTATGGCCCTCCGAAGAATCGATATCCACAGGGTGCAACATCTACGGTGCAAGGTGCAACATCCGTCCAAAATGACGAAACAGTGCCGTACGACCTTTTGAAATGAATGCATGGATTTGAAACATTGCAGTAACATGGTGCACCACTCTCTAGTGATGGTAAATCATAGACCAGCCACGGGGATCCTGTTTTAGAGAAAAAATCCACGTTACGAAAAAACGAAGGGTAAAAAACTTCCTTGACCCGATTGAGGTTAGGATAGTATTTTTTGGGTATGAAACTAACCAGTGACGGCTGAAAGCCGTCATAGCTGTAGAACTCACAGATACCTTTGTTTTTACTGGTTATGGCTCCTGTAACTCTAAACGAGCCAAGAGTTATGGCCCTCCGAAGAATCGATATCCACAGGGTGCAACATCTACGGTGCAAGGTGCAACATCCGTCAAAAATGACGAAACAGTGCCGTACGACATTTAGAAATGAGTGCATGGATTTGAAACATTGCAGTACCATGGTGCATCACTCTCCAGCGATGGTAAATCATAGACCAGCCACGGGGATCCCGTTTTACAGAAAAAATCCACGTGACGAAAAAACGAAGGGTAAAAAACTTCCTTGACCCGATTGAGGTTCGGATATGATTTTTTGGGTATGAAACTAACCAGTGACGGCTGAAAGCCGTCATAGCTGTAGAACTCACAGATACCTTCGTTTTGACTAGTTATGGCTCCCGTAACTCTAAACGAGCCAAGAGTTATGGCCCTCCGAAGAATCGATATCCACAGGGTGCAACATCTACGGTGCAAGGTGCAACATCTGTCCAAAATGACGAAACAGTGCCGTACGACCTTTAGAAATGAGTGCATGGATTTGAAACATTGCAGTACCATGGTGCACCACTCTCCAGCGATGGAAAATCATAGACCAGCTACGGGGATCCCGTTTTACAGAAAAAATCCACGTGACGAAAAAACGAAGGGTAAAAAACTTCCTTGACCCGATTGAGGTTCGGATGGGATTTTTTGGGTATGAAACTAGCCAGTGACGGCTGAAATCCGTCATAGCTGTAGAACTCACAGATACCTTCGTTTTGACTGGTTATGGCTCCCGTAACTTTAAACGAGCCAAGAGTTATGGCCGTCCGAAGAATCGATATCGACAGGGTGCAGCGCCTACGGTGCAAGGTGCAACATCCGTCCAAAATGACGAAACAGTGCCGTACGACCTTTTGAAATGAGTGCATGGATTTGAAACATTGCAGTACCATGGTGCACCATTCTCCAGGGATTATAAATCATAGACCAGCCACGGGGATCCCGTTTTACAGAAAAAATCCACGTGACCAAAAAACGAAGGGTAAAAAACTTCCATGACCCGATTGAGGTTCGGATAGGATTTTTGGGTATGAAACTAACCAGTGACGGCTGAAAGCTGTCATAGCTGTAGAACTCACAGATACCTTCGTTTTGACTGGTTATGGCTCCCGTAACTCTAAACGAGCCAAGAGCTATGGCCCTCCGAAGAATCGATATCCACCGGGTGCAACATCTACGGTGCAAGGTGCAACATCCGTCCAAAATGACGAAACAGTGCCGTACGACCTTTAGAAAAGAGTGCATGGATTTGAAACATTGCAGTACTATGGTGCACCTCTCTCCAGCGATTGTAAATCATAGACCAGCCACGGGGATCCCGTTTTACAGAAAAAATCCACGTGACGAAAAAACGAAGGGTAAAAAACTTCCTTGACCCGATTGAGGTTCGGATAGGATTTTTTGGGTATGAAACTAACCAGTGACGGCTGAAAGCTATCATAGCCGTAGAACTCACAGATACCTTCGTTTTGATTGGTTATGGCTCCCGTTACTCTAAACGAGCCAAGAGTTATGGCCCTCCGAAGAATCGATATCCACAGGGTGCAACATCTACGGTGCAAGGTGCAACATCCGTCCAAAATGACGAAACAATGCCGTACGACCTTTAGAAATGAGTGCATGGATTTGGAACATTGCAGTACCATGGTGCACCACTCTCCAGCGATGGTAAATCATAGACCAGCAACGGGGATCACGTTTTATAGAAAAAATCCACGTGACGAAAAAACGAAGGGTAAAAAACTTCCATGACCCGATTGAGGTTCGGATAGGATTTTTGGATATGAAACTAATCAGTGACGGCTGAAAGCTGTCATAGCTGTAGAACACACAGATACCTTTGTTTTGACTGGTTATGGCTCCCGTAACTCTAAATGAGCCAAGAGTTATGGCCCTCCGAAGAATCGATATCCACAGGGTGCAACATCTACGGTGCAAGGTGGAACATCCGTCCAAAATGACGAAACAGTGCCGTACGACCTTTAGAAATGAGTGCATGGATTTGAAACATTGTAGTACCATGGTGCACCACTCTCCAGCGATGGTAAATCATAGACCAGCCACGGGGATCCCGTTTTACAGAAAAAATCCACGTGACGAAAAAACAAAGGGTAAAAAACTTCCTTGATCCGATTGAGGTTCGGATAGGATTTTTTGGGTATGAAACTAACCAGTGACGGCTGAAAGCCGTCATAGCTGTAGAACTCACAGATACCTTCGTTTTGACTAGTAATGGCTCCCGTAACTCTAAACGAGCCAAGAGGTATGGCCCTTCGAAGAATCGATATCCAGAGGGTGCAACATCTACGGTGCAAGGTGCAACATCCGTCCAAAATGACGAAACAGTGTCGTACGACCTTCTGAAATGAGTGCATAGATTTGGAACATTGCAGTACCATGGTGCACTACTCTCCAGCGATGGTAAATCATAGACCAACAACGGGGATCCCGTTTTACAGAAAAAATCCACGTGACGAAAAAACGAAGGGTAAAAAACTTCCATGACCCGTTTGAGGTTCGGATAAGATTTTTGGGTATGAAACTAATCAGTGACGGCTGAAAACTGTCACAGCTGTAGAACTCACAGATACCTTTGTTTTGACTGGTTATGGCTCCCGTAACTCTATACGAGCCAAGAGTTATGGCCCTCCGAAGAATCGATATCTACAGGGTGCAACATCTACGGTGCAAGGTGCAACATCCGTCCAAAATGACGAAACAGTGCCGTACGACCTTTGGAAATGAGTGCATAGATTTGAAACATTGCAGTACCATGGTGCATCACTCTCCAGCGATGGTAAATCATAGACCAGCCACGGGGATCCCATTTTACAGAAAAAATCCACGTGACGAAAAAACGAAGGGTAAAAAACTTCCTTGACCCGATTGAGGTTCGGATAGGATTTTTTGGGTATGAAACTAACCAGTGACGGCTGAAAGCCGTCATAGCTGTAGAACTCACAGATACCTTCATTTTGACTCGTTATGGCCCCCGTAACTCTAAATGAGCCAAGAGGTATGGCCCTCCGAAGAATCGATGTCCACAGGGTGCAATATCTACGGTGCAAGGTGCAACATCCGTCCAAAATGACGAAACAGTGCCGTACGACCTTTTGAAATGAGTGCATGGATTTGAAACATTGCAGTACCATGGTGCACCACTCTCCAGTGATGGTAAATCATAGACCAGCCACGGGGATCCCGTTTTACAGAAAAAATCCACGTGACGAAAAAACGAAGGGTAAAAAACTTCCTTGATCCGATTGAGGTTCGGATAGGATTTTTTGGGTATGAAACTAGCCAGTGACGGCTGAAAGTCATCAGAGCTGTAGAACTCACAGATACCTTTGTTTTTACTGGTTATGGCTCCCGTAACTCTAAACGAGCCAAGAGTTATGGCCCTCCGAAGAATCGATATCCACAGGGTGCAACATCTACGATGCAAGGTGCAACATCCGTCCAAAATGACGAAACAGTCTCGTACGACCTTTAGAATTGAGTGCATGGATTTGAAACATTGCAGTACCATGGTGCATCACTCTCCAGCGATGGTAAATCATAGACCAGCCACGGGGATCCCGTTTTACAGAAAAAATCCACGTGACGAAAAAACGAAGGGTAAAAAACTTCCTTGACCCGATTGAGGTTCGGATAGGATTTTTTGGGTATGAAACTAACCGGTGACGGCTGAAAGCCGCCATAGCTGTAGAACTCACAGATAGCTTCGTTTTGACTGGTTATAGCTCCCGTAACTCTAAACGAGCCAAGAGTTATGGCCCTCCGAAGAATCGATATCCACAGGGTGCAACATCTACGGTGCAAGGTGCAACATCCGTCCAAAATGACGAAACAGTGCCGTACGACCTTTAGAAATGAGTGCATGGATTTGAAACATTGCAGTACCATGGTGCATCACTCTCCAGCGATGGTAAATCATAGACCAGCCACGGGGATCCCGTTTTACAGAAAAAATCCACGTGACGAAAAAACGAAGGGTAAAAAACTTCCTTGACCCGATTGAGGTTCGGATAGGATTTTTTGGGTATGAAACTAACCAGTGACGGCTGAAAGCCGTCATAGCTGTAGAACTCACAGATACCTTCGTTTTGACTCGTTATGGCCCCCGTAACTCTAAATGAGCCAAGAGGTATGGCCCTCCGAAGAATCGATATCCACAGGGTGCAACATCTACGGTGCAAGGTGCAACATCCGTCCAAAATGACGAAACAGTGCCGTACGACCTTTTGAAATGAGTGCATGGATTTGAAACATCGCAGTACCATGGTGCACCACTCTCCAGTGATGGTAAATCATAGACCAGCCACGGGGATCCCGTTTTACAGAAAAAATCCACGTGACGAAAAAACGAAGGGTAAAAAACTTCCTTGATCCGATTGAGGTTCGGATAGGATTTTTTGGGTATGAAACTAACCAGTGACGGCTGAAAGTCGTCATAGCTGTAGAACTCACAGATACCTTTGTTTTTTCTGGTTATGGCTCCCGTAACTCTAAACGAGCCAAGAGTTATGGCCCTCCGAAGAATCGATATCCACAGGGTGCAACATCTACGGTGCAAGGTGCAACATCCGTCCAAAATGACGAAACAGTCTCGTACGACCTTTAGAAATGAGTGCATGGATTTGAAACATTGCAGTACCATGGTGCATCACTCTCCAGCGATGGTAAATCATATACCAGCCACGGGGATCCCGTTTTACAGAAAAAATCCACGTGACGAAAAAACGAAGGGTAAAAAACTTCCTTGACCCGATTGAGGTTCGGATAGGATTTTTTGGGTATGAAACTAACCGGTGACGGCTGAAAGCCGTCATAGCTGTAGAACTCACAGATAGCTTCGTTTTGACTAGTTATGGCTCCCGTAACTCTAAATGAGCCAAGAGTTATGGCCCTCCGAAGAATCGATATCCACAGGGTGCAACATCTACGGTGCAAGGTGCAACATCCGTCCAAAATGACGAAACAGTGTCGTACGACCTTTAGAAATGAGTGCATGGATTTGAAACATTGCAGTACCATGGTGCATCACTCTCCAGCGATGGTAAATCATAGACCAGCCACGGGGATCCCGTTTTACAGAAAAAATCCACGTGACGAAAAAACGAAGGGTAAAAAACTTCCTTGACCCGATTGAGGTTCAGATAGGATTTTTTGGGTATGAAACTAACCAGTGACGGCTGAAAGCCGTCATAGCTGTAGAACTCACAGATACCTTCGTTTTGACTCGTTATGGCCCCCGTAACTCTAAATGAGCCAAGAGGTATGGCCCTCCGAAGAATCGATATCCACAGGGTGCAACATCTACGGTGCAAGGTGCAACATCCGTCCAAAATGACGAAACAGTACCATACGACCTTTTGAAATGAGTGCACGGATTTGAAACATTGCAGTACCATGGTGTACCACTCTCCAGTGATGGTAAATCATAGACCTGCCACGGGGATCCCGTTTTATAGAAAAAATCCACGTGACGAAAAAACGAAGGGTAAAAAACTTCCTTGACCCGATTGAGGTTCGGATAGGATTTTTTGGGTATGAAACTAACCAGTGATGGCTGAAAGTCGTCATAGCTGTAGAACTCACAGATACCTTTGTTTTTACTGGTTATGGCTCCCGTAACTCTAAACGAGCCAAGAGTTATGGCCCTCCGAAGAATCGATATCCACAGGGTGCAACATCTACGGTGCAAGGTGCAACATCCGTCCAAAATGACGAAACAGTCTCGTACGACCTTTAGAAATGAGTGCATGGATTTGAAACATTGCAGTACCATGGTGCATCACTCTCCAGCGATGGTAAATCATAGACCAGCAACGGGGATCCCGTTTTACAGAAAAAATCCACGTGACGAAAAAACGAAGGGTAAAAAACTTCCTTGACCCGATTGAGGTTCGGATAGGATTTTTTGGGTATGAAACTAACCGGTGACGGCTGAAAGCCGTCATAGCTGTAGAACTCGCAGATAGCTTCGTTTTGACTAGTTATGGCTCCCGTAACTCTAAACGAGCCAAGAGTTATGGCCCTCCAAAGAATCGATATCCACAGGGTGCAACATCTACGGTGCAAGGTGCAACATCCGTCCAAAATGACGAAACAGTGCCGTACGACCTTTAGAAATGAGTGCATGGATTTGAAACATTGCAGTACCATGGTGCACCACTCTCCAGCGATGGTAAATCATAGACCAGCTACGGGGATCCCGTTTTACAGAAAAAATCCACGTGACGAAAAAACGAAGGATAAAAAACTTCCTTGACCCGATTGAGGTTCGGATAGGATTTTTTGGGTATGAAACTAACCAGTGACGGCTGAAAGCCGTCATAGCTGTAGAACTCACAGATACCTTCGTTTTGACTGGTTATGGCTCCTGTAACTCTAAACGAGCCAAGAGTTATGGCCTTCCGAAGAATCGATATCGATAGGGTGCAACACCTACGGTGCAAGGTGCAACATCCGTCCAAAATGACGAAACAGTGCCGTACGACCTTTTGAAATGAGTGCATGGATTTGAAACATTGCAGTACCATGGTGCACCACTCTCCAGGGATGGTAAATCATAGACCAGCCACGGGGATCCCGTTTTACAGAAAAAATCCACGTGACGAAAAAACGAAGGGTAAAAAACTTCCTTGATCCGATTGAGGTTCGGATTGGATTTTTTGGGTATGAAACTAACCAGTGACGGCTGAAAGCAGTCATAGCTGTAGAACTCACAGATACCTTCGTTTTGACTGGTTATGGCTCCCGTAACTCTAAACGAGCCAAGAGTTATGGCCCTCCGAAGAATCGATATCCACAGGGTGCAACATCCGTCCAAAATGACGAAACATGTAACGACCCGTATTTTACGTGTCGATGTATCGTAGAATTTACAGGTCGTTAGTGTTGTTTGTGTTGCCTTTAGCTTGAGTCGTTTAGGAGTTAACCCGGGTACAAGGGATGAGTCGTGACCGACTCATAGATAAGTCGTAGACGACTTAAGAGGATGGACCGAGTTAAGGTAGGCAACGGTTTACAGGTTGGACGAGTCATTGAGTAGCCGACTCATAGTAGTTGCCGACTTATAGAAGCGGCGACTTATAGATTAAGTCGTGCACGAGTTACGACTGATGGGGGGGACGGCTTATAGGTTTGGCCGAGATAAGGATGGTGACCGACTCACGAGACAGTGGTTTAAGGGTTGGTGACCGACTTAGGACTTAGACGGGTTAGCAAGATGAGTCGTGGCCGACTCATAGGGTCAACAGGTTATAGGGTTGGCCGAATTAAGTGATAGCCGACTCATGGGTTAGCGGCTTAAGGGGTTTAGGTCTTGAGTTGTTGAAAGGTTAGGTCGGCATGGTAATGAGTCGTGAACGACTCATGTTGAGACGGTAAAGGCTGGTTGGGTCGTGTCTAGGATAAGTCGGCTGGTGAATGAGTCGTGAGTCGGCTAAGTTGATGAGTCGTATGCAGTTGAGTCGGCACCATAGTTGAGTCGTGTGTGTTATGTTGAGTCGTTGGCTTGAGTCAGAAGGCAGTGCAGTTGAGTCGGCTAGGTGTTAAGGTGATGAGTCGTTAGGTCTTTGAGTCGGCAGGTTCTTGAGTCGGCAAGGCTAGGTCGTCACATTTTGTATCAGAGCTTTGGTTAATCGATTTTAGCCAACGCTCGCTGACGTAACTACGTATGAGAGACGTAATTGTATTTTGATGGATGATTACTATATATAATATAGTAGTTTAGATGGATTTGAACTCCTTATGCAGTTGTTTCTTAAGGTGTTCTAATCATTCTTTTTACAGATATTAAGAATGAGTCGAAGTGAGAGACAAGCTGCGAGGGATAGTCGAGCTGCTAGGGAAGCTGTTGATTATGGAGCTATGTTTGAAGCTATGATGACTTCCATTATGAGAAGGGTACCAGCTTCAGGATCTTCTGTGGATGTGGGAGTTCAAGTCCAAGCTCCGAGACCGGTGGATTTTGCCAAGCTTTGTAAGGATTATACTTCTCTCGGAGGAAAAGCTTTCTTGGGGACATAGTCGACTATTGAGGTACAGAGATGGATTGATGCTTGCCGAAGGATTTTTGGTGATTTGGGAATTGATGATGCAACCAAGAGGAAGCTTGCATCGAGACAGCTTCAGGGAAGAGCTGCTGATTGGTGGAATTCTATCACTATAGATACGCCAGAAGAAGAGATTACTTGGGAGCAATTCCAAGTTAGATTTGAGGCCAAGTTCATCTCCACTGTTCAGAAGTCTGCTTTGTTTAAGAGGTTTGTAGAGCTCAAGCAAGGAGGGAGGCCTGTTCTTGAGTATATTTCTGAGTTCGAAGCTTTGTCTAAGTATGCCAGATCATATATTGATTCTCCCTACCAGAAGAATGAAAAGTTTGTGACTGGTCTGGATGCTTATCTGGGAAGGCAGTTAGTGGATCATCTGGACGATCCATTTGAGAAGCTTGTGGAGAAAGCTTTGAGGCACGAGAGTTTGTTTCCTAAGGAAAGTTCTGTTGTTGCTGTAACCAGGGAAGGATCTAAACCACAGCAGAGTAGCAACAAGAAGAGGAAACAGCAGCAACAGAAGGGTAAGGATGGCCAGAAGAGGCCGAAAGGTGAAGTGACTTGCTATAATTGCCAGCAGAAGGGCCATCTCTCCAAGGATTGTAGGAATCCAAAGGCGCCGGCGAAGTGCCATAACTGTGATAAGCCAGGGCATTTCAGGAAGGACTGTCCAGAGCCGAGGAAGGATAGGCAGGTTGTGCAAGCTTATGCTTTGGAAGCTGTGTCGTCGTCTTCAAGAGTTCCTACTGCTGAAGAGAAGGGGAAGAGTGTGGTGGTTCAAGGTACTCTTTCTATTTGTGGTGTTCCAGTTAGAGTGTTGTTTGATACTGGAGCGTCGCATTCTTTTGTTTGTGATGATTTGGTAGGCCGGTTAGGTTTGAAACCGGATATTGTTGATAGGCCATTGGTTGTGACTAATCCAGTGGGGGGTTCGTCATGTTTGTGTATGATATGCCGTGGTCTAGTTGTGTCGAGTCATGATTGCTCGTTTGTTTGTGATTGCTTTGTTCTGAACTTTGCGGGGTTCGGAATTATTTTGGGTATGGACTGGCTTAGGAAGTATGCGGCTAGGATTGATTGTGAGAGGCTGGAGGTGACAGTCGGGAATGTGGATGGGCGAAAGGTTGTGATACGATGTAAGCATGAAGAAGGCGTCTTCATGAGCTTCATGTATTCGCTGGTTGTTCCACGGGATGGACTGTCATCGGTGCCTATTGTGAATGGATTTGAGGATGTCTTTGACGAAGTCAAAGGGTTGCCGCCGCATAGGGAGATCGAGTTTCGTATCGATCTAGTTGAGGGAGCCAGACCTGTTGTGATGCCTCTTAGGCGGATGGCACCGAGGGAGCAGCAAGAGCTGAAGGTGCAAGTTGATGACCTTTTGCGGAAAGGATTCATTCGGAGAAGTGTGTCCGAATGGGGTGCGCCCGTTGTGTTCGCAACCAAAGCGGATGGATCGTTGAGGTTGTGTGTGGATTATCGTGAGCTGAATAAGGTGACTAAGAAGAACAAGTATCCATTGCCGAGAATAGATGACTTGTTTGATCAGCTTCACGAGGCTAAGGTGTTTTCTCAGATGGATTTGGCAACGGGATTTCACCAGTTAAGAGTGGCGAAGGATAGTGTGCCGAAGACTGCTTTCGGGACACCATCCGGGCTTTATGAGTGGCTGGTAATGCCGTTTGGATTGACTAACGCACCAGCATATTTTGTGGATCTTATGAATAGAATGTTCAGAGATCAGTTGAATAAGTTCGTGCTTGTGTTCGTGGATGATATTTTGGTTTATTCCAGAACGGAGGAAGAACACAAGACGCACTTGAGGATTGTTTTGGAAATCTTGCGGAAACATCAGCTAAAGGCTAAGTTTTCGAAGTGTCACTTCTGGAAGAGTGAAGTGAGGTTCTTAGGCTATGTTATCTCTGGAAATGGAATAGCGGTTGATCCTGCTAAGGTGGCAGCGATCCAGGATTGGGTTAGACCTAAGAATGCATCTGATGTGAGAAGTTTTCTTGGTTTAGCAGGATATTATCGTCGGTTTATCAAAGACTTTTCCAAGATAGCTGCACAGTTGACAGGATTGACGAAAAAGAACCAAGCGTTCAGATGGGATGTTAAGTGTGAGCAAGCTTTCGTAATCCTGAAAGAGCGACTGACGAGTGCTCCTGTTTTGACTATTCCAAGTGGGAATGATGAGATGGTGGTTTACACTGATGCATGTGGCACTGGATTAGGAGCGGTGCTAATGCAGAAGGATAAAGTTGTTGCGTATGCTAGTCGACAACTAAAGCCGCATGAAAGGAATTATCCGACTCATGATTTGGAGTTAGCGGCGATTGTGTTTGCTTTGAAGATGTGGAGACACTATCTATTGGGAGTTAGATTCGAGTTGTTTACAGATCATAAGTCGTTGAAGTATCTGTTCTCCCAAAAGGATTTGAATCTTCGACAGCAACGGTGGCTAGAGTTCCTAGCATCTTATGATTTTGGTATAGCCTATACTCCGGGAAAAGGTAACGCAGTGGCTGATGCGTTGAGTCGAAGACATGCAGGTTTGGGAGCCATGTTTTCGGAGTGGAAGAGTCTCGAGTATTTGGCTGAGTTTGATTTCAGGCCTAGATGTGAATTGGAACCGGAGTTGTTGGCAAACTTATCGATAAGGCCTACTCTTGTAGAAAGGATCGGCGAGAGCCAAAAGAGAGATGATAAGCTTGTCAAGATTATTCGTGATTTGGAATCTGGATTGGAACCAGAGAAGGATAAAGGATTCGAGGTCGATCGAGAGGGTTGGCTTCGAAAGCAAGGACGATTGGTTGTTCCCGATATAGATGGATTGAGAGATGAAGTTCTGAGGGAAAGTCATCACTCGAAGTTGACGATTCATCCAGGTGGTAATAAGATGTATCGGGATATGAAGAGGGCTTACTACTGGGAAAGTATGAAGAAGGATATTGGAAATTTTATTTCCAAGTGTATGAATTGCCAGTTGGTGAAAGCTGAGCAGAAGAAGCCCAGTGGATTACTTCAGCCATTAGAGGTTCCTACATGGAAGTGGGAGCAAGTGTCGATGGATTTTATCGATGGTCTACCTAGGACAAGAGCAGGGAATGAAGGGATTTGGGTAATAATAGATCGTTTGACTAAGAGTGCAAGGTTCATTCCTGTTCGATCGACTAGGACTGCATCGAAGTTGGCTGAGTTGTATGTGAAGTGGATTGTTCGATTCCATGGTATTCCGAAGAGTATAGTGAGCGATCGAGACCCATTGTTCACTAGTAGATTTTGGAAGAGCTTCCAGGAAGTTTTGGGAACCGAGTTGTGTTTTAGTACAGCTTATCACCCTCAAACCGATGGTCAGACTGAGAGAGTCAACCGAGTTTTGGAAGATCTTCTCAGAGCTT
Organism: Allium cepa; assembly: GCA_030765085.1. NCBI lineage: Eukaryota > Viridiplantae > Streptophyta > Magnoliopsida > Asparagales > Amaryllidaceae > Allium > Allium cepa. The sequence goes on along the minus strand of CM060943.1, from coordinate 24,327,936 downwards.
GTGTTTTGGACTTCGGAGGATCATGGGAAGATCACCTTCATTTGGTGGAGTTTGCATATAATAACAGTTATCAGTCGAGTATTGGTATGGCACCATATGAGGCATTATATGGAAGACCGTGTAACTCTCCGACATGTTGGATAGAAACTGGAGAAAAGTTGATACTTGGGCCAGAGATGATGCGACAGACTTCGGATTGTATAGAGATCATTCGGCAAAGAATGAAGGCAGCCCAAGATCGTCAGAAAAGTTATGCGAATAATCGTCGAAAGGATTTGGAATTCGACGTGGGTGATATGGTTTTTGTGAAGATTTCTCCATTGAAGAATGTTATTAGATTCGGGAAGAAAGGAAAGTTAACTCCGAGATTTGTTGGACCATTCCCGATTATTGAGCGAATTGGAAAGCTCGCTTATAGATTGGAGTTACCGGAAAAGATGGCGGGTGTGCACAATGTTTTTCATGTGTCTTATCTACGGAAGTATGTGCATGACCCTACTACGGTGGTTTCTGCTGATAGCTGTGAAGACTTAGAGGTGGATCCCGTGATTACGAGACCTCGTAAACCGCTTCGTATTGTTGAAACCGATACGAAACAGCTTAGGAGGAAGACGATTACGTTGCTCAAGGTACAATGGAGTGACGATGTTAACGACTGTACGTGGGAGGAGGAAGAGAGGATGAAGGCAGCTCATCCCGGACTCTTCGAGGTATGGCCCTAAAGTGTCGTGACATCTCATGAATTTGTAGCTTGTTCTAAGTCTTAGAATTCTGCATGCTAGGCTAGAATTGGATGCATGGTTTGTTGATTGCTATGGATGGTAGGCATGCGGAATAATTGTGATTGCTGTTGTTTGCTTGGAATTTCGGGGACGAAATTCCTAAGGGGGAGAGAATGTAACGACCCGTATTTTACGTGTCGATGTATCGTAGAATTTACAGGTCGTTAGTGTTGTTTGTGTTGCCTTTAGCTTGAGTCGTTTAGGAGTTAACCCGGGTACAAGGGATGAGTCGTGACCGACTCATAGATAAGTCGTAGACGACTTAAGGGGATGGACCGAGTTAAGGTAGGCAACGGTTTACAGGTTGGACGAGTCATTGAGTAGCCGACTCATAGTAGTTGCCGACTTATAGAAGCGGCGACTTATAGATTAAGTCGTGCACGAGTTACGACTTATGGGGGGGACGGCTTATAGGTTTGGCCGAGATAAGGATGGTGACCGACTCACGAGACAGTGGTTTAAGGGTTGGTGACCGACTTAGGACTTAGACGGGTTAGCAAGATGAGTCGTGGCCGACTCATAGGGTCAACAGGTTATAGGGTTGGCCGACTTAAGTGATAGCCGACTCATGGGTTAGCGGCTTAAGGGGTTTAGGTCTTGAGTCGTTGAAAGGTTAGGTCGGCATGGTAATGAGTCGTGAACGACTCATGTTGAGACGGTAAAGGCTGGTTGGGTCGTGTCTAGGATAAGTCGGCTGGTGAATGAGTCGTGAGTCGGCTAAGTTGATGAGTCGTATGCAGTTGAGTCGGCACCATAGTTGAGTCCTGTGTGTTATGTTGAGTCGTTGGCTTGAGTCAGAAGGCAGTGCAGTTGAGTCGGCTAGGTGTTAAGGTGATGAGTCGTTAGGTCTTTGAGTCGGCAGGTTCTTGAGTCGGCAAGGCTAGGTCGTCACAAAACAGTACCGTACGACCTTTAGAAAAGCGTGCATGGATTTGAAACATTGCAGTACCATGGTGCACCTCTCTCCAGCGATTGTAAATCATAGACCAGCCACGGGGATCCCGTTTTACAGAAAAAATCCACGTGACGAAAAAACGAAGGGTAAAAAACTTCCTTGATCCGATTGAGGTTCGGATAGGATTTTTTGGGTATGAAACTAACCAGTGACGGCTGAAAGCAGTCATAGCTATAGAACTCATAGATACCTTCGTTTTGACTGGTTATGGCTCCCGTAACTCTAAACGAGCCAAGAGTTATGGCCCTCCGAAGAATCGATATCCATAGGGTGCAACATCTACGGTGCAAGGTGCAACATCCGTCCAAAATGACAAAACAGTGCCGTACGACCTTTAGAAATGAGTGCATGGATTTGGAACATTGCAGTACCATGGTGCACCACTCTCCAGCGATGGTAAATCATAGACCAGCAACGGGGATCCCGTTTTACAGAAAAAATCCACGTGACGAAAAAACGAAGGGTAAAAAACTTCCATGACCCGATTGAGGTTCGGATAGGATTTTTGGGTATGAAACTAATCAGTGACGGCTGAAAGCTGTCATAGCTGTAGAACTCACAGATACCTTTGTTTTGACAGGTTATGGCTCCCGTAACTCTAAACGAGCCAAGAGTTATGGCCCTCCGAAGAATCGATATCGATAGGGTGCAACACCTACGGTGCAAGGTGCAACATCCGTCCAAAATGACGAAACAGTGTCGTACGACCTTTTGAAATGAGTGCATGGATTTGAAACATTGCAGTACCATGGTGCACCACTCTCCAGGGATGGTAAATCATAGACCAGCCACGGGGATCCCGTTTTACAGAAAAAATCCACGTGACGAAAAAACGAAGGGTAAAAAACTTCCTTGATCCGATTAAGGTTCGGATAGGATTTTTTGGGTATGAAACTAACCAGTGACAGCTGAAAGCAGTCATAGCTGTAGAACTCACAGATACCTTCGTTTTGACTGGTTATGGCTCCCGTAACTCTAAACGAGCCAAGAGTTATGGCCCTCCGAAGAATCGATATCCACAGGGTGCAACATCCGTCCAAAATGACGAAACAGTGCCGTACGACCTTTAGAAAAGCGTGCATGGATTTGAAACATTGCAGTACCATGGTGCACCTCTCTCCAGCGATTGTAAATCATAGACCAGCCACGGGGATCCCGTTTTACAGAAAAAATCCACGTGACGAAAAAACGAAGGGTAAAACACTTCCTTGACCGGATTGAGGTTCGGATAGGATTTTTTGGGTATGAAACTAACCAGTGACGGCTGAAAGTTGTCATAGCCGTAGAACTCACAGATACCTTCGTTTTGACTGGTTATGGCTCCCGTTACTCTAAACGAGCCAAGAGTTATGGCCCTCCGAAGAATCGATATCCACAGGGTGCAACATCTACGGTGCAAGGTGCAACATCCGTCCAAAATGACAAAACAGTGCCGTACGACCTTTAGAAATGAGTGCATGGATTTGGAACATTGCAGTACCATGGTGCACCACTCTCCAGCGATGGTAAATCATAGACCAGCAACGGGGATCCCGTTTTACAGAAAAAATCCACGTGACGAAAAAACGAAGGGTAAAAAACTTCCATGACCCGATTGAGGTTCGGATAGGATTTTTGGGTATGAAACTAATCAGTGACGGCTGAAAGCTGTCATAGCTGTAGAACTCACAGATACCTTTGTTTTGACAGGTTATGGCTCCCGTAACTCTAAACGAGCCAAGAGTTATGGCCCTCCGAAGAATCGATATCGATAGGGTGCAACACCTACGGTGCAAGGTGCAACATCCGTCCAAAATGACGAAACAGTGCCGTACGACCTTTTGAAATGAGTGTATGGATTTGAAACATTGCAGTACCATGGTGCACCACTCTCCAGGGATGGTAAATCATAGACCAGCCACGGGGATCCCGTTTTACAGAAAAATCCACGTGACGAAAAAACGAAGGGTAAAAAACTTCCTTGATCCGATTGAGGTTCGGATAGGATTTTTTGGGTATGAAACTAACCAGTGACGGCTGAAAGCAGTCATTGCTGTAGAACTCACAGATACCTTCGTTTTGACTGGTTATGGCTCCCGTAACTCTAAACGAGCCAAGAGTTATGGCCCTCCGAAGAATCGATATCCACAGGGTGCAACATCCGTCCAAAATGACGAAACAGTGCCGTACGACCTTTAGAAAAGCGTGCATGGATTTGAAACATTGCAGTACCATGGTGCACCTCTCTCCAGCGATTGTAAATCATAGACCAGCCACGGGGATCCCGTTTTACAGAAAAAATCCACGTGACGAAAAAACGAAGGGTAAAACACTTCCTTGACCGGATTGAGGTTCGGATAGGATTTTTTGGGTATGAAACTAACCAGTGACGGCTGAAAGCTGTCATAGCCGTAGAACTCACAGATACCTTCGTTTTGACTGGTTATGGCTCCCGTTACTCTAAACGAGCCAAGAGTTATGGCCCTCCGAAGAATCGATATCCACAGGGTGCAACATCTACGGTGCAAGGTGCAACATCCGTCCAAAATGACAAAACAGTCCCGTACGACCTTTAGAAATGAGTGCATGGATTTGGAACATTGCAGTACCATGGTGCACCACTCTCCAGCGATGGTAAATCATAGACCAGCAACGGGGATCCCGTTTTACAGAAAAAATCCACGTGACGAAAAAACGAAGGGTAAAAAACTTCCATGACCCGATTGAGGTTCGGATAGGATTTTTGGGTATGAAACTAATCAGTGACGGCTAAAAGCTGTCATAGCTGTAGAACTCACAGATACCTTTGTTTTGACAGGTTATGGCTCCCGTAACTCTAAACGAGCCAAGAGTTATGGCCCTCCGAAGAATCGATATCGATAGGGTGCAACACCTACGGTGCAAGGTGCAACATCCGTCCAAAATGACGAAACAGTGCCGTACGACGTTTTGAAATGAGTGTATGGATTTGAAACATTGCAGTACCATGGTGCACCACTCTCCAGGGATGGTAAATCATAGACCAGCCACGGGGATCCCGTTTTACAGAAAAAATCCACGTGACGAAAAAACGAAGGGTAAAAAACTTCCTTGATCCGATTGAGGTTCGGATAGGATTTTTTGGGTATGAAACTAACCAGTGACGGCTGAAAGCAGTCATAGCTGTAGAACTCATAGATACCTTCGTTTTGACTGGTTATGGCTCCCGTAACTCTAAACGAGCCAAGAGTTATGGCCCTCCGAAGAATCGATATCCACAGGGTGCAACATCCGTCCAAAATGACGAAACAGTGTCGCACGACCTTTAGAAAAGCGTGCATGGATTTGAAACATTGCAGTACCATGGTGCACCTCTCTCCAGCGATTGTAAATCATAGACCAGCCACGGGGATCCCGTTTTACAGAAAATATCCACGTGACGAAAAAACGAAGGGTAAAACACTTCCTTGACCGGATTGAGGTTCGGATAGGATTTTTTGGGTATGAAACTAACCAGTGACGGCTGAAAGCTTTCATAGCCGTAGAACTAACAGATACCTTCGTTTTGACTGGTTATGGCTCCCGTTACTCTAAACGAGCCAAGAGTTATGGCCCTCCGAAGAATCGATATCCACAGGGTGCAACATCTACGGTGCAAGGTGCAACATCCATCCAAAATGACAAAACAGTGCCGTACGACCTTTAGAAATGAGTGCATGGATTTGGAACATTGCAGTACCATGGTGCACCACTCTCCAGCGATGGTAAATCATAGACCAGCAACGGGGATCCCGTTTTACAGAAAAAATCCACGTGACGAAAAAACGAAGGGTAAAAAACTTCCATGACCCGATTGAGGTTCGGATAGGATATTTGGGTATGAAACTAATCAGTGACGGCTGAAAGCTGTCATAGCTGTAGAACTCACAGATACCTTTGTTTTGACAGGTTATGGCTCCCGTAACTCTAAACGAGCCAAGAGTTATGGCCCTCCGAAGAATCGATATCCACAGGGTGCAACATCTACGGTGCAAGGTGCAACATCCGTCCAAAATGACGAAACAGTGCCGTACGACATTTAGAAATGAGTGCATGGATTTGAAACATTGTAGTACCATGGTGCACCACTCTCCAGCGATGGTAAATCATAGACCAACCACGGGGATCCCGTTTTACAGAAAAAATCCACGTGACGAAAAAACAAAGGGTAAAAAACTTCCTTGATCCGATTGAGGTTCGGATAGGATTTTTTGGGTATGAAACTAACCAGTGACGGCTGAAAGCAGTCATAGCTGTAGAACTCACAGATACCTTCGTTTTGACTGGTTATGGCTCCCGTAACTCTAAACGAGCCAAGAGTTATGGCCCTCCGAAGAATCGATATCCACAGGGTGCAACATCTATGGTGCAAGGTGCAACATCCGTCCAAAATGACGAAACAGTGCCGTACAACCTTTAGAAATGAGTGCATGGATTTGAAACATTGCAGTACCATGGTGCACCACTCTCCAGCGATGGTAAATCATAGACCAGCCACGAGGATCCCATTTTACAGAAAAAATCCACTTGACGAAAAAACGAAGGGTAAAAAACTTCCATGACCCGATCGAGGTACGGATAGGATTTTTTGGGTATGAAACTAACCAGTGACGGCTGAAAGCGGTCATAGCTGTAGAACTCACAGATACCTTCGTTTTGACTGGTTATGGCTCCCGTAACTCTAAACGAGCCAAGAGTTATGGCCCTTCGAAGAATCGATATCGACAGGGTGCAACACCTACGGTTTAAGGTGCAACATCCGTCCAAAATGACGAAACAGTGCCGTACGACCTTTTGAAATGAGTGCATGGATTTGAAACATTGCAATACCATGGTGCACCACTCTCCAGGGATGGTAAATCATAGACCAGCCATGGGGATCCCGTTTTACAGAAAAAATCCACGTGACCAAAAAACGAAGGGTAAAAAACTTCCATGACCCGATTGAGGTTCGGATAGGATTTTTGGGTATGAAACTAACCAGTGACGGCTGAAAGCTGTCATAGCTGTAGAACTCACAGATACCTTCGTTTTGACTGGTTATGGCTCCCGTAACTCTAAACGAGCCAAGAGTTATTGCCCTCCGAAGAATCGATATCCACAGGGTGCAACATCTACGGTGCAAGGTGCAACATCCGTCCAAAATGACGAAACAGTGTCGTACGACCTTTAGAAATGAGTGCATGGATTTGGAACATTGCAGTACCATGGTGCACCACTCTCCAGCGTTGGTAAATCATAGACCAGCAACGGGGATCCCGTTTTACAGAAAAAATCCACGTGACGAAAAAACGAAGGGTAAAAAACTTCCATGACCCGATAGAGGTTCGGATAGGATTTTTGGGTATGAAACTAACTAGTGACGGCTGAAAGCTGTCATAGCTGTAGAACTCACAGATACCTTCGTTTTGACTGGTTATGGCTCCCGTAACTCTAAAGGAGCCAAGAGTTATAGCCCTCCGAAGAATCGATATCCACATGGTGCAACATCTGCGGTGCAAGGTGCAACATCCGTCCAAAATGACGAAACAGTGCCGTACGACCTTTAGAAATGAGTGCATGGATTTGAAACATTGCAGTACCATGGTGCACCACTCTCCAGCGATGGTAAATCATAGACCAGCCATGGGGATCCCGTTTTACAGAAAAAATCCACGTGACGAAAAAACGAAGGGTAAAAAACTTCCTTGATCCGATTGAGGTTCGGATAGGATTTTTTGGGTATGAAACTAACCAGTGAGGCTGAAAGCAGTCATGGCTATAGAACTCATAGATACCTTCGTTTTGACTGGTTATGGCTCCCGTAACTCTAAACGAGCCAAGAGTTATGGCCCTCCGAAGAATCGATATCCACAGGGTGCAACATCTATGGTGCAAGGTGCAACATCCGTCCAAAATGACGAAACAGTGTCGTACGACCTTTAGAAATGAGTGCATGGATTTGAAACATTGCAGTACCATGGTGCACCACTCTCCAGCGATGGTAAATCATAGACCAGCCACGGGGATCCCGTTTTACAGAAAAAATCCAAGTGACGAAAAAACGAAGGGTAAAAAACTTCCATGACCCGATCGAGGTTCGGATAGGATTTTTTGGGTATGAAACTAACCAGTGACGGCTGAAAGCTGTCATAGCAGTAGAACTCACAGATACCTTCGTTTTGACTGGTTATGGCTCCCGCAACTCTAAACGAGCCAAGAGTTATGGCCCTTCGAAGAATCGATATCGACAGGGTGCAACACCTACGGTGCAAGGTGCAACATCCGTCGAAAATGACGAAACAGTGCCGTACGACCTTTTGAAATGAGTGCATGGATTTGAAACAATGCAGTACCATGGTGCACCACTCTCCAGGGATGGTAAATCATAGACCAGCCACGGGGATCCCGTTTTATAGAAAAAATCCACGTGACCAAAAAACGAAGGGTAAAAAACTTCCATGACCCGATTGAGGTTCGGATAGGATTTTTTGGGTATGAAACTAACCAGTGACGGCTGAAAGCGGTCATAGCTGTAGAACTCACAGATACCTTCGTTTTGACTGGTTATGGCTCCCGTAACTCTAAACGAGCCAAGAGTTATGGCCCTTCGAAGAATCGATATCGACAGGGTGCAACACCTACGGTTTAAGGTGCAACATCCGTCCAAAATGACGAAACAGTGCCGTACGACCTTTTGAAATGAGTGCATGGATTTGAAACATTGCAGTACCATGGTGCACCACTCTATAGGGATGGTAAATCATAGACCAGCCATGGGGATCCCGTTTTACAGAAAAAATCCACGTGACCAAAAAACGAAGGGTAAAAAACTTCCATGACCCGATTGAGGTTCGGATAGGATTTTTGGGTATGAAACTAACCAGTGACGGCTGAAAGCTGTCATAGCTGTAGAACTCACAGATACCTTCGTTTTGACTGGTTATGGCTCCCGTAACTCTAAACGAGCCAAGAGTTATTGCCCTCCGAAGAATTGATATCCACAGGGTGCAACATCTACGGTGCAAGGTGCAACATCCGTCCAAAATGACGAAACAGTGTCGTACGACCTTTAGAAATGAGTGCATGGATTTGGAACATTGCAGTACCATGGTGCACCACTCTCCAGCGTTGGTAAATCATAGACCAGCAACGGGGATCCCGTTTTACAGAAAAAATCCACGTGACGAAAAAACGAAGGGTAAAAAACTTCCATGACCCGATAGAGGTTCGGATAGGATTTTTGGGTATGAAACTAACTAGTGACGGCTGAAAGCTGTCATAGCTGTAGAACTCACAGATACCTTCGTTTTGACTGGTTATGGCTCCCGTAACACTAAAGGAGCCAAGAGTTATAGCCCTCCGAAGAATCGATATCCACATGGTGCAACATCTGCGGTGCAAGGTGCAACATCCGTCCAAAATGACGAAACAGTGCCGTACGACCTTTAGAAATGAGTGCATGGATTTGAAACATTGCAGTACCATGGTGCACCACTCTCCAGCGATGGTAAATCATAGACCAGCCATGGGGATCCCGTTTTACAGAAAAATCCACGTGACGAAAAAACGAAGGGTAAAAAACTTCCTTGATCCGATTGAGGTTCGGATAGGATTTTTTGGGTATGAAACTAACCAGTGACGGCTGAAAGCAGTCATAGCTATAGAACTCATAGATACCTTCGTTTTGACTGGTTATGGCTCCCGTAACTCTAAACGAGCCAAGAGTTATGGCCCTCCGAAGAATCGATATCCACAGGGTGCAACATCTATGGTGCAAGGTGCAACATCCGTCCAAAATGACGAAACAGTGTCGTACGACCTTTAGAAATGAGTGCATGGATTTGAAACATTGCAGTACCATGGTGCACCACTCTCCAGCGATGGTAAATCATAGACCAGCCACGGGGATCCCGTTTTACAGAAAAAATCCACGTGACGAAAAAACGAAGGGTAAAACACTTCCATGACCCGTTCGAGGTTCGGATAGGATTTTTAGGGTATGAAACTAACCAGTGACGGCTGAAAGCGGTCATAGCAGTAGAACTCACAGATACCTTCGTTTTGACTGGTTATGGCTCCCGTAACTCTAAACGAGCCAAGAGTTATGGCCCTTCGAAGAATCGATATCGACAGGGTGCAACACCTACGGTGCAAGGTGCAACATCCGTCGAAAATGACGAAACAGTGCCGTACGACCTTTTGAAATGAGTGCATGGATTTGAAACAATGCAGTACCATGGTGCACCACTCTCCAGGGATGGTAAATCATAGACCAGCCACGGGGATCCCGTTTTATAGAAAAAATCCACGTGACCAAAAAACGAAGGGTAAAAAACTTCCATGACCCGATTGAGGTTCGGATAGGATTTTTGGGTATGAAACTAACCAGTGACGGCTGAAAGCTGTCATAGCTATAGAACTCACAGATACCTTCGTTTTGACTGGTTATGGCTCCCATAACTCTAAACGAGCCAAGAGTTATGGCCCTCCGAAGAATCGATATCCACAGGGTGCAACATCTACGGTGCAAGGTGCAACATCCGTCCAAAATGACGAAACAGTGCCGTACGACCTTTAGAAAAGAGTACATGGATTTGAAACATTGCAGTACCATGGTGCACCACTCTCCAGCGATGGTAAATCATAGACCAGCCACGGGGATCCCGTTTTACAGAAAAAATCCACGTGACGAAAAAACGAAGGGTAAAAAACTTCCTTGACCCGATTGAGGTTCGGATAGGATTTTTTGGGTATGAAACTAACCAGTGACGGCTGAAAGCAGTCATAGCCGTAGAACTCAAAGATACCTTTGTTTTGACTGGTTATGGCTCCCGTTACTCTAAACGAGCCAAGAGTTATGGCCCTCCGAAGAATCGATATCCACAGGGTGCAACATCTACGGTGCAAGGTGCAACATCCGTCCAAAATGACGAAACAGTGTCGTACGACCTTTAGAAATGAGTGCATGGATTTGGAACATTGCAGTACCATGGTGCACCACTCTCCAGCGTTGGTAAATCATAGACCAGCAACGGGGATCCCGTTTTACAGAAAAAATCCACGTGACGAAAAAACGAAGGGTAAAAAACTTCCATGACCCGATAGAGGTTCGGATAGGATTTTTGGGTATGAAACTAACTAGTGACGGCTGAAAGCTGTCATAGCTGTAGAACTCACAGATACCTTCGTTTTGACTGGTTATGGCTCCCGTAACTCTAAAGGAGCCAAGAGTTATAGCCCTCCGAAGAATCGATATCCACATGGTGCAACATCTACGGTGCAAGGTGCAACATCCGTCCAAAATGATGAAACAGTGCCGTACGACCTTTAGAAATGAGTGCATGGATTTGAAACATTGCAGTACCATGGTGCACCACCCTCCAGCGATGGTAAATCATAGACCAGCCATGGGGATCCCGTTTTACAGAAAAAATCCACGTGACGAAAAAACGAAGGGTAAAAAACTTCCTTGATCCGATTGAGGTTCGGATAGGATTTTTTGGGTATGAAACTAACCAGTGACGGCTGAAAGCAGTCATAGCTATAGAACTCATAGATACCTTCGTTTTGACTGGTTATGGCTCCCGTAACTCTAAACGAGCCAAGAGTTATGGCCCTCCGAAGAATCGATATCCACAGGGTGCAACATCTATGGTGCAAGGTGCAACATCCGTCCAAAATGACGAAACAGTGCCGTACGACCTTTAGAAATGAGTGCATGGATTTGAAACATTGTAGTACCATGGTGCACCACTCTCCAGCGATGGTAAATCATAGACCAGCCACGGGGATCCCGTTTTACAGAAAAAATCCACGTGACGAAAAAACGATGGGTAAAAAACTTACATGACCCGATCGAGGTTCGGATAGGATTTTTTGGGTATGAAACTAACCAGTGACGGCTGAAAGCTGTCATAGCAGTAGAACTCACAGATACCTTCGTTTTGACTGGTTATGGCTCCCGTAACTCTAAACGAGCCAAGAGTTATGGCCCTTCGAAGAATCGATATCGACAGGGTGCAACACCTACGGTGCAAGGTGCAACATTCGTCGAAAATGACGAAACAGTGCCGTACGACCTTTTGAAATGAGTGCGTGGATTTGAAACAATGCAGTACCATGGTGCACCACTCTCCAGGGATGGTAAATCATAGACCAGCCACGGGGATCCCGTTTTATAGAAAAAATCCACGTGACCAAAAAACGAAGGGTAAAAAACTTCCATGACCCGATTGAGGTTCGGATAGGATTTTTGGGTATGAAACTAACTAGTGACGGCTGAAAGCTGTCATAGCTGTAGAACTCACAGATACCTTTGTTTTGACTGGTTATGGCTCCCATAACTCTAAACGAGCCAAGAGTTATGGCCCTCCGAAGAATCGATATCCACAGGGTGCAACATCTACGGTGCAAGGTGCAACATCCGTCCAAAATGACGAAACAGTGTCGTACGACCTTTAGAAAAGAGTATATGGATTTGAAACATTGCAGTACCATGGTGCACCACTCTCCAGCGATGGTAAATCATAGACCAGCCACGGGGATCCCGTTTTACAGAAAAAATCCACGTGACGAAAAAACGAAGGGTAAAAAACTTCCTTGACCCGATTGAGGTTCGGATAGGATTTTTTGGGTATGAAACTAACCAGTGACGGCTGAAAGCAGTCATAGCCGTAGAACTCACAGATACCTTCGTTTTGACTGGTTATGGCTCCCGTTACTCTAAACGAGCCAAGAGTTATGGCCCTCCGAAAAATCGATATCCACAGGGTGCAACATCTACAGTGCAAGGTGCAACATCCGTCCAAAATGACGAAACAGTGCCGTACGACCTTTAGAAATGAGTGCATGGATTTGGAACATTGCAGTACCATGGTGCACCACTCTCCAGTGATGGTAAATCATAGACCAGCAACGGGGATCCCGTTTTACAGAAAAAATCCACGTGACGAAAAAACGAAGGGTAAAAAACTTCCATGACCCGATAGAGGTTCGGATAGGATTTTTGGGTACGAAACTAACTAGTGACGGCTGAAAGCTGTCATAGCTGTAGAACTCACAGATACCTTCGTTTTGACTGGTTATGGCTCCCGTAACTCTAAACGAGCGAAGAGTTATAGCCCTCCGAAGAATCGATATCCACATGGCGCAACATCTACAGTGCAAGGTGCAACATCCGTCCAAAATGACGAAACAGTGCCGTATGACCTTTAGAAATGAGTGCATGGATTTGAAACATTGCAGTACCATGGTGCACCACTCTCCAGCGATGGTAAATCATAGACCATCCACGGGGATCCCATTTTACAAAAAAAATCCACGTGACGAAAAAACGAAGGGTAAAAAACTTCCTTGATTCGATTGAGGTTCGGATAGGATTTTTTGGGTATGAAACTAACCAGTGACGGCTAAAAGCAGTCATAGCTGTAGAACTCACAGATACCTTCGTTTTGACTGGTTATGGCTCCCGTAACTCTAAACGAGCCAAGAGTTATGGCCCTCCGAAGAATCGATATCCACAGGGTGCAACATCTATGGCGCAAGGTGCAACATCCGTCCAAAATGACGAAACAGTGTCGTACGACCTTTAGAAATGAGTGCATGAATTTGAAACATTGCAGTACCATGGTGCACCACTCTCCAGCGATGGTAAATCATAGACCAGCCATGGGGATCCCGTTTTACAGAAAAAATCCACGTGACGAAAAAACGAAGGGCAAAAAACTTCCATGACCCGATCGAGGTTCGGATAGGATTTTTTTGGTATGAAACTAACCAGTGATGGATGAATGCTGTCATAGCTGTAGAACTCACAGATACTATCGTTTTGACTGGTTATGGCTCCCGTAACTCTAAACGAGCCAAGAGTAATGGCCCTCCGAAGAATCGATATCCACAGGGTGCAACATCTACGGTGCAAGGTGCAACATCCGTCCAAAATGACGAAACAGTGCCATACGACCTTTAGAAATGAGTGCATGGATTTGAAACATTGCAGTACCATGGTGCACCACTCTCCAGCGATGGTAATTATAGACCAGCCAAGGGGATCTCATTTTACAGAAAAAAATCCACGTGACGAAAAAACGAAGGGTAAAAAACTTCCTTGACCCGATTGAGGTTCGGATAGGAATTTTTGGGTATGAAACTAACTAGTGACGGAAGAAAGCTGTCATAGCTGTAGAACTCACAGATACCTTCGTTTTGACTGGTTATGGCACCCGTAACTCTAAACGAGCCAAGAGTTATGGCCCTCCGAAGAATCGATATCCACAGGGTGCAACATCTACGGTGCAAGGTGCAACATCCGTCCAAAATGACGAAACATTGCCGTACGACCTTTAGAAATGAGTGCATGGATTTGAAACATTGCAGTACCATGGTGCACCACTCTCCAGCGATGGTAAATAATAGACCAGCCACGGGGATCCCGTTTTACAGAAAAAATCCACGTGACGAAAAAACGAAGGGTAAAAAACTTCATTGACCTGATTGAGGTTCGGATAGGATTTTTTGGGTATGAAACTAACGACTGACGGCTGAAAGCGGTCATAGCTCTAGAATTCACATATACCTTCGTTTTGACAGGTTATGCTCCAGTAACTCTGAACGAGCCAAGAGTTATGGCCCTCCGAAGAATCGATATCCACAGGGTGCAACATCTACGGTGCAAGGTGCAACATCCATCCAAAATGACGAAACAGTGCCGTACGACCTTTAGAAATGAGTGCATGGATTTGAAACATTGCAGTACCATGGTGCACCACTCTCCAGCGATGGTAAATCATAGACCAGCCACGGTGATCCCGTTTTACAGAAAAAATCCACGTGGCGAAAAAACGAAGGGTAAAAAACTTCCTTGACCCGATTGAGGTTCGGATAGGATTTTTTGGGTATGAAACTAACCAGTGACGGCTGAAAGCAATCATAGTTGTAGAACTCACAGATACCTTCGTTTTGACTGGTTATGGCTCCCATAACTCTAAACGAGCCAAAAGTTATGGCCCTCCGAAGAATCGATATCCACAGGGTGCAACATCTACGGTGCAAGGTGCAACATCCGTCCAAAATGACGAAACAGTGTCGTACGACCTTTAGAAATGAGTGCATGGATTTGAAACATTGCAGTACCATGGTGCACCACTCTCCAGCGATGGTAAATCATAGACCAGCCACGGGGATCCGTTTTACAAAAAAAATCCACGTGACGAAAAAACGAAGGGTAAAAAACTTCCTTGACCCGATTGAGGTTCGGATAGGATTTTTTGGGTAGACACTAACCAGTGATGGCTGAAAGCCGTTGTGACGACCGTCCATGACTCCCGCACGAAAACAAGGAAATGGAGCGCTGAAAATGTGCCAGGCAGCCATGGGTGACCGTCAAGGGTAGAATAAACATCGCAGAATCTATCGTATAACTCACAGTGCATGGATAAAATACAATAGAGAAATATATGTATATTGAAGCTTCATAACAGGATATCATCAAATAAGCATCTTTGAAGTTTGATACAATCATCAGAACAGTCAATACATCAAAGCCTCACTACAAAGCACTCAAAGTATATACAGCAGAACACCCAGTACATAATATGAAATAATATGCAAAAGCCTCCTGCTCGTCTTCGTCATCATCAGCGTAGATCTCCAAGAACACACCTGTCACCTGCTACCTAGTCTGCCCGTCCATACATGGATGAACAGCCCAAGGTAATAAGAGGAGACATAAAACCTTGAGTCATACAAAGTCTTAGTGAGCAGTAAATCAACTATCAAACATACCAAAAGAGCATATGGGATAAAAGGAATAGGAACCAAACCATCCCACTCCACCTCTTTCTATAGTGATAGCCCCAGACACACACTAAGGAGAAGCAAGCATAACATTGCAGACAATTAAGGTAAAGCAATAATCACTCGAGTCAAGGTCGATGTTTTCCAAATACAAACCCCCAAGGCCTAAACCAAGATCAGATAAGCACCCAGAAAACACCGCTCTTGAGACCGAATGATGATACAATCAAACGTCCAAACATCCATGACTCTGGCTATCACTGTTATCATTGCCTTGATTTCACCGTTAGTTGAATGACCACCTGTCATGGGCTAATGGTAACCCCGGTTCTAGACATAGCTCCGCACGTCACCGTGACCCGTGCCTAGGACTTACCTACTCTGCCCAGAGTACTCGACTACCTACCTGTAGTCTTTTGGGTGTCCCGACTACCTACCTGTAGTCGTTTTTGGGCGCCCCATGTACTCTTGCTTTTGAGCATGCTAGAACCTTCAACAACGATGAGATCCAAGCCTCCTAGTCATCCTTCTTGACGACTATTCTCAACCTAGCCCAAGCTACCTCTTGAGCCACCCATTATCAATCAACTCGAACTACTCTTCAAGTTATCAACATGCTTGGAGTAATCCTTCTCGACTATACAAAGGTTACATCACATCATGCCTCGCCTCATCTTCATCATAGAAAAGGCTCATCTTAACATCATGGTTTGCCTCATCGCATCATGGCAAAGTTCCATCTCAACATCATCCAATCCATACATATGAGCTTCAACATCCACTACATATGCCTCGAGCAGCTTTCACCATTCAAGAGCCTCTTCCGTAGCTTTTGAATCGTCTTTGACCATACTTGTCCAAATCTATCAACTAGATAACTCATTCACAACAATCAAACAAGGTAAACATTAATCCAAACAAATAAGTAGTCAATCAAGATCAAAATAGGCATTTATAACTAAAATGGCAATTTCATAAATAAATGAGCATGGATCTAACATTCATGAATCAAGGGTTTTTAGCATAGATCTAACAAATATAAATCATGGGTTTTGTCTCTACAACTTGATTAATGAACTTGCATTAGTAAACATCTTCATAAGTAATGGATCTACACTTGGATCTAAGGAAAAATGCATAAAAATCACTATCTACAACACTCCAATAAACCACCAAACCAATATACTCCTTTGGGTCCGCGTGGGAGATAACCACCACTCACCAAATCACCCAAACACTTCAAAAACTATCAACTTCAGATCTGGACAGCGAAGATTCAAGCTTGATTCGTCGAAATCCCGCTTGAAACGATGAAATCTAGCTTCGTTGGATGAAGATCTTCAACTTTGGCTCTTGGATCTTCGATCTTGATCTTCGATCTTGGATGGATGTTAGCACTTGATCGAAGTGGAGAAAAGAAGTGAGGAAATGTTGTAGTCGAGCTCTCAAAATGGCAGCACTTCGTCGCTTCAAAAACCGGTGCCAAAAAGTGAGCCAAACCCCTCTATTTATAGGCTGATTTGTCCATGAGTCGTCGCCCCATGAGTCGTTGCCGACTCAAGAAAATCTCCGACCTAACTGTTACGACTCATCAACATAGCCGACTCACGACTCAACTATCTACGACCTAAGCCTGAACACATAGCCTAACACACTGCTGCTTTACTACTAAGTCGTTTGGACGACTCAACGAAACTACGACCTACGACTCATCAGACCCTACGACTCATCCTATCTCCTTACGTCGTACTAACGACCTAACGACTCAACGATGCCGACCTAACTCTTAGCACAGAACCAAACTTAGGTCGCATATGACCTTATCTATAACTCGGCATAGCCGACCTATCAACACACGCGACTTATCTCATTGCCGACTTAACTATGTGACGACCTAAAAACACACACGACCCAAGCCTTAGGTCGTCTACCCCTTAACTCGGCCAATCCCTATAAGCCACTTATCCCTTGAGTCGGTCACTACCTTAACTCGGTCTAGCACTAACACGCTAACTCATCCCAGCCTTGAGTCGTAACTCGTTAACCCCCTATGAGTCGGTCCAACCCTTAACCGTTAACTCGGTCAACACACTTAAGTCGCCAACGACCTAATGCTAACCCGCTAACGACTCATCAGATAACATGTTAACTCGTAATTCCCTAACTCGTGACTCATAGGCTACCTTATGTCGTCCACGAGTTACCCTCTATTCGAGTTAACTTCTCCATACGATCTAATCTCCACACGACTTAGGCTAAGGACAACTTAAACAACCCTAACGACCTAGAAATTCTACGATTTATCGACACGTAAAATACGGGTCGTTACAGCCGTCATAGCTGTAGAACTCACAGATACCTTCTTTTTGACTTGTTATAGCTCCCGTAACTCCAAACGAGCCAAGAGTTATGGCCCTTCGAAGAATCAATATCCACAGGGTGCAACACCTACGGTGCAAGGTGCAACATCCGTCCAAAATGACGAAACAGTGACGTACGACCTTTATAAATGAGTGCATGGATTTGAAACATTGCAGTACCATGGTGCACCACTCTCCAGCGATGGTAAATCATATACCAGCCACGGGGATCCCGTTTTACAGAAAAAATCCACGTGACGAAAGAACAAAGGGTAAAAAACTTCCTTGACCCGATTGAGGTTCGGATAGGATTTTTTTGGTATGAAACTAACCAGTGACGGATGAAAGCTGTCATAGTTGTAGAACTCACAGATACCTTCATTTTGACTGGTTATGGCTCCCGTAACTCTAAACGAGCCGAGAGTTATGGCCCTCCGAAGAATCGATATCCACAGGGTGCAACATCTACGGTGCAAGGTGCAACATCCGTCCAAAATGACGAAACAGTGTCGTACGACCTTTAGAAATGACTGCATGGATTTGAAACATTGCAGTACCATGGTGCATCACTCTCCAGCGATGGTAAATCATAGACCAGCCACGGGGATCCCGTTTTACAGAAAAAATCCACGTGACGAAAAAACGAAGGGTAAAAAACTTCCTTGACCCGATTGAGGTTCGGATAGGATTTTTTAGGTATGACACTAACCAGTTGTGACGACCGCCCATGACTCCCGCACCAAAACAAGGGAATCATGCGCTGAAAGGTGTGCAAGGCAGCCATGGATGATAGTCAGAGTAAAATAAAATCGCAGAATCTCTATCGTAACTCACAGCGCATGGATAAAATACAATAGAAAAATATATAGTGAAGCCTCATAACAGAAAATCATCATATAAGCATCATAGTAGTTTTATACAATCATCTCAACAAATCCATACATCAAGACCTCACTACATAACACTCAATCAAACACAGCAGCGGATACCCAGTACAAATAGGAAATAATATGCATAGCCTCCTGCTCGTCTTCGTCATCATCAGCGGAGAACTCTAAGCACAGCACCTGCCACGTGCTACCTAGTCTGCCCATCCCAACATGGATGAACAGCCCAAGGTAATAAGAGGAGACATAAAACCTTGAGTCAGACAACAGTCTTAGTGAGCAGTAAATTAACTATCAAACATACCAAAAGAGCATAAGGGATAAAAGGAATAGGAACCCAAACCATCCCACTCCACCTCTTTCTACAGTGATAGCCCCCAGACACACACTAAGGAGAAGAAAGCACAACATAGCAGATAATTAAAGTAAAGCAATAATCACTCGAGTCAAGGACGATGCTTTCCAAATACAAACCCCAAGGCCTAAACCAAGATCAGATAAGCACCCAGAAAACACCGCTCTTGAGATCGAATGATAATACAACCAAACATCCATGACTCTGGCTATCACTGTTATCATTGCCCCGATTTCACCGTTAGTTGAATGACCATCCGTCAAGGGCTAATGGTAACCCCGGTTCTAGACATAGCTCCGCAAACTGCCTTGTGCCTAGGACTTATCTACTTTGCCCAGAGTACTCGACTACCTACCTGTAGTCTTTTGGGTGTCCCGACTACCTACCTGTAGTCGTTATGGGCGCCCCATGTACTCTTGCTTTTGAGCATGTTAGAACCTTCAACAACGGTGAGATCCAAGCCTCCTAGCCATCCTCCTCGACGACTATCCTCATACTAGCTCAAGCTACCTCTTGAACAATCCATTATCAACCAACTTGAACTACCCTTCAAGTTATCAACATGCTTGGAATGATCCCTGCCTGGATTAAGCCAAGCCTCACATCATACTTCGCTTCATCGCATCAAAGCAAAGTCTCAACTCAACAACATGGTTTGCCTTCTCGCATCATGGCAAAGTTCCATCTCAACCTCTTCTAATTCATACATATGAGCTTCCACATCCGCGTCATATGCCACCAGCAGCTTTCACCATTCAAGAGCCTTTCTACTTAGCTTTTGAATCATCTTCAACCATCTTGTTCCAAATCAACCACTAGCTAACTTGAAACAATCAAACCAATCATCAATACAAACAATCAAGCATTCAAACAAAATCTAACAAGTAATATCAACAATAATGGCAATTTCGTAAATAAACGAGCAAAAGTCCAATATGTATGATTCATAGGTTTTTAGCATAGATCTATCAAATATAAAACATGGGTTTTGTCTCTAACACTTGTTAAATGAACTTGCATAAGTAAACATCTTCAAAAGTGATGGATCTACATGCAGACTTAAGGAAAATGCGGGAAATCACTATTTAGAACACATAAACAAGCCACCGATCCACTATACTTCTTTGGGTCCGCGTGAGAGATACTACCACTCACCAAATCACCCAAACACCTCAAAAACAGCACACTTCAGATCTGGACAGCGAAGATCAAGGCTTGATCCGGCAATATCTCGCTTCAATCGATGAAATCTAGCTCGAACGGATGAAGATCTTCAACTTTGGCACTTGGATCTTCGATCTCGATCTTCGATCTTGGATGGATGTTAGAATTAGATTGGAATGGAGAAAAGAAGATGAAGAAATGTTGTAGTCGAGTCTTCAAAATGGCAGCACTTCGTCGCTTCAAAAACCGGTGCCAAAAAGTGAGCCGAACCCTTCTATTTATAGGCTGAATCCCCATGAGTCGTACGCCCCATGAGTCGTCACCGACTCATCCCATGAGTCGTTCACGACTCATCAAATCCTCCTAGTCATCTGCCTTAAAACGACTCACGACTCAACACGCTAAGACACAAGGTCATACGACTCAACCTATATGCGACTCAACGCAACTCCAAGTCAAACGACTCATCACACCAGCAACCTAACGACTTATCTATCACTCGACTCATCAGCCTTTGCCGACTCAACTCTTACTCGACTCAATTATGCTACGACTCATGACTAAGAAAGGCCACACGACCTAAGACACACACGACTTACGACTCATCCACCAAGCCGACTTATCCTAGACACGACTTAACCAGCCTTTGCCGACTCAACACCCACCGACTCAACACAAACCCAAGTCAACTTCCTCATAACGACTCATCAGGCCCTACGACTCAAGACCCTGCCGATCTAACCCTTCAACGACCTAACAACCCCTTAAGCCGTTGGTCCCTTAAGTCGCTATACCCTATGAGTCGGCTAACACTTAAGTCGGCTAACCCTATAACCCGTTGACTTTATGAGTCGGTCTGAACTA
Organism: Allium cepa; assembly: GCA_030765085.1. NCBI lineage: Eukaryota > Viridiplantae > Streptophyta > Magnoliopsida > Asparagales > Amaryllidaceae > Allium > Allium cepa. The sequence goes on along the minus strand of CM060943.1, from coordinate 24,306,796 downwards.
CTAGGTCCCTAACACTATGAGTCGGCAACTCCATGTCTCGGTCTAACGACTTAAAATCCTAACCCGTTCACTCCTATGAGTCATAACTCGTACACGACCTAACCCATGAGTCGGTTACGACTCAAGCCTTAACTCGGCTATGCCTATGAGTCGCTGCCTCTATGAGTCGGTCACGGCTCATCACTTCACTCGAGTTAACTTCTAAACAACTCAAGCTAGAGACAACACAAACAACACTAACGACCTGCAAATTCTACGATCTATCGACACGTAAAATACGGGTTGTTACATTCTCTCCCCCTTAGGAATTTCGCCCCCGAAATTCCAAGCAAACAACAGCAATCAAAGATACTCCGCATGCCTACCATCCATAGCAATCAACAAACCATGCATCCAATTCTAGCCTAGCATGCAGAATTCTAAGACTTAGAACAAGCTACAAATTCATGAGATGTCACGACACTTTAGGGCCATACCTCGAAGAGTCCGGGATGAGCTGCCTTCATCCTCTCTTCCTCCTCCCATGTACAGTCGTTAACATCATCACTCCATTGTACCTTGAGCAACGTAATCGTCTTTCTCCTAAGCTGTTTCGTATCGGTTTCAACAATACGAAGCGGCCTACGAGGTCTCGTAACAACAGGATCAACCTCTAAGTCTTCACAGCTATCAGCAGGAACCACCGTACTCGGGTCATGCACGTACTTCCGTAGATAAGATACATGAAAAACATTGTGCACACCCGCCATCTTTTCCGGTAACTCCAATCTATAAGCGAGCTTTCCAATACGCTCGATAATCGGGAATGGTCCAACAAATCTCGGAGTTAACTTTCCTTTCTTCCCGAATCTAATAGCATTCTTCAATGGAGAAATCTTCACAAAAACCATATCACCCACGTCAAAATTCCAAATCCTTTCGACGATTATCTGCATAACTTTTCTGACGATCTTCGGCTGCCTTCATTCTTTGCCGAATGATCTCTATACAATCCGAAGTCTGTCTAATCATCTCTGGCCCAAGTATCAGCTTTTCTCCAGTTTCCAACCAACATGTCGGAGAGTTACACGGTGTTCCATACAATGCCTCATATGGTGCCATACCAATACTCGACTGATAACTGTTATTATAAGCAAATTCCACCAAATGAAGGTGATCTTCCCATGATCCTCCGAAGTCCAAGACACATGCTCTTAAGAGATCTTCCAAAACTCGGTTGACTCTCTCAGTCTCACCATCTGTTTGAGGGTGATAAGTTGTACTCAAACACAACTCGGTTCCCAAAACTTCCTGGAAGCTCTTCCAAAATCTACTAGTGAACAATGGATCTCGATCGCTCACTATACTCTACGGAACACCATGGAATCGAACAATCCACTTCACATACAATTCAGCCAACTTCGATGCAGTCCTAGTTGATCGAACAGGAATGAACCTTGCACTCTTAGTCAAACGATCTACTATGACCCAAATCCCTTCATTTCCTGCCCTGGTTCTAGGTAGACCATCAATAAAATCCATCGACACTTGCTCCCACTTCCATGTAGGAACCTCTAATGGCTGAAGTAATCCACTGGGCTTCTTCTGCTCAGCTTTTACAAACTGGCAGTTCATACACTTGGAAATAAAATTCCCAACATCCTTCTTCATACCTTCCCAGTAGTAAACTCTCTTCATATCCCGATACATCTTATTCCCGCCTGGATGAATCGTCAACTTTGAGTGATGACTTTCCCTAAGAACTTCATCTCTCAATCCATCAATATCGGGAACAACCAATCGTCCTTGCTTCCGAAGCCAACCCTCTCGATCGACCTCGAATCCCTTATCCTTCTCCGGGTCCAATCCGGATTCTAAATCACAGATAATCTTGACAAGCTTATCATCTCTCTTTTGGTTCTCGCCAATCCTTTCCACAAGAGTAGGCCTTATCGATAAGTTTGCCAACATCTCAGGTTCCAATTCACATCGAGGCCTGAAATCAAACTCAGCCAAATACTCAAGACTCTTCCATTCCGAAAACATGGCTCCCAAACCTGCATGTCTTCGACTTAACGCATCTGCCACTGCGTTACCTTTCCCCGGAGTATAGGCTATACCAAAATCATAAGATGCTAAGAACTCTAGCCACCGTTGCTGTCGAAGATTCAAATCCTTTTGGGAGAACAGATACTTCAACGACTTATGATCCGTAAACAACTCGAATCTAACTCCCAATAGATAGTGTCTCCACATCTTCAAAGCAAACACAATCGCCGCTAACTCTAAATCATGAGTCGGATAGTTCCTTTCATGCGGCTTCAGTTGTCGACTAGCATACGCAACAACTTTATCCTTCTGCATTAGCACTGCTCCAAGTCCAGTGCCACATGCATCGGTGTAAACCACCATCTCATCATTCCCACTTGGAATAATCAAAACAGGAGCACTCGTCAGTCGCTCTTTCAGGATTACGAAAGCTTGCTCACACTTATCATCCCATCTGAACACCTGGTTCTTCTTCGTCAATCCTGTCAACGGTGCAGCTATCTTGGAAAAGTCTTTGATAAACCGACGATAATATCCTGCTAATCCAAGAAAACTTCTCACATCAGATGCATTCTTAGGTCTAATCCAATCCTGGATTGCTGCCACCTTAGCGGGATCAACCGCTATTCCATTTCCAGAGATAACATGGCCTAAGAACCTCACTTCACTCTTCCAGAAGTGACACTTCGAAAACTTAGCCTTCAACTGATGTTTCCGCAAGATTTCCAAAACAATCCTCAAGTGCGTCTCGTGTTCTTCCTCAGTTCTGGAATAAACCAAAATATCATCCACGAACACAAGCACGAACTTATTCAACTGATCTCTGAACACTCTATTCATAAGATCCACAAAATATGCTGGTGCGTTAGTCAATCCAAACGGCATTACCAGCCACTCATAAAACCCGGATGGTGTCCTGAAAGCAGTCTTCGGCACACTATCCTTCGCCACTCTCAACTGGTGAAATCCCGTTGCCAAATCCATCTGAGAAAACACCTTAGCCTCGTGAAGCTGATCAAACAAGTCATCTATTCTTGGCAATGGATACTTGTTCTTCTTAGTCACCTTATTCAGCTCACGATAATCCACACACAACCTCAACGATCCATCCGCTTTGGTTGCGAACACAACTGGTGCACCCCATTCGGACACACTTCTCCGAATGAATCCTTTCCGCAAAAGGTCATCAACTTGCACCTTCAGCTCTTGCTGCTCCCTCGGTGCCATCCGCCTAAGAGGCATCACAACAGGTCTGGCTCCCTCAACTAGATCGATACGAAACTCGATCTCCCTATGTGGCGGCAACCCTTTGACTTCCTCAAAGACATCCTCAAATCCATTCACAATAGGCACTGATGACAGTCCATCCCATGGAACAACCAGCGAATACATGAAGCTCATGAAGACGCCTTCTTCATGCTTACATCGTATCACAACCTTTCGCCCATCCACATTCCCGACTGTCACCTCAAGCCTCTCACAATCAATCCTTGCCGCATACTTCCTAAGCCAGTCCATACCCAAAATAATTCCGAACCCCGCAAAGTTCAGAACAAAGCAATCACAAATAAACGAGCAATCATGACTCGATACAACTAGACCACGGCATATCATACACAAACATGACGAACCCCCCACCGGATTAGTCACAACCAATGGCCTATCAACAATATCCGGTTTCAAACCTAACCGGCCTACCAAATCATCACAAACAAAAGAATGCGACGCTCCAGTATCAAACAACACTCTAACTGGAACACCACAAATGGAAAGAGTACCTTGAACCACTACACTCTTCCCCTTCTCTTCAGCAGTAGGAGCTTTTAAAGACGACTGCACAGCTCCCAAAGCATAGGCTTGCACAATCTGCCTATCCTTCCTCGGCTCTGGGCAATCCTTCTTGATATGTCCCGGCTTATCACAGTTGTAACACTTTCCCGGCACCTTGGGATTCTTACAGTCTTTGTAAAGATGGCCCTTCTGCTGGCAGTTATAGCAAGTCACTTCGCCTTTCAGCTTCTTCTGGCCATCCTTACTCTTCTGTTGCTGCTGCTTCCTCTTCTTATTGCCACTCTGCTGTGGTTTAGATCCTCCCCTGGTTACAGCAACAACAGATACTTCCTTAGGAAACAAACTCTCGTGCCTTAAAGCTTTCTCCACTAGCTTCTCAATTGGATCGTCCAGATGATCCACTAACTGTCTCCCAAGATAAGCATCCAGACCAGTCACAAACTTCTCGTTCTTCTGGTAAGGAGAATCAATATACGATCTGGCATACTTAGACAAAGCTTCGAACTCAGAAATGTACTCAAGAACAGGCCTCCCTCCTTGCTTGAGCTCTACAAACCTCTTGAACAAAGCAGACTTCTGAACAGTGGAGATGAACTTGGCTTCAAATCTGACCTGGAACTGTTCCCAAGTAATCTCTTCTTCTGGTGTATCTATGGTGATAGAATTCCACCAATCCGCAGCTCTCCCATGAAGCTGTCTCGATGCAAGCTTCCTCTTGGTTGCATCCTCAATCCCTAAGTCACCAAAGATCCTTCGACATGCATCAATCCATCTCTGCACCTCAATAGTCGACTCCGTCCCCAAGAAAGCTTTTCCTCTAAGAGAAGTATAATCCTTGCAAAGCTTAGCAAAATCCACCGGTCTTGGAGCTTGGACTTGAACTCCCACATCCACAGAAGATCCTGAAGCTGGTACCCTCCTCATGATGGAAGTCATCATAGCTTCAAACATAGCTCCATAATCAACAGCTTCCCTAGCAGCTCGACTTTCCCTTGCAGCTTGTCTCTCGCTTCGACTCATCCTTAATATCTGTAAAAAGAATGATTAGAACACCTTAAGAAACAACTGCATAAGGAGTTCAAATCCTTCTAAGCTACTATATTGTATATAGTAATCATCCATCAAAATACAATTACGTCTCTCATACGTGGTTACGTCAGCGAGCGTTGGCTAAAATCGATTAACCAAAGCTCTGATTCCAAATGTGACGACCGCCCATGACTCCCGCACCAAAACAAGGGAATCATGCGCTGAAAGGTGTGCAAGGCAGCCATGGACGATAGTCAGAGTAAAATAAAATCGCAGAATCTCTATCGTAACTCACAGCGCATGGATAAAATACAATAGAAAAATATATAGTGAAGCCTCATAACAGAAAATCATCATATAAGCATCATAGTAGTTTTATACAATCATCTCAACAAATCCATACATCAAGACCTCACTACATAACACTCAATCAAACACAGCAGCGGATACCCAGTACAAATAGGAAATAATATGCATAGCCTCCTGCTCGTCTTCGTCATCATCAGCGGAGAACTCTAAGCACAGCACCTGCCACCTGCTACCTAGTCTGCCCATCCCAACATGGATGAACAGCCCAAGGTAATAAGAGGAGACATAAAACCTTGAGTCAGACAACAGTCTTAGTGAGCAGTAAATTAACTATCAAACATACCAAAAGAGCATAAGGGATAAAAGGAATAGGAACCCAAACCATCCCACTCCACCTCTTTCTACGGTGATAGCCCCCAGACACACACTAAGGAGAAGTAAGCACAACATAGCAGATAATTAAAGTAAAGCAATAATCACTCGAGTCAAGGACGATGCTTTTCAAATACAAACCCCCAAGGCCTAAACCAAGATCAGATAAGCACCCAGAAAACACCGCTCTTGAGACCGAATGATAATACAACCAAACATCCATGACTCTGGCTATCACTGTTATCATTGCCCCGATTTCACCGTTAGTTGAATGACCATCCGTCAAGGGCTAATGGTAACCCCGGTTCTAGACATAGCTCCGCACACTGCCTTGTGCCTAGGACTTATCTACTTTGCCCAGAGTACTCGACTACCTACCTGTAGTCTTTTGGGTGTCCCGACTACCTACCTGTAGTCGTTATGGGCGCCCCATGTACTCTTGCTTTTGAGCATGTTAGAACCTTCAACAACGGTGAGATCCAAGCCTCCTAGCCATCCTCCTCGACGACTATCCTCATACTAGCTCAAGCTACCTCTTGAACAATCCATTATCAACCAACTTGAACTACCCTTCAAGTTATCAACATGCTTGGAATGATCCCTGCCTGGATTAAGCCAAGCCTCACATCATACTTCGCTTCATCGCATCAAAGCAAAGTCTCAACTCAACAACATGGTTTGCCTTCTCGCATCATGGCAAAGTTCCATCTCAACCTCTTCTAATTCATACATATGAGCTTCCACATCCGCGTCATATGCCACCAGCAGCTTTCACCATTCAAGAGCCTTTCTACTTAGCTTTTGAATCATCTTCAACCATCTTGTTCCAAATCAACCACTAGCTAACTTGAAACAATCAAACCAATCATCAATACAAACAATCAAGCATTCAAACAAAATCTAACAAGTAATATCAACAATAATGGCAATTTCGTAAATAAACGAGCAAAAGTCCAATATGTACGATTCATAGGTTTTTAGCATAGATCTATCAAATATAAAACATGGGTTTTGTCTCTAACACTTGTTAAATGAACTTGCATAAGTAAACATCTTCAAAAGTGATGGATCTACATGTAGACTTAAGGAAAATGCGGGAAATCACTATTTAGAACACATAAACAAGCCACCGATCCACTATACTTCTTTGGGTCCACGTGAGAGATAACTACCACTCACCAAATCACCCAAACACCTCAAAAATAACACACTTCAGATCTGGACAGCGAAGATCAAGGCTTGATCCGGCAATATCTCGCTTCAATCGATGAAATCTAGCTCGAACGGATGAAGATCTTCAACTTTGGCACTTGGATCTTCGATCTCGATCTTCGATCTTGGATGGATGTTAGAATTAGATTGGAATGGAGAAAAGAAGATGAAGAAATGTTGTAGTCGAGTCTTCAAAATGGCAGCACTTCGTCGCTTCAAAAACCGGTGCCAAAAAGTGAGCCGAACCCTTCTATTTATAGGCTGAATCCCCATGAGTCGTACGCCCCATGAGTCGTCACCGACTCATCCCATGAGTCGTTCACGACTCATCAAATCCTCCGAGTCATCTGCCTTAAAACGACTCACGACTCAACACGCTAAGACACAAGGTCATACGACTCAACCTATATGCGACTCAACGCAACTCCAAGTCAAACGACTCATCACACCAGCAACCAAACGACTTATCTATCACTCGACTCATCAGCCTTTGCCGACTCAACTCTTACTCGACTCAATTATGCTATGACTCATGACTAAGAAAGGCCACACGACCTAAGACACACACGACTTACGACTCATCCACCAAGCCGACTTATCCTAGACACGACTTAACCAGCCTTTGCCGACTCAACACCCACCGACTCAACACAAACCCAAGTCAACTTCCTCATAACGACTCTTCAGGCCCTACGACTCAAGACCCTGCCGATCTAACCCTTCAACGACCTAACAACCCCTTAAGCCGTTGGTCCCTTAAGTCGCTATACCCTATGAGTCGGCTAACACTTAAGTCGGCTAACCCTATAACCAGTTGACTTTATGTGTCGGTCTGAACTACTAGGTCCCTAACACTATGAGTCGGCAACTCCATGTCTCGGTCTAACGACTTAAACTCCTAACCCGTTCACTCCTATGAGTCATAACTCGTACACGACCAAACCCATGAGTCGGTTACGACTCAAGCCTTAACTCGGCTATGCCTATGAGTCGCTGCCTCTATGAGTCGGTCACGACTCATCACTTCACTCGAGTTAACTTCTAAACGACTCAAGCTAGAGACAACACAAACAACACTAACGACCTGCAAATTCTACGATCTATCGACACGTAAAATACGGGATGTTACACCAGTGACGGCTGAAAGCCGTCATAGCTGTAGAACTCACAGATACCTTCGTTTTGACTGGTTATGGCTCCCGTAACTCTAAACGAGCCAAGAGTTATGGCCCTCCGAAGAATCGATATCCACAGGGTGCAACATCTACGGTGCAACGTGCAACATCCGTCCAAAATGACGAAAAAGTGCCGTACGACCTTTAGAAATGAGTGCATGGATTTGAAACATTACAGTACCATGGTGCACCACTCTCCGGCGATGGTAAATCGTAGACCAGCCACGGGGATCCCGTTTTACAGAAAAAATCCACGTGACGAAAAAATAAAGGGTAAAAAACTTCCTTGACCCGATTGAGGTTCGGATAGGATTTTTTGGGTATGAAACTAACCAGTGAGGGCTGAAAGCTGTCATAGCTGTAGAACTCACAGATACCTTCGTTTTTACTGGTTATGGCTCCCGTAACTCTAAACGAGCCAAGAGTTATGGCCCTCCGAAGAATCGATATCCACCGGGTGCAACACCTACTGTGCAAGGCGCAACATCCGTCCAAAATGACGAAACAGTGCCGTACGACCTTTAAAAATGAGTGCATGGATTTGAAACATTGCAGTACCATGGTGCACCACTCTCCAGCGATGGTTAATCATAGACCAGCCACGGTGATCCCGTTTTACAGAAAAAATCCACGTGACGAAAAAATGAAGGGTAAAAAACTTCCTTGACCCGATTGAGGTTCGGATAGGATATTTTGGGTATGAAACTAACCAGTGACGGCTGAAAGCAGTAATAGCTGTAGAACTCACAGATACGTTCGTTTTGACTGGTTATGGCTCCTGTAACTCTAAACGAGCCAAGAGTTATGGCCCTCCGAAGAATCGATATCCACATGGTGCAACATCTACGGTGCAAGGTGCAACATCCGTCCAAAATGACGAAACAGTGCCGTACGACCTTTAGAAATGAGTGCATGGATTTGAAACATTGCAGTACCATGGTGCACCACTCTCCAGCGATGGTAAATCATAGACCAGCCGCGGGGATCCCGTTTTACAGAAAAAATCCACGTGGCGAAAAAACGAAGGGTAAAAAACTTCCTTGACCCGATTGAGGTTCGGATAGGATTTTTTGGGTATGAAACTAACCAGTGACGGCAGAAAGCTGTCATAGCTGTAGAACTCATAGATACCTTCGTTTGGACTGGTTATGGCTCCTGTAACTCTAAACGAGCCAAGAGTTATGGCCCTCCGAAGAATCGATATCCACAGGGTGCAACATCTACGGTGCAAGGTGCAACATCCGTCCAAAATGACGAAACAGTGCCGTACGACCTTTAGAAATGACTGCATGGATTTGAAACATTGCAGTACCATGGTGCACCACTCTCCAGCGATGGTAAATCATAGACCAGCCACGGGGATCCCGTTTTACAGAAAAAATCCACTTGACGAAAAACGAAGGGTAAAAAACTTCCTTGACCCGATTGAGGTTCGGATAGGATTTTTTGGGCATGACACTAACCAGTGATGGCTGAAAGCCGTCATAGCTGTAGAACTCACAGATACCTTCGTTTTGACTAGTTATGACTTCCATAACTCTAAACGAGCCAAGAGTTATGGCCCTTCGAAGAATCGATATCCACAGGGTGCAACACCTACGGTGTAAGGTGCAACATCCGTCCAAAATGACGAAACAGTGCCGTAATACCTTTAGAAATGAGTGCATGGATTTGAAAAATTGTAGTACCATGGTGCACCACTCTCCAGCGATGGTAAATCATAGACCAGCAACGGGGATCCCGTTTTACAGAAAAAATCCACGTGACGAAAAACGAAGGGTAAAAAACTTCCTTGACCCGATTGAGGTTCGGAAAGGATTTTTTTGGTATGAAACTAACCAGTGACGGATGAAAGCTGTCATAGCTATAGAACTCACAGATACCTTCATTTTGACTGGTTATGGCTCCCGTAACTCTAAACGAGCCAAAAGTTATGGCCCTCCGAAGAATCGATATCCACAGGGTGCAACATCTACGGTGCAAGGTGCAACATCCGTCCAAAATGACGAAACAATGTCGTACGACCTTTAGAAATAAGTGCATGGATTTGAAACATTGCAGTACCATGGTGCATCACTCTCCAGCGATGGTAAATCATAGACCAGCCACGGAGATCCCGTTTTACAGAAAAAATCCACGTGACGAAAAAACGAAGGGTAAAAAACTTGCTTGACCCGATTGAGGTTCGGATAGGATTTTTTGGGTATGACACTAACCAGTGACGGCTGAAAGCCATCATAGCTGTAGAACTCACAGATACCTTCGTTTCGAATGGTTATGGCTCCCGTAACTCTAAACGAGCCAAGTGTTATGGCCCTCCGAAGAATCGATATCCAAAGGGTGCAACATCTACGGTGCAAGGTGTAACATCCGTCCAAAATGACGAAACAGTGCCGTACGACCTTTAGAAATGAGTGCATGGATTTGAAACATTGCAGTACCATGGTGCACCACTCTCCAGCGATGGTAAATCATAGACCAGCCACGGGGATCCCGTTTTACAGAAAAAATCCACGTGACGAAAAAACGAAGGGTAAAAAACTTCCTTGACCCGATTGAGGTTCGGATATGATTTTTTGGGTATGAAACTAACTAGTGACGGCTGAAAGCCGTCAAAGCTGTAGAACTCACAGATACCTTCGTTTTGACTGGTTATGGCTCCCGTAACTGTAAACGAGCCAAGAGTTATGGCCCTCCGAAGAATCGATATCCACAGGGTGCAACATCTACGGTGCAAGGTGCAACATCCGTCCAAAATGACGAAATAGTGCCGTACGACCTTTAGAAATGAGTGCATGGATTTGAAACATTGCAGTACCATAGTGCATCACTCTACAGCGATGGTAAATTATAGACCAGCCACGGGGATCCCGTTTTACAGAAAAAATCCGCGTGACGAAAAAACGAAGGGTAAAAAACTTCCTTGACCCGATTGAGGTTCGGATAGGATTTTTTGGGTATGACACTAACCAGTGACGGCTAAAAGCCGTCATAGTTTAGAACTCACAGATACCTTCGTTTTGACTGGTTATGGCTCCCGTAACTCTAAACGAGCCAAGAGTTATGGCCCTCCGAAGAATCGATATCCACAGGGTGCAAAATCTACGGTGCAAGGTGCAACATCCGTCCAAAATGACGAAACAGTGCCGTATGACCTTTAGAAATGAGTGCATGGATTTGAAACATTGCAGTACCATGGTGCACCACTCTCCAGCGATGGTAAATCATAGACCAGCCACGGGGATCCCGTTTTACAGAAAAAATCCACGTGACGAAAAAACGAAGGGTAAAAAACTTCCGTGACCCGATTGAGGTTCGGATAGGATTTTTGGGTATGAAACTAACCAGTGACGGCTGAAAGCCTTCATAGCTGTAGAACTCACAGATACCTTCGTTTTGACTGGTTATGGCTCCCGTAACTCTAAACAAGCCAAGAGTTATGGCCCTCCGAAGAATCGATATCTACAGGGTGCAACACCTACGGTGCAAGGTGCAACATCCGTCCAAAATGACGAAACAGTGTCGTACGACCTATTGAAATGAGTGCATGGATTTGAAACATTGCAGTACCATGGTGCATCACTCTCCAGCGATGGTAAATCATAGATCAGCCACGGGGATCCCGTTTTACAGAAAAAATCCACGTGACGAAAAAACGAAGGGTAAAAAACTTCCTTGACCCGATTGAGGTTCGGATAGCATTTTTTGGATATGACACTAACCAGTGACGGCTGAAAGCGGTCATAGCTGTACAACTCACAGATACCTTCGTTTTGACTAGTTATGGCTCCCGTAACTCTAAACGAGCCAAGAGTTATGGCCCTCCGAAGATTCGATATCCACAGGGTGCAACATCTACGGTGCAAGGTGCAACATCCGTCCAATATGACGAAACAGTGCCGTACGACCTTTAGAAATGAGTGCATGGATTTGAAACATTGCAGTACCATGGTGCATCACTCTCCAGCGATGGTAAATCATAGACCAGCCACGGGGATCCCGTTTTACAGAAAAAATCCACGTGACAAAAAAACGAAGGGTAAAAAACTTCCTTGACCCGATTGAGGTTCGGATAGGATTTTTTGGGTATGACACTAACCAGTGACAGCTGAAAGCCATCATAGCTGTAGAACTCACAGATACCTTCGTTTCGACTAGTTATGGCTCCCGTAACTCTAAACGAGCCAAGTGTTATGGCCCTCCGAAGAATCGATATCCACAGGGTGCAACATCTACGGTGCAAGGTGCAACATCCGTCCAAAATGACGAAACAGTGCCGTACGACCTTTAGAAATGAGTGCATGGATTTGAAACATTGCAGTACCATGGTGCACCACTCTCCAGCGATGGTAAATCATAGACCAGCCACGGGGATCCCGTTTTACAGAAAAAATCCACGTTGCGAAAAAACGAAGGGTAAAAAACTTCCTTGACCCGATTGAGGTTCGGATAGGATTTTTTGGGTATGAAACTAACCAGTGACGGCAGAAAGCCGTCATAGCTATAGAACTCACAGATACATTCGTTTTGACTGGTTATGGCTCCGGTAACTCTAAACGAGCCAAGAGTTATGGCCCTCCGAAGAATCGATATCCACAGGGTGCAACATCTACAGTGCAAGGTGCAACATCCGTCCAAAATGACGAAACAGTACCGTACGACCTTTTGAAATTAGTGCATGGATTTGAAACATTGGAGTACCATGGTACACCACTCTCCAGGGATGGTAAATCATAGACCAGCCACGGGGATCCCGTTTTACAGAAAAAATCCACGTGACGAAAAAACGAAGGGTAAAAAACTTCCTTGACCCGATTGAGGTTCGGATAGGATTTTTTGGGTATGAAACTAACCAGTGACGGCTGAAAGCCGTCATGGCTGTAGAACACATAGATACCTTCGTTTTGACTGGTTATGGCTCCCGTAACTCTAAACGAGCCAAGAGTTATGGCCCTCCGAAGAATCGATATCCACAAGGTGCAACACCTACGGTGCAAGGTGCAACATCCGTCCAAAATGACGAAACAGTGCCGTACGACCTTTTGAAATGAGTGCATGGATTTGAAACATTGCAGTACCATGGTGCACCACTCTCCAGTGATGGTAAATCATAGACCAGCCACTGGGATCCCGTTTTACAGAAAAAATCCACGTGACCAAAAAACGAAGGGTAAAAAACTTCCATGACCCGATTGAGGTTCGGATAGGATTTTTTGGCTCCCGTTTTGACTGGTTATGGCCCTCCGTTTTGACTGGTTATGGCTCCCGTAACTCTAAACGAGCCAAGAGTTATGGCCCTCCGAAGAATCGATATCCACAGGGTGCAACATCTACTGTGCAAGGTGCAACATCCGTCCAAAATGACGAAATAGTGCCGCATGACCTTTAGAAATGAGTGCATGGATTTGAAACATTGCAGTACCATGGTGCACCACTCTCCAGCGATGGTAAATCATAGACCAGCCACGGGGATCCCGTTTTACAGAAAAAATCCACGTGACGAAAAAACGAAGGGTATAAAACTTCCTTGACCCGATTGAGGTTCGGATAGGATTTTTTGGGTATGAAACTAACCAGTGACGGCTGAAAGCGGTCATAGCCGTAGAACTCACAGATACCTTCGTTTTGACTGGTTATGGCTCCCGTAACTCTAAACGAGCCAAGAGTTATGGCCCTCCGAAGAATCGATATCCACAGGGTGCAACACTTACGGTGCAAGGTGCAACATCCGTCCAAAATGACGAAACAGTGTCGTACGACCTTTTGAAATGAGTGCATGGATTCGAAACATTGCAGTACCATGGTGCATCACTCTCCAGCGATGGTAAATCATAGACCAGCCACGGGGATCCCGTTTTACAGAAAAAATCCACGTGACGAAAAAACGAAGGGTAAAAAACTTCCTTGACCCGATTGAGGTTCGGATAGGATTTTTTGGGTATGACATAACCAGTGACGGCTGAAAGCGGTCATAGCTGTAGAACTCACTGATACCTTCGTTTTGACTGGTTATGGCTCCCGTAACTCTAAACGAGCCAAGAGTTATGGCCCTCCGAAGAATCGATATCCACAGGGTGCAACATCTACGGTGCAAGGTGCAACATCCGTCCAAAATGACGAAATAGTGCCGTACGACCTTTAGAAATGAGTGCATGGATTAGAAATATTGCAGTACCATGGTGCACCACTCTCCAGCGATGGTAAATCATAGACCAGCCACGGGGATCCCGTTTTACAGAAAAAATCCACGTGACGAAAAAACGAAGGGTAAAAAACTTCCTTGACCCGATTGAGGTTCGGATAGGATTTTTTGGGTATGAAACTAACCAGTGACGCTGAAAGCAGTCATAGCTGTAGAACTCACAAATACCTTCGTTTTGACTGGTTATGGCTCCCGTAACTCTAAACGAGCCAAGAGTTATGGCCCTCCGAAGAATCGATATCCACAGGGTGCAACATCTACGGTGCAAGGTGCAACATCCGTCCAAAATGACGAAACAGTGTCGTACGACCTTTAGAAATGAATGCATGGATTTGAAACATTGCAGTACCATGGTGCACCACTCTCTAGCGACGGTAAATCATAGACCAGCCATGGGGATCCCGTTTTACAGGAAAAATCCACATGACGAAAAAACGAAGGGTAAAAAACTTACTTGACCCGATTGAGGTTCGGATAGGATTTTTGGGTACGAAACTAATCAGTGACGGCTGAAAGCTGTCAAAGCTGTAGAACTCACAGATATCTTCGTTTTGACTGGTTCTGGCTCCCGTAACTCTAAACGAGCCAAGAGTTATGGCCCTCCGAAGAATCGATATCCACAGGGTGCAACATCAATGGTGCAAGGTGCAACATCTGTCCAAAATGACGAAACAGTGCCGTACGACCTTTAGAAATGAGTGCATGGATTTGAAACATTGCAGTACCATGGTGCACCACTCTCCAGCGATGGTAAATCATAGACCAGCCACGGGGATCCCGTTTTACAGAAAAAATCCACGTGACGAAAAAACGAAGGGTAAAAAACTTTCTTGACCCGATTGAGGTCCGGATAGGATTTTTTGGGTATGATACTAACCAGTGACGGCTAAAAGCCGTCATAGCTGTAGAACTCACAGATACCTTCGTTTTGACTGGTTATGGCTCCCGTAACTCAAAACGAGCCAAGAGTTATGGCCCTCCGAATAATCGATATCCACAGGGTGCAACATCTACGGTGTAAGGTGCAACATCCGTCCAAAATAACGAAACAGTGCCGTACGACCTTTAGAAATGAGTGCATGGATTTGAAACATTGCAGTACCATGGTGCACCACTCACCAGCAATGGTAAATCATAGACCAGCCACGGGGATCCCGTTTACAGAAAAAATCCACGTGACGAAAAAACGAAGGGTAAAAAACTTTCATGACCCGATTGAGATTCGGATAGGATTTTTGGGTATGAAACTAACCAGTGACGGCTGAAAGCTATCATAGCTGTAGAACTCATAGATGCCTTCGTTTTGACTGGTTATGGCTCCCGTAACTCTAAACGAGCCAAGAGTTATGGCCCTCCGAAGAATCGATATCCACAGGGTGCAACATCTACGGTGCAAGGTGCAACATCCGTCCAAAATGACGAAACAGTGCCGTACGACCTTTAGAAATGAGTGCATGGATTTGAAACATTGCAGTACCATGGTGCACCACTCTCCAGCGATGTTAAATCATAGACGAGCAACGGGGATCCCGTTTTACAGAAAAAATCCACGTGACGAAAAAACGAAGGGTAAAAAACTTCTTTGACCCGATTGAGGTTCGGATAGGATTTTTTTGGTATGAAACTAACCAGTGATGGCTGAAAGCGGTCATAGCAGTAGAACTCACAGATACCTTCGTTTTGACTGGTTATGGCTCCCGTAACTCTAAACGAGCCAAGAGTTATGGCCCTCCGAAGAATCGATATCCACAGGGTGCAACATCTACGATGCAAGGTGCAACATCCGTCCAAAATGACGAAACAGTGCCGTACGACCTTTAGAAATGAGTGCATGGATTTGAAACATTGCAGTGCCATGGTGCACCACTCTCCAGCGATGGTAAATCATAGACCAGCCACGGGGATCCCGTTTTACTGAAAAAATCCACGTGACGAAAAAACGAAGGGTAAAAAACTTCCTTGACCCAATTGCGGTTCGGATAGGATTTTTTGGGTATGAATCTAACCAGTGACGGCTGAAAGCGGTCATAGCTGTAGAACTCACAGATACCTTCTTTTTGACTGGTTATGGCTCCCGTAACTCTAAACAAGCCAAGAGTTATGGCCCTCCGAAGAATCGATATCCACAGGGTGCAACATCTACGGTGCAAGGTGCAACATCCGTCCAAAATGACGAAACAGTGCCGTACGACCTTTAGAAATGAGTGCATGGATTTGAAACATTGCAGTACCATGGTGCATCACTCTCCAGCGATGGTAAATCATAGACCAGCCACGGGGATCCCGTTTTACAGAAAAAATCCACGTGACGAAAAAACGAGGGGTAAAAAACTTCCTTGACCCGATTGAGGTTCGGATAGGATTTTTTGGGTATGACATTAACCAGTGACGCTGAAAGCGGTCATAGCTGTAGAACTCACAGATACCTTTGTTTTGACTGGTTATGGCTCCCGTAACTCTAAACGAGCCAAGAGTTATGGCCCTCCGAAGAATCGATATCCACAGGGTGCAACATCTACGGTGCAAGGTGCAACATCCGTCGAAAATGACGAAACAGTGCCGTACGACCTTTAGAAATGAGTGCATGGATGTGAAACATTGCAGTACCATGGTGCACCACTCTCCAGCGATGGTAAATCATAGACCAGCCACGGGGATCCCGTTTTACAGAAAAAATCCACGTGACGAAAAAACGAAGGGTAAAAAACTTCCTTGACCCGATTGGGGTTCGGACAGGATTTTTTGGGTATGAAAGTAACCAGTGACGGCTGAAAGCTGTCACAGCTGTAGAACTCACAGATACCTTCATTTTGACTGGTTATGGCTCCCGTAACTCTAAACGAGCCAAGAGTTATGGCCCTCCGAAGAATCGATATCCACAGGGTGCAACATCTACGGTGCAAGGTGCAACATCCGTCCAAAATGACGAAACAGTGCCGTACGACCTTTAGAAATGAGTGCATGGATTTGAAACATTGCAGTACCATGGTGCACCACTCTCTAGCGATGGTAAATCATAGACCAGCCACGGGCATCCCGTTTTACAGAAAAAATCCACGTGACGAAAAAAAGAAGGGTAAAAAACATCCTTGACCCGATTGAGGTTCGGATAGGATTTTTTGGGTATGAAACTAGCCAGCGACGGCTGAAATCCGTCATAGCTGTAGAACTCACTGATACCTTCATTTTGACTGGTTATGGCTCCCGTAACTCTAAACGAGCCAAGAGTTATGGCCCTCCGAAGAATCGATATCCACAGGGTGCATCATCTACGGTGGAAGGTGCAACATCCGTCCAAAATGACGAAACAGTGCCGTACGACCTTTAGAAATGAGTGCATGGATTTGAAACATTGCAGTACCATGGTGCACCATTCTCCAGCGATGTTAAATCATAGACCAGCCACGGGGATCCCGTTTTACAGAAAAAATCTACGTGACGAAAAAACGAAGTGTAAAAAACTTCCTTGACCCGATTGAGGTTCGGATAGGATTTTTTGGGTATGAAACTAACCAGTGAGGCTGAAAGCGGTCATAGCTGTAGAACTCATAGATACCTTCGTTTTGACTGGTTATGGCTCCTGTAACTCTAAACGAGCCAAGAGTTATGGCCCTTCGAAGATTCGATATCCACAGGGTGCAACATCTACGGTGCAAGGTGCAACATCCGTCCAAAATGACGAAACAGTGCCGAACGACCTTTAGAAATGAGTGCATGGATTTGAAACATTGCAGTACCATGGTGCATCACTCTCCAGCGATGGTAAATCGTAGACCAGCCACGGGGATCCCGTTTTACAGAAAAAATCCACGTGACGAAAAAACGAGGGGTAAAAAACTTCCTTGACCCGATTGAGGTTCGGATAGGATTTTTTGGGTATGACACAAACCAGTGATTGCTGAAAGCAGTCATAGCTGTAGAACTCACAGATACCTTCGTTTTGACTGGTTATGGCTCCCGTAACTCTAAACGAGCCAAGAGTTATGGCCCTCCGAAGAATCGATATCCACAGGGTGCAACATCTACGGTGCAAGGTGCAACATCCGTCGAAAATGATGAAACAGTGCCGTACGACCTTTAGAAATGAGTGCATGGATTTGAAACATTGCAGTACCATGGTGCACCACTCTCCAGCGATGGTAAATCATAGACCAGCCACGGGGATCCCGTTTTACAGAAAAAATCCACGTGACGAAAAAACGAAGGGTAAAAAACATCCTTGACCCGATTGAGGTTCGGACAGGATTTTTTGGGTATGAAACTAACCAGTGATGGCTGAAAGCTGTCATAGCTGTAGAACTCACAGATACCTTCGTTTTGACTGGTTATGGCTCCCGTAACTCTAAACGAGCCAAGAGTTATGGCCCTCCGAAGAATCGATATCCACAGGGTGCAACATCTACGGTGCAAGGTGCAACATCCGTCCAAAATGACGAAACAGTGTCGTACGACCTTTAGAAATGAGTGCATGGATTTGAAACATTGCAGTACCATGGTGCACCACTCTCTAGCGATGGTAAATCATAGACCAGCCACGGGGATCCCGTTTTACAGAAAAAATCCACGTGACGAAAAAACGAAGGGTAAAAAACTTTCATGACCCGATTGAGATTCGGATAGGATTTTTGGGTATGAAACTAACCAGTGACGGCTGAAAGCTGTCATAGCTGTAGAACTCATAGATGCCTTCGTTTTGACTGGTTATGGCTCCCGTAACTCTAAACGAGCCAAGAGTTATGGCCCTCCGAAGAATCGATATCCATAGGGTGCAACATCTACGGTGCAAGGTGCAACATCCGTCCAAAATGACGAAACAGTGCCGTACGAACTTTAGAAATGAGTGCATGGATTTGAAACATTGCAGTACCATGGTGCACCACTCTCCAGCGATGTTAAATCATAGACCAGCCACGGGGATCCCGTTTTACAGAAAAAATCCACGTGACGAAAGAACGAAGGGTAAAAAACTTCCTTGACCCGATTGAGGTTCGGATATGATTTTTTGGGTATGAAACTAACCAGTGACGGCTGAAAGCGGTCATAGCTCTAGAACTCACAGATACCTTCGTTTTGACTAGTTATGGCTCCCGTAACTCTAAACGAGCCAAGAGTTATGGCCCTCCGAAGAATCGATATCCACAGGGTGCAACATCTACGGTGCAGGGTGCAACATCCGTCCAAAATGACGAAACAGTGCCGTACGACCTTTAGAAATGAGTGCATGGATTTGAAACATTGCAGTACCATGGTGCACCACTCTCTAGCGATGGTAAATCGTAGACCAGCCACGGGGATCCCGTTTTACAGAAAAAATCCACGTGACGAAAGAAAGAAGGGTAAAAAACATCCTTGACCCGATTGAGGTTCGGATAGGATTTTTTGGGTATGAAACTAACCAGCGACGGCTGAAATCCGTCATAGCTGTAGAACTCACTGATACCTTCGTTTTGACTGGTTATGGCTCCCGTAACTCTAAACGAGCCAAGAGTTATGGCCCTTCGAAGAATCGATATCCACAGGGTGCAACATCTACGGTGCAAGGTGCAACATCCGTCCAAAATGACGAAACAGTGCCGTACGACCTTTAGAAATGAGTACATGGATTTGAAACATTGCAGTACCATGGTGCACCACTCTCCAGCGATGTTAAATCATAGACCAGCCACGTGGATCCCGTTTTATAGAAAAAATCCACGTGACGAAAAAACGAAGGGTAAAAAACTTCCTTGACCCGATTGAGGTTCGGATAGGATTTTTTGGGTATGAAACTAACCAGTGACGGCTGAAAGCGGTCATAGCTGTAGAACTCATAGATACCTTCGTTTTGACTGGTTATGGCTCCTGTAACTCTAAACGAGCCAAGAGTTATGGCCCTTCGAAGATTCGATATCCACAGGGTGCAACATCTACGGTGCAAGGTGCAACATCCGTCCAAAATGACGAAACTGTGCCGTACGACCTTTAGAAATGAGTGCATGGATTTGAAACATTGCAGTACCATGGTGCATCACTCTCCAGCGATGGTAAATCGTAGACCAGCCATGGGGATCCCGTTTTACAGAAAAAATCGACGTGACGAAAAAACGAGGGGTAAAAAACTTCCTTGACCCGATTGAGGTTCGGATAGGATTTTTTGGGTATGACACTAACCAGTAACGGCTGAAAGCAGTCATAGCTGTAGAACTCACAGATACCTTCGTTTTGACTGGTTATGGCTCCCGTAACTCTAAACGAGCCAAGAGTTATGGCCCTCCGAAGAATCGATATCCACAGGGTGCAACATCTACGGTGCAAGGTGCAACATCCGTCCAAAATGACGAAACAGTGCCGTACGACCTTTAGAAATGAGTGCATGGTTTTGAAACATTGCAGTAACATGGTGCACCACTCTCTAGCGATGGTAAATCATAGACCAGCCACGGGGATCCCGTTTTACAGAAAAAATCCACGTGACGAAAAAACGAAGGGTAAAAAACTTTCATGACCCGATTGAGATTCGGATAGGATTTTTGGGTATGAAACTAACCAGTGACAGCTGAAAGCTGTCATAGCTGTAGAACTCATAGATGCCTTCGTTTTGACAGGTTATGGCTCTCGTAACTCTAAACGAGCCAAGAGTTATGGCCCTCCGAAGAATCGATATCCACAGGGTGCAACATCTACGGCGCAAGGTGCAACATCCGTCCAAAATGACGAAACAGTGCCGTACGACCTTTAGAAATGAGTGCATGGATTTGAAACATTGCAGTACCATGGTGCACCACTCTCCAGCGATGTTAAATCATAGACCAGCCACGGGGATCCCATTTTACAGAAAAAATCCACGTGACGAAAAAACGAAGGGTAAAAAACTTCCTTGACCCGATTGAGGTTCGGATAGGATTTTTTGGGTATGAAACTAACCAGTGATGGCTGAAAGCGGTCATAGCTCTAGAACTCACAGATACCTTCGTTTTGACTAGTTATGGCTCTCGTAACTCTAAACGAGCCAAGAGTTATGGCCCTCCGAAGAATCGATATCCACAGGGTGCAACATCTACAGTGCAAGGTGCAACATCCGTCCAAAATGACGAAACAGTGCCGTACGACCTTTAGAAATGAGTGCATGGATTTGAAACATTGCAGTACCATGGTGCACCACTCTCTAGCGATGGTAAATCATAGACCAGCCACGGGGATCCCGTTTTACAGAAAAAATCCACGTGACGAAAAAAAGAAGGGTAAAAAACATCCTTGACCCGATTGAGGTTCGGATAGGATTTTTTGGGTATGAAACTAACCAATGACGGCTGAAATCCGTCATAGCTGTAGAACTCACCGATACCTTCGTTTTGACTGGTTATGGCTCCCGTAACTCTAAACGAGCCAAGAGTTATGGCCCTCCGAAGAATCGACATCCACAGGGTGCAACATCTACGGTGCAAGGTGCAACATCCGTCCAAAATGACGAAACAGTGCCGTACGACCTTTAGAAATGAGTGCATGGATTTGAAACATTGCAGTACCATGGTGCACCACTCTCCAGCGATGTTAAATCATAGACCAGCCACGGGGATCCCGTTTTACAGGAAAAATCCACGTGACGAAAAAACGAAGGGTAAAAAACTTCCTTGACTCGATTGAGGTTCGGATAGGATTTTTTGGGTATGAAACTAACCAGTGACGGCTGAAAGTGGTCATAGCTGTAGAACTCATAGATACCTTCGTTTTGACTGGTTATGGCTCCTGTAACTCTAAACGAGCCAAGAGTTATGGCCCTTCGAAGATTCGATATCCACAGGGTGCAACATCTACGGTGCAAGGTGCAACATCCGTCCAAAATGACGAAACAGTGCCGTACGACCTTTAGAAATGAGTGCATGGATTTGAAACATTGCAGTACCATGGTGCACCACTCTCCAGCGATGGTAAATCATAGACCAGCCACGGGGATCCCGTTTTACAGAAAAAATCCACGTGACGAAAAAACGAAGGGTAAAAAACTTCCTTGACCCGATTGAGGTTCGGACAGGATTTTTTGGGTATGAAACAAACCAGTGACGGCTGAAAGCTGTCATAGCTGTAGAACTCACAGATACCTTCGTTTTGACTGGTTATGGCTCCCGTAACTCTAAACGAGCCAAGAGTTATGGCCCTCCGAAGAATCGATATCCACAGGGTGCAACATCTACGGTGTAAGGTGCAACATCCGTCCAAAATGACGAAACAGTGCCGTACGACCTTTAGAAATGAGTGCATGGATTTGAAACATTGCAGTACCATGGTGCACCACTCTCTAGCGATGGTAAATCATAGACCAGCCACGGGGATCCCGTTTTACAGAAAAAATCCACGTGACGAAAAAACGAAGGGTAAAAAACTTTCATGACCCGATTGAGATTCGGATAGGATTTTTGGGTATGAAACTAACCAGTGACGGCTGAAAGCTGTCGTAGCTGTAGAACTCATAGATGCCTTCGTTTTGACTGGTTATGGCTCCCGTAACTATAAACGAGCCAAGAGTTATGGCCCTCCGAAGAATCGATATCCAAAGGGTGCAACATCTACGGTGCAAGGTGCAACATCCGTCCAAAATGACGAAACAGTGTCGTACGACCTTTAGAAATGAGTGCATGGATTTGAAACATTGCAGTACCATGGTGCACCACTCTCCAGCGATGTTAAATCATAGACCAGCCACGGGGATCCCGTTTTACAGAAAAAATCCACGTGACGAAAAAACGAAGGGTAAAAAACTTCCTTGACCCGATTGAGGTTCGGATAGGATTTTTTGGGTATGAAACTAACCAGTGACGGCTGAAAGCGGTCATAGCTCTAGAACTCACAGATACCTTCGTTTTGACTGGTTATGGCTCCCGTAACTCTAAACGAGCCAAGAGTTATGGCCCTCCGAAGAATCGATATCCACAGGGTGCAACATCTACGGTGCAAGGTGCAACATCCGTCCAAAATGACGAAACAGTGCCGTACGACCTTTAGAAATGAGTTCATGGATTTGAAACATTGCAGTATCATGGTGCATCACTCTCCAGCGATGGTAAATCATAGACCAGCCACGGGGATCCCGTTTTACAGAAAAAATCCACGTGACGAAAAAACGAGGGGTAAAAAACTTCCTTGACCCGATTGAGGTTCGGATAGGATTTTTTGGGTATGACACTAACCAGTGACGGCTGAAAGCGGTCATAGCTGTAGAACTCACAGATACCTTCGTTTTGATTGGTTATGGCTCCCGTAACTCTAAACGAGCCAAGAGTTATGGCCTTCCGAAGAATCGATATCCACAGGGTGCAACATCTACGGTTCAAGGTGCAACATCCGTCCAAAATGACAAAACAGTGCCGTACGACCTTTGGAAATGAATGCATGGATTTGAAACATTGCAGTACCATGGTGCACCACTCTCCAGCAATGGTAAATCATAGACCAGCCACGGGATCCGTTTTACAGAAAAAATCCACGTGACGAAAAAACGAAGGGTAAAAAACTTCCGTGACCCGATTGAGGTTCGGATAGGATTTTTTGGGTATGAAACTAACCAGTGACGGCTGAAAGCGGTCATAGCTGTAGAACTCATAGATACCTTCGTTTTGACTGGTTATGGCTCCCGTAACTCTAAACGAGCCAAGAGTTATGGCCCTCCGAAGAATCGATATCCACAAGGTGCAACATCTACGGTGCAAGGTGCACCATCCGTCCAAAATGACGAAACAGTGTCGTACGACCTTTAGAAATGAGTGCATGGATTTGAAACATTGCAGTACCAGGGTGCACCACTCTCCAGCGATGGAAAATCATAGACCAGCCACGGGATCCGTTTTACAGAAAAAATCCACGTGACGAAAAAACGAAGGGTAAAAAACTTCCTTGACCCGATTGAGGTTCGGACAGGATTTTTTGGGTATGAAACTAACCAGTGACGGCTGAAAGCTGTCATAGCTGTAGAACTCACATATACCTTCGTTTTGACAGGTTTTGGCTCTCGTAACTCTAAAGGATCCAAGAGTTATGGCCCTCCGAAGAATCGATATACACAGGGTGCAACATCTACGGTGCAAGGTGCAACATCCGTCCAAAATGACGCAACAGTGCCGTACGACCTTTAGAAATGAGTGCATGGATTTGAAACATTGCAGTACCATGGTGCACCACTCTCCAGCGATGGTAAATCATAGACCAGCCACGGGGATCCCGTTTTACAGAAAAAATCCACGTGACGAAAAAACGAAGGGTAAAAAACTTCCATGACCCGACTGAGGTTCGGATAGGATTTTTGGGTATGACACTAACCAGTGATGGCTGAAAGCTGTCATAGCTTTAGAACTCTCAGATACCTTCATTTTGACTGGTTATGGCTCCCGTAACTCTAAACAAGCCAAGAGTTATGGCCCTCCGAAGAATCGATATCCACAGGGTGCAACATCTACGGTTCAAGGTGCAACATCCGTCCAAAATGACAAAACAGTGCCGTACGACCTTTGGAAATGAATGCATGGATTTGAAACATTACAGTACCATGGTGCACCACTCTCCAGCAATGGTAAATCATAGACCAGCCACGGGGATCCCGTTTTACAGAAAAAATCCACGTGACGAAAAAACGAAGGGTAAAAAACTACCTTGACCCGATTGAGGTCCGGATAGGATTTTTTGGGTATGATACTAACCAGTGACGGCTGAAAGCCGTCATAGCTGTAGAACTCACAAATACCTCCGTTTTGACTGGTTATGGCTCCCATAACTCTGAACGAGCCAAGAGTTATGGCCCTCCGAAGAATCGATATCCACAGGGTGCAACATCTACGGTGCAAGGTGCAACATCCGTCCAAAATGACGAAACAGTGCCGTACGACTGTGACGACCGCCCATGACTCCCGCACCAAAACAAGGAAATAATACGCTGAAAGGCGTGCCAAGTAGCCATGGACGATAGTCAGGGTAAAATAAAACAGAAACTCTATCGCATAACTCACAGCGCATGGATAAAATACAATAGAGAAATATAATATAGTGAAGCTCCATAGAACAGAACATCATCATATAAGCATCATAGTAGTTTTATACAACATATGAATCATCCATACATCAAAGCCTCACTACAAATCACTCAATCAAATACAGCAGCGGATACCCAGTACATATAATAAGAGATAATATGCAAAAGCCTCCTGCTCGTCTTCGTCATCATCATCGTAGATCTCCAAGAACAGCACCTGTCACCTGCTACCTAGTCTGCCCATCCCAACATGGATGAACAGCCCAAGGTAATAAGAGGAGACATAAAACCTTGAGTCAGACAAAGTCTTAGTGAGCAGTAAATTAACTATCAAACATACCAAAAGAGCATAAGGGATAAAAGGAATAGGAACCAAACCATCCCACTCCACCTCTTTCTACAGTGATAGCCCCCAGACACACACTAAGGAGAAGCAAGCATAACATGGCAGATAATTAAAGTAAAGCAATAATCACTCGAGTCAAGGTCGATGTTTTCCAAATACAAACCCCCAAGGCCTAAACCAAGATCAGATAAGCACCCAAAAAACACCGCTCTTGAGACCGAATGATGATACAACCAAACATCCAAACATCCATGACTCTGGCTATCACTGTTATCATTGCCTTGATTTCACCGTTAGTTGAATGACCACCTGTCAAGGGCTAATGGTAACCCCGGTTGTAGACATAACTCCGCACGTCATCGTGACCTGTGCCTAAGCCGAACGCATCAGCCCAGAGTACTAGCACGTCATCGTGACCCGTGCTTGGAACGTCATCGTGACCCGTTCCAACGTACCCTTGCTTTGAGTATGCTAGAACCTTCAACAACGATGAGATCTTAGCCTCCTAGTCATCCTCCTTGACGACTATTTCCACACTAGCTCAAGAGCCTCTCAAGCTAACCATTATCCACACCAACCCGGACCGCATCACCGAGTTATAACTTCGCACGTCTTCATGACCCGTGCTTGGAACGTCATCGTGACCCGTCCCATCTCAACATATGTCTTGCCTCATCATATCATAGCAAAGTCTCTCATCTTGGAACGTCATCATGACCCGTCCCATTTCAACATATACCTTGCCTCATCACACCATAGCAAAGTCCCATCTCAATATCATGCTTTGCCTTCTCACATCATGGCAAGATCCCACATCCTCGAATCCGTCCATATGAGCTTCCACTTCCGCTTCATATGCTATAGGCAGCTTTCACCATTCATTTCCACTTAGCTTTCGAATCATCTTCAACCATCTTGTTCCAAATCAACTACAAGCTAACTTGAAACAATCAAATCAATCATACATCCAAACATTCAAGCATTCAAACAAGATCTAATAAGAAATATCAACTATAATGGCAATTTCGTAAATAAATGAGCATAAGTCCAACATGCATGATTCATAGGTTTTTAGCATAGATCTATCAAATATAAAATATGGGTTTTGTCTCTAATACTTGTTTAATGAACTTGCATAGGTAAACATCTTCAAAAACCCTGGATCTACACTTGGATCTAAGAAAAATGCACAAAATCACTAACTACAACATTCCAACAAGTCACCAATCCAATATACTCCTTTGGATCCGCGTGAGAGATAACCACCACTCACCAAATCACCCAAACACCTCAAAAACTAAACACTTCAGATCTGGACAGCGGAGATCAAGGCTTGATCCGGCAATATCTCGCTTCAATCGATGAAATCTAGCTCCAACGGATGAAGATCTTCAACTTTGGCACTTGAATCTTCAATCTAAATCTTCGATCTTGGATGGATGTTAGAACTAGATTGGAATGGAGAAAAGAAGGTGAAGAAATGTTGTAGTCGAGTTCCCAAAATGGCAGCACTTCGTCGCTTCAAAAACCGGTGCCAAAAAGTGAGCCAAACCACTCTATTTATAGGCTGAAAACCCCTTAGGTCGTCCAGGCCTTATAACTCGTTCTCGGTCTTAGGTCGTCGCCGACCTAAAATCCCCGACCTATCATAGGTCGTCACCGACCTATCTACCCCACGACCTAACATAGGTCGTTACCGACCTATCTACCTCACGACCCAACGGTCTAAACAAACTCCACGACACACGACTCAAGAACCCAAGGCCGACCTAACCATAAGTCGACTCAACCAATCACACGACCTACCGACTTAACCAAACCCAGGGTCACACGAATTAACACACGGCCGACCTAATTCCTGCGACCTAAAACACTGCCGACCTAAAGACTCCAGCGACTTAACTAGGTCCGACCTAACTCTTATGCGACCTAACAAACCTGGCCGACTCAATGACCTAAGCCCCCAACGACTCATCGTGCTTGCCGACCTATCCCCCTAGCGACCTAACGCTAACCCTTAGGTCGTTGAACGACCTAACTCTAAGTCGTTCACATGGCTCAGCGACCTAACTACAACACAAGTTAACTCTAGGTCGAACTCTCTATAGGTTGAACACGACTCATCCCCTTAACCTGGTAACGACTCAACCTATCTCGTTAGGTCATATTAACGACCTATCGACTCAACCTCCTAACGACTTAACCACCTAACGAGATAACACCCTGCCGACCCAAGCCCCTACCGACTCAAGACCCCACCGACTCAACTACCCACGACCTAAGCCCTAAGTCGGTCAACTCTCTTAGGTCGGTCATACCCTATCTCAGTCACACTCTAAGTCGTCTAACCTTTAGGTCGGTCGCATCCTTAAGTCGGTTAAACCCTATAAGCCGACCATCCTATGAGTCGTAACTCGTACACGACCTAACCTATGAGTCGGTCACGACTCAACACTTAACCCACGAGTTATCCTCTACACGACTTAGGCTAGAGACAACACAAACAGCACTAACGACCTGTAAATTCTACGATCTATCGACACGTAAAAATACGGGTCGTTACATTCTCTCCCCCTTAGGAATTTCGCCCCCGAAATTCCAAGCAAACAACAGCAATCAAAGATAATCCGCATGCCTACCATCCATAGCAATCAACAAACCATGCATCCAATTCTAGCCTAGCATGCAGAATTCTAAGGCTTAGAACAAGCTACAAATTCATGAGATGTCACGACACTTTAGGGCCATACCTCGAAGAGTCTGGGATGAGCTGCCTTCATCCTCTCTTCCTCCTCCCATGTACAGTCGTTAACATCATCACTCCATTGTACCTTGAGCAACGTAATCGTCTTCCTCCTAAGCTGTTTCGTGTCGGTTGCAACAACACGAAGCGGCTTACGAGGTCTCGAAACAACTGGATCAACTTCTAAGTCTTCACAGCTATCAGCAGAAACCACTGTAGTTGGGTCATGCACATACTTCCGTAGATAAGATATATGAAAAACATTGTGCACACCCGCCATCTTTTCCGGTAACTCCAATCTATAAGTGAGCTTTCCAATTCGCTCGATAATCGGGAATGGTCCAACAAATCTCGGAGTCAATTTTCCTTTCTTCCAGAATCTAATAACATTCTTCAATGGAGAAATCTTCACAAAAACCATATCACCTACGTCAAACTCCAAATCCTTACGATGATTATCGGCATAACTTTTCTGACGATCTTGGGCTTCCTTCATTCGTTGTCGAATGATCTCTATACAATCCGAAGTCTGTCGAATCATCTCTGGCCCAAGTATCAGCTTTTCTCCAGTTTCCAACCAACATGTCGGAGAGTTACACGGTCTTCCATATAATGCCTCATATGGTGCCATACCAATACTCGACTGATAACTGTTATTATATGCAAACTCCACCAAATGAAGGTGATCTTCCCATGATCCTCCGAAGTCCAAAACACAAGCTCTGAGAAGATCTTCCAAAACTCGATTAACTCTCTCAGTCTGACCATCTGTTTGAGGGTGATAAGCTGTACTCAAACACAACTCGGTTCCCAAAACTTCCTGGAAGCTCTTCCAAAATCCGCTAGTGAACAATGGGTCTCGATCGCTCACTATACTCTTCGGAATACCATGGAGTCGAACTATCCACTTAACATACAACTCAGCCAACTTCGATGCAGTCCTAGTTGATCGAACAGGAATGAATCTTGCACTCTTGGTCAAACGATCTACTATGACCCAAATCCCTTCATTCCCCGCTCTTGTCCTAGGTAGACCATCGATAAAATCCATCGACACTTGCTCCCACTTCCATGTAGGAACCTCTAATGGCTGAAGCAATCCACTGGGCTTCTTCTGCTCAGCTTTCACCAACTGGCAGTTCATACACTTGGAAATAAAACTTCCAACATCTTTCTTCATACCTTCCCAGTAGTAGGTTCTCTTCATATCCCGATACATCTTATTTCCACCTGGATGAATCGTCAACTTTGAGTGATGACTTTCCCTTAGAACTTCATCTCTCAATCCATCAATATCGGGAACAACCAGTCGTCCTTGCTTCCGAAGCCAACCCTCTCGATCGACCTCGAATCCTTTATTCTTCTCTGGGTCTAATCCAGATTCCAAATCACGGATAATCTTGACAAGCTTATCATCTCTCTTTTGGCTCTTGCCAATCCTTTCCACAAGAGTAGGTCTTATCGATAAGTTTGCCAACATCTCATGTTCCAATTCACATCTGGGCCTGAAATCAAATCTAGCCAAATACTCGAGACTCTTCCATTCCGAAAACATGGCTCCCAATCCTGCATGTCTTCGACTTAACGCATCAGCCACTGCGTTACCTTTTCCCGGAGTATAGGCTATACCAAAGTCATACGATGCTAAGAACTCTAGCCACCGTTGCTGTCGAAGATTCAAATCCTTTTGGGAGAACAGATACTTCAACGACTTATGATCCGTAAACAACTCGAATCTAACTCCCAATAGATAATGTCTCCACATCTTCAAACCAAACACAATCGCCGCTAACTCCAAATCATGAGTCGGATAGTTCCTTTCATGCGGCTTCAGTTGTCGACTAGCATACGCAACAACTTTATCCTTCTGCATTAGCACTGCTCCCAGTCCAGTGCCACATGCATCGGTGTAAACCACCATCTCATCATTCCCACTTGGAATAGTCAAAACAGGAGCACTCGTCAGTCGCTCTTTCAGGATTACGAAAGCTTGCTCACACTTATCATCCCATCTGAACACTTGGTTCTTTTTCGTCAATCCTGTCAACGGTGCAGCTATCTTGGAAAAGTCTTTAATAAACCGACGATAATATCCTGCTAATCCAAGAAAACTTCTCACATCAAATGCATTCTTAGGTCTAACCCAATCCTGGATTGCTGCCACCTTAGCGGGATCAACCGCTATTCCATTTCCAGAGATAACATGGCCTAAGAACCTCACTTCCCTTTTCCAGAAGTGACACTTCGAAAACTTAGCCTTCAGCTGATGTTTCCGCAAGATTTCCAAAACAATTCTCAAGTGCGTCTTGTGCTCTTCCTCAGTTCTAGAATAAACCAAAATATCATCCACGAACACAAGCACGAACTTGTTCAACTGATCTCTGAATACTCTATTCATAAGATCCACAAAATATGCTGGTGCGTTAGTCAATCCAAACGGCATTACCAGCCACTCATAAAACCCGGATGGTGTCCTGAAAGCAGTCTTCGGCACACTATCCTTTTCCACTCTCAACTGGTGAAATCCCGTTGCCAAATCCATCTGAGAAAACACCTTAGCCTCATGAAGCTGGTCGAACAAGTCATCTATTCTCGGCAATGGATACTTGTTCTTCTTAGTCACCTTATTCAGCTCACGATAATCAACACACAACCTCAACGATCCATCCGCTTTGGTTGCGAACACAACTGGTGCACCCCATTCGGACACACTTCTCCGAATGAATCCTTTTCGTAAAAGGTCATCAACTTGCACCTTCAGCTCTTGCTGCTCCCTCGGTGCCATTCGCCTAAGAGGCATCACAACAGGTCTGGCTCCTTCAACTAGATCGATACGAAACTCGATCTCCCTATGCGGCGGTAACCCTTTGACTTCGTCAAAGACATCCTCAAATCCATTCACAATAGGCACCAATGACAGTCCATCCCGTGGAACAACCAGCGAATACATGAAGCTCATGAAGACGCCTTCCACATGCTTACATCGTATCACAACCTTTCGCCCTTCCACATTCCCGACTGTCACCTCAAGCCTCTCACAATCAATCCTTGCCGCATACTTCCTAAGCCAGTCCATACCCAAAATAATTCCGAACCCCGCAAAGTTCAGAACAAAGCAATCACAAACAAACGAGCAATCATGACTCGACACAACTAGACCACGGCATATCATACACAAACATGACGAACCCCCAACTGGATTAGTCACAACCAATGGCCTATCAACAATATCCGGTTTCAAACCTAACCGGCCTACCAAATCATCACAAACAAAATAATGCGACGCTCCAGTATCAAACAACACTCTAACTGGAACACCACAAATGGAAAGAGTACCTTGAACCACCACACTCTTCCCCTTCTCTTCAGCAGTAGGAGCTTTCGAAGACGATGGAACAACCCCCAAAGCATAGGCTTGCACAACCTGCCTATCTTTCCTCGGTTCTGGACAGTCCTTCTTGATATGTCCTAGCTTATCACAGTTGTGGCACTTCAACTGCACCTTTGGATTCTTGCAATCCCGGGAGAGATGACCCTTCTGTCGGCAGTTGTAGCAGGTCACTTCGCCTCTCGGCTTCTTCTGTCCATCCTTACCTTTCTGTTGCTGCTGCTTCCTCTTCTTATTGCCACTCTGCTGTGGTTTAGATCCTTCTCTGGTTACAGCAACAACAGAACTTTCCTTAGGAAACAAACTCTCATGCCTAAGTGCTTTCTCCACAAGCTTCTCAAACGGATCATCCAAATGATCCACCAACTGCCTTCCAAGATAAGCATCCAGACCAGTCACAAACTTTTCGTTCTTCTGATAGGGAGAATCAATATATGATCTGGCATACTTAGACAAAGCTTCAAACTCAGAGATATACTCAAGGACAGGCCTTCCACCTTGCTTGAGCTCCACAAACCTCTTAAACAAGACCGATTTCTGAACAGTAGAGATGAACTTAGCTTCAAATCTAACTTGGAATTTCTCCCAAGTAATCTCTTCTTCTGGGGTATCTATGGTGATAGAATTCCACCAATCAGCAGCTCTTTCCTGAAGCTGTCTCGATGCAAGCTTCCTCTTGGTTGCATCCTCAATCCCCAAGTCACCAAAGATCCTTCGACAAGCATCAATCCATCTCTGCACTTCAATAGTCGACTCCGTCCCCAAGAAAGCTTTTCTTCCGAGAGAAGTATAATCCTTGCAAAGCATGGCAAAATCCACCGGTCTCGGAGCTTGGACTTGAACTCCCACATCCACAGATGATCCTGAAGCTGGTATCCTCCTCATGATTGAAGTCATCATGGCCTCAAACATAGGAGCATAATCAACAGCTTCCCTAGCAGCACGGCTATCCCTCGCAGCTTGTCTCTCACTTCTGCTCATCCTTAATATCTGTAAAAAGGAATGATTAGAACACCTTAAGAAGCAACTGCACAAGGAGTTTAAATCCTTCTAAGCTACTATATTATATATAGTAATCATCCATCAAATTACAATTACGTCTCTCATACGTAGTTACGTCAGCGAGCGTTGGCTAAAATCGATTAACCAAAGCTCTGATACCAAATGTGACGACCGCCCATGACTCCCGCACCAAAACAAGGAAATAATACGCTGAAAGGCGTGCCAAGTAGCCATGGACGATAGTCAGGGTAAAATAAAATAGAAACTCTATCGCATAACTCACAGCGCATGGATAAAATACAATAGAGAAATATAATATAGTGAAGCTCCATAGAACAGAACATCATCATATAAGCATCATAGTAGTTTTATACAACATATGAATCATCCATACATCAAAGCCTCACTACAAATCACTCAATCAAATACAGCAGCGGATACCCAGTACATATAATAAGAGATAATATGCAAAAGCCTCCTGCTCGTCTTCGTCATCATCATCGTAGATCTCCAAGAACAGCACCTGTCACCTGCTACCTAGTCTGCCCATCCCAACATGGATGAACAGCCCAAGGTAATAAGAGGAGACATAAAACCTTGAGTCAGACAAAGTCTTAGTGAGCGGTAAATTAACTATCAAACATACCAAAAGAGCATAAGGGATAAAAGGAGTAGGAACCAAACCATCCCACTCCACCTCTTTCTACAGTGATAGCCCCCAGACACACACTAAGGAGAAGCAAGCATAACATAGAAGATAATTAAAGTAAAGCAATAATCACTCGAGTCAAGGTCGATGTTTTCCAAATACAAACCCCCAAGGCCTAAACCAAGATCAGATAAGCACCCAGAAAACACCGCTCTTGAGACCGAATGATGATACAACCAAACATCCAAACATCCATGACTCTGGCTATCACTGTTATCATTGCCTTGATTTCACCGTTAGTTGAATGACCACCTGTCAAGGGCTAATGGTAACCCCGGTTGTAGACATAACTCCGCACGTCATCGTGACCTGTGCCTAAGCCGAACGCATCAGCCCAGAGTACTAGCACGTCATCGTGACCCGTGCTTGGAACGTCATCGTGACCCGTTCCAACGTACCCTTGCTTTGAGTATGCTAGAACCTTCAACAACGATGAGATCTTAGCCTCCTAGTCATCCTCCTTGACGACTATTTCCACACTAGCTCAAGAGCCTCTCAAGCTAACCATTATCCACACCAACCCGGACCGCATCACCGAGTTATAACTTCGTACGTCTTCATGACCCGTGCTTGGAACGTCATCGTGACCCGTCCCATCTCAACATATGTCTTGCCTCATCATATCATAGCAAAGTCTCTCATCTTGGAACGTCATCATGACCCGTCCCATTTCAACATATACCTTGCCTCATCACACCATAGCAAAGTCCCATCTCAATATCATGCTTTGCCTTCTCACATCATGGCAAGATCCCACATCCTCGAATCCGTCCATATGAGCTTCCACTTCCGCTTCATATGCTATAGGCAGCTTTCACCATTCATTTCCACTTAGCTTTCGAATCATCTTCAACCATCTTGTTCCAAATCAACTACAAGCTAACTTGAAACAATCAAATCAATCATACATCCAAACATTCAAGCATTCAAACAAGATCTAATAAGAAATATCAACTATAATGGCAATTTCGTAATTAAATGAGCATAAGTCCAACATGCATGATTCATAGGTTTTTAGCATAGATCTATCAAATATAAAATATGGGTTTTGTCTCTAATACTTGTTAAATGAACTTGCATAGGTAAACATCTTCAAAACCATGGATCTACACTTGGATCTAAGAAAAATGCACAAAATCACTAACTACAACATTCCAACAAGTCACCAATCCAATATAATCCTTTGGATCCGTGTGAGAGATAACCACCACTCACCAAATCACCCAAACACCTCAAAAACTAAACACTTCAGATCTGGACAGCGGAGATCAAGGCTTGATCCGGCAATATCTCGCTTCAATCGATGAAATCTAGCTCCAACGGATGAAGATCTTCAACTTTGGCACTTGAATCTTCAATCTAAATCTTCGATCTTGGATGGATGTTAGAACTATATTGGAATGGAGAAAAGAAGGTGAAGAAATGTTGTAGTCGAGTTCCCAAAATGGCAGCACTTCGTCGCTTCAAAAACCGGTGCCAAAAAGTGAGCCAAACCCCTCTATTTATAGGCTGAAAACCCCTTAGGTCGTCCAGGCCTTATAACTCGTTCTCGGTCATAGGTCGTCGCCGACCTAAAATCCCCGACCTATCATAGGTCGTCACCGACCTATCTACCACACGACCTAACATAGGTCGTTACCGACCTATCTACCTCACGACCCAACGGTCTAAACAAACTCCACGACACACAACTCAAGAACCCAAGGCCGACCTAACCATAAGTCGACTCAACCAATCACACGACCTACCGACTTAACCAAACACAGGGTCACACGAATTAACACACGGCCGACCTAATTCCTGCGACCTAAAACACTGCCGACCTAAAGACTCCAGCGACTTAACTAGGTCCGACCTAACTCTTATGCGACCTAACAAACCAGGCCGACTCAATGACCTAAGCCCCCAACGACTCATCGTGCTTGCCGACCTATCCCCCTAGCGACCTAACGCTAACCCTTAGGTCGTTGAACGACCTAACTCTAAGTCGTTCACATGGCTCAGCGACCTAACTACAACACAAGTTAACTCTAGGTCGAACTCTCTATAGGTTGAACACGACTCATCCCCTTAACCTGGTAACGACTCAACCTATCTCGTTAGGTCATATTAACGACCTATCGACTCAACCTCCTAACGACTTAACCACCTAACGAGATAACACCCTGCCGACCCAAGCCTCTACCGACTCAAGACCCCACCGACTCAACTACCCACGACCTAAGCCCTAAGTCGGTCAACTCTCTTAGGTCGGTCATACCCTATCTCAGTCACACTCTAAGTCGTCTAACCTTTAGGTCGGTCGCATCCTTAAGTCGGTTAAACCTTATAAGCCGACCATCCTATGAGTCGTAACTCGTACACGACCTAACCTATGAGTCGGTCACGACTCAACACTTAACCCACGAGTTATCCTCTATACGACTTAGGCTAGAGACAACACAAACAGCACTAACGACCTGTAAATTCTACGATCTATCGACACGTAAAAATACGGGTCGTTACAACGACCTTTAGAAATGAGTGCATGGATTTGAAACATTGCAGTACCATGGTGCACCACTCTCCAGCGATGGTAAATCATAGACCAGCCACGGGGATCCCGTTTTACAGAAAAAATCCACGTGACGAAAAAACGAAGGGTAAAAAACTTCCTTGACCCGATTGAGGTCCGGATAGGTTTTTTTGGGTATGATACTAACCAGTGACGGCTAAAAGCTGTCATAGCTGTAGAACTCACAGATACCTTCATTTTGACTGGTTATGGCTCCCGTAACTCTAAACGAGCCAAGAGTTTTGGCCCTCCGAAGAATCGATATCCACAGGGTGCAACTTTTACGGTGCAAGGTGCAACATCCGTCCAAAATGACGAAACAGTGCCGTACGACCTTTAGAAATGAGTGCATGGATTTGAAACATTGCAGTACCATGGTGCACCACTCTCCAGCGATGGTAAATCATAGACCAGCCACGGGGATCCCGTTTTACCAAAAAAATCCACGTGACGAAAAAACGAAGGATAAAAAACTTCCTTGACCCGATTGAGGTTCAGATAGGATTTTTTGGGTATGACACTAACCAGTGACGGCTAAAAGCCGTCATAGCTGTACAACTCACAGATACCTTCGTTTTGACTGGTTATGGCTCCCGTTACTCTAAACGAGCCAAGAGTTATGGCCCTCCGAAGAATCGATATCCACAGGGTGGAACATCTACGGTGCAAGGTGCAACATCCGTCCAAAATGACGAAACAGTGCCGTACGACCTTTAGAAATGAGTGCATGGATTTGAAACATTGCAGTACCATGGTGCACCACTCTTCAGCGATGGTAAATCATAGACCAGCCCAGGGGATCCCGTTTTACAGAAAAAATACACGTGAGGAAAAAACGAAGGGTAAAAAACTTCCATGACCCGATTGAGGTTCGAATAGGATTTTTGGGTATGAAACTAACCAGTGATGGCTGAAAGCTGTCATAGCTGTAGAACTCACAGATACCTTCGTTTTGACTGGTTATGGCTCCCGTAACTCTAAACGAGCCAAGAGTTGTGGCCCTTCGAAGAATCGATATCCACAGGGTGCAACATTTACGGTGCAAGGTGCAACGTCCGTCCAAAATGACGAAATAGTGCCGTACGACCTTTAGAAATGAGTGTATGGATTTGAAACATTGCAGTACCATGGTGCACCACTCTCCAACGATGGTAAATCATAGACCAGCCACGGGGATCCCGTTTTACAGAAAAAATCCACGTGACGAAAAAACGAAGGGTAAAAAACTTCCTTGACCCGATTGAGGTTCGGATAGGATTTTTGGGTATGAAACTAACCAGCGACGGCTGAAAGCTGTCATAGCCGTAGAACTCACAGATACCTTCGTTTTGACTGGTTATGGCTCCCGTAACTCTAAACGAGCCAAGAGTTATGGCCCTCCGAATAATCGATATCTACAGGGTGCAACATCTACGGTGCAAGGTGCAACATCCGTCCAAAATGACGAAACAGTGCCGTACGACCTTTAGAAATGAGTGCATGGATTTGAAACATTGCAGTACCATGGTGCACCACTCTCCAGCAATGGTAAATCGTAGACCAGCCACGGGGATCCCGTTTTACAGAAAAAATCCACGTGACGAAAAAACGAAGGGTAAAAAACTTCCATGACCCGATTGAGGTTCAGATAGGGTTTTTGGGTATGAAACTAACCAGTGACGGCTGAAAGCTGTCATAGGTGTAGAACTCACAGATACCTTCGTTTTGACTGGTTATGGCTCCCGTAACTCTAAACGAGCCATGATTTATGGCCCTCCGAAGAATCGATATCCACAGGGTGCAACATCTACGGTGCAAGGTGCAAAATCCGTCCAAAATGACGAAACAGTGCCGTACGACCTTTAGAAATGAGTGCATGGATTTGAAACATTGCAGTACCATGGTGCACCACTCTACAGCGATGGTAAATCATAGACCAGCCACGGGGATCCCGTTTTACAGAAAAAATCCACGTGACGAAAAAACGAAGGGTAAAAAACTTCCATGACCCGATTGAGGTTCGGATAGGATTTTTGGGTAGAAACTAACCAGTGACGGCTGTAAGCTGTCATAGCTGTAGAACTCACAGATACCTTCGTTTTGACTAGTTATGGCTCCCGTAACTCTAAACGAGCCAAGAGTTATGGCCCTCCGAAGAATCGATATCCATAGGGTGCAACATCTACGGTGCAAGGTGCAACATCCGTCCAAAATGACGAAACAGTGCCGTAGGACCTTTAGAAATGAGTGCGTGGATTTGAAACATTGCAGTACCATGGTGCACCACTCTCCAGCGATGGTAAATCATAGACCAGCCACGGGGATCCCGTTTTACAGAAAAAATCCCCGTGACGAAAAAACAAAGGATAAAAAACTTCCTTGACCCGATTGAGGTTCGGATAGGATTTTTTGGGTATGACACTAACCAGCGATGGGTGAAAGCCATCATAGCTGTAGAACTCACAGATACCTTCGTTTTGACTGGTTATGGCTCCCGTAACTCTAAACGAGCCAAGAGTTATGGCCCTCCGAAGAATCGATATCCACAGGGTGCAACATCTACGGTGCAAGGTGCAGCATCCGTCCAAAATGACGAAACAGTGCCGTACGACATTTAGAAATGAGTGCATGGATTTGAAACATTGCAGTACCATGGTGCACCACTCTCCGGCGATGGTAAATCATAGACCAGCCATGGGGATCCCGTTTACAGAAAAAATACACGTGACGAAAAAACGAAGGGTAAAAAACTTCCACGACCCGATTGAGGTTCGAATAGGATTTTTGGGTATGAAACTTACCAGTGACGGCTGAAAGCTGTCATAGCTGTAGAACCCACAGATACCTTCGTTTTGACTGGTTATGGCTCCCGTAACTCTAAACGAGCCAAGAGTTATGGCCCTCCGAAGAATCGATATCAACAGGGTGCAACATCTACGGTGCAAGGTGCAACATCCGTCCAAAATGACGAAACAGTGCCGTACGACCTTTAGAAATGAGTGTATGGATTTGAAACATTGCAGTACCATGGTGCACCACTCTCCAGCGATGGTAAATCATAGACCAGCCACGGGGATCCCGTTTTACAGAAAAAATCCACGTGACGAAAAAACGAAGG
Source organism: Allium cepa (assembly GCA_030765085.1). NCBI lineage: Eukaryota > Viridiplantae > Streptophyta > Magnoliopsida > Asparagales > Amaryllidaceae > Allium > Allium cepa. The sequence goes on along the minus strand of CM060943.1, from coordinate 24,267,843 downwards.
GTAAAAAACTTCCTTGACCCCATTGAGGTTCGGATAGGATTTTTGGGTATGAAACTAACCAGTGACGGCTGAAAGCTGTCATAGTTGTAGAACTCACAGATACCTTTGTTTTGACTGGTGATGGCTCCCGTAACTCTAAACGAGCCAAGAGTTATGGCCCTCCGAAGAATCAATATCCACAGGGTGCAACATCTACGGTGCAAGGTGCAACATCCGTCCAAAATGACGAAACAGTGCCGTACGACCTTTAGAAATGAGTGCATGGATTTGAAACATTGCAGTACCATGGTGCACCACTCTCCAGCGATGTTAAATCATAGACCTGCCACGGGGATCCCGTTTTACAGAAAAAATCCACGTGACGAAAAAACGAAGGGTAAAAAACTTCCATGACCCGATTGAGGTTCAGATAGAATTTTTGGGTATGAAACTAACCAGTGACGGCTGAAAGCTGTCATAGCTGTAGAACTCACAGATACCTTCGTTTTGACTGGTTATGGCTCCCGTAACTCTGAACGAGCCAAGATTTATGGCCCTCCGAAGAATCGATATCCACAGGGTGCAACATCTACGGTGCAAGGTGCAAAATCCGTCCAAAATGACGAAACAGTGCCGTACGACCTTTAGAAATGAGTGCATGGATTTGAAACATTGCAGTACCATGGTGCACCACTCTCCAGCGATGGTAAATCATAGACCAGCCATGGGGATCCCGTTTTACAGAAAAAATCCACGTGACGAAAAAACGAAGGATAAAAAACTTCCATGACCCGATTGTGGTTCGGATAGGATTTTTGGGTAGAAACTAACCAGTGATGGCTGAAAGCTGTCATAGCTGTAAAACTCACAGATACCTTCGTTTTGACTAGTTATGGCTCCCGTAACTCTAAACGAGCCAAGAGTTATGGCCCTCCGAAGAATCGATATCCACAGGGTGCAACATCTACGGTGCAAGGTGCAACATCCGTCCAAAATGACGAAACAGTGCCGTACGACCTTTAGAAATGAGCGCATGGATTTGAAACATTGCAGTACCATGGTGCACCACTCTCCAGCGATGGTAAATCATAGACCAGCCACGGGGATCCCGTTTTACAGAAAAAATCCATGTGACGAAAAAACGAAGGATAAAAAACTTCCTTGACCCGATTGAGGTTCGGATAGGATTTTTTGGGTATGACACTAACCAGTGACGGCTGAAAGCCGTCATAGCTGTAGAACTCACAGATACCTTCGTTTTGACTGTTATGGCTCCCGTAACTCTAAACGAGCCAAGAGTTATGGCCCTCCGAAGAATCGATATCCACAGGGTGCAACATCTACGGTGCAAGGTGCAACATCCGTCCAAAATGACGAAACAGTGCCGTACGACCTTTAGAAATGAGTGCATGGATTTGAAACATTGCAGTACCATGGTGCACCACTCTCCAGCGATGGTAAATCATAGACCAGCCATGGGGATCCCGTTTTACAGAAAAAATACACGTGACGAAAAAACGAAGGGAAAAAAACTTCCATGACCTGATTGAGGTTCGAATAGGATTTTTGGGTATGAAACTAACCAGTGACGGCTGAAAGCTGTCATAGCTGTAGAACTCACAGATACCTTCGTTTTGACTGGTTATGGCTCCCGTAACTCTAAACGAGCCAAGAGTTATGGCCCACCGAAGAATCGATATCCACAGGGTGCAACATCTACGGTGCAAGGTGCAACATCCGTCCAAAATGACGAAACAGTGCCGTACGACCTTTAGAAATGAGTGCGTGGATTTGAAACATTGCAGTACCATGGTGCACCACTCTCCAGCGATGGTAAATCATAGACCAGCCACGGGGATCCCGTTTTACAGAAAAAATCCCCGTGACGAAAAAACGAAGGATAAAAAACTTCCTTGACCCAATTGAGGTTCGGATAGGATTTTTTGGGTATGACACTAACCAGCGATGGGTGAAAGCAGTCATAGCTGTAGAACTCACAGATACCTTCGTTTTGACTGGTTATGGCTCCCGTAACTCTAAACGAGCCAAGAGTTATGGCCCTCCGAAGAATCGATATCCACAGGGTGCAACATCTACGGTGCAAGGTGCACCATCCGTCCAAAATGACGAAACAGTGCCGTACGACATTTAGAAATGAGTGCATGGATTTGAAACATTGTAGTACCATGGTGCACCACTCTCCAGCGATGGTAAATCATAGACCAGCCATGGGGATCCCGTTTACAGAAAAAATACACGTGACGAAAAAACGAAGGGTAAAAAACTTCCATGACCCGATTGAGGTTCGAATAGGATTTTTGGGTATGAAACTTACCAGTGACGGCTGAAAGCTGTCATAGCTGTAGAACTCACAGATACCTTCGTTTTGACTGGTTATGGCTCCCGTAACTCTAAACGAGCCAAGAGTTATGGCCCTCCGAAGAATCGATATCAACAGGGTGCAACATCTACGGTGCAAGGTGCAACATCCGTCCAAAATGACGAAACAGTGCCGTACGACCTTTAGAAATGAGTGTATGGATTTGAAACATTGCAGTACCATGGTGCACCACTCTCCAGCGATGGTAAATCATAGACCAGCCACGGGGATCCCGTTTTACAGAAAAAATCCACGTGACGAAAAAACGAAGGGTAAAAAACTTCCTTGACCCGATTGAGGTTCGGATAGGATTTTTGGGTATGAAACTAACCAGTGATGGCTGAAAGCTGTCATAGTTGTAGAACTCACAGATACCTTCGTTTTGACTGGTTATGGCTCCCGTAACTCTAAACGAGCCAAGAGTTATGGCCCTCCGAAGAATCGATATCCACATGGTGCAACATCTACGGTGCAAGGTGCAACATCCGTCCAAAATGACGAAACAGTGCCGTACGACCTTTAGAAATGAGTGCATGGATTTGAAACATTGCAGTACCATGGTGCACCACTCTCCAGCGATGTTAAATCATAGACCAGCCACGGGGATCCCGTTTTACAGAAAAAATCCACGTGACGAAAAAACCAAGGGAAAAAAACTTCCATGACCCGATTGAGGTTCAGATAGAATTTTTGGGTATGAAACTAACCAGTGACGGCTGAAAGCTGTCATAGCTGTAGAACTCACAGATACCTTCGTTTTGACTGGTTATGGCTCCCATAACTCTGAACGAGCCAAGATTTATGGCCCTCCGAAAAATCGATATCCACAGGGTGCAACATCTACGGTGCAAGGTGCAAAATCCGTCCAAAATGACGAAACAGTGCCGTACGACCTTTAGAAATGAGTGCATGGATTTGAAACATTGGAGTACCATGGTGCACCACTCTCCAGCGATGGTAAATCATAGACCAGCCACGGGGATCCCGTTTTACAGAAAAAATCCACGTGACGAAAAAACGAAGGATAAAAAACTTCCATGACCCGATTGAGGTTCGGATAGGATTTTTGGGTAGAAACTAACCAGTGACGGCTGAAAGCTGTCATAGCTGTAAAACTCATAGGTACCTTCGTTTTGACTAGTTATGGCTCCCGTAACTCTAAACGAGCCAAGAGTTATGGCCCTCCGAAGAATCAATATCCACAGGGTGCAACATCTACGGTGCAAGGTGCAACATCCGTCCAAAATGACGAAACAGTGCCGTACGACCTTTAGAAATGAGCGCATGGATTTGAAACATTGCAGTACCATGGTGCACCACTCTCCAGCGATGGTAAATCATAGACCAGCCACGGGGATCCCGTTTTACAGAAAAAATCCACGTGACGAAAAAACGAAGGATAAAAAACTTCCTTGACCCGATTGAGGTTCGGATAGGATTTTTTGGGTATGACACTAACCAGTGACGGCTGAAAGCTGTCATAGCTGTAGAACTCACAGATACCTTCGTTTTGACTGGTTATGGCTCCTGTAACTCTAAACGAGCCAAGAGTTATGGCCCTCCGAAGAATCGATATCCACAGGGTGCAACATCTACGGTGCAAGGTGCAACATCCGTCCAAAATGACGAAACAGTGCCGTACGACCTTTAGAAATGAGTGCATGGATTTGAAACATTGTAGTACCATGGTGCACCACTCTCCAGCGATGGTAAATCATAGACCAGCCACGGGGATCCCGTTTTACAGAAAAAATACACGTGACGAAAAAACGAAGGGAAAAAAACTTCCATGACCTGATTGAGGTTCGAATAGGATTTTTGGGTATGAAACTAACCAGTGACGGCTGAAAGCTGTCATAGCTGTAGAACTCACAGATACCTTCGTTTTGACTGGTTATGGCTCCCGTAACTCTAAACGAGCCAAGAGTTATGGCCCTCCGAAGAATCAATATCCACAGGGTGCAACATCTACGGTGCAAGGTGCAACATCCGTCCAAAATGACGAAACAGTGACGTACGACCTTTACAAATGAGTGTATGGATTTTGTTGGGCGAATTCTCACCCAGAAGATCTCGAGACCGAGAAGTCACAGTTTTACCTGGGCTCGCAACCTCCAATTCGTTCGACAGCCAAAAGCTCAAAACTAACCTAGAAATCCATCCAACATTCTCAGTGAAGAAGCTCATTCGGCCCCATGCTCATTCGGCCCCAAGCTCATTCGGCCCCAAGCTTCATTCGGCCCCAAGCTTCATTCGGCCCAAGCCCTCCAATACCGGACCAACTCCACTACCGAACCACCACTCCATCACCCTACCGGACCAACCTACAACCGAACCAAGGCCATCACCGAGCCAACGCTCCTCCCCTACACGACCGGCCCAGACAAGCACCGGATCAGACCATGCCTATCACCGGACCACCATAACCGAACTAAACACCAACTTCTCTAAGCACAGCCGAATGAAGCCTCGCCGAACCAGATGATTGCCAGTCCAGATTGCTCCAGCTCGGGCCCACCAGCAGCTATATACATCCAGGAACCCTGCCCCCTACCTCACTCTATAAATAGAGGGGCAGGGTTACAACAATGGCGGACAAGTTTGAGAGCTCAAGCAAGGAAGGAACTTTCAAACTACTTTCATATACTTGTATACGAAGCATTGTACTTGTAATCTGAAAGAAAGAAGATAATAACATATAAAGTGGACGTAGGCACATTCTGGCCGAACCACTATTAATCTGTGTGTCTTTTACATTTCAGCCCCTGCTTTTTTCATATTTACATAACTCATCAAAACCATTGAAAATCACGTATAATCAACTAAATAATACGACTTGGAGGTGTTTGTCCATTTTTTGTGCAAACATTTTTGGTGCTTTCACTGAGAATCTTGGAACTCGAAGCTTCAGCTTCCCTCATTCAACCTTCTTTCCCAATAGCACCCTTCACTGCCTAGGAAACACGACTTCCAGACCAAGAAAAGACGCCAACAAGGGAAAGAACCCTGCAACCAGCAGCGCTCCAAATCCAGTGGATCAAGATCAAGAGAACCATCCCACTACAGCAGCAGTGCCACATGAAGATCAAGCAATTCCAACAGCCCCTGCCGCGGAACAACCGGCAGCAATCACTAGAGCAGATCTAGACAGAGTTGTGATGGAAGTGACTAACCGCTTCGCATCCCAACAAGAAGCTTTGGTGAACCAACTCATGTCACGCTTGAGAGATGTCGAAGAATCCAACCACAGCACTGAATCATGGGGTGAATCTCAATCTGGAGGATCTCGGAGGCAACAAAGGCCTTCCCTCTTCGAAGAAGCTATCAACAGAAACAACAATGATAGGGGCCGCGCCCGGACTCAGCCCGAATTCCGACTCGAGGAAGCCCTTGGAACCGAACCCAGCGGGGGAGGCACCAGGCGAGGGTCGGATGTAGCTGAGCAAGTCATGCCACCTAATCATAGAAATCCTGCTGAACGGAGCCGAGCTAGGACCCAGCCCGAAGTTGACCCCATGGATATGCTCGAAACAGAACCCCACAGGGGGAGATCAAGGCAGGGGGCAACTGTAGCTGGTCCTTGCGTGCATCCGAGCAGCCAGAGACAACCACTGGATAATGCTAGAAGTGATAGACTGTACCATCCCTACAGGTCATCTGGACGAGATAGATCCCGCAGGGAAGAGCCAAGCTCATTTTTGTCCGCTCCAAATTCTGACGAGCGAATGGCACGATTATTCAGAGAATGTGTCCAACGGGAGCAAAGGGACCGAGGAACAGGCGCTAGGGTCACCAGCCCCTTTACCCGAAATATCGAAACTGCCATCACTCCCCGGGAATGGAAAATGCCAACCATGGAACCTTACAAGGGAACTTCTGACCCCATCGTACACTTACAGAGATACACACAACATATGCTCATGAGCGGAGCAACAGAAGGGGTATTGTGTAAATGCTTTCCGCTATTCCTAGCAGATCTAGCTACCTCCTGGTTCTGCCATCTACCCCAAGGATCTATCAGCTCATGGGAGATGTTGAAAGAAAGGTTTATTAGCCAGTTCCGCATCGATGTGGAACAACCCAAGGATGCTTATTCTCTATCCAATGTCAAACAGAAATCCGGAGAAACACTGCAACAATATCTAACCCGGTTCAACGCCGCAGCGGCCGCAGTTCAAGACGCCGATGAAAAGCTCACCCTAATGGCCCTCTGTAGTGGTGTACACCCAGATACCAAGTTTGCCAGAAGACTAACTATGGAAAAACCAGCTACTTTACCTGATTTCTTCCATGAAGCTGGAAAGTATATGAGGCTTGAAGACGCCGCCACTGAGAGGCAGTCAGGGCAACAAAGTAAGACAGTTCAGGACAAGGTTCCCACTGCAGCTAAGGATGCTCGAAGAAATGAATCTAGGGACAATGCTGGGGGCAGGAAGGTTGAAAAGCGCCAATATCGACAAGGACCAAGGTTTGACACCTACACTCCTTTGAATGAAACAATCGAAAACATCTTCCTAGCCACTCAGGGCGAACTCGGATACAAGCGCCCCCCGCACAAGAAAGAATCAGATAACGCACTCAAGTCTGGAAAGTTCTGTCGCTTCCACGAATCCCACGGACATGACACCAATGAATGCCACCATCTTCGGGACTTGATCGAAGAACACATTAGAAGAAGAAGACTGGAACGCTATGTGAAGGGTCAGAACAGGACTACAACTCCTGTCAATGAGAACTCAAAGCAACCCCTCCCAGAAGTAGGCGAAGGGAATCGCAACAATCACAACACCAGTGGCTCTAGTCAAGAGAAGATAGTGGTCCTTACCATCTCGGGAGGACCACACATCGCCGACAGAAATTGGGCAGAGATGGAAAGGTACGTCAAGTCACTTAGAAATGCTGAAGGCTATGTAAACTCCATTACGGAAGAACGCCACCCGAAACGAAAAGAGAACGATGACATCATATTCAATAGGCGTGATTTGGAAGGAAGACAGTACCCACATATGGATCCCATGGTCATCTCTGCCTGGTTCGGTCGGGCTAAAGTTTTTCGGATTCTAATAGACACAGGAAGCTCCGTAAATATCCTATTCAAGCATGCTTTCGACAAAATGAAGTTATCAATGAAGGATGTGTCTCCCTGCGACAAACCACTGCACGGTTTCACTGGAGATGCAAAAATACCCCTCGGGCAACTTGACATCTTCGTCGAAATAGGAAGTCATCCCCGGTCCGTTGTGCGAAAACAAACGTTCGTACTAATAGAAAACCACTCGGCTTACAACGCCTTCTTGGGAAGACCAGCCTTGTCTGACTTCCAAATTGTCTTAGCCCCCTGGTGCCTGAAGATGAAATTTCCAACAGACAACGGAATAGGAGAAGTAGAAGGAGATCAAGGCGCTGCCCGAGACTACTACGTAACTGAACTTCGCAATAACCGCAGAAAGAATAAAGGAAAAGATGCAGAGACTACTCTCTGCATGAAAAGCTTGGAAGCATAGCAACTAAAGAAAGCCCCTCCTCTTCGGTATACAAGCGATCCCTTCAATGAACTAGACCCCAGGGATAAAGAGGAGGAGGCTACCGCCGAGCCTGCAGAGGCTATGGAATTCGTATCTGTAGATAAGCATGATTCAAGTAGACTATTAAAAATCGGATCTCAGCTAAAAACGGAATTGAAAGATCAACTCATTGACTTTCTCCGCCACAACTTAGATGTATTTGCATGGACACATGCCGATATGACGAGAATCTCCCCAGACATAGCATGCCACATGCTGAACATCGATCCCACCAAGGTACCAGTAAAGCAGAAAAAGAGGAGCATGGGGGCAGAGCGATCAGCAGCCCTTGATGAGGAAGTAAAAAATCTACTTGCTAATGGCTTCATACGAGAAGCCATCTACCCAGAGTGGATCGCTAACCCAGTGCTATTAAAAAAGGCCAACGGGAAGTGGCGAACATGTATCGACTTCTCCAACCTGAATGACGCTTGCCCAAAGGATTGCTTCCCACTTCCCCGAATTGACCAACTTGTAGACAGCACAGCCGGGCACGAACTCCTATCTTTTATGGATGCATACTCCGGATATAACCAGATTCTCATGCACGCTCCCGATCAAGACCACACTAGCTTCATCACTGACCGCGGATTATATTGTTACAAAGTCATGCCTTTTGGACTCAAAAATGCCGGAGCTACCTATCAGCGCCTCGTCAACAAGATGTTCGCGGAACTAATAGGACGAACTATGGAAGTGTATGTGGATGACATGTTGGTAAAGTCCAGGAAAGCCGACGACCATGTAAGCCACCTGGGCGAGATGTTTCAGGTACTTCGCCGATATGGGATGAAGCTGAATCCTCTAAAGTGCTCCTTCGGAGTATCATCGGGAAAATTCTTAGGATTTATCGTCCACGCCAGAGGAATCGAAGCAAACCCTGAACAAATCCGAGCTCTAAAAGAAATAAGGATACCTTCCACTCGAAAAGAAATGCAGAGCCTAAACGGAAAGGTGGCCGCCCAAAGCAGTTTCATTTCCCAAGCAACTGACAAGTGTGTCCCTTTCTTTGAAGCTCTCAAGAAAAACAAAGGGAAGTTCGAGTGGACCGATGAATGCTTAAAGGCCTTCCTTAACCTAATCGAACACCTTCAGAGACCACCAGTACTCTCAACTCCAGATGAAGGAGAAGTGTTATACCTATACCTCGCTGTATCATCTCATGCTCTAAGCGCCGCCTTGGTAAGAGAAGAAGACCGCACACAACGCCCAGTTTACTTTGTAAGTAAGAGATTTACAGGGGCAGAAGCCAGATATCCTAAACTTGAGAAATTAGCGTATTGTTTATTGATCGCATCACGAAAACTGCGACACTACTTCCAGTCTCACTCCATCAGAGTTTTAACCGATCAACCGCTAAGACAGGTGTTCCATCGTCCTGACACTTCTGGGCGACTCCTCAAATGGTGCATTGAACTAAGTCAGTATGATATCACCTACCATCCTCGCACCGCTATCAAAGGACAAGCCATGGCCGATTTCATTGCCGAATTCACTACCAACGAAGGCAAGGAACAACCCGAAGTAGCAAAAAACATCAAGTGGAACCTCTTTGTAGATGGAGCATCGAACGAACAAGGCTCGGGGGCAGGTATTGTGATCATCACCCCCAGGGGAAGAAAGTTGTACTATGCATTAAGGTTGGAATTCACGGCCACTAACAACGATGCTGAATATGAAGCAGTAATAGCGGGATTGGAACTTGCCCTAGAAATTGGAGTCAATTCCTTATGTCTTCATAGTGATTCTCAACTTATCGTAAACCAGGTACTAGGAGAATTCCAGACTCGAGGAGAACGACTCACAGCATACCTAAAGAAAACCAAACTGCTGCTCGATCAATTGGACCACTATCTAATCAACCAAATTCCTCGAGAAGAGAACCAAGAGGCAGATGAACTTGCAAAGCAAGTTAGTATGAAGAATAGCACCATTTCCGGAGCACTAGCCATCTCAAGGCAGCTAGCCCCAAGTTTCGAACAAGTGAATCTGATAACTGCAATCGAAGAAGGAACCTGGATGACTCCTATCCGGAAATATTTGCAAGATGGCACGCTACCTGACAGGCGTGACGAAGCCAAGAGAATCTTGAGAAAAGCTTCCCACTACACCATACAAGAAGGCATCCTCTATAGGCGCGGCTTCTCTAGCCCCTTATTAAGATGCGTCGCTGGAAGGGAAGCCAAGGAAATCTTATCAAACATCCATCAGGGAGGATGCGGAGATCACACTGGAGGGCAGACTTTGGCAAGAAAGATACTCCGATATGGATATTACTGGCCCACACTAAACAAAGATGCCCTAGACTTCGTCAAGAAATGCGACAGATGTCAGAAATTTGCCAAGATTCCTCGATTGCCCACAAATGAGATTACTCAAATAACCAGCCCTTGTCCCTTTGCTGTATGGGGAATTGACTTAATTGGCGAACTGCCGACGGGCCGAGGCGGAGCCAAATATGCTATAGTGGCAGTCGATTATTTCACCAAATGGGTGGAAGCGGAACCTCTAAATAAAATATCTTCAGCAAATGTTATCAACTTCTTGATCAAAAATATTCTGTGCAGGTACGGAGTCCCACTCAACATCGTATCAGACAATGGACTCCAATTTGACAGCGAAGAATTTGCCGACTGGTGCCAAGAGCATGGAATTCATAAAAGCTTCTCATCAGTAGCTTATCCTCAGGCAAACGGACAAGTCGAAGCTGTCAACAAAATTCTCAAAACCCTAATCAAGAAGAAACTTGAAAAGTCAACAGGCGCTTGGGTGGACGAACTTCCTACGGCACTTTGGGCCTACCGTACATCTTTCAGAACATCAACGGGACATACCCCCTTCTCTTTGGCATATGGATCGAAGGCAATGCTCCCAGTTGAGACTATTGTGCCTTCCCACCGTAGGATCCACTACAACCCAGAAGAAAACGAAGAACTCCTCCTCATGTCTTTGGATCTTATTAAGGAAAGGAGAAACGATGCAGCACTCAAAGCGGCAGCTCACAAACAAAAAGTGGCAGCACTATACAATTCCAAAGTCAAGCATCGCAGCTTACAAGAAGGAGATCTTGTCCTCAGGCGAATATTTCCGCGCCCCGGGGCACTGGACCCTATCTGGGACGGACCATATGTAATTCATAAAGATCTCCACAACGGAGCTTATATTTTGTCAACCGTCGATACTTTTCTTAACTTGTACTGCCCATATGAAGTGAATTAACAAAGAGAATCAGTGGACGTAGGCATTTTCGTGCCGAACCACTTTAAAAAATCTTGTCTCTTTTTAACTTGTTCCTTTATGTCTTGGCTGCTTGTTAAGTTTTATCCCTTTCTGTTGAACAAAATCCTATGGCATCTCCACTCAAGACGCACCGCGGCCTCATCTGGACTAGGCCTAACAGGTACGCTACGATTCTATGCACTCGCCAATGAGACACTCTTGCTCTAGCATCCCTCTGCTGCAGGTTAACTCATTGCTCGCGCCTGCCCTCAAAGCCAACTGTAATGAGCCGATTATAAGTCATCATAAAGGCCGACTATAGCCGATGGCAGCTCATTACGGCATTCGGCTCGCCAGCAACTGTGAACCTACTTTAAGCCCAAACATAAGGTGTGGCCAGCCAGGGGTAGTTCACAGCCAACGGCACCCTCGCTAGCCGGCCACGGTAAATCGAATAATACCCACGATTACGGACCATAATGGTTCGGGTAGTTGCCGTGCGTGATCTCGGCTCCGATATGTCTTAAGTGCGGCTGTGGTAAAAAAGAATACTCCCCGCGGAGGCGTAAGATGGGTGACAAATGTCTCCAAGACCCACAGCTAGGGAAAGTGACTACAAAACCCGTTTGCCACGAACTTAAGCACAACGACGGCCTTCCGTGACTGGAAGTTTTACTTTTTCTATATTTCCATTTCATTTAGATACTTTTCCCCTATCCTGTATAACGAACTCTAAAGTACAGGAAACCAAATAGGAATCATTCTCTCACGAGAATCTAAGCCTGCATACTGGGTGGCAGGGTACTAAGCCATATCCGTGATCAGTTACGCGGACACTCAAAGCTACCGCCTGCAAATAAAACATGAAGGGCGGTACTCTCTTCTCTTGTACATAAATACGTAACTATAGCTTATTCATACACTAACATTGCAAAGCATGAAATTATATCTCAAGCAAAAGCTTAACATCAAGCACAACCGAAATCACAGGCATATACATAGTTATACTTCTTACGCAGCACATCAAGATGACAACAATATTCAAACATAACAAAATCAACTTATATTATAAAATTACACGAAATTATTCTTTGCAAATAATATTATTACAGTCGCGTCAATATCTTGGACTAACGTAAACAATGATAAAAAGAAATAAAAAGGCGACCAAATCTGGACAAGTAACCAGCTGCGTCCACACTCCATCACCAACTTCCCAAGTCTACTTAGCCGCAGGATCAGAGCCCCTAGCATGTGGATCAGAAGTCCCACCTGTCCAGTTCAGAAGAGGAATTCATTAAACGAACAATAAACGATCAAGTTATGGAAACACAGAAAGAAAAGAAAGGGAAAAGAATAACTCACCAGCATCCGCCGCTTGATCCTCATCCTCCAACTGTACACCCGCTTCCTCTGCAGCAAGCAGCCGCATCCCCTCCTTCACCGCCGCTTGCTCCTCCTTCGACAACTGAGTAGTGACCGCATCAAGACTGAAAGGCGCTCCACCTTCCTTACCCGCATTAACCCTGGCCTCCTCCAAAGCCTGAAGATATACCTTGGCCATGACCCGAGGGAAGTCATCCATCCAAGACAAGCCGCCCTCCTTCCAAGTGTGGAAGTACATGTCCTGCAGCATCTCATCCATCATCCCCTCATTCTCCTTGAACTCCCTCACCCGGGCCTCGGAAGCCTGCAACTTGGCGACAACGACATCCCTCTCTGATTGGTATCTCAAGCAGTCAGCCTGGAGAGACCTCCTCATTTCCTCCTCCTTTAACTTGAGAGACCTCCTCATTTCCTCCATCTCCTCCTTCAGCTCGGCCTGAGCCATCTCCGCAGCCTCGAGCCACCCAGACAACTCCTCTACCCGCTCGAGATCCGCATTTCGAACCTCATCCACTGTCGTAATGGCCATGTTAATCCGCTCCCTGCAGGCGGCCTCCATCTTCCGTAACTCTGCCCTACTAGCCTTCTCCATAGTCTCTTTCAGCCGCCTGGAAGCTTCCTCGTGCTGAGAAATCTGAATGGCTTGATCAGCAAGCTGTTTGGCCTGATCGGCGACCTTTAGCCTCAACCGAATATTAGCACTCCCAATCTCCTCCCCGGCCTTGACCAATCGAGCATGATGCTCCATTAACTTCTTAGTCTCTTCGGCCACCCGATCAATATTAGCCTTGGCCTCGTCTGTAGGATCGATTTCACCCTAGAGGGGGGTGAATAGGGTGATAGTGTAAATTATAAAAATTAATCGCGGAAGCTTATAAATTAATTTCAATTCAGATCACAGAATAGCAGCACAGATATCGCAGAATATAAATAACAGAAAAACAAGAACAACACAGAATTTACCCAGCTTCGGCAAAACCCTGCCTACGTGCTGCCCCCAAGGTTTCTACTAGAAATTAGATAGTCCCTCGCTTACACACGTAAACTCGCTATACACCGCTATTGACTAATCTAACTCTACGCTCAAAACCCTGCCACAACTCAACTACCGAGTTGCGAATTCTCAAGCTACACACCGTAGCTTGTCCCCTAGTCACACGACTAGTAAATTAAAACGGTTTAAAACGGAAATTACAAATTAAAAACAAATTAAAATAATAAAACCCTAATTATAAAGGTTATCCCAAACTTCTTAGCCGGCCCAAATAATCACGAGAGCAAAAACGCGCCGTCCCTTTTCTTCTTTTAATTTATCACGTGACTTTGCTGTGAAAATAATGGCCTCCTTCGATTTATTCCTCTTTTCTCTTAAATTAGGGCTTTTCTGAAATTGAAGCGCCGCTTCGATGATTCGAGTTTCTGATCTTGGATGCTTGCTTTGTCGAATAATCGTCTCTTCGATTTCGCGTGTGGCTGCTTCTCTTTGCTTCACGGCTACCTCAATTTGGTCGAGTTAATTGTCAAAAATGGTATGCGATTTTTCCTTTTTCGATGTTGATTTTTGCTCGACCTTTGATTCGAGTTATTGATATTGTTCTCTGTTGCTTGAGCTCGAATCCCGATGTGATTGCCGATGATGATTAGGGTTATATAGGGTTTGTAACCCTAGATTTGCGTCGTATATTTTCTAATTGAGTTTGTCAACTGATACACCTCGGCCACTTGATGATGCTTGTACGAATGTGATGATTTCTGACCTTTTCAACTCTTGTGTATTCGTTGCTTGGTGGTCACGGCTTTGATTTATTTTTGCGATGATCACGGCTTGATCGTTTCTGACTTTGACAAATTTCGTACAACTTGATTTTTGCTAACCAACGTTTTGACACGTGATTTGGTGATTATGTCTTTGATGTTTATTATTCTTCTTTGACTTCGATATTTTGTAAATTGCCTTCGGCCACTGTCTGCATTCTTGTTTCACTTTCACCTGCTAACTAATCTTCATTCACTTCAGTATTCTTCACTGCGTGTATTTGTGTCATTCACGGCTTCAACTTGAATATGTTGTGATGCTTGTGATTGTCACTATGTTGCGTTGTTATTGATACATGGTTGTTCTGTTAGTTCTTCTCATCCTGATGCCGAACTTGATATGAAATTCTGGTGGCATTTCTTTGTTGTATCATGATACTTGGTCGAGTTGATTGTTGCATCGTCACTGGCTCATTTGATAACACTGTACTTGTAGCTTGGTTCATTTGGTATAATTATTCCTGTAGTTTGCATTGTTGCTGTAGCTCTTTGAAGCTTGAGTTTCTGGTCACTGTACTTGTACATATTCACTATCACTTGCATTTTTATCTTAGTACCATAGCTTCTCTGTTCCACTCGAGTTTAGTTGTGCACTTGATCTGTTATATTTGGTTCATAATTGACTGTTGTCACTTGCATGCATTTAGCTCGATGGTTGTTGCATATTGCAACTTGTACATGATTTTGGTCTTCAATGCATTCTTATATTCTCCTGTATCATGCTTGGCACAGGCTTGCATAGTTGTGGCATGGTCATTTGTGTATGGTTCACTGTTGGTCTTGTTCATCATTGATGCTGCAGCTTGGTCATTTGTCTGCACTTTCACTTGAACTTGTAGATGATGGTTCATTTGACTTGGAATTGGATGTTTGTTCATTCCAGTGAGTTGTCTGGATTTATTCAACATAGTTGTATTTGTACATTGCCTTTGTTGTGGTCTGAAGTGTATGTTGGCAACTTGTTCGGTGCATTTGCTTGAACTTGATTTGTTTATCTGCACTGTTGTATATTCGAACTGCACCTGTGTTGAATCCAGTTTTATTTGGATTTGACCTTGTGCTGAAGTCGTGATATATTGCATGTTTCACCTGAGTTGAATCCTGTATTTTTATTTGGGTTTGACCTTGTGCTCACCTGTCCCTGTAGCATTATCAAGTGTATATATCGGCATGCACGGCCTTGTGGCATATACAGTAATACACTGTGTATGTCACAAGTTGTTCGTGTATGATGAATTCAAATTTAAATGATGACGAACAACCCAAATAACTGAGGCAAATCATATTTTCAAAATCCATCTTTTATTTTTGAATTTGCAAAAATATTTCTTTTTCAATTTTACTGCGTTAGTTTATATTTTTGCAGATTGCTCAGATGCTGGATTCAAACCGGAATGAAGTTGAAGATAAATACGAGTGTGAGTGATATGTAGTGAGGTGAATTGTAAATATGAAATGTGATGTTATTGTAATCAAAGTTGTATAGTTATAGTGAGAGCTTGAAATTGTACTATTCAAAGTTGTAATAAATATTTATTTGAATAAAATATTCGTTTGAATTCAAATTCCGTGTTATTTATTTTATTCAGCAAATATTTATTTAATCTGTGAAAAATAAAATAGTATATTATCAAATACATTTAAACGAATGTATATATGTTTATTATCATCAAACAAAAATCATATAAGCGCATATTCAACAATCTCCCCCTTTTGATGATAACAAACATATATTTAAGATTTTGAATATGTTAAATGTATTTGATCATTCATATGCTCTAATTGCTCCCCCTATTTAAATGTTTCCTCTCTACACAAGGCTCCCCCTACAAATATGCATACAATTAAGTAATATGCAAATAAGCCTAGATGCAAATGGAAAATTATTTGACCCTTGCTTGATTTTATTTAACAAAATCTTAACTTTTCTCTCCCCCTTTTGTTATCAGCAAAAGAATAACAGTGTTATAAAAATAGGGATGAAGTGACAGACATGAATCAAACATTTAACTCAATTGAATATAAATATCAAATTTCAATAAACTTCAAACAAAAATCATAATTACCCATGTCAGACGCATATTCCACTTTCAGAAATGATGGGGATAAATTCATAAAAATCATACAGTTCTGTCTATTTGTGGTATATTTATTTTGGGAAATTTGAATATCTACTAACCATGCATAACCGTTAGGACTTTTAAATGAGATTAGTAGTATTCCAATTTAATTTTAAAAATGAAATCACGTATCTTCTAACCACGCATGACCGTGAGGACTTTTAAATGGGATTAGAATCAACTTGTCTATTTAACCAATTAATTTTGATATGCGTTCCATACATGCATAACCGTGAGGACTTTTAAATGAGCATGGAAGCACATAATCAAAAATCCAAGTAATTCACCCATGCATAACCGTGAGGATTTTTAAATGAGAGTGAATACTTTGGATATTTATTTTTATTGAAGAATATAATAAATTGAAGCACATATAATTTCCTTTATAAATCTGAAGATAAAACAAATTGAAGAACGAATAATTTCCTTTGTAAACTACCACAAATTTACATACTATATATGATTTTGATGAGTGATGGTCGATAGAAAGATGATAGAAATAGAAATGATCATGGAATTTTTACCCAACAAAAAGTTTTTATAACTTTTGTTATGAAATTCTAAAGAAATTTTTCTAAATATATTGTCTTGAGTAATGTATGACAAATATCGACACTCATCACTTTTTCAATCACTATTGATCTTTTCGATAATCATTAGGGAGTTAGATTAGTCAAAATAGTCATTTAAAATCAAATCCAAAATTATAAAATTAAGTTTTCAAAAATGACTAATCTGTAAATATGGTCAAACATGATTTTCTCGAGGGGGTTTTATTAGAAAATTTTCTGCTATTTGAAAATTATTTCAAGTGAAAAATATGCAGATATTTTCTTTGAAAAATGATGCAACAAATGAATGTTTCAAAAATTAATCACATTACACTAATAATTTTTCTATCAACTATATTACCAGTGTAATCTGCATCTGAATTTAAATTTCACTCAATATTCACTCGTTGAATGTCAAAGACCAGATTGTGAAATTTCAACAAATTATCTCATAATTGTTTTCAACAATTTTTAAATGAAATTTGAAATGAAGCCATGTTATCACTCAAACAAATATCATAGTGTTAATTTCAGAAACCTTAGGATAAACAGTTATATTCATGAGTAATCAACAGTCAATCAACATCATTATTCTTTAAACAAATTCTTGAAGTTTCAACAATTTCTCAAAAAAAAACTTTTTAACATCTTTCACATGAAATTTGAAATCGTGCAAATTTATAAGCAGTGACCAAAATGTCAAAACCAATATATCTACATGTAGCATGAGTAATCAAATACCATCATTTGACCGAACAAATTTATATGGATTAGTTCAATGTTGAAAATCTGATTGGTCATCATTTAAGCACAAATCAATGTCATAAATAAGAACCAGTCAAAAATTTTTTTTTAATCCTTTTTACAATTATTTAAATAGAATTCATTAGGATTTTAAGTTGAAGCCATGTAAATAGAAGAAACCGTGTTAACAATCAAAAAACATATCAATTAAGTCCGAATCAGTCAACCATCATAATTATTCCAAGTAATTCTATTTAAAGATGGTTGGTCAATATTTTGAAAAAAAATCATAGCATCAAAATCATCATCTTTTGTTCATCTCAATATTGGCTGATTTTAATCTAGAGTACGGTGCAGATAATCACATGTAATATATCGTTAAAAATATACCTTTACCTGTTTTTACCTTTACGATATTTTTCGTTATTGCCCATTGTGATTCTGTCACCTTTATACTAGGCTAAGGAACTTCGCTTTGTCGCCCGTTGTGTTTCTGGAACAGCCAAAATCCAGAGAACACTGTTGTTGTTCCTTAGCCTGCCACCACACCTACACGGGAAAAAATTTATGTGACCTATTTGTTTTTATAGGTCCATGGTTGTTAGTGGCAGAATATGAAAAATATGTTTTTGGAGACCCAAAACTATTTATATATGTTCCTTTTGGCACCCAAATTTGTTTGACTTTCAAAGATTTTATATTTGTGCCTTTTGGAACCCAAATCGGTATAGTTTTCACATGTTTGGGTCTATACCAACAATTATTGTGACTGTGTCCATATTTTCTACAAATTGTGCACATGGAATTAACTTGACTAAAATTGCTTTCAACAATTTTTGAACTATTATATCCAAGTCCTTGTCTAACCGTATTAACAGTTTGCTTTCCTAATAGCATATTCAATGATTTTTCACTTTTGGAAAATTTATCTAAAGTAGTAGACAATTGTTGGACTTGTGTTTTGAGAGACTCATTTTCGTTTAATAATTGTGTGCACCTTTTAATAGAATTCTCTCTTCTAGTATTTTCGTTCTCTTTTAAAATCAGAATTTCATTTTCAAGTGATTTCATTTTAATTTCTGATTTTTTAATTTCTTCATCAAATGTTGGACACTTATCACACTTAGGGATCCTACTTTGATAGGTTTTAACTAATTGATCAAGTTGTTTATTACATTCTATCAAAGTATCTTTTTGAGATTCAAGTTTGGCGTATTTTTCCCTAAGTCGTTCATAACAACCGTTTATTTCATGAAAATATATAAGCAACTCAGAATGGGTAAGTTTTGATACCTCACTTGGCTCGTCATCGTCACTGTCAGTTGTATCACCTCGAAGACACATTTCTGCCTTTTCGCTTTCACTGCCAGTGTTTTGATCATTCTCGTCTATTTCATCCCAAGTGGCTGCAAAACTTTTCTTTTTCTGTTTCTTTCCATGGCTGGATTTAATTTGTGGACAATCGGGCTTGATATGGCCGGGTTTGTTGCAATTATAACAAATAAATTTTTGTTCTTCCGAGTAGTCTAGTGCTTTGGCTATTCTGCTTTTTGCTTTTTGAATTCGAGCTGAATTTCCATGTTTTTGATTCCATTTTTTGAATTTCCTTATTAACAGCTCCAATTCTGCTGCTCCATCATCTTCATCGTTATCATCATCACTTTCGATTGTTCCTTTGAGAGCTATTGATTTCTTTTGAGTGTCACCTCCTTCACGCTCTTCCTTGAATTTCATTTCTAGCTCATAAGTGGTGAGATTTCCGATGAGTTCTTCAACTTTAAGTTGTTTCAAATCTTTTGATTCTTGAATGGCAGTCACTTTCGCTTCAAATTTTCGTGGAAGGACTCTGAGGATTTTTCGGACTATCTCCAACTCTGTATATGATTTTCCAAGAGCTTTTGATTTGTATACGATATTGGAAAGTCGTCCATGCATCTCTTTGACATTTTCTTCTTTCGCCATTGTGAAGTTCTCGTATTCGCTGCTTAGCATGGCAAGGCGAGATTCTTTGACTTGAGATGTTCCTTCGTGAGTCACTTCTAGTGTGTGCCATATTTCCTGCGCAGTTAGACAATGTGAGACACGATTAAATTCAAATTGATCCAATGAACAGATAATAGAATTCATAGCTTTAGCATTGATATTTTCTAATTTATTTTCAAGTTCTGTCCATTGTTCCTTTGGTTTTTCTACTTCTTGATTATCTACAGTTATAGTCGGTGTTTTATAACCTGTCTCAACAATATTCCAAGCGTCAATGGTTTTTAGAAAGATTTCCATCCTATTTTTCCAGTAAGCATATTCACCATTGAACATTGGTGGTCTAACTATAGACTGACCCTCAGCAAAAGCAGTATTAAAAGAAGCCATTTTAAAAATTCAAATTTTTTAAAAACAAAAATTGATTTTTTCAAAAAAAATCGAATTTTTAAAACAGATGTTGACTTCTATTCCTAGCTCTGATACCACTTGTAGGATCGATTTCACCCTAGAGGGGGGGTGAATAGGGTGATAGTGTAAATTATAAAAATTAATCGCGGAAGCTTATAAATTAATTTCAATTCAGATCACAGAATAGCAGCACAGATATCGCAGAATATAAATAACAGAAAAACAAGAACAACACAGAATTTACCCAGCTTCGGCAAAACCCTGCCTACGTGCTGCCCCCAAGGTTTCTACTAGAAATTAGATAGTCCCTCGCTTACACACGTAAACTCGCTATACACCGCTATTGACTAATCTAACTCTACGCTCAAAACCCTGCCACAACTCAACTACCGAGTTGCGAATTCTCAAGCTACACACCGTAGCTTGTCCCCTAGTCACACGACTAGTAAATTAAAACGGTTTAAAACGGAAATTACAAATTAAAAACAAATTAAAATAATAAAACCCTAATTATAAAGGTTATCCCAAACTTCTTAGCCGGCCCAAATAATCACGAGAGCAAAAACGCGCCGTCCCTTTTCTTCTTTTAATTTATCACGTGACTTTGCTGTGAAAATAATGGCCTCCTTCGATTTATTCCTCTTTTCTCTTAAATTAGGGCTTTTCTGAAATTGAAGCGCCGCTTCGATGATTCGAGTTTCTGATCTTGGATGCTTGCTTTGTCGAATAATCGTCTCTTCGATTTCGCGTGTGGCTGCTTCTCTTTGCTTCACGGCTACCTCAATTTGGTCGAGTTAATTGTCAAAAATGGTATGCGATTTTTCCTTTTTCGATGTTGATTTTTGCTCGACCTTTGATTCGAGTTATTGATATTGTTCTCTGTTGCTTGAGCTCGAATCCCGATGTGATTGCCGATGATGATTAGGGTTATATAGGGTTTGTAACCCTAGATTTGCGTCGTATATTTTCTAATTGAGTTTGTCAACTGATACACCTCGGCCACTTGATGATGCTTGTACGAATGTGATGATTTCTGACCTTTTCAACTCTTGTGTATTCGTTGCTTGGTGGTCACGGCTTTGATTTATTTTTGCGATGATCACGGCTTGATCGTTTCTGACTTTGACAAATTTCGTACAACTTGATTTTTGCTAACCAACGTTTTGACACGTGATTTGATGATTATGTCTTTGATGTTTATTATTCTTCTTTGACTTCGATATTTTGTAAATTGCCTTCGGCCACTGTCTGCATTCTTGTTTCACTTTCACCTGCTAACTAATCTTCATTCACTTCAGTATTCTTCACTGCCTGTATTTGTGTCATTCACGGCTTCAACTTGAATATGTTGTGATGCTTGTGATTGTCACTATGTTGCGTTGTTATTGATACATGGTTGTTCTGTTAGTTCTTCTCATCCTGATGCCGAACTTGATATGAAATTCTGGTGGCATTTCTTTGTTGTATCATGATACTTGGTCGAGTTGATTGTTGCATCGTCACTGGCTCATTTGATAACACTGTACTTGTAGCTTGGTTCATTTGGTATAATTATTCCTGTAGTTTGCATTGTTGCTGTAGCTCTTTGAAGCTTGAGTTTCTGGTCACTGTACTTGTACATATTCACTATCACTTGCATTTTTATCTTAGTACCATAGCTTCTCTGTTCCACTCGAGTTTAGTTGTGCACTTGATCTGTTATATTTGGTTCATAATTGACTGTTGTCACTTGCATGCATTTAGCTCGATGGTTGTTGCATATTGCAACTTGTACATGATTTTGGTCTTCAATGCATTCTTATATTCTCCTGTATCATGCTTGGCACAGGCTTGCATAGTTGTGGCATGGTCATTTGTGTATGGTTCACTGTTGGTCTTGTTCATCATTGATGCTGCAGCTTGGTCATTTGTCTGCACTTTCACTTGAACTTGTAGATGATGGTTCATTTGACTTGGAATTGGATGTTTGTTCATTCCAGTGAGTTGTCTGGATTTATTCAACATAGTTGTATTTGTACATTGCCTTTGTTGTGGTCTGAAGTGTATGTTGGCAACTTGTTCGGTGCATTTGCTTGAACTTGATTTGTTTATCTGCACTGTTGTATATTCGAACTGCACCTGTGTTGAATCCAGTTTTATTTGGATTTGACCTTGTGCTGAAGTCGTGATATATTGCATGTTTCACCTGAGTTGAATCCTGTATTTTTATTTGGGTTTGACCTTGTGCTCACCTGTCCCTGTAGCATTATCAAGTGTATATATCGGCATGCACGGCCTTGTGGCATATACAGTAATACACTGTGTATGTCACAAGTTGTTCGTGTATGATGAATTCAAATTTAAATGATGACGAACAACCCAAATAACTGAGGCAAATCATATTTTCAAAATCCATCTTTTATTTTTGAATTTGCAAAAATATTTCTTTTTCAATTTTACTGCGTTAGTTTATATTTTTGCAGATTGCTCAGATGCTGGATTCAAACCGGAATGAAGTTGAAGATAAATACGAGTGTGAGTGATATGTAGTGAGGTGAATTGTAAATATGAAATGTGATGTTATTGTAATCAAAGTTGTATAGTTATAGTGAGAGCTTGAAATTGTACTATTCAAAGTTGTAATAAATATTTATTTGAATAAAATATTCGTTTGAATTCAAATTCCGTGTTATTTATTTTATTCAGCAAATATTTATTTAATCTGTGAAAAATAAAATAGTATATTATCAAATACATTTAAACGAATGTATATATGTTTATTATCATCAAACAAAAATCATATAAGCGCATATTCAACATCGTCCCCTATGGTAACTACCCGAGTAGTAAGCAGATCAAGATCTAGGGACTTGGCCTCATCCAGCACTCGTACCATGAGGTTGCGGGGAAGGAGGTGCTCGCCCGTGGCCTCATCAAATGAGATATCCTGAAAGCTTGGATCCAAATCAGGATGACCGACAAAGGGGTCACGAGGCACGGGGAGAGGCACGTCAGGACGCCTTATACGGATAACAGTTGGATTCTTGAAAGGATGAGAAGGGCCAGACTCCGTGCTCTCCTCCGTAGTATCACGAGGAGGCTGAGTAGGAAGCTGCGAACCGGGGGAAGACTCAAATAAGGAACGACTCCGCTTCTTTTTCCGAATGCTCTCTTCAATGACCCCAAGAAGAGGACGGTAACTGACTACGTCCCCAGTACGACCAGTAGGGGACTTCGCAGAAGCTCTCCTCGACTTGAATTGTTCGAGGCGGTGTCGAACATCGGACGTTTTAACCACCTGGCCTGCCCCTGGAATAAAGAACAAGTGTTACGAACATACCATGATCCACAACTCAAAAAACGTGTTAAGTTAAAAAGAAAGAAAAGTGAGAAGACACATCTATTATACAAACCCGGCGGAGGAGTGGGATACTGCAATAAGTCCTGGATCTCATTCCAGGACGGAAGTGAACCGTAAAATATTTCTAAGTCCCTATCGTAAATGGAATCGGCAGAAGACAAAAGTTCACCTTGCATCGCCGGAATCACCCTAGCTGAGGAACCCTTAGAGGATGGGTCAGCGCCAGCCACAGCTTTGCCGGTTTCCTTTGCCTTCTCCGTTTCCGACTCTCCCTCCGACTCCCCGAAGGCCCGACGGAGAGCCTCATCCAGTTCAAGGTCTTGCTCAGAGGTTAGGGCACCAACGCCACTACCACCCTGACCGTCGCCCTCTCCTCCATCCTCTGACCCTTCTCCAACTTCGCCTCCTTCCCCCTCTTCCACACCTTCCTCCTCCGGGACAGTCGGGCAAGTACTTGGAGAAGGGCCATCAGACTTCTTCAGTTTCTTCCCACCAACAACGGGACGCTCTGCAAAAGGCTCCCTCTTGCCGCTCTTCACCGTAGCCCCCTCCTTAGCTTTAGCGGCCTTCTCCTCAGCCGTATCCCTCTGCTTAACCACGGACTGGTGCGGTAGGATCAAATTGTACTCCAGGAGGGTTGCGTTCCTGATCAAGAAGGAAGCCGACCGGTCCCGTGCCGGAATAGCCTTTAGTTCAGCAGCCATTCGCACCAAGGAATCGTCCTCCACGACTGCAATACCACCTGTCGCTAGCAAGAAATAGAAGCATGTCAGAAAAAACACTACAGTCAGAACATGGAAAATATAAATGAAATCCATCTTACAGCCGGAAGTGAAAAGGCGGAAAGAAACAGAATCGTCCTTGATAAAAAACCACTCTTTCTTGAACATGGTAAACTTCGAATATAAATCCAAGACCGGTTTGAAGGGCACGGCCGCTTCCAGACTAATATACGGAGATCCCTTCTTGTAGCCTCTCAGGTTATACAAATATCGAATTTCCCGGTTAGAGGGAGGACGCCCGTACCTCCTCTGGAAGATAACAAAAAGGCTCACCAGAATGGCATAAGAGTTCGGCTGAAGCTGGAATGGAGCCACTTTCAAATATGTGGTAAAGCTGACTATCCAGGCATTAATAGGAGGGATAGCACCACACATGCAATGATATCTGCTGTAAGCAAAGTACCCTTCGGGGGGATTATACCGCATCACTCCATCTCCCGGCAGCAGCATAAGAGCCCTGTCTATCCCGAATGAAAGAGAGATGACATCAAGTTGCTCCTCCTTTAGGGAGCTAGGAAAGCAATCAGGAGGGGAGACTAGAAGTTCCTGGGGACCATATCCGTCCACTAACGACCTCGGGACAGGTCGATGTTGCGCCGGTCCTGGCTGGACTGGGGGCACGGAGGAAGAAGACTCTCCTGTACCTTTAGACTTCTTTCTGTCCGATCGTGTTTCCGCCTTGCGAGACATTTATCTGCATACACAAAAGTGAAAAGACAGGTTGTTAGAACAAGGAGTACAGAGATGTAAGCAGAAGAGAATGCATAAGTCCGGAAGTCCGCTAAAATATCAAGCTCATTCGGCAGTATAAGTTAATCTCGTTCGGCAGTGGAATGATAAGTTCATTCGGCAATCCAATACACTTCGTGTACATTCGGCAAACAGGTCCATCCGGTGATAAGAGATCATTCGGCAAAAAATATATATACCTGATTCGGTATAAACTGGTTCGGCAGAAGGATGGTTCGGTCAAGAATTGGTTCGGCTCTCTGGTCCGGTAAGAAGAAACTAAGGGGGTGTAGCCTCTATATATAGGCGAACTCAGGACCGCCGAACCAAATGGTTCGGCCCACCGGACCATAATACCGGACCAACCAAAAGCCGAATGAGAACAACCGGACCAACCAAAAACCGAATGAAACTCTCTCTCTACCAACAAAAACCAGGAACTAGGGGCATGCGGAGCGCCTCACTCAGATAAGTACCGAATTCTAGAACCTACTAATAAAGTAGGGAATATGATAACAATGAATGAGTCGTAAATCTCTCACTAACATGGATTAATCATTTACACGCGTACGTAACCACGAACGGTCCATAGGCACGCTCTGAATGGCTATTAACCCTATCGTCGTGAGAATTTACACTCTGACATGCATTTTTAAGCTCATAGGTTAAACGGATATTTGATTCTGATAATTAGGAAATGGCTAAGCTGCTTACACATGTACGGGGTCGAGAGCAACCATTAGGCATGCTCTGAGCTGGCAATAAACCAAACAAACCAGGGGCCCACTCTAACGTGGACCTGGCATCGATAATGCTAAGCCCCCTCGGGGCTCACTCTCTCGTCCCGAACGGACATCAACAGGATACGAACATCCAGCCCATGGCGTTACAAAACGAGCGTTCTTACCACAAAGAATCAAAGCGCGACACATGCAAGCACGTGCCCCACTTTGGGGGGCAAATGTTGGGCTAATTCTCACCCAGAAGATCTCGAGACCGAGAAGTCACAGTTTTACCCGGGCTCGCAACCTCCACTTCGTTCGACACCCAAGAAGCTCAAAACTAACCTAGAAATCCATCCAACATTCTCAGTGAAGAAGCTCATTCGGCCCCATGCTCATTCGGCCCCAAGCTCATTCGGCCCCAAGCTCATTCGGCCCCAAGCTTCATTCGGCACCAAGCTTCATTCGGCCCAAGCCCTCCAATACCGGACCAACTCCACTACCGAACCACCACTCCATCACCCTACCGGACCAACCTACAACCGAACCAAGGCCATCACCGAGCCAACGCTCCTCCCCTACACGACCGGCCCAGACAAGCACCGGATCAGACCATGCCTATCACCGGACCACCATAACCGAACTAAACACCAACTTCTCTAAGCACAGCCGAATGAAGCCTCGCCGAACCAGATGATTGCCAGTCCAGATTGCTCCAGCCCGGGCCCACCAACAGCTATATACATCCAGGAACCCTGCCCCCTACCTCACTCTATAAATAGAGGGGCAGGGGTACAACAATGGCGGACAAGTTTGAGAGCTCAAGCAAGGAAGGAACTTTCAAACTACTTTCATATACTTGTATACGAAGCATTGTACTTGTAATCTGAAAGAAAGAAGATAATAACATATAAAGTGGACGTAGGCACATTCTGGGCGAACCACTATAAATCTGTGTGTCTTTTACATTTCAGCCCCTGCTTTTTCATATTTACATAACTCATCCAAACCATTGAAAATCACGTATAATCAACTAAATAATACGACTTGGAGGTGTTTGTCCATTTTTTGTGCAAACAAATTTGAAACATTGCAGTACCATGGTGCACCACTCTCCAGCGATGGTAAATCATAGACCAGGCACGGGGATCCCGTTTTACAGAAAAAATCCACGTGACGAAAAAACGAAGGGTAAAAAACTTTCTTGACCCGATTGAGGTTCGGACAGGATTTTTTGGGTATGAAACTAACCAGTGACGGCTAAAAGCTGTCGTAGCTGTAGAACTCACAGATACCTTCGTTTTGACTGGTTTTGGCTCCTGTAACTCTAAACGAGCCAAGAGTTATGGCCCTCCGAAGAATCGATATCCACAGGGTGCAACATCTACGGTGCAAGGTGCAACATCCGTCCAAAATGACGAAACAGTGCCGTACGACCTTTAGAAATGAGTGCATGGATTTGGAACATTGCAGTACCATGGTGCACCCCTCCCCAGCGATGGTAAATCATAGACCAGCCACGGGGATCCCGTTTTACAGAAAAAATCCACGTGACGAAAAAACGAAGGGTAAAAAACTTCCGTGACCCGATTGAGGTTCGGATAGGATTTTTTGGGTATGAAACTAACCAGTGACGGCTGAAAGCGGTCATAGCTGTAGAACTCACAGATATCTTCGTTTTGACTGGTTATGGCTCCTGTAACTCTAGACGAGCCAAGAGTTATGGCCCTCCGAAGAATCGATATCCACAGGGTGCGACATCTACGGTGCAAGGTGCAACATCCGTCCAAAATGACGAAACAGTGCCGTACGACCTTTAGAAATGAGTGCATGGATTTGAAACATTGCAGTACCATGGTGCACCACTCTCCAGCGATGGTAAATCATAGACCAGCCACGGGGATCCCGTTTTACAGAAAAAATCCACGTGACGAAAAAACGAAGGGTAAAAAACTTCCTTGACCCGATTGAGGTTCGGACAGGATTTTTTGGGTATGAAACTAACCAGTGACGGCTGAAAGCTGTCATAGCTGTAGAACTCACAAATACCTTCGTTTTGACTAATTTTGGCTCCCGTAACTCTAAACGAGCCAAGAGTTATGGCCCTCCGAAGAATCGATATCCACAGGGTGCAACATCTACGGTGCAAGGTGCAACATCCGTCCAAAATGACGAAATAGTGTCGTACGACCTTTAGAAATGAGTGCATGGATTTGAAACATTGCAGTGCCATGGTGCACCACTCTCCAGCGATGTTAAATCACAGACCAGCCACGGGGATCCCGTTTTACAGAAAAAATCCACGTGACGTAAAAACGAAGGGTAAAAAACTTCCTTGACCCGATTGAGGTTCGGATAGGATTTTTGGGTATGAAACTAACCAGTGACGGCTGAAAGCTGTCACAGCTGTAGAACTCACAGATACCTTCGTTTTAACTGGTTATGGCTCCCGTAACTCTAAACGAGCCAAGAGTTATGGCCCTCCGAAGAATCGATATCCACAGGGTGCAACATCTACGGTGCAAGGTGCAACATCTGTCCAAAATGACGAAACAGTGCCGTACGACCTTTAAAAATGAGTGCATGGATTTGAAACATTGCAGTACCATGGTGCACCCCTCCCCAGCGATGGTAAATCATAGACCAACCACGGGGATCCCGTTTTACAGAAAAAATCCACGTGACGAAAGAACGAAGGGTAAAAAACTTCCTTGACACGATTGAGGGCCGGATAGGATTTTTTGGGTATGATACTAACCAGTGACGGCTGAAAGCCGTCATAGCTATAGAACTCACAGATACCTTCGTTTTGACTGGTTATGGCACCCGTAACTCCAAACGAGCCAGGAGTTATGGCCCTCCGAAGAATCAATATCCACAGGGTGCAACATCTACGGTGCAAGGTGCAACATCCATCCAAAATGACGAAACAGTGCCGTACGACCTTTAGAAATGAGTGCATGGATTTGAAACATTGCAGTACCGTGGTGCACCACTCTCCAGCGATGGTAAATCATAGACCAGCCACGGGGATTCCGTTTTACAGAAAAAATCCACGTGACGAAAAAACGAAGGGTAAAAAACTTCCTTGACCCGATTGAGGTTCGGACAGGATTTTTTGGGTATGAAAATAACCAGTGACGGCTGAAAGCTGTCACAGCTGTAGAACTCACAGATACCTTCGTTTTGATTGGTTTTGGCTCCCGTAACTCTAAACGAGCCAAGACTTATGGCCCTCCGAAGAATCGATATCCATAGGGTGCAACATCTACGGTGCAAGGTGCAACATCCGTCCAAAATGACGAAACAGTGCCGTACGACCTTTAGAAATGAGTGCATGGATTTGAAACAATGCAATGCCATGGTGCACCACTCTCCAGCGATGGTAAATCATAGACCAGCCACGGGGATCCCGTTTTACAGAAAAAATCCACGTGACGAAAAAACGAAGGGTAAAAAACTTCCATGACCCGATTGAGTTTCGGATAGGATTTTTGGGTATGAAACTAACCAGTGACGGCTGAAAGCTGTCATAGCTTTAGAACTCACAGATACCTTTGTTTTGACTGGTTATGGCTCCCGTAACTCTAAAGGAGCCAAGAGTTATGGCCCTCCGAAGAATCGATATCCACAGGGTGCAACATCCGTCCAAAATGACGAAACAGTGCCGTACGACCTTTAGAAATGAGTGCATGGATTTGAAACATTGCAGTACCCTGGTGCACCACTCTCCAGCGATGGTAAATCATAGACCAACCACGGGGATCCCGATTTACAGAAAAAATCCACGTGACGAAAAAACGAAGGGTAAAAAACTTCCTTGACCCGATTGAGGGCCGGATAGGATTTTTTGGGTATGATACTAACCAGTGACGGCTGAAAGCCATCATAGCTGTAGAACTCACAGATACCTTTGTTTTGAGTGGTTATGGCTCCCGTAACTCTAAACGAGCCAGGAGTTATGGCCCTCCGAAGAATCGATATCCACAGGGTGCAACATCTACGGTGCAAGGTGCAACATCCATCCAAAATGACGAAACAGTGCCGTACGACCTTTAGAAATGAGTGCATGGATTTGAAACATTGCAGTACCGTGGTGCACCACTCTCCAGCGATGGTAAATCATAGACCAGCCACGGGGATCCCGTTTTACAGAAAAAATCCACGTGACGAAAAAATGAAAGGTAAAAAACTTCCATGACCCGATTGAGGTTCGGATAGGATTTTTGGGTATGAAACTAAGCTGTGACGGCTGAAAGCTGTCATAGCTGTAGAACTCACAGATACCTTCGTTTTGACTGGTTATGGCTCCCGTAACTCTAAACGAGCCAAGAGTTATGGCCCTCCGAAGAATCGATATCCACAGGGTGCAACATCTACGGTGCAAGGTGCAACATCCGTCCAAAATGACGAAACAGTGCCGTACGACCTATAGAAATAAGTGCATGGATTTGAAACATTGCAGTACCATGGTGCACCACTCTCCAGCGATGGTAAATCATAGACCAGCCACGGGGATCCCGTTTTACAGAAAAAATCCACGTGACGAAAAAATGAAGGGTAAAAAACTTCCTTGACCCGATTGAGGTTCGGATAGGATTTTTTGGGTATGAAACTAACCAGTGATGGCTGAAAGCTGTCATA
This sequence comes from Allium cepa, assembly GCA_030765085.1. Lineage (NCBI taxonomy): Eukaryota > Viridiplantae > Streptophyta > Magnoliopsida > Asparagales > Amaryllidaceae > Allium > Allium cepa. The sequence goes on along the minus strand of CM060943.1, from coordinate 24,237,477 downwards.
GCTGTGGAACTCACAGATACCTTCGTTTTGACTGGTTATGGCTCCCGTAACTCTAAACGAGCCAAGTGTTATGGCCCTCCAAAGAATCGATATCCACAGGGTGCAACATCTACGGTGCAAGGTGCAACATCCGTCCAAAATGACGAAGCAGTGCCATACGACCTTTAGAAATGAGTGCATGGATTTGAAACATTGCAGTACCATGGTGCACCACTCCCCAGCGATGGTAAATCATAGACCAGCCACGGGGATCCCGTTTTACAGAAAAAATCCACGTGACGAAAAAACGAAGGGTAAAAAACTTCCGTGACCAGATTGAGGTTCGGATAGGATTTTTGGGTATGAAACTAACCAGTGACGGCTGAAAGCTGTCATAGCTGTAGAAATCACATATACCTTCGTTTTGACTGGTTATGGCTCCCGTTACTCTAAACGATCCAAGAGTTATGGCCCTCCGAAGAATCGATATCCACAGGGTGCAACATCTACGGTGCAAGGTGCAACATCCGTCCAAAATGACGAAACAGTGCCGTACGACCTTTAGAAATGAGTGTATGGATTTGAAACATTGCAGTACCATGGTGCACCACTCTCCAGCGATGGTAAATCATAAATCAGCCACGGGGATCCCGTTTTACAGAAAAAATCCACGTGACGAAAAAGCGAAGGGTAAAAAACTTCCATGACCCGATTGAGGTTCGGATAGGATTTTTGGGTAGAAACTAACCAGTGACGGCTGAAAGCTGTCATAGCTGTAGAACTCACAAATACCTTCATTTTGACTGGTGATTGCCCTCGTAACTATAAACGAGCCAAGAGTTATGGCCCTCCGAAGAATCGATATCCATAGGGTGCAACATCTACGGTGCAAGGTGCAACATCCGTCCAAAATGATGAAACAGTGCCTTACGACCTTTAGAAATGAGTGCATGGATTTGAAACATTGGAGTACCATGGTGCACCACTCTCCAGCGATGGTAAATCATAGACCAGCCACGGGGATCCCGTTATACAGAAAAAATCCACTTGACGAAAAAACGAAGGGTAAAAAACTTCCTTGACCCGATTGAGGTTCGGATAGGATTTTTTGGGTATGAAACTAACCAGTGACGGCTGAAAGCAGTCATAGCTGTAGAACTCACAGATACCTTCGTTTTGACTGGTTATGGCTCCCGTAACTCTAAACGAGCCAAGAGTTATGGCCCTCCGAAGAATCGATATCCACAGGGTGCAACATCTACGGTGCAAGGTGCAACATCCGTCCAAAATGACGAAACAGTGCCGTACGACCTTTAGAAATGAGTGCGTGGATTTGAAACATTGCAGTACCATGGTGCACCACTCTCCAGCGATGGTAAATCATAGACCAGCCACGGGGATCCCGTTTTACAGAAAAATCCACGTGACGAAAAAATGAAGGGTAAAAAACTTCCTTGACCCGATTGAGGTTAGGATAGGATTTTTTGGGTATGACACTAACCAGTGACGGCTGAAAGCCGTCATAGCTGTAGAACTCACAGATTCCTTCGTTTTGACTGGTTATGGCTCCCGTAACTCTGAACGAGCCAAGAGTTATGGCCCTCCGAAGAATCGATATCCACAGGGTGCAACATCTACGGTGGAAGGTGCAACATCCGTCCAAAATGACGAAACAGTGCCGTACGTCCTTTAGAAATGAGTGCATGGATTTGAAACATTACAGTACTATGGTGCACCACTCTCCAGCGATGGTAAATCATAGACCAGCCGCGGGGATCCCGTTTTACAGAAAAAATACACGTGACGAAAAAACGAAGGGTAAAAAACTTCCATGACCCGATTGAGGTTCGGATAGGATTTTTGGGTATGAAACTAACCAGTGACGGCTGAAAGCTGTCACAGCTGTAGAACTCACAGATACCTTCGTTTTGACTGGTTATGGCTCCCGTGACACTAAACGAGCCAAGATTTATGGCCCTCCGAAGAATCGATATCCACAGGGTGCAACATCTACGGTGCAAGGTGCAAAATCTGTCCAAAATGACGAAACAGTGCCGTACGACCTTTAGAAATGAGTGCATGGATTTGAAACATTGCAGTACCATGGTGCACCACTCTCCAGCGATGGTAAATCATAGACCAGCCACGGGGATCCCGTTTTACAGAAAAAATCCACGTGACGAAAAAACGAAGGGTAAAAACTTCTATGACCCGATTGAGGTTCGGATAGGATTTTTGGGTAGAAACTAACCAGTGACGGCTGAAAGCTGTCATAGCTGTAGAACTCACAGATACCTTCGTTTTGACTAGTTATGGCTCCCGTAACTCTAAACGAGCCAAGAGTTATGGCCCTCCGAAGAATCGATATCCACAGGGTGCAACATCTACGGTGCAAGGTGCAACATCCGTCCAAAATGACGAAACAGTGCCGTACGACCTTTAGAAACGAGTGCATAGATTTGAAACATTGCAGTACCATGGTGCACCACTCTCTAGCAATGGTAAATCATAGACCAACCACGGGGATCCCGTTTTAGAGAAAAAATCCACGTGACGAAAAAACGAAGGGTAAAAAACTTCCTTGACCCGATTGAGGGCCGGATAGGATTTTTTGGGTATGATACTAACCAGTGACGGCTGAAAGCCGTCATAGCTGTAGAACTCACAGATACCTTCGTTTTGACTGGTTATGGCTCCCGTAACTCTAAACGAGCCAAGAGTTATGGCCCTCCGAAGAATCGATATCCACAGGGTGCAACATCTACGGTGCAAGGTGCAACATCCGTCCAAAATGACGAAACAGTGCCGTACGACCTTTAGAAACGAGTGCATGGATTTGAAACATTGCAGTACCGTGGTGCACCACTCTCCAGCGATGGTAAATCATAGACCAGCCACGGGGATCCCGTTTTACTTAAAAAATCCACGTGACGAAAAAATGAAGGGTAAAAAACTTCCATGACCCGATTGAGGTTCGGATAGGATTTTTGGGTATGAAACTAACCAGTGACGGCTGAAAGATGTCATAGCTGTAGAACTCACAGATACCTTCGTTTTGTCTGGTTATGGCTCCCGTAACTCTAAATGAGCTAAGAGTTATGGACCTCCGAAGAATCGATATCCACAGGGTGCAACATCTACGGTGCAAGGTGCAACATCCGTCCAAAATGACGAAATAGTGCCGTACGACCTTTAGAAATGAGTGCTTGGATTTGAAACATTGCAGTACCATGGTGCACCACTCTCCAGCGATGGTAAATCATAGACCAGCCACGGGGATCCCGTTTTACAGAAAAAATCCACGTGAAGAAAAAACGAAGGGTAAAAAACTTCCTTGACCCGATTGAGGTTCGGATAGGATTTTTTGGGTATGAAACTAACCAGTGATGGCTGAAAGCTGTCATAGCTGTAGAACTCACAGATACCTTCGTTTTGACTGGTTATGGCTCCCGTAACTCTAAACGAGCCAAGTGTTATGGCCCTCCAAAGAATCGATATCCACAGGGTGCAACATCTACGGTGCAAGGTGCAACATCCGTCCAAAATGACGAAACAGTGCCGTACGACCTTTAGAAATGATTGCATGGATTTGAAACATTGCAGTACCATTGTGCACCACTCCCCAGCGATGGTAAATCATAGACCAGCCACGGGGATCTCGTTTTACAGAAAAAATCCACGTGACGAAAAAACGAAGGGTAAAAAACTTCCGTGACCAGATTGAGGTTCGGATAGGATTTTTGGGTATGAAACTAACCAGTGACGGCAGAAAGCTGTCATAGCAGTAGAACTCACATATACCTTCGTTTTGACTGGTTATGGCTCCCGTTACTCTAAACGATCCAAGAGTTATGGCCCTCCGAAGAATCGATATCCACAGGGTGCAACATCTACGGTGCAAGGTGCAACATCCGTCCAAAATGACGAAACAGTGCCGTACGACCTTTAGAAATGAGTGTATGGATTTGAAACATTGCAGTACCATGGTGCACCACTCTCCAGCGATGTTAAATCATAGACCAGCCACGGGGATCCCGTTTTACAGAAAAAATCCACGTGACGAAAAAACGAAGGGTAAAAAACTTCTATGACCCGATTGAGGATCGGATAGGATTTTTGGGTAGAAACTAACCAGTGACGGCTTAAAGCTATCATAGCTGTAGAACTCACAGATACCTTCGTTTTGACTGGTTATGGCTCCCGTAACTCTAAACGAGCCAAGAGTTATGGCCCTTCGAAGAATCGATATCCACAGGGTGCAACATCTACGGTGCAAGGTGCAACATCCGTCCAAAATGATGAAACAGTGCCTTACAACCTTTAGAAATGAGTGCATGGATTTGAAACATTGCAGTACCATGGTGCACAATTCTCCAGCGATGGTAAATCATAGACCAGCCACGGGGATCCCGTTTTACAGAAAAAATCCACGTGACGAAAAAAAGAAGGGTAAAAAACTTCCTTGACCCGATTGAGGTTCGGATAGGATTTTATTGGTATGAAACTAACCAGTGATGGCTGAAAGCTGTCATAGCTGTAGAACTCACAGATACCTTCGTTTTGACTGGTTATGGCTCCCGTAACTCTAAACGAGCCAAGAGTTATGGCCCTCCGAAGAATCGATATCCACAGGGTGCAACATCTACGGTGCAAGGTGCAACATCCGTCCAAAATGACGAAACAGTGCCGTACGACCTATAGAAATAAGTGCATGGATTTGAAACATTGCAGTACCATGGTGCACCACTCTCCAGCGATGGTAAATCATAGACCAGCCACGGGGATCCCGTTTTACAGAAAAAATCCACGTGACGAAAAAACGAAGGGTAAAAAACTTCCTTGACCCGATTGAGGTTCGGATAGGATTTTTTGGGTATGAAACTAACCAGTGATGGCTGAAAGCTGTCATAGCTGTGGAACTCACAGATACCTTTGTTTTGACTGGTTATGGCTCCCGTAACTCTAAACGAGCCAAGTGTTATGGCCCTCCAAAGAATCGATATCCACAGGGTGCAACATCTACGGTGCAAGGTGCAACATCCGTCCAAAATGACGAAGCAGTGCCATACGACCTTTAGAAATGAGTGCATGGATTTGAAACATTGCAGTACCATGGTGCACCACTCCCCAGCGATGGTAAATCATAGACCAGCCACGGGGATCCCGTTTTACAGAAAAAATCCACGTGACGAAAAAACGAAGGGTAAAAAACTTCCGTGACCAGATTGAGGTTCGGATAGGATTTTTTGTTATGAAACTAACCAGTGACGGCTGAAAGCTGTCATAGCTGTAGAAATCACATATACCTTCGTTTTGACTGGTTATGGCTCCCGTTACTCTAAACGATCCAAGAGTTATGGCCCTCCGAAGAATCGATATCCACAGGGTGCAACATCTACGGTGCAAGGTGCAACATCCGTCCAAAATGACGAAACAGTGCCGTACGACCTTTAGAAATGAGTGTATGGATTTGAAACATTGCAGTACCATGGTGCACCACTCTCCAGCGATGGTAAATCATAAACCAGCCACGGGGATCCCGTTTTACAGAAAAAATCCACGTGACGAAAAAGCGAAGGGTAAAAAACTTCCATGACCCGATTGAGGTTCGGATAGGATTTTTGGGTAGAAACTAACCAGTGACGGCTGAAAGCTGTCATAGCTGTAGAACTCACAAATACCTTCATTTTGACTGGTGATGGCCCTCGTAACTATAAACGAGCCAAGAGTTATGGCCCTCCGAAGAATCGATATCCATAGGGTGCAACATCTACGGTGCAAGGTGCAACATCCGTCCAAAATGATGAAACAGTGCCTTACGACCTTTAGAAATGAGTGCATGGATTTGAAACATTGGAGTACCATGGTGCACCACTCTCCAGCGATGGTAAATCATAGACCAGCCACGGGGATCCCGTTATACAGAAAAAATCCACGTGACGAAAAAACGAAGGGTAAAAAACTTCCTTGACCCGATTGAGGTTCGGATAGGATTTTTTGGGTATGAAACTAACCAGTAATGGCTGAAAGCTGTCATAGCTGTAGAACTCACAGATACCTTCGTTTTGACTGGTTATGGCTCCCGTAACTCTAAACGAGCCAAGAGTTACGGCCCTCCGAAGAATCGATATCCACAGGGTGCAACATCTACGGTGCAAGGTGCAACATCCGTCCAAAATGACGAAACAGTGCCGTACGACCTTTAGAAATGAGTGCATGGATTTGAAACATTGCAGTACCATGGTGCACCACTTTCCAGCGATGGTAAATCATAGACCAGCCACGGGGATCCCGTTTTACAGAAAAATCCACGTGACGAAAAAATGAAGGGTAAAAAACTTCCTTGACCCGATTGAGGTTAGGATAGGATTTTTTGGGTATGACACTAACCAGTGACGGCTGAAAGCCGTCATAGCTGTAGAACTCACAGATTCCTTCGTTTTGACTGGTTATGGCTCCCGTAACTCTGAACGAGCCAAGAGTTATGGCCCTCCGAAGAATCGATATCCACAAGGTGCAACATCTACGGTGGAAGGTGCAACATCCGTCCAAAATGACGAAACAGTGCCGTACGTCCTTTAGAAATGAGTGCATGGATTTGAAACATTACAGTACCACGGTGCACCACTCTCCAGCGATGGTAAATCATAGACCAGCCGCGGGGATCCCGTTTTACAGAAAAAATACACGTGACGAAAAAACGAAGGGTAAAAAACTTCCATGACCCGATTGAGGTTCGGATAGTATTTTTGGGTATGAAACTAACCAGTGACGGCTGAAAGCTGTCACAGCTGTAGAACTCACAGATACCTTCGTTTTGACTGGTTATGGCTCCCGTGACACTAAACGAGCCAAGATTTATGGCCCTCCGAAGAATCGATATCCACAGGGTGCAACATCTACGTTGCAAGGTGCAAAATCTGTCCAAAATGACGAAACAGTGCCGTACGACCTTTAGAAATGAGTGCATGGATTTGAAACATTGCAGTACCATGGTGCACCACTCTCCAGCGATGGTAAATCATAGACCAGCCACGGGGATCCCGTTTTACAGAAAAAATCCACGTGACGAAAAAACGAAGGGTAAAAACTTCCATGACCCGATTGAGGTTCGGATAGGATTTTTGGGTAGAAACTAACCAGTGACGGCTGAAAGCTGTCATAGCTGTAGAACTCACAGATACCTTCGTTTTGACTAGTTATGGCTCCCGTAACTCTAAACGAGCCAAGAGTTATGGCCCTCCGAAGAATCGATATCCACAGGGTGCAACATCTACGGTGCAAGGTGCAACATCCGTCCAAAATGACGAAACAGTGCCGTACGACCTTTAGAAACGAGTGCATAGATTTGAAACATTGCAGTACCATGGTGCACCACTCTCTAGCAATGGTAAATCATAGACCAACCACGGGGATCCCGTTTTAGAGAAAAAATCCACGTGACGAAAAAACGAAGGGTAAAAAACTTCCTTGACCCGATTGAGGGCCGGATAGGATTTTTTGGGTATGATACTAACCAGTGACGGCTGAAAGCCGTCATAGCTGTTGAACTCACAGATACCTTCGTTTTGACTGGTTATGGCTCCCGTAACTCTAAACGAGCCAAGAGTTATGGCCCTCCGAAGAATCGATATCCACAGGGTGCAACATCTACGGTGCAAGGTGCAACATCCGTCCAAAATGACGAAACAGTGCCGTACGACCTTTAGAAACGAGTGCATGGATTTGAAACATTGCAGTACCGTGGTGCACCACTCTCCAGCGATGGTAAATCATAGACCAGCCACGGGGATCCCGTTTTACTTAAAAAATCCACGTGACGAAAAAATGAAGGGTAAAAAACTTCCATGACCCGATTGAGGTTCGGATAGGATTTTTGGGTATGAAACTAACCAGTGACGGCTGAAAGATGTCATAGCTGTAGAACTCACAGATACCTTCGTTTTGTCTGGTTATGGCTCCCGTAACTCTAAATGAGCTAAGAGTTATGGACCTCCGAAGAATCGATATCCACAGGGTGCAACATCTACGGTGCAAGGTGCAACATCCGTCCAAAATGACGAAATAGTGCCGTACGACCTTTAGAAATGAGTGCATGGATTTGAAACATTGCAGTACCATGGTGCACCACTCTCCAGCGATGGTAAATCATAGACCAGCCACGGGGATCCCGTTTTACAGAAAAAATCCACGTGACGAAAAAACGAAGGGTAAAAAACTTCCTTGACCCGATTGAGGTTCGGATAGGATTTTTTGGGTATGAAACTAACCAGTGATGGCTGAAAGCTGTCATAGCTGTAGAACTCACAGATACCTTCGTTTTGACTGGTTATGGCTCCCGTAACTCTAAACGAGCCAAGTGTTATGGCCCTCCAAAGAATCGATATCCACAGGGTGCAACATCTACGGTGCAAGGTGCAACATCCGTCCAAAATGACGAAACAGTGCCGTACGACCTTTAGAAATGATTGCATGGATTTGAAACATTGCAGTACCATTGTGCACCACTCCCCAGCGATGGTAAATCATAGACCAGCCACGGGGATCTCGTTTTACAGAAAAAATCCACGTGACGAAAAAACGAAGGGTAAAAAACTTCCGTGACCAGATTGAGGTTCGGATAGGATTTTTGGGTATGAAACTAACCAGTGACGGCAGAAAGCTGTCATAGCAGTAGAACTCACATATACCTTCGTTTTGACTGGTTATGGCTCCCGTTACTCTAAACGATCCAAGAGTTATGGCCCTCCGAAGAATCGATATCCACAGGGTGCAACATCTACGGTGCAAGGTGCAACATCCGTCCAAAATGACGAAACAGTGCCGTACGACCTCTAGAAATGAGTGTATGGATTTGAAACATTGCAGTACCATGGTGCACCACTCTCCAGCGATGTTAAATCATAGACCAGCCACGGGGATCCCGTTTTACAGAAAAAATCCACGTGACGAAAAAACGAAGGGTAAAAAACTTCTATGACCCGATTGAGGATCGGATAGGATTTTTGGGTAGAAACTAACCAGTGACGGCTTAAAGCTATCATAGCTGTAGAACTCACAGATACCTTCGTTTTGACTGGTTATGGCTCCCGTAACTCTAAACGAGCCAAGAGTTATGGCCCTCCGAAGAATCGATATCCACAGGGTGCAACATCTACGGTGCAAGGTGCAACATCCGTCCAAAATGATGAAACAGTGCCTTACAACCTTTAGAAATGAGTGCATGGATTTGAAACATTGCAGTACCATGGTGCACAACTCTCCAGCGATGGTAAATCATAGACCAGCCACGGGGATCCCGTTTTACAGAAAAAATCCACGTGACGAAAAAAAGAAGGGTAAAAAACTTCCTTGACCCGATTGAGGTTCGGATAGGATTTTTTGGGTATGAAACTAACCATTGACGGCTGAAAACTGTCATAGCTGTAGAACTCACAGATACCTTCGTTTTGACTGGTTATGGCTCCCGTAACTCTAAACGAGCCAAGATTTATGGCCCTCCGAAGAACCGATATCCATAGGGTGCAACATCTACGGTGCAAGGTGCAACATCCGTCCAAAATGACGAAACAGTGTCGTACGACCTTTAGAAATGAGTGCATGGATTTGAAACATTGCAGTACCATGGTGCACCACTCTCCAGCGATGGTAAATCATAGACCAGCCACGGGGATCCCGTTTTACAGAAAAAATCCACGTGACGAAAAAACGAAGGGTAAAAAACTTCCTTGACCCGATTGAGGTTCGGATAGGATTTTTTGGGTATGACACTAACCAGTGACGGCTGAAAGCCGTTACAGCTGTAAAACTCACAGATTCCTTCATTTTGACTGGTTATGGCTCCCGTAACTCTGAACGAGCCAAGAGTTATGGCGCTCCGAAGAATCGATATCCACAGGGTGCAACATCTACGGTGCAAGGTGCAACATCCGTCCAAAATGACGAAACAGGGCCGTACAACCTTTAGAAATGAGTGCATGGATTTGAAACATTGCAGTACCATGGTGCACCACTCTCCAGCGATGGTAAATCATAGACCAGCCACGGGGATTCCGTTTTACAGAAAAAATACACGTGACGAAAAAACGAAGGGTAAAAAACTTCCATGACCCGATTGAGGTTCGGATAGGATTTTTGGGTATGAAACTAACCAGTGACGGATGAAAGCTGTCATAGCTGTAGAACTCACAGATACCTTCGTTTTGACTGGTTATGGCTCCCGTGACTCTAAACGAGCCAAGATTTATGGCCCTCCGAAGAATCGATATCCACAGGGTGCAACATCTACGGTGCAAGGTGCAAAATCCGTCCAAAATGACGAAACAGTGCCGTACGACCTTTAGAAATGAGTGCATGGATTTGAGACATTGCAGTACCATGGTGCACCACTCTCCAGCGATGGTAAATCATAGACCAGCCACGGGGATCCCGTTTTACAGAAAAAATCCACGTGACGAAAAAACGAAGGGTAAAAAACTTCCATGACCCGATTGAGGTTCGGATAGGATTTTTGGGTAGAAACTAACCAGTGACGGCTGAAAGCTGTCATAGCTGTAGAACTCACAGATACCTTTGTTTTGACTGGTTATGGCTCCCGTAACTCTAAACGAGCCAAGAGTTATGGCCCTCCGAAGAATCGATATCCACAGGGTGCAACATCTACGGTGCAAGGTGCAACATCCATCCAAAATGACGAAACAGTGCCGTACGACCTTTAGAAATAAGTGCATGGATTTGAAACATTGCAGTACCATGGTGCACCACTCTCTAGCGATGGTAAATCATAGACCAGCCACGGGGATCCCGTTTTACAGAAAAAATCCACGTGACGAAAAAACGAAGGGTAAAAAACTTCCTTGACCCGATTGAGGTTCGGATAGGATTTTTTGGGTATGACACTAACCAGTGACGGCTGAAAGCCATCATAGCTGTAGAACTCACAGATACCTTCGTTTTGACTGGTTATGGCTCCCGTAACTCTAAACGAGCCAAGAGTTATGGCCCTCCGAAGAATCGATATTCACAGGGTGCAACATCTACGGTGCAAGGTGCAACATCCGTCCAAAATGACGAAACAGTGCCGTACGACCTTTAGAAATGAGTGCATGGATTTGAAACATTGCAGTACCATGGTGCACCACTCTCCAGCGATGGTAAATCATAGACCAGCCACGGGGATCCCGTTTTACTTAAAAAATCCACGTGACGAAAAAATGAAGGGGAAAAAACTTCCATGACCCGATTGAGGTTCGGATAGGATTTTTGGGTATGAAACTAACCAGTGACGGCTGAAAGATGTCATAGCTGTAGAACTCACAGATACCTTCGTTTTGTCTGGTTATGGCTCCCGTAACTCTAAATGAGCTAAGAGTTATGGACCTCCGAAGAATCGATATCCACAGGGTGCAACATCTACGGTGCAAGGTGCAACATCCGTCCAAAATGACGAAATAGTGCCGTACGACCTTTAGAAATGAGTGCATGGATTTGAAACATTGCAGTACCATGGTGCACCACTCTCCAGCGATGGTAAATCATAGACCAGCCACGGGGATCCCGTTTTACAGAAAAAATCCACGTGACGAAAAAACGAAGGGTAAAAAACTTCCTTGACCCGATTGAGGTTCGGATAGGATTTTTTGGGTATGAAACTAACCAGTGATGGCTGAACGCTGTCATAGCTGTAGAACTCACAGATACCTTCGTTTTGACTGGTTATGGCTCCCGTAACTCTAAACGAGCCAAGTGTTATGGCCCTCCAAAGAATCGATATCCACAGGGTGCAACATCTACGGTGCAAGGTGCAACATCCGTCCAAAATGACGAAACAGTGCCGTACGACCTTTAGAAATGATTGCATGGATTTGAAACATTGCAGTACCATTGTGCACCACTCCCCAGCGATGGTAAATCATAGACCAGCCACGGGGATCTCGTTTTACAGAAAAAATCCACGTGACGAAAAAACGAAGGGTAAAAAACTTCCGTGACCAGATTGAGGTTCGGATAGGATTTTTGGGTATGAAACTAACCAGTGACGGCAGAAAGCTGTCATAGCAGTAGAACTCACATATACCTTCGTTTTGACTGGTTATGGCTCCCGTAACTCTAAACGATCCAAGAGTTATGGCCCTCCGAAGAATCGATATCCACAGGGTGCAACATCTACGGTGCAAGGTGCAACATCCGTCCAAAATGACGAAACAGTGCCGTACGACCTTTAGAAATGAGTGTATGGATTTGAAACATTGCAGTACCATGGTGCACCACTCTCCAGCGATGTTAAATCATAGACCAGCCACGGGGATCCCGTTTTACAGAAAAAATCCACGTGACGAAAAAACGAAGGGTAAAAAACTTCTATGACCCAATTGAGGATCGGATAGGATTTTTGGGTAGAAACTAACCAGTGACGGCTTAAAGCTATCATAGCTGTAGAACTCACAGATACCTTCGTTTTGACTGGTTATGGCTCCCGTAACTCTAAACGAGCCAAGAGTTATGGCCCTCCGAAGAATCGATATCCACAGGGTGCAACATCTACGGTGCAAGGTGCAACATCCGTCCAAAATGATGAAACAGTGCCTTACAACCTTTAGAAATGAGTGCATGGATTTGAAACATTGCAGTACCATGGTGCACAACTCTCCAGCGATGGTAAATCATAGACCAGCCACGGGGATCCCGTTTTACAGAAAAAATCCACGTGACGAAAAAAAGAAGGGTAAAAAACTTCCTTGACCCGATTGAGGTTCGGATAGGATTTTTTGGGTATGAAACTAACCATTGACGGCTGAAAACTGTCATAGCTGTAGAACTCACAGATACCTTCGTTTTGACTGGTTATGGCTCCCGTAACTCTAAACGAGCCAAGATTTATGGCCCTCCGAAGAACCGATATCCATAGGGTGCAACATCTACGGTGCAAGGTGCAACATCCGTCCAAAATGACGAAACAGTGCCGTACGACCTTTAGAAATGAGTGCATGGATTTGAAACATTGCAGTACCATGGTGCACCACTCTCCAGCGATGGTAAATCATAGACCAGCCACGGGGATCCCGTTTTACAGAAAAAATCCACGTGACGAAAAAACGAAGGGTAAAAAACTTCCTTGACCCGATTGAGGTTCGGATAGGATTTTTTGGGTATGACACTAACCAGTGACGGCTGAAAGCCGTTACAGCTGTAAAACTCACAGATTCCTTCATTTTGACTGGTTATGGCTCCCGTAACTCTGAACGAGCCAAGAGTTATGGCGCTCCGAAGAATCGATATCCACAGGGTGCAACATCTACGGTGCAAGGTGCAACATCCGTCCAAAATGACGAAACAGGGCCGTACAACCTTTAGAAATGAGTGCATGGATTTGAAACATTGCAGTACCATGGTGCACCACTCTCCAGCGATGGTAAATCATAGACCAGCCACGGGGATTCCGTTTTACAGAAAAAATACACGTGACGAAAAAACGAAGGGTAAAAAACTTCCATGACCCGATTGAGGTTCGGATAGGATTTTTGGGTATGAAACTAACCAGTGACGGATGAAAGCTGTCATAGCTGTAGAACTCACAGATACCTTCGTTTTGACTGGTTATGGCTCCCGTGACTCTAAACGAGCCAAGATTTATGGCCCTCCGAAGAATCGATATCCACAGGGTGCAACATCTACGGTGCAAGGTGCAAAATCCGTCCAAAATGACGAAACAGTGCCGTACGACCTTTAGAAATGAGTGCATGGATTTGAGACATTGCAGTACCATGGTGCACCACTCTCCAGCGATGGTAAATCATAGACCAGCCACGGGGATCCCGTTTTACAGAAAAAATCCACGTGACGAAAAAACGAAGGGTAAAAAACTTCCATGACCCGATTGAGGTTCGGATAGGATTTTTGGGTAGAAACTAACCAGTGACGGCTGAAAGCTGTCATAGCTGTAGAACTCACAGATACCTTCGTTTTGACTGGTTATGGCTCCCGTAACTCTAAACGAGCCAAGAGTTATGGCCCTCCGAAGAATCGATATCCACAGGGTGCAACATCTACGGTGCAAGGTGCAACATCCATCCAAAATGACGAAACAGTGCCGTACGACCTTTAGAAATAAGTGCATGGATTTGAAACATTGCAGTACCATGGTGCACCACTCTCTAGCGATGGTAAATCATAGACCAGCCACGGGGATCCCGTTTTACAGAAAAAATCCACGTGACGAAAAAACGAAGGGTAAAAAACTTCCTTGACCCGATTGAGGTTCGGATAGGATTTTTTGGGTATGACACTAACCAGTGACGGCTGAAAGCCATCATAGCTGTAGAACTCACAGATACCTTCGTTTTGACTGGTTATGGCTCCCGTAACTCTAAACGAGCCAAGAGTTATGGCCCTCCGAAGAATCGATATTCACAGGGTGCAACATCTACGGTGCAAGGTGCAACATCCGTCCAAAATGACGAAACAGTGCCGTACGACCTTTAGAAATGAGTGCATGGATTTGAAACATTGCAGTACCATGGTGCACCACTCTCCAGCGATGGTAAATCATAGACCAGCCACGGGGATCCCGTTTTACAGAAAAAATACACGTGACGAAAAAACGAAGGGTAAAAAACTTCCATGACCCGATTGAGGTTCGGATAGGATTTTTGGGTATGAAACTAACCAGTGACGGCTGAAAGCTGTCACAGCAGTAGAACTCACAGATACCTTCGTTTTGACTGGTTATGGCTCCCGTAACTCTAAATGAGCCAAGAGTTATGGCCCTCCGAAGAATCGATATCCAAAGGGTGCGACATCTACGGTGCAAGGTGCAACATCCGTCCAAAATGACGAAACAGTGTCGTACGACCTTTAGAAATGAGTGCATGGATTTGAAACATTGCAGTACCATGGTGCACCACTCTCCAGCGATGGTAAATCATAGACCAGGCACGGGGATCCCGTTTTACAGAAAAAATCCACGTGACTAAAAAACGAAGGATAAAAAACTTCCATGACCCGATTGAGGTTTGGATAGGATTTTTGGGTATGAAACTAACCAGTGATGGCTGAAAGCTGTCATAGCTGTAGAACTCACAGATACCTTCGTTTTGACTGGTTGTGGCTCTCGTAACTCTAAACGAGCCAAGAGTTATGGCCCTCCGAAGAATCGATATCCACAGGGTGCAACATCTACGGTGCAAGGTGCAACATCCGTCCAAAATGACGAAACAGTGCCGTATGTTATCCCGCTTTTTGGCAAAGCCGTGATACCAAAAGATTGGTCGAAAACGAATGACAGTTCGTCTCGGAGATTGGTTATACTTCACTTTGCTATGGATATCGATGAATTTTGTCCGAGTCCGGATCAGGCCACAGTTGATAGTACATGACAAGAAAGATCATAGAAGTCGGCATTTCAAATTTCAAGTCAATCCGAGTTCGTATGCTCAAGATATGATGGATTCAATTTGAGAAAGGTGGTCATTGTCTGTTTCGAACCCATCACACTGGAGCACTTCGAAACCATCCACTTCGAACCCATCTGATACCCACTGCTTCGAACCCATCCACTTCGAACCCATCCAATACCCCTACCTCGAAACCATCCAGTTCGAACCCATCCACAGTCTCTGCTTCAAACCCATCTAGTTCGAACCCATCCAATTCGAAACCGTCCAAAAGCCTTCCTTCGTATCCTTACTTCGAATCCATGCAAGCCCTTCCTTCGAATCCATCCTCCCCAGTATGTTCGAGTCCATGGGAAACCCCCTAGCTTTGAGTCCATGTCATTTCGAAACGACCCAGTTCGAACCGATCGAGTTCGAACCCATAGGGTTTCCTTGTTTCGAATCGGTCACGTTCGAAGCCAGGAATACTCCTTAGTTCGAATCCACCGAGTCAGTTGGTTTGGATGACGTGTTCGCCGTAGTTCACGGAGTCGAAGCGGTACACTCGAAGATAAGTTAGGATCGATTCGAGAGATGCGCGCCACGTCACTGCAAACCCACGTGCACTCATGGGTTCGAAATCATGGGTTCGAAGTCATGGGTTCGAACGACACAGCCAACCAAGGAAATGCCATTTCGAACCGAGCATATCTCCTCAACCACAAATCCAAATGCAACCATATTTTCACAGTAGCTTCCATACGAGGTAAAGATTGTTCCTGCCAAGTTTCAGCTCGATTGGACCATTTCTTGATGGGTTTGAAATCACTTCGAACCGATGTCAGATCGAGATGAAACTTGGTGGGGTCGGTCGCGTGGTCCCACTCATGTGCCAGAAGAAGTCTCACGAAGTTTCAGCAATATCTGGGCCTCCAACGCCTATAAATAGCACCCTGAAGCATTCAGAAAGAGGATCTTCGAAGAACTTCTGCCATTGAACGCCAAGACTCTGCCGGATACAAGTCTATCTATCAGAATCATTGATTGTATTCATATTTCAAAGCAATTATCAACTGTAATCCGTTGTAATCGATTTAATCAAGCAAAGCAATAAAGAGAAAACCTTCAAAGTGGACGTAGGCGCGAACGCCGAACCACTATAAATCCTGTGTTTGTGATTGTTGTTCGTAAATTACTGTGATTTGTTACTTAGAGCTGAATTCTATACTGATTATTGCTGAGTTCTGTGTTGATTATTATTGAGTTGAGTACGTAAACGGGTGCTCTCATGATATTGGGTGTTTGTGACCAATTTTGGCGCAAACATTTTGGTGCTTTCACTGAGAAGGCTAATTCAGAAGTTCTACCAATTGATAGAGAGTTTGAAAGTTTAGATTTGAGGAATTATGGCGAGACAATCAAGCCGAAGGTCAAGGCCAGAGAGAAGTGAACAACAAGGAAGTCAGGAGGCTTCCTCAGGAGCGAATCAACCATCGATCTACATCACTAGGGACGAGATGGAGACGATGATGAAGAAGCAAGAGGAGTTGATCCAGAGTTTATTCCAACAGATAGGACAGCTTGGAGCACAGAATAGGGAAGCCAATGGAGTCCAGAACGGAGCCGGACCATCCGGCAGAGCACTAGAGCTAGGGTGCACGCATATGGAGAATGTTGACCCAATCTTGGAAAGAGAGAGAGAAGGATCTGCGCAACCTAGGAGTAGTAGAGGAGTGAACGCTCAGTCAAGGGGGCAGATTCCAGAGTTCCCTCACGAACTCGGGGGGCAGGCTGAAAGTAATGAACGAGGGTTACATCTTGGAGACAACGACAAGTTGGCAGAAATGGTTAGGCGAGCCATGAGAGGCGGTTTGGTGAACAAAGACCTAGAGGATGTTAATAGGAGTCCTTTCACTCCGGCAATCAGACGAGCTAGAAACCCACCGGATTTCAAGTTACCTTCGCTGGACATGTATGACGGGAGAACGGACCCCACGGTTCATCTGAGAAAATATATGAGACATATGGAAGTGCTGGGGGCATCGGAGGAGGTTATGGCCCGGTGCTTTCCATTGTACTTGACAGATATCGCTGCACTGTGGTTTAGGCAGTTGGAGAACGGATCCATCGGAACATGGAATGGTTTAGTTGAGAGATTTATGAGGCAATTCAGGGTTCATATCACAAGACCCAAGAACGTGATGACTTTGGCAACCCTAAAGCAAAAAGCCGGAGAGACCTTGAGGATTTATCTAGCACGATTCAATGCAGCAGCAGCTTCAGTGGATCGAGCGGATCCGTCCATGGTGGTAATGGCTGCTGTGTCAGGAGTAGCTGAAGGTACAGAGTTCAAGAATTCATTGACTAAAGATCCACCCATAAATCTAGAGGAATTCTATCATGAGGCAGAAAAGTTTTTGCGATTAGAGGATGCGAATGCAGAAAGAGAAGAAGGTGAGGGAATAGAAGTTTATGTGATTAAGGACAAAAAGCCTCTCGAAAAGGACTCAGACAAGGATAAAGGAAAACGAAGGGCTGAGGATTATGACGACAGGTCAAAACGGCAGCGGAGGGAGCCGCGATTCACTACTTACACCGAGCTGACTGAGAGTTTGGAACGCATTTATCAGGATACCAAAGAACAGATTCCATATCGTAAACCAATGCGAAGGGATCCAACCTCTAGCGAGAGAAAATCAGATAAGTTTTGTGTATTTCATGAATTAAACGATCATAACACTAATGATTGTAGGCATCTAAAAGACGAGGTGGAAGGACATATCAGGAACGGTATGCTCCTTCAATATGTAAGGAGGCGAGCTCCTGTGGCGGAACCAGAGCGATCACCATCCACATCAGCTAGAGGCGACCCTGAATCAAGGCACTGTTTGGTTATCAATTGAGTGAAATAATGATGAACAAGTTGTAAGCCTCCACTACCGCAATTAAATCATTTACACATGTGCGAGATCGCGAACGATCTCCAGGCATGCTCTGAGTGATCATTGACCGTTTCGTAGTGGGAACTTACACTTTGACATCCATGCTCTTCTTTCATTTCGTTTTGATTTGAACATTTGGACTTTGTTTGTTTGGACATTGTTTTTGGAACTCATCCATTTAATAGATATTTGATTCTAATAATTCTGAAATGGCTAAGCTACTTGCACATGTACGGGGTCGCGAACGGTCCTTAGGCATGCTCTGAGATAGTGATATACCGTAACAAACGATCCAGGGACCCACTCGAACGTGCACCTGGCATCAACAGTATCAAGCCCCCCCGGGCACACTTATTCGCCTCCAATAGGCACACAAACAACCCAGGAACTCACCCGAACGTGACCCTGGCATCCAAAACATCAAGCCCTCCCGGGCACGCTTTCTCGCCTCGAATGGCACCCGACCGCGAACGGTCACAAATTGCCTCGAACGGCACCCGACCGCGAACGGTCACAAATCGCCTCGAACGGCACCCGACCGCGAACGGTCACAAATTGCCTCGAACGGCACCCGACTTCGAACAGTCACAAACTCGCCCCGAACGGCACACGATCGCGAACGGTCACAACTAACTTTACCTCAAATGGCTCGATCGCGAACGGTCGTCATTTGAGGTCCGTCTCGAACGGCACAACTCACTTTACCTCAAATGACTCGATCACAAACGGTCGTCATTTTAGGTCCGCCACCTGATCGCTGACTGTTACACCTTACCTCAAATGGCTCGATCACGAACAATCGTCATTTGAGGACCCCCACTTGACCGCGCACTGTCGCACTTTACCTCGAATGACTCGATCTCGAACGGTCGTCATTTGAAGTTGATCGCTTGACCCTGAACGGTCACACTTCACCACAGATAACTCGATCCTTAACGATCGACACAGGATTTAAGCATCTGACCGGGCACTGTCGCACCTTACCTCGAATGACTCGATCGCGAACGGTCGTCATTCGAAATTAGGCGCTTGACCTTGAACGGTCACATTTCACCACAGATGACTCGATCCCGAACGATCGACGCATGGATTTACGCGCTTGACTGCGCAGGGTCGCACTTTCCCTCGAATGACTCGATCACGAACGATCGTCATTTGAAGGTAGGCGCTTGACCATGAACGGCCGCGCTTTATCCCGAATAATTCGATCACGAACGATCGTCATTTGAGGCCATATGAAACTATCAAGTTCTTTGCAGGTTGATGATCGGATATGAACATCCAACTCAAGGCATTACAAAACACACCTTCCTACCGCAAGGCATGTTTTGGGAGGCAAAATGTTATCCCGCTTTTTGGCAAAGCCGTGATACCAAAAGATTGGTCGAAAACGAATGACAGTTCGTCTCGGAGATTGGTTATACTTCACTTTGCTATGGATATCGATGAATTTTGTCCGAGTTCGGATCAGGCCACAGTTGATAGTACATGACAAGAAAGATCATAGAAGTCGGCATTTCAAATTTCAAGTCAATCCGAGTTCGTATGCTCAAGATATGATGGATTCAATTTGAGAAAGGTGGTCAATGTCTGTTTCGAACCCATCACACTGGAGCACTTCGAAACCATCCACTTCGAACCCATCTGATACCCACTGCTTCGAACCCATCCACTTCGAACCCATCCAATACCCCTACCTCGAAACCATCCAGTTCGAACCCATCCACAGTCTCAGCTTCGAACCCATCCAATTCGAAACCGTCCAAAAGCCTTCCTTCGTATCCTTACTTCGAATCCATGCAAGCCCTTCCTTCGAATCCATCCTCATCAGTATGTTCGAGTCCATGGAAAACCCCCTAGCTTTGAGTCCATGTCATTTCGAAACAACCCAGTTCGAACCCATAGTGTTTCCTTGTTTCGAATCGGTCACGTTCGAAGCCAGGAATACTCCTTAGTTCGAATCCACCGAGTCAGTTGGTTTGGATGACGTGTTCGCCGTAGTTCACGGAGTCGAAGCGGTCCACTCGGAGATAAGTTAGGATCGATTCGAGAGATGTGTGCCACGTCACTGCAAACCCACGTGCACTCATGGGTTCGAAATCATGGGTTCGAAGTCATGGGTTCGAACGACACAGCCAACCAAGGAAACGCCATTTCAAACCGAGCATATCTCCTCAACCACACATCCAAATGCAACCATATTTTCACAGTAGCTTCCATACGAGGTAAAGATTGTTCCTGCCAAGTTTCAGCTCGATTGGACCATTTCTTGATGGGTTCGAAATCACTTCGAACCGATGTCAGATCGAGATGAAACTTGGTGGGGTCGGTCGCGTGGTCCCACTCACGTGCCAGAAGAAGTCTCACGAAGTTTCAGCAAGATCTGGGCCTCCAACGCCTATAAATAGCACCCTGAAGCATTCAGAAAGAGGATCTTCGAAGAACTTCTGCCATTGAACGCCAAGAATCTGCCGGATTCAAGTCTATCTATCAGAATCATTGATTGTATTCAGATTTCAAAGCAATTATCAACTGTAATCCGTTGTAATCGATTTAATCAAGCAAAGCAATAAAGAGAAAAACTTCAAAGTGGACGTAGGCGCGAACGCCAAACCACTATAAATCCTGTGTTTGTGATTGTTGTTCGTAAATTACTGTGATTTGTTACTTAGAGCTGAATTCTATACTGATTATTGCTGAGTTCTGTGTTGATTATTATTGAGTTGAGTACGTAAACGGGTGCTTTCGTGATATTGGGTGTTTGTGACCAATTTTGGCGCAAACACCGTACGACCTTTAGAAATCAGTGCATGGATTTGAAACATTGCAGTACCATGGTGCACCCCTCCCCAGCGATGGTAAATCATAGATCAGCCACGGGGATCCCGTTTTACAGAAAAAATCCACGTGACGAAAAAACGAAGGGTAAAAAACTTCCGTGACCCGATTGAGGTTCGAATAGGATTTTTTGGGTATGAAACTAACCAGTGACGGCTGAAAGCGGTCATAGCTGTAGAACACACAGATACCTTCGTTTTGACTGGTTATGGCTCCCGCAACTCTAAACGAGCCAAGAGTTATGGCCCTCCGAAGAATCGATATCCACAGGGTGCAACATCTACGGTGCAAGGTGCAACATCCGTCCAAAATGACGAAACAGCGCCGTACGACCTTTAGAAATGAGTGCATGGATTTGAAACATTGCAGTGCCATGGTGCACCACTCTCCAGCGATGGTAAATCATAGACCAGCCACGGGGATCCCGTTTTACAGAAAAAATCCACGTGACGAAAAGATGAAGGGTAAAAAACTTCCTTGACCCGATTGAGGTTCGGATAGGATTTTTGGGTATGAAACTAACCAGTGACGGCTGAAAGCTGTCACAGCTGTAGAACTCACAGATACCTTCGTTTTGACTGGTTATGGCTCCCGTAACTCTAAACGAGCCAAGAGTTATGGCCCTCCGAAGAATCGATATCCACAGGGTGCAACATCTACGGTGCAAGGTGCAACATCCGTCCAAAATGACGAAACAGTGCCGTACGACCTTTAGAAATGAGTGCATGGATTTGAAATATTGCAGTACCATGGTGCACCCCTCCCCAGCGATGGTAAATCATAGACCAGCCACGGGTATCCCGTTTTACAGAAAAAATCCACGTGACGAAAAAACGAAGGGTAAAAAACTTCCGTGACCCGATTGAGGTTCGGATAGGATTTTTTGGGTATGAAACTAACCAGTGACGGCTGAAAGCAGTCATAGCTGTAGAACTCACAGATACCATCGTTTTGACTGGTTATGGCTCCCGTAACTCTAAACGAGCCAAGAGTTATGGCCCTCCGAAGAATCGATATCCACAGGGTGCAACATCTACGGTGCAAGGTGCAACATCCGTCAAAAATGACGAAACAGCGCCGTACGACCTTTAGAAATGAGTGCATGGATTTGAAACATTGCAGTGCCATGGTGCACCACTCTCCAGCGATGGTAAATCATAGACCAGCCACGGGGATCCCGTTTTACAGAAAAAATCCACGTGACGAAAAAACGAAGGGTAAAAAACATCCTCGACCCGATTGAGGTTCGGATAGGATTTTTGGGTATGAAACTAACCAGTGACGGCTGAAAGCTGTCACAGATGTAGAACTCACAGATACCTTCGTTTTGACTGGTTATGGCTCCCGTAACTCTAAACGAGCCAAGAGTTATGACCCTCCGAAGAATCGATATCCACAGGGTGCAACATCTACGGTGCAAGGTGCAACATCCGTCCAAAATGATGAAACAGTGTCGTACGACCTTTAGAAATGAGTGCATGGATTTGAAACATTGCAGTACCATGGTGCACCACTCTCCAGCGATGGTAAATCATAGACCAGCCACGGGGATCCCGTTTTACAGAAAAAATCCACGTGACGAAAAAACGAAGGGTAAAAAACTTCCTTCACCCGATTGAGGTTCGGACAAGATTTTTTGGGTATGAAACTAACCAGTGACAGCTGAAAGCTGTCATAGCTGTAGAACTCACAGATACCTTCGTTTTGACTGATTATGGCTCCCGTAACTCTAAACGAGCCAAGAGTTATGGCCCTCCGAAGAATCGATATCCACAGGGTGCAACATCTACGGTGCAAGGTGCAACATCCGTCAAAAAATGACGAAACAGTGCCGTACCAACTTTAGAAATGAGTGCATGGATTTGAAACATTGCAGTACCATGGTGCACCACTCTCCAGCGATGGTAAATCGTGGACCAGCCACGGGGATCCCGTTTTATAGAAAAAATCCACGTGACGAAAAAACGAAGGGTAAAAAACTTCCATGACCCGATTGAGGTTCGGATAGGATTTTTGGGTATGAAACTACCAGTGACGGCTGAAAGCTGTCATAGCTGTAGAACTCACAGATACCTTCGATTTGACAGGTTATGGCTTCCGTAACTCTAAATGAGCCAAGAGTTATGGCCCTCCGAAGAATCGATATCCACAGGGTGCAACATCTACGGTGCAAGGTGCAACATCCGTCCAAAATGACGAAACAGTGCCGTACGACCTTTAGAAATGAGTGCATGGATTTGAAACATTGCAGTACCTTGGTGCACCACTCTCCAGCGATGGTAAATCATAGACCAGCCACGGGGATCCCGTTTTACAGAAAAAATCCACGTGACGAAAAAACGAAGGGTAAAAAACTTCCTTGACCCGATTGAGGTTCGGATAGGATTTTTTGGGTATGAAACTAACCAGTGATGGCTGAAAGCTGTCATAGCTGTAGAACTCACAGATAACTTCGTTTTGACTGGTTATGGATCCTGTAACTCTAAACGAGCCAAGAGTTATGGCCCTCCGAAGAATCGATATCCACAGGGTGCAACATCTACGGTGCAAGGTGCAACATCCGTCCAAAATGACGAAACAGTGCCGTACCACCTTTAGAAATGAGTGCATGGATTTGAAACATTGCACTACCATGGTGCACCACTCTCCAGCGATGGTAAATCATGGACCAGCCACGGGGATCCCGTTTTACAGAAAAAATCCACGTGACGAAAAAACGAAGGGTAAAAAACTTCCATGACCCGATTGAGGTTCGGATAGGATTTTTGGGTATGAAACTACCAGTGACGCTGAAAGCTGTCATAGCTGTAGAACTCACAGATACCTTCGATTTGACTGGTTATGGCTTCCGTAACTCTAAACGAGCCAAGAGTTATGGCCCTCCGAAGAATCGATATCCACGGGGTGCAACATCTACGGTGCAAGGTGCAACATCCGTCCAAAATGACGAAACAGTGCCGTACGACCTTTAGAAATGAGTGCATGGATTTGAAACATTGCAGTACCATGGTGCACCACTCTCCAGCGATGGTAAATCATAGACCAGCCACGGGGATCCCGTTTTACAGAAAAAAATCCACGTGACGAAAAAACGAAGGGTAAAAAACTTCCATGACCCGATTGAGGTTCGGATAGGATTTTTGGGTATGAATCTAACCAGTGACGGCTGAAAGCTGTCATAGTTGTAGAACTCACAGATACCTTTGTTTTGACAGGTTATGGCTCCCGTAACTCTAAACGAGCCAAGAGTTATGGCCCTCCGAAGAATCGATATACACAGGGTGCAACATCTACGGTGCAAGGTGCAACATCCGTCCAAAATGACGAAACAGTGCCGTACGACCTTTAGAAATGAGTGCATGGATTTGAAACATTGCAGTACATTGGTGCACCACTCTCCAGCGATGGTAAATCATAGACCAGCCACGGGGATCCCGTTTTACAGAAAAAATCCACGTGACGAAAAAACGAAGGGTAAAAAACTTCCTTGACCCAATTGAGGTTCGGATAGGATTTTTTGGGTATGAAACTAACCAATGATGGCTGAAAGCTGTCATAGCTGTAGAACTCACAGATAACTTCGTTTTGACTGTTATGGATCCCGTAACTCTAAACGAGCCAAGAGTTATGGCCCTCCGAAGAATCGATATCCACAGGGTGCAACATCTACGGTGCAAGGTGCAACATCCGTCCACAATGACGAAACAGTGCCGTACCACCTTTAGAAATGAGTGCATGGATTTGAAACATTGCAGTACCATGGTGCACCACTCTCCAGCGATGATAAATCTTGGACCAGCCACGGGGATCCCGTTTTACAGGAAAAATCCACGTGACGAAAAAACGAAGGGTAAAAAACTTCCATGACCCGATTGAGGTTCGGATAGGATTTTTGGGTATGAAACTACCAGTGACGGCTGAAAGCTGTCATAGCTGTAGAACTCACAGATACCTTCGATTTGACTGGTTATGGCTTCCGTAACTCTAAACGAGCCAAGAGTTATGGCCCTCCGAAGAATCGATATCCACAGGGTGCAACATCTACGGTGCAAGGTGCAACATCCGTCCAAAATGACGAAACAGTGCCGTACGACCTTTAGAAATGAGTGCATGGATTTGAAACATTGCAGTACCATGGTGCACCACTCTCCAGCGATGGTAAATCATAGAACAGCCACGGGGATCCCGTTTTACAGAAAAAAATCCACGTGACGAAAAAACGAAGGGTAAAAAACTTCCATGACCCGATTGAGGTTCGGAAAGCATTTTTGGGTATGAAACTAACCAGTGACGGATGAAAGCTGTCATAGCTGTAGAACTCACAGATACCTTCGTTTTGACTGGTTATGGCTCCCGTAACTCTAAACGTGCCAAGAGTTATGGCCCTCCAAAGAATCGATATCCACAGGGTGCAACATCTGCGGTGCAAGGTGCAACATCCGTCCAAAATGATGAAACAGTGCCGTACGACCTTTAGAAATGAGTGCATGGATTTGAAAGATTGCAGTACCATGGTGCACCACTCTCCAGCGATGGTAAATCATAGACCAGCCACGGGGATCCCGTTTTATAGAAAAAATCCACGTGACGAAAAAACGAAGGGTAAAAAACTTCCATGACCCGATTGAGGTTCGGATAGGATTTTTGGGTATGAAACTAACCAGTGACGGCTGAAAGCTATCATAGCTGTAGAACTCACAGATACCTTCGTTTTGACTGGTTATGGCTCCCGTAACTCTAAACGAGCCAGGAGTTATGGCCCTCCGAAGAATCGATATCCATAGGGTTCAACATCTACGGTGCAAGGTGCAACATCCGTCCAAAATGACGAAACAGTGCCGTACGACCTTTAGAAATGAGTGCATGGATTTGAAACATTGCAGTACCGTGGTGCACCACTCTCCAGCGATGGTAAATCATAGACCAGCCACGGGGATCCCGTTTTACAGAAAAAATCCACGTGACGAAAAAACGAAGGGTAAAAAACTTCCATGACCCGATTGAGGTTCGGATAGGATTTTTGGGTATGAAACTAACCAGTGACTTCTGAAAGCTGTCATAGCTGTAGAACTCACAGATACCTTCGTTTTGACTGGTTATGGCTCCGGTAACTCTAAACGAGCCAAGAGTTATGGCCCTCCGAAGAATCGATATCCACAGGGTGCAACGTCTACGGTGCAAGGTGCAACATCCGTCCAAAATGACAAAACATTGCCGTACGACCTTTAGAAACGAGTGCATGGATTTGAAACATTGCAGTACCATGGTGCACCACTCTCCAGCAATGGTAACTCATAGACCAGCCACGGGGATCCCGTTTTACAGAAAAAATCCACGTGACGAAAAAACGAAGGGTAAAAAACTACCTTGACCCGATTGAGGTTCGGATAGGATTTTTTGGGTATGGAACTAACCAGTGATGGCTGAAAGCTGTCATAGCTGTAGAACACACAAATACCTTCGTTTTGACTTGTTATGTCTCCCGTAACTCTAAACGAGCCAAGTGTTATGGCCCTCCGAAGAATCGATATCCACAGGGTGCAACATCTACGGTGCAAGGTGCAACATCCGTCCAAAATGACGAAACAGTGCCGTACGACCTTTAGAAATGAGTGTATGGATTTGAAACATTGCAGTACCATGGTGCACCACTCCCCAGCGATGGTAAATCATAGACCAGCCATGGGGATCCCGTTTTACAAAAAAAATCCACGTGACGAAAAAACGAAGGGTAAAAAACTTCCGTGACCCGATTGAGGTTCGGATAGGATTTTTTGGGTATGAAACTAACCAGTGATGGCTGAAAGTTGTCATAGCTGTAGAACTCACATATACCTTCGTTTTGACTGGTTATGGCTCCCATAACTCTAAACGAGCCAAGAGTTATGGCCCTCCGAAGAATCGATATCCACAGGGTGCAACATCTACGGTGCAAGGTGCAACATCCGTCCAAAATGACGAAACAGTGCCGTACGACCTTTAGAAATGGGTGCATGGATTTGAAACATTGCAGTACCATGGTGCAACACTCTCCAGCGATGGTAAATCATAGACCAGCCACGGGGATCCCGTTTTACAGAAAAAATCCACGTGACGAAAAAACGAAGGGTAAAAAACTTCCTTCAACCGATTGAGGTTCGGACAGGATTTTTTTGGTATGAAACTAACCAGTGACGGCTGAAAGCTGTCATAGCTGTAGAACTCACAGATACCTTCGTTTTGACTGGTTTTGGCTCCCGTAACTCTAAACGAGCCAAGAGTTATGGCCCTCCGAAGAATCGATATCCACAGGGTGCAACATCTACGGTGCAAGGTGCAACATCCGTCCAAAATGACGAAACAGTGCCGTACGACCTTTAGAAATGAGTGCATGGATTTGAAACATTATAGTACCATGGTGCACCACTCTCCAGCGATGGTAAATCATAGACCAGCCACGGGGATCCCGTTTTACAGAAAAAATCCACGTGACGAAAAAACGAAGGGTAAAAAACTTCCGTGACCCGATTGAGGTTCGGATAGGATTTTTTGGGTATGAAACTAACCAGTGATGGCTGAAAGCTGTCATAGCTGTAGAACTCACAGATACCTTCATTTTGACTGGTTATGGATCCCGTAACTCTAAACGAGCCAAGAGTCATGGCCCTCCGAAGATTCGATATCCACAGGGTGCAACATCTACGGTGCAAGGTGCAACATCCGTCCAAAATGACGAAACAGTGCCGTACCTCCTTTAGAAATGAGTGCATGGATTTGAAACATTGCAGTACCATGGTGCACCACTCTCCAGCGATGGTAAATCATAGACCAGCCACGGGGAGCCCGTTTTACAGAAAAAATCCACGTGACGAAAAAACGAAGGGTAAAAAACTTCCATGACCCGATTGAGGTTCGGATAGGATTTTTGGGTATGAAACTAACCAGTGACGGCTGAAAGCTGTCATCTCGTTTTGACTGGTTATGGCTCCCGTAACTCTAAACGAGCCAAGTGTTATGGCCCTCCGAAGAATCGATATCCACAGGGTGCAACATCTACGGTGCATGGTACAACATCCGTCCAAAATGAAGAAACAGTGCCGTACGACCTTTAGAAATGAGTGCATGGATTTGAAACATTGCAGTACCATGGTGCACCACTCTCCAGCGATGGAAAATCATAGACCAGCCACGGGGATCCCGTTTTACAGAAAAAATCCACGTGACGAAAAAACGAAGGGTAAAAAACTTCCTTGACCCGATTGAGGTTCGGATAGGATTTTTGGGTATGAAACTAACCAGTGACGGCTGAAAGCTGTTGTTTGCACCAAAATTGGTCACAAACACCCAAAGTCGTGAAAGCACCCGTTTACGTACTTAAATTAACGATAATCAACACAGAACTCCGCAACAATCAATATAGAATTCAGATCTAAGCACAAATCACAGTAATTCACAGACAACAATCACAAACACAGGATTTATAGTGGTTCGGCGTTCGCGCCTACGTCCACTTTGAAGGTTTTCTCTTTATTGCTTTGCTTGATTAAATCGATTACAATGGATTACAGCTGACAATTGCTTTGAAATCTGAATACAACAGCGATTCTGATAGTTAAACTTGAATCCGGCAGAGTCTTGGCGTTCAATGGCGGAAAGATCCCTTTTTCTGAAGGCTTCAGGGTGCTATTTATAGGCGTTGGAGGCCCAGATCCTGCTGAAACTTCGTGAGACTCCTTCTGGCACGTGAGTGGGCCCACGCGACCGACCCCACCAAGTTTCGTCTCGATCTGACATCGGTTCGAAGTGATTTCGAACCCATCAAGAAATGGTCCAATCGAGCTGAAACTTGGCAGGAACAATCTTTACCTTGTATGGAAGCTACTGTGAAAATTTGGTTGCATTTGGGTAAGTAGGTTAGGAGATATCTTGGGTTCGAAATCGACATCTTCGGTTGGCTGGGACGTTCGAACCCATGAATTTCGAAACCAACATTTCGAATCCATCAGTGCACGTGGGTTGCAGTGACGTGGCGCGCAATATTCGAATCGATCCTAATTTGTCTCCGAATGGACCGCTTCGACTCCGTGAGCTACGGCGTACACGTCATCCAAACCAATTGACTCGGTGGATTCGAAATAGGAAGTACCCCTGGTTTCGAATGTGACTAATTCGAACCCAGGAATCCTTATGGGTTCGAACGTGGCTTGGGTTCGAAGTGGGTCGCTCGATGGGTTCGAAGCAAGGGTGCGAAGCTGAGTGGCGCCATGGATTCGAAGGTAGGCCGTTGTGTTGGGTTCGAAGGCGATGGAATCGAAGGCGATGGAGTCGAGGCATGCACTAGCTGATGGGTTCGAACGTGGCATGAGGTTCGAACCCCATGGTTTCGAAGGCAAGGGCGCAGATGGGTTCGAACCCCATGGTTTCGAAGGCAAGGGCGAAGATGGGTTCGAACTGGGTGGTTTCGAAGGAGAGGGCATGGATGGTTTCGAACAGCATGGATTCGAAACAGAGGCGGTGGATGGGTTCGAAATGTATGGTTTCGAACCAGACAGTGACTACTTTTCTTCACATTGAATCCATCATATCTTGAGCATACGAACTCGGACCAACTTGAAATTTGAAATGCCGACTTCTATGATCATCCTTGTCATGTACTATCAATCGTGGCCTGATCCGGACTTGGGCAAAATTCATCGATATCCATAGCTAAGTGAAGTATAACCAATCTCTGAGATGGACTGTTTCCCGTTTTCGACCAATCTTTTGGTATCACGGCTTTGCCAAAAAGCGGGATAACACTTTGCCCCCCAAAACATGCCTTGCTGTAGGAAGGTGTGTTTTGTAATGCCTTGAGTTGGATGTTCGTATCCGATTATCAACCTGTAAAGAATTCGATAGTTTCATATGGTCTCAAATGACGATCGTTCGAGATCGAGCTATTTGGGATGAGGCGCGGCCGTTCGTGGTCAAGCGCTCAACTTCAAATGACGATCGTTCACGATCGAGTCATTCGAGGTGAAGTGCGACCGTGCGCGGTCGAGCGTATAAATCCATGCTTCGATCGTTCGAGATCGTATGCTGTTTGAGGCGAATCGGGAACGTTCGCGGTCCGTGCCGTTCGCGGCTTAAGATGGAATAGGACCGTTCGCGGTCGATGCCGTTCGCGGCAAATGATGATATGGGACCGTTCGCGGTCGACTGCCGTTCGCGGCAAATGATGATCGTTCGCGACCAAGTGCCGTTCAAGGCGAATGGTGACCGTTCGAGGTCGGATTTCATAATCAGTGAGCCATGACCGTTCGCGATCGATGGCGTTCGAGGCAGGAAGTGATCGTTCGCGATCGTGTGCCGTTCGAGGCGAATCTGTGACCGTTCGCGGTCGTGTGCCGTTCGAGGCGGAGGGTGATCGTTCGCGATCGTGTGCCGTTCGAGGCGAATTTGTGACCGTTCGCGGTCGTGTGTCGGACCTCAAGTGACGACCGTTCGCGATCGAGCCATTTGAGGTAAGGCGAGTTGTGACTGTTCGAAGTCGGGTGCCTGTTCGAGGCGGATTGTGACCGTTCGAGGTCGGATGCCGTTCGAGGCGAATTGTGTGTGTGCCCGGGAGGGCTTGGTGTTACCGATGCCAGGGTCACGTTCGGGTGAGTTCCTGGATCGTTTGTATGTGCGGTTCATCGCCGTCTCAGAGCATACCTAAGGACCGTTCGCGACCCTGTACATGTGCAAGTAGCCTAGCCATTTCAAAGTTATCAGAATCAAATATCTATTAAACGAATGAGTTCCAAAAACAATTGTCCAAACAAACAAAGTTCAAATGTTCAAATCAAAACGAAATGAAAGTAAAGTATGGATGTCAAAGGGTAAGTTCCCACTACGAAACGGTTGATGATCACTCAGAGCATGCCTGGAGATCGTTCGCGATCTCGCACATGTGTAAATGATTTAAATGCGGTAGTGGAAGCTTACAACTTGTTCATCGTTATTTCGTTCAGTTGATAACCAAACGGTGCCTTGATTCAGGATCGCCTCTAGCTGACGTGGATGGTGGTCGCTCTGGTTCCGCCACAGGAGCTCGCCTCCTTACATACTGAAGGAGCATACCGTTCCTGATATGCCCTTCCACCTCATCCTTCAGGTGCCTACAATCGTTAGTGTTATGACCATTTAATTCATGGAATATACAGAACTTATCTGATTTCCTTTCGTCTGAGGTAGGATCCCTTCGCATTGGCCTACGATACGGAATCTGTTCTTTGGTATCCTGGTAAATTCGCTCCAGGCTCTCGTTCAAATCAGCGTAGGTAGTGAATCGCGGCTCCCTCCGTTGCCGCTTTGATCTGTCTCTGTCATTCTCAATCTTTCTTTTACCATTGTCCGAATCTTTTTTAAGAGGCTTTCCGTCTTTAACTGCAAAAATTCCTATCCCATCTCCTTCTTCTCTTTCAGCATTCGCATCCTCTAATCGTAAAAACTTTTCCGCTTCATGATAGAATTCCTCTAGATCAATGGGTGGATCTTTAGTCAATGAATTTTTGAACTCTGTGCCGTCAGCTATTCTGGACACAGCTGCC
The DNA here is from genome assembly GCA_030765085.1 of Allium cepa. Classification (NCBI taxonomy): domain Eukaryota; kingdom Viridiplantae; phylum Streptophyta; class Magnoliopsida; order Asparagales; family Amaryllidaceae; genus Allium; species Allium cepa. Next base: position 24,205,797 of record CM060943.1, on the reverse strand, counting down.
ATTACTACCATGGATGGATCTGCTCTATCCACTGAAGCTGCTGCTGCATTAAATCGTGCTAGATAACTTCTCAAGGTCTCTCCGGCCTTTTGCTTTAGGGTTGCCAGAGTCATCACGTTCTTGGGTCTGGTAATATGAACCCTGAATTGCCTCATAAATCTCTCCACTAAACCATTCCATGTTCCGATGGATCCATTCTCCAACTGTCTAAACCATAGTGCAGCGATATCTGTCAAGTACAATGGAAAACACCGGGCCATAACCTCCTCCGATGCCCCCAGCACTTCCATATGCCTTATATATTTTGTCAGATGGACCGTGGGGTCCGTTCTCCCGTCATACATATCCAATGATGGTAGTTTGAAATCAGGTGGGTTCCTGGCTTGCCTGATTGCTGAAGTAAAAGGACTTCTATTAACATCTTCCAAATCTTTGTTCACCATACCGCCTCTCAAAGCTCTCCTAACTATCTCCGCTAATCGGTCATTGTCTCCGAGATGCAATCCTTGTTCACTATTTCCAACCTGCCCCCCGAGTTCACGAGGTAACTCCGGGATCTGCCCCCTTGACTGAGCGTTCGCATCTCTACTACTACCGGGTTGCGCAGATGCTCCCCTTTCTCTCTCCGAAACTGGATCAACGTTCTCCAAGGGTGTGCCCCCTAATCCAGGTGCTACTCCGGATGGTCCTGCTCCGTTCTGTACTCCATTGGCTTCCCTATTCTGTGCTCCGAGCTGTCCTATCTGTTGGAGTAAACTCTGAATCATGTCCTCTTGCCTCTTCATCATGGTTTCCATCTCGTCCCTAGTGATGTATATCGATGGTTGATTTGCTCCTGAGGAAGCCTCTTGGCTTCCTTGTGGTTCGCTTCTCTCTGTCCTTGGCCTCCTACTCGATTGTCTTGCCATAATTTCTCAAACTTGAACTTTCAAACTCTCTCAGAATCTGCTATCAATTGGTAGAACTCCTGAATTAGCCTTCTCAGTGAAAGCACCAAAATGTTTGCACCAAAATTGGTCACAAACACCCAAAGTCGTGAAAGCACCCGTTTACGTACTTAAATTAACGATAATCAACACAGAACTCAGCAACAATCAATATAGAATTCAGATCTAAGCACAAATCACAGTAATTCACAGACAACAATCACAAACACAGGATTTATAGTGGTTCGGCGTTCGCGCCTACGTCCACTTTGAAGGTTTTCTCTTTATTGCTTTGCTTGATTAAATCGATTACAATGGATTACAGCTGACAATTGCTTTGAAATCTGAATACAACAGCGATTCTGATAGTTAAACTTGAATCCGACAGAGTCTTGGCGTTCAATGGCGGAAAGATCCCTTTTTCTGAAGGCTTCAGGGTGCTATTTATAGGCGTTGGAGGCCCAGATCCTGCTGAAACTTCGTGAGACTCCTTCTGGCACGTGAGTGGGCCCACGCGACCGACCCCACCAAGTTTCGTCTCGATCTGACATCGGTTCGAAGTGATTTCGAACCCATCAAGAAATGGTCCAATCGAGCTGAAACTTGGCAGGAACAATCTTTACCTTGTATGGAAGCTACTGTGAAAATTTGGTTGCATTTGGGTAAGTAGGTTAGGAGATATCTTGGGTTCGAAATCGACATCTTCGGTTGGCTGGGACGTTCGAACCCATGAATTTCGAAACCAACATTTCGAATCCATCAGTGCACGTGGGTTGCAGTGACGTGGCGCGCAATATTCGAATCGATCCTAATTTGTCTCCGAATGGACCGCTTCGACTCCGTGAGCTACGGCGTACACGTCATCCAAACCAATTGACTCGGTGGATTCGAAATAGGAAGTACCCCTGGTTTCGAATGTGACTAATTCGAACCCAGGAATCCTTATGGGTTCGAACGTGGCTTGGGTTCGAAGTGGGTCGCTCGATGGGTTCGAAGCAAGGGTGCGAAGCTGAGTGGCGCCATGGATTCGAAGGTAGGTCGTTGTGTTGGGTTCGAAGGCGATGGAATCGAAGGCGATGGAGTCGAGGCATGCACTAGCTGATGGGTTCGAACGTGGCATGAGGTTCGAACCCCATGGTTTCGAAGGCAAGGGCGCAGATGGGTTCGAACCCCATGGTTTCGAAGGCAAGGGCGAAGATGGGTTCGAACTGGGTGGTTTCGAAGGAGAGGGCATGGATGGTTTCGAACAGCATGGATTCGAAACAGAGGCGGTGGATGGGTTCGAAATGTATGGTTTCGAACCAGACAGTGACTACTTTTCTTCACATTGAATCCATCATATCTTGAGCATACGAACTCGGACCAACTTGAAATTTGAAATGCCGACTTCTATGATCATCCTTGTCATGTACTATCAATCGTGGCCTGATCCGGACTTGGGCAAAATTCATCGATATCCATAGCTAAGTGAAGTATAACCAATCTCTGAGATGGACTGTTTCCCGTTTTCGACCAATCTTTTGGTATCACGGCTTTTCCAAAAAGCGGGATAACAGCTGTCATAGCTGTAGAACTCACAGATACCTTCGTTTTGACTGGTTATGGCTCCCGTAACTCTAAACGATCCAAGAGTTATGGCCCTCCGAAGAATCGATATCCACAGGGTGCAACATCTACGGTGCAAGGTGCAACATCCGTCCAAAATGACGAAACAGCGCCGTACGACCTTTAGAAATGAGTGCATGGATTTGAAACATTACAGTACCATGGTGCACCACTCTCCAGCGATGGTAAATCATAGACCAGCCACGGGGATCCCGTTTTACAGAAAAAATCCACGTGACGAAAAAACGAAGGGTAAAAAACTTCCATGACCCGATTGAGGTTCGGATAGGATTTTTGGGTATGAAACTAACCAGTGACGGCTGAAAGCTGTCATAGCTGTAGAACTCACAGAAACCTTCGTTTTGACTGCTTATGGCTCCCGTAACTCTAAACGAGCCAAGAGTTATGGCCCTCCGAAGAATCGATATCCACAGGGTGCAACATCTACGGTGTAAGGTGCAACATCCGTCCAAAATGACGAAACAGTGCCGTACGACCTTTAGAAATGAGTGCATGGATTTGAAACATTGCAGTACCATGGTGCACCACTCTCCAGCGATGGTAAATCATAGACCAGCCACGGGGATCCCGTTTTACAGAAAAAATCCACGTGACGAAAAAACGAAGGGTAAAAAACTTCGTTGACCCGATTGAGGTTCGGATAGGATTTTTTGGGTATAGAACTAACCAGTGATGGCTGAAAGCTGTCATAGCTGTAGAACTCACAGATACCTTCGTTTTGACTGGTTATGGCTCCCGTAACTCTAAACGAGCCAAGTGTTATGGCCCTCCGAAGAATCGATATCCACAGGGTGCAACATCTACGGTGCAAGGTGCAACATCCGTCCAAAATGACGAAACAGTGCCGTACGACCTTTAGAAATGAGTGTATGGATTTTAAACATTGCAGTACCATGGTGCACCACTCCCCAGCGATGGTAAATCATAGACCAGCCACGGGGATCCCGTTTTACAGAAAAATCCACGTGACGAAAAAACGAAGGGTAAAAAACTTCCGTGACCCGATTAACGTTCGGATAGGATTTTTTGGGTATGAAGCTAACCAGTGATGGCTGAAAGCTGTCATAGATGTAGAACTCACAGATACCTTCGTTTTGACTGGTTATGGCTCCCGTAACTCTAAACTAGCCAAGAGTTATGGCCCTCCGAAAAATCGATATCCACAGGGTGCAACATCTACGGTGCAAGGTGCAACATCCGTCCAAAATGACGAAACAGTGCCGTACGACCTTTAGAAACGAGTGCATGGATTTGAAACATTGCAGTACCATGGTGCACCACTCTCCAGCGATGGTAAATCATAGACCAGCCACGGGGATCCCGTTTTACAGAAAAAATCCACGTGACGAAAAAACGAAGGGTAAAAAACTTCCTTGACCCGACTGAGGTTCGGACAGGATTTTTTGGGTATGAAACTAACCAGTGACGGCTGAAAGCTGTCATAGCTGTAGAACTCACTAATACCTTCGTTTTGACTGGTTTTGGCTCCCGTAACTCTAAACGGGCCAAGAGTTATGGCCCTCCGAAGAATCGATATCCACAGGGTGCAACATCTACGGTGCAAGGTGCAACATCCGTCCAAAATGAAGAAACAGTGCCGTACGACCTTTAGAAATGAGTGCATGGATTTGAAACATTGCAGTACCATGGTGCACCACTCTCCAGCGATGGTAAATCATAGACCAGCCACGGGGATCTCGTTTTACAGAAAAAATCCACGTGACGAAAAAACGAAGGGTAAAAAACTTCCGTGACCCGATTGAGGTTCGGATAGGATTTTTTGGGTATGAAACTAACCAGTGACGGTTGAAAGCTATCATAGCTGTAGAACTCACAGATACCTTCGTTTTGACTGGTTATGGCTCCCGTAACTCTAAACGAGCCAAGAGTTATGGCCCTCCGAAGAATCGATATCCACAGGGTGCAACATCTACGGTGCAAGGTGCAACATCCGTCCAAAATGACGAAACAGTGCCTTACGACCTTTAGAAATGAGTGCATGGATTTGAAACATTGCAGTACCATGGTGCACCTCTCCAGCGATGGTAAATCATAGACCAGCCACGGGGATCCCGTTTTACAGAAAAAATCCACGTGACGAAAAAACGAAGGGTAAAAAACTTCCATGACCCGATTGAGGTTCGGATAGGATTTTTGGGTATGAAACTAACCAGTGACGGCTGAAAGCTGTCATAGCTGTAGAACTCACAGATACCTTCGTTTTGACTGATTATGGCTCCCGTAACTCTAAACGAGCCACGAGTTATGGCCCTCCGAAGAATCGATATCCATAGGGTGCAACATCTACGGTGCAAGGTGCAACATCCGTCCGAAATGACGAAACAGTGTCGTACGACCTTTAGAAATGAGTGCATGGATTTGAAACATTGCAGTACCATGGTGCACCACTCTCCAGCGATGGTAAATCATAGACCAGCCATGGGGATCCCGTTTTACAGAAAAAATCCACGTGACGAAAAAACGAAGGGTAAAAAACTTCCATGACCCGATTGAGGTTTGTATAGGATTTTTGGGTATGAATCTAACCAGTGACGGCTGAAAGCTGTCATTGATGTAGAACTCACAGAAACCTTCGTTTTGACTGGTTATGGCTCCCGTAACTCTAAACGAGCCAAGAGTTATGGCCCTCCGAAGAATCGATATCCACAGGGTGCAACATCTACGGTGCAAGGTGCAACATCCGTCCAAAATGATGAAACAGTGCCGTACGACCTTTAGAAATGAGTGCATGGATTCGAAACATTGCAGTACCATGGTGCACCACTGTCCAGCGATGGTAAATCATAGACCAGCCACGGGGATCCCGTTTTACAGAAAAAATCCACGTGACGAAAAAACGAAGGGTAAAAAACTTCCTTGACCCGATTGAGGTTCGGATAGGATTTTTTGGGTATAGAACTAACCAGTGATGGCTAAAAGCTGTCATAGCTGTAGAACTCACAGATGCCTTCGTTTTGACTGGTTATGGCTCCCGTAACTCTAAACGAGCCAAGTGTTATGGCCCTCCCAAGAATCGATATCCACAGGGTGCAACATCTACGGTGCAAGGTGCAACATCCGTCCAAAATGACGAAACAGTGCTGTACGACCTTTAGAAATGAGTGTATGGATTTGAAACATTGCAGTACCATGGTGCACCACTCCCCAGCGATGTTAAATCATAGACCAGCCACGGGGATCCCGTTTTACAGAAAAAATCCACGTGACGAAAAAACGAAGGGTAAAAAAATTCCGTGACCCGATTGAGGTTCGGATAGGATTTTTTGGGTATGAAACTAACCAGTGATGGCTGAAAGCTGTCATAGATGTAGAACTCACAGATACCTTCGTTTTGACTGGTTATGGCTCCCGTAACTCTAAACTAGCCAAGAGTTATGGCCCTCCGAAGAATCGATATCCACAGGGTGCAACATCTACGGTGCAAGGTGCAACATCCGTCCAAAATGACGAAACAGTGCCGTACGACCTTTAGAAATGAGTGCATGGATTTGAAACATTGCAGTACCATGGTGCACCACTCTCCAGCGATGGTAAATCATAGACCAGCCACGGGGATCCCGTTTTACAGAAAAAATCCACGTGACGAAAAAACGAAGGGTAAAAAACTTCCTTGACCCGATTGAGGTTCGGACAGGATTTTTTGGGTATGAAACTAACCAGTGACGGCTGAAAGCTGTCATAGCTGTAGAACTCACAAATACCTTCATTTTGACTGGTTTTGGCTCCCGTAACTCTAAACGAGCCAAGAGTTATGGCCCTCCGAAGAATCGATATCCACAGGGTGCAACATCTACGGTGCAAGGTGCAACATCCGTCCAAAATGACGAAACAGTGCCGTACGTCCTTTAGAAATGAGTGCATGGATTTGAAACATTGCAGTACCATGGTGCACCACTCTCCAGCGATGGTAAATCATAGACCAGCCACGGGGATCCCGTTTTACAGAAAAAATCCACGTGACGAAAAAACGAAGGGTAAAAAACTTCCATGACCCGATTGAGGTTCGGATAGGATTTTTGGGTATGAATCTAACCAGTGACGGCTGAAAGCTGTCATTGATGTAGAACTCACAGATACCTTCGTTTGGACTGGTTATGGCTCCCGTAACTCTAAATGAGCCAAGAGTTATGGCCCTCCGAAGAATCGATATCCACAGGGTGCAACATCTACGGTGCAAGGTGCAACATCCGTCCAAAATGACGAAACAGTGCCGTACGACCTTTAGAAATGAGTGCATGGATTTGAAACATTGCAGTACCATGGTGCACCACTCTCCAGCGATGGTAAATCATAGACCAGCCACGGGGATCCCGTTTTACAGAAAAAATCCACGTGACGAAAAAACGAAGGGTAAAAAACTTCCATGACCCGATTGAGGTTCGGATAGGATTTTTGGGTATGAAACTAACCAGTGACGGCTGAAAGCTGTCATTGATGTAGAACTCACAGATACCTTCGTTTGGACTGGTTATGGCTCCCGTACCTCTAAATTAGCCAAGAGTTATGGCCCTCCGAAGAATCGATATCCACAGGGTGCAACATCTACGGTGCAAGGTGCAACATCCGTCCAAAATGACGAAACAGTGTCGTACGACCTTTAGAAATGAGTGTATGGATTTGAAACATTGCATTACCATGGTGCACCACTCCCCAGCGATGGTAAATCATAGAACAGCCACGGGGATCCCGTTTTACAGAAAAAATCCACGTGACGAAAAAACGAAGGGTAAAAAACTTCCATGACCCGATTGAGGTTCGGATAGGATTTTTTGCGTATGAAACTAACCAGTGATGGATGAAAGCTGTCATAGCTGTAGAACTCACAGATACCTTCGTTTTGACTGGTTATGGCTCCCGTAACTCTAAACGAGCCAAGAGTTATGGCCCTCCGAAGAATCGATATCCATAGGGTGCAACATCTACGGTGCAAGGTGCAACATCCGTCCAAAATGACGAAACAGTGCCGTACGACCTTTAGAAATGAGTGCATGGATTTGAAACATTGCAGTACCATGGTGCACCACTCTCCAGCGATGGTAAATCATAGACCAGCCACGGGGATCCCGTTTTACAGAAAAAATCCACGTGACGAAAAAACGAAGGGTAAAAAACTTCGATGACCCGATTGATGTTCGGATAGGATTTTTGGGTATGAAACTAAACAGTGATGGCTGAAAGCTGTCATAGCTGTAGAACTCACAGATACCTTCGTTTTGACTAGTTATGGCTCCCGTAACTCTAAACGAGCCAAGAGTTATGGCTCTCCGAAGAATCGATATCCACAGGGTGCAACATCTACGGTGCAAGGTGCAACATCCGTCCAAAATGACGAAACAGTGCCGTACGACCTTTAGAAATGAGTGCATGGATTTGAAACATTGCAGTACCATGGTGCACCACTCTCCAGCGATGGTAAATCATAGACCAGCCACGGGGATCCCGTTTTACAGAAAAAATCCACGTGACGAAAAAATGAAGGGTAAAAAACTTCCTTGACCCGATTGAGGTTCGGATAGGATTTTTTGGGTATGAAACTAACAATTGACGGCTGAAAGCTATCATAGCTATAGAACTCACAGATACCTTCGTTTGGACTGGTTATGGCTCCCGTAACTCTAAACGAGCCAAGAGTTATGGCCCTCCGAAGAATCGATATCCACAGGGTGCAACATCTACGGTGCAAGGTGCAACATCCGTCCAAAATGACGAAACAGTGTCCTACGGCCTTTAGAAATGAGTGCATGGATTTGAAATATTGCAGTACCATGGTGCACCACTCTCCAGCGATGGTAAATCATAGACCAGCCACGGGGATCCCGTTTTACAGAAAGAATCCACGTGACGAAAAAACGAAGGGTAAAAAACATCCATGACCCGATTGAGGTTCAAATAGGATTTTTGGGTATGAAACTAGCCAGTGACGGCTGAAAGCTGTCATAGCTGTAGAACTCACAGATACCTTCGTTTTGACTGGTTATGGCTCTCGTAACTCTAAACGAGCCAAGAGTTATGGCCCTCCGAAGAATCGATATCCACATGGTGCAACATCTACGGTGCAAGGTGCAGCATCCGTCCAAAATGACGAAACAGTGCCGTACGACCTTTAGAAATGAGTGCATGGATTTGAACCATTGCAGTACCATGGTGCACCACTCTCCAGCGATGGTAAATCATAGACCAGCCACGGGGATCCCGTTTTACAGAAAAAATCCACGTGATGAAAAAACGAAGGGTAAAAAACTTCCATGACCCGATTGAGGTTCGGATAGGATTTTTGGGTTGAAACTAACCAGTGACAGCTGAAAGCTGTCATAGCTGTAGAACTCACAGATACCTTCGTTTTGACTGGTTATGGCTCCCGTAACTCTAAACGAGCCAAGAGTTATGACCCTTCGAAGAATCGATATCCACAGGGTGCAACATCTACGGTGCAAGGTGCAACATCCGTCCAAAATGACAAAACAGTGCCGTACGACCTTTAGAAATGAGTGCATGGATTTGAAACATTGCAGTACCATGGTGCACCACTCTCCAGCGATGCTAAATCATAGACCAGCCACGGGGATCCCGTTTTACAGAAAAAATCCACGTAACGAAAAAACGAAGGGTAAAAAACTTCCTTGATCCAATTGTGGTTCTAATAGGATTTTTTAGGTATGACACTAACCAGTGACGGCTGAAAGCCGTCATAGCTGTAGAACTCACAGATACCTTCGTTTTGACTGGTTATGGCTCCCGTAACTCTAAACGAGCCAAGAGTTATGGCCCTCCGAAGAATCGATATCCACAGGGTGCAACATCTACGGTGCAAGGTGCAACATCCGTCCAAAATGACGAAACAGTGCCGTACGACCTTTAGAAATGAGTGCATGGATTTGAAACATTGCAGTACCAATGTTGCGCCACTCTCCAGCGATGGTAAATCATAGACCAGCCACGGGGATCCCGTTTTACAGAAAAAATACACGTGACGAAAAAACGAAGGGTAAAAAACTTCCATGACTCGATTGAGGTTCGGATAGGATTTTTTGGGTATGAAACTAACCAGTGACGGCTGAAAGCGGTCATAGCTGTAGAACTCACAGATAGCTTCGTTTTGACTGGTTATGGCTCCCGTAACTCTAAACGAGCCAAGAGTTATGGCCCTCGGAAGAATCGATTTCCACAGGGTGCAACATCTGCGGTGCAAGGTGCAACATCCGTCCAAAATGACCAAACAGTGTCGTACGACCTTTAGAAATGGGTGCATGGATTTGAAACGTTGCAGTACCATGGTGCACCACTCTGCAGCGATGGTAAATCATAGACCAGCGACGGGGATCCCGTTTTACAGAAAAAATCCACGTGACGAAAAAACGAAGTGTAAAAAACTTCCTTGACCCGATTGAGGTTCGGATGGGAATTTTTGGGTATGAAACTAACCAGTGACGGCTGAAAACTTCCATAGCTATAGAACTCACAGATACCTTCGTTTTGACTAGTTGTGGCTCCCGTAACTCTAAACGAGCTAAGAGTTATGGCCCTCCGAAGAATTGATATCCACAGTGTGCAACATCTACGGTGCAAGGTGCACCATCCGTCCAAAATGACGAAACAGTGCCGTACGACCTTTAGAAATGAGTGCATGGATTTGAAACATTGCAGTACCATGGTGCACCACTCTCCAGCGATGGTAAATCATAGACCAGCCACGGGGATCCCGTTTTACAGAAAAATTCCACGTGACGAAAAAACGAAGGGTAAAAAACTTCCTTGACCCGATTGAGGTTAGGATTGGAATTTTTGGGTATGAAACTAACCAGTGACGGCTGAAAGCTGCCATAGCTATAGAACTCACAGATACCTTCGTTTTGATTAATTATGGCTCCCGGAACTCTAAACGAGCCAAGAGTTATGGCCCTTCGAAGAATCGATATCCACAGTGTGCAACATCTACGGTGCAAGGTGCAACATCCGTTCAAAATGACGAAACAGTGCCGTACGACCTTTAGAAATGAGTGCATGGATTTGAAACATTGCAGTACCATGGTGCACCACTCTCAAGCGATGGTAAATCATAGACCAACCACGGCGATCCCGTTTTACAGAAAAAATCCACGTGTCGAAAAACGAAGGGTAAAAAACTTCCATGACCCGATTGAGGTTCGGATGAGATTTTTTTGGTATGAAACTAACCAGTAACGGATGAAAGTATTTAGAACTCATAGATACCTTCATTTTGACTGGTTATGGCTCCCGTAACTCTAAACGAGCCAAGAGTTATGGCCCTCCGAATAATCGATATCCACAGGGTGCAACATATATGGTGCAAGGTGCAACATCCGTCCAAAATGACGAAACCCTGCCGTACGACCTTTAGAAATGGGTGCATGGATTTGAAACGGTGCAGTACCATAGTGCACCACTCTCCAGCGATGGTAAATCATTGACCAGCCACGAGGATCCCGTTTTTACAGAAAAAATCCACGTGACGAAAAAACGAAGGGTAAAAAACTTCCATGACTCGATTGAGGTTCGGATAGGATTTTTTAGGTATGAAACTAACCAGTGACGGCTGAAAGCAGTCATAGCTGTATAACTTACAGATACCTTCGTTTTGAGTGGTTATGGCTCTCGTAACTCTAAACGAGCCAAGAGTTATGGCCCTCGGAAGAATCGATTTCCACAGGGTGCAACATCCGTCCAAAATGACGAAACAGTGTCGTACGACCTTTAGAAATGGGTGCATGGATTTGAAACGATGCAGTACCATGGTGCACCACTCTCCAGCGATGGTAAATCATAGACAAGCAATGGGGATCCCGTTTTACAGAAAAAAATCCACGTGACGAAAATACGAAGGGTAAAAAACTTCCTTGACCCGATTGAGGTTTGGATAGGAATTTTTGGGTATGAAACTAACCAGTGACGGCAGAAAGCTGCCATAGCTGTAGAACTCACAGATACCTTCGTTTGGACTGGTTATGGCTCCCGTAACTCTAAACGAGCCAGGAGTTATGGCCCTCCGAAGAATCGATATCCACATGGTGCAACATCAACGGTGCAAGGTGCAACATCCGTCCAAAATGACGAAACAGTGCCGTACGACCTTTAGAAATGAGTGCATGGATTTGAAACATTGCAGTACCATGGTACACCACTCTCCAGTGATGGTAAATCATAGATCAGCCACGGGGATCCCGTTTTACGGAAAAAATCCACGTGACGAAAAAACGAAGGGTAAAAAACTTCCTTGACCCGATTGAGGTTCGGATAGGATTTTTTGGGTATGAAACTAACCAGTGACGGTTGAAAGCGGCCATAGCTGTAGAACACACAGATACCTTCGTTTTGACTGGTTATGGCTCCCGTAACTCTAAATGAGCCAAGAGTTATGGCCCTCCGAATAATCGATATCCATAGGGTGCAACATCTACAGTGCAAGGTGCAACATCCGTCCAAAATGACGAAACCGTGTCGTACAACCTTTAGAAATGGGTCCATGGATTTGAAACGGTGCAGTACCATGGTGCACCACTCTCCAGCAATGGTAAATCATTGACCAGCCACGGGGATCTCGTTTTTCCAGAAAAAATCCACGTGACGAAAAAACGAAGGGTAAAATACTTCCATGACCCGATTGAGGTTCGGATAGGAATTTTTGGGTATGAAACTAACCAGTGACGGCTGAAAGTGGTCATAGCTGTAGATCTCACAGATACCTTCGTTTTGACTGATTATGGCTCCCGTAACTCTAAACGAGCCAAGAGTTATGGCCCTCGGAAGAATCGATTTCCACAGGGTGCAACATCTGCGGTGCAAGGTGCAACATCCTTCCAAAATGACGAAACAGTGTCGTACGACCTTTAGAAATGGGTGCATGGATTTGAAACGCTGCAGTACCATGGTGCACCACTCTCCAGCGATGGTAAATCATAGACCAGCCACGCGGATCCCGTTTTACAGAAAAAATCCACGTGACGAAAAAACGAAGGGTAAAAAACTTCCTTGACCCGATTGAGGTTCGGATAGGAATTTTTGGGTATGAAACTAACCAGTGACGGCTGAAAGCTTCCATAGCTGTAGAACTCACAGATACCTTCGTTATGACTAGTTATGGCTCCCGTAACTCTAAACGAGCCAAGAGTTATGGCCCTCCGAAGAAGCGATATCCACAGTGTGCAACATCTACGGTGCAAGGTGCAACATCCATCCAAAATGACGAAACAGTGCCGTACGACCTTTAGAAATGAGTGCATGGATTTGAAACGGTGCAGTACCATAGTGCACCACTCTCCAGCGATGGTAAATCATTGACCAGCCACGAGGATCCCGTTTTTACTGAAAAAATCCACGTGACGAAAAAACGAAGGGTAAAAAACATCCATGACTCGATTGAGGTTCGGATAGGATTTTTTGGGTATGAAACTAACCAGTGATGGCTGAATGCTGTCATAGGTGTAGAACTCACAGATACCTTCGTTTTGACTGGTTATGGCTCCCGTAACTCTAAACGAGCCAAGAGTTATGGCCCTCCGAAGAATCGATATCCACAGTGTGCAACATCTACGGTGCAAGGTGCAACATCCGTCCAAAATGACGAAACCGTGTCGTACGACCTATAGAAATGAGTGCATGGATTTGAAACATTGCAGTACCATGGTGCACCACTCTCCAGTGATGGTAAATCATAGACCAGCCACGGCGATCCCGTTTTGCAGAAAAAATCCACGTGTCGAAAAACGAAGGGTAAAAAACATCCTTGACCCGATTGAGGTTCGGATGGGATTTTTTGGGTATGAAACTTACCAGTGACAGCTGAAAGCTGCCATATCTTTAGAACTCACACATACCTTCGTTTTGACTGGTTATGGCTCCCGTAACTCTAAACGAGCCAAGAGTTATGGCCCTTCGAATAATCGATATCCACAGGGTGCAACATCTACGGTGCAACGTGCAACATCCGTCCAAAATGACGAAACAGTGCCGTACGACCTTTAGAAATGAGTGCATGGATTTGAAACATTGCAGTACCATGGTGCACCACTCTCCAGCGAAGGTAAATCATAGACCAGCCACGGGGATCCCGTTTTACAGAAAAAATCCACGTGATGAAAAGACGAAGGGTAAAAAACTTCCTTGACCCGATTGAGGTTAGGATAGGAATTTTTGGGTATGAAACTAACCAGTGACGGCTGAAAGCTGCCATAGCTGTAGAACTCACAGATACCTTCGTTTTGACTAGTTATGGCTCCCGTAACTCTAAACGAGCCAAGAGTTATGGCCCTTCGAAGAATCGATATCCACAGTGTGCAACATCTACGGTGCAAGGTGCAACATCCGTCCAAAATGACGAAACAGTGCCGTACGACCTTTAGAAATGAGTGCGTGGATTTGAAACATTGCAGTACCATGGTGCACCACTCTCCAGCGATGGTAAATCATAGAGCAGCCACGGCGATCCCGTTCTACAGAAAAAATCCACGTGTCGAAAAACGAAGGGTAAAAAACTTCCTTGACCCGATTGAGGTTCGGATAGGATTTTTTGGGTATGAAACTAACCAGTGACGGATGAAAGCTGTCATAGCTTTAGAACTCACAGATACCTTCGTATTGACTGGTTATGGCACCCGTAACTCTAAACTAGCCAAGAGTTATGGCCCTCCGAATAATCGATATCCACAGGGTGCAACATCTACGGTGCAAGGTGCAACATCCGTCCAAAATGACGAAACCATGCCGTACGACCTTTAGAAATGGGTGCATGGATTTGAAACGGAGCAGTACCATGGTGCACCGCTCTCCAGCGATGGTAAATCATTGACCAGCCATGAGGATCCCGTTTTTACAGAAAAAATCCACGTGACGAAAAAACGAAGGGTAAAAAACTTCCATGACTCGATTGAGGTTCGGATAGGAGTTTTTGGGTATGGAACTAACCAGTGACGGCTGGAAGCTGTCATAGCTGTATAACTTACAGATACCTTCGTTTTGACTGGTTATGGCTCCCGTAACTCTAAACGAGCCAAGAGTTATGGCCCTCGGAAGAATCGATTTCCACATGGTGCAACATCCGTCCAAAATGACGAAACAGTGTCGTACGACCTTTAGAAATGGGTGCATGGATTTGAAATGATGCAGTACCATGGTGCACCACTCTCCAGCGATGGTAAATCATAGACCAGCCATGGGGATCCCGTTTTACAGAAAAAAATCCACGTGACGAAAAAACGAAGGGTAAAAAACTTCCTTGACCCGATTGAGGTTCGGATAGGAATTTTTGGGTATGAAACTAACCAGTGACGGCAGAAAGCTTCCATAGCTGTAGAACTCACAGATACCTTCGTTTGGACTGGTTATGGCTCCCGTAACTCTAAACGAGCCAGGAGTTATGGCCCTCCGAAGAATCGATATCCACATGGTGCAACATCTACGGTGCAAGGTGCAACATCCATCCAAAATGACGAAACAGTGTCGTACGACCTTTAGAAATGAGTGCATGGATTTGAAACATTGCAGTACCATGGTACACCACTCTCCAGTGATACTAAATCATAGCACAGCAACGGGGATCCCGTTTTACAGAAAAAATCCACGTGACGAAAAAACGAAGGGTAAAAAACTTCCTTGACCCGATTGAGGTTCGGATAGGATTTTCTGGGTATGAAACTAACCAGTGACGGCTGAATGCGGTCATAGCTGTAGAACTCACAGATACCTTCGTTTTGACAGGTTATGGCTTCCGTAACTCTAAACGAGCCAAGAGTTATGTCCCTCCGAATAATCGATATCCATAGGGTGCAACATCTACGGTGCAAGGTGCAACATCCGTCCAAAATGACGAAACCATGTCGTACGACCTTTAGAAATGGGTGCATGGATTTGAAACGGTGCAGTACCATGGCGCACCACTCTCCAGCAATGGTAAATCATTGACCAGCCACGGAGATCCTGTTTTTACAGAAAAAATCCACGTGACGAAAAAACGAAGGGTAAAATACTTCCATGACCCGATTGAGGTTCGGATAGGATTTTTTTGGTATGAAACTAACCAGTGACGGCTGAAAGCCATCATAGCTGTAGAAATCACAGATACCTTCGTTTTGACTGGTTATGGCTCCCGTAACTCTAAACGAGCCAAGAGTTATGGCCCTCCGAAGAAACGATATCCACAGGGTGCAACATCTACGGTGCAAGGTGCAACATCCGTCTGAAATGACGAAACAGTGCCGTACGACCTTTAGAAATGAGTGCATGGATTTGAAACATTGCGGTACCATGGTGCACCACTCTCCAGCGATGGTAAATCATAGACCAGCCACGGTGATCCCGTTTTATAGAAAAAATCCACGTGACGAAAAAACGAAGGGTAAAAAACTTCCTTGACCCGATTGAGGTTCGGATAGGATTTTTTGGGTATGAAACAAACTAGTGACGACTGAAAGCTGTCATAGCTGTAGAACTCACAGATACCTTCGTTTTGACTGGTTATGGCTTCCGTAACTCTAAACGAGCCAAGAGTTATGGCCCTCCGAATAATCGATATCCATAGGGTGCAACATCTACGGTGCAAGGTGCAACATCCGTCCAAAATGACGAAACCGTGCCGTACGACCTTTAGAAATGGGTGCATGGATTTGAAACGGCACAGTACCATGGTGCACCACTCTCCAGCAATGGTAAATCATTGACCAGCCCCGGGGATCCCGATTTTACAGAAAAAATCCACGTGACGAAAAAACGAAGGGTAAAATACTTCCATGACCCGATTGAGGTTCGGATAGGATTTTTTGGGTATGAAACTAACCAGTGACGGCTGAAAACTGTCATAGCTGTAGAACTCATAGATACCTTCGTTTTGACTGGTTATGGCTCCCGTAACTCTAAACGAGCCAAGAGTTATGGCCCTCCGAAGAAATGATATCCACAGGGTGCAACATCTACGGTGCAAGGTGCAACATCCGTCCAAAATGACGAAACAGTGCCGTACGACCTTTAGAAATTGTTGCACGGATTTGAAACGGTGTAGTACCAAGGTGCACCACTCTCCAGCGATGGCAATTCATTGACCAGCCACGGGATCCCGTTTTACAGAAAAAATCCACGTGACGAAAAAACGAAGGGAAAAATCTTACTTGACCCGATTGAGGTTCGGATAGGATTTTTTGGGTGTGAAACTAACCAGTGACGGTTGAAAGCCGTCATAGCTGTAGAAATCACAGATACCTTCGTTTTGACTGGTTATGGCTCCCGTAACTCTAAACGAGCCAAGAGTTATGGCCCTCGGAAGAATCGATTTCCACAGGGTGCAACATCTGCGGTGCAAGGTGCAACATCCGTCCAAAATGACGAAACAGTGCATGGATTTGAAACATTGCAGTACCATGGTGCACCACTCTCCGGCGATGGTAAATCATAGACCAGCCACGGGGATGCCGTTTTACAGAAAAAATCCACGTGACGAAAAAACGAAGGGTAAAAAACTTCCTTGACCCGATTGAGGTTCGGCTAGGATTTTTTGGGTATGTAACTAACCAGTGACAGAAGAAAGCTATCATAGCTGTAGAACTCACAGATACCTTCGTTTTGACTGGTTATGGCTCCCGTAACTCTAAACGAGCCAAGAGTTATGGCCCTCCGAAGAATCGATATCCACAGGGTGCAACATCTACGGTGCAAGGTACAACATCCGTCCAAAATGACGAAACAGTGCCGTACGACCTTTAGAAATGGTTGCACGGATTTGAAACGGTGCAGTACCATGGTGCACCACTCTCCAGCGATGGTAAATCATTGACCAGCCACGGGATCCCGTTTTACAGAAAAAATCCACGTGACGAAAAAACGAAGGGAAAAATCTTACTTGGCCCGATTGAGGTTCGGATAGGATTTTCTGGGTATGAAACTAACCAGTGACGGCTGAAAGCCGTCATAGCTGTAGAAATCACAGATACCTTCGTTTTGACTGGTTATGGCTCCCGTAACTCTAAACGAGCCAAGAGTTATGGCCCTCGGAAGAATCGATTTCCATAGGGTGCAACATCTGCGGTGCAAGGTGCAACATCGGTCCAAAATGACGAAACAGTGCATGGATTTGAAACATTGCAGTACCATGGTGCACCACTCTCTAGCGATGGTAAATCATAGACTAGCCACGGGGATGCCGTTTTACAGAAAAAATCCACGTGACGAAAAAACGAAGAGTAAAAAACTTCCTTGACCCGATTGAGGTT
Organism: Allium cepa; assembly: GCA_030765085.1. Taxonomy (NCBI): domain Eukaryota; kingdom Viridiplantae; phylum Streptophyta; class Magnoliopsida; order Asparagales; family Amaryllidaceae; genus Allium; species Allium cepa. The sequence goes on along the minus strand of CM060943.1, from coordinate 24,188,012 downwards.
CGGAAAGGATTTTTTGGGTATGTAACTAACCAGTGATAGAAGAAAGCTATCATAGCTGTAGAACTCACAGATACCTTCGTTTTGACCGGTTATGGCTCCCGTAACACTAAACGAGCCAAGAGTTATGGCCCTCCGAATAATCGATATCCACAGGGTGCAACATCTATGGTGCAAGGTGCAACATCCGTCCAAAATGACGAAACCGTGCCGTACGACCTTTAGAAATGGGTGCATGGATTTGAAACGGTGCAGTACCATGATGCACCACTCTCCAGCGATGGTAAATCATAGACCAGCTGTGACGACCGTCCATGACTCCCGCACAAAACAAGGAAATAATGCGCTGAAAGGCGTGCCAGGCAGCCATGGACGATAGTCAGGGTAAGATAAACATCGCAGAATCTATCGTACAACTCACAGCGCATGGATAAAATACAATAGAGAAATATAATATTGTGAAGCTCCATAGAACAGAACATCATATAAGCATCATAGTGGGTTTTATACAAACATATGATTCATCCATACATCAAAGCCTCACTACATAACACTCAAACAAACACAGCAGCGGAACACCCAGTACATATAACATGAAATAATATGCAAAAGCCTCCTGCTCGTCCTTGTCATCATCATCGTAGACCTCCATGAACAGCACCTGTCACCTGCTACCTAGTCTGCCCATCCCAACATGGATGAACAGCCCAAGGTAATAAGAGGAGACATAAAACCTTGAGTCAGACAAAGTCTTAGTGAGCAGTAAATCAACTATCAAACATACCAAAAGAGCATAAGGGATAAAAGGAATAGGAACCAAACCATCCCACTCCACCTCTTTCTACAGTGATAGCCCCCAGACACACACTAAGGAGAAGCAAGCATAACATAGCAGGCAATTAAGGTAAAGCAATAATCACTCGAGTCAAGGTCGATGTTTTCCAAATACAAACCCCCAAGGCCTAAACCAAGATCAGATAAGCACCCAGAAAACACCGCTCTTGAGACCGAATGATGATACAACCAAACGTCCAAACATCCATGACTCCGGCTGTCACTGTTATCATTGCCTTGATTTCACCGTTAGTTGAATGACCACCTGTCAAGGGCTAATGGTAACCCCGGTTCTAGACATAGCTCTGCACGTCATCGTGACCCGTGCCTAGGACTTACCTACTCTGCCCAGAGTACTCGACTACCTACCTGTAGTCTTTTGGGTGTCCCGACTACCTACCTGTAGTCGTTTTGGGCGCCCCATGTACTCTTGCTTTTGAGCATGCTAGAACCTTCAACAACGATGAGATCCAAGCCTCCTAGTCATCCTCCTCGATGACTATTCTCATACTAGCTCAAGCTACCTCTCGAGCAAACCATTATCAACCAACTCGAACCATCCCTTGAGTTATCAACATGCTTGGAATGATCCCTGCTTGGATTATGCCAAGACTCACATCATACTTCGCTTCATCGCATCATAGCAAAGTTGTTATCCCATTTTTTGGACAAAACTGGAATATCAATGTTGTGTGCATTCCCATCACGACCGGAACAAGAAGAAGCAGCCAGCAAGCCATACCAGAGCTCATTCGGCACTCATCTCATTCGGTGTGCCTAAGTTCATTCGGCATTCACAACCCAAGGTTCCATTCGGCCAAGTTCATTCGACATTCCCATCCGGTAGTACAAGACAAAGGTCACATTCGGCACTCAGAGCATAGAAGTCCATCCGGCATTCGCCATATACAGGTTCATTCGGCATTCACATTCGGCCACCGAACCACACTCCTCTATACAATACCGAATGACCTTCCAAAAAACCTACCACCGGTCCACTCCATCACCGGTCCAACCTTCATGCTGAACCAACCTCCTTCCCCAACAACGACCGAACCAAGCTCCGCCGAACCAGAGTTTCCAGTCCAGATTGCATCAGCCCAAGCCCACCAGCAGCTATAAACATCCAAGACCCCTGCCCCCAGCCTCACTCTATAAATAGAGGGGCAGGGGTACAACAATGGCAGACAAGTTTGAGAGCTCAAGCCTGGAAGGAACTCTCAAACAACTTTAGATACTTGTAATCAAAGCTATGTACTTGTAATCTGAAGAGAAAAGGAGAATAACATATAAAGTGGACGTAGGCACGTTCTGGCCGAACCACTATAAATCTGTGTATCTTTTACAGTTTAGTCCCTGCTTTTCATATATTTGCATAAATCACCCAAATCACTAAGAACAACATAAAATCAACCAACTCATACGACTTTGGGTGTTTGCGGCCATTTTTTACGCAAACATTTTGGTGCTTTCACTGAGAAGAACCAGCTTCCGCTACATCGGATAGAAGTTGAATTTGAAAATCTAAGAATTCAGATCTAAGAATTATGACGAGACAAACAAGTAGAAGGCAAAGGCCAGAGAGAAGTGAAAACCCAGGAAGTCAAGAGGCTTCCTCAGGAGGGAACCAAGCGTCGACCTTCATCACTAGGGGGGAGATGGAGGTCATGATGAGAAGACAAGAAGAGATGATCCAGAACTTACTTCAACAGATTGGGCAAATTGGAGCACAAATCCAAGGAGCAACTGGAGTTCAGAACGGAGCAGGACCATCTGGCACAACACCAGAGCTAGGGGCACTCACGCAGAGCATGTTGATCCAACCCCGGGAGGAGAAATGGGGGCATCCGAGCCACCTGGTTGCAATAGAGGAATGAACGTTCAGCCAGGGAGGCATACGCATGAAGACTCCCGTGGACTCGGGGGGCAGGTCGAAGTCAGTGAACGAGAACTACAGCTTGGAGACAACGACAGATTAGCAGAAATGGTTAGAAGAGCTATGAGAGGCGGTTTAGTAAACAGAGACTTGGAAGATGTAAACAGGAGTCCTTTTTCTTCTGCGATTAGGATGGCTAGGAACCCACCAGAATTCAAGCTACCATCACTGGACATGTACAACGGGAAAACGGACCGCACGGTCCATCTAACGAAGTATATGAGACATATGGAAGTGCTGGGGGCATCAGAGGAGGTTATGGCCCGGTGCTTTCCACTGTATTTGATGGACATTGCAGCGTTATGGTTTAGGCAACTGGAGAGCGGCTCCATAGGAACATGGGCAGATTTAACTGAGAGATTCAAGAGGCAATTCAGGGTTCATATCGCGAGACCCAAGAATGTGATGACTTTGGCAACCTTGAAACAGAAAACTGGAGAGACTTTGAGGAGCTTTCTAACGCGATTTAATGCGGCGGCAGCATCAGTGGATCGACCAGATCCATCTATGGTCATGATGGCGGCTGTATCTGGAGTAGCTGGTAATACAGAGTTCAAGAATTCATTAACCAAGGACCCACCTATGAATCTGGGAGAGTTCTATCATGAGGCTGAAAAGTTTCTGCGTTTGGAAGATGCTAGTGCAGAAAGAGAGGAAGAAGATGACGTTTACACAATCAAGAGCGGAAACCCACCTGGAAAGGGTGCAGAGACTAGCAAAGGAAAAAGAAAGGCCGAAGATTATGATGACATGACAAAGTGGCTACGAAGAGAGCCACGATTCACCACCTATTCAGAGCTGAATGAGAATTTGGAACGGATTTATCAGGATACCAAGGGGCAGGTTCCGTATCGTAGACCAATGCGAAGGGATCCAACCTCTGACGAAAGAAAATCAGATAAGTTTTGTGTATTTCATGAATTGAATGGTCATAACACTAATGATTGTAGGCATTTGAAGGACGAGGTGGAAGGGCATATACGGAACGGTATGCTCCTTCAGTATGTGAGGAGGCGAACTCCAGCGGCGGAGCCAGAGCGACCACCCTCTACATCAGCTAGAGGTGACCCTGGATCAAGGCACCATTTGATTATCCATTGATTGCTTGATTAAAATAACGATGAACAAGTTGTAAGCTTCCACTAAAGCAATTAAATCATTTACACATGTACGAGATCGCGAACAATCTCCAGGCATGTTCTGAATGATCATTGACTGCTTCAGAGTGGGAACTTACACTTTGACATCCTTGCTTTGCTTTTACTTCGATTTGAACATTTGAATTCTTCCTGTTTGGACATTTCTGCTGTAAGGTATTATTGCTTTAACATTTGCAATTCTATGAAAAAATTATTTACTTGTATGCCCGTTGGATCGCGAACGGTCCACGAGCACCTATTGCATGGCAACGAACTGCCGAAGTCTTTGATTCGAAAAATTCCCCCAAACAATAAATCCAACACTGATAATATTAAGTCCCCCCCAGGCACACTCATTCGCCTCGAACGGCACCCGACTTCGAACAGTCACAAGTCGCCTCGAACGGCACCCGACTTCGAACAGTCACAACTCGCCTCGAACGGCACCCGATCGCGAACGATCACAACTCGCCTCGAACGGCACAACTCGCCTCGAACGACACAACTCGCCTCGAACGGCACAACTCACCTTACCTCAAATGGCTCGATCGCGAACGGTCGTCATTTGAGGTCCGCCACCCGATCACTGACTGTTACACCTTATCTCAAATGGCTTGATCGCGAACGGTCGTCATTTGAGGACCGCCACTTGACCGCGCACTGTCGCACCTTACCTCGAATGACTTGATCACGGACGATCGTCATTTGAAGTTAGGCGCTTGACCCTAAACGGTCACATTTCATCACAAATGGATCGGTCTCGAACAATCGACGCATGGACTTACAGGCTTGACCGCGCACTGTCGCACTTTACCTCGAATGACTCGATCACGAACGATCGTCATTTGAAGTTAAGCGCTTGACCTTGAACGGTCCCCACTCGACCGCGCACTGTCGCACTTTACCTCGAATGGCTCGATCCCGAACGATCGTCATTTGAAGTAAAGCGCTTGACCTTTAATGGTCACATTTCACTGCAGATGACTCGATCCCGAACGATCGACGCACGGATTTGTGCGCTTGACTGCGCACGGTCGCACTTCACCTCAAATGACTTGATCCCGAACGATCGTCATTTGAAGTTAGGCGCTTGACCATGAACGGCCGCGCTTCATCCCAAATAGCTCGATCCCGAACGGTCGTCATTTAGGGCCATATAATATATCAAGCTCTTTACAGGTTGTCAACGGGATACGAACATCCAGCTCATGGCATTACAAAACACGCCTTCCTACCGCAAGGCATATTTTGGGGGGCAAAGTGTTATCCCATTTTTTGGACAAAACTGGAATATCAATGTTGTGTGCATTCCCATCACGACCGGAACAAGAAGAAGCAGCCAGCAAGCCATACCAGAGCTCATTCGGCACTCATCTCATTCGGTGTGCCTCAGTTCATTCGGCATTCACAACCCAAGGTTCCATTCGGCCAAGTTCATTCGACATTCCCATCCGGTAGTACAAGACAAAGGTCACATTCGGCACTCAGAGCATAGAAGTCCATCCGGCATTCGCCATATACAGGTTCATTCGGCATTCACATTCGGCCACCGAACCACACTCCTCTATACAATACCGAATGACCTTCTAAAAAACCTACCACCGGTCCACTCCATCACCGGTCCAACCTTCATGCCGAACCAACCTCCTTCCCCAACAACGACCGAACCAAGCTCCGCCGAACCAGAGTTTCCAGTCCAAATTGCATCAACCCAAGCCCACCAGCAGCTATAAACATCCAAGACCCCTGCCCCCAGCCTCACTCTATAAATAGAGGGGCAGGGGTACAACAATGGCAGACAAGTTTGAGAGCTCAAGCCTGGAAGGAACTCTCAAACAACTTTAGATACTTGTAATCAAAGCTATGTACTTGTAATCTGAAGAGAAAAGGAGAATAACATACAAAGTGGACGTAGGCACGTTCTGGCCGAACCACTATAAATCTGTGTGTCTTTTACAGTTTAGTCCCTGCTTTCCATATATTTGCATAAATCACCCAAATCACTAAGAACAACATAAAATCAACCAACTCATACGACTTTGGGTGTTTGCGGCCATTTTTTACGCAAACAAAAGTCTCATCTCAACATCATGGTTTGCCTCTTCGCATCATGGTTTGCCTCTTCGCATCATGGTAAAGTTCCATCTCAGCATCATGGTTTGCCTCTTCGCATCATGGCAAAGTTCCATCTCAACATCATCCAATCCATACATATGAGCTTCAACATCCGCTACATATGTCTTAAGCAGCTTTCACCATTCAAGAGCCTTCTTCCGTAGCTTTTGAATCGTCTTTGACCATACTTGTCCAAATCTATCAACTAGATAACTCATTCACAACAATCAAACAAGGCAAACATTAATCCAAACAAATAAGTAGTCAATCAAGATCTAAATAGGCATTTATAACTACAATGGCAATTTCGTAAATAAATGAGCATAGATCTAACATACATGAATCATGGGTTTTTAGCATAGATCTAACAATTATAAATCATGGGTTTTGTCTCTACAACTAGATGAATGAACTTGCAAAGGTAAACATCTTCATAAGTAATGGATATACACTTGGATCTAAGGAAAAATGCGTAAAACCACTATCTACAACACTTAAACAAGCCACTGATCCAATATACTCCTTTGGGTCCGTGTGAGAGATAACCACCACTCACCGAATCACCCAAACACTTCAAAAACTATCAACTTCAGATCTGGACAGCGAAGATTCAAGCTTGATTCGTCGAAATCCCGCTTGAAACGATGAAATCTAGCTTCGTTGGATGAAGATCTTCAACTTTGGCTCTTGGATCTTCGATCTTGATCTTCGATCTTGGATGGATGTTAGAACTAGATTGGAATAGAGAAAGAAGATGAAGAAATGTTGTAGTTGAGCTCTCAAAATGGCAGCACTTCGTCGCTTCAAAATCCGGTGCCAAAAAGTGAGCCAAAGCCCTCTATTTATAGGCTGAAATCCCTATGAGTCGGCCGCCCCCTTGAGTCGGTCACGACTTATACCATGATTCGTCCACGACTCATCATACCCTGCGACCTAACCAACACAAAAGCCTCCGACCTACGACTTACGCCTTATGCCCCCACACGACTCAACTACTTAGCCGACCTAACGACATAAGTCACTTCGCGACTCAACAGATAAACGCTGACACGACTCAACCGATAAACACTGACACGACTCAACCGACCTTACGACCTACGACTTAACAGGTCCTACGACTCAACTAGCTGCCGACTCAACTCTTAGGTGACCTAAGGCCTTAACTCGTACCAACGACTCAACCAACTCGGGTTAACTAGTGCTATAGCCCAACAGTTCCAACGGCCCAGATGACCCTACGACCTAAATGAGCCGTTAACGACTTACGACTTAGCATCCTTAAGTGGTCTAAAACTTCTAGGTCGCTAACTCGTTAGCTACGCTAACTCCTAACCCGCTAACACGCTTACTCGTGCAAGCCTATAGGTCGGTGAAGAGCTTAACCCGGTCACATCTACTAACTCGTCCCAGCCTTGAGTCATAACTTGTTAACCCCTATGAGTCGGTCTAATCCTTAACCTGTTAACTCGGCAACTCACTAACTCGGCCAAACCTATAGGTCGCTACCTCTATGAGTCGGTCATCATTGAGTCGGTCAGATTCTCAACTCGGTCCACTAGTTAACTCGTTAACGACTCAACACTCAACACACGAGTTAACTTCCTATACGACTCAGGCTAAAGACAACATAAACAACACTAGCGACCTGTAAATTCTACGATCTATCGACACGTAAAATAGGGGTCGTTACATTCTTCCCCCTTTAGGAATTTTGTCCCCGAAATTCCAAACAAATAACAGCAATCAAAGCTATTCTGCATGCCTACCATCCATGTCAATCAACAAACCATGCATTTAATTCTAACCTAGCATGCAGAATTCTAAGATAGGGATCAAGTTACAAATTCATGAGATGTCACGACACCTTAGGGCCATACCTCGAAGAGTTCGGGATGAGCTGCCTTCATCCTCTCTTCCTCCTCCCACGTACAGTCGTTAACATCATCACTCCATTGTATCTTGAGCAACGTAATCGTCTTTCTCCTAAGCTGTTTCGTATCGGTTTCAACAATACGAAGCGGCTTCGAGGTCTTCTAACAACTGGATCAACCTCCAAATCTTCACAGCTATCAGCAAAAACCACTGTGCTCGAGTCGTGCACATACTTTCGTAGATAAGATACATGAAAGACATTGTGCACACCCGCCATCTTCTCTGGTAACTCCAATCTATAAGCGAGCTTTCCAATTCGCTCGATTATCGGGAATGGTCCAACAAATCTTGGAGTCAATTTCCCTTTCTTTCCGAATCTAATAACATTCCTCAATGGAGAAATCTTCACAAAAACCATATCACCCACGTCGAATTCCAAACTCTTACGACGATTATCAGCATAACTTTTCTGACGATCTTGGGCTACCTTCATCTTGGGCTATCTTCATTCGTTGCCGAATGATCTCTATACACACCAAGTCTGTCGAATCATCTCTGGCCCAAGTATCAGCTTTTCTCCAATTTCCAACCAAACATGTCGGAGAGTTACACGGTCTTCCATACAGTGCTTCATATGTTGCCATACCAATACTCGACTGATAACTGTTATTATACGCAAATTCCACCAAATGAAGGTGATCTTCCCATGATCCTCCGAAGTCCAAAACACATGCTCTAAGAAGATCTTCCAAAACTCGGTTGACTCTCTCGGTCTGACCATCTGTTTGAGGGTGATAAGCTGTACTCAAACACAACTCAGTTCCCAAAACTTCCTGGAAGCTCTTCCAAAATCCGCTAGTGAACAATGGGTCTCGATCGCTCACTATACTCTTCGGAATACCATGGAATCGAACTATCCACTTAACATAAAGCTCAGCCAACTTCGATGCAATCCTAGTTGACCGAACAGGAATGAACCTTGCACTCTTTGTCAAACGATCTACAATGACCCAAATCCCCTCATTCCCTGCCCTGGTTCTAGGTAGACCATCAATAAAATCCATCGATATCTGCTCCCACTTCCATGTAGGAACCTCTAATGGCTGAAGTAATCCACTAGGCTTCTTCTGCTCAGCTTTCACCAACTGGCAGTTCATACACTTGGAAATAAAATTTCCAACATCCTTCTTCATACCTTCCCAATAATAGGTTCTCTTCATATCCCGATGCATCTTATTTCCACCTGGATGAATTGTCAACTTTGAGTGATGACTTTCCCTCAGAACTTCATCTCTCAATCCATCTATATCAGGAACAACGAGTCGTCCATGCTTCCGAAGCCAACCCTCTCGATCGACTTCAAATCCTTTATCCTTTTCTGGATTCAATCCAGATTCCAAATCTCGGATAATCTTGACAACCTTATCGTCTTGCTTTTGGCTCTCGCCAATTCTTTCCATAAGAAAAGGCCTTATCGATAAGTTTGCCAACATCTCAGGTTTCAATTCACATCTAGGCCTGAAGTCAAATCCAGCTAAATACTCGAGACTCTTCCATTCCGAAAACATGGCTCCCAATCCTGCATGTCTTCGAATCAACGCATCAGCTACTGCGTTACCTTTTCCCGGAGTATAAGCTATACCAAAATCATATGAAGCTAAAAACTCTAGCCACCGTTGCTGCCGAAGATTCAAATCCTTTTAGGAGAAAAGATACTTCAAAGACTTGTGATCCGTAAACAACTCGAATCGAACTCCCAATAGATAATGTCTCCACATCTTCAGAGCAAAAACAATCGCCGCTAACTCCAAATCATGAGTCGGGTAATTCCTTTCATGCGGCTTTAGTTGTCGACTTGCATACGCAACAACTCTATCTTTCTGCATCAGCACTGCTCCAAGTCCATTACCACATGCATCGGTGTAAACTACCATCTCATCATTCCCACTTGGAATAGTCAAAACAGGAGCACTCGTCAGTCGCTCTGTCAGGATTCCAAAAGCTTGCTCACACTTAGCATCCCAACTGAACACTTGGTTCTTCTTCGTCAATCCTGTTAATGGTGCAGCTATCTTGGAAAAGTCTTTGATAAACCGACGATAATATCCTGCTAATCCAAGAAAACTTCTCACATCAGATGCATTCTTAGGTCTAACCCAATCCTGGATTGCTGCTACCTTAGCGGGATCATCCGCCATTCCATTTCCAGAGATAACATGGCCTAAGAACCTCACTTCACTCTTCCAGAAGTGACACTTTGAAAACTTAGCCTTCAGCTGATGTTTCCGTAAAATTTCCAAAACAATACGCAAGTGCGTCTTGTGCTCTTCCTCAGTTCTGGAATAAATCAGAATATCATCCACGAACACAAGCACGAACTTATTCAACTGATCTCTGAATACTCTATTCATAAGATCCACAAAATATGCTGGTGCATTGGTCAATCCAAACGGCATTACCAGCCACTCATAAAAACCGAATGGTGTCCTAAAAGCAGTCTTCGGCACACTATCCTTTGCCACTCTCAACTGGTGAAATCCCGTTGCCAAATCCATCTGAGAAAACACCTTAGCTTCGTGAAGCTGATCAAACAAGTCATCTATTCTCGGCAATGGATACTTGTTCTTCTTAGTCACCTTATTCAGCTCACGATAATCTACACACAACCTTAACGATCCATCCGCTTTGGTTGCGAACACAACTGGTGCACCCCATTCGGACACACTACGCCGAATGAATCCTTTCCGCAAAAGGTCATCAACTTGCACCTTCAACTCTTGCTGTTCCCTAGGCACCATCCGCCTAAGAGGCATCACAAAAGGTCTGGCTCCCTCAACTAGATCGATAAGAAACTCGATCTCCCTATGCGGCGGTAATCCTTTGACTTCGTCAAAGACATCCTCAAATCCATTCACAATATGCACCGATGACATTCCATCCCGTGGAACAACCAGCGAATACATGAAGCTCATGAAGACGCCTTCTTCATGCTTACATCGTATCACAACCTTTTGCCCTTCCACATTCCCGACTGTCACCTCTAGCCTCTTACAATCAATCCTTGCCGCATACTTCCTAAGCCAGTCCATACCCAAAATAATTCCGAACCCCGCAAAGTTCAGAACAAAGCAATCACAAACAAACGAACAATCATGACTCGACACAACTAGACCACGGCATATCATACACAAACATGACGAACCCCCAACTGGATTTGTCACAACCAATGGCCTATCAACAATATCCGGTTTCAAACCTAACCGGCCTACCAAATCATCACAAACAAACGAATGCGATGCTCCAGTATCAAACAACACTCTAACTGGAACACCACAAATAGAAAGAGTACCTTGAACCACCACACTCTTCCCCTTCTCTTCAGTAGTAGGAGCTTTCGAAGACGATGGAACAGCCCCCAAAGCATAAGCTTGCACAATCTGCCTGTCTTTCCTTTGTTCTGGGCAATCCTTCTTGATGTGTCCCAGCTTATCACAGTTATAGCACTTTCCCGGCACCTTGGGATTCTTACAATCCCTGGAGAGATGACCCTTCTGCTGGCAGTTATAGCAGGTCACTTCGCCCTTTGGTTTCTTCTGGCCATTCTTTCCCTTCTGTTGCTGCTGCTTCCTCTTCTTGTTTCCACTCTGCTGTGGTTTAGATCCTTCCTTAGTTACAGCAACAACAGAATATTCCCTAGGAAACAAACTCTCATGCTTGAGAGCTTTCTCCACAAGCTTCTCAAATGGATCGTCCAAATGGTCCACTAACTGCCTCCCAAGATAAGCGTCCAAACCGGTCACAAACTTCTCATTCTTCTGGTAGGGAGAATCAATATACGATCTGGCATACTTGGACAAAGCCTCAAACTCAGAAACATACTCAACGACCGATCTCCCACCTTGCTTGAGCTCTACAAACTTCTTGAACAAAACAGATTTCTGAGCTGTAGAGATAAACTTAGCTTCAAATCTAACTTGGAATTGTTCCCAAGTAATCTCTTCTTCTGGAGTATCGATGGTGATAGAATTCCACCAATCCGAAGCTCTCCCTTGAAGCTGTCTCGATGCAAGCTTCCTCTTAGTTGCATCCTCAATCCCCAAGTCACCAAAGATCCTTCGACAAGCATCAATCCATCTCTGGACTTCAATGGTTGACTTTGTCCCCAAGAAAGCTTTTCCTCCAAGAGAAGTATAGTCCTTGCAAAGCTTAGCAAATCCATCGGTCTTGGAGCTTGAACTTGAACTCCCACATCCACTGATGATCCTGAAGCTGGTATCCTCCTCATGATCGAAGTCATCATGGCCTCAAACATAGGAGCATAATCAACAGCTTCCCTAGCAGCACGGCTTTCCCTAGCAGCTTGTCTCTCGCTTCGACTCATCCTTAATATCTGTAAAAAGAATGATTAGAACACCTTAAGAAACAACTGCATAAGGAGTTCAAATCCTTCTAAGCTACTATATTATATATAGTAATCATCCATCAAAATACAATTACGTCTCTCATACGTAATTTCGTCAGCGAGCGTTGGCTAAAATCGATTAACCTCGCTCTGATACCAAATGTGACGACCGCCCATGACTCCCGCACAAAACAAGGAAATAATGTGCTGAAAGGCGTGCCAGGCAGCTATGGACGATAGTCAGGGTAAGATAAACATCGCAGAATCTATCGTACAACTCACAGCGCATGGATAAAATACAATAGAGAAATATAATATAGTGAAGCTCCATAGAACAGAACATCATATAAGCATCATAGTGGTTTTTATACAAACATATGATTCATCCATACATTAAAGCCTCACTACATAACACTCAAACAAACACAGCAGCGGAACACCCAGTACATATAACATGAAATAATATGCAAAAGCCTCCTTCTCGTCCTTGTCATCATCAGCGTAGACCTACATGAACAGCACCTGTCACCTGCTACCTAGTCTGCCCATCCCAACATGGATGAACAACCCAAGGTAATAAGAGGAGACATAAAACCTTGAGTCAGACAAAGTCTTAGTGAGCAGTAAATCAACTATCAAACATACCAAAAGAGCATAAGGGATAAAAGGAATAGGAACCAAACCATCCCACTCCACCTCTTTCTACAGTGATAGCCCCCAGACACACACTAAGGAGAAGCAAGCATAACATACCAGGCAATTAAGGTAAAGCAATAATCACTCGAGTCAAGGTCGATGTTTTCCAAATACAAACCCCCAAGGCCTAAACCAAGATCAGATAAGCACCCAGAAAACACCGCTCTTGAGACCGAATGATGATACAACCAAACATCCAAACATCCATGACTCCGGCTATCACTGTTATCATTGCCTTGATTTCACCGTTAGTTGAATGACCACCTGTCAAGGGCTAATGGTAACCCCGATTCTAGACATAGCTCCGCACGTCATCGTGACCCGTGCCTAGGACTTACCTACTCTGCCCAGAGTACTCAACTACCTACCTGTAGTCTTTTGGGTGTCCCGACTACCTACCTATAGTCGTTTTGGGCGCCCCATGTACTCTTGCTTTTGAGCATGCTAGAACCTTCAACAACGATGAGATCCAAGCCTCCTAGTCATCCTCCTCGACGACTATTCTCATACTAGCTCAAGCTACCTCTCGAGCAATCCATTATCAACCAACTCGAACCATCCCTCGAGTTATCAACATGCTTGGAATGATCCCTGCTTGGATTATGCCAAGACTCACATCATACTTCGCTTCATCGCATCATAGCAAAGTCTCATCTCAACATCATGGTTTGCCTCTTCGCATCATGGCAAAGTTCCATCTCAACATCATGGTTTGCCTCTTCGCATCATGGCAAAGTTCCATCTCAACATCATCCAATCCATACATATGAGCTTCAACATCCGCTACATATGTCTTAAACAGCTTTCACCATTCAAGAGCCTTCTTCCGTAGCTTTTGAATCGTCTTTGACCATACTTTTCCAAATCTATCAACTAGATAACTCATTCACAACAATCAAACAAGGCAAACATTAATCCAAACAAATAAGTAGTCAATCAAGATCTAAATAGGCATTTATAACTACAATGGCAATTTCGTAAATAAATGAGCATAGAACAAACATACATGAATCATGGGTTTTTAGCATAGATCTAACAATTATAAATCATGGGTTTTGTCTCTACAACTAGATGAATGAACTTGCAAAGGTAAACATCTTCATAAGTAATGGATCTACACTTGGATCTAAGGAAAAATGCGTAAAACCACTATCTACAACACTTAAACAAGCCACTGATCCAATATACTCCTTTGGGTCCGTGTGAGAGATAACCACCACTCACCGAATCACCCGAACACTTCAAAAACTATCAACTTCAGATCTGGACAGCGAAGATTCAAGCTTGATTCGTCGAAATCCCGCTTGAAACGATGAAATCTAGCTTCGTTGGATGAAGATCTTCAACTTTGGCTCTTGGATCTTCGATCTTGATCTTCGATCTTGGATGGATGTTAGAACTAGATTGAAATGGAGAAAGAAGATGAAGAAATGTTGTAGTCGAGCTCTCAAAATGGCAGCACTTCGTCGCTTCAAAATCCGGTGCCAAAAAGTGAGCCAAAGCCCTCTATTTATAGGCTGAAATCCCTATGAGTCGGCCGCCCCCTTGAGTCGGTCACGACTTATACCATGAGTCGTCCACAACTCATCATACCCTGCGACCTAACCAACACAAAAGCCTCCGACCTACGAGTTACGCCTTATGCCCCCACACGACTCAACTACTAAGCCGACCTAACGACATAAGTCACTTCACGACTCAACAGATAAATGCTGACACGACTCAACCGATAAACACTGACACGACTCAACCGACCTTACGACCTACGACTTAACAGGTCCTACGACTCAACTGGCTGTCGACTCAACTCTTAGGCGACCTAAGGCCTTAACTCGTACCAACGACTCAAACAACTCGGGTTAACTAGTGCTATAGCCCAACAGTTCCAACGGCCCAGATGACCCTACGACCTAACTGAGCCGTTAACGACTTACGACTTAGCATCCTTAAGTCGTCTAAAACTTCTAGGTCGCTAACTCGTTAGCTATGCTAACTCCTAACCCGCTAACACGCTAACTCGTGCAAGCCTATAGGTCGGTGAAGAGCTTAACCCGGTCACATCTACTAACTCGTCCCAGCCTTGAGTCGTAACTCGTTAACCCCTATGAGTCGGTCTAACCCTTAATCTGTTAACTCGACAACTCACTAACTCGGCCAAACCTATAGGTTGCTACCTCCATGAGTCGGTCATCATTGAGTCGGTCAGATTCTCAACTCGGTCCACTAGTTAACTCGTTAACCACTCAACACTCAACACACGAGTTAACTTCCTATACGACTCAGGCTAGAGACAACATAAACAACACAAACGACCTGTAAATTCTACGATCTATCGACACGTAAAATACGGGTCGTTACACTAGCCACGGGGATCCCGTTTTATAGAAAAAATTCACGTGACGAAAAAACGAAGGGTAAAAAACTTCCATGACCCGATTGAGGTTCGGATAGGATTTTTTGCGTATGAAACTAACCAGTGACAGCTGAAAGTTGTCATAGCTGTTGAACTCATAGATACCTTCGTTTTGACTAGTTATGGCTCCCGTAACTCTAAACGAGCCAAGAGTTATGGCCCTCGGAAGAATCGATTTCCACAGGGTGCAACATCTGCGGTGCAAGGTGCAACATCCGTCCAAAATGACGAAACAGTGTCGTACGACCTTTAGAAATGGGTGCATGAATTTGAAACGCTGTTGTACCATGGTGCACCACTCTCTAGCGATGGTAAATCATAGACCAGCCACGGGGTTCCCGTTTTTACAGAAAAAAATCCACGTGACGAAAAAACGAAGGGTAAAAAACTTCCTTTACCCGATTGAGGTTCGAATAGGAATTTTTGGGTATGAAACTAACCAGTGACGGCTGAAAGCTGCCATAGCTGTAGAATTCACAGATACCTTCGTTTTGACTAGGTATGGTTCCCGTAACTCTAAACGAGCCAAGAGTTATTGCCCTCCAAAGAAGCGATATCCACAGTGTGCATCATCTACGGTGCAAGGTGCAACGTCCGTCCAAAATGACGAAACAGTGCCGTACGACCTTTAGAAATGAGTGCATGGATTTGAAACATTGCAGTACCATGGTGCACCACTCTCCAGCGATGGTAAATCATAGACCAGCCACGGGGATCCCGTTTTACGGAAAAAATCCACGTGACGAAAAAACGAAGGGTAAAAAACTTCCTTGACCCGATTGAGGTTGGGATAGGAATTTTTGGGTATGAAACTAACCAGTGACGGCTGAAAGCTGCCATAGCTGTAGAACTCACAGATACCTTCGTTTTGACTAGTTATGGCTCCCGTAACTCTAAATGAGCCAAGAGTTATGGCCCTTAGAAGAATCGATATCCACAGTGTGCTACATCTACGGTGCAAGGTGCAACATCCGTCCGAAATGACGAAACAGTGCCGTACGACCTTTAGAAATGAGTGCATGGATTTGAAACATTGCAGTACCATGGTGCACCACTCTCCAGCGATGGTAAATCATAGACCTGCCACGGCGATCCCGTTTTACAGAAAAAATCTACGTGTCGAAAAACGAAGGGTAAAAAACTTCCTTGACCCGATTGAGGTTCGGATAGGATTTTTTGGGTATGAAACTAACCAGTGACGGATGAAAGCTGTCATAGCTTTAGAACTCACAGATACCTTCGTTTTGACTGGTTATGGCTCCCGTAACTCTAAACGAGCCAAGAGTTATGGCCCTCCGAATTATCGATATCCACAGGGTGCAACATCTACGGTGCAACGTGCAACATCCGTCCAAAATTACGAAACCGTGGCGTACGACCTTTAGAAATGGGTGCATGGATTTGAAACGGTGCAGTACCATGGTGCACCACTCTCCAACGATGGTAAATCATTGACCAGCCACGAGGATCCCGTTTTTACAGAAAAAATCCACGTGACGAAAAACGAAGGGTAAAAAACTTCCATGACTCGATTGAGGTTCGGATAGGATTTTTTGGGTATGAAACTGACCAGTGATGGCTGAAAGCTGTCATAGCTGTAGAACTCACAGATACCTTCGTTTTGACTGGTTATGGCTCCCGTAACTCTAAACGAGCCAAGAGTTATGGCCCTCGGTAGAATCGATTTCCACAGGGTGCAACATCTGCGGTGCAAGGTGCAACATCCGTCCAAAATGACGAAACAGTGTCATACGACCTTTAGAAATGGGTGCATGGATTTGAAACGCTGCAGTACCATGGTGCACCACTCTCCAGTGATGGTAAATCATAGACCAGCCACGGGGATCCCGTTTTACAGAAAAAATCTACGTGACGAAAAAACGAAGGGTAGAAAACTTCCTTGACCCGATTTAGGTTCGGATAGGAATTTTTGGGTATGAAACTAACCAGTGACGGCTGAAAGCTGCCATAGCTGTAGAACTCATAGATACCTTCGTTTTGACTAGTTATGGCTCCCTTAACTCTAAACGAGCCAAGAGTTATGGCCCTCCGAAGAATCGATATCCACAGTGTGCAACATCTACGTTGCAAGGTGCAACATCCGTGCAAAATGACGAAACAGTGCCGTACGACCTTTAGAAATGAGTGCATGGATTTGAAACATTGCAGTACCATGGTGTACCACTCTCCAACGATGGTAAATCATAGACCAGCCACGGGGATCCCGTTTTACAGAAAAAATCCACGTGACGAAAAAACGAAGGGTAAAAAACTTCCTTGACCCGATTGAGGTTAGGATAGGAATTTTTGGGTATGAAACTAACCAGTGATGGCTGAAAGCTGCCATTGCTGTAGAACTCACAAATACCTTCGTTTTGACTAGTTATGGCTCCCGTAACTCTAAACGAGCCAAGAGTTATGGCCCTTCGAAGAATCGATATCCACAGTGTGCAACATCTACGGTGCAAGGTGCAACAACCGTCGAAAATGACGAAACAGTGTCGTACGACCTTTAGAAATTAGTGCATGGATTTGAAACATTGCAGTACCATGGTGCACCACTCTCCAGCGATGGTAAATCATAGACCAGCCACGGCGATCCCGTTTTACAGAAAAAATCCACGTGTCGAAAAACGAAGGGTAAAAAACTTTCTTGACCCGATTGAGGTTCGGATAGGATTTTTTGGGTATGAAACTAACCAGTAACGGATGAAAGCTATCATAGCTTTAGAAATCACAGATACCTTCGTTTTGACTGGTTATGGCTCCTGTAACTCTAAATGAGCCAAGAGTTATGGCCCTTCGAATAATCGATATCCACAGGGTGCAACATCTACGGTGCAAGGTGCAACATCCGTCCAAAATGACGAAACCGTGCCGTACGACCTTTAGAAATGGGTGCATGGATTTGAAACGGTGTAGTACCATGGTGCACCACTCTCCAGCGATGGTAAATCATTGACCATCCACGAGGATCCCGTTTTTACAGAAAAATCCACGTGACGAAAAAACGAAGGGTAAAAAACTTCCATGACTCGATTGAGGTTCGGATAGGATTTTTTGGGTATGAAACTAACCAGTGACGGCTGAAAGCTGTCATAGCTGTATAACTTACAGATACCTTCGTTTTGACTGGTTATGGCTCCCGTAACTCTAAACGAGCCAAGAGTTATGGCCCTCGGAAGAATCGACTTCCACAGGGTGCAACATCCGTCCAAAACGACGAAACAGTGTCGTACGACCTTTAGAAATGGGTGCATGGATTTGAAACGATGCAATACCATGGTGCACCACTCTCCAGCGATGGTAAATCATAGACCAGCCACGGAGATACCGTTTTACAGAAAAAATCCACGTTACGAAAAAACGAAGGGTAAAAAACTTCCTTGACCCGATTGAGGTTCGGATTGGAATTTTTGGGTTTGAAACTAACCAGTGACGGAAGAAAGCTTCCATAGCTGTAGTACTACAGATACCTTCGTTTGGACTGGTTATGGCTCCCGTAACTCTAAACGAGCCAGGAGTTATGGCCCTCCGAAGAATCGATATCCACAGGGTGCAACATCTACGGTGCAAGGTGCAACATCCGTCCAAAATGACAAAACAGTGCCGTATGACCTTTAGAAATGAGTGCATGGATTTGAAACATTGCAGTACCATGGGACACCACTCTCCAGCGATGGTAAATCATAGACCAGCCACGGGGATCCCGTTTTACAGAAAAAATCCAAGTGACGAAAAAACGAAGGGTAAAAAACTTCCTTGACCCGATTGAGGTTCGGATAGGATTTTTTGGGTATGAAACAAACCAGTGACGGCTGAAGGCAGTCATAGCTGTAGAACTCACAGATACCTTCGTTTTGACTGGTTATGGCTCCCGTAACTCTAAACAAGCCAAGAGTTATGGCCCTCCGAATAATCGATATCCATAGGATGCAACATCTACGGTGCAAGGTGCAACATCCGTCCAAAATGACGAAACCGTGCCATACGACCTTTAGAAATGGGTGCATGGATTTGAAATGGTGCAGTACCATGGTGCACCACTCTCCAGCAATGGTAAATTATTGACCAGCCACGGGGATCCCCTTTTTACAGAAAAAATCCACGTGACGAAAAAACGAAGGGTAAAATACTTCCATGACCCGATTGAGGTTCGGATAGGATTTTTTTGGGTATGAAACTAACTAGTGATGGGTGAAAGCTGTCATAGCTGTAGAACTCATAGATACCTTCGTTTTGACTGGTTATGGCTCCCGTAACTCTAAACGAGCCAAGAGTTATGGCGCTCCGAAGAATCGATATCCACAGGGTGCAACATCTACGGTGCAAGGTGCAACATCCGCCCAAAATGACGAAACAGTGCCGTACGACCTTTAGAAATGAGTGCATGGATTAGAAACATTGCAGTACCATGGTGCAACACTCTCCAGCGATGGTAAATCATAGACCAGCCACGGGGATCCCGTTTTGCAGAAAAAATCCACGTGACGAAAAAACGAAGGGTAAAAAACTTCCTTGACCCGATTGAGGTTCGAATAGGATTTTTTGGGTATGAAACTAACCAGTGACGGAAGAAAGCTGGCATAGCTGTAGAACTCACAGATTCCTTCATTTTGACTTGTTATGGCTCCCGTAACTCTAAACGAGCCAAGAGTTATGGCCCTCCGAATAAACGATATCCATACGGTGCAACATCTACGGTGCAAGGTGCAACATCCGTCCAAAATGAAGAAACTGTGCCGTACGACCTTTAGAAATGGGTGCGTGGATTTGAAATGGTGCAGTACCATGGTGCACCACTCTCCAGCAATGGTAAATCATAGACCAGCCATGGGGATCCCGTTTTACAGAAAAATCCACGTGACGAAAAAACGAAGGGTAAAAAACTTCCATGACCCGATTGAGGTTCGGATAGGATTTTTTGGGTATGAAACTAACCAGTTGTTGGGGGAAATCTCACCCAGGAGTTCTCGAGACCCAGAAGTGTCATTTCAACCGGGTTCGCAACCTCCTCTTTATTTGGCGAACACAAGGCTCAATACAAGCATGAGCCCATTCGGCATTCCAAGTAGATGTTCGGTCGGCGATACAGGCACAAGTTCATCCGGTCGAGCTTCATCCGGTCGGCACCTCACCACCGGTCCAAACCACCACCGGACCAACTTACTCCACCAAACCAACAGACTACCGGTCCATACCACACCGGACCGACCTCCTTCACCGGACCATCCTTTTCCTCCGGACCAAGGCATCACCCATCACCGGACCGGCCTCTACCACCGAATCAAAGCTCCACCGGTCCACTACACTCCAAGCATGGGCGAACCAAGGCTTCGCCGAACCAGAACGCTGCCAGGCCAGATTGCTTCAGCCCAGGCCCACCAGCAGCTATATACATCCAAGACCCCTGCCCCCTACCTCACTCTATAAATAGAGGGGCAGGGGTACAACAATGGCAGACAAGTTTGAGAGCTTAAGCAAGGAAGGAACTTTCAAACTACTTTCATATACTCGTATACAAAGCTTTGTACTTGTAATCTGAAATAAAGAAGATAATAACATATAAAGTGGACGTAGGCACGTTCTGGCCGAACCACTATAAATCTGTGTGTCTTTTACATTTCAGCCCCTGCTTTTTTCATATTTACATAACTCACCCAAAACATTGAAAATCGCATATAATCAACTAAATAACACGACTTGGAGGTGTTTGCCCATTTTTTTGCGCAAACATTTTTGGTGCTTTCATTGAGAGATTGGAACTCGAAGCTTCAGCTTCCCTCATTCAACCTTCTTTCCCCAATAGCACCCTTCATTGCCTAGGAAACATGACTTCCAGGCCAAGAAAAGATGCCAACAAGGGAAAGAACGTTGCAACCAGCAGCGCTCCAAATCTAGTGGATCCAGATCAAGAGAACCATCCCACTAGAGCAGCAGTGCCACATGTAGATCAGGCAATTCCAACAGCCCCTGCCGCGGAACAACCGGCAGTAATCACTAGGGCAGACCTAGACAGAGTTATGGTGGAAGTGACTAACCGTTTCGCGTCCCAACAAGAAGCTTTGGTGAGCCAACTCATGTCACGCTTGAGGGATGTCGAAGAATCCAACCGCAACACTGAATCATGGGGTGAATCTCAATCTGGAGGATCTCGGAGACAGCAAAGGTCTTCCCTCTTCGAAGAAGCTATCAACAGGAACAACAATGATAGGGGCCGCGCCCGGACTCAGTCCGAACTCCGACTCGAGGAAGCACTTGGAACCGAACCCAGTGGGGGAGGCGCCAGGCGAGGGTCGGATGTAGCTGAGCCAGTCCTGCCACCTAGTCATAGAAACCCCGTCGAACGGAACCGACCTTGACCTCAGCCCGAATTTGACCCCATGGAAATGCTTGAAACAGAACCCCACAGGGGAAGATCAAGGCAAGGGGCAACTGTAGCTGGTCCTAGCATGCATCCGAGCAACCAGAGACAGCCGCTGGATAACGTCAGAAGTGATAGACTATACCATCCCTACAGGTCATCTGGGCGAGATCGATCCCGTAGGGAAGAACCAAGTTCATTTCTATCCGCTCCAAATTACGATGAAAGGATGGCACGATTATTCAGAGAGTGCGTTCAACGGGAGCAAAGGGACCGAGGAATAGGCGCTAGGGTCACCAGCCCCTTTACCCGCAATATCGAAACTGCCATCACCCCCCGGGAGTGGAAAATGCCAACCATGGAACCTTACAAGGGAACTTCTGACCCCATCGTGCACTTACAGAGATACACCCAGCATATGCTCATGAGCGGAGCAACAGAAGGGGTATTGTGTAAATGCTTTCCCCTATTTCTAGCAGATCTAGCTACCTCCTGGTTCTGCCATCTACCCCAAGGATCTATCAGCTCATGGGAGATGTTGAAGGAAAGGTTCATTAGCCAGTTCCGCAACCATGTGGAACAACCCAAGGATGCTTATTCTCTATCCAATGTCAAACAGAAATTCGGAGAGACACTGCAACAATATCTAACCCGGTTCAACGCCGCAGCGGCCGCAGTTCAAGATGCTGATGAAAAGCTCACCCTAATGGCCCTCTGTAGTGGTGTACACCCAGATACCAAGTTTGCCAGAAGACTAACTAAGGAAAAACCAGCTACTTTGCCTGATTTCTTCCATGAAGCTGGAAAGTATATGAGACTTGAAGACGCCGCTACGGAGAGGCAGTCAGGGCAACAAGGTAAGACAGTTCAGGACAAGGTTCCCGCTGCAGCTAAGGACGCTCGAAGAAATGAATCTAGAGACAATGCTGGGGGTAGGAAGGTTGAAAAGCGCTAATACCGACCAGGACCAAGATTTGACTCCTACACTCCTTTGAATGAAACAATCGAAAACATCTTCCTAGCCACTCAGGGCGAACTCGGATACAAGCGCCCCCCGCACAAGAAAGAATCAGATAACGCACTCAAGTCTGGAAAGTTCTGTCGCTTCCACGAATCCCACGGACATGACACCAATGAATGCCACCATCTTCGGGACTTGATCGAAGAACACAGTAGAAGAAGAAGACTGGAACGCTATGTGAATGGTCAAAACAGGACTCCAACTCCTGCCAATGAGAACTCAAAGCGACCCCTCGCAGAAGCAGGCGGAGGGAATCGCAACACCAGTGGCTCTAATCAAGAGAAGATAGTGGTCCATACCATCTCGGGAGGACCACACATCGCCGACAGAAGCTGGGCAGAGATGGAAAGATACGGCAAGTCACTTAGAAATGCTGAAGGCTATGTTAACTCCATTATGGAAGAACGCCACCCGAAACGGAAAGAGAGTGACGACATCATATTCAGTAGGCGTGATTTAGAAGGAAGACAGTATCCACATGTGGATCCCATGGTCATCTCTGTCTGGTTCGGTCCAGCTAAAGTTTTTCGAATTCTAATAGACACCGGAAGTTCAGTAAATATCCTATTCAAGCATGCTTTCTACAAAATGAAGCTGTCAATGAAGGATGTATCTCCCTGCAACAAACCACTACATGGTTTCACTGGAGATGCAAAGTTACCCCTCGGGCAGCTTGACCTCTTCGTCGAAATAGGAAGTCATTCCCACTCCGTTGTGCGAAAACAAACGTTCGTACTAATAGAAAACCACTCGGCCTACAACGCCTTCTTGGGAAGACCAGCCTTGTCTGACTTCCAAATTGTCCTAGCACCGTGGTGCTTGAAGATGAAATTCCCAACAGATAACGGAATAGGAGGAGTTGAAGGGGATCAAGACGCTGCCCGAGACTGTTATGTAACTGAACTTCGCAATAACCGCAGAAAGGATAAAGGGAAAGATGCAGAGACTACTCTCTGCATGAAAGTCTTGGAAGCATAGCAACTAAAGAAAGCCCCTCCTCTTCAGTATACAAGCGATCCCTTCAATGAACTAGACCCCAGGGATAAAGAGGAGGAGGCTACCGCTGAGCCTGCAGAGGCTATGGAATTCGTATCTGTAGACAAACATGATTCAAGTAGACTGTTAAAAATAGGATCTCAGCTAAAAACAGAATTGAAGGATCAACTCATTGACTTCCTCCGCCACAACTTAGACGTATTTGCATGGACGCACGCCGATATGACAGGAATCTCCCCAGACATAGCATGCCACGTGCTGAACATTGATCCCACCAAGGTACCAGTTAAGCAGAAAAAGAGAAATATGGGGGCAGAATGATCAGCAGCCCTCGATGAGGAAGTAAAGAACCTACTTGCTAACGGCTTCATACGGGAAGCCATCTACCCAGAATGGATCGCTAACCCGGTACTAGTAAAAAAAGGCCAATGGAAAGTGGCGAACATGTATTGACTTCTCCAACCTGAATGACGCTTGCCCAAAAGATTGCTTCCCACTTCCCCGAATCGACCAACTTGTAGACAGCACAGCCGGGCACGAACTCCTATCTTTTATGGATGCATACTCCGGATATAACCAGATTCCCATGCACGCTCCCGATCAAGACCACACTAGCTTCATCACTGACCGCGGATTATATTGTTACAAAGTCATGCCTTTTGGACTCAAAAATGCCGGAGCTACCTATCAGCGCCTCGTCAACACGATGTTCGCGGAACTAATAGGACGAACTATGGAAGTGTATGTGGATTACATGTTGGTAAAGTCCAGGAAAGGCGACGACCATGTAAGCCACCTGGGCGAGATGTTTCGGGTACTTCGCCAATATGGAATGAAGCTGAATCCTCTAAAGTCCTCATTCGGAGTATCATCGGGAAAATTCTTAGGGTTCATCGTCCATGCCAGAGGAATTGAAGCAAACCCCGAACAAATCCGGGCTCTAAAAGAGATAAGGATACCTTCCACTCGAAAAGAAATGCAGAGCCTGAACGGAAAGGTGGCCGCCCTAAGCAGATTCATTTCCAAGGCAACTGACAAGTGTGTCCCTTTCTTCGAAGCTCTCAAGAAAGACAAAGGAAAGTTCGAGTGGACCGATGAATGCTTAGAAGCCTTCCTTAACCTGATCGAACATCTTCAGAGACCACCCGTACTCTCAACTCCAAACGAAGGCGAGGAGCTATACCTATACCTCGCTGTATCATCTCATGCTCTAAGCGCCGCCTTGGTAAGAGAAGAAGACTGCACACAACGCCCGGTATACTTTGTAAGTAAGAGATTTACAGGGGCAAAAGCCAGATATCCTAAACTTGAGAAATTAGCATATTGTTTATTGATCGTGTCACGAAAACTGCGACACTACTTCCAGTCTCACTCCATCAGAGTTCTAACCGATCAACCGCTAAGATAGGTGCTCCATCGTCCCGACACTTCTGGGTGACTCCTCAAATGGTGTATTGAACTAAATTAGTATGATATCACCTACCATCCACGCACCGCTATCAAGGGGCAAGCCATGGCCTATTTCATTGCCGAATTCACTACCAACGAAGGCAAGGATCAATTTGAAATAGCAAAAAACATCAAGTGGAACCTCTTTGTAGATGTAGCATCGAACGAACAAGGCTCGGGGGCAGGTGTTGTGATAATCACCCCCAGGGGAAGAAAGCTGTACTATGCATTAAGGTTGGAATTTGCGGCCACTAACAACGATGCGGAGTATGAGGCGGTAATAGTAGGATTGGAACTTGCCCTAGAAATCGGAGTCAGTTCTTTATGTCTTCATAGTGATTCTCAGCTTATCGTAAACCAAGTACTAGGAGAGTTCCAGACTCGAGGAGAACGACTCACAGCATATCTAAAGAAAACCAAACTGCTGCTCGACCAATTGGACCACTATCTAATCAAACACATTCCTCGAGAAGAGAACCAAGAGGCCGATGAACTTGCAAAGCAAGCTAGTATGAAGAATAGCACCATTTCCGGAGCACTAGCCATCTCAAGGCAGCTAGCCCCAAGTTTCGAACAAGTGAATCTGATAACTGCAATCGAAGAAGGAACCTGGATGACTCCTATCCGGAAATATTTGCAAGATGGCACACTACCCGACAGGCATGACGAAGCCAAGAAAATCTTGAGGAAAGCACCCCACTGCACAATACAAGAAGGCATCCTCTATCGGCGTGGCTTCTCTAGCCCCTTATTAAGATGCGTCGCTGGAAGGGGAGCCAAGGAAATCTTATCAAACATCCATCAGGGAGGTTGCGGAGATCACACTGGAGGACAGACTCTGGCAAAAAAGATACTCCGATATGGATATTACTGGCCCACACTAAACAAAGACGCCTTAGACTTCGTCAAGAAATGCGACAGATGTCAGAAATTTGCCAAGATTCCTCGACTGCCCACAATTGAGATTACTCAAATGACCAGCCCTTGGCCCTTTGCTGTATGGGGAATTGACTTAATTGGCGAACTGCCAACGGGCCGAGGCGGAGCCAAATATGCTATAGTGGCAGTCGATTATTTCACCAAATGGGTGGAAGCGGAAGCCCTAAATAAAATATCTTCAGCCAAAGTTATCAACTTCTTGATCAAAAATATTCTGTGCAGGTACGGAGTCCCACTCAAGATCATATCAGACAACGGACTCCAATTTGACAGCGAAGAATTCGCCGACTGGTGCCAAGAGCATGGAATTCACAAAAGCTTCTCATCAGTAGCTTATCCTCAGGCAAACGGACAAGTCGAAGCTGTCAATAAAATTATCAAAACCCTAATCAAGAAGAAACTTGAGAAGTCAAAGGGCGCATGGGTGGACGAATTTCCTACGGCACTCTGGGCCTACCGCACATCTTTCAAAACATCAACAGGGCATACTCCCTTCTCTTTGGCATATGGATCGGAGGCAATGCTCCCAGTTGAGACTATTTGCCTTCCCACCGTAGGATCCAGTACAACCCAGAAGAAAACGAAGAACTCCTCCTCATGTCTTTGGATCTGATTGAGGAAAGGAGAAACGATGCAGCACTCAAAGTAGCAGCTCACAGACAAAAAGTGGCAGCACTATACAATTCCGAAGTCAAGCATCGCAGCCTACAAGAAGTAGATCTTGTCCTCAGGCGAATCTTTCCGCGCCCCGGGGCACTGGACCCCATCTGGGACGGACCATATGTAATTCATAAAGATCTCCACAACGAAGCTTATATTTTGTCAACAGCGGACGGAGAGGTGTTCCAGAGGGCATGGAACATCCGACACCTCCGTCGATACTTTTCTTAACTTGTACTGCCCATATGAAGTGAATTAACAAAGAGAATCAGTGGACGTAGGCACTTTCGTGCCGAACCACTTTAAAAAATCTTGTCTCTTTTTAACTTGTTCCTTTATATCTTGGCTGCTTGTTAAGCTTTATCCGTTTCTGTTGAACAAAATCCTTTGTCATCTCCACTCAAGACGCACCGCGGCCTCATCTGGACAAGGCCTAACAGGTACGCTACGATTCTATGCACTCGCCAATGAGACACTTTTGCTCCAGCATCCCTCTGCTGCGGGTTAACTCATTGCTCGCGCCTGCCCTCAAAGCCAATGGTAATGAGCCGATTATAAGTCATCATAAAGGCCGACTATAGCCGATGGAAGCTCATTACGGCATTCGGCTCGCCGGCAACTGTGAACCTACTTTAAGCCCCAACATAAGGTGTGGCCAGCCAGGGGTAGTTCACGGCCAACGGCACCCACGCTACCCGGCCACGGTAAATCGAATAATACCCACGATTATGGACCATAATGGTTCGGGTAGTTACCGTGCACGATCTCGGCTCCGATGTGTCTTAAGTGCGGCTGTGGTAAAAAGAAAACTCCCCGCGGAGGCGTAAGATGGGTGACAAATGTCTCCAAGACCCACAGCTAGGGCAAGTGACTACAAAGCCCGTTTGCCACGAACTTAAGCACATCGACGGCCTTCCGTGACTGGAAGTTTTACTTTATCTATATTTCCATTTCATTTAAATACTTTTCTTCTATCCTGTATAACGAACTCTAAAGTACAGGAAACCAAATAGGAAGCATTCACTAATGAGAATCTAGGCCTGCATACTGGGTGGCAAGGTACTCAGCTATATCCATGATCAGTTACACAAGACGCTCAAAGCTACCGCCTGCAAATAAAACATGAAGGGCGGTACTCTCTTCTCTTGTACATAAATACGTAACTATAGCTTATTCATACGTCACACTAACATTGCAAAACATGAAATTATATTTCAAGCAAAAGCTTAACATCAAACACAACTAAAATCACAGGCATATACATAGTTATACTTCTCACACAGCACATCAAAATGACAACAACATTCAAACATAACAAAATCAGCTTATATTATAAAATCACACAAAGTTATTCTTTGCAAATAATATTATTACAGTCACATCAATGTCTTGGACTAACGTAAAGAGCGATAAAAAGAAATAAAAAGGCGGCCGAATCCGGACAAGTAACCAGCTGCGTCCACGCTCCATCACCAACTTCCCAAGCCTACTTGGCCGCAGGGCCGGAGCTCCCAGCATGTTGATCGGAAGTTCCACCTGTCCAATTCAGAAGAGGAACTCATTAAACGAATAATAAACGATCAAGTTATGGAAACCCAGAAAGAAAAGAAAAAGAAAAGAATAACTCACCAACGTCCGCCGCTTGATCCTCATCCTCCAAATGCACACCCGCTTCCTCCGCAGCAAGCAGCCGCATCCCCTCCTTGACCGTCGCTTGCTCCTCCTTCGAGAACTGAGCAGTGACCACATCTAGACTAAAATCCTCTCCACCTTCCTTACCCACATTGACCATGACCTCCTCTAAAGCCCGAAGATATACCTCGGCCATGACCCGGGGATAGTCATCCATCCAAGACAAGCTGCCCTCCTTCCAAGTGCGGAAGTACATGTCCTGCAGCATCTCGTCCATCATCCCCTCATTCTCCTCAATCTCCCTCACCCGGGCCTCGGAAACCTGCAACTTGGCGACAGTGACATCCCTCTCTGATCGGTATCTCAAGCAGTCAGCCTGGAGAGACCTCCTCATCTCCTCCATCTCTTCCTTTAGCTTGACTTGAGCCATCTCTACGGCCTCAAGCCTCCTAGACAATTCCTCCACCTGCTCGAGATCCGCATTCCGAACCTCATCCACTGTCGCAATGGCCATGTTAATCCGCTCCTTACAGACGGCCTCCATCTTCCGTAATTCTGCCCTACTAGCCTTTTCCATAGTCTCTTTCAGCCGCCTGGAGGCTTCCTCTTGCTGAGAAATCTGAATGGCTTGATCGGCAAGCTGTTTGGCCTGATCGGCAACCTTTAGCCGCAACCGAATGTTAGCACTCCCAATCTCCTCCTCGGCCTTGATCAATCGAGCATGAAGCTCCATTAACCTCTTGGTCTCTTCAGCCACCCGATCAATATTAGCCTTGGCTTCGTTCCCCATGGTAACTACCCGAGTAGTAAGCAGATCAAGATCTAGGGACTTGGCTTCATCAAGCACTCGTACCATGGGGTTGCGGGGAAGAAGGTGCTCACCCGTGGCCTCATCAAATGAAATATCCTGAGAGCTTGGATCTAAATCAGGATGACCGACAAAGGGGTCACGAGGCACGTTGGGACGTCTAATACGGATAACAGTGGGATTCATGGAAGGAGGTGGAGGGGGGACTGACTCCGTGGTCTCTTCCGTGGTATCTCGGGGAGGCTGAGTAGGAGGTTGAGGACCGGGTGGAGAATCAAACAAGGAACGCTTCCTCTTCCTCTGCCGGCTACCCTCCTCGATAACTTCAAGGAGAGGGCGGTAGCTGACCACGTCCCAAGGACGACTAGTGGGAGGCTTCGCAGAAGCTCTCATCAACTTGAATTGTTAGAGGCGGTGTCGAACATCTGACGTTTTAAACACCTGGCCTGCCCCTGGAATAGAGAACAAGTGTTACGAACATACGACGATCAAAGAAACATGTTAAGCTAAAAAGAAAGAAAAAGTGAGAAGGCACATCTATTATACAAACCCTGCGGAGGAGTGGGATACTGCAATAAGTCCTGAATCTCATTCCAGGACGGAAGTGAACCATAAAATATTTCTAAGTCCCTATCGTAAATGGAATCGGCAGAGGACAAAAGTTCACCTTGCACCGCCGGAGTCACCCTAGCTGAAGAGCCCTTAGGGGATGGATCAGCACCAGCCACGGCCTTGCCAGTTTTCTTCGCCTTCTCCGCTTCCGACTCTCCCTCCGATTCCCCGAAAGCCTGACGGAGAGCCTCATCCGTCCACTCCTGAAGCTCCCCTACTTGCCCAGAAGTTAAGGCACCAGCACCACTACCGCCCTGACCGTCGTCACCACCATTGCCCTCTCCATCTCCATCGCCATCTCTTCCACCCTCAAACTCTTCATCTCCATCGCCATCTCCTCCACCCTCAAACTCTCCTCCTACATCGCCTTCTTCTCCCTTTTCCACACCTTCCTCCTCCGGGATAATTGGGCAAGTACTGGGAGAAGGGCCATCAGACTCCTTAAGCTTCTTGCCTCCTACGACTGGATGTTGCGCGAAGGGTTTCCTCTTGCCACCCTTCGCTGTGGCCCGTCCTTTAGGCTGGGCAGCCTTCTCTTCTGCCGTGTCCCTCTGCTTGACTACGGACTGATGTGGGAGAATCAAATTGTACATCAAGAGCCTGGCATTCCTAATCAAATAAGCAGCCGATCTGTCTCTCTCTGAAACAGCTTCAATTTCAGCCGCCATTTGAACTAGGCGATCATCTTCCACAACCACAAAACCACCTGTCGCTAGCAAGAAATGAAAACGCATAAGAAAGAGAATCACAGCCAAGACAAGAATTATGAGTAGAGTTTTGACTTACATCCGGAGGTAAATCGGCGAACAGAGACGGAGTCATCTCTGACAAAGAACCATTCCTTCTTGAACATACTATACTTCGAGTATAAATCCAAAACCGGCTTGAAGGAAACGGCTGACTCCAAGCTGATATATGGGGACCCCTTCCTGTATCCCCTCAGATTGTACAGATATCGTACTCCCGGTTGGAAGGGGCGCGCCCATACCTCTTCTGGAAGATAGCATACAAGCATACCAAAATGGCATAAGAGTTGGGCTGGAGTTGCAATGGAGCCACCTTCAGATAAGTGACGAAGCTTAATATCAAGGCGTTGATTGGAGGAATAGCCCCGCACATACAATGGTATCGGCTGTAAGCGAAGTATCCCTCAGGGGGATCATATGGCATGACCCCCTCTCCCGACAACAGCATAAGAGCCCTGTCTATCCCAAATGAACGAGATATGACATCAAGTTGCTCCTCCTTTAGGGAGCTAGGAAAGCAATCGGGAGGGGAGACCAGAAGTTCCTGTGGACCATATCCGTCCACTAACGACCTCGGGACAGGTCGATGTTGCGCCGGTTCTGGTTGGGCTGGGGGCACGGAGGAAGAAGACTCTCCTATACCTTTAGACTTCTTTCTATCCGATCGAGTTTCTGCTTTGCGAGACATTTATCTACAGCACAAGAAAAACACGGTGTTAGAACAAGAAGTACAGGAAAGTAAACAAGCAAGTGTATAGAGCGAGCAGGCGTATATCGGTCTGGTATTCCGCTCGAAATTCAAGTATGAAATCCCATTCGGCATATACTCCATTCGGTAGTCCCATTTTGTGTTGAGTGTTCGTCCGGTACACTTGCTCGTTCGGTAGTACAGTGCAAAGTTCATCCGACACTCAAATCTCAAGTTCATTTGGTACAAAAGATCATTCGGCATTAAAAGCCTTACGTGTGTATTCGGTATCGGATCCATTCGGTAATCAAGGACATTCGGCAAAAGAGCATATACCTGGTTCGGCAAGGGTTTGATTCGGCAAAGGTTCGATTCGGTATGGGCTTGGATCGGCTCTCGTTGGTTCGGTAAGGAATAACTAAGGGGGGTGTAGCCTCTATATATAGACGAGAGAAGGAGTGCCGAACCAACTGGTTCGGCATACCGGACCAACATACTGAACCAACTAGTTGGCTATTGACCGAATGACTCGAAGCGCCGGACCAACAGGTTCGGCATACCGGACCAAACAAGAACCGAATGTTGCTATGCAAACTAGCGAACCAGAATCAGGGGGCATGCAAAGAGCCTCACTCAGATAAGTACCGGACTCTAGGATCTACTGATAAAATAGAAGTTATGATAACGATGAACAAGTAGTAAATCTTTCACTTAACATGGGTTAATCATTTACACATATACGCGACCACGAACGGTCCACAGGCATGCTCAGAATGGCTATTAACCCTATCGTTGTGAGAATTTACACTTTGACATCCTTTTAAAACCCATCGGTTGGATGGATATTTAGTCCTGCTAATTCTGAAATGGCTAAGCTACTTACACATGTATGGGGTCGCGAACAACCCTTAGGCATGCTCTGAGCTGGCGATAAACCACCTTGACAAACGATCCAGGGACCCACTCTAACGTGAATCTGGCGTCGATAAAGCTAAGCCCCCTCGGGGCACACTCTCTCGCCCCGAACGACACGATTCACTTCATCTCAAATACTGCGATCCCTAACGGTCGTCATTTGAAATCACATTATAACTGTAAATTCCTTTTTCAGGACATCAACAAGATATGAACGTCCAGCTCAATGCATTAACAAATCACGCCTTCCTTCCGCAAGGCATGAGAACACCAATAGGATGTGAACATCCAGTCCATGGCATTAGAAAACAAGCCTTCCTACCACAGGAAACAAAGCGCGACACATGCATGCACGTGCCCCAATTTGGGGGGCAAATGTTGGGCGAATTCTCACCCAGGAGATCTCGAGACCCAGAAGTGTCATTTCAACCGGGTTCTCAACCTCCTCTTCATTTGGCGAACACAAGGCTCAATACAAGCATGAGTCCATTCGGCATTCCAAGTAGATGTTCGGTCGGCGATACAGGCACAAGTTCATCCTGTCCAGCATCATCCGGTCAGCACCTCACCACCGGTCCAAACCACCACCGGACCAACTTACTCCACCAAACCAACAGACTACCGGTCCATACCACACCGGACCGACCTCCTTCACCGGACCATCCTTTTCAACCGGACCAAGGCCGCAACCGGACCAAGACATCACCCATCACCGGACCGGCCTCTACCACTGAATCAAAGCTCCACCGGTCCACTACACTCCAAGCACGGGCGAACCAAGGCTTCGCCGAACCAGAATGCTGCCACGCCAGATTGCTTCAGCCCAGGCCCACCAGCAGCTATATACATCCAAGACCCCTGCCCCCTACCTCACTCTATAAATAGAGGGGCAGGGGTACAAATATGGCAGACAAGTTTGAGAGCTCAAGCAAGGAAGGAACTTTCAAACTACTTTCATATACTCGTATACAAAGCTTTGTACTTGTAATCTGAAAGAAAGAAGATAATAACATATAAAGTGGACGTAGGCACGTTCTGGCCGAAACACAATAAATCTGTGTGTCTTTTACATTTCAGCCCCTGCTTTTTTCATATTTACATAACTCACCCAAACCATTGAAAATCGCATATAACCAACTAAATAACACGACTTGGAGGTGTTTGCCAATTTTTTTGCGCAAACACCAGTGACGGCTGAAAGCGGTCATAGCTGTAGAACTCACAGATACCTTCGTTTTGACTGGTTATGGCTCCCGTAACTCTAAACGAGCCAAGAGTTATAGCCCTCGGAAGAATTGATTTCCACAGGGTGCAGCATCTGCGGTGCAAGGTGCAACATCCGTCCAAAATGACGAAACAGTGTCGTACGACCTTTAGAAATGGGTGCATGGATTTGAAACGATGCAGTACCATGGTGCACCACTCTCCAACGATGGTAAATCATAGACCAGCCACAGTAATCCCGTTTTACAAAAAAAATCCACGTGACGAAAAAACGAAGGGTAAAAATCTTCCTTTACCAGATTGAGGTTCGGATAGGAATTTTTGGGTATGAAACTAACCAGTGACGGCTGAAAGCTACCATAGCTGTATAACACACAGATACCATCGTTTTTACTTGTTATGGCTCCCGTAACTCTAAACGAGCCAAGAGTTATGGCCCTCCGAACAATCGATATCCACAGGGTGCAACATCTACGGTGCAAGGTGCAACGTCCGTCCAAAATGACGAAACAGTGCCGTACGACCTTTAGAAATGGTTGCACGGATTTGAAACGGTGCAGTACCATGGTGCACCACTCTGCAGCGAAGGTAAATCATAGACCAGCCATGGGATCCCGTTTTACAGAAAAAATCCACGTGACGAAAAAACGAAGGGTAAAAAACTTGCTTGACCCGATTGAGGTTCGGATAGGATTTTTTGGGTATGAAACTAACCAGTGACAGCTGAAAGCGGTCATAGTTGTAGAACTCACAGATACCTTCGTTTTGACTGGTTAGGGATCCCGTAACTCTAAAGGAGCCAAGAGTTATGGCCCTCCGAAGAATCAATATCCACAGGGTGCAACATCTACGGTGCAAGGTGCAACATTCGTCCAAAATGATGAAACAGTGCCGTAAGACCTTTAAAAATGAGTGCATGGATTTGAAACGGTGCAGTATCATGGTGCACCACTCTCCAGCGATGGTAAATCGTAGACCAGCCACGGGGATCCCGTTTTACAGAAAAAATCCACGTGACGAAAAAACGAAGGGTAAAAAACGTCCTTGACGCGATTGAGGTTCGGATAGGATTTTTTGGGTATGAAACTAACCAGTGACAGCTGAAAGCGGTCATAGTTGTAGAACTCACAGATACCTTCGTTTTGACTGGTTAGGGATCCCGTAACTCTAAAGGAGCCAAGAGTTATGGCCCTCCGAAGAATCAATATCCACAGGGTGCAACATCTACGGTGCAAGGCGCCACATTCGTCCAAAATGATGAAACAGTGCCGTAAGACCTTTAAAAATGAGTGCATGGATTTGAAACATTGTAGTACCATGGTGCACCACTCTCCAGCGATGGTAAATCGTAGACCAGCCACGGGGATCCCGTTTTACAGAAAAAATCCACGTGACGAAAAAAGGAAGGGTAAAAAACTTCCTTGACCCGATTGAGGTTCGGATAGGATTTTTTTGGTATGAAACTAACCAGTGACGGCTGAAAGCTGTCATAGCTTTAGAACTCACAGATACCTTCGTTTTGACTGGTTATGGCTCCCGTAACTCTAAACGAGCCAAGAGTTATGGCCCTCTGAAGAATCGATATCCACAGGGTGCAACATTTACGGTGCAAGGTGCAACATCCGTCCAAAATGACGAAACCGTGCCGTACGACCTTTAGAAATGAGTGCATGGATTTGAAACATTGCAGTACCATGGTGCACCACTCTCCAGCGATGGTAAATCATAGACCAGCCACGGGGATCCCGTTTTACAGAAAAAATCCACGTGACGAAAAAACGAAGGGTAAAAAACTTCCTTGACCCGATTTTGGTTCGGATAGGATTTTTTGGGTATGAAACTAACCAGTGACGGCTGAAAGCTTTCATAGCTGTAGAACTCACAGATACCTTCGTTTTGACTGGTTATGGCTCCCGTAACTCTAGAGGAGCCAAGAGTTATGGCCCTTCGAAGAATCGATATCCACAGGGTGCAACATTTACGGTGCAAGGTGCAACATCCGTCCAAAATGACGAAACAGTGTCGTACTACCTTTAGAAATGGGTGCATGGATTTGAAACGGTGCAGTACCATGGTGCACCACTCTCCAGCGATGTTAACTCATAGACCAGCCACGGGGATCCCGTTTTACAGAAAAAATCCACGTGACGAAAAAACGAAGGGTAAAAGACTTCCTTGACCCGATTGAGGTTCGGATAGGAATTTTTGGGTATGAAACTAACCAGTGACGGCTGAAAGCTGCCATAGCTGTAGAACTCACAGATACCTTCGTTTTGACTGGTTATGGCTCCCGTAACTCTAATTGAGCCAAGAGTTATGGCCCTCCGAAGAATCGATATCCACAGGGTGCAACATCTACGGTGCAAGGTGCAACATCCGTCCAAAATGACGAAACCGTGCCGTACGACCTTTAGAAATGGGTGCATGGATTTGAAACGGTGCAGTACCATGGTGAACCACTCTCCAGCGACGGTAACTCATAGACCAGCCACGGGGATCCCGTTTTACAGAAAAAATCCACGTGACGAAAAAACGAAGGGTAAAAAACTTCCTTGACCCGATTGAGGTTCGGATAGGATTTTTTGGGTACGAAACTAACCAGTGGCGGCTGAAAGCTGTCATAGCTGTAGAAATCACAGATACCTTCGTTTTGACTGGTTATGGCTCCCGTAACTCTAAACGAGCCAAGAGTTATGGCCCTCCGAATAATCGATATCCACAGGGTGCAACATCTACGGTGCAAGGTGCAACATCCGTCCAAAATGACGAAACAGTGTCGTACGACCTTTAGAAATGAGTGCATGGATTTGAAACATTGCAGTACCATGGTGCACCACTCTCTAGCAATGGTAAATCATAGACCAGCCACGGGGATCCCGTTTTATAGAAAAAATCCACGTGACGAAAAAACGAAGGGTAAAAAACTTCCTTGACCCGATTGAGGTTCGGATAGGAATTTTTGGTTATGAAACTAACCAGTGACGGCTGAAAGCTGCCAAAGCTGTAGAACTCACAAATACCTTCGTTTTGACTGGTTATGGCTCCCGTAAATCTAAACGAGCCAAGAGTTATGGCCCTCCGAAGAATCGATATCCACAGGGTGTAACATCTACGGTGCAAGGTGCAACATCCGTCCAAAATGACGAAATAGTGCCGTACGACCTTTAGAAATGGGTGCATGGATTTGAAACGGTGCAGTACCATGGTGCACCACTCTCCAGCGATTGTAACTCATAGACCAGCCACGGGGATCACGTTATACAGAAAAAATCCACGTGACGAAAAAACGAAGGGTAAAAAACTTCCATGACCCGATTGAGGTTCGGATAGGATTTTTTGGGTATGAAACTAACCAGTGACGGGTGAAAGCTGTCATAGCTGTAGAACACTCAGATACCATTGTTTTGACTGGTTATGGCTCCCGTAACTCTAAACGAGCTAAGAGTTATGGCCCTCCGAAGAATCGATTTCCACAGGGTGCAACATCTGCGGTGCAAGGTGCAACATCAGTCCAAAATGACGAAACAGTGCCGTACGACCTTTAGAAATGTGTGCATGGATTTGAAACATTGCAGTACCATGGTGCACCACTCTCCAGCGATGGTAAATCATAGACCAGCCACGGGGATCCCGTTTTACACAAAAAATCCACGTGACGAAAAAACGAAGGGTAAAAAACTTACTTGACTCGATTGAGGTTCGGATAGGATTTTTTGGGTATGAAACTAACCAGTGACGGTTGAAACCGGCCATAGCTATAGAACTCACAGATACCTTCGTTTTGACTTGTTATGGCTTCCGTAACTCTAAAGGAGCCAAGAGTAATGGCCCTCCGATTAATCGATATCCACAGGGTGCAACATCTACGGTGCAAGGGGCAACATCCGTCCAAAATGAAGAAACAGTGCCGTACGACCTTTAGAAATGAGTGCATGGATTTGAAACATTGCAGTATCATGGTGCAGCACTCTCCAGCGATGGTAAGTCATAGACCAGCCATGGGGATCCCGTTTTACAGAAAAAATCAACGTGACGGAAAAACGAAGGGTAAAAAACTTCCTTGACCCGATTGAG
This sequence comes from Allium cepa, assembly GCA_030765085.1. Lineage (NCBI taxonomy): Eukaryota > Viridiplantae > Streptophyta > Magnoliopsida > Asparagales > Amaryllidaceae > Allium > Allium cepa. The sequence goes on along the minus strand of CM060943.1, from coordinate 24,150,480 downwards.
GTTCGGATAGGATTTTTTGGGTATGAAACTAACCAGTGACGACTGAAAGCCATCATAGCTGTAGAAATCACAGATTCCTTCGTTTTGAATTGTTATGGCTCCCGTAGCTCTAAACGAGCCAAGAGTTATGGCCCTACGAATAATCGATATCCATATGGTGCAACATCTACGGTGCAAGGTGCAACATCCGTCCAAAATGACGAAACCGTGTCGTACGACCTTTAGAAATGGGTGCATGGATTAGAAACGGTGCTGTACCATGGTGAACCACTCTCCAGCGATGGTAACTCATAGACCAGCCACGGGGATCCCGTTTTACAGAAAAAATCCACGTGACGAAAAAACGAAGGGTAAAAAACTCCCATGACCCGATTGAGGTTCGGATACGATTTTTTGGGTATGAAACTAACCAGTGACGGCTTAAAGCCGTCATAGCTGTAGAACTCACAGATACCTTTTTTTTTACTGCTTATGGCTCCCGTAGCTCTAAACGAGCCAAGAGTTATGACCCTCCGAATAATCGATATCCATAGGGTGCAACATCTACGGTGCAAGGTGCAACATCCGTCCAAAATGACGAAACCGTGCCGTACGACCTTTAGAAATGAGTGCATGGATTTGAAACATTGCAGTACCATGGTGCACCACTCTCCAGCGATGGTAAATCATAGACCAGCTGTGACGACCGCCCATGACTCCCGCACGGAAACAAGAGAATAGTGCGCTGAAAGGTGTGCAAAGCAGCCATGGACGATAGTCATGGTAAAATAAAATCGCAGAATCTCTATCGTAGCTCACAGCGCATGGACAAAATACAATAGAGAAATATATAGTGAAGTCTCATAACAGAAAATCATCAAATAAGCATCACAGTAGTTTTATACAATCATCTCAACAAATCCATACAACAAGACCTCACTACATAACACTCAATCAAATACAGCAGCGGATACCCAGTACATATAGAAAGAAATAATATGCATAGCCTCCTGCTCGTCTTCGTCATCATCAGCGGATCACTCTAAGCACAGCACCTGCCACCTGCTACCTAGTCTGCCCATCCCAACATGGATGAACAGCCCAAGGTAATAAGAGGAGACATAAAACCTTGAGTCAGACAAAGTCTTAGTGAGCAGTAAATTAACTATCAAACATACCAAAAGAGCATAAGGGATAAAAGGAATAGGAACCAAACCATCCCACTCCACCTCATCTTACAGTGATAGCCCCCAGACACACACTAAGGAGAATCAAACATAACATAGCAGATAATTAAAGTAAAGCGAGAATCACTCGAGTCAAGGGTGATGCTTTCCAAATGCAAACCCCCAAGGCCTAAACCAAGATCAGATAAGCACCCAGAAAACACCACTCTTGAGACCGAATGATAATACAACCAAACATCCATGACTCCGGCTATCACTGTTATCATTGCCTTGATATCACTGTTAATTGAATGACCACCCGTCAAGGGCTAATGGTAACCCCGGTCTAGACATAACTCCGCACGTCATCGTGACCCGTGCCTAAGCCGAACGCATCAGCCCAGAGTACTAGCACGTCATCGTGACCCGTGCCTGGAAGGTCATCGTGACCCGTTCCAACGTACCCTTGCTTTGAGTATGCTAGAACCTTCAACAACGATGAGATCTCAGCCTCCTAGTCATCCTCCTCGACGACTATTTCCATACTAGCTCAAGCGCCTCTCAAGCTAACCATTATCCACACCAACCCGGACCGCATCACCGAGTTATAACTTTGCACGTCGTCATGACCCGTGCTTGGAACGTCATCGTGACCCGTCCCATCACAACATATGTCTTGCCTCATCACATCATAGCAAAGTCTCTCATCTTGGAACGTCCTCATGACCCGTCCCATCTTAACATCACACTTCGCTTCATCGCATCATAGCAAAGTTCCATCTCGATCTCATGCTTTGCTTCCTCGCATCATGGCAAAGACCATCGTCATCGAATCCATCCATATGAGCTTCCACATCCGCTTCATATGCTATAGGCAGCTTCCACCATTCAAGAGCCTTTCCACTTAGCTTTTGAATCATCTCGAACCGTCTTGTTCCAAATCAACTACAAGCTAACTTGGAGCAATCAAATCTATCATACATTCACACAATCAATCATTAATACAACCAATCAAGCATTCAAACAAGATCTAACAAGCAATATCAAGTATAATGGCAATTTCGTAAATAAATGAGCAAAAGTCCAACATGCATGATTCATAGGTTTTTAGCATAGATCTATCAAATATAAAACATGGGTTTTGTCTCTAACACTTATTAAATGAACTTGCATAAGTAAACATCTTCACAAATGATGGATCTACATGCAGACTTTAGGAAAATGCGAGAAAACACTATCTTAAACACATAAACAAGCCACCGATCCAATATACTCCTTTGGGTCCGCGTGAGAGATAACCACCACTCACCAAATCACCTAAACACTCCAAAAACAACACGCTTCAGATCTGGACAGCGGAGATCAAGGCTCGATCCGGCAAAATCTCACTTCAATCGATGAAATCTAGCTCGAACGGATGAAGATCTTCAACTTTGGCACTTCGATCTTCGATCTCGATCTTCGATCTTGGATGGATGTTAGAATTAGATTGGAATGGAGAAAAGAAGATGAAGAAATGTTGTAGACAAGTCTCCAAAATGGCAGCACTTCGTCGCTTCAAAAACCGGTGCCAAAAAGTGAGCCGAACCCCTCTATTTATAGGCTGGAACCACCATGAGTCGTCGCCCTTAGCTCGTCGCCGACCCAACTCCTGAGTCGCCCCCGACTCATCCCATGCCGACTCAACACAAGCCTCACACGACTCAACAACCCAGGCCGACTCAACACCTACCGACACAAGCGCTCACGACCTAACACTCATCACCTTAACACCTAGCCGACTCACGACTCATCAGTCATACGACCTACCCCAGCCGACTCAACTGCACTGCCTAACGACTTACGACTCATCGTTAAGTCGTGCCTACCGACTCATTTACAAACGACCTAACAACACAGCCTTATGGCCGACCTAAGTCCTAGCCGACTCAACATAAGTCGGTCACGACTTAACTATGACACAAACGACTCAACCTATCCCTAACTCGGTCAAACGACTCACGACCCAAGCCCTAAATCGGTTACTATGAGTCGCTCACCACCTTGACTCGCCTACGGCTTATCCCCTTAAGTCGCTCCACACACTAACTCGTCCCAGTCTTGAGTCGTAACTCCTATGACTCGGCCACTTCCTTAACTCGGCAACACTTAACTCGGTCACGAGTTAACTCCATAACTCGTTCCAACACTCCAACTCCTAACTCGGCAAACCCCCTGAGTCGTAACTCGTACACGACTCATCCTTAACCCGGAGATCCTTAAGTCGGTCACCAATCTTATGAAGCTAACTCCTACTAGGTCGGTCCATCCCATGAGTCGGTTACGACTCAAGCCTTAACTCGGCTATGTTTATGAGTCGGTCACGACTCATCACTTCACTCGAGTTAACTTCTAAACGACTCAGGCTAGAAACAACACAAACAACGCTAACGACCTGCAAATTCTACAATTTATCGACACGTAAAATACGGGTCGTTACATTCTCTCCCCCTTAGGAATTTCGCCCCCGAAATTCCAAGCAAACAACAACAACAAAAATTATTCTGCATGCCTACCATCCATAGCAACCAACAAACCATGCATCCAATTCTAGCCTAGCATGCAGAATTCTAAGACTTAGAACAAGCTACAAATTCATGAGATGTCACGACACTTTAGGGCCATACCTCGAAGAGTCCGGGATGAGCTGCCTTCATCCTCTCTTCCTCCTCCCATGTACAGTCGTTAACATCATCACTCCATTGTACCTTGAGCAACGTAATCGTCTTCCTCCTAAGCTGTTTCGTATCGGTTTCAACAATACGAAGCGGCTTACGAGGTCTCGTAATCACGGGATCCACCTCTACGTCTTCACAGCTATCAGCAGAAACCACCGTAGTTGGGTCGTGCACATACTTCCGTAGATACGATACATGAAAAACATTGTGCACACCCGCCATCTTTTCCGGTAACTCCAATCTATAAGCGAGCTTTCCAATTCGCTCAATAATCGGGAATGGTCCAACAAATCTCGGAGTTAACTTTCCTTTCTTCCCGAATCTAATAACATTCTTCAATGGAGAAATCTTCACAAAAACCATATCACCCACGTCGAATTCCAAATCCTTTCGACGATTATCCGCATAACTTTTCTGACGATCTTGGGCTGCCTTCATTCGTTGCCGAATGATCTCTTTACAATCCGAAGTCTGTCGAATCATCTCTGGCCCAAGTATCAACTTTTCTCCAGTTTCCAACCAACATGTCGGAGAGCTACACGGTCTTCCATATAATGCCTCATATGGTGCCATACCAATACTCGACTGGTAACTGTTATTATAAGCAAACTCCACCAAATGAAGGTGATCTTCCCATGATCCTCCGAAGTCCAAAACACATGCTCTAAGAAGATCTTCCAAAACTCGGTTGACTCTCTCAGTCTGACCATCTGTTTGAGGGTGATAGGCTGTACTCAAACACAACTCGGTTCCCAAAACTTCCTGGAAGCTCTTCCAAAATCCACTAGTGAACAATGGGTCTCGATCGCTCACTATACTCTTCGGAATACCATGGAATCGAACAATCCACTTCACATACAACTCAGCCAACTTCGATGCAGTCCTAGTTGATCGAACAGGAATGAACCTTGCACTCTTAGTCAAACGATCTATTATGACCCAAATCCCTTCATTCCCTGCTCTTGTCCTAGGTAGACCATCGATAAAATCCATCGACACTTGCTCCCACTTCGACGTAGGAACCTCTAATGGCTGAAGCAATCCACTGGGCTTCTTCTACTCAGCTTTCACCAACTGGAAATTCATACACTTGGAAATAAAACTTCCAACATCTTTCTTCATACCTTCCCAGTAATAAGTTCTCTTCATATCCCGATACATCTTATTTCCACCTGGATGAATTGTCAACTTCGAGTGATGACTTTCCCTCAGAACTTCATCTCTCAATCCATCAGTATCGGGAACAACCAATCGTCCCTGCTTTCGAAGCCAACCCTCTCGATCGACCTCGAATCCCTTATCCTTCTCTGGTTCCAATCCAGATTCCAAATCACGGATAATCTTGACAAGCTTATCGTCTCTCTTTTGGCTCTCGCCAATCCTTTCCACAAGAGTAGGCCTTATCGATAAGTTTGCCAACATCTCAGGTTCCAATTCACATCTAGGCCTGAAGTCAAACTCAGCCAAATACTCAAGACTCTTCCATTCCGAAAACATGGCTCCCAACCCTGCATGTCTTCGACTTAACGCATCAGCTACTGCGTTACCTTTTCCCGGAGTATAGGCTATACCAAAATCATACGATGCTAAGAACTCTAGCCACCTTTGCTGTCGAAGATTCAAATCCTTTTGGGAGAACAGATACTTCAACGACTTATGATCTGTAAACAACTCGAATCTAACTCCCAATAGATAGTGTCTCCACATCTTCAAAGCAAACAAAATCGCCGCTAACTCCAAATCATGAGTCGGATAATTCCTTTCATGCGGCTTCAGTTGTCGACTAGCATACGCGACAACTCTATCCTTCTGCATTAGCACCACTCCCAGTCCAGTGCCACATGCATCAGTGTAAACCACCATCTCCTCATTCCCACTTGGAATAGTCAAGACAGGAGCACTCGTCAGTCGCTCTTTCAGGATTACGAAAGCTTGCTCACACTTATCGTCCCATCTGAACACTTGGTTCTTCTTCGTCAATTCTGTCAACGATGCAGCTATCTTGGAAAAGTCTTTGATAAACCGACGATAATATCCTGCTAATCCAAGAAAACTTCTCACATCAGATGCATTCTTAGGTCTAACCCAATCCTGGATCGCTGCCACCTTAGCGGGATCAACCGCTATTCCATTTCCAGAGATAACATGTCCTAAGAACCTCACTTCACTCTTCCAGAAGTGACACTTCGAAAACTTAGCCTTCAGCTGATGTTTCCGCAAGATTTCCAAAACAATCCTCAAGTGCGTCTTGTGCTCTTCCTCAGTTCTGGAATAAACCAAAATATCATCCACGAACACAAGCACGAACTTATTCAACTGATCTCTGAACACTCTATTCATAAGATCCACAAAATATGCTGGCGCGTTAGTCAATCCAAACGGCATTACCAGCCACTCATAAAACCCGGATGGTGTCCTGAAAGCAGTCTTCGGCACACTATCCTTCGCCACTCTCAACTGGTGAAATCTCGTTGCCAAATCCATTTGAGAAAACACCTTAGCCTCGTGAAGCTGATCAAACAAGTCATCTATTCTCGGCAATGGATACTTGTTCTTCTTAGTCACCTTATTCAGCTCACGATAATCCACACACAACCTCAACGATCCATCCGCTTTGGTTGCGAACACAACTGGCGCACCCCATTCGGACACACTTCTCCGAATGAATCCTTTCCGCAAAAGGTCATCAACTTGCACCTTCAGCTCCTGCTGCTCCCTCGGTGCCATCCGCCTAAGAGGCATCACAACAGGTCTGGCTCCCTCAACTAGATCGATACGAAACTCGATCTCCCTATGCGGCGGCAACCCTTTGACTTCGTCAAAGACATCCTCAAATCCATTCACAATAGGCACTAATGACAGTCCATCCCGTGGAACAACCAGCGAATACATGAAGCTCATGAAGACGCCTTCTTCATGCTTACATCGTATCACAACCTTTCGCCCATCCACATTCCCGACTGTCACCTCCAGCCTCTCACAGTCAATCCTAGCCGCATACTTCCTAAGCCAGTCCATACCCAAAATAATTCCGAACCCCGCAAAGTTCAGAACAAAGCAATCACAAACAAACGAGCAATCATGACTCGACACAACTAGACCACGGCATATCATACACAAACATGACGAACCCCCCACTGGATTAGTCACAACCAATGGCCTATCAACAATATCCGGTTTCAAACCTAACCGGCCTATCAAATCATCACAAACAAAAGAATGCGACGCTCCAGTATCAAACAACACTTTAACTGGAACACCACAAATGGAAAGAATACCTTGAACCACCACACTCTTCCCCTTCTCTTCAGCAGTAGGAACTCTTGAAGACGACGGAACAGCTTCCAGAGCATAAGCTTGCACAACCTGCCTATCCCTCCTCGGCTCTGGACAGTCCTTCTTGATGTGTCCCAGCTTATCACAGTTGTGGCACTTCAACTGCACCTTTGGATTCTTACATTCCCGGGAGAGATGACCCTTCTGTCGGCAGTTATAGCAGGTCACTTCGCCCTTTGGCTTCTTCTGGCCATCCTTACCTTTCGGATGTTGCTGCTTTCTCTTCTTATTACCATTCTGCTGTGGTTTAGACCCTTCCCTTGTTACAGCAACAACAGAACTTTCCTTAGGGAACAAACTCTCATGCCTCAAAGCTTTCTCCACAAGCTTCTCAAATGGATCGTCCAGATGATCCACTAACTGCCTTCCCAGATAAGCATCCAGACCAGTCACAAACTTTTCATTCTTCTGGTAGGGAGAATCAATATATGATCTGGCATACTTAGACAAAGCTTCGAACTCAGAAATATACTCAAGAACAGGCCTCCATCCTTGCTTGAGCTCTACAAACCTCTTAAACAAAGCAGACTTCTGAACAGTGGAGATGAACTTGGCCTCAAATCTAACTTGGAATTGCTCCCAAGTAATCTCTTCTTCTGGTGTATCTATAGTGATAGAATTCCACCAATCTGCAGCTCTTCCCTGAAGCTGTCTCGATGCAAGTTTCCTCTTGATTGCATCCTCAATCCCCAAGTCACCAAAGATTCTTCTGCAAGCATCGATCCATCTCTGCACCTCAATAGTCGACTCTGTCCCCAAGAAAGCTTTTCCTCCGAGAGAAGTATAATCCTTACAAAGCTTGGCAAAATCCACCGGTCTCGGAGCTTGGACTTGAACTCCCACATCCACAGAAGATCCTGAAGCTGGTACCCTTCTCATAATGGAAGTCATCATAGCTTCAAACATAGCTCCATAATCAACAGCTTCCCTAGCAGCTCGACTATCCCTCGCAGCTTGTCTCTCACTTCGACTCATTCTTAATATCTGTAAAAAGAATGATTAGAACACCTTAAGAAACAACTGCATAAGGAGTTCAAATCCTCCTAAACTACTATACTATATATAGTAATCACCCATCAAAATACAATTACGTCTCTCTTACGTAGTTACGTCAGCGAGCGTTGGCTAAAATCGATTAACCAAAGCTTTGATACCAAATGTGACGACCGCCCATGACTCCCGCACGGAAACAAGAGAATAGTGCGCTGAAAGGTGTGCAAAGCAGCCATGGACGATAGTCATGGTAAAATAAAATCGCAGAATCTCTATCGTAGCTCACAGCGCATGGACAAAATACAATAGAGAAATATATAGTGAAGTCTCATAACAGAAAATCATCAAATAAGCATCACAGTAGTTTTATACAATCATCTCAACAAATCCATACAACAAGACCTCACTACATAACACTCAATCAAATACAGCAGCGGATACCCAGTACATATAGAAAGAAATAATATGCATAGCCTCCTGCTCGTCTTCGTCATCATCAGCGGATCACTCTAAGCACAGCACCTGCCACCTGCTACCTAGTCTGCCCATCCCAACATGGATGAACAGCCCAAGGTAATAAGAGGAGACATAAAACCTTGAGTCAGACAAAGTCTTAGTGAGCAGTAAATTAACTATCAAACATACCAAAAGAGCATAAGGGATAAAAGGAATAGGAACCAAACCATCCCACTCCACCTCATCTTACAGTGATAGCCCCCAGACACACACTAAGGAGAATCAAACATAACATAGCAGATAATTAAAGTAAAGCGAGAATCACTCGAGTCAAGGGTGATGCTTTCCAAATGCAAACCCCCAAGGCCTAAACCAAGATCAGATAAGCACCCAGAAAACACCACTCTTGAGACCGAATGATAATACAACCAAACATCCATGACTCCGGCTATCACTGTTATCATTGCCTTGATATCACCGTTAATTGAATGACCATCCGTCAAGGGCTAATGGTAACCCCGGTCTAGACATAACTCCGCACGTCATCGTGACCCGTGCCTAAGCCGAACGCATCAGCCCAGAGTACTAGCACGTCATCGTGACCCGTGCCTGGAACGTCATCGTGACCCGTTCCAACGTACCCTTGCTTTGAGTATGCTAGAACCTTCAACAACGATGAGATCTCAGCCTCCTAATCATCCTCCTCGACGACTATTTCCATACTAGCTCAAGCGCCTCTCAAGCTAACCATTATCCACCCCAACCCGGACCGCATCACCGAGTTATAACTTTGCACGTCGTCATGACCCGTGCTTGGAACGTCATCGTGACCCGTCCCATCACAACATATGTCTTGCCTCATCACATCATAGCAAAGTCTCTCATCTTGGAACGTCCTCATGACCCGTCCCATCTTAACATCACACTTCGCTTCATCGCATCATAGCAAAGTTCCATCTCGATCTCATGCTTTGCTTCCTCGCATCATGGCAAAGACCATCGTCATCGAATCCATCCATATGAGCTTCCACATCCGCTTCATATGCTATAGGCAGCTTCCACCATTCAAGAGCCTTTCCACTTAGCTTTTGAATCATCTCAAACCGTCTTGTTCCAAATCAACTACAAGCTAACTTGGAGCAATCAAATCTATCATACATTCAAACAATCAATCATTAATACAACCAATCAAGCATTCAAACAAGATCTAACAAGCAATATCAAGTATAATGGCAATTTCGTAAATAAATGAGCAAAAGTCCAACATGCATGATTCATAGGTTTTTAGCATAGATCTATCAAATATAAAACATGGGTTTTGTCTCTAACACTTATTAAATGAACTTGCATAAGTAAACATCTTCACAAATGATGGATCTACATGCAGACTTTAGGAAAATGCGAGAAAACACTATCTTAAACACATAAACAAGCCACCGATCCAATATACTCCTTTGGGTCCGCGTGAGAGATAACCACCACTCACCAAATCACCTAAACACTCCAAAAACAACACGCTTCAGATCTGGACAGCGGAGATCAAGGCTCGATCCGGCAAAATCTCACTTCAATCGATGAAATCTAGCTCGAACGGATGAAGATCTTCAACTTTGGCACTTGGATCTTCGATCTCGATCTTCGATCTTGGATGGATGTTAGAATTAGATTGGAATGGAGAAAAGAAGATGAAGAAATGTTGTAGACAAGTCTTCAAAATGGCAGCACTTCGTCGCTTCAAAAACCGGTGCCAAAAAGTGAGCCGAACCCCTCTATTTATTGGCTGGAACCACCATGAGTCGTCGCCCTTAGCTCGTCGCCGACCCAACTCCTGAGTCGCCCCCGACTCATCCCATGCCGACTCAACACAAGCCTCACACGACTCAACAACCCAGGCCGACTCAACACCTACCGACACAAGCGCTCACGACCTAACACTCATCACCTTAACACCTAGCCGACTCACGACTCATCAGTCATACGACCTACCCCAGCCGACTCAACTGCACTGCCTAACGACTTACGACTCATCGTTAAGTCGTGCCTACTGACTCATTTACAAACGACCTAACAACACAGCCTTATGGCCGACCTAAGTCCTAGCCGACTCAACATAAGTCGGTCACGACTTAACTATGACAAAAACGACTCAACCTATCCCTAACTCGGTCAAACGACTCACGACCCAAGCCCTAAATCGGTTACTATGAGTCGCTCACCACCTTGACTCGCCTACGGCTTATCCCCTTAAGTCGCTCCACACACTAACTCGTCCCAGTCTTGAGTCGTAACTCCTATGACTCGGCCACTTCCTTAACTCGGCAACACTTAACTCGGTCACGAGTTAACTCCATAACTCGTTCCAACACTCCAACTCCTAACTCGGCAAACCCCCTGAGTCGTAACTCGTACACGACTCATCCTTAACCCGGAGATCCTTAAGTCGGTCACCAATCTTATGAAGCTAACTCCTACTAGGTCGGTCCATCCCATGAGTCGGTTACGACTCAAGCCTTAACTCGGCTATGTTTATGAGTCGGTCACGACTCATCACTTCAATCGAGTTAACTTCTAAACGACTCAGGCTAGACACAACACAAACAACGCTAACGACCTGCAAATTCTACGATTTATCGACACGTAAAATACGGGTCGTTACACCAGCCACGGGGATCCCGTTTTATAGAAAAAATCCATGTGACGAAAAAACGAAGGGTAAAAAACTTCCATGACCCAATTGAGGTTCGGATAGGATTTTTTGGTTATGAAACTAACCAGTGACGGCTGAAAGCTATCATAGCTGTAGAATTCACAGATACCTTCGTTTTGACTGGTTATGGCTCCCGTAACTCTAAACGAGCCAAGAGTTATGGCCCTCCGAAGAATCGATTTCCACGGGGTGCAACATCTGCGGTGCAAGGTGCAACATCCGTCCAAAATGACGAAACAGTGCCGTACGACCTTTAGAAATGGGTGAATGGATTTGAAACGGTGTAGTACCATGGTGAACCACTCTCCAGCGATGGTAACTCATAGACCAGCAACGGGGATCCCGTTTTACAGAAAAAATCCACGTGAGGAAAAAACGAAGGGTAAAAAACTTCCATGACCCGATTGAGGTTCGGATAGGATTTTTTGGGTATGAAACTAACCAGTGACGGCTAAAAGCCGTCATAGCTGTAGAACTCACAGATACCTTCGTTTTGTCTGGGTATGGCTCCCGTAGCTCTAAACGAGCCAAGAGTTATGGCCCTCCGAATAATCGATATCCATAGGGTGAAACATCTACGGTGCAAGGTGCAACATCCATCCAAAATGACGAAACTGTGTCGTACGACCTTTAGAAATGGGTGCATGGATTTGAAACGGTGCAGTACCATGTTGCACCACTCTCCAGCGATGGTAAATCATTGACCAGCCACGGGGATCCCGTTTTACAGAAAAAATCCACGTGACGAAAAAACGAAGGGTAAAAAACTTCCATGACCCGATTGAGGTTCGTATAAGATTTTTTGGGTATGAAAGTAACCAGTGACTGCTGAAAACTTTCATAGCTGTAGAACACACAGATACCTTCATTTCGACTGGTTATGGCTCCCGTAACTCTTAACGAGCCAAGAGTCATGGCCCTCCGAAGAATCTATATCCACAGGGTGCAACATCAAGGGTGCAAGGTGCAACATCCGTCCAAAATGACGAAACAGTGCCGTACGACCTTTAGAAATGAGTGCATGGATTTGAAACATTGCAGTGCCATGGTGCACCACTCTCCAGCGATGGTAAATCATAGACCAGCCACGGGGATCCCATTTTACAGAAAAAATCCAGGTGACGAAAAAACGAAGGGTAAAAAACTTCCTTGACCCGATTGAGGTTCGGATATGATTTTTCGGGTATGAAACTAACCAGTGACGGCTGAAAGCGGTCATAGCTGTAGAACTCACAGATACCTTCGTTTTGACTGGTTATGGCTCCCGTAACTCTAAAGGAGCCAAGAGTTATGGCCCTCCGAAGAATCGATATCCACAGGGTGCAACATCTATGGTGTAAGGTGCAACATCCATCCAATAAAACGAAACAGTGCCGTACGTCCTTTAGAAATGAGTGCATGGATTTGAAACATTGCAGTACCATGGTGCACCACTCTCCAGCGATGGTAAATCATAGACCAGCCACGGGGATCCCGTTTTACAGAAAAAATCAACGTGACGAAAAAACGAAGGGTAAAAAATTTCCTTGACCCGATTGAGGTTCGGACAGGATTTTTTGGGTATGAAACTAACCAGTGACGGCTGAAAAGCCATCATAGCTGTAGAAATCACAGATACCTTTGTTTCGACTGGTTATGGCTCCCGTAACTCTAAACGAGCCAAGAGTCATGGCCCTCCGAAGAATCGATATCCATAGGGTGCAACATCTACGGTGCAAGGTGCAACATGCGTCCAAAATGACGAAACAGTGCCGTACGACCTTTAGAAATGGGTGCATGGATTTGAAACGGTGAACTACCATGGTGCACCACTCTCCAGCGATGGTAACTCATAGACCAGCCACGGGAATCCCGTTTTACAGAAAAAATCCACGTGACGAAAAAACGAAGGGTAAAAAACTTCCATGACCCGATTGAGGTTCGGATCGGATTTTTTGGGTATGAAACTAACCAGTGACGGCTGAAAGCAGTCATAGCTGTAGAACTCATAGATACCTTCGTTTTGACTGGTTATGGCTCCCGTAACTCTAAACGTGCCAAGAGTTATGGCCCTCCGAAGAATCGATTTCCACAGGGTGCAACATCTGCGGTGCAAGGTGCAACGTCCGTCCAAAATGACGAAACAGTGCCGTACGACCTTTAGAAATGTGTGCATGGATTTGAAACATTGCAGTACCATGGTGCACCACTCTCCTGCGATGGTAAATCATAGACCAGCCACGGGGATCCCGTTTTACAGAAAAAATCCACGTGACGAAAAAACGAAGGGTAAAAAACTTACTTGACCCGATTGAGGTTCGGATAGGATTTTTTGGGTATGAAACTAACCAGTGATGGCTGAAAGCGGTCATAGCTGTAGAAATCACAAATACCTTCTTTTTGGCTGGTTATGGCTCCCGTAGCTCTAAACGAGCCAAGAGTTATGGCCCTCCGAAGAATCGATATCCACAGGGTGCAACATCTACGGTGCAAGGTGCAACATCCGTCCAAAATGACGAAACAGTGCCGTACGACCTTTAGAAATGGGTGCATGGATTTGAAATGGTGCAGTACCATGGTGCACCACTCTCCAGCGATGGTAACTCATAGACCAGCCACGGGAATTCCGTTTTACAGAAAAAATCCACGTGACGAAAAAACGAAGGGTAAAAAACTTCCATGACCCGATTGAGGTTCAGATAGGATTTTTTGGGTATGAAACTAACCAGTGACGGCTGAAAGCAGTCATAGCTGTAGAACTCGCAGATACCTTCGTTTTGACTGGTTATGGCTCCCGTAGCTCTAAAGGAGCCAAGAGTTATGGCCCTTCGAATAATCGATATCCATAGGATGCAACATCTACGGTGCAAGGTGCAACATCCGTCCAAAATGACGAAACAATGCCGTACGACCTTTAGAAATGGGTGCGTGGATTTGAAACGGTGCAGTACCATGGTGAACCACTCTCCAGTGATGGTAACTCATAGACCAGCCACGGGGATCCCATTTTATAGAAAAAATCCACGTGACGAAAAAACGAAGGGTAAAAAACTTCCATGACCCGATTGAGGTTTGGATAGGATTTTTTGGGTATGAAACTAACCAGTGACGGCTGAAAGCCGTCATAGCTATAGAACTCACAGATACCTTCGTTTTGACTGGTTATGGCTCCCGTAACTCTAAAGGAGCCAAGAGTTATGGCCCTCCGAAGAATCGATTTCCACAGGGTGCAACATCCTGCGGTGCAAGGTGCAACATCCGTCTAAAATGACGAAACAGTGTCGTACGACCTTTAGAAATGTGTGCACGGATTTGAAACATTGCAGTACCATTATGCACCACTCACCAGTGTTGGTAAATCATAGACCAGCCACGGGGATCTCGTTTTACAGAAAAATCAACGTGACGAAAAAACGAAGGGTAAAAAACTTCCTTGACCCGATTGAGGTTCGGATAGGATTTTTTGGGTATGAAATTAACCAGTGACGGTTGAAAGCCATCATAGCTGTAGAAATCACAGATACCTTCGTTTTGACTGGTTATGGCTCTTGTAGCTCTAAACGAGCCAAGAGTTATGGCCCTCCGAATAATCGATATCCATAGGGTGCAACATCTACGGTGCAAGGTGCAACATCCGTCCAAAATGACGAAACAGTGCCGTACGACCTTTAGAAATGGGTGCGTGGATTTGAAACGGTGCAGTACCATGGTGAACCACTCTCTAGGGATGGTAACTCATAGACCAGCCACGGGGATCCCATTTTACAGAAAAAATCCACGTGACGAAAAAACGAAGGGTAAAAAACTTCCATGACCCGATTGAGGTTCGGATAGGATTTTTTGGGTATGAAACTAACCAGTGACGGTTGAAAGCCGTCATAGCTGTAGAACTCACAGATACCTTCGTTTTGACTGGTTATGGCTCCCGTAACTCTAAACGAGCCAAGAGTTATGGCCCTCCGAAAAATCGATTTCCACAGGGTGCAACATCTGCGGTGCAAGGTGCAACATCCGTCCAAAATGACGAAACAGTGCCGTACGACCTTTATAAAGGTGTGCATGGATTTGAAACATTGCAGTACCATGGTGCACCACTCTCCAGCGATGGTAAATCATAGACCAGCCATGGGGATCCCGTTTTACAGAAAAAATCCACGTGATGAAAAAACGAAGGGTAAAAAACTTACTTGACCCGATTGAGGTTCGGATAGGATTTTTTGGGTATGAAACTAACCAGTGACGGCTGAAAGCGGTCATAGCTGTAGAACTCACAGATACCTTCGTTTTGACTGGTTATGGCTCCCGTAACTCTAAACGAGCCAAGAGTTATGGGCCTTCGAAGAATCGATATCCATAGGGTGCAACATCTACGGTGCAAGGTGCAACATCCGTCCAAAATGACGAAACAGTGCCGTACGACCTTTAGAAATGAGTGCATGGATTTGAAACATTTCAGTACCAAGGTGCACCAATCTCCAGCGATGGTAAATCATAGACCAGCCACGGGGATCCCGTTTTATAGAAAAAATCCACATGATGAAAAAACGAAGGGTAAAAAACTTCCTCGACCTGATTAAGGTTCGGATAGGATTTTTTGGGTATGAAACTAACCAGTGACGGCTGAAAGCCATCATAGCTGTAGAAATCACAGATACCTTCGTTTTGACTGGTTATGGCTCCCGTAGCTCTAAACGACCCAAGAGTTATGGCCCTCCGAATAATCGATATCCATAGGGTGCAACATCTACGGTGCAAGGTGCAACATCCGTCCAAAATGACGAAACCGTGCCGTACGACCTTTAGAAATGGGTGCATGGATTTGAAACGGTGCAGTACCATGGTGCACCACTCTCCAGCGATGGTAAATCATTGACCAGCCAAGGGATCCCGTTTTACAGAAAAAATCCACGTGACGAAAAAACGAAGGGTAAAAAACTTCCATGACCCGATTGAGGTTCGTATAGGATTTTTTGGGTATGAAAGTAACCAGTGACTGCTGAAAGCTGTCATAGCTGTAGAACTCACAGATACCTTCATTTCGACTGGTTATGGCTCCCGTAACTCTAAACGAGCCACGAGTCATGGCCCTCCGAAGAATCGATATCCACAGGGTGCAACATCTATGGTGCAAGGTGCAACATCCGTCCAAAATGACGAAACAGTACCGTACGACCTTTAGAAATGAGTGCATGGATTTGAAACATTGCAGTGCCATGGTGCACCACTCTCCAGCGATGGTAAATCATAGACCAGCCACGGGGATCCCGTTTTACAGAAAAAATCCACGTGACGAAAAAACGAAGGGTAAAAAACTTCCTTGACCCGATTGAGGTTCGGATAGGATTTTTTGGGTATGAAACTAACCAGTGACGGCTGAAAGCGGTCATAGATGTAGAACTCACAGATACCTTCGTTTTGACTGGTTATGGCTCCCGTAACTCTAAAGGAGCCAAGAGTTATGGCCCTCCGAAGAATCGATATCCACAGGGTGCAACATCTACGGTGCAAGGTGCAACATCCGTCCAAAATGACGAAACAGTGCCGTACGACTTTTAGAAATGAGTGCATGGATTTGAAACATTGCAGTACCATGGTGCACCACTCTCCAGCGATGGTAAATCATAGACCAGCCACGGGGATCCCGTTTTACAGAAAAAATCAACGTGACGAAAAAACAAAGGGTAAAAAACTTCCTTGACCCGATTGAGGTTCGGATAGGATTTTTTGGGTATGAAACTAACCGGTGACAGCTGAAAAGCCATCATAGCTGTAGAAATCACAGATACCTTCGTTTTGACTGGTTATGGCTCCCGTAGCTCTAAACGAGCCAAGAGTTATGGCCCTCCGAATAATCGATATCCATAGGGTGCAACATCTACGGTGCAAGGTGCAACATCCGTCCAAAATGACGAAACAGTGCCGTACGACCTTTAGAAATGGGTGCATGGATTTGAAACGGTGCAGTACCATGGTGCACCACTCTCCAGCGATGGTAACTCATAGACTAGCCACGGGGATCCCGTTTTACAGAAAAAATCCACGTGACGAAAAAACGAAGGGTGAAAAACTTCCATAACCAGATTGAGGTTCGGATAGGATTTTTTGGGTATGAAACTAACCAGTGACAGCTGAAAGCAGTCATAGCTGTAGAACTCACAGATACCTTCGTTTTGACTGGTTATGTCTCCCGTAACTCTAAACGAGCCAAGAGTTATGGCCCTCCGAAGAATCGATTTCCACAGGGGGCAACATCTGCGGTGCAAGGTGCAACATCCGTCCAAAATGACGAAACAGTGCCGTACAACCTTTAGAAATGTGTGCATGGATTTGAAACATTGCAGTACCATGGTGCACCACTCTCCAGCAAAACGAAGGGTAAAAAACTTACTTGGCCCGATTGAGGTTCGGATTGGATTTTTTGGGCATGAAAGTAACCAGTGACTGCTGAAAGCTGTCATAGCTGTAGAACTCACAGATACCTTCGTTTTGACTGGTTATGGCTCCCGTAAATCTAAAGGAGCCAAGAGTTATGGCCCTCCGAAGAATCGATATCCACAGGGTGCAACATCTACGGTGCAAGGTGCAACATCCGTCCAAAATGACGAAAAAGTGCCATACGGCCTTTAGAAATGAGTTCATGGATTTGAAACATTGCAGTACCATAGTGCACCACTCTCCAGCGATGGTAAATCATAGACCAGCCACGGGGATCCCGTTTTACAGAAAAAATCAACGTGACAAAAAAACGAAGGGTAAAAAACTTCCTTGACCCGATTGAGGTTCGGATAGGAATTTTTGGGTATGAAACTAACCAGTGACGGCTGAAAGCGGTCATAGCTGTAGAACTCACAAATACCTTCGTTTTGACTGCTTATGGCTCCCGTAACTCTAAACGAGCCAAGAGTTATGGCCCTCCGAATAATCGATATCCACTGGGTGCAACATCTACGGTGCAAGGTGCAACATCCGTCCAAAATGACGAAACAGTGTCGTACGACCTTTAGAAATGGGTGCATGGATTTGAAACGGTGCAGTACAATGGTGCACCACTCTCCAGCGATGGTAACTCATAGACCAGCCACGGGGATCCCGTTTTACAGAAAAAATCCACGTGACGAAAAAACGAAGGGTAAAAAACTTCCATGACCCGATTGAGGTTCAGATAGGATTTTTTGGGTATGAAACTAACCAGTGACGACTGAAAGCCGTCACAGCTGTAGAACTCACAGATACCTTAGTTTTGACTGGTTACGGCTCCCGTAACTCTAAACGAGCCAAGAGTTATGGCCCTCCGAAGAATCGATTTCCACAGGGTGCAACATCTGCGGTGCAAGGTGCAACATCCGTCCAAAATGACGAAACAGTGCCGTACGACCTTTAGAAATGTGTGCATGGATTTGAAACATTGCAGTACCATGGTGCACCACTCTCAGCGATGGTAAATCATAGACCAGCCACGGGGATCCCGTTTTACAGAAAAAATCCTCGTGACGAAAAAACGAAGGGTAAAAAACTTACTTGACCCGATTGAGGTTCGGATAGGATTTTTTGGGTATGAAACTAACCAGTGATGGCTGAAAGCGGTCATAGCTGTAGAAATCACTGATACCTTCGTTTTGACTGGTTATGGCTCCCGTAGCTATAAACGAGCCAAGAGTTATGACCCTCCGAAGAATCGATATCCACAGGGTGCAACATCTACGGTGCAAGGTGCAACATCCGTCCAAAATGACGAAACAGTGCAGTACGACCTTTAGAAATGGGTGCATGGATTTGAAATGGTGCAGTACCATGGTGCACCACTCTCCAGCGATGGTAACTCATAGACCAGCCACGGGAATCCCGTTTTACAGAAAAAATCCACGTGACGAAAAAAAGAAGGGTAAAAAACTTCCATGACCCGATTGAGGTACGGAAAGCATTTTTTGGGTATGAAACTAACCAGTGAAGGCTGAAAGCAGTCATAGCTGTAGAACTCACAGATACCTTCGTTTTGACTGGTTATGGCTCCCGTAGCTCTAAAGGAGCCAAGAGTTATGGCCCTCCGGATAATCGATATCCATAGCGTGCAACATCTACGGTGCAAGGTGCAACATCCGTCCAAAATGACGAAACAGTGCCGTACGACCTTTAGAAATGGGTGCATGGATTTGAAACGGTGCAGTACCATGGTGCACCACTCTCCAGCGATGGTAACTCATAGACTAGCCACGGGGATCCCGTTTTACAGAAAAAATCCACGTGACGAAAAAACGAAGGGTAAAAAACTTCCATAACCCGATTGAGGTTCGGATAGGATTTTTTGGGTATGAAAATAACCAGTGACAGCTGAAAGCAGTCATAGCTGTAGAACTCACAGATACCTTCGTTTTGACTGGTTATGGCTCCCGTAACTCTAAACGAGCCAAGAGTTATGGCCCTCCGAAGAATCGATTTCCACATGGGGCAACATCTGCGGTGCAAGGTGCAACATCCGTCCAAAATGACGAAACAGTGCCGTACGACCTTTAGAAATGTGTGCATGGATTTGAAACATTGCAGTACCATGGTGCACCACTCTCCAGCAATGGTAAATCATAGACCAGCCATGGGAATTCCGTTTTACAGAAAAAATCCACGTGACGAAAAAACGAAGGGGAAAAAACTTACTTGACCCGATTGAGATTCGGATAGGATTTTTTGGGTATGAAACTAACCAGTGACGGCTAAAAGCAGTCATAGCTGTAGAACTCACAGATACCTTCGTTTTGACTGGTTATGGCTCCCGTAACTCTAAAGGAGCCAAGAGTTATGGCCCTCCGAAGAATCGATATCCACACGGTGCAACATCTACGGTGCAAGGTGCAACATCCGTCCAAAATGACGAAACAGTGCCTTACGACCTTTAGAAATGAGTGCATGGATTCGAAACATTGCAGTACCATGGTGCACCACTCTCCAGCGATGGTAAATCATAGACCAGCCACGGGGATCCCGTTTTACAGAAAAAATCAACGTGACGAAAAAACGAAGGGTAAAAAACTTCCTTGACCCGATTGAGGTTCGGATAGAATTTTTTGGGTATGAAATTAACCAGTGACGGCTGAAAGCCATCATAGCGGTAGAAATCACAGATACCTTCGTTTTGACTGGTTATGGCTCCCGTAGCTCTAAACGAGCCAAGAGTTATGGCCCTTCGAATAATCGATATCCATAGGGTGCAACATCTACGGTGCAAGGTGCAACATCCGTCCAAAATGACGAAACAGTGCCGTACGACCTTTAGAAATGGGTGCGTGGATTTGAAACGGTGCAGTACCATGGTGAACCACTCTCCAGCGATGGTAACTCATAGACCAGCCACGGCGATCCCATTTTACAGAAAAAATCCACGTGACGAAAAAACGAAGGGTAAAAAACTTCCATGACCCGATTGATGTTCGGATAGGATTTTTTGGGTATGAAACTAACCAGTGACGGCTGAAAGCCGTCATAGCTGTAGAACTCACAGATACCTTCGTTTTGACTGGTTATGGCTCCCGTAACTCTAAACGAGCCAAGAGTTATGTCCCTCCGAAGAATCGATTTCCACAGGGTGCAACATCTGCGGTGCAAGGTGCAACATCCGTCCAAAATGACGAAACAGTGTCGTACGACCTTTATAAATGTGTGCACGGATTTGAAACATTGCAGTACCATGGTGCACCACTCTCCAGCGATGGTAAATCATAGACCAGCCACGGGGATCCCGTTTTACAGAAAAAATCCACGTGACGAAAAAACGAAGGGTAAAAAACTTACTTGACCCGATTGAGGTTCGGATTGGATTTTTTGGGCATGAAAGTAACCAGTGACTGCTGAAAGCTGTCATAGCTGTAGAACTCACAGATACGTTCGTTTTGACTGGTTATGGCTCCCGTAACTCTAAAGGAGCCAAGAGTTATGGCCCTCCGAAGAATCGATATCCACAGGGTGCAACATCTACGGTGCAAGGTGCAACATCCGTCCAAAATGACGAAAAAGTGCCGTACGGCCTTTAGAAATGAGTTCATGGATTTGAAACATTGCATTACCATGGTGCACCACTCTCCAGCGATGGTAAATCATAGACCAGCCACGGGGATCCCGTTTTACAGAAAAAATCAACGTGACAAAAAAACGAAGGGTAAAAAACTTCCTAGACCCGATTGAGGTTCGGATAGGAATTTTTGGGTATGAACTAACCAGTGACGGCTGAAAGCGGTCATAGCTGTAGAACTCACAAATACCTTCGTTTTGACTGGTTATGGCTCCCGTAACTCTAAACGAGCCAAGAGTTATGGCCCTCCGAATAATCGATATCCACTGGGTGCAACATCTACGGTGCAAGGTGCAACATCCGTCCAAAATGACGAAACAGTGCCGTACGACCTTTAGAAATGGGTGCATGGATTTGAAACAGTGCAGTACCATGGTGCACCAATCTCCAGCGATGGTAACTCATAGACCAGCCACGGGGATCCCGTTTTACAGAAAAAATCCACGTGACGAAAAAACGAAGGGTAAAAAACTTCCATGACCCGATTGAGGTTCAGATAGGATTTTTTGGGTATGAAACTATCCAGTGACGGCTGAAAGCCGTCACAGCTGTAGAACTCACAGATACCTTCCTTTTGACTGGTTATGGCTCCCGTAACTCTAAACGAGCCAAGAGTTATGGCCCTCCGAAGAATCGATTTCCACAGGGTGCAACATCTGCGGTGCAAGGTGCAACATCCGTCCAAAATGACGAAACAGTGTCGTACGACCTTTAGAAATGTGTGCATGGATTTGAAACATTGCAGTACCATGGTGCACCACTCTCCAGCGATGGTAAATCATAGACCAGCCACGGGGATCCCATTTTACAGAAAAAATCCACATGACGAAAAAACGAAGGGTAAAAAACTTACTTGACCCGATTGAGGTTCGGATAGGATTTTTTGGGTATGAAACTAACCAGTGACGGCTGAAAGCGGTCATAGCTGTAGAAATCACAGATACCTTCGTTTTGACTGGTTATGGCTCCCGTAGCTCTAAACGAGCCAAGAGTTATGGCCCTCCGAAGAATCGATATCCAAAGGGTGCAACATCTACGGTGCAAGGTGCAACATCCGTCCAAAATGACGAAACAGTGCCGTACGACCTTTAGAAATGGGTGCATGGATTTGAAACGGTGCAGTACCATGGTGAACCACTCTCCAGCGATGGTAACTCATAGATCAGCAACGGGGATCCCATTTTACAGAAAAAATCCACGTGACGAAAAAACGAAGGGTAAAAAACTTCCATGACCCGATTGAGGTTCGGATAGGATTTTTTGGGTATGAAACTAACCAGTGACGGCTGAAAGCCGTCATGGCTGTAGAACTCACAGATACCTTCGTTTTGACTGGTTATGGCTCCCGTAACTCTAAAGGAGCCAAGAGTTATGGCCCTCCGAAGAATCGATTTCCACAGGGTGCAACATCCTGCGGTGCAAGGTGCAACATCCGTCCAAAATGACGAAACAGTGTCGTACGACCTTTAGAAATGTGTGCACGGATTTGAAACATTGCAGTACCATGGTGCACCACTCACCAGCGTTGGTAAATCATAGACCAGCCACGGGGATCCCGTTTTACAGAAAAAATCAACGTGACGAAAAAACGAAGGGTAAAAAACTTTCTTGACCCGATTGAGGTTCGGATAGGATTTTTTGGGTATGAAATTAACCAGTGACAGCTGAAAGCCATCATAGCTGTAGAACTCATAGATACCTTCGTTTTGACTGGTTATGTCTCTTGTAGCTCTAAACGAGCCAAGAGTTATGGCCCTCCGAATAATCGATATCCATAGGGTGCAACATCTACGGTGCAAGGTGCAACATCCGTCCAAAATGACGAAACAGTGCCGTACGACCTTTAGAAATGGGTGCGTGGATTTGAAACGGAGCAGTACCATGGTGAACCACTCTCCAGCGATGGTAACTCATTGACCAGCCACGGGGATCCCATTTTACAGAAAAAATCCACGTGACGAAAAAACGAAGGGTAAAAAACTTCCATGACCCGATTGAGGTTCGGATAGAATTTTTTGGGTATGAAACTAACCAGTGACGGCTGAAAGCCGTCATAGCTGTAGAACTCACAGATACCTTCGTTTTGACTGGTTATGGCTCCCGTA
Organism: Allium cepa; assembly: GCA_030765085.1. Classification (NCBI taxonomy): domain Eukaryota; kingdom Viridiplantae; phylum Streptophyta; class Magnoliopsida; order Asparagales; family Amaryllidaceae; genus Allium; species Allium cepa. The sequence goes on along the minus strand of CM060943.1, from coordinate 24,126,985 downwards.
ACTCTAAACGAGCCAAGAGTTATGGCCCTCCGAAGAATCGATTTCCACAGGGTGCAACATCTGCGGTGCAAGGTGCAACATCCGTCCAAAATGACGAAACAGTGTCGTACGACCTTTATTAAGGTGTGCATGGATTTGAAACATTGCAATACCATGGTGCACCACTCTCCAGCGATGGTAAATCATAGACCAGCCACGAGGATCCCGTTTTACAGAAAAAATCCACGTGACGAAAAAACGAAGTGTAAAAAACTTACTTGACCCGATTGAGGTTCGGATAGGATTTTTTGGGTATGAAACTAACCGGTGACGGCTGCAAGCGGTCATAGCTGTAGAACTCATAGATACCTTCGTTTTGACTGGTTATGGCTCCCGTAACTCTAAACGAGCCAAGAGTTATGGCCCTCCGAACAATCGATATCCATAGGGTGCAACATCTACGGTGCAAGGTGCAACATCCGTCCAAAATGACGAAACAGTGCCGTACGACCTTTAGAAATGAGTGCATGGATTTGAAACATTTCAGTACCACAGTGCACCACTCTCCAGCGATGGTAAATCATAGACCAGCCACGGAGATCCCGTTTTATAGAAAAAATCCACATGATGAAAAAACGAAGGGTAAAAAACTTCCTTGACCAGATTGAGGTTCGGATAGGATTTTTTGGGTATGAAACTAACCAGTTATGGCTGAAAGCCATCATAGCTGTAGAAATCACAGATACCTTCGTTTTGACTGGTTATGGCTCCCGTAGCTCTAAACGAGCCAAGAGTTATGGCCCTCCGAATAATCGATATCCATAGGGTGCAACATCTACGGTGCAAGGTGCAACATCCGTCCAAAATGACGAAACCGTGCCGTACGACCTTTAGAAATGGGTGCATGGATTTGAAACGGTGCAGTACCATGGTGCACCACTCTCCAGCGATGGTAAATCATAGACCAGCCACGGGGATCCCGTTTTACAGAAAAAATCAACGTGACAAAAAAACGAAGGGTAAAAAACTTCCTTGACCCGATTGAGGTTCGGATAGGAATTTTTGGGTATGAAACTAACCAGTGACGGCTGAAAGCGGTCATAGCTGTAGAACTCACAAATACCTTCGTTTTGACTGGTTATGGCTCCCGTAACTCTAAACGAGCCAAGAGTTATGGCCCTCCGAATAATCGATATCCACTGGGTGCAACATCTACGGTGCAAGGTGCCACATCCGTCCAAAATGATGAAACAGTGCCGTACGACCTTTAGAAATTGGTGCATGGATTTGAGACGGTGCAGTACCATGGTGTACCAATCTCCAGCGATGGTAACACATAGACCAGCCACGGGGATCCCGTTTTACATAAAAAATCCACGTGACGAAAAAACGAAGGGTAAAAAACTTCCATGACCCGATTGAGGTTCAGATAGGATTTTTTGGGTATGAAACTAACCAGTGACGGCTAAAAGCCGTCACAGCTGTAGAACTCACAGATACCTTCGTTTTGACTGGTTATGGCTCCCGTAACTCTAAACGAGCCAAGAGTTATGGCCCTCCGAAGAATCGATTTCCACAGGGTGCAACATCTGCGGTGCAAGGTGCAACATCCGTCCAAAATGACGAAACAGTGCCGTACGACCTTTAGAAATGTTTGCATGGATTTGAAACATTGCAGTACCATGGTGCACCACTCTCCAGCGATGGTAAATCATAGACCAGCCACGGGGATCCCGTTTTACAGAAAAAATCCACGTGACGAAAAAACGAAGGGTAAAAAACTTACTTGACCCGATTGAGGTTCGGATAGGATTTTTTGGGCATGAAACTAACCAGTGACGGCTGAAAGTGGTCATAGCTGTAGAAATCACAGATACCTTCATTTTGACTGGTTATGGCTCCCGTAGCTCTAAACGAGCCAAGAGTTATGGCCCTCCGAAGAATCGATATCCACAGGGTGCAACATCTACGGTGCAAGGTGCAACATCCGTCCAAAATGACGAAACAGTGCCGTACGACCTTTAGAAATGGGTGCATGGATTTGAAACGGTGCAGTACCATGGTGAACCACTCTCCAGCGATGGTAACTCATAGATCAGCAACGGGGATCCCATTTTACAGAAAAAATCCACGTGACGAAAAAACGAAGGGTAAAAAACTTCCATGACCCGATTGAGGTTCGGATAGGATTTTTTGGGTATGAAACTAACCAGTGACGGATGAAAGCCGTCATAGCTGTAAAACTCACAGATACCTTTGTTTTGACTGGTTATGGCTCCCGTAACTCTAAAGGAGCCAAGAGTTATGGCCCTCCGAAGAATCGATTTCCACAGGGTGCAACATCCTGCGGTGCAAGGTGCAACATCCGTCCAAAATGACGAAACAGTGTCGTACGACCTTTAGAAATGTGTGCACGGATTTGAAACATTGCAGTACCATGGTGCACCACTCACGAGCGTTGGTAATTCATAGACCAGCCACGGGGATCCCGTTTTACAGAAAAAATCAATGTGACGAAAAAACGAAAGGTAAAAAACTTCCTTGACCCGATTGAGGTTCGGATAGGATTTTTTGGGTATGAAATTAACCAGTGATGGCTGAAAGCCATCATAGCTGTAGAAATCACAGATACCTTCGTTTTGACTGGTTATGGCTCTTGTAGCTCTAAACGAGCCAAGAGTTATGGCCCTCCGAATAATCGATATCCATAGGGTGCAACATCTACGGTGCAAGGTGCAACATCCATCCAAAATGATGAAACAGTGCCGTACGACCTTTAGAAATGGGTGCGTGGATTTGAAACGGTGCAGTACCATGGTGAACCACTCTCCAGCGATGGTAACTCATAGACCAGCCACGGGGATCCCATTTTACAGAAAAAATCCACGTGACGAAAAAACGAAGGGTAAAAAACTTCCATGACCCGATTGAGGTTCGGATAGGATTTTTTGGGTATGAAACTAACCAGTGACGGCTGAAAGCCATCATAGCTGTAGAACTCACAGATACCTTCGTTTTGACTGGTTATGGCTCTCGTAACTCTAAACGAGCCAAGAGTTATGGCCCTCCGAAGAATCGATTTCCACAGGGTGCAACATCTGCGGTGCAAGGTGCAACATCCGTCCAAAATGACGAAACAGTGCCGTACGACCTTTATAAAGGTGTGCATGGATTTGAAACATTGCAATACAATGGTGCACCACTCTCCAGCGATGGTAAATCATAGACCAGCCACGGGGATCCCGTTTTACAGAAAAAAATCCACGTGACGAAAAAACGAAGGGTAAAAAACTTACTTGACCCGATTGAGGTTCAGATAGGATTTTTTGGGTATGAAACTAACCAGTGACGGCTGAAAGCGGTCATAGCTGTAGAACTCACAGATACCTTCGTTTTGACTAGTTATGGCTCCCGTAACTCTAAACGAGCCAAGAGTTATGGCCCTCCGAAGAATCGATATCCATAGGGTGCAACATCTACGGTGCAAGGTGCAACATCCGTCCAAAATGACGAAACAGTGCCGTACGACCTTTAGAAATGAGTGCATGGATTTGAAACATTTCAGTACCACGGTGCACCACTCTCCAGCGATGGTAAATCATAGACCAGCCACGGGGATCCCGTTTTATAGAAAAAATCCACATGATGAAAAAACGAAGTGTAAAAAACTTCCTTGACCTGATTGAGGTTCGGATAGGATTTTTTGGGTATGAAACTAACCAGTGATGGCTGAAAGCCATCATAGCTGTAGAAATCACAGATACCTTCGTTTTGACTGGTTATGGCTCCCGTAGCTCTAAACGAGCCAAGAGTTATGGCCCTCCGAATAATCGATATCCATAGGGTGCAACATCTACGGTGCAAGGTGCAACATCCGTCCAAAATGACGAAACCGTGCCGTACGACCTTTAGAAATGGGTGCATGGATTTGAAACGGTGCAGTACCATGGTGCACCACTCTCCAGCGATGGAAAATCATTGACCAGCCACGGGGATCCCGTTTTAGAGAAAAAAACCACGTGACGAAAAAACGAAGGGTAAAAAACTTCCATGACCCGATTGAGGTTCGTATAGGATTTTTCGGGTATGAAAGTAACCAGTGACTGCTGAAAGCAGTCATAGCTGTAGAACTCACAGATACCTTCATTTCGACTGGTTATGGCTCCCGTAACTCTAAACGAGCCAAGAGTCATGGCCCTCCGAAGAATCGATATCCACAGGGTGCAACATCTATGGTGCAAGGTGCAACATCCGTCCAAAATGACGAAACAGTACCGTACGACCTTTAGAAATGAGTGCATGGATTTGAAACATTGCAGTGCCATGGTGCACCACTCTCCAGCGATGGTAAATCATAGACCAGCCACGGGGATCCCGTTTTACAGAAAAAATCCACGTGACGAAAAAACGAAGGGTAAAAAATCTTCCTTGACCCGATTGAGGTTCGGATAGGATTTTTTGGGTATGAAACTAACCAGTGACGGCTGAAAGCGGTCATAGCTGTAGAATTCACAAATACCTTCGTTTTGACTGGTTATGGCTCCCGTAACTCTAAAGGAGCCAAGAGTTATGGCCCTCCGAAGAATCGATATCCACAGGGTGCAACATCTACGGTGTAAGGTGCAACATCCGTCCAAAATGACGAAACAGTGCCGTACGACCTTTAGAAATGAGTGCATGGATTTGAAACATTGCAATACCATGGTGCACCACTCTCCAGCGATGGTAAATCATAGACCAACCACGGGGATCCCGTTTTACAGAAAAAATCAACGTGACGAAAAAACGAAGGGTAAAAAACTTCCTTGACCCGATTGAGGTTCGGATAGGATTTTTTGGGTATGAAACTAACCAGTGACGGCTGAAAAGCCATCATAGCTGTAGAAATCACAGATACCTTCGTTTTGACTAGTTATGGCTCCCGTAGCTCTAAACGAGCCAAGAGTTATGGCCCTACGAATAATCGATATCCATAGGGTGCAACATCTACGGTGCAAGGTGCAACATCCGTCCAAAATGACGAAACAGTGCCGTACGACCTTTAGAAATGGGTGCATGGATTTGAAACGGTGCAGTACCATGGGTGCATGGACTAGCCACGGGGATCCCGTTTTACAGAAAAAATCCACTTGACGAAAAAACGAAGGGTAAAAAACTTCCATAACCCGATTGAGGTTCGGATAGGATTTTTTGGGTATGAAACTAACCAGTGAGGGCTGAAAGCAGTCATAGCTGTAGAACTCACAGATACCTTCGTTTTGACTGGTTATGGCTCCCGTAACTCTAAACGAGCCAAGAGTTATGGCCCTCCGAAGAATCGATTTCCACAGGGGGCAACATCTGTGGTGCAAGGTGCAACATCCGTCCAAAATGACGAAACAGTGCCGTACGACCTTTAGAAATGTGTGCATGGATTTGAAACATTGCAGTACCATGGTGCACCACTCTCCAGCAATGGTAAATCATAGACCAGCCACGGGGATTCCGTTTTACAGAAAAAATCCACGTGACGAAAAAACGAAGGGTAAAAAACTTACTTGACCCGATTGAGGTTCGGATAGGATTTTTTGGGTATGAAACTAACCAGTGACGGCTGAAAGCGGTCATAGCTGTAGAACTCACAGATACCTTCGTTTTGACTGGTTATGGCTCCCGTAACTCTAAAAGAGCCAAGAGTTATGGACCTCCGAAGAATCGATATCCACAGGGTGCAACATCTACGGTGCAAGGTGCAACATCCGTCCAAAATGACGAAACAGTGTCGTACGACCTTTAGAAATGAGTGCATGGATTTGAAACATTGCAGTACCATGGTGCACCACTCTCCAGCGATGGTAAATCATAGACCAGCTACAGGGATCCCGTTTTACAAAAAAAATCAACGTGACGAAAAAACGAAGGGTAAAAAACTTCCTTGACCCGATTGAGGTTCGGATAGAATTTTTTGGGTATTAAATTAACCAGTGACGGCTGAAAGCCATCATAGCGGTAGAAATCACAGATACCTTCGTTTTGACTGGTTATGGCTCCCGTAGCTCTAAACGAGCCAAGAGTTATGGCCCTCCGAATAATCGATATCCATAGGGTGCAACATCTACGGTGCAAGGTGCAACATCCGTCCAAAATGATGAAACAGTGCCGTACGACCTTTAGAAATGGGTGTGTGGATTTGAAACGGTGCAGTACCATGGTGAACCACTCTCCAGCGATGGTAACTCATAGACCAGCCACGGGGATCCCATTTTACAGAAAAAATCCACGTGACGAAAAACGAAGGGTAAAAAACTTCCATGACCCGATTGAGGTTCGGATAGGATTTTTTGGGTATGAAACTAACCAGTGACGGCTGAAAAGCCATCATAGCTGTAGAAATCACAGATACCTTCGTTTTGACTGGTTATGGCTCCCGTAGCTCTAAACGAGCCAAGAGTTATGGCCCTCCGAATAATCGATATCCATAGGGTGCAACATCTACGGTGCAAGGTACAACATCCGTCCAAAATGACGAAACAGTGCCGTACGACCTTTAGAAATGGGTGCATGGATTTGAAACGGTGCAGTACCATGGTGCACCACTCTCCAGCGATGGTAACTCATAGACTAGCCACGGGGATCCCGTTTTACAGAAAAAATCCACGTGACGAAAAAACGAAGGGTAAAAGACTTCTATAACCCGATTGATGTTCGGATAGGATTTTTTGGGTATGAAACTAACCAGTGACGGCTGAAAGCGGTCATAGCTGTAGAACTCACAGAAACCTTCGTTTTGACTGGTTAAGGCTCCCGTAACTCTAAACGAGCCAAGAGTTATGGCCCTCCGAAGAATCGATTTCCACAGGGGGCAACATCTGCGGTGCAAGGTGCAACATCCGTCCAAAATGACGAAACAGTGCCGTACGACCTTTAGAAATGTGTGCATGGATTTGAAACATTGCAGTACCATGGTGCACCACTCTCCAGCAATGGTAAATCATAGACCAGCCACGGGGATTCCGTTTTACAGAAAAAATCCACGTGACGAAAAAACGAAGGGTAAAAAACTTACTTGACCAGATTGAGGTTCGGATAGGATTTTTTGGGTATGAAACTAACCAGTGACGGCAGAAAGCGGTCATAGCTGTAGAACTCACAGATACCTTCGTTTTGACTGGTTATGGCTCCCGTAACTCTAAAAGAGCCAAGAGTTATGGCCCTCCGAAGAATCGATATCCACAGGGTGCAACATCTACGGTGCAAGGTGCAACATCCGTCCAAAATGACGAAACAGTGTCGTACGACCTTTAGAAATGAGTGCATGGATTTGACACATTGCAGTACCATGGTGCACCACTCTCCAGCGATGGTAAATCAAAGACCAGCCACAGGGATCCCGTTTTACAGAAAAAATCAACGTGACGAAAAAACGTAGGGTAAAAAACTTCCTTGACCCGATTGAGGTTCGGATAGAATTTTTTGGGTATGAAATTAACCAGTGACGGCTGAAAGCCATCATAGCGGTAGAAATCACAGATACCTTCGTTTTGACTGGTTATGGCTCCCGTAGCTCTAAACGAGCCAAGAGTTATGGCCCTCCGAATAATCGATATCCATAGGGTGCAACATCTACGGTGCAAGGTGCAACATCCGTCCAAAATGACGAAACAGTGCCGTACGACCTTTAGAAATGGGTGCGTGGATTTGAAACGATGCAGTACCATGGTGAACCACTCTCCAGCGATGGTAACTCATAGACCAGCCACGGGGATCCCATTTTACAGAAAAAATCCACGTGACGAAAAACGAAGGGTAAAAAACTTCCATGACCCGATTGAGGTTCGGATAGGATTTTTTGGGTATGAAACTAACCAGTGACGGATGAAAGCCGTCATAGGTGTAGAACTCACAGATACCTTCGTTTTGACTGGTTATGGCTCCCGTAACTCTAAACGAGCCAAGAGTTATGGCCCTTCGAAGAATCGATTTCCGCAGGGTGCAACATCTGCGGTGCAAGGTGCAACATCCGTCCAAAATGACGAAACAGTGTCGTACGACCTTTATAAATGTGTGCACGGATTTGAAACATTGCAGTACCATGGTGCACCACTCTCCAGCGATGGTAAATCATAGACCAGCCACGGGGATCCCGTTTTACAGAAAAAATCCACGTGATGAAAAAACGAAGGGTAAAAAACTTACTTGACCCGATTGAGGTTCGGATTGGATTTTTTGGGTATGAAAGTAACCAGTGACTGCAGAAAGCTGTCATAGCTGTAGAACTCATAGATACCTTCGTTTTGACTGGTTATGGCTCCCGTAACTCTAAAGGAGCCTAGAGTTATGGCCCTCCGAAGAATCGATATCCACAGGGTGCAACATCTACGGTGCAAGGTGCAACATCCGTCCAAAATGACGAAAAAGTGCCGTACGGCCTTTAGAAATGAGTCCATGGATTTGAAACATTGCAGTACCATGGTGCACCACTCTCCAGCGATGGTAAATCATAGACCAGCCACGGGGATCCCGTTTTACAGAAAAAATCAACGTGACAAAAAAACGAAGGGTAAAAAACTTCCTTGACCCGATTGAGGTTCGGATAGGAATTTTTGGGTATGAAACTAACCAGTGACGGCTGAAAGCGGTCATAGCTGTAGAACTCACAAATACCTTCGTTTTGACTGGTTATGGCTCCCGTAACTCTAAACGAGCCAAGAGTTATGGCCCTCCGAATAATCGATATCCACTGGGTGCAACATCTACGGTGCAAGGTGCAACATCCATCCAAAATGACGAAACAGTGCCGTACGACCTTTAGAAATGGGTGCATGGATTTGAAACAGTGCAGTACCATGGTGCACCACTCTCCAGCGATGGTAACTCATAGACCAGCCACGGGGATCCCGTTTTACAGAAAAAATCCACGTGACGAAAAAACGAAGGGTAAAAAACTTCCATGACCCGATCGAGGTTCCGATAGGATTTTTTGGGTATGAAACTAACCAGTGACGGCTGAAAGCCGTCACAGCTGTAGAACTCACAGATACCTTTGTTTTGACTGGTTATGGCTCCCGTAACTCTAAACGAGCCAAGAGTTATGGCCCTCCGAAGAATCGATTTCCACAGGGTGCAACATCGGCGGTGCAAGGTGCAACATCCGTCCAAAATGACGAAACAGTGTCGTACGACCTTTAGAAACGAGTGCATGGATTTGAAACATTGCAGTACCATAGTGCACCACTCTCCAGCGATGGTAAATCATAGACCAGCCATGGGGATCCCGTTTTACAGAAAAAATCCACGTGACGAAAAAACGAAGGGTAAAAAACTTACTTGACCCGATTGAGGTTCGGATAGGATTTTTTGGGTATGAAACTAACCAGTGATGGCTAAAAGCCATCATAGCTGTAGAACTCACAGATACCTTCGTTTTGACTGATTATGGCTCCCATAACTCTAAACGAGCCAAGAGTTATGGCCCTCCGAATAATCGATATCCATAGGGTGCAACATATACGGTGCAAGGTGCAACATCCGTCCAAAATGACGAAACCGTGCCGTACGACCTTTAGAAATGAGTGCATGGATTTGAAACATTGCAGTAAAATGGTGCACCACTCTCCAGTGATGGCAAATCATAGACCAGCCACGGGGATCCCGTTTTATAGAAAAAATCCACGTGACGAAAAAACGAAGGGTAAAAAACTTCCATGACCCGATTGAGGTTCGGATAGGATTTTTTGGGTATGAAACTAATCAGTGATGGCTGAAAGCCGTCATAGCTGTAGAACTCACAGATACCTTTGCTTTGACTGGTTATGGCTCCCGTAATTCTAAACGAGCCAAGAGTTATGGCCCTCCGAAGAATCGATTTCCACAGGGTGCAATATCTGCGGTGCAAGGTGCAACATCCGTCCAAAATGACGAAACAGTGCCGTACGACCTTTAGAAATGTTTGCATGGATTTGAAACATTGCAGTACCATGGTGCACCACTCTCCAGCGATGGTAAATCATAGACCAGCCACGGGGATCCAGTTTTACAGAAAAAATCCACGTGACGAAAAAACGAAGGGCAAAAAACTTACTTGACCCGATTGAGGTTCGGATAGGATTTTTTGGGTATGAAACTAACCATTGACGGCTGAAAGCGGCCCTAGCTATAGAACTCACAGATACCTTCGTTTTGACTGGTTATGGCTTCCGTAACTCTAAAGGAGCCAAGAGTTATGGCCCTCCGATGAATCGATATCCACAGGGTGCAACATCTACGGTGCAAGGTGCAACATCCGTCCAAAATGAAGAAACAGTGCCGTACGACCTTTAGAAATGAGTGCATAGATTTGAAACATTGCAGTACCATGGTGCAGCACTCTCCAGCGATGGTAAATCATAGACCAGCCATGGGGATCCTGTTTTACAGAAAAAATCAACGTGACGAAAATAGGAAGGGTAAAAAACTTCCTTGACCCGATTGAGGTTCGGATAGGATTTTTGGGTATGAAACTAACCAGTGACGGCTGAAAGCCATTATTCCCGTAGAAATCATAGATTCCTTCGTTTTGACTGGTTATGGCTCCCGTTGCTCTAAACGAGCCAAGAGTTATGACCCTCCGAATAATCGATATCCATAGGGTGCAACATCTACGGTGCAAGGTGCAACGTCCGTCCAAAATGACGAAACCGTGTCGTACGACCTTTAGAAATGGGTGCATGGATTTGAAACGGTGCAGTACTATGGTGAACCACTCTCCAGTGATGGTAACTCATAGACCAGCCACGGGGATCCCTTTTTACAGAAAAAAATCCACGTGACGAAAAAACAAAGGGTAAAAAACTTCCATGACCCGATTAAGGTTCGGATAGGATTTTTTGGGTATGAATCTAACCAGTGACGGCTTAAAGCCATCATAGCTGTAGAACTCACAGATACCTTTGTTTTGACTGGTTATGCCTCCCGTAGCTCTAAACGAGCCAAGAGTTATGGCCCTCCGAATAATCGATATCCATAGGGTGCAACATCTACGGTGCAAGGTCCAACATCCGTCCAAAATGACGAAACCGTGCCGTATGACCTTTAGAAATGAGTGCATGGATTCGAAACATTGCAGTACCATGTTGCACCACTCTCCAGCGATGGTAAATCATAGACCAGCCACGGGGATCCCGTTTTATAGAAAAAATCCACGTGACGAAAAAACGAAGGGTAAAAAACTTCCATGACCCAATTGAGGTTCGGATAGGATTTTTTGGGTATGAAACTAACCAGTGACGGCTGAAAGCCGTCAAAGCTGTAGAACTCACAGATACCTTCATTTTGACTGGTTATGGCTCCCGTAACTCTAAACGAGCCAAGAGTTATGGCCCTCCGAAGAATCGATTTCCACAGGGTCCAACATCTACGGTGCAAGGTGCAACATCCGTCCAAAATGACGAAACAGTGCCGTGCGACCTTTAGAAACGAGTGCATGGATTTGAAACATTGCAGTCCCATGGTGCACCACTCTCCAGCGATGGTAAATCATAGACAAGCCACGGGGATCCCGTTTTAAGAAAAAATCCACGTGACGAAAAAACGAAGGGTAAAAAACTTCCTTGACCCGATTGAGGTTCGGATAGGAATTTTTGGGTATGAAAGTAACCAGTGACTACTGAAAGCTATCATAGCTGTAGAACTCACAGATACCTTGGTTTTGACTGGTTATGGCTCCCGTAACTCTAAAGGAGCCAAGAGTTATTTCCCTCCGAAGAATCGATATCCACAGGGTGCAACATCTACGGTGCAAGGTGCAACATCCGTCCAAAATGACGAAACAGTGCCGTACGACCTTTAGAAATGAGTGCATGGATTTGAAACATTGCAGTACCATGGTGCACCACTCTCCAGCGATGGTAAATCATACACCAGCCACGGGGATCCCGTTTTACAGAAAAAATCCACGTGACGAAAAAACGAAGGGTAAAAAACTCCCTTGACCCGATTGAGGTTCGAATAGGATTTTTTGGGTATGAAACTAACCAATGACGGCTGAAAGCTGTCATAGCGTTAGAACTCACAGATACCTTCGTTTTGACTGGTTAGGACCCGTACCTCTAAACGAGCCAAGAGTTATGGCCCTCCGAATAATCGATATCCACAGGGTGCAACATCTACGGTGCAAGGTGCAACATCCGTCCAAAATTACGAAACCGTGCCGTACGACCTTTAGAAATGGGTGCATGGATTTGAAACATTGCAGTACCATGGTGCACCACTCTCCAGCGATGGTAAATTATAGACCAGCCACGGGGATCCCGTTTCACAGAAGAAATCCACGTGACGAAAAAACGAAGGGTAAAAAACTTCCATGACTCGATTGAGGTTCGGATAGGATTTTTTTGGGTATGAAATAACCAGTGACGGCTGAATGCTGTCGTAGCTGTAAAACTCACCGATACCTTTTTTTTGACTGGTTATGGCTCCCGTAACTCTAAACGAGCCAAGAGTTATGACACTCCGAAGAATCGATATCCACAGGGTGTAACATCTACGGTGCAAGGTGCAACATCCGTCCAAAATGACGAAACCGTGCCGTACGACCTTTAGAAATGGATGCATGGATTTGAAACGGTGCAGTACCATGGTGCACCACTCTCCAGCGATGGTAAATCATTGACCAGCCACGGGGATCCCGTTTTTACAGAAAAATTCCACGTGACGAAAAAACGAAGGGTAAAAAACTTCCATGACCCGATTGAGGTTCGGATAGGCTTTTTTGGGTATGAAAATAACCAGTGACTGCTGAAAGCTGTCTTAGCTGTAGAACTCACAGATACCTTCGTTTTGACTGGTTATGGCTCCCGTAGCTCTAAAGGAGCCAAGAGTTATGGCCCTCCGAAGAATCGATATCCACAGGGTGCAACATCTACAGTGCAAGGTGCAACATCCGTCCAAAATGACGAAACAGTGCCGTACGACCTTTAGAAACGAGTGCATGGATTTGAAACATTGCAGTCCCATGGTGCACCACTCTCCAGCGGTGGTAAATCATAGACAAGCCACGGGGATCCCTTTTACAGAAAAAATCCACGTGACGAAAAAACGAAGGGTAAAGAACTTCCATGACCCGATTGAGGTTCGGATAGGCTTTTTCGGGTATGAAAGTAACCTGTGACTGCTGAAAGCTATCATAGCTGTAGAACTCATAGATACATTCGTTTTGACTGGTTATGGCTCCCGTACCTCTAAAGGAGCCAAGAGTTATGGCCCTCCGAAGAATCGATATCCACAGGGTGCAACATCTACGGTGCAAGGTGCAACATCAGTCCAAAATGACGAAACTGTGCCGTACGACCTTTAGAAATGGGTGCATGGATTTGAAACATTGCAGTACCATGGTGCACCACTCTCCAGCGATGGTAAATCATAGACCAGCCACGGGGATCCCGTTTTATAGAAGAAATCCACGTGACGAAAAAACGAAGGGTAAAAAACTTACATGACCCGATTGAGGTTCGGATAGGATTTTTTGGGTATGAAACTAACCAGTGACGGCTAAAAGCAGTCATAGCTGTAGAACTCACAGATACCTTCGTTTTGACTGGTTATGGCTCCCGTAACTCTAAAGGAGCCAAGAGTTATGGCCCTCCGAAGAATCGATATCCACAGGGTGCAACATCTACGGTGCAAGGTGCAACATCCGTCCAAAATGACGAAACAGTGTCGTACGACCTTTAGAAATGAGTGCATGGATTTGAAACATTGCGGTACCATGGTGCACCACTCTCCAGCGATGGTAAATCGCGGACCAGCCACGGGGATCCCGTTTTACAGAAAAAATCCACGTGACGAAAAAACAAAGGGTAAAAAACTTCCTTGACCCGATTGAGGTTCGGATAGGATTTTTTGGGTATGAAAGTAACCAGTGACTGCTGAAAGCTGTCATAGCTATAGAACTCACAGATACATTCGTTTTGACTGGTTATGGCTCCCGTACCTCTAAAGGAGCCAAGAGTTATGGCCCTCCGAAGAATCGATATCCACAGGGTGCAACATCTACGGTGCAAGGTGCAACATCAGTCTAAAATGACGAAACTGTGCCGTACGACCTTTAGAAATGGGTGCATGGATTTGAAACATTGCAGTACCATGGTGCACCACTCTCCAGCGATGGTAAATCATAGACCAGCCACGGGGATCCCGTTTTACAGAAGAAATCCACGTGACGAAAAAACGAAGGGTAAAAAACTTACATGACCCGATTGAGGTTTGGATAGGATTTTTTGGGTATGAAACTAACCAGTGACGGCAGAAAGCCGTCATAGCTGTATAACTCACAAATACCTTCGTTTTGACTGGTTATGGCTCCCGCTACTCTAAAGGAGCCAAGAGTTATGGCCCTCCGAAGAATCGATATCCACAGGGTGCAACATCTACGGTGCAAGGTGCAACATCCATCCAAAATGACGAAACAGTGCCGTAAGACCTTTAGAAATGAGTGCATGGATTTGAAACATTGCAGTACCATGCTGCACCACTCTCTAGCGATGGTAAATCATACACCAGCCACGGGGATCCCGTTTTACAGAAAAAATCCACGTGACGAAAAAACGAAGGGTAAAAAACTTCCTTGACCCGATTGAGGTTCGAATAGGATTTTTTGGGTATGAAACTAACCAATAACGACTGAAAGCTGTCATAGCTGTAGAACTCACAGATACCTTCGTTTTGACTGGTTATGGATCCCGTACCTCTAAACGAGCCAAGAGTTATGGCCCTCCGAATAATCGATATCCACAGGGTGCAACATCTACGGTGCAAGGTGCAACATCCGTCCAAAATTACGAAACCGTGCCGTAGACCTTTAGAAATGGGTGCATGGATTTGAAACGGTGCAGTACCATGGTGCACCACTCTCCAGCGATGGTAAATCATTGACCATCCACGGGGATCCCGTTTTACAGAAGAAATCCACGTGACGAAAAAACGAAGGGTAAAAACCTTCTATGACCCGATTGAGGTTCGGATAGGATTTTTGTGTATGAAACTAACCAGTGACGGTTGAATGCTGTCATAGCTGTAGAACTCATTGATACCTTCGTTTTGACTGGTTATGGCTCCCGTAACTCTAAACGAGCCAAGAGTTATGGCACTCCGAAGAATCGATATCCACAGGGTGTAACATCTACGGTGCAAGGTGCAACATCCGTCCAAAATGACGAAACCGTGCCGTATGACCTTTAGAAATGGATGCATGGATTTGAAACGGTGTAGTACCATGGTGCACCACTCTCCAGCGATGGTAAATCATTGACCAGCCACGGAGATCCTGTTTTTACAGGAAAATTCCACGTGACGAAAAAACGAAGGGTAAAAAACTTCCATGACCCGATTGAGGTTCGGATAGGCTTTTTTGGGTATGAAAAGTAACCAGTGACTGCTGAAAGCTGTCTTAGCTGTAGAACTCATAGATAGCTTCGTTTTGACTGGTTATGGCTCCCGTAGCTCTAAAGGAGCCAAGAGTTATGGCCCTCCGAAGAATCGATATCCACAGGGTGCAACATCTACGGTGCAAGGTGCAACATCCGTCCAAAATGATGAAACAGTGCCGTACGACCTTTAGAAACTAGTGCATGGATTTGAAACATTGCAGTCCCATGGTGCATCACTCTCCAGCGATGGTAAATCATAGACAAGCCACGGGGATCCCGTTTTACAGAAAAAATCCAAGTGATGAAAAAACAAAGGGTAAAAAACTTCCATGACCCGATTGAGGTTCGGATAGGCTTTTTTGGGTATGAAAGTAACCAGTGACTGCTGAAAGCTATCATAGCTATAGAACTCACAGATACCTTCGTTTTGAATGGTTATGGCACTCGTACCTCTAAAGGGCCAAGAGTTATGGCCCTCCGAAGAATCGATATCCACAGGGTGCAACATCTACGGTGCAAGGTGCAACATCCGTCCAAAATTACGAAACCGTGCCGTACGACCTTTAGAAATGGGTACATGGATTTGAAACATTGCAGTACCATGGTGCACCACTCTCCAGCGATGGTAAATTATAGACCAGCCACAGGGATCCCGTTTTACAGAAGAAATCCACGTGACGAAAAAACGAAGGGTAAAAAACTTCCATGACCCGATTGAGGTTCGGATAGGATATTTTGGGTATGAAACTAACCAATGATGGCTGAAAGCTGTCATAGCTGTAGAACTCACAGATACCTTCGTTTTGGCTGGTTATGGCTCCCGTAACTATAAAGGAGCCAAGAGTTATGGCCCTCCGAAGAATCGATATCCACAGGGTGCAACATCTACGGTGCAAGGTGCAACATCCGTCCAAAATGACGAAACAGTGTCGTACGACCTTTAGAAATGAGTGCATGGATTTGAAACATTGCAGTACCATGGTGCAACACTCTCCAATGATGGCAAATCGAAGACCAGCCACGGGGATCCCGTTTTACAGAAAAAATCCACGTGACGAAAAAACAAAGGGTAAAAAACTTCCTTGACCCGATTGAGGTTCGGATAGGATTTTTTGGGTCTGAAAGTAACCAGTGACCGCTGAAAGCTGTCATAGCTGTAGAACTCACAGATACCTTCGTTTTGACTGGTTATGGCTCCCGTAACTCTAAAGGAGCCAAGAGTTATGGCCCTCCGAAGAATCGATATCCACAGGGTGCAACATCTACGGTGCAAGGTGCAACATCCATCCAAAATGACGAAACGGTGCCGTACGACCTTTAGAAATGACTGCATGGACTTGAAACGTTGCAATACCATGGTGCACCACTCTCCAGCGATGGTAAATCATAGACCGGCCACGGGGATCCCGTTTTACAGAAAAATCTACGTGACGAAAAAACGAAGGTTAAAAAACTTCCTTGACCCGATTGAGGTTCGGATAGGATTTTTTGGGTATGAAAGTAACCAGCGACCGCTAAAAGCTGTCATAGCTGTAGAAATCACAGATACCTTCGTTTTGACTGGTTATGGCTGCCGTACCTCTAAACGAGCCAGGAGTTATGGCCTTCCGAATAATCGATATCCATAGGGTGCAACATCTACGGTGCAAGGTGCAACATCCGTCCAAAATGACGAAACCGTGCCGTACGACCTTTAGAAATGGGTGCATGGATTTGAAACGGTGTAGTACCATGGTGCACCACTCTCCAGCGATGGTAATCATTGACCAGCCACGGGGATCCCGTTTTACAGAAGAAATCCACGTGACGAAAAAACGAAGGGTCCGATTGGGGTTCGGATAGGATTTTTTGGGTATGAAAGTAACCAGTGACTGCTGAAAGCTGTCAGAGCTGTAGAACTCACAGATACCTTCGTTTTGACTTGTTATGGCTCCCGTAACTCTAAACGAGCCAAGAGTTATGGCCCTCCGAAGAATCGATATCCACAGGGTGCAACATCTACGGTGCAAGGTGCAACATCCGTCCAAAATGACGAAACAGTGCCGTACGACCTTTAGAAATGAGTGCATGGATTTGAAACATTGTAGTACGATGGTGCACCACTTTCCAGCGATGGTAAATCATAGACCAGCCACGGGGATCCCGTTTTACAGAAAAAATCCACGTGACGAAAAAACGAAGGGTAAAAAACTTCCTTGACCCGATTGAGGTTCGGATAGGATTTTTTGGGTATGAAACTAACCAGTGACGGCTGAAAGCTGTCATAGCTGTAGAACTCACAGATACCTTCATTTTGACTGGTTATGGCTCCCGTAACTCTAAACGAGCCAAGAGTTATGGCCCTCCGAATAATCGATATCCACTGGGTGCAACATCTACGGTGCAAGTTGCAACATCCGTCCAAAATGACGAAACGGTGCCGTACGACCTTTAGAAATGGGTGCATGGATTTGAAACGGTGCAGTACCATGGTGCACCACTCTCCAGCGATGGTAACTAATAGACCAGCCACGGGGATCCCGTTTTACAGAAAAAATCCACGTGACGAAAAAACGAAGAATAAAAAACTTCCATGACCCGATTGAGGTTCGGAAAGGATTTTTTGGGTATGAAACTAACCAGTGACGGCTGAAAGCCATCATAGCTGTAGAACTCACAGATACCTTCGTTATGACTGGTTATGGCTCCCGTAACTCTAAACAAGCCAAGAGTTATGGCCCTCCGAAGAATCGATTTCCACAGGGTGCAACATCTGTGGTGCAAGGTGCAACATCCGTCCAAAATGACGAAACAGTGTCGTACAACCTTTAGTAATGTGTTCATGGATTTGAAACATTGCAGTACCATGGTGCACCACTCTCCAGCGATGGTAAATCATAGACCAGCCATGGGGATCCCGTTTTACAGAAAAAATCCACGTGACGAAAAAACGAAGGTTAAAAAACTTACTTGACCCGATTGAGGTTCGGATAGGATTTTTTGGGTATGAAACTAACCAGTGACGGCTTAAAGTGGTCATAGCTGTAGAACTCACAAATACCTTCGTTTTGACTGGTTATGGGTCCCGTAACTCTAAAGGAGCCAAGAGTTATGGCCCTCCGAAGAATCGATATCCACACGGTGCAACATCTACGGTGCAAGGTGCAACATCCATCCAAAATGACGAAACAGTGTCGTACGACCTTTAGAAATGAGTGCATGGATTTGAAACATTGCAGTACCATGGTGAACCACTCTCCAGCGATGGTAAATCATGGACCAGCCACGGGGATCCCGTTTTACAGAAAAAATCAACGTGACGAAAAAACGAAGGGTAAAAAACATCCTTGACCCGATTGAGGTTCGGATAGGATTTTTTGGGTATGAAACTAACCAGTGACGGCTGAAAGCCCTCATAGCTGTAGAAATCACAGATACCTTCGTTTTGACAGGTTATGGCTGCCGTAGCTCTAAACGAGCCAAGAGTTATGGCCCTCCGAATAATCGATATCCATAGGGTGCAACATCTACGGTGCAAGGTGCAACATCCGTCCAAAATGATGAAATCGTGCCGTACGACCTTTAGAAATGGGTGCATGGATTTGAAGCGGTGCTGTACCACGGTGCACCACTCTCCGGCGATGGTAAATCATTGACCAGCCACGGGGATCCTTTTTTTACAGAAAAAATCCACGTGAGGAAAAAACGAAGGGTAAAAAACTTCCATGACCCGATTGAGGTTCGGATAGGATTTTTTGGGTATGAAACTAACCAGTGACGGCTGAAAGCGGTCATAGCTGTAGAACTCACAGATACCTTCGTTTTGACTGGTGTTGGCCCCGTAACTCTAAACGAGCCAAGAGTTATTGCCCTCCGAATAATCGATATCCATAGGGTGCAACATCTACGGTGCAAGGTGCAACATCCGTCCAAAATGACGAAACCGTGCCGTACGACCTTTAGAAACGAGTGCATGGATTTAAAACATTGCAGTCCCATGGTGCACCACTCACCAGCGATGGTAAATCATTGACCAGCCACGGGGATCCCATTTTTACAGAAAAAATCCACGTGACGAAAAAACGAAGGGTAAAAAACTTCCATGACCCGATTGAGGTTCGGATAGGCTTTTTTGGGTATGAAAGTAACCATTGACTGCTGAAAGCTGTCATAGCTGTAGAACTCACAGATACCTTCGTTTTGACTGGTTATGGCTCCCGTAACTCTAAAGGAGCCAAGAGTTATGGCCCTCCGAAGAATCGATATCCACATGGTGCAACTTCTACGGTGCAAGGTGCAACATCCGTCCAAAATGACGAAACAGTGTCGTACGACCTTTAGAAATGAGTGCATGGATTTAAAACATTGCAGTACCATGGTGCACCACTCTCCAGCGATGGTAAATCGCAGACCAGCCATGGGGATCCCGTTTTACAGAAAAAATCCACGTGACGAAAAAACGAAGGGTAAAAAACTTCCTTGACCCGATTGAGGTTCGGATAGGATTTTTTGGGTATGAAAGTAACCAGCGACCGCTAAAAGCTGTCATAGCTGTAGAAATCACAGATACCTTCGTTTTGACTGGTTATGGCTCCCGTAACTCTAAAGGAGCCAAGAGTTATGGCCCTCCGAAGAATCGATATCCACAGGGTGCAACATCTACGGTGCAAGGTGCAACATCCGTCCAAAATGACGAAACAGTGCCGTACGACCTTTAGAAATGAGTGCATGGACTTGAAACATTGCAGTACCATGGTGCACCACTCTCCAGCGATTGTAAATCATAGACCGGCCACGGGGATCCCGTTTTACAGAAAAAATCCACGTGACGAAAAAACGAAGGGTAAAAAACTTCCTTGACCCGATTGAGGTTCGGATAGGATTTTTTGTGTATGAAACTAACCAGTGACGGCTGAAAGCTATCATAGCTGTAGAACTCACAGATACCTTCGTCTTGACTGGTTTTGGCTCCCGTACCTCTAAACGAGCCAAGAGTTATGGCCCTCCGAATAATCGATATCCATAGGGTGCAACATCTACGGTGCAAGGTGCAAAATCCGTCCAAAATGACGAAACCGTGCCGTACGACCTTTAGAAATGGGTGCATGGATTTGAAACGGTGAAGTACCATGGTGCACCACTCTCCAGCGATGGTAAATCATTGACCAGCCACGGGGATCCCGTTTTACAGAAGAAATCCACGTGACGAAAAAACGAAGGGTCCGGTTGGGGTTCGGATAGGATTTTTTGGGTATGAAAGTAACCAGTGACTGCTGAAAGCTGTCATAGCTGTAGAACTCACAGATACCTTCGTTTTGGCTAGTTATGGATCGCGTAACTCTAAAGGAGCAAAGAGTTATGGCCCTCCGAAGAATCGATATCCACAGGGTGCAACATCTACGGTGCAAGGTGCAACATCTGTCCAAAATGACGAAACAGTGCCGTACGACCTTTAGAAATGAGTGCATGGATTTGAAACATTGCAGTACCATGGTGCACCACTCTCCAGCGATGGTAAATCATAGACCAGCCACGGGGATCCCGTTTTACAGAAAAAATCCACGTGACGAAAAAACGAAGGGTAAAAAACTTCCTTGACCCGATTGAGGTTCGGATAGGATTTTTTGGGTATGAAAGTAACCAATGACTGCTGAAAGCTATCATAGCTGTAGAACTCACAGAGACCTTCGCTTTGACTGGTTATGGCTCCCGTAACTCTAGAGGAGCCAAGAGTTATGGCCCTCCGAAGAATCGATATCCACAGGGTGCAACATCTACGGTGCAAGGTGCAACATCCGTCCAAAATGACGAAACAGTGCCGTACGACCTTTAGAAATGAGTGCATGGATTTGAAACATTGCAGTACCATGGTGCACCACTCTCCAGCGATGGTAAATCATAGACCAGCCACGGGGATCCCGTTTTACAGAAAAAATCCACGTGACGAAAAAACGAAGGGTAAAAAACTTCCTTGACCCGATTGAGGTTCGGATAGGATTTTTTGGGTATGAAATTAACCAATGACAGCTGAAAGCTGTCATAGTTGTAGAACTCACAGATACCTTCGTTTTGACTGGTTATGGCTCCCGTAACTCTAAAGGAGCCAAGAGTTATGGCCCTCCGAAGAATCGATATCCACAGGGTGCAACATCTACGGTGCAAGGTGCAACATCCGTCCAAAATGAAGAAACAGTGTCGTACGACCTTTAGAAATGAGTGCATGGATTTGAAACATTGCAGTACCATGGTGCACCACTCTCCAGCGATGGTAAATCATAGACCAGCCACGGGGATCCCGTTTTACAGAAAAAATCCACGTGACGAAAAAACGAAGGGTAAAAAACTTCCTTGACCCGATTGAGGTTCGGATTGGCTTTTTTGGGTATGAAAGTAACCAGTGACTGCTGAAAGCTGTCTTAGCTGTGGAACTCACAGATACCTTCGTTTTGACTGGTTATGGCTCCCGTAACTCTAAAGGAGCCAAGAGTTATGGCCCTCCGAAGAATCGATATCCACAGGGTGCAACATCTACGGTGCAAGGTGCAACATCCGTCCGAAATGACGAAACAGTGCCGTACGACCTTTAGAAATGAGTGCATGGATTTGAAACATTGCAGTACCATGGTGCACCACTGTACAGCGAGGGCAAATCATAGACAAGCCACGGGGATCCCGTTTTACGGAAAAAATCCACGTGACGAAAAAACGAAGGGTAAAAAACTTTCATGACCCGATTGAGGTTCGGATAGGCTTTTTTGGTATGAATGTAACCAGTGACTGCTAAAAGCTTTCATAGCTGTAGAACTAACAGATACCTTCGTTTTGACTGGTTATGGCTCCCGTAATTCTAAAGGAGCCAAGAGTTATGGCCCTCCGAAGAATCGATATCCACAGGGTGCAACATCTACGGTGCAAGGTGCAACATCCGTCCAAAATGACGAAACAGTGCCGTACGACCTTTAGAAATGAGTGCATGGATTTGAAACATTGCAGTACCATGGTGCACCACTCTCCAGCGATGGTAAATCATAGACCAGCCATGGGGATCCCGTTTTATAGAAAAAATTCACGTGACGAAAAAACGAAGGGTAAAAAACTTCCTTGACCCGATTGAGGTTCGGATAGGATTTTTTGGGTATGAAATAACCAATGACTTCTGAAAGCTATCATAGCTGTAGAACTCACAGATACCTTCGTTTTGACTGGTTATGGCTCCCGTAACTCTGAACGAGCCAAGAGTTATGGCCCTCCGAAGAATCGATATCCACAGGGTGCAACATCTACGGTGCAAGGTGCAACATCCGTCCAAAATGACGAAACAGTGCCGTACGACCTTTAGAAATGAGTGCATGGATTTGAAACATTGTAGTACTATGGTGCACCACTCTCCAGCGATGGTAAATCATAGACCAGCCACGGGGATCCCGTTTTACAGAAAAAATCCACGTGACGAAAAAACGAAGGGTAAAAAACTTCCTTGACCCGATTGAGGTTCGGATAGGATTTTTTGGGTATGAAATTAACCAATGACGGCTGAAAGCTGTCATAGTTGTAGAACTCACAGATACCTTCGTTTTGGCTGGTTATGGATCCAGTACCTCTAAACGAGCCAAGAGTTATGGCCCTCCGAATAATCGATATCCACAGGGTGCAACATCTACGGTGCAAGGTGCAACATCCATCCAAAATTATGAAACCGTGCCGTACGACCTTTAGAAATGGGTGCATGGATTTGAAACGGTGCAGTACCATGGTGCACCACTCTCCAGCGATGGTAAATCATTGACCAGCCACGGGGATCCCGTTTTACAGAAGAAATCCACATGACGAAAAAACGAAGGGTAAAAAACTTCCATGACCCGATTGAGGTTCGGATAGAATTTTTTGGGTATGAAACTAACCAGTGATGGCTGAATGCTTTCATAGCTGTAGAACTCACAGATACCTTCGTTTTGACTGGTTACGGCTCCCGTAACTCTAAACGAGCCAAGAGTTATGTCACTCCGAAGAATCGATATCCACAGGGTGTAACATCTACGGTGCAAGGTGCAACATCCGTCCAAAATGACGAAACCGTGCCGTACGACCTTTAGAAATGGATGCATGGATTTGAAATGGTGCAGTACCATGGTGCACCACTCTCCAGCGATGGTAAATCATTGACCAGCCACGGGGATCCCGTTTTTACAGAAAAATCCACGTGACGAAAAAACGAAGGGTAGAAAACTTCCATGACCCGATTGAGGTTCGGATTGGCTTTTTTGGGTATGAAAGTAACCAGTGACTGCTGAAAGCTGTCTTAGCTGTGGAACTCACAGATACCTTCGTTTTGACTGGTTATGGCTCCCGTAGCTCTAAAGGAGCCAAGAGTTATGGCCCTCCGAAGAATCGATATCCACAGGGTGCAACATCTATGGTGCAAGGTGCAACATCCGTCCAAAATGATGAAACAGTGCCGTACGACCTTTAGAAATGAGTGCATGGATTTGAAACATTGCAGTCCCATGGTGCACCACTCTCCAGCGATGGAAAATCATAGACAAGCCACGGGGATCCCGTTTTACGGAAAAAATCCACGTGACGAAAAAACGAAGGGTAAAAAACTTCCATGACCCGATTGAGGTTCGGATAGGCTTTTTTGGGTATGAATGTAACCAGTGACTGCTGAAAGCTGTTATAGCTGTAGAACTCACAGATACCTTCGTTTTAAATGGTTATGGCTCCCGTACCTCTAGAGGAGCCAAGAGTTATGGCCCTCCGAAGAATCGATATCCACAGGGTGCAACATCTACGGTGCAAGGTGCAACATCCGTCCAAAATGACGAAACCGTGTCGTACGACCTTTAGAAATGGGTGCATGGATTTGAAACATTGCAGTACCATGGTGCACCACCCTCCAGCGATGGTAAATCATAGACCAGCCACGGGGATCCCGTTTTAAAGAAGAAATCCACGTGACGAAAAAACGAAGGGTAAAAAACTTCCATGACCCGATTGAGGTTCGGATAGGATTTTTTTGGTATGAAACTAACCAGTGACGGCTGAACGCCGTCATAGCTGTAGAACTCACAGATACCTTCGTTTTGACTAGTTATGGCTCCCATAACTCTAAACGAGCCAAGAGTTATGGCCCTCCGAAAAATCGATTTCCACCGGGTGCAACATCTGTGGTGCAAGGTGCAACATCCGTCCAAAATGACGAAACAGTGTCGTACGACCTTTAGAAATGTGTGCATGGATTTGAAACATTGCAGTACCATGGTGCACCACTCTCCAGCGATGGTAAATCATAGACCAGCCACGGGGATCCCGTTTTACAGAAAAAATCCACGTGACGAAAAAACGAAGGGTAAAAAACTTACTTGACCCGATTGATGTTCGGATAGGATTTTTTGGGTATGAAACTAACCAGTGACGGCTGAAAGCGGTCATAGCTGTAGAACTCACAGATACCTTCGTTTTGACTGGTTATGGCTCCCGTAACTCTAAAGGAGCCAAGAGTTATGGCCCTCCGAAGAATCGATATCCACATGGTGCAACATCTACGGTGCAAGGTGCAACATCCGTCCAAAATGACGAAACAGTGTCGTACGACCTTTAGAAATGAGTGCATGGATTTGAAACATTGCAGTACCACGGTGCACCACTCTCCAGCGATGGTAAATCATAGACCAGCCGCGGGGATCCCGTTTTACAGAAAAAATCAACGTGACGAAAAAACGAAGGGTAAAAAACTTCCTTGACCCGATTGAGGTTCGGATAGGATTTTTTGGGTATGAAACTAACCAGTGACGGCTGAAAGCCCTCATAGCTGTAGAAATCAAAGATACCTTCGTTTTGACAGGTTATGGCTCCCGTAGCTCTAAACGAGCCAAGAGTTATGGCCCTCCGAATAATCGATATCCATAGGGTGCAACATCTACGGTGCAAGGTGCAACATCCGTCCAAAATGACGAAACCGTGCCGTACGACCTTTAGAAATGGGTGCATGGATTTGAAACGGTGCTGTACCATGGTGCACCACTCTCCAGCGATGGTAAATCATTGACCAGCCACGGGGATCCCATTTTACAGAAAAAATCCACGTGACGAAAAAACGAAGGGTAAAAAACTTCCATGACCCGATTAAGGTTCGGATAGGATGTTTTGGGTATGAAACTAACCAGTGACGGCTGAAAGCGGTCATAGCTGTAGAACTCACAGATACCTTCGTTTTGACTGGTTTTGGCTCCCGTAACTCTGAACGATCCAAGAGTTATTGCCCTCCGAATAATCGATATCCATAGGGTGCAACATCTACGGTGCAAGGTGCAACATCCGTCCAAAATGACGAAACCGCGCCGTACGACCTTTAGAAACGAGTGCATGGATTTGAAACATTGCAGTTCCATGGTGCACCACTCTCCAGCGATGGTAAATCATTGACCAGCCACGGGGATCCCGTTTTTACAGAAAAAATCCACGTGACGAAAAAACGAAGGGTAAAAAACTTCCATGACCCGATTGAGGTTCGGATAGGCTTTTTTGGGTATGAAAGTAACCAGTGACTGCTGAAAGCTGTCATAGCTGTAGAACACACAGATACCTTCGTTTTGACTGGTTATGGCTCCCGTAACTCTAAAGGAGCCAAGAGTTATGGCCCTCCAAAGAATCGATATCCACAGGGTGCAACATCTACGGTGCAAGGTACAACATCCGTCCAAAATGACGAAACAGTGCAGTACGACCTTTAGAAATGAGTGCATGGATTTGAAACATTACAGTACCATGATGCGCCACTCTCCAGCGATGGTAAATCATAGACCAGCCACGGGGATCCCGTTTTACAGAAAAAATCCACGTGACGAAAAAACGAAGGGTAAAAAACTTCCTTTACCCGATTGAGGTTCGGATAGGATTTTTTGGGTATGAAACTAACCGGTGACGGCTAAAAGCTGTCATAGCTGTAGAACTCATAGAGCATTCGTTTTGACTGGTTATGGCTCCCATAACTCTAAAGGACCCAAGAGTTATGGCCCTCCGAAGAATCGATATCCACAGGGTGCAACGTCTACGGTGCAAGGTGCAACATCCGTCCAAAATGACGAAACAGTGCCGTATGACCTTTAGAAATGAGTGCATGGATTTGAAACATTGCAGTACCATGGTGCACCACTCTCCAACGATAAATCATAAACCAGCCATGGGGATCCCGTTCTACAGAAAAAATCCACGTGACGAAAAAACGAAGGGTAAAAAACTTCCT
Organism: Allium cepa; assembly: GCA_030765085.1. NCBI lineage: Eukaryota > Viridiplantae > Streptophyta > Magnoliopsida > Asparagales > Amaryllidaceae > Allium > Allium cepa. Next base: position 24,100,399 of record CM060943.1, on the reverse strand, counting down.
TGACCCGATTGAGGTTCGGTTAGGATTTTTTTGGTATGAAACTAACCAGTGACAGCTGAAAGCGGTCATAGCTGTAGAACACACAGATACCTTCGTTTTGACTGGTTGTGGCTCTCGTAACTCTAAACGAGCCAAGAGTTATGGCCCTCCGAAGAATCGATATCCATAGGGTGCAACATCTACGGTGCAAGGTGCAACATCCGTCCAAAATGACGAAACAGTGCCGTACAACCATTAGAAATGGGTGCATGGATTCGAAACGGTGCAGTACCATGGTGCACCACTCTCCAGCGATGGTAAATCATTGAACAGCCACAGGGATCACGTTTTACGGAAAAAATCCACGTGACGAAAAAACGAAGGGTAAAAAACTTCCATGACCCGATTGAGGTACGGATAGGCTTTTTTGGGTATGAATGTAACCAGTGACTGCTGAAAGCTGTCATAGCCGTAGAAATAACAGATACCTTCGTTTTGACTGGTTATGGCTCCCGTAACTCTAAAGGAGCCAAGAGTTATGGCCCTCCGAAGAATCGATATCCACAGGGTGCAACATCTACGGTGCAAGGTGCAACATCCGTCCAAAATGACGAAACAGTGTCGTACGTCCTCTAGAAATGAGTGCATGGATTTGAAACATTGCAGTACCATGGTGCACCACTCTCCAGCGATGGTAAATCATAAACCAGCCACGGGGTTCCCGTTTTACAGAAAAAATCCACGTGACGAAAAAAACGAAGGGTAAAAAACTTCCTTGACCCGATTGAGGTTCGGATAGGATTTTTTGGGTATGAAAGTAACCAATGACTGCTGAAAGCTATCATAGCTGTAGAACTCACAGATACCTTCGTTTTGACTGGTTATGGCTCCCGTAACTCTAAAGGAGCCAAGAGTCATGGCCCTCCGAAGAATCGATATCCACAGGGTGCAACATCTACGGTGCAAGGTGCAACATCCGTCCAAAATGACGAAACAGTGCCGTACGACCTTTAGAAATGAGTGCATGGATTTGAAACATTGCAGTACCATGGTGCACCACTCTCCAGCGATGGTAAATCATAGACCAGCCACGGGGATCCCGTTTTACAGAAAAAATCCACGTGACAAAAAAATGAAGGGTAAAAAACTTCCTTGACCCGATTGAGGTTCGGATAGGATTTTTTGGGTATGAAATTAACCAATGACGGCTGAAAGCTGTCATAGTTGTAGAACTCACAGATACCTTCGTTTTGGCTGGTTATGGATCCCGTAACTCTAAAGGAGCCAAGAGTTATGGCCCTCCGAAGAATCGATATCCACAGGGTGCAACATCTACGGTGCAAGGTGCAACATCCGTCCAAAATGACGAAACAGTGCCGTACGACCTTTAGAAATGAGTGCATGGATTTGAAACATTGCAGTACCATGGTGAACCACTCTCCAGCGATGGTAAATCATAGACCAGCCACAGGGATCCCGTTTTACCGAAAAAATCCACGTGACGAAAAAACGAAGGGTAAAAAACTTCCTTGACCCGATTGAGGTTCGGATAGGATTTTTTGGGTATGAAACTAACTAGTGATGGCTAAAAGCTGTCATAGCTGTAGAACTCACAGATACCTTCGTTTTGACTGGTTATGGCTCCCGCAACTCTAAACGAGCCAAGAGTTATGGCCCTCCGAATAATCAATATCCATAGGGTGCAACATCTACGGTGCAAGGTGCAACATCCGTCCAAAATGACGAAACCGTGCCTTACGACCTTTAGAAATGGGTGCATGGATTTGAAACGGTGCAGTACCATGGTGCACCACTCTCCAGCGATCGTAAATCATTGACCAGCCACGGGGATCCCGTTTTACAGAAAAAATCCACGTGACGAAAAAACGAAGGGTAAAAAACTTCCATTACCCGATTGAGGTTCGGATAGGATTTTTTGGGTATGAAACTAACTAGTGATGGCTGAAAGCTGTCATAGCTGTAGAACTCACAGATACCTTCGTTTTGACTGGTTATGGCTCCCGCAACTCTAAACGAGCCAAGAGTTATGGCCCTCCGAATAATCGATATCCATAGGGTGCAACATCTACGGTGCGAGGTGCAACATCCATCCAAAATGACGAAACCATGCCTTCCGACCTTTAGAAATGGATGCATGGATTTGAAACGGTGCAGTACCATGGTGCACCACTCTCCAGCGATGGTAAATCATTGACCAGCCACGGGGAACCCGTTTTTACAGAAAAAATCCACGTGACGAAAAAACAAAGGGTAAAAAACTTCCATGACCCGATTGAGGTTCGGATTAGGTTTTTTGGGTATGAATGTAACCAGTGACTGCTGAAAGCTGTCATAGCTGTAGAACTCACAGATACCTTCGTTTTGACTGGTTATGGCTCCCGCAACTCTAAAGGAGCCAAGAGTTATGGCCCTCCGAAGAATCGTTATCCACAGGGTGCAACATCTACGGTGCAAGGTGCAACATCCGTCCAAAATGATGAAACAGTGCCGTACGACCTTTAGAAACGAGTGTATGGATTTAAAACATTGCAGTCCCATGGTGCACCACTCTCCAGCGATGGTAAATCATAGACCAGCCACGGGGATCCCGTTTTACAGAAAAAATCCACGTGACGAAAAAACGAAGGGTAAAAACTTCCATGACCCGATTGAGGTTCGGATAGGATTTTTTGGGTATGAAAGTAACCAGTGACTGCTGAAAGCTGTCATAGCTGTAGAAGTCATAGATACCTTCATTTTGACTGGTTATGGCTCCCGTAACTCTAAAGGAGCCAAGATTTATGGCCCTCCGAAGAATCGATATCCACAGGGTGCAACATCTACGGTGCAAGGTGCAACATCCGTCCAAAATGACGAAACCGTGCCGTACGACCTTTAGAAATGGATGCATGGATTTGAAACGGTGCAGTACCATGGTGCACCACTCTCCAGCGATGGTAAATCATAGACCAGCTGTAACGACCCGTATTTTACGGGTCGACATATCGTAAAATAGATGCATTAGGTCGTTTGTATTGTTTAAGTTGGCTTGAGTTGAGTCGACTATACGCTTAAGTCGTATGGAAGCTAGCTCGTGTGGTGCTTAAGTCGTGAGAGTGCTTAAGTCGTAGACGAGATAAGAGTTGGGTTGTGAGCGAGTTAGTGATATGCAGCGACCTATAGGAGTTAGGCCATGTGATAGTTTAAGTCGTTGGCCGACTTAAGGAGTTAGAAAGACCTAGGAGCTAACGGCTTAGAGGGTGGCCGACTCATAGGGTTAGCGGCTTATAGGGTTTGGCCGACTTAAGGCTTAGGCGACTTAAGGTTTGGACTGAGTTAAGGGTGTTGACGACCTAAGAGATGGCCGACTTAAGGGGTTAGCGACCTAAGGAGTTGACCGACCTAATGGACATAAAATAGTGAACGACTTATAGGATAGTGGTTTAGGTCGTGGGTCGGTAAGATATTAGTCGTCTCCTTTGTTGGTGTTAAGTCGCAAGGATGACCTATAGGGGTGAGTGAAATTAGGTCATGGGATGACTTAGTTAGGTCGTGAGGAGGAGTTGAGTTAGGTCGGCATCTCTGTGAGAACGGTAGGTCGGCTATGCCGAGTTAGGTTAGGTCGTATGCGACCTAAGGTTGGGTCTGTGTGTTGAGTCGTTGGTCAGTTGAGTCGTAAGTCGAGAGCTAGGCCCAGGCGACTTAGTGTTGAGCCGTGATTGGTTGGGCCGTGTGTGTTGAGTCGCGGTGTTGTGTTAAGGGATAGGTCGCGTGGGGGCTTATGTCGCTAAGTCGTGAACGACTTAGGAGATGAGTCGGCGACGACTTAAGAGCGGCCGATTCAGGGAGATTTCAGCCTATAAATAGAGGGGTTTGGCTCACTTTTTGGCACCGGATTTTGAAGCAACGAAGTGCTACCATTTTGAGAGCTTGACTACATCACTTCTTCACTTCTTTTCTCCACTCCAATCTGGTGCTAACATCCATCCAAGATTGAAGATCAGGATCAAAGATTCAAGGGCCAAAGTTGAAGATCTTCATTCTTCAAAGAGAGATTTTGTCGTTTGAAGCAAGATTTTGCCAGATCAAGCCATGTTCTTCGCTGTCCAGATCTGAAGTGGGTTTCTTTTGAAGTATTTAGGTGATTTGGTGAGTGGTAGTTATCTCTCACACGGACCCAAAGGAGTATATTGGATCGGTAGTTTGTTTATATGTTGAAGATAGTGATTTCGTGCATTTTTCCTAAGTCTGCATGTAGATCTATTGTCCATGATGATTTTGACACCTATTTTACCATATGATCATCTATGCAAGTTCATTCACCAAGTTGTAGAGATATTGTCCATGATTCATGCTTGTTAGATTACATGTTAGATTTGGATCCTTTATTTACGAAATTGCCATTGTTGTTATAATTGCTTATTTAGATCTTGTTTGAATGATTGATTGTTTGGATTAATGTTTGATTTGATTGATTAGTTGATCGACTGCTTGATTTGGACAAGTATGGTTGATGGTGATTCAAAAGCTAAGTGGATAGGCTCTTGAATAAGGAAAGCTGCTTGTGGCATATGAAGCGGATGTTGAAGCTCATATGTATGGATTGGATGATGTTGAGATGGGACTTTGCCATGATGCAAGGAGGCAAAGCATGATATTGAGATAGGACTTTGCCATGATGCGATGAGGCAAACCATGATGTTGAGTTGAGACTTTGCTATGATGCGATAAAGCGAAGTATGATGTGATGTAGTCTTGGCGTAATCAAGGCAGGGATCATTCCAAGCATGTTGATAACTCGAGGGATGGTTCGAGTTGGTTGATAATGGATTGCTCGAGAGGTAGCTTGGGCTAGTATGAGAATAGTCGTCGAGGAGGATGACTAGGAGGCTTCGATCTCATTGTTGTTGAAGGTTCTAGCATGCTCAAAAGCAAGAGTACATGGGGCGCCATGAACGACTACAGGTAGGTAGTCGGGACACCCAAAAGACTAGTCGAGTACTCTGGGCAGAGCAGATAAGTCCTAGGCACAGGTAGCGTGCGGATTTTGTCTAGAACCGGGGTTACCATTAGCCCTTGACAGGTGATCATCCAACTAACGGTGAAATCAAGGCAATGACTACAGTGATAGCCAGAGTCATGGATGTTTGGACGTTTGGTTGTATCATCATTCGGTCTCAAGAGCGGTGTTTTCTGGGTGCTTATCTGATCTTGGTTTAGGCCTTGGGGGTTTGTATTTGGAAAACATCGACCTTGACTCGAGTGATTATTGCTTTACTTTAATTGTCTGCCATGTTATGCTTGCTTCTCCTTAGTGTGTGTCTGGGGGCTATCACTGCAGAAAGAGGTGGAGTGGGATGGTTTGGTTCCTATTCCTTTTATCCCTTATGCTCTTTTGGTATGTTTGATAGTTGATTTATTGCTCACTAAGACTTTGTCTGACTCAAGGTTTTATGTTCAACTCTTATTACCTTGGGCTGTTCATCCATGTTGGGATGGGCAGACTAGGTAGCAGGTGATAGGTGCTGTTCTTTGTGATTGACGCTGATGACGACGAAGACGAGCAGGAGGCTTATGCATATTGTTTTTCTACTTTATGTACTGGGTGTTCCGCTGTTTGTATATACTCTGAGTGCTTTGTAGTGAGGCTTTGATGTATTGACTGTTCTGATGTTGCATCAAACTTCTATGATGCTTATATGATGATATTCTATTCTATGAAGCTTAACTATATTTATATTTCTCTATTGTATTTTATCCATGCGCTGTGAGTTGTACGATAGAGTTTCTGTTTTATCTTACCCTGATGATCGTCCATGGCGGCCTGGCACGCCTTTCAGCGCACCATTCCCTTGTTTAGTGCAGGAGTCATGGGTGGTCGTCACACCAGCCACGGGGATCCCGTTTTACAGAAAAAATCCACGTGACGAAAAAACGAAGGGTAAAAAACTTCCTTGACCCGATTGAGGTTCGGATAGGATTTTTTGGGTATGAAACTAACCCGTGACGGCTAAAAGCTTTCATAGCTGTAGAACTCACAAATACCTTCGTTTTGACTGGTTATGGCTCCCGTAACTCTAAAGGAGCAAAGAGTTATGGCCCTTGGAAGAATCGATATCCACAGGGCGCAACATCTACGGTGCAAGGTGCAACCTCCATCCAAAATGACGAAACAGTGCCGTACGACCTTTAGAAATGAGTGCATGGATTTGAAACATTGCAGTACCATGGTGCACCAGTCTCCAGCGATGGTAAATCATAGACCAGCCACGGGGATCCCGTTTTACAGAAAAAATCAACGTGACGAAAAAACGAAGGGTAAAAAACTTCCTTGACCCGATTGAGGTTCGGATAGGATTTTTTGGGTATGAAACGAACCAGTGACGGCTAAAAGCTTTCATAGGTTGAGAACTCACAAATACCTTTGTTTTGACTGGTTATGGCTCCCGTAACTCTAAAGGAGCCAAGAGTTATGGCCCTCCGAAGAATCGATATCCATAGGGTGCAACATCTACGGTGCAAGGTGCAACATCCGTCCAAAATGACGAAACAGTGCCGTACAACCTTTAGAAATGAGTGCATGGATTTGAAACATTGCACTACCATGGTGCACCATTCACCAGCGACGGTAAATCATTGACCAGCCGCGGGGATCCCGTTTTTACAGAAAAAATCCACGTGACGAAAAAACGAAGGGTAAAAAACTTCCATGACCCGATTGAGGTTCGGATAGGCTTTTTTGGGTATGATAGTAACCAGCGACTGCTGAAAGCTGTCCTAGCTATAGAACTCACAGATACCTTCGTTTTGACTGGTTATGGCTCCCGTAGCTCTAAAGGAGCCAAGAGTTATGACCCTCCGAAGAATCGATATCCATAGGGTGCAACATCTACGGTGCAAGGTGCAACATCCGTCCAAAATGACGAAACAGTGCCGTACGACCTTTAGAAACGAGTGCATGGATTTGAAACATTGCAGTCCCATGGTGCACCACTCTCTAGCGATGGTAAATCATAGACGAGCCACGGTGATCGCGTTTTACAGAAAAAATCCACGTGACGAAAAAACGAAGGGTAAAAAACTTCCACGACCCGATTGAGATTCGGATAGGCTTTTTTGGGTATGAAAGTAGCCAGCGACTGTTGATAGCTGTCATAGCTATAGAACTCACAGATACCTTCGTTTTGACTGGTTATGGCTCCCTTAACTCTAAAGGAGCCAAGTGTTATGGCCCTCCGAAGAATCGATATCCACAGGGTGCAACATCTACGGTGCAAGGTGCAACATCCGTCCAAAATGACGAAACAGTGTCATACGACCTTTAGAAATGAGTGCATGGATTTGAAACATTGCAGTACCATGGTGCACCACTCTCCAGCGATGTTAAATCATAGACCAGAAACGGGGATCCCGTTTTACAGAAAAAATCAACGTGACGAAAAAACAAAGGGTAAAAAACTTCCTTGACCCGATTGAGGTTCGGATAGGATTTTTTGCGTATGAAACTAAATAGTGATGGCTGAAAGCTTTCATAGCTGTAGAACTCACAGATACCTTCGTTTTGACAGGTTATGGCTCCCGTAACTCTAAACGAGCCAAGAGTTATGGCCCTCCGAATAATCGATATCCATAGGGTGCCACATCTACGGTGTAAGGTGCAACATCCGTCCAAAATGACGAAACCGTGCCATACGACCTTTAGAAATGGGTGCATGGATTTGAAACGGTGTAGTACCATGGTGCACCACTCTCCAGCGATGGTAAATCATTGACCAGCCACGGGGATCCCGTTTTACAGAAAAAATCCACGTGACGAAAAAACGAAGGGTAAAAAACTTCCATGACCCGATTGAGGTTCGGATAGGATTTTTTGGGTATGAAACTAACCAGTGACGGTTGAAAGCTGTCAAAGCTGTAGAACTCACAGATACCTTCGTTTTGACTAGTTATGGCTCCCGTAACTCTAAACGAGCCAAGAGTTATGGCCCTCCGAATAATCGATATCCAGAGGGTGCATCATCTACGGTGCAAGGTGCAACATCCGTCCAAAATGACGAAACCGTGCCGTACGACCTTTAGAAATGGATGCATGGATTTGAAACGGTGCAGTACCATGGTGCACCACTCTCCAACGATGGTAAATCATTGACCATCCACGGGGATCCCGTTTTTACAGAAAAAATCCACGTGACGAAAAAACGAAGGGTAAAAAACTTCCATGACCCGATTGAGGTTCGGATAGGCTTTTTTGGGTATGAACGTAACCAGTGACTGCTGAAAGCTATCTTTGCTGTAGAACTCACAGATACCTTCGTTTTGACTGGTTATGGCTCCCGTAGCTCTAAAGGAGCCAAGAGTTATGGCCCTCCGAAGAATCGATATCCATAGGGTGCAACATCTACGGTGCAAGGTGCAACATCCGTCCAAAATGACGAAACAGTGCCGTACGACCTTAAGAAACGAGTGCATGGATTTGAATCATTGCAGTCCCATGGTGCACCACTCTCCAGCGATGGTAAATCATAGACCAACCATGGGGATCCCGTTTTACAGAAAAAATCCACGTGACGAAAAAACGAAGGGTAAAAAACTTCCATGACCCGATTGAGGTTCGGATAGGCTTTTTTGGGTATGAAATTAACGAGTGACTGCTGAAAGCTGTCATAGCTGTATAACTCACAGATACCTTCGTTTTGACTGGTTATGGCTCCCGTAACTCTAAAGGAGCCAAGAGTTATGGCCCTCCGAAGAATCGATATCCACAGGGTGCAACATCTACGGTGCAAGGTGCAACATCCGTCCAAAATGACGAAACAGTGCCGTACGACCTTTAGAAATGAGTGCATGGATTTGAAACATTGCAGTACCATGGTGCACCACTCTCCAGCGATGGTAAATCATAGACCAGCCACGGGGATCCCGTTTTACAGAAAAAATCCACGTGACGAAAAAACGAAGGGTAAAAAACTTCCTTGACCCGATTGAGGTTCGGATAAGATTTTTTGGGTATGAAACTAACCAGTGACGGCTAAAAGCTATCATAGCTGTAGAACTCATAAATACCTTCGTTTTGACTGGTTATGGCTCCTGTAACTCTAAAGGAGCCAAGAGTTATGGCCCTCCGAAGAATCGATATCCACAGGGTGCAACATCCGTCCAAAATGACGAAACAGTGTCGTGCGACCTTTAGAAATGAGTACATGGATTTGAAACATTGCAGTACCATGGTGCACCACTCTCCAACGATGGTAAATCATAGACCAGCCACGGGGATCCCGTTTTACACAAAAAATCCACGTGACGAAAAAACGAAGCGTAAAAACTTCCATGACCCGATTGAGGTTCGGATAGGCTTTTTTGGGTATGAAAGTAACCAGTGACTGCTGAAAGCTGTCTTAGCTGTAGAACTCACAGATACCTTCGTTTTGACTGGTTATCGCTCCCGTAGCTCTAAAGGAGCCAAGAGTTATGGCCCTCCGAAGAATCGATATCCACAGGGTGAAATATCTACGGTGCAAGGTGCAACATCCGTCCAAAATGACGAAACAGTGCCGTACGACCTTTAGAAACGAGTGCATGGATTTGAACATTGCAGTCCCATGGTGCACCACTCTCCAGCGATGGTAAATCATAGACCAGCCACGGGGATCCCGTTTTACAGAAAAAATCCACGTGACGAAAAAACGAAGGGTAAAAAACTTCCATGACCCGATTGAGGTTCGGATAGGATTTTTTGGGTATGGAACTTACCAGTGACGGATGAAAGCCATCATGGCTGTATAACTCACAGATACCTTCGTTTTGACTAGTTATGGCTGCCGTAACTCTAAACGAGCCAAGAGTTATGGCCCTCCGAAGAATCGATATCCACAGGGTGCAACATCTACGGTGCAAGGTGCAACATCCGTCCAAAATGACGAAATAGTGCCGTACGACCTTTACAAATGAGTGCATGGATTTGAAACATTGCAGTACCATGGTGCACCACTCTCCAGCGATGGTAAATCATAGACCAACCATGGGGATCCCGTTTTACAGAAAAAATCAACGTGACGAAAAAACGAAGGGTAAAAACCTTCCTTGACCCGATTGAGGTTCGGATAGGATTTTTTGGGTATGAAACTAACCGGTGATGGCTGAAAGCTGTCATAGCTATAGAACTCACAGATACCTTCGTTTTGACTGGTTATGGCTCCCGTAACTCTAAACGAGCCAAGAGTTATGGCCCTCCGAATAATCGATATCCATAGGGTGCAACATCTACGGTGGAAGGTGCAACATCCGTCCAAAATGACGAAACCGTGCCGTACAACCTTTAGAAATGGGTGCATGGATTTGAAACGGTGCAGTACCAAGTTGCACCACTCTCCAGCGATGGTAAATCATTGACCAGCCACGGGGATCCCGTTTTACAGAAAAAATCCACGTGACGAAAAAACGAAGGGTAAAAAACTTCCATGACCCGATTGAGGTTCAGATAGGATTTTTTGGGAATCAAACTAACCAGTAACGGCTCAAAGCTGTCATAGCTGTAGAACTCACAGATACCTTCGTTTTGACAGGTATGGCTCCCGTAAATCTAAACGAGCCAAGAGTTATGGCCCTCCGAATAATCGATATCCATAGGGTGCAACATCTACGGTGCAAGGTGCAACATCCGTCCAAAATGACGAAACCGTGCCGTACGACCTTTAGAAATGGATGCATGGATTTAAAAAGGTGCAGTACCCTGGTGGACCACTCTCCAGCGATGGTAAATCATTGACCAGCCACGAGGATCCCGTTTTTACAGAAAAAATCCACGTGACGAAAAAACGAAGGGTAAAAAACTTCCATGACCCGATTGAGGTTCGGATAGGCTTTTTTGGGTATGAAAGTAACCAGTGACTGCTGAAAGCTATCTTAGCTGTAGAACTCGCAGATACCTTCGTTTTGACTGGTTATGGCTCCCGTAGCTATAAAGGAGCCAAGAGTTATGGCCCTCCGAAGAATCGATATCCACAGGGTGCAACATCTACGGTGCAAGGTGCAACATCCGTCCAAAATGATGAAACAGTGTTGTACGACCTTTAGAAACGAGTGCATGGATTTGAAACATTGCAGTCCCATGGTGCACCACTCTCCAGCGATGGTAAATCATAGACCAGCTACGGGGATCTCGTTTTACAGAAAAAATCCACGTGACGAAAAAACGAAGGGTAAAAAACTTCCATGACCCGAATGAGGTTCGGATAGGCTTTTTTGGGTATGAAAGTAACCAGTGACTGCTGAAAGCTGTCATAGCTGTAGAACTCATAGATACCTTCGTTTTGACTGGTTATGGCTCCCGTAACTCTAAACGAGCCAAGAGTTATGGCCCTCCGAAGAATCGATTTCCACAGGGTGCAACATCTACGGTGCAAGGTGCAACATCCGTCCAAAATGACGAAACAGTGTCGTACGACCTTTAGAAATGAGTGCATCGATTTGAAACATTGCAGTACCATGGTGCACCACTCTCCAGCGATGGTAAATCACAGACCAGCCACGGGGATCCCGTTTTTACAGAAAAAATCCGCGTGACGAAAAAACAAAGGGTAAAAAACTTCCATGACCCGATTGAGGTTCGGATAGGCTTTTTTGGGTATGAAACTAACCAATGACTGCTGAAAGCTGTCATAGCTGTAGAACTCACAGATACCTTCGTTTTGACTGGTTATGGCTCCCGTAACTCTAAAGGAGCCAAGAGTTATGGCCCTCCGAAGAATCGATATCCACAGGGTGCAACATCTACGGTGCAAGGTGCAACATCCCAAAATGAGGAAACAGTGCCGTACGACCTTTAGAAATGAGTGCATGGATTTGAAACATTGCAGTACCATGGTGCACCACTCTCCAGCGATGGTAAATCATAGACCAGCCTCGGGGATCCCGTTTTAATGAAAAAATCCACGTGACGAAAAAACGAAGGGTAAAAAACTTCCTTGAGCCGATTGAGGTTCGGATAGGATTTTTTGGGTATGAAACTAACCAGTGACGGCTAAAAGCTGTCATAGCTGTAGAACTCACAGATACCTTCGTTTTGACCGGTTATGGCTCCCGTAACTCTAAAGGAGCCAAGATTTATGGCCCTCCGAAGAATCGATGTCCACAGGGTGCAACATCTACGGTGCAAGGTGCAACATCCGTCCAAAATGACGACACAGTGCCGTACGACCTTTAGAAATGAGTGAATGGATTTGAAACATTGCAGTAACATGGTGCACCACTCTCCAGCGATGGTAAATCATTGACCAGCCACGGGGATCCCGTTTTACAGAAAACTTCCAAGTGACGAAAAAACGAAGCGTAAAAAGCTTCCATGACCCGATTGAGGTTCGGATAGGATTTTTTGGGTATGAAACTAACCAGTGACTGCTGAAAGCTGTCATAGCTGTAGAACTCACATATACCTTAGTTTTGACTGGTTATGGCTCCCGTAACTCTAAACGAGCCAAGAGTTATGGCCCTCCGAAGAATCGATGTCCACAGGGTGCAACATCTACGGTGCAAGGTGCAACATCCGTCCAAAATGACGACACAGTGCCGTACGACCTTTAGAAATGAGTGCATGGATTTGAAACATTGCAGTAACATGGTGCACCACTCTCCAGCGATGGTAAATCATTGACCAGCCACGGGGATCCCGTTTTACAGAAAACTTCCACGTGACGAAAAAACGAAGGGTAAAAAACTTCCATGACCCGATTGAGGTTCGGATAGGATTTTTTGGGTATGAAACTAACCAGTGACTGCTGAAAGCTGTCATAGCTGTAGAACTCACAGATACCTTCGTTTTGACTGGTTATGGCTCCCGTAACTCTAAACGAGCCAAGAGTTATGTCCCTCCGAAGAATCGATGTCCACAGGGTGCAACATCTACGGTGCAAGGTGCAACATCCGTCCAAAATGACGAAACAGTGTCGTACGACCTTTAGAAATGAGTGCATGGATTTGAAACATTGCAGTACCATGGTGCACCACTCTCCAGCGATGGTAAATCACGGACCAGCCACGGGGATCCCGTTTTTACAGAAAAAATCCACATGACGAAAAAACGAAGGGTAAAAAACTTCCATGACCCGATTGAGGTTCGGATAGGCTTTTTTGGGTATGAAACTAACCAGTGACTGCTGAAAGCTATCATAGCTGTAGAACTCACAGATACCTTCGTTTTGACCGGTTATGGCTCCCGTAACTCTAAAGGAGCCAAGATTTATGGCCCTCCGAAGAATCGATATCCACAGGGTGCAACATCTACGGTGCAAGGTGCAACATCCGTCCAAAATGACGACACAGTGCCGTACGACCTTTAGAAATGAGTGAATGGATTTGAAACATTGCAGTAACATGGTGCACCACTCTCCAGCGATGGTAAATCATTGACCAGCCACGGGGATCCCGTTTTACAGAAAACTTCCACGTGACGAAAAAACGAAGCGTAAAAAGCTTCCATGACCCGATTGAGGTTCGGATAGGATTTTTTGGGTATGAAACTAACCAGTGACTGCTGAAAGCTGTCATAGCTGTAGAACTCACATATACCTTAGTTTTGACTGGTTATGGCTCCCGTAACTCTAAACGAGCCAAGAGTTATGGCCCTCCGAAGAATCGATGTCCACAGGGTGCAACATCTACGGTGCAAGGTGCAACATCCGTCCAAAATGACGAAACAGTGTTGTACGACCTTTAGAAATGAGTGCATGGATTTGAAACATTGCAGTACCATGGTGCACCACTCTCCAGCGATGGTAAATCACAGACCAGCCACGGGGATCCCGTTTTTTCAGAAAAAATCCACGTGACGAAAAAATGAAGGGTAAAAAACTTCCATGACCCGATTGAGGTTCGGATAGGCTTTTTTGGGTATGAAACTAACCGGTGACAGCTGAAAGCTGTCATAGCTGTAGAACTCACAGATACCTTCGTTTTGACCGGTTATGGCTCCCGTAACTCTAAAGGAGCCAAGAGTTATGGCCCTCCGAAGAATCGATATCCACAGGGTGCAACATCTACGGTGCAAGGTGCCACATCCGTCCAAAATGACGACACAGTGCCGTACGACCTTTAGAAATGAGTGCATGGATTTGAAACATTGCAGTAACATGGTGCACCACTCTCCAGCGATGGTAAATCATAGACCAGCCACAGGGATCCCGTTTTACAGAAAAAATCCACGTGACGAAAAAACGAAGGGTAAAAAACTTCCATGACCCGATTGAGTTTCGGATAGGATTTTTTGGGTATGAAACTAACCAGTGACGGCTAAAAGCGGTCATAGCTGTAGAACTCACAAATACCTTCGTTTTGACTGGTTATGGCTCCCGTAACTCTAAAGGAGCCAAGAGTTATGGCCCTCCGAAGAATCGATATCCACAGGGTGCAACATCTACGGTGCAAGGTGCAACATCCGTCCAAAATGACGAAACAGTGCCGTACGACCTTTAGAAATGAGTGCGTGGATTTAAAACATTGCAGTACCATGGTGCACCACTCTCCAGCGATGGTAAATCATAGACCAGCCATGGGGATCCCGTTTTACACAAAAAATCCACGTGACGAAAAAACGAAGGGTAAAAAACTTCATTGACCCGATTGAGGTGCGGATAGGATTTTTTGGGTATGAAACTAACCAGTGACGGCTGAAAGCGGTCATTGCTGTAGAACTCACAGATACCTTCGTTTTGACTAGTTGTGGCTCCCGTAACTATAAACGAGCCAAGAGTTATGGCCCTCCGAATAATCGATATCCATAGGGTGCAACATCTACGGTGCAAGGTGCAACATCCGTCCAAAATGATGAAACCGTGCCGTACGACCTTTAGAAATGGGTGCATGGATTTGTAACGGTGCAGTACCATTGTGCACCACTCTCCAGCGATGGTAAATCATTGACCAGCCACGGGGATCCCGTTTTACAGAAAACTTCCACGTGACGAAAAAACGAAGGGTAAAAAACTTCCATGACCCGATTGAGGTTCGGATAGGCTTTTTTGGGTATGAAACTAACCAGTGACTGCTGAAAGCTGTCATAGCTGTAGAACTCACAGATACCTTCGTTTTGACCGGTTATGGCTCCCGTAACTCTAAAGGAGCCAAGAGTTATGGCCCTCCGAAGAATCGATGTCCACAGGGTGCAACATCTACGGTGCAAGGTGCAACATCCGTCCAAAATGACGACACAGTGTCGTACGACCTTTAGAAATGAGTGCATGGATTTGAAACATTGCAGTACCATGGTGCACCACTCTCCAGCGATGGTAAATCACAGACCAGCCACGGGGATCCCGTTTCTACAGAAAACTTCCACGTGACGAAAAAACGAAGGGTAAAAAACTTCCATGACCCGATTGAGGTTCGGATAGACTTTTTTGGGTATGAAACTAACCAGTGACTGCTGAAATCTGTCATAGCTGTAGAACTCACAAATACCTTCGTTTTGACTGGTTATGGCTCCCGTAACTCTAAAGGAGCCAAGAGTTATGGCCCTCCGAAGAATCGATATCCACAGGGTGCAACATCTACGGTGCAAGGTGCAACATCCGTCCAAAATGACGAAACAGTGTCGTACGACCTTTAGAAATGAGTGCATGGATTTGAAACATTGCAGTACCATGGTGCACCACTCTCCAGCGATGGTAAATCACAGACCAGCCACGGGGATCCCGTTTTTACAGAAAAAATCCACGTGACGAAAAAACGAAGGGTAAAAAACTTCCATGACCCGATTGAGGTTCGGATAGGCTTTTTTGGGTATGAACTAACCAGTGACTGCTGAAAGCTATCATAGCTGTAGAACTCACAGATACCTTCGTTTTGACCGGTTATGGCTCCCGTAACTCTAAAGGAGCCAAGATTTATGGCCCTCCGAAGAATCGATATCCACAGGGTGCAACATCTACGGTGCAAGGTGCAACATCCGTCCAAAATGACGACACAGTGCCGTACGACCTTTAGAAATGAGTGAATGGATTTGAAACATTGCAGTAACATGGTGCACCACTCTCCAGCGATGGTAAATCATTGACCAGCCACGGGGATCCCGTTTTACAGAAAACTTCCACGTGACGAAAAAACGAAGCGTAAAAAGCTTCCATGACCCGATTGAGGTTCGGATAGGATTTTTTGGGTATGAAACTAACCAGTGGCTGCTGAAAGCTGTCGTAGCTGTAGAACTCACATATACCTTAGTTTTGACTGGTTATGGCTCCCGTAACTCTAAACGAGCCAAGAGTTATGGCCCTCCAAAGAATCGATGTCCACAGGGTGCAACATCTACGGTGCAAGGTGCAACATCCGTCCAAAATGACGAAACAGTGTTGTACGACCTTTAGAAATGAGTGCATGGATTTGAAACATTGCAGTACCATGGTGCACCACTCTCCAGCGATGGTAAATCACAGACCAGCCACGGGGATCCCGTTTTTTCAGAAAAAATCCACGTGACGAAAAAACGAAGGGTAAAAAACTTCCATGACCCGATTGAGGTTCGGATAGGCTTTTTTGGGTATGAAACTAACCGGTGACTGTTGAAAGCTGTCATAGCTGTAGAACTCACAGATACCTTCGTTTTGACCGGTTATGGCTCCCGTAACTCTAAAGGAGCCAAGAGTTATGGCCCTCCGAAGAATCGATATCCACAGGGTGCAACATCTACGGTGCAAGGTGCCACATCCGTCCAAAATGACGACACAGTGCCGTACGACCTTTAGAAATGAGTGCATGGATTTGAAACATTGCAGTAACATGGTGCACCACTCTCCAGCGATGGTAAATCATAGACCAGCCACAGGGATCCCGTTTTACAGAAAAAATCCACGTGACGAAAAAACGAAGGGTAAAAAACTTCCATGACCCGATTGAGTTTCGGATAGGATTTCTTGGGTATGAAACTAACCAGTGACGGCTAAAAGCGGTCATAGCTGTAGAACTCACAAATACCTTCGTTTTGACTGGTTATGGCTCCCGTAACTCTAAAGGAGCCAAGAGTTATGGCCCTCCGAAGAATCGATATCCACAGGGTGCAACATCTACGGTGCAAGGTGCAACATCCGTCCAAAATGACGAAACAGTGCCGTACGACCTTTAGAAATGAGTGCATGGATTTGAAACATTGCAGTACCATGGTGCACCACTCTCCAGCGATGGTAAATCATAGACCAGCCATGGGGATCCCGTTTTACACAAAAAATCCACGTGACGAAAAAACGAAGGGTAAAAAACTTCCTTGACCCGATTGAGGTGCGGATAGGATTTTTTGGGTATGAAACTAACCAGTGACGGCTGAAAGCGGTCATTGCTGTAGAGCTCACAGATACCTTCGTTTTGACTAGTTGTGGCTCCCGTAACTATAAACGAGCCAAGAGTTATGGCCCTCCGAATAATCGATATCCATAGGGTGCAACATCTACGGTGCAAGGTGCAACATCCGTCCAAAATGATGAAACCGTGCCGTACGACCTTTAGAAATGGGTGCATGGATTTGTAACGGTGCAGTAACATTGTGCACCACTCTCCAGCGATGGTAAATCATTGACCAGCCACGGGGATCCCGTTTTACAGAAAACTTCCACGTGACGAAAAAACGAAGGGTAAAAAACTTCCATGACCCGATTGAGGTTCGGATAGGATTTTTTGGGTATGAAACTAACCAGTGACTGCTGAAAGCTGTCATAGCTGTAGAACTCACAGATACCTTCGTTTTGACTGCTTATGGCTCCCGTAACTCTAAACGAGCCAAGAGTTATGGCCCTTCGAAGAATCGATGTCCACAGGGTGCAACATCTACGGTGCAAGGTGCAACATCCGTCCAAAATGACGAAACAGTGTCGTACGACCTTTAGAAATGAGTGCATGGATTTGAAACATTGCAGTACCATGGTGCACCACTCTCCAGCGATGGTAAATCATAGACCAGCCTCGGGGATCCCGTTTTAATGAAAAAATCCACGTGAGGAAAAAACGAAGGGTAAAAAACTTCCTTGACCCGATTGAGGTTCGGATAGGATTTTTTGGGTATGAAACTAACCAGTGACGGCTAAAAGCTTTCATAGCTGTAGAACTCACAGATACCTTCGTTTTGACTGGTTATGGCTCCCGTAACTCTAAAGCAGCCAAGAGTTATGGCCCTCCGAAGAATCGATATCCACAGGGTGCAACATCTACGGTGCAAGGTGCAACATCCGTCCAAAATGACGAAACAGTGCCGTACGACCTTTAGAAATGAGTGCAAGGATTTGAAACATTGCAGTACCATGGTGCAGCACTCTCCAGCGATGGTAAATCATAGACCAGCCACGGGGATCCCGTTTTACAGAAAAAATCCACGTGACGAAAAAACGAAGGGTAAAAAACTTCCTTGACCCGATTGAGGTTCGGATAGGATTTTTTGGGTATGAAACTAACCAGTGACGGCTGAAAGCGGTCGTAACTGTAGAACTCACAGATACCTTCATTTTGACTGGTTATGGCTCCCGTAACTCTAAACGAACCAAGAGTTATGGCCCTCCGAATAATCGATATCCACAGGGTGCAACATCTACGGTGCAAGGTGCAACATCCGTCCAAAATGACGAAACCGTGCCGTACGACCTTTAGAAATGGTTGCATGGATTTGAAACGGTGCAGCACCATTGTGCACCACTCTCCAGCGATGGTAAATCATTGACCAGCCACGGGGATCCCGTTTTACAGAAAACATCCACGTGACGAAAAAACGAAGGGTAAAAAACTTCGATGACCCGGTTGAGGTTCGGATAGGATTTTTTGGGTATCAGACTAACCAGTGACTGCTGAAAGCTGTCATAGCTGTAGAACTCACAGATACCTTTGTTTTGACTAGTTATGGCTCCCGTAACTCTAAACGAGCCAAGAGTTATGGCCCTCCGAAGAATCGATGTCGACAGGGTGCAACATCTACGGTGCAAGGTGCAACATCCGTCCAAAATGACGAAACAGTGTCGTACGACCTTTAGAAATGAGTGCATGGATTTGAAACATTGCAGTACGATGGTGCAACACTCTCCAGCGATGGTAAATCACAGACCAGCCACGGGGATCCCGTTTTTACAAAAAAAATCCACGTGACGAAAATACGAAGGGTAAAAAACTTCCATGACCCGATTGAGGTTCGGATAGGCTTTTTTGGGTATGAAACTAACCAGTGACTGCTGAAAGCTGTCATAGCTGTAGAACTCAAAGATACCTTCGTTTTGACTGGTTATGGCTCCCGTAACTCTAAAGGAGCCAAGAGTTATGGCCCTCCGAAGAATCGATATCCACAGGGTGCAACATCTACGGTGCAAGGTGCAACATCCCAAAATGAGGAAGCAGTGCCGTACGACCTTTAGAAGTGAGTGCATGGATTTGAAACATTGCAGTACCATGGTGCACCACTTTCCAGCGATGGTAAATCATAGACCAGCCTCGGGGATCCCGTTTTAATGAAAAAATCCACGTGACGAAAAAACGAAGGGTAAAAAACTTCCTTGACCCGATTGAGGTTCGGATAGGATTTTTTGGGTATGAAACTAACCCGTGACGGCTAAAAGCTGTTATAGCTATAGAACTCACAAATACCTTCGTTTTGACTGGTTATGGCTCCCGCAACTCTAAAGAAGCCAAGAGTTATGGCCCTCCGAAGAATCGATATCCACAGGGTGCAACATCTACGGTGCAAGGTGCAACATCCGTCCAAAATGACGAAACAGTGTCGTATGACCTTTAGACATGAGTGCAAGGATTTGAAACATTGCAGTACCATGGTGCATCACTCTCCAGCGATGGTAAATCATAGACCAGCCACGGGGATCCCGTTTTACCGAAAAAATCCACGTGACGAAAAAACGAAGGGTAAAAAACTTCCTTTACCCGATTGAGGTTCGGATAGGATTTTTTGGGTATGAAACTAACCAGTGACGGCTGAAAGCGGTCATAGCTGTAGAACTCACAGATACCTTCGTTTTGACTGGTTGTGGCTCCCGTAACTCTAAACGAGCCAAGAGTTATGGCCCTCCAAATAATCGATATCCACATGGTGCAACATCTACGGTGCAAGGTGCAACATCCGTCCAAAATGACGAAACAGTGCCGTACGACCTTTAGAAATGAGTGCATGGATTTGAAACATTGCAGTACCATGGTGCACCACTCTCCAGCGATGGTAAATCATAGACCAACCGCGTGGATCCCGTTTTACACAAAAAATCCATGTGACGAAAAAACGAAGGGTAAAAAACTTCCTTGGCCCGATTGAGGTTCGGATAGGATTTTTTGGGTATGAAACTAACCAGTGACGGCTGAAAGCGGTCATAGCTGTAGAACTCACAGATACCTTCGTTTTGACTGGTTATGGCTCCCGTAACTATAAACGAGCCAAGAGTTATGGCCCTCCGAATAATCGATATCCATAGGGTGCAACATCTACGGTGCAAGGTGCAACATCCGTCCAAAATGACGAAACCGTGCCGTACGACCTTTAGAAAGGGTTGCATGGATTTGAAACGGTGCAGTACCATGGTGCACCACTCTCCAGCGATGGTAAATCATTGACCAGCCACGGGGATCCCGTTTTACAGAAAAAATCCACGTGACGAAAAAACGAAGGGTAAAAAACTTCCATGACCCGATTGAGGTTTGGGTAGGATTTTTTGGGTATGAAACTAACCAGTGACGGCTGAAAGTTGTCATAGCTGTAGAACTCACAGATACCTTCGTTTTAACTGATTTTGGCTCCCGTAACTCTAAACGAGCCAAGAGTTATGGCCCTCCGAATAATCGATATCCATAGGGTGCAACATCTACGGTGCAAGGTGCAACATCCGTCCAAAATGACGAAACCGTGCCGTACGGCCTTTAGAAATGGATGCATGGATTTGAAACGGTGCAGTACCATGGTGCACCACTCTCCAGCGATGGTAAATCATTGACCAGCCATGGGGATCCCGTTTTTACAGAAAAAATCCACGTGACGAAAAAACGAAGGGTAAAAAACTTCCATGACCCGATTGAGGTTCGGATAGGCTTTTTTGGGTATGAATTTAACCAGTGACTGCTGAAAGCTGTCATAGCTGTAGAACTCACAGATACCTTCGTTTTGACTGGTTATGGCTCCCGTAACTCTAAAGGAGCCAAGAGCTATGGCCCTCCGAAGAATCGATATCCGCAGGGTGCAACATCTACGGTGCAAGGTGCAACATCCGTCCAAAATGACGAAACAGTGCCGTACGACCTTTAGAAATGAGTGCATGGATTTGAAACATTGCAGTACCTTGGTGCACCACTCTCCAGCGATGGTAAGTCATAGACCAGCCACGGGGATCTCGTTTTACAGAAAAAATCCACGTGACGAAAAAACGAAGGGTAAAAAACTTCCTTGACCCGATTGAGGTTCGGATAGGATTTTTTGGGTATGAAACTAACCAGTGGCGTCTAAAAGCGGTCATAGTTATAGAACTCACAGATACCTTCGTTTTGACTGTTTATGGCTCCCGTAACTCTAAACGGGCCAAGAGTTATGGCCCTCCGAATAATCGATATCCATAGGGTGCAACATCTACGGTGCAAGGTGCAACATCAATCCAAAATGACGAAACCGTGCCGTACGACCTTTAGAAATGGATGCAAGGATTTGAAACGGTGCAGTACCATGGTGCACCACTCTCCAGCGATGGTAAATCATTGACCAGCCACGGGGATCCCGTTTTTACAGAAAAAATCCAGGTGACGAAAAAACGAAGGGTAAAAAACATCCATGACCCAATTGAGGTTCGGGTAGGCTTTTTTGGGTATGAAAGTAACCAGTGACTGCTGAAAGCTGTCATAGCTGTAGAACTCACAGATACCTTCGTTTTGACTGGTTATGGATCCCATAAATCTAAAGGAGCCAAGAGTTATGGCCCTCCGAAGAATCGATATCCACAGGGTGCAACATCTACGGTGCAAGGTGCAAACATCCGTCCAAAATGACGAAACAGTGCCGTACGACCTTTAGAAATGAGTGCATGGACTTGAAACATTGCAGTCCCATGGTGCACCAATCTGCAGGGATGGTAAATCATAGACCAGCCATGGGGATCCCGGTTTACAGAAAAAATCCACGTGATGAAAAAACGAAGGGTAAAAAACTTCCTTGACCCGATTGAGGTTCGGATAGGATTTTTTCGGTATGGAACTAACCAGTGATGGCGGAAAGCGGTCATGGCTGTAGAACTCACAAATACCTTCGTTTTGACCGTTATGGCTCCCGTAACTCTAAACGAGCCAAGAGTTATGGCCCTCCGAACAATCGATATCCACAGGGTGCAACATCTACGGTGCAAGGTTCAATATCTGTCCGAAATGACGAAACAGTGTCGTACGACCTTTAGAAATGAGTGCATGGATATGTGACATTGCAGTACCATGGTGCAACACTCTCCAGCGATGGTAAATCATAGACCAGCCACGGGGATCCCGTTTTACAGAAAAAATCAAAGTGACGAAAAAACGAAGGGTAAAAAACTTCCTTGACCCGATTGAGGTTCGGATAGGATTTTTTGGGTATGAAACTAACCAATGACGGCTGAAAGCTTCATAGCTGTAGAACACACAGATACCTTCGTTTTGACTGGTTATGGCTCCCGTAAGTATGAACGAGCCAAGAGTTATGGCCCTCCGAATAATCGATATCCATAGGGTGCAACATCTACGGTGCAAGGTGTAACATCCGTCCAAAATGACGAAACCGTGCCTTACGAACTTTAGAAATGGGTGCATGGATTTGAAATGGTGCAGTACCATGGTGCACCACTCTCCAGCGATCGTAAATCATTGACCAGCCACGGGGATCGCGTTTTACAGAAAAAATCCACGTGACGAAAAAACGAAGGGTAAAAACTTCCATGACCCAATTGAGGTTCGGATAGGATTTTTTGGCTATGAAACTAACCTGTGACGGCTGAAAGCAGTCATAGCTGTAGAACTCACAGATACCTTTGTTTTGACTGGTTATGGCTCCCGTAACTCTAAACGAGCCAAGAGTTATGGACCTCCGAAGAATCGATATCCACAGGGTGCAACATCTACGGTGCAAGGTGCAACATCCGTCCAAAATGACGAAACAGTGCCGTACGACCTTTAGAAATGAGTGCATGGATTTGAAACATTGCAGTACCATGGTGCACCACTCTCCAGCGATGGTAAATCATAGACCAGCCACGGGGATCCCGTTTTACAGAAAAAATCAACGTGACGAAAAAACGAAGGGGAAAAAACTTCCTTGACCCGATTGAGGTTCAGATAGGATTTTTTGGGTATGAAACTAACCAGTGACGGCTGAAAGCTTTCATAGATGTAGAACTCACAGATACCTTCGTTTTGACTGGTTATGGCTCCCGTAAGTATAAACGAGCCAAGAGTTATGGCCCTCCGAATAATCGATATCCACAGGGTGCAACATCTACTGTGCAAGGTGCAACATCCATCCAAAATGACAAAACCGTGTCGTACGACCTTTAGAAATGGGTGCATGGATTTGAAACATTGCAGTCTCATGGTGAACCACTCTCCAGAGATGGTAAATCATAGACTAGCCACGAGGATCACGTTTTACAGAAAAAATCCACGTGACGAAAAAACGAAGGGTAAAAAACTTCCTTGACCCGATTAAGGTTCGGATAGGAAATTTTGGGTATGCAACTAACCAGTGACGGCTGAAAGCGGTCATGGCTGTAGAACTTACAGATACCTTCGTTTTGACTGGTTATGGCTCCCGTAACTCTAAACGAGCCAAGAGTTATGGCCCTCCGAATAATCGATATCCATAGGGTGCAACATCTACGGTGCAAGGTGCAACATCCGTCCAAAATGACGAAACCGTGTCGTACGACCTTTAGAAATGGATGCGTGGATTTGAAACGGTGCAGTACCATGGTGCACCACTCTCCAACAATGGTAAATCATTGACCAGCCACGGGGATCCCGTTTTTACAGAAAAAATCCACGTGACGAAAAAACGAAGGGTAAAAAACTTCCATGACCCGATTGAGGTTCGGATAGGCTTTTTTGGGCATGAAAGTAACCAGTGACTGCTGAAAGCTGTCATAACTGTAGAACTCATAGATACCTTCGTTTTGACTGGTTATGGCTCCCGTAACTCTAAAGGAGCCAAGAGTTATGGCCCTCCGAAGAATCGATATCCACAGGGTGCAACATCTACGGTGCAAGGTGCAACATCCGTCCAAAATGACGAAACAGTGCCGTACGACCTTTAGAAACGAGTGCATGGATTTGAAACATTGCAGTCCCATGGTGCAACACTCTCCAGCGATGGTAAATCATAGACCAGCCACGGGGATCCCGTTTTACAGAAAAAATCCACGTGACGAAAAAACGAAGGGTAAAAAACTTCCATAACCCGATTGAGGTTCGGATAGGCTTTTTTGGGTATGAAAGTAATCAGTGACTGCTGAAAGCTGTCATAGCTGTAGAACTCACAGATACCTTCGTTTTGACTGGTTATGGCTCCCGTAACTCTAAAGGAGCCAAGAATTATGGCCCTCCGAAGAATCGATATCCACAGGGTGCAACATCTACGGTGCAAGGTGCAACATCCGTCCAAAATGAGGAAACAGTGCCGTATGACCTTTAGAAATGAGTGCATGGATTTGAAACATTGCAGTACCATGGTGCACCACTCTCCAGCGATGGTAAATCATAGACCAGCCATGGGGATCCCGTTTTACAGAAAAAATCCTCGTGACGAAAAAACGAAGGGTAAAAACCTTCCTTGATCCGATTGAGGTTCGGATAGGATTTTTTGGGTATGAAACTAACCAGTGGCGGCTAAAAGCTTACATAGCTGTAGAACTCACAAATACCTTCGTTTTGACTGGTTATGGCTCCCGTAACTCTAAAGGAGCCAAGATTTATGGCCCTCCGAAGAATCGATATCCACAGGGTGCAACATCTACGGTGCAAGGTGCAACATCCGTCAAAAATGACGAAACAGTGACCTTTAGAAATGAGTGCATGGATTTGAAACATTGCAGTACCATGGTGCACTACTCACCAGAGGTGGTAAATCATTGACCAGCCACGGGGATCCCGTTTTACAGAAAAAATCCACGTGACGAAAAAACGAAGGGTAAAAAACTTCCTTGACCCGATTGAGGTTCGGATAGGATTTTTAGGGTATGAAACTAACCAGTGACGGCTGAAAGCAATCATAGCTGTAGAACTCACAGATTCCTTCGTTTTTACTGGTTATGGCTCCCGTAACTCTAAACGAGCCATGAGTTATCGCCCTCCGAATAATCGATATCCATAGGGTGCAACATCTACGGTGCAAGGTGCAACATCCGTCCAAAATGACGAAACCGTGCCGTACGACCTTTAGAAATGGATGCATGGATTTGAAACGGTGCAGTACCATGGTGCACCACTCTCCAGTGATGGTAAACCATTGACCAGCGACGGGGATCCCGTTTTTACCGAAAAAATCCACGTGACGAAAAAACGAAGGGTAAAAAACTTCCATGACCCGATTGAGGTTCGGATAGGCTTTTTTGGGTATGAATGTAACCAGTGACTGCTGAAAGCTTTCATAGCTGTAGATCTCACAGATACCTTCGTTTTGACTAGTTATGGCTCCCGTAACTCTAAAGGAGCCAAGAGTTATGGCCCTCCGAAGAATCGATATCCACAGGGTGCAACATCTACGGTGCAAGGTGCAACATCCGTCCAAAATGACGAAACAGTGCCGTACGACCTTTAGAAATGAGTGCAAGGATTTGAAACATTTCAGTGCCATGGTGCACCACTCTCCAGCGATGGTAAATCATAGACCAGCCACGGGGATCCCGTTTTAAAGAAAAAATCCACGTGACGAAAAAACGAAGGGTAAAAAACTTCCTTGACCCGATTGAGGTTCGGATAGAACTTTTTGGGTATGAAACTAACCAGTGACGGCTGAAAGCGGTCATAGCTGTAGAACTCACAAATACCTTCGTTTTGACTGGTTATGGCTCCCGTAACTCTAAACGAGCCAAGAGTTATGGCCCTCCGAATAATCGATATCCATAGGGTGCAACATCTACGGTGCAAGGTGCAACATCCGTCCAAAATGACGAAACCGTGCCGTACGACCTTTAGAAATGGGTGCATGGATTTGAAACGGTGCAGTACCATGGTGCACCACTCCCCAGCGATGGTAAATCATTGACCAGCCACGGGGATCCCGTTTTACAGAAAAAATCCACGTGACGAAAAAACGAAGGGTAAAAAACTTCCATGACCCGATTGAGGTTCGGATAGGATTTTTTGGGTATGAAACTAACCAGTGATGGCTGAAAGCTGTCATAGCTGTAGAACTCATAGATACCTTCGTTTTGACTAGTTATGGCTCCCGTAACTCTAAACGAGCCAAGAGTTATGGCCCTCCGAATAATCGATATCCATAGGGTGCAACATCTACGGTGCAAGGTGCAACATCCATCCAAAATGACGAAACCGTGCCGTACGACCTTTAGAAATGGATGCATGGATTCGAAACGGTGCAGTACCATGGTGCACCACTCTCCAGCGATGGTAAATCATTGACCAGCAACGGGGATCCCGTTTTTACAGAAAAAATCCACGTGACGAAAAAACGAAGGGTAAAAAACTTCCATGACCCGATTGAGGTTCGGATAGGCTTTTTTGGGTATGAAAGTAACCAGTGACTGCTGAAAGCAGTCATAGCTGTAGAACTCACAGATACCTTCGTTTTGAATGGTTATGGCTCCCGTAAATCTAAAGGAGCCAAGAGTTATGGCCCTCCGAAGAATCGATATCCACAGGGTGCAACATCTACGGTGCAAGGTGCAAACATCCGTCCAAAATGATGAAACAGTGCCGTACGACCTTTAGAAATGAGTGCATGGATTTGAAACATTGCAGTCCCATGGTGCACCAATCTCCAGGGATGGTAAATCATAGACCAGCCACAGGGATCCCGTTTTACAGAAAAAATCCACATGACGAAAAAACGAAGGGTAAAAAACTTCCTTGACCCGATGGAGGTTCGGATAGGATTTCTTGGGTATGGAACTAACCAGTGACGGCTGAAAGCTTTCATGGCTGTAAACTCACAGATACCTTCGTTTTGACTGGTTATGGCTCCCGTAACTCTAAACGAGCCAAGAGTCATGGCCCTCCGAAGAATCGATATCCACAGGGTGCAACATCTACCGTGCAAGGTGCAACATCCGTCCAAAATGACGAAACAGTGCCGTACGACCTTTACAAATGAGTGCATGGATTTGAAACATTGCAGTACCATGGTGCACCACTCTCCAGTGATGGTAAGTCATAGACCAGCCACGGGGATCCCGTTTTACAGAAAAAATCAACGTGACAAAAAAACGAAGGGTAAAAAACTTCTTTTACCCGATTGAGGTTCGGATAGGATTTTTTGGGTATGAAACTAACCAGTGACGGCTGAAAGCTGTCATAGCTGTAGAACTCACAGATACCTTCGTTTTGACTGGTTATGGCTCCCGTAACTATAAACGAGCCAAGAGTTATGGCCCTCTGAATAATCGATATCCATAGGGTGCAACATCTACGGTGCAAGGTGCAACATCCGTCCAAAATGACGAAAACTTGCCGTTCGACCTTTAGAAATGGGTGCATGGATTTGAAACGGTGCAGTACCATGGTGCACCACTCTCCAGCGATGGTAAATCATTGACCAGCCACGGGGATCCCGTTTTATAGAAAAAATCCACGTGACGAAAAAACGAAGCGTAAAAAACTTCCTTGACCCGATTGAGGTTCGGCTAGGATTTTTTGGGTATGAAACTAACTAGTGACGGCTAAAAGCCATCATAGCTATAGAACTTACAGATACCTTCGTTTTGACTGGTTATGGCTCCCGTAACTCTAAACGAGCCAAGAGTTACGGCCCTCCGAAGAATCGATATCCACAGGGTGCAACATCTACGGTGCAAGTTGCAACATCCGTCCAAAATGACGAAACAGTGCCGTACGACCTTTACAAATGAGTGCATGGATTTGAAACATTGCAGTACCATGGTGCACCACTCTCCAGCGATGGTAAATCATAGACCAGCCACGGGGATCCCGTTTTACAGAAAAAATCAACGTGACGAAAAAACGAAGGGTAAAAAACTTTCTTGACCCGATTGAGGTTCGGATAGGATTTTTTGGGTATGAAACTAACCAGTGATGGATGAAAGCCGTCATAGCTGTAGAACTCACAGATACCTTCGTTTTGACTGGTTATGGCTCCCGTAACTATAAACGAGCCAAGAGTTATGGCCCACCGAATAATCGATATCCATAGGGTGCAACATCTACGGTGCAAGGTGCAACATCCGTCCAAAATAACGAAACCGTGCCGTACGACCTTTAGAAATGGGTGCATGGATTTGAAACGGTGCAGTACCATGGTGCACCACTCTCCAGTGATGGTAAATCATTGACCAGCCACGGGGATCCCGTTTTACAGAAAAAATCCACGTGACGAAAAAACGAAGGGTAAAAAACTTCCATGACCCGATTGAGGTACGGATAGGATTTTTTGGGTATGAAACTAACCAATGACGGCTGAAAGCCGTCATAGCTGTAGAACTCACAGATACCTTCGTTTTGACTGGTTATGGCTCCCGTAACTCTAAACGAGCCAAGAGTTATGGCCCTCCGAATAATCGATATCCATAGGGTGCAACATCTACGGTGCAAGGTGAAACATCCGTCCAAAATGACGCAACCGTTCCGTACGACCTTTAGAAATGGATGCATGGATTTGAAACGGTGGAGTACCATGGTGCACCACTCTCCAGCGATGGTAAATCATTGACCAGCCACGGGGATCCCGTTTTTACAGAAAAAATCCACATGACAAAAAAACGAAGGGTAAAAAACTTCCATGACCCGATTGAGGTTCGGATAGGCTTTTTTGGGTATGAAATTAACCAGTGACTGCTAAAAGCGGTCACAGCTGTAGAACTCACAGATACCTTCGTTTTTACTGGTTATGGCTCCCGTAACTCTAAAGGAGCCAAGAGTTATGGCCCTCCGAAGAATCGATATCCACAGGGTGCAACATCTACGGTGCAAGGTGCAACATCCGTCCAAAATGATGAAACAGTGCCGTACGACCTTTAGAAACGAGTGCATGGATTTGAAACATTGTAGTCCCATGGTGGACCACTCTCCAGCGATGGTAAATCATAGACCGGCCACGGGGATCCCGTTTTACAGAAAAAATACACGTGACGAAAAAACGAAGGTAAAAAACTTCCATGACCCGATTGAGGTTCGGATAGGCTTTTTTGGGTATGAATTTAACCAGTGACTGCTGAAAGCTGTCATAGCTGTAGAACTCACAGATACCTTCGTTTTGACTGGTTATGGCTCCCGTAACTCTAAAGGAGCCAAGAGTTATGGCCCTCCGAAGAATCGATATCCACAGGGTACAACATCTACGGTGCAAGGTGCAACATCCGTCCAAAATGAGGAAACAGTGCCGTACGACCTTTAGAAATGAGTGCATGGATTTGAAACATTGCAGTACCATCGTGCACCACTCTCCAGCAATGGTAAATCATAGACCAGCCACGGGGATGCCGTTTTACAGAAAAAATCCACGTGACGAAAAAACGAAGGGTAAAAAACTTCCTTGACCCGTTTGAGGTTCGGATAGGATTTTTTGGGTATGAAACTAACCAGTGACGGCTAAAAGCTTTCATAGCTGTAGAACTCACAAATACCTTCGTTTTGACTGGTTATGGCTCCCGTAACTCTAAAGGAGCCAAGAGTTATGGCCCTTCGAAGAATCGATATCCACAGGGTGCAACATCTACGGTGCAAGGTGCAACATCCGTCCAAAATGAAGAAACAGTGCCGTACGACCTTTAGAAATGAGTGCATGGATTTGAAACATTGCAGTACCATGGTGCACCACTCTCCAGCGAAGGTAAATCATAGACCAGCCACGGGGATCCCGTTTTACAGAAAAAATCCACGTGACGAAAAAACGAAGGGTAAAAAACTTCCTTGACCCGATTGAGGTTCGGATAGGATTTTTTGGGTATGAAACTAACCAGTGACGGCTGAAAGCCGTCATAGCTGTAAAACTCACAGATACCTTCATTTTGACTGGTTATGGCTCCCGTAACTCTAAACGAGCCAAGAGTTATGGCCCTCCGAAGAATCGATATCCACAGGGTGCAACATCTACGGTGCAAGGTGCAACATCCGTCCAAAATGACGAAACATTACCTACGACCTTTACAAATGTGTGCATGGATTTGAAACATTGCAGTACCATGGTGCACCACTCTCCAGCGATGGTAAATCATTGACCAGCCACGGGGATCCCGTTTTACAGAAAAAATCAACGTGACGAAAAAACGAAGGGTAAAAAACTTCCATGACCCGATTGAGGTTCGGATAGGCTTTTTTGGGTATGAAAGTAACCAGTGACTGCTGAAAGCTGTCATAGCTGTAGAACTCATAGATACGTTGGTTTTGAATGGTTATGGCTCCCGTAAATCTAAAGGAGCCAAGAGTTATGGCCCTCCGAAGAATCGATATCCACAGGGTGCAACATCTACGGTGCACGGTGCAAACATCCGTCCAAAATGACGAAACAGTGCCGTACGACCTTTAGAAATGAGTGCATGGATTTGAAACATTGCAGCCCATGGTGTACCAATCTCCACGGATGGTAAATCATAGACCAGCCACGGGGATCTCGTTTTACAGAAAAAATCCACGTGACGAAAAAACGAAGGGTAAAAAACTTCCTTGACCCGATTGAGGTTCGGATAGGATTTTTTGGGTATGGAACTAACCAGTGACGGCTGAAAGCTGTCATGGCTGTAAAACTCACAGATACCTTCGTTTTGATTGGTTATGGCTCCCGTAACTCTAAACGAGCCAAGAGTTATGGCCCTCCGAAGAATCGATATCCACAGGGTGCAACATCTAAGGTGCAAGGTGCAACATCCGTCCAAAATGACGAAACAGTGCCGTACGAACTTTGCAAATGAGTGCATGGATTTGAAACATTGCAGTACCATGGTGCACCACTCTCCAGCGATGGTAAATCATTGACCAGCCACGGGGATCCCGTTTTACAGAAAAAATCCACGTGACGAAAAAACGAAGGGTAAAAAACTTCCATGACCCGATTGAGGTTCGGTTTGGATTTTTTGGGTATGAAACTAACCAGTGACGGCTGAAAGCCGTCATAGCTATAGAACTCACAGATACCTTCGTTTTGACTGGTTATGGCTCCCGTAACTCTAAATGAGCCAAGAGTTATGGCCCTCCGAATAATCGATATCCATAGGGTGCAACATCTACGGTGCAAGGTGCAACATCCGTCCAAAATGACGAAACCGTGCCGTACGACCTTTAGAAATGGATGCATGGATTTGAAACGATGGAGTACCATGGTGCACCACTCTCCAGCGATGGTAAATCATTGACCAGCCACGGGGATCCCGTTTTTACAGAAAAAATCCACGTGACGAAAAAACGAAGGGTAAAAAACTTCCATGACCCGATTGAGGTTCGGATAGGCTTTTTTGGGTATGAAAGTAACCAGTGACTGCTGAAAGACGTCATAGCTGTAGAACTCACAGATACCTTCATTTTGACTGGTTATGGCTCCCGTAACTCTAAACGAGCCAAGAGTTATGGCCCTCCGAAGAATCGATATCCACAGGGTGCAACATCTACGGTGCAAGGTGCAACATCCGTCCAAAATGACGAAACAGTACCGTACGACCTTTACAAATGAGTGCATGGATTTGAAACATTGCAGTACCATGGTGCACCACTCTCCAGCGATGGTAAATCATAGACCAGCCACGGGGATCCCGTTTTACAGAAAAAATCAACGTGACGAAAAAACGAAGGGTAAAAAACTTCCATGACCCGATTGAGGTTCGGATAGGCTTTTTTGGGTATGAAACTAACCAGTGACTGCTGAAAGCTGTAATAGCTGTAGAACTCATAGATACATTGGTTTTGACTGGTTATGGCTCCCGTAAATCTAAAGGAGCCAAGAGTTATGGCCCTCCGAAGAATCGATATCCACAGGGTGCAACATCTACGGTGCAAGGTGCAAACATCCATCCAAAATGACGAAACAGTGCCGTACGACCTTTAGAAATGAGTGCATGGATTTGAAACATTGCAGTCCCATGGTGCACCAATCTCCACGGATGGTAAATCATAGACCAACCACGGGGATATCGTTTTACAGAAAAAATCCACGTGACGAAAAAACGAAGGGTAAAAAACTTCCTTGACCCGATTGAGGTTCGGATAGGATTTTTTGGGTATGGAACTAACCAGTGACGGCTGAAAGCTGTCATGGCTGTAAAACTCACAGATACTTTCGTTTTGACTGGTTATGGCTCCTGCAACTCTAAACGAGCCAAGAGTTATGGCCCTCCGAAGAATCGATATCCACAGGGTGCAACATCTACGGTGCAAGGTGCAACATCCGTCCAAAATGACGAAACAGTGCCGTACGACCTTTACAAATGAGTGCATGGATTTGAAACATTGCAGTACCATGGTGCACCACTCTCCAGTGATGGTAAATCATAGACCAGCCACGGGGATCCCATTTTACAGAAAAAATCAACGTGACAAAAAAACGAAGGGTAAAAAACTTCCTTGACCCGATTGAGGTTCAGATAGGATTTTTTGTGTATGAAACTAACCAGTGACGGCTGAAAGCGGTCATAGCTGTAGAACTCACAGATACCTTCGTTTTGACTGGTTATGGCTCCCGTAACTATAAACGAGATAAGAGTTATGGCCCTCCGAATAATCGATATCCATAGGGTGCAACATCTACGGTGCAAGGCGCAACATCCGTCCAAAATGACGAAACCTTGCCGTACGACCTTTAGAAATGGGTGCATGGATTTCAAACGGTGCAGTACCATGGTGCACCACTCTCCAGCGATGGTAAATCATTGACCAGCCACGGGGATCCCGTTTTACAGAAAAAATCCACGTGACGAAAAAACGAAGGGTAAAAAACTTCCATGACCCGATTGAGGTTCGGATAGGATTTTTTGGGTATGAAACTAACCAGTGATGGCTGAAAGCCGTCATAGCTGTAGAACTCACAGATACCTTCGTTTTGACAGGTTATGGCTCCCGTTACTCTAAACGAGCCAAGAGTTATGGCCCTCCGAATAATCGATAATCATAGGGTGCAACATCTACGGTGCAAGGTGCAACATCCGTCCAAAATAACGAAACCGTGCCGTACGACCTTTAGAAATGGATGCATGGATTTGAAACGGTGCAGTACCATGGTGTACCACTCTCCAGCGATGGTAAATCATTGACCAGCCACGGGGATCCCGTTTTTACAGAAAAAATCCACGTGACGAAAATACGAAGGGTAAAAAACTTCCATGACCCGATTGAGGTGCGGATAGGCTTTTTTGGGTATGAAAGTAACCAGTGACTGCTGAAAGCTATCATAGCTGTAGAACTCACAGATACCTTCATTTTGACTGGTTATGGCTCCCATAAATCTAAAGAAGCCAAGAGTTATGGCCCTTCGAAGAATCGATATCCAAGGGTGCAACATCTACGGTGCAAGGTGCAAACATCCGTCCAAAATGACGAAACAGTGTCGTACAACCTTTAGAAATGAGTGCATGGATTTGAGACATTGCAGTCCCATGGTGCATCAATCTCCAGGGATGGTAAATCATAGACCAGCTACGGGGATCCCGTTTTACAGAAAAAATCCACGTGACGAAAAAACGAAGGGTAAAAAACTTCCTTGACCCAATTGAGGTTCGGATAGGATTTTTTGAGTATGGAACTAACCAGTGACGGCTGAAAGCTGTCATGGCTGTAGAACTCACAGATACCTTCTTTTTGACTGGTTATGGCTCCCGTAACTCTAAACGAGCCAAGAGTTATGGCCCTCCGAAGAATCGATATCCATAGGGTGCAACATCTACGGTGCAAGTTGCAACATCCGACCAAAATGACGAAACAGTGCCGTACGACCTTTACAAATGATTTCATGGATTTGAAACATTGCAGTACCATGGTGCACCACTCTCCAGTGATGGTAAATCATAGACCAGACACGGGGATCCCGTTTTACAGAAAAAATCAACGTGAGGAAAAAACGAAGGGCAAAAAACTTCCTTGACCCGATTGAGGTTCGGATAGGATTTTTTGGGTATGAAACTAACCAGTGACGGCTGAAAGCGGTCATAGCTGTAGACCTCACAGATACCTTCGTTTTGACTGGTTATGGCTCCCGTAACTATAAACGAGCCAAGAGTTATGGCCCTCCGAATAATCGATATCCATAGGGTGCAACATCTACGGTGCAAGGTGCAACATCTGTCCAAAATGACGAAACCGTGCCGTACGACCTTTAGAAATGGGTGCGTGGATTTGAAACGGTGCAGTACCATGGTGCACCACTCTCCAGCGATGGTAAATCATTGACCAGCCACGGGGATCCCGTTTTACAGAAAAAATCCACGTGACGAAAAAACGAAGGGTAAAAAACTTCCATGACCCGATTGAGGTTCGGATAGGATTTTTTAGGTATGAAACTAACCAGTGATGGCTGAAAGCCGTCATAGCTGTAGAACTCATAGATACCTTCGTTTTGACTAGTTATAGCTCCCGTAACTCTAAACGAGCCATGAGTTATGGCCCTCCGAATAATCGATATCCATAGGGTGCAACATCTACGGTGCAAGGTGCAACATCCGTCCAGAATGACGAAACCGTGCCGTACGAACTTTAGAAATGGATGCATGGATTTGAAACGGTGGAGTACCATGGTGCACCATTCTCCAGCGATGGTAAATCATTGACCAGCCACGGGGATCCCGTTTTTACAGAAAAAATCCACGTGACGAAAAAACGAAGGGTAAAAAACTTCCATGACCCGATTGAGGTTCGGATAGGCTTTTTTGGGTATGAAAGTAACCAGTGACTGCTGAAAGCTGTCATAGCTGTCGAACGCACAGATACCTTCGTTTTTACTGGTTATGGCTCCCGTAACTCTAAAGGAGCCAAGAGTTATGGCCCTCCGAAGAATCGATATCCACAGGGTGCAACATCTACGGTGCAAGGTGCCACATCTGTCCAAAATGATGAAACAGTGCCGTACGACCTTTAGAAATGAGTGCATGGATTTGAAACATTGCAGTCCCATGGTGCACCACTCTCCAGCGATGGTAAATCATAGACCAGCCACGGGGATCCCGTTTTACAGAAAAAATCCACGTGACGAAAAAACGAAGGTAAAAAACTTCCATGACCCGATTGAGGTTCGGATAGGCTTTTTTGGGTATGAAAGTAACCAGTGACTGCTAAAAGCGGTCATAGCTGTAGAACTCACAGATACCTTCGTTTTGACTGGTTATGGCTCCCGTAACTCTAAAGGAGCCAAGAGTTATGGCCCTCCGAAGAATCGATATCCACAGGGTGCAACATCTTAAGGTGCAAGGAGCAACATCCGTCCAAAATGAGGAAATAGTGCCGTACGACCTTTAGAAATGAGTGCATGGATTTGAAACATTGCAGTACCATCGTGCACCATTCTCCAGCGATGGTAAATCATAGACCAGCCATGGGGATCCCGTTTTACAGAAAAAATCCACGTGACCAAAAAACGAAGGGTAAAAAACTTCCTTGACCCGATTGAGGTTCGGATAGGATTTTTTGGGTATGAAACTAACCAGTGACGGCTAAAAGCTTTCATAGCTGTAGAACTCACAAATACCCTCGTTTTGACTGGTTATGGCTCCCGTAACACTAAAGGAGCCAAGAGTTATGGCTCTCCGAAGAATCGATATCCACAGGGTGCAACATCTACGGTGCAAGGTGCAACATCCGTCCAAAATGACGAAACAGTGTCGTACGACCTTTAGAAATGAGTGCATGGATTTGAAACATTGCAGCACCATGGTGCACCACTCTCCAGCGATGGTAAATCATAGACCAGCCACGGGGATCCCGTTTTACAGAAAAAATCCACGTGACGAAAAAACGAAGGGTAAAAAACTTCCTTGACCCGATTGAGGTTCGGATAGGATTTTTTGGGTATGAAACTAACCAGTGACGGCTGAAAGCTGTCATAGCTATAGAACTCACAGATACCTTCGTTTTGACTGGTTATGGCTCCCGTAACTCTAAACGAGCCAAGAGTTATGGCCCTCCGAAGAATCGATATCCACAGGGTGCAACATCTACGGTGCAAGGTGCAACATCCGTCCAAAATGACGAAACAGTGTCGTACGACCTTTACAAATGAGTGCATGGATTTGAAACATTGCAGTACCATGGTGCACCACTCTCCAGCGATGGTAAATCATAGACCAGCCACGGGGATCCCGTTTTACAGAAAAAATCAACGTGACAAAAAACGAAGGGTAAAAAACTTCCTTGACCCGATTGAGGTTCGGATAGGATTTTTTGGGTATGAAACTAACCAGTGACGGCTAAAAGCGGTCATAGCTATAGAACTCACAGATACCTTCGTTTTGACTAGTTATGGCTCCCGTAACTATAAACGAGCCAAGAGTTATGGCCCTCCGAATAATTGATATGCATAGGGTGCAACATCTACGGTGCAAGGTGCAACATCCGTCCAAAATGACGAAACCGTGCCGTACGACCTTTTGAAATGGGTGCATGGATTTGAAATGGTGCAGTACCATGGTGCACCACTCTCCAGCGATGGTAAATCATTGACCAGCCACGGGGATCCCGTTTTACAGAAAAAATCCAGGTGACGATAAAATGAAGGGTAAAAAACTTTCATGACCCGATTGAGGTTCGGATAGGATTTTTTTGGTATGAAACTAACCAGTGACGGCTGGAAGTGGTCATAGCTGTAGAACTCACAGATACCTTCGTTTTGACTGGTTATGGCTCCCGTAACTCTAAACAAGCCAAGAGTTATGGCCCTCCGAAGAATCGATATCCACAGGGTGTAACATCTACGGTGCAAGGTGCAACATCCGTCCAAAATGACGAAACAGTGCCGTACGACCTTTAGAAATGAGTGCATGGATTTGAAACATTGCAGTACCATGGTGCACCACTCTCCAGCGATGGTAAATCATAGGCCAGCCACAGGGATCCCGTTTTACAGAAAAAATCCACGTGACGAAAAAACGAAGGGTAAAAAACTTCCTTGACCCGATTGAGGTTCGGATAGGATTTTTTGGGTATGAAACTAACCAGTGACGGCTGAAAGCTGTCATAGCTATAGAACTCACAGATACCTTCGTTTTGACTGGTCATGGCTCCCGTAACTCTAAACGAGCCAAGAGTTATGGCCCTCCGAAGAATCGATATCCACAGGGTGCAACATCTACGGTGCAAGGTGCAACATCGGTCCAAAATGACGAAACAGTGCCGTACGACCTTTACAAATGAGTGCATGGATTTGAAACATTGCAGTACCATGGTGCACCACTTTCCAGCGATGGTAAATCATTGACCAGCCACGGGGATCCCGTTTTACAGAAAAAATCAACGTGACGAAAAAATGAAGGGTAAAAAACTTCCTTGACCCGATTGAGGTTCGGATAGGATTTTTTGGGTATGAAACTAACCAGTGACGGCTGAAAGCGGTCATAGCTGTAGAACTCACAGATACCTTCGTTTTGACTGGTTATGGCTCCCGTAACTCTATAGGAGCCAAGAGTTATGGCCCTCCGAAGAATCGATATCCACAGGGTGCAACATCTACGGTGCAAGGTGCAACATCCGTCCAAAATGATGAAACAGTGCCGAACGACCTTTACAAATGAGTGCATGGATTTGAAACATTGCAGTACCCTGGTGCACCACTCTCCAGCGATGGTAAATCGTAGACCAGCCACGGGGATCCCGTTTTACAGAAAAAATCCATGTGACGAAAAAACGAAGGGTAAAAAACTTCCTCGACCCGATTGAGGTTCGGATAGGATTTTTTGGGTATGAAACTAACCAGTGACGGCTGAAAGCCGTCATAGCTGTAGAACTCACAGATACCTTCGTTTTGACTGGTTATGGCTCCCGTAACTCTAAACGAGCTAAGAGTTATGGCCCTCCGAATAATCGATATGCAAAGGGTGCAACATCTACGGTGCAAGGTGCAACATCCGTCCAAAATGACGAAACCGTGTCGTACGACCTTTAGAAATGGATGCATGGATTTGAAACGGTGCAGTACCATGGTGCACTACTCTCCAGCGATGGTAAATCATTGACCAGCCACGGGGATCCCGTTTTTACAGAAAAAATCCACGTGACGAAAAAACAAAAGGTAAAAAACTTCCATGACCCGATTGAGGTTCGGATATGCTTTTTTGGGTATGAAAGTAACCAGTGACTACTGAAAGCTGTCATAGATGTAGAACTCACAGATACCTTCGTTTTTACTGGTTATGGCTCCCGTAACTCTAAAGGAGCCAAGAGTTATGGCCCTCCGAAGAATCGATATCCACAGGGTGCAACATCTACGGTGCAAGGTGCAACATCCGTCCAAAATGACGAAACAGTGCCGTACGACCTTTAGAAATGAGTGCATGGATTTGAAACATTGCAGTCCCATGGTGCACCACTCTCCAACGATGGTAAATCATAGACCAGCCACGGGGATCCCTTTTTACAGAAAAAATCCACGTGACGAAAAAACGAAGGGTAAAAAACTTCCTTGACGCGATTGAGGTTCGGATAGGATTTTTTGGGTATGGAACTAACCAGTGACCGCTGAAAGCTGTCATGGCTGTAGAACTCACAGATACCTTGGTTTTGACTGGTTATG
The DNA here is from genome assembly GCA_030765085.1 of Allium cepa. Classification (NCBI taxonomy): domain Eukaryota; kingdom Viridiplantae; phylum Streptophyta; class Magnoliopsida; order Asparagales; family Amaryllidaceae; genus Allium; species Allium cepa. Next base: position 24,061,578 of record CM060943.1, on the reverse strand, counting down.
GCTCCAGTAACTCTAAACGAGCCAAGAGTTATGTCCCTCCGAAGAATCGATATCCACAGGGTGCAACATCTACGGTGCAAGGTGCAACATCCGTCCAAAATGACGAAACAGTGCCGTACGACCTTTAGAAATGAGTGCATGGATTTGAAACATTGCAGTACCATGGTGCACCACTCTCCAGCGATGGTAAATAATTGACCTGCCATGGGGATCCCGTTTTATAGAAAAAATCCACGTGACGAAAAAACGAAGGGTAAAAAACTTCCATGACCCGATTGAGGTTCGGATAGGATTTTTTGGGTATGAAACTAACCAGTGACGGCTGAAAGCTGTCATAGCTGTAGAACTCACAGATTCCTTCGTTTTGACTGGTTATGGCTCCCGTAACTCTAAACGAGCCAAGAGTTACGGCCCTCCGAATAATCGATATCCACAGGGTGCAACATCTACGGTGCAAGGTGCAACATCCGTCCAAAATGACGAAACCGTGCCGTACGACCTTTAGAAATGGATGCATGGATTTGAAACGGTGCAGTACCATGGTGCACCACTCTCCAGCGATGGTAAATCATTGACCAGCCACGGGGATCCGGTTTTACAGAAAAAATCCACGTGACGAAAAAACGAAACGTAAAAAACTATCATGACCCGATTGAGGTTCGGATAGACTTTTTTGGGTATGGAACTAACCAGTGACTGCTGAAAGCTGTCATAGCTGTAGAACTCACAGATACCTTCGTTTTGACTGGTTATGGCTCTCGTAACTCTAAACGAGCCAAGAGTTATGGCCCTCCGAATAATCGATATCCAAAGGGTAGCAACATCTACGGTGCAAGGTGCAACATCCGTCCAAAATGACGAAACCGTGCCGTACGACCTTTAGTGTGACGACCGCCCATGACTCCCGCACTAAAACAAGAGAAGAGTGCGCTGAAAAGTGTGCCAGGCAGCCATGGACGATAGTCAGGTAAAATAAAATCGCAGAATCTCTATCGTAACTCACAGCGCATGGATAAAATACAATAGAGAAATATAATATAGTGAAGCTCCAAAGAACATAACATCATCATATAAGCAACATAGCAGTTTTATACAATCAAATGAATCATCCATACATCAGAGCCTCACTACAACACTCAATCAAATACAACAGCGGAACACCCAGTACATATAAGAAATAATATGCATAGCCTCCTGCTCGTCTTCGTCATCATCAGCGGAGAACTCTAAGCACGGCACCTGTCACCTGCTACCTAGTCTGCCCATCCCAAACATGGATGAAAAGCCCAAGGTAATAAGAGGAGACATAAAACCTTGAGTCAGACAAAGTCTTAGTGAGCAGTAAATTAACTATCAAACATACCAAAAGAGCATAAGGGATAAAAGGAATAGGAACCAAACCATCCCACTCCACCTCTTTCTACAGTGATAGCCCCCAGACACACACTAAAGAGAAGCAAGCATAATCATAGCAGATAATTAAAGTAAAGCAATAACCACTCGAGTCAAGGGCGATGCTTTCCAAATACAAACCCCCAAGGCCTAAACCAAGATCAGATAAGCACCCAGAAAACACCGCTCTTGAGATCGAGTGATAATACAACCAAACATCCATGACTCTAGCTATCACTGTTATCATTGCCGGGATATCATCGTTAGTTGAATGACCACCTGTCAAGGGCTAATGGTAACCCCGGTCTAGACATAACTCCGCACGTCATCGTGACCCGTGCCTAAGCCGAACGCATCAGCCCAGAGTACTAGCACGTCATCGTGACCCGTGCCTGGAACGTCATCGTGACCCGTTCCAACGTACCCTTGCTTTGAGTATGCTAGAACCTTCAACAACGATGAGATCTCAGCCTCCTAGTCCTCCTCCTTGACGACTATTTCCATACTAGCTCAAGCGCCTCTCAAGCTAACCATTATCCACACCAACCCGGACCGCATCACCGAGTTATAACTTTGCACGTCGTCATGCCCCGTGCTTGGAACGTCATCGTGACCCGTCCCATCACAACATATGTCTTGCCTCATCACATCATAGCAAAGTCTCTCATCTTGGAACGTCATCATGACCCGTCCCATCTTAACATAAGCCTTGCCTCCTCATATCATAGCAAAGTCCCAACTCAATCATGCTTTGCCTTCTCGCATCATGGCAAGATCCCATATTCTCGAATCCATCCATATGAGCTTCCACATCCGCTTCATATGCTACAGGCAGCTTCCACCATTCAAGAGCCTTTCCACTTAGCTTTTGAATCATCTCGAACCATCTTGTTCCAAATCAACTACAAGCTAACTTGAAACAATCAAACCAATCATACATCCAAACATTCAAGCATTCAAACAAGATCTAATAAGTAATATCAACTATAATGGCAATTTCGTAAATAAATGAGCAAAAGTCCAACATGCATGATTCATAGGTTTTTAGCATAGATCTATCAAATATAAAACATGGGTTTTGTCTCTAACACTTGTTAAATGAATTTGCATAAGTAAACATCTTCAAAAATGATGGATCTACATGCAGACTTTAGGAAAATGCGAGAAAACACTATCTTAAACACATAAACAAGCCACCGATCCAATATACTCCTTTGAGTCCGCGTGAGAGATAACTACCACTCACCAAATCACCCAAACACTCTAAAAACTACACACTTCAGATCTGGACAGCGAAGATCAAGGTTTGATCCGGCAATATCTCGCTCCAATCGATGAATTCTAGCTCGAACGGATGAAGATCTTCAACTTTGGCACTTGAATCTTCGATCTCGATCTTCAATCTTGGATGGATGTTAGATCTAGATTGGAATGGAGAAAAGAAGATGAAGAAATGTTGTAGACGAGTCTTCAAAATGCCAGCACTTCGTCGCTTCAAAAACCGGTGCCAAAAAGTGAGCCGAACCCCTCTATTTATAGGCTGGAACCACCATGAGTCGTCGCCCTTAGGTCGTCGCCGACCCAACTCCTGAGTCGCCCCCGACTCATCCCCATGCCGACTCAACACAGCCGACTTACCATGAGTCATTCACGACTCATTGCCATGCCGACCTATCTATACACACACACCCATCATCCTACCGACTCAAGCGCGTACAACCTAACACACGGCCTGCCCAAAACTCCTAGCCGACTTACGACTCAATACAAGTGCCGACCTAACCCCTAGCCGACTCAACTATGATGCCGACTCACGACCTATGGCCTCACCGACTCATCAACACACTGCTAAGCCTTAAGCCACTAACTCGCCCACGACTTAAGCTATAACCCGGCAACTCCTATGAGTCGTTAACCCGGTAACGACTCATCCTCCTAACGAGATAACACCCTGCCGACCCAAGCTCCTACCGACTCAAGACCCACCGACTCAACTTCCCACGACCTAAGCCCTAAGCCCCTTAAGCCGCTAACCCATGAGTCGGTCACTATCTTAGGTCGGTCCATCCTTATCTCGGCCAAACCTATAAGCCGTTGCTTCTATAAGTCGGTCACCCTCTAAACTCGTCTAAGCCTATGAGTCGGCCCTCTATGAGTCGGTCCCCTATGAGTCGGTCACGACTCATCACTTGACCCCTATCTCGCCTCTCATCTTAAGTCGGCAACTACTATGCCACTCGGTCCATCCCCTTAAGTCGTCTACGACTTATCTATGAGTCGGTCACGACTCATCACTTGCACTCGGGTCAACTCCTAAACGACTCAAGCTAGAGGCAACACAAACAACACTATCGACCTGCAAATTCTACGATTTATCGACAAGTAAAATACGGGTCGTTACATTTAGAAATGGGTGCATGGATTTGAAACGGTGCAGTGCCACGGTGCACCACCCTCCAGCGATGGTAAATCATTGATCAGCCACGGGGATCCCGTTTTACAGAAAAAATCCACGTGACGAAAAAACGAAGGGTAAAAAACTTCCATGACCCGATTGAGGTTCGGATAGGCTTTTTTGGGTATGAAAGTAGCCAGTGACTGTTGAAAGCTGTCATGGCTGTAGAACTAACAGGTACCTTCGTTTTTACTAGTTATGGCTCCCGTAACTCTAAAGGAGCCAAGAGTTATGGCCCTCCGAAGAATCGATATCCACAGGGTGCAACATCTACGGTGCAAGGTGCAACATCCGTCCAAAATGACGAAACAGTGCCGTACGACCTTTAGAAATGAGTACATGGATTTGAAACATTGCAGTCCCATGGTGCACCACTCTCCAGCGATGGTAAATCATAGACCAGCCACGGGGATCCCGTTTTACAGAAAAAATCCACGTGACGAAAAAACGAAGGGTAAAAAACTTCCGTGACCCGATTGAGGTTCGGATAGGATTTTTTGGGTATGGAACTTACCAGTGACGGCTGAAAGCGGTCATGGCTGTAGAACTCACAATACCTTCGTTTTGACTGGTTATGGCTCCCGTAACTCTAAACGAGCCAAGAGTTATGGCCCTCCGAATAATCGATATCCACAGGGTGCAACATCTACGGTGCAAGGTGCAACATCCGTCCAAAATGACGAAACCGTGCCGTACGACCTTTAGAAATGGATGCATGGATTTGAAACGGTGCAGTACCACGGTGCACCACTCTCCAGCGATGGTAAATCATTGACCAGCCACGGGGATCCTGTTTTACAGAAAAAATCCACGTGACGAAAAAACGAAGGGTAAAAAACTTCCATGACCCGATTGAGGTTCGGATAGGCTTTTTTGGGTATGAAAGTAACCAGTGACTGCTGAAAGCTGTCATAGCTGTAGAACTCACAGATACCTTCGTTTTGACTGGTAATGGCTCCCGTAACTCTAAAGGAGACAAGAGTTATGGCCCTCCGAAGAATCGATATCCACAGGGTGCAACATCTACGGTGCAAGGTGCAACATCCGTCCAAAATAACGAAACAGTGTCGTACGACCTTTAGAAATGAGTGCATGGATTTGAAACATTGCAGTACCATGATGCACCACTCTCCAGCTATGGTAAATCATAGACCAGCCACGGGGATCCCGTTTTACATAAAAAATCAACGTGACGAAAAAACGAAGGGTAAAAAACTTCCTTGACCCGATTGAGGTTCGGATAGGATTTTTTGGGTGTGGAACTAACCAGTGACGGCTGAAAGCGGTCATAGCTGTAGACTCACAGATACCTTCGTTTTGACTGGTTATGGCTCCCGTAACTCTAAACGAGCCAAGAGTTATGGCCCTCCGAATAATCGATATCCATAGGGTGCAACATCTACGGTGCAAGGTGCAACATCCGTCCAGAATGATGAAACCGTGCCGTACGACCTTTAGAAATGGATGCATGGATTTGAGACGGTGCAGTACCATGGTGCACCACTCTTCAGCGATGGTAAATCATTGACCAGCCACGGGGATCCTGTTTTACAGAAAAAATCCACGTGACGAAAAAACAAAGGGTAAAAAACTACCTTGACCCGATTGAGGTTTGGACAGGATTTTTCGGGTATGGAACTAACCAGTGACGGCTGAAAGCTGTCATGGCTGTAGAACTCATAGATACCTTCGTTTTGACTGGTTATGGCTCCCGTAACTCTAAACGAGGCAAGAGTTATGGCCCTACGAATAATCGATATCCATAGGGTGCAACATCTACGGTGCAAGGTGCAACATCCGTCCAAAATGACGAAACCGTGCCGTACGACCTTTAGAAATGGGTGCATGGATTTGAAACAGTGCAGTACCATGGTGCACCACTGTCCAGTGATGGTAAATCATTGACCAGCCACGGGGATCCCGTTTTACAGAAAAAATCCACGTGACGAAAAAACGAAGGGTAAAAAACTTCCATGACCCGATTGAGGTTCGGATAGGATTTTTTGGGTATGAAACTAACCAGTGACGGCTTAAAGCCATCATAACTGTAGAACTCACAGATACCTTCGTTTTGACTGGTTATGGTTCCCGTAACTCTAAACGAGCCAAGAGTTATGGCCCTCCGAATAATCGATATCCATAGGGTGCAACATCTACGGTGCAAGGTGCAACATCCGTCCAAAATGATGAAACCGTGCCGTACGACCTTTAGAAATGGATGCATGGATTTAAAATGGTGGAGTACCATGGTGCACCACTCTCCAGCGATGGTAAATCATTGACCAGCCACGGGGATCCCGTTTTTACAGAAAAAATCCACGTGACGAAAAAACGAAGGGTAAAAAACTTCCATGACCCGATTGAGGTTCGGATAGGCTTTTTTCGGTATGAAAGTAACCAGTGACTGCTGAAAGCTGTCATAGCTGTAGAACTCACAGATACCTTCGTTTTTACTGGTTACGGCTCCCGTAACTCTAAAGGAGCCAAGAGTTATGGCCCTCCGAAGAATCGATATCCACAGGGTGCAACATCTACGGTGCAAGGTGCAACATCCGTCCAAAATGATGGAACAGTGTCGTACGACCTTTAGAAATGAGTGCATGGATTTGAAACATTGCAGTCCCATGGTGCACCACTCTCCAGCGATGGTAAATCATAGGCCAGCCACAGGGATCCCGTTTTACAGAAAAAATCCACGTGACGAAAAAACGAAGGTAAAAAACTTCCATGACCCGATTGAGGTTCGGATAGGCTTTTTTTGGTATGAAATTAACCAGTGACTGCTGAATGCTGTCATAGCTGTAGAACTCACAGATACCTTCGTTTTGACTGGTTATGGCTCCCGTAACTCTAAAGGAGCCAAGAGTTATGGCCCTCCGAAGAATCGATATCCACAGGGTGCAACATTTATGGTACAAGGTGCAACATCCGTCCAAAATGAGGAAACAGTGCCGTACGACCTTTAGAAATGAGTGCATGGATTTGAAATATTGCAGTACCATCGTGCACCACTCTCCAGCGATGGTAAATCATAGACCAGCCATGGGGATCCCGTTTTACAGAAAAAATCCACGTGACGAAAAACCGAAGGGTAAAAAACTTCCTTGACCCGATTGAGGTTCGGATAGGATTTTTTGGGTATGAAACTAACCAGTGACGGCTAAAAGCTTTCATAGCTGTAGAACTCACAAATACCTTCGTTTTGACAGGTTATAGCTCCCGTAACTCTAAAGGAGCCAAGAGTTATGGCCCTTCGAAGAATCGATATCCACAGGGTGTAACATCTACGGTGCAAGGTGCAACATCCGTCCAAAATGACGAAACAGTGCCGTACGACCTTTAGAAATGAGTGCATGGATTTGAAACATTGCAGTACCATGGTGCACCACTCTCCAGAGATGGTAAATCATAGACCAGCCACGGGGATCCCGTTTTAAAAAAAAAAATCCACGTGACGAAAAAACGAAGGGTAAAAAACTTCCTTGACCAGATTGAGGTTCGGATAGGATTTTTTGGGTATGAGACTAACCAGTGACGGCTGAAAGCGGTCATAGCTGTAGAACTCACAGATACCTTCGTTTTGACTGGTTATGGCTCCCGTAACTATAAACGAGCCAAGAGTTATGGCCCTCCGAATAATCGATATCCATAGGGTGCAACATCTACGGTGCAAGGTGCAACATCCGTCCAAAATGACGAAACCGTGTCGTACGACCTTTAGAAATGGGTGCATGGATTTGAAATGGTGCAGTACCATGGTGCACCACTCTCCAGCGATGGTAAATCATTAACCAGCCACGGGGATCCCGTTTTACAGAAAAAATCCACGTGACGAAAAAATGAAGGGTAAAAAACTTCCTTGACCCGATTGAGGTTCGGATAGGATTTTTTGGGTATGAAACTAAACAGTGACGGCTGAAAGCCGTCATAGCTGTAGAACTCACAGATACCTTCGTTTTGACTGGTTATGGCTCCCATAACTCTAAACAAGCCAAGAGTTATGGGCCTCCGAAGAATCGATATCCACATGGTGCAACATCTACGGTGCAAGGTGCGACATCCGTCCAAAATGACGAAACAGTGCCGTACGACCTTTACAAATGAGTGCATGGATTTGAAACATTGCAGTTCCATGGTGCACCACTCTCCAGCGATGGTAAATCATAGACCCGCCACGGGGATCCCGTTTTACAGAAAAAATCAACGTGACGAAAAAACGAAGGGTAAAAAACTTCCTTGACCCGATTGAGGTTCGGATAGGATTTTTTGGGTATGAAACTAACCAGTGATGGCTGAAAGCGGTCATAGCTGTAGAACTCACAGATACCTTCTTTTTGACTGGTTATGGCTCCCGTAACTATAAACGAGCCAAGAGTTATGGCCTTCCGAATAATCGATATCCATAGGGTGCAACATCTACGGTGCAAGGTGCAACATCCGTCCAAAATGACGAAACCGTGCCGTACGACCTTTAGAAATGGGTGCATGGATTTGAAACGGTGCAATACCATGGTGCACCACTCTCCAGCGATGGTAAATCATTGACCAGCCACGGGGATCCCGTTTTACAGAAAAAATCCACGTGACGAAAAAACGAAGGGTAAAAAACTTCCATGACCCGATTGAGGTTCGGATAGGATTTTTTGGGTATGAAACTAACCAGCCACGGCTGAAAGCTATCATAGCTGTAGAACTCACAGATACCTTCGTTTTGACTGGTTATGGCTCCCGTAACTCTAAACAAGCCAAGAGTTATGGCCCTCCGAAGAATCGATATCCACAGGGTGCAACATCTACGGTGCAAGGTGCAACATCCGTCCAAAATGACGAAACAGTGCCGTACGACCTTTAGAAATGAGTGCATGGATTTGAAACATTGCAGTACCATGGTGCACCGCTCTCCAGCGATGGTAAATCATAGACCAGCCACGGGGATCTCGTTTTACAGAAAAAATCCACGTGAGGAAAAAACGAAGGGTAAAAAACTTCCTTGACCCGATTGAGGTTCGGATAGGATTTTTTGGGTATGAAACTAACCAGTGACGGCTGAAAGCCGTCATAGCTGTAGAACACACAGATACCTTCGTTTTGACTGGTTATGGCTCCCATAACTCTAAACGAGCCAAGAGTTATGGCCCTCCGAAGAATCGATATCCACATGGTGCAACATCTATGGTGCAAGGTGCGACATCCGTCCAAAATGACGAAACAGTGCCGTACGACCTTTACAAATGAGTGCATGGATTTGAAACATTGCAGTACCATGATGCACCACTCTCCAGCGATGGTAAATCATAGACCAGCCACGGGGATCCCGTTTTACAGAAAAAATCAACGTGACGAAAAAACGAAGGGTAAAAAACTTCCTTAACCCGATTGAGGTTCGGATAGGATTTTTTGGGTATGAAACTAACCAGTGACGGCTGAAAGCGGTCATAGCTGTAGAACTCACAGATACCTTCGTTTTGACTGGTTATGGCTTCTGTAACTATAAACGAGCCAAGAGTTATGGCCTTCCGAATAATCGATATCCATAGGGTGCAACATCTACGGTGCAAGGTGCAACATCCGTCCAAAATGATGAAACCGTGCTGTGACGACCGCCCATGACTCCCGCACCAAAACAAGGGAATAGTGCGCTGAAAGGTGTGCAAGGCAGCCATGGACGATAGTCAGGGTAAAATAAAATCGCAGAATCTCTATCGTAACTCACAGCGCATGGATAAAATACAATAGAGAAATATATATAGTGAAGCCTCATAACAGAAAATTATCATATAAGCATCACAGTAGTTTTATAAAATCATCTCAATAAATCCATACATCAAGACCTCACTACAAAACACTCATCAAATACAGCAGCGGATACCCAGTACATATAAGAAATAATATGCATAGCCTCCTGCTCGTCTTCGTCATCACCAGCGGAGAACTCTAAGCACAGCACCTGCCACCTGCTACCTAGTCTGCCCATCCCAACATGGATGAACAGCCCAAGGTAATAAGAGGAGACATAAAACCTTGAGTCAGACAAAGTCTTAGTGAGCAGTAAATTAACTATCAAACATACCAAAAGAGCATAAGGGATAAAAGGAATAGGAACCAAACCATCCCACTCCACCTCTTTCTACAGTGATAGCCCCCAGACACACACTAAAGAGAAGCAAGCATAACATAGCAGATAATTAAAGTAAAGCAATAATCACTCGAGTCAAGGGCGATGTTTTCCAAATACAAACCCCCAAGGCCTAAACCAAGATCAGATAAGCACCCAGAAAATACCGCTCTTGAGACCGAATGATGATACAACCAAACATCCACACATCCATGACTCTGGCTATCACTGTTATCATTGCCTTGATTTCACCGTTAATTGAATGGCTGGCCCGTTATTTCATCCATCGGCCAAGGGCTAATGGTAACCCCGGTTTTAGACATAACTCCGCATGTCATCATGACCCGTGCCTAAGCCGAATGTATCAGCCCAGAGTACTAGCACGTCATCGTGACCCGTGCCTGGAACGTCATCGTGACCCGTTCCAACGTACCCTTGCTTTGAGTATGCTAGAACCTTCAACAACGATGAGATCTCAGCCTCCTAGTCATCCTCCTTGACGACTATTTCCATACTAGCTCAAGCGCCTCTCAAGCTAACCATTATCCACCCCAACCCGGACCGCATCACCGAGTTATAACTTTGCACGTCGTCATGACCCGTGCTTGGAACGTCTTCGTGACCCGTCCCATCACAACATGTGTCTTGCCTCATCACATCATAGCAAAGTCTCTCATCTTGGAACGTCATCATGACCCGTCCCATCTTAACATCACACTTTGCTTCATCGCACCATAGCAAAGTTCCATCTCGGTCTCATGCTTTGCTTCCTCGCATCATGGCAAAGACCATCGTCATCGAATCCATCCATATGAGCTTCCACGTCCGCTTCATATGCTACAGGCAGCTTCCACCATTCAAGAGCCTTTCCACTTAGCTTTTGAATCATCTCGAACCATCTTGTTCCAAATCAACCATTAGCTAACTTGAAACAATCCAAATCAATCATCAATACAAACAATCAAGCATTCAAACAAGATCTAACAAGCAATATCAATAATAATGGCAATTTCGTAAATAAACGAGCAAAAGTCCAACATGCATGATTCATAGGTTTTTAGCATAGATCTATCAAATATAAAACATGGGTTTTGTCTATAATACTTGAAAATAAACTTGCATAGGTAAACATCTTCACAAATGATGGATCTACATGCAGACTTTAGGAAAATGCGAGAAAACACTATCTTAAACACATAAACTAGCCACCAATCCCATATACTCCCTTGGATCCGCGTGAGAGATAACTACCACTCACCAAATCACCCAAACACTCCAAAAACAACACACTTCAGATCTGGACAGCAAAGATCAAGGTTTGATCCGGCAATATCTCGCTCAAATCGACGAATTCTAGCTCGAACGGATGAAGATCTTCAACTTTGGCACTTGGATCTTCGATCTCGATCTTCGATCTTGGATGGATGTTAGATCTAGATTAGAATGGAGAAAAGAAGATGAAGAAATGTTGTAGACAAGTCTTCAAAATGGCAGCACTTCGTCGCTTCAAAAACCGGTGCCAAAAAGTGAGCCGAACCCCACTATTTATAGGCTGGAAACAACCATGAGTCGTCCGCCCCTATGAGTCGTCCACGACTCATCATGAGTCGTTCACGACTCAATGCCTCCGACTCAAAGACCTATCACCTTAACACGGTTTAACGACTCAACCTATATGCGACTCAACGCCTACCGACTCACGACTCACGACTCACCAGATAACCGTCCTAAGTCCTAAGTCGTACAACGACTCAACAACCCTTCCGACCTACGACTTAATACCAGAGCCCACCTAACTAATCAACGACTCAACTCCAAGCTGCCTAACGACTTACGACTCATCGTTAAATCGTGCCTACCGACTCAACCCTGTTACGACTCACGACTCATCCCATGAGTCGTCCCTAACGACTCAATTACACACCCTACCACCATAAGCCGCTACAACCTTAAGTCGTCTACTACCATTCTATGGATTGGTCCAATACATGAGTCGGTTGTCCTATGAGTCGCTCACCACCTTGACTCGCCTACGGCTTATCCCCTTAAGTCGCTCCACATACTAACTCGTCCCAGTCTTGAGTCGTAACTCGTTAACCCTTATGAGTCGGTCACGACTCATCACCTAACTTAGCTATGCCTATGAGTCGGTCACGACTCAAGCCTTAACTCGGCTATGCCCATGAGTCGGTCACGACTCATCACTTACTTGGGTAACTTCTAAACGACTCAAGCTAGAAGCAGCACAAACAACACTATCAACCTGCAAATTCTACGATTTATCAACACGTAAACTACGGGTCGTTACATTCTCTCCCCCTTAGGAATTTCGCCCCCGAAATTCCAAGCAAACAACAGCAATCACAATTATTCCGCACGCCTACCATCCATAGCAATCAACAAACCATGCATCCAATTCTAGCCTAGCATGCAGAATTCTAAGACTTAGAACAAGCTACAAATTCATGAGATGTCACGACACTTTAGGGCCATACCTCGAAGAGTCCGGGATGAGCTGCCTTCATCCTCTCTTCCTCCTCCCACGTACAGTCGTTAACATCATCACTCCATTGTACCTTGAGCAACGTAATCGTCTTCCTCCTAAGCTGTTTCGTATCGGTTTCAACAATACGAAGCGGCTTACGAGGTCTCGTAACCACAGGATCAACCTCTAAGTCTTCACAGCTATCAGCAGAAACCACCGTAGTAGGGTCATGCACATACTTCCGTAGATACGACACATGAAAAACATTGTGCACACCCGCCATCTTTTCCGGTAACTGCAATCTATAAGCGAGCTTTCCAATACGCTCGATAATCGGGAATGGTCCAACAAATCTTGGAGTTAACTTTCCTTTCTTCCCGAATCTAATAACATTCTTTAATGGAGAGATCTTCACAAAAACCATATCGCCCACGTCGAATTCCAAATCCTTTCGACGATTATCTGCATAACTTTTCTGACGATCCTGGGCTGCCTTCATTCTTCGCCGAATGATCTCTATACAATCCGAAGTCTGTCGAATCATCTCTGGCCCAAGTATCAACTTTTCTCCAGTTTCTATCCAACATGTCGGAGAGTTACACGGTCTTCCATATAATGCCTCATATGGTGCCATACCAATACTCGACTGACAACTGTTATTATATGCAAACTCCACTAAATGAAGGTGATCTTCCCATGATCTTCCGAAGTCAAAAACACAAGCTCTAAGGAGATCCTCCAACACTCGGTTGACTCTCTCAGTCTGACCATCTGTTTGAGGGTGATAAGCTGTACTCAAACACAACTCGGTTCCCAAAACTTCCTGGAAGCTCTTCCAAAATCTACTAGTGAACAATGGGTCTCGATCGCTCACTATACTCTTCGGAACACCATGGAATCGAACAATCCACTTCACATACAGCTCAGCCAACTTCGATGCAGTCCTAGTCGATCGAACAGGAATGAACCTTGCACTCTTAGTCAAACGATCTATTATTACCCAAATCCCTTCATTCCCTGCTCTTGTCCTAGGTAGACCATCGATAAAATCCATCGACACTTGCTCCCACTTCCACGTAGGAACCTCTAATGGCTGAAGCAGTCCACTGGGCTTCTTCTGCTCAGCTTTCACCAACTGGCAGTTCATACACTTGGAAATAAAACTTCCACCATCTTTCTTCATACCTTCCCAGTAATAAGTTCTCTTCATATCCCGATACATCTTATTTCCACCTGGATGAATTGTCAACTTCGAGTGATGACTTTCCCTCAAAACTTCATCTCTCAATCCATCTACATCGGGAACAACCAATCGTCCTTGCTTTCGAAGCCAACCCTCTCGATCGACCTCGAATCCCTTATCCTTCTCCGGGTCCAATCCGGATTCCAAATCACGAATAATCTTGACAAGCTTATCATCTCTCTTTTGGCTCTCGCCAATCCTTTCTACAAGAGTAGGCCTTATCGATAAGTTTGCCAACAACTCAGGTTCCAATTCACATCTAGGCCTGAAGTCAAATTCAGCCAAATACTCAAGACTCTTCCATTCCGAAAACATGGCTCCCAACCTTGCATGTCTTCGACTTAACGCATCTGCTACTGCGTTACCTTTCCCCGGAGTATAGGCTATATCAAAATCATATGATGCTAGGAACTCTAGCCACCGTTGCTGTCGAAGATTCAAATCCTTTTGGGAGAACAGATACTTCAACGACTTATGATCTGTGAACAACTCGAATCTAACTCCCAATAGATAATGTCTCCACATCTTCAAAGCAAACACAATCGCCGCTAACTCCAAATCATGAGTCGGATAATTCCTTTCGTGCGGCTTCAGTTGTCGACTAGCATATGCAACAACTTTATCCTTCTGCATTAGCACTGCTCCAAGTCCAGTGCCACATGCATCGGTGTAAACCACCATCTCATCATTCCCACTTGGAATAGTCAAAACAGGAGCACTCGTCAGTCGCTCTTTCAGGATTACGAAAGCTTGCTCACACTTATCATCCCACCTGAACACTTGGTTCTTCTTCGTCAATCCTGTTAACGGTGCAGCTATCTTGGAAAAGTCTTTGATAAACCGACGATAATATCCTGCTAATCCAAGAAAACTTCTCACATCAGATGCATTCTTAGGTCTAACCCAATCCTGGATTGCTGCCACCTTAGCGGGATCAACCGCTATTCCATTTCCAGAAATAACATGGCCTAAGAACCTCACTTCCCTCTTCCAGAAGTGACACTTCGAAAACTTAGCCTTCAGCTGATGTTTCCGCAAGATTTCCAAAACAATCCTCAAGTGCGTCTTGTGCTCTTCCTCAGTTCTGGAATAAATCAAAATATCATCCACGAACACAAGCACGAACTTATTCAACTGATCTCTGAACACTCTATTCATAAGATCCACAAAATATGCTGGCGCGTTAGTCAATCCAAACGGCATTACCAGCCACTCATAAAACCCGGATGGTGTCCTGAAAGCAGTCTTCGGCACACTATCCTTCGCCACTCTCAACTGGTGAAATCCCGTTGCTAAATCCATCTGAGAAAACACCTTAGCCTCGTGAAGCTGATCAAACAAGTCATCTATTCTCGGCAATGGATACTTGTTCTTCTTAGTCACCTTATTCAGCTCACGATAATCAACACACAACCTTAACGATCCATCCGCTTTGGTTGCGAACACAACTGGCGCACCCCATTCGGACACACTTCTCCGAATGAATCCTTTCCGCAAAAGGTCATCAACTTGCACCTTCAGCTCTTGCTGCTCCCTCGGTGCCATCCGCCTAAGAGGCATCACAACAGGTCTGGCTCCCTCAACTAGATCGATACGAAACTCGATCTCCCTATGCGGCGGCAACCCTTTGACTTCGTCAAAGACATCCTCAAATCCATTCACAATAGGCACTGATGACAGTCCATCCCGTGGAACAACCAGCGAATACATGAAGCTCATGAAGACGCCTTCTTCATGCTTACATCGTATCACAACCTTTCGCCCATCCACATTCCCGACTGTCACCTCCAGCCTCTCACAATCAATCCTAGCCGCATACTTCCTAAGCCAGTCCATACCCAAAATAATTCCGAACCCCGCAAAGTTCAGAACAAAGCAATCACAAACAAACGAGCAATCATGACTCGACACAACTAGACCACGGCATATCATACACAAACCAGACAACTCTTCAACTGAATTTGTTACAACCAATGGTCTATCAATAATATCCAGCTCCAAACCCAACCGGTCTACAAGATTATTACAAACAAGAGAATACAACACTCCAGTGTCAAACAATACCCTAACTGGAACAGCACAAAGAGTACCTTAAATGTGACGACCGCCCATGACTCCCGCACCAAAACAAGGGAATAGTGCGCTGAAAGGTGTGCAAGGCAGCCATGGACGATAGTCAGGGTAAAATAAAATCGCAGAATCTCTATCGCAACTCACAGCGCATGGATAAAATACAATAGAGAAATATATAGTGAAGCCTCATAACAGAAAATCATCATATAACCTCATAGTAGTTTTATACAATCATCTCAACAAATCCATACATCAAGACCTCACTACATAACACTCAATCAAAACACAGCAGCGGATACCCAGTACATATAATAAGAAATAATATGCATAGCCTCCTGCTCGTCTTCGTCGTCATCAGCGGAGAACTCAAAGCACAGCACCTGCCACCTGCTACCTAGTCTGCCCATCCCAACATGGATGAACAGCCCAAGGTAATAAGAGGAGACATAAAACCTTGAGTCAGACAAAGTCTTAGTGAGCAGTAAATTAACTATCAAACATACCAAAAGAGCATAAGGGATAAAAGGAATAGGAACCAAACCATCCCACTCCACCTCTTCTCACAGTGATAGCCCCCAGACACACACTAAGGAGAAGCAATCATAACATAGCAGATAATTAAAATAAAGCAATAATCACTCGAGTCAAGGACGATGTTTTCCAAATACAAACCCCCAAGGCCTAAACCAAGATCAGATAAGCACCCAGAAAACACCGCTCTTGAGACCGAATGATAATACAACCAAACATCCATGACTCTGGCTATCACTGTTATCATTGCCATGATTCCACCGTTAGTTGAATGACCATCCGTCAAGGGCTAATGGTAACCCCGGTTCTAGCCATAACTCCGCACGTCGTCGCAGTCTGTGCCTAGGAATTTTCGCAACTACCCAGAGTACTAGCACGTCGTCGCAGCCCGTGCCTGGAACGTCGTCGCAGCCCGTTCCAACGTACTCTTGCTTTGAGCATGCTAGAACCTTCAACAACGATGAGATCTCAGCCTTCTAGTCATCCTCCTCGACGACTACTTCCATACTAGCTCAAGCGCCTCTCAAGCTAACCATTATCACCAACCCGGATCGCATCACCGAGTTATCAACATAACTTTGCACGTCGTCGCAGCCCGTGCTTGGAACGTCATCGTGACCCGTCCCATCTCAACATCAAACTTTGCCTCATCGCATCACACAAAGTCTCATCTCAATCTCATGCTTTGCCTTCTCGCATCATAGCAAAGTCCATCATCATCGAATCCATCCATATGAGCTTTCGCATCCGCTACATATGCTATAGGCAGCTTCCACCATTCAAGAGCCTTTCCACTTAGCTTTTGAATCATCTCAACCCATCTTGTTCCAAATCAACTACAAGCTAACTTGGAGCAATCAAATCTATCATACATTCACACAATCAATCAGTAATACAACCAATCAAGCATTCAAACAAGGTCTAACAAGCAATATCAAGTATAATGGCAATTTCGTAAATAAATGAGTAAAAGTCCAACATATGTGAAATCATGGTTTTTAGCATAGATCTATCAAATCTAAAACATGGGTTTTGTCTCTAATACTTGTTAAATAAACTTGCATAAGTAAACATCTATGGAAACAATGGATCTAGACTTGGATCTAAGAAAAATGCATGAAATCTCTAACTTTAACACTCAAACAAGCCACCAATCCAATATACCCCTTTGGATCCGCGTGAGAGATAACTACCACTCACCAAATCACCCAAACACTAAGAAAACTAAACACTTCAGATCTGGACAGCGGAGATCAAGGCTTGATCCGGCAATATCTTGCTTCAATCGATGAAATCTAGCTCGAACGGATGAAGATCTTCAACTTTGGCACTTGGATCTTCGATCTCGATCTTCGATCTTGGATGGATGTTAGATCTAGATTAGAATAGAGAAAAGAAGATGAAGAAATGTAGTAGACGAGTCTTCAAAATGGCAGCACTTCGTCGCTTCAAAAACCGGTGCCAAAAAGTGAGCCGAACCCCTCTATTTATAGGCTGGAACCACCATGAGTCGTCCGCCCCTATGAGTCGTCCACGAGACACGACTCACGACTCAAGCCTTCTAAAGACTCACGACTCAACGGCTCATCTTGACTCGAACCAACGACTCACGACTCACCAAGTAAACGACCTAACACTTCCTGCCGCTAACACTCCAAGTCCTAAGTCGTTCGACGACTCAACCAAACACACGCGGGTTAACACACACGACTCAAACACGAGCCACAACTGCAATCCTAACTCTAAGTCGCTCACGCGACTTAACTCAACTTGACAACTAATCCATAGGTCACTCACGACTCATCCCATGAGTCGTCCCTAACGACTCAACCTGTGACGACTCACGACTCACCCCATGAGTCGTCCCTAACGACTCAATTATACACCCTACCACCATAAGCCGCTACAACCTTAAGTCGTCTAAGCCTATGGGTTGGTCCAATACATGAGTCGGTTGTCCTATGAGTCGCTCACCACCTTGACTCGCCTACGGCTTATCCCCTTAAGTCGCTCCACACACTAACTTGTCCCAGTCTTGAGTCGTAACTCGTTAACCCTTATGAGTCGGTTACTCCTATGACTCGGTCAAACGACTAAAACACCTAACCTATGAGTCGCAACCCACTATCTTCTATGAGTCGTAACCTTCTATCTCGCATGAGTCGTAACCCGCTATCTCCTATGACTCGGCATACCCCATGAGTCGTTGCCTACCTTAACTCGGTCCAAACTCTAATAGCCTAACCCACTGACTCGTCCAAGACCATGAGTCGGTCCTCTATGAGTCGGCCACGACTCATCACTTGTACCCGGGTTAACTCCTAAACGACTCAAGCTAGAGGCAACACAAACAACACTAACGACCTGCAAATTCTACGATTTATCGTCACGTAAAATACGGGTCGTTACATTCTCTCCCCCTTAGGAATTTCGCCCCCGAAATTCCAAACAAACAACAGCAATCAAAATTATTCCGCATGCCTATCATCCATAGCAATCAACAATCCATGCAACCAATTCTAGCCTAGCATGCAGAATTCTAAGACTTAGAACAAGCTACAAATTCATGAGATGTCACGACACTTTAGGGCCATACCTCGAAGAGTCCGGGATGAGCTGCCTTCATCCTCTCTTCCTCCTCCCATGTACAGTCGTTAACATCATCACTCCATTGTACCTTGAGCAACGTAATCGTCTTCCTCCTAAGCTGTTTCGTATCGGTTTCAACAATACGAAGCGGCTTACGAGGTCTCGTAACCACGGGATCAACCTCTAAGTCTTCACAGCTATCAGAAGAAACCACTGTAGTTGGGTCATGCACATACTTCCGTAGACACGAAACATGAAAAACATTGTGCACACCCGCCATCTTTTCCGGTAACTCCAATCTACAAGCGAGCTTTCCAATTCGCTCGATAATCGGGAATGGTCCAACAAATCTCGGAATCAACTTTCCTTTCTTCCCGAACCTTATAGCATTCTTCAATGGAGAAATCTTCACAAAAACCATATCACCTACGTCGAATTCCAAATCCTTTCGACGATTATCTGCATAACTTTTCTGACGATCTTGGGCTGCCTTCATTCGTTGTCGGATGATCTCTATACAATCCGAAGTCTGTCGAATCATCTCTGGCCCAAGTATCAGCTTTTCTCCAGTTTCCAACCAACATGTCGGAGAGTTACACGGTCTTCCATATAATGCCTCATATGGTGCCATACCAATACTCGACTGATAACTGTTATTATATGCAAACTCCACCAAATGAAGGTGATCTTCCCATGATCCTCCGAAGTCCAAAACACAAGCTCTAAGAAGATCTTCCAAAACTCGGTTGACTCTCTCAGTCTGGCCATCTGTTTGAGGGTGATAAGCTGTACTCAAACACAACTCAGTTCCCAAAACTTCCTGGAAGCTCTTCCAAAATCCACTAGTGAACAATGGGTCTCGATCGCTCACTATACTCTTCGGAACACCATGGAATCGAACAATCCACTTCACATACAACTCAGCCAACTTCGATGCAGTCCTAGTCGATCGAACAGGAATGAACCTTGCACTCTTGGTCAAACGATCCACTATGACCCAAATCCCTTCATTCCCTGCTCTTGTCCTAGGTAGACCATCGATAAAATCCATCGACACTTGCTCCCACTTCCATGTAGGAACCTCTAATGGCTGAAGCAGTCCACTGGGCTTCTTCTGCTCGGCTTTCACCAACTGGCAATTCATACACTTGGAAATAAAATTTCCAACATCCTTCTTCATACCTTCCCAGTAGTAGGTTCTCTTCATATCCCGATACATCTTATTTCCACCTGGATGAATTGTCAACTTCGAGTGATGACTTTCCCTCAGAACTTCATCTCTCAATCCATCTATATCGGGAACAACCAATCGTCCTTGCTTTCGAAGCCAACCCTCTCGATCGACCTTGAATCCCTTATCCTTCTCCGGGTCCAATCCGGATTCCAAATCACGAATAATCTTGACAAGCTTATCATCTCTCTTTTGGCTCTCGCCAATCCTTTCTACAAGAGTAGGCCTTATCGATAAGTTTGCCAACAACTCAGGTTCCAATTCACATCTAGGCCTGAAGTCAAACTCAGCCAAATACTCAAGACTCTTCCATTCCGAAAACATGGCTCCCAACCCTGCATGTCTTCGACTTAACGCATCTGCTACTGCGTTACCTTTCCCCGGAGTATAGGCTATATCAAAATCATATGATGCTAGGAACTCTAGCCACCATTGCTGTCGAAGATTCAAATCCTTTTGGGAGAACAGATACTTCAACGACTTATGATCTGTGAACAACTCGAATCTAACTCCCAATAGATAATGTCTCCACATCTTCAAAGCAAACACAATCGCCGCTAACTCCAAATCATGAGTCGGATAATTCCTTTCGTGCGGCTTCAGTTGTCGACTAGCATACGCAACAACTTTATCCTTCTGCATTAGCACCGCTCCTAATCCAGTGCCACATGCATCGGTGTAAACCACCATCTCATCATTCCCACTTGGAATAGTCAAAACAGGAGCACTTGTCAGTCGCTCTTTCAGGATTACGAAAGCTTGCTCACACTTATCATCCCATCTGAACACTTGGTTCTTTTTCGTCAATCCTGTCAACGGTGCAGCTATCTTGGAAAAGTCTTTGATAAACCGACGATAATATCCTGCTAATCCAAGAAAACTTCTCACATCAGATGCATTCTTAGGTCTAACCCAACCCTGGATTGCTGCCACCTTAGCGGGATCAACCGCTATTCCATTTCCAAAGATAACATGGCCTAAGAACCTCACTTCACTCTTCCAGAAGTGACACTTTGAAAACTTAGCCTTCAGCTGATGTTTCCGCAAGATTTCCAAAACAATCCTCAAGTGCGTCTTGTGCTCTTCCTCAGTTCTGGAATAAATCAGAATATCATCCACGAACACAAGCACGAACTTATTCAACTGATCTCTGAACACTCTATTCATAAGATCCACAAAATATGCTGGCGCGTTAGTCAATCCAAACGGCATTACCAGCCACTCATAAAACCCGGATGGTGTCCTGAAAGCAGTCTTCGGCACACTATCCTTCGCCACTCTCAACTGGTGAAATCCCGTTGCCAAATCCATCTGAGAAAACACCTTAGCCTCGTGAAGCTGATCAAACAAGTCATCTATTCTCGGCAATGGATACTTGTTCTTCTTAGTCACCTTATTCAGCTCACGATAATCAACACACAACCTTAACGATCCATCCGCTTTGGTTGCGAACACAACTGGCGCACCCCATTCGGACACACTTCTCCGAATGAATCCTTTCCGCAAAAGGTCATCGACTTGCACCTTCAGCTCTTGCTGCTCCCTCGGTGCCATCCGCCTAAGAGGCATCACAACAGGTCTGGCTCCCTCAACTAGATCGATACGAAACTCGATCTCCCTATGCGGCGGCAACCCTTTGACTTCGTCAAAGACATCCTCAAATCCATTCACAATAGGCACTGATGACAGTCCATCCCGTGGAACAACCAGCGAATACATGAAGCTCATGAAGACGCCTTCCTCATGCTTACATCGTATCACAACCTTTCGCCCTTCCACATTCCCGACTGTCACCTCAAGCCTCTCACAATCAATCCTTGCCGCATACTTCCTAAGCCAGTCCATACCCAAAATAATTCCGAACCCCGCAAAGTTCAGAACAAAGCAATCACAAACAAACGAGCAATCATGACTCGACACAACTAGACCACGGCATATCATACACAAACATGACGAACCCCCAACTGGATTAGTCACAACCAATGGCCTATCAACAATATCCGGTTTCAAACCTAACCGGCCTACCAAATCATCACAAACAAAAGAATGCGACGCTCCAGTATCAAACAACACTCTAACTGGAACACCACAAATGGAAAGAGTACCTTGAACCACCACACTCTTCCTCTTCTCTTCAGCAGTAGGAACTCTTGAAGACGACGGAACAGCTTCCAAAGCATAGGCTTGCACAACTTGCCTGTCCTTCCTCGGTTCTGGACAGTCCTTCCTGAAATGCCCTGGCTTATCACAGTTGTGGCATTTCGCCGGCGCCTTTGGATTCCTACAATCCTTGGAGAGATGGCCCTTCTGCTGGCAATTATAGCAAGTCACATCGCCCTTCGGCTTCTTCTGGCCATCCCTACCCTTCTGTTGCTGCTGCTTCCTCTTCCTATTGCCACTCTGCTGTGGTTTAGATCCTTCCCTGGTTACAGCAACAACAGAACTTTCCTTAGGAAACAAACTCTCGTGCCTAAGAGCTTTCTCCACAAGCTTCTCAAACGGATCATCCAAATGATCCACTAACTGCCTCCCAAGATAAGCATCCAGACCAGTCACAAACTTCTCGTTCTTCTGGTAGGGAGAATCAATATACGATCTGGCATACTTAGATAAGGCTTCAAACTCAGAAATATACTCAAGAACAGGCCTCCCACCTTGCTTGAGCTCTACAAACCTCTTGAACAGAGCAGACTTCTGAACAGTGGAGATGAACTTGGCCTCAAATCTAACTTGGAATTGCTCCCAAGTAATCTCTTCTTCTGGTGTATCTATGGTGATAGAATTCCACCAATCAGCAGCTCTTCCCTGAAGCTGTCTCGATGCAAGCTTCCTCTTGGTTGCATCCTCAATCCCTAAATCACCAAAGATCCTTCGACATGCATCAATCCATCTCTGCACCTCAATAGTCGACTCCGTCCCTAAGAAAGCTTTTCCTCCAAGAGAAGTATAATCCTTGCAAAGCTTGGCAAAATCCACCGGTCTCGGAGCTTGGACTTGAACTCCCACATCCAAAGATGATCCTGAAGCTGGTACCCTTCTCATAATAGAAGCCATCATTGCTTCGAACATCACAGCATAGTCAACAGCTTCCCTAGCCGCACGGCTTTCCCTCGCAGCTTGTCTCTCGCTTCGACTCATTCTTAGTATCTGTAAAAAGAATGATTAGAACACCTTAAGAAACAACTGCATAAGGAGTTCAAATCCATCTAAGCTACTATATTATATATAGTAATCATCCTTCAAAATACAATTACGCCTCTCTTACGTAGTTACGTCAGCGAGCGTTGGCTAAAATCGATTAACCAAAGCTCTGATACCAAATGTGACGACCGCCCATGACTCCCGCACCAAAACAAGGGAATAGTGCGCTGAAAGGTGTGCAAGGCAGCCATGGACGATAGTCAGGGTAAAATAAAATCGCAGAATCTCTATCGCAACTCACAGCGCATGGATAAAATACAATAGAGAAATATATAGTGAAGCCTTATAACAGAAAATCATCATATAACCTCATAGTAGTTTTATACAATCATCTCAACAAATCCATACATCAAGACCTCACTACATAACACTCAATCAAAACACAACAGCGGATACCCAGTACATATAATAAGAAATAATATGCATAGCCTCCTGCTCGTCTTCGTCATCATCAGCGGAGAACTCAAAGCACAACACCTGCCACCTGCTACCTAGTCTGCCCATCCCAACATGGATGAACAGCCCAAGGTAATAAGAGGAGACATAAAACCTTGAGTCAGACAAAGTCTTAGTGAACAGTAAATTAACTATCAAACATACCAAAAGAGCATAAGGGATAAAAGGAATAGGAACCAAACCATCCCACTCCACCTCTTCTCACAGTGATAGCCCCCAGACACACACTAAGGAGAAGCAATCATAACATAGCAGATAATTAAAATAAAGCAATAATCACTCGAGTCAAGGACGATGTTTTCCAAATACAAACCCCCAAGGCCTAAACCAAGATCAGATAAGCACCCAGAAAACACCGCTCTTGAGACCGAATGATAATACAACCAAACATCCATGACTCTGGCTATCACTGTTATCATTGCCATGATTCCACCGTTAGTTGAATGACCATCCGTCAAGGGCTAATGGTAACCCCGGTTCTAGCCATAACTCCGCACGTCGTCGCAGCCCGTGCCTAGGAATTTTCGCAACTACCCAGAGTACTAGCACGTCGTCGCAGCCCGTGCCTGGAACGTCGTCGCAGCCCGTTCCAACGTACTCTTGCTTTGAGCATGCTAGAACCTTCAACAACGATGAGATCTCAGCCTTCTAGTCATCCTCCTCGACGACTACTTCCATACTAGCTCAAGCGCCTCTCAAGCTAACCATTATCACCAACCCGGATTGCATCACCGAGTTATCAACATAACTTTGCACGTCGTCGCAGCCCGTGCTTGGAACGTCATCGTGACCCGTCCCATCTCAACATCAAACTTTGCCTCATCGCATCACACAAAGTCTCATCTCAATCTCATGCTTTGCCTTCTCGCATCATGGCAAAGTCCATCATCATCGAATCCATCCATATGAGCTTTCGCATTCGCTACATATGCTATAGGCAGCATCCACCATTCAAGAGCCTTTCCACTTAGCTTTTGAATCATCTCAACCCTTCTTGTTCCAAATCAACTACAAGCTAACTTGGAGCAATCAAATTTATCATACATTCACACAATCAATCAGTAATACAACCAATCAAGCATTCAAACAAGGTCTAACAAGCAATATCAAGTATAATGGCAATTTCGCAAATAAATGAGTAAAAGTCCAACATATGTGAAATCATGGTTTTTAGCATAGATCTATCAAATCTAAAACATGGGTTTTGTCTCTAATACTTGTTAAATAAACTTGCATAAGTAAACATCTATGGAAACAATGGATCTAGACTTGGATCTAAGAAAAATGCATGAAATCTCTAACTTTAACACTCAAACAAGCCACCAATCCAATATACCCCTTTGGATCCGCGTGAGAGATAACTACCACTCACCAAATCACCCAAACACTAAGAAAACTAAACACTTCAGATCTGGACTGCGGAGATCAAGGCTTGATCCGGCAATATCTTGCTTCAATCGATGAAATCTAGCTCGAACGGATGAAGATCTTCAACTTTGGCACATGGATCTTCGATCTTGGATGGATGTTAGATCTAGATTAGAATAGAGAAAAGAAGATGAAGAAATGTAGTAGACGAGTCTTCAAAATGGCAGCACTTCGTCGCTTCAAAAACCGGTGCCAAAAAGTGAGCCGAACCCCTCTATTTATAGGCTGGAACCACCATGAGTCGTCCGCCCCTATGAGTCGTCCACGAGACACGACTCACGACTCAAGCCTTCTAACGACTCACGACTCAACGGCTCATCTTGACTCGAACCAACGACTCACGACTCACCAAGTAAACGACCTAACACTTCCTGCCGCTAACACTCCAAGTCCTAAGTCGTTCGACGACTCAACCAAACACACGCGGGTTAACACACACGACTCAAACACGAGCCACAACTGCAATCCTAACTCTAAGTCGCTCACGCGACTTAACTCAACTTGACAACTAATCCATAGGTCACTCACGACTCATCCCATGAGTCGTCCCTAACGACTCAACCTGTGACGACTCACGACTCACCCCATGAGTCGTCCCTAACGACTCAATTATACACCCTACCACCATAAGCCGCTACAACCTTAAGTCGTCTAAGCCTATGGGTTGGTCCAATACATGAGTCGGTTGTCCTATGAGTCGCTCACCACCTTGACTCGCCTACGGCTTATCCCCTTAAGTCGCTCCACACACTAACTTGTCCCAGTCTTGAGTCGTAACTCGTTAACCCTTATGAGTCGGTTACTCCTATGACTCGGTCAAACGACTAAAACACCTAACCTATGAGTCGCAACCCACTATCTTCTATGAGTCATAACCTTCTATCTCGCATGAGTCGTAACCCGCTATCTCCTATGACTCGGCATACCCCATGAGTCGCTGCCTACCTTAACTCGGTCCAAACTCTAACAGCCTAACCCACTGACTCGTCCAAGACCATGAGTCGGTCCTCTATGAGTCGGCCACGACTCATCACTTGTACCCGGGTTAACTCCTAAACGACTCAAGCTAGAGGCAACACAAACAACACTAACGACCTGCAAATTCTACGATTTATCGTCACGTAAAATACGGGTCGTTATATTAAACCACTACACTCTTCTCCTTCTCTTCCACAGTAGGAGCTTTTGAGGTTGAAGGAACATCTCTCAACACATAGGCTTGCTCAACCTGCTTAACCTTTGGCGGCTCTGGACAATCCTTCCTAAAATGCCCTGGCTTATCACAGTTGTAACACTTTCCCTGCACCTTTGGATTTCCACAGTCTTTCGAAATATGGCCCTTCTGCTGACAATTGTAGCAGGTCACCCCGCCCTTCTGCTTCTTTTGGTCACTCTTACCCTTTTTCTGCTGCTGCCTCTTCTTCTTGTTTCCGCCTTGTGGTGTTTTAAACCCTTCCTTGGTTAAAACAACAGCAGGTTCTTCTTTAGGAAACAAGTTCCTGTGCCTGGAAGCCTTCTCCATAAGCTCTTCAAATGAATTGTCCAGATAATCCGCCAACTGTCTCTTCACGATTGAAGACACCATAGCCTCGAACTTAGCAGCATGATCAACAGCTCCTTCAGCTGTACAACCTTCCCTAGCAGCTTGTCCCTCCTCTAGACTCATCCTTAATATCTACAAAAAGGAATGATTAGAACACCTTAAGAAACAACTGCATAAGGAGTTCAAATCCATCTAAACTACTACACTATATATAGTAATCATCCATCAAAATACAATTACGTCTCTCTTACGTAGTTACGTCAGCGAGCGTTGGCTAAAATCGATTAACCAAAGCTTTGATACCAAATGTGACGACCGCCCATGACTCCCGCACCAAAACAAGGGAATAGTGCGCTGAAAGGTGTGCAAGGCAGCCATGGACGATAGTCAGGGTAAAATAAAATCGCAGAATCTCTTTCGTAACTCACAGCGCATGGATAAAATACAATAGAGAAATATATATAGTGAAGCCTCATAACAGAAAATTATCATATAAGCATCACAGTAGTTTTATACAATCATCTCAATAAATCCATACATCAAGACCTCACTACAAAACACTCATCAAATACAGCAGCGGATACCCAGTACATATAAGAAATAATATGCATAGCCTCCTGCTCGTCTTCGTCATCACCAGCGGAGAACTCTAAGCACAGCACCTGCCACCTGCTACCTAGTCTGCCCATCCCAACATGGATGAACAGCCCAAGGTAATAAGAGGAGACATAAAACCTTGAGTCAGACAAAGTCTTAGTGAGCAGTAAATTAACTATCAAACATACCAAAAGAGCATAAGGGATAAAAGGAATAGGAACCAAACCATCCCACTCCACCTCTTTCTACATGATAGCCCCCAGACACACACTAAAGAGAAGCAAGCATAACATAGCAGATAATTAAAGTAAAGCAATAATCACTCGAGTCAAGGGCGATGTTTTCCAAATACAAACCCCCAAGGCCTAAACCAAGATCAGATAAGCACCCAGAAAATACCGCTCTTGAGACCGAATGATGATACAACCAAACATCCACACATCCATGACTCTGGCTATCACTGTTATCATTGCCTTGATTTCACCGTTAATTGAATGGCTGGCCCGTTATTTCATCCATCGGCCAAGGGCTAATGGTAACCCCGGTTTTGGACATAACTCCGCACGTCATCATGACCCGTGCCTAAGCCGAACGTATCAGCCCAGAGTACTAGCACGTCATCGTGACCCATGCCTGGAACGTCATCGTGACCCGTTCCAACGTACCCTTGCTTTGAGTATGCTAGAACCTTCAACAACGATGAGATCTCAGCCTCCTAGTCATCCTCCTTGACGACTATTTCCATACTAGCTCAAGCGCCTCTCAAGCTAACCATTATCCACCCCAACCCGGACCGCATCACCGAGTTATAACTTTGCACGTCGTCATGACCCGTGCTTGGAACGTCTTCGTGACCCGTCCCATCACAACATGTGTCTTGCCTCATCACATCATAGCAAAGTCTCTCATCTTGGAACGTCATCATGACCCGTCCCATCTTAACATCACACTTTGCTTCATCGCACCATAGCAAAGTTCCATCTCGGTCTCATGCTTTGCTTCCTCGCATCATGGCAAAGACCATCGTCATCGAATCCATCCATATGAGCTTCCACGTCCGCTTCATATGCTACAGGCAGCTTCCACCATTCAAGAGCCTTTCCACTTAGCTTTTGAATCATCTCGAACCATCTTGTTCCAAATCAACCATTAGCTAACTTGAAACAATCCAAATCAATCATCAATACAAACAATCAAGCATTCAAACAAGATCTAACAAGCAATATCAATAATAATGGCAATTTCGTAAATAGGCGAGCAAAAGTCCAACATGCATGATTCATAGGTTTTTAGCATAGATCTATCAAATATAAAACATGGGTTTTGTCTATAATACTTGAAAATAAACTTGCATAGGTAAACATCTTCACAAATGATGGATCTACATGCAGACTTTAGGAAAATGCGAGAAAACGCTATCTTAAACACATAAACTAGCCACCAATCCCATATACTCCCTTGGATCCGCGTGAGAGATAACTACCACTCACCAAATCACCCAAACACTCCAAAAACAACACACTTCAGATCTGGACAGCAAAGATCAAGGTTTGATCCGGCAATATCTCGCTCAAATCGACGAATTCTAGCTCGAACGGATGAAGATCTTCAACTTTGGCACTTGGATCTTCGATCTCGATCTTCGATCTTGGATGGATGTTAGATCTAGATTAGAATGGAGAAAAGAAGATGAAGAAATGTTGTAGACAAGTCTTCAAAATGGCAGCACTTCGTCGCTTCAAAAACCGGTGCCAAAAAGTGAGCCGAACCCCTCTATTTATAGGCTGGAAACACCATGAGTCGTCCGCCCCTATGAGTCGTCCACGACTCATCATGAGTCGTTCACGACTCAATGCCTCCGACTCAAAGACCTATCACCTTAACACGGTTTAACGACTCAACCTATATGCGACTCAACGCCTACCGACTCACGACTCAAGACTCACCAGATAACCGTCCTAAGTCCTAAGTCGTACAACGACTCAACAACCCTTCCGACCTACGACTAAATACCAGAGCCCACCTAACTAATCAACGACTCAACTCCAAGCTGCCTAACGACTTACGACTCATCGTTAAGTCGTGCCTACCGACTCAACCCTGTTACGACTCACGACTCATCCCATGAGTCGTCCCTAACGACTCAATTACACACCCTACCACCATAAGCCGCTACAACCTTAAGTCGTCTACTACCATTCTATGGATTGGTCCAATACATGAGTCGGTTGTCCTATGAGTCGCTCACCACCTTGACTCGCCTACGGCTTATCCCCTTAAGTCGCTCCACATACTACCTCGTCCCAGTCTTGAGTCGTAACTCGTTAACCCTTATGAGTCGGTCACGACTCATCACCTAACTTAGCTATGCCTATGAGTCGGTCACGACTCAAGCCTTAACTCGGCTATGCCCATGAGTCGGTCACGACTCATCACTTACTTGGGTAACTTCTAAACGACTCAAGCTAGAAGCAGCACAAACAACACTATCGACCTGCAAATTCTACGATTTATCAACACGTAAAATACGGGTCGTTACACGTGCCGTACGACCTTTAGAAATGGGTGCATGGAATTGAAACGGTGCAATACCATGGTGCACCACTCTCCAGCGATGGTAAATCATTGACCAGCCACGGGGATCCCGTTTTACAGAAAAAATCCACGTGACGAAAAAACGAAGGGTAAAAAACTTCCATGACCCGATTGAGGTTCGGATAGGATTTTTTGGGTATGAAACTAACCAGTGACGGCTGAAAGCAATCATAGCTGTAGAACTCACAGATACCTTCGTTTTGTACTGGTTATGGCTCCCGTAACTCTAAACAAGCCAAGAGTTATGGCCCTCCGAAGAATCGATAGCCACAGGGTGCAACATCTACGGTGCAAGGTGCAACATCCGTCCAAAATGACGAAACAGTGCCGTAAGACCTTTAGAAATGAGTGCATGGATTTGAAACATTGCAGTACCATGGTGCACCACTCTCCAGCGATGGTAAATCATAGACCAGCCACGGGGATCCCGTTTTACAGAAAAAATCCACGTGAGGAAAAAACGAAGGGTAAAAAACTTCCTTGACCCGATTGAGGTTCGGATAGGATTTTTTGGGTATGAAACTAACCAGTGACGGCTGAAAGCCGTCATAGCTGAAGAACTCACAGATACCTTCGTTTTGACTGGTTATGGCTCCCATAACTCTAAACGAGCCAAGAGTTATGGCCCTCCGAAGAATCGATATCCAGATGGTGCAACATCTACGGTGCAAGGTGCGACATCCGTCCAAAATGACGAAACAGTGCCGTACGACCTTTACAAATGAGTGCATGGATTTGAAACATTACAGTTCAATGGTGCACCACTCTCCAGTGATGGTAAATCATAGACCAGCCACGGGGATCCCGTTTTACAGAAAAAAATCAACGTGACGAAAAAACGAAGAGTAAAAAACTTCCTTGACCCGATTGAGCTTCGGATAGGATTATTTGGGTATGAAACTAACCAGTGACGGTTAAAAGCGGTCATAGCTGTAGAACTCACAGACACCTTCGTTTTGACTGGTTATGGCTCCCGTAACTATAAACGAGCCAAGAGTTATGGCCCTCCGAATAATCGATATCCGTAGGGTGCAACATCTACGGTGCAAGGTGCAACATCCGTCCAAAATGACGAAACCGTGCCGTACGACCTTTAGAAATGGGTGCATGGATTTGAAACGGTGCAGTACCATGGTGCACCACTCTCCAGCGATGGTAAATCATTGACCAGCCACGGGGATCCCGTTTTACTGAAAAAATCCACGTGACGAAAAAACGAAGGGTAAAAAACTTCCATGACCCGATTGAGGTTCTGATAGGATTTTTTGGGTATAAAACTAACCAGTCACGGCTGAAAGCTGTCATAGATATAGAACTCACATATATCTTCGTTTTGACTAGTTATGGCTCCCGTAGCTCTAAACGAGCCAAGAGTTATGGCCCTCCGAATAATCGATATCCACAGAGTGCGACATCTACGGTGCAAGGTGCAACATCCGTCCAAAATGACGAAACCGTGCCGTACGACCTTTAGAAATGGATGCATGGATTTGAAACGGTGCAGTACTTTGGTGCATCACTCTCCAGCGATGGTAAATCATTGACCAGCCACGGGGATCCCGTTTTTACAGAAAAATCCACGTGAAGAAAAAACGAAGGGTAAAATACTTCCATGACCCGATTGAGGTTCGGATAGGCTTTTTTGGGTATGAAAGTAACCAGTGACTGCTGAAAGCTGTCATAGCTGTAGAACTCACAGATACCTTCGTTTTTACTGGTTATGGCTCCCGTAACTCTAAAGTAGCCAAGACTTATGGCCCTCCGAAGAATCGATATCCACAGGGTGCAACATCTACGGTGCAAGGTGCAACATCCGTCCAAAATGACGAAACATTGTCATACGACCTTTAGAAACGAGTGCATGGATTTGAAACATTGCAGTCCCATGGTGCACCACTCTCCAGCGATGGTAAATCATAGACCAGCCACGGGGATCCCGTTTTGCAGAAAAAATCAACGTGACGAAAAAATGAAGGTAAAAAACTTCCATGACCCGATTGAGGTTCGGATAGGCTTTTTTGGGTATGAAAGTAACCAGTGACTGCTGAAAGCTGTCATAGCTGTAGAACTCACAGATACCTTCGTTTTGACTGGTTATGGCTCCCGTAACTCTAAACAAGCCAAGAGTTATGGCCCTCCGAAGAATCGATATCCACAGGGTGCAACATCTACGGTGCAAAGTGCAACATCCGTCCAAAATGACGAAACAGTGTCGTACGACCTTTAGAAATGAGTGCATGGATTTGAAACATTGCAGTACCATGGTGCACCACTCTCCAGCGATGGTAAATCATGGACCAGCCACGGGGATCCCGTTTTACAGAAAAAATCCACGTGAGGAAAAAACGAAGGGTAAAAAACTTCCTTGACCCGATTGAGGTTCGGATAGAATTTTTTGGGTATGAAACTAACCAGTGACGGCTGAAAGCGGTCATAGCTGTAGAACTCACCGATACCTTCGTTTTGACTGGTTATGGCTCCCATAACTCTAAACGAGCCAAGAGTTATGGCCCTCCGAAGAATCGATATCCACATGGTGCAACATCTACGGCGCAAGGTGCAACATCCGTCCAAAATGACGAAACAGTGTCGTACGACCTTTACAAATGACTGCATGGATTTGAAACATTGCAGTACCATGGTGCACCACTCTCCAGCGATGGTAAATCATAGACCAGCCACGGGGATCCCGTTTTACAGAAAAAATCAACGTGACGAAAAAAAGAAGGGTAAAAAACTTCCTTGACCCGATTGAGGTTCGGATAGGATTTTTTGGGTATGAAACTAACCAATGACGGCTGAAAGCAATCATAGCTGTAGAACTCACAGATATCTTCGTTTTGACTGGTTATGGCTCCCGTAACTATAAACGAGCCAAGAGTTATGGCCCTCCGAATAATCGATATCCATAGGGTGCAACATCTACGGTGCAAGGTGCAACATCCGTCCAAAATGACGAAACCGTGCCGTACGACCTTTAGAAATGGGTGCATGGATTTGAAACGGTGCAGTACCATGGTGCACCACTCTCCAGCGATGGTAAATCATTGACCAGCCATGGGGATCCCGTTTTACAGAAAAAATCCACGTGACGAAAAAACAAAGGGTAAAAAACTTCCATGACCCGATTGAGGTTCGGATAGGATTTTTTGGGTATGAAACTAACCAGTGACGGCTGAAAGCTGTCATAGCTGTAGAACTCACAGATACCTTCGTTTGGACTGGTTATGGCTCCCGTAACTCTAAACGAGCCAAGAGTTATGGCCCTCCGAAGAATCGATATCCACAGGGTGCAACATCTACGGTGCAAGGTGCAACATCCGTCCAAAATGACGAAACAGTGCCGTACGACCTTTAGAAATGGGTGCATGGATTTGAAACATTGCAGTACCATGGTGCACCACTCTACAGCGATGGTAAATCATAGACCAGCCACGGGGATCCCGTTTTACAGAAAAAATCAACGTGACGAAAAAACAAAGGGTAAAAAACTTCCTTGACCCGATTGAGGTTCGGATAGGATTTTTTGGGTATGAAACTAATCAGTGACGGCTGAAAGCGGTCATAGCTGTAGAACTCACAGATACCTTCGTTTTGACTGGTTATGGCTCCCGTAACTATAAACGAGCCAAGAGTTATTGCCCTCCGAATAATCGATATCCATAGGGTGCAACATCTACGGTGCAAGGTGCAACATCCGTCCAAAATGACGAAACCGTGCCGTACGACCTTTAGAAATGGGTGCATGGATTTGAAACGGTGCAGTACCATGGTGCACCACTCTCCAGCGATGGGAAATCATTGACCAGCCACGGGGATCCCGTTTTACAGAAAAAATCCACGTGACGAAAAAACGAAGGGTAAAAAACTTCCATGACCCGATTGAGGTTCTGATAGGATTTTTTGGGTATGAAACTAACCAGTGACGGCTGAAAGCGGTCATAGCTGTAGAACTCACAGATACCTTCGTTTTGACTGGTTATGGCTCCCGTAACTCTAAACGAGCCAAGAGTTATGGCCCTCCAAATAATCGATATCCACGGGGTGCAACATCTACGGTGCAAGGTGCAACATCCGTCCAAAATGATGAAACCGTGCCGTACGACCTTTAGAAATGGATGCATGGATTTGAAACGGTGCAGTACCATGGTGCATCACTCTCCAGCGATGGTAAATCATTGACCAGCCACGGGGATCCCGTTTTTACAGAAAAATCCACGTGAGGAAAAAACGAAGGGTAAAAAACATCCATGACCCGATTGAGGTTCGGATAGGCTTTTTTGGGTATGAAAGTAACTAGTGACTGCTGAAAGCTGTCATAGCTGTAGAACTCACAGATATCTTCGTTTTTACTGGTTATGGCTCCCGTAACTCTAAAGGAGCCAAGAGTTCCGAAGAATCGATATCCACAGGGTGCAACATCTACGGTGCAAGGTGCAACATCCGTCCAAAATGACGAAACAGTGCCATACGACCTTTAGAAACGAGTGTATGGATTTGAAACATTACTGTCCCATGGTGCACCACTCTCCAGCGATGGTAAATCATAGACCAGCCACGGGGATCCCGTTTTACAGAAAAAATCCACGTGACGAAAAAACGAAGGTAAAAAACTTCCATGACCCGATTGAGGTTCGGATAGGCTTTTTTGGGTATGAAAGTAACCAGTGACTGCTGAAAGCTGTCATAGCTGTAGAACTCACAGATACCTTCGTTTTGACTGGTTATGGCTCCCGTAATTCTAAACAAGCCAAGAGTTATGGCCCTCCGAAGAATCGATATCCATAGGGTGCAACATCTACGGTGCAAGGTGCAACATCCGTCCAAAATGACGAAACAGTGTCGTACGACCTTTAGAAATGAGTGCATGGATTTGAAACATTGCAGTACCATGGTGCACCACTCTCCAGCGATGGTAAATCATATACCAGCCACGGGGATCCCGTTTTACAGAAAAAATCCACGTGAGGAAAAAACGAAGGGTAAAAAACTTCCTTGACCCGATTGAGGTTCGGATAGGATTTTTTGGGTATGAAACTAACCAGTGACGGCTGAAAGCCGTCATAGCTGTAGAACTCACAGATACCTTCGTTTTGACTGGTTATGGCTCCCATAACTCTAAACGAGCCAAGAGTTATGGCCCTCCGAAGAATCGATATCCACATGGTGCAACATCTACGGAGCAAGGTGCAATATCCGTCCAAAATGACGAAACAGTGCCGTACGACCTTTACAAATGAGTGCATGGATTTGAAACATTGCAGTACCATGGTGCACCACTCTCCAACGATGGTAAAACATAGACCTGCCACGGGGACCCCGTTTTACAGAAAAAATCAACGTGACGAAAAAACGAAGGGTAAAAAACTTCCTTGACCCGATTGAGGTTCGGATAGGATTTTTTGGGTATGAAACTAACCAGTGACGGCTGAAAGCGGTCATAGCTGTAGAAATCACAGATACCTTCGTTTTGACTGGTTATGGCTCCCGTAGCTATAAACGAGCCAAGAGTTAAGGCCCTCCGAATAATCGATATCCAGAGGGTGCAACATCTACGGTGCAAGGTGCAACATCCGTCCAAAATGACGAAACCGTGCCGTACGACCTTTAGAAATGGATGCATGGATTTGAAACGGTGCAGTGCCATGGTGCATCACTCTCCAGCGAAGGTAAATCATTGACCAGCCACGGGGATCCCGTTTTTACTGAAAAATCCACGTGAGGAAAAAACGAAGGGTAAAAAACTTCCATGACCCGATTGAGGTTCGGATAGGCTTTTTTGGGTATGGAAGTAACCAGTGACTGCTGAAAGCTGTCATAGCTGTAGAACTCACAGATACCTTCGTTTTTACTGGTTATGGCTCCCGTAACTCTAAAGGAGCCAAGAGTTATGGCCCTCCGAAGAATCGATATCCACAGGGTGCAACATCTACGGTGCAAGGTGCAACATCCGTCCAAAATGACGAAACAGTGCCGTACGACCTTTAGAAACGAGTGCATGGATTTGAAACATTGCAGTCCCATGGTGCACCACTCTCCAGCGATGGTAAATCATAGACCAGCCACGGGGATCCCGTTTTACAGAAAAAATCCACGTGACGAAAAAACGAAGGTAAAAAACTTCCATGACCCGATTGAGGTTCGGATAGGCTTTTTTGGGTATGAAAGTAACCAGTGACTACTGAAAGCTGTCATAGCTGTACAACTCACAGATACCTTCGTTTTGACTGGTTATGGCTCCCGTAACTCTAAAGGAGCCAAGAGTTATGGCCCTCCGAAGAATCGATATCCACAGGGTGCAACATCTACGGTGCAAGGTGCAACATCCGTCCAAAATGACGAAACCGTGCCGTACGACCTTTAGAAATCAGTGCATGGATTTGAAACATTGCAGTACCTTGGTGCATCACTATCCAGCGATGGTAAATCATTGACCAGCCACGGGGATCCGGTTTACAGAAAAAATCCACGTGACGAAAAAACGAAGGGTAAAAAACTTCCATGACCCGATTGAGGTTCGGATAGGATTTTTTGGGTATGAAACAAACCAGTGACGGCTGAAAGCGGTCATACCTTTAGAACTCACAGATACCTTCGTTTTGACTGGTTATGCCTCCCGTAACTCTAAACGAGCCAAGAGTTACGGCCCTCCGAATAATCGATATCCACAGGGTGCAACATCTACGGTGCAAGGTGCAACATCCGTCCAAAATGACGAAACCGTGACGTACGACCTTTAGAAATGGATGCATGGATTTGAAATGGTGCAGTACCATGGTGCACCACTCTCCAGCGATGGTAAATCATTGACCAGCCACGGGGATCCCGTTTTACAGAAAAAATCCACGTGACGAAAAAACGAAGGGTAAAAAACTTCCATGACCCGATTGAGGTTCGGATATGCTCTTTTGGGTATGGAACTAACCAGTGACTGCTGAAAGCTGTCATAGCTGTAGAACTCACAGATACCTTCGTTTTGACAGGTTATGGCTCTCGTAACTCTAAACGACCCAAGAGTTATGGCCCTCCGAATAATCGATATCCATAAGGTGCAACATCTACGGTGCAAGGTGCAACATCCGTCCAAAATGACGAAACCGTGCCGTACGACCTTTAGAAATGGATGCATGGATTTGAAACGGTGCAGTACCATGGTGCACCACTCTCCAGCAATGGTAAATCATTGACCAGCCACAGGGATCCCGTTTTACAGAAAAAATCCACGTGACGAAAAAATGAAGGGTAAAAAACTTCCTTGACCCGATTGAGGTTCGGACAGGATTTTTTGGGTATGGAACTAACCAGTGACGGCTGAAAGCGGTCATGGCTGTAGAACTCACAGATACCTTCGTTTTGACTGGTTATGGCTTCCGTAAATCTAAACGAGCCAAGAGTTATGGCCATCCGAATAATCGATATCCATAGGGCGCAACATCCGTCCAAAATGACGAAACCGTGCCGTACGACCTTTAGAAATTGATGCATGGATTTGAAACGGTGCAGTACCATGGTGCACCACTATCCAGCGATGGTAAATCATTGACCAGCCACGGGGATACCGTTTTTCCAGAAAAATCCACGTGACGAAAAAACGAAGGGTAAAAAACTTCCATGACCCGATTGAAGTTCGGATAGTCCTTTTTTGGGTATGAAAGTAACCAGTGACTGCTGAAAGCTGTCGTAGCTGTAGAACTCACAGATACCTTCGTTTTGACCGGTTATGGCTCCCGTAACTATAAAGGAGACAAGAGTTATGGCCCTCCGAAGAATCGATATCCACAGGGTGCAACATCTACGGTGCAAGGTGCAACATCCGTCCAAAATGACGAAACAGTGCCGTACGACCTTTAGAAATGAGTGCATGGATTTGAAACATTGCAGTCCCATGGTGCACCACTCTCCAGCGATGGTAAATCATAGACCAGCCACGGGGATCCCGTTTTACAGAAAAAATCCACGTGACGAAAAAACGAAGGGTAAAAAACTTCCATGACCCGATTGAGGTTCGGATAGTCTTTTTTGGGTATGGAAGTAACCAGTGACTGCTGAAAGCTGTCATAGCTGTAGAAATCACAGATAAATTCGTTTTGACTGGTTATGGCTCCCGTAACTCTAAAGGAGCCAAGAGTTATGGCCCTCCGAAGAATCGATATCCACAGGGTGCAACATCTACGGTGCAAGGTGCAACATCCGTCCAAAATGACGAAACAGTGCCGTACGACCTTTAGAAATGAGTGCATGGATTTGAAACATTGCAGTACCATGGTGCACCAATCTCCAGCGATGGTAAATCATAGACCAGCCACGGGGATCCCGTTTTACAGAAAAAATCCACGTGACGAAAAAACGAAGGGTAAAAAACTTCCTTGACCCGATTGAGGTTCGGATAGGATTTTTTGGGTATGAAACTAACCAGTGACGGCTAAAAGCTTTCATAGCTATAGAACTCACTGATACCTTCGTTTTGACTGGTTATGGCTACCGTAACTCTAAAGGAGCCAAGAGTTATGGCCCTCCGAAGAATCGATATCCACAGGGTGCAACATCTACGGTGCAAGGTGCAACATCCGTCCAAAATGACGAAACAGTGCCGTACGACCTTTAGAAATGAGTGCATGGATTTGAAGCATTGCAGTCCCATGGTGCACCACTCTCCAGCGATGTTAATCATAGACTAGCCACGGGGATCCTGTTTTACAGAAAAAATCCACGTGACGAAAAAACGAAGGGTAAAAAACTTCCATGACCCGATTGAGGTCCGGATAGGCTTTTTTGGGTATGAAATTAACCAGTGACTGCTGAAAGCCGTCATAGCTGTAGAACTCACAGATACCTTCGTTTTGACTGGTTATGGCTCCCGTAACTCTAAAGGAGCCAAGAGTTATGGCCCTCCGAAGAATCGATATCCATAGGGTGCAACATCTACGGTGCAAGGTGCAACATCCGTCCAAAATGACGAAACATTGCCGTACGACCTTTAGAAATGAGTGCGTGGATTTGAAGCATTGCAGTCCCATGGTGCACCACTCTCCAGCGATGGTAAATCATAGACCAGCCACGGGGATCCCGTTTTACAGAAAAAATCCACGTGACGAAAAAACGAAGGGTAAAAAACTTCCATGACCCGATTGAGGTTCGGATAGGCTTTTTTGGGTATGAAAGTAACCAGTGACTGCTGAAAGCTGTCATGGCTGTAGAACTCACAGATAAATTCGTTTTGACTTGTTATGGCTCCCGTAACTCCAAAGGAGCCAAGAGTTATGGCCCTCCGAAGAATCGATATCCGCAGGGTGCAACATCTACGGTGCAAGGTGCAACATCCGTCCAAAATGACGAAACAGTGCCGTACGACCTTTAGAAATGAGTGCATGGATTTGAAACATTACAGTCCCATGGTGCACCACTCTCCAACGATGGTAAATCATAGACCAGCCACGGGGATCCCGTTTTACAGAAAAAATCCACGTGACGAAAAAACGAAGGGTAAAAAACTTCCTTGACCCGATTGATGTTCGGATAGGATTTTTTGGGTATTGAACTAACCAGTGACGGCTGAAAGCTGTCATGGCTGTAGAACTCATAGGTACCTTCGTTTTGACTGGTTATGGCTCCCGTAAATCTAAAGGAGCCAAGAGTTATGGCCCTCCGAAGAATCGATATCCACAGGGTGCAACATCTACGGTGCAAGGTGCAACATCCGTCCAAAATGACGAAACAGTGCCGTACGACCTTTAGAAATGAGTGCATGGATTTGAAACATTGCAGTCCCATGGTGCACCACTCTCCAGCGATGGTAAATCATTGACCAGCCACGGGGATCCCGTTTTACAGAAAAAATCCACGTGACGAAAAAACGAAGGGTAAAAAACTTCCATGACCCGATTAAGGTTCGGATAGGCTTTTTTGGGTATGAAAGTAACCAGTGACTGTTGAAAGCCGTCATAGCTGTAGAACTCACAGATACCATCGTTTTGACTGGTTATGGCTCCCGTAACTCTAAAGGAGCCAAGAGTTATGGCCCTCCGAAGAATCGATATCCACAGGGTGCAACATCTACGGTGCAAGGTGCAACATCCGTCCAAAATGACGAAACAGTGCCGTACGACCTTTAGAAATGAGTGCATGGATTTGAAACATTGCAGTCCCATGGTGCACCACTCTCCAGCGTTGGTAAATCATAGACCAGCCACGGGGATCCCGTTTTACAGAAAAAATCCACGTTACGAAAAAACGAAGGGTAAAAAACTTCCTTGACCCGACTGAGGTTCGGATAGGATTTTTTGGGTA
Organism: Allium cepa; assembly: GCA_030765085.1. Classification (NCBI taxonomy): domain Eukaryota; kingdom Viridiplantae; phylum Streptophyta; class Magnoliopsida; order Asparagales; family Amaryllidaceae; genus Allium; species Allium cepa. Next base: position 24,021,357 of record CM060943.1, on the reverse strand, counting down.
TGGAACTTACCAGTGACGGCTGAAAGCGGTCATGGCTGTAGAACTCACAGATACCTTCGTTTTGACTGGTTATGGCTCCCGTAACTCTAAACGAGCCAAGAGTTATGGCCCTCCGAATAATCGATATCCACAGGGTGCAACATCTACGGTGCAAGGTGCAACATCCGTCCAAAATGACAAAACCGTGCCGTACGACCTTTAGAAATGGATGCATGGATTTGAAACATTGCAGTCCCATGGTGCACCACTCTCCAGCGATGGTAAATCATTGACCACCCACGGGGATCCCGTTTTACAGAAAAAATCCACGTGACGAAAAAACGAAGGGTAAAAAACTTCCATGACCCGATTGAGGTTCGGATAGGCTTTTTTTGGTATGAAAGTAACCAGTGACTGCTGAAAGCTTTCATAGCTGTAGAACTCAAAGATACCTTCGTTTTGACTGGTTATGGCTCCCGTAACTCTAAAGGAGCCAAGAGTTATGGCCCTCCGAAGAATCGATGTCCACAGGGTGCAACATCTACGGTTGAAGGTGCAACATCCGTCCAAAATGACGAAACAGTGCCGTACGACCTTTAGAAATGAGTGCATGGATTTGAAACATTGCAGTACCATGGTGCACCACTCTCCAGCTATGGTAAATCACAGACCAGCCACGGGGATCCCGTTTTACAGAAAAAATCCACGTGACGAAAAAACGAAGGGTAAAAAACTTCCTTGACACGATTGAGGTTCAGATAGGATTTTTTGGGTATGGAACTAACCAGTGACGGCTGAAAGCGGTCATAGCTGTAGAACTCACAGATACCTTCGTTTTGACTGGTTATGGCTCCCGTAACTCTAAACGAGCCAAGAGTTATGGCCCTCCGAATAATCGATATCCATAGGGTGCAACATCTACGGTGCAAGGTGCAACATCCATCCAAAATGATGAAACCGTACCGTACGACCTTTAGAAATGGATGCATTGATTTGAAACGGTGCAGTACCATGGTGCACCACTCTCCAGCGATGGTAAATCATTGACCAGCCACGGGGATCCCGTTTTACAGAAAAAATCCACGTGACGGAAAAACGAAGGGTAAAAAACTTCCTTGACCCGATTGAGGTTCAGACAGGATTTTTTGGGTATGGAACTAACCAGTGATCGCTGAAAGCTGTCATGGCTGTAGAACTCACAGATACCTTCGTTTTGACTGATTATGGCTCCCGTAACTCTAAACGAGGCAAGAGTTATGGCCCTCCGAATAATCGATATGCATAGGGTGCAACATCTACGGTGCAAGGTGCAACATCCGTCCAAAATGATGAAACCTTGCCGTACGACCTTTAGAAATGGGTGCATGGATTTGAAACGGTGCAGTACCATGGTGCACCACTCTCCAGTGATGGTAAATCATTGACCAGCCACGGGGATCCCGTTTTTACAGAAAAAATCCACGTGACGAAAAAACGAAGGGTAAAAAACATCCATGACCCGATTGAGGTTCGGATAGGCTTTTTTAAGTATGAAAGTAACCAGTGACTGCTGAAAGATGTCATAGCTGTAGAACTCACAGATACCTTCGTTTTGACTGGTTATGGCTCGCGTAACTATAAAGGAGGCAGGAGTTATGGCCCTCCGAAGAATCGATATCCACAGGGTGCAACATCTATGGTGCAAGGTGCAACATCCACGGTGCAAGGTGCAACATCCGTCCCAAATGACGAAACAGTGCCGTACGACCTTTAGAAATGAGTGCATGGATTTGAAACATTGCAGTCCCATGGTGCACCACTCTCCAGCGATGGTAAATCATAGACCAGCCACGGGGATCCCGTTTTACAGAAAAAATCCACGTGACGAAAAAACGAAGGGTAAAAAACTTCTATGACCCGATTGAGGTTCGGATAGGCTTTTTTGGGTATGAAAGTAACCAGTGACTGCTGAAAGCTGTCATAGCTATAGAACTCACAGATAAATTCGTTTTGACAGGTTATGGCTCCCGTAACTCTAAAGGAGCCAAGAGTTATGGCCCTCCGAAGAATCGATATCCACAGGGTGCAACATCTACGGTGCAAGGTGCAACATCCGTCCAAAATGACGAAACTGTGCTGTATGTTATCCCATTTTTTGGTCAAAACGGGAATAACAACAAATTGGCAAGGAATTATGGATAGCAGGACTGGGAATAAGGCTACGATGGATATCGTCAAAATTTTGTTGAACTCCGATCGGGACGAAATTGGTTGGAAATGATGATAAGGACTAGGAAAGGCTATGTTTCAAATATCAGGTTAATCGGAGTTCATATGGGGGAAATATGGTGGATTCAAGGTGGAAGAGGAATGATGTTCGAACCCATCAGTTTCGAACCCATCAGGTTCGATACCATCAGGTTCGAACCCATCAGGTTCGAACCCATCAGGTTCGAACCCATAAGGTTCGAACCCATAAGGTTCGAACCCAACAGATTCGAACCCACCAGGTTCGAACCCATCGGGTTCGAACCCACCAGGTTCGAACCCATCAGGTTCGAACCCATTAGGTTCGAATCAAAGGAAGCTAGATGGGTTCGAAAGGAATAACTTCAGTGCAGTGGATTCGAATGATGGACTCGAAGATAGTGGATTCGAATGATGGACTCGAAGATAGTGGATTCGAATGATGGACATGGACTCGAAGACAGTGGATTCGAATGATGAAGCTCGAAGAAGGAAATGGATACGAAGTTTTGATGGATTCGTAGGAAATGATGGATTCGAAGTTCTAATGGATTCGTGGAAAAAGAATGGATTCGAAGTTTTGATGGATTCGTAGAAAGTAAATGGATACGAAGTTTTGATGGATACGTAGGAAATGATGGATTCGAAGTTCTGATGGATTCGTGGAAAGTGATGGATTCGAAGTTTAGATGGATTCGTGGAAAGTGATGGATTCGAAGTTTAGATGGATTCGTGGGAAGTGAATGGATTCGAAGTTTTGATGGATTCGTGGAAAATAATGGATTCGAAGTTTGCATGGATTCGAGAGTTATGGAGTCGAAGGACTGGAGATGGATTCGAAGGTCATGGAGTCGAAGGATTCGGGATGGATTCGAAGAGTATGGGTTCGAAATTCATGGTTTCGAAGTGGACAATGCATGGGTTCGAACCAATCAGGACGCACAAATTCTTGAACTTGGATCGATCATATCTTCCAAACCGTTGATCCAAATGCAATGAAATTTTTACAGGAGCTTACATACATGTTGAAGAATGTTCATACCAAATTTCAGCTCAATTGGATGGATTCTTGATCGATTCGAAAGTCATTTCGAATCGATCCCAAATTGGGCACGGATTCCGAGAACACGGGCCTGTGGGCCCCCCCTCACGTGCCAAGCAACCTCCCCAGGTTTTAGGCGGGATTTCAACCTTCCACGCCTATAAATAGAGCCCCTGGTCATTCAGAAAAGGGGTCGGAAAGTTTGGAAGGGAAAGGCAAGCCCAGACGCTGCCAAAATCATTCCATAGCATCATTATTGCTATTTTCTTCGGATTTGGTCACTATTGTTGTAATCACTTGTAATCTCCAAGGATAATCAATAAAAAAGAAAAAATTGGAGTGGACGTAGGCCGGAGATAGCCGAACCACTATAAAACTGGTGTCTCTGTTCTTTACTTTTGGATTACTGTTTATTATTTGTGGTGATTCGTTGTTTGTGTTTGAATATCATTAATTTATATTCACACACTGGTGCTTTCACGGTATTGGGTGTTTGTGACCACTTTTGGCGCAAACATTTTGGTGCTTTCATTGAGAGCGACTAGCACCCGCTACATCGGATTTGAAAAGTTTGAGGAATTTGGATTTGGAAGACAATGGCTAGACAGGATAGCAGAAGCCTAAGGGCTGAGAGAAGCCAACAAGGAGGAAGTCAACAAGCATCCTCCGGAGGTGAGGAAGGACAGGCTTCGGTCTACGTAACTCGGGATGAAATGGAAGCTATGGCGAATTCTTTGCAGGAAAGATTGTTGAAAAGTCAACAGGAAATGATGCAAACTTTCTTGGAACAAATGAGAGCTACAGGGATGCAGAACTTAGGGACAGCTACAGCAGCTGCGGATGCAGGACAAGGAGCTAGGGTTATGGAGCCCCATGAAGGACAGGATACAGAGCCAGATGGCGATCAACAAGGGCTTGGGGGCAGGCCCACAGGATTCAATGCAGGAGAACCTTTGGAAGGAATTCACCAAGCTAGAGCTAACGTTGCTGCTAGTGAGCCACATGAGGAATATGTACCAGAGTTCCCTCGGGGGCATGGGGGGCAACCCCTACCAGACAATACAGGATTAGTAGAGATGATCAGGAAGACTGTGCGAGGTGGTTTGACAAACGGAGATTTGGAAGGAGTGAATAGAAGTCCATTCGTTCGGGAGATAAGGATGGCTCGGAATCCACCTAAGTTCAAGCTACCTAGCGTGGAGGTATATGATGGTAAGACGGATCCGACAGATCACTTAATGAGGTACACCAGACACATGGAGGTGCTGGGGGCATCGGAGGAAGTGATGGCCCGATGTTTCCCTTTGTATTTGAAGGACTTAGCTGCAATGTGGTTTAGGCAGCTGGGAGAAGGATCTATCAGGACTTGGAAGGAATTAGTGGAAAAGTTTCTTGGACAGTTTCGGGTTCACGTTAAGAGGCCAAAGAACGTGATGACGTTAACGTCGGTGAAGCAAAGGATGGACGAATCGCTTAGAACTTTTCTAACTCGATTCAGTGCGGCAGTCGCTTCGGTGGATCGGCCTGATCCATCAATGGTTTTAATGGCAGCAGTTTCAGGAGTCAAGGAAAATTCGGATTTCAAGGTATCTCTGATACGAGATCCCCCGCGAAATCTCGACGAATTCTTTCATGAGGCAGAAAGGTTCCTTCGACAAGAAGATGCAAGTACGGATTTAAAGTCAAAAAAGGTTAGTACAATCGAGGTTGGAGCGGTATCCAAAAACGGTTCGGATAGGGATAAAGGAAAAAGGAAGTTAGATGACGACTCTGGAAACGCTAGAAAACGATGGAAGGATCCAAAGTTTTCCACATACACTGGATTGAACGAGACGCTGGAGCGGATATACTTGGAAACTCGAAATTGCCTTCCCTACCGAAGGCCGGCTAGGAGGGAACCAACAGAGCGGGAAAGGACATCAGGAAGGCACTGTCTCTTCCATGATCTGGATGGACACGATACCAACAGCTGCAGGCACCTAAAGGATATAATCGAGGAGCATGTAAGGAATGGACAGTTACAGCAATACGTTGGAACTCGGGATGCAACGGTGGAGCAGGAGCAACCACCGACCACCTCACGCCGTGATGATGGGAGGCCCAGGGATGATCGTCGGTTGATCATCCATTGACCAAGGTAATATGGAATAAGTAGCAAGCTATTAGCAAACGGTAAAGTCATTTACACATGTACGGGGACGGAGATAGCCCCTAGGCATGCTCTGAATGATGATAACCCGGGACGCTATGGTTTGTGAAATTTATTTCTCGTTTTAAAATTGGACATTGCTTTTCTTTTTGGATTTGGTTTTGGAGCTTGGATTGAGCTCCTGGTTTTTCTTGCTTTTTTATTTGGATTTTCCTTTGGATGATTGCTTTTGGTTTTGGATTCTGGTTTGGATTTCTGGTTTTCTGGTTTTGGATTTGAATTTTGGATTTGGATTTGGATTTTGGATTTGGATTTCGGGTTTGAATTTCGGATTTGGATTTTGGATTTGGATTTCAGATTTGAATTTCGGATTTGGATTTTGGATTTTGGAATAGATTTTGGTTGGTTTTTGATAAATGGTCGTCGGGTATGGATTATGCCTGGCAAGGGGTGAGTCACTTTACCCAAACAAGGTGAATTGACTCATTCAGGTCGTCAAGTATGGACTATGCTTGGCAAGGGTCCGGAGTGACCAGGATTCGGCCTAGGACTTAGGCCCTCTATTATCATATATTTTCAGGTCGTCGAGTATGGACTATGCTCGGCAAGGGTCCGGAGAGATCAGGATTCGGCTTAGGACTTAAGCCATGGTATTTTACAGCGCCCAGGGACATTGGGCCAAGGTCGTCGAGTATGGACTATGCTCGGCAAGGGTCCGGAGAGATCAGGATTCGGCTTAGGACTTAAGCCATGGTATTTTACAACGTCCAGGGACACTGGACCAAGGTCGTCAAGTATGGATTGCGCTTGGCAAGAACCCGGAGAGGTTGGCTTAACGTCCAGGGACACTGGACCAAGGACATCAAGTATGGATTGCGCTTGGAAAGAACCCGGAGAGATTAACTCAACGTCCAGGGACACTGGACCACGGTCGTCGGATGTGAATCACGCTTGGCAGGAACCCGGAGAGGTTATGGATTTGGATATCAACCCGGAGAGGTTATGGATTTGGCTATCGACCCGGAGAGATCCTGGCTTCGGTTATTGGCTATTGGATAAGGATGGATTGGAACTTGGTTGTCAACTTCGAATGGATACGGAATTGGCTAAGGCTTTGGTTATTGGATATGGAATTGGACATCGACTCGAAGCAGTCAAGGATGATATACTCTGGCAATATGGCTTTGGACTACGAATATTGGATTCGGAACTATTCAAAACACGTCTTGTTATCACAAGGCATGTTTTGGGGGGCAAGCTGTTATCCCATTTTTTGGTCAAAACGGGAATAACAACAAATTGGCAAGGAATTATGGATAGCAGGACTGGGAATAAGGCTACGATGGATATCGTCAAAATTTTGTTGAACTCCGATCGGGACGAAATTGGTTGGAAATGATGATAAGGACTAGGAAAGGCTATGTTTCAAATATCAGGTTAATCGGAGTTCATATGGAGGAAATATGGTGGATTCAAGGTGGAAGAGGAATGATGTTCGAACCCATCAGTTTCGAACCCATCAGGTTCGAAACCATCAGGTTCGAACCCATCAGGTTCGAACCCATAAGGTTCGAACCCATAAGGTTCGAACCCAACAGATTCGAACCCATCAGGTTCGAACCCGTCGGGTTCGAACCCACCAGGATCGAACCCATCAGGTTCGAACCCATTAGGTTCGAATCAAAGGAAGCTAGATGGGTTCGATAGGAATAACTTCAGTGCAGTGGATTCGAATGATGGACTCGAAGATAGTGGATTCGAATGATGGACTCGAAGATAGTGGATTCGAATGATGGACATGGACTCGAAGACAGTGGATTCGAATGATGAAGCTCGAAGAAGGAAATGGATACGAAGTTTTGATGGATTCGTAGGAAATGATGGATTCGAAGTTCTAATGGATTCGTGGAAAAAGAATGGATTCGAAGTTTTGATGGATTCGTAGAAAGTAAATGGATACGAAGTTTTGATGGATTCGTAGGAAATGATGGATTCGAAGTTCTGATGGATTCGTGGAAAGTGATGGATTCGAAGTTTAGATGGATTCGTGGAAAGTGATGGATTCGAAGTTTAGATGGATTCGTGGGAAGTGAATGGATTCGAAGTTTTGATGGATTCGTGGAAAATAATGGATTCGAAGTTTGCATGGATTCGAGAGTTATGGAGTCGAAGGACTGGAGATGGATTCGAAGGTCATGGAGTCGAAGGATTCGGGATGGATTCGAAGAGTATGGGTTCGAAATTCATGGTTTCGAAGTGGACAATGCATGGGTTCGAACCAATCAGGACGCACGAATTCTTGAACTTGGATCGATCATATCTTCCAAACCGTTGATCCAAATGCAATGAAATTTTTACAGGAGCTTACATACATGTTGAAGAATGTTCATACCAAATTTCAGCTCAATTGGATGGATTCTTGATCGATTCGAAAGTCACTTCGAATCGATCCCAAATTGGGCACGGATTCCGAGAACACGGGCCTGTGGGCCCCCCCTCACGTGCCAAGCAACCTCCCCAGGTTTTAGGCGGGATTTCAACCTTCCACGCCTATAAATAGAGCCCCTGGTCATTCAGAAAAGGGGTTGGAAAGTTTGGAAAGGAAAGGCAAGCCCAGACGCTGCCAAAATCATTCCATAGCATCATTATTGCTATTTTCTTCGGATTTGGTCACTATTGTTGTAATCACTTGTAATCTCCAAGGATAATCAATAAAAAAGAAAAAATTGGAGTGGACGTAGGCCGGAGATAGCCGAACCACTATAAAACTGGTGTCTCTGTTCTTTACTTTTGGATTACTGTTTATTATTTGTGGTGATTCGTTGTTTGTGTTTGAATATCATTAATTTATATTCACACACTGGTGCTTTCACGGTATTGGGTGTTTGTGACCACTTTTGGTGCAAACACTGTACAACCTTTAGAAATGAGTGCATGGATTTGAAACATTGCAGTACCATGGTGCACTACTCTCCAGCGATGGTAAACCATAGACCAGCCACGGGGATCCCGTTTTTCAGAAAAAATCCACGTGACGAAAAAACGTAGGGTAAAAAACTTCCTTGACCCGATTGAGGTTCGGATAGGATTTTTTGGGTATGAAACTAACCAGTGACGGCTAAAAGCTGTCATAGCTATAGAACTCACAGATACCTTCGTTTTGACTGGTTATGGCTACCATAACTCTAAAGGAGCCAAGAGTTATGGCACTCCGAAGAATCGATATCCACAGGGTGCAACATCTACGGTGCAAGGTGCAACATCCGTCCAAAATGACGAAACAGTGTCGTACGACCTTTAGAAATGAGTGCATGGATTTGAAGCATTGCAGTCCCATGGTGCACCACTCTCCAGCGATGCTAAATCATAGACCAGCCACGGGGATCCCGTTTTACAGAAAAAATCCACGTGACGAAAAAACGAAGGGTAAAAAACTTCCATGACCCGATTGAGGTTCGGATAGGCTTTTTTGGGTATGAAATTAACCAGTGACTGCTAAAAGCTATCATAACTGTAGAACTCACAGATACCTTCATTTTGACTGGTTAATGCTCCCGTAACTCTAAAGGAGCCAAGAGTTATGGCCCTCCGAAGAATCGATATCCACAGGGTGCAACATCTACGGTGCAAGGTGCAACATCCATCCAAAATGACGAAACAGTGCCGTACGACCTTTAGAAATGAGTGCATGGATTTGAAACATTGCAGTCCCATGGTGCACCACTCTCCAGCGATGGTAAATCATAGATCAGCCACGGGGATCCCGTTTTACAGAAAAAATCCACGTGACGAAGAAACGAAGGGTAAAAAACTTCCATGACCCGATTGAGGTTCGGATAGGCTTTTTTGGGTATGAAAGTAATCAGGGACTGCTGAAAGCTGTCAAAGCTGTAGAACTCACAGATACCTTCGTTTTGACTGGTTATTGCTCCCGTAACTCTAAAGGTTCCAAGAGTTATGGCCCTCCGAAGAATCGATATCCACAGGGTGCGACATCTACGGTGCAAGGTGCAACATCCGTCCAAAATGACGAAACAGTGCCGTACGACCTTTAGACATGAGTGCATGGATTTGAAACATTGCAGTCCCATGGTGCACCACTCTCCAGCGATGGTAAATCATAGACCAGCCACGGGGATCCCGTTTTACAGAAAAAATCCATGTGACGAAAAAACGAAGGGTAAAAAACTTCCTTGACCCGATTGAGGTTCGGATAGGATTTTTTGGGTATGGAACTAATCAGTGACGGCTGAAAGCTATCATGGCTGTAGAACTCACAGATACCTTCATTTTGACTGGTTATGGCTCCCGTAACTCTAAAGGAGCCAAGAGTTATGGCCCTCCGAATAATCGATATCCACAGGGTGCAACATCTACGGTGCAAGGTGCAACATCCGTCCAAAATGACGAAACCGTGCCGTACGACCTTTAGAAATGGATGCATGGATTTGAAACGGTGCAGTACCATGGTGCACCACTCTCCAGCGATGGTCAATCATTGACCAGCCATGGGGATCCCGTTTTACAGAAAAAATCCACGTGACGAAAAAACGAAGGGTAAAAAACTTCCATGACCCGATTGAGGTTCGGATAGGCTTTTTTGGGTATGAAAGTAACCAATGACTGCTGAAAGCTGTCATAGCTATTGAACTCACAGATACCTTCGTTTTGACTAGTTATGGCTCCCGTAACTCTAAAGGAGCCAAGAGTTATGGCCCTCCGAAGAATCGATATCCGCAGGGTGCAAAATCTACGGTGCAAGGTGCAACATCCGTCCAAAATGACGAAACAGTGCCGTACGACCTTTAGAAATGAGTGCATGGATTTGAAACTTTACAGTCCTATGGTGCACCACTCTCCAACGATGGTAAATCATAGACCAGCCACGGGGATCCCGTTTTACAGAAAAAATCCACGTGACGAAAAAACGAAGGGTAAAAAACTTCCTTGACCCGATTGAGGTTCGGATAGGATTTTTTGGGTATAGAACTTACCAGCGACGGCTGAAAGCAGTCATGGCTGTAGAACTCACAGGTACCTTCGTTTTGACTGGTTATGGCTCCCGTAACTCTAAACGAGCTAAGTATTATGGCCCTCCGAATAATCGATATCCACAGGGTGCAACATCTACGGTGCAAGGCGCAACATCCGTCCAAAATGACGAAACCGTGCCGTACGACATTCAGAAATGGATGCATGGTTTTGCAACGGTGCAATACCATGGTGCACCACTGTCCAGCGATGGTAAATCATTGACCAGCCACGGGGATCCCGTTTTACAGAAAAAATCCTTGTGACGAAAAAACGAAGGGTAAAAAACTTCCATGACCCGATTGAGGTTCGGATAGGCTTTTTTGGGTATGAAATTAACCAGTGACTGCTGAAAGCTGTCATAGCTGTAGAACTCACAGATACCTTCGTTTTGACTGGTTATGGCTCCCGTAACTCTAAAGGAGCCAAGAGTTATGGCCCTCCGAAGAATCGATATCCACAGGGTGCAACATCTACGGTGCATGGTGCAACATCCGTCCAAAATGACGAAACAGTGCCGTACGACCTTTAGAAATGAGTGCATGGATTTGAAACATTGCAGTCCCATGGTGCACCACTCTCCAGCGATGGTAAATCATAGACCAACCACGGGGATCCCGTTTTACAGAAAAAATCCACGTGACGAAAAAACGAAGGGTAAAAAACTTCCATGACCCGATTGAGGTTCGGATAGGCTTTTTTGGGTATGAAAGTAACAAGTGACTGCTGAAAGCTGTCGTAGCTGTAGAACTCACAGATACCTTCGTTTTGACTGGTTATGGCTCCCGTAACTATAAAGGAGCCAAGAGTTATGGCCCTTCGAAGAATCGATATCCACAGGGTGCAACATCTACGGTGCAAGGTGCAACATCCGTCCAAAATGACGAAACAGTGCCGTACGACCTTTAGAAATGAGTGCATGGATTTGAAACATTGTAGTCCCATGGTGCACCACTGTCCAGCGATGGTAAATCATAGACCAGCCACGGGGTTCCCGTTTTACAGAAAAAATCCACGTGACGAAAAAACGAAGGGTAAAAAACTTCCTTGACCCGATTGAGGTTCGGATAGGATTTTTTGGGTATGGAACTAACCAGTGACGACTGAAAGCGGTCATAGCTATAGAAATCACAGATACCTTCGTTTTGACTGGTTATGGCTCGCGTAACTCTAAACGAGCCAAGAGTTATGGCCCTCCGAATAATCGATATCCACCGGGTGCAACATCTACGGTGCAAGGTGCAACATCCGTCCAAAATGACGAAACAGTGCCGTACGACCTTTAGAAATGAGTGCATAGATTTGAAACATTGCAGTCCCATGGTTCACCACTCTCCAGCGATGGTAAATCATAGACCAGCCATGGGGATCCCATTTTACATAAAAAATCCACGTGACGAAAAAACGAAGGGCAAAAAACTTCCTTGACCCGATTGAGGTTCGGATAGGATTTTTTGGATATGGAACTAACCAGTGACGGCTGAAAGCTGTAATAGCTGTAGAACTCATAGATACCTTCCTTTTGACGGGTTATGGCTCCCGTAACTCTAAAGGAGCCAAGGGTTATGGCCCTCCGAAGAATCGATATCCACAGGGTGCAACATCTACGGTGCAAGGTGCAACATCCGTCCAAAATGACGAAACAGTGCCGTACGACCTTTAGAAATGAGTGCATGGATTTGAAACATTGCAGTCCCATGGTGCACCACTCTCCAGCGATGGTAAATCATAGACCAGCCACGGGGATCCCGTTTTACAGAAAAAATCCACGTGACGAAAAAAGGAAGGGTAAAAAACTTCCATGACCCGATTGAGGTTCGGATAAGCTTTTTTGGGTATGAAAGTAACCAGTGACTGCTGAAAGTTGTCATAGCTGTAGAACTCACAGATACCTTCGTTTTAACTGGTTATGGCTCCCGTAACTCTAAAGGAGCCAAGAGTTATGGCCCTCCGAAGAATCGATATCCACAGGGTGCAACATCTACGGTGCAAGGTGCAACATCCATCCAAAATGACGAAACAGTGCCGTACGACCTTTAGAAATGAGTGCATGGATTTGAAACATTGCAGTCCCATGGTGCACCACTCTCCAGCGATGCTAAATCATAGACCAGCCACGGGGATCCCGTTTTACAGAAAAAATCAATGTGACGAAAAAACGAAGGGTAAAAAACTTCCATGACCCGATTGAGGTTCGGATAGGCTTTTTTGGGTATGAAAGTAACCAGTGACTGCTGAAAGCTGTCATAGCTGTACAACTCACAGATACCTTCGTTTTGACTGGTTATGGCCCCCGTAACTCTAAAGAAGCCAAGAGTTATGGCCCTCCGAAGAATCGATATCCACAGGGTGCAGCATCTACGGTGCAAGGTGCAACATCCGTCCAAAATGACGAAACAGTGCCGTACGACCTTTAGAAATGAGTGCATGGATTTGAAACATTGCAGTCCCATGGTGCACCACTCTCCAGCGATGGTAAATCATAGACCAGCCACGGGGATCCCGTTTTACATAAAAAATCCACGTGACGAAAAAACGAAGGGTAAAAAACTTCAATGACCCGATTGAGGTTCGGATAGGATTTTTTGGGTATGGAACTAACTAGTGACGGCTGAAAGCTATCATGCTGTAGAGCTCACAGATACCTTCGTTTTGACTGGTTATTGCTCCCGTAACTCTAAACGAGCCAAGAGTTATGGCCCTCCGAATAATCGATATCCACAGGGTGCAACATCTACGGTGCAAGGTGCAACATCCGTCCAAAATGACGAAACCGTGCCGTACGTCCTTTAAAAATGGATGCATGGATTTGAAATGGTGTAGTACCATGGTGCACCACTCTTTAGCGATGGAAAATCATTGACCAGCCACGGGGATCCCATTTTACAGAAAAAATCCACGTGACGAAAAAACGAAGGGTAAAAAACTTCCTTGACCCGATTGAGGTTCGGATAGGATTTTTTGGGTATGAAACTAACCAGTGATGGCTGAAAGCGGTCATAGCTGTAGAACTCACAGATACCTTCGTTTTGACTAGTTATGGCTCCCGTAACTCTAAAGGAGCCAAGAGTTATGGCCCTCCGAAGAATCGATATCCACAGGGTGCAACATCTACGGTGCAAGGTGCAACATCCGTCCAAAATGACGAAACAGTGCCGTACGACCTTTAGAAATGATTGCATGGATTTGAAACATTGCAGTCCCATGGTGCACCACTCTCTAGCGATGGTAAATCATAGACCAGCCATGGGGATCCCGTTTTACAGAAAAAATCCACGTGACGAAAAAACGAAGGGTAAAAAACTTCCATGACCCGATTGAGGTTCAGATAGGCTTTTTTGGGTATGAAAGTAACCAGTGACTGCTTAAAGCGGTCATAGCTGTAGAACTCACAGATAAATTCGGTTTGACTGGTTATGGCTTCCGTAACTCTAAAGGAGCCAAGAGTTATGGCCCTCCGAAGAATCGATATCCACAGGGTGCAACATCTACGGTGCAAGGTGCAACATCCGTCCAAAATGACGAAACAGTGTCGTACGACCTTTAGAAATGAGTGCATGGATTTGAAACATTGCAATGCCATGGTGCACCACTCTCCAGCGATGGTAAATCATAGACCAGCCACGGGGATCCCGTTTTACAGAAAAAATCCACGTGACGAAAAAACGAAGGGTAAAAAACTTCCTTGACCCGCTTGAGGTTCGGATAGGATTTTTTGGGTATGAAACTAACCAGTGACGGCTAAAAGCTACCATAGCTGTAGAACTCACAGATACCTTCGTTTTGACTGGTTAAGGCTCCCGTAACTCTAAAGGTGCCAAGAGTTATGGCCCTCCGAAGAATTGATATCCACAGGGTGCAACATCTACGGTGCAAGGTGCAACATCCGTCCAAAATGACGAAACAGTGCCGTACGACCTTTAGAAATGAGTGCATGGATTTGAAACATTGCAGTCCCATGGTGCACCACTCTCCAGCGATGGTAAATCATAGACCAGCCACGGGGATCCCGTTTTACAGAAAAAATCCACGTGACGAAAAAACGAAGGGTAAAAAACTTCCATGACCAGATAGAGGTTCGGATAGGCTTTTTTGGGTATGAAAGTAACCAGTGACTGCTGAAAGCTATCATAGCTGTAGAACTCACAGATACCTTCGTTTTGACTGGTTATGGCTCCCATAACTCTAAAGGAGCCAAGAGTTATGGCCCTCCGAAGAATCGATATCCATAGGGTGCAACATCTACGGTGCAAGGTGCAACATCCGTCCAAAATGACGAAACAGTGTCGTACGACCTTTAGAAATGAGTGCATGGATTAAAAACATTGCAGTCCCATGGTGCACCACTCTCCTGCGATGGTAAATCATAGACCAGCCACGGGGATCCCGTTTTACAGAAAAAATCCACGTGACGAAAAAACGATGGGTAAAAAACTTCCTTGACCCGATTGAGGTTCGGATAGGATTTTTTGGGTATGGAACTTACCAGTGACGGCTGAAAGTGGTCATGGCTGTAGAACTCACAGATACCTTCGTTTTGACTGGTTATGGCTCCCGTAACTCTAAACGAGCCAAGAGTTATGGCCCTCCGAATAATCGATATCCACAGGGTGCAACATCTACGGTGCAAGGTGCAACATTCGTCCAAAATGACGAAACCGTGCCGTACGACCTTTAGAAATGGATGCATGGATTTGAAACGGTGCAATACCATGGTGCACAACTCTCCAGTGATGGTAAATCATTGAACAGCCACTGGGATCCCGTTTTACAGAAAAAATCCACGTGACGAAAAAACGAAGGGTAAAAAACTTCCATGACCCGATTGAGGTTCGGATAGGCTTTTTTGGGTATGAAAGTAACCAGTGACTGCTGAAAGCTGTCATAGCTGTAGAACTCACAGATACCTTCGTTTTGACTGGTTATGGCTCCTGTAACTCTAAAGGAGCCAAGAGTTATGGCCCTCCGAAGAATCGATATCCACAGGGTGCAACATCTACGTTGCAAGGTGCAACATCCGTCCAAAATGACGAAACAGTGACGTACGACCTTTAGAAATGAGTACATGCATTTGAAACATTGCAGTCCCATGGTGCACCACTCTCCAGCGATGGTAAATCATAGACCAGCCACGGGGATCCCGTTTTACAGAAAAAATCCACGTGACGAAAAAACGAAGGGTAAAAAACTTCCTTGACCCGATTGAGGTTCGGATAGGATTTTTTGGGTATGGAACTAACCAGCGACGGCTGAAAGCGGTCATAGCTGTAGAACTCACAGATACCTTCGTTTTGACTGGTTATGGCTCCCGTAACTCTAAACGAGCCAAGAGTTATGGCCCTCCGAATAATCGATATCCATATGGTGCAACATCTACGGTGCAAGGTGCAACATCCGTCCAAAATGACGAAACCGTGCCGTACGACCTTTAGAAATGGATGCATGGATTTGAAATGGTGCAGTACCATGGTGCACCACTCTACAGCGATGGTAAATCATTGACCAGCCACGGGGATCCCGTTTTACAGAAAAAATCCACGTGACGAAAAAACGAAGGGTAAAAAACTTCCTTGACCCGATTGAGGTTCGGACAGGATTTTTTGGGTATGGAACTAACCAGTGACGGCTGAAAGTAGTCAAGGCTGTAGAACTCACAGATACCTTTGTTTTGACTGGTTATGGCTCCCGTAACTCTGAACGAGCCAAGAGTTATGGCCCTCCGAATAATCGATATCCATAGGGTGCAACATCTACGGTGCAAGGTGCAACATCCGTCCAAAATGACGAAACTGTGTCGTACGACCTTTAGAAATGGATGCATGGATTTGAAACGGTGCAGTACCATGGTGCACTACTCTCCAGCGATGGTAAATCATAGACCAGCCACGGGGATCCCGTTTTTCAGAAAAAATCCACGTGACGAAAAAACGTAGGGTAAAAAACTTCCTTGACCCGATTGAGGTTCGGATCGGATTTTTTGGGTATGAAACTAACCAGTGACGGCTAAAAGCTGTCATAGCTATAGAACTCACAGATACCTTCGTTTTGACTGGTTATGGCTACCATAACTCTAAAGGAGCCAAGAGTTATGGCACTCCGAAGAATCGATATCCACAGGGTGCAACATCTACGGTGCAAGGTGCAACATCCGTCCAAAATGACGAAACAGTGTCGTACGACCTTTAGAAATGAGTGCATGGATTTGAAGCATTGCAGTCCCATGGTGCACCACTCTCCAGCGATGCTAAATCATAGACCAGCCACGGGGATCCCGTTTTACAGAAAAAATCCACGTGACGAAAAAACGAAGGGTAAAAAACTTCCATGACCCGATTGAGGTTCGGATAGGCTTTTTTGGGTATGAAATTAACCAGTGACTGCTGAAAGCTGTCATAACTGTAGAACTCACAGATACCTTCATTTTGACTGGTTAAAGCTCCCGTAACTCTAAAGGAGCCAAGAGTTATGGCCCTCCGAAGAATCGATATCCACAGGGTGCAACATCTACGGTGCAAGGTGCAACATCCGTCCAAAATGACGAAACAGTGCCGTACGACCTTTAGAAATGAGTGCATGGATTTGAAACATTGCAGTCCCATGGTGCACCACTCTCCAGCGATGGTAAATCATAGACCAGCCACGGGGATCCCATTTTACAAAAAAAATCCACGTGACGAAAAAACGAAGGGTAAAAAACTTCCATGACCCGATTGAGGTTCGGATAGGCTTTTTTGGGTATGAAAGTAACCAGTGACTGCTGAAAGCTGTCATAGCTGTAGAACTCACAGATAAATTCGTTTTTACTGGTTATGGCTCCCATAACTCTAAAGGAGCCAAGAGTTATGGCCCTCCGAAGAATCGATTTCCACAGGGTGCAACATCTACAGTGCAAGGTGCAACATCCGTCCAAAATGACGAAACAGTGCCGTACGACCTTTAGAAATGAGTGCATGGATTTGAAACATTGCAGTACCATGGTGCACCACTCTCCAGCGATGGTAAATCATAGACCAGCCACGGGGATCCCGTTTTACAGAAAGAATCCACGTGACGAAAAAACGAAGGGTAAAAAACTTCCATGACCCGATTGAGGTTCGGATAGGCTTTTTTGGGTATGAAAGTAACCAGTGACTGCTGAAAGCTTTCATAGCTGTAGAACTCACATATACCTTCATTTTGACTGGTTATTGCTCCCGTAACTCTAAAGGAGCCAAGAGTTATGGCCCTCCGAAGAATCGATATCCACAGGGTGCAACATCTACGGTGCAAGGTGCAACATCCGTCCAAAATGACGAAACAGTGCAGTACGACCTTTAGAAATGAGTGCATGGATTTGAAACATTGCAATACCATGGTGCACCACTCTCCAGCGATGGTAAATCATTGACCAGCCACGGGGATCCCGTTTTACAGAAACAATCCACGTGACGAAAAAACGAAGGGTAAAAAACTTCCATGACCCGATTGAGGTTCGGATAGGCTTTTTTGGGTATGAAAGTAACCAGTGACTGCTGAAAGCTGTCATAGCTGTATAACTCATAGATACCTTCGTTTTGACTGGTTATGGCTCCCGTAACTATAAAGGAGCCAAGAGTTATGGCCCTCCGAAGAATCGATATCCACAGGGTGCAACATCTACGGTGCAAGGTGCAACATCCGTCCAAAATGACGAAACAGTGCCGTACGACCTTTAGAAATAACTGCATGGATTTGAAACATTGCAGTCCCATGGTGCACCACTCTCCAGCGATGGTAAATCATAGACCAGCCACGGGGATTCCGTTTTACAGAAAAAATCCACGTGACGAAAAAACGAAGGGTAAAAAACTTCCATGACCCGATTGAGGTTCGGATAGGCTTTTTCGGGTATGAAAGTAACCAGTGACTGCTGAAAGCTTTCATAGCTGTAGAACTCACAGATACCTTCGTTTTGACTGGTTATTTCTCCCGTAACTCTAAAGGAGCCAAGAGTTATGGCCCTCCGAAGAATCGATATCCACAGGGTGCAACATCCACGGTGCAAGATGCAACATCCGTCCAAAATGACGAAACATTGCCGTACGACCTTTAGAAATGAGTGCATGGATTTGAAACATTGCAGTCCCATGGTGCACCACTCTCCAGCGATGGTAAATCATAGACCAGCCACGGGGATCCCGTTTTACAGAAAAAATCCACGTGACGAAAAAACGAAGGGTAAAAAACTTCCATGAACCGATTGAGGTTCGGATAGGCTTTTTTGGGTATGAAAGTAACCAGTGACTGCTGAAAGCTGTCATAGCTGTAGAACTCACAGATACCTTCGTTTTGACTAGTTATTGCTCCCGTAACTCTAAAAGAGCCAAGAGTTATGGCCCTCCGAAGAATCGATATCCACAGGGTGCAACATCTACGTGCAAGGTGCAACATCCGTCCAAAATGACGAAACAGTGCCGTACGACCTTTAGAAATGAGTGCATGGATTTGAAACATTGCAGTCCCATGGTGCACCACTCTCCAGCAATGGTAAATCATAGACCAGCCACGGGGATCCCGTTTTACAGAAAAAATCCACGTGACGAAAAAACGAAGGGTAAAAAACTACCATGACCCGATTGAGGTTCAGATAGGCTTTTTTGGGTATGAAAGTAACCAGTGACTGCTGAAAGCTGTCAAAGCTATAGAACTCACAGATAAATTTGTTTTGAATGGTTATGGCTCCCGTAACTCTAAAGGAGCCAAGAGTTATGGCCCTCCGAAGAATCGATATCCACAGGGTGCAACATCTACGGTGCAAGGTGCAACATCCGTCCAAAATGACGAAACAGTGCCGTACGACCTTTAGAAATGAGTGCATGGATTTGAAACATTGAAGTACCATGGTGCACTACTCTCCAGCGATGGTAAATCATAGACCAGCCACGGGGATCCGGTTTTACAGAAAAAGTCCACGTGACGAAAAAACGAAGGGTAAAAAATTTCCTTGACCCGATTGAGGTTCGGATACGATTTTTTGGGTATGAAACTAACCAGTGACGGCTAAAAGCTGTCATAGCTGTAGAACTCACAGATACCTTCGTTTTGACTAGTTATGGCTCCCGTAACTCTAAAGGAGCCAAGAGTTATGGCCCTCCGAAGAATCGATATCCATAGGGTGCAACATCTACGGTGCAAGGTGCAACATCCGTCCAAAATGACGAAACAGTGCCGTACGACCTTTAGAAATGAGTGCATGGATTTGAAACAGTGTAGTGCCATGGTGCACCACTCTCCAGCGATGGTAAATCATAGACCAGCCACGGGGATCCCGTTTTACAGAAAAATCCACTTGACGAAAAAACGAAGGGTAAAAAACTTCCATGACCCGATTGAGGTTCGGATAGGCGTTTTTGGGTATGAATGTAACCAGTGACTGCTGAAAGCTATCATAGCTGTAGAACTCACAGATACCTTCGTTTTGACTGGTTATGGCTCCCGTAACTCTAAAGTAGCCAAGAGTTATGGCCCTCCGAAGAATCGATATCCACAGGGTGCAACATCTACGGTGCAAGGTGCAACATCCGTCCAAAATGACGAAACCGTGCCATACGACCTTTAGAAATGGATGCATGGATTTGAAACGGTGCAGTACCACGGTGCACCACTCTCCAGCGATGGTAAATCATTGACCAGCCAAGGGGATCCCGTTTTACAGAAAAAATCCACGTGACGAAAAAACGAAGGGTAAAAAACTTCCATGACCCGATTGAGGTTCGGATAGGCTTTTTTGGGTATGAAATTAACCAGTGACTGCTGAAAGCTGTCATAGCTGTAGAACTCATAGATACCTTTGTTTTGACTGGTTATGGCTCCCGTAACTCTAAAAGAGCCAAGAGTTATGGCCCTCCGAAGAATCGATATCCACAGGGTGCAACATCTACGGTGCAATGTGCAACATCCGTCCAAAATGACGAAACCGTGCCGTACGACCTTTAGAAATGGATGCATGGATTTGAAACGGTGCAGTACCATGGTGCACCACTCTCCAGCGATGGTAAATCATTGACCAACCACGGGGATCCCGTTTTTACAGAAAAAATCCACGTGACGAAAAAACGAAGGGTAAAAAACTTCCATGACCCGATTGAGGTTCAGATAGGCTTTTTAGGGTATGAAAGTAACCAGTGACTGCTGAAAGCTGTCATAGCTGTAGAACTCACAGATACCTTCGTTTTGACTGGTTATGGCTCAAGTAACAATAAAGAAGCCAAGAGTTATGGCCCTGCGAAGAATCGATATCCACAGGGTGCAACATCTATGGTGAAAGGTGCAACATCCGTCCAAAATGACGAAACAGTGCCGTACGACCTTTAGAAATGAGTGCATGGATTTGAAACATTGCAGTTCCATGGTGCACCACTCTCCAGCGATGGTAAATCATAGACCAGCCACGGGGATCCCGTTTTACAGAAAAAATCCACGTGACGAAAAAACGAAGGGTAAAAAACTTCCATGACCCGATTGAGGTTCGGATAGGCTTTTTTGGGTATGAAATTAACCAGTGACTGCTGAAAGCTGTCATAGCTGTAGAACTCACAGATAAATTCGTTTTGACTGGTTATGGCTCCCGTAACTCTAAAGGAGCCAAGAGTTATGGCCCTCCGAAGAATCGATTTCCATAGGGTGCAACATCTACAGTGCAAGGTGCAACATCCGTCCAAAACGACGAAACCGTGCCGTACGACCTTTAGAAATGAGTGCATGGATTTGAAACATTGCAGTACCATGGTGCACCACTCTCCAGCGATGGTAAATCATAGACCAGCCACGGGGATCCCGTTTTACAGAAAAAATCCACGTGACGAAAAAACGAAGGGTAAAAAACTTCCATGACTCGATTGAGGTTCGAATAGGATTTTTTAGGTATCAAACTAACCAGTGACGGCTAAAAGCGGTCATAGCTGTAGAACTCACAGTTACCTTCGTTTTGAGTGGTTATGGCTCCCGTAACTCTAAACGAGCCAAGAGTTATGGCCCTCCGAAGAATCGATATCCACAAGGTGCAACGTCTACGGTGCAAGGTGCAACATCCATCCAAAATGACGAAACTGTGCCGTACGACCTTTAGAAATGAGTGCATGGATTTGAAACATTGCAATCCCATGGTGCACCACTATCCAGCGATGGTAAATCATATACCAGCCACGGGGCTCCCGTTTTACAGAAAAAATCCACGTGACGAAAAAACGAAGGGTAAAAATCTTCCATGACCCGATTGAGGTTCGGATAGGCTTTTTTGGGTATGAAAGTAACCAGTGACTGCTGAAAGCTATCATAGATGTAGAACTCATAGATACCTTCGTTTTGACTGGTTATGGCTCCCGTAACTCTAAAGGAGCCAAGAGTTATGGCCCTTCGAAGAATCGATATCCACAGGGTGCAACGTCTACGGTGCAACGTGCAACATCCGTCCAAAATGACGAAACAGTGCCGTACGACCTTTAGAAATGAGTGCATGGATTTGAGACATTGCAATCCCATGGTGCACCACTCTCCAGCGATGGTAAATCATAGACCAGCCACGGGGATCCCGTTTTACAGAAAGAATCCACGTGACGAAAAAACGAAGGGTAAAAAACTTCCATGACCCGATTGAGGTTCGGATAGGCTTTTTTGGGTATGAAAGTAACCAGTGACTGCTGAAAGCTTTCATACTGTAGAACTCACATATACCTTCGTTTTGACTGGTTATTGCTCCCGTAACTCTAAAGGAGCCAAGAGTTATGGCCCTCCGAAGAATCGATATCCACAGGGTGCAACATCTACGGTGCAAGGTGCAACATCCGTCCAAAATGACGAAACAGTGCCGTACGACCTTTAGAAATGATTGCATGGATTTGAAACAATGCAGTCCCATGGTGCACCACTCTCCAGTGATGGTAAATCATAGACCAGCCACGGGGATCCTGTTTTACAGAAAAAATCCACGTGACGAAAAAACGAAGGGTAAAAAACTTCCATGACCCGATTGAGGTTCGGATAGGCTTTTTTGGGTATGAAAGTAACCAGTGACTGCTGAAAGCTGTCATAGCTGTAGAACTCTTAGATACCTTCGTTTTGACTAGTTATTGCTCCCGTAACTCTAAAAGAGCCAAGAGTTATGGCTCTCCGAAGAATCGATATCCACAGGGTGCAACATCTACGGTGCAAGGTGCAACATCCGTCCAAAATGACGAAATTGTGCCGTACGACCTTTAGAAATGAGTGCATGGATTTGAAACATTGCAGTCCCATGGTACACCACTCTCCAGCGATGGTAAATCATAGACCAGCCACGGGGATCCCGTTTTACAGAAAAAATCCACGTGACGAAAAAACGAAGGGTAAAAAACTACCATGACCCGATTGAGGTTCGGATACGCTTTTTTGGGTATGAAAGTAAACAGTGACTGCTGAAAGCTGTCATAGCTATAGAACTCACAGATAAATTTGTTTTGACTGGTTATGGCTCCCGTAACTCTAAAGGAGCCAAGAGTTATGGCCCTCCGAAGAATCGATATCCACAGGGTACAACATCTACGGTGCAAGGTGCAACATCCGTCCAAAATGACGAAACAGTGCCGTACGACCTTTAGAAATGAGTGCATGTATTTGAAACATTGCAGTGCCATGGTGCACCACTCTCCAGCGATGGTAAATCATAGACCAGCCACGGGGATCCCGTTTTACAGAAAAATCCACGTGACGAAAAAACGAAGGGTAAAAAACTTCCATGACCCGATTGAGGTTCGGATAGGCTTTTTTGGGTATGAAAGTAACCAGTGACTGCTGAAAGCTGTCATAGCTGTAGAACTCACAGATACCTTCGTTTTGACTGGTTATGGCTCCCGTAACTCTAAAGTAGCCAAGAGTTATGGCCCTCCGAAGAATCGATATCCACAGGGTGCAACATCTACGGTGCAAGGTGCAACATCCGTCCAAAATGACAAAACCGTGCCATACGACCTTTGGAAATGGATGCATGGATTTGAAACGGTGCAGTACCACGGTGCACCACTCTCCAGCGATGGTAAATCATTGACCAGCCACGGGGATCCCGTTTTACAGAAAAAATCCACATGACGAAAAAACGAAGGGTAAAAAACTTCCATGACCCGATTGAGGTTCGGATAGGCTTTTTTGGGTATGAAAGTAACCAGTGACTGCTGAAAGCTGTCATAGCTGTAGAACTCACAGATACCTTCGTTTTGACTGGTTACGGCTCCCGTAACTCTAAACGAGCCAAGAGTCATGGCCCTCCGAATAATCGATATCCATAGGGTGCAACATCTACGGTGCAAGGTGCAACATCCGTCCAAAACGACGAAACCGTGCCGTACGACCTTTAGAAATGGATGCATGGATTTGAAACGGTGCAGTACCATGGTGCACCACTCTCCAGCGATGGTAAATCATTGACCAGCCACAGGGATCTCGTTTTTACAGAAAAAATCCAAGTGACGAAAAAACGAAGGGTAAAAAACTTCCATGACCCGATTGAGGTTCGGATAGGCTTTTTTTGGGTATGAAAGTAACCAGTGACTGCTAAAAGCTGTCATAGCTGTAGAACTCACAGATACCTTCGTTTTGACTGGTTATAGCTCCAGTAACTATAAAGGAGCCAAGAGTAATGGCCCTCCGAAGAATCGATATCCACAGGGTGCAACATCTACGGTGCAAGGTGCAACATCCATCCAAAATGACGAAACAGTGCCGTACGACCTTTAGAAATGAGTGCATGGATTTGAAACATTGCAGTACCATGGTGCACCGCTCTCCAACGATGGTAAATCATAGACCAGCCACGGGGATCCCGTTTTACAGAAAAAATCCACGTGACGAAAAAACGATGGGTAAAAAACTTCCTTGACCCGATTGAGGTTCGGATAGGAATTTTTGGGTATGGAACTTACCAGTGACGGCTGAAAGTGGTCATGGCTGTAGAAATCACAGATACCTTCGTTTTGACTGGTTATGGCTCCCGTAACTCTAAACGAGCCAAGAGTTATGGCCCTCCGAATAATCGATATCCACAGGGTGCAACATCTACGGTGCAAGGTGCAACATCCGTCCAAAATGACGAAACCGTGTCGTATGACCTTTAGAAATGGATGCATGGATTTGAAACGGTGCAGTACCATGGTGCACCACTCTCCAGCGATGGTAAATCATTGACCAGCCACGGGGATCCCGTTTTACAGAAAAAATCCACGTGACGAAAAAACGAAGGGTAAAAAACTTCCATGACCCGATTGGGGTTCGGATAGGCTTTTTTGGGTATGAATGTAACCAGTGACTGCTGAAAGCTGTCATAGCTGTAGAACTCACAGATGCCTTCGTTTTGACTGGTTATGGCTCCCGTAACTCTAAAGGAGCCAAGAGTTATGGCCCTCCGAAGAATCGATATCCACAGGGTGCAACATCTACGGTGCAAGGTGCAACATCCGTCCAAAATAATGAAACAGTGACGTACGACCTTTAGAAATGAGTGCATGGATTTGAAACATTGCAGTCCCATAGTGCACCACTCTCCAGCGATGGTAAATCATAGACCAGCCACGGGGATCCCGTTTTACAGAAAAAATCCACGTGACGAAAAAAAGAAGGGTAAAAAACTTCCTCGACCCGATTGAGGTTCGGATAGGATTTTTTGGGTATGGAACTAACTAGTGACGACTGAAAGCGGTCATAGCTGTAGAACTCACATATACCTTCGTTTTGACTGGTTATGGCTCCCGTAACTCTAAACGAGCCAAGAGTCATGGCCCTCCGAATAATCGATATCCATAGGGTGCAGCATCAACGGTGCAAGGTGCAACATCCGTCCAAAACGACGAAACCGTGCCGTACGACCTTTAGAAATGGATGCATGGATTTGAAACGGTGCAGTACCATGGAGCACCACTCTGCAGCGATGGTAAATCATTGACCAGCCACAGTGATCTCGTTTTTACAGAAAAAATCCAAGTGACGAAAATACGAAGGGTAAAAAACTTCCATGACCCGATTGAGGTTCGGATAGGCTTTTTTGGGTATGAAATAACCAGTTTCTGCTGAAAGCTGTCATAGCTGTAGAACTCACAGATACCTTCTTTTTGACTGTTTATGGCTCCAGTAACTATAAAGGAGCCAAGAGTTATGGCCCTCCGAAGAATCGATATCCACAGGGTGCAACATCTACGGTGCAAGGTGCAACATCCGTCCAAAATGACGAAACAGTGCCGTACGACCTTTAGAAATGAGTGCATGGATTTGAAACATTGCAGTCCCATGGTGCACCACTCTCCAGCGATGGTAAATCATAGACCAGCCACGGGGATCCCGTTTTACTGAAAAAATCCACGTGACGAAAAAACGAAGGGTAAAAAACTTTCATGACCCGATTGAGGTTCGGATAGGATTTTTTGGGTATGAAAGTAACCAGTGACTGCTGAAAGCTGTCATAGCTATAGAACTCACAGATAAATTCGTTTTGACTGTTATGGCTCCCGTAACTCTAAAGGAGCCAAGAGTTATGGCCCTCCGAAGAATCGATATCCAAAGGGTGCAACATCTACGGTGCAAGGTGC
The DNA here is from genome assembly GCA_030765085.1 of Allium cepa. Classification (NCBI taxonomy): domain Eukaryota; kingdom Viridiplantae; phylum Streptophyta; class Magnoliopsida; order Asparagales; family Amaryllidaceae; genus Allium; species Allium cepa. The sequence goes on along the minus strand of CM060943.1, from coordinate 23,995,364 downwards.
AACAACCGTCCAAAATGACGAAACAGTGCCGTACGACCTTTAGAAATGAGTGCATGGATTTGAAACACTGCAGTCCCATGGTGCACCACTCTCCAGCGATGGTAAATCATAGACCAGCCACGGGGATCTCGTTTTACAGAAAAAATCCACGTGACGAAAAAACGAAGGGTAAAAAACTTCCATGACCCGATTGAGGTTCGGATAGGCTTTTTTGGGTATGAAAGTAACCAGTGACTGTTGAAAGCTGTCATAGCTGTAGAACTCACAGATACCTTCGTTTTGACTGGTTATGGCTCCCGTAACTCTAAAGGAACCAAGAGTTATGGCCCTCCGAAGAATCGATATCCACAGGGTGCAACATCTACGGTGCAAGGTGCAACATCCGTCCAAAATGACGAAACAGTGCCGTACGACCTTTAGAAATGAGTGCATGGATTTGAAACATTGCAGTCCCATGGTGCACCACTCTCCAGCGATGGTAAATCATAGACCAGCCCCGGGGATCCCGTTTTACAGAAAAAATCCACGTGACGAAAAAACGAAGGGTAAAAAACTTCCATGACCCGATTGGGGTTCGGATAGGCTTTTTTGGGTATGAAAGTAACCAGTGACTGCTGAAAGCTGTCATAGCTGTAGAACTCACAGATAAATTCGTTTTGACTGGTTATGGCTCCCGTAACTCTAAAGGATCCAAGAGTTATGGCCCTCCGAAGAATCGATATCCACAGGGTGCAACATCTACGGTGCAAGGTGCAACATCCGTCCAAAATGACGAAACAGTGCCGCACGACCTTTAGAAACGAGTGCATGGATTTGAAACATTGCAGTACCATGGTGCACCACTCTCCAGTGATGGTAAATCATAGACCAGCCACGGGGATCCCGTTTTACAGAAAAAATCAACGTGACGAAAAAACGAAGGGTAAAAAACTTCCTTGACCCGATTGAGGTTCGGATAGGATTTTTTGGGTATGAAACTAACCAGTGACGGCTAAAAGCTGTCATAGCTGTAGAACTCACAGATACCTGCGTTTTGAATGGTTATGGCTCCCGTAACTCTAAAGGAGCCAAGAGTTATGGCCCTCCGAAGAATCGATATCCACAGGGTGCAACATCTACGGCGCAAGGTGCAACATCCGTCCAAAATGACGAAACAGTGCCGTACGACCTTTAGAAATGAGTGCATGGATTTGAAACATTGCAGTCCCATGGTGCACCACTCTCCAGCGATGGTAATTCATAGACCTGCCACGGGGATCCCGTTTTGCAGAAAAAATCCACGTGACGAAAAAACGAAGGGTAAAAAACTTCCATGACCCGATTGAGGTTCGGATAGGCTTTTTTGGGTATGAAATTAACCAGTGACTGCTGAAAGCTGTCTTAGCTGTAGAACTCACAGATACCTTCGTTTTGACTGGTTATGGCTCCCGTAACTCTAAAGGAGCCAAGAGTTATGGCCCTCCGAAGAATCGATATCCACAGGGTGCAACATCTACGGTGCAAGGTGCAACATCCGTCCAAAATGACGAAATAGTGCCGTACGACCTTTAGAAATGAGTGCATGGATTTGAAACATTGCAGTCCCATGGTGCACCACTCTCCAGCGATGGTAAATCATAGACCAGCCACGGGGATCCCGTTTTACTGAAAAAATCCACGTGACGAAAAAACGAAGGGTAAAAAACTTCCATGACCCGATTGAGGTTCGGATAGGCTTTTTTGGGTATGAAAGTAACCAGTGACTGCTGAAAGCTGTCATAGTTGTAGAATTCACAGATACATTCGTTTTGACTGGTTATTGCTCCCGTAACTCTAAAGGAGCCAAGAGTTATGGCCCTCCGAAGAATCGATATCCACAGGGTGCAACATCTACGGTGCAAGGTGCAACATCCGTCCAAAATGACGAAACAGTGCCGTACGACCTTTAGAAATGAGTGCATGGATTTGAAACATTGTAGTCCCATGGTGCACCACTCTCCAGCGATGGTAAATCATAGAGCAGCCACGGGGATCCCGTTTTACAGAAAAAATCCACGTGACGAAAAAACAAAGGGTAAAAAACTTCCTTGACCCGATTGAGGTTAGGATAGGATTTTTTGGGTATGGAACTAACCAGTGACGGCTGAAAGCTGTCATGGCTGTAGAACTCACAGATACCTTCGTTTTGATTGGTTATGGCTCCCGTAATTCTAAACGAGCCAAGAGTTATGGCCCTCCGAATAATCGATATCCACAGGGTGCAACATCTACGGTGCAAGGTGCAACATCCGTCCAAAATGACGAAACCGTGCCATACGGCCTTTAGAAATGGATGCATGGATTTGAAACGGTGCTGTACCATGGTGCACCACTCTCCAGCGATGGTAAATCATTGACCAGCCACGAGGATTGTAACGACCCGTATTTTAGGTGTCGACTAATCGTAAAATAATGGTTGCTAGGTCGTTAGTGTTGATGAGTCATCCATAGCCTAAGTCGTATGGGGAATAGATCATGTGGAGACTAACTCGGGTAGGCAACCTAAGTTAAGTCGTAGATGACTTACGGGTTAGTGGGTAGCTTGGGTCGTAAGGGTGATAGGTCGGGTGTAGCGACTTAAGTGTGTTGGCCGAGTTATAGGAGTTAATAGGTTAAGGGTTTCCGAGTTAAGGTAGTTGGCGAGTTAAGAGAATGGGCTGACTTAAAATAGTTAAGCGACTTAGGGTGGTTGAACGGCTTATGGGTTAGTATGTTGGGTCGTTAACGAGTTAAGAGTTAGTGGAGTTAACGACCTAAGAGAGCCACGTGTTTGCGAGTTGGCTCATTAGCGAGTTAAGGGAAACAGTGACCTACGAGTTAGTGGGTTAGTGTAGCTTGGACGAGTCAACAGGATAACGAGTTAGGGGTTAGCGTTGTGTTTAGTTAGGTCGCGTGCGTTCTGAGTCGTTAGATCCAGGCTGCGTGTATGTGAACCGCTGATGTCGCTGAGTCGTTGAGCCGTATATCTGTTAGGTCGCGCGCTTGGATAGGTCGTAGGTTGGGTGGTTTTGCTAAGTCGCAAGCGACTTAGGGCTAAGTCGTTAAGTCGCGAATGACTCAAGGGGCGAACGGGTCAGTGATTTTCAGCCTATAAATAGAGGGCTTTGGCTCACTTTTTGGCACCGGATTTTGAAGTGACGAAGTGCTGCCATTTTGAGAGCTCCACTACAGCATTTCTTCATCTCCTTTTCTCCATTCCAATCTAGTTCTAACATCCATCCAAGATCGAAGATCCAAAAATTGAAGATCTTCATCCATTTGAGTGAGATTTCATCGATTGAAGCGAGATTTTTCCGGATCAAGCTTAGATCTTTGCTGTCCAGATCTGGAGTTGATTGTTATTGAGGTGTTTAGGTGATTTGGTGAGTAGTGGTTATCTCTCACACGGACCCAAAGGAGTATATTGGATCGGTGGTTTGTTTAAGTGTTAAAGATAGTGATTTCTTGCATTTTCCTAAAGTCTGCATGTAGATCTATCATCTATGAAGTTTTGACACCTATTTTGCTACATGATTACTTGTATAAGTTCATTCCTCAAGTTATAGAGACATTTGCCATTGATTCATGTATGTTAGATTGCATGTTAGATTTGGATCCTTTAATTACGAAATTGCCATTATTGTTGTAATTGCTTATTTAGATCTTGTTTGAATGATTGATTGCTTGGATTAATGTTGGATTTGATTGTTTAGTTGATTGATAACTTGATTGTTCAAGTTGGATGACGATGATTCAAAAGCTAACTGGAAAGGCTCTTGAATGGTGAAAGCTGCCTGTGGCATATGAAGCGGATGTGGAAGCTCATATGGATAGATTCGATGATGAAGGACTTTGCCATGATGCGACGAGGCAAAGCATGTTATTGAGATGGGACTTTGCTATGATGCGAGGAGGCAAAGCATGATATCGAGATGGGACTTTGCTATGATGAGGCAAAGTATGATGTTGTGATGGGACGGGTCATGATGACGTTCCAAGCACGGGTCACGACGATGTGCGAAGCTATGTTGATAACTCGGTGATGCGATCCGGGTTGGTGATAATGGTTAGCTTGAGAGGCGCTTGAGCTAGTATGGAAATAGTCGTCAAGGAGGATGACTAGGAGGCTGAGATCTCATCTTTGTTGAAGGTTCTAGCATACTCAGAGCAAGGGTACGTTGGGACGGGTCACGATGACGTTCCAGGCACGGGTCACGATGACGTGCTAGTACTCTGGGTAGTTGCGAAAATTCCTAGGCACGGGTCACGATGACGTGCGGAGTTATGTCTAGTACCGGGGTTACCATTAGCCCTTGACAGGTGGTCATTCAATTAACGGTGGAATCAAGGCAATGATAACAATGATAGACAGAGTCATGGATGTTTGGATGTTTGGTTGTATCATCATTCGGTCTCAAGAGCGGTGTTTTCTGGGTGCTTATCTGATCTTGGTTTAGGCCTTTGGGGTTTGTATTTGGAAAACATCGACCTTGACTCGAGTGATTATTGCTTTACTTTAATTCTCTGCTATGTTATGCTTGCTTCTCCTTAGTGTGTGTCTGGAGGCTATCACTGTAGAAAGAGGTGGAGTGGGATGGTTTGGTTCCTATTCCTTTTATCCCTTATGCTCTTTTGGTATGTTTGATAGTTGATTTACTGCTCACTAAGACTTTGTCTGACTCAAGGTTTTATGTCTCCTCTTATTACCTTGGGTTGTTCATCCATGTTGGGATGGGCAGACTAGGTAGCAGGTGGCAGGTGCTGTTCTTGGGGATCTACGCTGATGATGACGAAGACGAGCAGGAAGCTTTTGCATATTATTTCATATTATATGTACTGGGTGTTCCGCTGCTGTATTTGTTTGAGTGTTATGTAGTGAGGCTTTGATGTATGGATGATTCATATGTTTGTATAAAACTACTATGATGCTTATATGATGATGTTCTGTTCTATGAAGCTTCACTATATTTGTAATTCTCTATTGTATTTTATCCATGCGCTGTAAGTTGTACGGTAGAGTTTTGCTATTTTATTTTACCCTGACTATTGAAACGACCGCCCATGACTCCCGCACCGAAACAAGGGAAAAGTGCGCTGAAAGACGTGCCAGGTAGCCATGGACGATAGTCAGGGTAAAATAAAACAGCAAACTCTATCGTACAACTCACATCGCATGGATAAAGTACAATAGAGAAATATATAGTGAAGCTCCATAACAGAAAATCATCATATAAGCATCATAGTAGTTTTATACAAACATATGAATCATCTATACATCAAATCCTCACTACATAACACTCAATCAAATACAGCAGCGGATACCCATTACATATAGTAAGAAAACTAATATGCAAAGCCTCCTGCTCGTCTTCGTCATCGTCAGCGTAGATCTCCAAGAACAGCACCTGTCACCTGCTACCTAGTCTGCCCATCCCAACATGGATGAATAGACCAAGGTAATAAGAGGAGACATAAAACCTTGAGTCAGACAAAGTCTTAGTGAGCAGTGAATTAACTATCAAACATACCAAAAGAGCATAAGGGATAAAAGGAATAGAAACCAAACCATCCCACTCCACCTCTTTCTACAGTGATAGCCCCAGACACACACTAAGGAGAAGCAAGCATAACATAGCAGACAATTAAGGTAAAACAATAATCACTCGAGTCAAGGGCGATGTTTTCCAAATGCAAACCCCCAAGGCCTAAACCAAGATCAGATAAGCACCCAGAAAATACCGCTCTTGAGACCGAATGATGATACAACCAAACATCCATGACTCTGGCTATCACTGTTATCCATGCCTTGATTTCACCGTTAATTGAATGACCACCTGTCAAGGGCTAATGGTAAACCCCGGTTCTAGACATAACTTCGCACGTCGTCGCAGCCCGTGCCTAGGAATTTTCGCAACTACCCAGAGTACTAGCACATCGTCGCAGCCCGTGCCTGAAACGTCGTCGCAGCCCGTTCCAACGTACTCTTGCTTTGAGCATGCTAGAACCTTCAACAACGATAAGATCTCAGCCTCCTAGTCATCCTCCTCGACGACTATTTCCATACTAGCTCAAGCGCCTCTCAAGCTAACCATTATCACCAACCCGGATCGCATCACCGAGTTATCAACATAACTTTGCACGTTGTCGTAGCCCGTGCTTGGAACGTCATCATGACCCGTCCCATCTCAACATCATACTTTGCCTCATCGCATCATAGCAAAGTCCCATCTCGATCTCATGCTTTGCCTCCTCGCATCATGGCAAAGTCCTTCATCATCGAATCCATCCATATGAGCTTCCACGCCTGCTTCATATGCCACAGGCAGCTTTCGCCATTCAAGAGCCTTTCACATAGCTTTTGAATCATCTTCAACCATCTTGTTCCAAATCAACCACTAGCTAACTTGAAACAATCAAATCAATCACACATCCAAACATTCAAGCATTCAAACATGATCTAATAAGCAATATCAACTATAATGGCAATTTTGTAAATAAATGAGCATAAGTCTAACATGCATGAATCATAGGTTTTTAGCATAGATCTATAAAATATAAAACATGGGTTTTGTCTCTACAACTTGATACATGAACTTGCATAAGTAAACATCTTCACAAACAATGGATCTACATGCAAACTTAAGGAAAATGCAAGAAATCACTATCTTAAACACATAAACAAGCCACCGATCCAATATACTCCTTTGGGTCCACGTGAGAGATAACCACCACTCACCGAATCACCCAAACACTTCAAAAAACTAAACACTTCAGATCTGGACAGCGAAGAACCAGACTTGATCCGGCAAAATCTCGCTTCAATCGATGAGATCTCACTTGAACGGATGAAGATCTTCAACTTTGGCCCTTGAATCTTCGATCTCGATCTTCGATCTTGGATGGATGTTAGAACTAGATTGGAATGGAGAAAACGAGATGAAGAAATGTTGTAATCGAGTTCTCAAAATGGCAGCACTTCGTCGCTTCAAAATCCGGTGCCAAAAATTATGCTGAACCATGCATATTTATAGGCCCTAAGTCGCCCGCCCCTAAGTCGTTCGCGACCTAGCGACCTAGCCCTTAGGTCGTTCGCGACTTAGCGACTCAACTACCCTGACCTACGACCTAAAACACAAGCGCATCCCAGACCCAACGACACACGACTCATCACAACAGCGCGGCCTAACGACCTAACAATCTAACGACTTAAGCCCAAGGCCGACCTAACGACTTATAACATCAACGACCTACGACTCATCGAATGCCGCAACCTATCCAAACCCAGGTCACACGACTTAACTATGTGACGACCTAAAAACACAAACGACTCAAGCCTTAGATCGTACACGACCTAACTACAACACATGGTCACACGACCTAAAACACTACGACTTAACTACACTGCCACCCTAAGTCCTAAATCATATGACGACTTAACTAACATGCCGACCTAAAACACACAACGACCAATCTTAGGTCGGTCCACGACCTAACTGCTAAATCCCTTAGGTCGCTACAACTATTAGGTCGCTCACTCTCCTAAGCCGCTTACCCCTAGGTCGCTACCCCTCTTAGGTCGCTCTCCACTAGGTTGCTAGCTCCTATAAGTCGCTCATATCCTTAAGTCGGTAGCTACTAGGCCGTTAACTCGCTCAGCCGACCTAAGCCTTATCTCATAGGTCGTTACCCTCTTAACTCGGCAACCATCTAAACCGGCCACCCCTATGAGTCGGTCCAACCCACTAACTCGTTCCACCTTAAGTCGACAACTTTCTTAAGTCGTTCAAACGACTTAAGATCCTATTAACTCGAACACGACTCAACACTTAACATGTTAACTCGGCAACGTACTAACTCCAAGAAGCTCTTGAGTCGGTTCCCTATACGACTCAGGTTAGAGACAACATAAACAACACTAACGACCTGTAAATTCTACGATTAATCGACACATAAAATACGGGTCGTTACATTCTCTCCCTCTTAGGAATTTCGCCCCCGAAATTCCAAACAAACAAGAGCAATCAAAATTATTCTGCATGCCTACCATTCATAGCAATCATCAAACCATGCATCCAATTTCTAACCTGGCATGCAGAATTCTAAGATTAGAACAAGTTACAAATTCATGAGATGTCACGACACCTTAGGGCCATACCTCGAAGAGTCCGGGATGAGCTGCCTTCATCCTCTCTTCCTCCTCCCATGTACAGTCGTTAACATCATCACTCCATTGTACCTTGAGCAACGTAATCGTCTTCCTCCTAAGCTGTTTCGTGTCGGTCTCAACAACACGAAGCGGCTTACGAGGTCTTCTAACCACTGGATCAACCTCTAAATCTTCATAACTATCAGCAGAAACCACGGTACTTGGGTCTTGCACACACTTCCGTAGATACGATACGTGAAAAATATTGTGCACACCCGCCATCTTCTCCGGTAACTCCAATCTATACGCGAGCTTTCCAATTCGCTCGATAATCTGGAATGGTCCAACAAATCTTGGGGTCAACTTTCCTTTCTTCCCGAATCTAATAACATTCTTCAGTGGAAAAATCTTCACAAAAACCATATCACTTACGTCGAATTCCAAATCCTTTCGACGATTATCTGCATAACTTTTCTGAAGATCTTGGGCTGCTTTCATTCGTTGCCGAATGATCTCTATACAATCCGAAGTCTGTCGAATCATCTCTGGCCCAAGTATCAACTTTTCTCCAGTTTCCAACCAACATGTCGGAGAGTTATACGGTCTTCCATATAATGCCTCATACGGTGCCATACCAATACTTGACTGATAACTGTTATTATACGCAAATTCCACCAAATGAAGGTGATCTTCCCATGATCCTCCGAAATCCAAAACACATGCTCTAAGAAGATCTTCCAAAACTCGATTGACTCTCTCAGTCTGACCATCGGTTTGGGGGTGATAAGCTGTACTCAAACACAACTCAGTTCCCAAAACTTCCTGGAAACTCTTCCAAAATCCACTAGTGAACAATGGGTCTCGATCGCTCACTATACTCTTCGGAATACCAGGGAATCGAACAATCCACTTCACATACAACTCAGCCAACTTCGATGCAGTCCTTGTCGATCGAACATGAATGAATCTTGCACTCTTGGTTAAACGATCTACGATGACCCAAATCCCTTCATTTCCCGCTCTTGTCCTGGGTATACCATCGATAAAATCCATCGACACTTGCTCCCACTTCCATGTAGGAACCTCTAATGGCTGAAGTAACCCACTGGGCTTCTTCTGCTCAGCTTTCACCAACTGGCAGTTCATACACTGGGAAATAAAACTTCCAACATCTTTCTTCATACCTTCCCAGTAATAAGTTCTCTTCATATCCCGATACATCTTATTTCCACCTGGATGAATCATCAACTTCGAGTGATGACTTTCCCTCAGAACTTCATCTCTCAACCCATCAATACCGGGAACAACCAATCGTCCTTGCTTTCGAAGCCAACCCTCTCGATCGACCTCGAATCCCTTATCCTTCTCCGGGTCCAATCCGGATTCCAAATCACAGATAATCTTGACAAGCTTATCATCTCTCTTTTGGCTCTCGCCAATCCTTTCCACAAGAGTAGGTCTTATTGATAAGTTTGCCAACATCTCAGATTCCAATTCACATCTGGGCCTAAAGTCAAATCTAGCCAAATACTCGAGACTCTTCCATTCCGAAAACATGGCTCCCAATCCTGCATGTCTTCGACTTAACGCATCTACCACTGCGTTTCCTTTTCCTGGAGTATAGGCTATACCAAAATCATACGATGCTAAGAACTCTAGCCACCGTTGCTGTCGAAGATTCAAATCCTTTTGGGAGAACAGATACTTTAACGACTTATGATCTGTAAACAACTCGAATCTAACTCCCAATAGATAATGTCTCCACATCTTCAAAGCAAACACAATCGCCGCTAACTCCAAATCACGAGTCGGATAATTCCTTTCATGCGGCTTCAGTTGTCGACTTGCATACGCAACAACTTTATCCTTCTGCATTAGCACTGCTCCAAGTCCAGTGCCACATGCATCAGTGTAAACCACCATCTCATCATTCCCACTTGGAATAGCCAAAACAGGAGCACTTGTTAGTCGCTCTTTCAGGATTACGAAAGCTTGCTCACACTTGTCATCCCATCTGAACACTTGGTTCTTCTTCGTCAATCCTGTCAACGGTGCAGCTATCTTGGAAAAGTCTTTGATAAACCGACGATAATATCCTGCTAATCCAAGAAAACTTCTCACATCAGATGCATTCTTAGGTCTAACCCAATCCTGGATTGCTGCCACCTTAGCGGGATCAACCGCTATTCCATTTCTAGAGATAACATGGCCTAAGAACCTCACTTCACTCTTCCAGAAGTGACACTTCGAAAACTTAGCCTTCAGCTGATGTTTCCGCAAGATTTCCAAAACAATCCTCAAGTGCGTTTTGTGCTCTTCTGCAGTTCTGGAGTAAACCAAAATATCATCCATGAACACAAGTACAAACTTGTTCAACTGATCTCTGAACACTCTATTCATAAGATCCACAAAATAGGCTGGTGCGTTAGTCAATCCAAACGGTATTACCAGCCACTCATAAAAACCGGATGGTGTCCTAAAAGCAGTCTTCGACACACTATCCTTAGCAACTCTCAACTGGTGAAATCCCGTTGCCAAATCCATCTGAGAAAACACCTTAGCCTCGTGAAGCTGATCAAACAAGTCATCTATTCTCGGCAATGGATACTTGTTCTTCTTAGTCACCTTATTCAGCTCACGATAATCAACACACAACCTCAACGATCCATCCGCTTTGGTTGCGAACACAACTGGTGCACCCCATTCGGACACACTACGCCGAATAAATCCTTTCGGCAAAAGGTCATCAACCTGCACCTTCAGCTCTAACTGCTCCCTAGGTGCCATCCGCCTAAGAGGCATCACAACAGGTCTGGCTCCCTCAACTAGATCGATACGAAACTCGATCTCCCTATGCGGCAGCAACCCTTTGACTTCGTCAAAGACATCCTCAAATCCATTCACAATAGGCACCGATGACAGTCCATCCCGTGGAACAACCAGCGAATACATGAAGCTCATGAAGACGCCTTCTTCATGCTTACATCGTATCACAACCTTTCGCCCTTCCACATTCCCGACTGTCACCTCCAGCCTCTCACAATCAATCCTTGCCGCATACTTCCTAAGCCAGTCCATACCCAAAATAATTTCGAACCCCGCAAAGTTCAGAACAAAGCAACCACAAACAAACGAGTAATCATGACTCGACACAACTAGACCTCGGCATATCATACATAAACATGACGAACCCCCAACTGGATTAGTCACAACCAATGGCCTATCAACAATATCCGGTTCCAAACCTAACCGGCCTACTAAATCATCACAAACAAAAGAATGCGACGCTCCAGTATCAAACAACACTCTAACTGGAACACCACAAATGGAAAGAGTACCTTGAACCACCACACTCTTCCCCTTCTCTTCAGCAGTAGGAGCTTTTGAAGACGACGACACAGCTCCCAAAGCATAAGCTTGCACAAATTGCCTATCCCTCCTTGGTTCCGGACAATCCCTCATGAAATGCCCTGGCTTGTCACAGTTGTGGCACTTCGCCGGTGCCCTTGGATTCTTACAATTCTTGGAAAGATGGCCCTTCTGCTGGCAATTGTAGCAAGTTACCTCTCCTTTCGGTTTCTTCTGGCCATCCCTACTCTTCTGCTGCTGCTGCTTCCTCTTCCTATTGCCACTCTGCTGTGGTTTAGATCCTTCCCTGGTTACAGCAACAACAGAACCTTCCCTAGGAAACAAACTCTCATGCCTAAGAGCTTTCTCCACAAGCTTCTCAAACGGATCATCCAAATGATCCACCAACTGCCTTCCAAGATAAGCATCCAAACCGATCACAAACTTTTCGTTCTTCTGGTAGGGAGAATCAATATATGATCTGGCATACTTAGACAAAGCTTCAAACTCAGAAATATACTCAAGAACAGGCCTCCCACCCTGCTTGAGCTCTACAAACCTCTTGAACAAAACAGACTTCTGAGCGGTAGAGATGAACTTGGCTTCAAATCTAACTTGGAATTGCTCCCAAGTAATCTCTTCTTCAGGTGTATCTATGGTGATAGAATTCCACCAATCAGCAGCTCTTCCCTGAAGCTGTCTCGATGCAAGCTTCCTCTTAGTTGCATCCTCAATCCCTAAGTCACCAAAGATCCTTCGACATGCATCAATCCATCTTTGCACTTCAATAGTCAATTCCGTCCCCAAGAAAGCTTTTCCTCCGAGAGAAGTATAATCCTTGCAAAGCTTGGCAAAATCCACCGGTCTTGGAGCTTGGACTTGAATTCCCACATCCACAGATGATCCTGAAGCTGGTATCCTCCTCATGATTGAAGTCATCATGGCCTCAAACATAGGAGCATAATCAACTGCTTCCCTAGCAGCACGGCTATCCCTCGCAGCTTGTCTCTCACTTCGGCTCATCCTTAATATCTGTAAAAAGGAATGATTAGAATACCTTAAGAAACAACTGCATAAGGAGTTCAAATCCTTCTAAACTACTATATTATATATAGTAATCATCCATCAAAATACAATTACGTCTCTCTTATGTAGTTACGTCAGCGAACGTTGGCTAAAATCGATTAACCAAAGCTTTGATACCAAATGAAACGACCGCCCATGACTCCCGCACCAAAACAAGGGAAAAGTGCGCTGAAAGACGTGCCAGGTAGCCATGGACGATAGTCAGGGTAAAATAAAACAGCAAACTCTATCGTACAACTCACAGCGCATGGATAAAATACAATAGAGAAATATATAGTGAAGCTCCATAACAGAAAATCATCATATAAGCATCATAGTAGTTTTATACAAATATATTAATCATCTATACATCAAATCGTCACTACATAACACTCAATCAAATACAGCAGCGGATACCCAGTACATATAGTAAGAAAACTAATATGCAAAGCCTCCTGCTCGTCTTCGTCATCGTCAGCGTAGATCTCCAAGAACAGCACCTGTCACCTGCTACCTAGTCTGCCCATCCCAACATGGATGAACAGCCCAAGGTAATAAGAGGAGACATAAAACCTTGAGTCAGACAAAGTCTTAGTGAGCAGTGAATTAACTATCAAACATACCAAAAGAGCATAAGGGATAAAAGGAATAGGAACCAAACCATCCCACTCCACCTCTATCTACAGTGATAGCCCCCAGACACACACTAAGGAGAAGCAAGCATAACATAGAAGACAATTAAGGTAAAGCAATAATCACTCGAGTCAAGGGCGATGTTTTCCAAATGCAAACCCCCAAGGCCTAAACCAAGATCAGATAAGCACCCAGAAAATACCGTTCTTGAGACCGAATGATGATACAACCAAACATCCATGACTCTGGCTATCACTGTTATCCATGCCTTGATTTCACCGTTAATTGAATGACCACCTGTCAAGGGCTAATGGTAAACCCCGGTTCTAGACATAACTCCGCGCGTCGTCGCAGCCCGTGCCTAGGAATTTTCGCAACTACCCAGAGTACTAGCACATCGTCGCAGCCCGTGCCTGAAACGTCGTCGCAGCCCGTTCCAACGTACTTTTGCTTTGAGCATGCTAGAACCTTCAACAACGATAAGATCTCGGCCTCCTAGTCATCCTCCTCGACGACTATTTCCATACTAGCTCAAGCGCCTCTCAAGCTAACCATTATCACCAACCCGGATCGCATCACCGAGTTATCAACATAACTTTGCACGTTGTCGTAGCCCGTGCTTGGAACGTCATCATGACCCGTCCCATCTCAACATCATACTTTGCCTCATCGCATCATAGCAAAGTCCCATCTCGATCTCTTGCTTTGCCTCCTCGCATCATGGCAAAGTCCATCATCATCGAATCCATCCATATGAGCTTCCACACCTTACTTCATATGCCACAGGCAGCTTTCGCCATTCAAGAGCCTTTCACATAGCTTTTGAATCATCTTCAACCATCTTGTTCCAAATCAACCACTAGCTAACTTGAAACAATCAAATCAATCACACATCCAAACATTCAAGCATTCAAACAAGATCTAATAAGCAATATCAACTATAATGGCAATTTCGTAAATAAATGAGCATAAGTCTAACATGCATGAATCATAGGTTTTTAGCATAGATCTATAAAATATAAAACATGGGTTTTGACTCTACAACTTGATACATGAACTTGCATAAGTAAACATCTTCACAAACAATGGATCTACATGCAGACTTAAGGAAAATGCGAGAAATCACTATCTTAAACACATAAACAAGCCACCGATCCAATATACTCCTTTGGATCCACGTGAGAGATAACCACCACTCACCGAATCACCCAAACACTTCAAAAAACTAAACATTTCAGATCTGGACAACGAAGGACAAGACTTGATCCGGCAAAATCTCGCTTCAATCGATGAGATCTCACTTGAACGGATGAAGATCTTCAACTTTGGCCCTTGAATCTTCGATCTCGATCTTCGATCTTGGATGGATGTTAGAACTAGATTGGAATGGAGAAAAGGAGATGAGGAAATGTTGTAGTCGAGTTCTCAAAATGGCAGCACTTCGTCGCTTCAAAATCCAGTGCCAAAAATTATGCTGAACCATGCATATTTATAGGCCCTAAGTCGCCCGCCCCTAAGTCGTTCGCGACCTAGCGACCTAGCCCTTAGGTCGTTCGCGACTTAGCGACTCAACTACCCCGACCTACGACCTAAAACACAAGCGCATCCAAGACCCAACGACACACGACTCATCACAACTGCGCGGCCTAACAACCTAACAATCTAACGACTTAAGCCCAAGGCCGACCTAACGACTTATAACATCAACGACCTACGACTCATCGAATGTCGCAACCTATCCAAACCTAGGTCACACGACTTAACTATGTGACGACCTAAAAACACAAATGACTCAAGCCTTAGATCGTACACGACCTAACTACAACACATGGTCACACGACCTAAAACACTATGACTTAACTACACTGCCACCCTAAGTCCTAAGTCGTATGACGACTTAACTAACATGCCGACCTAAAACACACAACGACCTATCTTAGGTCGGTCCACGACCTAACTGCTAAATCCCTTAGGTCGCTACAACTATTAGGTTGCTCACTCTCCTAAGCCGCTTACCCCTAGGTTGCTACCCCTCTTAGGTCGCTCTCCACTAGGTTGCTAGCTCCTATAGGTCGCTCATATCCTTAAGTCGGTAGCTACTAGTCCGTTAACTCGCTCAGCCGACCTAAGCCTTATCTCATAGGTCGTTACCCTCTTAACTCGGCAAACATCTAAACCGGCCACCCCTATGAGTCGGTCCAACCCACTAACTCGTTCCACCTTAAGTCGGCAACTTTCTTAAGTCATTCAAACGACTTAAGATCCTATTAACTCGAACACGACTCAACACTTAACATGTTATTTCGGCAACGTACTAACTCCAAGAAGCTCTTGAGTCGGTTCCCTATACGACTCAGGTTAGAGACAACATAAACAACACTAACGACCTGTAAATTCTACGATTAATCGACACGTAAAATACGGGTCGTTACAACTATCGTCCATGGCTGCCTGGCACGCCTTTCAGCGCATTATTTCCTTGTTGTAGTGCGGGAGTCATGGGCGGTCGTCACATTTGGTATCAGAGCTTTGGTTAATCAATTTTAGCCAACGCTCGCTGACGTAACTACGTAAGAGAGACGTAATTGTATTTTGATGGATGATTACTATATATAATATAGTAGTTTAGATGGATTTGAACTCCTTATGCAGTTGTTTCTCAAGGTGTTCTAAATCATTCTTTTTTGTAGATAATAAGGATGAGTCGAAGCGAGAGACATGCTGCGAGGGAAAGTCGTGCTGCTAGGGAAGCTGTTGATTATGCTCCTATGTTTGAGGCCATGATGACTTCGATCATGAGGAGGATACCAGCTTCAGGATCATCAGTGGATGTGGGAGTTCAAGTTCAAGCTCCAAGACCGGTGGATTTTGCTAAGCTTTGCAAGGACTATACTTCTCTTGGAGGAAAGGTTTTCTTGGGAACAGAATCGACCATTGAAGTGCAGAGGTGGATTGATGCTTGTAGGAGGATCTTTGGTGATCTAGGAATCGAGGATGCAACTAAGAGGAAGCTTGCATCTAGGCAACTTCAAGGGAGAGCTTCGGATTGGTGGAATTTTATCACCGTTAATACTCCGGAAGAAGAGATTACTTGGGAGCAATTCCAAGTTAGATTTGAAGCTAAGTTTATCTCTACGGCTCAGAAATCTGTTTTGTTCAAAAAGTTTGTAGAGCTCAAGCAAGGTGGGAGATCGGTTCTTGAGTATGTTTCTGAGTTTGAAGACTTGTCCAAGTATGCTCGATCGTATATCGATTCTCCCCATCAGAAGAATGAGAAGTTTGTGACGGGCTTGGACGCTTATCTTGGGAGGCAGTTGGTGGATCATTTGGACGATCCATTTGAGAAGCTTGTGGAGAAAGCTCTCAGGCATGAGAGTTTGTTTCCTAGGGAAAGTTCTGTTGTTGCTGTAACCAAGGAAGGATCTAAACCACAGCAGGGTGGAAATAAGAAGAGGAAGCAGCAGCAGAAGGGTAAGGATGGCCAGAAGAAGCCAAAGGGCGAAGTGACCTGCTACAATTGTCGGCAGAAGGGCCATTTCTCTAGGGATTGTAAGAATCCAAAGGTGCAGTTGAAGTGCCACAACTGTGATAAGCTGGGACATATCAAGAAGGATTGCCCAGAGCCGAAGAAAGATAAGCAGATTGTGCAAGCTTATGTTTTGGGAGCTATGCCGTCGTCTTCAAAAGCTCCTACTGCTGAAGAGAAGGGGGAGAGTGTGGTGGTTCAAGGTACTCTTTCTATTTGTGGTGTTCCAGTTAGAGTGTTGTTTGATACTGGAGCGTCGCATTCTTTTGTTTGTGATGATCTTGTGGGCCGATTAGGTTTGGAACCGAATATTGTTGATAGACCATTGGTTGTGACTAATCCAGTAGGGGGATCGTCATGTTTGTGTATGATATGCCGTGGTCTAGTTGTGTCGAGTCATGATTGCTCGTTTGTTTGTGATTGTTTTGTTCAGAACTTTGCGGGGTTTGGAATTATTTTGGGTATGGACTGGCTTAGGAAGTATGCGGCAACGATTGATAGTGAGAGGCTGGAGGTGACAGTCGGGAATGTGGAAGGGCGAAAGGATGTGATACGGTGTAAGCATGAAGAAGGCGTCTTCATGAGCTTCATGTATTCGCTGGTTGTTCCACGGGATGGACTGTCATCGGTGCCTATTGTGAGGAGATTTGAGGATGTCTTTGACGAAGTCAAAGGATTACCGCCGCATAGGGAGATCAAGTTTCGTATCGATCTAGTTGAGGGAGCCAGACCTGTTGTGATGCCTCTTAGGCGGATGGCGCCTAGGGAACAGCAAGAGCTGAAGGTGCAGGTTGATGACCTTTTACGGAAGGGATTCATTCGGCGTAGCGTGTCCGAATGGGGTGCACCAGTTGTGTTCGCAACCAAAGCGGATGGATCGTTGAGGTTGTGTGTGGATTATCGTGAGCTGAATAAGGTGACTAAGAAGAACAAGTATCCATTGCCGAGAATAGATGACTTGTTTGATCAGCTTCACGAGGCTAAGGTGTTTTCTCAGATGGATTTGGCAACGGGATTTCACCAGTTGAGAGTGGCTAAGTATAGTGTGCCGAAGACTGCTTTTAGGACATCATCCGGTTTTTTTGAGTGGCTGGTAATGCCATTTGGATTGACTAACGCACCAGCATATTTTGTGGATCTTATGAATAGAGTGTTCAGAGATCAGTTGAATAAGTTCGTGCTTGTGTTCGTGGATTATATTCTGATTTATTTCAGAACTGAGGAGGAACACAAGACACACTTGACTATTGTTTTGGAAATCTTGTGGAAACATCAGCTAAAGGCTAAGTTTTCGAAGTGTCACTTCTGGAAGAGTGAAGTGAGGTTCTTAGGCCATGTTATTTCTGGAAATGGAATAGCGGTTGATCCCGCTAAGGTAGCAGCGATCCAGGATTGGGTTAGACCTAAGAATGCATCTGATGTGAGATGTTTTCTTGGATTAGCAGGATATTATCGTCGGTTTATCAAAGACTTTTCCAAGATAGCGGCACCGTTAACAGGATTGACGAAAAAGAACCAAGTGTTCAGATGGGACGATAAGTGTGAGCAAGCTTTCGTAATCCTGAAAGAGCGACTAACAAGTGCTCCTGTTTTGACTATTCCAAGTGAGAATGATGAGATGGTGGTTTACACCGATGCATGTGGTACTGGACTTGGAGCAGTGCTAATGCAGAAAGATAAAGTTGTTGTGTATGCAAGTCGACAACTGAAGCCGCATGAAAGGAATTATCCGACTCATGATTTGGAGTTAGCGGCGATTGTGTTTGCTTTGAAGATGTGGAGACATTACCTATTGGGAGTTCGATTCGAGTTGTTTACGGATCATAAGTCGTTGAAGTATCTGTTCTCCCAAAAGGATTTGAATCTTCGACAGCAACGGTGGCTAGAGTTTTTAGCATCATATGATTTTGGTATAGCCTATACTCCGGGAAAAGGTAACGCAGTAGCAGATGCGTTAAGTCGAAGACATGCAGGTTTGGGAGCCATGTTTTCGGAATGGAAGAGTCTCGAGTATTTGGCTGGATTTGATTTCAGGCCTAGATGTGAATTGGAACCTGGGATGTTGGCGAACTTATCAATAAGACCTACTCTAGTGGAAAGAATTGGCGAGAGCCAAAAGCGAGAAGATAAGCTTGTCAAGATTATCCGAGATTTGGAATCTGGATTGAATCCAGAAAAGGGTAAAGGATATGAGGTCGATCAAGAGGGTTGGCTTCGGAAGCAAGGACGATTAGTTGTTCCTGATATAGATGGATTGAGAGATGAAGTTCTTAGGAAAAGTCATCACTCGAGGTTGACAATTCATCCGGGAGGAAATAAGATGTATCGGGACATGAAGAGAACCTATTACTGGGAAGGTATGAAGAATGATGTTGGAAATTTTATTTCCAAGTGTATGAACTGCCAGTTGGTAAAAGCCGAGCAGAAGAAGCCCAGTGCATTGCTTCAGCCATTAGAGGTTCCTACATGGAAGTGGGAGCAGATATCGATGGATTTTATCAATGGTCTACCTAGAACCAGGGCAGGAAATGAAGGGATTTGGGTCATCGTAGATCGTTTGACTAAGAGTGCAAGGTTTATTCCTGTTCGATCAACTAGGACTACAACGAAATTGGCTGAGTTGTATGTTAAGTGGATAGTTCGATACCATGGTGTTTCGAAGAGTATAGTGAGCGATCGAGACCCATTGTTCACTAGTGGATTTTGGAAGAGCTTCCAGGAGGTTTTGGGAACTGAGTTGTGTTTGAGTACAGCTTATCACCCTCAAACAGATGGTCAGACTGAGAGAGTCAACCGAATTTTGGAAGATCTCCTCAGAGCTTGTGTTTTGGACTTCGGAGGATCATGGGAAGATCACCTTCATTTGGTGGAATTTGCTTATAATAATAGTTATCAGTCGAGTATTGGTATGGCACCATATGAGGCATTATATGGAAGACCGTGTAACTCTCCGACATGTTGGTTGGAAACTGGAGAAAAGCTGATACTTGGGCCAGAAATGATTCGTCAGACTTCGGGTTGTATAGAGTTCATTCGGCAACGAATGAAGGCAGCCCAAGATCGTCAGAAAAGTTATGCCGATAATCGTCGTAAGGATTTGGAATTCAACGTAGGCAATATGGTCTTTGTGAAGATTTCTCCACTAAAGAATGTTATTCGATTCGGGAAGAAAGGAAAGTTAGCTCCGAGATTTGTTGGACCATTCCCGATTATCGAGCGAATTGGAAAGCTCGCGTATAGATTGGAGTTACCGGAAAAAATGGCGGGTGTGCACAATGTTTTTCATGTATCTTATCTACGGAAGTATATGCACGACCCAACTACGGTAGTTTCTGCTGATAGCTGTGAAGATTTAGAGGTCGATCCAGTTGTTTCGAGACCTCGTAAGCCGCTTCGTGTTGTTGAAACCGACACGAAACAGCTTAGGAGGAAGACGATTACGTTGCTCAAGGTACAATGGAGTGATGATGTTAACGACTGTACGTGGGAGGAGGAAGAGAGGATGAAGGCAGCTCATCCTGGACTCTTCGAGGTATGGCCCTAAGGTGTCGTGACATCTCATGAATTTGTAACTTGTTCTAATCTTAGTATTCTGCATGCTAGGATAGTAATCGGATGCATGGTTTGTTGATTGCTATGGATGGTAGGCATGCGGAATAATTTTGATTGCTCTTGTTTGCTTGGAATTTCGGGGGCGAAATTCCTAAGGGGGAGAGAATGTAACGACCCGTATTTTACGTGTCGACTAATCGTAAAATAATGGTTGCTAGGTCGTTAGTGTTGATGAGTCATCCATAGCCTAAGTCGTATGGGGAATAGGTCGTGTGGAGACTAACTCGGGTAGGCAACCTAAGTTAAGTCGTAGATGACTTACGGGTTAGTGGGTAGCTTGGGTCGTAAGGGTGATAGGTCGGGTGTAGCGACTTAAGTGTGTTGGCCGAGTTATAGGAGTTAACAGGTTAAGGGTTGCCGAGTTAAGGTAGTTGGCGAGTTAAGAGAATGGGCAGACTTAAGATAGTTAAGCGACTAAGGGTGGTTGAACGGCTTAAGGGTTAGTATGTTGGGTCGTTAACGAGTTAAGAGTTAGTGGAGTTAACGACCTAAGAGACCCACGTGTTTGCGAGTTAGCTCGTTAGCGAGTTAAGGGAAACAGTGACCTACGAGTTAGTGGGTTAGTGTAGCTTGGATGAGTCAACAGGATAACGAGTTAGGGGTTAGCGTTGTGTTTAGTTATGTCGCGTGCGTTTTGAGTCGTTAGATCCAGGCTGCGTGTATGTGAACCGCTGATGTCGCTGAGTCGTTGAGCCATATATCTGTTAGGTCGCGCGCTTGGATAGGTCGTAGGTTGGGTGGTTTTGCTAAGTCGCAAGCGACTTAGGGCTAAGTCGTTAAGTCACGAACGACTCAAGGGGCGAACTGGTCAGTGATTTTCAGCCTATAAATAGAGGGCTTTGGCTCACTTTTTGGCACCGGATTTTGAAGCGACGAAGTGATGCCATTTTGAGAGCTCGACTACAACATTTCTTCATCTCCTTTTCTCCATTCCAATCTAGTTCTAACATCCATCCAAGATCGAAGATCCAAGAGCCAAAAATTGAAGATCTTCGTCCATTTGAGTGAGATTTCATCGATTGAAGCGAGATTTTTCCGGATCAAGCTTAGATCTTTGCTGTCCAGATCTGGAGTTGATTGTTATTGTGATGTTTAGGTGATTTGGTGAGTGGTGGTTATCTCTCACACGGACCCAAAGGAGTATATTGGATCGGTGGTTTGTTTAAGTGTTAAAGATAGTGATTTCTTGCATTTTCCTAAAGTCTGCATGTAGATCTATCATCTATGAAGTTTTGACACCTATTTTGCTACATGATTACTTGTATAAGTTCATTCCTTAAGTTATAGAGACATTTGCCTTTGATTCATGTATGTTAGATTGCATGTTAGATTTGGATCCTTTAATTACGAAATTGCCATTATTGTTGTAATTGCTTATTTAGATCTTGTTTGAATGATTGATTGCTTGGATTAATGTTGGATTTGATTGTTTAGTTGATTGATTACTTGATTGGTCAAGTTGGATGATGATGATTCAAAAGCTAAGTGGAAAGGCTCTTGAATGGTGAAAGCTGCCTGTGGCATATGAAGCGGATGTGGAAGCTCATATGGATAGATTCGATGATGAAGGACTTTGCCATGAAGCGACGAGGCAAAGCATGTTATTGAGATGGGACTTTGCTATGATGCGAGGAGGCAAGGTGCAACATCCGTCCAAAATGACGAAACAGTGTCGTACGACATTTAGAAATGGGTGCATGGATTTGAAACAGTGCAGTACCTTGGTGCACCACTCTCCAGCGATGGTAAATCATAGACCAGCCGCGGGAATTCCCTTTTACAGAAAAAATCCACGTGACGAAAAAACGAAGGGTAAAAAACTTCCATGACCCGATTGAGGTTCAGATAGGATTTTTTAGTTATGAAACTAACCAGTGATGGCTGAAAGCTGTCACAGATGTAGAACTCACAGATACCTTCGTTTTGACTGGTTGTGGCTCCCGTAACTCTAAACGAGCCAAGAGTTATGGCCCTACGAAGAATCGATATCCATAGGGTGCAACATCTACGCTGCAAGGTGCAACATCCGTCCAAAATGACGAAACAGTGCCGTACGACCTTTAGAAATGGGTGCATGGATTGGAAACGGTGCAGTACCATGGTGCATCACCCTCCAGCGATGGTAAATCATAGACCTGCCACGGGAATTCCCTTTTACAGAAAAATCCACGTGACGAAAAAACGAAGGGTAAAAAACTTCCATGACCCGATTGAGGTTCGGATAGGATTTTTTGGGTATGAAACTAACCAGTGATGGCTAAAAGCCGTCACAGCTCTAGAACTCACAGATACCTTCGTTATGACAGGTTATGGCTCCCGTAACTCTAAACGAGCCAAGAGTTATGGCCCTCCGAAGAATCGATATCCACAGGGTGCAACATCTACGGTGCAAGGTGCAACATCCGTCCAAAATGACGAAACAGTGCCGTACGACCTTTAGAATTGGGTGCATGGATTGGAAACGGTGCAGTACCATGGTGCACCACTCTCCAGCGTTGGTAAATCATAGACCAGCCACGGGGATCCCGTTTTACAGAAAAATCCACGTGACGAAAAAACGAAGGGTAAAAAACTTCCATGACCCGATTGAGGTTCGGATAGGATTTTTTCGGTATGAAACTAACCAGTGATGGCTGAAAGCGGTCACAGCTGTAGAACTCACAGATACCTTCGTTTTGACTGGTTGTGGCTCCCGTAACTCTAAACGAGCCAAGAGTTACGGCCCTCCGAAGAATCGATATCCACAGGGTGCAACATCTACAGTGCAAGGTGCAACATCCGTCCAAAATGAAGAAACAGTGCCGTACGACCTTTAGGAATGAGTGCATGAATTGGAAACGGTGCAGTACCATGGTGCACCACTCTCCAGCGTTGGTAAATCATAGACCAGCCATGGGAATTCCATTTTACAGAAAAAATCCACGTGACGAAAAAACGAAGGGTAAAAAACTTCCATGACCCGATTGAGGTTCGGATAGGATTTTTTAGGTATGAAACTAACCAGTGACGGCTGAAAGCTGTCACAGATGTAGAACTCACAGATGCCTTCGTTTTGACTGGTTGTGGCTCCCGTAACTCTAAACGAGCCAAGAGTTATGGCCCTCCGAAGAATCGATATCCATAGGGTGCAACATCCACGGTGCAAGGTGCAACATCCGTCCAAAATGACGAAACAGTGCCGTACGACCTTTAGAAATGGGTGCACGGATTGGAAACGGTGCAGTACCATGGTGCATCACTCTCCAGCGATGGTAAATCATAGACCAGCCATGGGAATTCCCTTTTACAGAAAAATCCACGTGACGAAAAAACGAAGGGTAAAAAACTTCCATGACCCGATTGAGGTTCGGATAGGATTTTTTGGGTATGAAACTAACCAGTGATGGCTAAAAGCCGTCACAGCTCTAGAACTCACAGATACCTTCGTTTTGACAGGTTATGGCTCCCGTAACTCTAAACGAGCCAAGAGTTATGGCCCTCCGAAGAATCGATATCCACAGGGTGCAACATCTACGGTGCAAGGTGCAACATCCGTCCAAAATGACGAAACAGTGCCGTACGACCTTTAGAAATGGGTGCATGGATTGGAAACGGTGCAGTACCATTGTGCACCACTCTCCATCGTTGGTAAATCATAGACCAGCCACGGGGATCCCGTTTTACAGAAAAATCCACGTGACGAAAAAACGAAGGGTAAAAAACTTCCATGACCTGATTGAGGTTCGGATAGGATTTTTTCGGCATGAAACTAACCAGTGACGGCTGAAAGCGGTCACAGCTGTATAACTCACAGATACCTTCGTTTTGACTGGTTGTGGCTCTCGTAACTCTAAACGAGCCGAGAGTTATGGCCCTCCGAAGAATCGATATCCACAGGGTGCAACATCTACGGTGCAAGGTGCAACATCCGTCCAAAATGACGAAACAGTGTCGTACGACCTTTAGAAATGAGTGCATGAATTGGAAACGGTGCAGTACCATGGTGCACCACTCTCCAGCGTTGGTAAATCATAGACCAGCCATGGAGATCCCGTTTTATAGAAAAAATCCACGTGATGAAAAAACGAAGGGTAAAAAACTTCCATGACCCGATTGAGGTTCGGATAGGATTTTTTGGGTATGAAACTATCCAGTGACGGCTGAAAGCTATCAAAGCTGTAGTACTCACAGATACCTTCGTTTTGACAGGTTGTGGCTCCCGTAACTCTAAACGAGCCAAGAGTTATGGCCGTCCGAAGAATCGATATCCATAGGGTGCAACATCTACGGTGCAAGGTGCAACATCCGTCCAAAATGACGAAACAGTGCCGTACGACCTTTAGAAATGGGTGCATGGATTGGAAACGGTGCAGTACCATGGTGCATCACTCTCCAGCGATGGTAAATCATAGACCAGCCATGGGAATTCCCTTTTACAGAAAAATCCACGTGACGAAAAAACGAAGGGTAAAAAACTTCCATGACCCGATTGAGGTTCGGACAGGATTTTTTTGGTATGAAACTAACCAGTGATGGCTAAAAGCCATCACAGCTCTAGAACTCACAGATACCTTCGTTTTGACAGGTTATGGCTCCCGTAACTCTAAACGAGCCAAGAGTTATGGCCCTCCGAAGAATCGATATCCACAGGGTGCAACATCTACGGTGCAAGGTGCAACATCCGTCCAAAATGACGAAACAGTGCCGTACGACCTTTAGAAATGGGTGCATGGATTGGAAACGGTGCAGTACCATGGTGCACCACTCTCCAGCGTTGGTAAATCATAGACCAGCCACGGGGATCCCGTTTTACAGAAAAATCCACGTGACGAAAAAACGAAGGGTAAAAAACTTCCATGACCCGATTGAGGTTCGGTTAGGATTTTTTCGGTATGAAACTAACCAGTGACGGCTGAAAGCAGTCACAGCTGTAGAACTCACAGATACCTTCGTTTTGACTGGTTTTGGCTCGCGTAACTCTAAACGAGCCAAGAGTTATGGTCCTCCGAAGAATCGATATCCACAGGGTGCAACATCTACGGTGCAAGGTGCAACATTCGTCCAAAATGACGAAACAGTGTCGTACGACCTTTAGAAATGAGTGCATGGATTTGAAACATTGCAGTACCATGGTGTACCACCCTCCAGCGATGGTAAATCATAGACCAGCCACGTGGATCCCGTTTTACAGAAAAAATCCACATGACGAAAAAACGAAGGGTAAAAAACATCCTTGACCCGATTGAGGTTCGGATAGGATTTTTTGGGTATGAAACTAACCAGTGACGGCTGAAAGCCGTCATAGCTGTAGAACTCACAGATACCTTCGTTTTGACTGGTTATGGCTCCCGTAACTCTAAACTTGCCAAGAGTTATGGCCCTCCGAAGAATCGATATCCACAGGGTGCAACATCTACGGTGCAAGGTGCAACATCCGTCCAAAATGACGAAACAGTGTCGTACGACATTTAGAAATGGGTGCATGGATTTGAAACAGTGCAGTACCTGGTGCACCACTCTCCAGCGATGGTAAATCATAGACCAGCCGTGGGAATTCCCTTTTACAGAAAAAATCCACGTGACGAAAAAACAAAGGGTAAAAAACTTCCATGACCCGATTGAGGTTCGGATATGATTTTTTAGGCATGAAACTAACCAGTGACGGCTGAAAGCTGTCACAGATGTAGAACTCACAAATACCTTCGTTTTGACTGGTTGTGGCTCCCGTAACTCTAAACGAGCCAAGAGTTATGGCCCTCCGAAGAATCGATATCCATAGGGTGCAACATCTACGGTGCAAGGTGCAACATACGTCCAAAATGACGAAACAGTGCCGTACGACCTTTAGAAATGGATGCATGGATTGGAAACGGTGCAGTACCATGGTGCATCACTCTCCAGCGATGGTAAATCATAGACCGGCCACGGGAATTCCCTTTTACAGAAAAATCCACGTGACGAAAAAACGAAGGGTAAAAAACTTCCGTGACCCGATTGAGGTTCGGATATGATTTTTTGGGTATGAAACTAACCAGTGACGGCTGAAAGCTCTCACAGATGTAGAACTCACAGATACCTTCATTTTGACTGGTTGTGGCTCCCGTAATTCTAAACGAGCCAAGAGTTATGGCCCTCCGAAGAATCGATATCCATAGGGTGCAACATCTACGGTGCAAGGTGCAACATCCTTCCAAAATGACGAAACAGTGCGTACGACCATTAGAAACGGGTGCATGGATTGAAAACGGTGCAGTACCATGGTGCACCACTCTCCAGCATTGGTAAATCATAGACCAGCCACGGGGGTCCCGTTTTACAGAAAAAATCCACGTGACGAAAAAACGAAGGATAAAACACTTCCATGACCCGATTGAGGTTAGGATTTTTTGGGTATGAAACTAATCAGTGACGGTTGAAAGCTTTCACAGCTGTAGAACTCACGAATACCTTCGTTTTGACTGGTTTTGGCTCCCGTAACTCTAAACGAGCCAAGAGTTATGGCCCTCCGAAGAATTGATATCCATAGGGTGCAACATCTACGGTGCTAGGTGCAACATCCGTCCAAAATGAAGAAACAGTGCCGTACGACCTTTAGAAATGGGTGCATGGAGTGGAAACGGTGCAGTACCATGGTGCACCACTCTCCAGCGATGGTAAATCATAGACCAGCCACGGGAATTCCCTTTTACAGAAAAATCCACGTGACGAAAAAACGAAGGGTAAAAAACTTCCGTGACCCGATTGAGGTTCGGATAGGATTTTTTGGGTATGAAACTAACCAGCGATGGCTGAAAGCCGCCATAGCTATAGAACTCACAAATACCTTCGTTTTGACAGGTTATGGCTCCTGTAACTCTAAACGAGCCAAGAGTTATGGCCCTCCGAAGAATCGATATCCACAGGGTGCAACATTTACGGTGCAAGGTGCAACATCCGTCCGAAATGACGAAACAGTGCCGTACGACCTTTAGAAACGGGTGCATGGATTGGAAACGGTGCAGTACCATGGTGCACCACTCTCCAGCGTTGGTAAATCATAGACCAGCCGCGGAGATCTCGTTTTACAGAAAAAATCCACGTGACGAAAAAACGAAGGGTAAAAAACTTCCATGACCCGATTGAGGTTCGGATAGGATTGTTTGGGTATGAAACTAACCAATGACGGCTCAAAGCAGTAACAGATGTAGAACTCACAAATACCTTCGTCTTGACTGGTTGTGGCTCCCGTAACTCTAAACGAGCCAAGAGTTACGGCCCTTCGAAGAATCGATATCCATAGGGTGCAACATCTACGGTGCAAGGTGCAACATCCGTTCAAAATGATGAAACAGTGCCGTACAAGCTTTAGAAATGGGTGCATGGATTGGAAACGGAGCAGTACCATGGTGCACCACTCTCCAGCGATGGTAAATCATAGACCAGCCATGGGAATTCCCTTTTACAGAAAAAATCCACGTGACGAAAAAACGAAGGGTAAAAAACTTCCATGACCCGATTGAGGTTCGGATAGGATTTTTTGGGTATGAAACTAACCAGTGACGGCTGAAAGCTATCATAGCTGTAGAACTAACGGATACCTTTGTTTTGACTGGTTATGGCTCCTGTAACTCTAGACGAGCCAAGAGTTACGGCCCTCCGAAGAATCGATATCCATAGGGTGCAACATCTACGGTGCAAGGTGCAACATCCGTCCAAAATGACGAAACAGTGCCGTACGACCTTTAGAAATGGGTGCATGGATTGGAAACGGTACAGTACCATGGTGCACCACTCTCCAGCGATGGTAAATCATAGACCAGCCATGGGAATTCCCTTATACAGAAAAAATCCACGTAACGAAAAAACGAAGGGTAAAAAACTTCCATGACCCGATTGAGGTTCGGATAGGATTTTTTGGGTATGAAACTAACCAGTGACGGCTGATAGCTGTCATAGCTGTAGAACTCATAGATACCTTCGTTTTGACTGGTTATGGCTCCCGTAACTCTAAACGAGCCCAGAGTTATGGCCCTCCGAAGAATCGATATCCATAGGGTGCAACATCTACGGTGCAACGTGCAACATCCGTCCAAAATGACGAAACAGTGCCGTACGACCTTTAGAAATGGGTGCATGGATTGCAAACGGTGCAGTACCATGGTGCACCACTCTCTAGCTGTGGTAAATCATAGACTAGCCATGGGAATTGCCTTTTACAGAAAAAATCCACGTGACGAAAAAACGAAGGGTAAAAAACTTCCATGACCCGATTGAGGTTCGGATAGGATTTTTTGGGTATGAAACTAACCAGTGACGGCTGAAAGCTGTCATAGCTGTAGAACTCACAAATACCTTCGTTTTGACTGGTTGTTGCTCCCGTAACTCTAAACGAGCCAAGAGTTATGGCCCTCCGAAGAATCGATATGCATAGGGTGAAACATCGACGGTGCAAGGTGCAACATCCGTCCAAAATGACGAAACAGTGCGTACGACCTTTAGAAAAGGGTGCATGGATTGAAAACGGTGCAGCACCATAGTGCACCACTCTCCAGCATTGGTAAATCATAGACCAGCCACGGGGATCCCGTTTTACAGAAAAAATCCACGTGACGAAAAAACGAAGGGTAAAAAACTTCCATGACCCGATTGAGGTTCGGATAGGATTTTTTGGGTATGAAACTAACCAGTGACAGCTGAAAGCCGTCACAGCTGTAGAACTCACAGATACCTTCGTTTTGACTGGTTGTGGCTCCCGTAACTCTAAACGAGCCAAGAGTTATGGCCCTCCGAAGAATTGATATCCATAGGGTGCAACATCTACGGTGCAAGGTGCAACATCCGTCCAAAATGAAGAAACAGTGCCGTACGACCTTTAGAAATGGGTGCATGGATTGGAAACGGTGCAGTACCATGGTGCACCACTCTCCAGCGATGGCAAATCATAGACTAGCCACAGGAATTCCCTTTTACAGAAAAATCCATGTGACGAAAAAACGAAGGGTAAAAAACTTCCGTGACCCGATTGAGGTTCGGATAGGATTTTTTGGGTATGAAACTAACCAGCGACGGTTGAAAGCCATCATAGCTATAGAAATCACAGATACCTTCATTTTGACAGGTTATCGCTCTCGTAACTCCAAACGAGCCAAGAGTTATGGCCTTCCGAAGAATCGATATCCACAAGGTGCAACATCTACGGTGCAAGGTGCAACATCCGTCCAAAATGACGAAACAGTGCCGTACGACCTTTAGAAACGGGTGCATGGATTGGAAACGGTGCAGTACCATGGTGCACCACTCTCCAACGTTGGTAAATCATAGACCAACCGCGGGGATCCAGTTTTACAGAAAAAATCCACGTGACGAAAAAACGAAGGGTAAAAAACTTGCATGACCCGATTGAGGTTCGGATAGGATTTTTTGGGTATGAAACTAACCAGTGACGGCTCAAAGCAGTAACAGATGTAGAACACACAAACACCTTCGTTTTGACTGGTTGTGGCACCCGTAACTCTAAACGAGCCAAGAGTTACGGCCCTCCGAAGAATCGATATCCATAGGGTGCAACATCTACGGTGCAAGGTGCAACATCCGTTCAAAATGACGAAACAGTGCCGTACGAGCTTTAGAAATGGGTGCATGGATTGGAAACGGTGCAGTACCATGGTGCACCACTCTCCAGCGATGGTAAATCATAGACCAGCCATGGGAACTCAATTTTACAGAAAAAATCCACGTGACGAAAAAACGAAGGGTAAAAAACTTCCATGACCCGATTGAGGTTCGGATAGGATTTGTTGGGTATGAAACTAACCAGTGACGGCTGAAAGCTGTCATAGCTGTAGAACTAACGGATACCTTTGTTTTGACTGGTTATGGCTCCTGTAACTCTAAACGAGCCAAGAGTTACGACCCTCCGAAGAATCGATATCCATAGGGTGCAACATCTACGGTGCAAGGTGCAACATCCGTCCAAAATGACGAAACAGTGCCGTACGACCTTTAGATATGGGTGCATGGATTGGAAATGGTGCATTACCATGGTGCACCACTCTCCAGCGATGGTAAATCATAGACCAGCCATGGGAATTCCCTTATACAGAAAAAATCCACGTGACGAAAAAACGAAGGGTAAAAAACTTCCATGACCCGATTGAGGTTCGGATAGGATTTTTTGGGTATGAAACTAACCAGTGACGGCTGATAGCTGTTATAGCTGTAGAACTCACAGATACCTTCGTTTTGACTGGTTATGGCTCCCGTAACTCTAAACGAGCCAAGAGTTATGGCCCTCCGAAGAATCGGTATCCATAGGGTGCAACATCTACGGTGCAAGGTGCAACATCTGTCCAAAATGACGAAACAGTGCCGTACGGCCTTTAGAAATGGGTGCATGGATTGCAAACTGTGCAGTACCATGGTGCACCACTCTCCAGCTGTGGTAAATCATAGACTAGCCATGGGAATTCCCTTTTACAGAAAAAATCCACGTGACGAAAAAACGAAGGGTAAAAAACTTCCATGACCCGATTGAGGTTCGGATAGGATTTTTTGGGTATGAAACTAACCAGTGACGGCTGAAAGCGGTCATAGCTGTAGAACACACAAATACCTTCGTTTTGACTGGTTGTTGCTCCCGTAACTCTAAACGAGCCAAGAGTTATGGCCCTCCGAAGAATCGATATCCATAGGGTGCAACAACTACGGTGCAAGGTGCAACATCCGTCCAAAATGACGAAACAGTGCCGTACGACATTTAGAAATGGGTGCTTGGATTTGAAACAGTGCAGTACCATGGTGCACCACTCTCCAGCGATGGTAAATCATAGACCAGCCGCGGGAATTCCCTTTTACAGAAAAAATCCACGTGACGAAAAAACGAAGCGTAAAAAACTTCCATGACCCGATTGAGGTTCGGATAGGATTTTTTGGGTATGAAACTAACCAGTTGTTATCCCATTTTTCGGACAAAACTGGAATATCAATGTTGTGTGCATTTCCACCACGACTGGAACAAGAAGAAGCAAGCAAGCGTACATAAGTCTGGGATTTCACTCATGACTCAAGTATAAAAATCCATCCGGCATTAAAGGTTTAAAGATTCATTCGGTAGTACATCACATAACTCATTCGGCATGCTCATTCGGCAAGATGCATCCTCATTCGGCATGCTCATTCAGCATTCCCAACTCCCTTGGTCCATCCGGCATCCCAGTACAAGAGTTCATTCGGCTTTCCCAATCCATTCGGTAGTACCGATCCAAATCCAACCTTCTCCCCATACCACAGCCGAACCAGACCTCTCCACCTCCATGCCGAACCATGCATAGCCGAACCAAGCACCACTTCCATGCTCCACCGAATCACATACCACCGAGCCGTGCTACCACCGAACCACACACCACTCAACCTAACACCGGACCAACCTTTCTCCCATTGCCGAGCCAACTCCCTTCTTCACATAGCTGAATCAACCTCTCTCCCACTAATTGCCGAACCAAAGCCTCGCCGAACCAGAAATTTGCCAGTCCAGATTGCTTCAGCCCAAGCCCACCAGCAGCTATAAACATCCAAGACCCCTGCCCCCATCCTCACTCTATAAGTAGAGGGGCGGGGGTACAACAATGGCAGACAAGTTTGAGAGCTCAAGCCTGGAAGGAACTTTCAAACAACTTTAGATACTTGTAATCAAAGCTTTGTACTTGTAATCTGAAGGAAAAAAGGAGAATAACATATAAAGTGGACGTAGGCACGTTTTGGCCGAACCACTATAAATCTGTGTGTCTTTTACAGTTTAGTCCCTGCTATTTATATATTTGCGTAAATCACCCAAATCACTAAAAACAACATAAAATCAACGGAATCATACGACTTATGGGTGTTTGCCCATTTTTTGCGCAAACATTTTGGTGCTTTCATTGAGAGGAACCAGCTCCCGCTACATCGGATAGAAGTTTGGATTTGGAAGACAATGACTAGGCAAAATAGTAGAAGGCAAAAGGCCAGAGAGATGTGAACATGAAGGAAAATCAAGAGACTTCTTCTAGAAATGGAGCAGGAGGAGCATCCATCTACATCACCAGAGAGGAAATTGAAGTCATAATGAAAAGACAAGAGGAGGAGACGCAAGCTCTTCTCAGACGACATTACGCGAGCAGGAAATGCCGGAACTCAGATCCATGTAGCTGGATCAGAAATGCTCAACCAGCAAGCAGATGAAATGGCTCAGCAGGGGGCAACACCCAATCAGCAGACGACTATCAATCAGGCATCGATCCCGCATGGGGGCACCACACTTGGAGCCAGTTGATCCAATCCCAGAGAATAAGATAGAGGCCTCTGAGCAACCTGGTAAGGAATGAACGCCCAGCCAGGGGGCAGGTAAAATTCCCTCCTGAACGCAGGGGGCAGGTCGAAGGCGATGAACTAGTCGCAAACCTCTCACTAGCACGGTTAGATCATTTACACATGTAAGCGATCGCGCACGATCCATAGGCATGCTCTGAATGACTACTGACCGCACCGTAGTAAGAGTTTACACTTTGACATCCTCGTCTTGCTCCCGCTTTGACTTTGATTTGAGCATTCCTACTGGGGAACTCGTATGATTATTGCTTTGATAATTGCAACTCCGTGAAAGGATTTACTTGCATGCCCGTTGGATCGCGAACGGTCCACAAGCACCTATTGCATGGCAACGAACTGCCGAAGTCTTTGATTCAAAAAATTCCCCCAAACAATGACTCCAACACTGATAATATTAAGTCCCCCCGGGCACACTCACAATTCGCCTCGAACGGCACCCGACATCAAACAGTCATAATTCGCCTCGAACGGCACCCGACTTCGAACAGTCACAACTCGCCTCGAACGGCACCCGATCGCGAACGATCACAACTCGCCTCGAACGGCACCACTCGCCTCGAACGGCACCCGATCGCGAACGATCACAACTCGCCTCGAACGGCACAACTCGCCCCGAACGGCACAACTCACCTAACCTCAAATGGCTCGATCGCGAACGGTCGTCATTTGAGGTCCGCCACCTGATCACTGGCTGTTACACCTTATCCCAAATGGCTTGATCGCGTACGGTCGCCATTTGAGGACCACCACTTGACCGCGCACTGTCGCACTTTACCTCGAATGACTCGATCACGAACGATCGTCATTTGAAGTTAAGCGCTTGACCCTGAACGGTCCCTACTTGACCGCGCACTGTCGCACTTTACCTCGAATGACTCGATCACGAACGATCGTCATTTGAAGTTAAAGGTTTGACCTTGAACGGTCCCCACTCGACCGTGCACTGTCACACTTTACCTCGAATGACTCGATCTCGAACGGTCGTCCTTTGAAGTAAAGCGCTTGACCTTGAACGGTCACATTTCGCTGCAGATGGCTCGATCCCGAACGATCGACGCACGGATTTATGCGCTTGACCGCGCACGGTCGCACTTCACCGCAAATGACTTGATCACGAATGATCATCATTTGAAGTTAGGCGCTTGACCATGAAGGCCGCGCTTCATCCCAAATAGCTCGATCCCGAACGGTCGTCATTTGGAGCCATATAAAATATCATGCTCTTTACAGGTTGTCAACAGGATACGAACATCCAGCTCATAGCATTACAAAACACGCCTTCCTACCACAAGGCATATTTTGGGGGGCAAAGTGTTATCCCATTTTTTGGACAAAACTGGAATATCAATGTTGTGTGCGTTTCCACCACGACCGGAACAAGAAGAAGCAAGCAAGCGTACATAAGTCTGGGATTTCACTCATGACTCAAGTATAAAAATCCATCCGGCGTTAAAGGTTTAAAGATTCATTCGGTAGTACATCACATAACTCATTCGGCATGCTCATTCGGCAAGATTCATCCTCATTCGGCATGCTCATTCGGCATTCCCAACTCCCTTAGTCCATCCGGCATCCCAGTACAAGAGTTCATTCGGCTTTCCCAATCCATTCGGTAGTACCGATACAAATCCAACCTTCTCCCCATACCACAGCCAAACCAGACCTCTCCACCTCCATGCCGAACCATGCATAGCCGAACCAAGCACCACTTCCATGCTCCACCGAATCACATACCACCGAGCCGTGCTACCACCGAACCACACACCACTCAACCTAACACCGGACCAACCTTTCTCCCATTGCCGAGCCAACTCCCTTCTTCACATAGCCGAATCAACCTCTCTCCCACTAATTGTCGAACCAAAGCCTCGCCGAACCAGAAATATGCCAGTCCAGATTGCTTCAGCCCAAGCCCACCAGCAGCTATAAACATCCAAGACCCCTGCCCCCAGCCTCACTCTATAAATAGAGGGGCAGGGGTACAACAATGGCAGACAAGTTTGAGAGCTCAAGCCTGGAAGGAACTTTCAAACAACTTTAGATACTTGTAATCAAAGCTTTGTACTTGTAATCTGAAGGAAAAAAGGAGAATAACATATAAAGTGGACGTAGGCACGTTCTGGCCGAACCACTATAAATATGTGTGTCTTTTACAGTTTAGTCCCTGCTATTTATATATTTGCGTAAATCACCCAAGTCACTAAAAACAACATAAAATCAACGGAATCATACGACTTAAGGGTGTTTGCCCATTTTTTGCGCAAACACCAGTGACGGCTGAAAGCGGTCACAGCTGTAGAACTCACAAATACCTTCGTTTTGACTGGTTGTGGCTCCCGTAACTCTAAACGAGACAAGAGTTATGGCCCTCCGAAGAATCGATATCCATAGGGTGCAACATCTACGGTGCAAGGTGGAATATCCGTCCAAAATGACGAAACAGTGCCGTACGAACTTTAGAAATGGGTGCATAGATTGGAAACGGTGCAGTACAATGGTGCACCACTCTCCAGCGATGGTAAATCATATACCAGCCACGGGAATTCCCTTTTACAGAAAAAATCCATGTGACGAAAAAACGAAGGGTAAAAAACTTCCATGACCCGATTGAGGTTCGGATAGGATTTTTTGGGTATGAAACTAACCAGTGATGGCTAAAAGCCATCATAGCTGTAGAACTCACAAATACCTTCGTTTTGACTGGTTGTGGCTCCTGTAACTCTAAACGAGCCAAGAGTTACGGCCCTCCGAAGAATTGATATCAATAGGGTGCAACATCTACGGTGCAAGGTGCAACATCCGTTCAAAATGACGAAACAGTGCCGTACGAGCTTTAGAAATGGGTGCATGGATTGGAAACAGTGCAGTACCATGGTGCACCACTCTCCAGCGATGGTAAATCATAGACCAGCCATGGGAGTTCCCTTTTACAGAAAAAATCCACGTGGCGAAAAAACGAAGGTTAAAAAACTTCCATGACCCGATTGAGGTTCGGATAGGATTTTTTGGGTATGAAACTAACCAGTGACGGCTGAAAGCCGTCACAGCTGTAGAACTCACAGATACCTTCGTTTTGACAGGTTGTGGCTCCCGTAGCTCTAAACGAGCCAAGAGTTACGGCCCTCCGAAGAATCGATATCCATAGGGTGCAACATCTACGGTGCAAGATGCAACATCCGTTCAAAATGACGAAACAGCGCCGTACGAGCTTTAGAAATGGGTGCATGGATTGAAAACGGTGCAGTACCATGGTGCACCACTCCCCAGCTATGGTAAATCATAGACCAGCCATGGGAATTACCTTTTACAGAAAAAATCCACGTGACGAAAAAACGAAGGGTAAAAAAATTCCATGACCCGATTGAGGTTCGGATAGTATTTTTTGGGTATGAAACTAACCAGTGACGGCTGAAAGCAGTCATAGTTGTAGAACTCACAGATACCTTCGTTTTGACTAGTTATGGCTCCCGTAAATCTAAACGAGCCAAGAGTTACGGCCCTCCGAAGAATCGATATCCGTAGGGTGCAACATCTACGGTGCAAGGTGCAACATCCGTCCAAAATGACTAAACAGTGCCGTACGAGCTTTAGAAATGGGTGCATGGATTGGAAACGGTGCAGTACCATGGTGCACCACTCTCCAGCGATGGTAAATCATAGACCAGCCACGAGAATTCCCTTTTACAGAAAAAATCCACGTGACGAAAAAACGAAGGGTAAAAAACATCCATGACCCGATTGAGGTTTGGATAGGATTTTTTGCGTATGAAACTAACCAGTGACGGCTGAAAGCCGTCATAGCTGTAGAACTCACAAATACCTTCATTTTGACTGGTTTGGCTCCCGTAACTCTAAACGAGGCAAGAGTTACGGCCCTCCGAAGAATCGATATCCATAGGGTGCAACATCTACGGTGCAAGGTGCAAAATCCGTTCAAAATGACGAAACAGTGTCGTACGAGCTTTAGAAATGGGTGCATGGATTGGAAACGGTGCAATACCATGGTGCACCAATCTCCAGCGATGGTAAATCATAGACCAGCCATGGGAATTCCCTTATACAGAAAAAATCCACGTGATGAAAAAACGAAGGGTAAAAAACTTCCATGACCCGATTGAGGTTCGGATAGGATTTTTTGGGTATGAAACTAACCACTGACGGCTGATAGCTATAATAGCTGTAGAACTCACAGATACCTTCGTTTTGACTGGTTATGGCTCTCGTAACTCTAAACGAGCCAAGAGTTATGGCCCTCCGAAGAATCGATATCCATAGGGTGCAACATCTACGGTGCAAGGTGCAACATCCGTCCAAAATGACGAAAAAGTGCCGTACGACCTTTAGAAATGGGTGCATGGATTGCAAACGGTGCAGTACCATGGTGCACACTCTCCAGCTGTGGTAAATCATAGACTAGCCATGGGAATTTCCTTTTACAGAAAAAATCCACGTGATGAAAAAACGAAGGGTAAAAAACTTCCATGACCCGATTGAGGTCCGGATAGGATTTTTTGGGTATGAAACTAACCAGTGACTGCTGAAAGCTGTCATAGCTGTAGAACTCACAAATACCTTCGTTTTGACTGGTTGTTGTTCCCGTAACTCTAAACGGGCCAAGAGTTATGGCCCTCCGAAGAATCGATATCCATAGGGTGCAACATCTACGGTGCAAGGTGCAACATCCGTCCAAAATGACGAAACAGTGCCGTAGACATTTAGAAATGGGTGCATGGATTTGAAACAGTGAAGTACCATGGTGCACCACTGTCCAGCGATGGTAAATCATAGACCAGCCGCGGGAATTCCGTTTTACAGAAAAAATCCACGTGACGAAAAAACGAAGGGTAAAAATTTTCCATGACCCGATTGAGGTTCGGATAGGATTTTTTGGGTATGAAACTAACCAGTGACGGCTGAAAGCGGTCACAGCTGTAGAAATCTCAAATACCTTCGTTTTGACTGGTTGTGGCTCCCGTAACTCTAAACGAGCCAAGAGTTATGGCCCTCCGAAGAATCGATATCCATAGGGTGCAAAATCTACGGTGCAAGGTGCAACATCCATCCAAAATGACGAAACTGTGCCGTACGAACTTTAGAAATGGGTGCATGGATTGGAAACGGTGCAGTACCATGGTGCACCACTCTCAGCGATGGTAAATCATAGACCAGCCACAGGAATTCCCTTTTACAGAAAAATTCCGCGTGACGAAAAAACGAAGGGTAAAAAACTTCCATGACCCGATTGAGGTTCGGATAGGATTTTTTGGGTATGAAACTAACCAGTGACGGCTGAAAGCCGTCATAGCTGTAGAACTCACAAATACCTTCGTTTTGATGGTTGTGGCTCCCGTAACTCTAAACGAGCCAAGAGTTACGACCCTCCGAAGAATCGATATCCATAGGGTGCAACATCTACGGTGCAAGGTGCAACATCCGTTCAAAATGACGAAATAGTGCTGTACGAGCTTTAGAAATGGGTGCATGGATTGGAAACAGTGCAGTACCATGGTGCACCACTCTCCAGCGATGGTAAATCATAGACCTGCCATGGGAATTCCCTTTTACAGAAAAAAATCCACGTGGCGAAAAAACGAAGGGTAAAAAACTTCCATGACCCGATTGAGGTTCGGATAGGATATTTTGGGTATGAAACTAACCAGTGACGGCTGAAAGTCGTCATAGCTGTAGAACTCACAAATATCTTCGTTTTGACTTGTTGTGGCTCCCGTAACTCTATCGCGAACGATCATCATTTGCCACGAACGGCAGTCGACCGCGAACGGTCCCATCTAATCATTTGCCGCGAACGGCATCGACCGCGAACGGTCCTATTCCATCCTATGCCACGAATGGTAGTCGACCACGAACGGTCCCATCTCACCATTTGCCACGAACGGCGCAGACCGCGAACGGGCCCGATTCAACTTAAGCAGCATACGATCCCGAACGATCGACGCATGGATTTATACACTCGACCGCGCACGGTCGCACTTCAACTTGAATGACTCGATCACGAACGATCGTCATTTGAAGTTAAGTTCTTGACCACAAACGGCCGCGCTTCATCCCAAATAGCTCGATCCCGAATGATCATCATTTGAGGCTATATGAAACTATCAAGTTCTTTGTAGGTTGATAATAGGATACGAACATCCAACTCATGGCATTACAAAACACACCTTCCTACCGCAAGGCATGTTTTGGGGGGAAAATGTTATCCCGCTTTTTAGCAAAGCCGTGATATCAAAGGATCGATCAAAAACAAAAGACAATTTGTCTCAGAGATTGGTTGCACTTCACTTTGCTGTGGATTTCGATGAATTTTGTTCGAGTCCAGATTGTGCCAGAATCGACAAGACATGATGAGCAAAGCCATGAAAGCCAGTGTTTCAAGTTTCAAGCCAATCCGAATTCGTATGCTCAAGATATGATGGATTCAATTTGAGAAAGGAAGTCATTGTCTGGTTCGAACCCATCACGTTGCAGTGCTTCGAAACCATCACCTTCGAACCCATCTACTTCGAAACCATGGAGTTCGAAGCCATCCAATATCCTTCCTTCGAATCCATCGCTGCTTTCCATGTTAGAATCCATCAGCTAGTGCCCGCTTCGACTCCATCTCCCTCGAATCCACCACAATGGCCTGCCTTCGAACCCATGACTTCGCCTAGCTTCGTATCCACCCTGCATTCTTACCTTCGAATCCATCCTCCCGAAACCTTACATCGAACCCATGCATCGGTTCGAAGCCATGAACTTAACCTTGCTTCGACCCCAACATGCAAGCCCTTGCTTCGAACCCATCCTCAAAAGAATGTTCGAGTCCATAGAAACCCTCTAGCTTTGAGTCCATGTCACTTCGAAACGACCCTGCTCGAATTGATCGAGTTCGAACCCATAGGGACCCCTCGGTTCGAATCGGTCACGTTCGAAGCCAGGGATGCTCGTTGTTTCGTATCCACCGAGTCAACTAGTTTGAATAACGTGTTGCTCGATCGATACGAAGTCGGCACAATTCACGGAGTCGAAGCGGTCCACTCGGAGATAAATCAGGATCGATGCGAGGAGTACGTGCCACGTCACTGCAGACCCACGTGCACTCATGGATTCGAACTCAAGGGTTCGAAACTATCGGTTCGAACCACACAGCCAACCGAGAATCTTCATTTCGAACCGATCATATCTCCTAACCCACTGATCCAAATGCAACGAAATTTTCACAGTAGCTTCCATACAAGATAAAGATTGTTCCTGCCAAGTTTCAGCTCGATTGGACCATTTCTTGATGGGTTCGAAATCACTTCGAATCGGTGTCAGATCGGGGCGAAACTTGGTGGGGTCGGTCGCGTGGGCCCACTCACGTGCCAGAAGAAGTCTCCCGAAGTTTGAGTGAGATCTGGGCCTCCAACGCCTATAAATAGCACCCTGAAGCCTTCAGAAAAGAGGATCTGCCAGGAACTTCTGTCATTGAACACCAAGACTCTGCCGGATTCAATTCTATTCATCAGAATCACTGTTGTATTCAGATTTCAAAGCTATTATCAACTGTAATCCATTGTAATCGATCTAATCAAGCAAAGCAATAAAGAGAAAACCTTCAAAGTGGACGTAGGCACGAACGCCGAACCACTATAAATCCTGTGTTTGTGATTGTTGTCTGTGAATTATCGTAAATTGTTACTTAGATCTGAATTCTATATTGATCGTGGCTGAGTTCTGTGT
Organism: Allium cepa; assembly: GCA_030765085.1. NCBI lineage: Eukaryota > Viridiplantae > Streptophyta > Magnoliopsida > Asparagales > Amaryllidaceae > Allium > Allium cepa. The sequence continues at coordinate 23,954,991 of CM060943.1, read as the reverse complement.
TGATTATTATCGATTTGAGTACGTAAACGGGTGCTTTCGCGGTACTGGGTGTTTGTGACCAATTTTGGCGCAAACAATACTCTTGATTGTTATCTCTTCAACGACTCCCGAAGAGTGTTGTGACCAGTTTTGGTGCAAACACTTTGGTGCTTTCACTGAGAAAACCCAGCTTTTCTCCTGCTCGTTGGATCTGCCATCGATACCGGATTGAATAAATCTAAGAGAGAGATCCAGATCTTTGAATTCAAATTCCTTCCATTCTATTCAGATTTGCAAAAGTCTAAGGAAAGGAATCCGACCTTCAGGATGGTTAGCACAAGAACCACCTCTAACGCTATCAATCAAGAAGAACAGGATCGACAGAATCCTGCGCCTCTACCTCCATCTAATCAAGATGCTACTGCGCACTTGGAACCCACAGCTCCAGTTACCCGACAAGAGTTGCAGTCGCTTCTCCAAGAGCTGACCCAGAATCGATGACAACTAGAAGAACAGCTACGCGCTAACGCCGAGCTGATCAACAAGCTAGATCGTCAGAAGCGAAAGAGATCCAAGAGATACCGTGTGACTCGCTCCTCCAGCGAGAGTTCTTCATCTTCCGATTATCATAATCGGTCTCCACGACCCCGACTGGATGGGGATCGTATGCCAACTGCTGGAGATCAACCAACACTGACCGTTGGACAACTGAGAGTTAGTCCGTCGGCCAGTTTCCAAACCGGACCCTCCTCCCGAGGAGGTGCCATCCCTCACCACGCTACAGAGTACCGTACTACTGACGTTGCGGCTGAACCAGGGGTCAACGTTCTAGATCAGTCGGACCTGAATCGTCGTCATGACGGACTTACTCCTGAACCATACGTCCCAGAGGACTATGAGCCAAGATGGAAAAACTTGTACCATCGACAATATCCGGTCCAACCCCAAAGCATAGAACATAATCATACCCTGGCGTAAGCCGCACAGAACGCGCAAATGCCGGATCTCTCCACTATGATACGTCAAATGATCCGTGAGAGCCAGGGATTCACAAATGATGATTGGGGGGTTACCCGAAGTTACACTCCTTTTACGGACGATATTCTTACTGCTGAACCCCCACGGCGATTCCGGATGCCAACTCTACCCATGTACGAAGGAAACTCCGACCCCAACCAACATATTCTAAAATATGAATGGTCGATGATTGGTGCCTGTGCCGACGGTGCAGTGAAGTGTCGTAGTTTCCCCATATCCTTGGGGGGCATCGCTACCATGTGGTTCACTCGACTGCCACCTCGATCTATCTCTTCGTTCGACCAGTTAGCCACAAAATTCGTTGAGCAATTCCGCATGCACGTCGCAAGACCCAAAGACGTCAACACTCTGTCTAGTGTCACTCAAGCTCCTAGAGAAACGCTCAGACACTAATTAGAGAGATTCCATACTGCATGCGCGGAGATCAGCAATTTGAACGATAACTCCATCCTTATGGCGCTAACCAAGGGGATCGACCCCGATTCTGAGTTCGGCAATTGGTTAGCCGGAAAACTACCTGCATCGTTGGACCGTTTCCACGCCAAGGCAGCTCAATTCCTGAGACGGGAAGACGCGAAACAGTCTAGGAAGCAAACCGATGCAAAACCAAGTACGGAAGGGATCCAAAGCAACGTTGCAATCAAACAATCCGGCGAGAGCTCCGGAAAAGTTCAGTTGAACGTCAAAAACAAACAAGCTCGGCGAAGAGAGAGCGTGAATCAAACTAAAAAACAAGATCAAACTCGTGGCCCGCAACGCAAAAATCCGATGTTCGACAGCTATACTCCTTTGAATACTTCACTGGAGGACTTGTATTTACAAACCCGTCATACAATTCAATATGAAAAACCTGTTCCAAGACCGTCGTCAGAGAGACAAATCCAAACAGGAAAGTTTTGCAGGTTCCATGAAAATTACGGGCACAATACGAACGAGTGTCGTCACCTACAAGATCTCGTTGAAAAACTGGTCAGAGAAAGGAAGCTTGAACAGTTTGTACGGACACCGCAGCCCAGAGAAGCGGGCCCATCAAATCCAAACAATGAACTCGATCGACCAAGATATGAGGACTCCAATGGTCCCCGTGGGAGACTGGTGATAAACGCCATCAGTGGCGGACCAACTTTTTCAGGAGCCTGGAACGACGAAGATCTTCGTCACTGTCACACATGACAGGCTCATTCTATCTATGATTTTGCAATTTACTTAAATTCTGAAATTTTAATTTGTAATAAGGCACTAACTTTGCCGTATTTTCTTATTTCAGCAATAAAACAATATCTCTTCAAGCTAGAGCTGTGATTCACCGAATGCAACGTTCAACAATCACGACACACGAAGAGCTAAATTCCATCAAACAATGGAATTTATTCAAATAGCGAGTGACTGCGATACAACCGGCCACTCACTAAGTGAAACCCCAGCTCGGGGGCAAGTCAACACATCAAAGGCTGAACTGGACCAACACACGACAGTCCTACGACTAACTCCAAATTCCCACAGCGTGAATTGGAGTATAAACATTCCATAATTCGTTCCCAGAGTGCGAACGGACTCCAACTTCCCACAGCGCGAATTGGAGTATAAACATTCCATAATTCGTTCCCAGAGTGCGAACGGACTCCAACTTCCCGCAGCTCGAATTGGAGTATAAACATTCCATAATTCGTTCCCACTACGCGAACGGACTCCAACTTCCCACAGCGCGAATTGGAGTATAAACATTCCATAATTCGTTCCCATAGTGCGAACGAACTCCAACTTCCCACAGCGCGAATTGGAGTATAAACATTCCATAATTCTTTCCCAGAGTGCGAACAGACTCCAACTTCCCACAGCGTGAATTGGAGTATAAACATTCCATAATTCGTTCCCAGAGTGCGAACGGACTCCAACTTCCCACAGCGCGAATTGGAGTATAAACATTCCATAATTCGTTCCCACTGCGCGAACGGACTCCAACTTCCCACAACGCGAATTGGAGTATAAACATTCCATAATTCGTTCCCACTGCGCGAACGGACTCCAACTTCCCAAAGCGTGAATTGGAGTATAAACATTCCATAACTCGTTCTCTCCGCGCGAACGGACTCCAACTTCCCAGAGCGCGAATTGGAGTATAAACATCAAATCCATCGTTCCCAGAGTGCGAACGAACTCCTAAAAAGCCCGAATAGGTGTGACTGACCATCTATCGGCTGACTCCAACTTCCCAGAGTGTGAATTGGAGTATAAAACATCAAATCCATCGTTCCCAGAGTGCGAACGAATTCCTAAAAAGCCCAAATAGGTGTGACTGACCATCTATCGGCTAACTCCAACTTCCCAGAGTGTGAATTGGAGTATAAACGTCTATTCCAGGTTCCCGGAGTGCGAACCAACCCATCAATGTGAACTCCAAGTTCTCAAAACATGCGTTAGAGTATAAACACAAATTACAGGTTCCCGGAGCGCGAACCGAAGCATCTATGCTAACTCCAGATTCCCAGAGCGTGAGTCGGAGTACAAACAACAGTTCAAAGTTCCCGGAGTGCGAACCGAAGTACCAGCGTCAACTCCAAGTTCCCAAAGCGTGAAGTGGAGTATAAACAGTAATTCCAAGTTCCCGGAGTGCGAACCACATTACAAACATCGATAACTCTCAAATTCCTGGAGTGCAAAGCAGATTATCGATCTCGAAGTATCCTAAGTCCCCAGAATGCGGACATGTGCTTAAGATTTGCAACAAGTGCGATCAACCACCAAAAATACAAGTGTTGTACCCCAAAACTGGGGGGCACGAAAGCTAAGTGTTAACCACTTACCGAAGTGATACAACGTCCGAAGTTCAACTCATTCATCAATCACAACTTGTGACCAAAATCTTCGGATTTGGCAAATGAAACGAACTCTACTTAAACGGTACAAACACCACAAGTACACCGGACCGAAAACAGGACACTGCAAGTACTTAAGCACAAATAAAATAAGAGTTGAAACAAAGAAACTTAATTTTATTTCAACTAACTGAAGACACTGACTTACATACTAATGTGTCTTCCAAAAAACAATCCCTACTAGCAGGGGCCGAACCTACATCTATACACGGCTTACTAACAAAAACAAAAAACAAGTACCTATCTACCAAAACATCTACTTGAGAAGCCGATTTACTTCTTCTTTTTCGTCCTTCTTACTAGTGGTTCATCATCAGAATCACTAGGGACAGAAATTCTTCGTTTTGAGTGCCTCCTCTCCGGCGGTGGCTCTTCGGCTGGAGGCATGATGTCAATATCCTCCTCGGAGCTTGAATCTACATTGAGGCTTCCCGCTGGAGGAGTAGGGGGGACTGGATCCGTGAAGGAAGATGGGATAGTGCCACCCAATGACACTACCCTAGCAGGTGCTGGACTCTGCGCTGCCGTACTACCACTAACACTACCGCCTTGCCCCGCAGCCTCTATTTCAGCGCTAATTTCGGTCAAAATTTCCTCATCTCAAGTTGCTTGGGCCTGGCTGGGGGCATCCGCAGTCTGCATCGAAGAACTTGAGGTCGGCGGGAGATCACTAACGATGATAAACGGCAAGTCCATGGAGAAACCGCCCTGCTCACCGAGCAGCTCGCTCACCATTTGTTCCTCAAGAGATAAACCACTCCCCTGTGCCGCCTCGGTTGATACCGCGGTTACAACAGTAGTCTCGATGGCGATGGCCTTATCCCTTTGTCTTGAATCTTGAGCCACGACAGTTGGCGCAATTCCCGTCACTAGGCAAAATAATAAGTTATTAGTAACTTCTTGAAAACAAACTCTCTATTTAGAAAACGCTTGAGATAACTTCGGAATATCTTCCCCAGTTTGACTCGCAGATGGCTGAACGGCCTCGGAAGTATGCTCATGAATAGGAGATAAGCGCGGCTGTTCCGGGTCGTAAGCAGGAACAGGTTGCAAACCGACCGCAGTTGCAGGCAATGACGAAGGTGGTGTGGTGACTTTAGTGACAGCCGAATGGTGCTCAACACCTGATCCCTCTCCAACCTCCAGGGATCGGCCACCCATCATCTCCTTCTCATGAGCAATGATAGCATCATGAAGGACCTTCTTCTCATCCTCAGTCAACAGCCGGTTCTCGAGCTCGAATCGGTCGACCGCTTCACCCGGATGCGCTTCTCTTCCTCCTCAACCAATCGGTCCCAAGCGCTACGAAGGTGAACCGGATAATCCTGAAGCCAGGCCAAGTTTCTGTGTCTTAACACATTGGCGTTGTACGTTATAAGCAAATCTTCGATATCGGCCTCTAGCCTGGCCTCCGCCCGTTGAACTTTCTCCTCAACCTCCGCCTCGACCACTTGAACTTTGGCCACAGCCTTATCCCGTTCAGTCCGGAGTATCACAGCTTGTTCACATGCCTCCTGGGCTGCATTTTTTGCATCGTCCCTATCCTTGACGATTTCGGTGAATTTGGATTTGAGCTCATTTAGCTCCTTTAGCGCCGCATCCCTTTCGGCAGTGACCACAGTATTCCGATGGCCCATGTCTTCTACCGTGACATAATGCTCACGCTTCATTCTATCCATCGTAAGCTGGGCGTCATCGGCTCTTTTGGTGGCCTCCATTTTAGATTTACGAGATGATTCCGCTTCAGTATTCAACACTTGTATGATCCGATCTTTTTGTGCTAGCTCGTTTTGAAGCTTTTCAATGGTGGCTGCCCGTTCGAAGGCCAAGGCCAATGCTTTTTCGGTCCCCTTATACCACACCTTGTATTGGGCGTAAAAATCATGCACATAGTCGAGCGCCAACTGCTCGGCCTCCGGCGGGATTCTTTTCAAGTTTGGGGGAAAGACGTAGTTATCGAAGCAAATATTCGAGAACTCCCTCTTCAGTTGCGCAAGCCTAACTGCTCCTTCCCCCGAGATTTCAGTAGGAGGTTCCTCCGCAACCATCGGCGCCACCGCCTCAGACCTAGAAGCTTGAGAAACCGACACATATCGAGAAGAATCGAAAGGATGAAAGACATGAACGGGAGGATGTATGGGATCTCTGGAAGGAGGAGGGGTACGCGACCGCGATCGACGCTTTTAGCCTCTGTCCGAGTTATATATCTCATGACTATGATACCCAGAGCGTCCTTGGTCATAGTACCTAGAGCGTCCCTGGTCATAATCTATATCCCCCCTCGTCTGCGCGAATCGTAATATGAGGACTTGCGGACATGTCGAAGACTTCCAAGCATTGAACCTCGCTTTGTCATAGTATCTGCAAAGCAAAATAAGATAGAATTAATCACCTTTTGAAACAGGTAGTTTACAGTCAAAAGTTTTGCAGTGTCGTGAGATGTGTATGAACATGCATTCCCCCCGACCAACCAGAAATGTCGACCTCGCTAGTAATAAGAGGCTCGCTCAGTTCTAGAGTACGATGGAACTCTTCCAACCCGGCGTCATGTTGAAAAGACACATCATCCGGGAATGGAAGATCGGCAAGCCCTTCGTAGAGACTTTCAGTTCGCGGAGGAGACATCTCAGAAATTCTAACTCCGGGAGAGGACAGGGCCGTGACAACCGATTTCCGTCTCCCCTGCTTAGTTGACTTTACCATGGCAGCCTTGCCTTTTCTCTGCTCCGCGACATCCGGAACTACGTCCGTAGGCTCGGTCAGCGGCTCCTCATCGATGTGAGTTCTTTCAGAGTCAGCTTCCTCAGCTACAGCAACTTTAGGCTTCTTGTGCTTGACTCGTTTTTTCGAGACGACCCTTAGTGCCACCTCAAAATGTATGCTCTGCCCTTTCGATCAACCCGTAAGTCCGGAGATTCCTGTCGGTTAAAAGCGACTCGATATCCCTATCTTCACTCGGGACTTCTCGAAGTACTTGCACCATCTCCTTAAACTGTTCGCCTTCGGGTCGCTGGATCGTTGCTGTAAAAAGAAAAATATATATAAGTTCCACTTCGGCTGCAATTGCCGTAGTAATTATTTAAAAACTCAACTATAATCACGTCTGAATAACCATCGTCGGGCAAATCCTGGAGGACATTTGACATAAAACCATTCTGTCCTATAGTAACTCAACCTGGTCCAGGATCCAGTGACCACTTGACAATTTCTCACCGCTTCCAGGAACGTGAAAGAGGGATAATCACCTCGAGTTTTGAAATTAAACAAGTATCTGATTTCAATCGGAAGTGGCGGTCGATAGAGATATTCCATAAATGCAATGAACAAGCTATTGATCGACGCATATCCGTTCGGGTGCAGCTGAGATGGGGCGATCCTCAAATTGACAATACTTCCCTTATATATTCGTTGAAAGGAGGAAGTGTCCCGGCCGCGCACGCGCGGCGGTTAAATGCTGTATATCCTTCCGGTGGATTGTGCGGTCTATCATTCGGTCCCGGCAGTAACACATCATCCAATGACAAGCCGTGCCTCAAACATATTCTCCCCAACATGTCTTCAGAGATATTCGATGGAACGAAATCCGATGGATTGGCAATGAACGATGCATCGGGAAGTTCGTCCGGGCTGGACCAATGATCTCGGGATCAATATCCGGAACCTCTAATCTCGGAGAGACTGTACCGTGAATCTCCTGCTGCTGTGAACTTGATGGTTCCATAACTCGCTAACTCATGAGAAACCATCGTTAGACGACAAAGAACCCATGCGTTCCCCAGTGTAACGTGTATGAGTGTATGTTGTGCCGTGCCATGCATTACTTGAATAAATATCGCAGAGTTAAAGTAAATATGCAAGCGAAAAAGCTACGGAGTCCAGTTATAATGACCGTCCTCGCTGACCGTCATCACTAAACCGTTTATATGATGGAAGATGGTTCGGATAGAAGTTGTTATAGTTCCATCGACGAGCTTCGAAAGGCGGTCAAGTATGCAGTTTAGTATTCAAGTCCAAATATGCAAGAATGAAGCTCGTCGGAGTTATGCTTGAAGAATTTCAAATTTTGGTATCCATCATATAGGGTTCGAAACCATCACAAGGACTTCGTTCGAACCCAACTGAACATCTCTTCTTTCGAACCCATCCTGACGTCGTTTCGAACCCATGCAGTTAGACGCGCTTCGCATCGATGACCATGTGTCAGATTCGAATCGATCACCAGATGGCAAGTTCGAACCGATCGATAAGGGATGACTTCGAATCGATCATTGCTTGACAAGTTCGAACCGATAAGGAAACCTCAACTCCGCATCATCCACGTTCGAATCGATACCCTCCGTATTGATGCGGAATTGTGAACTTCGAAACCACAGCCGATGAGTTCGAATCCATCGATTCGAATGAACCCACCGAATCCCTAAATCAATGCGAACTGCGCACCCCATAAAGACATTCCAAGGATCGATACAAAATCCAAGAAAATGGCGCCACCATCAACGATTCGAACTTGAGCCTACGCATCGGTTCGAAGCCCTCCCAAGCCAAGATCTGGTTTTGCCAATCTCGAGGCTACGCAATCGATGAAGAAGAAATGAGTTCGAAATTACTTTGCCGCTTGGATTCGAGGCTAATTACCTAGTTTGAATGATGGATTCGAGGAATTAAAGATTCAGATCTTGAATGATTCGAATACGCAACATAGTGTTTTTTCTCCTTTGAAGCTTCGAAGCGATGAAGAGTACAGTAAAAAAGTAAAAAATTTGAAGCCCACTGCTATTTATATGAGGCGTTGAAAGCATCCGAGACGATTGCTCTCCCGGTCAACCCAACCGGTCACAACCGGTCAAGTACCAGATCGGTTTGAAGTTGGCTTTCGAACCCATCTGCCTAAAGCCCTATCGATTCGAAGTTACCTCATGTTTCATCGGTACGAAACGCACTACAGAGTGACAGGTTACATCGATGCGAAATGAACTGTGGGCACACCGATTCGAAGACCTTGTTCACATCAGCCACATCGAATCCATCCATGGCCTATCGATACGACAGATGACTTCGTATCCATCCGCTTCCAATTCGAATCGACTCGAACAACTAGTTCGAAACCATCCTTTCACATCGGCTCGAATGTCAGTTTCGAACCCATCACGAAACAAGTATACTTCATCCATACGTATATGGATTTCGAACCCATCTATACTCTAACACATTGGTTCGAAACCTTACACTCGCGCAATACAAATTCAATTCCTTCAACCTTCTACATCGGTTCAGGAGAAGATCGACACGAAGGAACCTTCCACAACAACCATCAAGCGTTGTCTCAATTCAAATTTCAAAATCGGTTCAGGAGAGAATCGATACGAAATTCAATAGCCAACAAAGCTGGCAACGACTCGTGGACGTACGACGTTAACAAGGGTCAAATTAACATATGTGCATACATGTCGGACTAACATTCGATTTTGAATATTTATAGGGATCAAACACTCATCCTGTTACAAATGCGACAACCAACGACTAAACGCTATTATACAGCAATCAATCATATCAACACAAGGTTACAGCAATACAGCATACGAGTTTCAACAAAAAAGAGAGCAATGATTGTTCAGAGAGAAACGACAGCTATTCAAAGCATGTCATGTTCCCAGAAGACGTACTTTGGGGGCAAAATGTTATCCCGCTTTTCGGCAAAGCCACGATACCAAAAGATCGATCGAAAATGAGGGACAGTTCGCCCCAGAGATTGATCATACTTCGCTTCGCCATGGATATCACTGAATTTTATCCGAGTCCTGATTGAGCTACAATTGATAGGACACGGCAAAAAAGACCACTGGAGTCAGCATTTCAAATTTCAAGTCAATCCGAGTTCATATGCTCGAGTTATGATCGATTCAATTTGAAGGGAAAGACCAGGTTTCGAAACCATCACTAAACAGTATTTCGAAACCATCACCTTCGAATCGATCGAACTCGAAACCATCAAGGCGCCTCGGCTTCGAAACCATCGCTTCGAACACATCAGATTCGAACCCATCACCTTCGAACCCCTCGGGATGCCTCGGGTTCGAACCCATCAAGTCCGCACCTACCAAGTTCATAACAATGGGCTTCGAATCCATCGGAGAGTGGCTGGTTCGAATCCATCAAGCATCGGTCGTTCGACTCCATATTCTTGTTCGAACCAATCACGGAGTCCTTGTTCGAACCCATCACCGAGTCCTTGTTCGAACCCAACTGTGTAGCTTCATTTGAAACCACTGGGTCAACCAACCATGGTGACGTGTCTTCCATCGGTTCGAATGCGCCGAGATATATGGAGTCGAGACGGTCAACTCGGAGTGAAGTCCGGATCGATTCGAAGTTTGCGCTCCACGTCACCACGAAGACGCGTGTCATGATGGATTCGAAACCATCGGTTCGAATACATGGGTTCGAAACAAACAGCTATGCCATAAATCCAATTTCGAATCCATCATATCTCCCAATCTACTGATCCAAATGCCATGAAATTTTCACAGATGCTTGCATACATGTTGAAGAATGTCCACGCCAAATTTCACCTCGATTGGACGAATTCTTGATCGGTTCGAATGGAGTTCGAACCAATGCCAAAGTGGGCCCAAATTTCCTGAGACCGTGCGTGTGGGCCCCCTCACGTGGCAGAAGAGGTCTCCCGAGTTTTCAGCAAGATATTAGCAGCCTATGCTTATAAATAGAGCCCCAGGGCCAACCGAAAAAGGACCTTCGGGATCTTCTGACCCTCAAGCGCCCAGACTCTGCCGGATCGACATCTCCATCATAATTTGACTACTGATTTCGAATTTCCAGTTTTAACTTGCTGTTGATCGCTGTAACAGCTTGTAAACATTGAAAGAGAATCAATAAAATATCAAAAAACTTCACAGTGGACGTAGGCGACACGCCGAACCACTATAAATCGCTTGTCTACGTATTTTCTTTACTGTTGATTGGAGTTTTTGTTAGATAATATTCATATTTAGTTCATACTCTTGATTGTTATCTCTTCAACGACTCTCGAAGAGTGTTGTGACCAATTTTGGTGCAAACAACTGGTTAGTTTCATACCCAAAAAATCCTATCCGAACCTCAATCGGGTCATGGAAGTTTTTTACCCTTCGTTTTTTCGTCACGTGGATTTTTTCTGTAAAACGGGATCCCCGTGGCTGGTCAATGATTTACCATCGCTGGAGAGTGGTGCACCATGGTACTGCACTGTTTCAAATCCATGCACCCATTTCTAAAGTTCGTACGGCACGGTTTCGTCATTTTGGACGGATGTTGCACCTTGCACCGTAGATGTTGCACCCTGTGGATATCGATTATTCGGAGGGCCATAACTCTTGGCTCTTTTAGAGTAACGGGAGCCATAACCAGTCAAAACGAAGGTGTCTATGAGTTCTAAAGCTATGACGGCTTTAAGCCGTCACTGGTTAGTTTCATACCCAAAAAATCCTATTCGAACCTCAATCGGGTCATGGAAGTTTTTTACACTTCGTTTTTTCGTCACGTGGATTTTTTCTGTAAAACGGGATCCCCGTGGCTGGTCAATGATTTACCATCGCTGGAGAGTGGTGCACCATGGCACTGCACCGTTTCAAATCCATGCACCCATTTCTAAAGGTCGTACGACACGGTTTCGTCATTTGGACGGATGTTGCACCTTGCACCGTAGATGTTGCACCCTATGGATATCGATTATTCGGAGGGCCATAACTCTTGGCTCGTCTAGAGTTACGGGAGCCATAACCAGTCAAAACGAAGGTATCTATGAGTTCTACAGTTATGACGGCTTTCAGCCGTCATTGGTTAGTTTCATACCCAAAAAATCCTATCCGAACCTCAATCGGGTCAAGGAAGTTTTTTACCCTTCGTTTTTTCGTCACATGGATTTTTTCTGTAAAACGGTATCCCTGTGGCTGGTCTATGATTTCCCACCGCTGGAGAGTGGTGCACCATGGTACTGCAATGTTTCAAATCCATGCACTCATTTCTAAAGGTCGTACGACACTGTTGCGTCATTTTTTATGGATGTTGCACCTTGCACCGCAGATGTTGCACCCTGTGGATATCGATTCTTTGGAGGGCCATAACTCTTGGTTCGTTTAGAGTTATGGGAGCCATTACCAGTCAAAACGAAGGTAATGTGAGTTCTACAGCTATGACAGCTTTCAGCCATCACTGGTTAATTTCATGCCCAAAAAATCCTATCCGAACCTCAATCGGGTCATGGAAGTTTTTTACCCTTCGTTTTTTCGTCACGTGGATTTTTTCTGTAAAACGGGATCCCCGTGGCTGGTCAATGATTTACCATCGCTGGAGAGTGGTGCACCACGGTACTGCACCATTTCAAATCCATGCACCCATTTCTAAAGGTCGTACGGCACGGTTTCGTCATTTTGGACGGATGTTGCACCTTGCACCGTAGATGTTGCACCCTATGGATATCGATTATTCGGAGGGCCATAACTCTTGGCTCGTTTAGAGTTACCGGAGCCATAACCAGTCAAAATGAAGGTATCTGTGAGTTTACAGCTATGACGGCTTTCAGCCGTCACTGGTTAGTTTCATACCCAAAAAATCCTATCCGAACCTCAATCGGGTCAAGGAAGTTTTTTACCCTTCGTTTTTTCGTCACGTGGATTTTTTCTGTAAAACAGGATCCCTGTGGCTGGTCTATGATTTACCATCGCTGGAGAGTGGTGTACCATGGTACTGCAATGTTTCAAATCCATGCACTCATTTATAAAGGTCGTACGGCACTGTTTCGTCATTTTGGACGGATGTTGCACCTTGCACCGTAGATGTTGCACCCTGTGGATATCGATTCTTCGGAGGGCCATAACTCTTGGCTCGTTTAGAGTTACGGGAGCCATAACCAGTCAAAACGAAGGTATCTGTGAGTTCTACAGCTATGATGGCTTTCAGCCGTCACTGGTTAGTTTCATACACAAAATATCCTATCCGAACCTCAATCGGGTCATGGAAGTTTTTTACCCTTCGTTTTTTCGTCACGTGGATTTTTTTTTGTAAAAACGGGATCCCCGTGGTTGGTCAATGATTTACCATCGCTAGAGAGTGGTGCACCATGGTACTGCATCGTTTCAATTCCATGCACCCATTTCTAAAGGTCGTACGGCACGGTTTCGTCATTTTGGACGGATGTTGCACCTTGCACCGTAGATGTTGCACCCTATGGATATCGATTATTCGGAGGGCCATAACTCTTGGCTCGTTTAGAGTTACGGGAGCCATAACCAGTCAAAAGGAAGGTATCTGTGAGTTCTATAGCTATGACGGCTTTCAGCCGTCACTGGTTAGTTTCATACCCAAAAAATCCTATCCGAACCTCAATCGGGTCAAGGAAGTTTTTTACCCTTCGTTTTTTCGTCACGTGGAATTTTTTTGTAAAACGGGATCCCCGTGGCTGGTCTATTAGTTACCATCGCTGGAGAGTGGTGCACCATGGTACTGCACCGTTTCAAATCCATGCACTCATTTCTAAAGGTCGTACGGCACTGTTTTGTCATTTTGGACGGATGTTGCACCTTGCACCGTAGATGTTGCACCCTGTGGATTTCGATTATTCGGAGGGCCATAACTCTTGGCTCGTTTAGAGTTAAGGAAGCCATAACCAGTCAAAACGAAGGTATCTGTGAGTTCTACAGCTATGACAGCTTTCAGCTATCACTGGTTAGTTTCATACCCAAAAAATCCTATCCGAACCTCAATCGGGTCAAGGAAGTTTTTTACCCTTCGTTTTTTCGTCACGTGGATTTTTTCTGTAGAACGGGAACCCTGTGGCTGGTCTATGATTTACCATCGCTGGAGAGTGGTGCACCATGGTACTGCAATGTTTTAAATCCATGCACTCATTTCTAAAGGTCGTACGGCACTGTTTCGTCATTTTGGACGGATGTTGCACCTTGCACCGTAGATGTTGCACCCTGTGGATATCGATTCTTCGGAGGGCCATAACTCTTGGCTCGTTTAGAGTTACGGGAGCCATAACCCGTCAAAACGAAGGTATCTGTGAGTTCTATAGCTATGATGGCTTTCAGCCGTCACTGGTTAGTTTCATACACAAAAAATCCTATCTGAACCTCAATCGGGTCATGGAAGTTTTTTACCCTTCGTTTTTTCGTCACGTGGATTTTTTCTGTAAAAACGGGATCCCCATGGCTGGTCAATGATTTACCAACGCTGGAGAGTGGTGCACCATGGTACTGCACCGTTTCCAATCCATGCACACATTTCTAAAGGTCGTACGGCACTGTTTCGTCATTTTGGACGGATGTTGCACCTTGCACCGTAGATGTTGCACCCTGTGGATATCGATTCTTCGGAGGGCCATAACTCTTGGCTCGTTTAGAGTTACGGGAGCCATAACCTGTCAAAACGAAGGTATCTGTGAGTTCTAGAGCTGTGACGGCTTTCAGCCGTCACTGGTTAGTTTCATACCCAAAAAATCCTATCCGAACCTCAATCGGGTCAAGGATGTTTTTTACCCTTCGTTTTTTCGTCACGTGGATTTTTTCTGTAAAAGGGGATCCATGTGGCTGGTCTATAATTTACCATCGCTGGAGAGTGGTACACCATGGTACTGCAATGTTTCAAATCCATGCACTCATTTCTAAAGGTCGTACGACACTGTTTCGTCATTTTGGACGGATGTTGCACCTTGCACCGTAGATGTTGCACCCTGTGGATATCGATTCTTCGGAGGGCCATAAATCTTGGCTCGTTTAGAGTTACGGGGGCCACAACCAGTCAAAACGAAGGTATCTTTGAGTTCTACAGCTGTGACCGCTTTCAGCCGTCACTGGTTAGTTTCATACCGAAAAAATCCTATCCGAACCTCAATCGGGTCATGGAAGTTTTTTACCCTTCGTTTTTTCGTCACGTGGATTTTTCTGTAAAACGGGATCCCCGTGGCTGGTCTATGATTTACCAACGCTGGAGAGTGGTGCACCATGGTACTGCACCGTTTCCAATCCATGCACCCATTTCTAAAGGTCGTACGGCACTGTTTCGTCATTTTGGACGGATGTTGCACCTTGCACCGTAGATGTTGCACCCTGTGGATATCGATTCTTCGGAGGGCCATAACTCTTGGCTCATTTAGAGTTACGGGAGCCATAACCTGTCAAAACGAAGGTATCTGTGAGTTCTAGAGCTGTGACGGCTTTTAGCCATCACTGGTTAGTTTCATACCCAAAAAATCCTATTCGAACCTCAATCGGGTCATGAAAGTTTTTTACCCTTCGTTTTTTCGTCACGTGGATTTTTCTGTAAAAGGGAATTCCCGTGGCTGGTCTGTGATTTACCATCGCTGGAGAGTGATGCACCAAGGTACTGCACCGTTTCCAATCCATGCACCCATTTCTAAAGGTCGTACGGCACTGTTTCGTCATTTTGGACGGATGTTGCACCTTGCACCTTAGATGTTGCACCCTATGGATATCGATTCTTCGGAGGGCCATAACTCTTGGCTCGTTTAGAGTTACGGGAGCCACAACCAGTCAAAATGAAGGTATCTGTGAGTTCTACGTCTATGATAGCTTTCAGCCGTCACTGGTTAGTTTCATACCTAAAAAATCCTATCCGAACCTCAATCGGGTCATGGAAGTTTTTTACCCTTCGTTTTTTCGTCACGTGGATTTTTTCTGTAAAAGGGAATTCCCGCGGCTGGTCTATGATTTACCAACGCTGGAGAGTGGTGCACTATGGTACTGCACCGTTTCCAATTCATGCACTCATTTCTAAAGGTCGTACGGCACTGTTTCGTCATTTTGGACGGATGTTGCACCTTGCACCGTAGATGTTGCACCCTGTGGATATCGATTCTTCGGAGGGCCGTAACTCTTGGCTCGTTTAGAGTTACGGGAGCCACAACCAGTCAAAACGAAGGTATCTGTGAGTTCTACAGCTGTGACCGCTTTCAGCCGTCACTGGTTAGTTTCATACCGAAAAAATCCTATCCGAACCTCAACCGGGTCATGGAAGTTTTTTACCCTTCGTTTTTTCGTCACGTGGATTTTTCTATAAAACGGGATCCCCGTGGCTGGTCTATGATTTACCAACGCTGGAGAGTGGTGCACCATGGTACTGCACCGTTTCCAATCCATGCACCCATTTCTAAAGGTCGTACGGCACTGTTTCTTCATTTTGGACGGATGTTGCACCTTGCACCGTACATGTTGCACCCTGTGGATATCGATTTCTTCGGAGGGCCATAACTCTTGGCTCGTTTAGAGTTACGGGAGCCATAACCTGTCAAAACGAAGGTATCTGTGAGTTCTAGAGCTGTGACGGCTTTTAGCCATCACTGGTTAGTTTCATACCCAAAAAATCCTATCCGAACCTCAATCGGGTCATGGAAGTTTTTTACCCTTCGTTTTTTCGTCACGTGGATTTTTCTGTAAAAGGGAATTCCCGTGGCAGGTCTATGATTTACCATCACTGGTGAGTGATGCACCATGGTACTGCACCGTTTCCAATCCATGCACCCATTTCTAAAGGTTGTACGGCACTGTTTCGTCATTTTGGACGGATGTTGCACCTTGCACCGTAGATGTTGCACCATGTGGATATCGATTCTTCGGAGGGCCATAACTCTTGGCTCGTTTAGAGTTACGGGAGCCATAACCAGTCAAAACGAAGGTATCTGTGAGTTCTACAGCTATGACGGCTTTCAGCCATCACTGTTAGTTTCATACCCAAAAAATCCTATCCGAACCTCAATCGGGTCAAGGATGTTTTTTACCCTTCGTTTTTTCGTCACGTGGATTTTTTCTGTAAAACGGGATCCACGTGGCTGGTCTATGATTTACCATCGCTGGAGAGTGGTACATCATGGTACTGCAATGTTTCAAATCCATGCACTCTTTTCTAAAGGTCGTACGACACTGTTTCGTTATTTTGGACGGATGTTGCACCTTGCACCGTAGATGTTGCACCCTGTGGATATCGATTCTTCGGAGGCCCGTAACTCTTGGCTCGTTTAGAGTTACGGGAGCCACAACCAGTCAAAACGAAGGTATCTGTGAGTTCTACAGCTGTGACCGCTTTCAGCCGTCACTGGTTAGTTTCATACCGAAAAAATCCTATCCGAACCTCAATCGGGTAATGGAAGTTTTTTACCCTTCGTTTTTTCGTCACGTGGATTTTTCTGTAAAACGGGATCCCCGTGGCTGGTCTATGATTTACCAATGCTGGAGAGTGGTGCACCATGGTACTGCACTGTTTCAAATCCATGCACTCGTTTCTAAAGGTCGTACGTCACTGTTTCGTCATTTTGGACGGATGTTGCACCTTGCACCGTAGATGTTGCACCCTGTGGATATCGATTCTTCGGAGGGCCATAAATCTTGGCTCGTTTAGAGTTACGGGGGCCACAACCAGTCAAAACGAAGGTATCTGTGAGTTCTACAGCTGTGACCGCTTTCAGCCGTCACTGGTTAGTATCATACCGAAAAAATCCTATCCGAAACTCAATCGGGTCATGGAAGTTTTTTACCCTTCGTTTTTTCGTCACGTGGATTTTTCTGTAAAACGGGATCCCCGTGGCTGGTCTACGATTTACCAACGCTGGAGAGTGGTACACCATGGTACTGCACCGTTTCCAATCCATGCACCCATTTCTAAAGGTCGTACGGCACTGTTTCGTCATTTTGGACGGATGTTGCACCTTGCACCGTAGATGTTGCACCCTATGGATATCGATTCTTCGGAGGGCCGTCACTCTTGGCTCGTTTGGAGTTACGGGAGCCACAACCAGTCAAAACGAAGGTATTAGTGAGTTCTACAGCTATGACGGCTTTCAGCCGTCACTGGTTAGTTTCATGCCTAAAAAATCCTATCCGAACCTCAATCGGGTAATGGAAGTTTTTTACCCTTCGTTTTTTCGTCACGTGGATTTTTTCTGTAAAACGGGATCCCCGTGGCTGGTCTATGATTTACCAATGCTGGAGAGTGGTCCACCATGGTACTGCACCGTTTTCAATCCATGCACCCGTTTCTAAAGGTCGTACGCACTGTTTCGTCATTTTGGACGGATGTTGCACCTTGCACCGTAGATGTTGCACCCTATGGATATCGATTCTTCGGAGGGCCATGACTCTCGGCTCGTTTAGAGTTACGGGAGCCATAACCTTTCAAAACGAAGGTATCTGTGAGTTTTACAGCTGTGACGGCTTTTAGCCATCACTGGTTAGTTTCATACCCAAAAAATCCTATCCGAACCTCAATCGGGACATGGAAGTTTTTTACCCTTCGTTTTTTCGTCACGTGGATTTTTTCTGTAAAAGGGAATTCCCGCGGCTGGTTTATGATTTACCATCGCTGGAGAGTGGTGCACCATGGTACTGCACTGTTTCAAATCCATGCACCCATTTCTAAATGTCGTACGGCACTGTTTCGTCATTTTGGACGGATGTTGCACCTTGCACCGTAGATGTTGCACCCTGTGGATATCGATTCTTCGGAGGGCCATAACTCTTGGCTCGTTTAGAGTTACGGGAGCCATAACCTGTCAAAACGAAGGTATCTTTGAGTTCTACAGCTATGACGGCTTTCAGCCGTCACTGGTTAGTTTCATACCCAAAAAATCCTATCCGAACCTCAATCGGGTCATGGATGTTTTGTACCCTTCGTTTTCTCGTCACGTGGATTTTTTCTGTAAAATGGGATCCACGTGGCTGGTCTATGATTTACCATCGCTGGAGAGTGGTACACCATGGTACTGCAATGTTTCAAATCCATGCACTCATTTCTAAAGGTCGTACGACACTGTTTCGTCATTTTGGACGGATGTTGCACCTTGCACCGTAGATGTTGCACCCTGTGGATATCGATTCTTCGGAGGGCCATAACTCTTGGCTCGTTTAGAGTTACGGGAGCCACAACCAGTCAAAACGAAGGTATCTGTGAGTTCTACATCTGTGACCTCTTTCAGCCGTCACTAGTTAGTTTCATACCGAAAAAATCCTATCCGAACCTCAATCGGGTCATGGAAGTTTTTTACCCTTCGTTTTTTCGTCACGTGGATTTTTCTGTAAAACGGGATCCCCGTGGCTGGTCTATGATTTACCAACGCTGGAGAGTGGTGCACCATGGTACTGCACCGTTTCCAAACCATGCACCCATTTTTAAAGGTCGTACGGCACTGTTTCGTCATTTTGGACGGATGTTGCACCTTGCACCGTAGATGTTGGACCCTGTGGATATCGATTCTTCGGAGGGCCATAACTCTTGGCTCGTTTAGAGTTACGGGAGCCATAACCTGTCAAAACGAAGGTATCTGTGAGTTCTAGAGCTGTGATGGCTTTTAGCCATCACTGGTTAGTTTCATACCCAAAAAATCCTATCCGAACCTCAATCGGGTCATGAAAGTTTTTTACCCTTCGTTTTTTCGTCACGTGGATTTTCCTGTAAAAGGGAATTCCCGTGGCTGGTCTATGATTTACCATCGCTGGAGAGTGATGCACCATGGTACTGCACCGTTTCCAATCCATGCACCCATTTCTAAAGGTCGTACGGCACTGTTTCGTCATTTTGGACGGATGTTGCACCTTGCACCATAGATGTTGCACCCTATGGATATCGATTCTTCGGAGGGCCATAACTCTTGGCTCGTTTAGAGTTACGGGAGTATCTGTGATTTACATCTATGACAGCTTTCAGCCGTCACTGGTTAGTTTCATACCTAAAAATCCTATCCGAACCTCAATTGGGTCATGGAAGTTTTTTACCCTTCGTTTTTTCGTCACGTGGATTTTTTCTGTAAAAGGGAATTCCCGCGGCTGGTCTATCATTTACCATCGCTGGAGAGTGGTGCACCATGGTACTGCACTGTTTCAAATCCATGCACCCATTTGTAAATGTCGTACTGCACTGTTTCGTCATTTTGGACGGATGTTGCACCTTGCACCGTAGATGTTGCACCATGTGGATATCGATTCTTCGGAGGGCCATAACTCTTGGCTCGTTTAGAGTTACGGGAGCCATAACCAGTCAAAACGAAGGTATCTGTGAGTTCTACAGCTATGACGGCTTTCAGCCATCACTGTTAGTTTCATACCCAAAAAATCCTATCCGAACCTCAATCGGGTCAAGGATGTTTTTTACCCTTCGTTTTTTCGTCACGTGGATTTTTTCTGTAAAACGGGATCCACGTGGCTGGTCTATGATTTACCATCGCTGGAGAGTGGTACACCATGGTACTGCAATGTTTCAAATCCATGCACTCTTTTCTAAAGGTCGTACGACACTGTTTCGTCATTTTGGACGGATGTTGCACCTTGCACCGTAGATGTTGCACCCTGTGGATATCGATTCTTCGGAGGCCCGTAACTCTTGGCTCGTTTAGAGTTACGGGAGCCACAACCAGTCAAAACGAAGGTATCTGTGAGTTCTACAGCTGTGACCGCTTTCAGCCGTCACTGGTTAGTTTCATACCGAAAAAATCCTATCCGAAGCTCAATCGGGTAATGGAAGTTTTTTACCCTTCGTTTTTTCGTCACGTGGATTTTTCTGTAAAACGGGATCCCCGTGGCTGGTCTATGATTTACCAATGCTGGAGAGTGGTGCACCATGGTACTGCACTGTTTCAAATCCATGCACTCGTTTCTAAAGGTCGTACGTCACTGTTTCGTCATTTTGGACGGATGTTGCACCTTGCACCGTAGATGTTGCACCCTGTGGATATCGATTCTTCGGAGGGCCATAAATCTTGGCTCGTTTAGAGTTACGGGGGCCACAACCAGTCAAAACGAAGGTATCTGTGAGTTCTACAGCTGTGACCGCTTTCAGCCGTCACTGGTTAGTATCATACCGAAAAAATCCTATCCGAACCTCAATCGGGTCATGGAAGTTTTTTACCCTTCGTTTTTTCGTCACGTGGATTTTTCTGTAAAACGGGATCCCCGTGGCTGGTCTACGATTTACCAACGCTGGAGAGTGGTGCACCATGGTACTGCACCGTTTCCAATCCATGCACCCATTTCTAAAGGTCGTACGGCACTGTTTCGTCATTTTGGACGGATGTTGCACCTTGCACCGTAGATGTTGCACCCTATGGATATCGATTCTTCGGAGGGCCGTAACTCTTGGCTCGTTTAGAGTTACGGGAGCCACAACCAGTCAAAACGAAGGTATTAGTGAGTTCTACAGCTATGACGGCTTTCAGCCGTCACTGGTTAGTTTCATGCCTAAAAAATCCTATCCGAACCTCAATCGGGTAATGGAAGTTTTTTACCCTTCGTTTTTTCGTCACGTGGATTTTTTCTGTAAAACGGGATCCCCGTGGCTGGTCTATGATTTACCAATGCTGGAGAGTGGTGCACCATGGTACTGCACCGTTTTCAATCCATGCACCCGTTTCTAAAGGTCGTACCCACTGTTTCGTCATTTTGGACGGATGTTGCACCTTGCACCGTAGATGTTGCACCCTATGGATATCGATTCTTCGGAGGGCCATGACTCTCGGCTCGTTTAGAGTTACGGGAGCCATAACCTTTCAAAACGAAGGTATCTGTGAGTTTTACAGCTGTGACGGCTTTTAGCCATCACTGGTTAGTTTCATACCCAAAAAATCCTATCCGAACCTCAATCGGGACATGGAAGTTTTTTACCCTTCGTTTTTTCGTCACATGGATTTTTTCTGTAAAAGGGAATTCCCGCGGCTGGTCTATGATTTACCATCGCTGGAGAGTGGTGCACCATGGTACTGCACTGTTTCAAATCCATGCACCCATTTGTAAATGTCGTACGGCACTGTTTCGTCATTTTGGACGGATGTTGCACCTTGCACCGTAGATGTTGCACCCTGTGGATATCGATTCTTCGGAGGGCCATAACTCTTGGCTCGTTTAGAGTTACGGGAGCCAGAACCAGTCAAAACGAAGGTATATGTGAGTTCTACATCTGTGACAGCTTTCAGCCGTCACTGGTTAGTTTCAAACCTAAAAAATCCTATCCGAACCTCAATCGGGACATGGAAGTTTTTTACCCTTCGTTTTTTCGTCACGTGGATTTTTTCTGTAAAAGGGAATTCCCGCGGCTGGTCTATGATTTACCATCGCTGGAGAGTGGTGCACCATGGTACTGCACTGTTTCAAATCCATGCACCCATTTGTAAATGTCGTACGGCACGTTTCGTCATTTTGGACGGATGTTGCACCTTGCACCGTAGATGTTGCACCCTGTGGATATCGATTCTCCGGAGGGCCATAACTCTTGGCTCGTTTAGAGTTACGGGAGCCATAACCAGTCAAAACGAAGGTATCTGTGAGTTCTACAGCTATGACGGCTTTCAGCCGTCACTGGTTAGTTTCACACCCAAAAAATCCTATCCGAACCTCAATCTGGTCAAGGATGTTTTTTACCCTTCGTTTTTTCGTCACGTTGATTTTTTCTGTAAAACGGGATCCACGTGGCTGGTCTATGATTTACCATCGCTGGAGAGTGGTACACCATGGTACTGCAATGTTTCAAATCCATGCACTCGTTTCTAAAGGTCGTACGACACTGTTTCGTCATTTTGGACGGATGTTGCACCTTGCACCATAGATGTTGCACCCTGTGGATATCGATTCTTCGGAGGCCATAACTCTTGGCTCGTTTAGAGTTACGGGAGCCACAACCAGTCAAAACGAAGGTATCTGTGAGTTCTACAGCTGTGACCGCTTTCAGCCGTCACTGGTTAGTTTCATACCGAAAAAATCCTATCCGAACCTCAATCGGGTCATGGAAGTTTTTTACCCTTCGTTTTTTCGTCACGTGGATTTTTTCTGTAAAACGGGATCCCCGTGGCTGGTCTATGATTTACCAATGCTGGAGAGTGGTGCACCATGGTACTGCACCGTTTTCAATCCATGCACCCGTTTCTAAAGGTCGTACGGCACTGTTTCGTCATTTTGGACGGATGTTGCACCTTGCACCGTAGATGTTGCACCCTGTGGATATCGATTCTTCGGAGGGCCATAACTCTTGGCTCGTTTAGAGTTACGGGAGCCATAACCTGTCAAAATGAAGGTATCTGTGAGTTCTAGAGCTGTGACGGCTTTTAGCCATCACTGGTTAGTTTCATACCCAAAAAGTCCTATCCGAACCTCAATCGGGTCATGGAAGTTTTTTACCCTTCGTTTTTTCGTCACATGGATTTTTCTGTAAAAGGGAATTCCCGTGGCCGGTCTATGATTTACCATCGCTGGAGAGTGATGCACCATGGTACTGCACCCTTTCCAATCCATGCACCCATTTCTAAAGGTCGTATGGCACTGTTTCGTCATTTTGGACGGATGTTGCACCTTGCACCGTA
The DNA here is from genome assembly GCA_030765085.1 of Allium cepa. Lineage (NCBI taxonomy): Eukaryota > Viridiplantae > Streptophyta > Magnoliopsida > Asparagales > Amaryllidaceae > Allium > Allium cepa. The sequence continues at coordinate 23,931,750 of CM060943.1, read as the reverse complement.
GATGTTGCACCCTATGGATATCGATTCTTCGGAGAGCCATAACTCTTGGCTCGTTTAGAGTTACGGGAGCCACAACCAGTCAAAACGAAGGTATCTGTGAGTTCTACATCTGTGACAGCTTTCAGCCGTCACTGGTTAGTTTCATACCTAAAAAATCCTATCCGAACCTCATTCGGGTCATGGAAGTTTTTTACCCTTCGTTTTTTCGTCACGTGGATTTTTTCTGTAAAACGGGATCCCCGTGGCTGGTCTATGATTTACCAATGCTGGATAGTGGTGCACCATGGTACTGCACCGTTTTCAATCCATGCACCCGTTTCTAAAGGTCGTACGCACTGTTTCGTCATTTTGGACGGATGTTGCACCTTGCACCGTAGATGTTGCACCCTATGGATATCGATTCTTCGGAGGGCCGTAACTCTTGGCTCGTTTAGAGTTACGGGAGCCACAACCAGTCAAAACGAAGGTATTTGTGAGTTCTACAGCTATGACGGCTTTCAGCCGTCACTGGTTAGTTTCATGCCTAAAAAAACCTATCCGAACCTCAATCGGGTCATGGAAGTTTTTTACCCTTCGTTTTTTCGTCACGTGGATTTTTTCTGTAAAACGGGATCCCCGTGGCTGGTCTATGATTTACCAATGCTGGAGAGTGGTGCACCATGGTACTGCACCGTTTTCAATCCATGCACCCGTTTCTAAAGGTCGTACGGCACTGTTTCGACATTTTGGACGGATGTTGCACCTTGCACCGTAGATGTTGCACCCTATGGATATCGATTCTTCGGAGGGCCATAACTCTTGGCTCGTTTAGAGTTACGGGAGCCACAACCAGTCAAAACGAAGGTATCTGTGAGTTTTACATCTGTGACAGCTTTCAGCCGTCACTGGTTAGTTTCATACCTAAAAAATCCTATCCGAACCTCAATCGGGTCATGAAAGTTTTTTACCCTTCGTTTTTTCGTCAAGTGGTTTTTTTCTGTAAAAGGGAATTCCCGCGGCTGGTCTATGATTTACCATCGCTGGAGAGTGGTGCACCATGGTTCTGCACTGTTTCAAATCCATGCACCCATTTCTAAATGTCGTACGGCACTGTTTCGTCATTTTGGACGGATGTTGCACCTTGCACCGTAGATGTTGCACCCTGTGGATATCGATTCTTCGGAGTGCCATAACTCTTGGCTCGTTTAGAGTTACGGGAGCCATAACCAGTCAAAACGAAGGTATCTGTTAGTTCTATAGCTATGACGGCTTTCAGCCGTCACTAGTAAGTTTCATACCCAAAAAATCCTATCCGAACCTCAATCGGGTCAAGGATGTTTTTTACCCTTCGTTTTTTCGTCACGTGGATTTTTTCTGTAAAACGGGATCCACGTGGCTGGTCTATGATTTACCATCGCTGGAGAGTGGTACACCATGGTACTGCAATGTTTCAAATCCATGCACTCATTTCTAAAGGTCGTACGACACTGTTTCGTCATTTTGGACAGATGTTGCACCTTGCACCGTAGATGTTGCACCCTGTGGATATCGATTCTTCGGAGGGTCATAACTCTTGGCTCGTTTAGAGTTACGGGAGCCACAACCAGTCAAAATGAAGGTATCTGTGAGTTCTACAGCTGTGACCGCTTTCAGCCGTCACTGGTTAGTTTCATACCGAAAAAATCCTATCCGAACCTCAATCGGGTCATGGAAGTTTTTTACCCTTCGTTTTCTCGTCACGTGGATTTTTCTGTAAAACGAGATCCCCGTGGCTGGTCTATGATTTACCAACGCTGGAGAGTGGTGCACCATGGTACTGCACCGTTTCCAATCTATGCACCCATTTCTAAAGGTCGTACGGCACTGTTTCGTCATTTTGGACGGATGTTGCACCTTGCACCGTAGATGTTGCACCCTGTGGATATCGATTCTTCGGAGGGCCATAACTCTTGGCTCGTTTAGAGTTACGGGAGCCATAACCTGTCAAAACGAAGGTATCTGTGAGTTCTAGAGCTGTGACGGCTTTTACCCATCACTGGTTAGTTTCATACCCAAAAAATCCTATCGGAACCTCAATCGGGTCATGAAAGTTTTTTACCCTTCGTTTTTTCGTCACGTGGATTTTTCTGTAAAAGGGAATTCCCGTGGCTGGTCTATGATTTACCATCGCTGGAGAGTGATGCACCATGGTACTGCACCGTTTCCAATCCATGCACCCATTTCTAAAGGTCGTATGGCATTGTTTCGTCATTTTGGACGGATGTTGCACCTTGCACCGTAGATGTTGCACCATATGGATATCGATTCTTCGGAGGGCCATAACTCTTGGCTCGTTTAGAGTTACGGGAGCCACAACCAGTCAAAACGAAGGTATATGTGAGTTCTACATCTGTGACATCTTTCAGCCGTCACTGGTTAGTTTCAAACCAAAAAAATCCTATCCGAACCTCAATCGGGACATGGAAGTTTTTTACCCTTCGTTTTTTCGTCACGTGGATTTTTTCTGTAAAAGGGAATTCCCGCGGCTGGTCTATGATTTACCATCGCTGGAGAGTGGTGCACCATGGTACTGCACTGTTTCAAATCCATGCACCCATTTGTAAATGTCGTACGGCACTGTTTCGTCATTTTGGACGGATGTTGCACTTTGCACCGTAGATGTTGCACCCTGTGGATATCGATTCTTCGGAGGGCCATAACTCTTGGCTCGTTTAGAGTTACGGGAGCCATAACCAGTCAAAACGAACGTATCTGTGAGTTCTACAGCTATGACGGCTTTCAGCCGTCACTGGTTGGTTTCACACCCAAAAAATCCTATCCGAACCTCAATCGGGTCAAGGATGTTTTTTACCCTTCGTTTTTTCGTCACGTGGATTTTTTCTGTAAAACGGGATCCACGTGGCTGGTCTATGATTTACCATCGCTGGAGAGTGGTACACCATGGTACTGCAATGTTTCAAATCCATGCACTCATTTCTAAAGGTCGTACGACACTATTTCGTCTTTTTGGACGGATGTTGCACCTTGCACCATAGATGTTGCACCCTGTGGATATCGATTCTTCGGAGGCCATAACTCTTGGCTGGTTTAGAGTTACGGGAGCCACAACCAGTCAAAACGAAGGTATCTGTGAGTTCTATAGCTGTGACCGCTTTCAGCCGTCACTGGTTAGTTTCATACCGAAAAAATCCTATCCGAACCTCAATCGGGTCATGGAAGTTTTTTACCCTTCGTTTTTTCGTCACGTGGATTTTTTCTGTAAAACGGGATCCCCGTGGCTGGTCTATGATTTACCAATGCAGGAGAGTGGTGCACCATGGTACTGCACCGTTTTCAATCCATGCACCCGTTTCTAAAGGTCGTACGCACTGTTTCGTCATTTTGGACGGATGTTGCACCTTGCACCGTAGATGTTGCACCCTATGGATATCGATTCTTCGGAGGGCCGTAACTCTTGGCTCGTTTAGAGTTACGGCAGCCACAACCAGTCAAAATGAAGGTATTTGTGAGTTCTACAGCTATGACGGCTTTCAGCCATCACTGGTTAGTTTCATGCCTAAAAAAACCTATCCGAACCTCAATCGGGTCATGGAAGTTTTTTACCCTTCGTTTTTTCGTCACGTGGATTTTTTCTGTAAAACGCGATCCCCGTGGCTGGTCTATGATTTACCAATGCTGGAGAGTGGTGCACCATGGTAATGCACCGTTTTCAATCCATGCACCCGTTTCTAAAGGTCGTACGGCACTGTTTCGTCATTTTGGACGGATGTTGCACCTTGCACCGTAGATGTTGCACCCTATGGATATCGATTCTTCGGAGGGCCATAACTCTTGGCTCGTTTAGAGTTACGGGAGCCACAACCAGTCAAAACGAAGGTATCTGTGAGTTCTACATCTGTGACAGCTTTCAGCCGTCACTGGTTAGTTTCATACCTAAAAAAACCTATCCGAACCTCAATCGGGTCATGGAAGTTTTTTACCCTTCGTTTTTTCGTCACGTGGTTTTTTTCTGTAAAAGGGAATTCCCGCGGCTGGTCTATGATTTACCATCGCTGGAGAGTGGTGCACCATGGTTCTGCACTGTTTCAAATCCATGCACCCATTTCTAAATGTCGTACGGTACTGTTTCGTCATTTTGGATGGATGTTGCACCTTTCACCGTAGATGTTGCACCCTGTGGATATCGATTCTTCGGAGTGCCATAACTCTTGGCTCGTTTAGAGTTACGGGAGCCATAACCAGTCAAAACGAAGGTATCTGTGAGTTCTACAGCTATGACGGCTTTCAGCCGTCACTGGTAAGTTTCATACCCAAAAAATCCTATCCGAACCTCAATCGGGTCAAGGATGTTTTTTACCCTTCGTTTTTTCGTCACGTGGATTTTTTCTGTAAAACGGGATCCACGTGGCTGGTCTATGATTTACCATCGCAAGAGAGTGGTACACCATGGTACTGCAATGTTTCAAATCCATGCACTCATTTCTAAAGGTCGTACGACACTGTTTCGTCATTTTGGACAGATGTTGCACCTTGCACCGTAGATGTTGCACCCTGTGGATATTGATTCTTCGGAGGGCCATAACTCTTGGCTCGTTTAGAGTTACGAGAGCCACAACCAGTCAAAATGAAGGTATCTGTGAGTTCTACAGCTGTGACCGCTTTCAGCCGTCACTGGTTAGTTTCATACCGAAAAAATCCTATCCGAACCTCAATCGGGTCATGGAAGTTTTTTACCCTTCGTTTTCTCGTCACGTGGATTTTTCTGTAAAACGAGATCCCCGTGGCTGGTCTATGATTTACCAACGCTGGAGAGTGGGGCACCATGGTACTGCACCGTTTCCAATCCATGCACCCATTTCTAAAGGTCGTACGGCATTGTTTCGTCATTTTGGACGGATGTTGCACCTTGCACCGTAGATGTTGCACCCTGTGGATATCGATTCTTCGGAGGGCCATAACTCTTGGCTCGTTTAGAGTTACGGGAGACATAACCTGTCAAAACGAAGGTATTTGTGAGTTCTAGAGCTGTGACGGCTTTTATCCATCACTGGTTAGTTTCATACCCAAAAAATCCTATCGGAACCTCAATCGGGTCATGAAAGTTTTTTACCCTTCGTTTTTTCGTCACGTGGATTTTTCTGTAAAAGGGAATTACCGTGGCTGGTCTATGATTTACCATCGCTGGAGAGTGATGCACCATGGTACAGCACCGTTTCCAATCCATGCACCCATTTCTAAAGGTCGTACGGCATTGTTTCGTCATTTTGGACGGATGTTGCACCTTGCACCGTAGATGTTGCACCCTATGGATATCGATTCTTCGGAGGGCCATAACTCTTGGCTCGTTTAGAGTTACGGGAGCCACAACCAGTTAAAACGAAGGTATATGTGAGTTCTACATCTGTGACATCTTTCAGCCGTCACTGGTTAGTTTCAAACCAAAAAAATCCTATCCGAACCTCAATCGGGACATGGAAGTTTTTTACCCTTCGTTTTTTCGTCACGTGGATTTTTTCTGTAAAAGGGAATTCCCGCGGCTGGTCTATGATTTACCATCGCTGGAGAGTGGTGCACCATGGTACTGCACTGTTTTAAATCCATGCACCCATTTGTAAATGTCGTACGGCACTGTTTCGTCATTTTGGACGGATGTTGCACCTTGCACCGTAGATGTTGCACCCTGTGGATATCGATTCTTCGGAGGGCCATAACTCTTGGCTCGTTTAGAATTACGGGAGCCATAACCAGTCAAAACGAACGTATCTGTGAGTTCTACAGCTATGACGGCTTTCAGCCGTCACTGGTTGGTTTCACACCCAAAAAATCCTATCCGAACCTCAATCGGGTCAAGGATGTTTTTTACCCTTCGTTTTTTCGTCACGTGGATTTTTTCTGTAAAACGGGATCCACGTGGCTGGTCTATGATTTACCATCGCTGGAGAGTGGTACACCATGGTACTGCAATGTTTCAAATCCATGCACTCATTTCTAAAGGTCGTACGACACTATTTCGTCTTTTTGGACGGATGTTGCACCTTGCACCATAGATGTTGCACCCTGTGGATATCGATTCTTCGGAGGCCATAACTCTTGGCTGGTTTAGAGTTACGGGAGCCACAACCAGTCAAAACGAAGGTATCTGTGAGTTCTATAGCTGTGACCGCTTTCAGCCGTCACTGGTTAGTTTCATACCGAAAAAATCCTATCCGAACCTCAATCGGGTCATGGAAGTTTTTTACCCTTCGTTTTTTCGTCACGTGGATTTTTTCTGTAAAACGGGATCCCCGTGGCTGGTCTATGATTTACCAATGCAGGAGAGTGGTGCACCATGGTACTGCACCGTTTTCAATCCATGCACCCGTTTCTAAAGGTCGTACGCACTGTTTCGTCATTTTGGACGGATGTTGCACCTTGCACCGTAGATGTTGCACCCTATGGATATCGATTCTTCGGAGGGCCGTAACTCTTGGCTCGTTTAGAGTTACGGCAGCCACAACCAGTCAAAATGAAGGTATTTGTGAGTTCTACAGCTATGACGGCTTTCAGCCATCACTGGTTAGTTTCATGCCTAAAAAAACCTATCCGAACCTCAATCGGGTCATGGAAGTTTTTTACCCTTCGTTTTTTCGTCACGTGGATTTTTTCTGTAAAACGCGATCCCCGTGGCTGGTCTATGATTTACCAATGCTGGAGAGTGGTGCACCATGGTAATGCACCGTTTTCAATCCATGCACCCGTTTCTAAAGGTCGTACGGCACTGTTTCGTCATTTTGGACGGATGTTGCACCTTGCACCGTAGATGTTGCACCCTATGGATATCGATTCTTCGGAGGGCCATAACTCTTGGCTCGTTTAGAGTTACGGGAGCCACAACCAGTCAAAACGAAGGTATCTGTGAGTTCTACATCTGTGACAGCTTTCAGCCGTCACTGGTTAGTTTCATACCTAAAAAAACCTATCCGAACCTCAATCGGGTCATGGAAGTTTTTTACCCTTCGTTTTTTCGTCACGTGGTTTTTTTCTGTAAAAGGGAATTCCCGCGGCTGGTCTATGATTTACCATCGCTGGAGAGTGGTGCACCATGGTTCTGCACTGTTTCAAATCCATGCACCCATTTCTAAATGTCGTACGGTACTGTTTCGTCATTTTGGATGGATGTTGCACCTTGCACCGTAGATGTTGCACCCTGTGGATATCGATTCTTCGGAGTGCCATAACTCTTGGCTCGTTTAGAGTTACGGGAGCCATAACCAGTCAAAACGAAGGTATCTGTGAGTTCTACAGCTATGACGGCTTTCAGCCGTCACTGGTAAGTTTCATACCCAAAAAATCCTATCCGAACCTCAATCGGGTCAAGGATGTTTTTTACCCTTCGTTTTTTCGTCACGTGGATTTTTTCTGTAAAACGGGATCCACGTGGCTGGTCTATGATTTACCATCGCAAGAGAGTGGTACACCATGGTACTGCAATGTTTCAAATCCATGCACTCATTTCTAAAGGTCGTACGACACTGTTTCGTCATTTTGGACAGATGTTGCACCTTGCACCGTAGATGTTGCACCCTGTGGATATTGATTCTTCGGAGGGCCATAACTCTTGGCTCGTTTAGAGTTACGAGAGCCACAACCAGTCAAAATGAAGGTATCTGTGAGTTCTACAGCTGTGACCGCTTTCAGCCGTCACTGGTTAGTTTCATACCGAAAAAATCCTATCCGAACCTCAATCGGGTCATGGAAGTTTTTTACCCTTCGTTTTCTCGTCACGTGGATTTTTCTGTAAAACGAGATCCCCGTGGCTGGTCTATGATTTACCAACGCTGGAGAGTGGGGCACCATGGTACTGCACCGTTTCCAATCCATGCACCCATTTCTAAAGGTCGTACGGCATTGTTTCGTCATTTTGGACGGATGTTGCACCTTGCACCGTAGATGTTGCACCCTGTGGATATCGATTCTTCGGAGGGCCATAACTCTTGGCTCGTTTAGAGTTACGGGAGACATAACCTGTCAAAACGAAGGTATTTGTGAGTTCTAGAGCTGTGACGGCTTTTATCCATCACTGGTTAGTTTCATACCCAAAAAATCCTATCGGAACCTCAATCGGGTCATGAAAGTTTTTTACCCTTCGTTTTTTCGTCACGTGGATTTTTCTGTAAAAGGGAATTACCGTGGCTGGTCTATGATTTACCATCGCTGGAGAGTGATGCACCATGGTACAGCACCGTTTCCAATCCATGCACCCATTTCTAAAGGTCGTACGGCATTGTTTCGTCATTTTGGACGGATGTTGCACCTTGCACCGTAGATGTTGCACCCTATGGATATCGATTCTTCGGAGGGCCATAACTCTTGGCTCGTTTAGAGTTACGGGAGCCACAACCAGTTAAAACGAAGGTATATGTGAGTTCTACATCTGTGACATCTTTCAGCCGTCACTGGTTAGTTTCAAACCAAAAAAATCCTATCCGAACCTCAATCGGGACATGGAAGTTTTTTACCCTTCGTTTTTTCGTCACGTGGATTTTTTCTGTAAAAGGGAATTCCCGCGGCTGGTCTATGATTTACCATCGCTGGAGAGTGGTGCACCATGGTACTGCACTGTTTTAAATCCATGCACCCATTTGTAAATGTCGTACGGCACTGTTTCGTCATTTTGGACGGATGTTGCACCTTGCACCGTAGATGTTGCACCCTGTGGATATCGATTCTTCGGAGGGCCATAACTCTTGGCTCGTTTAGAATTACGGGAGCCATAACCAGTCAAAACGAACGTATCTGTGAGTTCTACAGCTATGACGGCTTTCAGCCGTCACTGGTTGGTTTCACACCCAAAAAATCCTATCCGAACCTCAATCGGGTCAAGGATGTTTTTTACCCTTCGTTTTTTCGTCACGTGGATTTTTTCTGTAAAACGGGATCCACGTGGCTGGTCTATGATTTACCATCGCTGGAGAGTGGTACACCATGGTACTGCAATGTTTCAAATCCATGCACTCATTTCTAAAGGTCGTACGACACTATTTCGTCTTTTTGGACGGATGTTGCACCTTGCACCATAGATGTTGCACCCTGTGGATATCGATTCTTCGGAGGCCATAACTCTTGGCTGGTTTAGAGTTACGGGAGCCACAACCAGTCAAAACGAAGGTATCTGTGAGTTCTATAGCTGTGACCGCTTTCAGCCGTCACTGGTTAGTTTCATACCGAAAAAATCCTATCCGAACCTCAATCGGGTCATGGAAGTTTTTTACCCTTCGTTTTTTCGTCACGTGGATTTTTTCTGTAAAACGGGATCCCCGTGGCTGGTCTATGATTTACCAATGCAGGAGAGTGGTGCACCATGGTACTGCACCGTTTTCAATCCATGCACCCGTTTCTAAAGGTCGTACGCACTGTTTCGTCATTTTGGACGGATGTTGCACCTTGCACCGTAGATGTTGCACCCTATGGATATCGATTCTTCGGAGGGCCGTAACTCTTGGCTCGTTTAGAGTTACGGCAGCCACAACCAGTCAAAATGAAGGTATTTGTGAGTTCTACAGCTATGACGGCTTTCAGCCATCACTGGTTAGTTTCATGCCTAAAAAAACCTATCCGAACCTCAATCGGGTCATGGAAGTTTTTTACCCTTCGTTTTTTCGTCACGTGGATTTTTTCTGTAAAACGCGATCCCCGTGGCTGGTCTATGATTTACCAATGCTGGAGAGTGGTGCACCATGGTAATGCACCGTTTTCAATCCATGCACCCGTTTCTAAAGGTCGTACGGCACTGTTTCGTCATTTTGGACGGATGTTGCACCTTGCACCGTAGATGTTGCACCCTATGGATATCGATTCTTCGGAGGGCCATAACTCTTGGCTCGTTTAGAGTTACGGGAGCCACAACCAGTCAAAACGAAGGTATCTGTGAGTTCTACATCTGTGACAGCTTTCAGCCGTCACTGGTTAGTTTCATACCTAAAAAAACCTATCCGAACCTCAATCGGGTCATGGAAGTTTTTTACCCTTCGTTTTTTCGTCACGTGGTTTTTTTCTGTAAAAGGGAATTCCCGCGGCTGGTCTATGATTTACCATCGCTGGAGAGTGGTGCACCATGGTTCTGCACTGTTTCAAATCCATGCACCCATTTCTAAATGTCGTACGGTACTGTTTCGTCATTTTGGATGGATGTTGCACCTTGCACCGTAGATGTTGCACCCTGTGGATATCGATTCTTCGGAGTGCCATAACTCTTGGCTCGTTTAGAGTTACGGGAGCCATAACCAGTCAAAACGAAGGTATCTGTGAGTTCTACAGCTATGACGGCTTTCAGCCGTCACTGGTAAGTTTCATACCCAAAAAATCCTATCCGAACCTCAATCGGGTCAAGGATGTTTTTTACCCTTCGTTTTTTCGTCACGTGGATTTTTTCTGTAAAACGGGATCCACGTGGCTGGTCTATGATTTACCATCGCAAGAGAGTGGTACACCATGGTACTGCAATGTTTCAAATCCATGCACTCATTTCTAAAGGTCGTACGACACTGTTTCGTCATTTTGGACAGATGTTGCACCTTGCACCGTAGATGTTGCACCCTGTGGATATTGATTCTTCGGAGGGCCATAACTCTTGGCTCGTTTAGAGTTACGAGAGCCACAACCAGTCAAAATGAAGGTATCTGTGAGTTCTACAGCTGTGACCGCTTTCAGCCGTCACTGGTTAGTTTCATACCGAAAAAATCCTATCCGAACCTCAATCGGGTCATGGAAGTTTTTTACCCTTCGTTTTCTCGTCACGTGGATTTTTCTGTAAAACGAGATCCCCGTGGCTGGTCTATGATTTACCAACGCTGGAGAGTGGGGCACCATGGTACTGCACCGTTTCCAATCCATGCACCCATTTCTAAAGGTCGTACGGCATTGTTTCGTCATTTTGGACGGATGTTGCACCTTGCACCGTAGATGTTGCACCCTGTGGATATCGATTCTTCGGAGGGCCATAACTCTTGGCTCGTTTAGAGTTACGGGAGACATAACCTGTCAAAACGAAGGTATTTGTGAGTTCTAGAGCTGTGACGGCTTTTATCCATCACTGGTTAGTTTCATACCCAAAAAATCCTATCGGAACCTCAATCGGGTCATGAAAGTTTTTTACCCTTCGTTTTTTCGTCACGTGGATTTTTCTGTAAAAGGGAATTACCGTGGCTGGTCTATGATTTACCATCGCTGGAGAGTGATGCACCATGGTACAGCACCGTTTCCAATCCATGCACCCATTTCTAAAGGTCGTACGGCATTGTTTCGTCATTTTGGACGGATGTTGCACCTTGCACCGTAGATGTTGCACCCTATGGATATCGATTCTTCGGAGGGCCATAACTCTTGGCTCGTTTAGAGTTACGGGAGCCACAACCAGTTAAAACGAAGGTATATGTGAGTTCTACATCTGTGACATCTTTCAGCCGTCACTGGTTAGTTTCAAACCAAAAAAATCCTATCCGAACCTCAATCGGGACATGGAAGTTTTTTACCCTTCGTTTTTTCGTCACGTGGATTTTTTCTGTAAAAGGGAATTCCCGTGGCTGGTCTATGATTTACCATCGCTGGAGAGTGGTGCACCATGGTACTGCACTGTTTTAAATCCATGCACCCATTTGTAAATGTCGTACGGCACTGTTTCGTCATTTTGGACGGATGTTGCACCTTGCACCGTAGATGTTGCACCCTGTGGATATCGATTCTTCGGAGGGCCATAACTCTTGGCTCGTTTAGAATTACGGGAGCCATAACCAGTCAAAACGAACGTATCTGTGAGTTCTACAGCTATGACGGCTTTCAGCCGTCACTGGTTGGTTTCACACCCAAAAAATCCTATCCGAACCTCAATCGGGTCAAGGATGTTTTTTACCCTTCGTTTTTTCGTCACGTGGATTTTTTCTGTAAAACGGGATCCACGTGGCTGGTCTATGATTTACCATCGCTGGAGAGTGGTACACCATGGTACTGCAATGTTTCAAATCCATGCACTCATTTCTAAAGGTCGTACGACACTATTTCGTCTTTTTGGACGGATGTTGCACCTTGCACCATAGATGTTGCACCCTGTGGATATCGATTCTTCGGAGGCCATAACTCTTGGCTGGTTTAGAGTTACGGGAGCCACAACCAGTCAAAACGAAGGTATCTGTGAGTTCTATAGCTGCGACCGCTTTCAGCCGTCACTGGTTAGTTTCATACCGAAAAAATTCTATCCGAACCTCAATCGGGTCATGGAAGTTTTTTACCCTTCGTTTTTTCGTCACGTGGATTTTTTCTTTAAAACGGGATCTCCGTGGCTGGTCTATGATTTACCAACGCTGGAGAGTGGTGCACCATGGTACTGCACCATTTCCAATCCATGCACTCGTTTCTAAAGGTCGTACGGCACTGTTTCGTCATTTTGGACGGATGTTGCACCTTGCACCGTAGATGTTGCACCCTGTGGATATTGATTCTTCGGAGGGCCATAACTCTTGGCTCGTTTAGAGTTACGGGAGCCATAACCATTCAAAACGAAGGTATCTGTGAGTTTTACAGCTGTGACGGCTTGTAGCCATCACTGGTTAGTTTCATACCCAAAAAATCCTATCCGAACCTCAATCGGGTCATGGAAGTTTTTTACCCTTCTTTTTTTCGTCATGTGGATTTTTCTGTAAAAGGGAATTCCCGTGGCTGGTCTATGATTTACCATCGCTGGAGAGTGATGCACCATGGTACTGCACCGTTTCTAATCCATGCACCCATTTCTAAAGGTCGTACGGCACTTTTTCGTCATTTTGGACGGATGTTGCATCTTGCACCGTAGATGTTGCACCCTATGGATATCGATTCTTCGGAGGGCCATAACTCTTGGCTCGTTTAGAGTTACGGGAGCCACAACCAGTCAAAACGAAGGTATCTGTGAGTTCTACATCTGTGACGGCTTTCAGCCGTCACTGGTTAGTTTCACACCTAAAAAATCCTATCCGAGCCTCAATCTGGTCGTGGAAGTTTTTTACCCTTCGTTTTTTCGTCACGTGGATTTTTTCTGTAAAAGGGAATTCCCGCGGCTGGTCTATGACTTACCATCGCTGGAGAGTGGTGTAACATTGTACTGCACAGTTTCAAATCCATGCACCCATTTCTAAATGTCGTACGGCACTGTTTCGTCATTTTGGACGGATGTTGCACCTTGCACCGTAGATGTTGCACCCTGTGGATATCGATTCTTCGGAGGGCCATAACTCTTGACTCGTTTAGAGTTACGGGAGCCACAACCAGTCAAAACGAACGTATTTGTGAGTTCTACAGCTATGACGGCTTTCAGCCGTCACTGGTTAGTTTCATACCCAAAAAATCCTATCCGAACCTCAATCGGGTCATGGAAGTTTTTTACCCTTCGTTTTTTCGTCACGTGGATTTTTTCTGTAAAACGGGATCCCCGTGGCTGGTCTATGATTTACCAACGCTGGAGAGTGGTGCACCATGGTACTGCACCGTTTCAAATCCATGCACCCATTTCTAAAGGTCGTACGGCGCTGTTTCGTCATTTTGGACGGATGTTGCACCTTGCACCGTAGATGTTGCACCCTGTGGATATCGATTCTTCGTAGGACCATAACTCTTGGCTCGTTTAGAGTTACGGGAGCCATAACCTGTCAAAACGAAGGTATCTGTGAGTTCTATAGCTATGACGGCTTTCAGCCATCGCTGGTTAGTTTCATACCCAAAAAATCCTATCCGAACCTCAATCGGGTCACGGAAGTTTTTTACCCTTCGTTTTTTCGTCACGTGGATTTTTCTGTAAAAGGGAATTCCCTTGGCTGGTCTATGATTTACCAATGCTGGAGAGCGGTGCACCATGGTACTGCACCGTTTCCAATCCATGCACCCATTTCTAAAGGTCGTACGGCACTGTTTCTTAATTTTGGACGGATGTTGCACCTTGCACCGTAGATGTTGCACCCTATGGATATCAATTCTTCCGAGGGCCATAACTCTTGGCTCGTTTAGAGTTAAGGGAGCCACAACCTGTCAAAACGAAGGTAGCTGTGAGTTCTACAGCTGTGACCGCTTTCAGCCGTCACTGGTTAGTTTCATACCCAAAAAATCCTGTCCGAACCTCAATCGGGTCATGGATGTTTTTTACCCTTCGTTTTTTCGCCACGTGGATTTTTTCTGTAAAACGGGATCCCCGTGGCTGGTCTATGATTTACCAATGCTGGAGAGTGGGGCACCATGGTACTGCACCGTTTTCAATCCATGCACCCGTTTCTAAAGGTCGTACGCACTGTTTCGTCATTTTGGACGGATGTTGCACCTTGCACCGTAGATGTTGCACCCTATGGATATCGATTCTTCGGAGGGTCGTAACTCTTGGCTCGTTTAGAGTTACGGGAGCCGCAACCAGTCAAAACGAAGGTATTTGTGAGTTCTACAGCTATGACGGCTTTCAGCCGTCACTGGTTAGTTTCATACCCAAAAAATCCTATCCGAACCTCAATCGGGTCATGGAAGTTTTTTACCCTTCGTTTTTTCGTCACGTGGATTTTTCTGTAAAACGGGATCCCCGTGGCTGGTCTATGATTTACCAATGCTGGAGAGTGGTGCACCATGGTACTGCACCGTTTTCAATCGATGCACCCGTTTCTAAAGGTCGTACGCACTGTTTCGTCATTTTGGACGGATGTTGCACCTTGCACCGTAGATGTTGCACCCTATGGATATCGATTTTTCGGAGGGCCATAACTCTTGGCTCGTTTAGAGTTACGGGAGCCTCAACCAGTCAAAACGAAGGTATCTGTGAGTACTACAGCTGTAATAACTTTCAGTCGTCACTGGTTAGTTTCGTACCTAAAAAATCCTATCCGAACCTCAATCGGGTCATGGAAGTTTTTTACCCTTCGTTTTTTCGTCACGTGGATTTTTTCTTTAAAACGGGATCCCCGTGGCTGGTCTATGATTTACCAACGCTGGAGAGTGGTGCACCATGGTACTGCACCGTTTCCAATCCATGCACCCATTTCTAAAGGTCGTACGGCACTGTTTCGTTATTTTGGACGGATGTTGCACCTTGCACCGTAGATGTTGTTATCCTGCTTTTTGGGTAAAAGCCGTGATACCAAAAAATTGGACAAAAACAAAAGACAGTTCGCCTCAGAGACTGGTTGCACTTCATTTCGCTATGGATATCAGTGAATTTTGTTCGAGTCCGGAACGGGCCGCAATTGATAAGGCATGACGAGAAAGACCATAGAAGCCAGCATTTCGAACGGCACAACTCACTTTACCTCAAATGGCTCGATCGCGAACGGTCGTCATTTGAGGTCCGCCTCGAACGGCACAACTCACTTTACCTCAAATGGCTCGATCGCGAACGGTCGTCATTTGAGGTCCGCCTCGAACGGCACAACTCACTTTACCTCAAATGGCTCGATCGCGAACGGTCGTCATTTGAGGTCCGCCTCGAATGGCACAACTCACTTTACCTCAAATGGCTCGATCGCGAACGGTCGTCATTTGAGGTCCACCTCGAACGGCACAACTCACTTTACCTCAAATGGCTCGATCGCGAACGGTCGTCATTTGAGGTCCATCACCTGATCACTGACTGCTACACCGTACCTCAGATGGCTCGATCGCGAACGGTCGTCATTTGAGGACCACCACTAGACCGCGCACTGTCGCGCTTTACCTCGAATGACTCGATCACGAACGATCGTCATTTGAAGTTGAGTGCTTGACCTTGAACGGTCGTATTTCACCACAGATTACTCGATCCCGAACGATCGACACATGGATTTTAAGCATCAGACTGGGCACTGTCGCAACTTACCTCGAATGACTCGATCGCGAACGGTCGTCATTCGAAATTAGGCGCTTGACCTTGAACGGTCACATTTCACCGCAAGTGAATCGATTCCGAATAATCGACGCATGGATTTACGCGCTTGACCGCGCAGGGTCGCACTTTCCCTCTAATGACTCGATCACGAACGATCGTCATATGAAGTTAGCCGCTTGACCATGAACGGCCACGCTCCATCCCGAATAACTCGATCACGAACGATCGTCACTTGAGGACATATAAAACTATCAAGTTCTTTACAGGTTGACGACAGGGTATGAACATCCAACTCAAGGCATTGCAAAACACACCTTCCTACCGCAAGGCATGTTTTGGGGGGCAAAATGTTATCCCGCTTTTTGGGCAAAAGCCGTGATACCAAAAAATTGGACAAAAACAAAAGACAGTTCGCCTCAGAGACTGGTTGCACTTCATTTCGCTATGGATATCAGTGAATTTTGTCCGAGTCCGGAACGGGCCGCAATTGATAAGGCATGACGAGAAAGACCATAGAAGCCAGCATTTCAAATTTCAAGTCAATCCGAGGTCATATGCTCAAGTTATGATGGGTTCAAGTTAAGAAGGTGTACATCGCTCGGTTCGAACCCATCATGTTCGAACCCATCATATTCGAACCCATCATATTCGAACCCCTCGTATTCGAACCCCTCATACTCGAACCCATCACTTCGAACCCATCAGCCAGCGCCTTCTTTCGAATCCATCAGCCAACGTCTCCCTTCGAATCCATCCATCAACTTCGTATCCATCACTCACCTTCGAATCCATCCATCACCTTCGACTTCATCAAACTTCGTATCCATCACTACTACGAATCCATCCATTAATAACTTCGTATCCATCACTACTTCGAATCCATCCATCAACCTCGTATCCATTACTACTTCGAATCCATCCATCAACTTCGAATCCATCACCACCTTCGAATCGATCACAAGCTTCGCGTCCATCGCAGCTTCAAGTCCATCACCACCTTCGAATCCATACTATCTTCGAACCCTAACACGTTAAAAACAACCTCGAATCGATACCAAAAGCCATCGATTCGAAGCGCCCCCTCACGCAACAGGTTCGGTTCGAACCTATGGTTTCGAAACCATATGGATTCGAACCATATGGATTCGAACCTATGGGTTCGAACCATATGGATTCGAAACATATGGGTTCGAACGACCCATAGCATCGGTTCGAACCAACCAGCGTACCGAAGAGCCCAATTTCGAACCGATCATAACTCCCAATCTACTGATCCAAATGCCATGAAATTTTCACAGATGTTTGTCTACATGATGAAGAACGTCTACACCAAGTTTCATCGCGATTGGACAATTTCTTGATCTATTCGAAGTTCACTTCGAATCGATCCCAAACAGAGCACGCACTCCAAGAACGCGGGCCTGTGGGCCCCCCGTCACGTGCCAAGCAGCCTCTCCAGGTTTTAGGCGGGATTTTGGCCTTCCACACCAATAAATAGACCCCCTGGTCATTCAGAAAGGGGGAGGAGATTCAGAAGAGAGAAAGCAAGACCAGACTCTGCTGAATTCAATTCTTTTAGCTATTTTTCAGATTGTAACCCATTGTAATCAATCTTATCAAGAAAAGCAATAAAGGGAAAACCTTCAAAGTGGACGTAGGCACGAACGCCGAACCACTATAAATCTGTGTGTCTTTTACAGTTTAGTACCTGCTTTTTATATATTTGCGAAAATCATCCAAATTACAAAGAACAACGTAAAATCAACAGATCACACGACTTAAGGGTGTTTGCCCATATTTTGTGCAAACATTTTGGTGCTTTCATTGAGAGGCTAATTCAGGAAGAAGTTGAATTTGAAAATCCAGGAGTTCAGATCTAGGAATTATGGCAAGACAATCGAGTAGAAGGCCAAGGCCTGAGAGAAGTGAACCACAAGGAAGTCAAGAAGCTTCCTCAGGAGGGAATCAAGCATCAATCTACATCACTAGGGATGAAATGGAGACAATGATGAAGAGACAGGAGGAGTTGATTCAGAGCTTATTCCAACAAATTGGACAACTTGGAACACAGAATAGAGAAACTAATGGAGTTCAGAACGGAGCGGGACCGTCCGACATAGCACCTAGATTAGGAGGCGCACACTTGGAGCACGAAGATCCAGTCCCGGAGGGAGAAAGAGGAGTACCCACGCAACCTGGAGGCAACAGAGGAATGAACACTCAGTCAAGGGGGCAGATTCCAGAATTCCCTCGTGAACTCGGGGGGCAGGTTGAAAGTAATGAACGAAGATTGCATCTCGGTGACAACGACAGATTGGCGGAGATGGTTAGAAGAGCTATGAGAGGCAGTTTGGTAAACAAGGATTTGGAGGATGTTAATAGGAGTCCTTTCACTTCAGCGATTAGACAAGCTAGAAACCCACCAGATTTCAAGTTACCATCGTTGGACACGAATGATGGGAGAACGGACCCAACGGTTCATCTAACAAAGTATATGAGGCATATGGAAGTGCTGGGGGCATCAGAGGAGGTTATGGCCCGGTGCTTTCCATTATACTTGATGGATATTGCAGCATTGTGGTTTAGGCAATTAGAGAATGGATCCATCGGAACATGGAATGGTTTAATTGAGAAATTTATGAGGCAATTCAGGGTTCACATTACGAGACCCAAGAATGTGATGACTTTGGCAACCCTAAAGCAAAAAGCGGGAGAGACCCTGAGGAGTTATCTAGCACGATTCAATGCAGCAGCAGCTTCAGTTGACCGAGCGGATCCGTCCATGGTAGTAATGGCAGCTGTGTCCGGAGTAGCTGACGGCACGGAATTCAAGAATTCATTGACTAAAGATCCACCCGTAGATCTAGAGGAATTCTACAACGAGGCAGAAAAGTTTTTACGTTTAGAGGATGCAAATGCAGAAAGAGAAGAAGGAGAGGGAATAGAAGTTTATATGCTTAAAGACAAAAAGCCTATCGAAAGGGACTTAGACAAGGATAAAGGAAAACGAAGGGCTGAGGATTATGATGACAGGTCAAAACGGCAGCGGAGAGAGCCACGATTCACTACTTACGCCGAGCTGACTGAGAGTTTGGAACGTATTTATCAGGATACCAAGGAGCAGATTCCGTATCGCAGACCAATGCGAAGGGATCCAACCTCTAGCGAGAGAAAATCAGATAAGTTTTGTGTATTTCATGAATTAAACGGTCATAACACTAATGATTGTAGGCATCTGAAGGACGAGGTGGAAGGACACATCAGGAACGGTATGCTCCTTCAGTATGTGAGAAGGAGAGCTTCAGCAGTGGAGCCTGAGCGGCCACCATCTACATCAACCAGGGGCAACCCTGATCCGGGACGTCGTTTGGTTATCAATTAGTTAAAATATCGATGAACAAGTCGCAAGCTTCCACTAACTCAACTGAATCATTTACACATGTACGAGATCGCGAACGTTCTCTAGGCATGCTCTGAATGATCATTGATTGTTTCGTAGTGGGAACTTACACTTCGACATCTTTGCTTTGTTTTTATTTCATGTTGATTTGGACATTTGAACTTGGTCTGTTTGAACATTTCTGTTTTTAAAACTCATCTGTTGAATAGATATTTGATTCTGATAACTCTGAAATGGCTAGGCTACTTGCACATGTACGGGGTCGCGAACGATCCCCAGGCATGCTCTGAGATAGTGATATACCTATACAAATGATCCAGGTACCCACGCGAACGTGAACCTGGTATCAATAATACCAAGCCCCCCCGGGCACACTGATTCGCCTTCAACAGGCACACAAACAATCCAGGAACTTACCCGAACGTGACCCTGGCATCCAAAACATCAAGCCCTCCCGGGCACGCTAACTCGCCTCGAACGGCATCCGACTTCGAACAGTCACAAACTCGCCTCGAACGGCACACGATCGCGAACGGTCACAACTCACTTTACCTCAAATGGCTCGATCGCGAACGGTCGTCATTTGAGGTCCGCCTCGAACGGCACAACTCACTTTACCTCAAATGGCTCGATCGCGAACGGTCGTCATTTGAGGTCCGCCTCGAACGGCACAACTCACTTTACCTCAAATGGCTCGATCGCGAACGGTCGTCATTTGAGGTCCGCCTCGAATGGCACAACTCACTTTACCTCAAATGGCTCGATCGCGAACGGTCGTCATTTGAGGTCCACCTCGAACGGCACAACTCACTTTACCTCAAATGGCTCGATCGCGAATGGTCGTCATTTGAGGTCCATCACCTGATCACTGACTGCTACACCGTACCTCAGATGGCTCGATCGCAAACGGTCGTCATTTGAGGACCACCACTAGACCGCGCACTGTCGCGCTTTACCTCGAATGACTCGATCACGAACGATCGTCATTTGAAGTTGAGTGCTTGACCTTGAACGGTCGTATTTCGCCACAGATTACTCGATCCCGAACGATCGACACATGGATTTTAAGCATCAGACCGGGCACTGTCGCACCTTACCTCGAATGACTCGATCGCGAACGGTCGTCATTCGAAATTAGGCACTTGACCTTGAACGGTCACATTTCACCGCAAGTGAATCGATTCCGAATGATCGACGCATGGATTTACGCGCTTGACCGCGCAGGGTCGCACTTTCCCTCAAATGACTCGATCACGAACGATCGTCATATGAAGTTAGGCGCTTGACCATGAACGGCCACGCTCCATCCCGAATAACTCGATCACGAACGATCGTCACTTGAGGACATATAAAACTATCAAGTTCTTTACAGGTTGACGACAGGGTATGAACATCCAACTCAAGGCATTGCAAAACACACCTTCCTACCGCAAGGCATGTTTTGGGGGGCAAAATGTTATCCCGCTTTTTGGGCAAAAGCCGTGATACCAAAAAATTGGACAAAAACAAAAGACAGTTCGCCTCAGAGACTGGTTGCACTTCATTTCGCTATGGATATCAGTGAATTTTGTCCGAGTCCGGAACGGGCCGCAATTGATAAGGCATGACGAGAAAGACCATAGAAGCCAGCATTTCCAATTTCAAGTCAATCCGAGGTCATATTCTCAAGTTATGATGGGTTCAAGTTAAGAAGGTGTACATCGCTCGGTTCGAACCCATCATGTTCGAACCCATCATATTCGAACCCATCATATTCGAACCCCTCGTATTCGAACCCCTCGTACTCGAACCCATCACGTTCGAACCCATCACTTCGAACCCATCAGCTAGCGCTTTTATTCGAATCCATCAGCCAACGTCTCCCTTCGAATCCATCCATCAACTTCGTATCCATCACTCACCTTCGAATCCATCCATCACCTTCGACTTCATCAAACTTCGTATCCATCACAACTACGAATCCATCCATTAATAACTTCATATCCAACACTACTTCGAATCCATCCATCAACCTCGTATCCATTACTACTTCAAATCCATCCATCAACTTCGAATCCATCACCACCTTCGAATCGATCACAAGCTTCGCGTCCATCGCAGCTTCGAGTCCATCACCACCTTCGAATCCATACTATCTTCGAACCCTAACACGTTAAAAACAACCTCGAATCGATACCAAAAGCCATCGATTCGAAGCGCCCCCTCACGCAACAGGTTCGGTTCGAACCTATGGTTTCGAAACCATATGGATTCGAACCATATGGATTCGAACCTATGGGTTCGAACCATATGGATTCGAACCTATGGGTTCGAACCATATGGATTCGAAACATATGGGTTCGAACGACCCATAGCATCGGTTCGAACCAACCAGCGTACCGAAGAGCCCAATTTCGAACCGATCATAACTCCCAATCTACTGATCCAAATGCCATGAAATTTTCACAGATGTTTGTCTACATGATGAAGAACGTCCACGCCAAGTTTCATCGCGATTGGTCAATTTCTTGATCGATTCGAAGTTCACTTCGAATCGATCCCAAACAGAGCACGCACTCCAAGAACGCGGGCCTGTGGGCCCCCCGTCACGTGCCAAGCAGCCTCTCCAGGTTTTAGGTGGGATTTTGGCCTTCCACACCTATAAATAGACCCCCTGGTCATTCAGAAAGGGGGAGGAGATTCAGAAGAGAGAAAGCAAGCCCAGACTCTGCTGAATTCAATTCTTTTAGCTATTTTTCAGATTGTATGTAACGACCCGTATTTTACGTGTCGATTTATCGTAGAAGTTGCAGGTCGATAGTGTTGTTTGTGTTGCCTCTAGCCTGAGTCGTTTAGGAGTTAACCCGAGTGAAGTGATGAGTCACGACCGACTCATAGAGGACCGACCTAAGGAGTTAAGTAAGTTGACCGACCCATAGATAAGTCGTAGACGACTTAAGGGGATGGACCGAGTTAAGGGTTAGAACGGCATAGTGGTTACCGACTTAAGATGAGAGGCGAGATAGGGGTCAAGGGATGAGTCATGTATGGGTTATGACTCATAGGAGACCGACTCATAGGATAGGTCGTGTACGAGTCACGACTCATAGGATGAGTCGTGAGTCGGCATAGAAGTGTGTTGTTAGGTCGGTTGTAGGATAGGTCGTTAACGACCTAGTTAACCCGCGTCTTGGTTAAGTCGCATACGAGTTGGAATGGTTTTACCGTGTTGATTCGTATGCAGTTGAGTCGGCATCGTAGTTGAGTCAGTGGTGTTGCCGACTTATAGGTAGAACGACTCAAGGGGTTAAGGTTTAGGTCGTGGGTAGTTGAGTCGGCAGGGTCTTGAGTTGTTTTGAGTCGTAAGTCGTGTGTGTCTTAGGTCGTGACCGACTTACGTTGAGTCGTTGGGACATAGGGTCGGCTTTGTAGATAAGTCGTTAGGTTGCTGGTGTGATGAGTCGTTTGACTCGGAGTTGAGTTGAGTCGGCCTGGGTTGTTGAGTCGTGTGAGTGGCTTGTGTTAGGTCGGCATGGCAATGAGTCGTGAACGACTCATGGTAAGTCGGCTGTGTTGAGTCGGCATGGGGATGAGTCGGGGGCGACTCAGGAGTTGGGTCGGTGACGACCTAAGGGCGACGACTCATGGTGGTTCCAGCCTATAAATAGAGGGGTTCGGCTCACTTTTTGGCACCGGTTTTTGAAGCGACGAAGTGCTGCCATTTTGAAGACTCGACTACAACATTTCTTCACCTTCTTTTCTCCATTTCAATCTAGATCTAACATCCATCCAAGATCGAAGATCGAGATCGAAGATCCAAGAGCCAAAGTAGAATATCTTCATCCGTTCGAGCTAGATTTCATCGATTGAAGCGAGATATTGCCGGATCAAGCCTTGATCTTCGCTGTCCAGATCTGAAGTGTATAGTTTTTGAAGTGTTTGGGTGATTTGGTGAGTGGTGGTTATCTCTCACGCGGACCCAAAGGAGTATATTGGATTGGTGGCTTATTTGAGTGTTAAAGTTAGATATTTCATGCATTTTTCTTAGATCCAAGTCTAGATCCATTGTTTCCAAAGATGTTTGTTTATGGAAGTTTGTTTAACAAGTATTAGAGACAAAGCCCATGTTTTATATTTGATAGATTTATGCTAAAAACCTATGAATCATGCATGTTGGACTTATGCTTATTTATTTACGAAATTGCCATTATAGTTGATATTGCTTATTAGATCTTGTTTGAATGCTTGAATATTTGGATGTATGATTGGTTTGATTGTTTCAAGTTAGCTTGTAGTTGATTTGGAACAAGATGGTTGAAGATGATTCAAAAGCTAAGTGGAAAGGCTCTTGAATGGTGAAAGCTGCCTGTAGCATATGAAGCGGATGTGGAAGCTCATATGGATGGATTCGAGGATATGGGATCTTGCCATGGTGCGAGAAGGCAAAGCATGATTGAGTTGGGACTTTGCTATGATATGATGAGGCAAGGCTTATGTTGAGATGGGACGGGTCATGATGACGTTCCAAGATGAGAGACTTTGCTATGATGTGATGAGGCAAGACATATGTTGTGATGGGACGGGTCACGATGACGTTCCGAGCACGGGTCATGATGACGTGCAAAGTTATAACTCGGTGATGCGGTCCGGGTTGGGGTGGATAATGGTTAGCTTGAGAGGCGCTTGAGCTAGTATGGAAATAGTCGTCAAGGAGGATGACTAGGAGGCTGAGATCTCATCGTTGTTGAAGGTTCTAGCATACTCAAAGCAAGGGTACGTTGGAACGGGTCACGATGACGTTCCAGGCACGGGTCACGATGACGTGCTAGTACTCTGGGCTGATGCGTTCGGCTTAG
Organism: Allium cepa; assembly: GCA_030765085.1. Lineage (NCBI taxonomy): Eukaryota > Viridiplantae > Streptophyta > Magnoliopsida > Asparagales > Amaryllidaceae > Allium > Allium cepa. Next base: position 23,907,695 of record CM060943.1, on the reverse strand, counting down.
GCACGGGTCACGATGACGTGCGGAGTTATGTCTAGACCGGGGTTACCATTAGCCCTTGACAGGTGGTCATTCAACTAACGGTGATATCAAGGAAATGATAACAGTGATAGCCAGAGTCATGGATGTTTGGTTGTATTATCATTCGGTCTCAAGAGCAGTGTTTTCTGGGTGCTTATCTGATCTTGGTTTAGGCCTTGGGGGTTTGTATTTGGAAAGCATCGCCCTTGACTCGAGTGGTTATTGTTTTACTTTAATTATCTGCTATGATTATGCTTGCTTCTCTTTAGTGTGTGTCTGGGGGCTATCACTGTAGAATGAGGTGGAGTGGGATGGTTTGGTTCCTATTCCTTTTATCCCTTATGCTCTTTTGGTATGTTTGGTAGTTAATTTACTGCTCACTAAGACTTTGTCTGACTCAAGGTTTTATGTCTCCTCTTATTACCTTGGGCTGTTCATCCATGTTGGGATGGGCAGACTAGGTAGCAGGTGGCAGGTGCTGTGCTTAGAGTTCTGTGCTGATGATGACGAAGACGAGCAGGAGGCTATGCATATTATTTCTTATATGTACTGGGTATCCGCTGCTGTATTTGATGAGTGTTTTGTAGTGAGGTCTTGATGTATGGATTTATTGAGATGATTGTATAAAATTACTGTGATGCTTATATGATGATTTTCTGTTATGAGGCTTCACTATATATTTCTCTATTGTATTTTATCCATGCGCTGTGAGCTACGATAGAGATTCTACGATTTTATTTTACCCTGACTATCGTCCATGGCTGCCTTGCACACCTTTCAGCGCACTATTCCCTTGTTTTGGTGCGGGAGTCATGGGCGGTCGTCACATTTGGTATCAGAGCTTTGATTAATCGATTTTAGCCAACGCTCGTTGACGTAACTACGTAAGAGAGACGTAATTGCATTTTGATGGATGATTACTATATATAATATAGTAGTTAAGATGGATTTGAACTCCTTATGCAGTTGTTTCTTAAGGTGTTCTAATCATTCTTTTTACAGATATTAAGAATGAGTCGAAGTGAGAGACAAGCTGCGAGGGATAGTCGAGCTGCTTGGGAAGCTGTTGATTATGGAGCTATGTTTGAAGCTATGATGACTTCTATCATGAGGAGGGTACCAGCTTCAGGATCCTCTGTGGATGTGGGAGTTCAAGTCCAGGCTCCAAGACCGGTGGATTTTGCTAAGCTTTGCAAGGATTATACCTCTCTTGGAGGAAAAGCTTTCTTGGGGACGGAGTCGACTATTGAGGTGCAGAGATGGATTGATGCTTGCAGAAGAATCTTTGGTGACTTAGGGATTGAGGATGCAACCAAGAGGAAGCTTGCATCGAGACAGCTTCAGGGAAGAGCTGCTGATTGGTGGAATTCTATCACCATAGATACACCAGAAGAAGAGATTACTTGGGAGCAATTCCAAGTTAGATTTGAGGCCAAGTTCATCTCCACTGTTCAGAAGTCTGCTTTGTTCAAGAGGTTTGTAGAGCTCAAGCAAGGTGGGAGGCCTGTTCTTGAGTATATTTCTGAGTTCGAAGCTCTGTCCAAGTATGCCAGATCGTACATTGATTCCCCCTATCAGAAGAATGAAAAGTTTGTGACTGGTCTGGATGCTTATCTGGGAAGGCAGTTAGTGGATGATCTGGACGATCCATTTGAGAAGCTTGTGGAGAAAGCTTTAAGGCATGAGAGTTTGTTCCCTAAGGAAAGTTCTGTTGTTGCTGTAACCAGGGAAGGATCTAAACCACAGCAGAATGGTAATAAGAAGAGGAAGCAGCAACAGCAGAAAGGTAAGGATGGCCAGAAGAAGCCAAAGGGCGAAGTGACCTGCTATAACTGCCGACAGAAGGGTCATCTCTCCCGGGATTGTAAGAATCCAAAGGTGCAGTTGAAGTGCCACAACTGTGATAAGCTGGGACATATCAAGAAGGACTGTCCAGAGCCAAGGAAAGATAGGCAGGTTGTGCAAGCTTATGCTTTGGGAGCTGTGCCGTCGTCTTCAAAAGCTCCTACTGCTGAAGAGAAGGGGAAGAGTGTGGTGGTTCAAGGTACTCTTTCCATTTGTGGTGTTCCATTTAGAGTGTTGTTTGATACTGGAGCGTCGCATTCTTTTGTTTGTAATGATTTGGTAGGCCGGTTAGGTTTGAAACCGGATATTGTTGATAGGCCACTGGTTGTGACTAATCCAGTTGGGGGTTCGTCATGTTTGTGTATGATATGCCGTGGTCTAGTTGTGTCGAGTCATGATTGCTCGTTTGTTTGTGATTGCTTTGTTCTGAACTTTGCGGGGTTCGGAATTATTTTGGGTATGGTCTGGCTTAGGAAATATGCGGCAAGGATTGATTGTGAGAGGCTTGAAGTGACAGTCGGGAATGTGGAAGGGCGAAAGGTTGTGATACGATGTAAGCATGAAGAAGGCGTCTTCATGAGCTTCATGTATTCGCTGGTTGTTCCACGGGATGGACTGTCATCGGTGCCTATTGTGAATGGATTTGAGGATGTCTTTGACGAAGTCAAAGGGTTGCCGCCGCATAGGGAGATCGAGTTTCGTATCGATCTAGTTGAGGGAGCCAGACCTGTTGTGATGCCTCTTAGGCGGATGGCACCGAGGGAGCAGCAAGAGCTGAAGGTGCAAGTTGATGACCTTTTACGGAAAGGATTCATTCGGAGAAGTGTGTCCGAATGGGGTGCGCCAGTTGTGTTCGCAACCAAAGCGGATGGATCGTTGAGGTTGTGCGTGGATTATCGTGAGCTGAATAAGGTGATTAAGAAGAACAAGTATCCATTGCCGAGGATAGATGACTTGTTTGATCAGCTTCACGAGGCTAAGGTGTTTTCTCAGATGGATTTGGCAAAGGGATTTCACCAGTTGAGAGTGGCGAAGGATAGTGTGCCGAAGACTGCTTTCAGGACACCATCCGGGTTTTATGAGTGGCTGGTAATGCCGTTTGGATTGACTAACGCACCAGCATATTTTGTGGATCTTATGAATAGGGTATTCAGAGATCAGTTGAATAAGTTCGTGCTTGTGTTCGTGGATGATATTCTGATTTATTCCAGAACTGAGGAAGAGCACAAGACGCACTTGAGAATTGTTTTGGAAATCTTGCGGAAACATCAACTGAAGGCTAAGTTTTCGAAGTGTCACTTCTGGAAGAGTGAAGTGAGGTTCTTAGGCCATGTTATCTCTGGAAATGGAATAGCGGTTGATCCCGCTAAGGTGGCAGCGATCCAGGATTGGGTTAGACCTAAGAATGCATCTGATGTGAGAAGTTTTCTTGGATTAGCAGGATATTATCGTCGGTTTATTAAAGACTTTTCCAAGATACCTGCACCGTTGACAGGATTGACGAAGAAGAACCAAGTGTTCAGATGGGATGACAAGTGTGAGCAATCTTTTGTAATCCTGAAAGAGCGACTGACGAGTGCTCCTGTTTTGACTATTCCAAGTGGGAATGATGAGATGGTGGTTTACACCGACGCATGTGGCACTGGACTTGGAGCAGTGCTAATGCAGAAGGATAAAGTTGTTGCGTATGCTAGTCGACAACTGAAGCCACATGAAAGGAAATATCCGACTCATGATTTGGAGTTAGCGGCAATTGTGTTTGCTCTGAAGATGTGGAGACATTATCTATTGGGAGTTCGATTCGAGTTGTTTACAGATCATAAGTCGTTGAAGTATCTGTTCCCCCAAAAGGATTTGAATCTTCGACAGCAACGGTGGCTGGAATTTCTAGCATCTTATGATTTTGGTATAGCCTATACTCCGGGAAAAGGTAACGCAGTAGCTGATGCGTTGAGTCGAAGACATGCAGGATTGGGAGTCATGTTTTCGGAATGGAAGAGTCTTGAGTATTTGGCTGAGTTTGACTTCAGGCCTAGATGTGAATTGGAACCTGAAATGTTGGCAAACTTATCGATAAGGCCTACTCTTGTGGAGAGGATTGGCGAGAGCCAAAAGAGAGATGATAAGCTTGTCAAGATTGTCCGTGATTTGGGATTAGGATTGGTCCCAGAGAAGGATAAAGGATTCGAGATCGATCGAGAGGGTTGGCTTCGAAAGCAAGGACGATTGGTTGTTCCCGATATTGATGGATTGAGAGATGATGTTCTGAGGGAAAGTCATCACTCGAAGCTGACAATTCATCCTGGTGGAAATAAGATGTATCGGGATATGAAGAGATCCTATTACTGGGAAGGTATGAAGAAGGATGTTGGGAATTTCATTTCCAAGTGTATGAACTGCCAGTTGGTAAAAGCCGAGCAGAAGAAGCCCAGTGGATTGCCTCAGCCATTAGAGGTTCCTACGTGGAAGTGGGAGCAAGTGTCGATGGATTTTATCGATGGCCTACCTAGGACAAGAGCAGGGAATGAAGGGATTTGGGTCATAGTAGATCGTTTGACTAAGAGTGCAAGGTTCATTCCTGTTCGATCGACTAGGACTGCATCGAAGTTGGCTGAGCTGTATGTGAAGTGGATTGTTTGATTCCATGGTGTTCCGAAGAGTATAGTGAGCGATCGAGATCCATTGTTCACTAGTAGATTTTGGAAGAGCTTCCAGGAAGTTTTGGGAACTAAGTTGTGTTTGAGTACAGCTTATCACCCTCAAACCGATGGTCAGACTGAGAGAGTCAATCGAGTTTTGGAAGATCTTCTCAGAGCTTGTGTTTTGGACTTCGGAGGATCATGGGAAGATCACCTTCATTTGGTGGAGTTTGCTTATAATAACAGTTATCAGTCGAGCATTGGTATGGCACCATATGAGGCATTATATGGAAGACCGTTTAACTCTCCGACATGTTGGTTGGAAACTGGAGAAAAGCTGATACTTGGGCCAGAGATGATTCGACAGACTTCGGATTGTATAGAGATCATTCGGCAAAGAATGAAGGCAGCCCAAGATCGTCAGAAAAGTTATGCAGATAATCGTCGAAAGGATTTGGAATTCGACGTGGGTGATATGGTTTTTGTGAAGATTTCTCCATTGAAGAATGTTATTAGATTCGGGAAGAAAGGAAAGTTAACTCCGAGATTTGTTGGACCATTCCCGATTATCGAGCGAATTGGAAAGCTCGCTTATAGATTGGAGTTACCGGAAAAGATGGCGGGTGTGCACAATGTTTTTCATGTATCGTATCTACGGAAGTATGTGCACGACCCAACTACAGTGGTTTTTGCTGATAGCTGTGAAGATTTAGAGGTTGATCCAGTGGTCACGAGACCTCGTGAGCCGCTTCGTATTGTTGAAACCGATACGAAACAGCTTAGGAGGAAGACGTTTACGTTGCTCAAGGTACAATGGAGTGATGATGTTAACGACTGTACATGGGAGGAGGAAGAGAGGATGAAGGCAGCTCATCCCGGACTCTTCGAGGTATGGCCCTAAAGTGTCGTGACATCTCATGAATTTGTAGCTTGTTCTAAGTCTTAGAATTCTGCATGCTAGGCTAGAATTGGTTGCATGGTTTGTTGATTGCTAAGGATGATAGGCATGCGGAATAATTTTGATTGCTGTTGTTTGCTTGGAATTTCGGGGGCGAAATTCCTAAGGGAGAGAGAATGTAACGACCCGTATTTTACGTGTCGATTTATCGTAGAAGTTGCAGGTCGATAGTGTTGTTTGTGTTGCCTCTAGCTTGAGTCATTTAGGAGTTAACCCGAGTGAAGTGATGAGTCGCGACCGACTCATAGAGGACCGACCTAAGGAGTTAAGTAAGTTGACCGACCCATAGATAAGTCGTAGACGACTTAAGGGGATGGACCGAGTTAAGGGTTAGAACGGCATAGTGGTTACCGACTTAAGATGAGAGGCGAGATAGGGGTCAAGGGATGAGTCGTGTATGGGTTATGACTCATAGGAGACCGACTCATAGGATAGGTCGTGTACGAGTCACGACTCATAGGATGAGTCGTGAGTCGGCATAGAAGTGTGTTGTTAGGTCGGTTGTAGGATAGGTCGTTAACGACCTAGTTAACCCGCGTCTTGGTTAAGTCGCATACGAGTTGGAATGGTTTTACCGTGTTGAGTCGTATGCAGTTGAGTCGGCATCGTAGTTGAGTCAGTGGTGTTGCCGACTTATAGGTAGAACGACTCAAGGGGTTAAGGTTTAGGTCGTGGGTAGTTGAGTCGGCAGGGTCTTGAGTTGTTTTGAGTCGTAAGTCGTGTGTGTCTTAGGTCGGAGGCTTTTTAGGTCGTGACCGACTTACGTTGAGTCGTTGGGACATAGGGTCGGCTTTGTAGATAAGTCGTTAGGTTGCTGGTGTGATGAGTCGTTTGACTCGGAGTTGAGTTGAGTCGGCCTGGGTTGTTGAGTCGTGTGAGTGGCTTGTGTTAGGTCGGCATGGCAATGAGTCGTGAACGACTCATGGTAAGTCGGCTGTGTTGAGTCGGCATGGGGATGAGTCGGGGGCGACTCAGGAGTTGGGTCGGTGACAACCTAAGGGCGACGACTCATGGTGGTTCCAGCCTATAAATAGAGGGGTTCGGCTCACTTTTTGGCACCGGTTTTTGAAGCGACGAAGTGCTGCCATTTTGAAGACTCGACTACAACATTTCTTCACCTTCTTTTCTCCATTTCAATCTAGATCTAACATCCATCCAAGATCGAAGATCGAGATCGAAGATCCAAGAGCCAAAGTAGAATATCTTCATCCGTTCGAGCTAGATTTCATCGATTGAAGCGAGATATTGCCGGATCAAGCCTTGATCTTCGCTGTCCAGATCTGAAGTGTATAGTTTTTGAAGTGTTTGGGTGATTTGGTGAGTGGTGGTTATCTCTCATGCGGACCCAAAGGAGTATATTGGATTGGTGGCTTGTTTGAGTGTTAAAGTTAGAGATTTCATGCATTTTTCTTAGATCCAAGTCTAGATCCATTGTTTCCAAAGATGTTTGTTTATGCAAGTTTGTTTAACAAGTATTAGAGACAAAGCCCATGTTTTATATTTGATAGATTTATGCTAAAAACCTATGAATCATGCATGTTGGACTTATGCTTATTTATTTACGAAATTGCCATTATAGTTGATATTGCTTATTAGATCTTGTTTGAATGCTTGAATATTTGGATGTATGATTGGTTTGATTGTTTCAAGTTAGCTTGTAGTTGATTTGGAACAAGATGGTTGAAGATGATTCAAAAGCTAAGTGGAAAGGCTCTTGAATGGTGAAAGCTGCCTGTAGCATATGAAGCGGATGTGGAAGCTCATATGGATGGATTCTAGGATATGGGATCTTGCCATGGTGCGAGAAGGCAAAGCATGATTGAGTTGGGACTTTGCTATGATATGATGAGGCAAGGCTTATGTTGAGATGGGACGGGTCATGATGACGTTCCAAGATGAGAGACTTTGCTATGATGTGATGAGGCAAGACATATGTTGTGATGGGACGGGTCACGATGACGTTCCGAGCACGGGTCATGATGACGTGCAAAGTTATAACTCGGTGATGCGGTCCGGGTTGGGGTGGATAATGGTTAGCTTGAGAGGCGCTTGAGCTAGTATGGAAATAGTCGTCAAGGAGGATGACTAGGAGGCTGAGATCTCATCGTTGTTGAAGGTTCTAGCATACTCAAAGCAAGGGTACGTTGGAACGGGTCACGATGACGTTCCAGGCACGGGTCACGATGACGTGCTAGTACTCTGGGCTGATGCGTTCGGCTTAGGCACGGGTCACGATGACGTGCGGAGTTATGTCTAGACCGGGGTTACCATTAGCCCTTGACCGGTGGTCATTCAACTAACGGTGATATCAAGGCAATGATAACAGTGATAGCCAGAGTCATGGATGTTTGGTTGTATTATCATTCGGTCTCAAGAACAGTGTTTTCTGGGTGCTTATCTGATCTTGGTTTAGGCCTTGGGGGTTTGTATTTGGAAAGCATCGTGTAACGACCCGTATTTTACGTATCGATGGATCGTAGAATTTACAGGTCGTTAGTGTTGATTGTGGTGTTCCTAGCCTGAGTCGTATTGGGAGATAACTCGTGTGTGTTAAGTGATGAGTCGCGACCGACTCATAGAGGGCCGACTCATAGGTTAGGTGTTTAAGTCGTTTGACCGAGTCATAGGAGTTACGACTCAAGACTGGGACGAGTTAGTGTGTGGAGCGACTTAAGGGGTTAAGCCGTAGGCGAGTCAAGGTGGTGAGCGACTCATAGGACAACCGACTCAAGGAGTTTAGGCGACATAAGGATATGACCGACTCATAGTGACCGACTTAGGAAAGACCGAGTTAGGGATAGGTTGAGTCGTTTGTGTCATAGTTAAGTCGTGACCGACTTATGTTGAGTCGGCTAGGACTTAGCTCGGCCATAACGCTGTGTTGTTAGGTCGTTTACAAATGAGTCGGTAGGCACGACTTAACGATGAGTCGTAAGTCGTTAGGCAGCTTGGAGTAGAGTCGTTGATTAGTTAGGTGGGCTCTGGTATTAAGTCGTAGGTCGGAAGGGTTGTTGAGTCGTCATACGACTTAGGAGGTGCGGCAGTGTTATGTTGAGTCGTTGGCTTGAGTCAGAAGGCAGTGCAGTTGAGTCGGCTAGGTGTTAAGGTGATGAGTCGTTAGGTCTTTGAGTCGGAGGCATTGAGTCGTGAGCGACTCATGATGAGTCGTGGACGACTCATAGGGGCGACGACTCATGGGGTGTTCAGCCTATAAATAGAGGGGTTCGGCTCACTTTTTGGCACCGGTTTTTGAAGCGACGAAGTGCTGCAATTTTGAAGACTTGTCTACAACATTTCTTCATCTTCTTTTCTCCATTCCAATATAATTCTAACATCCATCCAAGATCGAAGATCGAGATCGAAGATCCAAGTGCCAAAGTTGAAGATCTTCATCCGTTCGAGCTAGAATTCGTCGATTTGAGCGAGATATTGCCGGATCAAGCCTTGATCTCCGCTGTCCAGATCTGAAGCGTGTTGTTTTTAGAGTGTTTGGGTGATTTGGTGAGTGGTGGTTATCTCTCACACGGACCCAAAGGAGTATAGTGGATTGGTGGTTTGTTTATGTGTTCTAAATAGTGATTTCTCGCATTTTCCTAAAGTCTGCATGTAGATCCATCATTTTTGAAGATGTTTACTTATGCAAGTTTATTTTCAAGTGTTAGAGACAAAACCCATGTTTTATATTTGATAGATCTATGCTAAAAACCTATGAATCATGCATGTTGGACTTTTGCTCATTTATTTACGAAATTGTCATTATACTTGATATTGCTTGTTAGATCTTGTTTGAATGCTTGGTTGGTTGTATTAATGATTGATTGTGTGAATGTATGATAGATTTGATTGCTCCAAGTTAGCTTGTAGTTGATTTGGAACAAGATGGTTCGACATGATTCAAAAGCTAAGTGGAAAGGCTCTTGAATGGTGGAAGCTGCCTGTAGCATATGAAGCGGATGTGGAAGCTCATATGGATGGATTCGATGATAATGGTCTTTGCCATGATGCGAGGAAGCAAAGCATGAGATCGAGATGGAACTTTGCTATGGTGTGATGAAGCGAAGTGTGATGTTAAGATGGGACGGGTCATGAGGACGTTCCAAGATGAGAGACTTTGCTATGATGTGATGAGGCAAGACATGTGTTGTGATGGGACGAGTCACGATGACGTTCCAAGCACGGGTCATGACGACGTGCAAAGTTATAACTCGGTGATGCGGTCCGGGTTGGGGTGGATAATGGTTAGCTTGAGAGGCGCTTGAGCTAGTATGGAAATAGTCGTCGAGGAGGATGACTAGGAGGCTGAGATCTCATCGTTGTTGAAGGTTCTAGCATACTCAAAGCAAGGGTACGTTGGAACGGGTCACGATGACGTTCCAGGCACGGGTCACGATGACGTGCTAGTACTCTGGGCTGATGCGTTCGGCTTAGGCACGGGTCACGATGACGTGCGGAGTTATGTCTAGACCGGGGTTACTATTAGCCCTTGACAGGTGGTCATTCAATTAACGGTGATATCAAGGCATTGATAACAGTGATAGCCAGAGTCATGGATGTTTGGTTGTATTATCATTCGGCCTCTAGAGTGGTGTTTTCTGGGTGCTTATCTGATCTTGGTTTAGGCCTTGGGGGTTTGTATTTGGAAAGCATCACCCTTGACTCGAGTGATTATTGCTTTACTTTAATTATCTGCTATGTTATGATTGCTTCTCCTTAGTGTGTGTCTGGGGGCTATCACTGTGAGAAGAGGTGGAGTGGGATGGTTTGGTTCCTATTCCTTTTATCCCTTATGCTCTTTTGGTATGTTTGATAGTTAATTTACTGCTCACTAAGACTGTTGTCTGACTCAAGGTTTTATGTCTCCTCTTATTACCTTGGCCTGTTCATCCATGTTGGGATGGGCAGACTAGGTAGCAGGTGGCAGGTGCTGTGCTTAGAGTTCTCCGCTGATGATGACGAAGACGAGCAGGAGGCTATGCATATTATTTCTTATATGTACTGGGTATCCGCTGCTGTATTTGATGAGTGTTTTGTAGTGAGGTCTTGATGTATGGATTTATTGAGATGATTGTATAAAACTACTGTGATGCTTATATGATGATTTTCTGTTATGAGGCTTCACTATATATATTTCTCTATTGTATTTTATCCATGCGCTGTGAGTTGTACGATAGAGATTCTGCGATTTTATTTTACCCTGACTATTGTAACGACCCGTATTTTACGTGTCGATAGATCGTAGAATTTGCAGGTCGATAGTGTTGTTTGTGTTGCCTCTAGCTTGAGTCGTTTAGAAGTTAACCCGGGTGGAGTATGAGTTGTGACCGACTCAAGGAGGGGTTACGGGTTGGAGTGTTGGCCGAGATAAGGAAGCAACCGACTTAAGTTAGGTAAGTCGTTTGGCCGAGTTAGTGAGTTAACCAGTGGAGAGAAATGGGAGTTTTGACCGACCTATAGTATTGACCGATCTAGAGATTGGACCGACCTAAGGGGCAGTGACCCAGTTAAAGGCGTTGACCGACTTAGTAGTGGCCGAGTTAGAGAGGTTGCCGAGTTAACAACTCATAGAAACTGGCCGACCTAGGGGTTAACAAGTTAAGTGTTGCCGGGTTAAGGAGTTATGGCTTAGAGGGTGGCCGACTCACAGGGAAACGACTTAAGGAAGGTGGCCGAGTTAAGTTGTTGCCGAGTTAAAATAATGACCGACTCAAGGGTTAGCGGCTTAAGGGGCCTAGGGCTTAGGTCGTGGATAGTTGGGTCGGTAGGGGCTTGGATCGGTAGGGTGTTATCTCGTTAGGTGGTTAAGTCGTTAAGAGGTTGGGGGTAGATAGGTCGGTGACGACCTAAGTTAACTCGGAGATACTAGGTCGGCACTAGGGCTAAGCAGTTAGGTCGGTGGCCTTTGTGTTGTTTATGTGTTAGGTCGGCCATATGGTTTATATGTTAGGTCGGCACTAGGCCAAGTCGTGAGTCGGCAGGGTTAGGTCGGCGATGTTAGGTCGGCAAGTGCCGGTATGACTTAGTATGGTTGGGTCGGCAAGGGGTTTGAGTCGTGTGTGTTATAAGCCGTATAAGGCTGGGCCGTGTTAGAGTTGAGTCGGCAGGAGTTAGGTCGGCCATGTGGTTTAAGTGTTGGGTCGGCAGAGGTTAGGTCGGCGGCGACTCAGGGACGGCCGAGCTAAGGGGGTATTCAGCCTATAAATAGTGGACTTTGGCTCACTTTTTGGCACCGGATTTCGAAGCGACGAAGTGCTGCCATTTTGGAAACTCGACTACAGTATTTTCTTCACTTCTTTCTCTACTTCCATCAAGTGCTAACATCCATTGAAGATCGAAGATCGAGATCGAAGATCCAAGTGTTCAAGTTGAAGATCTTCATCCGTTTGAGCTAGAATTCATCGTTTCAAGTGAGATTTCGCCGGATCAAGTCGTGATCTTCGCTGTCCAGATCTGAAGTGTTGTGATTTTGAGGTGTTTGGGTGATTTGGTGAGTGGTAGTTATCTCTCACGCGGATCCAAAGGAGTATATGGGATTGGTGATATGTTTATGTGTTAAAGTTAGCGTTTTCTCGCATTTTCCTTAAGTCTGCATGTAGATCCATCATATTTGAAGATGTTTACTTATGAAAGTTATTTATCAAGTATTAGAGACAAAACCCATGTTTTAGATTTGATAGATCTATGCTAAAAACCATGATTTCACATATGTTGGACTTTTGCACACTTAATTACGAAATTGCCATTATAGTTGATATTGCTTAATATATCTTGTTTGAATGCTTGAATGTTTGAATGTATGTTAGATTTGATTGCTCCAAGTTAGCTTGTAGTTGATTTGGAACAAGATGGTGAAGATGATTCAAAAGCTAAGTGGAAAGGCTCTTGAATGGTGAAAGCTGCCGATGGCATATGAAGCGGATGTGGAAGCTCATATAGATGGATTCGAGGATGTGGGGTCTTGCCGTGATGCGAGAAGGCAAAGTATGGATTGAGTTGGGACTTTGCTATGATGTGATGAGGCATGGCTTATGTTGAGATGGGACGGGTCATGATGACGTTCCAAGTTGAGAGACTTTGCTATGATATGATGAGGCAAGACATATGATGTGATGGGACGGGTCACGAAGACGTTCCAAGCACGGGTCATGATGACGTGCAAAGTTATAACTCGGTGATGCGGTCCGGGTTGGGGTGGATAATGGTTAGCTTGAGAGGCGCTTGAGCTAGTATGGATGGTCGTCGAGGAGGATGACTAGGAGGCTAAGATCTCATCGTTGTTGAAGGTTCTAGCATACTCAAAGCAAGGGTACGTTGGAACGGGTCACGATGACGTTCCAGGCACGGGTCATGATGACGTGCTAGTACTCTGGGCTGATGCGTTCGGCTTAGGCATGGGTCACGATGACGTGCGGAGTTATGGCTAAACCGGGGTTACCATTAGCCCTTGACAGGCGGTCATTCAACTAACGGTGAAATCAAGGCAATGATGCAGTGATAGCCAGAGTCATGGATGTTTGGTTGTATTATCATTCGGCTTCAAGAGCGGTGTTTTCTGGGTGCTTATCTGATCTTGGTTTAGGCCTTGGGGGTTTGTATTTGGAAAACATCGTCCTTGACTCGAGTGATTATTGCTTTACCTACTTATCTGCTATGTTATGCTTGCTTCTCTTTAGTGTGTGTCTGGGGGCTATCACTGTAGAAAGAGGTGGAGTGGGATGGTTTGGTTCCTATTCCTTTATTTCCTTATGCTCTTTTGGTATGCTTGATTGTTAATTTACTGCTCACTAAGACTTTGTCTGACTCAAGGTTTTATGTCTCCTCTTATTACCTTGGGCTGTTCATCCATGTTGGGATGGGCAGACTAGGTAGCAGGTGGCAGGTGCTGTGCTTAGAGTTAGAGTTTTTCCGCTGATGATGACGAAGACGAGCAGGAGGCTATGCATATTATTTTCTTATATGTACTGGGTATCCGCTGCTGTATTTGATGAGTGCTTGTAGTGAGGTCTTGATGTATGGATTTGTTGAGATGATTGTATAAAACTTCTGTGATGCTTATATGATGATTTTCTGTTACGAGACTTCACTATATATTCCTCTATTGTATTTTATCCATGCGCTGTGAGTTACGATAGAGATTCTGCGATTTTATTTTACCCTGACTATCGTCCATGGCTGCCTGGCACACCTTTCAGCGCTCTTTTCTCTTGTTTTGGTGCGGGAGTCATGGGCGGTCGTCACATTTGGTATCAGAGCTTTGGTTAATCGATTTTAGCCAACGCTCGCTGACGTAATTACGTAAGAGAGACGTAATTGTATTTTGATGGATGATTACTATATATAATATAGTAGCGTAGATGGATTTGAACTCCTTATGCAGTTGTTTCTTAAGGTGTTCTAATCATTCTTTTTACAGATATTAAGAATGAGCCGAAGCGAGAGACAAGCTGCAAGGGAAAGTCGGGCTACTAGGGAAGCTGTTGACTATGCTGCGATGTTCGAAGCAATGATGACTTCGATCATGAGGAGGGTACCAGCTTCAGGATCATCTGTGGATGTGGGGGTTCAAGTCCAGGCTCCAAGGCCAGTGGATTTTGCCAAGCTCTGTAAGGATTATATTTCGCTTGGAGGAAAAGCTTTCTTGGGAACGGAGTCGACTATTGAAGTGCAGAGATGGATGGATGCTTGCCGAAGGATTTTTGGTGATCTAGGGATTGAGGATGCAACCAAGAGAAAGCTTGCATCGAGACAGCTTCAAGGGAGAGCTGCGGATTGGTGGAATTCTATCACTATAGATACACCAGAGGAGGAGATTACTTGGGAGCAATTCCAAGTTAGATTTGAAGGCAAGTTCATCTCTACTGCTCAGAGGTCTGTTTTGTTCAAGAGATTTGTAGAGCTCAAGCAAGGTGGGAGGCCTGTTCTTGAGTATATTTCTGAGTTCGAGGCTCTGTCCAAGTATGCCAGATCGTATATAGATTCTCCCTACCAGAAGAATGAGAAGTTTGTGACTGGTCTGGATGCTTATCTGGGAAGGCAGTTGGTGGATCACTTGGACGATCCATTTGAGAAGCTTGTGGAGAAAGCTCTGAGGCATGAGAGCTTGTTTCCTAGGGAAAGTTCTGCTGTTGCTGTAACCAGGGAAGGATCTAAACCACAGCAGAGTGGCAACAAGAAGAGGAAGCAGCAGCAACAGAAGGGAAAGGATGGCCAGAAGAAGCCAAAGGGCGAGGTGACTTGTTATAACTGCCGTCAGAAGGGTCATCTCTCTCGGGATTGCAAGAATCCGAAGGTGCAGTTGAAGTGTCACAACTGTGATAAGCTGGGACACATTAAGAAGGACTGTCCAGAACCAAGGAAGGATAGGCAGGTTGTGCAAGCCTATGCTTTGGAAGCTGTGCCGTCGTCTTCAAGAGCTCCTACTGCTGAGGAGAAGGGGAAGAGTGTGGTGGTTCAAGGTACTCTTTCTATTTGTGGTATTCCAGTTAGAGTGTTGTTTGATACTGGAGCGTCGCATTCTTTTGTTTGTGATGATTTGGTAGGCCGGTTAGGTTTGAAACCGGATATTGTTGATAGGCCATTGGTGGTGACTAATCCAGTTGGGGGTTCGTCATGTTTGTGTATGATATGCCGTGGTCTAGTTGTGTCGAGTCATGATTGCTCGTTTGCTTGTGATTGCTTTGTTCTGAACTTTGCGGGGTTCGGAATTATTTTGGGTATGGACTGGCTTAGGAAGTATGCGGCAAGGATTGATTGTGAGAGGCTGGAGGTGACAGTCGGAAATGTGGAAGGGCGGAAGGTTGTGATACGATGTAAGCATGAGGAAGGCGTCTTCATGAGCTTCATGTATTCGCTGGTTGTTCCACGGGATGGACTGTCATCGGTGCCTATTGTGAATGGATTTGAGGATGTCTTTGACGAAGTCAAAGGGTTGCCGCCGCATAGGGAGATCGAGTTTCGTATCGATCTAGTTGAGGGAGCCAGACCTGTTGTGATGCCTCTTAGGCGGATGGCACCGAGGGAGCAGCAAGAGCTGAAGGTGCAGATTGATGACCTTTTGCGGAAAGGATTCATTCGGAGGAGTGTGTCCGAATGGGGTGCGCCCGTTGTGTTCGCAACCAAAGCGGATGGATCGTTGAGGTTGTGTGTTGATTATCGTGAGCTGAATAAGGTGACTAAGAAGAACAAGTATCCATTGCCGAGAATAGATGACTTGTTTGATCAGCTTCACGAGGCTAAGGTGTTTTCTCAGATGGATCTGGCAACGGGATTTCACCAGTTAAGAGTGGCGAGGGATAGTGTGCCGAAGACTGCTTTCAGGACACCATCCGGATTTTATGAGTGGCTGGTGATGCCGTTTGGGTTGACTAACGCGCCAGCATATTTTGTGGATCTTATGAATAGAGTATTCAGAGATCAGTTGAATAAGTTCGTGCTTGTGTTCGTGGATGATATTTTGGTTTATTCCAGAACTGAGGAAGAGCACAAGACGCACTTGAGGATTGTTTTGGATATACTGCGGAAACATCAGCTGAAGGCTAAGTTTTCGAAGTGTCACTTCTGGAAGAGTGAAGTGAGGTTCTTAGGCCATGTTATCTCTGGAAGTGGAATAGCGGTTGATCCCGCTAAGGTGGCAGCAATCCAGGATTGGGTTAGACCTAAGAATGCATCTGATGTGAGAAGTTTTCTTGGATTAGCCGGGTATTATCGTCGGTTTATTAAAGACTTTTCCAAGATAGCTGCACCGTTGACAGGATTGACGAAGAAGAACCAAGTGTTCAGATGGGATGACAAGTGTGAGCAAGCCTTCGTAATCCTGAAAGAGCGACTGACGAGTGCTCCTGTTTTGACTATTCCAAGTGGGAATGAGGAGATGGTGGTTTACACCGATGCATGTGGCACTGGATTGGGAGCAGTGCTAATGCAGAAGGATAAAGTTGTTGCGTATACTAGTCGACAACTGAAGCCGCATGAAAGGAATTATCCAACTCATGATTTGGAGTTAGCGGCGATAGTGTTTGCTTTGAAGATGTGGAGACACTACCTATTGGGAGTTAGATTCGAGTTGTTTACAGATCATAAGTCGTTGAAGTATCTGTTTTCCCAAAAGGATTTGAATCTTCGACAGCAACGGTGGTTAGAGTTTCTAGCATCTTATGATTTTGGTATAGCCTATACTCCGGGAAAAGGAAACGCAGTGGCTGATGCGTTAAGTCGAAGACATGCAGGATTGGGAGCCATGTTTTCGGAATGGAAGAGTCTCGAGTATTTGGCTGAGTTTGACTTCAGGCCTAGATGTGAATTGGAACCTGAGATGTTGGCAAACTTATCAATAAGGCCTACTCTTGTGGAAAGAATTGGCGAGAGCCAAAAGAAAGATGATAAGCTTGTCAAGATTATCCATGCTTTGGAATCTGGATTGGATCCAGAGAAGGATAAAGGATTCGAGGTCGATCGAGAGGGTTGGCTTCGAAAACAAGGACGATTGGTTGTTCCCGATGTAGATGGATTGAGAGATGAAGTTCTGAAGGAAAGTCATCACTCGAAGTTGACAATTCATCCAGGAGGAAATAAGATGTATCGGGATATGAAGAGAGCTTACTACTGGGAAGGTATGAAGAAGGATGTTGGAAATTTTATTTCCAAGTGTATGAATTGCCAGTTGGTGAAAGCTGAGCAGAAGAAGCCCAGTGGATTACTTCAGCCATTAGAAGTTCCTACGTGGAAGTGGGAGCAAGTGTCGATGGATTTTATTGATGGTCTACCTAGAACCAGGACAGGGAATGAAGGGATTTGGGTTATCGTAGATCGTTTGACTAAAAGTGCAAGGTTCATTCCTGTTCGATCGACTAGGACTGCATCAAAGTTGGCTGAGTTGTATGTGAAGTGGATTGTTCGATTCCATGGTGTTCCGAAGAGTATAGTGAGCGATCGAGATCCGTTGTTCACTAGTGGATTTTGGAAGAGCTTCCAGGAGGTTTTGGGAACTGAGTTGTGTTTGAGTACAGCTTATCACCCTCAAACAGATGGTCAGACTGAGAGAGTCAACCGAGTTTTGGAAGATCTTCTTAGAGCTTGTGTTTTGGACTTCGGAGGATCATGGGAAGATCACCTTCATTTGGTGGAGTTTGCATATAATAACAGTTATCAGTCGAGTATTGGTATGGCACCATATGAGGCTTTGTATGGAAGACCGTGTAACTCTCCGACATGTTGGTTGGAAGCTGGAGAAAAACTGATACTTGGGCCAGAGATGATTCGACAGACTTCGGATTGTATAGAGATCATTCGACAACGAATGAAAGCAGCCCAAGATCGTCAGAAAAGTTATGCAGATAATCGTCGGAAGGATTTGGAGTTCGACGTAGGCGATATGGTTTTTGTGAAGATTTCTCCATTGAAGAATGTTATTAGATTCGGGAACAAAGGAAAGTTGACCCCGAGATTTGTTGGACCATTCCCGATTATCGAGCGAATTGGAAAGCTCGCCTATAGATTGGAGTTACCGGAAAAGATGGCGGGTGTGCACAATGTTTTTCATGTATCTTATCTACGGAAGTATGTGCACGACCCAAGTACGGTGGTTTCTGCTGATAGCTGTGAAGACTTAGAGGTTGATCCAGTGGTTATGAGACCTCGTAAGCCGCTTCGTATTGTTGACACCGATACGAAACAGCTTAGGAGGAAGACGATTACGTTGCTCAAGGTACAATGGAGTGACGATGTTAACGACTGTACGTGGGAGGAGGAAGAGAGGATGAAGGCAGCTCATCCAGGACTCTTCGAGGTATGGCCCTAAAGTGTCGTGACATCTCATGAATTTGTAGCTTGTTCTAAGTCTTAGAATTCTGCATGCTAGGTTAGAATTGGATGCATGGTTTGTTGATTGCTATGGATGGTAGGCATGCGGAATATCTTTGATTTCTGTTGTTTGCTTGGAATTTCGGGGGCGAAATTCCTAAGGGGGAGAGAATGTAACGACCCGTATTTTACGTGTCGATAGATCGTAGAATTTGCAGGTCGATAGTGTTGTTTGTGTTGCCTCTAGCTTGAGTCGTTTAGAAGTTAACCCGGGTGGAGTATGAGTTGTGACCGACTCAAGGAGGGGTTACGGGTTGGAGTGTTGGCCGAGATAAGGAAGCAACCGACTTAAGTTAGGTAAGTCGTTTGGCCGAGTTAGTGAGTTAACCAGTGGAGAGAAATGGGAGTTTTGACCGACCTATAGTATTGACCGATCTAGAGATTGGACCGACCTAAGGGGCAGTGACCCAGTTAAAGGCGTTGACCGACTTAGTAGTGGCCGAGTTAGAGAGGTTGCCGAGTTAACAACTCATAGAAACTGGCCGACCTAGGGGTTAACAAGTTAAGTGTTGCCGGGTTAAGGAGTTATGGCTTAGAGGGTGGCCGACTCACAGGGAAACGACTTAAGGAAGGTGGCCGAGTTAAGTTGTTGCCGAGTTAAAATAATGACCGACTCAAGGGTTAGCGGCTTAAGGGGCCTAGGGCTTAGGTCGTGGATAGTTGGGTCGGTAGGGGCTTGGATCGGTAGGGTGTTATCTCGTTAGGTGGTTAAGTCGTTAAGAGGTTGGGGGTAGATAGGTCGGTGACGACCTAAGTTAACTCGGAGATACTAGGTCGGCACTAGGGCTAAGCAGTTAGGTCGGTGGCCTTTGTGTTGTTTATGTGTTAGGTCGGCCATATGGTTTATATGTTAGGTCGGCACTAGGCCAAGTCGTGAGTCGGCAGGGTTAGGTCGGCGATGTTAGGTCGGCAAGTGCCGGTATGACTTAGTATGGTTGGGTCGGCAAGGGGTTTGAGTCGTGTGTGTTATAAGCCGTATAAGGCTGGGCCGTGTTAGAGTTGAGTCGGCAGGAGTTAGGTCGGCCATGTGGTTTAAGTGTTGGGTCGGCAGAGGTTAGGTCGGCGGCGACTCAGGGACGGCCGAGCTAAGGGGGTATTCAGCCTATAAATAGTGGACTTTGGCTCACTTTTTGGCACCGGATTTCGAAGCGACGAAGTGCTGCCATTTTGGAAACTCGACTACAGTATTTTCTTCACTTCTTTCTCTACTTCCATCAAGTGCTAACATCCATTGAAGATCGAAGATCGAGATCGAAGATCCAAGTGTTCAAGTTGAAGATCTTCATCCGTTTGAGCTAGAATTCATCGTTTCAAGTGAGATTTCGCCGGATCAAGTCGTGATCTTCGCTGTCCAGATCTGAAGTGTTGTGATTTTGAGGTGTTTGGGTGATTTGGTGAGTGGTAGTTATCTCTCACGCGGATCCAAAGGAGTATATGGGATTGGTGATATGTTTATGTGTTAAAGTTAGCGTTTTCTCGCATTTTCCTTAAGTCTGCATGTAGATCCATCATATTTGAAGATGTTTACTTATGAAAGTTATTTATCAAGTATTAGAGACAAAACCCATGTTTTAGATTTGATAGATCTATGCTAAAAACCATGATTTCACATATGTTGGACTTTTGCACACTTAATTACGAAATTGCCATTATAGTTGATATTGCTTAATATATCTTGTTTGAATGCTTGAATGTTTGAATGTATGTTAGATTTGATTGCTCCAAGTTAGCTTGTAGTTGATTTGGAACAAGATGGTGAAGATGATTCAAAAGCTAAGTGGAAAGGCTCTTGAATGGTGAAAGCTGCCGATGGCATATGAAGCGGATGTGGAAGCTCATATAGATGGATTCGAGGATGTGGGGTCTTGCCGTGATGCGAGAAGGCAAAGTATGGATTGAGTTGGGACTTTGCTATGATGTGATGAGGCATGGCTTATGTTGAGATGGGACGGGTCATGATGACGTTCCAAGTTGAGAGACTTTGCTATGATATGATGAGGCAAGACATATGATGTGATGGGACGGGTCACGAAGACGTTCCAAGCACGGGTCATGATGACGTGCAAAGTTATAACTCGGTGATGCGGTCCGGGTTGGGGTGGATAATGGTTAGCTTGAGAGGCGCTTGAGCTAGTATGGATGGTCGTCGAGGAGGATGACTAGGAGGCTAAGATCTCATCGTTGTTGAAGGTTCTAGCATACTCAAAGCAAGGGTACGTTGGAACGGGTCACGATGACGTTCCAGGCACGGGTCATGATGACGTGCTAGTACTCTGGGCTGATGCGTTCGGCTTAGGCACGGGTCACGATGACGTGCGGAGTTATGGCTAAACCGGGGTTACCATTAGCCCTTGACAGGCGGTCATTCAACTAACGGTGAAATCAAGGCAATGATGCAGTGATAGCCAGAGTCATGGATGTTTGGTTGTATTATCATTCGGCTTCAAGAGCGGTGTTTTCTGGGTGCTTATCTGATCTTGGTTTAGGCCTTGGGGGTTTGTATTTGGAAAACATCGTCCTTGACTCGAGTGATTATTGCTTTACCTACTTATCTGCTATGTTATGCTTGCTTCTCTTTAGTGTGTGTCTGGGGGCTATCACTGTAGAAAGAGGTGGAGTGGGATGGTTTGGTTCCTATTCCTTTATTTCCTTATGCTCTTTTGGTATGCTTGATTGTTAATTTACTGCTCACTAAGACTTTGTCTGACTCAAGGTTTTATGTCTCCTCTTATTACCTTGGGCTGTTCATCCATGTTGGGATGGGCAGACTAGGTAGCAGGTGGCAGGTGCTGTGCTTAGAGTTAGAGTTTTTCCGCTGATGATGACGAAGACGAGCAGGAGGCTATGCATATTATTTTCTTATATGTACTGGGTATCCGCTGCTGTATTTGATGAGTGCTTGTAGTGAGGTCTTGATGTATGGATTTGTTGAGATGATTGTATAAAACTTCTGTGATGCTTATATGATGATTTTCTGTTACGAGACTTCACTATATATTCCTCTATTGTATTTTATCCATGCGCTGTGAGTTACGATAGAGATTCTGCGATTTTATTTTACCCTGACTATCGTCCATGGCTGCCTGGCACACCTTTCAGCGCTCTTTTCTCTTGTTTTGGTGCGGGAGTCATGGGCGGTCGTCACAACTATCGTCCATGGCTGCCTTGCACACCTTTCAGCGCACTATTCCCTTGTTTTGGTGCGGGAGTCATGGGCGGTCGTCACATTTGGTATCAAAGCTTTGGTTAATCGATTTTAGCCAACGCTCGCTGACGTAACTACGTAAGAGAGACGTAATTGTATTTTGATGGATGATTACTATATATAATATAGTAGCTTAGAAGGATTTGAACTCCTTATGCAGTTGTTTCTTAAGGTGTTCTAATCATTCTTTTTACAGATATTAAGAATGAGTCGAAGTGAGAGACAAGCTGCGAGGGATAGTCGAGCTGCTAGGGAAGCTGTTGATTATGGAGCTATGTTTGAAGCTATGATGACTTCCATTATGAGGAGGATACCAGCTTCAGGATCTTCTGTGGATGTGGGAGTTCAAGTCTAGGCTCCAAGACCGGTTGATTTTGCCACGCTTTGCAAGGATTATACTTCTCTCGGGGGAAAAGCTTTCTTGGGGACGGAGTCGACTATTGAAGTACAGAGATGGATTGATTCTTGTCGAAGAATCTTTGGTGATCTAGGGATTGAGGATGCAACCAAGAGGAAGCTTGCATCGAGACAGCTTCAGGGAAGAGCTGCAGATTGGTGGAATTCTATCACTATAGATACACCAGAAGAAGAGATTACTTGGGAGCAATTCCAAGTTAGATTTGAGGCCAAGTTCATCTCCACTGTTCAGAAGTCTGCTTTGTTCAAAAGGTTTGTAGAGCTCAAGCAAGGAGGGAGGCCCGTTCTTGAGTATATTTCTGAGTTCGAAGCTTTGTCTAAGTATGCCAGATCATATATTGATTCTCCTTACCAAAAGAATGAAAAGTTTGTGACTGGTCTGGATGCTTATCTGGGAAGGCAGTTAGTGGATCATCTGGACGATCCGTTTGAGAAGCTTGTGGAGAAAGCTTTAAGGCATGAGAGTTTGTTTCCTAAGGAAAGTTCTGTTGTTGCTGTAACCAGGGAAGGATCTAGACCACAGCAGAATGGTAATAAGAAGAGGAAGCAGCAACAGCAGAAGGGTAAGGATGGCCAGAAAAAGCCAAAGGGCGAAGTGACCTGCTATAACTGCCGACAGAAGGGTCATCTCTCCCGGGATTGTAAGAATCCAAAGGTGCAGTTGAAGTGCCACAACTGTGATAAGCTGGGACACATCAAGAAGGACTGTCCAGAGCCGAGGAAAGATAGGCAGGTTGTGCAAGCTTATGCTTTGGAAGCTGTGCCGTCGTCTTCAAGAGTTCCTACTGCTGAAGAGAAGGGGAAGAGTGTGGTGGTTCAAGGTACTCTTTCCATTTGTGGTGTTCCAGTTAGAGTGTTGTTTGATACTGGAGCGTCGCATTCTTTTGTTTGTGATGATTTGATAGGCCGGTTAGGTTTGAAACCGGATATTGTTGAGAGGCCATTGGTTGTGACTAATCCAGTCGGGGGTTCGTCATGTTTGTGTATGATATGCCGTGGTCTTGTTGTGTCGAGTCATGATTGCTCATTTGTTTGTGATTGCTTTGTTCTGAACTTTGCGGGGTTCGGAATTATTTTGGGTATGGACTGGCTTAGGAAGTATGCGGCTAGGATTGACTGTGAGAGGCTGGAGGTGACAGTCGGGAATGTGGATGGGCGAAAGGGTGTGATACGATGTAAGCATGAGGAAGGCGTCTTCATGAGCTTCATGTATTCGCTGGTTGTTCCACGGGATGGACTGTCATCAGTGCATATTGTGAATGGATTTGAGGACGTCTTTGACGAAGTCAAAGGGTTGCCGCCGCATAGGGAGATCGAGTTTCGTATCGATCTAGTTGAGGGAGCCAGACCTGTTGTGATGCCTCTTAGGCGGATGGCACCGAGGGAGCAGCAAGAGCTGAAGGTGCAAGTTGATGACCTTTTGCGGAAAGGATTCATTCGGAGAAGTGTGTCCGAATGGGGTGCGCCAGTTGTGTTCGCAACCAAAGCGGATGGATCGTTGAGGTTGTGTGTGTGGATTATCGTGAGCTGAATAAAGTGACTAAGAAGAACAAGTATCCATTGCCGAGAATAGATGACTTGTTTGATCAGCTTCACGAGGCTAAGGTGTTTTCTCAGATGGATTTGGCAACGGGATTTCACCAGTTGAGAGTGGCGAAGGATAGTGTGCCGAAGACTGCTTTCAGGACACCATCCGGTTTTTATGAGTGGCTGGTAATGCCGTTTGGATTGACTAACGCACCAGCCTATTTTGTGGATCTTGTGAATAGAGTGTTCAGAGATCGGTTGAATAAGTTCGTGATTGTGTTCGTGGATGATATTCTGATTTATTCCAGAACTGAGGAAGAGCACAAGACGCACTTGAGGATTGTTTTGGAAATCTTGCGGAAACATCAGCTGAAGGCTAAGTTTTCGAAGTGTCACTTCTGGAAGAGTGAAGTGAGGTTCTTAGGCCATGTTATTTCTGGAAATGGAATAACGGTTGATCCCGCTAAGGTGGCAGCAATCCAGGATTGGGTTAGACCTAAGAATGCATCTGATGTAAGAAGTTTTCTTCGATTAGCATGATATTATCGTCGGTTTATCAAAGACTTTTCCAAGATAGCTGCACCGTTAACAGGATTGACGAAGAAGAACCAAGTGTTCAGGTGGGACGATAAGTGTGAGCAAGCTTTCGTAATCCTGAAAGAGCGACTGACGAGTGCTCCTGTCTTGACTATTCCAAGTGGGAATGATGAGATGGTGGTTTACACCGATGCATGTGGCACTGGACTTGGAGCAGTGCTAATGCAGAAGGATAAAGTTGTTGCATATGCTAGTCGACAACTGAAGACGCATGAAAGGAATTATCCGACTCATGATTTGGAGTTAGCGGCGATTGTGTTTGCTTTGAAGATGTGGAGACACTATCTATTGGGAGTTAGATTCGAGTTGTTCACAGATCATAAGTCGTTGAAGTATCTGTTCTCCCAAAAGGATTTGAATCTTCGACAGCAACGGTGGCTAGAGTTCCTAGCATCTTATGATTTTGGTATAGCCTATACTCCGGGAAAAGGTAACGCAGTGGCTGATGCGTTAAGTCGAAAACATGCAGGGTTGGGAGCCATGTTTTCGGAATGGAAGAGTCTTGAGTATTTGGCTGAGTTTGACTTCAGGCCTAGATGTGAATTGGAACCTGAGTTGTTGGCAAACTTATCGATAAGGCCTACTCTTGTAGAAAGGATTGGCGAGAGCCAAAAGAGAGATGATAAGCTTGTCAAGATTATTCGTGATTTGGAATCCGGATTGGACCCAGAGAAGGATAAGGGATTCGAGGTCGATCGAGAGGGTTGGCTTCGGAAGCAAGGACGATTGGTTGTTCCCGATATTGATGGATTGAGAGATGAAGTTCTGAGGGAAAGTCATCACTCGAAGTTGACGATTCATCCAGGTGGTAATAAGATGTATCGGGATATGAAGAGAGCTTACTACTGGGAAGGTATGAAGAAGGATATTGGAAATTTTATTTCCAAGTGTATGAATTGCCAGTTGGTGAAAGCTGAGCAGAAGAAGCCCAGTGGATTACTTCAGCCATTAGAGGTTCCTACGTGGAAGTGGGAGCAAGTGTCGATGGATTTTATCGATGGTCTACCTAGGACAAGAGCAGGAAATGAAGGGATTTGGGTTATCGTAGATCGTTTGACTAAGAGTGCAAGATTCATTCCTGTTCGATCGACTAGGACTGCATCAAAGTTGGCTGAGCTGTATGTGAAGTGGATTGTTCGATTCCATGGTGTTCCGAAGAGTATAGTGAGCGATCGAGACCCATTGTTCACTAGTGGATTTTGGAAGAGCTTCCAGGAAGTTTTGGGAACCGAGTTGTGTTTGAGTACAGCTTATCACCCTCAAACCGATGGTCAGACTGAGAGAGTCAACCGAGTTTTGGAAGATCTTCTTAGAGCATGTGTTTTGGACTTCGGAGGATCATGGGAAGATCACCTTCATTTGGTGGAGTTTGCATATAATAACAGTTATCAGTCGAGTATTGGTATGGCACCATATGAGGCATTATATGGAAGACCGTGTAACTCTCCGACATGTTGGATAGAAACTGGAGAAAAGCTGATACTTGGGCCAGAGATGATTCGACAGACTTCGGATTGTATAGAGATCATTCGGCAAAGAATGAAGGCAGCCCAAGATCGTCAGAAGAGTTATGCCGACAATCGTCGAAAGGATTTGGAATTCGACGTGGGCGATATGGTTTTTGTGAAGATTTCTCCATTGAAGAATGTTGTTAGATTCGGGAACAAAGGAAAGTTAACTCCAAGATTTGTTGGACCATTCCCGATTATCGAGCGTATTGGAAAGCTCGCTTATAGATTGGAGTTATCGGAAAAGATGGCGGGTGTGCACAATGTTTTTCATGTGTCTTATCTACGGAAGTATGTGCATGACCCTACTACAGTGGTTTCTGCTGATAGCTGTGAAGACTTGGAGGTTGATCCAGTTGTTACGAGACCTCGTAAGCCGCTTCGTATTGTTGAAACCGATACGAAACAGCTTAGGAGGAAGACGATTACGTTGCTCAAGGTACAATGGAGTGATGATGTTAACGACTGTACATGGGAGGAGGAAGAGAGGATGAAGGCAGCTCATCCCGGACTCTTCGAGGTATGGCCCTAAAGTGTCGTGACATCTCATGAATTTGTAGCTTGTTCTAAGTCTTAGAATTCTGCATGCTAGGCTAGAATTGGATGCATGGTTTGTTGATTGCTATGGATGGTAGGCATGCGGAATAATTGCGATTGCTGTTGTTTGCCTGGAATTTCGGGGGCGAAATTCCTAAGGGGGAGAGAATGTAACGACCCGTATTTTACGTATCGATGGATCGTAGAATTTACAGGTCGTTAGTGTTGATTGTGGTGTTCCTAGCCTGAGTCGTATTGGGAGATAACTCGTGTGTGTTAAGTGATGAGTCGCGACCGACTCATAGAGGGCCGACTCATAGGTTAGGTGTTTAAGTCGTTTGACCGAGTCATAGGAGTTACGACTCAAGACTGGGACGAGTTAGTGTGTGGAGCGACTTAAGGGGTAAAGCCGTAGGCGAGTCAAGGTGGTGAGCGACTCATAGGACAACCGACTCAAGGAGTTTAGGCGACATAAGGATATGACTGACTCATAGTGACCGACTTAGGAAAGACCGAGTTAGGGATAGGTTGAGTCGTTTGTGTCATAGTTAAGTCGTGACCGACTTATGTTGAGTCGGCTAGGACTTAGGTCGGCCATAAGGCTGTGTTGTTAGGTCGTTTACAAATGAGTCGGTAGGCATGACTTAACGATGAGTCGTAAGTCGTTAGGCAGCTTGGAGTTGAGTCGTTGATTAGTTAGGTGGGCTCTGGTATTAAGTCGTAGGTCGGAAGGGTTGTTGAGTCGTCATACGACTTAGGAGGTGCGGCAGTGTTATGTTGAGTCGTTGGCTTGAGTCAGAAGGCAGTGCAGTTGAGTCGGCTAGGTGTTAAGGTGATGAGTCGTTAGGTCTTTGAGTCGGAGGCATTGAGTCGTGAGCGACTCATGATGAGTCGTGGACGACTCATAGGGGCGACGACTCATGGGGTGTTCAGCCTATAAATAGAGGGGTTCGGCTCACTTTTTGGCACCGGTTTTTGAAGCGACGAAGTGCTGCCATTTTGAAGACTTGTCTACAACATTTCTTCATCTTCTTTTCTCCATTCCAATCTAATTCTAACATCCATCCAAGATCGAAGATCCAAGTGCCAAAGTTGAAGATCTTCATCCGTTCGAACTAGAATTCGTCGATTTGAGCGAGATATTGCCGGATCAAGCCTTGATCTCCGCTGTCCAGATCTGAAGCGTGTTGTTTTTAGAGTGTTTGGGTGATTTGGTGAGTGGTGGTTATCTCTCACACGGACCCAAAGGAGTATAGTGGATTGGTGGTTTGTTTATGTGTTCTAAATAGTGATTTCTCGCATTTTCCTAAAGTCTGCATGTAGATCCATCATTTTTGAAGATGTTTACTTATGCAAGTTTATTTTCAAGTGTTAGAGACAAAACCCATGTTTTATATTTGATAGATCTATGCTAAAAACCTATGAATCATGCATGTTGGACTTTTGCTCATTTATTTACGAAATTGCCATTATACTTGATATTGCTTGTTAGATCTTGTTTGAATGCTTGGTAGGTTGTATTAATGATTGATTGTGTGAATGTATGATAGATTTGATTGCTCCAAGTTAGCTTGTAGTTGATTTGGAACAAGATGGTTCGACATGATTCAAAAGCTAAGTGGAAAGGCTCTTGAATGGTGGAAGCTGCCTGTAGCATATGAAGCGGATGTGGAAGCTCATATGGATGGATTCGATGATAATGGTCTTTGCCATGATGCGAGGAAGCAAAGCATGAGATCGAGATGGAACTTTGCTATGGTGTGATGAAGCGAAGTGTGATGTTAAGATGGGACGGGTCATGAGGACGTTCCAAGATGAGAGACTTTGCTATGATGTGATGAGGCAAGACATGTGTTGTGATGGGACGAGTCACGATGACGTTCCAAGCACGGGTCATGACGACGTGCAAAGTTATAACTCGGTGATGCGGTCCGGGTTGGGGTGGATAATGGTTAGCTTGAGAGGCGCTTGAGCTAGTATGGAAATAGTCGTCGAGGAGGATGACTAGGAGGCTGAGATCTCATCGTTGTTGAAGGTTCTAGCATACTCAAAGCAAGGGTACGTTGGAACGGGTCACGATGACGTTCCAGGCACGGGTCACGATGACGTGCTAGTACTCTGGGCTGATGCGTTCGGCTTAGGCACGGGTCACGATGACGTGCGGAGTTATGTCTAGACCGGGGTTACTATTAGCCCTTGACAGGTGGTCATTCAATTAACGGTGATATCAAGGCATTGATAACAGTGATAGCCAGAGTCATGGATGTTTGGTTGTATTATCATTCGGCCTCAAGAGTGGTGTTTTCTGGGTGCTTATCTGATCTTGGTTTAGGCCTTGGGGGTTTGTATTTGGAAAGCATCACCCTTGACTCGAGTGATTATTGCTTTACTTTAATTATCTTCTATGTTATGATTGCTTCTCCTTAGTGTGTGTCTGGGGGCTATCACTGTGAGAAAAGGTGGAGTGGGATGGTTTGGTTCCTATTCCTTTTATCCCTTATGCTCTTTTGGTATGTTTGATAGTTAATTTACTGCTCACTAAGACTGTTGTCTGACTCAAGGTTTTATGTCTCCTCTTATTACCTTGGGCTGTTCATCCATGTTGGGATGGGCAGACTAGGTTGCAGGTGGCAGGTGCTGTGCTTAGAGTTCTCCGTTGATGATGACGAAGACGAGCAGGAGACTATGCATATTATTTCTTATATGTACTGGGTATCCGCTGCTGTATTTGATGAGTGTTTTGTAGTGAGGTCTTGATGTATGGATTTATTGAGATGATTGTATAAAACTACTGTGATGCTTATATGATGATTTTCTGTTATGAGGCTTCACTATATATATTTCTCTATTGTATTTTATCCATGCGCTGTGAGTTGTACGATAGAGATTCTGCGATTTTATTTTACCCTGACTATCGTCCATGGCTGCCTTGCACACCTTTCAGCGCACTATTCCCTTGTTTTGGTGCGGGAGTCATGGGCGGTCGTCACACATCGCCCTTGACTCGAGTGGTTATTGTTTTACTTTAATTATCTGCTATGATTATGCTTGCTTCTCTTTAGTGTGTGTCTGGGGGCTATCACTGTAGAATGAGGTGGAGTGGGATGGTTTGGTTCCTATTCCTTTTATCCCTTATGCTCTTTTGGTATGTTTGGTAGTTAATTTACTGCTCACTAAGACTTTGTCTGACTCAAGGTTTTATGTCTCCTCTTATTACCTTGGGCTGTTCATCCATGTTGGGATGGACAGACTAGGTAGCAGGTGGCAGGTGCTGTGCTTAGAGTTCTCTGCTGATGATGACGAAGACGAGCAGGTGGCTATGCATATTATTTCTTATATGTACTGGGTATCCGCTGCTATATTTGATGAGTGTTTTGTAGTGAGGTCTTGATGTATGGATTTATTGAGATGATTGTATAAAACTACTGTGATGCTTATATGATGATTTTCTGTTATGAGGCTTCACTATATATTTCTCTATTGTATTTTATCCATGCGCTGTGAGCTACGATAGAGATTCTGCGATTTTATTTTACCCTGACTATTGTCCATGGCTGCCTTGCACACCTTTCAGCGCACTATTCCCTTGTTTTGGTGCGGGAGTCATGGGCGGTCGTCACATTGTAACCCGTTGTAATCAATCTAATCAAGAAAAGCAATAAAGGGAAAACCTTCAAAGTGGATGTAGGCACGAACGCCGAACCACTATAAATCTGTGTGTCTTTTACAGTTTAGTACCTGCTTTTTATATATTTGCGAAAATCATCCAAATTACAAAGAACAACGTAAAATCAACAGATCACACGACTTAAGGGTGTTTGCCCATATTTTGTGCAAACAGATGTTGCACCCTGTGGATATCGATTCTTCGGAGGGCCATAACTCTTGGCTCGTTTAGAGTTACAGGAGCCACAACCAGTCAAAACGAAGGTATTTGTGAGCTCTACAGTTGTGACTGCTTTCAACCGTCACTGGTTAGTTTCATACACAAAAAATCCTATCCGAACCTCAATCGGGTCATGGAAATTTTTTACCCTTCGTTTTTTCGTCACGTGGATTTTTTCTGTAAAACGGGATCCCCGTGTCTGGTCTATGATTAACCAACGCTGGAGAGTGGTGCACCATGGTACTGCACCGTTTCCAATCCATGCACCCATTTCTAAAGGTCGTACGGCACTGTTTCGTCATTTTGGACGGATGTTGCACCTTGCACCGTAGATGTTGCACCCTGTGGATATCGATTCTTCGGAGGGCCATAACTCTTGGCTCGTTTAGAGTTACGGGAGCCATAACCTGTCAAAACGAAGGTATCTGTGAGTTCTACAGATGTGACGGCTTTCAGCCGTAACTGGTTAGTTTCATACCCAAAAATCCTATCCGAACCTCAATCGGGTCATGGATGTTTTTTACCCTTCGTTTTTTCGTCACGTGGATTTTTTCTGTAAAAGGGAATTCCCGTGGCTGGTCTATGATTTACCATCGCTGGAGAGTGGTGCACCATGGTACTGCACTGTTTCAAATCCATGCACCCATTTCTAAATGTCATACGGCACTGTTTCGTCATTTTGGACGGATGTTGCACCTTGCACCGTAGATGTTGCACCCTATGGATATCGATTCTTCGGAGGGCCATAACTCTTGGCTCGTTTAGAGTTACGGGAGCCACAACCAGTCAAAACGAAGGTATCTGTGAGTTCTACATCTGTGACGGCTTTCAGCCGTCAATGGTTAGTTTCATACCTAAAAAATCCTATCCGAACCTCAATCGGGTCATGGAAGTTTTTTACCCTTCGTTTTTTCGTCACGTGGATTTTTTCTGTAAAAGGGAATTCCCACGGCTGGTCTATGATTTACCATCGCTGGAGAGTGGTGCACCATGGTACTGCACTGTTTCAAATCCATGCACCCATTTCTAAATATCCTACGGTACTGTTTCGTCATTTTGGACGGATGTTGCACCTTGCACCGTAGATGTTGCACCCTATGGATATCGATTCTTAAGAGGGCCATAACTCTTGGCTCGTTTAGAGTTACGGGAGCCACAACTAGTCAAAACGAAGGTATTTGTGAGTTCTACAGCTATGACGTCTTTCAGCCGTCACTGGTTAGTTTCGTACCCAAAAAATCCTATCCGAACCTCAATCGGGTCATGGAAGTTTTTTACCCTTCGTTTTTTCGTCACGTGGATTTTTTCTGTAAAACGGGATCCCCGTGGCTGGTCTACGATTTACCAACGCTGGAGAGTGGTGCACCATGGTGTTTCCAATCCATGCACCCATTTCTAAAGGTCGTACGGCACTGTTTCGTCATTTTGGACGGATGTTGCACCTTGCACCGTAGATGTTGCACCCTGTGGATATCGATTCTTCGTAGGGCCATAACTCTTGGCTCGTTTAGAGTTACGGGAGCCATAACTTGTCAAAACGAAGGTATCTGTGAGTTCTATAGCTATGACGGCTTTCAGCCGTCGCTGTTTAGTTTC
The DNA here is from genome assembly GCA_030765085.1 of Allium cepa. Lineage (NCBI taxonomy): Eukaryota > Viridiplantae > Streptophyta > Magnoliopsida > Asparagales > Amaryllidaceae > Allium > Allium cepa. The sequence goes on along the minus strand of CM060943.1, from coordinate 23,876,107 downwards.
ATACCCAAAAAATCCTATCCGAACCTCAATCGGGTCACAGAAGTTTTTTACCCTTCGTTTTTTCGTCACGTGGATTTTTCTGTAAAAGGGAATCCCCGTGGCTGGTCTATGATTTACCAATGCAAGAGAGTGGTGTACCATGGTACTGCACCATTTCCAATCCATGCACCCATTTCTAAAGGTCGTACGGCACTGTTTCTTCATTTTGGACGGATGTTGCACCTTGCACCGTAGATGTTGCACCCTATGGATATCAATTCTTCGGAGGGCCATAACTCTTGGCTCATTTAGAGTTACGGGAGCCACAACCAGTCAAAACGAAGGTATCTGTGAGTTCTACAGCTGTGACCGCTTTTAGCCGTCACTGGTTAGTTTCATACCCAAAAAATCCTATCCGAACCTCAATCGGGTCATGGAAGTTTTTTACCCTTCGTTTTTTCGCCACGTGGATTTTTTCTATGAAACGGGATCCCCGTGGCTGGTATATGATTTACCAATGCTGGAGAGTGGTGCACCATGGTACTGCACCGTTTTCAATCCATGCACCCGTTCCTAAAGGTCGTACGCACTGTTTCGTCATTTTGGACGGATGTTGCACCTTGCACCGTAGATTTTGCACCCTATGGATATCGATTCTTCGGAGGGCCGTAACTCTTGGCTCGTTTAGAGTTACGGGAGCCACAACCAGTCAAAACGAAGGTATTTGTGAGTTCTACAGCTATGATGGCTTTCAGCCGTCACTGGTTAGTTTCATACCCAAAAAATTCCTTTCCGAACCTCAATCGGGTCATGGAAGTTTTTTACCCTTCGTTTTTCGTCACGTGGATTTTTTCTGTAAAACGGGATCCCCGTGGCTGGTCTATGATTTACCAATGCTGGAGAGTGGTGCACCATGGTACTGCACCGTTTTCAATCCATGCACCCGTTTCTAAAGGTCGTACGCACTGTTTCGTCATTTTGGACGGATGTTGCACCTTGCACCGTAGATGTTGCACCCTATGGATATTGATTCTTCGGAGGGCCATAACTCTTGGCTCGTTTAAAGTTACGGGAGCCTCAACCAGTCAAAACGAAGGTATCTGTGAGTAATACAGCTGTGATAGCTTTCAGCCGTCACTGGTTAGTTTCGTACCCAAAAAATCCTATCCGAACCTCAATCGGGTCATGGAAGTTTTTTACCCTTCGTTTTTTCGTCTCGTGGATTTTTTCTATAAAACGGGATCCCCGTTGCTAGTCTATAATTTACCAACGCTGGAGAGTGGTGCACTGTGGTACTGCACCGTTTCCAATCCATGCACCCATTTCTAAAGGTCGTACGGCACTGTTTCGTTATTTTGGACGGATGTTGCACCTTGCACCGTAGATGTTGCACCCTGTGGATATCGATTCTTCGGAGGGCCATAACTCTTGGCTCGTTTAGAGTTACAGGAGCCACAACCAGTCAAAACGAAGGTATCTGTGAGTTCTACAGCTGTGACTGCTTTCAGCCGTCACTGGTTAGTTTCATACCCAAAAAATCCTATCCGAACCTCAATCGGGTCATGGAAATTTTTTACCCTTCGTTTTTTCATCACGTGGATTTTTTCTGTAAAACGGGATCCCTGTAACGACCCGTATTTTACGTGTCGATAAATCGTAGAATTTGCAGGTCGATAGTGTTGTTTGTGTTGCCTCTAGCTTGAGTCGTTTAGAAGTTAACCCGGGTACAAGTGATGAGTCGTGACCGACTCATAGGGGACCGACTCATAGGGGACCGACTCAAGGAGTTTAGGCGACTCATAGGATGACCGACTCATGGAGGTAGCGGTTTAAGGTGTTGGCCGAGATAAGGATGGACCGACCTATAGGGTGACCGACTTAAGGATGTGACCGACCTAAAGGTTAGACAACTTAGAGTGTGGCCAAGATAGGATATGACCGACCTAAGGTGTTGCCGAGTTAAGGTTTAGGCCGACTCAGTGGTAAACGACTTATGGTCGTATGGAGTTAGGTCGGCATTGTTTAAGTCGTGACCGACTTAGTTAGGTCGTTGAGTTGTTAGGTCGGTCATAGGTGTTAAGGACTTAGGTCGGTAGGGGTTAGGTCGGCACTTGTATTAAGTCGTAAGTCGGCTATGGGTAGGTCATATACGTGTTAGGGTGATGAGTCGTTGGGTCGGCCTTGGATTAGGTCGTGTAAGCGACTTAGTATTGGGAATGCCATGTTGGTTAGGTCGGCCGTGTCTGAGTCGTATACTGGTTGAGTCGGCAGAGACTAGTGTTTGAGTCGCACACGGGTTAAGGAAGTGTTAGGTCGGCTGTTTGAATAAGTTGTTAGGTCGTCACCTAGTTAAGTCGGCAGCGACCTGAGTAGGTCGGTGGCTTTTGTGTCGTGTATCTGTTAGGTCGTTGGGTCGTGTTTGGGTTAAGTCGCGTGAGTGGCTTAGTGTTAGGTCGGCCATGTGGGTTATGTGTTAGGTCGGCAGAGGTTAGGTCGGCGAGGTTGGGTCAGCGACGACTTAGGGACGGCCGAGCTAAGGGTTTTCCAGCCTATAAATAGAGGGGTTTGGCTCACTTTTTGGCACCGGTTATTGAAGCGACGAAGTGCTGCCATTTTGGAAGACTCGTCTACAATATTTCTTCATCTTCTTTTCTCCATTCCAATCTAGTTCTAACATCCATCCAAGATCGAAGATCGAGATCGAAGATCCAAGAGCCAAAGTTGAAGATCTTCATCCGTTCGAGCTAGATTTCATCGATTGAAGCGAGATATTGCCGGATCAAGCCTTGATCTCCGCTGTCCAGATCTGAAGTGTTTAGTTTTTGAGGTGTTTGGGTGATTTGGTGAGTGGTAGTTATCTCTCACGCGGACCCAAAGGAGTATATTGGATTGGTGGCTTGTTTGAGTGTTAAAGTTAGAGATTTCATGCATTTTTCTTAGATCCAAGTCTAGATCCATTGTTTCCAAAGATGTTTGTTTATGCAAGTTTATTTAACATGTATTAGAGACAAAACCCATGTTTTATATTTGATAGATCTATGCTAAAAACCTATGAATCATGCATGTTGGACTTTTGCTCATTTATTTACGAAATTGCCATTATAGTTGATATTGCTTATTAGATCTTGTTTGAATGCTTGAATGTTTGGATGTATGATTGATTTGATTGTTTCAAGTTAGCTTGTAGTTGATTTGGAACAAGATGGTTGAAGATGATTCAAAAGCTAAGTGGAAAGGCTCTTGAATGGTGAAAGCTGCCTGTAGCATATGAAGCGGATGTGGAAGCTCATATGGATGGATTCGAGGAGGTGGGATCTTGCCATGATGCGAGAAGGCAAAGCATGATTGAGTTAGGACTTTGCTGTGATATGATGAGGCAAGGCTTATGTTGAGATGGGACGGGTCAAGATGACGTTCCAAGAAGAGAGGCTTTGCTATGATGTGATAAGGCAAGACATATGTTGTGATGGGACGGGTCACGATGACGTTCCAAGCACGGGCTGCGACGACGTGCAAAGTTATGTCGATAACTCGGTGATGCGATCCGGGTTGGTGATAATGGTTAGCTTGAGAGGCGCTTGAGCTAGTATGGAAATAGTCGTCGAGGAGGATGACTAGAAGGCTGAGATCTTATCGTTGTTGAAGGTTCTAGCATGCTCAAAGCAAGAGTACGTTGGAACGGGCTGCGACGACGTTCCAGGCACGGGCTGCGACGACGTGCTAGTACTCTGGGTAGTTGTGAAAATTCCTAGGCACGGGCTGCGACGACGTGCGGAGTTATGGCTAGAACCGGGGTTACCATTAGCCCTTGACGGATGGTCATTCAACTAACGGTGAAATCAAGGCAAAGATAACAGTGATAGCCAGAGTCATGGATGTTTGGTTGTATTATCATTCGACCTCAAGAGCAGTGTTTTCTGGGTGCTTATCTGATCTTGGTTTAGGCCTTGGGGGTTTGTATTTGGAAAACATCGTCCTTGACTCGAGTGATTATTGCTTTATTTTAATTACCTGCTATGCTATGATTGCTTCTTCTTAGTGTGTGTCTGGGGGCTATCACTGTAGAAAGAGGTGGAGTGGGATGGTTTGGTACCTATTCCTTTTATCCCTTATGCTCTTTTGATATGTTTGATAGTTAATTTACTGCTCACTAAGACTTTGTCTGACTCAAGGTTTTATGTCTCCTCTTATTACCTTGGGTTGTTCATCCATGTTGGGATGGGCAGACTAGGTAGCAGGTGGCAGGTGCTGTTCTTGGATCTCTACGCTAATGATGACGAAGACGAGCAGGAGGCTATGCATATTATTTCTTTTATGTACTGGGTATCCGCTGCTGTATGTTGATTGAGTGTCATGTAGTGAGGTCTTGATGTATGGATTTGTAGAGTTGATTGTATAAGACTATTATGTTGCTTATATGATGATGTTATATTCTATAGAGCTTCACTACATTATATTTCTCTATTGTATTTTATCCATGCTCTGTGAGTTGCACGATAGAGATTCTGCGATTTTATTTTACCCTTGACGGTCACCCATGGCTGCCAGCACATTTTTTTAGCGCATTATTTCCTTGTTTTGGTGCGGGAGTCATGGGCGGTCGTCACATTTGGTATCAGAGCTTTGGTTAATCGATTTTAGCCAACGCTCGCTGGCGTAACTGCGTATGAGAGACGTAATTGTATTTTGATGGATGATTACTATATATAATATAGTAGTTTAGATGGATTTGAACTCCTTATGCAGTTGTTTCTTAAGGTGTTCTAATCATTCTTTTTACAGATACTAAGAATGAGTCGAAGTGAGAGACAAGCTGCAAGGGAAAGTCGCGCTGCTAGGGAAGCTGTTGATTATGGAGCTATGTTTGAAGCTATGATGACTTCCATCATGAGGAGGGTACCAGCTTCAGGATCATCTGTAGATGTTGGAGTTCAAGTCCAGGCTCCAAGACCAGTGGATTTTGCCAAGCTTTGCAAGGATTATACTTCTCTTGGAGGAAAAGCTTTCTTGGGGACGGAATCGACTATTGAGGTGCAGAGATGGATTGATGCTTGTCGAAGGATCTTTGGTGACTTAGGGATTGAGGATGCAACCAAGAGGAAGCTTCCATCGAGACAGCTTCAGGGAAGAGCTGCTGATTGGTGGAATTCTATCACCATCGATACCCCAGAAGAAGAGATTACTTGGGAGCAGTTCCAAGTTAGATTTGAGGCCAAGTTCATCTCTACGGCTCAGAGGTCTGTTTTGTTCAAGAGGTTTGTAGAGCTCAAGCAAGGTGGGAGGCCTGTACTTGAGTATATTTCTGAGTTCGAAGCTTTGTCTAAGTATGCCAGATCATATATTGATTCTCCCTATCAGAAGAACGAGAAGTTTGTGACCGGTTTGGATGCTTATCTGGGGAGGCAGTTGGTGGATCACTTGGACGATCCGTTTGAGAAGCTTATGGAGAAAGCCCTTAGGCATGAGAGTTTGTTTCCTAAGGAAAGTTCTGTTGTTGCTGTGACCAGGGAAGGATCTAAACCACAGCAGAGTGGCAACAAGAAGAGGAAGCAGCAGCAACAGAGGGGTAAGGATGGCCAGAAGAAGCCGAAGGGCGAAGTGACTTGCTATAATTGCCAGAAGAAGGGCCATCTCTCCAAGGATTGTAGGAATCCAAAGGCGCCGGTGAAATGCCACAACTGTGATAAGCCAGGGCATTTTAGAAAGGATTGTCCAGAGCCGAGGAAGGACAGGCAGATAGTGCAAGCTTATGCTTTAGAAGCTGTGTCGTCGTCTTCAAAAGCTCCTACTGCTGAAGAGAAGGGGAAGAGTGTGGTGGTTCAAGGTACTCTTTCCATTTGTGGTGTTCCAGTTAGAGTGTTGTTTGATACTGGAGCGTCGCAATCTTTTGTTTGTGATGATTTGGTAGGCCGGTTAGGTTTGAAACCGGATATTGTTGATAGGCCATTGGTTGTGACTAATCCAGTTGGGGGTTCGTCATGTTTGTGTATGATATGCCGTGGTCTAGTTGTGTCGAGTCATGATTGCTCGTTTGTTTGTGATTGCTTTGTTCTGAACTTTGTGGGGTTCAGAATTATTTTGGGTATTTACTGGCTTAGGAAGTATGCGGCAAGGATTGATTGTGAGAGGCTTGAGGTGACAGTCGGGAATGTGGATGGGCGAAAGGTTGTGATACGATGTAAGCATGAAGAAGGCGTCTTCATGAGCTTCATGTATTCGCTGGTTGTTCCACGGGATGGACTGTCATCGGTGCCTATTGTGAATGGATTTGAGGACGTCTTTGACGAAGTCAAAGGGTTGCCGCCGCATAGGGAGATCGAGTTTCGTATCGATCTAGTTGAGGGAGCCAGACCTGTTGTGATGCCTCTTAGGCGGATGGCACCGAGGGAGCAGCAAGAGCTGAAGGTGCAAGTTGATGACCTTTTACGGAAAGGATCCATTCGGAGGAGTGTGTCCGAATGGGGTGCACCAGTTGTGTTCGCAACCAAAGCGGATGGATCGTTGAGGTTGTGTGATGATTATCGTGAGCTGAATAAGGTGACTAAGAAGAACAAGTATCCATTGCCGAGAATAGATGACTTGTTTGATCAGCTCCACGAGGCTAAGGTGTTTTCTCAGATGGATTTGGCAACGGGATTTCACCAGTTGAGAGTGGCAAAGGATAGTGTGCCGAAGACTGCTTTCAGGACACCATCCGGGTTTTATGAATGGCTGGTAATGCCGTTTGGATTGACTAACGCACCAGCATATTTTGTGGATCTTATGAATAGAGTATTCAGAGATCAGTTGAATAAGTTCGTGCTTGTGTTCGTGGATGATATTCTGATTTATTCCAGAACTGAGGAAGAGCACAAGACGCACTTGCGTATTGTTTTGGAAATCTTGCGGAAACATCAGCTGAAGGCTAAGTTTTCGAAGTGTCACTTCTGGAAGAGTGAAGTGAGGTTCTTAGGCCATGTTATCTCTGGAAATGGAATAGCGGTTGACCCCGCTAAGGTGGCAGCGATCCAGGATTGGGTTAGACCTAAGAATGCATCTGAAGTGAGAAGTTTTCTTGGATTAGCAGGATATTATCATCGATTTATCAAAGACTTTTCTAAGATAACTGCACCGTTGACAGGATTGACGAAGAAGAACCAAGTGTTCAGATGGGATGATAAGTGTGAGCAAGCTTTCGTAATCCTGAAAGAGCGATTGACGAGTGCTCCTGTTTAGACTATTCCAAGTGGGAATGATGAGATGGTGGTTTACACCGATGCATGTGGTACTGGACTTGGAGCAGTGCTAATGCAGAAGGATAAAGTTGTTGCGTATGCTAGTCGACAACTGAAGCCGCATGAAAGGAATTATTCGACTCATGATTTGGAGTTAGCGGCGATTGTTTGCTTTGAAGATGTGGACACATTACCTATTGGGAGTTAGGTTCGAGTTGTTTACGGATCATAAGTCGTTGAAGTATCTGTTCTCCCAAAAGGATTTGAATCTTCGACAGCAACGGTGGCTAGAGTTTTTAGCATCGTATGATTTTGGTATAGCCTATACTCCGGGAAAAGGTAACGCGGTGGCTGATGCGTTAAGTCGAAGACATGCAGGATTGGGAGCCATGTTTTCGGAGTGGAAGAGTCTCGAGTATTTGGCTGAGTTTGATTTTAGGCCTAGATGTGAATTGGAACCTGAGATGTTGGCAAACTTATCGATAAGACCTACTCTTGTGGAAAGAATTGGTGAGAGCCAAAGGCGAGACGATAAGCTTGTCAAGGTTATCCGTGATCTGGAATCTGGATTGGAACCAGAGAAGGATAAAGGATTCGAGGTCGATCGAGAGGGTTGGCTTCGAAAGCAAGGACGACTAGTTGTTCCCGATATAGATGGATTGAGAGATGAAGTTCTAAGGGAAAGTCATCACTCGAAGTTGACGATTCATCCAGGTGGAAATAAGATGTATCGGGATATGAAAAGGGCTTACTACTGGGAAGGTATGAAGAAGGATGTTGGAAATTTTATTTCCAAGTGTATGAACTGCCAGTTGGTGAAAGCTGAGCAGAAGAAGCCCAGTGGATTACTTCAGCCATTAGAGGTTCCTACATGGAAGTGGGAGTAAGTGTCGATGGATTTTATCGATGGTCTACCTAGGACAAGAGCAGGGAATGAAGGGATTTGGGTCATAGTAGATCGTTTGACCAAGAGTGCAAGGTTCATTCCTGTTCGATCGACTAGGACTGCATCGAAGTTGGCTGAGTTGTATGTGAAGTGGATTGTTCGATTCCATGGTGTTCCGAAGAGTATAGTGAGCGATAGAGACCCATTGTTCACTAGTAGATTTTGGAAGAGCTTCCAGGAGGTTTTGGGAACCGAGTTGTGTTTGAGTACAGCTTATCACCCTCAAACAGATGGTCAGACTGAGAGAGTCAACCGAGTTTTGGAAGATCTCTTGAGAGCATGTGTTTTGGAATTCGGAGGATCATGGGAAGATCACCTTCATTTGGTGGAATTTGCGTATAATAACAGTTATCAGTCGAGTATTGGTATGGCACCATATGAAGCATTGTATGGAAGACCGTGTAACTCTCCGACATGTTGGTTGGAAACTGGAGAAAAGTTGATACTTGGGCCAGAGATGATTCGACAGACTTCGGATTGTATAGAGATCATTCGACAAAGAATGAAGGCAGCCCAAGATCGTCAGAAAAGTTATGCAGATAATCGTCGAAAGGATTTGGAGTTCGACGTGGGTGATATGGTTTTTGTGAAGATTTCTCCATTAAAGAATGTTATTAGATTCGGGAAGAAACGGAGATTGACTCCGAGATTCGTTGGACCATTCCCGATTATCGAGCGAATTGGAAAGCTCGCTTATAGATTGGAGTTACCGGAAAAGATGGCGGGTGTGCACAATGTTTTTCATGTATCGTATCTACGGAAGTATGTGCACGACCCAACTACAGCGGTTTCTGCTGATAGCTGTGAAGACTTAGAGATTGATCCAGTTGTTTCGAGACCTCGTAAGCCGCTTCGTATTGTTGAAACCGATACGAAACAGCTTAGGAGGAAGACGATTACGTTGCTCAAGGTACAATGGAGTGATGATGTTAACGACTGTACATGGGAGGAGGAAGAGAGGATGAAGGCAGCTCATCCCGGACTCTTCGAGGTATGGCCCTAAAGTGTCGTGACATCTCATGAATTTGTAGCTTGTTCTAAGTCTTAGAATTCTGCATGCTAGGTTAGAATTGGATGCATGGTTTGTTGATTGCTATGGATGGTAGGCATGCGGAATAATTGTGATTGCTGTTGTTTGCTTGGAATTTCGGGGGCGAAATTCCTAAGGGGGAGAGAATGTAACGACCCGTATTTTACGTGTCGATAAATCGTAGAATTTGCAGGTCGATAGTGTTGTTTGTGTTGCCTCTAGCTTGAGTCGTTTAGAAGTTAACCCGGGTACAAGTGATGAGTCGTGACCGACTCATAGGGGACCGACTCATAGGGGACCGACTCAAGGAGTTTAGGCGACTCATAGGATGACCGACTCATGGAGGTAGCGGTTTAAGGTGTTGGCCGAGATAAGGATGGACCGACCTATAGGGTGACCGACTTAAGGATGCGACCGACCTAAAGGTTAGACGACTTAGAGTGTGGCCAAGATAGGATATGACCGACCTAAGGTGTTGCCGAGTTAAGGTTTAGGCCGACTCAGTGGTAAACGACTTATGGTCGTATGGAGTTAGGTCGGCATTGTTTAAGTCGTGACCGACTTAGTTAGGTCGTTGAGTTGTTAGGTCGGTCATAGGTGTTAAGGACTTAGGTCGGTAGGGGTTAGGTCGGCACTTGTATTAAGTCGTAAGTCGGCTATGGGTAGGTCATATACATGTTAGGGTGATGAGTCGTTGGGTCGGCCTTGGATTAGGTCGTGTAAGCGACTTAGTATTGGGAATGCCATGTTGGTTAGGTCGGCCGTGTCTGAGTCGTATACTGGTTGAGTCGGCAGAGACTAGTGTTTAAGTCGCAAACGGGTTAAGGAAGTGTTAGGTCGGCTGTTTGAATAGGTTGTTAGGTTGTCACCTAGTTAAGTCGGCAGCGACCTGAGTAGGTCGGTGGCTTTTGTGTCGTGTATCTGTTAGGTCGTTGGGTCGTGTTTGGGTTAAGTCGCGTGAGTGGCTTAGTGTTAGGTCGGCCATGTGGGTTATGTGTTAGGTCGGCAGAGGTTAGGTCGGCGAGGTTGGGTCGGCGATGACTTAGGGACGGCCGAGCTAAGGGTTTTCCAGCCTATAAATAGAGGGGTTTGGCTCACTTTTTGGCACCGGTTTTTGAAGCGACGAAGTGCTGCCATTTTGGAAGACTCGTCTACAACATTTCTTCATCTTCTTTTCTCCATTCCAATCTAGTTCTAACATCCATCCAAGATCGAAGATCGAGATCGAAGATCCAAGAGCCAAAGTTGAAGATCTTCATCCGTTCGAGCTAGATTTCATCGATTGAAGCGAGATATTGCCGGATCAAGCCTTGATCTCCGCTGTCCAGATCTGAAGTGTTTAGTTTTTGAGGTGTTTGGGTGATTTGGTGAGTGGTAGTTATCTCTCACACGGACCCAAAGGAGTATATTGGATTGGTGGCTTGTTTGAGTGTTAAAGTTAGAGATTTCATGCATTTTTCTTAGATCCAAGTCTAGATCCATTGTTTCCAAAGATGTTTGTTTATGCAAGTTTATTTAACATGTATTAGAGACAAAACCCATGTTTTATATTTGATAGATCTATGCTAAAAACCTATGAATCATGCATGTTGGACTTTTGCTCATTTATTTACGAAATTGCCATTATAGTTGATATTGCTTATTAGATCTTGTTTGAATGCTTAAATGTTTGGATGTATGATTGATTTGATTGTTTCAAGTTAGCTTGTAGTTGATTTGGAACAAGATGGTTGAAGATGATTCAAAAGCTAAGTGGAAAGGCTCTTGAATGGTGAAAGCTGCCTGTAGCATATGAAGCGGATGTGGAAGCTCATATGGATGGATTCGAGGAGGTGGGATCTTGCCATGATGCGAGAAGGCAAAGCATGATTGAGTTAGGACTTTGCTGTGATATGATGAGGCAAGGCTTATGTTGAGATGGGACGGGTCAAGATGACGTTCCAAGAAGAGAGGCTTTGCTATGATGTGATAAGGCAAGACATAAGTTGTGATGGGACGGGTCACGATGACGTTCCAAGCACGGGCTGCGACGACGTGCAAAGTTATGTCGATAACTCGGTGATGTGATCCGAGTTGGTGATAATGGTTAGCTTGAGAGGCGCTTGAGCTAGTATGGAAATAGTCGTCGAGGAGGATGACTAGAAGGCTGAGATCTTATCGTTGTTGAAGGTTCTAGCATGCTCAAAGCAAGAGTACGTTGGAACGGGCTGCGACGACGTTCCAGGCACGGGCTGCGACGACGTGCTAGTACTCTGGGTAGTTGCGAAAATTCCTAGGCACGGGCTGCGACGACGTGCGGAGTTATGGCTAGAACCGGGGTTACCATTAGCCCTTGACGGATGGTCATTCAACTAACGGTGAAATCAAGGCAAAGATAACAGTGATAGCCAGAGTCATGGATGTTTGGTTGTATTATCATTCGGCCTCAAGAGCAGTGTTTTTTGGGTGCTTATCTGATCTTGGTTTAGGCCTTGGGGGTTTGTATTTGGAAAACATCGTCCTTGACTCGAGTGATTATTGCTTTATTTTAATTACCTGCTATGCTATGATTGCTTCTTCTTAGTGTGTGTCTGGGGGCTATCACTGTAGAAAGAGGTGGAGTGGGATGGTTTGGTTCCTATTCCTTTTATCCCTTATGCTCTTTTGATATGTTTGATAGTTAATTTACTGCTCACTAAGACTTTGTCTGACTCAAGGTTTTATGTCTCCTCTTATTACCTTGGGTTGTTCATCCATGTTGGGATGGGTAGACTAGGTAGCAGGTGGCAGGTGCTGTTCTTGGATCTCTACGTTAATGATGACGAAGACGAGCAGGAGGCTATGCATATTATTTCTTTTATGTACTGGGTATCCGCTGCTGTATGTTGATTGAGTGTCATGTAGTGAGGTCTTGATGTATGGATTTGTAGAGTTGATTGTATAAGACTACTATGTTGCTTATATGATGATGTTATATTCTATAGAGCTTCACTACATTATATTTCTCTATTGTATTTTATCCATGCGCTGTGAGTTGCACGATAGAGATTCTGCGATTTTATTTTACCCTTGACGGTCACCCATGGCTGCCAGCACATTTTTTTAGCGCATTATTTCCTTGTTTTGGTGCGGGAGTCATGGGCGGTCGTCACAATCCCCGTGTCTGGTCTATGATTAACCAACGCTGGAGAGTGGTGCACCATGGTACTGCACCGTTTCCAATCCATGCACCCATTTCTAAAGGTCGTACGGCACTGTTTTGTCATTTTGGATGGATGTTGCACCTTGCACCGTAGATGTTGCACCCTGTGGATATCGATTCTTCTGAGGGCCATAACTCTTGGCTCGTTTAGAGTTACGGGAGCCACAACCAGTGAAAATGAAGGTATCTGTGAGTTCTACATCTGTGATAGCTTTCAGCCGTCACTGGTTAGTTTCATACCGAAAAAATCCTATCCGAACCTCAATCGGGTCATGGAAGTTTTTTACCCTTCGTTTTTTCGTCACGTGGATTTTTTCTGTAAAATGGGATCCCCGTGGCTGGTCTATGATTTACCAACGCTGGAGAGTGGTGCACCATGGTACTGCACCGTTTCCAATCCATGCACCCATTTCTAAAGGTCGTACGGCACTGTTTCGTCATTTTGGACGGATGTTGCACCTTGCACCGTAGATGTTGCACCCTGTGGATATCGATTGTTCGGAGGGCCATAACTCTTGGCTCGTTTAGAGTTACGGGAGCCATAACCTTTCAAAACGAAGGTATCTGTGAGTTTTACAGCTGTGACGGCTTTTAGCCATCACTGGTTAGTTTCATACCAAAAAAATCCTATCCGAACCTCAATCGGGTCATGGAAGTTTTTTATCCTTCGTTTTTTCGTCACGTGGATTTTTCTGTAAAAGGGAATTCCCGTGGCTGGTCTATGATTTACCATCGCTGGAGAGTGATGCACCATGGTACTGCACCGTTTCCAATCCATGCACCCATTTCTAAAGGTCGTACAGCACTGTTTCGTCATTTTGGACGGATGTTGCATCTTGCACCGTAGATATTGCACCCTATGGATATCGATTCTTCGGAGAGCCATAACTCTTGGCTCGTTTAGAGTTACGGGAGCCACAACCAGTCAAAACGAAGGTATCTGTGAGTTCTACATCTGTGACAGCTTTCAGCCGTCACTGGTTAGTTTCATACCTAAAAAATCCTATCCGAACCTCAATCGGGTCGTGGAAGTTTTTTACCCTTCGTTTTTTCGTCACGTGGATTTTTTCTGTAAAAGGGAATTCCCGCGGCTGGTCTATGACTTACCATCGCTGGAGAGTGGTGCACCATTGTACTGCACAGTTTCAAATCCATGCACCCATTTCTAAATGTCGTACGGCACTGTTTCGTCATTTTGGACGGATGTTGCACCTTGCACCGTAGATGTTGCACCCTGTGGATATCGATTCTTCGGAGGGCCATAACTCTTGGCTCGTTTAGAGTTACGGGAGCCAGCACCAGTCAAAACGAAGGTATCTGTGAGATCTACAGCTATGACAGCTTTTAGCCGTCACTGGTTAGTTTCATACCCAAAAAATCCTATCCGAACCTCAATCGGGTCATGGAAGTTTTTTACCCTTCGTTTTTGCGTCACGAGGATTTTTTCTGTAAAACAGGATCCCCATAGCTGGTCTATGATTTACCAACGCTGGAGAGTGGTGCACCATGGTACTGCACCGTTTCCAATCCATGCACCCATTTCTAAAGGTCGTACGGCACTGTTTCGTCATTTTGGACGGATGTTGCACCTTGCACCGTAGATGTTGCACCCTGTGGATATCGATTCTTCGGAGGGCCATAACTCTTGGCTCGTTCAGAGTTACGGGAGCCACAACCAGTCTGTTGGGCGGATTTTCACCCAGAAGATCTCAAGACCAAGAAGCCGCAGTTTCACCCGGGCTCGCGAGCAACCTCTACTTTGTTATCCCGTTTTTTGGTCAAAACTGGAATATCAATGTCGAGCGCGTCTCCACCACGATCAAGCTAAGAAGAAGCAACCAGCAAGCGTATGTAAGCCCAGAGTTCCACTCAAGATCCGAATACAAAGCCCTTTCAACAATACAAGCATAAGTCCACTCGGCAAAGCAATGCAAAGAAGCATTCAGCCAGCAACCAACCTAACACACACAAGCTCATTCGGCATGGCAAGCATTGGGTTTCATTCGGCTTTCCAGTTCATTCGGCTTTCCAAACCTCTGTTCATTCGGCACTCCAAACTCAAGCCCATCCGGCATTCCCCCACTGATGAACCAGCCAAGACCGAACCAACCTTCCACTGCCGGATGAGAACCAACACCGGTCCAAACTCCATCTCCATGCTACCACCGGACCACTTCCACGACCGAACCAACACACCATCACCGGTCCAAAACACACCATCACCGGTCCAAAACCCACTACCACCGAACCAACCATGACCGGACCAAACTCCAACTTCTCCAAACACGGCCGGACCAAGCTCCGCCGAACCAGAATGCTACCAGGCCAGATTGCTTCAGCCCGGGCCCACCAGCATCTATATACTTCCAAGACCCCTGCCCCCTACCTCACTCTATAAATAGAGGGGCAGGGGTACAACAATGGCAGACAAGTTTGAGAGCTCAAGCAAGGAAGGAACTTTCAAACTACTTTCATACACTTGTATACAACGCATTGTACTTGTAATCTGGAAGAAAAGAGATAATAACATATAAAGTGGACGTAGGCACATTCTGGCCGAACCACTATAAATCTGCGTGTCTTTTACATTTCAGCCCCTACTTTTCTCATATTTACATACTCATCTAAAATCATTGAAATTCACATATAATCAACTAAATAATACGACTTGGAGGTGTTTGTCCATTTTTTGTGCAAACATTTTTGGTGCTTTCACTGAGAACTGAACTCAAGTTTCATCTTCTCCCACTCAACCTTCTTCCTAACAACATCACTCGTTGCTTAGAAATCATGCCTTCCAAACAGAGAAGGGATGTTAACAAAGGAAAGAACATCGCAACTAGCAGCCTTCCAGATCCAGCAATCACAGATCAGCCCACTTCAACAGCAGTACCAGATGAAAATCAGGAAAATCCAACTGGTCCCGCAACGGAACAACCAATCACCAGGGCAGATCTGGACAGGGTTGTGGCTGAAGTAACTAACCGCTTCACATCCCAACAAGAAACTTTGGTGGACCAACTCATGACACGCTTAAGGGATGCTGAAGAGTCCAACCGCAACACTGAATCATGGGGTGAATCCCAGTCCGGAGGATCCCGGAGGCAACAAAGGTCTTCACTCTTCGAACAAGCTATCAACAGGAAAAACGATGATAGGGGCCGCGCCCGGACTCAGCCCGAATTCCGACTCGAGGAAGCCCTTGGAACCGAACCTAGCGGGGGAGGCACCAGGCGAGGGTCGGATGTAGCTGAGCCAGTCATGCCACCTAATCATAGAAACCCCGCTGAACGGAGCCGAGCTAGAACCCAGCTCGAAGTTGACCCCATGGATGTGCTCGAAACAGAACCCCATAGGGGAAGATCAAGGCAGGGGGCAACTGTAGCTGGTCCTAGCGTGCATCCAAGCAGCCAAAGACAACCACTGGATAATGCTAGAGGTGATAGACTGTACCATCCCTACAGGTCATCTGGACGAGATAGATCCCGCAGGGAAGAACCGAGCTCATTTTTGTCCGCTCCAAGTTCTGACGAGCGGATGGCACGATTATTCAGAGAATGTGTCCAACGGGAGCAAAGGGACCGGGGAATAGGCGCTAGGGTCACCAGTCCCTTTACCCGAAATATCGAAACTGCCATCACTCCCCGGGAATGGAAAATGCCAACCATGGAACCTTACAAAGGAACTTCCGACCCCATCATACACTTACAGATATACACCCAGCATATGCTCATGAGTGGAGCAACAGAAGGAGTATTATGTAAATGCTTTCCGCTATTCCTAGCAGATCTAGCTACCTCCTGGTTCTGCCATCTACCCCGAGGATCCATCAGCTCATGGGAGATGTTGAAAGAAAGGTTTATTAGCCAGTTCCTCATCCATGTGAAACAACCCAAGGATGCTTATTCTCTATCCAACGTCAAACAGAAATCCGGAGAGACGCTGCAACGATATCTAACACAGTTCAACGCCACAGCAGCAACAGTTCAAGATGCCAATGAGAAACTTATCCTAACGGCCCTTTGTAGTGGCGTGCAGCCGGATACCAAGTTTGCTAGGAGGTTAACAAAAGAAAAACCAGCTATGTTACCTGACTTCTTCCATAAAGCTGGGAAGTATATGAGGCTTGAAAACGCTACCGCTAAAAGACAGTCAGGACAACAGGCTAAGACTACCCATGGCGACGCTCCCGCTGCAACAAAGGACGTTTGAAGAAATGACTCTAGAGATAACGCTGGGGGCAAGAAGGGAGGAAAGCGTTTATATCAACCAGGACAGAGATTTGACTCTTGCCCCCCTCCCTTACTTTAAACTTTGTCCTGGATGGCTAGAAGGATGTTTTTAATCATTTCACCAAATGGGTGGAAGCGGACCCTTTAAAATAAAATATCTTTGTCATAAATTATCAACTTCTTACATAAATTATCAACTTCTTGATCAAAAAATATTCTATGCAGGTACGGAGTCCCACTCAAGATCATATCAGACAACGGACTCCAGTTTGACAACAAAGAATTTACCAACCGATGCCAAGAGCACATAATTCACAAAGACTTCTCATCGGTAGCTTATCCTCAGGCAAACGGACAAGTCGAAGCTGTCAACAGAATTCTCAAAACCCTAACCAAGAAGAAGCTTGAAAAGTCAGAAGGCGCTTGGGTGGACGAACTTCCTACGGCACCCCGGGCCTGCCGCACCTCTCACAGAACATCAACGGGGCATACTCCTTTCTCTTTGGCATACAGATTGGAAGCCATGCCCCCAGTTGATACTGTAGCACCGTCTCACCATGGGACCCACTGCAACCCAGAAGAAAACGAAGAACTCCTCCTCATGTCTTTGGATCTGATTGAGGAGAGGAGAAACGATGCAACACTTAAAAGCAGAAGCCCACAAGCAAAAAGTGGCAGCACGATGCAACTCCAAAATCAAGCATCGCAGCTTATAAGAGGGAGATCTTATCCTCATGCGGATCCTCCCGCAACACCGAATCATGGACCGAGTCCCAATCTGGAGGATCTGGGAGACAAAAATGACCTTTCTTCTTCGAAGAGGTTAATAACAGAAATAGTCATGGTAGGAGCCGAGCCCGGACTCAGCCCGAATTCCGACCCGAGGAAACACTTGGAACCAAACCCAACGGGGGAGGTGCCAGGCAGGGGTCGGATATAGCTGAGCCTGTCATGCTACCTAACCATGAAAGCACCAGTAGACAGACCCTATGAAATTCATCAAGATCTTCACAACGGAGCTTATATTTTGTCAACAGTGGACGGAGTGGTGTTCCAGAGGGCTTGGAACATCCGACACCTCCGTCGATACTTTGCTTAACATGTACCGCCCATATGAAGCGTATTAACACGGTGGACGTAGGCATTATCATGCCGAACCACTTTAAAAATCTTATCTCTTGTTACCTTGTGCCTTCATATCTTGGCCGCTTGTTAAGCTTTATCCCTTTCTGTTGAACAAAATCCTATGGCATCTCCACTCAAGACGCACCGCGGCCTCATCTGGACTAGGCCTAACAGGTACGCTACGATTCTATGCACTCGCCAATGAGACTCTTTTGCTCCAGCATCCCTCTGCTGCGGGTTAACTCATTGCGCGCCTGCCCTCAAAGCCAACTGTAATGAGCCGATTATAAGTCATCATAAAGGCCGACTATAGCCGATGGCAGCTCATTACGGCGTTCGGCTCGCCGGTAACTGTGAACCTACTTTAAGCCCCAACATAAGGTGTGGCCAGCCAGGGGTAGTTCACGGCCAACGGCACCCACGCTAGCCGGCCACGGTAAATCGAATAATACCCACGATTACGGACCATAATGGTTCGGGTAGTTACCGTGCGCGATCTCGGCTCCGATGTGTCTTAAGTGCGGCTGTGGTAAAAAAGAAAACTCCCCGCGGAGGCGTAAGATGGGTGACAAATGTCTCCAAGACCCACAGCTAGGGAAAGTGACTACAAAACCCGTTTGCCACGAACTTAAGCACATCGACGGCCTTCCGTGACTGGAAGTTTTACTTTTACTATATTTCCATTCCATTTAAATATTTTTCTCCTATCCTGTATAACAAACTCTCAAGTACAGGAAACCGAATAGGAAGCATTTACTCATGAGGCTTTAAGCCTGCGTACTGGGTGGTAGGGTGCTCAGCTATACCCGTGAACAGTTACACAAGACACTCAAAGCTACCGCCTGCAAATAAAACATAAAGGGCGGTACTCTCTTCTCTTGTACATAAATGCGTGACTATAGCTTATTCATACACTGACATTGCAACACGTGAAATTATATTTCAAGCAAAAACTTAGCATCAAACACAACAAAAATCGCAGGCATATACATAGCTAAACTTCTCCAACAACGTATCTAGATAATCACAGCACAACAAGATAGTGATAACATATTAACATAAAGAGATCAACAGGTATTATAGAGCTACACAAAAGCTGTCTGATGTCACAACATAACTACATGAAATTATTCGTCACAAATAATCTTATTACAACACATGAATTTTTTAGACTAACATAAACAGTGATAAAAAAGAAACAAAAAGATGGCGGATGCATCCACACTCCGTCACCAACTCCCCCAGCCTACTTAGCCGCAGGATCAGGGCCCCCAGCATGTGGATCTGAAGTCCCACCTGTCCGAATCAGAAGAGGAATTCATTAAACGAACGATCAAGTTATGAAAACACGGAAAGAAAAGAAAGGGAAAAGAATAACTCACCAGCATCCGCCGCCTGATCCTCATCATCCAACTGCACGCCCGCTTCCTCCGCAGCGAGCAGCCGCATCCCCTCCTTCACCGCCGCTTGCTCCTCCTTTGAGAACTGAGCAGTAACCGCACTCAAGTTGAAAGCCTCTCCGCCTTCCTTCCCCGCGTTCACCCTGGCCTCCTCTAAGGCCTGGAGATACACCTTGGCCATGACCCGAGGGTAATCGTCCATCCAAGACAAGCCGCCCTCCTTCCAAGTGCGGAAGTACATATCCTGCAGCATCTCATCCATCATCCCCTCGTTTTCCTCAAACTCCCTCACCCGGGCCTCGGAAGCTTGCAACTTGGCGATGGCAACATCCCTCTCTGACTGGTATCTCAAGCAATCAGCCTGGAGTGACCTCCTCATTTCCTCCTCCTTCAACTTAAGAGACCTCCTCATCTCCTCCATCTCCTCCCTCAACTCGGCCTGAGCCATCTCCGCAGCCTCGAGCCTCCCTGACAACTCCTCTACCCGCTCGAGATCCGCATTTCGAACCTCATCCACCGTTGCGATAGCTATGTTAATCCGTTCCCTGCAAGCGATCTCCATCTTCCGTAATTCCGCCCTACTGGCCTTCTCCATGGTCTCTTTCAGACGCTTGGAGGCTTCCTCATGCTGGGAAATCTGGATGGCTTGGTCGGCGAGTTGCTTGGCCTGATCGGCAACCTTTAACCTCAACCGAATGTTAGCACTCCCGATCTCTTCCCCGGCCTTGACCAACTTAGCATGATGCTCCATTAACTTCTTGGTCTCTGCGGCCACCCGGTCGATATTAGCCTTGGCCTCATCCCCCATGGTGACTACCCGTGTAGTAAGTAAATCAAGATCTAAAGATTTGGCCTCGTCCAGCACTCTTACCATGGGGTTGCGGGGAAGTAGGTGCTCGCCCGTGGTCTCATCGAATGAAATGTCCCGAAAACTTGGGTCTAAATCAGGATGGCCGGCAAAAGGGTCACGAGGCACGGGGCGAGGCACATCGGGACGCCTTATATGAATGACAGTAGAACTCTTGGAAGGAGGAGGACGGGGGCAGGGCTCCGTGCTCTCCTCCGTAGTATCACGAGGAGGCTGAGTAGGGGGAGACAGAGTAGGAAGCTGCGAAGCAGAAGAAGACTCAAATAAGGAACGGCTCCGCTTCCTTTTCTGAATGCCCTCTTCGATGACCCCAAGAAGAGGGCGGTACTTGACTACGTCCCCAGTGCGATCAGTAGAAGGTTTCGCGGAAGCTCTCCTCGACTTAAATTGTTCAAGGCGGTGTCGAACATCCGACGTTTTACCCGCCTGGCCTGCCCCTGGAATAAAGAACAAGTGTTACGAACATACAATAATCCGCAATTCAAAAAATGTGCTAAGTTAAAAAGAAAGAAAAGTGAGGAGACACATCTGTTATACAAACCCGGCGGAGGAGTGGGATACTGCAATAAGTCCTGGATCTCATTCCAGGACGGAAGTGAACCGTAAAAAATTTCTAAGTCCTTATCGAAAATAGAATCGGCAGAAGACAAAAGTTCACCTTGCGTCGCCGGAATCACCCTAGCTGAGGAACCCTTAGAGGATGGGTCAGTGCCAGCCACAGCTTTGCCGGTTTCCTTTGCCTTCTCCGTTCCCTTCTCCGTTTCCGACTCTCCCTCCGACTCCCCGAAGGCCCGACGGAGAGCCTCATCCAGTTCGAGGTCTTGTTCAGAGGTTAGAGCAGCAACACCACTACCACCTTGACCTTCGCCATCTCCTCCACCCTCCGACCCTTCTCCAACTTCGCCTCCTTCCTCCTCTTCTACACCTTCCTCCTCCGGGACAATCGGGCAAGTACTTGGAGAAGGGCCATCGGACTTCCTCAGTTTCTTCCCCCCGACCACGGGACGCTCTGCGAAAGGCTCCCTCTTACCGCTCTTTACCTTATCCCCCTCCTTAGCTTTAGCAGCCTTCTCCTCAGCCGTGTCTCTTTGCTTAACCACGGACTGGTGCGGTAAGATCAAATTATACTCCAAGAGGGTTGCGTTCCTGATCAAGAAGGAGGCCGACCGGTCCCGTGCCGGAATAGCCTTTAGTTCAGCAGCCATTCGCACCAAGGAATCATCCTCCACAACTGCAATACCACCTGTCGCTAGCCAGAAATAGAAGCATGTCAGAAAAAAACACTACAGTCAAAACATGGAAAATATAAATGAAATCCATCTTACAGCCAGAAGTGAAAAGGCGGAAAGAAACAGCATCGTCCTTGATGAAGAACCACTCTTTCTTGAACATGGTGAACTTGGAATACAAGTCCAGAACTGGTTTGAAGGGCACGGCCGCCTCCAGACTAATATACGGAGACCCCTTCTTATAGCCTCTCAGGTTGTACAAGTATCGGATTTCCCGGTTAGAAGGAGGACGCCCGTACCTCCTCTGGAAAATAACAAAGAGGCTCACCAGGATGGCATATGAGTTAGGCTGGAGCTGGAAAGGAGCCACCTTCAAATAGGTGGTGAAGCTTACTATCCAAGCATTGATAGGAGGAATGGCCCCACACATGCAATGATATCGGCTATAGGCAAAATACCCCTCGGGAGGGTGGTACGGCATGACACCGGCCTCCGGCAGTAACATAAGCGCTCTGTCAACCCCGAAGGAACGGGATATGACATCAAGTTGCTCCTCTTTCAGAGAGCTAGGATAGCAATCAGGAGGGGAGACGAGAAGCTCCTGGGGACCATACCCATCGACTAGTGACCTCGGAGCGGGTCCGTGCTGTGCTGGATCTGGCTGAGCTGGGGGCACGGCAGAAGTTTCTCCGCTATCCCTGGATTTCTTCTTGCCCGATCGAGTTTCAACTTTGCGAGACATTTATCTGCATACACAAAAGTAAAAAGCATGATGTTAGAACGACAGTATAAACAGACAAGCATACATAAGTCCGGAGTTCCACTCAAAGTCCAGACACAAAGTTCGTTCGGCACTGAAGGTTCAAGACCATTCGGCACTAGGGTCTTATACGTTCATTCGGCAGTACAAGTTCATGTTCATTCGGCAATAGGATCTGGCTTCCATTCGGCAATGGAATCTGTGGTTCATTCGGCAAAACAAAGCTTTCGTGCCCATTCGGCATAAGCCCATTCGGTTATCGAGTTCATTCGGTAAGAGGGTATATACCTGATTCGGCGAATATTTGATTCGGCAAAGATTTGGTTCGGTGGATTTATGATTCGGCTTCCTCTTGTTCGGTAAAGAAAAACTAAGGGGGGTGTAGCCTCTATATATAGGCGAGCTCTGGAATACCGGACGAGAACCTACTGCCGGACCAACCCCATGCCGAACGAGGACCAACAACAACCGGACCAACAACAACCGGACCAACAACAACCGGACCAACTATGTACCGAATGAAACCTTCCATACCAAACCAACCCCCAAACGAATAAGAATATATGCCTACTCGAAACCGAATGTAACTGTCTCTACCAGCAGAAACCAGAAACAGGGGGCATGCAGGGCGCTTCACTCAGATAAGTCCCGAACTCCAGAACTAACTAATAAAATAAGATTATGATAACGATGAATAAGTCGTAAAATCCTCACCAACGTGGATTAAATCGTTTACACGTGCACGCGACCTCGAATGGTCCATAGGCACGCTCTGAATGGTTATCAACCCTGCCATCGTGGGAATTTACACTTTGACACGCATTTTTAAGCCCATCGGTCAAATGGATATTTGATAATTGTGAAATGGCTAAGCTACTTACACATGTACGGTGTCGCGAACGATCACTAGGCATGCTCTGAGCTGGCGATAAACCACCTTGGCAAACGACCCAGGGACCCACTCTAACGTGAACCTGGCATCGATAATGCTAAGCCCCTTCGGGGCACGCTTGCTCGTCCCAAGCGACACAGTCCACTCCATCTCAAATATTCCGACCACGAACGGTCGTTATTTGAAACCACACTAAAACTATAAATCTCTTTGCAGGACATCCACAAGATATAAACATCCAGCCCATGACATTACAAGACGAGTCTTCCCACCAACGAGAAACAAAGCGCGACACGTGCAAGCACGTGCCCCACTTTGGGGGGCAAATGTTGGGCGGATTTTCACCCAGAAGATCTCAAGACCAAGAAGCCGCAGTTTCACCCGGGCTCGCGAGCAACCTCTACTTTGTTATCCCGTTTTTTGGTCAAAACTGGAATATCAATGTCGAGCGCGTCTCCACCACGATCAAGCTAAGAAGAAGCAACCAGCAAGCGTATGTAAGCCCAGAGTTCCACTCAAGATCCGAATACAAAGCCCTTTCAACAATACAAGCATAAGTCCACTCGGCAAAGCAATGCAAAGAAGCATTCAGCCAGCAACCAACCTAACACACACAAGCTCATTCGGCATGGCAAGCATTGGGTTTCATTCGGCTTTCCAGTTCATTCGGCTTTCCAAACCTCTGTTCATTCGGCACTCCAAACTCAAGCCCATCCGGCATTCCCCCACTGATGAACCAGCCAAGACCGAACCAACCTTCCACTGCCGGATGAGAACCAACACCGGTCCAAACTCCATCTCCATGCTACCACCGGACCACTTCCACGACCGAACCAACACACCATCACCGGTCCAAAACACACCATCACCGGTCCAAAACCCACTACCACCGAACCAACCATGACCGGACCAAACTCCAACTTCTCCAAACACGGCCGGACCAAGCTCCGCCGAACCAGAATGCTACCAGGCCAGATTGCTTCAGCCCGGGCCCACCAGCATCTATATACTTCCAAGACCCCTGCCCCCTACCTCACTCTATAAATAGAGGGGCAGGGGTACAACAATGGCAGACAAGTTTGAGAGCTCAAGCAAGGAAGGAACTTTCAAACTACTTTCATACACTTGTATACAACGCATTGTACTTGTAATCTGGAAGAAAAGAGATAATAACATATAAAGTGGACGTAGGCACATTCTGGCCGAACCACTATAAATCTGCGTGTCTTTTACATTTCAGCCCCTACTTTTCTCATATTTACATACTCATCTAAAATCATTGAAATTCACATATAATCAACTAAATAATACGACTTGGAGGTGTTTGTCCATTTTTTGTGCAAACACAGTCAAAACGAAGGTATCTGTGAGTTCTACATCTGTGACGGCTTTCAGCCGTCACTGGTTAGTTTCATACCTAAAAAATCCTATTCGAACCTCAATCGGGTCATGGAAGTTTTTTACCCTTCGTTTTTTCGTCACGTGGATTTTTTCTGTAAAAGGGAATTCCCACGGCTGGTCTATGATTTACCATCGCTGGAGAGTGGTGCACCATGGTACTGCACTGTATCAAATCCATGCACCCATTTCTAAATGTCGTACGGCACTGTTTCGTCATTTTGGACGGATGTTGCACCTTGCACCGTAGATGTTGCACCCTATGGATATCGATTCTTCAGAGGGCCATAACTCTTGGCTCGTTTAGAGTTACGGGAGCCACAACCAGTCAAAACGAAGGTATTTGTGAGTTCTACAGTTATGACGGCTTTCAGCGGTCACTGGTTAGTTTCATACCCAAAAAATCCTATCCGAACCTCAATCGGGTCATGGAAGTTTTTTACCCTTCGTTTTTTCGTCACGTGGATTTTTTCTATAAAACGGGATCCCCGTGGCTGGTCTATGATTTACCAACGCTGGAGAGTGGTGCACCATGGTACTGCACCGTTTCCAATCCATGCACCCATTTCTAAAGGTCGTACGGCACTGTTTCGTCATTTTGGACGGATGTTGCACCTTGCACCGTAGATGTTGCACCATGTGGATATCGATTCTTCGGAGGGCCATAACTCTTGGCTCGTTTAGAGTTACGGGAGCCATAACCTGTCAAAAAGAAGGTATCTGTGAGTTCTATAGCTATGATAGCTTTCAGCCGTCGCTGGTTAGTTTCATACCCAAAAAATCCTATCCGAACCTCAATCGGGTCATGGAAGTTTTTTACCCTTCGTTTTTTTCGACACGTGGATTTTTCTGTAAAAGGGAATCCCCGTGGCTGGTCTATGATTTACCAATGCTGGAGAGTGGTGCACCATGGTACTGCACCGTTTCCAATCCATGCACCCATTTCTAAAGGTCGTACGGCACTGTTTCTTCATTTTGGACGGATGTTGCACCTTGCACCGTAGATGTTGCACCCTATGGATATCAATTCTTCGGAGGGCCATAACTCTTGGCTCGTTTAGAGTTACGGGAGCCACAACCAGTCAAAATGAAGGTATCTGTGAGTTCTAAAGCTGTGATGGATTTCAGCCGTCACTGGTTAGTTTCATACCCAAAAAATCCTATCCGAACCTCAATCGGGTCATGGAAGTTTTTTACCCTTCGTTTTTGCGTCACGTGGATTTTTTCTGTAAAACGGGATCCCCGTGGCTGGTCTATGATTTACCAACGCTGGAGAGTGGTGCACCATGGTACTGCACCGTTTCCAATCCATGCACCCATTTCTAAAGGTCGTACGGTACTGTTTCGTCATTTTGGACGGATGTTGCACCTTGCACCGTAGATGTTGCACCCTATGTATATCGATTCTTCGGAGGGCCATAACTCTTGGCTCGTTTAGAGTTACGGGAGCCATAACCTATCAAAACGAAGGTATCTGTGAGTTCTACAGCTGTGACCGCTTTCATCCGTCACTGGTTAGTTTCATACCCAAAAAATCCTATCCGAACCTCAATCGGGTCATGGAAGTTTTTTACCCTTCGTTTTTTCGTCACGTGGATTTTTTCTGTAAAACGGGATCCCCGTGGCTGGTCTATGATTTACCAATGCTGGAGAGTGGTGCACCATGGTACTGCACCGTTTTCAATCCATGCACCCGTTTCTAAAGGTCGTACGCACTGTTTCGTCATTTTGGACGGATGTTGCACCTTGCACCGTAGATGTTGCACCCTATGGATATCGATCCTTCGGAGGGCCATAACTCTTGGCTCGTTTAGAGTTATGGGAGCCTCAACCAGTCAAAACGAAGGTATCTGTAAGTACTACATCTGTGATAGCTTTCAGCCGTCACTGCTTAGTTTCGTATCCAAAAAATCCTATCCGAATCTCAATCGGGTCATGGAAGTTTTTTACCCTTCGTTTTTTCGTCACGTGGATTTTTTCTATAAAACGGGATCCCCGTGGCTGGTCTATGATTTACCAACGCTGGAGAGTGGTGCACCATGGTACTGCACCGTTTCCAATCCTTGCACCCATTTCTAAAGGTCGTACGGCACTGTTTCGTTATTTTGGACGGATGTTGCACCTTGCACCGTAGATGTTGAACCCTGTGGATATCGATTCTTCGGAGGGCCATAACTCTTGGCTCGTTTAGAGTTACAGGAGCCACAACCAGTCAAAACGAAGGTATCTGTGAGTTCTACAGCTGTGACTGCTTTCAGCCGTCACTGGTTAGTTTCATACCCAAAAAATCCTATCCGAACCTCAATCGGGTCATGGAAATTTTTTACCCTTCGTTTTTTCGTCACGTGGATTTTTCCTGTAAAACGGGATCCCCGTGTCTGGTCTATGATTAACCAACGCTGAAGAGTGGTGCACCATGGTACTGCACCTTTTCCAATCCATGCACCCATTTCTAAAGGTCGTACGGCATTGTTTCGTCATTTTGGACGGATGTTGCACCTTGCACCGTAGATGTTGCACCCTGTGGATATCGATTCTTCGGAGGGCCATAACTCTTGGCTCGTTTAGAGTTACGGGAGCCACAACCAGTCAAAACGATGGTATCTATGAGTTCTACATCTGTGACCGCTTTCAGCCGTCACTGGTAAGTTTCATACCGAAAAAATCCTATCCGAACCTCAATCGGGTCATGGAAGTTTTTTACCCTTCGTTTTTTCGTCACGTGGATTTTTTCTGTAAAACGGGATCCCCGTGGCTGGTCTATGATTTACCAACGCTGGAGAGTGGTGCACCATGGTACTGCACCGTTTCCAATCCATGCACCCATTTCTAAAGGTCGTACGGCACTGTTTCGTCATTTTGGACGGATGTTGCACCTTGCACCGTAGATGTTGCACCCTGTGGATATCGATTCTTCGGAGAGCCATAACTCTTGGCTCGTTTAGAGTTACGGGAGCCATAACCTTTCAAAACGAAGGTATCTGTGAGTTTTACAGCTGTGACGGCTTTTAGCCATCACTGGTTAGTTTCATACCCAAAAAATCCTATCCGAACCTCAATCGGGTCGTGGAAGTTTTTTACCCTTCGTTTTTTCGTCACGTGGATTTTTCTGTAAAAGGGAATTCCCGTGGCTGGTCTATGATTTACTATCGCTGGAGAGTGATGCACCATGGTACTGCACCGTTTCCAATCCATGCACCCATTTCTAAAGGTCGTACGACACTGTTTCGTCATTTTGGACGGATGTTGCATCTTGCACCGTAGATGTTGCACCCTATGGATATCGATTCTTCGGAGGGCCATAACTCTTGGCTCGTTTAGAGTTACGGGAGCCACAACCAGTCAAAACGAAGGTATCTGTGAGTTCTACATCTATGATAGCTTTCAGCCGTCACTGGTTAGTTTCATACCTAAAAAATCCTATCCGAACCTCAATCGGGTCGTGGAAGTTTTTTACCCTTCGTTTTTTCGTCACGTGGATTTTTTCTGTAAAAGGGAATTCCCGCGGCTGGTCTATGACTTACCATCGCTGGAGAGTGGTGCAACATTGTACTGCACAGTTTCAAATCCATGCACCCATTTCTAAATGTCGTACGTCACTGTTTCGTCATTTTGGACGGATGTTGCACCTTGCACCGTAGATGTTGCACCCTGTGGATATCGATTCTTCGGAGGGCCATAACTCTTGGCTCGTTTAGAGTTACGGGAGCCAGCACCAGTCAAAACGATGGTATCTGTGAGATCTACAGCTATGACTGCTTTTAGCCGTCACTGGTTAGTTTCATACCCAAAAAATCCTATCCGAACCTCAATCGGGTCATGGAAGTTTTTTACCCTTCGTTTTTGCGTCACGAGGATTTTTTTCTGTAAAACGGGATCCCCGTGGCTGGTCTATGATTTACCAACGCTGGAGAGTGGTGCACCATGGTACTGCACCGTTTCCAATCCATGCACCCATTTCTAAAGGTTGTGCGGCACTGTTTCGTCATTTTGGACGGATGTTGCACCTTGCACCGTAGATGTTGCACCCTGTGGATATCGATTCTTCGGAGGGCCATAACTCTTGGCTCGTTTAGAGTTACGGGAGCCATAACCTGTCAAAACGAAGGTATCTGTGAGTTCTACAGCTGTGACGGCTTTTAGCCATCACTGGTTAGTTTCATACCCAAAAAATCCTATCCGAACCTCAATCGGGTCATGGAAGTTTTTTACCCTTCGTTTTTTCGTCACGTGGATTTTTCTGTAAAAGGGAATTCCCGTGGCTGGTCTATGATTTACCATCGCTGGAGAGTGATGCACCATGGTACTGCACCGTTTCCAATCCATGCACCCATTTCTAAAGGTCTACGACACTGTTTCGTCATTTTGGACGGATGTTGCACCTTGCATCGTAGATGTTGCACCCTATGGATATCGATTCTTCGGAGGGCCATAACTCTTGGCTCGTTTAGAGTTACGGGAGCCACAACCAGTCAAAACAAAGGTATCTGTGAGTTCTACATCTGTGATAGCTTTCAGCCGTCACTGGTTAGTTTCATACCTAAAAAATCCTATTCGAACCTCTATCGGGTCATGGAAGTTTTTTACCCTTCGTTTTTTCGTCACGTGGATTTTTTCTGTAAAAGGGAATTCCCGCGGCTAGTCTATGATTTACCATCGCTGGAGAGTGGTGCACCATGGTACTGCACTGTTTCAAATCCATGCACCCATTTCTAAAGGTCGTACGGCACTGTTTCGTCATTTTGGACGGATGTTGCACCTTGCACCGTAGATGTTGCACCCTATGGATATCGATTCTTCGGAGGGCCATAACTCTTGGCTCGTTTAGAGTTACGGGAGCCACAACCAGTCAAAATGAAGGTATCTGTGAGTTCTACATCTGTGACAGCTTTCAGCCGTCACTGGTTAGTTTCATACCTAAAAAATCCTATCCGAACCTCAATCGGGTCATGGAAGTTTTTTACCCTTCGTTTTTTCGTCACGTGGATTTTTTCTGTAAAAGGGAATTCCCACGGCTGGTCTATGATTTACCATCGCTGGAGAGTGGTGCACCATGGTACTGCACCGTTTCCAATCCATGCACCCATTTCTAAATGTCGAACGGCACTGTTTCGTCATTTTGGACGGATGTTGCACCTTGCACCGTAGATGTTGCACCCTATGGATATCGATTCTTCAAAGGGCCATAACTCTTGGCTCGTTTAGAGTTACGGGAGCCACAACCAGTCAAAACGAAGGTATTTGTGAGTTCTACAGTTATGACGGCTTTCAGCCGTCACTGTTTAGTTTCATACCCAAAAAATCCTATCCGAACCTCAATCGGGTCATGGAAGTTTTTTACCCTTCGTTTTTTCGTCACGTGGATTTTTTCTGTAAAACGGGATCCCCGTGGCTGGTCTATGATTTACCAACGCTGGAGAGTGGTGCACCATGGTACTGCACAGTTTCCAATCCATGCACCCATTTCTAAATGTCGTACGGCACTGTTTCGTCATTTTGGACGGATGTTGCACCTTGCACCGTAGATGTTGCACCCTGTGGATATCGATTCTTCGGAGGGCCATAACTCTTGGCTCGTTTAGAGTTACAGGAGCCATAACCTGTCAAAACGAAGGTATTTGTGAGTTCTATAGCTATGATAGCTTTCAGCCGTCGCTGGTTAGTTTCATACCCAAAAATCCTATCCGAACCTCAATCGGGTCACGGAAGTTTTTTACCCTTCGTTTTTTCGTCACGTGGATTTTTCGGGAAAAGGGAATCCCCGTGGCTGGTCTATGATTTACCAATGCTGGAGAGTGGTGCACCATGGTACTGCACCGTTTCCAATCCATGCACCCATTTCTAAAGGTCGTACGACACTGTTTCTTCATTTTGGACGGATGTTGCACCTTGCACCGTAGATGTTGCACCCTATGGATATCAATTCTTCGGAGGGCCATAACTCTTGGCTCGTTTAGAATTACGGGAGCCACAACCAGTCCAAACGAATGTATCTGTGAGTTCTACAGCTATGATGGCTTTCAGCCGTCACTGGTTAGTTTCATACCCAAAAAATCCTATCCGAACCTCAATCGGGTCATGGAAGTTTTTTACCCTTCGTTTTTGCGTCACGTGGATTTTTTCTGTAAAACGGGATCCCCGTGGCTGGTCTATGATTTACCAACGCTGGAGAGTGGTGCACCATGGTACTGCATCGTTTCTAATCCATGCACCCATTTCTAAAGGTCGTACGGCACTGTTTCATCATTTTGGACGGATGTTGCACCTTGCACCGTAGATGTTGCACCCTGTGGATATCGATTCTTCGGAGGGCCATAACACTTGGCTCGTTTAGAGTTACGGGAGCCATAACCTGTCAAAACGAAGGTATCTGTGAGTTCTACAGCTATGACCGCTTTCAGCCGTCACTGGTTAGTTTCATACCCAAAAAATCCTATCCGAACCTCAATCGGGTCATGGAAGTTTTTTACCCTTCGTTTTTTCGTCACGTGGATTTTTTCTGTAAAACGGGATCCCCATGGCTGGTCTATGATTTACCAATGCTGGAGAGTGGTGCACCATGGTACTGCACCGTTTTCAATCCATGCACCAGTTTCTAAAGGTCGTACGCACTGTTTCGTCATTTTGGACGGATGTTGCACCTTGCACCGTAGATGTTGCACCCTATGGATATCGATTCTTCGGAGGGCCATAACTCTTGGCTCGTTTAGAATTACGGGAGCCACAACTAGTCAAAACGAAGGTATCTGTGAGTACTACAGCTGTGACAGCTTTAAGCCGTCACTGGTTAGTTTCATACCCAAAAAATCCTATCCGAACCTCAATCGGGTCATGGAAGTTTTTTTACCCTTCGTTTTTTCGTCACGTGGATTTTTTCTGTAAAACAGTATCCCCGTGGCTGGTCTATGATTTACCAACGCTGGAGAGTGGTGCACCATGGTACTGCACCGTTTCCAATCCATGCACCCATTTCTAAAGGTCGTACGGCACTGTTTCGTCATTTTGGACGGATGTTGCACCTTGCACCGTAGATGTTGCACCCTGTGGATATCGATTCTTCGGAGGGCCATAACTCTTGGCTCGTTTAGAGTTACGGTACCCACAACCAGTCAAAACGAAGGTATCTGTGTGTTCTACAGCTATGACTGCTTTCAGCCGTCACTGGTTAGTTTCATACCCAAAAAATCCTATCCGAACCTCAATCGGGTCATGGAAGTTTTTTACCCTTCGTTTTTTCGTCACGTGGATTTTTTCTGTAAAACGAGATCCCCGTGTCTGGTCCATGATTAACCAACGCTGGAGAGTGGTGCACCATGGTACTGCACCGTTTCCAATCCATGCACCCATTTCTAAAGGTCGTACGGCACTGTTTCGTCATTTTGGACGGATGTTGCACCTTGCACCGTAGATGTTGCTCCCTGTGGATATCGATTCTTCGGAGGGCCATAACTCTTGGCTCGTTTAGAGTTACGGTAGCCACAACCAGTCAAAACGAAGGTATCTGTGAGTTCTACAGCTGTGACTGCTTTCAGCCGTCACTGGTTAGTTTCATACCTAAAAAATCCTATTCGAACCTCAATCGGGTCATGGAAGTTTTTTACCCTTCGTTTTTTCATCACGTGGATTTTTCTGTAAAACGGGATCCCCGTGGCTGGTCTATGATTTACCAACGCTGGAGAGTGGTGCACCATGGTACTGCATCGTTTCCAATCCATGCACCCATTTCTAAAGGTCGTACGGCACTGTTTCGTCATTTTGGACGAATGTTGCACCTTGCACTGTAGATGTTCCACCCTATGGATATCGATTCTTCGGAGGGCCATAACTCTTGGCTCGTTTAGAGTTACGGGAGCCACAACCAGTCAAAACGAAGGTATCTGTGAGTTCTACATCTGTGACGGCTTTCAGCCGTCACTGTTTAGTTTCATACCCAAAAAATCCTATCCGAACCTCAATCGGGTCATGGAAGTTTTTTACCCTTCGTTTTTTCGTCACGTGGATTTTTTCTGTAAAAGGGAATTCCCGCGGCTGGTCTATGATTTACCATCGCTGGAGAGTGGTGCACCATTGTACTGCACTGTTTCAAATCCATGTACCCATTTCTAAATGTCGTACGGCACTGTTTCGTCATTTTGGACGGATGTTGCACCTTGCATCGTAGATGTTGCACCCTGTGGATATCGATTCTTCGGAGGGCCATAACTCTTGGCTCGTTTAGAGTTACGAGAGCCACAACCAGTCAAAACGAAGGTATCTGTGAGTTCTACAGCTATGACTGCTATCAGCCGTCACTGGTCATTTTCATACCCAAAAAATCCTATCCGAACCTCAATCGGGTCATGGAAATTTTTTACCCTTCGTTTTTTCGTCACGTGGATTTTTCTTGTAAAACGGGATCCTCGTGTCTGGTCTATGATTAACCAACGCTGAAGAGTGGTGCACCATGGTACTGCACCTTTTCCAATCCATGCACCCATTTCTAAAGGTCGTACGGCACTGTTTCGTCATTTTGGACGGATGTTGCACCTTGCACCGTAGATGTTGCACCCTGTGGATATCGATTCTTCGGAGGGCCATAACTCTTGGCTCATTTAGAGTTACGGGAGCCACAACCAGTCAAAACGAAGGTATCTGTGAGTTCTACATTTACGACAGCTTTCAGCCGTCACTGGTTAGTTTCATACCGAAAAAATCCTATCCGAACCTCAATCGGGTCATGGAAGTTTTTTACCCTTCGTTTTTTCGTCACGTGGATTTTTTCTGTAAAACGGGATCCCCGTGGCTGGTCTATGATTTACCAACGCTGGAGAGTAGTGCACCATGGTACTGCACCATTTCCAATCCATGCACCCATTTCTAAAGGTCGTACGGCACTATTTCGTCATTTTGGACGGATGTTGCACCTTGCACCGTAGATGTTGCACCCTGTGGATAT
This sequence comes from Allium cepa, assembly GCA_030765085.1. NCBI lineage: Eukaryota > Viridiplantae > Streptophyta > Magnoliopsida > Asparagales > Amaryllidaceae > Allium > Allium cepa. Next base: position 23,842,918 of record CM060943.1, on the reverse strand, counting down.
CGATTCTTCGGAGGGCCATAACTCTTGGATCGTTTAGAGTTACGGGAGCCATAACCTTTCAAAACGAAGGTATCTGTGAGTTTTACAGCTGTGACGGCTTCTAGCCATCACTGGTTAGTTTCATACCCAAAAAATCCTATCCGAACCTCAATCGGGTCATGGAAGTTTTTTATCCTTCGTTTTTTCGTCACGTGGATTTTTCTGTAAAAGGGAATTCCCGTGGCTGGTCTATGATTTACCATCGCTGGAGAGTGATGCACCATGGTACTGCACCGTTTCCAATCCATTCACCCATTTCTAAAGGTCGTACGGCTCTGTTTCGTCATTTTGGACGGATGTTGCATCATGCACCGTAGATGTTGCACCCTATGGAAATCGATTCTTCGGAGGGCCATAACTCTTGGCTCGTTTAGAGTTACGGGAGCCACAACCAGTCAAAACGAAGGTATCTGCAAGTTCTACATCTGTGATAGCTTTCAGCCGTCACTGGATAGTTTCATACCTAAAAAATCCTATCCGAACCTCAATCGGGTCGTGGAAGTTTTTTACCCTTCGTTTTTTCGTCACGTGGATTTTTTCTGTAAAACGGGATCCCCGTGGCTGGTCTATGATTTACCAATGCTGGAGAGTGGTGCACCATGGTACTGCACCGTTTTCAATCCATGCACCCGTTTCTAAAGGTCGTACGCACTGTTTCGTCATTTTGGACGGATGTTGCACCTTGCACCGTAGATGTTGCACCCTATGGATATCGATTCTTCGGAGGGCCATAACTCTTGGCTCGTTTAGAGTTACGGGAGCCTCAACCAGTCAAAACGAAGGTATCTGTAAGTACTACAGCTGTGATAGCTTTCAGCCGTCACTGGTTAGTTTTGTATCCAAAAAATCCTATCCGAACCTCAATCGGGTCATGAAAGTTTTTTACCCTTCGTTTTTTCGTCACGTGGATTTTTTCTATAAAACGAGATCCCCGTGGCTGGTCTATGATTTATCAACGCTGGAGAGTGGTGCACCATGGTACTGCACCGTTTCCAATCCATGCACCCATTTCTAAAGGTCGTACGACACTGTTTCGTTATTTTGGACGGATGTTGCACCTTGCACTGTAGATGTTGAACCCTGTGGATATCGATTCTTCGGAGGGCCATAACTCTTGGCTCGTTTAGAGTTACAGGAGCCACAACCAGTCAAAACGAAGGTATCTGTGAGTTCTACAGCTGTGACTGCTTTCAGCCGTCACTGGTTAGTTTCATACCCAAAAAATCCTATCCGAACCTCAATCGGGTCATGGAAATTTTTTACCCTTCGTTTTTTCGTCACGTGGATTTTTCCTGTAAAACGGGATCCCCGTGTCTGGTCTATGATTAACCAACGCTGAAGAGTGGTGCACCATGGTACTGCACCTTTTCCAATCCATGCACCCATTTCTAAAGGTCGTACGGCACTGTTTCGTCATTTTGGACGGATGTTGCACCTTGCACCGTAGATGTTGCACCCTGTGGATATCGATTCTTCGGAGGGCCATAACTCTTGGCTCGTTTAGAGTTACGGGAGCCACAACCAGTCAAAACGAAGGTATCTGTGAGTTCTACATCTATGACCGCTTTTAGCCGTCACTGGTTAGTTTCATACCGAAAAAATCCTATCCGAACCTCAATCGGGTCATGGAAGTTTTTTACCCTGCGTTTTTTCGTCACGTGGATTTTTTCTGTAAAACGGGATCCCCGTGGCTGGTCTATGATTTACCAACGCTGAAGAGTGGTGCACCATGGTACTGCACCGTTTCCAATCCATGCACCCATTTCTAAAGGTCGTACGGCACTGTTTCGTCATTTTGGACGGATGTTGCACCTTGCACCGTAGATGTTGCTCCCTGTGGATATCGATTCTTCGGTGGGCCATAACTCTTGGCTCGTTTAGAGTTACGGTAGCCACAACCAGTCAAAACGAAGGTATCTGTGAGTTTTACAGCTGTGACGGCTTTTAGCCATCACTGGTTAGTTTCATACCCAAAAAATCCTATCCGAACCTCAATCGGGTCGTGGAAGTTTTTTACCCTTCGTTTTTTCATCACGTGGATTTTTCTGTAAAACGGGATCCCCGTGGCTGGTCTATGATTTACCAACGCTGGAGAGTGGTGCACCATGGTACTGCACCGTTTCCAATCCATGCACCCAATTCTAAAGGTCGTACGGCACTGTTTCGTCATTTTGGACGGATGTTGCACCTTGCACCGTAGATGTTGCACCCTGTGGATATCGATTCTTCGGAGGGCCATAACTCTTGGCTCGTTTAGAGTTACGGGAGCCACAACCAGTCAAAACGAAGGTATCTGTGAGTTCTACATCTTGTAGGATCGATTTCACCCTAGAGGGGGGGTGAATAGGGTGATAGTGTAAATTATAAAAATTAATCGCGGAAGCTTATAAATTAATTTCAATTCAGATCACAGAATAGCAGCACAGATATCGCAGAATATAAATAACAGAATAAAACAGAACAACACAGAATTTACCCAGCTTCGGCAAAACCCTGCCTACGTGCTGCCCCCAAGATTTCTACTAGAAATTAGATAGTCCCTCGCTTACACACGTAAACTCGCTATACACCGCTATTGACTAATCTAACTCTACGCTCAAAACCCTGCCACAACTCAACTACCGAGTTGCGAATTCTCAAGCTACACACCGCAGCTTGTCCCCTAGTCACACGACTAGAAAATATAAAATGGTTTAAAAGAAAATACAGGTAAAAAACAAATTAAAATAACAAAACCCTATTTAAATTTAAACCCTTCTTATAATTTTTAAAACCCCTTTTAACATAAACAAGGCCGGCCCTTTATTTTTAGCTCGTTTGACTTTTCTCCGTTCCTTTTTGCTGTTGCTTGTGAAATTATGGCCGATCCTCTTTCGTTCCTTTTTGCGAATTAGGGTTTCTGCAAATTGCTTTTACTCCTTGCGATTTAAACTAGGGTTGTGCAAAATTGAAGCGCCGCTCGTTCTCGTTCGATAGTAGGCTTCGATGCTTTTGATTTGCTTACGGCTCTTCAATTTTTGGATCGAATTCGTTCTGCTCTTTCGGTATGTATTTTTCTCCTTTTGCTTTGCTGGTTGATGCTTGAACTCGATGATTTAATTTGCCAGTGATGATTGGGTTATATATGCGTACTAACTCCTAGAATTACGTTCGTCTGAATATATTTGAATTTGTCAATAGTCGTTCGATCTTGTATTGACGCTTGGGATTAATCTGACTTTGTCAAATTTGTATTTCTAGTAGCTTGATTCACACGGCTTTGAATTGATTTCGTGATTTGTGATATTTGACTTTGTCACACGCATATCTTCGACTGTTGATTTTGGGTATGCGAATCCACTACTCTGTATTAGCTTCGGTCATCACCATTGCTTTTATATTTTCTCTGCTGCATACCACTGCACATGATGTTGCTTCTGGTTACTGAGTTGTTTGTTGTGAATACTGTGGGTTGCCATCTTCATGTACTTGATTTGTGACTGTTGCATCGAGTTGTATTCATGTTTGTTGTTGTCAGTTTGCCTTGTCTTACTGAGTTACAATGAGTAGCTATCGTATGCACTTGCATTCGTGTTGTTGTTTGCTTCATGTACCCTACTGCTTTGAACTTCTGGTTGGTTTGGCCTGGACTTCACTTGACCATTGCTTCATGTATACTAGGTGCTTGTATTTGTATTTGGTCGATACTTGCATCATTATCTGTTGTGACATCCATGTGCATCTGTTGTGTCTTTGGTGATGCTTCACCTGTTATGTCTGTAACTTGTAGCTGGACTTGTGCACCTTGTTTCATATTTAAGACTTGAGTCTTTGTGGTCTGGTTGCATATTCACTATTTGTATCTGCAGTGGTATTGTTTTGTTTGCATATATATTACTGGTTCATGTTGTTACTGAGTTTGACTGCATGTTCATTGGTACTGCTTCATCAGTTCATATTGAACTGTTTCCTGTCATGTTCACTTGCACACTCGAGTTTGTAATCTCTGATTCATGTTGGTACTGGCTGTTGTAGTTCTGTCCACTCATGTACATGCTTCACTGCAGCCTTCTTTGCATTGTTCATTTTACTGTCTTTATTGTGGCATACTTTGATTCTTTTGAAACTCGAGTTGTAGTTAATGGTTGCTGTGTTGGCTTGATCATGGTCTTTGCACTTTGTAGCTGCGGTGTGCATGCAGTTTTGTAGGCTTGGAGTCTTTGTTTATTGATGATTTTGGTCGTTGCATTTTGATTGTGATATCCATGTGTCAACTGTTTTTGACATGTGAACTGCCATGATTGTTGCAGTCCATTTTGATGTTGGTCTTCGTTGCATTCATGTCATGTCGCCTTGTGTTGAATCCAGTTTCAAAACTCGGATTTGACCTTGTGCATGTGTCGTGATTTTCAATGTTATCGCACGTGAGTTGAACCCGGTTTTTCATTTGGGTTTGACCTGTGCTCACTTGTCCCTGTAGCATTATCAAGTGTATATCGGTGTGCACGGCCTTGTGGCATATACAGTAATACACTGTGTATGTCACAAGTTGTTCGTATATGATGAATTCAAATTTAAATTATGACGAACAACCCAAATAACCGAGGCAAATCATATTTTCAAAATTATCTTTTATTTTTGGATTGCAAAAATATTTCTTTTTCAATTTTACTGCGTTAGTTTATATTTTTGCAGATTGCTCAGATGCTGGATTCAAACCGGAATGCAGTTGAAGACAAAAACACGAGTGTGAGTGATATGTAGTGAGGTTAACTGTAGATGTGAAATGTGATGTGATTGTAATCAAAGTTGTATAGTTATAGTGAGAGATTGAAATTGTACTATTCAAAATTGTAATAAATATTTGTTTGAATAAAATATTCGTTTGAATTCAAATTCTATGTTATTTATTTTATTCAGCAAATATTTATTTACTCTGTGAAAATAAATAGTATATTATCAAATACATTTAAACGAATGTATATATGTTTATTATCATCAAACAAAAGTCATATAAGCGCATATTCAACAATCTCCCCCTTTGATGATAACAAACATATATTTAAGATTTTGAATGTATTAAATGTATTTGATTGTTCAATTTGCTCCCCCTATTTAAATGCTTCCTATCTACACAATACTCCCCCTACATATATGCATTGAGAATAAAAATATGCAAATGAATCTATATGCATATGCAAATATATGAATTTTATTTGCTAAAATCTTAACTTTTCTCTCCCCCTTTTGTTATCAACAAAAGAATAACAGTGTTATAAAAATAGGAATGAAGTAATTGATATTGATCTAATATTAAGACTCAATCGAATATAAATATTAAATTTAAAAAAAATCAAACAAAAAATCATAAATATTTTGTTAGGCGCATATTCCACTTTTAGAATGATGGAAATGTTGTCATCATATAAAACCATATAGTTATGTCTATTTGTGGTATATTTATATCAGGAATTTGAATATCTACTAACCATGCATAACTGTTAGGACTTTTAAATGAGATTAGTAGTATTCCAATTTTATTTAAAAAAAATGAATTCAAGTATCTTCTAACCACGCATAACCGTGAGGACTTTTAAATGGGATTAGAATCAACTTGTTTATTTTTAAAAAAAAAAACTTTTGATATGCGTTCCATACATGCATAACCGTGAGGACTTTTAAATGAGCATGGAAGCACATAACAAATTCCAAGTAATTCACCCATGCATAACCGTGAGGACTTTTAAATGAGAGTGAACACTTTGGTTTTTTTTTTTTTTTTTTAATGTGAAAATGAAAAACAAACGATTCCTGTTTAAAATACCACACATTGACAAACTATATAGAATTTTGATGAGTGATGGTCGTTAGAAATATGATAGAAATCGAGATGGTCATGGAAATTTTTACCAACAAAAATTTTAGGACTTTTGTTTAATTTGAAAAATTTACTAATTATACCGTCTCGAGTAATAATATATGATAAATATCAATACTCATCACTTTTTCAATCACTATTTATTTCTTCGATGATTTGTAGGGAGAAAAAAAAATGTTAAATATTCAGCAAATTTCTAAAACACCTAGGCTAAGTCGTAGTTTACAAAAACTATTTTCTGATAGGGGTTTTGTAAAAATGTCTGCCAATTGAGAATCAGTTGAAATATAATTTATGCAGATATTTTCTTTGGAAATATGATCTCTAATAAAATGATGTCTAACATCTATATGTTTTGTTCGCGAGTGATGTACAGGATTATTTGTGAGATCGATTGCGCTTTTGCTATCACACATTAGTGGTACACGTTTAAAATTTAGGCCATAGTCATGCAAAGTTTGTATCATCCATAGGATTTGAGCGGAGCAACCACTCAAAGCAATATACTCTGCCTCTGTTGTGGATAATGCAATACAATTCCGTTTTCTACTCGACCATGCAACTAATGAATGTCCTAACATAAAACATGCTCCACTAGTACTTTTTCTATCAACTAAATTTCCAGCATAATCAGCATCTGAAAAACCTTTCAATTCAAAATTATCGTTTGATGGATACCAAAGACCAAACCGTGGGGTGTGCAAAAAATATCTTATAATTCTTTTAACAGCTTTTAAATGAGATTCTTTTGGGTTAGATTGAAAACGTGCACATAAGCAGACAGAAAACATGATGTCAGGTCTAGAGGCGGTAAGATAAAGGAGTGATCCAATCATACCTCTGTACTGCTTTTGATCAACTGTCTTACCTTTTTCATCCTTGTCAAGTTTAAGTGTCGTACTCATGGGAGTTCTTGCTGGTTTAGCATCTTTCAATCCAAATTTGTTGACAAGTTCCCTAATATATTTTGTTTGAGAAATGAATGTGCCTTTATCACTTTGCTGGATTTGAAATCCTAAAAAGAATTTTAACTCTCCAACCAAGCTCATTTCAAATTTTTCCTGCATGACTTTTTCAAATTTCTCATACAATAACTTGTTAGTAGCACCATAAATGATGTCATCAACATATATTTGAACAATCAAAAGATCATCGTTTTCATGCAACAGAAATAGTGTGGTGTCTACACATCCCTTTTTGAACCCATTTTCAAGGAGATAAGAACTAAGACATTCATACCAAGCTCTGGGAGCTTGTTTTAATCCATATAATGCCTTCTTTAGTTTGTATACATGGTTTGGATATTCATGATTTTCAAAACCTTCTGGTTGTTCAACAAACACATCTTCTTTTAAAATTCCGTTAAGAAAAGCACTCTTAATGTCCATTTGTCTTAGTTTAAATCCTTTGTAACAAGCAAAAGCTAACAATATTCTAATGGATTCTAGTCTAGCTACAGGCGCAAAAGTTTCATCAAAGTCAACTCCTTCAATTTGATTGTATCCTTTAGCAACTAGTCTAGCTTTATTTCTAATTATATTTCCAGATTCATCATATTTATTTTTAAAAATCCATTTTGTTCCTATAACTGGATAATCCTTAGGTCTAGGTGCTAGACTCCAAACATTATTTCGTTCAAACTGATTTAGCTCTTCTTGCATGGCCATGAACCAGTTTTCATCATTAAGGGCTGAATCTATGTTATTTGGTTCTATTTCTGAAATAAATCCACTATATAAGCACAGATCACATAGATTTTTAAAGGATGAACGAGTTTGTATACCTGCTATAGGGTTTCCGATTACCAATTCTGGTGGATGGTCTGTTTTGTATTTCAGTTTTTCTGGATCCAGATTTCTTCGGACTTCTTGAATTGTAGTAACTTCTTTAGCATCATTAGTTTCTTTTGGTTTTTCAAGCTCATCTTTTTCTTTCTCCTCTTCAACGTTGCTTTTGGATGAATCCTGACTATCAATGCCTTCATCAAATTTCACATTGATTGACTCTACGATTGTTTTAGTCTTTTTGTTGTAGACTCTATAAGCTTTGCTTCTCGAAGAGTAACCCATGAAGATGCCTTCATCAGCCTTTGCTTCAAATTTTCCTAACTGTTCACCTGTATTAAGAATATAGCAAGGACATCCAAACACTTTGAAGTAAGCGATGTTTGGTTTATTATTGAACCATAGCTCATAGGGGGTTTTGTTAAGAATCGGTCTAATCATAACTCTATTCATTACATAACATGCTGTATTTACTTCTTCTGCCCAAAGATGCAGAGGTAGTTCATATTCATTTAACATAGACCTAGCCAATTCTTGCAAAGTTCGATTCTTTCTCTCAACTACCCCATTTTGTTGTGGAGTACGTGGTGCAGAGAACTCATGTTTGATTCCGTTTTCATCACAGAAAGTTTCAAATTCATAATTTTCAAATTCTCCACCATGATCACTTCTTAACGAAGCAATAGAGACTTCTTTTTCATTTTGCACAAGTTTTGCGAATTTTGTAAAGTATGAAAAAGTTTCTGATTTTTTAGCCAAGAAATATACCCATGTATATCTTGAGTAATCATCAACTAACACAAAGCAATATTTCTTACCTCCTGAGCTAGCAATGTCATTAGGTCCAAATAGATCCATAGAACTAGTTCAAGAACTCTAGAAGTGCTTACATTGTTTTTGGCATGAAACGATGATTTTTTAAGTTTTCCCAAAGTACATGCTTTACAAATGTTTTCAGTTTCAAACTCATGTGATGGCAACCCTCTTACCAAACTTTTCCTTTTTAATTTGTTTAATAAGTTCATACTAACATGCCCTAAACGTCTATGCCATAAATTCACTTCTATATCCTTAGCTACCAAAAATTTAGAGAGGATGAGATCATCAAAAGATAGAGAATATATATTACCTTTTCTTTTTCCTGAAAATAAAATTTCTTTTGATGATTTGTCAACAATTTTGCACAAGTCAGAATCAAAGACAACATTCATACCTTTATCACATAGCTGGCTGATTGATATCAAATTGTGGTGCAGATTTTCAACATATAGTACGTCATTCAAGGTAAATGTATTGTTACCTACTTTACCTTTACCGACAATTTTACACTTGTCATTGTTCCCGATTGTGACTCTGCCACCTTTGTACTTTTCTAGGCTAAGGAACTTCGATTTATCTCCTGTCATGTGCCTGGAACAGCCAGAATCCAAGTACCATTGCTGTTGTTCCTTAGCCTGCCAGCATACCAACACGAGAAGAGAGTTTAGTGACCTATTTATTTTTATAGGTCCATGATTGTTAGTGGCAAAATATTTAGAACGATAATTTTGTGGAGACCCAAAACTATTTATAATTGTTCCCTTTGGCATCCAAATTTGTTTAACTTTGAGAGTTTTTGTATTTGTGCCTTTTGGAACCCAAATCGGTATAGTTTTCACAAGTTTGGGTCTATACCAACAATTATTGTGATTGTGTCCATATTTTCTACAAATTGTGCACAATGAATTTTCTTGATTAATCTTGTTTTCAACAATTTTCGAACTATTATATCCAAGTCCTTGTCTAACCATATTAACAGTTTGCTTTCCTAATAGCATATTCAATGATTTTCACTTTTGGAAAATTTATCTAAAGTAATAGACAATTGTCGGACTTGTGTTTTGAGAGACTCATTTTCGTTTAACAACTGTGTGCACTTTTTAATAGAATTCTCTCTCCTAGTATTTTCATTCTCCTTTAAAATCAGAATTTCATTTTCAAGTGATTTTATATTGATTTCTGATTTTTTAATTTCCTCTTCGAATGTTGGACACTTATCACACTTAGGGATCCTACGTTGATAGTTCTTAACTAATTGATCAAGTTGTTCATTGCATTCTACCAAAGTATTCTTTTGAGATTCAAGTTTGGCGTATTTTTCCCTAAGTCGTTCATAACAGCCATTTACTTCATGGAAATAAATAAGTAATTCAGAATGAGTGAGTTTTGATACCTCGCTTGGCTCGTCGTCGTCACTGTCTGTAACTTCACCATGAAGGCACATGTTTGCTTTTTCACTCTCACTCTCGGTGTTATCACTTTAATCTTCGTCAGTTTCATCCCAAGTAGCCGCAAAGCTTTTCTTATTTAGTTTCTTTCCTTGATTTGATCGTTTTTGAGGACATTGTGGTTTGATATGACCGGGTTTGTTGCATTTGTAACAGATGATTTTCTGTTCTTCTGGGTTGTCTAGTGCTTTGCCTATTCTGCTTTTCAATTCATGATTTCGAGCTGGATTTCCGTATTTGCGATTCCACCTTTTGAATTTCTTTATTAGTAGCGCCAGCTCTGCTTCTCCATCATCATCGTTATCATCATCACTTTCGGTTGTTCCTTTGAGCGCTATTGATTTCTTTCGAGTATCTCCTCCTTCACGCTCTTCCTTGAATTTCATTTCTAGCTCATAAGTGGTGAGATTTCCAATGAGTTCTTCGACTTTGAGTTGTTTTAAATCTTTCGACTCTTGAATGGCAGTTACTTTTGCTTCAAAGCTTCGTGGAAGGACTCTGAGGATTTTACGGACTATTTCCAATTCGGTGTATGTTTTTCCGAGAGCTTTTGATTTGTATACGATATTGGAAAGTCGACCGTACATCTCTTTGACATTTTCTTCCTTTGCCATTGTAAAGTTCTCGTATTCGCTGCTTAGCATGGCAAGGCGAGATTCTTTGACTTGAGATGTTCCTTCGTGAGTCACTTCTAGTATGTGCCATATTTCCTACGCGGTTAGACAATGTGAGACACGATTAAATTCGAATTGATCTAATGAACAGATAATAGAATTCATAGCTTTAGCATTAGTATTCTGTAATTTATTTTCTAATTCTGTCCATTGATCCTTTGGTTTCTCTATTTCCTGATTATCTACAGTTATAGTTGGTATCCTATAACCTGTCTCAACAATATCCCAAGCGTCAATGGTTTTCAAAAAAATTTTCATCCTATTTTTCCAAAAAGCATATTCACCATTGAACATTGGCGGTCTAACTATCGACTGACCCTCTGCAAAAGCATTATTAAAAGAAGCCATTTTAAAAATTCAAATTTTTAAAACAAAACTGATTTTTTCAAAAAAAATCGAATTTTTAAAACAGATGTTGACTTCTATTCCTAGCTCTGATACCACTTGTAGGATCGATTTCACCCTAGAGGGCGGTGAATAGGGTGATAGTGTAAATTATAAAAATTAATCGCGGAAGCTTATAAATTAATTTCAATTCAGATCACAGAATAGCAGCACAGATATCGCAGAATATAAATAACAGAATAAAACAGAACAACACAGAATTTACCCAGCTTCGGCAAAACCCTGCCTACGTGCTGCCCCCAAGGTTTCTACTAGAAATTAGATAGTCCCTCGCTTACACACGTAAACTCGCTATACACCGCTATTGACTAATCTAACTTTACGCTCAAAACCCTGCCACAACTCAACTACCGAGTTGCGAATTCTCAAGCTACACACCGCAGCTTGTCCCCTAGTCACACGACTAGAAAATATAAAACGGTTTAAAAGAAAATACAAGTAAAAAACAAATTAAAATAACAAAACCCTATTTAAATTTAAACCCTTCTTATAATTTTTAAAACCCCTTTTAACATAAACAAGGCCGGCCCTTTATTTTTAGCTCGTTTGACTTTTCTCCGTTCCTTTTTGCTGTTGCTTGTGAAATTATGGCCGATCCTCTTTCGTTCCTTTTTGCGAATTAGGGTTTCTGCAAATTGCTTTTACTCCTTGCGATTTAAACTAGGGTTGTGCAAAATTGAAGCGCCGCTCGTTCTCGTTCGATAGTAGGCTTCGATGCTTTTGATTTGCTTACGGCTCTTCAATTTTTGGATCGAATTCGTTCTGCTCTTTCGGTATGTATTTTTCTCCTTTTGCTTTGCTGGTTGATGCTTGAACTCGATGATTTAATTTGCCAGTGATGATTGAGTTATATATGCGTTCGAACTCCTAGAATTACGTTCGTCTGAATATATTTGAATTTGTCAATAGTCGTTCGATCTTGTATTGATGCTTGGGATTAATCTGACTTTGTCAAATTTGTATTTCTAGTAGCTTGATTCACACGGCTTTGAATTGATTTCGTGATTTGTGATATTTGACTTTGTCACACGCATATCTTCGACTGTTGATTTTGGGTATGCGAATCCACTACTCTGTATTAGCTTCGGTCATCACCATTGCTTTTATATTTTCTCTGCTGCATACCACTGCACATGATGTTGCTTCTGGTTACTGAGTTGTTTGTTGTGAATACTGTGGGTTGCCATCTTCATGTACTTGATTTGTGACTGTTGCATCGAGTTGTATTCATGTTTGTTGTTGTCAGTTTGCCTTGTCTTACTGAGTTACAATGAGTAGCTATCGTATGCACTTGCATTCGTGTTGTTGTTTGCTTCATGTACCCTACTGCTTTGAACTTCTGGTTGGTTTGGCCTGGACTTCACTTGACCATTGCTTCATGTATACTAGGTGCTTGTATTTGTATTTGGTCGATACTTGCATCATTATCTGTTGTGACATCCATGTGCATCTGTTGTGTCTTTGGTGATGCTTCACCTGTTATGTCTGTAACTTGTAGCTGGACTTGTGCACCTTGTTTCATATTTATGACTTGAGTCTTTGTGGTCTGGTTGCATATTCACTATTTGTATCTGCAGTGGTATTGTTTTGTTTGCATATATATTACTGGTTCATGTTGTTACTGAGTTTGACTGCATGTTCATTGGTACTGCTTCATCAGTTCATATTGAACTGTTTCCTGTCATGTTCACTTGCACACTCGAGTTTGTAATCTCTGATTCATGTTGGTACTGGCTGTTGTAGTTCTGTCCACTCATGTACATGCTTCACTGCAGCCTTCTTTGCATTGTTCATTTTACTGTCTTTATTGTGGCATACTTTGATTCTTTTGAAACTCGAGTTGCAGTTAATGGTTGCTGTGTTGGCTTGATCATGGTCTTTGCACTTTGTAGCTGCCGTGTGCATGCAGTTTTGTAGGCTTGGAGTCTTTGTTTATTGATGATTTTGGTCGTTGCATTTTGATTGTGATATCCATGTGTCAACTGTTTTTGACATGTGAACTGCCATGATTGTTGCAGTCCATTTTGATGTTGGTCTTCGTTGCATTCATGTCATGTCGCCTTGTGTTGAATCCAGTTTCAAAACTCGGATTTGACCTTGTGCATGTGTCGTGATTTTCAATGTTATCGCACGTGAGTTGAACCCGGTTTTTCATTTGGGTTTGACCTGTGCTCACTTGTCCCTGTAGCATTATCAAGTGTATATCGGTGTGCACGGCCTTGTGGCATATACAGTAATACACTGTGCATGTCACAAGTTGTTCGTATATGATGAATTCAAATTTAAATTATGACGAACAACCCAAATAACTGAGGCAAATCATATTTTCAAAATTATCTTTTATTTTTGGATTGCAAAAATATTTCTTTTTCAATTTTACTGCGTTAGTTTATATTTTTGCAGATTGCTCAGATGCTGGATTCAAACCGGAATGCAGTTGAAGACAAAAGCACGAGTGTAAGTGATATGTAGTGAGGTTAACTGTAGATGTGAAATGTGATGTGATTGTAATCAAAGTTGTATAGTTATAGTGAGAGATTGAAATTGTACTATTCAAAATTGTAATAAATATTTGTTTGAATAAAATATTCGTTTGAATTCAAATTCTATGTTATTTATTTTATTCAGCAAATATTTATTTACTCTGTGAAAATAAATAGTATATTATCAAATACATTTAAACGAATGTATATATGTTTATTATCATCAAACAAAAATCATATAAGCGCATATTCAACACATCTGTGACAGCTTTCAGCCGTCACTGGTTAGTTTCATACCTAAAAAATCCTATCCGAACCTCAATCGGGTCGTGGAAGTTTTTTACCCTTCGTTTTTTCGTCACGTGGATTTTTTCTGTAAAAGGGAATTCCCGCGGCTGGTCTATGACTTACCATCGCTGGAGAGTGGTGCACCATTGTACTGCACAGTTTCAAATCCATGCACCCATTTCTAAATGTCGTACGGCACAGTTTCGTCATTTTGGACGGATGTTGCACCTTGCACCGTAGATGTTGCACCCTGTGGATATCGATTCTTCGGAGGGCCATAACTCTTGGCTCGTTTAGAGTTACGGGAGCCAGCACCAGTCAAAACGAAGGTATCTATGAGATCTACAGCTATGACTACTTTTAGCCGTCACTGGTTAGTTTCATACCCAAAAAATCCTATCCGAACCTCAATCGGGTCATGGAAGTTTTTTACCCTTCGTTTTTGCGTCACGAGGATTTTTTCTGTAAAACGGGATCCCCGTGGCTGGTCTATGATTTACCAACGCTGGAGAGTGGTGCACCATGGTACTGCACCGTTTCCAATCCATGCACCCATTTCTAAAGGTCGTACGGCACTGTTTCGTCATTTTGGACGGATGTTGCACCTTGCACCGTAGATGTTGCACCCTGTGGATATCGATTCTTCGGAGGGCCATAACTCTTGGCTCGTTTAGAGTTACGGGAGCCATAACCTGTCAAAACGAAGGTATCTGTGAGTTCTACAGCTGTGATGGCTTTTAGCCATCACTGGTTAGTTTCATACCCAAAAAATCCTATCCGAACCTCAATCGGGTCATGGAAGTTTTTTACCCTTCGTTTTTTCGTCACGTGGATTTTTCTGTAAAAGGGAATTCCCGTGGCTGGTCTATGATTTACCATCGCTGGAGAGTGATGCACCATGGTACTGCACCGTTTCCAATCCATGCACCCATTTCTAAAGGTCGTACGACACTGTTTCGTCATTTTGGACGGATGTTGCACCTTGCACCGTAGATGTTGCACCCTATGGATATCGATTCTTCGGAGGGCCATAACTCTTGGCTCGTTTAGAGTTACGGGAGCCACAACCAGTCAAAACGAAGGTATCTGTGAGTTCTACATCTATGACGGCTTTCAGCCGTCACTGGTTAGTTTCATACCTAAAAAATCCTATTCGAACCTCAATCGGGTCATGGAAGTTTTTTACCCTTCGTTTTTTCGTCACGTGGATTTTTTCTGTAAAAGGGAATTCCCGCGGCTGGTCTATGATTTACCATCGCTGGAGAGTGGTGCACCATGGTACTGCACTGTTTCAAATCCATGCACCCATTTCTAAATGTCGTACGGCACTGTTTCGTCATTTTGGACGGATGTTGCACCTTGCACCGTAGATGTTGCACCCTATGGATATCGATTCTTCGGAGGGCCATAACTCTTGGCTCGTTTAGAGTTACGGGAGCCACAACCAGTCAAAACGAAGGTATCTGTGAGTTCTACATCTGTGACGGCTTTCAGCCGTCACTGGTTAGTTTCATACCTAAAAAATCCTATCCGAACCTCAATCGGGTTATGGAAGTTTTTTTCCCTTCGTTTTTTCGTCACGTGGATTTTTTCTGTAAAAGGGAATTCCCACGGCTGGTCTATGATTTACCATCGCTGGAGAGTGGTGCACCATGGTACTGCACTGTTTCAAATCCATGCACCCATTTCTAAATGTCGTACGGCACTGTTTCGTCATTTTGGATGGATGTTGCACCTTGCACCGTAGATGTTGCACCCTATGGATATCGATTCTTCAAAGGGCCATAACTCTTGGCTCGTTTAGAGTTACGGGAGCCACAACCAGTCAAAACGATGGTATTTGTGAGTTCTACAGTTATGATGGCTTTCAGCCGTCACTGTTTAGTTTCATACCCAAAAAATCCTATCTGAACCTCGATCGGGTCATGGAAGTTTTTTACCCTTCGTTTTTTCGTCACGTGGATTTTTTCTGTAAAACGGGATCCCCGTGGCTGGTCTATGATTTACCAACGCTGGAGAGTGGTGCACCATGGTACTGCACCGTTTCCAATCCATGCACCCATTTCTAAAGGTCGTACGGCACTGTTTCGTCATTTTGGACGGATGTTGCACCTTGCACCGTAGATGTTGCACCCTGTGGATATCGATTCTTCGGAGGGCCATAACTCATGGCTCGTTTAGAGTTACAGGAGCCATAACCTGTCAAAACGAAGGTATTTGTGAGTTCTATAGCTATGATAGCTTTCAGCCGTCGCTGGTTAGTTTCATACCCAAAAAATCCTATCTGAACCTCAATCGGGTCACGGAAGTTTTTTACCCTTCGTTTTTTCGTCACGTGGATTTTTCGGTAAAAGGGAATCCCCGTGGCTGGTCTATGATTTACAACTGCTGGAGAGTGGTGCACCATGGTACTGCACCGTTTCCAATCCATGCACCCATTTCTAAAGGTCGTACGACACTGTTTCTTCATTTTGGACGGATGTTGCACCTTGCACCGTAGATGTTGCACCCTATGGATATCAATTCTTCGGAGGGCCATAACTCTTGGCTCGTTTAGAGTTACGGGAGCCACAACCAGTCTAAACGAAGGTATCTGTGAGTTCTACAGCTGTGACGGCTTTCAGCCGTCACAGGTTAGTTTCATACCCAAAAAATCCTATCCGAACCTCAATCGGGTCATGGAAGTTTTTTACCCTTCGTTTTTGCGTCACGTGGATTTTTTCTGTAAAACGGGATCCCCGTGGCTGGTCTATGATTTACCAACGCTGGAGAGTGATGCACCATGGTACTGCACCGTTTCCAATCCATGCACCCATTTCTAAAGGTCGTACGGCACTGTTTCGTCATTTTGGACGGATGTTGCACCTTGCACCGTAGATGTTGCACCCTGTGGATATCGATTCTTCGGAGGGCCATAACTCTTGGCTCGTTTAGAGTTACGGGAGCCATAACCTGTCAAAACGAAGGTATCTGTGAGTTCTACAGCTGTGACCGCTTTCAGCCGTCACTGGTTAGTTTCATACCCAAAAAATCCTATCCGAACCTCAATCCGGTCATGGAAGTTTTTTACCCTTCGTTTTTTCGTCACGTAGATTTTTTCTGTAAAACGGGATCCCCATGGCTGGTCTATGATTTACCAATGCTGGAGAGTGGTGCACCATGGTACTGCACCGTTTTCAATCCATGCACCAGTTTCTAAAGGTCGTACGCACTGTTTCGTCATTTTGGACGGATGTTGCACCTTGCACCGTAGATGTTGCACCCTATGGATATCGATTCTTCGGAGGGCCATAACTCTTGGCTCGTTTAGAGTTACAGGAGCCACAACCAGTCAAAACGAAGGTATCTGTGAGTACTACAGCTGTGATAGCTTTAAGCCGTCACTGGTTAGTTTCATACCCAAAAAATCCTATCCGAACCTCAATCGGGTCATGGAAGTTTTTTACCCTTCGTTTTTTCGTCACGTGGATTTTTTCTGTAAAACGGTATCCCCGTGGCTGGTCTATGATTTACCAACGCTGGAGAGTGGTGCACCATGGTACTGCACCGTTTCCAATCCATGCACCCATTTCTAAAGGTCGTACGGTACTGGTTCGTCATTTTGGACGGATGTTGCACCTTGCACCGTAGATGTTGCACCCTGTGGATATCGATTCTTCGGAGGGCCATAACTCTTGGCTCGTTTAGAGTTACGGTACCCACAACCAGTCAAAACGAAGGTATCTGTGTGTTCTACAGCTATGACTGCTTTCAGCCGTCACTGGTTAGTTTCATACCCAAAAAATCCTATCCGAACCTCAATCGGGTCATGGAAGTTTTTTACCCTTCGTTTTTTCGTCACGTGGATTTTTTCTGTAAAACGAGATCCCCGTGTCTGGTCCATGATTAACCAACGCTGGAGAGTGGTGCACCATGGTACTGCACCGTTTCCAATCCATGCACCCATTTCTAACGGTCGTACGGCACTGTTTCGTCATTTTGGACGGATGTTGCACCTTGCACCGTAGATGTTGCACCCTGTGGATATCGATTCTTCGGAGGGCCATAACTCTTGGCTCGTTTAGAGTTACGGTAGCCACAACCAGTCAAAACGAAGGTATCTGTGAGTTCTACAGCTGTGACTGCTTTCTGCCGTCACTGGTTAGTTTCATACCTAAAAAATCCTATTCGAACCTCAATCGGGTCATGGAAGTTTTTTACCCTTCGTTTTTTCGTCACGTGGATTTTTCTGTAAAACGGGATCCCCGTGGCTGGTCTATGATTTACCAACGCTGGAGAGTGGTGCACCATGGTACTGCACCGTTTCCAATCCATGCACCCATTTCTAAAGGTCGTACGGCACTGTTTCGTCATTTTGGACTAATGTTGCATCTTGCACCGTAGATGTTCCACCCTGTGGATATCGATTCTTCGGAGGGCCATAACTCTTGGCTCGTTTAGAGTTACGGGAGCCACAACCAGTCAAAACGAAGGTATCTGTGAGTTCTACATCTGTGACGGCTTTCAGCCGTCACTGGTTAGTTTCATACCCAAAAAATCCTATCCGAACCTCAATCGGGTCATGGAAGTTTTTTACCCTTCGTTTTTTCGTCACGTGGATTTTTTTCTGTAAAAGGGAATTCCCGCGGCTGGTCTATGATTTACCATCGCTGGAGAGTGGTGCACCATTGTACTGCACTGTTTCAAATCCATGCAACCATTTCTAAATGTCGTACGGCACTGTTTCGTCATTTTGGACGGATGTTGCACCTTGCATCGTAGATGTTGCACCCTGTGGATATCGATTCTTCGGAGGGCCATAACTCTTGGCTCGTTTAGAGTTACAGGAGCCACAACCAGTCAAAACGAAGGTATCTGTGAGTTCTACAGCTATGACTGCTATCAGCCGTCACTGGTCAGTTTCATACCCAAAAAATCCTATCCGAACCTCAATCGGGTCATGGAAATTTTTTACCCTTCGTTTTTTCGTCACGTGGATTTTTCCTGTAAAACGGGATTCCCGTGTCTGGTCTATGATTAACCAACGCTGAAGAGTGGTGCACCATGGTACTGCACCTTTTCCAATCCATGCACCCATTTCTAAAGGTCGTACGGCACTGTTTCGTCATTTTGGACGGATGTTGCACCTTGCACCGTAGATGTTGCACCCTGTGGATATCAATTCTTCGGAGGGCCATAACTCTTGGCTCGTTTAGAGTTACGGGAGCCACAACCAGTCAAAATGAAGGTATCTGTGAGTTCTACATCTGTGACGGCTTTCAGCCGTCACTGGTTAGTTTCATACCGAAAAAATCCTATCCGAACCTCAATCGGGTCATGGAAGTTTTTTACCCTTCGTTTTTTCGTCACGTGGATTTTTTCTGTAAAACGGGATCCCCATGGCTGGTTTATGATTTACCAACACTGGAGAATGGTGCACCATGGTACTGCACCGTTTCCAATCCATGCACCCATTTCTAAAGGTCGTACGGCACTGTTTCGTCATTTTGGACGTATGTTGCACCTTGCACCGTAGATGTTGCACCCTTTGGATATCGATTCTTCGGAGGGCCATAACTCTTGGCTCGTTTAGTGTTACGGGAGCCATAACCTTTCAAAACGAAGGTATCTGTGAGTTTTACAGCTGTGAGGGCTTTTAGCCATCACTGGTTTGTTTCATACCCAAAAAATCCTATCCGAACCTCAATCGGGTCATGGAAGTTTTTTACCCTTCGTTTTTTCGTCACGTGGATTTTTCTGTAAAAGGGAATTCCCGTGGCTGGTCTATGATTTACCATCGCTGGAGAGTGATGCACCATGGTACTGCACCGTTTCCAATCCATGCACCCATTTCTAAAGGTCGTACGGCACTGTTTCGTCATTTTGGACGGATGTTGCATCATGCACCGTAGATGTTGCACCCTATGGATATCGATTCTTCGGAGGGCCATAACTCTTGGCTCGTTTAGAGTTACGGGAGCCACAACCAGTCAAAACGATGGCATCTGCGAGTTCTACATCTGTGACGGCTTTCAGCCGTCACTGGTTAGTTTCATACCTAAAAAATCCTATCCGAACCTCAATCGGGTCGTGGAAGTTTTTTACCCTTCGTTTTTTCGTCACGTGGTTTTTTTCTGTAAAAGGGAATTCCCGCGGCTGGTCTATGACTTACCATTGCTGGAGAGTGGTGCACCATTGTACTGCACAGTTTCAAATCCATGCACCCATTTCTAAATGTCGTACGGCACTGTTTCGTCATTTTGGACGGATGTTGCACCTTGCACCGTAGATGTTGCACCCTGTGGATATCGATTCTTCGGGGGGCCATAACTCTTGGCTCGTTTAGAGTTACGGGAGCCAGCACCAGTCAAAACGAAGGTATCTGTGAGATCTACAGCTATGACAGCTTTTAGCCGTCACTGGTTAGTTTCATACCCAAAAAATCCTATCCGAACCTCAATCGGGTCATGGAAGTTTTTTACCCTTCGTTTTTGTGTCACGAGGATTTTTTCTGTAAAACGGGATCCCCGTGGCTGGTCTATGATTTACCAACGCTGGAGAGTGGTGCACCATGTAACTGCACCGTTTCCAATCCATGCACCCATTTCTAAAGGTCGTACGGCACTGTTTCGTCATTTTGTACGGATGTAGCACCTTGCACCGTAGATGTTGCACCCTGTGGATATCGATTCTTCGGAGGGCCATAACTCTTGGCTCGTTTAGAGTTACGGGAGCCATAACCTGTCAAAACGAAGGTATCTGTGAGTTCTACAGCTGTGATGGCTTTTGGCCATCACTGGTTAGTTTCATACCCAAAAAATCCTATCCGAACCTCAATCGGGTCATGGAAGTTTTTTACCCTTCGTTTTTTCGTCACGTGGATTTTTCTGTAAAAGGGAATTCCCGTGGCTGGTCTATGATTTACCATCGCTGGAGAGTGATGCACCATGGTACTGCACCATTTCCAATCCATGCACCCATTTCTAAAGGTCGTACGACACTGTTTCGTCATTTTGGACGGATGTTGCACCTTGCACCGCAGATGTTGCACCCTATGGATATCGATTCTTCGGAGGGCCATAACTCTTGGCTCGTTTAGAGTTACGGGAGCCACAACCAGTCAAAACGAAGGTATCTGTGAGTTCTACATCTGTGACGGCTTTCAGCCGTCACTGGTTAGTTTCATACCTCAAAAATCCTATTCGAACCTCAATCGGGTCATGGAAGTTTTTTACCCTTCGTTTTTTCGTCACGTGGATTTTTTCTGTAAAAGGGAATTCCCACGGCTGGTCTATGATTTACCATCGCTGGAGAGTGGTGCACCATGGTACTGCACTGTTTCAAATCCATGCACCCATTTCTAAATATCGTACGGCACTGTTTCGTCATTTTGGACGGATGTTGCACCTTGCACCGTAGATGTTGCACCCTATGGATATCGATTCTTCAGAGGGCCATAACTCTTGGCTCGTTTAGAGTTACGGGAGCCACAACCAATCAAAACGAAGGTATTTGTGAGTTCTACAGTTATGACGGCTTTCAGCCGTCACTGGTTAGTTTCATACCCAAAAAATCCTATCCGAACCTCGATCGGGTCATGGAAGTTTTTTACCCTTCGTTTTTTCGTCACGTGGATTTTTTCTGTAAAACGGGATCCCCGTGGCTGGTCTATGATTTACCAACGCTGGAGAGTGGTGCACCATGGTACTGCACCGTTTCCAATCCATGCACCCATTTCTAAAGGTCGTACGGCACTGTTTCGTCATTTTGGACGGATGTTGCACCTTGCACCGTAGATGTTGCGCCCTGTGGATATCGATTCTTCGGAGGGCCATAACTCTTGGCTCGTTTAGAGTTACAGGAGCCATAACCTGTCAAAACGAAGGTATCTGTGAGTTCTATAGCTATGATAGCTTTCAGCCGTCGCTGGTTAGTTTCATACCCAAAAAATCCTATCCGAACCTCAATCGGGTGACGGAAGTTTTTTACCCTTCGTTTTTTCGTCACGTGGATTTTTCTGTAAAAGGGAATCCCCGTGGCTGGTCTATGATTTACCAATGCTGGAGAGTGGTCCACCATGGTACTGCACCGTTTCCAATCCATGCACCCATTTCTAAAGGTTGTACGACACTGTTTCTTCATTTTGGACGGATGTTCCACCTTGCACCGTAGATGTTGCACCCTATGGATATCAATTCTTCGGAGGGCCATAACTCTTGGCTCGTTTAGAGTTACGGGAGCCACAACCAGTCAAAACGAAGGTATCTGTGAGTTCTACAGCTGTGACGGCTGTCAGCCGTCACTGGTTAGTTTCATACCCAAAAAATCCTATCCGAACCTCAATCGGGTCATGGAAGTTTTTTACCTTTCGTTTTTGCGTCACGTGGATTTTTTCTGTAAAACGGGATCCCCGTGGCTGGTCTATGATTTACCAACGCTGGAGAGTGGTGCACCATGGTACTGCACCGTTTCCAATCCATGCACCCATTTCTAAAGGTCGTACGGCACTGTTTCGTCATTTTGGACGGATGTTGCACCTTGCACCGTAGATGTTGCACCCTGTGGATATCGATTCTTCGGAGGGCCATAACTCTTGGCTCGTTTAGAGTTACGGGAGCCATAACCTGTCAAAACGAAGGTATCTGTGAGTTCTACAGCTGTGACCGCTTTCAGCCGTCACTGGTTAGTTTCATACCCAAAAAATCCTATCCGAACCTCAATCGGGTCATGAGAGTTTTTTACCCTTCGTTTTTTCGTCACGTGGATTTTTTCTGTAAAACGGGATCCCCGTGGCTGGTCTATGATTTACCAACGCTGGAGAGTGGTGCACCATGGTACTGCACCGTTTTCAATCCATGCACCCGTTTCTAAAGGTCGTGCGCACTGTTTCGTCATTTTGGACGGATGTTGCACCTTGCACCGTAGATGTTGCACCCTATGGATATCGATTCTTCGGAGGGCCATAACTCTTGGCTCGTTTAGAGTTACGGGAGCCACAACCAGTCAAAACGAAGGTATCTGTGAGTACTATAGCTGTGATAGCTTTCAGCCGTCACTGGTTAGTTTCATACCCAAAAAATCCTATCCGAACCTCAATCGGGTCATGGAAGTTTTTTACCCTTCGTTTTTTCGTCACGTGGATTTTTTCTGTAAAACGGGATCCCCGTGGCTGGCCAATGATTTACCAACGCTGGAGAGTGGTGCACCATGGTACTGCACCGTTTCCAATCCATGCACCCATTTCTAAAGGTCGTACGGCACTGTTTCGTCATTTTGGACGGATGTTGCACCTTGCACCGTAGATGTTGCACCCTGTGGATATCGATTCTTCGGAGGGCCATAACTCTTGGCTCGTTTAGAGTTACGGTAACCACAACCAGTCAAAACGAAGGTATCTGTGTGTTCTACAGCTGTGACTGCTTTCAGCCGTCACTGGTTAGTTTCATACCCAAAAAATCCTATCCGAATCTCAATCGGGTCATGGAAGTTTTTTACCCTTTGTTTTTTCGTCACGTGGATTTTTTTCTGTAAAACGAGATCCCCGTGTCTGGTCCATGATTAACCAACGCTGGAGAGTGGTGCACCATGGTACTGCACCGTTTCCAATCCATGCACCCATTTCTAAAGGTTGTACGGCACTGTTTCGTCATTTTGGACGGATGTTGCACCTTGCACCGTAGATGTTGCACCCTGTGGATATCGATTCTTCGGAGGGCCATAACTCTTGGCTCGTTTAGAGTTACGGTAGCCACAACCAGTCAAAACGAAGGTATCTGTGAGTTCTACAGCTGTGACTGCTTTCAGCCGTCACTGGTTAGTTTCATACCTAAAAAATCCTATTCGAACCTCAATCGGGTCATGGAAGTTTTTTACCCTTCGTTTTTTCGTCACGTGGATTTTTTCTGTAAAACGGGATCCCCATGGCTGGTCTATGATTTACCAACGCTGGAGAGTGGTGCACCATGGTACTGCACCGTTTCCAATCCATGCACCCATTTCTAAAGGTCGTACGGCACTGTTTCGTCATTTTGGACGGATGTTGCACCTTGCACCGTAGATGTTGCACCCTGTGGATATCGATTCTTCGGAGGGCCATAACTCTTGGCTCGTTTAGAGTTACGGGAGCCACAACCAGTCAAAACGAAGGTATCTGTGAGTTCTACAACTGTGACGGCTTTCAGCCATCACTGGTTAGTTTCATACCGAAAAAATCCTATCCGAACCTCAATCTGGTCATGGAAGTTTTTTACCCTTCGTTTTTTCGTCACGTGGATTTTTTCTGTAAAACGGGATCCCTGTGGCTGGTCTATGATTTACCAATGCTGGAGAGTTTTGCACCTTGGTACTGCACCGTTTCCAATCCATGCACCCATTTCTAAAGGTCGTAAGGCACTGTTTCGTCATTTTGGACGGATGTTGCATCTTGTAGCGCAGATGTTGCACCCTGTGGATATCGATTCTTCGGAGGGCCATAACTCTTGGCTCGTTTAGAGTTACGGGAGCCACAACCAGTCAAAACGAAGATATCAGTGAGTTCTACATCTGTGACGGCTTTTAGCCGTCACTGGTTAGTTTCATACCTAAAAAATCCTATCCGAACCTCAATCGGGTCATGGAAGTTTTTTACCCTTCGTTTTTTCGTCACGTGGATTTTTTCTGTAAAACGGGATCCCCGTGGCTGGTCTATGATTTACCAACGCTGGAGAGTGGTGCACCATGGTACTGCACCGTTTCCAATCCATGCACCCATTTCTAAAGGTCGTACGACACTGTTTCGTCATTCTGGACGGATGTTGCACCTTGCACCGTAGATGTTGCACCCTGTGGATATCGATTCTTCGGAGGGCCATAACTCTTGGCTCGTTTAGAGTTATGGGAGGCACAACCAGTCAAAACGAAGGTATCTGTGAGTTCTACAACTGTGACGGCTTTCAGCCATCACTGGTTAGTTTCATACCGAAAAAATCCTATCCGAACCTCAATCGGGTCATGGAAGTTTTTTACCCTTCGTTTTTTCGTCACGTGGATTTTTTCTGTAAAACGGGATCCCTGTGGCTGGTCTATGATTTACCAATGCTGGAGAGTTGTGCACCTTGGTACTGTACCGTTTCCAATCCATGCACCCATTTCTAAAGGAGGTACGGCACTGTTTCGTCATTTTGGACGGATGTTGCATCTTGCAGCGTAGATGTTGCACCCTGTGGATATCGATTCTTCGGAGGGCCATAACTCTTGGCTCGTTTAGAGTTACGGGAGCCACAACCAGTCAAAACGAAGGTATCTGTGAGTTCTACATCTGTGACGGCTTTCAGCCGTCACTGGTTAGATTCATACCTAAAAAATCCTATCCGAATCTCAATCGGGTCATGGAAGTTTTTTACCCTTCGTTTTTTCGTCACGTGGATTTTTTCTGTAAAAGGGAATTCCCGCGGCTGGTCTATGATTTTCCATCGCTGGAGAGTGGTGCACCATTGTACTGCACAGTTTCAAATCCATGCACCCATTTCTAAATGTCGTACGGCACTGTTTCGTAATTTTGGACGGATGTTGCACCTTGCACCGTAGATGTTGCACCCTGTGGATATCGATTCTTCGGAGGGCCATAACTCTTGGCTCGTTTAGATCTACGGGAGCCATAACCAGTCAAAACGAAGGTATTTGTGAGATCTACAGCTATGACGGCTTTCAGCCGTCACTGGTTAGTTTCATACCCAAAAAATCCTATCCGAACCTTAATCGATTCATGGAAGTTTTTTACCCTTCGTTTTTGCGTCACGTGGATTTTTTCTGTAAAACGGGATCCCCGTGGCTGGTCTATGATTTACCAACGCTGGAGAGTGGTGCACCATGGTACTGCACCGTTTCCAATCCATGCACCCATTTCTAAAGGTCGTACGGCACTATTTCGTCATTTTGGACGGATGTTGCACCTTGCACCGTAGATGTTGCACCCTGTGGATATCGATTCTTCGGAGGGCCATAACTCTTGGCTCGTTTAGAGTTACGGGAGCCACAACAAGTCAAAACGAAGGTATCTGTGAGACCTACAGCTATGATAGCTTTCAGCCGTCACTGGTTAGTTTCATACCCAAAAAATCCTATCCGAACCTCAATCGATTCATGGAAGTTTTTTACCCTTCGTTTTTGCGTCACGTGGATTTTTTCTGTAAAACGGGATCCCCGTGGCTGGTCTATGATTTACCAACGCTGGAGAGTGATGCACCATGGTACTGCACCGTTTCCAATCCATGCACCCATTTCTAAAGGTCGTACGGCACTGTTTCGTCATTTTGGACGGATGTTGCACCTTGCACCGTAGATGTTGCACCCTGTGGATATCGATTCTTCGGAGGGCCATAACTCTTGGCTCGTTTAGAGTTACGGGAGCCATAACCTGTCAAAACGAAGGTATCTGTGAGTTCTACAGCTGTGACGGCTATTAGCCATCACTGGTTAGTTTCATACCCAAAAAATCCTATCCGAACCTCAATCGGGTCATGGAAGTTTTTTACCCTTCGTTTTTTCGTCACGTGGATTTTTCTGTAAAAGGGAATTCCCGTGGCTGGTCTATGATCTACCATCGCTGGAGAGTGATGCACCATGGTACTGCACCGTTGCCAATCCATGCACCCATTTCTAAAGTTCGTACGGCACTGTTTCGTCATTTTGGACGGATGTTGCACCTTGCACCGTAGATGTTGCACCCTATGGATATCGATTCTTCGGAGGGCCATAACTCTTGGCTCGTTTAGAGTTACGGGAGCCACAACTAGTCAAAACGAAGGTATCTGTGAGTTCTACATCTGTGACGGCTTTCAGCCGTCACTGGTTAGTTTCATACCTAAAAAATCCTATACGAACCTCAATCGGGTCATGGAAGTTTTTTACCCTTCGTTTTTTCGTCACGTTGATTTTTTCTGTAAAAGGGAATTCCCGCGGCCGGTCTATGATTTACCATCGCTGGAGAGTGGTGCACCATGGTACTGCACTGTTTCAAATCCATGCACCCATTTCCAAATGTCGTACGGCACTGTTTCGTCATTTTGGACGGATCTTGCACCTTGCACCGTAGATGTTGCACCCTATGGATATCGATTCTTCGGAGGGCCATAACTCTTGGCTCGTTTAGAGTTACGGGAGCCATAACCAGTCAAAATGAAGGTATCTGTGTTTTCTACAGCTATGACTGCTATCAGCCGTCACTGGTTAGTTTCATATCCAAAAAATCCTATCCGAACCTCAATCGGGTCATGGAAGTTTTTTACCCTTCGTTTTTTCGTCACGTGGATTTTTTCTGTATAAGGGAATTCCCATGGATGGTATATGATTTACCATCGCTGGAGAGTGGTGCACCATGGTACTGCACCGTTTCCAATCCATGCACACATTTCTAAAGGTCGTACGGCACTGTTTCGTCATTTTGGACGGATGTTGCACCTTGCACCGTGGATGTTGCACCGTATGGATATCGATTCTTCGGAGGGCCGTAACTCTTGGCTCGTTTAGAGTTACGGGAGCCATAACTAGTCAAAACAAAGGTATCCGTTAGTTTTACAACTTTGACAGCTTTCAGCCGTCAGTGGTTAGTTTCATACCCAAAAAATCCTATCCGAACCTCAATCGGGTCATGTTAGTTTTTTACCCTTCGTTTTTTCGTCACGTGGATTTTTTCTGTAAAATGGGATCCCCGTGGCTGGTCTATGATTTACCATCGCTGGAGAGTGGTGCACCATGGTACTGCAATGTTTCAAATCCATGCACTCATTTCTAAAGGTCGTACGGCACTGTTTCGTCATTTTGGACGGATCTTGCACCTTGCACCGTAGATGTTGCACCCTATGGATATCGATTCTTCGGAGGGCCATAACTCTTGGCTCGTTTAGAGTTACGGGAGCCATAACCAGTCAAAATGAAGGTATCTGTGTTTTCTACAGCTATGACTGCTATCAGCCGTCACTGGTTAGTTTCATATCCAAAAAATCCTATCCGAACCTCAATCGGGTCATGGAAGTTTTTTACCCTTCGTTTTTTCGTCACGTGGATTTTTTCTGTATAAGGGAATTCCCATGGATGGTATATGATTTACCATCGCTGGAGAGTGGTGCACCATGGTACTGCACCGTTTCCAATCCATGCACCCATTTCTAAAGGTCGTACGGCACTGTTTCGTCATTTTGGACGGATGTTGCACCTTGCACCGTGGATGTTGCACCGTATGGATATCGATTCTTCGGAGGGCCGTAACTCTTGGCTCGTTTAGAGTTACGGGAGCCATAACTAGTCAAAACAAAGGTATCCGTTAGTTTTACAACTTTGACAGCTTTCAGCCGTCAGTGGTTAGTTTCATACCCAAAAAATCCTATCCGAACCTCAATCGGGTCATGGAAGTTTTTTACCCTTCGTTTTTTCGTCACGTGGATTTTTTCTGTAAAAGGGAATTCCCATGGCTAGTCTATGATTTACCACAGCTGGAGAGTGGTGCACCATGGTACTGCACCGTTTGCAATCCATGCACCCATTTCTAAAGGTCGTACGGCACTATTTCGTCATTTTGGACGGATGTTGCACCTTGCACCGTAGATGTTGCACCCTATGGATATCGATTTTTCGGAGGGCCATAACTCTTGGCTCGTTTAGAGTTACGGGAGCCATAACCAGTCAAAACGAAGGTGTCTGTGAGTTCTACAGCTATGACAGCTATCAGCCGTCACTGGTTAGTTTCATACCCAAAAAATCCTATACGAACCACAATCGGGTCATGGAAGTTTTTTACCCTTCGTTTTTTCATCACGTGGATTTTTTCTGTATAAGGGAATTCCCATGGCTGGTCCATGATTTACCATCGCTGGAGAGTGGTGCACCATGGTACTGCATCGTTTCCAATCCATGCACCCATTTCTAAAGGTCGTACGACACTGTTTCGTCATTTTGGACGGATGTTGCACCATGCACCATGGATGTTGCACCCTATGGATATCGATTCTTCGGAGGGCCGTAACTCTTGGCTCGTTTAGAGTTACGGGAGCCATAACCAGTCAAAACAAAGGTATCCGTTACTTCTACAGCTATGACAGCTTTCAGCCGTGACTGGTTAGTTTCATACCCAAAAAATCCTATCCGAACCTCAATCGGGTCATGGAAGTTTTTTACCCTTCGTTTTTTCGTCACGCGGATTTTTTCTGTATAAGGGAATTCCCATGGCTGGTCTATGATTTACCATCGCTGGAGAGTGGTGCACCATGGTACTGCACCGTTTCCAATCCATGCACCCATTTCTAAAGCTCGTACGGCACTGTTTCGTCATTTTGAACGGATGTTGCACCTTGCACCGTAGATGTTGCACCCTATGGATATCGATTCTACGGAGGGCCGTAACTCTTGGCTCGTATAGAGTTACGGGAGCCACAACCAGTCAAAACGAAGGTATGTGTGAGTTCTACATCTGTTACTGCTTTGAGCCGTCACTGGTTAGTTTCATACCCAAAAAATCCTATCCGAACCTCAATCGGGTCATGGAAGTTTTTTACCCTTCGTTTTTTCGTCACGTGGATTTTTCTGTAAAAGGGAATTCCAGCGGCTGGTCTATGATTTACCATCGCTGGAGAGTGATGCACCATGGTACTGCACCGTTTCCAATCCATGCACTCATTTCTAAAGGTCGTACGGCACTGTTTCGTCATTTTGGACGGATGTTGCACCTTGCACCGTAGATGTTGCACCCTGTGGATATCGATTCTTCGGAGGGCCATAACTCTTGGCTCGTTTAGAGTTACGGGAGCCACAACCAGTCAAAACGAAGTTATATGTGAGTTCTACAGCTGTGACTGCTTTCAGCCGTCACTGGTTAGTTTCATACCCAAAAAATCCTATCCGAACCTCAATCGGGTCATGGAAGTTTTTTACCCTTCGTTTTTTCGTCACGTGGACTTTTTCTGTAAAACGGGATCCCCGTGGCTGGTCTATGATTAACCAACGCTGGAGAGTGGTGCACCATGGTACTGCACCGTTTCCAATCCATGCACCCTTTTCTAAAGGTCGTACGGCACTGTTTCGTCATTTTGGACGGATGTTGCACCTTGCACCGTAGATGTTGCACCCTGTGGATATCGATTCTTCGGAGGGCCATAACTCTTGGCTCGTTTAGAGTTACGGGAGCCACAACCAGTCAAAACGAAGGTATCTGTGAGTTCTACAGCTGTGACAGCTTTCAACCGTCACTGGTTAGTTTCATACCCAAAAAATCCTATCCGAACCTCAATCGGGTCATGGAAGTTTTTTACCCTTCGTTTTTTCGTCACGTGGATTTTTTCTGTAAAACGGGATCCCCGTGGCTGGTCTATGATTTACCAACGCTGGAGAGTGGTGCACCATGGTACTGCACCGTTTCCAATCCATGCATCCATTTCTAAAGGTCGTACGGCACTGTTTCGTCATTTTGGACGGATGTCGCACCTTGCACCGTTGATGTTGCACCCTATGGATATCGATTCTTCGAAGGGCCATAACTCTTGGCTCGTTTAGAGTTACGGGAGCCATAACCTGTCAAAACGAAGGTATCTGTGAGTTCTACAGCTGTGACGGCTTTTAGCCATCACTGGTTAGTTTCATACCCAAAAAATCCTATCCGAACCTCAATCGGGTCATGGAAGTCTTTTACCCTTCGTTTTTTCGTCACGTGGATTTTTCTGTAAAAGGGAATTCCCGCGGCTGGTCTATGATTTACCAATGCTGGAGAGTGGTGCACCATGGTACTGCACCATTTCCAATCAATGCACCCACTTTTTAAAGGTCGTACGGCACTGTTTCGTCATTTTTGACGGATGTTGCACCTTGCACCGTTGATGTTGCACCCTGTGGATATCGATTCTTCGGAGGGCCATAACTCTTGGCTCGTTTAGAGTTACGGGAGCCATAACCTGTCAAAACGAAGGTATCTGTGAGTTCTACAGCTGTGACGGCTTTTAGCTATCACTGGTTAGTTTATACCCAAAAAATCCTATCCGAACCTCAATCGGGTCATGGAAGTCTTTTACCCTTCGTTTTTTCATCACGTGGATTTTTCTGTAAAAGGGAATTCCCGCGGCTGGTCTATGATTTACAATCGCTGGAGAGTGGTGCACCATGGTACTGCACTGTTTCAAATCCATGCACCCATTTCAAAATGTCGTACGGCACTGTTTCGTCATTTTGGACGGATGTTGCACCTTGCACCGTAGAAGTTGCACCCTGTGGATATCGATTCTTCGGAGGGCCATAACTCTTGGCTCGTTTAGAGTTACGGGAGCCACGACCAGTCAAAACGAAGGTATCTATGAGTTCTACATCTGTGACGGCCTTCAGCCGTCACTGGTGTTTGCACAAAAAATGGACAAACACCTCCAAGTCGTATTATTTAGTTGATTATATGTAATTTTCAATGATTTTAGATGAGTATGTAAATATGAGAAAAGTAGGGGCTGAAATGTAAAAGACACACAGATTTATAGTGGTTCGGCCAGAATGTGCCTACGTCCACTTTATATGTTATTATCTTCTTTCTTTCAGGTTACAAGTACAATGCGTTGTATACAAGTGTATGAAAGTAGTTTGAAAGTTCCTTCCTTGCTTGAGCTCTCAAACTTATCTGCCATTGTTGTACCCCTGCCCCTCTATTTATAGAGTGAGGTTGGGGGTAGGGGTCTTGGATGTATATAGCTGCTGGTGGGCCCGGGCTGGAGCAATTTGGCCTGGCACTTCTGGTTCGGCGAGGCTTCATTCGGCCGTGCTTGGAGATTGGTTTGGTCATGGTGGTTCGGTTGTAAAGGTGGTTCGGTTGTGGCTTGGACCGGTGGCGATTGGTCCGGCATCATCTGGTTCGGCAGTGTATTGGAGAGGCTGGTTCGGCATCATCTGGTTCGGTGTTGTGTGCTTGGACCGGTGGTATAAAGGATGCCGAATGTGGTGGGGGCCGAACGAAGTGGAGGCCGAATGTGTCAAGGCCGAATGGGAAGGTGATTGGTCGTGCTGAATGAAGTGGAGATTGTGAACCCGAGCGAAACTGTGGCTTCTTGGTCTTGAGATCTTCTGGGTGAAAATTCGCCCAACATTTGCCCCCCAAAGTGGGGTACGTGCTTGCATGTGCCGCGCTTTGTTTTTCTGTGGTGGGAAGGCTCGTTTTGTAACGCCATGGGCTAGATGTTCGTATCTTGTTGATGTCCTGCAAAGGGACTTACGGTTTCAGTATGATTTCAAATAACGACCGTTCATGATCGAAATATTCGAGATGAAGTGAACTGTGCCGTTCAGGACGAGAGAGTGAGCCCCGAGGGGGCTTGGCATCGTCGATGCCCGGTTTATGTTTGTGAAGATGGTTTATTGCCAGCTCAGAGCATGCCTAGGGATCGTTCGCAACCCCGTACATGTGTAAGTAGCTTAGCCATTTCATAATTATCAAATATCCATATGACCGCTGGCTTAAGAATGCGTGTCAAAGTGTAAATTCCCACGATGGTAGGGTTAATAACCATTCAGAGCGTGCCTATGGACCATTCGAGGTCGCGTACACGTGTAAACGATTTAATCCACGTCGGTGAGGATTTCACGACTTATTCACTGTTATCATAACCTTATTTTATTAGTTAGTTATAGAGTTCGGTACTTATCTGAGTGAAGCGCCTGCGTGCCCCCTGTTTCTGGTTTCTGCTGGTAGAGGTAGCTTCGTTCGGGTTCGAGTTGGCACAGGTTTCATTCGGTTGGAGGCTGGTCCGGTATGGACAGTTCCATTCGGTTTTCATTCGGTCCGGTATGTCGAATGCCTTGGTCCGGTCCTGAGCTCGCCTATATATAGAGGCCGTACCCCCCTCGTTTTTCATTACCGAACGAGTAGAGCCGAACCATATTGTGCTGCCGAACCAAAGTCTTCGCCGAACCAGCTTATACCGAACCAGGTATGTATACTTTCTGCCGAATGAACCCTTGCCACCGGATGTCCTTGTTTGCCGAATGTGTACGGAGTGTATTGAATAGCCGAATGAGGTATGCCGAATGTCATGCATGCCGAATGACATGTATGCCGAATGAGCATTGGAGTTTGGTGCCGAATGAACTCGTCTTGCACCGCCGAATGAGACTTCATACTTGAACCTTGAGCGGAATCTTGTGCTTTTATATGCTTTCTTTAGATACTTGCTTGTTTATCTTTCTATACTTCTTGCTCTAACACCGTGTTTTTCTTGTGCTGCAGAAAATGTCTCGCAAAGCGGAAACACGATCAGACAGAAAGAAGTCTAGAGGCACAAGAGAGCCCTCTTCTTCCTTGCCCCCAGTCCAATCAGGATCCGAGCAACATCGACCCATTCCAAGGTCTCTAGTGGATGGATATGGTCCACAGGAACTTTTGATCTCCCCCCCTGATTGCTTTCCTAGCTCCTTAAAGGAGGAGCAACTTGACGTCATATCCCGTTCCTTTGGGATAGATAGGGCTCTTATGCTGCTGCCAGGAGATGGGGTGATGCCATATAATCCTCCCGAGGGCTACTTCGCTTTTAGCAGATACCATTGCATGTGCGGCGCTATCCCCCCTATCAACGCTTGGATAGTAAGCTTCACCACCTATTTGAAGGTGGCTCCTTTCCAGCTCCAGCCTAACTCATATGCCATCCTGGTGAGCCTCTTTGTTATCTTCCAGAGGAGGTACGGGCGTCCTCCTTCTAACCGGGAAATCCGATACTTGTACAACCTGAGAGGCTATAAGAAGGGGTCTCCGTATATTAGTCTGGAGGCGGCCGTGCCCTTCAAACCAGTTCTGGACTTGTATTCCAAGTTCACCATGTTCAAGAAAGAGTGGTTCTTCGTTAAGGACGATGCTGTTTCTTTCCGCCTTTTCACTTCCGGCTGTAAGATTGATTTCGTTTATATTTTTCATGTGTTTTGACTGTAGTGTTTTTTCTGACATGCTTCTATTTCTGGCTAGCGACAGGTGGTATTGCAGTCGTGGAGGACGATTCCTTAGTGCGAATGGCTGCTGAACTAAAGGCTATTCCGGCACGGGACCGGTCGGCCTCTTTCTTGATCAGGAACGCAACCCTCTTGGAGTATAATTTGATCTTACCGCGCCAGTCCGTGGTTAAGCAAAGGGATACGGCTGAGGAGAGGGCTGCTAAAGCTAAGGAGGGGGCTACGGTAAAGAGCGGTAAGAGGGAGCCTTTCGCAGCGCGTCCTGCGGTTGGGGGGAAGAAACTGAAGAAGTCCGATGGCCCTTCTCCAAGTACTTGCCCGACTGTCCCGGAGGAGGAAGGTGTGGAAGAGGAGGAAGGAGGCGAAGTTGGAGAAGGGTCGGAGGGTGGAGGAGATGGCGACGGTCAAGGTGGTAGTGGTGTTGCCGCTCTAACCTCTGAGCAAGACCTCGAACTGGATGAGGCTCTCCGTCGGGCCTTCGGGGAGTCGGAGGGAGAGTCGGAAACAGAGAAGGAAAAGGAGAAAGAAACGGAGAAGGCAAAGGAAATCGGCAAAGCTGTGGCTTCAGCTAGGGTGACTCCGGCGACGCAAGGTGAACTTTTGTCTTCTGCCGATTCCATTTTCGATAGGGACTTAGAAATTTTTTACGGTTCACTTCCGTCCTGGAATGAGATCCAGGACTTATTGCAGTTTCCCACTCCTCCGCCGGGTTTGTATAATAGATGTGTCTCCTCACTTTTCTTTCTTTTTAACTTAGCACATTTTTTGAATTGCGGATTATTGTATGTTCGTAACACTTGTTCTTTATTTCAGGGGCAGGCCCGGTAGTTAAAACGTCGGATGTTCGACATCGTCTTGAACAATTTAAGTCGAGGAGAGCTTCTGCGAAACCTTCTACTGATCGCACTGGGGACGTAGTCAAGTACCGCCCTCTTCTTGGGGTCATCGAAGAGGGCATTCAGAAAAGGAAGCGGAGCCGTTCCTTATTTGAGTCTTCTTCTGCTTCGCAGCTTCCTACTCTGCCTCCCCTTACTCAGCCTCCTCGTGATACTACGGAGGAGAGCACGGAGCCCTGCCCCCCTCCTCCTCCTTCCAAGAGTTCTACTGTCATTCATATAAGGCGTCCCGATGTGCCTCGCCCCGTGCCTCGTGACCCTTTTGCCGGTCATCCTGATTTAGACCCAAGTTTTCGGGACATTTCATTCGATGAGACCACGGGCGAGCACCTACTTCCCCGCAACCCCATGGTAAGAGTGTTGGACGAGGCCAAATCTTTAGATCTTGATTTACTTACTACACGGGTAGTCATCATGGGGGATGAGGCCAAGGCTAATATCGACCGGGTGGCCGTAGAGACCAAGAAGTTAATGGAGCATCATGCTAAGTTGGTCAAGGCCGGGGAAGAGATCGGGAGTGCTAACATTCGGTTGAGGTTAAAGGTTGCCGATCAGGCCAAGCAACTCGCCGACCAAGCCATCCAGATTTCCCAGCATGAGGAAGCCTCCAAGCGTCTGAAAGAGACCATGGAGAAGGCCCGTAGGGCGGAATTACGGAATATGGAGGTCGCTTGCAGGGAACGGATTAACATAGCTATCGCAACGGTGGATGAGGTTCGAAATGCGGATCTCGAGCGGGTGGAGGAGTTGTCAGGGAGGCTCGAGGCTGCGGAGATGGCTCAGGCCGAGTTGAAGGAGGAGATGGAGGAGATGAGGAGGTCCCTCAAGTTGAAGGAAGAGGAAATGAGGAGGTCACTCCAGGCTGACTGCTTGAGATACCAATCAGAGAGGGACGTCGCCATCACCAAGTTGCAAGCTTCCGAGGCCCGGGTGAGGGAGTTTGAGGAAAACGAGGGGATGATGGATGAGATGTTGCAGGATATGTACTTCCACACTTGGAAGGAGGGTGGCTTGTCTTGGATGGACGATTACCCTCGGGTCATGGCCAAGGTGTATCTCCAGGCTTTAGAGGAGGCCAGGGTGAATGCGGGTAAGGAAGGCGGAGAGGCTTTCAACTTGAGTGCGGTCACTGCTCAGTTCTCAAAGGAGGAGCAAGCGGCGGTGAAGGAGGGGATGCGGCTACTCGCTGCAGAGGAAGCGGGCGTGCAGTTGGATGATGAGGATCAAGCGGCGGATGCTGGTGAGTTATTCTTTTCCCTTTCTTTTCTTTTCGTGTTTTCATAACTTGATCGTTCGTTTAATGAATTCCTCTTCTGATCTGGACAGGTGGGACTTCAGATCCACATGCTGGGGGCTCCGATCCTGCGGCTAAGTAGGCTGGGGGAATTGGTGATGGAGTGTGGATGCATCTGCCATCTTTTTGTTTCTTTTTTTATCGCTGTTCATGTTAGTCTTTGATATGCAACTGTAATAAAATTATTTGCAAAGAATAACTTCGTGTGATCTTATAATATAAGCTGATTCTGTCATGTTTAAATGTTGTTGCTATCTTTATGTGCTGTGTGAGAAGTATAATTATGTATATGCCTGTGATTCTAGTTGTGTTTGATGTTAAGTTTCTGCTTGAAATATAACTTCACGTTTTGCAATGTCAGTGTATGAATAAGCTATAGTTACGCATTTATGTACAAGAGAAGAGAGTACCGCCCCTTATGTTTTATTCGCAGGCGGTAGCTTTGAGTGTCTTGCGTAACTGTTTACGGGTATAGCTGAGCGCCCTGCCACCCAGTACGCAGGCTTAGAGCCTCATGAG
Source organism: Allium cepa (assembly GCA_030765085.1). Lineage (NCBI taxonomy): Eukaryota > Viridiplantae > Streptophyta > Magnoliopsida > Asparagales > Amaryllidaceae > Allium > Allium cepa. The sequence goes on along the minus strand of CM060943.1, from coordinate 23,806,498 downwards.
TGAATGCTTCCTATTTGGTTTCCTGTACTTTAGAGTTTGTTATACAGGATAGGAGAAAAATATTTAAATGAAATGGAAATATAGTAAAAGTAAAACTTCCAGTCACGGAAGGCCGTCGATGTGCTTAAGTTCGTGGCAAACGGGTTTTGTAGTCACTTTCCCTAGCTGTGGGTCTTGGAGACATTTGTCACCCATCTTACGCCTCCGCGGGGAGTTTTCTTTTTTACCACAGCCGCACTTAAGACACATCGGAGCCGAGATCGCGCACGGTAACTACCCGAACCATTATGGTCCGTAATCGTGGGTATTATTCGATTTACCGTGGCCGGCTAGCGTGGGTGCCGTTGGCCGTGAACTACCCCTGGCTGGCCACACCTTATGTTGGGGCTTAAAGTAGGTTCACGGTTACCGACGAGCCGAACGCCGTAATGAGCTGCCATCGGCTATAGTCGGCCTTTATGATGACTTATAATCGGCTCATTACAGTTGGCTTTGAGGGCAGGCGCGCAATGAGTTAACCCGCAGCAGAGGGATGCTGGAGCAAAAGAGTCTCATTGGCGAGTGCATAGAATCGTGGCGTACCTGTTAGGCCTAGTCCAGATGAGGCCGCGGTGCGTCTTGAGTGGAGATGCCATAGGATTTTGTTCAACAGAAAGGGATAAAACTTAACAAGTAGCCAAGACATAAAGGAACAAGTTAAAAAGAGACAAGATTTTTTAAAGTGGTTCGGCACGAAAATGCCTACGTCCACTGATTCTCTTTGTTAATTCACTTCACATGGGCAGTACAAGTTAAGAAAAGTATCGACGGAGGTGTCGGATGTTCCATGCCCTCTGGAACACCTCTCCGTCCACTGTTGACAAAATGTAAGCTCCGTTGCGGAGATCTTTGTGAATTACATATGGTCCGTCCCAGATGGGGTCCAGTGCCCCGGGGCGCGGAAAGATTCGCCTGAGGACAAGATCTCCTTCTTGTAAGCTGCGATGCTTGACTTTGGAATTGTATAGTGCTGCCACTTTTTGTTTGTGAGCTGCTGCTTTGAGTGCTGCATCGTTTCTCCTTTCCTCAATCAGATCCAAAGACATGAGGAGGAGTTCTTCGTTTTCTTCTGGGTTGTAGTGGATCCTACGGTGGGAAGGCACAATAGTCTCAACTGGGAGCATTGCCTCCGATCCATATGCCAAAGAGAAAGGAGTATGTCCCGTTGATGTTCTGAAAGATGTGCGGTATGCCCATAGTGCCGTAGGAAGTTCGTCCACCCAAGCGCCTTTTGACTTTTCAAGTTTCTTCTTGATTAGGGTTTTGAGAATTTTGTTGACAGCTTCAACTTGTCCGTTTGCCTGAGGGTAAGCTACTGATGAGAAGCTTTTATGAATTCCATGCTCTTGGCACCAGTCGGCAAATTCTTCGCTGTCAAATTGGAGTCCGTTGTCTGATACGATCTTGAGGGGGACTCCATACCTGCACAGAATGTTTTTGATCAAGAAGTTGATAACTTTTGCTGAAGATATTTTATTTAAAGGTTCCGCTTCCACCCATTTGGTGAAATAATCGACTGCCACTATAGCATATTTGGCTCCGCCTCGGCCCGTTGGCAGTTCGCCAATTAAGTCGATTCCCCATACAGCAAAGGGCCAAGGGCTGGTCATTTGAGTAATTTCGTTTGTGGGCAGTCGAGGGATCTTGGCGAACTTCTGACATCTGTCGCATTTCTTAACGAAGTCTAGGGTATCTTTGTTTAGTGTGGGCCAGTAATATCCATATCGGAGTATCTTTCTTGCCAAAGTCTGTCCTCCAGTGTGATCTCCGCATCCTCCCTGATGGATGTTTGTTAATATCTCCTTGGCTTCCCTTCCGGCGACGCATCTTAATAAGGGGCCAGAGAAGCCACGCCGGTAGAGGATGCCTTCTTGTATTGTGTAGTGGGGAACTTTTCTCAAGATCTTCTTGGCTTCGTCACGCCTGCCGGGTAGTATGCCATCTTGCAAATATTTCCGGATAGGGGTCATCCAGGTTCCTTCTTCGATTGCAGTTATCAGATTTACTTGTTCGAAACTTGGGGCTAGCTGCCTTGAGATTGCTGGTGCTCCGGGAATGGTGCTGTCCTTCATACTAGCTTGCTTTGCAAGTTCATCTGCCTCTTGGTTTTCTTCTCGAGGAATGTGTTTGATTAGATAATGGTCCAATTGATCGAGCAACAGTTTGGTTTTCTTTAGGTATGCTGTGAGTCGTTCTCCTCGAGTCTGGAATTCTCCTAGTACCTGGTTTACGATAAGCTGAGAATCACTATGAATACATAAGGAATTGATTCCAATTTCTAGGGCCAGTTCCAATCCCGCTATTACTGCTTCATATTCAGCATCGTTGTTAGTGGCCGTGAACTCCAATCTTAATGCATAGTACAACTTTCTTCCCCTGGGGGTGACGATCACAATACCTGCCCCCGAGCCTTGTTCGTTTGATGCTCCGTCTACAAAGAGGTTCCATTTGATGTTTTTTGCTACTTCGGATTGTTCCTTGCCTTCGTTGGTAGTGAATTCGGCAATGAAATCAGCCATGGCTTGTCCTTTGATAGCGGTGCGGGGATGGTAGGTGATATCATACTGACTTAGTTCGATGCACCATTTGAGGAGTCGCCCAGAAGTGTCAGGACGATGGAGCACTTGTCTTAGTGGTTGATCGGTTAGAACCCTGATGGAGTGAGACTGGAAGTAGTGTCGCAGTTTCCGTGACGCGATCAATAAACAATATGCTAACTTCTCAAGTTTAGGATATCTGGCTTCTGCCCCTATGAATCTCTTGCTTACAAAGTAAACCGGGCGTTGTGTGCGGTCTTCTTCTCTTACCAAGGCGGCGCTTAGAGCATGAGATGATACAGCGAGGTATAGGTATAACACTTCACCTTCATTTGGAGTTGAAAGTACTGGTGGTCTCTGAAGGTGTTCGATTAGGTTGAGGAAGGCTTTTAAGCATTCGTCGGTCCACTCGAACCTCCCTTTGTCTTTCTTGAGTGCTTCGAAGAAAGGGACACACTTGTCAGTTGCCTTGGAAATGAATCTGCTTAGGGCGGCCACCTTTCCGTTTAGGCTCTGCATTTCTTTTCGAGTGGAAGGTATCCTTATTTCTTTTAAAGCTCGGATTTGTTCAGGGTTTGCTTCGATTCCTCTGGCGTGGACGATGAATCCTAAGAATTTTCCCGATGATACTCCGAAGGAGCACTTTAGAGGATTCAGCTTCATTCCATATCGGCGAAGTACCCGAAACATATCGTCCAGATGGCTTACATGGTCGTTGGCTTTCCTGGACTTCACCAACATGTCATCCACATATACTTCCATAGTACGTCCTATCAGTTCTGCGAACATTTTGTTGACGAGGCGTTGATAGGTAGCTCCAGCATTTTTGAGTCCAAAAGGCATGACTTTGTAACAATATAACCCGCGGTCGGTGATGAAGCTAGTGTGGTCCTGATCGGGAGCGTGCATGGGGATCTGGTTATATCCGGAGTATGCATCCATAAAAGATAGGAGTTCGTGCCCAGCTGTGCTGTCCACGAGTTGGTCAATTCGGGGAAGTGGGAAGCAGTCTTTCGGGCAAGCGTCATTCAGATTGGAGAAGTCAATACATGTTCGCCACTTTCCATTGGCCTTTTTTACTAGCACTGGGTTAGCGATCCATTCTGGGTAGATGGCTTCCCGTATGAAGTCATTAGCAAGTAGATTTTTTACTTCCTCATCAAGGGCTGCTGATCGCTCTGCCCCCATGCTCCTCTTTTTCTGCTTTACTGGTACCTTGGTGGGATCGATGTTCAACATGTGGCATGCTACGTCTGGGGAGATTCCTGTCATATCGGCATGGGTCCACGCAAATACATCTAAGTTGTGGCGGAGAAAGTCAATGAGTCGATCCTTCAATTCCGTTTTCAGCTGAGATCCGATTTTTAATAGTCTACTTGAATCATGCTTATCTACCGATACGAATTCCATAGCCTCTGCAGGCTCGGCGGTAGCCTCCTCCTCTTTATCCCTGGGGTCTAGTTCATTGAAGGGATCGCTTGTGTATCGAAGAGGAGGGGCTTTCTTTAGTTGCTATGCCTCCAAGCTTTTCATGCAGAGAGTAGTCTCTGCATCTTTTCCTTTATTCTTTCTGCGGTTATTGCGAAGTTCAGTTACGTAGCAGTCTCGGGCAGCACCTTGATCTCCTTCTACTTCTCCTACTCCGTTGTCTGTTGGAAATTTCATTTTCAGGCACCAGGGGGCTAATACAATCTGAAAGTCAGACAAGGCTGGTCTTCCCAAGAAAGCGTTGTAAGCCGAGTGGTTTTCTATTAGTACGAACGTTTGTTTTCGCACAACGGAGCGGGGATGACTTCCTATTTCGACGAAGAGGTCAAGTTGCCCGAGGGGCATTTTTGCATCTCCAGTGAAACCGTGCAGTGGTTTGTCACAGGGGGATACATCCTTCATTGATAACTTCATTTTGTCGAAAGCATGTCTGAATAGGATATTTACGGAGCTTCCTGTGTCTATTAGAATCCGAAAAACTTTAGCTGGACCGAACCAGGCAGAGATGACCATAGGATCCATATGTGGGTACTGTCTTCCTTCCAAATCACGCCTACTGAATATGATGTCGTCGTTTTCTTTTCGTTTCGGGTGGCGTTCCTCCGTAATGGAGTTAACATATCCTTCGGCATTTCTAAGCGACTTGCCGTACCTTTCCATCTCTGCCCAACTTCTGTCGGCAATGTGTGGTCCTCCTGAGATGGTAAGGACTACTATCTTCTCTTGACTAGAGCCACTGGTGTTGTGATTGTTGCGACTCCCTCCGCCTACTTCTGGGAGGGGTTGCTTTGAGTTCTCATTGGCAGGAGTTGGAGTCCTGTTCTGACTTTTCACATAACGTTCCAGTCTTCTTCTTCTAATGTGTTCTTCGATCAAGTCCCGAAGATGGTGGCATTCATTGGTGTCATGTCCGTGGGATTCGTGGAAGCGACAGAACTTTCCGGACTTGAGTGCGTTATCTGATTCTTTCTTGTGCGGGGGGCGCTTGTATCCGAGTTCGCCCTGAGTGGCTAGGTAGATGTTTTCGATTGTTTCATTCAAAGGAGTGTAGGAGTCAAATCTTGGCCCTGGTCGATATTGGCGCTTCTCACCCTTTCTGCCCCCAGCATTGTCTCTAGATTCATTTCTTCGAGCGTCCTTAGCTGCAGTGGGAACCTTGTCCTGAATTATCTTGCCTTGTTGCCCTGGCTGCCTCTCCGTAGCAGCGTCTTCAAGTCTCATATACTTTCCAGCTTCATGGAAGAAATCAGGCAAGGTAACTGGTTTTTCCTTAGTTAATCTTCTGGCAAACTTGGTGTCTGGATGCACACCACTACAGAGGGCCATTAGAGTGAGTTTTTCATCGGCATCTTGAACTGCTGCCGCTGCGGCGTTGAACCGTGTTAGATATTGTTGTAGCGTCTCTCCGGTTTTCTGTTTGACATTGGATAGAGAATAAGCATCCCTGGGTTGTTCCACATGGATGCGGAACTGGCTAATAAACCTTTCTTTTAACATCTCCCATGAGTTGATGGATCCTTGGGGTAGATGGCAGAACCAGGAGGTAGCTAGATCTGATAGGAATAGCGGAAAGCATTTACATAATACTCCTTCTGTTGCTCCACTCATGAGCATATGCTGGGTGTATCTCTGCAGGTGTACGATGGGGTCGGAAGTTCCTTTGTAAGGTTCCATGGTTGGCATTTTCCATTCCCGGGGAGTGATGGCAGTTTCGATATTTCGGGTAAAGGGACTGGTGACCCTAGCGCCTATTCCCCGGTCCCTTTGCTCCCGTTGGACACATTCTCTGAATAATCGTGCCATCCGCTCGTCAGAACTTGGAGCGGACAAAAATGAGCTCGGTTCTTCCCTGCGGGATCTATCTCGCCCAGATGACCTGTAGGGATGGTACAGTCTATCACCTCTAGCATTATCCAGTGGTTGTCTTTGGCTGCTTGGATGCGCGCTAGGACCAGCTACAGTTGCCCCCTGCCTTGATCTTCCCCTGTGGGGTTCTGTTTCGAGCACATCCATGGGGTCAACTTCGGGCTGGGTTCTAGCTCGGCTCCGTTCAGCGGGGTTTCTATGATTAGGTGGCATGACTGGCTCAGCTACATCCGACCCTCGCCTGGTGCCTCCCCCGCTAGGTTCGGTTCCAAGGGCTTCCTCGAGTCGGAATTCGGGCTGAGTCCGGGCGCGGCCCCTATCATCGTTTTTCCTGTTGATAGCTTGTTCGAAGAGTGAAGACCTTTGTTGCCTCCGGGATCCTCCGGATTGGGATTCACCCCATGATTCAGTGTTGCGGTTGGACTCTTCAGCGTCCCTTAAGCGTGTCATGAGTTGGTCCACCAAAGTTTCTTGTTGGGATGTGAAGCGGTTAGTTACTTCAGCCACAACCCTGTCCAGATCTGCCCTAGTGATTGGTTGTTCCGTTGCGGGACCAGTTGGATTTTCCTGATTTTCATCTGGTACTGCTGTTGAAGTGGGCTGATCTGTGATTGCTGGATCTGGAAGGCTGCTAGTTGCGATGTTCTTTCCTTTGTTAACATCCCTTCTCTGTTTGGAAGGCATGATTTCTAAGCAACGAGTGATGTCGTTAGGAAAAAGGTTGAGTGGGAGAAGATGAAGTTTGAGTTCAGCTCTCAATGAAAGCACCAAAAATGTTTGCACAAAAAATGGACAAACACCTCCAAGTCGTATTATTTAGTTGATTATATGTAATTTTCAATGATTTTAGATGAGTATGTAAATATGAGAAAAGTAGGGGCTGAAATGTAAAAGACACACAGATTTATAGTGGTTCGGCCAGAATGTGCCTACGTCCACTTTATATGTTATTATCTTCTTTCTTTCAGGTTACAAGTACAATGCGTTGTATACAAGTGTATGAAAGTAGTTTGAAAGTTCCTTCCTTGCTTGAGCTCTCAAACTTATCTGCCATTGTTGTACCCCTGCCCCTCTATTTATAGAGTGAGGTTGGGGGTAGGGGTCTTGGATGTATATAGCTGCTGGTGGGCCCGGGCTGGAGCAATTTGGCCTGGCACTTCTGGTTCGGCGAGGCTTCATTCGGCCGTGCTTGGAGATTGGTTTGGTCATGGTGGTTCGGTTGTAAAGGTGGTTCGGTTGTGGCTTGGACCGGTGGCGATTGGTCCGGCATCATCTGGTTCGGCAGTGTATTGGAGAGGCTGGTTCGGCATCATCTGGTTCGGTGTTGTGTGCTTGGACCGGTGGTATAAAGGATGCCGAATGTGGTGGGGGCCGAACGAAGTGGAGGCCGAATGTGTCAAGGCCGAATGGGAAGGTGATTGGTCGTGCTGAATGAAGTGGAGATTGTGAACCCGAGCGAAACTGTGGCTTCTTGGTCTTGAGATCTTCTGGGTGAAAATTCGCCCAACAACTGGTTAGTTTCATACCTAAAAAATCCTATCCGAACCTCAATCGGGTCGTGGAAGTTTTTTACCCTTCGTTTTTTCGTCGCGTGGATTTTTTCTGTAAAACGGGATCGCCGTGGCTGGTCTATAATTTACCATCGCTGGAGAGTGGTGCACCATGGTACTGCAATGTTTCAAATACATGCACTCATTTCTAAAGGTCGTACGGCACTGTTTCGTCATTTTGGACGGATGTTGCACCTTGAACCGTAGATGTTGCACCCTGTGGATATCGATTCTTCGGAGGGCCATAACTCTTGGCTCGTTTAGAGTTACGGGAACCATAACCAGTCAAAACGAAGGTATCTGTGAGTTCTACAGCTATAAAAGCTTTTAGCCTTCACTGGTTAGTTTCATACCCAAAAAATCCTATCCGAACCTCAATCGGGTCATGGGATTCTTGTACCCTTCGTTTTTCGTCACGTGGATTTTTTCTGCAAAACGGGATCCCCGTGGCTGGTCTATGATTTACCATCGCTGGAGAGTGGTGCACCATGGTACTGCAATGTTTCAAATCCACGCACTCATTTCTAAAGGTCGTACGGCACTGTTTCGTCATTTTGGACGGATGTTGCACCTTGCACCGTAGATGTTGCACACTGTGGATATCGATTCTTCGGAGGGCCATAACTCTTGGCTCGTTTAGAGTTACGGGAGCCATAACCAGTCAAAACGAAGGTATCTGTGAGTTCTACAGCTATGACCGCTTTCAGCCGTCACTGGTTAGTTTCATACCCAAAAAATCCTATCCGAACCTCAATCGGGTCATGGGATTCTTGTACCCTTCGTTTTTCGTCACGTGGATTTTTTCTGTAAAACGGGATCCCCGTGGATGGTCGATGATTTACCATCGCTGGAGAATCGTGCACCATGGTACTGCAATGTTTCAAATCCATTCACTCATTTCTAAAGGTCGTACGGCACTGTTTCGTCATTTTGGACGGATGTTGCACCTTGCACCGTATATGTTGCACCCTATGGATATCGATTCTTCGGAGGGCCATAACTCTTGGCTCGTTTAGAGTTACGGGAGCCATAACCAGTAAAAACGAATGTATCTGTGAGTTCTACAGCTCTGACTGCTTTTAGCCGTCACTGGTTAGTTTCATACCCAAAAATCCTATCCGAACCTCAATCGGGTAATGGAAGTTTTTTACCCTTCGTTTTTTCGTCACGTGGATTTTTTCTGTAAAACGGGATCCCCGTGGATGGTCTATGATTTACCATCGCTGGAGAGTGGTGCACCATGGTACTGCAATGTTTCAAATCCATGCACTCATTTCTAAAGTTCGTAAGGCACTGTTTCGTCATTTTGGACGGATGTTGCACCTTGCACCGTAGATGTTGCACCCTGTGGATATCGATTCTTCGGAGGGCCATAACTCTTGGCTCGTTTAGAGTTACGGGAGCCATAACCAGTCAAAACGAAGGTATCTGTGAGTTCTACAGCTATGACAGCTTTCAGCCGTCACTGGTTAGTTTCATACCCAAAAAATCTTATCCGAACCTCAATCGGGTCAAGGAAGTATTTCACCCTTCGTTTTTTCGTCACGTGGATTTTTTCTGTAAAACGGGATCCCCGTGGCTGGTCTATGATTTACCATCGCAGGAAAGTGGTGCACCATGGTACTGCAATGTTTCAAATCCATGGACTCATTTTTAAAGGTCGTACGGCACTGTTTCGTCATTTTGGACGGATGTTGCACCTTGCACCGTAGATGTTGCACCCTGTGGATATCGATTCTTCGGAGGGCCATAACTCTTGGCTCGTTTAGAGTTACGGGTGCCATAACCAGTCAAATGAAGGTATCTGTGAGTTCTACAGCTATGACAGCATTCAGTCGTCACTGGTTAGTTTCATACCCAAAAAATCCTATCCGAACCTCAATCGGGTCATGGGATTCTTGTACCCTTCGTTTTTCGTCACGTGGATTTTTTCTGTAAACAGGATCCCCGTGGCTGGTCTATGATTTACCATCGCTGGAGAGTGGTGTACCATGGTACTGCAATGTTTCAAATCCATGCACTCATTTCTAAAGGTCATACGGCACTGTTTCGTCATTTTGGACGGATGTTGCACCTTGCACCGTAGATGTTGCACCCTGTGGATATCGATTCTTCGGAGGGCCATAACTCTTGGCTCGTTTAGAGTTACGGGAGCCATAACTAGTCAAAACGAAGGTATCTGTGAGTTCTACAGCTATGACGGCTTTCAATCGTCACTGGTTAGTTTCATACCCAAAAAATCCTATCCGAACCTCAATCGGGTCATGGGATTCTTGTACCCTTCGTTTTTGGTCACGTGGATTTTTTCTGTAAAACGGGATCCCCGTGGCTGGTCTATGATTTACCATCGCTGGAGAGTGGTGCACCATGGTACTGCAACGTTTCAAATCCATGCACTCATTTCTAAAGGTCGTACGGCACTGTTTCGTAATTTTGGACGGATGTTGCACCTTGCACCGTAGATGTTGCACCCTGTGGATATCGATTCTTCGGAGGGCCATAACTCTTGGCTCATTTAGAGTTACGAGAGCCATAACCAGTCAAAACGAAGGTATCTGTGAGTTCTACGGCTAAGACAGCTTTTAGCCTTCACTGGTTAGTTTCAAATCCTATCCAAACCTCAATCGGGTCATGGGATTCTTGTACCCTTCGTTTTTCATCACGTGGATTTTTTCTGTAAAACGGGATCCCCGTGGCTGGTCTATGATTTACCATCACTGGAGAGTGGTGCACCATGGTACTGCAATGTTTCAAATCCATGCACTCATTTCTAAAGGTCGTACGGCACTGTTTCGTCATTTTGGACGAATGTTGCACCTGGCACCGTAGATGTTGCACACTGTGAATATCGATTCTTCGGAGGGCCATAACTCTTGGCTCGTTTAGAGTTACGAGAGCCATAACCAGTCAAAACGAAGGTATCTGTGAGTTCTACAGCTATGAAAGCTTTCAGCCGTCACTGGTTAGTTTCATACCCCAAAAAACCTATCCGAACCTCAATCGCGTAATGGGATTCTTGTACCCTTCGCTTTTTCGTCACGTGGATTTTTTCTGCAAAACGGGATCCCCGTGGCTGGTCTATGATTTACCATCGCTGGAGAGTGGTGCACCATGGTACTGCAATGTTTCAAATCCATGCACTCATTTCTAAAGGTCGTACGGCACTGTTTCGTCATTTTGGACGGATGTTGCACCCTGTGGATATCGATTCTTCGGAGGGCCATAACTCTTGGCTCGTTTAGAGTTACGGGTGCCATAACCAGTCAAAACGAAGGTATCTGTGAGTTCTACAGCTATGACAGCTTTCAGCCGTCACTGGTTAGTTTCATACCCAAAAAATCCTATCCGAACCTCAATCGGGTCAAGGAAGTTTTTTACCCTTCGTTTTTTCGTCACGTGGATTTTTTCTTTAAAACGGGATCCCCGTGGCTGGTCTATGATTTACCATCGCTGCAGAGTGGTGCACCATGGTACTGCAATGTTTCAAATACATGCACTCATTTCTAAAGGTCGTACGGCACTGTTTCGTCATTTTGGACGGATGTTGCACCTTGCACGTAGATGTTGCACCCTCTGGATATCGATTCTTCGGAGGGCCATAACTCTTGGCTCGTTTAGAGTTACGGGAGCCATAACCAGTCAAAACGTAGGTATCTGTGAGTTCTACAGCTATAACAGCTTTTAGCCTTCACTGGTTAGTTTCATACCCAAAAAATCATATCCGAACCTCAATCGGGTCATGGGATTCTTGTACCCATCGTTTTTCGTCACGTGAATTTTTTCTGTAAAACGGGATCCCCGCGGCTGGTCTATGATTTAGCATCGCTGGAGAGTGGTGCACCATGGTACTACAATGTTTCAAATCCATGCACTCATTTCTAAAGGTCGTACGGCACTGTTTCGTCATTTTGGACGGATGTTGCACCTTGCACCGTAGATGTTGCACACTGTGGATATCGATTCTTCGGAGGGCCATAACTCTTGGCTCGTTTAGAGTTACGGGAGCCATAACCAGTCAAAAAGAAGGTATCTGTGAGTTCTACAGCTATGACAGCTTTCAGCAGTCACTGGTTAGTTTCATACCCAAAAAATCCTATCCGAACCTCAATCGGGTCATGGGATTGTTGTACCCTTCGTTTTTCGTCACGTGGATTTTTTCTGTAAAACGGGATCCCTGTGGCTGGTCTATGATTTACCATCGCTGGAGAGTGGTGCACCATGGTACTGCAATGTTTCAATTCCATGCACTCATTTCTAAAGGTCGTACGACACTGTTTCGTCATTTTGGACGGATGTTGCACCTTGCACCGTAGATGTTGCACACTTTGGATATCGATTCTTCGGAGGGCCATAACTCTTGGCTCGTTTAGAGTTACGGGAGCCATAACTAGTCAAAACGAAGGTGTCTGTGAGTTCTACAGCTATGGCTGCTTTCAGCCGTCACTGGTTAGTTTCATACCCAAAAAATCCTATCCGAACCTCAATCGGGTCATGGGATTCTTGTACCCTTCGTTTTTCGTCACGTGGATTTTTTCTGTAAAACGGGATCCCCGTGGCTAGTCTATGATTTACCATTGCTGTAGAGTGGTGCACCATGGTACTGCAATGTTTCAAATCCATTAACTCATTTCTAAAGGTTGTACGGCACTGTTTCGTCATTTTGGACGGATGTTGCACCTTGCACCGTAGATGTTGCACCCTGTGGATATCGATTCTTCGGAGGGCCATAACTCTTGGCTCGTTTAGAGTTACGGGTACCATAACCAGTCAAAACGAAGGTATCTGTGAGTTCTACACCTATGACAGCTTTCAGCCGTCGCTGGTTAGTTTCATACCCAAAAAATCCTATCCGAACCTCAATCGGCTCAAGGAAGTTTTTTACCCTTCGTTTTTTCGTCACGTGGATTTTTTCTTTAAAACGGGATCCCCGTGGCTTGTCTATGATTTACCATCGCTGCAGAGAGGTGCACCATGTTACTGCAATGTTTCAAATACATGCACTCATTTCTAAAGGTCGTACGGCACTGTTTCGTCATTTTGGACGGATGTTGCACCTTGCACCGTAGATGTTGCACCCTATGGATATCGATTCTTCGGAGGGCCATAACTCTTGGCTCGTTTAGAGTTACGGGAGCCATAACCAGTCAAACCGAAGGTATCTGTGAGTTCTACAGCTATGACAGCTTTCAGCCGTCACTGGTTAGTTTCATACCCCAAAAAACCTATCCGAACCTCAAACGCGTAATGGGATTCTTGTACCCTTCGCTTTTTCGTCACGTGGATTTTTTCTGTAAAACGGGATCCCCGTGGCTGGTCTATGATTTACCATCGCTGGAGAGTGGTGCACCATGGTACTGCAATGTTTCAAATCCATGCACTCATTTCTAAAGGTCGTACGGCACTGTTTCGTCATTTTGGACGGATGTTGCACCCTGTGGATATCGATTCTTCGGAGGGCCATAACTCTTGGCTCGTTTAGAGTTACGGGTGCCATAACCAGTCAAAACGAAGGTATCTGTGAGTTCTACAGCTATGACAGCTTTCAGCCGTCACTGGTTAGTTTCATACCCAAAAAATCCTATCCGAACCTCAATCGGGTCAAGGAAGTTTTTTACCCTTCGTTTTTTCGTCACGTGGATTTTTTCTTTAAAACGGGATCCCCGTGGCTGGTCTATGATTTACCATCGCTGCAAAGTGGTGCACCATGGTACTGCAATGTTTCAAATACATGCACTCATTTCTAAAGGTCGTACGGCACTGTTTCGTCATTTTGGACGGATGTTGCACCTTGCACCGTAGATGTTGCACCCTGTGGATATCGATTCTTCGGAGGGCCACAACTCTTGGCTCGTTTAGAGTTACGGGAGCCATAACCAGTCAAAACGTAGGTATCTGTGAGTTCTACAGCTATAACAGCTTTTAGCCTTCACTGGTTAGTTTCATACCAAAAAAATCCTATCCGAACCTCAATCGGGTCATGGGATTCTTGTACCCATCGTTTTTCGTCACGTCGATTTTTTCTTTAAAACGGGATCCCCGCGGCTGGTCTATGATTTAGCATCGCTGGAGAGTGGTGCACCATGGTACTGCAATGTTTCAAATCCATGCACTCATTTCTAAAGGTCGTACGGCACTGTTTCGTCATTTTGGACGGATGTTGCACCTTGCACCGTAGATGTTGCACACTGTGGATATCGATTCTTCGGAGGGCCATAACTCTTGGCTCGTTTAGAGTTACGGGAGCCATAACCAGTCAAAACGAAGGTATCTGTGAGTTCTACAGCTATGACAGCTTTCAGCCGTCACTGGTTAGTTTCATACCCAAAAAATCCTATCCGAACCTCAATCGGGTCATGGGATTCTTGTACCCTTCGTTTTTCGTCACGTGGATGTTTTCTGTAAAACGGGATCCCCGTGGCTGGTCTATGATTTACCATCGCTGGAGAGTGGTGCACCATGGTACTGCAATGTTTCAATTCCATGCACTCATTTCTAAAGGTCGTACGGCACTGTTTCGTCATTTTGGACGGATGTTGCACCTTGCACCGTAGATGTTGCACACTTTGGATATCGATTCTTCGGAGGGCCATAACTCTTGGCTCGTTTAGAGTTACGGGAGCCATAACCAGTCAAAACGAAGGTATCTGTGAGTTCTACAGCTATGGCTGCTTTCAGCCGTCACTGGTTAGTTTCATACCCAAAAAATCCTATCCGAACCTCAATCGGGTCATGGGATTCTTGTACCCTTCGTTTTTCGTCACGTGGATTTTTTCTGTAAAACGGGATCCCCGTGGCTAGTCTATGATTTACCATTGCTGTAGAGTGGTGCACCATGGTACCGCAATGTTTCAAATCCATGCACTCATTTCTAAAGGTCGTACGGCACTGTTTCGTCATTTTGGACGGATGTTGCACCTTGCACCGTAGATGTTGCACCCTGTGGATATCGATTCTTCGGAGGGCCATAACTCTTGGCTCGTTTAGAGTTACGGGTACCATAACCAGTCAAAACGAAGGTATCTGTGAGTTCTACACCTATGACAGCTTTCAGCCGTCGCTGGTTAGTATCATACCCAAAAAATCCTATCCGAACCTCAATCGGCTCAAGGAAGTTTTTTACCCTTCGTTTTTTCGTCACGTGGATTTTTTCTTTAAAATGGGATCCCCGTGGCTTGTCTATGATTTACCATCGCTGCAGAGTGGTGCACCATGTTACTGCAATGTTTCAAATACATGCACTCATTTCTAAAGGTCGTACGGCACTGTTTCGTCATTTTGGACGGATGTTGCACCTTGCACCGTAGATGTTGCACCCTATGGATATCGATTCTTCGGAGGGCCATAACTCTTGGCTCGTTTAGAGTTACGGGAGCCATAACCAGTCAAACCGAAGGTATCTGTGAGTTCTACAGCTATAACAGCTTTTAGCCTTCACTGGTTAGTTTCATACCCAAAAAATCCTATCCGAACCTCAATCGGGTCATGGGATTCTTGTACCCTTCGTTTTTCGTCACGTGGATTTTTTCTGGAAAACGGGATCCCCGTGGCTGGTCTATGATTTACCATCGCTGGAGAGTGGTGCACCATGGTACTGCAATGTTTCAAATCCATCACTCATTTCTAAAGGTCGTACGGCACTGTTTCGTCATTTTGGACGGATGTTGCACCTTGCACCATAGATGTTGCATACTGTGGATATCGATTCTTCGGAGGGCCATAACTCTTGGCTCGTTTAGAGTTACGGGAGCCATAACCAGTCAAAACGAAGGTATCTGTGAGTTCTACAGCTATGATAGCTTTCAGCCATCACTGGTTAGTTTCATACCCAAAAAATCCTATCCGAACCTCAATCGGGTCTTGGGATTCTTGTATCCTTCGTTTTTCGTCACGTGGATTTTTTCTGTAAAACGGGATCCCCGTGGCTGGTCTATGATTTACCATCGCTGGAGAGTGGTGCACCATGGTACTGCAATTTTTCAAATCCATGCACTCATTTCTAAAGGTCGTACGGCACTGTTTCGTCATTTTGGACGGATGTTGCACCTTGCACCGTAGATGTTGCACCCTGTGGATATCGATTCTTCGGAGGGCCATAACTCTTGGCTCGTTTAGAGTTACGGGTGACATAACCAGTCAAAACGAAGGTATCTGTGAGTTCTACAGCTATGACAGCTTTCAGTCGTAACTGGTTAGTTTCATACCCAAAAAATCCTATCCGAACCTCAATCGGGTCAAGGAAGTTTTTTACCCTTCGTTTTTTCGTCACGTGGATTTTTTCTTTAAAACGGGATCCCCGTGGCTGGTCTGTGATTTACCATCGCTGCAGAGTGGTGCACCATGGTACTGCAATGTTTCTAATACATGCACTCATTTCTAAAGGTCGTACGACACTGTTTCGTCATTTTGGACGGATGTTGCACCTTGCACCGTAGATGTTGCACCCTGTGGATATCGATTCTTCGGAGGGCCATAACTCTTGGCTCGTTTAGAGTTACGGGAGCCATAACCAGTCAAAACGAAGGTATCTGTGAGTTCTACAGCTATAACAGCTTTTAGCCTTCACTGGTAGTTTCATACCCAAAAAATCCTATCCGAACCTCAATCGGGTCATGGGATTCTTGTATCCTTCGTTTTTCGTCACGTGGATTTTTTCTGTAAAACGGGATCCCCGTGGCTGGTCTATGATTTACCATCGCTGGAGAGTGGTGCACCATGGTACTGCAATGTTTCAAATCCATGCACTCATTTCTAAAGGTCGTACGGCACTGTTTCGTCATTTTGGACGGATGTTGCACCTTGCACCGTAGATGTTGCACACTGTGGATATCGATTCTTCGGAGGGCCATAACTCTTGGCTCGTTTAGAGTTACGGGAGCCATAACCAGTCAAAATGGAGGTATCTGTGAGTTCTACAGCTATGATAGCTTTCAGCCATCACTGGTTAGTTTCATACCAAAAAAATCCTATCCGAACCTCAATCGGGTCATGGGATTCTTGTACCCTTCGTTTTTCGTCACGTGGATTTTTTCTGTGAAACGGGATCCCCGTGGCTGGTCTATGATTTACCATCGCTGGAGAGTGGTGCACCATGGTACTGCAATGTTTCAAATCCATGCACTCATTTCTAAAGGTCGTACGACACTGTTTCGTCATTTTGGACGGATGTTGCACCTTGCACTGTAGATGTTGCACCCTGTGGATATCCATTCTTCGGAGGGCCATAACTCTTGGCTCGTTTAGAGTTACGGGAGCCATAACCAGTCAAAACAAAGGTATCTGTGAGTTCTACGGCTACGATAGCTTTCAGCCATCACTGGTTAGTTTCATACCCTTTAGCCTTCACTGGTTAGTTTCATACCCAAAAAATCCTATCCGAACCTCAATCGGGTCATGGGATTCTTGTACCCTTCGTTTTTCGTCACGTGGATTTTTTCTGTAAAACGGGATCCCCGTGGCTGGTCTATGATTTACCATCGCTGGAGAGTGGTGCACCATGGTACTGCAATGTTTCAAATCCATGCACTCATTTCTAAAGGTCGTACAGCACTGTTTCGTCATTTTGGACGGATGTTGCACCTTGCACCGTAGATGTTGCACACTGTGCATATCGATTCTTCGGAGGGACATAACTCTTGGCTCGTTTAGAGTTACGGGAGCCATAACCAGTCAAAACGAAGGTATCTGTGAGTTCTACAGCTATGACAGCTTTCAGCCGTCACTGGTTAGTTTCATACCCCAAAAATCCTATCCGAACCTCAATCGGGTCATGGGATTCTTGTACCCTTCGTTTTTTCGTCACGTGGATTTTTTCTGTAAAACGGGATCCCCGTGGCTGGTCTATGATTTACCATCGCTGGAGAGTGGTGCACCATGGTACTGCAATGTTTCAAATCCATGCACTCATTTCTAAAGGTCGTATGGCACTGTTTCGTCGTTTTGGACGGATGTTGCACCTTGCACCGCAGATCTTGCACACTGTGGATATCGATTCTTCGGAGGGCCATAACTATTGGCTCGTTTAGAGTTACGGGAGCCATAACCAGTCAAAACGAAGGTATCTGTGAGTTCTACAGCTATGACAGCTTTTAGCCGTCACTGGTTAGTTTCATACCCAAAAAATCCTATCCGAACCTCAATCGGGTCAAGGAAGTTTTTTACCCTTCGTTTTATCGTCACGTGGATTTTTTATGCAAAACGGGATCCCCGTGGCTGGTCTATGATTTACCATCGCTGCAGAGTGGTGCACCATGGTACTGCACTGTTTCAAATACATGCACTCATTTCTAAAGGTCGTACGGCACTGTTTCGTCATTTTGGACGGATGTTGCACCTTGCACCGTAAATGTTGCACCCTGTGGGTATCGATTCTTCGGAGGGCCATAACTCTTGGCTCGTTTAGAGTTACGGGAGCCATAACCAGTCAAAACGAAGTTATCTGTGAGTTCTACAGCTATGGCAGCTTTCAGCCGTCACTGGTTAGTTTCATACCCAAAAAATCCTATCCGAACCTCAATTGGGTCATGGGATTCTTGTACCCTTCGTTTTTCGTCACGTGGATTTTTTCTGTAAAACGGGATCCCCGTGGCTGGTCTATGATCTACCATCGCTGGAGAGTGGTGCACCATGGTACTGCAATGTTTCAAATCCATGCACTCATTTCTAAAGGTCGTACGGCACTGTTTCGTCATTTTGGACGGATGTTGCACCTTGCACCGTAGATGTTGCACACTGTAGATATCGATTCTTCGGAGGGCCATAACTCTTGGCTCGTTTAGAGTTACGGGAGCCATAACCAGTCAAAACGAAGGTATCTGTGAGTTCTACAGCTATGACAGCTTCAGCCGTCACTGGTTAGTTTCATACCCAAAAAATCCTATCCGAACCTCAATCGGGTCAAGGAAGTTTTTTACCCTTCGTCTTATCGTCACGTGGATTTTTTCTGTAAAACGGGATCCCCGTGGCTGGTCTATGAGTTACCATCGCTACAGAGTGGTGCACCATGGTACTGCAATGTTTCAAATACATGCACTCATTTGTAAAGGTCGTACGGCACTGTTTCGTCATTTTGGACGGATGTTGCACCTTGCACCGTAGATGTTGCACCCTGTGGATATCGATTCTTCGGAGGGCCATAACTCTTGGCTCGTTTAGAGTTACGGGAGCCATAACCCGTCAAAACGAAGGTATCTATGAGTTCTACAGCTATAACAGCTTTTAGCCTTCACTGGTTAGTTTCATACCCAAAAAATCCTATCCGAACCTCAATCGGGTCATGGGATTCTTGTACCCTTCGTTTTTCGTCACGTGGATTTTTTCTGTAAAACGGGATCCCCGTGGCTGGTCTATAATTTACCATCGCTGGAGAGTGGTGCACCATGGTACTGCAATATTTCAAATCCATGCACTCATTTCTAAAGGTCGTACGGCACTGTTTCGTCATTTTGGACGGATGTTGCACCTTGCACCGTAGATGTTGCACACTGTGGATATCGATTCTTCGGAGGGCCATAACTCTTGGCTCGTTTAGAGTTACGGGAGACATAACTAGTCAAAACGAAGGTATCTGTGAGTTCTACAACTATGACAGCTTTCAGTCGTCACTGGTTAGTTTCATACCCAAAAAATCCTATCCGAACCTCAATCGGGTCATGGGATTCTTGTACCCTTCGTTTTTCGTCATGTGGATTTTTTCTGTAAAACGGAATCCCCGTGGCTGGTCTATGATTTACCATCGCTGGAGAGTGGTGCACCATGGTACTGCAATGTTTCAAATCCATGCACTCATTTCTAAAGGTCGTATGACACTGTTTCGTCATTTTGGACGGATGTTGCACCTTGCACCGTAAATGTTGCACCCTGTGGATATCGATTCTTCGGAGGGCCATAACTCTTGGCTCGTTTAGAGTTACGGGAGCCATAACCAGTCAAAATGAAGGTATCTTTGAGTTCTACAGCTACGACAGCTTTCAGCCGTCACTGGTTAGTTTCATACCCTTTAGCCTTCACTGGTTAGTTTCATACCCAAAAAATCCTATCCGAACCTCAATCGGGTCACGGGATTCTTGTACCCTTCGTTTTTCGTCACGTGGATTTTTTCTATAAAACGGGATCCCCGTGGCTGGACTATGATTTACAATCGCTGGAGAGTGGTGCACCATGGTACTGCAATGTTTCAAATCCATGCACTCATTTCTAAAGGTCGTACGGCACTGTTTCGTCATTTTGGACGGATGTTGCACCTTGCACCGTAGATGTTGCGCACTGTGGATATCGATTCTTCGGAGGGCCATAACTCTTGGCTCGTTTAGAGTTACGGGAGCCATAACCAGTCAAAACGAAGGTATCTGTGAGTTCTACAGCTATGACAGCTTTCAGCCGTCACTGGTTAGTTTCATACCCCAAAAATACTATCCGAACCTCAATCGGGTCATGGGATTCTTGTACCCTTCGTTTTTTCGTCACGTGGATTTTTTCTGTAAAACGGGATCCCCGTGGCTGGTCTATGATTTACCATCGCTGGAGAGTGGTGCACCATGGTACTGCAATGTTTCAAATCCATGCACTCATTTCTAAAGGTCGTACGGCACTGTTTCGTCATTTTGGACGGATGTTGCACCTCGCACCGTAGATGTTGCACCCTGTGGATATCGATTCTTCGGAGGGCCATAACTCTTGGCTCGTTTAGAGTTACGGGTGCCATAACCAGTCAAAACGAAGGTATCTGTGAGTTCTACAGCTATGACAGCTTTCAGCCGTCACTGGTTAGTTTCATACCCAAAAAATCCTATCCGAACCTCAATTGGGTCAAGGAAGTTTTTTACCCTTCGTTTTTTCGTCACGTGGATTTTTTCTTTAAAACGGGATCCCCATGGCTGGTCTATGATTTACCATCGCTGCAGAGTGGTGCACCATGGTACTGCAATGTTTCAAATACATGCACTCATTTCTAAAGGTCGTACGACACTGTTTCGTCATTTTGGACGGATGTTGCACCTTGCACCGTAGATGTTGCGCCCTGTGGATATCGATTCTTCGGAGGGCCATAACTCTTGGCTCGTTTAGAGTTACGGGAGCCATAACCAGTCAACACGAAGGTATCTGTGAGTTCTACAGCTATAACAGCTTTTAGCCTTCACTGGTTAGTTTCATACCCAAAAAATGCTATCCGAACCTCAATCGGGTCATGGGATTCTTGTACCCTTCGTTTTTTGTCACGTGGATTTTTCTGTAAAACGGGATCCCCGTGGCTGGTCTATGATTTACCATCGCTGGAGAGTGGTGCACCATGGTACTATAATGTTTCAAATCCATGCACTCATTTCTAAAGGTCGTACGTCACTGTTTCGTCATTTTGGACGGATGTTGCACCTTGCACCGTAGATGTTGCACACTGTGGATATCGATTCTTCGGAGGGCCATAACTCTTGGCTCGTTTAGAGTTACGGAAGCCATAACCAGTCGAAATGAAGGTATCTGTGAGTTCTACAGCTATGACAGCTTTCAGCCATCACTGGTTAGTTTCATACCCAAAAAATCCTCTCCGAACCTCAATCGGGTCATGGGATTCTTGTACCCTTCGTTTTTCGTCACGTGGATTTTTTCTGTAAAACGGGATCCCCGTGGCTGGTCTATGATTTACCATCGCTGGAGAGTGGTGCACCATGGTACTGCAATGTTTCAAATCCATGCACTCATTTCTAAAGGTCGTACGGCACTGTTTCGTCATTTTGGGCGGATGTTGCACCTTGCACCGTAGATGTTGCACCCTATGGATATCGATTCTTCGGAGGGCCATAACTCTTGGCTCGTTTAGAGTTACGGGAGCCATAACTAGTCAAAACGAAGGTATCTGTGAGTTCTACAGCTATGACGGCTTTCAGCCGTCACTGGTTAGTTTCATACCCAAAAAATCCTATCCGAACCTCAATCGGGCCATGGGATTCTTGTACCCTTCGTTTTTCGTCACGTGGATTTTTTCTGTAAAACGGGATCCCCGTGGCTGGTCTATGATTTACCATCGCTGGAGAGTGGTGCACCATGGTACTGCAATGTTTCAAATCCATGCACTCATTTCTAAAGGTCGTATGACACTGTTTCGTCATTTTGGATGGATGTTGCACCTTGCACCGTAGATGTTGCACCCTGTGGATATCGATTCTTCGGAGGGCCATAACTCTTGGCTCGTTTAGAGTTACGGGAGCCATAACCAGTCAAAACGATGGTATCTGTGAGTTCTACAGCTACGACAGCTTTCAGCCGTCACTGGTTAGTTTCATACCCTTTAGCCTTCACTGGTTAGTTTCATACCCAAAAAATCCTATCCGAACCTCAATCGGGTCATGGGATTCTTGTACCCTTCGTTTTTCGTCACGTGGATTTTTTCTGTAAAACGGGGTCCCCGTGGCTGGTCTATGATTTACCATCGCTGGAGAGTGGTGCACCAGGGTACTGCAATGTTTCAAATCCATGCACTCATTTCTAAAGGTCGTACGGCACTGTTTCGTCATTTTGGACGGATGTTGCACCTTGCACCGTAGATGTTGCACACTTTGGATATCGATTCTTCGGAGGGCCATAACCCTTGGCTCGTTTAGAGTTACGGGAGCCATAACCAGTCAAAACGAAGGTATCTGTGAGTTCTACAGCTATGACAGCTTTCAGCCATCACTGGTTAGTTTCATACCCAAAAAATCCTATCCGAACCTCAATCGGGTCATGGGATTCTTGTACCCTTCGTTTTTCGTCACGTGGATTTTTTCTGTAAAACAGGATCCCCGTGGCTGGTCTATGATTTACCATCGCTGGATTGTGGTGCACCATGGTACTGCAATGTTTCAAATCCGTGCACTCATTTCTAAAGGTCGTATGGCACTGTTTCGTCATTTTGGACGGATGTTGCACCTTGCACCGTAGATGTTGCACACTGTGGATATAGATTCTTCGGAGGGCCATAACTCTTGGCTCGTTTAGAGTTACGGGAGCCATAACCAGTCAAAACGAAGGTATCTGTGAGTTCTACAGCTATGATCGCTTTCAGCCATCACAGGTTAGTTTCATACCCAAAAAATCCTATCCGAACCTCAATCGGGTCATGGGATTCTTGTACCCTTCGTTTTTCGTCACGTGGATTTTTTCTGTAAAACGGGATCCCCGTGGCTGATCTATGATTTACCATCGCTGGAGAGTGGTGCACCATGGTAAATCCATGCACTCATTTCTAAAGGTCGTACGACATTGTTTCGTCATTTTGGACGGATGTTGCACCTTGCACCGTAGATGTTGCACCCTGTGGATATCGATTCTTCGGAGGGCCATAACTCTTGGCTCGTTTAGAGTTACGGGAGCCATAACCAGTCAAAACGAAGGTATCTGTGAGTTCTACAGCTACGACAGCTTTCAGCCGTCACTGGTTAGTTTCATACCCTTTAGCCTTCACTGGTTAGTTTCATACCCAAAAAATCCTATCCGAACCTCAATCGGGTCATGGGATTCTTGTACCCTTCGTTTTTCGTCACGTGGATTTTTTCTGTAAAACGGGATCCCCGTGGCTGGTCTATGATTTACCATCGCTGGAGAGCGGTGCACCATGGTACTGCAATGTTTCTAATCCATGCACTCATTTCTAAAGGTCGTACGGCACTGTTTCGTCATTTTGGACGGATGTTGCACCTTGCACCGTAGATGTTGCACCCTGTGGATATCGATTCTTCGGAGGGCCATAACTCTTGGCTCGTTTAGAGTTACGGGAGCCATAACTAGTCAAAACGAAGGTATCTGTGAGTTCTACAGCTATGACAGCTTTCAGCCGTCACTGGTTAGTTTCATACCCAAAAAATCCTATCCGAACCTCAATCGGGCCATGGGATTCTTGTACCCTTCGTTTTTCGTCACGTGGATTTTTTCTGTAAAACGGGATCCCCGTGGCTGGTCTATGATTTACCATCGCTGGAGAGTGGTGCACCATGGTACTGCAATGTTTCAAATCCATGCACTCATTTCTAAAGGTCGTATGACACTGTTTCGTCATTTTGGACGGATGTTGCACCTTGCACCATAGATGTTGCACCCTGTGGATATCGATTCTTCGGAGGGCCATAACTCTTGGCTCGTTTAGAGTTACGGGAGCCATAACCAGTCAAAACGAAGGTATCTGTGAGTTCTACAGCTACGACAGCTTTCAGCCGTCACTGGTTAGTTTCATACCCTTTAGCCTTCACTGGTTAGTTTCATACCCAAAAAATCCTATCCGAACCTCAATCGGGTCATGGGATTCTTGTACCCTTCGTTTTTCGTCACGTGGATTTTTTCTGTAAAACGGGGTCCCCGTGGCTGGTCTATGATTTACCATCGCTGGAGAGTGGTGCACCAGGGTACTGCAATGTTTCAAATCCATGCACTCATTTCTAAAGGTCGTACGGCACTGTTTCGTCATTTTGGACGGATGTTGCACCTTGCACCGTAGATGTTGCACACTTTGGATATCGATTCTTCGGAGGGCCATAACACTTGGCTCGTTTAGAGTTACGGGAGCCATAACCAGTCAAAACGAAGGTATCTGTGAGTTCTACAGCTATGACAGCTTTCAGCCGTCACTGGTTAGTTTCATACCCAAAAAATCCTATCCGAACCTCAATCGGGTCATGGGATTCTTGTACCCTTCGTTTTTCGTCACGTGGATTTTTTCTGTAAAACGGGATCCCCGTGGCTGGTCTATGATTTACCATCGCTGGAGTGTGGTGCACCATGGTACTGCAATGTTTCAAATCCATGCACTCATTTCTAAAGGTCGTATGGCACTGTTTCATCATTTTGGACGGATGTTGCACCTTGCACCGTAGATGTTGCACACTGTGGATATAGATTCTTCGGAGGGCCATAACTCTTGGCTCGTTTAGAGTTACGGGAGCCATAACAAGTCAAAACGAAGGTATCTGTGAGTTCTACAGCTACGATAGCTTTCAGCCGTCACTGGTTAGTTTCATACCCAAAAAATCCTATCCGAACCTCAATCGGGTCATGGGATTCTTGTACCCTTCGTTTTTCGTCACGTGGATTTTTTCTGTAAAACGGGATCCCCGTGGCTGGTCTATGATTTACCATCGCTGGAGAGTGGTGCACCATGGTAAATCCATGCACTCATTTCTAAAGGTCGTACGACACTGTTTCGTCATTTTGGACGGATGTTGCACCTTGCACCGTAGATGTTGCACCCTGTGGATATCGATTCTTCGGAGGGCCATAACTCTTTGCTCGTTTAGAGTTACGGGAGCCATAACCAGTCAAAACGAAGGTATCTGTGAGTTCTACAGCTACGACAGCTTTCAGCCGTCACTGGTTAGTTTCATACCCTTTAGCCTTCACTGGTTAGTTTCATACCCAAAAAATCCTATCTGAACCTCAATCGGGTCATGGGATTCTTGTACCCTTCGTTTTTCGTCACGTGGATTTTTTCTGTAAAACGGGATCCCCGTGGCTGGTCTATGATTTACCATCGCTGGAGAGTGGTGCACCATGGTACTGCAATGTTTCAAATCCATGCACTCATTTCTAAAGGTCGTACGGCACTGTTTCGTCATTTTGGACGGATGTTGCACCTTGCACCGTAGATGTTGCACACTGTGAATATCGATTCTTCGGAGGGCCATAACTCTTGGCTCGTTTAGAGTTACGGGAGCCATAACCAGTAAAAACGAAGGTATCTGTGAGTTCTACAGCTATGACAGCTTTCAGCCATCACTGGTTAGTTTCATACCCCAAAAATCCTATCCGAACCTCAATCGGGTCATGGGATTCTTGTATCCTTCGTTTTTTCGTCACGTGCATTTTTTCTGTAAAATGGGATCCCCGTTGCTGGTCTATGATTTACCATCGCTGGAGAGTGGTGCACCATTGTACTGCAATGTTTCAAATCCATGCACTCATTTCTAAAGGTCGTACGGCACTGTTTCGTCATTTTGGACGGATGTTGCACCTTGCACCGTAGATGTTGCACCCTGTGGATATCGATTCTTCGGAGGGCCATAACTCTTGGCTCGTTTAGAGTTACGGGAGCCATAACCAGTCAAAACGAAGGTATCTGTGAGTTCTACAGCTATGACAGCTTTCAGACGTCACTGGTTAGTTTCATACTCAAAAAATCCTATCCAAACCTCAATCGGGTCAAGGAAGTTTTTTGCCCTTCGTTTTTTCGTCACGTGGATTTTTTCTTTAAAACGGGATCCCCGTGGCTGGTCTATGATTTACCATCGCTGCAGAGTGGTGCACCATGGTTGTTTCAAATACATGCACTCATTTCTAAAGGTCGTACGGCACTGTTTCGTCATTTTGGACGGATGTTGCACCTTGCACCGTAGATGTTGCACCCTGTGGATATCGATTCTTCGGAGGGCCATAACTCTTGGCTCGTTTAGAGTTACAGGAGCCATAACCAGTCAAAACGAAGGTATCTGTGAGTTCTACAGCTATAACAGCTTTTAGCCTTCACTGGTTAGTTTCATACCCAAAAAATCCTATCTGAACCTCAATCGGGTCATGGGATTCTTGTACCCTTCGTTTTTCGTCACGTGGATTTTTTCTGTAAAACGGGATCCCCGTGGCTGGTCTATGATTTACCATCGCTGGAGAGTGGTGCACCATGGTACTGTAATGTTTCAAATCCATGCACTCATTTCTAAAGGTCGTACGGCACTGTTTCGTCATTTTGGACGGATGTTGCACCTTGCACCGTAGATGTTGCACACTGTGGATATCGATTCTTCGGAGGGCCATAACTCTTGGATCGTTTAGAGTTACGGGAGCCATAACCAGTCAAAACGAAGGTATCTGTGAGTTCTACAGCTATGATAGCTTTCAGCCGTCACTGGTTAGTTTCATACCCAAAAAATCCTATCCGAACCTCAATCGGGTCACGGAATTCTTGTACCCTTCGTTTTTCGTCACGTGGATTTTTTCTGTAAAACGGGATCCCCGTGGCTGGTCTATGATTTACCATCGCTGGAGAGTGCTGCACCATGGTACTGCAATGTCTTAAATCCATGCACTCATTTCTAAAGGTCGTATGACACTGTTTCGTCATTTTGGACGGATGTTGCACCTTGCACCGTAGATGTTGCACCCTATGGATATCGATTCTTCGGACGGCCATAACTCTTGGCTCGTTTAGAGTTACGGGAGCCATAACCAGTCAAAACGAAGGTATCTGTGAGTTCTACAGCTACGATAGCTTTCAGCCGTCACTGGTTAGTTTCATACCCTTTAGCCGTCACTGGTTAGTTTCATACCCAAAAAATCCTATCCGAACCTCAATCGGGTCATGGGATTCTTGTACCCTTCGTTTTTCGTCACGTGGATTTTTTCTGTAAAACGGGATCCCCGTGGCTGGTCTATGATTTACCATCGCTGGAGTGTGGTGCACCATGGTACTGCAATGTTTCAAATCCATGCACTCATTTCTAAAGGTCGTATGGCACTGTTTCGTCATTTTGGACGGATGTTGCACCTTGCACCGTAGATGTTGCACACTGTGGATATAGATTCTTCGGAGGGCCATAACTCTTGGCTCGTTTAGAGTTACGGGAGCCATAACCAGTCAAAACGAAGGTATCTATGAGTTCTACAGCTATGATAGCTTTCAGCCGTCACTGGTTAGTTTCATACCCAAAAAATCCTATCCGAACCTCAATCGGGTCATGGGATTCTTGTACCCTTCGTTTTTCGTCACGTGGATTTTTTCTGTAAAACGGGATCCCCGTGGCTGGTCTATGTTTTACCATCGCTGGAGAGTGGTGCTCCATGGTAAATCCATGCACTCATTTCTAAAGGTCGTACGACACTGTTTCGTCATTTTGGACGGATGTTGCACCTTGCACCGTAGATGTTGCACCCTGTGGATATCGATTCTTCGGAGGGCCATAACTCTTGGCTCGTTTAGAGTTACGGGAGCCATAACCAGTCAAAACGAAGGTATCTGTGAGTTCTACAGCTACGACAGCTTTCAGCCGTCACTGCTTAGTTTCATACCCTTTAGCCTTCACTGGTTAGTTTCATACCCAAAAAATCCTATCTGAACCTCAATCGGGTCATGGGATTCTTGTACCCTTCGTTTTTCATCACGTGGATTTTTTCTGTAAAACGGGATCCCCGTGGCTGGTCTATGATTTACCATCGCTGGAGAGTGGTGCACCATGGTACTGCAATGTTTCAAATCCATGCACTCATTTCTAAAGGTCGTACGGCACTGTTTCATCATTTTGGACGGATGTTGCACCTTGCACCGTAGATGTTGCACCCTGTGGATATCGATTCTTCGGAGGGCCATAACTCTTGGCTCGTTTAGAGTTACGGGAGCCATAACTAGTCAAAACGAAGGTATTTGTGAGTTCTACAGCTATGACAGCTTTCAGCCGTCACTGGTTAGTTTCATACCCAAAAAATCCTATCCGAACCTCAATCGGGCCATGGGATTCTTGTACCCTTCGTTTTTCGTCACGTGGATTTTTTCTGTAAAACGGGATCCCCGTGGCTGGTCTATGATTTACCATCGCTGGAGTGTGGTGCACCATGGTACTGCACTGTTTGAAATCCATGCACTCATTTCTAAAGGTCGTATCGCACTGTTTCGTCATTTTGGACGGATGTTGCACCTTGCACCGTAGATGTTGCACACTGTGGATATAGATTCTTCGGAAGGCCATAACTCTTGGCTCGTTTAGAGTTACGGGAGCCATAACCAGTCAAAACGAAGGTATCTGAGAGTTCTACAGCTACGACAGCTTTCAGCCGTCACTGGTTAGTTTCATACCCTTTAGCCTTCACTGGTTAGTTTCATACCCAAAAAATCCTATCCGAAACTCAATCGGGTCATGGGATTCTTGTACCCTTCGTTTTTCGTCACGTGGATTTTTTCTGTAAAACGGGATCCCCGTGGCTGGTATATGATTTAGCATCGCTGGAGAGTGGTGCACCATGGTACTGCAATGTTTCAAATCCATGCACTCATTTCTAAAGGTCGTACGACACTGTTTCGTCATTTTGGACGGATGTTGCACCTTGCACCGTAGATGTTGCACACTGTGGATATCGATTCTTCGGAGGGCGATAACTCTTGGCTCGTTTAGAGTTACGGGAGCCATAACCAGTCAAAACGAAGGTATCTGTGAGTTCTACAGCTATGACAACTTTCAGCCATCACTGGTTAGTTTCATACCCAAAAAATCCTATCTGAACCTCAATCGGGTCATGGGATTCTTGTACCCTTCGTTTTTCGTCACGTGGATTTTTTCTGTAAAACGGGATCCCCGTGGCTGGTCTATGATTGACCATCGCTGGAGAGTGGTGCACCATGGTACTGCAATGTTTCAAATCCATACACTCATTTCTAAAGGTCGTACGGCACTGTTTCGTCATTTTGGACGGATGTTGCCCCTTGCACCGTAGATGTTGCACACTGTAGATATCGATTCTTCGGAGGGCCTTAACTCTTGGCTCGTTTAGAGTTACGGGAGCCATAACCAGTCAAAACGAAGGTATCTGTGAGGTCTACAGCTATGACCGCTTTCAGCAGTCACTGGTTAGTTTCATACCCAAAAAATCCTATCCGAACCTCAATCGGGTCAAGGAAGTTTTTTACCCTTCGTTTTTTCGTCACGTGGATTTTTTCTGTAAAACGGGATCCCCGTGGCTGGTCTATGATTTACCATCGCTGCAGAGTGGTGCAACATGGTACTGCAATGTTTCAAATCCATGCACTCATTTCTAAAGGTCGTACGGCACTGTTTCGTCATTTTGGACGGATGTTGCACCTTGCACCGTAGATGTTGCACCCTGTGGATATCGATTCTTCGGAGGGCCATAACTCTTGGCTCGTTTAGAGTTACGGGAGCCATAACCAGTCAAAACGAAGGTATCTGTGAGTTCTACAGCTATGACAGCTTTCAGACGTCACTGGTTAGTTTCATACTCAAAAAATCCTATCCCAACCTCAATCGGGTCAAGGAAGTTTTTTACCCTTCGTTTTTTCGTCACGTGGATTTTTTCTTCAAAACGGGATCCCCGTGGCTGGTCTATGATTTACCATCGCTGCAGAGTGGTGCACCATGGTTGTTTCAAATACATGCACTCATTTCTAAAGGTCGTACGGCACTGTTTCGTCATTTTGGACGGATGTTGCACCTTGCACCGTAGATGTTGCACCCTGTGGATATCGATTCTTCGGACGTCCATAACTCTTGGCTCGTTTAGAGTTACGGGAGCCATAACCAGTCAAAACGAAGGTATATATGAGTTCTACAGCTATAACAGCTTTTAGCCTTCACTGGTTAGTTTCATACCCAAAAAATCCTATCCGAACCTCAATCGGGTCATGGGATTCTTGTACCCTTCGTTTTTCGTCACGTGGATTTTTTCTGTAAAACGGGATCCCCGTGGCTGGTCTATGATTTACCATCGCTGGAGAGTGGTGCACCATGGTACTGTAATGTTTCAAATCCATGCACTCATTTCTAAAGGTCGTACGGCACTGTTTCGTCATTTTGGACGGATGTTGCACCTTGCACCGTAGATGTTGCACACTGTGGATATCGATTCTTCGGAGGGCCATAACTCTTGGATCGTTTAGAGTTACGGGAGCCATAACCAGTCAAAACGAAGGTATCTGTGAGTTCTACAGCTATGACAGCTTTCAGCCGTCACTGGTTAGTTTCATACCCAAAAAATCATATCCGAACCTCAATCGGGTCACGGGATTCTTGTACCCTTCGTTTTTCGTCAGTTGATTTTTTCTGCAAAACGGGATCCCCGTGGCTGGTCTATGATTTACCATCGCTGGAGAGTGCTGCACCATGGTACTGCAATGTTTTAAATCCATGCACACATTTCTAAAGGTCGTATGACACTGTTTCGTCATTTTGGACGGGTGTTGCACCTTGCACCGTAGATGTTGCACCCTATGGATATCGATTCTTCGGACGGCCATAACTCTTGGCTCGTTTAGAGTTACGGGAGCCATAACTAGTCAAAACGAAGGTATCTGTGAGTTCTACAGCTACGATAGCTTTCAGCCGTCACTGGTTAGTTTCATACCCTTTAGCCTTCACTGGTTAGTTTCATACCCAAAAAATCCTATCCGAACCTCAATCGGGTCATGGGATTCTTGTACCCTTCGTTTTTCGTCACGTGGATTTTTTCTGTAAAACGGGATCCCCGTGGCTGGTCTATGATTTACCATCGCTAGAGAGTGGTGCACCATGGTACTGCAATGTTTCAAATCCATGCACTCATTTCTAAAGGTCGTACGGCACTGTTTCGTCATTTTGGACGGATGTTGCACCTTGCACCGTAGATGTTGCACACTGTGGATATCGATTCTTCGGAGGGCCATAACTCTTGGCTCGTTTAGAGTTACGGGAGCCATAACCAGTCAAAACGAAGGTAACTGTGAGTTCTACAGCTATAACAGCTTTTTGCCTTCACTGGTTAGTTTCATACCCAAAAAATCCTATCCGAACCTCAATCGGGTCATGGGATTCTTGTACCCTTCGTTTTTCATCACGTGGATTTTTTCTGTAAAACGGGATCCCCGTGGCTGGTCTATGATTTACCATCGCTGGAGAGTGGTGCACCATGGTACTGCAATGTTTCAAATCCATGCACTCATTTCTAAAGGTCGTACGGCACTGTTTCGTCATTTTGGACGGAGGTTGCACCTTGCACCGTAGATGTTGCACACTGTGGATATCGATTCTTCGGAGGGCCATAACTCTTGGCTCGTTTAGAGTTACGGGAGCCATAACCAGTCAAAACGAAGGTAACTGTTAGTTCTACAGCTATAACAGCTTTTTGACTACACTGGTTAGTTTCATTCCCAAAAAATCCTATCCGAACCTCAATCGGGTCATGGGATTCTTGTACCCTTCGTTTTTCGTCACGTGGATTTTTTCTGTAAAACGGGATCCCCGTGGCTGGTCTATGATTTACCATCGCTGGAGAGTGGTGCACCATGGTACTGCAATGTTTCAAATTCATGCACTCATTTCTAAAGGTCGTACGGCACTGTTTCGTCATTTTGGACGGATGTTGCACCTTGCACCGTAGATGTTGCACACTGTGAATATCGATTCTTCGGAGGGCCATAACTCTTGGCTCGTTTAGAGTTACGGGAGCCATAACCAGTCAAAACGAAGGTATCTGTGAGTTCTACAGCTATGACAGCTTTCAGCCGTCACTAGTTTGTTTCACACCCAAAAAATCCTATCCGAACCTCAATCGGGTCAAGGAAGTTTTTTACCCTTCGTTTTTTCGTCACGTGGATTTTTTCTGTAAAACGGGATCCCCTTGGCTGGTCTATGATTTACCATCGCTGGAGAGTGGTGCACTATGGTATTGCAATGTTTCAAATCCATGCACTCGTTTCTAAAGGTCGTACGGCACTGTTTCGTCATTTTGGACGGATGTTGCACCTTGCACCGCAGATGTTGCACCCTGTGGAAATCGATTCTTCGGAGGGCCTTAACTCTTGGCTCGTTTAGAGTTACGGGAGCCATAACCAGTCAGAACGAAGGTATCTGTGAGTTCTACAGCTATGACAGCTTTCAGCCATCACTGGTAAGTTTCATACCCAAAAAATCCTATCCGCACCTCAATCGGGTCAAGGAAGTTTTTTACCCTTCGTTTTTTCGTCACGTGGATTTTTTCTATAAAACGGGATCCCCATGGCTGGTCTATGATTTACCATCGCTGGAGAGTGGTGCACCATGGTACTGCAATGTTTCAAATCCATGCACACATTTCTAAAGGTCGTAAGGCACTGTTTCGTCATTTTGCACGGATGTTGCACCTTGCACCGTAGATGTTGCACCCTGTGGATATAGATTCTTCGGAGGGCCATAAATCTTGGCTCGTTTAGAGTTACGGGAGCCACAACCAGTCAAAACAAAGGAATCTCTAAGTTCCACAGCTATGACAGCTTTCAGCCGTCACTGGTTAGTTTCATACCCAAAAAATCCTATCCGAACCTCAATCGGGTCATAGGATTCTTGTACCCTTCGTTTTTCATCACGTGGATTTTTTCTGTAAAACGGCATCCCCGTGGTTGGTCTATGATTTACCATCGCTGGAGAGTGGTGCACCATGGTACTGCAATGTTTCGAATCCATGCACTCATTTCTAAAGGTCGTACGGCACTGTTTCGTCATTTTGGACGGATGTTGCACCTTGCACCGTAGATGTTGCACCCTGTGGATATCGATTCTTCGGAGGGCCATAACTCTTGGCTCGTTTAGAGTTACGGGAGCCATAACAAGTCAAAACGAAGGTATCTGTGAGTTCTACAGCTATGACAGCTTTCAGCCATCACTGGTTTGTTTCATACCCAAAAAATCCTATCTGAACCTCAATCGGGTCAAGGAAGTTTTTTACCCTTCGTTTTTTCGTCACGTGGATTTTTTCTGTAAAACGGGATCCCCGTGGCTGGTCTATGATTTACCATCGCTGGAGAGTGGTGCAGCATGGTACTGCAATGTTTCAAATCCATGCACTCATTTCTAAAGGTCGTACGGCACTGTTTCGTCATTTTGGACGGATGTTGCACCTTGCACCGTAGATGTTGCACCCTGTGGATATCGATTCTTCGGAGGGCCATAACTCTTGGCTCGTTTAGAGTTACGGAAGCCATAACCAGTCAAAACGAAGGTATGTGTGAGTTCTATAGCTATGACCACATTCAGCCGTCACTGGTTAGTTTCATACCCAAAAAATCCAATCCGAACCTCAATCGGGTCAAGGAAGTTTTTTACCCTTCGTTTTTTCGTCACGTGGATTTTTTCTGTCAAACGGGATCCCCGTGGCTGGTCTATGATTTACCATCGCTGGAGAGTGGTGCACCATGGTACTGCAATGTTTCAAATCCATGCACTCATTTCTAAAGGTCGTACGGCACTGTTTCGTCATTTTGGACGGATGTTGCACCTTGCACCGTAGATGTTGCACCCTTTGGATATCGATTCTTCGGAGGGCCATAAGTCTTGGCTCGTTTAGAGTTACGGGAGCCATAACCAGTCAAAACGAAGGTATCTGTGAGTTCTATAGCTATGACAGCTTTCAGCCGTCACTGGTTAGTTTCATACCCAAAAAATCCTATCCGAACCTAAATCGGGTCAAGGATGTTTTTTACCCTTCGTTTTTTCGTCACGTGGATTTTTTCTGTAAAATGGGATCCCCGTGGCTGGTCTACGATTTACCATCGCTAGAGAGTGGTGCACCATGGTACTGCAATGTTTCAAATCCATTCACTCATTTCTAAAGGTCGTACGGCACTGTTTCGTCATTTTGGACGGATGTTGCACCTTGCACCGTAGATGTTGCACCGTATGGATATCGATTCTTCGGTGGGCCATAACTTTTGGCTCGTTTAGAGTTACGGGCCATAACCAGTCAAAACGAAGGTATCTGTGAGTTCTACAGCTATGACGGCTTTCAGCCGTCACTGGTTAGTGTCATACCCAAAAAATCCTATCCGAACCTCAATCGGGTTAAGGAAGTTTTTTACCCTTCGTTTTTTCGTCACGTGGATTTTTTCTGTAAAACGGGATCCCCGTGGCTGGTCTATGATTTACCATCGCTGGAGAGTGGTGCACCATGGAACTGCAATGTTTCAAATCCATGCACTCATTTCTAAAGGTCGTACGACACTGTTTCGTCATTTTGGACGGATGTTGCACCTTGCACCGTAGATGTTGCACCCTATGGATATCGATTCTTCGAAGGGCCATAACTCTTGGCTCGTTTAGAGTTACGGGAGCCATAACCAGCCAAAACAAAGGTATCTGTGAGTTCTACAGCTATGACAGCTTTCAGCCGTCACTGGTTAGTTTCATACCCAAAAAATCCTATCCGAACCTCAATCGGGTCATAGGATTCTTGTACCCTTCGTTTTTCATCACGTGGATTTTTCTGTAAAACGGGATCCCCGTGGCTGGTCTATGATTTACCATCGCTGGAGAGTGGTGCACCATGGTACTGCAATGTTTCGAATCCATGCACTCATTTCTAAAGGTCGTACGGCACTGTTTCGTCATTTTGGACGGATGTTGCACCTTGCACCGTAGATGTTGCACCCTGTGGATATCGATTCTTCGGAGGGCCATAACTCTTGGCTCGTTTAGAGTTACGGGAGCCATAACAAGTCAAAACGAAGGTATCTGTGAGTTCTACAGCTATGACAGCTTTCAGCCGTCACTGGTTAGTTTCATACCCAAAAAATCCTATCTGAACCTCAATCGGGTCAAGGAAGTTTTTTACCCTTCGTTTTTTCGTCACGTGGATTTTTTCTGTAAAACGGGATCCCCGTGGCTGGTCTATGATTTACCATCGCTGGAGAGTGGTGCAGCATGGTACTGCAATGTTTCAAATCCATGCACTCATTTCTAAAGGTTGTACGGCACTGGTTCGTCATTTTGGACGGATGTTGCACCTTGCACCGTAGATGTTGCACCCTGTGGATATCGATTCTTCGGAGGGCCATAACTCTTGGCTCGTTTAGAGTTACGGAAGCCATAACCAGTCAAAACGAAGGTATGTGTGAGTTCTACAGCTATGACCGCTTTCAGCCGTCACTGGTTAGTTTCATACCCAAAAAATCCAATCCGAACCTCAATCGGGTCAAGGAAGTTTTTTACCCTTCGTTTTTTCGTCACGTGGATTTTTTCTGTCAAACGGGATCCCCGTGGCTGGTCTTTGATTTACCATCGCTGGAGAGTGGTGCACCATGGTACTGCAATGTTTCAAATTCATGCACTCATTTCTAAAGGTCGTACGGCACTGTTTCGTCATTTTGGACGGATGTTGCACCTTGCACCGTAGATGTTGCACCCTGTGGATATCGATTCTTCGGAGGGCCATAAGTCTTGGCTCGTCTAGAGTTACGGGAGCCACAACCAGTCAAAACGAAGGTATCTGTGAGTTCTATAGCTATGACAGCTTTCAGCCGTCACTGGTTAGTTTCATACCCAAAAAATCCTATCCGAACCTAAATCGGGTCAAGGAAGTTTTTTACCCTTCGTTTTTTCGTCACGTGGATTTTTTCTATAAAATGGGATCCCCGTGGCTGGTCTATGATTTACCATCGCTAGAGAGTGGTGCACCATGGGACTGCAATGTTTCAAATCCATTCACTCATTTCTAAAGGTCGTACGGCACTGTTTCGTCATTTTGGACGGATGTTGCACCTTGCACCGTAGATGTTGCACCCTGCGGATATCGATTCTTCGGAGGGCCATAACTTTTGGCTCGTTTAGAGTTACGGGCCATAACCAGTCAAAACGAAGGTATCTGTGAGTTCTACAGCTATGACGGCTTTCAGCCGTCACTGGTTAGTGTCATACCCAAAAAATCCTATCCGAACCTCAATCGGGTTAAGGAAGTTTTTTACCCTTCGTTTTTTCGTCACGTGGATTTTTTCTGTAAAACGGGATCCCCGTGGCTGTTCTATGATTTACCATCGCTGGAGAGTGGTGCACCATGGAACTGCAATGTTTCAAATCCATGCACTCATTTCTAAAGGTCGTACGACACTGTTTCGTCATTTTGGACGGATGTTGCACCTTGCACCGTAGATGTTGCACCCTATGGATATCGATTCTTCGGAGGGCCATAACTCTTGGCTCGTTTAGAGTTACGGGAGCAATAACCAGCCAAAACGAAGGTATCTGTGAGTTCTACAGCTATGACAGCTTTCAGCCGTCACTGGTTAGTTTCATACCCAAAAAATCCTATCCGAACCTCAATCGGGTCATAGGATTCTTGTACCCTTCGTTTTTCATCACGTGGATTTTTTCTGTAAAACGGGATCCCCGTGGCTGGTCTATGATTTACCATCGCTGGAGAGTGGTGCACCATGGTACTGCAATGTTTCGAATCCATGCACTCATTTCTAAAGGTCGTACGGCACTGTTTTGTCATTTTGGACGGATGTTGCACCTTGCACCGTAGATGTTGCACCCTGTGGATATCGATTCTTCGGAGGGCCGTAACTCTTGGCTCGTTTAGAGTTACGGGAGCCATAACAAGTCAAAACGAAGGTATCTGTGAGTTCTACAGCTATGACAGCTTTCAGCCGTCACTGGTTAGTTTCATACCCAAAAAATCCTATCTGAACCTCAATCGGGTCAAGGAAGTTTTTTACCGTTCGTTTTTTCGTCACGTGGATTTTTTCTGTAAAACGGGATCCCCGTGGCTGGTCTATGATTTACCATCGCTGGAGAGTGGTGCAGCATGGTACTGCAATGTTTCAAATCCATGCACTCATTTCTAAAGGTCGTACGGCACTGTTTCGTCATTTTGGACGGATGTTGCACCTTGCACCGTAGATGTTGCACCCTGTGGATATCGATTCTTCGGAGGGCCATAACTCTTGGCTCGTTTAGAGTTACGGAAGCCATAACCAGTCAAAACGAAGGTATGTGTGAGTTCTACAGCTATGACCGCTTTCAGCCGTCACTGGTTAGTTTCATACCCAAAAAATCCAATCCGAACCTCAATCGGGTCAAGGAAGTTTTTTACCCTTCGTTTTTTCGTCACGTGGATTTTTTCTGTCAAACGGGATCCCCGTGGCTGGTCTATGATTTACCATCGCTGGAGAGTGGTGCACCATGGTACTGCAATGTTTCAAATTCATGCACTCATTTCTAAAGGTCGTACGGCACTGTTTCGTCATTTTGGACGGATGTTGCACCTTGCACCGTAGATGTTGCACCATATGGATATCGATTCTTCGGAGGGCCATAAGTCTTGGCTCGTTTAGAGTTACGGGAGCCATAACCAGTCAAAACGAAGGTATCTGTGAGTTCTATAACTATGACAGCTTTCAGCCGTCACTGGTTAGTTTCATACCCAAAAAATCTTATCCGAACCTAAATTGGGTCAAGGAAGTTTTTTACCCTTCGTTTTTTCGTCACGTGGATTTTTTCTGTAAAATGGGATCCCCGTGGCTGGTCTATGATTTACCATCGCTGGAGAGTGGTGCACCATGGTACTGTAATGTTTCAAATCCATGCACTCATTTCTAAAGGTCGTACGGCACTGTTTCGTCATTTTGGACGGATGTTGCACCTTGCACCGTAGATGTTGCACACTGTGGATATCGATTCTTCGGAGGGCCATAACTCTTGGATCGTTTAGAGTTACGGGAGCCATAACCAGTCAAAACGAAGGTATCTGTGAGTTCTACAGCTATGATAGCTTTCAGCCGTCACTGGTTAGTTTCATACCCAAAAAATCCTATCCGAACCTCAATCGGGTCACGGAATTCTTGTACCCTTCGTTTTTCGTCACGTGGATTTTTTCTGTAAAACGGGATCCCCGTGGCTGGTCTATGATTTACCATCGCTGGAGAGTGCTGCACCATGGTACTGCAATGTCTTAAATCCATGCACTCATTTCTAAAGGTCGTATGACACTGTTTCGTCATTTTGGACGGATGTTGCACCTTGCACCGTAGATGTTGCACCCTATGGATATCGATTCTTCGGACGGCCATAACTCTTGGCTCGTTTAGAGTTACGGGAGCCATAACCAGTCAAAACGAAGGTATCTGTGAGTTCTACAGCTACGATAGCTTTCAGCCGTCACTGGTTAGTTTCATACCCTTTAGCCGTCACTGGTTAGTTTCATACCCAAAAAATCCTATCCGAACCTCAATCGGGTCATGGGATTCTTGTACCCTTCGTTTTTCGTCACGTGGATTTTTTCTGTAAAACGGGATCCCCGTGGCTGGTCTATGATTTACCATCGCTGGAGTGTGGTGCACCATGGTACTGCAATGTTTCAAATCCATGCACTCATTTCTAAAGGTCGTATGGCACTGTTTCGTCATTTTGGACGGATGTTGCACCTTGCACCGTAGATGTTGCACACTGTGGATATAGATTCTTCGGAGGGCCATAACTCTTGGCTCGTTTAGAGTTACGGGAGCCATAACCAGTCAAAACGAAGGTATCTATGAGTTCTACAGCTATGATAGCTTTCAGCCGTCACTGGTTAGTTTCATACCCAAAAAATCCTATCCGAACCTCAATCGGGTCATGGGATTCTTGTACCCTTCGTTTTTCGTCACGTGGATTTTTTCTGTAAAACGGGATCCCCGTGGCTGGTCTATGTTTTACCATCGCTGGAGAGTGGTGCTCCATGGTAAATCCATGCACTCATTTCTAAAGGTCGTACGACACTGTTTCGTCATTTTGGACGGATGTTGCACCTTGCACCGTAGATGTTGCACCCTGTGGATATCGATTCTTCGGAGGGCCATAACTCTTGGCTCGTTTAGAGTTACGGGAGCCATAACCAGTCAAAACGAAGGTATCTGTGAGTTCTACAGCTACGACAGCTTTCAGCCGTCACTGCTTAGTTTCATACCCTTTAGCCTTCACTGGTTAGTTTCATACCCAAAAAATCCTATCTGAACCTCAATCGGGTCGTGGGATTCTTGTACCCTTCGTTTTTCATCACGTGGATTTTTTCTGTAAAACGGGATCCCCGTGGCTGGTCTATGATTTACCATCGCTGGAGAGTGGTGCACCATGGTACTGCAATGTTTCAAATCCATGCACTCATTTCTAAAGGTCGTACGGCACTGTTTCATCATTTTGGACGGATGTTGCACCTTGCACCGTAGATGTTGCACCCTGTGGATATCGATTCTTCGGAGGGCCATAACTCTTGGCTCGTTTAGAGTTACGGGAGCCATAACTAGTCAAAACGAAGGTATTTGTGAGTTCTACAGCTATGACAGCTTTCAGCCGTCACTGGTTAGTTTCATACCCAAAAAATCCTATCCGAACCTCAATCGGGCCATGGGATTCTTGTACCCTTCGTTTTTCGTCACGTGGATTTTTTCTGTAAAACGGGATCCCCGTGGCTGGTCTATGATTTACCATCGCTGGAGTGTGGTGCACCATGGTACTGCACTGTTTGAAATCCATGCACTCATTTCTAAAGGTCGTATCGCACTGTTTCGTCATTTTGGACGGATGTTGCACCTTGCACCGTAGATGTTGCACACTGTGGATATAGATTCTTCGGAAGGCCATAACTCTTGGCTCGTTTAGAGTTACGGGAGCCATAACCAGTCAAAACGAAGGTATCTGAGAGTTCTACAGCTACGACAGCTTTCAGCCGTCACTGGTTAGTTTCATACCCTTTAGCCTTCACTGGTTAGTTTCATACCCAAAAAATCCTATCCGAAACTCAATCGGGTCATGGGATTCTTGTACCCTTCGTTTTTCGTCACGTGGATTTTTTCTGTAAAACGGGATCCCCGTGGCTGGTCTATGATTTAGCATCGCTGGAGAGTGGTGCACCATGGTACTGCAATGTTTCAAATCCATGCACTCATTTCTAAAGGTCGTACGACACTGTTTCGTCATTTTGGACGGTTGTTGCACCTTGCACCGTAGATGTTGCACACTGTGGATATCGATTCTTCGGAGGGCGATAACTCTTGGCTCGTTTAGAGTTACGGGAGCCATAACCAGTCAAAACGAAGGTATCTGTGAGTTCTACAGCTATGACAACTTTCAGCCATCACTGGTTAGTTTCATACCCAAAAAATCCTATCTGAACCTCAATCGGGTCATGGGATTCTTGTACCCTTCGTTTTTCGTCACGTGGATTTTTTCTGTAAAACGGGATCCCCGTGGCTGGTCTATGATTGACCATCGCTGGAGAGTGGTGCACCATGGTACTGCAATGTTTCAAATCCATACACTCATTTCTAAAGGTCGTACGGCACTGTTTCGTCATTTTGGACGGATGTTGCACCTTGCACCGTAGATGTTGCACACTGTAGATATCGATTCTTCGGAGGGCCTTAACTCTTGGCTCGTTTAGAGTTACGGGAGCCATAACCAGTCAAAACGAAGGTATCTGTGAGGTCTACAGCTATGACCGCTTTCAGCAGTCACTGGTTAGTTTCATACCCAAAAAATCCTATCCGAACCTCAATCGGGTCAAGGAAGTTTTTTACCCTTCGTTTTTTCGTCACGTGGATTTTTTCTGTAAAACGGGATCCCCGTGGCTGGTCTATGATTTACCATCGCTGCAGAGTGGTGCACCATGGTACTGCAATGTTTCAAATCCATGCACTCATTTCTAAAGGTCGTACGGCACTGTTTCGTCATTTTGGACGGATGTTGCACCTTGCACCGTAGATGTTGCACCCTGTGGATATCGATTCTTCGGAGGGCCATAACTCTTGGCTCGTTTAGAGTTACGGGAGCCATAACCAGTCAAAACGAAGGTATCTGTGAGTTCTACAGCTATGACAGCTTTCAGACGTCACTGGTTAGTTTCATACTCAAAAAATCCTATCCCAACCTCAATCGGGTCAAGGAAGTTTTTTACCCTTCGTTTTTTCGTCACGTGGATTTTTTCTTCAAAACGGGATCCCCGTGGCTGGTCTATGATTTACCATCGCTGCAGAGTGGTGCACCATGGTTGTTTCAAATACATGCACTCATTTCTAAAGGTCGTACGGCACTGTTTCGTCATTTTGGACGGATGTTGCACCTTGCACCGTAGATGTTGCACCCTGTGGATATCGATTCTTCGGACGTCCATAACTCTTGGCTCGTTTAGAGTTACGGGAGCCATAACCAGTCAAAACGAAGGTATCTATGAGTTCTACAGCTATAACAGCTTTTAGCCTTCACTGGTTAGTTTCATACCCAAAAAATCCTATCCGAACCTCAATCGGGTCATGGGATTCTTGTACCCTTCGTTTTTCGTCACGTGGATTTTTTCTGTAAAACGGGATCCCCGTGGCTGGTCTATGATTTACCATCGCTGGAGAGTGGTGCACCATGGTACTGTAATGTTTCAAATCCATGCACTCATTTCTAAAGGTCGTACGGCACTGTTTCGTCATTTTGGACGGATGTTGCACCTTGCACCGTAGATGTTGCACACTGTGGATATCGATTCTTCGGAGGGCCATAACTCTTGGATCGTTTAGAGTTACGGGAGCCATAACCAGTCAAAACGAAGGTATCTGTGAGTTCTACAGCTATGACAGCTTTCAGCCGTCACTGGTTAGTTTCATACCCAAAAAATCATATCCGAACCTCAATCGGGTCACGGGATTCTTGTACCCTTCGTTTTTCGTCAGTTGATTTTTTCTGCAAAACGGGATCCCCGTGGCTAGTCTATGATTTACCATCGCTGGAGAGTGCTGCACCATGGTACTGCAATGTTTTAAATCCATGCACACATTTCTAAAGGTCGTATGACACTGTTTCGTCATTTTGGACGGGTGTTGCACCTTGCACCGTAGATGTTGCACCCTATGGATATCGATTCTTCGGACGGCCATAACTCTTGGCTCGTTTAGAGTTACGGGAGCCATAACTAGTCAAAACGAAGGTATCTGTGAGTTCTACAGCTACGATAGCTTTCAGCCGTCACTGGTTAGTTTCATACCCTTTAGCCTTCACTGGTTAGTTTCATACCCAAAAAATCCTATCCGAACCTCAATCGGGTCATGGGATTCTTGTACCCTTCGTTTTTCGTCACGTGGATTTTTTCTGTAAAACGGGATCCCCGTGGCTGGTCTATGATTTACCATCGCTAGAGAGTGGTGCACCATGGTACTGCAATGTTTCAAATCCATGCACTCATTTCTAAAGGTCGTACGGCACTGTTTCGTCATTTTGGACGGATGTTGCACCTTGCACCGTAGATGTTGCACACTGTGGATATCGATTCTTCGGAGGGCCATAACTCTTGGCTCGTTTAGAGTTACGGGAGCCATAACCAGTCAAAACGAAGGTAACTGTGAGTTCTACAGCTATAACAGCTTTTTGCCTTCACTGGTTAGTTTCATACCCAAAAAATCCTATCCGAACCTCAATCGGGTCATGGGATTCTTGTACCCTTCGTTTTTCATCACGTGGATTTTTTCTGTAAAACGGGATCCCCGTGGCTGGTCTATGATTTACCATCGCTGGAGAGTGGTGCACCATGGTACTGCAATGTTTCAAATCCATGCACTCATTTCTAAAGGTCGTACGGCACTGTTTCGTCATTTTGGACGGAGGTTGCACCTTGCACCGTAGATGTTGCACACTGTGGATATCGATTCTTCGGAGGGCCATAACTCTTGGCTCGTTTAGAGTTACGGGAGCCATAACCAGTCAAAACGAAGGTAACTGTTAGTTCTACAGCTATAACAGCTTTTTGACTACACTGGTTAGTTTCATTCCCAAAAAATCCTATCCGAACCTCAATCGGGTCATGGGATTCTTGTACCCTTCGTTTTTCGTCACGTGGATTTTTTCTGTAAAACGGGATCCCCGTGGCTGGTCTATGATTTACCATCGCTGGAGAGTGGTGCACCATGGTACTGCAATGTTTCAAATTCATGCACTCATTTCTAAAGGTCGTACGGCACTGTTTCGTCATTTTGGACGGATGTTGCACCTTGCACCGTAGATGTTGCACACTGTGGATATCGATTCTTCGGAGGGCCATAACTCTTGGCTCGTTTAGAGTTACGGGAGCCATAACCAGTCAAAACGAAGGTATCTGTGAGTTCTACAGCTATGACAGCTTTCAGGCGTCACTAGTTTGTTTCACACCCAAAAAATCCTATCCGAACCTCAATCGGGTCAAGGAAGTTTTTTACCCTTCGTTTTTTCGTCACGTGGATTTTTTCTGTAAAACGGGATCCCCTTGGCTGGTCTATGATTTACCATCGCTGGAGAGTGGTGCACTATGGTATTGCAATGTTTCAAATCCATGCACTCGTTTCTAAAGGTCGTACGGCACTGTTTCGTCATTTTGGACGGATGTTGCACCTTGCACCGCAGATGTTGCACCCTGTGGAAATCGATTCTTCGGAGG
Organism: Allium cepa; assembly: GCA_030765085.1. NCBI lineage: Eukaryota > Viridiplantae > Streptophyta > Magnoliopsida > Asparagales > Amaryllidaceae > Allium > Allium cepa. Next base: position 23,763,132 of record CM060943.1, on the reverse strand, counting down.
GCCTTAACTCTTGGCTCGTTTAGAGTTACGGGAGCCATAACCAGTCAGAACGAAGGTATCTGTGAGTTCTACAGCTATGACAGCTTTCAGCCATCACTGGTAAGTTTCATACCCAAAAAATCCTATCCGCACCTCAATCGGGTCAAGGAAGTTTTTTACCCTTCGTTTTTTCGTCACGTGGATTTTTTCTATAAAACGGGATCCCCATGGCTGGTCTATGATTTACCATCGCTGGAGAGTGGTGCACCATGGTACTGCAATGTTTCAAATCCATGCACACATTTCTAAAGGTCGTAAGGCACTGTTTCGTCATTTTGCACGGATGTTGCACCTTGCACCGTAGATGTTGCACCCTGTGGATATAGATTCTTCGGAGGGCCATAAATCTTGGCTCGTTTAGAGTTACGGGAGCCACAACCAGTCAAAACAAAGGAATCTCTAAGTTCCACAGCTATGACAGCTTTCAGCCGTCACTGGTTAGTTTCATACCCAAAAAATCCTATCCGAACCTCAATCGGGTCATAGGATTCTTGTACCCTTCGTTTTTCATCACGTGGATTTTTTCTGTAAAACGGCATCCCCGTGGTTGGTCTATGATTTACCATCGCTGGAGAGTGGTGCACCATGGTACTGCAATGTTTCGAATCCATGCACTCATTTCTAAAGGTCGTACGGCACTGTTTCGTCATTTTGGACGGATGTTGCACCTTGCACCGTAGATGTTGCACCCTGTGGATATCGATTCTTCGGAGGGCCATAACTCTTGGCTCGTTTAGAGTTACGGGAGCCATAACAAGTCAAAACGAAGGTATCTGTGAGTTCTACAGCTATGACAGCTTTCAGCCATCACTGGTTTGTTTCATACCCAAAAAATCCTATCTGAACCTCAATCGGGTCAAGGAAGTTTTTTACCCTTCGTTTTTTCGTCACGTGGATTTTTTCTGTAAAACGGGATCCCCGTGGCTGGTCTATGATTTACCATCGCTGGAGAGTGGTGCAGCATGGTACTGCAATGTTTCAAATCCATGCACTCATTTCTAAAGGTCGTACGGCACTGTTTCGTCATTTTGGACGGATGTTGCACCTTGCACCGTAGATGTTGCACCCTGTGGATATCGATTCTTCGGAGGGCCATAACTCTTGGCTCGTTTAGAGTTACGGAAGCCATAACCAGTCAAAACGAAGGTATGTGTGAGTTCTATAGCTATGACCGCATTCAGCCGTCACTGGTTAGTTTCATACCCAAAAAATCCAATCCGAACCTCAATCGGGTCAAGGAAGTTTTTTACCCTTCGTTTTTTCGTCACGTGGATTTTTTCTGTCAAACGGGATCCCCGTGGCTGGTCTATGATTTACCATCGCTGGAGAGTGGTGCACCATGGTACTGCAATGTTTCAAATCCATGCACTCATTTCTAAAGGTCGTACGGCACTGTTTCGTCATTTTGGACGGATGTTGCACCTTGCACCGTAGATGTTGCACCCTTTGGATATCGATTCTTCGGAGGGCCATAAGTCTTGGCTCGTTTAGAGTTACGGGAGCCATAACCAGTCAAAACGAAGGTATCTGTGAGTTCTATAGCTATGACAGCTTTCAGCCGTCACTGGTTAGTTTCATACCCAAAAAATCCTATCCGAACCTAAATCGGGTCAAGGATGTTTTTTACCCTTCGTTTTTTCGTCACGTGGATTTTTTCTGTAAAATGGGATCCCCGTGGCTGGTCTACGATTTACCATCGCTAGAGAGTGGTGCACCATGGTACTGCAATGTTTCAAATCCATTCACTCATTTCTAAAGGTCGTACGGCACTGTTTCGTCATTTTGGACGGATGTTGCACCTTGCACCGTAGATGTTGCACCGTATGGATATCGATTCTTCGGTGGGCCATAACTTTTGGCTCGTTTAGAGTTACGGGCCATAACCAGTCAAAACGAAGGTATCTGTGAGTTCTACAGCTATGACGGCTTTCAGCCGTCACTGGTTAGTGTCATACCCAAAAAATCCTATCCGAACCTCAATCGGGTTAAGGAAGTTTTTTACCCTTCGTTTTTTCGTCACGTGGATTTTTTCTGTAAAACGGGATCCCCGTGGCTGGTCTATGATTTACCATCGCTGGAGAGTGGTGCACCATGGAACTGCAATGTTTCAAATCCATGCACTCATTTCTAAAGGTCGTACGACACTGTTTCGTCATTTTGGACGGATGTTGCACCTTGCACCGTAGATGTTGCACCCTATGGATATCGATTCTTCGAAGGGCCATAACTCTTGGCTCGTTTAGAGTTACGGGAGCCATAACCAGCCAAAACAAAGGTATCTGTGAGTTCTACAGCTATGACAGCTTTCAGCCGTCACTGGTTAGTTTCATACCCAAAAAATCCTATCCGAACCTCAATCGGGTCACGGGATTCTTGTACCCTTCGTTTTTCGTCAGTTGATTTTTTCTGCAAAACGGGATCCCCGTGGATGGTCTATGATTTACCATCGCTGGAGAGTGGTGCACCATGGTACTGCAATGTTTCGAATCCATGCACTCATTTCTAAAGGTCGTACGGCACTGTTTCGTCATTTTGGACGGATGTTGCACCTTGCACCGTAGATGTTGCACCCTGTGGATATCGATTCTTCGGAGGGCCATAACTCTTGGCTCGTTTAGAGTTACGGGAGCCATAACAAGTCAAAACGAAGGTATCTGTGAGTTCTACAGCTATGACAGCTTTCAGCCGTCACTGGTTAGTTTCATACCCAAAAAATCCTATCTGAACCTCAATCGGGTCAAGGAAGTTTTTTACCCTTCGTTTTTTCGTCACGTGGATTTTTTCTGTAAAACGGGATCCCCGTGGCTGGTCTATGATTTACCATCGCTGGAGAGTGGTGCAGCATGGTACTGCAATGTTTCAAATCCATGCACTCATTTCTAAAGGTTGTACGGCACTGGTTCGTCATTTTGGACGGATGTTGCACCTTGCACCGTAGATGTTGCACCCTGTGGATATCGATTCTTCGGAGGGCCATAACTCTTGGCTCGTTTAGAGTTACGGAAGCCATAACCAGTCAAAACGAAGGTATGTGTGAGTTCTACAGCTATGACCGCTTTCAGCCGTCACTGGTTAGTTTCATACCCAAAAAATCCAATCCGAACCTCAATCGGGTCAAGGAAGTTTTTTACCCTTCGTTTTTTCGTCACGTGGATTTTTTCTGTCAAACGGGATCCCCGTGGCTGGTCTTTGATTTACCATCGCTGGAGAGTGGTGCACCATGGTACTGCAATGTTTCAAATTCATGCACTCATTTCTAAAGGTCGTACGGCACTGTTTCGTCATTTTGGACGGATGTTGCACCTTGCACCGTAGATGTTGCACCCTGTGGATATCGATTCTTCGGAGGGCCATAAGTCTTGGCTCGTCTAGAGTTACGGGAGCCACAACCAGTCAAAACGAAGGTATCTGTGAGTTCTATAGCTATGACAGCTTTCAGCCGTCACTGGTTAGTTTCATACCCAAAAAATCCTATCCGAACCTAAATCGGGTCAAGGAAGTTTTTTACCCTTCGTTTTTTCGTCACGTGGATTTTTTCTATAAAATGGGATCCCCGTGGCTGGTCTATGATTTACCATCGCTAGAGAGTGGAGCACCATGGTACTGCAATGTTTCAAATCCATTCACTCATTTCTAAAGGTCGTACGGCACTGTTTCGTCATTTTGGACGGATGTTGCACCTTGCACCGTAGATGTTGCACCCTGCGGATATCGATTCTTCGGAGGGCCATAACTTTTGGCTCGTTTAGAGTTACGGGCCATAACCAGTCAAAACGAAGGTATCTGTGAGTTCTACAGCTATGACGGCTTTCAGCCGTCACTGGTTAGTGTCATACCCAAAAAATCCTATCCGAACCTCAATCGGGTTAAGGAAGTTTTTTACCCTTCGTTTTTTCGTCACGTGGATTTTTTCTGTAAAACGGGATCCCCGTGGCTGTTCTATGATTTACCATCGCTGGAGAGTGGTGCACCATGGAACTGCAATGTTTCAAATCCATGCACTCATTTCTAAAGGTCGTACGACACTGTTTCGTCATTTTGGACGGATGTTGCACCTTGCACCGTAGATGTTGCACCCTATGGATATCGATTCTTCGGAGGGCCATAACTCTTGGCTCGTTTAGAGTTACGGGAGCAATAACCAGCCAAAACGAAGGTATCTGTGAGTTCTACAGCTATGACAGCTTTCAGCCGTCATTGGTTAGTTTCATACCCAAAAAATCCTATCCGAACCTCAATCGGGTCATAGGATTCTTGTACCCTTCGTTTTTCATCACGTGGATTTTTTCTGTAAAACGGGATCCCCGTGGCTGGTCTATGATTTACCATCGCTGGAGAGTGGTGCACCATGGTACTGCAATGTATCGAATCCATGCACTCATTTCTAAAGGTCGTACGGCACTGTTTTGTCATTTTGGACGGATGTTGCACCTTGCACCGTAGATGTTGCACCCTGTGGATATCGATTCTTCGGAGGGCCGTAACTCTTGGCTCGTTTAGAGTTACGGGAGCCATAACAAGTCAAAACGAAGGTATCTGTGAGTTCTACAGCTATGACAGCTTTCAGCCGTCACTGGTTAGTTTCATACCCAAAAAATCCTATCTGAACCTCAATCGGGTCAAGGAAGTTTTTTACCGTTCGTTTTTTCGTCACGTGGATTTTTTCTGTAAAACGGGATCCCCGTGGCTGGTCTATGATTTACCATCGCTGGAGAGTGGTGCAGCATGGTACTGCAATGTTTCAAATCCATGCACTCATTTCTAAAGGTCGTACGGCACTGTTTCGTCATTTTGGACGGATGTTGCACCTTGCACCGTAGATGTTGCACCCTGTGGATATCGATTCTTCGGAGGGCCATAACTCTTGGCTCGTTTAGAGTTACGGAAGCCATAACCAGTCAAAACGAAGGTATGTGTGAGTTCTACAGCTATGACCGCTTTCAGCCGTCACTGGTTAGTTTCATACCCAAAAAATCCAATCCGAACCTCAATCGGGTCAAGGAAGTTTTTTACCCTTCGTTTTTTCGTCACGTGGATTTTTTCTGTCAAACGGGATCCCCGTGGCTGGTCTATGATTTACCATCGCTGGAGAGTGGTGCACCATGGTACTGCAATGTTTCAAATTCATGCACTCATTTCTAAAGGTCGTACGGCACTGTTTCGTCATTTTGGACGGATGTTGCACCTTGCACCGTAGATGTTGCACCATATGGATATCGATTCTTCGGAGGGCCATAAGTCTTGGCTCGTTTAGAGTTACGGGAGCCATTACCAGTCAAAACGAAGGTATCTGTGAGTTCTATAACTATGACAGCTTTCAGCCGTCACTGGTTAGTTTCATACCCAAAAAATCTTATCCGAACCTAAATTGGGTCAAGGAAGTTTTTTACCCTTCGTTTTTTCGTCACGTGGATTTTTTCTGTAAAATGGGATCCCCGTGGCTGGTCTATGATTTACCATCGCTAGAAAGTGGTGCACCATGGTACTGCAATGTTTCAAATCCATTCACTCATTTCTAAAGGTCGTACGGCACTGTTTCGTCATTTTGGACGGATGTTGCACCTTGCACCGTAGATGTTGCACCCTGCGGATATCGATTCTTCGGAGGGCCATAAGTTTTGGCTCGTTTAGAGTTACGGGCCATAACCAGTCAAAACGAAGGTATCTGTGAGTTCTACAGCTATGACGGCTTTCAGCCGTCACTGGTTAGTGTCATACCCAAAAAATCCTATCCGAACCTCAATCGGGTTAAGGAAGTTTTTTACCCTTCGTTTTTTCGTCACGTGGATTTTTTCTGTAAAACGGGATCCCCGTGGCTGGTCTATGATTTACCATCGCTGGAGAGTGGTGCACCATGGAACTGCAATGTTTCAAATCCATGCACTCATTTCTAAAGGTCGTACGACACTGTTTCGTAATTTTGGACGGATGTTGCACCGTGCACCGTAGATGTTGCACCCTATGGATATCGATTCTTCGGAGGGCCATAACTCTATGCTCGTTTAGAGTTACGGGAGCCATAACTAGCCAAAACGAAGGTATCTGTGAGTTCTACAGCTATGACAGCTTTCAGCCGTCACTGGTTAGTTTCATACCCAAAAAATCCTATCCGAACCTCAATCGGGTCATAGGATTCTTGTACCCTTCGTTTTTCATCACGTGGATTTTTTCTGTAAAACGGGATCCCCGTGGCTGGTCTATGATTTACCATCGCTGGAGAGTGGTGCACCATGGTACTGCAATGTTTCGAATCCAAGCACTCATTTCTAAAGGTCGTACGGCACTGTTTCATCATTTTGGACGAATGTTTCACCTTGCACCGTAGATGTTGCACCCTGTGGATATCGATTCTTCGGAGGGCCATAACTCTTGGCTCGTTTAGAGTTACGGGAGCCATAACAAGTCAAAACGAAGGTATCTGTGAGTTCTACAGCTATGACAGCTTTCAGCCGTCACTGGTTAGTTTCATACCCAAAAAATCCTATCTGAACCTCAATCGGGTCAAGGAAGTTTTTTACCCTTCGTTTTTTCGTCACGTGGATTTTTTCTGTAAAACGGGATCCCCGTGGCTGGTCTATGATTTACCATCGCTGGAGAGTGGTGCAGCATGGTACTGCAATGTTTCAAATCCATGCACTCATTTCTAAAGGTCGTACAGCACTGTTTCGTCATTTTGGACGGATGTTGCACCTTGCACCGTAGATGTTGCACCCTGTGGATATCGATTCTTCGGAGGGCCATAACTCTTGGCTCGTTTAGAGTTACGGAAGCCATAACCAGTCAAAATGAAGGTATGTGTGAGTTCTATAGCTATGACCGCTTTCAGCCGTCACTGGTTAGTTTCATACCCAAAAAATCCAATCCGAACCTCAATCGGGTCAAGGAAGTTTTTTACCCTTCGTTTTTTCGTCACGTGGATTTTTTCTGTCAAACGGGATCCCCGTGGCTGGTCTATGATTTACCATCGCTGGAGAGTGGTGCACCATGGTACTGCAATGTTTCAAATCCATGCACTCATTTCTAAAGGTCGTACGGCACTGTTTCGTCATTTTGGACGGATGTTGCACCTTGCACCGTAGATGTAGCACCCTGTGGGTATCGATTCTTCGGAGGGCCATAAGTCTTGGCTCGTTTAGAGATACGGTAGCCATAACCAGTCAAAACGAAGGTATCTGTGAGTTCTATAGCTATGACAGCTTTCAGCCGCCACTGGTTAGTTTCATACCCAAAATATCCTATCCGAACCTAAATCGGGTCAAGGAAGTTTTTTACCCTTCGTTTTTTCGTCACGTGGATTTTTTCTGTAAAATGGGATCCCCGTGGCTGGTCTATGATTTACCATCGCTAGAGAGTGGTGCACCATGGTACTGCAATGTTTCAAATCCATGCACTCATTTCTAAAGGTCGTACGACACTGTTTCGTCATTTTGGACGGATGTTGCACCTGCACCGTAGATGTTGCACCCTGTGGATATCGATTCTTCGGAGGGCCATAACTTTTGGCTTGTTTAGAGTTACGGGCCATAACCAGTCAAAACGAAGGTATCTGTGAGTTCTACAGCTATGATGGCTTTCAGCCGTCACTGGTTAGTGTCATACCCAAAAAATTCTATCCGAACCTCAATCGGGTTAAGGAAGTTTTTTACCCTTCGTTTTTTCGTCACGTGGATTTTTTCTGTAAAACGGGATCCCCGTGGCTGGTCTATGATTTACCATCGCTGGAGAGTGGTGCACCATGGAACTGCAATGTTTCAAATCCATGCACTCATTTCTAAAGGTCGTACGACACTGTTTCGTCATTTTGGACGGATGTTGCACCTTGCACCGTAGATGTTGCACCCTGTGGATATCGATTCTTCGGAAGGCCATAACTCTTGGCTCGTTTAGAGTTACGGGAGCCATAACCAGCCAAAAAGAAGGTATCTGTGAGTTCTACAGCTACGACAGCTTTCAGCCGTCGCTGGTTAGTTTCATACCCTTTAGCCTTCACTGGTTAGTTTCATACCCAAAAAATCCTATCCGAACCTCAATCGGGTCATGGGATTCTTGTACCCTTCGTTTTTCGTCACGTGGATTTTTTCTGTAAAACGGGATCCCCGTGGCTGGTCTATGATTTACCATCGCTGGAGAGTGGTGCACCATGGTACGGCAATGTTTCAAATCCATGCACTAATTTCTAAAGGTCGTACGGCACTGTTTCGTCATTTTGGACGGATGTTGCACCTTGCACCGTAGATGTTGCACACTGTGGATATCGATTCTTCGGAGGGCCATAACTCTTGGCTCGTTTAGAGTTACGGGAGCCATAACCAGTCAAAACGAAGGTAACTGTGAGTTCCACAGCTATGACCGCTTTCAGCCGTCACTGGTTAGTTTCATACCCAAAAAATACTATCCGAACCTCAATCGGGTCATGGGATTCTTGTACCCTTCGTTTTTCGTCACGTGGATTTTTTCTGTAAAACGGGATCCCCGTGGCTGGTATATGATTAACCATCGCTGGAGAGTGGTGCACCATGGTACTGCAATGTTTCAAATCCATGCACTCATTTCTAAAGGTCGTACGGCACTGTTTCGTCATTTTGGACGGATGTTGCACCTTGCACCGTAGATGTTGCACCCGGTGGATATCGATTCTTCGGATGGCCATAACTCTTGGCTCATTTAGAGTTACTGGAGCCACAACCAGTCAAAATGAAGGTATCTGTGAGTTCTACAGCTATGACTGCTTTCAGCCGTCACTGGTTAGTTTCATACCCAAAAAATCCTATCCGCACCTCAATCGGGTCAAGGAAGTTTTTTACCCTTCGTTTTTTCGTCACGTGGATTTTTTCTATAAAACGGGATCCCCGTGGCTGGTCTATGATTTACCATCGCTGTAGAGTGGTGCACCATGGTACTACAATGTTTCAAATCCATGCACTCATTTCTAAAGGTCGTAAGGCACTGTTTCGTCATTTTGGACGGATGTTGCACCTTGCACCGTAGATGTTGCACCCTGTGGATATCGATTCTTCGGAGGGCCATAACTCTTGGCTCGTTTAGAGTTACGGGAGCCACAAACAGTCAAAACAAAGGTATCTGTGAGTTCTACAGCTATGACAGCTTTCAGCCGTCACTGGTTAGTTTCATACCCAAAAAATCCTATCCGAACCTCAATCGGGTCATGGGATTCTTGTACCTTTCGTTTTTCGTCACGTGGATTTTTTCAGTAAAACGGGATCCCCGTGGCTGGTCTATGATTTGCCATCGCTGGAGAGTGGTGCACCATGGTACTGCAATGTTTCAAATCCATGCACTCATTTCTAAAGGTCGTATGGCACTGTTTCGTCATTTTGGACGGATGTTGCACCTTGCACCGTAGATGTTGCACACTGTGGATATCGCTTCTTCGGAGGGCCATAACTCTTGGCTCGTTTAGAGTTACGGGAGCCATAACCAGTCAAAACGAAGGTATCTGTGAGTTCTATAGCTATGACAGCTTTCAGCCGTCACTGGTTAGTTTCATACCCAAAAAATCCTATCCGAACCTCAATCGGGTCAAGGATGTTTTTTACCCTTCGTTTTTTCGTCACGTGGATTTTTTCTGTAAAACGGGATCCCCGTGGCTGGTCTATGATTTACCATCGCTGGAGAGTGGTGCACCATGGTACTGCAATGTTTCAAATCCATGCACTCATTTCTAAAGGCCGTACGGCACTGTTTCGTCATTTTGGACGGATGTTGCACCTTGCACCGTAGATGTTGCACCTTGTGGATATCGATTCTTCGGAGGGCCATAACTCTTGGCTCGTTTAGAGTTACGGAAGCCATAACCAGTCAAAACGAAGGTATGTGTGAGTTCTATAGCTATGACCGCTTTCAGCTGTCACTGGTTAGTTTCATACCCAAAAAATCCTATCCGAACCTCAATCGGGTCACGGAAGTTTTTTACCCTTCGTTTTTTCGTCACGTGGATTTTTTCTGTCAAACGGGATCCCCGTGGCTGGTCTATGATTTACCATCGCTGGAGAGTCGTGCACCATGGTACTGCAATGTTTCAAATCCATGCACTCATTTCTAAAGGTCGTACGGCACTGTTTCTTCATTTTGGACGGATGTTGCACCTTGCACCGTAGATGTTGCACACTGTGGATATCGATTCTTCGGAGGGCCATAACTCTTGGCTCGTTTAGAGTTACGGGAGCCATAACCAGTCAAAACGAAGGTATCTGTGAGTTCTACAGCTATGACATCTTTCAGACGTCACTAGTTAGTTTCATACCCAAAAAATCCTATCCGAACCTCAATCGGGTCATGGGATTATTGTACCCTTCGTTTTTCGTCACGTGGATTTTTTCTGTAAAACGGGATCCCCGTGGCTGGTCTATGATTTACCATCGCTGGAGAGTGGTGCACCATGGAACTGCAATGTTACAAATCCATGCACTCATTTCTAAAGGTCGTACGACACTGTTTCGTCATTTTGGACGGATGTTGCACCTTGCACCGTAGATGTTGCACCCTGTGGATATCGATTCTTCGGAGGGCCATAACTCTTGGCTCGTTTAGAGTTACGGGAGCCATAACCAGTCAAAACGAAGGTATCTGTGAGTTCTACAGCTACGACAGCTTTCAGCCGTCACTGGTTAGTTTCATACCCTTTAGCCTTCACTGGTTAGTTTCATACCCAAAAAATCCTATCCGAACCTCAATCGGGTCATGGGATTCTTGTACCCTTCGTTTTTCGTCACGTGGATTTTTTCTGTAAAACGGGATCCCCATGGCTGGTCTATGATTTACCATCGCTGGTTTTGGGCGAATTCTCACCCAGGAGACCTCGAGACCAATAGGCGTCGGTTCCATCCTGGATCGCAATCTCCATCCTCGTTCGGCGATACCCCACAAGCTCCATTCGGCACCTCCGTGGACACATCCCCATTCGGCACCTCCATGTACATAAGCCATTCGGCATCTCCATAGACAAATGTCCATTCAGCGTTCCCATCTGCTCATACGCACTCGGCATAGCCGGACCAAGCTCCATGTGCCATGATCCATCCGGCAGTCCCATGCTCCTTCGCCCATTCGGCATAGCCGGTCCAATCCCCACCGAATACCACCGCCGGACCACGCTATTGCCGAACCACCTTCCCATCCCATCTCCACCGAACCAATACAACATCTCCTGCTCCATACCGGTCCAACCTATGACCGGACCAACACATACCCTACTCAATACCGGTCCACACCCTACCAGACCAACACCACTCCAAATTCCATGCCGAATGAAGCTCTACCGAACCAGAAGATTGCCAGTCCAGATTGCTCCAGCCCGGGCCCACCAGCAGCTATATACTTCCAAGACCCCTGCCCCCTACCTCATTCTATAAATAGAGGGGCAGGGGTACAACAATGGCAGACAAGTTTGAGAGCTCAAGCAAGGAAGGAACTTTTAAACTACTTTCATATACTTGTATACGAAGCATTGTACTTGTAATCTGAAAGAAAGAAGATAATAACATATAAAGTGGACGTAGGCACATTCTAGCCGAACCACTATAAATCTGTGTGTCTTTTACATTTCAGCTCCTATTTCTTTCATATCAACATACTCATCTAAAATCATTGAAAACCACATATAATCAACTAAATAATACGACTTGGAGGTGTTTGTCCATTTTTTGTGCAAACATTTTTGGCGCTTTCACTGAGAACAGAACTTAAGCTTCATCTTCTCCCACTCAACCTTCTTCCTAACAACATCGCTCGTTGCTTAGAAATCATGCCTTCCAAACAGAGAAAGGATGCTAACAAAGGAAAGAACATCGCAACTAGCAGCCTTCCAGATCCAGCAATCGCAGATCAGCCCACTTCAACAGCAGTACCAGATGAAAATCAGGAAAATACAACTGGTCCCGCGACGGAACAACCAATCACTAGGGCAGATCTGGACAGAGTTGTGGCTGAAGTAACTAACCGCTTCACATCCCAACAAGAAGCTTTGGTGGACCAACTCATGTCACGCTTAAGGGATGCTGAAGAGTCCAACCGCAACAGTGAATCATGGGGTGAATCCCAATCTGGAGGATCTCGGAGGCAACAAAGGTCTTCCCTTTTCGAAGAAGCTATCAACAGGAACAACAATGATAGGGGCCGAGCCCGGACTCAGCCCGAACTCCGACTCGAGGAAGCACTTGGAACCGAACCCAGTGGGGGAGGCGCCAGACATGGGTCGGATGTAGCTGAGCCAGTCATGCCATCTAATCATAGAAACCCCGCTGAACGGAGCCGAGCTAGGACCCAGCCCGAAGTTGACCCCATGGATATGCTCGAAACAGAACCCCACAGGGGAAGGTCAAGGCAGGGGGCAACTGTAGCTGGTCCTAGCGTGCATCCGAGTAGCCAGAGACAACCACTGGATAATGCTAGAAGTGATAGACTGTACCATCCCTACCGGTCATCTGGACGAGATAGATCCCGCAGGGAAGAGCCAAGCTCATTCTTGTCCGCTCCAAATTCTGACGAACGAATGGCACGATTATTCAGAGAATGTGTCCAACGGGAGCAAAGGGACCGGGGAATAGGCGCTAGGGTCACCAGCCCCTTCACCCGAAATATCGAAACTGCCATCACTCCCCGGGAATGGAAAATGCCAACCATGGAACCTTACAAAGGAACTTCTGACCCCATCGTACACTTACAGAGATACACCCAGCATATGCTCATGAGTGGAGCAACAGAAGGATTGTTATGTAAATGCTTTCCGCTGTTCCTAGCAGATCTAGCTACCTCCTGGTTCTGCCATCTACCCCAAGGATCTATCAGCTCATGGGAGATGTTGAAAGAAAGGTTTATCAGCCAGTTCCGCATCCATGTGGAACAACCCAAGGATGCTTATTCTCTATCCAATGTCAAACAGAAATCCGGAGAGACACTACAACAATATCTAACCCGGTTCAACGCCGCAGCGGCTGCAGTTCAAGACGCCGGTGAAAAGCTCACCCTAACGGCCCTTTGTAGTGGCGTACATCCGGATACCAAGTTTGCTAGGAGGTTAACAAAAGAAAAACCAGCTACGTTACCTGACTTCTTCCATGAAGCCGGGAAGTATATGAGGCTTGAAGACGCTACCGCTGAAAGACAGTCAGGATCACAGGCTACGACTACCCATGGCGACACTCCCGCTGCAGCAAAGGACGTTTGAAGAAATGACTCTAGAGATAATGCTGGGGGCAAGAAGGGAGGAAAGCGTTTATATCAACCAGAACTGAGATTTAACTCTTGCCCCCCTTTGCTTTAAACTTTGTCCTGGATGGCTAGAAGGATGTTTTCAATTATTTCACCAAATGGGTGGAAGCGGACCCTTTAAAATAAAATATCTTCGGCATAAATTATCAACTTCTTGCATAAATTATCAACTTCTTAATCAAAAATATTCTATGCAGGTACGGAGTCCCACTCAAGATCATATCAGACAACAGACTCCAGTTTCACAACAAAGAATTTGCCAACCGATGCCAAGAGCACATAGTTCACAAAAGCTCCTCATCTGCAGCTTATCCTCAGGCAAACGGACAAGTCGAAGCCGTCAACAGAATTCTCAAAACCCTAATCAAGAAGAAGCTTGAAAACTCAAAAGGCGCTTGGATGGACGAACTTCCTATGGCACTCTAGGCCTGACGCACCTCTTACAGAACATCAACAGGGCATACTCCTTTCTCTTTGGCATACGGATTGGAGGCAATGCTCCCAGTCAAAACTGTAGCGCCATCTCACGATGGGACCCACTGCAACCCAGAAGAAAACGAAGAACTCCTCCTCATGTATTTGGATCTGATTGAGGAAAGGAGAAACGATGCAACACTTAAAAGCAGAAGCCCACAAGCCAAAAAGTGGCAGCACAATGCAACTCCAAAATCAAGCACCGCAGCTTACAAGAGGGAGATCTTATTCTCAAGCGGATCCTCCCGCAGCACCGAATCATGGGCCGCGTCCCAATCTGGAGGATCCGGGAGACAACAGTGACCTTTCTTCTTCGAAGAGGTTAATAACATAAATAGTCATGGTAGGAGCCGAGCCCGGACTCAGCCCGAATTCCGACCCAAAGAAACACTTGGAACCAAACCCAACGGGGGAGGTGCCAAGCAGGGGTCGAATATAGCTGAGCCTGTCATGCTACCTAACCATGAAAGCACCAGTAGACGGACCTTATGAAATTCATCAAGATCTTCACAACGGAGCTTATATTTTGTCAACAGTGGACGGAGTGGTGTTCCAGAGCGCTTGGAACATCCGACACCTCCGTCGATACTTTGCTTAACATGTACTGCCCATATGAAGCGTATTAACACGGTGGACGTAGGCATTATCGTGCCGAACCACTTTAAAAATCTTATCTCTTGTTACCTTGTGCCTTCATATCTTGGCTGCTTGTTAAGATTTATCCCTTTCTGTTGAACAAAATCCTATGGCATCTCCACTCAAGACGCACCGCGGCCTCATCTGGACTAGGCCCAACAGGTACGCTACGATTCTATGCACTCGCCAATGAGACACTTTTGCTCCAGCATCCCTCTGCTGCGGGTTAACTCATTGCGCGCCTGCCCTCAAAGCCAACTGTAATGAGCCGATTATAAGTCATCATAAAGGCCGACTATAGCCGATGGCAGCTCATTACGGCGTTCGGCTCGCCGGCAACTGTGAACCTACTTTAAGCCCCAACATAAGGTGTGGCCAGCCAGGGGTAGTTCACGGCCAACGGCACCCACGCTAGCCGGCCACGGTAAATCGAATAATACCCACGATTACGGACCATAATGGTTCGGGTAGTTACCGTGCGCGATCTCGGCTCCGATGTGTCTTAAGTGCGGCTGTGGTAAAAAAGAAAACTCCCCGCGGAGGCGTAAGATGGGTGACAAATGTCTCCAAGACCCACAGCTAGGGAAAGTGACTACAAAACCCGTTTGCCACGAACTTAAGCACATCGACGGCCTTCCGTGACTGGAAGTTTTACTTTTCCTATATTTCCATTTCATTTAAATACTTTTCTCCTATCCTGTATAACGAACTCTAAAGTACAGAAAACCAAATGGGAATCATCCACTCATGGGAATCCAAGCCTGCATGCTGGATGGCAGAGTACTCAGCCATATCCGTGATCAGTTACACAAGACACTCAAAACTACTGCCCGCAAGTAAAGCATGAAGGGCGGTACTCTCTTTTCTTGTACATAGATACGTAACTATAGCGTGTTCATACATTAACATTGCAAAACATGAAATCATATTTCAAGCAAGAACTTAACACCAATCACAGGCATATACGTAGTTATACTTCTCACACAGCACATCAAGATAACAACAACATTCAAACATAACAAGACCAGCTTATATTACGAAACCACACGAAGTTATTCTTTGCAAATAATATTATTACAGTTGCATCAATGACTAACGTAAACAGTGATAAAAAGAAATAAAAAGATGGCAGCTGCGTCCACACTCCATCACCAGCTTCCCAAGTCTACTTAGCCGCAGGATCGGAGCCCCCGGCATGTGGATCAGAAGTCCCACCTGTCCAGTTCAGAAGAGGAATTCATTAAACAAACAATAAACGAACGATCAAGTTGTGGAAACATAGAGAGAAATGAAAGGGAAAAGAATAACTCACCAGCATCCGCCGCTTGGTCCTCATCATCCAACTGCACGCCCGCTTCCTCTGCAGCAAGCAGCCGCATCCCCTCCTTCACCGCCGCTTGTTCCTCCTTCGAGAACTGAGCAGTGACCGCATCCAGACTGAAAGCCTCTCTGCCTTCTTTGCCCGCATTAATCCTGGCCTCCTCTAGAGCCTGGAGATATATCTTGGCCATGACCCGAGGGTAGTCATCCATCCAAGATAAGCCGCCCTCCTTCCAAGTGTGGAAGTGCAAGTCCTGCAGCATCTCGTCCATCATCCCCTCATTCTCCTCAAACTCCCTCACCCGGGCCTCAGAAGCTTGCAACTTGGCAACGGCGACGTCCCTCTCTGATTGGTACCTTAAGCAGTCAGCCTGGAGCGACCTCCTCATTTCCTCCTCCTTCAACCTGAGGGACCTCCTCATCTCCTCCATCTCCTCCTTCAACTCGGCCTGAGCCATCTCCGCAGCCTCGAGCCTCCCAGACAACTCCTCTACCCGCTCGAGATCTGCATTTCGAACCTCATCCACCGTTGTAATAGCCATGTTAATCCGTTCCCTGCAGGCGACCTCCATCTTCCGTAATTCCGCCCTACTAGCCTTCTCCATGGTCTCTTTCAGCCGCCTGGAGGCTTCCTCATGCTGGGAAATCTGGATGGCATGGTCAGCAAGCTGCTTGGCCTGGTCGGCAACCTTTAACCTCAACCGAATGTTAGCACTCCCGATCTCTTCCCCGGCCTTGACCAACTTAGCATGATGCTCCATTAACTTCTTGGTCTCTGCGGCCACCCGATCGATATTAGCCTTGGCCTCATCCCCCATGGTGACTACCCGTGTAGTAAGTAAATCAAGATCTAAAGACTTGGCCTCGTCTAGCACTCTCACCATAGGGTTGCGGGGAAGGAGGTGCTCGCCAGTGGCCTCATCAAATGAAGTGTCCTGAAAGCTTGGATCTAAATCAGGATGGCCGGCAAAAGGGTCACGAGGCACGGGGCGAGGCACATCAGGACGCCTTATACGAATAATAGTAGGACTCTTGAAAGGAGGAGGAGGAGGACCTGACTCCGTGCTCTCCTCCGTAGTATCACGAGGAGGCTGAGTAGGAGGAGGCTGAGTAGGAAGCTGCGAAGCAGGGGAAGACTCAAATAAGGAACGGCTCCGCTTCTTTTTCCGAATGCCCTCTTCAATGACCCCAAGAAGAGGGCGATAACTGACTACATCCCCAGTGCGGCCAGTAGAGGACTTCACAGAAGCTCTCCTCGACTTGAAGTGTTCAAGGCAGTGTCGAACATGTGACGTGTTAACCACCTGGCCTGCCCCTGGAATGAAGAATAAGTGTTACGAACATGCAATAATCCACAATTCAAGAAATATGTTAAGTTAAAAAAAAAAAAAGGAGAAGACGCATCTATTATACAAACCCGGCGGAGGAGTGGGATACTGCAATAAGTCCTGGATCTCATTCCAGGACGGAAGTGAACCGTAAAATATTTCTAAGTGCCTATCATAAATGGAATCGGCAGAAGACAAAAGTTCACCTTGCATCGCCGGAATCGCCCTAGCTGAAGAACCCTTAGAGGACGGGTCAGCGCCAGCCACAGCTTTGCCGGTTTCCTTTGCCTTCTCCGTTTCCGACTCTCCCTCCGACTCCCCGAAGGCCTGACGGAGAGCCTCATCCAGTGCAAGGTCTTGCTCAGAGGTTAGGGCACCAACACCACTACCACCTTGACCATCGTCATCTCCTCCACCCTCCGATCCTTCTCCAACTTCGCCTCCTTCCTCCTCTTCTGCACCTTCCTCCTCTTCTGCACCTTCCTCCTCCGGGACAGTCGGGCAATTGCTTGGAGAAGGGCCATCGGATTTCTTCAATTTCTTTCCTCCAACAACGAGACGCTCTGCAAAAGGCTCCCTCTTACCGCTCTTCACCGTAGCCCCCTCCTTAGCTTTAGCGGCCTTCTCCTCGGCCGTATCCCTCTGCTTAACCACGGACTGGTGTGGTAGGATCAAATTATGCTCCAAGAGGGTTGCGTTCCTGATCAAGAAGGAGGACGACCGGTCCCGTGCCGGAATAGCCTTTAGTTCAGCAGCCATTCGCACCAAGGAATCGTCCTCCACGACTGCAATACCACCTGTCGCTAGCCAGAAATAGAAGCATGTCAGAAAAAACACTATAATCAGAACATGGAAAATATAAATGAAATCCATCTTACAGCCGGAAGTGAAAAGGCGGAAAGAAACAGAATCGTCCTTGATAAAGAACCACTCTTTCTTGAACATAGTAAACTTGGAATATAAGTCCAGAACTGGTTTGAAGGGCACGGCCGCCTCCAGACTAATATACGGAGACCCCTTCTTATAGCCTCTCAGGTTGTACAAGTATCGGATTTCCCGGTTAGAAGGAGGACGCCCGTACCTCCTCTGGAAGATAACAAAGAGGCTCACCAGGATGGCATAAGAGTTAGGCTGAAGCTGAAAGGGAGCCACCTTCAAATATGTGGTGAAGCTTACTATCCAAGCGTTGATAGGAGGGATAGCACCGCACATGCAATGGTATCGACTGAAAGCAAAATATCCCTCAGGGGGATCATATGGCATGACCCCCTCTCCCGGCAACAGCATAAGAGCCCTGTCTATCCCAAAGGAACGGGATATGACGTCAAGTTGCTCCTCCTTTAGGGAGCTAGGAAAGCAATCAGGGGGGGAGATCAAAAGCTCCTGTGGACCATACCCATCCACTAGCGACCTCGGAACGGGTCGATGTTGCCCGGATCCTGGTTGGACTGGGGGCAAGGAAGAAGAAGGCTCTCCTGTGCCTCTAGACTTCTTTCTGTCCGATCGTGTTTCCGCTTTGCGAGACATTTTCTGCAGCACAAGAAAAACTTAATATTAGAATAAGAAGTATGGAAGCATAAACAAGCAAATATATAAGGCAAGCGTGTAAAAAAGTCCAAGATTCCGCTCAAGGACCAAGTATGAAGTCTCATTCGGCGTTGCAAAACAGGTTCATTCGGCATAAGAAGCATATGGTCATTCGGCACTATACTCATTCGGCATGGGCGTGAAGTTCATTTGGCATCAAGGCCTAAAGCACATTCGGCAAGCAGAAACTTTTGTATGTATTCGGCAAAAGGGAACATACCTGGTTCGGTACTAAATTGGTCCGGCGCTTGATTGGTTCGGTATTTGTTTGATCCGGTACTTAACTGGTTCGGTGCTCAATATGGTTCGGCTCTACACGTTCGGTAAAGAAAAATGAAGGGGGTGTAGCCCCTATATATAGGCAAGCACCGGAAAACCGAACCAGCCGGTTCGGCACTAGGAGCCGAATGGAGCCATGCCGAATGAAAGCACCCCGTCCAGAAACAAAGCGTAACACGTGCAGAACATAGCCGGGGGCAACCAGCAGAGACCTGAAACAGGGGGCATGCAATACGCCTTACTCAGATAAGTACCGAACTCTGGTGTCTACTGATAAAACAAAGAATATGATAACGATGAATAAGTCGTAAACCTCTCACTAACACGGATTAATCATTTACACGTGTACGCGACCACGAACGGTCCACGGGCATGCTCTGAATGGCTATTAACCCTATCATCGTGAGAATTTACACTTTGACATCCGTTTTTAGGCTCATCGATTGAACGGATATTTGATTCTGATAATTACGAAATGGCTAAGCTACTTACACATGTACGGGGTCGAGAGCAACCCTTAGGCATGCTCTGAGCTGGCAATAAACCAATTGATCCAGGGGCCCACTCTAGCATGGACCTGGCATTGATAATGCTAAGCCCCCTCGGGGCACACTTTCTCATCCCGAACGACATAATTCACTACATCGCGAATATTTCGATCACGAACGGTCATCATTTTGAAATCATACTAAAACTGTAAATCCCTTCGCAGGACATCAACAAGATACGAGCATCTAGCCCATGGCGTCACAAAACAAGCCTTCCCACCACAGAAAAACAAAGCGCGGCACATGCAAGCACGTACCCCACTTTGGGGGGCAAATGTTGGGCGAATTCTCACCCAGGAGACCTCGAGACCAATAGGCGTCGGTTCCATCCTTGATCGCAATCTCCATCCTCGTTCGGCGATACCCCACAAGCTCCATTCGGCACCTCCGTGGACACAGCCCCATTCGGCACCTCCATGTACATAAGCCATTCGGCGTCTCCATAGACAAATGTCCATTCAGCGTTCCCATCTGCTCATACGCACTCGGCATAGCCGGACCAAGCTCCATGTGCCATGATCCATCCGGCAGTCCCATGCTCCTTCGCCCATTCGGCATAGCCGGTCCAATCCCCACCGAATACCACCGTCGGACCACGCTATTGCCGAACCACCTTCCCATCCCATCTCCACCGAACCAATACAACATCTCCTGCTCCATACCGGTCCAACCTATGACCGGACCAACACATACCCTACTCAATACCGGTCCACACCCTACCAGACCAACACCACTCCAAATTCCATGCCGAATGAAGCTCTACCGAACCAGAAGATTGCCAGTCCAGATTGCTCTAGCCCGGGCCCACCAGCAGCTATATACTTCCAAGACCCCTGCCCCCTACCTCATTCTATAAATAGAGGGGCAGGGGTACAACAATGGCAGACAAGTTTGAGAGCTCAAGCAAGGAAGGAACTTTTAAACTACTTTCATATACTTGTATACGAAGCATTGTACTTGTAATCTGAAAGAAAGAAGATAATAACATATAAAGTGGACGTAGGCACATTCTAGACGAACCACTATAAATCTGTGTGTCTTTTACATTTCAGCTCCTATTTCTTTCATATCAACATACTCATCTAAAATCATTGAAAACCACATATAATCAACTAAATAATAGACTTGGAGGTGTTTGTCCATTTTTTGTGCAAACAGCTGGAGAGTGGTGCACCACGGTACTGCAATGTTTCAAATCCATGCACTCATTTCTAAAGGTCGTATGGCACTGTTTCGTCATTTTGGAAGCATGTTGCACCTTGCACCGTAGATGTTGCACACTATGGATATCGATTCTTCGGAGGGCCATAACTCTTGGCTCGTTTAGAGTTACGGGAGCCATAACCAGTCAAAACGAAGGTATCTGTGAGTTCTACAGCAATGACAGCTTTCAGTCGTCACTGATTAGTTTCATACCCAAAAAATCCTATCCGAACCTCAATCGGGTCATGGGATTCTTGTACCCTTCGTTTTTCGTCACGTGGATTTTTTCTGTAAAACGGGATCCCCGTGGCTGGTCTATGATTTACCATCGCTGGAGAGTGGTGCACCGTGGTACTGCAATGTTTCAAATCCATGCACTCATTTCTAAAGGTCGTACGGCACTGTTTCGTCATTTTGGACGGATGTTGCACCTTGCACCGTAGATGTTGCACACTGTGGATATCGATTCTTCGGAGGGCCATAACTCTTGGCTCGTTTAGAGTTACGGGAGCCATAACCAGTCAAAACGAAGGTATCTGTGAGTTCTACAGCTATGACCGCTTTCAGCCGTCACTGGTTAGTTTCATACACAAAAAATCCTATCCGAACCTCAATCGGGTCATGGGATTCTTGTACCCTTCGTTTTTCTTCACGTGGATTTTTTCTGTAAAACGGGATCCCCGTGGCTGGTCTTTGATTTACCATCGCTGGAGAGTGGTGCACCATGGTACTGCAATGTTTCAAATCCATGCACTCATTTCTAAAGGTCGTATGACACTGTTTCGTCATTTTGGACGGATATTGCACCTTGCACCGTTGATGTTGCACCCTGTGGATATCGATTCTTCGGAGGGCCATAACTCTTGGCTCGTTTAGAGTTACGGGAGCCATAACCAGTCAAAACCAAGGTATCTGTGAGTTCTGCAGCTACGACAGCTTTCAGCCGTCACTGGTTAGTTTCATACCCTTCAGCCTTCACTGGTTAGTTTCATACCCAAAAATCCTATCCGAACCTCAATCGGGTCATGGGATTCTTGTACCCTTCGTTTTTCGTTATGTGGATTTTTTCTGTAAAACGGGATCCCCGTGGCTGGTCTATGATTTACCATCGCTGGAGAGTGGTGCACCATGGTACTGCAATGTTTCAAATCCATGCACTCATTTCTACAGGTCGTACGGCACTGTTTCGTCATTTTGGACGGATGTTGCACCTTGCACCGTAGATGTTGCACACTGTGGATATCGATTCTTCGGAGGGCCATAACTCTTGGTTCGTTTAGAGTTACGGGAGCCATAACCAGTCAAAACGAAGGTATCTGTGAGTTCTAAAGCTATGACAGCTTTCAGCTGTCACTGGTTAGTTTCATACCCCAAAAATCCTATCCGAACCTCAATCGGGTCATGGGATTCTTGTACCCTTCGATTTTCATCACGTGGATTTTTTCTGTAAAACGGGATCCCCGTGGCTGGTCTATGATTTACCATCGCTGGAGAGTGGTGCACCATGGAACTGCAATGTTTCAAATCCATGCACTCATTTCTAAAGGTCGTACGACACTGTTTCGTCATTTTGGACGGATGTTGCACCTTGCACCGTAGATGTTGCACCCTGTGGATATCGATTCTTCGGAGGGCCATAACTCTTGGCCCGTTTAGAGTTACGGGAGCCATAACCAGTCAAAACGAAGGTAACAGTGAGTTCTACAGCTACGACAGCTTTCAGCCATCACTGGTTAGTTTCATACCCTTTAGCCTTCACAGGTTAGTTTCATACCCAAAAAATCCTATCCGAACCTCAATCGGGTCATGGGATTCTTGTACCCTTCGTTTTTCGTCACGTGGATTTTTTCTGTAAAACGGGATCCCCGTGGCTGGTCTATGATTTACCATCGCTGGAGAGTGGTGCACCATGGTACTGCAATGTTTCAAATCCATGCACTCATTTCTAAAGGTCGTACGGCACTGTTTCGTCATTTTGGACGCATGTTGCACCTTGCACCGTAGATGTTGCACACTGTGGATATCGATTCTTCGGAGGGCCATAACTCTTCGCTCGTTTAGAGTTACGGGAGCCATAACCAGTCAAAATGAAGGTATCTATGAGTTCTACAGCTATGACAGCTTTCAGCCGTCACTGGTTAGTTTCATACCCAAAAAATCCTATCCGAACCTCAATCGGGTCATGGGATTCTTGTACCCTTCGTTTTTCGTCACGTGGATTTTTTCTATAAAACGGGATCCCCGTGGCTGGTCTATGATTTACCATCGCTGGAGAGTGGTGCACCATGGTACTGCAATGTTTCAAATCCATGCACTCATTTCTAAAGGTCGTACGGCACTGTTTCGTCATTTTGGACGGATGTTGCACCTTGCACCATAGATGTTGCATACTTTAGATATCGATTCTTCGGAGGGCCATAACTCTTGGCACATTTAGAGTTACGGGAGCCATAACCAGTCAAAACGAAGGTATCTGTGAGTTCTACAGCTATGACAGCTTTCAGCCGTCACTGGTTAGTTTCATACGCAAAAAATCCTATCCGATCCTCAATCGGGTCAAGGATGTTTTTTACCCTTCGTTTTTTCGTCACGTTGATTTTTTCTGTAAAACGGGATCCCCGTGGCTTGTCTATGATTTACCATCGCTGCAGAGTGCTGCACCATGGTACTGCAATGTTTCAAATAAATGCACCCATTTCTAAAGGTCGTACGACACTGTTTCGTCATTTTGGACGGATGTTGCACCTTGCACCGTAGGTGTTGCACCCTGTGGATATCGATTCTTCAAAGGGCCATAACTCTTGGCTCGTTTAGAGTTACGGGAGCCATAACCAGTCAAAACGAAGGTATCTGTGAGTTCTACAGCTATGACAGCTTTCAGCCGTCACTGGTTAGTTTCATACCCAAAAAATCCTATCCGAACCTCAATCGGGTCATGGGATTCTTGTACCCTTCGTTTTTCGTCACGTGGATTTTTTCTGTAAAACGGGATCCCCGTGGCTGGTCTATGATTTACCATCGCTTGAGAGTTGTGCACCATGGTACTGCAATGTTTCAAATCCATGCACTCATTTATAAAGGTCGTACGGCACTGTTTCGTCATTTTGGACGGATGTTGCACCTTGCACCGTAGATGTTGCACACTGTGGATATCGATTCTTCGGAGGGCCATAACTCTTGGCTCGTTTAGAGTTACGGGAGCCATAACCAGTCAAAACGAAGGTATCTGTGAGTTCTACAGCTATGACCGCTTTCAGCCGTCACTGGTTAGTTCCATACCCAAAAAATCCTATCCGAACCTCAATCGGGTCAAGGAAGTTTTTTACCCTTCATTTTTTCGTCACGTGGATTTTTTCTGTAAAACGGGATCCCCGTGGCTGGTCTATGATTTACCATCGCTGGAGAGTGGTGCACCATGGTACTGCAATGTTTCAAATCCATGCACTCATTTCTAAAGGCCGTACGGCACTGTTTCGTCATTTTGGACGGATGTTGCACCTTGCACCGTAGATGTTGCACCCTGTGGATATCGATTCTTCGGAGGGCCATAACTCTTGGCTCGTTTAGAGTTACGGAAGCCATAACCAGTCAAAATGAAGGTATGTGTGAGTTCTACATCTATGACAGCTTTCAGCCGTCACTGGTTAGTTTCATACCCAAAAAATCCTATCCGAACCTCAATCGGGTCAAGGAAGTTTTTTACCCTTCGTTTTTTCGTCACGTGGATTTTTTCTGTAAAACGGGATCCCCGTGTCTGGTCTATGATTTACCATCGTTGGAGAGTGGTGCACCATGGTACTGCAATGTTTCAAATCCATGCACTCATTTCTAAAGGTCGTACGACACTGTTTCGTCATTTTGGACGGATATTGCACCTTGCACCGTAGATGTTGCACCCAGTGGATATCGATTCTACGGAGGGCCATAACTCTTGGCTCGTTTAGAGTTACGGGAGCCATAACCAGTCAAAACGAAGGTATCTGTGAGTTCTACAGCTACGACAGCTTTCAGCCGTCACTGGTTAGTTTCATACCCTTTAGTCTTCACTGGTTCGTTTCATACCCAAAAAATCCTATCTGAACCTCAATCGGGTCATGGGATATTTGTACCCTTCGTTTTTCGTCACGTGGATTTTTTCTGTAAAACGGGATCCCCGTGGCTGGTCTATGATTTAGCATCGCTGGAGAGTGGTGCACCATGGTACTGCAATGTTTCAAATCCATGCACTCATTTCTAAAGGTCGTACGGCACTGTTTCGTCATTTTGGACGGATGTTGCACCTTGCACCGTAGATGTTGCACACTGTGGATATCGATTCTTCGGAGGGCCATAACTCTTGGCTCGTTTAGAGTTACGGGAGCCATAACCAGTCAAAACGAATGTATCTGTGAGTTCTACAGCTATGACAGCTTTCAGCCGTCACTGGTTTGTTTCATACCCAAAAAATCCAATCCGAACCTCAATCGGGTCAAGGAAGTTTTTTACCCTTCGTTTTTTCGTCACGTGGATTTTTGCTGTAAAACGGGATCCCCGTGGCTGGTCTATGATTTACAATCGCTGGAGAGTGGTGCACCATGGTACTGCAATGTTTCAAATCCATGCACTCATTTCTAAAGGTCGTACGACACTGTTTCGTCATTTTGGATGGATATTGCACCTTGCACCGTAGATGTAGCACCCTGTGGATATCGATTCTTCGGAGGGCCATAACTCTTGGCTCGTTTAGAGTTACGGGAGCCATAACCAGTCAAAACGAAGGTATCTGTGAGTTCTACAGCTACGACAGCTTTCAGCCGTCACTGGTTAGTTTCATACCCTTTAGTCTTCACTGGTTAGTTTCATACCCAAAAAATCCTATCCGAACCTCAATCGGGTCATGGGATTCTTGTACCCTTCGTTTTTCGTCACGTGGATTTTTTCTGTAAAACGGGATCCCCGTGGCTGGTCTATGATTTACCATCGCTGGAGAGTGGTGCACCATGGTACTGCAATGTTTCAAATCCATGCACTCATTTCTAAAGGTCGTACGACACTGTTTCGTCATTTTGGACGGATATTGCACCTTGCACCGTAGATGTTGCACCCTGTGGATATCGATTCTTCGGAGGGCCATAACTCTTGGCTCGTTTAGAGTTACGGGAGCCATAACCAGTCAAAACGAAGGTATCTGTGAGTTCTACAGCTACGACAGCTTTCAGCCGTCACTGGTTAGTTTCATACCCTTTAGTCTTCACTGGTTCGTTTCATACCCAAAAAATCCTATCCGAAACTCAATCGGGTCATGGGATATTTGTACCCTTCGTTTTTCGTCACGTGGATTTTTTCTGTAAAACGGGATCCCCGTGGCTGGTCTATGATTTAGCATCGCTGGAGAGTGGTGCACCATGGTACTGCAATGTTTCAAATCCATGCACTCATTTCTAAAGGTCGTACGGCACTGTTTCGTCATTTTGGACGGATGTTGCACCTTGCACCGTAGATGTTGCACACTGTGGATATCGATTCTTCGGAGGGCCATAACTCTTGGCTCGTTTAGAGTTACGGGAGCCATAACCAGTCAAAACGAATGTATCTGTGAGTTCTACAGCTATGACAGCTTTCAGCCGTCACTGGTTTGTTTCATACCCAAAAAATCCAATCCGAACCTCAATCGGGTCAAGGAAGTTTTTTACCCTTCGTTTTTTCGTCACGTGGATTTTTGCTGTAAAACGGGATCCCCGTGGCTGGTCTATGATTTACAATCGCTGGAGAGTGGTGCACCATGGTACTGCAATGTTTCAAATCCATGCACTCATTTCTAAAGGTCGTACGACACTGTTTCGTCATTTTGGACGGATATTGCACCTTGCACCGTAGATGTAGCACCCTGTGGATATCGATTCTTCGGAGGGCCATAACTCTTGGCTCGTTTAGAGTTACGGGAGCCATAACCAGTCAAAACGAAGGTATCTGTGAGTTCTACAGCTACGACAGCTTTCAGCCGTCACTGGTTAGTTTCATACCCTTTAGTCTTCACTGGTTAGTTTCATACCCAAAAAATCCTATCCGAACCTCAATCGGGTCATGGGATTCTTGTACCCTTCGTTTTTCGTCACGTGGATTTTTTCTGTAAAACGGGATCCCCGTGGCTGGTCTATGATTTACCATCGCTGGAGAGTGGTGCACCATGGTACTGCAATGTTTCAAATCCATGCACTCATTTCTAAAGGTCGTACGACACTGTTTCGTCATTTTGGACGGATATTGCACCTTGCACCGTAGATGTTGCACCCTGTGGATATCGATTCTTCGGAGGGCCATAACTCTTGGCTCGTTTAGAGTTACGGGAGCCATAACCAGTCAAAACGAAGGTATCTGTGAGTTCTACAGCTACGACAGCTTTCAGTCGCCACTGGTTAGTTTCATACCCTTTAGTCTTCACTGGTTAGTTTCATACCCAAAAAATCCTATCCGAAACTCAATCGGGTCATGGGATTCTTGTACCCTTCGTTTTTCGTCACGTGGATTTTTTCTGTAAAACGGGATCCCCGTGGCTGGTCTATGATTTACCATCGCTGGAGAGTGGTGCACCATGGTACTGCAATGTTTCAAATCCATGCACTCATTTCTAAAGGTCGTACGGCACTGTTTCGTCATTTTGGACGGATGTTGCACCTTGCACCGTAGATGTTGCACACTGTGGATATCGATTCTTCGGAGGGCCATAACTCTTGGCTCGTTTAGAGTTACGGGAGCCATAACCAGTCAAAACGAAGGTATCTGTGAGTTCTACAGCTATGACAGCTTTCAGCCATCACTGGTTTGTTTCATACCCAAAAAAACCTATCCGAACCTCAATCGGGTCAAGGAAGTTTTTTACCCTTCGTTTTTTCGTCACGTGGATTTTTTCTGTAAAACGGGATCCCCTTGGCTGGTCTATGATTTACCATCGCTGGAGAGTGGTGCACTATGGTATTGCAATGTTTCAAATCCATGTACTCGTATCTAAAGGTCGTACGGCACTGTTTCATCATTTTGGACGGATGTTGCACCTTGCACCGCAGATGTTGCATCCTGTAGAAATCGATTCTTCGGAGGGCCATAACTCTTGGCTCGTTTAGAGTTACGGGAGCCATAACCTGTAACGACCCGTATTTTACGTATCGATAAATCGTAGAATTTGCAGGTCGTTAGTGTTGTTTGTGTTGCCTCTAGCTTGAGTCGTTTAGAAGTTAACCCGAGTGCTAGTGATGAGTCGTGACCGACTCATAGATAAGTCGTAGACGACTTAAGTTGATGGGCCGACTTAAGGAGAGAGGCGAGATTGGGGTCAAGTGATGAGTCGTGACCGACTCATAGGGATTCGACTCATAGGCTTGGACGACTTAGAGTTGTGACCGACTTAGAGAAGGAGTGAGTATAGGTGTGGCCGAGTCATCGAGTTACGACTCATGGGGTTGGCCGAGTCATAGGTCATAAGTTGTTTTGAGTCGTAAGTCGTTGGGTAGCTAGGAGATGAGTCGGTGAACCATAAGTCGTGAGTCGTCACAGGTTGAGTCGTTAGGACATAGGGTCGGCTTTGTAGATGAGTGTGTACCATGAGTCGTAGGTCGCGTAGGGTTTTAGGGCGGTTCGTGTTGAGTCGGCTTGGGTCTGAGTCGTATGTCGCTGGGTTGTTGAGTCGCATAGGAGTTGAGTCGTAAGCCTTGTGAGTCGCTTCTGTCTTTAGCAGTTGAGTCGTGTTATAGCATGAGCTGTTGAGTCGCGTGAGTCATTAGAAGGCTTGAGTCGTGAGTCGTGTCTCGTGGACGACTCATAGGGGCGGACGACTCATGGGGTGTTCAGCCTATAAATAGAGGGGTTCGGCTCACTTTTTGGCACCGGTTTTTGAAGCGACGAAGTGCTGCCATTTTGAAGACTTGTCTACAACATTTCTTCATCTTCTTTTCTCCATTCTAATCTAGATCTAACATCCATCCAAGATCGAAGATCCAAGTGCCAAAGTTGAAGATCTTCATCCGTTCGAGCTAGATTTCATCGATTGAAGCGAGATATTGCCGGATCAAGCTTTGATCTCCGCTGTCCAGATCTGAAGCGTTTAGTTTTCAAGGTGTTTGGGTGATTTGGTGAGTGGTAGTTATCTCTCACGCGGACCCAAAGGAGTATATTGGATCGGTGGCTTGTTTATGTGTTTAAGATAGTGTTTTCTGGCATTTTCCTAAAGTCTGCATGTAGATCCATCATTTTTGAAGTTGTTTACTTATGCAAGTTCATTTAACAAGTATTAGAGACAAAACCCATGTTCTATATTTGATAGATCTATGCTAAAAACCTATGAATCATGCATGTTGGACTTTTGCTCGTTTATTTACGAAATTGCCATTATTGTTGATATTACTTGTTAGATCTTGTTTGAATGCTTGATTGTTTGTATTGATGATTGATTTGGATTGTTTCAAGTTAGCTAGTGGTTGATTTGGAACAAGTTGATTCGAGATGATTCAAAAGCTAAGTGGAAAGGCTCTTGAATGTTGAAAGCTGCCTATGACATATGAAGCGGACGTGGAAGCTCATATGGATGGATTCGATGACGATGGTCTTTGCCATGATGCGAGGAAGCAAAGCATGAGATCGAGCTGGAACTTTGCTAAGGTGCGATGAAGCAAAGTGTGATGTTAAGATGGGACGGGTCATGATGACGTTCCAAGATGAGAGACTTTGCTATGATGTGATGAGGCAAGACATATGTTGTGATGGGACGGGTCACGATGACGTTCCAAGCACGGGTCATGACGACGTGCAAAGTTATAACTCGGTGATGCGGTCTGGGTTAGGGTGGATAATGGTTAGCTTGAGAGGCGCTTGAGCTAGTATGGAAATAGTCGTCGAGGAGGATGACTAGGAGGCTGAGATCTCATCGTTGTTGAAGGTTCTAGCATACTCAAAGCAAGGGTACGTTGGAACGGGTCACGATGACGTTCCAGGCACGGGTCACGATGACGTGCTAGTACTCTGGGCTGATGCGTTCGGCTTAGGCACGGGTCACGATGACGTGCGGAGTTATGTCTAGACCGGGGTTACCATTAGCCCTTGACAGGTGGTCATTCAACTAACGGTGATATCAAGGCAATGATAACAGTGATAGCCAGAGTCATGGATGTTTGGTTGTATTATCATTCGGCCTCAAGAGTGGTGTTTTCTGGGTGCTTATCTGATCTTGGTTTAGGCCTTGGGGGTTTGTATTTGGAAAGCATCACCCTTGACTCGAGTGATTCTCGCTTTACTTTAATTATCTGCTATGTTATGTTTGCTTCTCCTTAGTGTGTGTCTGGGGGCTATCACTGTGAGAAGAGGTGGAGTGGGATGGTTTGGTTCCTATTCCTTTTATCCCTTATGCTCTTTTGGTATGTTTGATAGTTAATTTACTACTCACTAAGACTTTGTCTGACTCAAGGTTTTATGTCTCCGCTTATTACCTTGGGTTGTTCATCCATGTTGGGATGGGCAGACTAGGTAGCAGGTGACAGGTGCTGTGCTTAGAGTTCTCCGCTGATGATGACGAAGACGAGCAGGAGGCTATGCATATTATTTTCCTATATGTACTGGGTATCCGCTGCTGTATTTGATGAGTGTTTTGTAGTGAGGTCTTGATGTATGGATTTATTGAGATGATTGTATAAAACTACTGTGATGTATATATGATGATTTTCTGTTATGAGGCTTCACTATATATTTCTCTATTGTATTTTATCCATGCGCTGTGAGCTACGATAGAGATTCTGCGATTTTATTTTACCCTGACTATCGTCCATGGCTGCCTTGCACACCTTTCAGCGCACTATTTCCTTGTTTTTGTGCGGGAGTCATGGGCGGTCGTCACATTTGGTATCAAAGCTTTGGTTAATCGATTTTAGCCAACGCTCGCTGACGTAACTACGTAAGAGAGACATAATTGTATTTTGAAGGATGATTACTATATATAGTATAGTAGTTTAGAAGGATTTGAACTCCTTATGCAGTTGTTTCTTAAGGTGTTCTAATCATTCTTTTTACAAATATTAAGAATGAGTCGAAGTGAGAGACAAGCTGCGAGGGATAGTCGAGCTGCTAGGGAAGCTCTTGATTATGGAGCTATGTTTGAAGCTATGATGACTTCCATTATGAGAAGGGTACCAGCTTCAGGATCTTCTGTGGATGTGGGAGTTCAAGTCCAGGCTCCAAGACCGGTGGATTTTGCCAAACTTTGCAAGGATTATACTTCTCTCGGTGGAAAAGCTTTCTTGGGGACGGAATCGACTATTGAGGTACAGAGATGGATTGATGCTTGCCGAAGGATTTTTGGTGATTTGGGAATTGATGATGCAACTAAGAGGAAGCTTGCATCGAGACAGCTTCAGGGAAGAGCTGCTGATTGGTGGAATTCTATCACTATAGATACACCAGAAGAAGAGATTACTTGGGAGCAATTCCAAGTTAGATTTGAGGCCAAGTTCATCTCCACTGTTCAGAAGTCTGCTTTGTTCAAGAGGTTTGTAGAGCTCAAGCAAGGAGGGAGGCCTGTTCTTGAGTATATTTCTGAGTTCGAAGCTTTGTCTAAGTATGCCAGATCATATATTGATTCTCCCTACCAGAAGAATGAAAAGTTTGTGACTGGTCTGGATGCTTATCTGGGAAGGCAGTTAGTGGATCATCTGGACGATCCATTTGAGAAGCTTGTGGAGAAAGCCTTGAGGCATGAGAGTTTGTTCCCTAAGGAAAGTTCTGTTGTTGCTGTAACCAGGGAAGGATCTAGACCACAGCAGAATGGTAATAAGAAGAGGAAGCAGCAACAGCGGAAAGGTAAGGATGGCCAGAAGAAGCCAAAGGGCGAAGTGACCTGCTATAACTGCCGACAGAAGGGTCATCTCTCCCGGGATTGCAAGAATCCAAAGGTGCAGTTGAAGTGCCACAACTGTGATAAGCTGGGACACATCAAGAAGGACTGTCCAGAGCCGAGGAAAGATAGGCAGGTTGTGCAAGCTTATGCTTTGGAAGCTGTGCCGTCATCTTCAAGAGTTCCTACTGCTGAAGAGAAGGGGAAGAGTGTGGTGGTTCAAGGTACTCTTTCCATTTGTGGTGTTCTAGTTAGAGTGTTGTTTGATACTGGAGCGTCGCATTCTTTTGTTTGTGATGATTTGATAGGCCGGTTAGGTTTGAAACCGGATATTGTTGATAGGCCATTGGTTGTGACTAATCCAGTGGGGGGTTCGTCATGTTTGTGTATGATATGCCGTGGTCTAGTTGTGTCGAGTCATGATTGCTCGTTTGTTTGTGATTGCTTTGTTCTGAACTTTGCGGGGTTCGGAAATATTTTGGGTATGGACTGGGTTAGGAAGTATGCGGCTAGGATTGATTGTGAGAGGCTTGAGGTGACAGTCGGAAATGTGGATGGGCGAAAGGTTGTGATAATGTAAGCGTGAGGAAGGCGTCTTCATGAGCTTCATGTATTCGCTGGTTGTTCCACGGGATGGACTGTCATCAGTGCCTGTTGTGAATGGATTTGAGGATGTCTTTGACGAAGTCAAAGGGTTGCCGCCGCATAGGGAGATCGAGTTTCGTATCGATCTAGTTGAGGGAGCCAGACCTGTTGTGATGCCTCTTAGGCGGATGGCACCGAGGGAGCAGCAAGAGCTGAAGGTGCAAGTTGATGACCTTTTGCGGAAAGGATTCATTCGGAGAAGTGTGTCCGAATGGGGTGCGCCAGTTGTGTTCGCAACCAAAGCGGATGGATCGTTAAGGTTGTGTGTTGATTATCGTGAGCTGAAAAAGGTGACTAAGAAGAACAAGTATCCATTGCCGAGAATAGATGACTTGTTTGATCAGCTTCACGAGGCTAAGGTGTTTTCTCAGATGGATTTGGCAACGGGATTTCACCAGTTAAGAGTGGCGAAGGATAGTGTGCCGAAGACTGCTTTCAGGACACCATCCGGGTTTTATGAGTGGCTGGTAATGCCGTTTGGATTGACTAACGCGCCAGCATATTTTGTGGATCTTATGAATAGAGTGTTCAGAGATCAGTTGAATAAATTCGTGCTTGTGTTCGTGGATGATATTCTGATTTATTCCAGAACTGAGGAAGAGCACAAGACGCACTTGAGGATTGTTTTGAAAATCTTGCGGAAACATCAGCTGAAGGCTAAGTTTTCGAAGTGTCACTTCTGGAAGTATGAAGTGAGGTTCTTAGGCCATGTTATCTCTGGAAATGGAATAGCGGTTGATCCCGCTAAGGTGGCAGCAATCCAGGATTGGGTTAGACCTAAGAATGCATCTGAAGTAAGAAGTTTTCTTGGATTAGCAGGATATTATCGTCGGTTTATCAAAGACTTTTCCAAGATAGCTGCACCGTTAACAGGATTGACGAAGAAGAACCAAGTGTTCAGGTGGGATGATAAGTGTGAGCAAGCTTTCGTAATCCTGAAAGAGCGACTGACGAGTGCTCCTGTTTTGACTATTCCAAGTGGGAATGATGAGATGGTGGTTTACACTGACGCATGTGGCACTGGATTAGGAGCGGTGCTAATGCAGAAGGATAAAGTTGTTGCGTATGCTAGTCGACAACTGAAGCCGCACGAAAGGAATTATCCGACTCATGATTTGGAGTTAGCGGCGATTGTGTTTGCTTTGAAGATGTGGAGACATTATCTATTGGGAGTTAGATTCGAGTTGTTCACAGATCATAAGTCGTTGAAGTATCTGTTCTCCCAAAAGGATTTGAATCTTCGACAGCAACGATGGCTAGAGTTCCTAGCATCTTATGATTTTGGTATAGCCTATACTCCGGGAAAAGGTAACGTAGTGGCTGATGCGTTAAGTCGAAGACATGCAGGTTTGGGAGCCATGTTTTCGGAGTGGAAGAGTCTCGAGTATTTGGCTGAGTTTGATTTCAGGCCTAGATGTGAATTGGAACCTGAGATGTTGGCAAACTTATCGATAAGGCCTACTCTTGTGGAAAGGATTGGTGAGAGCCAAAGGCGAGACGATAAGCTTGTCAAGATTATTCGTGACTTGGAATCTGGATTGGAACCAGAGAAGGATAAAGGATTCGAGGTCGATCGAGAGGGTTGGCTTCGAAAGCAAGGACGATTGGTTGTTCCCGATGTAGATGGATTGAGAGATGAAGTTCTGAGGGAAAGTCATCACTCGAAGTTGACAATTCATCCAGGTGGAAATAAGATGTATCGGGATATGAAGAGAACTTATTACTGGGAAGGTATGAAGAAAGATGTTGGAAGTTTTATTTCCAAGTGTATGAACTGCCAGTTGGTGAAAGCTGAGTAGAAGAAGCCCAGTGGACTGCTTCAGCCATTAGAGGTTCCTACGTGGAAGTGGGAGCAAGCGTCGACGGATTTTATCAATGGTCTACCTAGGACAAGAGCAGGGAATGAAGGGATTTGGGTCATAATAGATCGTTTGACTAAGAGTGCAAGGTTCATTCCTGTTCGGTCAACTAGGACTGCATCGAAGCTGGCTGAGTTGTATGTTAAGTGGATTGTTCGATTCCATGGTGTTTCGAAGAGTATAGTGAGCGATCGAGACCCATTGTTCACTAGTGGATTTTGGAAGAGCTTCCAGGAAGTTTTGGGAACCGAGTTATGTTTGAGTACAGCTTATCACCCTCAAACCGATGGTCAGACTGAGAGAGTCAACCGAGTTTTGGAAGATCTTCTTAGAGCATGTGTTTTGGACTTCGGAGGATCATGGGAAGATCACCTTCATTTGGTGGAGTTTGCTTATAATAACAGTTATCAGTCAAGTATTGGGATGGCACCATATGAGGCATTATATGGAAGACCGTGTAACTCTCCGACATGTTGGTTGGAAACTGGAGAAAAGCTGATGCTTGGGCCAGAGATGATTCGACAGACCTCGGATTGTATAGAGATCATTCGGCAAAGAATGAAGGCAGCCCAAGATCGTCAGAAGAGTTATGCCGACAATCGTCGAAAGGATTTGGAATTCGACGTGGGCGATATGGTTTTTGTGAAGATTTCTCCATTGAAGAATGTTATTAGATTCGGGAAGAAAGGAAAGTTGACTCCAAGATTTGTTGGACCATTCCCGATTATCGAGCGTATTGGAAAGCTCGCTTATAGATTGGAGTTACCGGAAAAGATGGCGGGTGTGCACAATGTTTTTCATGTGTCTTATCTACGGAAGTATGTGCATGACCCTACTACGGTGGTTTCTGCTGATAGCTGTAAAGACTTAGAGGTTGATCCTGTGGTTACGAGACCTCGTAAGCCACTTCGTATTGTTGAAACCGATACGAAATAGCTTAGGAGGAAGACGATTACGTTGCTCAAGGTACAATGGAGTGATGATGTTAACGACTGTACATGGGAGGAGGAAGAGAGGATGAAGGCAGCTCATCCCGGACTCTTCGAGGTATGGCCCTAAAGTGTCGTGACATCTCATGAATTTGTAGCTTGTTCTAAGTCTTAGAATTCTGCATGCTAGGTTAGAATTGGATGCATGGTTTGTTGATTGCTATGGATAGTAGGCATGCGGAATAATTGGGATTGCTGTTGTTTGCTTGGAATTTCGGGGGCGAAATTCCTAAGGGGGAGAGAATGTAACGACCCGTATTTTACGTATCGATAAATCGTAGAATTTGCAGGTCGTTAGTGTTGTTTGTGTTGCCTCTAGCTTGAGTCGTTTAGAAGTTAACCCGAGTGCTAGTGATGAGTCGTGACCGACTCATAGATAAGTCGTAGACGACTTAAGTGGATGGGCCGACTTAAGGAGAGAGGCGAGATAGGGGTCAAGTGATGAGTCGTGACCGACTCATAGGGATTCGACTCATAGGCTTGGACGACTTAGAGTTGTGACCGACTTAGAGAAGGAGCGAGTATAGGTGTGGCCGAGTCATCGAGTTACGACTCATGGGGTTGGCCGAGTCATAGGTCATAAGTTGTTTTGAGTCGTAAGTCGTTGGGTAGCTAGGAGATGAGTCGGTGAACCATAAGTCGTGAGTCGTCACAGGTTGAGTCGTTAGGACATAGGGCCGGCTTTGTAGATGAGTCGTGTACCATGAGTCGTAGGTCGCGTAGGGTTTTAGGGCGGTTCGTGTTGAGTCGGCTTGGGTCTGAGTCGTATGTCGCTGGGTTGTTGAGTCGCATAGGAGTTGAGTCGTAAGCCTTGTGAGTCGCTTCTGTCTTTAGCAGTTGAGTCGTGTTATAGCATGAGCCGTTGAGTCGCGTGAGTCATTAGAAGGCTTGAGTCGTGAGTCGTGTCTCGTGGACGACTCATAGGGGCGGACGACTCATGGGGTGTTCAGCCTATAAATAGAGGGGTTCGGCTCACTTTTTGGCACCGGTTTTTGAAGCGACGAAGTGCTGCCATTTTGAAGACTTGTCTACAACA
Source organism: Allium cepa (assembly GCA_030765085.1). Lineage (NCBI taxonomy): Eukaryota > Viridiplantae > Streptophyta > Magnoliopsida > Asparagales > Amaryllidaceae > Allium > Allium cepa. The sequence continues at coordinate 23,727,107 of CM060943.1, read as the reverse complement.
TTTCTTCATCTTCTTTTCTCCATTCTAATCTAGATCTAACATCCATCCAAGATCGAAGATCCAAGTGCCAAAGTTGAAGATCTTCATCCGTTCGAGCTAGATTTCATCGATTGAAGCGAGATATTGCCGGATCAAGCTTTGATCTCCGCTGTCCAGATCTGAAGCGTTTAGTTTTCAAGGTGTTTGGGTGATTTGGTGAGTGGTAGTTATCTCTCACGCGGACCCAAAGGAGTATATTGGATCGGTGGCTTGTTTATGTGTTTAAGATAGTGTTTTCTCGCATTTTCCTAAAGTCTGCATGTAGATCCATCATTTTTGAAGTTGTTTACTTATGCAAGTTCATTTAACAAGTATTAGAGACAAAACCCATGTTCTATATTTGATAGATCTATGCTAAAAACCTATGAATCATGCATGTTGGACTTTTGCTCGTTTATTTACGAAATTGCCATTATTGTTGATATTACTTGTTAGATCTTGTTTGAATGCTTGATTGTTTGTATTGATGATTGATTTGGATTGTTTCAAGTTAGCTAGTGGTTGATTTGGAACAAGTTGATTCGAGATGATTCAAAAGCTAAGTGGAAAGGCTCTTGAATGTTGAAAGCTGCCTATGACATATGAAGCGGACGTGGAAGCTCATATGGATGGATTCGATGACGATGGTCTTTGCCATGATGCGAGGAAGCAAAGCATGAGATCGAGATGGAACTTTGCTATGGTGCGATGAAGCAAAGTATGATGTTAAGATGGGACGGGTCATGATGACGTTCCAAGATGAGAGACTTTGCTATGATGTGATGAGGCAAGACATATGTTGTGATGGGACGGGTCACGATGACGTTCCAAGCACGGGTCATGACGACGTGCAAAGTTATAACTCGGTGATGCGGTCTGGGTTAGGGTGGATAATGGTTAGCTTGAGAGGCGCTTGAGCTAGTATGGAAATAGTCGTCGAGGAGGATGACTAGGAGGCTGAGATCTCATCGTTGTTGAAGGTTCTAGCATACTCAAAGCAAGGGTACGTTGGAACGGGTCACGATGACGTTCCAGGCACGGGTCACGATGACGTGCTAGTACTCTGGGCTGATGCGTTCGGCTTAGGCACGGGTCACGATGACGTGCGGAGTTATGTCTAGACCGGGGTTACCATTAGCCCTTGACAGGTGGTCATTCAACTAACGGTGATATCAAGGCAATGATAACAGTGATAGCCAGAGTCATGGATGTTTGGTTGTATTATCATTCGGCCTCAAGAGTGGTGTTTTCTGGGTGCTTATCTGATCTTGGTTTAGGCCTTGGGGGTTTGTATTTGGAAAGCATCACCCTTGACTCGAGTGATTCTCGCTTTACTTTAATTATCTGCTATGTTATGTTTGCTTCTCCTTAGTGTGTGTCTGGGGGCTATCACTGTGAGAAGAGGTGGAGTGCGATGGTTTGGTTCCTATTCCTTTTATCCCTTATGCTCTTTTGGTATGTTTGATAGTTAATTTACTGCTCACTAAGACTTTGTCTGACTCAAGGTTTTATGTCTCCTCTTATTACCTTGGGCTGTTCATCCATGTTGGGATGGGCAGACTAGGTAGCAGGTGACAGGTGCTGTGCTTAGAGTTCTCCGCTGATGATGACGAAGACGAGCAGGAGGCTATGCATATTATTTTCCTATATGTACTGGGTATCCGCTGCTGTATTTGATGAGTGTTTTGTAGTGAGGTCTTGATGTATGGATTTATTGAGATGATTGTATAAAACTACTGTGATGTATATATGATGATTTTCTGTTATGAGGCTTCACTATATATTTCTCTATTGTATTTTATCCATGCGCTGTGAGCTACGATAGAGATTCTGCGATTTTATTTTACCCTGACTATCGTCCATGGCTGCCTTGCACACCTTTCAGCGCACTATTTCCTTGTTTTGGTGCGGGAGTCATGGGCGGTCGTCACATAACCAGTCAAAACGAAGGTATCTGTGAGTTCTGCAGCTATGACAGCTTTCAGCCGTCACTGGTTAGTTTCATACCCAAAAAATCCTATCCGCACCTCAATCGGGTCAAGGAAGTTTTTTACCCTTCGTTTTTTCGTCACGTGGATTTTTTCTATAAAATGGGATCCCCATTGCTGGTCTATGATTTACCATCGCTGGAGAGTGGTGCACCATGGTACTGCAATGTTTCAAATCCATGCACTCATTTCTAAAGGTCATAAGGCATTGTTTCGTCATTTTGGACGGATGTTGCACCTTGCACCGTAGATGTTGCACCCTGTGGATATCGATTCTTCGGAGGGCCATAACTCTTGGCTCGTTTAGAGTTACGGGAGCCACAACCAATCAAAACTAAGGTATCTGTGGGTTCTACAGCTATGACAGCTTTCACCCGTCACTGGTTAGTTTCATACCCAAGAAATCCTATCCGAACCTCAATCGGGTCATGGGATTCTTGTACCCTTCGTTTTTCGTCACGTGGATTTTTTCTGTAAAACGGGATCCCCGTGGCTGGTCTATGATTTACCATCGCTGGAGAGTGGTGCACCATGGTACAACAATGTTTCAAATCCATGCACTCATTTCTAAAGGTCGCACGGCACTGTTTCGTCATTTTGGACGGATGTTGCACCTTGCACCGTAGATGTTGCACCCTGTGGATATCGATTCTTCGGAGGGCCATAACTCTTTGCTCGTTTAGAGTTGCGGGAGCCATAACCAGTCAAAACAAAGGTATCTGTGAGTTCTACAGCTATGACAGCTTTTAGCCGTCATTGGTTAGTTTCATACCCAAAAAATCCTATCCGAACCTCAATCGGGTCAAGGAAGTTTTTTACCATTCGTTTTTTCGTCACGTGGATTTTTTCTGTCAAACGGGATCCCCTTGGCTGGTCTATGATTTACCATCGCTGGAGAGTGGTGCACCATGGTACTGCAATGTTTCAAATCCATGCACTCATTTCTAAAGGCCGTACGGCACTGTTTCGTCATTTTGGACGGATGTTGCACCTTGCACCGTAGATGTTGCACCCTATGGATATCGATTCTTCGAAGGGCCATAACTCTTGGCTCGTTTAGAGTTACGGAAGCCATAACCAGTCAAAACGAAGGTATGTGTGAGTTCTACAGCTATAACCGCTTTCAGCCGTCACTGGTTAGTTTCATACCCAAAAAATCCTATCCGAACCTCAATCGGGTCAAGGAAGTTTTTTACCCTTCGTTTTTTCGTCACGTGGATTTTTTCTGTAAAACGGGATCCCTGTGGCTGGTCTATGATTTACCATCGCTGGAGAGTGGTGCACCATGGTACTGCAATGTTTCAAATCCATGCACTCATTTCTAAAGGTCGTACGACACTGTTTCGTCATTTTGGACGGATATTGCACCTTGCACCGTTGATGTCGCACCCTGTGGATATCGATTCTTCGGAGGGCCATAACTCTTGGCTCGTTTAGAGTTACGGGAGCCATAACCAGTCAAAACGAAGGTATCTGTGAGTTCTACAGCTACGACAGCTTTCAGCCGTAACTGGTTAGTTTCATACCCTTTAGTCTTCACTGGTTAGTTTCATACCCAAAAAATCCTATCCGAACCTCAATCGGGTCATGGGATTCTTGTACCCTTCGTTTTTCGTCACGTGGATTTTTTCTGTAAAACGGGATCCCCGTGGCTGGTCTATGATTTACCATCGCTGGAGAGTGGTGCACCATGGTACTGCAATGTTTCAAATCCATGCACTCATTTCTAAAGGTCGTACGGCACTGTTTCGTCATTTTGGACGGATGTTGCACCTTGCACCGTAGATGTTGCACACTGTGGATATCGATTCTTCGGAGGGCCATAACTCTTGGCTCGTTTAGAGTTACGGGAGCCATAACCAGTCAAAACGAAGGTATCTGTGAGTTCTACAGCTATGACAGCTTTCAGCCGTCACTGGTTTGTTTCATACCCAAAAAATCCTATCCGAACCTCAATCGGGTCAAGGAAGTTTTTTACCCTACGTTTTTTCGTCACGTGGATTTTTTCTGTAAAACGGGATCCCCGTGGCTGGTCTATGATTTACCATCGCTGGAGAGTGGTGCACCATGGTACTGCAATGTTTCAAATCCATGCACTCATTTCTAAAGGTCGTACGACACTGTTTCGTCATTTTGGACGGATATTGCACCTTGCACCGTAGATGTTGCACCCTGTGGATATCGATTCTTCGGAGGACCATAACTCTTGGCTCGTTTAGAGTTACGGGAGCCATAACCAGTCATAACGAAGGTATCTGTGAGTTCTACAGCTACGACAGCTTTCAGCCGTCACTGGTTAGTTTCATACCCTTTAGTCTTCACTGGTTAGTTTCATACCCAAAAAATCCTATCCGAACCTCAATCGGGTCATGGGATTCTTGTACCCTTCGTTTTTCGTCACGTGGATTTTTTCTGTAAAACGGGATCCCCGTGGCTGGTCTATGATTTACCATCGCTGGAGAGTGGTGCACCATGGTACTACAATGTTTCAAATCCATGCACTCATTTCTAAAGGTCGTACGGCACTGTTTCGTCATTTTGGACGGATGTTGCACCTTGCACCGTAGATGTTGCACACTGTGGATATCGATTCTTCGGAGGGCGATAACTCTTGGCTCGTTTAGAGTTACGGGAGCCATAACCAGTCAAAACGAAGGTATCTGTGAGTTCTACAGCTATGACAGCTTTCAGCCGTCACTGGTTTGTTTCATACCCAAAAAATCCTATCCGAACCTCAATCGGGTCAAGGAAGTTTTTTACCCTTCGTTTTTTCGTCACGTGGATTTTTTCTGTAAAACGGGATCCCCTTGGCTGGTCTATGATTTACCATCGCTGGAGAGTGGTGCACCATGGTACTGCAATGTTTCAAATCCATGCACTCATTTCAAAAGGTCGTACGGCACTGTTTCGTCATTTTGGACGGATGTTGCACCTTGCACCGCAGATGTTGCACCATGTGGAAATCGATTCTTCGGAGGGCCATAACTCTTGGCTCGTTTAGAGTTACGGGAGCCATAACCAGTCAAAACGAAGGTATCTGTGAGTTCTACAGCTATGACAGCTTTCAGCCGTCACTGGTTAGTTTCATACCCAAAAAATCCTATCCGCACCTCAATCGGGTCAAGGAAGTTTTTTACCCTTCGTTTTTTCGTCACGTGGATTTTTTCTATAAAACGGGATCCCCATGGCTGGTCTATGATTTACCATCGCTGGAGAGTGGTGCACCATGGTACTGCAATGTTTCAAATCCATGCACTCATTTCTAAAGGTCGTAAGGCACTGTTTCGTCATTTTGGACGGATGTTGCACCTTGCACCGTAGATGTTGCACCCTGTGGATATCGGTTCTTGGGAGGGCCATAACTTTTGGCTCGTTTAGAGTTACGGGAGCCACAAAAAGTCAAAACTAAGGTATCTGTGAGTTCTACAGCTATGACAGCTTTCACCCGTCACTGGTTAGTTTCATACCCAAAAAATCCTATCCGAACCTCAATCGGGTCATGGGATTCTTGTACCCTTCGTTTTTCGTCACGTGGATTTTTTCTGTAAAACGGGATCCCCGTGGCTGGTCTATGATTTACCAACGCTGGGGAGTGGTGCACCATGGTACTGCAATGTTTCAAATCCATGCACTCATTTCTAAAGGTCGCACGGCACTGTTTCGTCATTTTGGACGGATGTTGCACCTTGCACCGTAGATGTTGCACCCTGTGGATATCGATTCTTCGAAGGGCCACAACTCTTTGCTCGTTTAGAGTTACGGGAGCCATAACCAGTCAAAACGAAGGTATCTGTGAGTTCTACAGCTATGACAGCTTTCAGCCGTCACTGGTTAGTTTCATACCCAAAAAATCCTATTCGAACCTCAATCGGGTCAAGGAAGTTTTTTACCCTTCGTTTTTTCGTCATGTGGATTTTTTCTATAAAACGGGATCCCCGTGGCTCGTCAATGATTTACCATCGCTGGAGAGTGGTGCACCATGGTACTGCAATGTTTCAAATCCATGCACTCATTTCTAAAGGTCGTACGGCACTGTTTCGTCATTTTGGACGGATGTTGCACCTTGCACCGTAGATGTTGCACCCTGTGGATATCGATTCTTCGGAGGGCCATAACTCTTGGCTCGTTTAGTGTTACGGAAGCCATAACCAGTCAAAACGAAGGTATGTGTAAGTTCGACAGCTATGATCGCTTTCAGCCGTCACTGGTTAGTTTCATACCCAAAAAATCCTATCCGAACCTCAATCGGGTCAAGGAAGTTTTTTACCCTTCGTTTTTTCGTCACGTGGATTTTTTCTGTCAAACGGGATCCCCGTGGCTGGTCTATGATGTACCATCGCTGGAGAGTGGTGCACCATGGTACTACATTGTTTCAAATCCATGCACTCATTTCTAAAGGTCGTACGGCACTGTTTCGTCATTTTGGACGGATGTTGCACCTTGCACCGTAGATGTTGCACCCTGTGGATATCGATTCTTCGGAGGGCCATAACTCTTGGCTCGTTTAGAGTTACGGGAGCCATAACCAGTCAAAACGAAGGTATCCGTGAGTTCTACAGCTACGACAGCTTTCAGCCGTCACTGGTTAGTTTCATACCCTTTAGCCTTCACTGGTTAGTTTCATACCCAAAAAATCCTATCCGAACCTCAATCGGGTCATGGGATTCTTGTACCCTTCGTTTTTCGTCATGTGAATTTTTTCTATAAAACGGGATCCCCGTGGCTGGTCTATGATTTACCATTGCTGGAGAGTGGTGCACCATGGTACTGCAATGTTTCAAATCCATGCACTCATTTCTAAAGGTCGTACGGCACTGTTTCGTCATTTTGGACGGATGTTGCACCTTGCACCGTAGATGTTGCACACTGTGGATATCGATTCTTCGGAGGGCCATAACTCTTGGCTCGTTTAGAGTTACGGGAGCCATAACTAGTCAAAACGAAGGTATCTGTGAGTTCTACAGCTACGACAGCTTTCAGCCGTCACTGGTTAGTTTCATACCCTTTAGCCTTCACGGGTTAGTTTCATACCCAAAAAATCCTATCCGAACCTCAATCGGGTCATGAGATTCTTGTACCCTTCGTTTTTCGTCATGTGAATTTTTTCTGTAAAACGGGATCCCCGTGGCTGGTCTATGATTTACCATTGCTGGAGAGTGGTGCACCATGGTACTGCAATGTTTCAAATCCATGCACTCATTTCTAAAGGTCGTACGGCACTGTTTCGTCATTTTGGACGGATGTTGCACCTTGCACCGTAGATGTTGCACACTGTGGATATCGATTCTTCGGAGGGCCATAACTCTTGGCTCGTTTAGAGTTACGGGAGCCATAACTAGTCAAAACGAAGGTATTTGTGAGTTCCACAGCTATGACAGCTTTCAGCCGTCACTGGTTAGTTTCATACCCAAAAAATCCTATCCGAACCTCAATCGGGTCATGGGATTCTTGTACCCTTCGTTTTTCGTCACGTTGATTTTTTCTGTAAAACGGGATCCCCGTGGCTGGTATACGATTAACCATCGCTGGAGAGTGGTGCACCATGGTACTGCAATGTTTCAAATCCATGCACTCATTTCTAAAGGTCGTACGGCACTGTTTCGTCATTTTGGACGGATGTTGCACCTTGCACCGTAGATGTTGCACCCTGTGGATATCGATTCTTCGGAGGGCCATAACTCTTGGCTCGTTTAGAGTTACGGGAACCACAACCAGTCAAAACGAAGGTATCTGTGAGTTCTACAGCTATGACTGCTTTCAGCCGTCACTGGTTAGTTTCATACCCAAAAAATCCTATCCGCACCTCAATCGGGTCAAGGAAGTTTTTTACCCTTCGTTTTTTCGTCACGTGGATTTTTTCTATAAAACGGGATCCCCGTGGCTGGTCTATGATTTACCATCGCTGGAGAGTGGTGCACCATGGTACTGCAATGTTTCAAATCCATGCACTCATTTCTAAAGGTCGTACGGCACTGTTTCATGATTTTGGACGGATGTTGCACCTTGCACCGTAGATGTTGCACCCTGTGGATATCGATTCTTCGGAGGGCCATAACTCTTGGCTCGTTTAGAGTTACGGGAGCCATAACCAGTCAAAACGAAGGTATCTGTGAGTTCTACAGCTACGACAGCTTTCAGCCGTCACTGGTTAGTTTCATACCCTTTAGCCTTCACTGGTTAGTTTCATACCCAAAAAATCCTATCCGAACCTCAATCGGGTCATGGGATTCTTGTACCCTTCGTTTTTCGTCACGTGGATTTTTTCTGTAAAACGGGATCCCCGTGGCTGGTCTATGTTTTACCATCGCTGGAGAGTGGTGCACCATGGTACTGCAATGTTTCAAATCCATGCACTCATTTCTAAAGGTCGCACGGCACTGTTTCGTCATTTTGGACGGATGTTGCACCTTGCACCGTAGATGTTGCACCCTGTGGATATCGATTCTTCGGAGGGCCATAACTCTTGGCTCGTTTAGAGTTACGGGAGCCATAACCAGTCAAAACGAAGGTATCTGTGAGTTCTACAGCTATGACGGCTTTCAGCCGTCACTGGTTAGTTTCATACCCAAAAAATCCTATCCGAACCTCAATCGGGTCAAGGAAGTTTTTTACCCTTCGTTTTTTCGTCATGTGGATTTTTTCTGTAAAACGGGATCCCCGTGGCTGGTCTATGATTTACCATCGCTGGAGAGTGGTGCACCATGGTACTGCAATGTTTCAAATCCATGCACTCATTTCTAAAGGTCGTACGGCACTGTTTCGTCATTTTGGACGGATGTAGCACCTTGCACCGTAGATGTTGCACCCTGTGGATATCGATTCTTCGGAGGGCCATAACTCTTGGCTCGTTTAGAGTTAAGGAAGCCATAACCAGTCAAAACGAAGGTATGTGTGTGTTCTACAGCTATGACCACTTTCAGCCGTCACTGGTTAGTTTCATATCCAAAAAATCCTATCCGAACCTCAATCGGGTCAAGGAAGTTTTTTACCCTTCATTTTTTCGTCACGTGGATTTTTTCTGTCAAACGGGATCCCCGTGGCTGGTCTATGATTTACCATCGCTGGAGAGTGGTGCACCATGGTACTGCAATGTTTCAAATCCATGCACTCATTTCTAAAGGTCGTACAGCACTGTTTTGTCATTTTGGACGGATGTTGCACCTTGCACCGTAGATGTTGCACCCTGTGGATATCGATTCTTCGGAGGGCCATAACTCTTGGCTCGTTTAGAGTTACGAGAGCCATAACCAGTCAAAACGAAGGTATCTGTGAGTTCTATAGCTATGACTGCTTTCAGCCGTCGCTGGTTAGTTTCATACCCAAAAAATCCTATCCGAACCTCAATCGGGTCAAGGAAGTTTTTTACCCTTCGTTTTTTCGTCACGTGGATTTTTTCTGTAAAACGGGAACCCTGTGGCTGGTCTATGATTTACCATCGCTAGAGAGTGGTGCACCATGGTACTGCAATGTTTCAAATCCATGCACTCATTTCTAAAGGTCGTACGGCACTGTTTCGTCATTTTGGACGGATGTTGCACCTTGCACCGTAGATGTTGCACCCTTTGGATATCGATTCTTCGGAGGGCCATAACTTTTGGCTCGTTTAGATTACGGGCCATAACCAGTCAAAACGAAGGTATCTGTGAGTTCTACAGCTATGACGGCTTTCAGCCGTCACTGGTTAGTGTCATACCCAAAAAATCCTATCCGAACCTCAATCGGGTTAAGGAAGTTTTTTACCCTTCGTTTTTTCGTCACGTGGATTTTTTCTGTAAAACGGGATCCCCGTGGCCGGTCTATGATTTACCATCGCTGGAGAGTGGTGCACCATGGAACAGCAATGTTTCAAATCCATGCACTCATTTCTAAAGGTCGTACGACACTGTTTCGTCATTTTGGACGGATGTTGCACCTTGCACCGTAGATGTTGCACCCTGTGGATATCGATTCTTCGGAGGGCCATAACTGTTGGCTCGTTTAGAGTTACGGGAGCCATAACCAGTCAAAACGAAGGTATCTGTGAGTTCTACAGCTATGACTGCTTTCAGGCGTCACTGGTTAGTTTCATACCCAAAAAATCCTATCCGAACCTCAATCGGGTCATGGGATTCTTGTACCCTTCGTTTTTCGTCACGTGGATTTTTTCTGTAAAACGGGATGCCCGCGGCTGGTCTATGATTTACCATCGCTGGAGAGTGGTGCACCATGGTACTGCAATGTTTCAAATCCATGCACTCATTTCTAAAGGTCGCACGGCACTGTTTCGTCATTTTGGACGGATGTTGCACCTTGCACCGTAGATGTTGCACCCTGTGGATATCGATTCTTCGAAGGGCCATAACTCTTGGCTCGTTTAGAGTTACGGGAGCCATAACCAGTCAAAACGAAGGTAACTATGAGTTCTATAGCTATGACACCTTTTATCCTTCACTGGTTAGTTTCATAACCAAAAAATCCTATCCGAACCTCGATCGGGTCATGGGATTCTTGTACCCTTCGTTTTTCGTCACGTGGATTTTTCTGCAAAACGGGATCCCCGTGGCTGGTCTATGATTTACCATCGCTGGAGAGTGGTGCACCATGGTACTGCAATGTTTCAAATCCATGCACTCATTTCTAAAGGTCGTACGGCACTGTTTCGTCATTTTGGACGGATGTTGCACCTTGCACCGTAGATGTTGCACCCTATCGATTCTTCGGAGGGTCATAACCCTTGGCTCGTTTAGAGTTACGGGAGCCATGACCAGTCAAAACGAAGGTATCTGTGAGTTCTACAGCTATGACCGCTTTCAGCCGTCACTGGTTAGTTTCATACCCAAAAAATCCTATCCGAACCTCAATCGGGTCAAGGAAGTTTTTTACCCTTCGTTTTTTAGTCACGTGGATTTTTTCTTTAAACGGGATCCCCGTGGCTGGTCTATGATTTACCATCGCTGGAGAGTGGTGCACCATGGTACTGTAATGTTTCAAATCAATGCACTCATTTCTAAAGGTCGTACGACACTGTTTCGTCATTTTGGACAGATGTTGCACCTTGCACCGTAGATGTTGCACCCTGTGGATATTGATTCTTCGGAGGGCCATAACTTTTGGCTCGTTTAGAGTTACGGGCCATAACCAGTCAAAACGAAGGTATCTGTGAGTTCTACAGCTATGACGGCTTTCAGCCGTCACTGGTTAGTGTCATACCGAAAAAATCCTATCCGAACCTCAATCGGGTTTAGAAAGTTTTTTACCCTTCGTTTTTTCGTCACGTGGATTTTTTCTGTAAAACAGGATCCCCGTGGCTGGTCTATGATTTACCATCGCTGGAGAGTGGTGCACCATGGTACTGCAATGTTTCAAATCCATGCACTCATTTCTAAAGGTCGTACGGCACTGTTTCGTCATTTTGGACGGATGTAGCACCTTGCACCGTAGATGTTGCACCCTGTGGATATCGATTCTTCGGAGGGCCATAACTCTTGGCTCGTTTAGAGTTAAGGAAGCCATAACCAGTCAAAACGAAGGTATGTGTGTGTTCTACAGCTATGACCACTTTCAGCCGTCACTGGTTAGTTTCATATCCAAAAAATCCTATCCGAACCTCAATCGGGTCAAGGAAGTTTTTTACCCTTCATTTTTTCGTCACGTGGATTTTTTCTGTCAAACGGGATCCCCGTGGCTGGTCTATGATTTACCATCGCTGGAGAGTGGTGCACCATGGTACTGCAATGTTTCAAATCCATGCACTCATTTCTAAAGGTCGTACAGCACTGTTTTGTCATTTTGGACGGATGTTGCACCTTGCACCGTAGATGTTGCACCCTGTGGATATCGATTCTTCGGAGGGCCATAACTCTTGGCTCGTTTAGAGTTACGGGAGCCATAACCAGTCAAAACGAAGGTATCTGTGAGTTCTATAGCTATGACTGCTTTCAGCCGTCGCTGGTTAGTTTCATACCCAAAAAATCCTATCCGAACCTCAATCGGGTCAAGGAAGTTTTTTACCCTTCGTTTTTTCGTCACGTGGATTTTTTCTGTAAAACGGGATCCCCGTGGCTGGTCTATGATTTACCATCGCGGCAGAGTGGTGCACCATGGAACTGCAATGTTTCAAATCCATGCACTCATTTCTAAAGGTCGTACGACACTGTTTCGTCATTTTGGACGGATGTTGCACCTTGCACCGTAGATGTTGCACCCTGTGGATATCGATTCTTCGGAGGGCCATAACTATTGGCTCGTTTATAGTTACGGGAGCCATAACCAGTCAAAACGAAGGTATCTGTGAGTTCTACAGCTACGACAGCTTTCAGCCGTCACTGGTTAGTTTCATACCCTTTAGCCTTCACTGGTTAGTTTCATACCCAAAAAATCCTATCCGAACCTCAATCGGGTCATGCGATTCTTGTACCCCTCGTTTTTCGTCACGTGGATTTTTTCTGTAAAACGGGATCCCCGTGGCTGGTCTATGATTTACCATCGCTGGAGAGTGGTGCAACATGGTACTGCAATGTTTCAAATCCATGCACTCATTTCTAAAGGTCGTACGGCACTGTTTCGTTATTTTGGACGCATGTTGCACCTTGCACCGTAGATGTTGCACACTGTGCATATCGATTCTTCGGAGGGCCATAACTCTTGGCTCGTTTAGAGTTACGGGAGCTATAACCAGTCAAAACGAAGGTATCTGTGAGTTCTACAGCTATGACAGCTTTCAGCCGTCACTGGTTAGTTTCATACCCAAAAAATCCTATCCGAACCTCAATCGGGTCATGGGATTCTTGTACCCTTCGTTTTTCGTCACGTGGATTTTTTCTGTAAAACGGGATCCCCGTGGCTGGTCTATGATTTACCATCGCTGGAGAGTGGTGCACCATGGTACTGCAATGTTTCAAATCCATGCACTCATTTCTAAAGGTCGTACGGCACTGTTTCGTCATTTTGGACGGATGTTGCACCTTGCACCGTAGATGTTGCACACTGTAGATATCGATTCTTCGGAGGGCCATAACTCTTGGCTCGTTTAGAGTTACGCGAGCCATAACCAGTCAAAACGAAGGTATCTGTGAGTTCTACGGCTATGATAGCTTTAAGCCATCACTGGTTAGTTTCATACCCAAAAAATCCTATCCGAACCTCAATCGGGTCAAGGAAGTTTTTTACCATTCGTTTTTTCGTCACGTTGATTTTTTCTGTAAAACGGGATCGCCGTGGCTGGTCTATGATTTACCATCGCTGCAGAGTGCTGCACCATGGTACTGCAATGTTTCAAATACATGCACTCATTTCTAAAGGTCGTACGGCACTGTTTCGTCATTTTGGACGGATGTTGCACCTTGCAGCGTAGATGTTGCACCCTGTGGATATCGATTCTTCAGAGGGCCATAACTCTTGGCTCGTTTAGAGTTACGGGAGCCATAACCAGTCAAAACGAAGGTAACTGTGAGTTCTATAGCTATGACAGCTTTCAGCCGTCACTGGTTAGTTTCATACCCAAAAAATCCTATCCGAACCTCAATCGGGTCAAGGAAGTTTTTTACCCTTCGTTTTTTCGTCACGTGGATTTTTTCTGTAAAACGGGATCCCAGTGGCTGGTCGATGATTTACCATCGCTGGAGAGTGGTGCACCATGGTACTGCAATGTTTCAAATCCATGCACTCATTTCTAAAGGTCGTACGGCACTGTTTCGTCATTTTGGACGGATGTTGCACCTTGCACCGTAGATGTTGCACCCTGTGGATATCGATACTTCGGAGGACCATAACTCTTGGCTCGTTTAGAGTTACGGGAGCCATGACCAGTCAAAACGAAGGTATCTGTGAGTTCTACAGCTATGACCGCTTTCAGCCGTCACTGGTTAGTTTCATACCCAAAAAATCCTATCTGAACCTCAATCGGGTCATGGGATTTTTGTACCCTTCGTTTTTCGTCACGTGGATTTTTTCTGTAAAACGGGATCCCCGTGGCTGGTCTATGATTTACCATCGCTGGAGAGTGGTGCACCATGGTACTGCAATGTTTCAAATCCATGCACTCATTTCTAAAGGTCGTACGACACTGTTTCTTCATTTTGGACGGATGTTGCACCTTGCACCGTAGATGTTGCACCCTGTGGATATCGATTCTTCGGAGGGCCATAACTCTTGGCTCGTTTAGATTTACGGGAGCCATAACTAGTCAAAACGAAGGTATCTGTGAGTTCTACAGCTATGACAGCTTTCAGCCGTCACTGGTTAGTTTCATACCCAAAAAATCCTATCCGAACCTCAATCGGGTCAAGGAAGTTTTTTACCCTTCGTTTTTTCGTCACGTGGATTTTTTCTGTAAAATGGGATCCCCGTGGCTGGTCTATGATTTACCATCGCTGGAGAGTGGTGCACCATGGTACTGCAATGTTTCAAATCCATGCAATCATTTCTAAAGGTCGTACGGCACTGTTTCGTCATTTTGGACGGATGTTGCACCTTGCACCGTAGATGTTGCACCCTGTGGATATCGATTCTTCGGAGGGCCATAACTCTTGGCTCGTTTAGAGTTACGGGAGCCATGACCAGTGAAAACGAAGGTATCTGTGAGTTCTACAGCTATGACCGCTTTCAGCCGTCACTGGTTAGTTTCATACCCAAAAAATCCTATCCGAACCTCAATCGGGTCATGGGATTCTTGTACCCTTCGTTTTTCGTCACGTGGATTTTTTCTGTAAAACGGGATCCCCGTGGCTGGTCTATGATTTACCATCGCTGGAGAGTGGTGCACCATGGTACTGCAATGTTTCAAATCCATGCACTCATTTCTAAAGGTCGTACGGCACTGTTTCGTCAATTTGGACAGATGTTGCACCTTGCACCGTAGATGTTGCACCCTGTGGATATCGATTCTTCGGAGGGCCATAACTCTTGGCTCGTTTAGAGTTACGGGAGCCATAACCAGTCAAAACGAAGGTAACTGTGAGTTCTAGAGCTATGACACCTTTTATCCTTCACTGGTTAGTTTCATAACCAAAAAATCCTATCCGAACCTCGATCGGGTCATGGGATTCTTGTACCCTTCGTTTTTCGTCACGTGGATTTTTTCTGTAAAACGGGATCCTCGCGGCTGGTCTATGATTTACCATCGCTGGAGAGTGGTGCACCATGGTACTGCAATGTTTCAAATCCATGCACTCATTTCTAAAGGTCGTACGGCACCGTTTCGTCAATTTGGACGGATGTTGCACCTTGCACCGTAGATGTTGCACCCTGTGAATATCGATTCTTCGGAGGGCCATAACTCTTGGCTCGTTTAGAGTTACGGTATCCATAACTAGTCAAAACGAAGGTATCTGTGAGTTCTACAGCTATGACAGCTTTTAGCCGTCACTAGTTAGTTTCATACCCAAAAAATCCTATCCGAACCTCAATCGGGTCAAGGAAGTTTTTTACCCTTCGTTTTTTCGTCACGTGGATTTTTTCTGTAAAACGGGATCCCCGTGGCTGGTCTATGATTTACCATCGCTGGAGAGTGGTGCACCATGGTACTGCAATGTTTCAAATCCATGCACTCATTTCTAAAGGTCGTACGTCACTGTTTCTCATTTTGGACGGATGTTGCACCTTGCACCGTAGATGTTGCACACTGTAGATATCGATTCTTCGGAGGGCCATAACTCTTGGCTCATTTAGAGTTACGGGAGCCATAACCAGTCAAAACGAAGGTATCTGTGAGGTCTACAGCTATGATAGCTTTCATCCGTCACTGGTTAGTTTCATACCCAAAAAGTCCTATCCGAACCTCAATCGGGTCAAGGAAGTTTTTTACCATTCGTTTTTTCGCCACGTTGATTTTTTCTGTAAAACGGGATCCCCGTGGCTGGTCTATGATTTACCATCGCTGCAGAGTGCTGCACCATGGTACTGCAATGTTTCAAATACATGCACTCATTTCTAAAGGTCGTACGGCACTGTTTCGTCATTTTGGACGGATGTTGCACCTTGCAGCGTAGATGTTGCACCCTGTGGATATCGATTCTTCAGAGGGCAATAACTCTTGGCTCGTTTAGAGTTACGGGAGCCATAACCAGTCAAAACGAAGGTAACTGTGAGTTCTATAGCTATGACACCTTTTATCCTTCACTGGTTAGTTTCATACCCAAAAAATCCTATCCGAACCTCAATCGGGTCATGGGATTCTTGTACCCTTCGTTTTTCGTCACGTGGATTTTTCTGTAAAACGGGATCCCCGTGGCTGGTCTATGATTTACCATCGCTGGAGAGTGGTGCACCATGGTACTGCAATGTTTCAAATCCATGCACTCATTTCTAAAGGTCGTACGGCACTGTTTCGTCATTTTGGACGGATGTTGCACCTTGCACCGTAGATGTTGCACCCTGTGGATATCGATTCTTCGGAGGGCCATAACTCTTGGCTCGTTTAGAGTTACAGGAGCATTAACCAGTCAAAACGAAGGTATCTGTGAGTTCTACAGCTATGACAGCTTTCAGCCGTCAAAGGTTAGTTTCATACCCAAAAAATCCTATCTGAACCTCAATCGGGTCAAGGAAGTTTTTTACCCTTCGTTTTTTCGTCACGTGGATTTTTTCTGTAAAACGGGATCCCAGTGGCTGGTCGATGATTTACCATCGTTGGAGAGTGGTGCACCATGGTACTGCAATGTTTCAAATCCATGCACTCATTTCTAAAGGTCGTACGGCACTGTTTCGTCATTTCGGACGAATGTTGCACCTTGCACCGTAGATGTTGCACCCTGTGGATATCGATTCTTCGGAGGGCCATAACTCTTGGATCGTTTAGAGTTACGGGAGCCATAACCAGTCAAAACGAAGGTATTTGTGAGTTCTACTGCTATGACAGCTTTCAGCCGTCACTGGTTAGTTTCATACCCAAAAAATCCTATCCGAACCTCAATCGGGTCAAGGAAGTTTTTTACCCTTCGTTTTTTCGTCACGTGGATTTTTTCTGTCTAACGGGATCCCCGTGGCTGGTCTATGATTTACCATCGCTGGAGAGTGGTGCACCATGGTACTGCAATGTTTCAAATCCATGCACTCATTTCTAAAGGTCGTACGGCACTGTTTCGTCATTTTGGACGGATGTTGCACCTTGCACCATAGATGTTGCACCCTATGGATATCGATTCTTCGGAGGGCCATAACTCTTGGCTCGTTTAGAGTTACGGGAGCCATGACCAGTCAAAACGAAGGTATATGTGAGTTCTACAGCTATGACCGCTTTCAGCCGTCACTGGTTAGTTTCATACCCAAAAAATCCTATCTGAACCTCAATCGGGTCATGGGATTCTTGTACCCTTCGTTTTTCGTCACGTGGATTTTTTCTGTAAAACGGGATCCCCGTGGCTGGTCTATGATTTACCATCGCTGGAGAGTGGTGCACCATGGTACTGCAATGTTTCAAATCCATGCACTCATTTCTAAAGGTCGTACGGCACTGTTTCGTCATTTTGGACGGATGTTGCACCTTGCACCGTAGATGTTGCACCCTGTGGATATCGATTCTTCGGAGGGCCATAACTCTTGGCTCGTTTAGAGTTACGGGAGCCATAACCAGTCAAAACGAAGGTATCTGTGAGTTCTACTGCTATGACAGCTTTCAGCCGTCACTGGTTAGTTTCATACCCAAAAAATCCTATCCGAACCTCAATCGGGTCAAGGATGTTTTTTACCCTTCGTTTTTTCGTCATGTGGATTTTTTCTGTAAAACGGGATCCCCGTGGCTGGTCTATGATTTACCATCGCTGGAGAGCGGTGCACCATGGTACTGCAATGTTTCAAATCCATGCACTCATTTCTAAAGGTCGTACAGCACTGTTTCGTCATTTTGGACGGATGTTGCACCTTGCACCGTAGATGTTGCACCCTATGGATATCGATTCTTCGGAGGGCCATAACTCTTGGCTCGTTTAGAGTTACGGGAGCCATGACCAGTCAAAACGAATGTATCTGTGAGTTCTACAGCTATGACCGCTTTCAGCCGTCACTGGTTAGTTTCATACCCAAAAAATCCTATCCGAACCTCAATCGGGTCATGGGATTCTTGTACCCTTCGTTTTTCGTCACGTGGATTTTTTCTGTAAAACGGGATCCCCGTGGCTGGTCTATGATTTACCATCGCTGGAGAGTGGTGCACCATGGTACTGCAATGTTTCAAATCCATGCACTCATTTCTAAAGGTCGTACGGCACTGTTTCGTCATTTTGGACGGATGTTGCACCTTGCACCGTAGATGTTGCACCCTGTGGATATCGATTCTTCGGAGGGCCATAACTCTTGGCTCGTTTTGAGTTACGGGAGCCATAACCAGTCAAAATGAAGGTATCTGTGAGTTCTATAGCTATGACAGCTTTCAGCCGTCACTGGTTAGTTTCATACCCAAAAATCCTATCCGAACCTCAATCGGGTCAAGCAAGTTTTTTACCCTTCGTTTTTTCGTCACGTGGATTTTTTCTGTAAAACGGGATCCCCGTGGCTGGTCTATGATTTACCATCGCGGGAGAGTGGTGCACCATGGTACTGCAATGTTTCAAATCCATGCACTCATTTCTAAAGATCGTACGGCACTGTTTCGTCATTTTGGACGGATGTTGCACCTTGCACCGTAGATGTTGCACCCTATGGATATCGATTCTTCGGAGGGCCATAACTCTTGGCTCGTTTAGAGTTACGGGAGCCATGACCAGTCAAAACGAAGGTATCTGTGAGTTCTACAGCTATGACCGCTTTCAGCCGTCACTAGTTAGTTTCATACCCAAAAAATCCTATCCGAACCTCAATCGGGTCAAGAAAGTTTTTTACCCTTCGTTTTTTCGTCACGTGGATTTTTTCTGTCAAACGGGATCACCGTGGCTGGTCTATGATTTACCGTCGCTGGAGAGTGGTGCACCATTGTACTGCAATGTTTCAAATCCATGCACTCATTTCTAAAGGACGTACGACACTGTTTAGTCATTTTGGACGGATGTTGCACCTTGTACCGTAGATGTTGCACCCTGTGGATATCGATTCTTCGAAGGGCCATAACTCTTGGCTCATTTAGAGTTACGGGAGCCATAACCAGTCAAAACGAAGGTATCTGTGAGTTCTATAGTTATGATAGCTTTCAACCATCACTGGTTAGTTTCATACCCAAAAAATCCTATCCGAACCTCAATCGGGTCAAGGAAGTTTTTTACCCTTCTTTTTTTCGTCACGTGGATTTTTTCTGTAAAACGGGATCCCCGTGGCGGTCTATGATTTACCATCGCTGGAGAGTGATGCACCATGGTACTGCAATGTTTCAAATCCATGCACTCATTTCTAAAGGTCGTACGGCACTGTTTCGTCATTTTGGACGGATGTTGCACCTTGCACCGTAGATGTTGCACCCTGTGGATATCGATTCTTCGGAGGGCCATAACTCTTGGCTCGTTTAGAGTTACGGGAGCCATAACCAGTGAAAACGAAGGTATCTGTGAGTTCTACTGCTATGACTGCTTTCAGCCGTCACTGGTTAGTTTCATTCCCAAAAAATCCTATCCGAACCTCAATCGGGTCAAGGAAGTTTTTTACCCTTCGTTTTTTCGTCACGTGGATTTTTTCTGTCAAACGGGATCCCCGTGGCTGGTCTATGATTTACCATCGCTGGAGAGTGGTGCACCATTGTACTGCAATGTTTCAAATCCATGCACTCATTTCTAAAGGACGTACGTCACTGTTTAGTCATTTTGGACGGATGTTGCACTTTGCACCGTAGATGTTGCACCCTGTGGATATCGATTCTTCGGAGGGCCATAACTCTTGGCTCATTTAGAGTTACGGGAGCCATAACCAGTCAAAATGAAGGTATCTGTGAGTTCTATAGCTATGACAGCTTTCAGCCGTCACTGGTTAGTTTCATACCCAAAAAATCCTATCCGAACCTCAATCGGGTCAAGGAAGTTTTTTACCCTTCTTTTTTTCGTCACGTGGATTTTTTCTGTAAAACGGGATCCCCGTGGCTGGTCTATGATTTACCATCGCTGGAGAGTGATGCACCATGGTACTGCAATGTTTCAAATCCATGCACTCATTTCTAAAGGTCGTACGGCACTGTTTCGTCATTTTGGTCGGATGTTGCACCTTGCACCGTAGATGTTGCACCTGTGGATATCGATTCTTCGGAGGGCCATAACTTTTGGCTCGTTTAGAGTTACGAGCCATAACCAGTCAAAACGAAGGTATCTGTGAGTTCTACAGCTATGACGGCTTTCAGCCGTCACTGGTTAGTGTCATACCCAAAAAATCCTATCCGAACCTCAATCGGGTCAAGGAAGTTTTTTACCCTTCGTTTTTTCGTCACGTGGATTTTTTCTGTAAAACGGGATCCCCGTGGCTGGTCTATGATTTACCATCGCTGGAGAGTGGTGCACCGTGGTACTGCAATGTTTCAAATCCATGCACTCATTTCTAAAGGTCGTACGACACTGTTTCGTCATTTTGGACGGATGTTGCACCTTGCACCGTAGATGTTGCACCCTATGGATATTGATTCTTCGGAGGGCCATAACTCTTGGCTCGTTTAGAGTTACGGGAGCCATAACCAGTCAAAACGAAGGTATCTGTGAGTTCTACAGCTACGACAGCTTTCATCCATCACTGGTTAGTTTCATACCCTTTAGCCTTCACTGGTTAGTTTCATGCCCAAAAAATCCTATCCGAACCTCAATCGGGTCATGGGATTCTTGTACCCTTCGTTTTTCGTCACGTAGATTTTTTCTGTAAAACGGGATCCCCGTGGCTGGTCTATGATTTACTATCGCTGGAGTGTGGTGCACCATGGTACTGCAATGTTTCAAATCCATGCACTCATTTCTAAAGGTCGTACGGCTCTGTTTCGTCATTTTGGACGGATGTTGCACCTTGCACCGTAGATGTTGCACACTGTGGATATCGATTCTTCGGTGGGCCATAACTCTTGGCTCCTTTAGAGTTACGGGAGCCATAACCAGTCAAAACGAAGGTATCTGTGAGTTCTACAGCTATGACAGCTTTCAGCCGTCACTGGTTAGTTTCATACCCAAAAAATCCTATCCGAACCTCAATCGGGTCATGGGATTCTTGTACCCTTCGTTTTTCGTCACGTGGATTTTTTCTGTAAAACGGGATCCCCGTGGCTGGTCTATGATTTACCATCGCCGGAGAGTGGTGCACCATGGTACTGCAATGTTTCAAATCCATGCACTTATTCCTAAAGGTCGTACGGCACTGTTTCGTCATTTTGGACGGATGTTGCACCTTGCACCGTAGATGTTGCACACTGTAGATATCAATTCTTCGGAGGGCCATAACTCTTTGCTCGTTTAGAGTTACGGGAGCCATAACCAGTCAAAACGAAGGTATCTGTGAGTTCTACAGCTATGACCGGTTTCAGCCGTCACTGGTTAGTTTCATACCCAAAAAATCCTATCTGAACCTCAATCGGGTCAAGGAAGTTTTTTACACTTCGTTTTTTCGTCACGTGGATTTTTTCTGTAAAACGGGATCCCCGTGTCTGGTCTATGATTTACCATCGTTGCAGAGTGGTGCACCATGGTACTTCAATGTTTCAAATACATGCACTCATTTCTAAAGGTCGTACGGCACTGTTTCGTCATTTTGGACGGATGTTGCACCTTGCACCGTAGATGTTGCACCCTGTGGATATCGATTCTCCGGAGGGCCATAACTCTTGGCTCGTTTAGAGTTACGGGAGCCATAGCCAGTCAAAACGATGGAATCTGTGAGTTCTACAGCTATAACAGCTTTTAGCCTTCACTGGTTAGCTTCATACCCAAAAAATCCTATCCGAACCTCAATCGGGTCATGGGATTCTTGTACCCTTCGTTTTTCGTCACGTGGATTTTTTCTGTAAAACGGGATCCCCGTGGCTGATCTATGATTTACCATCGCTGGAGAGTGGTGCACCATGGTACTGCAATGTTTCAAATCCATGCACTCATTTCTAAAGGTCGTACGGCACTGTTTCGTCATTTTGGACGGATGTTGCACCTTGCACCGTAGATGTTGCACATTATGGATATCGATTCTTCGGAGGGCCATAACTCTTGGCTCGTTTAGAGTTACGGGAGCCATAACCAGTCAAAACGAAGGTATCTGTGAGTTATACAGCTATGACAGCTTTCAGCCGTCACTGGTTAGTTTCATACCCAAAAAATCCTATCCGAACCTCAATCAGGTCATGGGATTCTTGTACCCTTCGTTTTTCGTCACGTGGATTTTTTCTGTAAAACGGGATCCCCGTGGCTGGTCTATGATTTACCATCGCTGGAGAGTGGTGCACCATGGTACTGCAATGTTTCAAATCCATGCACTCATTTCTAAAGGTCGTACGACACTGTTTCGTCATTTTGGACAGATGTTGCACCTTGCACCGTAGATGTTGCACCCTGTGGATATCGATTCTTCGGAGGGCCATAACTCTTGGCTCGTTTAGAGTTAAGGGAACCATAACCAGTCAAAACGAAGGTATCTGTGAGTTCTACAGCTACGAAAGCTTTCAGCCATCACTGGTTAGTTTCATACCCTTTAGCCTTCACTGGTTAGTTTCATACCCAAAAAATCCTATCCGAACCTCAATCGGGTCATGGGATTCTTGTACCCTTCGTTTTTCGTCACGTGGATTTTTTCTGTAAAACGGGATCCCCGAGGCTGGTCTATGATTAACCGTCGCTGGAGAGTGGTGCACCATGGTACTGCAATGTTTCAAATCCATGCACTCATTTCTAAAGGTCGTACGACACTGTTTCGTCATTATGGACGGATGTTGCACCTTGCACCGTAGATGTTGCACACTGTGGATATCGATTCTTCGGAGGGCCATAACTCTTGGCTCGTTTTGAGTTACGGGAGCCATAACCTGTCAAAACGAAGGTATCTGTGAGTTCTACAGCTATGACAGCTTTCAGCCGTCACTGGTTAGTTTCATACCCAAAAAATACTATCCGAACCTCAATCGGGTCAAGGAAGTTTTTTACCCTTCGTTTTTTCGTCACGTGGATTTTTTCAATAAAACGGGATCCCCGTGGCTGGTCTATGATTTACCATCGCTGGAGAGTGGTGCACCATGGTACTGCAATGTTTCAAATCCATGCACTCATTTCTAAAGGTCGTAAGGCACTGTTTCGTCATTTTGGACGGATGTTGCACGTTGTACCATAGATGTTGCACCCTGTGGATATCGATTCTTCGGAGGGCCATAACACTTGGCTCGTTTAGAGTTACGGGAGCCAAAAACCAGTCAAAACGAAGGTATCTATGAGTTCTACAGCTATGACAGCTTTCAGCCGTCACTGGTTAGTTTCATACCCAAAAAATCCTATCCGATCCTCAATCGGGTCATGGGATTCTTGTACCCTTCGTTTTTCGTCACGTGGATTTTTTCTGTAAAACGGGATCCCCGTGGCTGGTCTATGATTTACCAATGCTGGAGATTGGTGCACCATGGTACTGTAATGTTTCAAATCCATGCACTCATTTCTAAAGGTCGTACGGCACTGTTTCGTCATTTTGGACGGATGTTGCACCTTGCACCGTAGATGTTGCACCCTGTGGATATCGATTCTTCGGAGTGCCATAACTCTTGGCTCGTTTAGAGTTACGGGAGCCATAACTAGTCAAAACGAAGGTATCTGTGAGTTCTACAGCTCTGAAAGCTTTCAGCCGTCACTGGTTAGTTTCATACCCAAAAAATCCTATCCGAACCTCAATCGGGTCAAGGAAGTTTTTTACCCTTCGTTTTTTCGTCACGTGGATTTTTTCTGTAAAACGGGATACCCGTGGCTGGTCTATGATTTACCATCGCTGGAGAGTGGTGCACCATGGTACTGCAATGTTTCAAATCCATGCACTCATTTCTAAAGGTCGTACGGCACTGTTTCGTCATTTTGGACGGATGTTGCACCTTGCACCGTAGATGTTGCACCCTGTGGATATCGATTCTTCGGAGGGCCATAACTCTTGGCTCGTTTAGAGTTACGGAAGCCATAACCAGTCAAAACGAAGGTATTTGTGAGTTCTACAGCTGTGACCGCTTTCAGCCGTCACTGGTTAGTTTCATACCCAAATAATCCTACCCGAACCTCAATCGGGTCAAGGAAGTTTTTTACCCTTCGTTTTTTCGTCACGTGGATTTTTTCTGTCAAACGGGATCCCCGTGGCTGGTCTATGATTTACCATCGCTGGAGAGTGGTGCACCATGGTACTGCAATGTTTCAAATCCATGCACTCATTTCTAAAGGTCGTACGACACTGTTTCGTCATTTTGGACGGATGTTGCACCTTGCACCGTAGATGTTGCACCCTGTGGATATCGATTCTTCGGAGGGCTATAACTCTTGGCTCGTTTAGAGTTACGGGAGCCATAACCAGTCAAAACGAAGGTATCTGTCAGTTCTACAGCTATGATCGCTTTCAGCCGTCACTGGTTAGTTTCATACCCAAAAAATCCTATCCGTACCTCAATCGGGTCAAGGAAGTTTTTTACCCTTCGTTTTTTCGTCACGTGGATTTTTTCTGTAAAACGGGATCCCCGTGGCTGGTCTATGATTTACCATCGCTGGAGAGTGGTGCACCATGGTACTGCAATGTTTCAAATCCATGCACTCATTTCTAAAGGTCGTACGACACTGTTTCGTCATTTTGGACGGATGTTGCACCTTGCAACGTAGATGTTGCACCCTGTGGATATCGATTCTTCGGAGGGCCATAACTTTTGGCTCGTTTAGAGTTACGGGCCATAACCAGTCAAAACGAAGGTATCTCTGAGTTCTACAGCTATGACGGCTTTCAGCCGTCACTGGTTAGCGTCGTACCCAAAAAATCCTATCCGAACCTCAATCGGGTCAAGGAAGTTTTTTACACTTCACTTTTTCGTCACGTGGATTTTTTCTATAAAACGGGATCCCCGTGGCTGGTCTATGATTGACCATCGCTGGAGAGTGGTGCACCATGGTACTGCAATGTTTCAAATCCATGCACTCATTTCTAAAGATCTGAACCTCAATCGGGTCATGGAAGTTTTTTACCCTTCGTTTTTTCGTCACGTGGATTTTTTCTGTAAAACGAGATCCCCGTGGCTGGTCTATGAGTTACCATCGCTGGAGAGTGGTGCACCATGGTACTGCACCGTTTCAAATCCATGCACCCATTTCTAAAGGTCGTACGGCACTGTTTCGTCATTTTGGACGGATGTTGCACCTAGCACCGTAGATGTTGCACCCAGTGGATATCGATTATTCGGAGGGCCATAATTCTTGGCTCGTTTAGAGTTACGGGAGCCATAACCAGTCAAAGCGAAGGTATCTGTGAGTTCTACAGCTATGACAGCTTTCAGCCGTCACTGGTTAGTTTCATACCCAAAAAATCCTATCCGAACCTCAATCGGGTCAAGGAAGTTTTTTACCCTTCGTTTTTTCGTCACGTGGATTTTTCTATAAAACGGGATCCCCGTGGCTGGTCTATGATTTACCATCGCTGGAGAGTGGTGCACCATGGTACTGCAATGTTTCAAATCCATGCACTCATTTCTAAAGGTCGTACGGCACTGTTTCGTCATTTTGGACGGATGTTGCACCTTGCGCCGTGGATGTTGCACCCTGTGGATATCGACTCTTCGGAGGGCCATAACTCTTGGCTCGTTTATAGTTACGGGAGCCATAACCAGTCAAAACGAAGGTATCTGTGAGTTCTACAACTATGACCGCTTTCAGCCGTCACTGGTTAGTTTCATACCCAAAAAATCCTATCTGAACCTCAATCGGGTCAAGTAAGTTTTTTACCCTTCGTTTTTTCGTCACGTGGATTTTTTCTGTAAAACGGGATCCCCGTGGCTGGTCTATGATATACCATCGCTGGAGAGTGGTGTACCATGGTACTGCAATATTTCAAATCCATGCACACATTTCTAAAGGTCGTACGGCACTGTTTCGTCATTTTGGACGGATGTTGCACCTTGCACCGCAGATGTTGCATCCTGTGGAAATCGATTCTTCGGAGGGCCATAACTCTTGGCTCGTTTAGAGTTACGGGAGCCATAACCAGTCAAAACGAAGGTATCTGTGAGTTCTACAGCTATGAAAGCTTTCAGCCGTCACTGGTTAGTTTCATACCCAAAAAATCCTATCCGAACCTCAATCGGGTCAAGGAAGTTTTTTACCCTTCGTTTTTTCGTCACGTGGATTTTTTCTGTAAAACGGGATCTCCGTGGCTGGTCTATGATTTACCATCGCTGGACAGTGGTGCACCATGGTACTGCAATGTTTCAAATCCATGCACTCATTTCTAAAGGTCGTACGGCACTGTTTCGTCATTTTGGACGGATGTTGCACCTTGCACCGTAGATGTTGCACCCTGTGGATATCGATTCTTCGGAGGGCCATAACTCTTGGCTCGTTTAGAGTTACGGAAGCCATAACGAGTCAAAACGAAGGTATTTGTGAGTTCTACAGCTATGACCGCTTTCAGTCGTCACTGGTTAGTTTCATACCCAAAAAATCCTATCCGAACCTCAATCGGGTCAAGGAAGTTTTTTACCCTTCGTTTTTTCGTCACGTGGATTTTTTCTGTCAAACGGGATCCCCGTGGCTGGTCTATGATTTACCGTCGCTGGAGAGTGGTGCACCATGGTACTGCAATGTTTCAAATCCATGCACTCATTTCTAAAGGTCGTACGACACTGTTTCGTCATTTTGGACGGATGTTGCACCTTGCACCGTAGATGTTGCACCCTGTGGATATCGATTCTTCGGAGGGCCATAACTCTTGGCTCGTTTAGAGTTACGGGAGCCAAAAACAAGTCAAAACGAAGGTATCTATGAGTTCTACAGCTATGACAGCTTTCAGCCGTCACTGGTTAGTTTCATACCCAAAAAATCCTATCCGATCCTCAATCGGGTCATGGGATTCTTGTACCCTTCGTTTTTCGTCACGTGGATTTTTTCTGTAAAACGGGATCCCCGTGGCTGGTCTATGATTTACCAACGCTGGAGATTGGTGCACCATAGTACTGCAATGTTTCAAATCCATGCACTCATTTCTAAAGGTCGTACGGCACTGTTTCGTCATTTTGGACGGATGTTGCACCATGCACCGTAGATGTTGCACCCTGTGGATATCGATTCTTCGGAGGGCCATAACCCTTGGCTCGTTTAGAGTTACGGGAGCCATAACTAGTCAAAACGAAGGTATCCATGAGTTCTACAGCTATGAAAGCTTTCAGCCGTCACTGGTTAGTTTCATACCCAAAAAATTCTATCCGAACCTCAATCGGGTCAAGGAAGTTTTTTACCCTTCGTTTTTTCGTCACGTGGATTTTTTCTGTAAAACGGGATCCCCGTGGCTGGTCTATGATTTACCATCGCTGGAGAGTGGTGCACCATGGTACTGCAATGTTTCAAATCCATGCACTCATTTCTAAAGGTCGTACGGCACTGTTTCGTCATTTTGGACGGATGTTGCACCTTGCACCGTAGATGTTGCACCCTGTGGATATCGATTCTTCGGAGGGCCATAACTCTTGGCTCGTTTAGAGTTACGGAAGCCATAACCAGTCAAAACGAAGGTATTTGTGAGTTCTACAGCTATGACCGCTTTCAGCCGTCACTGGTTAGTTTCATACCCAAAAAATCCTACCCGAACCTCAATCGGGTCAAGGAAGTTTTTTACCCTTCGTTTTTTCGTCACGTGGATTTTTTCTGTCAAACGGGATCCCCGTGGCTGGTCTATGATTTACCATCGCTGGAGAGTGGTGCACCATGGTACTGCAATGTTTCAAATCCATGCACTCATTTCTAAAGGTCGTACGACACTGTTTCGTCATTTTGGACGGATGTTGCACCTTGCACCGTAGATGTTGCACCCTGTGGATATCGATTCTTCGGAGGGCTATAACTCTTGGCTCGTTTAGAGTTACGGGAGCCATAACCAGTCAAAACGAAGGTATCTGTCAGTTCTACAGCTATGACTGCTTTCAGCCGTCACTGGTTAGTTTCATACCCAAAAAATCCTATCAGAACCTCAATCGGGTCAAGGAAGTTTTTTACCCTTCGTTTTTTCGTCACGTGGATTTTTTCTGTCAAACGGGATCCCCGTGGCTGGTCTATGATTTACCATCGCTGGAGAGTGGTGCACCATGGTACTGCAATGTTTCAAATCCATGCACTCATTTCTAAAGGTCGTACGACACTGTTTCGTCATTTTGGACGGATGTTGCACCTTGCACCGTAGATGTTGCACCCTGTGGATATCGATTCTTCGGAGGGCTATAACTCTTGGCTCGTTTAGAGTTACGGGAGCCATAACCAGTCAAAACGAAGGTATCTGTGAGTTCTACAGCTATGACAGCTTTCAGCCGTCACTGGTTAGTTTCATACCCAAAAAATCCTATCCGAACCTCAATCGGGTCATGGAAGTTTTTTACCCTTCGTTTTTTCCTCACGTGGATTTTTTCTGTAAAAACGGGATCCCCGTGGCTGGTCAATGATTTATCATCGCAGGAGAGTGGTGCACCATGGTACTGCATCGTTTCAAATCTATGCACCCATTTCTAAAGGTCGTACGGCACGGTTTCGTTATTTGGGACGGATGTTGCACCTTGCACCGTAGATGTTGCACCCTATGGATATCGATTATTCGGAGGGCCATAACTCTTGGCTTGTTTGGAGTTACGGGAGCCATGACCAGTCAAAACGAAGGTATCTGTGAGTTCTACAGCTATGACCGCTTTCAGCCGTCACTGGTTAGTTTCATACCCAAAAAATCCTATCCGAACCTCAATCGGGTCAAGGAAGTTTTTTACCCTTCGTTTTTTCGTCACGTGGATTTTTTCTATAAAACGGGATCCCCGTGGCTGGTCTACGATTTACCATCGCTGGAGAGTGGTGCACCATGGTACTGCAATGTTTCAAATCCATGCACTCATTTCTAAAGGTCGTACGGCACTGTTTCGTCATTTTGGACGGATGTTGCACCTTGCGTCGTAGATGTTGCACCCTGTGGATATCGACTCTTCGGAGGGCCATAACTCTTGGCTCGTTTAGAGTTACGGGAGCCATAACCAGTCAAAACGAAGGTATATGTGAGTTCTACAGCTATGACCGCTTTCAGCCGTCACTGGTTAGTTTCATACCCAAAAAATCCTATCTGAACCTCAATCGGGTCAAGTAAGTTTTTTACCCTTCGTTTTTTCGTCACGTGGATTTTTTCTGTAAAACGGGATCCCCGTGGCTGGTCTATGATATACCATCGCTGGAGAGTGGTGTACCATGGTACTGCAATATTTCAAATCCATGCACACATTTCTAAAGGTCGTACGGCACTATTTCGTCATTTTGGACGGATGTTGCACCTTGCACCGCAGATGTTGCATCCTGTGGAAATCGATTCTTCGGAGGGCCATAACTCTTGGCTCGTTTAGAGTTACGGGAGACATAACCAGTCAAAACGAAGGTATCTGTGAGTTCTACAGCTATGAAAGCTTTCAGCCGTCACTGGTTAGTTTCATACCCAAAAAATCCTATCCGAACCTCAATCGGGTCAAGGAAGTTTTTTACCCTTCGTTTTTTCGTCACGTGGATTTCTTCTGTAAAACGGGATCTCCGTGGCTGGTCTATGATTTACCATCGCTGGACAGTGGTGCACCATGGTACTGCAATGTTTCAAATCCATGCACTCATTTCTAAAGGTCGTACGGCACTGTTTCGTCATTTTGGACGGATGTTGCACCTTGCACCGTAGATGTTGCACCCTGTGGATATCGATTCTTCGGAGGGCCATAACTCTTGGCTCGTTTAGAGTTACGGAAGCCATAACCAGTCAAAACGAAGGTATTTGTGAGTTCCACATCTGTGACCGCTTTCAGCCGTCACTGGTTAGTTTCATACCCAAAAAATCCTATCCGAACCTCAATCGGGTCAAGGAAGTTTTTTACCCTTCGTTTTTTCGTCACGTGGATTTTTTCTGTCAAACGGGATCCCCGTGGCGGGTCTATGATTTACCGTCGCTGGAGAGTGGTGCACCATGGTACTGCAATGTTTCAAATCCATGCACTCATTTCTAAAGGTCGTACGACACTGTTTCGTCATTTTGGACGGATGTTGCACCTTGCACCGTAGATGTTGCACCCTGTGGATATCGATTCTTCGGAGGGCCATAACTCTTGGCTCGTTTAGAGTTACGGGAGCCAAAAACCAGTCAAAACGAAGGTATCTGTGAGTTCTACAGCTATGAAAGCTTTCAGCCGTAACAGGTTAGTTTCATACCCAAAAAATCCTATCCGATCCTCAATCGGGTCATGGGATTCTTGTACCCTTCGTTTTTCGTCACGTGGATTTTTTCTGTAAAACGGGATCCCCGTGGCTGGTCTATGATTTACCAACGCTGGAGATTGGTGCACCATGGTACTGCAATGTTTCAAATCCATGCACTCATTTCTAAAGGTCGTACGACACTGTTTCGTCATTTTGGACGGATGTTGCACCTAGCACCGTGGATGTTGCACCCAGTGGATATCGATTATTCGGAGGGCCATAACTCTTGGCTCGTTTAGAGTTACGGGAGCCATAACCAGTCAAAACGAAGGTATCTGTGAGTTCTACAGCTATGACGGCTTTCAGCCGTCACTGGTTAGTTTCATACCCAAAAAATCCTATCCGAACCTCAATCGGGTCAATGAAGTTTTTTACCCTTCGTTTTTTCGTCACGTGGATTTTTTCTATAAAACGGGATCCCCGTGGCTGGTCTACGATTTACCATCGCTGGAGAGTGGTGCACCATGGTACTGCAATGTTTCAAATCCATGCACTCATTTCTAAAGGTCGTACGGCACTGTTTCGTCATTTTGGACGGATGTTGCACCTTGCGCCGTAGATGTTGCACCCTGTGGATATCGACTCTTCGGAGGGCCATAACTCTTGGCTCGTTTAGAGTTACGGGAGCCATAACCAGTCAAAACGAAGGTATCTGTGAGTTCTACAGCTATGACCACTTTCAGCCGTCACTGGTTAGTTTCATACCCAAAAAATCCTATCTGAACCTCAATCGGGTCAAGTAAGTTTTTTACCCTTCGTTTTTTCGTCACGTGGATTTTTTCTGTAAAACGGGATCCCCGTGGCTGGTCAATGATATACCATCGCTGGAGAGTGGTGTACCATGGTACTGCAATATTTCAAATCCATGCACACATTTCTAAAGGTCGTACGGCACTGTTTCGTCATTTTGGACGGATGTTGCACCTTGCACCGCAGATGTTGCATCCTGTGGGAATCGATTCTTCGGAGGGCCATAACTCTTGGCTCGTTTAGAGTTACGGGAGACATAACCAGTCAAAACGAAGGTATCTGTGAGTTCTACAGCTATGAAAGCTTTCAGCCGTCACTGGTTAGTTTCATACCCAAAAAATCCTATCCGAACCTCAATCGGGTCAAGGAAGTTTTTTACCCTTCGTTTTTTCGTCACGTGGATTTCTTCTGTAAAACGGGATCTCCGTGGCTGGTCTATGATTTACCATCACTGGACAGTGGTGCACCATGGTACTGCAATGTTTCAAATCCATGCACTCATTTCTAAAGGTCGTACGGCACTGTTTCGTCATTTTGGACGGATGTTGCACCTTGCACCGTAGATGTTGCACCCTGTGGATATCGATTCTTCGGAGGGCCATAACTCTTGGCTCGTTTAGAGTTACGGAAGCCATAACCAGTCAAAACGAAGGCATTTGTGAGTTCTACAGCTATGACCGCTTTCAGCCGTCACTGGTTAGTTTCATACCCAAAAAATCCTATCCGAACCTCAATCGGGTCAATGAAGTTTTTTACCCTTCGTTTTTTCGTCACGTGGATTTTTTCTGTCAAACGGGATCCCCGTGGCTGGTCTATGATTTACCGTCGCTGGAGAGTGGTGCACCATGGTACTGCAA
Source organism: Allium cepa (assembly GCA_030765085.1). Lineage (NCBI taxonomy): Eukaryota > Viridiplantae > Streptophyta > Magnoliopsida > Asparagales > Amaryllidaceae > Allium > Allium cepa. The sequence continues at coordinate 23,695,175 of CM060943.1, read as the reverse complement.
TGTTTCAAATCCATGCACTCATTTCTAAAGGTTGTACGACACTGTTTCGTCATTTTGGACGGATGTTGCACCTTGCACCGTAGATGTTGCACCCTGTGGATATCGATTCTTCGGAGGGCCATAACTCTTGGCTCGTTTAGAGTTACGGGAGCCAAAAACCAGTCAAAACGAAGGTATCTGTGAGTTCTACAGCTATGAAAGCTTTCAGCCGTAACAGGTTAGTTTCATACCCAAAAAATCCTATCCGATCCTCAATCGGGTCATGGGATTCTTGTACCCTTCGTTTTTCGTCACGTGGATTTTTTCTGTAAAATGGGATCCCCGTGGCTGGTCTATGATTTACCAACGCTGGAGATTGGTGCACCATGGTACTGCAATGTTTAAAATCCATGCACTCATTTCTAAAGGTCGTACGGCACTGTTTCGTCATTTTGGACGGGTGTTGCACCTAGCACCGTGGATGTTGCACCCAGTGGATATCGATTATTCGGAGGGCCATAACTCTTGGCTCGTTTAGAGTTACGGGAGCCATAACCAGTCAAAACGAAGGTATCTGTGAGTTCTACAGCTGTGACAGCTTTCAGCCGTCACTGGTTAGTTTCATACCCAAAAAATCCTATCCGAACCTCAATCGGGTCAAGGAAGTTTTTTACCCTTCGTTTTTTCGTCACGTGGATTTTTTCTATAAAACGGGATCCCCGTGGCTGGTCTACGATTTACCATCGCTGGAGAGTGGTGCACCATGGTACTGCAATGTTTCAAATCCATGCACTCATTTCTAAAGGTCGTACGGCACTGTTTCGTCATTTTGGACGGATGTTGCACCTTGCGCCGTAGATGTTGCACCCTGTGGATATCGACTCTTCGGAGGGCCATAACTCTTGGCTCGTTTAGAGTTACGGGAGCCATAACCAGTCAAAACGAAGGTATCTGTGAGTTCTACAGCTATGACCGCTTTCAGCCGTCACTGGTTAGTTTCATACCCAAAAAATCCTATCCGAACCTCAATCGGGTCAAGGAAGTTTTTAACCCTTCGTTTTTTCGTCACGTGGATTTTTTCTATAAAACGGGATCCCCGTGGCTGGTCTACGATTTACCATCGCTGGAGAGTGGTGCACCATGGTACTGCAATGTTTCAAATCCATGCACTCATTTCTAAAGGTCGTACGGCACTGTTTCGTCATTTTGGACGGATGTTGCACCTTGCGCCGTAGATGTTGCACCCTGTGGATATCGACTCTTCGGAGGGCCATAACTCTTGACTCGTTTAGAGTTACGGGAGCCATAACCAGTCAAAACGAAGGTATCTGTGAGTTCTACAGCTATGACCGCTTTCAGCCGTCACTGGTTAGTTTCATACCCAAAAAATCCTATCTGAACCTCAATCGGGTCAAGTAAGTTTTTTACCCTTCGTTTTTTCGTCACGTGGATTTTTTCTGTAAAACGGGATCCCCGTGGCTGGTCTATGATATACCATCGCTGGAGAGTGGTGTACCATGGTACTGCAATATTTCAAATCCATGCACACATTTCTAAAGGTCGTACGGCACTGTTTCGTCATTTTGGACGGATGTTGCACCTTGCACCGCAGATGTTGCATCCTGTGGAAATCGATTCTTCGGAGGGCCATAACTCTTGGCTCGTTTAGAGTTACGGGAGACATAACCAGTCAAAACGAAGGTATCTGTGAGTTCTACAGCTATGAAAGCTTTCAGCCGTCACTGGTTAGTTTCATACCCAAAAAATCCTATCCGAACCGCAATCGGGTCAAGGAAGTTTTTTACCCTTCGTTTTTTCGTCACGTGGATTTCTTCTGTAAAACGGGATCTCCGTGGCTGGTCTATGATTTACCATCGCTGGACAGTGGTGCACCATGGTACTGCAATGTTTCAAATCCATGCACTCATTTCTAAAGGTCGTACGGCACTGTTTCGTCATTTTGGACGGATGTTGCACCTTGCACCGTAGATGTTGCACCCTGTGGATATCGATTCTTCGGAGGGCCATAACTCTTGGCTCGTTTAGAGTTACGGAAGCCATAACCAGTCAAAACGAAGGTATTTGTGAGTTCTACAGCTATGACCGCTTTCAGCCGTCACTGGTTAGTTTCATACCCAAAAAATCCTATCCGAACCTCAATCGGGTCAAGGAAGTTTTTTACCCTTCGTTTTTTCGTCACGTGGATTTTTTCTGTCAAACGGGATCCCCGTGGCTGGTCTATGATTTACCGTCGCTGGAGAGTGGTGCACCATGGTACTGCAATGTTTCAAATCCATGCACTCATTTTTAAAGGTCGTACGACACTGTTTCGTCATTTTGGACGGATGTTGCACCTTGCACCGTAGATGTTGCACCCTGTGGATATCGATTCTTCGGAGGGCCATAACTCTTGGGTCGTTTAGAGTTACGGGAGCCAAAAACCAGTCAAAACGAAGGTATCTGTGAGTTCTACAGCTATGAAAGCTTTCAGCCGTAACAGGTTAGTTTCATACCCAAAAAATCCTATCCGATCCTCAATCGGGTCATGGGATTCTTGTACCCTTCGTTTTTCGTCACGTGGATTTTTTCTGTAAAACGGGATCTCCGTGGCTGGTCTATGATTTACCAACGCTGGAGATTGGTGCACCATGGTACTGCAATGTTTCAAATCCATGCACTCATTTCTAAAGGTCGTACGGCACTGTTTCGTCATTTTGGACGGATGTTGCACCTAGCACCGTGGATGTTGCACCCAGTGGATATCGATTATTCGGAGGGCCATAACTCTTGGCTCGTTTAGAGTTACGGGAGCCATAACCAGTCAAAACGAAGGTATCTGTGAGTTCTACAGCTATGACAGCTTTCAGCCGTCATTGGTTAGTTTCATACCCAAAAAATCCTATCCGAACCTCAATCGGGTCAAGGAAGTTTTTTACCCTTCGTTTTTTCGTCACGTGGATTTTTTCTATAAAACGGGATCCCCGTGGCTGGTCTACGATTTACCATCGCTGGAGAGTAGTGCACCATGGTACTGCAATGTTTCAAATCCATGCACTCATTTCTAAAGGTCGTACGGCACTGTTTCGTCATTTTGGACGGATGTTGCACCTTGCGCCATAGATGTTGCACCCTGTGGATATCGACTCTTCGGAGGGCCATAACTCTTGGCTCGTTTAGAGTTACGGGAGCCATAACCAGTCAAAACGAAGGTATCTGTGAGTTCTACAGCTATGACAGCTTTCAGCCGTCACTGGTTAGTTTCATACCCAAAAAATCCTATCTGAACCTCAATCGGGTCAAGTAAGTTTTTTACCCTTCGTTTTTTCGTCACGTGGATTTTTTCTGTAAAACGGGATCCCCGTGGCTGGTCTATGATATACCATTGCTGGAGAGTGGTGTACCATGGTACTGCAATATTTCAAATCCATGCACACATTTCTAAAGGTCGTACGGCACTGTTTCGTCATTTTGGACGGATGTTGCACCTTGCACCGCAGATGTTGCATCCTGTGGAAATCGATTCTTCGGAGGGCCATAACTCTTGGCTCGTTTAGAGTTACGGGAGCCATAACCAGTCAAAACGAAGGTATCTGTAAGTTCTACAGCTATGAAAGCTTTCAGCCATCACTGGTTAGTTTCATACCCAAAAAATCCTATCCGAACCTCAATCGGGTCAAGGAAGTTTTTTACCCTTTGATTTTTCGTCACGTGGATTTTTTCTGTAAAATGGGATCTCCGTGGCTGGTCTATGATTTACCATCGTTGGACAGTGGTGCACCATGGTACTGCAATGTTTCAAATCCATGCACTCATTTCTAAAGGTCGTACGGCACTGTTTCGTCATTTTGGACGGATGTTGCACCTTGCACCGTAGATGTTGCACCCTGTGGATATCGATTCTTTGAAGGGCCATAACCCTTGGCTCGTTTAGAGTTACGGATGCCATAACCAGTCAAAATGAAGGTATTTGTGTGTTCTACAGATATGACCGCTTCCAGCCGTCACTGGTTAGTTTCATACCCAAAAAATCCTATCCGAACCTCAATCGGGTCAAGGAAGTTTTTTACCCTTCGTTTTTTCGTCACGTGGATTTTTTCTGTCAAACGGGATCCCCGTGGCTGGTCTATGATTTACCGTCGCTGGAGAGTGGTGCACCATGGTACTGCAATGTTTCAAATCCATGCACTCATTTCTAAAGGTCGTACGACACTGTTTCGTCATTTTGGACGGATGTTGCACCTTGCACCGTAGATGTTGCACCCTGTGGATATCGATTCTTCGGAAGGCCATAACTCTTGGCTCGTTTAGAGTTACGGGAGCCAAAAACTAGTCAAAACGAAGGTATCTGTGAGTTCTACAGCTATGACAGCTTTCAACCGTCACTGGTTAGTTTCATACCCAAAAAATCCTATCCGATCCTCAATCGTGTCATGGGATTCTTGTACCCTTCGTTTTTCGTCACGTGGATTTTTCGTCTATGGTACTGCAATGTTTCGTCTATCGTGTCTATGATTTACCAACGCTGGAGATTGGTGCACCATGGTACTGCAATGTTTCAAATCCATGCACTCATTTCTAAAGGTCGTACGGCACTGTTTCGTCATTTTGGACGGATGTTGCACCTTGCACCGTAGATGTTGCACCCTGTGGATATCGATTCTTCGGAGGGCCATAACTCTTGGCTCGTTTAGAGTTACGGGAGCCATAACTAGTCAAAACGAAGGTATCTGTGAGTTCTACAGCTATGAAAGCTTTCAGCCGTCACTGGTTAGTTTCATACCCAAAAAATCCTATCTGAACCTCAATCGGGTCAAGGAAGTTTTTTACCCTTCGTTTTTTCGTCACATGGATTTTTTCTGTAAAACGGGATCCCCGTGGCTGGTCTATGATTTACCATCGCTGGAGAGTGGTGCACCATGGTACTGCAATGTTTCAAATCCATGCACTCATTTCTAAAGGTCGTACGGCACTGTTTCGTCATTTTGGACGGATGTTGCACCTTGCACCGTAGATGTTGCACCCTGTGGATATCGATTCTACGGAGGGCCATAACTCTTGGCTCGTTTAGAGTTACGGAAGCCATAACCAGTCAAAACGAAGGTATTTGTGAGTTCTACAGCTATGACCGCTTTCAGCCGTCACTGGTTAGTTTCATACCCAAAAAATCCTACCCGAACCTCAATCGGGTCAAGGAAGTTTTTTACCCTTCGTTTTTTCGTCACGTGGATTTTTTCTGCCAAACGAGATCCCCGTGGCTGGTCTATGATTTACCATCGCTGGAGAGTGGTGCACCATGGTACTGCAATGTTTCAAATCCATGCACTCATTTCTAAAGGTCGTACGACACTATTTCGTCATTTTGGACGGATGTTGCACCTTGCACTGTAGATGTTGCACCCTGTGGATATCGATTCTTCGGAGGGCTATAACTCTTGGCTCGTTTAGAGTTACAGGAGCCATAACCAGTCAAAACGAAGGTATCTGTCAGTTCTACAGCTATGACCGCTTTCAGCCGTCACTGGTTAGTTTCATACCCAAAAAATCCTATCCGAACCTCAATCGGGTCAAGGAAGTTTTTTACCCTTCGTTTTTCCGTCACGTGGATTTTTTCTGTAAAACGGGATCCCCGTGGCTGGTCTATGATTTACCATCGCTGGAGAGTGGTGCACCATGGTACTACAATGTTTCAAATCCATGCACTCATTTCTAAAGGTCGTACGACACTGTTTCGTCATTTTGGACGGATGTTGCACCTTGCACCGTAGATGTTGCACCCTGTGGACATCGATTCTTCGGAGGGCCATAACTTTTGGCTCGTTTAGAGTGACGGGCCATAACCAGTCAAAACGAAGGTATCTGTGAGTTCTACAGCTATGACGGCTTTCAGCCGTCACTGGTTAGCGTCGTACCCAAAAAATCCTATCCGAACCTCAATCGGGTCAAGGAAGTTTTTTACCCTTCGTTTTTTCGTCACGTGGATTTTTTCTATAAAACGGGATCCCCGTGGCTGGTCTATGATTTACCATCGCTGGAGAGTGGTGCACCATGGTACTGCAATGTTTCAAATCCATGCACTCGTTTCTAAAGATCTGAACCTCAATTGGGTCATGGAAGTTTTTTACCCTTCGTTTTTTCGCCACGTGGATTTTTTCTGTAAAACGAGATCCTCGTGGCTGGTCTATGAGTTACCATCGCTGGAGAGTGGTGCACCATGGTACTGCACCGTTTCAAATCCATGCACCCATTTCTAAAGGTCGTACGGCACTGTTTCGTCATTTTGGACAGATGTTGCACCTAGCACCGTAGATGTTGCACCCAGTGGATATCGATTATTCGAAGGGCCATAACTCTTGGCTCGTTTAGAGTTACGGGAGCCATAACCAGTCAAAACGAAGGTATCTGTGAGTTCTACAGCTATGACAGCTTTCATCCGTCACTGGTTAGTTTCATACCAAAAAAATCCTATCCGAACCTCAATTGGGTCAAGGAAGTTTTTTACCCTTCGTTTTTTCGTCACGTGGATTTTTTCTATAAAACGGGATCCCCGTGGCTGGTCTACGATTTACCATCGCTGGAGAGTGGTTCACCATGGTACTGTAATGTTTCAAATCCATGCGCTCATTTCTAAAGGTCGTACGGCACTGTTTCGTCATTTTGGACGGATGTTGCACCTTGCGCCGTAGATGTTGCACCCTGTGGATATCGACTCTTCGGAGGGCCATAACTCTTGGCTCGTTTAGAGTTATGGGAGCCATAACCAGTCAAAACGAAGGTATCTGTGAGTTCTACAGCTATGACCGCTTTCAGCCGTCACTGGTTAGTTTCATACCCAAAAAATCCTATCTGAACCTCAATCGGGTCAAGTAAGTTTTTTACCCTTCGTTTTTTCGTCACGTGGATTTTTTCTGTAAAACGGGATCCCCGTGGCTGGTCTATGATATACCATCGCTGGAGAGTGGTGTACCATGGTACCGCAATATTTCAAATCCATGCACACATTTCTAAAGGTCGTACGGCACTGTTTCGTCATTTTGGATGGATGTTGCACCTTGCACCGCAGATGTTTCATCCTGTGGAAATCGATTCTTCGGAGGGCCATAACTCTTGGCTCGTTTAGAGTTACGGGAGACATAACCAGTCAAAACGAAGGTATCTGTGAGTTCTACAGCTATGAAAGCTTTCAGCCGTCACTGGTTAGTTTCATACCCAAAAAATCCTATCCGAACCGCAATCGGGTCAAGGAAGTTTTTTACCCTTCGTTTTTTCGTCACGTGGATTTCTTCTGTAAAACGGGATCTCCGTGGCTGGTCTATGATTTACCATCGCTGGACAGTGGTGCACCATGGTACTGCAATGTTTCAAATCCATGCACTCATTTCTAAAGGTCGTACGGCACTGTTTCGTCATTTTGGACGGATGTTGCACCTTGCACCGTAGATGTTGCACCCTGTGGATATCGATTCTTCGGAGGGCCATAACTCTTGGCTCGTTTAGAGTTACGGAAGCCATAACCAGTCAAAACGAAGGTATTTGTGAGTTCTACAGCTATGACCGCTTTCAGCCGTCACTGGTTAGTTTCATACCCAAAAAATCCTATCCGAACCTCAATCGGGTCAAGGAAGTTTTTTACCCTTCGTTTTTTCGTCACGTGGATTTTTTCTGTCAAACGGGATCCCCGTGGCTGGTCTATGATTTACCGTCGCTGGAGAGTGGTGCACCATGGTACTGCAATGTTTCAAATCCATGCACTCATTTTTAAAGGTCGTACGACACTGTTTCGTCATTTTGGACGGATGTTGCACCTTGCACCGTAGATGTTGCACCCTGTGGATATCGATTCTTCGGAGGGCCATAACTCTTGGGTCGTTTAGAGTTACGGGAGCCAAAAACCAGTCAAAACGAAGGTATCTGTGAGTTCTACAGCTATGAAAGCTTTCAGCCGTAACAGGTTAGTTTCATACCCAAAAAATCCTATCCGATCCTCAATCGGGTCATGGGATTCTTGTACCCTTCGTTTTTCGTCACGTGGATTTTTTCTGTAAAACGGGATCTCCGTGGCTGGTCTATGATTTACCAACGCTGGAGATTGGTGCACCATGGTACTGCAATGTTTCAAATCCATGCACTCATTTCTAAAGGTCGTACGGCACTGTTTCGTCATTTTGGACGGATGTTGCACCTAGCACCGTGGATGTTGCACCCAGTGGATATCGATTATTCGGAGGGCCATAACTCTTGGCTCGTTTAGAGTTACGGGAGCCATAACCAGTCAAAACGAAGGTATCTGTGAGTTCTACAGCTATGACAGCTTTCAGCCGTCATTGGTTAGTTTCATACCCAAAAAATCCTATCCGAACCTCAATCGGGTCAAGGAAGTTTTTTACCCTTCGTTTTTTCGTCACGTGGATTTTTTCTATAAAACGGGATCCCCGTGGCTGGTCTACGATTTACCATCGCTGGAGAGTAGTGCACCATGGTACTGCAATGTTTCAAATCCATGCACTCATTTCTAAAGGTCGTACGGCACTGTTTCGTCATTTTGGACGGATGTTGCACCTTGCGCCATAGATGTTGCACCCTGTGGATATCGACTCTTCGGAGGGCCATAACTCTTGGCTCGTTTAGAGTTACGGGAGCCATAACCAGTCAAAACGAAGGTATCTGTGAGTTCTACAGCTATGACAGCTTTCAGCCGTCACTGGTTAGTTTCATACCCAAAAAATCCTATCTGAACCTCAATCGGGTCAAGTAAGTTTTTTACCCTTCGTTTTTTCGTCACGTGGATTTTTTCTGTAAAACGGGATCCCCGTGGCTGGTCTATGATATACCATTGCTGGAGAGTGGTGTACCATGGTACTGCAATATTTCAAATCCATGCACACATTTCTAAAGGTCGTACGACACTGTTTCGTCATTTTGGACGGATGTTGCACCTTGCACCGCAGATGTTGCATCCTGTGGAAATCGATTCTTCGGAGGGCCATAACTCTTGGCTCGTTTAGAGTTACGGGAGCCATAACCAGTCAAAACGAAGGTATCTGTAAGTTCTACAGCTATGAAAGCTTTCAGCCATCACTGGTTAGTTTCATACCCAAAAAATCCTATCCGAACCTCAATCGGGTCAAGGAAGTTTTTTACCCTTTGATTTTTCGTCACGTGGATTTTTTCTGTAAAATGGGATCTCCGTGGCTGGTCTATGATTTACCATCGTTGGACAGTGGTGCACCATGGTACTGCAATGTTTCAAATCCATGCACTCATTTCTAAAGGTCGTACGGCACTGTTTCGTCATTTTGGACGGATGTTGCACCTTGCACCGTAGATGTTGCACCCTGTGGATATCGATTCTTTGAAGGGCCATAACCCTTGGCTCGTTTAGAGTTACGGATGCCATAACCAGTCAAAATGAAGGTATTTGTGTGTTCTACAGATATGACCGCTTCCAGCCGTCACTGGTTAGTTTCATACCCAAAAAATCCTATCCGAACCTCAATCGGGTCAAGGAAGTTTTTTACCCTTCGTTTTTTCGTCACGTGGATTTTTTCTGTCAAACGGGATCCCCGTGGCTGGTCTATGATTTACCGTCGCTGGAGAGTGGTGCACCATGGTACTGCAATGTTTCAAATCCATGCACTCATTTCTAAAGGTCGTACGACACTGTTTCGTCATTTTGGACGGATGTTGCACCTTGCACCGTAGATGTTGCACCCTGTGGATATCGATTCTTCGGAAGGCCATAACTCTTGGCTCGTTTAGAGTTACGGGAGCCAAAAACTAGTCAAAACGAAGGTATCTGTGAGTTCTACAGCTATGACAGCTTTCAACCGTCACTGGTTAGTTTCATACCCAAAAAATCCTATCCGATCCTCAATCGTGTCATGGGATTCTTGTACCCTTCGTTTTTCGTCACGTGGATTTTTCGTCTATGGTACTGCAATGTTTCGTCTATCGTGTCTATGATTTACCAACGCTGGAGATTGGTGCACCATGGTACTGCAATGTTTCAAATCCATGCACTCATTTCTAAAGGTCGTACGGCACTGTTTCGTCATTTTGGACGGATGTTGCACCTTGCACCGTAGATGTTGCACCCTGTGGATATCGATTCTTCGGAGGGCCATAACTCTTGGCTCGTTTAGAGTTACGGGAGCCATAACTAGTCAAAACGAAGGTATCTGTGAGTTCTACAGCTATGAAAGCTTTCAGCCGTCACTGGTTAGTTTCATACCCAAAAAATCCTATCTGAACCTCAATCGGGTCAAGGAAGTTTTTTACCCTTCGTTTTTTCGTCACATGGATTTTTTCTGTAAAACGGGATCCCCGTGGCTGGTCTATGATTTACCATCGCTGGAGAGTGGTGCACCATGGTACTGCAATGTTTCAAATCCATGCACTCATTTCTAAAGGTCGTACGGCACTGTTTCGTCATTTTGGACGGATGTTGCACCTTGCACCGTAGATGTTGCACCCTGTGGATATCGATTCTACGGAGGGCCATAACTCTTGGCTCGTTTAGAGTTACGGAAGCCATAACCAGTCAAAACGAAGGTATTTGTGAGTTCTACAGCTATGACCGCTTTCAGCCGTCACTGGTTAGTTTCATACCCAAAAAATCCTACCCGAACCTCAATCGGGTCAAGGAAGTTTTTTACCCTTCGTTTTTTCGTCACGTGGATTTTTTCTGCCAAACGAGATCCCCGTGGCTGGTCTATGATTTACCATCGCTGGAGAGTGGTGCACCATGGTACTGCAATGTTTCAAATCCATGCACTCATTTCTAAAGGTCGTACGACACTATTTCGTCATTTTGGACGGATGTTGCACCTTGCACTGTAGATGTTGCACCCTGTGGATATCGATTCTTCGGAGGGCTATAACTCTTGGCTCGTTTAGAGTTACAGGAGCCATAACCAGTCAAAACGAAGGTATCTGTCAGTTCTACAGCTATGACCGCTTTCAGCCGTCACTGGTTAGTTTCATACCCAAAAAATCCTATCCGAACCTCAATCGGGTCAAGGAAGTTTTTTACCCTTCGTTTTTTCGTCACGTGGATTTTTTCTGTAAAACGGGATCCCCGTGGCTGGTCTATGATTTACCATCGCTGGAGAGTGGTGCACCATGGTACTACAATGTTTCAAATCCATGCACTCATTTCTAAAGGTCGTACGACACTGTTTCGTCATTTTGGACGGATGTTGCACCTTGCACCGTAGATGTTGCACCCTGTGGACATCGATTCTTCGGAGGGCCATAACTTTTGGCTCGTTTAGAGTGACGGGCCATAACCAGTCAAAACGAAGGTATCTGTGAGTTCTACAGCTATGACGGCTTTCAGCCGTCACTGGTTAGCGTCGTACCCAAAAAATCCTATCCGAACCTCAATCGGGTCAAGGAAGTTTTTTACCCTTCGTTTTTTCGTCACGTGGATTTTTTCTATAAAACGGGATCCCCGTGGCTGGTCTATGATTTACCATCGCTGGAGAGTGGTGCACCATGGTACTGCAATGTTTCAAATCCATGCACTCGTTTCTAAAGATCTGAACCTCAATTGGGTCATGGAAGTTTTTTACCCTTCGTTTTTTCGCCACGTGGATTTTTTCTGTAAAACGAGATCCTCGTGGCTGGTCTATGAGTTACCATCGCTGGAGAGTGGTGCACCATGGTACTGCACCGTTTCAAATCCATGCACCCATTTCTAAAGGTCGTACGGCACTGTTTCGTCATTTTGGACAGATGTTGCACCTAGCACCGTAGATGTTGCACCCAGTGGATATCGATTATTCGAAGGGCCATAACTCTTGGCTCGTTTAGAGTTACGGGAGCCATAACCAGTCAAAACGAAGGTATCTGTGAGTTCTACAGCTATGACAGCTTTCATCCGTCACTGGTTAGTTTCATACCAAAAAAATCCTATCCGAACCTCAATTGGGTCAAGGAAGTTTTTTACCCTTCGTTTTTTCGTCACGTGGATTTTTTCTATAAAACGGGATCCCCGTGGCTGGTCTACGATTTACCATCGCTGGAGAGTGGTTCACCATGGTACTGTAATGTTTCAAATCCATGCGCTCATTTCTAAAGGTCGTACGGCACTGTTTCGTCATTTTGGACGGATGTTGCACCTTGCGCCGTAGATGTTGCACCCTGTGGATATCGACTCTTCGGAGGGCCATAACTCTTGGCTCGTTTAGAGTTATGGGAGCCATAACCAGTCAAAACGAAGGTATCTGTGAGTTCTACAGCTATGACCGCTTTCAGCCGTCACTGGTTAGTTTCATACCCAAAAAATCCTATCTGAACCTCAATCGGGTCAAGTAAGTTTTTTACCCTTCGTTTTTTCGTCACGTGGATTTTTTCTGTAAAACGGGATCCCCGTGGCTGGTCTATGATATACCATCGCTGGAGAGTGGTGTACCATGGTACCGCAATATTTCAAATCCATGCACACATTTCTAAAGGTCGTACGGCACTGTTTCGTCATTTTGGATGGATGTTGCACCTTGCACCGCAGATGTTTCATCCTGTGGAAATCGATTCTTCGGAGGGCCATAACTCTTGGCTCGTTTAGAGTTACGGGAGCCATAACTAGTCAAAACAAAGGTATTTGTGAGTTCTACAGCTATGAAAGCTTTCAGACATCACTGGTTAGTTTCATACCCAAAAAATCCTATCCGAACCTCAATCGGGTCAAGGAAGTTTTTTACCCTTCGTTTTTTCGTCACGTGGATTTTTTCTGTAAAACGGGATCCCCGTGGCTGGTCTATGATTTACCCTCGCTGGACAGTGGTGCACCATGGTACTGCAATGTTTCAAATCCATGCACTCATTTCTAAAGGTCGTACGGCACTGTTTCGTCATTTTGGACGGATGTTGCACCTTGCACCGTAGATGTTGCACCCTGTGGATATCGATTCTTCGGAGGGCCATAACTCTTGGCTCGTTTAGAGTTACGGAAGCCATAACCAGTCAAAACGAAGGTATTTGTGAGTTCTACAGCTATGACTGCTTTCAGCCGTCACTGGTTAGTTTCATACCCAAAAAATCCTATCCGAACCTCAATCGGGTCAAGGAAGTTTTTTACCCTTCGTTTTTTCGTCACGTGGATTTTTTCTGTCAAACGGGATCCCTGTGGCTGGTCTATGATTTACCGTCGCTGGAGAGTGGTGCACCATGGTACTGCAATGTTTCAAATCCGTGCACTCATTTCTAAAGGTCGCACGACACTGTTTCGTCATTTTGGACGGATGTTGCACCTTGCACCGTAGATGTTGCACCCTGTGGATATCGATTCTTCGGAGGGCCATAACTCTTGGCTCGTTTAGAGTTACGGGAGCCATAACCAGTCAAAACGAAGGTATCTGTAAGTTCAACAGCAATGACAGCTTTCAGCCGTCATTGGTTAGTTTCATACCCGAAAAACCCTATCCGAACCTCAATCGGGTCAAGGAAGTTTTTTACCCTTCGTTTTTTCGTCACATGGATTTTTTCTGTAAAACGGGATCCCCGTGGCTGGTCTATGATTTACCATCGCTGGAGAGTGGTGCACCATGGTACTGCAATGTTTCAAATCCATGCACTCATTTCTAAAGGTCGTACGACACTGTTTCGTCATTTTGGACGGATGTTGCACCTTGCACCGTAGATGTTGCACCCTGTGGATATCGATTCTTCGGAGGGCCATAACTTTTGGCTCGTTCAGAGTTACGGGCCATAACCAGTCAAAACGAAGGTATCTGTGAGTTCTACAGCTATGACGGCTTTCAGCCGTCACTTGTTAGCGTCGTACCCAAAAAATCCTATCCGAACCTCAATCGGGTCAAGGAAGTTTTTTACCCTTCGTTTTTTCGTCACGTGGATTTTTTCTGTAAAACGGGATCCCCGTGGCTGGTCTATGATTTACCATCGCTGGAGAGTGGTGCACCATGGTACTGCAATGTTTCAAATTCATGCACTCATTTCTAAAGATCTGAACCTCAATCGGGTCATGGAAGTTTTTTACCCTTCGTTTTTTCGTCACGTGGATTTTTTCTGTAAAACGAGATCCCCGTGGCTGGTCTATGAGTTACCATCGCTGGAGAGTGGTGCACCATGGTACTGCACTGTTTCAAATCCATGCACCCATTTCTAAAGGTCGTACGGCACTGTTTCGTCATTTTGGACGGATGTTGCACCTAGCACCGTAGATGTTGCACCCAGTGGATATCGATTATTCGGAGGGCCATAACTCTTGGCTCATTTAGAGTTACGGGAGCCATAACCAGTCAAAACGAAGGTATCTGTGAGTTCTACAACTATGACAGCTTTCAGCCGTCACTGGTTAGTTTCATTCCCAAAAAATCCAATCCGAACCTCAATCGGGTCAAGGAAGTTTTTTACCCTTCGTTTTTTCGTCACGTGGATTTTTTCTATAAAACGGGATCCCCGTGGCTGGTCTACGATTTACCATCGCTGGAGAGTGGTGCACCATGGTACTGCAATGTTTCAAATGCATGCACTCATTTCTAAAGGTCGTACGGCACTGTTTCGTCATTTTGGACGGATGTTGCACCTTGCGCCGTAGATGTTGCACCCTGTGGATATCGACTCTTCGGAGGGCCATAACTCTTGGCTCGTTTAGAGTTACGGGAGCCATAACCAGTCAAAACGAAGGTATCTGTGAATTCTACAGCTATGACCGCTTTCAGCCGTCACTGGTTAGTTTCATACCCAAAAAATCCTATCTGAACCTCAATCGGGTAAAGTAAGTTTTTTACCCTTCGTTTTTTCGTCACGTGGATTTTTTCTGTAAAACGGGATCCCCGTGGCCGGTCTATGATTTACCATCGCTGGAGAGTGGTGTACCATGGTACTGCAATATTTCAAATCCATGCACACATTTCTAAAGGTCGTACGGCACTGTTTCGTCATTTTGGACGGATGTTGCACCTTGCACCGCAGATGTTGCACCCTGTGGAAATCGATTCTTCGGAGGGCCATAACTCGTGGCTCGTTTAGAGTTACGGGAGCCATAACCAGTCAAAACGAAGGTATCTGTGAGTTCTACAGCTATGATGGCTTTCAGCCGTCACTGGTTAGTTTCATAACCAAAAAATCCTATCCGAACCTCAATCGGGCATGGAAGTTTTTTACCCTTCGTTTTTTCGTTACGTGGATTTTTTCTGTAAAACGGGATCCCCGTGGCCGGTCTATGAGTTACCATCGCTGGAGAGTGGTTCACCATGGTACTGCACCGTTTCAAATCCATACACCCATTTCTAAAGGTCGTACAGCACTGTTTCGTCATTTTAGACGGATGTTGCACCTTGCACCGTAGACGTTGCACCCAGTAGATATCGATTATTCGGAGCGCCATAACTCTTGGCTCGTTTAAAGTTACGGGAGCCATAACCAGTCAAAACGAAGGTATCTGTGAGTTCTACAGCTATGACAGCTTTCAGCCGTCACTGGTTAGTTTCATACCCAAAAAATCCTATCCGAACCTCAATCGGGTCAAGGAAGTTTTTTACCCTTCGTTTTTTCGTCACGTGGATTTTTTCTGTCAAACGGGATCCCTGTGGCTGGTCTATGATTTACCGTCGCTGGAGAGTGGTACACCATGGTACTGCAATGTTTCAAATCCGTGCACTCATTTCTAAAGGTCGCATGTGACGACCGCCCATGACTCCCGCACCAAAACAAGAGAATAGAGCGCTGAAAGGTGTGCCAGGCAGCCATGGACGATAGTCAGGGTAAAATAAAATCGCAGAATCTCTATCGTAACTCACAGCGCATGGATAAAATACAATAGAGAAATATATAGTGAAGTCTCATAACAGAAAATCATCATATAAGCATCACAGAAGTTTTATACAATCATCTCAACAAATCCATACATCAAGACCTCACTACAAGCACTCATCAAATACAGCAGCGGATACCCAGTACATATAAGAAAATAATATGCATAGCCTCCTGCTCGTCTTCGTCATCTTCAACGTAGAAACTCCAAGCACAGCACCTGTCACCTGCTTACCTAGTCTGCCCATCCCAACATGGATGAACAGCCCAAGGTAATAAGAGGAGACATAAAACCTTGAGTCAGACAAAGTCTTAGTGAGCAGTAAATTAACAATCAAGCATACCAAAAGAGCATAAAGGATAAAAGGAATAGGAACCAAACCATCCCACTCCACCTCTTCTCACAGTGATAGCCCCCAGACACACACTAAGGAGAAGCAAGCATAACATAGCAGACAATCTAAGGTAAAGCAATAATCACTCGAGTCAAGGGCGACATTTTCCGAATACAAACCCCCAAGGCCTAAACCAAGATCAGATAAGCACCCAGAAAACACCGCTCTTGAGACCGAATGATAGTACGACCAAACATCCATGACTCTGGCTATCACTGTATCATTGCCTTGATATCACCGTTAGTTGAATGACCATCCGTCAAGGGCTAATGGTAACCCCGGTTCTAGCCATAACTCCGCACGTCGTCGCAGCCCGTGCCTAGGAATTTTCGCAACTACCCAGAGTACTAGCACGTCGTCGCAGCCCGTGCCTGGAACGCCGTCGCAGCCCGTTCCAACGTACTCTTGCTTTGAGCATGCTAGAACCTTCAACAACGATGAGATCTAAGCCTCCAAGTCATCCTCCTTGACGACCATCCACACTAGCTCAAGCGCCTCTCAAGCTAACCATTATCACCAACCCGGATCGCATCACCGAGTATCAACATAACTTTGCACGTCGTCGCAGCCCGTGCTTGGAACGTCATCATGACCCGTTCCATCTCAACATCACACTTTGCTTCATCGCATCATAGCAAAGTCTCATCTCAACATCATGGCTTGCCTTCTCGCATCATGGCAAAGTCCCATCTCGATCTCATACTTCGCCTCTTCGCATCATGGCAAAGTCCCTCATCATCGAATCCATCCATATGAGCTTCCACATCCGCTTCATATGCCATCGGCAGCTTTCAACATTCAAGAGCCTTTCCACTTAGCTTTTGAATCACCTTCAACCATCTTGTTCCAAATCAACTACAAGCTAACTTGGAGCAATCACATCTAACATACATTCAAACATTCAAGCATTCAAACAAGATATATTAAGCAATATCAACTATAATGGCAATTTCGTAATTAAGTGAGCAAAAGTCCAACATATGTGAAATCATAGTTTTTAGCATAGATCTATCAAATCTGAAACATGGGTTTTGTCTCTAATACTTGTTAAATAGCTTCTATAGATAAACATCTTCAAATATGATGGATCTACATGCAGACTTAAGGAAAATGCGAGAAAATGCTAACTTTAACACATAAACATATCACCAATCCCATATACTCCTTTGGATCCGCGTGAGAGATAACTACCACTCACCAAATCACCAAAACAACCTAAAATCAAACAACTTCAGATCTGGACAGCAAGGACTTGAGCTTGATCCGGAGAAATTTCACTTGAAACGGTGAAATCTAGCTTCTTCGGATGAAAATCTTCAACTTTGGATCTTCGATCTTTGATCTTGTTCTTCGATCTTCAATGGATGTTAGCACTTGATGGAAGTAGAGAAAGAAGTGAAGAAAATACTGTAGTCGAGTTTCCAAAATGGCAGCACTTCGTCGCTTCGAAAACCGGTGCCAAAAAGTGAGCCGAACACTTCTATTTATAGGCTGGACACACCATGAGTCGTCGCCCCTATGAGTCGGTCCCGACTCATCATGAGTCGTCCACGACTCATGCCCTGCCGCTCCATCCTTGCCGACTCACTACACACGCGACTCATACACCAAGCCATCCACACGACATAACAACCCAGGCCGACTCAACCTAGCACAGCCGACCCAACATCCTACCGAGACAACAACCTAGCTACACAACGGCTCAACGACTCAACAAGCAGCCGACCTAACAAACACAGCCGCATCCCTATCTAAGTCCTAAGTCGTTTGAACGACTCAACGACATACGACTCATCAAGCCCAGCCACCCTTCCAACACACGACCTAGCACCTCTACGAGTCACGACTTATACTAAGTCGTTAACGACTTACAACTCATCCTAACTCTATAAGTCGTTAACCACTAACTCGCCCATTATACTAACTCTCTAACCCGCTAACTCGGTCAAACGACTTAAACCACTAACCCCTAAGTCGCTGACCCCACTAGCTTCACTAACTCGGCATCCACTAAGTCGCCGCATACCATCTCAACCCTTAGCCTGCTAACTCGTATACGAGTTACGACCTATCCATCCCAACAGCACACTACCTAAGTCCTCAACGACTCATCTACCATATGACTTATCTCCTTAACCCGGTCACGGCTCATCTAGCCTTTGCCGACTCAACATGAGTCGTTCACGACTCATTATCATGCCGACCTAACCCCTCAACAACTCAAGACCTACCGACTCAACTCCTCACGACCCAAGCTCCCTTAAGCCGCTAACCCATGAGTTGGCTAACACTTAAGTCGGCACTACCTATAAGCCGATGACCCTACTAACTCGGCTATCACGACCCAAGCCTTAACCCGGAGATCCTTAAGTCGGTCACCAATCTCATGAAGCCAACTCCTACTAGGTCGCTAATCCTTAAGTCGTTCACGACTCATACATGAGTCGTTCACTTCCTTAACTCGGCTAACCACTGTCTTCTATGAGTCGCCTAACCTCTTGAGTCGGTCACTAGCTAATTCCATGAGTCGCCTAACTCTGCTATGCCTATGAGTCGGTCACGACTCAAGCCTTAACTCTGCTATGCCCATGAGTCGGTCACGACTCATTACTTCACCCGGGTCAACTTCTAAACGACTCGAGCTAGAGACATCACAAACAACACTAACAACCTGCAAATTCTACGATTTATCGACACGTAAAATACGGGTCGTTACATTCTCTCCCCCTTAGGAATTTCGCCCCCGAAATTCCAAGCAAACAACAGCAACCAAAGATATTCCGCATGCCTACCATCCATAGCAATCAACAAACCATGCATCCAATTCTAACCTAGCATGCAGAATTCTATGACTTAGAACAAGCTACAAATTCATGAGATGTCACGACACTTTAGGGCCATACCTCGAAGAGTCCGGGATGAGCTGCCTTCATCCTCTCTTCCTCCTCCCACGTACAGTCGTTAACATCATCACTCCATTGTACCTTGAGCAACGTAATCGTCTTCCTCCTAAGCTGTTTCGTATCGGTTTCAACAATACGAAGCGGCTTACGAGGTCTCGTAACCACTGGATCAACCTCCAAGTCTTCACAGCTACCAGCAGAAACCACCGTACTTGGGTCGTGCACATACTTCCGTAGATAAGATACATGAAAAACATTATGCACACCCGCCATCTTTTCCGGTAACTCCAATCTATAAGCGAGCTTTCCAATTCGCTCGATAATCGGGAATGGTCCAACGAATCTCGGAGTTAACTTTCCTTTGTTCCCGAATCTTATAACATTCTTCAATGGAGAAATCTTCACAAAAACCATATCGCCCACGTCGAATTCCAAATCCTTTCGACGATTATCTGCATAACTTTTCTGACGATCTTGGGCTGCCTTCATTCGCTGTCGAATGATCTCTATACAATCCGAAGTCTGTCGAATCATCTCTGGCCCAAGCATCAGCTTTTCTCCAGTTTCCAACCAACATGTCGGAGAGTTACACGGTCTTCCATATAATGCTTCATATGGTGCCATACCAATACTCGACTGATAACTGTTATTATAAGCAAATTCCACCAAATGAAGGTGATCTTCCCATGATCCTCCGAAGTCCAAAACACAAGCTCTAAGAAGATCTTCCAAAACCCGGTTGACTCTCTCAGTCTGACCATCTGTTTGAGGGTGATAAGCTGTACTCAAACACAACTCGGTTCCCAAAACCTCCTGGAAGCTCTTCCAAAATCCACTAGTGAACAATGGGTCTCGATCGCTCACTATACTCTTCGGAACACCATGGAATCGAACAATCCACTTCACATACAACTCAGCCAACTTCGATGCAGTTCTTGTCGATCGAACAGGAATGAACCTTGCACTCTTGGTCAAACGATCTACAATAACCCAAATCCCTTCATTCCCTGCCCTGGTCCTAGGTAGACCATCAATAAAATCCATCGACACTTGCTCCCACTTCCACGTAGGAACCTCTAATGGCTGAAGTAATCCACTGGGCTTCTTCTGCTCAGCTTTCACCAACTGGCAATTCATACACTTGGAAATAAAATTTCCAACATCCTTCTTCATACCTTCCCAGTAGTAAGCTCTCTTCATATCCCGATACATCTTATTACCACCTGGATGAATTGTCAACTTCGAGTGATGACTTTCCCTCAGAACTTCATCTCTCAATCCATCTATATCGGGAACAACTAATCGTCCTTGCTTTCGAAGCCAACCCTCCCGATCGACCTCGAATCCCTTATCCTTCTCTGGTTCCAATCCAGATTCCAAAGCACGGATAATCTTGACAAGCTTATCATCTCTCTTTTGGCTCTCGCCAATTCTTTCCACTAGAGTAGGCCTTATCGATAAGTTTGCCAACATCTCAGGTTCCAACTCGCATCTAGGCCTGAAATCAAATCCAGCCAAATACTCGAGACTCTTCCACTCCGAAAACATGGCTCCCAAACCTGCATGTCTTCGACTTAACGCATCAGCCACTGCGTTTCCTTTTCCCGGAGTATAGGCTATACCAAAATCATAATATGCTAGAAACTCTAACCACCGTTGCTGTCGAAGATTCAAATCCTTTTGGGAGAACAGATACTTCAACGACTTATGATCTGTAAACAACTCAAATCTAACCCCCAATAGGTAGTGTCTCCACATCTTCAAAGCAAACACAATCGCCGCTAACTCCAAATCATGAGTTGGATAGTTCCTTTCATGCGGCTTCAGTTGTCGACTAGCATACGCAACAACTTTATCCTTCTGCATTAGCACTGCTCCCAATCCAGTGCCACATGCATCGGTGTAAACCACCATCTCCTCATTCCCACTTGGAATAGTCAAAACAGGAGCACTCGTCAATCGCTCTTTCAGGATTACGAAGGCTTGCTCACACTTGTCATCCCATCTGAACACTTGGTTCTTCTTCGTCAATCCTGTCAACGGTGCAGCTATCTTGGAAAAGTCTTTAATAAACCGACGATAATACCCGGCTAATCCAAGAAAACTTCTCACATCAGATGCATTCTTAGGTCTAACCCAATCCTGGATTGCTGCCACCTTAGCGGGATCAACCGCTATTCCACTTCCAGAGATAACATGGCCTAAGAACCTCACTTCACTCTTCCAGAAGTGACACTTCGAAAACTTAGCCTTCAGCTGATGTTTCCGCAAGATTTCCAAAACAATCCTCAAGTGCGTCTTGTGCTCTTCCTCAGTTCTGGAATAAACCAAAATATCATCCACGAACACAAGCACGAACTTATTCAACTGATCTCTGAACACTCTATTCATAAGATCCACAAAATATGCTGGCGCGTTAGTCAACCCAAACGGCATTACCAGCCACTCATAAAACCCGGATGGTGTCCTGAAAGCAGTCTTCGGCACACTATCCTTCGCCACTCTCAACTGGTGAAATCCCGTTGCCAAATCCATCTGAGAAAACACCTTAGCCTCGTGAAGCTGATCAAACAAGTCATCTATTCTCGGCAATGGATACTTGTTCTTCTTAGTCACCTTATTCAGCTCACGATAATCAACACACAACCTCAACGATCCATCCGCTTTGGTTGCGAACACAACGGGCGCACCCCATTCGGACACACTCCTCCGAATGAATCCTTTCCGCAAAAGGTCATCAATCTGCACCTTCAGCTCTTGCTGCTCCCTCGGTGCCATCCGCCTAAGAGGCATCACAACAGGTCTGGCTCCCTCAACTAGATCGATACGAAACTCGATCTCCCTATGCGGCGGCAACCCTTTGACTTCGTCAAAGACATCCTCAAATCCATTCACAATAGGCACCGATGACAGTCCATCCCGTGGAACAACCAGCGAATACATGAAGCTCATGAAGACGCCTTCCTCATGCTTACATCGTATCACAACCTTTCGCCCTTCCACATTCCCGACTGTCACCTCCAGCCTCTCACAATCAATCCTTGCCGCATACTTCCTAAGCCAGTCCATACCCAAAATAATTCCGAACCCCGCAAAGTTCAGAACAAAGCAATCACAAACAAACGAGCAATCATGACTCGAAACAACTAGACCACGGCATATCATACACAAGCATGACGAACCCCCAACTGGATTAGTCACAACCAATGGCCTATCAACAATATCCGGTTTCAAACCTAACCGGCCTACTAAATCATCACAAACGAAAGAATGCGACGCTCCAGTATCAAACAACACTCTAACTGGAACACCACAAATAGAAAGAGTACCTTGAACCACCACACTCTTCCCCTTTTCTTCAGCAGTAGGAGCTCTTGAAGACGACGGCACAGCTTCCAAAGCATAAGCTTGCACAACCTGCCTATCCTTCCTCGGCTCTGGACAATCATTCCTGAAATGCCCTGGCTTATCACAGTTGTGGCATTTCGCCGGCGCCTTTGGATTCCTACAATCCTTGGAGAGATGGCCCTTCTTCTGGCAATTATAGCAAGTCACTTCACCCTTTGGCTTCTTCTGGCCATCCTTTCCCTTCTGTTGCTGCTGCTTCCTCTTCTTATTGCCACTCTGCTGTGGTTTAGATCCTTCCCTGGTTACAGCAACAACAGAACTTTCCCTAGGAAACAAGCTCTCATGCCTCAAAGCTTTCTCCACAAGCTTTTCAAATGGATCGTCCAAGTGATCCACCAACTGCCTTCCCAGATAAGCATCCAGACCAGTCACAAACTTCTCGTTCTTCTGGTAGGGAGAATCAATATATGATCTGGCATACTTAGACAAGGCTTCGAACTCAGAAATGTACTCCAGAACAGGCCTCCCGCCTTGCTTGAGCTCTACAAACCTCTTAAACAAAACAGACCTCTGAGCAGTAGAGATGAACTTGGCTTCAAATCTAACTTGGAACTGCTCCCAAGTTATCTCCTCCTCTGGTGTATCTATAGTGATAGAATTCCACCAATCCGCAGCTCTCCCTTGAAGCTGCCTCGATGCAAGCTTTCTCTTGGTTGCATCCTCAATCCCTAGATCACCAAAAATCCTTCGGCAAGCATCCATCCATCTCTGCACTTCAATAGTCGACTCCGTCCCTAAGAAAGCTTTCCCTCCAAGAGAAGTATAATCCTTACAGAGCTTGGCAAAATCCACCGGTCTCGGAGCTTGGACTTGAACTCCAACATCAACAGTAGGCCCTGGAACGGGCATCCTCCTCATAATCGAAGTCATCATTGCTTCAAACATAGCTCCATAATCAACAGCTTCCCTAGCAGCACGGCTATCTCTCGCAGCTTGTCTCTCACTTCTACTCATCCTTAATATCTACAAAAAGAAATGATTAGAACACCTTTGAGAAACAACTGCATAAGGAGTGCAAATCCTTCTAAACTACTATATTATATATAGTAATCATCCATCAAAATACAATTACGTCTCTCTTACGTAATTACGTCAGCGAGCGTTGGCTAAAATCGATTAACCAAAGCTCTGATACCAAATGTGACGACCGCCCATGACTCCCGCACCAAAACAAGAGAATAGAGCGCTGAAAGGTGTGCCAGGCAGCCATGGACGATAGTCAGGGTAAAATAAAATCGCAGAATCTCTATCGTAACTCACAGCGCATGGATAAAATACAATAGAGAAATATATAGTGAAGTCTCATAACAGAAAATCATCATATAAGCATCACAGAAGTTTTATACAATCATCTCAACAAATCCATACATCAAGACCTCACTACAAGCACTCATCAAATACAGCAGCGGATACCCAGTACATATAAGAAAATAATATGCATAGCCTCCTGCTCGTCTTCGTCATCTTCAACGTAGAAACTCCAAGCACAGCACCTGTCACCTTCTTACCTAGTCTGCCCATCCCAACATGGATGAACAGCCCAAGGTAATAAGAGGAGACATAAAACCTTGAGTCAGACAAAGTCTTAGTGAGCAGTAAATTAACAATCAAGCATACCAAAAGAGCATAAAGGATAAAAGGAATAGGAACCAAACCATCCCACTCCACCTCTTCTCACAGTGATAGCCCCCAGACACACACTAAGGAGAAGCAAGCATAACATAGCAGACAATCTAAGGTAAAGCAATAATCACTCGAGTCAAGGGCGACATTTTCCGAATACAAACCCCCAAGGCCTAAACCAAGATCAGATAAGCACCCAGAAAACACCGCTCTTGAGACCGAATGATAGTACGACCAAACATCCATGACTCTGGCTATCACTGTATCATTGCCTTGATATCACCGTTAGTTGAATGACCATCCGTCAAGGGCTAATGGTAACCCCGGTTCTAGCCATAACTCCGCACGTCGTCGCAGCCCGTGCCTAGGAATTTTCGCAACTACCCAGAGTACTAGCACGTCGTCGCAGCCCGTGCCTGGAACGCCGTCGCAGCCCGTTCCAACGTACCCTTGCTTTGAGCATGCTAGAACCTTCAACAACGATGAGATCTAAGCCTCCAAGTCATCCTCCTTGACGACCATCCACACTAGCTCAAGCGCCTCTCAAGCTAACCATTATCACCAACCCGGATCGCATCACCGAGTATCAACATAACTTTGCACGTCGTCGCAGCCCGTGCTTGGAACGTCATCATGACCCGTTCCATCTCAACATCACACTTTGCTTCATCGCATCATAGCAAAGTCTCATCTCAACATCATGGCTTGCCTTCTCGCATCATGGCAAAGTCCCATCTCGATCTCATACTTCGCCTCTTCGCATCATGGCAAAGTCCCTCATCATCGAATCCATCCATATGAGCTTCCACATCCGCTTCATATGCCATCGGCAGCTTTCAACATTCAAGAGCCTTTCCACTTAGCTTTTGAATCACCTTCAACCATCTTGTTCCAAATCAACTACAAGCTAACTTGGAGCAATCACATCTAACATACATTCAAACATTCAAGCATTCAAACAAGATATATTAAGCAATATCAACTATAATGGCAATTTCGTAATTAAGTGAGCAAAAGTCCAACATATGTGAAATCATAGTTTTTAGCATAGATCTATCAAATCTGAAACATGGGTTTTGTCTCTAATACTTGTTAAATAGCTTCTATAGATAAACATCTTCAAATATGATGGATCTACATGCAGACTTAAGGAAAATGCGAGAAAATGCTAACTTTAACACATAAACATATCACCAATCCCATATACTCCTTTGGATCCGCGTGAGAGATAACTACCACTCACCAAATCACCAAAACAACCTAAAATCAAACAACTTCAGATCTGGACAGCAAGGACTTGAGCTTGATCCGGAGAAATTTCACTTGAAACGGTGAAATCTAGCTTCTTCGGATGAAAATCTTCAACTTTGGATCTTCGATCTTTGATCTTGTTCTTCGATCTTCAATGGATGTTAGCACTTGATGGAAGTAGAGAAAGAAGTGAAGAAAATACTGTAGTCGAGTTCCCAAAATGGCAGCACTTCGTCGCTTCGAAAACCGGTGCCAAAAAGTGAGCCGAACACTTCTATTTATAGGCTGGACACACCATGAGTCGTCGCCCCTATGAGTCGGTCCCGACTCATCATGAGTCGTCCACGACTCATGCCCTGCCGCTCCATCCTTGCCGACTCACTACACACGCGACTCATACACCAAGCCATCCACACGACTTAACAACCCAGGCCGACTCAACCTAGCACAGCCGACCCAACATCCTACCGAGACAACAACCTAGCTACACAACGGCTCAACGACTCAACAAGCAGCCGACCTAACAAACACAGCCGCATCCCTATCTAAGTCCTAAGTCGTTTGAACGACTCAACGACATACGACTCATCAAGCCCAGCCACCCTTCCAACACACGACCTAGCACCTCTACGAGTCACGACTTATACTAAGTCGTTAACGACTTACAACTCATCCTAACTCTATAAGTCGTTAACCACTAACTCGCCCATTATACTAACTCTCTAACCCGCTAACTCGGTCAAACGACTTAAACCACTAACCCCTAAGTCGCTGACCCCACTAGCTTCACTAACTCGGCATCCACTAAGTCGCCGCATACCATCTCAACCCTTAGCCTGCTAACTCGTATACGAGTTACGACCTATCCATCCCAACAGCACACTACCTAAGTCCTCAACGACTCATCTACCATATGACTTATCTCCTTAACCCGGTCACGGCTCATCTAGCCTTTGCCGACTCAACATGAGTCGTTCACGACTCATTATCATGCCGACCTAACCCCTCAACAACTCAAGACCTACCGACTCAACTCCTCACGACCCAAGCTCCCTTAAGCCGCTAACCCATGAGTCGGCTAACACTTAAGTCGGCACTACCTATAAGCCGATGACCCTACTAACTCGGCTATCACGACCCAAGCCTTAACCCGGAGATCCTTAAGTCGGTCACCAATCTCATGAAGCCAACTCCTACTAGGTCGCTAATCCTTAAGTCGTTCACGACTCATACATGAGTCGTTCACTTCCTTAACTCGGCTAACCACTGTCTTCTATGAGTCGCCTAACCTCTTGAGTCGGTCACTAGCTAATTCCATGAGTCGCCTAACTCTGCTATGCCTATGAGTCGGTCACGACTCAAGCCTTAACTCTGCTATGCCCATGAGTCGGTCACGACTCATTACTTCACCCGGGTCAACTTCTAAACGACTCGAGCTAGAGACATCACAAACAACACTAACAACCTGCAAATTCTACGATTTATCGACACGTAAAATACGGGTCGTTACATCGCACGACACTGTTTCGTCATTTTGGACGGATGTTGCACCTTGCACCGTAGATGTTGCACCCTGTGGATATCGATTCTTCGGAGGGCCATAACTCTTGGCTCGTTTAGAGTTACGGGAGCCATAACCAGTCAAAACGAAGGTATCTGTAAGTTCTACAGCAATGACAGCTTTCAGCCGTCATTGGTTAGTTTCATACCCAAAAAACCCTATCTGAACCTCAATCGGGTCAAGGAAGTTTTTTACCCTTCGTTTTTTCGTCACGTGGATTTTTTCTGTAAAACGGGATCCCCGTGGCTGGTCTATGATTTACCATCGCTGGAGAGTGGTGCACCATGGTACTGCAATGTTTCAAATCCATGCACTCATTTCTAAAGGTCGTACGACACTGTTTCGTCATTTTGGACGGATGTTGCACCTTGCACCGTAGATGTTGCACCCTGTGGATATCGATTCTTCGGAGGGCCATAACTTTTGGCTCGTTCAGAGTTACGGGCCATAACCAGTCAAAACGAAGGTATCTGTGAGTGCTACAGCTATGACGGCTTTCAGCCGTCACTTGTTAGCGTCGTACCCAAAAAATCCTATCCGAACCTCAATCGGGTCAAGGAAGTTTTTTACCCTTCGTTTTTTCGTCACGTGGATTTTTTCTGTAAAACGGGATCCCCGTGGCTGGTCTATGATTTACCATCGCTGGAGAGTGGTGCACCATGGTACTGCAATGTTTCAAATTCATGCACTCATTTCTAAAGATCTGAACCTCAATCGGGTCATGGAAGTTTTTTACCCTTCGTTTTTTCGTCACGTGGATTTTTTCTGTAAAACGAGATCCCCGTGGCTGGTCTATGAGTTACCATCGCTGGAGAGTGGTGCACCATGGTACTGCACTGTTTCAAATCCATGCACCCATTTCTAAAGGTCGTACGGCACTG
Source organism: Allium cepa (assembly GCA_030765085.1). Lineage (NCBI taxonomy): Eukaryota > Viridiplantae > Streptophyta > Magnoliopsida > Asparagales > Amaryllidaceae > Allium > Allium cepa. The sequence goes on along the minus strand of CM060943.1, from coordinate 23,667,400 downwards.
TTTCGTCATTTTGGACGGATGTTGCACCTAGCACCGTAGATGTTGCACCCAGTGGATATCGATTATTCGGAGGGTCATAACTCTTGGCTCGTTTAGAGTTACGGGAGCCATAACCAGTCAAAACGAAGGTATCTGTGAGTTCTACAACTATGACAGCTTTCAGCCGTCACTGGTTAGTTTCATTCCCAAAAAATCCAATCCGAACCTCAATCGGGTCAAGGAAGTTTTTTACCCTTCGTTTTTTCGTCACGTGGATTTTTTCTATAAAACGGGATCCCCGTGGCTGGTCTACGATTTACCATCGCTGGAGAGTGGTGCACCATGGTACTGCAATGTTTCAAATGCATGCACTCATTTCTAAATGTCGTACGGCACTGTTTCGTCATTTTGGACGGATGTTGCACCTTGCGCCGTAGATGTTGCACCCTGTGGATATCGACTCTTCGGAGGGCCATAACTCTTGGCTCGTTTAGAGTTACGGGAGCCATAACCAGTCAAAACGAAGGTATCTGTGAATTCTACAGCTATGACCGCTTTCAGCCGTCACTGGTTAGTTTCATACCCAAAAAATCCTATCTGAACCTCAATCGGGTAAAGTAAGTTTTTTACCCTTCGTTTTTTCGTCACGTGGATTTTTTCTGTAAAACGGGATCCCCGTGGCCGGTCTATGATTTACCATCGCTGGAGAGTGGTGTACCATGGTACTGCAATATTTCAAATCCATGCACACATTTCTAAAGGTCGTACGGCACTGTTTCGTCATTTTGGACGGATGTTGCACCTTGCACCGCAGATGTTGCACCCTGTGGAAATCGATTCTTCGGAGGGCCATAACTCGTGGCTCGTTTAGAGTTACGGGAGCCATAACCAGTCAAAACGAAGGTATCTGTGAGTTCTACAGCTATGATGGCTTTCAGCCGTCACTGGTTAGTTTCATAACCAAAAAATCCTATCCGAACCTCAATCGGGCATGGAAGTTTTTTACCCTTCGTTTTTTCGTTACGTGGATTTTTTCTGTAAAACGGGATCCCCGTGGCCGGTCTATGAGTTACCATCGCTGGAGAGTGGTTCACCATGGTACTGCACCGTTTCAAATCCATACACCCATTTCTAAAGGTCGTACAGCACTGTTTCGTCATTTTAGACGGATGTTGCACCTTGCACCGTAGACGTTGCACCCAGTAGATATCGATTATTCGGAGCGCCATAACTCTTGGCTCGTTTAAAGTTACGGGAGCCATAACCAGTCAAAACGAAGGTATCTGTGAGTTCTACAGCTATGACAGCTTTCCGCCGTCACTGGTTAGTTTCATACCCAAAAAATCCTATCCGAACCTCTATCGGGTCAAGGATGTTTTTTACCCTTCGTTTTTTCATCACGTGGATTTTTTCTATAAAACGGGATCCCCGTGGCTGGTCTATGATTTACCATCGCTGGAGAGTGGTGCACCATGGTACTGCAATGTTTCAAGTCCATGCACTCATTTCTAAAGGTCGTACGACACTGTTTCGTCATTTTGGACGGATGTTGCACCTTGCACCGTAGATGTTGCACCCTGTGGATATCGATTCTTCGGAGGGCCATAACTCTTGGCTCGTTTAGAGTTACGGGAGCCATAACCAGTCAAAACGAAGGTATCTGTGAGTTCTACAGCTATGGCAGCTTTAAGCCATCACTGGTTAGTTTCATACCCAAAAATTCCTATCCGAACCTCAATCAGGTCAAGGAAGTTTTTTACCCTTCGATTTTCGTCACGTGGATTTTTTCTGTAAAACGGGATCCCCTTGGCTGGTCTATGATTTACCATCGCTGGAGAGTGGTGCACTATGGTATTTCAATGTTTCAAATCCATGCACTCATTTCTAAAGGTTGTACGGCACTGTTTCGTCATTTTGGACGGATGTTGCACCTTGCACCGCAGATGTTGCACCCTGTGGAAATCGATTCTTCGGAGGGCCATAACTCTTGGCTCGTTTAGAGTTACGGGAGCCATAACTAGTCAAAACGAAGGTATCTGTGAGTTCTACAGCTATGACAGCTTTCAGCCGTCATTGGTTAGTTTCATACCCAAAAAATCCTATCCGCACCTCAATCGGGTCAAGGAAGTTTTTTACCCTTCGTTTTTTCGTCACGTGGATTTTTTCTTAAAACGGGATCCCCGTGGCTGGTCTATGATTTACCATCGCTGGAGAGTGGTGCACCATGGTACTGCAATGTTTCAAATCCATGCACTAATTTCTAAAGGTCGTACGACACTGTTTCGTCATTTTGGACGGATGTTGCACCTTGCACCGTAGATGTTGCACCCTGTGGATATCGATTCTTCGGAGGGCCATAACTCTTGGCTCGTTTAGAGTTACGGGAGCCACAACTAGTCAAAACGAAGGTATCTGTGAGTTCTACAGCTATGACAGCTTTCAGCCGTCACTGGTTAGTTCTGTACCCAAAAAATCCTGTCCGAACCTCAATCGTGTCGAGGAAGTTTTTTACCCTTCGTTTTTTCGTCACGTGGATTTTTTCTGTAAAACGGGATCCCCTTGGCTGGTCAATGATTTACCATCGCTGGAGAGTGGTGCACCATGGTACTGCAATGTTTCAAATCCATGCACACATTTCTAAAGGTCGTACGGCACTGTTTCGTCATTTTGGACGGATGTTGCACCTTGCACCGCAGATGTTGCACCCTGTGGATATCGATTCTTCGGAGGGACATAACTCTTGGCTCGTTTAGAGTTACGGGAGCCATAACCAGTCAAAACGAAGGTATCTGTGAGTTCTACAGCGATGACCGCTTTCAGCCATCACTGGTTAGTTTCATATCCAAAAATCCTATCCGAACCTCAATCGGGTCATGGAAGTTTTTTACCCTTCGTTTTTTCGTCACGTGGATTTTTTTCTGTAAAATGGGATCCCCATGGCTGGTCTACGAGTTACCATTGCTGGAGAGTGGTTCAGCATGGTACTGCACTGTTTTAAATCCATGCGCCCATTTCTAAAGGTCGTACGGAACTGTTTCCTCATTTTGGACGGATGTTGCACCTTGCACCGAAGATGTTGCACCCTGTGGATATCGATTATTCGGAGGGCCATAACTCTTGGCTCGTTTAGAGCTACGGGATCCATAACCAGTCAAAACGAAGGTATTTGTGAGTTCTACAGCTATGACAGCTTTCAGCAGTCACTGGTGTGACGACCGCCCATGACTCCCGCACCAAAACAAGGAAATAATGCGCTGAAAGGTGTGCCAGGCAGCCATGGACGATAGTCAGGGTAAAATAAAACAGAAACTCTATCGTACAACTCACAGCGCATGGATAAAATACAATAGAGAAATATATAGTGAAGCTCCATAACAGAAGATCATCATATAAGCAACATAGCAGTTTTATACAGACATATGAATCATCCATACATCAAAGCCTCACTACAACACTCAATCAGATACAACAGCGGAACACCCAGTACATATAGTAAGAAAACTAATATGCAAAGCCTCCTGCTCGTCCTCGTCATCATCGGCGTAGAACTCCAAGCACAGCACCTGTCACCTGCTACCTAGTCTGCCCATCCCAAACATGGATGAACAGCCCAAGGTAATAAGAGGAGACATAAAACCTTGAGTCAGACAAAGTCTTAGTGAGCAGTAAATTAACTATCAAACATACCAAAAGAGCATAAGGGATAAAAGGAATAGGAACCAAACCATCCCACTCCACCTCTTTCCACAGTGATAGCCCCAGACACACACTAAGGAGAAGCAAGCATAACAATATAGACAATTAAGGTAAAGCAATAACCACTCGAGTCAAGGACGATGTTTTCCAAATACAAACCCCCAAGGCCTAAACCAAGATCAGATAAGCACCCAGAAAACACCGCTCTTGAAGCCGAATGATAATACAACCAAACATCCATGACTCTGGCTATCACTGTTATCATTGCCATGATTCCACCGTTAGTTGAATGACCACCTGTCAAGGGCTAATGGTAACCCCGGTTCTAGCCATAACTCCGCACGTCGTCGTAGCCCGTGCCTAGGAATTTTCGCAACTACCCAGAGTACTAGCATGTCGTCGCAGCCCGTGCCTGGAACGTCGTCGCAGCCCGTTCCAACGTACTCTTGCTTTGAGCATGCTAGAACCTTCAACAACGATAAGATCTCAGCCTCCTAGTCATCCTCCCCGACGACTACTTCCATACTAGCTCAAGCGCCTCTCAAGCTAACCATTATCACCAACCCGAATCGCATCACCGAGTTATCAACATAACTTTGCACGTCGTCGCAGCACGTGCTTGGAACGTCATCATAACCCGTCCCATCTCAACATATGTCTTGCCTCATCACATCATAACAAAGTCCCATCTCAATATCATGCTTTGCCTTCTCGCATCATGGCAAGATCCCACATCCTCGAATCCATCCATATGAGCTTTCACATCCACTTCATATGCTATAGGCAGCTTTCACCATTCAAGAGCCTTTCCACTTAGCTTTTGAATCATCTTCAACCATCTTATTCCAAATCAACTACAAGCTAACTTGGAGAAATAAAATCTATCATACATTCACACAATCAATCATTAATACAACCAATCAAGCATTCAAACAAGATCTATCAAGCAATATCAACTATAATGGCAATTTCGTAAATAAATGAGCAAAAGTCCAACATATGTGAAATCATGGTTTTTAGCATAGATCTATCAAATATAAAACATGGGTTTTGTCTCTAATACTTGTTAAATAAACTTGCATAAGTAAACATCTTTGGAAACAATGGATCTAGACTCGGATCTAAGAAAAATGCATGAAATCTCTAACTTTAACACTCAAACAAGCCACCAATCCAATATACTCCTTTGGATCCGCGTGAGAGATAACTACCACTCACCAAATCACCCCAAACACAATGAAAACTAAACACTTCAGATCTGGACAGCGGAGATCAAGGCTTGATCCGGCAATATCTCGCTTCAATCGATGAAATCTAGCTCAAACGGATGAAGATCTTCAACTTTGGCTCTTGGATCTTCAATCTTGATCTTCGATCTTGGATGGATGTTAGAACTAGATTGGAATGGAGAAAAGAAGATGAAGAAATGTTGTAGACGAGTCTTTAAAATGGCAGCACTTCGTCGCTTCAAAAACCGGTGCCAAAAAGTGAGCCAAACCCCTCTATTTATAGGCTGAAATTCCCATGAGTCGTCGCCCCTTAGGTCGGCCACGACCTAAGCCATGAGTCGTCCACGACTAGTCAGATCCCTACGACCCACGACCTAAAATCACTGCCGATCTAACCCTTCAACGACCTAACAACCCCAAGGTCACTCGAGACACGACTCATCAACCTAACGCCTTAACATGCCACACGGCTAAGCCTAATACCGACCTAATATCTCCGACCTAACTTAGGTCGTTTACGACCTAAGCCTTAACAGTACTCACGCGACCTAACTCCTGCCGACCTAACACATAAGTCGTTCTGCGACTTAACAAAAGACACGGCCCACACGACTTAACAAACAGCCGACATAACTGCTTTCGACTCAAGCATGCCTCTCTAAACCCTAAGTCGGCTACTCCCCTAGGTCGGTCCAAAACCCCTAATTACGACCTATCCTCCAAACGACCTAACTCCCAAGCCTTCCATCCTATGAGTCGTTACTCTCACACGACTCATCCTTAGCTCAGCAACACCTTAGGTCGTAATCTCCTTAACCCGGCCACCTTCCTTAGGTCGGCAACATCCCTAAGTCGTATAAACGACTCATTTACCCACCGACCTAAGCTAACTCACTCACGACCTAAGCTAACTCGGCAACTCTTAGGTTGTTACTTCCACTAATTCATGAGTCGGCCTGAACTACTAGGTTCCTAATACTATGAGTCGGCAACTCTATGACTCGGTCACGAGTTAACTCCATAACTCGTTCCAACCTATGAGTCGGTCACGACTCAACACTAACCACACGAGTTATCTCCTTATACGACTCAGGCTAGGAACACCACAAACAATATTAACGACCTGTAAATTCTACGATTTATCGACACGTAAAATACGGGTCGTTACATTCTCTCCCCCTTAGGAATTTTGTAACGACCCATATTTTTACGTGTCGATAAGATCGTAGAATTTGCAGGTCGTTAGTGTTGTTTGTGTTGCCTCTAGCTTGAGTCGTTTGGAAGTCATCTCGAGTGAAGTGATGAGTCGTGACCGACTCATAGGCATGACCGAGTTAAGACTTGAGTCGTAACCGACTCATAAGATAAGTCGTGCACGAGTTACGACTTATAGGAGGAACGGCTTATAGGTTTGGCCGAGATAAGGGTGGTGACCGACTCACGAGACAACGGGTTAAGGGTTAGCAAGATGAGTCGTGGCCGACTCATAGGGTCGATGGTCTAAGTCGTGACCGACTCATAAGCTTATAAGTTTAGACGAGTCATGGAATTGCCGACTCATAGTGACCGACTTAGGAAAGACCGAGTTAGGGATAGGTTGAGTCGTTAGGAAGCTTGGTGTTGAGTCGCTGAAGGGTTAAGTCGGCATGGTAATGAGTCGTGAACGACTCATGTTGAGTCGGCAAAGGCTGGTTGGGTCGTGTGGGTCGTGTCTAGGATAAGTCGGCTGGTGGATGAGTCGTGAGTCGGCTAAGTTGATGAGTCGTATGCAGTTGAGTCGGCACCATAGTTGAGTCGTGTGTGTTATGTTGAGTCGTTAGGTCTTTGAGTCGGCAGGTTCTTGAGTCGGCAAGGCTAGGTCGTGGACGACTCATGTTAGGTCGGCGGCGACTCAAGGGGGCAGCGACTCAGGGGGAATTCAGCCTATAAATAGAGGGGTTCGGCTCACTTTTTGGCACCGGATTTTGAAGCGACGAAGTGCTGCCATTTTGAAGACTCGTCTACAACATTTCTTCATCTTCTTTTCTCCATTCTAATCTAGATCTAACATCCATCCAAGATCGAAGATCGAGATCGAAGATCCAAGTGCCAAAGTTGAAGATCTTCATCCGTTCGAGCTAGAATTCGTCGATTGAAGTGAGATTTTGCCGGATCGAGCCTTGATCTCCGCTGTCCAGATCTGAAGCGTGTTGTTTTTGAAGTGTTTGGGTGATTTGGTGAGTGGTAGTTATCTCTCACGCGGATCCAAGGGAGTATATGGGATTGGTGGCTAGTTTATGTGTTTAAGATAGTGTTTTCTCGCATTTTCCTAAAGTCTGCATGTAGATCCATCATTTGTGAAGATGTTTACTTATGCAAGTTTATTTAATAAGTATTAGAGACAAAACCCATGTTTTAGATTTAATAGATCTATGCTAAAAACCATGATTTCACATATGTTGGACTTTTGCTCATCTATTTACGAAATTGCCATTATTATTGATATTGCTTGTTAGATCTTGTTTGAATGCTTGATTGTTTGTATTGATGATTGATTTGGATTGTTTCAAGTTAGCTAATGGTTGATTTGGAACAAGATGGTTCGAGATGATTTAAAAGCTAAGTGGAAAGGCTCTTGAATGGTGGAAGCTGCCTGTAGCATATGAAGCGGATGTGGAAGCTCATATGGATGGATTCGAGGATGTGGGATCTTGCCATGATGCGAGAAGGCAAAGCATGATTGAGTTGGGACTTTGCTATGATGTGATGAGGCAAGGCATATGTTGAGATGGGACGGGTCATGATGACGTTCCAAGATGAGGGACTTTGCTATGATGTGATGAGGCAAGACATATGTTGTGATGGGACGGGTCACGAAGACGTTCCAAGCACGGGTCATGACGACGTGCAAAGTTATAACTCGGTGATGTGGTCCGGGTTGGGGTGGATAATGGTTAGCTTGAGAGGCGCTTGGGCTAGTATGGAAATAGTCGTCAAGGAGGATGACTAGGAGGCTGAGATCTCATCGTTGTTGAAGGTTCTAGCATACTCAAAGCAAGGGTACGTTGGAACGGGTCACGATGACGTTCCAGGCACGAGTCACGATGACGTGCTAGTACTCTGGGCTGATGCGTTCGGCTTAGCGACGGGTCACGATGACGTGCGGAGTTATGTCTAGACCGGGGTTACCATTAGCCCTTGACAGGTGGTCATTCAATTAACGGTGGTATCCCGGCAATGATAACAGTGATAGCCAGAGTCATGGATGTTTGGTTGTATTATCATTCGGTCTCAAGAGCGGTGTTTTCTGGGTGCTTATCTGATCTTGGTTTAGGCCTTGGGGGTTTGTATTTGGAAAGCATCGTCCTTGACTCGAGTGATTATTGCTTTACTTTAATTATCTGTTATGTTATGCTTGCTTCTCTTTAGTATGTGTCTAGGGGCTATCACTGTAGAAAGAGGTGGAGTGGGATGGTTTGGTTCCTATTCCTTTTTATCCCTTATGCTCTTTTGGTATGTTTGATAGTTAATTTACTGCTCACTAAGACTTTGTCTGACTCAAGGTTTTATGTCTCCTCTTATTACCTTGGGCTGTTCATCCATGTTGGGATGGGCAGACTAGGTAGCAGGTGGCAGGTGCTGTTCTTGGATCTCTACGTTGATGATGACGAAGACGAGCAGGAGGCTTTGCATATTATTTCTTATATGTACTGGGTATCCGCTGCTGTATTTGATTGAGTGTTATGTAGTGAGGTCTTGTTGTATGGATTTGTTGAGATGATTGTATAAAACTATTGTGATGCTTATATGATGATTTTCTGTTATGAGACTTCACTATATTATTTCTCTATTGTATTTTATCCATGCGCTGTGAGTTACGATAGAGATTCTGCGATTTTATTTTACCCTGATTATCGTCCATGGCTGCCTTGCACATCTTTCAGCGCACTTTTCCCTTGTTTTGGTGCGGGAGTCATGGGCGGTCGTCACAAATTTCGCCCCCGAAATTCCAAACAAACAACAATAATCAAAATTATTCCGCATGCCTACCATCCATAGCAATCAACAAACCATGCATCCAATTCTAGCCTAGCATGCAGAATTCTAAAACTTAGAACAAGCTACAAATTCATGAGATGTCACGACACTTTAGGGCCATACCTCGAAGAGTCCGGGATGAGCTGCCTTCATCCTCTCTTCCTCCTCCCATGTACAGTCGTTAACATCATCACTCCATTGTACCTTGAGCAACGTAATCGTCTTCTACCTAAGCTGTTTCGTATCGGTTTCAACAATACGAAGCGGCTTACGAGGTCTTCTAACCACTGGATCAACCTCCAAGTCTTCACAGCTATCAGCAGAAACCACCGTACTCGGGTCATGCACATACTTCCGTACATAAGATACATGAAAAACATTATGCACACCCGCCATCTTTTCCGGTAACTCCAATCTATAAGCTAGCTTTCCAATTCGCTCGATAATCGAAAATGGTCCAACAAATCTCGGAGTTAACTTTCCTTTCTTTCCGAATCTAAAAACACTCTTCAATGGAGAAATTTTCACAAAAACCATCTCACCTACGTCGAATTCCAAATCCTTATGACGATTATCGGCATAACTTTTCTGACGATCTTGGGCTGCCTTCATTCGTTGCCGAATGATCTCTATACAATCCGAAGTCTGTCGAATCATCTCTGGCCCAAGTATCAGCTTTTCTCCAGTTTCCAACCAACATGTCGGAGAGTTACACGGTCTTCCATATAATGCCTCATATGGTGCCATACCAATACTCGACTGATAACTGTTAATATAAGCAAACTCCACCAAATGAAGGTGATCTTCCCATGATCCTCCGAAGTCCAAAACACATGCTCTAAGAAGATCTTCCAAAACTCGGTTGACTCTCTCAGTCTGACCATCTGTTTGAGGGTGATAAGCTGTACTCAAACACAACTCGGTTCCCAAAACTTCCTGGAAGCTCTTCCAAAATCCACTAGTGAACAATGGGTCTCGATCGCTCACTCTACTCTTCGGAATACCATGGAATCGAACAATCCATTTCACATAAAGCTCAGCCAACTTCGATGCAGTTCTAGTCGATCGAACATGAATGAATCTTGCACTCTTAGTCAAGCGATCTACAATGACCCAAATCCCTTCATTCCCTGCTCTTGTCCTAGGTAGACCATCGATAAAATCCATCGACACTTGCTCCCACTTCCATGTAGGAACCTCTAATGGCTGAAGCAATCCACTGGGCTTCTTCTGCTCAGCCTTCACCAACTGGCAGTTCATACACTTGGAAATAAAACTTCCAACATCTTTCTTCATACCTTCCCAGTAGTAGGTTCTTTTCATATCCCGATACATCTTATTTCCACCTGGATGAATTGTCAACTTCGAGTGATGACTTTCCCTCAGAACTTCATCTCTCAATCCATCTACATCGGGAACAACCAATCGTCCTTGCTTTCGAAGCCAACCCTCTCGATCGACCTCGAATCCTTTATCCTTCTCTGGTTCCAACCCAGATTCCAAATTACGGATAATCTTGACAAGCTTATCGTCTCGCCTTTGGCTCTCACCAATTCTTTCCACAAGAGTAGGTCTTATTGATAAGTTTGCCAACATCTCAGGTTCCAATTCACATCTAGGCCTGAAATCAAATCCAGCCAAATACTCGAGACTCTTCCACTCCGAAAACATGGCTCCCAATCCTGCATGTCTTCGACTTAACGCATCTGCCACTGCGTTACCTTTTCCCGGAGTGTAGGTTATACCAAAATCATACGATGCTAAGAATTCTAGCCACCTTTGCTGTCGAAGATTCAAATCCTTTAGGGAGAACAGATACTTCAACGACTTATGATCTGTGAACAACTCGAATCTAACTCCCAATAGATAATGTCTCCACATCTTCAAAGCAAACACAATTGCCGCTAACTCCAAATCATGAGTCGGATAGTTCCTTTCATGCGGCTTCAGTTGTCGACTAGCATACGCAACAACTTTATCCTTCTGCATTAGCACCGCTCCTAGTCCAGTGCCACATGCATCGGTGTAAACCACCATCTCATCATTCCCACTTGGAATAGTCAAAACAGGAGCACTCGTCAGTCGCTCTTTCAGGATTACGAAAGCTTGCTCACACTTATCATCCCACCTGAACACTTGGTTCTTCTTCGTCAATCCTGTCAACGGTGCAGCTATCTTGGAAAAGTCTTTGATAAACCGACGATAATATCCTGCTAATCCAAGAAAACTTCTCACATCAGATGCATTCTTAGGTCTAACCCAATCCTGGATTGCTGCCACCTTAGCGGGATCAACCGCTATTCCATTTCCAGAGATAACATGGCCTAAGAACCTCACTTCATTCTTCCAAAAGTGACACTTCGAAAACTTAGCCTTCAGCTGATGTTTCCGCAAAATTTCCAAAACAATCCTCAAGTGTGTCTTGTGCTCTTCCTCAGTTCTGGAATAAACCAAAATATCATCCACGAACACAAGCACGAACTTATTCAACTGATCTCTGAACACTCTATTCATAAGATCCACGAAATATGATGGTGCATTAGTCAACCCAAACGGCATTACCAGCCACTCATAAAATCCGGACGGTATCCTGAAAGCAGTCTTCGGTACACTATCCTTCGCCACTCTCAACTGGTGAAATCCCGTTGCCAAATCCATCTGAGAAAACACCGTAGCCTCGTAGAGCTGATCAAACAAGTCATCTATTCTCGGCAATGGATAATTGTTCTTCTTAGTCACCTTATTCAGCTCACGATAATCAACACACAACCTCAACGATCCATCCGCTTTGGTTGCGAACACAACTGGTGCACCCCATTCGGACACACTTCTCCGAATGAATCCTTTCCGCAAAAGGTCATCGATTTTCACCTTCAGCTCTTGCTGCTCCCTCGGTGCCATCCGCCTAAGAGGCATCACAACAGGTCTGGCTCCCTCAACTAGATCGATACGAAACTCGATCTCCCTATGCGGCGGTAACCCTTTGACTTCGTCAAAGACATCCTCAAATCCATTCACAATAGGCACTGATGACAGTCCATCCCGTGGAACAACCAGCGAATACATGAAGCTCATGAAGACGCCTTCCTCATGCTTACATCGTATCACAACCTTTCGCCCTTCCACATTCCCGACTGTCACCTCCAGCCTCTCACAATCAATCCTTGCCGCATACTTCCTAAGCCAGTCCATACCCAAAATAATTCCGAACCCCGCAAAGTTCAGAACAAAGCAATCACAAACAAACGAGCAATCATGACTCGACACAACTAGACCACGGCATATCATACACAAACATGACGAACCCCCAACCGGATTAGTCACAACCAATGGCCTATCAACAATATCCGGTTTCAAACCCAACCGGCCTACCAAATCATCACAAACAAAAGAATGCAACGCTCCAGTGTCAAACAACACTCTAACTGGAACACCACATGTGACGACCGCCCATGACTCCCGCACCAAAACAAGGAAATAATGCGCTGAAAGGTGTGTCAGGCAGCCATGGACGATAGTCAGGGTAAAATAAAACAGAAACTCTATCGTACAACTCACAGCGCATGGATAAAATACAATAGAGAAATATATAGTGAAGCTCCATAACAGAAGATCATCATATAAGCAACATAGTAGTTTTATACAGACATATGAATCATCCATACATCAAAGCCTCACTACAACACTCAATCAGATACAACAGCGGAACACCCAGTACATATAGTAAGAAAACTAATATGCAAAGCCTCCTGCTCGTCCTCGTCATCATCGGCGTAGAACTCCAAGCACAGCACCTGTCACCTGCTACCTAGTCTGCCCATCCCAAACATGGATGAACAGCCCAAGGTAATAAGAGGAGACATAAAACCTTGAGTCAGACAAAGTCTTAGTGAGCAGTAAATTAACTATCAAACATACCAAAAGAGCATAAGGGATAAAAGGAATAGGAACCAAACCATCCCACTCCACCTCTTTCCACAGTGATAGCCCCAGACACACACTAAGGAGAAGCAAGCATAACAATATAGACAATTAAGGTAAAGCAATAACCACTCGAGTCAAGGACGATATTTTCCAAATACAAACCCCCAAGGCCTAAACCAAGATCAGATAAGCACCCAGAAAACACCGCTCTTGAAGCCGAATAATAATACAACCAAACATCCATGACTCTGGCTATCACTGTTATCATTGCCATGATTCCACCGTTAGTTGAATGACCACCTGTCAAGGGCTAATGGTAACCTCGGTTCTAGCCATAACTCCGCACGTCGTCGCAGCCCGTGCCTAGGAATTTTCGCAACTACCCAGAGTACTAGCACGTCGTCGCAGCCCGTGCCTGGAACGTCGTCGCAGCCCGTTCCAACGTACTCTTGCTTTGAGCATGCTAGAACCTTCAACAACGATAAGATCTCAACCTCCTAGTCATCCTCCTCGACGACTACTTCCATACTAGCTCAAGCGCCTCTCAAGCTAACCATTATCACCAACCCGGATCGCATCACCGAGTTATCAACATAACTTTGCACGTCGTCGCAGCACGTGCTTGGAACGTCATCATAACCCGTCCCATCTCAACATATGTCTTGCCTCATCACATCATAGCAAAGTCCCATCTCAATATCATGCTTTGCCTTCTCGCATCATGGCAAGATCCCACATCCTCGAATCCATCCATATGAGCTTTCACATCCACTTCATATGCTATAGGCAGCTTTCACCATTCAAGATCCTTTCCACTTAGCTTTTGAATCATCTTCAACCATCTTATTCCAAATCAACTGCAAGCTAACTTGGAGCAATCAAATCTATCATACATTCACACAATCAATCATTAATACAACCAATCAAGCATTCAAACAAGATCTATCAAGCAATATCAACTATAATGGCAATTTCGTAAATAAATGAGCAAAAGTCCAACATATGTGAAATCATGGTTTTTAGCATAGATCTATCAAATATAAAACATGGGTTTTGTCTCTAATACTTGTTAAATAAACTTGCATAAGTAATCATCTTTGGAAACAATGGATCTAGACTCGGATCTAAGAAAAATGCATGAAATCTCTAACTTTAACACTCAAACAAGCCACCAATCCAATATACTCCTTTGGATCCGCGTGAGAGATAACTACCACTCACCAAATCACCCCAAACACAATGAAAACTAAACACTTCAGATCTGGACAGCGGAGATCAAGGCATGATCCGGCAATATCTCGCTTCAATCGATGAAATCTAGCTCAAACGGATGAAGATCTTCAACTTTGGCTCTTGGATCTTCAATCTTGATCTTCGATCTTGGATGGATGTTAGAACTAGATTGGAATGGAGAAAAGAAGATGAAGAAATGTTGTAGACGAGTCTTCAAAATGGCAGCACTTCGTCGCTTCAAAAACCGGTGCCAAAAAGTGAGCCAAACCCCTCTATTTATAGGCTGAAATTCCCATGAGTCGTCGCCCCTTAGGTCGGCCACGACCTAAGCCATGAGTCGTCCACGACTCATCAGATCCCTACGATCCACGACCTAAAATCACTGCCGATCTAACCCTTCAACGACCTAACAACCCCAGGGTCACTCGAGACACAACTCATCAACCTAACGCCTTAACATGCCACACGACTAAGCCTAATACCGACCTAATATCTCCGACCTAACTTAGGTCGTTTACGACCTAAGCCTTAACAGTACTCACGCGACCTAACTCCTGCCGACCTAACACATAAGTCGTTCTGCGACTTAACAAAAGACACGGCCCACACAACTTAACAAACAGCCGACATAACTGCTTACGACTCAAGCATGCCTCTCTAAACCCTAAGTCGGCTACTCCCCTAGGTCGGTCCAAAACCCCTACTTACGACCTATCCTCCAAACGACCTAACTCCCAAGCCTTCCATCCTATGAGTCGTTACTCTCACACGACTCATCCTTAGCTCGGCAACACCTTAGGTCGTAATCTCCTTAACCCGGCCACCTTCCTTAGGTCGGCAACATCCCTAAGTCGTATAAACGACTCATTTACCCACCGACCTAAGCTAACTCGCTCACGACCTAAGCTAACTCGGCAACTCTTAGGTTGTTACTTCCACTAATTCATGAGTCGGCCTGAACTACTAGGTTCCTAATACTATGAGTCGGCAACTCTATGACTCGGTCACGAGTTAACTCCATAACTCGTTCCAACCTATGAGTCGGTCACGACTCAACACTAACCACACGAGTTATCTCCCTATGCGACTCAGGCTAGGAACACCACAAACAATATTAACGACCTATAAATTCTACGATTTATCGACACATAAAATACGGGTCGTTACAACTGGTTAGTTTCATACCCAAAAAAGCCTATCCGAACCTCAATCGGGTAAAGGAAGTTTTTTACCCTTCGTTTTTTCGTCACGTGGATTTTTTCTGTAAAAAGGGGATCCCCGTGGCTGGTCTGTGATTTACCATCGCTGGAGAGTGGTGCACCATGGTACTGCAATGTTTCAAATCCATGCACTCATTTCTAAAGGTCGTACGACACGGTTTCGTCATTTTGGACGGATGTTGCACCTTGCACCGCAGATGTTGCACCCTGTGGAAATCGATTCTTCGGAGGGCCATAACTCTTGGCTCGTTTAGAGTTACGGGAGCCATTACAAGTCAAAACGAAGGTATCTGTGAGTTCTACAGCTATGACGGCTTTCATCCGTCACTGGTTAGTTTTATATCAAAAAAATCTTATCCGAACCTCAATCGGGTCATGGAAGTTTTTTACCCTTCGTTTTTTCGTCACGTGGATTTTTTCTGTAAAATGGGATACCCGTGGCTGGTCTATGAGTTACCATCGCTGGAGAGTGGTTCACCATGGTACTGCACCGTTTAGAATCCATGCACCCATTTCTAAAGGTCGTACGGCACTGTTTCGTCATTTTGGACGGATGTTGCACCTTGCACCGTAGATGTTGCACCCTGTGGATATCGATTATTCGGAGGGCCATAACTCTTGGCTCGTTTAGAGCTACGGGAGCCATAACCAGTCAAAACGAAGGTATCTGTGATTTCTACAGCTATGATGGCTTTCAGCCGTCACTGGTTAGTTTCATACCCAAAAAATCCTATCCGAACCTCAATCGGGTCAAGGAAGTTTTTTACCCTTCGTTTTTTCGTCACGTTGATTTTTTCTGTAAAACGGGATCCCCGTGGCTCGTCTATGATTTACCATCGCTGGATAGTGGTGCACCATGGTACTGCAATGTTTCAAATCCATGCACCCATTTCTAAAGGTCGTACGGCACTGTTTCGTCATTTTGGACGGATGTTGCACCTTGCACCGTAGATGTTGCACCCTGTGTATATCGATTCTTCGGAGGGCCATAACTCTTGGCTCCTTTAGAGCTACGGGAGCCATAACCAGTCAAAACGAAGGTATCTGTGAGTTCTACGGCTATGACCGCTTTCAGCCGTCACTGATTAGTTTCATACCCAAAAAAGCCTATCCGAACCTCAATCGGGTCAAGTAAGTTTTTTACCCTTCGTTTTTTTGTCACGTGGATTTTTTCTGTAAAACGGGATCCCCGTGGCTGGTCTATGATTTACCATCGCTGGAGAATGGTGCACCATGGTACTGCAATGTTTCAAATCCATGCATTCGTTTCTAAAGGTCGTACGGCACTGTTTCGTCATTTTGGACGGATGTTGCACCTTGCACCGCCGATGTTGCACCCTGTGGAAATCGATTCTTCGGAGGGCCATAACTCTTGGCTCGTTTAGAGTTACGGGAGCCATAACCGGTCAAAACGAAGGTATCTGTGAGTTCTACAGCTGTCACGGCTTTCAGCCGTCACTGGTTAGTTTCATACCCAAAAAATCCTATCCGAACCTCAATCGGGTCATGGAAGTTTTTTACCCTTCGTTTTTTCGTCACGTGGATTTTTTCTTTAAAACGGGATCCCCATGGCTAGTCTATGAGTTACCATCGCTGGAGAGTGGTGCACCATGGTACTGCACCATTTCAAATCCATGCACCCATTTCTAAAGGTCGTACGGCACTGATTCGTCATTTTGGACGGATGTTGCACCTTGCACCGTAGATGTTGCACCCTGTGGATATCGATTCTTCGGAGGGCCATAACTCTTGGCTCGTTTAGAGTTACGGGAGCCATAACCAGTCAAAACGAAGGTATCTGTGAGTTCTAAAGCTATGACAGCTTTCAGCCGTCACTGGTTAGTTTCATACCCAAAAAATCCTATCCGAACCTCAATCGGGTCAAGGAAGTTTTTTACCCTTCGTTTTTTTGTCACGTTGATTTTTTCTGTAAAACAGAATCCCCGTGGCTGGTCTATGATTTACCATCGCTGAAGAGTGGTGCACCATGGTACTACACGGTTTCAAATCCATGCACCCATTTCTGAAGGTCGTACGGAACTGTTTCCTCATTTTGGACGGATGTCGCACCTTGCACCGCAGATGTTGCACCCTGTGGAAATCGATTCTTCGGAGGGCCATAACTCTTGGCTCGTTTAGAGTTACGGGAGGCATAACCAGTCAAAACGAAGGTATCTGTGAGTTCTACAGCTATGACGGCTTTCAGCCGTCACTGGTTAGTTTCATACCCAAAAAATCCCATCCGAATCTCAATCGGGTCATGGAAGTTTTTTACCCTTCGTTTTTTCGTCACGTGGATTTTTTTTGTAAAATGGGATCCCCATGGCTGGTCTATGAGTTACCATCGTTGGAGAGTGGTTCACCATGGTACTGCACCGTTTCAAATCCACGCACCCATTTCTAAAGGTCGTACGGCACTGTTTCGTCATCTTGGACGGATGTTGCACCTTGCACCGTAGATGTTGCACCCTATGGATATCGATTATTCGGAGGGCCATAACTCTTGGCTTGTTTAGAGCTACGGGAGCCATAACCAGTCAAAACGAAGGTATCTGTGATTTCTACGGCTATGATGGCTTTCAGCCGTCACTGTTTAGTTTCATACCCAAAAAAGCCTATCCGAACCTCAATCGGGTCAAGGAAGTTTTTTACCCTTCGTTTTTTCGTCACGTGGATTTTTTCTGTAAAACGGAATCCCCGTGGCTGGTCTATGATTTAACATTGCTGGAGAGTGGTGCACCATGGTACTGCAATGTTTCAAATCCATGCACTCATTTCTAAAGGTCGTACGGCACTGTTTCGTCATTTTGGACGGATGTTGCACCTTGCACCGCAGATGTTGCACCCTGTGGAAATCGATTCTTCGGAGGGCCATATCTCTTGGCTCGTTTAGAGTTACGGGAGTCATAACCAGTCAAAACGAAGGCATCTGTGAGTTCTACAGCTATGACTGCTTTCAGCCGTCACTGGTTAGATTCATACCTAAAAAATCCTATCCAAACCTCAATCGGGTCATTGAAGTTTTTTACCCTTCGTTTTTTCGCCACGTGGATTTTTTCTGTAAAACGGGATCCCCGTGGCTGGTCTATGAGTTACAATCGCTAGAGAGTGGTGCACCATGGTACTGCACCGTTTCAAATCCATGCACCCATTTCTAAAGGTCGTACGGCACTGTTTCGTCATTTTGGACGGATGTTGCACCTTGCACCGCAGATGTTGCACCCTATGGATATCATTTATTCGGAGGGCCAAAACTCTTGGCTCGTTTAGAGCTACGGGAGCCATAACCAGTCAAAACGAAGGTATCTGTGATTTCTACAGCTATGATGGCTTTCAGCCGTCACTGGTTAGTTTCATACCCAAAAAATCCTATCCGAACCTCAATCGGGTCAAGGAAGTTTTTTACCCTTCGTTTTTTCGTCACGTTGATTTTTTCTGTAAAACGGGATCCCCGTGGCTGGTCTATGATTTACCATCGCTGGAGAGTGGTGCACCATGGAACTGCAATGTTTCAAATCCATGCACTCATTTCTAAAGGTAGTACGACACTGTTTCGTCATTTTGGACGGATGTTGCACCTTCCACCGTAGATGTTACACCCTGTGGATATCGATTCTTCAGAGGGCCATAACTCTTGGCTCCTTTAGAGTAACGGGAGCCATAACCAGTCAAAACGAAGGTATCTGTGAGTTCTACAGCTATGACCGCTTTCAATCGTCACTGGTTAGTTTCATACCCAAAAAATCCTATCCGAACCTCAATCGGGTCAAGGAAGTTTTTTACCCATCGTTTTTTCGTCACGTGGATTTTTTCTGTAAAACGGGATCCCCGTGGCTGTTCTATGAGTTACCATCGCTGGAGAGTGGTGCACCATGGTACTGCACCGTTTCAAATCCATGCACCCATTTCTAAAGGTCGTACGGCACGGTTTCGTCATTTTGGATGGATGTTGCACCTCGCATCGGAGATGTTGCACCCTGTGGATATCGATTCTTCGGAGGGCCATAACTCTTGGCTCGTTTAGAGCTACGGGAGCCATAACCAGTCAAAACGATGGTATTTGTGATTTCTACAGCTATGATGGCTTTTAGCCGTCACTGGTTAGTTTCATACCCAAAAAATCCTATCCGAACCTCAATCGGGTCAAGGAAGTTTTTTACCCTTCGTTTTTTCGTCATGTGGATTTTTTCTATAAAACGGGATCCCCGTGGCTGGTCTATGATTTACCATCGCTGGAGAGTGGTGCACCATGGTACTGCAATGTTTGAAATCCATGCACTCATTTCTAAAGTTCGTACGGCACTGTTTCGTCATTTTGGACGGATGTTGCACCTTGCACCGTAGATGTTGCCCCCTGTGGATATCGATTCTTTGGAGGGCCATAACTCTTTGCTCGTTTAGAGTTACGGGAGCCATAACCAGTCAAAAAGAAGGTATCTGTGGGTTCTACAGCTATGACTGCTTTCAGCCGTCACTGGTTAGTTTCATACCCAAAAAATCCTATCTGAACCTCAATCGGGTCAAGTAAGTTTTTTACCCTTCGTTTTTTCGTCACGTGGATTTTTTCTGTAAAACGGGATCCCCGTGGCTGGTCTATGATTTACCATCGCTGGAGAGTGGTGCACCATGGTACTGCAATGTTTCAAATCCATGCACACCTTTCTAAAGGTCGTATGGCACTGTTTCGTCATTTTGGACGGATGTTGCACCTTGCACCGTAGATGTTGCACCCTGTGGAAATCGATTCTTCGGAGTGCCATAACTCTTGGCTCGTTTAGAGTTACGGGAGCCATAACCAGACAAAACGAAGGTATCTGTGAGTTCTACAGCTATGACGGCTTTTAGCCGTCACTGGTTAGATTCATACCAAAAAAATCCTATACGAACCTCAATCGTGTCATGGATGTTTTTTACCCTTCGTTTTTTCGTCACGTGGATTTTTTCTGTAAAACGGGATCCCCGTGGCTGGTCTATGAGTTACCATCGCTGGAGAGTGGTTCACCTTGGTACTGCATCGTTTCAAATCCATGCACCCATTTCTAAAGGTCGTACGGCACTGTTTCGTCATTTTGGACGGATGTTGCACCTTGCACCGCAGATGTTGCACCCTGTGGAAATCGATTCTTCGGAGGGCCATAACTCTTAGCTCGTTTAGAGTTACGGGAGCCATAACCAGTCAAAACGAAGGTATCTGTGAGTTCTACAGCTATGACAGCTTTCAGCCGTCACTGGTTAGTTTCATACCCAAAAAATCCTATTCGAACCTCAATCGGGTCATGGGATTCTTGTACCCTTCGTTTTCGTCACGTGGATTTTTTCTGTAAAACGGGATCCCCGTGGCTGGTCTATGATTAACCATCGCTGGAGAGTGGTGCACCATGGTACTGCAATGTTTCAAATCCATGCACTCATTTCTAAAGGTCGTACGGCACGGTTTCGTCATTTTGGACGGATGTTGCACCTTGCACCGTAGATGTTGCACCCTATGGATATCGATTATTCTGAGGGCCATAACTCTTGGCTCGTTTAGAGCTACGGGAGCCATAACCAGTCAAAACAAAGGTATCTGTGAGTTCTACAGCTATGACGGCTTTAAGCCGTCACTGGTTAGTTTCATACCCAAAAAATCCTATCTGAACCTCAATCGGGTCATGGAAGTTTTTTACCCTTCGTTTTTTCGTCACGTGGATTTTTTCTGTAAAACGGGATCCCCGTGGCTGGTCTATGAGTTACCATCGCTGGAGAGTGGTTCACCATGGTACTACACCGTTTCAAATCCATGCACCCATTTCTAAAGGTCGTACGACATGGTTTCGTCATTTTGGACAGATGTTGCACCTTGCACCGTAGATGTTGCACCCTATGGATATCGATTATTCGGAGGGCCATAACTCTTGGGTCATTTAGAGCTACGGGAGCCATAACCAGTCAAAACGAAGGAATCTGTGATTTCTACAGCTATGATGGCTTTCAGCCGTCACTGGTTAGTTTCATACCCAAAA
This sequence comes from Allium cepa, assembly GCA_030765085.1. Classification (NCBI taxonomy): domain Eukaryota; kingdom Viridiplantae; phylum Streptophyta; class Magnoliopsida; order Asparagales; family Amaryllidaceae; genus Allium; species Allium cepa. Next base: position 23,646,100 of record CM060943.1, on the reverse strand, counting down.
AATCCTATCCGAACCTCAATCGGGTCAAGGAAGTTTTTTACCCTTCGTTTTTTCGTAACGTTGATTTTTTTCTGTAAAACGGGATCCCCATGGCTGGTCTATGATTTACCATCGCTGGAGAGTGATGCACCATGGTACTGCAATGTTTCAAATCCATGCACTCATTTCTAAAGGTCGTACGGCACTGTTTCTTCATTTTGGACGGATGTTATACCTTGCACCGTAGATGTTGCACCCTGTGGATATCGATTCATCGGAGGGCCATAACTCTTGGCTCCTTTAGAGTTACGGAAGCCATAACCAGTCAAAACGAAGGTATCTGTGAGTTCTATAGCTATGGCCACTTTCAGCCGTCACTGGTTAGTTTCATACCAAAAAATCCTATCCGAACCGCAATCGGGTCAAGTAAGTATTTTACCCTTCATTTTTTCGTCACGTGGATTTTTTCTGTAAAACGGGATCCCCGTGGCTGGTCTATGATTTACCATCGCTGGAGAGTGGTGCACCATGGTACTGCAATGTTTCAAATCCATGCACACATTTCTAAAGGTCGTACGGCACTGTTTCGTCATTTTGGACGGATGTTGCACCTTGCACCGCAGATGTTGCACCCTGTGGAAATCGATTCTTCGGAGGGCCATAACTCTTGGCTCGTTTAGTGTTACGGGAGCCATAACCAGTCAAAACAAAGGTATCTGTGAGTTCTACAGCTATGACAGCTTTCAGCCGTCACTGGTTAGTTTCATACCCAAAAAATCCTATCCGAACCTCAATCGGGTCATGGGATTCTTGTACCCTTCGTTTTTCGTCACGTGGATTTTTTCTGTAAAACGGGATCCCCGTGGCTGGTCTATGATTTACCATCGCTGGAGAGTGGTGTACCATGGTACTGCAATGTTTCAAATCCATGCACTCATTTCTAAAGGTCGTACGGCACGGTTTCGTCATTTTGGACGGATGTTGCACCTTGCACCGTAGATGTTGCACCCTATGGATATCGATTATTTGGAGGGCCATAACTCTTGGTTCGTTTAGAGCTACGGGAGCCATAACCAGTCAAAACAAAGGTATCTGTGAGTTCTACAGCTATGACGGCTTTAAGCCGTCACTGGTTAGTTTCATACCCAAAAAATCCTATCCGAACCTCAATCGGGTCATGGAAGTTTTTTACCCTTCGTTTTTTCGTCACGTGGATTTTTTCTGTAAAACGGGATCCCCGTGGCTGGTCTATGAGTTACCGTCGCTGGAGAGTGGTTCACCATGGTACTACACCGTTTCAAATCCATGCACCCATTTCTAAAGGTCGTACGACATGGTTTCGTCATTTTGGACGGATGTTGCACCTTGCACCGTAGATGTTGCACCCTATGGATATCGATTATTCGGAGGGCCATAACTCTTGGCTCGTTTAGAGCTACGGGAGCCATAACTAGGCAAAACGAAGGAATCTGTGATTTCTACAGCTATGATGGCTTTCAGCCGTCACTGGTTAGTTTCATACCCAAAAAATCCTATCCGAACCTCAATCGGGTCAAGGAAGTTTTTTACCCTTCGTTTTTTCGTCACGTTGATTTTTTCTGTAAAACGGGATCCCCATGGCTGGTCTATGATTTACCGTCGCTGGAGAGTGCTGCACCATGGTACTGCAATGTTTCAAATCCATGCACTCATTTCTAAAGGTCGTACGGCACTGTTTCTTCATTTTGGACGGATGTTATACCTTGCACCATAGATGTTGCACCCTGTGGATATCGATTCATCGGAGGGCCATAACTCTTGGCTCCTTTAGAGTTACGGAAGCCATAACCAGTCAAAATGAAGGTATCTGTGAGTTCTATAGCTATGGCCACTTTCAGCCGTCACTGTTTAGTTTCATACCAAAAAATCGTATCCGAACCTCAATCGGGTCAAGTAAGTATTTTACCCTTCGTTTTTTCGTCACGTGGATTTTTTCTGTAAAACGGGATCCCCGTGGCTGGTCTATGATTTACCATCGCTGGAGAGTGGTGCACCATGGTACTGCAATGTTTCAAATCCATGCACACATTTCTAAAGGTCGTACGGCACTGTTTCGTCATTTTGGACGGATGTTGCACCTTGCACCGCAGATGTTGCACCCTGTGGAAATCGATTCTTCGGAGGGCCATAACTCTTGGCTCGTTTAGTGTTACGGGAGCCATAACCAGTCAAAACAAAGGTATCTGTGAGTTCTACAGCTATGACAGCTTTCAGCCGTCACTGGTTAGTTTCATACCCAAAAAATCCTATCCGAACCTCAATCGGGTCATGGAAGTTTTTTACCCTTCGTTTTTTCGTCACGTGGATATTTTCTGTAAAACGGGATCCCCGTGGCTGGTCTATGATTTACCATCGCTGGAGAGTGGTGCACCATGGTACTGCAATGTTTTAAATCCATGCACACATTTCTAAAGGTCGTACGGCACTGTTTCGTCATTTTCGACGGATGTTGCACCTTGCACCGCAGATGTTGCACCCTGTGGAAATCGATTCTTCGGAGGGCCATAACTCTTGGGTCGTTTAGAGTTACGTGAGCCATAACCAGTAAAAACAAAGGTATCTGTGAGTTCTACAGTTATGATGGCTTTCAGCCGTCACTGGTTAGTTTCATACCCAAAAAATCCTATCCGAACCTCAATCGGGTCATGGAAGTTTTTTACCCTTCGTTTTTTCGTCACGTGGATTTTTTCTGTAAAACGGGATCCCCGTGGCTGGTCTATGAGTTACCATCGCTGGAGAGTGGTGCACCATGGTACTGCACCATTTCAAATCCGTTCACCCATTTCTAAAGGTCGTACGGCGCTATTTCGTCATTTTGGACGGATGTTGCACCTTGCACCGTAGATGTTGCACCCAGTGGATATCGATTATTCGGAGGGCCATAACTCTTCGCTCGTTTAGAGTTACGGAAGCCATAACCAGTCAAAACGAAGGTATCTGTGAGTTCTACAGCTATGACGGCTTTTAGCCGTCACGGGTTAGTTTCATACCCAAAAAATCCTATCTGAACCTCAATCGGGTCATGGAAGTTTTTTACCCTTCGTTTTTTCGTCACGTGGATTTTTTCTATAAAACGGGATCCCCGTGGCTGGTCTATGATTTACCATCACTGGAGTGTGATGCACCATGGTACTGCAATTTTTCAAATCCATGCACTCATTTCTAAAGGTCGTACGGCACGGTTTCGTCATTTTGGACGGATGTTGCACCTTGCACCGTATATGTTGCACCCTATGGATATCGATTATTCGGAGGGCCATAACTCTTGGCTCGTTTAGAGTTATGGGAGTCATAACCAGTCAAAACGAAGGTATCTGTGAGTTCTACAGTTATGATGGCTTTTAGCCATCAATGGTTAGTTTCATACCCAAAAAATCCTATCCGAACCTCAATCAGGTCATGGAAGTTTTTTACCCTTCGTTTTTTTCGTCACGTGGATTTTTTCTATAAAAAAGGATCCTCGTGGCTGGTCTATGAGTTACCATCGCTGGAGTGTGGTTCACCATGGTACTGCACCGTTTCAAATCCATGCACCCATTTCTAAAGGTCGTACGGCACGGTTTCGTCATTTTGGACGGATGTTGCACCTTGCACCGTAGATGTTGCACCCTATGGATATCGATTATTCGGAGGGCCATAACTCTTGGCTCGTTTAGAGCTACGGGAGCCATAACCAGTCAAAACAAAGGTATCTGTGATTTCTACAGCTATGATGGCTTTCAGCCATCACTGGTTAGTTTCATACCTAAAAAATCCTATTCGAACCTCAATCGGGTCAAGGAAGTTTTTTACCCTTCGTTTTTTCGTCACGTTGATTTTTTCTGTAAAACGGGATCCCCGTGGCTGGTCTATGATTTACCATCGCTGGAGAGTGCTGCACCATTGTACTGCAATGTTTCAAATCCATGCACTCATTTCTAAAGGTCGTATGGCACTGTTTCGTCAATTTGGACGGATGTTGCACCTTGCACCGTAGATGTTGCACCCTGTGGATATCGATTCTTCGGAGGGCCATAACTCTTGGCTCCTTTATAGTTACGGGAGCCATAACCAGTCAAAACGAAGGTATCTGTGAGTTCTACATCTATGGCCGCTTTCAGCCGTCACTGGTTAGTTTCATACCCAAAAAATCCTATCCGAACCTCAATCGGGTCAACTAAGTTTTTTACCCTTCGTTTTTTCGTCACGTGGATTTTTTCTGTAAAACGGGATCCCCGTGGCTGGTCTATGATTTACCATCGCTGGAGAGTGGTGCACCATGGTATTGCAATGTTTCAAATACATGCACACATTTCTAAAGGTCGTACGGCACTGTTTCGTCATTTTGGACGGATGTTGCACCTTGCACCGCAGATGTTGCACCCTGTGGAAATCGATTCTTCGGAGGGCCATAACTCTTGGCTCGTTTAGAGTTACGGAAGCCATAACCAGTCAAAACAAAGGTATATGTGAGTTCTACAGCTATGACGGCTTTCAGCCGTCACTGGTTAGTTTCATACCCAAAAAATCCTATCTGAACCTCAATCGGGTCATGGAAGTTTTTTACCCTTCGTTTTTTCGTCACGTGGATTTTTTCTGCAAAACGAGATCCCCGTGGCTGGTCTATGAGTTACCATCGCTCGAGAGTGGTGCACCATGGTACTGCACTGTTTCAAATCCATGCACCCATTTCTAAAGGTCGTACGGCACTGTTTCGTCATTTTGGACGGATGTTGCACCTTGCACCGTAGATGTTGCACCCAGTGGATATCGATTATTCGAAGGGCCATAACTCTTGGCTCGTTTAGAGTTACGGGAGCCATAACCAGTCAAAACGAAGGTATCTATGAGTTCTACAGCTATGACGGCTTTTAGCCGTCACTGGTTAGTTTCATACCCAAAAAATTCTATCCGAACCTCATTCGGGTCATGGAAGTTTTTTACCCTTCGTTTTTTCGTCACGTGGATTTTTTCTATAAAACGGGATCCCCGTGGCTGGTCTATGATTAACCATCGCTGGAGAGTGGTGCACCATGGTACTGCAATGTTTCAAATCCATGCACTCATTTCTAAAGGTCGTACGGCACTGTTTCGTCATTTTGGACGGATGTTGCACCTTGCACCGCAGATGTTGCACCCTATGGACATCGATTCCTCGGAGGGCCATAACTCTTGGCTCGTTTAGAGTTACGGCAGCCATGACCCGTCAAAACAAAGGTATCTGTGAGTTCTACAGCTATGACCGCTTTCAGCCGTCACTGGTTAGTTTCATACCCAAAAAATCCTATCTAAACCTCAATCGGGTCAAGTAAGTTTTTTACCCTTCGTTTTTTTGTCACGTGGATTTTTTCTGTAAAACGGGATCCCCGTGGCTGGTCTATGATTTACCATCGCTGGAGAGTAGGGCACCATGGTACTGCAATGTTTCAAATCCATGCACACATTTCTAAAGGTCGTACGGCACTGTTTCGTCATTTTGGACGGATGTTGCACCTTGCACCGCAGATGTTGCACCATGTGGAAATCGATTCTTCGGAGGGCCATAACTCTTGGCTCGTTTAGAGTTACGGGAGCCATAACCAGTCAAAACGAAGGTATCTGTGAGTTCTACAGCTATGATGGCTTTCAGCCGTCACTGGTTAGATTCATACCCAAAAAATCCTATCCGAAACTCAATCGGGCATGGAAGTTTTTTACCCTTCGTTTTTTCGTCACGTGGATTTTTTCTGTAAAACGGGATCCCAGTGGCTGGTCTATGAGTTACCATCGCTGGAAAGTGGTTCACCATGGTACTGCACCGTTTCAAATCCATACACCCATTTCTAAAGGTCGTACGGCACAGTTTCGTCATTTTGGACGGATGTTGCACCTTGCACCGTAGATGTTGCACCCAGTAGATATCGATTATTCAGAGCGCCATAACTCTTGGCTCGTTTAGAGTTACGGGAGCCATAACCAGTCAAAACGAAGGTATCTGTGAGTTCTACAGCTATGACAGCTTTCAGCCGTCGCTGGTTAGTTTCATACCCAAAAAATCCTATCCGAACCTCAATCGGGTCAAGGAAGTTTTTTACCCTTCGTTTTTTCGTCACGTGGATTTTTTCTATAAAACGGGATCCCCGTGGCTGGTCTATGATTTACCATCGCTGGAGAGTGGTGCACCATGGTACTGCAATGTTTCAAATCCATGCACTCATTTCTAAAGGTCGTACGACACTGTTTCGTCATTTTGGACGGATGTTGCACCTTGCACCGTAGATGTTGCACCCTGTGGATATCGATTCTTCGGAGGGCCATAACTCTTGGCTCGTTTAGAGTTACGGGAGCCATAACCAGTCAAAAAGAAGGTATCTGTGAGTTCTACAGCTATGACCGCTTTCAGCCGTCACTGGTTAGATTCATACCCAAAAAATCCTATCTGAACCTCAATCGGGTCAAGTAAGTTTTTTACCCTTCGTTTTTTCGTCACGTGGATTTTTTCTGTAAAACGGGATCCCCGTGGCTGGTCTATGATTTACCATCGCTGGAGAGTGGTGCACCATGGTACTGCAATGTTTCAAATCCATGCACACATTTCTAAAGGTCGTACGGCACTGCTTCGTCATTTTGGACGGATGTTGCACCTTGCACTGCAGATGTTGCACCCCGTGGAAATGGATTCTTCGGAGGGCCATAACTCTTGGCTCGTTTAGAGTTACGGGAGCCATTACCAGTCAAAACGAAGGTATCTGTGAGTTCTATAGCTATGATGGCTTTCAGCCGTCACTGGTTAGTTTCATACCCAAAAAATCCTATCCGAACCTCAATCGGGCATGGAAGTTTTTTACCCTTCGTTTTTTCGTCACGTGGATTTTTTCTGTAAAACGGGATCCCAGTGGCTGGTCTATCAGTTACCATCGCTGGAAAGTAGTTCACCATGGTACTGCACCATTTCAAATCCATACACCCACTTCTAAAGGTCGTACGGCACTGTTTCGTCATTTTGGACGGATGTTGCACCTTGCCCCGTAGATGTTGCACCCAGTAGATATCGATTATTCGGAGCGCCATAACTCTTGGCTCGTTTAGAGTTACGGGAGCCATAACTAGTCAAAACGAAGGTATCTTTGAGTTCTACAGCTATGACAGCTTTCAGCCGTCACTGGTTAGTTTCATACCCAAAAAATCCTATCCGAACCTCTATCGGGTCAAGGAAGTTTTTTACCATTCGTTTTTTCGTCGCGTGGATTTTTTATATAAAACGGGATCCCCGTGGCTGGTCTATGATTTACCATCGCTGGAGAGTGGTGCACCATGGTACTGCAATGTTTCAAATCCATGCACTCATTTCTAAAGGTCGTACGGCACGGTTTCGTCATTTTGGACGGATGTTGCACCTTGCACCGTATATGTTGCACCCTATGGATATCGATTATTCGGAGGGCCATAACTCTTGGCTCGTTTAGAGTTACGGGAGCCATAACCAGTCAAAATGAAGGTATCTGTGAGTTCTACAGCTATGACGGCTTTTAGCCATCACTGGTTAGTTTCATACCCAAAAAATCCTATCCGAACCTCAATCGGTTCATGGAAGTTTTTTACCCTTCGTTTTTTCGTCACGTGGATTTTTTCTGTAAAACGGGATCCTCATGGCTGGTCTATGAGTTACCATCGCTGGAGAGTGGTTCACCATGTTACTGCACCGTTTCAAAACCATGCACTCATTTCTAAAGGTCGTACGGCACGGTTTCGTCATTTTGGACGGATGTTGCACCTTGCACCGTAGATGTTGCACACGATGGATATCGGTTATTCGGAGGGCCATAACTCTTGGCTCGTTTAGAGCTACGGGAGCCATAACCAGTCAAAACGAACGTATCTGTGATTTCTACATCTATGATGGCTTTCAGCCGTCACTGGTTAGTTTCATACCTAAAAAATCCTATCCGAACCTCAATCGGGTCAAGGAAGTTTTTTACCCTACGTTTTTTCGTCACGTTGATTTTTTCTGTAAAACGGGATCCCCGTGGCTGGTCTATGATTTACCATCGCTGGAGAGTGCTGCACGATGGTACTGCAATGTTTCAAATCCATGCACTCATTTCTAAAGGTCGTACGCCACTGTTTCGTCATTTTGGACGGATGTTGCACCTTGCACCGTAGATGTTGCACCCTGTGGATATCGATTCATCGGAGGGCCATAACTCTTGGCTCCTTTATAGTTACGGGAGCCATAACCAGTCAAAACGAAGATATCTGTGAGTTCTACATCTATGGCCGCTTTCAGCCGTCACTGTTTAGTTTCATACCCAAAAAGTCCTATCCGAACCTCAATCGGGTCAACTAAGTTTTTTACCCTTCGTTTTTTCGTCACGTGGATTTTTTCTGTAAAACGGGATCCCCGTGGCTGGTCTATGATTTACCATCACTGGAGAGTGGTGCACCATGGTCTTGCAATGTTTCAAATACATGCACACATTTCTAAAGGTCATACAGCACTGTTTCGTCATTTTGGACGGATGTTGCACCTTGCACTGCAGATGTTGCACCCTGTGAAAATCGATTCTTCGTAGGGCCATAACACTTGGCTCGTTCAGAGTTACGGGAGCCATAACCAGTCAAACAAAGGTATCTGTGAGTTCTACAGCTATGATGGCTTTCAGCCGTCACTGGTTAGTTTCATACCCAAAAAATCCTATCCGAACCTCAATCGGGTCAAGGAAGTTTTTTACCCTTTGTTTTTTCGTCACGTGGATTTTTTCTGTAAAACGGGATCCCCGTGGCTGGTCTATGATTTATCGCTGGAGAGTGGTGCACCATGGTACTGCAATGTTTCAAATCCATGCACACATTTCTAAAGGTCGTACGGCACTGTTTCGTCATTTTGGACGGATGTTGCACCTTGAACCGCAGATGTTGCACCCTGTGGAAATCGATTCTTCGGAGGGCCATAACTCTTGGCTCGTTTAGAGTTACGGGAGGCATAACCAGTCAAAACGAAGGTATCTGTGAGTTCTACAACTATGACAGCTTTCAGCCGTCACTGGTTAGTTTCATACCCAAAAAATCCTATCCGAACCTCAATCGGGTCAAGGAAGTTTTTTACCCTTCGTTTTTTCGTCACGTGGATTTTTTCTATAAAACGGGATCCCCGTGGCTGGTCTATGATTTACCATCGCTGGAGAGTGGTACACCATGGTACCGCAATGTTTCAAATCCATGCACTCATTTCTATAGGTCGTACGGCACTGTTTCGTCATTTTGGACGGATGTTGCACCTTGCACCGCAGATGTTGCACCCTGTGGAAATCGATTCTTCGGAGGGCCATAACTCTTGGCTCGTTTAGAGTTACGGGATCCATAACTAGTCAAAATGAAGGTATCTGTGAGTTCTACAGCTATGACAGCTATCAGTCGTCACTGGTTAGTTTCATACCCAAAAATTCCTATCCGAACCTCAATCAGGTCAAGGAAGTTTTTTACCCTTCGATTTCGTCACGTGGATTTTTTCTGTAAAACGGGATCCCCTGGGCTGGTCTATGTTTTACCATCGCTGGAGAGTGGTGCACCATGGTACTGCAATGTTTCAAATCCATGCACTCATTTCTAAAGGTCGTACGGCACTGTTTCATCATTTTGGACGGATGTTGCACCTTGCACCGCAGATGTTGCACCCTATGGAAATCGATTCTTCGGAGGGCCATAACTCTTGGTTCGTTTAGAGTTACGGGAGCCATAACCAGTCAAAATGAAGGTATCTGTGAGTTCTACAGCTATGACAGCTTTCAGCCGTCACTGGTTAGTTTCATACCCAAAAAATCCTATCCGAACCTCAATCGGGTCAAGGAAGTTTTTTACCCTTCGTTTTTTCGTCACGTGGATTTTTTCTATAAAACGGGATCTCCGTGCCTGGTCTATGATTTACCATCGCTGGAGAGTGGTACACCATGGTACTGCAATGTTTCAAATCCATGCACTCATTTCTAAAGGTCGTACGGCACTGTTTCGTCATTTTGGACGGATGTTGCACCTTGCACCGTAGATGTTGCACCCTGTGGATGTCGATTCTTCGGAGGGCCATAACTCTTGGCTCGTTTAGAGTTACGGGAGCCATAACCAGTCAAAACGAAGGTATCTGTGAGTTCTACACCTATGGCAGCTTTAAGCCATCACTGGTTAGTTTCATACCCAAAAATTCCTATCCGAACCTCAATCTGGTCAAGGAAGTTTTTTACCCTTCGATTTTCGTCACGTGGATTTTTCTGTAAAACGGGATCCCCTTGGCTGGTCTATGATTTACCATCGCTGGAGAGTGGTCCACCATGGTACTGCAAAGTTTCAAATCCATGCACTCATTTCTAAAGGTCGTACGGCACTGTTTCGTCATTTTGGACGGATGTTGCACCTTGCACCGCAGATGTTGCACCCTGTGGAAATCGATTCTTCGGAGGGCCATAACTCTTGGCTCGTTTAGAGTTACGGGATTCATAACCAGTCAAAACGAAGGTATCTGTGAGTTCTACAGCTATGACAGCTTTCGACCGTCACTGGTTAGTTTCATACCCAAAAAATCCTATCCGAACCTCAGTCGGGTCAAGGAAGTTTTTTACCCTTCGTTTTTTCGTCACGTGGATTTTTTCTATAAAACGGGATCCCCGTAGCTGGTCTATGATTTACCATCGCTGGAGAGTGGTGCACCATGGGACAGCAATGTTTCAAATCCACGCACTCATTTCTAAAGGTCGTACGACACTGTTTCGTCATTTTGGACGGATATTAAACCTTGCATCGTAGATGTCGCACCCTGTGGATGTCGATTCTTCGGAGGGCCATAACTCTTGGCTCGTTTAGAGTTACAGAAGCCACAACCAGTCAAAACGAAGGTATCTATGATTTCTACAGCTATGATGGCTTTAAGCCGTCACTGGTTAGTTTCATACCCAAAAAATCCTATCCGAACCTCAATCGGGTCAAGTAAGTTTTTTACCCTTCGTTTTTTCGTCACGTGGATTTTTTCTGTAAAACAGGATCCCCGTGGCTGGTCTATGATTTACCATCGCTAGAGAGTGGTGCACCATGGTACTGCAATGTTTCAAATCCATGCACTCATTTCTAAAGGTCGTACGGCACTCTTTCGTCATTTTGGACGGATGTTGCACCTTGCACCGCAGATGTTGCACCCTGCACCGCCGATGTTGCACCCTGTGGAAATCGATTCTTCGGAGGGCCATAACTCTTGGCTCGTTTAGAGTTACGGGAGCCATAACCAGTCAAAACGAAGGTATCTGTGAGTTCTACAGCTATGACAGCTTTCAGCCGTAACTGGTTAGTTTCATATCCAAAAAATCCTATCTGAACCTCAATCGGGTCAAGGAAGTTTTTTACCCTTCGTTTTTTCGTCACGTGGATTTTTTCTATAAAACGGGATCCCCGTGGCTGGTCTATGATTTACCATCGCTGGAGAATGGTACACCATGGTACTACAATGTTTCAAATCCATGCACTCATTTCTAAAGGTCTTACGGCACTGTTTCGTCATTTTGGACGGATGTTGCATCTTGCACCGTAGATGTTGCACCCTGTGGATATCGATTCTTCGGACGGCCATAACTCTTGGCTCGTTTAGAGTTACGGGAGGCACAACAAGTCAAAACGAAGGTATCTGTGAGTTCTACAGCTATGACAGCTTTCAGCCGTCACTGGTTAGTTTCATACCCAAAAATCCTATCCGAACCTCAATCGGGTCATGGAAGTTTTTTACCCTTCGTTTTTTCGTCACGTGGTTTTTTTTGTAAAACGGGATCCCCGTGGCTGGTCTATGATTTACCATCGCTGGAGAGTGGTGCACCATGGTACCGCAATGTTTCAAATCCATGCACTCATTTCTAAAGGTCGTACGGCACTGTTTCGTCATTTTGGACGGATGTTGCACCTTGCACCGCAGATGTTGCACCCTGCACCGCAGATGTTGCACCCTGTGGAAATCGATTCTTTGGAGGGCCATAACTCTTGGCTCGTTTTGAGTTACGGGAGCCATAACCAGTCAAAACGAAGGTATCTGTGAGTTCTACAGCTATGACAGCTTTCAGCCGTAACTGGTTAGTTTCATACCCAAAAAATCCTATCCGAACCTCAATCGGGTCAAGGAATTTTTTTACCCTTCGTTTTTTCGTCACGTGGATTTTTTCTATAAAACGGGATCCCCGTGGCTGGTCTATGATTTACCAACGCTGGAGAGTGGTACACCATGGTACTGCAATATTTCAAATCCATGCACTCATTTCTAAAGGTCGTACGGCACTGTTTCGTCATTTTGGACGGATGTTGCACCTTGCACCGTAGATGTTGCACCCTGTGGATATCGATTCTTCGGAGGGCCATAACTCTTGGCTCGTTTAGAGTTACGGGAGCCATAACCAGTCAAAACGAAGGTATCTGTGAGTTCTACATCTATGGCAGCTTTAAGCCGTCACTGGTTAGTTTCATACCCAAAAATTCCTATCCGAACCTCAATCAGGTCAAGGAAGTTTTTTACCCTTCGATTTTCGTCACGTGGATTTTTTCTGTAAAACGGGATCCCCTTGGCTGGTCTATGATTTACCATCGCTGGAGAGTGGTGCACCATGGTACTGCAATGTTTCAAATCCATGCACTCATTTGAAAAGGTCGTACGGCACTGTTTCGTCATTTTGGACGGATGTTGCACCTTGCACCGCAGATGTTGCACCCTGTGGAAATCGATTCTTCAGAGGGCCATAACTCTTGGCTCGTTTAGAGTTACGGGATCCATAACCAGTCAAAACGAAGGTATCTGTGAGTTCTACAGCTACGACAGCTTTCAGCCGTCACTGGTTAGTTTCATACCCAAAAAATCCTATCCGAACCTCAATCGGGTCAAGGAAGTTTTTTACCCTTCGTTTTTTCGTCACGTGGATTTTTTCTATAAAACGGGATCCCCGTAGCTGGTCTATGATTTACCATCGCTGGTGTTTGCACAAAAAATGGACAAACACCTCCAAGTCGTATTATTTTAGTTGAGTATGTGTGATTTTCAATGATTTTAGATGAGTATGTAAATATGAGAAAAGTAAGGGCTGAAATGTAAAAGACACGCAGATTTATAGTGGTTCGGCCAGAATGTGCCTACGTCCACTTTATATGTTATTATCTTTCTTCTTCCAGATTACAAGTACAATGCTTTGTATACAAGTGTATGAAAGTAGTTTGAAAGTTCCTTCCTTGCTTGAGCTCTCAAACTTGTCTGCCATTGTTGTACCCCTGCCCCTCTATTTATAGAGTGAGGTAGGGGGCAGGGGTCTTGGATGTATATAGCTGCCAGCGGGCCTGGGCTGAAGCAATCTGGCCTGGTAGTCCTCTGGTTCGGCGGAGCTTCATTCGGTCGTGCGTGGAGATGAAGTGGAGAGGCTTTGGTTCGGCGTGATGGTAGAGAGTAGTGGTTGGTCCGGTGTTGGTTTGGACCGGCATGGTGTAGGAGGTGTGGACCGGTATTGGGAGTTGGTTCGGCGGTCACCTGGACCGGTAGTTGCTCGGAGCGGTAGCAGGACTTTTAGCTTTGCCGAATGGAGTGGAGGCCGGATGTGGTTGTACATGTTTGGTCCGGTGGTAGTGTTATGCCGAATGTCCTTGGGTTTGGAAGGCCGAATGAGCCTATGCCGAATGAGCCTCTGTATTTGGTATGCCGAATGATTCTCTGGTATAGGGAACGCCGAATGCACTTGTGCCAAAGGGGATGCCGAATGATTCTTGAGTACCATAGTATGTGGAGATGATGAAGATGCTCGCTGGTCTCGAACGTGCATGGAACCTGACGCTCCTTGGTCTCGAGGCCTTCTGGGCGAGAATTCGCCCAACATTTGCCCCCCAAAGTGGGGCACGTGCTTGCACGTGTCGCGCTTTGTTTCTCGTAGGTGGGAAGACTCGTCTTGTAATGTCATGGGCTGGATGTTTATATCCTATTGATGTCCTGCGAAGGAATTCATAGTTTTAGTGTGAATTCAAATAACGACCGTTCGGGGTCGAAATATTTGTGATCAAGTGAATTGCGCCGTTCGAGGCGAGTTAGTGTACCCCGAGGGGGTTATCGATGCCAGGTTCACGTTAGAGTGGTTCCCTGGATCGTTTGTCAAGGTGGTTTATCGCTAGCTCAGAGCATGCCTAGGGGTTGTTCTCGACCCCGTACATGTGTAAGTAGCTTAGCCATTTCATAATTATCAAATATCCATTTGACTGATGAGCTTAAAAAGGGATGTCAAAGTGTAAATTCTCATGACGATAGGGTTAATAGCCATTCAGAGCGTGCCTATGGACCATTCGAGGTCGCGTGCACGTGTAAACGATTTAATCCACGTTGGTGAGGATTTTACGACTTATTCATCGTTATCATAATCTTATTTTATTAGTTAGTTCTGGAGTTCGGGACTTATCTGAGTGAAGTGCCCTGCATGCCCCCTGTTTCTGGTTTCTGCTGGTAGAGACAGTTACATTCGGTTTCGAGTAGGCATATATTCTTATTCGTTTGGGGGTTGGTTTGGTATGGAAGGTTTCATTCGGTACATAGTTGGTCCGGTTGTTGTTGGTCTGGTTGTTGTTGGTCCGGTTGTTGTTGGTCCTCGTTCGGCATGGGGTTGGTCCGGCAGTAGGTTCTCGTCCGGTATTCCAGAGCTCGCCTATATATAGAGGCTACACCCCCCTTAGTTTTTCTTTACCGAACAAGAGGAAGCCGAATCATAAATCCACCGAACCAAATCTTTGCCGAATCAAATATTCGCCGAATCAGGTATATACCCTCTTACCGAATGAACTCGATAACCGAATGGGCTTATGCCGAATGGGCACGAAAGCTTTGTTTTGCCGAATGAACCACAGATTCCATTGCCGAATGGAAGCCAGATCCTATTGCCGAATGAACATGAACTTGTACTGCCGAATGAACGTATAAGACCCTAGTGCCGAATGGTCTTGAACCTCCAGTGCCGAACGAACTTTGTGTCTGGACTTTGAGTGGAACTCCGGACTTATGTATGCTTGTTTGTTTATACTGTCGTTCTAACATCATGCTTTTTACTTTTGTGTATGCAGATAAATGTCTCGCAAAGTTGAAACTCGATCGGGCAAGAAGAAATCCAGGGATAGCGGAGAAACTTCTGCCGTGCCCCCAGCTCAGCCAGATCCAGCACAGCACGGACCCGCTCCGAGGTCACTAGTCGATGGGTATGGTCCCCAGGAGCTTCTCGTCTCTCCTCCTGATTGCTTTCCTAGCTCCTTAAAGGAGGAGCAACTTGACGTCATATCCCGTTCCTTTGGGATAGATAGGGCTCTTATGCTGCTGCCAGGAGATGGGGTGATGCCATATAATCCTCCCGAGGGCTACTTCGCTTTTAGTAGATACCATTGCATGTGCGGCGCTATCCCCCCTATCAACGCTTGGATAGTAAGCTTCACCACTTATTTGAAGGTGGCTCCTTTCCAGCTCCAGCCTAACTCATATGCCATCCTGGTGAGCCTCTTTGTTATCTTCCAGAGGAGGTACGGGCGTCCTCCTTCTAACCGGGAAATCCGATACTTGTACAACCTGAGAGGCTATAAGAAGGGGTCTCCGTATATTAGTCTGGAGGCGGCCGTGCCCTTCAAACCAGTTCTGGACTTGTATTCCAAGTTCACCATGTTCAAGAAAGAGTGGTTCTTCGTCAAGGACGATGCTGTTTCTTTCCGCCTTTTCACTTCCGGCTGTAAGATTGATTTCATTTATATTTTTCATGTGTTTTAACTGTAGTGTTTCTTCTGACATGCTTCTATTTCTGGCTAGCGACAGGTGGTATTGCAGTCGTGGAGGACGATTCCTTAGTGCGAATGGTTGCTGAACTAAAGGCTATTCCGGCACGGGACCGGTCGGCCTCTTTCTTGATCAGGAACGCAACCCTCTTGGAGTATAATTTGATCTTACCGCGCCAGTCCGTGGTTAAGCAAAGGGATACGGCTGAGGAGAGGGCTGCTAAAGCTAAGGAGGGGGCTACGGTAAAGAGCGGTAAGAGGGAGCCTTTCGCAGCGCGTCCTGCGGTTGGGGGGAAGAAACTGAAGAAGTCCGATGGCCCTTCTCCAAGCACTTGCCCGATCGTCCCGGAGGAGGAAGGTGTGGAAGAGGAGGAAGGAGGCGAAGTTGGAGAAGGGTCGGAGGGTGGAGGAGATGGCGACGGTCAAGGTGGTAGTGGTGTTGCTGCTCTAACCTCTGAACAAGACCTCGAACTGGATGAGGCTCTCCGTCGGGCCTTCGGGGAGTCGGAGGGAGAGTCGGAAACGGAGAAGGGAACGGAGAAGGCAAAGGAAACCGGCAAAGCTGTGGCTGGCACTGACCCATCCTCTAAGGGTTCCTCAGCTAGGGTGATTCCGGCGATGCAAGGTGAACTTTTGTCTTCTGCCGATTCTATTTTCGATAAGGACTTAGAAATTTTTTACGGTTCACTTCCGTCCTGGAATGAGATCCAGGACTTATTGCAGTATCCCACTCCTCCGCCGGGTTTGTATAATAGATGTGTCTCCTCACTTTTCTTTCTTTTTAACTTAGCATATTTTTTGAATTGCGGATTATTGTATGTTCGTAACACTTGTTCTTTATTCCAGGGGCAGGCCAGGCGGGTAAAACGTCGGATGTTCGACACCGCCTTGAACAATTTAAGTCGAGGAGAGCTTCCGCGAAACCTTCTACTGATCGCACTGGGGACGTAGTCAAGTACCGCCCTCTTCTTGGGGTCATCGAAGAGGGCATTCAGAAAAGGAAGCGGAGCCGTTCCTTATTTGAGTCTTCTTCTGCTTCGCAGCTTCCTACTCTGCCTCCCCCTACTCAGCCTCCTTGTGATACTACGGAGGAGAGCACGGAGCCCTGCCCCCCTCCTCCTCCTTCCAAGAGTTCTACTGTCATTCATATAAGGCGTCCCGATGTGCCTCGCCCCGTGCCTCGTGACCCTTTTGCCGGCCATCCTGATTTAGACCCAAGTTTTCGGGACATTTCATTCGATGAGACCACGGGCGAGCACCTCCTTCCCCGCAACCCCATGGTAAGAGTGCTGGACGAGGCCAAATCTTTAGATCTTGATTTACTTACTACACGGGTAGTCACCATGGGGGATGAGGCCAAAGCTAATATCGACCGGGTGGCCGCAGAGACCAAGAAGTTAATGGAGCATCATGCTAAGTTGGTCAAGGCCGGGGAAGAGATCGGGAGTGCTAACATTCGGTTGAGGTTAAAGGTTGCCGATCAGGCTAAGCAACTCGCCGACCAAGCCATCCAGATTTCCCAGCATGAGGAAGCCTCCAAGCGTCTGAAAGAGACCATGGAGAAGGCCAGTAGGGCGGAATTACGGAAGATGGAGGTCGCTTGCAGGGAACGGATTAACATAGCTATCGCAACGGTGGATGAGGTTCGAAATGCGGATCTCGAGCGGGTAGAGGAGTTGTCAGGGAGGCTCGAGGCTGCGGAGATGGCTCAGGCCGAGTTGAAGGAGGAGATGGAGGAGATGAGGAGGTCCCTCAAGTTGAAGGAAGAGGAAATGAGGAGGTCACTCCAGGCTGACTGCTTGAGATACCAATCAGAGAGGGACGTCGCCATCGCCAAGTTGCAAGCTTCCGAGGCCCGGGTGAGGGAGTTTGAGGAAAACGAGGGGATGATGGATGAGATGTTGCAGGATATGTACTTCCACACTTGGAAGGAGGGCGGCTTGTCTTGGATGGACGATTACCCTCGGGTCATGGCCAAGGTGTATCTCCAGGCTTTAGAGGAGGCCAGGGTGAATGCGGGTAAGGAAGGCGGAGAGGCTTTCAACTTGAGTGCGGTTACTGCTCAGTTCTCAAAGGAGGAGCAAGCGGCGGTGAAGGAGGGGATGCGGCTACTCGCTGCAGAGGAAGCGGGCGTGCAGTTGGATGATGAGGATCAAGCGGCGGATGCTGGTGAGTTATTCTTTTCCCTTTCTTTTCTTTTCGTGTTTTCATAACTTGATCGTTCGTTTAATGAATTCCTCTTCTGATCTGGACAGGTGGGACTTCAGATCCACATGCTGGGGGCTCCGATCCTGCGGCTAAGTAGGCTGGGGGAGTTGGTGATGGAGTGTGGATGCATCTGCCATCTTTTTGTTTCTTTTTTATCACTGTTCATGTTAGTCTTTGATATGCAACTGTAATAAAATTATTTGCAAAGAATAACTTCGTGTGATCTTATAATATAAGCTGATTTTGTCGTGTTTAAATGTTGTTGCTATCTTTATGTGCTGTGTGAGAAGTATAATTATGTATATGCCTGTGATTCCACTTGTGTTTGATGTTAAGTTTTTGCTTGAAATATAATTTCACGTTTTGCAATGTCAGTGTATGAATAAGTTATAGTTACGCATTTATGTACAAGAGAAGAGAGTACCGCCCTTTATGTTTTATTCGCAGGCGGTAGCTTTGAGTGTCTTGTGTAACTGTTCACGGGTATAGCAGAGCGCCCTGCTACCCAGCACGCAGGCTTAGAGCCTCATGAGTGAATGTTTCCTATTTGGTTTCCTGTACTTTAGAGTTTGTTATACAGGATAGGAGAAAAATATTTAAATGAAATGGAAATATAGTAAAAGTAAAACTTCCAGTCACGGAAGGCCGTCGATGTGCTTAAGTTCGTGGCAAACGGGTTTTGTAGTCACTTTCCCTAGCTGTGGGTCTTGGAGACATTTGTCACCCATCTTACGCCTCCGCGGGGAGTTTTCTTTTTTACCACAGCCGCACTTAAGACACATCGGAGCCGAGATCGCGCACGGTAACTACCCGAACCGTTATGGTCCGTAATCGTGGGTATTATTCGATTTACCGTGGCCGGCTAGCGTGGGTGCCGTTGGCCGTGAACTACCCCTGGCTGGCCACACCTTATGTTGGGGCTTAAAGTAGGTTCACGGTTACCGACGAGCCGAACGCCGTAATGAGCTGCCATCGGCTATAGTCGGCCTTTATGATGACTTATAATCGGCTCATTACAGTTGGCTTTGAGGGCAGGCGCGCAATGAGTTAACCCGCAGCAGAGGGATGCTGGAGCAAAAGAGTCTCATTGGCGAGTGCATAGAATCGTGGCGTACCTGTTAGGCCTAGTCTAGATGAGGCCGCGGTGCGTCTTGAGTGGAGATGCCATAGGATTTTGTTCAACAGAAAGGGATAAAACTTAACAAGTAGCCAAGACATAAAGGAACAAGTTAAAAAGAGACAAGATTTTTTAAAGTGGTTCGGCACGAAAATGCCTACGTCCACTGGTTCTCTTTGTTAATTCACTTCATATGGGCAGTACAAGTTAAGAAAAGTATCGACGGAGGTGTCGGATGTTCCATGCCCTCTGGAACACCTCTCCGTCCACTGTTGACAAAATGTAAGCTCCGTTGTGGAGATCTTTGTGAATTACATATGGTCCGTCCCAGATGGGGTCCAGTGCCCCGGGGCGCGGAAAGATTCGCCTGAGGACAAGATCTCCTTCTTGTAAGCTGCGATGCTTGACTTTGGAATTGTATAGTGCTGCCACTTTTTGTTTGTGAGCTGCTGCTTTGAGTGCTGCATCGTTTCTCCTTTCCTCAATCAGTTCCAAAGACATGAGGAGGAGTTCTTCGTTTTCTTCTGGGTTGTAGTGGATCCTACGGTGGGAAGGCACAATAGTCTCAACTGGGAGCATTGCCTCCGATCCATATGCCAAAGAGAAAGGAGTATGTCCCGTTGATGTTCTGAAAGATGTGCGGTATGCCCATAGTGCCGTAGGAAGTTCGTCCACCCAAGCGCCTTTTGACTTTTCAAGTTTCTTCTTGATTAGGGTTTTGAGAATTTTGTTGACAGCTTCAACTTGTCCGTTTGCCTGAGGGTAAGCTACTGATGAGAAGCTTTTATGAATTCCATGCTCTTGGCACCAGTCGGCAAATTCTTCGCTGTCAAATTGGAGTCCGTTGTCTGATACGATCTTGAGGGGGACTACATACCTGCACAGAATGTTTTTGATCAAGAAGTTAATAATTTTTGCTGAAGATATTTTATTTAAAGGTTCCGCTTCCACCCATTTGGTGAAATAATCGACTGCCACTATAGCATATTTGGCTCCGCCTCGGCCCGTTGGCAGTTCGCCAATTAAGTCAATTCCCCATACAGCAAAGGGCCAAGGGCTGGTCATTTGAGTAATTTCGTTTGTGGGCAGTCGAGGGATCTTGGCGAACTTCTGACATCTGTCGCATTTCTTAACGAAGTCTAGGGTATCTTTGTTTAGTGTGGGCCAGTAATATCCATATCGGAGTATCTTTCTTGCCAAAGTCTGTCCTCCAGTGTGATCTCCGCATCCTCCCTGATGGATGTTTGTTAATATCTCCTTGGCTTCCCTTCCGGCGACGCATCTTAATAAGGGGCTAGAGAAGCCACGCCGGTAGAGGATGCCTTCTTGTATTGTGTAGTGGGGAACTTTTCTCAAGATCTTCTTGGCTTCGTCACGCCTGTCGGGTAGTATGCCATCTTGCAAATATTTCCGGATAGGAGTCATCCAGGTTCCTTCTTCGATTGCAGTTATCAGATTTACTTGTTCGAAACTTGGGGCTAGCTGCCTTGAGATTACTAGTGCTCCGGGAATGGTGCTGTCCTTCATACTAGCTTGCTTTGCAAGTTCATCTGCCTCTTGGTTTTCTTCTCGAGGAATGTGTTTGATTAGATAATGGTCCAATCGATCGAGCAGCAGTCTGGTTTTCTTTAGGTATGCTGTGAGCCGTTCTCCTCGAGTCTGGAATTCTCCTAGTACCTGGTTTACGATAAGCTGAGAATCACTATGAATACATAAGGAATTGATCCCAATTTCTAGGGCCAGTTCCAATCCCGCTATTACTGCTTCATATTCAGCATCGTTGTTAGTGGCCGTGAACTCCAATCTTAATGCATAGTACAACTTTCTTCCCCTGGGGGTGACGATCACAATACCTGCCCCCGAGCCTTGTTCGTTCGATGCTCCGTCTGCAAAGAGGTTCCACTTGATGTTTTTTGCTACTTCGGATTGTTCCTTGCCTTCGTTGGTAGTGAATTCGGCAATGAAATCAGCCATGGCTTGTCCTTTGATAGCGGTGCGGGGATGGTAGGTGATATCATACTGACTTAGTTCGATGCACCATTTGAGGAGTCGCCCAGAAGTGTCAGGACGATGGAGCACTTGTCTTAGTGGTTGATCGGTTAGAACCCTGATGGAGTGAGACTGGAAGTAGTGTCGCAGTTTCCGTGACGCAATCAATAAACAATATGCTAACTTCTCAAGTTTAGGATATCTGGCTTCTGCCCCCGTAAATCTCTTGCTTACAAAGTAAACCGGACGTTGTGGGCGGTCTTCTTCTCTTACCAAGGCGGCGCTTAGAGCATGAGATGATACAGCGAGGTATAGGTATAACACTTCACCTTCATTTGGAGTTGAGAGTACTGGTGGTCTCTGAAGGTGTTCGATTAGGTTGAGGAAGGCTTTTAAGCATTCGTCGGTCCACTCGAACCTCCCTTTGTCTTTCTTGAGTGCTTCGAAGAAAGGGACACACTTGTCAGTTGCCTTGGAAATGAATCTGCTTAGGGCGGCCACCTTTCCGTTTAGGCTCTGCATTTCTTTCCGAGTGGAAGGTATCCTTATTTCTTTTAAAGCTCGGATTTGTTCAGGGTTTGCTTCGATTCCTCTGGCGTGGACGATGAATCCTAAGAATTTTCCCGATGATACTCCGAAGGAGCATTTTAGAGGATTCAGCTTCATTCCATATCGGCGAAGTACCCGAAACATATCGTCCAGATGGCTTACATGGTCGTTGGCTTTCCTGGACTTCACCAACATGTCATCCACATATACTTCCATAGTACGTCCTATCAGTTCTGCGAACATTTTGTTGACGAGGCGTTGATAGGTAGCTCCAGCATTTTTGAGTCCAAAAGGCATGACTTTGTAACAATATAATCCGCGGTCGGTGATGAAGCTAGTGTGGTCCTGATCGGGAGCGTGCATGGGGATCTGGTTATATCCGGAGTATGCATCCATAAAAGATAGGAGTTCGTGCCCAGCTGTGCTGTCCACGAGTTGGTCAATTCGGGGAAGTGGGAAGCAGTCTTTCGGGCAAGCGTCATTCAGATTGGAGAAGTCAATACATGTTCGCCACTTTCCATTGGCCTTTTTTACTAGCACTGGGTTAGCGATCCATTCTGGGTAGATGGCTTCCCGTATGAAGTCATTAGCAAGTAGATTTTTTACTTCCTCATCAAGGGCTGCTGATCGCTCTGCCCCCATGCTCCTCTTTTTCTGCTTTACTGGTACCTTGGTGGGATTGATGTTCAACATGTGGCACGCTACGTCTGGAGAGATTCCTGTCATATCGGCGTGGGTCCACGCAAATACATCTAAGTTGTGGCGGAGAAAGTCAATGAGTTGACCCTTTAATTCCGTTTTCAGCTGAGATCCGATTTTTAATAGTTTACTTGAATCGTGCTTATCTACAGATACGAATTCCATAGCCTCTGCAGGCTCGGCGGTAGCCTCCTCCTCTTTATCCCGGGGGTCTAGTTCATTGAAGGGATCGCTTGTGTATCGAAGAGGAGGGGCTTTCTTTAGTTGCTATGCCTCCAAGCTTTTCATGCAGAGAGTAGTCTCTGCATCTTTTCCTTTATTCTTTCTGCGGTTGTTGCGAAGCTCAGTTACATAGCAGTCTCGGGCAGCGTCTTGATCTCCTTCTACTTCTCCTATTCCGTTGTCTGTCGGGAATTTCATCTTCAGGCACCAGGGGGCTAGGACAATTTGGAAGTCAGACAAGGCTGGTCTCCCCAAGAAGGCGTTGTAAGCCGAGTGGTTCTCTATTAGCACGAACGTTTGTTTTCGCACCACGGAGCGGGGATGACTTCCTATTTCGACGAAGAGGTCAAGTTGCCCGAGGGGCATTTTTGCATCTCCAGTGAAACCGTGCAGTGGTTTGTCGCAGGGAGACACATCCTTCATTGATAACTTCATTTTGTCGAAAGCATGTTTGAACAAGATGTTTACGGAGCTTCCCGTGTCTATTAGAATCCGAAAAACTTTAGCTGGACCGAACCAGGCAGAGATGACCATAGGATCCATATGTGGGTACTGTCTTCCTTCCAAATCACGCCTACTGAATATGATGTCGTCGTTTTCTTTTCGTTTCGGGTGGCGTTCCTCCGTAATGGAGTTAACATATCCTTCGGCATTTCTAAGCGACTCGCCGTACCTTTCCATCTCTGCCCAACTTCTGTCGGCAATGTGTGGTCCTCCTGAGATGGTAAGGACTACTATCTTCTCTTGACTAGAGCCACTGGTGTTGTGATTGTTGCGACTCCCTCCGCCTACTTCTGGGAGGGGTTGCTTTGAGTTCTCATTGGCAGGAGTTGGAGTCCTGTTCTGACTTTTCACATAACGTTCCAGTCTTCTTCTTCTAATGTGTTCTTCGATCAAGTCCCGAAGATGGTGGCATTCATTGGTGTCATGTCCGTGGGATTCGTGGAAGCGACAGAACTTTCCGGACTTGAGTGCGTTATCTGATTCTTTCTTGTGCGGGGGGCGCTTGTATCCGAGTTCGCCCTGAGTGGCTAGGTAGATGTTTTCGATTGTTTCATTCAAAGGAGTGTAGGAGTCAAATCTTGGCCCTGGTCGATATTGGCGCTTCTCACCCTTTCTGCCCCCAGCATTGTCTCTAGATTCATTTCTTCGAGCGTCCTTAG
This sequence comes from Allium cepa, assembly GCA_030765085.1. Taxonomy (NCBI): domain Eukaryota; kingdom Viridiplantae; phylum Streptophyta; class Magnoliopsida; order Asparagales; family Amaryllidaceae; genus Allium; species Allium cepa. Next base: position 23,622,385 of record CM060943.1, on the reverse strand, counting down.
CTGCAGTGGGCACCTTGTCTTGAATTATCTTGCCTTGTTGCCCTGGCTGCCTCTCCGTAGCAGCGTCTTCAAGTCTCATATACTTTCCAGCTTCATGGAAGAAATCAGGCAAGGTAACTGGTTTTTCCTTAGTTAATCTTCTGGCGAACTTGGTGTCTGGATGCACACCACTACAGAGGGCCATTAGAGTGAGTTTTTCATCGGCATCTTGAACTGCTGCCGCTGCGGCGTTGAACCGTGTTAGATATTGTTGTAGCGTCTCTCCGGTTTTCTGTTTGACATTGGATAGAGAATAAGCATCCCTGGGTTGTTCCACATGGATGCGGAACTGGCTAATAAACCTTTCTTTTAACATCTCCCATGAGTTGATGGATCCTTGGGGTAGATGGCAGAACCAGGAGGTAGCTAGATCTGATAGGAATAGCGGAAAGCATTTACATAATACTCCTTCTGTTGCTCCACTCATGAGCATATGCTGGGTGTATCTCTGCAGGTGTACGATGGGGTCGGAAGTTCCTTTGTAAGGTTCCATGGTTGGCATTTTCCATTCCCGGGGAGTGATGGCAGTTTCGATATTTCGGGTAAAGGGACTGGTGACCCTAGCGCCTATTCCCCGGTCCCTTTGCTCCCGTTGGACACATTCTCTGAATAATCGTGCCATCCGCTCGTCAGAACTTGGAGCGGACAAAAACGAGCTCGGTTCTTCCCTGCGGGATCTATCTCGTCCAGATGACCTGTAGGGATGGTACAGTCTATCACCTCTAGCATTATCCAGTGGTTGTCTTTGGCTGCTTGGATGCACGCTAGGACCAGCTACAGTTGCCCCCTGCCTTGATCTTCCCCTGTGGGGTTCTGTTTCGAGCACATCCATGGGGTCAACTTCGGGCTGGGTTCTAGCTCGGCTCCGTTCAGCGGGGTTTCTATGATTAGGTGGCATGACTGGCTCAGCTACATCCGACCCTCGCCTGGTGCCTCCCCCGCTAGGTTCGGTTCCAAGGGCTTCCTCGAGTCGGAATTCGGGCTGAGTCCGGGCGCGGCCCCTATCATTGTTTTTCCTGTTGATAGCTTGTTCGAAGAGTGAAGACCTTTGTTGCCTCCGGGATCCTCCGGATTGGGATTCACCCCATGATTCAGTGTTGCGGTTGGACTCTTCAGCGTCCCTTAAGCGTGTCATGAGTTGGTCCACCAAAGTTTCTTGTTGGGATGTGAAGCGGTTAGTTACTTCAGCCACAACCCTGTCCAGATCTGCCCTAGTGATTGGTTGTTCCGTTGCGGGACCAGTTGGATTTTCCTGATTTTCATCTGGTACTGCTGTTGAAGTGGGCTGATCTGTGATTGCTGGATCTGGAAGGCTGCTAGTTGCGATGTTCTTTCCTTTGTTAACATCCCTTCTCTGTTTGGAAGGCATGATTTCTAAGCAACGAGTGATGTCGTTAGGAAAAAGGTTGAGTGGGAGAAGATGAAGTTTGAGTTCAGTTCTCAGTGAAAGCACCAAAAATGTTTGCACAAAAAATGGACAAACACCTCCAAGTCGTATTATTTTAGTTGAGTATGTGTGATTTTCAATGATTTTAGATGAGTATGTAAATATGAGAAAAGTAAGGGCTGAAATGTAAAAGACACGCAGATTTATAGTGGTTCGGCCAGAATGTGCCTACGTCCACTTTATATGTTATTATCTTTCTTCTTCCAGATTACAAGTACAATGCTTTGTATACAAGTGTATGAAAGTAGTTTGAAAGTTCCTTCCTTGCTTGAGCTCTCAAACTTGTCTGCCATTGTTGTACCCCTGCCCCTCTATTTATAGAGTGAGGTAGGGGGCAGGGGTCTTGGATGTATATAGCTGCCAGCGGGCCTGGGCTGAAGCAATCTGGCCTGGTAGTCCTCTGGTTCGGCGGAGCTTCATTCGGTCGTGCGTGGAGATGAAGTGGAGAGGCTTTGGTTCGGCGTGATGGTAGAGAGTAGTGGTTGGTCCGGTGTTGGTTTGGACCGGCATGGTGTAGGAGGTGTGGACCGGTATTGGGAGTTGGTTCGGCGGTCACCTGGACCGGTAGTTGCTCGGAGCGGTAGCAGGACTTTTAGCTTTGCCGAATGGAGTGGAGGCCGGATGTGGTTGTACATGTTTGGTCCGGTGGTAGTGTTATGCCGAATGTCCTTGGGTTTGGAAGGCCGAATGAGCCTATGCCGAATGAGCCTCTGTATTTGGTATGCCGAATGATTCTCTGGTATAGGGAACGCCGAATGCACTTGTGCCAAAGGGGATGCCGAATGATTCTTGAGTACCATAGTATGTGGAGATGATGAAGATGCTCGCTGGTCTCGAACGTGCATGGAACCTGACGCTCCTTGGTCTCGAGGCCTTCTGGGCGAGAATTCGCCCAACAGCTGGAGAGTGGTGCACCATGGTACTACAATGTTTCAAATCCATGCACTCATTTCTAAAGGTCGTACGGCACTGTTTCGTCATTTTGGACGGATGTTGCACCTTGCACCGTAGATGTCGCACCCTGTGGATATCGATTCTTCGGAGGGCCATAACTCTTGGCTCGTTTAGAGTTACGGGAGCCACAACCAGTCAAAACGAAGGTATCTGTGATTTCTACAGCTATGACGGCTTTTAGCCGTCACTGGTAAGTTTCATACCCAAAAATCCTATCCGAACCTCAATCGGGTCATGGAAGTTTTTTACCCTTCGTTTTTTCGTCATGTGGATATTTTCTGTAAAACGGGATCCCCGTGGCTGGTCTATGATTTACCATCGCTGGAGAGTGGTGCACCATGGTACCTCAATGTTTCAAATCCATGCACTCATTTCTAAAGGTCGTATGGCACTGTTTCGTCATTTTGGACGAATGTTGCACCTTGCACCGCAGATGTTGCACCCTGCACCGCAGATGTTGCACCCTGTGGAAATTGATTCTTCGGAGGGCCATAACTCTTGGCTCGTTTAGAGTTACGGGAGCCATAACCAGTCAAAACGAAGGTATCTGTGAATTCTACAGCTATGACAGCTTTCAGCCGTAACTGGTTAGTTTCATACCCAAAAAATCCTATCCGAACCTCAATCGGGTCAAGGAATTTTTTTACCCTTCGTTTTTTCGTCACGTGGATTTTTTCTATAAAACGGGATCCCCGTGGCTGGTCTATGATTTACCATCGCTGGAGAGTGGTACACCATGGTACTGCAATGTTTCAAATCCATGCACTCATTTCTAAAGGTCGTACGTCACTGTTTCGTCATTTTGGACGGATGTTGCACCTTGCACCGTAGATGTTGCACCCTGTGGATATCGATTTTTCGGAGGGCCATAACTCTTGGCTCGTTTAGAGTTACGGGAGCCATAACCAGTCAAAACGAAGTATCTGTGAGTTCTACAGCTATGGCAGCTTTAAGCCGTCACTGGTTAGTTTCATACCCAAAAATTCCTATCCGAACCTCAATCAGGTCAAGGAAGTTTTTTACCCTTCGATTTTCGTCACGTGGATTTTTTCTGTAAAACGGGATCCCCTTGGCTGGTCTATGATTTACCATCGCTGGAGAGTGGTGCACCATGGTACTGCAATGTTTCAAATCCATACACTCATTTCAAAAGGTCGTACGGCACTGTTTCGTCATTTTGGACGGATGTTGCACCTTGCACCGCAGATGTTGCACCCTGTGGAAATCGATTCTTCGGAGGGCCATAACTCTTGGCTCGTTTAGAGTTACGGGATCCATAACCAGTCAAAACGAAGGTATCTGTGAGTTCTACAGCTATGACAGCTTTCAGTCGTCACTGGTTAGTTTCATACCCAAAAAATCCTATCCGAACCTCAATCGGGTCAAGGAAGTTTTACCCTTCGTTTTTTCGTCACGTGGATTTTTTCTATAAAACGGGATCCCCGTTGCTGGTCTATGATTTACCATCGCTGGAGAGTGGTGCACCATGGTACTGCAATGTTTCAAATCCATGCACTCATTTCTAAAGGTCGTACGGCACTGTTTCTGTGACGACCGCCCATGACTCCCGCACCAAAACAAGGAAATAGTGCGCTGAAAGGTGTGCAAGGCAGCCATGGACGATAGTCAGGTTAAAATAAAATCGCAGAATCTCTATCGTAACTCACAGCGCATGGATAAAATACAATAGAGAAATATATAGTGAAGCCTCATAACAGAAAGTCATCATATAACATCATAGTAGTTTTATACAATCATCTCAACAAATCCATACATCAAGACCTCACTACATAACACTCAATCAACACAGCAGCGGATACCCAGTACATATAAGAAAATAATATGCATAGCCTCCTGCTCGTCTTCGTCATCATCAACGGAGAACTCTAAGCACAGCACCTGCCACCTGCTACCTAGTCTGCCCATCCCAACATGGATGAACAGCCCAAGGTAATAAGAGGAGACATAAAACCTTGAGTCAGACAAAGTCTTAGTGAGCAGTAAATTAACTATCAAACATACCAAAAGAGCATAAGGGATAAAAGGAATAGGAACCAAACCATCCCACTCCACCTCTTCTTACAGTGATAGCCCCCAGACACACACTAAGGAGAAGCAAACATAACATAGCAGATAATTAAAGTAAAGCAATAGTCACTCGAGTCAAGGGTGATGCTTTCCAAATACAAACCCCCAAGGCCTAAACCAAGATCAGATAAGCACCCAGAAAACACCACTCTTGAGGCCGAATGATAATACAACCAAACATCCATGACTCTGGCTATCACTGTTATCATTGCCATGATTTCATCGTTAGTTGAATGACCATCCGTCAAGGGCTAATGGTAGCCCCGGTTCTAGCCATAACTCCGCACGTCGTCGCAGCCCGTGCCTAGGAATTTTCGCAACTACCCAGAGTACTAGCACGTCGTCGCAGCCCGTGCCTGGAACGTCGTCGCAGCCCGTTCCAACGTACTCTTGCTTTGAGCATGCTAGAACCTTCAACAACGATGAGATCTCAGCCTTCTAGTCATCCTCCTCGACGACTACTTCCATACTAGCTCAAGCGCCTCTCAAGCTAACCATTATCACCAACCCGGATCGCATCACCGAGTTATCAACATAACTTTGCACGTCGTCGCAGCCCGTGCTTGGAACGTCATCGTGACCCGTCCCATCTCAACATCAAACTTTGCCTCATCGCATCACAACAAAGTCTCATCTCAATCTCATGCTTTGCCTTCTCGCATCATGGCAAAGTCTCATCTCAATCTCATGCTTTGCCTTCTCGCATCATGGCAAAGTCCATCATCATCGAATCCATCCATATGAGGTTTCGCATCCGCTACATATGCTATAGGCAGCTTCCACCATTCAAGAGCCTTTCCACTTAGCTTTTGAATCATCTCGAATCAACTTGTTCCAAATCAACCACTAGCTAACTTGAAACAATCCAAATCAATCATCAATACAAACAATCAAGCATTCAAACAAGATCTAACAAGTAATATCAACAATAATGGCAATTTCGTAAATAAACGAGCAAAAGTCCAACATGCATGATTCATAGGTTTTTAGCATGGATCTATCAAATATAAAACATGGGTTTTGTTTCTAACACTTGAAAATAAACTTGCATAAGTAAACATCTTCAAAAATGATGGATCTACATGCAGACTTTAGGAAAATGCGAGAAAACACTATCTTAAATACATAAACTAGCCACCAATCCCATATACTCCCTTGGATCCGTGTGAGAGATAACTACCACTCACCAAATCACCCAAACACCTCTAAATCTAAGCACTTCAGATCTGGACAGCGGAGATCAAGGTTTGATCCGGCAATATCTTGCTCAAATCGACGAATTCTAGCTCGAACGGATGAAGATCTTCAACTCTGGCACTTGGATCTTCGATCTCGATCTTCGATCTTGGATGAATGTTAGATCTAGATTAGAATGGAGAAAAGAAGATGAAGAAATGCTGTAGACAAGTTTCCAAAATGGCAGCACTTCGTCGCTTCAAAAACCGGTGCCAAAAAGTGAGCCGAACCCCTCTATTTATAGGCTGGATCCCCCATGAGTCGTCGCCCATAACTCGTCGCCGACCCAACTCCTGAGTCGCCCCCGACTCATCCCATGCCGACTCAACACAAGCCTCACACGACTCAACAACCCAGGCCGACTCAACACCTAGCGACACACGACTCATCAGTCATACGACCTACCCCAGCCGACTCAACTGCACTGCCTAACGACTTACGACTCATCGTTAAGTCGTGCCTACCGACTCATTTACAAACGACCTAACAACACAGCCTTATGGCCGACCTAAGTCCTAGCCGACTCAACACCTACCGACTCAAGCTCTACACAGACACGCACACGACAGCATGTACACGACTCAACTACGATGCCGACTCACGACCTAACACTAAGTCGTCTGGACGACTCAACTACCACCCGACTCATCTACACATGAGTCGGCAACACCACTATGCCACAAACCATTGAGTCGCATACTATCCTAAGTCATCTAAGTCGTATCCTACTGAGTCGGTCATCACTTAACTCGGCAACTCACTAACTCGGCCACACCTACACTCGCTCCTTCTCTAAGTCGGTCACAACTCTAAGTCGTCCAAGCCTATGAGTCGAACCATCCTATGAGTCGCTCGCTCAACTAAGTCGCTCACCTTGGGTCGGTCAATCTACTAAGTCGCTCTAACACTATAGGTCGTTAACTCTCATGAGTCAGCCACTATGAGTCGGTCACGACTCAAGCCTTAACTCGGCTATGTTTATGAGTCGGTCACGACTCATCACTTCACTCGAGTTAACTTCTAAACGACTCAGGCTAGAAACAACACAAACAACGCTAACGACCTGCAAATTCTACGATTTATCGACACGTAAAATACGGGTCGTTACATTCTCTCCCCCTTAGGAATTTCGCCCCCGAAATTCCAAGCAAACAACAGCAATCACAATTATTCCGCATGCCTACCATCCATAGCAATCAACAAACCATGCATCCAATTCTAGCCTAGTATGCAGAATTCTTAGACTTAGAACAAGCTACAAATTCATGAGATGTCACGACACTTTAGGGCCATACCTCGAAGAGTCCGGGATGAGCTGCCTTCATCCTCTCTTCCTCCTCCCACGTACAGTCGTTAACATCATCACTCCATTGTACCTTGAGCAACGTAATCGTCTTCCTCCTAAGCTGTTTCGTATCGGTTTCAACAATACGAAGCGGCTTACGAGGTCTCGTAACCACGGGATCAACCTCTAAGTCTTCACAGCTATCAGCAGAAACCACCGTAGTAGGGTCATGCACATACTTCCGTAGATAAGACACATGAAAAACATTGTGCACACCCGCCATCTTTTCTGGCAACTCCAATCTATAAGCGAGCTTTCCAATTCGCTCAATAATCGGGAATGGTCCAACAAATCTCGGAGTTAACTTTCCTTTCTTCCCGAATCTAATAACATTCTTCGATGGAGAAATCTTCACAAAAACCATATCGCCCACGTCGAATTCCAAATCCTTTCGACGATTGTCGGCATAACTTTTCTGACGATCCTGGGCTGCCTTCATTCTTTGCCGAATGATCTCTATACAATCCGAAGTCTGTCGAATCATCTCTGGCCCAAGTATCAGCTTTTCTCCAGTTTCCAACCAACATGTCGGAGAGTTACACGGTCTTCCATATAATGCCTCATATGGTGCCATACCAATACTCGACTGATAACTGTTATTATAAGCAAACTCCACCAAATGAAGGTGATCTTCCCATGATCCTCCGAAGTCCAAAACACAGGCTCTAAGAAGATCTTCCAAAACTCGGTTGACTCTCTCAGTCTGACCATCGGTTTGAGGGTGATAAGCTGTACTCAAACACAACTCGGTTCCCAAAACTTCCTGGAAGCTCTTCCAAAATCTACTAGTGAACAAAGGATCTCGATCGCTCACTATACTCTTCGGAACACCATGGAATCGAACAATCCACTTCACATACAATTCAGCCAACTTCGATGCAGTCCTAGTTGATCGAACAGGAATGAACCTTGCACTCTTAGTCAAACGATCTATTATTACCCAAATCCCTTCATTCCCTGCTCTTGTCCTAGGTAGGCCATCGATAAAATCCATCGACACTTGCTCCCACTTCCACGTAGGAACCTCTAATGGCTGAAGTAATCCACTGGGCTTCTTCTGCTCAGCTTTCACCAACTGGCAGTTCATACACTTGGAAATAAAATTTCCAACATCTTTCTTCATACCTTCCCAGTAGTAGACTCTCTTCATATCCCGATACATCTTATTTCCACCTGGATGAATTGTCAACTTCGAGTGATGACTTTCCCTCAGAACTTCATCTCTCAATCCATCTATATCGGGAACAACCAATCGTCCTTGCTTTCGAAGCCAACCCTCTCGATCGACCTCGAATCCTTTATCCTTCTCTGGTTCCAATCCAGATTCCAAATCACGAATAATCTTGACAAGCTTATCATCTCTCTTTTGGCTCTCGCCAATCCTTTCCACAAGAGTAGGCCTTATCGATAAGTTTGCCAACATCTCAGGTTCCAATTCGCATCTAGGCCTGAAATCAAACTCAGCCAAATACTCGAGACTCTTCCACTCCGAAAACATGGCTCCCAAACCTGCATGCCTTCGACTTAACGCATCTGCTACTGCGTTACCTTTCCCCGGAGTATAGGCTATATCAAAATCATATGATGCTAGGAACTCTAGCCACCGTTGCTGTCGAAGATTCAAATCCTTTTGGGAGAACATATACTTCAACGACTTATGATCTGTAAACAACTCGAATCTAACTCCCAATAGATAGTGTCTCCACATCTTCAAAGCAAACACAGTCGCTGCCAACTCCAAATCATGAGTCGGATAATTCCTTTCATGCGGCTTCAGTTGTCGACTAGCATACGCAACAACTTTACCTTTCTGCATTAGCACTGCTCCAAGTCCAGTGCCACATGCATCGGTGTAAACCACCATCTCATCATTCCCACTAGGAATAGTCAAAACAGGAGCACTCGTCAGTCGCTCTTTCAGGATTACGAAAGCTTGCTCACACTTATCATCCCATCTAAACACTTGGTTCTTCTTCGTCAATCCTGTCAACGGTGCAGCTATCTTGGAAAAGTCCTTGATAAACCGACGATAATATCCTGCTAATCCAAGAAAACTTCTTACTTCAGTTGCATTCTTAGGTCTAACCCAATCCTGGATCGCTGCCACCTTAGCGGGGTCAACCGCTATTCCATTTCCAGAGATAACATGGCCTAAGAACCTCACTTCACTCTTCCAGAAGTGGCACTTCGAAAACTTAGCCTTCAGCTGATGTTTCCGTAAAGTTTCCAAAATAATTCTCAAGTGCGTCTTGTGCTCTTCCTCAGTTCTGGAATAAACCAAAATATCATCCACGAACACAAGCACGAACTTGTTCAACTGATCTCTGAATACTCTATTCATAAGATCCACAAAATATGCTGGTGCGTTAGTCAATCCAAACGGCATTACCAGCCACTCATAAAACCCGGACGGTGTCCTGAAAGCAGTCTTCGGCACACTATCCTTCGCCACACTCAACTGGTGAAATCCCGTTGCCAAATCCATCTGAGAAAACACCTTAGCCTCGTGAAGCTGATCAAACAAGTCATCTATTCTCGGCAATGGATACTTGTTCTTCTTAGTCACCTTATTCAGCTCACGATAATCCACACACAACCTCAACGATCCATCCGCTTTGGTTGCGAACACAACGGGCGCACCCCATTCGGACACACTTCTCCGAATGAATCCTTTCCGCAAAAGGTCATCAACTTGCACCTTCAGCTCCTGCTGCTCCCTCGGTGCCATCCGCCTAAGAGGCATCACAACAAGTCTGGCTCCCTCAACTAGATCGATACGAAACTCGATCTCCCTATGCGGCGGCAACCCTTTGACTTCGTCAAAGACATCCTCAAATCCATTCACAATAGGCACTGATGACAGTCCATCCCGTGGAACAACCAGCGAATACATGAAGCTCATGAAGACGCCTTCCTCATGCTTACATCGTATCACAACCTTTCGCCCATCCACATTCCCGACTGTCACCTCCAGCCTCTCACAATCAATCCTAGCCGCATACTTCCTAAGCCAGTCCATACCCAAAATAATTCCGAACCCCGCAAAGTTCAGAACAAAGCAATCACAAACAAATGAGCAATCATGACTCGACACAACTAGACCACGGCATATCATACACAAACATGACGAACCCCCAACTGGATTAGTCACAACCAATGGCCTATCAACAATATCCGGTTTCAAACCTAACCGGCCTATCAAATCATCACAAACAAAAGAATGCGACGCTCCAGTATCAAACAACACTCTAACTGGAACACCACAAATGGAAAGAGTACCTTGAACCACCACACTCTTCCCCTTCTCTTCAGCAGTAGGAACTCTTGAAGACGACGGAACAGCTTCCAAAGCATAGGCTTGCACAACCTGCCTGTCCTTCCTCGGTTCTGGACAGTCCTTCCTGAAATGCCCTGGCTTATCACAGTTATGGCACTTCGCCGGCGCCTTTGGATTCCTACAATCCTTGGAGAGATGGCCCTTCTGCTGGCAATTATAGCAAGTCACTTCGCCTTTTGGCTTCTTCTGACCATCCCTACCCTTCTGTTGCTGCTGCTTCCTCTTCCTAATGCCACTCTGCTGTGGTTTAGATCCTTCACTGGTTACAGCAACAACATAACTTTCCTTAGGGAACAAACTCTCATGCCTCAAAGCTTTCTCCACAAGCTTCTCAAATGGATCGTCCAGATGATCCACTAACTGCCTTCCCAGATAAGCATCCAGACCAGTCACAAACTTTTCATTCTTCTGGTAGGGAGAATCAATATACGATCTGGCATACTTAGACAAAGCTTCGAACTCAGAAATATACTCAAGAACAGGCCTCCCACCTTGCTTGAGCTCTACAAACCTCTTGAACAAAGCAGACTTCTGAACAGTGGAGATGAACTTGGCCTCAAATCTAACTTGGAATTGCTCCCAAGTAATCTCTTCTTCTGGTGTATCTATAGTAATAGAATTCCACCAATCAGCAGCTCTCCCACGAAGTTGTCTCGATGCAAGCTTCCTCTTGGTTGCATCATCAATTCCCAAATCACCAAAAATCCTTCGACATGCATCAATCCATCTCTGCACCTCAATAGTCGACTCCGTTCCCAAGAAAGCTTTTCCCCCGAGAGAAGTATAATCCTTACAAAGCTTGGCAAAATCCACCGGCCTCGGAGCCTGGACTTGAACTCCCACATCTACAGAAGATCCTGCAGCTGGTACCCTTCTCATAATAGAAGTCATCATAGCTTCAAACATAGCTCCATAATCAACAGCTTCCCTAGCAGCTCGACTTTCCCTTGCAGCTTGTCTCTCACTTCGACTCATTCTTAATATCTGTAAAAAGAATGATTAGAACACCTTAAGAAACAACTGCATAAGGAGTTCAAATCCATCTAAGCTACTATATTATATATAGTAATCACCCATCAAAATAAAATTACGTCTCTCTTACGTAGTTACGTCAGCGAGCGTTGGCTAAAATCGATTAACCAAAGCTCTGATACCAAATGTGACGACCGCCCATGACCCCCGCACCAAAACAAGGAAATAGTGCGCTGAAAGGTGTGCAAGGCAGCCATGGACGACAGTCAGGTTAAAATAAAATCGCAGAATCTCTATCGTAACTCACAGCGCATGGATAAAATACAATAGAGAAATATATAGTGAAGCCTCATAACAGAAAGTCATCATATAACATCATAGTAGTTTTATACAATCATCTCAACAAATCCATACATCAAGACCTCACTACATAACACTCAATCAACACAGCAGCGGATACCCAGTACATATAAGAAAATAATATGCATAGCCTCCTGCTCGTCTTCGTCATCATCAACGGAGAACTCTAAGCACAGCACCTGCCACCTGCTACCTAGTCTGCCCATCCCAACATGGATGAACAGCCCAAGGTAATAAGAGGAGACATAAAACCTTGAGTTAGACAAAGTCTTAGTGAGCAGTAAATTAACTATCAAACATACCAAAAGAGCATAAGGGATAAAAGGAATAGGAACCAAACCATCCCACTACACCTCTTCTTACAGTGATAGCCCCCAGACACACACTAAGGAGAAGCAAACATAACATAGCAGATAATTAAAGTAAAGCAATAATCACTCGAGTCAAGGGTGATGCTTTCCAAATACAAACCCCCAAGGCCTAAACCAAGATCAGATAAGCACCCAGAAAACACCACTCTTGAGGCCGAATGATAATACAACCAAACATCCATGACTCTGGCTATCACTGTTATCATTGCCATGATTTCATCGTTAGTTGAATGACCATCCGTCAAGGGCTAATGGTAACCCCGGTTCTAGCCATAACTCCGCACGTCGTCGCAGCCCGTGCCTAGGAATTTTCGCAACTACCCAGAGTACTAGCACGTCGTCGCAGCCCGTGCCTGGAACGTCGTCGCAGCCCGTTCCAACGTACTCTTGCTTTGAGCATGCTAGAACCTTCAACAACGATGAGATCTCAGCCTTCTAGTCATCCTCCTCGACGACTACTTCCATACTAGCTCAAGCGCCTCTCAAGCTAACCATTATCACCAACCCGGATCGCATCACCGAGTTATCAACATAACTTTGCACGTCGTCGCAGCCCGTGCTTGGAACGTCATCGTGACCCGTCCCATCTCAACATCAAACTTTGCCTCATCGCATCACAACAAAGTCTCATCTCAATCTCATGCTTTGCCTTCTCGCATCATGGCAAAGTCTCATCTCAATCTCATGCTTTGCCTTCTCGCATCATGGCAAAGTCCATCATCATCGAATCCATCCATATGAGCTTTCGCATCCGCTACATATGCTATAGGCAGCTTCCACCATTCAAGAGCCTTTCCACTTAGCTTTTGAATCATCTCGAATCAACTTGTTCCAAATCAACCACTAGCTAACTTGAAACAATCCAAATCAATCATCAATACAAACAATCAAGCATTCAAACAAGATCTAACAAGTAATATCAACAATAATGGCAATTTCGTAAATAAACGAGCAAAAGTCCAACATGCATGATTCATAGGTTTTTAGCATGGATCTATCAAATATAAAACATGGGTTTTGTTTCTAACACTTGAAAATAAACTTGCATAAGTAAACATCTTCAAAAATGATGGATCTACATGCAGACTTTAGGAAAATGCGAGAAAACACTATCTTAAATACATAAACTAGCCACCAATCCCATATACTCCCTTGGATCCGTGTGAGAGATAACTACCACTCACCAAATCACCCAAACACCTCTAAATCTAAGCACTTCAGATCTGGACAACGGAGATCAAGGTTTGATCCGGCAATATCTTGCTCAAATCGACGAATTCTAGCTCGAACGGATGAAGATCTTCAACTCTGGCACTTGGATCTTCGATCTCGATCTTCGATCTTGGATGGATGTTAGATCTATATTAGAATGGAGAAAAGAAGATGAAGAAATGCTGTAGACAAGTTTCCAAAATGGCAGCACTTCGTCGCTTCAAAAACCGGTGCCAAAAAGTGAGCCGAACCCCTCTATTTATAGGCTGGATCCCCCATGAGTCGTCGCCCATAACTCGTCGCCGACCCAACTCCTGAGTCGCCCCCGACTCATCCCATGCCGACTCAACACAAGCCTCACACGACTCAACAACCCAGGCCGACTCAACACCTAGCGACACACGACTCATCAGTCATACGACCTACCCCAGCCGACTCAACCGCACTGCCTAACGACTTACGACTCATCGTTAAGTCGTGCCTACCGACTCATTTACAAACGACCTAACAACACAGCCTTATGGCCGACCTAAGTCCTAGCCGACTCAACACCTACCGACTCAAGCTCTACACAGACACGCACACGACAGCATGTACACGACTCAACTACGATGCCGACTCACGACCTAACACTAAGTCGTCTGGACGACTCAACTACCACCCGACTCATCTACCCATGAGTCGGCAACACCACTATGCCACAAACCATTGAGTCGCATACTATCCTAAGTCATCTAAGTCGTATCCTACTGAGTCGGTCATCACTTAACTCGGCAACTCACTAACTCGGCCACACCTACACTCGCTCCTTCTCTAAGTCGGTCACAACTCTAAGTCGTCCAAGCCTATGAGTCGAACCATCCTATGAGTCGCTCACTCAACTAAGTCGCTCACCTTGGGTCGGTCAATCTACTAAGTCGCTCTAACACTATAGGTCGTTAACTCTCATGAGTCGGCCACTATGAGTCGGTCACGACTCAAGCCTTAACTCGGCTATGTTTATGAGTCGGTCACGACTCATCACTTCACTCGAGTTAACTTCTAAACGACTCAGGCTAGAAACAACACAAACAACGCTAACGACCTGCAAATTCTACGATTTATCGACACGTAAAATACGGGTCGTTACAGTTTCGTCATTTTGGACGGATGTTGCACCTTGCACCGTAGATGTCGCACCCTGTGGATATCGATTCTTCGGAGGGCCATAACTCTTGGCTCGTTTAGAGTTACGGGAGCCACAACCAGTCAAAACGAAGGTATCTGTGATTTCTATAGCTATGACGGCTTTCAGCCGTCACTGGTTAGTTTCATACCAAAAAATCCTATCCGAACCTCAATCGGGTCATGGAAGTTTTTTACCCTTCGTTTTTTCGTCACGTGGATTTTTTCTGTAAAACGGGATCCCCTTGGCTGGTCTATGATTTACCATCGCTGGAGAGTGGTGCACCATGGTACCGCCATGTTTCAAATCCATGCACTCATTTCTAAAGGTCGTACGGCACTGTTTCGTCATTTTGGACGGATGTTGCACCTTGCACCGCAGATGTTGCACCCTGCACCGCAGATGTTGCACCCTGTGGAAATCGATTCTTCGGAGGGCCATAACTCTTGGCTCGTTTAGAGTTACGGGAGCCATAACCAATCAAAACAAAGGTATCTGTGAGTTCTACAGCTATGACAGCTTTCAGCCGTAACTGGTTAGTTTCATACCCAAAAAATCCTATCCGAACCTCAATCGGGTCAAGGAATTTTTTTACCCTTCGTTTTTTCGTCACGTGGATTTTTTCTATAAAACGGGATCCCCGTGGCTGGTCCATGATTTACCATCGCTGGAGAGTGGTACACCATGGTACTGCAATGTTTCAAATCCATGCACTCATTTCTAAAGGTCGTACGGCACTGTTTCGTCATTTTGGACGGATGTTGCACCTTGCACCGTAGATGTTGCACCCTGTGGATATCGATTCTTCGGAGGGCCATAACTCTTGGCTCGTTTAGAGTTACGGGAGCCATAACCAGTCAAAACGAAGGTATCTGTGGAAGCTTTAAGCCGTCACTGGTTAGTTTCATACCCAAAAATTCCTATCCGAACCTCAATCAGGTCAAGGAAGTTTTTTACCCTTCGATTTTCGTCACGTGGATTTTTTCTGTAAAACGGGATCCCCTTGGCTGGTCTATGATTTACCATCACTGGAGAGTGGTGCACCATGGTACTGCAATGTTTCAAATCCATGTACTCATTTCAAAAGGTCGTACGACACTGTTTCGTCATTTTGGACGGATGTTGCACCTTGCACCGCAGATGTTGCACCCTGTGGAAATCGCTTCTTCGGAGGGCCATAACTCTTGGCTCGTTTAGAGTTACGGGATCCATAACAAGTCAAAACGAAGGTATCTGTGAGTTCTACAGCTATGACAGCTTTCAGCCATCACTGGTTAGTTTCATACCCAAAAAATCCTATCCGAACCTCAATCGGGTCAAGGAAGTTTCTTACCCTTCGTTTTTTCGTCACGTGGATTTTTTCTATAAAACGGGATCCCCGTAGCTGGTCTATGATTTACCATCGCTGAAGAGTGGTGCACCATGGTACTGCAATGTTTCAAATCCATGCACTCATTTCAAAAGGTCGTACGGCACTGTTTCGTCATTTTGGACGGATGTTGCACCCTGCACCGCAGATATTGCACCCTATGGAAATCGATTCTTCGGAGGGCCATAACTCTTGGCTCGTTTAGAGTTACGGGATCCATAACCAGTCAAAACGAAGGTATCTGTGAGTTCTACAGCTATGACAGCTTTCAGCCATCACTGGTTAGTTTCATACCCAAAAAATCCTATCTGAACCTCAATCGGGTCAAGTAAGTTTTTTACCCTACGTTTTTTCGTCACGTGGATTTTTTCTGTAAAACGGGATCCCCGTGGCTGGTCTATGATTTTCCATCGCTGGAAAGTGGTTCACCATGGTACTGCACCGTTTCAAATCCATACACCCATTTCTAAAGGTCGTACGGCACTGTTTCGTCATTTTGGACGGATGTTGCACCTTGCACCGCAGATGTTGCACCCTGTGGAAATCGATTCTTCGGAGGGCCATAACTCTTGGCTCGTTTAGAGTTACGGGAGCCATAACCAGTCAAAACGAAGGTATTTGTTAGTTCTACAGCTATGATGGCTTTTAGCCGTCACTGGTTAGTTTCATACCCAAAAAATCCTATCCGAAACTCAATCGGGTCGTGGAAGTTTTTTACCCTTCGTTTTTTCGTCACGTGGATTTTTTATGTAAAACGGGATCCCCATGGCTGGTGTATGAGTTACCATCGCTGGAGAGTGGTTCACCATGGTACTGCACCGTTTCAAATCCATGCACCCATTTCTAAAGGTCGTACGGCACTGTTTCGTCATTTTGGACGGATGTTGCACCTTGCACCGTAGATGTTGTACCCAGTGGATATCGATTATTCGGAGGGCCATAACTCTTGGCTCGTTTAGAGTTACGGGAGTCATAACTAGTCAAAACGAAGGTATCTATGAGTTCTACAGCTATGACAGCTTTCAGCCGTCACTGGTTAGTTTCATACCCAAAAAATCCTATCTGAACCTCAATCGGGTCAAGGAAGTTTTTTACCCTTTGTTTTTTCGTCACGTGGATTTTTTCTATAAAACGGGATCCCCGTGGCTGGTCTATGATTTACCATCGCTATAGAGTGGTGCACCATGGTACTGCAATGTTTCAAATCCACGCACTCATTTCTAAAGGTCGTACGGCGCAGTTTCGTCATTTTGGACGGATGTTGCACCTTGCACCGTAGATGTTGCACCTTGTGGATATCGATTCTTCGGAGGGCCATAACTCTTCGCTCGTTTAGAGTTACGGGAGCCATAACCAGTCAAAACGAAAGTATCTGTGAGTTCTATAGCTATGGCAGCTTTAAGCCGTCACTGGTTAGTTTCATACCCAAAAATTCCTATCCGAACCTCAATTGGGTCAAGGAAGTTTTTTACCCTTCGTTTTTTCGTCACGTGGATTTTTTCTGTAAAACGGGATCCCCGTGGCTGGTCTATGATTTACCATCGCTGGAGAGTGGTGCACCATGGTACTGCACCATTTCAAATCCATGCACCCATTTCTAAAGGTCGTACGGCACAGTTTCGTCATTTTGGACGGATGTTGCACCTTGCACCGTAGATGTTGCAACCTGTGGATATCGATTCTTCGGAGGGCCATAACTCTTGGCTCGTTTAGAGTTACGGGAGCCATAACCAGTCAAAACGAAGGTATCTGTGAGTTCTACAGCTATGGCAGCTTTAAGCCGTCACTGGTTAGTTTCATACCCAAAAAATCCTATCCGAACCTCAATCGGGTCATGGAAGTTTTTTACCCTTCGTTTTTTCGTCACGTGGATTTTTTCTGTAAAACGGGATCCCCGTGGCTGGTCAATGATTTACCATCGCTAGAGAGTGGTGCACCATGGTATTGCATCGTTTCAAATCCATGCACCCATTTCTAAAGGTCGTACGGCACGGTTTCGTCTTTTTGGACGGATGTTGCACCTTGCACCGTAGATGTTGCACCCTATGGATATCGATTATTCGGAGGGCAATAACTCTTGGCTCGTTTAGAGTTACGGGAGCCACAACCAGTCAAAACGAAGGTATTTGTGAGTTCTACATCTGTGACGGCTTTCAGCCGTCCCTGGTTAGTTTCACACCCAAAAAATCCTATCCGAACCTCAATCGGGTCAAGGAAGTTTTTTACCCTTCGTTTTTTCGTCACGTGGATTTTTTCTGTAAAACGGGATCCCCGTGGCTGGTCTATGATTTACCATCGCTTGATAGTGGTGCACCATGGTACTGCAATGTTTCAAATCCATGCACTCATTTCTAAAGGTCGTACGACACAGTTTCGTCATTTTGGACGGATGTTGCACCTTGCACCGTAAATGTTGCACCCTGTGGATATCGATTCTTCGGAGGGCCATAACTCTTGGCTCCTTTAGAGTTACGGGAGCCATAACCAGTCAAAACGAAGGTATCTGTGAGTTCTACAGCTACGACAGCTTTCAACCGTCACTGGATAGTTACATACCCAAAAAATCCTATCTGAACCTCAATCGGGTCAAGGAAGTTTTTTACCCTTCGTTTTTTCGTCACGTGGATTTTTTCTGTAAAACGGTATCCCCGTGGCTGGTCTGTGATTTACCATCCCTGGAGAGTGGTGCACCATGGTACTGGAATGTTTCAAATCCATGCTCTCATTTCTAAAGGTCGTATGGCACTGTTTCGTCATTTTGAACGGATGTTGCACCTTGCACCGTAGATGTCGCACCCTGTGGATATCGATTCTTCGAAGGGCCATAACTCTTGGCTCGTTCAGAGTTACGGGAGCCACAACCATTCAAAACGAAGGTATCTGTGAGTTCTACAGCTATGGCAGCTTTAAGCCGTCACTGGTTAGTTTCATACCCAAAAATTCCTATCTGAACCTCAATCAGGTCAAGGAAGTTTTTACCCTTCGATTTTCGTCACGTGGATTTTTTCTGTAAAACGGGATCCCCTTGGCTGGTCTATGATTTACCATTGCTGGAGAGTGGTGCACCATGGTACTGCAATGTTTCAAATCCATGCACTCATTTCTAAAGGTCGTACGGCACTGTTTCGTCATTTTGGACGGATGTTGCACCTTGCACCGCAGATGTTGCACCCTGTGGAAATCGATTCTTCGGAGGGCCATAACTCTTGGCTCGTTTGGAGTTACGGGAGCCATAACCAGTCAAAATGAAGGTATCTGTGAGTTCTACAGCTATGACAGCTTTCAGCCGTAACTGGTTAGTTTCATACCCAAAAAATCCTATCCGAACCTCAATCGGGTCAAGGAAGTTTTTTACCCTTCGTTTTTTCGTCACGTGGATTTTTTCTACAAAACGGGATCCCCGTGGCTGGTCTATGATTTACCATCACTGGAGAGTGGTCACCATGGTACTGCAATGTTTCAAATCCATGCACTCATTTCTAAAGGTCGTACGTCACTGTTTCGTCATTTTGGACGGATGTTGCACCTTGTACCGTAGATGTTGCACCCTATGGATATCGATTCTTCGGAGGGCCATAACTCTTGGCTCGTTTAGAGTTACGGGAGCCATAACAAGTCCAAACGAAGGTATCTGTGAGTTCTACAGCTATGGCAGCTTTAAGCCGTCACTGGTTAGTTTCATACCCAAAAATTCCTATCCGAACCTCAATCAGGTCAAGGAAGTTTTTTACCCTTCGATTTTCGTCACGTGGATTTTTTCTGTAAAACGGGATCCCCTTGGCTGGTCTATGATTTACCATCGCTGGAGAGTGGTGCACCATGGTACTGCAATGTTTCAAATCCATTCAATCATTTCTAAAGGTCGTACGGCACTGTTTCATCATTTTGGACGGATGTTGCACCTTGCACCGCAGATGTTGCACCCTGTGGAAATCGATTCTTCGGAGGGCCATAACTCTTGGCTCGTTTAGAGTTACGGGATCCATAACCAGTCAAAACGAAGGTATCTGTGAGTTCTACAGCTATGACAGCTTTCAGCCGTCACTGGTTAGTTTCATACCAAAAAAATCCTATCCGAACCTCAATCGGGTCAAGGAAGTTTTTTACCCTTCGTTTTTTCGTCACGTGGATTTTTTCTATAAAACGGGATCCCCATAGCTGGTCTATGATTTACCATCGCTGGAGAGTGGTGCACCATGGTACTGCAATGTTTAAAATCCATGCACTTATTTCTAAAGGTCGTACGGCACTGTTTCGTCATTTTGGACGGATGTTGCACCTTGCACCGTAGATGTCGCACCCTGTGGATATCGATTCTTCGGAGGGCCATAACTCTTGGCTCGTTTAGAGTTACGGGAGCCACAACCAGTCAAAACGAAGGTATCTGTGATTTCTACAGGTATGACGGCTTTCAGCCGTAACTGGTTAGTTTCATACACAAAAAATCCTATCCGAACCTCAATCGGGTCAAGGAAGTTTTTCACCCTTCGTTTTTTCGTCACGTGGATTTTTTCTATAAAACGGGATCCCCGTGGCTGGTCTATGATTTACCATCGCTATAAAGTGGTGCACCATGGTACTGCAATGTTTCAAATCCACGCACTCATTTCTAAAGGTCGTACGGCGCAGTTTCGTCATTTTGGACGGATGTTGCACCTTGCACCGTAGATGTTGCACCCTGTGGATATCGATTCTTCGGAGGGCCGTAACTCTTGGCTCGTTTAGAGTTACGGGAGCCATAACCAGTCAAAACGAAGGTATCTGTGAGTTCTACAGCTATGGCAGCTTTAAGCCATCACTACTTAGTTTCATACTCAAAAATTCCTATCCGAACCTCAATCGGGTCGAGGAAGTTTTTTACCCTTCGTTTTTTCATCACGTGGATTGTTTCTGTAAAACGGGATCCCCGTGGCTGGTCTATGATTTACCGTCGCTGGAGAGTGGTGCACCATGGTACTGCACCATTTCAAATCCATGCACCCATTTCTAAAGGTCGTACGACACTGTTTCGTCATTTTGGACGGATGTTGCACCTTGCACCGTAGATGTTGCACCCTATGGATATCGATTGTTCGGAGGGCCATAACTCTTGGATCGTTTAAAGTTACGGGAGCCATAACAAGTCAAAACGAAGTTATCTGTGAGTTCTACAATTAAGACCGCTTTCAGCCGTCACTGGTTAGTTTCATACCCAAAAAGTCCTATCCGAACCTCAATCGGGTCATGGAAGTTTTTACCCTTCGTTTTTTCGTCACGTGGATTTTTTCTGTAAAACGGGATCCCCGTGGCTGGTCTGTGATTTACCATCGCTGGAGAGTGGTGCACCATGGTACTGCAATGTTTCAAATCCATGCACCCATTTCTTAAGGTCGTACGGCACTGTTTCGTCATTTTGGACGGATGTTGCACCTTGCACTGTAGATGTTGCACCCTGTGGATATCGATTCTTCGGAGGGCCAAAACTCTTTGCTCGTTTAGAGTTACGGGAGTCATAACCAGTCAAAACGAAGGTATCTGTGAGTTCTACAGCTATGACCGCTTTCAGCCGTCACTGGTTAGTTTCATACCCAAAAAATCCTATCTGAACCTCAATCGGGTCATGGAAGTTTTTTACCCTTCGTTTTTTCGTCACGTGGATATTTTCTGTAAAAATGGGATCCCCGTGGCTGGTCAATGATTTACCATCGCTGGAGAGTGGTGCACCATGGTACTGCACCGTTTCAAATCCATGCACCCATTTTTAAAGGTCGTACGGCACATTTCGTCATTTTGGACGGATGTTGCACCTTGCACCGTAGATGTTGCACCCTATGGATATCGATTATTCGGAAGGCCATAACTCTTGGTTCGTTTAGAGCTACGGGAGCCATAACCAGTCAAAACGAAGGTATCTGTGATTTCTGCAGCTATGAAGGCTTTCAGCCGTCACTGGTTAGTTTCATACCCAAAAATCCTATCCGAACCTCAATCGGGTCAAGGAAGTTTTTTACCCTTCGTTTTTTCGTCACGTGGATTTTTTCTATAAAACGGGATCCCCGGGGCTGGTCTATGATTTACCATTGCTGGAGAGTGGTACACCATGGTACTGCAATGTTTCAAATCCGTGCACTCATTTCTAAAGGTCGTACGGCACTGTTTCGTCATTTTGCACGGATGTTGCACCTTGCACCGCAGATGTTGCACCCTGTGGAAATCGATTCTTCGGAGGGCCATAACTCTTGGCTCGTTTAGAGTTACGGGAGCCATAACCAGTCAAAACGAAGGTATCTGTGAGTTATACAGCTATGACAGCTTTAAGCCGTCACTGGTTAGTTTCATACCCAAAAATCCTATCCGAACCTCAATCGGGTCAAGGAAGTTTTTTACCCCTCGTTTTTTCGTCACGTGGATTTTTTCTATAAAACGGGATCCCCGTGGCTGGTCTATGATTTACCATCGCTGGAGAGTGGTGGACCATGGTAATGCAATGTTTCAAATCCATGCACTCATTTCTAAAGGTCGTACGGCACTGTTTCGTCATTTTGGACGGATGTTGCACCTTGCACCGTAGATGTTGCACCCAGTGAATATCGATTATTTGGAGGGCCATAACTCTTGGCTCGTTTGGAGTTACGGGAGTCATAACCAGTCAAAACGAAGGTATCTGTGAGTTCTACAGATATGACCGCTTTCAGCCGTCACTGGTTAGTTTCATACCCAAAAAATCCTATCCGAACCTCAATCGGGTCATGGGATTCTTGTACCCTTCGTTCTTCGTCGTGGATTTTTTCTGTAAAACAGGATCCCCGTGGCTGGTCTATGATTTACCATCGCTGGAGAGTGGTGCACCTTGGTACTGCAATGTTTTAAATACATGCATTCATTTCTAAAGGTCGTACGGCACAGTTTCGTCATTTTGGACGGATGTTCCACCTTGCACCGTAGATGTTGCACCCTGTGGATATCGATTCTTCGGAGGGCCGTAACTCTTGGCTCGTTTAGAGTTACGGGAACCATAACCAGTCTAAACGAAGGTATCTGTGAGTTCTACAGCTATGGCAGCTTTAAGCCGTCACTGCTTAGTTTCATACTCAAAAATTCCTATCCGAACCTCAATCGGGTCGAGGAAGTATTTTACCCTTCGTTTTTTCATCACGTGGATTGTCTCTGTAAAATGGGATCCCCGTGGCTGGTCTATGATTTACCGTCGCTGGAGAGTGGTGCACCATGGTACTGCACCATTTCAAATCCATGCACCCATTTCTAAAGGTCGTACGACACTGTTTCGTCATTTTGGACGGATGTTGCACCTTGCACCGTAGATGTTGCACCCTATGGATATCGATTGTTCGGAGGGCCATAACTCTTGGATCGTTTAAAGTTACGGGGCCATAACAAGTCAAAACGAAGTTATCTGTGAGTTCTACAACTATGACCGCTTTCAGCCGTCACTGGTTAGTTTCATACCCAAAAAGTCCTATCCGAACCTCAATCGGGTCATGGAAGTTTTTTACCCTTCGTTTTTTCGTCACGTGGATTTTTTCTGTAAAACGGGATCCCCGTGGCTGGTCAATGATTTATCATCGTTGGAGAGTGGTGCACCATGGTACTGCATCGTTTCAAATCCATGCACTCATTTCTAAAGGTCGTACGGCACGGTTTCGTCTTTTTGGACGGATGTTGCACCTTGCACCGTAGATGTTGCACCCTATGGATATCGATTATTCGGAGGGCCATAACTCTTGGCTCGTTTAGAGTTACGGGAGCCACAACCAGTCAAAATGAAGGTATTTTTGAGTTCTACATCTGTGACGGCTTTCAGCCGTCCCTGGTTAGTTTCATACCCAAAAAATCCTATCCGAACCTCAATCGGGTCAAGGAAGTTTTTTACCCTTCGTTTTTTCGTCACGTGGATTTTTTCTGTAAAACGGGATCCCCGTGGCTGGTTTATGATTTACCATCGCTTGATAGTGGTGCACCATGGTACTGCAATGTTTCAAATCCATGCACTCATTTCTAAAGGTCGTACGACACAGTTTCGTCATTTTGGACGGATGTTGCACCTTGCACCGTAAATGTTGCACCCTTTGGATATCGATTCTTCGGAGGGCCATAACTCTTGGCTCCTTTAGAGTTACGGGAGCCATAACAAGTCAAAACGAAGGTATCTGTGATTTCTACAGCTACGACAGCTTTCAACCGTCCCTGGTTAGTTTCATACCCAAAAAATCCTATCCGAACCTCAATCGGGTCAAGGAAGTTTTTTACCCTTCGTTTTTTCGTCACGTGGATTTTTTCTGTAAAACGGGATCCCCGTGGCTGGTCTGTGATTTACCATCGCTGGAGAGTGGTGCACCATGGTACTGCAATGTTTCAAATCCATGCACCCATTTCTAAAGGTCGTACGGCACTGTTTCGTCATTTTGGACGGATGTTGCACCTTGCACTGTAGATGTTGCACCCTGTGGATATCGATTCTTCGGATGGCCATAACTCTTTGCTCGTTTAGAGTTACGGGAGTCATAACCAGTCAAAACGAAGGTATCTGTGAGTTCTACAGCTATGACCGCTTTCAGCCGTCACTGGTTAGTTTCATACCCAAAAAATCCTATCCGAACCTCAATCGGGTCATGGAAGTTTTTTACCCTTCGTTTTTTCGTCACGTGGATATTTTCTGTAAAAAGGGGATCCCCGTGGCTGGTCAATGATTTACCATCGCTGGAGAGTGGTGCACCATGGTACTGCACCGTTTCAAATCCATGCACCCATTTCTAAAGGTCGTACGGCACATTTCGTCATTTTGGACGGATGTTGCACCTTGCACCGTAGATGTTGCACCCTATGGATATCGATTATTCGGAGGGCCATAACTCTTGGTTCGTTTAGAGCTACGGGAGCCATAACCAGTCAAAACGAAGGTATCTGTGATTTCTACAGCTATGAAGGCTTTCAGCCGTCACTGGTTAGTTTCATACCCAAAAATCCTATCCGAACCTCAATCGGGTCAAGGAAGTTTTTTACCCCTCGTTTTTTCGTCACGTGGATTTTTTCTATAAAACGGGATCCCCGGGGCTGGTCTATGATTTACCATTGCTGGAGAGTGGTACACCATGGTACTGCAATGTTTCAAATCCGTGCACTCATTTCTAAAGGTCGTACGGCACTGTTTCGTCATTTTGGACGGATGTTGCACCTTGCACCGCAGATGTTGCACCCTGTGGAAATCGATTCTTCGGAGGGCCATAACTCTTGGCTCGTTTAGAGTTACGGGAGCCATAACCAGTCAAAACGAAGGTATCTGTGAGTTCTACAGCTATGACAGCTTTCAGCCATCACTGGTTAGTTTCATACCCAAAATATCCTATCCGAACCTCAATCGGGTCAAGGAAGTTTTTTACCCTTCGTTTTTTCGTCACGTGGATTTTTTCTATAAAACGGGATTCCCGTGGCTGGTCTATGATTTACCATCGCTGGAGAGTGGTGCACCATGGTAATGCAATGTTTCAAATCCATGCACTCATTTCTAAAGGTCGTACGGCACTGTTTCGTCATATTGGACGGATGTTGCACCTTGCACCGTAGATGTTGCACCCAGTGAATATCGATTATTTGGAGGGCCATAACTCTTGGCTCGTTTGGAGTTACGGGAGTCATAACCAGTCAAAACGAAGGTATCTGTGAGTTCTACAGATATGACCGCTTTCAGCCGTCACTGGTTAGTTTCATACCCAAAAAATCCTATCCGAACCTCAATCGGGTCATGGGATTCTTGTACCCTTCGTTCTTCGTCGTGGATTTTTTCTGTAAAACTGGATCCCCGTGGCTGGTCTATGATTTACCATCGCTGGAGAGTGGTGAACCTTGGTACTGCAATGTTTTAAATACATGCACTCATTTCTAAAGGTCGTACGGCACAGTTTCGTCATTTTGGACGGATGTTGCACCTTGCACCGTAGATGTTGCACCCTGTGGATATCGATTCTTCGGAGGGCCATAACTCTTGGCTCGTTTAGAGTTACGGGAGCCACAACCAGTCAAAACGAAGGTGTCTGTGAGTTCTACAGCTGTGACCGCTTTCAGCCGTCACTGGTTAGTTTCATACCCAAAAAATCCTATCTGAACCTCAATCGGGTCAAGTAAGTTTTTTACCCTTCGTTTTTTCGTCACGTGGATTTTTTCTGTAAAACGGGATCCCCGTGGCTGGTCTATGATTTTCCATCGCTGGAGAGTGGTGGACCATGGTATTGCAATGTTTCAAATCCATGCACACATTTCTAAAGGTCGTACGGCACTGTTTCGTCATTTTGGACGGATGTTGCTCCTTGCACCGCAGATGTTGCACCCTGTGGAAATCGATTCTTCGGAGGGCCATAACTCTTGGCTCGTTTAGAGTTACGGGAGCCATAACCAGTCAAAACGAAGGTATCTGTGAGTTCTACAGCTATGATGGCTTTCAGCCGTCACTGGTTAGTTGCATACCCAAAAAATCCTATCCGAAACTCAATCGGGTCATGGAAGTTTTTTACCCTTCGTCTTTTCGTCACGTGGATTTTTTATGTAAAACGGGATCCCCGTGGCTGGTCTATGAGTTACCATCGCTGGAGAGTGGTTCACCATGGTACTGCACCGTTTCAAATCCATGCACCCATTTCTAAAGGTCGTACGGCACTGTTTCGTCATTTTGGACGGATGTTGCACCTTGCACCGCAGATGTTGCACCCTGTGGAAATCGATTCTTCGGAGGGCCATAACTCTTGGCTCGTTTAGAGTTACGGGAGCCATAACCAGTCAAAATGAAGGTATTTGTGAGTTTTACAGATATGACCTCTTTCAGTCGTCACTGGTTAGTTTCATACCCAAAAAATCCTATCCGAACCTCAATCGGGTCAAGGAAGTTTTTTACCCTTTGTTTTTTCGTCACGTGGATTTTTTCTATAAAACGGGATCCCCGTGGCTGGTCTATGATTTACCATCGCTATAGAGTGGTGCACTATGGTACTGCAATGTTTCAAATCCATGCACTCATTTCTAAAGGTCGTACGACACAGTTTCGTCATTTTGGACGGATGTTGCACCTTGCACCGTAAATGTTGCACCCTGTGGATATTGATTTTTCGGAGGGCCATAACTCTTGGCTCCTTTAGAGTTACGGGAGCCATAACCAGTCAAAACGAAGGTATCTGTGAGTTCTACAGCTACGACAGCGTTCAGCCGTCACTGGTTAGTTTCATACCCAAAAAATCCTATCCGAACCTCAATCGGGTCAAGGAAGTTTTTTACCCTTCGTTTTTTCGTCACGTGGATTTTTTCTGTAAAACGGGATCCCCGTGGCTGGTCTGTGATTTACCATCGCTGGAGAGTGGTGCACCATGGTACTACAATGTTTCAAATCCATGCACTCATTTCTAAAGGTCGTACGGCACTGTTTCGTCATTTTGGACGGATGTTGCACCTTGCACTGTAGATGTTGCACCCTGTGGATATCGATTCTTCGGAGGGCCATAACTCTTTGCTCGTTTAGAGTTACAGGAGTCATAACTAGTCAAAACGAAGGTATCTGTGAGTTCTACAGCTATGATCGCTTTAAGCCGTCACTGGTTAGTTTCATACCCAAAAAATCCTATTCGAACCTCAATCGGGTCATGGAAGTTTTTTACCCTTCGTTTTTTCGTCACGTGGATATTTTCTGTAAAAAGGGGATCCTCGTGGCTGGTCAATGATTTACCATCGCTGGAGAGTGGTGCACCATGGTACTGCACCGTTTCAAATCCATGCACCCATTTCTAAAGGTCGTACGGCACAGTTTCGTCATTTTGGACGGATGTTGCACCTTGCACCGTAGATGTTGCACCCTATGGATATCGATTATTCGGAGGGCCATAACTCTTGGCTCGTTTAGAGCTACGGGAGCCATAACCAGTCAAAACGAAGGTATCTGTGATTTCTACAGCTATAAAGGCTTTCAGCCGTCACTGGTTAGTTTCATACCCGAAAATCCTATCCGAACCTCAATCGGGTCAAGGAAGTTTTTTACCCTTCGTTTTTTCGTCACGTGGATTTTTTCTATAAAACGGGATCCCCGTGGCAGGTCTATGATTTACCATCGCTGGAGAGTGGTGCACCATGGTACTGCAATGTTTCAAATCCATGCACTCATTTCTAAAGGTCGTACGGCACTGTTTCGTCATTTTGGACGGATGTTGCACCTTGCACCGTGGATGTTGCACCCTGTGGATATCGATTCTTCGGAGGGCCATAACTCTTGGCTCGTTTAGAGTTACGGGAGCCATAACCAGTCAAAACGAAGGAATCTGTGAGTTCTACAGCTATGGCAGCTTTAAGCCGTCACTGGTTAGTTTCATACCCAAAAAAATCCTATCCGAACCTCAATCGGGTCAAGGAAGTTTTTTACCCTTCTTTTTTTTGTCACGTTGATTTTTTCTGTAAAACGGGATCCCCGGGGCTGGTCTATGATTTACCATTGCTGGAGAGTGGTGCACCATGGTACTGCAATGTTTCAAATCCATGCACTCTTTTAAAGGTCGTACGGCACTGTTTTGTCATTTTGGACGGATGTTGCACCTTTCACCGTAGATGTTGCACCCTGTGGATATCGATTCTTCGGAAGGCCATAACTCTTGGCTCGTTTAGAGTTACGGGAGCCATAACCAGTCAAAACGAAGGTATCTGTGAGTTCTACAGTTAAGACGGCTTTCATCCGTCACTGGTTAGTTTCATACCCAAAAAATCCTATCCGAACCTCAATCGGGTCATGGAAGTTTTTTACCCTTCGTTTTTTCGTCACGTGGATTTTTTCTGTAAAACGGGATCCCCGTGGCTGGTCTATGAGTTACTATCGCTAGAGAGTGGTGCACCATGGTACTGCACCGTTTCAAATCCATGCACCCATTTCTAAAGGTCGTACGGCACTGTTTCGTCATTTTGGACGGATGTCGCACCTAGCACCGTAGATGTTGCACCCAGTGGATATCGATTATTCGGAGGGCTATAACTCTTGGCTCGTTTAGAGTTACGGGAGCCATAACCAGTCAAAACGAAGATATCTGTGAGTTCTACAGCTATGACAGCTTTCAGCCGTCACTGGTTAGTTTCATACCCAAAAAATCCTATCCGAACCTCAATCGGGTCAAGGAAGTTTTTTACCCTTCGTTTTTTCGTCACGTGGATTTTTTCTATAAAACGGGATCCCCGTGGATGGTCTATGAGTTACCATCGCTGGAGAGTGGTTCACCAAGGTACTGCACCATTTCAAATCCATGCACCCATTTCTAAAGGTAGTACGACACTGTTTCGTCATTTTGGACGGATGTTGCACCTTGCACCGCAGATGTTGCACCCTGTGGAAATCTATTCTTCGGAGGGCCATAACTCTTGGCTCGTTTAGAGTTACGGGAGCCATAACCAATCAAAACGAAGGTATCTGCGAGTTCAATAGCTATGACTGCTTTCAGCCGTCACTGGCTAGTTTCATACCCAAAAAATCCTATCCGAACCTCAATCGGGTCATGGAAGTTTTTTACCCTTTGTTTTTTCGTCACGTGGATTTTTTCTGTAAAACGGGATCCCCGTGGCTGGACTATGAGTTACTGTAACGACCCGAATTTTACGTGTCGATAAATCGTAGAATTTGCAGGTCGATACTGTTGTTTGTGTTGCCTCTAGCTTGAGTCGTTTGCAAGTTAACCCGAGTGAAGTGATGAGTCGTGACCGACTCATAGGTGTAGCCGAGTTAAGGCTTGAGTCGTAACCGACTCATAGGTTAGGTTGTGTTCGAGTTAGCAAGGATTTGAGTCATTGAGTAGCCGACTCATAGTAGTTGCCGACTTATAGAAGATAGGGGGTTGCCGAGTCAAGAGGGGAACGACTCATGGTCTAGGCCGAGTCAGCAGGTTAAGGGTTGGCAAGATGAGTCGTGGCCGACTCATAGGGTTGATGGTCTAAGTCGTGACCGACTCATAAGCTTGTAAGTTTAGACGAGTCATAGGAATAGCCGACTCAAGGGGTGACCGGGTTATAGAACGTTACGGCCTAGATAGTGACCGACTTATGTTGAGTCGGCTAGGACTTAGGTTGAATCGGCAGGGTCTTGAGTCGCGTCTTAGTTGAGTCGTTGGGTCGGCCTTGAGTTGAGTCGGTGAGACAAGTTGAGTCGTTAGCGACTTAGGGTTAGTTTGGATAGGGGTTAGGTCGGCACTGATGAGTCGTAGGTATGTTAAGTCGTAAGTCGGCATGGTTGTTAAGTCGCTGACTTCAGGCAATAGGCTATGTGTGTTAAGTCGCGAGCGCTTGAGTCGGTAGGGCGTTGAGTCGTTGAGCCGTTGTGTAGCTAGGATTGTTGTCTCGGTTAGGCTTCTGGAGTTGATGAGTCGGCGACGACTCATGGTGAGTCGGCAAGAATTGAGTCGCGAACGACTCATGAGATGACTCGTGACCGACTCATGGGCGACGACTCATGGGGTATCCAGCCTATAAATAGAGGGGTTTGGCTCACTTTTTGGCACCGGTTTTTGAAGCGACGAAGTGCTGCCATTTTGAAGACTTGTCTACAACATTTCTTCATCTTCTTTTCTCCATTCCAATCAAGTGTTAGCATCCATCCAAGATCGAAGATCGAGATCGAAGATCCAAGTGTCCAAGTTGAAGATCTTCATCCGTTCAAGCTAGATTTCATCGTTTTGAGTGAGATTTCGCCGGATCAAGCCGTGATCTTCGCTGTCCAGATCTGAAGTGTTTAGATTTTGAGGTGTTTGGGTGATTTGGTGAGTGGTAGTTATCTCTCACGCGGATCCAAAGGAGTATATTGGATTGGTGACTTGTTTATGTGTTAAAGTTAGCGTTTTCTCGCATTTTCCTTAAGTCTGCATGTAGATCCATCATGGTTGAAGATGTTTATCTATAGAAGTTTGTTTTCAAGTATTAAGGACAAAACCCATGTTTTATATTTGATAGATCTATGCTAAAAACCTATGAATCATGCATGTTGGACTTATGCTCATTTATTTACGAAATTGCCATTATAGTTGATATTGCTTGTTAGATCTTGTTTGAATGCTTGATTGGTTGTATTAATGATTGATTGTGTGAATGTATGATAGATTTGATTTCTCCAAGTTAGCTAGTAGTTGATTTGGAACAAGATGAGTGAAGATGATTCAAAAGCTAAGGAAGAAGGCTCTTGAATGTTGAAAGCTGCCGATGGCATATGAAGCGGATGTGGAAGCTCATATGGATGGATTCGATGGTGATGGACTTTGCCATGATGCGAAGAGGCGAAGTATGAGATCGAGATGGGACTTTGCCATGATGCGAGAAGGCAAGCCATGATGTTAAGATGAGACTTTGCTATGATGCGATAAAGCAAAGTATGATGTTGAGATGGAACGGGTCATGATGACGTTCCAAGCACGGGCTGCGACGACGTGCAAAGTTATGTTGATTACTCGGTGATGCGATCCGAGTTGGTGATAATGGTTAGCTTGAGAGGCGCTTGAGCTAGTATGGATATAGTCGTCGAGGAGGATGACTAGGAGGCTGAGATCTTATCGTTGTTGAAGGTTCTAGCATGCTCAAAGCAAGGGTACGTTGGAACGGGCTGCGACGACGTTCCAGGCACGGGCTGCGACGACGTGCTAGTACTCTGGGTAGTTGCGAAAATTCCTAGGCACGGGCTGCGACGACGTGCGGAGTTATGGCTAGAACCGGGGTTACCATTAGCCCTTGACGGATGGTCATTCAACTAACGGTGATATCAAGGCAATGATACAGTGATAGCCAGAGTCATGGATGTTTGGTTGTACTATCATTCGGTCTCAAGAGCGGTGTTTTCTGGGTGCTTATCTGATCTTGGTTTAGGCCTTGGGGGTTTGTATTTGGAAAACATCGTCCTTGACTCGAGCGATTATTGCTTTATTTTAATTACCTGCTATGCTATGATTGCTTCTCCTTAGTGTGTGTCTGGGGGCTATCACTGTGAGAAGAGGTGGAGTGGGATGGTTTGGTTCCTATTCCTTTTATTCCTTATGCTCTTTTGGTATGTTTGATAGTTAATTTACTGCTCACTAAGACTTTGTCTGACTCAAGGTTTTATGTCTCCTCTTATTACCTTGGGCTGTTCATCCATGTTGGGATGGGCAGACTAGGTAGCAGGTGGCAGGTGCAGTGCTTAGAGTGATCCGCTGATGATGACGAAGACGAGCAGGAGGCTATGCATATTATTTCTTTCTATATGTACTGGGTATCCGCTGCTGTATTTGATTTGAGTGATTTGTAGTGAGGCTTTCATGTATGGATTTGTGTGGATGATTGTATAAAACTGCTATGTTGCTTATATGATGATGATATGTTCTATGAGGCTTCACTATATTATATTTCTCTATTGTATTTTATCCATGCGCTGTGAGTTATACGATAGATTCTGCGAATTTTATTTTACCCTGACTATCGTCCATGGTTGCCTTGCACACCTTTCAGCGCACTATTCCCTTCATTTGGTGCGGGAGTCATGGGCGGTCGTCACATTTGGTATCAGAGCTTTGGTTAATCGATTTTAGCCAACGCTCGCTGACGTAACTACGTAGGAGAGACGTAATTGTATTTTGATGGATGATTACTATATATAATATAGTAGCTTAGATGGATTTGAACTCCTTATGCAGTTGTTTCTTAAGGTGTTCTAATCATTCTTCTTTACAGATATTAAGAATGAGTAGAAGCGAGAGACAAGCTGCAAGGGATAGTCGAGCTGCTAGGGAAGCTGTTGATTATGGAGCTATGTTCGAAGCAATGATGACTTCGATCATGAGGAGGGTACCAGCTTCAGGATCATCTGTGGATGTGGGAGTTCAAGTCCAAGCTCCAAGACCGGTAGATTTTGCCAAGCTTTGCAAGGACTATACTTCTCTTGGAGGAAAAGCTTTCTTAGGGACGGAGTCGACTATTGAGGTGCAGAGATGGATTGATTCATGTCGAAGAATTTTTGGTGATCTAGGGATTGAGGATGCAACCAAGAGGAAGCTTGCATCGAGACAGCTTCAAGGGAGAGCTGCTGATTGGTGGAATTCTATCACTATAGATACCCCAGAAGAGGAGATTACTTGGGAGCAATTCCAAGTTAGATTTGAGGCCAAGTTCATCTCCACTGTTCAGAAGTCTGCTTTGTTCAAGAGGTTTGTAGAGCTCAAGCAAGGAGGGAGGCCTGTTCTTGAGTATATTTCTGAGTTCGAGGCTCTGTCCAAGTATGCCAGATCATATATTGACTCTCCCTACCAGAAGAACGAGAAGTTTGTGACTGGTCTGGATGCTTATCTGGGAAGGCAGTTGGTGGATCACTTGGACGATCCATTTGAGAAGCTTGTGGAGAAAGCTTTGAGACATGAGAGTTTGTTTCCAAGGGAAAATTCTGTTGTTGCTGTAACCAGGGAAGGATCTAAACCACAGCAGAGTGTCAACAAGAAGAGGAAGCAGTAGCAACAGAAGGGTAAGGATGGCCAGAAGAAGCCAAAGGGCGAAGTGACTTGCTATAACTGCCAGAAGAAGGGTCATCTCTCCAAGGATTGTAGGAATCCAAAGGCGCCGGCGAAGTGCCATAACTGTGATAAGCCAGGGCATTTCAGGAAGGATTGTCCAGAGCCGAGGAAGGATAGGCAGGTCGTGCAAGCTTATGCTCTGGAAGCTGTTCCGTCGTCTTCAAGAGCTCCTACTGCTGAGGAGAAGGGGAAGACTGTGGTGGTTCAAGGTACTCTTTCTATTTGTGGTATTCCAGTTAGAGTGTTGTTTGATACTGGAGCGTCGCATTCTTTTGTTTGTGATGATTTGGTAGGCCGGTTGGGTTTGAAACCGGATATTGTTGATAGGCCATTGGTTGTGACTAATCCAGTGGGGGGTTCGTCATGTTTGTGTATGATATGCCGTGGTCTAGTTGTGTCGAGTCATGATTGCTCGTTTGTTTGTGATTGCTTTGTTCTGAACTTTGCGGGGTTCGGGATTATTTTGGGTATGGACTGGCTTAGGAAGTATGCGGCAAGGATTGATTGTGAGAGGCTGGGGGTGACAGTCGGGAATGTGGATGGGCGAAAGGTTGTGATACGATGTAAGCATGAAGAAGGCGTCTTCATGAGCTTCATGTATTCGCTGGTTGTTCCACGGGATGGACTGTCATCAGTGCCTATTGTGAATGGATTTGAGGATGTCTTTGACGAAGTCAAAGGGTTGTCGCCGCATAGGGAGATCGAGTTTCGTATCGATCTAGTTGAGGGAGCCAGACCTGTTGTGATGCCTCTTAGGCGGATGGCACCGAGGGAGCAGCAAGAGCTGAAGGTGCAAGTTGATGACCTTTTGCGGAAAGGATTCATTCGGAGGAGTGTGTCCGAATGGGGTGCGCCCGTTGTGTTCGCAACCAAAGCGGATGGATCGTTGAGGTTGTGTGTTGATTATCGTGAGCTGAATAAGGTGACTAAGAAGAACAAGTATCCATTGCCGAGAATAGATGACTTGTTTGATCAGCTTCACGAGGCTAAGGTGTTTTCTCAGATGGATTTGGCAACGGGATTTCACCAGTTGAGAGTGGCAAAGGATAGTGTGCCGAGGACTGCTTTCAGGACACCATCCGGGTTTTATGAGTGGCTGGTAATGCCGTTTGGATTGACTAACGCACCAGCATATTTTGTGGATCTTATGAATAGAGTGTTCAGAGATCAGTTGAATAAGTTTGTGCTTGTGTTCGTGGATGATATTTTGGTTTATTCCAGAACTGAGGAAGAGCACAAGACGCACTTGAGAATTGTTTTGGAAATCTTGCGGAAACATCAGCTGAAGGCTAAGTTTTCGAAGTGTCACTTCTGGAAGAATGAAGTGAGGTTCTTAGGCCATGTTATCTCTGGAAATGGAATAGCGGTTGATCCCGCTAAGGTGGCAGCAATCCAGGATTGGGTTAGACCTAAGAATGCATCTGATGTGAGAAGTTTTCTTGGATTAGCAGGATATTATCGTCGGTTTATCAAAGACTTTTCCAAGATAGCTGCACCGTTGACAGGATTGACGAAGAAGAACCAAGTGTTCAGATGGGATGACAAGTGTGAGAAAGCTTTCGTAATCCTGAAAGAGCAACTGACGAGTGCTCCTGTTTTGACTATTCCAAATGGGAATGATGAGATGGTGGTTTACACCGATGCATGTGGCACTAGACTGGGAGCAGTGCTAATGCAGAAAGATAAAGTTGTTGCGTATGCTAGTCGACAACTGAAGCCGCATGAAAGGAATTATCCGACTCATGATTTGGAGTTAGCGGCGATTGTGTTTGCTTTGAAGATGTGGAGACATTATCTATTGGGAGTTAGATTCGAGTTGTTTACAGATCATAAGTCGTTGAAGTATCTGTTCTCCCAAAAGGATTTGAATCTTCGACAGCAACGGTGGTTAGAGTTTCTAGCATCTTATGATTTCGGTATAGCCTATACTCCGGGAAAAGGAAACGCAGTGGCTGATGCGTTAAGTCGAAGACATGCAGGTTTGGGAGCCATGTTTTCGGAGTGGAAGAGTCTCGAGTATTTGGCTGAGTTTGATTTCAGGCCTAGATGCGAGTTGGAACCTGAGATGTTGGCAAACTTATCAATAAGGCCTACTCTTGTGGAAAGAATTGGCGAGAGCCAAAAGAAAGATGATAAGCTTGTCAAGATGATCCGTGATTTGGAATCCGGATTGGATCCAGAAAAGGATAAGGGATTCGAGGTTGATCGAGAGGGTTGGCTTCGAAAGCAAGGACGATTGGTTGTTCCTGATATTGATGGATTGAGAGATGAGGTTCTGAGGGAAAGTCATCACTCGAAGTTGACAATTCATCCAGGAGGAAATAAGATGTATCGGGATATGAAGAGAGCTTACTACTGGGAAGGTATGAAGAAAGATGTTGGAAATTTTATTTCCAAGTGTATGAATTGCCAGTTGGTGAAAGCTGAGCAGAAGAAGCCCAGTGGATTACTTCAGCCATTAGAGGTTCCTACATGGAAGTGGGAGCAAGTGTCGATGGATTTTATCGATGGCCTACCTAGGACAAGAGCAGGGAATGAAGGGATTTGGGTCATAGTAGATCGTTTGACTAAGAGTGCAAGGTTCATTCCTGTTCGATCGACTAGGACTGCATCGAAGTTGGCTGAGTTGTATGTGAAATGGATTGTTCGATTCCATGGTGTTCCGAAGAGTATAGTGAGCGATCGAGATCCATTGTTCACTAGTGGATTTTGGAAGAGCTTCCAGGAAGTTTTGGGAACCAAGTTGTGTTTGAGTACAGCTTATCACCCTCAAACAGATGGTCAGACTGAGAGAGTCAACCGAGTTTTGGAAGATCTTCTTAGAGCATGTGTTTTGGACTTCGGAGGATCATGGGAAGATCACCTTCATTTGGTGGAATTTGCTTATAATAACAGTTATCAGTCGAGTATTGGTATGGCACCATATGAAGCGTTATATGGAAGACCGTGTAACTCTCCGACATATTGGTTGGAAGCTGGAGAAAAGCTGATGCTTGGGCCAGAGATGATTCGACAGACTTCGGATTGTATAGAGATCATTCGGCAAAGAATGAAGGCAGCCCAGGATCGTCAGAAAAGTTATGCAGATAATCGTCGAAAGGATTTGGAATTCGACGTAGGTGATATGGTTTTTGTGAAGATTTCTCCATTGAAGAATGTTGTTAGATTCGGGAACAAAGGAAAGTTGACTCCAACATTTGTTGGACCATTCCCGATTATTGAGCGAATTGGAAAGCTCGCTTATAGATTGGAGTTACCGGAAAAGATGGCGGGTGTGCACAATGTTTTTCATGTATCTTATCTACGGAAGTATGTGCACGACCCAACTACTGTGGTTTCTGCTGATAGCTGTGAAGACTTAGAGGTTGATCCCGTGGTTACGAGACCTCGTAAGCCGCTTCGTATTGTTGAAACCGATACGAAACAGCTTAGGAGGAAGACGATTACGTTGCTCAAGGTACAATGGAGTGATGATGTTAACGACTGTACGTGGGAGGAGGAAGAGAGGATGAAGGCAGCTCATCCCGGACTCTTCAAGGTATGGCCCTAAAGTGTCGTGACATCTCATGAATTTGTAGCTTGTTCTAAGTCTTAGAATTCTGCATGCTAGGCTAGAATTGGATGCATGGTTTGTTGATTTCTATGGATGGTAGGCATGCGGAATAATTGTGATTGCTGTTGTTTGCTTGGAATTTCGGGGGCGAAATTCCTAAGGGGGAGAGAATGTAACGACCCGAATTTTACGTGTCGATAAATCGTAGAATTTGCAGGTCGATAGTGTTGTTTGTGTTGCCTCTAGCTTGAGTCGTTTGCAAGTTAACCCAAGTGAAGTGATGAGTCGTGACCGACTCATAGGTGTAGCCGAGTTAAGGCTTGAGTCGTAACCGACTCATAGGTTAGGTTGTGTTCGAGTTAGCAAGGATTTGAGTCATTGAGTAGCCGACTCATAGTAGTTGCCGACTTATAGAAGATAGGGGGTTGCCGAGTCAAGAGGGGAACGACTCATGGTCTAGGCCGAGTCAGCAGGTTAAGGGTTGGCAAGATGAGTCGTGGCCGACTCATAGGGTTGATGGTCTAAGTCATGACCGACTCATAAGCTTGTAAGTTTAGACGAGTCATAGGAATAGCCGACTCAAGGGGTGACCGGGTTATAGAACGTTACGGCCTAGATAGTGACGGACTTATGTTGAGTCGGCTAGGACTTAGGTTGAATCGGCAGGGTCTTGAGTCGCGTCTTAGTTGAGTCGTTGGGTCGGCCTTGAGTTGAGTCGGTGAGACAAGTTGAGTCGTTAGCGACTTAGGGTTAGTTTGGATAGGGGTTAGGTCGGCACTGATGAGTCGTAGGTATGTTAAGTCGTAAGTCGGCATGGTTGTTAAGTCGCTGACTTCAGGCAATAGGCTATGTGTGTTAAGTCGCGAGCGCTTGAGTCGGTAGGGCGTTGAGTCGTTGAGCCGTTGTGTAGCTAGGATTGTTGTCTCGGTTAGGCTTCTGGAGTTGATGAGTCGGCGACGACTCATGGTGAGTCGGCAAGAATTGAGTCGCGAACGACTCATGAGATGACTCGTGACCGACTCATGGGCGACGACTCATGGGGTATCCAGCCTATAAATAGAGGGGTTTGGCTCACTTTTTGGCACCGGTTTTTGAAGCGACGAAGTGCTGCCATTTTGAAGACTTGTCTACAACATTTCTTCATCTTCTTTTCTCCATTCCAATCAAGTGTTAGCATCCATCCAAGATCGAAGATCGAGATCGAAGATCCAAGTGTCCAAGTTGAAGATCTTCATCCGTTCAAGCTAGATTTCATCGTTTTGAGTGAGATTTCGCCGGATCAAGCCGTGATCTTCGCTGTCCAGATCTGAAGTGTTTAGATTTTGAGGTGTTTGGGTGATTTGGTGAGTGGTAGTTATCTCTCACGCGGATCCAAAGGAGTATATTGGATTGGTGACTTGTTTATGTGTTAAAGTTAGCGTTTTCTCGCATTTTCCTTAAGTCTGCATGTAGATCCATCATGGTTGAAGATGTTTATCTATAGAAGTTTGTTTTCAAGTATTAAGGACAAAACCCATGTTTTATATTTGATAGATCTATGCTAAAAACCTATGAATCATGCATGTTGGACTTATGCTCATTTATTTACGAAATTGCCATTATAGTTGATATTGCTTGTTAGATCTTGTTTGAATGCTTGATTGGTTGTATTAATGATTGATTGTGTGAATGTATGATAGATTTGATTTCTCCAAGTTAGCTAGTAGTTGATTTGGAACAAGATGAGTGAAGATGATTCAAAAGCTAAGGAAGAAGGCTCTTGAATGTTGAAAGCTGCCGATGGCATATGAAGCGGATGTGGAAGCTCATATGGATGGATTCGATGGTGATGGACTTTGCCATGATGCGAAGAGGCGAAGTATGAGATCGAGATGGGACTTTGCCATGATGCGAGAAGGCAAGCCATGATGTTAAGATGAGACTTTGCTATGATGCGATAAAGCAAAGTATGATGTTGAGATGGAACGGGTCATGATGACGTTCCAAGCACGGGCTGCGACGACGTGCAAAGTTATGTTGATTACTCGGTGATGCGATCCGAGTTGGTGATAATGGTTAGCTTGAGAGGCGCTTGAGCTAGTATGGATATAGTCGTCGAGGAGGATGACTAGGAGGCTGAGATCTTATCGTTGTTGAAGGTTCTAGCATGCTCAAAGCAAGGGTACGTTGGAACGGGCTGCGACGACGTTCCAGGCACGGGCTGCGACGACGTGCTAGTACTCTGGGTAGTTGCGAAAATTCCTAGGCACGGGCTGCGACGACGTGCGGAGTTATGGCTAGAACCGGGGTTACCATTAGCCCTTGACGGATGGTCATTCAACTAACGGTGATATCAAGGCAATGATACAGTGATAGCCAGAGTCATGGATGTTTGGTTGTACTATCATTCGGTCTCAAGAGCGGTGTTTTCTGGGTGCTTATCTGATCTTGGTTTAGGCCTTGGGGGTTTGTATTTGGAAAACATCGTCCTTGACTCGAGTGATTATTGCTTTATTTTAATTACCTGCTATGCTATGATTGCTTCTCCTTAGTGTGTGTCTGGGGGCTATCACTGTGAGAAGAGGTGGAGTGGGATGGTTTGGTTCCTATTCCTTTTATTCCTTATGCTCTTTTGGTATGTTTGATAGTTAATTTACTGCTCACTAAGACTTTGTCTGACTCAAGGTTTTATGTCTCCTCTTATTACATTGGGCTGTTCATCCATGTTGGGATGGGCAGACTAGGTAGCAGGTGGCAGGTGCTGTGCTTAGAGTGATCCGCTGATGATGACGAAGACGAGCAGGAGGCTATGCATATTATTTCTTTCTATATGTACTGGGTATCCGCTGCTGTATTTGATTTGAGTGATTTGTAGTGAGGCTTTCATGTATGGATTTGTGTGGATGATTGTATAAAACTGCTATGTTGCTTATATGATGATGATATGTTCTATGAGGCTTCACTATATTATATTTCTCTATTGTATTTTATCCATGCGCTGTGAGTTATACGATAAATTCTGCGAATTTTATTTTACCCTGACTATCGTCCATGGTTGCCTTGCACACCTTTCAGCGCACTATTCCCTTCATTTGGTGCGGGAGTCATGGGCGGTCGTCACAGTTACCATCGCTGGAGAGTGGTTCACCATGGTACTGCACCGTTTCAAATCCATGCACCCATTTCTAAAGGTCGTACGACACGGTTTCGTCATTTTGGACGGATGTTGCACCTTGCACCGTAGATGATGCACCCTATGGATATCGATTGTTCGGAGGGCCATAACTCTTGGCTCGTTTAGAGTTATGGGAGCCATAACAAGTCAAAATGAAGGTATCTGTGAGTTCTACAGCTATGACAGCTTTCAGCCGTCACTGGTTAGTTTCATACCCAAAAATCGTATCCGAACCTCAATCGGGTCATGGAAGTTTTTTACCCTTCGTTTTTTCGACACGTGGATTTTTTATGTAAAACGGGATCCCCGTGGCTGGTCAATGATTTACCATCGCTGGAGAGTGGTGCACCATGGTACTGCACCGTTTCAAATCCATGCACCCATTTCTAAAGGTCGTACGGCACGGTTTCGTCTTTTTGGACGGAT
Source organism: Allium cepa (assembly GCA_030765085.1). NCBI lineage: Eukaryota > Viridiplantae > Streptophyta > Magnoliopsida > Asparagales > Amaryllidaceae > Allium > Allium cepa. The sequence continues at coordinate 23,581,832 of CM060943.1, read as the reverse complement.
GTTGCACCTTGCACCGTACATGTTGCACCTTATGGATATCGATTATTCGAAGGGCCATAACTCTTGGCTCGCTTAGAGTTACGGGAGCCATAACCAGTCAAAACGAAGGTATCTGTGATTCTAAAGCTATGACAGCTTTCAGCCGTCACTGGTAAGTTTCATACCCAAAAAATCCTATCCGAAACTCAATCGGGTCAAGGAAGTTTTGTACCCTTCGTTTTTTCGTCACGTGGATTTTTTCTGTAAAACGGGATCCCCGTGGCTGGTCTATGATTTACCATCGCTTGAGAGTGGTGCACCATGGTACTGCAATGTTTCAAATCCATGCACTCATTTCTAAAAGTCGTACGACACATTTTCGTCATTTTGGACGGATGTTGCACCTTGCACCGTAGATGTTGCACCCTGTGGATATCGATTCTTCGGAGGGCCATAACTCTTGGCTCCTTTAGAGTAACGGGAGCCATAACCAGTCAAAACGAAGGTATCTGTGAGTTCTACAGCTATGACTGCTTTCAGCCGTCACTGGTTAGTTTCATACCCAAAAAATCCTATCCGAACCTCAATCGGGTCAAGGAAGTTTTTTACCCTTAGTTTTTTCGTCACGTGGATTTTTTCCGTTAAACGGGATCCCCGTGGCTGGTCTGTGATTAACCATCGCTGGAGAGTGGTGCACCATGGTACTGCAATGTTTCAAATCCATGCACTCATTTCTAAAGGTCGTACGGCACCGTTTCGTCATTTTGGACGGATGTTGCACCTTACCCCGTAGATGTTGCACCCTGTGGGTATCGATTCTTCGGAGGGCCATAACTCTTGGCTCGTTTAGAGTTACGGGAGCCGTAACCAGTCAAAACGAAGGTATCTGTGATTTCTACAGCTATGACAGCTTTCAGCCGTCACTGGTTAGTTTCATACCCAAAAAATCCTATCCGAACCTCAATCGAGTCATGGAAGTTTTTACCCTTCGTTTTTTCGTCACGTGGATTTTTTCTGTAAAAACGGGATCCCCGTGGCTGGTCAATGATTTACCATCGCTGGAGAGTGGTGCACCATGGTACTGCATCGTTTCAAATCCATGCACCCATTTCTAAAGGTCGTACGGCACAGTTTCGTCATTTTGGACGTATGTTGCACCTTGCACCGTAGATGTTGCACCCTATGGATATCGATTATTCGGAGGGCCATAACTCTTGGCTCGTTTAGAGCTACCGGAGCCATAACCAGTCAAAACGAAGGTATCTGTGATTTCTGCAGCTATGAAGGCTTTCAGCCGTCACCAGTTAGTTTCATACCCAAAAATCCTATCCGAACCTCAATCGGGTCAAGGAAGTTTTTTACCCTTCGTTTTTTCGTCACGTGGATTTTTTCTATAAAACGGGATCCACGTGGCTGGTCTATGATTTACCATCGCTGGAGAGTGGTGCACCATGGTACTGCAATGTTTCAAATCCATGCACTCATTTCTAAAGGTCGTACGGCACTGTTTCGTCATTTTGGACGGATGTTGCACCTTGCACCGTAGATGTTGCACCCTGTGGATATCGATTCTTCAGAGGGCCATAACTCTTGGCTCGTTTAGATTTACGGGAGCCACAACCAGTCAAAACGAAGGTATCTGTGAGTTCTACAACTATGGTGGCTTTAAGCCATCACTGGTTAGTTTCGTACCCAAAAAATCCTATCCGAACCTCAATCGGGTCAAGGAAGTTTTTTACCCTTCGTTTTTTCGTCACGTTGATTTTTTCTGTAAAACGGGATCCCCGTGGCTGGTCTATGATTTACCATCGCTGGAGAGTGGTGCACCATGGTACTGCAATGTTTCAAATCCATGCACTCATTTTTAAAGGTCGTACGGCACTGTTTCGTCATTATGGACGGATGTTGCACCTTTCACCGTAGATGTTGCACCCTGTGGATATCGATTCTTCGGAGGGCCATAACTCTTTGCTCGTTTAGATTTACGGGAGCCATAACCAGTCAAAACGAAGGTATCTGTGAGTTCTACAGTTATGATGGCTTTCATCCATCACAGGTTAGTTTCATACCCAAAAAATCCTATTCGAACCTCAATCGGGTCATGGAAGTTTTTTACCCTTCGTTTTTTCGTCACGTGGATTTTTTCTGTAAAACGGGATCCCCGTGGCTGGTCTATGAGTTACCATCGCTGGAGAGTGGTGCACCATGGTACTGCACCATTTCAAATCCATGCACCCATTTCTATAGGTAGTACGACACTGTTTCGTCATTTTGGACGGATGTTGCACCTTGCACCGTAGATGTTGCACCCAGTGGATATTGATTATTCGGAGGGCCATAACTCTTGGCTCGTTTAGAGTTACGGGAGCCATAACCAGTCAAAACGAAGGTATCTATGAGTTCTACAGCTATGACGGCTTTCTGCCGTCACTGGTTAGTTTCATACCCAAAAAATCCTATCCGAACCTCAATCGGGTCATGGAAGTTTTTTACCCTTCGTTTTTTCGTCACGTGGATTTTTTCTGTAAAACGGGATCCCCGTGGCTGGTCTATAAGTTACCATCGCTGGAGAGTGGTGCACCATGGTACTGCACCTTTTCAAATCCATGCACCCATTTCTAAAGGTAGTACGACACTGTTTCGTCATTTTGGACGGATGTTGCACCTTGCACCGCAGATGTTGCACCCTGTGGAAATCGATTCTTCGGAGGGCCATAACTCTTGGCTCGTTTAGAGTTACGGGAGCCATAACCTGTCAAAACGAAGGTATCTGTGAGTTCTACAGCTATGACTGCTTTCAGCCATCACTGGTTAGTTTCATACCCAAAAAATCCTATCCGAACCTCAATCGGGTCATGGAAGTTTTTTACCCTTCGTTTTTTCGTCACGTGGATTTTTTCTGTAAAACGGGATCCCCGTGGCTGGTCTTTGAGTTACCATCGCTGGAGAGTGGTTCACCATGGTACTGCACCGTTTCAAATCCATGCACCCAATTCTAAAGGTCGTACGGCACGGTTTCGTCATTTTGGACGGATGTTGCACATTGCACCGTAGATGTTGCACCCTATGGATATCGATTGTTCGGAGGGCCATAACTCTTGGCTCGTTTAGAGTTACGGGAGCCATAACCAGTCAAAACGATGGTATCTGTGAGTTCTACAGCTATGACAGCTTTCAGCCGTCACTGGTTAGTTTTATACCCAAAAAATCCTATCCGAACCTCAATTGGGTCATGGGATTCTTGTACCCTTCGTTTTTCGTCACGTGGATTTTTTCTGTAAAACGGGATCCCCGTGGCTGGTCTATGATTTACCATCGCTGGAGAGTGGTGCACCATGGTACTGCAATGTTTCAAATCCATGCACCCAATTCTAAAGGTCGTACGGCACGGTTTCGTCATTTTGGACGGATGTTGCACATTGCACCGTAGATGTTGCACCCTATGGATATCGATTCTTCGGAGGGCCATAACTCTTGGCTCGTTTAGAGTTACGGGAGCCGTAACCAGTCAAAACGAAGGTATCTGTGATTTCTACAGCCATGACAGCTTTCAGCCGTCACTGGTTAGTTTCATACCCAAAAAATCCTATCCGAACCTCAATCGAGTCATGGAAGTTTTTACCCTTCGTTTTTTCGTCACGTGGATTTTTTCTGTAAAAACGGGATCCCCGTGGCTGGTCAATGATTTACCATCGCTGGAGAGTGGTGCACCATGGTACTGCATCGTTTCAAATCCATGCACCCATTTCTAAAGGTCGTACGGCACAGTTTCGTCATTTTGGACGTATGTTGCACCTTGCACCGTAGATGTTGCACCCTATGGATATCGATTATTCGGAGGGCCATAACTCTTGGCTCGTTTAGAGCTACCGGAGCCATAACCAGTCAAAACGAAGGTATCTGTGATTTCTGCAGCTATGAAGGCTTTCAGCCGTCACCAGTTAGTTTCATACCCAAAAATCCTATCCGAACCTCAATCGGGTCAAGGAAGTTTTTTACCCTTCGTTTTTTCGTCACGTGGATTTTTTCTATAAAACGGGATCCACGTGGCTGGTCTATGATTTACCATCGCTGGAGAGTGGTGCACCATGAACTGCAATGTTTCAAATCCATGCACTCATTTCTAAAGGTCGTACGGCACTGTTTCGTCATTTTGGACGGATGTTGCACCTTGCACCGTAGATGTTGCACCCTGTGGATATCGATTCTTCAGAGGGCCATAACTCTTGGCTCGTTTAGATTTACGGGAGCCACAACCAGTCAAAACGAAGGTATCTGTGAGTTCTACAGCTATGGTGGCTTTAAGCCATCACTGGTTAGTTTCATACCCAAAAAATCCTATCCGAACCTCAATCGGGTCAAGGAAGTTTTTTACCCTTCGTTTTTTCGTCACGTTGATTTTTTCTGTAAAACGGGATCCCCGTGGCTGGTCTATGATTTACCATCGCTGGAGAGTGGTGCACCATGGTACTGCAATGTTTCAAATCCATGCACTCATTTTTAAAGGTCGTACGGCACTGTTTCGTCATTATGGACGGATGTTGCACCTTTCACCGTAGATGTTGCACCCTGTGGATATCGATTCTTCGGAGGGCCATAACTCTTTGCTCGTTTAGATTTACGGGAGCCATAACCAGTCAAAACGAAGGTATCTGTGAGTTCTACAGTTATGATGGCTTTCATCCATCACAGGTTAGTTTCATACCCAAAAAATCCTATTCGAACCTCAATCGGGTCATGGAAGTTTTTTACCCTTCGTTTTTTCGTCACGTGGATTTTTTCTGTAAAACGGGATCCCCGTGGCTGGTCTATGAGTTACCATCGCTGGAGAGTGGTGCACCATGGTACTGCACCATTTCAAATCCATGCACCCATTTCTATAGGTAGTACGACACTGTTTCGTCATTTTGGACGGATGTTGCACCTTGCACCGTAGATGTTGCACCCAGTGGATATTGATTATTCGGAGGGCCATAACTCTTGGCTCGTTTAGAGTTACGGGAGCCATAACCAGTCAAAACGAAGGTATCTATGAGTTCTACAGCTATGACGGCTTTCTGCCGTCACTGGTTAGTTTCATACCCAAAAAATCCTATCCGAACCTCAATCGGGTCATGGAAGTTTTTTACCCTTCGTTTTTTCGTCACGTGGATTTTTTCTGTAAAACGGGATCCCCGTGGCTGGTCTATAAGTTACCATCGCTGGAGAGTGGTGCACCATGGTACTGCACCTTTTCAAATCCATGCACCCATTTCTAAAGGTAGTACGACACTGTTTCGTCATTTTGGACGGATGTTGCACCTTGCACCGCAGATGTTGCACCCTGTGGAAATCGATTCTTCGGAGGGCCATAACTCTTGGCTCGTTTAGAGTTACGGGAGCCATAACCTGTCAAAACGAAGGTATCTTTGAGTTCTACAGCTATGACTGCTTTCAGCCATCACTGGTTAGTTTCATACCCAAAAAATCCTATCCGAACCTCAATCGGGTCATGGAAGTTTTTTACCCTTCGTTTTTTCGTCACGTGGATTTTTTCTGTAAAACGGGATCCCCGTGGCTGGTCTTTGAGTTACCATCGCTGGAGAGTGGTTCACCATGGTACTGCACCGTTTCAAATCCATGCACCCAATTCTAAAGGTCGTACGGCACGGTTTCGTCATTTTGGACGGATGTTGCACATTGCACCGTAGATGTTGCACCCTATGGATATCGATTGTTCGGAGGGCCATAACTCTTGGCTCGTTTAGAGTTACGGGAGCCATAACAAGTCAAAACGAAGGTATCTGTGAGTTCTAAAGCTATTACAGCTTTCATCCGTCACTGGTTAGTTTCATACCCAAAAAATCCTATCCGAACCTCAATCGGGTCATGGAAGTTTTTTACCCTTCGTTTTTTCGTCACGTGGATTTTTTCTGTAAAACGGGATCCCCATGGCTGGTCTATGAGTTACCATCGCTGGAGAGTGGTGCACCATGGTACTGCATCGTTTCAAATCCATGCACCCATTTCTAAAGGTAGTACGACACTGTTTCGTCATTTTGGACGGATGTTGCACCTTCACCGTAGATGTTGCACCCAGTGGATATCGATTATTCGGAGGGCCATAACTCTTGGCTCGTTTAGAGTTACGGGAGCCATAACCAGTCAAAACGAAGTTATCTGTGAGTTCTACAGCTATGACCGCTTTCAGCCGTCACTGGTTAGTTTCATACCCAAAAAATCCTATCCGAACCTCAATCGGGTCATGGAAGTTTTTTACCCTTCGTTTTTTCGTCACGTGGATTTTTTCTGTAAAACGGGATCCCCGTGGCTGGCCTATGATTTACCATCGCTGGAGAGTGGTGCACCATGGTACCGCAATGTTTCAAATCCATGCACTCATTTCTAAAGGTCGTACGGCACTGTTTCGTCATTTTGGACGGATGTTGCACCTTGCACCGTAGATGCTGCACCCTGTGGATATCGATTCTTCGGAGGGCCATAACTCTTGGCTCGTTTCGAGTTACGGGAGCCATAACCAGTCAAAACGAAGGTATCTGTGAGTTCTACAGCTATGACTGCTTTCAGCCGTCACTGGTTAGTTTCATACCCAAAAAATCCTATCCGAACCTCAATCGGGTCAAGGAAGTTTTTTACCCTTCGTTTTTTCGTCACGTGGATTTTTTCTGTAAAACGGGATCCCCGTGGCTGGTCTATGATTTACCATCGCTGGAGAGTGGTGCACCATGGTACTGCAATGTTTTAAATACATGCACTCATTTCTAAAGGTCGTACGGCCCTGTTTCGTCATTTTGGACGGATGTTGCACCTTGCACCGTAGATGTTGCACCCTGTGGATATTGATTCTTCGGAGGGCCATAACTCTTGGCTTGTTTAGAGTTACGGGAGCCATAACCAGTCAAAACGATGGTATCTGTGAGTTCTACAGCTATGACAGCTTTCAGCCGTCACTGGTTAGTTTTATACCCAAAAAATCCTATCCGAACCTCAATTGGGTCATGGGATTCTTGTACCCTTCGTTTTTCGTCACGTGGATTTTTTCTGTAAAACGGGATCCCCGTGGCTGGTCTATGATTTACCATCGCTGGAGAGTGGTGCACCATGGTACTGCAATGTTTCAAATCCATGCACTCATTTCTAAAGGTCGTACGACACTGTTTCGTCATTTTGGATGGATGTTGCACCTTGCACCGTAGATGTTGCACCCTGTGGATATCGATTCTTCGGAGGGCCATAACTCTTCGCTCGTTTGGAGTTACGGGAGCCATAACCAGTCAAAACGAAGGTATCTGTGAGTTCTACAGCTATGATAGCTTTCAGCCATCACTGGTTAGTTTCATACCCAAAAAATCCTATCCGAACCTTAATCGGGTCATGGGATTCTTGTACCCTTCGTTTTTCGTCACGTGGATTTTTTCTGTAAAACGGGATCCCCGTGGCTGGTCTATGATTTACCATCGCTGGAGAGTGGTGCACCATGGTACTGTAATGTTTTAAATACATGCACTCATTTCTAAAGGTCGTACGGCCCTGTTTCGTCATTTTGGACGGATGTTGCACCTTGCACCGTAGATGTTGCACCCTGTGGATATCGATTCTTCGGAGGGCCATAACTCTTGGCTCGTTTAGAGTTACGGGGCCATAACTAGTCAAAACGAAGGTATTTGTGAGTTCTACAGCTATGACAGCTTTCAGCCGTCACTGGTTAGTTTCATACCCAAAAAATCCTATCCGAACCTCAATCGGGTCATGGGATTCTTGTACCCTTCGTTTTTCGTCACGTGGATTTTTTCTGTAAAACGGGATCCCCGTGGCTGGTCTATGATTTACCATCGCTGGAGAGTGGTGCACCATGGTACCGCAATGTTTCAAATCCATGCACTCATTTCTAAAGGTCGTACGGCACTGTTTCGTCATTTTGGACGGATGTTGCACCTTGCACCGTAGATGTTGCACCCTGTGGATATCGATTCTTCGGAGGGCCATAACTCTTGGCTCGTTTAGAGTTACGGGAGCCATAACCAGTCAAAACGAAGGTATCTGTGAGTTCTACAGCTATGACAGCTTTCAGCCGTCACTGGTTAGTTTCATACCCAAAAAATCCTATCCGAACCTCAATCGGGTCAAGGAAGTTTTTTACCCTTCGTTTTTTCGTCACGTGGATTTTCTCTGTAAAACGGGATCCCCGTGGCTGGTCTATGATTTACCATCGCTGGAGAGTGGTGCACCATGGTACTGCAATGTTTTAAATACATGCACTCATTTCTAAAGGTCGTACGGCCCTGTTTCGTCATTTTGGACGGATGTTGCACCTTGCACCGTAGATGTTGCACCCTGTGGATATTGATTCTTCGAAGGGCCATAACTCTTGGCTCGTTTAGAGTTACGGGAGCCATAACCAGTCAAAACGATGGTATCTGTGAGTTCTACAGCTATGACAGCTTTCAGCCGTCACTGGTTAGTTTTATACCCAAAAAATCCTATCCGAACCTCAATTGGGTCATGGGATTCTTGTACCCTTCGTTTTTCGTCACGTGGATTTTTTCTGTAAAACGGGATCCCCGTGGCTGGTCTATGATTTACCATCGCTGGAGAGTGGTGCACCATGGTACTGCAATGTTTCAAATCCATGCACTCATTTCTAAAGGTCGTACGACACTGTTTCGTCATTTTGGATGGATGTTGCACCTTGCACCGTAGATGTTGCACCCTGTGGATATCGATTCTTCGGAGGGCCATAACTCTTCGCTCGTTTGGAGTTACGGGAGCCATAACCAGTCAAAACGAAGGTATCTGTGAGTTCTACAGCTATGATAGCTTTCAGCCATCACTGGTTAGTTTCATACCCAAAAAATCCTATCCGAACCTTAATCGGGTCATGGGATTCTTGTACCCTTCGTTTTTCGTCACGTGGATTTTTTCTGTAAAACGGGATCCCCGTGGCTGGTCTATGATTTACCATCGCTGGAGAGTGGTGCACCATGGTACTGCAATGTTTTAAATACATGCACTCATTTCTAAAGGTCGTACGGCCCTGTTTCGTCATTTTGGACGGATGTTGCACCTTGCACCGTAGATGTTGCACCCTGTGGATATCGATTCTTCGGAGGGCCATAACTCTTGGCTCGTTTAGAGTTACGGGGCCATAACTAGTCAAAACGAAGGTATTTGTGAGTTCTACAGCTATGACAGCTTTCAGCCGTCACTGGTTAGTTTCATACCCAAAAAATCCTATCCGAACCTCAATCGGGTCATGGGATTCTTGTACCCTTCGTTTTTCGTCACGTGGATTTTTTCTGTAAAACGGGATCCCCGTGGCTGGTCTATGATTTACCATCGCTGGAGAGTGGTGCACCATGGTACCGCAATGTTTCAAATCCATGCACTCATTTCTAAAGGTCGTACGGCACTGTTTCGTCATTTTGGACGGATGTTGCACCTTGCACCGTAGATGTTGCACCCTGTGGATATCGATTCTTCGGAGGGCCATAACTCTTGGCTCGTTTAGAGTTACGGGAGCCATAACCAGTCAAAACGAAGGTATCTGTGAGTTCTACAGCTATGACAGCTTTCAGCCGTCACTGGTTAGTTTCATACCCAAAAAATCCTATCCGAACCTCAATCGGGTCAAGGAAGTTTTTTACCCTTCGTTTTTTCGTCACGTGGATTTTTTCTGTAAAACGGGATCCCCGTGGCTGGTCTATGATTTACCATCGCTGGAGAGTGGTGCACCATGGTACTGCAATGTTTTAAATACATGCACTCATTTCTAAAGGTCGTACGGCCCTGTTTCGTCATTTTGGACGGATGTTGCACCTTGCACCGTAGATGTTGCACCCTGTGGATATTGATTCTTCGAAGGGCCATAACTCTTGGCTCGTTTAGAGTTACGGGAGCCATAACCAGTCAAAACGATGGTATCTGTGAGTTCTACAGCTATGACAGCTTTCAGCCGTCACTGGTTAGTTTCATACCCAAAAAATCCTATCCGAACCTCAATCGGGTCAAGGAAGTTTTTTGCCCTTCGTTTTTTCGTTACGTGGATTTTTTCTGTAAAACGGGATCCCCGTGGCTGGTCTATGATTTACCATCGCTGGAGAGTGGTGCACCATGGTACCGCAATGTTTCAAATCCATGCACTCATTTCTAAAGGTCGTACGGCACTGTTTCGTCATTTTGGACGGATGTTGCACCTTGCACCGTAGACGTTGCACCCTGTGGATATCGATTCTTCGGAGGGTCATAACTCTTGGCTCGTTTAGAGTTACGGGAGCCATAACCAGTCAAAACGAAGGTATCTGTGAGTTCTACAGCTATGACAGCTTTCAGCCATCACTGGTTAGTTTCATACCCAAAAAATCCTATCCGAACCTCAATCGGGTCAAGGAAGTTTTTTACCCTTCGTTTTTTCGTCACGTGGATTTTTTCTGTAAAACGGGATCCCCGTGGCTGGTCTATGATTTACCATCGCTGGAGAGTGGTGCACCATGGTACTGCAATGTTTTAAATACATGCACTCATTTCTAAAGGTCGTACGGCCCTGTTTCGTCATTTTGGACGGATGTTGCACCTTGCACCGTAGATGTTGCACCCTGTGGATATTGATTCTTCGAAGGGCCATAACTCTTGGCTCGTTTAGAGTTACGGGAGCCATAACCAGTCAAAACGATGGTATCTGTGAGTTCTACAGCTATGACAGCTTTCAGTCGTCACTGGTTAGTTTCATACCCAAAAAATCCTATCCGAACCTCAATTGGGTCATGGGATTCTTGTACCCTTCGTTTTTCGTCACGTGGATTTTTTCTGTAAAACGGGATCCCCGTGGCTGGTCTATGATTTACCATCGCTGGAGAGTGGTGCACCATGGTACTGCAATGTTTCAAATCCATGCACTCATTTCTAAAGGTCGTACGACACTGTTTCGTCATTTTGGATGGATGTTGCACCTTGCACCGTAGATGTTGCACCCTGTGGATATCGATTCTTCGGAGGGCCATAACTCTTGGCTCGTTTGGAGTTACGGGAGCCATAACCAGTCAAAACGAAGGTATCTGTGAGTTCTACAGCTATGATAGCTTTCAGCCATCACTGGTTAGTTTCATACCCAAAACATCCTATCCGAACCTCAATCGGGTCATGGGATTCTTGTACCCTTCGTTTTTCGTCACGTGGATTTTTTCTGTAAAACGGGATCCCTGTGGCTGGTCTATGATTTACCATCGCTGGAGAGTGGTGCACCATGGTACTGCAATGTTTTAAATACATGCACTCATTTCTAAAGGTCGTACGGCCCTGTTTCGTCATTTTGGACGGATGTTGCACCTTGCACCGTAGATGTTGCACCCTGTGGATATCGATTCTTCGGAGGGCCATAACTCTTGGCTCGTTTAGAGTTACGGGGCCATAACCAGTCAAAACGAAGGTATTTGTGAGTTCTACAGCTATGACAGCTTTCAGCCGTCACTGGTTAGTTTCATACCCAAAAAATCCTATCCGAACCTCAATCGGGTCATGGGATTCTTGTACCCTTCGTTTTTCGTCACGTGGATTTTTTCTGTAAAACGGGATCCCCGTGGCTGGTCTATGATTTACCATCGCTGGAGAGTGGTGCACCATGGTACTGCAATGTTTCAAATCCATGCACTCATTTCTAAAGGTCGTACGGCACTGTTTCGTCATTTTGGACGGATGTTGCACCTTGCACCGTAGATGTTGCACCCTGTGGATATCGATTCTTCGGAGGGCCATAACTCTTGGCTCGTTTCGAGTTAAGGGAGCCATAACCAGTCAAAACGAAGGTATCTGTGAGTTCTACAGCTATGACTGCTTTCAGCCGTCACTGGTTAGTTTCATACCCAAAAAATCCTATCCGAACCTCAATCGGGTCAAGGAAGTTTTTTACCCTTCGTTTTTTCGTCACGTGGATTTTTTCTGTAAAACGGGATCCCCGTGGCTGGTCTATGATTTACCATCGCTGGAGAGTGGTGCACCATGGTACTGCAATGTTTTAAATACATGCACTCATTTCTAAAGGTCGTACGGCCCTGTTTCGTCATTTTGGACGGATGTTGCACCTTGCACCGTAGATGTTGCACCATGTGGATATCGATTCTTCGGAGGGCCATAACTCTTGGCTCGTTTAGAGTTACGGGAGCCATAACAAGTCAAAACGATGGTATCTGTGAGTTCTACAGCTATGACAGCTTTAAGCCGTCACTGGTTAGTTTTATACCCAAAAAATCCTATCAGAACCTCAATTGGGTCATAGGATTCTTGTACCCTTCGTTTTTCGTCACGTGGATTTTTTCTGTAAAATGGGATCCCCGTGGCTGGTCTATGATTTACCATCGCTGGAGAGTGGTGCACCATGGTACTGCAATGTTTCAAATCCATGCACTCATTTCTAAAGGTCGTACGACACTGTTTCGTCATTTTGGACGGATGTTGCACCTTGCACCGTAGATGTTGCACCCTATGGATATCGATTCTTCGGAGGGCCATAACTCTTGGCTCGTTTGGAGTTATGGGAGCCATAACCAGTCAAAACGAAGGTATCTGTGAGTTCTACAGCTATGACGGCTTTCAGCCGTCACTGGTTAGTTTCATACCCAAAAAATCCTATCCGAACCTCAATCGGGTCAAGGAAGTATTTCACCCTTCGTTTTTTCGTCACGTGGATTTTTTCTGTAAAAGGGGATCCCTGTGGCTGGTCTATGATTTACCATCGCTGGAGAGTGGTGCACCATGGTACTGCAATGTTTCAAATCCATGCACTCATTTCTAAAGGTCGTACGGCACTGTTTCGTCATTTTGGACGGATGTTGCACCTTGCACCGTAGATGTTGCACCCTGTGGATATCGATTCTTCGGAGGGCCATAACTCTTGGCTCGTTTAGAGTTACGAGAGCCACAACTAGTCAAAACGAAGGTATCTGTGAGTTCTACAGCTATGAAAGCTTTCAGCCGTCACTGGTTAGTTTCATACCCAAAAATCCTATCCGAACCTCAATCGGGTCATGGAAGTTTTTTACCCTTCGTTTTTTCGTCACGTGGATTTTTTCTGTAAAACGGGATCCCCGTGGCTGGTCTATGATTTACCATCGCTGGAGAGTGGTGCACCATGGTACCGCAATGTTTCAAATCAATGCACTCATTTCTAAAGGTCGTACGGCACTGTTTCGTCATTTTGGACGGATGTTGCACCTTGCACCGTAGATGTTGCACCCGGTGGATATCGATTCTTCGGAGGGCCATAACTCTTGGCTCGTTTAGAGTTACGGGAGCCATAACCAGTCCAAACGAAGGTATCTGTGAGTTCTACAGCTATGACAGCTTTCAGCCGTCACTGGTTAGTTTCATACCCAAAAAATCCTATCCGAACCTCAATCGGGTCAAGGAAGTATTTTCCCCTTCGTTTTTTCGTCACGTGGATTTTTTCTGTAAAACGGGATCGCCGTGGCTGGTCTATGATTTACCATCGCTGGATAGTGGTGCACCATGGTACCGCGATGTTTCAAATCCATGCACTCATTTCTAAAGGTCGTACGGCACTGTTTCGTCATTTTGGACGGATGTTGCACCTTGCACCGTAGATGTTGCACCCTGTGGATATCGATTCTTCGGAGGGCCATAACTCTTGGCTCGTTTAGAGTTACGGGAGCCATAACCAGTCAAAATGAAGGTATCTGTGAGTTCTACAGCTATGACAGCTTTCAGCCGTCACTGGTTAGTTTCATACCCAAAAAATCCTATCCGAACCTCAATCGGGTCAAGGAAGTTTTTTACCCTTCGTTTTTTCGTCACGTCGATTTTTTCTGTAAAACGGGATCCCCGTGGCTGGTCTATGATTTACCATCGCTGGAGAGTGGTGCACCATGGTACTGCAATGTTTTAAATACATGCACTCATTTCTAAAGGTCGTACGGCCCTGTTTCGTCATTTTGGACGGATGTTGCACCTTGCACCGTAGATGTTGCACCCTGTGGATATCGATTCTTCGGAGGGCCATAACTCTTGGCTCGTTTAGAGTTACGGGAGCCATAACCAGTCAAAACGATGGTATCTGTGAGTTCTACAGCTGTGGTAGCTTTCAGCCGTCACTGGTTAGTTTCATACCCAAAAAATCCTATCCGAACCTCAATTGGGTCATGGGATTCTTGTATCCTTCGTTTTTCGTCACGTGGATTTTTTCTGTAAAACGAGATCCCCGTGGCTGGTCTATGATTTACCATCGCTGGAGAGTGGTGCACCATGGTACTGCAATGTTTCAAATCCATGCACTCATTTCTAAAGGTCGTACGACACTGTTTCGTCATTTTGGACGGATGTTGCACCTTGCACCGTAGATGTTGCACCCTGTGGATATCGATTCTTCGGAGGGCCATAACTCTTGGCTCGTTTGGAGTTACGGGAGCCATAACCAGTCAAAACGAAGGTATCTATGAGTTCTACAGCTATGACAGCTTTCAGCCATCACTGGTTAGTTTCATACCCAAAAAATCCTATCCGAACCTCAATCGGGTCATGGGATTCTTGTACCCTTCGTTTTTCGTCACGTGGATTTTTTCTGTAAAACGGGATCCCCGTGGCTGGTCTATGATTTACCATCGCCGGAGAGTGGTGCACCATGGTACTGCAATGTTTTAAATACATGCACTCATTTCTAAAGGTCGTACGGCCCTGTTTCGTCATTTTGGACGGATGTTGCACCTTGCACCGTAGATGTTGCACCATGTGGATATCGATTCTTCGGAGGGCCATAACTCTTGGCTCGTTTAGAGTTACGGGAGCCATAACCAGTCAAAACGAAGGTATCTGTGAGTTCTACAGCTATGACAGCTTTCAGCCATCACTGGTTAGTTTCATACCCAAAAAATCCTTTCCGAACCTCAATCGGGTCATGGGATTCTTGTACCCTTCGTTTTTCGTCACGTGGATTTTTTCTGTAAAACGGGATCCCCGTGGCTGGTCTATGATTTACCATCGCTGGAGAGTGGTGCACCATGCTACTGCAATGTTTTAAATACATGCACTCATTTCTAAAGGTCGTACGGCCCTGTTTCGTCATTTTGGACGGATGTTGCACCTTGCACCGTAGATGTTGCACCCTGTGAATATCGATTCTTCGGAGGGCCATAACTCTTGGCTCGTTTAGAGTTACGGGAGCCATAACCAGTCAAAATGAAGGTATCTGTGAGTTCTAAAGCTATGACAGCTTTCAGCCGTCACTGGTTAGTTTCATAACCAAAAAATCCTATCCGAACCTCAATCGGGTCATGGAATTCTTGTACCCTTCATTTTTCGTCACGTGGATTTTTTCTGTAAAACGGGATCCTCGTGGCTGGTCTATGGTTTACCATCGCTGGAGAGTGGTGCACCATGGTACTGCAACGTTTCAAATCCATGCACTCATTTCTAAAGGTCGTACGGCCCTGTTTCGTCATTTTGGACGGATGTTGCACCTTGCACCGTAGATGTTGCACCCTGTGGATATCGATTCTTCGGAGGGCCATAACTCTTGGCTCGTTTAGAGTTACGGGTGCCATAACCAGTCAAAACGAAGGTATCTGTGAGTTCTACAGCTAAGACAGCTTTCAGCCGTCACTGGTTAGTTTCATACCCAAAAAATCCTATCTGAACCTCAATCGGGTCATGGGATTCCTGTACCCTTCGTTTTTCGTCACGTGGATTTTTTCTGTAAAACGGGATCCTCGTGGCTGGTCTATGATTTACCATCGCTGGAGAGTGGTGCACCATGGTACTGCAATGTTTCAAATCCATGCACTCATTTCTAAAGGTCGTACGACACTGTTTCGTCATTTTGGACGGATGTTGCACCTTGCACCGTAGATGTTGCACCCTGTGGATATCGATTCTTCGGAGGGCCATAACTCTTGGCTCGTTTAGAGTTACGGGAGCCATAACCAGTCAAAACGAAGGTATCTGTGAGTTCTACAGCTATGACTACTTTCAGCCGTCACTGGTTAGTTTCATACCCAAAAAATCCTATCCGAACCTCAATCGGGTCAAGGAAGTTTTTTACCCTTCGTTTTTTCATCACATGGATTTTTTCTGTAAAACGGGATCCCCTTGGCTGGTCTATGATTTACCATCGCTGGAGAGTGGTGCACCATGGTACTGCAATGTTTCAAATCCATGCACTCATTTCTAAAGGTCGTACGGCACTGTTTCGTCATTTTGGACGGATGTTGCACCTTGCACCGTAGATGTTGCACCCTGTGGATATCGATTCTTCGGAGGGCCATAACTCTTGGCTCGTTTAGAGTTACGAGAGCCATAACCAGTCAAAACGAAGGTATCTGTGAGTTCTACAGCTATGACCGCTTTCAGCCATCACTGGTTAGTTTCATACCCGAAAAATCCTATCCGAACATCAATCGGGTCAAGGAAGTTTTTTGCCCTTCGTTTTTTCGTCACGTGGATTTTTTCTGTAAAACGGGATCCCCGTGGCTGGTCTAGGATTTACCATCGCTGGAGAGTGGTGCACCATGGTACTGCAATGTTTCAAATCCATGCACTCATTTCTAAAGGTCGTAGGGCACTGTTTCGTCATTTTGGACGGATGTTGCACCTTGCACCGTAGATGTTGCACCCTGTGGATATCGATTCTTCGGAGGGCCATAACTCTTGGCTCTTTTAGAGTTACGGGAGCCATAACCAGTCAAAACGATGGTATCTGTGAGTTCTACAGCTGTGGCAGCTTTCAGCCGTCACTGGTTAGTTTCATACCCAAAAAATCCTATCCGAACCACAATTGGGTCATGGGATTCTTGTACCCTTCGTTTTTCGTCACGTGGATTTTTTCTGTAAAACGGGAACCCCGTGGCTGGTCTATGATTTACCATCGCTGGAGAGTGGTGCACCATGGTACTGCAATGTTTCAAATCCATGCACTCATTTCTAAAGGTCGTACGACACTGTTTCATCATTTTGGACGGATGTTGCACCTTGCACCGTAGATATTGCACCCTGCGGATATCGATTCTTCGGAGGGCCATAACTCTTGGCTCGTTTAGAGTTACGGGAGCCATAACCAGTCAAAACGAAGGTATCTGTGAGTTCTACAGCTATGACTGCTTTCAGCCGTCACTGGTTAGTTTCATACCCAAAAAATCCTATCCGAACCTCAATCGGGTCAAGGAAGTTTTTTACCCTTCGTTTTTTCGTCACATGGATTTTTTCTGTAAAACGGGATCCCCGTGGCTGGTCTATGATTTACCATCGCTGGAGAGTGGTGCACCATGGTACTGCAATGTTTCATATCCATGCACTCTTTTCTAAAGGTCGTAAGGCACTGTTTCGTCATTTTGGACGGATGTTGCACCTTGCACCGTAGATGTTGCACCCTGTGGATATCGATTCTTCGGAGGGCCATAACTCTTGTCTCGTTTATAGTTACGGGAACCATAACCAGTGAAAAAAAAGGTATCGGTGAGTTCTACAGCTATGACAGCTTTCAGCCGTCACTGGTTAGTTTCATACCCAAAAAATCCTATCCGAACCTCAATCGGGTCAAGGAAGTATTTTACCCTTCGTTTTTTCGTCACGTGGATTTTTTCTGTAAAACGGGATCCCCGTGGCTGGTCTATGATTTACCATCGCTGGATAGTGGTGCACCATGGTACTGCAATGTTTCAAATCCATGCACTCATTTCTAAAGGTCGTACGGCACTGTTTCGTCATTTTGGACGGATGTTGCACCTTGCACCGTAGATGTTGCACCCTGTGGATATCGATTCTTCGGAGGGCCATAACTCTTGGCTCGTTTAGAGTTACAGGTGCCACAACCAGTCAAAACGAAGGTATCTGTGAGTTCTACAGCTATGACAGCTTTCAGCCATCACTGGTTAGTTTCATACCCGAAAAATCCTATCCGAACCTCAATCGGGTCAAGGAAGTTTTTTACCCTTCGTTTTTTCGTCACGTGGATTTTTTCTGTAAAACGGGATCCCGGTGGCTGGTCTATGATTTACCATCGTTGGAGAGTGGTGCACCATGGTACTGCAATGTTTTAAATACATGCACTCATTTCTAAAGGTCGTACGGCCCTGTTTCGTCATTTTGGACGGATGTTGCACTTTGCACCGTAGATGTTGCACCCTGTGGATATCGATTCTTCGGAGGGCCATAACTCCTGGCTCGTTTAGAGTTACGGGAGCTATAACCAGTCAAAACGAAGGTATCTCTGAGTTCTACAGCTATGACCGCTTTCAGCCGTCACTGGTTAGTTTCATACCCAAAAAATCCTATCCGAACCTCAATCGGATCAAGGAAGTTTTTTACCCTTCGTTTTTTCGTCACGTGGATTTTTTCTGTAAAACGGGATCCCCGTGGTTGGTCTATGATTTACCATCGCTGGAGAGTGGTGCACCATGGTACTGCAATGTTTTAAATACATGCACTCATTTCTAAAGGTCGTACGGCCCTGTTTCGTCATTTTGGACGGATGTTGCACCTTGCACCGTAGATGTTGCGCCCTGTGGATATCGATTCTTCGGAGGGCCATAACTCTTGGCTCGTTTAGAGTTACGGGAGCCATAACCAGTCAAAACGATGGTATCTGTGAGTTCTACAGCTATGGAAGCTTTCAGCCGTCACTGGTTAGTTTCATACCCAAAAAATCCTATCCGAACCTCAATTGGGTCATGGGATTCTTGTACCCTTCGTTTTTCGTCACGTGGATTTTTTCTGTAAAACGGGATCCCCGTGGCTGGTCTATGATTTACCATCGCTGGAGAGTGGTGCAACATGGTACTGAAATGTTTCAAATCCATGCACTCATTTCTAAAGGTCGTACGACACTGTTTCGTCATTTTGGACGGATGTTGCACCTTGCACCGTAGATGTTGCACCCTGTGGATATCGATTCTTCGGAGGGCCATAACTCTTGGCTTGTTTGGAGTTACGGGAGCCATAACCAGTCAAAACGAAGGTATCTGTGAGTTCTACAGCTATGACAGCTTTCAGCCATCACTGGTTAGTTTCATACCCAAAAAATCCTATCCGAACCTCAATCGGTCATGGGATTCTTGTACCCTTCGTTTTTCGTCACGTGGATTTTTTCTGTAAAACGGGATCCCCGTGGCTGGTCTATGATTTACCATCGCTGGAGAGTGGTGCACCATGGTACTGCAATGTTTTAAATACATGCACTCATTTCTAAAGGTCGTACGGCTCTGTTTCGTCATTTTGGACGGATGTTGCACCTTGCACCGTAGATGTTGCACCCTGTGGATATCGATTCTTCGGAGGGCCATAACACTTGGCTCGTTTAGAGTTACGGGAGCCATAACCAGTCAAAACGAAGGTATCTATGAGTTCTACAGCTATGACAGCTTTCAGCCGTCACTGGTTAGTTTCATACCCAAAAAATCCTATCCGAACCTCAATCGGGTCATGGAATTCCTGTACCCTTCGTTTTTCGTCACGTGGATTTTTTCTGTAAAACGGGATCCCCGTGGCTGGTCTATGATTTACCATCGCTGGAGGGTGGTGCACCATGGTACTGCAATGTTTCAAATTCATGCACTCATTTCTAAAGGTCGTACGACACTGTTTTGTCATTTTGGACGGATGTTGCACCTTGCACCGTAGATGTTGCACCCTGTGGATATCGATTCTTCGGAGGGACATAACTCTTGGCTCGTTTAGAGTTACGGGAGCCATAACCAGTCAAAACGAAGGTATCTGTGAGTTCTACAGCTATGACTGCTTTCAGCCGTCATTGGTTAGTTTCATACCCAAAAAATCCTATCCGAACGTCAATCGGGTCAAGGAAGTTTTTTACCCTTCGTTTTTTCGTCACATGGATTTTTTCTGTAAAACGGGATCCCCATGGCTGGTCTATGATTTACCATCGCTGGAGAGTGGTGCACCATGGTACTGCAATGTTTCATATCCATGCACTCTTTTCTAAAGGGTGTAAGGCACTGTTTCGTCATTTTGGACGGATGTTGCACCTTGCACCGTAGATGTTGCACCCTGTGGATATCGATTCTTCGGAGGGCCATAACTCTTGGCTCGTTTAGAGTTATGGGAGCCATAACCAGTCAAAACGAAGGTATCTGTGAGTTCTACAACTATGACAGCTTTCAGCCATCACTGCTTAGTTTCATACCCAAAAAATCCTATCCGAACCTCAATCGGGTCATGGGATTCTTGTACCCTTCGTTTTTCGTCACGTGGATTTTTTCTGTAAAACGGGATCCCCATGGCTGGTCTATGATTTACCATCGCTGGAGAGTGGTGCACCATGGTACTGCAATGTTTTAAATACATGTACTCATTTCTAAAGGTCGTACGGCCCTGTTTCGTCATTTTGGACGGATGTTGCACCTTGCACCGTAGATGTTGCACCCTGTGGATATCGATTCTTCGGAGGGCCATAACACTTGGCTCGTTTAGAGTTACGGGAGCCATAACCAGTCAAAACGAAGGTATCTGTGAGTTCTACAGCTATGACAGCTTTCAGCCGTCACTGGTTAGTTTCATACCCAAAAAATCCTATCCGAACCTCAATCGGGTCATGGGATTCTTGTACCCTTCGTTTTTCGTCACGTGGATTTTTTCTGTAAAACGGGATCCCCATGGCTGGTCTATGATTTACCATCGCTGGAGAGTGGTGCACCATGGTACTGCAATGTTTTAAATACATGCACTCATTTCTAAAGGTCCTACGGCCCTGTTTCCTCATTTTGGACGGATGTTGCACCTTGCACCGTAGATGTTGCACCCTGTGGATATCGATTCTTCGGAGGGCCATAACACTTGGCTCGTTTAGAGTTACGGGAGCCATAACCAGTCAAAACGAAGGTATCTGTGAGTTCTACAGCTATGACAGCTTTCAGCCGTCACTGGTTAGTTTCATACCCAAAAAATCCTATCCGAACCTCAATCGGGTCATGGAATTCCTGTACCCTTCGTTTTTCGTCACGTGGATTTTTTCTGCAAAACGGGATCCCCGTGGCTGGTCTATGATTTACCATCGCTGGAGGGTGGTGCACCATGGTACTGCAATGTTTCAAATCCGTGCACTCATTTCTAAAGGTCGTACGACACTGTTTCGTCATTTTGGACGGATGTTGCACCTTGCACCGTAGATGTTGCACCCTGTGGATATCGATTCTTCGGAGGGCCATAACTCTTGGCTCGTTTAGAGTTACGGGAGCCATAACCAGTCAAAACGAAGGTATCTGTGAGTTCTACAGCTATGACTGCTTTCAGCCGTCACTGGTGTAACGACCCGTATTTTACGTGTTGATAAATCGTAGAATTTGCAGGTCGTTAGTGTTGTTTGTGTTGTCTCTAGCTTGAGCCGTTTAGAAGTTAACCCGAGTGCAAGTGATGAGTCGTGACCGACTCATAGAGGACCGACCTATAGGTGTTGCCGAGTTAGTATGCTTAGCCGAGTTATAGAAGTAACGGCCTAAAAGTTAGGCGACTTAGTGATGGTGACCGACCTATAGTAAGTCGTAGACGACCTTAGGAAGTGGCTGAGTTTAGTGTGGGGCGACCTAAGGTAGATAGGTCGGTAGAGCGACCTAAGGTAGATAGGTCGGGTCGAGCGACCTATAGAAGTAGCGGCTCAAGCATGTTGAACTGACCTGTAGATGTGAACCGACCTAAGGATATGGCCGAGCTAAGGTAGTTAGCGACCTAGAGGGTTTTATGTTGGGATAAGGTCGTGAGCGACCTAAGGAAGGTGGCCGACCTAGTAGAGACAACCTAGTGGTTGTTATGTGGTTAGGTCGCTGAGCCGTGTGAACGACTTAGATTTAGGTCGTTCAACGACCTAAGGGTTAGCGTTAGGTCGCTAGGGGGATAGGTCGGCAAGCACGATGAGTCGTTGGGGGCTTAGGTCATTGAGTCGGCCTGGTTTGTTAGGTCGCATAGGAGTTAGGTCGGATCTAGTTAAGTCGCTAGAGTCTTTAGGTCGGCAGTGTTTTAGGTCGGCCGTGTGTTATCTCGAGTAACCCTGGAGTTGAGTCGGCTAGGAGTTAGGTCGTTGGCTCGGGATTGTATAGGTCGGCAGCGACCTATGATAGGTTGTGTGTTTTAGGTCGGCGACGACCTAATTCTGGGCGGCCTAAGGAGAATTCAGCCTATAAATAGAGGGGTTTGGCTCACTTTTTGGCACCGGTTTTTGAAGCAACGAAGTGCTGCCATTTTGAAGACTCGACTACAACATTTCTTCATCTTCTTTTCTCCATTCCAATCTAGATCTAACATCCATCCAAGATCGAAGATTTAGATTGAAGATTCAAGTGCCAAAGTTGAAGATCTTCATCCGTTCGAGCTAGATTTCATCGATTGAAGCGAGATATTGCCGGATCAAGTTTGGATCTCCGCCGTCCAGATCTGAAGTGTTTAGTTTTCATAGTGTTTGGGTGATTTGGTGAGTGGTAGTTATCTCTCACGCGGACCCAAAGGAGTATATTGGATCGGTGGCTTGTTTATGTGTTTAAGATAGTGTTTTCTCGCATTTTCCTTAAGTCTGCATGTAGATTCATCATTGCTGAAGATGTTTACTTATGCAAGTTCATTTAACAAGTGTTAGAGATAAAAACCCATGTTTTATATTTGATAGATCTATGCTAAAAACCTATAAATCATGCATGTTGGACTTTTGCTTGTTTGTTTACGAAATTGCCATTATTGTTGATATTACTTGTTAGATCTTGTTTGAATGCTTGATTGTTTGTATTGATGATTGATTTGGATTGTTTCAAGTTAGCTAGTGGTTGATTTGGTATAAGATGGTTTGAGATGATTCAAAAGCTAAGTGGAAAGGCTCTTGAATGGTGGAAGCTGCCTGTAGCATATGAAGCGGATGTGGAAGCTCATATGGATGGATTCGAGGATGTGGGATCTTGCCATGATGCGAGAAGGCAAAGCATGATTGAGTTGGGACTTTGCGATGATATGATGAGGCAAGGCTTATGTTGAGATGGGACGGGTCATGATGACGTTCCAAGATGAGAGACTTTGCTATGATGTGATGACGCAAGACATATGTTGTGATGGGACGGGTCACGATGACGTTCCAAGCACGGGCTGCGACGACGTGCAAAGTTATGTTGATAACTCGGTGATGCGATCCGGGTTGGTGATAATGGTTAGCTTGAGAGGCGCTTGAGCTAGTATGGAAATAGTCGTCGAGGAGGATGACTAGAAGGCTGAGATCTCATCGTTGTTGAAGGTTCTAGCATGCTCAAAGCAAGAGTACGTTGGAACGGGCTGCGACGACGTTCCAGGCACGGGCTGCGACGACGTGCTAGTACTCTGGGTAGTTGCGAAAATTCCTAGGCACGGGCTGCGACGACGTTCGGAGTTATGGCTAGAACCGGGGTTACCATTAGCCCTTGACAGGTGGTCATTCAACTAACGGTGAAATCATGGCAATGATAACAGTGATAGCCAGAGTCATGGATGTTTGGTTGTATTATCATTCGGTTTCAAGAGCGGTGTTTTCTGGGTGCTTATCCGATCTTGGTTTAGGCCTTGGGGGTTTGTATTTGGAAAGCATCGCCCTTGACTCGAGTGGTTATTGCTTTACCTTAATTGTCTAAATTGTTATGCTTGCTTCTCCTTAGTGTGTGTCTGGGGGCTATCACTGTAAGAAGAGGTGGAGTGGGATGGTTTGGTTCCTATTCCTTTTATTCCTTATGCTCTTTTGGTATGTTTGATAGTTAATTTACTGCTCACTAAGACTTTGTCTGACTCAAGGTTTTATGTCTCCTCTTATTACCTTGGGCTGTTCATCCATGTTTGGGATGGGCAGACTAGGTAGCAGGTGGCAGGTGCTGTGCTTGGAGTTCTACGCTGATGATGACGAAGACGAGCAGGAGGCTTTGCATATTAGTTTTCTTACTATATGTACTGGGTATTCCGCTGTTGTATCTGATTGAGTGTTGTAGTGAGGCTTTTATGTATGGATTTGCCTGGATGATTCATATGTTTGTATATAACTGCTATGTTGCTTATATGATGATGATGTTCTGTTCTATGGAGCTTCACTATATTATATTTCTCTATTGTATTTTATCCATGCGCTGTGAGTTGTACGATAGAGATTCTGCGATGCTTAATTTTCCCTGACTATCGTCCATGGTTGCCTTGCACACCTTTCAGCGCACTTTTCCCTTGTTTTGGTGTGAGAGTCATGGGCGGTCGTCACAACTGGTTAGTTTCATACCCAAAAAATCCTATCCGAACCTCAATCGGGTCAAGGAAGTTTTTTACCCTTCGTTTTTTCGTCACGTGGATTTTTTCCGTAAAATGGGATCCCCGTGGTTGGTCTATGATTTACCATCGCTGGAGAGTGGTGCACCATGGTACTGCAATGTTTTAAATACATGCACTCATTTCTAAAGGTCGTACGGCCATGTTTCGTCATTTTGGACGGATGTTGCACCTTGCACCGTAGATGTTGCACCCTGTGGATATCGATTCTTCGGAGGGCCATAACTCTTGGCTCGTTTAGAGTTACGGGAGCGATAACCAGTCAAAACGATGGTATCTGTGAGTTCTACAGCTATAAAAGCTTTCAGCCGTCACTGGTTAGTTTCATACCCAAAAAATCCTATCCGAATCTCAATCGGGTCATGGGATTCTTGTACCCTTCGTTTTTCGTCACGTGGATTTTTTCTGTAAAACGGGATCCCCGTGGCTGGTCTATGATTTACCATCGCTGGAGAGTGGTGCACCACTGTATTGCAATGTTTCAAATCCATGCACTCATTTCTAAAGGTCGTACGGCACTGTTTCGTCATTTTGGACGGATGTTGCACCTTGCACCGTAGATGTTGCACCCCGTGGATATCGATTCATCGGAGGGCCATAACTCTTGGCTCGTTTAGAGTTACGGGAGCCATAACCAGTCAAAACGAAGGTATCTGTGAGTTCTACAGCTACGACAGCTTTCAGCCGTCACTGGTTAGTTTCATACCCAAAAAATCCTATCCGAACCTCAATCGGGTCAAGGAAGTTTTTTACCCTTCGTTTTTTCGTCACGTGGATTTTTTCGGTAAAACGGGATCCCCGTGTTTGGTCTATGATTTACCATCGCTGGAGAGTGGTGCACCATGGTACTGCAATGTTTTAAATACATGCACTCATTTCTAAAGGTCGTACGGCCCTGTTTCGTCATTTTGGACGGATGTTGCAACTTGCACCGTAGATGTTGCACCCTGTGGATATCGATTCTTCGGAGGGCCATCACTATTGGCTCGTATAGAGTTACGGGTGCCATAACCAGTCAAAACGAAGGTATCTGTGAGTTCTACAGCTATGACAGCTTTCAGCCGTCACTGGTTAGATTCATACCCAAAAAATCCTATCCGAATCTCAATCGGGTCATGGGATTCTTGTACCCTTCGTTTTTCGTCACGTGGATTTTTTCTGTAAAACGGGATCCCCGTGGCTGGTCTATGATTTACCATCGCTGGAGAGTGGTGCACCATTGTACTGCAATGTTTCAAATCCATGCACTCATTTCTAAAGGTCGTACGGCACTGTTTCGTCATTTTGGACGGATGTTGCACCTTGCACCGTAGATGTTGCACCATGTGGATATCGATTCTTCGGAGGGCCATAACTCTTGGCTCGTTTAGAGTTACGGGAGCCATAACCAGTCAAAACGAAGGTATCTGTGAGTTCTACAGCTATGACGGCTTTCAGCCGTCACTGGTTAGTTTCATACCCAAAAAATCCTATCCGAACCTCAATCGGGTCAAGGAAGTTTTTTACCCTTCGTTTTTTCGTCACGTGGATTTTTTCTGTAAAACGGGATCCCCGTGGTTGGTCTATGATTTACCATCGCTGGAGAGTGGTGCACCATGGTACTGCAATGTTTTAAATACATGCACTCATTTCTAAAGGTCGTACGGCCCTGTTTCGTCATTTTGGACGGATGTTGCACCTTGCACCGTAGATGTTGCACCCTGTGGATATCGATTCTTCGGAGGGCCATAACTCTTGGCTCGTTTAGAGTTACGGGAGCCATAACCAGTCAAAACGATGGTATCTGTGAGTTCTACAGCTATGGCAGCTTTCAGCCGTCACCGGTTAGTTTCATACCCAAAAAATCCTATCCGAACCTCAATCGGGTCATGGGATTCTTGTACCCTTCGTTTTTCGTCACGTGGATTTTTTATGTAAAACGGGATCCCCGTGGCTGGTCTATGATTTACCATCGTTGGAGAGTGGTGCACCATGGTACTGAAATGTTTCAAATCCATGCACTCATTTCTAAAGGTCGTACGACACTGTTTCGTCATTTTGGACGGATGTTGCACCTTGCACCGTAGATGTTGCACCCTGTGGATATCGATTCTTCGGAGGGCCATAACTCTTGGCTCGTTTGGAGTTACGGGAGCCATAACCAGTCAAAACGAAGGTAT
Source organism: Allium cepa (assembly GCA_030765085.1). NCBI lineage: Eukaryota > Viridiplantae > Streptophyta > Magnoliopsida > Asparagales > Amaryllidaceae > Allium > Allium cepa. The sequence continues at coordinate 23,555,433 of CM060943.1, read as the reverse complement.
CTGTGAGTTCTACAGCTATGACAGCTTTCAGCCATCACTGGTTAGTTTCATACCCAAAAAATCCTATCCGAACCTCAATCGGGTCATGGGATTCCTGTACCCTTCGTTTTTCGTCACGTGGATTTTTTCTGTAAAACGGGATCCCCGTGGCTGGTCTATGATTTACCATCGCTGGAGAGTGGTGCACCATGGTACTGCAATGTTTCAAATACATGAACTCATTTCTAAAGGTCGTACGGCTCTGTTTCCTCATTTTGGACGGATGTTGCACCTTGCACCGTAGATGTTGCACCCTGTGGATATCGATTCTTCGGAGGGCCATAACACTTGGCTCGTTTAGAGTTACGGGAGCCATAACAAGTCAAAACAAAGGTATCTGTGAGTTCTACAGCTATGACAGCTTTCAGCCGTCACTGGTTAGTTTCATACCCAAAACATCCTATCCGAACCTCAATCGGGTCAAGGAAGTATTTTACCCTTCGTTTTTTCGTCACGTGGATTTTTTCTGTAAAACGGTATCCCCGTGGCTGGTCTATGATTTACCATCGCTGGAGAGTGGTGCACCATGGTACTGCAATGTTTCAAATCCATGCACTCATTTCTAAAGGTCGTACGGCACTGTTTCGTCATTTTGGATGGATGTTGCACCTTGCACCGTAGATGTTGCACCCTGTGGATATCGATTCTTCGGAGGGCCATAACACTTGGCTCGTTTAGAGTTACGGGTGCCATAACCAGTCAAAACGAAGGTATCTGTGAGTTCTACAGCTATGACGGCTTTCAGCCGTCACTGGTTAGTTTCATACCCAAAAAATCCTATCTGAACCTCAATCGGGTCATGGGATTCTTGTACCCTTCATTTATCGTCACGTGGATTTTTTCTGTAAAACGGGATCCCCGTGGTTGGTCTATGATTTACCAACGCTGGAGAGTGGTGCACCATGGTACTGCAATGTTTTAAATACATGCACTCATTTCTAAATGTAGTACGACCCTGTTTCGTCATTTTGGACGGATGTTGCACCTTGCACCGTAGATGTTGCGCCCTGTGGATATCGATTCTTCGGAGGGCCATAACTCTTGGCTCGTTTAGAGTTACGGGAGCCATAACCAGTCAAAACGATGGTATCTGTGAGTTCTACAGCTATGGCAGCTTTCAGCCGTAACTGGTTAGTTTCATACCCAAAAAATCCTATCCGAACCTCAATTGGGTCATGGGATTCTTGTACCCTTCGTTTTTCGTCACGTGGATTTTTTCTGTAAAACGGGATCCCCGTGGCTGGTCTATGATTTACCATCGCTGGAGAGTGGTGCACCATGGTACTGAAATGTTTCAAATCCATGCACTCATTTCTAAAGGTCGTACGACACTGTTTCATCATTTTGGACGGATGTTGCACCTTGCACCGTAGATGTTGCACCCTGTGGATATCGATTCTTCGGAGGGCCATAACTCTTGGCTCGTTTGGAGTTACGGGAGCCATAACCAGTCAAAACGAAGGTATCTGTGAGTTCTACAGCTATGATAGCTTTCAGCCGTCACTGGTTAGTTTCATACCCAAAAAATCCTATCCGAACCTCAATCGGGTCATGGGATTCTTGTACCCTTCGTTTTTCGTCACGTGGATTTTTTCTGCAAAACGGGATCCCCGTGGCTGGTCTATGATTTACCATCGCTGGAGAGTGGTGCACCATGGTACTGCAATGTTTTAAATACATGCACTCATTTCTAAAGGTCGTACGGCTCTGTTTCGTCATTTTGGACGGATGTTGCACCTTGCACCGTAGATGTTGCACCCTGTGGATATCGATTCTTCGGAGGGCCATAACACTTGGCTCGTTTAGAGTTACGGGAGCCATAACCAGTCAAAACGAAGGTATCTATGAGTTCTACAGCTATGACAGCTTTCAGCCGTCACTGGTTAGTTTCATACCCAAAAAATCCTATCCGAACCTCAATCGGGTCAAGGAAGTATTTTACCCTTCGTTTTTTCGTCACGTGGATTTTTTCTGTAAAACGGGATCCCCGTGGCTGGTCTATGATTTACCATCGCTGGAGAGTGGTGCACCATGGTACTGCAATGTTTTAAATACATGCACTCATTTCTAAAGGTCGTACGGCACTGTTTCGTCATTTTGGACGGATGTTGCACCTTGCACCGTAGATGTTGCACCCTTTGGATATCGATTCTTCGGAGGGCCATAACTCTTGGCTCTTTTAGAGTTACGGGTGCCATAACCAGTCAAAACGAAGGTATCTGTGTGTTCTACAGCTATGAGAGCTTTCAGCCATCACCGGTTAGTTTCATACCCAAAAAATCCTATCCGAACCTCAATCGGGTCATGTGATTCTTGTACCCTTCGTTTTTCGTCACGTGGATTTTTTCTGCAAAACGGGATCCCCGTGGCTGGTCTATGATTTACCATCGCTGGAGAGTGGTGCACCATTGTACTGCAATGTTTCAAATCCATGCACTCATTTCTAAAGGTCGTACGGCACTGTTTCGTCATTTTGGACGGATGTTGCACCTGCACCGTAGATGTTGCACCCTGTGGATATCGATTCTTCGGAGGGCCATAACTCTTGGCTCGTTTAGAGTTACGGGAGCCATAACCAGTCAAAACGAAGGTATCTGTGAGTTCTACAACTATGACAGCTTTCAGCCGTCACTGGTTAGTTTCATACCCAAAAAATCCTATCTGAACCTCAATCGGGTCATGGGATTCTTGTACCCTTCGTTTTTCGTCACGTGGATTTTTTCTGTAAAACGGGATCCCCGTGGCTGGTCTATGATTTACCAACGCTGGAGAGTGGTGCACCATGGTACTGCAATGTTTTAAATACATGCACTCATTTCTAAAGGTCGTACGGCCCTGTTTCGTCATTTTGGACGGATGTTGCACCTTGCACCGTAGATGTTGCGCCCTGTGGATATCGATTCTTCGGAGGGCCATAACTCTTGGCTCGTTTAGAGTTACGGGAGCCATAACCAGTCAAAACGATGGTATCTGTGAGTTCCACAGCTATGGCAGCTTTCAGCCGTAACTGGTTAGTTTCATACCCAAAAAATCCTATCCGAACCTCAATTGGGTCATGGGATTCTTGTACCCTTCGTTTTTCGTCACGTGGATTTTTTCTGTAAAACGGGATCCCCGTGGCTGGTCTATGATTTACCATCGCTGGAGAGTGGTGCACCATGGTACTGAAATGTTTCAAATCCATGCACTCATTTCTAAAGGTCGTACGATGTTTGCACAAAATATGGGCAAACACCCTTAAGTCGTGTGATTCTGTTGATTTTACGTTGTTCTTTGTAATCTGGATGATTTATGCAAATATATAGAAAGCGGGTACTAAACCGTAAAAGACACACAGATTTATAGTGGTTCGGCGTTCGTGCCTACATCCACTTTTAAGGTTTTCCCTTTATTGCTTTGCTTGATTAGATTGATTACAACGGGTTACAATCTGAAAAATAGCTAAAAGAACTGAATTCAGCAGAGTCTGGGCTTGCTTTTTCTCTTCTGAATCTTCCCCCTTTTCTGAATGACCAGAGGCTCTATTTATAGGCGTGGAAGGCTGGAATCCCGCCCAACACCTGGGGAGGCTGCTTGGCACGTGACTGGGGGCCCACAGACCCGTGTTCTTGGAGTGCGTGCTCTGTTTGGGATCGATTCGAAATGAACTTCGAATCGATCAAGAAATTGTCCGATTGAGATGAAACTTGGCGTGGACGTTCTTCATCATGTAGACACACATCTGTGAAAATTTCATTGGATTTGGATCAGTAGATTGAGAGAAATGATCGGTTCGAAATTGGGCATTCGTCACGCCGTTGGCCTCGACTCCATTTGTTGATTCATTCGAATCCATATGGTTCGAAACCATATGGTTCGAATCCATACGATTCGAACCCATGCGGTTCGAATCCATGGGTTCGAAACCATATGTTTCGACTCCATATGGATCGAATCCATACTTTGGTGGATGGATTCGAAGCCGATGGTGAAGGAGTCGAAGCAGGGAGTATTTCAGATGGATTCGAAATGGAGCAAGCATGACGGAGTCGAAACAAGGACATCGATTCGAAGCAAGGATACAGGGAGACTTCGGCTGAATGGATACGAAGCTAGGTGGGGGTTTATTCGATGGAGTTGAAGTTGATGGAGTCGAAGGTGATGGATGGATTCGAAGGTGAGTGATGGATACGAAGGTGGTGATGGATACGAAGTTGGTGATGGATACGAAGTGTGATGGATACGAAGTTGGTGATGGATACGAAGCTGGTGATGGATACGAAGTGTGATGGATACGAGGTTGGTGATGGATACGAAGTTGGTGATGGATACGAAGTTGGTGATGGATTCGGGGCTTTTGATGGATTCGAACTAAGTGGGTTCGAAGGAGTGATCGTGGATGGGTTCGAACAGCATGGGTTCGAAGCAGAGATAGTGGATGGGTTCGAACACGAGGGGTTCGAATAGGATGGGTTCGAATATGATGGTTTCGAATACAAGGGGTTCGAATAGGATGGTTTCGAACACAAGGGGTTCGAATAGGATGGTTTCGAACATGATGGGTTCGAAACGTGCAATATACATCTTCTTAACTTGAACCCTTCATAACTTGAGCATATGACCTCGGATTGACTTGAAATTTGAAATGCTGGCTCCTATGGCCTTTCTTGTTATGCCTTATCAATTGTGGCCCGTTCCGGACTCGGACAAAATTCACTGATATCCATAGCGAAATGAAGTGCGACCAGCCTCTGAGGCGAACAATCTTTTGTTTTTGTCCAATCTTTTGGTATCACGGCTTTTGCCCAAAAAGCGGGATAACATTTTGCCCCCCAAAACATGCCTTGCGGTAGGAAGGTGTGTTTTGCAGTGCCTTGAGTTGGATGGTCATACCCTGTCGTCATCCTGTAAAGAACTTGATAGTTTTATACGTCATCAAGTGACGATCGTTCGTGATCGAGCTATTTGGGATGGAGCGCGGCCGTTCATGGTCAAGCGCCTTACTTCAGATGACGATCGTTCGTGATCGAGTCATTTGAGGGAAAGTGCGACCCTGTGCGGTCAAGCGCGTAAATCCATGCGTCGATCATTCGGGATCGATTCACTTGCGGTGAAATGCGACCGTTCAAGGTCAAGCGCCTAATTTCGAATGACGACCGTTCGCGATCGAGTCATTCGAGGTAAGGTGCGACAGTGCCCGGTCTGATGCTTAAAATCCATGTGTCGATCGTTCGGGATCGAGTAATCTGTGATGAAATGTGACCGTTCAGGGTCAAGCGCTCGACTTCAAATGACGACCGTTCGGGATCGAGTCATTCGAGGCAAAGTGCGACAGTGCCCGGTCTGATGCTTAAAATCCATGTGTCGATCGTTCGGGATCGAGTAATCTGTGATGAAATGTGACCGTTCAGGGTCAAGCGCTCGACTTCAAATGACGACCGTTCGGGATCGAGTCATTCGAGGTAAAGTGCGACAGTGCGCGGTCAAGTGATGGACCTCAAATTACGACCGTTCGCGATCGAGTCATTGGAGGTAAGGTGAGTTGTGCCGTTCGAGGCGGACCTCAAATGTCGACCGTTCGCGATCGAGCCATTTGAGGCAAAGTGAATTGTGCCGTTCGAGGCGGACCTCAAATGACGACCGTTCGCGATCGAGCCATTTGAGGCAAAGTGAATTGTGCCGTTCTAGGCGGACCTCAAATGACGACCGTTCGCGATCGAGCCATTTGAGGCAAAGTGAATTGTGACCGTTCGCGATCGTGTGCCGTTCGAGGCGAGTTTGTGACTGTTCGAAGTCGGGTGCCGTTCGAGGCGAGTTAGCGTGCCCGGGAGGGCTTGATGTTTTGGATGCCAGGGTCACGCTCGGGTGAGTTCCTGGATTGTTTGTGTGCCTGTTGAAGGCGAATCAGTGTGCCCGGGGGGGGCTTGATGCTATTGATACCAGGTTCACGTTCGCGTGGGTCCCTGGATCATTTGTTTAGGTATATCACTATCTCAGAGCATGCTTAGGGACCGTTCGCGACCCCGTACATGTGCAAGTAGCCTAGCCATTTCAGAGTTATCAGAATCAAATATCTATTCAATAGATGAGTTTTAAAAACGGAAGTGTCCAAACAAACCAAGTTCAAATGTCAAATCAACATGAAATAAAAACAAAGCAAAAGATGTCGAAGTGCAAGTTCCCACTACGAAACAATCAATGATCATTCAGAGCATGCCTGTTCGCGATCTCGTACATGCGTAAATGACTTAGTTGAGTTAGTGGAAGCTTGCGACTTGTTCATCGATGTTTTAACTAATTGATAACCAAACGATGTCCTGAATCAGGGTTACCCCTGGTTGATGTAGATGGGGGCCGTTCCGGCTCCGCTGCTGAAGCTCGCCTTCTCACATACTGAAGGAGCATACCGTTTCTGATGTGCGCTTCCACCTCGTCCTTCAGATGCCTACAATCATTAGTGTTATGACCGTTTAATTCATGAAATACGCAAAACTTATCTGATATTCTTTCGCGAGAGGTTGGATCCCTTAGCATTGGTCTGCGATACGGAATGTGCTCCTTGGTATCCTGATAAATGCGTTCCAAACTCTCAGTCAGCTCGGTGTAGGTAGTGAATCGCGGCTCTCTCCGCTGCCGTTTCGACTTGTCATCATAATCCTCAGCCCTTCGTTTTCCTTTATCCTTGTCTGAGTCCTTTTCGATAGGCTTTTTGTCTTTAAGCATGTAAACTTCTATTCCCTCTGCTTCTTCTCTTTCTGCATTCGCATCCTCTAATCGTAAAAACTTTTCTGCCTCATTGTAGAATTCCTCTAGATCTACGGGTGGATCTTTAGTCAATGAATTCTTGAATTCTGTGCCGTCAGCTACTCCGGACACAGCTGCCTTTACTACCATGGACGGATCCGCTCGGTCAACTGAAGCTGCTGCTGCATTGAATCGCGCTAGATAACTTCTCAAGGTCTCTCCAGCTTTCTGTTTTAAGGTTGCCAAAGTCATCACATTCTTGGGTCTCGTAATGTGAACCCTGAATTGCCTCATAAATTTCTCAATTAAACCATTCCACGTTCCGATGGATTCATTCTCTAATTGCCTAAACCACAACGCTGCAATATCCGTTAAGTATAATGGAAAGCACCGGGCCATAACCTCTTCTGATGCCCCCAGCACTTCCATATGTCTCATATACTTTGTTAGATGAACCGTGGGGTCCATTCTCCCGTCATACGTGTCCAATGATGGTAACTTGAAATCCGGTGGGTTTCTAGCTTGTCTAATCGCCGAAGTGAAAGGACTCCTATTAACATCCTCCAAATCCTTGTTCACCAACCCACCTCTCATAGCTCTTCTAACCATCTCTGCCAATCTGTCGTTGTCACCGAGATGCAATCTTCGTTCATTACTTTCAACCTGCCCCCCGAGTTCACGAGGGAATTCTGGAACCTGCCCCCTTGACTGAGTGTTCATTCCTCTGTTGCCTCCAGGTTGCGTGGGTATTCCTCCCTCTCCCTCAGGGACTGGATCTGCGTGCTCCAAGTGTGCGCCTTCTAATCCAGGTGCTATTCCGGATGGTCCTGCTCCGTTCTGAACTCCATCAGTTTCTCTATTCTGTGCTCCAAGTTGTCCAATTTGTTGAAATAAGCTCTGAATCAACTCTTCCTGTCTCTTCATCATAGTCTCCATTTCGTCCCTAGTGATGTAGATTGACGCTTGATTCCCTCCTGAGGAAGCCTCTTGACTTCCTTGTGGTTCACTTCTCTCAGGCCTTGGCCTTCTACTCGATTGTCTTGCCATAATTCCTAGATCTGAACTCCTGGATTTTCAAATTCAACTTCTTCCTGAATTAGCTTCTCAGTGAAAGCACCAAAATGTTTGCACAAAATATGGGCAAACACCCTTAAGTCGTGTGATTCTGTTGATTTTACGTTGTTCTTTGTAATCTGGATGATTTATGCAAATATATAGAAAGCGGGTACTAAACCGTAAAAGACACACAGATTTATAGTGGTTCGGCGTTCGTGCCTACATCCACTTTTAAGGTTTTCCCTTTATTGCTTTGCTTGATTAGATTGATTACAACGGGTTACAATCTGAAAAATAGCTAAAAGAACTGAATTCAGCAGAGTCTGGGCTTGCTTTTTCTCTTCTGAATCTTCCCCCTTTTCTGAATGACCAGGGGCTCTATTTATAGGCGTGGAAGGCTGGAATCCCGCCCAACACCTGGGGAGGCTGCTTGGCACGTGACTGGGGGCCCACAGACCCGTGTTCTTGGAGTGCGTGCTCTGTTTGGGATCGATTCGAAATGAACTTCGAATCGATCAAGAAATTGTCCGATTGAGATGAAACTTGGCGTGGACGTTCTTCATCATGTAGACACACATCTGTGAAAATTTCATTGGATTTGGATCAGTAGATTGAGAGAAATGATCGGTTCGAAATTGGGCGTTCGTCACGCCGTTGGCCTCGACTCCATTTGTTGATTCATTCGAATCCATATGGTTCGAAACCATATGGTTCGAATCCATACGATTCGAACCCATGCGGTTCGAATCCATGGGTTCGAAACCATATGTTTCGACTCCATATGGATCGAATCCATACTTTGGTGGATGGATTCGAAGCCGATGGTGAAGGAGTCGAAGCAGGGAGTATTTCAGATGGATTCGAAATGGAGCAAGCATGACGGAGTCGAAACAAGGACATCGATTCGAAGCAAGGATACAGGGAGACTTCGGCTGAATGGATACGAAGCTAGGTGGGGGTTTATTCGATGGAGTCGAAGTTGATGGAGTCGAAGGTGATGGATGGATTCGAAGGTGAGTGATGGATACGAAGGTGGTGATGGATACGAAGTTGGTGATGGATACGAAGTGTGATGGATACGAAGTTGGTGATGGATACGAAGTTGGTGATGGATACGAAGCTGGTGATGGATACGAAGTGTGATGGATACGAGGTTGGTGATGGATACGAAGTTGGTGATGGATACGAAGTTGGTGATGGATTCGGGGCTTTTGATGGATTCGAACTAAGTGGGTTCGAAGGAGTGATCGTGGATGGGTTCGAACAGCATGGGTACGAAGCAGAGATAGTGGATGGGTTCGAACACGAGGGGTTCGAATAGGATGGGTTCGAATATGATGGTTTCGAATACAAGGGGTTCGAATAGGATGGTTTCGAACACAAGGGGTTCGAATAGGATGGTTTCGAACATGATGGGTTCGAAACGTGCAATATACATCTTCTTAACTTGAACCCTTCATAACTTGAGCATATGACCTCGGATTGACTTGAAATTTGAAATGCTGGCTCCTATGGCCTTTCTTGTTATGCCTTATCAATTGTGGCCCGTTCCGGACTCGGACAAAATTCACTGATATCCATAGCGAAATGAAGTGCGACCAGCCTCTGAGGCGAACAATCTTTTGTTTTTGTCCAATCTTTTGGTATCACGGCTTTTGCCCAAAAAGCGGGATAACATACGACACTGTTTCGTCATTTTGGACGGATGTTGCACCTTGCACCGTAGATGTTGCACCCTGTGGATATCGATTCTTCGGAGGGCCATAACTCTTGGCTCGTTTGGAGTTACGGGAGCCATAACCAGTCAAAACGAAGGTATCTGTGAGTTCTACAGCTATGACGGCTTTCAGCCGTCACTGCTTAGTTTCATACCCAAAAAATCCTATCCGAACCTCAATCGGGTCATAGGATTCTTGTACCCTTCGTTTTTCGTCACGTGGATTTTTTCTGTAAAACGGGATCCCCGTGGCTGGTCTATGATTTACCATCGCTGGAGAGTGGTGCACCATGGTACTGCAATGTTTCAAATACATGCACTCATTTCTAAAGGTCGTACGGCTCTGTTTCGTCATTTTGGACGGATGTTGCACCTTGCACCGTAGATGTTGCACCCTGTGGATATCGATTCTTCGGAGGGCCATAACACTTGGGTTTAGAGTTACGGGAGCCATAACCAGTCAAAACGAAGGTATCTATGAGTTCTACAGCTATGACAGCTTTCAGCCGTCACTGGTTAGTTTCATACCCAAAAAATCCTATCCGAACCTCAATCGGGTCAAGGAAGTATTTTACCCTTCGTTTTTTCGTCACGTGGATTTTTTCTGTAAAACGGGATCCCCGCGGCTGGTCTATGATTTACCATCGCTGGAGAGTGGTGCACCATGGTACTGCAATGTTTTAAATACATGCACTCATTTCTAAAGGTCATACGGCACTGTTTCGTCATTTTGGACGGATGTTGCACCTTGCACCGTAGATGTTGCACCCTGTGGATATCGATTCTTCGGAGGGCCATAACTCTTGGCTCGTTTAGAGTTACGGGAGCCATAACCAGTCAAAACGAAGGTATCTGTGAGTTCTACAGCTATGACAGCTTTCAGCCGTCACTGGTTAGTTTCATACCCAAAAAATCCTATCCGAACCTCAATCGGGTCATGGGATTCTTGTACCCTTCGTTTTTCGTCACGTGGATTTTTTCTGCAAAACGGGATCCCCGTGGCTGGTCTATGATTTACCATCGCTGGAGAGTGGTGCACCATTGTACTGCAATGTTTCAAATCCATGCACTCATTTCTAAAGGTCGTACGGCACTGTTTCGTCATTTTGGACGGATGTTGCACCTGCACCGTAGATGTTGCACCCTGTGGATATCGATTCTTCGGAGGGCCATAACTCTTGGCTCGTTTAGAGTTACGGGAGCCATAACCAGTCAAAACGAAGGTATCTGTGAGTTCTACAGCTATGACAGCTTTCAGCCGTCACTGGTTAGTTTCATACCCAAAAAATCCTATCCGAACCTCAATCGGGTCATGGGATTCTTGTACCCTTCGTTTTTCGTCACGTGGATTTTTTCTGTAAAACGGGATCCCTGTGGCTGGTCTATGATTTACCATCGCTAGAGAGTGGTGCACCATGGTACTGCAATGTTTCAAATCCATGCACTCATTTCTAAAGGTCGTACGGCACTGTTTCGTCATTTTGGACGGATGTTGCACCTTGCACCGTAGATGTTGCACCCTGTGGATATCGATTCTTCGGAGGGCCATAACTCTTGGCTCGTTTAGAGTTACGGGAGCCATAACCAGTCAAAACGAATGTATCTGTGAGTTCTACAGCTATGATAGCTTTTAGCCGTCACTGGTTAGTTTCATACCCAAAAATCCTATCCGAACCTCAATCGGGTCATGAGATTATTGTACCCTTCGTTTTTCGTCACGTGGATTTTTTCTGTAAAACGGGATCCCCGTGGCTGGTCTATGATTTACCATCGCTGGAGAGTGGTCCACCATCGTACTACAATGTTTCAAATCCATGCACTCATTTCTAAAGGTCGTACGGCACTGTTTCGTCATTTTGGACGGATGTTGCACCTTGCACCGTAGATGTTGCACACTGTGGATATCGATTCTTCGGAGGGCCATAACTCTTGGCTCGTTTAGAGTTACGGGAGTCATAACCAGTCAAAACGAAGGTATCTGTGAGTTCTACAGCTATGACAGCTTTCAGCCGTCACTGGTTAGTTTCATACCCAAAAAATCCTATCCGAACCTCAATCGGGTCATGGGATTCTTGTACCCTTCGTTTTTCGTCACGTGGATTTTTTCTGTAAAACGGGATCCCCGTGGCTGGTCTATGATTTACCATCGCTGGAGAGTGGTGCACCATGGTACTGCAATGTTTCAAATCCATGCACTCATTTCTAAAGGTCGTACGGCAGTGTTTCGTCATTTTGGACGGATGTTGCACCTTGCACCGTAGATGTTGCACTCTGTGGATATCGATTCTTCGGAGGGCCATAACTCTTGGCTCGTTTAGAGTTACGGGAGCCATAACCGGTCAAAACGAAGGTATCTGTGAGTTCTACAGCTATGACAGCTTTCAGCCGTCACTGGTTAGTTTCATACCCAAAAAATCCTATCCGAACCTCAATCGGGTCATGGGATTCCTGTACCCTTCGTTTTTCGTCACGTGGATTTTTTCTGTAAAACGGGATCCCCGTGGCTGGTCTATGATTTACCATCGCTGGAGAGTGGTGCACCATGGTACTGCAATGTTTCAAATCCATGCACTCATTTCTAAAGGTCGTACGACACTGTTTCGTCATTTTGGACGGATGTTGCACCTTGCACCGTAGATGTTGCACGCTGTGGATATCGATTCTTCGGCGGGCCATAACTCTTGGCTCGTTTAGAGTTACGGGAGCCATAACCGGTCAAAACGAAGGTATCTGTGAGTTCTACAGCTATGACAGCTTTCAGCCGTCACTGGTTAGTTTCATACCCAAAAAATCCTATCCGAACCTCAATCGGGTCATGGGATTCCTGTACCCTTCGTTTTTCGTCACGTGGATTTTTTCTGTAAAACGGGATCCCCGTGGCTGGTCTATGATTTACCATCGCTGGAGAGTGGTGCACCATGGTACTGCAATGTTTCAAATCCATGCACTCATTTCTAAAGGTCGTACGACACTGTTTCGTCATTTTGGACGGATGTTGCACCTTGCACCGTAGATGTTGCACGCTGTGGATATCGATTCTTCGGCGGGCCATAACTCTTGGCTCGTTTAGTGTTACGGGAGCCATAACCAGTCAAAACGAAGGTATCTGTGAGTTCTACAGCTATGACAGCTTTCAGCTGTCACTGGTTAGTTTCATAGCCAAAAAATCCTATCCGAACCTCAATCGGGTCAAGGAAGTTTTTTACCCTTCGTTTTTTCGTCACGTGGATTTTTTCTGTAAAACGGTATCCCCATGGCTGGTCTATGATTTACCATCGCTGGAGAGTGGTGCACCATGGTACTGCAATGTTTCAAATCCATGCACTCATTTCTAAAGGTCGTAAGGCACTGTTTCGTCATTTTGGACGGATGTTGCACCTTGCACCGTAGATGTTGCACCCTGTGGATATCGATTCTTCGGAGGGCCATAACTCTTGGCTCGTTTAGAGTTACGGGCGCCATAACCAGTCAAAACGAAGGTATCTGTGAGTTCTACATCTATGACAGCTTTCAGCCGTCACTGGTTAGTTTCATACCCAAAAAATCTTATCCGAACCTCAATCGGGTCAAGGAAGTTTTTTACCCTTCGTTTTTTCGTCACGTGGATTTTTTTTATAAAACAGGATCCCCGTGGCTGGTCTATGATTTACCATCGCTGGAGAGTGGTGCACCATGGTACTGCAATGTTTTAAATACATGCACTCATTTCTAAAGGTCGTACGGCCCTGTTTCGTCATTTTGGACGGATGTTGCACCTTGCACCGTAGATGTTGCACCCTGTGGATATCGATTCTTCGGAGGGCCATAACTATTGGCTCGTTTAGAGTTACGGGTGCCATAACTAGTCAAAACGAAGGTATCTGTGAGTTCTACAGCTATGACAGCTTTCAGCCGTCACTGGTTAGTTTCATACCCAAAAAATCCTATCCGAACCTCAATCGGGTCAAGGAAGTTTTTTACCCTTCGTTTTTTCGTCACGTGGATTTTTTCTGTAAAACGAGATCCCGGTGGCTGGTCTATGATTTACCATCGCTGGAGAGTGGTGCACCATGGTACTGCAATGTTTTAAATACATGCACTCATTTCTAAAGGTCGTACGGCCCTGTTTCGTCATTTTGGACGGATGTTGCACCTTGCACCGTAGATGTTGCACCCTGTGGATATCGATTCTTCGGAGGGCCATAACTCTTGGCTCGTTTAGAGTTACGGGTGCCATAACCAGTCAAAACGAAGGTATCTGTGAGTTCTACAGCTATGACGGCTTTCAGCCGTCACTGGTTAGTTTCATACCCAAAAAATCCTATCCGAACCTCAATCGGGTCATGGGATTCTTGTACCCTTCGTTTTTCGTCACGTGGATTTTTTCTGTAAAACGGGATCCCCGTGGCTGGTCTATGATTTACCATCGCTAGAGAGTGGTGCACCATGGTACTACAATGTTTCAAATCCATGCACTCATTTCTAACGGTCGTACGGCACTGTTTCGTCATTTTGGACGGATGTTGCACCTTGCACCGTAGATGTTGCACCCTGTGGATATCGATTCTTCGGAGGGCCATAACTCTTGGCTCGTTTAGAGTTACGGGAGCCATAACCAGTCAAAACGAACGTATCTGTGAGTTCTACAGCTATGACAGCTTTCAGGCGTCCCTGGTTAGTTTCATACCCAAAAAATCCTATCCGAACCTCAATCGGGTCATGGGATTCTTGTACCCTTCGTTTTTCGTCACGTGGATTTTTTCTGTAAAACGGGATCCCCGTGGCTGGTCTATGATTTACCATCGCTGGAGAGTGGTGCACCATGGTACTGCAATGTTTCAAATCCATGCACTCATTTCTAAAGGTCGTACGGCACTGTTTCGTCATTTTGGACGGATGTTGCACCTTGCACCGTAGATGTTGCACTCTGTGGATATCGATTCTTCGGAGAGCCATAACTCTTGGCTCGTTTAGAGTTACGGGAGCCATAACCGGTCAAAACGAAGGTATCTATGAGTTCTACAGCTATGACAGCTTTCAGCCGTCACTGGTTAGTTTCATACCCAAAAAATCCTATCCGAACCTCAATCGGGTCATGGGATTCCTGTACCCTTCGTTTTTCGTCACGTGGATTTTTTCTGTAAAACGGGATCCCCATGGCTGGTCTATGATTTACCATCGCTGGAGAGTGGTGCACCATGGTACTGCAATGTTTCAAATCCATGCACTCATTTCTAAAGGTCGTACGACACTGTTTCATCATTTTGGACGGATGTTGCACCTTGCACCGTAGATGTTGCACGCTGTGGATATCGATTCTTCGGAGGGCCATAACTCTTGGCTCGTTTAGAGTTACGGGAGCCATAACCAGTCAAAACGAAGGTATCTGTGAGTTCTACAGCTATGACATCTTTCAGCCGTCACTGGTTAGTTTCATACCCAAAAAAACCTATCCGAACCTCAATCGGGTCGAGGAAGTTTTTTACCCTTCGTTTTTTCGTCACGTGGATTTTTTCTGTAAAACGGGATCCCCGTGGCTGGTCTATGATTTACCATCGCTGGAGAGTGGTGCACCATGGTACTGCAATGTTTCAAATCCATGCACTCATTTCTAAATTTCGTAAGGCACTGTTTCGTCATTTTGGACGGATGTTGCACCTTGCACCGTAGACGTTGCACCCTGTGGATATCGATTCTTCGGAGGGCCATAACTCTTGGCTCGTTTAGAGTTACGGGCACCATAACCAGTCAAAACGAAGGTACCTGTGAGTTCTACAGCTATGACAGCTTTCAGCCGTCACTGGTTAGTTTCATACCCAAAAAATCCTATCCGAACCTCAATCGGGTCATGGGATTCTTGTACCCTTCGTTTTTCGTCACGTGGATTTTTGCTGTAAAACGGGATCCCCGTGGCTGGTTTATGATTTACCATCGCTGGAGAGTGGTGCACCATTTGTACTGGAATGTTTCAAATCCATGCACTCATTTCTAAAGGTCGTACGGCACTGTTTCGTCATTTTGGACGGATGTTGCACCTTGCACCGTAGATGTTGCACCCTGTGGATATCGATTCTTCGGAGGGCCATAACTCTTGGCTCGTTTAGAGTTACGGGAGCCATAACCACTCAAAACGAAGGTATCTGTGAGTTCTACAGCTAAGACAGCTTTCAGCCGTCACTGGTTAGTTTCATACCCAAAAAATCCTATCCGAACCTCAATCGGGTCATGGGATTCCTGTACCCTTCGTTTTTCGTCACGTGGATTTTTTCTGTAAAACGGGATCCCCGTGGCTGGTCTATGATTTACCATCGCTGGAGAGTGGTGCACCATGGTACTGCAATGTTTCAAATCCATGCACTCATTTCTAATGGTCGTACGACACTGTTTCGTCATTTTGGACGGATGTTGCACCTTGCACCGTAGATGTTGCACCTTGTGGATATCGATTCTTCGGAGGGTCATAACTCTTGGCTCGTTTAGAGTTACGGAAGCCATAACCAGTCAAAACGAAGGTATCTGTGAGTTCTACATCTATGACAGCTTTCAGCCGTCACTGGTTAGTTTCATACCCAAAAAATCCTATCCGAACCTCAATCGGGTCAAGGAAGTTTTTTACCCTTCGTTTTTTCGTCACGTGTATTTTTTCTGTAAAACGGGATCCCCGTGGCTGGTCTATGATTTACCATCGCTGGAGAGTGGTGCACCATGGTACTGCAATGTTTCAAATCCATGCACTCATTTCTAAAGGTCGTAAGGCACTGTTTCGTCATTTTGGACGGATGTTGCACCTTGCACCGTAGACGTTGCACCCTGTGGATATCGATTCTTCGGAGGGCCATAACTCTTGGCTCGTTTAGAGTTACGGGCGCCATTACCAGTCAAAACGAAGGTACCTGTGAGTTCTACACTATGACAGCTTTCAGCCGTCACTGGTTAGTTTCAAACCCAAAAAATCCTATCCGAACCTCAATCGGGTCATGGGATTCTTGTACCCTTCGTTTTTCGTCACGTGGATTTTTGCTGTAAAACGGGATCCCCGTGGCTGGTTTATGATTTACCATCGCTGGAGAGTGGTGCACCATTGTACTGCAATGTTTCAAATCCATGCACTCATTTCTAAAGGTCGTACGGCACTGTTTCGTCATTTTGGACGGATGTTGCACCTTGCACCGTAGATGTTGCACCCTGTGGATATCGATTCTTCGGAGGGCCATAACTCTTGGCTCGTTTAGAGTTACGGGAGCCATAACCACTCAAAACGAAGGTATCTGTGAGTTCTACAGCTAAGACAGCTTTCAGCCGTCACTGGTTAGTTTCATACCCAAAAAATCCTATCCGAACCTCAATCGGGTCAAGGAAGTTTTTTACCCTTCGTTTTTTTGTCACGTGGATTTTTTCTGTAAAACGGGATCCCCGTGGCTGGTCTATGATTTACCATCGCTGGAGAGTGGTGCACCATGGTACTGCAATGTTTCAAATCCATGCACTCATTTCTAAAGGTCGTACGGCACTGTTTCGTCATTTTGGACGGATGTTGCACCTTGCACCGTAGATGTTGCACCCTGTGGATATCGATTCTTCGAAGGGCCATAACTCTTGGCTCGTTTAGAGTTACGGGAGCCATAACCAGTCAAAACGAAGGTAACTGTGAGTTCTACAGCTATGACAGCTTTCAGCCATCACTGGTTAGTTTCATACCCAAAAAATCCTATCCGAACCTCAATCGGGTCAAGGAAGTATTTTACCCTTCGTTTTTTCGTCACGTGGATTTTTTTTGTAAAACGGGATCCCCGTGGCTGGTCTATGATTTACCATCGCTGGAGAGTGGTGCACCATGGTACTACAATGTTTCAAATCCATGCACTCATTTCTAAAGGTCGTACGGCACTGTTTCGTCATTTTGGACGGATGTTGCACCTTGCACCGTAGATGGTGCACCCTGTGGATATCGATTCTTCGGAGGGCCATAACTATTGGCTCGTTTAGAGTTACGGGTGCCATAACTAGTCAAAACGAAGGTATCTGTGAGTTCTACACCTATGACAAATTTCAGCCGTCACTGGTTAGTTTCATACCCAAAAAATCCTATCCGAACCTCAATCGGGTCAAGGAAGTTTTTTACCCTTCGTTTTTTCGTCACGTGGATTTTTTCTGTAAAACGAGATCCCGGTGGCTGGTCTATGATTTACCATCGCTGGAGAGTGGTGCACCATGGTACTGCAATGTTTTAAATACATGCACTCATTTCTAAAGGTCGTACGGCCCTGTTTCGTCATTTTGGACGGATGTTGCACCTTGCACCGTAGATGTTGCACCCTGTGGATATCGATTCTTCGGAGGGCCATAACTCTTGGCTCGTTTAGAGTTACGTGTGCCATAACCAGTCAAAATGAAGGTATCTGTGAGTTCTACAGCTATGACAGCTTTCAGCCGTCACTGGTTAGTTTCATACCCAAAAAATCCTATCCGAACCTCAATCGGGTCATGGGATTCTTGTACCCTTCGTTTTTCGTCACGTGGATTTTTTCTGTAAAACGGGATCCCCGTGGCTGGTCTATGATTTACCATCGCTGGAGAGTGGTGCACCATTGTACTGCAATGTTTCAAATCCATGCACTCATTTCTAAAGGTCGTACGGCACTGTTTCGTCATTTTGGACGGGTGTTGCACCTTGCACCGTAGATGTTGCACCCTGTGGATATCGATTCTTCGGAGGGCCATAACTCTTGCCTCGTTTAGAGTTACGGGAGCCATAACCACTCAAAACGAAGGTATCTGTGAGTTCTACAGCTAAGACAGCTTTCAGCCGTCACTGGTTAGTTTCATACCCAAAAAATCCTATCCGAACCTCAATCGGGTCAAGGAAGTTTTTTACCCTTCGTTTTTTCGTCACGTGGATTTTTTCTGTAAAACGGGATCCCCGTGGCTGGTCTATGATTTACCATCGCTGGAGAGTGGTGCACCATGGTACTGCAATGTTTCAAATCCATGCACTCATTTCTAAAGGTCGTACGGCACTGTTTCGTCTTTTTGGACGGATGTTGCACCTTGCACCGTAGATGTTGCACCCTGTGGATATCGATTCTTCGAAGGGCCATAACTCTTGGCTCGTTTAGAGTTACGGGAGCCATAACCAGTCAAAACAAAGGTAACTGTGAGTTCTACAGCTATGACAGCTTTCAGCCATCACTGGTTAGTTTCATAACCAAAAAATCCTATCCGAACCTCAATCGGGTCAAGGAAGTTTTTTACCCTTCGTTTTTTCGTCACGTGGATTTTTTCTGTAAAACGGGATCCCGGTGGCTGGTCTATGATTTACCATTGCTGGAGAGTGGTGCACCATCGTACTGCAATGTTTTAAATACATGCACTCATTTCTAAAGGTCGTACGGCCCTGTTTCGTCATTTTGGACGGATGTTGCACCTTGAACCGTAGATGTTGCACCCTGTGGATATCGATTCTTCGGAGGGCCATAACTCTTGGCTCGTTTAGAGTTACGGGTGCCATAACCAGTCAAAACGAAGGTATCTGTGAGTTCTACAGCTATGACAGCTTTCAGCCATCACTGGTTAGTTTCATACCCAAAAAATCCTATCCGAACCTCAATCGGGTCATGGGATTCTTATACCCTTCGTTTTTCGTCACGTGGATTTTTTCTGTAAAACGGGATCCCCATGGCTGGTCTATGATTTACCATCGCTGGAGAGTGGTGCACCATTGTACTGCAATGTTTCAAATCCATGCACTCATTTCTAAAGGTCGTACGGCACTGTTTCGTCATTTTGGACGGATGTTGCACCGGCACCGTAGATGTTGCACCCTATGAATATCGATTCTTCGTAGGGCCATAACTCTTGGCTCGTTTAGATTTACGGGAGCCATAACCTGTCAAAACAAAGGTATCTGTGAGTTCTACAGCTGTGACAGCTTTCAGCCGTCACTGGTTAGTTTCATACCCAAAAAATCCTATCCGAACCTCAATCGGGTCATGGGATTCTTGTACCCTTCGTTTTTCGTCACGTGGATTTTTTCTGTAAAACGGGATCCCCGTGGCTGGTCTATGATTTACCATCGCTGGAGAGTGGTGCACCTTGGTATTGCAATGTTTCAAATCCATGCACTCATTTCTAAAGGTCGTACGGCACTGTTTCGTCATTTTGGATGGATGTTGCACCTTGCACCGTAGATGTTGCACCCTGTGGATATCGATTCTTCGGAGGCCCATAACTCTTGGCTCGTTTAGAGTTACGGGAGCCATAACCAGTCAAAACGAATGTATCTGTGAGTTCTACAGCTATGACAGCTTTCAGCCATCACTGGTTAGTTTCATACCCAAAAATCCTATCCGAACCTCAATCGGGTCAAGGAAGTTTTTTACCCTTCGTTTTTTCGTCACGTGGATTTTTTCTGTAAAACGGGATCCCGGTGGCTGGTCTATGATTTACCATCGCTGGAAAGTGGTGCACCATGGTACTGCAATGTTTTAAATACATGCACTCATTTCTAAAGGTCGTACGGCCCAGTTTTGTCATTTTGGACGGATGTTGCACCTTGCACCGTAGATGTTGCACCCTGTGGATATCGATTCTTCAGAGGGCCATAACTCTTGGCTCGTTTAGAGTTACGGGTGCCATAACCAGTGAAAACGAAGGTATCTGTGAGTTCTACAGCTATGATAGCTTTCAGCCGTCACCGGTTAGTTTCATACCCAAAAAATCCTATCCGAACCTCAATCGGGTCGTGGGATTCTTGTACCCTTCGTTTTTCGTCACGTGGATTTTTTCTGTAAAACGGGATCCCCGTGGCTGGTCTATGATTTACCATCGCTGGAGAGTGGTGCACCATTGTACTGTAATGTTTCAAATCCATGCACTCATTTCTAAAGGTCGTACGACACTGTTTCGTCATTTTGGACGGACGTTGCACCTTGCACCGTAGATGTTGCACCCTGTGGATATCGATTCTTCGGAGGGCCATAACTCTTGGCTCGTTTAGAGCTACGGGAGCCATAACCTGTCAAAAAGAAGGTATCTGTGAGTTCTACAGCTATGACAGCTTTCAGCAGTCACTGGTTAGTTTCATACCCAAAAAATCCTATCCGAACCTCAATCGGGTCAAGGAAGTATTTTACCCTTCGTTTTTTCGTCACGTGGATTTTTTCTGTAAAACGGGATCCCTGTGGCTGGTCTATGATTTACCATCGCTGGAGAGTGGTGCACCATGGTACTACAATGTTTCAAATCCATGCACTCATTTCTAAAGGTCGTACGGCACTGTTTTGTCATTTTGAACGGATGTTGCACCTTGCACCGTAGATGTTGCAACCTGTGGATATCGATTCTTCGGAGGGCCATAACTATTGGCTCGTTTAGAGTTACGGGTGCCATAACTAGTTAAAACGAAGGTATCTGTGAGTTCTACCGCTATGACAGCTTTCAGCCGTCACTGGTTAGTTTCATACCTAAAAAATCCTATCCGAACCTCAATCGGGTCAAGGAAGTATTTTACCCTTCGTTTTTTCGTCACGTGGATTTTTTCTGTAAAACGAGATCCCGGTGGCTGGTCTATGATTTACCATCGCTGGAGAGTGGTGCACCGTGGTACTGCAATGTTTTAAATACATGCACTCATTTCTAAAGGTCGTACGGCCCAGTTTCGTCATTTTGGACAGATGTTGCACCTTGCACCGTAGATGTTGCACCCTGTGGATATCGATTCTTCGGAGGGCCATAACTCTTGGCTCGTTTAGAGTTATGGGTGCCATAACCAGTCAAAACGAAGGTATCTGTGAGTTCTACAGCTATGACAGCTTTCAGCCGTCACTGGTTAGTTTCATACCCAAAAAATCCTATCCGAACCTCAATCGGGTCATGGGATTCTTGTACCCTTCGTTTTTCGTCACGTGGATTTTTTCTGTAAAACGGGATCCCCGTGGCTGGTCTATGATTTACCATCGCTGGAGAGTGGTGCACCATTATACTGCAATGTTTCAAATCCATGCACTTATTTCTAAAGGTCGTACGGCACTGTTTCGTCATTTTGGACGGATGTTGCACCTTGCACCGTAGATGTTGCACCCTGTGGATATCGATTCTTCGGAGGGCCATAACTCTTGACTCGTTTAGAGTTACGGGAGCCATAACCAGTCAAAACAAAGGTATCTGTGAGTTCTACAGCTAAGACAGCTTTCAGCCGTCACTGGTTAGTTTCGTACCCAAAAAATCCTATCCGAACCTCAATCGGGTCAAGGAAGTTTTTTACCCTTCGTTTTTTCGTCACGTGGATTTTTTCTGTAAAACGGGATCCCCGTGGCTGGTCTATGATTTACCATTGCTGGAGAGTGGTGCACCATGGTACTGCAATGTTTCAAATCCATGCACTCATTTCTAAAGGTCGTACGACACTGTTTCGTCATTTTGGACGGATGTTGCACCTTGCACCGTAGATGTTGCACCCTATGGATATCGATTCTTCGAAGGGCCATAACTCTTGGCTCGTTTAGAGTTACAGGAGCCATAACCAGTCAAAACGAAGGTAACTGTGAGTTCTACAGTTATGACAGCTTTCAGCCGTCACTGGTTAGTTTCATACCCAAAAAATCCTATCCGAACCTCAATCGGGTCAAGGAAGTTTTTTGCCCTTCGTTTTTTCGTCGCGTGGATTTTTTCTGTAAAACGGGATCCCGATGGCTGGTCTATGATTTACCATCGCTGGAGAGTGGTGCACCATGGTACTTCAATGTTTTAAATAAATATACTCATTTCTAAAGGTCGTACGGCCCTGTTTCGTCATTTTGGACGGATGTTGCACCTTGAACCGTAGATGTTGCACCCTGTGGATATCGATTCTTCGGAGGGCCATAACTCTTGGCTCGTTTAGAGTTACGGGTGCCATAACCAGTCAAAACGAAGGTATCTGTGAGTTCTACAGCTATGACAGCTTTCAGCCATCACTGGTTAGTTTCATACCCAAAAAATCCTATCCGAACCTCAATCGGGTCATGGGATTCTTGTGCCCTTCGTTTTTCGTCACGTGGATTTTTTCTGTAAAACGGGATCCCCGTGGCTGGTCTATGATTTACCATCGCTGGAGAGTTGTGCACCATTGTACTGCAATGTTTCAAATCCATGCACTCATTTCTAAAGGTCGTACGACACTGTTTCGTCATTTTGGACGGATGTTGCACCTGCACCGTAGATGTTGCACCCTGTGGATATCGATTCTTCGGAGGGCCATAACTCTTGGCTCGTTTAGAGTTACGGGAGCCTTAACCTGTCAAAACAAAGATATCTGTGAGTTCTACAGCTATGACCACTTTCAGCCGTCACTGGTTAGTTTCATACCCAAAAAATCCTATCCGAACCTCAATCGGGTCATGGGATTCTTGCACCCTTCGTTTTTCGTCACGTGGATTTTTTCTGTAAAACGGGATCCCCGTGGCTGGTCTATGATTTACCATCGCTGGAGAGTGATGCACCATGGTATTGCAAGGTTTCAAATCCATGCACTCATTTCTAAAGGTCGTACGGCACTCTTTCGTCATTTTGGACGGATGTTGCACCTTGCACCGTAGATGTTGCACCCTGTGGATATCGATTCTTCGGAGGCCCATAACTCTTGGCTCGTTTAGAGCTACGGGAGCCATAACCAGTCAAAACGAATGTATCTGTGAGTTCTACAGCTATGACAGCTTTCAGCCGTCACCGGTTAGTTTCATACCCAAAAATCCTATCCGAACCTCAATCGGGTCAAGGAGGTTTTTTACCCTTCGTTTTTTCGTCACGTGGATTTTTTCTGTAAAACGGGATCCCGGTGGCTGGTCTATGATTTACCATCGCTGGAGAGTGGTGCACCATGGTACTGCAATGTTTTAAATACATGCACTCATTTCTAAAGGTCGTACGGCCCTGTTCGTCATTTTGGACGGATGTTGCACCTTGCACCGTAGATGTTGCACCCTGTGGATATCGATTCTTCGGAGGGCCATAACTCTTGGGTCGTTTAGAGTTACGGGTGCCATAACCAATCAAAACGAAGGTATCTGTGAGTTCTACAGCTATGACAGCTTTTAGCCGTCACCGGTTAGTTTCATACCCAAAAAATCCTATCCGAACCTCAATCGGGTCATGGGATTCTTGTACCCTTCGTTCTTCGTAACGTGGATTTTTTCTGTAAAACGGGATCCCCGTGGCTGGTCTATGATTTACCATCGCTGGAGAGTGGTGCACCATTGTACTGCAATGTTTCAAATCCATGCACTCATTTCTAAAGGTCGTACGGCACTGTTTCGTCATTTTGGACGGACGTTGCACCTTGCACCGCAGATGTTGCACCCTGTGGATATCGATTCTTCGGAGGGCCATAACTCTTGGCTCGTTTAGAGCTACGGGAGCAATAACCAGTCAAAACGAAGGTATCTGCGAGTTCTATAGCTATGACAGCTTTCAGCCGTCACTGGTTAGTTTCATACCCAAAAAATCCTATCCGAACCTCAATCGGGTCAAGGAAGTTTTTTACCCTTCGTTTTTTCGCCACATGGATTTTTCTGTAAAACGGGATCCTCGTGGCTGGTCTATGATTTACCATCGCTGGAGAGTGGTGCACCATGGTACTGCAATGTTTCAAATCCATGAACTCATTTCTAAAGGTCGTACGGCACTGTTTCGTCATTTTGGACGGATGTTGCACCTTGCACCGTAGATGTTGCACCCTGTGGATATCGATTCTTCGGAGGGCCATAACTCTTGGCTCGTTTAGAGTTACGGGAGCCATAACCAGTGAAAACGAAGGTATCTATGAGTTCTAAAGCTATGACTGCTTTCAGCCGTCACTGGTTAGTTTCATACCCAAAAAATCCTATTCGAACCTCAATCGGGTCAAGGAAGTTTTTTACCCTTCGTTTTTTCGTCACGTGGATTTTTTCTGTAAAACGGGATCCCGGTGGCTGGTCTATGATTTACCATCGCTGGAGAGTGGTGCACCATGGTACTGCAATGTTTTAAATACATGCACTCATTTCTAAAGGTCGTACGGCCCTGTTTCGTTATTTTGGACTGATGTTGCACCTTGAACCGTAGATGTTGCACCCTGTGGATATCGATTCTTCGGAGGGCCATAACTCTTGGCTCGTTTAGAGTTACGGGTGCCATAACCAGTCAAAACGAAGGTATCTGTGAGTTCTACAGCTATGACAGCTTTCAGCCATCACTGGTTAGTTTCATACCCAAAAAATCCTATCCGAACCTCAATCGGGTCATGGGATTCTTGTACCCTTCGTTTTTCATCACGTGGATTTTTTCTGTAAAACGGGATCCCCGTGGCTGGTCTATGATTTACCATCGCTGGAGAGTGGTGCACCATTGTACTGCAATGTTTCAAATCCATGCACTCATTTCTAAAGGTCGTACGGCACTGTTTCGTCATTTTGGACGGATGTTGCACCTGCACCGTAGATGTTGCACCATGTGGATATCGATTCTTCGGAGGGCCATAACTCTTGGCTCGTTTAGAGTTACGGGAGCCATAACCAGTCAAAACGAAGGTATCTGTGAGTTCTATAGCTATGACAGCTTTCAGCCGTCACAGGTTAGTTTCATACCCAAAAAATCCTATCCGAACCTCTATCGGGTCAAGGAAGTTTTTTACCCTTCGTTTTTTCGTCACGTGGATTTTTTCTGTAAAATGGGATCCCGGTGGCTGGTCTATGATTTACCATCGCTGGAGAGTGGTGCACCATGGTACTGCAATGTTTTAAATACATGCACTCATTTCTAAAGGTCGTACGGCCCTGTTTCGTCATTTTGGACGGATGTTGCACCTTGAACCGTAGATGTTGCACCCTGTGGATATCGATTCTTCGGAGGGCCATAACTCTTGGCTCGTTTAGAGTTACGGGTGCCATAACCAGTCAAAACGAAGGTATCTATGAGTTCTACAGCTATGACAGCTTTCAGCCATCACTGGTTAGTTTCATACCCAAAAAATCCTATCCGAACCTCAATCGGGTCATGGGATTCTTATACCCTTCGTTTTTCGTCACGTGGATTTTTTCTGTAAAACGGGATCCCCATGGCTGGTCTATGATTTACCATCGCTGGAGAGTGGTGCACCATTGTACTGCAATGTTTCAAATCCATGCACTCATTTCTAAAGGTCGTACGGCACTGTTTCGTCATTTTGGACGGATGTTGCACCTGCACCGTAGATGTTGCACCCTATGGATATCGATTCTTCGGAGGGCCATAACTCTTGGCTCGTTTAGAGTTACGGGAGCCATAACCTGTCAAAACAAAGGTATCTGTGAGTTCTACAGCTGTGACGGCTTTCAGCCGTCACTGGTTAGTTTCATTCCCAAAAAATCCTATCCGAACCTCAATCGGGTCATGGGATTCTTGTACCCTTCGTTTTTCGTCACGTGGATTTTTTCTGTAAAACGGGATCCCCGTGGCTGGTCTATGATTTACCATCGCTGGAGAGTGGTGCACCTTGGTATTGCAATGTTTCAAATCCATGCACTCATTTCTAAAGGTCGTACGACACTGTTTCGTCATTTTGGACGGATGTTGCACCTTGCACCGTAGATGTTGCACCCTGTGGATATCGATTCTTCGGAGGCCCATAACTCTTGGCTCGTTTAGAGTTACGGGAGCCATAACCAGACAAAACGAATGTATCTGTGAGTTCTACAGATATGACAGCTTTCAGCCGTCACTGGTTAGTTTCATACCCAAAAATCCTATCCGAACCTCAATCGGGTCAAGGAAGTTTTTTACCCTTCGTTTTTTCGTCACGTGGATTTTTTCTGTAAAACGGGATCCCGGTGGCTGGTCTATGATTTACCATTACTGGAGAGTGGTGCACCATGGTACTGCAATGTTTCAAATCCATGCATTCATTTCTAAAGGTCGTACGGCACTGTTTCGTCATTTTGGACGGATGTTGCACCTTGCACCGTAGATGTTGCACCCTGTGGATATCGATTCTTCGGAGGGCCATAACTCTTGGCTCGTTTAGAGTTACGGGTGCCATAACCAGTGAAAACGAAGGTATCTGTGAGTTCTACAGCTATGAAAGCTTTCAGCCGTCACTGGTTAGTTTCATACCCAAAAAATCCTATCCGAACCACAATCGGGTCATGGGATTCTTGTACCCTTCGTTTTTCGTCACGTGGATTTTTTCTGTAAAACGGGATCCCCGTGGCTGGTCTATGATTTACCATCGCTGGAGAGTGGTGCACCATTGTACTGTAATGTTTCAAATCCATGCACTCATTTCTAACGGTCGTACGACACTGTTTCGTCATTTTGGACGAACGTTGCACCTTGCACCGTAGATGTTGCACCCTGTGGATATCGATTCTTCGGAGGGCCATAACTCTTGCCTCATTTAGAGCTACGGGAGCCATAACCTGTCAAAAAGAAGGTATCTGTGAGTTCTAAAGCTATGACAGCTTTCAGCTGTCACTGGTTAGTTTCATACCCAAAAAATCCTATCCGAACCTCAATCGGGTCAAGGAAGTATTTTACCCTTCGTTCTTTCGTCACGTGGATTTTTTCTGTAAAATGGGATCCCTGTGGCTGGTCTATGATTTACCATCGCTGGAGAGTGGTGCACCATGGTACTACAATGTTTCAAATCCATGCACTCATTTCTAAAGGTCGTACGGCACTGTTTCGTCATTTTGAACGGATGTTGCACCTTGCACCGTAGATGTTGCACCCTGTGGATATCGATTCTTCGGAGGGCCATAACTATTGGCTCGTTTAGAGTTACGGGTGCCATAACTAGTTAAAACGAAGGTATCTGTGAGTTCTACAGCTATGACAGCTTTCAGCCGTCACTGGTTAGTTTCATACCTAAAAAATCCTATTCGAACCTCAATCGGGTCAAGGAAGTTTTTTACCCTTCGTTTTTTCGTCACGTGGATTTTTTCTGTAAAACGAGATCCCGGTGGCTGGTTTATGATTTACCATCGCTGGAGAGTGGTGCACCATGGTACTGCAATGTTTTAAATACATGCACTCATTTCTAAAGGTCGTACGGCCCTGTTTCGTCATTTTGGACAGATGTTGCACCTTGCACCGTAGATGTTGCACCCTGTGGATATCGATTCTTCGGAGGGCCATAACCCTTGGCTCGTTTAGAGTTACGGGTGCCATAACCAGTCAAAACGAAGGTATCTGTGAGTTCTACAGCTATGACAGCTTTCAGCCGTCACTGGTTAGTTTCATACCCAAAAAATCCTATCCGAACCTCAATCGGGTCATGGGATTCTTGTACCCTTCGTTTTTCGTCACGTGGATTTTTTCTGTAAAACGGGATCCCCGTGGCTGGTCTATGATTTACCATCGCTGGAGAGTGGTGCACCATTGTACTGCAATGTTTCAAATCCATGCACTTATTTCTAAAGGTCGTACGGCACTGTTTCGTCATATTGGACGGATGTTGCACCTTGAACCGTAGATGTTGCACCCTGTGGATATCGATTCTTCGGAGGGCCATAACTCTTGGCTCGTTTAGAGTTACGGGTGCCATAACCAGTCAAAACGAAGGTATCTGTGAGTTCTACAGCTATGACAGCTTTCAGCCATCACTGGTTAGTTTCATACCCAAAAAATCCTATCCGAACCTCAATCGGGTCATGGGATTCTTGTACCCTTCGTTTTTCGTCACGTGGATTTTTTCTGTAAAACGGGATCCCCGTGGCTGGTCTATGATTTACCATCGCTGGAGAGTTGTGCACCATTGTACTGCAATGTTTCAAATCCATGCACTCATTTCTAAAGGTCGTACGGCACTGTTTCGTCATTTTGGACGGATGTTGCACCTGCACCGTAGATGTTGCACCCTGTGGATATCGATTCTTCGGAGGGCCATAACTCTTGGCTCGTTTAGAGATACAGGAGCCTTAACCTGTCAAAACAAAGATATCTGTGAGTTCTACAGCTATGACCGCTTTCAGCCTTCACTGGTTAGTTTCATACCCAAAAAATCCTATCCGAACCTCAATCGGGTCATGGGATTCTTGTACCCTTCGTTTTTCGTCACGTGGATTTTTTCTGTAAAACGGGATCCCCGTGGCTGGTCTATGATTTACCATCGCTGGAGAGTGGTGCACCATGGTATTGCAATGTTTCAAATCCATGCACTCATTTCTAAAGGTCGTACGGCACTGTTTCGTCATTTTGGACGGATGTTGCACCTTGCACCGTAGATGTTGCACCCTGTGGATATCGATTCTTCGGAGGCCCATAACTCTTTGCTCGTTTAGAGTTACGGGAGCCATAACCAGTCAAAACGAATGTATCTGTGAGTTCTACAGCTATGACATCTTTCAGCCGTCACCGGTTAGTTTCATACCCAAAAATCCTATCCGAACCTCAATCGGGTCAAGGAAGTTTTTTACCCTTCGTTTTTTCGTCACGTGGATTTTTTCTGTAAAACGGCATCCCGGTGGCTGGTCTATGATTTACCATCGCTGGAGAGTGGTGCACCATGGTACTGCAATGTTTTAAATACATGCACTCATTTCTAAAGGTCGTACGGCCCTGTTTCGTCATTTTGGACGGATGTTGCACCTTGCACCGTAGATGTTGCACCCTGTGGATATCGATTCTTCGGAGGGCCATAACTCTTGGCTCGTTTAGAGTTACGGGTGCCATAACCAGTCAAAACGAAGGTATCTGTGAGTTCTACAGCTATGACAGCTTTCAGCCGTCACCGGTTAGTTTCATACCCAAAAAATCCTATCCGAACCTCAATCGGGTCATGGGATTCTTGTACCCTTCGTTCTTCGTCACGTGGATTTTTTCTGTAAAACGGGATCCCCGTGGCTGGTCTATGATTTACCATCGCTGGAGAGTGGTGCACCATTGTACTGCAATGTTTCAAATCCATGCACTCATTTTTAAAGGTCGTACGGCACTGTTTCGTCATTTTGGACGGACGTTGCACCTTGCACCGTAGATGTTGCACCCTGTGGATATCGATTCTTCGGAGGGCCATAACTCTTGGCTCGTTTAGAGCTACGGGAGCCATAACCAGTCAAAACGAAGGTATCTGTGAGTTCTATAGCTATGACAGCTTTCAGCCGTCACTGGTTAGTTTCATACCCAAAAAATCCTATCCGAACCTCAATCGGGTCAAGGAAGTTTTTTACCCTTCGTTTTTTCGTCACATGGATTTTTCTGTAAAACGGGATCCTCGTGGCTGGTCTATGATTTACCATCGCTGGAGAGTGGTGCACCATGGTACTGCAATGTTTCAAATCCGTGCACTCATTTCTAAAGGTCGTACGGCACTGTTTCGTCATTTTGGACGGATGTTGCACCTTGCACCGTAGATGTTGCACCCTGTGGATATCGATTCTTCGGAGGGCCATAACTCTTGGCTCGTTTAGAGTTACGGGAGCCATAACCAGTGAAAACGAAGGTATCTGTGAGTTCTAAAGCTATGACTGCTTTCAGCCGTCACTGGTTAGTTTCATACCCAAAAAATCCTATCCGAACCTCAATCGGGTCAAGGAAGTTTTTTACCCTTCGTTTTTTCGTCACGTGGATTTTTTCTGTAAAACGGGATCCCGGTGGCTGGTCTATGATTTACCATCGCTGGAGAGTGGTGCACCATGGTACTGCAATGTTTCAAATCCATGCACTCATTTCTAAAGGTCGTACGGCACTGTTTCGTCATTTTGGACGGATGTTGCACCTTGAACCGTAGATGTTGCACCCTGTGGATATCGATTCTTCGGAGGGCCATAACTCTTGGCTCGTTTAGAGTTACGGGTGCCATAACCAGTCAAAACGAAGGTATCTGTGAGTTCTACAGCTATGACAGCTTTCAGCCATCACTGGTTAGTTTCATACCCAAAAAATCCTATCCGAACCTCAATCGGGTCATGGGATTCTTGTACCCTTCGTTTTTCGTCACGTGGATTTTTTCTGTAAAACGGGATCCCCGTGGCTGGTCTATGATTTACCATCGCTGGAGAGTTGTGCACCATTGTACTGCAATGTTTCAAATCCATGCACTCATTTCTAAAGGTCGTACGGCACTGTTTCGTCATTTTGGACGGATGTTGCACCTGCACCGTAGATGTTGCACCCTGTGGATATCGATTCTTCGGAGGGCCATAACTCTTGGCTCGTTTAGAGTTACAGGAGCCTTAACCTGTCAAAACAAAGATATCTGTGAGTTCTACAGCTATGACCGCTTTCAGCCTTCACTGGTTAGTTTCATACCCAAAAAATCCTATCCGAACCTCAATCGGGTCATGGGATTCTTGTACCCTTCGTTTTTCGTCACGTGGATTTTTTCTGTAAAACGGGATCCCCGTGGCTGGTCTATGATTTACCATCGCTGGAGAGTGGTGCACCATGGTATTGCAATGTTTCAAATCCATGCACTCATTTCTAAAGGTCGTACGGCACTGTTTCGTCATTTTGGACGGATGTTGCACCTTGCACCGTAGATGTTGCACCCTGTGGATATCGATTCTTCGGAGGCCCATAACTCTTTGCTCGTTTAGAGTTACGGGAGCCATAACCAGTCAAAACGAATGTATCTATGAGTTCTACAGCTATGACAGCTTTCAGCCGTCACCGGTTAGTTTCATACCCAAAAATCCTATCCGAACCTCAATCGGGTCAAGGAAGTTTTTTACCCTTCGTTTTTTCGTCACGTGGATTTTTTCTGTAAAACGGGATCCCGGTGGCTGGTCTATGATTTACCATCGCTGGAGAGTGGTGCACCATGGTACTGCAATGTTTTAAATACATGCACTCATTTCTAAAGGTCGTACGGCCCTGTTTCGTCATTTTGGACGGATGTTGCACCTTGCACCGTAGATGTTGCACCCTGTGGATATCGATTCTTCGGAGGGCCATAACTCTTGGCTCGTTTAGAGTTACGGGTGCCATAACCTGTCAAAATGAAGGTATCTGTGAGTTCTACAGCTATGACAGCTTTCAGCCATCACTGGTTAGTTTCATACCCAAAAAATCCTATCCGAACCTCAATCGGGTCATGGGATTCTTGTACCCTTCGTTTTTCGTCACGTGGATTTTTTCTGTAAAACGGGATCCCCGTGGCTGGTCTATGATTTACCATCGCTGTAGAGTTGTGCACCATTGTACTGCAATGTTTCAAATCCATGCACTCATTTCTAAAGGTCGTACGGCACTGTTTCGTCATTTTGGACGGATGTTGCACCTGCACCGTAGATGTTGCACCCTGTGGATATCGATTCTTCGGAGGGCCATAACTCTTGGCTCGTTTAGAGATACAGGAGCCTTAACCTGTCAAAACAAAGATATCTGTGAGTTCTACAGCTATGACCGCTTTCAGCCTTCACTGGTTAGTTTCATACCCAAAAAATCCTATCCGAACCTCAATCGGGTCATGGGATTCTTGTACCCTTCGTTTTTCGTCACGTGGATTTTTTCTGTAAAACGGGATCCCCGTGGCTGGTCTATGATTTACCATCGCTGGAGAGTGGTGCACCATGGTATTGCAATGTTTCAAATCCATGCACTCATTTCTAAAGGTCGTACGGCACTGTTTCGTCATTTTGGACGGATGTTGCACCTTGCACCGTAGATGTTGCACCCTGTGGATATCGATTCTTCGGAGGCCCATAACTCTTTGCTCGTTTAGAGTTACGGGAGCCATAACCAGTCAAAACGAATGTATCTGTGAGTTCTACAGCTATGACAGCTTTCAGCCGTCACCGGTTAGTTTCATACCCAAAAATCCTATCCGAACCTCAATCGGGTCAAGGAAGTTTTTTACCCTTCGTTTTTTCGTCACGTGGATTTTTTCTGTAAAACGGCATCCCGGTGGCTGGTCTATGATTTACCATCGCTGGAGAGTGGTGCACCATGGTACTGCAATGTTTTAAATACATGCACTCATTTCTAAAGGTCGTACGGCCCTGTTTCGTCATTTTGGACGGATGTTGCACCTTGCACCGTAGATGTTGCACCCTGTGGATATCGATTCTTCGGAGGGCCATAACTCTTGGCTCGTTTAGAGTTACGGGTGCCATAACCAGTCAAAACGAAGGTATCTGTGAGTTCTAAAGCTATGACAGCTTTCAGCCGTCACCGGTTAGTTTCATACCCAAAAAATCCTATCCGAACCTCAATCGGGTCATGGGATTCTTGTACCCTTCGTTCTTCGTCACGTGGATTTTTTCTGTAAAACGGGATCCCCGTGGCTGGTCTATGATTTACCATCGCTGGAGAGTGGTGCACCATTGTACTGCAATGTTTCAAATCCATGCACTCATTTTTAAAGGTCGTACGGCACTGTTTCGTCATTTTGGACGGACGTTGCACCTTGCACCGTAGATGTTGCACCCTGTGGATATCGATTCTTCGGAGGGCCATAACTCTTGGCTCGTTTAGAGCTACGGGAGCCATAACCAGTCAAAACGAAGGTATCTGTGAGTTCTATAGCTATGACAGCTTTCAGCCGTCACTGGTTAGTTTCATACCCAAAAAATCCTATCCGAACCTCAATCGGGTCAAGGAAGTTTTTTACCCTTCGTTTTTTCGTCACATGGATTTTTCTGTAAAACGGGATCCTCGTGGCTGGTCTATGATTTACCATCGCTGGAGAGTGGTGCACCATGGTACTGCAATGTTTCAAATCCGTGCACTCATTTCTAAAGGTCGTACGGCACTGTTTCGTCATTTTGGACGGATGTTGCACCTTGCACCGTAGATGTTGCACCCTGTGGATATCGATTCTTCGGAGGGCCATAACTCTTGGCTCGTTTAGAGTTACGGGAGCCATAACCAGTGAAAACGAAGGTATCTGTGGGTTCTAAAGCTATGACTGCTTTCAGCCGTCACTGGTTAGTTTCATACCCAAAAAATCCTATCCGAACCTCAATCGGGTCAAGGAAGTTTTTTACCCTTCGTTTTTTCGTCACGTGGATTTTTTCTGTAAAACGGGATCCCGGTGGCTGGTCTATGATTTACCATCGCTGGAGAGTGGTGCACCATGGTACTGCAATGTTTCAAATCCATGCACTCATTTCTAAAGGTCGTACGGCACTGTTTCGTCATTTTGGACGGATGTTGCACCTTGAACCGTAGATGTTGCACCCTGTGGATATCGATTCTTCGGAGGGCCATAACTCTTGGCTCGTTTAGAGTTACGGGTGCCATAACCAGTCAAAACGAAGGTATCTGTGAGTTCTACAGCTATGACAGCTTTCAGCCATCACTGGTTAGTTTCATACCCAAAAAATCCTATCCGAACCTCAATCGGGTCATGGGATTCTTGTACCCTTCGTTTTTCGTCACGTGGATTTTTTCTGTAAAACGGGATCCCCGTGGCTGGTCTATGATTTACCATCGCTGGAGAGTTGTGCACCATTGTACTGCAATGTTTCAAATCCATGCACTCATTTATAAAGGTCGTACGGCACTGTTTCGTCATTTTGGACGGATGTTGCACCTGCACCGTAGATGTTGCACCCTGTGGATATCGATTCTTCGGAGGGCCATAACTCTTGGCTCGTTTAGAGTTACAGGAGCCTTAACCTGTCAAAACAAAGATATCTGTGAGTTCTACAGCTATGACCGCTTTCAGCCTTCACTGGTTAGTTTCATACCCAAAAAATCCTATCCGAACCTCAATCGGGTCATGGGATTCTTGTACCCTTCGTTTTTCGTCACGTGGATTTTTTCTGTAAAACGGGATCCCCGTGGCTGGTCTATGATTTACCATCGCTGGAGAGTGGTGCACCATGGTATTGCAATGTTTCAAATCCATGCACTCATTTCTAAAGGTCGTACGGCACTGTTTCGTCATTTTGGACGGATGTTGCACCTTGCACCGTAGATGTTGCACCCTGTGGATATCGATTCTTCGGAGGCCCATAACTCTTTGCTCGTTTAGAGTTACGGGAGCCATAACCAGTCAAAACGAATGTATCTATGAGTTCTACAGCTATGACAGCTTTCAGCCGTCACCGGTTAGTTTCATACCCAAAAATCCTATCCGAACCTCAATCGGGTCAAGGAAGTTTTTTACCCTTCGTTTTTTCGTCACGTGGATTTTTTCTGTAAAACGGGATCCCGGTGGCTGGTCTATGATTTACCATCGCTGGAGAGTGGTGCACCATGGTACTGCAATGTTTTAAATACATGCACTCATTTCTAAAGGTCGTACGGCCCTGTTTCGTCATTTTGGACGGATGTTGCACCTTGCACCGTAGATGTTGCACCCTGTGGATATCGATTCTTCGGAGGGCCATAACTCTTGGCTCGTTTAGAGTTACGGGTGCCATAACCTGTCAAAATGAAGGTATCTGTGAGTTCTACAGCTATGACAGCTTTCAGCCGTCACCGGTTAGTTCCATACCCAAAAAATCCTATCCGAACCTCAATCGGGTCATGGGATTCTTGTACCCTTCGTTCTTCGTCACGTGGATTTTTTCTGTAAAACGGGATCCCCGAGGCTGGTCTATGATTTACCATCGCTGGAGAGTGGTGCACCATTATACTGCAATGTTTCAAATCCATGCACTCATTTCTAAAGGTCGTACGGCACTGTTTCGTCATTTTGGACGGACGTTGCACCTTGCACCGTAGATGTTGCACCCTGTGGATATCGATTCTTCGGAGGGCCATAACTCTTGGCTCGTTTAGAGCTACGGGAGCCATAACCAGTCAAAACGAAGGTATCTGTGAGTTCTATAGCTATGACAGCTTTCAGCCGTCACTGGTTAGTTTCATACCCAAAAAATCCTATCCGAACCTCAATCGGGTCAAGGAAGTTTTTTACCCTTCGTTTTTTCGTCACATGGATTTTTCTGTAAAACGGGATCCTCGTGGCTGGTCTATGATTTACCATCGCTGCAGAGTGGTGCACCATGGTACTGCAATGTTTCAAATCCGTGCACTCATTTCTAAAGGTCGTACGGCACTGTTTCGTCATTTTGGACGGATGTTGCACCTTGCACCGTAGATGTTGCACCCTGTGGATATCGATTCTTCGGAGGGCCATAACTCTTGGCTCGTTTAGAGTTACGGGAGCCATAACCAGTGAAAACGAAGGTATCTGTGAGTTCTAAAGCTATGACTGCTTTCAGCCGTCACTGGTTAGTTTCATACCCAAAAAATCCTATCCGAACCTCAATCGGGTCAAGGAAGTTTTTTACCCTTCGTTTTTTCGTCACGTGGATTTTTTCTGTAAAACGGGATCCCGGTGGCTGGTCTATGATTTACCATCGCTGGAGAGTGGTGCACCATGGTACTGCAATGTTTCAAATCCATGCACTCATTTCTAAAGGTCGTACGGCACTGTTTCGTCATTTTGGACGGATGTTGCACCTTGAACCGTAGATGTTGCACCCTGTGGATATCGATTCTTCGGAGGGCCATAACTCTTGGCTCGTTTAGAGTTACGGGTGCCATAACCAGTCAAAACGAAGGTATCTGTGAGTTCTACAGCTATGACAGCTTTCAGCCATCACTGGTTAGTTTCATACCCAAAAAATCCTATCCGAACCTCAATCGGGTCATGGGATTCTTGTACCCTTCGTTTTTCGTCACGTGGATTTTTTCTGTAAAACGGGATCCCCGTGGCTGGTCTATGATTTACCATCGCTGGAGAGTTGTGCACCATTGTACTGCAATGTTTCAAATCCATGCACTCATTTCTAAAGGTCGTACGGCACTGTTTCGTCATTTTGGACGGATGTTGCACCTGCACCGTAGATGTTGCACCCTGTGGATATCGATTCTTCGGAGGGCCATAACTCTTGGCTCGTTTAGAGTTACAGGAGCCTTAACCTGTCAAAACAAAGATATCTGTGAGTTCTACAGCTATGACCGCTTTCAGCCTTCACTGGTTAGTTTCATACCCAGAAAATCCTATCCGAACCTCAATCGGGTCATGGGATTCTTGTACCCTTCGTTTTTCGTCACGTGGATTTTTTTTGTAAAACGGGATCCCCGTGGCTGGTCTATGATTTACCATCGCTGGAGAGTGGTGCACCATGGTATTGCAATGTTTCAAATCCATGCACTCATTTCTAAAGGTCGTACGGCACTGTTTCGTCATTTTGGACGGATGTTGCACCTTGCAACGTAGATGTTGCACCCTTTGGATATCGATTCTTCGGAGGCCCATAACTCTTTGCTCGTTTAGAGTTACGGGAGCCATAACCAGTCAAAACGAATGTATCTGTGAGTTCTACAGCTATGACAGCTTTCAGCCGTCACCGGTTAGTTTCATACCCAAAAATCCTATCCGAACCTCAATCGGGTCAAGGAAGTTTTTTACCCTTCGTTTTTTCGTCACGTGGATTTTTTCTGTAAAACGGGATCCCGGTGGCTGGTCTATGATTTACCATCGCTGGAGAGTGGTGCACCATGGTACTGCAATGTTTTAAATACATGCACTCATTTCTAAAGGTCGTACGGCCCTGTTTCGTCATTTTGGACGGATGTTGCACCTTGCACCGTAGATGTTGCACCCTGTGGATATCGATTCTTCGGAGGGCCATAACTCTTGGCTCGTTTAGAGTTACGGGTGCCATAACCAGTCAAAACGAAGGTATCTGTGAGTTCTACAGCTATGAAAGCTTTCAGCCGTCACCGATTAGTTTCATACCCAAAAAATCCTATCCGAACCTCAATCGGGTCATGGGATTCTTGTACCCTTCGTTCTTCGTCACGTGGATTTTTTCTGTAAAACGGGATCCCCGTGGCTGGTCTATGATTTACCATCGCTGGAGAGTGGTGCACCATTGTACTGCAATGTTTCAAATCCATGCACTCATTTCTAAAGGTCGTACGGCACTGTTTCGTCATTTTGGACGGACGTTGCACCTTGCACCGTGGATGTTGCACCCTGTGGATATCGATTCTTCGGAGGGCCAAAACTCTTGGCTCGTTTAGAGCTACGGGAGCCATAACCAGTCAAAACGAAGGTATCTGTGAGTTCTATAGCTATGACAGCTTTCAGCCGTCACTGGTTAGTTTCGTACCAAAAAAATCCTATCCGAACCTCAATCGGGTCAAGGAAGTTTTTTACCCTTCGTTTTTTCGTCACATGGATTTTTCTGTAAAACGGGATCCTCGTGGCTGGTCTATGATTTACCATCGCTGCAGAGTGGTGCACCATGGTACTGCAATGTTTCAAATCCGTGCACTCATTTCTAAAGGTCGTACGGCACTGTTTCGTCATTTTGGACGGATGTTGCACCTTGCACCGTAGATGTTGCACCCTGTGGATATCGATTCTTCGGAGGGTCATAACTCTTGGCTCGTTTAGAGTTACGGGAGCCATAACCAGTGAAAACGAAGGTATCTGTGAGTTCTAAAGCTATGACTGCTTTCAGCCGTCACTGGTTAGTTTCATACCCAAAAAATCCTATCCGAACCTCAATCGGGTCAAGGAAGTTTTTTACCCTTCGTTTTTTCGTCACGTGGATTTTTTCTATAAAACGGGATCCCGGTGGCTGGTCTATGATTTACCATCGCTGGAGAGTGGTGCACCATGGTACTGCAATGTTTTAAATACATGCACTCATTTCTAAAGGTCGTACGGCCCTGTTTCATTATTTTGGACTGATGTTGCACCTTGAACCGTAGATGTTGCACCCTGTGGATATCGATTCTCCGGAGGGCCATAACTCTTGGCTCGTTTAGAGTTACGGGTGCCATAACCAGTCAAAACGAAGGTATCTGTGAGTTCTACAGCTATGACAGCTTTCAGCTATCACTGGTTAGTTTCATACTGTTGGGCGAATTCTCACCCAGAAGATCTCGAGACTAAGAAGTCACAGTTTTACCCGGGCTCGCAACCTCCACTTCGTTCGACAGCCAAGAAACTCAAAAACCAACCTAGAAATCCATCCAATATTCTCAGTGTAGAAGCTCATTCGGCCCCATGCAAATTTGGCTCCAGGCCTCATTCGGCCCATGCTCATCCGGCTCCAAGCCTCATTCGGCCCATGCTCATCCGGCCCCAAGCCTCATTCGGCCCAAGCCCTCCAATACCGAATCACCACTCCATCTCCACTACCGAACCACCACTCTAACGCCCTACCGGACCAACCAACGACCGAACCAAGGCCATCACCGGGCCAACGCTCCTCCCCTACACGACCGGACCAGACAAGCACCGGATCAGACCATGCCGAATGGACCACCATCCCACTCCATCACCGGTCCAACACTACCCATTCAAAACCGAATGAGCCTCGCCGAACCAAACAGTTGCCAGTCCAGATCGCCTCAACCCGGGCCCACCAGCAGCTATATACCTCCAAGACCCCTGCCCCCTACCTCACTCTATAAATAGAGGGGCAGGGGTACAACAATGGCAGACAAGTTTGAGAGCTCAAGCAAGGAAGGAACTTTCAAACTACTTTCATATAATTGTATACGAAGCATTGTACTTGTAATCTGAAAGAAAGAAGATAATAACATATAAAGTGGACGTAGGCACATTCTGGCCGAACCACTATAAATCTGTGTGTCTTTTACATTTCAGCCCCTACTTCTTTCATATTTACATACTCATCTAAAATCATTAAAAATCACATATAATCAACTAAATAATACGACTTGGAGGTGCTTGTCCATTTTTTGTGCAAACATTTTTGGTGCTTTCACTGAGAATAGAACTCAAGCTTCATCTTCTCCCACTGAACCTTCTTCCTAACAACATCGCTCGTTGCTTAGAAATCATGCCTTCCAAACAGAGAAGGGATGCTAACAAAGGAAAGAACATCACAACTAGCAGCCTTCCAGATCCAGCAATCACAGATCAGCCCACTTCAACAGCAGTACCAGATGAAAATCAGGAAAATACAACCGGTCCCGCAACGGAACAACCAATCACTAGGGCAGATCTGGACAGAGTTGTGGCTGATGTAACTAACCGCTTCACATCCCAACAAGAAGCTTTGGTGGACCAACTCATGTCACGCTTAAGGGATGCTGAAGAGTCCAACCGCAACACTGAATCATGGGGTGAATCCCAATCTGGAGGATCTCGGAGGCAACAAAGGTCTTCTCTCTTCGAAGAAGCTATCAACAGGAACAACAATGATAGGGGCCGCGCCCGGACTCAGCCCGAATTCCGACTCGAGGAAGCCCTTGGAACCGAACCCAGCGGGGGAGGCACCAGGCGAGGGTCGGATGTAGCTGAGCCAGTCATGCCACCTAATCATAGAAACCCCGCTGAACGGAGCCGAGCTAGAACCCAGCCCGAAGTTGACCCCATGGATGTGCTTGAAACAGAACCCCATAGGGGAAGATCAAGGCAGGGGGCAACTGTAGCTGGTCCTAGCGTGCATCCGAGCAGCCAGAGACAACCACTGGATAATGCTAGAAGTGATAGACTGTACCATCCCTACAGGTCATCTGGACGCGATAGATCCCGCAGGGAAGAACCAAGCTCATTTTTGTCCGCTCCAAGTTCTGACGAACGAATGGCACGATTATTCAGAGAGTGTGTCCAACGAGAGCAAAGGGACCGGGGAATAGGCGCTAGAGTCACCAGCCCCTTTACCCGAAATATCGAAACTGCCATCACTCCCCGGGAATGGAAAATGCCAACCATGGAACCTTACAAAGGAACTTCCGACCCCATCGTACACTTACAGAGATACACCCAGCATATGCTCATGAGTGGAGCAACAGAAGGAGTATTATGCAAATGCTTTCCACTATTCCTAGCAGATCTAGCTACCTCCTGGTTCTGCCATCTACCCCAAGGATCCATCAGCTCATGGGAGATGTTGAAAGAAAGGTTTATCAGCCAGTTCCGCATCCATGTGGAACAACCCAAGGATGCTTATTCTCTATCCAATGTCAAACAGAAATCCGGAGAAACCCTACAACAATATCTAACCCGGTTCAACGCCGCAGCGGCTGTAGTTCAAGACGCCGATGAAAAGCTCACCCTAATGGCCCTCTGTAGTGGTATACATCCAGACACCAAGTGTGCCAGAAGATTAACTAAGGAAAAACCAGCTACCTTGCCTGATTTCTTCCATGAAGCTGGAAAGTATATGAGACTTGAAGACGCTGCTACGGAAAGGCAGTCAGGGCAACAAGGTAAGACAGTTCAGGACAAGGTTCCCACTGCGGCTAAGGACGCTCGAAGAAATGAATCTAGAGACAACGCTGGGGCAGGAAGGTCGAAAAGCGCCAATATCGACCAGGACCAAGATTTGACTCCTACACTCCTTTGAATGAAACAATCGAAAACATCTACCTAGCCACTCAGGGCGAACTCGGATACAAGCGCCCCCCGCAGAAGAAAGAGTCAGATAACGCACTCAAGTCCGGAAAGTTCTGTCGCTTCCACGAATCCCACGGACATGACACCAATGAATGCCACCATCTCCGGGACTTGATCGAAGAACACATTAGAAGAAGAAGACTGGAACGCTATGTGAAAGGTCAGAACAGGACTCCAACTCCTGCCAATGAGAACTCAAAGCAACCCCTCCCAGAAGTAGGCGGAGGGAATCGCAACAATCACAACACCAGTGGCTCTAGTCAAGAGAAGATAGTGGTCCTTACCATCTCAGGAGGACCACACATCGCCGACAGAAGTTGGGCAGAGATGGAAAGGTACGGCAAGTCGCTTAGAAATGCTGAAGGCTATGTTAACTCCATTACGGAGGAACGCCACCCGAAACGAAAAGAAAACGATGACATTGTATTCAGTAGGCGTGATTTGGAAGGAAGGCAGTACCCACATATGGATCCCATGGTCATCTCTGCCTGGTTCGGTCCAGCTAAAGTTTTTCGGATTCTAATAGACACGGGAAGCTCCGTAAACATCCTATTCAAGCATGCTTTCGACAAAATGAAGTTATCAATGAAGGATGTGTCTCCCTGCGATAAACCACTGCACGGTTTCACTGGAGATGCAAAAATGCCCCTCGGGCAACTTGACCTCTTCGTCGAAATAGGAAGTCATCCCCGCTCCGTGGTGCGAAAACAAACGTTCGTACTAATAGAAAACCACTCGGCTTACAATGCCTTCTTGGGAAGACCAGCCTTGTCTGACTTCCAAATTGTCCTAGCCCCCTGGTGCCTGAAGATGAAATTTCCAACGGACAACGGAGTAGGAGAAGTAGAAGGAGATCAAGACGCTGCCCGAGACTGCTATGTAACTGAGCTTCGCAACAACCGCAGAAAGAATAAAGGAAAAGATGCAGAGACTACTCTCTGCATGAAAAGCTTGGAGGCATAGCAACTAAAGAAAGCCCCTCCTCTTCGATACACAAGCGATCCCTTCAATGAACTAGACCCCATGGATAAAGAGGAGGAGGCTACCGCCGAGCCTGCAGAGGCTATGGAATTCGTATATGTAGATAAGCATGATTCAAGTAGACTATTAAAAATCGGATCTCAGCTGAAAACGGAATTGAAAGATCAACTCATTGACTTTCTCCGCCACAACTTAGATGTATTTGCGTGGACCCATGCAGATATGACAGGAATCTCCCCAGACATAGCATGCCACATGTTGAACATCGATCCCACCAAGGTACCAGTAAAGCAGAAAAAGAGGAGCATGGGGGCAGAGCGATCAGCAGCCCTTGATGAGGAAGTAAAGAATCTACTTGCTAATGGCTTCATACGGGAAGCCATCTACCCAGAATGGATCGCTAACCCAGTGCTAGTAAGAAAGGCCAATGGAAAGTGGCGAACATGTATTGACTTCTCCAATCTGAATGACGCTTGCCCGAAAGATTGCTTCCCACTTCCCCGAATTGACCAACTTGTAGACAGCACAGCCGGACACGAACTCCTATCTTTTATGGATGCATACTCCGGATATAACCAGATTCCCATGCACGCTCCCGATCAAGACCACACTAGCTTCATCACTGACCGCGGATTATATTGTTACAAAGTCATGCCTTTTGGACTCAAAAATGCTGGAGCTACCTATCAGCGCCTCGTCAACAAGATGTTCGCAGAACTAATAGGACGAACTATGGAAGTGTATGTGGATGACATGTTGGTAAAGTCCAGGAAAGCGGATGACCATGTAAGCCATCTGGACGAGATGTTTCAGGTACTTCGCCGATACGGAATGAAGCTGAATCCTTTAAACTGCTCCTTCGGAGTATCATCGGGAAAATTCTTAGGATTTATCGTCCACGCCAGAGGAATCGAGGCAAACCCTGAACAAATCCGGGCTATGAAAGAAATAAGGATACCTTCCACTCGAAAAGAAATGCAGAGCCTAAACGGAAAGGTGGCCGCCCTAAGCAGATTCATTTCCAAGGCAACTGACAAGTGTGTCCCTTTCTTCGAAGCTCTCAAGAAAGACAAAGGGAAGTTCGAGTGGACCGATGAATGCTTAAAAGCCTTCCTCAACCTAATCGAACACCTTCAGAGACCACCAGTACTCTCAACTCCAAATGAAGGCGAAGTGTTATACCTATACCTCGCTGTATCATCTCATGCTCTAAGCGCCGCCTTGGTAAGAGAAGAAGACCGCACACAGCGCCCGGTTTACTTTTTAAGTAAGAGATTTACAGGGGCCGAGGCCAGATATCCTAAACTTGAGAAATTGGCATATTGTCTATTGATCGCGTCACGAAAACTGCGACACTACTTCCAGTCTCACTCCATCAGGGTTCTAACCGATCAACCGCTAAGTCAAGTGCACCATCGTCCTGACACCTCTGGGCGACTCCTCAAGTGGTGCATCGAACTAAGTCAGTATGATATCACCTACCATCCTCGCACCGCTATCAAAGGACAAGCCACGGCCGATTTCATTGCTGAATTCACTACCAACGAAGGCAAGGAACAATCCGAAGTAGCAAAAAACATCAAGTGGAACCTCTTTGTAGACGGAGCATCGAACGAACAAGGCTCGGGGGCAGGTATTGTGATCATCACCCCTAGGGGAAGAAAGTTGTACTATGCATTAAGATTGGAGTTCACGGCCACTAACAACGATGCTGAATATGAAGCAGTAATAGCGGGATTGGAACTTGCCCTAGAAATTGGAATCAATTCCTTATGTCTTCATAGTGATTCTCAGCTTATCGTAAACCAGGTACTAGGAGAATTCCAGACTCGAGGAGAACGACTCAGAGCATACCTAAAGAAAACCAAACTGCTGCTCGATAAATTGGACCACTATCTAATCAAACACATTCCTCGAGAAGAAAACCAAGAGGCAGATGAACTTGCAAAGCAAGCTAGTATGAAGAATAGCACCATCTCCGGAGCACTAGCCATCTCAAGGCAGCTAGCCCCAAGTTTCGAACAAGTGAACCTGATAACTGCAATCGAAGAAGGAACCTGGATGACTCCTATCTGGAAATATTTGCAAGATGGCACACTACCCGACGGGCGTGACG
This sequence comes from Allium cepa, assembly GCA_030765085.1. NCBI lineage: Eukaryota > Viridiplantae > Streptophyta > Magnoliopsida > Asparagales > Amaryllidaceae > Allium > Allium cepa. The sequence continues at coordinate 23,511,546 of CM060943.1, read as the reverse complement.
AAACCAAGAGGATCTTGAGGAAAGTTCCCCACTACACAATACAAGAAGGCATCCTCTATCGGCGTGGCTTCTCTAGCCCCTTGTTAAGATGCGTCGCCGGAAGGGAAGCCAAGGAGATCTTATCAAACATCCATCAGGGAGGATGCGGAGATCACACTGGAGGGCAGACTTTGGCAAGGAAGATACTCCGATATGGATATTACTGGCCCACACTAAACAAAGATGCCCTAGACTTCGTCAAGAAATGCGACAGATGTCAGAAGTTCGCCAAGATTCCTTGACTGCCCACAAACGAAATTACTCAAATGACCAGCACTTGGCCCTTTGCTGTATGGGGAATTGACTTAATTGGCGAACTGCCAATGGGCCGAGGCGGAGCCAAATATGCTATAGTGGCAGTCGATTATTTCACCAAATGGGTGGAAGCGGAACCTCTAAATAAAATATCTTCAGCAAAAGTTATTAACTTCTTGATCAAAAACATTCTGTGCAGGTATGGAGTCCCACTCAAGATCGTATCAGACAACGGACTCCAATTTGACAGCGAAGAATTTGCCGACTGGTGCCAAGAGCATGGAATTCATAAAAGCTTCTCATCAGTAGCTTACCCTCAGGCAAACGGACAAGTTGAAGCTGTCAACAAAATTCTCAAAACCCTAATCAAGAAGAAGCTTGAAAAGTCAAAAGGCGCTTGGGTGGACAAACTTCCTACGGCGCTATGGGCAAACCGCACATCTTTCAGAACATCAATGGGACATACTCCTTTCTCTTTGGCATATGGATCGGAGGCAATGCTCCCAGTTGAGACTATTGTACCTTCCCACCGTAGGATCCACTACAACCCAGAAGAAAACGAAGAACTCCTCCTCATGTCTTTGGATCTGATTGAGGAAAGGAGAAACGATGCAGCACTCAAAGCAGCAGCTCACAAACAAAAAGTGGCAGCACTATACAATTCCAAAGTCAAGCATCGCAGCTTACAAGAAGGAGATCTTGTCCTCAGGCGAATCATTCCGCGCCCCGGGGCACTGGACCCCATCTGGGACGGACCATATGTAATTCATAAAGACCTCCACAACGGAGCTTACATTTTGTCAACAGTGGACGGAGAGGTGTTCCAGAGGGCATGGAACATCCGACACCTCCGTCGATACTTTTCTTAACTTGTACTGCCCATATGAAGTGAATTAACAAAGAGAATCAGTGGACGTAGGCATTTTCGTGCCGAACCACTTTAAAAAATCTTGTCTCTTTTTAACTTGTTCCTTTATGTCTTGGCTGCTTGTTAAGTTTTATCCCTTTCTGTTGAACAAAATCCTGTGGCATCTCCACTCAAGACGCACCACGGCCTCATCTGGACTAGGCCTAACAGGTACGCTACGATTCTATGCACTCGCCAATGAGACACTTTTGCTCCAGCATCCCTCTGCTGCGGGTTAACTCATTGCACGTCTGCCCTCAAAGCCAACTGTAATGAGCCAATTATAAGTCATCATAAAGGCCGACTATAGCCGATGGCAGCTCATTACGGCGTTCGGCTCGCCGGCAACTGTGAACCTACTTTAAGCCCCAACATAAGGTGTGGCCAGCCAGGGGTAGTTCACGGCCAACGGCACCCACGCTAGCCGGCCACGGTAAATCGAATAATAACCACGATTACGGACCATAATGGTTCGGGTAGTTACCGTGCGCGATCTCGGCTCCGATGTGTGTTAAGTGCGGCTGTGGTAAAAAAGAAAACTCCCCGCGGAGGCGTAAGATGGGTGACAAATGTCTCCAAGACCCACAGCTAGGGAAAGTGACTACAAAACCCGTTTGCCACGAACTTAAGCACGTCGACGGCCTTCCGTGACTGGAAGTTTTACTTTTACTATATTTCCATTTCATTTAAATACTTTTCTCCTATCCTGTATAACAAACTCTAAAGTACAGGAAACCAAATAGGAAGCATTCACTCATGAGAATCTGAGCCTGCGTATTGGGTGGCAGGATACTCAGCTATATCCGTGAACAGTTACACATGACACTCAAAGCTACCGCTTACGAATAAAACATGAAGGGCGGTACTCTCTTTTCTTGTACATAAATACGTAACTATAGCTTGTTCGTACAATAACATTGCAACACATGAAATTATATTTCCAGCAAAAACTTAGCATCAAACACAACTAGAATCACAGGCATATACATAGTTATATTTCTCACGCAGCACATCAAGATGACAACAACATTCAAACATAATAAAATCAGCTTATATCATAAAATCACACGAAATTATTCTTTGCAAATAATTTTATTACAGTCGCATATCAAATGACTAACGTAAACAGTGATAAAAAGAAACAAAAAGATGGCAGCTGCATCCACACTCCATCATCAACTCCCTCAGTCTACTTAGCCGCAGGATCAGGGCCCCCAGCATGTGGATCTGAAGTCCCACCTGTCCAGATCAGAAGAGGAATTCATTAAACGAACGATCAAGTTATGGAAACACGGAAAGAAAAGAAAGGGAAAAGAATAACTCACCAGCATCCGCCGCCTGATCCTCATCATCCAACTGCACGCCCGCTTCCTCTGCAGCAAGCAGCCGCATCCCCTCCTTCACCGCCGCTTGCTCCTCCTTTGAGAACTGAGCAGTAACCGCATTCAAATTGAAAGCCTCTCCGCCTTCCTTACCCGCGTTCACCCTGGCCTCCTCTAAAGCCTGGAGATACACCTTGGCCATGACCCGAGGGCAATCGTCCATCCAAGACAAGCCGCCCTCCTTCCAAGTGTGGAAGTACATGTCCTGCAGCATCTCATCCATCATCCCCTCATTCTCCTCAAACTACCTCACCCGGGCCTCAGAAGCTTGCAACTTGGCGACGGCGACGTCCCTCTCTGATTGGTATCTTAAGCAGTCAGCCTGGAGCGACCTCCTCATTTCCTCCTCCTTTAACTTGAGGGACCTCCTCATCTCCTCCATCTCCTCCTTCAACTCGGCCTGAGCCATCTCCGCAGCCTCGAGCCTCCCAGATAACTCCTCTACCCGCTCGAGATCCGCATTTCGAACCTCATCCACCGTCGTAATAGCCATGTTAATCCGTTCCCTGCAGGCGACCTCCATCTTCCGTAGTTCCGCCCTACTGGCCTTCTCCATGGTCTCTTTCAGCCGCTGAGAGGCTTCCTCATGCTGGGAGATCTGGATGGCTTGGTCGGCGAGCTGCTTGGCCTGTTCGGCAACCTTTAACCTCAACCGAATGTTAGCACTCCCGATCTCTTCCCCGGCCTTGACCAATTTAGCATGATGCTCCATTTACTTCTTGGTCTTTGCGGCCACCCGATCGATATTAGCCTTGGCCTCGTCCCCCATGGTGACTACCCGTGTAGTAAGTAAATCAAGATCTAAAGACTTGGCCTCGTCCAGCACTCTTACCATGGGGTTGCGGGGAAGGAGGTGCTCGCCCGTGGCCTCATCAAATGAAATGTCCTGAAAGCTTGGATCTAAATCAGGGTGACCGGCAAAAGGGTCATGAGGCACGGGGAGAGGCGCATCAGGACGCCTTATACGGATAATAGTAGGACTCTTGAAAGGAGGAGGAGGGGGACCGGACTCCGTGCTCTCCTCCGTAGTATCACGAGGAGGCTGAGTAGGAAGCTGCGAAGCAGGGGAAGACTCAAATAAGGAACGGCTCCGCTTCTTTTTCCGAATGCCCTCTTCAATGACCCCAAGAAGAGGGCGATAACTGAGTACATCCCCAGTGCGACCAGTAGAGGATTTCGCAGAAGCTCTCCTCGACTTAAATTGTTCAAGGCGGTGTCGAACGTCCGACGTTTTAACCACCTGGCTTGCCCCTGGAATAAAGAACGAGTGTTACGAACATACAATAATCCACAGTTCAAAAAATGTGCTAAGTTAAAAAGAAAGAAAAGTGAGAAGACACATCTATTATACAAACCCGGCGGAGGAGTGGGATACTGCAATAAGTCCTGGATCTCATTCCAGGACGGAAGTGAACCGTAAAAAATTTCTAAGTCCCTATCGAAAATGGAATCGGCAGAAGACAAAAGTTCACCTTGCATCGCCGGAATCACCCTAGCTGAGGAACCCTTAGAGGATGGGTCAGCGCCAGCTACAGCTTTGCCAGTTTCCTTTGCCTTCTCCGTTTCCGACTCTCCCTCCGACTCCCCGAAGGCCCGACGGAGAGCCTCATCCAGTTCGAGGTCTTGCTCAGAGGTTAGGGCAGCAACACCACTACCACCTTGACCGTCGCCATCTCCTCCACCCTCCGACCCTTCTCCAACTTCGCCTCCTTCCTCCTCTTCTACACCTTCCTCCTCCGGGACAGTCGGGCAAGTACTTGGAGAAGGGCCATCAGACTTCTTCAGTTTCTTCCCCCCGACAACGGGACGCTCTGCAAAAGGCTCCCTCTTACCGCTCTTTACCGTAGCCCCCTCCTTAGCTTTAGCAGCCCTCTCCTCGGCCGTATCCCTTTGCTTAACCACGGACTGGTGCGGTAAGATCAAATTATACTCCAAGAGGGTTGCGTTCCTGATCAAGAAAGAGGCCGACCGGTCCCGTGCCGGAATAGCCTTTAGTTCAGCAGCCATTCGCACTAAGGAATCGTCCTCCACAACTGCAATACCACCTGTCGCTAGCCAGAAATAGAAGCATGTCAGAAAAAACACTACAGTCAGAACATGGAAAATATAAATGAAATCCATCTTACAGCCGGAAGTGAAAAGGCGGAAAGAAACAACATCGTCCTTGATGAAGAACCACTCTTTCTTGAACATGGTAAACTTGGAATATAAGTCTAGGACTGGTTTGAAGGGCACGGCCGCCTCCAGACTAATATACGGAGACCCCTTCTTATAGCCTCTCAGGTTGTACAAGTATCGAATTTCCTGGTTAGAAGGAGGACGCCCGTACCTCCTCTGGAAGATAACAAAGAGGCTCACCAGGATGGCATAAGAGTTAGGCTGAAGCTGGAAGGGAGCCACCTTCAAATATGTGGTGAAGCTTACTATCCAAGCGTTGATAGGAGGGATAGCACCGCACATGCAATGGTATCTGCTATAAGCAAAGTAGCCTTCGGGAGGATTATATGGCATCACTCCATCTCCCGACAGCAGCATAAGAGCCCTATCTATCCCGAAGGAACGGGATATGACGTCAAGTTGCTCCTCCTTTAGGGAGCTAGGAAAGCAATCAGGGGGGGAGATCAGAAGCTCCTGTGGACCGTATCCATCAACTAATGACCTCGGGACAGGTCGATGTTGCGCCGGCCCTGACTGGACTGGGGGCACGGAGGAAGAAGACTCTCCTGTGCCTTTAGACTTCTTTCTGTCCGATCGTGTTTCCGCTTTGCGAGACATTTCCTGTAGCACAAGAAAAACACGGTGTTAGAATAAGAAGTATAGAAACATAAACAAGCAAGTATATAAGGCAAGAGTGTAAAAAAGTCTAAGATTCCGCTCAAGGTTCAAGTATGAAGTCTCATTCGGCACTAGAGTCATAAGTCCATTCGGCACTAAAAGCACATCCGGCATGCATATCATTCGGCACTTAGGCCTAAGTCTCGTTCGGTACAACAATACCCTTCGAGTGCATTCGGCAAATAAGTTCATCCGGGAAAAAAAAAAAACCATTCGGCAAAAGGATACATACCTGGTTCGGTATAAGCTTGGTTCGGCAGAAGGTTCGCTCGGCTAAGAATTGATTCGGTTCTCTTTGGTTCGGTAAGGGAAAACTAAGGGGGTGTAGCCTCTATATATAGGCGAACTCAGAACCACCGAACCAAACGAGTCGTCCCACCGGACCAATAGTACCGGACAAACCAGAAGCCGAACGAGAATAGCCGGACCAACCAAAAACCGAATGAAACTCTCTCTCTACTAACCAAAACCAGGAACTATGGGCATGCAGGGCGCCTCGCTCAGATAAGTACCGAACTCCAAAACTTACTAATAAAATAAGGATTATGACAACGATGAATGAGTTGTAAATCTCTCACTAACATGGATTCATCATTTACACGTGTACGCGACCACGAACGGTCCACAGGCACGCTCTGAATGGCTATTGACCCTATCGTCGTGAGAATTTACACTTTGACATCCCTTTTTAAGCTCATCGGTTAAACGGATATTTGATCCTGATAATTAGGAAATGGCTAAGCTACTTACACATGTACGGGGTCAAGAGCAACCCTTAGGCATGCTTTGGGCTGGCGATAAACCAAACGATCCAGGGGCCCAATCTAGTGCGAACCTGGCACCGATGATGCTAAGCCCCCTCGGGGCTCACTCTCTCGTCCCGAACGACACAGTTCACTTCATCTCGAATATTTCGATCGCGAACGGTCGTTATTTGAAACCACACTAAAACTGTAAATTCCCTTGCAGGACATCAACGGAACACGAACATCCAGCCCATGGCGTTGCAAAGCAAGTCTTCCTACCACGGAGAAAACAAAGCGCGACACATGCAAGCACGTGCCCCACTTTGGGGGGCAAATGTTGGGCGAATTCTCACCCAGAAGATCTCGAGACTAAGAAGTCACAGTTTTACCCGAGCTCGCAACCTCCACTTCGTTTGACAGCCAAGAAACTCAAAAACCAACCTAGAAATCCATCCAATATTCTCAGTGTAGAAGCTCATTCGGCCCCATGCAAATTTGGCTCCAGGCCTCATTCGGCCCATGCTCATCCGGCTCCAAGCCTCATTCGGCCCATGCTCATCCGGCCCCAAGCCTCATTCGGCCCAAGCCCTCCAATACCGAATCACCACTCCATCTCCACTACCGAACCACCACTCTAACGCCCTACCGGACCAACCAACGACCGAACCAAGGCCATCACCGGGCCAACGCTCCTCCCCTACACGACCGGACCAGACAAGCACCGGATCAGACCATGCCGAATGGACCACCATCCCACTCCATCACCGGTCCAACACTACCCATTCCAAACCGAATGAGCCTCGCCGAACCAAACAGTTGCCAGTCCAGATCGCCTCAGCCCGGGCCCACTAGCAGCTATATACCTCCAAGACCCCTGCCCCCTACCTCACTCTATAAATAGAGGGGCAGGGGTACAACAATGGCAGATAAGTTTGAGAGCTCAAGCAAGGAAGGAACTTTCAAACTACTTTCATATACTTGTATACGAAGCATTGTACTTGTAATCTGAAAGAAAGAAGATAATAACATATAAAGTGGACGTAGGCACATTCTGGCCGAACCACTATAAATCTGTGTGTCTTTTACATTTCAGCCCCTACTTCTTTCATATTTACATACTCATCTAAAATCATTAAAAATCACATATAATCAACTAAATAATACGACTTGGAGGTGTTTGTCCATTTTTTGTGCAAACATATACCCAAAAAATCCTATCCGAACCTCAATCGTGTCATGGGATTCTTGTACCCTTCGTTTTTCATCACGTGGATTTTTTCTGTAAAACGGGATCCCCGTGGCTGGTCTATGATTTACCATCGCTGGAGAGTGGTGCACCATTGTACTGCAATGTTTCAAATCCATGCACTCATTTCTAAAGGTCGTACGGCACTGTTTCGTCATTTTGGACGGATGTTGCACCTGCACCGTAGATGTTGCACCCTGTGGATATCGATTCTTCGGAGGGCCATAACTCTTGGCTCGTTTAGAGTTACGAGAGGCATAACCAGTCAAAACGAAGGTATCTGTGAGTTCTACAGCTATGACAGCTTTCAGCCATCACTGGTTAGTTTCATACCCAAAAAATCCTATCCGAACCTCAATCGGGTCATGGGATTCTTGTACCCTTCGTTTTTCGTCACGTGGATTTTTCTGTAAAACGGGATCCCCGTGGCTGGTCTATGATTTACCCTCGCTGGAGAGTGGTGCACCATGGTACTGCAATGTTTCAAATCCATTCACTCATTTCTAAAGGTCGTACGGCACTGTTTCGTCATTTTGGACGGATGTTGCACCTGCACCGTAGATGTTGCACCCTGTGGATATCGATTCTTCAGAGGGCCATAACTCTTGGCTCGTTTAGAGTTACGGGAGCCATAACCAGTCAAAACGAAGGTATCTGTGAGTTCTACAGCTATGACGGCTTTCAGCCGTCACTGGTTAGTTTCATACCCAAAAAATCCTATCCGAACCTCAATCGGGTCATGGGATTCTTGTACCCTTCGTTTTTCGTCACGTGGATTTTTTCTGTAAAACGGGATCCCCGTGGCTGGTCTATGATTTACCATCGCTGGAGAGTGGTGCACAATGGTACTGCAATGTTTCAAATCCATGCACTCATTTCTAAAGGTCGTACGGCACTGTTTCGTCATTTTGGACGGATGTTGTACCTTGCACCGTAGAAGTTGCACTCTTTGGATATCGATTTTTCGGAGGGCCATAACTCTTGGCTCGTTTAGAGTTACAGGAGCCATAACCAGTCAAAACGAAGGTATCTGTGAGTTCTACAGCTATGACAGCTTTCAGCCGTCACTGGTTAGTTTCATACCCAAAAAATCCTATCCGAACCTCAATCGGGTCAAGGAAGTTTTTTACCCTTCGTTTTTTTGTCACGTGGATTTTTTCTGTAAAACGGGATCCCGGTGGCTGGTCTATGATTTACCATCGCTGCAGAGTGGTGCACCATGGTACTGCAATGTTTTAAATACATGCACTCATTTCTAAAGGTCGTACGGCCCTGTTTCGTCATTTTGGACGGATGTTGCACCTTGAACCGTAGATGTTGCACCCTGTGGATATCGATTCTTCGGAGGGCCATAACTCTTGGCTCGTTTAGAGTTACGCCTGCCTAACCAGTCAAAACGAAGGTATCTGTGAGTTCTACAGCTATGACAGCTTTCAGCCATCACTGGTGAGTTTCATACCCAAAAAATCCTATCCGAACCTCAATCGGGTCATGGGATTCTTGTACCCTTCGTTTTTCGTCACGTGGATTTTTTCTGTAAAACGGGATCCCCGTGGCTGGTCTATGATTTACCATCGCTGGAGAGTGGTGCACCATTGTACTGCAATGTTTCAAATCCATGCACTGATTTCTAAAGGTCGTACGGCACTGTTTCGTCATTTTGGACGGATGTTGCACCTGCACCGTAGATGTTGCACCCTGTGGATATCGATTCTTCGGAGGGCCATAACTCTTGGCTCGTTTAGAGTTACGGGAGCCATAACCAGTCAAAACGAAGGTATCTGTGAGTTCTACAGCTATGACATCTTTCAGCCGTCACAGGTTAGTTTCATACCCAAAAAATCCTATCCGAACCTCTATCGGGTCATGGGATTCTTGTACCCTTCGTTTTTCGTCACGTGGATTTTTTCTGTAAAACGGGATCCCCGTGGCTGGTCAATGATTTACCATCGCTGGAGAGTGGTGCACCACGGTACTGCAATGTTTCAAATCCGTGCACTCATTTCTAAAGGTCGTACGGCACTGTTTCGTCATTTTGGACGGATGTTGCACCTTGCACCGTAGATGTTGCACCCTGTGGATATCGATTCTTCGGAGGGCCGTAACTCTTGGCTCGTTTAGAGTTACGGGAGCCATAACTAGTCAAAACGAATGTATCTGTGAGTTCTACAGCTATGACAGCTTTCAGGTGTCACTGGTTAGTTTCATACCCAAAAATCCTATCCGAACCTCAATCGGGTCATGAGATTCTTGTACCTTCGTTTTTCGTCACGTGGATTTTTTCTGTAAAACGGGATCCCCGTGGCTGGTCTATGATTTACCATTGTTGGAGAGTGGTGCACCATGGTACTGCAATGTTGCAAATCCATGCACTCATTTCTAAAGGTCGTACGGCACTGTTTCGTCATTTTGGACGGATGTTGCACCTTGCACCGTAGATGTGGCACACTGTGGATATCGATTCTTCGGAGGGCCATAACTCTTGGCTCGTTTAGAGTTACGGGAGACATAGCCAGTCGAAACGAAGGTATCTGTGAGTTCTACAGCTATGATAGCTTTTAGCCGTCGCTGGTTAGTTTCATACCCAAAAAATCCTATCCGAACCTCAATCGGGTCATGGGATTCTTGTACCTTTCGTTTTTCGTCACGTGGATTTTTTCTGTAAAACGGGTTCCCATGGCTGGTCTATGATTTACCATCGCTGGAGAGTGGTGCACAATGGTACTGCAATGTTTCAAATCCATGCACTCATTTCTAAAGGTCGTACGACACTGTTTCGTCATTTTGGACGGATGTTGTACCTTGCACCGTAGATGTTGCACTCTTTGGATATCGATTCTTCGGAGGGCCATAACTCTTGGCTCGTTTAGAGTTACGGGAGCCATAACAAGTCAAAATAAAGGTATCTGTGAGTTCTACAGCTCTGACAGCTTTCAGCCGTCACTGGTTAGTTTCATACCCAAAAAATCCTATCCGAACCTCAATCGGGTCAAGGAAGTTTTTTACACTTCGTTTTTTCGTCACGTGGATTTTTTCTGTAAAACGGGATCCCGGTGGCTGGTCTATGATTTACCATCGCTGGAGAGTGGTGCACCATGGTACTGCAATGTTTTAAATAAATGCACTCATTTCTAAAGGTCGTACGGCCCTGTTTCATCATTTTGGACGGATGTTGCACCTTGAACCGTAGATGTTGCACCCTGTGGATATCGATTCTTCGGAGGGCCATAACTCTTGGCTAGTTTAGAGTTACGGGTGCCATAACCAGTCAAAATGAAGGTATCTGTGAGTTCTACAGTTATGATAGCTTTCAGCCATCACTGGTTAGTTTCATACCCAAAAAACTCTATCCGAACCTCAATCGGGTCATGGGATTCTTGTACCCTTCGTTTTTCGTCACGTGGATTTTTTCTGTAAAACGGTATCCCCGTGGCTGGTCTATGATTTACCATCGCTGGAGAGTGGTGCACCATTGTACTGCAATGTTTCAAATCCATGCACTCATTTCTAAAGGTCGTACGGCACTGTTTCGTCATTTTGGACGGATGTTGCACCTGCACCGTAGATGTTGCACCCTGTGGATATCGATTCTTCGGAGGGCCATAACTCTTGGCTCGTTTAGAGTTATGAGAGGCATAACCAGTCAAAACGAAGGTATCTGTGAGTTCTACAGCTTTCAGCCATCACTGGTTAGTTTCATACCCAAAAAATCCTATCCGAACCTCTATCGGGTCATGGGATTCTTGTACCCTTCGTTTTTCGTCACGTGGATTTTTTCTGTAAAATGGGATCCCCGTGGCTGGTCAATGATTTACCATCGCTGGAGAGTGGTGCACCATGGTACTACAATGTTTCAAATCCATGCACTCATTTCTAAAGGTCGTACGGCACCGTTTCGTCATTTTGGACGGATGTTGCACCTTGCACCATAGATGTTGCACCCTGTGGATATCGATTTTCGGAGGGCCATAACTCTTGGCTCGTTTAGAGTTACGGGAGCCATAACTAGTCAAAACGAATTTATCTGTGAGTTCTACAGCTATGACAGCTTTCAGGTGTCACTGGTTAGTTTCATACCCAAAAATCCTATCCGAACCTCAATCGGGTCATGAGATTCTTGTACCCTTCGTTTTTCGTCACGTGGATTTTTTCTGTAAAACGGGATCCCCGTGGCTGGTCTATGATTTACCATCGCTGGAGAGTGGTGCACCATGGTACTGCAATGTTGCAAATCCATGCACTCATTTCTAAAGGTCGTACGGCACTGTTTCGTCATTTTGGACGGGTGTTGCACCTTGCACCGTAGATGTTGCACACTGTGGATATCGATTCTTCGGAGAGCCATAACTCTTGGCTCGTTTATAGTTACGGGAGACATAACCAGTCAAAACGAAGGTATCTGTGAGTTCTACAGCTATGACAGCTTTCAGCCGTCGCTGGTTAGTTTCATACCCAAAAAATCCTATCTGAACCTCAATCGGGTCATGGGATTCTTGTACCCTTCGTTTTTCGTCACGTGGATTTTTTCTGTAAAACGGGATCCCCGTGGCTGGTCTATGATTTACCATCGCTGGAGAGTGGTGCACAATGGTACTGCAATGTTTCAAATCCTTGCACTCATTTCTAAAGGTCGTACGGCACTGTTTCGTCATTTTGGACGGATGTTGTACCTTGCACAGTAGAAGTTGCACTCTTTGGATATCGATTTTTCGGAGGGCCATAACTCTTGGCTCGTTTAGAGTTACAGGAGCCATAACCAGTCAAAACAAAGGTATCTGTGAGTTCTACAGCTATGACAGCTTTCAGCCGTCACTGGTTAGTTTCATACCCAAAAAATCCTATCCGAACCTCAATCGGGTCAAGGAAGTTTTTTACCCTTCGTTTTTTTGTCACGTGGATTTTTTCTATAAAACGGGATCCCGGTGGCTGGTCTATGATTTACCATCGCTGCAGAGTGGTGCACCATGGTACTGCAATGTTTTAAATACATGCACTCATTTCTAAAGGTCGTACGGCCCTGTTTCGTCATTTTGGACGGATGTTGCACCTTGAACCGTAGATGTTGCACCCTGTGGATATCGATTCTTCGGAGGGCCATAACTCTTGGCTCGTTTAGAGTTACGCCTGCCTAACCAGTTAAAACGAAGGTATCTGTGAGTTCTACAGCTATGACAGCTTTCAGCCATCACTGGTGAGTTTCATACCCAAAAAATCCTATCCGAACCTCAATCGGGTCATGGGATTCTTGTACCCTTCGTTTTTCGTCACGTGGATTTTTTCTGTAAAACGGGATCCCCGTGGCTGGTCTATGATTTACCATCGCTGGAGAGTGGTGCACCATTGTACTGCAATGTTTCAAATCCATGCACTCATTTCTAAAGGTCGTACGGCACTGTTTCGTCATTTTGGACGGATGTTGCACCTGCACCGTAGATGTTGCACCCTGTGGATATCGATTCTTCGGAGGGCCATAACTCTTGGCTCGTTTAGAGTTACGAGAGGCATAACCAGTCAAAACGAAGGTATCTGTGAGTTCTACAGCTATGACAGCTTTCAGCCATCACTGGTTAGTTTCATACCCAAAAAATCCTATCCGAACCTCAATCGGGTCATGGGATTCTTGTACCCTTCGTTTTTCGTCACGTGGATTTTTCTGTAAAACGGGATCCCCGTGGCTGGTCTATGATTTACCCTCGCTGGAGAGTGGTGCACCATGGTACTGCAATGTTTCAAATCCATTCACTCATTTCTAAAGGTCGTACGGCACTGTTTCGTCATTTTGGACGGATGTTGCACCTGCACCGTAGATGTTGCACCCTGTGGATATCGATTCTTCAGAGGGCCATAACTCTTGGCTCGTTTAGAGTTACGGGAGCCATAACCAGTCAAAACGAAGGTATCTGTGAGTTCTACAGCTATGACGGCTTTCAGCCGTCACTGGTTAGTTTCATACCCAAAAAATCCTATCCGAACCTCAATCGGGTCATGGGATTCTTGTACCCTTCGTTTTTCGTCACGTGGATTTTTTCTGTAAAACGGGATCCCCATGGCTGGTCTATGATTTACCATCGCTGGAGAGTGGTGCACAATGGTACTGCACTGTTTCAAATCCATGCACTCATTTCTAAAGGTCGTACGGCACTGTTTCGTCATTTTGGACGGATGTTGTACCTTGCACCGTAGAAGTTGCACTCTTTGGATATCGATTTTTCGGAGGGCCATAACTCTTGGCTCGTTTAGAGTTACAGGAGCCATAACCAGTCAAAACGAAGGTATCTGTGAGTTCTACAGCTATGACAGCTTTCAGCCGTCACTGGTTAGTTTCATACCCAAAAAATCCTATCCGAACCTCAATCGGGTCAAGGAAGTTTTTTACCCTTCGTTTTTTTGTCACGTGGATTTTTTCTGTAAAACGGGATCCCGGTGGCTGGTCTATGATTTACCATCGCTGCAGAGTGGTGCACCATGGTACTGCAATGTTTTAAATACATGCACTCATTTCTAAAGGTCGTACGGCCCTGTTTCGTCATTTTGGACGGATGTTGCACCTTGAACCGTAGATGTTGCACCCTGTGGATATCGATTCTTCGGAGGGCCATAACTCTTGGCTCGTTTAGAGTTACGCCTGCCTAACCAGTCAAAACGAAGGTATCTGTGAGTTCTACAGCTATGACAGCTTTCAGCCATCACTGGTGAGTTTCATACCCAAAAAATCCTATCCGAACCTCAATCGGGTCATGGGATTCTTGTACCCTTCGTTTTTCGTCACGTGGATTTTTTCTGTAAAACGGGATCCCCGTGGCTGGTCTATGATTTACCATCGCTGGAGAGTGGTGCACCATTGTACTGCAATGTTTCAAATCCATGCACTCATTTCTAAAGGTCGTACGGCACTGTTTCGTCATTTTGGACGGATGTTGCACCTGCACCGTAGATGTTGCACCCTGTGGATATCGATTCTTCGGAGGGCCATAACTCTTGGCTCGTTTAGAGTTACGAGAGGCATAACCAGTCAAAACGAAGGTATCTGTGAGTTCTACAGCTATGACAGCTTTCAGCCATCACTGGTTAGTTTCATACCCAAAAAATCCTATCCGAACCTCAATCGGGTCATGGGATTCTTGTACCCTTCGTTTTTCGTCACGTGGATTTTTCTGTAAAACGGGATCCCCGTGGCTGGTCTATGATTTACCCTCGCTGGAGAGTGGTGCACCATGGTACTGCAATGTTTCAAATCCATTCACTCATTTCTAAAGGTCGTACGGCACTGTTTCGTCATTTTGGACGGATGTTGCACCTGCACCGTAGATGTTGCACCCTGTGGATATCGATTCTTCAGAGGGCCATAACTCTTGGCTCGTTTAGAGTTACGGGAGCCATAACCAGTCAAAACGAAGGTATCTGTGAGTTCTACAGCTATGACAGCTTTCAGCCGTCAATGGTTAGTTTCATACCCAAAAAATCCTATCCGAACCTCTATCGGGTCATGGGATTCTTGTACCCTTCGTTTTTCGTCACGTGGATTTTTTCTGTAAAACGGGATCCCCGTGGCTGGTCAATGATTTACCATCGCTGGAGAGTGGTGCACCATGGTACTGCAATGTTTCAAATCCATGCACTCATTTCTAAAGGTCGTACGGCACTGTTTCGTCATTTTGGACGGATGTTGCACCTTGCACCGTAGATGTTGCACCCTGTGGATATCGATTCTTCGGAGGGCCATAACTCTTGGCTCGTTTTGAGTTACGGGAGCCATAACCAGTCAAAACGAATGTATCTGTGAGTTCTACAGCTATGACAGCTTTCAGGTGTCACCGGTTAGTTTCATACCCAAAAATCCTATCCGAACCTCAATCGGGTCATGAGATTCTTGTACCCTTCGTTTTTCGTCACGTGGATTTTTTCTGTAAAACGGGATCCCCGTGGCTGGTCTATGATTTACCATCGCTGGAGAGTGGTGCACCACGGTACTACAATGTTGCAAATCCATGCACTCATTTCTAAAGGTCGTACGGCACTGTTTCGTCATTTTGGACGGATGTTGCACCTTGCACCGTAGATGTTGCACACTGTGGATATCGATTCTTCGGAGGGCCATAGCTCTTGGCTCGTTTAGAGTTACGGGAGACATAACCAGTCGAAACGAAGGTATCTGTGAGTTCTACAGCTATGATAGCTTTCAGCCGTCGCTGGTTAGTTTCATACCCAAAAAATCCTATCCGAACCTCAATCGGGTCATAGGATTCTTGTACCCTTCGTTTTTCGTCACGTGGATTTTTTCTGTAAAACGGGATCCCCATGGCTGGTCTATGATTTACCATCGCTGGAGAGTGGTGCACAATGGTACTGCAATGTTTCAAATCCATGCACTCATTTCTAAAGGTCGTACGACACTGTTTCGTCATTTTGGACGGATGTTGTACCTTGCACCGTAGATGTTGCACTCTTTGGATATCGATTCTTCGGAGGGCCATAACTCTTGGCTCGTTTAGAGTTACGGGAGCCATAACCAGTCAAAATGAAGGTATCTGTGAGTTCTACAGCTATGACAGCTTTCAGCCGTCACTGGTTAGTTTCATACCAAAAAAATCCTATCCGAACCTCAATCGGGTCAAGGAAGTTTTTTACCCTTCGTTTTTTCGTCACGTGGATTTTTTCTGTAAAACGGGATCCCGGTGGCTGGTCTATGATTTACCATCGCTGGAGAGTGGTGCACCATGGTACTGCAATGTTTTAAATACATGCACTCATTTCTAAAGGTCGTACGGCCCTGTTTCGTCATTTTGGACGGATGTTGCACCTTGAACCGTAGATGTTGCACCCTATGGATATCGATTCTTCGGAGGGCCATAACTCTTGGCTCGTTTAGAGTTACGGGTGCCATAACCAGTCAAAACGAAGGTATCTGTGAGTTCTACATCTATGACAGCTTTCAGCCGTCACTGGTTAGTTTCATACCCAAAAAATCCTATCCGAACCTCAATCGGGTCAAGGAAGTTTTTTACCCTTCTTTTTTTCGTCACGTGGATTTTTTCCTGTAAAACGGGATCCCGGTGGCTGGTTTATGATTTACCATCGCTGCAGAGTGGTGCACCATGGTACTGCAATGTTTTAAATACATGCACTCATTTCTAAAGGTCGTACGGCCCTGTTTCGTCATTTTGGACGGATGTTGCACGTTGAACCGTAGATGTTGCACCCTGTGGATATCGATTCTTCGGAGGGCCATAACTCTTGGCTCGTTTAGAGTTACGGCTGCCATAACCAGTCAAAACGAAGGTATCTGTGAGTTCTACAGCTATGACAGCTTTCAGCCGTCACTGGTTAGTTTCATACCCAAAAAATCCTATCCGAACCTCTATCGGGTCATGGGATTCTTGTACCCTTCGTTTTTCGTCACGTGGAATTTTTCTGTAAAATGGGATCCCCGTGGCTGGTCAATGATTTACCATCGCTGGAGAGTGGTGCACCATGGTACTGCAATGTTTCAAATCCATGCACTCATTTCTAAAGGTCGTACGGCACTGTTTCGTCATTTTGGACGGTTGTTGCACCTTGCACCATAGATGTTGCACCCTGTGGTTATCGATTCTTCGGAAGGCCATAACTCTTGGCTCGTTTAGAGTTACGGGAGCCATAACCAGTCAAAACGAATGTATCTGTGAGTTCTACAGCTATGACAGCTTTCAGGTGTCACTGGTTAGTTTCATACCCAAAAATCCTATCCGAACCTCAATCGGGTCATGAGATTCTTGTACCCTTCGTTTTTCGTCACGTGGATTTTTTCTGTAAAACGGGATCCCCGTGGCTGGTCTATGATTTACCATCGCTGGAGAGTGGTGCACCATGGTACTGCAATGTTGCAAATCCATGCACTCATTTCTAAAGGTCGTACGGCACTGTTTCGTCATTTTGGACGGATGTTGCACCTTGCACCGTAGATGTTGCACACTGTGGATATCGATTCTTCGGAGGGCCATAACTCTTGGCTCGTTTAGAGTTACGGGAGACATAACCAGTCAAAACGAAGGTATCTGTGAGTTCTACAGCTATGACAGCTTTCAGCCGTCGCTGGTTAGTTTCATACGCAAAAAATCCTATCCGAACCTCAATCGGGTCATGGGATTCTTGTACCCTTCGTTTTTCGTCACGTGGATTTTTTCTGTAAAACGGGATACCCGTGGCTGGTCTATGATTTACCATCGCTGGAGAGTGGTGCACAATGGTACTGCAATGTTTCAAATCCATGCACTCATTTCTAAAGGTCGTACGGCACTGTTTCGTCATTTTGGACGGATGTTGTACCTTGCACCGTAGATGTTGCACTCTTTGGATATCGATTCTTCGGAGGGCCATAACTCTTGGCTCGTTTAGAGTTACGGGAGCCATAACCAGTCAAAATGAAGGTATCTGTGAGTTCTACAGCTATGACAGCTTTCAGCCGTCACTGGTTAGTTTCATACCAAAAAAATCCTATCCGAACCTCAATCGGGTCAAGGAAGTTTTTTACCCTTCGTTTTTTCGTCACGTGGATTTTTTCTGTAAAACGGGATCCCGGTGGCTGGTCTATGATTTACCATCGCTGGAGAGTGGTGCACCATGGTACTGCAATGTTTTAAATACATGCACTCATTTCTAAAGGTCGTACGGCCCTGTTTCGTCATTTTGGACGGATGTTGCACCTTGAACCGTAGATGTTGCACCCTATGGATATCGATTCTTCGGAGGGCCATAACTCTTGGCTCGTTTAGAGTTACGGGTGCCATAACCAGTCAAAACGAAGGTATCTGTGAGTTCTACATCTATGACAGCTTTCAGCCGTCACTGGTTAGTTTCATACCCAAAAAATCCTATCCGAACCTCAATCGGGTGAAGGAAGTTTTTTACCCTTCGTTTTTTCGTCTCGTGGATTATTTCTGTAAAACGGGATCCCGGTGGCTGGTCTATGATTTACCATCGCTGCAGAGTGGTGCA
This sequence comes from Allium cepa, assembly GCA_030765085.1. Taxonomy (NCBI): domain Eukaryota; kingdom Viridiplantae; phylum Streptophyta; class Magnoliopsida; order Asparagales; family Amaryllidaceae; genus Allium; species Allium cepa. The sequence continues at coordinate 23,493,162 of CM060943.1, read as the reverse complement.
CCATGGTACTGCAATGTTTTAAATACATGCACTCATTTCTAAAGGTCGTACGGCCCTGTTTCGTCATTTTGGACGGATGTTGCACCTTGAACCGTAGATGTTGCACCCTGTGGATATCGATTCTTCGGAGGGCCATAACTCTTGGCTCGTTTAGAGTTACGGCTGCCATAACCAGTCAAAACGAAGGTATCTGTGAGTTCTACAGCTATGACAGCTTTCAGCCATCACTGGTGAGTTTCATACCCAAAAAATCCTATCCGAACCTCAATCGGGTCATGGGATTCTTGTACCCTTCGTTTTTCGTCACGTGGATTTTTCTGTAAAACGGGATCCCCGTGGCTGGTCTATGATTTACCCTCGCTGGAGAGTGGTGCACCATGGTACTGCAATGTTTCAAATCCATTCACTCATTTCTAAAGGTCATACGGCACTGTTTCGTCATTTTGGACGGATGTTGCACCTGCACCGTAGATGTTGCACCCTGTGGATATCGATTCTTCGGAGGGCCATAACTCTTGGCTCGTTTAGAGTTACGGGAGCCATAACCAGTCATAACGAAGGTATCTGTGAGTTCTACAGCTATGACAACTTTCAGCCGTCACTGGTTAGTTTCATACCCAAAAAGTCCTATCCGAACCTCAATCGGGTCATGGGATTCTTGTACCCTTCGTTTTTCGTCACGTGGATTTTTTCTGTAAAACGGGATCCCCGTGGCTGGTCTATGATTTACCATCGCTGGTGAGTGGTGCACCATAGTACTACAATGTTTCAAATCCATGCACTCATTTCTAAAGGTCGTACGACACTGTTTCGTCATTTTGGACGGATGTTGCACCTTGCACCGTAGTTGTTGCACCCTGTGGATATCGATTCTTCGGAGGCCCATAACTCTTGGCTCGTTTAGAGTTACGGGAGGCATAACCAGTCAAAACGAATGTATCTGTGTGTTCTACAGCTATGACAGCTTTAAGCCGTCACTGGTTAGTTTCATACCCAAAAATCCTATCCGAACCTCAATCGGGTCAAGAAAGTTTTTTACCCTTCGATTTTTCGTCACGTGGATTTTTTTCTGTAAAACGGGATCCCGATGGCTGGTCTATGATTTACCATCGCTGGAGAGTGGTGCACCATGGTACTGCAATGTTTTAAATACATGCACTCATTTCTAAAGGTCGTACGGCCCTGTTTCGTCATTTTGGACGGATGTTGCACCTTGCACCGTAGATGTTGCACCCTGTGGATATCGATTCTTCGGAGGGCCATAACTCTTGGCTCGTTTAGAGTTACGGGTGCCATAACCAGTCAAAACGAAGGTATCTGTGAGTTCTACAGCTATGACAGCTTTCAGCCGTCACTGGTTAGTTTCATACCCAAAAAATCCTATCCGAACCTCAATCGGGTCATGGGATTCTTGTACCCTTCGTTTTTCGTCACGTGGATTTTTTCTGTAAAACGGGATCCCCGTGGCTGGTCTGTGATTTTCCATCGCTGGAGAGTGGTGCACCATTGTACTGCAATGTTTCAAATCCATGCACTCATTTCTAAAGGTCGTACGGCACTCTTTCGTCATTTTGGACGGACGTTGCACCTTGCACCGTAGATGTTGCACCCTGTGGATATCGATTCTTCGGAGGGCCATAACTCTTGGCTCGTTTAGAGCTACGGGAGCCATAACCAGTCAAAACGAAGGTATCTGTGAGTTCTACAGCTATGACAGCTTTCAGCCGTCACTGGTTAGTTTCATACCCAAAAAATCCTATCCGAACCTCAATCGGGTCATGGGATTCTTGTACCCTTCGTTTTTCGTCACGTGGATTTTTTCTGTAAAACGGGATCCCCGTGGCTGGTCTATGATTTACCATCGCTGGAGAGTGGTGCACCATGGTACTGCAATGTTTCAAATCCATGCACTCATTTCTAAAGGTCGTACGGCACTGTTTCGTCATTTTGGACGGATGTTGCACCTTGCACCGTAGATGTTGCACCCTGTGGATATCGATTCTTCGGAGGGCCATAACTCTTGGCTCGTTTAGAGTTACGGGAGCCATAACCAGTCAAAACGAAGGTATCTGTGTGTTCTACAGCTATGACAGCTTTCAGCCGTCACTGGTTAGTTTCATACCCAAAAAATCCTATCCGAACCTCAATCGGGTCTAGGAAGTTTTTTACCCTTCGTTTTTTCGTCACGTTGATTTTTTCTGTAATAGGGGATCCCGGTGGCTGGTCTATGATTTACCATTGCTGGAGAGTGGTGCACCATGGTACTGCAATGTTTTAAATACATGCACTCATTTCTAAAGGTCGTACGGCCCTGTTTCGTCATTTTGGACGGATGTTGCACCTTGAACCGTAGATGTTGCACCCTGTGGATATCGATTCTTCGGAGGGCCATAACTCTTGGCTCGTTAAGAGTTACGGGTGCCATAACCAGTCAAAACGAAGGTATCTGTGAGTTCTACAGCTATGACAGCTTTCAGCCATCACTGGTTAGTTTCATACCCAAAAAATCCTATCCGAACCTCAATCGCGTCATGGGATTCTTGTACCCTTCGTTTTTCATCACGTGGATTTTTTCTGTAAAACGGGATCCCCGTGGCTGGTCTATGATTTACCATCGCTGGAGAGTGGTGCACCATTGTACTGCAATGTTTCAAATCCATGCACTCATTTCTAAAGGTCGTACGACACTGTTTCGTCATTTTGGACGGATGTTGCACCTTGCACCGTAGATGTTGCACCCTGTGGATATCGATTCTTCGGAGGGCCATAACTCTTGGCTCGTTTAGAGTTACGGGAGCCATAACCAGTCAAAACGAATGCATCTGTGAGTTCTACAGCTATGACAGCTTTCAGCTGTCACTGGTTAGTTTCATACCCAAAAATCCTATCCGAACCTCAATCGGGTCATGAGATTCTTGTACCCTTCGTTTTTCGTCACGTGGATTTTTTCTGTAAAACGGGATCCCGGTGGCTGGTCTATGATTTACCATCGCTGGAGAGTGGTGCACCATTGTACTGCAATGTTTCAAATCCATGCACTCATTTCTAAAGGTCGTACGGCACTGTTTCGTCATTTTGGACGGATGTTGCACCTGCACCATAGATGTTGCACCCTGTGGATATCGATTCTTCGGAGGGCCATAACTCTTGGCTCGTTTAGACTTACGAGAGGCATAACCAGTCAAAACGAAGGTATCTGTGAGTTCTACAGCTATGACAGCTTTCAGCCGTCGCTGGTTAGTTTCATACCCAAAAAATCCTATCCGAACCTCAATCGGGTCATGGGATTCTTGTACCCTTCGTTTTTCGTCACGTGGATTTTATCTGTAAAACGGGATTCCCGTGGCTGGTCTATGATTTACCATCGCTGGAGAGTGGTGCACCATGGTACTGCAATGTTTCAAATCCATGCACTCATTTCTAAAGGTCGTACGGCCCTGTTTCGTCATTTTGGACGGATGTTGTACCTTGCACCGTAGATGTTGCACTCTTTGGATATCGATTCTTCGGAGGGCCATAACTCTTGGCTCGTTTAGAGTTACGGGAGCCATAACAAGTCAAAACGAAGGTATTTGTGAGTTCTACAGCTATGACAGCTTTCAGCCGTCGCTGGTTAGTTTCATACCCAAAAAATCCTATCCGAACCTCAATCGGGTCAAGGAAGTTTTTTACCCTTCGTTTTTTCGTCACGTGGATTTTTTCTGTAAAACGGGATCCCGGTGGCTGGTCTATGATTTACCATCGCTGGAGAGTGGTGCACCATGGTACTGCAATGTTTTAAGTACATGCACTCATTTCTAAAGGTCGTACGGCCCTGTTTCGTCATTTTGGACGGATGTTGCACCTTGAACCGTAGATGTTGCACCCTGTGGATATCGATTCTTCGGAGGGCCATATCTCTTGGCTCGTTTAGAGTTACGGGTGCCATAACCAGTCAAAACGAAGGTATCTGTGAGTTCTACAGCTATGACAGCTTTCAGCCATCACTGGTTAGTTTCATACCCAAAAAATCCTATCCGAACCTCAATCGGGTCATGGGATTCTTGTACCCTTCGTTTTTCGTCACGTGGATTTTTTCTGTAAAACGGGATCCCCGTGGCTGGTCTATGATTTACCATCGCTGGAGAGTGGTGCACCATTGTACTGCAATGTTTCAAATCCATGCACTCATTTCTAAAGGTCGTACGGCACTGTTTCGTCATTTTGGATGGATGTTGCACCTGCACCGAAGATGTTGCACCCTGTGGATATCGATTCTTCGGATGGGCCATAACTCTTGGCTCGTTTAGAGTTACGGGAGCCATAACCAGTCAAAACGAAGGTATCTGTGAGTTCTACAGCTACGACAGCTTTCAACCGTCACTGGTTAGTTTCATACCCAAAAAATCGTATCCGAACCTCAATCGGGTCATGGGATTCTTGTACCCTTCGTTTTTCGTCACGTGGATTTTTTCTGTAAAACGGGATCCCGGTGGCTGGTCTATGATTTACCATCGCTGGAGAGTGGTGCACCATGGTACTGCAATGTTGCAAATCCATGCACTCATTTCTAAAGGTCGTACGACACTGTTTCGTCATTTTGGACGGATGTTGCACCTTGCACCGTAGATGTTGCACACTGTGGATATCGATTCTTCGGAGGGCCATAACTCTTGGCTCGTTTAGAGTTACGGGAGACATAACCAGTCAAAACAAAGGTATCTGTGAGTTCTACAGCTACGACAGCTTTCAGCCGTCGCTGGTTAGTTTCATACCCAAAAAATCCTATCCGAACCTCAATCGGGTCATGGGATTCTTGTACCCTTCGTTTTTCGTCACGTGGATTTTTTCTGTAAAACGGGATCCCCGTGGCTGGTCTATGATTTACCATCGCTGGAGAGTGGTGCACCATGGTACTGCAATGTTGCAAATCCATGCACTCATTTCTAAAGGTTGTACGACACTGTTTCGTCATTTTGGACGGATGTTGCACCTTGCACCGTAGATGTTGCACACTGTGGATATCGATTCTTCGGAGGGCCATAACTCTTGGCTCGTTTAGAGTTACGGGAGACATAACCAGTCAAAACGAAGGTATCTGTGAGTTCTACAGCTATGACAGCTTTCAGCCGTCGCTGGTTAGTTTCATACCCAAAAAATCCTATCCGAACCTCAATCGGGTCATGGGATTCTTGTACCCTTCGTTTTTCGTCACGTGGATTTTTTCTGTAAAACGGGATCCCCGTGGCTGGGCTATGATTTACCATCGCTGGAGAGTGGTGCACCATGGTACTGCAATGTTTCAAATCCATGCACTCATTTCTAAAGGTCGTACGGCACTGTTTCGTCATTTTGGACGGATGTTGCACCTTGCACCGTAGATGTTGCACACTGTGGATATCGATTCTTCGGAGGGCCATAACTCTTGGCTCGTTTAGAGCTACGGGAGACATAACCAGTCAAAACGAAGGTATCTGTGAGTTCTACAGCTATGACAGCTTTCAGCCGTCACTGGTTAGTTTCATACCCAAAAAATCCTATCCGAACCTCAATCGGGTCATGGGATTCTTGTACCCTTCGTTTTTCGTCACGTGGATTTTTTCTGTAAAACAGGATCCCCGTGGCTGGTCTATGATTTACCATCGCTGGAGAGTGGTGCACCATGGTACTGCAATGTTTCAAATCCATGCACTCATTTCTAAAGGTCGTACGGCACTGTTTCGTCATTTTGGACGGATGTTGTACCTTGCACCGTAGATGTTGCACTCTTTGGATATCGATTCTTCGGAGGGCCATAACTCTTGGGTCGTTTAGAGTTACGGGAGCCATAACCAGTCAAAACGAAGGTATCTGTGAGTTCTACAGCTATGACAGCTTTCAGCAGTCGCTGGTTAGTTTCATACCCAAAAAATCCTATCCGAACCTCAATTGGGTCAAGGAAGTTTTTTACCCTTCGTTTTTTCGTCACGTGGATTTTTTCTGTAAAACGGGATCCCGGTGGCTGGTCTATGATTTACCATCGCTGGAGAGTGGTGCACCATGGTACTGCAATGTTTCAAATCCATGCACTCATTTCTAAAGGTCGTACGACACTGTTTCGTCATTTTGGACGGATGTTGCACCTTGCACCGTAGATGTTGCACCCTGTGGATTTCGATTCTTCGGAGGGCCATAACTCTTGGCTCGTTTAGAGTTACGGGTGCCATAACCAGTCAAAACGAAGGTATCTGTGAGTTCTACAGCTATGACAGCTTTCAGTCATCACTGGTGAGTTTCATACCCAAAAAATCCTATCCGAACCTCAATCGGGTCATGGGATTCTTGTACCCTTTGTTTTTCGTCACGTGGATTTTTTCTGTAAAACAGGATCCCCGTGGCTGGTCTATGATTTACCATCGCTGGAGAGTGGTGCACCATGGTACTGCAATGTTTCAAATCCATGCACTCATTTCTAAAGGTCGTACGGCACTGTTTCGTCATTTTGGACGGATGTTGTACCTTGCACCGTAGATGTTGCACTCTTTGGATATCGATTCTTCGGAGGGCCATAACTCTTGGGTCGTTTAGAGTTACGGGAGACATAACCAGTCAAAACGAAGGTATCTGTGAGTTCTACAGCTATGACAGCTTTCAGCCGTCGCTGGTTAGTTTCATACCCAAAAAATCCTATCCGAACCTCAATCGGGTCATGGGATTCTTGTACCCTTCGTTTTTCGTCACGTGGATTTTTTCTGTAAAACAGGATCCCCGTGGCTGGTCTATGATTTACCATCGCTGGAGAGTGGTGCACCATGGTACTGCAATGTTTCAAATCCATGCACTCATTTCTAAAGGTCGTACGGCACTGTTTCGTCATTTTGGACGGATGTTGTACCTTGCACCGTAGATGTTGCACTCTTTGGATATCGATTCTTCGGAGGGCCATAACTCTTGGGTCGTTTAGAGTTACGGGAGACATAACCAGTCAAAACGAAGGTATCTGTGAGTTCTACAGCTATGACAGCTTTCAGCCGTCGCTGGTTAGTTTCATACCCAAAAAATCCTATCCGAACCTCAATCGGGTCATGGGATTCTTGTACCCTTCGTTTTTCGTCACGTGGATTTTTTCTGTAAAACGGGATCCCCGTGGCTGGGCTATGATTTACCATCGCTGGAGAGTGGTGCACCATGGTACTGCAATGTTGCAAATCCATGCACTCATTTCTAAAGGTTGTACGACACTGTTTCGTCATTTTGGACGGATGTTGCACCTTGAACCGTAGATGTTGCACCCTGTGGATTTCGATTCTTCGGAGGGCCATAACTCTTGGCTCGTTTAGAGTTACGGGTGCCATAACCAGTCAAAACGAAGGTATCTGTGAGTTCTACAGCTATGACAGCTTTCAGTCATCACTGGTGAGTTTCATACCCAAAAAATCCTATCCGAACCTCAATCGGGTCATGGGATTCTTGTACCCTTCGTTTTTCGTCACGTGGATTTTTTCTGTAAAACGGGATCCCCGTGGCTGGTCTATGATTTACCATCGCTGGAGAGTGGTGCACCATTGTACTGCAATGTTTCAAATCCATGCACTCATTTCTAAAGGTCGTACGGCACTGTTTCGTCATTTTGGACGGATGTTGCACCTGCACCGTAGATGTTGCACCCTGTGGATATCGATTCTTCGGATGGGCCATAACTCTTGGCTCGTTTAGAGTTACGGGAGCCATAACCAGTCAAAACGAAGGTATCTGTGAGTTCTACAGCTATGACAGCTTTCAGCCGTCACTGGTTAGTTTCATACCCAAAAAATCCTATCCGAACCTCAATCGGGTCATGGGATTCTTGTACCCTTCGTTTTTCGTCTCGTGGATATTTTCTGTAAAACGGGATCCCGGTGGCTGGTCTATGATTTACCATCGCTGGAGAGTGGTGCACCATGGTACTGCAATGTTTCAAATCCATGCACTCATTTCTAAAGGTCGTACGACACTGTTTCGTCATTTTGGACGGATGTTGCACCTTGCACCGTAGATGTTGCACCCTGTGGATATCGATTCTTCGGAGGGCCATAACTCTTGGCTCGTTTAGAGTTACGGGAGCCATAACCATTCAAAACGAATGTATCTGTGAGTTCTACAGCTACGACAGCTTTCAGCTATCACTGGTTAGTTTCATACCCAAAAATCATATCCGAACCTCAACCGGGTCATGAGATTCTTGTACCCTTCGTTTTTCGTCACGTGGATTTTTTCTGTAAAACGGGATCCCGGTGGCTGGTCTATGATTTACCATCGCTGGAGAGTGGTGCACCATGGTACTGCAATGTTGCAAATCCACGCACTCATTTCTAAAGGTTGTACGGCACTGTTTCGTCATTTTGGACGGATGTTGCACCTTGCACCGTAGATGTTGCACACTGTGGATATCGATTCTTCGGAGGGCCATAACTCTTGGCTCGTTTAGAGTTACGGGAGACATAACCAGTCAAAACAAAGGTATCTGTGAGTTCTACAGCTATGACAGCTTTCAGCCGTCGCTGGTTAGTTTCATACCCAAAAAATCCTATCCGAACCTCAATCGGGTCATGGGATTCTTGTACCCTTCGTTTTTCGTCACGTGGATTTTTTCTGTAAAACGGGATCCCCGTGGCTGGTCTATGATTTACCATCGCTGGAGAGTGGTGCACCATGGTACTGCAATGTTTCAAATCCATGCACTCATTTCTAAAGGTCGTACGACACTGTTTCGTCATTTTGGACGCATGTTGTACCTTGCACCGTAGATGTTGCACTCTTTGGATATCGATTCTTCGGAGGGCCATAACTCTTGGCTCGTTTAGAGTTACGGGAGCCATAACCAGTCAAAACGAAGGTATCTGTGAGTTCTACAGCTATGAACGCTTTCAGCCGTCACTGGTTAGTTTCATACCAAAAAAATCCTATCCGAACCTCAATTGGGTCAAGGAAGTTTTTTACCCTTCGTTTTTTCGTCACGTGGATTTTTTCTGTAAAACGGGATCCCGGTGGCTGGTCTATGATTTACCATCGCTGGAGAGTGGTGCACCATGGTACTGCAATGTTTTAAATACATGCACTCATTTCTAAAGGTCGTACGGCCCTGTTTCGTCATTTTGGACGGATGTTGCACCTTGAACCGTAGATGTTGCCCCCTGTGGATATCGATTCTTCGGAGGGCCATAACTCTTGGCTCGTTTAGAGTTACGGGTGCCATAACCAGTCAAAACGAAGGTATCTGTGAGTTCTACAGCTATGACAGCTTTCAGCCATCACTGGTTAGTTTCATACCCAAAAAATCCTATCCGAACCTCAATCGGGTCATGGGATTCTTGTACCCTTCGTTTTTCGTCACGTGAATTTTTTCTGTAAAACGGTATCCCCGTGGCTGGTCTATTATTTACCATCGCTGGAGAGTGGTGCACCATTGTACTGCAATGTTTCAAATCCATGCACTCATTTCTAAAGGTCGTACGGCACTGTTTCGTCATTTTGGACGGATGTTGCACCTTGCACCGTAGATGTTGCACCCTGTGGATATCGATTCTTCGGAGGGCCATAACTCTTGGCTCGTTTAGAGTTACGGGAGGCATAACCAGTCAAAACGAAGGTATTTGTGAGTTCTACAGCTATGACAGCTTTCAGCCGTCACTGGTTAGTTTCATACCCAAAAAATCCTATCCGAACCTCAATCGGGTGATGGGATTCTTGTACCCTTCGTTTTTCGTCACGTGGATTTTTCTGTAAAACGGGATCCCCGTGGCTGGTCTATGATTTACCATCGCTGGAGAGTGGTGCACCATGGTACTGCAATGTTTCAAATCCATGCACTCATTTCTAAAGGTCGTACGGCACTGTTTCGTCATTTTGGACGGATGTTGCACCTTGCACCGTAGATGTTGCACCCTGTGGATATCGATTCTTCGGAGGCCCATAACTCTTGGCTCGTTTAGAGTTACGGGAGCCATAACCAGTCAAAACGAATGTATCTGTGAGTTCTACAGCTATGACAGCTTTCAGCCGTCACTGGTTAGTTTCATACCCAAAAATCCTATCCGAACCTCAATCGGTTCAAGGAAGTTTTTTACCCTTCGTTTTTTCGTCACGTGGATTTTTTCTGTAAAACGGGATCCCGGTGGCTGGTCTATGACTTACCATCGCTGGGGAGTGGTGCACCATGGTACTGCAATGTTTTAAATACATGCACTCATTTGTAAAGGTCGTACGGCCCTGTTTCGTCATTTTGGACGGATGTTGCACCTTGCACCGTAGATGTTGCACCCTGTGGATATCGATTCTTCGGAGGGCCATAACTCTTGGCTCGTTTAGAGTTACGGGTGCCATAACCCGTCAAAACGAAGGTATCTGTGAGTTCGACAGCTATGACAGCTTTCAGCCGTCACTGGTTAGTTTCATACCCAAAAAATCCTATCCGAACCTCAATCGGGTCATGGGATTCTTGTACCCTTCGTTTTTCGTCACGTGGATTTTTTCTGTAAAACGGGATCCTCGTGGCTGGTCTATGATTCACCATCGCTGGAGAGTGGTGCACCATTGTGCTGCAATGTTTCGAATCCATGAACTCATTTCTAAAGGTCGTACGGCACTGTTTCGTCATTTTGGACGGATGTTGCACCTTGCACCGTAGATGTTGCACCCTGTGGATATCTATTCTTCGGAGGGCCATAACTCTTGGCTCGTTTAGAGCTACGGGAGCCATAACCAGTCAAAACGAAGGTATCTGTGAGTTCTACAGCTGTGACGGCTTTCAGCCATCACTGGTTAGTTTCATACCCAAAAAATCCTATCCGAACCTCAATCGGGTCAAGGAAGTTTTTTACTCTTCGTTTTTTCGTCACGTGGATTTTTTCTGTAAAACGGGATCCCCATGGCTGGTCTATGATTTACCATCGCTGGAGAGTGGTGCACCATGGTACTGCAATGTTTCAAATCCATGCACTCATTTCTAAAGGTCGTACGGCACTGTTTCGTCATTTTGGACGGATGTTGCACCTTGCACCGTAGATGTTGCACCCTGTGGATATCGATTCTTCGGAGGGCCATAACTCTTGGCTCATTTAGAGTTACGGGAGCCATAACCAGTCAAAACGAAGGTATCTGTGAGTTCTACAGCTATGACAGCTTTCAGCCGTCACTGGTTAGTTTCATACCCAAAAAATCCTATCCGAACCTCAATCGGGTCAAGAAAGTTTTTTACCCTTCGTTTTTTCGTCACGTGGATTTTTCCTGTAAAACGGGATCCCGGTGGCTGGTCTATGATTTACCATCGCTGGAGAGTGGTGCACCATGGTACTGCAATGTTTTAAATACATGCACTCATTTCTAAAGGTCGTACGGCCTTGTTTCGTCATTTTGGACGGATGTTGCACCTTGAACCGTAGATGTTGCACAATGTGGATATCGATTCTTCGGAGGGCCATAACTCTTGGCTCGTTTAGAGTTACGAGTGCCATAACCAGTCAAAACGAAGGTATCTGTGAGTTCTACAGCTATGACAGCTTTCAGCCATCACTGGTTAGTTTCATAGCCAAAAAATCCTATCCGAACCTCAATCGGATCATGGGATTCTTGTACCCTTCGTTTTTCGTCACGTGGATTTTTTCTGTAAAACCGGATCCCCGTGGCTGGTCTATGATTTACCATCGCTGGAGAGTGGTGCACCATGGTACCGCAATGTTTCAAATCCATGCACTCATTTCTAAAGGTCGTACGGCACTGTTTCGTCATTTTGGACGGATGTTGCACCTTGCACCGTAGATGTTGCACACTGTGGATATCGATTCTTCGGAGGGCCATAACTCTTGGCTCGTTTAGAGCTACGGGAGACATAACCAGTCAAAACGAAGGTATCTGTGAGTTCTACAGCTATGACAGCTTTCAGCCGTCACTGGTTAGTTTCATACCCAAAAAATCCTATCCGAACCTCAATCGGGTCATGGGATTCTTGTACCCTTCGTTTTTCGTCACGTGGATTTTTTCTGTAAAACAGGATCCCCGTGGCTGGTCTATGATTTACCATCGCTGGAGAGTGGTGCACCATGGTACTGCAATGTTTCAAATCCATGCACTCATTTCTAAAGGTCGTACGGCACTGTTTCGTCATTTTGGACGGATGTTGTACCTTGCACCGTAGATGTTGCACTCTTTGGATATCGATTCTTCGGAGGGCCATAACTCTTGGGTCGTTTAGAGTTACGGGAGCCATAACCAGTCAAAACAAAGGTATCTGTGAGTTCTACAGCTATGACAGCTTTCAGCCGTCGCTGGTTAGTTTCATACCCAAAAAATCCTATCCGAACCTCAATTGGGTCAAGGAAGTTTTTTACCCTTCGTTTTTTCGTCACGTGGATTTTTTCTGTAAAACGGGATCCCGGTGGCTGGTCTATGATTTACCATCGCTGGAGAGTGGTGCACCATGGTACTGCAATGTTTTAAATACATGCACTCATTTCTAAAGGTCGTACGGCCCTGTTTCGTCATTTTGGACGGATGTTGCACCTTGAACCGTAGATGTTGCACCCTGTGGATTTCGATTCTTCGGAGGGCCATAACTCTTGGCTCGTTTAGAGTTACGGGTGCCATAACCAGTCAAAACGAAGGTATCTGTGAGTTCTATAGCTATGACAGCTTTCAGTCATCACTGGTGAGTTTCATACCCAAAAAATCCTATCCGAACCTCAATCGGGTCATGGGATTCTTGTACCCTTCGTTTTTCGTCACGTGGATTTTTTCTGTAAAACGGGATCCCCGTGGCTGGTCTATGATTTACCATCGCTGGAGAGTGGTGCACCATTGTACTGCAATGTTTCAAATCCATGCACTCATTTCTAAAGGTCGTACGGCACTGTTTCGTCATTTTGGACGGATGTTGCACCTGCACCGTAGATGTTGCACCCTGTGGATATCGATTCTTCGGATGGGCCATAACTCTTGGCTCGTTTAGAGTTACGGGAGCCATAACCAGTCAAAACGAAGGTATCTGTGAGTTCTACAGCTATGACAGCTTTCAGCCGTCACTGGTTAGTTTCATACCCAAAAAATCCTATCCGAACCTCAATCGGGTCATGGGATTCTTGTACCCTTCGTTTTTCGTCTCGTGGATTTTTTCTGTAAAACGGGATCCCGGTGGCTGGTCTATGATTTACCATCGCTGGAGAGTGGTGCACCATGGTACTGCAATGTTTCAAATCCATGCACTCATTTCTAAAGGTCGTACGACACTGTTTCGTCATTTTGGACGGATGTTGCACCTTGCACCGTAGATGTTGCACCCTGTGGATATCGATTCTTCGGAGGGCCATAACTCTTGGCTCGTTTAGAGTTACGGGAGCCATAACCAGTCAAAACGAATGTATCTGTGAGTTCTACAGCTACGACAGCTTTCAGCTGTCACTGGTTAGTTTCATACCCAAAAATCCTATCCGAACCTCAATCGGGTCATGAGATTCTTGTACCCTTCGTTTTTCGTCACGTGGATTTTTTCTGTAAAACGGGATCCCGGTGGCTGGTCTATGATTTACCATCGCTGGAGAGTGGTGCACCATGGTACTGCAATGTTGCAAATCCACGCACTCATTTCTAAAGGTTGTACGGCACTGTTTCGTCATTTTGGACGGATGTTGCACCTTGCACCGTAGATGTTGCACACTGTGGATATCGATTCTTCGGAGGGCCATAACTCTTGGCTCGTTTAGAGTTACGGGAGACATAACCAGTCAAAACAAAGGTATCTGTGAGTTCTACAGCTATGACAGCTTTCAGCCGTCGCTGGTTAGTTTCATACCCAAAAAATCCTATCCGAACCTCAATCGGGTCATGGGATTCTTGTACCCTTCGTTTTTCGTCACGTGGATTTTTTCTGTAAAACGGGATCCCCGTGGCTGGTCTATGATTTACCATCGCTGGAGAGTGGTGCACCATGGTACTGCAATGTTTCAAATCCATGCACTCATTTCTAAAGGTCGTACGGCACTGTTTCGTCATTTTGGACGGATGTTGTACCTTGCACCGTAGATGTTGCACTCTTTGGATATCGATTCTTCGGAGGGCCATAACTCTTGGCTCGTTTAGAGTTACGGGAGCCACAACCAGTCAAAACGAAGGCATCTGTGAGTTCTACAGCTATGAACGCTTTCAGCCGTCACTGGTTAATTTCATACCAAAAAAATCCTATCCGAACCTCAATTGGGTCAAGGAAGTTTTTTACCCTTCGTTTTTTCGTCACGTGGATTTTTTCTGTAAAACGGGATCCCGGTGGCTGGTCTATGATTTACCATCGCTGGAGAGTGGTGCACCATGGTACTGCAATGTTTTAAATACATGCACTCATTTCTAAAGGTCGTACGGCCCTGTTTCGTCATTTTGGACGGATGTTGCACCTTGAACCGTAGATGTTGCACCCTGTGGATATCGATTCTTCGGAGGGCCATAACTCTTGGCTCGTTTAGAGTTACGGGTGCCATAACCAGTCAAAACGAAGGTATCTGTGAGTTCTACAGCTATGACAGCTTTCAGCCATCACTGGTTAGTTTCATACCCAAAAAATCCTATCCGAACCTCAATCGGGTCAAGGGATTCTTGTACCCTTCGTTTTTCGTCACGTGGATTTTTTCTGTAAAACGGTATCCCCGTGGCTGGTCTATTATTTACCATCGCTGGAGAGTGGTGCACCATTGTACTGCAATGTTTCAAATCCATGCACTCATTTCTAAAGGTCGTACGGCACTGTTTCGTCATTTTGGACGGATGTTGCACCTTGCACCGTAGATGTTGCACCCTGTGGATATCGATTCTTCGGAGGGCCATAACTCTTGGCTCATTTAGAGTTACGGGAGGCATAACCAGTCAAAACGAAGGTATTTGTGAGTTCTACAGCTATGACAGCTTTCAGCCGTCACTGGTTAGTTTCATACCCAAAAAATCCTATCCGAACCTCAATCGGGTCATGGGATTCTTGTACCCTTCGTTTTTCGTCACGTGGATTTTTCTGTAAAACGGGATCCCCGTGGCTGGTCTATGATTTACCATCGCTGGAGAGTGGTGCACCATGGTACTGCAATGTTTCAAATCCATGCACTCATTTCTAAAGGTCGTACGGCACTGTTTCGTCATTATGGACGGATGTTGCACCTTGCACCGTAGATGTTGCACCCTGTGGATATCGATTCTTCGGAGGCCCATAACTCTTGGCTCGTTTAGAGTTACGGGAGCCATAACCAGTCAAAACGAATGTATCTGTGAGTTCTACAGCTATGACAGCTTTCAGCCGTCACTGGTTAGTTTCATACCCAAAAATCCTATCCGAACCTCAATCGGGTCAAGGAAGTTTTTTACCCTTCGTTTTTTCGTCACGTGGATTTTTTCTGTAAAACGGGATCCCGGTGGCTGGTCTATGACTTACCATCGCTGGGGAGTGGTGCACCATGGTACTGCAATGTTTTAAATACATGCACTCATTTGTAAAGGTCGTACGGCCCTGTTTCGTCATTTTGGACGGATGTTGCACCTTGCACCGTAGATGTTGCACCCTGTGGATATCGATTCTTCGGAGGGCCATAACTCTTGGCTCGTTTAGAGTTACGGGTGCCATAACCCGTCAAAACGAAGGTATCTGTGAGTTCGACAGCTATGACAGCTTTCAGCCGTCACTGGTTAGTTTCATACCCAAAAAATCCTATCCGAACCTCAATCGGGTCATGGGATTCTTGTACCCTTCGTTTTTCGTCACGTGGATTTTTTCTGTAAAACGGTATCCCCGTGGCTGGTCTATTATTTACCATCGCTGGAGAGTGGTGCACCATTGTACTGCAATGTTTCAAATCCATGCACTCATTTCTAAAGGTCGTACGGCACTGTTTCGTCATTTTGGACGGATGTTGCACCTTGCACCGTAGATGTTGCACCCTGTGGATATCGATTCTTCGGAGGGCCATAACTCTTGGCTCGTTTAGAGTTACGGGAGGCATAACCAGTCAAAACGAAGGTATTTGTGAGTTCTACAGCTATGACAGCTTTCAGCCGTCACTGGTTAGTTTCATACCCAAAAAATCCTATCCGAACCTCAATCGGGTCATGGGATTCTTGTACCCTTCGTTTTTCGTCACGTGGATTTTTCTGTAAAACGGGATCCCCGTGGCTGGTCTATGATTTACCATCGCTGGAGAGTGGTGCACCATGGTACTGCAATGTTTCAAATCCATGCACTCATTTCTAAAGGTCGTACGGCACTGTTTCGTCATTTTGGACGGATGTTGCACCTTGCACCGTAGATGTTGCACCCTGTGGATATCGATTCTTCGGAGGCCCATAACTCTTGGCTCGTTTAGAGTTACGGGAGCCATAACCAGTCAAAACGAATGTATCTGTGAGTTCTACAGCTATGACAGCTTTCAGCCGTCACTGGTTAGTTTCATACCCAAAAATCCTATCCGAACCTCAATCGGGTCAAGGAAGTTTTTTACCCTTCGTTTTTTCGTCACGTGGATTTTTTCTGTAAAACGGGATCCCGGTGGCTGGTCTATGACTTACCATCGCTGGGGAGTGGTGCACCATGGTACTGCAATGTTTTAAATACATGCACTCATTTGTAAAGGTCGTACGGCCCTGTTTCGTCATTTTGGACGGATGTTGCACCTTGCACCGTAGATGTTGCACCCTGTGGATATCGATTCTTCGGAGGGCCATAACTCTTGGCTCGTTTAGAGTTACGGGTGCCATAACCCGTCAAAACGAAGGTATCTGTGAGTTCGACAGCTATGACAGCTTTCAGCCGTCACTGGTTAGTTTCATACCCAAAAAATCCTATCCGAACCTCAATCGGGTCATGGGATTCTTGTACCCTTCGTTTTTCGTCACGTGGATTTTTTCTGTAAAACGGGATCCCCGTGGCTGGTCTATGATTCACCATCGCTGGAGAGTGGTGCACCATTGTGCTGCAATGTTTCGAATCCATGCACTCATTTCTAAAGGTCGTACGGCACTCTTTCGTCATTTTGGACGGATGTTGCACCTTGCACCGTAGATGTTGCACCCTGTGGATATCTATTCTTCGGAGGGCCATAACTCTTGGCTCGTTTAGAGCTACGGGAGCCATAACCAGTCAAAACGAAGGTATCTGTGAGTTCTACAGCTGTGACGGCTTTCAGCCGTCACTGGTTAGTTTCATACCCAAAAAATCCTATCCGAACCTCAATCGGGTCAAGGAAGTTTTTTACTCTTCGTTTTTTCGTCACGTGGATTTTTTCTGTAAAACGGGATCCCCGTGGCTGGTCTATGATTTACCATCGCTGGAGAGTGGTGCACCATGGTACTGCAATGTTTCAAATCCATGCACTCATTTCTAAAGGTCGTACGGCACTGTTTCGTCATTTTGGACGGATGTTGCACCTTGCACCGTAGATGTTGCACCCTGTGGATATCGATTCTTCGGAGGGCCATAACTGTTGGCTCGTTTAGAGTTACGGGAGCCATAACCAGTCAAAACGAAGGTATCTGTGAGTTCTACAGCTATGACAGCTTTCAGCCGTCACTGGTTAGTTTCATACCCAAAAAATCCTATCCGAACCTCAATCGGGTCAAGGAAGTTTTTTACCCTTCGTTTTTTCGTCACGTGGATTTTTCCTGTAAAACGGGATCCCGGTGGCTGGTCTATGATTTACCATCGCTGGAGAGTGGTGCACCATGGTACTGCAATGTTTTAAATACATGCACTCATTTCTAAAGGTCGTACGGCCTTGTTTCGTCATTTTGGACGGATGTTGCACCTTGAACCGTAGATGTTGCACCATGTGGATATCGATTCTTCGGAGGGCCATAACTCTTGGCTCGTTTAGAGTTACGGGTGCCATAACCAGTCAAAACGAAGGTATCTGTGAGTTCTACAGCTATGACAGCTTTCAGCCATCACTGGTTAGTTTCATAGCCAAAAAATCCTATCCGAACCTCAATCGGATCATGGGATTCTTGTACCCTTCGTTTTTCGTCACGTGGATTTTTTCTGTAAAACCGGATCCCCGTGGCTGGTCTATGATTTACCATCGCTGGAGAGTGGTGCACCATTGTACTGCAATGTTTCAAATCAATGCACTCATTTCTAAAGGTCGTACGGCACTGTTTCGTCATTTTGGACGGATGTTGCACCTGCACCGTAGATGTTGCACCCTGTGGATATCGATTCTTCGGAGGGCCATAACTCTTGGCTCGTTTATAGTTACGGGAGCCATAACCAGTCAAAACGAAGGTATCTGTGAGTTCTACAGCTATGACAGCTTTCAACCGTCACTGGTTAGTTTCATACCCAAAAAATTCTATCCGAACCTCAATCGGGTCATGGGATTCTTGTACCCTTCGTTTTTCGTCACGTGTATTTTTTCTGTAAAACGGGATCCCCGTGGCTGGTCTATGATTTACCATCGCTGGAGAGTGGTGCACCATTGTACTGCAATGTTTCAAATCCATGCACTCATTTCTAAAGGTCGTACGGCACTGTTTCGTCATTTTGGACGGATGTTGCACCTTGCACCGTAGATGTTGCACCCTGTGGATATCGATTCTTCGGAGGGCCATAACTCTTGGCTCGTTTAGAGTTACGGGAGCCATAACCTGTCAAAACGAATGTATCTGTGAGTTCTACAGCAATGACAGCTTTCAGCTGTCACTGGTTAGTTTCATACCCAAAAATCCTATCCGAACCTCAATCGGGTCATGAGATTCTTGTACCCTTCGTTTTTCGTCACGTGGATTTTTTCTGTAAAACGGGATCCCCTTGGCTGGTCTATGATTTACCATCGCTGGAGAGTGGTGCACCATGGTACTGCAATGTTTCAAATCCATGCACTCATTTCTAAAGGTCGTACGGCACTATTTCGTCATTTTGGACGGATGTTGCACCTTGCACCGTAAATGTTGCATACTGTGGATATCGATTCTTCGGAGGGCCATAACCCTTGGTTTGTTTAGAGTTACGGGAGATATAACCAGTCAAAACGAAGGTATCTGTGAGTTCTACAGTTATGACAGCTTTCAGCCGTCACTGGTTAGTTTCATACCCAAAAAATCCTATCCGAACCTCAATCGGGTCATGGGATGCCTGTACCCTTCGTTTTTTGTCACGTGGATTTTTTCTGTTAAACGGGATCCCCGTGGCTGGTCTATGATTTACCATCGCTGGAGAGTGGTGCACCATGGTACTGATATGTTTCAAATCCATTCACTCATTTCTAAAGGTCGTACGGCACTGTTTCGTCATTTTGGACGGATGTTGCACCTTGCACCGTAGATGTTGCACTCTTTGGATATCGATTCTTCGGAGGGCCGTAACTCTTGGCTCTTTTAGAGTTACGGGAGCCATAACCAGTCAAAATGAAGGTATCTGTGAGTTCTACAGCTATGACAGCTTTCAGCCGTCACTAGTTAGTTTCATACCCAAAAAATCCTATCCTAACCTCAATCGGGTCATGGGATTCCTGTACCCTTCGTTTTTCGTCACGTGGATTTTTTCTGTAAAACGGGATCCCCGTGGCTGGTCTATGATTTACCATCGCTAGAGAGTGGTGCACCATGGTACTGCAATGTTTCAAATCCATGCACTCATTTCTAAAGGTCGCACGACACTGTTTCGTCATTTTGGACGGATGTTGCACCTTGCACCGTAGATGTTGCACCCTGTGGATATCGATTCTTCGGAGGGCCATAACTCTTGGCTCGTTTAGAGTTACGGGAGCCATAACCAGTCAAAACGAAGGTATCTGTGAGTTCTACAGCTATGACTGCTTTCAGCCGTCACTGCTGTGTCGACCGCCCATGACTCCCGCACCAAAACAAGGGAAACGTGCGCTGAAAGGTGTGCAAGGCAGCCATGGACGATAGTCGGGGTAAAATAAAATCGCAGAATCTCTATCGTAGTTCACAGCGCATGGATAAAATACAATAGAGAAATATATAGTGAAGCCTCATAACAGAAAATCATCATATAAGCATCATAGTAGTTTTATACAATAATCTCAATAAATCCATACATCAAGACCTCACTACAAAACACTCATCAAATACAGCAGCGGATACCCACTACATATAGGAAAATAATATGCATAGCCTCCTGCTCGTCTTCGTCAACATCAGCGGAGAACTCTAAGCACAGCACCTGTCACCTGCTACCTAGTCTGCCCATCCCAACATGGATGAACAGCCCAAGGTAATAAGAGGAGACATAAAACCTTGAGTCAGACAAAGTCTTAGTGAGCAGTAAATTAACTATCAAACATACCAAAAGAGCATAAAGGATAAAAGGAATAGGAACCAAACCATCCCACTCCACCTCTTTCTACAGTGATAGCCCCCAGACACACACTAAAGAGAAGCAAGCATAACATAGCAGATAATTAAAGTAAAACAATAATCACTCGAGTCAAGGAAGATGCTTTCCAAATACAAACCCCCAAGGCCTAAACCAAGATCAGATAAGCACCCAGAAAACACCGCTCTTGAGACCGAATGATAATACAACCAAACATCCATGACTCTGGCTATCACTGTTATCATTGCCGGGATACCACCGTTAGTTGAATGACCACCTGTCAAGGGCTAATGGTAACCCCGGTCTAGACATAACTCCGCACGTCATCGTGACCCGTGCCTAAGCCGAACGCATCAGCCCAGAGTACTAGCACGTCATCGTGACCCGTGCCTGGAACGTCATCGTGACCCGTTCCAACGTACCCTTGCTTTGAGTATGCTAGAACCTTCAACAACGATGAGATCTCAGCCTCCTAGTCATCCTCCTCGACGACTATTTCCATACTAGCTCAAGCGCCTCTCAAGCTAACCATTATCCACCCCAACCCGGACCGCATCACCGAGTTATAACTTTGCACGTCGTCATGACCCGTGCTTGGAACGTCTTCGTGACCCGTCCCATCACAACATATGTCTTGCCTCATCACATCATAGCAAAGTCCCTCATCTTGGAACGTCATCATGACCCGTCCCATCTCAACATAAGCCTTGCCTCATCACATCATAGCAAAGTCCCAACTCAATCATGCTTTGCCTTCTCGCATCATGGCAAGATCCCACATCCTCGAATCCATCCATATGAGCTTCCACATCCGCTTCATATGCTACAGGCAGCTTCCACCATTCAAGAGCCTTTCCACTTAGCTTTTGAATCATCTCGAACCTTCTTGTTCCAAATCAACCACTAGCTAACTTGAAACAATCCAAATCAATCATCAATACAAACAATCAAGCATTCAAACAAGATCTAATAAGCAATATCAATAATAATGGCAATTTCGTAAATAAACGGGCAAAAGTCCAACATGCATGATTCATAGGTTTTTAGCATAGATCTATCAAATATAAAACATGGGTTTTGTCTCTAACACTTATTAAATGAACTTGCATAAGTAAACATCTTCAAAAATGATGGATCTACATGCAGACTTTAGGAAAATGCGAGAAAACACTATCTTAAACACATAAACTAGCCACCAATCCCATATACTCCCTTGGATCCGCGTGAGAGATAACTACCACTCACCAAATCACCCAAACACTTCAAATACAACCCACTTCAGATCTGGACAGCGGAGATCAAGGCTTGATCCGGCGATATCTCGCTCAAATCGATGAATTCTAGCTCGAACGGATGAAGATCTTCAACTTTGGCACTTGGATCTTCGATCTCGATCTTCGATCTTGGATGGATGTTAGAATTAGATTGGAATGGAGAAAAGAAGATGAAGAAATGTTGTAGACAAGTCTTCAAAATGGCAGCACTTCGTCGCTTCAAAAACCGGTGCCAAAAAAGTGAGCGGAACCCCTCTATTTATAGGCTGGATCCCCCATGAGTCGTCGCCCCCTTGAGTCGCCGCCGACCTAACATGAGTCGTCCACGACCTAGCCTTGCCGACTCAAGAACCTGCCGACTCAAAGACCTAACGACTCAACAATATACACACACGACTCAACTACATACGACTCATCAACTTAGCCGACTCACGACTCATCCACCAGCCGACTTATCCTAGACACGACCCAACCAGCCTTTGCCGACTCAACATGAGTCGTTCACGACTCATTACCATGCCGACTTAACCCTTCAGCGACTCAACACCAAGCTGCCTAACGACTCAACCTATCCCTAACTCGGTCTTTCCTAAGTCGGTCACTATGAGTCGGCAATTCCATGACTCGTCTAAACTTATAAGCTTATGAGTCGGTCACGACTTAGACCATCGACCCTATGAGTCGGCCACGACTCATCTTGCTAACCCTTAACCCGCTGACTCGGCCTAGACCATGAGTCGTTCCCCTCTTGACTCGGTCACATACTAACTCGTGTAGCTTGTTAACTCGAACACGATCTAGCCCTTAAGTCGCTGACACTAGTTAACTCGGCAACTCACTAACTTGGCCATCCCTGTAGGTCGCTACCTCTATGAGTCGGTCCCCTATGAGTCGTCTACGACTCAAGACTCAAACTCCCATGACTCGTTAACGGCTTAAATACCAATCCTATGAGTCGGCCCTCTTTGAGTCGGTCGCGACTCATTACTTAACACACGAGTTAACTTCTAAACGACTCAAGCTAGAGACATCACAAACAACACTAACGACCTGCAAATTCTACGATCTATCGACACGTAAAAATACGGGTCGTTACATTCTCTCCCCCTTAGGAATTTCGCCCCCGAAATTCCAAGCAAACAACAGCAATCACAATTATTCCGCATGCCTATCATCCATAGCAATCAACAAACCATGCATCCAATTCTAACCTAGCATGCAGAATTCTAAGACTTAGAACAAGTTACAAATTCATGAGATGTCACGACACTTTAGGGCCATACCTCGAAGAGTCCGGGATGAGCTGCCTTCATCCTCTCTTCCTCCTCCCACGTACAGTCGTTAACATCATCACTCCATTGTACCTTGAGCAACGTAATCGTCTTCCTCCTAAGCTGTTTCGTATCGGTTTCAACAATACGAAGCGGCTTACGAGGTCTCGTAACCACGGGGTCAACCTCTAAGTCTTCACAGCTATCAGCAGAAACCACCGTAGTAGGGTCATGCACATACTTCCGTAGATAAGATATATGAAAAACATTGTGCACACCCGCCATCTTTTCCGGTAACTCCAATCTATAAGCAAGCTTTCCAATTCGCTCGATAATCGGGAATGGTCCAACAAATCTCGGAGTCAACTTTCCTTTCTTCCCGAATCTAATAACATTCTTTAATGGAGAAATCTTCACAAAAACCATATCACCCACGTCGAATTCCAAATCCTTTCGACGATTATCTGCATAACTTTTCTGACGATCTTGGGCTGCCTTCATTCGTTGCCGAATGATCTCTATACAATCCGAAGTCTGTCGAATCATCTCTGGCCCAAGTATCAGCTTTTCTCCAGTTTCTATCCAACATGTCGGAGAGTTACACGGTCTTCCATATAATGCCTCATACGGTGCCATACCAATACTCGACTGATAACTGTTATTATAGGCAAACTCCACCAAATGAAGGTGATCTTCCCATGATCCTCCGAAGTCCAAAACACATGCTCTAAGAAGATCTTCCAAAACTCGGTTGACTCTCTCAGTCTGACCATCCGTTTGAGGGTGATAAGCTGTACTCAAACACAACTCGGTTCCCAAAACTTCCTGAAAGCTCTTCCAAAATCCACTAGTGAACAATGGGTCTCGATCGCTCACTATACTCTTTGGAACACCATGGAATCGAACAATCCATTTCACATACAGCTCAGCCAACTTTGATGCAGTCCTAGTCGATCGAACAGGAATGAACCTTGCACTCTTAGTCAAACGATCTACTATGACCCAAATCCCTTCATTCCCTGCTCTTGTCCTAGGTAGACCATCGATAAAATCCATCGACACTTGCTCCTACTTCCATGTAGGAACCTCTAATGGCTGAAGTAATCCACTGGGCTTCTTCTGCTCAGCTTTCACCAACTGGCAATTCATACATTTGGAAATAAAATTTCCAATATCCTTCTTCATACCTTCCCAGTAGTAAGCCCTCTTCATATCCCGATACATCTTATTACCACCTGGATGAATCGTCAACTTCGAGTGATGACTTTCCCTCAGAACTTCATCTCTCAATCCATCTATATCGGGAACAACCAATCGTCCTTGCTTTCGAAGCCAACCCTCTCGATCGACCTCGAATCCTTTATCCTTCTTTGGTTCCAATCCAGATTCCAAATCACGGATAATCTTGACAAGCTTATCGTCTCTCTTTTGGCTCTTGCCAATCCTTTCCACAAGAGTAGGCCTTATCGATAAGTTTGCCAATATCTCAGGTTCCAATTCACATCTAGGCCTGAAATCAAACTCAGCCAAATACTCGAGACTCTTCCATTCTGAAAACATGGCTCCTAAACCTGCATGTCTTCGACTTAACGCATCTGCTACTGCGTTACCTTTCCCCGGAGTATAGGCTATACCAAAATCATAAGATGCTAGAAATTCCAGCCACCGTTGCTGTCGAAGATTCAAATCCTTTTGGGAGAACAGATACTTCAACGACTTATGATCTGTGAACAACTCGAATCTAACTCCCAATAGATAATGTCTCCACATCTTCAAAGCAAACACAATCGCCGCTAACTCCAAATTATGAGTCGGATAATTTCTTTCATGCGGCTTCAGTTGTCGACTAGCATATGCAACAACTTTATCTCTCTGCATTAGCACTGCTCCAAGTCTAGTGCCACATGCGTCGGTGTAAACCACCATCTCATCATTCCCACTTGGAATGGTCAAAACAGGAGCACTTGTCAGTCGCTCTTTAAGGATTACGAAAGCTCGCTCACACTTATCATCCCGTCTGAACACTTGGTTCTTCTTCGTCAATCCTGTCAACGGTGCAGCTATCTTGGAAAAGTCTTTGATAAACCGACGATAATATCCTGCTAGTCCAAGAAAACTTCTCACATCGGATGCATTCTTAGGTCTAACCCAATCCTGGATTGCTGCTACCTTAGCGGGATCAACCGCTATTCCATTTCCAGAAATCACATGGCCTAAGAACCTCACTTCACTCTTCCAGAAGTGACACTTCGAAAACTTAGCCTTCAGCTGATGTTTTCGCAAGATTTCCAAAACAATCCTCAAGTGCGTCTTGTGCTCTTCCTCAGTTCTGGAATAAACCAAAATATCATCCACGAACACAAGCACGAACTTATTCAACTGATCTCTGAACACTCTATTCATAAGATCCACAAAATATGCTGGTGCGTTAGTCAATCCAAACGGCATTACCAGCCACTCATAAAATCCGGATGGTGTCCTGAAAGCAGTCTTCGGCACACTATCCTTCGCCACTCTCAACTGGTGAAATCCCGTTGCCAAATCCATCTGAGAAAACACCTTAGCCTCGTGAAGCTGATCAAACAAGTCATCTATTCTCGGCAATGGATACTTGTTCTTCTTAGTCACCTTATTCAGCTCACGATAATCCACACACAACCTCAACGATCCATCCGCTTTGGTTGCGAACACAACTGGCGCACCCCATTCGGACACACTTCTCCGAATGAATCCTTTCCGCAAAAGGTCATCAACTTGCACCTTCAGCTCTTGCTGCTCCCTCGATGCCATCCGCCTAAGAGGCATCACAACAGGTCTGGCTCCCTCAACTAGATCGATACGAAACTCGATCTCCCTATGCGGCGGCAACCCTTTGACTTCGTCAAAGACATCCTCAAATCCATTCACAATAGGCACCGATGACAGTCCATCCCGTGGAACAACCAGCGAATACATGAAGCTCATGAAGACGCCTTCTTCATGCTTACATCGTATCACCACCTTTCGCTCATCCACATTCCCGACTGTCACCTCCAGCCTCTCACAATCAATCCTAGCCGCATACTTCCTAAGCCAGTCCATACCCAAAATAATTCCGAACCCCGCAAAGTTCAGAACAAAGCAATCACAAACAAACGAGCAATCATGACTCGACACAACTAGACCACGGCATATCATACACAAACATGACGAACCCCCCACTGGATTAGTCACAACCAATGGCCTATCAACAATATCCGGTTTCAAACCTAACCGGCCTATCAAATCATCACAAGCAAAAGAATGCGACGCTCCAGTATCAAACAACACTCTAACTGGAACACCACAAATGGAAAGAGTACCTTGAACCACCACACTCTTCCCCTTCTCTTCAGCAGTAGGAACTCTTGAAGATGACGGCACAGCTTCCAAAGCGTAAGCTTGCACAACCTGCCTATCTTTCCTCGGCTCTGGACAGTCCTTCTTGATGTGTCCCAGCTTATCACAGTTGTGGCACTTCAACTGCACCTTTGGATTCTTACAATCCCGGGAGAGATGACCCTTCTGTCGGCAGTTATAGCAGGTCACTTCGCCCTTTGGCTTCTTCTGGCCATCCTTACTTTTCTGCTGTTGCTGCTTCCTCTTCTTATTACCATTCTGCTGTGGTTTAGACCCTTCCCTGGTTACAGCAACAACAGAACTTTCCTTGGGGAACAAACTCTCATGCCTCAAAGCTTTCTCCACAAGCTTCTCAAATGGATTGTCCAGATGATCCACTAACTGCCTTCCCAGATAAGCATCCAGACCAGTCACAAACTTTTCATTCTTCTGGTAGGGAGAATCAATATATGATCTGGCATACTTAGACAAAGCTTCAAACTCAGAAATATACTCAAGAACAGGCATCCCTGCTTGCTTGAGCTCTACAAACCTCTTGAACAAGGCAGACTTCTGAACAGTGGAGATGAACTTGGCCTCAAATCTAACTTGGAATTGCTCCCAAGTAATCTCTTCTTCTGGTGTATCTATAGTGATAGAATTCCACCAATCAGTAGCTCTTCCTTGTAGCTGTCTCGATGCAAGCTTCCTCTTAGTTGCATCTTCAATTCCCAAGTCTCCAAAGATCCTTCTACAAGAATCAATCCATCTTTGGACTTCAATAGTAGATTCAGTCCCCAAGAAAGCTTTCCCTCCAAGAGCCGTACAATCCTTACACAGCTTAGCAAAATCCACCGGCCTTGGAGCTTGGACTTGAACTCCCACATCCACAGAAGATCCTGAAGCTGGTACCCTCCTCATGATAGAAGTCATCATAGCTTCAAACATAGCTCCGTAATCAACAGCTTCCCTAGCAGCTCGACTATCCCTCGCAGCTTGTCTCTCACTTCGACTCATTCTTAATATCTGTAAAAAGAATGATTAGAACACCTTAAGAAACAACTGCATAAGGAGTTCAAATCCATCTAAGCTACTATATTATATATAGTAATCATCCTTCAAAATACAATTACGTCTCTCATACGTAGTTACGTCAGCGAGCGTTGGCTAAAATCGATTAACCAAAGCTCTGATACCAAATGTGACGACCGCCCATGACTCCCGCACCAAAACAAGGGAAACGTGCGCTGAAAGGTGTGCAAGGCAGCCATGGACGATAGTCGGGGTAAAATAAAATCGCAGAATCTCTATCGTAGTTCACAGCGCATGGATGAAATACAATAGAGAAATATATAGTGAAGCCTCATAACAGAAAATCATCATATAAGCATCATAGTAGTTTTATACAATCATCTCAATAAATCCATACATCAAGACCTCACTACAAAACACTCATCAAATACAGCAGCGGATACCCAGTACATATAGGAAAATAATATGCATAGCCTCCTGCTCGTCTTCGTCATCATCAGCGGAGAACTCTAAGCACAGCACCTGTCACCTGCTACCTAGTCTGCCCATCCCAACATGGATGAACAGCCCAAGGTAATAAGAGGAGACATAAAACCTTGAGTCAGACAAAGTCTTAGTGAGCAGTAAATTAACTATCAAACATACCAAAAGAGCATAAAGGATAAAAGGAATAGGAACCAAACCATCCCACTCCACCTCTTTCTACAGTGATAGCCCCCAGACACACACTAAAGAGAAGCAAGCATAACATAGCAGATAATTAAAGTAAAACAATAATCACTCGAGTCAAGGACGATGCTTTCCAAATACAAACCCCCAAGGCCTAAACCAAGATCAGATAAGCACCCAGAAAACACCGCTCTTGAGACCGAATGATAATACAACCAAACATCCATGACTCTGGCTATCACTGTTATCATTGCCGGGATACCACCGTTAGTTGAATGACCACCTGTCAAGGGCTAATGGTAACCCCGGTCTAGACATAACTCCGCACGTCATCGTGACCCGTGCCTAAGCCGAACGCATCAGCCCAGAGTACTAGCACGTCATCGTGACCCGTGCCTAGAACGTCATCGTGACCCGTTCCAACGTACCCTTGCTTTGAGTATGCTAGAACCTTCAACAACGATGAGATCTCAGCCTCCTAGTCATCCTCCTCGACGACTATTTCCATACTAGCTCAAGCGCCTCTCAAGCTAACCATTATCCACCCCAACCCGGACCGCATCACCGAGTTATAACTTTGCACGTCGTCATGACCCGTGCTTGGAACGTCTTCGTGACCCGTCCCATCACAACATATGTCTTGCCTCATCACATCAAAGCAAAGTCCCTCATCTTGGAACGTCATCATGACCCGTCCCATCTCAACATAAGCCTTGCCTCATCACATCATAGCAAAGTCCCAACTCAATCATGCTTTGCCTTCTCGCATCATGGCAAGATCCCACATCCTCGAATCCATCCATACGAGCTTCCACATCCGCTTCATATGCTACAGGCAGCTTCCACCATTCAAGAGCCTTTCCACTTAGCTTTTGAATCATCTCGAACCTTCTTGTTCCAAATCAACCACTAGCTAACTTGAAACAATCCAAATCAATCATCAATACAAACAATCAAGCATTCAAACAAGATCTAATAAGCAATATCAATAATAATGGCAATTTCGTAAATAAACGGGCAAAAGTCCAACATGCATGATTCATAGGTTTTTAGCATAGATCTATCAAATATAAAACATGGGTTTTGTCTCTAACACTTATTAAATGAACTTGCATAAGTAAACATCTTCAAAAATGATGGATCTACATGCAGACTTTAGGAAAATGCGAGAAAACACTATCTTAAACACATAAACTAGCCACCAATCCCATATACTCCCTTGGATCCGCGTGAGAGATAACTACCACTCACCAAATCACCCAAACACTTCAAATACAACCCACTTCAGATCTGGACAGCGGAGATCAAGGCTTGATCCGGCGATATCTCGCTCAAATCGATGAATTCTAGCTCGAACGGATGAAGATCTTCAACTTTGGCACTTGGATCTTCGATCTCGATCTTCGATCTTGGATGGATGTTAGAATTAGATTGGAATGGAGAAAAGAAGATGAAGAAATGTTGTAGACAAGTCTTCAAAATGGCAGCACTTCGTCGCTTCAAAAACCGGTGCCAAAAAAGTGAGCCGAACCCCTCTATTTATAGGCTGGATCCCCCATGAGTCGTCGCCCCCTTGAGTCGCCGCCGACCTAACATGAGTCGTCCACGACCTAGCCTTGCCGACTCAAGAACCTGCCGACTCAAAGACCTAACGACTCAACAATATACACACACGACTCAACTACATACGACTCATCAACTTAGCCGACTCACGACTCATCCACCAGCCGACTTATCCTAGACACGACCCAACCAGCCTTTGCCGACTCAACATGAGTCGTTCACGACTCATTACCATGCCGACTTAACCCTTCAGCGACTCAACACCAAGCTGCCTAACGACTCAACCTATCCCTAACTCGGTCTTTCCTAAGTCGGTCACTATGAGTCGGCAATTCCATGACTCGTCTAAACTTATAAGCTTATGAGTCGGTCACGACTTAGACCATCGACCCTATGAGTCGGCCACGACTCATCTTGCTAACCCTTAACCCGCTGACTCGGCCTAGACCATGAGTCGTTCCCCTCTTGACTCGGTCACATACTAACTCGTGTAGCTTGTTAACTCGAACACGATCTAGCCCTTAAGTCGCTGACACTAGTTAACTCGGCAACTCACTAACTCGGCCATCCCTGTAGGTCGCTACCTCTATGAGTCGGTCCCCTATGAGTCGTCTACGACTCAAGACTCAAACTCCCATGACTCGTTAACGGCTTAAATACCAATCCTATGAGTCGGCCCTCTATGAGTCGGTCGCGACTCATTACTTAACACACGAGTTAACTTCTAAACGACTCAAGCTAGAGACATCACAAACAACACTAACGACCTGCAAATTCTACGATCTATCGACACGTAAAAATACGGGTCGTTACAACTGGTTAGTTTCATACCCAAAAAATCCTATCCGAACCTCAATCGGGTCAAGGAAGTTTTTTACCCATCGTTTTTTCGTCACGTGGATTTTTTCTGTAAAATGGGATCCCCGTGGCTGGTCTATGATTTACCATCGCTGGAAAGTGGTGCATCATGGTACGGCAATGTTTCAAATCCATGCACTCATTTCTAAAGGTCGTACGACACTGTTTCGTCATTTTGGACGGATGTTGCACCTTGCACCGTAGATGTTGCACCCTGTGGATATCGATTCTTCGGAGGGCCATAACTCTTGGCTTGTTTAGAGTTACGGGAGCCATAACCAGTCAAAACGAAGGTATCTGTGAGTTCTACAGCTATGACTACTTTCAGCCGTCACTGGTTAGTTTCATACCCAAAAAATCCTATCCGAACCTCAATCGGGTCAAGGAAGTTTTTTACCCTTTGTTTTTTCGTCACGTGGATTTTTTCTGTAAAACGGGATCCCCGTGGCTGGTCTATGATTTACCATCGCTGGAGAGTGGTGCACCATGGTACTGCAATGTTTCAAATCCATGCACTCATTTCTAAAGGTCGTACGACACTGTTTCGTCATTTTGGACGGATGTTGCACCTTGCACCGTAGATGTTGCACCCTGTGGATATCGATTCTTCGGAGGGCCATAACTCTTGGCTCGTTTAGAGTTACGAGAGCCATAACCAGTCAAAACGAAGGTATCTGTGAGTTCTACAGCTATGACAGCTTTCAGCCATCACTGGTTAGTTTCATACCCAAAAAATCCTATCCGAACCTCAATCGGGTCAAGGAAGTATTTTACCCTTCGTTTTTTCGTCATGTGGATTTTTTCTGTAAAACGGGATCCCCGTGGCTGGTCTATGATTTACCATCGCTGGAGAGTGGTGCACCATGGTACTGCAATGTTTCAAATCCATGCACTCATTTCTAAAGGTCGTACGGCACTGTTTCGTCATTTAGGACGGATGTTGCACCTTGCACCGTAGATGTTGCATCCTGTGGATATCGATTCTTCGGAGGGCCATAACTCTTGGCTCGTTTAGAGTTACGGGTGCCATAACCAGTCAAAACGAAGGTATCTGTAAGTTCTACAGCTATGACAGCGTTCAGCCGTCACTGGTTAGTTTCATACCAAAAAAATCCTATCCGAACCTCAATCGGGTCAAGGAAGTTTTTTACCCTTCGTTTTTTCGTCACGTGGATTTTTTCTGTAAAACGGGATCCCCGTGGCTGTTCTATGATTTACCATCGCTGGAGAGTGGTGCACTATGGTACTGCAATGTTTTAAATACATGCACTCATTTCTAAAGGTCGTACGGCCCTGTTTCGTCATTTTGGACGGATGTTGCACCTTGCACCGTAGATCTTGCACCCTGTGGATATCGATTCTTCGGAGGGCCATAACTCTTGGCTCGTTTAGAGTTACGGGTGCCATAACCATTCAAAACGAAGGTATCTGTGAGTTCTACAGCTATGACAGCTTTCAGCCGTCACTGGTTAGTTTCATACCCAAAAAATCCTATCCGAACCTCAATCGGGTCATGGGATTCTTGTACCCTTCGTTTTTCGTCACGTGGATTTTTTCTGTAAAACGGGATCCCCGTGGCTGGTCTATGATTTACCAACGCTGGAGAGTGGTGCACCATTGTACTGCAATGTTTCAAATCCATGCACTCATTTCTAAAGGTCGTACGGCACTGTTTCGTCATTTTGGACGGATGTTGCACCTTGCACCGTAGATGTTGCACCCTGTGGATATCGATTCTTCGGAGGGTCATAACTCTTGGCTCGTTTAGAGTTACGGGAGCCATAACCAGTCAAAAAGAAGGTATCTGTGAGTTCTACAGCTATGACAGCTTTCAGCCGTCACTGGTTAGTTTCATACCTAAAAAATCCTATCCGAACCTCAATCGGGTCATGGGATTCTTGTACCCTTCGTTTTTCGTCACGTGGATTTTTTCTGTAAAACGGGATCCCCGTGGCTGGTCTATGATTTACCATCGCTGGAGAGTGGTGCACCATGGTACTGCAATGTTTCAAATCCATGCACTCATTTCAAAAGGTCGTACGACACTGTTTCGTCATTTTGGACGGATGTTGCACCTTGCACCGTAGATGTTGCACCCTGTGGATATCGATTCTTCGGAGGGCCATAACTCTTGGCTCGTTTAGAGTTACGGAAGCCATAACCAGTCAAAACGAAGGTATCTGTGAGTTCTACAGCTATGACAGCTTTCAGCCATCACTGGTTAGTTTCATACCCAAAAAATCCTATCCGAACCTCAATCGGGTCATGGGATTCTTGTACCCTTCGTTTTTCGTCACGTGGATTTTATCTGTAAAACGGGATCCCCGTGGCAGGTCTATGATTTACCATCGCTGGAGAGTGGTGCACCATGGTACTGCAATGTTTTAAATACATGCACTCATTTCTAAAGGTCGTACGGCCCTGTTTCGTCATTTTGGACGGATGTTGCACCTTGCACCGTAGATGTTGCACCCTGTGGATATCGATTCTTCGGAGGGCCATAACTCTTGGCTCGTTTAGAATAACGGGAGCCATAACCAGTCAAAACGAAGGTGTCTGTGAGTTCTACAGCTATGACAGCTTTCAACCGTCACTGGTCAGTTTGATACCCAAAAAATCCTATCCGAACCTCAATCGGGTCATGGGATTCATGTACCCTTCGTTTTTCGTCACGTGGATTTTTTCTGTGAAACGGGATCCCCGTGGCTGGTCTATGATTTACCATCGCTG
Organism: Allium cepa; assembly: GCA_030765085.1. Classification (NCBI taxonomy): domain Eukaryota; kingdom Viridiplantae; phylum Streptophyta; class Magnoliopsida; order Asparagales; family Amaryllidaceae; genus Allium; species Allium cepa. Next base: position 23,460,118 of record CM060943.1, on the reverse strand, counting down.
GAGAGTGGTGCACCATGGTACTGCAATGTTTCAAATCCATGCACTCATTTCTAAAGGTCGTACGGCACTGTTTCGTCATTTTGGACGGATGTTGCACCTTGCACCGTAGATGTTGCACTCTGTGGATATCGATTCTTCGGAGGGCCATAACTCTTGGCTCGTTTAAAGTTACGGGAGCCATAAGCAGTCAAAACGAAGGTATCTGTGAGTTCTACAACTATGACAGCTTTCAGCCGTCACTGGTTAGTTTCATACCCAATAAATCCTATCCGAACCTCAATCGGGTCAAGGAAGTATTTCACCCTTCGTTTTTTCGTCACGTGGATTTTTTCTGTAAAAGGGGATCCCCGTGGCTGGTCTATGATTTACCATCGCTGGAGAGTGGTGCACCATGGTACTGCAATGTTTCAAATCCATGCACTCATTTCTAAAGGTCGGACGGCACTGTTTCGTCATTTTGGACGGATGTTGCACCTTGCACCGTAGATGTTGCACCCTGTGGATATCGATTCTTCGGAGGGCCATAACTCTTGGCTCGTTTAGAGTTACGGGAGCCACAACCTGTCAAAACGAATGTATCTGTGAGTTCTACAGCTATGACAGCTTTCAGCTGTCACTGGTTAGTTTCATACCCAAAAATCCTATCCGAACCTCAATCGGGTCATGGGATTCTTGTACCCTTCGTTTTTCGTCACGTGTATTTTTTCTGTAAAACGGGATCCCCGTGGCTGGTCTATGATTTACCATCGCTGGAGAGTGGTGCACGATTGTACTGCAATGTTTCAAATCCATGCACTCATTTCTAAAGGTCGTACGGCACTGTTTCGTCATTTTGGATGGATGTTGCACCTTGCACCGTAGATGTTGCACCCTGTGGATATCGATTCTTCGGAGGGCCATAACTCTTGGCTCGTTTAGAGTTACGGGAGCCATAACCTGTCAAAACGAATGTATCTGTGAGTTCTACAGCTATGACAGCTTTCAGCTATCACTGGTTAGTTTCATACCCAAAAATCCTATCCGAACCTCAATCGGGTCATGAGATTCTTGTACCCTTCGTTTTTCGTCACGTGGATTTTTTCTGTAAAACGGGATCCCCTTGGCTGGTCTATGATTTACCATCGCTGGAGAGTGGTGCACCATGGTACTGCAATGTTTCAAATCCATGCACTCATTTCTAAAGGTCGTACGGCACTGTTTCGTCATTTTGGACGGATGTTGCACCTTGCACCGTAGATGTTGCACACTGTGGATATCGATTCTTCGGAGGGCCATAACTCTTGGCTTGTTTAGAGTTACGGGAGACATAACAAGTCAAAACGAAGGTATCTGTGAGTTCTACAGCTATGACAGCTTTCAGCCGTCACTGGTTAGTTTCATACCCAAAAAATCATATCCGAACCTCAATCGGGTCATGGGATTCCTGTACCCTTCGTTTTTCGTCACGTGGATTTTTTCTGTAAAACGGGATCCCCGTGGCTGGTCTATGATTTACCATCGCTGGAGAGTGGTGCACCATGGTACTGCAATGTTTCAAATCCATGCACTCATTTCTAAAGGTCGTACGGCACTGTTTCGTCATTTTGGACGGATGTTGCACCTTGCACCGTAGATGTTGCACTCTTTGGATATCTATTCTTCGGAGGGCCGTAACTCTTGGCTCTTTTAGAGTTACGGGAGCCATAACCAGTCAAAATGAAGGTATCTGTGAGTTCTACAGCTATGACAGCTTTTAGCCGTCACTGGTTAGTTTCATACCCAAAAAATCCTATCTGAACCTCAATCGGGTCATGGGATTCCTGTACCCTTCGTTTTTCGTCACGTGGATTTTTTCTGTAAAACGGGATCCCCGTGGCTGGTCTATGATTTACCATCGCCGGAGAGTGGTGCACCATGGTACTGCAATGTTTCAAATCCATGCACTCATTTCTAAAGGACGCACGACACTGTTTCGTCATTTTGGACGGATGTTGCACCTTGCACCGTAGATGTTGCACCCTGTGGATATCGATTCTTCGGAGGGCCATAACTCTTGGCTCGTTTAGAGTTACGGGAGCCATAACCAGTCAAAACGAAGGTATCTGTGAGTTCTACAGCTATGACTGCTTTCAGCCGTCATTGGTTAGTTTCATACCCAAAAAATCCTATCCGAACCTCAATCGGGTCAAGGAAGTTTTTTACCGTTCGTTTTTTCGTCACGTGGATTTTTTCTGTAAAAGGGGATCCCCGTGGCTGGTCTATGATTTACCATCGCTGGAGAGTGGTGCACCATGGTACTGCAATGTTTCAAATCCATGCACTCATTTCTAAAGGTCGTACGACACTGTTTCGTCATTTTGGACGGATGTTGCACCTTGCACCGTAGATGTTGCACCCTGTGGATATCGATTCTTCGGAGGGCCATAACTCTTGGCTCGTTTAGAGTTACGGGAGCCATAACCAGTCAAAACGAAGGTATCTGTGAGTTCTACAGCTATGACTGCTTTCAGCCGTCACTGGTTAGTTTCATACCCAAAAAATCCTATCCGAACCTCAATCGGGTCAAGGAAGTTTTTTACCCTTCGTTTTTCCGTCACGTGGATTTTTTCTGTAAAACGGGATCCCCGTGGCTGGTCTATGATTTACCATCGCTGGAGAGTGGTGCACCATGGTACTGCAACGTTTCAAATCCATGCACATATTTCTAAAGGTCGTACGACACTGTTTCGTCATTTTGGACGGATGTTGCACCTTGCACCGTAGATGTTGCACCCTGTGGATATCGATTCTTCGGAGGGCCATAACTCTTGGCTCGTTTAGAGTTACGAGAGCCATAACCAGTCAAAACGAAGGTATCTGTGAGTTCTACATCTATGACAGCTTTCAGCCTTCACTGGTTAGTTTCATACCTAAAAAATCCTATCCGAACCTCAATCGGGTCAAGGAAGTATTTTACCCTTTGTTTTTTCGTCATGTGGATTTTTTCTGAAAAACGGGATCCTCGTGGCTGGTCTATGATTTACCATCGCTGGAGAGTGGTGCACCATGGTACTGCAATGTTTCAAATCCATGCACTCATTTCTAAAGGTCGTACGGCACTGTTTCGTCATTTAGGACGGATGTTGCGCCTTGCACCGTTGATGTTGCACCCTGTGGATATCGATTCTTCGGAGGGCCATAACTCTTGGCTTGTTTAGAGTTACGGGAGCCATAACCAGTCAAAACGAAGGTATCTGTGAGTTCTACAGCTATGACTGCTTTCAGCCGTCATTGGTTAGTTTCATACCCAAAAAATCCTATCCGAACCTCAATCGGGTCAAGGAAGTTTTTTACCGTTCGTTTTTTCGTCACGTGGATTTTTTCTGTAAAAGGGGATCCCCGTGGATGGTCTATGATTTACCATCGCTGGAGAGTGGTGCACCATGGTACTGCAATGTTTCAAATCCATGCACTCATTTCTAAAGGTCGTACGACACTGTTTCGTCATTTTGGACGGATGTTGCACCATGCACCGTAGATGTTGCACCCTGTGGATATCGATTCTTCGGAGGGCCATAACTCTTGGCTCGTTTAGAGTTACGGAAGCCATAACCAGTCAAAACGAAGGTATCTGTGAGTTCTACAGCTATGACAGCTTTCAGCCATCACTGGTTAGTTTCATACCCAAAAAATCCTATCCGAACCTCAATCGGGTCATGGGATTCTTGTACCCTTCGTTTTTCGTCACGTGGATTTTATCTGTAAAACGGGATCCCCGTGGCTGGTCTATGATTTACCATCGCTGGAGAGTGGTGCACCATGGTACTGCAATGTTTTAAATACATGCACTCATTTCTAAAGGTCGTACGGCCCTGTTTCGTCATTTTGGACGGATGTTGCACCTTGCACCGTAGAAGTTGCACCCTGTGGATATCGATTCTTCGGAGGGCCATAACTCTTGGCTTGTTTAGAGTTACGGGAGCCATAACCAGTCAAAACGAAGGTGTCTGTGAGTTCTACAGCTATGACAGCTTTCAACCGTCACTGGTCAGTTTGATACCCAAAAAATCCTATCCGAACCTCAATCGGGTCATGGGATTCTTGTACCCTTCGTTTTTCATCACGTGGATTTTTTCTGTGAAACGGGATCCCCGTGGCTGGTCTATGATTTACCATCGCTGGAGAGTGGTGCACCATGGTACTGCAATGTTTCAAATCCATGCACTCATTTCTAAAGGTCGTACGGCACTGTTTCGTCATTTTGGACGGATGTTGCACCTTGCACCGTAGATGTTGCACTCTGTGGATATCGATTCTTCGGAGGGCCATAACTCTTGGCTCGTTTAAAGTTACGGGAGCCATAACCAGTCAAAACGAAGGTATCTGTGAGTTCTACAACTATGACAGCTTTCAGCCGTCACTGGTTAGTTTCATACCCAATAAATCCTATCCGAACCTCAGTCGGGTCAAGGAAGTATTTCACCCTTCGTTTTTTCGTCACGTGGATTTTTTCTGTAAAAGGGGATCCCCGTGGCTGGTCTATGATTTACCATCGCTGGAGAGTGGTGCAGCATGGTACTGCAATGTTTCAAATCCATGCACTCATTTCTAAAGGTCGGACGGCACTGTTTCGTCATTTTGGACGGATGTTGCACCTTGCACCGTAGATGTTGCACCCTGTGGATATCGATTCTTCGGAGGGCCATAACTCTTGGCTCGTTTAGAGTTACGGGAGCCACAACTAGTCAAAACGAAGGTATCTGTGAGTTCTACAGCTATGACAGCTTTAAGCCGTCACTGGTTAGTTTCATACCCAAAAATCCTATCCGAACCTCAATCGGGTCATGGAAGTTTTTTACCCTTCGTTTTTTCGTCACGTGGATTTTTTCTGTAAAACGGGATCCCCGTGGCTGGTCTATGATTTACCATCGCTGGAGAGTGGTGCACCATGGTACCGCAATGTTTCAAATCCATGCACTCATTTCTAAAGGTCGTACGGCACTGTTTCGTCATTTTGGACAGATGTTGCACATTGCACCGTAGATGTTGCACCCTGTGGATATCGATTCTTCGGAGGGCCATAACTCTTGGCTCGTTTAGAGTTACGGGAGCCATAACCAGTCAAAACGAAGGTATCTGTGAGTTCTACAGCTATGACTGCTTTCAGCCGTCACTGGTTAGTTTCATACCCAAAAAATCCTATCCGAACCTCAATCGGGTCAAGAAAGTTTTTTACCCTTCGTTTTTTCGTCACGTGGATTTTTTCTGTAAAACGGGATCCCCGTGGCTGGTCTATGATTTACCATCGCTGGAGAGTGGTGCACCATGGTACTGCAATGTTTCAAATCCATGCACTCATTTCTAAAGGTCGTACGGCACTTTTCGTCATTTTGGACGGATGTTGCACCTTGCACCGTAGATGTTGCACCCTGTGGATATCGATTCTTCGGAGGGCCATAACTCTTGGCTCGTTTAGAGTTACGGAAGCCATAACCAGTCAAAACGAAGGTATCTGTGAGTTCTACAGCTATGACAACTTTCAGCCGTTACTGGTTAGTTTCATACCCAAAAAATCCTGTCCGAACCTCAATCGGGTCAAGGAAGTTTTTTACCCTTCGTTTTTTCGTCACGTGGATTTTTTCTGTAAAACGGGATCCCCGTGGCTGGTCTATGATTTACCATCGCTGGAGAGTGGTGCACCATGGTACTGCAATGTTTTAAATACATGCACTCGTTTCTAAAGGTCGTACGGCCCTGTTTCGTCATTTTGGACGGATGTTGCACCTTGCACCGTAGATGTTGCACCCTGTGGATATCGATTCTTCGGAGGGCCATAACTCTTGGCTCGTTTAGAGTTACGGGAGCCATAACCAGTCAAAACGATGGTATCTGTGAGTTCTATAGCTATGATAGCTTTCAGCCGTCACTGGTTAGTTTCATACCCAAAAAATCCTATCCGAACCTCAATCGGGTCATGGGATTCTTGTACCCTTCGTTTTTCGTCACGTGGATTTTTTCTGTAAAACGGGATCCCCGTGGCTGGTCTATGATTTACCATCGCTGGAGATTGGTGCACCATGGTACTGCAATGTTTCAAATCCATGCACTCATTTCTAAAGGTCGTACGACACTGTTTCGTCATTTTGGACGGATGTTGCACCTTGCACCGTAGATGTTACACCCTGTGGATATCGATTCTTCGGAGGGCCATAACTCTTGGCTCGTTTAGAGTTACGGAAGCCATAACCAGTCAAAACGAAGGTATCTGTGAGTTCTACAGCTATGACAGCTTTCAGCCATCACTGGTTAGTTTCATACCCAAAAAATCCTATCCGAACCTCAATCGGGTCATGGGATTCTTGTACCCTTCGTTTTTCATCACGTGGATTTTATCTGTAAAACGGGATCCCCGTGGCTGGTCTATGATTTACCATCGCTGGAGAGTGGTGCACCATGGTACTGCAATGTTTTAAATACATGCACTCATTTCTAAAGGTCGTACGACCCTGTTTCGTCATTTTGGACGGATGTTGCACCTTGCACCGTAGATGTTGCACCCTGTGGATATCGATTCTTCGGAGGGCCATAACTCTTGGCTCCTTTAGAGTTACGGGAGCCATAACCAGTCAAAACGAAGGTGTCTGTGAGTTCTACAGCAATGACAGCTTTCAGCCGTCACTGGTTAGTTTCATACCCAAAAAATCCTATCCTAACCTCAATCGGGTCAAGGAAGTTTTTGACCCTTCGTTTTTTCGTCACGTGGATTTTTTCTGTAAAACGGGATCCCCGTGGCTGGTCTATGATTTACCATCGCTGGAGAGTGGTGCACCATGGTAGTGCAATGTTTTAAATACATGCACTCATTTCTAAAGGTCGTACGGCCCTGTTTCGTCATTTTGGACGGATGTTGCACCTTGCACCGTAGATGTTGCACCCTGTGGATATCGATTCTTCGGAGGGCCATAACTCTTGGCTCGTTTAGAGTTACGGGAGCCATAACCAGTCAAAACGAAGGTGTCTATTAGTTCTACAGCTATGACAGCTTTCAACCGTCACTGGTCAGTTTGATACCCAAAAAATCCTATCCGAACCTCAATCGGGTCATGGGATTCTTGTACCCTTCGTTTTTCATCACGTGGATTTTTTCTGTGAAACGGGATCCCCGTGGCTGGTCTATGATTTACCATCGCTGGAGAGTGGTGCACCATGGTACTGCAATGTTTCAAATCCATGCACTCATTTCTAAAGGTCGTACGGCACTGTTTCGTCATTTTGGACGGATGTTGCACCTCGCACCGTAGATGTTGCACTCTGTGGATATCGATTCTTCGGAGGGCCATAACTCTTGGCTCGTTTAAAGTTACGGGAGCCATAACCAGTCAAAACGAAGGTATCTGTGAGTTCTACAGCTATGACAGCTTTAAGCCGTCACTGGTTAGTTTCATACCCAAAAATCCTATCCGAACCTCAATCGGGTCATGGAAGTTTTTTACCCTTCGTTTTTTCGTCACGTGGATTTTTTCTGTAAAAGGGGATCCCCGTGGCTGGTCTATGATTTACCATCGCTGGAGAGTGGTGCACCATGGTACTGCAATGTTTCAAATCCATGCACTCATTTCTAAAGGTCGGACGGCACTGTTTCGTCATTTTGGACGGATGTTGCACCTTGCACCGTAGATGTTGCACCCTGTGGATATCGATTCTTCGGAGGGCCATAACTCTTGGCTCGTTTAGAGTTACGGGAGCCACAACTAGTCAAAACGAAGGTATCTGTGAGTTCTACAGCTATGACAGCTTTAAGCCGTCACTGGTTAGTTTCATACCCAAAAATCCTATCCGAACCTCAATCGGGTCATGGAAGTTTTTTACCCTTCGTTTTTTCGTCACGTGGATTTTTTCTGTAAAACGGGATCCCCGTGGCTGGTCTATGATTTACCATCGCTGGAGAGTGGTGCACCATGGTACCGCAATGTTTCAAATCCATGCACTCATTTCTAAAGGTCGTACGGCACTGTTTCGTCATTTTGGACAGATGTTGCACCTTGCACCGTAGATGTTGCACCCTGTGGATATCGATTCTTCGGAGGGCCATAACTCTTGGCTCGTTTAGAGTTACGGGAGCCATAACCAGTCAAAACGAAGGTATCTGTGAGTTCTACAGCTATGACTGCTTTCAGCCGTCACTGGTTAGTTTCATACCCAAAAAATCCTATCCGAACCTCAATCGGGTCAAGAAAGTTTTTTACCCTTCGTTTTTTCGTCACGTGGATTTTTTCTGTAAAACGGGATCCCCGTGGCTGGTCTATGATTTACCATCGCTGGAGAGTGGTGCACCATGGTACTGCAATGTTTCAAATCCATGCACTCATTTCTAAAGGTCGTACGACACTTTTCGTCATTTTGGACGGATGTTGCACCTTGCACCGTAGATGTTGCACCCTGTGGATATCGATTCTTCGGAGGGCCATAACTCTTGGCTCGTTTAGAGTTACGGAAGCCATAACCAGTCAAAACGAAGGTATCTGTGAGTTCTACAGCTATGACAACTTTCAGCCGTCACTGGTTAGTTTCATACCCAAAAAATCCTGTCCGAACCTCAATCGGGTCAAGGAAGTTTTTTACCCTTCGTTTTTTCGTCATATGGATTTTTTCTGTAAAACGGGATCCCCGTGGCTGGTCTATGATTTACCATCGCTGGAGAGTGGTGCACCATGGTACTGCAATGTTTTAAATACATGCACTCGTTTCTAAAGGTCGTACGGCCCTGTTTCGTCATTTTGGACGGATGTTGCACCTTGCACCATAGATGTTGCACCCTGTGGATATCGATTCTTCGGAGGGCCATAACTCTTGGCTCGTTTAGAGTTACGGGAGCCATAACCAGTCAAAACGATGGTATCTGTGAGTTCTATAGCTATGACAGCTTTCAGCCGTCACTGGTTAGTTTCATACCCAAAAAATCCTATCCGAACCTCAATCGGGTCATGGGATTCTTGTACCCTTCGTTTTTCGTCACGTGGATTTTTTCTGTAAAACGGGATCCCCGTGGCTGGTCTATGATTTACCATCGCTGGAGATTGGTGCACCATGGTACTGCAATGTTTCAAATCCATGCACTCATTTCTAAAGGTCGTACGACACTGTTTCGTCATTTTGGACGGATGTTGCACCTTGCACCGTAGATGTTACACCCTGTGGATATCGATTCTTCGGAGGGCCATAACTCTTGGCTCGTTTAGAGTTACGGAAGCCATAACCAGTCAAAACGAAGGTATCTGTGTGTTCTACAGCTATGACAGCTTTCAGCCATCACTGGTTAGTTTCATACCCAAAAAATCCTATCCGAACCTCAATCGGGTCATGGGATTCTTGTACCCTTCGTTTTTCATCACGTGGATTTTATCTGTAAAACGGGATCCCCGTGGCTGGTCTATGATTTACCATCGCTGGAGAGTGGTGCACCATGGTACTGCAATGTTTTAAATACATGCACTCATTTCTAAAGGTCGTACGACCCTGTTTCGTCATTTTGGATGGATGTTGCACCTTGCACCGTAGATGTTGCACCCTGTGGATATCGATTCTTCGGAGGGCCATAACTCTTGGCTCCTTTAGAGTTACGGGAGCCATAACCAGTCAAAACGAAGGTGTCTGTGAGTTCTACAGCAATGACTGCTTTCAGCCGTCACTGGTTAGTTTCATACCCAAAAAATCCTATCCTAACCTCAATCGGGTCAAGGAAGTTTTTGACCCTTCGTTTTTTCGTCACGTGGATTTTTTCTGTAAAACGGGATCCCCGTGGCTGGTCTATGATTTACCATCGCTGGAGAGTGGTGCACCATGGTAGTGCAATGTTTTAAATACATGCACTCATTTCTAAAGGTCGTACGGCCCTGTTTCGTCATTTTGGACGGATGTTGCACCTTGCACCGTAGATGTTGCACCCTGTGGATATCGATTCTTCGGAGGGCCATAACTCTTGGCTCGTTTAGAGTTACGGGAGCCATAACCAGTCAAAACGAAGGTGTCTATTAGTTCTACAGCTATGACAGCTTTCAACCGTCACTGGTCAGTTTGATACCCAAAAAATCCTATCCGAACCTCAATCGGGTCATGGGATTCTTGTACCCTTCGTTTTTCATCACGTGGATTTTTTCTGTGAAACGGGATCCCCGTGGCTGGTCTATGATTTACCATCGCTGGAGAGTGGTGCACCATGGTACTGCAATGTTTCAAATCCATGCACTCATTTCTAAAGGTCGTACGGCACTGTTTCGTCATTTTGGACGGATGTTGCACCTTGCACCGTAGATGTTGCACTCTATGGATATCGATTCTTCGGAGGGCCATAACTCTTGGCTCGTTTAAAGTTACGGGAGCCATAACCAGTCAAAACGAAGGTATCTGTGAGTTCTACAACCATGACAGCTTTCAGCCGTCACTGGTTAGTTTCATACCCAATAAATCCTATCCGAACCTCAGTCGGGTCAAGGAAGTATTTCACCCTTCGTTTTTTCGTCACGTGGATTTTTTCTGTAAAAGGGGATCCCCGTGGCTGGTCTATGATTTACCATCGCTGGAGAGTGGTGCACCATGGTACTGCAATGTTTCAAATCCATGCACTCATTTCTAAAGGTCGGACGGCACTGTTTCGTCATTTTGGACGGATGTTGCACCTTGCACCGTAGATGTTGCACCCTGTGGATATCGATTCTTCGGAGGGCCATAACTCTTGGCTCGTTTAGAGTTACGGGAGCCACAACTAGTCAAAACGAAGGTATCTATGAGTTCTACAGCTATGACAGCTTTCAGCCGTCACTGGTTAGTTTCATACCCAAAAATCCTATCCGAACCTCAATCGGGTCATGGAAGTTTTTTACCCTTCGTTTTTTCGTCACGTGGATTTTTTCTGTAAAACGGGATCCCCGTGGCTGGTCTATGATTTACCATCGCTGGAGAGTGGTGCACCATGGTACCGCAATGTTTCAAATCCATGCACTCATTTCTAAAGGTCGTACGGCACTGTTTCGTCATTTTGGACAGATGTTGCACCTTGCACCGTAGATGTTGCACCCTGTGGATATCGATTCTTCGGAGGGCCATAACTCTTGGCTCGTTTAGAGTTACGGGAGCCATAACCAGTCAAAACGAAGGTATCTGTGAGTTCTACAGCTATGACAGCTTTAAGCCGTCACTGGTTAGTTTCATACCCAAAAATCCTATCCGAACCTCAATCGGGTCATGGAAGTTTTTTACCCTTCGTTTTTTCGTCACGTGGATTTTTTCTGTAAAACGGGATCCCCGTGGCTGGTCTATGATTTACCATCGCTGGAGAGTGGTGCACCATGGTACCGCAATGTTTCAAATCCATGCACTCATTTCTAAAGGTCGTACGGCACTGTTTCGTCATTTTGGACAGATGTTGCACCTTGCACCGTAGATGTTGCACCCTGTGGATATCGATTCTTCGGAGGGCCATAACTCTTGGCTCGTTTAGAGTTACGGGAGCCATAACCAGTCAAAACGAAGGTATCTGTGAGTTCTACAGCTATGACTGCTTTCAGCCGTCACTGGTTAGTTTCATACCCAAAAAATCCTATCCGAACCTCAATCGGGTCAAGAAAGTTTTTTACCCTTCGTTTTTTCGTCACGTGGATTTTTTCTGTAAAACGGGATCCCCGTGGCTGGTCTATGATTTACCATCGCTGGAGAGTGGTGCACCATGGTACTGCAATGTTTCAAATCCATGCACTCATTTCTAAAGGTCGTACGGCACTTTTCGTCATTTTGGACGGATGTTGCACCTTGCACCGTAGATGTTGCACCCTGTGGATATCGATTCTTCGGAGGGCCATAACTCTTGGCTCGTTTAGAGTTACGGGAGCCATAACCAGTCAAAACGATGGTATCTGTGAGTTCTATAGCTATGACAGCTTTCAGCCGTCACTGGTTAGTTTCATACCCAAAAAATCCTATCCGAACCTCAATCGGGTCATGGGATTCTTGTACCCTTCGTTTTTCGTCACGTGGATTTTTTCTGTAAAACGGGATCCCCGTGGCTGGTCTATGATTTACCATCGCTGGAGATTGGTGCACCATGGTACTGCAATGTTTCAAATCCATGCACTCATTTCTAAAGGTCGTACGACACTGTTTCGTCATTTTGGACGGATGTTGCACCTTGCACCGTAGATGTTACACCCTGTGGATATTGATTCTTCGGAGGGCCATAACTCTTGGCTCGTTTAGAGTTACGGAAGCCATAACCAGTCAAAACGAAGGTATCTGTGAGTTCTCCAGCTATGACAGCTTTCAACCATCACTGGTTAGTTTCATACCCAAAAAATCCTATCCGAACCTCAATCGGGTCATGGGATTCTTGTACCCTTCGTTTTTCGTCATGTGGATTTTATCTGTAAAACGGGATCCCCGTGGCTGGTGTGACGACCGCCCATGACTCCCGCACCAAAACAAGGAAATAGTGCGCTGAAAGGTGTGCAAGGCAGCCATGGACGATAGTCAGGGTAAAATAAAATCGCAGAATCTCTATCGCAACTCACAGCGCATGGATAAAATACAATAGAGAAATATATAGTGAAGCCTCATAACAGAAAATCATCATATAACATCATAGTAGTTTTATACAATCATCTCAACAAATCCATACATCAAGACCTCACTACATAACACTCAATCAAACACAGCAGCGGATACCCAGTACATATAGTAAGAAATAATATGCATAGCCTCCTGCTCGTCTTCGTCATCATCAGCGGAGAACTCAAAGCACAGCACCTGCCACCTGCTACCTAGTCTGCCCATCCCAACATGGATGAACAGCCCAAGGTAATAAGAGGAGACATAAAACCTTGAGTCAGACAAAGTCTTAGTGAGCAGTAAATTAACTATCAAACATACCAAAAGAGCATAAGGAATAAAAGGAATAGGAACCAAACCATCCCACTCCACCTCTTTCTACAGTGATAGCCCCCAGACACACACTAAGGAGAAGCAAGCATAACAATATAGACAATTAAGGTAAAGCAAGAACCACTCGAGTCAAGGACGATGTTTTCCAAATACAAACCCCCAAGGCCTAAACCAAGATCAGATAAGCACCCAGAAAACACCGCTCTTGAAGCCGAATGATAATACAACCAAACATCCATGACTCTGGCTATCACTGTTATCATTGCCATGATTCCACCGTTAGTTGAATGACCATCCGTCAAGGGCTAATGGTAACCCCGGTTCTAGCCATAACTCCGCACGTCGTCGCAGCCCGTGCCTAGGAATTTTCGCAACTACCCAGAGTACTAGCACGTCGTCGCAGCCCGTGCTTGGAACGTCGTCGCAGCCCGTTCCAACGTACTCTTGCTTTGAGCATGCTAGAACCTTCAACAACGATAAGATCTCAGCCTCCTAGTCATCCTCCTCGACGACTACTTCCATACTAGCTCAAGCGCCTCTCAAGCTAACCATTATCACCAACCCGGATCGCATCACCGAGTTATCAACATAACTTTGCACGTCGTCGCAGCCCGTGCTTGGAACGTCATCGTGACCCGTCCCATTTCAACATCAAACTTTGCCTCATCGCATCACAACAAAGTCTCATCTCAATCTCATGCTTTGCCTTCTCGCATCATGGCAAAGTCCATCATCATCGAATCCATCCATATGAGCTTTCGCACCCGCTACATATGCTATAGGCAGCTTCCACCATTCAAGAGCCTTTCCACTTAGCTTTTGAATCATCTCAAACCATCTTGTTCCAAATCAACTACAAGCTAACTTGGAGCAATCAAATCTATCATACATTCACACAATCAATCATTAATACAACCAATCAAGCATTCAAACAAGATCTAACAAGCAATATCAAGTATAATGGCAATTTCGTAAATAAATGAGCAAAAGTCCGACATGCAAGATTCATAGGTTTTTAGCATAGATCTATCGAATATAAAACATGGGTTTTGTCTCTAATACTTGTTAAATAAACTTGCATAAGTAAACATCTTTGAAAACAATGGATCTAGACTCGGATCTAAGAAAAATGCATGAAATCTCTAATTTTAACACTCAAACAAGCCACCAATCCAATATACTCCTTTGGGTCCGCGTGAGAGATAACTACCACTCACCAAATCACCCAAACACTCCAAAAACAACACGCTTCAGATCTGGACAGCGAAGATCAAGGCTTGATCCGGCAATATCTCGCTTCAATCGATGAAATCTAGCTCGAACGGATGAAGATCTTCAACTTTGGCACTTGGATCTTCGATCTCGATCTTCGATCTTGGATGGATGTTAGATCTAGATTGGAATGGAGAAAAGAAGATGAAGAAATGTTGTAGACGAGTCTTCAAAATGGCAGCACTTCGTCGCTTCAAAAACCGGTGCCAAAAAGTGAGCCGAACCCCTCTATTTATAGGCTGGAACCACCATGAGTCGTCCGCCCCTATGAGTCGTCCACGAGACACGACTCACGACTCAAGCCTTCTAACGACTCACGCGACTCAACGGCTCATGCTTTAACACGACTTAACTGCCTGGCCTACACCCCACAACTCAAACGACTCACAAGGCTTACGGCTCAACTCGTATGCGACTCAACAACGTAGTGACATACGACTCAGACCCAAGCCGACTCAACACGAACCGCCCTAAAACCCTATGCGACCTACGACTCATGGTACACGACTCATCTACAAAGCCGGCCCTATGTCCTAACGACTCAACCTGTGACGACTCACGACTTATGGTTCACCGACTCATCAACGCACACGACTAAGCTATGAGTCGTTCATCCTTATATGTCGGCCACCCAATGAGTCGTATACATCCTACAAGTCATCAACACCTTAAGTCGCTATACCCTAACACTATGAGTCGGCAACTCCATGACTCGGTCACTAGTTAACTCCATGTCTCGGTCTAACGACTTAAACTCCTAACCCGTTCACTCCTATGAGTCGTAACCTGCTATCTCGCATGAGTCGTGACCCGCTACCTCCTATGACTCGGCATACCCCATGAGTCGTAACTCGTTGACTCGGCCACACTTCTTATCTCACTATCTCTTAGGTCGGTCCAAACTCTAACAAGCTAATCCACTGACTCGTCCAAGACCATGAGTCGCTGCCTACCTTAACTCGGTCCATCCCCTTAAGTCGTCTACGACTTATCTATGAGTCGGTCACGACTCATCATTTGTACCCGGGTTAACTCCTAAACGACTCAAGCTAAAGGCAACACAAACAACACTATCGACCAGCAAATTCCACGATTTATCGACACGTAAAATACGGGTCGTTACATTCTCTCCCCCTTAGGAATTTCGCCCCCGAAATTCCAAGCAAACAACAGCAATCAAAATTATTCCGCATGCCTATCATCCATAGCAATCAACAATCCATGCAACCAATTCTAGCCTAGCATGCAGAATTCTAAGACTTAGAACAAGCTACAAATTCATGAGATGTCACGACACTTTAGGGCCATACCTCGAAGAGTCCGGGATGAGCTGCCTTCATCCTTGCATGGATTGTTGATTGCTATGGATGATAGGCATGCGGAATAATTTTGATTGCTGTTGTTTGCTTGGAATGGATTCGTTTTTTCGTCACGTGGATTTTTTCTGTAAAATGGGATCCCCGTGGCTGGTCTATGATTTACCATCGCTGGAAAGTGGTGCACCATGGTACGGCAATGTTTCAAATCCATGCACTCATTTCTAAAGGTCGTACGACACTGTTTCGTCATTTTGGACGGATGTTGCACCTTGCACCGTAGATGTTGCACCCTGTGGATATCGATTCTTCGGAGGGCCATAACTCTTGGCTTGTTTAGAGTTACGGGAGCCATAACCAGTCAAAACGAAGGTATCTGTGAGTTCTACAGCTATGACTACTTTCAGCCGTCACTGGTTAGTTTCATACCCAAAAAATCCTATCCGAACCTCAATCGGGTCAAGGAAGTTTTTTACCCTTCGTTTTTTCGTCACGTGGATTTTTTCTGTAAAACGGGATCCCCGTGGCTGGTCTATGATTTACCATCGCTGGAGAGTGGTGCACCATGGTACTGCAATGTTTCAAATCCATGCACTCATTTCTAAAGGTCGTACGACACTGTTTCGTCATTTTGGACGGATGTTGCACCTTGCACCGTAGATGTTGCACCCTGTGGATATCGATTCTTCGGAGGGCCATAACTCTTGGCTCGTTTAGAGTTACGAGAGCCATAACCAGTCAAAACGAAGGTATCTGTGAGTTCTACAGCTATGACAGCTTTCAGCCATCACTGGTTAGTTTCATACCCAAAAAATCCTATCCGAACCTCAATCGGGTCAAGGAAGTATTTTACCCTTCGTTTTTTCGTCATGTGGATTTTTTCTGTAAAACGGGATCCCCGTGGCTGGTCTATGATTTACCATCGCTGGAGAGTGGTGCACCATGGTACTGCAATGTTTCAAATCCATGCACTCATTTCTAAAGGTCGTACGGCACTGTTTCGTCATTTAGGACGGATGTTGCACCTTGCACCGTAGATGTTGCATCCTGTGGATATCGATTCTTCGGAGGGCCATAACTCTTGGCTCGTTTAGAGTTACGGGTGCCATTACCAGTCAAAACGAAGGTATCTGTAAGTTCTACAGCTATGACAGCGTTCAGCCGTCACTGGTTAGTTTCATACCAAAAAAATCCTATCCGAACCTCAATCGGGTCAAGGAAGTTTTTTACCCTTCGTTTTTTCGTCACGTGGATTTTTTCTGTAAAACGGGATCCCCGTGGCTGTTCTATGATTTACCATCGCTGGAGAGTGGTGCACTATGGTACTGCAATGTTTTAAATACATGCACTCATTTCTAAAGGTCGTACGGCCCTGTTTCGTCATTTTGGACGGATGTTGCACCTTGCACCGTAGATCTTGCACCCTGTGGATATCGATTCTTCGGAGGGCCATAACTCTTGGCTCGTTTAGAGTTACGGGTGCCATAACCATTCAAAACGAAGGTATCTGTGAGTTCTACAGCTATGACAGCTTTCAGCCGTCACTGGTTAGTTTCATACCCAAAAAATCCTATCCGAACCTCAATCGGGTCATGGGATTTTTGTACCCTTCGTTTTTCGTCACGTGGATTTTTTCTGTAAAACGGGATCCCCGTGGCTGGTCTATGATTTACCAACGCTGGAGAGTGGTGCACCATTGTACTGCAATGTTTCAAATCCATGCACTCATTTCTAAAGGTCGTACGGCACTGTTTCGTCATTTTGGACGGATGTTGCACCTTGCACCGTAGATGTTGCACTCTGTGGATATCGATTCTTCGGAGGGTCATAACTCTTGGCTCGTTTAGAGTTACGGGAGCCATAACCAGTCAAAAAGAAGGTATCTGTGAGTTCTACAGCTATGACAGCTTTCAGCCGTCACTGGTTAGTTTCATACCCAAAAAATCCTATCCGAACCTCAATCGGGTCATGGGATTCTTGTACCCTTCGTTTTTCGTCACGTGGATTTTTTCTGTAAAACGGGATCCCCGTGGCTGGTCTATGATTTCAGCCATCACGACTTATCGATCTTGGATGGATTCGTTTTTTCGTCACGTGGATTTTTTCTGTAAAATGGGATCCCCGTGGCTGGTCTATGATTTACCATAGCTGGAAAGTGGTGCACCATGGTACGGCAATGTTTCAAATCCATGCACTCATTTCTAAAGGTCGTACGACACTGTTTCGTCATTTTGGACGGATGTTGCACCTTGCACCGTAGATGTTGCACCCTGTGGATATCGATTCTTCGGAGGGCCATAACTCTTGGCTCGTTTAGAGTTACGGAAGCCATAACCAGTCAAAACGAAGGTATCTGTGAGTTCTACAGCTATGACAGCTTTCAGCCATCACTGGTTAGTTTCATACCCAAAAAATCCTATCCGAACCTCAATCGGGTCATGGGATTCTTGTACCCTTCGTTTTTCGTCACGTGGATTTTATCTGTAAAACGGGATCCCCGTGGCTGGTCTATGATTTACCATCGCTGGAGAGTGGTGCACCATGGTACTGCAATGTTTTAAATACATGCACTCATTTCTAAAGGTCGTACGGCCCTGTTTCGTCATTTTGGACGGATGTTGCACCTTGCACCGTAGATGTTGCACCCTGTGGATATCGATTCTTCAGAGGGCCATAACTCTTGGCTCGTTTAGAATTACGGGAGCCATAACCAGTCAAAACGAAGGCGTCTGTGAGTTCTACAGCTATGACAGCTTTCAACCGTCACTGGTCAGTTTGATACCCAAAAAATCCTATCCGAACCTCAATCGGGTCATGGGATTCATGTACCCTTCGTTTTTCGTCACGTGGATTTTTTCTGTGAAACGGGATCCCCGTGGCTGGTCTATGATTTACCATCGCTGGAGAGTGGTGCACCATGGTACTGCAATGTTTCAAATCCATGCACTCATTTCTAAAGGTCGTACGGCACTGTTTCGTCATTTTGGACGGATGTTGCACCTTGCACCGTAGATGTTGCACTCTGTGGATATCGATTCTTCGGAGGGCCATAACTCTTGGCTCGTTTAAAGTTACGGGAGCCATAAGCAGTCAAAACGAAGGTATCTGTGAGTTCTACAACTATGACAGCTTTCAGCCGTCACTGGTTAGTTTCATACCCAATAAATCCTATCCGAACCTCAATCGGGTCAAGGAAGTATTTCACCCTTCGTTTTTTCGTCACGTGGATTTTTTCTGTAAAAGGGGATCCCCGTGGCTGGTCTATGATTTACCATCGCTGGAGAGTGGTGCACCATGGTACTGCAATGTTTCAAATCCATGCACTCATTTCTAAAGGTCGGACGGCACTGTTTCGTCATTTTGGACGGATGTTGCACCTTGCACCGTAGATGTTGCACCCTGTGGATATCGATTCTTCGGAGGGCCATAACTCTTGGCTCGTTTAGAGTTACGGGAGCCACAACCTGTCAAAACGAATGTATCTGTGAGTTCTACAGCTATGACAGCTTTCAGCTGTCACTGGTTAGTTTCATACCTAAAAATCCTATCCGAACCTCAATCGGGTCATGGGATTCTTGTACCCTTCGTTTTTCGTCACGTGTATTTTTTCTGTAAAACGGGATCCCCGTGGCTGGTCTATGATTTACCATCGCTGGAGAGTGGTGCACGATTGTACTGCAATGTTTCAAATCCATGCACTCATTTCTAAAGGTCGTACGGCACTGTTTCGTCATTTTGGATGGATGTTGCACCTTGCACCGTAGATGTTGCACCCTGTGGATATCGATTCTTCGGAGGGCCATAACTCTTGGCTCGTTTAGAGTTACGGGAGCCATAACCTGTCAAAACGAATGTATCTGTGAGTTCTACAGCTATGACAGCTTTCAGCCGTCACTGGTTAGTTTCATACCCAAAAATCCTATCCGAACCTCAATCGGGTCATGGAAGTTTTTTACCCATCGTTTTTTCGTCACGTGGATTTTTTCTGTAAAACGGGATCCCCGTGGCTGGTCTATGATTTACCATCGCTGGAGAGTGGTGCACCATGGTACTGCAATGTTTCAAATCCATGCACTCATTTCTAAAGGTCGTACGGCACTGTTTCGTCATTTTGGACGGATGTTGCACCTTGCACCGTAGATGTTGCACACTGTGGATATCGATTCTTCGGAGGGCCATAACTCTTGGCTTGTTTAGAGTTACGGGAGACATAACAAGTCAAAACGAAGGTATCTGTGAGTTCTACAGCTTTGACAGCTTTCAGCCGTCACTGGTTAGTTTCATACCCAAAAAATCCTATCCGAACCTCAATCGGGTCATGGGATTCCTGTACCCTTCGTTTTTCGTCACGTGGATTTTTTCTGTAAAACGGGATCCCCGTGGCTGGTCTATGATTTACCATCGCTGGAGAGTGGTGCACCATGGTACTGCAATGTTTCAAATCCATGCACTCATTTCTAAAGGTCGTACGGCACTGTTTCGTCATTTTGGACGGATGTTGCACCTTGCACCGTAGATGTTGCACTCTTTGGATATCTATTCTTCGGAGGGCCGTAACTCTTGGCTCTTTTAGAGTTACGGGAGCCATAACCAGTCAAAATGAAGGTATCTGTGAGTTCTACAGCTATGACAGCTTTTAGCCGTCACTGGTTATTTTCATACCCAAAAAATCCTATCTGAACCTCAATCGGGTCATGGGATTCCTGTACCCTTCGTTTTTCGTCACGTGGATTTTTTCTGTAAAACGGGATCCCCGTGGCTGGTCTATGATTTACCATCGCCGGAGAGTGGTGCACCATGGTACTGCAATGTTTCAAATCCATGCACTCATTTCTAAAGGACGCACGACACTGTTTCGTCATTTTGGACGGATGTTGCACCTTGCACCGTAGATGTTGCACCCTGTGGATATCGATTCTTCGGAGGGCCATAACTCTTGGCTCGTTTAGAGTTACGGGAGCCATAACCAGTCAAAACGAAGGTATCTGTGAGTTCTACAGCAATGACTGCTTTCAGCCGTCACTGGTTAGTTTCATACCCAAAAAATCCTATCCGAACCTCAATCGGGTCAAGGAAGTTTTTTACCGTTCGTTTTTTCGTCACGTGGATTTTTCCTGTAAAACGGGATCCCCATGGCTGGTCTATGATTTACCATCGCTGGAGAGTGGTGCACCATGGTACTGCAATGTTTCAAATCCATGCACTCATTTCTAAAGGTCGTACGACACTGTTTCGTCATTTTGGACGGATGTTGCACCTTGCACCGTAGATGTTGCACCCTGTGGATATCGATTCTTCGGAGGGCCATAACTCTTGGCTCGTTTAGAGTTACGGGAGCCATAACCAGTCAAAACGAAGGTATCTGTGAGTTCTACAGCTATGACTGCTTTCAGCCGTCAATGGTTAGTTTCATACCCAAAAAATCCTATCCGAACCTCAATCGGGTCAAGGAAGTTTTTTACCCTTCGTTTTATCGTCACGTGGATTTTTTCTGTAAAACGGGATCCCCGTGGCTGGTCTATGATTTACCATCGCTGGAGAGTGGTGCACCATGGTACTGCAACGTTTCAAATCCATGCACTTATTTCTAAAGGTCGTACGACACTGTTTCGTCATTTTGGACGGATGTTACACCTTGCACCGTAGATGTTGCACCCTGTGGATATCGATTCTTCGGAGGGCCATAACTCTTGGCTCGTTTAGAGTTACGAGAGCCATAACCAGTCAAAACGAAGGTATCTGTGAGTTCTACATCTATGACAGCTTTCAGCCATCACTGGTTAGTTTCATACCCAAAAAATCCTATCCGAACCTCAATCGGGTCAAGGAAGTATTTTACCCTTTGTTTTTTCGTCATGTGGATTTTTTCTGAAAAACGGGATCCTCGTGGCTGGTCTATGATTTACCATCGCTGGAGAGTGGTGCACCATGGTACTGCAATGTTTCAAATCCATGCACTCATTTCTAAAGGTCGTACGGCACTGTTTCGTCATTTAGGACGGATGTTGCACCTTGCACCGTTGATGTTGCACCCTGTGGATATCGATTCTTCGGAGGGCCATAACTCTTGGCTTGTTTAGAGATACGGGTGCCATAACCAGTCAAAACGAAGGTATCTGTGAGTTTTACAGCTATGACAGCTTTCAGCCGTCACTGGTTAGTTTCATACCAAAAAAATCCTATCCGAACCTCAATCGGGTCAAGGAAGTTTTTTACCCTTCGTTTTTTGTCACGTGGATTTTTTCTGTAAAACGGGATCCCCGTGGCTGTTCTATGATTTACCATCGCTGGAGAGTGGTGCACCATGGTACTGCAATGTTTTAAATACATGCACTCATTTCTAAAGTTCGTACGGCCCTGTTTCGTCATTTTGGACGGATGTTGCACCTTGCACCGTAGATCTTGCACCCTGTGGATATCGATTCTTCGGAGGGCCATAACTCTTGGCTCGTTTAGAGTTACGGGTGCCATAACCAGTCAAAACGAAGGTATCTGTAAGTTCTACAGCTATGATAGCTTTCAGCCGTCACTGGTTAGTTTCATACCCAAAAAATCCTATCCGAACCTCAATCGGGTCATGGGATTCTTGTACCCTTCGTTTTTCGTCACGTGGATTTTTTCTGTAAAACGGGATCCCCGTGGCTGGTCTATGATTTACCATCGCTGGAGAGTGGTGCACCATGGTACTGCAATGTTTCAAATCCATGCACTCATTTCAAAAGGTCATACGACACTGTTTCGTCATTTTGGACGGATGTTGCACCATGCACCGTAGATGTTGCACCCTGTGGATATCGATTCTTCGGAGGGCCATAACTCTTAGCTCGTTTAGAGTTACGGGAGCCATAACTAGTCAAAAAGAAGGTATCTGTGAGTTCTACAGCTGTGACAGCTTTCAGCCGTCACTGGTTAGTTTCATACCCAAAAAATCCTATCCGAACCTCAATCGGGTCATGGGATTCTTGTACCCTTCGTTTTTCGTCACGTGGATTTTTTCTGTAAAACGGGATCCCCGTGGCTGGTCTATGATTTACCATCGCTGGAGAGTGGTGCACTATGGTACTGCAATGTTTCAAATCCATGCACTCATTTCAAAAGGTCATACGACACTGTTTCGTCATTTTGGACGGATGTTGCACCATGCACCGTAGATGTTGCACCCTGTGGATATCGATTCTTCGGAGGGCCATAACTCTTGGCTCGTTTAGAGTTACGGAAGCCATAACCAGTCGAAACGAAGGTATCTGTGAGTTCTACAGCTATGACAGCTTTCAGCCATCACTGGTTAGTTTCATACCCAAAAAATCCTATCCGAAGCTCAATCGGGTCATGGGATTCTTGTACCCTTCGTTTTTCGTCACGTGGATTTTATCTGTAAAACGGGATCCCCGTGGCTGGTCTATGAATTACCATCGCTGGAGAGTGGTTCACCATGGTACTGCAATGTTTTAAATACATGCACTCATTTCTAAAGGTCGTACGGCCCTGTTTCGTCATTTTGGACGGATGTTGCACCTTGCACCGTAGATGTTGCACCCTGTGGATATCGATTCTTCGGAGGGCCATAACTCTTGGCTTGTTTAGAGTTACGGGAGCCATAACCAGTCAAAACGAAGGTGTCTGTGAGTTCTACAGCTATGACAGCTTTCAACCGTCACTGGTCAGTTTGATACCCAAAAAATCCTATCCGAACCTCAATCGGGTCATGGGATTCTTGTACCCTTCGTTTTTCATCACGTGGATTTTTTCTGTGAAACGGGATCCCCGTGGCTGGTCTATGATTTACCATCGCTGGAGAGTGGTGCACCATGGTACTGCAATGTTTCAAATCCATGCACTCATTTCTAAAGGTCGTACGGCACTGTTTCGTCATTTTGGACGGATGTTGCACCTTGCACCGTAGATGTTGCACTCTGTGGATATCGATTCTTCGGAGGGCCATAACTCTTGGCTCGTTTAAAGTTACGGGAGCCATAACCAGTCAAAACGAAGGTATCTGTGAGTTCTACAACTATGACAGCTTTCAGCCGTCACTGGTTAGTTTCATACCCAATAAATCCTATCCGAACCTCAGTCGGGTCAAGGAAGTATTTCACCCTTCGTTTTTTCGTCACGTGGATTTTTTCTGTAAAAGGGGATCCCCGTGGCTGGTCTATGATTTACCATCGCTGGAGAGTGGTGCACCATGGTACTGCAATGTTTCAAATCCATGCACTCATTTCTAAAGGTCGGACGGCACTGTTTCGTCATTTTGGACGGATGTTGCACCTTGCACCGTAGATGTTGCACCCTGTGGATATCGATTCTTCGGAGGGCCATAACTCTTGGCTCGTTTAGAGTTACGGGAGGCACAACTAGTCAAAACGAAGGTATCTGTGAGTTCTACAGCTATGACAGCTTTAAGCCGTCACTGGTTAGTTTCATACCCAAAAATCCTATCCGAACCTCAATCGGGTCATGGAAGTTTTTTACCCTTAGTTTTTTCGTCACGTGGATTTTTTCTGTAAAACGGGATCCCCGTGGCTGGTCTATGATTTACCATCGCTGGAGAGTGGTGCACCATGGTACCGCAATGTTTCAAATCCATGCACTCATTTCTAAAGGTCGTACGGCACTGTTTCGTCATTTTGGACAGATGTTGCACCTTGCACCGTAGATGTTGCACCCTGTGGATATCGATTCTTCGGAGGGCCATAACTCTTGGCTCGTTTAGAGTTACGGGAGCCATAACCAGTCAAAACGAAGGTATCTGTGAGTTCTACAGCTATGACTGCTTTCAGCCGTCACTGGTTAGTTTCATACCCAAAAAATCCTATCCGAACCTCAATCGGGTCAAGAAAGTTTTTTACCCTTCGTTTTTTCGTCACGTGGATTTTTTCTGTAAAACGGGATCCCCGTGGCTGGTCTATGATTTACCATCGCTGGAGAGTGGTGCACCATGGTACTGCAATGTTTCAAATCCATGCACTCATTTCTAAAGGTCGTACGGCACTTTTCGTCATTTTGGACGGATGTTGCACCTTGCACCGTAGATGTTGCACCCTGTGGATATCGATTCTTCGGAGGGCCATAACTCTTGGCTCGTCTAGAGTTACGGAAGCCATAACCAGTCAAAACGAAGGTATCTGTGAGTTCTACAGCTATGACAACTTTCAGCCGTCACTGGTTAGTTTCATACCCAAAAAATCCTGTCCGAACCTCAATCGGGTCAAGGAAGTTTTTTACCCTTCGTTTTTTCGTCACGTGGATTTTTTCTGTAAAACGGGATCCCCGTGGCTGGTCTATGATTTACCATCGCTGGAGAGTGGTGCACCATGGTACTGCAATGTTTTAAATACATGCACTCGTTTCTAAAGGTCGTACTGCCCTGTTTCGTCATTTTGGACGGATGTTGCACCTTGCACCGTAGATGTTGCACCCTGTGGATATCGATTCTTCGGAGGGCCATAACTCTTGGCTCGTTTAGAGTTACGGGAGCCATAACCAGTCAAAACGATGGTATCTGTGAGTTCTATAGCTATGACAGCTTTCAGCCGTCACTGGTTAGTTTCATACCCAAAAAATCCTATCCGAACCTCAATCGGGTCATGGGATTCTTGTACCCTTCGTTTTTCGTCACGTGGATTTTTTCTGTAAAACGGGATCCCCGTGGCTGGTCTATGATTTACCATCGCTGGAGATTGGTGCACCATGGTACTGCAATGTTTCAAATCCATGCACTCATTTCTAAAGGTCGTACGACACTGTTTCGTCATTTTGGACGGATGTTGCACCTTGCACCGTAGATGTTACACCCTGTGGATATCGATTCTTCGGAGGGCCATAACTCTTGGCTCGTTTAGAGTTACGGAAGCCATAACCAGTCAAAACGAAGGTATCTGTGAGTTCTACAGCTATGACAGCTTTCAGCCATCACTGGTTAGTTTCATACCCAAAAAATCCTATCCGAACCTCAATCGGGTCATGGGATTCTTGTACCCTTCGTTTTTCGTCACGTGGATTTTATCTGTAAAACGGGATCCCCGTGGCTGGTCTATGATTTACCATCGCTGGAGAGTGGTGCACCATGGTACTGCAATGTTTTAAATACATGCACTCATTTCTAAAGGTCGTACGACCCTGTTTCGTCATTTTGGACGGATGTTGCACCTTGCACCGTAGATGTTGCACCCTGTGGATATCGATTCTTCGGAGGGCCATAACTCTTGGCTCCTTTAGAGTTACGGGAGCCATAACCAGTCAAAACGAAGGTGTCTGTGAGTTCTACAGCAATGACAGCTTTCAGCCGTCACTGGTTAGTTTCATACCCAAAAAATCCTATCCTAACCTCAATCGGGTCAAGGAAGTTTTTGACCCTTCGTTTTTTCGTCACGTGGATTTTTTCTGTAAAACGGGATCCCCGTGGCTGGTCTATGATTTACCATCGCTGGAGAGTGGTGCACCATGGTACTGCAATGTTTTAAATACATGCACTCATTTCTAAAGGTCGTACGGCCCTGTTTCGTCATTTTGGACGGATGTTGCACCTTGCACCGTAGATGTTGCACCCTGTGGATATCGATTCTTCGGAGGGCCATAACTCTTGGCTCGTTTAGAGTTACGGGAGCCATAACCAGTCAAAACGAAGGTGTCTATTAGTTCTACAGCTATGACAGCTTTCAACCGTCACTGGTCAGTTTGATACCCAAAAAATCCTATCCGAACCTCAATCGGGTCATGGGATTCTTGTACCCTTCGTTTTTCATCACGTGGATTTTTTCTGTGAAACGGGATCCCCGTGGCTGGTCTATGATTTACCATCGCTGGAGAGTGGTGCACCATGGTACTGCAATGTTTCAAATCCATGCACTCATTTCTAAAGGTCGTACGGCACTGTTTCGTCATTTTGGACGGATGTTGCACCTTGCACCGTAGATGTTGCACTCTGTGGATATCGATTCTTCGGAGGGCCATAACTCATGGCTCGTTTAAAGTTACGGGAGCCATAACCAGTCAAAACGAAGGTATCTGTGAGTTCTACAACTATGACAGCTTTCAGCCGTCACTGGTTAGTTTCATACCCAATAAATCCTATCCGAACCTCAGTCGGGTCAAGGAAGTATTTCACCCTTTGTTTTTTCGTCACGTGGATTTTTTCTGTAAAAGGGGATCCCCGTGGCTGGTCTATGATTTACCATCGCTGGAGAGTGGTGCACCATGGTACTGCAATGTTTCAAATCCATGCACTCATTTCTAAAGGTCGGACGGCACTGTTTCGTCATTTTGGACGGATGTTGCACCTTGCACCGTAGATGTTGCACCCTGTGGATATCGATTCTTCGGAGGGCCATAACTCTTGGCTCGTTTAGAGTTACGGGAGCCACAACTAGTCAAAACGAAGGTATCTATGAGTTCTACAGCTATGACAGCTTTCAGCCGTCACTGGTTAGTTTCATACCCAAAAATCCTATTCGAACCTCAATCGGGTCATGGAAGTTTTTTACCCTTCGTTTTTTCGTCACGTGGATTTTTTCTGTAAAACGGGATCCCCGTGGCTGGTCTATGATTTACCATCGCTGGAGAGTGGTGCACCATGGTACCGCAATGTTTCAAATCCATGCACTCATTTCTAAAGGTCGTACGGCACTGTTTCGTCATTTTGGACAGATGTTGCACCTTGCACCGTAGATGTTGCACCCTGTGGATATCGATTCTTCGGAGGGCCATAACTCTTGGCTCGTTTAGAGTTACGGGAGCCATAACCAGTCAAAACGAAGGTATCTGTGAGTTCTACAGCTATGACAGCTTTCAGCCGTCACTGGTTAGTTTCATACCCAAAAAATCCTTTCCGAACCTCAATCGGGTCAAGAAAGTTTTTTACCCTTCGTTTTTTCGTCACGTGGATTTTTTCTGTAAAACGGGATCCCCGTGGCTGGTCTATGATTTACCATCGCTGGAGAGTGGTGCACCATGGTACTGCAATGTTTCAAATCCATGCACTCATTTCTAAAGGTCGTACGGCACTTTTCGTCATTTTGGACGGATGTTGCACCTTGCACCGTAGATGTTGCACCCTGTGGATATCGATTCTTCGGAGGGCCATAACTCTTGGCTCGTTTAGAGTTACGGAAGCCATAACCAGTCAAAACGAAGGTATCTGTGAGTTCTACAGCTGTGACAACTTTCAGCCGTCACTGGTTAGTTTCATACCCAAAAAATCCTGTCCGAACCTCAATCGGGTCAAGGAAGTTTTTTACCCTTCGTTTTTTCGTCACGTGGATTTTTTCTGTAAAACGGGATCCCCGTGGCTGGTCTATGATTTACCATCGCTGGAGAGTGGTGCACCATGGTACTGCAATGTTTTAAATACATGCACTCGTTTCTAAAGGTCGTACGGCCCTGTTTCGTCATTTTGGACGGATGTTGCACCTTGCACCGTAGATGTTGCACCCTGTGGATATCGATTCTTCGGAGGGCCATAACTCTTGGCTCGTTTAGAGTTACGGGAGCCATAACCAGTCAAAACGATGGTATCTGTGAGTTCTATAGCTATGACAGCTTTCAGCCGTCACTGGTTAGTTTCATACCCAAAAAATCCTATCCGAACCTCAATCGGGTCATGGGATTCTTGTACCCTTCGTTTTTCGTCACGTGGATTTTTTCTGTAAAACGGGATCCCCGTGGCTGGTCTATGATTTACCATCGCTGGAGATTGGTGCACCATGGTACTGCAATGTTTCAAATCCATGCACTCATTTCTAAAGGTCGTACGACACTGTTTCGTCATTTTGGACGGATGTTGCACCTTGCACCGTAGATGTTACACCCTGTGGATATCGATTCTTCGGAGGGCCATAACTCTTGGCTCGTTTAGAGTTACGGAAGCCATAACCAGTCAAAACGAAGGTATCTGTGAGTTCTCCAGCTATGACAGCTTTCAGCCATCACTGGTTAGTTTCATACCCAAAAAATCCTATCCGAACCTCAATCGGGTCATGGGATTCTTGTACCCTTCGTTTTTCGTCATGTGGATTTTATCTGTAAAACGGGATCCCCGTGGCTGGTGTGACGACCGCCCATGACTCCCGCACCAAAACAAGGAAATAGTGCGCTGAAAGGTGTGCAAGGCAGCCATGGACGATAGTCAGGGTAAAATAAAATCGCAGAATCTCTATCGCAACTCACAGCGCATGGATAAAATACAATAGAGAAATATATAGTGAAGCCTCATAACAGAAAATCATCATATAACATCATAGTAGTTTTATACAATCATCTCAACAAATCCATACATCAAGACCTCACTACATAACACTCAATCAAACACAGCAGCGGATACCCAGTACATATAGTAAGAAATAATATGCATAGCCTCCTGCTCGTCTTCGTCATCATCAGCGGAGAACTCAAAGCACAGCACCTGCCACCTGCTACCTAGTCTGCCCATCCCAACATGGATGAACAGCCCAAGGTAATAAGAGGAGACATAAAACCTTGAGTCAGACAAAGTCTTAGTGAGCAGTAAATTAACTATCAAACATACCAAAAGAGCATAAGGAATAAAAGGAATAGGAACCAAACCATCCCACTCCACCTCTTTCTACAGTGATAGCCCCCAGACACACACTAAGGAGAAGCAAGCATAACAATATAGACAATTAAGGTAAAGCAAGAACCACTCGAGTCAAGGACGATGTTTTCTAAATACAAACCCCCAAGGCCTAAACCAAGATCAGATAAGCACCCAGAAAACACCGCTCTTGAAGCCGAATGATAATACAACCAAACATCCATGACTCTGGCTATCACTGTTATCATTGCCATGATTCCACCGTTAGTTGAATGACCATCCGTCAAGGGCTAATGGTAACCCCGGTTCTAGCCATAACTCCGCACGTCGTCGCAGCCCGTGCCTAGGAATTTTCGCAACTACCCAGAGTACTAGCACGTCGTCGCAGCCCGTGCTTGGAACGTCGTCGCAGCCCGTTCCAACGTACTCTTGCTTTGAGCATGCTAGAACCTTCAACAACGATAAGATCTCAGCCTCCTAGTCATCCTCCTCGACGACTACTTCCATACTAGCTCAAGCGCCTCTCAAGCTAACCATTATCACCAACCCGGATCGCATCACCGAGTTATCAACATAACTTTGCACGTCGTCGCAGCCCGTGCTTGGAACGTCATCGTGACCCGTCCCATTTCAACATCAAACTTTGCCTCATCGCATCACAACAAAGTCTCATCTCAATCTCATGCTTTGCCTTCTCGCATCATGGCAAAGTCCATCATCATCGAATCCATCCATATGAGCTTTCGCACCCGCTACATATGCTATAGGCAGCTTCCACCATTCAAGAGCCTTTCCACTTAGCTTTTGAATCATCTCAAACCATCTTGTTCCAAATCAACTACAAGCTAACTTGGAGCAATCAAATCTATCATACATTCACACAATCAATCATTAATACAACCAATCAAGCATTCAAACAAGATCTAACAAGCAATATCAAGTATAATGGCAATTTCGTAAATAAATGAGCAAAAGTCCAACATGCAAGATTCATAGGTTTTTAGCATAGATCTATCGAATATAAAACATGGGTTTTGTCTCTAATACTTGTTAAATAAACTTGCATAAGTAAACATCTTTGAAAACAATGGATCTAGACTCGGATCTAAGAAAAATGCATGAAATCTCTAATTTTAACACTCAAACAAGCCACCAATCCAATATACTCCTTTGGGTCCGCGTGAGAGATAACTACCACTCACCAAATCACCCAAACACTCCAAAAACAACACGCTTCAGATCTGGACAGCGAAGATCAAGGCTTGATCCGGCAATATCTCGCTTCAATCGATGAAATCTAGCTCGAACGGATGAAGATCTTCAACTTTGGCACTTGGATCTTCGATCTCGATCTTCGATCTTGGATGGATGTTAGATCTAGATTGGAATGGAGAAATGAAGATGAAGAAATGTTGTAGACGAGTCTTCAAAATGGCAGCACTTCGTCGCTTCAAAAACCGGTGCCAAAAAGTGAGCCGAACCCCTCTATTTATAGGCTGGAACCACCATGAGTCGTCCGCCCCTATGAGTCGTCCACGAGACACGACTCACGACTCAAGCCTTCTAACGACTCACGCGACTCAACGGCTCATGCTTTAACACGACTCAACTGCCTGGCCTACACCCCACAACTCAAACGACTCACAAGGCTTACGACTCAACTCGTATGCGACTCAACAACGTAGTGACATACGACTCAGACCCAAGCCTACTCAACACGAACCGCCCCAAAACCCTATGCGACCTACGACTCATGGTACACGACTCATCTACAAAGCCGGCCCTATGTCCTAACGACTCAACCTGTGACGACTCACGACTTATGGTTCACCGACTCATCAACGCACACGACTAAGCTATGAGTCGTTCATCCTTATATGTCGGCCACCCAATGAGTCGTATACATCCTACAAGTCATCAACACCTTAAGTCGCTATACCCTAACACTATGAGTCGGCAACTCCATGACTCGGTCACTAGTTAACTCCATGTCTCGGTCTAACGACTTAAACTCCTAACCCGTTCACTCCTATGAGTCGTAACCTGCTATCTCGCATGAGTCGTGACCCTCTACCTCCTATGACTCGGCATACCCCATGAGTCGTAACTCGTTGACTCGGCCACACTTCTTATCTCACTATCTCTTAGGTCGGTCCAAACTCTAACAAGCTAATCCACTGACTCGTCCAAGACCATGAGTCGCTGCCTACCTTAACTCGGTCCATCCCCTTAAGTCGTCTACGACTTATCTATGAGTCGGTCACGACTCATCACTTGTACCCGGGTTAACTCCTAAACGACTCAAGCTAAAGGCAACACAAACAACACTATCGACCAGCAAATTCCACGATTTATCGACACGTAAAATACGGGTCGTTACATTCTCTCCCCCTTAGGAATTTCGCCCCCGAAATTCCAAGCAAACAACAGCAATCAAAATTATTCCGCATGCCTATCATCCATAGCAATCAACAATCCATGCAACCAATTCTAGCCTAGCATGCAGAATTCTAAGACTTAGAACAAGCTACAAATTCATGAGATGTCACGACACTTTAGGGCCATACCTCGAAGAGTCCGGGATGAGCTGCCTTCATCCTCTCTTCCTCCTCCCATGTACAGTCGTTAACATCATCACTCCATTGTACCTTGAGTAACGTAATCGTCTTCCTCCTAAGCTGTTTCGTATCGGTTTCAACAATACGAAGCGGCTTACGAGGTCTCGTAACCACGGGATCAACCTCTAAGTCTTCACAGCTATCAGCAGAAACCACTGTAGTTGGGTCGTGCACATACTTCCGTAGATACGATACATGAAAAACATTGTGCACACCCTTCATCTTTTCCGGTAACTCCAATCTATAAGCGAGCTTTCCAATTCGCTCAATAATCGGAAATGGTCCAACAAATCTCGGAGTCAATTTCCCTTTCTTCCCAAATCTTATAACATTCTTCAATGGAGAAATCTTCACGAAAACCATATCACCCACGTCGAATTCCAAATCCTTTCGACGATTATCTGCATAACTTTTCTGACGATCTTGGGCTGCCTTCATTCTTTGCCGAATGATCTCTATACAATCCGAAGTCTGTCGAATCATCTCTGGCCCAAGTATCAGCTTTTCTCCGGTTTCCAACCAACATGTCGGAGAGTTACACGGTCTTCCATATAATGCCTCATATGGTGCCATACCAATACTCGACTGATAACTGTTATTATAAGCAAATTCCACCAAATGAAGGTGATCTTCCCATGATCCTCCGAAGTCCAAGACACATGCTCTAAGAAGATCTTCCAAAACTCGGTTGACTCTCTCAGTCTGACCATCTGTTTGAGGGTGATAAGCTGTACTCAAACACAACTCGGTTCCCAGAACTTCCTGGAAGCTCTTCCAAAATCTACTAGTGAACAATGGGTCTCGATCGCTCACTATACTCTTCGGAACACCATGGAATCGAACAATCCACTTCACATACAACTCAGCCAACTTCGATGCAGTCCTAGTTGATCGAACAGGAATGAACCTTGCACTCTTGGTCAACCGATCTACGATAACCCAAATCCCTTCATTTCCTGCTCTTGTTCTAGGTAGACCATCGATAAAATCCATTGACACCTGCTCCCACTTCCATGTAGGAACTTCTAATGGCTGAAGCAATCCACTGGGCTTCTTCTGCTCAGCTTTCACCAACTGGCAGTTCATACACTTGGAAATAAAATTCCCAACATCTTTCTTCATACCTTCCCAGTAGTAGGTTCTCTTCATATCCCGATACATCTTATTTCCACCTGGATGAATCGTCAACTTCGAGTGATGACTTTCCCTCAGAACCTCATCTCTCAATCCATCAATATCAGGAACAACCAATCGTTCTTGCTTTCGAAGCCAACCCTCTCGATCGACCTCGAATCCTTTATCCTTCTCTGGGTCCAATCCAGACTCCAAATCATAGATAATCTTGACAAGCTTATCATCTCTCTTTTGGCTCTCGCCAATCCTTTCAATAAGAGTAGGTCTTATTGATAAGTTTGCCAACAACTCAGGTTCCAATTCACATCTAGGCCTGAAGTCAAACTCAGCCAAATACTCAAGACTCTTCCATTCCGAAAACATGGCTCCCAACCCTGCATGTCTTCGACTCAACGCATCAGCTACTGCGTTACCTTTTCCTGGAGTATAGGCTATATCAAAATCATATGATGCTAGGAACTCTAGCCACCGTTGCTGTCGAAGATTCAAATCCTTTTGGGAGAACAGATACTTCAACGACTTATGATCTGTGAACAACTCAAATCTAACTCCTAATAGGTAATGTCTCCACATCTTCAAAGCAAACACAATCGCCGCCAACTCCAAATCATGAGTCGGATAATTCCTTTCATGCGGCTTCAGTTGTCGACTAGCATACGCAACAACTTTATCCTTCTGCATTAGCACTGCTCCAAGTCCAGTGCCACATGCATCGGTGTAAACCACCATCTCATCATTCCCACTTGGAATAGTCAAAACAGGAGCACTCGTCAGTCGCTCTTTCAGGATTACGAAAGCTTGCTCACACTTATCATCCCATCTGAACACTTGGTTCTTTTTCATCAATCCTGTTAATGGTGCAGCTATCTTGGAAAAGTCTTTGATAAACCGACGATAATATCCTGCTAATCCAAGAAAACTTCTCACATCAGATGCATTCTTAGGTCTAACCCAATCCTGGATTGCTGCCACCTTAGCGGGATCAACTGCTATTCCATTTCCAGAGATAACATGGCCTAAGAACCTCACTTCACTTTTCCAGAAGTGACACTTCGAAAACTTAGCCTTCAGCTGATGTTTCCGCAAGATTTCCAAAACAATCCTCAAGTGCGTCTTGTGCTCTTCCTCAGTTCTGGAATAAATCAGAATATCATCCACGAACACAAGCACGAACTTATTCAACTGATCTCTGAATACTCTATTCATAAGATCCACAAAATATGCTGGCACGTTAGTCAATCCAAACGGCATTACCAGCCACTCATAAAACCCGGATGGTGTCCTGAAAGCAGTCTTCGGCACACTATCCTTCGCCACTCTTAACTGGTGAAATCCCGTTGCCAAATCCATCTGAGAAAACACCTTAGCCTCGTGAAGCTGATCAAACAAGTCATCTATTCTCGGCAATGGATACTTGTTCTTCCTAGTCACCTTATTCAGCTCACGATAATCAACACACAACCTCAACGATCCATCCGCTTTGGTTGCGAACACAACTGGTGCACCCCATTCGGACACACTTCTCCGAATGAATCCTTTCCGTAAAAGGTCATCAACTTGCACCTTCAGCTCTTGCTGCTCCCTCGGTGCCATCCGCCTAAGAGGCATCACAACAGGTCTGGCTCCCTCAACTAGATCGATACGAAACTCGATCTCCCTATGCGGCGGCAACCCTTTGACTTCGTCAAAGACATCCTCAAATCCATTCACAATAGGCACTAATGACAGTCCATCCCGTGGAACAACCAGCGAATACATGAAGCTCATGAAGACGCCTTCCTCATGCTTACATCGTATTACAATCTTTCGCCCATCCACATTCCCGACTGTCACCTCAAGCCTCTTACAATCAATCCTTGCCGCATACCTCCTAAGCCAGTCCATACCCAAAATAATTCCGAACCCCGCAAAGTTCAGAACAAAGCAATCACAAACAAACGAGCAATCATGACTCGACACAACTAGACCATGGCATATCATACACAAACATGACGAACCCCCAACTGGATTAGTCACAACCAATGGCCTATCAACAATATCCGGTTTCAAACCTAACCGGCCTACCAAATCATCACAAACAAAAGAATGTGACGCTCCAGTATCAAACAAAACTCTAACTGGAACACCACAAATGGAAAGAGTACCTTGAACCACCACACTCTTCCCCTTCTCTTCAGCAGTAGGAACTCTTGAAGACGATGGCACAGCTTTCAAAGCATAAGCTTGCACAACCTGCCTATCTTTCCTCGGCTCTGGACAGTCCTTCCTGAAATGCCCTGGCTTATCACAGTTATGGCACTTCGCCGGCGCCTTTGGATTCCTACAATCCTTAGAGAGATGGCCCTTCTGCTGGCAATTATAGCAAGTCACTTCGCCTTTCGGCCTCTTCTGGCCATCCTTACCCTTCTGTTGCTGCTGCTTCCTCTTCTTGTTGCCACTCTGCTGTGGTTTAGATCCTTCCCTGGTTACAGCAACAACAGAACGTTCCTTAGGAAACAAACTCTCATGCCTAAGGGCTTTCTCTACAAGCTTCTCAAACGGATCGTCCAAGTGATCCACCAACTGCCTTCCAAGATAAGCATCCAGACCAGTCACAAATTTCTCGTTCTTCTGGTAGGGAGAATCAATATATGATCTGGCATACTTAGACAAAGCTTCGAACTCAGAAATATACTCAAGAACAGGCCTCCCTCCTTGCTTGAGCTCCACAAACCTCTTAAACAAGACGGACTTCTGAGTCGTAGAGATGAACTTGGCTTCAAATCTAACTTGGAATTGCTCCCAAGTAATCTCTTCTTCTGGTGTATCTATGGTGATAGAATTCCACCAATCAGCAGCTCTTCCCTGAAGCTGTCTTGATGCAAGCTTCCTCTTGGTTGCATCCTCAATCCCTAAGTCACCAAAGATTCTTCTGCAAGCATCAATCCATCTCTGCACTTCAATAGTCGACTCCGTCCCCAAGAAAGTTTTCCTCCAAGAGAAGTATAATCTTTGCAAAGCTTAGCAAAATCCACTGGTCTTGGAGCTTGGACTTGAACTCCCACATCCATAGAAGATCCTGAAGCTGGTACCCTCCTCATGATAGAAGTCATCATAGCTTCAAACATAGCTCCATAATCAACAGCTTCCCTAGCAGCTCGACTATCCCTCGCAGCTTGTCTCTCACTTCGACTCATTCTTAATATCTGTAAAAAGAATGATTAGAACACCTTAAGAAACAACTGCATAAGGAGTTCAAATCCTTCTAAGCTACTATATTATATATAGTAATCATCCATCAAAATACAATTACGTCTCTCATACGTAGTTACGTCAGCGAGCGTTGACTAAAATCGATTAACCAAAGCTCTGATACCAAATGTGACGACCGCCCATGACTCCCGCACCAAAACAAGGAAATAGTGCGCTGAAAGGTGTGCAAGGCAGCCATGGACGATAGTCAGGGTAAAATAAAATCGCAGAATCTCTATCGCAACTCACAGCGCATGGATAAAATACAATAGAGAAATATATAGTGAAGCCTCATAACAGAAAATCATCATATAACATCATAGTAGTTTTATACAATCATCTCAACAAATCCATACATCAAGACCTCACTACATAACACTCAATCAAACACAGCAGCGGATACCCAGTACATATAGTAAGAAATAATATGCATAGCCTCCTGCTCGTCTTCGTCATCATCAGCGGAGAACTCAAAGCACAGCACCTGCCACATGCTACCTAGTCTGCCCATCCCAACATGGATGAACAGCCCAAGGTAATAAGAGGAGACATAAAACCTTGAGTCAGACAAAGTCTTAGTGAGCAGTAAATTAACTATCAAACATACCAAAAGAGCATAAGGAATAAAAGGAATAGGAACCAAACCATCCCACTCCACCTCTTTCTACAGTGATAGCCCCCAGACACACACTAAGGAGAAGCAAGCATAACAATATAGACAATTAAGGTAAAGCAAGAACCACTCGAGTCAAGGACGATGTATTCCAAATACAAACCCCCAAGGCCTAAACCAAGATCAGATAAGCACCCAGAAAACACCGCTCTTGAAGCCGAATGATAATACAACCAAACATCCATGACTCTGGCTATCACTGTTATCATTGCCATGATTCCACCGTTAGTTGAAAGACCATCCGTCAAGGGCTAATGGTAACCCCGGTTCTAGCCATAACTCCGCACGTCGTCGCAGCCCGTGCCTAGGAATTTTCGCAACTACCCAGAGTACTAGCACGTCGTCGCAGCCCGTGCTTGGAACGTCGTCGCAGCCCGTTCCAACGTACTCTTGCTTTGAGCATGCTAGAACCTTCAACAACGATAAGATCTCAGCCTCCTAGTCATCCTCCTCGACGACTACTTCCATACTAGCTCAAGCGCCTCTCAAGCTAACCATTATCACCAACCCGGATCGCATCACCGAGTTATCAACATAACTTTGCACGTCGTCGCAGCCCGTGCTTGGAACGTCATCGTGACCCGTCCCATTTCAACATCAAACTTTGCCTCATCGCATCACAACAAAGTCTCATCTCAATCTCATGCTTTGCCTTCTCGCATCATGGCAAAGTCCATCATCATCGAATCCATCCATATGAGCTTTCGCACCCGCTACATATGCTATAGGCAGCTTCCACCATTCAAGAGCCTTTCCACTTAGCTTTTGAATCATCTCAAACCATCTTGTTCCAAATCAACTACAAGCTAACTTGGAGCAATCAAATCTATCATACATTCACACAATCAATCATTAATACAACCAATCAAGCATTCAAACAAGATCTAACAAGCAATATCAAGTATAATGGCAATTTCGTAAATAAATGAGCAAAAGTCCAACATGCAAGATTCATAGGTTTTTAGCATAGATCTATCAAATATAAAACATGGGTTTTGTCTCTAATACTTGTTAAATAAACTTGCATAAGTAAACATCTTTGAAAACAATGGATCTAGACTCGGATTTAAGAAAAATGCATGAAATCTCTAACTTTAACACTCAAACAAGCCACCAATCCAATATACTCCTTTGGATCCGCGTGAGAGATAACTACCACTCACCAAATCACCCAAACACTCCAAAAACAACACGCTTCAGATCTGGACAGCGAAGATCAAGGCTTGATCCAGCAATATCTCGCTTCAATCGATGAAATCTAGCTCGAACGGATGAAGATCTTCAACTTTGGCACTTGGATCTTCGATCTCGATCTTCGATCTTGGATGGATGTTAGATCTAGATTGGAATGGAGAAAAGAAGATGAAGAAATGTTGTAGACGAGTCTTCAAAATGGCAGCACTTCGTCGCTTCAAAAACCGGTGCCAAAAAGTGAGCCGAACCCCTCTATTTATAGGCTGGAACCACCATGAGTCGTCCGCCCCTATGAGTCGTCCACGAGACACGACTCACGACTCAAGCCTTCTAACGACTCACGCGACTCAACGGCTCATGCTTTAACACGACTCAACTGCCTGGCCTACACCCCACAACTCAAACGACTCACAAGGCTTACGACTCAACTCGTATGCGACTCAACAACCTAGTGACATACGACTCAGACCCAAGCCGACTCAACACGAACCGCCCTAAAACCCTATGCGACCTACGACTCATGGTACACGACTCATCTACAAAGCCGGCCCTATGTCCTAACGACTCAACCTGTGACGACTCACGACTTATGGTTCACCGACTCATCAACGCACACGACTAAGCTATGAGTCGTTCATCCTTATATGTCGGCCACCCAATGAGTCGTATACATCCTACAAGTCATCAACACCTTAAGTCGCTATACCCTAACACTATGAGTCGGCAACTCCATGACTCGGTCACTAGTTAACTCCATGTCTCGGTCTAACGACTTAAACTCCTAACCCGTTCACTCCTATGAGTCGTAACCTGCTATCTCGCATGAGTCGTGACCCGCTACCTCCTATGACTCGGCATACCCCATGAGTCGTAACTCGTTGACTCGGCCACACTTCTTATCTCACTATCTCTTAGGTCGGTCCAAACTCTAACAAGCTAATCCACTGACTCGTCCAAGACCATGAGTCGCTGCCTACCTTAACTCGGTCCATCCCCTTAAGTCGTCTACGACTTATCTATGAGTCGGTCACGACTCATCACTTGTACCCGGGTTAACTCCTAAACGACTCAAGCTAAAGGCAACACAAACAACACTATCGACCAGCAAATTCCACGATTTATCGACACGTAAAATACGGGTCGTTACAGCTGGTCTATGATTTACCATCGCTGGAGAGTGGTGCACCATGGTACTGCAATGTTTTAAATAAATGCACTCATTTCTAAAGGTCGTACGACCCTGTTTCGTCATTTTGGACGGATGTTGCACCTTGCACCGTAGATGTTCCACCCTGTGGATATCGATTCTTCGGATGGCCATAACTCTTGGCTCCTTTAGAGTTACGGGAGCCATAACCAGTCAAAACGAAGGTGTCTGTGAGTTCTACAGCAATGACAGCTTTCAGCCGTCACAGGTTAGTTTCATTCCCAAAAAATCCTATCCTAACCTCAATCGGGTCAAGGAAGTTTTTGACCCTTCGTTTTTTCGTCACGTGGATTTTTTCTGTAAAACGGGATCCCCGTGGCTGGTCTATGATTTACCATCGCTGGAGAGTGGTGCACCATGGTACTGCAATGTTTTAAATACATGCACTCATTTCTAAAGGTCGTACGGCCCTGTTTCGTCATTTTGGACGGATGTTGCACCTTGCACCGTAGATGTTGCACCCTGTGGATATCGATTCTTCGGAGGGCCATAACTCTTGGCTCGTTTAGAGTTACGGGTGCCATAACCAGTCAAAACGAAGGTATCTGTGAGTTCTACAGCTATGACAGCTTTCAGCCGTCACTGGTTAGTTTCATACCCAAAAAATCCTATCCGAACCTCAATCGGGTCATGGGATTCTTGTACCCTTCGTTTTTCGTCACGTGGATTTTTTCTGTAAAACGGGATCCCCGTGGCTGGTCTATGATTTACCATCGCTGGAGAGTGGTGCACCATTGTACTGCAATGTTTCAAATCCATGCACTCATTTCTAAAGGTCGTACGGCACAGTTTCGTCATTTTGGACGGATGTTGCACCTTGAACCGTAGATGTTGCACCCTGTGGATATCGATTCTTCAGAGGGCCATAACTCTTGGCTCGTTTAGAGTTACGGGAGCCATAACCAGTCAAAACGAAGGTATTTGTGAGTTCTACAGCTATGACAGATTTCAGCCGTCACTGGTTAGTATCATACCCAAAAAATCCTATCCGAACCTCAATCGGGTCATGGGATTCTTGTACCCTTCGTTTTTTCGTCACGTGGATTTTTTCTGTAAAACGGGATCCCCGTGGCTAGTCTATGATTTACCATCGCTAGAGAGTGGTGCACCATGGTACTGCAATGTTTCAAATCCATGCACTCATTTCTAAAGGTCGTACGGCACTGTTTCGTCATTTTGGACGGATGTTGCACCTTGCACCGTAGATGTTGCACCCTGTGGATATCGATTCTTCGGAGGGCCATAACTCTTGGCTCGTTTAGAGTTACGGGAGCCATAACCAGTCAAAACGAATGTATCTGTGAGTTCTACAGCTATGACAGCTTTCAGCCGTCACTGGTTAGTTTCATACCCAAAATCCTATCCGAACCTCAATCGGGTCATGAGATTCTTGTACCCTTCGTTTTTCGTCACGTGGATTTTTTCTGTAAAACGGGATCCCCATGGCTGGTCTATGATTTACCAACGCTGGAGAGTGGTGCACCATGGTACTGCAATGTTTCAAATCCATGCACTCATTTCTAAAGGTCGTACGGCACTGTTTTGTCATTTTGGACGGATGTTGCACCTTGCACCGTTGATGTTGCACACTGTGGATATCGATTCTTCGGAGGGCCATAACTCTTGGCTCGTTTAGAGTTACGGGAGACATAACCAGTCAAAACGAAGGTATCTGTAAGTACTACAGCTATGACAGCTTTCAGCCTCACTGGTTAGTTTCATACCCAAAAAATCATATCCGAACCTCAATCGGGTCATGGGATTCTTGTACCCTTCGTTTTTCGTCACGTGGATTTTTTCTGTAAAACGGGATCCCCGTGGCTGGTCTATGATTTACCATCGCTGGAGAGTGGTGCACCATGGTACTGCAATGTTTCAAATCCATGCACTCATTTCTAAAGGTCGTACGACACTGTTTCCTCA
Source organism: Allium cepa (assembly GCA_030765085.1). NCBI lineage: Eukaryota > Viridiplantae > Streptophyta > Magnoliopsida > Asparagales > Amaryllidaceae > Allium > Allium cepa. Next base: position 23,419,113 of record CM060943.1, on the reverse strand, counting down.
TTTTGGACGGATGTTGCACCTTGCACCGTAGATGTTGCACCCTGTGGATATCGATTCTTCGGAGGGCCATAACTCCTGGCTCGTTTAGAGTTACGGGAGCCATAACCAGTCAAAACTAAGGTATCTGTGAGTTCTATAGCTATGACCGCTTTCAGCCGTCACTGGTTAGTTTCATACCAAAAAAATCCTATCCGAACCTCAATCGGGTCAAGGAAGTTTTTTACCCTTCGTTTTTTCGTCACGTGGATTTTTTCTATAAAACGGGATCCCCGTGGCTGGTCTATGATTTACCATCGCTGGAGAGTGGTGCACCATGGTACTGCAATGTTTTAAATACATGCACTCATTTCTAAAGGTCGTACGGCCCTGTTTCGTCATTTTGGACGGATGTTGCACCTTGCACCGTAGATGTTGCACCTTGTGGATATCGATTCTTCGGAGGGCCATAACTCTTGGCTCGTTTAGAGTTACGGGTGCCATAACCAGTCAAAACGAAGGTATCTATGAGTTCTACAGCTATGACTGCTTTCAGCCGTCACTGGTTAGTTTCATACCCAAAAAATCCTATCCGAACCTCAATCGGGTCATGGGATTCTTGTGCCCTTCGTTTTTCGTCACGTGGATTTTTTCTGTAAAACGGGATCCCCGTGGCTGGTCTATGATTTATCATCGCTGAACATTGGTGCACCATGGTACTGCAATATTTCAAATCCATGCACTCATTTCTAAAGGTCGTACGACACTGTTTCGTCATTTTGGACGGATGTTGCACCTTGCACCGTAGATGTTCCACCCTGTGGATATCGATTCTTCGGAGGGCCATAACTCTTGGCTCGTTTAGAGTTACGGAAGCCATAACCAGTCAAAACGAAGGTATCTGTGAGTTCTACAGCTATGACAGCTTTCAGCCATCACTGGTTAGTTTCATACCTAAAAAATCCTATCCGAACCTCAATCGGGTCATGGGATTCTTGTACCCTTCGTTTTTCGTCACGTGGATTTTATCTGTAAAACGGGATCCCCGTCGCTGGTCTATGATTTACCATCGCTGGAGAGTGGTGCACCATGGTACTGCAATGTTTTAAATACATGCACTCATTTCTAAAGGTCGTACGGCCCTGTTTCGTCATTTTGGACGGATGTTGCACCTTGCACCGTAGATGTTGCACTCTGTGGATATCGATTCTTCGGAGGGCCATAACTCTTGGCTCGTTTAGAGTTACGGGAGCCATAACCAGTCAAAACGAAGATGTCTGTGAGTTCTACAGCTATGACAGCTTTCAGCCGTCACTGGTTAGTTTCATACCCAAAAAATCCTATCCGAACCTCAATCGGGTCAAGGAAGTTTTTTACCCTTCGTTTTTTCGTCACGTGGATTTTTTCAGTAAAACGGGATCCCCGTGGCTGGTCTATGATTTACCATCGCTGGAGAGTGGTGCACCATGGTTCTGCAATGTTTCAAATCCATGCACTCATTTCTAAAGGTCGTACGACACTGTTTCGTCATTTTGGACGGATGTTGCACCTTGCACCGTAGATGTTGCACCCTGTGGATATCGATTCTTCGGAGTGCCATAACTCTTGGCTCGTTTAGAGTTACGGGAGCCATAACCAGTCAAAACGAAGGTATCTGTGAGTTCTACTGCTATGACGGCTTTCAGCCGTCACTGGTTAGTTTCGTACCCAAAAAATCCTATCCGAACCTCAATCGGGTCAAGGAAGTTTTTTACCCTTCGTTTTTTCGTCACGTGGATTTTTTCTGCAAAACGGGATCCCGGTGGCTGGTCTATGATTTACCATCGCTGGAGAGTGGTGCACCATGGTACTGCAATGTTTTAAATACATGCACTCATTTCTAAAGGTCGTACGGCCCTGTTTCGTCATTTTGGACGGATGTTGCACCTTGCACCGTAGATGTTGCACCCTGTGGATATCGATTCTTCGGAAGGCCATAACTCTTGGCTCGTTTAGAGTTACAGGTGCCATAACCAGTCAAAACGAAGGTATCTGTGAGTTCTACAGCTATGACAGCTTTCAGCCGTCACTGGTTAGTTTCATACCCAAAAAATCCTATCCGAACCTCAATCGGGTCATGGGATTCTTGTACCCTTCGTTTTTCGTCACGTGGATTTTTTCTGCAAAACGGGATGCCAGTGGCTGGTCTATGATTTACCATCGCTGGAGAGTGGTGCACCATGGTACTGCAATGTTTTAAATACATGCACTCATTTCTAAAGGTCGTACGGCCCTGTTTCGTCATTTTGGACGGATGTTGCACCTTGCACCGTAGATGTTGCACCCTGTGGATATCGATTCTTCGGAGTGCCATAACTCTTGGCTCGTTTAGAGTTACGGGAGCCATAACCAGTCAAAACGAAGGTATCTGTGAGTTCTACAGCTATGACGGCTTTCAGCCGTCACTGGTTAGTTTCGTACCCAAAAAATCCTATCCGAACCTCAATCGGGTCAAGGAAGTTTTTTACCCTTCGTTTTTTCGTCACGTGGATTTTTTCTGCAAAACGGGATCCCGGTGGCTGGTCTATGATTTACCATCGCTGGAGAGTGGTGCACCATGGTACTGCAATGTTTTAAATACATGCACTCATTTCTAAAGGTCGTACGGCCCTGTTTCGTCATTTTGGACGGATGTTGCACCTTGCACCGTAGATGTTGCACCCTGTGGATATCGATTCTTCGGAAGGCCATAACTCTTGGCTCGTTTAGAGTTACAGGTGCCATAACCAGTCAAAACGAAGGTATCTGTGAGTTCTACAGCTATGACAGCTTTCAGCCGTCACTGGTTAGTTTCATACCCAAAAAATCCTATCCGAACGTCAATCGGGTCATGGGATTCTTGTACCCTTCGTTTTTCGTCACGTGGATTTTTTCTGCAAAACGGGATGCCAGTGGCTGGTCTATGATTTACCATCGCTGGAGAGTGGTGCACCATGGTACTGCAATGTTTTAAATACATGCACTCATTTCTAAAGGTCGTACGGCCCTGTTTCGTCATTTTGGACGGATGTTGCACCTTGCACCGTAGATGTTGCACCCTGTGGATATCGATTCTTCGGAGGGCCATAACTCTTGGCTCGTTTAGAGTTACGGAAGCCATAACCAGTCAAAATGAAGGTATCTGGGAGTTCTACAGCTATGACAGCTTTCAGCCATCACTGGTTAGTTTCATACCCAAAAAATCCTATCCGAACCTCAATCGGGTCATGGGATTCTTGTACCCTTCGTTTTTCGTCACGTGGATTTTTTCTGCAAAACGGGATGCCAGTGGCTGGTCTATGATTTACCATCGCTGGAGAGTGGTGCACCATGGTACTGCAATGTTTCAAATCCATGCACTCATTTCTAAAGGTCGTACGGCACTGTTTCGTCATTTTGGACGGATGTTGCACCTTGCACCGTAGATGTTGCACCCTGTGGATATCGATTCTTCGGAGGGCCATAACTCTTGGCTCGTTTAGAGTTACGGGAGCCATAACCAGTCAAAACGAAGGTATCTGTGAGTTCTACAGCTATGACTGCTTTCAGCCGTCACTGGTTAGTTTCATACCAAAAAAATGCTATCGAACCTCAATCGGGTCAAGGAAGTTTTTTACCCTTCGTTTTTTCGTCACGTGGATTTTTTCTGTAAAACGGGATCCCCGTGGCTGGTCTATGATTTAGCATCGCTGGAGAGTGGTGCACCATGGTACTGCAATGTTTTAAATACATGCACTCATTTCTAAAGGTCGTACGGCCTTTTTTCGTCATTTTGGACGGATGTTGCACCTTGCACCGTAGATGTTGCACCCTGTGGATATCGATTCTTCGGAGGGCCATAACTCTTGGCTCGTTTAGAGTTACAGGTGCCATAACCAGTCAAAACGAAGGTATCTGTGAGTTCTACAGCTATGACAGCTTTCAGCCGTCACTGGTTAGTTTCATACCCAAAAAATCATATCCGAACCGCAATCGGGTCATGGGATTCTTGTACCCTTCGTTTTTCGTCACGTGGATTTTTTCTGTAAAACGGGATCCCCGTGGCTGGTCTATGATTTATCATCGCTGGAGAGTGGAGCACCATTGTACTGCAATGTTTCAAATCCATGCACTCATTTCTAAAGTTCGTACGGCACTGTTTCGTCATTTTGGACGGATGTTGCACCTTGCACCGTAGATGTTGCACTCTGTGGATATCGATTCTTCAGAGGGCCATAACTCTTGGCTCGTTTAGAGTTACGGGAGCCATAACCAGTCAAAACGAAGGTATCTGTGAGTTCTACAGCTATGACAGCTTTCTACCGTCACTGGTTAGTTTCATACCCAAAAAATCCTATCCGAACCTCAATCGGGTCATGGGATTCTTGTACCCTTCGTTTTTTCGTCACGTGGATTTTTTCTGTAAAACGGGATCCCCGTGGCTGGTCTATGATTTACCATCGCTGGAGAGTGGTGCACCATGGTACTGCAATGTTTCAAATCCATGCACTCATTTCTAAAGGTCGTACGACACTGTTTCGTCATTTTGGACGGATGTTGCACCTTGCACCGTAGATGTTGCAACCTGTGGATATCGATTCTTCGGAGGGCCATAACTCTTGGCTCGTTTAGAGTTACGGAAGCCATAACCAGTCAAAATGAAGGTATCTGGGAGTTCTACAGCTATGACAGCTTTCAGCCATCACTGGTTAGTTTCATACCCAAAAAATCCTATCCGAACCTCAATCGGGTCATGGGATTCTTGTACCCTTCGTTTTTCGTCACGTGGATTTTATCTGTAAAACGGGATCCCCGTGGATGGTCTATGATTTACCATCGCTGGAGAGTTGTGCACCATGGTACTGCAATGTTTGAAATACATGCACTCATTTCTAAAGGTCGTACGGCCCTGTTTCGTCATTTTGGACGGATGTTGCACCTTGCACCGTAGATGTTGCACCCTGTGGATATCGATTCTTCGGAGGGCCATAACTCTTGGCTCGTTTAGAGTTACGGGAGCCATAACCAGTCAAAACGAAGGTGTCTGTGAGTTCTACAGCTATGACAGCTTTCAGCCGTCACTGGTTAGTTTTATACCCAAAAAATCCTATCCGAACCTCAATCGGGTCATGGGATTCTTGTACCCTTCGTTTTTCGTCACGTGGATTTTTTCTGTAAAACGGGATCCCCGTGGCTGGTCTATGATTTACCATCACTGGAGAGCTGTGCACCATGGTACTGCAATGTTTCAAATCCATGCACTCATTTCTAAAGGTCGTACGGCACTGTTTCGTCATTTTGGACGGATGTTGCACCTTGCACCGTAGATATTGCACTCTGTGGATATCGATTCTTCGGAGGGCCATAACTCTTGGCTCGTTTAGAGTTATGGGAGCCATAACCAGTCAAAGAGAAGGTATCTGTGAGTTCTACAACTATGACAGCTTTCAGCCGTCACTGGTTAGTTTCATACCCAAAAAATCCTATCCCAACCTCAATCGGGTCAAGGAAGTATTTCACCCTTCGTTTTTTCGTCACGTGGATTTTTTTTGTAAAAGGGGATCCCCGTGGCTGGTCTATGATTTACCATCGCTGGAGAGTGGTGCACCATGGTACTGCAATGTTTCAAATCCATGCACTCATTTCTAAAGGTCGGACGGCGCTGTTTCGTCATTTTGGACGGATGTTGCACCTTGCACCGTAGATGTTGCACCCTGTGGATATCGATTCTTCGGAGGGCCATAACTCTTGGCTCGTTTAGAGTTACGGGAGCCACAACTAGTCAAAGCGAAGGTATCTGTGAGTTCTACAGCTATGATTGCTTTCAGCCGTCACTGGTTAGTTTCATACCCAAAAATCCTATCCGAACCTCAATCGGGTCATGGAAGTTTTTTACCCTTCGTTTTTTCGTCACGTGGATTTTTTCTGTAAAACGGGATCCCCGGGGCTGGTCTATGATTTACCATCGCTGGAGAGTGGTGCACCATGGTACCGCAATGTTTCAAATCCATGCACTCATTTCTAAAGGTCGTACGGCACTATTTCGTCATTTTGGACGGATGTTGCACCTTGCACCGTAGATGTTGCACCCTGTGGATATCGATTCTTCGGAGGGCCATAACTCTTGGCTCATTTAGAGTTACGGGAGCCATAACCAGTCAAAACGAAGGTATCTGTGAGTTCTACAGCTATGACCGCTTTCAGCCGTCACTGGTTAGTTTCATACCCAAAAAATCCTATCCGAACCTCAATCGGGTCAACGAAGTTTTTTACCCTTCGTTTTTTCGTCACGTGGATTTTTTCTGTAAAACGGGATCCCCATGGCTGGTCTATGATTTACCATCGCTGGAGAGTGGTGCACCATGGTACTGCAATGTTTTAAATACATGCACTCATTTCTAAAGGTCGTACGGCCCTGTTTCGTCATTTTGGACGGATGTTGCACCTTGCACCGTAGATGTTGCACCCTGTGGATATCGATTCTTCGGAGGGCCATAACTCTTGGCTCGTTTAGAGTTACGGGAGCCATAACCAGTCAAAACGATGGTATCTGTGAGTTCTACAGCTGTGACAGCTTTCAGCCGTCACTGGTTAGTTTCATACCCAAAAAATCCTATCCGAACCTCAATCGGGTCATGGGATTCTTGTACCCTTCGTTTTTCGTCACGTGGATTTTTTCTGTAAAACGGGATCCCCGTGGCTGGTCTATGATTTACCATCGCTGGAGAGTGGTGCACCATGGTACTGCAATGTTTCAAATCCATGCACTCATTTCTAAAGGTCGTACGACACTGTTTCGTCATTTTGGACGGATGTTGCACCTTGCACCGTAGATGTTGCACCCTGTGGATATCGATTCTTCGGAGGGCCATAACTCTTGGCTCGTTTAGAGTTACGGAAGCCATAACCAGTCAAAACGAAGGTATCTGTGAGTTCTACAGCTTTGACAGCTTTCAGCCATCACTGGTTAGTTTCATACCCAAAAAAACCTATCCGAACCTCAATCGGGTCATGGGATTCTTGTACCCTTCGTTTTTCGTCACGTGGATTTTATCTGTAAAACGGGATGCCCGTGGCTGGTCTATGAGTTACCATCGCTGGAGAGTGGTGCACCATGGTACTGCAATGTTTTAAATACATGCACTCATTTCTAAAGGTCGTACGGCCCTGTTTCGTCATTTTGGACGGATGTTGCACCTTGCACCGTAGATGTTGCACCCTGTGGATATCGATTCTTCGGAGGGCCATAACTCTTGGCTCCTTTAGAGTTACGGGAGCTATAACCAGTCAAAACGAAGGTGTCTGTGATTTCTACAGCTATGACAGCTTTCAGCCATCACTGGTTAGTTTCATACCCAAAAAATCCTATCCGAACTTCAATCGGGTCAAGGAAGTTTTTTACCCTTCGTTTTTTGTCACGTGGATTTTTTCTGTAAAACGGGATCCCCGTGGCTGGTCTATGATTTACCATCGCTGGAGAGTGGTGCACCATGGTTCTGCAATGTTTCAAATCCATGCACTCATTTCTAAAGGTCGTACGACACTGTTTCGTCATTTTGGACGGATGTTGCACCTTGCACCGTAGATGTTGCACCCTGTGGATATCGATTCTTCGGAGGGCCATAACTCTTGGCTCGTTTAGAGTTACGGGAGCCATAACCAGTCAAAACGAAGGTATATGTGAGTTCTACAGCTATGATGGCTTTCAGCCGTCACTGGTTTGTTTCATACCCAAAAAATCCTATCCGAACCTCAATCGGGTCATGGGATTCTTGTACCCTTCGTTTTTCGTCACGTGGATTTTTTCTGTAAAACGGGATCCCCGTGGCTGGTCTATGATTTACCATCGCTGGAGAGTGGTGCACCATTGTACTGCAATGTTTCAAATCCATGCACTCATTTCTAAAGGTCGTACGGCACTGTTTCGTCATTTTGGACGGATGTTGCACCTTGCACCGTAGATGTTGCACCCTGTGGATATCGATTCTTCGGAGGGCCATAACTCTTGGCTCGTTTAGAGTTACGGGAGCCATAACCAGTCAAACAAAGGTATTTGTGAGTTCTACAGCTATGACAGCTTTCAGCCGTCACTGGTTAGTTTCATACCCAAAAAATCCTATCCGAACCTCAATCGGGTCATGGGATTCTTGTACCCTTCGTTTTTCGTCACGTGGATTTTTTCTGTAAAACGGGATCCCTGTGGCTGGTCTATGATTTACCATCGCTGGAGAGTGGTGCACCATGGTACTGCAATGTTTCAAATCCATGCACTCATTTCTAAAGGTCGTACGACACTGTTTCGTCATTTTGGACGGATGTTGCACCTTGCACCGTAGATGTTGCACCCTGTGGATATCGATTCTTCGGAGGGCCATAACTCTTGGCTCGTTTAGAGTTACGGGAGCCACAACCAGTCAAAACGAATGTATCTGTGAGTTCTACAGCTATGACAGCTTTCAGCCATCACTGGTTAGTTTCATACCCAAAAATCCTATCCGAACCTCAATCGGGTCATGAGATTCTTGTACCCTTCGTTTTTCGTCACGTGGATTTTTTCTGTAAAACGGGATCCCCGTGGCTGGTCTATGATTTACCATCGCTGGAGAGTGGTGCACCATGGTACTGCAATGTTTCAAATCCATGCACTCATTTCTAAAGGTCGTACGGCACTGTTTTGTCATTTTGGACGGATGTCGCACCTTGCACCGTAGATGTTGCACACCGTGGATATCGATTCTTCGGAGGGCCATAACTCTTGGCTCGTTTAGAGTTACGGGAGACATAACCAGTCAAAACGAAGGTATCTGTGAGTTCTACAGCTATGACCGCTTTCAGCCGTCACTGGTTAGTTTCATACCCAAAAAATCATATCCGAACCTCAATCGGGTCATGGGATTCTTGTACCCTTCGTTTTTCGTCCCGTGGATTTTTTCTGTTAAACGGGATCCCCGTGGCTGGTCTATGATTTACCATCGCTGAAGAGTGGTGCACCATGGTACTGCAATGTTTCAAATCCATGCACTCATTTCTAAAGGTCGTACGGCACAGTTTCGTCATTTTGGTCGGATGTTGCACCTTGCACCGTAGATGTTGCACTCTGTGGATATCGATTCTTCGGAGGGCCATAACTCTTGGCTCGTTTAGAATTACGGGAGCCATAACCAGTCAAAATGAAGGTATCTGTGAGTTCTACAGCTATGACAGCTTTCCGCAGTCACTGGTTAGTTTCATATCCAAAAAATCCTATCCGAACCTCAATCGGGTCATGGGATTCCTGTACCCTTCATTTTTCGTCACGTGGATTTTTTCTGTAAAACGGGATCCCCGTGGCTGGTCTATGATTTACCATCGCTGGAGAGTGGTGCACCATGGTACTGCAATGTTTCAAATCCATGCACTCATTTCTAAAGGACGTACGACACTGTTTCGTCATTTTGGACGGATGTTGCACCTTGCACCGTAGATGTTGCACCCTGTGGATATCGATTCTTCGGAGGGCCATAACTCTTGGCTCGTTTTGAGTTACGGGAGCCATAACCAGTCAAAACGAAGGTATCTGTGAGTTCTACAACTATGACTACTTTCAGCCGTCACTGGTTAGTTTCATACCCAAAAAATCCTATCCGAACCTCAATCGGGTCAAGGAAATTTTTTACCCTTCGTTTTTTCGTCACGTGGATTTTTTCTGTAAAACGGGTTCCCCGTGGCTGGTCTGTGATTTACCATCGCTGGAGAGTGGTGCACCATGGTACTGCAATATTTCAAATCCATGCACTCATTTCTAAAGGTCGTAAGGCACTGTTTCGTCATTTTGGACGGATGTTGCACCATGCACCGTAGATGTTGCACCCTGTGGATATCGATTCTTCGGAGGGCCATAACTCTTGGCTCGTTTAGAGTTACGGGAGCCATAACCAGTCAAAACGAAGGTATCTGTGAGTTCTACAGCTATGACGGCTTTCAGCCGTCACTGGTTAGTTTCATACCCAAAAAATCCTATCCGAACCTCAATCGGGTCAAGGAAGTATTTTACCCTTCGTTTTTTCGTCACGTGGATTTTTTCTGTAAAACGGGATCCCCGTGGCTGGTTTATGATTTACCATCGCTGGGGAGTGGTGCAACATTGTACTGCAATGTTTCAAATCCATGCACTCATTTCTAAAGGTCGTACGGCACTGTTTCGTCATTTTTGACGGATGTTGCACCTTGCACCGTAGATGTTGCACCCTGTGGATATCGATTCTTCGGAGGGCCATAACTCTTGGCTCGTTTAGAGTTAGGGTGCCATAACCAGTCAAAACGAAGGTATCTGTGAGTTCTACAGCTATGACAGCTTTCAGCCGTCACTGGTTAGTTTCATACCTAAAAAATCCTATCCGAACCTCAATCGGGTCAAGGAAGTTTTTTACCCTTCGTTTTTTCGTCACGTGGATTTTTTCTATAAAACGGGATCCCCGTGGCTGGTCTATGATTTACCATCGCTGCAAAGTGGTGCACCATGGTACTGCAATGTTTCAAATACATGCACTCATTTCTAAAGGTCGTACGGCACTGTTTCGTCATTTTGGACGGATGTTGCACCTTGCACCGTAGATGTTGCACCCTGTGGATATCGATTCTTCGGAGGGCCATAACTCTTGGCTCGTTTAGAGTTACGGGAGCCATAACCAGTCAAAACAAAGGTATTTGTGAGTTCTACAGCAATAACAGCTTTTAGCCTTCACTGGTTAGTTTCATACCCAAAAAATCCTATCTGAACCTCAATCGGGTCATGGGATTCTTGTACCGTTCGTTTTTCGTCACGTGGATTTTTTCTGTAAAACGGGATCCCCATGGCTGGTCTATGATTTACCATCGCTGGAGAGTGGTGCACCATGGTACTGCAATGTTTGAAATACATGCACTCATTTCTAAAGGTCGTACGGCCCTGTTTCGTCATTTTGGACGGATGTTGCACCTTGCACCGTAGATGTTGCACCCTGTGGATATCGATTCTTCGGAGGGCCATAACTCTTGGCTCGTTTAGAGTTACGGGAGCCATAACCAGTCAAAACGATGGTATCTGTGAGTTCTACAGCTATGACAGCTTTCAGCCGTCACTGGTTAGTTTCATACCCAAAAAATCCTATCCGATCCTCAATCGGGTCATGGGATTCTTGTACCCTTCGTTTTTCGTCACGTGGATTTTTTCTGTAAAACGGGATCCCCGTGGCTGGTCTATGATTTACCATCGCTGGAGAGTGGTGCACCATGGTACTGCAATGTTTCAAATCCACGCACTCAATTCTAAAGGTCGTACGACACTGTTTCGTCATTTTGGACGGATGTTGCACCTTGCACCGTAGATGTTGCACCCTGTGGATATCGATTCTTCGGAGGGCCATAACTCTTGGCTCGTTTAGAGTTACGGAAGCCATAACCAGTCAAAACGAATGTATCTGTGAGTTCTACAGCTTTGACAGCTTTCAGCCATCACTGGTTAGTTTCATACCCAAAAAAACCTATCCGAACCTCAATCGGGTCATGGGATTCTTGTACCCTTCGTTTTTCGTCACGTGGATTTTATCTGTAAAACGGGATGCCCGTGGCTGGTCTATGATTTACCATCGCTGGAGAGTGGTGCACCATGGTACTGCAATGTTTTAAATACATGCACTCATTTCTAAAGGTCGTACGGCCCTGTTTCGTCATTTTGGACGGATGTTGCACCTTGCACCGTAGATGTTGCACCCTGTGGATATCGATTCTTCGGAGGGCCATAACTCTTGGCTCCTTTAGAGTTACGGGAGCTATAACCAGTCAAAACGAAGGTGTCTGTGATTTCTACAGCTATGACAGCTTTCAGCCATCACTGGTTAGTTTCATACCCAAAAAATCCTATCCGAACTTCAATCGGGTCAAGGAAGTTTTTTACCCTTCGTTTTTTGTCATGTGGATTTTTTCTGTAAAACGGGATCCCCGTGGCTGGTCTATGATTTACCATCGCTGGAGAGTGGTGCACCATGGTTCTGCAATGTTTCAAATCCATGCACTCATTTCTAAAGGTCGTACGACACTGTTTCGTCATTTTGGACGGATGTTGCACCTTGCACCGTAGATGTTGCACCCTGTGGATATCGATTCTTCGGAGGGCCATAACTCTTGGCTCGTTTAGAGTTACGGGAGCCATAACCAGTCAAAACGAAGGTATATGTGAGTTCTACAGCTATGATGGCTTTCAGCCGTCACTGGTTAGTTTCATACCCAAAAAATCCTATCCGAACCTCAATCGGGTCATGGGATTCTTGTACCCTTCGTTTTTCGTCACGTGGATTTTTTCTGTAAAACGGGATCCCCGTGGCTGGTCTATGATTTACCATCGCTGGAGAGTGGTGCACCATTGTACTGCAATGTTTCAAATCCATGCACTCATTTCTAAAGGTCGTACGGCACTGTTTCGTCATTTTGGACGGATGTTGCACCTTGCACCGTAGATGTTGCACCCTGTGGATATCGATTCTTCGGAGGGCCATAACTCTTGGCTCGTTTAGAGTTACGGGAGCCATAACCAGTCAAACAAAGGTATTTGTGAGTTCTACAGCTATGACAGCTTTCAGCCGTCACTGGTTAGTTTCATACCCAAAAAATCCTATCCGAACCTCAATCGGGTCATGGGATTCTTGTACCCTTCGTTTTTCGTCACGTGGATTTTTTCTGTAAAACGGGATCCCTGTGGCTGGTCTATGATTTACCATCGCTGGAGAGTGGTGCACCATGGTACTGCAATGTTTCAAATCCATGCACTTATTTCTAAAGGTCGTACGACACTGTTTCGTCATTTTGGACGGATGTTGCACCTTGCACCGTAGATGTTGCACCCTGTGGATATCGATTCTTCGGAGGGCCATAACTCTTGGCTCGTTTAGAGTTACGGGAGCCACAACCAGTCAAAACGAATGTATCTGTGAGTTCTACAGCTATGACAGCTTTCAGCCGTCACTGGTTAGTTTCATACCCAAAAATCCTATCCGAACCTCAATCGGGTCATGAGATTCTTGTACCCTTCGTTTTTCGTCACGTGGATTTTTTCTGTAAAACGGGATCCCCGTGGCTGGTCTATGATTTACCATCGCTGGAGAGTGGTGCACCATGGTACTGCAATGTTTCAAATCCATGCACTCATTTCTAAAGGTCGTACGGCACTGTTTTGTCATTTTGGACGGATGTCGCACCTTGCACCGTAGATGTTGCACACCGTGGATATCGATTCTTCGGAGGGCCATAACTCTTGGCTCGTTTAGAGTTACGGGAGACATAACCAGTCAAAACGAAGGTATTTGTGAGTTCTACAGCTATGACCGCTTTCAGCCGTCACTGGTTAGTTTCATACCCAAAAAATCATATCCGAACCTCAATCGGGTCATGGGATTCTTGTACCCTTCGTTTTTCGTCACGTGGATTTTTTCTGTTAAACGGGATCCCCGTGGCTGGTCTATGATTTACCATCGCTGAAGAGTGGTGCACCATGGTACTGCAATGTTTCAAATCCATGCACTCATTTCTAAAGGTCGTACGGCACTGTTTCGTCATTTTGGTCGGATGTTGCACCTTGCACCGTAGATGTTGCACTCTGTGGATATCGATTCTTCGGAGGGCCATAACTCTTGGCTCGTTTAGAATTACGGGAGCCATAACCAGTCAAAACGAAGGTATCTGTGAGTTCTACAGCTATGACAGCTTTCCGCAGTCACTGGTTAGTTTCATATCCAAAAAATCCTATCCGAACCTCAATCGGGTCATGGGATTCCTGTACCCTTCATTTTTCGTCACGTGGATTTTTTCTGTAAAACGGGATCCCCGTGGCTGGTCTATGATTTACCATCGCTGGAGAGTGGTGCACCATGGTACTGCAATATTTCAATCTAAAGGTCGTAAGGCACTGTTTCGTCATTTTGGACGGATGTTGCACCATGCACCGTAGATGTTGCACCCTGTGGATATCGATTCTTCGGAGGGCCATAACTCTTGGCTCGTTTAGAGTTACGGGAGCCATAACCAGTCAAAACGAAGGTATCTGTGAGTTCTACAGCTATGACGGCTTTCAGCCGTCACTGGTTAGTTTCATACCCAAAAAATCCTATCCGAACCTCAATCGGGTCAAGGAAGTATTTTACCCTTCGTTTTTTCGTCACGTGGATTTTTTCTGTAAAACGGGATCCCCGTGGTTGGTTTATGATTTACCATCGCTGGGGAGTGGTGCACCATTGTACTGCAATGTTTCAAATCCATGCACTCATTTCTAAAGGTCGTACGGCACTGTTTCGTCATTTTTGACGGATGTTGCACCTTGCACCGTAGATGTTGCACCCTGTGGATATCGATTCTTCGGAGGGCCATAACTCTTGGCTCGTTTAGAGTTAGGGTGCCATAACCAGTCAAAACGAAGGTATCTGTGAGTTCTACAGCTATGACAGCTTTCAGCCGTCACTGGTTAGTTTCATACCTAAAAAATCCTATCCGAACCTCAATCGGGTCAAGGAAGTTTTTTACCCTTCGTTTTTTCGTCACGTGGATTTTTTCTATAAAACGGGATCCCCGTGGCTGGTCTATGATTTACCATCGCTGCAAAGTGGTGCACCATGGTACTGCAATGTTTCAAATACATGCACTCATTTCTAAAGGTCGTACGGCACTGTTTCGTCATTTTGGACGGATGTTGCACCTTGCACCGTAGATGTTGCACCCTGTGGATATCGATTCTTCGGAGGGCCATAACTCTTGGCTCGTTTAGAGTTACGGGAGCCATAACCAGTCAAAACAAAGGTATTTGTGAGTTCTACAGCTATAACAGCTTTTAGCCTTCACTGGTTAGTTTCATACCCAAAAAATCCTATCTGAACCTCAATCGGGTCATGGGATTCTTGTACCGTTCGTTTTTCGTCACGTGGATTTTTTCTGTAAAACGGGATCCCCGTGGCTGGTTTATGATTTACCATCGCTGGAGAGTGGTGCACCATGGTACTGCAATGTTTCAAATCCATGCACTCATTTCTAAAGGTCGTACGGCAATGTTTCGTCATTTTGGACGGATGTTGCACCTTGCACCTTAGATGTTGCACACTGTGGATATCGATTCTTCGGAGGGCCATAACTCTTGGCTCGTTTAGAGTTACGGGAGCCATAACCAGTCAAAACGAAGGTATCTGTGATTTCTACAGCTATGAGAGCTTTCTGCCGTCACTGGTTAGTTTCATACCCAAAAAATCCTATCCGAACCTCAATCGGGTCATGGGATTCTTGTACCCTTCGTTTTTCGTCACGTGGATTTTTTCTGTAAAACGGGATCCCCGTGGCTGGTCTATGATTTACCATCGCTGGAGAGTGGTGCACCATGGTACTGCAATGTTTCAAATCCATGCACTCATTTCTAAAGGTCGTACGACACTGTTTCGTCATTTTGGACGGATGTTGCACCTTGCACCGTAGATGTTGCACCCTGTTGATATCGATTCTTCGGAGGGCCATAACTCTTGGCTCGTTTAGAGTTACGGGAGCCATAACCAGTCAAAACGAAGGTATCTGTGAGTTCTACAGCTACCACAGCTTTCAGCCGTCACTGGTTAGTTTCATACCCAAAAAATCCTATCCGAACCTCAATCGGGTCAAGGAAGTTTTTTACCCTTTGTTTTTTCGTCACGTGGATTTTTTCTGTAAAACGGGATCCCCGTGGCTGGTCTATTATTTACTATGACTGGAGAGTGGTGCACCATGGTACTGCAATGTTTCAAATACATGCACTCATTTCTAAAGGTCGTACGGCACTGTTTTATCATTTTGGACGGATGTTGCACCTTGCACCGTAGATGTTGCACCCTGTGGATATCGATTCTTCGGAGGGCCATAACTCTTGGCTCGTTTAGAGTTACGGGAGCCATAACCAGTCAAAACGAAGGTATCTGTGAGTTCTACAGCTATGACAGCTTCTAGCCTTCACTGGTTAGTTTCATACCCAAAAAATCCTATCCGACCCTCAATCGGGTCATGGGATTCTTGTACCCTTCGTTTTTCGTCACGTGGATTTTTTCTGTAAAACGGGATCCCCGTGGCTGGTCTATGATTTACCATCGCTGGAGAGTGGTGCACCATGGTACTGCAATGTTTCAAATCCATGCACTCATTTCTAAAGGTCGTACGGCACTGTTTCGTCATTTTGGACGGATGTTGCACCTTGCACCGTAGATGTTGCACCCTGTGGATATCGATTCTTCGGAGGGCCATAACTCTTGGCTCATTTAGAGTTACAGGAGCCATAACCAGTCAAAACGAAGGTATCTGTGAATTCTACAGCAATGACTGCTTTCAGCCGTCACTGTTAGTTTCGTACCCAAAAAATCCTATCCGAACCTCAATCGAGACAAGGGATTCTTGTACCCTTCGTTTTTCGTCACGTGGATTTTTTCTGTAAAACGGGATCCCCGTGGCTGGTCTATGATTTACCATCGTTGGAGAGTGGTGCACCACGTTACTGCAATGTTTCAAATCCATGCACTCATTTCTAAAGGTCGTACGCCACTGTTTCGTCATTTTGGACGGATGTTGCACCTTGCACCGTAGATGTTGCACACTGTGGATATCGATTCTTCGGAGGGCCATAACTCTTGGCTCGTTTAGAGTTACGGGAGCCATAACCAGTCAAAACGAAGGTATCTGTGAGTTCTACAGCTATGACAGCTTTTAGAATTCACTGGTTAGTTTCATACCCAAAAAAACCTATCCGAACCTCAATCGGGTCATGGGATTCTTGTACCCTTCGTTTTTCGTCACGTGGATTTTTTCTGTAAAACGGGATCCCCGTGGCTGGTCTATGATTTACCATCGCTGGAGAGTGGTGCACCATGGTACTGCAATGTTTCAAATCCATGCACTCATTTCTAAAGGTCGTACGACACTGTTTCGTCATTTTGGACGGATGTTGCACCTTGCACCGTAGATGTTGCACACTGTGGATATCGATTCTTCGGAGGGCCATAACTCTTGGCTCGTTTAGAGTTACGGGAGCCATACCTAGTCAAAACGAAGGTATCTATGAATTCTACAGCTATGACAGCTTTCAGCCGTCACTGGTTAGTTTCATACCCAAAAAATCCTATCCGAACCTCAATCGGGTCATGGTATTCTTGTACCCTTCGTTTTTCGTCACGTGGATTTTTTCTGTAAAACGGGATCCCCGTGGCTGGTCTATGATTTACCATCGCTGGAGAGTGGTGCACCATGGTACTGCAATGTTTCAAATCCATGCACTCGTTTCTAAAGGTCATACGGCACTTTTTCGTCATTTTGGACGGATGTTGCACCTTGCACCGTAGATGTTGCACACTGTGGATATCGATTCTTCGGAGGGCCATAACTCTTGGCTCGTTTAGAGTTACGGAAGCCATAACCAGTCAAAACGAAGGTATCTGTGAGTTCTACAGCTATGACCGCTTTCATCCGTCACTTGTTAGTTTCATACCCAAAAAATCCTATCCGAACCTCAATCGGGTCAAGGAAGTTTTTTACCCTTCGTTTTTTCGTCACGTGGATTTTTTCTGTAAAACGGGATCCCCGTGGCTGGTCTATGATTTACCATCGCTGGAGAGTGGTGCACCATGGTACTGCAATGTTTCAAATCCATGCACTCATTTCTAAAGGTCGTACGACACTGTTTCGTCATTTTGGACGGATGTTGCACCTTGCACCGTAGATGTTGCACCCTGTGGATATCGATTCTTCGGAGCGCCATAACTCTTGGCTCGTTTAGAGTTCCGGGAGCCATAACCAGTCAAAACGAAGGTATCTGTGAGTTCTACAGCTATGACCGCTTTCAGCCGTCACTAGTTAGTTTCATACCCAAAAAATCCTATTCGAACCTCCATCGGGTCATGGGATTCTTGTAACCTTCGTTTTTCGTCACGTGGATTTTTTCTGTAAAACGGGATCCCCGTGGCTGGTCTATGATTTACCATCGCTGGAGAGTGGTGCACCATGGTACTGCAATGTTTCAAATCCATGCACTCATTTCTAAAGGTCGTACGACACTGTTTCGTCATTTTGGACGGATGTTGCACCTTGCACCGTAGATGTTGCACCCTGTGGATATCAATTCTTCGGAGGGCCATAACTCTTGGCTCGTTTAGAGTTACGGGAGCCATAACCAGTCAAAACGAAGGTATCTGTGAGTTCTATAGCTACGACAGCTTTCAGCCGTCACTGGTTAGTTTCATACCGTTTAGCCTTCACTGGTTAGTTTCATACCCAAAAAATCCTATCCGAACCTCAATCGGGTCATGGGATTCTTGTACCCTTCGTTTTTCGTCACGTGGATTTTTTCTGTAAAACGGGATCCCCGTGGCTGGTCTATGATTTACCATCGCTGGAGAGTGGTGCACCATGGTACTGCAATGTTTCAAATCCATGCACTCATTTCTAAAGGTCGTACTGCACTGTTTCGTCATTTTGGACGGATGTTGCACCTTGCACCGTAGATGTTGCACACTGTGGATATCGATTCTTCGGAGGGCCATAACTCTTGGCTCGTTTAGAGTTACGGGAGCCATAACCAGTCAAAACGAAGGTATCTGTGAGTTCTACAGCTATGACAGCTTTCAGCCGTCACTGGTGTTTTCACCAAAATTGGTCACAACACTCTTCGAGAGTCGTTGAAGAAATAACAATCAAGAGTATTAACTGAATATGAATATTATCTGACAAAAACTCCAATCAACAGCAAAGAAAATGCGTAGACAAGCGATTTATAGTGGTTTGGCGTGTCGCCTACGTCCACTGCGAAGTTTTTTGATATTTTATTGATTCTCTTTCAATGTTTACAAGTTGTTACAGCAATCAACAGCAAGTTACAACTGGGAATTCGAAATCAGTAGTGAAATTATGATGGAGATGTCAATCCGGCAGAGTCTGGGCGCTTGAGAGTCAGAAGATCCCGAAGGTCCTTTTTCTGTTGGCCCTGGAGCTCTATTTATAGGTGTAGGCTGCTGATATTTCGCTGAAAACTCGGGAGACCACTTCTGGCACGTGAGGGGGCCCACACGTACGGTCTCGGGAAGTTTGGGCCCACTTTGGCATCGGTTCGAACTCCATTCGAACCGATCAAGAATTCATCCAATCGAGGTGAAATTTGCGGTGGACATTCTTCAACATGTATGCAAGCATCTGTGAAAGTTTCATGGCATTTGAATCAGTAGATTAGGAGATATGATGGGTTCGAAATAATGTTCATGGCACGGCTGTTTGGTTCGAACCCCTGTATTCGAAACGATGGTTTCGAATCCATCATGGCACGCGACTTCGTGGTGACGTGGTGCGCAAACTTCGAATCGATCCGGACTTCACTCCGTGTTGACCGCTTCGACTCCGTATATCTCGGTGATTTCGAACCGATGGAAGACACGTCGGTTGACCCAGTGAGTTCGAATAAGGCAACACAGGATGGGTTCGAACATGGCATCATGGATGGGATCGAACATGACTTCAGGGATGGGTTCGAAGCATGCATGTCCGATGGTTTCGAAATGAGGCAGCCGAGTATGGATTCGAACCAGCTACTCTCTGATGGATTCGAGGCCCATTGTTATGAACTTGGTAGGTGTGGACTTGATGGGTTCGAACCCGAGGCATCCCGAGGGTTTCGAAGGTGATGGTTTCGAACCTGATGGGTTCGAAGTGATGGTTTCGAATGGTGCATGGTGATGGTTTCGAAGACACCCATCATGGTGGGTTCGAAACCAGTGTGTCCCCTCCAAGTTGAACCGATCATAACTTGAGCATACGAACTCGGAATTACTTGAAATTTGAAATGCTGACTCCTGTGGTCTTTCTTGTCGTGTCCTATCAATTGTGGCTCAATCTGGACTCGGATAAAATTCAGTGATATCCATGGAGAAAGGAAGTACGATCAACCTCTGAGGCGAACTGTCTTTCGTTTTCGATCGATCTTTTGGTATCGCGGCTTTGCCAAAAAGCGGGATAACATTTTGCCCCGCAAAGTACGTCTTGTGGGAACATGACGTGCTTTGAATAGCTGCCATTTCTCTCTGAACAACCATTGCTCTCTTTTTTGTTGAAACTCGTATGTTGTACTGCTGTAACCTTGCGTCGATGTGATTGATTGCTGTATAATAGAGCTTAGCCGTTGGCTGTCGCATTTGTAACAGGATGAGTGTTTGATCCCTGTGAATATTCAAAATCGAATGTTAGTCCGACATGTATGCAGATACGTTAATTTGAACCTTGTAAACGTCGTGCGTCCACGAGTCGTTGTCAGTTTGGTTTGCTATAGAATTTCGTATCGATTCTCTCCTGAACCGATTTTTAAATTTGAATTGAGACAACGCTTGATGGTTGTTGTGGAAGGTTGAAGAAACTGAATTTGTATTGCGCGAGCGTAATGTTTCGAACCGATGCATTTGAGCATTGATGGGTTCGAAATCCACGTTTGTATGGACGTAGTGCGCTTGTTGCTATGATGGATTCGAAATTGACATTCGAACCGGTCTGAAAGGATGGAGTATACTTTGTGTTGTGATGGGTTCGAAGCTTCCATTTGAACCGATGTGAAAGGGTGGTTTCGAACTAGTAGTTCGTTTCGGTGGGTTCGAAACTGATCTTCGAATCGATGATTTGGATGGGTACGAAACTTTTGTTCACGGCAGTGGTCCGTGTGCTTCACACGATGGAGCCTCAAGCGTATGGGTTCAAAAGTAGATTTTGAAACGGTTCTGCATTCTGACCTGTTGTAATCGGTCAACTTTACCGGAACTCGAATCGACCCGGTCATCACCAACCCCCCATATAAATAGCATGGACCTTGGCCTTTTTCACTTTTTACTTTTTTACTGATTTCCTGCATCGTCTCGAAGCTTCTTAAGAGAAAACACTGTGTTGCGTTTTTCGAATCACTCAAGATTTAAGCCTTCAGTCTCTCGAATCCATTGCTCAAACTAGGTAATTAGCCTCGGATTCAAACGGCGAAGTTATTTCGAACCCATTTCTGTTTATCGATTGCATAGCCTCGAGATTGGCAAGACCAGATCTGCTTTGAGAGGGATTCGAACCGATGCGTGGGATCGAGTTCGAATCGATGACGGTGGCGTCTTTCTATTGGATTTCGAATCGATCCTTGGAATGTCCTTATTGGGATGCCCAGTTCGCACCGATTGAGGGATTCGAGGGGTCCATTCGAACCGATGGATTCGAACCCATAAGCTATCGTTTCGAAGTCCACAACTTCGTATTGATACGAAGTGGATCGGTTCGAACGTGGATGGTGTGGAGTTGAAGTTTCCTTATCGGTTCGAACTTGTCAAGCAATGATCGGTTCGAAGCCGCTCCTTATCGATCGATTCGAACTTGTCATCTGGCTATCGGTTCGAAGCGCGTCTAACTGCATGGTTTCGAAACGATGTCGGGATGGGTTCGAACGCATGGGTTTGAACGAAGAGGTGCTCGGTTGGGTTCGAACGAAGTCTTTGTGATGGTTTCGAACCCTATATGATGGATTCCAAAATTTGAAATTTTTCAAGCATAACTCCGACGAGCTTCATTCCTGCATATTTGGACTTGAATATTGAACTGCATACTTGACTGCCTTTTGAAGCTCTTCAATGGAACTATAACAACTTCTATTCGAACCGACTTCCATCATATAAACGATAGTGATGACGGTCAGCGATGACGGTCATTATAGCTGGACTCCGTAGCTTCGTCGTTTGCATATTTACTTTAACTCTGCAACATTTATTCAAGTAATGCATGGCACGGTACCACACACATTCATACACGTTACACTGGGGAACACACGGGTTCTTTGTCGTCTAACGATGGTTTCTCATGAGTTAGCTAGTTATGGAACCTTCAAGTTCACAGCAGCAGGAGATTCAAGGTACAGTCTCTTCGAGACTAGAGATTCCGGATATAGATCCTGAGATCATCGGTCCAGCCTCGGACGAACTTCCCGATGCGTCGTTCATTGCCAATCCATTGGATTCCGTTCCATCGAATATCTCTGAAGACATGCTGGGGAGAATATGTTTGAGGCATGGCCTGTCACTAGACGATGTGTTACTGCCGGGGCCGAATGATAGACCACATAATCCGCCGGAAGGGCATACAGCATTTAACCGCCACGCGTGTGCGGCCGAGACACTTCCCCCGTTCAACGAGTATATAAGGGAAGTGTTGTCGTTTTTGAGGATCGCCCCATCTCAGCTGCACCCGAACGGATATGCGTCGATCAATAGCTTGTTCATTGCATTTATGGAATGTCTCCATCGACCGCAACTCCCAGTCGAAATCAGATACTTGTTTAACTTCAAAACTCGGGGTGATTATCCCTCTTTCACATTTATGGAAGCAGTGAGGAATTGTCAAGTGGTCACCGGATCCTGGACAAGGCTGAGTTACTATAGGACAGAATGGTTTTATGTCAGATGTCCTCCAGGATTTGCCCGACGATGGTTATTCAGACGTGAGTATGACTGAGTTCTTAAATAGTTACCACGACAATTGCAGCCGAAGTGGGACATATATATTTTTTCTCTTTACAGCAACGATCCCGCGACCCGAAGGCGAACAGTTTAAGGAAATGGTGCGAGTACTTCGAGAAGTCCCGAGTGAAGACAGGGACATCGAGTTGCTTTTGACTGATAGGAATCTCCGGACTTATGGGCTGATTGAAAGAGGGCAGAGTATAAGGTTTGAGGTGGCACTAAGGATCGTTTCTAAAAAATGAGTCAAACACAAGAAGCCCGAAGTTGTCATAGCCGAGGAGGCTAACTCAGAAAGAACTCATACTGACGATGAGCCGCTGACCGAGCCTACGGACGTAGTATCGGATGTCGCGGAGCAGAGAAAAGGCAAGACTGCCATGGTTAAGTCAACTAAGCAAGGGAGACGGAAATCGGTTGTCACGGTCCGATCCTCTCCCGGAGTTAGAATTTCTGAGATGTCTCCTCCACGAACTGAAAGTCTTTTTGAAGGGCTTGCCGACCTTCCAATCCCGGAAGATGTGTCTTTTCAACATGATGCCGGGTTGGAGGAGTTCCATCGTACTCTAGAATTGAACGAGCCTCTTATTACTAGCAAGGTCGACACTTCTGGTTGGTCGGGGTAATGCATATTCATACACATTTCATGACACTGCATAACCTTTGACTGTAAACTACCTGTCTTGAAGGGTGATTAATTCGATTTTATTTTGCTTTGCAGATACTATGTCTAAGCGAGGTTCAATGCTTGGAATCTTCGACATGACCGCAAATCTTCATATTATGATTCACGTAGACGAGAGGGGGATAGAGATTATGATCAGGGACGCTCTGGACATTATGACCAGGGACGTTCAGGTTATTCTAGTCACGAGAGATATGATTCGGACAGGGGCCATAGGCGTCGATCGCGATCACGTACCCCTCCTCCTTCCAGAGATCCCATACAACCTCCCGTTCGTGTCCCTCGTGATTCTACTCGACATGCGTCGGTTTCTCAAGCTTCTACATCTGAGGCGATGGCGCCGATGGTTGCGGAGGAACCTCCTACTGAAATTATGGGGGAAGGAGCAATTAGGCTTGCGCAACTGAAGAGAGAGTTCCCGATTATCTGCTTCGACAACTACGTCTTTCCCCTGAATCTGAAAAGAATCCCGCCGGAGGCCGAGCGGTTGGCGCTCGACTATGTGCATGATTTTTACGCACAATACAAGGCATGGTATAGGGCGGCCGACAAAGCATCGGCGCTGGCCTTCGAACGGACGGCCACTATTGAAAAACTTCAAACCGAGCTAGCACAAAAAGATCGCATCATACAAGTGCTCAATACAGAAGCCGAATCATCCCGAAAATCAGAGATGGAGGCTCTTACAAAGGCCGATGAAGTTCAAGCGGCCATGGAAAGAATGAAAAAGGAACATTATGTTACGGTGGAAGACATGGGCCACCGGAACACTGTCGTCACTGCCGAAAGGGACGCTGCCCTGAAGGAGTTAAACGAGCTTAAGTCCAAATTCGTCGAAATCGCCAAGGATAGGGATGACGCGAATAAGGCAGCCCAGGAGGCGTGTGAACAAGCCGTAGTGCTTCGCACCGAAAGAGATGCGGCAGTGGCGAAAATTCAGGCAGTCGAGGCAGAGGTGGAGGAGAAAGTTCAACAAGCAGAGGCCAGGCTAGAGGCCGATATTGAAGATTTGCTTATAACTTATAATGCCAACGTGTTGAAACACAGAAATTTGGCCTGGCTTCAAGATTATCCGTTCACCTCCGCAGCGCTTGGGAACGATTGGTCGAAGAAGAGGAGGAAGCGCATCCGGGCGAATCGGTTGACCGATTCGAGCTTGAGAACCGACTGTTGATTGAGGATGAGAAGAAGGTCCTTCATGATGCTATCATTGCTCATCAGAAGGAGATGATGGGTGGTTGTTCCGTGGAAGTTGGAGAGGGATCAGGTGTTGAGCACCATGCGGCTGTTACTGAAGTCACCACACTGCCTTCATCAGTGCCTGTATCTGCGGTCAATTTGCCACCTGTTCCTACTTATGACCCGGAGCAGCCACTCTTATCTCTTATTTATGAGCACACTTCTGATGCCGTTCAGCCGTCTACGGGCCAAACTGGGGAAGGTATTTCGAAGTTATCACAAGCGTTTTCTAAATAAAGAGTTTGTTTTGAAGAAGTTACTAGTAACTTATTATTTTTGCTTAGCGACAGGAGTTGCGCCGACAGTCGCGGCTCAAGAATCAAGCCAAAGGGATAAGGCCATCGCCACCGAGACTACTGCTGTAACTGTGGTATCGACCGAGGCGGCACAGGGGAGTGGGTTATCTCTTGAGGAACAAATGGTGAGCGAGCTGTTCGGTGAGCAGGGCGGTTTCTCCACGGACTTACCCTTTATCATCATTAGTGATCTCCCGCCGACCTCAAGTTCTTCGATGCAGACTGCGGATGCCCCCAGCAAGCCCAAGCGACTCGAGATGAGGAAATTTTGGCTGAAATCAACGCTGAAATAGAAGCTGCGGGGCACAGTGGTAGTGCCGGTGGCAGTTAGACGGCGCAGAGTCCAGCATCTGCTAGGGTAGTGTCGTCGGGTGGCACTATCCCATCTTCCGTCACGGATCCAGTCCCCCCTACTCCTCCGGCGGGAAGCCTCCCTGCAGATTCGAGCTCTGAGGAGGACATCGATATCATGCCCCCAGCCGAAGAGTCACCGCCGAAGAGGAGGCACTCAAAAAGAATTTCTATCGCTAGTGATTCTGATGATGAACCACTAATAAGGAAGACGAAAAAGAAGAAGAAATAGACCGGCTTTACAAGTAGATGTTTTGGTAGATAGGTACTTGTTTTTGTTTTTTGTTAGTAAGCCGTGTATAGATGCAGGTTCGGCCCCTGCTAGTAGGGATTGTTTTTGGGAGAACTTTTTTGTATGTAAGTCCTTATTTGTAGTTAGTTGAAATAAACTTCAGTTTCTTTGTTTCAACTCTTGTTTTATTTGTGCTTAAGTACTTGCAGTGTCTTGTTTTCGGTCCGGTGTATTTGTGGTGTTTTTACCATTTAAGTGGAGTTCGTTTCATTTGCCAAGCCTGAGAATCTTGGTCATAAGTTGTGATTGATGAATGAGTTGAACTTCGGACGTTGTATCACTTCGGTTAGTGATTGACACTTAGCTTTCGTGCCCCCTAGTTTTGGGGAACATCACTTGTATTCTTGGCAGTTGATCGCACTTGTTGCAAATCTTAAGCACACGTCCGCATTCTAGGGACTTAGGATAATTTGAGATCGATAATCTGCTTTGCACTCTAGGAGATTGAGATTTATCGATGTTTGTATTGTGGTTCGCGCTCCGGGAACCTGGAATTGATGTTTACACTCCGCTTCACGCTCTGGGAACTGGGAGTTGATGTTGACATTTCAGTTCGCACTTCGGGAACTTCGAATTGTTGTTTGTACTCTGACTCACGCTTTGGGAATCTGGAGTTAGCATCGATGCTTCGGTTCGCACTCCGGGAACCTGTAATTTGTGTTTACACTCCAATGCATGCTTTGAGAACTTGGAGTTCGCATTGATGGGTTGGTTCGCACTTCACGAACCTGGAATAGATGTTTATACTCCGATTCACACTCTGGGAAGTTGGAGTTAGCCGATAGATGGTCAGTCACACCTATTTGAGCTTTTTAGGAATTCGTTCGCACTCCGGGAACGATGGATTTGATGTTTATACTCCAATTCATGCTCTGGGAAGTTGGAGTCCATTCACACTCTGGGAACGATTTATTGGATGTTTATACTCCAATTCACACTCTGGGAAGTTGGAGTCCGCTCGCACTCTGGGAACGAATTATGGAATGTTTATACTCCAATTCACGCTGTGGGAAGTTGGAGTCCGTTCGCACTCTCGGAACGAATTATGGAATGTTTATACTCCAATTCGCGCTGTGGGAAGTTGCAGTCCGTTCGCATTCTGGGAACGAATCATGGAATGTTTATACTCCAATTCACGCTGTGGGAAGTTGGAGTCCGTTCGCACTCCGGGAACGAATTATGGAATGTTTATACTCCAATTCGCGCTGTGGGAAGTTGGAGTCCGTTCGCACTCTGGGAACGAATTAT
Organism: Allium cepa; assembly: GCA_030765085.1. Taxonomy (NCBI): domain Eukaryota; kingdom Viridiplantae; phylum Streptophyta; class Magnoliopsida; order Asparagales; family Amaryllidaceae; genus Allium; species Allium cepa. The sequence goes on along the minus strand of CM060943.1, from coordinate 23,392,509 downwards.
GGAATGTTTATACTCCAATTCGCGCTGTGGGAAGTTGGAGTCCGTTCGCGTAGTGGGAACGAATTATTGAATGTTTATACTCCAATTCGCGTTCTACGAAGTTGGAGTCCGTTCGCGCAGTGGGAATGAATTGTTGAATGTTTATACTCCAATTCGCGTTCTAGGAAGTTGGAGTTAGTTGTAGGACTGTCGTGTGTCGGTCCAGTTCAGCCTTTAGTGTGATGGCTTGCCCCCGAGCTGTGGTTTCACTTAGTGAGTGGCCGGTTGTATTGCAGTCACTCGCTATTTGAATAAATTCAATTGTTTGATGGAATTTAGCTCTTCGTGTGTCGTGATTGTTTAACGTTGCATTCGGCGAATCACAGCTCTAGCTTGAAGAGATAATGTTTTATTGCTGAAATAAGAAAATATGGCAAAGTCAGTGCCTTATTACAAAATCAAATTTCAGAATGTAAAGGAAATTGCAAATTATTCATAGATTGAATGAGCCTGTCATGTGTGACAGTGACGAAGATCTTCGTCGTTCCAGGCTCCTGAGAAAGTCGGTCCGGCACTGATGGCGTTTATCACCAATCTTCCACGGGGACCATTGGTGTCCTCCTGTCTCGGTCGATTGGGTTCGTTGTTTGGATTGGATGGGCCCGCTTCTCTGGGTTGCGGTGTCCGCACAAATCGATCAAGCTTCCTTTCCCTGGTCAGTTTTTCAATGTGATCCTGTAAGTGACGACACTCGTTCGTATCGTGCCCGTAGCTTTCATGGAACCTGCAAAACTTTCCTGTTCGGATTTGTTTCTCTGACGACGGTCTCGGAGCAGGTTTTTCTTATTGAATTGTATTACGGGTTTGTAAGTACAAGTCCTCCAGTGAAGTATTCAAAGGAGTATAGTTGTCGAACATCAGATGTTTGCGTGGCGGGCCACGATTTTGATCTTGTTTTATAATTTGATTCACGCTCTCTCTTCGTCGAGCTTGCTTATTTTTGACGTTCAACTGAACTTTTCCGGAGCTCTCACCGGATTGTTTGATGGCAATATTGCTTTGGATCCCTTCTGTACTTGGTTTTGCATCGGTTTGCTTCCTAGACTGTTTCGCGTCTTCCCGTCTCAGGAATTGAGCCGCCTTGGCGTGGAAACGGTCCAACGATGCAGGTGGTTTTCCGGCTAACCAATTGCCGAACTCAGAATCAGGGTCGATCCCCTTAGTCAGCGCCATAAGGATGGAATTATCGTTCGGATTGCTGATCTCCGCGCATGCAGTATGGAATCTCTCTAAGTAGTGTCTGAGTGTCTCTCCGGGAGCCTGAGTGACACTAGACAGAGTGTTGACATCTTTGGGTCTTGCGACATGCATGCGGAATTGCTCAACGAATTTTGTGGCTAACTGGTCGAATGAAGAGATGGATCGAGGTGGTAATCGAGTAAACCACATGGTAGCGATGCCCCCCAAGGATATGGGGAAACTTCGACACTTTACTGCATCGTCTGCACGGGCAGCAGTCATCGACCATTCATATTTTAGAATATGTTGGTTGGGGTCGGAGTTTCCTTCGTACATGGGTAGAGTTGGCATTCGGAATCGCCGTGGGGGTTCAGCAGTAAGGATATCGTCCGTAAAAGGAGTGTGACTTCGGGAAACTCCCCAGTCGTCATTCGTGAATCCCTGACTCTCATGGATCATTTGACGTATCATATTGGAAAGATCCGGCATTTGCTCATTCTGTGCGGCTTGTGCCGGAGTACAATTACGTTCCATGCTTTGGGGTCGGACCGGATATTGTCGACGGTCCAAGCTTTGCCTTCTTGGCATATAGTCTTCTGGGACGTATGGTTCGGGAGTGCTTCCGTCATGACGACGGTTCAGGTCCGACTGATCTTGAACGTCGACCCCTGGTTCAGCCGCAACTTCAGTAGTGCGGTATTCGGTAGCGTGGTGAGGGTTGGCACCTCCTCAGGAGGAGGGCCCGGTTTGGAAACTGGCTGATGGACCAACTCTCAGTTGTCCAACGGTCAGCGTTGGTCGATCTCCAGTAGTTGGCATGCGATTCCCATCTAACTGGGGTCGTGGAGGTCGATTGTGATAATCAGAAGATGAAGAACTCTCGCTGGAGGAACGAGACACGTGGTCTCTCTTGGATATCTTTCATTTCTGACGATCCAATTTGTTGATTAATTCAGCGTTAGCGCGTAGCTGTTCTTCTAGTTGTCGCCGACTCTGGATCAGCTCTTGGATTAGCGACTGCAACTCTTGTCGGGTAAACGGAGCTGAGGGTTCCGAGTGTGCAGTGGCATCTTGATTAGGTGGAGGTAGAGTTACAGGATTCTGTCGATCCTGTTCTTCTTGATTGACGGCGTTTGAGGTGGTTCTTGTGCTAACCATCTCGAACGTTGGATTCCTTTCCTTAGACTTTTGCAAATCTGAATAGAATGGAAGGAATTTGAATCAAAAGATCTGGATCTCTCTCTTAGATTTATTCAATCCGGTATCGATGACAGATCCAACGAGCAGGAGAAAAGCTGGGTTTTCTCAGTGAAAGCACCAAAGTGTTTGCACCAAAATTGGTCACAACACTCTTCGGGAGTCGTTGAAGAGATAACAATCAAGAGTATGAACTGAATATGAATATTATCTAACAAAAACTCCAATCAACAGTAAAGAAAATGCGTAGACAAGCGATTTATAGTGGTTCGGCGTGTCGCCTACGTCCACTGCGAAGTTTTTTGATATTTTATTGATTCTCTTTCAATGTTTACAAGTTGTTACAGCAATCAACAGCAAGTTACAACTGGGAATTCGAAATCAGTAGTGAAATTATGATGGAGATGTCAATCCGGCAGAGTCTGGGCGCTTGAGAGTCAGAAGATCCCGAAGGTCCTTTTTCTGTTGGCCCTGGAGCTCTATTTATAGGTGTAGGCTGCGGATATTTCGCTGAAAACTCGGGAGATCACTTCTGGTACGTGAGGGGGCCCACACGTACGGTCTCGGGAAGTTTGGGCCCACTTTGGCATCGGTTCGAACACCATTCGAACCGATCAAGAATTCATCCAATCGAGGTGAAATTTGGCGTGGACATTCTTCAACATGTATGCAAGCATCTGTGAAAGTTTCATGGCATTTTGATCAGTAGATTATGAGATATGATGGGTTCGAAATAATGTTCGTGGCACGGCTGTTTGGTTCGAACCCCTGTATTCGAAACGATGATTTCGAATCCATCATGGCACGCGACTTCGTGGTGACGTGGAGCGCAAACTTCGAATCGATCCGGACTTCACTCCGTGTTGACCGCTTCGACTCCGTATATCTCGGTGATTTCGAACCGATGGAAGACACGTTGGTTGACCCAGTGGGTTCGAATAAGGCAACACAGGATGGGTTCGAACATGGCATCATGGATGGGTTCGTACATGACTTCAGGGATGGGTTCGAAGCATGCATGTCCGATGGTTTCGAAATGAGGCAGCCGAGTATGGATTCGAACCAGCTACTCTCTGATGGATTCGAGGCCCATTGTTATGAACTTGGTAGGTGTGGACTTGATGGGTTCGAACCCGAGGCATCCCGAGGGTTTCGAAGGTGATGGTTTCGAACCAGATGGGTTCGAAGTGATGGTTTCGAATGGTGCATGGTGATGGTTTCGAAGACACCAATCATGGTGGGTTCGAACCCAGTGTGTCCCCTCCAAGTTGAACCGATCATAACTTGAGCATACGAACTCGGATTGACTTGAAATTTGAAATGCTGACTCCTGTGGTCTTTCTTGTCGTGTCCTATCAATTGTGGCTCAATCTGGACTCGGATAAAATTCAGTGATATCCATGGAGAAAGGAACTACGATCAACCTCTGAGGAGAACTGTCCTTCGTTTTCGATCGATCTTTTGGTATCGCGGCTTTGCCAAAAAGCGGGATAACAACTGGTTAGTTTCATACCCAAAAAATCCTATCCGAACCTCAATCGGGTCATGGGATTCTTGTACCCTTCGTTTTTCGTCACGTGGATTTTTTCTGTAAAACGGGATCCCCGTGGCTAGTCTATGATTTACCATCGCTGGAGAGTGGTGCACCATGGTACTGCAATGTTTCAAATCCATGCACTCATTTCTAAAGGTCGTACGACACTGTTTCGTCATTTTGGATGGATGTTGCACCTTGCACCGTAGATGTTGCACACTGTAGATATCGATTCTTCGGAGGGCCATAACTCTTGGCTCGTTTAGAGTTACCGGAGCCATAACCAGTCAAAACGAAGGTATCTGTGAGTTCTACAGCTATGACAGCTTTCAGCCGTCAATGGTTAGTTTCATACCCAAAAAATCCTATCCGAACCTCAATCGGGTCAAGGATGTTTTTTACCCTTCGTTTTTTCGTCACGTGGATTTTTTCTGTAAAACGGGATCCCCGTGGCTGGTCTATGATTTACCATCGCTGCAGAGTGGTGCACCATGGTACTGCAATGTTTCAAATACATGCACTCATTTCTAAAGGTCGTACGGCACTGTTTCGTCATTTTGGACGGATGTTGCACCTTGCACCGTAGATGTTGCACCCTATGGATATCGATTCTTCGGAGGGCCATAACTCTTGGCTTGTTTAGAGTTACGGGAGCCATAACCAGTCAAAACGAAGGTATCTGTGAGTTCTACGGCTATAACAGCTTTTAGCCTTCACTGGTTAGTTTCATACCCAAAAAATCCTGTCCGAACCTCAATCGGGTCATTGGATTCTTGTACCCTTCGTTTTTAGTCACGTGGATTTTTTCTGTAAAACGGGATCCCCGTGGCTGGTCTATGATTTACCATCGCTGGAGAGTGGTGCACCATGGTACTGCAATGTTTCAAATCCATGCACTCATTTCTAAAGGTCGTACGGCACTGTTTCGTCATTTTGGACGGATGTTGCACCTTGCACCGTAGATGTTGCACACTGTGGATATCGATTCTTCGGAGGGCCATAACTCTTGGCTCGTTTAGAGTTACGGGAGCCATAACCAGTCAAAACGAAGGTATCTGTGAGTTCTACAGCTATGACAGCTTTCAGCCGTCACTGGTTAGTTTCATACCCAAAAAATCCAATCTGAACCTCAATCGGGTCATGGGATTCTTGTACCCTTCGTTTTTCGTCACGTGGATTTTTTCTTTAAAACGGGATCCCTGTGGCTGGTCTATGATTTACCATCGCTGGAGAGTGGTGCACCATGGTACTGCAATGTTTCAAATCCATGCACTCATTTCTAAAGGTCGTACGACACTGTTCCATCATTTTGGATGGATGTTGCTCCTTGCACCGTAGATGTTGCACCCTGTGGATATCGATTCTTCGGAGGGCCATAACTCTTGGCTCGTTTAGAGTTACGGGAGCCATAACTAGTCAAAACAAAGGTATCTGTGAGTTCTACAGCTACGACAGCTTTCAGCCGTCACTGGTTAGTTTCATACCCAAAAAATCCTATCCGAACCTCAATCGGGTCAAGGAAGTTTTTTACCCTTCGTTTTTGCGTCACGTGGATTTTTTCTGTAAAACGGGATCCCCGTGGCTGGTCTATGATTTACCATCGCGGGAGAGTGGTGCACCATGGTACTGCAATGTTTCAAATACATGCACTCATTTCTAAAGGTCGTACGACACTGTTTCGTCATTTTGGACGGATGTTGCACCTTGCACCATAGATGTTGCACCCTGTGGATATCGATTCTTCGGAGGGCCATAACTCTAGGCTCGTTTAGAGTTACGGGAGCCATAACAAGTCAAAACGAAGGTATCTGTGAGTTCTACAGCTATGACAGCTTTTAGCCTTCAGTGGTTAGTTTCATACCCAAAAAATCCTATCCGAACCTCAATCGGGTCATGGGATTCTTGTACCCTTCGTTTTTCGTCACGTGGATTTTTTCTGTAAAACGGGATCCCCATGGCTGGTCTATGATTTACAATCGCTGGAGAGTGGTGCACCATGGTACTGCAATGTTTCAAATCCATGCAATCATTTCGAAAGGTCGTACGGCACTGTTTCGTCATTTTGGACGGATGTTGCACCTTGCACCGTAGATGTTGCACACTGTGGATATCTATTCTTCGGAGGGCCATAACTCTTGGCTCGTTTAGAGTTACGGGAGCCATAACCAGTCAAAACGAAGGTATCTGTGATTTCTACAGCTATGACAGCTTTCAGCCGTCACTGGTTAGTTTCATACCCAAAAAATCCTATCCGAACCTCAGTCGGGTCATGGGAATCTTGAACGCTTCGTTTTTCGTCACGTGGATTTTTTCTGTAAAACGGGATCCCCGTGGCTGGTCTATGATTTACCATCGCTGGAGAGTGGTGCACCATGGTACTGCAATGTTTCAAATCCATGCACTCATTTCTAAAGGTCGTACGGCACTGTTTCGTCATTTTGGACGGATGTTGCACCTTGCACCGTAGATGTTGTACACTGTGGATATCGATTCTTCGGAGGGCCATAACTCTTGGCTCGTTTAGAGTTACTGGATCCATAACCAGTCAAAACGAAGGTATTTATGAGTTCTACAGCTATGACAGCTTTCAGCCGTCACTGGTTAGTTTCATACCCAAAAAATCCTATCCGAACCTCAATCGGGTCACGTGGATTTTTTCTAACCTTTAGAAATCGCTGAATATGAATATTATCTAACAAAAACTCCAATCAACAGTAAAGAAAATGCGTAGACAAGCGATTTATAGTGGTTCGGCGTGTCGCCTACGTCCACTGCGAAGTTTTTTGATATTTTATTGATTCTCTTTCAATGTTTACAAGTTGTTACAGCATTAAACAGCAAGTTACAACTGGGAATTCGAAATCAGTAGTGAAATTATGATGGAGATGTCAATCCGGCAGAGTCTGGGCGCTTGATAGTCAGAAGATGCCGAAGGTCCTTTTTGTGTTGGCCCTGGAGCTCTATTTATAGGTGTAGGCTGCTGATATTTCGCTGAAAACTCAGGAGACCACTTCTGGCACGTGAGGGGGCCCACACGTACGGTCTCGGGAAGTTTGGGCCCACTTTGGCATCGGTTCGAACTCCATTCGAACCGATCAAGAATTCATCCAATCGAGGTGAAATTTGGCGTGGACATTCTTCAACATGTATGCAAGCATCTATGAAAGTTTCGTGGCATTTATATCAGTAGATTAGGAGATATAATGGGTTTGAAATAATGTTCATGGCACGGCTGTTTGGTTCGAACCCCTGTATTCGAAACGATGGTTTCGAATCCATCATGGCACGCGACTTCGTGGTGACGTGGAGCGCAAACTTCGAATCGATCCGGACTTCACTCCATGTTGACCGCTTCGACTCCGTATATCTCGGTGATTTCGAACCGATGGAAGACACGTTGGTTGACCCAGTGGGTTCGAATAAGGCAACACAGGATGGGTTCGAACATGGCATCATGGATGGGTTCGAACATGACTTAAGGGATGGGTTCGAAGCATGCATGTCCGATGGTTTCGAAATAAGGCAGCCGAGTATGGATTCGAACCAGCTACTCTCTGATGGATTCGAGGCCCATTGTTATGAACTTGGTAGGTGTGGACTTGATGGGTTCGAACCCGAGGCATCCCGAGGGTTTCGAAGGTGATGGTTTCGAACCTGATGGGTTCGAAGTGATGGTTTCGAATGGTGCATGGTGATGGTTTCGAAGACACCAATCATGGTGGGTTCGAAACCAGTGTGTCCCCTCCAAGTTGAACCGATCATAACTTGAGCATGCGAACTCGGATTGACTTGAAATTTGAAATGCTGACTCCTGTGGTCTTTCTTGTCAAGTCCTATCCATTGTGGCTCAATCTGGACTCGGATAAAATTCAGTGATATCCATGGAGAAAGGAAGTACGATCAACCTCTGAGGCGAACTGTCCTTCGTTTTCGATCGATCTTTTGGTATTGCGGCTTTGCCAAAAAGCGGGATAACAACTGGTTAGTTTCATACCCAAAAAATCCTATCCGAACCTCAATCGGGTCAAGGAAGTTTTTTACCCTTCGTTTTTTCGTCACATGGATTTTTTCTGTAAAACGGGATCCCCGTGGCTGGTCTATGATTTACCATCGCTGCAGAGTGGTGCACCATGGTACTTCAATGTTTCAAATACTTGCACTCATTTCTAAAGGTCGTACGACACTGTTTCGTCATTTTGGACGGATGTTGCACCTTGCACCGTAGATGTTGCACCCTGTGGATATCGATTCTTCGGAGGGCCATAACTCTTGGCTCGTTCAGAGTTACGGGAGCCATAACCAGTCAAAACGAAGGTATCTGTGAGTTCTACAGCTATGACAGCTTTCAGCCGTCACTGGTTAGTTTCATACCCAAAAAATCCTATCCGAACCTCAATCGGGTCAAGGAAGTTTTTTACCCTTCATTTTTTCGTCACGTGGATTTTTTCTGTAAAACGGGATCCCCGTGGCTGGTCTATGATTTACCATCGCTGCAGAGTGGTGCACCATGGTACTGCAATGTTTCAAATACTTGCTCTCATTTCTAATGGTCGTACGGCACTGTTTCGTCATTTTGGACGGATGTTGCACCTTGCACCGTAGATGTTGCACCCTGTGGATATCGATTCTTCGGAGGGCCATAACTCTTGGCTCGTTTAGAGTTACGGGAGCCATAACCAGTCAAAACGAAGGTATCTGTGAGTTCTACAGCTATAACAGCTTTTAGCCTTCACTGGTTAGTTTCATACCCAAAAAATCCTATCCGAACCTCAATCGGGTCATGGGATTCTTGTACCCTTCGTTTTTTGTCACGTGGATTTTTTCTGTAAAACGGGATCCCCGTGGCTGGTCTATGATTTACCATCGCTGGAGAGTGGTGCACCATGGTACTGCAATGTTTCAAATCCATGCACTCATTTCTAAAGGTCGTAAGGCACTGTTTCGTCATTTTGGACGGATGTTGCACCTTGCACCGTAGATGTTGCACACTTTGGATATCGATTCTTCGGAGGGCCATAACTCTTGGCTCGTTTAGAGTTACGGGATCCATAACTAGTCAAAACGAAGGTATTTCTGAGTTCTACAGCTATGACAGCTTTCAGCCGTCACTGGTTAGTTTCATACCCAAAAAATCCTATCCGAACCTCAATCGGGTCATGGGATTCTTGTACCCTTCGTTTTTCGTCACGTGGATTTTTTATTTAAAACGGGATCCCCGTGGCTGGTCTATGATTTACCATCGCTGCAGAGTGGTGCACCATGGTACTGCAATGTTTCAAATCCATGCACTCATTTCTAAAGGTCGTACGACACTGTTTCGTCATTTTGGACGGATGTTGCACCTTGCACCGTAGATGCTGCACCCTGTGGATATCGATTCTTCGGAGGGCCATAACTCTTGGCTCGTTTAGAGTTACGGGAGCCATAACCAGTCAAAACAAAGGTATCTGTGAGTTCTACAGCTACGACAGCTTTCAGCCGTCACTGGTTAGTTTCATACCCAAAAAATCCTATCCGAACCTCAATCGGGTCAAGGAAGTTTTTTACCCTTCGTTTTTTCGTCACGTGGATTTTTTCTGTAAAACGGGATCCCCGTGGCTGGTCTATGATTTACCATCGCTGGAGAGTGGTGCACCATGGTACTGCAATGTTTAAAATACATGCACTCATTTCTAAAGGTCGTACGACACTGTTTCGTCATTTTGGACGTATGTTGCACCTTGCACCGTAGATGTTGCACCCTGTGGATATCGATTCTTCGGAGGGCCATAACTCTAGGCTCGTTTAGAATTACGGGAGCCATAACAAGTCAAAACGAAGGTATCTGTGAGTTCTACAGCTATGACAGCTTTTAGCCTTCACTGGTTAGTTTCATACCCAAAAAATCCTATCCGAACCTCAATCGGGTCATGTGATTCTTGTACCCTTCGTTTTTCGTCACGTGGATTTTTTCTGTAAAACAGGATCCCCATGGCTGGTCTATGATTTACCATCGCTGGAGAGTGGTGCACCATGGTACTGCAATGTTTCAAATCCATGCAATCATTTCTAAAGGTCGTACGGCACTGTTTCGTCATTTTGGACGGATGTTGCACCTTGCACTGTAGATGTTGCACACTGTGGATATCGATTCTTCGGAGGGCCATAACTCTTGGCTCGTTTAGAGTTACGGGAGCCATAACCAGTCAAAACGAAGGTATCTGTGAGTTCTACAGCTATGACCGCTTTCAGCCGTCACTGGTTAGTTTCACACCCAAAAAATCCTATCCGAACCTCAATCGGGTCATGGGAATCTTGTACCCTTCGTTTTTCGTCACGTGGATTTTTTCTGTAAAACGGCATCCCCGTGGCTGGTCTATGATTTACCATCGCTGGAGAGTGGTGCACCATGGTACTGCAATGTTTCAAATCCATGCACTCATTTCTAAAGGTCGTACGGCACTGTTTCGTCATTTTGGACGGATGTTGCACCTTGCACCGTAGATGTTGCACACTGTGGATATCGATTCTTCGGAGGGCCATAACTCCTGGCTCGTTTAGAGTTACGGGATCCATAACCAGTCAAAACGAAGGTATCTGTGAGTTCTACTGCTATGACAGCTTTCAGCCATCACTGGTTAGTTTCATACCCAAAATATCCAATCCGAACCTCAATCGGGTCGCGTGGATTTTTTCTAACCTTTAGAAATCGCTGAATATGAATATTATCTAACAAAAACTCCAATCAACAGTAAAGAAAATGCGTAGACAAGCGATTTATAGTGGTTCGGCGTGTCGCCTACGTCCACTGCGAAGTTTTTTGATATTTTATTAATTCTCTTTCAATGTTTACAAGTTGTTACAGCAATCAACAGCAAGTTACAACTGGGAATTCGAAATCAGTAGTGAAATTATGATGGAGATGTCAATCCGGCAGAGTCTGGGCGCTTGAGAGTCAGAAGATCCCGAAGATCCTTTTTCTGTTGGCCTTGGAGCTCTATTTATAGGTGTAGGCTGCTGATATTTCGCTGAAAACTCGGGAGACCACTTCTGGCACGTGAGGGGGCCCACACGTACGGTCTCGGGAAGTTTGGGCCCACTTTGGCATCGGTTCGAACTCCATTCGAACCGATCAAGAATTCATCCAATCGAGGTGAAATTTCGCGTGGACATTCTTTAACATGTATGCAAGCATTTGTGAAAGTTTCATGGCATTTGGATCAGTAGATTAGGAGATATGATGGGTTCGAAATAATGTTCATGGCACGGCTGTTTGGTTCGAACCCCTGTATTCGAAACGATGGTTTCGAATCCATCATGGCACGCGACTTCGTGGTGACGTGGAGCGCAAACTTCGAATCGATCCGGACATCACTCCGTGTTACCGCTTCGACTCCGTATATCTCGGTGATTTCGAACCGATGGAAGACACGTTGGTTGACCCAGTGGGTTCGAATAAGGCAACACAGGATGGGTTCGAACATGGCATCATGGATGGGTTCGAACATGACTTCAGGGATGGGTTCGAAGCATGCATGTCCGATGGTTTCGAAATGAGGCAGCCGAGTAAGGATTCGAACGAGCTACTCTCTGATGGATTCGAGGCCCATTGTTATGAACTTGGTAGGTGTGGACTTGATGGGTTCGAACCCGAGGCATCCCGAGGGTTTCGAAGGTGATGGTTTCGAACCTGATGGGTTCGAAGTGATGGTTTCGAATGGTGCATGGTGATGGTTTCGAAGACACCCATCATGGTGGGTTCGAAACCAGTGTGTCCCCTCCAAGTTGAACCGATCATAACTTGAGCATACGAACTCGGATTGACTTGAAATTTGAAATGCTGACTCCTGTGGTCTTTCTTGTCGTGTCCTATCAATTGTGGCTCAATCTAGACTCGGATAAAATTCAGTGATATCCATGGAGAAAGGAAGTACGATCAACCTCTGAGGCGAACTGTTCTTCGTTTTCGATCGATCTTTTGGTATCGCGGCTTTGCCAAAAAGCGGAATAACAACTGGTTAGTTTTATACCCAAAAAATCCTATCCGAACCTCAATCGGGTCATGGGATTCTTGTACCCTTCGTTTTTCGTCACGTGGATTTTTTCTGTAAAACGGGATCCCCGTGGCTGGCCTATGATTTACCATCGCTGGAGAGTGGTGCACAATGGTACTGCAATGTTTCAAATCCATGCACTCATTTCTAAAGGTCGTACGGCACTGTTTCGTCATTTTGGACGGATGATGCACCTTGCACCGAAGATGTTGCACACTGTAAATATCGATTCTTCGGAGGGCCATAACTCTTGGCTCGTTTAGAGTTATGGGAGCCATAACCAGTCAAAACGAAGGTATCTGTGAGTTCTACAGCTATGACAGCTTTCAGCCGTCACTGGCTAGTTTCATACCCAAAAAATCCTATCCGAACCTCAATCGGGTCAAGGAAGTTTTTTAACCTTCGTTGTTTCGTCACGTGGATTTTTTCTGTAAAACGGGATCCCCGTGGCCGGTCTATGATTTACCATCGCTGCAGAGTGGTGCACCATGGTACTGCAATGTTTCAAATACATGCACTCATTTCTAAAGATCTGAACGTCAATCGGGTCATGGAAGTTTTTTACCCTTCGTTTTTTCGTCACGTGGATTTTTTCTGTAAAACGGGATCCCCGTGGCTGGTCTATGATTTACCATCGCTGGAGAATGGTGCACCATGGTACTGCAATGTTTCAAATCCATGCACTCATTTCTAAAGGTCGTACGGCACTGTTTCGTCATTTTGGACGGATGTTGCACCTTGCACCGTAGATGTTGCACCCTGTGGATATCGATTCTTCGGAGGGCCATAACTCTTGGCTCGTTTAGAGTTACGGGTGCCATAACCAGTCAAAACGAAGGTATCTGTGAGTTCTACAGCTATGATAGCTTTCAGCCGTCATTGGTTAGTTTCATACCCAAAAATCCTATCCGAACCTCAATCGGGTCATGGAAGTTTTTTACCCTTCGTTTTTTCGTCACGTGGATTTTTTCTGTAAAACGGGATCCCCGTGGCTGGTCTATGATTTACCATCGCTGGAGAATGGTGCACCATGGTACTGCAATGTTTCAAATCCATGCACTCATTTCTAAAGGTCGTAAGGCACTGTTTCGTCATTTTGGACGGATGTTGCACCTTGCACCGTAAATATTGCACCCTGTGGATATCGACTCTTCGGAGGGCCATAACTCTTGGCTCGTTTAGAGTTACGGGAGCCATAACCAATCAAAACGAAGGTATCTGTGCGTTCTACAGCTATGCTAGCTTTCAACCATCACTAGTTAGTTTCATACCCAAAAAATCCTATCCGAACCTCAATCGGGTCAAGGAAGTATTTTACCCTACGTTTTTTCGTCACGTGGATTTTTTCTGTAAAACGGGATCCCCGTGGCTGGTCTATGATTTACCATCGCTGGAGAGTGGTGCACCATGGTACTGCAATGTTTCATATCCATGCACTCATTTCTAAAGGTCGTAAGGCACTGTTTCGTCATTTTGGACGGATGTTGCACCTTGCACCGTAGATGTTGCACCCTGTGGATATCGATTCTTCGGAGGGCCATAACTCTTGGCTCGTTTAGAGTTACGGGAGCCATAACCAGTCAAAACGAAGGTATCTATGAGTTCTACAGCTATGACCGCTTTCAGCCGTCAATGGTAAGTTTCATACCCTAAAAATCCTATCCGAACCTCAATCGGGTCAAGGAAGTATTTTACCCTTCGTTTTTGCGTCACGTGGATTTTTTCTGTAAAACGGGATCCCCGTGGCTGGTCTATGATTTACCATCGCTGGAGAGTGGTGCACCATGGTACTGCAATGTTTCAAATCCATGCACTCATTTCTAAAGGTCGTACGGCACTGTTTCGTCACTTTGGACGGATGTTGCACCTTGCACCGTAGATGTTGCACCCTGTGGATATCGATTCTTCGGAGGGCCATAACTCTTGGCTCCTTTAGAGTTACGGGAGCCATAACCAGTCAAAACGAAGGTATCTGTGCGTTCTACAGCTACGACAGCTTTCAGCCGTCACTGGTTAGTTTCATACCCAAAAAATCCTATCCGAACCTCAATCGGGTCAAGGAAGTATTTTACCCTTCGTTTTTTCGTCACGTGGATTTTTTCTGTAAAACGGGTTCCCCGTGGCTGGTCTATGATTTACCATCGCTGGAGAGTGGTGCACCATGGTACTGCAATGTTTCAAATCCATGCACTCATTTCTAAAGGTCGTACGGCACTGTGTTGTCATTTTGGACGGACGTTGCACCTTGCACCGTAGATGTTGCACCCTGTGGATATCCATTCTTCGGAGGGCCATAACTCTTGGCTCGTTTAGAGTTACGGGTGCCATAACCAGTCAAAACGAAGGTATCTGTGAGTTCTACAGCTACGACAGCTTTCAGCCGTCACTGGTTACTTTCATACCCAAAAATCCTATCCGAACCTCAATCGGGTCAAGGAAATTTTTTACCCTTCGTTTTTTCGTCACGTGGATTTTTTCTGTAAAACAGGATCCCCGTGGCTGGTCTATGATTTACCATCGCTGGAGAGTGGTGCACCATGGTACTGCAATGTTTCAAATCCATGCACTCATTTCTAAAGGTCGTACGGCACTGTTTCGTCATTTTGGACGGATGTTGCACCTTGCACCGTAGATGTTGCACCTTGTGGATATCGATTCTTCGGAGGGCCATAACTCTTGGCTCGTTTAGAGTTACGGGAGCCATAACCAGTCAAAACGAATGTATCTGTGAGTTCTATAGCTATGACAGCTTTCAGCCGTCACTGGTTAGTTTCATACCCAAAAATCCTATCCGAACCTCAATCGGGTCATGGAAGTTTTTTACCCTTCGTTTTTTCGTCACGTGGATTTTTTCTGTAAAACAGGATACCCGTGGCTGGTCTATGATTTACCATCGCTAGAGAATGGTGCACCATGGTACTGTAATGTTTCAAATCCATGCACTCATTTCTAAAGGTCGTAAGGCACTGTTTCGTCATTTTGGACGGATGTTGCACCTTGCACCGTAGATGTTGCACCCTGTGGATATCGATTCTTCGGAGGGCCATAACTCTTGGCACATTTAGAGTTACGGGAGCCATAACCAGTCAAAACGAAGGTATCTGTAAGTTCTACAGCTATGACAGCTTTCAGCCGTCACTGGTTAGTTTCATACCCAAAAAATCCTATCCGAACCTCAATCGGGTCAAGGAAGTATTTTACCCTTCGTTTTTTCGTCACGTGGATTTTTTCTGTAAAACGGGATCCCCGTGGCTGGTCTATGATTTACCATCGCTGGAGAGTGGTGCACCGTGGTACTGCAATGTTTCAAATCCATGCGCTCATTTCTAAAGGTCGTACGGCATTGTTTCGTCATTTTGGACGGATGTTGCACCTTGCACCGTAGATGTTGCACCCTGTGGATATCGATTCTTCGAAGGGCCATAACTCTTGGCTCGTTTAGAGTTACCGGTGCCATAACCAATCAAAACGAAGGTATCTGTAAGTTCTACAGCTATGACCTCTTTCAGCTGTCACTGGTTAGTTTCATACCCAAAAAATCCTATCCGAACCTTAATCGGGTCAAGGAAGTTTTTTACCCTTCGTTTTTTCGTCACGTGGATTTTTTCTTTAAAACGGGATCCCCGTGGCTGGTCTATGATTTACCATCGCTGGAGAGTGGTGCACCATGGTACTACAATGTTTCAAATACATGCACTCATTTCTAAAGGTCGTACGGCACTGTTTCGTCATTTTGGACGGATATTCCACCTTGCACCGTAGATGTTGCACCCTGTGGATATCGATTCTTCGGAGGGCCATAAATCTTGGCTCGTTTAGAATTACGGGAGCAACCCCCAGTCAAAACGAAGGTATCTGTGAGTTCTACAGCTATGACAGCTTTCAGCCGTCACTGGTTAGTTTCATACCCAAAAAATCCTATCCGAACCTCAATCGGGTCAAGGAAGTATTTTACCCTTCGTTTTTTCGTCACGTGAATTTTTTCTGTAAAACGGGATCCCCTTGGCTGGTCTATGATTTACCATCGCTGGAGAGTGGTGCACTATGGTATTGCAATGTTTCAAATCCATGCAATCATTTCTAAAGGTCGTACGGCACTGTTTCGTCATTTTGGATGGATGTTGCACCTTGCACCGCAGATGTTGCACCCTGTGGAAATCGATTCTTCAGAGGGCCATAACTCTTGGCTCTTTTAGAGTTACAGGAGCCATAACCAGTCAAAACGAAGGTATCTGTGAGTTCTACAAATATGATAGCTTTCAGCCGTCACTGGTTAGTTTCATACCCAAAAAATCCTATCCGAACCTCAATCGGGTCAAGGAAGTATTTTACCCTTCGTTTTTTCGTCACGTGGATTTTTTATGTAAAACGGGATCCCCGTGGATGGTCTATGATTTACCATCTCTGGAGAGTGGTGCACCATGGTACTGCAATGTTTCAAATCCATGCACTCATTTCTAAAGGTCGTACGGCACTGTTTCGTCATTTTGGACGGATGTTGCACCTTGCACCGTAGATGTTGCACCCTGTGGACATCGATTCTTCGGAGGGCCATAACTCTTGGCTCGTTTAGAGTTACGGGTGCCATAACCAGTCAAAACGAAGGTATCTGTGACTTCTACAGCTATGACAGCTTTCAGCCGTCACTGGTTAGTTTCATACCCAAAAAATCCTATTCGAACCACAATCGGGTCAAGGAAGTTTTTTACCCTTCGTTTTTTCGTCACGTGGATTTTTTCTGTAAAACGAGATCCCCGTGGCTGGTCTATGAGTTACCATCGCTGGAGAGTGGTGCACCATAGTACTGCACCGTTTCAAATCCATGCACCCATTTCTAAAGGTTGTACGGCACTGTTTCGTCATTTTGGACGGATGTTGCACCTAGCACCGTAGATGTTGCACCCAGTGGATATCGATTATTCGGAGGGCCATAACTCTTGGCTCGTTTAGAGTTACGGGAGCCATAACCAGTCAAAACGAAGGTATCTGTGAGTTCTACAGCTATGACCGCTTTCAGCCGTCACTGGTTAGTTTCATACCCAAAAATCCTATCCGAACCTCAATCGGGTCATGGAAGTTTTTTACCCTTCGTGGCTGGTCTATGATTTACCATCGCTGGAGAGTGGTGCACCATGGTACTGCAATGTTTAAAATCCATGCACTCATTTCTAAAGGTCGTAAGGCATTGTTTCGTCATTTTGGACGGATGTTGCACCTTGCACCGTAGATGTTGCACCCTGTGGATATCGATTCTTCGGAGGGCCATAACTCTTGGCACATTTAGAGTTACGGCAGCCATAACCAGTCAAAACGAAGGTATCTGTGAGTTCTACAGCTATGACAGCTTTCAGCCTTCACTGGTTAGTTTCATACCCAAAAAATCCTATCGGAACCTCAATCGGGTCAAGGAAGTTTTTTACCCTTCGTTTTTTCGTCACGTGGATTTTTTCTCTAAAACGGGATCCCCTTGGCTGGTCTATGATTTACCATCGCTGGAGAGTGGTGCACTATGGTATTGCAATGTTTCAAATCCATGCACTCATTTCTAAAGGTCGTACGGCACTGTTTCGTCATTTTGGACGGATGTTGCCCCTTGCACCGCAGATGTTGCACCCTGTGGAAATCGATTCTTCGGAGGCCATAACTCTTGGCTCTTTTAGAGTTACGGGAGCCATAACCAGTCAAAACGAAGGTATCTGTGAGTTCTACAGCTATGACGGCTTTCAGCTGTCACTGGTTAGTGTCATACCCAAAAAATCCTATCCGAACCTCAATCGGGTCAAGGAAGTTTTTTACCCTTCGTTTTTTCGTCACGTGGATTTTTTCTGTAAAACGGGATCCCCATGGCTGGTCTATGATTTACCATCGCTGTAGAGTGGTGCACCGTGGTACTGCAATGTTTCAAATCCATGCATTCATTTTGAAAGGTCGTAAGGCACTGTTTCGTCATTTTGGACGGATGTTGCACCTTGCACCGTAGATGTTGCACCATGTGGATATCGATTCTTCGGAGGGCCATAACTTTTGGCTCGTTTAGAGTTACGGGAGCCATAACCAGTCAAAATGAAGTATCTGTGAGTTCTACAGCTATGACGGTATTCAGCCGTCACTGGTTAGTGTCATACCCAAAAAATCCTATCCGAACCTCAATCCGTTCAAGGAAGTTTTTTACCCTTCGTTTTTTCGTCACGTGGATTTTTTCTGTAAAACGGGATCCCCATGGCTGGTCTATGATTTACCATCGCTGGAGAGTGGTGCATCATGGTACTGCAAAGTTTCAAATCCATGCACTCATTTCTAAAGGTGGTAAGGCACTGTTTCGTCGTTTTGGACGGATGTTGCACCTTGCACTGTAGATGTTGCACCCTGTGGATATCGATTCTTCGGAGGGCCATAACTCTTGGCTCGTTTAGAGTTACGGGAGCCATAACCAGTCAAAACGAAGGTATCTGTGAGTTCTACAGCTATGACCGCTTTCAGCCGTCACTGGTTAGTTTCATACCCAAAAAATCCTATCCGAACCTCAATCGGGTCAAGGAAGTTTTTTACCCTTCGTTTTTTCGCCACGTGGATTTTTTCTGTAAAACGGGATCCCCGTGGCTGGTCTATGATTTACCATCGCTGGAGAGTGGTGCACCATGGTACTGCAATGTTTCAAATCCATGCACTCATTTCTAAAGGTCGTACGGTACTGTTTCGTCATTTTGGACGGATGTTGCACCTTGCACCGTAGATGTTGCACCCTGTGGATATCGATTCTTCGGAGGGCCATAAATCTTGGCCCGTTTAGAGTTATGGGAGCCATAACCAGTCAAAACGAAGGTATCTATGAGTTCTACAGCTATGACAGCTTTCAGCCTTCACTGGTTAGTTTCATACCCAAAAATCCTATCCGAACCTCAATCGGGTCATGGAAGTTTTTTACCCTTCGTTTTTTCGTCACGTGGATTTTTTCTATAAAACGGGATCCCCTTGGCTGGTCTATGATTTACCATCGCTGGAGAGTAGTGCACCATGGTACTGCAATGTTTCAAATCCATGCACTCATTTCTAAAGGTCGTACGGCACTGTTTCGTCATTTTGGACGGATGTTGCACCTTGCACCGTAGATGTTGCACCCTATGGATATCGATTTTGCGGAGGGCCATAACTCTTGGCTCATTTAGAGTTACGGGAGCCATAACCAGTCAACACGAAGGTATCTTTGAGTTCTACTGCTATGACGGCTTTCAGCCGTCACTGGTTAGTTTCATACCCAAAAAATCCTATCCGAACCTCAATCGGGTCAAGGAAGTTTTTTACCCTTCGTTTTTTCGTCACGTGGATTTTTTCTGTAAAACGGGATCCCCGTGGCTGGTCTATGATTTACCATCGCTGGAGAGTGGTGCACCATGGTACTGCAATGTTTCAAATCCATGCACTCATTTCTAAAGGTCGTACGACACTGTTTCGTCATTTTGGACGGATGTTGCACCTTGCACCGTAGATGTTGCACCTTGTGGATATCAATTCTTCGGAGGGCCATAACTCTTGGCTCGTTTAGAGTTACGGGAGCCATTACCAGTCAAAACGAAGTTATCTGTGAGTTCTACATCTATGACAGCTTTCAGCCGTCACTGGTTAGTTTCATACCCAAAAAATCCTATCCGAACCTTAATTGGGTCAAGGAAGTTTTTTACCCTTCGTTTTTTCGTCACATGGATTTTTTCTGTAAAACGGGATCCCCTTGGCTGGTCTATGATTTACCATCGCTGGAGAGTGGTGCACCATGGTACTACAATGTTTCAAATCCATGCACTCATTTCTAAAGGTCGTACGGCACTGTTTCGTCATTTTGGACGGATGTTGCACCTTGCACCGTAGATGTTGCACCCTGTGGATATCGATTCTTCGGAGGGCCATAACTCTTGGCTCGTTTAGAGTTACGGGAGCCATTACCAGTCAAAACAAAGGTATCTGTGAGTTCTACAGCTATGACAACTTTCAGCCGTCACTGGTTAGTTTCATACCCAAAAAATCCTATCCGAACCTCAATCGGGTCAAGGAAGTTTTTTACCCTTCGTTTTTTCGTCACGTGGATTTTTTCTGTAAAACGGGATCCCCGTGGCTGGTCTATGATTTACCATCGCTGGAGAGTGGTGCACCATGGTACTGCAATGTTTCAAATCCATGCACTCATTTCTAAAGGTCGTACGACACTGTTTCGTCATTTTGGACGGATGTTGCACCTTGCACCGTAGATGTTGCACCCTGTGGATATCGATTCTTCGGAGGGCCGTAACTTTTGGCTCGTTCAGAGTTTCGGGCCATAACCAGTAAAAACGAAGGTATCTGTGAGTTCTACAGCTATGACGGCTTTCAGCCGTCATTGTTTAGTGTCATACCCAAAAAATCCTATCCGAACCTCAAACGGGTCAAGGAAGTTTTTTACCCTTCGTTTTTTCGTCACGTGGATTTTTCTGTAAAACGGGATCCCCGTGGCTGTTCTATGATTTACCATCGCTGGAGGGTGGTGCACCATGGTACTGCAATGTTTCAAATCCATGCACTCATTTCTAAAGATCTGAACCTCAATCGGGTCATGGAAGTTTTTTACCCTTCGTTTTTTCATCACGTGGATTTTTTCTGTAAAACGAGATCCCCGTGGCTGGTCTACGAGTTACCATCGCTGGAGAGTGATGCACCATGGTACTGCACCGTTTCTAATCCATGCACCTATTTCTAAAGGTTGTACGGCACTGTTTCGTCATTTTGGACGGATGTTGCACCTAGCACCGTAGATGTTGCACCCTGTGGATATCGATTATTCGGAGGGCCATAACTCTTGGCTCGTTTAGAGTTTCGGGAGCCATAACCAGTCAAACCGAAGGTATCTGTGAGTTCTACAGCTATGACAGCTTTCAGCCGTCACTGGTTAGTTTCATACCCAAAAAATCCTATCCGAACCTCAATCGGGTCAAGGAAGTTTTTTACCCTTTGTTTTTTCGTCACGTGGATTTTTCTGTCAAACGGGATCCCCGTGGCTGGTCTATGATTTACCATCGCTGGAGAGTGGTGCACCATGGTACTGCAATGTTTCAAATCCATGCACTCATTTCTAAAGGTCGTACGGCACTGTTTCGTCATTTTGGACGGATGTTGCACCTTGCACCGTAGATGTTGCACCCTGTGGATATCGATTCTTCGGAGGGCCATAACTCTTGGCTCGTTTAGAGTTACGAAAGCCATAACCAGTCAAAACGAAGGTATCTGTGAGTTCTACAGCTATGACCACTTTCAGCCGTCGCTGGTTAGTTTCATACCCAAAAAATCCTATCTGAACCTCAATCGGGTCAAGGAAGATTTTTACCCTTCGTTTTTTCGTCACGTGGATTTTTTCTGTAAAACGGGATCCCCGTGGCTGGTCTATGATTTACCATCGCTGGAGAGTGGTGCACCATGGTACTGCAATGTTTCAAATCCATGCACTCATTTCTAAAGGTCGTACGGCACTGTTTCGTCATTTTGGACGGATGTTGCACCTTGCACGGTAGATGTTGCACCCTGTGGATATCGATTCTTCGGAGGGCCATAACTCTTGGCTCGTTTAGAGTTACGGGTGCCATAACCAGTCAAAACGAAGGTATCTGTGACTTCTACAGCTATGACAGCTTTCAGCCGTCACTGGTTAGTTTCATACCCAAAAAATCCTATCCGAACCTCAATCGGGTCAAGGAAGTATTTTACCCTTCGTTTTTTCGTCACGTGGATTTTTTCTGTAAAACGGGATCCCCGTGGCTGGTCTATGATTTACCATCGCTGGAGAGTGGAGCACCATGGTACTGCAATGTTTCAAATCCATGCGCTCATTTCTAAAGGTCGTACGGCATTGTTTCGTCATTTTGGACGGATGTTGCACCTTGCACCGTAGATGTTGCACCCTGTGGATATCGATTCTTCGAAGGGCCATAACTCTTGGCTCGTTTAGAGTTACCGGTGCCATAACCAATCAAAACGAAGGTATCTGTGAGTTCTACAGCTATGACCGCTTTCAGCTGTCACTGGTTAGTTTCATACCCAAAAAATCCTATCCGAACCTTAATCGGGTCAAGGAAGTTTTTTACCCTTCGTTTTTTCGTCACGTGGATTTTTTCTTTAAAACGGGATCCCCGTGGCTGGTCTATGATTTACCATCGCTGGAGAGTGGTGCACCATGGTACTACAATGTTTCAAATACATGCACTCATTTCTAAAGGTCGTACGGCACTGTTTCGTCATTTTGGACGGATATTGCACCTTGCACCGTAGATGTTGCACCCTGTGGATATCGATTCTTCGGAGGGCCATAAATCTTGGCTCGTTTAGAATTACGGGAGCAACACCCAGTCAAAACGAAGGTATCTGTGAGTTCTACAGCTATGACAGCTTTCAGCCGTCACTGGTTAGTTTCATACCCAAAAAATCCTATCCGAACCTCAATCGGGTCAAGGAAGTATTTTACCCTTCGTTTTTTCGTCACGTGGATTTTTTCTGTAAAACGGGATCCCCTTGGCTGGTCTATGATTTACCATCGCTGGAGAGTGGTGCACTATGGTATTGCAATGTTTCAAATCCATGCAATCATTTCTAAAGGTCGTACGGCACTGTTTCGTCATTTTGGATGGATGTTGCACCTTGCACCGCAGATGTTGCACCCTGTGGAAATCGATTCTTCAGAGGGCCATAACTCTTGGCTCTTTTAGAGTTACAGGAGCCATAACCAGTCAAAACGAAGGTATCTGTGAGTTCTACAAATATGATAGCTTTCAGCCGTCACTGGTTAGTTTCATACCCAAAAAATCCTATCCGAACCTCAATCGGGTCAAGGAAGTATTTTACCCTTCGTTTTTTCGTCACGTGGATTTTTTATGTAAAACGGGATCCCCGTGGCTGGTCTATGATTTACCATCTCTGGAGAGTGGTGCACCATGGTACTGCAATGTTTCAAATCCATGCACTCATTTCTAAAGGTCGTACGGCACTGTTTCGTCATTTTGGACGGATGTTGCACCTTGCACCGTAGATGTTGCACCCTGTGGATATCGATTCTTCGGAGGGCCATAACTCTTGGCTCGTTTAGAGTTACGGGTGCCATAACCAGTCAAAACGAAGGTATCTGTGACTTCTACAGCTATGACAGCTTTCAGCCGTCACTGGTTAGTTTCATACCCAAAAAATCCTATCCGAACCACAATCGGGTCAAGGAAGTTTTTTACCCTTCGTTTTTTCGTCACGTGGATTTTTTCTGTAAAACGAGATCCCCGTGGCTGGTCTATGAGTTACCATCGCTGGAGAGTGGTGCACCATAGTACTGCACCGTTTCAAATCCATGCACCCATTTCTAAAGGTTGTACGGCACTGTTTCGTTATTTTGGACGGATGTTGCACCTAGCACCGTAGATGTTGCACCCAGTGGATATCGATTATTCGGAGGGCCATAACTCTTGGCTCGTTTAGAGTTACGGGAGCCATAACCAGTCAAAACGAAGGTATCTGTGAGTTCTACAGCTATGACCGCTTTCAGCCGTCACTGGTTAGTTTCATACCCAAAAATCCTATCCGAACCTCAATCGGGTCATGGAAGTTTTTTACCCTTCGTGGCTGGTCTATGATTTACCATCGCTGGAGAGTGGTGCACCATGGTACTGCAATGTTTAAAATCCATGCACTCATTTCTAAAGGTCGTAAGGCATTGTTTCGTCATTTTGGACGGATGTTGCACCTTGCACCGTAGATGTTGCACCCTGTGGATATCGATTCTTCGGAGGGCCATAACTCTTGGCACATTTAGAGTTACGGGAGCCATAACCAGTCAAAACGAAGGTATCTGTGAGTTCTACAGCTATGACAGCTTTCAGCCTTCACTGGTTAGTTTCATACCCAAAAAATCCTATCCGAACCTCAATCGGGTCAAGGAAGTTTTTTACCCTTCGTTTTTTCGTCACGTGGATTTTTTCTCTAAAACGGGATCCCCTTGGCTGGTCTATGATTTACCATCGCTGGAGAGTGGTGCACTATGGTATTGCAATGTTTCAAATCCATGCACTCATTTCTAAAGGTCGTACGGCACTGTTTCGTCATTTTGGACGGATGTTGCCCCTTGCACCGCAGATGTTGCACCCTGTGGAAATCGATTCTTCGGAGGCCATAACTCTTGGCTCTTTTAGAGTTACGGGAGCCATAACCAGTCAAAACGAAGGTATCTGTGAGTTCTACAGCTATGACGGCTTTCAGCGGTCACTGGTTAGTGTCATACCCAAAAAATCCTATCCGAACCTCAATCGGGTCAAGGAAGTTTTTTACCCTTCGTTTTTTCGTCACGTGGATTTTTTCTGTAAAACGGGATCCCCATGGCTGGTCTATGATTTACCATCGCTGTAGAGTGGTGCACCGTGGTACTGCAATGTTTCAAATCCATGCATTCATTTCGAAAGGTCGTAAGGCACTGTTTCGTCATTTTGGACGGATGTTGCACCTTGCACCGTAGATGTTGCACCATGTGGATATCGATTCTTCGGAGGGCCATAACTTTTGGCTCGTTTAGAGTTACGGGAGCCATAACCAGTCAAAATGAAGTATCTGTGAGTTCTACCGCTATGACGGTATTCAGCCGTCACTGGTTAGTGTCATACCCAAAAAATCCTATCCGAACCTCAATCCGTTCAAGGAAGTTTTTTACCCTTCGTTTTTTCGTCACGTGGATTTTTTCTGTAAAACGGGATCCCCGTGGCTGGTCTATGATTTACCATCGCTGGAGAGTGGTGCATCATGGTACTGCAAAGTTTCAAATCCATGCAATCATTTCTAAAGGTGGTAAGGCACTGTTTCGTCGTTTTGGACGGATGTTGCACCTTGCACTGTAGATGTTGCACCCTGTGGATATCGATTCTTCGGAGGGCCATAACTCTTGGCTCGTTTAGAGTTACGGGAGCCATAACCAGTCAAAACGAAGGTATCTGTGAGTTCTACAGCTATGACCGCTTTCAGCCGTCACTGGTTAGTTTCATACCCAAAAAATCCTATCCGAACCTCAATCGGGTCAAGGAAGTTTTTTACCCTTCGTTTTTTCGTCACGTGGATTTTTTCTGTAAAACGGGATCCCCGTGGCTGGTCTATGATTTACCATCGCTGGAGAGTGGTGCACCATGGTACTGCAATGTTTCAAATCCATGCACTCATTTCTAAAGGTCGTACGGTACTGTTTCGTCATTTTGGACGGATGTTGCACCTTGCACCGTAGATGTTGCACCCTGTGGATATCGATTCTTCGGAGGGCCATAAATCTTGGCCCGTTTAGAGTTATGGGAGCCATAACCAGTCAAAACGAAGGTATCTATGAGTTCTACAGCTATGACAGCTTTCAACCTTCACTGGTTAGTTTCATACCCAAAAATCCTATCCGAACCTCAATCGGGTCATGGAAGTTTTTTACCCTTCGTTTTTTCGTCACGTGGATTTTTTCTATAAAACGGGATCCCCGTGGCTGGTCTATGATTTACCATCGCTGGAGAGTGGTGCACCATGGTACTGCAATGTTTCAAATCCATGCACTCATTTCTAAAGGTCGTACGGCACTGTTTCGTCATTTTGGACGGATGTTGCACCTTGCACCGTAGATGTTGCACCCTATGGATATCGATTTTGCGGAGGGCCATAACTCTTGGCTCATTTAGAGTTACGGGAGCCATAACCAGTCAACACGAAGGTATCTTTGAGTTCTACTGCTATGACGGCTTTCAGCCGTCACTGGTTAGTTTCATACCCAAAAAATCCTATCCGAACCTCAATCGGGTCAAGGAAGTTTTTTACCCTTCGTTTTTTCGTCACGTGGATTTTTTCTGTAAAACGGGATCCCCGTGGCTGGTCTATGATTTACCATCGCTGGAGAGTGGTGCACCATGGTACTGCAATGTTTCAAATCCATGCACTCATTTCTAAAGGTCGTACGACACTGTTTCGTCATTTTGGACGGATGTTGCACCTTGCACCGTAGATGTTGCACCTTGTGGATATCAATTCTTCGGAGGGCCATAACTCTTGGCTCGTTTAGAGTTACGGGAGCCATTACCAGTCAAAACGAAGTTATCTGTGAGTTCTACATCTATGACAGCTTTCAGCCGTCACTGGTTAGTTTCATACCCAAAAAATCCTATCCGAACCTTAATTGGGTCAAGGAAGTTTTTTACCCTTCGTTTTTTCGTCACGTGGATTTTTTCTGTAAAACGGGATCCCCTTGGCTGGTCTATGATTTACCATCGCTGGAGAGTGGTGCACCATGGTACTGCAATGTTTCAAATCCATGCACTCATTTCTAAAGGTCGTACGGCACTGTTTCGTCATTTTGGACGGATGTTGCACCTTGCACCGTAGATGTTGCACCCTATGGATATCGATTTTGCGGAGGGCCATAACTCTTGGCTCATTTAGAGTTACGGGAGCCATAACCAGTCAACACGAAGGTATCTTTGAGTTCTACTGCTATGACGGCTTTCAGCCGTCACTGGTTAGTTTCATACCCAAAAAATCCTATCCGAACCTCAATCGGGTCAAGGAAGTTTTTTACCCTTCGTTTTTTCGTCACGTGGATTTTTTCTGTAAAACGGGATCCCCGTGGCTGGTCTATGATTTACCATCGCTGGAGAGTGGTGCACCATGGTACTGCAATGTTTCAAATCCATGCACTCATTTCTAAAGGTCGTACGACACTGTTTCGTCATTTTGGACGGATGTTGCACCTTGCACCGTAGATGTTGCACCTTGTGGATATCAATTCTTCGGAGGGCCATAACTCTTGGCTCGTTTAGAGTTACGGGAGCCATTACCAGTCAAAACGAAGTTATCTGTGAGTTCTACATCTATGACAGCTTTCAGCCGTCACTGGTTAGTTTCATACCCAAAAAATCCTATCCGAACCTTAATTGGGTCAAGGAAGTTTTTTACCCTTCGTTTTTTCGTCACGTGGATTTTTTCTGTAAAACGGGATCCCCTTGGCTGGTCTATGATTTACCATCGCTGGAGAGTGGTGCACCATGGTACTACAATGTTTCAAATCCATGCACTCATTTCTAAAGGTCGTACGGCACTGTTTCGTCATTTTGGACGGATGTTGCACCTTGCACCGTAGATGTTGCGCCCTGTGGATATCGATTCTTCGGAGGGCCATAACTCTTGGCTCGTTTAGAGTTACGGGAGCCATTACCAGTCAAAACAAAGGTATCTGTGAGTTCTACAGCTATGACAACTTTCAGCCGTCACTGGTTAGTTTCATACCCAAAAAATCCTATCCGAACCTCAATCGGGTCAAGGAAGTTTTTTACCCTTCTTTTTTTCGTCACGTGGATTTTTTCTGTAAAACGGGATCCCCGTGGCTGGTCTATGATTTACCATCGCTGGAGATGGTGCACCATGGTACTGCAATGTTTCAAATCCATGCACTCATTTCTAAAGGTCGTACGACACTGTTTCGTCATTTTGGACGGATGTTGCACCTTGCACCGTAGATGTTGCACCCTATGGATATCGATTTTGCGGAGGGCCATAACTCTTGGCTCATTTAGAGTTACGGGAGCCATAACCAGTCAACACGAAGGTATCTTTGAGTTCTACTGCTATGACGGCTTTCAGCCGTCACTGGTTAGTTTCATACCCAAAAAATCCTATCCGAACCTCAATCGGGTCAAGGAAGTTTTTTACCCTTCGTTTTTTCGTCACGTGGATTTTTTCTGTAAAACGGGATCCCCGTGGCTGGTCTATGATTTACCATCGCTGGAGAGTGGTGCACCATGGTACTGCAATGTTTCAAATCCATGCACTCATTTCTAAAGGTCGTACGACACTGTTTCGTCATTTTGGACGGATGTTGCACCTTGCACCGTAGATGTTGCACCTTGTGGATATCAATTCTTCGGAGGGCCATAACTCTTGGCTCGTTTAGAGTTACGGGAGCCATTACCAGTCAAAACGAAGTTATCTGTGAGTTCTACTGCTATGACGGCTTTCAGCCGTCACTGGTTAGTTTCATACCCAAAAAATCCTATCCGAACCTCAATCGGGTCATGGAAGTTTTTTACCCTTCGTTTTTTCGTCACGTGGATTTTTTCTATAAAACGGGATCCCCGTGGCTGGTCTATGATTTACCATCGCTGGAGAGTGGTGCACCATGGTACTGCAATGTTTCAAATCCATGCACTCATTTCTAAAGGTCGTACGGCACTGTTTCGTCATTTTGGACGGATGTTGCACCTTGCACCGTAGATGTTGCACCCTATGGATATCGATTTTGCGGAGGGCCATAACTCTTGGCTCATTTAGAGTTACGGGAGCCATAACCAGTCAACACGAAGGTATCTTTGAGTTCTACTGCTATGACGGCTTTCAGCCGTCACTGGTTAGTTTCATACCCAAAAAATCCTATCCGAACCTCAATCGGGTCAAGGAAGTTTTTTACCCTTCGTTTTTTCGTCACGTGGATTTTTTCTGTAAAACGGGATCCCCGTGGCTGGTCTATGATTTACCATCGCTGGAGAGTGGTGCACCATGGTACTGCAATGTTTCAAATCCATGCACTCATTTCTAAAGGTCGTACGACACTGTTTCGTCATTTTGGACGGATGTTGCACCTTGCACCGTAGATGTTGCACCTTGTGGATATCAATTCTTCGGAGGGCCATAACTCTTGGCTCGTTTAGAGTTACGGGAGCCATTACCAGTCAAAACGAAGTTATCTGTGAGTTCTACATCTATGACAGCTTTCAGCCGTCACTGGTTAGTTTCATACCCAAAAAATCCTATCCGAACCTTAATTGGGTCAAGGAAGTTTTTTACCCTTCGTTTTTTCGTCACGTGGATTTTTTCTGTAAAACGGGATCCCCTTGGCTGGTCTATGATTTACCATCGCTGGAGAGTGGTGCACCATGGTACTACAATGTTTCAAATCCATGCACTCATTTCTAAAGGTCGTACGGCACTGTTTCGTCATTTTGGACGGATGTTGCACCTTGCACCGTAGATGTTGCGCCCTGTGGATATCGATTCTTCGGAGGGCCATAACTCTTGGCTCGTTTAGAGTTACGGGAGCCATTACCAGTCAAAACAAAGGTATCTGTGAGTTCTACAGCTATGACAACTTTCAGCCGTCACTGGTTAGTTTCATACCCAAAAAATCCTATCCGAACCTCAATCGGGTCAAGGAAGTTTTTTACCCTTCTTTTTTTCGTCACGTGGATTTTTTCTGTAAAACGGGATCCCCGTGGCTGGTCTATGATTTACCATCGCTGGAGATGGTGCACCATGGTACTGCAATGTTTCAAATCCATGCACTCATTTCTAAAGGTCGTACGACACTGTTTCGTCATTTTGGACGGATGTTGCACCTTGCACCGTAGATGTTGCACCCTGTGGATATCGATTCTTCGGAGGGCCGTAACTTTTGGCTCGTTCAGAGTTTCGGGCCATAACCAGTAAAAACGAAGGTATCTGTGAGTTCTACAGCTATGACGGCTTTCAGCCGTCATTGTTTAGTGTCATACCCAAAAAATCCTATCCGAACCTCAAACGGGTCAAGGAAGTTTTTTACCCTTCGTTTTTTCGTCACGTGGATTTTTCTGTAAAACAGGATCCCCGTGGCTGTTCTATGATTTACCATCGCTGGAGGGTGGTGCACCATGGTACTGCAATGTTTCAAATCCATGCACTCATTTCTAAAGATCTGAACCTCAATCGGGTCATGGAAGTTTTTTACCCTTCGTTTTTTCATCACGTGGATTTTTTCTGTAAAACGAGATCCCCGTGGCTGGTCTACGAGTTACCATCGCTGGAGAGTGATGCACCATGGTACTGCACCGTTTCTAATCCATGCACCTATTTCTAAAGGTTGTACGGCACTGTTTCG
Organism: Allium cepa; assembly: GCA_030765085.1. Lineage (NCBI taxonomy): Eukaryota > Viridiplantae > Streptophyta > Magnoliopsida > Asparagales > Amaryllidaceae > Allium > Allium cepa. The sequence continues at coordinate 23,362,619 of CM060943.1, read as the reverse complement.
TCATTTTGGACGGATGTTGCACCTAGCACCGTAGATGTTGCACCCTGTGGATATCGATTATTCGGAGGGCCATAACTCTTGGCTCGTTTAGAGTTTCGGGAGCCATAACCAGTCAAACCGAAGGTATCTGTGAGTTCTACAGCTATGACAGCTTTCAGCCGTCACTGGTTAGTTTCATATCCAAAAAATCCTATCCGAACCTCAATCGGGTCAAGGAAGTTTTTTACCCTTTGTTTTTTCGTCACGTGGATTTTTCTGTCAAACGGGATCCCCGTGGCTGGTCTATGATTTACCATCGCTGGAGAGTGGTGCACCATGGTACTGCAATGTTTCAAATCCATGCACTCATTTCTAAAGGTCGTACGGCACTGTTTCGTCATTTTGGACGGATGTTGCACCTTGCACCGTAGATGTTGCACCCTGTGGATATCGATTCTTCGGAGGGCCATAACTCTTGGCTCGTTTAGAGTTACGAAAGCCATAACCAGTCAAAACGAAGGTATCTGTGAGTTCTACAGCTATGACCACTTTCAGCCGTCGCTGGTTAGTTTCATACCCAAAAAATCCTATCTGAACCTCAATCGGGTCAAGGAAGATTTTTACCCTTCGTTTTTTCGTCACGTGGATTTTTTCTGTAAAACGGGATCCCCGTGGCTGGTCTATGATTTACCATCGCTGGAGAGTGGTGCACCATGGTACTGCAATGTTTCAAATCCATGCACTCATTTCTAAAGGTCGTACGGCACTGTTTCGTCATTTTGGACGGATGTTGCACCTTGCACGGTAGATGTTGCACCCTGTGAATATCGATTCTTCGGAGGGCCATAACTTTTGGCTCGTTTAGAGTTACGGGCCATAACCAGTCAAAACAAAGGTATCTGTGAGTTCTGCAGCTATGACGGCTTTCAGCCGTCACTGGTTAGTGTCATACCCAAAAAATCCTATCTGAACCTCTATCTGGTCAAGGAAGTTTTTTACCCTTCGTTTTTTCGTCACGTATATTTTTTCTGTAAAACGGGATCCTCGTGGCTAGTCTATGATTTACCATCGCTGGAGAGTGGTGCACCATGGTACTGCAATGTTTCAAATCCATGCACTCATTTCTAAAGATCTGAACCTCAATCGGGTCATGGAAGTTTTTTACCCTTCGTTTTTTCGTCACGTGGATTTTTTCTGTAAAACGAGATCCCCGTGGCTGGTCTATGAGTTACCATCGCTGGAGAGTGGTGCACCATAGTACTGCACCGTTTCAAATCCATGCACCCATTTCTAAAGGTTGTACGGCACTGTTTCGTCATTTTGGACGGATGTTGCACCTAGCACCGTAGATGTTGCACCCAGTGGATATCGATTATTCGGAGGGCCATAACTCTTGGCTCGTTTAGAGTTACGGGAGCCATAACCAGTCAAAACGAAGGTATCTGTGAGTTCTACAGCTATGACAGCTTTCAGCCGTCACTGGTTAGTTTCATACCCAAAAAATCCTATCCGAACCTCAATCGGGTCAAGGAAGTTTTTTACCCTTCGTTTTTTCGTCACGTGGATTTTTTCTATAAAACGGGATCCCCGTGGCTGGTATACGATTTACCACCGCTGGAGAGTGGTGCACCATGGTACTGCAATGTTTCAAATCCATGCACTCATTTCTAAAGGTCGTATGGCACTGTTTCGTCATTTTGGACGTATGTTGCACCTTGCACCGTAGATGTTGCACCCTATGGATATCGATTCTTCGGAGGGCCATAACTCTTCGCTCGTTTAGAGTTACGGGAGCTATAACAAGTCAAAACGAAGGTATCTGTGAATTCTACAGCTATGACAGCTTTCAGCCGTCACTGGTTAGTTTCATACCCAAAAATCCTATCCGAACCTCAATCGGGTCATGGAAGTTTTTTACCCTTCGTTTTTTCGTCACGTGGATTTTTTCTGTAAAACGGGATCCCCGTGGCTGGTCTATGATTTACCATCGCTGGAGAGTGGTGCACCATGGTACGGCAATGTTTCAAATCCCTGCACTTATTTCTAAAGGTCGTACGGCACTGTTTCGTCATTTTAGACGGATGTTGCACCTTGCACCGTAGATGTTGCACCCTGTGGATATCGATTCTTCGGAGGGCCATAACTCTTGGCTCGTTTAGAGTTACGGGAGCCATAACCAATAAAAACGAAGGTATCTGTGAGTTCTACAGCTATGACAGCTTTCAGCCGTCACAAAAATCCTATCCGAACCTCAATCGGGTCATGGAAGTTTTTTACCCTTCGTTTTTTCGTCACGTGGATTTTTCTGTAAAACGGGATCCCCGTGGCTGGTCTATGATTTACCATCGCTGGAGAGTGGTGCACCATGGTACTGCAATGTTTCAAATCCATGCACTCATTTCTAAAGGTCGTACGGCACTGTTTCGTCATTTTGGACGGATGTTGCACCTTGCACCGTAGATGTTGCACCCTGTGGATATCGATTCTTCGGAGGGCCATAACTCTTGGCTCGTTTAGAGTTACGGGAGCCATAACCAGTCAAAACGAAGGTATCTGTGAGTTCTACAGCTATGACCGCTTTCAGCCGTCACTGGTTAGTTTCATACCCAAAAAATCCTATACGAACCTCAATCGGGTCAAGGTAGTTTTTTACCCTTCGTTTTTTCGTCACGTGGATTTTTTCTGTAAAACGGGATCCCTTTGGCTGGTCTATGATTTACCATCGCTGGAGAGTGGTGCACCATGGTACTGCAATGTTTCAAATCCATGCACTCATTTCTAAAGGTCGTACGGCACTGTTTCGTCATTTTGGACGGATGTTGCACCTTGCACCGTAGATGTTGCACCCAGTGGATATCGATTCTTCGGAGGGCCATAACTCTTGGCTCATTTAGAGTTACGGGAGCCATTACCAGTCAAAACGAAGGTATCTGTGAGTTCTACAGCTATGACAACTTTCAGCCGTCACTGGTTAGTTTCATACCCAAAAAATCCTATCCGAACCTCAATCGGGTCAATGAAGTTTTTTACCCTTCGTTTTTTCGTCACGTGGATTTTTTCTGCAAAACGGGATCCCCGTGGCTGGTCTATGATTTACCATCGCTGGAGAGTGGGGCACCATGGTACCGCAATGTTTCAAATCCATGCACTCATTTCTAAAGGTCGTACGGCACTGTTTCGTCATTTTGGACGGATGTTGCACCTTGCACCGTAGATGTTGCACCCTGTGGATATCGATTCTTCGGAGGGCCATAACTTTTGGCTCGTTTAGAGTTACGGGCCATAACCAGTCAAAACGAAGGTATCTGTGAGTTCTGCAGCAATGACGGCTTTCAGCCGTCACTGGTTAGTGTCATACCCAAAAAATCCTATCCGAACCTCTATCGGGTCAAGGAAGTTTTTTACCCTTCGTTTTTTCGTCACGTGGATTTTTTCTGTAAAACGGGATCCCCGTGGATGGTCTATGATTTACCATCGCTGGAGAGTGGTGCACCATGGTACTGCAATGTTTCAAATCCACGCACTCATTTCTAAAGATCTGAACCTCAATCGGGTCATGGAAGTTTTTTACCCTTCGTTTTTTCGTCACGTGGATTTTTTCTGTAAAACGAGATCCCCGTGGCTGGTCTATGAGTTACCATCGCTGGAGAGTGGAGCACCATAGTACTGCACCGTTTCAAATCCATGCACCCATTTCTAAAGGTTGTACGGCACTGTTTCGTCATTTTGGACGGATGTTGCACCTAGCACCGTAGATGTTGCACCCAGTGGATATCGATTATTCGGAGGGCCATAACTCTTGGCTCGTTTAGAGTTACGGGAGCCATAACCAGTCAAAACGAAGGTATCTGTGAGTTCTACAGCTATGACAGCTTTCAGCCGTCACTGGTTAGTTTCATACCCAAAAAATCCTATCCGAACCTCAATCGGGTCAAGGAAGTTTTTAACCCTTCGTTTTTTCGTCACGTGGATTTTTTCTATAACACGGGATCCTCGTGGCTGGTCTACGATTTACCATCGCTGGAGAGTGGTGCACCATGGTACTGCAATGTTTCAAATCCATGCACTCGTTTCTAAAGGTCGTACGGCACTGTTTCGTCATTTTGGACGGATGTTGCACCTTGCACCGTAGATGTTGCACCCTGTGGATATCGATTCTTCGGAGGGCCATAACTCTTGGCTCGTTTAGAGTTACGGGAGGCATAACCAGTCAAAACGATGGTATCTGTGAGTTCTACAGCTATGACAGCTTTCAGCCGTCACTGGTTAGTTTCATACCCAAAAATCCTATTCGAACCTCAATCGGGTCATGGAAGTTTTTACCCTTCGTTTTTTCGTCACGTGGATTTTTTCAGTAAAACGGGATCCCCATGGCTGGTCTATGATTTACCATCGCTGGAGAGTGGTGCACCATGGTACTGCAATGTTTCAAATCCATGCACTCATTTCTAAAGGTCGTACGGCACTGTTTCGTCATTTTGGACGGATGTTGCACCTTGCACTGTAGATGTTGCTCCCTGTGGATATCGATTCTTCGGAGGGCCATAACTCTTGGCTCGTTTAGAGGTACGGGAGCCATAACTAGTCAAAACGAAGGTATCTGTGAGTTCTACAGCTATGACAGCTTTCAGCCGTCACTGGTTAGTTTCATACCCAAAAATCCTATCCGAACCTCAATCGGGTCATGGAAGTTTTTTACCCTTCGTTTTTTCGTCACGTGGATTTTTTCTGTAAAACGGGATCCCCGTGGCTGGTCTTTGATTTACCGTCGCTGGAGAGTGGTGCACCATGGTACTGCAATGTTTCAAATCCATGCACTCATTTCTAAAGGTCTTACGGCACTGTTTCGTCATTTTGGACGGATGTTGCACCTTGCACCGTAGATGTTGCACCCTGTGGATATCGATTCTTCAGAGGGCCATAACTCTTGGCTCGTTTAGAGTTACGGGAGCCATAACCAGTCAAAACGAAGGTATCTGTGAGTTCTACAGCTATGAAGGCTTTCAGCCGTCACTGGTTAGTTTCATACCCAAAAAATCCTATCCGAACCTCAATCGGGTCAAGGAAGTTTTTTACCCTTCGTTTTTTCGTCACGTGGATTTTTTCTGTAAAACGGGATCCCCGTGACTGGTCTATGATTTACCATCGCTGGAGAGTGGTGCACCATGGTACTACAATGTTTCAAATCCATGCAATCATTTCTAAAGGTCGTACGGCACTGTTTCGTCATTTTGGACGGATGTTGCACCTTGCACCGTAGATGTTGCACCCTATGGATATCGAATCTTCGGAGGGCCATAACTCTTGGCTCGTTTAGAGTTACGGGAGCCATAACCAGTTAAAACGAAGGCATCTTTGAGTTATACTGCTATGACAGCTTACAACCGTCACTGGTTAGTTTCATACCCAAAAATCCTATCCGAACCTCAATCGGGTCAAGGAAGTTTTTTACCCTTCGTTTTTTCGTCACGTGGATTTTTTCTGTAAAACGGGATCCCCGTGGCTGGTCTATGATTTACCATCGCTGGAGAGTGGTGCACCATGGTACTGCAATGTTTCAAATCCATGCACTCATTTCTAAAGGACGTACGACACTGTTTCGTCATTTTGGACGGATGTTGCACCTTGCACCGTAGATGTTGCACCCTGTGGATATTGATTCTTCGGAGGGCCATAACTTTTGGCTCGTTTAGAGTTACGGGCCATAACCAGTCAAAACGAAGGTATCTGTGAGTTCTACAGCTATGACGGCTTTCAGCCGTCACTGGTTAGTGTCATACCCAAAAAATCCTATCCGAACCTCAATCGGGTCAAGGAAGTTTTTTACCCTTCGTTTTTTCGTCACGTGGATTTTTTCTATAGAACGGGATCCCCGTGGCTGGTCTATGATTTACCATCGCTGGAGAGTGGTGCACCATGGTACTGCAATGTTTCAAATCTGTTTGCACAAAAAATGGACAAACGCCTCCAAGTCGTACTATTTAGTTGATTATATGTGATTTTCAATGGTTTTGATGAGTTATGTAAATATTAAAAAAGCAGGGGATGAAATGTAAAAGACACACAGATTTATAGTGGTTCGGCCAGAATGAGCCTACGTCCACTTTATATGTTATTATCTTCTTTCTTTCAGATTACAAGTACAATGCTTCGTATACAAGTATATGAAAGTAGTTTGAAAGTTCCTTCCTTGCTTGAGCTCTCAAACTTGTCTGCCATTGTTGTACCCCTGCCCCTCTATTTATAGAGTGAGGTAGGGGGCAGGGGTCTTGGACGTATATAGCTGCTGGTGGGCCCGGGCTGAAGCAATCTGGACTGGCAACCATCTGGTTCGGCAAAGCTCCATTCGGCTTTAGGTGTGCATGTGGACCGGCTGTGGAAAGGAGAGGGTTGGTTCGGTGCTTGCTTGGACCGGTAGTAGGAGTGTGAGAGGGGCTGGTCCGGTAGGACTTTGGTCCGGTCTTGGGTTGGTAGGTCGGTTCGGTGTATAGCTGGTTCGGTGGAAGGAGGACCGGATGTGGAGTTGGTTCGGCCATAGGTTGGTCCGGTTGTCTGTTGGCTACCGAATGGGTCTCACCGAACGGCCATCTTCTCGTATTGCCGAACGAGGCTTCATATATGGAAATGCCGAATGGGCTCTTGGCTGGATAGACTTCTATGCTTGTGTTGAGCCTGGCGTTTGTCGAACGAAGTGGAGGTTGTAAGCCCGGGTGAAACTGTGACTTCTCGGTCTCGAGATCTTCTGGGTGAGAATTCGCCCAACATTTGCACCCCAAAGTGGGGCACGTGCTTGCATGTGTCACGCTTTGTTTCCCTGTGGTAGAAAGGTTTGTTTTGTAATGCCATGGGCTGGATGTTCATATCTTGTTGATGTCCTGCAAAGGAATTTATAGCTTTAGTGTGATTTCAAATAACGACCGTTCGTGATTGAAATATTCGAGATGAAGTGAACTGTGTCGTTCAGGACGAGAGAGTGAGCCCCGAGGGGGATTAGCATCATCGATGCCAGGTTCACATTAGAGTGGGCCCCTGGATCGTTTGGTTTATCGCCAGCTCAGAGCATGCCTAAGGGTTGCTCTCGACCCCGTACATGTGTAAGCAGCTTAGCCATTTCCTAATTATCAGAATCAAATATCCGTTTAACCGATGAGCTTAGAAAGGGATGCCAAAGTGTAAATTCTCACGGTGATAGGGTTAATAACCATTCAGAGCGTGCCTATGGACCGTTCGTGGTTGCGTACACGTGTTAGTGAGAGATTTACGACTTATTCATTGTTATCATATTCTTTATTTTATTAGCAAGCTCTGGAGTTCGGTACTTATCTGAGTGAGGCGCCCTGCGTGCCCCCTGCTTCTGACTTTCGCTGGTGGAGACAACGTCATTCGGTGTTTGGTTGGTCCGGATGGATGTTTCCATTCGGCATACGGTTGGTCCGGTATATGTTGGTCCGGTAGGCGGACCAGATGGTTCGACCGATCTGAGCGCGCCTATATATAGAGCTACACCCCCTTAGTTTTTGCTTACCGAATCATCAAGTGCCGAACCAACACTATACCGAGCCAACACTCTTGCCGAATCGAACGAAAGCCGAACCATTTTGTGCCGAACCAACTTGCCTACCGAATCAGGTATACACTCATTGCCGAATGGACTTACTACCGAATGGGCCTAATTTGCCGAATACATACGAAGTTTTTTCTACTACCGAATGTAGTATATGCCGAATGAGACTCAGGCCTTAGGGCCGAATGATATATGCCGAATGAGCATGGGATTTTAGTGCCGAATGGCCATATGCTTTCGATGCCGAATGAACTTGTCTTGCACTGCCGAATGAGACTTCATACTTGAACCTTGAGCGGAATCTTAGACTTTTTTACACGCTTGCTTTAGATACTTGCTTGTTTATGTTTCTATACTTCTTATTCTAATATCATGTTTTTCTTGTGCTGCAGAAAATGTCTCGCAAAGCGGAAACACGATCGTTCATTGTTCATTTAATGAATTCCTCTTCTGAACTGGACAGGTGGAACTTCTGATCCACATGCTGGGGGCTCTGATCCAGCGGCCAAGTAGACTTGGGAAGTTGGTGATGGAGTGTGGACGCAGCTGGTTACTTGCCCAGATTCGGTCGCCTTTTTATTTCTTTTTATCATTGTTTACGTTAGTCCAAGATATTGATGTGACTGTAATAATATTATTTGCAAAGAATAATTTCGTGTGATTTTATAATATAAGCTGATTTTGTTACGTTTGAATATTGTTGTCATCTTGATGTGCTGCGTGAGAAGTATAACTATGTATATGCCTGTGATTTTAGCTGTGCTTGATGTTAAGCTTTTGCTTGAAATATAATTTCATGTTTTGCAATGTTAGTGTACGAATAAGCTATAGTTACGTATTTATGTACAAGAGAAGAGAGAACCGCCCTTCATGTTTTATTTGCAGGCGGTAGCTTTGAGTGTCTGTGTAACTGATCACGGATATGGCTGAGTATCCTGCCACCCAGTATGCAGGCTTAGATTCTCATGAGTGAATGATTCCTATTTGGTATCCTGTACTTCAGAGTTCGTTATACAGGATAGGAGAAAAGTATTTAAATGAAATGGAAATATAGAAAAAGTAAAACTTCCAGTCATGGAAGGCCGTCGATGTGCTTAAGTTCGTGGCAAACGGGTTTTGTAGCCACTTTCCCTAGCTGTGGGTCTTGGAGACATTTGTCACCCATCTTACGCCTCCGCGGGGAGTTTTCTTTTTAACCACAGCCGCACTTAAAACACATCGGAGCCGAGATCGCGCGCGGTAACTACCCGAACCATTATGGTCCGTAATCGTGGGTATTATTCGACTTACCGTGGCCGGCTAGCGTGGGTGCCGTTGGCCGTGAACTACCCCTGGCTGGCCACACCTTATGTTGGGGCTTAATGTAGGTTCACAGTTGCCGACGAGCCGAACGCCGTAATGAGCTGCCATCGGCTATAGTCGGCCTTTATGATGACTTATAATCGGCTCATTACAGTTGGTTTTGAGGGCAGGCGCGAGCAATGAGTTAACCCGCAGCAGAGGGATGATGGAGCAAAAGTGTCTCATTGGCGAGTGCATAGAATCGTAGCGTACCTGTTAGGCCTAGTCCAGATGAGGCCGCGGTTCGTCTTGAGTGGAGATGCCATAGGATTTTGTTCAACAGAAAGGGATAAATCTTAACAAGCAGCCAAGACATAAAGGAACAAGTTAAAAAGAGACAAGATTTTTTAAAGTGGTTCGGCACGAGAATGCCTGCGTCCACTGATTCTCTTTGTTAATTCACTTCATATGGGCAGTACAAGTTAAGAAAAGTATCGACGGAGGTATCGGATGTTCCATGCCCTCTGGAACACCTCTCCGTCCACTGTTGACAAAGTATAAGCTCCGTTGTGGAGATCTTTATGAATTACATATGGTCCGTCCCAGATGGGGTCCAGTGCCCCGGGGCGCGGAAAGATTCGCCTGAGGACAAGATCTCCTTCTTGTAAGCTGCGATGCTTGACTTTCGAATTGTATAGTGCGGCCACCTTTTGTTTGTGAGCTGCTGCCTTGAGTGCTGCATCGTTTCTCCTTTCCTCGATCAGATCCAGAGACATGAGGAGGAGTTCTTCGTTTTCTTCTGGGTTGTAGTGGATCCTACGGTGGGAAGGCGCAATAGTTTCAACTGGGAGCATTGCCTCCGATCCATATGCCAAAGAGAAGGGAGTATGTCCCGTTGATGTTCTGAAAGATGTGCGGTAGGCCCATAGTGCCGTAGGAAGTTCGTTCACCCAGGCGCCTTTTGACTTTTCAAGTTTCTTCTTGATTAGGGTTTTGAGAATTTTGTTGACAGCTTCGACTTGTCCGTTTGCCTGAGGATAAGCTACTGATGAGAAGCTTTTATGAATTCCATGCTCTTGGCACCAGTCGGCAAATTCTTCGCTGTCAAATTGGAGTCCGTTGTCTGATACGATCTTGAGTGGGACTCCGTACCTGCACGGAATATTTTTGATCAAGAAGTTGATAACTTTTGCTGAAGATATTTTATTTAAAGGTTCCGCTTCCACCCATTTGGTGAAATAATCGATTGCCACTATAGCATATTTGGCTCCGCCTCGGCCCGTTGGCAGTTCGCCAATTAAGTCAATTCCCCCATACAGCAAAGTGCCAAGGGCTGGTTATTTGAGTAATCTCATTTGTGGGCAATCGAGGAATCTTGGCAAATTTCTGACATCTGTCGCATTTCTTGACGAAGTCTAAGGCGTCTTTGTTTAGTGTGGGCCAGTAATATCCATATCGGAGTATCTTTTTTGCCAGAGTCTTCCCTCCAGTGTGATCTCCGCATCCTCCCTGATGGATGTTTGATAAGATTTCCTTGGCTTCCCTTCCAGCGACGCATCTTAATAAGGGGCTAGAGAAGCCGCGCCTATAGAGGATGCCTTCTTGTATGGTGTAGTGAGGAGCTTTCCTCAAGATTCTCTTGGCTTCGTCACGCCTGTCGGGTAGTGTGCCATCTTGCAAATATTTCCGGATAGGGGTCATCTAGATTCCTTCTTCGATTGCGGTTATTAGATTCACTTGCTCGAAACTTGGGGCTAGCTGCCTTGAGATGGCTAGTGCTCCGGAAATGGTGCTATTCTTCATACTAGCTTGCTTTGCAAGTTCATCGGCCTCTTGGTTCTCTTCTCGAGGAATGTGTTTGATTAGATAGTGGTCCAATTGATCGAGCAGCAGTTTGGTTTTCTTTAGGTATGCTGTGAGTTGTTCTCCTCGAGTCTGGAATTCTCCTAGTACCTGGTTTACGATAAGCTGAGAATCACTATGAAGACATAAGGAATTGACTCCAATTTCTAGGGCAAGTTCCAATCCCGCTATCACTGCCTCATATTCCGCATCATTGTTAGTGGCCGTGAATTCCAACCTTAATGCATAGTACAGCTTTCTTCCCCTGGGGGTGATGATCACAATACCTGCCCCCGAGCCTTGTTCGTTCGATACTCCATCTACAAAGAGGTTCCACTTGATGTTTTTTGCTGTCTCAGATTGTTCCTTGCCTTCATTGGTAGTGAATTCGGCAATGAAATCGGCCATGGCTTATCCTTTGATAGCGGTGCGAGGATGGTAGGTGATATCATACTGACTTAGTTCAATGCACCATTTGAGGAGTCGCCCAGAAGTGTCAGGACGATGGAGCACCTGTCTTAGCGGTTGATCGGTCAGAACTCTGATGGAGTGAGACTGGAAGTTGTGTCGCAGTTTTCGTGACGCGATCAATAAACAATACGCTAATTTCTCAAGTTTAGGATATCTGGCTTCTGCCCCTGTAAATCTCTTACTTACAAAGTAAACTGGGCGTTGTGTGCGGTCTTCCTCTCTTAACAAGGCGGCGCTTAGAGCATGAGATGATACAGTGAGGTATAGGTATAACACTTCGCCTTCATTTGGAGTTGAGAGTACTGGTGGTCTCTGAAGGTGTTCGATTAGGTTAAGGAAGGCTTTTAAGCATTCATCGGTCCACTCGAACTTCCCTTTGTCTTTCTTGAGAGCTTCGAAGAAAGGGACACACTTGTCAGTTGCTTTGGAAATGAATCTGCTTAGGGCGGCCACCTTTCCGTTTAGGCTCTGCATTTCTTTTCGAGTGGAAGGTATCCTTATTTCTTTTAGAGCCTGGATTTGTTCAGGGTTTGCTTCGATTCCTCTGGCGTGGATGATAAATCCTAAGAATTTTCCCGATGATACTCTGAAGGAGCACTTTAGAGGATTCAGCTTCATTACATATCGGCGAAGTACCTGAAACATCTCGCCCATGTGGCTTACATGGTCGTCGGCTTTCCTGGACTTTACCATCATGTCATCCACATACACTTCCATAGTTCGTCCTATTAGTTCCGCGAACATCTTGTTGACGAGGCGCTGATAGGTAGCTCCAGCATTTTTGAGTCCAAAAGGCATGACTTTGTAACAATATAATCCGCGGTCAGTGATGAAGCTAGTGTGGTCTTGATCGGGAGCGTGCATGGGAATTTGGTTATATCCGGAGTATGCATCCATAAATGACAAGAGTTCGTGTCCGGCTGTGTTGTCCACAAGTTGGTCAATTCGAGGAAGTGGGAAACAATCTTTTGGGCAAGCGTCATTCAGATTGGAGAAGTCAATACACGTTCGCCACTTTCCATTGGCCCTTTTTACTAGTACTGGGTTCGCGATCCATTCTGGGTAGATGGCTTCTCGTATGAAGCCATTAGCAAGTAGGTTCTTTACTTCCTCATCAAGGGCTGCTGATCGTTCTGTCCCCATGCACCTCTTTTTCTGCTTTACTGGTACCTTGGTGGGATCGATGTTCAGCATGTGGCATGCTACGTCTGGGGAGATTCCTGTCATATCGACATGGGTCCATGCAAATACATCTAAGTTGTGGCGGAGAAAGTTAATGAGTTGATCTTTCAATTCCGTTTTTAGCTGAGATCCGATTTTTAATAGTCTACTTGAATCATGCTTATCTACAGATTCGAATTCCATAGCCTCTGCAGGCTCGGCGGTAGCCTCCTCCTCTTTATCCCTGGGGTCTAGTTCATTGAAGGGATCGCTTGTATACCGAAGAGGAGGGGCTTTCTTTAGTTGCTATGCTTCCAAGCTTTTCATGCAGAGAGTAGTCTCTGCATCTTTTCCTTTATTCTTTCTGCGGTTATTGCGAAGTTCAGTCACGTAGCAGTCTCGGGCAGCGTCTTGATCTCCTTCTACTTCTCCTATTCCGTTGTCTGTTGGAAATTTCATCTTCAGGCACCAGGGGGCTAAGACAATTTGGAAGTCAGACAAGGCTGGTCTTCCCAAGAAGGCGTTGTAAGCCGAGTGGTTTTCTATTAGTACGAACGTTTGTTTTCGCACAATGGAGCGGGGATGGCTTCCTATTTCGACGAAGAGGTCAAGTTGCCCGAGGGGCATTTTTGCATCTCCAGTGAAACCGTGCAGCGGTTTATCGCAGGGAGACACATCCTTCATTGATAACTTCATTTTGTCGAAAGCATGCTTGAATAGGATATTTACAGAGCTTCCTGTGTTTATTAGAATCCGAAAAACTTTAGCTGGACCGAACCAGGCAGAGACCATGGGATCCATATGTGGGTACTGTCTTCCTTCCAAATCACGCCTACTGAATATGATGTCGTCGTTCTCTTTTCGTTTCGGGTGGCGTTCTTCCGTAATGGAGTTAACATAGCCTTCAGCATTTCTAAGTGACTTGCCATACCTTTCCATCTCTGCCCAGCTTCCGTCGGCGATGTGTGGTCCTCCCGAGATGGTAAGGACCACTATCTTCTCTTGACTAGAGCCACTGGTGTTGCGATTCCCTCCGCCTACTTCCGGGAGGGGTTGCTTTGAGTTCTCATTGACAGGAGTTGGAGTCCTGTTCTGACCTTCACATAGCGTTCCAGTCTTCTTCTTCTGATATGTTCTTCAATCAAGTCCTGAAGATGGTGGCATTCGTTGGTGTCAAGTCCGTGGGATTCGTGGAAGCGACAGAACTTTCCAGACTTGAGTGCGTTATCTGATTCTTTCTTGTGCGGGGGGCGCTTGTATCCGAGTTCGCCCTGAGTGGCTAGGAAGATGTTTTCGATTGTTTCATTCAAAGGAGTGTAGGAGTCAAATCTTGGTCCTGGTCGATATTGGCGCTTTTCAACCTTCCTACCCCCAGCATTGTCTCTAGATTCATTTCTTCGAGCGTCCTTAGCTGCAGTGGGAACCTTGTCCTGAACTATCTTACCTTGTTGCCCTGACTGCCTCTCCGTAGAAGCGTCTTCAAGTCTCATATACTTTCCAGCTTCATGGAAGAAATCAGGCAAGGTAGCTGGTTTTTCCTTAGTTAGTCTTCTGGCAAACTTGGTGTCTGGATGCACACCACTACAGAGGGCCATTAGGGTGAGTTTTTCATCGGCATCTTGAACTGCGGCCGCTGCGGCATTGAACCGTGTTAGATATTGTTGCAGCGTCTCTCCGAATTTCTGTTTGACATTGGATAGAGAATAAGCATCCTTGGGTTGTTCCACATGGATGCGAAACTGGCTAATAAACCTTTCTTTCAACATTTCCCATGAGCTGATGGATCCTTGGGGTAGATGGCAGAACCAGGAGGTAGCTAGATCTGCTAGGAATAGTGGAAAGCATTTACACAATACCCCTTCTGTTGCTCCACTCATGAGCATATGCTGGGTGTATCTCTGTAAGTGTACGATGGGGTCGGAAGTTCCTTTGTAAGGTTCCATGGTTGGCATTTTCCATTCCCGGGGAGTGATGGCAGTTTCGATATTTCGGGTAAAGGGGCTGGTGACCCTAGCGCCTATTCCCCGGTCCCTTTGCTCCCGTTGGACACACTCTCTGAATAATCGTGCCATTCGTTCGTCAGAATTTGGAGCGGACAAAAATGAGCTTGGCTCTTCCCTGCGGGATCTATCTCGTCCAGATGACCTGTAGGGATGGTACAGTCTATCATTTCTAGCATTATCCAGTGGTTGTCTCTGGCTGCCCGGATGCGCGCTAGGACTAGCTACAGTTGCCCCCTGCCTTGATCTTCCCCTGTGGGGTTCTGTTTCGAGCGTATCCATGGGGTCAACTTCGGGCTGGGCCCTAGCTCGGCTCCGTTCAGCGGGGTTTCTATGATTAGGTGGCATGACTGGCTCAGCTACATCCGACCCTCGCCTGGTGCCTCCCCCGCTGGGTTCGGTTACAAGGGCTTCCTCGAGTCGGAATTCAGGCTGAGTCCGGGCGCAGCCCCTATCACTGTTGTTCCTGTTGATAGCTTCTTCGAAAAGGGAGGACCTTTGCTGTCTCCGTGATCCTCCAGATTGAGATTCACCCCTTGATTCAGTGTTGCGGTTGGATTCTTCAGCATCCCTTAAGCGTGACATGAGTTGGTCCACCAAATCTTCTTGTTGGGATGTGAAGCGGTTAGTTACTTCAGCCACAACCCTGTCCAGATCTGCCCTAGTGATTGGTTGTTCCGTGGCGGGGCCAGTTGGATTTTCCTGATTTTCATCTGGTACTGCTGTTGAAGTGGGTTGATCTGCGATTGCTGGATCTGGAAGGCTGCTAGTTCCGATGTTCTTTCCTTTGTTAACATCCTTTCTCTGCTTGGAAGGCATGATTTCTAAGTAACGAACAATGTTGTTAGGAAGAAGGTTGAGTGGGAGAAGCTGAAGCTTCAAGCTCTTGTTCTCAGTGAAAGCACCAAAAATGTTTGCACAAAAAATGGACAAACACCTCCAAGTCGTATTATTTAGTTGATTATATGTGATTTTCAATGGTTTGGATGAGTTATGTAAATATGAAAAAAGCAGGGGCTGAAATGTAAAAGACACACAGATTTATAGTGGTTCGGCCAGAATGTGTGTGACGACCGCCCATGACTCTCGCACCAAAACAAGGGAATAATGCGCTGAAAGGTGTGCAAGGCAGCCATGGACGATAGTCAGGGTAAAATAAAATCGCAGAATCTCTATCGTAACTCACAGCGCATGGATAAAATACAATAGAGAAATATAATATAGTAAAGCTCCATAGAACACAACATCATCATATAAGCAACATAGCAGTTTTATACAATCAAATGAATCATCAATACATCAGAGCCTCACTACATCACTCAATCAGATACAACAGCGGAACACCCAGTACATATAGGAAAGTAATATGCATAGCCTCCTGCTCGTCTTCGCCATCATCAACGGAAAACTCTACTCTAAGCACAGCACCTGCCACCTGCTACTCAGTCTGCCCATCCCAAACATGGATGAACAACCCAAGGTAATAAGAGGAGACATAAAACCTTGAGTCAGACAAAGTCTTAGTGAGCAGTAAATTAACAATCAAGCATACCAAAAGAGCATAAGGAAATAAAGGAATAGGAACCAAACCATCCCACTCCACCTCTTTCTACAGTGATAGCCCCCAGACACACACTAAGGAGAAGTAAGCATAACATAGCAGATAAGTAAGGTAAAGCAACAATCACTCGAGTCAAGGACGATGTTTTCCAAATACAAACCCCCAAGGCCTAAACCAAGATCAGATAAGCACCCAGAAAACACCGCTCTTGAAGCCGAATGATGATACAACCAAACATCCAAACATCCATGACTCTGCTATCACTGTTAACCTTGCTTCGAAATCACCGTTAATTGAATGACCGACTCCTTCCTGAGCCATCTGTCAAGGGCTAATGGTAACCCCGGTTCTAGACAAAACTCCGCACACTGCCTTGTGCCTAGGACTTATCTTCTTGGCCCGGAGTACTCGACTACCTTCCTGTAGTCTTTTAGGCGTCCCTATGTACCCTTGCTTTAAGTTTGCTAGAACCTTCAACAACGATAAAGTCCAAGCCTCCTAGTCATCCTCCTCGACGACTATTCTCAACCTAGCCCAAGCTACCTCTTGAGCAGCTCCATTATCAACCAACTTGAACTACCCTTCAAGTTATCAACATGCTTGGAATGATCCCTGCCTGGATTAAGCCAAGACTCACATCATACTTGAACTACCCTTCAAGATATCAACATGCCTCGCTTCATCACATCAAAGCAAGATCTCAACTCAACAACATGGTTTGCCTCATCGCATCATGGCAAAGTTCCATCTCAACATCATACATATGAGCTTCAACATCCGCTACATATGCCTTAAGCAGCTTTCACCATTCAAGAGCCTTCTTCCGTAGCTTTTGAATCATCTTCAATCATCTTGTTCCAAATCAACTACTAGCTAACTTGGAAACAATCAAATCTAGCATTCATTCAAACATTCAAGCATTCAAACAAGATATATTAAGCAATAACAATTATAATGGCAATTTCGTAATTAAGTGTGCAAAAGTCCAACATATGTGAAATCATGGTTTTTAGCATAGATCTATCAAATCTAAAACATGGGTTTTATCTCTAATACTTGATAAATAACTTCTAAAGGTAAACATCTTCAAACATGATGGATCTACATGCAGACTTAAGGAAAATGCGAGAAAACGCTAACTTTAACACATAAACATATCACCAATCCCATATACTCCTTTGGATTCGCGTGAGAGATAACTACCACTCACCAAATCACCAAAACCACCTATAATCAATCAACTTCAGATCTGGACAGCAAGGACTTGAGCTTGATCCGGCGAAATCTCACTTGAAACGATGAAATCTAGCTCGAACGGATGAAGATCTTCAACTTTGGCACTTGAATCTTCAATCTAAATCTTTGATCTTCAATGGATGTTAGCACTTGATAGAAGTAGAGAAAGAAGTGAAGAAAATACTGTAGTCGAGTCTTCAAAATGGCAGCACTTCGTTGCTTCAAAAACCGGTGCCAAAAAGTGAACCGAACACCTCTATTTATAGGCTGGAACCTCCCTGAGTCGTCGCCCCATGAGTCGGTCCCGACTCATCATGAGTCGTCCACGACTCATCTCCTGCCGACTCATCCTTTTGCCGACTCAACAGACACAACAAGCCTCTGCCGACACAAGCCAACACGACACAACACACACACGCGGGTTAACTGTGCCGCGACTTAACTCAACCCCGAGACACGCGACTCATACACAGGCCACTCACACGACTCAACACACTGCCTCCGACTCACGACTCATCCACCAAGCAACCTAACGACTTAACAAGCAGCCGACCTAACCCTTAAGTCGCTAACGACTCAACTGAGACGCGGGTTAACTAGGTTGTTAACGACCTATCCTACAGCCGACCTAACAACGCACGCTGCTATGCCGACTCAACACAACACAGCCCCCCAACGACTCATCATCTAAACGACTCATCTACGGGGCCGACTCACGACTCAACTACCCTAACGACCTAACGACTCATCAAGTCATACGACCCAACAACATACACATACCAACTTAGGTCGTCCACTCCTATAGGTCGCATACCACTAGGTCGGTCATTCCTAAGCCTTAACTCGTATAACTCTTAGGTCGTCAAACGACCTAACCTAGGTCGTATAAACGACTTAACTGGTTAACTCGTAAGCGAGTTAACCCCCTGACCTTACTAACTCATTAGGTCGCTTACATCTTTTAGGTCGGTCATCTTAACTCGGCAGACCACTGAGTCGCTCTTCACACTATAGGTCGGTCCATCCTTATCTCGGCCAATTCCATGAGTCGCCTAACTCTGCTATGCCTATGAGTCGGTCACGACTCAAGCCTTAACTCGGCTATGCCCATGAGTCGGTCACGACTCATTACTTCACCCGGGTCAACTTCTAAACGACTCGAGCTAGGGACATCACAAACAACACTAACAACCTGCAAATTCTACGATCTATCGTCACGTAAAATATGGGTCGTTACAATGTGCCTACGTCCACTTTATATGTTATTATCTTCTTTCTTTCAGATTACAAGTACAATGCTTCGTATACAAGTATATGAAATTAGTTTGAAAGTTCCTTCCTTGCTTGAGCTCTCAAACTTGTCTGCCATTGTTGTACCCCTGCCCCTCTATTTATAGAGTGAGGTAGGGGGCAGGGGTCTTGGACGTATATAGCTGCTGGTGGGCCCGGGCTGAAGCAATCTGGACTGGCAACCATCTGGTTCGGCAAAGCTCCATTCGGCTTTAGGTGTGCATGTGGACCGGCTGTGGAAAGGAGAGGGTTGGTTCGGTGCTTGCTTGGACCGGTAGTAGGAGTGTGAGAGGGGCTGGTCCGGTAGGACTTTGGTCCGGTCTTGGGTTGGTAGGTCGGTTCGGTGTATAGCTGGTTCGGTGGAAGGAGGACCGGATGTGGAGTTGGTTCGGCCATAGGTTGGTCCGGTTGTCTGTTGGCTACCGAATGGGTCTCACCGAACGGCCATCTTCTCGTATTGCCGAACGAGGCTTCATATATGGAAATGCCGAATGGGCTCTTGGCTGGATAGAATTCTATGCTTGTGTTGAGCCTGGCGTTTGTCGAACGAAGTGGAGGTTGTAAGCCCGGGTGAAACTGTGACTTCTCGGTCTCGAGATCTTCTGGGTGAGAATTCGCCCAACAAAATCCATGCACTCATTTCTAAAGATCTGAACCTCAATCGGGTCATGGAAGTTTTTTACCCTTCGTTTTTTCGTCACGTGGATTTTTTCTGTAAAACGAGATCCCCGTCGCTGTTCTATGAGTTACCATCGCTGGAGAGTGGTGCACCATGGTACTGCACCATTTCAAATCCATGCACCCATTTCTAAAGGTTGTACGGCATTGTTTCGTCATTTTCGACGGATGTTGCACCTAGCACCGTAGATGTTGCACCCAATGGATATCGATTATTCGGAGGGCCATAACTCTTGGCTCGTTTAGAGTTACGGGAGCCATAACCAGTCAAAACGAAGGTATCTATGAGTTCTACACCTATGACAGCTTTCAGCCGTCACTGGTTAGTTTCATACCCAAAAAATCCTATCCGAACCTCAATCGGGTCAATGAAGTTTTTTACCCTTCGTTTTTTCGTCACGTGGATTTTTTCTATAAAACGGGATCCCCGTGGCTGATCAACGATTTACCATCGCCGGAGAGTGCCGCACCATGGTACTGCAATGTTTCAAATCCATGCACTCATTTCTAAAGGTCGTACGGCACTGTTTCGTCATTTTGGACGGATGTTGCACCTTGCACCGTAGATGTTGCACCCTATGGATATCGATTCTTCGGAGGGCCATAACTCTTGGCTCGTTTAGAGTTACGGGAGCCATAACCAGTCAAAACGATGGTATCTGTGAGTTCTACAGCTATGACAGCTTTCAGCCGTCACTGGTTAGTTTCATACCCAAAAATCCTATCCGAACCTCAATCGGGTCATGGAAGTTTTTTACCCTTCGTTTTTTCGTCACGTGGATTTTTTCTGTAAAACGGGATCCCCATGGCTGGTCTATGATTTACCATCGCTGGAGAGTGGTGCACCATGGTACTGCAATGTTTCAAATCCATGCACTCATTTCTAAAGGTCGTACGGCACTGTTTCGTCATTTTGGACGGATGTTGCACCTTGCACCGTAGATGTTGCACCCTGTGGATATCGATTCTTCGGAGGGCCATAACTCTTGGCTCGTTTAGAGGTACGGGAGCCATAACCAGTCAAAACGAAGATATCTGTGAGTTCTACAGCTATGACAGCTTTCAGCCGTCACTGGTTAGTTTCATACCCAAAAATCCTATCCGAACCTCAATCGGGTCATGGAAGTTTTTTACCCTTCGTTTTTTCGTCACGTGGATTTTTTCTGTAAAACGGGATCCCCGTTGCTGGTCTATGATTTACCATCGCTGGAGAGTGGTGCACCATGGTACTACAATGTTTCAAATCCATGAACTCATTTCTAAAGGTCGTACGACACTGTTTCGTCATTTTGGACGGATGTTGCACCTTGCACCGTAGATGTTGCACCCTGTGGATATCGATTCTTCGGAGGGCCATAACTCTTGGCTCGTTTCGAGTTACGGGAGCCATAACCAGTCAAAACGAAGGTATCTGTGAGTTCTACAGCTATGACAGCTTTCAGCCGTCAATTGTTAGTTTCATACCCAAAAAATCCTATCCGAACCTCAATCGGGTCAAGGAAGTTTTTTACCCTTCGTTTTTTCGTCACGTGGATTTTTTCTGTAAAACGGGATCCTCGTGGCTGGTCCATGATTTAGCATCGCTGGAGAGTGGTGCACAATGGTACTGCAATGTTTCAAATCCATGCACTCATTTCTAAAGGTCGTACGGCACTGTTTCGTCATTTTGGACGGATGTTGCACCTTGCACCGTAGATGTTGCACCCTGTGGATATCGATTCTTCGGAGGGCCATAACTCCTGGCTCGTTTAGAGTTATGGGAGCCATAACCAGTCAAAACGAAGGTATCTTTGAGTTCTACTGCTATGGCAGCTTTCAGCCGTCACTGGTTAGTTTCATACCCAAAAAATCCTATCCGAACCTCAATCGGGTCAAGGAAGTTTTTTTATCCTTCGTTTTTTCGTCACGTGGATTTTTCTGTAAAATGGGATCCCCGTGGCTGGTCTATGATTTACCATCGCTGGAGAGTGGTGCACCATGGTACTGCAATGTTTCAAGTCCATGCACTCATTTCTAAAGGTCGTACGGCACTGTTTCGTCATTTTGGACGGATGTCGTACCTTGCACCGTAGATGTTGCACCCTGCGGATATCGATTCTTCGGAGGGCCATAACTCTTGGCTCGTTTAGAGTTACGGAAGCCATAACCAGTCAAAACGAAGGTATCTGTGAGTTCTACAGCTATGATGGCTTTCAGCCGTCACTGGTTAGTTTCATACCCAAAAAATCCTATCCGAACCTCAATCGGGCATGGAAGTTTTTTACCCTTCGTTTTTTCGTTACGTGGATTTTTTCTGTAAAACGGGATCCCCGTGGCTGGTCTATGAGTTACCATCGCTGGAGAGTGGTTCACCATGGTACTGCACCGTTTCAAATCCATACACCCATTTCTAAAGGTCGTACGGCACGGTTTCGTCATTTTGTACGGATGTTGCACCTTGCACTGTAGATGTTGCACCTTATGGATATCGATTATTCGGAGGGCCATAACTACTGGCTCGTTTAGAGTTACGGGAGCCATAACCAGTCAAAACGAAGGTATCCGTGAGTTCTACAGCCATGTCCGCTTTCAGTTGTCACTGGTTAGTTCCATACCCAAAAAATCCTATCTGAACCTCAATCGGGTCAAGGAAGTTTTTTACCCTTCGTTTTTTCGTCACGTGGATTTTTTCTGTAAAACGGGATCCCCGTGGCTGGTCTGTGATTTACCATCGCTGGAGAGTGGTGCACCATGGTACTGCAATGTTTCAAATCCATGCACTCATTTCTAAAGGTCGTACGGCACTGTTTCGTCATTTTGGACGGATGTTGCACCTTGCACCGTAGATGTTGCACCCTGTGGATATCGATTCTTCGGAGGGCCATAACTCTTGGCTCGTTTAGAGTTACGGGAGCCATAACCAGTCAAAACGAAGTTATCTGTGAGTTCTACAGCTATGACAGATTTCAGCCGTCACTGGTTAGTTTCATACCCAAAAAATCCTATCCGAACCTCCATCGGGTCAAGGAAGTTTTTTTACCCTTTGTTTTTTCGTCACGTGGATTTTTTCTATAAAACGGGATCCCCGTGGCTGGTCTATGATTTACCATCGCTGGAGAGTGGTGCACCATGGTACTGCAATGTTTCAAATCCACGCACTCATTTCTAAAGGTCGTACGGCACGGTTTCGTCATTTTGGACGGATGTTGCACCTTGCACCGTAGATGTTGCACCCTGTGGATATCGATTCTTCGGAGGGCCATAACTATTGGCTCGTTTAGAGTTACGGGCCATAACCAGTCAAAATGAAGGAATCTGTTAGTTCTACAGCTATGACGGCTTTCAGCCGTCACTGGTTAGCGTCATACCCAAAAAATCATATCCGAACCTCAATCGGGACAAGGAAGTTTTTTACCCATCGTTTTTTCATCACGTGAATTTTTTCTGTAAAACGGGATCCCCGTAGCTGGTCTATGATTTACCATCGCTGGAGAGTGGTGCACCATGGTAAGGGTAAAAAACTTCCATGACCCGATCGAGGTTCGGATAGGATTTTTTGGGTGTGAAAATAACCAGTGACGGCAGAAAGCCGTCATAGCTGTAGAACTCACAGATACCTTCGTTTTGACTGGTTATGGCTCCCGTAACTCTAAACGAGCCAAGAGTTATGGCCCTCCGAAGAATCGATATCCACTGGGTGCAACATCTACGGTGCAAGGTGCAACATCCGTCCAAAATGACGAAACTGTGCCGTACGACCTTTAGAAATGGATGCATGGATTTGAAACGGTGCAGTACCATGGTGCACCACTCTCCAGCGATGGTAAATCATTGACCAGCCACGGGGATCCCGTTTTACAGAAAAAATCCACGTGACGAAAAAACGAAGGGTAAAAAACTTACATGACCCGATTGAGGTTCGGATAGGTTTTTTTGGGTATGAAACAAACCAGTGACGGCTGAAAGCTGTCATAGATGTAGAACTCACAGATACCTTCGTTTTGACTGGTCATGGCTCCTGTAACTCTAAACGAGCCAAGAGTTATGGCTCTCTGAAGAATCGATATCCATAGGGTGCAACATCTACGGTGCAAGGTGCAACATCCGTCCAAAATGACGAAACCGTGTCGTACGACCTTTAGAAATGGGTGCATGGATTTGAAACGGTGCAGTACCATGGTGCACCACTCTCCAGCGACGGTAAATCATTGACCAGCCACGGGGATCCCGTTTTTACAGAAAAAATCCACGTGAGGAAAAAACGATGGGTAAAAAACTTCCATGACCCGATTGAGGTTCGGATAGGATTTTTTTGGTATGAAACTAACCAGTGACGGCTGAAAGCTGTCATAGCTGTAGAACTCACAGATACCTACGTTTTGACTGGTTGTGGCTCCCGTAACTCTAAAAGAGCCAAGAGTTATGGCCCTCCGAAGAATCGATATCCATAGGGTGCAACATCTACGGTGCAAGGTGCAACATCCGTCCAAAATGACGAAACCGTGCCGTACGACCTTTAGAAATGGATGCATGGATTTGAAATGATGCAGTACCATGGTGCACCGCTCTCTAGCGATGGTAAATCATTGACCAGCCACGGGGATCCCGTTTTACAGAAAAAATCCTCGTGACGAAAAAACAAAGGGTAAAAAACATCCATGACCCGATTGAGGTTCCGATAGGATTTTTTGGGTATGAAACTAACCAGTGATGGCTAAAAGCCATCATAGCTGTATAACTCACAGATACCTTCGTTTTGACTGGTCATGGCTTCCGTAACTCTAAACGAGCCAAGAGTTATGGCCTTTCGAATAATAGATATCCATAGGGTGCAACATCTACGGCGCAAGGTGCAACATCCGTCCAAAATGACGAAACCGTGCCGTACGACCTTTAGAAATGGGTGCATGGAATTGAAACTGTGCAGTACCATGGTGCACCACACTCCAGCGATGGTAAATCATTGACCAGCCACGGGGATCCCGTTTTACAGAAAAAATCCACGTGACGAAAAAACGAAGGGCAAAAAACTTCCATGACCCGATCGAGGTTCGGATAGGATTTTTTGTGTATGAAACTAACCAGTGATGGCAGAAAGCTATCATAGCTGTAGAACTCACAGATACATTCGTTTTGACTGGTTATGGCACCCGTAACTCTAAACGAGCCAAGAGTTATGGCCCTCCGAAGAATCGATATCCACAGGGTGCAACATCTACGGTGCAAGGTGCAACATCCGTCCAAAATGACGAAACAGTGCCGTACGACCTTTAGAAATGAGTGCATGTATTTGAAACATTGCAGTACCATGGTGCACCACTCTCCAGCGATGGTAAATCATAGACCAGCCACGGGGATCCCGTTTTACAGAAAAAATCCATGTGACGAAAAAAGGAAGGGTAAAAAACTTCCTTGACCCGATTGAGGTTCGGATAGGATTTTTTGGGTATGAAACTAACCAGTGACGGCTGAAAGCGGTCATTGCTGTAGAACTCATAGATACCTTCGTTTTGACTGGTTATGGCACCCGTAACTCTAAACGAGCCAAGAGTTATGGCCCTCCGAAGAATCGATATCCATAGGGTGCAACATCTACGGTGCAAGGTGCAACATCCGTCCAAAATAATGAAACAGTGCCGTATGGCCTTTAGAAATGAGTGCATGGATTTGAAACATTGCAGTACCATGGTGCACCACTCTCCAGCGATGGTAAATCATAGACCAGCCACGGGGATCCCGTTTTACAGAAAAAATCCACGTGACGAAAAAACGAAGGGCAAAAAACTTCCATGACCCGATCGAGGTTCGGATAGGATTTTTTGGGTATGAAACTAACCAGTGACGGCAGAAAGCTATCATAGCTGTAGAACTCACAGATACATTCGTTTTGACTGGTTATGGCTCCCGTAACTCTAAACGAGCTAAGAGTTATGTCCCTCCGAAGAATCGATATCCATAGGGTGCAACATCTACGGTGCAAGGTGCAACATCCGTCCAAAATGATGAAACAGTGCCGTACGACCTTTAGAAATGAGTGCGTGGATTTGAAACATTGCAGTACCATGGTTCAGCATTCTCCAGCAATGGTAAATCATAGACCAGCCACGGGGATCCCGTTTTACAGAAAAAATCCACATGACGAAAAAACGAAGGGTAAAAAACTTCCTTGACCCGATTGAGGTTCGGATAGGATTTTTTGGGTATGAAACTAACCAGTGACGGCTGAAAGCTGTTATAGCTGTTGAACTCACAGATACCTTCGTTTTGACTGGTTATGGCTCCCGTAACTCTAAACGAGCCAAGAGTTATGGCCCTCCGAAGAATCGATATCCACAGGGTGCAACATCTACGGTGCAAGGTGCAACATCCGTCCAAAATGACGAAACAGTGCCGTACGACCTTTAGAAATGAGTGCATGTATTTGAAACATTACAGTACCATGGTGCACCACTCTCCAGCGATGGTAAATCATAGACCAGCCACGTGGATCCCGTTTTACAGAAAAAATCCACGTGACGAAAAAACGAAGGGTAAAAAACTTCCTCGACCCGATTGAGGTTCGGATAGGATTTTTTAGGTATGAAACTAACCAGTGACGGCTAAAAGCGGTCATAGCTGTAGAACTCACAGATACATTCGTTTTGACTGGATATGGCTCCCGTAACTCAAAACGAGCCAAGAGTTATGTCCCTCCGAAGAATCGATATCCACAGGGTGCAACATCTACGGTGCAAGGTGCAACATTCGTCCAAAATGACGAAACAGTGCCGTACGACCTTTAGAAACGAGTGCATGGATTTGAAACATTGCAGTACCATGGTGCACCATTCTCCAGCGATGGTAAATCATAGACCAGCCACGGGGATCCCGTTTTACAGAAAAAATCCACGTGACGAAAAAACGAAGGGTAAAAAACTTCCATGACCCGATTGAGGTTAGGATAGGATTTTTGGGTATGAAACTAACCAGTGACGGCTGAAAGCTTTCATAGCTGTAGAACTCACAGATACCTTCGTTTTGACTGGTTATGGCTACCGTAACTCTAAACGAGCCAAGAGTTATGGCCCTCCGAAGAATCGATATCCACAGGGTGCAACATCTACGGTGCAAGGTGCAACATCCGTCCAAAATGACGAAACAGTGTCGTACGACCTTTAGAAATGAGTGCATGTATTTGAAACATTGCAGTACCATGGTGCACCACTCTCCAGCGATGATAAATCATAGACCAGCCACGGGGATCCCGTTTTACAGAAAAAATCCACGTGACGAAAAAACGAAGGGTAAAAAACTTCCTCCACCCGATTGAGGTTCAGATAGGATTTTTTGGGTATGAAACTAACCAGTGACGGCTGAAAGCTGTCACAGATGTAGAACTCACAGATACCTTCGTTTTGACTGGTTATTGCTGCCGTAACTCTAAACGAGCCAAGAGTTATGGCCCTCTGAAGAATCGATATCCACAGGGTGCAACATCTACGTTGCAAGGTGCAACATCCGTCCAAAATGATGAAACAGTGCCGTACGACCTTTAGAATTGAGTGCATGGATTTGAAACATTGCAGTACCATGGTGCACCATTCTCCAGCGATGGTAAATCATAGACCAGCCACGGGGATCCCGTTTTACAGAAAAAATTCACGTGACGAAAAAACGAAGGGTAAAAAACTTCCAGTACCCGATTGAGGTTCGGCGGGGATTTTTTGGGTATGAAACTAACCAGTGACGGCTGAAAGCGGTCATAGCTGTAGAACTCATAGATACCTTCGTTTTGACTTGTTATGGCTCCCGTAACTCTAAACGAGCCAAGAGTTATGGCCCTCCAAAGAATCGATATCCACAGGGTGCAACATCTACGGTGCAAGGTGCAACATCTGTCCAAAATGACGAAACAGTGTCGTACGACCTTTAGAAATGAGTGCATGTATTTGAAACATTGCAGTACCATGGTGCACCACTCTCCAGGGATGGTAAATCATAGACCAGCCACGGGGATCCCGTTTTACAGAAAAAATCCACGTGACGAAAAAACGAAGGGTAAAAAACTTCCTCGACCCGATCGAGGTTCGGATAGGATTTTTTGGGTATGAAACTAACCAGTGACGGCTGAAAGCGGTCATAGCTGTAGAACTCACAGATACCTTCGTTTTGACTGGTTATGGCTCCCGTAACTCTAAACGAGCCAAGAGTTATGTCCCTCCGAAGAATCGATATCCACAGGGTGCAACATCTACGGTGCAAGGTGCAACATCCGTCCAAAATGACGAAACAGTGTCGTACGACCTTTAGAAATGAGTGCATGTATTTGAAACATTGCAGTACCATGGTGCACCACTCTCCAGCGATGGTAAATCATAGACCAGCCACGGGGATCCCGTTTTACAGAAAAAATCCACGTGACGAAAAAACGAAGGGTTAAAAAATTCCTCGACCCGGTTGAGGTTCGGATAGGATTTTTTGGGTATGAAACTAACCAGTGACGGCTGAAAGCGGTCATAGCTGTATAACTCACAGATACCTTCGTTTTGACTGGTTATCGCACCCGTAAATCTAAACGAGCCAAGAGTTATGGCCCTCCGAAGAATCGATATCCACAGGGTGCAACATCTACGGTGCAAGGTGCAACATCCGTCCAAAATGACGAAACAGTGCCGTACGACCTTTAGAAATGAGTGCTTGGATTTGAAACATTGCAGTACCATGGTGCAGCACTCTCCAGCGATGGTAAATCATAGACCAGCCACGAGGATCCCGTTTTACAGAAAAAATCCACGTGACGAAAAAACGAAGGGTAAAAAACTTCCTTGACCCGATTGAGGTTCGGATAGGATTTTTTGGGTATGAAACTAACCAGTGATGGCTGAAAGCTGTTACAGCTGTAGAACACACAGAAATACCTTCGTTTTGACTGGTTATGGCTCCCGTAACTCTAAACGAGCCAAGAGTTATGGCCCTCCGAAGAATCGATATCCACAGGGTGCAACATCTACGGTGCAAGGTGCAACATCCGTCCAAAATTACGAAACAGTGCCGTATGACCTTTAGAAATGAGTGCATGTATTTGAAACATTGCAGTACCATGGTGCACCATTCTCCAGCGATGGTAAATCATAGACCAGCCACGGGGATCCCGTTTTATAGAAAAAATCCACATGACGAAAAAACGAAGGGTAAAAAACTTCCTCGACCCGATTGAGGTTCGAATAGGATTTTTTGGGTATGAAACTAACCGGTGACGGCTGAAAGCTGTCATAGCTGTATAACTCACAGATACCTTCGTTTTGACTGGTTATGGCACCCGTAAATCTAAACGAGCCAAGAGTTATGGCCCTCCGAAGAATCGATATCCACAGGGTGCAACATCTACGGTGCAAGGTGCAACATCCGTCCAAAATGACGAAACAGTGCCGTACGACCTTTAGAAATGAGTGCATGGATTTGAAACATTGCAGTACCATGGTGCACCACTCTCCAGCGATGGTAAATCATAGAACAGCCACGGGGATCCCGTTTTACAGAAAAAATCCACGTGACGAAAAAACGAAGGGTAAAAAACTTCCAGTACCCGATTGAGGTTCGGCGGGGATTTTTTGGGTATGAAACTAACTAGTGACGGCTGAAAGCGGTCATAGCTGTAGAACTCACAGATACCTTCGTTTTGACTGGTTATGGCTCCCGTAACTCTAAACGAGCCAAGAGTTATGGCCCTCCGAAGAATAGATATCCACAGGGTGCAACATCTACGGTGCAAGGTGCAACATCCGTCCAAAATGACGAAACAGTGCCTTACGACCTTTAGAAATGAGTGCATGGATTTGAAACATTGCAGTACCATGGTGCACCACTCTCCAGCGATGGTAAATCATAGACCAGCCACGGGGATCCCGTTTTACAGAAAAAATCCACGTGACGAAAAAACGATGGGTAAAAAACTTCCATGACCCGATTGAGGTTCGGATAGGATTTTTGGGTATGAAACTAACCAGTGACGGCTGAAAGCTGTCATAGCTGTAGAACTCACAGATACATTCGTTTTGACTGGTTATGGCTCCCGTAGTTCTAAACGAGCCAAGAGTTATGGTCCTCCGAAGAATCGATATCCACAGGTGCAACATCTACGGTGCAAGGTGCAACATCCGTCCAAAATGACGAAACAGTGCCGTACGACCTTTAGAAATGAGTGCATGGATTTGAAACATTGCAGTACCATGGTGCACCACTCTCCACCGATGGTAAATCATAGACCAGCCACGGGGATCCCGTTTTACAGAAAAAATCCACGTGACGAAAAAACGAAGGGTAAAAAACTTCCTTGACCCGATTGAGGTTCGGATAGGATTTTTTGGGTATGAAACTAACCAGTGACGGCTGAAAGCTATCATAGCTGTAGAACTCACAGATACCTTCGTTTTGACTGGTTATGGCTCCCGTAACTCTAAACGAGCCAAGAGTTATGACCCTCCGAAGAATCGATATCCACAGGGTGCAACATCTACGGTGCAAGGTGCAACATCCGTTCAAAATGACGAAACAGTGCCGTACGACCTTTAGAAATGAGTGCATGGATTTGAAACATTGCAGTACCATGGTGCACCATTCTCCAGCGATGGTGAATGATGTGCACGTAAATGCGCACATTTTTATCGCCATATTTAATCTATTTAAATTAAATAAATGATCATATTGGGTATTTTAACTTGTTTTAACCAAAATTCACATTAATTCCAAATTGTCACACATTCATCTTCATACAAGGGTGAAATGGTCATTTTTGTGCATTTATTAAATTGTGAAAATTTACTTAGAATTTTCTATGTTTTTTTATAGGAAATTTGGTGACTTTTACAAGTGGTTTCATGAAGATATGCATGCACAAAATCAATACAAAGGAATGAAAATGTAAATAATTCAAAGTGAAGATCATGGAGGACCCCACCTCCCCACCTACCTTAATGTACAAATTAAAGGCTAATGCACATGCTTATGGATTTAATGGCTTCATGTACATTTAAGTGGGGATTAAAACATGCTAATGATAACTTGGCCTCCACACTTTCTCATGGTCATTTTGGGCATTCCCCAAAAATAGGAATTAGGGTTTTAAACTTGTATAAATACCCATATGTTTCATGTATGATCTCCTTTTCTCTTTAGTCTCTCTTAGGCCTCCTTCTCTTTAGTTTAGTTTAGATCAAAAATAAAAGAAAGCTCTCTTTCTTTTTTCATGGCTACTTAGCCATTTTTATTTTATGTAATCTTTTTTATTTTATGCAACTTTAATACATGCTCTTTCCTTTTCATGTTCATTTACTTTCATGTTGTAGTGTAGGTTTCTCTTATTTCATGCAAGTAGATTAGTTTTGTTTCTATGCTTTGCTCTCTTTTTCTTTCTTTTTTGCTTTCATGTTGCTTTCTACATTTGTTGATTTGATAACAAATATGAGAGCTTAATCCCTACAATTTAGGGGTAATGAAGCTCTCTAGTATGTAGATGCAACATTTTGATGTTTATACTCTCTTTTTGTGCTTTAATGGAAACACTTGAAGTGGTTTAATGATGTTGTTTAGCTTTGAATTTGATAGTCTATGTTGTTCATAACAAATAGGCTATGCTTAAACAAACATAACACAAATTGCCTCTTCATGTAAATATGATTATGGCAAAGAAGTGAATGTTGAAATTAAAATTTGATAGCCTATATTTCTAAACAATAGTTAATAGGCTATGCTTAAAATAGATTTTTATTTCAACTTTGTTGTCATATTTCATGAGAGTCAAATGTGTATTAATGGTTGTGTTATAGTTTGATGGTTTATATTGAGCTAATTAATAGCACAAATATATCATACTTATGATAAGCACATCAACTAATTCACTAATGACAAGAAAAGAGAGATCATAACTTCATTTTGTTGATTTATATGATCTAGAGAGTGGATTTATCTCTAAATTATTCTTTTAACTCTCATATTTTTATCCATTTTTCTTTTGCTAGTTTTTGTTAGTTTCTTACATTTTTAGCTAATCACACTTTCAAGTTTGGTTAATTTGATTGAATAGAATTTTAAAATCATCAATTCCCTGCGGATCGACCCGTATTCGCCGCGTGCTACATTCGTACACCGTGCGCTTGCGGTTATTTTTAATTCAAAATTCGTTCGACGGTTTTCTAAACCGATAGAATTTCCGTCGTCCGAACAAGTTTTTGGCGCCGTTGCCGGGGAGTTGTTTTGATTTTAATTTTCCATTCTTCGAATTATTTGTGTTTGATTTTAGTGTGTTTGAGTTGTGTGTGTTGTGTTAAAAAAAAATTGTGTTTGTTTGGTTTTTGTGCGCGTTTCTTTGTTTTTCTTGTTTATTTTGCATTCGCATTTCTACTGCAAAAAAAAAAAAAATTTCAATACTGCCATTTGCATTTACATTTTCACATTTGCAAACAGTTTACTTTACTGTTTCATTTTCACTCTTCTGTTACATAAAACAGTTCACTGTGCACACATCTATAACTCCATCAATATTATACCAGTTTACTGTTTCATTTTCAATACATTTGCAATACATTCAACAGTTCATCTACAACCTCCCACTGTCACCAGCCTTCTCTGGCCACAATCCCCCTGTCATCCCTTTCTCACTGTTTTTCCTCTACCAAACTATCATCAGTGACCTTCAACAGTAACTTGAAACTTCTGCTGCCTTGCTCATATACACTGTCACACTACAACCTTCCCACATCAACCAAGACTGCTGTCAAGCATCTTCATCACAAAACCATATCAATCATCTCCTCAATATTCCACCATCTCATATACAACCTCACCGTGCCAGTGTCTTACATCATCCATACTCCTCTACAACCCATCCAAACAACAATCATTCACCCTTCCCTAACATACTTCAATCTGCTACACCCATACCAACCTGTTAAACCACTACTTCCTCAACCAAAAGCAAGTGGGCTCCTCTGCTCCACCATTCAAACATCCAACCACCATCACCAAATTCACATACCACTACCATTCATCAAACTGTTGTGCAACGTACTCAACTCCCCCCTACCCGTTCACCCAATTGCTGTTCTGTCATCCCCTATTCATTCCCACTGCTGTAACCCCCACTCAAGCATCTACCTTCAGCTACTACAATTCTCCACACATCATTCGTCTCAAACAATCATCCTCCTACATCACTGCCATTCACCATCTATTGCCATTCATCACTACACCATCTACTGCAAACATCATAGCCATTTTCTAGCCTCACTTCCCTGTACAAACTACAAACCTGCCATATCACCACCACTTCAAACATTGTCTGCTTATCTCCCCCTCTCTGAACAACTTCACCATCTATCACCAAAGCCATTCCCACTGCTCCTCCTTAAAAAAAAAAAAAAATTTTGCCAAATCTACCACCTACAATTTCATACTTCCATCAACATTCTTTCACCTCTAAACCATCTACAAACCATTAGAACTGCTCATTCCTGTTTCATCCCCCCTCTGCCCCTCCTTTGCTCCATCGAAATTGCAAACAACGATCCCCGCATTCTTTCTGCCAACTCCATTCCCTCTTCTACACACCAGAGCATCACCAGTCATCACAGAACACTTCAACATCATTGCACCTGCCATTCAAAACCAGATATCCCGCTACAACTAAGCAAACACCTCCCGAAACCCCTTTCCAAACACTCTCGACTCACCCAACACCGCCTCCCTGAACAACATCAACCACCATCAACCTACCTCCATCTACAACAGTCTTCCAAGCCTAACCGCCCATCACCTCAACTCGAAGCACAACAAGGCACGATCAACAGCCTAGCAAAACCAATCGCCCCTCTGAAATCCCCTCGAATCCACTGCCCAAACCCATCGCCTAGTCGAACAAACCACACCACCTCATCGAGCAGCAGTAACTTGCCACCGCGACGCCTGAACACAACTGCAACCGCAACTTCACCGCGAACATCCACTCTACTAGAATTGCGACTTCGAATCAGCAGACGCCTCAAAACCAAAATCGATCGTCATCGAACTCTCCTCGAAACCCACATCAGTCACGACAATCAAAATTGGTCAACAAAATTGTGAATTTGAGTTTTCTGAAGTCAATTGTGGATGGCGAGTTCAATTTTTTCTTTTACCTGATGATATTTGCGAGTTACACTTGTGTTTGGGCCGGGTGTATTTTCTTTTGGGCTGGGTTTTGTACCTTTTCTTTTGTGTGTTTTATTTGGCTGCTAACTTGTTTAAGTCTAATTTTTTTTCTCAACTTCTCTCTATTTAAAAAAAAACAAGTTTCAGTTGTTTGATTTTCAATTTGTTTTGTTTGTTTTATTTTCGCTTGTTTGTCTTGTTTTGATTTGATTTCTATTTCACTAAATTTTTTTATTTTTTATTTTTAAGTAAAACCCTACTTTCAAGTTTCCTTTCAAAAACCAGAAAAAAAAAACAAAAAAAAAATTGTACATATTCTTGTTTTATATTTCAGGTTGCCAAAGCAGAATTTCAGAAGGAAGACTGCTGCCAAAAAAAAAATTGCCTGCTTGCTAATAGTTTTTTTTGTTTTATTTGCCTTGTATTGTATATATCTCTTGTTTTTATTAGTTGCATTGTTGTTTGCTTGCATTTAAAAAAAAACAAAAAAAATCCATTCTAGTTGCATTAGTAATTCACGTTTAATTTCAGTTTTGCATTTCATTCTAGAATTATGATCAATAATAACGGTTAGACATCGATAACACTAAATTGTATATTGACAAGTTGTCTTCTTTGAACAATTTAAATTCTTGGTGTCTAGGCTATGGCAGAGTAATAACCATTTATAAATATTACGGTGATTCGTAAATATTATAGTGGTTGTTCCTCTGAAGGTACTTAAACCTTCGGCTGCATTGCTACGGTGATTCGTGGTGCACCGATAACCCCTGCCCGTTACCTGGCTGAGAACTATCTTGTTGGTTTAAGACAATTTGTGATTATACAATTTTGGGTTAACATAAGACAAATCATTTGTAATTAACTCTTGCATTCATTTAGTTGCATTAGTTCATGCATATTTAAAAAAAAAAACAAAAAAAATTCAAAATCCAAAAGTAAAAAAATTGTAAATATTTCTTAACTTAGTTTTTTTTCAAATCAAAATTCCAAAAATCCAAAAAAAAAAATTAAAATCAAAAACCCAAAAAAAAAATCAAAAAAAAAAAAATTGAAATCCAAAAAACAAAACAAAAATCAATTTTCCATTTTGAAAAATAAATTCTACTTGTAAATACTTTTCTTTATAAAAAAAAAATCTTGAAAATGTCCGAGTTTCCTTTTTCTTACTCACTTGAATTTAACTGTGAAAATCAGTATAATCCATATGAGTTCACTCCAAACTCGTATGGATATTTTAACTACAACTTTTGTGTAAATAATTCAAATTTCGAACAACAAAATTTTCAAAACAATGACCAACCTTCGACTCTTGAAAATAGCATTGAAATGATTTCATCTTTACTCGAACTTTCTACACGACAAAATCAAGAGATAAATGATTTATGTAATTCTTGTTTGTTTAATAACTCGAGTCAAGGATTTCAAAATTTGAATTCAATTCAAAATTCAAACGATTACGATTATAACCTATGCCAATTTAATTTCGAACTCCAAAACGAATTTCAAACTCAATATGAAAATGGGAACAGCTTTTTAAACGAATTTGGCAATGAGAATAATCTTAACCATGTTACGAGTGAAAATTTTTGTTCTCAACAAATCCAAATCGAAAATTCTCAATTTAATAACTATAAATTGTGTTTGCACAAAAAATGGACAAACACCTCCAAGTCGTATTATTTAGTTGATTATATGTAATTTTCAATGATTTTAGATGAGTATGTAAATATGAGAAAAGTAGGGGCTGAAATGTAAAAGACACACAGATTTATAGTGGTTCGGCCAGAATGTGCCTACGTCCACTTTATATGTTATTATCTTCTTTCTTTCAGGTTACAAGTACAATGCGTTGTATACAAGTGTATGAAAGTAGTTTGAAAGTTCCTTCCTTGCTTGAGCTCTCAAACTTGTCTGCCATTGTTGTACCCCTGCCCCTCTATTTATAGAGTGAGGTTGAGGGCAGGGGCCTTGGAAGCATATAGCTGCTGGTGGGCCCGGGCTGAAGCAATCTGGACTGGCAATCTTCTGGTTCGGCAAGGCTTCATTCGGCTATGAGCTTGGACCGGTGGTAGGTGTGCATGTGGACCGGCAGGGGAAAGGAGAGGGTTGGTTCGGTGCTTGCCTGGTCCGGTGGTAGGAGTGTGAGAATGTGGACCGGTAGTCGTTTGGTCCGGTTATGTAGGTGGTTCGGTGGTGGTGGTCCGGCTGTAGCAGGGGAGTTGGTTCGGCTACCGGATGGGCATGCCGAATGGCACTTGAGATTTGCCCGAATATGGTTGGTCCGGCTACCGGATGATCATGCCGAATGGACCCTTGTCCTTGCTGGATGAAGAGTGGGTCGCGACTCCGGGTGAAACCAATGCTTCTTAGTCTCGAGGTCTTCTGGGTGAGAATTCGCCCAACATTTGCCCCCCAAAGTGGGGCGCGTGCTTGCACGTGTCGCGCTTTGTTTCCCGGTGATAGAAAGGCTTGTTTCGTAACGCCATGGGCTGGACGTTCGTATCCTGCTGATGTCCTGCAAAGGAATTTACAGTTTTAGTGTGGTTTCAAATAACGACCGTTCGTGGTCGGAATATCTGAGATGAAGTGAACTGTGTCGCTCGGGACGAGCAAGTGTGCCCCGAAGGGGCTTAGCATCGTCGATGCCAGGTTCACGTTAGAGTGGGTCCCTGGGTCGTTTGCCAAGGTGGTTTATCGCCAGCTCAGAGCATGCCTAGGGATCGTTCGCGACCCCGTACATGTGTAAGTAGCTTAGCCATTTCACAATTATCAAATATCCATTTGACCGATGGGCTTAAAAATGCGTGTCAAAGTGTAAATTCCCACGATGGTAGGGTTAATAGCCATTCAGAGCGTGCCTATGGACCATTCGAGGTCGCGTACACGTGTAAACGATTTAATCCACGTCGGTGAGGATTTTACGACTTATTCATCGTTATCATAATCTTATTTTATTAGTTAGTTCTGGAGTTTGGTACTTATCTGAGGGAGGCGCTTTGCACGCCACTAGTTTTTAGTTTCTGCTGGTAGATACAGCTCCATTTGGCGTTGAGTAGGTATATGTTTTCGTTTGATCCGAGGTAGGTGTGGTTTTCATTCGGTTAAGGGTTGATCCGGTATGGAGGGTTTCATTTGGCATGTGGTAGGAGGGATACTTTTATTCGGTGCTTGGTTGGTCCGGTGTAGAGAGGTTGAAGGTTTCATTCGGCTGGGGATTGGTCCGTTAGGCCGAATCGTTTGGTCCGGTGGTATTGTCACCGTCTATATATAGGGGCTACACCCTCTTAGTTTTTCTTTACCGAATCAACAAGCGCCGAACCACTTCATTGCCGAACCAGGTGTTTGCCGAACCAACCTTATACCGAACCAGGTATATACTTATTACCGAATACACACGTATGTCTTCGCTTCACCGAATGGGACTACGGCCTTGGGGCCGAATGCCTTGTGCACCGAATGCACTCGATATAGCACCACCGAATGAACATGATGACCGAATGTGATGGAAACCGAATGAACTTGGAAACCGAATGTACTTGGAAACCGAATGAACTTGGAAACCGAATGAACTTGGAAACCGAATGAACTTGGAAACTGAATGAACTTGGAAACTTTAGTTTGCGAATGAAACCCCACACTTGCACGCACTTGTTTGTTTACTTTTCTATGTTCCCTGTTCTAATGCCATGCTTTCCTTGTGTTGCAGAAAATGTCTCGCAAAGCGGAAACACGATCGGATAGAAAGAAGTCTAGAGGCACAGGAGAGCCTTCTTCTTCCTTGCCCCCAGTCCAACCAGGATCCGGGCAACACCGACCTATTCCGAGGTCTCTAGTGGACGGATATGGTCCACAGGAACTTTTGGTCTCTCCCCCGGATTGCTTTCCTAGCTCCCTAAAGGAGGAGCAACTTGACGTCATATCCCGTTCCTTCGGGATAGATAGGGCTCTTATGCTGCTGCCGGGAGATGGAGTGATGCCATATAATCCTCCCGAGGGCTACTTCGCTTTTAGCAGATACCATTGCATGTGCGGCGCTATCCCCCCTATCAACGCTTGGATAGTAAGCTTCACCACATATTTGAAGGTGGCTCCCTTCCAGCTTCAGCCTAACTCATATGCTATCCTGGTGAGCCTCTTTGTCATCTTCCAGAGGAGGTACGGGCGTCCTCCTTCTAACCGGGAGATCCGATACTTGTACAACCTGAGAGGCTATAAGAAGGGGTCTCCGTATATTAGTCTGGAGGCGGCCGTACCCTTCAAACCAGTTCTGGACTTATATTCCAAGTTTACCATGTTCAAGAAAGAGTGGTTCTTCATCAAGGACGATGCTGTTTCTTTCCGCCTTTTCACTTCTGGCTGTAAGATGGATTTCATTTATATTTTCCATGTTTTGACTGTAGTGTTTTTTCTGACATGCTTCTATTTCTGGCTAGCGACAGGTGGTATTGCAGTTGTGGAGGATGATTCCTTGGTGCGAATGGCTGCTGAACTAAAGGCTATTCCGGCACGGGACCGGTCGGCCTCCTTCTTGATCAGGAACGCAACCCTCTTGGAGTATAATTTGATCTTACCGCACCAGTCCGTGGTTAAGCAAAGAGACACGGCTGAGGAGAAGGCTGCTAAAGCTAAGGAGGGGGATAAGGTAAAGAGCGGTAAGAGGGAGCCTTTCGCAGAGCGTCCCGTGGTCGGGGGGAAGAAACTGAGGAAGTCCGATGGCCCTTCTCCAAGTACTTGCCCGATTGTCCCGGAGGAGGAAGGTGTAGAAGAGGAGGAAGGAGGCGAGGTTGGAGAAGGGTCGGAGGGTGGAGGAGATGGCGAAGGTCAAGGTGGTAGTGGTGTTGCTGCTCTAACCTCTGAACAAGACCTCGAACTGGATGAGGCTCTCCGTCGGGCCTTCGGGGAGTCGGAGGGAGAGTCGGAAACGGAGAAGGGAACGGAGAAGGCAAAGGAAACCGGCAAAGCTGTGGCTGGCACTGACCCATCCTCTAAGGGTTCCTCAGCTAGGGTGATTCCGGCGATGCAAGGTGAACTTTTGTCTTCTGCCGATTCTATTTTCGATAAGGACTTAGAAATTTTTTACGGTTCACTTCCGTCCTGGAATGAGATCCAGGACTTATTGCAGTATCCCACTCCTCCGCCGGGTTTGTATAACAGATGTGTCTCCTCACTTTTCTTTCTTTTTAACTTAGCACATTTTTTGAATTGCGGATTATTGTATGTTCGTAACACTTGTTCTTTATTCCAGGGGCAGGCCAGGCGGGTAAAACGTCGGATGTTCGACACCGCCTTGAACAATTTAAGTCGAGGAGAGCTTCCGCGAAACCTTCTACTGATCGCACTGGGGACGTAGTCAAGTACCGCCCTCTTCTTGGGGTCATCGAAGAGGGCATTCAGAAAAGGAAGCGGAGCCGTTCCTTATTTGAGTCTTCTTCTGCTTCGCAGCTTCCTACTCTGTCTCCCCCTACTCAGCCTCCTCGTGATACTACGGAGGAGAGCACGGAGCCCTGCCCCCCTCCTCCTCCTTCCAAGAGTTCTACTGTCATTCATATAAGGCGTCCCGATGTGCCTCGCCCCGTGCCTCGTGACCCTTTTGCCGGCCATCCTGATTTAGACCCAAGTTTTCGGGACATTTCATTCGATGAGACCACGGGCGAGCACCTACTTCCCCGCAACCCCATGGTAAGAGTGCTGGACGAGGCCAAATCTTTAGATCTTGATTTACTTACTACACGGGTAGTCACCATGGGGGATGAGGCCAAGGCTAATATCGACCGGGTGGCCGCAGAGACCAAGAAGTTAATGGAGCATCATGCTAAGTTGGTCAAGGCCGGGGAAGAGATCGGGAGTGCTAACATTCGGTTGAGGTTAAAGGTTGCCGATCAGGCCAAGCAACTCGCCGACCAAGCCATCCAGATTTCCCAGCATGAGGAAGCCTCCAAGCGTCTGAAAGAGACCATGGAGAAGGCCAGTAGGGCGGAATTACGGAAGATGGAGGTCGCTTGCAGGGAACGGATTAACATAGCTATCGCAACGGTGGATGAGGTTCGAAATGCGGATCTCGAGCGGGTAGAGGAGTTGTCAGGGAGGCTCGAGGCTGCGGAGATGGCTCAGGCCGAGTTGAAGGAGGAGATGGAGGAGATGAGGAGGTCCCTCAAGTTGAAGGAAGAGGAAATGAGGAGGTCACTCCAGGCTGACTGCTTGAGATACCAATCAGAGAGGGACGTCGCCATCACCAAGTTGCAAGCTTCCGAGGCCCGGGTGAGGGAGTTTGAGGAAAACGAGGGGATGATGGATGAGATGTTGCAGGATATGTACTTCCACACTTGGAAGGAGGGCGGCTTGTCTTGGATGGACGATTACCCTCGGGTCATGGCCAAGGTGTATCTCCAGGCTTTAGAGGAGGCCAGGGTGAATGCGGGTAAGGAAGGCGGAGAGGCTTTCAACTTGAGTGCGGTTACTGCTCAGTTCTCAAAGGAGGAGCAAGCGGCGGTGAAGGAGGGGATGCGGCTACTCGCTGCAGAGGAAGCGGGCGTGCAGTTGGATGATGAGGATCAAGCGGCGGATGCTGGTGAGTTATTCTTTTCCCTTTCTTTTCTTTTCGTGTTTTCATAACTTGATCGTTCGTTTAATGAATTCCTCTTCTGATCTGGACAGGTGGGACTTCAGATCCACATGCTGGGGGCTCCGATCCTGCGGCTAAGTAGGCTGGGGGAGTTGGTGATGGAGTGTGGATGCATCTGCCATCTTTTTGTTTCTTTTTTATCACTGTTCATGTTAGTCTTTGATATGCAACTGTAATAAAATTATTTGCAAAGAATAACTTCGTGTGATCTTATAATATAAGCTGATTTTGTCATGTTTAAATGTTGTTGCTATCTTTATGTGCTGTGTGAGAAGTATAATTATGTATATGCCTGTGATTCCACTTGTGTTTGATGTTAAGTTTTTGCTTGAAATATAATTTCACGTTTTGCAATGTCAGTGTATGAATAAGTTATAGTTACGCATTTATGTACAAGAGAAGAGAGTACCGCCCTTTATGTTTTATTCGCAGGCGGTAGCTTTGAGTGTCTTGTGTAACTGTTCACGGGTATAGCAGAGCGCCCTGCTACCCAGCACGCAGGCTTAGAGCCTCATGAGTGAATGCTTCCTATTTGGTTTCCTGTACTTTAGAGTTTGTTATACAGGATAGGAGAAAAATATTTAAATGAAATGGAAATATAGTAAAAGTAAAACTTCCAGTCACGGAAGGCCGTCGATGTGCTTAAGTTCGTGGCAAACGGGTTTTGTAGTCACTTTCCCTAGCTGTGGGTCTTGGAGACATTTGTCACCCATCTTACGCCTCCGCGGGGAGTTTTCTTTTTTACCACAGCCGCACTTAAGACACATCGGAGCCGAGATCGCGCACGGTAACTACCCGAACCATTATGGTCCGTAATCGTGGGTATTATTCGATTTACCGTGGCCGGCTAGCGTGGGTGCCGTTGGCCGTGAACTACCCCTGGCTGGCCACACCTTATGTTGGGGCTTAAAGTAGGTTCACAGTTACCGACGAGCCGAACGCCGTAATGAGCTGCCATCGGCTATAGTCGGCCTTTATGATGACTTATAATCGGCTCATTACAGTTGGCTTTGAGGGCAGGCGCGCAATGAGTTAACCCGCAGCAGAGGGATGCCGGGGCAAAAGAGTCTCATTGGCGAGTGCATAGAATCGTAGCGTACCTGTTAGGCCTAGTCCAGATGAGGCCGCGGTGCGTCTTGAGTGGAGATGCCATAGAATTTTGTTCAACAGAAAGGGATAACGCTTAACAAGTAGCCAAGACATAAAGGAACAAGTTAAAAAGAGACAAGATTTTTTAAAGTGGTTCGGCACGAAAATGCCTACGTCCACTGATTCTCTTTGTTAATTCACTTCATATGGGCAGTACAAGTTAAGAAAAGTATCGACGGAGGTGTCGGATGTTCCATGCCCTCTGGAACACCTCTCCGTCCACTGTTGACAAAATGTAAGCTCCGTTGTGGAGATCTTTGTGAATTACATATGGTCCGTCCCAGATGGGGTCCAGTGCCCCGGGGCGCGGAAAGATTCGCCTGAGGACAAGATCTCCTTCTTGTAAGCTGCGATGCTTGACTTTGGAATTGTATAGTGCTGCCACTTTTTGTTTGTGAGCTGCTGCTTTGAGTGCTGCATCGTTTCTCCTTTCCTCAATCAGATCCAAAGACATGAGGAGGAGTTCTTCGTTTTCTTCTGGGTTGTAGTGGATCCTACGGTGGGAAGGCACAATAGTCTCAACTGGGAGCATTGCCTCCGATCCATATGCCAAAGAGAAAGGAGTATGTCCCGTTGATGTTCTGAAAGATGTGCGGTATGCCCATAGTGCCGTAGGAAGTTCGTCCACCCAAGCGCCTTTTGACTTTTCAAGTTTCTTCTTGATTAGGGTTTTGAGAATTTTGTTGACAGCTTCAACTTGTCCGTTTGCCTGAGGGTAAGCTACTGATGAGAAGCTTTTATGAATTCCATGCTCTTGGCACCAGTCGGCAAATTCTTCGCTGTCAAATTGGAGTCCGTTGTCTGATACGATCTTGAGGGGGACTCCATACCTGCACAGAATGTTTTTGATCAAGAAGTTGATAACTTTTGCTGAAGATATTTTATTTAAAGGTTCCGCTTCCACCCATTTGGTGAAATAATCGACTGCCACTATAGCATATTTGGCTCCGCCTCGGCCCGTTGGCAGTTCGCCAATTAAGTCAATTCCCCATACGGCAAAGGGCCAAGGGCTGGTCATTTGAGTAATTTCGTTTGTGGGTAGTCGAGGGATCTTGGCGAACTTCTGACATCTGTCGCATTTCTTAACGAAGTCTAGGGCATCTTTGTTTAGTGTGGGCCAGTAATATCCATATCGGAGTATCTTTCTTGCCAAAGTCTGTCCTCCAGTGTGATCTCCGCATCCTCCCTGATGGATGTTTGTTAATATCTCCTTGGCTTCCCTTCCGGCGACGCATCTTAATAGGGGGCTAGAGAAGCCACGCCGGTAGAGGATGCCTTCTTGCATTGTGTAGTGGGGAACTTTCCTCAAGATCTTCTTGGCTTCGTCACGCCTGTCGGGTAGTATGCCATCTTGCAAATATTTCCGGATAGGAGTCATCCAGGTTCCTTCTTCGATTGCAGTTATCAGATTCGCTTGTTCGAAACTCGGGGCTAGCTGCCTTGAGATTACTAGTGCTCCGGGAATGGTGCTGTCCTTCATACTAGCTTGCTTTGCAAGTTCATCTGCCTCTTGGTTTTCTTCTCGAGGAATGTGTTTGATTAGATAATGGTCCAATCGATCGAGCAGCAGTCTGGTTTTCTTTAGGTATGCTGTGAGCCGTTCTCCTCGAGTCTGGAATTCTCCTAGTACCTGGTTTACGATAAGCTGAGAATCACTATGAATACATAAGGAATTGATCCCAATTTCTAGGGCCAGTTCCAATCCCGCTATTACTGCTTCATATTCAGCATCGTTGTTAGTGGCCGTGAACTCCAATCTTAATGCATAGTACAACTTTCTTCCCCTGGGGGTGACGATCACAATACCTGCCCCCGAGCCTTGTTCGTTCGATGCTCCGTCTACAAAGAGGTTCCACTTGATGTTTTTTGCTACTTCGGATTGTTCCTTGCCTTCGTTGGTAGTGAATTCGGCAATGAAATCAGCCATGGCTTGTCCTTTGATAGCGGTGCGGGGATGGTAGGTGATATCATACTGACTTAGTTCGATGCACCATTTGAGGAGTCGCCCAGAAGTGTCAGGACGATGGAGCACTTGTCTTAGTGGTTGATCGGTTAGAACCCTGATGGAGTGAGACTGGAAGTAGTGTCGCAGTTTCCGTGACGCGATCAATAAACAATATGCTAACTTCTCAAGTTTAGGATATCTGGCTTCTGCCCCCGTAAATCTCTTGCTTACAAAGTAAACCGGACGTTGTGTGCGGTCTTCTTCTCTTACCAAGGCGGCGCTTAGAGCATGAGATGATACAGCGAGGTATAGGTATAACACTTCACCTTCATTTGGAGTTGAGAGTACTGGTGGTCTCTGAAGGTGTTCGATTAGGTTGAGGAAGGCTTTTAAGCATTCGTCGGTCCACTCGAACCTCCCTTTGTCTTTCTTGAGTGCTTCGAAGAAAGGGACACACTTGTCAGTTGCCTTGGAAATGAATCTGCTTAGGGCGGCCACCTTTCCGTTTAGGCTCTGCATTTCTTTTCGAGTGGAAGGTATCCTTATTTCTTTTAAAGCTCGGATTTGTTCAGGGTTTGCTTCGATTCCTCTGGCGTGGACGATGAATCCTAAAAATTTTCCCGATGATACTCCGAAGGAGCACTTTAGAGGATTCAGCTTCATTCCATATCGGCGAAGTACCCGAAACATATCGTCCAGATGGCTTACATGGTCGTTGGCTTTCCTGGACTTCACCAACATGTCATCCACATATACTTCCATAGTACGTCCTATCAGTTCTGCGAACATTTTGTTGACGAGGCGTTGATAGGTAGCTCCAGCATTTTTGAGTCCAAAAGGCATGACTTTGTAACAATATAATCCGCGGTCGGTGATGAAGCTAGTGTGGTCCTGATCGGGAGCGTGCATGGGGATCTGGTTATATCCGGAGTATGCATCCATAAAAGATAGGAGTTCGTGCCCAGCTGTGCTGTCCACGAGTTGGTCAATTCGGGGAAGTGGGAAGCAGTCTTTCGGGCAAGCGTCATTCAGATTGGAGAAGTCAATACATGTTCGCCACTTTCCATTGGCCTTTTTTACTAGCACTGGGTTAGCGATCCATTCTGGGTAGATGGCTTCCCGTATGAAGTCATTAGCAAGTAGATTTTTTACTTCCTCATCAAGGGCTGCTGATCGCTCTGCCCCCATGCTCCTCTTTTTCTGCTTTACTGGTACCTTGGTGGGATCGATGTTCAACATGTGGCATGCTACGTCTGGGGAGATTCCTGTCATATCGGCATGGGTCCACGCAAATACATCTAAGTTGTGGCGGAGAAAGTCAATGAGTCGATCCTTCAATTCCGTTTTCAGCTGAGATCCGATTTTTAATAGTCTACTTGAATCATGCTTATCTACCGATACGAATTCCATAGCCTCTGCAGGCTCGGCGGTAGCCTCCTCCTCTTTATCCCTGGGGTCTAGTTCATTGAAGGGATCGCTTGTGTATCGAAGAGGAGGGGCTTTCTTTAGTTGCTATGCCTCCAAGCTTTTCATGCAGAGAGTAGTCTCTGCATCTTTTCCTTTATTCTTTCTGCGGTTATTGCGAAGTTCAGTTACGTAGCAGTCTCGGGCAGCACCTTGATCTCCTTCTACTTCTCCTACTCCGTTGTCTGTTGGAAATTTCATTTTCAGGCACCAGGGGGCTAATACAATCTGAAAGTCAGACAAGGCTGGTCTTCCCAAGAAAGCGTTGTAAGCCGAGTGGTTTTCTATTAGTACGAACGTTTGTTTTCGCACAACGGAGCGGGGATGACTTCCTATTTC
Source organism: Allium cepa (assembly GCA_030765085.1). Classification (NCBI taxonomy): domain Eukaryota; kingdom Viridiplantae; phylum Streptophyta; class Magnoliopsida; order Asparagales; family Amaryllidaceae; genus Allium; species Allium cepa. The sequence continues at coordinate 23,317,892 of CM060943.1, read as the reverse complement.
GACGAAGAGGTCAAGTTGCCCGAGGGGCATTTTTGCATCTCCAGTGAAACCGTGCAGTGGTTTGTCACAGGGGGATACATCCTTCATTGATAACTTCATTTTGTCGAAAGCATGTTTGAACAGGATATTAACGGAGCTTCCTGTGTCTATTAGAATCCGAAAAACTTTAGCTGGACCGAACCAGGCAGAGATGACCATAGGATCCATATGTGGGTACTGTCTTCCTTCCAAATCACGCCTACTGAATATGATGTCGTCGTTTTCTTTTCGTTTCGGGTGGCGTTCCTCCGTAATGGAGTTAACATATCCTTCGGCATTTCTAAGCGACTTGCCGTACCTTTCCATCTCTGCCCAACTTCTGTCGGCAATGTGTGGTCCTCCTGAGATGGTAAGGACTACTATCTTCTCTTGACTAGAGCCACTGGTGTTGTGATTGTTGCGACTCCCTCCGCCTACTTCTGGGAGGGGTTGCTTTGAGTTCTCATTGGCAGGAGTTGGAGTCCTGTTCTGACTTTTCACATAACGTTCCAGTCTTCTTCTTCTAATGTGTTCTTCGATCAAGTCCCGAAGATGGTGGCATTCATTGGTGTCATGTCCGTGGGATTCGTGGAAGCGACAGAACTTTCCGGACTTGAGTGCGTTATCTGATTCTTTCTTGTGCGGGGGGCGCTTGTATCCGAGTTCGCCCTGAGTGGCTAGGTAGATGTTTTCGATTGTTTCATTCAAAGGAGTGTAGGAGTCAAATCTTGGCCCTGGTCGATATTGGCGCTTCTCACCCTTTCTGCCCCCAGCATTGTCTCTAGATTCATTTCTTCGAGCGTCCTTAGCTGCAGTGGGAACCTTGTCCTGAATTATCTTGCCTTGTTGCCCTGGCTGCCTCTCCGTAGCAGCGTCTTCAAGTCTCATATACTTTCCAGCTTCATGGAAGAAATCAGGCAAGGTAACTGGTTTTTCCTTAGTTAATCTTCTGGCAAACTTGGTGTCTGGATGCACACCACTACAGAGGGCCATTAGAGTGAGTTTTTCATCGGCATCTTGAACTGCTGCCGCTGCGGCGTTGAACCGTGTTAGATATTGTTGTAGCGTCTCTCCGGTTTTCTGTTTGACATTGGATAGAGAATAAGCATCCCTGGGTTGTTCCACATGGATGCGGAACTGGCTAATAAACCTTTCTTTTAACATCTCCCATGAGTTGATGGATCCTTGGGGTAGATGGCAGAACCAGGAGGTAGCTAGATCTGATAGGAATAGCGGAAAGCATTTACATAATACTCCTTCTGTTGCTCCACTCATGAGCATATGCTGGGTGTATCTCTGCAGGTGTACGATGGGGTCGGAAGTTCCTTTGTAAGGTTCCATGGTTGGCATTTTCCATTCCCGGGGAGTGATGGCAGTTTCGATATTTCGGGTAAAGGGACTGGTGACCCTAGCGCCTATTCCCCGGTCCCTTTGCTCCCGTTGGACACATTCTCTGAATAATCGTGCCATCCGCTCGTCAGAACTTGGAGCGGACAAAAATGAGCTCGGTTCTTCCCTGCGGGATCTATCTCGTCCAGATGACCTGTAGGGATGGTACAGTCTATCACCTCTAGCATTATCCAGTGGTTGTCTTTGGCTGCTTGGATGCACGCTAGGACCAGCTACAGTTGCCCCCTGCCTTGATCTTCCCCTGTGGGGTTCTGTTTCGAGCACATCCATGGGGTCAACTTCGGGCTGGGTTCTAGCTCGGCTCCGTTCAGCGGGGTTTCTATGATTAGGTGGCATGACTGGCTCAGCTACATCCGACCCTCGCCTGGTGCCTCCCCCGCTAGGTTCGGTTCCAAGGGCTTCCTCGAGTCGGAATTCGGGCTGAGTCCGGGCGCGGCCCCTATCATCGTTTTTCCTGTTGATAGCTTGTTCGAAGAGTGAAGACCTTTGTTGCCTCCGGGATCCTCCGGATTGGGATTCACCCCATGATTCAGTGTTGCGGTTGGACTCTTCAGCGTCCCTTAAGCGTGTCATGAGTTGGTCCACCAAAGTTTCTTGTTGGGATGTGAAGCGGTTAGTTACTTCAGCCACAACCCTGTCCAGATCTGTCCTAGTGATTGGTTGTTCCGTTGCGGGACCAGTTGGATTTTCCTGATTTTCATCTGGTACTGCTGTTGAAGTGGGCTGATCTGTGATTGCTGGATCTGGAAGGCTGCTAGTTGCGATGTTCTTTCCTTTGTTAACATCCCTTCTCTGTTTGGAAGGCATGATTTCTAAGCAACGAGTGATGTCGTTAGGAAAAAGGTTGAGTGGGAGAAGATGAAGTTTGAGTTCAGTTCTCAGTGAAAGCACCAAAAATGTTTGCACAAAAAATGGACAAACACCTCCAAGTCGTATTATTTAGTTGATTATATGTAATTTTCAATGATTTTAGATGAGTATGTAAATATGAGAAAAGTAGGGGCTGAAATGTAAAAGACACACAGATTTATAGTGGTTCGGCCAGAATGTGCCTACGTCCACTTTATATGTTATTATCTTCTTTCTTTCAGGTTACAAGTACAATGCGTTGTATACAAGTGTATGAAAGTAGTTTGAAAGTTCCTTCCTTGCTTGAGCTCTCAAACTTGTCTGCCATTGTTGTACCCCTGCCCCTCTATTTATAGAGTGAGGTTGAGGGCAGGGGCCTTGGAAGCATATAGCTGCTGGTGGGCCCGGGCTGAAGCAATCTGGACTGGCAATCTTCTGGTTCGGCAAGGCTTCATTCGGCTATGAGCTTGGACCGGTGGTAGGTGTGCATGTGGACCGGCAGGGGAAAGGAGAGGGTTGGTTCGGTGCTTGCCTGGTCCGGTGGTAGGAGTGTGAGAATGTGGACCGGTAGTCGTTTGGTCCGGTTATGTAGGTGGTTCGGTGGTGGTGGTCCGGCTGTAGCAGGGGAGTTGGTTCGGCTACCGGATGGGCATGCCGAATGGCACTTGAGATTTGCCCGAATATGGTTGGTCCGGCTACCGGATGATCATGCCGAATGGACCCTTGTCCTTGCTGGATGAAGAGTGGGTCGCGACTCCGGGTGAAACCAATGCTTCTTAGTCTCGAGGTCTTCTGGGTGAGAATTCGCCCAACAAATTGGATTTTGTTGAACAAATGAATGAAATTTACGATGATCACACGGATTTGTTGTTTGAAACTTATATGAAACAACGTGAACAAAAAATCAAATCTCAACGTGTGATGAGTCAAGTGATAATCCACCTTTTACCCAAATCGACGATTTTCAAATAACAAATTTTGAATTTGATAATGACAATCTTAATCAAGTTGTTGAAAAGACGGTAATTGTGTTGGATTTCGATTATTTTGAGGGTGAGAAACTCGATTTAAATTTCGATCTTCCTTTTTCTGAAAATTTGAGTACGACAACTTTGAATTTTAAACTCGATTTACACGATGAAGTTGTTGATAATCCAACAAAGGAAGACAAATTTAATGAATACGAATTTTTTGGACTTTTGGATGACGAGTTGTTAAATTCCAACGGGGAAGATTTAAATCACCACTTTGATTTTGAAATCAATAATTTTGAAGAATTTTCAACGATAAACTTGAATTTCAATCAATTGTTTTATCAACCCCAAAAATCATTGAAAATAAATCAACTCGTTCAATTTTTAATAAAACAAAATTTGTTTTTCCAAATCGACAATCAACTTCGAAATCTTTTACGATTTGGTTTTTCGTGCTTAAGCTGTGTCTCACACATTTGACGAGACAAATGAATCGGTCTTTAGAAGACCGTTTCATTTACTTTTTGACTGTATACTTTCTCATCTCCTGTAAATAATAATCTTTCTTGTAAATATTGGATTTTTAATTTATTTTTCTTCTTCCACTTGGGTTGACTGTGGGGACACAGTCAAAATTAAGTGTGGGGGGAGACTCACCTTCATTTTTTTTTTTTGAATTTTTCATGGTTTATTTTTGCTTTAAAATCACAAAAACAAAAAAAAATTTTAAAAAAAATCCCAAAAACAAATTTTCTTTTGATTTATTTTTAAAAGAAACACTATAAGATAAATATATGGCTTTGGTTTATTAAATTGAAATTTTTGAAAATTTATTGGTCTTAACAAAAATAAAAATGAAGTTTGATTACAAATAATAATGGTTTAACTAGTATATAGGAAGATTCATACGTGTTAATTATGAAGTACATCCTAATTGAAAATCTTTGTTTTAAAAAGTGGTTGATTTAAAGTAAAGGATATAACATTTTTTTTGTCTTCTAAGTTAAATGGTGCTAAGATGATTTTGCAAAACACACTCTCTCTCTCTTTAAAAAAAAATAATATAAAAATAAAAAATAATAACATCCAAGTATTCACTCTCATTTAAAAGTCCTCACGGTTATGCATGAGTGAATTACTTAGAATCTTTGATTATGTGCTTTCATACTCATTTAAAAGTCCTCACGGTTATGCATGTATGGAACACATTAAAAAACAGACTTAATAAAAACCACCTACGATCGATAAGTGTATGCACGAAAGTGTGTGCACTCGCCATGCTCTATACTCCCCTCACATAAGCCCGAAAGGCAGTGCATGGGTGGTATATCTGGCCTAAGTTTACCTGAGCTAGGTGTGTAATTTTTCTTGCAAATAACGAGAGAGCAAGCAATTGAAATCCTAGCACTATTTTTACTTATTTGATTTGATTTGTTATTGAAAAGAAATGAAAATACCACTTTGATAAACTTTGATAATCAACTAAGGATTCATTTTATAGATACACTTTGTTATCAACTGAAACAACGAGTTAAACTATTGTCTATTTGTTATGATAACTTGATTTTTGTTGGAAATTTTGTAAACTTGTTTTTTGTTGGAAACTTTGACCAGTAAATGACATAAATTTTCAAGATAATAACCGAAACCTATATTTAACATATTCGTGTCGATTTAAAAATAAATCCTTCATTTGTAAATATTTCAAAAACTTGCATTATTCTCTTTGTAAATAAATCTTGCATTTTGTAAATATTTTCATCCTGCATTTGGATTTTGTGGGTAGTATCCGCTGCAAACCCTCACGAGACAACACTCGTCCTACTGGGGACACCCAGAGGTTTAACGGCTTGTTGCATATGCTCAATGCAATCGTGCTCCCTACGAAAACGGATTTATCTTGGTTTTTTCTTTATTCGAGGACGAATAAAAAGATAAGTGTGGGGGTATTTGATGTGCACGTAAATGTGCACATTTTTATCGCCATATTTAATCTATTTAAATTAAATAAATGATCATATTGGGTATTTTAACTTGTTTTAACCAAAATTCACATTAATTCCAAATTGTCACACATTCATCTTCATACAAGGGTGAAATGGTCATTTTTGTGCATTTATTAAATTGTGAAAATTTACTTAGAATTTTCTATGTTTTTTTTATAGGAAATTTGGTGACTTTTACAAGTGGTTTCATGAAGATATGCATGCACAAAATCAATACAAGGGAATGAAGATGTAAATAATTCAAAGTGAAGATCATGGAGGACCCCACCTCCCCACCTACCTTAATGTACAAATTAAAGGCTAATGCACATGCTTATGGATTTAATGGCTTCATGTACATTTAAGTGGGGATTAAAACATGCTAATGATAACTTGGCCTCCACACTTTCTCATGGGCATTTTGGGCATTCCCCAAAAAATAGGAATTAGGGTTTTAAACTTGTATAAATACCCATATGCTTCATGTATGATCTCCTCTTCTCTTTAGTCTCTCTTAGGCCTCCTTCTCTTTAGTTTATTTTAGATCAAAAATAAAAGAAAGCTCTCTTTCTCTTTTCATGGATTTAGAAATGAGTGCATGGATTTGAAACATTGCAGTACCATGGTGCACCATTCTCCAGCGATGGTAAATCATGGACCAGCCACGGGGATCCCGTTTTACAGAAAAAATCCACGTGACGAAAAAACGAAGGGTAAAAAACTTCCATGACCCGATTGAGGTTCGGATAGGATTTTTGGGTATGAAACTAACCAGTGACGGTTGAAAGTTGTCATAGCTGTAGAACTCACAGATACCTTCGTTTTGACTGGTTATGGCTCCCGTAACTCTAAACAAGCCAAGAGTTATGGCCCTTCGAAGAATCGATATCCACAGGGTGCAACATCTACGGTGCAAGGTGCAACATCCGTCCAAAATGACGAAACAGTGTCGTACGACCTTTAGAAATGAGAGCATGGATTTGAAACATTGCAGTACCATGGTGCACCACTCTCCAGCGATGGTAAATCATAGACCAGCCACGGGGATCCCGTTTTACAGAAAAAATCCACGTGACGAAAAACGAAGGGTACAAGAATCCCATGACCCGATTGAGGTTCGGATAGGATTTTTTGGGTATGAAACTAACCAATGAAGGCTAAAGCTGTCATAGCTGTAGAACTCACAGATACCTTCGTTTTGACTGGTTATGGCACCCGTAACGCTAAATGAGCCAAGAGTTATGGCCCTCCGAAGAATCCATATCCACAGGGTGCAACATCTACGGTGCAAGGTGCAACATCCGTCCAAAATGACGCAACAGTGCCGTACGACCTTTAGAAATGAGTGCATGGATTTGAAACATTGCAGTACCATGGTGCACCACTCTCCAGCGATGGTAAATCTTAGACCAGCCACGGGGATCCCGTTTTACAGAAAAAATCCACGTGACGAAAAAACGAAGGGTAAAAAACTTCCATGACCCGATTGAGGTTCGGATAGGATTTTTGGGTATGAAACTAACCAGTGACGGCTGAAAGCTTTTATAGCTGTAGAACTCACAGATACCTTCGTTTTGACTGGTTATGGCTCCCGTAACTCTAAACGAGCCAAGAGTTATGGCCCTCCGAAGAATCGATATCCACATGGTGCAACATCTACGGTGCAAGGTGCAACATCCGTCCAAAATGACGAAACAGTGCCGTACGACCTTTAGAAATGAGTGCATGGATTTGAAACATTGCAGTACCATGGTGCACCACTCTCCAGCGATGGTAAATCATAGACCAGCCACGGGGATCCCGTTTTACAGAAAAAATCCACGTGACGAAAAAACGAAGGGTAAAAAACTTCCTTGACCCGATTGAGGTTCGGATAGGATTTTTTGGGTATGAAACTAACCAGTGACGGCTGAAAGCGGTCATAGCTGTAGAACTCACAGATACCTTCGTTTTGACTGGTTATGGCTCCCGTTACTCTAAACGAGCCAAGAGTTATGGCCCTCCGAAGAATCGACATCCACAGGGTGCAACATCTACGGTGCAAGGTGCAACATCCGTCCAAAATGACGAAACAGTGACGTACGGCCTTTAGAAATGAGTGCATTGATTTGAAACAGTGCAGTACCATGGTGCACCACTCTCCAACGATGGTAAATCATAGACCAGCCACGGGGATCCCGTTTTACAGAAAAAATCAACGTGACGAAAAAACGAAGGGTAAAAAACTTCCTTGACCCGATTGAGGTTCGGATAGGATTTTTTTGGTATGAAATTAACCAGTGACGGCTGAAAGCTGTCATAGCTGTAGAACTCATAGATACCTTCGTTTTGACTGGTTATGGCTCCCGTAACTCTAAACGAGCCAAGAGTTATGGCCCTCCGAAGAATCGATATCCACAGGGTGCAACATCTACGGTGCAAGGTGCAACATCCGTCCAAAATGACGAAACAGTGCCGTACGACCTTTAGAAATGAGTGCATGGATTTGAAACATTGCAGTACCATGGTGCACCACTCTCCAGTGATGGTAAATCATAGACTAGCCACGGGGATCCCGTTTTACAGAAAAAATCCACGTGACGAAAAAACGAAGGGTAAAAAACTTCCTTGACCCGATTGTGGTTCGGATAGGATTTTTTGGGTATGACACTAACCAGTGACGGCTGAAAGCCGTCATAGCTGTAGAACGCACAGATACCTTCGTTTTGACTGGTTATGGCTCCCTTAACTCTAAACGAGCCAAGAGTTATGGCCCTCCGAAGAATCGATATCCACAGGGTCCAACATCTACGGTGCAAGGTGCAACATCCGTCCAAAATGACGAAACAGTGCCGTTCGACCTTTAGAAATGAGTGCATGGATTTGAAACATTGCAGTACCATGGTGCACCACTCTCCAGCGATGGTAAATCATTGAACAGCCACGGGGATCCCGTTTTAAAGAAAAAATCCACGTGACGAAAAAACGAAGGGTAAAAAACATCCATGACCCGATTGAGGTTCAGATAGGATTTTTGGGTATGAAACTAACCAGTAACGGCTGAAAACTATCATAGCTGTAGAACTCACAGATACCTTCGTTTTGACTGGTTATGGCTCCTGTATCTCTAAACGAGCCAAGAGTTATGGCCCTCCGAAGAATCGATATCCATAGGGTGCAACATCTACGGTGCAAGGTGCAACATCCGTCCAAAATGACGAAACAGTGCCGTACGACCTTTAGAAATGAGTGCATGGATTTGAAACATTGCAGTACCATGGTGCACCACTCTCCAGCGATGGTAAATCATAGACCAGCCACGGGGATCCCGTTTTACAGAAAAAATCCACGTGACGAAAAAACGAAGGGTAAAAAACTTCCTTGACCCGATTGAGGTTCGGATAGGATTTTTTGGGTATGAAACTAACCAGTGACGGCTGAAAGCGGTCATAGCTGTAGAACTCGCAGATACCTTCGTTTTGACTGGTTATGGCTCCCGTAACTCTAAACGAGCCAAGAGTTATGGCCCTCCGAAGAATCGATATCCACAGGGTGCAACATCTACGGTGCAAGGTGCAACATCCGTCCTAAATGACGAAACAGTGCCGTACGACCTTTAGAAATGAGTGCATGGATTTGAAACAATGCAGTACCATGGTGCACCACTCTCCAGCGATGGTAAATCATAGACCAGCCACGGGGATCCCGTTTTACAAAAAAATCCACGTGACATAAAAACGAAGGGTAAAAAACTTCCTTGACCCGATTGAGGTTCGGATAGGATTTTTTGGGTATGAAACTAACCAGTGACGGCTGAAAGCTGTCATAGCCGTAGAACTCACAGATACCTTCGTTTTGACTAGTTATGGCTCCCGTAACTCTAAACGAGCCAAGAGTTATGGCACTCCGAAGAATCGATATCCACAGGGTGCAACATCTACGGTGCAAGGTGCAACATCCGTCCAAAATGACGAAACAGTGTCGTATGACCTTTAGAAATGAGTGCATGGATTTGAAACATTGTAGTACCATGGTGCACCACTCTCCAGCGATGGTAGATCATAGACCAGCCACGGGGATCCCGTTTTACAGAAAAAATCCACGTGACGAAAAAACGAAGGGTAAAAAACTTCCTCGACCCGATTGAGGTTCGGATAGGATTTTTTAGGTATGACACTAACCAGTGACGGCTAAAAGCCATCATAGTTGTAGAACTCACAGATACCTTCGTTTTGACTGGTTATGGCTCCCGTAACTCTAAACGAGCCAAGAGTTATGGCCCTCCGAAGAATCGATATCCACAGGGTGCAACATCTACGGTGCAAGGTGCAACATCCGTCCAAAATGACGAAACATTGTCGTACGACCTTTAGAAATGAGTGCATGGATTTGAAACATTGCAGTACCATGGTGCACCACTCTCCAGCGATGGTAAATCATAGAATAGCCACGGGGATCCCGTTTTACAGAAAAATCCACGTGACGATAAAACGAAGGGTAAAAAACTTCCATGACCCGATTGAGGTTCGGATAGGATTTTTGGGTATGAAACTAACCAGTGATGGCTGAAAGCTATCATAGCTGTAGAACTCACAGATACCTTCGTTTTGACTGGTTATGGCTCCCGTAACTCTAAACGAGCCAAGAGTTATGGCCCTCCGAAGAATCGATATCCACAGGGTGCAACATCTACGGTGCAAGGTGCAACATCCGTCCAAAATGACGAAACAGTGCCGTACGACCTTTAGAAATGAGTGCATGGATTTGAAACATTACAGTACCATGGCGCACCACTCTCCAGCGATGGTAAATCATAGACCTGCCATGGGGATCCCGTTTTTACAGAAAAAATCCACGTGATGAAAAAACGAAGGTAAAAAACTTCCTTGACCCGATTGAGGTTCGGATAGGATTTTTTGGATATGAAACTAACCAGTGACGGCTGAAAGCGGTCATAGCTATACAACTCACAGATACCTTCGTTTTGACTGGTTATGGCTCCCGTAACTCTAAACGAGCCAAGAGTTATGGCATTCCGAAGAATCGATATCCACAGGGTGCAACATCTACGGTGCAAGGTGCAACATCCGTCCAAAATGACGAAACAGTGCCGTACGACCTTTAGAAATGTGTGCAAGGATTTGAAACAATGCAGTACCATGGTGCAGCACTCTCCAGCGATGGTAAATCATAGACCAGCCACGGGGATCCCGTTTTACAAAAATATCCACGTGACGAAAAAAACGAAGGGTAAAAAACTTCCTTGACCCGATTGAGGTTCGGATAGGATTTTTTGGGTATGAAACTAACCAGTGATGGCTGAATGCTGCCATAGCTGTAGAACTCACAGATACCTTCGTTTTGACTGGTTATGGCTCCCGTAACTCTAAACGAGCCAAGAGTTATGGCCCTCCGAAGAATCGATATCCACAGGATGCAACATCTACGGTGCAAGGTGCAACATCCGTCCAAAATGACGAAACAGTGCCGTACGACCTTTAGAAATGAGTGCATGAATTTGAAACATTGCAGTACCATGGTGCACCACTCTCCAGCTATGGTAAATCATAGACCAGCCACGGGGATCCCGTTTTACAGAAAAAATCCACGTGACGAAAAAATGAAGGGTAAAAAACTTCCTTGACCCGATTGAGGTTTGGATAGGATTTTTTGGGTATGACACTAACCAGTGACGGCTGAAAGCCGTTATAGCTGTAGAACTCGCAGATACCTTCGTTTTGACTGGTTATGGCTCCCGTAACTCTAAACGATCCAAGAGTTATGGCCCTCCGAAGAATCGATATCCACAGGGTGCAACATCTACGGTGGAAGGTGCAACATCCGTCCAAAATGACGAAACAGTGCCGTACGACCTTTAGAAATGAGTGCATTGATTTGAAACATTGCAGTACCATGGTGCACCACTCTCCAGCGATGGTAAATCGTAGAACAACCACGGGGATCCCGTTTTACAGAAAAAATCCACGTGACGAAAAAACGAAGGGTAAAAAACTTCCATGACCCGATTGAGGTTCGGATAGGATTTTTGGGTATGAAACTAACCAGTGACGGCTGAAAGCTATAATAGCTGTAGAACTCACAGATACCTTCGTTTTGACTGGTTATGGCTACCGTAACTCTAAACGAGCCAAGAGTTATGGCCCTCCGAAGAATCGATGTCCACAGGGTGCAACATCCGTCCAAAATGAAGAAACAGTGCCGTACGACCTTTAGAAATGAGTGCATGGATTTGAAACATTGCAGTACCATGGTGCACCACTCTCCAGCGATGGTAATCATAGACCAGCCTCGGGGATCCCGTTTTACAGAAAAAATCCACGTGACGAAAAATGAAGGGTACAAGAATCCCATGACCCGATTGAGGTTCGGATAGGATTTTTTGGGTATGAAACTAACCAGTGAAGGCTCAAAGCTGTCATAGCTGTAGAACTCACAGATACCTTCGTTTTGACTGGTTATGGCTCCCGTAACTCTAAACGAGCCAAGAGTTATGGCCCTCCGAAGAATCGATATCCACAGGGTGCAACATCTACGGTGCAAGGTGCAACATCCGTCCAAAATGACGAAACAGTGTCGTACAACCTTTAGAAATGAGTCCATGGATCCGTTTTACAGAAAAAATCCACGTGATGAAAAAACGAAGCGTAAAACACTTCCTTGACCCGATTGAGGTTCCGATTGGATTTTTTGGGTACGACGTTAACCAGTGATGGTTGAAAGCCGTCATAGCTGTAGAACTCACAGATACCTTCGTTTTGACTGGTTATGGCTCTCGTAACTATAAACGAGCCAAGAGTTATGGCCCTCCGAAAAATCGATATCCACAGGGTGCAACATCTACGGTGCATGGTGCAACATCCGTCCAAAATGACGAAACAGTGCCGTACGAACTTTAGAAATGAGTGCATGGATTTGAAACATTGCAGTGCCATGGTGCACCACTCTCCAGTGATGGTAAATCATAGACCAGCCACGGGGATCCCGTTTTACAGAAAAAATCCACGTGACGAAAAAACGAAGGGTAAAAAACTTCCTTGACCCGATTGAGGTTCAGATAGGATTTTTTGGGTATGAAACTAACCAGTGACGGCTGAAAGCCGTCATAGCTGTAGAACTCACAGATATCTTCGTTTTGACTGGTTATGGCTCCCGTAACTCTAAACGAGCCAAGAGTTATGGCCCTCAGAAGAATCGATATCCACAGGGTGCAACATCTACAGTGCAAGGTGCAACATCCGTCCAAAATGACGAAACAGTGCCTTACGACCTTTAGAATTGAGTGCATGGATTTGAAACATTGCAGTACCATGGTGCACCACTCTCTAGCGATGGTAAATCATAGACCAGCCACGGGGATCCCGTTTTACAGAAAAAATCCACGTGACGAAAAAACGAAGGGTAAAAAACTTCCATGACCCGATTGAGGTTCGGATAGGATTTTTGGGTATGAAACTAACCTGTGACGGCTGAAAGCGGTCATAGCTGTAGAACTCACAGATACCTTCGTTTTGACTGGTTATGGCTCCCGTAACTCTAAACAAGCCAAGAGTTATGGCCCTCCGAAGAATCGATATCCACAGGGTGCAACATCTACGGTGCAAGGTGCAACATCCGTCCAAAATGACGAAACAGTGACGTACGACCTTTCGAAATGAGTGCATGGATTTGAAACATTGCAGTACCATGGTGCACCACTCTCCAGCGATGGTAAATCATAGACCAGCCACGGGGATCCCGTTTTACAGAAAAAATCCACGTGACGAAAAAACGAAGGGTAAAAAACTTCCTTGACCCGATTGAGGTTCGGATAGGATTTTTTGGGTATGAAACTAACCAGTGACGGCTGAAAGCGATCATAGCTGTAGAACTCACAGATACCTTCGTTTTGACTGGTTATGGCTCCCGTAACTCTAAACGAGCCAAGAGTTATGGCCCTCCGAAGAATCGATATCCACAGGGTGCAACATCTACGGTGCAAGGTGCAACATCCGTCCAAAATGACGAAACAGTGCCGTACGACCTTTAGAAATGAGTGCATGGATTTGAAACATTGCAATACCATGGTGCACCACTCTCCAGCGATGGTAAATCATAGACCAGCCATGGGGATCCCGTTTTACAGAAACAATCCACGTGACGAAAAAAAGAAGGGTAAAAAACTTCCTTGACCCGATTGAGGTTCGGATAGGATTTTTTGGGTATGAAACTAACCAGTGACGGCTGAAAGCTGTCATAGCTGTAGAACTCAAAGATACCTTCGTTTTGACTAGTTATGGCTCCCATAACTCTAAACGAGCCAAGAGTTATGGCCCTCCGAAGAATCGATATCCACAGGGTGCAACATCTACGGTGCAAGGTGCAACATCCGTCCAAAATGACGAAACAGTGCCGTACGACCTTTAGAAATGAGTGCGTGAATTTGAAACATTGCAGTACCATGGTGCACCACTCTCCAGCGATGGTAAATCATAGACCAGCCACGGGGATCCCGTTTTACAGAAAAAATCCACTTGACGAAAAAACGAAGGGTAAAACACTTCCTTGACCCGATTGAGGTTCGGATTGGATTTTTTGGGTATGACGCTAACCAGTTACGTTTGAAAGCCGTCATAGCTGTAGAACTCACAGATACCTTCGTTTTGACTGGTTATGGCTCCCGTAACTCTAAACGAGCCAAGAGTTATGGCCCTCCGAAGAATCGATATCCACAGGGTGCAACATCTACGGTGCAAGGTGCAACATCCGTCCAAAATGACGAAACATGCCTTACGACCTTTAGAAATGAGTGCACGGATTTGAAACATTGCAGTACCATGGCGCAGCACTCTCCAGCGATGGTAAATCATAGACCAGCCACGGGGATCCCGTTTTATAGAAAAAATCCACGTGACGAAAAAACGAAGGGTAAAAAACTTCCATGACCCGATTAAGGTTCGGATAGGATTTTTGGGTATGAAACTAACCAGTGACGGCTGAAATCGATCATAGCTATAGAACTCACAGATACCTTCGTTTTACCTGGTTATGGCTCCCGTAACTCTAAACGAGCCAAGAGTTATGGCCCTCCGAAGAATCGATATCCACAGGGTGCAACATCTACGGTGCAAGGTGCAACATCCGTCCAAAATGACGAAACAGTGCCGTACGACCTTTAGAAATGAGTGCATGGATTTGAAACATTGCAGTACCATGGTGCACCACTCTCCAGCGATGGTAAATCATAGACCAGCCACGGGGATCCCGTTTTACAGAAAAAATCCACGTGACGAAAAAACGAAGGGTAAAAAACTTCCTTGACCCGATTGAGGTTCGGATAGGATTTTTTGGGTATGAAACTAACCGGTGACAGCTGAAAGCTGTCATAGCTGCAGAACTCACAGATACCTTCGTTTTGACTGGTTATGGCTCCCGTAACTCTAACCGAGCCAAGAGTTATGGCCCTCCGAAGAATCGATATACACAGGGTGCAACATCTACGGTGCAAGGTGCAACATCCGTCCAAAATGACGAAACAGTGACGTACGACCTTTAGAAATGAGTGCATGCATTTGAAACATTGCAGTACCATGGTGCACCACTCTCCAGCGATGGTAAATCATAGACCAACCACGGGGATCCCGTTTTACAGAAAAAATCCACGTGACGAAAAAAACGAAGGGTAAAAAACTTCCATGACCCGAATGAGGTTCGGATAGGATTTTTGGGTATGAAACTAACCAGTGAGGGCTGAAAGCTGTCATAACCGTAGAACTCACAGATACCTTCTTTTTGACTGGTTATGGCTCCCGTAACTATAAACGAGCCAAGAATTATGGCCCTCCGAAGAATCGATATCCACAGGGTGCAACATCTATGGTGCAAGGTGCAACATCCGTCCAAAATGACGAAACAGTGCCGTACGACCTTTAGAAATGAGTGCATGCATTTGAAACATTGTAGTACCATGGTGCACCACTCTCCAGCGATGGTAAATCATAGACTAGCCACGGGGATCCCGTTTTATAGAAAAAATCCACGTGACGAAAAAACGAAGGGTAAAAAACTTCCTTGACCCGATTGAGGTTCGGATAGGATTTTTTGGGTATGACACTAACCAGTGACGGCTGAAAGCCATCATAGCTGTAGAACTAAGAGAAACCTTCGTTTTGACTGGTTATGGCTCCCGTAACTCTAAACGAGCCAAAAGTTATGGCCCTCCGAAGAATCGATATCCACAGGGTGCAACATCTATGGTGCAAGGTGCAACATCCGTCCAAAATGACGAAACAGTGCCGTACGACCTTTAGAAATGAGTGCATGGATTTGAAACATTGAAGTACCATGGTGCACCACTCTCCAGCGATGGTAAATCATAGACCAGCCACGGGGATCCCGTTTTACAGAAAAAATCCACGTGACGAAAAAACGAAGGGTAAAAAACTTCCTTGACCCGATTGAGGTTCGGATAGGATTTTTTGGGTATGAAACTAACCAATGACGGCAGAAAGCTGTCATAGCTGTAGAACTCACAGATACCTTCGTTTTGACTGGTTATGGCTCCCGTAACTCTAAACGAGCCAAGAGTTATGGCCCTCCGAAGAATCGATATCCACAGGGTGCAACATCTACGGTGCAAGGTGCAACATCCGTCCAAAATGACGTAACAGTGCCGTACGACCTTTAGAAACGAGTGCATGGATTTGAAACATTGCAGTACCATGGTGCACCACTCTCCAGCGATGGTAAATCATAGACCAGCCACGGGGATCCCGTTTTACAGAAAAAATCCACGTGACGAAAAAACGAAGGGTAAAAAACTTCCTTGACCCGATTGAGGTTCGAATAGGATTTTTTGGGTATGAAATTAACCAGTGAGGCTAAAAGCTGTCATAGCTATAGAACTCACAGATACCTTCGTTTTGACTGGTTATGGCTCCCGTAACTCTAAACGAGCCAAGAGTTATGGCCCTCCGAAGAATCGATATCCACAGGGTGCAACATCTACGGTGCAAGGTGCAACATCCGTCCAAAATGACGAAACAGTGCCGTACGACCTTTAGAAATGAGTGCATGGATTTGAAACATTGCAATACCATGGTGCACCACTCTCCAGCGATGGTAAATCATAGACCAGCCATGGGGATCCCGTTTTACAGAAACAATCCACGTGACGAAAAAAAGAAGGGTAAAAAACTTCCTTGACCCGATTGAGGTTCGGATAGGATTTTTTGGGTATGAAACTAACCAGTGACGGCTGAAAGCTGTCATAGCTGTAGAACTCAAAGATACCTTCGTTTTGACTAGTTATGGCTCCCATAACTCTAAACGAGCCAAGAGTTATGGCCCTCCGAAGAATCGATATCCACAGGGTGCAACATCTACGGTGCAAGGTGCAACATCCGTCCAAAATGACGAAACAGTGCCGTACGACCTTTAGAAATGAGTGCGTGAATTTGAAACATTGCAGTACCATGGTGCACCACTCTCCAGCGATGGTAAATCATAGACCAGCCACGGGGATCCCGTTTTACAGAAAAAATCCACTTGACGAAAAAACGAAGGGTAAAACACTTCCTTGACCCGATTGAGGTTCGGATTGGATTTTTTGGGTATGACGCTAACCAGTTACGTTTGAAAGCCGTCATAGCTGTAGAACTCACAGATACCTTCGTTTTGACTGGTTATGGCTCCCGTAACTCTAAACGAGCCAAGAGTTATGGCCCTCCGAAGAATCGATATCCACAGGGTGCAACATCTACGGTGCAAGGTGCAACATCCGTCCAAAATGACGAAACATGCCTTACGACCTTTAGAAATGAGTGCACGGATTTGAAACATTGCAGTACCATGGCGCAGCACTCTCCAGCGATGGTAAATCATAGACCAGCCACGGGGATCCCGTTTTATAGAAAAAATCCACGTGACGAAAAAACGAAGGGTAAAAAACTTCCATGACCCGATTAAGGTTCGGATAGGATTTTTGGGTATGAAACTAACCAGTGACGGCTGAAATCGATCATAGCTATAGAACTCACAGATACCTTCGTTTTACCTGGTTATGGCTCCCGTAACTCTAAACGAGCCAAGAGTTATGGCCCTCCGAAGAATCGATATCCACAGGGTGCAACATCTACGGTGCAAGGTGCAACATCCGTCCAAAATGACGAAACAGTGCCGTACGACCTTTAGAAATGAGTGCATGGATTTGAAACATTGCAGTACCATGGTGCACCACTCTCCAGCGATGGTAAATCATAGACCAGCCACGGGGATCCCGTTTTACAGAAAAAATCCACGTGACGAAAAAACGAAGGGTAAAAAACTTCCTTGACCCGATTGAGGTTCGGATAGGATTTTTTGGGTATGAAACTAACCGGTGACAGCTGAAAGCTGTCATAGCTGCAGAACTCACAGATACCTTCGTTTTGACTGGTTATGGCTCCCGTAACTCTAACCGAGCCAAGAGTTATGGCCCTCCGAAGAATCGATATACACAGGGTGCAACATCTACGGTGCAAGGTGCAACATCCGTCCAAAATGACGAAACAGTGACGTACGACCTTTAGAAATGAGTGCATGCATTTGAAACATTGCAGTACCATGGTGCACCACTCTCCAGCGATGGTAAATCATAGACCAACCACGGGGATCCCGTTTTACAGAAAAAATCCACGTGACGAAAAAAACGAAGGGTAAAAAACTTCCATGACCCGAATGAGGTTCGGATAGGATTTTTGGGTATGAAACTAACCAGTGAGGGCTGAAAGCTGTCATAACCGTAGAACTCACAGATACCTTCTTTTTGACTGGTTATGGCTCCCGTAACTATAAACGAGCCAAGAATTATGGCCCTCCGAAGAATCGATATCCACAGGGTGCAACATCTATGGTGCAAGGTGCAACATCCGTCCAAAATGACGAAACAGTGCCGTACGACCTTTAGAAATGAGTGCATGCATTTGAAACATTGTAGTACCATGGTGCACCACTCTCCAGCGATGGTAAATCATAGACTAGCCACGGGGATCCCGTTTTATAGAAAAAATCCACGTGACGAAAAAACGAAGGGTAAAAAACTTCCTTGACCCGATTGAGGTTCGGATAGGATTTTTTGGGTATGACACTAACCAGTGACGGCTGAAAGCCATCATAGCTGTAGAACTAAGAGAAACCTTCGTTTTGACTGGTTATGGCTCCCGTAACTCTAAACGAGCCAAAAGTTATGGCCCTCCGAAGAATCGATATCCACAGGGTGCAACATCTATGGTGCAAGGTGCAACATCCGTCCAAAATGACGAAACAGTGCCGTACGACCTTTAGAAATGAGTGCATGGATTTGAAACATTGAAGTACCATGGTGCACCACTCTCCAGCGATGGTAAATCATAGACCAGCCACGGGGATCCCGTTTTACAGAAAAAATCCACGTGACGAAAAAACGAAGGGTAAAAAACTTCCTTGACCCGATTGAGGTTCGGATAGGATTTTTTGGGTATGAAACTAACCAATGACGGCAGAAAGCTGTCATAGCTGTAGAACTCACAGATACCTTCGTTTTGACTGGTTATGGCTCCCGTAACTCTAAACGAGCCAAGAGTTATGGCCCTCCGAAGAATCGATATCCACAGGGTGCAACATCTACGGTGCAAGGTGCAACATCCGTCCAAAATGACGTAACAGTGCCGTACGACCTTTAGAAACGAGTGCATGGATTTGAAACATTGCAGTACCATGGTGCACCACTCTCCAGCGATGGTAAATCATAGACCAGCCACGGGGATCCCGTTTTACAGAAAAAATCCACGTGACGAAAAAACGAAGGGTAAAAAACTTCCTTGACCCGATTGAGGTTCGAATAGGATTTTTTGGGTATGAAATTAACCAGTGAGGCTAAAAGCTGTCATAGCTATAGAACTCACAGATACCTTCGTTTTGACTGGTTATGGCTCCCGTAACTCTAAACGAGCCAAGAGTTATGGCCCTCCGAAGAATCGATATCCACAGGGTGCAACATCTACGGTGCAAGGTGCAACATCCGTCCAAAATGACGAAACAGTGCCGTACGACCTTTAGAAACGAGTGCATGGATTTGAAACATTGCAGTACCATGGTGCACCACTCTCCAGCGATGGTAAATCATAGACCAGCCACGGGGATCCCGTTTTACAGAAAAAATCCACGTGACGAAAAAACGAAGGGTAAAAAACTTCCTTGACCCGATTGAGGTTCGGATAGGATTTTTTGGGTATGAAACTAACCGGTGACGGCTGAAAGCTGTCATAGCTGCAGAACTCACAGATACCTTCGTTTTGACTGGTTATGGCTCCCGTAACTCTAACCGAGCCAAGAGTTATGGCCCTCCGAAGAATCGATATCCACAGGGTGCAACATCTACGGTGCAAGGTGCAACATCCGTCCAAAATGACGAAACATTGACGTACGACCTTTAGAAATGAGTGCATGCATTTGAAACATTGCAGTACCATGGTGCACCACTCTCCAGCGATGGTAAATCATAGACCAACCACGGGGAACCCGTTTTACAGAAAAAATCCACGTGACGAAAAAACGAAGGGTAAAAAACTTCCATGACCCGAATGAGGTTCGGATAGGATTTTTGGGTATGAAACTAACCAGTGAGGGCTGAAAGCTGTCATAACTGTAGAACTCACAGATACCTTTGTTTTGACTGGTTATGGCTCCCGTAACTATAAACGAGCCAAGAATTATGGCCCTCCGAAGAATCGATATCCACAGGGTGCAACATCTATGGTGCAAGGTGCAACATCCGTCCAAAATGACGAAACAGTGCCGTACGACCTTTAGAAATGAGTGCATGCATTTGAAAAATTGTAGTACCATGGTGCACCACTCTCCAGCGATGGTAAATCATAGACTAGCCACGGGGATCCCGTTTTACAGAAAAAATCCACGTGACGAAAAAACGAAGGGTAAAAAACTTCCTTGACCCGATTGAGGTTCGGATAGGATTTTTTGGGTATGACACTAACCAGTGACGGCTGAAAGCCATCATAGCTGTAGAACTAAGAGATACCTTCGTTTTGACTGGTTATGGCTCCCGTAACTCTAAACGAGCCAAAAGTTATGGCCCTCCGAAGAATCGATATCCACAGGGTGCAACATCTATGGTGCAAGGTGCAACATCCGTCCAAAATGACGAAACAGTGTCGTACGACCTTTAGAAATGAGTGCATGGATTTGAAACATTGCAGTACCATGGTGCACCACTCTCCAGCGATGGTAAATCATAGACCAGCCACGGGGATCCCGTTTTACAGAAAAAATCCACGTGACGAAAAAACGAAGGGTAAAAAACTTCCTTGACCCGATTGAGGTTCGGATAGGATTTTTTGGGTATGAAACTAACCAATGACGGCTGAAAGCTGTCATAGCTGTAGAACTCACAGATACCTTCGTTTTGACTGGTTATGGCTCCCGTAACTCTAAACGAGCCAAGAGTTATGGCCCTCCGAAGAATCGATATCCACAGGGTGCAACATCTACGGTGCAAGGTGCAACATCCGTCCAAAATGACGAAACAGTGCCGTACGACCTTTAGAAATGAGTGCATGGATTTGAAACATTGCAGTACCATGGTGCACCACTCTCCAGCGATGGTAAATCATAGACCAGCCACGGGGATCCCGTTTTACAGAAAAAATCCACGTGACGAAAAAACGAAGGGTAAAAAACTTCCTTGGCCCGATTGAGGTTCGAATAGGATTTTTTGGGTATGAAATTAACCAGTGAGGCTGAAAGATGTCTTAGCTATAGAACTCACAGATACCTTCGTTTTGACTGGTTATGGCTCCCGTAACTCTAAACGAGCCAAGAGTTATGGCCCTCCGAAGAATCGATATCCACAGGGTGCAACATCTACGGTGCAAGGTGCAACATCCGTCCAAAATGACGAAACAGTGCCGTACGACCTTTAGA
The DNA here is from genome assembly GCA_030765085.1 of Allium cepa. Classification (NCBI taxonomy): domain Eukaryota; kingdom Viridiplantae; phylum Streptophyta; class Magnoliopsida; order Asparagales; family Amaryllidaceae; genus Allium; species Allium cepa. The sequence continues at coordinate 23,296,720 of CM060943.1, read as the reverse complement.
AATGAGTGCATGGATTTGAAACATTGCAGTACCATGGTGCACCACTCTCCAGCGATGGTAAATCATAGACCAGCCACGGGGATCCCGTTTTACAGAAAAAATCCACGTGACGAAAAAACGAAGGGTAAAAAACTTCCTTGACCCGATTGAGGTTCGGATAGGATTTTTTGGGTATGAAACTAACCGGTGACGGCTGAAAGCTGTCATAGCTGCAGAACTCACAGATACCTTCGTTTTGACTGGTTATGGCTCCCGTAACTCTAACCGAGCCAAGAGTTATGGCCCTCCGAAGAATCGATATCCACAGGGTGCAACATCTACGGTGCAAGGTGCAACATCCGTCCAAAATGACGAAACAGTGACGTACGACCTTTAGAAATGAGTGCATGCATTTGAAACGTTGCAGTACCATGGTGCACCACTCTCCAGCGATGGTAAATCATAGACCAACCACGGGGATCCCGGTTTACAGAAAAAATCCACGTGACGAAAAAACGAAGGGTAAAAAACTTCCATGACCCGAATGAGGTTCGGATAGGATTTTTGGGTATGAAACTAACCAGTGAGGGCTGAAAGCTGTCATAACTGTAGAACTCATAGATACCTTTGTTTTGACTGGTTATGGCTCCCGTAACTATAAACGAGCCAAGAATTATGGCCCTCCGAAGAATCGATATCCACAGGGTGCAACATCTATGGTGCAAGGTGCAACATCCGTCCAAAATGACGAAACAGTGCCGTACGACCTTTAGAAATGAGTGCATGCATTTGAAACATTGTAGTACCATGGTGCACCACTCTCCAGCGATGGTAAATCATAGACTAGCCACGGGGATCCCGTTTTACAGAAAAAATCCACGTGACGAAAAAACGAAGGGTAAAAAACTTCCTTGACCCGATTGAGGTTCGGATAGGATTTTTTGGGTATGACACTAACCAGTGATGGCTGAAAGCCATCATAGCTGTAGAACTAAGAGATACCTTTGTTTTGACTGGTTATGGCTCCCGTAACTCTAAACGAGCCAAAAGTTATGGCCCTCCGAAGAATCGATATCCACAGGGTGCAACATCTATGGTGCAAGGTGCAACATCCGTCCAAAATGACGAAACAGTGTCGTACGACCTTTAGAAATGAGTGCATGGACTTGAAACATTGCAGTACCATGGTGCACCACTCTCCAGCGATGGTAAATCATAGACCAGCCACGGGGATCCCGTTTTACATAAAAAATCCATGTGACGAAAAAACGAAGGGTAAAAAACTTCCTTGACCCGATTGAGGTTCGGATAGGATTTTTTGGGTATGAAACTAACCAATGACGGCTGAAAGCAGTCATAGCTGTAGAACTCATAGATACCTTCGTTTTGACTGGTTATGGCTCCCGTAACTCTAAACGAGCCAAGAGTTATGGCCCTCCGAAGAATCGATATCCACAGGGTGCAACATCTACGGTGCAAGGTGCAACATCCGTCCAAAATGACGAAACAGTGTCGTACGACCTTTAGAAATGAGTGCATGGATTTGAAACATTGCAGTACCATGGTGCACCACTCTCCAGCGATGGTAAATCATAGACCAGCCACGGGGATCCCGTTTTACAGAAAAAATCCACGTGACGAAAAAACGAAGGGTAAAAAACTTCCTTGACCCGATTGAGGTTCGAATAGGATTTTTTGGGTATGAAATTAACCAGTGAGGCTGAAAGCTGTCATAGCTATAGAACTCACAGATACCTTCGTTTTGACTGGTTATGGCTCCCGTAACTCTAAACGCCAAGAGTTATGGCCCTCCGAAGAATCGATATCCACAGGGTGCAACATCTACGGTGCAAGGTGCAACATCCGTCCAAAATGACGAAACAGTGCCGTACGACCTTTAGAAATGAGTGCATCGATTTGAAACACTGCAGTACCATGGTGCACCACTCTCCAGCGATGGTAAATCATAGACCAGCCACGGGGATCCCGTTTTACAGAAAAAATCCACGTGACGAAAAAACGAAGGGTAAAAAACTTCCTTGACCCGATTGAGGTTCGGATAGGATTTTTTGGGTATGAAACTAACCGGTGACGGCTGAAAGCCGTCATAACTGCAGAACTCACAGATACTTTCGTTTTGACTGGTTATAGCTCCCGTAACTCTAACCGAGCCAAGAGTTATGGCCCTCCGAAGAATCGATATCCACAGGGTGCAACATCTACGGTGCAAGGTGCAACATCCGTCCAAAATGACGAAACAGTGACGTACGACCTTTAGAAATGAGTGCATGCATTTGAAACATTGCAGTACCATGGTGCACCACTCTCCAGCGATGGTAAATCATAGACCAACCACGGGGATCCCGTTTTACAGAAAAAATCCACGTGGCGAAAAAACGAAGGGTAAAAAACTTCCATGACCCGAATGAGGTTCGGATAGGATTTTTGGGTATGAAACTAGCCAGTGAGGGCTGAAAGCTGTCATAACTGTAGAACTCACAGATACCTTCGTTTTGACAGGTTATGGCTCCCGTAACTATAAACGAGCCAAGAATTATGGCCCTCCGAAGAATCGATATCCATAGGGTGCAACATCTATGGTGCAAGGTGCAACATCCGTCCAAAATGACAAAACAGTGCCGTACGACCTTTAGAAATGAGTGCATGCATTTGAAACATTGTAGTACCATGGTGCACCACTCTCCAGCGATGGTAAATCATAGACTAGCCACGGGGATCCCGTTTTACTGAAAAAATCCACGTGACGAAAAAACGAAGGGTAAAAAACTTCCATGACCCGATTGAGGTTCGGATAGGATTTTTTGGGTATGACACTAACCAGTGACGGCTGAAAGCCATCATAGTTGTAGAACTCAGAGATACCTTCGTTTTGACTGGTTATGGCTCCCGTAACTCTAAACGAGCCAAAATTTATGGCCCTCCGAAGAATCGATATCCACAGGGTGCAACATCTACGGTGCAAGGTGCAACATCCGTCCAAAATGACGAAACAGTGCCGTACGACCTTTAGAAATGAGTGCATGGATTTGAAACATTGCAGTACCATGGTGCACCACTCTCCAGCGATGGTAAATCATAGACCAGCCACGGGGATCCCGTTTTACAGAAAAAATCCACGTGACGAAAAAACGAAGGGTAAAAAACTTCCTTGACCCGATTGAGGTTCGGATAGGATTTTTTGGGTATGAAACTAACCAATGACGGCTGAAAGCTTTCATAGCTGTAGAACTCACAGATACCTTCGTTTTGACTGGTTATGGCTCCCGTAAATCTAAACGAGCCAAGAGTTATGGCCCTTCGAAGAATCGATATCCACAGGGCGCAACATCTACGGTGCAAGGTGCAACATCCGTCCAAAATGACGAAACAGTGCCGTACGACCTTTACAAATGAGTGCATGGATTTGAAACATTGCAGTACCATGGTGCACCACTCTCCAGCATTGGTAAATCATAGACCAGCCACGGGGATCCCGTTTTACAGAAAAAATCCACGTGACGAAAAAACGAAGGGCAAAAAACTTCCTTGACCCGATTGAGGTTCGAATAGGATTTTTTGGGTATGAAACTAACCAGTGACGGCTGAAAGCTGTCATAGCTATATAACTCATAGATACCTTCGTTTTGACTGGTTATCGCACCCGTAACTCTAAACGAGCCAAGAGTTATGGCCCTCCGAAGAATCAATATCCACAGGGTGCAACATCTACGGTGCAAGGTGCAACATCCATCCAAAATGACGAAATAGTGCCGTACGATCTTTAGAAATGAGTGCATGGATTTGAAACATTGCAGTACCATGGTGCACCACTCTCCAGCGATGGTAAATCATAGACCAGCCACGGGGATCCCGTTTTACAGAAAAAATCCACGTGACGAAAAAACGAAGGGTAAAAAACTTCCTTGACCCGATTGAGGTTCGGATAGGATTTTTTGGGTATGAAACTAACCAGTGATGGCTGAAAGCTGTTACAGCTGTAGAACTCACAGATACCTTCGTTTTGACTGGTTATGGCTCCCGTAACTCTAAACGAGCCAAGAGTTTTGGCCCTCCGAAGAATCGATATCCACAGGGTGCAACATCTACGGTGCAAGGTGCAACATCCGTCCAAAATGACGAAATAGTGCCGTACGACCTTTAGAAATGAGTGCATGGATTTGAAACATTGCAGTACCATGGTGCACCACTCTCCAGTGATGGTAAATCATAGACCAGCCACGGGGATCCCGCTTTACAGAAAAAATTCACGTGACGAAAAAACGAAGGGTAAAAAACTTCCTTGACCCGATTGAGGTTCGGATAGGATTTTTGGGTATGACACTAACCAGTGACGGCTCAAAGCCGTCATAGCTGTAGAACTCACAGATACCTTCGTTTTGACTGGTTATGGCTCCCGTAACTCTAAACGAGCCAAAAGTTATGGCCCTCCGAAGAATCGATATCCATAGGGTGCAACATCTACGGTGCAAGGTGCAACATCCGTCCAAAATAACGAAACAGTGTCGTACGACCTTTAGAAATGAGTGCATGGATTTGAAACAATGCAGTACCATAGTGCACCACTCTCTAGCGATGGTAAATCATAGACCAGCCACGGGGATCCCATTTTACAGAAAAAATCCACGTGACGAAAAAACGAAGGGTAAAAAACTTCCTTGACCCGATTGAGGTTCGGATAGGATTTTTTGGGTATGACACTAACCAGTGACGGCTGAAAGCTGTCATAGATGTAGAACTCACAGATACCTTCGTTTTGACTGGTTATGGCTCCCGTAACTCTAAACGAGCCAAGAGTTATGGCCATCCGAAGAATCGATATCCACAGGGTGCAACATCTACGGTGCAAGGTGCAACATCCGTCCAAAATGACGAAACAGTGCCGTACGACCTTTAGAAATGAGTGCATGGATTTGAAACATTGCAGTACCATGGTGCACCACTCTCCAGCGATGGTAAATCATAGACCAGCCACGGGGATCCCGTTTTACAGAAAAAATCCACGTGACGAAAAAACGAAGGGTAAAAAACTTCCTTGACCCGATTGAGGTTCGGATAGGATTTTTTGGGTATGACACTAACCAGTGACGGCTGAAAGCCGTCATAGCTGTAGAACTCACAGATACCTTCGTTTTGACTGGTTATGGCTCCCGTAACACTAAACGAGCCAAGAGTTATGGCCCTCCGAAGAATCGATATCCACAGGGTGCAACATCTACGGTGCAAGGTGCAACATCCGTCCAAAATGACGAAACAGTGCCTTACGACCTTTAGAAATGAGTGCATGGATTTGAAACATTGCAATACCATGGTGCACCACTCTCCAGCGATGGTAAATCATAGACCAGCCACGGTTGTTTGCGCAAAAAATGGGCAAACACCTCCAAGTCGTGTTATTTAGTTGATTATATGCGATTTTCAATGGTTTGGATGAGTTATGTAAATATAAAGAAAGCAGGGACTGAAATGTAAAAGACACACAGATTTATAGTGGTTCGGCCAGAACGTGCCTACGCCCACTTTATATGTTATTATCTTCTTTCTTTCAGATTACAAGTACAAGGCTTTGTATACAAGTATATGAAAGTAGTTTGAAAGTTCCTTCCGTGCTTGAGCTCTCAAACTTGTCTGCCATTGTTGTACCCCTGCCCCTCTATTTATAGAGTGAGGTAGGGGGCAGGGGTCTTGGACGTATATTGCTGCTGGTGGGCCCGGGCTGAAGCAATCTGGACTTGCAGCGTTCTGGTTAGGCGAGGCTTCATTCGGCGTGGAGCTTGGACCGGTGATGGAGTGGTTCGGTCATGGTGGTCCGGTGATAGTGGGGAGAGACGTTGGTTCGGTTGTGGCTTGGGCCGGTGATGGTGGTCCGGTGATGGATGAATAGGTTGGTTCGACATTGATGTGGGGAATGGTTCGGCCTTGGTTGCGTGGCGTTGGACCGGTGGTGTTTGGTCCGGTACCAACCTCGTTCGGTAGTGGGATGGATGGTGAGGGGGAATACCGAATGAACTCATGCCGAATGGACCTTCATGCTTGGAGTGCCGAATGGATTTATGCTTGCATTGAGCCTTGTGTCTGCCGAATAGAGTGGAGGTTGCGAACCCAGGTGACACTGGCGCTTCTCGGTCTTGAGATCTTCTGGGTGAAAATTCGCCCAACATTTGCCCCCCAAAGTGGGTCACGTGCTTGCATGTGTCGCGCTTTGTTTTCCTGTGGTAGGAAGGCTTGTTTTGTAATGCCATGGGCTGGATGTTCATATCTTGTTGATGTCCTGCAAAGGAATTTATAGCTTTAGTGTGATTTCAAACAACGACCGTTCGGGATCGAAATATTCGAGATAAAGTGAATCGTGCCGTTCGAGGTGAGAGAGTGTGCCCCGAGGGGGTTTAGCATTATCGATGCCAGGTTCACGTTAGAGTGGGTCCCTGGATCGTTTGTCAAGGTGGTTTATTGCCAGCTCAGAGCATGCCTAGGGATCGTTCGCGACCCAGTACATGTGTAAGTGGCTTAGCCATTTCCTAGTTATCAGAATCAAATATCCGTTTAACCGATGAGCTTAAAAAATGATGTCAAAGTGTAAATTTTCACGATAATAGGGTTAATAGTTATACAGAGCATGCCTGGGGACTGTTCGTGGTCGCGTACATGTGTAAATGATTAACCCGTGTTAGTGAGAGATTTACTACTTGTTTATCATTATCATAATTTCTACTTTATTAGTAGGCCCTAGAGTTCGGTACTTATCTGAGTGAGGTGCCTTGCATGCCCCCTGTTTCTGGTTTCTGCTGGTAGAGACAGTTTCATTCGGCCTCGAGTAGGTATAGGTTTTCATTCGGTTGGAGGTTGGTCCGGTATGCCGAACCATCTGGTCCGGTGGTGTTCCTCCAGTCTATATATAGGGGGTACACCCCCTTAGTTTTTCTTCACCGAATCAACAAGCGCCAAACCAATACTATACCGAATCAAACACTTTGCCGAATCAAGTCATTTCCGAACCAGGTATATACTCCTTTGCCGAATGACCTTTATTACCGGATGATCCTGATTTGCCGAATACATACGAAGGGCTTTGCTTTACCGAATGAGACTTAGGCCTTAGGGCCGAATGATATATATACCGAATAAAATTTTAGTGCCGAACGGCCATACACTTTCAATGCCGAATGAACTTATCATCTTACTGCCGAATGAACATAGGACCCTAGTACCGTATGGCCTTGAATCCTAGTGCCGAATGACTTTTGTATTCGGACTTTGAGTGGAACTCCAGACTTATGCATGCTTGCTTGCTTATACTTCCGTTCTAACGTCATGTTTTTCACTTTGGTGTATGCAGATAAATGTCTCGCAAGGCGGAAACACGATCAGACAGACGGAAATCCAAGGATGGAGGAGAGTCTTCTTCCGTGCCCCCAGCTCAACCAGGATCCGGGCAACATCGACCTGTTCCGAGGTCGTTAGTGGACGGATATGGTCCACAGGAACTTCTGGTCTCCCCTCCCGATTGCTTTCCTATCTCCCTAAAGGAGGAGCAACTTGACGTTATATCCCGTTCCTTTGGGATAGACAGGGCTCTTATGCTGTTGCCGGGGGAGGGGGTCATGCCATATGATCCCCCTGAGGGATACTTCGCTTACAGCCGATACCATTGTATGTGCGGGGCTATTCCTCCAGTCAACGCCTGGATATTAAGCTTCGTCACTTATCTGAAGGTGGCTCCATTCCAGCTCCAGCCCAACTCTTATGCCATTCTGGTATGCTTGTATGCTATCTTCCAGAAGAGGTATGGGCGCGCCCCCTCCAATCAGGAAATACGATATCTGTACAATCTGAGGGGATACAGGAAGGGGTCCCCATATATTAGCTTGGAGTCAGCCGTTTCCTTCAAGCCGGTTTTGGATTTATACTCGAAGTATAGCATGTTCAAGAAGGAATGGTTCTTTGTCAGGGATGACTCCGTCTCTATTCGCCGATTTACCTCCGGATGTAAGTCAAAACTCTACTCATAATTCTTGCCTTGGCTGTAATTCTCTTTCTTATGCGTTTTCCTTTCTTGCTAGCGACAGGTGGTTTTGCGGTTGTGGAAGATGATCGCCTGGTTCAGATGGCAGCTGAAATTGAAGCTATTTCAGGGAGAGACAGATTGGCTGCTTATTTGATTAGGAATGCCAGGCTCTTGATGTACAATTTGATCCTCCCACATCAGTCCGTAGTCAAGCAGAGGGACACGGCAGAAGAAAAGGCTGTCCAGCCTAAAGGAGGGGCCACAGCGAAGGGTGGCAAGAGGAAGCCCTTTGCACAACATCCAGTCGTAGGAGGCAAGAAGCTTAAGGAGTCCGATGGCCCTTCTCCCAGTACTTGCCCGATTATTCCGGAGGAGGAAGGTGTGGAAAAGGGCGAAGAAGGCGAAGTTGGAGAAGGGTCAGAGGGTGGAGGAGACGGCGATGGCCAAGGTGGTAGTGATGCTGGTGCCTTTACCTCTGGGCAAGACCCTGAACTGGATGAGGCTCTCCGTCAGGCCTTCTTGGAATCGGAGGAAGAATCGGAAGCGGAAAAGGTAAAGGAGGCGGGCAAGGCCGTGGCTGGTGCCGATACATCCCCTAAAGGCTCCGCAGCTAGGGTAACTTCGGCGGTGCAAGGTGAACTTTTGACTTCCGCCGATTCCATTTTCGATAAGGACTTAGGAATATTTTATGGTTCACTTTCGTCCTGGAATGAGATTCAGGACTTATTGCAGTACCCCACTCCTCCGCAGGGTTTGTATAATAGATGTGCCTTCTCACTTTTCTTTCTTTTTAACTTAACATGTTTCTTGAATTGTGGACCATTGTATGTTCGTAACACATGTCTTTTATTCCAGGGGCAGGCCAGGTGGTTAAAACGTCAGATGTTCGACACCGCCTCGAACAATTCAAGTTGATGAGAGCTTCTGCGAAGCCTCCCACTGGTCGTACTGGGGACATAGTCAGTTATTGTCCTCTTCTTGGGGTCATTGAAGAGAGCATTTAGAAAAAGAACCGGAGTCGTTCCTTATTTGAGTCCTCCCCTGGTCCGCAGCTTCCTACTCAGTCTCCTCGTGATACCACGGAGGAGAGCATGGAGTCTGGCCCCCCACATCCTCCTTTAAAGAATCCAACTGTTATCCATATAAGACGCCCTGACGTGCCTCATCACGTGCCTCGTGACCCCTTTGCCGGTCATCCTGATTTAGATCCAAGCTCTAAGGATATCTCTTTTGATGAGGCCACGGGTGAGCACCTTCTTCCCCGCAACCCCATGGTACGAGTGCTTGATGAGGCCAAATCCCTAGATCTTGATCTGCTCACTACTCGGGTAGTTACCATGGGGAACGAGGACAAGGCTAATATCGATCGGGTGGCTGAAGAGACCAAGAAGTTAATGGAGCATCATGCTCGTTTAGTCAAGGCCGGGGAGGAGATTGGGACCGCTAATATTCGGTTGCGGCTAAAGGTTGCCGATCAGGCCAAACAGCTTGCTGATCAAGCTATTCAGATCTCTCAGCATGAGGAAGCCTCAAGGCGGCTAAAAGAGACTATGGAAAAGGCTAGTAGGGCAGAGCTACGGAAGATGGAGGCCGCCTGCAAGGAGCGGATTAACATGGCCATTGTGACAGTGGATGAGGTTCGGAATGCGGATCTCGAGCGGGTGGAGGAATTGTCTGGGAGGCTTGAGGCCGCTGAGATGGCTCAAGTCAAGCTAAAGGAAGAGATGGAGAAGATGAGGAGGTCTCTCCAGGCTGACTGCTTGAGATACCGATCAGAGAGGGATGCTGCTGTCGCCAAGTCGCAGGTTTCCGAGGCCCGGGTGAGGGAGTTTGAGGAGAATGAGGGGATGATGGATGAAATGCTGCAGGACATGTACTTCCGCACTTGGAAGGAGGGCAGCTTGTCTTGGATGGATGACTACCCTCGGGTCATGGCCAAGGTATACCTTCGGGCCTTAGAGGAGGCCAGGGTTAATGCGGGTAAGGAAGGTGGAGAGGCTTTTAGTCTAGATGCGGTCACTGCTCAGTTCTCGAAGGAGGAGCAAGCGGCGGTGAAGGAGGGGATGCAGCTGCTTGCTGCGGAGGAAGCGGGTGTGCATTTGGATGATGAGGATCAAGCGGCGGACGTTGGTGAGTTATTCTTCTCTTTTCCTTTTCTTTCTGGGTTTCCATAACTTGATCGTTTATCGTTTGCTTAATGAATTCCTCTTCTGAATTGGACAGGTGGAACTTCCGATCAACACGCTAGGAGCTCTGATCCTGCGGCCAAGTAGGCTTGTGAGAGTTGGTTGGATGAGAGCGAAGTGTGGACGCAGCTGGTCACTCGTCCGGATTTGGCCACCTTTTTTGTTTCCTTTCATCGCTGTTTATGTTTGTTCAAAACATTGATGTGATTGTAATAATATCATTTGCAAAGAATAACTTTGTGTGATTTTATAATATAAGCTGATTTTGTTATGTTTGAACGTTGTTGTCATCTTGATGTGCTGTGTGAGAAGTATAACTTTGTGTTAGTATGACGTATGAGTAAGTTATAGTTACATATTTATGTACAAGAGAAGAGAGTACCGCCCTTTATGTTTTAGTTGCACGCGGTAGCTTTGAGTGTCTTGTATAGCTGAGTACTTTGCCACCCAGTGAGCAGACTTAGATTCTCACGAGTGAATGCTTCCTATTTGGTTTCCTGTACTTTAGAGTTCGTTATACAGGATAGGAGAAAAGTATTTAAATGAAATGGAAATGTAGATAAAGTAAAACTTCCAGTCACGAAAGGCCGTCGATGTGCTTAAGTTCGTGGCAAACGGGCTTTGTAGTCACTTTCCCTAGCTGTGGGTCTTGGAGACATTTTGTCACCCATCTTACGCCTCCGCGGGGAGTTTTCTTTTTTACCACAGCCGCACTTAAGACACATCGGAGCCGAGATCGCGCACGGTAAATACCCGAACCATTATGGTCCGTAATCGTGGGTATTATTCGATTTACCGTGGCCGGCTAGCGTGGATGCCGTTGGCCGTGAACTACCCCTGGCTGGCCACACCTTATGTTGGGGCTTAAAGTAGGTTCACAGTTGCCGGCGAGCCGAACGCCGTAATGAGCTGCCATCGGCTATAGTCGGCCTTTATGATGACTTATAATCGGCTCATTACAGTTGGCTTTGAGGGCAGGCGCGAGCAATGAGTTAACCCGCAGCAGAGGGATGCTGGAGCAAAAGAGTCTCATTGGCGAGTGCATAGAATCGTAGCGTACCTGTTAGGCCTTGTCCAGATGAGGCCGTGGTGCGTCTTGAGTGGAGATGCCATAGGATTTCGTTCAACAGAAAAGGATAAAGCTTAACAAGCAGCCAAGATATAAAGGAACAAGTTAAAAAGAGACAAGATTTTTTAAAGTGGTTCGGCATGAAAATGCCTACGTCCACTGATTCTCTTTGTTAATTCACTTCATATGGGCAGTACAAGTTAAGAAAAGTATCGACGGAGGTGTCGGATGTTCCATGCCCTCTGGAACACCTCTCCATCCACTGTTGACAAAATATAAGCTCCGTTGTGGAGATCTTTATGAATTACATATGGTCCGTCCCAGATGGGGTCCAGTGCCCCGGGGCGCGGAAAGATTCGCCTGAGGACAAGATCTCCTTCTTGTAAGATGCGATGCTTGACTTTGGAGTTGTATAGTGCTGCCACTTTTTGTTTGTGAGCTGCTGCTTTGAGTGCTGCATCGTTTCTCCTTTCCTCAATCAGATCCAAAGACATGAGGAGGAGTTCTTCGTTTTCTTCTGGATTGTAGTGGATCCTACGGTGGGAAGGAACAATAGTCTCAACAGGGAGCATTGCCTCCGATCCGTATGCCAAAGAGAAAGGAGTATGTCCCGTTGATGTTCTGAAGGATGTGCGGTAGGCCCAAAGTGCCGTAGGAAGTTCGTCCACCCAAGCGCCTTTTGACTTTTCAAGTTTCTTCTTGATTAGGGTTTTGAAAATTTTGTTGACAGCTTCGACTTGTCTGTTTGCCTGAGGATAAGCTACTGATGAGAAGCTTTTATGAATTCCATGCTCTTGGCACCAGTCGGCGAAATCTTCGCTGTCAAATTGGAGTCCGTTGTCTGATACGATCTTGAGTGGTACTCCATACTTGCACAGAATATTTTTGATCAAGAAGTTGATAACTTTTGCTGAAGATATTTTATTTAGGGGTTCCGCTTCCACCCATTTGGTGAAATAATCAACTGCCACTATAGCATATTTGGCTCCGCCTCGGCCTGTTGGCAGTTCGCCAATTAAATCAATTCCCCATACAGCAAAGGGCCAAGGGCTGGTCATTTGAGTAATCTCATTTGTGGGTAGTCGAGGAATCTTGGCAAATTTCTGACATCTGTCGCATTTCTTGACGAAGTCTAAGGCGTCTTTGTTTAGTATGGGCCAGTAATATCCATATCGGAGTATCTTTTTTGCCAGAGTCTGCCCTCCAGTGTGATCTCCACAACCTCCCTGATGGATGTTTGATAAGATTTCCTTGGCTTCCCTTCCAGCGACGCATCTTAATAAGGGGCTAGAGAAGCCACGCCGATAGAGGATGCCTTCTTGTATTGTGTAGTGGGGTGCTTTCTTCAAGATTCTCTTGGCTTCGTCACGCCTGTCGGGTAGTGCGCCATCTTGTAAATATTTCCGGATAGGAGTCATCCAGGTTCCTTCTTCGATCGCAGTTATCAGATTCACTTGTTCGAAACTTGGGGCGAGCTGCCTCGAGATGGCTAGTGCTCCGGAAATGGTGCTATTCTTCATACTAGCTTGCTTTGCTAGTTCATCGGCCTCTTGGTTCTCTTCTCGAGGAATGTGTTTGATTAGATAGTGGTCCAATTGATCGAGCAGCAATTTGGTTTTCTTTAGGTATGCTGTGAGTCGTTCTCCTCGAGTCTGGAACTCTCCTAGTACTTGGTTTACGATAAGCTGAGAATCACCATGAAGACATAAAGAATTGACTCCAATTTCTTGGGCAAGTTCCAATCCCGCTATTACTGCCTCATATTCCGCATCGTTGTTAGTGGCCGTGAATTCCAACTTTAATGCATATTACAGCTTTCTTCCCCTGGGGGTGATGATCACAATACCTGCCCCTGAGCCTTGTTCGTTCGATGCTCCATCTACAAAGAGGTTCCACTTGATGTTTCTTGCTATTTTGGATTGTTCCTTGCCTTCGTTGGTAGTGAATTCGGCAATGAAATCGGCCATGGCTTGTCCTTTGATAGCGGTGCGAGGATGGTATGTGATATCATACTGACTTAGTTCAATGCACCATTTGAGGAGTCGCCCAGAAGTGTCAGGACGATGGAGCACCTGTCTTAGCGGTTGATCGGTTAGAACTCTGATGGAGTGAGACTGGAAGTAGTGTCGCAGTTTTCGTGACGCGATCAATAAACAATATGCTAATTTCTCAAGTTTAGGATATTTGGCTTCTGCCCCTGTAAATCTCTTACTTACAAAGTATACTGGGCGTTGTGTGCGGTCTTCTTCTCTTACCAAGGCGGCGCTTAGAGCATGAGATGATACAGCGAGGTATAGGTATAGTTCCTCGCCTTCGTTTGGAGTTGAGAGTACGGGTGGTCTCTGAAGGTGTTCGATCAGGTTAAGGAAGGCTTTTAAGCATTCATCGGTCCACTCGAATTTTCCTTTGTCTTTCTTGAGAGCTTCGAAGAAAGGAACGCACTTGTAAGTTGCTTTGGAAATGAATCTGCTTAGGGCGGCCACCTTTCCGTTTAGGCTCTGCATTTCTTTTCGAGTGGAAGGTATCCTTATCTCTTTTAGAGCCCGGATTTGTTCAGGGTTTGCTTCAATTCCTCTGGCATGGACGATGAATCCTAAGAATTTTCCCGATGATACTCCGAAGGAGCACTTTAGAGGATTCAGCTTCATTCCATATCGGCGAAGTACCTGAAACATCTCGCCCAGGTGGCTTACATGGTCGTCGGCTTTCCTGGACTTTACCAACATGTCATCCACATACACTTCCATAGTTCGCCCTATTAGTTCTGCGAACATCTTATTGACGAGGCGCTGATAGGTAGCTCCGACATTTTTGAGTCCAAAAGGCATGACTTTGTAACAATATAGTCCGCGGTAAGTGATGATGCTAGTGTGGTCTTGATCGGGAGCGTGCATGGGAATCTGGTTATATCCGGAGTATGCATCCATAAAAGATAGGAGTTCGTGCCCGGCTGTGCTGTCTACAAGTTGGTCGATTCGGGAAAGTGGGAAGCAATCTTTCGGACAAGCGTCATTCAGGTTGGAGAGGTCGATACATGTTCGCCACTTTCCATTGTCCTTTTTCACTAGTACTGGGTTAGCGATCCATTCTGGGTAGATGGCTTCTCGTATGAAGTCATTAGCAAGTAGGTTCTTTACTTCCTCATCGAGGGCTGCTGATCGTTCTGCCCCCATACTTCTCTTCTTCTGCTTTACCAGTACCTTGGTGGGATCGATGTTCAGCATGTGGCATGCTATGTCTGGGGAGATTCCTGTGATATCGGCATGTGTCCATGCAAATACATCTAAGTTGTGGCTGAGAAAGTCAATGAGTCGATCCTTCAATTCTGTTTTTAGCTGAGATCCGATTTTTAATAGTTTACATGAATCATGCTTGTCTATAGATACGAACTCCATAGCCTCTGCAGGCTCGACGGTAGCCTCCTCCTCTTTATCCCTAGGGTCTAGTTCATTGAAGGAATCGCTTGTATACCAAAGAGGAGGGGCTTTCTTTAGTTGCTATGCTTCCAAGCTTTTCATGCAGAGAGTAGTCTCTGCATCTTTCCCTTTATCCTTTCTGCAGTTATTGCGAAGTTCAGTTACATAACGGTCTCGGGCAGCGTCTTGATCCCCTTCAACTTCTCCTATTCCGTTATCTGTTGGGAATTTCATCTTTAGGCACCACATGGCTAGGACAATTTGGAAGTCAGATAAGGCAGGTCTTCCCAGGAAGGCGTTGTAGGCCGAGTGGTTTTCTATTAGTACGAATGTTTGTTTTCGTACAACAGAGCGGGGATGACTTCCTATTTCGACGAAGAGATCAAGTTGCCCGAGGGGCATTTTCGCATCTCCAATGAAACCGCGCAGGGGTTTGTCGCAGGGAGACACATCCTTCATTGAAAGCTTCATTTTGTCGAAAGCATGCTTGAATAGGATATTTACGGAGCTTCCTGTGTCTATTAGAATTCGAAAAACTTTAGCTGGACCGAACCAGGCAGAGATGACCATGGGATCCATATGTGGATACTGCCTTCCTTCTAAATCACGCCTACTGAATATGATGTCGTCGCTCTCTTTTCGTTTCGGGTGGCGTTCTTCCATAATGGAGTTAACATAGCCTTCAGCATTTCTAAGTGACTTGCCGTATCTTTCCATCTCTGCCCAGCTTCTGTCGGCGATGTGTGGTTCTCCCGAGATGGTATGGACCACTATCTTCTCTTGACTAGAGCCACTGGTGTTGCGATTCCCTCCGCCTACTTCTGGGAGGGGTCGCTTTGAGTTTTCATTGGCAGGAGTTGGAGTCCTGTTCTGACCTTTCACATAGCGTTCCAGTCTTCTTCTTCTAATATGTTCTTCGATCAAGTCCCGGAGATGGTGGCATTCGTTGGTGTCATGTCCGTGGGATTCGTGGAAGCGACAGAACTTTCCAGACTTGAGCGCGTTATCTGATTCTTTCTTGTGCGGGGGGCGCTTGTATCCGAGTTCGCCCTGAGTGGCTAGGAAGATGTTTTCGATTGTTTCATTCAAAGGAGTGTAGGAGTCAAATCCTTGTCCTGGTCGATAATGGCGCTTTTCAACCTTCCTACACCCAGTATTGTCTCTAGATTCATTCCTTCGAGCGTCCTTAGCTGCAGCGGGAACCTTGTCCTGAACTGTCTTACCTTGTTGCCCTGACTGCCTTTCCGTAGCAGCATCTTCAAGTCTCATATACTTTCCAGCTTCATGGAAGAAATCAGGCAAGGTAGCTGGTTTTTCCTTAGTTAATCTTCTGGCAAACTTGGTATCTGGGTGTACACCACTACAGAGGGCCATTAGGGTGAGCTTTTCATCAACATCTTGAACTGCGGCCGCTGCGGCATTGAACCGGGTTAGATATTATTACAGTGGCTCTCCGGATTTCTGTTTGACATTGGATAGAGAATAAGCATCCTTGGGTTGTTCCACAATTGATGCGGAACTGGCTAATGAACTTTTCTTTCAACATCTCCCATGAGCCGATATATCCTTGGGGTAGATGGCAGAACCAGGAGGTAGCTAGATCTGCTAGGAATAGCGGAAAGCATTTACAAAATACCCCTTCTGTTGCTCCGCTCATGAGCATATGCTATGTGTATCTCTGTAAGTGTACGATGGGGTCAGAAGTTACCTTGTAAGGTTCCGTGGTTGGCATTTTCCATTCCCGGGGGGTGATGGCAGTTTCAATATTGTGGGTGAAGGGGCTGGTGACCCTAGCGCCTATTCCTCGGTCCCTTTGCTCCCGTTGAACGCATTCTCTGAATAATCGTGCCATTCTTTCATCAGAATTTGGAGCGGATAGAAATGAACTTGGTTCTTCCCTGCGGGATCGATCTCGTCCAGATGACCTGTAGGGATGGTATAGTCTATCACTTCTGACGTTATCCATTGGCTGTCTCTGGCTGCTCGGATGCATGCAAGGTCCAGCTACAGTTGCCCCCTGCCTTGATCTTCCCCTGTGGGGTTCTGTTTCGAGCATTTCCATGGGGTCAACTTCGGGCTGGGTTCGAGCTCGGCTCCGTTCAGCGGGGTTTCTATGATTAGGTGGCATGACTGGTTCAGCTACATCCGACCCTCGCCTGGCACCTCCCCTACTGGGTTCGGTTCCAAGTGCTTCCTCGAGTCGGAGTTCGGGCTGAGTCCGGGCGCGACCCCTATCATTGTTGTTCCTGTTGATGGCTTCTTCGAAGAGGGAAGACCTTTGCTGTCTCCGAGATCCTCTGGATTGAGATTCACCCCATGATTCAGTGTTGCGGTTGGATTCTTCGACATCCCTCAAGCGTGACATGAGTTAGTTCACCAAAGCTTCTTGTTGGGATGCGAAGCGGTTAGTCACTTCCACCACAACTCTGTCTAGGTCTGCTCTAGTGGTTACTGCCGGTTGTTCCGCGGCAGGGGCTGTTGGAATTGCCTGATCTACCTGTGGCACTGCTGCTGTAGTGGGATGGTTCTCTTGATCTGGATCCACTGGATTTGGAGCGCTGCTGGTTGCAACGTTCTTTCCCTTGTTGGCATCTTTTCTTGGCCTGGAAGTCATGTTTTCTAAGCGGCGAACGATGTTGTTGGGAAAGGAGGTCGAATGAGGGAAGCTGAAGCTTCGAGTTCCAAAGCTCTCAGTGAAAGCACCAAAAATGTTTGCGCAAAAAATGGGCAAACACCTCCAAGTCGTGTTATTTAGTTGATTATATGCGATTTTCAATAGTTTGGATGAGTTATGTAAATATAAAAAAAGCAGGGACTGAAATGTAAAAGACACACAGATTTATAGTGGTTCGGCCAGAACGTGCCTACGTCCACTTTATATGTTATTATCTTCTTTCTTTCAGATTACAAGTACAAGGTTTTGTATACATGTATATGAAAGTAGTTTGAAAGTTCCTTCCGTGCTTGAGCTCTCAAACTTGTCTGCCATTGTTGTACCCCTACCCCTCTATTTATAGAGTGAGGTAGGGGGTAGGAGTCTTGGACGTATATAGCTGCTGGTGGGCCCGGGCTGAAGCAATCTGGACTGGCAGCGTTCTGGTTCGGCGAGGCTTCATTCGGCGTGGAGCTTGGACCGGTGATGGAGTGGTTCGGTCATGGTGGTCCGGTGATAGTGGGGAGAGACGTTGGTTCGGTTGTGGCTTGGACCGGTGATGGTGGTCCGGTGACGGACGAATAGGCTGGTTCGGCATTGATGTGGGGAATGGTTCGGCCTTGGTTGTGTGGCGTTGGACCGGTGGTGTTTGGTCCGGTACCAACCTCGTTCGGTAGTGGGATGGATGGTGAGGGAGAATACCGAATGAACTCATGCCGATTGGACGTTCATGCTTGGAGTGCCGAATGGATTTATGCTTGCATTGAGCCTTGTGTCTGCCGAATGGAGTGGAGGTTGCGAACCCGGGTGACACTGGCGCTTCTCGGTCTTGAGATCTTCTGGGTGAAAATTCGCCCAACAACGGCGATCCCGTTTTACAGAAAAAATCCACGTGACGAAAAAACAAAGGGTAAAAAAACTTCCATGACCCGATTGAGGTTCGGATAGGATTTTTGGGTATGAAACTAACTAGTGACGGCTGAAAGCTGTCATAGCTGTAGAACTCACAGATACCTTCGTTTTGACTGGTTATGGCTCCCGTAACTCTAAACGAGCCAAGAGTTATGGCCCTCCGAAGAATCGATATCCACAGGGTGCAACATCTACGGTGCAAGGTGCAACATCCGTCCAAAATGACGAAACTGAAAATGCGGTAGTGTATACGAATGCACGTACTAATATATACACACGGATCATGTAATATGGACTATAATATAAATGCGGAAAATAGATGATAGTAGCAAAGTAAAATATAAAAAATAGAAAAATCACACCAGAGATTTTTATACTGGTTCGGAGCACCGTCCTACGTCCAGTCCCAGACTTCTATCTGGATTTTCACTATTATCTACCTCGCTTCACCCGGAGGAACAGGTTTACAATACCCGAGCAAACGAACGGGATTTCACGCCTCTAATACACTGAGGACTTCAACACTTGCCTCTTACAACACCGAGGACTTCAACACTTGCCTCTTACAACACGGAGGACTTCAACAAAGATAAATATAATTGTTTGTTGACAGTATGTGTTCTTGCTAACACTATTTTGTCACTTGTAGTACAAACTTCCTATAATCTTATCCTCAAATAGAATATTTGTATATATGAAGATTTGGAAGTGGATATCGTTTTGAATCAAAAGAATGTTAAATAAATTTCAGGATTCAAAACGATATATGATAGAATATGAGCAATTTGAACGCTTGAGAGTACAAGATTGTGATCAATAGAATAGAGATTAAAAGAATAGAAAAATTCGATTAGATTGATTCTTTGGAATAATGATTTCATGATGTTTATATAAGAAATAAACAGTTGTAGCCTTTTGTGAAAAGGTATGAACAAAGGTCATGATCATTGGTGAAGAGAAAGAGAAGCAACCGTTAAAGAAAAGGAAGTGTCTATACGAAGGGTTGCTTTCTGTTTGAAAACGGTCGACAGGTCAAAAAGGACCAGTAGACAGGAATTTGAATATATATATACACGTTATGTTCACTTGTGCATGATATCTGTGCATTCTGGGCAAAAACAGTCGACCACCTGGTTTTTGACCGGTTGACCGGTTTTGTCCAGACTGCACAGTTAATGTGCACTCATATATATTTATATATATATTCGAAGATTGAAGGCATAAGATTATTTGAGGATAGATTTTAACATAAATAATCATTACTAACATACCAAATAATCAACCTCTAATCATATGGAGCTCTTTGTGTCTGAATAACTTCTTTTTATCGATCACGGCTTATCCCTTTGTCAGAAATCAAAACTCCCTTTGTCAGAAATCAAAACCTTCATAGAGCCTGTGACTCAACATTCTCCCCCTTTTTGATTGATGACAACATATATCTGAAGTTCTGAATCTCCCCCTGAGATTTTGTCTATATATATATATATTCCTGCAAATAGTTGTTAGCACTTTCTCCCCCTTTGTCATCGACAAAAAGGAATAATAGATAATTGAATAATATAGGAGTATATCAACCAGAATATCCATTTTCTTCTTTTCTTAAGTGGGACCTGCCAAAAATAAAATTAAGTCCATGGTACCCACTTTTTTATAGGGTCCTAAGAGTTAGGTCTTAGGAGTCCAAACCCATATGGGTCCGGTATCCCCTTTATATATATAATTATTATTAAGATACACAGTATTCATGAATTGCTGAATGTATTTGTTCCTAATCAAATTGTTATTTGTTTTAGGAACCCATATTTTGATAGTCTTGACATCTTTCTTTTGAAATTTCACAACTGGTTTTGGTTTGGAATATAATAAACTAAGATTTTTCTTAGCTTCGGTTTTTTGTACTTTCTTCTTCCTTTTATTTCCAAGATGTTTCTTGGTTTCTTGTTTGTTATATCCCAATCCTTGTTTATCCGAAATAGATTGTGAACTTTCAATGATTTTTGTCAAATTTTCTCGACCTTTGTTAAAGTTAGAAACATTTTGAGTAATGTTATCTAACTTAGTTTGTAAACTAGCTTTTTCTCGGTCTAGAATTTTGACTTTTACTTTATGCTCATGATTTTCAGTAGTGAGAGCATTATTTTCTCTTTTTGAGCTTCCATTTCTTGACTCAAAAGAGATATTTGAGAGTCAACATTAGATGATGATTCTTGAACTTTTTTCAAGTTCCTCTTCTAATATTTTCTTCTCATCTTTTAACATATCTTGTTCAAACTCTGCTCTACTTAAATCTGCTTTGACTACTTTTAATTGACGTTTTATGTCTTTATATTTGACTATCAATTCAGCATTAATATCAAGTAATTCATCAAATGTAGGAATTTGTACCTCATCTTCTGTTGCCATAAAACAAACATTAGCTTGTTCATTCTCCGAATCACTTTAACTTTCTGATGAAGATGACTCTGAATCATCCCATGTTACTGAGAAGGCTCGTTTCTTTGATTTGTCCTTCTTATATTTGAATTTGTCATTTTCTGTCTTCTTCTTTTGTTCTGGACAATCCTTCTGCATGTGTCCCTTTTTGTGGCAGTTGAAACATTCTATAGCAGATGAAGATGGTTTATTTGATCCAGGTTTCCTTTTATTGTAACGACTGGCTTTTCGATATTTTAGGAATTTTTTGAATCCTTTCGCAATGAATGCAAAATCTTCGTCTTCAGAATCTGATTCATTTTCATCTTTCTCAACATGAAATGCTACATTTTTCTTTTCTTCTTTCTGTTCTTTTCTAGCGTGCAAATTTGCTTCATACGCCATTAAATTTCCTATCAATTCATCTGGCTTCATGACGGAAAGGTCATTAGCTTCTTCAATTGCTAATACTTTTCCTTCCCATTCACTAGTCAGAGAATGTAGGACTGTTGAAACAACATCGAAATCAGAATACTTTTGTCCTAAGCCAATAAGTGCATGGTGAATAGTTTGAAACCGTGAATACATGTCATTGATTGTCTCATTTGGTTTCATTTTGAAATTTTGAAATTGACTTTTCAGCATGGCTATTTTGGCTTGTTTAACCTTGTTAGTACCTTCATGAGTGATTTTTAGCGTTTGCCAAATTTGATATGCAGCAGTGCAGATACTAACACGGCAGTGTATACGAATGCACGTACTAATATATACACACGGATCGTGTAATATGGACTATAATATAAATGCAGAAAATAGATGATAGTAGCAAAGTAAAAAATAAAAAATAGAAAAATCACACCAGAGATTTTTATACTGGTTCGGAGCACCGTCCTACGTCCAGTCCCAGACTTCTATCTTGATTTTCACTATTAACTATCTCGCTTCACCCGGAGGAACAGGTTTACAATACCCGAGCAAACGAACGGGATTTCACGCCTCTAATACACTGAGGACTTCAACACTTGCCTCTTACAACACCGAGGACTTCAACACTTGCCTCTTACAACACGGAGGACTTCAACAAAGATAAATATAATTGTTTGTTGACAGTATGTGTTCTTGCTAACACTATTTTGTCACTTGTAGTACAAACTTCCTATAATCTTATCCTCAAATAGAATATTTGCATATATGAAGATTTGGAAGTGGATATTGTTTTGAATCAAAAGAATGTTAAATAAATTTCAGGATTCAAAACGATATATGATAGAATATGAGCAATTTGAACGCTTGAGAGTACAAGATTGTGATCAATAGAATAGAGATTAAAAGAATAGAAAAATTTGATTAGATTGATTCTTTGAAATAATGATTTCATGATGTTTATATAATAAATAAACAGTTGTAACCTTTTGTGAAAAGGTATGAACAAAGGTCATGATCATTGGTGAAGAGAAAGAGAAGCAACCGTTAAAGAAAAGGAAGTGTCTATACGAAGGGTTGCTTTCTGTTTGAAAACGGTCGACAGGTCAAAAAGGACCAGTAGACAGGAATTTGAATATATATATACGTTATGTTCACTTGTGCATGATATCTGTGCATTCTGGGCAAAAACGGTCGACCACCTGGTTTTTGACCGGTCGACCGGTTTTGTCCAGACTGCACAGTTAATGTGCACTCATATATATTTATATATATATTCGAAGATTGAAGGCATAAGATTATTTGAGGATAGATTTTAACATAAATAATCATTACTAACATACCAAATAATCAACCTCTAATCATATGGAGCTCTTTGTGTCTGAATAACTTCTTTTTATCGATCACGGCTTATCCCTTTGTCAGAAATCAAAACTCCCTTTGTCAGAAATCAAAACCTTCATAGAGCCTGTGACTCAACGGAAACAGTGCCATACGACCTTTAGAAATGAGTGCATGGATTTGAAACATTGCAGTACCATGGCGCACCACTCTCCAGCGATGGTAAATCATAGACCAGCCATAGGGATCCCGTTTTACAGAAAAAATCCACGTGACGAAAAAACGAAGGATAAAAAACTTCCTTGACCCGATTGAGGTTCGGATAGTATTTTTTGGGTATGAAACTAACCAGTGACGGCTGAAAGCTGTCATAGCTGTAGAACTCACAGATACCTTCGTTTTGACTGGTTATGGCTCCCGTAACTCTAAACGAGCCAAGAGTTATGGCCCTCCGAAGAATCGATATCCACAGGGTGAAACATCTACGGTGCAAGGTGCAACATTCGTCCAAAATGACGAAACAGTGCCGTACGACCTTTAGAAATAAGTGCATGGATTTGAAACATTGCAGTACCATGGTGCACCACTCTCCAGCGATGGTAAATCATAGACCACCCACGGGGATCCCGTTTTACAGAAAAAATCCACGTGACGAAAAAACGAAGGGTAAAAAACTTCCTTGACCCGATTGAGGTTCGGATAGGATTTTTTGGGTATGAAACTAACCAGTGACGGCTGAAAGCTGTCATAGCCGTAGAACTCACAGATACCTTCGTTTTGACTGGTTATGGCTCCCGTAACTCTAAACGAGCCAAGAGTTATGGCCTTCCGAAGAATCGATAACCACAGGGTGCAACATCTACGGTGCAAGGTGCAACATCCGTCCAAAATGACGAAACAATGCCGTACGACCTTTAGAAATGAGTGCATGGATTTGAAACATTGCAGTACCATGGTGCACCACTCTCCAGCGATGGTAAATCATAGACCAGCAACGCGGATCCCGTTTTATAGAAAAAATCCACGTGACGAAAAAACAAAGGGTAAAAAACTTCCTTGACCCGATTGAGGTTCGGATAGGATTTTTTAGGTATGACACTAACTAGTGACGGCTAAAAGCCATCATAGCTGTAGATCTCAAAGATACCTTCGTTTTGACTGGTTATGGCTCCCGTAACTCTAAACGAGGCTAAAGTTATGGCCCTCCGAAGAATCGATATCCAAGGGTGCAACATCTACGGTGCAAGGTGCAACATCCATCCAAAATGACGAAACAGTGCCGTACGACCTTTAGAAATGAGTGCATGCATTTGAAACATTACAGTACCATGGTGCACCACTCTCCAGTGATGGTAAATCATAGACCAGCCACGGGGATCCCGTTTTACAGAAAAAATCCACGTGACGAAAAAACGAAGGGTAAAAAACTTCCTTGACCCGATTGAGGTCCGGATAGGATTTTTTAGGTATGACACTAACCAGTGACGGCTAAAAGCCATCATAGCTGTAGAACTCACAGATACCTTCGTTTTGACTGGTTATGGCTCCCGTAACTCTAAACGAGCCAAAAGTTATGGCCCTCTGAAGAATCGATATCCACAGGGTGCAACATCTACGGTGCAAGGTGCAACATCCGTCCAAAATGACGAAACAGTGTCGTACGACCTATAGAAATGAGTGCATGCATTTGAAACATTGCAGTACCATGGTGCACCACTCTCCAGTGATGGTAAATCATAGACCAGCCACGGGGATCCTGTTTTACAGAAAAAATCCACGTGACGAAAAAACGAAGGGTAAAAAACTTCCATGACACGATTGAGGTTCGGATAGGATTTTTGGGTATGAAACTAACCAGTGACGGCTGAAAGCTGTCATAGCTGTAGAACTCACAGATACCTTCGTTTTGACTGGTTATGGCTCCCGTAACTCTAAACGTGGCAAGAGTTATGGCCCTCCGAAGAATCGATATCCACAGGGTGCAACATCTAAGGTGCAAGGTGCAACATCCATCTAAAATGACGAAACAGTGCCGTACGACCTTTAGAAATGAGTGCATGGATTTGAAACATTGCAGTACCATGGTGCACCACTCTCCAGCGATGGTAAATCATAGACCAGCCACGGGGATCCCGTTTTACAGAAAAAATCCACGTGACGAAAAAACGAAGGGTAAAAAACTTCCTTGACCCGATTGAGGTTCGGATAGGATTTTTTGGGTATGACACTAACCAGTGACGGCTGAAAGCGGTCATAGCTGTAGAACTCATTGATACCTTCGTTTTGACTGGTTATGGCTCCCGTAACTCTAAACGAGCCAAGAGTTATGGCCCTACGAAGAATCGATATCCACAGGGTGCAACATCTACGGTACAAGGTGCAACATCCGTCCAAAATGACGAAACAGTGCCTTACGACCTTTAGAAATGAGTGCATGGATTTGAAACATTGCAATACAATGGTGCACCACTCTCCAGCGATGGTAAATCATAGAGCAGCCACGGGGATCCCGTTTTACAGAAAAAATCCACGTGACGAAAAAACGAAGGGTAAAAAACTTCCTTGACCCCATTGAGGTTCGGATAGGATTTTTTGGGTATGAAACTAACTAGTGATGGCTAAAAGCTGTCATAGCTGTAGAACTCACAGATACCTTCGTTTTGACTGGTTATGGCTCCCGTAACTCTAAACGAGCCAAGAGTTATGGCCCTCCGAAGAATCGATATCCACAGGGTGCAACATCTACGGTGCAAGGTGCAACATCCGTCCAAAATGACGAAACAGTGCCGTACGACCTTTAGAAATGAGTGCATGAATTTGAAACTTTGCAATACCATGGTGCACCACACTCCAGCGATGGTAAATCATAGACCAGCCATGGGGATCCCGTTTTACAGAAAAAATCCACGTGACGAAAAAACGAAGGGTAAAAAACTTCCTTGACCCGATTGAGGTTCGGATAGGATTTTTTGGGTATGACACTAACCAGTGACGGCAGAAAGCCATCATAGCTGTAGAACTCACAGATACCTTCGTTTTGACTGGTTATGGCTCCCGTAACTCTAAACGAGCCAATAGTTATGGCCCTCCGAAGAATCGATATCCACAGGGTGAAACATCTACGGTGCAAGGTGCAACATCCGTCCAAAATGACGAAACAGTGCCGTACGACCTTTAGAAATGAGTGCATGAATTTGAAACATTGCAGTACCATGGTGCACCACTCTCCAGCGATGGTAAATCATAGACCAGCCATGGGGATCCCGTTTTACAGAAAAAATCCACGTGACGAAAAAACGAAGGGTAAAAAACTTCCTTGACCCGATTGAGGTTCGGATAGGATTTTTTGGGTATGAAACTAACCAGTGACGGCTGAAAGCCGTCAAAGCTGTAGAACTCACAGATACCTTCGTTTTGACCGGTTATGGCTCCCGTAACTCTAAACGAGCCAAGAGTTATGGCCCTCCGAAGAATCGATATCCACAGGGTGCAACATCTACGGTGCAAGGTGCAACATCCGTCCAAAATGATGAAACAGTGCCGTACGACCTTTAGAAATGAGTGCATGGATTTGAAACATTGCAGTACCATGGTGCACCACTCTCCAGGGATGGTAAATCATAGACCAGCCACGGGGATCTCGTTTTACAGTAAAAATCCACGTGACGAAAAAACGAAGGGTAAAAAACTTCCTTGACCCGATTGAGGTTCGGATAGGATTTTTTGGGTATGAAACTAACCAGCGACGGCTGAAAGCTGTCATAGCTGTAGAACTCATAGATACCTTCGTTTTGACTAGTTATGGCTCCCGTAACTCTAAACGAGCCCAGAGATATGGCCCTCCGAAGAATCGATATCCGCAGGGTGCAACATCTACGGTGCAAGGTGCAACATCCGTCCAAAATGACGAAACAGTGCCGTACGACCTTTAGAAATGAGTGCATGGATTTGAAACATTGCAGTACCATGGTGCACCACTCTCCAGCGATGGTAAATCATAGACCAGCCAAGGGAATCCCGTTTTACAGAAAAAATCCACGTGACGAAAAAACGAAGGGTAAAAAACTTCCTTGACCAGATTGAGGTTCGGATAGGATTTTTTGGGTATGACACTAACCAGTGACGGCTGAAAGCCGTCAAAGCTGTAGAACTCACAGATACCTTCGTTTTGACTGGTTATGGCTCCCGTAACTCTAAACGAGCCAAAAGTTATGGCCCTCCGAAGAATCAATATCCACAGGGTGCAACATCTACGGTGCAAGGTGCAACATCCGTCCAAAATGACGAAACAGTGCCGTACGACCTTTAGAAATGAGTGCATGCATTTGAAACATTACAGTACCATGGTGCACCACTCTCCAGCGATGGTAAATCATAGACCAGCCATGGGGATCCCGTTTTACAGAAAAAATCCACGTGACGAAAAAACGAAGGGTAAAAAACTTCCTTGACCCGATTGAGGTTCGGATAGGATTTTTTGGGTATGAAACTAACCAGTGACGGCTGAAAGCCGTCATAGCTGTAGAACTCACAGATACCTTCGTTTTGACCGGTTATGGCTCCCGTAACTCTAAACGAGCCAAGAGTTATGGCCCTCCGAAGAATCGATATCCACAGGGTGCAACATCTACGGTGCAAGGTGCAACATCCGTCCAAAATGATGAAACAGTGCCGTACGACCTTTAGAAATGAGTGCATGGATTTGAAACATTGCAGTACCATGGTGCACCACTCTCCAGGGATGGTAAATCATAGACCAGCCACGGGAATCCCGTTTTACAGAAAAAATCCACGTGACGAAAAAACAAAGGGTAAAAAACTTCCTTGACCCGATTGAGGTTCGGATAGGATTTTTTGGGTATGACACTAACCAGTGACGGCTGTAAGCCGTCATAGCTGTAGAACTCACAGATACCTTCGTTTTGACTGGTTATGGCTCCCGTAACTCTAAACGAGCCAAGAGTTATGGCCCTCCAAAGAATCGATATCCACAGGGTGCAACATCTACGGTGCCAGGTGCAACATCCGTCCAAAATGACGAAACAGTGCCGTACGACCTTTAGAAATGAGTGCATGGATTTGAAACATTGCAGTACCATGGTGCACCACTCTCCAGCGATGGTAAATCATAGACCAGCCACGGGGATCCCGTTTTACAGAAAAAATCCACGTGACGAAAAACGAAGGGTACAAGAATCCCATGACCCGATTGAGGTTCGGATCGGATTTTTTGGGTATGAAACTAACCAGTGACGGCTGAAAGCTATCATAGCTGTAGAACTCACAGATACCTTCGTTTTGACTGGTTATGGCTCCCGTAACTATAAACGAGCCAAGAGTTATGGCCCTCCGAAGAATCGATATCCACAGGGTGCAACATCTACGGTGCAAGGTGCAACATCCGTCCAAAATGACGAAACAGTGCCGTACGACCTTTAGAAATGAGTGCATGGATTTGAAACATTGCAGTACCATAGTGCACCACTCTCCAGCGATGGTAAATCATAGACCAGCCACGGGAATCCCGTTTTACAGAAAAAATCCACGTGACGAAAAAACGAAGGGTAAAAAACTTCCTTGACCCGATTGAGGTTCGTATAGGATTTTTTTGGGTATGAAACTAACCAGTGACGGCTGAAAGCTGTCATAGCTGTGGAACTCAAAGATACCTTCGTTTTGACTGGTTATGGCTCCCGTAACTCTAAACGAGCCAAGAGTTATGGCCCTCCGAAGAATCGATATCCACAGGGTGCAACATCTACGGTGCAAGGTGCAACATCCGTCCAAAATGACGAAACAGTGCCGTACGACCTTTGAAATGAGCGCATGGATTTGAAACATTGCAGTACCATGGTGCACCACTCTCCAGCTGTGGTAAATCATAGACCAGCCACGGGAATCCCGTTTTACAGAAAAAATCCACGTGACGAAAAAACGAAGGGTAAAAAGCTTCTTTGACCCGATTGAGGTTCGGATAGGATTTTTTGGGTATGACACTAACCAGTGACGGCTGAAAGCCGTCATAGCTGTAGAACTCACAAATACCTTCGTTTTGACTGATTATGGCTCCCGTAACTCTAAACGAGCCAAGAGTTATGGCCCTCCGAAGAATCGATATCCACAGGGTGCAACATCTACGGTGCAAGGTGCAACATCCGTCCAAAATGACGAAACAGTGCCGTACGACCTTTAGAAATGAGTGCATGGATTTGAAACATTGCAGTACCATGGTGCACCACTCTCCAGCGATGGTAAATCATAGACCAGCCACGGGGATCCCGTTTTACAGAAAAAATCCACGTGACGAAAAACGAAGGGTACAAGAATCCCATGACCCGATTGAGGTTCGGATCGGATTTTATGGGTATGAAACTAACCAGTAACGGCTGAAAGATGTCATAGCTGTAGAACTCACAGATACCTTCGTTTTGACTGGTTATGGATCCCGTTACTCTAAACGAGCCAAGAGTTATGGCCCTCCGAAGAATCGATATCCACAGGGTGCAACATCTACGGTGCAAGGTGCAACATCCGTCCAAAATGACGAAACAGTGCCGTACGACCTTTAGAAATGAGTGCATGGATTTGAAACATTGCAGTACCATGGTGCACCACTCTCCAGCGATGGTAAATCATAGACCAGCCACGGGAATCCCGTTTTACAGAAAAAATCCACGTGACGAAAAAACGAAGGGTAAAAAACTTCCTTGACCCGATTGAGGTTCGGATAGGATTTTTTTGGTATGACACTAACTAGTGTACGGCTGAAAGCCATCATAGCTGTAGAACTCACAGATACCTTCGTTTTGACTGGTTATGGCTCCCGTAACTCTAAACGAGCCAAGAGTTATGGCCCTCCGAAGAATCGATATCCACAGGGTGCAACATCTACTGTGCAAGGTGCAACATCCGTCCAAAATGACGAAACAGTGCCGTACGACCTTTAGAAATGAGTGCATGTATTTGAAACATTGTGTTATCCCGCTTTTTGGGCAAAAGCCGTGATACCAAAAGATTGGACAAAAACAAAAGACAGTTCGCCTCAGAGACTGGTCGCACTTCATTTCGCTATGGATATCGATGAATTCTGACCGAATCCGGATCGGGCCACAGTTGGTAGGACATAACAAGAAAGACCATAAAAGCCAGCATTTCAAATTTCAAGTCAATCCGAGGTCATATGCTCAAGTTATGATGGGTTCAAGTTAAGAAGGTGTACATTGCTCGGTTCGAACCCATCATGTTCGAACCCATCATATTCGAACCGCTCGTATTCGAACCCCTGGTATTCGAACCCATCATGTTCGAAACCATCATATTCGAACCCCTCGTATTCGAACCCCTCGTATTTGAACCCATCAAGTTCAAACCCATCATATTCGAACCCATCACCTTCGACTCCATCCAGCACCTTCGACTCCATAAGCACCTTCGACTCCATCAGAACCTTCGAATCCATCAGCCAACGTCTCCCTTCGAATCCATCAAGCCAATTCGTACTTCGACTCCATCACACTTCGTATCCATCACCAACTTCAAATCCATCACACTTCGAATCCACCACAAGCGTCGAGTCCATCACAAGCTTCGAGTCCATCAAAGCTTCGAATCCATGCTGTCTTCGAACCCTACACGCTAAAAAACAACCTCGAATCGATCCGGAGCCATCGATTCGAAGCGCCGCCTCACGCAACAGGTTCGATTCGAACCTATGGTTTCGAACCATATGGATTCGAACCATATGGATTCGAACCTATGGGTTCGAACCTTATGGATTCGAAACATATGGTTTCGAACAACCCATGGGATCAGTTCGATGTTGCCAGCGTACCGAAATGCATCACCTTGAATCGATCATTTCTCTCAATCTACTGATCCAAATCCCATGAAATTTTCACAGAAGTTTGTCAACATGATGAAGAACGTCTACGCCAAGTTTCATCGCAATTGGACAATTTTTTGATCGATTCAAAGTTCACTTCGAATCGATACCAAACTGGGCACGCATTCCGAGAACGCGGGCCTGTGGGCCCCCCGTCACATGCCAAGCAGCCTCCCCAGGTTTTGGGCGGGATTCCAGCCTTCCACGCCTATAAATAGAGCCCCTGGTCATTCATAAAGGAGGAGGAGATTCAGAAGAGAGAAAGCAAGCCCAGACTCCGCTGAATTCAATTCTTTTAGCTATTTTTCAGATTGTAATCCGTTGTAATCAATCTAATCAAGAAAAGCAATAAAGGGAAAACCTTCAAAGTGGACGTAGGCACGAACGCCGAACCACTATAAATATGTGTGTCTTTTACAGTTTAGTCCCTGCTTTTTATATATTTGCATAAATCATCCAAATTACAAAGAACAACGTAAAATCAACAGAATCACACGATTTAAGGGTGTTTGCCCATTTTTTGTGCAAACATTTTGGTGCTTTCACTGAGAATTGAACTCAGGAAGAAGTTGAATTTGAAAATCCAGGAGTTCAAATCTTGGAATTATGACAAGACAATCGAGTAGAAGGCCTAGGCCTGAGAGAAGTGAACCACAAGGAAGTCAAGAGGCTTCCTCAGGAGGGAATCAAGCGTCAATCTACATCACTAGGGACGAAATGGAGACAATGATGAAGAGACAGGAAGAGTTGATTCAGAGCTTATTTCAACAAATTGGACAACTTGGAGCACAGAATAGAGAAACTGATGGAGTTCAGAACAGAGCAGGACCATCCGGAATAGCGCCTGGATTAGAAGGCGCACACTTGGAGCACGAAAATCCAGTCCCGGAGGGAGAGAGAGGAGTACCCACGCAACCTGGAGGCAACAGAGGAATGAACGCTCAGTCAAGGGGGCAGATTCCAGAATTCTCTCGTGAACTCGGGGGGCAGGTTGAAAGTAATGAACGAAGGTTGCATCTCGGTGACAACGACAGATTGGCAGAGATGGTTAGAAGAGCTGTGAGAGGCGGTTTGATAAACAAGGATTTGGAGGATGTTAATAGGAGTCCTTTCACTTCGGCAATTAGACAAGCTAGAAACCCACCGGATTTCAAGTTACCATCGTTGGACACGTATGACGGGAGAACGGACCCCACGGTTCATCTAACGAAGTATATGAGGCATATGGAAGTGCTGGGGGCATCAGAGGAGGTTATGGCCCGGTGCTTTCCATTGTACCTGACGGATATTGCAGCATTATGGTTTAGACAATTGGAGAACGGATCCATCGGAACGTGGAATGGGTTAATTGAGAAATTTATGAGGCAATTCATGGTTCACATTATGAGACCCAAGAACATGATGACTTTGGCAACCTTAAAACAGAAAGCCGGAGAGACCTTGAGAAGTTATGTAGCGCGATTTAATGCAGCAGCAGCTTCGGTGGATCGGGCAGATCCATCTATGGTGGTAATGGCAGCTGTGTCCGGAGTAGCTGACGGTACAGAGTTCAAGAATTCATTGACTAAAGATCCGCCCGTAGATCTGGAGGAATTCTACAACGAGGCAGAAAAGTTTTTACGTTTAGAGGATGCGAATGCAGAAAGAGAAGAAGGAGAGGGAATAGAAGTTTATATGCTTAAAGACAAAAAGCCTATCGAAAGGGACTTAGACAAGGATAAAGGAAAACGAAGGGCTGAGGATTATGATGACAGGTCAAAACGGCAGCGGAGAGAGTTGCGGTTCACTACTTACGCCGAGCTGACTGAGAGTTTGGAACGTATTTATCAGGATACCAAGGAGCAGATTCCGTATCGCAGACCAATGCGAAGGGATCCAACCTCTAGCGAGAGAAAATCAGATAAGTTTTGTGTATTTCATGAATTAAACGGTCATAACACTAATGATTGTAGGCATCTGAAGGACGAGGTGGAAGGACACATCAGGAACGGTATGCTCCTTCAGTATGTGAGAAGGAGAGCTTCAGCAGTGGAGCCTGAACGGCCACCATCTACATCAACCAGGGGCAACCCTGATCCAGGACGTCGTTTGGTTATCAATTAGTTAAAATATCGATGAATAAGTCACAAGCTTCCACTAACTCAACTGAATCATTTACACATGTACGAGATCGCGAACGTTCTCCAGGCATGCTCTGAATGATCATTGATTGTTTCGTAGTGGGAACTTGCACTTCGACATCTTTGCTTTGTTTTTATTTCATGTTGATTTGGACATTTGAACTTGGTTTGTTTGGACATTTCTGTTTTTAAAACTCATCTGTTGAATAGGTATTTGATTCTGATAACTCTGAAATGGCTAGGCTACTTGCACATGTACGGGGTCGCGAACGGTCCCTAGGCATGCTCTGAGATAGTGATATACCTATACAAATGATCCGGGGACCCACGCGAACGTGAACCTGGTATCAATAGTACCAAGCCCCCCGGGCACACTGATTCGCCTTCAACAGGCACACAAACAATCCAGGAACTCACTCGAACGTGACCCTGGCATCCAAAACATCAAGCCCTCCCGGGCACGCTAACTCGCCTCGAACGACACCCGACTTCGAACAGTCACAAACTCGCCTCGAACGGCACCCGACTTCGAACAGTCACAAACTCGCCTCGAACGGCACCCGACTTCGAACAGTCACAAACTCGCCTCGAACGATACACGATCGCGAACGGTCACAACTCACTTTACCTCAAATGGCTAGATCGCGAATGGTCATCATTTGAGGTCCATCACCTGATCACTGACTGCTACACCTTACCTCAAATGGCTCGATCGCGAACGGTCGTCATTTGAGGACCACCACTTGACCGCACACTGTCGCGCTTTACCTCGAATGACTCGATCACGAACGATCGTCATTTGAAGTTGAGTGCTTGACCTTGAACGGTCGCATTTCACCACAGATTACTCGATCCCGAACGATCGACACATGGATTTAAGCATCAGACCGGGCACTGTCGCACCTTACCTCGAATGACTTGATCGCGAACGGTCGTCATTCGAAATTAGGTGCTTGACCTTGAACGGTCGCATTTCACCACAGATTACTCGATCCCGAACGATCGACACATGGATTTAAGCATCAGACCGGGCACTGTCGCACCTTACCTCGAATGACTTGATCGCGAACGGTCGTCATTTGAAATTAGGCGCTTGACCTTGAACGGTCGCATTTCACCGCAGGTGAATCGATCCCGAATGATCGACGCACGGATTTACGCGCTTGACCGCGCATGGTCGCACTTTCCCTCAAATGACTCGATCACGAACGATCGTCATCTGAAGTTAGGCGCATGATCATGAACGGCCGCGCTCCATCCCGAATAACTCGATCACGAACGATCGTCACTTGAGGACATATAAAACTATCAAATTCTTTACAGGTTGACGACAGGGTATGAACATCCAACTCAAGGCATAGCAAAACACACCTTCCTACCGCAAGGCATGTTTTGGGGGGCAAAATGTTATCCCGCTTTTTGGGCAAAAGCCGTGATACCAAAAGATTGGACAAAAACAAAAGACAGTTCGCCTCAGAGACTGGTCGCACTTCATTTCGCTATGGATATCGATGAATTCTGACCGAATCCGAATCGGGCCACAATTAGTAGGACATAACAAGAAAGACCATAAAAGCCAGCATTTCAAATTTCAAGTCAATCCGAGGTCATATGCTCAAGTTATGATGGGTTCAAGTTAAGAAGGTGTACATTGCTCGGTTCGAACCCATCATGTTCGAACCCATCATATTCGAACCCCTCGTATTCGAACCCCTGGTATTCGAACCCATCATGTTCGAACCCATCATACTCGAACCCCTCGTATTCGAACCCCTCGTATTCGAACCCATCAAGTTCAAACCCATCATATTCGAACCCATCACCTTCGACTCCATCCAGCACCTTCGACTCCATCAGCACCTTCGACTCCATCAGAACCTTCGAATCCATCAGCCCACGTCTCCCTTCGAATCCATCAAGCCAATTCGTACTTCGACTCCATCACACTTCGTATCCATCACCAACTTCGAATCCATCACACTTCGAATCCACCACAAGCATCGAGTCCATCACAAGCTTCGAGTCCATCAAAGCTTCGAATCTATGCTGTCTTCGAACCCTACACGCTAAAAAACAACCTCGAATCGATCCGGAGCCATCGATTTGAAGCGCCCCCTCACGCAACAGGTTCGATTCGAACCTATGGTTTCGAACCATATGGATTCGAACCATATGGATTCGAACCTATGGGTTCGAACCATATGGATTCGAAACATATGGTTTCGAACAACCCATGGGATCTGTTCGAAGTTGCCAGCGTACCGAAATGCATCACCTTGAATCGATCATTTCTCTCAATCTACTGAACCAAATCCCATGAAATTTTCACAGAAGTTTGTCAACATGATGAAGAATGTCCGCGCCAAGTTTCATCACAATTGGACAATTTTTTGATCGATTCGAAGTTCACTTCGAATCGATACCAA
This sequence comes from Allium cepa, assembly GCA_030765085.1. Taxonomy (NCBI): domain Eukaryota; kingdom Viridiplantae; phylum Streptophyta; class Magnoliopsida; order Asparagales; family Amaryllidaceae; genus Allium; species Allium cepa. The sequence continues at coordinate 23,261,875 of CM060943.1, read as the reverse complement.
ACTGGGCACGCATTCCGAGAACGCGGGCCTGTGGGACCCCCGTCACATGCCAAGCAGCCTCCCCAGGTTTTGGGCGGGATTCCAGCCTTCCACGCCTATAAATAGAGCCCCTGGTCATTCATAAAGGAGGAGGAGATTCAGAAGAGAGAAAGCAAGCCCAGACTCTGCTGAATTCAATTCTTTTAGCTATTTTTCAGATTGTAATCCGTTGTAATCAATCTAATCAAGAAAAGCAATAAAGGGAAAACCTTCAAAGTGGACATAGGCACGAACGCCGAACCACTATAAATCTATGTGTCTTTTACAGTTTAGTCCCTGCTTTTTATATATTTGCATAAATCATCCAAATTACAAAGAACAACGTAAAATCAACAGAATCACACGATTTAAGGGTGTTTGCCCATTTTTTGTGCAAACACATTGCAGTACCATGGTGCACCACTCCCCAGCGATGGTAAATCATAGACCAGCCACGGGAATCCCGTTTTACAGAAAAAATCCACGTGACAAAAAAACGAAGGGTAAAAAACTTCCTTGACCCGATTGAGGTTCGGATAGGATTTTTTGGGTATGAAACTAACCAATGACGACTTAAAGCTGTCATAGCTGTAGAACTCACAGATACCTTCGTTTTGACTGGTTATGGCTCCCGTAACTTTAAACGAGCCAAGAGTTATGGCCCTCCTAAGAATCGATATCCACAGGGTGCAACATCTACGGTGCAAGGTGCAACATCCGTCCAAAATGACGAAACAGTGCCGTACGACCTTTAGAAATGAGTGCATGGATTTGAAACATTGCAGTACCATGGTGCACCACTCTCCAGCGGTGGTAAATCATAGACCAGCCACGGGAATCCCGTTTTACAGAAAAAATCCACGTGACGAAAAAACGAAGTGTAAAAATCTTCCTTGACCCGATTGAGGTTCGGATAGGATTTTTTGGGTATGACACTAACCAGTGATGGCTGAAAGCCGTCATAGCTGTAGAACTCACAGATACCTTCGTTTTGACTGGTTATGGCTCCCGTAACTCTAAACGAGCCAAGAGTTATGGCCCTCCGAAGAATCGATATCCACATGGTGCAACATCTACGGTGCAAGGTGCAACATCCGTCCAAAATGACGAAACAGTGCCGTACGACCTTTACAAATGAGTGCATGGATTTGAAACATTGCAGTACCATGGTGCACCACTCTCCAGCGATGGTAAATCATAGACCACCCACGGGGATCCCGTTTTACAGAAAAAATCTACGTGACGAAAAAACGAAGGGTAAAAAACTTCCTTGACCCAATTGAGGTTCGGATAGGATTTTTTAGGTATGACACTAACAAGTGACGGCTAAAAGCCGTCATAGCTGTAGAACTCACAGATACCTTCGTTTTGACTGGTTATGGCTCCCGTAACTCTAAACGAGCCAAAAGTTATGGCCCTCCGAAGAATCGATATCCACAGGGTGCAACATCTACGGTGCAAGGTGCAACATCCGTCCAAAATGACGAAACAGTGCCGTACGACCTTTAGAAATGAGTGCATGCATTTGAAACATTGCAGTACCATGGTGCACCACTCTCCAGCGATGGTAAATCATAGACCAGCCACGGGGATCCCTTTTTACAGAAAAAATCCACGTGACGAAAAAACGAAGGGTAAAAAACTTCCTTGACCCGATTGAGGTTCGGACAGGATTTTTTGGGTATGAAACTAACCAGTGACGGCTGAAAGCAGTCATAGCTGTAGAACTCACAGATACCTTCGTTTTGACTAGTTATGGCTCCCGTAACTCTAAACGAGTCAAGAGTTATGGCCCTCCGAAGAATCGATATCCACAGGGTGCAACATCTACGGTGCAAGGTGCAACATCCGTCCAAAATGACGAAACAGTGCCGTACGACCTTTAGAAATGAGTGCATGGATTTGAAAACTTGCAGTACCATGTTGCACCACTCTCCGGCGATGGTAAATCATAGACCACCCACGGGGATCCCGTTTTACAGAAAAAATACACGTGACGAAAAAACGAAGGGTAAAAAACTTCCTTGACCCGATTCAGGTTCGGATAGGATTTTTTAGGTATGACACTAACCAGTGACGGCTAAAAACCGTCATAGCTGTAGAACTCACAGATACCTTCGTTTTGACTGGTTATGGCTCCCGTAACTCTAAACGAGCCAAAAGTTATGGCCCTCCGAAGAATCGATATCCACAGGGTGCAACATCTACGGTGCAAGGTGCAACATCCGTCCAAAATGACGAAACAGTGCCGTACGACCTTTAGAAATGAGTGCATGCATTTGAAACATTGCAGTACCATGGTGCACCACTCTCCAGCGATGGTAAATCATAGACCAACCACGGGGATCCCGTTTTACAGAAAAAATCCACGTGACGAAAAAACGAAGGGTAAAAAACTTCCTTGACCCGATTGAGGTTCGGATAGGATTTTTTGGGTATGAAACTAAGCAGTGACGGCTGAAAGCGGTCATAGCTGTAGAACTCACAGATACCTTCGTTTTGACTGGTTATGGCTCCCGTAGCTCTAAACGAGTCAAGAGTTATGGCCCTCCGAAGAATCGATATCCACAGGGTGCAACATCTATGGTGCAAGGTGCAACATCCGTCCAAAATGACGAAACAGTGCCGTACGACCTTTAGAAATGAGTGCATGGATTTGAAACATTGCAGTACCATGGTGCACCACTCTCCAGCGATGGTAAATCATAGACCAGCCACGGGGATCCCGTTTTACAGAAAAAATCCACGTGACGAAAAAACGAAGGGTAAAAAACTTCCTTGACCCGATTGAGGTTCGGATAGGATTTTTTGGGTATGACACTAACCAGTGACGGCTGAAAGCTGTCATAGCTGTAGAACTCACAGATACCTTCGTTTTGACTGGTTATGGCTCCCGTAACTCTAAACGAGCCAATAGTTATGGCCCTCCGAAGAATCGATATCCACAGGGTGCAACATCTACGGTGCAAGGTCCAACATCCGTCCAAAATGACGAAACAGTGCCGTACGACCTTTAGAAATGAGTGCATGGATTTGAAACATTGCAGTACCATGGTGCACCACTCTCCTGCGATGGTAAATCATAGACCAGCCACGGGAATCCCGTTTTACAGAAAAAATCCACGTGACGAAAAAACGAAGGGTAAAAAACTTCCTTGACCCGACAAAGGTTCGGATAGGATTTTTTGGGTATGACACTAACCAGTGATGGCTGAAAGCCATCACAGCTGTAGAACTCACAGATACCTTCGTTTTGACTTGTTATGGCTCCCGTAACTCTAAACGAGCCAATTGTTATGGCCCTCCGAAGAATCGATATCCACAGGGTGCAACATCTGCGGTGCAAAGAGCAACATCCGTCCAAAACGACGAAACAGTGCCGTACGACCTTTAGAAATGAGTGCATGGATTTGAAACATTGCAGTACCATGGTGCACCACTCTCCAGCGATGGTAAATCATAGACCAGCCACGGGGATCTCGTTTTACAGAAAAAATCCACGTGACGAAAAAACGAAGGGTAAAAAACTTCCTTGACCCGATTGAGGTTCGGATAGGATTTTTTGGGTATGAAACTAACCAGTGACGGCTGAAAGCTGTGATAGCCGTAGAACTCACAGATACCTTCGTTTTGACTAGTTATGGCTCTTGTAACTCCAAACGAGCCAAGAGTTATGGCCCTCCGAAGAATCGATATCCACAGGGTGCAACATCTACGGTGCAAGGTGCAACATCCGTCCAAAATGACGAAACAGTGCCGTACGACCTTTAGAAATGAGTGCATGGATTTGAAACATTGCAGTACCATGGTTTACCACTCTCCAGCGATGGTAAATTATAGACCAGCCACGGGGATCCCGTTTTACAGAAAAAATCCACGTGACGAAAAAACGAAGGGTAAAAAACTTCCTTGACCCGATTGAGGTTCGGATAGGATTTTTTGGGTATGAAACTATCCAGTGACGGCTGAAAGCCCTCATAGTTGTAGAACTCACAGATACCTTCATTTTGACTGGTTATGGCTCCTGTAACTCTAAACGGCTAATAGTTATGGCCCTCCGAAGAATCGATATCCACAGGGTGCAACATCTACGGTGCAAGGTGCAACATCCGTCCAAAATGACGAAACAGTGCCGTACGACTTTTAGAAATGAGTGCATGGATTTGAAACATTGCAGTTCCATGGCGCCCACTCTCCAGCGATGGTAAATCATAGACCAGCCACGGGGATCTCGTTTTACAAAAAAAATCCACGTGACGAAAAAACGAAGGGTAAAAAACTTCCTTGACCCGATTGAGGTTCGGATAGGATTTTTTGGGTATGAAACTAACCAGTGACGGCTGAAAGCGGTCATAGCTGTAGAACTCACAGATACCTTCGTTTTGACTGGTTATGGCTCCCGTAACTCTAAACGAGCCAAGAGTTATGGCCCTTCGAAGAATCGATATCCACAGGGTGCAACATCCGTCCAAAATGACGAAACAGTGTCGTACGACCTTTAGAAATGAGTGCATGGATTTGAAACATTGCAGTACCATGGTGCACCACTCTCCAGCGATGGTAAATCATAGACCAGCCACGGGGATTTCGTTTTACAGAAAAAATCCACGTGACGAAAAAATGAAGGGTAAAAAACTTCCTTGACCCAATTGAGGCTCGGATAGGATTTTATGGGTATGACACTAACCAGTGACGGCTGAAAGCCGTCATAGCTGTAGAACTCACAGATACCTTCGTTTTGACTGGTTATGGCTCTCGTAACTCTAAACGAGCCAAAAGTTATGGCCCTCTGAAGAATAGATATCCACAGGGTGCAACATCTACGGTGCAAGGTGCAACATCCGTCCAAAATGACGAAATAGTGCCGTACGACCTTTAGAAATTAATGCATGCAATTGAAACATTGCAATGGTGCACCACTCTCCAGCGATGGTAAATCATAGACCAGCCACGGGGATCCCGTTTTACAGAAAAAATCCATGTGACGAAAAAACGAAGGGTAAAAAACTTCCATGACCCGATTGAGGTTCGGATAGGATTTTTGGGTATGAAACTAACCAGTGATGGCTGAAAGCAGTCATAGCTGTAGAACGCACAGATACCTTCGTTTTGACTGGTTATGGCTCCCGTAACTCTAAACGAGCCAAGAGTTATGGCCCTCCGAAGAATCGATATCCACAGGGTGCAACCTCTACGGTGCAAGGTGCACCATCCGTCCAAAATGACGAAACAGTTGCGTACGACCTTTAGAAATGAGTGCATGGATTTGAAACATTGCAGTACCATGGTGCACCACTCTCCAGCGATTGTAAATCATAGACCAGCCACGGGGATCCCGTTTTACAGAAAAAATCCACGTGACGAAAAACGAAGGGTACAAGAATCCCATCACCCGATTGAGGTTCGGATAGGATTTTTTGGGTATGAAACTAACCAGTGAAGGCTGAAAGCAGTCATAGCTGTAGAACTCACAGATACCTTCGTTTTGACTGGTTATGGCTCCCGTAACTCTAAACGAGCCAAGAGTTATGGCCCTCCGAAGAATCGATATCCACAGGGTGCAACCTCTACGGTGCAAGGTGCACCATCCGTCCAAAATGACGAAACAGTGCCGTACGACCTTTAGAAATGAGTGCATGGATTTGAAACATTGCAGTACCATGGTGCACCACTCTCCAGCGATTGTAAATCATAGACCAGCCACGGGGATCCCGTTTTACAGAAAAAATCCACGTGACGAAAAACGAAGGGTACAAGAATCCCATGACCCAATTGAGGTTCGGATAGGATTTTTTGGGTATGAAACTAACTAGTGACGGCTGAAAGCTGTCATAGCTGTAGAACTCACAGATACCTTCGTTTTGACTGGTTATGGGTCCCGTAACTCTAAACGAGCCAAGAGTTATGGCCCTCCGAAGAATCGATATCCACAGGGTGCAACATCTACGGTGCAAGGTGCAACATCCGTCCAAAATGACGAAACAGTGCCGTACGACCTTTAGAAATGAGTGCATGGATTTGAAACATTGCAGTACCATGGTGCACCACTCTCCAGCGATGGTAAATCATAGACCAGCCACGGGGATCCCGTTTTACAGAAAAAATCCACGTGACGAAAAAACGAAGGGTAAAAAACTTCCTTGACCCGATTGAGGTTCGGATAGGATTTTTTGGGTATGAAACTAACCAGTGATGGCTGAAAGCCATCACAGCTGTAGAACTCACAGATACCTTCGTTTTGACTTGTTATGGCTCCCGTAACTCTAAACGAGCCAATTGTTATGGCCCTCCGAAGAATCGATATCCACAGGGTGCAACATCTACGGTGCAAAGAGCAACATCCGTCCAAAACGACGAAACAGTGTCGTACGACCTTTAAAAATGAGTGCATGGATTTGAAACATTGCAGTACCATGGTGCACCACTCTCCAGCGATGGTAAATCATAGACCAGCCACGGGGATCTCGTTTTACAGAAAAAATCCACGTGACGAAAAAACGAAGGGTAAAAAACTTCCTTGACCCGATTGAGGTTCGGATAGGATTTTTTGGGTATGAAACTAACCAGTGACGGCTGAAAGCTGTGATACCGTAGAACTCAAAGATACCTTCGTTTTGAATGGTTATGGCTCCCGTAACTCTAAACGAGCCAAGAGTTATGGCCCTCCGAAGAATCGATATCCACAGGGTGCAACATCTACGGTGCAAGGTGCAACATCCGTCCAAAATGACGAAACAGTGCCGTACGACATTTAGAAATGAGTGCATGGATTTGAAACATTGCAGTACCATGGTGCACCACTCTCCAGCGATGGTAAATCATAGACCAGCCACGGGGATCCCGTTTTACAGAAAAAATCCACGTGACGAAAAAACGAAGGGTAAAAAACTTCCTTGACCCGATTGAGGTTCGGATAGGATTTTTTGGGTATGACACTAACCAGTGACGGCTGAAAGCCCTCATAGTTGTAGAACTCACAGATACCTTCGTTTTGACTGGTTATGGCTCCCGTAACTCTAAACGGCTAATAGTTATGGCCCTCCGAAGAATCGATATCCACAGGGTGCAACATCTACGGTGCAAGGTGCAACATCCGTCCAAAATGACGAAACAGTGTCGTACGACTTTTAGAAATGAGTGCATGGATTTGAAACATTGCAGTTCCATGGTGCACCACTCTCCAGCGATGGTAAATCATAGACCAGCCACGGGGATCTCGTTTTACAGAAAAAATCCACGTGACGAAAAAACGAAGGGTAAAAAACTTCCTTGACCCGATTGAGGTTCGGATAGGATTTTTTGGGTATGAAGCTAACCAGTGACGGCTGAAAGCGGTCATAGCTGTAGAACTCACAGATACCTTCGTTTTGACTGGTTATGGCTCCCGTAACTCTAAACGAGCCAATGGTTATGGCCCTCCGAAGAATCGATATCCATAGGGTGCAACATCTACGATGCAAGGTGCAACATCCGTCCAAAATGATGAAACAGTGCCGTACGACCTTTAGAAATGAGTGCATGAATTTGAAACATTGCAGTACCATGGTGCACCACTCTCCAGCGATGGTAAATCATAGACCAGCCACGGGTATCTCGTTTTACAGAAAAAATCCACGTGACGAAAAACGAAGGGTACAAGAATCCCATCACCCGATTGAGGTTCGGATAGGATTTTTTGGGTATGAAACTAACCAGTGAGGGCTGAAAGCTGTCATACCTGTAGAACTCACAGATACCTTCGTTTTGACTGGTTACGGCTCTCGTAACTCTAAACGAGGCAAGAGTTATGGCCCTCCGAAGAATCGATATCCACAGGGTGCAACATCTACGGTGCAAGGTGCAACATCCGTCCAAAATGACGAAACAGTGCCATACGACCTTTAGAAATGAGTGCATGGATTGGAAACATTGCAGTGCCATGGTGCACCACTCTCCAGCGATGGTAAATCATAGACCAGCCACGGGGATCCCGTTTTACAGAAAAATCCACGTGACGAAAAAACGAAGGGTAAAAAACATCGTTGACCCGACTGAGGTTCGGATTGGATTTTTTGGGTATGACACTAACCAGTGACGGCTGAAAGCCATCATAGCTGTAGAACTCACAGATACCTTCGTTTTGACTGGTTATGGCTCTCGTAACTCTAAACGAGCCAAGAGTTATGGCCCTACGAAGAATCGATATCCACAGGGTGCAACATCCGTCCAAAATGACGAAACAGTGCCGTACGACCTTTAGAAATGAGTGCATGGATTTGAAACATTGCAGTACCATGGTGCACCACTCTCCAGCGATGGTAAATCATAGACCAGCCACGGGGATCCCGTTTTACAGAAAAAATCCACGTGACGAAAAAACGAAGGGTAAAAAACTTCCTTGACCCGATTGAGGTTCGGATAGGATTTTATGCGTATGACACTAACCAGTGACGGCTGAAAGCCGTCATAGCTGTAGAACTCACAGATACCTTCGTTTTGACTGGTTATGGCTCCCGTAACTCTAAACGAGCAAAAAGTTATGGCCCTCCGAAGAATCGATATCCACAGGGTGCAACATCTACGGTGCAAGGTGCAACATCCGTCCAAAATGACGAAATAGTGCCGTACGACCTTTAGAAATGAGTGCATGCATTTGAAACATTGCAGTACCATGGTGCACAACTCTCCAGCGATGGTAAATCATAGACCAGCCACGGGGATCCCGTTTTACAGAAAAAATCCACGTGACGAAAAAACGAAGGGTAAAAAACTTCCATGACCCGATTGAGGTTCGGATAGGATTTTTGGGTATGAAACTAACCAGTGACGGCTGAACGCAATCATAGCTGTAGAACTCACAGATACCTTCGTTTTGGCTGGTTATGGCTCCCGTAACTCTAAACGAGCCAAGAGTTATGGCCCTCCGAAGAATCGATATCCACAGGGTGCAACATCTACGGTGCAAGGTGCAACATCCGTCCAAAATGACGAAACAGTGCCATACGACCTTTAGAAATGAGTGCATGGATTTGAAACATTGCAGTACCATGGTGCACCACTCTCCAGCGATGGTAAATCATAGACCAGCCACGGGGATCCCGTTTTACAGAAAAAATCCACGTGACGAAAAACGAAGGGTACAAGAATCCCATGACCCGATTGAGGTTCGGATAGGATTTTTTGGGTATGAAGCTAACCAGTGACGGCTGAAAGCGGTCATAGCTGTAGAACTCAAAGATACCTTCGTTTTGACTGGTTATGGCTCCCGTAACTCTAAACGAGCCAAGAGTTATGGCCCTCCGAAGAATCGATATCCACAGGGTGCAACATCTACGGTGCAAGGTGCAACATCCGTCCAAAATGACGAAACATTGCCGTACGACCTTTAGAAATGAGTGCACGGATTCGAAACATTGCAGTACCATGGTGCACCACTCTCCAGCGATGGTAAATCATAGACCAGCCACGGGGATCCCGTTTTACAGAAAAAATCCATGTGACGAAAAAACGAAGGGTAAAAAACTTCCTTGACCCGATTGAGGTTCGGATAGGATTTTTTGGGTATGACACTAACCAGTGACGGCTGAAAGCCATCATAGCTGTAGAACTCACAGATACCTTCGTTTCGACTGGTTATGGCTCCCGTAACTCTAAACGAGCCAATAGTTATGGCCCTCCGAAGAATCGATATCCACAGGGTGCAACATCTACGGTGCAAGGTGCAACATCCGTCTAAAATGACGAAACAGTGCCGTACGACCTTTAGAAATGAGTGCATGGATTTGAAACATTGCAGTTCCATGGTGCACCACTCTCCAGCGATGGTAAATCATAGACCAGCCACGGGGATCTCGTTTTACAGAAAAAATCCACGTGACGAAAAAACGAAGGGTAAAAAACTTCCTTGACCCGATTGAGGTTCGGATAGGATTTTTTGGGTATGAAACTAACCAGTGATGGCTGAAAGTGGTCATAGCAATAGAACTCACAGATACCTTCGTTTTGACTTGTTGTGGCTCCCGTAATTCTAAACGAGCCAAGAGTTATGACCCTCCGAAGAATCGATATCCACAGGGTGCAACATCTACGGTGCAAGGTGCAACATCCGTCCAAAATGACGAAACAGTGCCGTACGACCTTTAGAAATGAGTGCATGGATTTGAAACATTGCAGTACCATGGTGCACCACTCTCCAGCGATGGTAAATCATAGACCAGCCACGGGGATCCCGTTTTACAGAAAAAATCCACGTGACGAAAAACGAAGGGTACAAGAATCCCATGATCCGATTGAGGTTCGGATAGGATTTTTTGGGTATGAAACTAACCAGTGACGGCTGAAAGCTATCATCGCTGTAGAACTCACAGATACCTTCATTTTGACTGGTTATGGCTCCCGTAACTCTAAACGAGCCAAGAGTTATGGCCCTCCGAAGAATCGATATCCACAGGGTGCAACATCTACGGTGCAAGGTGCAACATCCGTCCAAAATGACGAAACAGTGTCGTACGACCTTTAGAAATGAGTGCATGGATTTGAAACATTACAGTACCATGGTGCACCACTCTCCAGCGATGGTAAATCATAGACCAGCCACGGGGATCCCGTTTTACAGAAAAAATCCACGTGACGAAAAAACGAAGGGTAAAAAAATTCCTTGACCCGATTGAGATTCGGATAGGATTTTTTGGATATGACACTAACCAGTGACGGCTGAAAGCCGTCATAGCTGTACAACTCACAGATACCTTCGTTTTGACTGGTTATGGCTCCCGTAACTCTAAACGAGCCAATAGTTATGGCCCTCCGAAGAATCGATATCCATAGGGTGCAACATCTACGGTGCAAGGTGCAACATCCGTCCTAAATGACGAAACCGTGCCGTACGACCTTTAGAAATGAGTGCATGGATTTGAAACATTGCAGTACCATGGTGCACCACTCTCCAGCGATGGTAAATCATAGACCATCCACGGGGATCCCGTTTTACAGAAAAAATCCACGTGACGAAAAAACGAAGGGTAAAAAACTTCCTTGACCCGATTGAGGTTCGGATAGGATTTTTTGGGTATGAAACTAACCAATGACGGCTGAAAGCTGTCATAGCTGTAGAACTCACAGATACCTTCGTTTTGACTGGTTATGGCTCCCGTAACTCTATACGAGCCAAGAGTTATGGCCCTCCAAAGAATCGATATCCACAGGGTGCAACATCTACGGTGAAAGGTGCAACATCCGTCCAAAACGACGAAACAGTGTCGTACGACCTTTAGAAATGAGTGCATGGATTTGAAACATTGCAGTACCATGGTGCACCACTCTCCAGCGATGGTAAATCATAGACCAGCCACGGGGATCCCGTTTTACAGAAAAAATCCACGTGACGAAAAAACGAAGGGTAAAAAACTTCCTTGACCCGATTGAGGTTCGGATAGGATTTTTTGGGTATGACAATAACCAGTGACGGCTGAAAGCCGTCATAGCTGTAGAACTCACAAATACCTTCGTTTCGACTGGTTATGGGTCCCGTAACTCTAAACGAGCCAAAAGTTATGGCCCTCCGAAGAATCGATATCCACAGGGTGCAACATCTACGGTGCAAGGTGCAACATCCGTCCAAAATGACGAAACAGTGCCGTACGACCTTTAGAAATGAGTGCATGGATTTGAAACATTGCAGTTCCATGGTGCACCACTCTCCAGCGATGGTAAATCATAGACCAGCCACGGGGATCTCGTTTTACAGAAAAAATCCACGTGACGAAAAAACGAAGGGTAAAAAACATCCTTGACCCGATTAAGGTTCGGAAAGGATTTTTTGGGTATGAAACTAACCAGTGACGGCTGAAAGCGGTCATAGCTGTAGAACTCACAGATACCTTCGTTTTGACTGGTTATGGCTCCCATAACTCTAAACGAGCCAAGAGTTATGGCCCTCCGAAGAATCGATATCCACAGGGTGCAACATCTACGGTGCAAGGAGCAACATCCTTCCAAAATGACGAAACTGTGTCGTACGACCTTTAGAAATGAGTGCATGGATTTGAAACATTGCAGTACCATGGTGCACAACTCTCCAGCGATGGTAAATCATAGACCAGCCACGGGGATCCGGTTTTACAGAAAAAATCCACGTGACGAAAAAGCGAAGGGTAAAAAACTTCCTTGACCCGATTGAGGTTCGGATAGGATTTTTTGGGTATGACACTAACCAGTGATGGCTGAAAGCCATCATAGCTGTAGAACTCACAGATACCTTCGTTTTGACTGGTTATGGCTCCCGTAACTCTTAACGAGCCAATAGTTATGGCCCTCCGAAGAATCGATATCCACAGGGTGCAACATCTACGGTGCAAGGTGCAACATCCGTCCAAAATGACGAAATAGTGCCGTACGACCTTTAGAAATGAGTGCATGGATTTGAAACATTGCAGTACCATGGTGCCCCACTCTCCAGCGATGGTAAATCATAGACCAGCCACGGGGATCTCGTTTTACAGAAAAAATCCACGTGACGAAAAAACGATGGGTAAAAAACTTCCTTGACCCGATTGAGGTTCGGGTAGGATTTTTTGGGTATGAAACTAACCAGTGACAGCTGAAAGCCTTCATAGCTGTAGAACACACAGATACCTTCGTTTTGACTGGTTATGGCTCCCGTAACTCTAAACGAGCCAATATTTATGGCCCTCCGAAGAATCGATATCCACAGGGTGCAACATCTACGGTGCAAGGTGCAACATCCGTCCAAAATGACGAAACAGTGCCGTACGACCATTAGAAATGAGTGCATGGATTTGAAACATTGCAGTACCATGGTGCACCACTCTCCAGCGATGGTAAATCATAGACCAGCCACGGGGATCCCGTTTTACAGAAAAAATCCACGTGACGAAAAACGAAGGGTACAAGAATCCCATGACCCGATTGAGGTTCGGATAGGATTTTTTGGGTATGAAACTAACCAGTGTCGGCTGAAAGCTGTCACAGCTGTAGAACTCACAAATACCTTCGTTTTGACTGGTTATGGCTCCCGTAACTCTAAACGAGCCAAGAGTTATGTCCCTCCGAAGAATCGATATCCACAGGGTGCAACATCTACGGTGCAAGGTGCAACATCCGTCCAAAATGACGAAACAGTGCCGTACGACCTTTAGAAATGAGTGCATGGATTTGAAACATTGCAGTACCATGGTGCACCACTCTCCAGCGATGGTAAATCATAGACCAGCCACGGGGATCCCGTTTTACAGAAAAAATCCACTTGACAAAAAAACGAAGGGTAAAAAACTTCCTTGTCCCGATTGAGGTTCGGATAGGATTTTTTGGGTATGACACTAACCAGTGACGGCTGAAAGCCGTCATAGCTGTACAACTCACAGATACCTTCGTTTTGACTAGTTATGGCTCCCGTAACTCTAGACGAGCCAATAGTTATGGCCCTTCGAAGAATCGATATCCACAGGGTGCAACATCTACGGTGCAAGGTGCAACATCCGTCCAAAATGACGAAACAGTGCCGTACGACCTTTAGAAATGAGTGCATGGATTTGAAACATTGCAATACCATGGTGCACCACTCTCCAGCGATGGTAAATCATAGACCATCCACGGGGATCCCGTTTTACAGAAAAAATCCACGTGATGAAAAAACGAAGGGTAAAAAACTTCCTTGACCCGATTGAGGTTCGAATAGGATTTTTTGGGTATGAAACTAACCAGTGACGGCTGAAAGCGGTCATTGCTGTAGAACTCACAGATACCTTCGTTTTGACTGGTTATGGCTCCCGTAACTCTAAACGAGCCAATAGTTATGGCCCTCTGAAGAATCGATATCCACTGGGTGCAACATCTACGGTGCAAGGTGCAACATCCGTCCAAAATGATGAAACAGTGCCGTACGACCTTTAGAAATGAGTGCATGGATTTGAAACATTGCAGTACCATGGTGCACCACTCTCCAGCGATGGTAAATCATAGACCAGCCACGGGGATCCCGTTTTACAGAAAAAATCCACGTGACGAAAAAACGAAGGGTAAAAAACTTCCTTGACCCGATTGAGGTTCGGATAGATTTTTTGGGTATGAAACTAACCAGTGACGGCTGAAAGCTGTCATAGCTATAGAACTCACAGATACCTTCATTTTGACTGGTTATGGCTCCTGTAACTCTAAACGATCCAAGAGTTATGGCCCTCCGAAGAATCGATATCCACAGGGTGCAACGTCTACGGTGCAAGGTGCAACATCCGTCCAAAATGACGAAACAGTGCCGTACGACCTTTAGAAATGAGTGCATGGATTTGAAACATTGCAGTACCATGGTGCACCACTTTCCAGCGATGGTAAATCATAGACCAGCCATGGGGATCCCGTTTTATAGAAAAAATCCACGTGACGAAAAAACGAAGGGTAAAAAACTTCCTTGACCCGATTGAGGTTCGGATAGGATTTTTTGGGTATGACACTAACAAGTGACGGCTGAAAGCCGTCATAGCTGTAGAACTCACAGATAGCTTCGTTTTGACTGGTTATGGCTCCCGTAACTCTAAACGAGCCAATAGTTATGGCCCTCCGAAGAATCGATATCCACAGGGTGCAACATCTACGGTGCAAGGTGCAACATCCGTCCAAAATGACGAAACATTGCCGTACGACCTTTAGAAATGAGTGCATGGATTTGAAACATTGCAGTACCATGGTGCACCACTCTCCAGCGATGGTAAATCATAGACCAGCCACGGGGATCCCGTTTTACAGAAAAAATCCACGTGACGAAAAACGAAGGGTATAAGAATCCCATGACCCGATTGAGGTTCGGATAGGATTTTTTGGGTATGAAACTAACCAGTGATGGCTGAAAGCTGTTATAGCTGTAGAACTCAGAGATACCTTCGTTTTGACTGGTTATGGCTCCCGTAACTCTAAACGAGCCAAGAGTTATGGCCCTCCGAAGAATCGATATCCACAGGGTGCAACATCTACGGTGCAAGGTGCAACATCCATCCAAAATGACGAAACAGTGCCGTACGACCTTTACAAATGAGTGCATGGATTTGAAACATTGCAGTACCATGGTGCACCACTCTCCAGCGATGGTAAATCATAGACCAGCCACGGGGATCCCGTTTTACAGAAAAAATCCACATGACGAAAAAACGAAGGGTAAAAAACTTCCTTGACCCGATTGAGGTTCGGATAGGATTTTTTGGGTATGAAACTAACCAATGACGGCTGAAAGCCGTCATAGCTGTAGAACTCACAGATACCTTCGTTTTGACTGGTTATGGCTCCCGTAACTCTAAACGAGCCAAGAGTTATGGCCCTCCGAAGAATCGATATCCACAGGGTGCAACATCTACGGTGCAAGGTGCAACATCCGTCCAAAATGACGAAACAGTGCCGTACGACCATTAGAAATGAGTGCATGGATTTGAAACATTGTAGTACCATGGTGCACCACTTTCCAGCGATGGTAAATCATAGACCAGCTGTGACGACCGCCCATGACTCCCGCACCAAAACAAGAGGATAGTGCGCTGAAAGGTGTGCCAGGCAGCCATGGACGATAGTCAGGGTAAAATAAAATCGCAGAATCTCTATCGTAACTCACAGCGCATGGATAAAATACAATAGAGAAATATATATATAGTGAAGCCTCATAACAGAAAAATATCATCATATAAGCATCACAGTAGTTTTATACAATCAACTCAACAAATCCATACAACAAGACCTCACTACATAACACTCAGTCAAATACAGCAGCGGATATCCAGTACATATAAGAAATAATATGCATAGCCTCCTGCTCGTCTTCGTCATCATCAGCGGAGAACTCTAAGCACAGCACCTGCCACCTGCTACCTAGTCTGCCCATCCCAACATGGATGAACAGCCCAAGGTAATAAGAGGAGACATAAAACCTTGAGTCAGACAAAGTCTTAGTGAGCAGTAAATTAACTATCAAACATACCAAAAGAGCATAAGGGATAAAAAGGAATAGGAACCAAACCATCCCACTCCACCTCTTTCTACAGTGATAGCCCCCAGACACATACTAAAGAGAAGCAAGCATAACATAGCAGATAATTAAAGTAAAACAATAATCACTCGAGTCAAGGACGATGCTTTCCAAATAAAAACCCCCAAGGCCTAAACCAAGATCAGATAAGCACCCAGAAAACACCGCTCTTGAGACCGAATGATAATACAACCAAACATCCATGACTCTGGCTATCACTGTTATCATTGCCGGGATACCACCGTTAGTTGAATGACCACCTGTCAAGGGCTAATGGTAACCCCGGTCTAGTCATAACTCCGCACGTCATCGTGACCCGTGCCTAAGCCGAACGCATCAGCCCAGAGTACTAGCACGTCATCGTGACCCGTGCCTGGAACGTCATCGTGACCCGTTCCAACGTACCCTTGCTTTGAGTATGCTAGAACCTTCAACAACGATGAGATCTCAGCCTCCTAGTCATCCTCCTTGACGACTTTTCCATACTAGCCCAAGCGCCTCTCAAGCTAACCATTATCCACCCCAACCCGGACCGCATCACCGAGTTATAACTTTGCACGTCGTCATGACCCGTGCTTGGAACGTCTTCGTGACCCGTCCCATCACAACATATGTCTTGCCTAATCACATCATGGCAAAGTCCCTCATCTTGGAACGTCATCATGACCCGTCCCATCTCAACATAAGCCTTGCCTCATCTCATCATAGCAAAGTCCCAACTCAATCATGCTTTGCCTTCTCGCATCATGGCAAGATCTCACATCCTCGAATCCATCCATATGAGCTTCCACATCCGCTTCATATGCTACAGGCAGCTTCCACCATTCAAGAGCCTTTCCACTTAGCTTTTGAATCATCTCGAACCATCTTGTTCCACATCAACCATTAGCTAACTTGAAACAATCCAAATCAATCATCAATACAAACAATATAGCATTCAAACAAGATCTAACAAGCAATATCAACAATAATGGCAGTTTCGTAAATAAATGAGCAAAAGTCCAACATGCATGATTCATAGGTTTTTAGCATAGATCTATCAAATATAAAACATGGGTTTTGTCTCTAACACTTGTTAAATGAACTTGCATAAGTAAACATCTTCAAAAATGATGGATCTACATGCAGACTTTAGGAAAATGCGAGAAAACACTATCTTAAACATATAAACTAGCCACCAATCCCATATACTCCCTTGGATCCGCGTGAGAGATAACTACCACTCACCAAATCACCCAAACACTCCAAAAACAACACGCTTCAGATCTGGACAGCGGAGATCAAGGTTTGATCCGGCAATATCTCGCCCAAATCGACGAATTCTAGCTCGAACGGATGAAGATCTTCAACTCTGGCACTTGGATCTTCGATCTCGATCTTCGATCTTGGATGGATGTTAGATCTAGATTAGAATGGAGAAAAGAAGATGAAGAAATGTTGTAGACAAGTCTTCAAAATGGCAGCACTTCGTCGCTTCAAAAACCGGTGCCAAAAAGTGAGCCGAACCCCTCTATTTATAGGCTGGAACCACTATGAGTCGTCGCCCTTAACTCGTCGCCGACCCAACTCCTGAGTCGCCCCGACTCATCACCATACCGACTCAACAACCCCAACGACCTATGCCTAGCCGACTCAACTGCACATCCTTCCGACTCAAGCCAACGACTCAACAACTTAACACCTAGCCGACTCAACACAGGCCATTCACACGACTCAACAACCCAGGCCGACTCAACACCTAGCGACACACGACTCAAGACCCCTTTTGCCGACTCAACATGAGTCGTTTACGACTCATTACCATGCCGACCTAACCTTTCAACGACTCAAGACCTAAACCCCTTAAGCCGCTAACCCATGAGTCGGCCATCACCTAAGTCGGCCAACCCTATCACCTGTTGACCCTATGAGTCGGCCACGACTCATCTTGCTAACCCGTCTAAGTCCTAAGTCGGTCACTAACCCTTAAACCACTGTCTCGTGAGTCGGTCACCATCCTTATCTCGGCCAAACCTATAAGCCGTCCCCCCTATAAGTCGTAACTCGTGCACGACTTAATCTATAAGTCGCCGCTTCTATAAGTCGGCAACTACTATGAGTCGGCTACTCAATGACTCGTCCAACCTGTAAACCGTTGCCTACCTTAACTCGGTCCATCCCCTTAAGTCGTCTACGACTTATCTATGAGTCGGTCACGACTCATCCCTTGTACCCGGGTTAACTCCTAAACGACTCAAGCTAAAGGCAACACAAACAACACTAACGACCTGCAAATTCTACGATCTATCGACACGTAAAAATACGGGTCGTTACATTCACTCCCCCTTAGGAATTTCGCCCCCGAAATTCCAAGCAAACAACAGCAATCACAATTATTCCGCATGCCTACCATCCATAGCAATCAACAAACCATGCATCCAATTCTAACCTAGCATGCAGAATTCTAAGACTTAGAACAAGCTACAAATTCATGAGATGTCACGACACTTTAGGGCCATACCTCGAAGAGTCCGGGATGAGCTGCCTTCATCCTCTCTTCCTCCTCCCATGTACAGTCGTTAACATCATCACTCCATTGTACCTTGAGCAACGGAATCGTCTTCCTCCTAAGCTGTTTCGTATCGGTTTCAACAATACGAAGCGGCTTACGAGGTCTCGTAACCACGGGATCAACCTCTAAGTCTTCACAGCTATCAGCAGAAACCACCGTAGTAGGGTCATGCACATACTTCCGTAGATAAGACACATGAAAAACATTGTGCACACCCACCATCTTTTCCGGTAACTCCAATCTATAAGCGAGCTTTCCAATTCGCTCGATAATCGGAAATGGTCCAACGAACCTCGGAGTCAATTTCCCTTTCTTCCCGAATCTAATAACATTCTTCAACGGAGAAATCTTCACAAAAACCATATCGCCCACGTCGAATTCCAAATCCTTTCGACGATTATCCGCATAACTTTTCTGACGATCTTGGGCTGCCTTCATTCGTTGCCGAATGATCTCTATACAATCTGAAGTCTGTCGAATCATCTCTGGCCCAAGTATCAGCTTTTCCCCAGTTTCCAACCAACATGTCGGAGAGTTACACGGTCTTCCATATAATGCCTCATATGGTGCCATACCAATACTCGACTGATAACTGTTATTATAAGCAAACTCCACCAAATGAAGGTGATCTTCCCATGATCCTCCGAAGTCCAAAACACATGCTCTAAGAAGATCTTCCAAAACTCGGTTGACTCTCTCAGTCTGACCATCTGTTTGAGGGTGATAAGCTATACTCAAACACAACTCGGTTCCCAAAACTTCCTGGAAGCTCTTCCAAAATCCACTAGTGAACAATGGGTCTCGATCGCTCACTATACTCTTCGGAATACCATGGAATCGAACAATCCACTTCACATACAACTCAGCCAACTTCGATGCAGTCCTAGTTGATCGAACAGGAATGAACCTTGCACTCTTAGTCAAACGATCTATTATGACCCAAATTCCTTCATTCCCTGCTCTTGTCCTAGGTAGACCATCGATAAAATCCATCGACACTTGCTCCCACTTCCACGTAGGAACCTCTAATGGCTGAAGTAATCCACTGGGCTTCTTCTGCTCAGCTTTCACCAACTGGCAATTCATACACTTGGAAATAAAATTTCCAATATCCTTCTTCATACCTTCCCAGTAGTAAGCCCTCTTCATATCCCGATACATCTTATTACCACCTGGATGAATCGTCAACTTTGAGTGATGACTCTCCCTCAGAACTTCATCTCTCAATCCATCAACATCAGGAACAACCAATCGTCCTTGCTTTCGAAGCCAACCCTCTCGATCGACCTCGAATCCTTTATCCTTCTTTGGTTCCAATCCAGATTCCAAATCACGGATAATCTTGACAAGCTTATCGTCTCTCTTTTGGCTCTCGCCAATCCTTTCCACAAGAGTAGGCCTTATCGATAAGTTTGCCAATATCTCAGGTTCCAATTCACATCTAGGCCTGAAATCAAACTCAGCCAAATACTCGAGACTCTTCCATTCTGAAAACATGGCTCCTAAACCTGCATGTCTTCGACTTAACGCATCAGCCACTGCGTTACCTTTTCCCGGAGTATAGGCTATACCAAAATCATAAGATGCTAGAAATTCCAGCCACCGTTGCTGTCGAAGATTCAAATCCTTTTGGGAGAAAAGATACTTCAACGACTTATGATCTGTAAACAACTCGAATCTAACTCCCAATAGATAATGTCTCCACATCTTCAAAGCAAACACAATCGCCGCTAACTCCAAATCAGGAGTCGGATAATTCCTTTCGTGCGGCTTCAGTTGTCGACTAGCATATGCAACAACTTTATCTCTCTGCATTAGCACTGCTCCAAGTCCAGTGCCACATGCGTCGGTGTAAACCACCATCTCATCATTCCCACCAGGAATAGTCAAAACAGGAGCACTCGTCAGTCGCTCTTTCAGGATTACGAAAGCTTGCTCACACTTATCGTCCCATCTGAACACTTGGTTCTTCTTCGTCAATCCTGTCAACGGTGCAGCTATCTTGGAAAAGTCTTTGATAAACCGACGATAATATCCTGCTAATCCAAGAAAACTTCTTACATCAGATGCATTCTTAGGTCTAACCCAATCCTGGATTGCTGCCACCTTAGCGGGATCAACCGCTATTCCATTTCCAGAGATAACATGGCCTAAGAACCTCACTTCACTCTTCCAGAAGTGACACTTCGAAAACTTAGCCTTCAGCTGATGTTTCCGTAGTATTTCCAAAACAATCCTCAAGTGCGTCTTGTGCTCTTCCTCAGTTCTGGAATAAACCAAAATATCATCCACAAACACAAGCACGAACTTATTCAACTGATCTCTGAATACTCTATTCATAAGATCCACAAAATATGCTGGCGCGTTAGTCAATCCAAACGGCATTACCAGCCACTCATAAAAACCGGATGGTGTCCTGAAAGCAGTCTTCGGCACACTATCCTTTGCCACTCTTAACTGGTGAAATCCCGTTGCCAAATCCATCTGAGAAAACACCTTAGCCTCGTGAAGCTGATCAAACAAGTCATCTATTCTCGGCAATGGATACTTGTTCTTCTTAGTCACCTTATTCAGCTCACGATAATCCACACACAACCTCAACGATCCATCCGCTTTGGTTGCGAACACAACGGGCGCACCCCATTCGGACACACTTCTCCGAATGAATCCTTTCCGCAAAAGGTCATCAACTTGCACCTTCAGCTCTTGCTGCTCCCTCGGTGCCATCCGCCTAAGAGGCATCACAACAGGTCTGGCTCCCTCAACTAGATCGATACGAAACTCGATCTCCCTATGCGGCGACAACCCTTTGACTTCGTCAAAGACATCCTCAAATCCATTAACAATAGGCACTGATGACAGTCCATCCCGTGGAACATCCAGCGAATACATGAAGCTCATGAAGACGCCTTCTTCATGCTTACATCGTATCACAACCTTTCGCCCATCCACCTTCCCGACTGTCACCTCCAGCCTCTCACAATCAATCCTAGCCGCATACTTCCTAAGCCAGTCCATACCCAAAATAATTCCGAACCCCGCAAAGTTCAGAACAAAGCAATCACAAACAAACGAGCAATCATGACTCGACACAACTAGACCACGGCATATCATACACAAACATGACGAACCCCCAACTGGATTAGTCACAACCAATGGCCTATCAACAATATCCGGTTCCAAACATAACCGGCCTACCAAATCATCACAAACAAAAGAATGCGACGCTCCAGTATCAAACAACACTCTTACTGGAACACCACAAATGGAAAGAGTACCTTGAACCAACACACTCTTCCCCTTCTCTTCAGCAGTAGGAACTCTTGAAGACGACGGCACAGCTTCCAAGGCATAAGCTTGCACAATCTGCCTATCTTTCCTCGGCTCTGGACAGTCCTTCTTGATGTGTCCCAGCTTATCACAGTTATGGCATTTCAACTGCACCTTCGGATTCTTACAATCCCGAGAGAGATGACCCTTCTGTCGGCAGTTATAGCAGGTCACTTCGCCCTTTGGCTTCTTCTGGCCATCCTTACTTTTCTGCTGTTGCTGCTTCCTCTTCTTATTACCATTCTGCTGTGGTTTAGTTCCTTCCCTGGTTACAACAACAACAGAACTTTCCTTAGGGAACAAACTCTCATGCCTCAAAGCCTTCTCCACAAGCTTCTCAAATGGATCGTCCAGATGATCCACTAACTGCCTTCCCGGATAAGCATCCAGACCAGTCACAAACTTTTCATTCTTCTGGTAGGGAGAGTCAATATATGATCTGGCATACTTAGACAAAGCTTCAAACTCAGAAATATACTCAAGAACAGGCCTCCCTCCTTGCTTGAGCTCTACAAACCTTTTAAACAAGGCAGACTTCTGAACAGTGGAGATGAACTTGGCCTCAAATCTAACTTGGAATTGCTCCCAAGTAATCTCTTCTTCTGGTGTATCTATGGTGATAGAATTCCACCAATCAGCAGCTCTTCCCTGAAGCTGTCTCGATGCAAGCTTCCTCTTAGTTGCATCATCAATTCCCAAATCACCAAAAATCCTTCGGCAAGCATCAATCCATCTCTGTACCTCAATAGTCGACTCTGTCCCCAAGAAAGCTTTTCCCCCGAGAGAAGTATAATCCTTGCAAAGCTTGGCAAAATCCACCGGTCTCGGAGCTTGGACTTGAACTCCCACATCCACAGATGATCCGGAAGCTGGTACCCTCCTCATGATAGAAGTCATCATAGCTTCAAACATAGCTCCATAATCAACAGCTTCCCTAGCAGCTCGACTATCCCTCGCAGCTTGTCTCTCACTTCGACTCATTCTTAATATCTGTAAAAAGAATGATTAGAACACCTTAAGAAACAACTGCATAAGGAGTTCAAATCCATCTAAGCTACTATATTATATATAGTAATCACCCATCAAAATACAATTACGTCTCTCTTACGTAGTTACGTCAGCGAGCGTTGGCTAAAATCGATTAACCAAAGCTCTGATACCAAATGTGACGACCGCCCATGACTCCCGCACCAAAACAAGAGGATAGTGCGCTGAAAGGTGTGCCAGGCAGCCATGGACGATAGTCAGGGTAAAATAAAATCGCAGAATCTCTATCGTAACTCACAGCGCATGGATAAAATACAATAGAGAAATATATATATAGTGAAGCCTCATAACAGAAAAATATCATCATATAAGCATCACAGTAGTTTTATACAATCAACTCAACAAATCCATACAACAAGACCTCACTACATAACACTCAGTCAAATACAGCAGCGGATATCCAGTACATATAAGAAATAATATGCATAGCCTCCTGCTCGTCTTCGTCATCATCAGCGGAGAACTCTAAGCACAGCACCTGCCACCTGCTACCTAGTCTGCCCATCCCAACATGGATGAACAGCCCAAGGTAATAAGAGGAGACATAAAACCTTGAGTCAGACAAAGTCTTAGTGAGCAGTAAATTAACTATCAAACATACCAAAAGAGCATAAGGGATAAAAAGGAATAGGAACCAAACCATCCCACTCCACCTCTTTCTACAGTGATAGCCCCCAGACACATACTAAAGAGAAGCAAGCATAACATAGCGGATAATTAAAGTAAAACAATAATCACTCGAGTCAAGGACGATGCTTTCCAAATAAAAACCCCCAAGGCCTAAACCAAGATCAGATAAGCACCCAGAAAACACCGCTCTTGAGACCGAATGATAATACAACCAAACATCCATGACTCTGGCTATCACTGTTATCATTGCCGGGATACCACCGTTAGTTGAATGACCACCTGTCAAGGGCTAATGGTAACCCCGGTCTAGTCATAACTCTGCACGTCATCGTGACCCGTGCCTAAGCCGAACGCATCAGCCCAGAGTACTAGCACGTCATCGTGACCCGTGCCTGGAACGTCATCGTGACCCGTTCCAACGTACCCTTGCTTTGAGTATGCTAGAACCTTCAACAACGATGAGATCTCAGCCTCCTAGTCATCCTCCTTGACGACTTTTCCATACTAGCCCAAGCGCCTCTCAAGCTAACCATTATCCACCCCAACCCGGACCGCATCACCGAGTTATAACTTTGCACGTCGTCATGACCCGTGCTTGGAACGTCTTCGTGACCCGTCCCATCACAACATATGTCTTGCCTAATCACATCATGGCAAAGTCCCTCATCTTGGAACGTCATCATGACCCGTCCCATCTCAACATAAGCCTTGCCTCATCTCATCATAGCAAAGTCCCAACTCAATCATGCTTTGCCTTCTCGCATCATGGCAAGATCTCACATCCTCGAATCCATCCATATGAGCTTCCACATCCGCTTCATATGCTACAGGCAGCTTCCACCATTCAAGAGCCTTTCCACTTAGCATTTGAATCATCTCGAACCATCTTGTTCCACATCAACCATTAGCTAACTTGAAACAATCCAAATCAATCATCAATACAAACAATATAGCATTCAAACAAGATCTAACAAGCAATATCAACAATAATGGCAGTTTCGTAAATAAATGAGCAAAAGTCCAACATGCATGATTCATAGGTTTTTAGCATAGATCTATCAAATATAAAACATGGGTTTTGTCTCTAACACTTGTTAAATGAACTTGCATAAGTAAACATCTTCAAAAATGATGGATCTACATGCAGACTTTAGGAAAATGCGAGAAAACACTATCTTAAACATATAAACTAGCCACCAATCCCATATACTCCCTTGGATCCGCGTGAGAGATAACTACCACTCACCAAATCACCCAAACACTCCAAAAACAACACGCTTCAGATCTGGACAGCGGAGATCAAGGTTTGATCCGGCAATATCTCGCCCAAATCGACGAATTCTAGCTCGAACGGATGAAGATCTTCAACTCTGGCACTTGGATCTTCGATCTCGATCTTCGATCTTGGATGGATGTTAGATCTAGATTAGAATGGAGAAAAGAAGATGAAGAAATGTTGTAGACAAGTCTTCAAAATGGCAGCACTTCGTCGCTTCAAAAACCGGTGCCAAAAAGTGAGCCGAACCCCTCTATTTATAGGCTGGAACCACCATGAGTCGTCGCCCTTAACTCGTCGCCGACCCAACTCCTGAGTCGCCCCGAATCATCACCATACAGACTCAACAACCCCAACGACCTATGCCTAGCCGACTCAACTGCACATCCTTCCGACTCAAGCCAACGACTCAACAACTTAACACCTAGCCGACTCAACACAGGCCATTCACACGACTCAACAACCCAGGCCGACTCAACACCTAGCGACACACGACTCAAGACCCCTTTTGCCGACTCAACATGAGTCGTTTACGACTCATTACCATGCCGACCTAACCTTTCAACGACTCAAGACCTAAACCCCTTAAGCCGCTAACCCATGAGTCGGCCATCACCTAAGTCGGCCAACCCTATCACCTGTTGACCCTATGAGTCGGCCACGACTCATCTTGCTAACCCGTCTAAGTCCTAAGTCGGTCACTAACCGTTAAACCACTGTCTCGTGAGTCGGTCACCATCCTTATCTCGGCCAAACCTATAAGCCGTCCCCCCTATAAGTCGTAACTCGTGCACGACTTAATCTATAAGTCGCCGCTTCTATAAGTCGGCAACTACTATGAGTCGGCTACTCAATGACTCGTCCAACCTGTAAACCGTTGCCTACCTTAACTCGGTCCATCCCCTTAAGTCGTCTACGACTTATCTATGAGTCCGTCACTACTCATCCCTTGTACCCGGGTTAACTTCTAAACGACTCAAGCTAAAGGCAACACAAACAACACTAACTACCTGCAAATTCTACGATCTATCGACACGTAAAAATACGGGTCGTTACACCAGCCACGGGGATCCCGTTTTACAGAAAAAATCCACGTGACGAAAAAACGAAGGGTAAAAAACTTCCATGACCCGATTGAGGTTCGGATAGGATTTTTGGGTATGAAACTAACCAGTGACGGCTGAAAGCTGTCATAGCTGTAGAACTCACAGATACCTTCGTTTTGACTGGTTATGGCTCCCGTAACTATAAACGAGCCAAGAGTTATGGCCCTCCGAAGAATCGATATCCACAGGGTGCAACATCTACGGTGCAAGGTGCAACATCCGTCCAAAATGACGAAACAGTGCCGTACGACCTTTAGAAATAAGTGCATGGATTTGAAACATTGCAGTACCATGGTGCACCACTCTCCAGCGATGGTAAATCATCGACCAGGCACGGGGATCCCGTTTTACAAAAAAAATCCACGTGACGAAAAAACGAAGGGTAAAAAACTTCCTTGACACGATTGAGGTTCGGATAGATTTTTTGGGTATGAAACTAACCAGTGACGGCTGAAAGCTGTCATAGCTGTAGAACTCACAGATACCTTCGTTTTGACTGGTTATGGCTCCCGTAACTATAAACGAGCCAAGAGTTATGGCCCTCCGAAGAATCGATATCCACAGTGTGCAACATCTACGGTGCAAGGTGCAACATCCGTCCAAAATGACGAAACAGTGCCGTACGACCTTTAGAAATGAGTGCATGGATTTGAAACATTGCAGTACCATGGTGCACCACTCTCCAGCGATGGTAAATCATAGACCAGCCACGGGGATCCCGTTTTACAGAAAAAATCCACGTGACGAAAAAACGAAGGGTAAAAAACTTCATTGACCCGATTGAGGTTCGGATAGGATTTTTTGGGTATGACACTAACCAGTGACGGCTAAAAGCCGTCATAGCTGTAGAACTCACAGATACCTTCGTTTTGACTGGTTATGACTCCCGTAACTCTAAACGAGCCAAGAGTTATGGCCCTCCGAAGAATCGATATCCACAGGGTGCAACATCTACGGTGCAAGGTGCAACATCCGTCCAAAATGACGAAACAGTGTCGTACGACCTTTAGAAATGAGTGCATGCATTTGAAACATTGCAGTACCATGGTGCACCATTCTCCAGCGATGGTAAATCATAGACCAGCCACGGGGATCCCGTTTTACAGAAAAAATCCACATGACAAAAAAACGAAGGGTAAAAAACTTCCTTGACCCGATTGAGGTTCGGATAGGATTTTTTGGGTATGACACTAACCAGTGACGGCTGAAAGCCGTCATAGCTGTAGAACTCACAGATACCTTCGTTTTGACTGGTTATGGCTCCCGTAACTCTAAACGTGCCAAAAGTTATGGCCCTCCGAAGAATCGATATCCACAGGGTGCAACATCTACGGTGCAAGGTGCAACATCCGTCCAAAATGACGAAACAGTGCCGTACGACCTTTAGAAATGAGTGCATGCATTTGAAGCATTGCAGTACCATGGTGCACCACTCTCCAGCGATGGTAAATCATAGACCAGCCATGGGGATCCCGTTTTACAGAAAAAATCCACGTGACGAAAAAACGAAGGGTAAAAAACTTCCATGACCCGATTGATGTTCGGATAGGATTTTTGGGTATGAAACTAACCAGTGACGGCTAAAAGCTGTCATAGCTGTAGAACTCACAGATACCTTCGTTTTGACTGGTTATGGCTCCCGTAACTCTAAACGAGCCAAGAGTTATGGCCCTCCGAAGAATCGATATCCACAGGGTGCAACATCTACGGTGCAAGGTGCAACATCCGTCCAAAATGACGAAACAGTGCCGTACGACCTTTAGAAATGAGTGCATGGATTTGAAACATTGCAGTACCATGGTGCACCACTCTCCAGCGATGGTGAATCATAGACCAGCCACGGGGATCCCGTTTTACAGAAAAA
Organism: Allium cepa; assembly: GCA_030765085.1. Taxonomy (NCBI): domain Eukaryota; kingdom Viridiplantae; phylum Streptophyta; class Magnoliopsida; order Asparagales; family Amaryllidaceae; genus Allium; species Allium cepa. Next base: position 23,234,050 of record CM060943.1, on the reverse strand, counting down.
ATCCACGTGACGAAAAAACGAGGGGTAAAAAACTTCCTTGACCCTATTGAGGTTCGGATAGGATTTTTTGGGTATGACACTAACCAGTTGTGACGACCGCCCATGACCCCCACACCAAAACAAGAGAATAGTGCGCTGAAAGGCGTGCCAGGAAGCCATGGATGATAGTCAGGGTAAATTAAAAACAGCGGAACCTCTATCGTACAACTCACAGCGCATGGATAAAATACAAAGAGAAATATATAGTGAAGCTTCACAACAGAAAATCATCATATAAGCATCACAATAGTTTTATACAAACATGTGAATCATCCATACATCAAAGCCTCACTACATAACACTCAATCAAATACAGCAGCGGATACCCAGTACATATAAGAAATAATATGCAAAAGCCTCCTGCTCGTCTTCGTCATCAACAGCGTAGATATCCAAGAACAACACCTGTCACCTGCTACCTAGTCTGCCCACCCAACATGGATGAACAGCCCAAGGTAATAAGAGGAGACATAAAATCTTGAGTCAGACAAAGTCTTAGTGAGTAGTAAATCAACTATCAAACATACCAAAAGAGTACAAGGGATAAAAGGAATAGGAACCAAACCATCCCACTCCACCTCTTTCTACAGTGATAGCCCCCAGACACACACTAAGGAGAAGCAAGCATAACATAGCAAACGACTAAGGTAAAACAATAATCACTCGAGTCAAGGGCGATGTTTTTCAAATACAAACCCCCAAGGCCTAAACCAAGATCAGATAAGCACCCAGAAAATACCGCTCTTGAGACCGAATGATGGTACAACCAAACATCCAAGACTCTGGCTATCACTGTTATCCTTGCCTTGATTTCACCGTTAATTGAATGACCACCTGTCAAGGGCTAATGGTAACCCCGGTTTTAGACATAACTCCGCACGTCATTGTGACCCGTGCCTAAGCCGAATGCATCAGCCCAGAGTACTAGCACGCAAGGTTTCAAATCTCGGATTTTGGCCAATATCTCGGGAAAATATCTCGGCTATCTCGGGCGATATTTAAAAGACTTATAACTAACCAAGCTGCCAAATCTCGGATTTTGGCTAATATCTCGGATTTTCATCTCGGCTGATCTCGGGGAGATTTAAAACCTTGCTAGCACGTCATCGTGACCCGTGCTTGGAAGTCATCGTGACCCGTTCCAACGTACACTTGCTTTGAGTATGCTAGAACCTTCAACAACGATGAGATCTTAGCCTCCTAGTCATCCTCCTTGACGACTATTTCCATATTAGCTCAAGCGCCTCTCAAGCTATCCATTATCCACCCAAACTCGGACCGCATCACCGAGTTATCAACATATCTTCGCACGTCGTCATGACCCGTGCTTGGAACGTCATCATGACCCGTCCCATCTCAACATATGCCTTACCCCATCACATCATAGCAAAGTCCCATCTCAATATCATGCTTTTCCTTCTCGCATCATGGCAAGGTCCCTCATCATCGAATCCATCCATATGAGCTTCCACATCCGCTTCATATGCTACAGGCAGCTTTCACCATTCAAGAGCCTTTCCACTTAGCTTTTGAATCACCATCGACCATACTTGTCCAAGTCAAGTAATAGATCAACTAATCAATCAAATCAAACATTAATCCAAGCAATCAATCATTCAACAAGATCTAAATAGACAATCAAGTAATCAAACATAATCTAAATAGGCATTTATAATTACAATGGCAATTTCGTAAATAAATGAGCATAGATCTAACATACATGAATCATGGGTTCTTAGCATAGATCTAACAAATATAAATCATGGGTTTTGTCTCTACAACTAGATGAATGAACTTGCAAAGGTAAACATCTTCATAAGTAATGGATCTACACTTGGATCTAAGGAAAAATGCAATAAAAACACTCTCTACAACACTCCAACAAATCTCGAATCCAATACACTCCTTTGGGTCCGCGTGAGAGATAACTACCACTCACCAAATCACCCAAACACTTCAAAAACTATCAACTTCAGATCTGGACAGCGAAGATCCAAGCTTGAATCGTCGAAATCCCACTTGAAATGATGAAATCTCACTTCAACGGATGAAGATCTTCAACTTTGGCCCTTGAATCTTTGATCTTGATGCGATCTTGGATGGATGTTAGAACTAGATTGGAATGGAGAAAAGAAGATGAAGAAATGTTGTAGTCGAGCTCTCAAAATGGCAGCACTTCGTCGCTTCAAAAACCGGTGCCAAAAATTGAGCCAAACCCCTCTATTTATAGGCTGAGTCCCCCTTAGGTCGTAACTCGCATGTTCGGTTTTAGGTCGTTGCCGACCTAAGAAATCTCCGACCTAACTAAGTCGTCTACGACTCATAAAATCCCTACAGCATACGACCTACCCACTTCACGACCTAACAACCCCAGGGTCACACGAGTTAACACACGGCCGACCTAACTTCTAATACGACCTAAGACCCACAGTATGCACGCGACCTAAAAACATAAGCGCGCGTCCTAACAATAAATGCAACCTACCTTAGGTCGTCTAACGACCTAACTACACCACAACTACCCAGCGACCTAACTATTGCCGACCTACCATTCCCAACGACCTACGACCTAACTGGGATGAGGCTTATCCCACGGCCTAAAACTTAACGACTTACTTAGGTCGCTTCTCGACCTAACACACCCCCTATCTTAGGTTGCTTACGACCTATCTATACACGGCAGACTTAGGTCGTTAATTCCACTAACTCGGCAACCCTTAAGTCGCTCACCTATTTAGGTCGTACAAAAACCTTAAGTCGCTAATCCCTATAGGTCACTCACCACCACTAGGTCGCTCCACTCGACCTAACTCCCTCACGACTTAAACTGCCCTAAGCCTTAACTTACTGACTCTTAGGTCGGTCATTCCTATAAGTCGTAACTCGTTAATTACCGACCTAACTTAAGTCGCCCCTCCATGAGTTAATTTTCTTAACTCGTCCACGACCTATCCTCCCTAGGCCGTTCACCTCTTAAGTCGTTGCCTCTATAAGCCAGATATCTGCCTTAGGTCGTTCCCATCCTATAGGATCGTTACACGTAATATTCGGGTCGTTACATTCTCTCTCCCTTAGGAATTTCGCCCCCGAAATTCCAAACAAACAAGAGCAATCAAAGCTATTCTGCATGCCTACCATCCATATCAATCAACAAACCATGCATCCAATTCTAACCTAGCATGCAAAATTCTAAGATAGAAATCAAGTTACAAATTCATGAGATGTCACGACACCTTAGGGCTATACCTCGAAGAGTTCGGGATGAGCTGCCTTCATCCTCTCTTCCTCCTCCCATGTACAGTCGTTAACATCATCACTCCATTGTACCTTGAGCAACGTAATCGTCTTCCTCCTAAGCTGTTTCGTGTCAGTTCCAATAACACGAAGCGGCTTACGAGGTCTTCTAACCACTGGATCAACCTCCAAGTCTTCACAGCTATCGGCAGAAACCACGGTTTTCGAGTCATGCATATACTTCCGTAGATAAGATACATGAAAAACATTGTGCACACCCGCCATCTTTTCCGGTAACTCCAATCTATAAGCGAGCTTTCTGATTCGCTCGATAATCGGGAATGGTCCAACAAATCTCGGAGTTAACTTTCCTTTCTTCCCGAATCTAATAACACTCTTCAATGGAGAAATCTTCACAAAAACCATGTCACCCACGTCGAATTCCAAATCCATACGACGATTATCAGCATAACTTTTCTTACGATCTTGGGCTGCCTTCATTCGTTGCCGAATGGTCTCTATACAATCCGAAGTCTGTCGAATCATCTCTGGCCCAAGTATCAGCTTTTCTCTAGTCTCTAACCAACATGTCGGAGAGTTACACGGTCTTCCATACAATGCTTCATATGGTGCCATACCAATACTCGACTGATAACTGTTATTATACGCAAATTCCACCAAATGAAGGTGATCTTCCCATGATCCTCCGAAGTCCAAAACACATGCTCTCAAGAGATCTTCCAAAACTCGGTTGACTCTCTCAGTCTGACCATCTGTTTGGGGGTGATAAGCTGTACTCAAACACAACTCGGTTCCCAAAACTTGCTGGAAGCTTTTCCAAAATCTACTAGTGAAAAATGGGTCTCGATCGCTCACTATACTCTTCGGAATACCATGGAATCGAACTATCCACTTGACATAAAGCTCAGCCAATTTCGATGCAGTCCTAGTCGATCGAACAGGAATGAACCTTGCACTCTTAGTCAAACGATCTACGATGACCCAAATCCCTTCATTCTCTGCCCTGGTTCTAGGTAGACCATCGATAAAATCCATCGACACATGCTCCCACTTCCATGTAGGAACCTCTAATGGCTGGAGTAATCCACTGGGCTTCTTCTGCTCAGCTTTTACCAACTGGCAGTTCATACACCTGGAAATAAAACTTCCAACATCTTTCTTCATGCCTTCCCAGTAGTAAGTTCTCTTCATATCCCGATACATCTTATTTCCACCTGGATGAATCGTCAACTTCGAGTGATGACTTTCCCTCAGAACTTCATCTCTCAATCCATCTATATCGGGAACAACCAATTGTCCTTGCTTTCGAAGCCAACCCTCTCGATCGACCTCGAATCCTTTGTCCTTCTCTGGGTCCAATCCAGATTCCAAATCACAAATAATCTCGACAAGCTTATCGTCTCGCTTTTGGCTCTCGCCAATTCTTTCCACAAGAGTAGGTCTTATCGATAAGTTTGCCAACATCTCAGGTTCCAATTCACATCTAGGCCTGAAATCAAATCTAGCCAAATACTCGAGACTCTTCCATTCCGAAAACATGGCTCCCAATCCTGCATGTCTTCGACTTAACGCATCAGCCACTGCGTTACCTTTTCCCGGAGTATAGGCTATACCAAAATCATACGATGCTAAAAACTCTAGCCACCGTTGCTGTCGAAGATTCAAATCCTTTTGGTAGAAAAGATACTTCAACGACTTATGATCCGTAAACAACTCGAATCGAACTCCCAATAGATAATGTCTCCACATCTTCAAAGCAAACACAATCGCCGCTAACTCCAAATCATGAGTCGGATAATTCCTTTCATGCGGCTTCAGTTGTCTACTAGCATACGCAACAACTTTATCCTTCTGCATTAGCACTGCTCCAAGTCCAGTACTGTTTGCACCAAAATTGGTCACAAACCCCGATGAATGTGAAAGCACCAGTGTTGGAATATAAATCAACAATATCCAAACACAAATCACAGATCTAATTAGCAAAATAGTAAATATGAACAAGCACACAAGGTTTATAGTGGTTCGGCTATCTCCGGCCTACGTCCACTTCAAAGGTTTTTCCTTTTATTGATGTTCTTCGCTGATTACAATCGATTACAGCGGATTACAATGAATTGTAGTTCTGAAATTCAAGTACAACGGTGGTTGTTGAGTGCAAAGTAGAGCCTTGGTGGAGTCTTGATGCTTCAGAGTCTTGATCTTGCCAAAGAGAATCCAGTCGCTTTTCTGAATGACCTGGAGGTCTATTTATAGGCGTAGGCTGCTGCTATCTCGCTGAAAATTCGGGAGACCTCTTCGGGCACGTGAGGGGGCCCATACGTACGGTCCCGGGAAGTTTGGGCCCACTTTGGCATTGGTTCGAACTCCATTCGAACCGATCAAGAATTCATCCAATCGAGGTGAAATTTGGCGTGGACATTCTTCAACATGTATGCAAGCATCTGTGATAATTTCATGGCATTTGGATCAGCAGATTGGGAGATACGATGGATTCGAAATTGAGTTTATGGGATAGCTGTTTGTTTCGAACCAATGTGTTCGAACCGATGGTTTCGAATCCATCATAGCACGCGACTTCTGATGACGTGGAGCGCCTTCTTCGGTTCGATCCAAGCTTTTCGCCGAGTTGAACGAGTCGAGTCCGAGTTCTCTGCCGAGTTTGCTAGGTGGCTTCGTGCACTGGGTTCGAAAGTCGTCTTCGAACCGTTGGAAGGGTGTTCGTTCGAATCGATCCAAACACGTCACTTTGGATCGATTCGAAGTTGACTTATCATGTTGGGTTCGAAGACATCGTGGGGCGAGGCGGCTTGGATGGTTTCGAAGCAAGGCTCAGTCCATGGATTCGAAGTTAGGCTCTGTGATGGGTTCGAAGAGAGGACATCGTGATGGAGTCGAAGTAGGCAATGGCTTGATGGATTCGAAGTGCAGTTGAGGCCGATGGAGTCGAAGGATGATGTTAGCTGATGGGTTCGAACGCCACCTCTTCGTATGGATTCGAAATAGTTGGTTTCGAACATGATGGGTTCGAAACAGTTGGTTTCGAACGTGATGGGTTCGAACATGATGGGTTCGAACCGAGCAGTCTCCATCCCTCTCTACTTGAATCCATCATAACTTGAGCTTACGACCTCGGATTGACTTGAAATTTGAAATGCAGACTTCTATGATCTTTCTTGTCGTGTCCTATCAATTGTGGCCCGTTCCGGACTCGGACAAAATTCACCGATATCCATGGTTATCCTGCAATGCATGGTTGATATTCATGAATAGTAATCATTGATTTTCAGTAAACTTTGGATATCTCAACTTTGCCAAAAGTTGGGATAACATTTTGCCCCCCAAAACATGCCTTTTTGTAAAATGTATGTTTTGAATGGTCTTATATCAAGTGTAATAAATTCATGTTTCACTCATAGCTGTGGCATTATCAATCAAGTTTAAGGCTGTTCGAAGCCAAATCAATGTTTGTTCTTCCCGTAGAAGTTGAGAATGAAGTTTCGTGGTCTCTCTGGACTATTATTGGCTGCTCTGAACCCTTACTAAGTCCATTCTAGACTTAGTGATTGAATAGAAAGATCCTATTGCTCTCTGGCGTTGCCTTCTATCCCTTGCACTCTGGTCCCAGTTAGGACGTATAGCGATATCATGGTCGTTCGGGACCGATCATAGCCTCTCCGGGCTCTTGCTGGATCCCATCCTGTCACTCTCCGGTGAAGGGGAAACAGCGCTTAAGTGAGTCGATCCTGTCGCTCTCCGGCGAAGCAACTCACTTCTTGCACTCCGGTTCAGTGTATCTGAACATTAAGCGATGTCATGGTCGTTCGAGACCGATCATAGCCTCTCCGGGCTCTTGCTGGATCTCATCCTGTCACTCTCCGGTGAAGGGGAAACAGCGCTTAAGTGAGTCGATCCTGTCGCTCTCCGGCGAAGCAACTCACTTCTTGCACTCCGGACCCCGTCTCTCCGGGTAGCGTCATAAAGCGATCATGTTTATATCGGTGTTTAATGTTCATCCTTAGACTCTCCGGTCAAAAGGTTTATTGCAAGAAGTTCTAATTTATTTATTAAAATTCAAGTTCTAGATGTTCAATCTCAAACATCACGAAAAAACTAAGGATTGCCTCTCCGGGCGTAGCGGTTTATCTCCATCTCAGAGCATGCCTAGGGATCTCTCCGGTTCCCGTACATGTGTAAGTGGAGTAACCGTTTATTCTGAAAATAAATCTAAATAAAGTTATTCGACCGAAGTCCAAATCCTGGACTTGGCCCTTGCCATCTTTGATCAGTTGATGACGAGTCGTGATCCCGATCCAGGATCGTTCCTGCAAGGTGGAGGCGGTAGTTGTTCAGGTCTCGTTGCCGCTGTCTGTTCTCTGACATATTGTGGCAGTGTACCACCTCTGGCATGCTCTTCCACCTCATCCTTCAGGTGACGGCATTCATCTGTGGTGTGCCCATCCAGCACATGGAACAGGCAATATTTTCCAGTCCTGCGCTCCCGCTCGGTGGGATCCCTTACAGGTAGCTTTCGATAGTGAAGTTGCCCTCTGGTTTCAGTGAAGACTCTTTCTAGGCTTGCATTCAGATCTGTGTACTGCCTGAATCTTGGTTCTCGGAATTTCTTCCGTTTATCAGGACCATCATGTCTGTCATCCTGTTTCCTTTTTCCCTTGTCCGCTCCGGACTGCTCTCCGGAGGTCCCTACGCTTTTCGTGGCATTTATTTCACGACTTTCGACTCGTGATTCTTCTAACCGAATGAACTTTTCAGCTTTATGAAAGAACTCTCCAAGATCTTGCGGTGGATCTTTAGTTAGAGAATCTTTGAATCTTGTGCCTTCTGCGACTCCTGCCACCGCCGCCATTAAAATCATTGATGGATCCGGGCGATCCACAGAAGTTACTGTCACGTTGAATCTCAGCAGAAAATCTTTTATGGACTCTCCGGTCCTTTGCTTGATTGTTGCTAAAGTCATCACACTCTTGGGTCGCGTTACGTGGACCCTGAACTGTCTCATGAAGCAATCTACAAGCTCGCTCCATGTTCCGATTGATCCAGTCTCTAGCTGTCTGAACCATAGTGAAGCTAAATCTGTCAAATATAGAGGGAAGCATCGCGCCATCACTTCCTCGGATGCCCCCAGCACTTCCATGTGCCTGATATATCTTGTGATGTGCATTGTTGGGTCTGACCTCCCGTCGTAAGGATCCAGCGTTGGTAATTTGAACTTTGGAGGGTTCCTTGCGTTTCGGATGTTTGGAGTGAATGGACTCCGACTAACTTCTTCTAGGCCTCCGCTAGGCAATCCTCCTCTCATGATTCTTCGCATTAGGCCTATCATTCTCTCATCTCCGTCTAGGGATTGCCCCCTTGTCAAGTTTCTGTCCTGCCCCCCGAGCCTTGAAGGGAATTCTGGTACGTATTCTTCTGGTGGCTCGTTAGCATAGGCATTGGCTCCTGTCTGTTGAGCTCCGTCTGTTGGTCTTCCGGTATCGGACCCTGAGGGTCTGCCCCCAAGGCCTTGCTGACCACCTTCAATTCCTGTGTTCTGGCCTTGAGCCTGTCCTTCATTTGTTTCTGCAATCCTGATTCCTTGTCCCGCACTTGTAGCTGTTGTAGTTGGTCTAAGGTTTTGAGCGTTTGCTGCCCTCATTTGCTCGAGAAAATTCTGCAGCATCTCTTGTTGAGTTTTCATCATGCTCTCGCGTAGTGAATTAGCCATAGCCTCCATCTCGTCTCTAGTGATGTAGACGGAAGCCGGTCCTTCTCTTGATCCAGAGGATGCTTCTTGGCTTCCTCCTTGTTGGCTCCTATCAACCCTTTGTCTTGTTTGTCAAGTCATTGTTTCTGGATTGGAGTTCCTGAATTCTGAATTCTGATGTAGCGGGTGCTAATCCTGAGTTCAATTCTCAGTGAAAGCACCAAAGTGTTTGCACCAAAATTGGTCACAAACCCCGATGAATGTGAAAGCACCAGTGTTGGAATATAAATCAACAATATCCAAACACAAATCACAGATCTAATTAGCAAAATAGTAAATATGAACAAGCACACAAGGTTTATAGTGGTTCGGCTATCTCCGGCCTACGTCCACTTCAAAGGTTTTTCCTTTTATTGATGTTCTTCGCTAATTACAATCGATTACAGTGGATTACAATGAATTGTAGTTTGAAATTCAAGTACAACGGTGGTTGTTGAGTGCAAAGTAGAGCCTTGGTGGAGTCTTGATGCTTCAGAGTCTTGATCTTGCCAAAGAGAATCCAGTCCCTTTTCTGAATGACCTGGAGGTCTATTTATAGGCGTAGGCTGCTGCTATCTCGCTGAAAACTCGGGAGACCTCTTCTGGCATGTGAGGGGGCCCATACGTACGGTCTCGGGAAGTTTGGGCCCACTTTGGCATCGGTTCGAACTCCATTCGAACCGATCAAGAATTCATCCAATCGAGGTGAAATTTGGCGTGGACATTCTTCAACATGTATGCAAGCATCTGTGAAAATTTCATGGCATTTGGATCAGCAGATTGGGAGATACGATGGATTCGAAATTGAGTTTATGGGATAGCTGTTTGGTTCGAACCCATGTGTTCGAACCGATGGTTTCGAATCCATCATAGCACGCGACTTCGTGATGACGTGGAGCGCCTTCTTCGGTTCGATCCAAGCTTTTCGTCGAGTTGAACGAGTCGAGTCCGAGTTCTCTGCCGAGTTTGCTGGGTGGCTTCGTGCACTGGGTTCGAAAGTCGTCTTCGAACCATTGGAAGGGTGTTCGTTCGAATCGATCCAAACACGTCACTTTGGATCGATTCGAAGTTGACTTATCACGTTGGGTTCGAAGACATCGTGGGGCGAGGCGGCTTGGATGGTTTCGAAGCAAGGCTCAGTCCATGGATTCGAAGTTAGGCTCTGTGATGGGTTCGAAGAGAGGACATCGTGATGGAGTCGAAGTAGGCAATGGCTTGATGGATTCGAAGTGGAGTTGAGGCCGATGGAGTCGAAGGATGATGTTAGCTGATGGGTTCGAACGCCACCTCTTCGTATGGATTCGAAATAGTTGGTTTCGAACATGATGGGTTCGAAACAGTTGGTTTCGAACGTGATGGGTTCGAACATGATGGGTTCGAACCGAGCAGTGTCCATCCCTCTCAACTTGAATCCATCATAACTTGAGCATACGACCTCAGATTGACTTGAAATTTGAAATGCAGACTTCTATGATCTTTCTTGTCGTGTCCTATCAATTGTAGCCCGTTCCGGACTCGGACAAAATTCATCGATATCCATGGTTATCCTGCAATGCATGGTTGATATTCATGAATAGTAATCATTGATTTTCAGTAAACTTTGGATATCTCAACTTTGCCAAAAGTTGGGATAACAAGTACCACATGCATCGGTGTAACCCACCATCTCATCATTCCCACTTGGAATAGTCAAAACAGGAGCACTCGTCAGTCGCTCTTTCAGGATTACGAAAGCTTGCTCACACTTATCATCCCAACTGAACACTTGGTTCTTCTTTGTCAATCCTATCAATGGTGCAGCTATCTTGGAAAAGTCTTTGATAAACCGACGATAATATCCTGCTAATCCAAGAAAACTTCTCACATCAGATGCATTCTTAGGTCTAATCCAATCCTTGATTGCTGCCACCTTAGCGGGATCAACCGCTATTCCATTTCCAGAGATAACATGGCCTAAGAACCTCACTTCACTCTTCCAGAAGTGACACTTCGAAAACTTAGCCTTCAGCTGATGTTTCCGTAAGATTTCCAAAACAATTCTCAAGTGTGTCTTGTGTTCCTCCTCAGTTCTGGAATAAATCAGAATATCATCCACGAACACAAGCACGAACTTATTCAACTGATCTCTGAACACTCTATTCATAAGATCCACAAAATATGCTGGTGCGTTAGTCAGTCCAAACGGCATTACCAGCCACTCATAAAAACCGGATGGTGTCCTAAAAGCAGTTTTCGGCACACTATCCTTAGCCACTCTCAACTAGTGAAATCCCGTTGCCAAATCCATCTGAGAAAACACCTTAGCCTCGTGGAGCTGATCAAACAAGTCATCTATTCTCGGCAATGGATACTTGTTCTTCTTAGTCACCTTATTCAGCTCACGATAATCGACACACAACCTCAACGATCCATCCGCTTTGGTTGCGAACACAACTGGTGCACCCCATTCGGACACACTACGCCGAATGAATCCTTTCCGTAAAAGGTCATCAACTTGCACCTTCAACTCTTGCTGCTCCCTAGGCGCCATCCGCCTAAGGGGCATCACAACAGGTCTGGCTCCCTCAACTAGATCGATACGAAACTCGATCTCCCTATGCGGCGGTAACCCTTTGACTTCGTCAAAGACGTCCTCAAATCCATTTACAATAGGCACCCATGACAGTCCATCCCGTGGAACAACCAGCGAATACATGAAGCTCATGAAGACGCCTTCCTCATGCTTACATCGTATCACAACCTTTCGCCCTTCCACATTCCCGACTGTCACCTCCAGCCTTTCACAATCAATCCTTGCCGCATACTTCCTAAGCCAGTCCATACCCAAAATAATTCCGAACCCCGCAAAGTTCAGAACAAAGCAATCACAAACAAACGAGCAATCATGACTCGACACAACTAGACCATGGCATACCATACACAAACATGACGAACCCCCAACTGGATTAGTCACAACCAATGGCCTATCAACAATATCCGGTTCCAAACCTAACCGGCCTACCAAATCATCACAAACAAAAGAATGCGACGCTCCAGTATCAAACAACACTCTAACTGGAACACCACAAATGGAAAGAGTACCTTGAACCACCACACTCTTCCCCTTCTCTTCAGCAGTAGGAGCTTTCGAAGACGACGACACAGCTCCCAAAGCATAAGCTTGCACAACCTGCCTATCTTTCCTCGGTTTTGGACAGTCCTTCTTAATATGTCCCAGCCTATCACAGTTGTGGCACTTCAACTGCACCTTTGAATTCTTGCAATCCCTAGAGAAATGGCCCTTCTGCCGATAATTATAGCAGGTCACTTCACCCTTTGACTTCTTCTGGCCATCCTTACCCTTCTGTTGCTGCTGCTTCCTCTTCTTATTTCCACCCTGCTGTGGTTTAGATCCCTCCTTGGTTACAGCAACAACAGAACTTTCCCTAGGAAACAAACTCTCATGCCTAAGAGCTTTCTCCACAAGCTTCTCAAACAGATCGTCCAAATGATCCACCAACTGCCTCCCAAGATAAGCGTCCAAACCGATCACAAACTTCTCGTTCTTCTGGTAGGGAGAATCAATATACGATCTGGCATACTTGGACAAAGCCTCAAACTCAGAAACATACTCAAGAACCGATCTTCCACCTTGTTTGAGCTCAACAAACTTCTTGAACAAAACAGATTTCTGAGCTGTAGAGATGAACTTTGCTTCAAATCTGACTTGGAATTGCTCCCAAGTGATTTCTTCTTCAGGAGTATCAATGGTGATAGAATTCCACCAATCAGCAGCTCTTCCCTGAAGCTGTCTCGATGCAAGCCTCCTCTTAGTTGCATCCTCAATCCCCAAATCACCAAAGATCCTTCGACAAGCATCTATCCATCTTTGCACTTCAATGGTCGACTCTGTCCCCAAGAAAGCTTTTCCACCAAGAGAAGTATAGTCCTTACAAAGCTTAGCAAAATCCACCGGTCTTGGAGCTTGGACTTGAACTCCCACATCCACTGATGATCCTGAAGCTGGTATCCTCCTCATGATCGAAGTCATCATAGCCTCAAACATAGGAGCATAATCAACAGCTTCTCTAGCAGCATGGCTTTCCCTTGCAGCTTGTCTCTCGCTTCGACTCATCCTTATTATCTACAAAAAGGAATGATTTAGAACACCTTAAGAAACAACTGCATAAGGAGTTCAAATCCTTCTAAGCTACTATATTATGTATATAGTAATCATCCATCAAAATACAATTACGTCTCTCTTACGTAGTTACGTCAGCGAGCGTTGGCTAAAATCGATTAACCAAAGCTCTGATACCAAATGTGACGACCGCCCATGACCCCCGCACCAAAACAAGAGAATAGTGCGCTGAAAGACGTGCCAGGAAGCCATGGATGATAGTCAGGGTAAATTAAAAACAGCGGAACCTCTATCGTACAACTCACAGCGCATGGATAAAATACAATAGAGAAATATATAGTGAAGCTTCACAACAGAAAATCATCATATAAGCATCACAATAGTTTTACACAAACATGTGAATCATCCATACATCAAAGCCTCACTAAATAACACTCAATCAAATACAGCAGCGGATACCCAGTACATATAAGAAATAATATGCAAAAGCCTCCTACTCGTCTTCGTCATCAACAGCGTAGATATCCAAGAACAGCACCTGTCACCTGCTACCTAGTCTGCCCATCCCAACATGGATGAACAGCCCAAGGTAATAAGAGGAGACATAAAACCTTGAGTCAGACAAAGTCTTAGTGAGCAGTAAATCAACTATCAAACATACCAAAAGAGTATAAGGGATAAAAGGAATAGGAACCAAACCATCCCACTCCACCTCTTTCTACAGTGATAGCCCCCAGACACACACTAAGGAGAAGCAAGCATAACATAGCAAACGATTAAGGTAAAACAATAATCACTCGAGTCAAGGGCGATGTTTTCCAAATACAAACCCCCAAGGCCTAAACCAAGATCAGATAAGCACCCAGAAAATACCGCTCTTGAGACCGAATGATGGTACAACCAAACATCCATGACTCTGGCTATCACTGTTATCCTTGCCTTGATTTCACCGTTAATTGAATGACCACCTGTCAAGGGCTAATGGTAACCCCGGTTTTAGACATAACTTCGCACGTCATCGTGACCCGTGCCTAAGCCAAACGCATCAGCCCAGAGTACTAGCACGTCATCGTGACCCGTGCTTGGAACGTCATCGTGACCCGTTCCAACGTACCCTTGCTTTGAGTATGCTAGAACCTTCAACAACGATGAGATCTTAGCCTCCTAGTCATCCTCCTTGACGAATATTTCCATATTAGCTCAAGCGCCTCTCAAGCTATCCATTATCCACCCAAACTCGGACCGCATCACCGAGTTATCAACATATCTTCGCACGTCGTCATGACCCGTGCTTGGAACGTCATCATGACCCGTCCCATCTCAACATATGCCTTGCCCCATCACATCATAGCAAAGTCCCATCTCAATATCATGCTTTGCCTTCTCGCATCATGGCAAGGTCCCTCATCATCGAATCCATCCATATGAGCTTCCACATCTGCTTCATATGCTACAGGCAGCTTTCACCATTCAAGAGCCTTTCCACTTAGCTTTTGAATCACCATCGACCATACTTGTCCAAGTCAAGTAATAGATCAACTAATCAATCAAATCAAACATTAATCCAAGCAATCAATCATTCAACAAGATCTAAATAGACAATCAAGTAATCAAACATAATCTAAATAGGCATTTATAATTACAATGGCAATTTCGTAAATAAATGAGCATAGATCTAACATACATGAATCATGGGTTCTTAGCATAGATCTAACAAATATAAATCATGGGTTTTGTCTCTACAACTAGATGAATGAAGTTGCAAAGGTAAACATCTTCATAAGTAATGGATCTACACTTGGATCTAAGGAAAAATGCAATAAAAACACTCTCTACAACACTCCAACAAATCTCGAATCCAATACACTCCTTTGGGTCCGCGTGAGAGATAACTACCACTCACCAAATCACCCAAACACTTCAAAAACTATCAACTTCAGATCTGGGCAGCGAAGATCCAAGCATGAATCGTCGAAATCCCACTTGAAACGATGAAATCTCACTTCAACGGATGAAGATCTTCAACTTTGGCCCTTGAAGCTTTGTTCTTGATCTTCGATCTTGGATGGATGTTAGAACTAGATTGGAATGGAGAAAAGAAGATGAAGAAATGTTGTAGTCGAGCTCTCAAAATGGCAGCACTTCGTCGCTTCAAAAACCGGTGCCAAAAAGTGAGCCAAACCCCTCTATTTATAGGCTGAGTCCCCCTTAGGTCGTAACTCGCAGGTTCGGTTTTAGGTCGTTGCCGACCTAAGAAATCCCCGACCTAACTAAGTCATCTACGACTCATAAAATCCCTACAGCATACGACCTACCCACTTCACGACCTAACAACCCCAGGGTCACACAAGTTAACACACGGCCGACCTAACTTCTAATACGACCTAAGACCCACAGTATGCACGCGACCTAAAAACATAAGCGTGCGTCCTAACAATCAATGCAACCTACCTTAGGTCGTCTAACGACCTAACTGCACCACAACTACCCAGCGACCTAACTATTGCCGACCTACCATTCCCAACGACCTACGACCTAACTGGGATGAGGCTTATCCCACGGCCTAAAACTTAACGACTTACTTAGGTCGCTTCTCGACCTAACACACCCCCTACCTTAGGTTGCTTACGACCTATCTATACACGACAGACTTAGGTCGTTAATTCCACTAACTCGGCAACCCTTAAGTCGCTCACCTATTTAGGTCGTACAAAAACCTTAAGTCGCTAATCCCTATAGGTCACTCACCACCACTAGGTCGCTCCACTCGACCTAACTCTCTCACGACTTAAACTGCCCTAAGCCTTAACTTACTACCTCTTAGGTCGGTCATTTCTATAGGTCGTAACTTGTTAACTACCGACCTAACTTAAGTCGCCCCTCCATGAGTTAATTTTCTTAACTCGTCCACGACCTATCCTCCATAGGCCGTTCACCTCTTAAGTCGTTGCCTCTATAAGCCGGATATCTGCCTTAGGTCGTTCCCATTCTATAGGTCTCTAATCCTATAAGCCATCTACGGCCTAAGAATTCCCACGACTTAAGCTATGGATGACAAAACATCACTAACGACCTAATAATTCTACGATTTATCGACACGTAAAATTTGGGTCGTTACACCAGTGACGGCTGAAAGCCGTCATAGCTGTAGAACTCACAGATACCTTCGTTTTGACTGGTTATGGATCCCGTAACTCTAAACGAGCCAATAGTTGTGACGACCGCCCATGACTCCCGCACCAAAACAAGGGAATAGTGCGCTGAAAGGTGTGCACGGCAGCCATGGACGATAGTCAGGGTAAAATAAAATCGCAGAATCTCTATCGTAGCTCACAGCGCATGGATAAAATACAATAGAGAAATATATAGTGAAGCCTCATAACAGAAAATCATCATATAAGCATCACAGTAGTTTTATACAATCATCTCAATAAATCCATACATCAAGACCTCACTACAAAACTCTCATCAAATACAGCAGCGGATACCCAGTACATATAAGAAATAATATGCATAGCCTCCTGCTCGTCTTCGTCATCATCAGCGGAGAAACTCTAAGCACAGCACCTGTCACCTGCTACCTAGTCTGCCCATCCCAACATGGATGAACAGCCCAAGGTAATAAGAGGAGACATAAAACCTTGAGTCAGACAAAGTCTTAGTGAGCAGTAAATTAACTATCAAACATACCAAAAGAGCATAAGGGATAAAAGGAATAGGAACCAAACCATCCCACTCCACCTCATTCTACAGTGATAGCCCCCAGACACACACTAAAGAGAAGCAAGCATAATCATAGCAGATAATTAAAGTAAAACAATAACCACTCGAGTCAAGGGCGATGCTTTCCAAATACAAACCCCCAAGGCCTAAACCAAGATCAGATAAGCACCCAGAAAACACTGCTCTTGAGACCGAATGATAATACAACCAAACATCCATGACTCTGGCTATCACTGTTATCATTGCCTTGATATCACCGTTAGTTGAATGGCCACCTGTCAAGGGCTAATGGTAACCCCGGTCTAGACATAACCCCGCACGTCATCGTGACCCGTGCCTAAGCCGAACGCATCAGCCCAGAGTACTAGCACGTCATCGTGACCCGTGCCTGGAACGTCATCGTGACCCGTTCCAACGTACCCTTGCTTTGAGTATGCTAGAACCTTCAACAACGATGAGATCTCAGCCTCCTAGTCATCCTCCTTGACGACTATTTCCATACTAGCTCAAGCGCCTCTCAAGCTAACCATTATCCACCCCAACCCGGACCGCATCACCGAGTTATAACTTTGCACGTCATCATGACCCGTGCTCGGAACGTCATCGTGACCCGTCCCATCACAACATATGTCTTGCCTTATCACATCATAGCAAAGCCTCTCTTCTTGGAACGTCATCATGACCCATCCCATCTCAACATAAGCCTTGCCTCATCATATCTTAGCAAAGTTCCAACTCAATCATGCTTTGCCTTCTCCCATCATGGCAAGATCCCACATCCTCAAATCCATCCATATGAGCTTCCACATCCGCTTCATATGCTATAGGCAGCTTTCACCATTCAAGAGCCTTTCCACTTAGCTTTTGAATCATCTTCAACCATCTTGTTCCAAATCAACTACAAGCTAACTTGAAAAAATCAAACCAATCATACATCCAAACATTCAAGCATTCAAACAAGATCTAATAAGCAATATCAACTATAATGGCAATTTCGTAAATAAATGAGCAAAAGTCCAACATGCATGATTAATAGGTTTTTAGCATAGATCTATCAAATATAAAACATGGGTTTTGTCTCTAATACTTGTTAGATAAACTTGCATAAACAAACATCTTTGGAAACAATGGATCTAGACTTGGATCTAAGAAAAATGCATGAAATCTCTAACTTTAACACTCAAACAAGCCACCAATCCAATATACTCCTTTGGGTCCGCGTGAGAGATAACTACCACTCACCAAATCACCCAAACACTTCAAATACAACACACTTCAGATCTGGACAGCGGAGATCAAGGTTTGATCCGGCAAAATCTCGCTTCAATCGATGAAATCTAGCTCGAACGGATGAAGATCTTCAACTTTGGCTCTTGGATCTTCGATCTTGGATGGATGTTATATCTAGATTGGAATGGAGAAAAGAAGATGAAGAAATGTTGTAGTCGAGTCTTCAAAATGGCAGCACTTCGTCGCTTCAAAAACCGGTGCCAAAAAGTGAGCCGAACCCCTCTATTTATAGGCTGGAATCCCCCTTAGCTCGGCCGTCTTCTTAACTCGGAGCTCGCTATTAGGTCGTTACCGACCTAAAAGACTCCGACCTAACATAGGTCGCTGCCGACCTATGCGACTCAACTACTTACGACTTAACCCCAAGACGCCGACCCAACCACACGACACACCCATAGGGTCACACGACCTAGTTTCCTGCCGACCTAAACCCAGAACACATGCCGACTCACGACTCAACGCACCCTGCCGACCTACGACCCAACTGACCAACGACTCAACACACAGCCGCTAACACACCTAAGTCTTAAGTCGTACGACGACTTAACCAACGTGCCGACCTAACACAACCTTATCCCGCCTACGACTTAAAGCATACACGACCTAAGTTAGGTCGTTACCCCCCCCCATAGGTCATCCACGACCTATCTCCTAACTAACACACAAGCTTGTTAACCCTTAGGTCGGTGAAGGCTTTAAGCCGCTAGAACTTAACCCGGTAACTAACTAAGTCGGCCCAAACCTAACTCGGCAGCACCTTATCTCGGCAACACCTCCTAGGCCGTCCACTATACTTAAGTCGTAACTCGTTGACTCGGCCACACTTCTTATCTCACTATCTTCTTAGGTCGGTCACCCCTATGAGTCAGCCAACCTTTAAACCACTAACCTCCTTAAGTCGGCAACACTATAGGTCGGTCACTACCTTATCCCGGTGACCCTTTAACTCGGTCCATCCCCTTAAGTCGTCTACCACTTATCTATGAGTCGGTCACGACTCATCACTTGTACTCGGGTTAACTTCTAAACGACTCAAGCTAGAAACAACACAAACAACACTAACGACCTACAAATTCTACGATTTATCGACACGTAAAATACGGGTCGTTACATTCTCTCCCCCTTAGGAATTTCGCCCCCGAAATTCCAAGCAAACAACAGCAATCACAATTATTCCGCATGCCTACCATCCATAGCAATCAACAAACCATGCATCCAATTCTAACCTAGCATGCAGAATTCTAAGACTTAGAACAAGCTACAAATTCATGAGATGTCACGACACTTTAGGGCCATACCTCGAAGAGTCCGGGATGAGCTGCCTTCCTCCTCCCATGTACAGTCGTTAACATCATCACTCCATTGTACCTTGAGCAACGTAATCGTCTTCCTCCTAAGTTGTTTCGTATCGGTTTCAACAATACGAAGCGGCTTACGAGGTCTCGAAACAACTGGATCAACCTCTAAGTCTTCACAGCTATCAGCAGAAACCACCGTAGTTGGGTCGTGCACATACTTCCGTAGATAAGATACATGAAAAACATTGTGCACACCCGCCATCTTTTCCGGTAACTCCAATCTATACGCGAGCTTTCCAATTCGCTCGATAATCGGGAATGGTCCAACAAATCTCGGAGTCAATTTTCCTTTCTTCCCGAATCTAATAACATTCTTCAATGGAGAAATCTTCACAAAAACCATATCACCCACGTCGAATTCCAAATCCTTTCGACGATTGTCGGCATAACTTTTCTGACGATCTTGGGCTGCCTTCATTCTTCGCCGAACGATCTCTATACAATCTGAAGTCTGTCGAATCATCTCTGGCCCAAGCATCAACTTTTCTCCAGTTTCCAACCAACATGTCGGAGAGTTACACGGTCTTCCATATAATGCCTCATATGGTGCCATACCAATACTCGACTGATAACTGTTATTATAAGCAAACTCCACCAAATGAAGGTGATCTTCCCATGATCCTCCAAAGTCCAAAACACATGCTCTAAGAAGATCTTCCAAAACTCGGTTTACTCTCTCAGTCTGACCATCTGTTTGAGGGTGATAAGCTGTACTCAAACACAACTCGGTTCCCAAGACTTCCTGGAGGCTCTTCCAAAATCCACTAGTGAACAATGGGTCTCGATCGCTCACTATACTCTTCGGAATACCATGGAATCGAACAATCCACTTCACATACAACTCAGCCAACTTCGATGCAGTCCTAGTTGATCGAACAGGAATGAACCTTGCACTCTTGGTCAAACGATCTACTATGACCCAAATTCCTTCATTTCCTGCCCTGGTTCTAGGTAGACCATCGATAAAATCCATCGACACTTGCTCCCACTTCCATGTAGGAACCTCTAATGGCTGAAGTAGTCCACTGGGCTTCTTCTGCTCAGCTTTTACCAACTGGCAGTTCATACACTTGGAAATAAAATTTCCAACATCTTTCTTCATACCTTCCCAGTAGTAAGCTCTCTTCATATCCCGATACATCTTATTACCACCTGGATGAATCGTCAACTTCGAGTGATGACTTTCCCTCAGAACTTCATCTCTCAATCCATCTACATCGGGAACAACCAATCGTCCTTGCTTTCGAAGCCAACCCTCTCGATCGACCTCGAATCCTTTATCCTTCTCTGGTTCCAATCCAGATTCCAAATCACGGATAATCTTGACAAGCTTATCGTCTCTCTTTTGGCTCTCGCCAATCCTTTCCACAAGAGTAGGCCTTATCGATAAGTTTGCCAACATCTCAGGTTCCAATTCACACCTTGGCCTGAAGTCAAACTCAGCCAAATACTCAAGACTCTTCCATTCCGAAAACATTGCTCCTAACCCTGCACGTCTTCTACTTAACGCATCAGCCACTGCGTTGCCTTTCCCCGGAGTATAGGCTATACCAAAATCATATGATGCTAGGAACTCTAGCCACCGTTGCTGTCGAAGATTCAAATCCTTTTGGGAGAACAGGTACTTCAACGACTTATGATCTGTAAACAGCTCGAATCGAACTCCCAATAGGTAATGTCTCCACATCTTCAAAGCAAACACAATTGCCGCTAACTCCAAATCATGAGTCGGATAATTCCTTTCATGCGGCTTCAGTTGTCGACTAGCATACGCAACAACTTTATCCCTCTGCATTAGCACTGCTCCAAGTCCAGTACCACATGCATCGGTGTAAACCACCATCTCATCATTCCCACTTGGAATAGTCAAAACAGGAGCACTTGTCAGTCGCTCTTTCAGGATTACGAAAGCTTGCTCACACTTGTCATCCCATTTGAACACTTGGTTCTTTTTCGTCAATCTTGTCAATGGTGCAGCTATCTTGGAAAAGTCTTTGATAAACCGACGATAATATCCTGCTAATCCAAGAAAACTTCTCACATCAGATGCATTCTTAGGTCTAACCCAATCCTGGATTGCTGCCACCTTAGCGGGATCAACCGCTATTCCATTTCCAGAAATAACATGGCCTAAGAACCTCACTTCACTCTTCCAGAAGTGACACTTCGAAAACTTAGCCTTCAGCTGATGTTTCCGCAAGATTTCCAAAACAATCCTCTAGTGCGTCTTGTGCTCTTCCTCAGTTCTGGAATAAACCAAAATATCATCCACGAACACAAGCACGAACTTATTCAACTGATCTCTGAACACTCTATTCATAAGATCCACAAAATATGCTGGTGCGTTAGTCAATCCAAACGGCATTACCAGCCACTCATAAAACCCGGATGGTGTCCTGAAAGCAGTCTTCGGCACACTATCCTTCGCCACTCTTAACTAGTGAAATCCCGTTGCCAAATCCATCTGAGAAAACACCTTAGCCTCATGAAGCTGATCGAACAAGTCATCTATTCTCGGCAATGGATACTTGTTCTTCTTAGTCACCTTATTCAGCTCACGATAATCCACACACAACCTCAACGATCCATCCGCTTTGGTTGCGAACACAACGGGCGCACCCCATTCGGACACACTTCTCCGAATGAATCCTTTCCGCAAAAGGTCATCAACTTGCACCTTCAGCTCTTGCTGCTCCCTCGGTGCCATCCGCCTAAGGGGCATCACAACAGGTCTGGCTCCCTCAACTAGATCGATACGAAATTCGATCTCCCTATGCGGCGGCAACCCTTTGACTTCGTCAAAGACATCCTCAAATCCATTCACAACAGGCACCGATGACAGTCCATCCCGTGGAACATCCAGCGAATACATGAAGCTCATGAAGACGCCTTCTTCATGCTTACATCGTATCACAACCTTTCGCCCATCCACATTCCCGACTGTCACCTCCAGCCTCTCACAATCAATCCTAGCCGCATACTTCTTAAGCCAGTCCATACCCAAAATAATTCCGAACCCCGCAAAGTTCAGAACAAAGCAATCACAAACAAACGAGCAATCACGACTCGACACAACTAGACCACGGCATATCATACACAAACATGACGAACCCCCAACTGGATTAGTCACAACCAATGGCCTATCAACAATATCCCGTTTCAAACCTAACCGGCCTACCAAAATCATCACAAACAAAAGAATGCGACGCTCCAGTATCAAACAACACTCTAACTGGAACACCACAAATGGAAAGAGTACCTTGAACCACCACACTCTTCCCCTTCTCTTCAGCAGTAGGAACTCTTGAAGACGACGGCACAGCTTCCAAAGCATAAGCTTACACAACCTGCCTATCTTTCCTCGGCTCTGGACAGTCCTTCTTGATGTGTCCCAGCTTATCACAGTTGTGGCACTTCAACTGCACCTTTGGATTCTTACAATCCCGGGAGAGATGACCCTTCTGTCGGCAGTTATAGCAGGTCACTTCGCCCTTTGGCTTCTTCTGGCCATCCTTACCTTTCTGCTGTTGCTGCTTCTGTAGGATCTAGATTAACCCTAGAGGGGGGTGAATAGGGTTATAGCAAATTTTCTCGATTTAAACACAGAAATAAAAACTGCAGAAATAAAAGTAAATCACACACAAAATTTACCCAGCTTCGGCAAACCCTGCCTACTGCTGCATTCACAGATTTCTATTAGAATTAAACAGTATCACGCTTACAGACACTCAACTAGACTCGCAGACCCTTTTGCTCCCGCTCACAAACACTCTACTAGACTCGCAGACCTATTTGCTCCGGCTCACAAACATTCTACTGGACTCGCAAACATTTGCTCCCGCTCACAAATACTCTACTAGACTCGCACCCATACTCCCGCCTATAGAGTTTCGTTTACTCGCAAACTCTGCTCCCGCCTACAATAGAACTTCGATTACTCGCAAACTCTTCTCCCGCCTACAATAGAGTTTCGTTTACTCGCAAACACTGCTCCCGCCTATAGAGTTTTGCAAACTCGCACCCCTGCTCACTGAACTAATTCTAAATAGACAATCTGACACTACCTAAACCCTAGGTGGTGATTTACCAATTCTTCGATTTGAAAAATAAAAACAACAATAAAAACAAAAGACACAATAACCCTAATTATAAAATTAAACTAAAGCCTCTAATAATAACATGGCCGGCCCACTCTTTATTCTTTAACCCGTTCCTTATTTTCTTCTTTGTGATGGCGGCTTGTTCTTTTGCAAACAAAATTAGGGCTTCGGATTTTTTTTTTCTTGCTTCCAAAATTAGGGCTTTGTACAAATTGAAGTTCGCCGCTTGATATAGTTCGATGGTAGGCTTCGATGCTCTTTGATTTGTTCTCGGCTCTTCAATTTGGATCGAGTTAGTTCGGCGTTTTCGGTATGTACTTTGCTCCTTTTGCTTTGCTGGTTTTGCCTTCGAACTCGATGATTTGATTGCCAATGATGATTAGGGTTTTATATGCGTTCGAGTTCCTGGATTTTCGTTCGTCTGAATATAGTTGAATTTGTCAATAGTCGTTCGATCTTGCATTGATGCTTGGGATTGATCTGACTTTTTCAATTTCGTGTTTTTGATGCTTGATACCCACGGCTTTGCATTGCCGTGCTCATTACGGTGTTGATTTTTTTTTTTTTTTTTTTGACTTCGTCAATTCTTCATACTCACTCGAATTATCATCACTGTGTTGATTTGCTTTGACCATGTTGATTTCGTGAAAATTTTTTTACTGCTGGCTTCGGTCATCTCTGTAATGTTCATCTCTAGTCATCTTCTCGTCTCCACTTGAACATATGCTCTTTGGTATATACTTTGCGTTCATGCTTGATGGTCTTGTGACTCTTGTAGTCGGCACCATTTGTGTTCACTGGTTTTGATAGTTGTATTGCTTGATATTCACTCCTGTAGTTTGTTCAGTTGCATTTGTCCATTTCCTTACTGTTGCTGTGCACTTCTGTTTTCACTGTCCATATATGTACATTTGTTATAGCCGTGGTCTTTGCATTGCATATAAACTTGGTTAGCTTGTATAACTGAGCTGCTATTGATCTGGTTCACTTTGATCTTCTTATCTTGATGCTGCGGCTTGGTCTTTGTTGCATTCATGTTGCTCCCCTGACCTTGTATCACTTGATGTCTTGAGCTTGCATGCTTCATTCATTTGTATTGTTCTTGACCATTATCACTGTTGACTGCTGACTTCATTTGGTTGTTGCATTTATGAATTTCATTTTATAATCTGTAGCATGGCACTGTGACTCGAGTTTTCACTGTCATGTTGTTTGCAGCTGTGCTTCATTTGGCACTGTTTACTTGATGCTGCATCACTTATAGCTTTGATCATGTTTCTGTCATGTTTGAACATAGTTGCATTATGTTGGCCGAGCTTTGATCAGTTGCATTGTTCATGTCATGTTGTTTATGTGCATGCTTTACTGTGTGGCACCCTTTGATGGTTCATTGGTGCACTGCTTGTTCATGTATGTTTGCATCGACTTGTTGCAGTACTTGAATCTTGTTGTAATGAGTACTTGGTCGAGTTTCAGTGTAGTTGTATTTGTATCACTTGAATTTTGGCTGACCCTATGAATTATGTATCTCGACCATTTCATTTGATTTTTCACCTGTGTTGAATCCAGCTTGAGGCTCGGGTTTGACCTTGTGCTGTGAGTTGTGACGTTTATGTTATTGCACGTGAGTTGAACCCGGTTTTTCATTTGGGTTTGACCTGTGCTCGCCTGTCCCTGTAAATCAATCAAGTGTATATATCGGCGTGCACGGCCTTGTGGCATATACAGTAATACACTGTGTATGTCACAAGTTGTTCGTGTATGATGAATTCAAATTTGAATTATGACGAACAACCCAAATAACTGAGGCAAATCATATTTTCAAAAATTATCTTTTATTTTTGAATTGCAAAAATATTTCTTTTTCAATTTTACTGCGTTAGTTTATATTTTTGCAGATTTCTCAGATGCTGGATTCAAACTGGAACAAGTTGAAGACAAAAATATGAGTGTGAGTGATATGTAGTGAGGTTGTGATGTAAATGTGAAATGTCATGTATTGTAGTCAAAATTGTATATGTGTAGTGAAAGCTTGAAATTATACTATCAAAGTTGTAATAAATATTTGTTTGAATAAAATATTCGTTTGAATTCAAAAACTGTGTTATTTATTTTTATTCAGCAAATATTTATTTATTCTGTGAAAAAATAAAATAATACGTTAACAAATACATTTAAGCGAATGTATATATATTTATTATCATCAAACAAAAATCATATAGCGCAAAGCGCATATTCAACAATCTCCCCCTTTTGATGATAACAAACATATATTTAAGATTTTGAATATATTAAATGTATTTGATAATTTCAATTGCTCCCCCTATTTGAATGCTTCCTTTCTATATGATACTCCCCCTACATATATGACTCCCCCTACATATATGCATACAAATAAAATGTGTGAATGAGCCTATATGCAAATGGAAAATTGTTTGACCCTTTGATTGATTCTATTTGACAAAATCTTAACTTTTCTCTCCCCTTTTTGTTATCAGCAAAAGAATAACAGTGTTATAAAAATGGGGATGAAGTGATAGACATGAATCAAACATTTAACTCAATTAAATATAAATATCAAATTTCAATAAAACTCAAACAAAAATCATAATTACCCTTGTCAAGCGCATATTCCACTTTCAGAAGTGATGGGGATAAAATCATCAAAAAATCATACAGTTCTGTCTATTTGTGGTATATTTATTTCGGGAAATTTGAATATCTACTAACCATGCATAACCGTTAGGACTTTTAAATGAGATTAGTAGTTTTCCAATTTAATTTTTAAAAATGAAATCAAGTATCTTCTAACCACGCATGACCGTGAGGACTTTTAAATGGGATTAGAATCAACTTGTCTATTTAACCAATTAATTTTGATATGCGTTCCATACATGCATAACCGTGAGGACTTTTAAATGAGCATGGAAGCACATAATCAAAAATCCAAGTAATTCACCCATGCATAACCGTGAGGACTTTTAAATGAGAGTGAATACTTTGGATATTTATTTCTATTGAAGAATATAATAAATTGAAGCACAGATAATTTCCTTTATGAATCTGAAGATAAAATAAATTGAAGAACGAATAATTTCCTTTGTAAACTACCACAAATTTACATACTATATATAATTTTGATGAGTGATGGTCGATAGAAAGATGATAGAAATAGAAATGATCATGGAATTTTTACCCAACAAAAAGTTTTTATAACTCTTGTTATGAAATTCTAAAGAAATTTTCTAATTATACTTTCTCGAGTTATAATATATGATAAATATCAACACTCATCTCCTTTTTTAATCACTATTCATCTTTTCGATAATCAAAGGGAGTCAGATTAGTCAAAATTTGTCATTTAAAATCAAATAAGAATGTCTAATCTGAAAATATGGTTAAACATGATCTTCTCGAGGGGGTTATATGAGGAAAAAAAATTCTGCTATTTGAAAATTGTTTCAAGTGAAAAATATGCAGATATCTTCTTTGAAAAAAAACGATGCAGCAAATGAATGTTAAAAATAAATCACGTTCCACTAGTAATTTTTCTATCAACTGTATTACCAGTGTAATCTGCATCTGAATTTAAATTTCACTCAATATTTACTCGTTGGATGTCAATGACCAGATTTTGAAATTTCAACAAATTATCTCAGAATGAAATTCTCTTGAATTTGAAAATGAAGCCAGTTGTAAACAATCAAACATATATCAAAGTGTCAATCTTAGAAGCCATAGACTAAACAGTTATATTCATGAGTATTTAATAGTCAACCAAACATCATTATTTCAAAACAAATGTTTCAAAAGAATTTCTTAAAGTTTCAACAATTTCAAAAATTTCATAGATCCTTTTTATAATTTTTAAATAGAATTCATTAGGATTTTAAGTTGAAGCCATGTAAATAGAAGAAACCGTGAATATAGATTTAGCCAAAAATATTATAACAAAAAGTATTATCATCCAATCAAACACTATTTTATCCCAAACTTATATATCAAGTAATTCTAGAGAATTTTATAGTGTTTTTGGCATAAGAATATAATTGGCTAACAATTTTGAATAAAGTCAGAATCAAAATCACGAACCAAACAGATTAAGTTCAATGATGAAAGGATGGTTGGTCTACTTTTAAGCACAAATCGAAGTAAGAAATAAGAACAAGTCAAAAAATCATATCAATTAAGTCCGAATCAGTCAACCATCATAATTATTCCAAGTAATTCTATTTAAAGATGGTTGGTCAATATTTTGAAAAAAAAATTATAGCATCAAAATCATCATCTTTTGTTCATCTCAATATTGGCTGATTTTAATTTAGAGTACGGTGCAGATAATCACATGTAATATATCGTTTAAAATATACCTTTACCTGTTTTTACCTTTACGATATTTTTCGTCATTGCCCATTGTGATTCTGTCACCTTTGTACTAGGCTAAGGAACTTTGCTTTGTCGCCCGTTGTGTTTCTGGAACAGCCAAAATCCAGAGAACACTGTTGTTGTTCCTTAGCCTGCCACCACACCTACACGATGAAAGATTTTTGTGACCTATTTGTTTTTATAGGTCCATGGTTTTTAGTGGCAGAATATGAAAAATATGTTTTTGGAGACCCAAAACTATTTATATATGTTCCTTTTGGCACCCAAATTTGTTTGACTTTCAAAGATTTTATATTTGTGCCTTTAGGAACCCAAATCGGTATAGTTTTCACGTGTTTGGGTCTATACCAACAATTATTGTGATTGCGTCCATATTTTCTACAAATCGTGCACATTAAATTTTCTTGATTAATCTTGTTTTCAACAATTCTAGATTGATTATATTCAAGTCCTTGTCTATCAATATTGACAGTTTGTTTTCCTTTTAACATATTCAACGATTTTTCACTTTTTGAAAATTTATCTAAAGTCGTTGACAATTGTTGGACTTGTGTTTTGAGAGATTCATTTTCATTTATCAATTGTGTGCACTTTTCAATAGAATTCTCTCTCCTATTATTTTCATTCTCTTTTAAAATCAGAATTTCATTTTCAAGTGATTTTATATTGATTTCTGATTTTTCAATTTCCTTTTCGAATGTTGGACACTTATCACACTTAGGGATCTTACTTTGATAGGTTTTAACTAATTTGTCGAGTTGCTCATTTAATTCTAACAAAGTATCATTTTGTGATTCAAGTTTGGCATACTTCTCCCTAAGTCGTTTAAAACAGCCATTTACTTTGTGGAAATAAATAAGTAATTCAGAGTGAGTGAGTTTTGATACCTTACTTGGCTCGTCGTCGTCGCTATCGGTTATATTCCCATGAAGGCACATATCTGCTTTCTCACTTTCACTGCTATCGCTTTTATTCCACGTGGCTGCAAATTTCCTTTTTGAATTCTTCATTAGTAATGCCAGCTCGGGTTCTCCATTATCATCATCCTCATCACAACTGCTATTTACCAATCCTGTTAAACACATTTCTTTAGCTGAGTCGGTTGTGGAGGACTTCTCATCACTGTTGACTTTAGCACCATATATTGCATCGAGAGTTTTCCAAATTTTCTGTGCATTTTCACAATGAGAGACAAAATAAAAATTGTCACGATTAATATGAGAATATAATATATGCATAGCAAGAGCATTAATCGAGATAATTTCCTTATTTGTTATATCACACCCATTTTCAATAATATCCCAACATTTAATATTAACAGATTTTAAATATAATTCCATTTTCAATTTCCAATTCAAAAAATCTGTTCCATTGAAAATAAAAGGAATATTATTGGAATATCCTCTAGTAAGAGTAGCCATTTTAAAAATTCAAATTTTTAAAACAAAAAATTGGTTTTTGAAAAATTTTTAAAACAAAAATGGCTTTTGAACCTGGCTCTGATACCACTTGTAGGATCTAGATTAACCCTAGAGGGGGGTGAATAGGGTTATAGCAAATTTTCTCGATTTAAACACAGAAATAAAAACTGCAGAAATAAAAGTAAATCACACACAAAATTTACCCAGCTTCGGCAAACCCTGCCTACTGCTGCATTCACAGATTTCTATTAGAATTAAACAGTATCACGCTTACAGACACTCAACTAGACTCGCAGACCCTTTTGCTCCCGCTCACAAACAATCTACTAGACTCGCAGACCTATTTGTTCCCGCTCACAAACATTCTACTAGACTCGCAAACATTTGCTCCCGCTCACAAACACTCTACTAGACTCGCACCCCTGCTCCCGCCTATAGAGTTTCGTTTACTCGCAAACTCTGCTCCCGCCTACAATAGAACTTCGATTACTCGCAAACTCTGCTCCCGCCTACAATAGAGTTTCGTTTACTCGCAAACACTGCTCCCGCCTATAGAGTTTTGCAAACTCGCACCCCTGCTCACTGAACTAATTCTAAATAGACAATCTGACACTACCTAAACCCTAGGTGGTGATTTACCAATTCTTCGATTTGAAAAATAAAAACAACAATAAAAACAAAAGACACAATAACCCTAATTATAAAATTAAACTAAAGCCTCTAATAATAATATGGCCGGCCCACTCTTTATTCTTTAACCCGTTCCTTATTTTCTTCTTTGTGATGGCGGCTTGTTCTTTTGCAAACAAAATTAGGGCTTCGGATTTTTTTTTCTTGCTTCCAAAATTAGGGCTTTGTACAAATTGAAGTTCGCCGCTTGATATAGTTCGATGGTAGGCTTCGATGCTCTTTGATTTGTTCTCGGCTCTTCAATTTGGATCGAGTTAGTTCGGCTTTTTCGGTATGTACTTTGCTCCTTTTTCTTTGCTGGTTTTGCCTTCGAACTCGATGATTTGATTGCCAATGATGATTAGGGTTTTATATGCGTTCGAGTTCCTGGATTTTCGTTCGTCTGAATATAGTTGAATTTGTCAATAGTCGTTCGATCTTGCATTGATGCTTGGGATTGATCTGACTTTTTCAATTTCGTGTTTTTGATGCTTGATACCCACGGCTTTGCATTGCCGTGCTCATTACGGTGTTGATTTTTTTTTTTTTTGACTTCATCAATTCTTCATACTCACTCGAATTATCATCACTGTGTTGATTTGCTTTGACCATGTTGATTTCGTGAAATTTTTTTACTGCTGGCTTCGGTCATCTCTGTAATGTTCATCTCTAGTCATCTTCTCGTCTCCACTTGAACATATGCTCTTTGGTATATACTTTGCGTTCATGCTTGATGGTCTTGTGACTCTTGTAGTCGGCACCATTTGTGTTCACTGGTTTTGATAGTTGTATTGCTTGATATTCACTCCTGTAGTTTGTTCAGTTGCATTTGTCCATTTCCTTACTGTTGCTGTGCACTTCTGTTTTCACTGTCCATATATGTACATTTGTTATAGCCGTGGTCTTTGCATTGCATATAAACTTGGTTAGCTCGTATAACTGAGATGCTATTGATCTGGTTCACTTTGATCTTCTTATCTTGATGCTGCAGCTTGGTCTTTGTTGCATTCATGTTGCTCCCCTGACCTTGTATCACTTGATGTCTTGAGCTTGCATGCTTCATTCATTTGTATAGTTCTTGACCATTATCACTGTTGACTGCTGACTTCATTTGGTTGTTGCATTTATGAATTTCATTTTATAATCTGTAGCATGGCACTGTGACTCGAGTTTTCACTGTCATGTTGTTTGCAGCTGTGCTTCATTTGGCACTGTTTACTTGATGCTGCATCACTTATAGCTTTGATCATGTTTCTGTCATGTTTGAACATAGTTGCATTATGTTGGCCGAGCTTTGATCAGTTGCATTGTTCATGTCATGTTGTTTATGTGCATGCTTTACTGTGTGGCACCCTTTGATGGTTCATTGGTGCACTGCTTGTTCATGTATGTTTGCATCGACTTGTTGCAGTACTTGAATCTTGTTGTAATGAGTACTTGGTCGAGTTTCAGTGTAGTTGTATTTGTATCACTTGAATTTTGGCTGACCCTATGAATTATGTATCTCGACCATTTCATTTGATTTTTCACCTGTGTTGAATCCAACTTGAGGCTCGGGTTTGACCTTGTGCTGTGAGTTGTGACGTTTATGTTATTGCACGTGAGTTGAACCCGGTTTTTCATTTGGGTTTGACCTGTGCTCGCCTGTCCCTGTAAATCAATCAAGTGTATATATCGGCGTGCACGGCCTTGTGGCATATACAGTAATACACTGTGTATGTCACAAGTTGTTCGTGTATGATGAATTCAAATTTGAATTATGACGAACAACCCAAATAACTGAGGCAAATCATATTTTCAAAAATTATCTTTTATTTTTGAATTGCAAAAATATTTCTTTTTCAATTTTACTGCGTTAGTTTATATTTTTGCAGATTTCTCAGATGCTGGATTCAAACTGGAACAAGTTGAAGACAAAAATATGAGTGTGAGTGATATGTAGTGAGGTTGTGATGTAAATGTGAAATGTCATGTATTGTAGTCAAAATTGTATATGTGTAGTGAGAGCTTGAAATTATACTATCAAAGTTGTAATAAATATTTGTTTGAATAAAATATTCGTTTGAATTCAAAAACTGTGTTATTTATTTTTATTCAGCAAATATTTATTTATTCTGTGAAAAAATAAAATAATACGTTAACAAATACATTTAAGCGAATGTATATATATTTATTATCATCAAACAAAAATCATATAGCGCAAAGCGCATATTCAACAGCTTCCTCTTCTTATTACCATTCTGCTGTGGTTTAGATCCTTCCCTGGTTACAGCAACAACAAAACTTTCCTTAGGGAACAAACTCTCATGCCTCAAGGCTTTCTCCACAAGCTTCTCAAATGGATCGTCCAGATGATCCACTAACTGCCTCCCCAGATAAGCATCCAGACCAGTCACAAACTTTTCATTCTTTTGATAGGGAGAATCAATATATGATCTGGCATACTTAGACAAAGCTTCGAACTCAGAAATATACTCAAGAATAGGCCTCCCACCTTGCTTGAGCTCTACAAACCTCTTGAACAAAGCAGACTTCTGAACAGTGGAGATGAACTTGGCCTCAAATCTAACTTGGAATTGCTCCCAAGTAATCTCTTCTTCTGGTGTATCTATGGTGATAGAATTCCACCAATCAGCAGCTCTTCCCTGAAGCTGTCTCGATGCAAGCTTCCTCTTGGTTGCATCCTCAATCCCTAAGTCACCAAAAATCCTTCGGCAAGCATCAATCCATCTCTGCACTTCAATAGTCGACTCCGTCCCCAAGAAAGCTTTTCCTCCAAGAGAAGTATAATCTTTGCAAAGCTTAGCAAAATCCACCGGTCTTGGAGCTTGGACTTGAACTCCTACATCCACATAAGATCCTGAAGCTGGTACCCTCCTCATGATAGAAGTCATCATAGCTTCAAACATAGCTCCATAATCAACAGCTTCCCTAGCAGCTCGACTATCCCTCGCAGCTTGTCTCTCACTTCGACTCATTCTTAATATCTGTAAAAAGAATGATTAGAACACCTTAAGAAACATCTGCATAAGGAGTTCAAATCCATCTAAGCTACTATACTATATATAGTAATCATCCTTCAAAATACAATTACGTCTCTCTTACGTAGTTACGTCAGCGAGCGTTGGCTAAAATCAATTAACCAAAGCTTTGATACCAAATGTGACGACCGCCCATGACTCCCGCACCAAAACAGGGGAATAGTGCGCTGAAAGGTGTGCACGGCAGCCATGGACGATAGTCAGGGTAAAATAAAATCGCAGAATCTCTATCGTAGCTCACAGCGCATGGATAAAATACAATAGAGAAATATATAGTGAAGCCTCATAACAGAAAATCATCATATAAGCATCACAGTAGTTTTATACAATCATCTCAATAAATCCATACATCAAGACCTCACTACAAAACTCTCATCAAATACAGCAGCGGATACCCAGTACATATAAGAAATAATATGCATAGCCTCCTACTCGTCTTCGTCATCATCAGCGGAGAACTCTAAGCACAGCACCTGTCACCTGCTACCTAGTCTGCCCATCCCAACATGGATGAACAGCCCAAGGTAATAAGAGGAGACATAAAACCTTGAGTCAGACAAAGTCTTAGTGAGCAGTAAATTAACTATCAAACATACCAAAAGAGCATAAGGGATAAAAGGAATAGGAACCAAACCATCCCACTCCACCTCATTCTACAGTGATAGCCCCCAGACACACACTAAAGAGAAGCAAGCATAATCATAGCAGATAATTAAAGTAAAACAATAACCACTCGAGTCAAGGGCGATGCTTTCCAAATACAAACCCCCAAGGCCTAAACCAAGATCAGATAAGCACCCAGAAAACACTGCTCTTGAGACCGAATGATAATACAACCAAACATCCATGACTCTGGCTATCACTGTTATCATTGCCTTGATATCACCGTTAGTTGAATGACCACCTGTCAAGGGCTAATGGTAACCCCGGTCTAGACATAACCCCGCACGTCATCGTGACCCGTGCCTAAGCCGAACGCATCAGCCCAGAGTACTAGCACGTCATCGTGACCCGTGCCTGGAACGTCATCGTGACCCGTTCCAACGTACCCTTGCTTTGAGTATGCTAGAACCTTCAACAACGATGAGATCTCAGCCTCCTAGTCATCCTCCTTGACGACTATTTCCATACTAGCTCAAGCGCCTCTCAAGCTAACCATTATCCACCCCAACCCGGACCGCATCACCGAGTTATAACTTTGCACGTCATCATGACCCGTGCTCGGAACGTCATCGTGACCCGTCCCATCACAACATATGTCTTGCCTTATCACATCATAGCAAAGCCTCTCTTCTTGGAACGTCATCATGACCCATCCCATCTCAACATAAGCCTTGCCTCATCATATCTTAGCAAAGTTCCAACTCAATCATGCTTTGCCTTCTCGCATCATGGCAAGATCCCACATCCTCAAATCCATCCATATGAGCTTCCACATCCGCTTCATATGCTATAGGCAGCTTTCACCATTCAAGAGCCTTTCCACTTAGCTTTTGAATCATCTTCAACCATCTTGTTCCAAATCAACTACAAGCTAACTTGAAAAAATCAAACCAATCATACATCCAAACATTCAAGCATTCAAACAAGATCTAATAAGCAATATCAACTATAATGGCAATTTCGTAAATAAATGAGCAAAAGTCCAACATGCATGATTAATAGGTTTTTAGCATAGATCTATCAAATATAAAACATGGGTTTTGTCTCTAATACTTGTTAGATAAACTTGCATAAACAAACATCTTTGGAAACAATGGATCTAGACTTGGATCTAAGAAAAATGCATGAAATCTCTAACTTTAACACTCAAACAAGCCACCAATCCAATATACTCCTTTGGGTCCGCGTGAGAGATAACTACCACTCACCAAATCACCCAAACACTTCAAATACAACACACTTCAGATCTGGACAGCGGAGATCAAGGTTTGATCCGGCAAAATCTCGCTTCAATCGATGAAATCTAGCTCGAACGGATGAAGATCTTCAACTTTGGCTCTTGGATCTTCGATCTTGGATGGATGTTAGATCTAGATTGGAATGGAGAAAAGAAGATGAAGAAATGTTGTAGTCGAGTCTTCAAAATGGCAGCACTTCGTCGCTTCAAAAACCGGTGCCAAAAAGTGAGCCGAACCCCTCTATTTATAGGCTGGAATCCCCCTTAGCTCGGCCGTCTTCTTAACTCGGAGCTCGCTATTAGGTCGTTACCGACCTAAAAGACTCCGACCTAACATAGGTCGCTGCCGACCTATGCGACTCAACTACTTACGACTTAACCCCAAGACGCCGACCCAACCACACGACACACCCATAGGGTCACACGACCTAGTTTCCTGCCGACCTAAACCCAGAACACATGCCGACTCACGACTCAACGCACCCTGCCGACCTACGACCCAACTGACCAACGACTCAACACACAGCCACTAACACACCTAAGTCTTAAGTCGTACGACGACTTAACCAACGTGCCGACCTAACACAACCTTATCCCGCCTACGACTTAAAGCATACACGACCTAAGTTAGGTCGTTACCCCCCCATAGGTCATCCACGACCTATCTCCTAACTAACACACAAGCTTGTTAACCCTTAGGTCGGTGAAGGCTTTAAGCCACTAGCCCTTAACCTGGTAACTAACTAAGTCGGCCCAAACCTAACTCGGCAACACCTTATCTCGGCAACACCTCCTAGGCCGTCCACTATACTTAAGTCGTAACTCGTTGACTCGGCCACACTTCTTATCTCACTATCTTCTTAGGTCGGTCACCCCTATGAGTCAGCCAACCTTTAAACCACTAACCTCCTTAAGTCGGCAACACTATAGGTCGGTCACTACCTTATCCCGGTGACCCTTTAACTCGGTCCATCCCCTTAAGTCGTCTACCACTTATCTATGAGTCGGTCACGACTCATCACTTGTACTCGGGTTAACTTCTAAACGACTCAAGCTAGAAACAACACAAACAACACTAACGACCTGCAAATTCTACGATTTATCGACACGTAAAATACGGGTCGTTACAATAGTTATGGCCCTCCGAAGAATCGATATCCATAGGGTGTAACATCTACGGTGCAAGGTGCAACATCCGTCCAAAATGACGAAACAGTGCCGTACGACCTTTAGAAATGAGTGCATGCATTTGAAACATTGCAGTACCATGTTGCACCACTCTCCAGCGATGGTAAATCATAGACCAGCCACGGGGATCCCGTTTTACAGAAAAAATCCACGTGACGAAAAACGAAGGGTAAAAAACTTCCATGACCTGATTGAGGTTCGGATAGGATTTTTGGGTATGAAACTAACCAAAGACGGCTGAAAGCTGTCATAGTTGTAGAACTCACAGATACCTTCGTTTTGACTGGTTATGGCTCCCATAACTCTAAACGAGCCAAGAGTTATGGCCCTCCGAAGAATCGATATCCACAGGGTGCAACATCTACGGTGCAAGGTGCAACATCCGTCCAAAATGACGAAACAGTGCCGTACGACCTTTAGAAATGAGTGCATGGATTTGAAACATTGCAGTACCATGGTGCACCACTCTCCAGCGATGGAAAATCATAGACCAACCACGGGGATCCCGTTTTACAGAAAAAATCCACGTGACGAAAAACGAAGGGTACAAGAATCCCATGACCCGATTGAGGTACGGATAGGATTTTTTGGGTATGAAACTAACCAGTGACGGCTGAAAGCCATCATAGCTGTAGAACTCACAGATACCTTCGTTTTGACTGGTTATGGCTCCCGTAACTCTAAACGAGCCAAGAGTTATGGCCCTCCAAAGAATCGATATCCACAGGGTGCAACATCTACGGTGCAAGGTGCAACATCCATCCAAAATGATGAAACAGTGTCGTACGACCTTTACAAATGAGTGCATGGATTTGAAACATTGCAGTACCATGGTGCACCACTCTCCAGCGATGGTAAATCATAGACCAGCCACGGGGATCCCGTTTTACAGAAAAAATCCACGTGACGAAAAAACGAAGGGTAAAAAACTTTCTTGACCCGATTGAGGTTCGGATAGGATTTTTTGGGTATGAAACTAACCAGTGACGGCTGAAAGCTATCATAGCTGTAAAACTCACAGATACCTTCATTTTGACTTGTTATGGCTCCCGTAACTCTAAACGAGCCAAGAGTTATGGCCCTCCGAAGAATCGATATCCACAGGGTGCAACATCTACGGTGCAAGGTGCAACATCCGTCCAAAATGACGAAACAGTGCCGTACGACCTTTAGAAATGTGTGCATGGATTTGAAACATTGTAGTACCATGGTGCACCACTCTCCAGCGATGGTAAATCATAGACCAGCCACGGGGATCCCGTTTTACAGAAAAAATCCAAGTGACGAAAAAACGAAGGGTAAAAAACTTCCATGACCCGATTGAGGTTCGGATAGGATTTTTGGGTATGAAACTAACCAGTGACGGCTGAAAGCTGTCATAGCTGTAGAACTCACAGATACCTTCGTTTTGACTGGTTATGGCTCCCGTAACTATAAACGAGCCAAGAGTTATGACCCTCCGAAGAATCGATATCCACAGGGTGCAACATCTACGGTGCAAGGTGCAACATCCGTCCAAAATGACGAAACAGTGCCGTACGACCTTTAGAAATGAGTGCATGGATTTGAAACATTGCAGTACCATGGTGCACCACTCTCCAGCGATGTTAAATCATAGACCAGCCACGGGGATCCCGTTTTACAGAAGAAATCCACGTGGCCAAAAAACGAAGGGTAAAAAACTTCCTTGACCCGATTGAGGTTCGGATAAGATTTTTTGGGCATGACACTAACCAGTGACGGTTGAAAGCCGTCATAGCTGTAGAACTCACAGATACCTTCGTTTTGACTGGTTATGGCTCCCGTAACTCTAAACGAGCCAAAAGTTATGGCCCTCCGAAGAATCGATATCCACAGGGTGCAACATCTACGGTGCAGGGTGCAACATCCGTCCAAAATGACGAAACAGTGCCGTACGACCTTTAGAAATGAGTGCATGCATTTGAAACATTGCAGTACCATCTTGCATCACTCTCCAGCGATGGAAAATCATAGACCAGCCACGGGGATCCCGTTTTACAGAAAAAATCCACGTGACGAAAAAGCGAAGGGTAAAAAACTTCCTTGACCCGATTGAGGTTCGGATAGGATTTTTTGGGTATGACACTAACCAGTGACGGCTGAAAGCCGTCATAGCTGTAGAACTCACAGATACCTTCGTTTTGACTGGTTATGGCTCCCGTAACTCTAAACGTGCCAAAAGTTATGGCCCTCCGAAGAATCGATATCCACAGGGTGCAACATCTACGGTGCAAGGTGCAACATCCGTCCAAAATGACGAAACAGTGCCGTAAGACCTTTAGAAATGAGTGCATGCATTTGAAACATTGCAGTACCATGGTGCACCACTCTCCAGCGATGGTAAATCATAGACCAGCCACGGGGATCTCGTTTTACAGAAAAAATCCACGTGACGAAAAAACGAAGTGTAAAAAACTTCCATGACCCGATTGAGGTTCGGATAGGATTTTTGGGTATGAAACTAACCAGTGAGGGATGAAAGCTATCATAGCTGTAGAACTCACAGATACCTTCGTTTTGACTGGTTATGGCTCCCGTAACTATAAACGAGCCAAGAGTTATGGCCCTCCGAAGAATCGATACCCACAGGGTGCAACATCTACGGTGCAAGGTGCAACATCCGTCCAAAATGACGAAACAGTGCCGTACGACCTTTAGAAATGAGTGCATGCATTTGAAACATTGCAGTACCATGGTGCACCACTCTCCAGCGATGGTAAATCATAGACCAGCCACGGGGATCCCGTTTTACAGAAAAAATCCACGTGACGAAAAAACGAAGGGTAAAAAACTTCCTTGACCCGATTGAGGTTCGGATAGGATTTTTAGTGACACTAACCAGTGACGTCTGAAAGCGGTCATAGCTGTAGAACTCACAGATACCTTCGTTTTGACAGGTTATGGCTCCCGTAACTCTAAACGAGCCAAGAGTTATGGCCCTCCGAAGAATCGATATCCACAGGGTGCAACATCTACGGTGCAAGGTGAACATCCGTCCAAAATGACGAAACAGTGCCGTACGACCTTTAGAAATGAGTGCATGGATTTGAAACATTGCAGTACCAGCGCACCAATCTCCAGCGATGGTAAATCATAGACCAGCCACGGGGATCCCGTTTTACAGAAAAAATCCACGTGACGAAAAAACGAAGGGTAGAAAACTTCCTTGACCCGATTGAGGTTCGGATAGGATTTTTTGGGTATGAAACTAACCAGTGACGGCTGAAAGCGGTCATAGCTGTAGAACTCACAGATACCTTCGTTTTGACTGGTTATGGCTCCCGTAACTCTAAACGAGCCAAGAGTTATGGCCCTCCGAAGAATCGATATCCACAGGGTGCAACATCTACGGTGCAAGGTGCAACATCCGTCCAAAATGACGAAACAGTGCCGTACGACCTTTAGAAATGAGTGCATGGATTTGAAACATTGCAGTACCATAGTGCACCACTCTACAGCGATGGTAAATCATAGACCAGCCCCGGGGATCCCGTTTTACAGAAAAAATCCACGTGACGAAAAAACGAAGGGTAAAAAACTTCCTTGACCCGATTGAGGTTCGGATAGGATTTTTTGGGTATGAAACTAACCGGTGATGGATGAATCATAGCTGTAGAACTCACAGATACCTTCGTTTTGACTGGTTATGGCTCTCGTAACTCTAAACGAGCCAAGAGTTATGGCCCTCCGAAGAATCGATATCCACAGGGTGCAACATCTACGGTGCAAGTGCAACATCCGTCCATAATGACGAAACAGTGCCGTACGACCTTTAGAAATGAGTGCATGGATTTGGAACATTGCAGTACCTTGGTGCACCACTCTCCAGCGATGGTAAATCATTGACCAGCCATGGGGATCCCGTTTTACAGAAAAAATCCACGTGACGAAAAAACGAAGGGTAAAAAACTTCCTTGACCCGATTGAGGTTCGGATAGGATTTTTTGGGTATGACACTAACCAGTGACGGATGAAGGCCGTCATAGCTGTAGAACTCACAGATACCTTTGTTTTGACTGGTTATGGCTCCCGTAACTCTAAACGAGCCAAGAGGTATGGCCCTTCGAAGAATCGATATCCACAGGGTGCAACATCTACGGTGCAAGGTGCAACATCCGTCCAAAATGACGAAACAGTGCCTTACGACCTTTAGAAATGAGTGAATGGATTTGAAACATTGCAATACCATGGTGCACCACTCTCCAGCGATGGTAAATCATAGACCAGCCACGGGGATCCCGTTTTACAGAAAAAATCCACGTGACGAAAAAACGAAGGGTAAAACACTTCCATGACCCGATTGAGGTTCGGATAGGATTTTTGGGTACGAAACTAACCAATGACGGCTGAAAGCTGTCATAAGTGTAGAACTCACAGATACCTTCGTTTTGACTCGTTATGGCTCCCGTAACTCTAAACGAGCCAAGAGTTATGGCCCTCCGAAGAATCGATATCCACAGGGTGCAACATCTACGGTGCAAGGTGCAACATCCGTCCAAAATGACGAAACAGTGCCGTACGACCTTTAGAAATGAGTGCATGGATTTGAAACATTGCAGTACCATGGTGCACCACTCTACAGCGATGGTAAATCATAGACCAGCCACGGGGATCCCGTTTTGCAGAAAAAATCCACGTGACGAAAAAACGAAGGGTAAAAAACTTCCTTGACCCGATTGAGGTTCGGATAGGATTTTTTGGGTATGAAACTAACCAGTGACGGCTGAAAGCGGTCATAGCTGTAGAACTCACAGATACCTTTGTTTTGACTGGTTATGGCTCCCGTAACTCTAAACGAGCCAAGAGTTATGGCCCTCCGAAGAATCGATATCCACAGGGTGCAACATCTACGGTGCAAGGTGCAACATCCGTCCAAAATGACGAAACAGTGCCGTACGACCTTTAGAAATGAGTGCATGGATTTGAAACATTGCAGTACCATAGTGCACCACTCTACAGCGATGGTAAATCATAGACCAGCCCCGGGGATCCCGTTTTACAGAAAAAATCCACGTGACGAAAAAACGAAGGGTAAAAAACTTCCTTGACCCGATTGAGGTTCGGATAGGATTTTTTGGGTATGAAACTAACCGGTGATGGATGAATCATAGCTGTAGAACTCACAGATACCTTCGTTTTGACTGGTTATGGCTCTCGTAACTCTAAACGAGCCAAGAGTTATGGCCCTCCGAAGAATCGATATCCACAGGGTGCAACATCTACGGTGCAAGTGCAACATCCGTCCATAATGACGAAACAGTGCCGTACGACCTTTAGAAATGAGTGCATGGATTTGGAACATTGCAGTACCTTGGTGCACCA
Source organism: Allium cepa (assembly GCA_030765085.1). Classification (NCBI taxonomy): domain Eukaryota; kingdom Viridiplantae; phylum Streptophyta; class Magnoliopsida; order Asparagales; family Amaryllidaceae; genus Allium; species Allium cepa. The sequence goes on along the minus strand of CM060943.1, from coordinate 23,192,477 downwards.
CTCTCCAGCGATGGTAAATCATTGACCAGCCATGGGGATCCCGTTTTACAGAAAAAATCCACGTGACGAAAAAACGAAGGGTAAAAAACTTCCTTGACCCGATTGAGGTTCGGATAGGATTTTTTGGGTATGACACTAACCAGTGACGGATGAAGGCCGTCATAGCTGTAGAACTCACAGATACCTTTGTTTTGACTGGTTATGGCTCCCGTAACTCTAAACGAGCCAAGAGGTATGGCCCTTCGAAGAATCGATATCCACAGGGTGCAACATCTACGGTGCAAGGTGCAACATCCGTCCAAAATGACGAAACAGTGCCTTACGACCTTTAGAAATGAGTGCATGGATTTGAAACATTGCAATACCATGGTGCACCACTCTCCAGCGATGGTAAATCATAGACCAGCCACGGGGATCCCGTTTTACAGAAAAAATCCACGTGACGAAAAAACGAAGGGTAAAAAACTTCCATGACCCGATTGAGGTTCGGATAGGATTTTTGGGTACGAAACTAACCAATGACGGCTGAAAGCTGTCATAAGTGTAGAACTCACAGATACCTTCGTTTTGACTCGTTATGGCTCCCGTAACTCTAAACGAGCCAAGAGTTATGGCCCTCCGAAGAATCGATATCCACAGGGTGCAACATCTACGGTGCAAGGTGCAACATCCGTCCAAAATGACGAAACAGTGCCGTACGACCTTTAGAAATGAGTGCATGGATTTGAAACATTGCAGTACCATGGTGCACCACTCTACAGCGATGGTAAATCATAGACCAGCCACGGGGATCCCGTTTTGCAGAAAAAATCCACGTGACGAAAAAACGAAGGGTAAAAAACTTCCTTGACCCGATTGAGGTTCGGATAGGATTTTTTGGGTATGAAACTAACCAGTGACGGCTGAAAGCGGTCATAGCTGTAGAACTCACAGATACCTTTGTTTTGACTGGTTATGGCTCCCGTAACTCTAAACGAGCCAAGAGTTATGGCCCTCCGAAGAATCGATATCCACAGGGTGCAACATCTACGGTGCAAGGTGCAACATCCGTCCAAAATGACGAAACAGTGTCGTACGACCTTTAGAAATGAGTGCATGGATTTGAAACATTGCAGTACCATGGTGCACCACTCTCCAGCGATGGTAAATCATAGACCAACCGCGGGGATCCCGTTTTACAGAAAAAATCCACGTGACGAAAAAACGAAGGTTAAAAAACTTCCTTGACCCGATTGTGGTTCGGATAGGATTTTTTGGGTATGACACTAACCAGTGACGGCTGAAAGCCGTCATAGCTGTAGAACTCACAGTTACCTTTGTTTTGACTGGTTATGGCTCCCGTAACTCTAAACAAGCCAAAAGTTATGGCCCTCCGAAGAATCGATATCCACAGGGTGCAACATCTACGGTGCAAGGTGCAACATCCGTCCAAAATGAAGAAACAGTGCCGTAAGACCTTTAGAAATGAGTGCATGCATTTGAAACATTGCAGTACCAGGGTGTACCACTCTCCAGCGATGGTAAATCATAGACCAGCCACGGGGATCCCGTTTTACAGAAAAAATCCACATGACGAAAAAACGAAGGGTAAAAAACTTCCATGACCCGATTGAGGTTCGGATAGGATTTTTGGGTATGAAACTAACCAGTGACGGCTGAAAGCTGTCATAGCTGTAGAACTCACAAATACCTTCGTTTTGGTTGGTTATGGCTCCCGTAACTCTAAACGAGCCAAGAGTTATGGCCCTCCGAAGAATCGATATCCACAGGGTGCAACATCTACGGTGCAAGGTGCAACATCCGCCCAAAATGACGAGACAGTGCCGTACGACCTTTAGAAATGAGTGCATGGATTTGAAACATTGCAGTACCATGGTGCACCACTCTCCAGCGATGGTAAATCATAGACTAGCCACGGGGATCCCGTTTTACAGAAAAAATCCACGTGACGAAAAACGAAGGGTACAACAATCCCATGACTCGATTGATGTTCGGATAGGATTTTTTGGGTATGAAACTAACCAGTGTTTGCGTAAAAAATGGCCGCATACACCCATTGTCGTATGAGTTTGTTGATTTTATTTTGTTTTTAGTGATTTGGGTGATTTATGCAAATATATAAAAAGCAGGGACTAAACTGTAAAAGACACACGGATTTATAGTGGTTCGGCCTGAACGTGCCTACGTCCACTTTATATGTTATTCTCCTTTTTTCTTCAGATTACAAGTACAAAGCTTTGATTACAAGTATCTAAAGTTGTTTGAAAGTTCCTTCCAGGCTTGAGTTCTCAAACTTGTCTGCCATTGTTGTACCCCTGCCCCTCATTTGTAGAGTGAGGCTGGGGGCAGAGGTCTTGGATGTATATAGCTGCTGGTGGGCTTGGGCTGATACAATCTGGCCTTGCAGCATTCTGGTTCGGCAGCGTCTTGGTTCGGCGGTGAGTGGTAACATGGGTGATTCGGCAGGTAGTGGAGATAGGGGTTCGGTGGTAGGTTGGACCGGTGGTAGCGTGGAGATGGAGCTAGATGGAGCTGGACCGGTGGTTGGTTCGGTAGTATGGTAGGTAGAGGAGGTTGGTTCGGTAGTAGTTAGTCCGGCAGCTAGTTCGGTATGGTTGGTTCGGTAGGTAGTGGTGACAAGTGTGATTCGGCAGTGGAATGGAGGCAGGGGTGATTCGGCAGTGGAATGGAGGCAGGGGTGATTCGGCAGTGGCGTGGAGAGGTGGTGGTTCAGTGAGGGTACTATCGAATGGAGCTTATAGGATGCCGAATGATCCCTTCATATTCAAGAATGCCGAATGAGCCTTCGGATCCAAGAATGCCGAATGAACCAGGGGGAGTTCGAATACCGAACGAACTCTTGCCTCGCTTCCAATCGATTTTCAATCCCGACATCCATCATTCCTCGCCAGTTTATTGATATTCCAGTTTGGACCAAAAAATGGGATAACACTTTGCCCCCCAAAACATGCCTTGTGATAACAAGGTGTGTTTTGAATAGTTCCGAATCCAATATCCAAGGAAGGCCCATAGCCATATCGGCAGAGTAGATCATCCTTGACTGCTCCGAGTCGATATCCAATGTCCAATAACCAAAACTTGAGCCAATTCCATGTCCATCCGAACTCGACAACCGAGCCCCAAACCATCCTTATCCAATAGCAAATAACCGAATCCAGGACCTCTCGGGGTCGATATCCAATTCCATAACCTCTCCGGGCTCTTGCAAAGCGCAATCCACACCTGATGGTCGTGATCCAGTGTCCCTGGTCGTTAAGCTAGCCTCCTCGTGTTCTTGTCGAGCGTAATCCACACATGACGACCTTCGTCCAGTGTCCCTGGATGTTGAGCTAACCTCTCCGGGTTCTTGCCAAGCGCAATTCACACTTGACGATCGTGGTCCAGTGTCCCTGGACGTTGAGCTAACCTCTCTGGGTTCTTGCCAAGCGCAATTCACACTTGACGATCATGGTCCAGTGTCCCTGGACGTTGAGCTAACCTATCCGGGTTCTTGCCAAGCGCAATCCACACTTGACGACCTTGGCCCAGTGTCCCTGAGCACTGTACAATGCCATGGCTTAAGTCCTAAGCCGAATCCTGGTCTCTCTGGACCCTTGCCGAGCATAGTCCATACTCGAAGACCTGAAAATAACAATTGATAATATAGGGCCTAAGTCCTAGACCGAATCCTGGTCTCTCCGGACCCTTGCCGAGCATAGTCCATACTCGACGACCTGAATGAGTCAATTTACCACGTTCGGGCAAAGCGACTCACCCCTTGCCAGGCATAATCCATGCCCGACGACCGTTTATCAAAAATCAGTTAAAAATCCAATCAAAATCCAATCCAAAATCCACATCCAAAATCCAAATCCAGAATCCAAATCCAAAAATCCAAATCCAGAATCCAAATTCAAAATCCAAATCCAAAACCAGAAAACTAGAAATCCAAACCAGCATCCGAAGTTGAAAATAATCATCCAAAGGAAAATCCAAATCAAAAGGCGAGAAAAACCGGGAGCTCAATCCAAGCTCCAAAACCGAAAACCAAAAAGAAAAGCAGTGTCCAATCCAAAAGCAAAAGATAAATTTCACAAACCATAGCATCGCTGCTTATTATCATTCAGAGCATGCCTAGGGGCCATCTCCGTCCCCGTACATGTGTAAATGACTTGGTTGCTTGCTAATAGTTTGCTACTTATTTCATATTAACCTGGTCAAGGAACAATCAACCGACCATCATTCCTGGGCCTCCCACCATCGTAGCTTGAGGCAGGCGGCGGTTGCTCCTGCCTCGCCGTTGCATTCCGAGGTCCAACATATTATGGCAGCTGTCCATTCCTCACATGCTCCTCAATTATGTCCTTTAAGTGCCTGCAGCTGTTGGTGTCGTGTCCATCCAAATCATGGAAGAGACAGTGCCTTCCCGATGCCCTTTCCCGTTCTGTTGGTTCTCTCCTAACCGGCCTCCGGTAGTGAAGGTGATTTCGAGTATCTAGGTATATCCGCTCCAGTGTCTCGTTCAATCCTGTGTATGTGGAAAACTTTGGATCCTTCCATTGCTTCCTAGCATTTCCAGAATCACCGTCCAACTTCCTTTTTCCTTTATCTTTATCTGAACCATTGCTGGATGGTACTCCTACCTCAACTGCATTAACCCTTTTCAACTTTAAATCCGTACTCGCATCTTCTTGTCGAAGGAACCTTTCTGCCTCATGAAAGAATTCATCGAGATTCCGTGGGGGATCTCGTATCAGAGATACCTTGAAATCCGAGTTCTCCCTGACTCCTGATACTGCTGCCATTAAAACCATCGATGGATCGGGCCGATCCACCGAAGCAACTGCGGCACTGAATCGAGTTAGAAAAGCTCTAAGCGATTCATCCATCCTTTGCCTTACCGATGTCAATGTCATCACGTTCTTCGGCCTCTTGACATGAACCCGAAACTGTCCCAAAAACCTTTCCACCAATTCCCTCCAAGTCCTGATAGATCCTTCTTCCAGCTGCCTGAACCACATCGCAGCTAAGTCCGTCAAGTACAAAGGGAAGCATCGGGCCATCACCTCCTCTGATGCCCCCAGCACCTCCATGTGTCTGGTGTATCTCATCAAGTGATACGTAGGGTCTTCCTTGCCATTGTATACCTCCACGCTAGGTAGCTTGAACTTAGGTGGATTCTGAGCCATCCTTATTTCCCGAGTGAATGGACTCCTGTTTACTCCTTCCAAGTCTCCGTTGGTCAAACCACCTCGCACAGTCTTCTTGATTATATCTACCAATCCACCGTTGTCTTTCGGGGGTTGCCCCCGAGGGAACTCCGGTACATACTCTTCGTGTAGCTCGTTAGTAGCAACGTTGGTTCTAGCCTGTTGAACTCCTTCCAAAGGTTCTCCTGTGTTGAATCCTGTGGGCCTGCCCCCAAGCCCTTGTTGATTGCCACCTGGCTCCGTATCCTGTCCTTCATTGGGTTCCGTAACCCTAGCTTCTTGTCCTGCTTCCACAGCCGTTGTAGCTGTTCCTAAGTTCTGCATCCCTGCAGCTCTCATTTGCTCCAAGAAAGTTTGCATCATTTCCTGTTGATTTTTCAACAACCTCTCTTGCAGTGAATTCGTTATGGCTTCGATTTCATCCCGGGTTATGTAGATCGAAGCCGGTCCTTCCTCACCTCCGGAGGATGCTTGTTGACTTCCTCCTTGTTGGCTTCTCTCAGCCCTTAGCCTTCTACTGTTTTGCCTAGTCATTGTCTTCCAAATCCAAACTTCTATCCGAGGTAGCGGGTGCTGGTCCTTCTCGGTGAAAGCACCAAAATGTTTGCGTAAAAAATGGCCGCAAACACCCAATGTCGTATGAGTTGGTTGATTTTATGTAGTTTTTAGTGATTTGGGTGATTTATGAAAATATATAAAAAGCAGGGACTAAACTATAAAAGACACACGGATTTATAGTGGTTCGGCCTGAACGTGCCTACATCCACTTTATATGTTATTCTCCTTTTTTCTTCAGATTACAAGTACAAAGCTTTGATTACATGTATCTAAAGTTGTTTGAAAATTCCTTCCAGGCTTGAGCTCTCAAACTTGTCTGCCATTGTTGTACCCCTGTCCCTCTATTTATAGAGTGAGGCTGGGGGCAGAGGTCTTGGATGTATATAGCTGCTGGTGGGCTTGGGCTGATACAATCTGGCCTTGCAGCATTCTGGTTCGGCAGCGTCTTGGTTCGGCGGTGAGTGGTAACATGGGTGATTCGGCAGGTAGTGGAGATAGGGTTTCGGTGGTAGTTGGACCGGTGGTAGCGTGGAGATGGAGCTAGATGGAGCTGGACCGGTGGTTGGTTCGGTAGTATGGTAGGTAGGTAGAGGAGGTTGGTTCGGCAGTAGTTAGTCCGGCAACTGGTTCGGTATGGTTGGTTCGGTAGGTAGTGGAGACAAGTGTGATTCGGCAGTGGAATGGAGGCAGGGGTGATTCGGCAGTGGCGTGGAGAGGTGGTGGTTCGGTGAGGGTACTACCGAATGGAGCTTATAGAATGCCGAATGATCCCTTCATATTCGAGAATGCCGAATGAGCCTTCAGATCCGAGAATGCCGAATGAACCAGGGGGAGTTCGAATACCGAACGAACTCTTGCCTCGCTTCCAATCGATTTTCAATCCCGACATCCATCAATCCTCGCCACTTTGTTGATATTCCAGTTTGGACCAAAAAATGGGATAACAACCAGCGAAGGCTAAAAGCTGTCATAGCTGTAGAACTCATAGATACCTTCGTTTTGACTGGTTATGGCTCCCGTAACTCTAAACGAGCCAAGAGTTATGGCCCTCCGAAGAATCGATATCCAAAGGGTGCAACATCTACGGTGCAAGGTGCAACATCCGTCCAAAATGACGAAACAGTGCCGTACGACCTTTAGAAATGAGTGCATGGATTTGAAACATTGCAGTACCATGGTGCACCACTCTCCAGCGATGGTAAATTATAGACCAGCCACGGGGATCCCGTTTTACAGAAAAAATCCACGTGACGAAAAAACGAAGGGTAAAAATCTTCCTTGACCCGATTGAGGTTCGGATAGGATTTTTTGGGTATGAAACTAACCAGTGACGGCTGAAAGCTGTCAAAGCTGTAGACTCACAGATACCTTCGTTTTGACTGGTTATGGCTCCCGTAACTCTAAACGAGCCAAGAGTTATGGCCCTCCGAAGAATCGATATCCACAGGGTGCAACATCTACGGTGCAAGGTGCAACATCCGTCCAAAATGAAGAAACAGTGCCGTACGACCTTTAGAAACTAGTGCATGGATTTAAAACGTTGCAGTACCATGGTGCACCACTCTCCAGCGATGGTAAATCATAGACCAGCCACGGGGATCCCGTTTTACAGAAAAAATCCACGTGACGAAAAAACGAAGGGTAAAAAACTTCCTTGACCCGATTGAGGTTCGGATAGGATTTTTTGGGTATGAAACTAACCAGTGACGGCTGAAAGCGGTCATAGCTATAGAAGTCACAGATACCTTCGTTTTGACTGGTTATGGCTCCCGTAACTCTAAACGAGCCAAGAGTTATGGCCCTCCGATGAATCGATATCCACAGGGTGCAACATCTACAGTGCAAGGTGCAACATCCGTCCAAAATGACGAAACAGTGCCTTACGACCTTTAGAATTGAGTGCATGGATTTGAAACATTGCAGTACCATGGTGCACCACTCTCCACCGATGGTAAATCATAGACCAGCCACGGGGATCCCGTTTTACAGAAAAAATCCACGTGACGAAAAAACGAAGGGTAAAAAACTTCCATGACCCGATTGAGGTTCGGATAGGATTTTTGGGTATGAAACTAACCAGTGACGGCTGAAAGCTGTCATAGCTGTAGAACTCACAGATACATTCGTTTTGGCTGGTTATGGCTCCCGTAACTCTAAACGAGCCAAGAGTTATGGCCCTCCGAAGAATCGATATCCACAGGGTGCAACATCTACGGTGCAAGGTGCAACATCCGTCCAAAATGACGAAACAGTGCCGTACGACCTTTAGAAATGAGTGCATGGATTTGAAACATTGCAGTACCATGGTGCACCACTCTCCAGCGAAGGTAAATCAAAGACCAGCCACGGGGATCCCGTTTTACAGAAAAAATCCACGTGACGAAAAAACGAAGGGTAAAAAACTTCCTTGACCCGATTGAGGTTCGGATAGGATTTTTTGGGTATGAAACTAACCAGTGACGGCTGAAAGCGGTCATAGCTGTAGAACTCACAGATACCTTCGTTTTGACTGGTTATGGCTCCCGTAACTCTAAACGAGCCAAGAGTTATGGCCCTCCGAAGAATCGATATCCACAGGGTGCAACATCTACGGTGCAAGGTGCAACATCCGTCCAAAATGAAGAAACAGTGCCGTACGACCCTTAGAAATGAGCGCATGGATTTGAAACATTGCAGTACCATGGTGCACCAATCTCCAGCGATGGTAAATCATAGACCAGCCACGGGGATCCCGTTTTACAGAAAAAATCCACGTGACGAAAAAACGAAGGGTAGAAAACTTCCTTGACCCGATTGAGGTTCGGATAGGATTTTTTGGGTATGAAACTAACCAGTGACGGCTGAAAGCGGTCATAGCTGTAGAACTCACAGATACCATCGTTTTGACTGGTTATGGCTCCCGTAACTCTAAACGAGCCAAGAGTTATGGCCCTCCAAAGAATCGATATCCACAGGGTGCAACATCTACGGTGCAAGGTGCAACATCCGTCCAAAATGACGAAACAGTGTCGTACGACCTTTAGAAATGAGTGCATGGATTTGAAACATTGCAGTACCATGGTGCACCACTCTCCAGCGATGGTAAATCATAGACCAGCCACGGGGATCCCGTTTTACAGAAAAAATCCACGTGACGAAAAACGAAGGGTACAAGAATCCCATGACCCGATTGAGGTTCGGATAGGATTTTTTGGGTATGAAACTATCCAGTGAAGGCTAAAAGCTGTCATAGCTGTAGAACTCACAGATACCTTCATTTTGACTGGTTATGGCTCCCGTAACTCTAAACGAGCCAAGAATTATGGCCCTCCGAAGAATCGATATCCACAGGGTGCAACATCTACGGTGCAAGGTGCAACATCCGTCCAAAATGAAGAAACAATGCCTTACGACCTTTAGAAATGAGTGCATGGATTTGAAACATTGCAGTACCATGATGCACCACTCTCCAGCGATGGTATATCATAGACCAGCCACGGGGATCCCGTTTTACAGAAAAAATCCACGTGACGAAAAAACGAAGGGTAAAAAATTTCCTTGACCCGATTGAGGTTCGGATAGGATTTTTTGGGTATGACACTAACCAGTGACGGCTGAAAGCCGTCATAGCTCTAAAACTCACAGATACCTTTGTTTTGACTGGTTATGGCTCCCGTATCTCTAAACGAGTAAAAAGTTATGGCCCTCCGAAGAATCGATATCCACAGGGTGCAACATCTACGGTGCAAGGTGCAACATCCGTCCTAAATGACGAAACAATGCCTTACGACCTTTAGAAATGAGTGCACGGATTTGAAACATTGCAGTACCATGGTGCACCACTCTCCAGCGATGGTAAATCATAGACCAGCCACGGGGATTGTGACGACCGCCCATGACTTCCGCACCAAAACAAGGGAAAAGTGCGCTGAAAGGTGTGCAAGGCAGCCATGGACGATAGTCAGGGTAAAATAAAATCGCAGAATCTCTATCGTAGCTCACAGTGCATGGATAAAATACAATAGAGAAATATATAGTGAAGCCTCATAACAGAAAATCATCATATAAGCATCATAGTAGTTTTATACAATCATCTCAATAAATCCATACATCAAGACCTCACTACAAAACACTCATCAAATACAGCAGCGGATACCCAGTACATATAAGAAATAATATGCATAGCCTCCTGCTCGTCTTCGTCATCATCAGCGGAGAACTCTAAGCACAGCACCTGTCACCTGCTACCTAGTCTGCCCATCCCAACATGGATGAACAGCCCAAGGTAATAAGAGGAGACATAAAACCTTGAGTCAGACAAAGTCTTAGTGAGCAGTAAATTAACTACCAAACATACCAAAAGAGCATAAGGGATAAAAGGAATAGGAACCAAACCATCCCACTCCACCTCATTCTACAGTGATAGCCCCCAGACACACACTAAAGAGAAGCAAGCATAATCATAGCAGATAATTAAAGTAAAACAATAACCACTCGAGTCAAGGGCGATGCTTTCCAAATACAAACCCCCAAGGCCTAAACCAAGATCAGATAAGCACCCAGAAAACACTGCTCTTGAGACCGAATGATAATACAACCAAACATCCATGACTCTGGCTATCACTGTTATCATTGCCTTGATATCACCGTTAGTTGAATGACCACCTGTCAAGGGCTAATGGTAACCCCGGTCTAGACATAACTCCGCACGTCATCGTGACCCGTGCCTAAGCCGAACGCATCAGCCCAGAGTACTAGCACGTCATCGTGACCCGTGCCTGGAACGTCATCGTGACCCGTTCCAACGTACCCTTGCTTTGAGTATGCTAGAACCTTCAACAACGATGAGATCTCAGCCTCCTAGTCATCCTCCTTGACGACTATTTCCATACTAGCTCAAGCGCCTCTCAAGCTAACCATTATCCACCCCAACCCGGACCGCATCACCGAGTTATAATCTTTGCACGTCGTCATGACCCGTGCTTGGAACGTCATCGTGACCCGTCCCGTCACAACATATGTCTTGCCTCATCACATCATAGCAAAGTCTCTCATCTTGGAACGTCATCATGACCCGTCCCATCTCAACATAAGCCTTGCCTCATCATATCATAGCAAAGTCCCAACTCAATCATGCTTTGCCTTCTCGCATCATGGCAAGATCCCACATCCTCGAATCCATCCATATGAGCTTCCACATCCGCTTCATATGCTACATGCAGCTTTCACCATTCAAGAGCCTTTCCACTTAGCTTTTGAATCATCTTCAACCATCTTGTTCCAAATCAACTACAAGCTAATCTTGAAACAATCAAACCAATCATACATCCAAACATTCAAGCATTCAAACAAGATCTAATAAGCAATATCAACTATAATGGCAATTTCGTAAATAAATGAGCAAAAGTCCAACATGCATGATTCATAGGTTTTTAGCATAGATCTATCAAATATAAAACATGGGTTTTGTCTCTAATACTTGTTAAATAAACTTGCATAACAAACATCTTTGGAAACAATGGATCTAGACTTGGATCTAAGAAAAATGCATGAAATCTCTAACTTTAACACTCAAACAAGCCACCAATCCAATATACTCCTTTGGGTCCGCGTGAGAGATAACTACCACTCACCAAATCACCCAAACACTTCAAATACAACACACTTCAGATCTGGACAGCGGAGATCAAGGTTTGATCCGGCAAAATCTCGCTTCAATTGATGAAATCTAGCTCGAACGGATGAAGATCTTCAACTTTGGCACTTGGATCTTCGATCTCGATCTTCGATCTTGGATGGATGTTAGATCTAGATTGGAATGGAGAATAGAAGATGAAGAAATGTTGTAGTCGAGTCTTCAAAATGGCAGCACTTCGTCGCTTCAAAAACCGGTGCCAAAAAGTGAGCCGAACCCCTCTATTTATAGGCTTGAATCCCCCTTAGCTCGGCCGTCTTCTTAACTCGGAGCTCGAGCATAAGGTCGTTACCGACCTAAAAGACTCCGACCTAACATAGGTCGCTGCCGACCTATGCGACTCAACTACTTACGACTTAACCCCAAGACGCCGACCCAACCACACAACACACACATAGGGTCACACGACCTAGTTTCCTGCCGACCTAAACCCAGAACACATGCCGACTCACGACTCAACGCACCCTGCCGACCTACGACCCAACTGACCAACGACTCAACACACAGCCGCTAACACGCCTAAGTCTTAAGTCGTACGACGACTTAGCCAACGTGCCGACCTAACACAACCTTATCCCGCCTACGACTTAAAGCATACACGACCTAAGTTAGGTCGTTACCCCCCCCCCCATAGGTCATCCACGACCCATCTCCTAACTAACACACAAGCTTATTAACCCTTAGGTCGGTGAAGGCTTTAAGCCGCTAGCCCTTAACCCGTGTTGGGCGAATTTTCACCCAGAAGACCTCGAGACCAAGAAGCCACAGTTTCACCCGGGCTTGCAACCTCCACCTCGTTCGATGAACACAAGGCTCGGTACAAGCATGGAAGTCAATCCGGCATTCCCATTCGGCAGAGTTACGCCGGACCAGAATCCATTCGGCAAAGCCCAACCATTGGTCCATTCGGCAAAAGCAAGGCATAAGGCATTTCCATCCGGCACATCCCATTCGGTAGCCGGACCATACCCCACCGAACCAACCATCACCCCACTACCGAACCAACTCCACGGCCGGACCAAACAAGTACCGAACCACCTCACTGCCGGTCCACCTCCACACTCATTACCACCGGTCCACACTTATTGCCGGACCACGCCTACCACCGGACCAAACTCCATGCCGAATGACCTCCGCCGAACCAGGTGATTACCATTCCAGATTGCTTCAGCCCGGGCCCACCAGCAGTTATATACTTCCAAGACCCCTGCCCCCTACCTCATTCTATAAATAGAGGGGCAGGGGTACAACAATGGCAGACAAGTTTGAGAGCTCAAGCAAGGAAGGAACTTTCAAACTACTTTCATACACTTGTATACAACGCATTGTACTTGTAACCTGAAAGAAAGAAGATAATAACATATAAAGTGGACGTAGGCACATTCTGGCCGAACCACTATAAATCTGTGTGTCTTTTACATTTCAGCCCCTACTTTTCTCATATTTACATACTCATCTAAAATCATTGAAAATTACATATAATCAACTAAATAATACGACTTGGAGGTGTTTGTCCATTTTTTGTGCAAACATTTTTGGTGCTTTCACTGAGAACTGAACTCAAACTTCATCTTCTCCCACTCAACCTTTTTCCTAACGACATCACTCGTTGCTTAGAAATCATGCCTTCCAAACAGAGAAGGGATGTTAACAAAGGAAAGAACATCGCAACTAGCAGCCTTCCAGATCCAGCAATCACAGATCAGCCCACTTCAACAGCAGTACCAGATGAAAATCAGGAAAATCCAACTGGTCCCGCAACGGAACAACCAATCACTAGGGCAGATCTGGACAGGGTTGTGGCTGAAGTAACTAACCGCTTCACATCCCAACAAGAAACTTTGGTGGACCAACTCATGACACGCTTAAGGGACGCTGAAGAGTCCAACCGCAACACTGAATCATGGGGTGAATCCCAATCCGGAGGATCCCGGAGGCAACAAAGGTCTTCACTCTTCGAACAAGCTATCAACAGGAAAAACGATGATAGGGGCCGCGCCCGGACTCAGCCCGAATTCCGACTCGAGGAAGCCCTTGGAACCGAACCTAGCGGGGGAGGCACCAGGCGAGGGTCGGATGTAGCTGAGCCAGTCATGCCACCTAATCATAGAAACCCCGCTGAACGGAGCCGAGCTAGAACCCAGCCCGAAGTTGACCCCATGGATGTGCTCGAAACAGAACCCCACAGGGGAAGATCAAGGCAGGGGGCAACTGTAGCTGGTCCTAGCGTGCATCCAAGCAGCCAAAGACAACCACTGGATAATGCTAGAGGTGATAGACTGTACCATCCCTACAGGTCATCTGGGCGAGATAGATCCCGCAGGGAAGAACCGAGCTCATTTTTGTCCGCTCCAAGTTCTGACGAGCGGATGGCACGATTATTCAGAGAATGTGTCCAACGGGAGCAAAGGGACCGGGGAATAGGCGCTAGGGTCACCAGTCCCTTTACCCGAAATATCGAAACTGCCAACACTCCCCGGGAATGGAAAATGCCAACCATGGAACCTTACAAAGGAACTTCCGACCCCATCGTACACCTGCAGAGATACACCCAGCATATGCTCATGAGTGGAGCAACAGAAGGAGTATTATGTAAATGCTTTCCGCTATTCCTATCAGATCTAGCTACCTCCTGGTTCTGCCATCTACCCCAAGGATCCATCAACTCATGGGAGATGTTAAAAGAAAGGTTTATTAGCCAGTTCCGCATCCATGTGGAACAACCCAGGGATGCTTATTCTCTATCCAATGTCAAACAGAAAACCGGAGAGACGCTACAACAATATCTAACACGGTTCAACGCCGCAGCGGCAGCAGTTCAAGATGCCGATGAAAAACTCACTCTAATGGCCCTCTGTAGTGGTGTGCATCCAGACACCAAGTTTGCCAGAAGATTAACTAAGGAAAAACCAGTTACCTTGCCTGATTTCTTCCATGAAGCTGGAAAGTATATGAGACTTGAAGACGCTGCTACGGAGAGGCAGCCAGGGCAACAAGGCAAGATAATTCAGGACAAGGTTCCCACTGCAGCTAAGGACGCTCGAAGAAATGAATCTAGAGACAATGCTGGGGGCAGAAAGGGTGAGAAGCGCCAATATCGACCAGGGCCAAGATTTGACTCCTACACTCCTTTGAATGAAACAATCGAAAACATCTACCTAGCCACTCAGGGCGAACTCGGATACAAGCGCCCCCCGCACAAGAAAGAATCAGATAACGCACTCAAGTCCGGAAAGTTCTGTCGCTTCCACGAATCCCACGGACATGACACCAATGAATGCCACCATCTTCGGGACTTGATCGAAGAACACATTAGAAGAAGAAGACTGGAACGTTATGTGAAAAGTCAGAACAGGACTCCAACTCCTGCCAATGAGAACTCAAAGCAACCCCTCCCAGAAGTAGGCGGAGGGAGTCGCAACAATCACAACACCAGTGGCTCTAGTCAAGAGAAGATAGTAGTCCTTACCATCTCAGGAGGACCACACATTGCCGACAGAAGTTGGGCAGAGATGGAAAGGTACGGCAAGTCGCTTAGAAATGCCGAAGGATATGTTAACTCCATTACGGAGGAACGCCACCCGAAACGAAAAGAAAACGACGACATCATATTCAGTAGGCGTGATTTGGAAGGAAGACAGTACCCACATATGGATCCTATGGTCATCTCTGCCTGGTTCGGTCCAGCTAAAGTTTTTCGGATTCTAATAGACACAGGAAGCTCCGTTAATATCCTGTTCAAACATGCTTTCGACAAAATGAAGTTATCAATGAAGGATGTATCCCCCTGTGACAAACCACTGCACGGTTTCACTGGAGATGCAAAAATGCCCCTCGGGCAACTTGACCTCTTCGTCGAAATAGGAAGTCATCCCCGCTCCGTTGTGCGAAAACAAACGTTCGTACTAATAGAAAACCACTCGGCTTACAACGCTTTCTTGGGAAGACCAGCCTTGTCTGACTTTCAGATTGTATTAGCCCCCTGGTGCCTGAAAATGAAATTTCCAACAGACAACGGAGTAGGAGAAGTAGAAGGAGATCAAGGTGCTGCCCGAGACTGCTACGTAACTGAACTTCGCAATAACCGCAGAAAGAATAAAGGAAAAGATGCAGAGACTACTCTCTGCATGAAAAGCTTGGAGGCATAGCAACTAAAGAAAGCCCCTCCTCTTCGATACACAAGCGATCCCTTCAATGAACTAGACCCCAGGGATAAAGAGGAGGAGGCTACCGCCGAGCCTGCAGAGGCTATGGAATTCGTATCGGTAGATAAGCATGATTCAAGTAGACTATTAAAAATCGGATCTCAGCTGAAAACGGAATTGAAGGATCGACTCATTGACTTTCTCCGCCACAACTTAGATGTATTTGCGTGGACCCATGCCGATATGACAGGAATCTCCCCAGACGTAGCATGCCACATGTTGAACATCGATCCCACCAAGGTACCAGTAAAGCAGAAAAAGAGGAGCATGGGGGCAGAGCGATCAGCAGCCCTTGATGAGGAAGTAAAAAATCTACTTGCTAATGACTTCATACGGGAAGCCATCTACCCAGAATGGATCGCTAACCCAGTGCTAGTAAAAAAGGCCAATGGAAAGTGGCGAACATGTATTGACTTCTCCAATCTGAATGACGCTTGCCCGAAAGACTGCTTCCCACTTCCCCGAATTGACCAACTCGTGGACAGCACAGCTGGGCACGAACTCCTATCTTTTATGGATGCATACTCCGGATATAACCAGATCCCCATGCACGCTCCCGATCAGGACCACACTAGCTTCATCACCGACCGCGGATTATATTGTTACAAAGTCATGCCTTTTGGACTCAAAAATGCTGGAGCTACCTATCAACGCCTCGTCAACAAAATGTTCGCAGAACTGATAGGACGTACTATGGAAGTATATGTGGATGACATGTTGGTGAAGTCCAGGAAAGCCAACGACCATGTAAGCCATCTGGACGATATGTTTCGGGTACTTCGCCGATATGGAATGAAGCTGAATCCTCTAAAGTGCTCCTTCGGAGTATCATCGGGAAAATTCTTAGGATTCATCGTCCACGCCAGAGGAATCGAAGCAAACCCTGAACAAATCCGAGCTTTAAAAGAAATAAGGATACCTTCCACTCGAAAAGAAATGCAGAGCCTAAACGGAAAGGTGGCCGCCCTAAGCAGATTCATTTCCAAGGCAACTGACAAGTGTGTCCCTTTCTTCGAAGCACTCAAGAAAGACAAAGGGAGGTTCGAGTGGACCGACGAATGCTTAAAAGCCTTCCTCAACCTAATCGAACACCTTCAGAGACCACCAGTACTCTCAACTCCAAATGAAGGTGAAGTGTTATACCTATACCTCGCTGTATCATCTCATGCTCTAAGCGCCGCCTTGGTAAGAGAAGAAGACCGCACACAACGTCCGGTTTACTTTGTAAGCAAGAGATTTACGGGGGCAGAAGCCAGATATCCTAAACTTGAGAAGTTAGCATATTGTTTATTGATCGCGTCACGGAAACTGCGACACTACTTCCAGTCTCACTCCATCAGGGTTCTAACCGATCAACCACTAAGACAAGTGCTCCATCGTCCTGACACTTCTGGGCGACTCCTCAAATGGTGCATCGAACTAAGTCAGTATGATATCACCTACCATCCCCGCACCGCTATCAAAGGACAAGCCATGGCTGATTTCATTGCCGAATTCACTACCAACGAAGGCAAGGAACAATCCGAAGTAGCAAAAAACATCAAGTGGAACCTCTTTGTAGACGGAGCATCGAACGAACAAGGCTCGGGGGCAGGTATTGTGATCGTCACCCCCAGGGGAAGAAAGTTGTACTATGCATTAAGATTGGAGTTCACGGCCACTAACAACGATGCTGAATATGAAGCAGTAATAGCGGGATTGGAACTGGCCCTAGAAATTGGGATCAATTCCTTATGTATTCATAGTGATTCTCAGCTTATCGTAAACCAGGTACTAGGAGAATTCCAGACTCGAGGAGAACGGCTCCGTTCCCTTAGAGGATGGGTCAGTGCCAGCCACAGCTTTGCCGGTTTCCTTTGCCTTCTCCGTTCCCTTCTCCGTTTCCGACTCTCCCTCCGACTCCCCGAAGGCCCGACGGAGAGCCTCATTCAGTTCGAGGTCTTGTTCAGAGGTTAGAGCAGCAACACCACTACCACCTTGACCTTCGCCATCTCCTCCACCCTCCGACCCTTCTCCAACTTCGCCTCCTTCCTCCTCTTCTACACCTTCCTCCTCCGGGACAATCGGGCAAGTACTTGGAGAAGGGCCATCGGACTTCCTCAGTTTCTTCCCCCCGACCACGGGACGCTCTGCGAAAGGCTCCCTCTTACCGCTCTTTACCTTATCCCCCTCCTTAGCTTTAGCAGCCTTCTCCTCAGCCGTGTCTCTTTGCTTAACCACGGACTGGTGCGGTAAGATCAAATTATACTCCAAGAGGGTTGCGTTCCTGATCAAGAAAGAGGCCGACCGGTCCCGTGCCGGAATAGCCTTTAGTTCAGCAGCCATTCGCACTAAGGAATCGTCCTCCACGACTGCAAGACCACCTGTCGCTAGCCAGAAATAGAAGCATGTCAGAAAAAACACTACAGTCAAAACGCATGAAAAATATAAATGAAATCAATCTTACAGCCGGAAGTGAAAAGGCGGAAAGAAACAGCATCGTCCTTGACGAAGAACCACTCCTTCTTGAACATGGTGAACTTGGAATACAAGTCCAGAACTGGTTTGAAGGGTACGGCCGCCTCCAGACTAATATACGGAGACCCCTTCTTATAGCCTCTCAGGTTGTACAAGTATCGGATTTCCCGGTTAGAAGGAGGACGCCCGTACCTCCTCTGGAAGATGACAAAGAGGCTCACCAGGATAGCATATGAGTTAGGCTGAAGCTGGAAGGGAGCCACCTTCAAATATGTGGTGAAGCTTACTATCCAAGCGTTGATAGGAGGAATGGCCCCACACATGCAATGATATCGGCTATAGGCAAAATACCCCTCGGGAGGGTTGTACGGCATGACACCAGCCTCCGGCAGCAACATAAGCGCTCTGTCAATCCCGAAGGAACGGGATATGACATCAAGTTGCTCCTCTTTCAGAGAGCCAGGATAGCAATCAGGAGGAGAAACAAGAAGCTCCTGGGGACCATACCCATCGACTAGTGACCTCGGAGCAGGTCCGTGCTGTGCTGGATCTGGCTGAGCTGGGGGCACGGCAGAAGTTTCTCCGCTATCCCTGGATTTCTTCTTGCCCGATCGAGTTTCAACTTTGCGAGACATTTATCTGCATACACAAAAGTAAAAAGCATGATGTTAGAACGACAGTATAAACAAACAAGCATACATAAGTCCGGAGTTCCACTCAAAGTCCAGACACAAAGTTCGTTCGGCACTGGAGGTTCAAGACCATTCGGCACTAGGGTCTTACGTTCATTCGGCAGTACGAGTTCATTCGGCAATGGGATCTGACTTCCATTCGGCAATGGAATCTGAGGTTCATTCGGCAAAGCAAAGCTTCCGTGCCCATTCGGCATAAGCCCATCCGGTTATAGAGTTCATTCGGTAAAAGAGTATATACCTGGTTCGGCGAATATTTGATTCGGCAAATAGTTGGTTCGGTGGGCTTTTGATTCGGCTTCCTCTTGTTCGGTAGAGAAAAACTAAGGGGGGTGTAGCCTCTATATATAGGCGAGCTCTGGAATACCGGACGAGAACCTACTGCCGGACCAACCCCATGCCGGACGAGAACCTATCACCGGACCAACAACAACCGGACCAACAACAACCGGACCAACTATGTACCGAATGAAACCTTCCATACCCAACCAACCTCCAAACGAATAAGAATATATGCCTACTCGAAACCGAATGAAACTGTCTCTTCCAGCAGAAGCCAGAAACAGGGGGCATGTAGGGCGCCTCACTCAGATAAGTCCCGAACCCCAGATCTTACTAATAAAATAAAGAATATGATAACAATGGATAAGTCGTGAATCTCTCACTAACATGGGTTAATCGTTCACACGTGCACGCGACCACGAACGGTCCATAAGCATGTTCTGAATGGCTATTAACCCTATCACCGTGAGAATTTACACTTTGACATCCCTTTTTAAGCTCACCGGTTAAAAGGATCCTTGATTCTGATAATTATGAAATGGCTAAGCTACTTACACATGTACGGGGTTGCGAACGATCCCTAGGCATGCTCTGAGCTGGCAATAAACCATCTTCACAAACATAGACCGGGCATCGACGATGCCGAGCCCCTTCGGGACTCACTCTCTCGTCCTGAACGGCACAGTTCACTTCATCTCGAATATTTCGATCATGAACGGCCGTTATTCGAAATCACACTAAAACTGTAAATTCCTTTACAGGACATTAACAGAATACGAACGTCCAATCGCTGGCGTTACAAAGCCAATCTTCCTGCCACAAGAAAAACAAAGCGCGACACATGCAAGCATGTGCCCCACTTTGGGGGGCAAATGTTGGGCGAATTTTCACCCAGAAGACCTCGAGACCAAGAAGCCACAGTTTCACCCGGGCTTGCAACCTCCACCTCGTTCGATGAACACAAGGCTCGGTACAAGCATGGAAGTCAATCCGGCATTCCCATTCGGCAGAGTTACGCCGGACCAGAATCCATTCGGCAAAGCCCAACCATTGGTCCATTCGGCAAAAGCAAGGCATAAGGCATTTCCATCCGGCACATCCCATTCGGTAGCCGGACCATACCCCACCGAACCAACCATCACCCCACTACCGAACCAACTCCACGGCCGGACCAAACAAGTACCGAACCACCTCACTGCCGGTCCACCTCCACACTCATTACCACCGGTCCACACTTATTGCCGGACCACGCCTACCACCGGACCAAACTCCATGCCGAATGACCTCCGCCGAACCAGGTGATTACCATTCCAGATTGCTTCAGCCCGGGCCCACCAGCAGTTATATACTTCCAAGACCCCTGCCCCCTACCTCATTCTATAAATAGAGGGGCAGGGGTACAACAATGGCAGACAAGTTTGAGAGCTCAAGCAAGGAAGGAACTTTCAAACTACTTTCATACACTTGTATACAACGCATTGTACTTGTAACCTGAAAGAAAGAAGATAATAACATATAAAGTGGACGTAGGCACATTCTGGCCGAACCACTATAAATCTGTGTGTCTTTTACATTTCAGCCCCTACTTTTCTCATATTTACATACTCATCTAAAATCATTGAAAATTACATATAATCAACTAAATAATACGACTTGGAGGTGTTTGTCCATTTTTTGTGCAAACAACCCGGTAACTAACTAAGTCGGCCCAAACCTAACTCGGCAACACCTTATCTCGGCAACACCTCCTAGGCCGTCCACTATACTTAAGTCGTAACTCGCTGACTCGGCCACACTTCTTATCTCACTATCTTCTTAGGTCGGTCACCCCTATGAGTCAGCCAACCTTTAAACCACTAACCTCCTTAAGTCGGCAACACTATAGGTCGGTCACTACCTTATCCCGGTGACCCTTTAACTCGGTCCATCCCCTTAAGTCGTCTACGACTTATCTATGAGTCGGTCACGACTCATCACTTGCACTCGGGTTAACTTCTAAACGACTCAAGCTAGAAACAACACAAACAACACTATCGACATGCAAATTCTACGATTTATCGACACGTAAAATACGGGTCGTTACATTCTCTCCCCCTTAGGAATTTCGCCCCCGAAATTCCAAGCAAACAACAACAATCACAATTATTCCGCATGCCTACCATCCATAGCAATCAACAAACCATGCATCCAATTCTAACCTAGCATGCAGAATTCTAAGACTTAGAACAAGCTACAAATTCATGAGATGTCACGACACTTTAGGGCCATACCTCGAAGAGTCCGGGATGAGCTGCCTTCATCCTCTCTTCCTCCTCCCATGTACAGTCGTTAACATCATCACTCCATTGTACCTTGAGCAACGTAATCGTCTTCCTCCTAAGCTGTTTCGTATCGGTTTCAACAATACGAAGCGGCTTACGAGGTCTCGTAACCACGGGATCAACCTCTAAGTCTTCACAGCTATCAGCAGAAACCACCGAAGTTGGGTCATGCACATACTTCCGTAGATAAGATACATGAAAAACATTGTGCACACCCGCCATCTTTTCCGATAACTCCAATCTATAAGCGAGCTTTCCAATTCGCTCGATAATCGGGAATGGTCCAACAAATCTCGGAGTTAACTTTCCTTTCTTCCCGAATCTAATAACATTCTTCAATGGAGAGATCTTCACAAAAACCATATCACCCACGTCGAATTCCAAATCCTTTCGACGATTATACGCATAACTTTTCTGACGATCTTGGGCTGCCTTCATTCGTTGCCGAATGATCTCTATACAATCCGAAGTCTGTCGAATCATCTCTGGCCCAAGTATCAACTTTTCTCCAGTTTCCAGCCAACATGTCGGAGAGTTACACGGTCTTCCACATAATGCCTCATATGGTGCCATACCAATACTCGACTGATAACTGTTGTTATAAGCAAACTCTACCAAATGAAGGTGATCTTCCCATGATCCTTCGAAGTCCAAAACACATGCTCTAAGAAGATCTTCCAAAACTCGGTTGACTCTCTCAGTCTGACCATCTGTTTGAGGGTGATAAGCTGTACTCAAGCACAACTCGGTTCCCAAAACTTCCTGGAAGCTCTTCCAAAATTCACTAGTGAACAATGGGTCTCGATCGCTCACTATACTCTTCGGAACACCATGGAATCGAACAATCCACTTCACATACAGCTCAGCCAACTTCGATGCAGTCCTAGTCGATCGAACAGGAATGAACCTTGCACTCTTGGTCAAACGATCTACTATGACCCAAATCCCTTCATTCCCTGCTCTTGTTCTAGGTAGACCATCGATAAAATCCATCGACACTTGCTCCCACTTCCACGTAGGAACCTCTAATGGCTGAAGCAATCCACTGGGCTTCTTCTGCTCGGCTTTTACCAACTGACAATTCATACACTTGGAAATAAAATTTCCAACATCCTTCTTCATACCTTCCCAGTAGTAGGTTCTCTTCATATCCCGATACATCTTATTTCCACCTGGATGAATTGTCAATTTCGAGTGATGACTTTCCCTCAGAACTTCATCTCTCAATCCATCTACATCAGGAACAACCAATCGTCCTTGCTTTCGAAGCCAACCCTCTCGATCGACCTCGAACCCTTTATCCTTCTCTGGTTCCAATCCAGATTCCAAGTCACGAATAATCTTGACAAGCTTATCGTCTCGCCTTTGGTTCTCACCAATTCTTTCCACAAGAGTAGGCCTTATCGATAAGTTTGCCAACATCTCAGGTTGCAATTCACACCTTGGCCTGAAGTCAAACTCAGCCAAATACTCAAGACTCTTCCATTCCGAAAACATGGCTCCCAATCCTGCATGTCTTCGACTTAACGCATCAGCCACTGCGTTACCTTTTCCCGGAGTATAGGCTATACCAAAATCATACGATGCTAGGAACTCTAGCCACCTTTGCTGTCGAAGATTCAAATCCTTTTGGGAGAACAGATACTTCAACGACTTATGATCTGTGAACAACTCGAATCTAACTCCCAGTAGATAATGTCTCCACATCTTCAAAGCAAACACAATCGCCGCTAACTCCAAGTCATGAGTCGGATAATTCCTTTCATGCGGCTTCAGTTGTCGACTAGCATACGCAACAACTTTATCCCTCTGCATTAGCACTGCTCCAAGTCCAGTACCACATGCATCGGTGTAAACCACCATCTCATCATTCCCACTTGGAATAGTCAAAACAGGAGCACTTGTCAGTCGCTCTTTCAGGATTACGAAAGCTTGCTCACACTTGTCATCCCATTTGAACACTTGGTTCTTTTTCGTCAATCCTGTCAATGGTGCAGCTATCTTGGAAAAGTCTTTGATAAACCGACGATAATATCCTGCTAATCCAAGAAAACTTCTCACATCAGATGCATTCTTAGGTCTAACCCAATCCTGGATTGCTGCCACCTTAGCAGGATCAACCGCTATTCCATTTCCAGAAATAACATGGCCTAAGAACCTCACTTCACTCTTCCAGAAGTGACACATCGAAAACTTAGCCTTCAGCTGATGTTTCCGCAAGATTTCCAAAACAATCCTCAAGTGCGTCTTGTGCTCTTCCTCAGTTCCGGAATAAACCAAAATATCATCCACGAACACAAGCACGAACTTATTCAACTGATCTCTGAACACTCTATTCATAAGATCCACAAAATATGCTGGCGCGTTAGTCAATCCAAATGGCATTACCAGCCACTCATAAAAACCGGATGGTGTCCTGAAAGCAGTCTTCGGCACACTATCCTTCGCCACTCTCAACTGGTGAAATCCCGTTGCCAAATCCATCTGAGAAAACACCTTAGCCTCGTGAAGCTGATCAAACAAGTCATCTATTCTCGGCAATGGATACTTGTTCTTCTTAGTCACCTTATTCAGCTCACGATAATCCACACACAACCTCAACGATCCATCCGCTTTGGTTGCGAACACAACTGGCGCACCCCATTCGGACACACTTCTCCGAATGAATCCTTTCCGCAAAAGGTCATCAACTTGCACCTTCAGCTCTTGCTGCTCCCTCGGTGCCATCCACCTAAGAGGCATCACAACAGGTCTGGCTCCCTCAACTAGATCGATACGAAACTCGATCTCCCAATGCGGCGGCAACCCTTTGACTTCGTCAAAGACATCCTCAAATCCATCCACAATAGGCACCGATGACAGTCCATCCCGTGGAACAACCAGCGAATACATGAAGCTCATGAAGACGCCTTCTTCATGCTTACATCGTATCACAACCTTTCGCCCATCCACGTTCCCGACTGTCACCTCCAGCCTCACACAATCAATCCTAGCCGCATACTTCCTAAGCCAGTCCATACCCAAAATAATTCCGAACCCCGCAAAGTTCAGAACAAAGCAATCACAAACAAACGAGCAGTCATGACTCGACACAACTAGACCACGACATATCATACACAAACATGACGAACCCCCCACTGGATTAGTCACAACCAATGGCCTATCCACAATATCCGGTTTCAAACCTAACCGGCCTACCAAATCATCACAAACAAAAGAATGCGACGCTCCAGTATCAAACAACACTCTAACTGGAACACCACAAATGGAAAGAGTACCTTGAACCACCACACTCTTCCCCTTCTCTTCAGCAGTAGGAACTCTTGAAGACGACGGCACAGCTTCCAAAGCATAAGCTTGCACAACCTGCCTATCTTTCCTCGGCTCTGGACAGTCCTTCTTGATGTGTCCCAGCTTATCACAGTTGTGGCACTTCAACTGCACCTTTGGATTCTTACAATCCCGGGAGAGATGACCCTTCTGTCGGCAGTTATAGCAGGTCACTTCGCCCTTTGGCTTCTTCTGGCCATCCTTACCCTTCTGCTATTGCTGCTTCCTCTTCTTATTACCATTCTGCTGTGGTTTAGATCCTTCCCTGGTTACAGCAACAACAGAACTTTCCTTAGGGAACAAACTCTCATGCCTCAAGGCTTTCTCCACGAGCTTCTCAAATGGATCGTCCAGATGATCCACTAACTGCCTTCCCAGATAAGCATCCAGACCAGTCACAAACTTTTCATTCTTCTGATAGGGAGAATCAATATATGATCTGTCATACTTAGACAAAGCTTCGAACTCAGAAATATACTCAAGAACAGGCCTCCCACCTTGCTTGAGCTCTACAAACCTCTTGAATAAAGCAGACTTCTGAACAGTGGAGATGAACTTGGCCTCAAATCTAACTTGGAATTGCTCCCAAGTAATCTCTTCTTCTGGTGTATCTATGGTGATAGAATTCCACCAATCAGCAGCTCTTCCCTGAAGCTGTCTCGATGCAAGCTTCCTCTTGGTTGCATCCTCAATCCCTAAGTCACCAAAGATTCTTCTGCAAGCATCAATCCATCCCTGCACCTCAATAGTCGACTCCGTCCCCAAGAAAGCTTTTCCTCCAAGAGAGGTATAATCCTTGCAAAGCTTGGCAAAATCCACTGGTCTTAGAGCTTGGACTTAAACTCCCACATCCACAGAAGATCCTGAAGCTGGTACCCTTCTCATGATAGAAGTCATCATAGCTTCAAACATAGCTCCATAATCAACAGCTTCCCTAGCAGCTCGACTATCCCTCGCAGCTTGTCTCTCACTTCGACTCATTCTTAATATCTGTAAAAAGAATTATTAGAACACCTTAAGAAACAACTGCATAAGGAGTTCAAATCCATCTAAGCTACTATACTATATATAGTAATCATCCATCAAAATACAATTACGTCTCTCATACGTAGTTACGTCAGCGAGCGTTGGCTAAAATCGATTAACCAAAGCTTTGATACCAAATGTGACGACCGCCCATGACTTCCGCACCAAAACAAGGGAAAAGTGCGCTGAAAGGTGTGCAAGGTAGCCATGGACGATAGTCAGGGTAAAATAAAATCGTAGAATCTCTATCGTAGCTCACAGCGCATGGATAAAATACAATAGAGAAATATATAGTGAAGCCTCATAACAGAAAATCATCATATAAGCATCACAGTAGTTTTATACAATCATCTCAATAAATCCATACATCAAGACCTCACTACAAAACACTCATCAAATACAGCAGCGGATACCCAGTACATATAAGAAATAATATGCATAGCCTCCTGCTCGTCTTCATCATCATCAGCGGAGAACTCTAAGCACAGCACCTGTCACCTGCTACCTAGTCTGCCCATCCCAACATGGATGAACAGCCCAAGGTAATAAGAGGAGACATAAAACCTTGAGTCAGACAAAGTCTTAGTGAGCAGTAAATTAACAACCAAACAAACCAAAAGAGCATAAGGGATAAAAGGAATAGGAACCAAACCATCCCACTCCACCTCATTCTACAGTGATAGCCCCCAGACACACAATAAAGAGAAGCAAGCATAATCATAGCAGATAATTAAAGTAAAACAATAACCACTCGAGTCAAGGGCGATGCTTTCCAAATACAAACCCCCAAGGCCTAAACCAAGATCAGATAAGCACCCAGAAAACACTGCTCTTGAGACCGAATGATAATACAACCAAACATCCATGACTCTGGCTATCACTGTTATCATTGCCTTGATATCACCGTTAGTTGAATGACCACCTGTCAAGGGCTAATGGTAACCCCGGTCTAGACATAACTCCGCACGTCATCGTGACCCGTGCCTAAGCCGAACGCATCAGCCCAGAGTACTAGCACGTCATCGTGACCCGTGCCTGGAACGTCATCGTGACCCGTTCCAACGTACCCTTGCTTTGAGTATGCTAGAACCTTCAACAACGATGAGATCTCAGCCTCCTAGTCATCCTCCTTGACGACTATTTCCATACTAGCTCAAGCACCTCTCAAGCTAACCATTATCCACCCCAACCCGGACCGCATCACCGAGTTATAATCTTTGCACGTCGTCATGACCCATGCTTGGAACGTCATCGTGACCCGTCCCGTCACAACATATGTCTTGCCTCATCACATCATAGCAAAGTCTCTCATCTTGGAACGTCATCATGACCCGTCCCATCTCAACATAAGCCTTGCCTCATCATATCATAGAAAAGTCCCAACTCAATCATGCTTTGCCTTCTTGCATCATGGCAAGATCCCACATCCTCGAATCCATCCATATGAGCTTCCACATCCGCTTCATATGCTACAGGCAGCTTTCACCATTCAAGAGCCTTTCCACTTAGCTTTTGAATCATCTTCAACCATCTTGTTCCAAATCAACTACAAGCTAATCTTAAAACAATCAAACCAATCATACATCCAAACATTCAAGCATTCAAACAAGATCTAATAAGCAATATCAACTATAATGGCAATTTCGTAAATAAATGAGCAAAAGTCCAACATGCATGATTCATAGGTTTTTAGCATAGATCTATCAAATATAAAACATGGGTTTTGTCTCTAATACTTGTTAAATAAACTTGCATAACAAACATCTTTGGAAACAATGGATCTAGACTTGGATCTAAGAAAAATGCATGAAATCTCTAACTTTAACACTCAAACAAGCCACCAATCCAATATACTCCTTTGGGTCCGCGTGAGAGATAACTACCACTCACCAAATCACCCAAACACTTCAAATACAACACACTTCAGATCTGGACAGCGGAGATCAAGGTTTGATCCGGCAAAATCTCGCTTCAATTGATGAAATCTAGCTCGAACGGATGAAGATCTTCAACTTTGGCACTTGGATCTTCGATCTCGATCTTCGATCTAGGATGGATGTTAGATCTAGATTGGAATGGAGAATAGAATATGAAGAAATGTTGTAGTCGAGTCTTCAAAATGGCAGCACTTCGTCGCTTCAAAAACCGGTGCCAAAAAGTGAGCCGAACCCCTCTATTTATAGGCTGGAATCCCCCTTAGCTCGGCCGTCTTCTTAACTCGGAGCTCGCTATTAGGTCGTTACCGACCTAAAAGACTCCGACCTAACATAGGTCGCTTCCGACCTATGCGACTCAACTACTTACGACTTAACCCCAAGACGCCGACCCAACCACACAACACACACATAGGGTCACACGACCTAGTTTCCTGCCGACCTAAACCCAGAACACATGCCGACTCACGACTCAACGCACCCTGCCGACCTACGACCCAACTGACCAACGACTCAACACACAGCCGCTAACACACCTAAGTCTTAAGTCGTACGACGACTTAGCCAACGTGCCGACCTAACACAACCTTATCCCGCCTACGACTTAAAGCATTCACGACCTAAGTTAGGTCGTTACCCCCCCCATAGGTCATCCACGACCTATCTCCTAACTAACACACAAGCTTATTAACCCTTAGGTCGGTGAAGGCTTTAAGCCGCTAGCCCTTAACCCGGTAACTAACTAAGTCGGCCCAAACCTAACTCGGCAACACCTTATCTCGGCAACACCTCCTAGGCCATCCACTATACTTAAGTCGTAACTCGCTGACTCGGCCACACTTC
This sequence comes from Allium cepa, assembly GCA_030765085.1. Classification (NCBI taxonomy): domain Eukaryota; kingdom Viridiplantae; phylum Streptophyta; class Magnoliopsida; order Asparagales; family Amaryllidaceae; genus Allium; species Allium cepa. Next base: position 23,163,945 of record CM060943.1, on the reverse strand, counting down.
TTATCTCACTATCTTCTTAGGTCGGTCACCCCTATGAGTCAGCCAACCTTTAAACCACTAACCTCCTTAAATCGGCAACACTATAGGTCGGTCACTACCTTATCCCGGTGACCGTTTAACTCGGTCCATCCCCTTAAGTCGTCTACGACTTATCTATGAGTCGGTCACGACTCATCACTTGCACTCGGGTTAACTTCTAAACGACTCAAGCTAGAAACAACACAAACAACACTAACGACCTGCAAATTCTACGATTTATCGACACGTAAAATACGGGTCGTTACAGGGATCCCATTTTACAGAAAAAATCCATGTGACGAAAAAACGAAGGGTAAAAAACTTCCTTGACCCGATTGAGGTTCGGATAGGATTTTTTGGGTATGACACTAACCAGTGACGGCTGAAAGCCATCATAGCTGTAGAACTCACAGATACCTTTGTTTTGACTAGTTATGGCTCCCGTAACTCTAAACGAGCCAAGAGTTATGGCCCTCCGAAGAATCGATATCCACAGGGTGCAACATCTACGGTGCAAGGTGCAACATCCGTCCAAAATAACGAAACAGTGCCTTACGACCTTTAGAAATGAGCGCATGGATTTGAAACATTGCAGTACCATGGTGCACCACTCTCCAGCGATGGTAAATCATAGACCAGCCACGGGGATCCCGTTTTACCGAAAAAATCAACGTGACGAAAAAACGAAGGGTAAAAAACTTCCATGACCCGATTGAGGTTCGGATAGGATTTTCGGGTATGAAACTAACCAGTGACGGCTAAAAGCCATCATAGCTGTAGAACTCACAGATACCTTCGTTTTGACTGGTTATGGCTCCCGTAACTCTAAACGAGCCAAGAGTTATGGCCCTCCGAAGAATCGATATCCACAGGGTGCAACATCTACGGTGCAAGGTGCAACATCCGTCCAAAATGACGAAACAGTGCCTTACAACCTTTAGAAATGAGTGCATGGATTTGAAACATTGCAATACCATGGTGCACCACTCTCCAGCGATGGTAAATCATAGACCAGCCACGGGGATCCTGTTTTACAGAAAAAATCCACGTGACGAAAAAACGAAGGGTAAAAAACTTCCTTGACCCGATTGAGATTCGGATAGGATTTTTTGGGTATGACACTAACCAGTGATGGCAAAAAGCCATCATAGCTGTAGAACTCACTAATACCTTCGTTTTGACTGGTTATGGCTCCCGTAACTCTAAACGAGCCAAAAGTTATGGCCCTCCGAAGAATCGATATCCACAGGTGCAACATCTACGGTGCAAGGTGCAACATCCGTCCAAAATGACGAAACAGTGCCGTACGACCTTTAGAAATGAGTGCATGCATTTGAAACATTGCAGTACCATGGTGCACCACTCTCCAGCGATTGTAAATCATAGACCAGCCACGGGGATCCCGTTTTACAGAAAAAATCCACGTGACGAAAAAACGAAGGGTAAAAAACTTCCATGACCCGATTGAGGTTCGGATAGGATTTTTGGGTATGAAACTAACCAGTGACGGTTGAAAGCTGTCATAGCTGTAGAACTCACAGATACCTTCGTTTTGACTGGTTATGGCTCCCGTAACCCTAAACGAGCCAAGAGTTATGGCCCTCCGAAGAATCGATATCCACAGGGTGCAACATCTACGTCGCAAGGTGCAACATCCGTCCAAACTGACGAAACAGTGCCTTACGACCTTTAGAAATGAGTGCATGGATTTGAAACATTGCAGTACCATGGTGCACCACTCTCCAGCGATGGTAAATCATAGATCAGCGACGGGGATCCCGTTTTACAGAAAAAATCCACGTGACGAAAAAACGAAGGGTAAAAAACTTCCTTGACCCGATTGAGGTTCGGATAGGATTTTTTGGGTATGAAACTAACCAGTGACGGCTGAAAGCCGTCATAGCTGTAGAACTCGCAGATACCTTCGTTTTGACTGGTTATGGCTCCCGTAACTCTAAACGAGCCAAGAGTTATGGCCCTTCGAAAATCGATATCCACAGGGTGCAACATCTACGGTGCAAGGTGCAACATCCGTCCAAAATGACGAAACAGTGCCTTACGACCTTTAGAAATGAGTGCATGGATTTGAAACATTGCAGTACCATGGTGCACCACTCTTCAGCGATGGTAAATCATAGACCAGCCACGGGGATCCCGTTTTACAAAAAAAATCCACGTGACGAAAAAACGAAGGGTAAAAAACTTCCTTGTCCCGATTGAGGTTCGGATAGGAGTTTTTGGGTATGAAACTAAGCAGTGACGGCTGAAAGCCTTCATAGCTATTGAACTCACAGATACCTTCGTTTTGACTGGTTATGGCTCTCGTAACTCTAAACGAGCCAAGAGTTATGGCCCTCCGAAGAATGGATATCCACAGGGTGCAACATCTACGGTGCAAGGTGCAACATCCGTCCAAAATGACGAAACAGTGCCTTACGACCTTTAGAAATGAGTGCATGGATTTGAAACATTGCAGTACCATGGTGCACCACTCTCCAGCGATGGTAAATCATGGACCAGCCACGGGGATCCCGTTTTACAGAAAAAATCCACGTGACGAAAAAACGAAGGGTAAAAAACTTCCTTGACCCGATTGAGGTTCGGATAGGATTTTTTGGGTAAGAAACTAACCAGTGACGGCTGAAAGCGGTCATTGCTGTAGAACACACAGATACCTTCGTTTTGACTGGTTATGGCTTCCGTAACTCTAAACGAGCCAAGAGTTATGGCCCTCCGAAGAATCGATATCCACAGGGTGCAACATCTACGGTGCAAGGTGCAACATCCGTCCAAAATGACGAAACAGTGCCATACGACCTTTAGAAATGAGTGCATGGATTTGAAACATTGCAGTACCATGGTGCACCACTCTCCAGCGATGGTAAATCATTGACCAGCAACGGGGATCCCGTTTTACAGAAAAAATCCACGTGACGAAAAAACGAAGGGTAAAAAACTTGCTTGACCCGATTGAGGTTCGGATAGGATTTTTTGGGTATGAACCTAACCAGTGACGGCTGAAAGCGGTCATAGCTGTAGAACTCACAGATACCTTTGTTTTGACTGGTTATGACTTCCGTAACTCTAAACGAGCCAAGAGTTATGGCCCTTCGAAGAATCGATATCCACAGGGTGCAACATCTACGGTGCAAGGTGCAACATCCGTCAAAAATGACGAAACAGTGCCGTACGACCTTTAGAAATGAGTGCATGGATTTGAAACATTGCAGTACCATGGTGCACCACTCTCTAGCGATGGTAAATCATAGACCAGCAACGGGGATCCCGTTTTACAGAAAAAATCCACGTGACGAAAAAACGAAGGGTAAAAAACTTCCTTGACCCGATTGAGATTCGGATAGGATTTTTTGGGTATGAAACTAACCAGTGATGGCTGAAAGCCGTCATAGCTGTAGAACTCACAAATACCTTCGTTTTGGCTGGTTATGGCACCCATAACTCTAAACGAGCCAAGAGTTATGGCCCTCCGAAGAATCGATATCCACAGGGTGCAACATCTACGGTGCAAGGTGCAACATCCGTCCAAAATGACGAAACAGTGCCTTACGACCTTTAGAAATGAGTGCATGGATTTGAAACATTGCAGTACCATGGTGCACCACTCTCTAGCGATGGTAAATCATAGACCAACCACGGGGATCCCGTTTTACAGAAAAAATCCACGTGACGAAAAAACGAAGGGTAAAAAACTTCCATGACCCGATTGAGGTTCGGATAGGATTTTTGGGCATGAAACTAACTAGTGACGGCTGAAAGCTGTCATAGCTGTAGAACACACAGATACCTTCGTTTTGACTGGTTATGGCTCCCATAACTCTAAACGAGCCAAGAGTTATAGCCCTCCGAAGAATCGATATCCACAGGGTGCAACATCTACGGTGCAAGGTGCAACATCCGTCCAAAATGACGAAACAGTGCCTTACGACCTTTAGAAATGAGTGCATGGATTTGAAACATTGCAGTACCATGGTGCACCTCTCTCCAGCGATGGTAAATCATAGACCAGCCACGGGGATCCCGTTTTACAGAAAAAATCCACGTGACGAAAAAACGAAGGGTAAAAAACTTCCTTGACCCGATTGAGGTTCGGATAGGAATTTTTGGTTATGACACTAACCAATGACGGCTGGAAGCCATCATAGCTGTAGAACTCACAGTTACCTTCGTTTTGACTGGTTATGGCTCCCGTAACTCTAAACGAGCCAAAAGTTATGGCCCTCCGAAGAATCGATATCCACAGGGTGCAACATCTACGGTGCAAGGTGCAACATCCGTCCAAAATGACGAAACAGTGCCGTACGACCTTTAGAAATGAGAGCATGGATTTGAAACATTGCAGTACCATGGTGCACCACTCTCCAGCGATGGTAGACCATAGACCAGCCACGGGGATCCCGTTTTACAGAAAAAATCCACGTGACGAAAAAACGAAGGGTAAAAAATTTCCTTGACCCGATTGAGGTTCGGATAGGATTTTTTGGGTATGAAACTAACCAGTGACGGCTGAAAGCGGTCATAGCTGTAGAATTCACAGATACCTTCGTTTGGACTGGTTATGGCTTCCGTAACTCTAAACGAGCCAAGAGTTATGGCCCTCCGAAGAATCGATATCCACAGGGTGCAACATCTACGGTGCAAGGTGCAACATCCGTCCAAAATGACGAAACAGTGCCGTACGACCTTTAGAAATGAGTGCATGGATTTGAAACATTGCAGTACCATGGTGCACCACTCTCCAGCGATGGTAAATCATTGACCAGCAACGGGGATCCCGTTTTACAGAAAAAATCCACGTGACGAAAAAACGAAGGGTAAAAAACTTGCTTGACCCGATTGAGGTTCGGATAGGATTTTTTGGGTATGAACCTAACCAGTGACGGCTGAAAGCGGTCATAGCTGTAGAACTCACAGATACCTTTGTTTTGACTGGTTATGACTTCCGTAACTCTAAACGAGCCAAGAGTTATGGCCCTTCGAAGAATCGATATCCACAGGGTGCAACATCTACGGTGCAAGGTGCAACATCCGTCAAAAATGACGAAACAGTGCCGTACGACCTTTAGAAATGAGTGCATGGATTTGAAACATTGCAGTACCATGGTGCACCACTCTCTAGCGATGGTAAATCATAGACCAGCAACGGGGATCCCGTTTTACAGAAAAAATCCACGTGACGAAAAAACGAAGGGTAAAAAACTTCCTTGACCCGATTGAGATTCGGATAGGATTTTTTGGGTATGAAACTAACCAGTGATGGCTGAAAGCCGTCATAGCTGTAGAACTCACAAATACCTTCGTTTTGGCTGGTTATGGCACCCATAACTCTAAACGAGCCAAGAGTTATGGCCCTCCGAAGAATCGATATCCACAGGGTGCAACATCTACGGTGCAAGGTGCAACATCCGTCCAAAATGACGAAACAGTGCCTTACGACCTTTAGAAATGAGTGCATGGATTTGAAACATTGCAGTACCATGGTGCACCACTCTCTAGCGATGGTAAATCATAGACCAACCACGGGGATCCCGTTTTACAGAAAAAATCCACGTGACGAAAAAACGAAGGGTAAAAAACTTCCATGACCCGATTGAGGTTCGGATAGGATTTTTGGGCATGAAACTAACTAGTGACGGCTGAAAGCTGTCATAGCTGTAGAACACACAGATACCTTCGTTTTGACTGGTTATGGCTCCCATAACTCTAAACGAGCCAAGAGTTATCGCCCTCCGAAGAATCGATATCCACAGGGTGCAACATCTACGGTGCAAGGTGCAACATCCGTCCAAAATGACGAAACAGTGCCGTACGACCTTTAGAAATGAGTGCATGGATTTGAAACATTGCAGTACCATGGTGCACCACTCTCCAGCGATGGTAAATCATAGACCAGCGACGGGGATCCCGTTTTACAGAAAAAATCCACGTGACGAAAGAACGAAGGGTAAAAAACTTCCTTGACCCGATTGAGGTTCGGATAGGAATTTTTGGTTATGACACTAACCAATGACGGCTGGAAGCCGTCATAGCTGTAGAACTCACAGTTACCTTCGTTTTGACTGGTTATGGCTCCCGTAACTCTAAACGAGCCAAAAGTTATGGCCCTCCGAAGAATCGATATCCACAGGGTGCAACATCTACGGTGCAAGGTGCAACATCCGTCCAAAATGACGAAACAGTGCCGTACGACCTTTAGAAATGAGAGCATGGATTTGAAACATTGCAGTACCATGGTGCACCACTCTCCAGCGATGGTAGACCATAGACCAGCCACGGGGATCCCGTTTTACAGAAAAAATCCACGTGACGAAAAAACGAAGGGTAAAAAATTTCCTTGACCCGATTGAGGTTCGGATAGGATTTTTTGGGTATGAAACTAACCAGTGACGGCTGAAAGCGGTCATAGCTGTAGAATTCACAGATACCTTCGTTTGGACTGGTTATGGCTTCCGTAACTCTAAACGAGCCAAGAGTTATGGCCCTCCGAAGAATCGATATCCACAGGGTGCAACATCTACGGTGCAAGGTGCAACATCCGTCCAAAATGACGAAACAGTGCCGTACGGCCTTTAGAAATGAGTGCATGGATTTGAAACATTGCAGTACCATGGTGCACCACTCTCCAGCGATGGTAAATCATAGACCAGCCACGGGGATCCCGTTTTACAGAAAAAATCCACGTGACGAAAAACGAAGGGTAAAAAACATCCATGACCCGATTGAGGTTCGAATAGGATTTTTGGGTATGAAACTAACCAGTGACGGCTGAAAGCTGTCATAGCTGTAGAACTCACAGATATCCTTGTTTTGACTGGTTTTGGCTCCCGTAACTCTAAACGAGCCAAGAGTTATGGCCCACCGAAGAATCGATATCCACAGGGTGCAACATCTACGGTGCAAGGTGCAACATCCGTCCAAAATGACGAAACAGTGCCTTACGACCTTTAGAAATGAGTGCATAGATTTGAAACATTGCAGTACCATGGTGCACCACTCTCCAGCGATGGTAAATCATAGACCAGCCACGGGGATCCCGTTTTACAGAAAAAATCCACGTGACGAAAAAACGAAGGGTAAAAAACTTCCTTGACCCGATTGAGGTTCGGATAGGAATTTTTGGTTATGACACTAACCAATGACGGCTGGAAGCCATCATAGCTGTAGAACTCACAGTTACCTTCGTTTTGACTGGTTATGGATCCCGTAATTCTAAACGAGCCAAAAGTTATGGCCCTCCGAAGAATCGATATCCACAGGGTGCAACATCTACGGTGCAAGGTGCAACATCCGTCCAAAATGACGAAACAGTGCCGTACGACCTTTAGAAATGAGAGCATGGATTTGAAACATTGCAGTACCATGGTGCACCACTCTCCAGCGATGGTAAACCATAGACCAGCCACGGGGATCCCGTTTTACAGAAAAAATCCACGTGACGAAAAAACGAAGGGTAAAAAATTTCCTTGACCCGATTGAGGTTCGGATAGGATTTTTTGGGTATGAAACTAACCAGTGACGGCTGAAAGTGGTCATAGCTGTAGAATTCACAGATACCTTCGTTTGGACTGGTTATGGCTTCCGTAACTCTAAACGAGCCAAGAGTTATGGCCCTCTGAAGAATCGATATCCACAGGGTGCAACATCTACGGTGCAAGGTGCAACATCCGTCCAAAATGACGAAACAGTGCCGTACGACCTTTAGAAATGAGTGCATGGATTTGAAACATTGCAGTACCATGGTGCACCACTCTCCAGCGATGGTAAATCATAGACCAGCGACGGGGATCCCGTTTTACAGAAAAAATCCACGTGACGAAAGAACGAAGGGTAAAAAATTTCCTTGACCCGATTGACGTTCGGATAGGATTTTTTGGGTATGAAACTAACCAGTGACGGCTGAAAGCAGTCATAGCTATAGAACTCACAGATACCTTCGTTTTGACTGGTTATGGCTCCCGTAACTCTAAACGAGCCAAGAGTTATGGCCTTCCGAAGAATCGATATCCACAGGGTGCAACATCTACGGTGCAAGGTGCAACATCCGTCCAAAATGACGAAACAATGCCGTACGACCTTTAGAAATGAGTGCATGGATTTGAAACATTGCAGTACCATGGTGCACCACTCTCCAGCGATGGTAAATCATAGACCAGCGACGGGGATCCCGTTTTACAGAAAAAATCCACGTGATGAAAAATCGAAGGGTAAAAAACTTCCATGACCCGATTGAGGTTAGGATAGGATTTTTGGGTGTGAAACTAACCAGTGACGGCTGAAAGCTGTCATAGCTGTAGAACTCACAAATACCTTCGTTTTGACTGGTTATGGCTCCCGTAACTCTAAACGAGCCAAGAGTTATGGCCCTCCGAAGAATCGATATCCACAGGGTGCAACATCTACGGTGCAAGGTGCAACATCCGTCCAAAATGACGAAACAGTGCCTTACGACCTTTAAAAATGAGTGCATGGATTTGAAACATTGCAGTACCATGGTGCACCACTCTCCAGCGATGGTAAATCATAGACCAGCCACGGGGATCCCGTTTTACAGAAAAAATCCACGTGACGAAAAAACGAAGGGTAAAAAACTTCCATGACCCGATTGAGGTTCCGATAGGATTTTTGGGTATGAAACTAACTAGTGACAGCTGAAAGCTGTCATAGCTGTAGAACTCACAGATACCTTCGTTTTGACTGGTTATGGCTCCCATAACTCTAAACGAGCCAAGAGTTATAGCCCTCCGAAGAATCGATATCCACAGGGTGCAACATCTACGGTGCAAGGTGCAACATCCGTCCAAAATGACGAAACAGTGCCGTACGACCTTTAGAAATGAGTGCATGGATTTGAAACATCGCAGTACCATGGTGCGCCACTCTCCAGCGATGGTTAATCATAGACCAGCCACGGGGATCCCGTTTTACAGAAAAAATCCACGTGACGAAAAAACGAAGGGTAAAAAATTTCCTTGACCCGATTGAGGTTCGGATAGGATTTTTTGGGTATGAAACTAACCAGTGACGGCTGAAAGCGGTCATAGCTGTAGAATTCACAGATACCTTCGTTTGGACTGGTTATGGCTTCCGTAACTCTAAACGAGCCAAGAGTTATGGCCCTCCGAAGAATCGATATCCACAGGGTGCAACATCTACGGTGCAAGGTGCAACATCCGTCCAAAATGACGAAACAGTGCCGTACGACCTTTAGAAATGAGTGCATGGATTTGAAACATTGCAGTACCATGGTGCACCACTCTCCAGCGATGGTAAATAAGAGACCAGCGACGGGGATCCCGTTTTACAGAAAAAATCCACGTGACGAAAAAACGAAGGGTAAAAAATTTCCTTGACCCGATTGACGTTCGGATAGGATTTTTTGGGTATAAAACTAACCAGTGACGGCTGAAAGCAGTCATAGCTGTAGAACTCACAGATACCTTCGTTTTGACTGGTTATGGCTCCCGTAACTCTAAACGAGCCAAGAGTTATGGCCCTCCGAAGAATCGATATCCACAGGGTGCAACATCTACGGTGCAAGGTGCAACATCCGTCCAAAATGACGAAACAATGCCGTACGACCTTTAGAAATGAGTGCATGGATTTGAAACATTGCAGTACCATGGTGCACCACTCTCCAGCGATGGTAAATCATAGACCAGCGACGGGGATCCCGTTTTAAAGAAAAAATCCACGTGATGAAAAATCGAAGGGTAAAAAACTTCCATGACCCGATTGTGGCTCGGATAGGATTTTTGGGTATGAAACTAACCAGTGACGGCTGGAAGCTGTCATAGCTGTAGAACTCACAAATACCTTCGTTTTGTCTGGTTATGGCTCCCGTAACTCTAAACGAGCCAAGAGTTATGGCCCTCCGAAGAATCGATATCCACAGGGTGCAACATCTACGGTGCAAGGTGCAACATCCGTCCAAAATGACGAAACAGTGCCTTACGACCTTTAGAAATGAGTGCATGGATTTGAAACATTGCAGTACCATGGTGCACCACTCTCCAGCGATGGTAAATCATAGACCAGCCACGGGGATTCCGTTTTACAGAAAAAATCCACGTGACGAAAAAACGAAGGGTAAAAAACTTCCATGACCCGACTGAGGTTCGGATAGGATTTTTGGGTATGAAACTAACTAGTGACGGCTGAAAGCTGTCATAGCTGTACAACTCACAGGTACCTTCGTTTTGACTGGTTATGGCTCCCATAACTCTAAACGAGCCAAGAGTTATAGCCCTCCGAAGAATCGATAGGTGCAATATCTACGGTGCAAGGTGCAACATCCGTCCAAAATGACGAAACAGTGTCGTACGACCTTTAGAAATGAGTGCATGGATTTGAAACATTGCAGTACCATGGTGCACCACTCTCCAGCGATGGTAAATCATAGACCAGCCACGGGGATCCCGTTTTACAGAAAAAATCCACGTGACGAAAAAACGAAGGGTAAAAAACTTCCTTGACCCGATTGAGGTTCGGATAGGATTTTTTTGGTATGAAACTAACCAGTGATGGCTGAAAGTGGTCATAGCTGTAGAACTCACAGATACCTTCGTTTTGACAGGTTATGGCTCCCGTAACTCTAAACGAGCCAAGAGTTATGGCCCTCCGAAGAATCGATATCCACAGGGTGCAACATCTACGGTGCAAGGTGCAACATCCGTCCAAAATGACGAAACAGTGCCGTACGACCTTTAGAAATGAGTGCATGGATTTGAAACAATGCAGTACCATGGTGCACCACTCTCCAGCGATGGTAAATCATAGACCAGCCACGGGGATCCCGTTTTACAGAAAAAATCCACGTGACGAAAAAACGAAGGGTAAAAAACTTCCTTGACCCGATTGAGGTTCGGATAGGATTTTTTGGGTATGAAACAAACCAGTGACGGCTGAAAGCGGTCATAGCTGTAGAATTCACAGATACCTTTGTTTGGACTAGTTATGGCTTTCGTAACTCTAAACGAGCCAAGAGTTATGGCCCTCCGAAGAATCGATATCCATAGGGTGCAACATCTACGGTGCAAGATGCAACATCCGTCCAAAATGACGCAGTGTCGTACGACCTTTAGAAATGAGTGCATGGATTTGAAACATTGCAGTACCATGGTGCACCATTCTCCGGCGATGGTAAATCATAGACCAGCCACGGGGATCCCGTTTTACAGAAAAAATCCATGTGACGAAAAAACGAAGGGTAAAAAACTTCCTTGACCCGATTGAGGTTCGGATAGGATTTTTTGGGTATGACACTAACCAGTGACGGCTGAAAGTGGTCATAGCAGTAGAACTCACAGATACCTTCGTTTTGACTGGTTATGGCTTCCGTAACTCTAAACGAGCCAAGAGTTATGGCCCTCCGAAGAATCGATATCCACAGGGTGCAACATCTACGGTGCAAGGTGCAACATCCATCCAAAATGACGAAACAGTGCCGTACGACCTTTAGAAATGAGTGCATGGATTTGAAACATTGCAGTACCATGGTGCACCACTCTCCAGCGATGGTAAATCATAGACCAGCCACGGGGATCCCGTTTTACAGAAAAAATCCACGTGACGAAAAAACGAAGGGTAAAAAACATCCATGACCCAATTGAGGTTCGAATAGGATTTTTGGGTATGAAACTAACCAGTGACGGCTGAAAGTTGTCATAGCTGTAGAACTCACAGATACCTTTGTTTTGACTGGTTTTGGCTCCCGTAACTCTAAACGAGCCAAGAGTTATGGCCCACCGAAGAATCGATATCCACAGGGTGCAACATCTACGGTGCAAGGTGCAACATCCGTCCAAAATGACGAAACAGCCTTACGACCTTTAGAAATGAGTGCATAGATTTGAAACATTGCAGTACCATGGTGCACCACTCTCCAGCGATGGTAAATCATAGACCAGCCACGGGGATCCCGTTTTACAGAAAAAATCCACGTGACGAAAAAACGAAGGGTAAAAAACTTCCTTGACCCGATTGAGGTTCGGATAGGAATTTTTGGTTATGACACTAACCAATGACCGCTGGAAGCCGTCATAGCAGTAGAACTCACAGTTACCTTCGTTTTGACTGGTTATGGCTCCCGTAACTCTAAACGAGCCAAAAGTTATGGCCTTCCGAAGAATCGATATCCACAGGGTGCAACATCTACGGTGCAAGGTGCAACATCCGTCCAAAATGACGAAACAGTGCCGTACGACCTTTAGAAATGAGTGCATGCATTTGAAACATTGCAGTACCATGGTACACCACTCTCCAGCGATGGTAAATCATAGACCAGCCACGGGGATCCCGTTTTACAGAAAAAATCCACGTGACGAAAAAACGAAGGGTAAAATACTTCCATGACCCGATTGAGGTTCGGATAGGATTTTTGGGTATAAAACTAACCAGTGACGGCTGAAAGCTGTCATAGCTGTAGAACTCACAGATACCTTCGTTTTGACTGGTTATGGCTCCCGTAACTCTAAACGAGCCAAGAGTTATGGCCCTCCGAAGAATCGATATCCACAGGGTGCAACATCTACGGTGCAAGGTGCAACATCCGTCCAAAATGACGAAACAGTGCCGTACGACCTTTAGAAATGAGTGCATGGATTTGAAACATTGCAGTACCATGGTGCACCACTCTCCAGCGATGGTAAATCATAGACCAGCGACGGGGATCCCGTTTTACAGAAAAAATCCACGTGACGAAAAATCGAAGGGTAAAAAACTTCCATGACCCGATTGAGGTTCGGATAGGATTTTTGGGTATGAAACTAACCAGTGACGGCTGAAAGCTGTCATAGCTGTAGAACTCACAGATACCTTCGTTTTGACTGGTTATGGCTCCCGTAACTCTAAACGAGCCAAGAGTAATGGCCCTCCGAAGAATCGATATCCACAGGGTGCAACATCTACGGTGCAAGGTGCAACATCCGTCCAAAATGACGAAACAGTGCCGTACGACCTTTAGAAATGAGTGCATGGAATTGAAACATTGCAGTACCATGGTGCACCACTCTCCAGCGATGGTAAATCATAGACCAGCCACGGGGATCCCGTTTTACAGAAAAAATCCACGTGACGAAAAAACGAAGGGTAAAAAACTTCCCTGACCCGATTGAGGTTCGGATAGGATTTTTGGGTATGAAACTAACCAGTGACGGCTGAAAGCTGTCATAGCTGTAGAACTCACAGATACCTTCGTTTTGACAGGTTATGGCTCCCGTAACTCTAAACGAGCCAAGAGTTATGGCCCTCCGAAGAATCGATATCCACAGGGTGCAACATCTACGGTGCAAGGTGCAACATCCGTCCAAAATGACGAAACAGTGCCGTACGACCTTTAGAAATGAGTGCATGGATTTGAAACAATGCAGTACCATGGTGCACCACTCTCCAGCGATGGTAAATCATAGACCAGCCACGGGGATCCCGTTTTACAGAAAAAATCCACGTGACGAAAAAACGAAGGGTAAAAAACTTCCTTGACCCGATTGAGGTTCGGATAGGATTTTTTGGGTATTAAACTAACCAGTGACGGCTGAAAGCGGTCATAGCTGTAGAACTCACAGATACCTTCGTTTTGACTGGTTATGGCTTCCGTAACTCTAAACGAGCCAAGAGTTATGGCCCTCCGAATAATCGATATCCACAGGGTGCAACATCTACGGTGCAAGGTGCAACATCCGTCCAAAATGATGAAACAGTGCCGTACGACCTTTAGAAATGAGTGCATGGATTTGAAACATTGCAGTAGTGCACCACTCTCCAGCGATGGTAAATCATAGACCAGCCACGGGGATCCCGTTTTACAGAAAAAATCCACGTGACGAAAAAACGAAGGGTAAAAAACTTCCTTGACCCGATTGAGGTTCGGATAGGATTTTTTTGGTATGAAACTAACCAGTGATGGCTGAAAGTGGTCATAGCTGTAGAACTCACAGATACCTTCGTTTTGACTGGTTATGGCTTCCGTAACTCTAAACGAGCCAAGAGTTATGGCCCTCCGAAGAATCAATATCCACAGGGTGCAACATCTACGGTGCAAGGTGCAACATCCGTCCAAAATGACGAAACAATGCCGTACGACCTTTAGAAATCAGTGCATGGATTTGAAACATTGCAGTACCATGGTACACCACTCTGCAGCGATGGTAAATCATAGACCAGCCACGGGGATCCCGTTTTACAGAAAAAATCCACGTGACAAAAAAACGAAGGGTAAAAAACATCCATGACACGATTGAGGTTCGGATAGGATTTTTGGGTATGAAACTAACCAGTGACGGCTGAAAGCTGTCATAGCTGTAGAACTCACAGATACCTTCGTTTTGACTGGTTTTGGCTCCCGTAACTCTAAACGAGCCAAGAGTTATGGCCCTCCGAAGAATCGATATCCACAGGGTGCAACATCTACGGTGCAAGGTGCAACATCCGTCCAAAATGACGAAACAGTGCCTTACGACCTTTAGAAATGAGTGCATGGATTTGAAACATTGCAATACCATGGTGCACCACTCTCCAGCGATGGTAAATCATAGACCAGCCACGGGGATCCCGTTTTACAGAAAAAATCCACGTGACGAAAAAACGAAGGGTAAAAAACTTCCTTGACCCGATTGAGGTTCGGATAGGATTTTTTGGGTATGACACTAACCAGTGACGACTGAAATCCGTCATAGCTGTAGAACTCACAGATACCTTCGTTTTTGACTGGTTATGGCTCCCGTAACTCTAAACGAGCCAAAAGTTATGGCCCTCCGAAGAATCGATATGCACAGGGTGCAACATCTACGGTGCAAGGTGCAACATCCGTCCAAAATGACGAAACAGTGCCGTACGACCTTTAGAAATGAGTGCATGCATTTGAAACATTGCAGTACCATAGTGCACCACTCTCAGCGATGGTAAATCATAGACCAGCCACGGGGATCCTGTTTTACAGAAAAAATCCACGTGACGAAAAAACGAAGGGTAAAAAACTTCCATGACCCGATTGAGGTTCGGATAGGATTTTTGGGTATGAAACTAACCAGTGACGGCTGAAAGCTGTCATAGCTGTAGAACTCACAGATACCTTCGTTTTGACTGGTTATGGCTCCCGTAACTCTAAACGAGCCAAGAGTTATGGCCCTCCAAAGAATCGATATCCACAGGGTGCAACATCTACGGTGCAAGGTGTAACATCCGTCCAAAATGACGAAACAGTGCCGTACGACCTTTAGAAATGAGTGCATGGATTTGAAACATTGCAGTACCATGGTGCACCACTCTCCAGCGATGGTAAATCATAGACCAGCCACGGGGATCCCGTTTTACAGAAAAAATCCGCGTGACGAAAAAACAAAGGGTAAAAAACTTCCATGACCCGATTGAGGTTCGGATAGGATTTTTGGGTATGAAACTAACCTGTGATGGCTTAAAGCTGTCATAGCTGTAGAACTCACAGATACCTTCGTTTTGACTGGTTATGGCTCCCGTAACTCTAAACGAGCCAAGAGTTATGGCCTTCCGAAGAATCGATATCCACAGGGTGCAACATCTACGGTGCAAGGTGCAACATCCGTCCAAAATAACGAAACCGTGTCGTACGACCTTTAGAAATGAGTGCATGGATTTGAAACATTGCAGTACTATGGTGCACCACTCTCCAGCGATGGTAAATCATAGACCAGCCACGGGGATCCCGTTTTACAGAAAAAATCCACGTGACGAAAAAACGAAGGGTAAAAAACTTCCTTGACCCGATTGAGGTTCGGATAGGATTTTTTGGGTATGACACTAACAAGTGACGGCTGAAATCCGTCATAGCTGTAGAACTCACAGACGCCTTCGTTTTGGCTGGTTATGGCTCCCGTAACTCTAAACGAGCCAAAAGTTATGGCCCTCCGAAGAATCGATATGCACAGGGTGCAACATCTACGGTGCAAGGTGCAACATCCGTTTCAAAATGACGAAACAGTGTCGTACGACCTTTAGAAATGAGTGCATGGATTTGAAACATTGCAGTACCATGGTGCACCACGCTCCAGCGATGGTAAATCATAGACCAGCCACGGGGATCCCGTTTTACAGAAAAAATCCACGTGACGAAAAAACGAAGGGTAAAAAACTTCCATGACCCGATTGAGGTTCGGATAGGATTTTTGGGTATGAAACTAACCAGTGACGGCTGAAAGCTGTCAAAGCTGTAGAACTCATAGATACCTTCGTTTTGACTGGTTATGGCTTCCGTAACTCTAAACGAGACAAGAGTTATGGCCCTCCGAAGAATCGATATCCACAGGGTGCAACATCTACGGTGCAAGGTGCAACATCCGTCCAAAATGACGAAGCAGTGCCTTACGACCTTTAGAAATGAGTGCATGGATTTGAAACATTGCAGTACCATGGTGCACCACTCTCCTGCGATGGTAAATCATAGACCAGCCACGGGGATCCCGTTTTACAGAAAAAATCCACGTGACGAAAAAACGAAGGGTAAAAAACTTCCTTGACCCGATTAAGGTTCGGATAGGATTTTTTGGGTATGAAACTAACCAGTGACGGCTGAAAGCTATCATAACTGTAGTACTCACAGATACCTTCGTTTTGACTGGTTATGGCTGCCGTAACTCTAAACGAGCCAAGAGTTATGGCCCTCCGAAGAATCGATATCCACAGGGTGCAACATCCACGGTGCAAGGTGCAACATCCGTCCAAAATGATGAAACAGTGTCGTGCGACCTTTAGACATGAGTGCATGGATTTGAAACATTGCAGTACCATGGTGCACCACTCTTCAACGTTGGTAAATCATAGACCAGCCACGGGGATCCCGTTTTACAGAAAAAATCCACGTGACGAAAAAACGAAGGGTAAAAAACTTCCTTGACCCGATTGAGGTTCGGATAGGATTTTTTGGGTATGACACTAACCAGTGACGACTGAAATCCATCATAGCTGTAGAACTCACAGATACCTTCGTTTTGACTGGTTATGGCTCCCGTAACTCTAAACGAGCCAAAAGTTATGGCCCTCCGAAGAATCGATATGCACAGGGTGCAACATCTACGGTGCAAGGTGCAACATCCGTCCAAAATGACGAAACAGTGCCGTACGACCTTTAGAAATGAGTGCATGCATTTGAAACATTGCAGTACCATGGTGCACCACTCTCCAGCGATGGTAAATCATAGACCAGCCACGGGGATCCTGTTTTACAGAAAAAATCCACGTGACGAAAAAACGAAAGGTAAAAAACTTCCATGACCCGATTGATGTTCGGATAGGATTTTTGGGTATGAAACTAACCAGTGACGGCTGAAAGCAGTTATAGCTGTAGAACTCACAGATACCTTCGTTTTGACTGGTTATGGCTCCCGTAACTCTAAACGAGCCAAGAGTTATGGCACTCCGAAGAATCGATATCCACAGGGTGCAACATCTACGGTGCAAGGTGCAACATCCGTCCAAAATGACGAAACAGTGCCGTACGACCTTTAGAAATGAGTGCATGGATTTGAAACATTGCAGTACCATGGTGCACCACTCTCCAGCGATGGTAAATCATAGACCAGCCACGGGGATCCCGTTTTACAGAAAAAATCCACGTGACGAAAAAACAAAGGGTAAAAAACTTCCATGACCCGATTGAGGTTCGGATAGGATTTTTGGGTATGAAACTAACCTGTCATGGCTGAAAGCTGTCATAACTGTAGAACTAACAGATACCTTCGTTTTGACTGGTTATGGCTCCCGTAACTCTAAACGAGCCAAGAGTTATGGCCCTCCGAAGAATCGATATCCACAGGGTGCAACATCTACGGTGCAAGGTGCAACATCCGTCCAAAATGGCGAAACAGTGCCGTACGACCTTTAGAAATGAGTGCATAGATTTGAAACATTGCAGTACCATGGTGCACCACTCTCCAGCGATGGTAAATCATAGACCAGCCACGGCGATCCCGTTTTACAGAAAAAATCCACGTGACGAAAAAACGAAGGGTAAAAAACATCCTTGACCCGATTGAGGTTCGGATAGGATTTTTTGGGTATGAAACTAACCAGTGACGGCTGAAAGCGGTCATAGCTGTAAAACTCACAGATACCATCATTTTGACTGGTTATGGCTCCCGTAACTCTAAACGAGCCAAGAGTTATGGCCCTCCGAAGAATCGATATCCACAGGGTGCAACATCTACGGTGCAAGGTGCAACATCCGTCCAAAATGACGAAACAGTGCCGTACGACCTTTAAAAGTGAGTGCATGGATTTGACACATTGCAGTACCATGGTGCACCACTCTCCAGCGATGGTAAATCGTAGACCAGCCAAGGGGATCCCGTTTTACAGAAAAAATCCACGTGACGAAAAAACGAAGGGTAAAAAACTTCCTTGACCCGATTGAGGTTCGGATAGGATTTTTTGGGTATGAAGCTAACCAGTGATGGCTGAAAGCTGTTATAGCTGTAGAACTCACAGATACCTTCGTTTTGACTGGTTATGGCTCCCGTAACTCTAAACGAGCCAAGAGTTATGGCCCTCCGAAGAATCGATATCCACAGGGTGCAACATCTACGGTGCAAGGTGCAACATCCGTCCAAAATGACGAAACAGTGCCGTACGACCTTTAGAAATGAGTGCATGGATTTGAAACATTGCAGTACCATGGTGCACCACTCTCCAGCGATGGTAAATCATAGACCAGCCACGGCGATCCCGTTTTACAGAAAAATCCACGTGACGAAAAAACAAAGGGTAAAAAACTTCCATGACCCGATTGAGGATCGGATAGGATTTTTGGGTATGAAACTAACCTGTCATGGCTGAAAGCTGTCATAGCTGTAGAACTAACAGATACCTTCGTTTTGACTGGTTATGGCTCCCGTAACTCTAAACGAGCCAAGAGTTATGGCCCTCCGAAGAATCGATATCCACAGGGTGCAACATCTACGGTGCAAGGTGCAACATCCGTCCAAAATGACGAAACAGTGCCGTACGACCTTTAAAAGTGAGTGCATGGATTTGACACATTGCAGTACCATGGTGCACCACTCTCCAGCGATGGTAAATCGTAGACCAGCCACGGGGATCCCGTTTTACAGAAAAAATCCGCGTGACGAAAAAACGAAGGGTAAAAAACTTCCTTGACCCGATTGAGGTTCGGATAGGATTTTTTGGGTATGAAACTAACCAGTGATGGCTGAAAGCTGTTATAGCTGTAGAACTCACAGATACCTTCGTTTTGACTGGTTATGGCTCCCGTAACTCTAAACGAGCCAAGAGTTATGGCCCTCCGAAGAATCGATATCCACAGGGTGCAACATCTACGGTGCAAGGTGCAACATCCGTCCAAAATGACGAAACAGTGCCGTACGACCTTTAGAAATGAGTGCATGGATTTGAAACATTGCAGTACCATGGTGCACCACTCTCCAGCGATGGTAAATCATAGACCAGCCACGGCGATCCCGTTTTACAGAAAAAATCCACGTGACGAAAAAACAAAGGGTAAAAAACTTCCATGACCCGATTGAGGATCGGATAGGATTTTTAGGTATGAAACTAACCTGTCATGGCTGAAAGCTGTCATAGCTGTAGAACTAACAGATACCTTCGTTTTGACTGGTTATGGCTCCCGTAACTCTAAACGAGCCAAGAGTTATGGCCCTCCGAAGAATCGATATCCACAGGGTGCAACATCTACGGTGCAAGGTGCAACATCCGTCCAAAATGATGAAGCAGTGCCTTACGACCTTTAGAAATGAGTGCATGGATTTGAAACATTGCAGTACCATGGTGCACCACTCTCCTGCGATGGTAAATCATAGACCAACCACGGGGATCCCGTTTTACAGAAAAAATCCACGTGACGAAAAAACGAAGGGTAAAAAACTTCCTTGATCCGATTAAGGTTCGGATAGGATTTTTTGGGTATGAAACTAACCAGTGACGGCTGAAAGCTATCATAACTGTAGTACTCACAGATACCTTCGTTTTGAATGGTTATGGCTGTCGTAACTCTAAACGAGCCAAGAGTTATGGCCCTCCGAAGAATCGATATCCACAGGGTGCAACATCTACGGTGCAAGGTGCAACATCCGTCCAAAATGATGAAACAGTGTCGTACGACCTTTAGAAATGAGTGCATGGATTTGAAACATTGCAGTACCATGGTGCACCACTCTCCAACGATGGTAAATCATAGACCAGCCACGGGGATCCCGTTTTACAGAAAAAATCCACGTGACGAAAAAACGAAGGGTAAAAAACTTCCTTGACCCGATTTAGGTTCGGATAGGATTTTTTGGGTATGACACTAACCAGTGACGACTGAAATCCGTCATAGCTGTAGAACTCACAGATACCTTCGTTTTGACTGGTTGTGGCTCCCGTAACTCTAAACGAGCCAAAAGTTATGGCCCTCCGAAGAATCGATATGCACAGGGTGCAACATCTACGGTGCAAGGTGCAACATCCGTCCAAAATGACGAAACAGTGCCGTACGACCTTTAGAAATGAGTGCATGCATTTGAAACATTGCAGTACCATGGTGCACCACTCTCCAGCGATGGTAAATCATAGACCAGCCATGGGGATCCTGTTTTACAGAAAAAATCCACGTGACGAAAAAACGAAGGGTAAAAAACTTCCATGACCCGATTGAGGTTCGGATAGGATTTTTGGGTATGAAACTAACCAGTGACGGCTGAAAGCTGTTATAGCTGTAGAACTCACAGATACCTTCGTTTTGACTGGTTATGGCTCCCGTAACTCTAAACGAGCCAAGAGTTATGGCCCTCCGAAGAATCGATATCCACAGGGTGCAACATCTACGGTGCAAGGTGCAACATCCGTCCAAAATGACGAAACAGTGCCGTACGACCTTTAGAAATGAGTGCATGGATTTGAAACATTGCAGTACCATGGTGCACCACTCTCCAGCGATGGTAAATCATAGACCAGCCACGGGGATCCCGTTTTACAGAAAAAATCCACGTGACGAAAAAACAAAGGGTAAAAAACTTCCATGACCCGATTGAGGTTCGGATAGGATTTTTGGGTATGAAACTAACCTGTCATGGCTGAAAGCTGTCATAGCTGTAGAACTAACAGATACCTTCGTTTTGACTGGTTATGGCTCCCGTAACTCTAAACGAGCCAGGAGTTATGGCCCTCCGAAGAATCGATATCCACAGGGTGCAACATCTACGGTGCAAGGTGCAACATCCGTCCAAAATGGCGAAACAGTGCCGTACGACCTTTAGAAATGAGTGCATAGATTTGAAACATTGCAGTACCATGGTGCACCACTCTCCAGCGATGGTAAATCATAGACCAGCCACGGGGATCCCGTTTTACAGAAAAAATCCACGTGACGAAAAAACGAAGGGTAAAAAACTTCCTTGACCCGATTGAGGTTCGGATAGGATTTTTTGGGTATGAAACTAACCAGTGACGGCTGAAAGCGGTCATAGCTGTAAAACTCACAGATACCATCGTTTTGACTGGTTATGGCTCCCGTAACTCTAAACGAGCCAAGAGTTATGGCCCTCCGAAGAATCGATATCCACAGGGTGCAACATCTACGGTGCAAGGTGCAACATCCGTCCAAAATGACGAAACAGTGCCGTACGTCCTTTAGAAATGAGTGCATGGATTTGAAACATTGAAGTACCATTGTGCACCACTCTCCAGCGATGGTAAATCATAGACCAGCCACGGGGATCCCGTTTTACAGAAAAAATCCACGTGACGAAAAAACGAAGGGTAAAAAACTTCCTTGACCCGATTGAGGTTCGGATAGGATTTTTTGGGTATGAAACTAACCAGTGACGGCTGAAAGCTGTCATAGCTGTAGAACTCATAGATACCTTCGTTTTGACAGGTTATGGCTCCCGTAACTCTAAACGAGCCAAGAGTTATGGCCCTCCGAAGAATCGATATCCACAGGGTGCAACATCTACGGTGCAAGGTGCAACATCCGTCCAAAATGACGAAACAGTGCCGTACGTCCTTTAGAAATGAGTGCATGGATTTGAAACATTGAAGTACCATGGTGCACCACTCTCCAGCGATGGTAAATCATAGACCAGCCACGGGGATCCCGTTTTACAGAAAAAATCCACGTGACGAAAAAACGAAGGGTAAAAAACTTCCTTGACCCGATTGAGGTTCGGATAGGATTTTTTGGGTATGAAACTAACCAGTGACGGGTGAAAGCTGTCATAGCTGTAGAACTCACAGATACCTTCATTTTGACTGGTTACGGCTGCCGTAACTCTAAACGAGCCAAGAGTTATGGCCCTCCGAAGAATCGATATCCACAGGGTGCAACATCTACGGTGCAAGGTGCAACATCCGTCCAAAATGACGAAACAGTGTCGTACGACCTTTAGAAATGAGTGCATGGATTTGAAACATTGCAGTACCATGGTGCACCACTCTCCAGCGATGGTAAATCAGAGACCAGCTACGGGGATCCCGTTTTACAGAAAAAATCCACGTGACGAAAAAACGAAGGGTAAAAAACTTCCATGACCCGATTGAGGTTCGGATAGGATTTTTGGGTATGAAACTAACCAGTGATGGCTGAAAGCTGTCATAGCTGTAGAACTCACAGATACCTTCGTTTTGACTGGTTATCGCTGCCGTAACTCTAAACGAGCCAAGAGTTATGGCCCTCCGAAGAATCGATATCCACAGGGTGCAACATCTACGGTGCAAGGTGCAACATCCGTCCAAAATGACGAAACAGTGTCGTACGACCTTTAGAAATGAGTGCATGGATTTGGAACATTGCAGTACCATGGTGCACCACTCTCCAGCGATGGTAAATCATAGACCAGCTACGGGGATCCCGTTTTACAGAAAAAATCCACGTGACGAAAAAACGAAGGGTAAAAAACTTCCATGACACGATTGAGGTTCGGATAGGATTTTTGGTTATGAAACTAACCAGTGACGGCTGAAAGCTCTCATAGCTATAGAACTCACAGATACCTTCGTTTTGACTGGTTATGGCTGCCGTAACTCTAAACGAGCCAAGAGTTATGGCCCTCCGAAGAATCGATATCCACAGGGTGCAACATCTACGGTGCAAGGTGCAACATCCGTCCAAAATGACGAAACAGTGCCGTACGACCTTTAGAAATGAGTGCATGGATTTGGAACATTGCAGTACCATGGTGCACCACTCTCTAGCGATGGTAAATCATAGACCAGCTACGGGGATCCCGTTTTACAGAAAAAATCCACGAGATGAAAAAACGAAGGGTAAAAAACTTCCATGACCCGATTGAGGTTCGGATAGGATTTTTGGGTATGAAACTAACCAGTGATGGCTGAAAGCTGTCATAGCTGTAGAACTCACAGATACCTTCGTTTTGACTGGTTATGGCTCCCGTAACTCTAAACGAGACATGAGTTATGGCCCTCCGAAGAATCTATATCCACAGGGTGCAACATCTACGGTGCAAGGTGTAACATCCGTCCAAAATGACGAAACAGTGCCGTACGACCTTTAGAAATGAGTGCATGGATTTGGAACATTGCAGTACCATGGTGCACCACTCTCTAGCGATGGTAAATCATAGACCAGCTACGGGGATCCCATTTTGCAGAAAAAATCCACGTGATGAAAAAACGAAGGGTAAAAAACTTCCATGACCCGATTGAGGTTCGGATAGGATTTTTGGGTATGAAACTAACCAGTGATGGCTAAAAGCTGTCATAGCTGTAGAACTCACAGATACCTTCGTTTTGACTGGTTATGGCTCCCGTAACTCTAAACGAGACATGAGTTATGGCCCTCCGAAGAATCTATATCCACAGGGTGCAACATCTACGGTGCAAGGTGCAACATCCGTCCAAAATGACGAAACAGTGCCGTACGACCTTTAGAAATGAGAGCATGGATTTGAAACATTGCAGTACCATGGTGCACCACTCTCCAGCGATGGTAAATCAGAGACCAGCTACGGGGATCCCGTTTTACAGAAAAAATCCACGTGACGAAAAAACGAAGGGTAAAAAACTTCCATGACCCGATTGAGGTTCGGATAGGATTTTTGGGTATGAAACTAACCAGTGATGGCTGAAAGCTGTCATAGCTGTAGAACTCACAGATACCTTCGTTTTGACTGGTTATCGCTGCCGTAACTCTAAACGATCCAAGAGTTATGGCCCTCCGAAGAATCGATATCCACAGGGTGCAACATCTACGGTGCAAGGTGCAACATCCGTCCAAAATGACGAAACAGTGTCGTACGACCTTTAGAAATGTGTGACGACCGCCCATGACTCCCGCACCAAAACAAGGAATTAGTGCGCTGAAAGATGTGCAAGGCAGCCATGGACGATAGTCAGGGTAAAATAAAATCGCAGAATCTCTATCGTAACTCACAGCGCATGGATAAAATACAATAGAGAAATATATAGTGAAGCCTCATAACAGAAAGTCATCATATAACATCATAGTAGTTTTATACAATCATCTCAATAAATCCATACATCAAGACCTCACTACATGACACTCAATCAACATACAGCAGCGGATACCCAGTACATATAAGAAAATAATATGTATAGCCTCCTGCTCGTCTTCGTCATCATCAGCGGAGAACTCTAAGCACAGCACCTGTCACCTGCTACC
Source organism: Allium cepa (assembly GCA_030765085.1). Lineage (NCBI taxonomy): Eukaryota > Viridiplantae > Streptophyta > Magnoliopsida > Asparagales > Amaryllidaceae > Allium > Allium cepa. Next base: position 23,139,284 of record CM060943.1, on the reverse strand, counting down.
TAGTCTGCCCATCCCAACATGGATGAACAGCCCAAGGTAATAAGAGGAGACATAAAACCTTGAGTCAGACAAAGTCTTAGTGAGCAGTAAATTAACTATCAAACATACCAAAAGAGCATAAGGGATAAAAGGAATAGGAACCAAACCATCCCACTCCACCTCTTTCTACAGTGATAGCCCCCAGACACACACTAAGGAGAAGTAAGCAAAACATAGCAGATAAGTAAGATAAAGCAATAACCACTCGAGTCAAGGACGATGTTTTCCAAATACAAACCCCCAAGGCCTAAACCAAGATCAGATAAGCACCCAGAAAACACCGCTCTTGAGACCGAATGATAATACAACCAAACATCCAAACATCCATGACTCTGGCTATCACTGTTATCATTGCCTTGATTTCATCGTTAGTTGAATGAACGGCACATTATTTCATCCGTCAGTCAAGGGCTAATGGTAACCCCGGTTCTAGACATAACTCCGCACGTCATCGTGACCCGTGCCTAGGATATCAATGCTGCCCAGAGTACTAGCACGCACGTACTTGGGATATCAATGCCGCCCAATGTACTTACACGCCCGTGCTTGGGATATCAATGCCGCCCAACGTACTCTTGCTTTGAGCATGCTAGAACCTTCAACAACGATGAAGTCTCAGCCTCCTAGTCATCCTCCTCGACGACTATTCTCACACTAGCTCAAGCGCCTCTCGAGCCATCCATTATCCATTCAAAACTCGAACCATATCACCGAGTTATAACTTCGCACGTCATCATGACCCGTGCTTGGAACGTCATCGTGACCCGTCCCATCACAACATAAGCCTTGCCCCATCACATCATAGCAAAGTCCCATCTCAATCTCATGCTTTGCTTCCTCACATCATGGCAAAGACCATCATCATCGAATCCATCCATATGAGCTTCCATATCCGCTTCATATGCTACAGGCAGCTTCCATCATTCAAGAGCTTTTCCACTTAGCTTTTGAATCATCTTCGACCATCTTGTTGAGATCTAACTCTCAATCAACTAACATACATAGCAATCAATCAAACAAATCATACATTCAAACATTCAAGCATTTTAACAAGATCTAATAAGCAATATCAACTATAATGGCAATTTCGTAAATAAACGGGTAAAAGTCCAACATGCATGATTCATAGGTTTTTAGCATAGATCTACCAAATATAAAACATGGGTTTTGTCTCTAACACTTAGTAAATAAACTTGCATAAGTAAACATCTTCAAAAGTGATGGATCTACATGCAGACTTAAGGAAAATGCGAGAAATCACTACTTAGAACATATAAACAAGCCACCGATCCACTATACTCCTTTGGGTCCGCGTGAGAGATAACTACCACTCACCAAATCACCCAAACACTATGAAAACAAAACACTTCAGATCTGGACAGCGGAGATCAAGGCTTGATCCGGCGATATCTCGCTCAAATCGACGAATTCTAGCTCGAACGGATGAAGATCTTCAACTTTGGCACTTGGATCTTCGATCTCGATCTTCGATCTTGGATGGATGTTAGATCTAGATTAGAATGGAGAAAAGAAGATGAAGAAATGTTGTAGACAAGTCTTCAAAATGGCAGCACTTCGTCGCTTCAAAAACCGGTGCCAAAAAGTGAGCCAAACCCCTCTATTTATAGGCTGGAAACCTCTTAGCTCGGCCATCTTCTTAACTCGGAGCTCGCTATTAGGTCGTCCCCGACCTATCACTTGCCGACCTAACGTTCTCGCCGACTTAACTTCGCCGACTCACGACCTAAGCAACACAACAACTACCGCCCTAAAGACATGGCCGACCCAAGACTCAAGCGACCTAACCATAACACGGCCACACAACCTAACTTAGGTCGCTGCCGACCCAACCCCTAGCCGACTCAACATAAGTCGGTCACGGCTTAACCAATGCCCACTATTCCCACATTGGGTGCCGACCTAACCTCCTACCGACCTAAGTCCTTAACACATATGACCGACCTAACGACCTAACTAAACCCAGGGCCACACGACCTAGTTCCTGCCGACCTAAGCCTAATCCTTATCCCGCCCACGAGACACGACTCAAAGGCCTAAGTCCCCAATGACTTATCTACTAAGTCGGCCTACCGACCTAACGACACAAGGGATAACGTACTCCGCCGACCCAAGCCCTAGGTCGTATTCACCTTAACCCGGTAAACCCTATGAGTCGGCCAACCTTAACTCGGCAACTCCTTAGGTCGGTCAACCTAAATCGGTCACAACCTATAAGCCGATGCTTCTATAAGTCGGTCACCCATGAGTCGGTCACGACTCATCACTTAACTCGGCTACTACCCATGAGTCGGTCACGACTCAACACTTCAACACACGAGTTACTCTCCATACGACTCAGGCTAGGAACAACACAAACAACACTAACGACCTGTAAATTCTACGATCCATCGACACGTAAAATACGGGTCGTTACAAAATGAGTGCATGGATTTGGAACATTGCAGTACCATGGTGCACCACTCTCCAGCGATGGTAAATCATAGACCAGCTACGGGGATCCCGTTTTACAGAAAAAATCCACGTGACGAAAAAACGAAGGGTAAAAAACTTCCATGACCCGATTGAGGTTCGGATAGGATTTTTGGGTATGAAACTAACCAGTGATGGCTGAAAGCTCTCATAGCTATAGAACTCACAGATACCTTCGTTTTGACTGGTTATGGCTGCCGTAACTCTAAACGGGCCAAGAGTTATGGCCCTCCGAAGAATCGATATCCACAGGGTGCAACATCTACGGTGCAAGGTGCAACATCCGTCCAAAATGACGAAACAGTGCCGTACGACCTTTAGAAATGAGTGCATGGATTTGGAACATTGCAGTACCATGGTGCACCACTCTCTAGCGATGGTAAATCATAGACCAGCTACGGGGATCCCGTTTTACAGAAAAAATCCACGTGATGAAAAAACGAAAGGGTAAAAAACTTCCATGACCCGATTGAGGTTCGGATAGGATTTTTGGGTATGAAACTAACCAGTGATGGCTGAAATCTGTCATAGCTGTAGAACTCACAGATACCTTCGTTTTGACTGGTTATGGCTCCCGTAACTCTAAACGAGACATGAGTTATGGCCCTCTGAAGAATCTATATCCACAGGGTGCAACATCTACTGTGCAAGGTGCAACATCCGTCCAAAATGACGAAACAGTGCCGTACGACCTTTAAAAATGAGTGCATTGATTTGAAACATTGCAGTACCATGGTGCACCACTCTCCAGCGATGGTAAATCATAGACCAGCCACGGGGATCCCGTTTTACAGAAAAAATCCACGTGACGAAAAAACGAAGGGTAAAAAACTTCCTTGACCCGATTGAGGTCCGGATAGGATTTTTTGGGTATGAAATTAACCAGTGACGGCTGAAAGCTGTCATAGCTATAGAACTCATAGATACCTTCATTTTGACTATTTATGGCTCCCGTAACTCTAAACGAGCCAAGAGTTATGGCCCTCCGAAGAATCGATATCCACAGGGTGCAACATCTACGGTGCAAGGTGCAACATCCGTCCAAAATGACGAAACAGTGCCGTACGACCTTTAGAAATGAGTGCATGGATTTGAAACATTGCAGTACCATGGTGCACCACTCTCCAGCGATGGTAAATCATAGACCTGCCACGGGGATCCCGTTTTACAGAAAAAATCCACGTGACGAAAAAACGAAGGGTAAAAAACTTCCTTGACCCGATTGAGGTTCGGATAGGATTTTTTGGGTATGAAACAAACCAGTGACGGCTGAAAGCTGTCATAGCTGTAGAACTCACAGATACCTTCGTTTTGACTGGTTATGGCTCCCGTAACTCTAAACGAGCCAAGAGTTATGGCCCTCCGAAGAATCGATATCCACAGGGTGCAACATCTACGGTGCAAGGTGCAACATCCGTCCAAAATGACGAAACAGTGCCGTACGACCTTTAAAAATGAGTGCATGGATTTGAAACATTGCAGTACCATGGTGCACCACTCTCCAGCGATGGTAAATCATAGACCAACCACGGGGATCCCGTTTTATAGAAAAAATCCACGTGACGAAAAAACGAAGGGTAAAAAACTTCCATGACCCGATTGAGGTTCGGATAGGATTTTTGGGTATGAAACTAACCAGTGATGGCTGAAAGCTGTCATAGCTGTAGAACTCATAGATACCTTCGTTTTGACTGGTTATGGCTCCCGTAACTCTAAACGAGCCAAGAGTTATGGCCCTCCGAAGAATCGATATCCACAGCGTGCAACATCTACGGTGCAAGGTGCAACATCCGTCCAAAATGACGAAACAGTGTCGTACGACCTTTAGAAATGAGTGCATGGATTTGAAACATTACAGTAGCATGGTGCACCACTCTCCAGCGATGGTAAATCATAGACCAGCTACGGGGATCCCGTTTTACAGAAAAAATCCACGTGACGAAAAAACGAAGGGTAAAAAACTTCCATGACCCGATTGAGGTTCGGATAGGATTTTTGGGTACGAAACTAACCTGTGATGGCTGAATGTTGTCATAGCTGTAGAACTCACAGATACCTTCGTTTTGACTGGTTATGGCCCCCGTAACTCTAAATGAGCCAAGAGTTATGGCCCTCCGAAGAATCGATATCCACAGGGTGCAACATCTACGGTGCAAGGTGCAACATCCGTCCAAAATGATGAAACAGTGTCGTACGACCTTTAGAAATGAGTGCATGGATTTGAAACATTACAGTTGCATGGTGCACCACTCTCCAGCGATGGTAAATCATAGACCAGCTACGGGGATCCCGTTTTACAGAAAAAATCCACGTGACGAAAAAACGAAGGGTAAAAAACTTCCATGACCCGATTGAGGTTCGGATAGGATTTTTGGGTACGAAACTAACCTGTGATGGCTGAATGCTGTCATAGCTGTAGAACTCACAGATACCTTCATTTTGACTGGTTATGGCCCCCGTAACTCCAAACGAGCCAAGAGTTATGGCCCTCCGAAGAATCGATATCCACAGGGTGCAACATCTACGGTGCAAGGTGCAACATCCGTCCAAAATGACGAAACAGTGTCGTACGACCTTTAGAAATGAGTGCATGGATTTGAAACATTACAGTTGCATGGTGCACCACTCTCCAGCGATGGTAAATCATAGACCAGCTACGGGGATCCCGTTTTACAGAAAAAATCCACGTGACGAAAAAACGAAGGGTAAAAAACTTCCATGACCCGATTGAGGTTCGGATAGGATTTTTGGGTATGAAACTAACCAGTGATGGCTGAAAGCTGTCATAGCTGTAGAACTCATAGATACCTTCGTTTTGACTGGTTATGGCTCCCGTAACTCTAAACGAGACATGAGTTATGGCCCTCCGAAGAATCTATATCCACAGGGTGCAACATCTACTGTGCAAGGTGCAACATCCGTACAAAATGACGAAACAGTGCCGTACGACCTTTAAAAATGAGTGCATGGATTTGAAACATTGCAGTACCATGGTGCACCACTGTCCAGCGATGGTAAATCATAGACCAGCCACGGGGATCCCGTTTTACAGAAAAAATCCACGTGACGAAAAAACGAAGGGTAAAAAACTTCCTTGACCCGATTGAGGTCCGGATAGGATTTTTTGGGTACGAAACTAACCAGTGACGGCTGAAAGCTGTCATAGCTATAGAACTCATAGATACCTTCATTTTGACTATTTATGGCTCCCGTAACTCTAAACGAGCCAAGAGTTATGGCCCTCCGAAGAATCGATATCCACAGGGTGCAACATCTACGGTGCAAGGTGCAACATCCGTCCAAAATGACGAAACAGTGCCGTACGACCTTTAGAAATGAGTGCATGGATTTGAAACATTGCAGTACCATGGTGCACCACTCTCCAGCGATGGTAAATCATAGACCAGCCACGGGGATCCCGTTTTACAGAAAAAATCCACGTGACGAAAAAACGAAGGGTAAAAAACTTCCTTGACCCGATTGAGGTTCGGATTGGATTTTTTGGGTATGAAACTAACCAGTGACGGCTGAAAGCTGTCATAGCTGTAGAACTCACAGATACCTTCGTTTTGACTGGTTATGGCTGCCGTAACTCTAAACGAGCCAAGAGTTATGGCCCTCCGAAGAATCGATATCCACAGGGTGCAACATCTACGGTGCAAGGCGCAACATCCGTCCAAAATGACAAAACAGTGCCGTACGTCCTTTAGAAATGAGTGCATGCATTTGAAACATTGCAGTACCATGGTGCACCACTCTCCAGCGATGGTAAATCATAGACCAGCCACGGGGATCCCGTTTTACAGAAAAAATCCACGTGACGAAAAAACGAAGGGTAAAAAACTTCCTTGACCCGATTGAGGTTCGGATAGGATTTTTTGGGCATGAAACTAACCAGTGACGGCTGAAAGCTGTCATAGCTGTAGAACTCACAGATACCTTCGTTTTGACTGGTTACGGCTGCCGTAACTCTAAACGAGCCAAGAGTTATGGCCCTCCGAAGAATCGATATCCATAGGGTGCAACATCTACGGTGCAAGGTGCAACATCCGTCCAAAATGACGAAACAGTGTCGTACGACCTTTAGAAATGAGTGCATGGATTTGAAACATTGCAGTACCATGGTGCACCACTCTCCAGTGATGGTAAATCATAGACCAGCTACGGGGATCCCGTTTTACAGAAAAAATCCACGTGACGAAAAAACGAAGGGTAAAAAACTTCCATGACCCGATTGAGGTTCGGATAGGATTTTTGGGTATGAAACTAACCAGTGATGGCTGAAAGCTGTCATAGCTGTAGAACTCACAGATACCTTCGTTTTGACTGGTTATCGCTGCCGTAACTCTAAACGAGCCAAGAGTTATGGCCCTCCGAAGAATCGATATCCACAGGGTGCAACATCTACGGTGCAAGGTGCAACATCCGTCCAAAATGACGAAACAGTGTCGTACGACCTTTAGAAATGAGTGCATGGATTTGGAACATTGCAGTACCATGGTGCACCACTCTCCAGCGATTGTAAATCATAGACCAGCTACGGGGATCCCGTTTTACAGAAAAAATCCACGTGACGAAAAAACGAAGGGTAAAAAACTTCCATGACCCGATTGAGGTTCGGATAGGATTTTTGGGTATGAAACTAACCAGTGATGGCTGAAAGCTGTCATAGCTGTAGAACTCACAGATACCTTCGTTTTGACTGGTTATGGCTGCCATAACTCTGAACGAGCCAAGAGTTATGGCCCTCCGAAGAATCGATATCCACATGGTGCAACATCTACGGTGCAAGGTGCAACATCCGTCCAAAATGACGAAACAGTGCCGTACGACCTTTAGAAATGAGTGCATGGATTTGGAACATTGCAGTACCATGGTGCACCACTCTCCAGCGATGGTAAATCATAGACCAGCTACGGGGATCCCGTTTTACAGAAAAAATCCACGTGACGAAAAAACGAAGGGTAAAAAACTTCCATGACCCGATTGAGGTTCGGATAGGATTTTTGGGTATGAAACTAACCAGTGATGGCTGAAAGCTGTCATAGCTGTAGAACTCACAGATACCTTCGTTTTGACTGGTTATGGCTCCGGTAACTCTAAACGAGCCATGAGTTATGGCCCTCCGAAGAATCTATATCCACAGGGTGCAACATCTACTGTGCAAGGTGCAACATCCGTCCAAAATGACGAAACAGTGCCGTACGACCTTTAAAAATGAGTGCATGGATTTGAAACATTGCAGTACCATGGTGCACCACTCTCCAGCGATGGTAAATCATAGATCAGCCACGGGGATCCCGTTTTACAGAAAAAATCCACGTGACGAAAAAACGAAGGGTAAAAAACTTCCTTGACCCGATTGAGGTCCGGATAGGATTTTTTGGGTATGAAATTAACCAGTGACGGCTGAAAGCTGTCATAGCTATAGAACTCATTGATACCGTCATTTTGACTGGTTATGGCTCCCGTAACTCTAAACGAGCCAAGAGTTATGGCCCTCCGAAGAATCGATATCCACAGGGTGCAACATCTACGGTGCAAGGTGCAACATCCGTCCAAAATGACGAAACAGTGCCGTACGACCTTTAGAAATGAGTGCATGGATTTGAAACATTGCAGTACCATGGTGCACCACTCTCCAGCGATGGTAAATCATAGACCAGCCACGGGGATCCCGTTTTACAGAAAAAATCCACGTGACGAAAAAACGAAGGGTAAAAAACTTCCTTGACCCGATTGAGGTTCGGATAGGATTTTTTGGGTATGAAACAAACCAGTGACGGCTGAAAGCTGTCATAGCTGTAGAACTCACAGATACCTTCGTTTTGACTGGTTATGGCTCCCGTAACTCTAAACGAGCCAAGAGTTATGGCCCTCCGAAGAATCGATATCCACAGGGTGCAACATCTACGGTGCAAGGTGCAACATCCGTCCAAAATGACGAAACAGTGCCGTACGACCTTTAAAAATGAGTGCATGGATTTGAAACATTGCAGTACCATGGTGCACCACTCTCCAGCGATGGTAAATCATAGACCAACCACGGGGATCCCGTTTTACAGAAAAAATCCACGTGACGAAAAAACGAAGGGTAAAAAACTTCCTTGACCCGATTGAGGTTCGGATAGGATATTTTGGGTATGAAACTAACCAGTGACGGCTGAAAGCTGTCATAGCTGTAGAACTCATAGATACCTTCGTTTTGACTGGTTATGGCTCCCGTAACTCTAAACGAGCCAAGAGTTATGGCCCTCCGAAGAATCGATATCCACAGGGTGCAACATCTACGGTGCAAGGTGCAACATCCGTCCAAAATGACGAAACAGTGCCGTACGACCTTTAGAAATGAGTGCATGGATTTGAAACATTACAGTAGCATGGTGCACCACTCTCCAGCGATGGTAAATCATAGACCAGCTACGGGGATCCCGTTTTACAGAAAAAATCCACGTGACGAAAAAACGAAGGGTAAAAAACTTCCATGACCCGATTGAGGTTCGGATAGGATTTTTGGGTATGAAACTAACCTGTGATGGCTGAAAGCTGTCATAGCTGTAGAACTCACAGATACCTTCATTTTGACTGGTTATGGCTCCCGTAACTCTAAACGAGCCAAGAGTTATGGCCCTCCGAAGAATCGATATCCACAGGGTGCAACATCTACGGTGCAAGGTGCAACATCCGTCCAAAATGACGAAACAGTGCCGTACGACCTTTAGAAATGAGTGCATGGATTTGAAACATTGCAGTACCATGGTGCACCACTCTCCAGCGATGGTAAATCATAGACCAGCTACGGGGATCCCGTTTTACAGAAAAAATCCACGTGACGAAAAAACGAAGGGTAAAAAACTTCCATGACCCGATTGAGGTTCGGATAGGATTTTTGGGTATGAAACAAACCTGTGATGGCTGAAAGCTATCATCGCTGTAGAACTCACAGATATCTTCTTTTTGACTGGTTATGGCTCCCGTAACTCTAGACGAGCCAAGAGTTATGGCCCTCCGAAGAATCGATATCCACAGGGTGCAACATCTACGGTGCAAGGTGCAACATCCGTCCAAAATGACGAAACAGTGCCGTACGACCTTTAGAAATGAGTGCATGGATTTGAAACATTGCAGTACCATGGTGCACCACTCTCCAGCGATGGTAAATCATAGACCAGCCACGGGGATCCCGTTTTACAGAAAAAATCCACGTGACGAAAAAACGAAGGGTAAAAAACTTCCTTGACCCGATTGAGGTTCGGATAGGATTTTTTGGGTATGAAACTAACCAGTGACGGCTGAAAGCTGTCATAGCTGTAGAACTCATAGATACCTTCGTTTTGACTGGTTATGGCACCCGTAACTCTAAACGAGCCAAGAGTTATGGCCCTCCGAAGAATTGATATCCACAGGGTGCAACATCTACGGTGCAAGGTGCAACATCCGTCCAAAATGACGAAACAGTGCCGTACGACCTTTAAAAATGAGTGCATAGATTTGAAACATTGCAGTACCATGGTGCACCACTCTCCAGCGATGGTAAATCATAGACCAGCCACGGGGATCCCGTTTTACAGAAAAAATCCACGTGACGAAAAAACGAAGGGTAAAAAACTTCCTTGACCCGATTGAAGTTCGGATAGGATTTTTTGGGTATGAAACTAACCTGTTACGGCTGAAAGCTGTCATAGCTGTAGAACTCATAGATACCTTCGTTTTGACTGGTTATGGCTCCCGTAACTCTAAACGAGCCAAGAGTTATGGCCCTCCGAAGAATCGATATCCACAGGGTGCAACATCTACGGGGCAAGGTGCAACATCCGTCCAAAATGACGAAACAGTGCCGTACGACCTTTAGAAATGAGTGCATGGATTTGAAACATTGCAGTACCATGGTGCACCACTCTCCAGCGATGGTAAATCATAGACCAGCCATGGGGATCCCGTTTTACAGGAAAAATCCACGTGACGAAAAAACGAAGGGTAAAAAACTTCCTTGACCCGATTGAGGTTCGGATAGGATTTTTGGGTATGAAACAAACCTGTGATGGCTGAAAGCTGTCATAGCTGTAGAACTTACAGATACCTTCGTTTTGACTGGTTATGGCTCCCGTAACTCTAAACGAGCCAAGAGTTATGGCTCTCCGAAGAATCGATGTCCACAGGATGCAACATCTACGGTGCAAGGTGCAACATCCGTCCAAAATGACGAAACAGTGCCGTACGACCTTTAGAAATGAGTGCATGGATTTGAAACATTGCAGTACCATGGTGCACCACTCTCCAGCGATGGTAAATCATAGACCAGCCACGGGGATCCCGTTTTACAGAAAAAATCCACGTGACGAAAAAACGAAGGGTAAAAAACTTCCTTGACCCGATTGAGGTTCGGATAGGATTTTTTGGGTATGAAACTAACCAGTGACGGCTGAAAGCTGTCATAGCTGTAGAACTCGCAGATACCTTCGTTTTGACTGGTTATGGCTCCCGTAACTCTAAACGAGCCAAGAGTTATGGCCCTCCGAAGAATCGATATCCACAGGGTGCAACATCTACGGTGCAAGGTGCAACATCCGTCCAAAATGACGAAACAGTGCCGTACGACCTTTAGAAATGGGTACATGGATTTGAAACATTGCAGTACCATGGTGCACCACTCTCCAGCGATGGTAAATCGTAGAACAGCCACGGGGATCCCGTTTTACAGAAAAAATCCACGTGACGAAAAAACGAAGGGTAAAAAACTTCCTTGACCCGATTGAGGTTTGGATAGGATTTTTTGGGTATGAAACTAACCAGTGACGGCTGAAAGCTGTCATAGCTGTAGAACTCATAGATACCTTTGTTTTGACTGGTTATGGCTCCCGTAACTCTAAACGAGCCAAGAGTTATGGCCCTCCGAAGAATCGATATCCACAGGGTGCAAATCTACGGTGCAAGGTGCAACATCCGACCAAAATGACGAAACAGTGCCGTACGACCTTTACAAATGAGTGCATGGATTTGAAACATTGCAGTACAATGGTGCACCACTCTCCAGCGATGGTAAATCATAGACCAGCCACGGGGATCGCGTTTTACAGAAAAAATCCACGTGACGAAAAAACGAAGGGTAAAAAACTTCTTTGACCCGATTGAGGTTCGGATAGGATTTTTTGGGTATGAAACTAACCAGTTACGGCTGAAAGCTGTCATAGCTGTAGAACTCACAGATACCTTCGTTTTGACTGGTTATGACTTCCGTAACTCTAAACGAGCCAAGAGTTATGGCCCTTCGAAGAATCGATATCCACAGGGTGCAACATCTACGGTGCAAGGTGCAACATCCGTCAAAAATGACGAAACAGTGCCGTACGACCTTTAGAAATGAGTGCATGGATTTGAAACATTGCAGTACCATGGTGCACCACTCTCCAGCGATGGTAAATCATAGAACAGCCACGGGGATCCCGTTTTACAGAAAAAATCCACCTGACGAAAAAACGAAGGGTAAAAAACTTCCTTGACCCGATTGAGATTCAGATAGGATTTTTTGGGTATGAAACTAACCAGTGACGGCTGAAAGCCATCATAGCTGTAGAACTCACAAATACCTTCATTTTGACTGGTTATGGCTCCCGTAACTCTAAACGAGCCAAGAGTTATGGCCCTCCGAAGAATCGATATCCACAGGGTGCAACATCTACGGTGCAAGGTGCAACATCCGTCCAAAATGACGAAACAGAGCCTTATGACCTTTAGAAATGAGTGCATGGATTTGAAACATTGCAGTACCATGGTGCACCACTCTCCGGCGATGGTAAATCATAGACCAGCCACGGGGATCCCGTTTCACAGAAAAAATCCACGTGACGAAAAAACGAAGGGTAAAAAACTTCCATGACCCGATTGAGGTTCGGATAGGATTTTTGGGTATGAAACTAATTAGTGACGGCTGAAAGCTGTCATAGCTGTAGAACTCACAGATACCTTCGTTTTGACTGGTTATGGCTCCCATAACTCTAAACGAGCCAAGAGTTATAGCCCTCCGAAGAATCGATATCCACAGGGTGCAACATCTACGGTGCAAGGTGCAACATCCGTCCAAAATGACGAAACAGTGCCGTACGACCTTTAGAAATGAGTGCATGGATTTGAAACATTGCAGTACCATGGTGAACCACTCTCCAGCGATGGTAAATCATAGACCAGCCACGGGGATCCCATCCGTCCAAAATGACGAAACAGTGCCGTACGACCTTTAGAAATGAGTGCATGGATTTGAAACATTGCAGTACCATGGTGCACCATTCTCCAGCGATGGTAAATCATTGACCAGCCACGGGGATCCCGTTTTACAGAGAAAATCCACGTGACGAAAAAACGAAGGGTAAAAAACTTCCTTGATCCGATTGAGGTTCGGATAGGATTTTTTGGGCATGACACTAACCAGTGACGGCTGAAAGTGGTCATAGCTGCAGAACTCACAGATACCTTCATTTTGACTAGTTATGGCTTCCGTAACTCTAAACGAGCCAAGAGTTATGGCCCTCCGAAGAATCGATATCCACAGGGTGCAACATCTACGGTGCAAGGTGCAACATCCGTCCAAAATGACGAAACAATGCCGTACGACCTTTAGAAATGAGTGCATGGATTTGAAACATTGCAGTACCATGGTGCACCACTCTCCAGCGATGGTAAATCATAGACCAGCCACGGGGATCCAGTTTTACAGAAAAAATCCACGTGACGAAAAAACGAAGGGTAAAAAACATCCATGACCCGATTGAGGTTCGTATAGGATTTTTGGGTATGAAACTAACCAGTGACGGCTGAAAGCTGTCACAGCTGTAGAACTCACAGATACCTTTGTTTTGACTGGTTTTTGCTCCCGTAACTCTAAACGAGCCAAGAGTTATGGCCCACCGAAGAATCGATATCCACAGGGTGCAACATCTACGGTGCAAGGTGCAACATCCGTCCAAAATGACGAAACAGTGCCTTACGACCTTTAGAAATGAGTGCATTGATTTGAAACATTGCAGTACCATGGTGCACCACTCTCCAGCGATGGTAAATCATAGACCAGCCACGGGGATCCCGTTTTACAGAAAAAATCCACGTGACGAAAAAACGAAGGGTAAAAAACTTCCTTGACCCGATTGAGGTTCGGATAGGATTTTTTGGGTATGACACTAACCAGTGACGGCTGAAATCCGTCATAGCTGTTGAACTCACAGATACCTTCGTTTTGACTGGTTGTGGCTCCCGTAACTCTAAACGAGCCAAAAGTTATGGCCCTCCGAAGAATCGATATCCACAGGGTGCAACATCTACGGTGCAAGGTGCAACATCCGTCCAAAATGACGAAACAGTGCCGTACGACCTTTAGAAATGAGTGCATGCATTAGAAACATTGCAGTACCATGGTGCACCACTCTCCAGCGATGGTAAATCATAGACCAGCCACGGGGATCCCGTTTTACAGAAAAAATCCACGTGACGAAAAAACGAAGGGTAAAAAACTTCCATGACCCGATTGAGGTTCAGATAGGATTTTTGGGTATGAAACTAACCAGTGACGGCTGAAAGCTGTCATAGCTGTAGAACTCACAGATACCTTCGTTTTGACTGGTTATGGCTCCCGTAACTCTAAACGAGCCAAGAGTTATGGCCCTCCGAAGAATCGATATCCACAGGGTGCAACATCTACGGTGCAAGGTGCAACATCCGTCCAAAATGACGAAACAGTGCCGTACGACCTTTAGAAATGAGTGCATGGATTTGAAACATTGCAGTACCATGGTGCACCACTCTCCAGCGATGGAAAATCATAGACCAGCGACGGGGATCCCGTTTTACAGAAAAAATCCACGTGACGAAAAATCGAAGGGTAAAAAACTTCCATGACCCGATTGAGGTTCGGATAGGATTTTTAGGTATGAAACTAACCAGTGACGGCTGAAAGCTGTTATAGCTGTAGAACTCACAGATACCTTCGTTTTGACGGGTTATGGCTCCCGTTACTCTAAACGAGCCAAGAGTTATGGCCCTCCGAAGAATCGATATCCACAGGGAGCAACATCTACGGTGCAAGGTGCAACATCCGTCCAAAATGACGAAACAGTGCCGTACGACCTTTAGAAATGAGTGCATGCATTTGAAACATTGCAGTACCATGGTGCACCACTCTCCAGCGATGGTAAATCATAGACCGTCCACGGGGATCCCGTTTTACAGAAAAAATCCACGTGACGAAAAAACGAAGGGTAAAAAACTTCCATGACCCGATTGAGGTTCGGATAGGATTTTTGGGTATGAAACTAACCAGTGATGGCTGAAAGCCATCATAGCTGTAGAACTCACAGATACCTTCGTTTTGACTGGTTATGGCTCCCGTAACTCTAAACGAGCCAAGAGTTATGGCCCTCCGAAGAATCGATATCCACAGGGTGCAACATCTACGGGGCAAGGTGTAACATCCGTCCAAAATGACGAAACAGTGCCGTACGACCTTTAGAAATGAGTGCATGGATTTGAAACATTGCATTCCCATGGTGCACCACTCTCCAGCGATGGTAAATCATAGACCAGCCACGGGGATCCCGTTTTACAGAAAAAATCCACGTGACGAAAAAACGAAGGGTAAAAAACTTCCTTGACCCGATTGAGGTTCGGATAGGATTTTTTGGGTATGAAACTAACCAGTGACGGCTGAAAGCTATCATAGCTGTAAAACTCACAGATACCTTCATTTTGACTTGTTATGGCTCCCGTAACTCTAAACGAGCCAAGAGTTATGGCCCTCCGAAGAATCGATATCCACAGGGTGCAACATCTACGGTGCAAGGTGCAACATCCGTCCAAAATGACGAAACAGTGCCGTACGACCTTTAGAAATGTGTGCATGGATTTGAAACATTGTAGTACCATGGTGCACCACTCTCCAGCGATGGTAAATCATAGACCAGCCACGGGGATCCCGTTTTACAGAAAAAATCCAAGTGACGAAAAAACGAAGGGTAAAAAACTTCCATGACCCGATTGAGGTTGGGATAGGATTTTTGGGTATGAAACTAACCAGTGACGGCTGAAAGCTGTCATAGCTGTAGAACTCACAGATACCTTCGTTTTGACTGGTTATGGCTCCCGTAACTATAAACGAGCCAAGAGTTATGACCCTCCGAAGAATCGATATCCACAGGGTGCAACATCTACGGTGCATGGTGCAACATCCGTCCAAAATGACGAAACAGTGCCGTACGACCTTTATAAATGAGTGCATGGATTTGAAACATTGCAGTACCATGGTGCACCACTCTCCAGCGATGTTAAATCATAGACCAGCCACGGGGATCCCGTTTTACAGAAGAAATCCACGTGGCCAAAAAACGAAGGGTAAAAAACTTCCTTGACCCGATTGAGGTTCGGATAAGATTTTTTGGGTATGACACTAACCAGTGACGGTTGAAAGCCGTCATAGCTGTAGAACTCACAGATACCTTCGTTTTGACTGGTTATGGCTCCCGTAACTCTAAACGAGCCAAAAGTTATGGCCCTCCGAAGAATCGATATCCACAGGGTGCAACATCTACGGTGCAGGGTGCAACATCCGTCCAAAATGACGAAACAGTGCCGTACGACCTTTAGAAATGAGTGCATGCATTTGAAACATTGCAGTACCATGTTGCACCACTCTCCAGCGATGGAAAATCATAGACCAGCCACGGGGATCCCGTTTTACAGAAAAAATCCACGTGACGAAAAAGCGAAGGGTAAAAAACTTCCTTGACCCGATTGAGGTTCGGATAGGATTTTTTGGGTATGACACTAACCAGTGACGGCTGAAAGCCGTCATAGCTGTAGAACTCACAGATACCTTCGTTTTGACTGGTTATGGCTCCCGTAACTCTAAACGTGCCAAAAGTTATGGCCCTCCGAAGAATCGATATCCACAGGGTGCAACATCTACGGTGCAAGGTGCAACATCCGTCCAAAATGACGAAACAGTGCCGTACGACCTTTAGAAATGAGTGCATGCATTTGAAACATTGCAGTACCATGGTGCACCATTCTCCAGCGATGGTAAATCATAGACCAGCCACGGGGATCTCGTTTTACAGAAAAAATCCACGTGACGAAAAAACGAAGGGTAAAAAACTTCCATGACCCGATTGAGGTTCGGATAGGATTTTTGGGTATGAAACTAACCAGTGTGGGCTGAAAGCTATCATAGCTGTAGAACTCACAGATACCTTCGTTTTGACTGGTTATGGCTCCCGTAACTATAAACGAGCCAAGAGTTATGGCCCTCCGAAGAATCGATACCCACAGGGTGCAACATCTACGTGCAAGGTGCAACATCCGTCCAAAATGACGAAACAGTGCCGTACGACCTTTAGAAATGAGTGCATGCATTTGAAACATTGCAGTACCATGGTGCACCACTCTCCAGCGATGGTAAATCATAGACCAGCCACGGGGATCCCGTTTTAAAGAAAAAATCCACGTGACGAAAAAACGAAGGGTAAAAAACTTCCTTGACCCGATTGAGGTTCGGATAGGATTTTTAGTGACACTAACCTGTGACGGCTGAAAGCGGTCATAGCTGTAGAACTCACAGATACCTTCGTTTTGACTGGTTATGGCTCCCGTAACTCTAAACGAGCCAAGAGTTATGGCCCTCCGAAGAATCGATATCCACAGGGTGCAACATCTACGGTGCAAGGTGAACATCCGTCCAAAATGACGAAACAGTGCCGTACGACCTTTAGAAATGAGTGCATGGATTTGAAACATTGCTGTACCATGGCGCACCAATCTCCAGCGATGGTAAATCATAGACCAGCCACGGGGATCCCGTTTTACAGAAAAAATCCACGTGACGAAAAAACGAAGGGTAGAAAACTTCCTTGACCCGATTGAGGTTCGGATAGGATTTTTTGGGTATGAAACTAACCAGTGACGGCTGAAAGCGGTCATAGCTGTAGAACTCACAGATACCTTCATTTTGACTGGTTATGGCTCCCGTAACTCTAAACGAGCCAAGAGTTATGGCCCTCCGAAGAATCGATATCCACAGGGTGCAACATCTACGGTGCAAGGTGCAACATCCGTCCAAAATGACGAAACAGTGCCGTACGACCTTTAGAAATGAGTGCATGGATTTGAAACATTGCAGTACCATAGTGCACCACTCTACAGCGATGGTAAATCATAGACCAGCCCCGGGGATCCCGTTTTACAGAAAAAATCCACGTGACGAAAAAACGAAGGGTAAAAAACTTCCTTGACCCGATTGAGGTTCGGATAGGATTTTTTGGGTATGAAACTAACCGGTGATGGATGAATCATAGCTGTAGAACTCACAGATACCTTCGTTTTGACTGGTTATGGCTCTCGTAACTCTAAACGAGCCAAGAGTTATGGCCCTCCGAAGAATCGATATCCACAGGGTGCAACATCTACGGTGCAAGTGCAACATCCGTCCATAATGACGAAACAGTGCCGTACGACCTTTAGAAATGAGTGCATGGATTTGGAACATTTCAGTACCTTGGTGCACCACTCTCCAGCGATGGTAAATCATAGACCAGCCATGGGGATCCCGTTTTACAGAAAAAATCCACGTGACGAAAAAACGAAGGGTAAAAAACTTCCTTGACCCGATTGAGGTTCGGATAGGATTTTTTGGGTATGACACTAACCAGTGACGGATGAAGGCCGTCATAGCTGTAGAACTCACAGATACCTTCGTTTTGACTGGTTATGGCTCCCGTAACTCTAAACGAGCCAAGAGGTATGGCCCTTCGAAGAATCGATATCCACAGGGTGCAACATCTACGGTGCAAGGTGCAACATCCGTCCAAAATGACGAAACAGTGCCTTACGACCTTTAGAAATGAGTGCATGGATTTGAAACATTGCAATACCATGGTGCACCACTCTCCAGCGATGGTAAATCATAGACCAGCCACGGGGATCCCGTTTTACAGAAAAAATCCACGTGACGAAAAAACGAAGGGTAAAAAACTTTCATGACCCGATTGAGGTTCGGATAGGATTTTTGGGTACGAAACTAACCAATGACGGCTGAAAGCTGTCATAACTGTAGAACTCACAGATACCTTCGTTTTGACTCGTTATGGCTCCCGTAACTCTAAACGAGCCAAGAGTTATGGCCCTCCGAAGAATCGATATCCACAGGGTGCAACATCTACGGTGCAAGGTGCAACATCCGTCCAAAATGACGAAACAGTGCCGTACAACCTTTAGAAATGAGTGCATGGATTTGAAACATTGCAGTACCATGGTGCACCACTCTACAGCGATGGTAAATCATAGACCAGCCACGGGGATCCCGTTTTGCAGAAAAAATCCACGTGACGAAAAAACGAAGGGTAAAAAACTTCCTTGACCCGATTGAGGTTCGGATAGGATTTTTTGGGTATGAAACTAACCAGTGACGGCTGAAAGTGGTCATAGCTGTAGAACTCACAGATACCTTCGTTTTGACTGGTTATGGCTCCCGTAACTCTAAACGAGCCAAGAGTTATGGCCCTCCGAAGAATCGATATCCACAGGGTGCAACATCTACGGTGCAAGGTGCAACATCCGTCCAAAATGACGAAACAGTGTCGTACGACCTTTAGAAATGAGTGCATGGATTTGAAACATTGCAGTACCATGGTGCACCACTCTCCAGCGATGGTAAATCATAGACCAACCGCGGAGATCCCGTTTTACAGAAAAAATCCACGTGACGAAAAAACGAAGGTTAAAAAACTTCCTTGACCCGATTGTGGTTCGGATAGGATTTTTTGGGTATGACACTAACCAGTGACGGCTGAAAGCCGTCATAGCTGTAGAACTCACAGTTACCTTTGTTTTGACTGGTTATGGCTCCCGTAACTCTAAACAAGCCAAAAGTTATGGCCCTCCGAAGAATCGATATCCACAGGGTGCAACATCTACGGTGCAAGGTGCAACATCCGTCCAAAATGAAGAAACAGTGCCGTAAGACCTTTAGAAATGAGTGCATGCATTTGAAACATTGCAGTACCAGGGTGCACCACTCTCCAGCGATGGTAAATCATAGACCAGCCACGGGGATCCCGTTTTACAGAAAAAATCCACATGACGAAAAAACGAAGGGTAAAAAACTTCCATGACCCGATTGAGGTTCGGATAGGATTTTTGGGTATGAAACTAACCAGTGACGGCTGAAAGCTGTCATAGCTGTAGAACTCACAAATACCTTCGTTTTGGTTGGTTATGGCTCCCGTAACTCTAAACGAGCCAAGAGTTATGGCCCTCCGAAGAATCGATATCCACAGGGTGCAACATCTACGGTGCAAGGTGCAACATCCGCCCAAAATGACGAGACAGTGCCGTACGACCTTTAGAAATGAGTGCATGGATTTGAAACATTGCAGTACCATGGTGCACCACTCTCCAGCGATGGTAAATCATAGACTAGCCACGGGGATCCCGTTTTATAGAAAAAATCCACGTGACGAAAAACGAAGGGTACAACAATCCCATGACTCGATTGATGTTCGGATAGGATTTTTTGGGTATGAAACTAACCAGTGTTTGCGTAAAAAATGGCCGCATACACCCATTGTCGTATGAGTTTGTTGATTTTATGTTGTTTTTAGTGATTTGGGTGATTTATGCAAATATATAAAAAGCAGGGACTAAACTGTAAAAGACACACGGATTTATAGTGGTTCGGCCTGAACGTGCCTACGTCCACTTTATATGTTATTCTCATTTTTTCTTCAGATTACAAGTACAAAGCTTTGATTACAAGTATCTAAAGTTGTTTGAAAGTTCCTTCCAGGCTTGAGCTCTCAAACTTGTCTGCCATTGTTGTACCCCTGCCCCTCATTTGTAGAGTGAGGCTGGGGGCAGAGGTCTTGGATGTATATAGCTGCTGGTGGGCTTGGGCTGATACAATCTGGCCTTGCAGCATTCTGGTTCGGCAGCGTCTTGGTTCGGCGGTGAGTGGTAACATGGGTGATTCGGCAGGTAGTGGAGATAGGGGTTCGGTGGTAGGTTGGACCGGTGGTAGCGTGGAGATGGAGCTAGATGGAGCTGGACCGGTGGTTGGTTCGGTAGTATGGTAGGTAGAGGAGGTTGGTTCGGTAGTAGTTAGTCCGGCAGCTAGTTCGGTATGGTTGGTTCGGTAGGTAGTGGTGACAAGTGTGATTCGGCAGTGGAATGGAGGCAGGGGTGATTCGGCAGTGGAATGGAGGCAGGGGTGATTCGGCAGTGGCGTGGAGAGGTGGTGGTTCATTGAGGGTACTATCGAATGGAGCTTATAGGATGCCGAATGATCCCTTCATATTCAAGAATGCCGAATGAGCCTTCGGATCCAAGAATGCCGAATGAACCAGGGGGAGTTCGAATACCGAACGAACTCTTGCCTCGCATCCAATCGATTTTCAATCCCGACATCCATCATTCCTCGCCAGTTTATTGATATTCCAGTTTGGACCAAAAAATGGGATAATACTTTGCCCCCCAAAACATGCCTTGTGATAACAAGGTGTGTTTTGAATAGTTCCGAATCCAATATCCAAGGAAGGCCCATAGCCATATCGGCAGAGTAGATCATCCTTGACTGCTCCGAGTCGATATCCAATGTCCAATAACCAAAACTTGAGCCAATTCCATGTCCATCCGAACTCGACAACCGAGCCCCAAACCATCCTTATCCAATAGCAAATAACCGAATCTAGGACCTCTCGGGGTCGATATCCAATTCCATAACCTCTCCGGGCTCTTGCAAAGCGCAATCCACACCTGATGGTCGTGATCCAGTGTCCCTGGTCGTTAAGCTAGCCTCCTCGTGTTCTTGTCGAGCGTAATCCACACATGACGACCTTCGTCCAGTGTCCCTGGATGTTGAGCTAACCTCTCCGGGTTCTTGCCAAGCGCAATTCACACTTGACGATCGTGGTCCAGTGTCCCTGGACGTTGAGCTAACCTCTCTGGGTTCTTGCCAAGCGCAATTCACACTTGACGATCATGGTCCAGTGTCCCTGGACGTTGAGCTAACCATCCGGGTTCTTGCCAAGCGCAATCCACACTTGACGACCTTGGCCCAGTGTCCCTGAGCACTGTACAATGCCATGGCTTAAGTCCTAAGCCGAATCCTGGTCTCTCTGGACCCTTGCCGAGCATAGTCCATACTCGAAGACCTGAAAATAACAATTGATAATATAGGGCCTAAGTCCTAGACCGAATCCTGGTCTCTCCGGACCCTTGCCGAGCATAGTCCATACTCGACGACCTGAATGAGTCAATTTACCACGTTCGGGCAAAGCGACTCACCCCTTGCCAGGCATAATCCATGCCCGACGACCGTTTATCAAAAATCAGTTAAAAATCCAATCAAAATCCAATCCAAAATCCACATCCAAAATCCAAATCCAGAATCCAAATCCAAAAATCCAAATCCAGAATCCAAATTCAAAATCCAAATCCAAAACCAGAAAACTAGAAATCCAAACCAGCATCCGAAGTTGAAAATAATCATCCAAAGGAAAATCCTAATCAAAAGGCGAGAAAAACCGGGAGCTCAATCCAAGCTCCAAAACCGAAAACCAAAAAGAAAAGCAGTGTCCAATCCAAAAGCAAAAGATAAATTTCACAAACCATAGCATCGCTGCTTATTATCATTCAGAGCATGCCTAGGGGCCATCTCCGTCCCCGTACATGTGTAAATGACTTGGTTGCTTGCTAATAGTTTGCTACTTATTTCATATTAACCTGGTCAAGGAACAATCAACCGACCATCATTCCTGGGCCTCCCACCATCGTAGCTTGAGGCAGGCGGCGGTTGCTCCTGCCTCGCCGTTGCATTCCGAGGTCCAACATATTATGGCAGCTGTCCATTCCTCACATGCTCCTCAATTATGTCCTTTAAGTGCCTGCAGCTGTTGGTGTCGTGTCCATCCAAATCATGGAAGAGACAGTGCCTTCCCGATGCCCTTTCCCGTTCTGTTGGTTCTCTCCTAACCGGCCTCCGGTAGTGAAGGTGATTTCGAGTATCTAGGTATATCCGCTCCAGTGTCTCGTTCAATCCTGTGTATGTGGAAAACTTTGGATCCTTCCATTGCTTCCTAGCATTTCCAGAATCACCGTCCAACTTCCTTTTTCCTTTATCTTTATCTGAACCATTGCTGGATGGTACTCCTACCTCAACTGCATTAACCCTTTTCAACTTTAAATCCGTACTCGCATCTTCTTGTCGAAGGAACCTTTCTGCCTCATGAAAGAATTCGTCGAGATTCCGTGGGGGATCTCGTATCAGAGATACCTTGAAATCTGAGTTCTCCCTGACTCCTGATACTGCTGCCATTAAAACCATCGATGGATCGGGCCGATCCACCGAAGCAACTGCGGCACTGAATCGAGTTAGAAAAGCTCTAAGCGATTCATCCATCCTTTGCCTTACCGATGTCAATGTCATCACGTTCTTCGGCCTCTTGACATGAACCCGAAACTGTCCCAAAAACCTTTCCACCAATTCCCTCCAAGTCCTGATAGATCCTTCTTCCAGCTGCCTGAACCACATCGCAGCTAAGTCCGTCAAGTACAAAGGGAAGCATCGGGCCATCACCTCCTCTGATGCCCCCAGCACCTCCATGTGTCTGGTGTATCTCATCAAGTGATACGTAGGGTCTTCCTTGCCATTGTATACCTCCACGCTAGGTAGCTTGAACTTAGGTGGATTCTGAGCCATCCTTATTTCCCGAGTGAATGGACTCCTGTTTACTCCTTCCAAGTCTCCGTTGGTCAAACCACCTCGCACAGTCTTCTTGATTATATCTACCAATCCACCGTTGTCTTTCGGGGGTTGCCCCCGAGGGAACTCCGGTACATACTCTTCGTGTAGCTCGTTAGTAGCAACGTTGGTTCTAGCCTGTTGAACTCCTTCCAAAGGTTCTCCTGTGTTGAATCCTGTGGGCCTGCCCCCAAGCCCTTGTTGATTGCCACCTGGCTCCGTATCCTGTCCTTCATTGGGTTCCGTAACCCTAGCTTCTTGTCCTGCTTCCACAGCCGTTGTAGCTGTTCCTAAGTTCTGCATCCCTGCAGCTCTCATTTGCTCCAAGAAAGTTTGCATCATTTCCTGTTGATTTTTCAACAACCTCTCTTGCAGTGAATTCGTTATGGCTTCGATTTCATCCCGGGTTATGTAGATCGAAGCCGGTCCTTCCTCACCTCCGGAGGATGCTTGTTGACTTCCTCCTTGTTGGCTTCTCTCAGCCCTTAGCCTTCTACTGTTTTGCCTAGTCATTGTCTTCCAAATCCAAACTTCTATCCGAGGTAGCGGGTGCTGGTCCTTCTCGGTGAAAGCACCAAAATGTTTGCGTAAAAAATGGCCGCAAACACCCAATGTCGTATGAGTTGGTTGATTTTATGTAGTTTTTAGTGATTTGGGTGATTTATGAAAATATATAAAAAGCAGGGACTAAACTATAAAGGACACACGGATTTATAGTGGTTCGGGCTGAACGTGCCTACGTCCACTTTATATGTTATTCTCCTTTTTTCTTCAGATTACAAGTACAAAGCTTTGATTACATGTATCTAAAGTTGTTTGAAAGTTCCTTCCAGGCTTGAGCTCTCAAACTTGTCTGCCATTGTTGTACCCCTGTCCCTCTATTTATAGAGTGAGGCTGGGGGCAGAGGTCTTGGATGTATATAGCTGCTGGTGGGCTTGGGCTGATACAATCTGGCCTTGCAGCATTCTGGTTCGGCAGCGTCTTGGTTCGGCGGTGAGTGGTAACATGGGTGATTCGGCAGGTAGTGGAGATAGGGTTTCGGTGGTCGTTGGACCGGTGGTAGCGTGGAGATGGAGCTAGATGGAGCTGGACCGGTGGTTGGTTCGGTAGTATGGTAGGTAGAGGAGGTTGGTTCGGCAGTAGTTAGTCCGGCAACTGGTTCGGTATGGTTGGTTCGGTAGGTAGTGGAGACAAGTGTGATTCGGCAGTGGAATGGAGGCAGGGGTGATTCGGCAGTGGCGTGGAGAGGTGGTGGTTCGGTGAGGGTACTACCGAATGGAGCTTATAGAATGCCGAATGATCCCTTCATATTCGAGAATGCCGAATGAGCCTTCGGATCCGAGAATGCCGAATGAACCAGGGGGAGTTCGAATACCGAACGAACTCTTGCCTCGCTTCCAATCGATTTTCAATCCCGACATCCATCAATCCTCGCCACTTTGTTGATATTCCAGTTTGGACCAAAAAATGGGATAACAACCAGCGAAGGCTAAAAGCTGTCATAGCTGTAGAACTCACAGATACCTTCGTTTTGACTGGTTATGGCTCCCGTAACTCTAAACGAGCCAAGAGTTATGGCCCTCCGAAGAATCGATATCCAAAGGGTGCAACATCTACGGTGCAAGGTGCAACATCCGTCCAAAATGACGAAACAGTGCCGTACGACCTTTAGAAATGAGTGCATGGATTTGAAACATTGCAGTACCATGGTGCACCACTCTCCAGCGATGGTAAATTATAGACCAGCCACGGGGATCCCGTTTTACAGAAAAAATCCACGTGACTAAAAAACGAAGGGTAAAAATCTTCCTTGACCCGATTGAGGTTCGGATAGGATTTTTTGGGTATGAAACTAACCAGTGACGGCTGAAAGCTGTCAAAGCTGTAGACTCACAGATACCTTCGTTTTGACTGGTTATGGCTCCCGTAACTCTAAACGAGCCAAGAGTTATGGCCCTCCGAAGAATCGATATCCACAGGGTGCAACATCTATGGTGCAAGGTGCAACATCCGTCCAAAATGAAGAAACAGTGCCGTACGACCTTTAGAAACTAGTGCATGGATTTAAAACGTTGCAGTACCATGGTGCACCACTCTCCAGCGATGGTAAATCATAGACCAGCCACGGGGATCCCGTTTTACAGAAAAAATCCACGTGACGAAAAAACGAAGGGTAAAAAACTTCCTTGACCCGATTGAGGTTCGGATAGGATTTTTTGGGTATGAAACTAACCAGTGACGGCTGAAAGCTGTCATAGCTATAGAAGTCACAGATACCTTCGTTTTGACTGGTTATGGCTCCCGTAACTCTAAACGAACCAAGAGTTATGGCCCTTCGAAGAATCGATATCCACAGGGTGCAACATCTACAGTGCAAGGTGCAACATCCGTCCAAAATGACGAAACAGTGCCTTACGACCTTTAGAATTGAGTGCATGGATTTGAAACATTGCAGTACCATGGTGCACCACTCTCCACCAATGGTAAATCATAGACCAGCCACGGGGATCCCGTTTTACAGAAAAAATCCACGTGACGAAAAAACGAAGGGTAAAAAACTTCCATGACCCGATTGAGGTTCGGATAGGATTTTTGGGTATGAAACTAACCAGTTACGGCTGAAAGCTGTCATAGCTGTAGAACTCACAGATACATTCGTTTTGGCTGGTTATGGCTCCCGTAACTCTAAACGAGCCAAGAGTTATGGCCCTCCGAAGAATCGATATCCACAGGGTGCAACATCTACGGTGCAAGGTGCAACATCCGTCCAAAATGACGAAACAGTGCCGTACGACCTTTAGAAATGAGTGCATGGATTTGAAACATTGCAGTACCATGGTGCACCACTCTCCAGCGAAGGTAAATCATAGACCAGCCACGGGGATCCCGTTTTACAGAAAAAATCCACGTGATGAAAAAACGAAGGGTAAAAAACTTCCTTGACCCGATTGAGGTTCGGATAGGATTTTTTGGGTATGAAACTAACCAGTGACGGCTGAAAGCGGTCATAGCTGTAGAACTCACAGATACCTTCGTTTTGACTGGTTATGGCTCCCGTAACTCTAAACGAGCCAAGAGTTATGGCCCTCCGAAGAATCGATATCCACAGGGTGCAACATCTACGGTGCAAGGTGCAACATCCGTCCAAAATGAAGAAACAGTGCCGTACGACCCTTAGAAATGAGTGCATGGATTTGAAACATTGCAGTACCATGGTGCACCAATCTCCAGCGATGGTAAATCATAGACCAGCCACGGGGATCCCGTTTTACAGAAAAAATCCACGTGACGAAAAAACGAAGGGTAGAAAACTTCCTTGACCCGATTGAGGTTCGGATAGGATTTTTTGGGTATGAAACTAACCAGTGACGGCTGAAAGCGGTCATAGCTGTAGAACTCACAGATACCATCGTTTTGACTGGTTATGGCTCCCGTAACTCTAAACGAGCCAAGAGTTATGGCCCTCCGAAGAATCGATATCCACAGGGTGCAACATCTACGGTGCAAGGTGCAACATCCGTCCAAAATGACGAAACAGTGTCGTACGACCTTTAGAAATGAGTGCATGGATTTGAAACATTGCAGTACCATGGTGCACCACTCTCCAGCGATGGTAAATCATAGACCAGCCACGGGGATCCCGTTTTACAGAAAAAATCCACGTGACGAAAAACGAAGGGTACAAGAATCCCATGACCCGATTGAGGTTCGGATAGGATTTTTTGGGTATGAAACTATCCAGTGAAGGCTAAAAGCTGTCATAGCTGTAGAACTCACAGATACCTTCGTTTTGACTGGTTATGGCTCCCGTAACTCTAAACGAGCCAAGAGTTATGGCCCTCCGAAGAATCGATATCCACAGGGTGCAACATCTACGGTGCAAGGTGCAACATCCGTCCAAAATGAAGAAACAATGCCTTACGACCTTTAGAAATGAGTGCATGGATTTGAAACATTGCAGTACCATGATGCACCACTCTCCAGCGATGGTATATCATAGACCAGCCACGGGGATCCCGTTTTACAGAAAAAATCCACGTGACGAAAAAACGAAGGGTAAAAAATTTCCTTGACCCGATTGAGGTTCGGATAGGATTTTTTGGGTATGACACTAACCAGTGACGGCTGAAAGCCGTCATAGCTCTAAAACTCACAGATACCTTTGTTTTGACTGGTTATGGCTCCCGTAACTCTAAACGAGTAAAAAGTTATGGCCCTCCGAAGAATCGATATCCACAGGGTGCAACATCTACGGTGCAAGGTGCAACATCCGTCCAAAATGACGAAACAATGCCTTACGACCTTTAGAAATGAGTGCACGGATTTGAAACATTGCAGTACCATGGTGCGCCACTCTCCAGCGATGGTAAATCATAGACCAGCCACGGGGATTGTGACGACCGCCCATGACTTCCGCACCAAAACAAGGGAAAAGTGCGCTGAAAGGTGTGCAAGGCAGCCATGGACGATAGTCAGGGTAAAATAAAATCGCAGAATCTCTATCGTAGCTCACAGTGCATGGATAAAATACAATAGAGAAATATATAGTGAAGCCTCATAACAGAAAATCATCATATAAGCATCGTAGTAGTTTTATACAATCATCTCAATAAATCCATACATCAAGACCTCACTACAAAACACTCATCAAATACAGCAGCGGATACCCAGTACATATAAGAAATAATATGCATAGCCTCCTGCTCGTCTTCGTCATCATCAGCGGAGAACTCTAAGCACAGCACCTGTCACCTGCTACCTAGTCTGCCCATCCCAACATGGATGAACAGCCCAAGGTAATAAGAGGAGACATAAAACCTTGAGTCAGACAAAGTCTTAGTGAGCAGTAAATTAACTACCAAACATACCAATAGAGCATAAGGGATAAAAGGAATAGGAACCAAACCATCCCACTCCACCTCATTCTACAGTGATAGCCCCCAGACACACACTAAAGAGAAGCAAGCATAATCATAGCAGATAATTAAAGTAAAACAATAACCACTCGAGTCAAGGGCGATGCTTTCCAAATACAAAACCCCAAGGCCTAAACCAAGATCAGATAAGCACCCAGAAAACACTGCTCTTGAGACCGAATGATAATACAACCAAACATCCATGACTCTGGCTATCACTGTTATCATTGCCTTGATATCACCGTTAGTTGAATGACCACCTGTCAAGGGCTAATGGTAACCCCGGTCTAGACATAACTCCGCACGTCATCGTGACCCGTGCCTAAGCCGAACGCATCAGCCCAGAGTACTAGCACGTCATCGTGACCCGTGCCTGGAACGTCATCGTGACCCGTTCCAACGTACCCTTGCTTTGAGTATGCTAGAACCTTCAACAACGATGAGATCTCAGCCTCCTAGTCATCCTCCTTGACGACTATTTCCATACTAGCTCAAGCGCCTCTCAAGCTAACCATTATCCACCCCAACCCGGACCGCATCACCGAGTTATAATCTTTGCACGTCGTCATGACCCGTGCTTGGAACGTCATCGTGACCCGTCCCATCACAACATATGTCTTGCCTCATCACATCATAGCAAAGTCTCTCATCTTGGAACGTCATCATGACCCGTCCCATCTCAACATAAGCCTTTCCTCATCATATCATAGCAAAGTCCCAACTCAATCATGCTTTGCCTTCTCGCATCATGGCAAGATCCCACATCCTCGAATCCATCCATATGAGCTTCCACATCCGCTTCATATGCTACATGCAGCTTTCACCATTCAAGAGCCTTTCCACTTAGCTTTTGAATCATCTTCAACCATCTTGTTCCAAATCAACTACAAGCTAATCTTGAAACAATCAAACCAATCATACATCCAAATATTCAAGCATTCAAACAAGATCTAATAAGCAATATCAACTATAATGGCAATTTCGTAAATAAATGAGCAAAAGTCCAACATGCATGATTCATAGGTTTTTAGCATAGATCTATCAAATATAAAACATGGGTTTTGTCTCTAATACTTGTTAAATAAACTTGCATAACAAACATCTTTGGAAACAATGGATCTAGACTTGGATCTAAGAAAAATGCATGAAATCTCTAACTTTAACACTCAAACAAGCCACCAATCCAATATACTCCTTTGGGTCCGCGTGAGAGATAACTACCACTCACCAAATCACCCAAACACTTCAAATACAACACACTTCAGATCTGGACAGCGGAGATCAAGGTTTGATCCGGCAAAATCTCGCTTCAATTGATGAAATCTAGCTCGAACGGATGAAGATCTTCAACTTTGGCACTTGGATCTTCGATCTCGATCTTCGATCTTGGATGGATGTTAGATCTAGATTGGAATGGAGAATAGAAGATGAAGAAATGTTGTAGTCGAGTCTTCAAAATGGCAGCACTTCGTCGCTTCAAAAACCGGTGCCAAAAAGTGAGCCGAACCCCTCTATTTATAGGCTTGAATCCCCCTTAGCTCGGCCGTCTTCTTAACTCGGAGCTCGAGCATAAGGTCGTTACCGACCTAAAAGACTCCGACCTAACATAGGTCGCTGCCGACCTATGCGACTCAACTACTTACGACTTAACCCCAAGACGCCGACCCAACCACACAACACACACATAGGGTCACACGACCTAGTTTCCTGCCGACCTAAACCCAGAACACATGCCGACTCACGACTCAACGCACCCTGCCGACCTACAACCCAACTGACCAACGACTCAACACACAGCCGCTAACACGCCTAAGTCTTAAGTCGTACGACGACTTAGCCAACGTGCCGACCTAACACAACCTTATCCCGCCTACGACTTAAAGCATACACGACCTAAGTTAGGTCGTTACCCCCCCCCCCCATAGGTCATCCACGACCCATCTCCTAACTAACACACAAGCTTATTAACCCTTAGGTCGGTGAAGGCTTTAAGCCGCTAGCCCTTAACCCGGTAACTAACTAAGTCGGCCCAAACCTAACTCGGCAACACCTTATCTCGGCAACACCTCCTAGGCCGTCCACTATACTTAAGTCGTAACTCGCTGACTCGGCCACACTTCTTATCTCACTATCTTCTTAGGTCGGTCACCCCTATGAGTCAGCCAACCTTTAAACCACTAACCTCCTTAAGTCGGCAACACTATAGGTCGGTCACTACCTTATCCCGGTGACCCTTTAACTCGGTCCATCCCCTTAAGTCGTCTACGACTTATCTATGAGTCGGTCACGACTCATCACTTGCACTCGGGTTAACTTCTAAACGACTCAAGCTAGAAACAACACAAACAACACTAACGACATGCAAATTCTACGATTTATCGACACGTAAAATACGGGTCGTTACATTCTCTCCCCCTTAGGAATTTCGCCCCCGAAATTCCAAGCAAACAACAACAATCACAATTATTCCGCATGCCTACCATCCATAGCAATCAACAAACCATGCATCCAATTCTAACCTAGCATGCAGAATTCTAAGACTTAGAACAAGCTACAAATTCATGAGATGTCACGGCACTTTAGGGCCATACCTCGAAGAGTCCGGGATGAGCTGCCTTCATCCTCTCTTCCTCCTCCCATGTACAGTCGTTAACATCATCACTCCATTGTACCTTGAGCAACGTAATCGTCTTCCTCCTAAGCTGTTTCGTATCGGTTTCAACAATACGAAGCGGCTTACGAGGTCTCGTAACCACGGGATCAACCTCTAAGTCTTCACAGCTATCAGCAGAAACCACCGAAGTTGGTTCATGCACATACTTCCGTAGATAAGATACATGAAAAACATTGTGCACACCCGCCATCTTTTCCGATAACTCCAATCTATAAGCGAGCTTTCCAATTCGCTCGATAATCGGGAATGGTCCAACAAATCTCGGAGTTAACTTTCCTTTCTTCCCGAATCTAATAACATTCTTCAATGGAGAGATCTTCACAAAAACCATATCACCCACGTCGAATTCCAAATCCTTTCGACGATTATACGCATAACTTTTCTGACGATCTTGGGCTGCCTTCATTCGTTGCCGAATGATCTCTATACAATCCGAAGTCTGTCGAATCATCTCTGGCCCAAGTATCAACTTTTCTCCAGTTTCCAGCCAACATGTCGGAGAGTTACACGGTCTTCCACATAATGCCTCATATGGTGCCATACCAATACTCGACTGATAACTGTTGTTATAAGCAAACTCCACCAAATGAAGGTGATCTTCCCATGATCCTTCGAAGTCCAAAACACATGCTCTAAGAAGATCTTCCAAAACTCGGTTGACTCTCTCAGTCTGACCATCTGTTTGAGGGTGATAAGCTGTACTCAAGCACAACTCGGTTCCCAAAACTTCCTGGAAGCTCTTCCAAAATTCACTAGTGAACAATGGGTCTCGATCGCTCACTATACTCTTCGGAACACCATGGAATCGAACAATCCACTTCACATACAGCTCAGCCAACTTCGATGCAGTCCTAGTCGATCGAACAGGAATGAACCTTGCACTCTTGGTCAAACGATCTACTATGACCCAAATCCCTTCATTCCCTGCTCTTGTTCTAGGTAGACCATCGATAAAATCCATCGACACTTGCTCCCACTTCCACGTAGGAACCTCTAATGGCTGAAGCAATCCACTGGGATTCTTCTGCTCGGCTTTTACCAACTGACAATTCATACACTTGGAAATAAAATTTCCAACATCCTTCTTCATACCTTCCCAGTAGTAGGTTCTCTTCATATCCCGATACATCTTATTTCCACCTGGATGAATTGTCAATTTCGAGTGATGACTTTCCCTCAGAACTTCATCTCTCAATCCATCTACATCAGGAACAACCAATCGTCCTTGCTTTCGAAGCCAACCCTCTCGATCGACCTCGAACCCTTTATCCTTCTCTGGTTCCAATCCAGATTCCAAGTCACGAATAATCTTGACAAGCTTATCATCTCGCCTTTGGTTCTCACCAATTCTTTCCACAAGAGTAGGCCTTATCGATAAGTTTGCCAACATCTCAGGTTGCAATTCACACCTTGGCCTGAAGTCAAACTCAGCCAAATACTCAAGACTCTTCCATTCCGAAAACATGGCTCCCAATCCTGCATGTCTTCGACTTAACGCATCAGCCACTGCGTTACCTTTTCCCGGAGTATAGGCTATACCAAAATCATACGATGCTAGGAACTCTAGCCACCTTTGCTGTCGAAGATTCAAATCCTTTTGGGAGAACAGATACTTCAACGACTTATGATCTGTGAACAACTCGAATCTAACTCCCAGTAGATAATGTCTCCACATCTTCAAAGCAAACACAATCGCCGCTAACTCCAAGTCATGAGTCGGATAATTCCTTTCATGCGGCTTCAGTTGTCGACTAGCATACGCAACAACTTTATCCCTCTGCATTAGCACTGCTCCAAGTCCAGTACCACATGCATCGGTGTAAACCACCATCTCATCATTCCCACTGGGAATAGTCAAAACAGGAGCACTTGTCAGTCGCTCTTTCAGGATTACGAAAGCTTGCTCACACTTGTCATCCCATTTGAACACTTGGTTCTTTTTCGTCAATCCTGTCAATGGTGCAGCTATCTTGGAAAAGTCTTTGATAAACCGACGATAATATCCTGCTAATCCAAGAAAACTTCTCACATCAGATGCATTCTTAGGTCTAACCCAATCCTGGATTGCTGCCACCTTAGCAGGATCAACCGCTATTCCATTTCCAGAAATAACATGGCCTAAGAACCTCACTTCACTCTTCCAGAAGTGACACATCGAAAACTTAGCCTTCAGCTGATGTTTCCGCAAGATTTCCAAAACAATCCTCAAGTGCGTCTTGTGCTCTTCCTCAGTTCCGGAATAAACCAAAATATCATCCACGAACACAAGCACGAACTTATTCAACTGATCTCTGAACACTCTATTCATAAGATCCACAAAATATGCTGGCGCGTTAGTCAATCCAAATGGCATTACCAGCCACTCATAAAAACCGGATGGTGTCCTGAAAGCAGTCTTCGGCACACTATCCTTCGCCACTCCCAACTGGTGAAATCCCGTTGCCAAATCCATCTGAGAAAACACCTTAGCCTCGTGAAGCTGATCAAACAAGTCATCTATTCTCGGCAATGGATACTTGTTCTTCTTAGTCACCTTATTCAGCTCACGATAATCCACACACAACCTCAACGATCCATCCGCTTTGGTTGCGAACACAACTGGCGCACCCCATTCGGACACACTTCTCCGAATGAATCCTTTCCGCAAAAGGTCATCAACTTGCACCTTCAGCTCTTGCTGCTCCCTCGGTGCCATCCGCCTAAGAGGCATCACAACAGGTCTGGCTCCCTCAACTAGATCGATACGAAACTCGATCTCCCTATGCGGCGGCAACCCTTTGACTTCGTCAAAGACATCCTCAAATCCATCCACAATAGGCACCGATGACAGTCCATCCCGTGGAACAACCAGCGAATACATGAAGCTCATGAAGACGCCTTCTTCATGCTTACATCGTATCACAACCTTTCGCCCATCCACATTCCCGACTGTCACCTCCAGCCTCACACAATCAATCCTAGCCGCATACTTCCTAAGCCAGTCCATACCCAAAATAATTCCGAACCCCGCAAAGTTCAGAACAAAGCAATCACAAACAAACGAGCAGTCATGACTCGACACAACTAGACCACGGCATATCATACACAAACATGACGAACCCCCCACTGGATTAGTCACAACCAATGGCCTATCCACAATATCCGGTTTCAAACCTGACCGGCCTACCAAATCATCACAAACAAAAGAATGCGACGCTCCAGTATCAAACAACACTCTAACTGGAACACCACAAATGGAAAGAGTACCTTGAACCACCACACTCTTCCCCTTCTCTTCAGCAGTAGGAACTCTTGAAGACGACGGCACAGCTTCCAAAGCATAAGCTTGCACAACCTGCCTATCTTTCCTCGGCTCTGGACAGTCCTTCTTGATGTGTCCCAGCTTATCACATTTGTGGCACTTCAACTGCACCTTTGGATTCTTACAATCCCGGGAGAGATGACCCTTCTGTCGGCAGTTATAGTAGGTCACTTCGCCCTTTGGCTTCTTCTGGCCATCCTTACCCTTCTGCTATTGCTGCTTCCTCTTCTTATTACCATTCTGCTGTGGTTTAGATCCTTCCCTGGTTACAGCAACAACAGAACTTTCCTTAGGGAACAAACTCTCATGCCTCAAGGCTTTCTCCACGAGCTTCTCAAATGGATCGTCCAGATGATCCACTAACTGCCTTCCCAGATAAGCATCCAGACCAGTCACAAACTTTTCATTCTTCTGATAGGGAGAATCAATATATGATCTGTCATACTTAGACAAAGCTTCGAACTCAGAAATATACTCAAGAACAGGCCTCCCACCTTGCTTGAGCTCTACAAACCTCTTGAATAAAGCAGACTTCTGAACAGTGGAGATGAACTTGGCCTCAAATCTAACTTGGAATTGCTCCCAAGTAATCTCTTCTTCTGGTGTATCTATGGTGATAGAATTCCACCAATCAGCAGCTCTTCCCTGAAGCTGTCTCGATGCAAGCTTCCTCTTGGTTGCATCCTCAATCCCTAAGTCACCAAAGATTCTTCTGCAAGCATCAATCCATCCCTGCACCTCAATAGTCGACTCCGTCCCCAAGAAAGCTTTTCCTCCAAGAGAGGTATAATCCTTGCAAAGCTTGGCAAAATCCACTGGTCTTAGAGCTTGGACTTGAACTCCCACATCCACAGAAGATCCTGAAGCTGGTACCCTTCTCATGATAGAAGTCATCATAGCTTCAAACATAGCTCCATAATCAACAGCTTCCCTAGCAGCTCGACTATCCCTCGCAGCTTGTCTCTCACTTCGACTCATTCTTAATATCTGTAAAAAGAATTATTAGAACACCTTAAGAAACAACTGCATAAGGAGTTCAAATCCATCTAAGCTACTATACTATATATAGTAATCATCCATCAAAATACAATTACGTCTCTCATACGTAGTTACGTCAGCGAGCGTTGGCTAAAATCGATTAACCAAAGCTTTGATACCAAATGTGACGACCGCCCATGACTTCCGCACCAAAACAAGGGAAAAGTGCGCTGAAAGGTGTGCAAGGTAGCCATGGACGATAGTCAGGGTAAAATAAAATCGTAGAATCTCTATCGTAGCTCACAGCGCATGGATAAAATACAATAGAGAAATATATAGTGAAGCCTCATAACAGAAAATCATCATATAAGCATCACAGTAGTTTTATACAATCATCTCAATAAATCCATACATCAAGACCTCACTACAAAACACTCATCAAATACAGCAGCGGATACCCAGTACATATAAGAAATAATATGCATAGCCTCCTGCTCGTCTTCGTCATCATCAGCGGAGAACTCTAAGCACAGCACCTGTCACCTGCTACCTAGTCTGCCCATCCCAACATGGATGAACAGCCCAAGGTAATAAAAGGAGACATAAAACCTTGAGTCAGACAAAGTCTTAGTGAGCAGTAAATTAACAACCAAACAAACCAAAAGAGCATAAGGGATAAAAGGAATAGGAACCAAACCATCCCACTCCACCTCATTCTACAGTGATAGCCCCCAGACACACACTAAAGAGAAGCAAGCATAATCATAGCAGATAATTAAAGTAAAACAATAACCACTCGAGTCAAGGGCGATGCTTTCCAAATACAAACCCCCAAGGCCTAAACCAAGATCAGATAAGCACCCAGAAAACACTGCTCTTGAGACCGAATGATAATACAACCAAACATCCATGACTCTGGCTATCACCGTTATCATTGCCTTGATATCACCGTTAGTTGAATGACCACCTGTCAAGGGCTAATGGTAACCCCGGTCTAGACATAACTCCGCACGTCATCGTGACCCGTGCCTAAGCCGAACGCATCAGCCCAGAGTACTAGCACGTCATCGTGACCCGTGCCTGGAACGTCATCGTGACCCGTTCCAACGTACCCTTGCTTTGAGTATGCTAGAACCTTCAACAACGATGAGATCTCAGCCTCCTAGTCATCCTCCTTGACGACTATTTCCATACTAGCTCAAGCGCCTCTCAAGCTAACCATTATCCACCCCAACCCGGACCGCATCACCGAGTTATAATCTTTGCACGTCGTCATGACCCATGCTTGGAACGTCATCGTGACCCGTCCCGTCACAACATATGTCTTGCCTCATCACATCATAGCAAAGTCTCTCATCTTGGAACGTCATCATGACCCGTCCCATCTCAACATAAGCCTTGCCTCATCATATCATAGCAAAGTCCCAACTCAATCATGCTTTGCCTTCTCGCATCATGGCAAGATCCTACATCCTCGAATCCATCCATATGAGCTTCCACATCCGCTTCATATGCTACAGGCAGCTTTCACCATTCAAGAGCCTTTCCACTTAGCTTTTGAATCATCTTCAACCATCTTGTTCCAAATCAACTACAAGCTAATCTTGAAACAATCAAACCAATCATACATCCAAACATTCAAGCATTCAAACAAGATCTAATAAGCAATATCAACTATAATGGCAATTTCGTAAATAAATGAGCAAAAGTCCAACATGCATGATTCATAGGTTTTTAGCATAGATCTATCAAATATAAAACATGGGTTTTGTCTCTAATACTTGTTAAATAAACTTGCATAACAAACATCTTTGGAAACAATGGATCTAGACTTGGATCTAAGAAAAATGCATGAAATCTCTAACTTTAACACTCAAACAAGCCACCAATCCAATATACTCCTTTGGGTCCGCGTGAGAGATAACTACCACTCACCAAATCACCCAAACACTTCAAATACAACACACTTCAGATCTGGACAGCGGAGATCAAGGTTTGATCCGGCAAAATCTCGCTTCAATTGATGAAATCTAGCTCGAAAGGATGAAGATCTTCAACTTTGGCACTTGGATCTTCGATCTCGATCTTCGATCTTGGATGGATGTTAGATCTAGATTGGAATGGAGAATAGAAGATGAAGAAATGTTGTAGTCGAGTCTTCAAAATGGCAGCACTTCGTCGCTTCAAAAACCGGTGCCAAAAAGTGAGCCGAACCCCTCTATTTATAGGCTGGAATCCCCCTTAGCTCGGCCGTCTTCTTAACTCGGAGCTCGCTATTAGGTCGTTACCGACCTAAAAGACTCCGACCTAACATAGGTTGCTGCCGACCTATGCGACTCAACTAATTACGACTTAACCCCAAGACGCCGACCCAACCACACAACACACACATAGGGTCACACGACCTAGTTTCCTGCCGACCTAAACCCAGAACACATGCCGACTCACGACTCAACGCACCCTGCCGACCTACGACCCAACTGACCAACGACTCAACACACAGCCGCTAACACACCTAAGTCTTAAGTCGTACGACGACTTAGCCAACGTGCCGACCTAACAAAACCTTATCCCGCCTACGACTTAAAGCATACACGACCTAAGTTAGGTCGTTACCCCCCCCCATAGGTCATCCACGACCTATCTCCTAACTAACACACAAGCTTATTAACCCTTAGGTCGGTGAAGGCTTTAAGCCGCTAGCCCTTAACCCGGTAACTAACTAAGTCGGCCCAAACCTAACTCGGCAACACCTTATCTCGGGAACACCTCCTAGGCCATCCACTATACTTAAGTCGTAACTCGCTGACTCGGCCACACTTCTTATCTCACTATCTTCTTAGGTCGGTCACCCCTATGAGTCAGCCAACCTTTAAACCACTAACCTCCTTAAATCGGCAACACTATAGGTCGGTCACTACCTTATCCCGGTGACCGTTTAACTCGGTCCATCCCCTTAAGTCGTCTACGACTTATCTATGAGTCGGTCACGACTCATCACTTGCACTCGGGTTAACTTCTAAACGACTCAAGCTAGAAACAACACAAACAACACTAACGACCTGCAAATTCTACGATTTATCGACACGTAAAATACGGGTCGTTACAGGGATCCCATTTTACAGAAAAAATCCATGTGACGAAAAAACGAAGGGTAAAAAACTTCCTTGACCCGATTGAGGTTCGGATAGGATTTTTTGGGTATGACACTAACCAGTGACGGCTGAAAGCCATCATAGCTGTAGAACTCACAGATACCTTTGTTTTGACTAGTTATGGCTCCCGTAACTCTAAACGAGCCAAGAGTTACGGCCCTCCGAAGAATCGATATCCACAGGGTGCAACATCTACGGTGCAAGGTGCAACATCCGTCCAAAATAACGAAACAGTGCCTTACGACCTTTAGAAATGAGCGCATGGATTTGAAACATTGCAGTACCATGGTGCACCACTCTCCAGCGATGGTAAATCATAGACCAGCCACGGGGATCCCGTTTTACAGAAAAAATCCACGTGACGAAAAAACGAAGGGTAAAAAACTTCAATGACCCGATTGAGGTTCGGATAGGATTTTTGGGCATGAAACTAACTAGTGACGGCTGAAAGCTGTCATAGCTGTAGAACACACAGATACCTTCGTTTTGACTGGTTATGGCTCCCATAACTCTAAACGAGCCAAGAGTTATAGCCCTCCGAAGAATCGATATCCACAGGGTGCAACATCTACGGTGCAAGGTGCAACATCCGTCCAAAATGACGAAACAGTGCCGTACGACCTTTAGAAATGAGTGCATGGATTTGAAACATTGCAGTACCATGGTGCACCACTCTCCAGCGATGGTAAATCATAGACCAGCCACGGGGATCCCGTTTTACAGAAAAAATCCACGTGACGAAAAAACGAAGGGTAAAAAACTTCCTTGACCCGATTGAGGTTCGGATAGGAATTTTTGGTTATGACACTAACCAATGACGGCTGGAAGCCGTCATAGCTGTAGAACTCACAGTTACCTTCGTTTTGACTGGTTATGGCTCCCGTAACTCTAAACGAGCCAAAAGTTATGGCCCTCCGAAGAATCGATATCCACAGGGTGCAACATCTACGGTGCAAGGTGCAACATCCGTCCAAAATGACGAAACAGTGCCGTACGACCTTTAGAAATGAGAGCATGGATTTGAAACATTGCAGTTCCATGGTGCACCACTCTCCAGCGATGGTAGACCATAGACCAGCCACGGGGATCCCGTTTTACAGAAAAAATCCACGTGACGAAAAAACGAAGGGTAAAAAATTTCCTTGACCCGATTGAGGTTCGGATAGGATTTTTTGGGTATGAAACTAACCAGTGTCGGCTGAAAGCGGTCATAGCTGTAGAATTCACAGATACCTTCGTTTGGACTGGTTATGGCTTCCGTAACTCTAAACGAGCCAAGAGTTATGGCCCTCCGAAGAATCGATATCCACAGGGTGCAACATCTACGGTGCAAGGTGCAACATCCGTCCAAAATGACGAAACAGTGCCGTACGACCTTTAGAAATGAGTGCATGGATTTGAAACATTGCAGTACCATGGTGCACCACTCTCCAGCGATGGTAAATCATAGACCAGCCACGGGGATCCCGTTTTACAGAAAAAATCCACGTGACGAAAAACGAAGGGTAAAAAACATCCATGACCCGATTGAGGTTCGAATAGGATTTTTGGGTATGAAACTAACCAGTGACGGCTGAAAGCTGTCATAGCTGTAGAACTCACAGATATCCTTGTTTTGACTGGTTTTGGCTCCCGTAACTCTAAACGAGCCAAGAGTTATGGCCCACCGAAGAATCGATATCCACAGGGTGCAACATCTACGGTGCAAGGTGCAACATCCGTCCAAAATGACGAAACAGTGCCTTACGACCTTTAGAAATGAGTGCATAGATTTGAAACATTGCAGTACCATGGTGCACCACTCTCCAGCGATGGTAAATCATAGACCAGCCACGGGGATCTCGTTTTACAGAAAAAATCCACGTGACGAAAAAACGAAGGGTAAAAAACTTCCTTGACCCGATTGAGGTTCGGATAGGAATTTTTGGTTATGACACTAACCAATGATGGCTGGAAGCCATCATAGCTGTAGAACTCACAGTTACCTTCGTTTTGACTGGTTATGGATCCCGTAATTCTAAACGAGCCAAAAGTTATGGCCCTCCGAAGAATCGATATCCACAGGGTGCAACATCTACGGTGCAAGGTGCAACATCCGTCCAAAATGACGAAACAGTGCCGTACGACCTTTAGAAATGAGAGCATGGATTTGAAACATTGCAGTACCATGGTGCACCACTCTCCAGCGATGGTAAACCATAGACCAGCCACGGGGATCCCGTTTTACAGAAAAAATCCACGTGACGAAAAAACGAAGGGTAAAAAATTTCCTTGACCCGATTGAGGTTCGGATAGGATTTTTTGGGTATGAAACTAACCAGTGACGGCTGAAAACGGTCATAGCTGTTGAATTCACAGATACCTTCGTTTGGACTGGTTATGGCTTCCGTAACTCTAAACGAGCCAAGAGTTATGGCCCTCTGAAGAATCGATATCCACAGGGTGCAACATCTACGGTGCAAGGTGCAACATCCGTCCAAAATGACGAAACAGTGCCGTACGACCTTTAGAAATGAGTGCATGGATTTGAAACATTGCAGTACCATGGTGCACCACTCTCCAGCGATGGTAAATCATAGACCAGCGACGGGGATCCCGTTTTACAGAAAAAATCCACGTGACGAAAGAACGAAGGGTAAAAAATTTCCTTGACCCGATTGACGTTCGGATAGGATTTTTTGGGTATGAAACTAACCAGTGACGGCTGAAAGCAGTCATAGCTATAGAACTCACAGATACCTTCGTTTTGACTGGTTATGGCTCCCGTAACTCTAAACGATCCAAGAGTTATGGCCTTCCGAAGAATCGATATCCACAGGGTGCAACATCTACGGTGCAAGGTGCAACATCCGTCCAAAATGACGAAACAATGCCGTACGACCTTTAGAAATGAGTGCATGGATTTGAAACATTGCAGTACCATGGTGCACCACTCTCCAGCGATGGTAAATCATAGACCAGCGACGGGGATCCCGTTTTACAGAAAAAATCCACGTGATGAAAAATCGAAGGGTAAAAAACTTCCATGACCCGATTGAGGTTAGGATAGGATTTTTGGGTGTGAAACTAACCAGTGACGGCTGAAAGCTGTCATAGCTGTAGAACTCACAAATACCTTCGTTTTGACTGGTTATGGCTCCCGTAACTCTAAACGAGCCAAGAGTTATGGCCCTCCGAAGAATCGATATCCACAGGGTGCAACATCTACGGTGCAAGGTGCAACATCCGTCCAAAATGACGAAACAGTGCCTTACGACCTTTAAAAATGAGTGCATGGATTTGAAACATTGCAGTACCATGGTGCACCACTCTCCAGCGATGGTAAATCATAGACCAGCCACGGGGATCCCGTTTTACAGAAAAAATCCACGTGACGAAAAAACGAAGGGTAAAAAACTTCCATGACCCGATTGAGGTTCCGATAGGATTTTTGGGTATGAAACTAACTAGTGACAGCTGAAAGCTGTCATAGCTGTAGAACTCACAGATACCTTCGTTTTGACTGGTTATGGCTCCCATAACTCTAAACGAGCCAAGAGTTATAGCCCTCCGAAGAATCGATATCCACAGGGTGCAACATCTACGGTGCAAGGTGCAACATCCGTCCAAAATGACGAAACAGTGCCGTACGACCTTTAGAAATGAGTGCATGGATTTGAAACATCGCAGTACCATGGTGCGCCACTCTCCAGCGATGGTTAATCATAGACCAG
Organism: Allium cepa; assembly: GCA_030765085.1. NCBI lineage: Eukaryota > Viridiplantae > Streptophyta > Magnoliopsida > Asparagales > Amaryllidaceae > Allium > Allium cepa. The sequence continues at coordinate 23,097,244 of CM060943.1, read as the reverse complement.
CCACGGGGATCCCGTTTTACAGAAAAAATCCACGTGACGAAAAAACGAAGGGTAAAAAATTTCCTTGACCCGATTGAGGTTCGGATAGGATTTTTTGGGTATGAAACTAACCAGTGACGGCTGAAAGCGGTCATAGCTGTAGAATTCACAGATACCTTCGTTTGGACTGGTTATGGCTTCCGTAACTCTAAACGAGCCAAGAGTTATGGCCCTCCGAAGAATCGATATCCACAGGGTGCAACATCTACGGTGCAAGGTGCAACATCCGTCCAAAATGACGAAACAGTGCCGTACGACCTTTAGAAATGAGTGCATGGATTTGAAACATTGCAGTACCATGGTGCACCACTCTCCAGCGATGGTAAATAAGAGACCAGCGACGGGGATCCCGTTTTACAGAAAAAATCCACGTGACGAAAAAACGAAGGGTAAAAAATTTCCTTGACCCGATTGACGTTCGGATAGGATTTTTTGGGTATAAAACTAACCAGTGACGGCTGAAAGCAGTCATAGCTGTAGAACTCACAGATACCTTCGTTTTGATTGGTTATGGCTCCCGTAACTCTAAACGAGCCAAGAGTTATGGCCCTCCGAAGAATCGATATCCACAGGGTGCAACATCTACGGTGCAAGGTGCAACATCCGTCCAAAATGACGAAACAATGTCGTACGACCTTTAGAAATGAGTGCGTGGATTTGAAACATTGCAGTACCATGGTGCACCACTCTCCAGCGATGGTAAATCATAGACCAGCGACGGGGATCCCGTTTTAAAGAAAAAATCCACGTGATGAAAAATCGAAGGGTAAAAAACTTCCATGACCCGATTGAGGTTCGGATAGGATTTTTGGGTATGAAACTAACCAGTGACGGCTGGAAGCTGTCATAGCTGTAGAACTCACAAATACCTTCGTTTTGTCTGGTTATGGCTCCCGTAACTCTAAACGAGCCAAGAGTTATGGCCCTCCGAAGAATCGATATCCACAGGGTGCGACATCTACGGTGCAAGGTGCAACATCCGTCCAAAATGACGAAACAGTGCCTTACGACCTTTGGAAATGAGTGCATGGATTTGAAACATTGTAGTACCATGGTGCACCACTCTCCAGCGATGGTAAATCGTAGACCAGCCACGGGGATTCCGTTTTACAGAAAAAATCCACGTGACGAAAAAACGAAGGGTAAAAAACTTCCATGACCCGACTGAGGTTCGGATAGGATTTTTGGGTATGAAACTAACTAGTGACGGCTGAAAGCTGTCATAGCTGTACAACTCACAGGTACCTTCGTTTTGACTGGTTATGGCTCCCATAACTCTAAACGAGCCAAGAGTTATAGCCCTCCGAAGAATCGATAGGTGCAATATCTACGGTGCAAGGTGCAACATCCGTCCAAAATGACGAAACAGTGTCGTACGACCTTTAGAAATGAGTGCATGGATTTGAAACATTGCAGTACCATGGTGCACCACTCTCCAGCGATGGTAAATCATAGACCAGCCACGGGGATCCCGTTTTACAGAAAAAATCCACGTGACGAAAAAACGAAGGGTAAAAAATTTCCTTGACCCGATTGAGGTTCGGATAGGATTTTTTGGGTATGAAACAAACCAGTGACGGCTGAAAGCGGTCATAGCTGTAGAATTCACAGATACCTTTGTTTGGACTAGTTATGGCTTTCGTAACTCTAAACGAGCCAAGAGTTATGGCCCTCCGAAGAATCGATATCCACAGGGTGTAACATCTACGGTGCAAGATGCAACATCCGTCCAAAATGACGCAGTGCCGTACGACCTTTAGAAATGAGTGCATGGATTTGAAACATTGCAGTACCATGGTGCACCATTCTCCGGCGATGGTAAATCATAGACCAGCCACGGGGATCCCGTTTTACAGAAAAAATCCATGTGACGAAAAAACGAAGGGTAAAAAACTTCCTTGACCCGATTGAGGTTCGGATAGGATTTTTTGGGTATGACACTAACCAGTGACGGCTGAAAGTGGTCATAGCAGTAGAACTCACAGATACCTTCGTTTTGACTGGTTATGGCTTCCGTAACTCTAAACGAGCCAAGAGTTATGGCCCTCCGAAGAATCGATATCCACAGGGTGCAACATCTACGGTGCAAGGTGCAACATCCATCCAAAATGACGAAACAGTGCCGTACGACCTTTAGAAATGAGTGCATGGATTTGAAACATTGCAGTACCATGGTGCACCACTCTCCAGCGATGGTAAATCATAGACCAGCCACGGGGATCCCGTTTTACAGAAAAAATCCACGTGACGAAAAAACGAAGGGTAAAAAACATCCATGACCCAATTGAGGTTCGAATAGGATTTTTGGGTATGAAACTAACCAGTGACGGCTGAAAGCTGTCATAGCTGTAGAACTCACAGATACCTTTGTTTTGACTGGTTTTGGCTCCCGTAACTCTAAACGAGCCAAGAGTTATGGCCCACCGAAGAATCGATATCCACAGGGTGCAACATCTACGGTGCAAGGTGCAACATCCGTCCAAAATGACGAAACAGCCTTACGACCTTTAGAAATGAGTGCATAGATTTGAAACATTGCAGTACCATGGTGCACCACTCTCCAGCGATGGTAAATCATAGACCAGCCACGGGGATCCCGTTTTACAGAAAAAATCCACGTGACGAAAAAACGAAGGGTAAAAAACTTCCTTGACCCGATTGAGGTTCGGATATGAATTTTTGGTTATGACACTAACCAATGACCGCCGGAAGCCGTCATAGCTGTAGAACTCACAGTTACCTTCGTTTTGACTGGTTATGGCTCCCGTAACTCTAAACGAGCCAAAAGTTATGGCCTTCCGAAGAATCGATATCCACAGGGTGCAACATCTACGGTGCAAGGTGCAACATCCGTCCAAAATGACGAAACAGTGCCGTACGACCTTTAGAAATGAGTGCATGCATTTGAAACATTGCAGTACCATGGTACACCACTCTCCAGCGATGGTAAATCATAGACCAGCCACGGGGATCCCGTTTTACAGAAAAAATCCACGTGACGAAAAAACGAAGGGTAAAATACTTCCATGACCCGATTGAGGTTCGGATAGGATTTTTGGGTATAAAACTAACCAGTGACGGCTGAAAGCTGTCATAGCTGTAGAACTCACAGATACCTTCGTTTTGACTGGTTATGGCTCCCGTAACTCTAAACGAGCCAAGAGTTATGGCCCTCCGAAGAATCGATATCCACAGGGTGCAACATCAACGGTGCAAGGTGCAACATCCGTCCAAAATGACGAAACAGTGCCGTACGACCTTTAGAAATGAGTGCATGGATTTGAAACATTGCAGTACCATGGTGCACCACTCTCCAGCGATGGTAAATCATAGACCAGCGACGGGGATCCCGTTTTACAGAAAAAATCCACGTGACGAAAAATCGAAGGGTAAAAAACTTCCATGACCCGATTGAGGTTCGGATAGGATTTTTGGGTATGAAACTAACCAGTGACGGATGAAAGCTGTCATAGCTGTAGAACTCACAGATACCTTCGTTTTGACTGGTTATGGCTCCCGTAACTCTAAACGAGCCAAGAGTTATGGCCCTCCGAAGAATCGATATCCATAGGGTGCAACATCTACGGTGCAAGGTGCAACATCCGTCCAAAATGACGAAACAGTGCCGTACGACCTTTAGAAATGAGTGCATGGAATTGAAACATTGCAGTACCATGGTGCACCACTCTCCAGCGATGGTAAATCATAGACCAGCCACGGGGATCCCGTTTTACAGAAAAAATCCACGTGACGAAAAAACGAAGGGTAAAAAACTTCCCTGACCCGATTGAGGTTCGGATAGGATTTTTGGGTATGAAACTAACCAGTGACGGCTGAAAGCTGTCATAGCTGTAGAACTCACAGATACCTTCGTTTTGACAGGTTATGGCTCCCGTAACTCTAAACGAGCCAAGAGTTATGGCCCTCCGAAGAATCGATATCCACAGGGTGCAACATATACGGTGCAAGGTGCAACATCCGTCCAAAATGACGAAACAGTGCCGTACGACCTTTAGAAATGAGTGCATGGATTTGAAACAATGCAGTACCATGGTGCACCACTCTCCAGCGATGGTAAATCATAGACCAGCCACGGGGATCCCGTTTTACAGAAAAAATCCACGTGACGAAAAAACGAAGGGTAAAAAACTTCCTTGACCCGATTGAGGTTCGGATAGGATTTTTTGGGTATTAAACTAACCAGTGACGGCTGAAAGCGGTCATAGCTGTAGAACTCACAGATACCTTCGTTTTGACTGGTTATGGCTTCCGTAACTCTAAACGAGCCAAGAGTTATGGCCCTCCGAATAATCGATATCCACAGGGTGCAACATCTACGGTGCAAGGTGCAACATCCGTCCAAAATGATGAAACAGTGCCGTACGACCTTTAGAAATGAGTGCATGGATTTGAAACATTGCAGTAGTGCACCACTCTCCAGCGATGGTAAATCATAGACCAGCCACGGGGATCCCGTTTTACAGAAAAAATCCACGTGACGAAAAAACGAAGGGTAAAAAACTTCCTTGACCCGATTGAGGTTCGGATAGGATTTTTTTGGTATGAAACTAACCAGTGATGGCTGAAAGTGGTCATAGCTGTAGAACTCACAGATACCTTCGTTTTGACTGGTTATGGCTTCCGTAACTCTAAACGAGCCAAGAGTTATGGCCCTCCGAAGAATCAATATCCATAGGGTGCAACATCTACGGTGCAAGGTGCAACATCCGTCCAAAATGACGAAACAATGCCGTACGACCTTTAGAAATCAGTGCATGGATTTGAAACATTGCAGTACCATGGTACACCACTCTGCAGCGATGGTAAATCATAGACCAGCCACGGGGATCCCGTTTTACAGAAAAAATCCACGTGACAAAAAAACGAAGGGTAAAAAACATCCATGAGAGGATTGAGGTTCGGATAGGATTTTTGGGTATGAAACTAACCAGTGACGGCTGAAAGCTGTCATAGCTGTAGAACTCACAGATACCTTCGTTTTGACTGGTTTTGGCTCCCGTAACTCTAAACGAGCCAAGAGTTATGGCCCTCCGAAGAATCGATATCCACAGGGTGCAACATCTACGGTGCAAGGTGCAACATCCGTCCAAAATGACGAAACAGTGCCTTACGACCTTTAGAAATGAGTGCATGGATTTGAAACATTGCAATACCATGGTGCACCACTCTCCAGCGATGGTAAATCATAGACCAGCCACGGGGATCCCGTTTTACTGAAAAAATCCACGTGACGAAAAAACGAAGGGTAAAAAACTTCCTTGACCCGATTGAGGTTCGGATAGGATTTTTTGGGTATGACACTAACCAGTGACGACTGAAATCCGTCATAGCTGTAGAACTCACAGATACCTTCGTTTTGACTGGTTATGGCTCCCGTAACTCTAAACGAGCCAAAAGTTATGGCCCTCCGAAGAATCGATATGCACAGGGTGCAACATCTACGGTGCAAGGTGCAACATCCGTCCAAAATGACGAAACAGTGCCGTACGACCTTTAGAAATGAGTGCATGCATTTGAAACATTGCAGTACCATGGTGCACCACTCTCCAGCGATGGTAAATCATAGACCAGCCACGGGGATCCTGTTTTACAGAAAAAATCCACGTGACGAAAAAACGAAGGGTAAAAAACTTCCATGACCCGATTGAGGTTCGGATAGGATTTTTGGGTATGAAACTAACCAGTGACGGCTGAAAGCTGTCATAGCTGTAGAACTCACAGATACCTTCGTTTTGACTGGTTATGGCTCCCGTAACTCTAAACGAGCCAAGAGTTATGGCCCTCCGAAGAATCGATATCCACAGGGTGCAACATCTACGGTGCAAGGTGCAACATCCGTCCAAAATGACGAAACAGTGCCGTACGACCTTTAGAAATGAGTGCATGGATTTGAAACATTGCAGTACCATGGTGCACCACTCTCCAGCGATGGTAAATCATAGACCAGCCACGGGGATCCCGTTTTACAGAAAAAATCCGCGTGACGAAAAAACAAAGGGTAAAAAACTTCCATGACCCGATTGAGGTTCGGATAGAATTTTTGGGTATGAAACTAACCTGTGATGGCTTAAAGCTGTCATAGCTGTAGAACTCACAGATACCTTCGTTTTGACTGGTTATGGCTCCCGTAACTCTAAACGAGCCAAGAGTTATGGCCTTCCGAAGAATCGATATCCACAGGGTGCAACATCTACGGTGCAAGGTGCAACATCCGTCCAAAATGACGAAACCGTGTCGTACGACCTTTAGAAATGAGTGCATGGATTTGAAACATTGCAGTACCATGGTGCACCACTCTCCAGCGATGGTAAATCATAGACCAGCCACGGGGATCCCGTTTTACAGAAAAAATCCACGTGACGAAAAAACGAAGGGTAAAAAACTTCCTTGACCCGATTGAGGTTCGGATAGGATTTTTTGGGTATGACACTAACAAGTGACGGCTGAAATCTGTCATAGCTGTAGAACTCACAGACGCCTTCGTTTTGACTGGTTATGGCTCCCGTAACTCTAAACGAGCCAAAAGTTATGGCCCTCCGAAGAATCGATATGCACAGGGTGCAACATCTACGGTGCAAGGTGCAACATCCGTTTCAAAATGACGAAACAGTGTCGTACGACCTTTAGAAATGAGTGCATGGATTTGAAACATTGCAGTACCATGGTGCACCACGCTCCAGCGATGTTAAATCATAGACCAGCCACGGGGATCCCGTTTTACAGAAAAAATCCACGTAACGAAAAAACGAAGGGTAAAAAACTTCCATGACCCGATTGAGGTTCGGATAGGATTTTTGGGTATGAAACTAACCAGTGACGGCTGAAAGCTGTCAAAGCTGTAGAACTCATAGATACCTTCGTTTTGACTGGTTATGGCTTCCGTAACTCTAAACGAGACAAGAGTTATGGCCCTCCGAAGAATCGATATCCACAGGGTGCAACATCTACGGTGCAAGGTGCAACATCCGTCCAAAATGACGAAGCAGTGCCTTACGACCTTTAGAAATGAGTGCATGGATTTGAAACATTGCAGTACCATGGTGCACCACTCTCCTGCGATGGTAAATCATAGACCAACCACGGGGATCCCGTTTTACAGAAAAAATCCACGTGACGAAAAAACGAAGGGTAAAAAACTTCCTTGACCCGATTAAGGTTCGGATAGGATTTTTTGGGTATGAAACTAACCAGTGACGGCTGAAAGCTATCATAACTGTAGTACTCACAGATATCTTCGTTTTGACTGGTTATGGCTGCCATAACTCTAAACGAGCCAAGAGTTATGGCCCTCCGAAGAATCGATATCCACAGGGTGCAACATCCACGGTGCAAGGTGCAACATCCGTCCAAAATGATGAAACAGTGTCGTGCGACCTTTAGACATGAGTGCATGGATTTGAAACATTGCAGTACCATGGTGCACCACTCTTCAACGTTGGTAAATCATAGACCAGCCACGGGGATCCCGTTTTACAGAAAAAATCCACGTGACGAAAAAACGAAGGGTAAAAAACTTCCTTGACCCGATTGAGGTTCGGATAGGATTTTTTGGGTATGACACTAACCAGTGACGACTGAAATCCATCATAGCTGTAGAACTCACAGATACCTTCGTTTTGACTGGTTATGGCTCCCGTAACTCTAAACGAGCCAAAAGTTATGGCCCTCCGAAGAATCGATATGCACAGGGTGCAACATCTACGGTGCAAGGTGCAACATCCGTCCAAAATGACGAAACAGTGCCGTACGACCTTTAGAAATGAGTGCATGCATTTGAAACATTGCAGTACCATGGTGCACCACTCTCTAGCGATGGTAAATCATAGACCAGCCACGGGGATCCTGTTTTACAGAAAAAATCCACGTGACGAAAAAACGAAGGGTAAAAAACTTCCATGACCCGATTGATGTTCGGATAGGATTTTTGGGTATGAAACTAACCAGTGACGGCTGAAAGCTGTTATAGCTGTAGAACTCACAGATACCTTCGTTTTGACTGGTTATGGCTCCCGTAACTCTAAACGAGCCAAGAGTTATGGCACTCCGAAGAATCGATATCCACAGGGTGCAACATCTACGGTGCAAGGTGCAACATCCGTCCAAAATGACGAAACAGTGCCGTACGACCTTTAGAAATGAGTGCATGGATTTGAAACATTGCAGTACCATGGTGCACCACTCTCCAGCGATGGTAAATCATAGACCAGCCACGGGGATCCCGTTTTACAGAAAAAATCCACGTGACGAAAAAACAAAGGGTAAAAAACTTCCATGACCCGATTGAGGTTCGGATAGGATTTTTGGGTATGAAACTAACCTGTCATGGCTGAAAGCTGTCATAACTGTAGAACTAACAGATACCTTCGTTTTGACTGGTTATGGCTCCCGTAACTCTAAACGAGCCAAGAGTTATGGCCCTCCGAAGAATCGATATCCACAGGGTGCAACATCTACGGTGCAAGGTGCAACATCCGTCCAAAATGGCGAAACAGTGCCGTACGACCTTTAGAAATGAGTGCATAGATTTGAAACATTGCAGTACCATGGTGCACCACTCTCCAGCGATGGTAAATCATAGACCAGCCACGGCGATCCCGTTTTACAGAAAAAATCCACGTGACGAAAAAACGAAGGGTAAAAAACATCCTTGACCCGATTGAGGTTCGGATAGGATTTTTTGGGTATGAAACTAACCAGTGACGGCTAAAAGCGGTCATAGCTGTAAAACTCACAGATACCATCGTTTTGACTGGTTATGGCTCCCGTAACTCTAAACGAGCCAAGAGTTATGGCCCTCCGAAGAATCGATATCCACAGGGTGCAACATCTACGGTGCAAGGTGCAACATCCGTCCAAAATGACGAAACAGTGCCGTACGACCTTTAAAAGTGAGTGCATGGATTTGACACATTGCAGTACCATGGTGCACCACTCTCCAGCGATGGTAAATCGTAGACCAGCCACGGGGATCCCGTTTTACAGAAAAAATCCACGTGACGAAAAAACGAAGGGTAAAAAACTTCCTTGACCCGATTGAGGTTCGGATAGGATTTTTTGGGTATGAAACTAACCAGTGATGGCTGAAAGCTGTTATAGCTGTAGAACTCACAGATACCTTCGTTTTGACTGGTTATGGCTCCCGTAACTCTAAACGAGCCAAGAGTTATGGCCCTCCGAAGAATCGATATCCACAGGGTGCAACATCTACGGTGCAAGGTGCAACATCCGTCCAAAATGACGAAACAGTGCCGTACGACCTTTAGAAATGAGTGCATGGATTTGAAACATTGCAGTACCATGGTGCACCACTCTCCAGCGATGGTAAATCATAGACCAGCCACGGCGATCCCGTTTTACAGAAAAAATACACGTGACGAAAAAACAAAGGGTAAAAAACTTCCATGACCCGATTGAGGATCGGATAGGATTTTTGGGTATGAAACTAACCTGTCATGGCTGAAAGCTGTCATAGCTGTAGAACTAACAGATACCTTCGTTTTGACTGGTTATGGCTCCCGTAACTCTAAACGAGCCAAGAGTTATGGCCCTCCGAAGAATCGATATCCACAGGGTGCAACATCTACGGTGCAAGGTGCAACATCCGTCCAAAATGACGAAACAGTGTCGTACGACCTTTAAAAGTGAGTGCATGGATTTGACACATTGCAGTACCATGGTGCACCACTCTCCAGCGATGGTAAATCGTAGACCAGCCACGGGGATCCCGTTTTAAAGAAAAAATCCGCGTGACGAAAAAACGAAGGGTAAAAAACTTCCTTGACCCGATTGAGGTTCGGATAGGATTTTTTGGGTATGAAACTAACCAGTGATGGCTGAAAGCTGTTATAGCTGTAGAACTCACAGATACTTTCGTTTTGACTGGTTATGGCTCCCGTAACTCTAAACGAGCCAAGAGTTATGGCCCTCCGAAGAATCGATATCCACAGGGTGCAACATCTACGGTGCAAGGTGCAACATCCGTCCAAAATGACGAAACAGTGCCGTACGACCTTTAGAAATGAGTGCATGGATTTGAAACATTGCAGTACCATGGTGCACCACTCTCCAGCGATGGTAAATCATAGACCAGCCACGGCGATCCCGTTTTACAGAAAAAATCCACGTGACGAAAAAACAAAGGGTAAAAATCTTCCATGACCCAATTGAAGATCGGATAGGATTTTTGGGTATGAAACTAACCTGTCATGGCTGAAAGCTGTCATAGCTGTAGAACTAACAGATACCTTCGTTTTGACTGGTTATGGCTCCCGTAACTCTAAACGAGCCAAGAGTTATGGCCCTCCGAAGAATCGATATCCACAGGGTGCAACATCTACGGTGCAAGGTGCAACATCCGTCCAAAATGACGAAGCAGTGCCTTACGACCTTTAGAAATGAGTGCATGGATTTGAAACATTGCAGTACCATGGTGCACCACTCTCCTGCGATGGTAAATCATAGACCAACCACGGGGATCCCGTTTTACAGAAAAAATCCACGTGACGAAAAAACGAAGGGTAAAAAACTTCCTTGACCCGATTAAGGTTCGGATAGGATTTTTTGGGTATGAAACTAACCAGTGACGGCTGAAAGCTATCATAACTGTAGTACTCACAGATACCTTCGTTTTGAATGGTTATGGCTGCCGTAACTCTAAACGAGCCAAGAGTTATGGCCCTCCGAAGAATCGATATCCACAGGGTGCAACATCTACGGTGCAAGGTGCAACATCCGTCCAAAATGATGAAACAGTGTCGTACGACCTTTAGAAATGAGTGCATGGATTTGAAACATTGCAGTACCATGGTGCACCACTCTCCAACGATGGTAAATCATAGACCAGCCACGGGGATCCCGTTTTACAGAAAAAATCCACGTGACGAAAAAATGAAGGGTAAAAAACTTCCTTGACCCGATTGAGGTTCGGATAGGATTTTTTGGGTATGACACTAACCAGTGACGACTGAAATCCGTCATAGCTGTAGAACTCACAGATACCTTCGTTTTGACTGGTTATGGCTCCCGTAACTCTAAACGAGCCAAAAGTTATGGCCCTCCGAAGAATCGATATGCACAGGGTGCAACATCTACGGTGCAAGGTGCAACATCCGTCCAAAATGACGAAACAGTGCCGTACGACCTTTAGAAATGAGTGCATGCATTTGAAACATTGCAGTACCATGGTGCACCACTCTCTAGCGATGGTAAATCATAGACCAGCCACGGGGATCCTGTTTTACAGAAAAAATCCACGTGACGAAAAAACGAAGGGTAAAAAACTTCCATGACCCGATTGAGGTTCGGATAGGATTTTTGGGTATGAAACTAACCAGTGACTGCTGAAAGCTGTTATAGCTGTAGAACTCACAGATACCTTCGTTCTGACTGGTTATGGCTCCCGTAACTCTAAACGAGCCAAGAGTTATGGCCCTCCGAAGAATCGATATCCACAGGGTGCAACATCTACGGTGCAAGGTGCAACATCCGTCCAAAATGACGAAACAGTGCCGTACGACCTTTAGAAATGAGTGCATGGATTTGAAACATTGCAGTACCATGGTGCACCACTCTCCAGCGATGGTAAATCATAGACCAGCCACGGGGATCCCGTTTTACAGAAAAAATCCACGTGACGAAAAAACAAAGGGTAAAAAACTTCCATGACCCGATTGAGGTTCGGATAGGATTTTTGGGTATGAAACTAACCTGTCATGGCTGAAAGCTGTCATAGCTGTAGAACTAACAGATACCTTCGTTTTGACTGGTTATGGCTCCCGTAACTCTAAACGAGCCAGGAGTTATGGCCCTCCGAAGAATCGATATCCACAGGGTGCAACATCTACGGTGCAAGGTGCAACATCCGTCCAAAATGGCGAAACAGTGCCGTACGACCTTTAGAAATGAGTGCATAGATTTGAAACATTGCAGTACCATGGTGCACCACTCTCCAGCGATGGTAAATCATAGACCAGCCACGGGGATCCCGTTTTACAGAAAAAATCCACGTGACGAAAAAACGAAGGGTAAAAAACTTCCTTGACCCGATTGAGGTTCGGATAGGATTTTTTGGGTATGAAACTAACCAGTGACGGCTGAAAGCGGTCATAGCTGTAAAACTCACAGATACCATCGTTTTGACTGGTTATGGCTCCCGTAACTCTAAACGAGCCAAGAGTTATGGCCCTCCGAAGAATCGATATCCACAGGGTGCAACATCTACGGTGCAAGGTGCAACATCCGTCCAAAATGACGAAACAGTGCCGTACGACCTTTAAAAGTGAGTGCATGGATTTGACACATTGCAGTACCATGGTGCACCACTCTCCAGCGATGGTAAATCGTAGACCAGCCACGGGGATCCCGTTTTACAGAAAAAATCCACGTGACGAAAAAACGAAGGGTGAAAAACTTCCTTGACCCGATTGAGGTTCGGATAGGATTTTTTGGGTATGAAACTAACCAGTGACGGCTGAAAGCTGTCATAGCTGTAGAACTCATAGATACCTTCGTTTTGACAGGTTATGGCTCCCGTAACTCTAAACGAGCCAAGAGTTATGGCCCTCCGAAGAATCGATATCCACAGGGTGCAACATCTACGGTGCAAGGTGCAACATCCGTCCAAAATGACGAAACAGTGCCGTACGTCCTTTAGAAATGAGTGCATGGATTTGAAACATTGAAGTACCATGGTGCACCACTCTCCAGCGATGGTAAATCATAGACCAGCCACGGGGATCCCGTTTTACAGAAAAAATCCACGTGACGAAAAAACGAAGGGTAAAAAACTTCCTTGACCCGATTGAGGTTCGGATAGTATTTTCTGGGTATGAAACTAACCAGTGACGGGTGAAAGCTGTCATAGCTGTAGAACTCACAGATACCTTCATTTTGACTGGTTACGGCTGCCGTAACTCTAAACGAGCCAAGAGTTATGGCCCTCCGAAGAATCGATATCCACAGGGTGCAACATCTACGGTGCAAGGTGCAACATCCGTCCAAAATGACGAAACAGTGTCGTACGACCTTTAGAAATGAGTGCATGGATTTGAAACATTGCAGTACCATGGTGCACCACTCTCCAGCGATGGTAAATCAGAGACCAGCTACGGGGATCCCGTTTTACAGAAAAAATCCACGTGACGAAAAAACGAAGGGTAAAAAACTTCCATGACCCGATTGAGGTTCGGATAGGATTTTTGGGTATGAAACTAACCAGTGATGGCTGAAAGCTGTCATAGCTGTAGAACTCACAGATACCTTCGTTTTGACTGGTTATCGCTGCCGTAACTCTAAACGAGCCAAGAGTTATGGCCCTCCGAAGAATCGATATCCACAGGGTGCAACATCTACGGTGCAAGGTGCAACATCCGTCCAAAATGACGAAACAGTGTCGTACGACCTTTAGAAATGAGTGCATGGATTTGGAACATTGCAGTACCATGGTGCACCACTCTCCAGCGATGGTAAATCATAGACCAGCTACGGGGATCCCGTTTTACAGAAAAAATCCACGTGACGAAAAAACGAAGGGTAAAAAACTTCCATGACACGATTGAGGTTCGGATAGGATTTTTGGGTATGAAACTAACCAGTGATGGCTGAAAGCTCTCATAGCTATAGAACTCACAGATACCTTCGTTTTGACTGGTTATGGCTGCCGTAACTCTAAACGAGCCAAGAGTTATGGCCCTCCGAAGAATCGATATCCACAGGGTGCAACATCTACGGTGCAAGGTGCAACATCCGTCCAAAATGACGAAACAGTGCCGTACGACCTTTAGAAATGAGTGCATGGATTTGGAACATTGCAGTACCATGGTGCACCACTCTCTAGCGATGGTAAATCATAGACCAGCTACGGGGATCCCGTTTTACAGAAAAAATCCACGAGATGAAAAAACGAAGGGTAAAAAACTTCCATGACCCGATTGAGGTTCGGATAGGATTTTTGGGTATGAAACTAACCAGTGATGGCTGAAAGCTGTCATAGCTGTAGATTTCACAGATACCTTCGTTTTGACTGGTTATGGCTCCCGTAACTCTAAACGAGACATGAGTTATGGCCCTCCGAAGAATCTATATCCACAGGGTGCAACATCTACGGTGCAAGGTGCAACATCCGTCCAAAATGACGAAACAGTGCCGTACGACCTTTAGAAATGAGTGCATGGATTTGGAACATTGCAGTACCATGGTGCACCACTCTCTAGCGATGGTAAATCATAGGCCAGCTACGGGGATCCCGTTTTACAGAAAAAATCCACGTGATGAAAAAACGAAGGGTAAAAAACTTCCATGACCCGATTGAGGTTCGGATAGGATTTTTTGGTATGAAACTAACCAGTGATGGCTGAAAGCTGTCATAGCTGTAGAACTCACAGATACCTTCGTTTTGACTGGTTATGGCTCCCGTAACTCTAAACGAGACATGAGTTATGGCCCTCCGAAGAATCTATATCCACAGGGTGCAACATCTACGGTGCAAGGTGCAACATCCGTCCAAAATGACGAAACAGTGCCGTACGACCTTTAGAAATGAGAGCATGGATTTGAAACATTGCAGTACCATGGTGCACCACTCTCCAGCGATGGTAAATCAGAGACCAGCTACGGGGATCCCGTTTTACAGAAAAAATCCACGTGACGAAAAAACGAAGGGTAAAAAACTTCCATGACCCGATTGAGGTTCGGATAGGATTTTTGGGTATGAAACTAACCAGTGATGGCTGAAAGCTGTCATAGCTGTAGAACTCACAGATACCTTCGTTTTGACTGGTTATCGCTGCCGTAACTCTAAACGATCCAAGAGTTATGGCCCTCCGAAGAATCGATATCCACAGGGTGCAACATCTACGGTGCAAGGTGCAACATCCGTCCAAAATGACGAAACAGTGTCGTACGACCTTTAGAAATGAGTGCATGGATTTGGAACATTGCAGTACCATGGTGCACCACTCTCCAGCGATGGTAAATCATAGACCAGCTACGGGGATCCCGTTTTACAGAAAAAATCCACGTGACGAAAAAACGAAGGGTAAAAAACTTCCATGACCCGATTGAGGTTCGGATAGGATTTTTGGGTATGAAACTAACCAGTGATGGCTGAAAGCTCTCATAGCTATAGAACTCACAGATACCTTCGTTTTGACTGGTTATGGCTGCCGTAACTCTAAACGAGCCAAGAGTTATGGCCCTCCGAAGAATCGATATCCACAGGGTGCAACATCTACGGTGCAAGGTGCAACATCCGTCCAAAATGACGAAACAGTGCCGTACGACCTTTAGAAATGAGTGCATGGATTTGGAACATTGCAGTACCATGGTGCACCACTCTCTAGCGATGGTAAATCATAGACCAGCTACGGGGATCCCGTTTTACAGAAAAAATCCACGTGATGAAAAAACGAAAGGGTAAAAAACTTCCATGACCCGATTGAGGTTCGGATAGGATTTTTGGGTATGAAACTAACCAGTGATGGCTGAAATCTGTCATAGCTGTAGAACTCACAGATACCTTCGTTTTGACTGGTTATGGCTTCCGTAACTCTAAACGAGACATGAGTTATGGCCCTCTGAAGAATCTATATCCACAGGGTGCAACATCTACTGTGCAAGGTGCAACATCCGTCCAAAATGACGAAACAGTGCCGTACGACCTTTAAAAATGAGTGCATTGATTTGAAACATTGCAGTACCATGGTGCACCACTCTCCAGCGATGGTAAATCATAGACCAGCCACGGGGATCCCGTTTTACAGAAAAAATCCACGTGACGAAAAAACGAAGGGTAAAAAACTTCCTTGACCCGATTGAGGTCCGGATAGGATTTTTTGGGTATGAAATTAACCAGTGACGGCTGAAAGCTGTCATAACTATAGAACTCATAGATACCTTCATTTTGACTATTTATGGCTCCCGTAACTCTAAACGAGCCAAGAGTTATGGCCCTCCGAAGAATCGATATCCACAGGGTGCAACATCTACGGTGCAAGGTGCAACATCCGTCCAAAATGACGAAACAGTGCCGTACGACCTTTAGAAATGAGTGCATGGATTTGAAACATTGCAGTACCATGGTGCACCGCTCTCCAGCGATGGTAAATCATAGACCTGCCACGGGGATCCCGTTTTACAGAAAAAATCCACGTGACGAAAAAACGAAGGGTAAAAAACTTCCTTGACCCGATTGAGGTTCGGATAGGATTTTTTGGGTATGAAACAAACCAGTGACGGCTGAAAGCTGTCATAGCTGTAGAACTCACAGATACCTTCGTTTTGACTGGTTATGGCTCCCGTAACTCTAAACGAGCCAAGAGTTATGGCCCTCCGAAGAATCGATATCCACGGGGTGCAACATCTACGGTGCAAGGTGCAACATCCGTCCAAAATGACGAAACAGTGCCGTACGACCTTTAAAAATGAGTGCATGGATTTGAAACATTGCAGTACCATGGTGCACCACTCTCCAGCGATGGTAAATCATAGACCAACCACGGGGATCCCGTTTTACAGAAAAAATCCACGTGACGAAAAAACGAAGGGTAAAAAACTTCCATGACCCGATTGAGGTTCGGATAGGATTTTTGGGTATGAAACTAAC
Source organism: Allium cepa (assembly GCA_030765085.1). Classification (NCBI taxonomy): domain Eukaryota; kingdom Viridiplantae; phylum Streptophyta; class Magnoliopsida; order Asparagales; family Amaryllidaceae; genus Allium; species Allium cepa. Next base: position 23,080,584 of record CM060943.1, on the reverse strand, counting down.
CAGTGATGGCTGAAAGCTGTCATAGCTGTAGAACTCATAGATACCTTCGTTTTGACTGGTTATGGCTCCCGTAACTCTAAACGAGCCAAGAGTTATGGCCCTCCGAAGAATCGATATCCACAGGGTGCAACATCTACGGTGCAAGGTGCAACATCCGTCCAAAATGACGAAACAGTGTCGTACGACCTTTAGAAATGAGTGCATGGATTTGAAACATTACAGTAGCATGGTGCACCACTCTCCAGCGATGGTAAATCATAGACCAGCTACGGGGATCCCGTTTTACAGAAAAAATCCACGTGACGAAAAAACGAAGGGTAAAAAACTTCCATGACCCCATTGAGTTTCGGATAGGATTTTTGGGTACGAAACTAACCTGTGATGGCTGAATGCTGTCATAGCTGTAGAACTCACAGATACCTTCGTTTGGCTGGTTATGGCCCCCGTAACTCTAAACGAGCCAAGAGTTATGGCCCTCCGAAGAATCGATATCCACAGGGTGCAACATCTACGGTGCAAGGTGCAACATCCGTCCAAAATGACGAAACAGTGTCGTACGACCTTTAGAAATGAGTGCATGGATTTGAAACATTACAGTTGCATGGTGCACCACTCTCCAGCGATGGTAAATCATAGACCAGCTACGGGGATCCCGTTTTACAGAAAAAATCCACGTGACGAAAAAACGAAGGGTAAAAAACTTCCATGACCCGATTGAGGTTCGGATAGGATTTTTGGGTACGAAACTAACCTGTGATGGCTGAATGCTGTCATAGCTGTAGAACTCACAGATACCTTCGTTTTGACTGGTTATGGCCCCCGTAACTCTAAACGAGCCAAGAGTTATGGCCCTCCGAAGAATCGATATCCACAGGGTGCAACATCTACGGTGCAAGGTGCAACATCCGTCCAAAATGACGAAACAGTGTCGTACGACCTTTAGAAATGAGTGCATGGATTTGAAACATTACAGTTGCATGGTGCACCACTCTCCAGCGATGGTAAATCATAGACCAGCTACGGGGATCCCGTTTTACAGAAAAAATCCACGTGACGAAAAAACGAAGGGTAAAAAACTTCCATGACCCGATTGAGGTTCGGATAGGATTTTTGGGTATGAAACTAACCAGTGATGGCTGAAAGCTGTCATAGCTGTAGAACTCACAGATACCTTCGTTTTGACTGGTTATGGCTCCCGTAACTCTAAACGAGACATGAGTTATGGCCCTCCGAAGAATCTATATCCACAGGGTGCAACATCTACTGTGCAAGGTGCAACATCCGTCCAAAATGACGAAACAGTGCCGTACGACCTTTAAAAATGAGTGCATGGATTTGAAACATTGCAGTACCATGGTGCACCTTTGTCCAGCGATGGTAAATCATAGACCAGCCACGGGGATCCCGTTTTACAGAAAAAATCCACGTGACGAAAAAACGAAGGGTAAAAAACTTCCTTGACCCGATTGAGGTCCGGATAGGATTTTTTGGGTACGAAACTAACCAGTGACGGCTGAAAGCTGTCATAGCTATAGAACTCATAGATACCTTCATTTTGACTATTTATGGCTCCCGTAACTCTAAACGAGCCAAGAGTTATGGCCCTCCGAAGAATCGATATCCACAGGGTGCAACATCTACGGTGCAAGGTGCAACATCCGTCCAAAATGACGAAACAGTGCCGTACGACCTTTAGAAATGAGTGCATGGATTTGAAACATTGCAGTACCATGGTGCACCACTCTCCAGCGATGGTAAATCATAGACCAGCCACGGGGATCCCGTTTTACAGAAAAAATCCACGTGACGAAAAAACGAAGGGTAAAAAACTTCCTTGACCCGATTGAGGTTCGGATTGGATTTTTTGGGTATGAAACTAACCAGTGACGGCTGAAAGCTGTCATAGCTGTAGAACTCACAGATACCTTCGTTTTGACTGGTTATGGCTGCCGTAACTCTAAACGAGCCAAGAGTTATGGCCCTCCGAAGAATCGATATCCACAGGGTGCAACATCTACGGTGCAAGGCGCAACATCCGTCCAAAATGACAAAACAGTGCCGTACGTCCTTTAGAAATGAGTGCATGCATTTGAAACATTGCAGTACCATGGTGCACCACTCTCCAGCGATGGTAAATCATAGACCAGCCACGGGGATCCCGTTTTACAGAAAAAATCCACGTGACGAAAAAACGAAGGGTAAAAAACTTCCTTGACCCGATTGAGGTTCGGATAGGATTTTTTAGGTATGAAACTAACCAGTGACGGCTGAAAGCTGTCATAGCCGTAGAACTCACAGATACCTTCGTTTTGACTGGTTACGGCTGCCGTAACTCTAAACGAGCCAAGAGTTATGGCCCTCCGAAGAATCGATATCCATAGGGTGCAACATCTACGGTGCAAGGTGCAACATCCGTCCAAAATGACGAAACAGTGTCGTACGACCTTTAGAAATGAGTGCATGGATTTGAAACATTGCAGTACCATGGTGCACCACTCTCCAGTGATGGTAAATCATAGACCAGCTACGGGGATCCCGTTTTACAGAAAAAATCCACGTGACGAAAAAACGAAGGGTAAAAAACTTCCATGACCCGATTGAGGTTCGGATAGGATTTTTGGGTATGAAACTAGCCAGTGATGGCTGAAAGCTGTCATAGCTGTAGAACTCACACATACCTTCGTTTTGACTGGTTATCGCTGCCGTAACTCTAAACGAGCCAAGAGTTATGGCCCTCCGAAGAATCGATATCCACAGGGTGCAACATCTACGGTGCAAGGTGCAACATCCGTCCAAAATGACGAAACAGTGTCGTACGACCTTTAGAAATGAGTGCATGGATTTGGAACATTGCAGTACCATGGTGCACCACTCTCCAGCGATTGTAAATCATAGACCAGCTACGGGGATCCCGTTTTACAGAAAAAATCCACGTGACGAAAAAACGAAGGGTAAAAAACTTCCATGACCCGATTGAGTTTCGGATAGGATTTTTGGGTATGAAACTAACCAGTGATGGCTGAAAGCTGTCATAGCTGTAGAACTCACAGATACCTTCGTTTTGACTTGTTATGGCTGCCATAACTCTAAACGAGCCAAGAGTTATGGCCCTCCGAAGAATCGATATCCACAGGGTGCAACATCTACGGTGCAAGGTGCAACATCCGTCCAAAATGACGAAACAGTGCCGTACGACCTTTAGAAATGAGTGCATGGATTTGGAACATTGCAGTACCATGGTGCACCACTCTCCAGCGATGGTAAATCATAGACCACCTACGGGGATCCCGTTTTACAGAAAAAATCCACGTGACGAAAAAACGAAGGGTAAAAAACTTCCATGACCCGATTGAGGTTCGGATAGGATTTTTGGGTATGAAACTAACCAGTGATGGCTGAAAGCTGTCATAGCTGTAGAACTCACAGATACCTTCGTTTTGACTGGTTATGGCTCCGGTAACTCTAAACGAGCCATGAGTTATGGCCCTCCGAAGAATCTATATCCACAGGGTGCAACATCTACTGTGCAAGGTGCAACATCCGTCCAAAATGACGAAACAGTGCCGTACGACCTTTAAAAATGAGTGCATGGATTTGAAACATTGCAGTACCATGGTGCACCACTCTCCAGCGATGGTAAATCATAGATCAGCCACGGGGATCCCGTTTTACAGAAAAAATCCACGTGACGAAAAAACGAAGGGTAAAAAACTTCTTTGACCCGATTGAGGTCCGGATAGGATTTTTTGGGTATGAAATTAACCAGTGACGGCTGAAAGCTGTCATAGCTATAGAACTCATTGATACCGTCATTTTGACTGGTTATGGCTCCCGTAACTCTAAACGAGCCAAGAGTTATGGCCCTCCGAAGAATCGATATCCACAGGGTGCAACATCTACGGTGCAAGGTGCAACATCCGTCCAAAATGACGAAACAGTGCCGTACGACCTTTAGAAATGAGTGCATGGATTTGAAACATTGCAGTACCATGGTGCACCACTCTCCAGCGATGGTAAATCATAGACCAGCCACGGGGATCCCGTTTTACAGAAAAAATCCACGTGACGAAAAAACGAAGGGTAAAAAACTTCCTTGACCCGATTGAGGTTCGGATAGGATTTTTTGGGTATGAAACAAACCAGTGACGGCTGAAAGCTGTCATAGCTGTAGAACTCACAGATACCTTCGTTTTGACTGGTTATGGCTCCCGTAACTCTAAACGAGCCAAGAGTTATGGCCCTCCGAAGAATCGATATCCACAGGGTGCAACATCTACGGTGCAAGGTGCAACATCCGTCCAAAATGACGAAACAGTGCCGTACGACCTTTAAAAATGAGTGCATGGATTTGAAACATTGCAGTACCATGGTGCACCACTCTCCAGCGATGGTAAATCATAGACCAACCACGGGGATCCCGTTTTACAGAAAAAATCCACGTGACGAAAAAACGAAGGGTAAAAAACTTCCTTGACCCGTTTGAGGTTCGGATAGGATATTTTGGGTATGAAACTAACCAGTGACGGCTGAAAGCTGTCATAGCTGTAGAACTCATAGATACCTTCGTTTTGACTGGTTATGGCTCCCGTAACTCTAAACGAGCCAAGAGTTATGGCCCTCCGAAGAATCGATATCCACAGGGTGCAACATCTACGGTGCAAGGTGCAACATCCGTCCAAAATGACGAAACAGTGCCGTACGACCTTTAGAAATGAGTGCATGGATTTGAAACATTACAGTAGCATGGTGCACCACTCTCCAGCGATGGTAAATCATAGACCAGCTACGGGGATCCCGTTTTACAGAAAAAATCCACGTGACGAAAAAACGAAGGGTAAAAAACTTCCATGACCCGATTGAGGTTCAGATAGGATTTTTGGGTATGAAACTAACCTGTGATGGCTGAAAGCTGTCATAGCTGTAGAACTCACAGATACCTTCGTTTTGACTGGTTATGGCTCCCGTAACTCTAAACGAGCCAAGAGTTATGGCCCTCCGAAGAATCGATATCCACAGGGTGCAACATCTACGGTGCAAGGTGCAACATCCGTCCAAAATGACGAAACAGTGCCGTACGACCTTTAGAAATGAGTGCATGGATTTGAAACATTGCAATACCATGGTGCACCACTCTCCAGCGATGGTAAATCATAGACCAGCCACGGGGATCCCGTTTTACAGAAAAAATCCACGTGACGAAAAAACGAAGGGTAAAAAACTTCCATGACCCGATTGAGGTTCAGATAGGATTTTTGGGTATGAAACTAACCTGTGATGGCTGAAAGCTGTCACAGCTGTAGAACTCACAGATATCTTCGTTTTGACTGGTTATGGCTCCCGTAACTCTAGACGAGCCAGGAGTTATGGCCCTCCGAAGAATCGATATCCACAGGGTGCAACATCTACGGTGCAAGGTGCAACATCCGTCCAAAATGACGAAACAGTGCCGTACGACCTTTAGAAATGAGTGCATGGATTTGAAACATTGCAGTACCATGGTGCACCACTCTCCAGCGATGGTAAATCATAGACCAGCCACGGGGATCCCGTTTTACAGAAAAAATCCACGTGACGAAAAAACGAAGGGTAAAAAACTTCCTTGACCCGATTGAGGTTCGGATAGGATATTTTGGGTATGAAACTAACCAGTGACCGCTGAAAGCTGTCATAGCTGTAGAACTCACAGATACCTTCGTTTTGACTGGTTATGGCTCCCGTAACTCTAAACGAGCCAAGAGTTCTGGCCCTCCGAAGAATCGATATCCACAGGGTGCAACATCTACGGTGCAAGGTGCAACATCCGTCCAAAATGACGAAACAGTGCCGTACGACCTTTAGAAATGAGTGCATGGATTTGAAACATTGCAATACCATGGTGCACCACTCTCCAGCGATGGTAAATCATAGACCAGCCACGGGGATTGTAACGACCCGTATTTTACGTGTCGATAGATCGTAGAATTTGCAGGTCGTTAGTGTTGTTTGTGATGTCTCTAGCTTGAGTCGTTTAGAAGTTAACTCGAGTGAAGTGATGAGTCGTGACCGACTCATAGATAAGTCGTAGACGACTTAAGGGGATGGACCGAGTTAAGGTAGGCAGTGACTCATAGGTTAGGTGTTTAAGTCGTTAGACCGAGACATGGAGTTAACTAGTGACCGACTCATAATGGGTTGCGACTCATAGGAGACCGACTCAAGAAGTTAGGCGACTCATAGAAGATAGTGGGTTGCCGAGTTAAGAGAAGACCGACTCATAGGGTCAACAAGTTATAGGGTTGGCCGACTTAAGTGTTAGCCGACTCATGGGTAGTTGAGTCGGGTGAATAGTTGAGTCGTACAGACGGCTTAGTGTTAGGTCGTGAGTCGGCATCGTAGTTGAGTCGTGTACATGCTGTCGTGTGTATGTCTGTGTAGAGCTTGAGTCGGTAGGTGTTGAGTTGGTGGAGGCTAGGATAAGCTGCTTATAGATTAAGTCGTGAGGCACTGTGTTTGTGTTGAGTCGGCTTAGTGGATGAGTCGTGAGTCGTGTAGTTGGGTTGTATGAAAGATAGGTCGGCCTGTGTTTGAGTCGTGTGTGTTAACCCGTGTGTGTTTGGTTGAGTCGTCATACGACTTAGGAGGTGCGGCGGTGTTATGTTGAGTCGTTGGCTTGAGTCGGAAGGATGTGCAGCTGAGTCGGCTAGGGATAGGTCGTTGGGGTTGTTGAGTCGTAGGTCGCGGGTCTGATGAGTCGGCAACGACTCATGGGGCGACGACTCATGGTGGTTCCAGCCTATAAATAGAGGGGTTCGGCTCACTTTTTGGCACCGGATTTTGAAGCAACGAAGTGCTGCCATTTTGAAGACTTGTCTACAACATTTCTTCATCTTCTTTTCTCCATTCCAATCTAATTCTAACATCCATCCAAGATCGAAGATCGAGATCGAAGATCCAAGTGCCAAAGTTGAAGATCTTCATCCGTTCGAGCTAGATTTCATCGATTGAAGTGAGATTTTGCCGGATCGAGCCTTGATCTCCGCTGTCCAGATCTGAAGCGTGTTGTTTTCATAGTGTTTGGGTGATTTGGTGAGTGGTGGTTATCTCTCACGCGGACCCAAAGGAGTATAGTGGATCGGTGGCTTGTTTATGTGTTTAAGATAGTGTTTTCTCGCATTTTCCTAAAGTCTGCATGTAGATCCATCATTTGTGAAGATGTTTACCTATGCAAGTTTATTTTCAAGTATTATAGACAAAACCCATGTTTTATATTTGATAGATCTATGCTAAAAACCATGATTTCACATATGTTGGACTTTTGCTCATTTATTTACGAAATTGCCATTATTATTGATATTGCTTGTTAGATCTTGTTTGAATGTTTGATTGTTTGTATTGATGATTGATTTGGATTGTTTCAAGTTAGCTAATGGTTGATTTGGAACAAGATGGTTCGAGATGATTCAAAAGCTAAGTGGAAAGGCTCTTGAATGGTGGAAGCTGCCTATAGCATATGAAGCGGATGTGGAAGCTCATATGGATGGATTCGATGACGATGGTCTTTGCCATGATGCGAGGAAGCAAAGCATGAGATCGAGATGGAACTTTGCTATGATGTGATGAGGCAAGGTTTATGTTGAGATGGGACGGGTCATGAGGACGTTCCAAGATGAGAGACTTTGCTATGATGTAATGAGGCAAGACATATGTTGTGATGGGACGGGTCACGAAGACGTTCCAAGCACGGGTCATGACGACGTGCAAAGTTATAACTCGGTGATGCGGTCCGGGTTGGGGTGGATAATGGTTAGCTTGAGAGGCGCTTGAGCTAGTATGGAAATAGTCGTCGAGGAGGATGACTAGGAGGCTGAGATCTCATCGTTGTTGAAGGTTCTAGCATACTCAAAGCAAGGGTACGTTGGAACGGGTCACGATGACGTTCCAGGCACGGGTCACGATGACGTGCTAGTACTCTGGGCTGATGCGTTCGGCTTAGGCACGGGTCACGATGACGTGCGGAGTTATGTCTAGACCGGGGTTACCATTAGCCCTTGACAGGTGGTCATTCAACTAACGGTGATATCAAGGCAATGATAACAGTGATGGCCAGAGTCATGGATGTTTGGTTGTATTATCATTCGGTCTCAAGAGCGGTATTTTCTGGGTGCTTATCTGATCTTGGTTTAGGCCTTGGGGGTTTGTATTTGGAAAGCATCGCCCTTGACTCGAGTGGTTATTGTTTTACTTTAATTATCTGCTATGATTATGCTTGCTTCTCTTTAGTGTGTGTCTGGGGGCTATCACTGTAGTATGAGGTGGAGTGGGATGGTTTGGTTCCTATTCCTTTTATCCCTTATGCTCTTTTGGTATGTTTGATAGTTAATTTACTGCTCACTAAGACTTTGTCTGACTCAAGGTTTTATGTCTCCTCTTATTACCTTGGGCTGTTCATCCATGTTGGGATGGGCAGACTAGGTAGCAGGTGGCAGGTGCTGTGCTTAGAGTTCTCCGCTGATGATGACGAAGACGAGCAGGAGGCTATGCATATTATTTCTTATATGTACTGGGTATCCGCTGCTGTATTTGATGAGTGTTTTGTAGTGAGGTCTTGATGTATGGATTTATTGAGATGATTGTATAAAACTACTGTGATGCTTATATGATGATTTTCTGTTATGAGGCTTCACTATATATATTTCTCTATTGTATTTTATCCATGCGCTGTGAGTTGTACGATAGAGATTCTGCGATTTTATTTTACCCTGACTATCGTCCATGGCTGCCTTGCACACCTTTCAGCGCACTATTCCCTTGTTTTGGTGCGGGAGTCATGGGCGGTCGTCACATTTGGTATCAGAGCTTTGGTTAATCGATTTTAGCCAACGCTCGCTGACGTAACTACGTATGAGAGACGTAATTGTATTTTGGTGGATGATTACTATATATAGTATAGTAGTTTAGGAGGATTTGAACTCCTTATGCAGTTGTTTCTTAAGGTGTTCTAATCATTCTTTTTACAGATATTAAGAATGAGTCGAAGTGAGAGACAAGCTACGAGGGATAGTCGAGCTGCTAGGGAAGCTGTTGATTATGGAGCTATGTTTGAAGCTATGATGACTTCCATTATGAGAAGGGTACCAGCTTCAGGATCTTCTGTGGATGTGGGAGTTCAAGTCCAAGCTCCGAGACCGGTGGATTTTGCCAAGCTTTGTAAGGATTATACTTCTCTCGGAGGAAAAGCTTTCTTGGGGACAGAGTCGACTATTGAGGTACAGAGATGGATTGATGCTTGCCGAAGGATTTTTGGTGATTGATGATGCAACCAAGAGGAAGCTTGCATCGAGACAGCTTCAGGGAAGAGCTGCTGATTGGTGGAATTCTATCACTATAGATACGCCAGAAGAAGAGATTACTTGGGAGCAATTCCAAGTTAGATTTGAGGCCAAGTTCATCTCCACTGTTCAGAAGTCTGCTTTGTTCAAGAGGTTTGTAGAGCTCAAGCAAGGAGGGAGGCCTGTTCTTGAGTATATTTCTGAGTTCGAAGCTTTGTCTAAGTATGCCAGACATATATTGATTCTGCCTACCAGAAGAATGAAAAGTTTGTGACTGGTCTGGATACTTATCTGGGAGGGCAGTTAGTGGATCATCTGGACGATCCATTTGAGAAGCTTGTGGAGAAAGCCTTGAGGCATGAGAGTTTGTTCCCTAAGGAAAGTTCTGTTGTTGCTGTAACCAGGGAAGGATCTAGACCACAGCAGAATGGTAATAAGAAGAGGAAGCAGCAACAGCAGAAAAGTAAGGATGGCCAGAAGAAGCCAAAGGGCGAAGTGACCTGCTATAACTGCCGACAGAAGGGTCATCTCTCCCGGGATTGTAAGAATCCGAAGGTGCAGTTGAAGTGCCACAACTGTGATAAGCTGGGACACATCAAGAAGGACTGTCCAGAGCCGAGGAAAGATAGGCAGGTTGTGCAAGCTTATGCTTTGGAAGCTGTGCCGTCATCTTCAAGAGCTCCTACTGCTGAAGAGAAGGGGAAGAGTGTGGTGGTTCAAGGTACTCTTTCCATTTGTGGCATTCCAGTTAGGGTGTTGTTTGATACTGGAGCGTCGCATTCTTTTATTTGTGATGATTTGGTAGGCCGGTTAGGTTTGAAACCGGATATTGTTGATAGGCCATTGGTTGTGACTACTCCAGTTGGGGGTTCGTCATGTTTGTGTATGATATGCCGTGGTCTAGTTGTGTCGAGTCATGATTGCTTGTTTGTTTGTGATTGCTTTGTTCTGAACTTTGCGGGGTTCGGAATTATTTTGGGTATGGACTGGCTTAGGAAGTATGCGGCTAGGATTGATTGTGTGAGGCTGGAGGTGACAGTCGGGAATGTGGAGGGGCGAAAGGTTGTGATACGATGTAAGCATGAAGAAGGCGTCTTCATGAGCTTCATGTATTCGCTGGTTGTTCCACGGGATGGACTGTCATCGGTGCCTATTGTGAATGGATTTGAGGATGTCTTTGACGAAGTCAAAGGGTTGCCGCCGCATAGGGAGATCGAGTTTTGTATCGATCTAGTTGAGGGAGCCAGACCTGTTGTGATGCCTCTTAGGCGGATGGCACCGAGGGAGCAGCAAGAGCTGAAGGTGCAAGTTGATGACCTTTTGCGGAAAGGATTCATTCGTAGAAGTGTGTCCGAATGGGGTGCGCCAGTTGTGTTCGCAACCAAAGCGGATGGATCGTTGAGGTTGTGTGTGGATTATCGTGAGCTGAATAAGGTGACTAAGAAGAACAAGTATCCATTGCCGAGAATAGATGACTTGTTTGATCAGCTTCACGAGGCTAAGGTGTTTTCTCAGATGGATTTGGCAACGGGATTTCACCAGTTGAGAGTGGCGAAGGATAGTGTGCCGAAGACTGCTTTCAGGACACCATCCGGTTTTTATGAGTGGCTGGTAATGCCGTTTGGATTGACTAACGCACCAGCCTATTTTGTGGATCTTATGAATAGAGTGTTCAGAGATCAGTTGAATAAGTTCGTGCTTGTGTTCGTGGATGATATTTTGGTTTATTCCAGAACTGAGGAAGAGCACAAGACGCACTTGAGGATTGTTTTGGAAATCTTGCGGAAACATCAGCTGAAGGCTAAATTTTCGAAGTGTCACTTCTGGAAGAGTGAAGTGAGGTTCTTAGGCCATGTTATCTCTGGAAATGGAATAGCGGTTGATCCCGCTAAGGTGGCAGCAATCCAGGATTGGGTTAGACCTAAGAATGCATCTGATGTGAGAAGTTTTCTTGGATTAGCAGGATATTATCGTCGGTTTATCAAAGACTTTTCCAAGATAGCTGCACCGTTGACAGGATTGACGAAGAAGAACCAAGTGTTCAGATGGGATGATAAGTGTGAGCAAGCTTTCGTAATCCTGAAAGAGCGACTGACGAGTGCTCCTGTTTTGACTATTCCAGGTGGGAATGAGGAGATGGTGGTTTACACTGATGCATGTGGCACTGGACTGGGAGCGGTGCTAATGCAGAAGGATAGAGTTGTTGCGTATGCAAGTCGACAACTGAAGCCGCATGAAAGGAATTATCCGACTCATGATTTGGAGTTAGCGGCGATTGTGTTTGCTTTGAAGATGTGGAGACATTATCTATTGGGAGTTAGATTTGAGTTGTTCACAGATCATAAGTCGTTGAAGTATCTGTTCTCCCAAAAGGATTTGAATCTTCGACAGCAACGGTGGCTGGAATTTCTAGCATCTTATGATTTTGGTATAGCCTATACTCCGGGAAAAGGTAACGCAGTAGCTGATGCGTTAAGTCGAAGACATGCAGGATTGGGAGCCATGTTTTCGGAATGGAAGAGTCTTGAGTATTTGGCTGAATTTGACTTCAGGCCTCGATGTGAATTGGAACCTGAGATGTTGGCAAACTTATCGATAAGACCTACTCTTGTGGAGAGGATTGGCGAGAGCCAAAAGAGAAATGATAAGGTTGTCAAGATTATCCGTGATTTGGAATCTGGATTGGACCCAGAGAAGGATAAGGGATTCGAGGTCGATCGAGAGGGTTGGCTTCGAAAGCAAGGACGATTGGTTGTTCCCGATATTGATGGATTGAGAGATGAAGTTCTGAGGGAAAGTCATCACTCGAAGTTGACGATTCATCCAGGTGGTAATAAGATGTATCGGGATATGAAGAGGGTTTACTACTGGGAAGGTATGAAGAAGGATATTGAAAATTTTATTTCCAAGTGTATGAATTGCCAGTTGGTGAAAGCTGAGCAGAAGAAGCCCAGTGGATTACTTCAGCCATTAGAGGTTCCTACATGGAAGTGGGAGCAAGTGTCGATGGATTTTATCGATGGTCTACCTAGGACAAGAGCAGGGAATGAAGGGATTTGGGTCATAGTAGATCGTTTGACTAAGAGTGCAAGGTTCATTCCTGTTCGATCAACTAGGACTGCATCGAAGTTGGCTGAGTTGTATGTGAAGTGGATTGTTCGATTCCATGGTATTCCGAAGAGTATAGTGAGCGATCGAGACCCATTGTTCACTAGTGGATTTTGGAAGAGCTTCCAGGAAGTTTTGGGAACCAAGCTGTGTTTGAGTACAGCTTATCACCCTCAAACAGATGGTCAGACTGAGAGAGTCAACCGAGTGTTGGAGGATCTCCTTAGAGCATGTGTTTTGGACTTCGGAGGATCATGGGAAGATCTCCTTCATTTGGTGGAGTTTGCATATAATAACAGTTATCAGTCGAGTATTGGTATGGCACCATATGAGGCATTATATGGAAGACCGTGTAACTCTCCGACATGTTGGATAGAAACTGGAGAAAAGCTGATACTTGGGCCAGAGATGATTCGACAGACTTCGGATTGTATAGAGATCATTCGGCAAAGAATGAAGGCAGCCCAAGATCGTCAGAAAAGTTATGCAGATAATCGTCGAAAGGATTTGGAATTCGACGTGGGTGATATGGTTTTTGTGAAGATTTCTCCATTGAAGAATGTTATTAGATTCGGGAAGAAAGGAAAGTTAACTCCGAGATTTGTTGGACCATTCCCGATTATCGAGCGAATTGGAAAGCTCGCTTATAGATTAGAGTTACCGGAAAAGATGGCGGGTGTGCACAATGTTTTTCATGTATCTTATCTACGGAAGTATGTGCATGACCCTACTACGGTGGTTTCTGCTGATAGCTGTGAAGACTTAGAGGTTGATCCTGTGGTTACGAGACCTCGTAAGCCGCTTCGTATTGTTGAAACCGATACGAAACAGCTTAGGTGGAAGACGATTACGTTGCTCAAGGTACAATGGAGTGATGATGTTAACGACTGTACATGGGAGGAGGAAGAGAGGATGAAGGCAGCTCATCCCGGACTCTTCGAGGTATGGCCCTAAAGTGTCGTGACATCTCATGAATTTGTAGCTTGTTCTAAGTCTTAGAATTCTGCATGCTAGGCTAGAATTGGATGCATGGTTTGTTGATTGCTATGGATGGTAGGCATGCGGAATAATTGTGATTGCTGTTGTTTGCTTGGAATTTCGGGGGCGAAATTCCTAAGGGGGAGAGAATGTAACGACCCGTATTTTACGTGTCGATAGATCGTAGAATTTGCAGGTCGTTAGTGTTGTTTGTGATGTCTCTAGCTTGAGTCGTTTAGAAGTTAACTCGAGTGAAGTGATGAGTCGTGACCGACTCATAGATAAGTCGTAGACGACTTAAGGGGATGGACCGAGTTAAGGTAGGCAGCGACTCATAGGTTAGGTGTTTAAGTCGTTAGACCGAGACATGGAGTTAACTAGTGACCGACTCATAATGGGTTGCGACTCATAGGAGACCGACTCAAGAAGTTAGGCGACTCATAGAAGATAGTGGGTTGCCGAGTTAAGAGAAGACCGACTCATAGGGTCAACAAGTTATAGGGTTGGCCGACTTAAGTGTTAGCCGACTCATGGGTAGTTGAGTCGGGTGAATAGTTGAGTCGTACAGACGGCTTAGTGTTAGGTCGTGAGTCGGCATCGTAGTTGAGTCGTGTACATGCTGTCGTGTGTATGTCTGTGTAGAGCTTGAGTCGGTAGGTGTGGAGTCGGCGGAGGTTAGGATAAGCTGCTTATAGATTAAGTCGTGAGGCACTGTGTTTGTGTTGAGTCGGCTTAGTGGATGAGTCGTGAGTCGTGTAGTTGGGTTGTATGAAAGATAGGTCGGCCTGTGTTTGAGTCGTGTGTGTTAACCCGTGTGTGTTTGGTTGAGTCGTCATACGACTTAGGAGGTGCGGCGGTGTTATGTTGAGTCGTTGGCTTGAGTCGGAAGGATGTGCAGCTGAGTCGGCTAGGGATAGGTCGTTGGGGTTGTTGAGTCGTAGGTCGCGGGTCTGATGAGTCGGCAACGACTCATGGGGCGACGACTCATGGTGGTTCCAGCCTATAAATAGAGGGGTTCGGCTCACTTTTTGGCACCGGATTTTGAAGCAACGAAGTGCTGCCATTTTGAAGACTTGTCTACAACATTTCTTCATCTTCTTTTCTCCATTCCAATCTAATTCTAACATCCATCCAAGATCGAAGATCGAGATCGAAGATCCAATTGCCAAAGTTGAAGATCTTCATCCGTTCGAGCTAGATTTCATCGATTGAAGTGAGATTTTGCCGGATCGAGCCTTGATCTCCGCTGTCCAGATCTTAAGCGTGTTGTTTTCATAGTGTTTGGGTGATTTGGTGAGTGGTGGTTATCTCTCACGCGGACCCAAAGGAGTATAGTGGATCGGTGGCTTGTTTATGTGTTTAAGATAGTGTTTTCTCGCATTTTCCTAAAGTCTGCATGTAGATCCATCATTTGTGAAGATGTTTTCCTATGCAAGTTTATTTTCAAGTATTATAGACAAAACCCATGTTTTATATTTGATAGATCTATGCTAAAAACCATGATTTCACATATGTTGGACTTTTGCTCATTTATTTACGAAATTGCCATTATTATTGATATTGCTTGTTAGATCTTGTTTGAATGTTTGATTGTTTGTATTGATGATTGATTTGGATTGTTTCAAGTTAGCTAATGGTTGATTTGGAACAAGATGGTTCGAGATGATTCAAAAGCTAAGTGGAAAGGCTCTTGAATGGTGGAAGCTGCCTGTAGCATATGAAGCGGATGTGGAAGCTCATATGGATGGATTCGATGACGATGGTCTTTGCCATGATGCGAGGAAGCAAAGCATGAGATCGAGATGGAACTTTGCTATGATGTGATGAGGCAAGGTTTATGTTGAGATGGGACGGGTCATGAGGACGTTCCAAGATGAGAGACTTTGCTATGATGTAATGAGGCAAGACATATGTTGTGATGGGACGGGTCACGAAGACGTTCCAAACACGGGTCATGACGACGTGCAAAGTTATAACTCGGTGATGCGGTCCGGGTTGGGGTGGATAATGGTTAGCTTGAGAGGCGCTTGAGCTAGTATGGAAATAGTCGTCGAGGAGGATGACTAGGAGGCTGAGATCTCATCGTTGTTGAAGGTTCTAGCATACTCAAAGCAAGGGTACGTTGGAACGGGTCACGATGACGTTCCAGGCACGGGTCACGATGACGTGCTAGTACTCTGGGCTGATGCGTTCGGCTTAGGCACGGGTCACGATGACGTGCGGAGTTATGTCTAGACCGGGGTTACCATTAGCCCTTGACAGGTGGTCATTCAACTAACGGTGATATCAAGGCAATGATAACAGTGATGGCCAGAGTCATGGATGTTTGGTTGTATTATCATTCGGTCTCAAGAGCGGTATTTTCTGGGTGCTTATCTGATCTTGGTTTAGGCCTTGGGGGTTTGTATTTGGAAAGCATCGCCCTTGACTCGAGTGGTTATTGTTTTACTTTAATTATCTGCTATGATTATGCTTGCTTCTCTTTAGTGTGTGTCTGGGGGCTATCACTGTAGAATGAGGTGGAGTGGGATGGTTTGGTTCCTATTCCTTTTATCCCTTATGCTCTTTTGGTATGTTTGATAGTTAATTTACTGCTCACTAAGACTTTGTCTGACTCAAGGTTTTATGTCTCCTCTTATTACCTTGGGCTGTTCATCCATGTTGGGATGGGCAGACTAGGTAGCAGGTGGCAGGTGTTGTGCTTAGAGTTCTCCGCTGATGATGACGAAGACGAGCAGGAGGCTATGCATATTATTTCTTATATGTACTGGGTATCCGCTGCTGTATTTGATGAGTGTTTTGTAGTGAGGTCTTGATGTATGGATTTATTGAGATGATTGTATAAAACTACTGTGATGCTTATATGATGATTTTCTGTTATGAGGCTTCACTATATATATTTCTCTATTGTATTTTATCCATGCGCTGTGAGTTGTACGATAGAGATTCTGCGATTTTATTTTACCCTGACTATCGTCCATGGCTGCCTTGCACACCTTTCAGCGCACTATTCCCTTGTTTTGGTGCGGGAGTCATGGGCGGTCGTCACAGGGATCCCGTTTTACGGAAAAAATCCACGTGACGAAAAAACGAAGGGTAAAAAACTTCCTTGACCCGATTGAGGTTCGGATAGGATTTTTGGGTATGAAACTAACCAGTGATGGCTGAAAGCTGTCATAGCTGTAGAACTCATAGATACCTTCGTTTTGACTGGTTATGGCTCCCGTAACTCTAAACGAGCCAAGAGTTATGGCCCTCCGAAGAATCGATATCCACAGGGTGCAACATCTACGGTGCAAGGTGCAACATCCGTCCAAAATGACGAAACAGTGCCGTACGACCTTTAGAAATGAGTGCATGGATTTGAAACATTGCAGTACCATGGTGCACCACTCTCCAGCGATGGTAAATCATATACCAGCCACGGGGATCCCGTTTTACAGAAAAAATCCACGTGACGAAAAAACGAAGGGTAAAAAACTTCCTTGACCCGATTGAGGTTCGGATAGGATTTTTTGGGTATGAAACTAAGCAGTGACGGCTGAAAGCTGTCAGAGCTGTAGAACTCACAGATACCTTTGTTTTGACTGGTTATGGCTGCCGTAACTCTAAACGAGCCAAGAGTTATGGCCCTCTGAAGAATCGATATCCATAGGATGCAACATCTACGGTGCAAGGTGCAACATCCGTCCAAAATGACGAAACAGTGCCGTACGACCTTTAGAAATGAGTGCATGGATTTGAAACATTGCAGTACCATGGTGCACCACTCTCCAGCGATGGTAAATCATAGACCAGCTATGGGGATCCCGTTTTACAGAAAAAATCCACGTGACGAAAAAACGAAGGGTAAAAAACTTCCATGACCCGATTGAGGTTCGGATAGGATTTTTGGGTATGAAACTAACCTGTGATGGCTGAAAGCTATCATAGCTGTAGAACTTACAGATATCTTCTTTTTGACTGGTTATGGCTCCCGTAACTCTAGACGAGCCAAGAGTTATGGCCCTCCGAAGAATCGATATCCACAGGGTGCAACATCTACGGTGCAAGGTGCAACATCCGTCCAAAATGACGAAACAGTGCCGTACGACCTTTAGAAATGAGTGCATGGATTTGAAACATTGCAGTACCATGGTGCACCACTCTCCAGCGATGGTAAATCATAGACCAGCCACGGGGATCCCGTTTTACAGAAAAAATCCACGTGACGAAAAAACGAAGGGTAAAAACTTCCTTGACCCGATTGAGGTTCGGATAGGATTTTTTGGGTATGAAACTAACCAGTGACGGCTGAAAGCTGTCATAGCTGTAGAACTCATAGATACCTTCGTTTTGACTGGTTATGGCACCCGTAACTCTAAACGAGCCAAGAGTTATGGCCCTCCGAAGAATTGATATCCACAGGGTGCAACATCTACGGTGCAAGGTGCAACATCCGTCCAAAATGACGAAACAGTGCCGTACGACCTTTAAAAATGAGTGCATAGATTTGAAACATTGCAGTACCATGGTGCACCACTCTCCAGCGATGGTAAATCATAGACCAGCCACGGGGATCTCGTTTTACAGAAAAAATCCACGTGACGAAAAAACGAAGGGTAAAAAACTTCCTTGACCCGATTGAAGTTCGGATAGGATTTTTTGGGTATGAAACTAACCTCTGACGGCTGAAAGCTGTCATAGCTGTAGAACTCATAGATACCTTCGTTTTGACTGGTTATGGCTCCCGTAACTCTAAACGAGCCAAGAGTTATGGCCCTCCGAAGAATCGATATCCACAGGGTGCAACATCTACGGTGCAAGGTGCAACATCCGTCCAAAATGACGAAACAGTGCCGTACGACCTTTAGAAATGAGTGCATGGATTTGAAACATTGCAGTACCATGGTGCACCACTCTCCAGCGATGGTAAATCATAGACCAGCCACGGGGATCCCGTTTTACAGGAAAAATCCACGTGACGAAAAAACGAAGGGTAAAAAACTTCCTTGACCCGATTGAGGTTCGGATAGGATTTTTGGGTATGAAACAAACCTGTGATGGCTGAAAGCTGTCATAGCTGTAGAACTTACAGATACCTTCGTTTTGACTGGTTATGGCTCCCGTAACTCTAAACGAGCCAAGAGTTATGGCCCTCCGAAGAATCGATGTCCACAGGATGCAACATCTACGGTGCAAGGTGCAACATCCGTCCAAAATGACGAAACAGTGCCGTACGACCTTTAGAAATGAGTGCATGGATTTGAAACATTGCAGTACCATGGTGCACCACTCTCCAGCGATGGTAAATCATAGACCAGCCACGGGGATCCCGTTTTACAGAAAAAATCCACGTGACGAAAAAACGAAGGGTAAAAAACTTCCTTGACCCGATTGAGGTTCGGATAGGATTTTTTGGGTATGAAACTAACCAGTGACGGCTGAAAGCGGTCATAGCTGTAGAACTCGCAGATACCTTCGTTTTGACTGGTTATGGCTCCCGTAACTCTAAACGAGCCAAGAGTTATGGCCCTCCGAAGAATCGATATCCACAGGGTGCAACATCTACGGTGCAAGGTGCAACATCCGTCCAAAATGACGAAACAGTGCCGTACGACCTTTAGAAATGGGTACATGGATTTTAAACATTGCAGTACCATGGTGCATCACTCTCCAGCGATGGTAAATCGTAGAACAGCCACGGGGATCCCGTTTTACAGAAAAAATCCACGTGACGAAAAAACGAAGGGTAAAAAACTTCCTTGACCCGATTGAGGTTTGGATAGGATTTTTTGGGTATGAAACTAACCAGTGACGGCTGAAAGCTGTCATAGCTGTAGAACTCATAGATACCTTTGTTTTGACTGGTTATGGCTCCCGTAACTCTAAACGAGCCAAGAGTTATGGCCCTCCGAAGAATCGATATCCACAAGGTGCAACATCTACGGTGCAAGGTGCAACATCCGACCAAAATGACGAAACAGTGCCGTACGACCTTTAGAAATGAGTGCATGGATTTGAAACATTGCAGTACAATGGTGCACCACTCTCCAGCGATGGTAAATCATAGACCAGCCACGGGGATCGCGTTTTACAGAAAAAATCCACGTGACGAAAAAACGAAGGGTAAAAAACTTCCTTGACCCGATTGAGGTTCGGATAGGATTTTTTGGGTATGAAACTAACCAGTTACGGCTGAAAGCTGTCATAACTGTAGAACTCACAGATACCTTCGTTTTGACTGGTTATGACTTCCGTAACTCTAAACGAGCCAAGAGTTATGGCCCTTCGAAGAATCGATATCCACAGGGTGCAACATCTACGGTGCAAGGTGCAACATCCGTCAAAAATGACGAAACAGTGCCGTACGACCTTTAGAAATGAGTGCATGGATTTGAAACATTGCAGTACCATGGTGCACCACTCTCCAGCGATGGTAAATCATAGAACAGCCACGGGGATCCCGTTTTACAGAAAAAATCCACCTGACGAAAAAACGAAGGGTAAAAAACTTCCTTGACCCGATTGAGATTCAGATAGGATTTTTTGGGTATGAAACTAACCAGTGACGGCTGAAAGCCATCATAGCTGTAGAACTCACAAATACCTTCATTTTGACTGGTTATGGCTCCCGTAACTCTAAACGAGCCAAGAGTTATGGCCCTCCGAAGAATCGATATCCACAGGGTGCAACATCTACGGTGCAAGGTGCAACATCCGTCCAAAATGACGAAACAGAGCCTTATGACCTTTAGAAATGAGTGCATGGATTTGAAACATTGCAGTACCATGGTGCACCACTCTCCGGCGATGGTAAATCATAGACCAGCCACGGGGATCCCGTTTTACAGAAAAAATCCACGTGACGAAAAAACGAAGGGTAAAAAACTTCCATGACCCGATTGAGGTTCGGATAGGATTTTATGGTATGAAACTAACTAGTGACGGCTGAAAGCTGTCATAGCTGTAGAACTCACAGATACCTTCGTTTTGACTGGTTATGGCTCCCATAACTCTAAACGAGCCAAGAGTTATAGCCCTCCGAAGAATCGATATCCACAGGGTGCAACATCTACGGTGCAAGGTGCAACATCCGTCCAAAATGACGAAACAGTGCCGTACGACCTTTAGAAATGAGTGCATGGATTTGAAACATTGCAGTACCATGGTGAACCACTCTCCAGCGATGGTAAATCATAGACCAGCCACGGGGATCCCATCCGTCCAAAATGACGAAACAGTGTCGTACGACCTTTAGAAATGAGTGCATGGATTTGAAACATTGCAGTACCATGGTGCACCATTCTCCAGCGATGGTAAATCATTGACCAGCCACGGGGATCCCGTTTTACAGAGAAAATCCACGTGACGAAAAAACGAAGGGTAAAAAACTTCCTTGATCCGATTGAGGTTCGGATAGGATTTTTTGGGTATGACACTAACCAGTGACGGCTGAAAGTGGTCATAGCTGCAGAACTCACAGATACCTTCATTTTGACTGGTTATGGCTTCCGTAACTCTAAACGAGCCAAGAGTTATGGCCCTCCGAAGAATCGATATCCACAGGGTGCAACATCTACGGTGCAAGGTGCAACATCCGTCCAAAATGACGAAACAATGCCGTACGACCTTTAGAAATGAGTGCATGGATTTGAAACATTGCAGTACCATGTTGCACCACTCTCCAGCGATGGTAAATCATAGACCAGCCACGGGGATCCAGTTTTACAGAAAAAATCCACGTGACGAAAAAACGAAGGGTAAAAAACATCCATGACCCGATTGAGGTTCGTATAGGATTTTTGGGTATGAAACTAACCAGTGACGGCTGAAAGCTGTCACAGCTGTAGAACTCACAGATACCTTTGTTTTGACTGGTTTTGGCTCCCGTAACTCTAAACGAGCCAAGAGTTATGGCCCACCGAAGAATCGATATCCACAGGGTGCAACATCTACGGTGCAAGGTGCAACATCCGTCCAAAATGACGAAACAGTGCCTTACGACCTTTAGAAATGAGTGCATTGATTTGAAACATTGCAGTACCATGGTGCACCACTCTCCAGCGATGGTAAATCATAGACCAGCCACGGGGATCCCGTTTTACAGAAAAAATCCACGTGACGAAAAAACGAAGGGTAAAAAACTTCCTTGACCCGATTGAGGTTCGGATAGGATTTTTTGGGTATGACACTAACCAGTGACGGCTGAAATCCGTCATAGCTGTTGAACTCACAGATACCTTCGTTTTGACTGGTTGTGGCTCCCGTAACTCTAAATGAGCCAAAAGTTATGGCCCTCCGAAGAATCGATATCCACAGGGTGCAACATCTACGGTGCAAGGTGCAACATCCGTCCAAAATGACGAAACAGTGCCGTACGACCTTTAGAAATGAGTGCATGCATTTGAAACATTGCAGTACCATGGTGCACCACTCTCCAGCGATGGTAAATCATAGACCAGCCACGGGGATCCCGTTTTACAGAAAAAATCCACGTGACGAAAAAACGAAGGGTAAAAAACTTCCATGACCCGATTGAGGTTCAGATAGGATTTTTGGGTATGAAACTAACCAGTGACGGCTGAAAGCTGTCATAGCTGTAGAACTCACAGATACCTTTATTTTTGACTGGTTATGGCTCCCGTAACTCTAAACGAGCCAAGAGTTATGGCCCTCCGAAGAATCGATATCCACAGGGTGCAACATCTACGGTGCAAGGTGCAACATCCGTCCAAAATGACGAAACAGTGCCGTACGACATTTAGAAATGAGTGCATGGATTTGAAACATTGCAGTACCATGGTGCACCACTCTCCAGCGATGGAAAATCATAGACCAGCGACGGGGATCCCGTTTTACAGAAAAAATCCACGTGACGAAAAATCGAAGGGTAAAAAACTTCCATGACCCGATTGAGGTTCGGATAGGATTTTTGGGTATGAAACTAACCAGTGACGGCTGAAAGCTGTTATAGCTGTAGAACTCACAGATACCTTCGTTTTGACGGGTTATGGCTCCCGTAACTCTAAACGAGCCAAGAGTTATGGCCCTCCGAAGAATCGATATCCACAGGGAGCAACATCTACGGTGCAAGGTGTAACATCCGTCCAAAATGACGAAACAGTGCCGTACGACCTTTAGAAATGAGTGCATGCATTTGAAACATTGCAGTACCATGGTGCACCACTCTCCAGCGATGGTAAATCATAGACCGTCCACGGGGATCCCGTTTTACAGAAAAAATCCACGTGACGAAAAAACGAAGGGTAAAAAACTTCCATGACCCGATTGAGGTTCGGATAGGATTTTTGGGTATGAAACTAACCAGTGATGGCTGAAAGCCATCATAGCTATAGAACTCACAGATACCTTCGTTTTGACTGGTTATGGCTCCCGTAACTCTAAACGAGCCAAGAGTTATGGCCCTCCGAAGAATCGATATCCACAGGGTGCAACATCTACGGGGCAAGGTGTAACATCCGTCCAAAATGACGAAACAGTGCCGTACGACCTTTAGAAATGAGTGCATGGATTTGAAACATTGCATTCCCATGGTGCACCACTCTCCAGCCATGGTAAATCATAGACCAGCCACGGGGATCCCGTTTTACAGAAAAAATCCACGTGACGAAAAAACGAAGGGTAAAAAACTTCCTTGACCCGATTGAGGTTAGGATAGGATTTTTTGGGTATGACACTAACCAGTGACGGCTGAAAGCAGTCATAGCTATAGAACTCACAGATACCTTCGTTTTGACTGGTTATGGCTCCCGTAACTCTAAACGAGCCAAAAGTTATGGCCCTCCGAAGAATCGATATGCACAGGGTGCAACATCTACCGTGCAAGGTGCAACATCCGTCCAAAATGACGAAACAGTGCCGTACGACCTTTAGAAATGAGTGCATGGATTTGAAACATTGCAGTACCATGGTGCACCACTCTCCAGCGATGGTAAATCATAGACCAGCCACGAGGATCCCGTTTTACAGAAAAAATCCACGTGACGAAAAAACGAAGGGTAAAAAACTTCCATGACCAGATTGAGGTTCGGATAGGATTTTTGGGTATGAATCTAACCAGTGACAGCTGAAAGCGGTCATAGCTGTAAAACTCATAGATACCTTCGTTTTGACTGGTTATGGCTCCCGTAACTCTAAACGAGCCAAGAGTTATGGCCCTCCGAAGAATCGATATCCACAGGGTGCAACATCTACGGTGCAAGGTGCAACATCCGTCCAAAATGACGAAACAGTGCCTTACGACCTTTAGAAATGAGTGCATGGATTTGAAACATTGCAGTACCATGGTGCACCACTCTCCAGCGATGGTAAATCATAGACCAACCACGGGGATCCCGTTTTACAGAAAAAATCCACGTGACCAAAAAAACGAAGGGTAAAAAACTTCCTTGACCCGATTGAGGTTCGGATAGGATTTTTTGGGTATGAAACTAACCAGTGACGGCTGAAAGCTGTCATAGCTGTAGAACTCACAGATACCTTCATTTTGACTAGTTATGGCTGCCGTAACTCTAAACGAGCCAAGAGTTATGGCCCTCCGAAGAATCGATATCCACAGGGTGCAACATCTACGGTGCAAGGTGCAACATCCGTCCAAAATGACGAAACAGTGCCGTACGACCTTTAGAAATGAGTGCATGGATTTGAAACATTGCAGTACCATGGTGCACCACTCTCCAGCGATGGTAAATCATAGACCAGCCACGGGGATCCCGTTTTACAGAAAAAATCCACGTGACGAAAAAACGAAGGGTAAAAAACTTCCTTGACCCGATTGAGGTTCGGATAGGATTTTTTGGGTATGACACTAACCAGTGACGGCTGAAATCCGTCATAGCTGTAGAACTCACAGATACCTTCGTTTTGACTGGTTATGGCTCCCGTAACTCTAAACGAGCCAAGAGTTATGGCCCTCCGAAGAATCGATATCCACAGGGTGCAACTTCTACGGTGCAAGGTGCAACATCCGTCCAAAATGACGAAACAGTGCCGTACGACCTTTAGAAATGAGTGCATGGATTTGAAACATTGCAGTACCATGGTGCACCACTCTCCAGCGATGGAAAATCATAGACCAGCGACGGGGATCCCGTTTTACAGAAAAAATCCACGTGACGAAAAATCGAAGGGTAAAAAACTTCCATGACCCGATTGAGGTTCGGATAGGATTTTTGGGTATGAAACTAACCATTGACGGCTGAAAGCTGTCACAGCTGTAGAACTCACAGATACCTTTGTTTTGACTGGTTTTGGCTCCCGTAACTCTAAACGAGCCAAGAGTTATGGCCCACCGAAGAATCGATATCCACAGGGTGCAACATCTACGGTGCAAGGTGCAACATCCGTCCAAAATGACGAAACAGTGCCTTACGACCTTTAGAAATGAGTGCATTGATTTGAAACATTGCAGTACCATGGTGCACCACTCTCCAGCGATGGTAAATCATAGACCAGCCACGGGGATCCCGTTTTACAGAAAAAATCCACGTGACGAAAAAACGAAGGGTAAAAAACTTCCTTGACCCGATTGAGGTTCGGATAGGATTTTTTGGGTATGACACTAACCAGTGACGGCTGAAATCCGTCATAGCTGTTGAACTCACAGATACCTTCGTTTTGACTGGTTGTGGCTCCCGTAACTCTAAACGAGCCAAAAGTTATGGCCCTCCGAAGAATCGATATCCACAGGGTGCAACATCTACGGTGCAAGGTGCAACATCCGTCCAAAATGACGAAACTGTGCCGTACGACCTTTAGAAATGAGTGCATGCATTTGAAACATTGCAGTACCATGGTGCACCACTCTCCAGCGATGGTAAATCATAGACCAGCCACGGGGATCCCGTTTTACAGAAAAAATCCACGTGACGAAAAAACGAAGGGTAAAAAACTTCCATGACCCGATTGAGGTTCAGATAGGATTTTTGGGTATGAAACTAACCAGTGACGGCTGAAAGCTGTCATAGCTGTAGAACTCACAGATACCTTCGTTTTGACTGGTTATGGCTCCCGTAACTCTAAACGAGCCAAGAGTTATGGCCCTCCGAAGAATCGATATCCACAGGGTGCAACATCTACGGTGCAAGGTGCAACATCCGTCCAAAATGACGAAACAGTGCCGTACGACCTTTAGAAATGAGTGCATGGATTTGAAACATTGCAGTACCATGGTGCACCACTCTCCAGCGATGGAAAATCATAGACCAGTGACGGGGATCCCGTTTTACAGAAAAAATCCACGTGACGAAAAATCGAAGGGTAAAAAACTTCCATGACCCGATTGAGGTTCGGATAGGATTTTTGGGTATGAAACTAACCAGTGACGGCTGAAAGCTGTCATAGCTGTAGAACTCACAGATACCTTCGTTTTGACGGGTTATGGCTCCCGTAACTCTAAACGAGCCAAGAGTTATGGCCCTCCGAAGAATCGATATCCACAGGGAGCAACATCTACGGTGCAAGGTGCAACATCCGTCCAAAATGACGAAACAGTGCCGTACGACCTTTAGAAATGAGTGCATGCATTTGAAACATTGCAGTACCATGGTGCACCACTCTCCAGCGATGGTAAATCATAGACCGTCCACGGGGATCCCGTTTTACAGAAAAAATCCACGTGACGAAAAAACGAAGGGTAAAAAACTTCCATGACCCGATTGAGGTTCGGATAGGATTTTTGGGTATGAAACTAACCAGTGACGGCTGAAAGCCATCATAGCTGTAGAACTCACAGATACCTTCGTTTTGACTGGTTACGGCTCCCGTAACTCTAAACGAGCCAAGAGTTATGGCCCTCCGAAGAATCGATATCCACAGGGTGCAACATCTACGGCGCAAGGTGTAACATCCGTCCAAAATGACGAAACAGTGCCGTACGACCTTTAGAAATGAGTGCATGGATTTGAAACATTGCATTCCCATGGTGCACCACTCTCCAGCCATGGTAAATCATAGACCAGCCACGGGGATCCCGTTTTACAGAAAAAATCCACGTGACGAAAAAACGAAGGGTAAAAAACTTCCTTGACCCGATTGAGGTTAGGATAGGATTTTTTGGGTATGACACTAACCAGTGACGGCTGAAAGCAGTCATAGCTATAGAACTCACAGATACCTTCGTTTTGACTGGTTATGGCTCCCGTAACTCTAAACGAGCCAAAAGTTATGGCCCTCCGAAGAATCGATATGCACAGGGTGCAACATCTACCGTGCAAGGTGCAACATCCGTCCAAAATGACGAAACAGTGCCGTACGACCTTTAGAAATGAGTGCATGGATTTGAAACATTGCAGTACCATGGTGCACCACTCTCCAGCGATGGTAAATCATAGACCAGCCACGAGGATCCCGTTTTACAGAAAAAATCCACGTGACGAAAAAACGAAGGGTAAAAAACTTCCATGACCAGATTGAGGTTCGGATAGGATTTTTGGGTATGAATCTAACCAGTGACAGCTGAAAGCGGTCATAGCTGTAGAACTCATAGATACCTTCGTTTTGACTGGTTATGGCTCCCGTAACTCTAAACGAGCCAAGAGTTATGGCCCTCCGAAGAATCGATATCCACAGGGTGCAACATCTACGGTGCAAGGTGCAACATCCGTCCAAAATGACGAAACAGTGCCTTACGACCTTTAGAAATGAGTGCATGGATTTGAAACATTGCAGTACCATGGTGCACCACTCTCCAGCGATGGTAAATCATAGACCAACCACGGGGATCCCGTTTTACAGAAAAAATCCACGTGACCAAAAAAACGAAGGGTAAAAAACTTCCTTGACCCGATTGAGGTTCGGATAGGATTTTTTGGGTATGAAACTAACCAGTGACGGCTGAAAGCTGTCATAGCTGTAGAACTCACAGATACCTTCATTTTGACTGGTTATGGCTGCCGTAACTCTAAACGAGCCAAGAGTTATGGCCCTCCGAAGAATCGATATCCACAGGGTGCAACATCTACAGTGCAAGGTGCAACATCCGTCCAAAATGACGAAACAGTGCCGTACGACCTTTAGAAATGAGTGCATGGATTTGAAACATTGCAGTACCATGGTGCACCACTCTCCAGCGATGGTAAATCATAGACCAGCCATGGGGATCCCGTTTTACAGAAAAAATCCACGTGACGAAAAAACGAAGGGTAAAAAACTTCCTTGACCCGATTGAGGTTCGGATAGGATTTTTTGGGTATGACACTAACCAGTGACGGCTGAAATCCGTCATAGCTGTAGAACTCACAGATACCTTCGTTTTGACTGGTTATGGCTCCCGTAACTCTAAACGAGCCAAGAGTTATGGCCCTCCGAAGAATCGATATCCACAGGGTGCAACATCTACGGTCCAAGGTGCAACATCCGTCCAAAATGACGAAACAGTGCCGTACGACCTTTAGAAATGAGTGCATGGATTTGAAACATTGCAGTACCATGGTGCACCACTCTCCAGCGATGGAAAATCATAGACCAGCGACGGGGATCCCGTTTTACAGAAAAAATCCACGTGACGAAAAATCGAAGGGTAAAAAACTTCCATGACCCGATTGAGATTCGGATAGGATTTTTGGGTATGAAACTAACCAGTAACGGCTGAAAGCTATCATAGCTGTAGAAATCACAGATACCATCGTTTTGACGGGTTATGGCTCCCGTAACTCTAAACGAGCCAAGAGTTATGGCCCTCCGAAGAATCGATATCCACAGGGAGCAACATCTACGGTGCAAGGTGCAACATCCGTCCAAAATGACGAAACAGTGCCGTACGACCTTTAGAAATGAGTGCATGCATTTGAAACATTGCAGTACCATGGTGCACCACTCTCCAGCGATGGTAAATCATAGACCAGCCACGGGGATCCCGTTTTACAGAAAAAATCCACGTGACGAAAAAACGAAGGGTAAAAAACTTCCTTGACCCGATTGAGGTTCGGATAGGATTTTTTGGGTATGAAACTAACCAGTGATGGCTGAAAGAGGTCATAGCTGTAGAACTCACAGATACCTTCGTTTTGACTGGTTATGGCTTCCGTAACTCTAAACGAGCCAAGAGTTATGGCCCTCCGAAGAATCGATATCCACAGGGTGCAACATCTACGGCGCAAGGTGCAACATCCGTCCAAAATGACGAAACAGTGCCGTACGACCTTTAGAAATGAGTGCATGGATTTGAAACATTGCAGTACCATGATACACCACTCTCCAGCGATGGTAAATCATAGACCAGCCATGGGGATCCCGTTTTACAGAAAAAATCCACGTGACGAAAAAACGAAGGGTAAAAAACATCCATGACCCGATTGAGGTTCAGATAGGATTTTTGGGTATGAAACTAACCAGTGACTGCTGAAAGCTGTCGTAGCTGTAGAACTCACAGATACCTTCGTTTTGACTGGTTTTGGCTCCTGTAACTCTAAACGAGCCAAGAGTTATGGCCCTCCGAAGAATCGATATCCACAGGGTGCAACATCTACGGTGCAAGGTGCAACATCCGTCCAAAATGACGAAACAGTGCCTTACGACCTTTAGAAATGAGTTCATGGATTCGAAACATTGCAGTACCATGGTGCACCACTCTCCAGCGATGGTAAATCATAGACCATCCACGGGGATCCCGTTTTACAGAAAAAATCCACGTCACGAAAAAACGAAGGGTAAAAAACTTCCTTGACCCGATTGAGGTTAGGATAGGGTTTTTTGGGTATGACACTAACCAGTGACGGCTGAAATCCGTCATAGCTGTAGAACTCACAGATACCTTCGTTTTGACTGGTTATGGCTCCCGTAACTCTAAACGAGCCAAAAGTTATGGCCCTCCGAAGAATCGATATGCACAGGGTGCAACATCTACCGTGCAAGGTGCAACATCCGTCCAAAATGACGAAACAGTGCCGTACGACCTTTAGAAATGAGTGCATGGATTTGAAACATTGCAGTACCATGGTGCACCACTCTCCAGCGATGGTAAATCATAGACCAGCCACGGGGATCCCGTTTTACAGAAAAAATCAACGTGACGAAAATACGAAGGGTAAAAAACTTCCATGACCAGATTGAGGTTCGGATAGGATTTTTGGGTATGAAACTAACCAGTGACAGCTGAAAGCTGTCATAGCTTTAGAACTCGTAGATACCTTCGTTTTGACTGGTTATGGCTCCCGTAACTCTAAACGAGCCAAGAGTTATGGCCCTCCGAAGAATCGATATCCACAGGGTGCAACATCTACGGTGCAAGGTGCAACATCCGTCCAAAATGACGAAACAGTGCCTTACGACCTTTAGAAATGAGTGCATGGATTTGAAACATTGCAGTACCATGGTGCACCACTCTCCAGCGATGGTAAATCATAGACCAACCACGGGGATCCCGTTTTACAGAAAAAATCCACGTGACGAAAAAACGAAGGGTAAAAAACTTCCTTGACCCGATTGAGGTTCGGATAGGATTTTTTGGGTATGAAACTAACCAGTGACGGCTAAAAGCTGTCATAGCTATAGAACTCACAGATACCTTCGTTTTGACTGGTTATGGCTCCCGTAACTCTAAACGAGCCAAGAGTTATGGCCCTCCGAAGAATCGATATCCACAGGGAGCAACATCTACGGTGCAAGGTGCAACATCCGTCCAAAATGACGAAACAGTGCCGTACGACCTTTAGAAATGAGTGCATGGATTTGAAACATTGCAGTACCATGGTGCACCACTCTCCAGCGATGGTAAATCATAGACCAGCCACGGGGATCCCGTTTTACAGAAAAAATCCATGTGACGATAAAACGAAGGGTAAAAAACTTCCTTGACCCGATTGAGGTTCGGATAGGATTTTTTGGGTATGAAACTAACCAGTGACGGCTGAAAGCGGTCATAGCTGTAGAACTCACAGATACCTTCGTTTTGACTGGTTATGGCTTCCGTAACTCTAAACGAGCCAAGAGTTATGGCCCTCCGAAGAATCGATATCCACAAGGTGCAACATCTACGGTGCAAGGTGCAACATCCGTCCAAAATGACGAAATAGTGCCGTACGACCTTTAGAAATGAGTGCATGGATTTGAAACATTGCAGTACCATGGTGCACCACTCTCCAGCGATGGTAAATCATAGACCAGCCACGGGGATCCCGTTTTACAGAAAAAATCCACGTGATGAAAAAACGAAGGGTAAAAAACTTCCTTGACCCGATTGAGGTTCGGATAGGATTTTTTAGGTATGAAACTAACCAGTGATGGCTGAAAGAGGTCATAGCTGTAGAACCCACAGATACCTTCGTTTTGACTGGTTATGGCTTCCGTAACTCTAAACGAGCCAAGAGTTATGGCCCTCCGAAGAATCGATATCCACAGGGTGCAACATCTACGGTGCAAGGTGCAACATCCGTCCAAAATGACGAAACAGTACCGTACGACCTTTAGAAATGAGTGCATGGATTTGAAACATTGCAGTACCATGATACACCACTCTCCAGCGATGGTAAATCATAGACCAGCCATGGGGATCCCGTTTTACAGAAAAAATCCACGTGACGAAAAAACGAAGGGTAAAAAACATCCATGACCCGATTGAGGTTCGGATAGGATTTTTGGGTATGAAACTAACCAGTGACGGCTGAAAGTTGTCGTAGCTGTAGAACTCACAGATACCTTCGTTTTGACTGGTTTTGACTCCCGTAACTCTAAATGAGCCAAGAGTTATGGCCCTCCGATGAATCGATATCCACAGGGTGCAACATCTACGGTGCAAGGTGCAACATCCGTCCAAAATGACGAAACAGTGCCTTACGACCATTGGAAGTGAGTGCATGGATTTGAAACATTGCAGTACCATGGTGCACCACTCTCCAGCGATGGTAAATCATAGACCAGCCACGGGGATCCCGTTTTACAGAAAAAATCCGCGTGACGAAAAAACGAAGGGTAAAAAACTTCCTTGACCCGATTGAGGTTAGGATAGGATTTTTTGGGTATGACACTAACCAGTGACGGCTGAAATCCATCATAGCTGTAGAACTCACAGGTACCTTCGTTTTGACTGGTTATGGCTCCCGTAACTCTAAACGAGCCAAAAGTTATGGCCCTCCGAAGAATCGATATGCACAGGGTGCAACATCTACCGTGCAAGGTGCAACATCCGTCCAAAATGACGAAACAGTGCCGTACGACCTTTAGAAATGAGTGCATGGATTTGAAACATTGCAGTACCATGGTGCACCACTCTCCAGCGATGGTAAATCATAGACCAGCCACGGGGATCCCGTTTTACAGAAAAAATCCACGTGACGAAAAAACGAAGGGTAAAAAACTTCCATGACCAGATTGAGGTTCGGATAGGATTTTTGGGTATGAATCTAACCAGTGACAGCTGAAAGCTGTTATAGCTGTAGAACTCATAGATACCTTCGTTTTGACTGGTTATGGCTCCCGTAACTCTATACGAGCCAAGAGTTATGGCCCTCCGAAGAATCGATATCCACAGGGTGCAACATCTACGGTGCAAGGTGCAACATCCGTCCAAAATGACGAAACAGTGCCTTACGACCTTTAGAAATGAGTGCATGGATTTGAAACATTGCAGTATGGTGCACCACTCTCCAGCGATGGTAAATCGTAGACCAACCACGGGGATCCCGTTTTACAGAAAAAATCCACGTGACGAAAAAACGAAGGGTAAAAAACTTCCTTGACCCGATTGAGGTTCGGATAGGATTTTTTGGGTATGAAACTAACCAGTGACGGCTGAAAGCTGTCATAGCTGTAGAACTCACAGATACCTTCGTTTTGACTGGTTATGGCTGCCGTAACTCTAAACGAGCCAAGAGTTATGGCCCTCCGAAGAATCGATATCCACAAGGTGCAACATCTACGGTGCAAGGTGCAACATCCGTCCAAAATGATGAAACAGTGCCGTACGACCTTTAGAAATGACTGCATGGATTTGAAACATTGCAGTACCATGGTGCACCACTCTCCAGCGATGGTAAATCATAGACCAGCCACGGGGATCCCGTTTTACAGAAAAAATCCACGTGACGAAAAAACGAAGGGTAAAAAACTTCCTTGACCCGATTGAGGTTCGGATAGGATTTTTTGGGTATGACACTAACCAGTGACGGCTGAAATCCGTCATAGCTATAGAACTCAAAGATACCATCGTTTTGACTGGTTATGGCTCCCGTAACTCTAAACGAGCCAAGAGTTATGGCCCTCCGAAGAATCGATATCCACAGGGTGCAACATCTACGGTGCAAGGTGCAACATCCGTCCAAAATGACGAAACAGTGCCGTACGACCTTTAGAAATGAGTGCATGGATTTGAAACATTGCAGTACCATGGTGCACCACTCTCCAGCGATGGAAAATCATAGACCAGCGACGGGGATCCCGTTTTACAGAAAAAATCCACGTGACGAAAAATCGAAGGGTAAAAAACTTCCATGACCCGATTGAGGTTCGGATAGGATTTTTGGGTATGAAACTAACCAGTGACGGCTGAAAGCTGTCATAGCTGTAGAAATCACAGATACCTTCGTTTTGACGGGTTATGGCTCCCGTAACTCTAAACGAGCCAAGAGTTATGGCCCTCCGAAGAATCGATATCCACAGGGAGCAACATCTACGGTGCAAGGTGCAACATCCGTCCAAAATGACGAAACAGTGCCGTACGACCTTTAGAAATGAGTGCATTCATTTGAAACATTGCAGTACCATGGTGCACCACTCTCCAGCGATGGTAAATCATAGACCAGCCACGGGGATCCCGTTTTACAGAAAAAATCCACGTGACGAAAAAACGAAGGGTAAAAAACTTCCATGACCCGATTGAGGTTCGGATAGGATTTTTGGGTATGAAACTAACCAGTGACGGCTGAAAGCCATCATAGCTATAGAACTCACAGATACCTTCGTTTTGACTGGTTATGGCTCCCGTAACTCTAAACGAGCCAAGAGTTATGGCCCTCCAAAGAATCGATATCCACAGGGTGCAACATCTACGGTGCAAGGTGCAACATCCGTCCAAAATGACGAAACAGTGCCGTACGACCTTTAGAAATGAGTGCATGGATTTGAAACATTGCAGTACCATAGTGCACCACTCTCCAGCGATGGTAAATCATAGACCAGCCACGGGGATCCCGTTTTACAGAAAAAATCCACGTGACGAAAAAACGAAGGGTAAAAAACTTCCTTGACCCGATTGAGGTTCGGATAGGATTTTTTGGGTATGAAACTAACCAGTGACGGCTGAAAGCGGTCATAGCTGTAGAACTCACAGATACCTTCGTTTTGACTGGTTATGGCTTCCGTAACTCTGAACGAGCCAAGAGTTATGGCCCTCCGAAGAATCGATATCCACAGGGTGCAACATCTACGGTGCAAGGTGCAAAATCCGTCCAAAATGACGAAACAGCCGTACGACCTTTAGAAATGAGTGCATGGATTTGAAACATTGCAGTACCATGGTGCACCACTCTCCAGCGATGGTAAATCATAGACCAGCCACGGGGATCCCGTTTTACAGAAAAAATCCACGTGACGAAAAAAAGAAGGGTAAAAAACTTCCTTGACCCGATTGAGGTTCGGATAGGATTTTTTGGGTATGAAACTAACCAGTGATGGCTGAAAGAGGTCATAGCTGTAGAACTCACAGATACCTTCGTTTTGACTAGTTATGGCTTCCGTAACTCTAAACGAGCCAAGAGTTATGGCCCTCCGAAGAATCGATATCCACAGGGTGCAACATCTACGGCGCAAGGTGCAACATCCGTCCAAAATGACGAAACAGTGCCGTACGACCTTTAGAAATGAGTGCATGGATTTGAAACATTGCAGTACCATGATACACCACTCTCCAGCGATGGTAAATCATAGACCAGCCATGGGGATCCCGTTTTACAGAAAAAATCCACGTGACGAAAAAACGAAGGGTAAAAAACATCCATGACCCGATTGAGGTTCGGATAGGATTTTTGGGTATGAAACTAACCAGTGACGGCTGAAAGCTGTCGTAGCTGTAGAACTCACAGATACCTTCGTTTTCACTGGTTTTGGCTCCCGTAACTCTAAACGAGCCAAGAGTTATGGCCCTCTGAAGAATCGATATCCACAGGGTGCAACATCTACGGTGCAAGGTGCAACATCCGTCCAAAATGACGAAACAGTGCCTTACGACCTTTAGAAATGAGTGCATGGATTTGAAACATTGCAGTACCATGGTGCGCCACTCTCCAGCGATGGTAAATCATAGACCAGCCACGGGGATCCCGTTTTACAGAAAAAATCCACGTGACGAAAAAACGAAGGGTAAAAAACTTCCTTGACCCGATTGAGGTTAGGATAGGATTTTTTGGGTATGACACTAACCAGTAACGGCTGAAATCCGTCATAGCTGTAGAACTCACAGATACCTTCGTTTTGACTGGTTATGGCTCCCGTAACTCTAAACGAGCCAAAAGTTATGGCCCTCCGAAGAATCGATATGCACAGGGTGCAACATCTACCGTGCAAGGTGCAACATCCGTCCAAAATGACGAAACAGTGCCGTACGACCTTTAGAAATGAGTGCATGGATTTGAAACATTGCAGTACCATGGTGCACCACTCTCCAGCGATGGTAAATCATAGACCAGCCACGGGGATCCCG
This sequence comes from Allium cepa, assembly GCA_030765085.1. Classification (NCBI taxonomy): domain Eukaryota; kingdom Viridiplantae; phylum Streptophyta; class Magnoliopsida; order Asparagales; family Amaryllidaceae; genus Allium; species Allium cepa. Next base: position 23,045,556 of record CM060943.1, on the reverse strand, counting down.
TTTTACAGAAAAAATCCACGTGATGAAAAAACGAAGGGTAAAAAACTTCCATGACCAGATTGAGGTTCGGATAGGATTTTTGGGTATGAAACTAACCAGTGACAGCTGAAAGCTTTCATAGCTGTAGAACTCATAGATACCTTCGTTTTGACTGGTTATGGCTCCCGTAACTCTAAACGAGCCAAGAGTTATGGCCCTCCGAAGAATCGATATCCACAGGGTGCAACATCTACGGTGCAAGGTGCAACATCGGTCCAAAATGACGAAACAGTGCCTTACGACCTTTAGAAATGAGTGCATGGATTTGAAACATTGCAGTACCATGGTGCAACACTCTCCAGCGATGGTAAATCATAGACCAACCACGGGGATCCCGTTTTACAGAAAAAATCCACGTGACGAAAAAACGAAGGGTAAAAAACTTCCTTGACCCGATTGAGGTTCGGATAGGATTTTTGGGTATGAAACTAACCAGTGACCGCTGAAAGCCATCATAGCTGTAGAACTCACAGATACCTTCGTTTTGACTGGTTATGGCTCCCGTAACTCTAAACGAGCCAAGAGTTATGGCCCTCCGAAGAATCGATATCCACAGGGTGCAACATCTACGGTGCAAGGTGCAACATCCGTCCAAAATGACGAAACAGTGCCGTACGACCTTTAGAAATGAGTGCATGGATTTGAAACATTGCAGTACAATGGTGCACCACTCTCCAGCGATGGTAAATCATAGACCAGCCACGGGGATCGCGTTTTACAGAAAAAATCCACGTGACGAAAAATCGAAGGGTAAAAAACTTCCATGACCCGATTGAGGTTCGGATAGGATTTTTGGGTATGAAACTAACCAGTGATGGCTGAAAGCTGTCATAGCTGTAGAACTCACAGATACCTTCGTTTTGACTGGTTATGGCTCCCGTAACTCTAAACGAGCCAAGAGTTATGGCCCTCCGAAGAATCGATATCCACAGGGTGCAACATCTACGGTGCAAGGTGCAACATCCGTCCAAAATGACGAAACAGTGCCGTACGACCTTTAGAAATGAGTGCATGGATTTGAAACATTGCAGTACCATGGTGCACCACTCTCCAGCGATGGAAAATCATAGACCAGCGACGGGGATCCCGTTTTACAGAAAAAATCCACGTGACGAAAAATCGAAGGGTAAAAAACTTCCATGACCCGATTGAGGTTCGGATAGGATTTTTGGGTATGAAACTAACCAGTGATGGCTGAAAGCTGTCATAGCTGTAGAACTCACAGATACCTTCGTTTTGACTGGTTATGGCTGCCGTAACTCTAAACGAGCCAAGAGTTATGGCCCTCCGAAGAATCGATATCCACAGGGTGCAACATCTACGGTGCAAGGTGCAACATCCGTCCAAAATGACGAAACAGTGCCGTACGACCTTTAGAAATGAGTGCATGGATTTGAAACATTGCAGTACCATGGTGCACCACTCTCCAGCGATGGTAAATCATAGACCAGCCACGGGGATCCCGTTTTACAGAAAAAATCCACGTGACGAAAAAACGAAGGGTAAAAAACTTCCATGACCCGATTGAGGTTCGGATAGGATTTTTGGGTATGAAACTAACCAGTGATGGCTGAAAGCTGTCATAGCTGTAGAACTCACAGATACCTTCGTTTTGACTGGTTATGGCTGCCGTAACTCTAAACGAGCCAAGAGTTATGGCCCTCCGAAGAATCGATATCCACAGGGTGCAACATCTACGGTGCAAGGTGCAACATCCGTCCAAAATGACGAAACAGTGCCGTATGACCTTTAGAAATGAGTGCATGGATTTGGAACATTGCAATACCATGGTGCACCACTCTCCAGCGATGGTAAATCATAGACCAGCTACGGGGATCCCGTTTTACAGAAAAAATCCACGTGACGAAAAAACGAAGGGTAAAAAACTTCCATGACCCGATTGAGGTTCGGATTGGATTTTTGGGTATGAAACTAACCGGTGATGGCTGAAAGCTGTCATAGCTGTAGAACTCACAGATACCTTCGTTTTGATTTGTTATGGCTCCCGTAACTCTAAACGAGCCAAGAGTTATGGCCCTCCGAAGAATCGATATCCACAGGGTGCAACATCTACGGTGCAAGGTGCAACATCCGTCCAAAATGACGAAACAGTGCCGTATGACCTTTAGAAATGAGTGCATGGATTTGGAACATTGCAATACCATGGTGCACCACTCTCCAGCGATGGTAAATCATAGACCAGCTACGGGGATCCCGTTTTACAGAAAAAATCCACGTGACGAAAAAACGAAGGGTAAAAAACTTCCATGACCCGATTGAGGTTCGGATTGGATTTTTGGGTATGAAACTAACCGGTGATGGCTGAAAGCTGTCATAGCTGTAGAACTCACAGATACCTTCGTTTTGATTTGTTATGGCTCCCGTAACTCTAAACGAGCCAAGAGTTATGGCCCTCCGAAGAATCGATATCCACAGGGTGCAACATCTACGGTGCAAGGTGCAACATCCGTCCAAAATGACGAAACAGTGCCGTACGACCTTTAGAAATGAGTGCATGGATTTGAAACATTGCAGTACCATGGTGCACCACTCTCCAGTGATGGTAAATCATAGACCAGCCACGGGGATCCCGTTTTACAGAAAAAATCCACGTGACGAAAAAATGAAGGGTAAAAAACTTACATGACCCGATTGAGGTTCGGATAGGATTTTTGGGTATGACACTAACCAGTGACGGCTGCCGTAACTCTAAACGAGCCAAGAGTTATGGCCCTCCGAAGAATCGATATCCACAGGGTGCAACATCTACGGTGCAAGGTGCAACATCCGTCCAAAATGACGAAACAGTGCCGTACGACCTTTAGAAATGAGTGCATGGATTTGAAACATTGCAGTACCATGGTGCACCACTCTCCAGTGATGGTAAATCATAGACCAGCCACGGGGATCCCGTTTTACAGAAAAAATCCACGTGACGAAAAAATGAAGGGTAAAAAACTTACATGACCCGATTGAGGTTCGGATAGGATTTTTGGGTATGAAACTAACCAATGATGGCTGAAAGCTGTCACCGCTGTAGAACTCACAGATACCTTCGTTTTGACTGGTTATGGCTGCCGTAACTCTAAACGAGCCAAGAGTTATGGCCCTCCGAAGAATCGATATCCACAGGGTGCAACATCTACGGTGCAAGGTGCAACATCCGTCCAAAATGACGAAACAGTGCCGTACGACCTTTAGAAATGAGTGCATGGATTTGAAACATTGCAGTACCATGGTGCACCACTCTCCAGCGATGGTAAATCATAGACCAGCCACGGGGATCCCGTTTTACAGAAAAAATCCACGTGACGAAAAAACGAAGGGTAAAAAACTTCCATGACCCGATTGAGGTTCGGATAGGATTTTTGGGTATGAAACTAACCAGTGATGGCTGAAAGCTGTCATAGCTGTAGAACTCACAGATACCTTCGTTTTGACTGGTTATGGCTGCCGTAACTCTAAACGAGCCAAGAGTTATGGCCCTCCGAAGAATCGATATCCACAGGGTGCAACATCTACGGTGCAAGGTGCAACATCCGTCCAAAATGACGAAACAGTGCCGTATGACCTTTAGAAATGAGTGCATGGATTTGGAACATTGCAATACCATGGTGCACCACTCTCCAGCGATGGTAAATCATAGACCAGCTACGGGGATCCCGTTTTACAGAAAAAATCCACGTGACGAAAAAACGAAGGGTAAAAAACTTCCATGACCCGATTGAGGTTCGGATTGGATTTTTGGGTATGAAACTAACCGGTGATGGCTGAAAGCTGTCATAGCTGTAGAACTCACAGATACCTTCGTTTTGATTTGTTATGGCTCCCGTAACTCTAAACGAGCCAAGAGTTATGGCCCTCCGAAGAATCGTTATCCACAGGGTGCAACATCTACGGTGCAAGGTGCAACATCCGTCCTAAATGACGAAACAGTGCCGTACGACCTTTAGAAATGAGTGCATGGATTTGAAACATTGCAGTACCATGGTGCACCACTCTCCAGCGATGGTAAATCATAGACCAGCCACGGGGATCCCGTTTTACAGAAAAAATCCACGTGACGAAAAAACGAAGGGTAAAAAACTTCCTTGACCCGATTGAGGTTCGGATAGGATTTTTTGGGTATGAAACTACCCAGTGACGGCTGAAAGCTTTCATAGCTGTAGAACTCATAGATACCTTCGTTTTGACTGGTTATGGCTCCCGTAACTCTAAACGAGCCAAGAGTTATGGCCCTCCGAAGAATCGATATCCACAGGGTGCAACAACTACGGTGCAAGGTGCAACATCCGCCCAAAATGACGAAACAGTGCCGTACGACCTTTAGAAATGAGTGCATGGATTTGAAACATTGCAGTACCATGGTGCACCACTCTCCAGTGATGGTAAATCATAGACCAGCCACGGGGATCCCGTTTTACAGAAAAAATCCACGTGACGAAAAAACGAAGGGTAAAAAACTTCCATAACCCGATTGAGGTTCGGATAGGATTTTTGGGTATGAAACTAACCAGTGATGGCTGAAAGCTGTCATAGCTGTAGAACTCACAGATACCTTCGTTTTGACTGGTTATGGCTACCGTAACTCTAAACGACCCAAGAGTTATTGCCCTCCGAAGAATCGATATCCACAGGGTGCAACATCTACGGTGCAAGGTGCAACATCCGTCCAAAATGACGAAACAGTGCCGTACGACCTTTAGAAATGAGTGCATGGATTTGAAACATTGCAGTACCATGGTGCACCACTCTCCAGCGATGGTAAATCATAGACCAGCTACCGGGATCCCGTTTTACAGAAAAAATCCACGTGACGAAAAAACAAAGGGTAAAAAACTTCCATGACCCGATTGAGGTTCGGATAGGATTTTTGGGTATGAAACTAACCTGTGATGGCTGAAAGCTGTCATAGCTGTAGAACTCACAGATACCTTTGTTTTGACTGGTTATGGCTCCTGTAACTCTAAACGAGCCAAGAGTTATGGCCCTCCGAAGAATCGATATCCACAGGGTGCAACATCTACGGTGCAAGGTGCAACATCCGTCCAAAATGAAGAAACAGTGCCGTACGACCTTTAAAAATGAGTACATGGATTTGAAACATTGCAGTAACATGGTGCACCACTCTCCAGCGATGGTAAATCATAGACCAGCCACGGGAATCCCGTTTTACAGAAAAAATCCACGTGACGAAAAAACGAAGGGTAAAAAACTTCCTTGACCCGATTGAGGTCCGGATAGGATTTTTTGGGTATGAAACTAACCAGTGACGGCTGAAAGTTGTCATAGCTGCAGAACTCATAGATACCTTCGTTTTGACTGGTTATGGCTCCCGTTACTCTAAACGAGCCAAGAGTTATGGCCCTCCGAAGAATCGATATCCACAGGGTGCAACATCTACGGTGCAAGGTGCAACATCCGTCCAAAATGACGAAACAGTGCCATACGACCATTAGAAATGAATGCATGGATTTGAAACATTGCAGTACCATGGTGCACCACTCTCCAGCGATGGTAAATCATAGACCAGCCACGGGGATCCCGTTTTACAGAAAAAATCCACGTGACGAAAAAACGAAGGGTAAAAAACTTCCTTAACCCGATTGAGGTTCGGATAGGATTTTTTGGGTATGAAACTAACCAGTGACGGCTGAAACCTGTCATAGCAGTAGAAATCACAGATACCTTCGTTTTAACTGGTTATGGCTCCATCAACTCTAAACGAGCCAAGAGTTATGGCCCTCCGAAGAATCGATATCCACAGGGTGCAACATCTACGTTGCAAGGTGCAACATCCGTCCAAAATGACGAAACAGTGCCGTACGACCTTTAGAAATGAGTGCATGCATTTGAAACATTGCAGTACCATGGTGCACCACTCTCCAGCGATGGTAAATCATAGACCAGCCACGGGGATCCCGTTTTACAGAAAAAATCCACGTGACGAAAAAACGAAGGGTAAAAAACTTCCATGACCCGATTGAGGTTCGGATAGGATTTTTGGGTATGAAACTAACCAGTGACGGCAGAAAGCTGTCATAGCTGTAGAACTCACAGATACCTTCGTTTGACTGGTTATGGCTCCCGTAACTCTAAACGAGCCAAGAGTTATGGCCCTCCGAAGAATCGATATCCACAGGGTGCAACATCTACGGTGCAAGGTGCAACATCCGTCAAAAATGACGAAACAGTGTCGTACGACCTTTAGAAATGAGTGCATGGATTTGAAACATTGCAGTACCATGGTGCACCACTCTCCAGCGATGGTAAATCATTGTAACGACCCGTATTTTACGTGTCGATAAATCGTAGAATTTGCAGGTCGTTAGTGTTGTTTGTGTTGCCTCTAGCTTGAGTCGTTTAGGAGTTAACCCGGGTACAAGTGATGAGTCGTGACCGACTCATAGATAAGTCGTAGACGACTTAAGGGGATGGACCGAGTTAAGGTAGGCAGCGACTCATGGGGTATGCCGAGTCATAGGAGGTAGCGGGTCACGACTCATGCGAGATAGCAGGTTACGACTCATAGGAGTGAACGGGTTAGGAGTTTAAGTCGTTAGACCGAGACATGGAGTTAACTAGTGACCGAGTCATGGAGTTGCCGAATCATAGTGTTAGGGTATAGCGACTTAAGGTGTTGATGACTTGTAGGATGTATACGACTCATTGGGTGGCCGACATATAAGGATGAACGACTCATAGCTTAGTCATGTGCGTTGATGAGTCGGTGAACCATAAGTCGTGAGTCGTCACAGGTTGAGTGGTTAGGACATAGGGCCGGCTTTGTAGATGAGTCGTGTACCATGAGTCGTAGGTCGCGTAGGGTTTTAGGGCGGTTCGTGTTGAGTCGGCTTGGGTCTGAGTCGTATGTCACTAGGTTGTTGAGTCGCATACGAGTTGAGTCGTAAGCCTTGTGAGTCGTTTGAGTTGTGGGGTGTAGGCTAGGCAGTTGAGTCGTGTTAAAGCATGAGCCGTTGAGTCGCGTGAGTCGTTAGAAGGCTTGAGTCGTGAGTCGTTAGAAGGCTTGAGTCGTGAGTCGTGTCTCGTGGACGACTCATAGGGGCGGACGACTCATGGTGTTTCCAGCCTATAAATAGAGGGGTTCGACTCACTTTTTGGCACCGGTTTTTGAAGCGACGAAGTGCTGCCATTTTGAAGACTCGTCTACTACATTTCTTCATCTTCTTTTCTCCATTCCAATCTAATTCTAACATCCATCCAAGATCGAAGATCGAGATCGAAGATCCAAGTGCCAAAGTTGAAGATCTTCATCCGTTCGAGCTAGAATTCGTCGATTTGAGCGAGATATTGCCGGATCAAACCTTGATCTTCGCTGTCCAGATCTGAAGCGTGTTGTTTTTGGAGTGTTTGGGTGATTTGGTGAGTGGTGGTTATCTCTCACGCGGACCCAAAGGAGTATAGTGGATCGGTGGCTTGTTTATGTGTTCTAAATAGGGTTTTCTCGCATTTTCCTTAAGTCTGCATGTAGATCCATCATTTTTGAAGATGTTTACTTATGCAAGTTTATTTAACAAGTGTTAGAGACAAAACCCATGTTTTATATTTGATAGATCTATGCTAAAAACCTATGAATCATGCATGTTGGACTTTTGCTCGTTTATTTACGAAATTGCCATTATTGTTGATATTACTTGTTAGATCTTGTTTGAATGCTTGATTGATTGTATTGATGATTGATTTGGATTGTTTCAAGTTAGCTAGTGGTTGATTTGGAACAAGTTGATTCGAGATGATTCAAAAGCTAAGTGGAAAGGCTCTTGAATGTTGAAAGCTGCCTATGACATATGAAGCGGACGTGGAAGCTCATATGGATGGATTCGATGACGATGGTCTTTGCCATGATGCGAGGAAGCAAAGCATGAGATCGAGATGGAACTTTGCTATGGTGCGATGAAGCAAAGTGTGATGTTAAGATGGGACGGGTCATGATGACGTTCCAAGATGAGAGACTTTGCTATGATGTGATGAGGCAAGACATATGTTGTGATGGGACGGGTCACGATGACGTTCCAAGCACGGGCTGCGACGACGTGCAAAGTTATGTCGATAACTCGGTGATGCGATCCGGGTTGGTGATAATGGTTAGCTTGAGAGGCGCTTGAGCTAGTATGGAAATAGTCGTCGAGGAGGATGACTAGGAGGCTGAGATCTTATCGTTGTTGAAGGTTCTAGCATGCTCAAAGCAAGAGTACGTTGGAACGGGCTGCGACGACGTTCCAGGCACGGGCTGCGACGACGTGCTAGTACTCTGGGTAGTTGCGAAAATTCCTAGGCATGGGCTGCGACGACGTGCGGAGTTATGGCTAGAACTGGGGTTACCATTAGCCCTTGACGGATGGTCATTCAACTAACGGTGAAACAAGGCAAAGATAACAGTGATAGCCAGAGTCATGGATGTTTGGTTGTATTATCATTCGGTCTCAAGAGCGGTGTTTTCTGGGTGCTTATCTGATCTTGGTTTAGGCCTTGGGGGTTTGTATTTGGAAAACATCGTCCTTGACTCGAGTGATTATTGCTTTATTTTAATTACCTGCTATGCTATGATTGCTTTTCCTTAGTGTGTGTCTGGGAGGCTATCACTGTAGAAAGAGGTGGAGTGGGATGGTTTGGTTCCTATTCCTTTTATCCCTTATGCTCTTTTGGTATGTTTGATAGTTAATTTACTGCTCACTAAGACTTTGTCTGACTCAAGGTTTTATGTCTCCTCTTATTACCTTGGGCTGTTCATCCATGTTGGGATGGGCAGACTAGGTAGCAGGTGGCAGGTGCTGTTCTTGGTTCTCTACGTTGATGATGACGAAGACGAGCAGGAGGCTTTGCATATTATTTCTTATATGTACTGGGTATCCGCTGCTGTATTTGATGAGTGTTTTGTAGTGAGGTCTTGATGTATGGATTTATTGAGATGATTGTATAAAACTACTGTGATGCTTATATGATGATTTTCTGTTATGAGGCTTCACTATATATTTCTCTATTGTATTTTATCCATGCGCTGTGAGTTACTATAGAGATTCTGTGATTTTATTTTACCCTGACTATCGTCCATGGCTGCCTTGCACACCTTTCAGCGCACTTTTCCCTTGTTTTGGTGCGGGAGTCATGGGCGGTCGTCACAATCATAGACCAGCCACGGGGATCCCGTTTTACAGAAAAAATCCACGTGACGAAAAAACGAAGGGTAAAAAACTTCCTTGACCCGATTGAGGTTCGGATAGGATTATTTGGGTATGAAACTAACCAGTGACGGATGAAAGCGGTCATAGCTGTAGAACTCACAGATACCTTCGTTTTGACTGGTTATGGCTCCCGTAACTCTATACGAGCCCAGAGTTATGGCCCTCCGAAGAATTGATATCCACAGGGTGCAACATCTACGGTGCAAGGTGCAACATCCGTCCAAAATGACGAAACAGTGTTGTACGACCTTTAAAAATGAGTGCATGGATTTGAAACATTGCAGTACCATGGTGCACCACTCTCCAGCGATGGTAAATCATAGACCAACCACGGGGATCCCGTTTTACAGAAAAAATCCACGTGACGAAAAAACAAAGGGTAAAAAACTTCCTTGACCCGATTGAGATTCGGATAGGAATTTTTGGGTATGAAACTAACCAGTGACGGCTGAAAGCTGTCATAGCTGTAGAACTAATAGATACCTTCGTTTTGACTGGTTATGGCTCCTGTAACTCTAAACGAGCCAAGAGTTATGGCCCTCCGAAGAATTGATATCCATAGGGTGCAACATCTACGGTGCAAGGTGCAACATCCGTCCAAAATGACGAAGCAGTGCCGTACGACCTTTAGAAATGAGTGCATGGATTTGAAACATTGCAGTACCATGGTACACCACTCTCCAGCGATGGTAAATCATAGACCAGCTACGGGGATCCCGTTTTACAGAAAAAATCCACGTGACGAAAAAACGAAGGGTAAAAAACTTCCATGACCCGATTGAGGTTCGGATAGGATTTTTGGGTATGAAACTAACCTGTGATGGCTGAAAGCTGTCATAGTTGTAGAACTCACAGATATCTTCGTATGACTGGTTATGGCTCCCGTAACTCTAAACGAGCCAAGAGTTATGGCCCTCCGAAGAATCAATATCCACAGGGTGCAACATCTACGGTGAAAGGTGCAACATCCGTCCAAAATGACGAAACAGTGCCGTACGACCTTTAGAAATGAGTGCATGGATTTGAAACATTGCAGTACCATGGTGCACCACTCTCCAGCGATGGTAAATCATAGACCAGCCACGGGGATCCCGTTTTACAGAAAAAATCCACGTGACGAAAAAACGAAGGGTAAAAAACTTCCTTGACCCGATTGAGGTTCGGATAGGATTATTTGGGTATGAAACTAACCAGTGACGGATGAAAGCGGTCATAGCTGTAGAACTCACAGATACCTTCGTTTTGACTGGTTATGGCTCCCGTAACTCTAAACGAGCCAAGAGTTATGGCCCTCCGAAGAATCGATATCCACAGGGTGCAACATCTACGGTGCAAGGTGCAACATCCGTCCAAAATGACGAAACAGTGCCGTACGACCTTTAAAAATGAGTGCATGGATTTGAAACATTGCAATACCATGGTGCACCACTCTCCAGCGATGGTAAATCATAGACCATCCACGGGGATCCCGTTTTACAGAAAAAATCCACGTGACGAAAAAACGAAGGGTAAAAAACTTCCTTGGCCCGATTGAGGTTCGGATAGGATTTTTGGGGTATGAAACTAACCAGTGATGGCTGAATGTTGTCATAGCTGTAGAACTCACAGATACCTTCGTTTTGACTGGTTATGGCTCCCGTAAGTCTAAACAAGCCAAGAGTTATGGCCCTCCGAAGAATCAATATCCACAGGGTGCAACATCTACGGTGCAAGGTGCAACATCCGTCCAAAATGACGAAACAGTGTCGTACGACCTTTAAAAATGAGTGCATGGATTTGAAACATTGCAGTACCATGGTGCACCACTCTCCAGCGATGGTAAATCATAGACCAGCCACGGGGATCCCATTTTACAGAAAAAATCCACGTGACGAAAAAACGAAGGGTAAAAAACTTCCATGACCCGATTGAGGTTCGGATAGGATTTTTTGGGTATGAAACTAACCATTGATGGCTGAAAGCTGTCATAGCTATAGAACTCACAGATACCTTTGTTTTGACTGGTTATGGCTCCCGTAACTCTAAACAAGCCAAAAGTTATGGCCCTCCGAAGAATCGATATCCACAGGGTGCAACATCTACGGTGCAAGGTGCAACATCCGTCCAAAATGACGAAACAGTGCCGTACGACCTTTAGAAATGAGTGCATGGATTGGAAACATTGCAGTACCATGGTGCACCATTCTCCAGCGATGGTAAATCATAGACCAGCCACGGGGATACCGTTTTACAGAAAAAATCCACGTGACAAAAAAACCAAGGGTAAAAAACTTCCTTGACCCGATTGAGGTTCGGATAGGATTTTTTGGGTATGAAACTAACCAGTGACAGCGGAAAGCTATCATAGCTGTAGAACTCATAGATACCTTCGTTTTGACTGGTTATGGTTGCCGTAACTCTAAACGAGCCAAGAGTTATGGCCCTTCGAAGAATCGATATCCACAGGGTGCAACATCTACGGTGCAAGGTGCAACATCCGTCCAAAATGACGAAACAGTGCCGTACGACCTTTAGAAATGAGTGCATTGATTTGAAACATTGCAGTACCATGGTGCACCACTCTCCAGCGATGGTAAATCATAGACCAGCTACGGGGATCCCGTTTTACAGAAAAAATCCACGTGACGAAAAACGAAGGGTAAAAAACTTCCATGACCCGATTGAGGTTCGGATAGGATTTTTGGGTATGAAACTAACCTGTGATGGCTGAAAGCTATCATAGCTATAGAACTCACAGATACCTTCGTTTTAACTGGTTATGGCTCTCGTAACTCTAAACGAGCCAAGAGTTATGGCCCTCCGAAGAATCGATATCCACAGGGTGCAACATCTACGGTGCAAGGTGCAACATCCGTCCAAAATGAAGAAACAGTGCCGCACGACCTTTAAAAATGAGTGCATGGATTTGAAACATTGCAGTACCATGGTGCACAATCTCCAGCGATGGTAAATCATAGACCAGCCACGGGGATCCCGTTTTACAGAAAAAATCCATGTGACGAAAAAAGGAAGGGTAAAAAACTTCCTTGACCCGATTGAGGTTCGGATAGGATTTTTTGGGTATGAAACTAACCAGTGACGGCTGAAAGCGGTCATAGCTGTAGAACTCTTAGATACCTTCATTTTGACTGGTTATGGCTCCCGAAACTCTAAACGAGCCAAGAGTTATGGCCCTCCGAAGAATCGATATCCACAGGGTGCAACATCTACGGTGCAAGGTGCAACATCCGTCCAAAATGACGAAACAGTGTTGTACGACCTTTAGAAATGAGTGCATGGATTTGAAACATTGCAGTACGATGGTGCACCACTCTCCAGCGATGGTAAATCATAGACCAGCCACGGGGATCCCGTTTTACAGAAAAAATCCACGTGACGAAAAAACGAAGGGTAAAAAACTTCCTTGACCCGATTGAGGTTCGGATAGGATTTTTTGGGTATGAAACTAACCAGTGACGGCTGAAAGCCGTCATAGCTGTAGAACTCACAGATACCTTCGTTTTGACTGGTTATGGCTGCCGTAACTCTAAACGAGCCAAGAGTTATGGCCCTCCGAAGAATCGATATCCACAGGGTGCAACATCTACGGTGCAAGGTGCAACATCCGTCCAAAATGACGAAACAGTGCCGTACGACCTTTAGAAATGAGTGCATGGATTTGAAACATTGCAGTACCATGGTGCACCACTCTCCAGCGATGGTAAATCATAGACCAGCCACGGGGATCCCGTTTTACAGAAAAAATCCACGTGACGAAAAAAAGAAGGGTAAAAAACTTCCTTGACCCGATTGAGGTTCGGATAGGATTTTTTGGGTATGAAACTAACCAGTGACGGCTGAAAGCTGTCATAGCTGTAGAACTCATAGATACCTTCGTTTTGACTGGTTATGGCTCCCGTAACTCTAAACGAGCCAAGAGTTATGGCCCTCCGAAGAATCGATATCCACAGGGTGCAACATCTACGGTGCAAGGTGCAACATCCGTCCAAAATGACGAAACAGTGCCGTACGACCTTTAGAAATGAGTGCATGGATTTGAAACATTGCAGTACCATGGTGCACCACTCTCCAGCGATGGTAAATCATAGACCAGCCACGGGGATCCCGTTTTACAGAAAAAATCCACGTGACGAAAAAACGAAGGGTAAAAAACTTCCTTGACCCGATTGAGGTTCGGATAGGATTTTTTGGGTATGAAACTAACCAGTGACGGCTGAAAGCGGTCATAGCTGTAGAACTCACAGATACCTTCATTTTGACTGGTTATGGCTGCCGTAACTCTAAACGAGCCAAGAGTTATGGCCCTCCGAAGAATCGATATCCACAGGGTGCAACATCTACGGTGCAAGGTGCAACATCCGTCCAAAATGACGAAACAGTGCCGTACGACCTTTAAAAATGAGTGCATGGATTTGAAACATTGCAGTACCATGGTGCACCACTCTTCAGCGATGGTAAATCATAGACCAGCCACGGGGATCCCGTTTTACAGAAAAAATCCACGTGACGACAAAACGAAGGGTAAAAAACTTCCTTGACCCGATTGAGGTTCGGATAGGATTTTTTGGGTATGAAACTAACCAGTGACGGCTGAAAGCGGTCATAGCTGTAGAACTCATAGATACCTTCGTTTTGACTGGTTATGGCTCCCGTAACTCTAAACGAGCCAAGAGTTATGGCCCTCCGAAGAATCGATATCCACAGGGTGCAACATCTACGGTGCAAGGTGCAACATCCGTCCAAAATGACGAAACAGTGCCGTACGACCTTTAGAAAAGAGTGCATGGATTTGAAACATTGCAGTACCATGGTGCACCACTCTCCAGCGATGGTAAATCATAGACCAGCCACGGGGATCCCGTTTTACAGAAAAAATCAACGTGACGACAAAACGAAGGGTAAAAAACTTCCTTGACCCGATTGAGGTTCGGATAGGATTTTTTGGGTATGAAACTAACCAGTGACGGCTGAAAGCGGTCATAGCTGTAGAACTCAGAGATACCTTCGTTTTGACTGGTTATGGCTCCCGTAACTCTAAACGAGCCAAGAGTTATGGCCCTCCGAAGAATCGATATCCACAGGGTGCAACATCTATGGTGCAAGGTGCAACATCCGTCCAAAATGACGAAACAGTGTCGTACGACCTTTTGAAATGAGTGCATGGATTTGAAACATTGCAGTCCCATGGTGCACCACTCTCCAGCGATGGTAAATCATAGACCAGCTACGGGGATCCCGTTTTACAAAAAAAATCCACGTGACGAAAAAACGAAGGGTAAAAAACTTCCATGACCCGATTGAGGTTCGGATAGGATTTTTGGGTATGAAACTAACCTGTGATGGATGAAAGCTGTCATAGCTGTAGAACTAAGAGATACCTTCGTTTTGACTGGTTATGGCTCCCGTAACTCTAAACGAGCCAAGAGTTATGGCCCTCCGAAGAATCGATATCCACAGGGTGCAACATCTACGGTGCAAGGTGCAACATCCGTCCAAAATGACGAAACAGTGCCGTACGACCTTTAGAAATGAGTGCATGGATTTGAAACATTGCAGTACCATGGTGCACCACTCTCCAGCGATGGTAAATCATAGACCAGCCACGGGGATCCCGTTTTACAGAAAAAATCCACGTGACGAAAAAACGAAGGGTTAAAAACTTCCTTGACCCGATTGAGGTTCGGATAGGATTTTTTGGGTATGAAACTAACCAGTGACGGCTGAAAGCTGTAGAACTCACAGATACCTTCGTTTTGACTGGTTATGGCAGCCGTAACTCTAAACGAGCCAAGAGTTATGGCCCTCCGAAGAATCGATATCCACAGGGTGCAACATCTACGGTGCAAGGTGCAACATCCGTCCAAAATGACGAAACAGTGCCGTACGACCTTTAAAAATGAGTGCATGGATTTGAAACGTTGCAGTACCATGGTGCACCACTCTCCAGCGATGGTAAATCATAGACCAACCACGGGGATCCCGTTTTACAGAAAAAATCCACGTGACGAAAAAACGAAGGGTAAAAAACTTCCTTGACCCGATTGAGGTTCGGATAGGTTTTTTTGGGTATGAAACTAACCAGTGACGGCTGAAAGCGGTCATAGCTGTAGAACTCATAGATACCTTCGTTTTGAATGGTTATGGCTCCCGTAACTCTAAACGAACAAAGAGTTATGGCCCTCCGAAGAATCGATATCCACAGGGTGCAACATCTACGGTGCAAGGTGCAACATCCGTCCAAAATGACGAAACAGTGCCGTACGACCTTTAGAAATGAGTGCATGGATTTGAAACATTGCAGTACCATGGTGCACCACTCTCCAGCGATGGTAAATCATAGACCAGCCACGGGGATCCCGTTTTACAGAAAAAATCAACGTGACGAAAAAACGAAGGGTAAAAAACTTCCTTGACCCGATTGAGGTTCGGATAGGATTTTTTGGGTATGAAACTAACCAGTGACGGCTGAAAGCGGTCATAGCTGTAGAACTCACAGATACCTTCGTTTTGACTGGTTATGGCTGCCGTAACTCTAAACGAGCCAAGAGTTATGGCCCTCCGAAGAATCGATATCCACAGGGTGCAACATCTACGGTGCAAGGTGCAACATCCGTCCAAAATGACGAAACAGTGCCGTACGACCTTTAGAAATGAGTGCATGGATTCGAAACATTGCAGTACCATGGTGCACCACTCTCCAGCGATGGTAAATCAAAGACCAGCTACGGGGATCCCGTTTTACAGAAAAAATCCACGTGACTAAAAAACGAAGGGTAAAAAACTTCCATGACCCGATTGAGGTTCGGATAGGATTTTTGGGTATGAAACTAACCAGTGACGGCTGAAAGCCGTCATAACTATAGAACTCACATATACCTTCGTTTTGACTGGTTGTGGCTCCCGTAACTCTAAACGAGCCAAGAGTTATGGCCCTCCGAAGAATCGATATCCACAGGGTGCAACATCTACGGTGCAAGGTGCAACATCCGTCCAAAATGACGAAACAGTGCCGTACGACCTTTAGAAATGAGTGCATGGATTTGAAACATTGCAGTACCATGGTGCACCACTCTCCAGCGATGGTAAATCATAGACCAGCCACGGGGATCCCGTTTTACTGAAAAAATCCACGTGACGAAAAAACGAAGGGTAAAAAACTTCCTTGACCCGATTGAGGTTCGGATAGGATTTTTTGGGTATGAAACTAACCAGTGACGGCTGAAAGCAGTCACAGCTGTAGAACTCACAGATACCTTCGTTTTGACTGGTTATGGCTCCCGTAACTCTAAACGAGCCAAGAGTTATGGCCCTCCGAAGAATCGATATCCAAAGGGTGCAACATCTACGGTGCAAGGTGCAACATCCGTCCAAAATGACGAAACAGTGCCGTACGACCTTTAAAAATGAGTGCATGGATTTGAAACATTGCAGTATCATGGTGCACCACTCTCCAGCGATGGTAAATCATAGACCAGCCACGGGGATCCCGTTTTACAGAAAAAATCCACGTGACGAAAAAACGAAGGGTAAAAAACTTCCTTGACCCGATTGAGGTTCGGATAGGATTTTTTGGGTATGAAACTGACCAGTGACGGCTGAAAGCTGTCACAGCTGTAGAACTCATAGATACCTTCGTTTTGACTGGTTATGGCTCCCGTAACTCTAAACGAGCCAAGAGTTATGGCCCTCCGAAGAATCGATATCCACAGGGTGCAACATCTACGGTGCAAGGTGCAACATCCGTCCAAAATGACGAAACAGTGCCGTACGACCTTTAGAAATGAGTGCATGGATTTGAAACATTGCAGTACCATGGTGCACCACTCTCCAGCGATGGTAAATCATAGACCAGCCACGGGGATCCCGTTTTACAGAAAAAATCCACGTGACGAAAAAACGAAGAGTAAAAAACTTCCTTGACCCGATTGAGGTTCGGATAGGATTTTTTGGGAATGAAACTAACCAGTGACGGCTGAAAGCCGTCATAGCTGTAGAACTCACAGATACCTTCGTTTTGACTGGTTATGGCTGCCGTAACTCTAAACGAGCCAAGAGTTATGGCCCTCCGAAGAATCGATATCCACAGGGTGCAACATCTACGGTGCAAGGTGCAACATCCGTCCAAAATGACGAAACAGTGCCGTACGACCTTTAGAAATGGGTGCATGGATTGGAAACGGTGCAATACCATGGTGCATCACTCTCCAGCGATGGTAAATCATAGACCAGCCGCGGGAATTCCCTTTTACAGAAAAAATCCACGTGACGAAAAAACGAAGGGTAAAAAACTTCCATGACCCGATTGAGGTTTGGATAGGATTTTTTGGGTATGAAACTAACCAGTGACGGCTAAAAGCCGTCATAGCTATAGAACTCATAGATACCTTCGTTTTGACAGGTTATGGCTCCCGTAACTCTAAACGAGCCAAGGGTTATGGACCTACGAAGAATCTATATCCATAGGGTGCAACATCTACGGTGCAAGGTGCAACATCCGTCCAAAATGACGAAACAGTGCCGTAAGACCTTTAGAAATGGGTGCACGGATTGGAAACGGTGCACTACCATGGTGCACCACGCTGCAGCGATGGTAAATCATGGAATAGCCGCGGGAATTCCCTTTTACAGAAAAAATCCACGTGACGAAAAAACGAAGGGTAAAAAACTTCCATGACCCGATTGAGGTTCGGATAGGACTTTTTGGGTATGAAACTAACTAGTGACGGCTGAAAGCTATCACAGATGTAGAACTCACAAATACCTTCGTTTCGACTGGTTGTGGCTCTCGTAACTCTAAACGAGCCAAGATTTATGGCCCTCCGAAGAATCGATATCCATAGGGTGCAACATCTACGGTGCAAGGTGCAACATCCGTCCAAAATGACGAAACAGTGCGTACGACCTTTAGAAACGGGTGCATGGATTTGAAACGGCGTCGTACCATGGTGCACCACTCTCCAGCGATGGTAAATCATAGACCAGCCGCGGGAATTCCGTTTTACAGAAAAAATCCACGTGACGAAAAAACGAAGGATGAAAAACTTTCATGACCCGATTGAGGTTCGGATAGGATTTTTTGGGTATGAAACTAACCAGTGACGGCTGAAAGCAGTCACAGATGTAGAACTCAAAAATACCTTCGTTTTGACTGGTTGTGGCTCCCGTAACTCTAAACGAGCCAAGAGTTATGGCCCTCCGAAGAATCGATATCCATAGGGTGCAACATCTACGATGCAACGTGCAACATCCATCCAAAATAACGAAACTGTGCCGTACGACCTTTAGAAATGGGTGCATGGATTGGAAACAGTGCAGTACCATGGTGCATCACTCTCCAGCGATGGTAAATCATAGACCAGCCACGGGAATTCCCTTTTAAAGAAAAATCCACGTGACGAAAAAACGTAGGGTAAAAAACTTCCGTGACCCGATTGAGGTTCGGATAGGATTTTTTGGGTATGAAACTAACCAGTGACGGCTGAAATCCGTCATAGCTATAGAACTCACAGATACCTTCGTTTTGACAGGTTAGGGCTTCCGTAACTCTAAACGAGCCAAGAGTTATGGCCATCCGAAGAATCGATATCCATAGGGTGCAACATCTACGGTGCAAGGTGCAACATCCGTCCAAAATGACGAAACAGTGCGTACGACCTTTAGAAACGGGTGCATGGATTTGAAACATTGCAGTACCATGGTGCATCACTCTCCAGCGATGGTAAATCATAGATCAGCCACGGGGATCCCATTTTACAGAAAAAATCCACGTGACGAAAAAACGAAGGGTAAAAAACTTCCTTGGCCCGATTGAGGTTCGGATAGGATTTTTTGGGTATGAAACTAACCAGTGACGGCTGAAAGCTGTCATAGCTGTAGAACTCATAGATACCTTCGTGTTGACTGGTTATGGCTCCCGTAACTCTAAATGAGCCAAGAGTTATGGCCCTCCGAAGAATCGATATCCACAGGGTGCAACATCTACGGTGCAAGGTGCAACATCCGTCCAAAATGACGAAACAGTGCCGTACGACCTTTAGAAATGAGTGCATGGATTTGAAACATTGCAGTACCATGGTGCACCACTCTCCAGCGATGGTAAATCTTAGACCAGCCACGGGGATCCCGTTTTACAGAAAAAATCCACGTGACGAAAAAACGAAGGGTAAAAAACTTCCTTGACCCGATTGAGGTTCGGATAGGAATTTTTGGGTATGAAACTAACCAGTGACGGCTGAAAGCCGTCATAGCTGTAGAACTCACAGATACCTTCGTTTTGACTGGTTATGGCTCCCGTAACTCTAAACGAGCCAAGAGTTATGGCCCTCCGAAGAATCGATATCCACAGGGTGCAACATCTACGGTGCAAGGTGCAACATCCGTCCAAAATGACGAAACAGTGCCGTACGACCTTTAGAAATGAGTGCATGGATTTGAAACATTGCAGTACCATGGTGCACCACTCTCGAGCGATGGTAAATCATAGACCAGCCACGGGGATCCCGTTTTACAGAAAAAATCCACATGACGAAAAAACGAAGGGCAAAAAACTTCCTTGACCCGATTGAGGTTCGGATAGGATTTTTTAGGTATGAAACTGACCAGTGATGGCTGAAAGCCGTCATAGCTGCAGAAGTCACAAATACCTTCGTTTTGACTGGTTATGGCTCCCTTAACTCTAAACGAGCCAAGAGTTATGGCCCTTCGAATAATCGACATCCATAGGGTGCAACATCTACGGTGCAATGTGCAACATCCGTCCAAAATGATGAAACCGTGCCGTACGACCTTTAGAAATGGGTGCATGCATTTGAAACGGTGCAGTACCATGGTGCACCACTCTCCAGCGATGGTAAATCATTGACCATCCACGGGGATCACTTTTTACAGAAAAAATCCACGTGATGAAAAAACAAAGGGTAAAAAACATCGATGACCCGATTGAGGTTCGGATAAGATTTTTTGGGTATGAAACTAACCAGTGACGGCTGAAAGCAGTCATAGCTGTAGAAATCACAGATACCTTCGTTTTGACTGGTTATGGCTCCCGTAACTCTAAACGATCCAAGAGTTATGGCCCTTCGAATAATCGATATCCACAGGGTGCAACATCTACGGTGCAAGGTGCAACATCCGTCCAAAATGACGAAACAGTGCCGTACGACCTTTAGAAATGGGTGCATGGATTTGAAACGGTGCAGTACCATGGTGAACCACTCTCCAGCGATGGTAACTCATAGACCAGCCACGGGGATCCCGTTTTACAGAAAAAATCCACGTGACGAAAAAACGAAGGGTAAAAAACTTCCATGACCCGATTGAGGTTCGGATAGGATTTTTTGGGTATGAAACTAACCAGTGACGGCTGAAAGCCATCATAGCTGTAGAACTCACAGATACCTTCGTTTTGACTAATTATGGCTTCCGTAACTCTAAAAGACCCAAGAGTTATGGCCCTCCGAATAATCGATATCCACAGGGTGCAACATCTACGGTGCAAGGTGCAACATCCGTCCAAAATGACGAAACAGTGCCGTACGACCTTTAGAAATGGGTGCATGGATTTGAAACGGTGCAGTACCAAGGTGCACCACTCTCCAGCGATGGTAAATCACTGACTAGCCACGCGGATCCCGTTTTACATAAAAAATCCACGTGACCAAAAAACGAAGGGTAAAAAACTTCCATGACCCGATTGAGGTTCGGATAGGATTTTTTGGGTATGAAACTAACCAGTGACGGCTGAAAGCCATCATAGCTGTAGAACTCACAGATACCTTCGTTTTGACTAATTATGGCTTCCGTAACTCTAAAAGACCCAAGAGTTATGGCCCTCCGAATAATCGATATCCACAGGGTGCAACATCTACGGTGCGAGGTGCAACATCCGTCCAAAATGACGAAACAGTGCCGTACGACCTTTAGAAATGGGTGCATGGATTTGAAACGGTGCAGTACCAAGGTGCACCACTCTCCAGCGATGGTAAATCACTGACTAGCCACGGGGATCCCGTTTTACATAAAAAATCCACGTGACCAAAAAACGAAGGGTAAAAAACTTCCATGACCCGATTGAGGTTCGGATAGGATTTTTTGGGTATGAAACTAACCAGTGACGGCTGAAAGCCATCATAGCTGTAGAACTCACAGATACCTTCGTTTTGACTAATTATGGCTTCCGTAACTCTAAAAGACCCAAGAGTTATGGCCCTCCGAATAATCGATATCCACAGGGTGCAACATCTACGGTGCAAGGTGCAACATCCGTCCAAAATGACGAAACAGTGCCGTACGACCTTTAGAAATGGGTGCATGGATTTGAAACGGTGCAGTACCATGGTGAACCACTCTCCAGCGATGGTAACTCATAGACCAGCCACGGGGATCCCGTTTTACAGAAAAAATCCACGTGACGAAAAAACGAAGGGTAAAAAACTTCCATGACCCGATTGAGGTTCGGATAGGATTTTTTGGGTATGAAACTAACCAGTGACGGCTGAAAGCCATCATAGCTGTAGAACTCACAGATACCTTCGTTTTGACTAATTATGGCTTCCGTAACTCTAAAAGACCCAAGAGTTATGGCCCTCCGAATAATCGATATCCACAGGGTGCAACATCTACGGTGCAAGGTGCAACATCCGTCCAAAATGACGAAACCGTGCCGTACGACCTTTAGAAATGGGTGCATGGATTTGAAACGGTGCAGTACCATGGTGCACCACTCTCCAGCGATGGTAAATCATTGACCAGCGACGGGGATCTCGTTTTACAGAAAAAATCCACGTGACGAAAAAACGAAGGGTAAAAAACTTCCTTGACCCGATTGAGGTTCAGATAGGATTTTTCGGGTATGAAACTAACCAGTGATGGAAGAAAGCTGTCATAGCTGTAGAACTCACAGATACCTTCGTTTTGACTGGTTATGGCTCCCGTAACTCTAAACGAGCCAAGAGTTATGGCCCTCCGAAGAATCGATATCCACAGGGTGCAACATCTACGGTGCAAGGTGCAACATCCGTCCAAAATGACGAAACAGTGCCGTACGACCTTTAGAAATGGGTGCATGGATTTTAAACATTGCAGTACCATGGTGCATCACTCTCCAGCGATGGTAAATCATAGACCAGCCACGGGGATCCCCTTTTACAGAAAAAATCCACGTGACGAAAAAACGAAGGGTAAAAAACTTCCATGACCCGATCGAGGTTCGGATAGGATTTTTAGGGTATGAAACTAACCAGTGACGGCTGAAAGCCATTAAAGCTGTAGAACTCACAGATACCTTCGTTTTGACTGGTTATGGCTCCCGTAACTCTAAATGAGCCAAGAGTTATGGCCCTCCGAAGAATCGATATCCACAGGGTGCAACATCTACGGTGCAAGGTGCAACATCCGTCCAAAATGACGAAACAGTGCCATACGACCTTTAGAAATGAGTGCATGGATTTGAAACATTGCAGTACCATGGTGCACCACTCTCCAGCGATGGTAATCATTGACCAGCCACGGTTATCCCATTTTACAGAAAAAATCCATGTGACGAAAAAACGAAGGGTAAAAAACTTCCTTGACCCGATTGAGGTTCGGATAGGATTTTTTGGGTATGAAACTAACCAGCGATGGAAGAAAGCTGTCATAGCTGTAGAACTCACAGATACCTTCGTTTTGACTGGTTATGGCTCCCGTAACTCTAAACGAGCCAAGAGTTATGGCCCTCCGAAGAATCGATATCCACAGGGTGCAACATCTACGGTGCAAGGTGCAACATCCGTCCAAAATGACGAAACAGTGCCGTACGACCTTTAGAAATGAGTGCATGGATTTGAAAGATTGCAGTACCATGGTGCACCACTCTGCAGCGATGGTAAATCATAGACCATCCACGGGGATCCCGTTTTACAGAAAAAATCCACGTAACGAAAAAACGAAGGGTAGAAAACTTCCTTGACCCGATTGAGGTTCGGATAGGATTTTTTGGGTATGAAACTAACCAGTGACGGAAGAAAGCTGTATTAGCTGTAGAACTCACAGATACCTCCGTTTTGACTGGTTATGGCTCCCGTAACTCTAAACGAGCCAAGAGTTATGGCCCTCCAAAGAATCGAAATCCACAGGGTGCAACATCTACGGTGCAAGGTGCAACATCCGTCCAAAATGACGAAACAGTGCCGTACGACCTTTAGAAATGGGTGCATGGATTTGAAACATTGCATTACCATGGTGCACCACTCTCCAGCGATGGTAAATCATAGACCAGCCATGGGGATCCCGCTTTACAGAAAAAATCCACGTGACGAAAAAACGAAGGGTAAAAAACTTCCATGACCCGATTGAGGTTCGGATAGGATTTTTTGGGTATGAAACTAACCAGTGAAAGCTAAAAGCTGTCATAGCTGTAGAACTCACACATACCTTCGTTTTGACTGGTTATGGCTCCCGTAACTCTAAATGAGCCAAGAGTTATGGCCCTCCGAAGAATCGATATCCACAGGGTGCAACATCTACGGTGCAAGGTGCAACATCCGTCCAAAACGACGAAACAGTGCCGTACGACCTTTAGAAATGAGTGCATGGATTTGAAACATTGCAGTACCATGGTCCACCACTCTCCAACGATGGTAAATCATAGACCAGCCACGGGGATCCCGTTTTACAGAGAAAATCCACGTGACGAAAAAACGAAGGGTAAAAAACTTCCTTGATCCGATTGAGGTTCGGATAGGATTTTTTGGGTATGAAACTAACCAGTGACAGCTGAAAGCTGTCATAGCTGTAGAACTCACAGATACCTCCGTTTTGACTGGTTATGGCTCCCGTAACTCTAAACGAGCCATGAGTTATGGCCCTCCGAAGAATCGATATCCACAGGGTGCAACATCTACGGTGCAAGGTGCAACATCCGTCCAAAATGACGAAACAGTGCCGTACGACCTTTAGAAATGAGTGCATGGATTTGAAACATTGCAGTATCATGGTGCACCACTCTCCAGCGATGGTAAATCATAGACCAGCCACGGGGATCCCGTTTTACAGAAAAAATCCACGTGACGAAAAAACGAAGGGTAAAAAACTTCCTTGACCCGATTGAGGTTCGGATAGGATTTTTTGGGTATGAAACTAACCAGTGATGGAAGAAAGCTATCATAGCTGTAGAACTCACAGATACCTTCGTTTTGACTGGTTATGGCTCCCGTAACTCTAAACGAGCCAAGAGTTATGGCCCTCCGAAGAATCGATATCCACAGGGTGCAACATCTACGGTGCAAGGTGCAACATCCGTCCAAAATGATGAAACAGTGCCGTACGACCTTTGGAAATGAGTGCATGGATTTGAAACATTGCAGTACCATTGTGCACCAGTCTCCAGCGATGGTAAATCATAGACCAACTGTTGGGCGAATTCTCACCCAGAAGATCTCGAGACCGAGAAGCGTCAGGTTCGCAACCTCCATTCAACACTCGGAACCCCTGAGTTCATTCGGCAAAGCCCAACCTAGGGTCCATTCGGCAATTCAAGATGTACTCCATTCGGTCCATGCATACTTTCCTCCAAGACCATTCGGCACAAGGCCATCCTCCATCCGGTCGAGCCACATCCGGTCAAACCTCATCCGATCCTCACACAAAAATAAACACCGAACCTCCACCACCGGACCAAACTCCTCTCCGCCTCGAAGCCGAACCAATATACTCACACTTATCTACTGAACCGGAGGCTACAACCGAACCATGTCCTACCAGATCAAAACCCACCACCGAATCAACCCAACACCGGACCGACCCTTCAACCAATCAACACCGGTCCAAGCCTCCATCACCCCTACATGCCGAACCATCCAACACCGGTCCAAGCCTCCATCACCCCTGCATGCCGAACTATCCAACACCGGTCCAAGCCTCCATATCCACGCAACACCGGATCACTTACCTCCGAACAAAAGCCCCACCGATCCATTCATCTCCTGCCACCGAACCAAATGTGCCAGTCCAGATTGCTTCAGCCCGGGCCCACCAGCAAGTATATACTCCCAGGACCTCTGCCCCCAGCCTCACTCTATAAATAGAGGGGCAGGGGTACAACAATGGCAGACAAGTTTGAGAGCTCAAGCACGGAAGGAACTTTCAAACAACTTTCATATACTTGTATACAAAGCTTTGTACTTGTAATCGAAAAGAAAAAGGATAATAACATATAAAGTGGACGTAGGCACGTTCTGGCCGAACCACTATAAATCTGTGTGTTTTTTACATTTTAGCCCCTGCTTTTTTCATATTTACATAACTCATTTGAATCATTAAGAACCACATAAAATCAACTAAATCACACGACTACATAAAATCAACTAAATAACACGACTTGGAGGTGTTTGCCCATTTTTTGTGCAAACATTTTTGGTGCTTTCACTGAGAACTGAACTCAAGCTAGAAGCTACAGCCTCTCCCATTCAACCTTCTTCCTAACAACATCGTTCCTTGCTCTGACAACATGACTTCCAGGCAGAGGAGGGATGTTAACAAAGGAAAGAACATCGCAACTAGCAGTACTCCAGATCCAGTAGCCCCGAATCAAGAGAATCATCCCGTCTTGACAGCAGTACCAGATGAAAATCAGGCAATTCCGACAGCCCCCGCCATGGAACAACAAATTACTAGGGCAGATCTGGACAGGGTTGTGGAAGAAGTAACCAACCGCTTCACATCCCAACAAGAAGCCCTAGTGGACCAACTCATGGCTCTCCTAAGGGATGCTGAAGAATCCAACCACAACACCGAATCATGGGGTGAGTCCCAGTCTGGCGGATCTGGAAGGCAACAAAGACCTTTCTTCTTCGAAGAAGTTAACAACAGAAACAGCCATGGTAGTGGCCGAGCCCGGACTCAGCCCGAATTCCGACCCGAGGAGACACTTGGAACCGAACCCAACGGGGGAGGTGCCAGGCAAGGGTCGGATGTAGCTGAGCCAGTCATGCCACCTAATCATAGAAACCCCGCTGAACGGAGCCGAGCTAGAACCCAGCTCGAAGTTGACCCCATGGAAATGCTCGAAACAGAACCCCACAGGGGAAGATCAAGGCAGGGGCCAACTGTAGCTGGTGCTAGCATGCATCCGAGCAGCCAAAGACAGCCACTTGATAACGTCAGAAGTGATAGACTATACCATCCCTACAGGTCATCTGGACGAGATCGATACCGCAGGGAAGAACCAAGCTCATTTTTGTCAGCTCCAAATTCTGGTGAAAGAATGGTGCGATTATTCAGAGAGTGCGTCCAACGGGAGCAAAGGGATCGGGGAATAGGCGCTAGGGTAACCAGTCCCTTCACCCGCAATATCGAAACTGCCATCACCCCCCGGGAATGGAAAATGCCAACCATGGAACCTTACAAGGGAACCTCCGACCCCATCATACACTTACAGAGATATACCCAGCATATGCTCATGAGCGGAGCAACAAAAGGAGTGTTATGTAAATGCTTCCCACTTTTCTTGGCAGATCTAGCTACCTCCTGGTTCTGCCACCAACCCCAAGGGTCCATCGGTTCATGGGAAATGTTGAAGGAGAAGTTTATCAGCCATTTCCGCATTCATGTAGAACAACCCAAGGATGCTTACTCCCTATCTACTGTCAAACAGAAACCCGGAAAGACACTGCAGCAATACCTAACCCGGTTCAACGCCGCAGCGGCAGCAGTTCAAGATGCCGATGAGAAACTTGTCCTGATGGCCCTCTGCAGTGGTGTACATCCGGATACTAAATTTGCTAGAAGACTAACCAAGGAAAAACTTGCTACTTTACCTGATTTCTTCCATGAAGCTGGGAAGTACATGAGACTTGAAGACGCTACCACTGAGAGACAATCAGGGCAACAGTCCAAGACAACTCCGGATAAGGTCCCCACTACCGCAAAGGACATTAGGAGAACGACTCCAGAGACAATGCAGGGGGCAAGAAGGGGGAAAAGCGCTTGTACCGACCAGGACCGAGATTCGACACTTACACTCCCTTGATTGAAATAGCCGAGAACATCTTCCTGGCCACCCAGAACGAACTTACATACAAGCGCCCTCCTCACAAGAAGGAGTCAAATAACGCACTCAAGTCAGGAAAGTTCTGCCGCTTCCATGAGTCCCACGGACATGACACCAATGAATGTCATCATCTCCGGAACTTGATTGAAGAACACATTAGGAGAAGGAGACTGGAACGCTATGTAAAAGGTCAGAACAGGACTCCAACACCTGCCAATGAAAACCCAGGGCTACCCCCCTCAGGGGTAGGAGGAGGAAATCACAACACCAGTGGCTCTAGTCAAGAGAAGATAGTGGTCCATACAATATCAGGAGGACCACACATTGCCGACAGAAGCTGGGCAGAGATGGAAAGATACGGCAAGTCACTTAGAAACAATGAAGGCTACGTTAATTCCGTTACAGAAGAACGCCACCCAAAACGGAAAGAGAATGAAGACATCACATTCAACAGGCGTGATCTGGAGGGTAGGCAATACCCACACATGGATCCTATGGTCATCTCTGTCTGGTTCGGTCCAGCCAAAGTTTTTCAAATTTTAATAGACACTGGAAGTTCAGTAAATATCCTATTCAAGCATGCCTTCGACAAATTGAAGCTGTCAATGAAGGATGTTTCTCCCTGCAACAAACCACTACATGGTTTCACTGGAGATGCAAAGTTACCCCTCGGGCAACTGGATCTCTTTGTCGAAATAGGTAGTCATCCCCGCTCCGCTGTGCGAAAACAAACATTTGTGCTAATAGAAAACCACTCGGCCTACAACGCCTTCTTGGGAAGACCAGCCTTGTCTGACTTCCAAATTGTCCTAGCCCCGTGGTGCCTAAAGATGAAATTTCCAACAGACAATGGAATAGGAGAAGTAGAAGGAGATCAAGACGCTGCCCGAGACTGCTACGTAACTGAACTTCGCAATAATCATAGAAGGGATAAAGGGAAGGATGGAGAGACTACTCTCTGCGTGAAAAGCTTGGAAGCATAGCAACTAAAGAAAGCCCCTCCTCTTCGATATACCAGTGATCCTTTCAATGAACTAGACCCCAGGGACGAAGAGGAGGAGGCCACCGCCGAGCCTGCAGAGGCTATGGAATTCGTATCTGTAGACAAACGTGATTCAAGCAGGCTATTAAAAATCGGATCTCAGCTAAAAACAGAATTGAAGGATCAACTCTTGATTTTCTCCGCCACACCTTGGATGTATTCGCATGGGCGCACGCTGACATGACTGGAATTTCCCCAAACATAGCATGTCATGTACTAAACATCGATCCTACCAAGGTGCCAGTAAAACAGAAAAAGAGAAGTATGGGGGCAGAACGATCAGCGGCCCTCGATGAGGAAGTGAAGAACCTGCTTGTTAATGACTTCATACGAGAAGCCTTCTACCCAGAGTGGATCGCTAACCCGGTACTAGTAAAGAAAGCCAATGGAAAGTGGCGAACGTGTACTGACTTTTCCAACCTAAATGACGCTTGCCCGAAGGATTGCTTCCCACTCCCCCGAATCGACCAACTTGTGGACAGCACAGCCGGGCACGAACTCTTATCTTTCATGGACGCATACTCCGGATATAACCAAATCCCTATGCATGCTCCCGATCAAGACCACACTAGTTTCATCACTGACCGGGGACTATACTGTTCAAAAGTAATGTCTTTTGGACTCAAAAACGCCGAAGCTACTTATCAGCGCCATGATTTACCATCACTGGACAGTGGTGCACCATGGTACTGCACCGTTTCCAATCCATGCACCCATTTCTAAAGCTCGTACGGCACTGTTTCGTCATTTTGAACGGATGTTGCACCTTGCACCGTAGATGTTGCACCCTATGGATATCGATTCTTCGGAGGGCCGTAACTTTTGGCTCGTTTAGAGTTACGGGAGCCACAACCAGTCAAAACGAAGGTATTTGTGAGTTCTACATCTGTTACTGCTTTGAGCTATCACTGGTTAGTTTCATCCCCAAAAAATCCTATCCGAACCTAAATCGGGTCGTGGAAGTTTTTTACCCTTCGTTTTTTCGTCGCGTGGATTTTTTCTGTAAAACAGGATCCCCACGGCTGATCTATGATTTACCAACACTGGAGAGTGGTGCACCATGGTACTGCACCGTTTCCAATCCATGCACCCGTTTCTAAAGGTCGTACGGCACTGTTTCGTCATTTTGGACGGATGTTGCACCTTGCACCGTAGATGTTGCACCCTGTGGATATCGATTCTTCGGAGGGCCATAACTCTTGGCTCGTTTAGAGTTACGGGAGCCATAACCTGTCAAAACGAAGGTATCTGTGAGTTATATAGCTATGATGGCTTTTAGCCGTCGCTGGTTAGTTTCATACCCAAAAAATCCTATCCGAACCTCAATCGGGTCATGGAAGTTTTTTACCCTTCGTTTTTTCGTCACATGGATTTTTCTGTAAAAGGGAATTCCCGTGGCTGGTCTATGATTTACCATCGCTGGAGAGTGGTGCACCATGGTACTGCACCGTTTCCAATCCATGCACCCATTTCTAAAGGTCGTACGGCACAGTTTCTTCATTTTGGACGGATGTTGCACCTTGCACCGTAGATGTTGCACCCTATGGATATCAATTCTTCGGAGGGCCATAACTCTTGGCTCGTTTAGAGTTACGGGAGCCACAACCAGTCAAAACGAAGGTATCTGCGAGTTCTATAGCTGTGACAGCTTTCAGCCGTCACTGGTTAGTTTCATACCCAAAAAATCCTATCCGAACCTCAATCGGGTCATGGAAGTTTTTTACCCTTCGTTTTTTCGTCACGTGGATTTTTTCTGTAAAACGGGATCCCCGCGGCTGGTCTATGATTTACCAACGCTGGAGAGTGGTGCACCATGGTACTACACCGTTTCCAATCCATGCACCCGTTTCTAAAGGTCGTACGGCACTGTTTCTTCATTTTGGACGGATGTTGCACCTTGCACCGTAGATGATGCACCCTATGGATATCGATTCTCCGGAGGGCCATAATTCTTGGCTCGTTTAGAGTTACGGGAGCCACAACCAGTCAAAACGAAGGTATTTGTGAGCTCTACAGCTATGACGGCTTTCAGCCGTCACTGGTTAGTTTCATACCCAAAAAATCATATCCGAACCTCAATCGGGTCATGGAAGTTTTTTACCCTTCGTTTTTTCGTCACGTGGATTTTTTCTGTAAAACGGGATCCCCATGGCTGGTCTATGATTTACCAATGCTGGAGAGTGGTGCACTATGGTACTGCACCGTTTTCAATCCATGCACCCGTTTCTAAAGGTCGTACGCACTGTTTCGTCATTTTGGACGGATGTTGCACCTTGCACCGTAGATGTTGCACCCTATGGATATCGATTCTTCGGAGGGCCGTAACTCTTGGCTCGTTTAGAGTTACGGGAGCAACAACCAGTCAAAACGAAGCTATCTGTGAGTTCTACAGCTATGATGGCTTTCAGCCGTCACTGGTTAGTTTCATACCCAAAAAATCCTATCCGAACCTCAATCGGGTCATGGAAGTTTTTTACCCTTCGTTTTTTCGTCACGTGGATTTTTTCTGTAAAACGGGATCCCCGTGGCCGGTCTATGATTTACTAATGCTGGAGAGTGGTGCACCATGGTACTGCACCGTTTTCAATCCATGCACCCGTTTCTAAAGGTCGTACGCACTGTTTCGTCATTTTGGACGGATGTTGCACCTTGCACCGTAGATGTTGCACCCTGTGGATATCGATTCTTCGGAGGGCCATAACTCTTGGCTCGTTTAGAGTTACGGGAGCCACAACCAGTCAAAACGAAGGTATCTGTGAGTTCTGCAGCTATGACGGCTTTCAGCCGTCACTGGTTAGTTTCATACCCAAAAAACCCTATCCGAACCTCAATCGGGTCACGGAAGTTTTTTACCCTTTGTTTTTTTGTCACGTGGATTTTTCTGTAAAAGAGAATTCCCGCGGCTGGTCTATGATTTACCATCGCTGGAGAGTGATGCACCATGGTACTGCACCGTTTCCAATCCATGCACCCATTTCTAAAGGTCGTACGGCACTGTTTCGTCATTTATGACGGATGTTGCACCTTGCACCGAGATGTTGCACCCTATGGATATCGATTCTTTGGAGGGCCATAACTCTTGGCTCGTTTAGATTTACGGGAGCAACAACCAGTCAAAGCAACGGTATTTGTGAGTTCTACATCTGTTACTGCTTTCAGCCGTCACTGGTTAGTTTCATACCCAAAAAATCCTATCTGAACCTCAATCGGGTCATGGAAGTTTTTTACCCTTCGTTTTTTCGTCACGTGGATTTTTTCTGTAAAACGGGATCCCAGCGGCTGGTCTATGATTTACCAACACTGGAGAGTGGTGCACTATGGTACTACACCGTTTCCAATCCATGCACCCGTTTCTAAAGGTCGTACGGCACTGTTTCGTCATTTTGGACGGATGTTGCACCTTGAACCGTAGATGTTGCACAATATGGATATCGATTCTTCGGAGGGCCATAACTCTTGGCTCGTTCAGAGTTACGGGAGCCACAACCAGTCAAAACGAAGGTACTTATGAGTTCTACATCTGTGACGGCTTTCAACCATCACTGGTTAGTTTCATACCCAAAAAATCCTATCCGAACCTCAATCGGGTCATGGAAGTTTTTTACCCTTCGTTTTTTCGTCACGTGGATTTTTTCTGTAAAAGGGAATTCCCATGGCTGGTCTATGATTTACCATCGCTGGAGAGTGGTGCACCATGGTACTGCACCGTTTCCAATCCATGCACCCTTTTCTAAAGGTCGTACGGCACTATTTCGTCATTTTGGACGGATGTTGCACCTTGCACCGTAGATGTTGCACCCTATGGATATCGATTCTTCGGAGGGCCATTACTCTTGGCTCGTTTAGAGTTACGGGAGCCACAACCAGTCAAAACGAAGGTATGTGTGAGTTCTACATCTATGACATCTTTCAGCCGTCACTGGTTAGTTTCATACCTAAAAAATCCTATCCGAACCTCAATCGGGTCATGGAAGTTTTTCACCCTTCGTTTTTTCGTCGCGTGGATTTTTTCTGTAAAACGGGATCCCCGTGGCTAGTCTATGATTTACCAACGCTGGAGAGTGGTGCACCATTGTACTGGACCGTTTCCAATCCATGCACCCGTTTCTAAAGGTCTTACGGCACTGTTTCGTCATTTTGGACGGATGTTGCACCTTGCACCGTAGATGTTGCACCCTTTGGATATCGATTCTTCGGAGGGCCATAACTCTTGGCTCATTTAGAGTTTCGGGAGCCACAACCAGTCAAAACGAAGGTATCTATGAGTTCTACAGCTATGACCGCTTTCAGCCTTCACTGGTTAGTTTCATACCCAAAAAATCCTATCCGAACCTCAATCGGGTCATGGAAGTTTTTTACCCTTCGTTTTTTCGTCACGTGGAATTTTCTGTAAAAGGGAATTACCGTGGCTGGTCTATGATTTACCATCGCTGGAGAGTGATGCACCATGGTACTGCACCGTTTCCAATCCATGCACCCATTTCTAAAGGTCGTACGACACTGTTTCGTCATTTTGGACGGATGTTGCACCTTGCACCGTAGATGTTGCACCATATGGATATCGATTCTTCGGAGGGCCATAACTCTTGGCTCGTTTAGAGTTACGGGAGCCACAACTAGTCAAAACGAAGGTATCTGTGAGTTCTACAGCTGTGACGACTTTCAGCCGTCGCTGGTTAGTTTCATACCCAAAAAATCCTATCCGAACCTCAATCGGGTCATGGAAGTTTTTTACCCTTCGTTTTTTCGTCACGTGGATTTTTTCTGTAAAACGGGATCCCCGTGGCTGGTCTATGATTTACCAACGCTGGAGAGTGGTGCACCATTGTACTGCACCGTTTCCAATCCATGCACCCATTTCTAAAGGTCGTACGGCACTGTTTCGTCATTTTGGACGGATGTTGCACCTTGCACCGTCGATGTTGCACCTTGTGGATATCGATTCTTCGAAGGGCCATAACTCTTGGCTCGTTTAGAGTTACGGGAGCCATAACCTATCAAAACGAAGGTATCTGTGAGTTCTATAGCTATGACGGCTTTCAGCCGTCATTGGTTAGTTTCATACCCAAAAAATCCTATCCGAACCTCAATCGGGTCATGGAAGTTTTTTACCCTTCGTTTTTTCGTCACGTGGATTTTTTCTGTAAAAGGGAATTCCCGCGGCTGGTCTATGATTTAC
The DNA here is from genome assembly GCA_030765085.1 of Allium cepa. Lineage (NCBI taxonomy): Eukaryota > Viridiplantae > Streptophyta > Magnoliopsida > Asparagales > Amaryllidaceae > Allium > Allium cepa. Next base: position 23,012,065 of record CM060943.1, on the reverse strand, counting down.
CATCGCTGGAGAGTGGTGCACCAAGTTACTGCACCGTTTCCAATCCATGCAACCGTTTCTAAAGGTCGTACGGCACTGTTTCGTCATTTTGGACGGATGTTGCACCTTGCACCGTAGATGTTGCACCCTGTGGATATCGATTCTTCGGAGGGCCATAACTCTTGGCTCGTTTAGAGTTACGGGAGCCACAACCAGTCAAAACGAAGGTATCTATGAGTTCTATAGCAGTGACTGCTTTCAGTCGTCACTGGTTAGATTCATACCCAAAAAATCCTATCCGAACCTCAATCGGGTCATGGAAGTTTTTCACCCTTCGTTTTTTCGTCACGTGGTTTTTTCTGTAAAACGGGATCCCCGTGGCTGGTCTATGATTTACCAACGCTGGAGAGTGGTGCACCATGGTACTGCACCGTTTCCAATCCATGCACCCGTTTCTAAAGGTCGTACGGCACTGTTTCGTCATTTTGGACGGATGTTGCACCTTGCACCGTAGATGTTGCACCCTGTTGATATCGATTCTTCGGAGGGCCATAACACTTGGCTCGTTTAGAGTTACGGGAGCCACAACCAGTCAAAACGAAGGTATCTGTGAGTTCTATAGCTGTGACCGCTTTTAGCCGTCACTGGTTAGTTCCTTACCCAAAAAATCCTATCCGAACCTCAATCGGGTCACGGAAGTTTTTTACCCTTCGTTTTTTCGTCACGTGGATTTTTTCTGTAAAACGGGATCCCAGCGGCTGGTCTATGATTTACCAACGCTGGAGAGTGGTGCACCATGGTACTTCACCGTTTCCAATCCATGCACCCGTTTCTAAAGGTCGTACGACACTGTTTCGTCATTTTGGACGGGTGTTGCACCTTGCACCGTAGATGTTGCACCCTATGGATATCGATTCTTCGGAGGGCCATAACTCTTGGCTCGTTTAGAGTTACGGGAGCCACAACAAGTCAAAACGAAGGTACTTGTGAGTTCTACATCTGTGACGGCTTTCAGCCGTCACTGGTTAGTTTCATACCCAAAAAATCCTATCCGAACCTCAATCGGGCATGGAAGTTTTTTACCCTTCGTTTTTTCGTCACGTGGATTTTTTCTGTAAAAGGGAATTCCCACGGCTAGTCTATGATTTACCATCGATGGAGAGTGGTGCACCATGGTACTGCACCGTTTCCAATCCATGCACCCTTTTCTAAAGGTCGTACGGCACTGTTTCGTCATTTTGGACGGATGTTGCACCTTGCACCGTAGATGTTGCATCCTATGGATATCGATTCTTCGGAGGGCCATAACTCTTGGCTCGTTTAGAGTTACGGGAGCCACAACCAGTCAAAATGAAGGTATTTTTGAGTTCTACATCTGTGACGGCTTTCAGCCGTCACTGGTTAGTTTCATACCCAAAAAATTCTATCCGAACCTCAATCGGGTCATGTAAGTTTTTCACCCTTCGTTTTTTCGTCACGTGTATTTTTTCTGTAAAAGGGAATTCCCGCGGCTGGTCTATGATTCGCTGGAGAGTGGTGCACCATGGTACTGCACCGTTTGAAATCCATGCACCCGTTTCTAAAGATCGTACACACTGTTTCGTCATTTTGGACGGATGTTGCACCTTGCACCGTAGATGTTGCACCCTATGGATATCGATTCTTCGGATGGCCATAACTCTTGGCTCGTTTAGAGTTACGGAAGCCCTAACCTGTCAAAACGAAGGTATCTGTGAGTTCTATAGCTATGACGGATTTCAGCCGTCACTGGTTAGTTTCATACCCAAAAAATCCTATCCGAACCTCAATCGGGTCACGGAAGTTTTTTACCCTACGTTTTTTCGTCACGTGGATTTTTCTTTAAAAGGGAATTCCCGTGGCTGGTCTATGATTTACCATCGCTGGAGAGGGATGCACCATGGTACTGCACTGTTTCCAATCCATGCACCCATTTCTAAAGGTCGTACGGCACAGTTTCGTTATTTTGGATGGATGTTGCACGTTGCATCGTAGATGTTGCAACCTATGGATATCGATTCTTCAGAGGGCCATAACTCTTGGCTCGTTTAGAGTTACGGGAGCCACAACAAGTCAAAACGAAGGTATTTTTGAGTTCTACATCTGTGACGGCTTTCAGCCGTCGCTGGTTAGTTTCATACCCAAAAAATCCTATCCGAACCTCAATCGGGTCATGAAAGTTTTTCATCCTTCGTTTTTTCGTCACGTGGATTTTTTCTGTAAAACGGAATTCCCGCGGCTGGTCTATGATTTACCATCGCTGGAGAGTGGTGCACCATGGTACGACGCCGTTTCAAATCCATGCACCCGTTTCTAAAGGTCATACGCACTGTTTCGTCATTTTGGACGGATGTTGCCCTTGCACCGTAGATGTTGCACCCTATGGATATCGATTCTTCGGAGGGCCATAAATCTTGGCTCATTTAGAGTTACGAGAGCCACAACCAGTTGAAACGAAGGTATTTGTGAGTTCTACATCTGTGATAGCTTTCAGCCGTCACTAGTTAGTTTCATACCCAAAAAGTCCTATCCGAACCTCAATCGGGTCATGGAAGTTTTTTACCCTTCGTTTTTTCGTCACGTGGATTTTTTCTGTAAAAGGGAATTCCCGCGGCTATTCTATGATTTACCATCGCTGCAGCGTGGTGCACCATGGTAGTGCACCGTTTCCAATCCATGCACCCATTTCTAAAGGTCTTACGGCACTGTTTCGTCATTTTGGACGGATGCTGCACCTTGCACCGTAGATGTTGCACCCTATGGATATAGATTCTTCGTAGGTCCATAACCCTTGGCTCGTTTAGAGTTACGGGAGCCATAACCTGTCAAAACGAAGGTATCTGTGAGTTCTATAGCTATGACGGCTTTTAACCGTCACTGGTTAGTTTCATACCCAAAAAATCCTATCCAAACCACAATCGGGTCATGGAAGTTTTTTACCCTTCGTTTTTTCGTCACGTGGATTTTTTCTGTAAAAGAGAATTCCCGCGGCTGGTCAATGATTTACCATCGCTGGAGAGTGATGCACCATGGTATTGCACCGTTTCCAATCCATGCACCCATTTCTAAAGGTCGTACGACACTGTTTCGTCATTTTGGACGGATGTTGCACCTTGCACCGTAGATGTTGCACCCTGTGGATATCGATTCTTCGATGGGCCATAACTCTTGGCTCGTTCAGAGTTACGGGAGCCATAACCTGTCAAAATGAAGGTATCTGTGAGTTCTACAGCTATGACGGCTTTCAGCCATCACTGGTTAGTTTCATACCCAAAAAATCCTATCCGAACCTCAATCGGGTCACGGAAGTTTTTTACCCTTCGTTTTTTCGTCACGTGGATTTTTCTGTAAAAGGGAATTCCCGTGGCTGGTCTATGATTTACCATCGCTGGAGAGTGATGCACCATGGTACTGCACCGTTTCCAATCCATGCACCCATTTCTAAAGGTTGTACGGCACTGTTTCGTCATTTTGGACGGATGTTGCACCTTGCACCGTAAATGTTGGACCCTATGGATATCGATTCTTCGGAGGGCCATAACTCTTGGCTCGTTTAGAGTTACGGGAGCCACAACCAGTCAAAACGAAGGTATCTGTGAGTTCTACAGCTGTGATGGCTTTCTGCCGTCACTGGTTAGTTTCATACCGAAAAAATCCTATCCGAACCTCAATCGGGTCACGGAAGTATTTTACCCTTCGTGTTTTCGTCACGTGGATTTTTCTGTAAATGGGAATTCCCGTGGCTGGTCTATGATTTACCATCGCTGGAGAGTGATGCACCATGGTACTGCACCGTTTCCAATCCATGCAACCATTTCTAAAGGTCGTACAGCACTGTTTCGTCATTTTGGACGGATGTTGCACCTTGCACCGTAGATGTTGCACCCTATGGATATCGATTCTTCGGAGGGCCATAACTCTTGGCTCGTTTAGAGTTACGGGAGCCATAACCTGTCAAAACGAAGGTATCTGTGAGTTCTACAGCTGTGACGGCTTTCAGCCGTCACTGGTTAGTTTCATACCCAAAAAATCCTATACGAACCTCAACCGGGACATGGAAGTTTTTTACCCTTCGTTTTTTCGTCATGTGGATTTTTTCTATAAAAGGGAATTCCCGAGGCTGGTCTATGATTTACCATCGCTGGAGAGTGGTGCACCATGGTACTGCACCGTTTCCAATCCATGCACCCATTTCTAAACGTTGTACGACACTATTTCGTCATTTTGGACGGATGTTGCACCTTGCACCGTAGATGTTGCACCCTATGGATAGCGATTCTTCGGAGGGCCATAACTCTTGGCTCGTTTAGAGTTACGGGAGCAACAACCAGTCAAAACGAAGGTATCTGTGAGTTCTATAGCTATGACGGCTTTCAGCCGTCACTGGTTAGTTTCATACCCAAAAAATCCTATCCGAACCTCAATCGGGTCATGGAAGTTTTTTACCCTTCGTTTTTTCGTCACGTGTATTTTTTCTGTAAAATGGGATCCCCGTGGCTGGTCTATGATTTACCAACGCTGGAGAGTGGTGCACCATGGTACTGCACCGTTTTCAATCCATGCACCCATTTCTAAAGGTCATACGGCACTGTTTCGTCATTTTGGACGGATGTTGCACCTTGCACCGTAGATGTTGCACCCTGTGGATATCGATTCTTCGGAGGGCCATAACTCTTGGCTCGTTTAGAGTTACGGGAGCCACAACCAGTGAAAACGAAGGTATTTGTGAGTTCTACATCTGCGACCGCCTTTAGCCATCACTGGTTAGTTTCATACCCAAAAAATCCTATTCGAACCTCAATCGGGTCATGAGAGTTTTTTACCCTTCGTTTTTTCGTCACGTGGATTTTTTCTGTAAAACGGGATCCCCGTGGCTGGTCTATGATTTACCAACGCTGGAGAGCGGTGCACCATGGTACTGCACCGTTTCCAGTCCATGCACCCATTTCTAAAGGTCGTACGACACTGTTTCGTCATTTTGGACGGATGTTGCACCTTGCACCGTAGATGTTGCACCCTGTGGATATCGATTCTTCGGAGGGCCATAACTCTTGGCTCGTTTAGAGTTATGGGAGCCATAACCTGTCAAAACGAAGGTATCTGTGAGTTCTATAGCTATGACGGCTTTCAGCCGTCACTGGTTAGTTTCATGCCCAAAAAATCCTATCCGAACCTCAATCGGGTCATGGAAGTTTTTTACCCTTCGTTTTTTCGTCACGTGGATTTTTTCTATAAAACGGGATCCCCGTGGCTGGTCTATGATTTACCAACGCTGGAGAGCGGTGCACCATGGTACTGCACCGTTTCCAATCCATGCACCCATTTCTAAAGGTCGTACGGCACTGTTTCGTCATTTTGGACGGATGTTGCACCTTGCACCGTAGATGTTGCACCCTGTGGATATCGATTCTTCGGAGGGCCATAACTCTTGGCTCGTTTAGAGTTACGGGAGCCACAACCAGTGAAAACGAAGGTATTTGTGAGTTCTACATCTGCGACCGCCTTTAGCCATCACTGGTTAGTTTCATACCCAAAAAATCCTATTCGAACCTCAATCGGGTCATGGGAGTTTTTTACCCTTCGTTTTTTCGTCACGTGGATTTTTTCTGTAAAACGGGATCCCCGTGGCTGGTCTATGATTTACCAACGCTGGAGAGCGGTGCACCATGGTACTGCACCGTTTCCAGTCCATGCACCCATTTCTAAAGGTCGTACGACACTGTTTCGTCATTTTGGACGGATGTTGCACCTTGCACCGTAGATGTTGCACCCTGTGGATATCGATTCTTCGGAGGGCCATAACTCTTGGCTCGTTTAGAGTTATGGGAGCCATAACCTGTCAAAACGAAGGTATCTGTGAGTTCTATAGCTATGACGGCTTTCAGTCGTCACTGGTTAGTTTCATGCCCAAAAAATCCTATCCGAACCTCAATCGGGTCATGGAAGTTTTTTACCCTTTGTTTTTTCGTCACGTGGATTTTTTCTATAAAACGGGATCCCCGTGGCTGGTCTATGATTTACCAACGCTGGAGAGCGGTGCACCATGGTACTGCACCGTTTCCAATCCATGCACCCATTTCTAAAGGTCGTACGGCACTGTTTCGTCATTTTGGACGGATGTTGCACCTTGCACCGTAGATGTTGCACCCTGTGGAAATCGATTCTTCGGAGGGCCATAACTCTTGGCTCGTTTAGAGTTACGGGAGCCATAACCAGTCAAAACGAAGGTATCTGTGAGTTCTACAGCTATGACGGCTTTCAACCGTCACTGGTTAGTTTCATACCCAAACTATCCTATCCGAACCTCAATCGGGTCATGGAAGTTTTTTACCCTTCGTTTTTTCGTCACGTCGATTTTTTCTGTAAAACGGTATCCCCGTGGCTGGTCTATGATTTACCAACGCTGGAGAGTGGTGCACCATGGTACTGCACCGTTTCCAATCCATGCACCCATTTCTAAAGGTCGTACGGCACTGTTTCGTCACTTTGGACGGATATTGCACCTTGCACCGTAGATGTTGCACCCTGTCGATATCGATTCTTCGGAGGGCCATAACTCTTGGCTCGTTTAGAGTTACGGGAGCCATAACCTATCAAAACGAAGGTATCTGTGAGTTCCATAGCTATGACGGCTTTCAGCCGTCACTGGTTAGTTTCATACCCAAAAAATCCTATCCGAACCTCAATCGGGTCACGGAAGTTTTATACACTTCGTTTTTTCGTCACGTGGATTTTTCTGTAAAAGGGAATTCCGGTGGCTCGTCTATGATTTACCATCGCTAGAGAGTGATGCACCATGGTACTGCACCGATTCCAATCCATGCACCCATTTCTAAAGGTCATACGGCACTGTTTCGTCATTTTGGACGGATGTTGCACTTGCACCGTAGATGTTGCACCCTGTGGATATCGATTCTTCGGAGGGCCATAACTCTAGGCTCGTTTAGAGTTACGGGAGCCCTAACCTGTCAAAACGAAGGTATCTGTGAGGTCTATAGCTATGATGGCTTTCAGCCGTCACTGGTTAGTTTCATACCCAAAAAAGCCTATCTGAACCTCAATCGGGTCACGGAAGTTTTTTACCCTTCGTTTTTTCGTCACGTGGATTTTTCTGTAAAAGGGAATTCCCGTGGCTGGTCTATGATTTACCATCACTGGAGAGTGATGCACCATGGTACTACACCGTTTCCAATCCATGCACCCATTTCTAAAGGTTGTACGGCACAGTTTCGTCATTTTGGACGGATGTTGCACGTTGCACCGTAGATATTGCACCCTATGGATATCGATTCTTCGGAGGGCCATAACTCTTGGCTCATTTAGAGTTACGGGAGCCACAACCAGTCAAAACGAAGGTATCTGTTAGTTCTACAGCTGTGACTGCTTTCAGCCATCACAGGTTAGTTTCATACCCAAAAAATCCTATCCGAACGTCAATCGGGTCATGGAAGTTTTTTACCCTTCGTTTTTTCGTCACGTGGATTTTTTCTGTAAAACGGGATCCTCGTGGCTGGTCTATGATTTACCAACGTTGGAGAGTGGTGCACCATGGTACTGCACCATTTCCAATCCATGCACCCATTTATAAAGGTCGTACGGCACTGTTTCGTCATTTTGGACGGATGTTGCACCTTGCACCGTAGATGTTGCACCCTGTGGATATCGATTCTTCGGAGGGCCATAACTCTTGGCTCGTTTAGAGTTATGGGAGCCAGAACCTGTCAAAACGAAGGTATCTGTGAGTTCTACAGCTGTGACAGCTTTCAGCCATCACTGGTTAGTTTCATACCCAAACAATCCTATCCGAACCTCAATCGGGTCATGAAAGTTTTTTACCCTTCGTTTTTTCGTCACGTGGATTTTTTCTGTAAAAGGGAATTCCTCCGGCTGGTCTATGATTTACCATCGCTGGAGAGTGGTGCACCATGGTACTGCACCGTTTCCAATCGACGCACCCATTTCTAAAGGTCATACGGCACTGTTTCGTCATTTTGGACGGATGTTGCACCTTGCACCGTATATGTTGCACCCTGTGGATATCGATTCTTCGGAGGGCCATAACTCTTGGCTCGTTTAGAGTTACGGGAGCCACAACCAGTCAAAACGAAGGTATCTGTGAGTTCTATAGCTTTGACGGCTTTCAACCATCACTGGTTAGTTTCATACCCAAAAAATCCTATCCGAACCTCAATCGGGTCACGGAAGTTTTTTACCCTTCGTTTTTTCGCCACGTTGATTTTTCTGTAAAAGGGAATTCCCGTGGCTGGTCTATGATTTACCATCGCTGGAGAGTGATGCACCATGGTACTGCACCGTTTCCAATCCATGCACCCATTTCTAAAGGATGTACGGCACTGTTTCGTCATTTTGGACGGATGTTGCACCTTGCACCGTAGATGTTGCACCATATGGATATCGATTCTTCGGAGGGCCATTACTCTTGGCTCGTTTAGAGTTACGGGAGCCACAACCAGTCAAAACGAAGGTATCTGTGAGTTCTACAGCTGTGACGGCTTTCAGCCGTCACTGGTTAGTTTCATACCCAAAAAATCCTATCTGAACCTCAATCGGGTCATGGAAGTTTTTTACCCTTCGTTTTTTCGTCACGTGGATTTTTTCTGTAAAACGGGATCCCCGTGGCTGGTCTATGGTTTACCAACGCTGGAGAGTGGTGCACCATGGTACTGCACCGTTTCCAATCCATGCACCCATTTCTAAAGGTCGTACGGCACTGTTTCGTCATTTTGGACGGATGTTGCACCTTGCACCGTAGATGTTGCACCCTGTGGATATCGATTCTTCGGAGGGCCATAACTCTTGGCTCGTTTAGAGTTACGGGAGCCATAACCTGTCAAAACGAAGGTATCTGTGAGTTCTATAGCTATGACGGCTTTCAGCCGTCACTGGTTAGTTTTATACTCAAAAAATCCTATCCGAACCTCAATCGGGTCATGGATGTTTTTTACCCTTCGTTTTTTCGTCACGTGGATTTTTTCTATAAAAGGGAATTCCTGCGGCTGGTCTATGATTTACCATCGCTGGAGAGTGGTGCACCATGGCACTGCAATGTTTCAAATCCATGCACTCGTTTCTAAAGGTCGTACGACACTGTTTCGTCATTTTGGACGGATGTTGCACCTTGCACCGTAGATGTTGCACCCTGTGGATATCGATTCTTCGGAGGGCCATAACTCTTGGCTCGTTTAGAGTTACGGGAGCCACAACCAGTCAAAACGAAGGTATCTGTGAGTTCTATAGCTATGATGGCTTTCAGTCGTCACTGGTTAGTTTCATACCCAAAAAATCCTATCCGAACCTCAATCGGGTCATGGAAGTTTTTTACCCTTCGTTTTTTCGTCACGTGGATTTTTTCTGTAAAAGGGAATTCCCGTGGCTGGTTTATGATTTACCATCACTGGAGAGTGGTGCACCATGGTACTGCACCGTTTCCAATCCATGCACCCATTTCTAAAGGTCGTACGGCACTGTTTCGTCATTTTGGACGGATGTTGCACCGTAGATTTTGCACCCTATGGATATCGATTCTTCGGAGGGCCATAACTCTTTGCTCGTTTAGAGTTACGGGAGCCACAACCAGTCAAAACGAAGGTATTTGTGAGTTCTACATCTGTGACACCTTTCAGCCGTCACTGGTTAGTTTCATAACCAAAAAATCCTATCCGAACCTCAATCGGGTCATGGAAGTTTTTTACCCTTCGTTTTTTCGTCACGTGGATTTTTTCTGTAAAAGGGAATTCCCGCGGCTGGTCTATGATTTACCATCGCTGGAGAGTGGTGCACCATGGTACGGCACCGTTTCCAATACATGCATCCATTTCTAAAGGTCGTACGGCACTGTTTCGTCATTTTGGACGGATGTTGCACCTTGCACCGTAGATGTTGCACCGTGTGGATATCGATTGTTCGGAGGGCCATAACTCTTGGATCTTTTAGAGTTACGGGAGCCATAACCTGTCATAACGAAGGTATCTGTGAGTTCTACAGCTATGACGGCTTTCAGCCGTCGCTGGTTAGTTTCATACCCAAAAAATCCTATCCGAACCTCAATCGGGTCATGGAGGTTTTTTACCCTTCGTTTTTTCGTCACGTGGATTTTTTCTGTAAAAGGGAATTCCCACGGCTGGTCTATGATTTACCATCGCTGGAGAGTGGTGCACCATGGTACGGCACCGTTTCTAATCCATGCACCCATTTGTAAAGGTCGTACGGCACTGTTTCGTCATTTTGGACGGATGTTGCACCTTGCACCGTAGATGTTGCACCCTGTGGATATCGATTCTTCGGAGGGCCATAACTCTTGGCTCGTTTAGAGTTACGGGAGCAACAACCAGTCAAAGCGAAGGTATTTGTGAGTTCTACATCCATGACCGCTTTCAGCCGTCACTGGTTAGTTTCATACCCCAAAAATCCTATCCGAACCTCAATCGGGTCATGGAAGTTTTTTACTCTTCGTTTTTTCGTCACGTGGATTTTTTCTGTAAAACGGGATTCCCGTGGCTGGTCTATGATTTACCAACACTGGAGAGTGGTGCACCATGGTACTGCACCGTTTCCAATCCATGCATCTATTTCTAAAGGTCGTACGGCACTGTTTCGTCATTTTGGACGGATGTTGCACCTTGCACCGTAGATGTTGCACCCTGTGGATATAGATTCTTTGGAGGGCCATAACTCTTGGCTCGTTTAGAGTTACGGGAGCCAGAACCAGTCAAAACGAAGGTATCTGTGAGTTCTACAGCTGTGATAGCTTTCAGCCGTCACTGATTAGTTTCATACCCAAACAATCCTATACGAACCTCAATCGGGTCATGGAAGTTTTTTACCCTTCGTTTTTTAGTCACGTGGATTTTTTCTGTAAAAGGGAATTCCCGCGGCTGGTCTATGATTTACCATCGCTGGAGAGTGGTGCACCATGGTACTGCACCGTTTCCAATCCATGCACCCATTTCTAAAGGTCGTACGGCACTGTTTCGTCATTTTGGACGGATGTTGCACCTTGCACTGTAGATGTTGCACCCTGTGGATATCGATTCTTCGGAGGGCCATAACTCTTGGCTCGTTTAGAGTTACGGGAGCCACAACCAGTCAAAATGAAGGTATCTGTGAGTTCTATTGCTATGACGGCTTTCAGCCGTCACTGGTTAGTTTCATACCCAAAAAAATCCTATCCGAACCTCAATCGGGTCGAGGAAGTTTTTTACCCTTCGTTTTTTCGTCACTAGGATTTTTTCTGTAAAACGGGATCCCCGTGGCTGGTCTATGATTTACCATCGCTGGAGAGTGGTGCACCATGGTACTGCAATGTTTCAAATCCATGCACTCATTTCTAAAGGTCGTACGGCACTGTTTCGTCATTTTGGACGGATGTTGCACCTTGCACCGTAGATGTTGCACCCAGTGGATATCGATTCTTCGGAGGGCCATAACTCTTGGCTCCTTTAGAGTTACGGGAGCCAAAACCAGTCAAAATGAAGGAATCTGTGAGTTCTACAGCTGTGACAGCTTTCAGCAGTCACTGGTTACTTTCATACCCAAAAAAGCCTATCCGAACCTCTATCGGGTCATGGAAGTTTTTTACCCTTCGTTTTTTCGTCACGTGGATTTTTTCTGTAAAATGGGATCCCCGTGGCTGGTCTATGATTTACCAACGCTGGAGAGTGGTGCACCATGGTACTGTACCGTTTCCAATCCATGCACCCATTTCTAAAGGTCGTACGGCACTGTTTCGTCATTTTGGACGGATGTTGCACCTTGCACCGTAGATGTTGCACCCTGTGGATATCGATTCTTCGGAGGGCCATAACTGTTGGCTCGTTTAGAGTTATGGGAGCCACAACCAGTCAAAACGAAGGTATCTGTGAGTTCTACAGCTGTGACGGCTTTCAGCCGTACTGGTTAGTTTCATACCCAAAAAATCCTATCCGAACCTCAATCGGGTCATGGAAGTTTTTTACCCTTCGTTTTTTCGTCACGTGGATTTTTTCCGTAAAACGGGATCCCCGTGGCTGGTCTATGATTTGCCAACGCTGGAGAGTGGTGCACCATGGTACTGTACTGTTTCCAATCCATGCACCCATTTCTAAAGGTCGTACGGCACTGTTTCGTCCTTTTGGACGGATGCTGCACCTTGCACTGTAGATGTTGCACCCTGTGGATATCGATTCTTCGTAGGGCTATAACTCTTGGCTCGTTTAGAGTTACGGGAGCCACAACCAGTCAAAATGAAGGTATCTGTGAGTTCTATAGCTATGACGGCTTTCATCCGTCACTGGTTAGTTTCATACCCAAAAAATCCTATCCGAACCTCAATCGGGTCGAGGAAGTTTTTTACCCTTCGTTTTTTCGTCACGTGGATTTTTTCTGTAAAACTGGATCCCCGTGGCTGGTCTATGATTTACCATCGCTGGAGAGTGGTGCACCACGGTACTGCAATGTTTCAAATCCATGCACTCATTTCTAAAGGTCGTACGGCACTGTTTCGTCATTTTGGACGGATGTTGCACCTTGCACCGTAGATGTTGCACCCAGTGGATATCGATTCTTCGGAGGGCCATAACTCTTGGCTCCTTTAATGTTACGGGAGCAAAAACCAGTCAAAACGAAGGAATCTGTGAGTTCTACAGCTGTGACAGCTTTCAGCAGTCACTGGTTACTTTCATACCCAAAAAAGCCTATCCGAACCTCAATCGGGTCATGGAAGTTTTTTACCCTTCGTTTTTTCGTCACGTGGATTTTTTTCTGTAAAATGGGATCCCCATGGCTGGTCTATGATTTACCAACGCTGGAGAGTGGTGCACCATGGTACTGTACCGTTTCCAATCCATGCACCCATTTCTAAAGGTCGTACGACACTGTTTCTTCATTTTGGACGGATGTTGCACCTTGCACCGTAGATGTTGCACCCTTTGGATATCGATTCTTCGGAGGGCCATAACTCTTGGCTCGTTTAGAGTTACGGGAGCCACAACCAGTCAAAACGAAGGTATCTGTGAGTTCTACAGCTGTGACGGCTTTCAGCCATCACTGGTTACTTTCATACCCAAAAAAGCCTATCCGAACCTCGATCGGGTCATGGAAGTTTTTTACCCTTCGTTTTTTCGTCACGTGGATTTTTTCTGTAAAAGGGAATTCCCGCGGCTGGTCTATGATTTACCATCGCTGGAGAGTGGTGCACCATGGTACTGCACCGTTTCCAATCCATGCACCCGTTTCTAAAGGTCGTACGGCACTGTTTCGTCATTTTGGACGGATGTTGCACCTTGCACCGTAGATGTTGCACCCTATGGATATCGATTCTTCGGAGGACCATAACTCTTGGCTCGTTTAGAGTTACGGGAGCAACAACCAGTCAAAATGAAGGTATTTGTGAGTTCTACATCTGTGACGCTTTCAGCCGTCACTGGTTACTTTCATACCCAAAAACGCCTATCCGAACCTCAATCGGGTCATGGAAGTTTTTTACCCTTCGTTTTTTCGTCACGTGGATTTTTTCTGTAAAAGGGAATTCCCGCGGCTGGTCTATGATTTACCATCGCTGGAGAGTGGTGCACCATGGTACCGCACCGTTTCCAATCCATGCACTCGTTTCGAAAGGTCGTACGGCACTGTTTCGTCATTTTGGACGGATGTTGCACCTTGCACCGTAGATGTTGCACCCTGTGGATACCAATTCTTCGGAGGGCCATAACTCTTGGCTCGTTTAGAGTTACGGGAGCCATAACCTGTCAAAACGAAGGTATCTGTGAGTTCTACATCTGTGACGGCTTTCAGCCGTCACTGGTTAGTTTCATACCCAAAAAATCCTATCCGAACCTCAATCGGGTCATGGATGTTTTTTACCCTTCGTTTTTTCGTCACGTGTATTTTTTCTGTAAAAGGGAATTCCCGCGGCTGGTCTATGATTTACCATCGCTGGAGAGTGGTGCACCATGGTACTGCACCGTTTCCAATCCATGCACCCATTTCTAAAGGTCGTACGGCACTGTTTCGTCATTTTGGACGGACGTTGCACCTTGCACCGTAGATGTTGCACCCTGTGGATATCGATTCTTCGGAGGGCCATAACTCTTGGCTCGTTTAGAGTTACGGGAGCCACAACTAGTCAAAACGAAGGTATCTGTGAGTTCTATAGCTATGACGGCTTTCAGCCGTCACTGGTTAGTTTCATACCCAAAAAATCTTATCCGAACCTCAATCGGGTCATGGAAGTTTTTACCCTTCGTTTTTTCGTCACGTGGATTTTTTCTGTAAAAGGGAATTCCCGCGGCTGGTCTATGATTTACCATCGCTGGAGAGTGGTGCACCATGGTATTGCACCGTTTCCGATCCATGCACCCATTTCCAAAGGTCGTACGGCACTGTTTCGTCATTTTGGACGGATGTTGCACCTTGCACCGTAGATGTTGCACCCTATGGATATCGATTCTTCGGAGGGCCATAACTCTTGGCTCGTTTAGAGTTACGGGAGCCACAACCAGTCAAAACGAAGGTATTTGTGAGTTATATATCTGTGACACCTTTCATCCGTCACTGGTTAGTTTCATACCCAAAAAATCCTATCCGAACCTCAATCGGTTCATGGAAGTTTTTTACCCTTCGTTTTTTCGTCACGTGGATTTTTCTGTAAAAGGGAATTCCCGCGGCTGGTCTATGATTTACCATCGCTGGAGAGTGGTGCACCATGGTACGGCACCGTTTCCAATCCATGCACCCATTTCTAAAGGTCGTACGACACTGTTTCGTCATTTTGGACGGATGTTGCACCTTGCACTGTAGATGTTGCACCCTATGGATATCGATTCTTCGGAGGGCCATAACTCTTGGCTCGTTTAGAGTTACGGGAGCCATAACCTGTCAAAACGAAGGTATCTGTGAGTTCTACAGCTGTGACGGCTTTCAGCCGTCACCGGTTAGTTTCATACCCAAAAAATCCTATCCGAACCTCAATCGGGTCATGGATGTTTTTTACCCTTCGTTTTTTCGTCACGTGGATTTTTTCTGTAAAAGGGAATTCCCGCGGCTGGTCTATGATTTACCATCGCTGGAGAGTGGTGCACCATGGTACGGCGCCGTTTCCAATCCATGCACCCATTTCTAAAGGTCGTACGGCACTGTTTCGTCATTTTGGACGGATGTTGGACCTTGCACCGTAAATGTTGCACCCTGTGGATATCGAATCTTCGGAGGGCCATAACTCTTGGCTCGTTTAGAATTACGGGAGCAACAACCAGTCAAAGCGAAGGTATCTGTGAGTCCTACATCTATGACCGCTTTCAGCCGTCACTGGTTACTTTCATACCCAAAAAAGCCTATCCGAACCTCAATCGGGTCATGGAAGTTTTTTACCCTTCGTTTTTTCGTCACGTGGATTTTTTCTGTAAAAGGGAATTCCCGCGGCTGGTCTATGATTTACCATCGCTGGAGAGTGGTGCACCACGGTACTGCACCGTTTCCAATCCATGCACCCGTTTCTAAAGGTCGTACGGCAATGTTTCGTCATTTTGGACGGATGTTGCACCTTGCACCGTAGATGTTGCACCCTATGGATATCGATTCTTCGGAGGGCCATAACTCTGGGCTCGTTTAGAGTTACGGGAGCCACAACCAGTCAAAACGAAGGTATTTGTGAGTTCTACAGCTTTGACTGCTTTCAGCCGTCACTGGTTACTTTCATACCCAAAAAAGCCTATCCGAACGTCAATCGGGTCATGGAAGTTTTTTACCCTTCGTTTTTTCGTCACGTGGATTTTTTCTGTAAAAGGGAATTCCCGCGGCTGGTCTTTGATTTACCATCGCTGGAGAGTGGTGCACCATGGTACTGCACCGTTTCCAATCCATGCACCCGTTTTCAAAGGTCGTACGGCACTGTTTCGTCATTTTGGACGGATGTTGCACCTTGCACCATAGATGTTGCACCCTATGGATATCGATTCTTTGGAGGGCCATAACTCTTGGCTCGTTTAGAGTTACGGGAGCGACAACCAGTCAAAACGAAGGTATTTGTGAGTTCTACATCTGTGACTGTTTTCAGCCATCACTGGTTAGTTTCATACCCAAAAAATCCTATCCGAACCTCAATCGGTTCATGGAAGTTTTTTACCATTCGTTTTTTCGTCACGTGGATTTTTTCTGTAAAAGGGAATTCCCGCGGCTGGTCTATGATTTACCATCGCTGGAGAGTGGTGCACCATGGTACGGCACCGTTTCCAATCCATGCACTCATTTCTAAAGGTCGTACGGCACTGTTTCGTTATTTTGGACGGATGTTGCACCTTGCACCGTAGATGTTGCACCCTGTGGATATCGATTCTTCGGAGGGCCATAACTCTTGGCTCGTTTAGAGTTACGGGAGCCATAACCTGTCAAAACGAAGGTATATGTAAGTTCTATAGCTGTGACGGCTTTCAGCCGTCACCGGTTAGTTTCATACCCAAAAAATCCTATCCGAACCTCAATCGGGTCATGGATGTTTTTTACCCTTCGTTTTTTCGTCACGTGGATTTTTTCTGTAAAAGGGAATTCCCGCGGCTGGTCTATGATTTACCATCGCTGGAGAGTGGTGCACCATGGTACGGCACCGTTTCCAATCCATGCACCCATTTCTAAAGGTCGTACGGCACTGTTTCGTCATTTTGGATGGATGTTGCACCTTGAACTGTAGATGTTGCACCCTGTGGATATCGATTCTTCGGAGGGCCATAACTCTTGGCTCGTTTAGAGTTACGGGAGCAACAACCAGTCAAAGCGAAGGTATCTGTGAGTTCTACATCTATGACTGCTTTCAGCCGTCACTGGTTACTTTCATACCCAAAAAAGCCTATCCGAACCTCAATCGGGTCATGGAAGTTTTTTACCCTTCGTTTTTTCGTCACGTGGATTTTTTCTGTAAAAGGGAATTCCCGCGGCTAGTCTATGATTTACCATCGCTGGAGAGTGGTGCACCATGGTACTGCACCGTTTCCAATCCATGCACCCGTTTCTAAAGGTCGTACGGTAATGTTTCGTCATTTTGGACGGATGTTGCACCTTGCACCGTAGATGTTGCACCCTATGGATATCGATTCTTCGGAGGGCCATAACTCTGGGCTCGTTAAGAGTTACGGGAGCCACAACCAGTCAAAACGAAGGTATCTGTGAGTTCTACATCTTTGACAGCTTTCAGCCGTCACTGGTTACTTTCATACCCAAAAAAGCCTATCCGAACCTCAATCGGGTCATGGAAGTTTTTTACCCTTCGTTTTTTCGTCACGTGGATTTTTTCTTTAAAAGGGAATTCCCGCGGCTGGTCTATGATTTACCATCGCTGGAGAGTGGTGCACCATGGTACTGCACCATTTCCAATCATGCACCCATTTCTAAAGGTCGTACGGCACTGTTTCGTCATTTTGGACGGATGTTGCACCTTGCACCGTAGATGTTGCACCCTTTGGATATCAATTCTTCGGAGGGCCATAACTCTTGGCTCGTTTAGAGTTACGGGAGCCACAGCCAGTCAAAACGAAGGTATCTGTGAGTTCTATAGCCATGACGGCTTTCAGCCGTCACTGGTTAGTTTCATACCCAAAAAATCCTATCCGAACCTCAATCGGGTCACGGAAGTTTTTTACCCTTCATTTTTTCGTCACGTGGATTTTTCTGTAAAAGGGAATTCCCGTGGCTGGTCTATGTTTTACCATCGCTGGAGAGTGATGCACCATGGTACTGCACTGTTTCCAATCCATGCACCCATTTCTAAAGGTTATACGGCACTGTTTCGTCATTTTGGACGGATGTTGCACCTTGCACCGTAGATGTTGCACCCTATGGATATCGATTCTTCGGAGGGCCATAACTCTTGGCTCGTTTAGAGTTACGGGAGCCACAACCAGTCAAAACGAAGGTATCTGTGAGTTCTACAGCTGTGACGGCTTTCAGCCGTCATTGGTTGGTTTCATACCCAAAAAATCCTATCCGAACCTCAATCGGGTCATGGAAGTTTTTTACCCTTCGTTTTTTCGTCACGTGGATTTTTTCTGTAAAACGGGATCCCCGTGGCTGGTCTATGATTTACCATCGCTGGAGAGTGGTGCACCATGGCACTGCAATGTTTCAAATCCATGCACTCATTTCTAAAGGTCGTACGGCACTGTTTCGTCATTTTGGACGGATGTTGCACCTTGCACCGTAGATGTTGCACCCTGTGGATATCGATTCTTCGGAGGGCCATAACTCTTGGCTCGTTTAGAGTTACGGGAGCCATAACCTGTCAAAACGAAGGTATCTGTGAGTTCTATAGCTATGACGGCTTTCAGCCGTCACTGATTAGTTTCATACCCAAAAAAGCCTATCCGAACCTCAATCCGGTCATGGAAGTTTTTTACCCTTCGTTTTTTCGTCACGTGGATTTTTTCCGTAAAACGGAATTCCCGCGGCTGGTCTATGATTTACCAATGCTGGAGAGTGGTGCACCATGGTACTGCATCGTTTCCATTCCATGCACCCATTTCTAAAGGTCGTACAGCACTGTTTCGTCATTTTGGACGGATGTTGCACCTTGCACCGTAGATGTTGCACCCTGTGGATATCGATTCTTCGGAGGGCCATAACTCTTGGCTAATTTAGAGTTACGGGAGCCACAACCAGTCAAAATGAAGGTATCTGTGAGTTCTACAGCTATGACAGCTTTCAGCTGTCACTGGTTACTTTCATACCCAAAAAAGCCTATCCGAACATCAATCGGGCCATGGAAGTTTTTTACCCTTCGTTTTTTCGTCACGTGGATTTTTTTGTAAAAGGGAATTCCTGCTGCTGGTCTATGATTTACCATCGCTGGAGAGTGGTGCACCATGGTACTGCCCCGTTTCCAATCCATGCACCCGTTTCTAAAGGTCGTACGACACTGTTTCGTCATTCTGGACGGATGTTGCACCTTCCACCGTAGAAGTTGTACCCTATGGATATCGATTCTTCGGAGGGCCATAACTCTTTGCTCGTTTAGAGTTACGGGAGCAACAACCAGTCAAAACGAAGGTATTTGTGAGTTCTACAACTGTGACGGCTTTCAGCCGTCACTGGTTACTTTCATACCCATAAAATCCTATCCGAACCTCAATCGGGTCATGGAAGTTTTTTACCCTTCGTTTTTTCGTCACGTGGATTTTTTCTGTAAAAGGGAATTCCCGTGGCTGGTCTATGATTTAGCATCGCTGGAGAGTGGTTCACCATGGTACTGCACCGTTTCCAATCCATGCACCCATTTCTAAAGGTCGTACGGCACTGTTTCGTCATTTTGGACGGATGTTGCACCTTGCACCGTAGAAGTTGCACCCTGTGGATATCGATTCTTCGGAGGGCCATAACTCTTGGCTCGTTTAGAGTTACGGGAGCCACAACCATTCAAAACGAAGGTATCTGTGAGTTCTACAGTTATGACGGCTTTCAGCCGTCACTGGTTAGTTTCATACCCAAAAAATCCTATCCGAACCTCAATCGGGTCATGGAAGTTTTTTACCCTTCGTTTTTTCGTCACGTGGATTTTTTCTTTAAAACGGGATCCCCGTGGCTGGTCTATGATTTACCATCGCTGGATAGTGGTGCACCATGGTACTGCAATGTTTCAAATCCATGCACTCATTTCTAAAGGTCGTACGGCACTGTCTCGTCATTTTGGACGGATGTTGCACCTTGCACCGTAGATGTTGCACCCTGTGCATATCGATTCTTCGGAGGGCCATAACTCTTGGCTCCTTTAGATTTACGGGAGCCATAACCAGTCAAAACGAAGGTATCTGTGAGTTCTACAGCTATGACAGCTTTCAGCCGTCACTGGTTAGTTTCATACCCAAAAAATCCTATCCGAACCTCAATCGGGTCGAGGAAGTTTTTTACCCTTCGTTTTTTCGTCACGTGGATTTTTTCTGTAAAACGGGATCCCCGTGGCTGGTCTATGATTTACCATCGCTGGAGAGTGGTGCACCATGGTACTGCAATGTTTCAAATCCATGCACTCATTTCTAAAGGTCGTACGGCACTGTTTCGTCATTTTGGACGGATGTTGCACCTTGCACCGTAGATGTTGCACCCAGTGGATATCGATTCTTCGGAGGGCCATAACTCTTGGCTCCTTTAGAGTTACGGGAGCCAAAACCAGTCAAAACGAAGGAATCTGTGAGTTCTACAGCTATGACAGCTTTCAGCAGTCACTGGTTACTTTCATACCCAAAAAAGCCTATCCGAACCTCAATCGGGTCATGGAAGTTTTTTACCCTTCGTTTTTTCGTCACGTGGATTTTTTCTGTAAAACGGAATTCCCGCGGCTGGTCTATGATTTACCAACGCTGGAGAGTGGTGCACCATGGTACTGCACCGTTTCCAATCCATGCACCCATTTCTAAAGGTCGTACAGCACTGTTTCGTCATTTTGGACGGATGTTGCACCTTGCACCGTAGATGTTGCACCCTGTGGATATCGATTCTTCGGAGGGCCATAACTCTTGGCTAATTTAGAGTTACGGGAGCCACAACCAGTCAAAATGAAGGTATCTGTGAGTTCTACAGCTATGACAGCTTTCAGCCGTCACTGGTTATTTTCATACCCAAAAAAGCCTATCCGAACCTCAATAGGGTCATGGAAGTTTTTTACCCTTCGTTTTTTCGTCACGTGGATTTTTTTGGTAAAAGGGAATTCCCGCGGCTGGTCTATGATTTACCATCGCTGGAGAGTGGTGCACCATGGTACTGCCCCGTTTCCAATCCATGCACCCATTTCTAAAGGTCGTACGACACTGTTTCGTCATTCTGGACGGATGTTGCACCTCGCACCGTAGATGTTGCACCCAATGGATATCGATTCTTCAGAGGGCCATAACTCTTTGCTCGTTTAGAGTTACGGGAGCAACAACCAGTCAAAACGAAGGTATCTGTGAGTTCTACATCTGTGACAGCTTTCAGCCGTCACTGGTTAGTTTCATACCCAAAAAATCCTATCCGAACCTCAATCGGGTCATGGAAGTTTTTTACCCTTCGTTTTTTCGTCACGTGGATTTTTTCTGTAAAAGGGAATTCCCGTGGCTGGTCTATGATTTAGCATCGCTGGAGAGTGGTTCACCATTGTACTGCACCGTTTCCAATCCATGCACCCATTTCTAAAGGTCGTACGACACTGTTTCGTCATTTTGGACGGATGTTGCACCTTGCACCGTAGAAGTTGCACCCTGTGGATATCGATTCTTCGGAGGGCCATAACTCTTGGCTCGTTTAGAGTTACGGGAGCCACAACCAGTCAAAACGAAGGTATCTGCGAGTTCTACAATTATGACGGCTTTCAGCCGTCACTAGTTAGTTTCATACCCAAAAAATCCTATCCGAACCTCAATCGGGTCATGGAAGTTTTTTACCCTTCGTTTTTTCGTCACGTGGATTTTTTCTTTAAAACGGGATCCCCGTGGCTGGTCTATGATTTACCATCGCTGGATAGTGGTGCACCATGGTACTGCAATGTTTCAAATCCATGCACTCATTTCTAAAGGTCGTACGGCACTGTTTCGTTATTTTGGACGGATGTTGCTCCTTGCACCGTAGATGTTGCACCCTGTGCATATCGATTCTTCGGAGGGCCATAACTCTTGGCTCCTTTAGAGTTACGGGAGCCATAACCAGTCAAAACGAAGGTATCTGTGAGTTCTACAGCTATGACAGCTTTTAGCCGTCACTGGTTAGTTTCATACCCAAAAAATCCTATCCGAACCTCAATCGGGTCGAGGAAGTTTTTTACCCTTCGTTTTTTCGTCACGTGGATTTTTTCTGTAAAATGGGATCCCCGTGGCTGGTCTATGATTTACCATCACTGGAGAGTGGTGCACAATGGTACTGCAATTTTTCAAATCCATGCACTCATTTCTAAAGGTCGTACGGCACTGTTTCGTCATTTTGGACGGATGTTGCACCTTGCACCGTAGATGTTGCACCCAGTGGATATCGATTCTTCGGAGGGCCATAACTCTTGGCTCCTTTAGAGTTACGGGAGCCAAAACCAGTCAAAACGAAGGAATCTGTGAGTTCTACAACTATGACAGCTTTCAGCAGTCACTGGTTACTTTCATACCCAAAAAAGCCTATCCGAACCTCAATCGGGTCATGGAAGTTTTTTACCCTTCGTTTTTTCGTCACGTGGATTTTTTCTGTAAAACGGAATTCCCGCGGCTGGTCTATGATTTACCAACACTGGAGAGTGGTGCACCATGGTACTGCACCGTTTCCAATCCATGTACCCATTTCTAAAGGTCGTACAACACTGTTTCGTCATTTTGGACGGATGTTGCACCTTGCACCGTAGATGTTGCACCCTGTGGATATCGATTCTTCGGAGGGCCATAACTCTTGGCTAATTTAGAGTTACGGGAGCCACAACCAGTCAAAATGAAGGTATCTGTGAGTTCTACAGCTATGACAGCTTTCAGCCGTCACTGGTTACTTTCATACCCAAAAAAGCCTATCCGAACCTCAATCGGGTCATGGAAGTTTTTTACCCTTCGTTTTTTCGTCACGTGGATTTTTTTGTAAAAGGGAATTCCTGCGGCTGGTCTATGATTTACCATCGCTGGAGAGTGGTGCACCATGGTACTGCCCCGTTTCCAATCCATGCACCCATTTCTAAAGGTCGTACGACACTGTTTCGTCATTCTGGACGGATGTTGCACCTTGAACCGTAGATGTTGCACCCTATGGATATCGATTCTTCGGAGGGCCATAACTCTTTGCTCGTTTAGAGTTACGGGAGCAACAACCAGTCAAAACGAAGGTATTTGTGAGTTCTACATCTGTGACAGCTTTCAGCCGTCACTGGTTACTTTCATACCCATAAAATTCTATCCGAACCTCAATCGGGTCATGGAAGTTTTTTACCCTTCGTTTTTTCGTCACGTGGATTTTTTCTGTAAAAGGGAATTCCCGTGGCTGGTCTATGATTTAGCATCGCTGGAGAGTGGTTCACCATGGTACTGCACCAATTCCAATCCATGCACCCATTTCTAAAGGTCGTACGGCACTGTTTCGTCATTTTGGACGGATGTTGCACCTTGCACCGTAAAAGTTGCACCCTGTGGATATCGATTCTTCGGAGGGCCATAACTCTTGGCTCGTTTAGAGTTACGGGAGCCACAACCATTCAAAACGAAGGTATCTGTGAGTTCTACAGTTATGACGGCTTTCAGCCGTCACTGGTTAGTTTCATACCCAAAAAATTCTATCCGAACCTCAATCGGGTCATGGAAGTTTTTTACCCTTCGTTTTTTCGTCACGTGGATTTTTTCTTTAAAACGGGATCCCCGTGGCTGGTCTATGATTTACCATCGCTGGATAGTGGTGCACCATGGTACTGCAATGTTTCAAATCCATGCACTCATTTCTAAAGGTCGTACGGCACTGTTTCTTCATTTTGGACGGATGTTGCACCTTGCACCGTAGATGTTGCACCCTGTGCATATCGATTCTTCGGAGGGCCATAACTCTTGGCTCCTTTAGATTTACGGGAGCCATAACCAGTCAAAACGAAGGTATCTGTGAGTTCTACAGCTATGACAGCTTTCAGCCGTCACTGGTTAGTTTCATACCCAAAAAATCCTATCCGAACCTCAATCGGGTCGAGGAAGTTTCTTACCCTTCGTTTTTTCGTCACGTGGATTTTTTCTGTAAAACGGGATCCCCGTGGCTGGTCTATGATTTACCATCGCTGGAGAATGATGCACCATGGTACTGCAATGTTTCAAATCCATGCACTCATTTCTAAAGGTCGTACGGCACTGTTTCGTCATTTTGGACGGATGTTGCACCTTTCACCGTAGATGTTGCACCCAGTGGATATCGATTCTTCGGAGGGCCATAACTCTTGGCTCCTTTAGAGTTACGGGAGCCAAAACCAGTCAAAACGAAGGAATCTGTGAGTTCTACATCTATGACAGCTTTCAGCAGTCACTGGTTACTTTCATGCCCAAAAAAGCCTATCCGAACCTCAATCGGGTCATGGAAGTTTTTTACCCTTCGTTTTTTCGTCACGTGGATTTTTTCTGTAAAACGGAATTCCCGCGGCTGGTCTATGATTTACCAACGCTGGAGAGTGGTGCACCATGGTACTGCACCGTTTCCAATCCATGCACCCATTTCTAAAGGTCGTACAGCACTGTTTCGTCATTTTGGACGGATGTTGCACCTTGCACCGTAGATGTTGCACCCTGTGGATATCGATTCTTCGGAGGGCCATAACTCTTGGCTAATTTAGAGTTACGGGAGCCACAACCAGTCAAAATGAAGGTATCTGTGAGTTCTACAGCTATGACAGCTTTCAGCCGTCACTGGTTATTTTCATACCCAAAAAAGCCTATCCGAACCTCAATAGGGTCATGGAAGTTTTTTACCCTTCGTTTTTTCGTCACGTGGATTTTTTTGGTAAAAGGGAATTCCCGCGGCTGGTCTATGATTTACCATCGCTGGAGAGTGGTACACCATGGTACTGCCCCGTTTCCAATCCATGCACCCGTTTCTAAAGGTCGTACGACACTGTTTCGTCATTCTGGACGGATGTTGCACCTTGCACCGTAGATGTTGCACCCTATGGATATCGATTCTTCGGAGGGCCATAACTCTTTGCTCGTTTAGAGTTACGGGAGCAACAACCAGTCAAAACGAAGGTATTTGTGAGTTCTACATCTGTGACAGCTTTCAGCCGTCACTGGTTAGTTTCATACCCAAAAAATCCTATCCGAACCTCAATCGGGTCATGGAAGTTTTTTACCCTTCGTTTTTTCGTCACGTGGATTTTTTCTGTAAAAGGGAATTCCCGTGGCTGGTCTATGATTTAGCATCGCTGGAGAGTGGTTCACCATGGTACTGCACCGTTTCCAATCCATGCACCCATTTCTAAAGGTCGTACGACACTGTTTCGTCATTTTGGACGGATGTTGCACCTTGCACCGTAGAAGTTGCACCCTGTGGATATCGATTCTTCGGAGGGCCATAACTCTTGGCTCGTTTAGAGTTACGGGAGCCACAACCAGTCAAAACGAAGGTATCTGTGAGTTCTACAATTATGACGGCTTTCAGCCGTCACTGGTTAGTTTCATACCCAAAAAATCCTATCCGAACCTCAATCGGGTCATGGAAGTTTTTTACCCTTCGTTTTTTCGTCACGTGGATTTTTTCTGTAAAAGGGAATTCCCGTGGCTGGTCTATGATTTAGCATCGCTGGAGAGTGGTTCACCATTGTACTGCACCGTTTCCAATCCATGCACCCATTTCTAAAGGTCGTACGACACTGTTTCGTCATTTTGGACGGATGTTGCACCTTGCACCGTAGAAGTTGCACCCTGTGGATATCGATTCTTCGGAGGGCCATAACTCTTGGCTCGTTTAGAGTTACGGGAGCCACAACCAGTCAAAACGAAGGTATCTGCGAGTTCTACAATTATGACGGCTTTCAGCCGTCACTAGTTAGTTTCATACCCAAAAAATCCTATCCGAACCTCAATCGGGTCATGGAAGTTTTTTACCCTTCGTTTTTTCGTCACGTGGATTTTTTCTTTAAAACGGGATCCCCGTGGCTGGTCTATGATTTACCATCGCTGGATAGTGGTGCACCATGGTACTGCAATGTTTCAAATCCATGCACTCATTTCTAAAGGTCGTACGGCACTGTTTCGTTATTTTGGACGGATGTTGCTCCTTGCACCGTAGATGTTGCACCCTGTGCATATCGATTCTTCGGAGGGCCATAACTCTTGGCTCCTTTAGAGTTACGGGAGCCATAACCAGTCAAAACGAAGGTATCTGTGAGTTCTACAGCTATGACAGCTTTTAGCCGTCACTGGTTAGTTTCATACCCAAAAAATCCTATCCGAACCTCAATCGGGTCGAGGAAGTTTTTTACCCTTCGTTTTTTCGTCACGTGGATTTTTTCTGTAAAACGGGATCCCCGTGGCTGGTCTATGATTTACCATCACTGGAGAGTGGTGCACAATGGTACTGCAATTTTTCAAATCCATGCACTCATTTCTAAAGGTCGTACGGCACTGTTTCGTCATTTTGGACGGATGTTGCACCTTGCACCGTAGATGTTGCACCCAGTGGATATCGATTCTTCGGAGGGCCATAACTCTTGGCTCCTTTAGAGTTACGGGAGCCAAAACCAGTCAAAACGAAGGAATCTGTGAGTTCTACAACTATGACAGCTTTCAGCAGTCACTGGTTACTTTCATACCCAAAAAAGCCTATCCGAACCTCAATCGGGTCATGGAAGTTTTTTACCCTTCGTTTTTTCGTCACGTGGATTTTTTCTGTAAAACGGAATTCCCGCGGCTGGTCTATGATTTACCAACACTGGAGAGTGGTGCACCATGGTACTGCACCGTTTCCAATCCATGTACCCATTTCTAAAGGTCGTACAACACTGTTTCGTCATTTTGGACGGATGTTGCACCTTGCACCGTAGATGTTGCACCCTGTGGATATCGATTCTTCGGAGGGCCATAACTCTTGGCTAATTTAGAGTTACGGGAGCCACAACCAGTCAAAATGAAGGTATCTGTGAGTTCTACAGCTATGACGGCTTTCAGCCGTCACTGGTTACTTTCATACCCAAAAAAGCCTATCCGAACCTCAATCGGGTCATGGAAGTTTTTTACCCTTCGTTTTTTCGTCACGTGGATTTTTTTGTAAAAGGGAATTCCTGCGGCTGGTCTATGATTTACCATCGCTGGAGAGTGGTGCACCATGGTACTGCCCCGTTTCCAATCCATGCACCCGTTTCTAAAGGTCGTACGACACTGTTTCGTCATTCTGGACGGATGTTGCACCTTGAACCGTAGATGTTGCACCCTATGGATATCGATTCTTCGGAGGGCCATAACTCTTTGCTCGTTTAGAGTTACGGGAGCAACAACCAGTCAAAACGAAGGTATTTGTGAGTTCTACATCTGTGACAGCTTTCAGCCGTCACTGGTTACTTTCATACCCATAAAATTCTATCCGAACCTCAATCGGGTCATGGAAGTTTTTTACCCTTCGTTTTTTCGTCACGTGGATTTTTTCTGTAAAAGGGAATTCCCGTGGCTGGTCTATGATTTAGCATCGCTGGAGAGTGGTTCACCATGGTACTGCACCAATTCCAATCCATGCACCCATTTCTAAAGGTCGTACGGCACTGTTTCGTCATTTTGGATGGATGTTGCACCTTGCACCGTAAAAGTTGCACCCTGTGGATATCGATTCTTCGGAGGGCCATAACTCTTGGCTCGTTTAGAGTTACGGGAGCCACAACCATTCAAAACGAAGGTATCTGTGAGTTCTACAGTTATGACGGCTTTCAGCCGTCACTGGTTAGTTTCATACCCAAAAAATTCTATCCGAACCTCAATCGGGTCATGGAAGTTTTTTACCCTTCGTTTTTTCGTCACGTGGATTTTTTCTTTAAAACGGGATCCCCGTGGCTGGTCTATGATTTACCATCGCTGGATAGTGGTGCACCATGGTACTGCAATGTTTCAAATCCATGCACTCATTTCTAAAGGTCGTACGGCACTGTTTCTTCATTTTGGACGGATGTTGCACCTTGCACCGTAGATGTTGCACCCTGTGCATATCGATTCTTCGGAGGGCCATAACTCTTGGCTCCTTTAGATTTACGGGAGCCATAACCAGTCAAAACGAAGGTATCTGTGAGTTCTACAGCTATGACAGCTTTCAGCCGTCACTGGTTAGTTTCATACCCAAAAAATCCTATCCGAACCTCAATCGGGTCGAGGAAGTTTCTTACCCTTCGTTTTTTCGTCACGTGGATTTTTTCTGTAAAACGGGATCCCCGTGGCTGGTCTATGATTTACCATCGCTGGAGAATGATGCACCATGGTACTGCAATGTTTCAAATCCATGCACTCATTTCTAAAGGTCGTACGGCACTGTTTCGTCATTTTGGACGGATGTTGCACCTTTCACCGTAGATGTTGCACCCAGTGGATATCGATTCTTCGGAGGGCCATAACTCTTGGCTCCTTTAGAGTTACGGGAGCCAAAACCAGTCAAAACGAAGGAATCTGTGAGTTCTACATCTATGACAGCTTTCAGCAGTCACTGGTTACTTTCATGCCCAAAAAAGCCTATCCGAACCTCAATCGGGTCATGGAAGTTTTTTACCCTTCGTTTTTTCGTCACGTGGATTTTTTCTGTAAAACGGAATTCCCGCGGCTGGTCTATGATTTACCAACGCTGGAGAGTGGTGCACCATGGTACTGCACCGTTTCCAATCCATGCACCCATTTCTAAAGGTCGTACAGCACTGTTTCGTCATTTTGGACGGATGTTGCACCTTGCACCGTAGATGTTGCACCCTGTGGATATCGATTCTTCGGAGGGCCATAACTCTTGGCTAATTTAGAGTTACGGGAGCCACAACCAGTCAAAATGAAGGTATCTGTGAGTTCTACAGCTATGACAGCTTTCAGCCGTCACTGGTTATTTTCATACCCAAAAAAGCCTATCCGAACCTCAATAGGGTCATGGAAGTTTTTTACCCTTCGTTTTTTCGTCACGTGGATTTTTTTGGTAAAAGGGAATTCCCGCGGCTGGTCTATGATTTACCATCGCTGGAGAGTGGTACACCATGGTACTGCCCCGTTTCCAATCCATGCACCCGTTTCTAAAGGTCGTACGACACTGTTTCGTCATTCTGGACGGATGTTGCACCTTGCACCGTAGATGTTGCACCCTATGGATATCGATTCTTCGGAGGGCCATAACTCTTTGCTAGTTTAGAGTTACGGGAGCAACAACCAGTCAAAATGAAGGTATTTGTGAGTTCTACATCTGTGACCGCTTTCAGCCGTCACTGGTTAGTTTCATACCCAAAAAATCCTATCCGAACCTCAATCGGGTCATGGAAGTTTTTTACCCTTCGTTTTTTCGTCACGTGGATTTTTTCTGTAAAAGGGAATTCCCGTGGCTGGTCTATGATTTAGCATCGCTGGAGAGTGGTTCACCATGGTACTGCACCGTTTCCAATCCATGCACCCATTTCTAAAGGTCGTACGACACTGTTTCGTCATTTTGGACGGATGTTGCACCTTGCACCGTAGAAGTTGCATCCTGTGGATATCGATTCTTCGGAGGGCCATAACTCTTGGCTCGTTTAGAGTTACGGGAGCCACAACCAGTCAAAACGAAGGTATCTGTGAGTTCTACAATTATGACGGCTTTCAGCCGTCACTGGTTAGTTTCATACCCAAAAAATCCTATCCGAACCTCAATCGGGTCATGGAAGTTTTTTACCCTTCGTTTTTTCGTCACGTGGATTTTTTCTGTAAAAGGGAATTCCCGTGGCTGGTCTATGATTTAGCATCGCTGGAGAGTGGTTCACCATTGTACTGCACCGTTTCCAATCCATGCACCCATTTCTAAAGGTCGTACGACACTGTTTCGTCATTTTGGACGGATGTTGCACCTTGCACCGTAGAAGTTGCACCCTGTGGATATCGATTCTTCGGAGGGCCATAACTCTTGGCTCGTTTAGAGTTACGGGAGCCACAACCAGTCAAAACGAAGGTATCTGCGAGTTCTACAATTATGACGGCTTTCAGCCGTCACTAGTTAGTTTCATACCCAAAAAATCCTATCCGAACCTCAATCGGGTCATGGAAGTTTTTTACCCTTCGTTTTTTCGTCACGTGGATTTTTTCTTTAAAACGGGATCCCCGTGGCTGGTCTATGATTTACCATCGCTGGATAGTGGTGCACCATGGTACTGCAATGTTTCAAATCCATGCACTCATTTCTAAAGGTCGTACGGCACTGTTTCGTCATTTTGGACGGATGTTGCTCCTTGCACCGTAGATGTTGCACCCTGTGCATATCGATTCTTCGGAGGGCCATAACTCTTGGCTCCTTTAGAGTTACGGGAGCCATAACCAGTCAAAACGAAGGTATCTGTGAGTTCTACAGCTATGACAGCTTTCAGCAGTCACTGGTTACTTTCATACCCAAAAAAGCCTATCCGAACCTCAATCGGGTCATGGAAGTTTTTTACCCTTCGTTTTTTCGTCACGTGGATTTTTTCTGTAAAACGGAATTCCCGCGGCTGGTCTATGATTTACCAACGCTGGAGAGTGGTGCACCATAGTACTGCACCGTTTCCAATCCATGTACCCATTTCTAAAGGTCGTACAACACTGTTTCGTCATTTTGGACGGATGTTGCACCTTGCACCGTAGATGTTGCACCCTATGGATATCGATTCTTCGGAGGGCCATAACTCTTGGCTAATTTAGAGTTACGGGAGCCACAACCAGTCAAAATGAAGGTATCTGTGAGTTCTACAGCTATGACAGCTTTCAGCCGTAACAGGTAACTTTCATACCCAAAAAAGCCTATCCGAACCTCAATCGGGTCATGGAAGTTTTTTACCCTTCGTTTTTTCGTCACGTGGATTTTTTTGTAAAAGGGAATTCCTGCGGCTGGTCTATGATTTACCATCGCTGGAGAGTGGTGCACCATGGTACTGCCCCGTTTCCAATCCATGCACCCGTTTCTAAAGGTCGTACGACACTGTTTCGTCATTCTGGACGGATGTTGCACCTTGAACCGTAGATGTTGCACCTTGAACCGTAGATGTTGCACCCTATGGATATCGATTCTTCGGGGGGCCATAACTCTTTGCTCGTTTAGAGTTACGGGAGCAACAACCAGTCAAAACAAAGACATTTGTGAGTTCTACATCTGTGACGGCTTTCAGCCGTCACTGGTTAGTTTCATATCAAAAAAATCCTATCCGAACCTCAATCGGGTCATGGAAGTTTTTTGTCCTTCGTTTTTTCGTCACATGGATTTTTTCTGTAAAAGGGAATTCCCGTGGCTGGTCTATGATTTAGCATCGCTGGATAGTGGTTCACCATGGTACTGCACCGTTTCCAATCCATGCACCCATTTCTAAAGGTCGTACGGCACTGTTTCGTCATTTTGGACGGATGTTGCACCTTGCACCGTAGAAGTTGCACCCTGTGGATATCGATTCTTCGGAGGGCCATAACTCTTGGCTCGTTTAGAGTTACGGGAGCCACAACCAGTCAAAACGAAGGTATCTGTGAGTTCTACAGTTATGACGGCTTTCAGCCGTCACTGGTTAGTTTCATACCCAAAAAATCCTATCCGAACCTCAATCGGGTCATGGAAGTTTTTTACCCTTCGTTTTTTCGTCACGTGAATTTTTTCTTTAAAACGGGATCCCCGTGGCTGGTCTATGATTTACCATCGCTGGATAGTGGTGCACCATGGTACTGCAATGTTTCAAATCCATGCACTCATTTCTAAAGGTCGTACGGCACTGTTTCGTCATTTTGGACGGATGTTGCACTTGCACCGTAGATGTTGCACCCTGTGCATATCGATTCTTCGGAGGGCCATAACTCTTGGCTCCTTTAGAGTTACGGGAGCCATAACCAGTCAAAACGAAGGTATCTGTGAGTTCTACAGCTATGACAGCTTTTAGCCGTCACTGGTTAGTTTCATACCCAAAAAATCCTATCCGAACCTCAATCGGGTCGAGGAAGTTTTTTACCCTTCGTTTTTTCGTCACGTGGATTTTTTCTGTAAAACGGGATCCCCGTGGCTGGTCTATGATTTACCATCGCTGGAGAGTGGTGCACCATGGTACTGCAATGTTTCAAATCCATGCACTCATTTCTAAAGGTCGTACGGCACTGTTTCGTCATTTTGGACGGATGTTGCACCTTGCACCGTAGATGTTGCACCCAGTGGATATCGATTCTTCGGAGGGCCATAACTCTTGGCTCCTTTAGAGTTACGGGAGCCAAAACCAGTCAAAATGAAGGAATCTGTGAGTTCTACAGCTATGACAGCTTTCAGCAGTCACTGGTTACTTTCATACCCAAAAAAGCCTATCCGAACCTCAATCGGGTCATGGAAGTTTTTTACCCTTCGTTTTTTCGTCACGTGGATTTTTTCTGTAAAACGGAATTCCCACGGCTGGTCTATGATTTACCAACGCTGGAGAGTGGTGCACCATGGTACTGCACCGTTTCCAATCCATGCACCCATTTCTAAAGGTCGTACAGCACTGTTTCGTCATTTTGGACGGATGTTGCACCTTGCACCGTAGATGTTGCACCCTGTGGATATCGATTCTTCGGAGGGCCATAACTCTTGGCTAATTTAGAGTTACGGGAGCCACAACAAGTCAAAATGAAGGTATCTGTGAGTTCTACAGCTATGACAGCTTTCAGCCGTCACTGGTTACTTTCATACCCAAAAAAGCCTATCCGAACCTCAATAGGGTCATGGAAGTTTTTTACCCTTCGTTTTTTCGTCACGTGGATTTTTTTGGTAAAAGGGAATTCCCGCGGCTGGTCTATGATTTACCATCGCTGGAGAGTGGTGCACCATGGTACTGCCCCGTTTCCAATCCATGCACCCGTTTCTAAAGGTTGTACGACACTGTTTCGTCATTTTGGACGGATGTTGCACCTTGCACCGTAGATGTTGCACCCTATGGATATCGATTCTTCGGAGGGCCATAACTCTTGGCTCGTTTAGAGTTACGGGAGCAACAACCAGTCAAAACGAAGGTATTTGTGAGTTCTACATCTGTGACCGATTTCAGCCATCACTGGTTAGTTTCATACCCAAAAATCCTATCCGAACCTCAATCGGGTCATGGAAGTTTTTTACCCTTCGTTTTTTCGTCACGTGGATTTTTTTGTAAAAGGGAATTCCCGTGGCTGGTCTATGATTTAGCATCGCTGGAGAGTGGGTCACCATGGTACTGCACCGTTTCCAATCCATGCACCCATTTCTAAAGGTCGTACGACACTGTTTCGTCATTTTGGACGGATGTTGCACCTTGCACTGTAGAAGTTGCACCCTGTGGATATCGATTCTTCGGAGGGCCATAACTCTTGGCTCGTTTAGAGTTACGGGAGCCACAACCAGTCAAAACGAAGGTATCTGTGAGTTCTACAATTATGACGGCTTTCAGCCGTCACTGGTTAGTTTCATACCCAAAAAATCCTATCCGAACCTCAATCGGGTCATGGAAGTTTTTTACCCTTCGTTTTTTCGTCACGTGGATTTTTTCTTTAAAACGGGATCCCCGTGGCTGGTCTATGATTTACCATCGCTGGATAGTGGTGCACCATGGTACTGCAATGTTTCAAATCCATGCACTCATTTCTAAAGGTCGTACGGCACTATTTTGTCATTTTGGACGGATGTTGCACCTTGCAACGTAGATGTTGCACCCTGTGCATATCGATTCTTTGGAGGGCCATAACTCTTGGCTCCTTTAGATTTACGGGAGCCATAACCAGTCAAAACGAAGGTATCTGTGAGTTCTACAGCTATGACAGCTTTCAGCCGTCACTGGTTAGTTTCATACCCAAAAAATCCTATCCGAACCTCAATCGGGTCGAGGAAGTTTTTTACCCTTCGTTTTTTCGTCACGTGGATTTTTTCTGTAAAACGGGATCCCCGTGGCTGGTCTGTGATTTACCATCGCTGGAGAGTGGTGCACCATGGTACTGCAATGTTTCAAATCCATGCACTCATTTCTAAAGGTCGTACGACACTGTTTCGTCATTTTGGACGGATGTTGCACCTTGCACCGTAGATGTTGCACCCAGTGGATATCGATTCTTCGGAGGGCCATAACTCTTGGCTCCTTTAGAGTTACGGGAGCCAAAACCAGTCAAAACGAAGGAATCTGTGAGTTCTACAGCTATGACAGCTTTCAGCAGTCACTGGTTACTTTCATACCCAAAAAAGCCTATCCAAACCTCAATCGGGTCATGGAAGTTTTTTACCCTTCGTTTTTTCGTCACGTGGATTTTTTCTGTAAAACGGAATTCCCGCGGCTGGTCTATGATTTACCAATGCTGGAGAGTGGTGCACCATGGTACTACACCGTTTCCAATCCATGCACCCATTTCTAAAGGACGTACAGCACTGTTTCGTCATTTTGGACGGATGTTGCACCTTGCACCGTAGATGTTGCACCCTGTGGATATCGATTCTTCGGAGGGCCATAACTCTTGGCTAATTTAGAGTTACGGGAGCCACAACCAGTCAAAATGAAGGTATATGTGAGTTCTACAGCTATGACAGCTTTCAGCCGTCACTGGTTATTTTCATACCCAAAAAAGCCTATCCGAACCTCAATAGGGTCATGGAAGTTTTTTACCCTTCGTTTTTTCGTCACGTGGATTTTTTTGGTAAAAGGGAATTCCCGCGGCTGGTCTATGATTTACCATCGCTGGAGAGTGGTGCACCATGGTACTGCCCCGTTTCCAATCCATGCACCCGTTTCTAAAGGTCGTAC
Source organism: Allium cepa (assembly GCA_030765085.1). Taxonomy (NCBI): domain Eukaryota; kingdom Viridiplantae; phylum Streptophyta; class Magnoliopsida; order Asparagales; family Amaryllidaceae; genus Allium; species Allium cepa. The sequence continues at coordinate 22,977,702 of CM060943.1, read as the reverse complement.
GACACTGTTTCGTCATTCTGGACGGATGTTGCACCTTGCACCGTAGATGTTGCACCCTATGGATATCGATTCTTCGGAGGGCCATAACTCTTTGCTCGTTTAGAGTTACGGGAGCAACAACCAGTCAAAACGAAGGTATTTGTGAGTTCTACATCTGTGACCGCTTTCAGCCGTCACTGGTTGGTTTCATACCCAAAAAATCCTATCCGAACCTCAATCGGGTCATGGAAGTTTTTTACCCTTCGTTTTTTCGTCACGTGGATTTTTTCTGTAAAAGGGAATTCCCGTGGCTGGTCTATGATTTAGCATCGCTGGAGAGTGGTTCACCATGGTACTGCACCGTTTCCAATCCATGCACCCATTTCTAAAGGTCGTACGACACTGTTTCGTCATTTTGGACGGATGTTGCACCTTGCACCGTAGAAGATGCACCCTGTGGATATCGATTCTTCGGAGGGCCATAACTCTTGGCTCGTTTAGAATTACGGGAGCCACAACCAGTCAAAACGAAGGTATCTGTGAGTTCTACAATTATGACGGCTTTCAGCCGTCACTGGTTAGTTTCATACCCAAAAAATCCTATCCGAACCTCAATCGGGTCATGGAAGTTTTTTACCCTTCGTTTTTTCGTCACGTGGATTTTTTCTTTAAAACGGGATCCCCGTGGCTGGTCTATGATTTACCATCGCTGGATAGTGGTGCACCATGGTACTGCAATGTTTCAAATCCATGCACTCATTTCTAAAGGTCGTACGGCACTGTTTCGTTATTTTGGACGGATGTTGCTCCTTGCACCGTAGATGTTGCACCCTGTGCATATCGATTCTTCGGAGGGCCATAACTCTTGGCTCCTTTAGAGTTACGGGAGCCATAACCAGTCAAAACGAAGGTATCTGTGAGTTCTACAGCTATGACAGCTTTTAGCCGTCACTGGTTAGTTTCATACCCAAAAAATCCTATCCGAACCTCAATCGGGTCGAGGAAGTTTTTTACCCTTCGTTTTTTCGTCACGTGGATTTTTTCTGTAAAACGGGATCCCCGTGGCTGGTCTATGATTTACCATCACTGGAGAGTGGTGCACAATGGTACTGCAATGTTTCAAATCCATGCACTCATTTCTAAAGGTCGTACGGCACTGTTTCGTCATTTTGGACGGATGTTGCACCTTGCACCGTAGATGTTGCACCCAGTGGATATCGATTCTTCGGAGGGCCATAACTCTTGGCTCCTTTAGAGTTACGGGAGCCAAAACCAGTCAAAACGAAGGAATCTGTGAGTTCTACAGCTATGACAGCTTTCAGCAGTCACTGGTTACTTTCATACCCAAAAAAGCCTATCCGAACCTCAATCGGGTCATGGAAGTTTTTTACCCTTTGTTTTTTCGTCACGTGGATTTTTTCTGTAAAACGGAATTCCCGCGGCTGGTCTATGATTTACCAACGCTGGAGAGTGGTGCACCATGGTACTGCACCGTTTCCAATCCATGTACCCATTTCTAAAGGTCGTACAACACTGTTTCGTCATTTTGGACGGATGTTGCACCTTGCACCGTAGATGTTGCACCCTGTGGATATCGATTCTTCGGAGGGCCATAACTCTTGGCTAATTTAGAGTTACGGGAGCCACAACCAGTCAAATTGAAGGTATCTGTGAGTTCTACAGCTATGATCGCTTTCAGCCGTCACTGGTTACTTTCATACCCAAAAAAGCCTATCCGAACCTCAATCGGGTCATGGAAGTTTTTACCCTTCGTTTTTTCGTCACGTGGATTTTTTTGTAAAAGGGAATTCCTGCGGCTGGTCTATGATTTACCATCGCTGGAGAGTGGTGTACCATGGTACTGCCCCGTTTCCAATCCATGCACCCGTTTCTAAAGGTCGTACGACACTGTTTCGTCATTCTGGACGGATGTTGCACCTTGAACCGTAGATGTTGCACCCTATGGATATCGATTCTTCGGAGGGCCATAACTCTTTGCTCGTTTAGAGTTACGGGAGCAACAACCAGTCAAAACGAAGGTATTTGTGAGTTCTACATCTGTGACAGCTTTCAGCCGTAAATCCTATCCGAACCTCAATCGGGTCATGGAAGTTTTTTACCCTTCGTTTTTTCGTCACGTGGATTTTTTCTGTAAAAGGGAATTCCCGTGGCTGGTCTATGATTTAGCATCGCTGGAGAGTGGTTCACCATGGTACTGCACCGTTTCCAATCCATGCACCCATTTCTAAAGGTCGTACGGCACTGTTTCGTCATTTTGGACGGATGTTGCACCTTGCACCGTAGAAGTTGCACCCTGTGGATATCGATTCTTCGGAGGGCCATAACTCTTGGCTGGTTTAGAGTTACGGGAGCCACAACCATTCAAAACGAAGGTATCTGTGAGTTCTACAGTTATGACAGCTTTCAGCCGTCACTAGTTAGTTTCATACCCAAAAAATCCTATCCGAACCTCAATCGGGTCATGGAAGTTTTTTACCCTTCGTTTTTTCGTCACGTGGATTTTTTCTGTAAATCGGGATCCCCGTGGCTGGTCTATGATTTACCATCGCTGGAGAGTGGTGCACCATGGTACTGCAATGTTTCAAATCCATGCACTCATTTCTAAAGGTCATACGGCACTGTTTCGTCATTTTGGACGGATGTTGCACCTTGCACCGTAGATGTTGCACCCTGTGCATATCGATTCTTCGGAGGGCCATAACTCTTGGCTCCTTTAGATTTACGGGAGCCATAACCAGTCAAAACGAAGGTATCTGTGAGTTCTACAGCTATGACAGCTTTCAGCCGTCACTGGTTAGTTTCATACCCAAAAAATCCTATCCGAACCTCAATCGGGTCGAGGAAGTTTTTTACCCTTCGTTTTTTCGTCACGTGGATTTTTTCTGTAAAACGGGATCCCCGTGGCTGGTCTATGATTTACCATCGCTGGAGAGTGATGCACCATGGTACTGCAATGTTTCAAATCCATGCACTCATTTCTAAAGGTCGTACGGCACTGTTTCGTCATTTGGGACGGATGTTGCACCTTTCACCGTAGATGTTGCACCCAGTGGATATCGATTCTTCGGAGGGCCATAACTCTTGGCTCCTTTAGAGTTACGGGAGCCAAAACCAGTCAAAACGAAGGAATCTGTGAGTTCTACATCTATGACAGCTTTCAGCAGTCACTGGTTACTTTCATACCCAAAAAAGCCTATCCGAACCTCAATCGGGTCATGGAAGTTTTTTACCCTTCGTTTTTTCGTCACGTGGATTTTTTCTGTAAAACGGAATTCCCGCGGCTGGTCTATGATTTACCAACGCTGGAGAGTGGTGCACCATGGTACTGCACCGTTTCCAATCCATGCACCCATTTCTAAAGGTCGTACAGCAATGTTTCGTCATTTTGGACGGATGTTGCACCTTGCACCGTAGATGTTGCACCCTGTGGATATCGATTCTTCGGAGGGCCATAACTCTTGGCTAATTTAGAGTTACGGGAGCCACAACCAGTCAAAATGAAGGTATCTGTGAGTTCTACAGCTATGACAGCTTTCAGCCGTCACTGGTTATTTTCATACCCAAAAAAGCCTATCCGAACCTCAATAGGGTCATGGAAGTTTTTTACCCTTCGTTTTTTCGTCACGTGGATTTTTTTGGTAAAAGGGAATTCCCGCGGCTGGTCTATGATTTACCATCGCTGGAGAGTGGTGCACCATGGTACTGCCCCGTTTCCAATCCATGCACCCGTTTCTAAAGGTCGTACGACACTGTTTCGTCATTCTGGACGGATGTTGCACCTTGCACCGTAGATGTTGCACCCTATGGATATCGATTCTTCGGAGGGCCATAACTCTTTGCTCGTTTAGAGTTACGGGAGCAACAACCAGTCAAAACGAAGGTATTTGTGAGTTCTACATCTGTGACAGCTTTCAGCCGTCACTGGTTAGTTTCATACCCAAAAAATCCTATTCGAACCTCAATCGGGTCATGGAAGTTTTTTACCCTTCGTTTTTTCGTCACGTGGATTTTTTCTGTAAAAGGGAATTCCCGTGGCTGGTCTATGATTTAGCATCGCTGGAGAGTGGTTCACCATGGTACTGCACCGTTTCCAATCCATGCACCCATTTCTAAAGGTCGTACGACACTGTTTCGTCATTTTGGACGGATGTTGCACCTTGCACCGTAGAAGTTGCACCCTGTGGATATCGATTCTTCGGAGGGCCATAACTCTTGGCTCGTTTAGAGTTACGGGAGCCACAACCAGTCAAAACGAAGGTATCTGTGAGTTCTACAATTATGATGGCTTTCAGCCGTCACTGGTTAGTTTCATAGCCAAAAAATCCTATCCGAACCTCAATCGGGTCATGGAAGTTTTTTACCCTTCGTTTTTTCGTCACGTGGATTTTTTCTTTAAAACGGGATCCCCGTGGCTGGTCTATGATTTACCATCGCTGGATAGTGGTGCACCATGGTACTGCAATGTTTCAAATCCATGCACTCATTTCTAAAGGTCGTACGGCATTGTTTCGTTATTTTGGACGGATGTTGCTCCTTGCACCGTAGATGTTGCACCCTGTGCATATCGATTCTTCGGAGGGCCATAACTCTTGGCTCCTTTAGAGTTACGGGAGCCATAACCAGTCAAAATGAAGGTATCTGTGAGTTCTACAACTATGACAGCTTTTAGCCGTCACTGGTTAGTTTCATACCCAAAAAATCCTATCCGAACCTCAATCGGGTCGAGGAAGTTTTTTACCCTTCGTTTTTTCGTCACGTGGATTTTTTCTGTAAAACGGGATCCCCGTGGCTGGTCTATGATTTACCATCACTGGAGAGTGGTGCACAATGGTACTGCAATGTTTCAAATCCATGCACTCATTTCTAAAGGTCGTACGGCACTGTTTCGTCATTTTGGACGGATGTTGCACCTTGCACCGTAGATGTTGCACCCAGTGGATATCGATTATTCGGAGGGCCATAACTCTTGGCTCCTTTAGAGTTACGGGAGCCAAAACCAGTCAAAACGAAGGAATCTGTGAGTTCTACAGCTATGACAGCTTTCAGCAGTCACTGGTTACTTTCATACCCAAAAAAGCCTATCCAAACCTCAATCGGGTCATGGAAGTTTTTTACCCTTCGTTTTTTCGTCACGTGGATTTTTTCTGTAAAACGGAATTCCCGCGGCTGGTCTATGATTTACCAACGCTGTAGAGTGGTGCACCATGGTACTGCACCGTTTCCAATCCTTGTACCCATTTCTAAAGGTCGTACAACACTGTTTCGTCATTTTGGACGGATGTTGCACCTTGCACCGTAGATGTTGCACCCTGTGGATATCGATTCTTCGGAGGGCCATAACTCTTGGCTAATTTAGAGTTACAGGAGCCACAACCAGTCAAAATGAAGGTATCTGTGAGTTCTACAGCTATGACCGCTTTGAGCCGTCACTGGTTACTTTCATACCCAAAAAAGCCTATCCGAACCTCAATCGGGTCATGGAAGTTTTTTACCCTTCGTTTTTTCGTCACGTGGATTTTTTTGTAAAAGGGAATTCCTGCGGCTGGTCTATGATTTACCATCGCTGGAGAGTGGTGCACCATGGTACTGCCCCGTTTCCAATCCATGCACCCATTTCTAAAGGTCGTACGACACTGTTTCTTCATTCTGGACGGATGTTGCACCTTGAACCGTTGATGTTGCACCTTGAACCGTAGATGTTGCACCCTATGGATATCGATTCTTCGGGGGGCCATAACTCTTTGCTCGTTTAGAGTTACGGGAGCAACAACCAGTCAAAACAAAGATATTTGTGAGTTCTACATCTGTGACGGCTTTCAGCCGTCACTGGTTAGTTTCATACCCAAAAAATCCTATCCGAACCTCAATCGGGTCATGGAAGTTTTTTACCCTTCGTTTTTTCGTCACATGGATTTTTTCTGTAAAAGGGAATTCCCGTGGCTGGTCTATGATTTAGCATCGCTGGAGAGTGGTTCACCATGGTACTGCACCGTTTCCAATCCATGCACCCATTTCTAAAGGTCGTACGGCACTGTTTCGTCATTTTGGACGGATGTTGCACCTTGCACCGTAGAAGTTGCACCCTGTGGATATCGATTCTTCGGAGGGCCATAACTCTTGGCTCGTTTAGAGTTACGGGAGCCACAACCAGTCAAAACGAAGGTATCTGTGAGTTCTACAGTTATGACGGCTTTCAGCCGTCACTGGTTAGTTTCATACCCAAAAAATCCTATCCGAACCTCAATCGGGTCATGGAAGTTTTTTACCCTTCGTTTTTTCGTCACGTGAATTTTTTCTTTAAAACGGGATCCCCGTGGCTGGTCTATGATTTACCATCGCTGGAGAGTGGTGCACCATGGTACTGCAATGTTTCAAATCCATGCACTCATTTCTAAAGGTCGTACGGCACTGTTTCGTCATTTTGGACGGATGTTGCACCTTGCACCGTAGATGTTGCACCCAGTGGATATCGATTCTTCGGAGGGACATAACTCTTGGCTCCTTTAGAGTTACGGGAGCCAAAACCAGTCAAAATGAAGGAATCTGTGAGTTCTACAGCTATGACAGCTTTCAGCAGTCACTGGTTACTTTCATACCCAAAAAAGCCTATCCGAACCTCAATCGGGTCATGGAAGTTTTTTACCCTTCGTTTTTTCGTCACGTGGATTTTTTCTGTAAAACGAAAATCCCGCGGCTGGTCTATGATTTACCAACGCTGGAGAGTGGTGCACCATGGTACTGCACCGTTTCCAATCCATGCACCCATTTCTAAAGGTCGTACAGCACTGTTTCGTCATTTTGGACGGATGTTGCACCTTGCACCGTAGATGTTGCACCCTGTGGATATCGATTCTTCGGAGGGCCATAACTCTTGGCTAATTTAGAGTTACGGGAGCCACAACAAGTCAAAATGAATGTATCTGTGAGTTCTACAGCTATGACAGCTTTCAGCCGTCACTGGTTACTTTCATACCCAAAAAAGCCTATCCGAACCTCAATAGGGTCATGGAAGTTTTTTACCCTTCGTTTTTTCGTCACGTGGATTTTTTTGGTAAAAGGGAATTCCCGCGGCTGGTCTATGATTTACCATCGCTGGAGAGTGGTGCACCATGGTACTGCCCCGTTTCCAATCCATGCACCCGTTTCTAAAGGTCGTACGACACTGTTTCGTCATTTTGGACGGATGTTGCACCTTGCACCGTAGATGTTGCACCCTATGGATATCGATTCTTCGGAGGGCCATAACTCTTGGCTCGTTTAGAGTTACGGGAGCAACAACCAGTCAAAACGAAGGTATTTGTGAGTTCTACATCTGTGACCGATTTCAGCCGTCACTGGTTAGTTTCATACCCAAAAAATCCTATCCGAACCTCAATCGGGTCATGGAAGTTTTTTACCCTTCGTTTTTTCGTCACGTGGATTTTTTCTGTAAAAGGGAATTCCCGTGGCTGGTCTATGATTTAGCATCGCTGGAGAGTGGTGCACCATGGTACTGCACCGTTTCCAATCCATGCACCCATTTCTAAAGGTCGTACGGCACTGTTTCTTCATTTTGGACGGATGTTGCACCTTGCACCGTAGAAGTTTCACCCTGTGGATATCGATTCTTCGGAGGGCCATAACTCTTGGCTCGTTTAGAGTTACGGGAGCCACAACCAGTCAAAACGAAGGTATCTGTGAGTTCTAAAGTTATGACGGCTTTCAGCCGTCAATGGTTAGTTTCATACCCAAAAAATCCTATCCGAACCTCAATCGGGTCATGGAAGTTTTTTACTCTTCGTTTTTTCGTCACGTGGATTTTTTCTTTAAAACGGGATCCCCGTGGCTGGTCTATGATTTACCATCGCTGGATAGTGGTGCACCATGGTACTGCAATGTTTCAAATCCATGCACTCATTTCTAAAGGTCGTACGGCACTGTTTCGTCATTTTGGACGGATGTTGCACCTTGCACCGTAGATGTTGCACCCAGTGGATATCGATTCTTCGGAGGGCCATAACTCTTGGCTCCTTTAGAGTTACGGGAGCCAAAACTAGTCAAAACGAAGGAATCTGTGAATTCTACAGCTATGACAGCTTTCAGCAGTCACTGGTTACTTTCATACCCAAAAAAGCCTATCCGAACCTCAATCGGGTCATGGAAGTTTTTTACCCTTCGTTTTTCCGTCACGTGGATTTTTTCTGTAAAATGGGATCCCCGTGGCTGGTATATGATTTACCATCGCTGGATAGTGGTGCACCATGGTACTGCAATGTTTCAAATCCATGCACTCATTTCTAAAGGTCGTACGGCATTGTTTCGTTATTTTGGACGGATGTTGCTCCTTGCACCGTAGATGTTGCACCCTGTGCATATCGATTCTTCGGAGGGCCATAACTCTTGGCTCCTTTAGAGTTACGGGAGCCATAACCAGTCAAAACGAAGGTATCTGTGAGTTCTACAGCTATGACAGCTTTTAGCCGTCACTGGTTAGTTTCATACCCAAAAAATCCTATCCGAACCTCAATCGGGTCGAGGAAGTTTTTTACCCTTCGTTTTATCGTCACGTGGATTTTTTCTGTAAAACGGGATCCCCGTGGCTGGTCTATGATTTACCATCACTGGAGAGTGGTGCACAATGGTACTGCAATGTTTCAAATCCATGCACTCATTTCTAAAGGTCGTACGGCACTGTTTCGTCATTTTGGACGGATGTTGCACCTTGCACCGTAGATGTTGCACCCAGTGGATATCGATTATTCGGAGGGCCATAACTCTTGGCTCCTTTAGAGTTACGGGAGCCAAAACCAGTCAAAACGAAGGAATCTGTGAGTTCTACAGCTATGACAGCTTTCAGCAGTCACTGGTTACTTTCATACCCAAAAAAGCCTATCCAAACCTCAATCGGGTCATGGAAGTTTTTTACCCTTCGTTTTTTCGTCACGTGGATTTTTTCTGTAAAACGGAATTCCCGCGGCTGGTCTATGATTTACCAACGCTGTAGAGTGGTGCACCATGGTACTGCACCGTTTCCAATCCATGTACCCATTTCTAAAGGTCGTACAACACTGTTTCGTCATTTTGGACGGATGTTGCACCTTGCACCGTAGATGTTGCACCCTGTGGATATCGATTCTTCGGAGGGCCATAACTCTTGGCTAATTTAGAGTTACGGGAGCCACAACCAGTCAAAATGAAGGTATCTGTGAGTTCTACAGCTATGACAGCTTTCAGCCGTCACTGGTTACTTTCATACCCAAAAAAGCCTATCCGAACCTCAATCGGGTCATGGAAGTTTTTTACCCTTCGTTTTTTCGTCACGTGGATTTTTTTGTAAAAGGGAATTCCTGCGGCTGGTCTATGATTTACCATCGCTGGAGAGTGGTGCACCATGGTACTGCCCCATTTCCAATCCATGCACCCGTTTCTAAAGGTCGTACGACACTGTTTCGTCATTCTGGACGGATGTTGCACCTTGAACCGTTGATGTTGCACCTTGAACCGTAGATGTTGCACCCTATGGATATCGATTCTTCGGGGGGCCATAACTCTTTGCTCGTTTAGAGTTACGGGAGCAACAACCAGTCAAAACGAAGATATTTGTGAGTTCTACATCTGTGACGGCTTTCAGCCGTCACTGGTTAGTTTCATGCCCAAAAATCCTATCCGAACCTCAATCGGGTCATGGAAGTTTTTTACCCTTCGTTTTTTCGTCACGTGGATTTTTTCTGTAAAAGGGAATTCCCGTGGCTGGTCTATGATTTAGCATCGCTGGAGAGTGGTTCACCATGGTACTGCACCGTTTCCAATCCATGCACCCATTTCTAAAGGTCGTACGGCACTGTTTCGTCATTTTGGACGGATGTTGCACCTTGCACCGTAGAAGTTGCACCCTGTGGATATCGATTCTTCGGAGGGCCATAACTCTTGGATCGTTTAGAGTTACGGGAGCCACAACCAGTCAAAACGAAGGTATCTGTGAGTTCTACAGTTATGACGGCTTTCAGCCGTCACTGGTTAGTTTCATACCCAAAAAATCCTATCCGAACCTCAATCGGGTCATGGAAGTTTTTTACCCTTCGTTTTTTCGTCACGTGAATTTTTTCTTTAAAACGGGATCCCCGTGGCTGGTCTATGATTTACCATCGCTGGATAGTGGTGCACCATGGTACTGCAATGTTTCAAATCCATGCACTCATTTCTAAAGGTCGTACGGCACTGTTTCGTCATTTTGGACGGATGTTGCACTTGCACCGTAGATGTTGCACCCTGTGCATATCGATTCTTCGGAGGGCCATAACTCTTGGCTCCTTTAGAGTTACGGGAGCCATAACCAGTCAAAACGAAGGTATCTGTGAGTTCTACAGCTATGACAGCTTTTAGCCGTCAATGGTTAGTTTCATACCCAAAAAATCCTATCCGAACCTCAATCGGGTCGAGGAAGTTTTTTACCCTTCGTTTTTTCGTCACGTGGATTTTTTCTGTAAAACGGGATCCCCGTGGCTGGTCTATGATTTACCATCGCTGGAGAGTGGTGCACCATGGTACTGTAATGTTTCAAATCCATGCACTCATTTCTAAAGGTCGTACGGCACTGTTTCGTCATTTTGGACGAATGTTGCACCTTGCACCGTAGATGTTGCACCCAGTGGATATCGATTCTTCGGAGGGCCATAACTCTTGGCTCCTTTAGAGTTACGGGAGCCAAAACCAGTCAAAATGAAGGAATCTGTGAGTTCTACAGCTATGACAGCTTTCAGCAGTCACTGGTTACTTTCATACCCAAAAAAGCCTATCCGAACCTCAATCGGGTCATGGAAGTTTTTTACCCTTCGTTTTTTCGTCACGTGGATTTTTTCTATAAAACGGAATTCCCGCGGCTGGTCTATGATTTACCAACGCTGGAGAGTGGTGCACCATGGTACTGCACCGTTTCCAATCCATGCACCCATTTCTAAAGGTCGTACAACACTGTTTCGTCATTTTGGACGGATGTTGCACCTTGCACCATAGATGTTGCACCCTGTGGATATCGATTCTTCGGAGGGCCATAACTCTTGGCTAATTTAGAGTTACGGGAGCCACAACAAGTCAAAATGAATGTATCTGTGAGTTCTACAGCTATGACAGCTTTCAGCCGTCACTGGTTACTTTCATACCCAAAAAAGCCTATCCGAACCTCAATAGGGTCATGGAAGTTTTTTACCCTTCGTTTTTTCGTCATGTGGATTTTTTTGGTAAAAGGGAATTCCCGCGGCTGGTCTATGATTTACCATCGCTGGAGAGTGGTGCACCATGGTACTGCCCCGTTTCCAATCCATGCACCCGTTTTTAAAGGTCGTACGACACTGTTTCGTCATTTTGGACGGATGTTGCACCTTGCACCGTAGATGTTGCACCCTATGGATATCGATTCTTCGGAGGGCCATAACTCTTGGCTCGTTTAGAGTTACGGGAGCAACAACCAGTCAAAACGAAGGTATTTGTGAGTTCTACATCCGTGACCGATTTCAGCCGTCACTGGTTAGTTTCATACCCAAAATATCCTATCCGAACCTCAATCGGGTCATGGAAGTTTTTTACCCTTCGTTTTTTCGTCACGTGGATTTTTTCTGTAAAAGGGAATTCCCGTGGCTGGTCTATGATTTAGCATCGCTGGAGAGTGGTGCACCATGGTACTGCACCGTTTCCAATCCATGCACCCATTTCTAAAGGTCGTACGGCACTGTTTCTTCATTTTGGACGGATGTTGCACCTTGCACCGTAGAAGTTTCACCCTGTGGATATCGATTCTTCGGAGGGCCATAACTCTTGGCTCGTTTAGAGTTACGCGAGCCACAACCAGTCAAAACGAAGGTATCTGTGAGTTCTAAAGTTATGACGGCTTTCAGCCGTCAATGGTTAGTTTCATACCCAAAAAATCCTATCCGAACCTCAATCGGGTCATGGAAGTTTTTTACTCTTCGTTTTTTCGTCACGTGGATTTTTTCTTTAAAACGGGATCCCCGTGGCTGGTCTATGATTTACCATCGCTGGATAGTGGTGCACCATGGTACTGCAATGTTTCAAATCCATGCACTCATTTCTAAAGGTCGTACGGCACTGTTTCGTCATTTTGGACGGATGTTGCACCTTGCACCGTAGATGTTGCACCCAGTGGATATCGATTCTTCGGAGGGCCATAACTCTTGGCTCCTTTAGAGTTACGGGAGCCAAAACTAGTCAAAACGAAGGAATCTGTGAGTTCTACAGCTATGACAGCTTTCAGCAGTCATTGGTTACTTTCATACCCAAAAAAGCCTATCCGAACCTCAATCGGGTCATGGAAGTTTTTTACCCTTCGTTTTTCCGTCACGTGGATTTTTTCTGTAAAATGGGATCCCCGTGGCTGGTCTATGATTTACCAACGCTGGAGAGTGGTGCACCATGGTACTGTACCGTTTCCAATACATGCACCCATTTCTAAAGGTCGTACGGCACTGTTTCGTCATTTTGGACGGATGTTGCACCTTGCACCGTAGATGTTGCACCCTGTGGATATCGATTCTTCGGAGGGCCATAACTCTTGGCTCGTTTAGAGTTACGGGAGCCACTACCAGTCAAAACTTAGGTATCTGTGAGTTCTACAGCTATGACCGCTTTTAGCCGTCACTGGTTACTTTCATACCAAAAAAGCCTATACGAACCTCAATCGGGTCATGGAAGTTTTTTACCCTTCGTTTTTTCGTCACGTGGATTTTTTCTGTAAAAGGGAATTCCCCCGGCTGATCTATGATTTACCATCGCTGGAGAGTGGTGCACCATGGTACTGCACCGTTTCCAATCCATGCACCCGTTTCTAAAGGTCGTACGGCACAGTTTCGTCACTTTGGACGAATGTTGCACCTTGCACCGTAGATGTTGCACCCTATGGATATCGATTCTTCGAAGGGCCATAACTCTTGGCTCGTTTAGAGTTACGGGAGCAACAACCAGTCAAAACGAAGGTATTTGTGAGTTCTACATCTGTGACTGCTTTCAGCCATCACTGGTTACTTTCATACCCAAAAAATCCTATCCGAACCTCAATCGGGTCATGGAAGTTTGTTACCCTTCGTTTTTTCGTCACGTGGATTTTTTCTGTAAAGGGGAATTCCCGCGGCTGGTCTATGATTTAGCATCGCTGGAGAGTGGTGCACCATGGTACTGCACCGTTTCCAATCCATGCACCCGTTTCTAAAGGTCGTACGGCACTGTTTCGTCATTTTGGACGGATGTTGCACCTTGCACCGTTGATGTTGCACCCTATGGATATCGATTCTTCGGAGGGCCATAACTCTTGGCTCGTTTAGAGTTACGGGAGCAACAACCAGTCAAAACGAAGGTATTTGTGAGTTCTACATCTGTGACTGCTTTCAGCCGTCACTGGTTACTTTCATACCCAAAAAGTCCTATCCGAACCTCAATCGGGTCATGGAAGTTTTTTACCCTTCGTTTTTTCGTCACGTGGATTTTTTCTGTAAAACGGGATTCCCGTGGCTGGTCTATGATTTACCAACGCTGGAGAGTCGTGCACCATGGTACTGCACCGTTTCCAATCCATGCACCCATTTCTAAAGGTCGTACGACACTGTTTCGTCATTTTGGACGGATGTTGCACCTTGCACCGTAGATGTTGCACCCTGTGGATATCGATTCTTCGGAGGGCCATAACTCTTGGCTCGTTTAGAGTTACGACGGCCACAACCAGTCAAAACGAAGGTATCTGTGAGTTCTATAGCTATGATGGCTTTCAGCCGTCACTGGTTAGTTTCATACCCAAAAAATCCTATCCGAACCTCAATCGGTCACGGAAGTTTTTTACCCTTCGTTTTTTCGTCACGTGGATTTTTCTGTAAAAGGGAATTCCCGTGGCTAGTCTATGATTTACCATCGCTGGAGAGTGATGCACCATGGTACTGCACCGTTTCCAATCCATGCACCCATTTCTAAAGGTTGTACGGCACTGCTACGTCATTTTGGACGGATGTTGCACCTTGCACCGTAGATGTTGCACCATATGGACAACGATTCTTGTGAGGGCCATAACTCTTGGCTCGTTTAGAGTTACGGGAGCCACAACCAGTCAAAACGAAGTTATCTATGAGTTCTACAGCTGTGACGGCTTTCAGCCGTCACCGGTTAGTTTCATACCCAAAAAATCCTATCCGAACCTCAATCAGGTCATGGAAGTTTTTTACCCTTCGTTTTTTCGTCACGTGGATTTTTTCTGTAAAACGGGATCCCCGTGGCTGGTCCATGATTTACCAACGCTGGAGAGTGGTGCACCATGGTACTGCACCGTTTCCAATCCATGCACCCATTTCTAAAGGTCGTACGGCACTGTTTCGTCATTTTGGACGGATGTTGCACCTTGCACCGTAGATGTTGCACCCTGTGGATATCGATTCTTCGGAGGGCCATAACTCTTGGCTCGTTTAGAGTTACGGAAGCCATAACCTTTCAAAACGAAGGTATCTGTGAGTTCTATAGCTAATATGGCTTTCACCCGTCACTGGTTAGTTTCATACCCAAAAAATCCTATCCGAACCGCAATCGGGTCATGAAAGTTTTTTACCCTTCGTTTTTTCGTCACGTGGATTTTTTCTGTAAAAGGGAATTCCCGCGGCTGGTCTATGATTTACCATCGCTGGAGAGTGGTGCACCATGGTACTGCACCGTTTCCAACCCATGCACCCATTTCTAAAGGTCGTACGGCACTGTTTCGTCATTTTGGACGGATGTTGCACCTTGCACCGTAGATGTTGCACCCTGTGGATATCGATTTTTCGGGGGGCCATAACTCTTGGCTCGTTTAGAGTTACGGGAGCCACAACCAGTCAAAACGAAGGTATCTGTGAGTTCTATAGCTATGACGGCTTTCAGCCGTCACTGGTTAGTTTCATACCGAAAAAATCCTATCCGAACCTCAATCGGGTCATGGAAGTTTTTTACCCTTCGTTTTTTCGTCACGTGGATTTTTTCTGTAAAAGGGAATTCCCGCGGCTGGTCTATGATTTACCTCGCTGGAGAGTGGTGCACCATGGTGCTGCACCTTTTCCAATCCATGCACCCATTTCTAAAGGTCGTACGGCACTGTTTCGTCATTTTGGACGGATGTTGCACCGTAGATGTTGCACCCTATGGATATCGATTCTTCAGAGGGCCATAACTCTTGGCTCGTTTAGAGTTACGGGAGCCACAACCAGTCAAAACGAAGGTATTTGTGAGTTCTACATCTGTGACACCTTTCAGCCGTCACCGGTTAGCTTCGTACCCAAAAAATCCTATCCGAACCTCAATCGGGTCATGGAAGTTTTTTACCCTTCGTTTTTTCGTCACGTGGATTTTTTCTGTAAAAGGGAATTCCCGCGGCTGGTCTACGATTTACCATCGCTGGAGAGTGGTGCACCATGGTACGGCACCGTTTCCAATCCATGCACCCATTTCTAAAGGTCGTACGGTACTGTTTCGTCATTTTGGACGGATGTTGCACCTTGCACCGTAGATGTTGCACCCTGTGGATATCGATTCTTCGGAGGGCCATAACTCTAGGCTCGTTTAGAGTTACGGAAGCCATAACCTTTCAAAACGAAGGTATCTGTGAGTTCTATAGCTAATATGGCTTTCACCCGTCACTGGTTAGTTTCATACCCAAAAAATCCTATCCGAACCGCAATCGGGTCATGAAAGTTTTTTACCCTTCGTTTTTTCGTCACGTGGATTTTTTCTGTAAAAGGGAATTCCCGCGGCTGGTCTATGATTTACCATCGCTGGAGAGTGGTGCACCATGGTACTGCACCGTTTCCAACCCATGCACCCATTTCTAAAGGTCGTACGGCACTGTTTCGTCATTTTGGACGGATGTTGCACCTTGCACCGTAGATGTTGCACCCTGTGGATATCGATTTTTCGGGGGGCCATAACTCTTGGCTCGTTTAGAGTTACGGGAGCCACAACCAGTCAAAACGAAGGTATCTGTGAGTTCTATAGCTATGACAGCTTTCAGCCGTCACTGGTTAGTTTCATACCGAAAAAATCCTATCCGAACCTCAATCGGGTCATGGAAGTTTTTTACCCTTCGTTTTTTCGTCACGTGGATTTTTTCTGTAAAAGGGAATTCCCGCGGCTGGTCTATGATTTACCTCGCTGGAGAGTGGTGCACCATGGTGCTGCACCTTTTCCAATCCATGCACCCATTTCTAAAGGTCGTACGGCACTGTTTCGTCATTTTGGACGGATGTTGCACCGTAGATGTTGCACCCTATGGATATCGATTCTTCAGAGGGCCATAACTCTTGGCTCGTTTAGAGTTACGGGAGCCACAACCAGTCAAAACGAAGGTATTTGTGAGTTCTACATCTGTGACACCTTTCAGCCATCACTGGTTAGCTTCGTACCCAAAAAATCCTATCCGAACCTCAATCGGGTCATGGAAGTTTTTTACCCTTCGTTTTTTCGTCACGTGGATTTTTTCTGTAAAAGGGAATTCCCGCGGCTGGTCTATGATTTACCTCGCTGGAGAGTGGTGCACCATGGTGCTGCACCTTTTCCAATCCATGCACCCATTTCTAAAGGTCGTACGGCACTGTTTCGTCATTTTGGACGGATGTTGCACCTTGCACCGTAGATGTTGCACCCTGTGGATATCGATTCTTCGGAGGGCCATAACTCTTGGCTTGTTTAGAGTTACGGAAGCCATAACCTTTCAAAACGAAGGTATCTGTGAGTTCTATAGCTAATATGGCTTTCACCCGTCACTGGTTAGTTTCATACCCAAAAAATCCTATCCGAACCGCAATCGGGTCATGAAAGTTTTTTACCCTTCGTTTTTTCGTCACGTGGATTTTTTCTGTAAAAGGGAATTCCCGCGGCTGGTCTATGATTTACCATCGCTGGAGAGTGGTGCACCATGGTACTGCACCGTTTCCAACCCATGCACCCATTTCTAAAGGTCGTACGGCACTGTTTCGTCATTTTGGACGGATGTTGCACCTTGCACCGTAGATGTTGCACCCTGTGGATATCGATTTTTCGGGGGGCCAATAACTCTTGGCTCGTTTAGAGTTACGGGAGCCACAACCAGTCAAAACGAAGGTATCTGTGAGTTCTATAGCTATGACGGCTTTCAGCCGTCACTGGTTAGTTTCATACCGAAAAAATCCTATCCGAACCTCAATCGGGTCATGGAAGTTTTTTACCCTTCGTTTTTTCGTCACGTGGATTTTTTCTGTAAAAGGGAATTCCCGCGGCTGGTCTATGATTTACCTCGCTGGAGAGTGGTGCACCATGGTGCTGCACCTTTTCCAATCCATGCACCCATTTCTAAAGGTCGTACGGCACTGTTTCGTCATTTTGGACGGATGTTGCACCGTAGATGTTGCACCCTATGGATATCGATTCTTCAGAGGGCCATAACTCTTGGCTCGTTTAGAGTTACGGGAGCCACAACCAGTCAAAACGAAGGTATTTGTGAGTTCTACATCTGTGACACCTTTCAGCCGTCACTGGTTAGCTTCGTACCCAAAAAATCCTATCCGAACCTCAATCGGGTCATGGAAGTTTTTTACCCTTCGTTTTTTCGTCACGTGGATTTTTTCTGTAAAAGGGAATTCCCGCGGCTGGTCTACGATTTACCATCGCTGGAGAGTGGTGCACCATGGTACGGCACCGTTTCCAATCCATGCACCCATTTCTAAAGGTCGTACGGTACTGTTTCGTCATTTTGGACGGATGTTGCACCTTGCACCGTAGATGTTGCACCCTGTGGATATCGATTCTTCGGAGGGCCATAACTCTTGGCTCGTTTAGAGTTACGGAAGCCATAACCTTTCAAAACGAAGGTATCTGTGAGTTCTATAGCTAATATGGCTTTCACCCGTCACTGGTTAGTTTCATACCCAAAAAATCCTATCCGAACCGCAATCGGGTCATGAAAGTTTTTTACCCTTCGTTTTTTCGTCACGTGGATTTTTTCTGTAAAAGGGAATTCCCGCGGCTGGTCTATGATTTACCATCGCTGGAGAGTGGTGCACCATGGTACTGCACCGTTTCCAACCCATGCACCCATTTCTAAAGGTCGTACGGCACTGTTTCGTCATTTTGGACGGATGTTGCACCTTGCACCGTAGATGTTGCACCCTGTGGATATCGATTTTTCGGGGGGCCATAACTCTTGGCTCGTTTAGAGTTACGGGAGCCACAACCAGTCAAAACGAAGGTATCTGTGAGTTCTATAGCTATGACGGCTTTCAGCCGTCACTGGTTAGTTTCATACCGAAAAAATCCTATCCGAACCTCAATCGGGTCATGGAAGTTTTTTACCCTTCGTTTTTTCGTCACGTGGATTTTTTCTGTAAAAGGGAATTCCCGCGGCTGGTCTATGATTTACCTCGCTGGAGAGTGGTGCACCATGGTGCTGCACCTTTTCCAATCCATGCACCCATTTCTAAAGGTCGTACGGCACTGTTTCGTCATTTTGGACGGATGTTGCACCGTAGATGTTGCACCCTATGGATATCGATTCTTCAGAGGGCCATAACTCTTGGCTCGTTTAGAGTTACGGGAGCCACAACCAGTCAAAACGAAGGTATTTGTGAGTTCTACATCTGTGACACCTTTCAGCCGTCACTGGTTAGCTTCGTACCCAAAAAATCCTATCCGAACCTCAATCGGGTCATGGAAGTTTTTTACCCTTCGTTTTTTCGTCACGTGGATTTTTTCTGTAAAAGGGAATTCCCGCGGCTGGTCTATGATTTACCTCGCTGGAGAGTGGTGCACCATGGTGCTGCACCTTTTCCAATCCATGCACCCATTTCTAAAGGTCGTACGGCACTGTTTCGTCATTTTGGACGGATGTTGCACCTTGCACCGTAGATGTTGCACCCTGTGGATATCGATTCTTCGGAGGGCCATAACTCTTGGCTCGTTTAGAGTTACGGAAGCCATAACCTTTCAAAACGAAGGTATCTGTGAGTTCTATAGCTAATATGGCTTTCACTCGTCACTGGTTAGTTTCATACCCAAAAAATGCTATCCGAACCGCAATCGGGTCATGAAAGTTTTTTACCCTTCGTTTTTTCGTCACGTGGATTTTTTCTGTAAAAGGGAATTCCCGCGGCTGGTCTATGATTTACCATCGCTGGAGAGTGGTGCACCATGGTACTGCACCGTTTCCAACCCATGCACCCATTTCTAAAGGTCGTACGGCACTGTTTCGTCATTTTGGACGGATGTTGCACCTTGCACCGTAGATGTTGCACCCTGTGGATATCGATTTTTCGGGTGGCCATAACTCTTGGCTCGTTTAGAGTTACGGGAGCCACAAACCAGTCAAAACGAAGGTATCTGTGAGTTCTATAGCTATGACGGCTTTCAGCCGTCACTGGTTAGTTTCATACCGAAAAAATCCTATCCGAACCTCAATCGGGTCATGGAAGTTTTTTACCCTTCGTTTTTTCGTCACGTGGATTTTTTCTGTAAAAGGGAATTCCCGCGGCTGGTCTATGATTTACCTCGCTGGAGAGTGGTGCACCATGGTGCTGCACCTTTTCCAATCCATGCACCCATTTCTAAAGGTCGTACGGCACTGTTTCGTCATTTTGGACGGATGTTGCACCGTAGATGTTGCACCCTATGGATATCGATTCTTCAGAGGGCCATAACTCTTGGCTCGTTTAGAGTTACGGGAGCCACAACCAGTCAAAACGAAGGTATTTGTGAGTTCTACATCTGTGACACCTTTCAGCCGTCACTGGTTAGCTTCGTACCCAAAAAATCCTATCCGAACCTCAATCGGGTCATGGAAGTTTTTTACCCTTCGTTTTTTCGTCACGTGGATTTTTTCTGTAAAAGGGAATTCCCGCGGCTGGTCTACGATTTACCATCGCTGGAGAGTGGTGCACCATGGTACGGCACCGTTTCCAATCCATGCACCCATTTCTAAAGGTCGTACGGTACTGTTTCGTCATTTTGGACGGATGTTGCACCTTGCACCATAGATGTTGCACCCTATGGATATCGATTCTTCGGAGGGCCATAACTCTTGGCTCGTTTAGAGTTACGGGAGCCACAACCAGTCAAAACGAAGGTATCTGTGAGTTCTACATCTGTGACTACTTTCAGCCGTCACTGGTTACTTTCATACCCAAAAAGGCCTATCCGAACCTCAACCGGGTCATGGAAGTTTTTTACCCTTCGTTTTTTCGTCACGTGGATTTTTTCTGTAAAACGGGATTCCCGTGGCTGGTCTATGATTTACCAACGCTGGAGAGTAGTGCACCATGGTACTGCACCGTTTCCAATCCATGCACCCATTTCTAAAGGTCGTACGACACTGTTTCGTCATTTTGGACGGATGTTGCACCTTGCACCGTAGATGTTGCACCCTGTGGATATCGATTCTTCGGAGAGCCATAACTCTTGGCTGGTTTAAAGTTACGAGAGCCACAACCAGTCAAAACGAAGGTATCTGTGAGTTCTATAGCTATGACGGCTTTCAGCCGTCACTGGTTAGTTTCATACCCAAAAAATCCTATCCGAACCTCAATCGGTCACGGAAGTTTTTTACCCTTCGTTTTTTCGTCACGTGGATTTTTCTGTAAAACGGAATTCCCGTGGCTGGTCTATGATTTACCATCGCTGGAGAGTGATGCACCATGGTACTGCACCGTTTCCAATCCATGCACCCATTTCTAAAGGTTGTACGGCACTGCTTCGTCATTTTGGACGGATGTTGCACCTTGCACCGTAGATGTTGCACCATATGGATATCGATTCTTTGGAGGGCCATAACTCTTGGCCCGTTTAGAGTTACGGGAGCCACAACCAGTCAAAACGAAGGTATCTGCGAGTTCTACAGCTGTGACGGCTTTCTGCCGTCACTGGTTAGTTTCATACCCAAAAAATCCTATCCGAACCTCAATCGGGTCATGGAAGTTTTTTACCCTTCGTTTTTTCGTCACGTGGATTTTTTCTGTAAAACGGGATCCCCGTGGCTGGTCTATGATTTACCAACGCTGGAGAGTGGTGCAACATGGTACTGCACCGTTTCCAATCCATGCACCCATTTCTAAAGGTCGTACGGCACTGTTTCGTCATTCTGGACGGATGTTGCACCTTGCACCGTAGATGTTGCACCCTGTGGATATCGATTCTTCGTAGGGCAATAACTCTTGGCTCGTTTAGAGTTACGGAAGCCATAACCGGTCAAAACGAAGGTATCTGTGAGTTCTATAGCTATTACGGCTTTCACCCGTCACTGGTTAGTTTCATACCCAAAAAATCTTATCCGAACCGCAATCGGGTCATGAACGTTTTTTACCCTTCGTTTTTTCGTCACGTGGATTTTTTCTGTAAAAGGGAATTCCCGCGGCTGGTCTATGATTTACCATCGTTGGAGAGTGGTGCACCATGGTACGGCACCGTTTCCAATCCATGCACCCATTTCTATAGGTCGTACGGTACTGTTTCGTCATTTTGGACGGATGTTGCACCTTGCACCGTAGATGTTGCACCCTGTGGATATCGATTCTTCGGAGGGCCATAACTCTTGGCTCGTTTAGAGTTACGGGAGCCACAACCAGTCAAAACGAAGGTATCTGTGAGTTCTACATCTGTGACTGCTTTCAGTCGTCACTGGTTAATTTCATACCCAAAAAGGCCTATCCGAACCTCAATCGGGTCATGGAAGTTTTTTACCCTTCGTTTTTTCGTCACGTGGATTTTTTCTGTAAAACGGGATTCCCGTGGCTGGTCTATGATTTACCAACGCTGGAGAGTAGTGCGCCATGGTACTGCACCGTTTCCAATCCATGCACCCATTTCTAAAGGTCGTACGACACTGTTTCGTCATTTTGGACGGATGTTGCACCTTGCACCGTAGATGTTGCACCCTGTGGATATCGATTCTTCGAAGGGCCATAACTCTTGGCTCGTTTAGAGTTACGAGAGCCACAACCAGTCAAAACGAAGGTAAGAGTTCTATAGCTATGACGGCTTTCAGCCGTCACTGGTTAGTTTCATACCCAAAAAATCCTATCCGAACCTCAATCGGTCACGGAAGTTTTTTACCCTTCGTTTTTTCGTCACGTGGATTTTTCTGTAAAAGGGAATTCCCGTGGCTGGTCTATGATTTACCATCGCTGGAGAGTGATGCACCATGGTACTGCACCGTTTCCAATCCATGCACCCATTTCTAAAGGTTGTACGGCACTGCTTCGTCATTTTGGACGGATGTTGCACCTTGCACCGTAGATGTTGCACCATATGGATATCGATTCTTCGGAGGGCCATAACTCTTGGCCCGTTTAGAGTTACGGGAGCCACAACCAGTCAAAACGAAGGTATCTGTGAGTTCTGCAGCTGTGACCGCTTTCAGCCGTCACTGGTTAGTTTCATACCCAAAAAATCCTATCCGAACCTCAATCGGGTCATGGAAGTTTTTTAACCTTCGTTTTTTCGTCACGTGGATTTTTTCCGTAAAAGGGAATTCCCGTGGCTGGTCTATGATTTACCATCGCTGGAGAGTGGTGCACCATGGTACTGCACTGTTTCCAATCCATGCACCCATTTCTAAAGGTCGTACGGCACTGTTTCGTCATTTTGGACGGATGTTGCACCTTGCACCGGATATGTTGCACCCTTTGGATATCGATTCTTCGGAGGGCAATAACTCTTGGCTCGTTTAGAGTTACGGAAGCCATAACCTGTCAAAACGAAGGTATCTGTGAGTTCTATAGCTATTACGGCTTTCACCCGTCACTGGTTAGTTTCATACCCAAAAAATCTTATCCGAACCGCAATCGGGTCATGAAAGTTTTTTACCCTTCGTTTTTTCGTCACGTGTATTTTTTCTGTAAAAGGGAATTCCCGCGGCTGGTCTATGATTTACCATCGCTGGAGAGTTGTGCACCATGGTACTGCACCGTTTCCAATCCATGCACCCATTTCTAAAGGTCGTACGGCACTGTTTCGTCATTTTGGACGGATGTTGCACCTTGCACCGTAGATGTTGCACCCTGTGGATATCGATTCTTCGGAGGGCAATAACTCTTGGCTCGTTTAGAGTTACGGAAGCCATAACCTGTCAAATCGAAGGTATCTGTGAGTTCTATAGCTATTACGGCTTTCACCCGTCACTGGTTAGCTTCATACCCAAAAAATCTTATCCGAACCGCAATCGGGTCATGAAAGTTTTTTACCCTTCGTTTTTTCGTCACGTGGATTTTTTCTGTAAAAGGGAATTCCCGCGGCTGGTCGATGATTTACCATCGCTGGAGAGTGGTGCACCATGGTACTGCACCGTTTCCAATCCATGCACCCATTTCTAAAGGTCGTACGACACTGTTTCATCATTTTGGACGGATGTTGCACCTTGCACCGTAAATGTTGCACCCTGTGGATATCGATTCTTCGGGGGGCCATAACTCTTGGCTCGTTTAGAGTTACGGGAGCCACAACCAGTCAAAACGAAGGTATCTGTGAGTTCTATAGCTATGACGGCTTTCAGCCGTCACTGGTTAGTTTCATACCCAAAAAATCCTATCCGAACCTCAATCGGGTCATGGAAGTTTTTTACCCTTCGTTTTTTCGTCACGTGGATTTTTTCTGTAAAACGGGATCCCCGTGGCTGGTCTATGATTTACTAACGCTGGAGAGTGGTGCACCATGGTACTGCACCGTTTCCAATCCATGCACCCATTTCTAAAGGTCGTACGGCACTGTTTCGTCATTTTGGACGGATGTTGCACCTTGCACCGTAGATGTTGCACCCTGTGGATATCGATTCTTCGGAGGGCAATAACTCTTGGCTCGTTTAGAGTTACGGAAGCCATAACCTGTCAAAACGAAGGTATCTGTGAGTTCTATAGCTATTACGGCTTTCACCCGTCACTGGTTAGTTTCATACCCAAAAAATCTTATCCGAACCGCAATCGGGTCATGAAAGTTTTTTACCCTTCGTTTTTTCGTCACGTGGATTTTTTCTGTAAAAGGGAATTCCCGCGGCTGGTCTATGATTTACCATCGCTAGAGAGTGGTGCACCATGATACTGCACCGTTTCCAATCCATGCACCCATTTCTAAAGGTCGTACGGCACTGTTTCGTCATTTTGGACGGATGTTGCACCTTGCACCGTAAATGTTGCACCCTGTGGATATCGATTCTTCGGGGGGCCATAACTCTTGGGTCGTTTATAGTTACGGGAGCCACAACCAGTCAAAACGAAGGTATTTGTGAGTTCTATTGCTATGACGGCTTTCAGCCGTCACTGGTTAGTTTCATACCCAAAAAATCCTATCCGAACCTCAATCAGGTAATGGAAGTTTTTTACCCTTCGTTTTTTCGTCACGTGGATTTTTTATGTAAAAGGGAATTCCCACGGCTGGTCTATGATTTGCCTCGCTGGAGAGTGGTGCACCATGGTACTGCACCGTTTCCAATCCATGCACCCATTTCTAAAGGTCGTACGGCACTGTTTCGTCATTTTGGACAGATGTTGCACCGTAGATGTTGCACCCTATGGATATCGATTCTTCGGAGGGCCATAACTCTTGGCTCGTTTAGAGTTACGGGAGCCACAACCAGTAAAAACGAAGGTATTTGTGAGTTCTACATCTGTGACACCTTTCAGCCGTCACTGATTAGCTTCATACCCAAAAAATCCTATCCGAACCTCAATCGCGTCATGGAAGTTTTTTACCCTTCGTTTTTTCGTCACGTGGATTTTTTCTGTAAAAGGGAATTCCCGCGGCTAGTCTATGATTTACCATCGCTGGAGAGTGGTGCACCATGGTACGGCACCGTTTCCAATCCATGCACCCATTTCTAAAGGTCGTACGGTACTGTTTCGTCATTTTGGACGGATGTTGCACCTTGCACCGTAGATGTTGCACCCTATGGATATCGATTCTTCGGAGGGCCATAACTCTTGGCTCGTTTAGAGTTACGGGAGCAACAACCAGTCAAAACGAAGGTATCTGTGAGTTCTACAGCTGTGACCGCTTTCAGCCGTCACTGGTTAGTTTCATACCCAAAAAATCCTATCCGAACCTCAATCGGGTCATGGAAGTTTTTTACCCTTCGTTTTTTCGTCACGTGGATTTTTTTCTGTAAAACGGGATCCCCGTGGCTGGTCTATGATTTACCAACGCTGGAGAGTGGTGCACCATGGTACTGCACCGTTTCCAATCCATGCACCCATTTCTAAAGGTTGTACGGCACTGTTTTGTCATCATGGACGGATGTTGCACCTTGCACCGTAGATGTTGCACCCTGTGGATATCGATTCTTCGGAGGGCCATAACTCTTGGCTCGTTTAGAGTTACGGAAGCCATAACCTGTCAAAACGAAGGTATCTGTGAGTTCTATAGCTATGACGGCTTTCAGCGGTCATTGGTTACTTTCATACCCAAAAAAGCCTATCCGAACCTCAATCGGGTCATGAAAGTTTTTTACCCTTCGTTTTTTCGTCACGTGGATTTTTTCTGTAAAAGGGAATTCCCGTGGTTGGTCTATGATTTACCATCGCTGGAGAGTGGTGCACCATGGTACTGCACCGTTTCCAATCCATGCACCCATTTCTAAAGGTCGTACGGCACTGTTTCGTCATTTTGGACGGATGTTGCACCTTGCACCGTAGATGTTGCACCCTGTGGATATCGATTCTTCGGAGGGCCATAACTCTTGGCTCGTTTAGAGTTACGGGAGCCACAACCAGTCAAAACGAAGGTATATGTGAGTTCTATAGTTATGACGGCTTTCAGCCGTCACTGGTTAGTTTCATACCCAAAAAATCCTATCCGAACCTCAATCGGGTCATGGAAGTTTTTTACCCTTCGTTTTTTCGTCACGTGGATTTTTTCTGTAAAAGGGAATTCCCGCGGCTGGTCTATGATTTACCATCGCTGGAGAGTGGTGCACCATGGTAGGGCACCGTTTCCAATCCATGCACCCATTTCTAAAGGTCGTACGGCACTGTTTCGTCATTTTGGACGGATGTTGCACCTTGCATCGTAGATGTTGCACCCTGTGAATATCGATTCTTCGGAGGGCCATAACTCTTGGCTCGTTTAGAGTTACGGGAGCCATAACCTGTCAAAACGAAGGTATCTGTGAGTTCTACAGCTGTGACGGCTTTCAGCCGTCACTTGTTAGTTTCATACCCAAAAAATCCTATCCGAACCTCAATCGCGTCATGGAAGTTTTTTAACCTTCGTTTTTTCATCACGTGGATTTTTTCTGTAAAACGGGATCCCCGTGGCTGGTCTATGATTTACCAACGGTGGAGAGTGGTGCACCATGGTACTGCACCGTTTCCAATCCATGCACCCATTTCTAAAGGTCGTACGGCACTGTTTCGTCATTTTGGACGGATGTTGCACCTTGCACCGTAGATGTTGCACCCTGTGGATATCGATTCTTCGGAGGGCCATAACTCTTGGCTCATTTAGAGTTACGGGAGCCATAACCTGTCAAAACGAAGGTATCTGTGAGTTCTATAGCTATGATGGCTTTCAGCCGTCACTGGTTAGTTTCATACCCAAAAAATCCTATCCGAACCTCAATCGGGTCATGAAAGTTTTTTACCCTTCGTTTTTTTCGTCACGTGGATTTTTTCTGTAAAAGGGAATTCCCGCGGCTGGTCTATGATTTACCATCGCTGGAGAGTGGTGCACCGAGGTACTGCACTGTTTCCAATCCGTGCACCCATTTCTAAAGGTCGTACGGCACTGTTTCGTCATTTGGGACGGATATTGCACCTTGCACCGTAGATGTTGCACCCTGTGGATATCGATTCTTCGGAGGGCCATAACTCTTGGCTCGTTTAGAGTTACGGGAGCCACAACCAGTCAAAACGAAGGTATCTGTAAGTTCTATAGCTATGACGGCTTTCAGCCGTCACTGGTTAGTTTCATACCCAAAAAATCCTATCCGAACCTCAATCGGGTCATGGAAGTTTTTTACCCTTCGTTTTTTCGTCACGTGGATTTTTTCTGTAAAAGGGAATTCCCGCGGCTGGTCTATGATTTACCATCGCTGGAGAGTGGTGCACCATGGTAGGGCACCGTTTCCAATCCATGCACCCATTTCTAAAGGTCGTACGGCACTATTTCGTCATTTTGGACGGATGTTGCACCTTGCATCGTAGATGTTGCACCCTGTGGATATCGATTCTTCGGAGGGCCATAACTCTTGGCTCCTTTAGAATTACGGGAGCCATAACCTGTCAAAACGAAGGTATCTCTGAGTTCTACAGCTGTGACGGCTTTCAGCCGTCACTGGTTAGTTTCATACCCAAAAAATCCTATCCGAACCTCAATCGGGTCATGGAAGTTTTTTAACCTTCGTTTTTTCGTCACATGGATTTTTTCTGTATAACGGGATCCCCGTGGCTGGTCTATGATTTACCAACGTTGGAGAGTGGTGCACCATGGTACTGCACCGTTTCCAATCCATGCAACAATTTGTAAAGGTCGTACGACACTGTTTCGTCATTTTGGACGGATGTTGCACCTTGCACCGTAGATGTTGCACCCTGTGGATATCGATTCTTCGGAGGGCCATAAATCTTGGCTCGTTTAGAGTTATGGGAGCCATAACCTATCAAAACGAAGGTATCTGTGCGTTCTATAGCTATGACGGCTTTTAGCCGTCGCTGGTTAGTTTCATACCCAAAAAATCCTATCCGAACCTCAATCGGGTCATGAAAGTTTTTTGCCCTTCGTTTTTTTCGTCACGTGGATTTTTTCTGTAAAAGGGAATTCCTGCGGCTGGTCTATGATTTACCATTGCTGGAGAGTGGTGCACCGTGGTACTGCACCGTTTCCAATCCATGCACCCATTTTTAAAGGTCATACGGCACTGTTTCGTCATTTTGGACGGATGTTGCACCTTGCACCGTAGATGTTGCACCCTGAGGATATCGATTCTTCGGAGGGCCATAACTCTTGGCTCGTTTAGAGTTACGGGAGCCACAACCAGTCAAAACGAAGGTATCTGTGAGTTCTATAGCTATGACGGCTTTCAGCCGTCACTGGTTAGTTTCATACCCAAAAAATCCTATCGGAACCTCAATCGGGTCATGGAAGTTTTTTACCCTTCGTTTTTTCGTCACGTGGATTTTTTCTGTAAAAGGGTATTCCCGCGGCTGGTCTATGATTTACCATCGCTGGAGAGTGGTGCACCATGGTACTGCATCGTTTCCAATCAACGCACCCATTTCTAAAGGTCGTACGGCACTGTTTCGTCATTTTGGAAGGATGTAGCACCTTGCACCGTAGATGTTGCACCCTATGGATATCGATTCTTCGGAGGGCCATAACTCTTGGCTCGTTTAGAGTTACGGGAGCCATAACCTGTCAAAACGAAGGTATCTGTGAGTTCTACAGCTGTGACGGCTTTCAGCCGTCACTGGTTAGTTTCATACCCAAAAAATCCTATCCGAACCTCAATCAGGTCATGGAAGTTTTTTACCCTTCGTTTTTTCGTCACGTGGATTTTTTCTGTAAAAGGGAATTCCCGCGGCTGGTATATGATTTAACATCGCTGGAGAGTGGTGCACCATGGTACGGCACCGTTTCCAATCCATGCACCCATTTCTAAAGGTCGTATGGCACAGTTTCTTCATTTTGGACGGATGTTTCACCTTGCACCGTAGATGTTGCACCCTGTGGATATCGATTCTTCGGAGGGCCATAACTCTTGGCTCGTTTAGAGTTACGGGAGCAACAACCAGTCAAAGCGAAGGTATCTGCGAGTTCTACATCTATGACCGCTTTCAGCCGTCACTGGTTACTTTCATACCCAAAAAAGCCTATCCGTACCTCAATCGGGTCGTGGAAGTTTTTTACCCTTCGTTTTTTCGTCACGTGGATTTTTTCTGTAAAAGGGAATTCCCGCGGCTGGTCTATGATTTACCATCGCTGGAGAGTGGTGCACTATGGTACTGCACCGTATCCAATCCATGCACCCGTTTCTAAAGGTCGTAAGGCACTGTTTCGTTATTTTGGACGGATGTTGCACCTTGCACCGTAGATGTTGCACCCTATGGATATCGATTCTTCGGAGGGCCATAACTCTTGGCTCGTTTAGAGTTACGGGAGCCACAACCAGTCAAAACGAAGGTATTTGTGAGTTCTACATCTGTGACACCTTTCAGCCGTCACTGGTTAGTTTCATACCCAAAAAATCCTATCCGAACCACAATCGGGTCATGGAAGTTTTTTACCCTTCGTTTTTTCGTCACGTGGATTTTTTCTGTAAAATGGAATTCCCGCGGCTGGTCTATGATTTTCTGTAAAAGGGAATTCCCGCACCCGTTTCTAAAGGTCGTACGGCACTGTTTCGTCATTTTGGACGGATGTTGCACCTTGCACCGTAGATGTTGCACCCTATGGATATCGATTCTTCGGAGGGCCATAACTCTTGGCTCGTTTAGAGTTACGGGAGCCATAACCTATCAAAACGAAGGTATCTATGAGTTCTATAGCTATGACGGCTTTCAGCCGTCACTGGTTAGTTTCATACCCAAAAAAGCCTATCCGAACCTCAATCGGGTCATGGAAGTTTTTTACCCTTCGTTTTTTCGTCACGTGGTTTTTTTCTGTAAAACGGAATTCCCGCAGCTGGTCTATGATTTACCAACGCAGGAGAGTGGTGCACCATGGTACTGCATCGTTTCCAATCCCTGCACCCATTTCTAAAGGTCATACGGCACTGTTTTGTCATTTTGGACGGATGTTGCACCTTGCACCGTAGATGTTGCACCCTATGGATATCGATTCTTCGGAGGGCCATAACTCTTGGCTCATTTAGTGTTACGGGAGCCACAACCAGTCAAAACGAAGGTATTTGTGAGTTCTACATCTGTGACACCTTTCAGCCGTCACTGGTTAGTTTCATACCAAAAAAATCCTATCCGAACCTCAATCGGGTCATGGAAGTTTTTTACCCTTCGTTTTTTCGTCACATGGATTTTTTCTGTAAAAGGGAATTCCCGGGGCTGGTCTACGATTTACCATCGCTGGAGAGTGGTGCACCATGGTACGGCACCGTTTCCAATCCATGCACCCATTTCTAAAGGTCGTACGACACTGTTTCGTCATTTTGGACGGATGTTGCACCTTGCACCGTAGATGTTGCACCCTGTGGATATCGATTCTTCGGAGGGCCATAACTCTTGGCTCGTTTAGAGTTGCGGGAGCCATAACCTTTCAAAACGAAGGTATCTGTGAGTCCTACAGCTGTGACGGCTTTCAGCCGTCACTGGTTAGTTTCATACCCAAAAAATCTTATCCGAACCTCAATCAGGTCATGGAAGTTTTTTACCCTTCGTTTTTTCGTCACGTGGATTTTTTCTGTAAAAGGGAATTCCCGCGGCTGGTCTATGATTTAACATCGCTGGAGAGTGGTGCACCATGGTACGGCACCGTTTCCTATCCATGCACCCATTTCTAAAGGTCGTACGGCACAGTTTCTTCATTTTGGACGGATGTTTCACCTTGCACCGTAGATGTTGCACCCTGTGGATATCGATTCTTCGGAGGGCCATAACTCTTGGCTCGTTTAGAGTTACGGGAGCAACAACCAGTCAAAGCGAAGGTATCTGTGAGTTCTACATCTATGACTGCTTTCAGCCGTCACTGGTTACTTTCATACCCAAAAAAGCCTATCCGAACCTCAATCGGGTCATGGAAGTTTTTTACCCTTCGTTTTTTCGTCACGTGGATTTTTTCTGTAAAAGGTAATTCCTGCGGCTGGTCTATGATTTACCATCGCTGGAGAGTGGTGCACCATGGTACTGCACTGTTTCCAATCCATGCGCCCATTTCTAAAGGTCGTACGGCAATGTTTCGTCATTTTGGATGGATGTTGCACCTTGCACCGTAGATGTTGCACCCTATAGATATCGATTCTTCGGAGGGCCATAACTCTGGGCTCGTTTAGAGTTACGGGAGCCACAACCAGTTAAAACGAAGGTATCTGTGAGTTCTACAGCTATGACACTTTCAGCCGTCACTGGTTACTTTCATACCCAAAAAATCCTATCCGAACCTCAATCGGGTCATGGAAGTTTTTTACCCTTCGTTTTTTCGTCACGTGGATTTTTTCTGTAAAAGGGAATTCCCGCGGCTGGTCTATGATTTACCATCGTTGGAGAGTGGTGCACTAGGGTACTGCACCGTATCCAATCCATGCACCCATTTCTAAAGGTCGTACGGCACTGTTTCGTCATTTTGGACGGATGTTGCACCTTGCACCGTAGATGTTGCACCCTTTGGATATCGATTCTTCGGAGGGCCATAACTCTTGGCTCGTTTAGAGTTACGGGAGCCCCAACCAGTAAAAACGAAGGTATCTGTGAGTTCTATAGCTATGACGGCTTTCAGCCGTCACTGGTTAGTTTCATACCCAAAAAATCCTATCCGAACCTCAATCGGGTCACGGAAGTTTTTTAACCTTCGTTTTTTCGTCACGTGGATTTTTCTGTAAAAGGGAATTCCCGTGGCTGGTCTATGTTTTACCATCGCTGGAGAGTGATGCACCATGGTACTGCACCGTTTCCAATCCATGCACCCATTTCTAAAGGTTGTACGGCACTGTTTCGTCATTTTGGACGGATGTTGCACCTTGCACCGTAGATGTTGAATCCTATGGATATTGATTCTTCGGAGGGCCATAACTCTTGGCTCGTTTAGAGTTACGGGAGCCACAACCAGTCAAAACGAAGGTATCTGTGAGTTCTACAGCTGTGACGGCTTTCAGCCGTCACTGGTTAGTCTCATACCCAAAAAATCCTATCCGAACCTCAATCGGGTCATTGAAGTTTTTTACCCTTCGTTTTTTCGTCACGTGGATTTTTCTGTAAAACGGGATCCCCGTGGCTGGTCTATGATTTACCAACGCTGGAGAGTGGTGCACCATGGTACTGCACCGTTTCCAATCCATGCACCCATTTCTAAAGGTCGTACGGCACTGTTTCGTCATTTTGGACGGATGTTGCACCTTGCACCGTAGATGTTGCACCCTGTGGATATCGATTCTTCGGAGGGCCATAACTCTTGGCTCGTTTAGAGTTACGGGAGCCATAACCTGTCAAAACGAAGGTATCTGTGAGTTCTATAGCTATGACGGCTTTCAGCCGTCACTGGTTAGTTTCATACCCAAAAAAGCCTATCCGAACCTCAATCGGGTCATGGAAGTTTTTTACCCTTCGTTTTTTCGTCACGTGGTTTTTTTCTGTAAAACGGAATTCCCGCGGCTGGTCTATGATTTCCCAACGCTGGAGAGTGGTGCACCATGGTACTGCATCGTTTCCAATCCATGCACCCATTTCTAAAGGTCGTACGGCACTGTTTCGTCATTTTGGACGGATGTTGCACCTTGCACCGTAGATGTTGCACCCTATGGATATCGATTCTTCGGAGGGCCATAACTCTTGGCTCGTTTAGAGTTACGGGAGCCACAACCAGTCAAAACGAAGATATTTGTGAGTTCTACATCTGGGACACCTTTCAGCCGTCACTGGTTAGTTTCATACCCAAAAAATCCTATCCGAACCTCAATCGGGTCATGGAAGTTTTTTACCCTTCGTTTTTTCGTCACGTGGATTTTTTCTGTAAAATGGAATTCCCGCGGCTGGTCTATGATTTTCTGTAAAAGGGAATTCCCGCACCCGTTTCTAAAGGTCGTACGGCACTGTTTCGTCATTTTGGACGGTTGTTGCACCTTGCACCGTAGATGTTGCACCCTGTGGATATCGATTCTTCGGAGGGCCATAACTCCTGGCTCGTTTAGAGTTACGGGAGCCACAACCAGTCAAAACGAAGGTATCTGTGAGTTCTATAGCTATGACGGCTTTCAGCCGTCACTGGTTAGTTTCATATCCAAAAAAGCCTATCCGAACCTCAATCGGGTCATGGAAGTTTTTAACCCTTCGTTTTTTCGTCACGTGGATTTTTTCTGTAAAAGGGAATTTCCGCGGCTGGTCTATGATTTACCATAGCTGGAGAGGGGTGCACCATGGTACTGCACCGTTTACAATCCATGCACCCATTTCTAAAGGTCGTACGGCACTGTTTCGTCATTTTGGACGGATGTTGCACCTTGCACCGTAGATGTTGCACCCTGTGGATATCGATTCTTCGGAGGGCCATAACTCTTGGCTCGTTTAGAGTTACGGGAGCCACAACCAGTCAAAACGAAGGTATCTTTGAGTTCTATAGCTATGACGGCTTTCCGCCATCACTGGTTAGTTTCATACCCAAAAAATCCTATCCGAACCTCAATCGGGTCATGGAAGTTTTTTACCCTTCGTTTTTTCGTCACGTGGATTTTTCTTTAAAAGGGAATTCCCGCGGCTGGTCTATGATTTACCATCGCTGGAGAGTGGTGCACCATGGTACTGCACCGTTTCCAATCCATGCACCCATTTCTAAAGGTCGTACGGCACTGTTTCGTCATTTTGGATGGATGTTGCACCTTGCACCGTAGATGTTGCACCCTGTGGATATCGATTCTTCGGAGGGCCATAACTCTTGGCTCGTTTAGAGTTACGGGAGCCACAACCAGTCAAAAAGAAGGTATCTGTGAGTTCTACAGCTGTGACGGCTTTCAGCAGTCACTGGTTAATTTCATACCCAAAAAATCCTATCCGAACCTCAATCGGGTCATGGAAGTTTTTTACCCTTCGTTTTTTCGTCACGTGGATTTTTTCTGTAAAACGGGATCCCCGTGGCTGGTCTATGATTTACCAACGCTCGAGAGTGGTGCATTATGGTACTGCACCGTTTCCAATCCATGCACCCATTTCTAAAGGTCGTACGGCACTGTTTCGTCATTTTGGATGGATGTTGCACCTTGCACCGTAGATGTTGCATCCTGTGGATATCGATTCTTCGGAGGGCCATAACTCTTGGCTCGTTTAGAGTTATGGGAGCCATAACCTGTCAAAACGAAGGTATCTGTGAATTCTATAGCTATGACGGCTTTCACCCGTCACTGGTTAGTTTCATACCCAAAAAATCCTATCCGAACCGCAATCGGGTCATGGAAGTTTTTTACCCTTCGTTTTTTCGTCACGTGGATTTTTTCTGTAAAAGGGAATTCCCGCGGCTGGTCTATGATTTACCATCGCTGGAGAGTGGTGCACCATGGTACTGCACCGTTTCCAATCCATGCACCCATTTCTAAAGGTCGTACGGCACTGTTTCGTCATTTTGGACGGATGTTGCACCTTGCACCGTAGATGTTGCACCCTGTGGATATCGATTCTTCGGAGGGCCATAACTCTTGGCTCGTTTAGAGTTACAGGAGCCACAACCAGTCAAAACGAAGGTATCTGTGAGTTCTACAGCTGTGACGGCTTTCAGCCATCACTGGTTAGTTTCATACCCAAAAAATCCTAACCGAACCTCAATCGGTTCATGCAAGTTTTTTATCCTTCGTTTTTTCGTCACGTGGATTTTTTCTGTAAAAGGGAATTCCCACGGCTGGTCTATGATTTACCATCGCTGGAGAGTGATGCACCATGGTACTGCACCGTTTCCAATCCATGCACCTATTTCTAAAGGTAGTACGGCACTGTTTCGTCATTTTGGACGGATGTTGCACCTTGCACCGTAGATGTTGCATCCTATGGATATCGATTCTTCGGAGGGCCATAACTCTTGGCTCGTTTAGAGCTACGGGAGCCATAACCTGTCAAAACGAAGGTATCTGTGAGTTCTATAGCTATGACGGCTTTCACGCGTCACTGGTTAGTTTCATACCCAAAAAATCCTATCCGAACCGCAATCGGGTCATGGAAGTTTTTTACCCTTCGTTTTTTCGTCACGTGGATTTTTTCTGTAAAAGGGAATTCCCGTGGCTGGTCTATGATTTACCATCGCTGGAGAGTGGTGCACCATGGTACTGCACCGTTTCCAATCCATGCACCCATTTCTAAAGGTCGTACGGCACTGTTTCGTCATTTTGGACGGATGTTGCACCTTGCACCGTAGATGTTGCACCCTGTGGATATCGATTCTTCGGAGGGCCATAACTCTTGGCTCGTTTAGAGTTACGGGAGCCACAACCAGTCAAAATGAAGGTATCTGTGAGTTCTATAGCTATGACGGCTGAAAGCCGTCACTGGTTAGTTTCATACCCAAAAAAGCCTATCCGAACCTCAATCGGGTCATGGAAGTTTTTTACCCTTCGTTTTTTCGTCACGTGGATTTTTTCTGTAAAAGGGAATTCCCGCGGCTGGTCTATGATTTACCATCGCTGGAGAGTGGTGCACCACGGTACTGCACCGTTTCCAATCCATGCACCCATTTCTAAAGGTCGTACGGCACTGTTTCGTCATTTTGGACGGTTGTTGCACCTTGCACCGTAGATGTTGCACCCTATGGATATCGATTCTTCGGAGGGCCATAACTCTTGGCTCGTTTAGAGTTACGGGAGCCACAACCAGTCAAAACGAAGGTATCTGTGAGTTCTATAGCTATGACGGCTTTCATCCGTCACTGGTTAGTTTCATACCCAAAAAATCCTATCCGAACCTCAATCGGGTCATGGAAGTTTTTTACCCTTCGTTTTTTCGTAACGTGGATTTTTTTCTGTAAAAGGGAATTCCCGTGGCTGGTCTATGATTTACCATCGCTGGAGAGTGGTGCACCATGGTACTGCACCGTTTCCAATCCATGCACCCGTTTCTAAAGGTCGTACGGCACTGTTTCGTCATTTTGGACGGATGTTGCACCTTGCACCGTAGATGTTGCACCCTATGGATATCGATTCTTCGGAGGGCCATAACTCTTGGCTCGTTTAGAGTTACGGGAGCGATAACCAGTCAAAACGAAGGTATCTGTGAGTTCTACAGCTGTGACCGCTTTCAGCCGTCACTGGTTAGTTTCATACCCAAAAAATCCTATCCGAACCTCAATCGGGTCATGGAAGTTTTTTACCCTTCGTTTTTTCGTCACGTGGATTTTTTCTGTAAAAGGGAATTCCCGCGGCTGGTCCATGATTTTCTGTAAAAGGGAATTCCCACACCCGTTTCTAAAGGTCGTACGGCCCTGTTTCGTCATTTTGGACGGATGTTGCACCTTGCACCGTAGATGTTGCACCCTGTGGATATCGATTCTTCGGAGGGCCATAACTCATGGCTCGTTTAGAGTTATGCGAGCCACAACTAGTCAAAACGAAGGTATCTGTGAGTTCTATAGCTATGACGGCTTTCAGCAGGCACTGGTTAGTGTCATACCCAAAAAAGCCTATCCGAACCTCAATCGGGTCATGGAAGTTTTTTACCCTTCGTTTTTTCGTCACGTGGATTTTTTCTGTAAAAGGGAATTCCCGCGGCTGGTCTATGATTTACCATCGCTGGAGAGTGGTGCACCATGGTACTGCACCGTTTCCAATCCATGCATCCATTTCTAAAGGTCGTACGGCACTATTTCCTCATTTTGGACGGATGTTGCACCTTGCACCGTAGATGTTGCACCTTGTGGATATCGATTCTTCGGAGGGCCATAACTCTTGGCTCGTTTAGAGTTATGGGAGCCACAACCAGTCAAAACGGAGGTATTTGTGAGTTCTACATCTGTGACACCTTTCAGCCGTCACTGGTTAGTTTCATACCCAAAAAATCCTATCCGAACATCAATCGGGTCATGGAAGTTTTTTACCCTTCGTTCTTTCGTCACGTGGATTTTTTCTGTAAAAGGGAATTCCCGCGGCTGGTCTATGATTTACCATCGCTGGAGAGTGGTGCACCATGGTACGGCACCGTTTCCAATCCATGCACCCATTTCTAAAGGTCGTATGGCACTGTTTCGTCATTTTGGACGGATGTTGCACCTTGCACCGTAGATGTTGCACCGTATGGATATCGATTCTTCGGACGGCCATAACTCTTGGCTCGTTTAGAGTTACGGGAGCCACAACCAGTCAAAACGAAGGTATTTGTGAGTTCTACATCTGTGACACCTTTCAGCCGTCACTGGTTAGTTTCACACCCAAAAAATCCTATCCGAACCTCAAACGGGTCATGGAAGTTTTTTACCCTTCGTTTTTTCGTCACGTGGATTTTTTCTGTAAAAGGGAATTCCCGCGGCTGGTCTATGATTTACCATCGCTGGAGAGTGGTGCACCATGGTACGGCACCGTTTCCAATCCATGCACCCATTTCTAAAGGTCGTACGGTACTGTTTCGTCATTTTGGACGGATGTTGCACCTTGCACCGTA
This sequence comes from Allium cepa, assembly GCA_030765085.1. Taxonomy (NCBI): domain Eukaryota; kingdom Viridiplantae; phylum Streptophyta; class Magnoliopsida; order Asparagales; family Amaryllidaceae; genus Allium; species Allium cepa. Next base: position 22,940,473 of record CM060943.1, on the reverse strand, counting down.
GATGTTGCACCGTGTGGATATCGATTCTTCGGAGGGCCATAACTCTTGGCTCGTTTAGAGTTACGGGAGCCACAACCAGTCAAAACGAAGGTATCTGTGAGTTCTACAGCTGTGACAGCTTTCAGCCATCACTGGTTAGTTTCATACCCAAAAAATCCTACCCGAACCTCAATCGGGTCATGGAAGTTTTTTACCCTTCGTTTTTTCGTCACGTGGATTTTTTCTGCAAAACGGGATCCCCGTGGCTGATCTATGATTTACCAACGCTGGAGAGTGGTGCACCATGGTACTGCACCGTTTCCAATCCATGCACCCATTTCCAAATGTCGTACGACACTATTTCGTCATTTTGGACGGATGTTGCACCTTGCACCGTAGATGTTGCACCCTGTGGATATCGATTCTTCGGAGGGCCATAACTCTTGGCTCGTTTAGAGTTACGGGGGCCATAACCTGTCAAAATGAATGTATCTGTGAGTTCTATAGCTATGACGGCTTTCAGCCGTCACTGGTTAGTTTCATACCCAAAAAATCCTATCCGAACCTCAATCGGGTCATGGAAGTTTTTTACCCTTCGTTTTTTCGTCACGTGGATTTTTTCTGTAAAAGGGAATTCCCGCAGCTGGTCTATGATCTACCATCGCTGGAGAGTGGTGCACCATGGTACTGCATCGTTTCCAATCCATGCACCCATTTCTAAAGGTCGTACGGCACTGTTTCGTCATTTTGGACGGATGTTGCACCTTGCACCGTAGATGTTGCACCCTGTGGATATCGATTCTTCGGAGGGCCATAACACTTGGCTCGTTTAGAGTTACGGGAGCCACAACCAGTCAAAAAGAAGGTATCTGTGAGTTCTATAGCTATGACGGCTTTCAGCCGTCACTGGTTAGTTTCATACCCAAAAAATCCTATCCGAACCTCGATCGGGTCATGGAAGTTTTTTACCCTTCGTTTTTCGTCACGTGGATTTTTTCTGTAAAAGGGAGTTCCCGCGGCTGGTCTATGATTTACCATCGCTGGAGAGTGGTGCACCATGGTACTGCACCGTTTCCAATCCATGCACCCATTTCTAAAGGTCGTACGGCACTGTTTCGTCATTTTGGACGGATGTTGCACCTTGCACCGTAAATGTTGCACCCTATGGATATCGATTCTTCGAAGGGCCATAACTCTTGGCTCGTTTAGAGTTACGGGAGCCACAACCAGTCAAAACGAAGGTATTTGTGAGTTCTACATCTGTGACACCTTTCAGCCGTCACCGGTTAGTTTCACACCCAAAAAATCCTATCCGAACCTCAAACGGGTCATGGAAGTTTTTTACCCTTCGTTTTTTCGTCACGTGGATTTTTTCTGTAAAAGGGAATTCCCGCGGCTGGTCTATGATTTACCATCGCTGGAGAGTGGTGCACCATGGTACGTCACCGTTTCCAATCCATGCACCCATTTCTAAAGGTCGTATGTTTGCACAAAAAATGGACAAACACCTCCAAGTCGTATTATTTAGTTGATTATGTGTGATTTTCAATGGTTTAGATGAGTTATGTAAATATGAAAAGAGCAGGGGCTGAAATGTAAAAGACACACAGATTTATAGTGGTTCGGCCAGAATGTGCCTACGTCCACTTTATATGTTATTATCCTCTTTCTTTCAGATTACAAGTACAATGCTTCGTATACAAGTATATGAAAGTAGTTTGAAAGTTCCTTCCTTGCTTGAGCTCTCAAACTTGTCTGCCATTGTTGTGCCCCTGCCCCTCTATTTATAGAGTGAGGTAGGGGGCAGGGGTCTTGGAGGTATATAGCTGCTGGTGGGCCCGGGCTGAGGCGATCTGGACTGGCAACTGTTTGGTTCGGCGAGGCTCATTCGGTTTTGAATGGGTAGTGTTGGACCGGTGATGGAGTGGGATGGTGGTCCATTCGGCATGGTCTGATCCGGTGCTTGTCTGGTCCGGTCGTGTAGGGGAGGAGCGTTGGCTCGGTGATGGCCTTGGTTCGGTCGTTGGTTGGTCCGGTAGGGCGTTAGAGTGGTGGTTCGGTAGTGGAGATGGAGTGGTGATTCGGTATTGGAGGGCTTGGGCCGAATGAGGCTTGGGGCCTGTTTGCGTGAAAAATGGCCGCAAACACCCAAAGTCGTATGAGTTGGTTGATTTTATGTTATTCTTAGTGATTTGGATGATTTATGCAAATATATGAAAAACAGGGACTAAACTGTAAAAGACACACAGATTTATAGTGGTTCGGCCAGAACGTGCCTACGTCCACTTTATATGTTATTCTCCTTTTTCCCTTCAGATTACAAGTACAAAGCTTTGATTACAAGTATCTAAAGTTGTTTGAGAGTTCCTTCCAGGCTTGAGCTCTCAAACTTATCTGCCATTGTTGTACCCCTGCCCCTCTATTTATAGAATGAGGTAGGGGGCAGGGGTCTTGGAAGTATATAACTGCTGGTGGGCTTGGGCTGAAGCAATCTGGACTGGCAGCGTTCTGGTTCGGCGAAGCTTCATTCGGTCATGCTTGGAGAAGTTGGAGTTTGGTTCGGTGGTAGGTGTGGGCCGGCAATGTGGACCGGTGGTTGTTTGGACCGGTTGTGAAGGGGTTATGGATGTGGTTCGGTAGTAGGGTTGGTCCGGTAGGCCTTTTGGTTCGGCATAGGGGTGTGAAGTTTTGGTTCGGTGGTGATGGTAGGGACTTTGATTCGGTGGCATTGGTTCGGTTTGGGAGGAGTTTGGATCGGTAGTTGCATGGACCGGATGAACTGAGTAGGATGCCGGATGGACAGCGCCGAATGAGATTGCCGAATAAGACTTTATACCTTTGATACCGAGTGGACTCTCGCATTGTTTCACCAAATGAACTTTTATATTTGAACCTTGAGTGAAATCCCCGACTTATGTACGCTTGCTTGCTTCTTCTTGGTTCCGGTCGTGGTGGAAATGCATACAATCTTGATATTCCAGTTTTGTCCAAAAAATGGGATAACACTTTGCCCCCCAAAATATGCCTTGCGGTAGGAAGGCGTGTTTTGTAATGCCATAAGCTAGATGTTCATATCCTGTCATCAACCTGCAAAGAAATTGATAGTTTATATGGCCCCAAATGATGACCGTTCGGGATCGAGCTATTCGGGATGAAGCGCGGCCGTTCATGGTCAAGCGCCTAACTTCAAATGACGACCGTTCGCGATCGAGTCATTCGAGGTGAAGTGCGACCCTGCGCGGTCAAGCGCGTAAATCCATGCGTCGATCGTTCGGGATCGAGTCATCTGCAGTGAAATGTGACCGTTCAAGGTCAAGCGCTTTACTTCAAATGACGACCGTTCGTGATCGAGTCACTCGAGGTAAAGTGCGACAGTGCGCGGTCGAGTGGGGACCGTTCAAGGTCAAGCGCTTAACTTCAAATGACGATCGTTCGTGATCGAGTCATTCGAGGTAAAGTGCGACAGTGCACGGTCAAGCCTGTAAGTCCACGCGTCGATCGTTCGAGACCGAGCCAGTTGTGATGAAATGTGACCGTTCAAGGTCAAGCGCCTAACTTCAAATGACGATCGTTCGTGATCAAGTCATTCGAGGTAAGGTGCGACAGTGTGCGGTCAAGTGGTGGTCCTCAAATGACGACCGTTCGCGATCAAACCATTTGAGGTAAGGTGAGTTGTGCCGTTCGAGGCGAGTTGTGATCGTTCGCGATCGGGTGCCGTTCGAGGCGAGTCGTGACTGTTCGAAGTCGGGTGCCGTTCGAGGCGAATTGTGACTGTTCGAAGTCGGGTGCCGTTCGAGGCGAATGAGTGTGCCCGGAGGGGACTTAATATAATCAGTGTTGGAGTCATTGTTTGGGGGAATTTTTCGAATCAAAGACTTCGGCAGTTCATTGCCATGCAATAGGTGCTCGTGTACCGTTCGCGATCCAACGGGCATACAAGTAAATAATTTTTCATAGAATTGTAAATGTTAAAGCAATAGTACCTTACAGCAGAAATGTCCAAACAGGAAGAATTCAGATGTTCAAATCAAAACAAAAGCAAAGCAAGGATGTCAAAGTGTAAGTTCCCACTTCGAAGCAGCCAATGATCATTCAGAGCATGCCTGGAGATCGTTCGCGATCTCGTACATGTGTAAATGATTTAATTGCTTTAGTGGAAGCTTACAACTTGTTCATCGTTATTTTAATCAAGCAATCAATGGATAATCAAATGGTGCCCTGATCCAGGGGCACCTCTAGCTGACGTAGAGGGCGGTTGCTCTGGCTCCACTGCTAGAGTTCGCCTCCTCACATACTGACGGAGCATACCGTTCCTGATATGCCCTTCCACCTCGTCCTTCAAATGCCTACAATCATTAGTGTTATGACCGTTCAATTCATGAAATACACAAAACTTATCTGATTTTCTTTCGTAAGAGGTCGGATCCCTTCGCATTGGTCTACGATACGGAACCTGCCCCTTGGTATCCTGATAAATCCGTTCCAAACTCTCATTCAGCTCTGAATAGGTGGTGAATCGTGGCTCTCTTCGCAGCCACTTTGTCCTGTCATCAATATCCTCAGCCTTTCTTTTTCCTTTGCTAGTCTCCGCACCCTTTCCCGGTGGGTTTCCGCTCTTGATTGTGTAAACGTCATCTTCTTCCTCTCTTTCTGTACTAGCATCTTCCAAACGCAGAAACTTTTCAGCCTCATGATAGAACTCTCCCAGATTCATAGGCGGGTCTTTGGTTATTGAATTCTTGAACTCTGTATTAACAGCTATTCCAGATACAGCCGCCATCATGACCATAGATGGATCTGGTCGATCCACTGATGCTGCCGCCGCATTAAATCGCGTTAGAAAGCTCCTCAAAGTCTCTCCAGTTTTCTGTTTCAAGGTTGCCAAGGTCATCACATTCTTGGGTCTCGCAATATGAACCCTGAATTGCCTCATGAATTTCTCAGTTAAACCTGCCCATGTTCCTATGGAGCCGCTCTCCAGTTGCCTAAACCATAACGCTGCAATGTCCGTCAAATACAGTGGAAAGCACCGGGCCATAACCTCCTCTGATGCCCCCAGCACTTCCATATGTCTCATATACTTCGTTAGATGGACCGTGGGGTCCGTTTTCCCGTTGTACATGTCCAATGATGGTAGCTTGAATTCTGGTGGGTTCCTAGCCATCCTGATTGCAGAAGAAAAAGGACTCCTGTTTACATCTTCCAAGTCTCTGTTTACTAAACCGCCTCTCATAGCTCTTCTAACCATCTCTGCTAATCTGTCGTTATTTCCAAGCTGTAGTTCTCGTCCACTGTCTTCGACCTGCCCCTCAAGTCCGCGGGAGTTTCCGTGTGTACGCCTCCCTGGCTGAACGTTCATTCCTCCATTGCTACCAGGTGGCTCGGATGCCCCTTCTCACTTCCCGGGGTTGGATCAACATGCTCTGTGTGAGTGCCCCCTAGCTCTGGTGCTGCGCCAGATGGTCCTGCTCCGTTCTGAATTCCAGCCGCTCCTTGGATTTGTGCTCCAATTTGCCCAATCTGTTGAAGTAAGTTCTGGATCATCTCTTCTTGTCTTCTCATCATGGCCTCCATCTCATCCCTAGTGATGAAGATCGACGTTTGATTCCCTCCTGAGGAAGCCTCTTGACTTCCTTGATGTTCACTTCTCTCTGGCCTTTGCCTTCTACTTGTTTGTCTCGTCATAACTCTTAGATCTGAACTCTTAGATTTTCAAATTCAACTTCTATCCGTGTAGCGGAAGCTGGTTCCCTCTCAATGAAAGCACCAAAATGTTTGCGTGAAAAATGGCCGCAAACACCCAAAGTCGTATGAGTTGGTTGATTTTATGTTATTCTTAGTGATTTGGATGATTTATGCAAATATATGAAAAACAGGGACTAAACTGTAAAAGACACACAGATTTATAGTGGTTCGGCCAGAACGTGCCTACGTCCACTTTATATGTTATTCTCCTTTTTCCCTTCAGATTACAAGTACAAAGCTTTGATTACAAGTATCTAAAGTTGTTTGAGAGTTCCTTCCAGGCTTGAGCTCTCAAACTTATCTGCCATTGTTGTACCCCTGCCCCTCTATTTATAGAATGAGGTAGGGGGCAGGGGTCTTGGAAGTATATAACTGCTGGTGGGCTTGGGCTGAAGCAATCTGGACTGGCAGCGTTCTAGTTCGGCGAAGCTTCGTTCGGTCATGCTTGGAGAAGTTGGAGTTTGGTTCGGTGGTAGGTGTGGGCCGGCAATGTGGACCGGTGGTTGTTTGGACCGGTTGTGAAGGGGTTATGGATGTGGTTCGGTAGTAGGGTTGGTCCGGTAGGCCTTTTGGTTCGGCATAGGGGTGTGAAGTTTTGGTTCGGTGGTGATGGTAGGGACTTTGATTCGGTGGCGTTGGTTCGGTTTGGGAGGAGTTTGGATCGGTAGTTGCATGGACCGGATGAACTGAGTAGGATGCCGGATGGACAGCGCCGAATGAGATTGCCGAATGAGACTTTATACCTTTGATACCGACTGGACTCTCGCATTGTTTCACCAAATGAACTTTTATATTTGAACCTTGAGTGAAATCCCCGACTTATGTACGCTTACTTGCTTCTTCTTGGTTCCGGTCGTGGTGGAAATGCATACAATCTTGATATTCCAGTTTTGTCCAAAAAATGGGATAACAGGGCCGGATGAGCATGGGCCGAATGAGGCTTGGAGCCGGATGAGCATGGGCCGAATGAGGCTTGGAGCCAAATTTGCATGGGGCCGAATGAGGCTTGGAGCCGAATGTGCATGGGGCCGAATGAGCTTCTACACTGAGAATGTTGGATGGATTTCTAGGTTGGTTTTTGAGTTTCTTGGCTGTCGAACGAAGTGGAGGTTGCGAGCCCGGGTAAAACTGTGACTTCTTAGTCTCGAGATCTTCTGGGTGAGAATTCGCCCAACATCGTACGGTACTGTTTCGTCATTTTGGACGGATGTTGCACCTTGCGCCGTAGATGTTGCACCCTGTGGATATCGATTCTTCGGAGTGCCATAACTCTTGGCTCGTTTAGAGTTACGGTAGCCACAACCAGTCAAAACGAAGGTATCTGTGAGTTCTACAGCTGTGACAGCTTTCAGCCATCACTGGTTAGTTTCATACCCAAAAAATCCTACCCGAACCTCAATCGGGTCATGGAAGTTTTTTACCCTTCGTTTTTTCGTCACGTGGATTTTTTCTGTAAAACGGGATCCCCGTCGCTGGTCTATGATTTACCAACGCTGGAGAGTGTTGCACCATGGTACTGCACCGTTTCCAATCCATGCACCCATTTCCAAATGTCGTACGGCACTATTTCGTCATTTTGGACGGATGTTGCACCTTGCACCGTAGATGTTGCACCCTGTGGATATCGATTCTTCGGAGGGCCATAACTCTTGGCTCGGTTAGAGTTACGGGAGCCATAACCTGTCAAAACGAATGTATCTGTGAGTTCTATAGCTATGACGGCTTTCAGCCGTCACTGGTTAGTTTCATACCCAAAAAATCCTACCCGAACCTCAATCGGGTCATGGAAGTTTTTTACCCTTCGATTTTTCGTCACGTGGATTTTTTCTGTAAAAGGGAAATTCCCGCAGCTGGTCTATGATTTACCATCGCTGGAGAGTGGTGCACCATGGTACTGCACCTTTTCCAATCCATGCACCCATTTCTAAAGGTCGTACGGCACTGTTTCGTCATTTTGGACGGATGTTGCACCTTGCACCGTAGATGTTGCACCCTGTGGATATCGATTCTTCGGAGGGCCATAACTCTTGGCTCGTTTAGAGTTAGGGGAGCCACAACCAGTCAAAACAAAGGTATCTGTGAGTTCTATAGCTATGACGGCTTTCAGCCGTCACTGGTTAGTTTCATACCCAAAAAATCCTATCCGAACCTCGATCGGGTCATGGAAGTTTTTTACCCTTCGTTTTTCGTCATGTGGATTTTTTCTGTGAAAGGGAATTCCCGCGGCTGGTCAATGATTTACCATCGCTGGAGAGTGGTGCACCATGGTACTGCACCGTTTCCAATCAATGCACCCATTTCTAAAGGTCGTACGGCACTGTTTCGTCATTTTGGACGGATGTTGCACCTTGCACCGTAGATGTTGCACCCTATGGATATCGATTCTTCGAAGGGCCATAACTCTTGGCTCGTTTAGAGTTACGGGAGCCACAACCAGTCAAAACGAAGGTATTTGTGAGTTCTACATCTGTGACACCTTTTAGCCGTCACTGGTTAGTTTCATACCCAAAAAATCCTATCCGAACCTCAATCGGGTCATGGAAGTTTTTTACCCTTCGTTCTTTCGTCACGTGGATTTTTTCTGCAAAAGGGAATTCCCGCGGCTGGTCTATGATTTACCATCCCTGGAGAGTGGTGCACCATGGTACGACACCGTTTCCAATCCATGCACCCATTTCAAAAGGTCGTACGGCACTGTTTCGTCATTTTAGACGGATGTTGCACCTTGCATCGTAGATGTTGCACCCTATGGATATCGATTCTTCGGAGGGCCATAACTCTTGGCTCGTTTAGAGTTACGGGAGCCACAACCAATCAAAACGAAGGTATTTGTGAGTTCTACATCTGTGACACCTTTCAGCCGTCACTGGTTAGTTTCATACCCAAAAAATCCTATCCGAACCTCAATCGGGTCATGGAAGTTTTTTACCCTTCGTTTTTTCGTCACGTGGATTTTTTCTGTAAAAGGGAATTCCCGCGGCTGGTCTATGATTTACCATCGCTGGAGAGTGGTGCACCATGGTACGGCACCGTTACCAATCCATGCACCCATTTCTAAAGGTCGTTGTGACGACCGCCCATGACTCCCGCACCAAAACATGAGAATAGCGCGCTGAAAGGTGTGCCAGGCAGCCATGGACGATAGTCAGGGTAAAATGAAATTCGCAGAATCTATCGTATAACTCACAGCGCATGGATAAAATACAATAGAGAAATATAATATAGTGAAGCCTCATAGAACATAACATCATCATAAAAGCAACATGGCTGTTTTATACAATCATCCACACAAATCCATACATGAAAGCCTCACTACAAATCACTCAACCAAATACAGCAGCGGATACCCAGTACATATAGAAAGAAAACTAATATGCAAAGCCTCCTGCTCGTCTTCGTCATCATCAGCGGGAAACTCTAAGCACAGCACCTGCCACCTGCTACCTAGTCTGCCCATCCCAAACATGGATGAACAGCCCAAGGTAATAAGAGGAGACATAAAACCTTGAGTCAGACAAAGTCTTAGTGAGCAGTAAATTAACAATCAAGCATACCAAAAGAGCATAAGGAATAAAAGGAATAGGAACCAAACCATCCCACTCCACCTCATCTCACAGTGATAGCCCCCAGACACACACACTAAGGAGAAGCAAGCATAACAACATAGACAATTAAGGTAAAGCAATAACCACTCGAGTCAAGGACGATGTTTTCCAAATACAAACCCCCAAGGCCTAAACCAAGATCAGATAAGCACCCAGAAAACACCGCTCTTGAGACCGAATGATAGTACAACCAAACATCCATGACTCTGGCTATCACTGTATCATTGCCTTGATATCACCGTTAGTTGAATGACCATCCGTCAAGGGCTAATGGTAACCCCAGTTCTAGCCATAACTCCGCACGTCGTCGCAGCCCGTGCCTAGGAATTTTCGCAACTACCCAGAGTACTAGCACGTCGTCGCAGCCCGTGCCTGGAACGTCGTCGCAGCCCGTTCCAACGTACCCTTGCTTTGAGCATGCTAGAACCTTCAACAACGATAAGATCTCAGCCTATTAGTCATCCTCCTCGACGACTATATCCATACTAGCTCAAGCGCCTCTCAAGCTAACCATTATCACCAACTCGGATCGCATCACCGAGTAATCAACATAACTTTGCACGTCGTCGCAGCCCGTGCTTGGAACGTCATCGTGACCCGTCCCATCACAACATATGTCTTGCCTCATCACATCATAGCAAGGTCTTTCACCTTGGAACGTCATCATGACCCGTCCCATCTTAACATATGTCTTGCCTCATCATATCATAGCAAAGTTCCAACTCAATCATGCTTTGCCTTCTCGTATCATGGCAAGATCCATATCCTCGAATTCATCCATATGAGCTTCCACACCCGCTTCATATGCTACAGGCAGCTTCCACCATTCAAGAGCCTTTCCACTTAGCTATTGAATCATCTCGAACCATCTTGTTCCAAATCAACCACTAGCTAACTTGAAACAATCCACATCAATCATTAATACAAACAATCAAGCATTCAAAACAAGATCTAACAAGCAATATCATTCATAATGGCAATTTCGTAATTAAATGAGCAAAAGTCTAACACATATGAAATCATGGTTTTTAGCATAGATCTATCAAATCTAAAACATGGGTTTTGTCTCTAATACTTGAAAATAAACTTCTATAGATAAACATCTTCAAACATGATGGATCTACATGCAGACTTAAGGAAAATGCGAGAAAACGCTAACTTTAACACATAAACATATCACCAATCCCATATACTCCCTTGGATCCGCGTGAGAGATAACTACCACTCACCAAATCACCCAAACACCTCTAAATCTAAGCACTTCAGATCTGGACAGCGAAGATCACGGCTTGATCCGGCGAAATCTCACTCAAAACGATGAAATCTAGCTTGAACGGATGAAGATCTTCAACTTGGACACTTGGATCTTCGATCTCGATCTTCGATCTTGGATGGATGTTAGAATTAGATTGGAATGGAGAAAAGAAGATGAAGAAATGTTGTAGACAAGTCTTCAAAATGGCAGCACTTCGTCGCTTCAAAAACCGATGCCAAAAAGTGAGCCAAACACCTCTATTTATAGGCTGGACACCCCATGAGTCGTCGCCCATGAGTCGGTCACGAGTCATCTCATGAGTCGTTCGCGACTCAATTCTTGCCGACTCACCATGAGTCGTCGCCGACTCATCAACTCCAGAAGCCTAACCGAGACAACAATCCTAGCTACACAACGGCTCAACGACTCAACGCCCTACCGACTCAAGCGCTCGCGACTTAACACACATAGCCTATTGCCTGAAGTCAGCGACTTAACAACCATGCCGACTTACGACTTAACATACCTACGACTCATCAGTGCCGACCTAACCCCTATCCAAACTAACCCTAAGTCGCTAACGACTCAACTAAGACGCGACTCAAGACCCTGCCGACTCAACCTAAGTCCTAGCCGACTCAACATAAGTCGGTCACTATCTAGGCCGTAACGTTCTATAACCCGGTCACCCCTTGAGTCGGCTATTCCTATGACTCGTCTAAACTTACAAGCTTATGAGTCGGTCACGATTTAGACCATCAACCCTATGAGTCGGCCACGGCTCATCTTGCCAACCCTTAACCTGCTGACTCGGCCTAGACCATGAGTCGTTCCCCTCTTGACTCGGCAACCCCCTATCTTCTATGAGTCGGCAACTACTATGAGTCGGCTACTCAATGACTCAAATCCTTGCTAACTCGAACACAACCTAACCTATGAGTCGGTTACGACTCAAGCCTTAACCCATTACCTTGTCTCACCTCCTAAGTCGGCTACGACTTACTATAGGTCGGTCACCATCCTAACTCGGCCACTCGACTCAAGCTATCATGCGACCTAAGTATTAAGTCGGTCACGACTCATGCCCCTATACGACTCAATTCTGAATGACTTAGGCTAGAGACAACACAACAACACTAACGACCTGCAAATTCTACGATTTATCGACACGTAAAATTCGGGTCGTTACATTCTCTCCCCCTTAGGAATTTCGCCCCCGAAATTCCAAGCAAACAACAGCAATCACAATTATTCCGCATGCCTACCATCCATAGAAATCAACAAACCATGCATCCAATTCTAGCCTAGCATGCAGAATTCTAAGACTTAGAACAAGCTACAAATTCATGAGATGTCACGACACTTTAGGGCCATACCTTGAAGAGTCCGGGATGAGCTGCCTTCATCCTCTCTTCCTCCTCCCACGTACAGTCGTTAACATCATCACTCCATTGTACCTTGAGCAACGTAATCGTCTTCCTCCTAAGCTGTTTCGTATCGGTTTCAACAATACGAAGCGGCTTACGAGGTCTCGAAACAACTGGATCAACCTCCAAGTCTTCACAGCTATCAGCAGAAACCACCGTAGTAGGGTCATGCACATACTTCCGTAGATAAGACACATGAAAAACATTGTGCACACCCGCCATCTTTTCCGGTAACTCCAATCTATAAGCGAGCTTTCCAATTCGCTCGATAATCGGGAATGGTCCAACAAATCTCGGAGTTAACTTTCCTTTCTTCTCGAATCTAATAACATTTTTCAATGGAGAAATCTTCACAAAAACCATATTACCCACATCAAATTCCAAATCCTTTCGACGATTATCCGCATAACTTTTCTGACGATCTTGGGCTGCCTTCATTCGTTGCCGAATGATCTCTATACAATCCGAGGTCTGTCGAATCATCTCTGGCCCAAGTATCAACTTTTCTCCAGTTTCCAACCAACATGTCGGAGAGTTACACGGTCTTCCATATAATGCTTCATATGGTGCCATACCAATACTCGACTGATAACTGTTATTATAAGCAAACTCCACCAAGTGAAGGTGATCTTCCCATGATCCTCCGAAGTCCAAAACACAAGCTCTAAGAAGATCTTCCAAAACTCGGTTGACTCTCTCAGTCTGACCATCTGTTTGAGGGTGATAAGCTGTACTCAAACACAACTCGGTTCCCAAAACTTCCTGGAAGCTCTTCCAAAATCCACTGGTGAACAATGGGTCTCGATCGCTCACTATACTCTTCGGAACACCATGGAATCGAACAATCCACTTCACATACAGCTCAGCCAACTTCGATGCAGTCCTAGTCGATCGAACAGGAATGAACCTTGCACTCTTAGTCAAACGATCTACTATGACCCAAATCCCTTCATTCCCTGCTCTTGTTCTAGGTAGACCATCGATAAAATCCATCGACACTTGCTCCCACTTCCACGTAGGAACCTCTAATGGCTGAAGTAATCCACTGGGCTTCTTCTGCTCAGCTTTCACCAACTGGCAGTTCATACACTTGGAAATAAAATTTCCAACATCCTTCTTCATACCTTCCCAGTAGTAAGCTCTCTTCATATCCCGATACATCTTATTACCACCTGGATGAATCGTCAACTTTGAGTGATGACTTTCCCTTAGAACTTCATCTCTCAATCCATCTATATCGGGAATAACTAATCGTCCTTGCTTTCGAAGCCAACCCTCCCGATCGACCTCGAATCCCTTATCCTTTTCTGGATCCAATCCGGATTCCAAATCACGGATTATCTTGACAAGCTTATCATCTCTCTTTTGGCTCTTGCCAATTCTTTCCACAAGAGTAGGTCTTATCGATAAGTTTGCCAACATCTCAGGTTCCAATTCACATCTAGGCCTGAAATCAAACTCAGCCAAATACTCGAGACTCTTCCATTCCGAAAACATGGCTCCCAATCCTGCATGTCTTCGACTTAACGCATCAGCCACTGCGTTTCCTTTTCCCGGAGTATAGGCTATACCAAAATCATAAGATGCTAGAAACTCTAACCACCGTTGCTGTCGAAGAAGCAAATCCTTTTGGGAGAACAGATACTTCAACGACTTATGATCTGTAAACAACTCGAATCTAACTCCCAATAGATAATGTCTCCACATCTTCAAAGCAAACACAATCGCCGCTAACTCCAAATCATGGGTCGGATAATTCCTTTCATGCGGCTTCAGTTGTCGACTAGCATACGCAACAACTTTATCCTTCTGCATTAGCACTGCTCCCAGTCCAGTGCCACATGCATCGGTGTAAACCACCATCTCATCATTCCCACTTGGAATAGTCAAAACTGGAGCACTCGTTAGTTGCTCTTTCAGGATTACGAAAGCTTGCTCACACTTGTCATCCCATCTGAACACTTGGTTCTTCTTCGTCAATCCTGTCAACGGTGCAGCTATCTTGGAAAAGTCTTTGATAAACCGACGATAATATCCTGCTAATCCAAGAAAACTTCTCACATCAGATGCATTCTTGGGTCTAATCCAATCCTGGATTGCTGCCACCTTAGCGGGATCAACCGCTATTCCATTTCCAGAGATAACATGGCCTAAGAACCTCACTTCACTCTTCCAGAAGTGACACTTCGAAAACTTAGCCTTCAGCTGATGTTTCCGCAAGATCTCCAAAACAATCCTCAAGTGTGTCTTGTGCTCTTCCTCAGTTCTGGAATAAACCAAGATATCATCCACGAACACAAGTACAAACTTATTCAACTGATCTCTGAACACTCTATTCATAAGATCCACAAAATATGCTGGCGCGTTAGTCAATCCAAACGGCATTACCAGCCACTCATAAAATCCGGATGGTGTCCTGAAAGCAGTCTTCGGCACACTATCCTTCGCCACTCTCAACTGGTGAAATCCCGTTGCCAAATCCATCTGAGAAAACACCTTAGCCTCGTGAAGCTGATCAAACAAGTCATCTATTCTCGGCAATGGATACTTGTTCTTCTTAGTCACCTTATTCAGCTCACGATAATCAACACACAACCTCAACGATCCATCCGCTTTGGTTGCGAATACAACGGGCGCACCCCATTCGGACACACTTCTCCGAATGAATCCTTTCCGTAAAAGGTCATCAACCTGCACCTTCAGCTCTTGCTGCTCCCTCGGTGCCATCCGCCTAAGAGGCATCACAACAGGTCTGGCTCCCTCAACTAGATCGATACGAAACTCGATCTCCCTATGCGGCGGTAACCCTTTGACCTCGTCAAAGACATCCTCGAATCCATTCACGATTGGCATCGATGACAGTCCATCCCGTGGAACAACCAGCGAATACATGAAGCTCATGAAGATGCCTTCTTCATGCTTACATCGTATCACAACCTTTCGCCCCTCCACATTCCCGACTGTCACCTCCAATCTCTCACAATCAATCCTTGCCGCATACTTCCTAAGCCAGTCCATACCCAAAATAATTCCGAACCCCGCAAAGTTCAGAACAAAGCAATCACAAATAAACGAGCAATCATGACTCGACACGACAAGACCACGGCATATCATACACAAACATGACGAACCCCCAACTGGATTAGTCACTACCAATGGCCTATCAACAATATCCGGTTTCAAACCTAACCGGCCTACCAAATCATCACAAACAAAAGAATGCGACGCTCCAGTATCAAACAATACTCTAACTGGAACACCACAAATAGAAAGAGTACCTTGAACCACCACACTCTTCCCCTTCTCCTCAGCAGTAGGAGCTCTTGAAGATGACGGAACAGCTTCCAGAGCATAAGCTTGCACAACCAGCCTATCCTTCCTCGGCTCTGGACAATCCTTCCTGAAATGCCCTGGCTTATCACAGTTGTGGCATTTCGCCGGCGCCTTTGGATTCCTACAATCCTTGGAAAGATGGCCCTTCTTCTGGCAATTATAGCAAGTCACTTCCCCCTTTGGCCTCTTCTGACCATCCTTCCCCTTCTGTTGCTGCTGCTTCCTCTTCTTATTACCATTATGCTGTGGTTTAGATCCTTCCCTGGTTACAGCAACAACAGAACTTTCCCTAGGAAACAAGCTCTCATGCCTTAGAGCTTTCTCCACAAGCTTCTCAAATGGATCATCCAAGTGATCCACCAACTGCCTTCCAAGATAAGCATCCAGACCAGTCACAAACTTTTCATTCTTCTGGTAGGGGGAATCAATATACGATCTGGCATACTTGGACAGAGCCTCGAACTCAGAAATATACTCAAGAACAGGCCTCCCACCTTGCTTGAGCTCTACAAACCTTTTGAACAAAACAGACCTCTGAGCAGTAGAGATGAACTTGGCTTCAAATCTAACTTGGAATTGCTCCCAAGTTATCTCCTCCTCTGGTGTATCTATGGTAATAGAATTCCACCAATCTGCAGCCCTCCCTTGAAGCTGTCTCGATGCAAGCTTTCTCTTGGTTGCATCTTCGATTCCTAGATCACCAAAAATCCTTCGACATGCATCAATCCATCTCTGCACCTCAATAGTCGACTCCGTCCCCAAGAAAGCTTTTCCTCCAAGAGAAGTATAATCCTTGCAGAGCTTAGCAAAATCTACTGGCCTCGGAGCATGGACTTGAACTCCAACATCTACAGATGATCCGGAAGCTGGTACCCTCCTCATGATCGAAGTCATCATTGCTTCGAACATAGCTCCATAATCAACAGCTTCCCTAGCAGCTCGACTATCCCTTGCAGCTTGTCTCTCGCTTCTACTCATTCTTATTATCTGTAAAGAAGAATGATTAGAACAACTTAAGAAACAACTGCATAAGGAGTTCAAATCCATCTAAACTACTATATTATATATAGTAATCATCCATCAAAATACAATTACGTCTCTCCTACGTAGTTACGTCAGCGAGCGTTGGCTAAAATCGATTAACCAAAGCTCTGATACCAAATGTGACGACCGCCCATGACTCCCGCACCAAAACAAGAGAATAGCGCGCTGAAAGGTGTGCCAGGCAGCCATGGACGATAGTGAGGGTAAAATGAAATTCGCAGAATCTATCGTATAACTCACAGCGCATGGATAAAATACAATAGAGAAATATAATATAGTGAAGCCTCATAGAACATAACATCATCATAAAAGCAACATGGCAGTTTTATACAATCATCCACACAAATCCATACATGAAAGCCTCACTACAAATCACTCAACCAAATACAGCAGCGGATACCCAGTACATATAGAAAGAAAACTAATATGCAAAGCCTCCTGCTCGTCTTCGTCATCATCAGCGGGAAACTCTAAGCACAGCACCTGCCACCTGCTACCTAGTCTGCCCATCCCAAACATGGATGAATAGCCCAAGGTAATAAGAGGAGACATAAAACCTTGAGTCAGACAAAGTCTTAGTGAGCAGTAAATTAACAATCAAGCATACCAAAAGAGCATAAGGAATAAAAGGAATAGGAACCAAACCATCCCACTCCACCTCATCTCACAGTGATAGCCCCCAGACACACACACTAAGGAGAAGCAAGCATAACAACATAGACAATTAAGGTAAAGCAATAACCACTCGAGTCAAGGACGATGTTTTCCAAATACAAACCCCCAAGGCCTAAACCAAGATCAGATAAGCACCCAGAAAACACCGCTCTTGAGACCGAATGATAGTACAACCAAACATCCATGACTCTGGCTATCACTGTATCATTGCCTTGATATCACCGTTAGTTGAATGACCATCCGTCAAGGGCTAATGGTAACCCCGGTTCTAGCCATAACTCCGCACGTCGTCGCAGCCCGTGCCTAGGAATTTTCGCAACTACCCAGAGTACTAGCACGTCGTCGCAGCCCGTGCCTGGAACGTCGTCGCAGCCCGTTCCAACGTACCCTTGCTTTGAGCATGCTAGAACCTTCAACAACGATAAGATCTCAGCCTCCTAGTCATCCTCCTCGACGACTATATCCATACTAGCTCAAGCGCCTCTCAAGCTAACTATTATCACCAACTCGGATCGCATCACCGAGTAATCAACATAACTTTGCACGTCGTCGCAGCCCGTGCTTGGAACGTCATCGTGACCCGTCCCATCACAACATATGTCTTGCCTCATCACATCATAGCAAGGTCTTTCACCTTGGAACGTCATCATGACCCGTCCCATCTTAACATATGTCTTGCCTCATCATATCATAGCAAAGTTCCAACTCAATCATGCTTTGCCTTCTCGTATCATGGCAAGATCCATATCCTCGAATTCATCCATATGAGCTTCCACACCCGCTTCATATGCTACAGGCAGCTTCCACCATTCAAGAGCCTTTCCACTTAGCTATTGAATCATCTCGAACCATCTTGTTCCAAATCAACCACTAGCTAACTTGAAACAATCCACATCAATCATTAATACAAACAATCAAGCATTCAAAACAAGATCTAACAAGCAATATCATTCATAATGGCAATTTCGTAATTAAATGAGCAAAAGTCTAACACATATGAAATCATGGTTTTTAGCATAGATCTATCAAATCTAAAACATGGGTTTTGTCTCTAATACTTGAAAATAAACTTCTATAGATAAACATCTTCAAACATGATGGATCTACATGCAGACTTAAGGAAAATGCGAGAAAACGCTAACTTTAACACATAAACATATCACCAATCCCATATACTCCCTTGGATCCGCGTGAGAGATAACTACCACTCACCAAATCACCCAAACACCTCTAAATCTAAGCACTTCAGATCTGGACAGCGAAGATCACGGCTTGATCCGACGAAATCTCACTCAAAACGATGAAATCTAGCTTGAACGGATGAAGATCTTCAACTTGGACACTTGGATCTTCGATCTCGATCTTCGATCTTGGATGGATGTTAGAATTAGATTGGAATGGAGAAAAGAAGATGAAGAAATGTTGTAGACAAGTCTTCAAAATGGCAGCACTTCGTCGCTTCAAAAACCGATGCCAAAAAGTGAGCCAAACACCTCTATTTATAGGCTGGACACCCCATGAGTCGTCGCCCATGAGTCGGTCACGAGTCATCTCATGAGTCGTTCGCGACTCAATTCTTGCTGACTCACCATGAGTCGTCGCCGACTCATCAACTCCAGAAGCCTAACCGAGACAACAATCCTAGCTACACAACGGCTCAACGACTCAACGCCCTACCGACTCAAGCGCTCGCGACTTAACACACATAGCCTATTGCCTGAAGTCAGCGACTTAACAACCATGCCGACTTACGACTTAACATACCTACGACTCATCAGTGCCGACCTAACCCCTATCCAAACTAACCCTAAGTCGCTAACGACTCAACTAAGACGCGACTCAAGACCCTGCCGACTCAACCTAAGTCCTAGCCGACTCAACATAAGTCGGTCACTATCTAGGCCGTAACGTTCTATAACCCGGTCACCCCTTGAGTCGGCTATTCCTATGACTCGTCTAAACTTACAAGCTTATGAGTCGGTCACGATTTAGACCATCAACCCTATGAGTCGGCCACGGCTCATCTTGCCAACCCTTAACCTGCTGACTCGGCCTAGACCATGAGTCGTTCCCCTCTTGACTCGGCAACCCCCTATCTTCTATGAGTCGGCAACTACTATGAGTCGGCTACTCAATGACTCAAATCCTTGCTAACTCGAACACAACCTAACCTATGAGTCGGTTACGACTCAAGCCTTAACCCATTACCTTGTCTCACCTCCTAAGTCGGCTACGACTTACTATAGGTCGGTCACCATCCTAACTCGGCCACTCGACTCAAGCTATCATGCGACCTAAGTATTAAGTCGGTCACGACTCATGCCCCTATACGACTCAATTCTGAATGACTTAGGCTAGAGACAACACAACAACACTAACGACCTGCAAATTCTACGATTTATCGACAGGTAAAATTCGGGTCGTTACAGTCGTACGGTACTGTTTCGTCATTTTGGACGGATGTTGCACCTTGCACCGTAGATGTTGCACCCTGTGGATATCGATTCTTCGGAGGGCCATAACTCTTGGCTCGTTTAGAGTTACGGGAGCCACAACAGTCAAAACGAAGGTATCTGTGAGTTCTACAGCTGTGACAGCTTTCAGCCGTCACTGGTTAGTTTCATACCCAAAAAATCCTATCCGAACCTCAATCGGGTCATGGAAGTTTTTTACCCTACGTTTTTTCGTCACGTGGATTTTTTCTGTAAAACGGGATCCACGTGGCTGGTCTATGATTTACCAGCGCCGGAGAGTGGTGCACCATGGTACTGCACCGTTTCCAATCCATGCACCCATTTCCAAATGTCGTACGGCACTGTTTCGTCATTTTGGACGGATGTTGCACCTTGCACCGTAGATGTTGCACCCTGTGGATATCGATTCTTCGGAGGGCCATAACTCTTGGCTCGTTTAGAGTTACGGGAGCCATAACCTGTCAAAACGAAGGTATCTGTGAGTTCTATAGCTATGATGGCTTTCAGCCGTCACTGGTTAGTTTCATACCCAAAAAATCCTATCCGAACCTCAATCGGGTCATGGAAGTTTTTTACCCTTCGTTTTTTCGTCACGTGGATTTTTTCTGTAAAAGGGAATTCCCGCGGCTGGTCTATGATTTACCATCGCTGGAGAGTGGTGCACCATGGTACTGCACCGTTTCCAATCCATGCACCCATTTCTAAAGGTCGTACGGCACTGTTTCATCATTTTGGACGGATGTTGGACCTTGCACCGTAGATGTTGCACCCTGTGGATATCGATTCTTCGGAGGGCCATAACTCTTGGCTCGTTTAGAGTTACGGGAGCCACAACCAGTCAAAACGAAGGTATCTGTGAGTTCTATAGCTATGACGGCTTTCAGCCGTCACTGGCTAGTTTCATACCCAAAAAATCCTATCCGAACCTCAATCGGGTAATGGAAGTTTTTTACCCTTCGTTTTTCGTCACGTGGATTTTTTCTGTAAAAGGGAATTCCCGCGGCTGGTCTATGATTTACCATCGCTGGAGAGTGGTGCACCATGGTATTGCACCGTTTCCAATCCATGCACCCATTTCTAAAGGTCGTACGGCACTGTTTCGTCATTTTGGACGGATGTTGCACCTTGCACCGTAGATGTTGCACCCTATGGATATCGATTCTTCGGAGGGCCATAACTCTTGGCTCGTTTAGAGTTACGGGAGCCACACTAGTCAAAACGAAGGTATTTGTGAGTTCTACATCTGTGACACCTTTTAGCCGTCACTGGTTAGTTTCATACCCAAAAAATCGTATCCGAACCTCAATCGGGTCATGGAAGTTTTTTACCCTTCGTTCTTTCGTCACATGGATTTTTTCTGTAAAAGGGAATTCCCGCGGCTGGTCTATGATTTACCATCGCTGGAGAGTGGTGCACCATGGTACGGCACCGTTTCCAATCCATGCACCCATTTCTAAAGGTCGTACGGCACTGTTTCGTCATTTTGGACGGATGTTGCACTTTGCATCGTAGATGTTGCACCCTATGGATATCGATTCTTCGGAGGGCCATAACTCTTGGCTCGTTTAGAGTTACGGGAGCCATAACCTGTCAAAACGAAGGTCTCTGTGAGTTCTACAGCTGTGATGGCTTTTAGCCGTCATTGATTAGTTTCATACCCAAAAAATCCTATCCGAACCTCAATCGGGTCATGGAAGTTTTTTACCCTTCGTTTTTTCGTCACGTGGATTTTTTCTGTAAAACGGGATCCCCGTGGCTGGTCTATGATTTACCAACGCTGGAGAGTGGTGCACCATGGTACTGCACCGTTTCCAATCCATGCACCGATTTCTAAAGGTCGTACGACACTGTTTCGTCATTTTGGACGGATGTTGCACCTTGCACCGTAGATGTTGCACCCTGTGGATATCGATTCTTCGGAGGGCCATAACTCTTGGCTCGTTTAGAGTTACGGGAGCCACAACCAGTCAAAACGAAGGTATCTGTGAGTTCTATAGCTATGACGGCTTTCTGCTGTCCCTGGTTAGTTTCATACCCAAAAATCCTATCCGAACCTCAATCGGGTCATGAAAGTTTTTTACCCTTCGTTTTTTCATCACGTGGATTTTTTCTGTAAAAGGGAATTCCCGCGGCTGGTCTATGATTTACCATCGCTGGAGATTGGCGCACCATGGTACTGCACCGTTTCCAATCCATGCACCCATTTCTAAAGGTCGTACGGCGCTGTTTCGTCATTTTGGACGGATGTAGCACCTTGCACCGTAGATGTTGCACCCTATGGATATCGATTCTTCGGAGGGCCATAACTCTTGGCTCGTTTCGAGTTACGGGAGCCATAACCAGTCAAAACGAAGGTATCTGTGAGTTATACAGCTGTGCCGGCTTTCAGCCGTCACTGGTTAGTTTCATACCCAAAAAATCCTATCCGTACCTCATTCGGGTCATGGAAGTTTTTTACCCTTCGTTTTTTCGTCACGTGGATTTTTTCTGTAAAAGAGAATTCCCACGGCTGGTCTATGATTTAACATCGCTGGAGAGTGGTGCACCATGGTACGGCACCGTTTCCAATCCATGCACCCATTTCTAAAGGTCGTTCGGCACTGTTTCGTCATTTTGGACGGATGTTGCACCTTGCACCGTAGATGTTGCACCCAGTGGATATCGATTCTTCGGAGGGCCATAACTCTTGGCTCGTTTAGAGTTACGGGAGCAACAACCAGTCAAAGCGAAGGTATCTGTGAGTTCTACATCTATGACCGCTTTCAGCCGTCACTGGTTACTTTCATACCCAAAAAAGCCTATCCGAACCTCAATCGGGTCATGGAAGTATTTTACCCTTCATTTTTTCGTCACGTGGATTTTTCTGTAAAAGGGAATTCCCGCGGCTGATCTATGATTTACCATCGCTGGAGAGTGGTGCACCATGGGACTGCACCGTTTCCAATCCATGCACCCGTTTCTAAAGGTCGTACGGCAATGTTTCGTCATTTTGGACGGATGTTGCACCTTGCACCGTAGATGTTGCACCCTATGGATATCGATTCTTCGGAGGACCATAACTCTGGGCTCGTTTAGAGTTACGGGAGCCACAACCAGTCAAAACGAAGGTATCTATGAGTTCTACAACTATGACAGCTTTCAGCCGTCACTGGTAACTTTCATACCCAAAAAAGCCTATCAGAACCTTAATCGGGTCATGGAAGTTTTTTACCCTTCGTTTTTTCGTCATGTGGATTTTTTCTGTAAAAGGGAATTCCCGCGGTTGGTCTATCATTTACCATCGCTGGAGAGTGGTGCACCATGGTACTGCACCGTTTCCAATCCATGCACCTATTTCTAAAGGTCGTACGACACTGTTTCGTCATTTTGGACGGATGTTGCACCTTGCACCGTAGATGTTGCACCCTTTGGATATCGATTCTTCGGAGGGCCATAACTCTTGGCTCGTTTAGAGTTACGGGAGCCACAACCAGTCAAAACGAAGGTATCTGTGGGTTCTATAGCTATGACGGCTTTCAGCCGTCACTGGTTAGTTTCATACCCAAAAAATCCTATCCGAACCTCAATCGGGTCACGGAAGTTTTTTACCCTTCGTTTTTTCGTCACGTGGATTTTTCTGTAAAAGGGAATTCCCGTGGCTGGTCTATGTTTTACCATCGCTGGAGAGTGATGCACCATGGTACTGCACCGTTTCCAATCCATGCACCCATTTCTAAAGGTTGTACGGCACTGTTTCGTCATTTTGGACGGATGTTGCACCTTGCACCGTAGATGTTGCATCCTATGGATATCGATTCTTCGGAGGGCCATAACTCTTGGCTCGTTTAGAGTTACGGGAGCCATAACCTGTCAAACGAAGGTATCTGTGAGTTCTATAGCTATGACGGCTTTCACCCGTCAATGGTTAGTTTCATACCCAAAAAATCCTATCCGAACCGCAATCGGGTCATGGAAGTTTTTTACCCTTCGTTTTTTCGTCACGTGGATTTTTTCTGTAAAAGGGAATTCCCGCGGCTGGTATCCGATTTACCATCGCTGGAGAGTGGTCCACCATGGTACTGCACCGTTTCCAATCCATGCACCCATTTCTAAAGGTCGTACGACACTGTTTCGTCATTTTGGACGGATGTTGCACCTTGCACCGTAGATGTTGCACCCTGTGGATATCGATTCTTCGGAGGGCCATAACTCTTGGCTCGTTTAGAGTTACGGGAGCCACAACCAGTCAAAACGAAGGTATCTGTGAGTTCTATAGCTATGACGGCTTTCAGCGGTCACTGGTTAGTTTCATACCCAAAAAAGCCTATCCGAACCTCAATCGGGTCATGGAAGTTTTTTACCCTTCGTTTTTTCGTCACGTGGATTTTTTCTGTAAAAGGGAATTCCCGCGGCTGGTCTATGATTTACCATCGCTGGAGAGTGGTGCTCCATGGTACTGCACCGTTTCCAATCCATGCACCCATTTCTAAAGGTCGTACGGCACTGTTTCGTCATTTTGGACGGATGTTGCACCTTACACAGTCGATGTTGCACCCTGTGGATATCGATTCTTCGGAGGGCCATAACTCTTGGCTCGTTTAGAGTTACGGGAGCCACAACCAGTCAAAACGAAGGCGTCTGTGAGTTCTATAGCTATGACGGCTTTCAGCCGTCACTGGTTAGTTTCATACACAAAAAATCCTATCCGAACCTCAATCGGGTCATGGAAGTTTTTTACCCTTCGTTTTTTCGTCACGTGGATTTTTTCTGTAAAAGGGAATTCCCGCGGTTGGTCTATGATTTATTATCGCGGAGAGTGGTGCACCATGGTATGGCACCGTTTCCAATCCATGCACCCATTTCTAAAGGTCGTACGGTACTGTTTCGTCATTTTGGACGGATGTTGCACCTTGCACCGTAGATGTCGCACCCTGTGGATATCGATTCTTCGGAGGGCCATAACTCTTGGCTCGTTTAGAGTTACGGGAGCCACAACCAGTCAAAACGAAGGTATCTGTGAGTTCTATAGCTATGACGGCTTTTAGCCGTCACTGGTTAGTTTCATACCCAAAAAAGCCTATCCGAACCTCAATCGGGTCATGGAAGTTTTTTACCCTTCGTTTTTTCGTCACGTGGATTTTTTCTGTAAAAGGGAATTCCCGCGGCTGGTCTATGATTTACCATCGCTGGAGAGTGGTGCACCATGGTACGGCACCGTTTCCAATCCATGCACCCATTTCTAAAGGTCGTACGGTACTGTTTCGTCATTTTGGATGGATGTCGCACCTTGCACCGTAGATGTTGCACCCTGTGGATATCGATTCTTCGGAGGGCCATAACTCTTGGCTCGTTTAGATTTACGGGAGCCACAACCAGTCAAAACGAAGGTATCTGTGAGTTCTATAGCTATGACGGCTTTCAGCCGTCACTGGTTAGTTTCATACCCAAAAAATCCTATCCGAACCTCAATCGGGTCATGGAAGTTTTTTACCCTTCATTTTTTCGTCACGTGGATTTTTTCTGTAAAAGGGAATTCCCGCGGCTGGTCTA
Organism: Allium cepa; assembly: GCA_030765085.1. Lineage (NCBI taxonomy): Eukaryota > Viridiplantae > Streptophyta > Magnoliopsida > Asparagales > Amaryllidaceae > Allium > Allium cepa. Next base: position 22,915,407 of record CM060943.1, on the reverse strand, counting down.
TGATTTACCATCGCTGGAGAGTGGTGCACCATGGTACTGCACCGTTTCCAATCCATGCACCCATTTCTAAAGGTCATACAGCACTGTTTCGTCATTTTGGACGGATGTTGCACCGTAGATGTTGCACCCTTTGGATATCGATTCTTCGGAGGGCCATAACTCTTGGCTCGTTTAGAGTTACGGGAGCCACAACTAGTCAAGATGAAAGTATTTGTGAGTTCTACATCTGTGACACCTTTCAGCCGTCACTGGTTAGTTTCATACCCAAAAAATCCTATCCGAACCTCAATCGGGTCATGGAAGTTTTTTACCCTTCGTTTTTTCGTCACGTGGATTTTTTCTGTAAAAGGGAATTCCCGCGGCTGGTCTATGATTTACCATCGCTGGAGAGTGGTGCACCATGGTACGGCGCCATTTCCAATCCATGCACCCATTTCTAAAGGTCGTGCGGTACTGTTTCGTCATTTTTGACGGATGTTTCACCTTGCACCGTAGATGTTGCACCCTGTGGATATCGACTCTTCGGAGGGCCATAACTCTTGGCTCGTTTAGAGTTACAGGAGCCACAACCAGTCAAAACGAAGGTATCTGTGAGTTCTACAGCTGTGACCGCTTTCAGCCGTCACTGGTTAGTTTCATACCCAAAAAATCCTATCCGAACCTCAATCGGGTCATGGAAGTTTTTTACCCTTCGTTTTTTCGTCACGTGGATTTTTTCTGTAAATCGGGATCCCCGTGGCTGGTCTATGATTTACCAACGCTGGAGAGTGGTGCACCATGGTACTGCACCGTTTCCAATCCATGCACCGATTTCCAAATGTCATACGACACTGTTTCGTCATTTTGGACGGATGTTCCACCTTGCACCGTAGATGTTGCACCCTGTGGATATCGATTCTTCGGAGGGCCATAACTCTTGGCTCGTTTAGAGTTACGGGAGCCATAACCTGTCAAAACGAAGGTATCTGTGAGTTCTATAACTATGACGGCTTTCAGCCGTCACTGGTTAGTTTCATACCCAAAAAATCCTATCCGAACCTCAATCGGGTCATGGAAGTTTTTTACCCTTCGTTTTTTCGTCACGTGGATTTTTTCTGTAAAAGGGAATTCCCGTGGCTGGTCTATGATTTACCATCGCTGGAGAGTGGTGCACCATGGTACTGCACCGTTTCCAATCCATGCACCCATTTCTAAAGGTCGTACGGCACTGTTTCGTCATTTTGGACGGATGTTGCACCTTGCACCGTAGATGTTGCACCCTGTGGATATCGATTTTTCGGAGGGCCATAACTCTTGGCTCGTTTAGAGTTACGGGAGCCACAACCAGTCAAAACGAAGGTATCTGTGAGTTCTACATTTGTGACACCTTTCAGCCATCACTGGTTAGTTTCATACCCAAAAAATCCTATCCGAACCTCAATCGGGTCATGGAAGTTTTTTACCCTTCGTTTTTTCGTCACGTGGATTTTTTCTGTAAAACGGAATTCCCGTGGCTGGTCTATGATTCACCATCGCTGGAGAGTGGTGCACCATCGTACTGCACCGTTTCCAATCCATGCACCCATTTCTAAAGGTCGTACGGCACTGTTTCGTCATTTTGGACGGATGTTGCACCGTAGATGTTGCACCCTTTGGATATCGATTCTTCGGAGGGCCATAACTCTTGGCTCGTTTAGAGTTACGGGAGCCACAACCAGTCAAAACGAAGGTATTTGTGAGTTCTACATCTGTGACACCTTTCAGCCGTCACTGGTTAGTTTCATACCCAAAAAATCCTATCCGAACCTCAATCGGGTCATGGAAGTTTTTTACCATTCGTTTTTTCGTCACGTGGATTTTTTCTGTGAAAGGGAATTCCCGCGGCTGGTCTATGATTTACCATCGCTGGAGAGTGGTGCACCATGGTACGGCACCGTTTCCAATCCATGCACCCATTTCTAAAGGTCGTACGGTACTGTTTCGTCATTTTTGACGGATGTTGCACCTTGCACCGTAGATGTTGCACCCTGTGGATATCGATTCTTCGGAGGGCCATAACTCTTGGCTCGTTTAGAGTTACAGGAGCCACAACCAGTCAAAACGAAGGTATCTGTGAGTTCTACAGCTGTGACACCTTTCAGCCGTCACTGGTTAGTTTCATACCCAAAAAAGCCTATCCGAACCTCAATCGGGTCATGAAAGTTTTTTACCCTTCGTTTTTTCGTCACGTGGATTTTTTCTATAAAAGGGAATTCCCGCTGCTGGTCTATGATTTACCATCGCTGGAGAGTGGTGCACCACGGTACTGCACCGTTTCCAATCCATGCACCCATTTCTAAAGGTCGTACGGCACTGTTTCGTCATTTTGGACGGATGTTGCACCTTGCACCGTAGATGTTGCACCCTGTGGATATCGATTCTTCGGAGGGCCATAACTCTTGGCTCGTTTAGAGTTACGGGAGCCACAACCAGTCAAAACGAAGGCGTCTGTGAGTTCTATAGCTATGACGGCTTTCAGCCGTCACTGGTTAGTTTCATACCCAAAAAATCCTATCCGAACCTCAATCGGGTCATGGAAGTTTTTTACCCTTCGTTTTTTCGTCACGTGGATTTTTTCTGTAAAAGGGAATTCCCGCGGCTGGTCTATGATTTACCATCGCGGAGAGTGGTGCACCATGGTACGGCACCGTTTCCAATCCATGCACCCATTTCTAAAGGTCGTACGTACTGTTTCGTCATTTTGGACGGATGTTGCACCTTGCACCGTAGATGTTGCACCCTGTGGATATCGATTCTTCGGAGGGCCATAACTCTTGGCTCGTTTAGAGTTACGGGAGCCACAACCTGTCAAAACGAAGGTATCTGTGAGTTCTATAGCTATGACAGCTTTCGGCCGTCACTGGTTAGTTTCATACCCAAAAAATCCTATCCGAACCTCAATCGGGTCATGGAAGTTTTTTACCCTTCGTTTTTTCATCACGTGGATTTTTTCTGTAAAAGGGAATTCCCGCGGCTGGTCTATGATTTACCATCGCTAGAGAGTGGTGCACCATGGTACTGCACCGTTTCCAATCCATGCACCCATTTCTAAAGGTCGTACGGCACTGTTTCGTCATTTTGGACGGATGTTGCACCTTGCACCGTAGATGTTGCACCCTATGGATATCGATTCTTCGGAGGGCCATAACTCTTGGCTCGTTTAGAGTTACGGGAGCCACAACCAGTCAAAACGAAGGTATTTGTGAGTTCTACATCTGTGACACCTTTCAGCCGTCACTGGTTAGTTTCATACCCAAAAAATCCTATCCGTACCTCAATCGGTCATGGAAGTTTTTTACCCATCGTTTTTTCGTCACGTGGATTTTTTCTGTAAAAGGGAATTCCCGCGGCTGGTCTATGATTTACCATCGCTGGAGAGTGGTGCACCATGGTACGGCACCGTTTCTAATCCATGCATCCATTTCTAAAGGTCGTACGGCACTGTTTCGTCATTTTGGACGGATGCTACACCTTGCATCGTAGATGTTGCACCCTGTGGATATCGATTCTTTGGAGGGCTATAACTCTTGGCTCGTTTAGAGTTACGGGAGCCATAACCTGTCAAAACGAAGGTATTTGTGAGTTCTACAGCTGTGACGGCTTTCAGCCGTCACTGGTTAGTTTCATATCCAAAAAATCCTATCCGAACCTCAATCGGGTCATGGAAGTTTTTTACCCTTCGTTTTTTCGTCACGTGGATTTTTTCTGTAAAACGGGATCCCCGTGGCTGGTCTATGATTTACCAACGCTGGAGAGTGGTGCACCATGGTACTGCACCGTTTCCAATCCATGCACCAATTTCTAAAGGTCGTACGGCACTGTTTCGTCATTTTGGACGGATGTTGCACCTTGCACCGTAGATGTTGCACCATGTGGATATCGATTCTTCGGAGGGCCATAACTCTTAGCTCGTTTAGAGTTACGGGAGCCATAACCTATCAAAACGAAGGTATCTGTGAGTTCTATAGCTATGACGGCTTTCAGCCGTCACTGGTTAGTTTCATACCCAAAAAATCGTATCCGAACCTCAATCGGGTCATGGAAGTTTTTTACCCTTCGTTTTTTCGTCACGTGGATTTTTTCTGTAAAAGGGAATTCCCGCGGCTAGTCTATGATTTACCATCGCTGGAGAGTGGTGCACCATGGTACTGCACCGTTTCCAATCCATGCACCCATTTCTAAAGGTCGTACGGCACAGTTTCGTCATTTTGGACGGATGTTGCACCTTGAACCGTAGATGTTGCACCCTGTGGATATCTATTCTTCGGAGGGCCATAACTCTTGGCTCGTTTAGAGTTACGGGAGCCACAACCAGTCAAAACGAAGGTATCTGTGAGTTCTATAGCTATGACAGCTTTCGGCCGTCACTGGTTAGTTTCATACCCAAAAAATCCTATCCGAACCTCAATCGGGTCATGGAAGTTTTTTACCCTTCGTTTTTTCATCACGTGGATTTTTTCTGTAAAAGGGAATTCCCGCGGCTGGTCTATGATTTACCATCGCTAGAGAGTGGTGCACCATGGTACTGCACCGTTTCCAATCCATGCACCCATTTCTAAAGGTCGTACGACACTGTTTCGTCATTTTGAACGGATGTTGCACCTTGCACCGTAGATGTTGCACCCTATGGATATCGATTCTTCGGAGGGCCATAACTCTTGGCTCGTTTAGAGTTACGGGAGCCACAACCAGTCAAAACGAAGGTATTTGTGAGTTCTACATCTGTGACACCTTTCAGCCGTTACTGGTTAGTTTCATACCCAAAAAATCCTATCCGAACCTCAATCGGGTCATGGAAGTTTTTTACCCTTCGTTTTTTCGTCACGTGGATTTTTTCTGTAAAAGGGAATTCCCGCGGCTGGTCTATGATTTACCATCGTTGGAGTGTGGTGCACCATGGTACGGCACCGTTTCTAATCGATGCATCCATTTCTAAAGGTCGTACGGCACTGTTTCGTAATTTTAGACGGATGCTACACCTTGCATCGTTGATGTTGCACCCTGTGGATATCGATTCTTTGGAGGGCTATAACTCTTGGCTCGTTTAGAGTTACGGGAGCCATAACCTGTCAAAACGAAGGTATTTGTGAGTTCTACAGCTGTGACGGCTTTCAGCCGTCACTGGTTAGTTTCATACCCAAAAAATCCTATCCGAACCTCAATCGGGTCATGGAAGTTTTTTACCCTTCGTTTTTTCGTCACGTGGATTTTTTCTGTAAAACGGGATCCCCGTGGCTGGTCTATGATTTACCAACGCTGGAGAGTGGTGCACCATGGTACTGCACCGTTTCCAATCCATGCACCAATTTCTAAAGGTCGTACGGCACTGTTTCGTCATTTTGGACGGATGTTGCACCTTGCACCGTAGATGTTGCACCATGTGGATATCGATTCTTCGGAGGGCCATAACTCTTGGCTCGTTTAGAGTTACGGGAGCCATAACCTATCAAAACGAAGGTATCTGTGAGTTCTATAGCTATGACGGCTTTCAGCCGTCACTGGTTAGTTTCATACCCAAAAAATCGTATCCGAACCTCAATCGGGTCATGGAAGTTTTTTACCCTTCGTTTTTTCGTCACGTGGATTTTTTCTGTAAAAGGGAATTCCCGCGGCTAGTCTATGATTTACCATCGCTGGAGAGTGGTGCACCATGGTACTGCACCGTTTCCAATCCATGCACCCATTTCTAAAGGTCGTACGGCACTGTTTCGTCATTTTGGACGGATGTTGCACCTTGAACCGTAGATGTTGCACCCTGTGGATATCGATTCTTCGGAGGGCCATAACTCTTGGCTCGTTTAGAGTTACGGGAGCCACAACCAGTCAAAACGAAGGTATCTGTGAGTTCTATAGCTATGACGGCTTTCAGCCGTCCCTGGTTAGTTTCATACCCAAAAAATCCTATCCGAACCTCAATCGGGTCATGGAAGTTTTTTACCCCTCGTTTTTTCGTCACGTGGATTTTTTCTGTAAAAGGGAATTCCCGCGGATGGTCTATGATTTCCCATTGCTAGAGAGTGGTGCACCATGGTATTGCACCGTTTCCAATCCATGCAACCATTTCTAAAGGTCGTACGGCACTGTTTCGTCATTTTGGACGGATGTAGCACCTTGCACCGTAGATGTTGCACCCTATGGATATCGATTCTTCGGAGGGCCATAACTCTTGGTTCGTTTAGAGTTACGGGAGCCACAACCAGTCAAAACGAAGGTATTTGTGATTTCTACATCTGTGACACCTTTCAGCCGTCCCTGGTTAGTTTCATACCCAAAAAATTCTATCCGAACCTCAATCGGGTCATGAAAGTTTTTTACCCTTCGTTTTTTCGTCACGTGGATTTTTTCTGTAAAAGGGAATTACCGCGGCTGGTCTACGATTTACCATTGTTGGAGAGTGGTGCACCATGGTACGGCACCGTTTCCAATCCATGAACCCATTTCTAAAGGTCGTACGGCACTGTTTCGTCGTTTTGGACGGATGTTGCACCTTGCACCGTAGATGTTGCACCCTGTGGATATCGATTCTTCGGAGGGCCATAACTCTTGGATCGTTTTGGAGTTACGGGAGCCATAACCTTTCAAAACGAAGGTATCTGTGAGTTCTACAGCTGTGACGGCTTTCAGCCGTCACTGGTTAGCTTCATACCCAAAAAATCCTATCCGAACCTCAATCGGGTCATGGAAGTTTTTTACCCTTCGTTTTTTCGTCACGTGGATTTTTTCTGTAAAAGGGAATTCCCACGGCTGGTCTATGATTTAACATCGCTGGAGAGTGGTGCACCATGTTACGGCACCGTTTCCAATCCATGCACCCATTTCTAAAGGTCGTACGGCACTGTTTCATCATTTTGGACGGATGTTGCACCTTGCACCGTAGATGTTGCACCCTGTGGATATCGATTCTTCGGAGGGCCATAACTCTTGGCTCGTTTAGAGTTACGGGAGCAACAACCAGTCAAAGCGAAGGTATCTGTGAGTTCTACATCTATGACCGCTTTCAGCCGTCACTGGTTACTTTCATACCCAAAAAAGCCAATCCGAACCTCAATCGGGTTATGGAGGTTTTTTACCCTTCGTTTTTTCGTCACGTGGATTTTTTCTGTAAAAGGGAATTCCCGCGGCTGGTCTATGATTTACCATCGCTGGAGAGTGGTGCACCATGGTACTGCACCGTTTCCAATCCATGCACCCGTTTCTAAAGGTCGTACGTCAATGTTTCGTCATTTTGGACGGATGTTGCACCTTGCACCGTAGATGTTGCACCCTGTGGATATCGATTCTTCGGAGGGCCATAACTCTAGGCTCGTTTAGAGTTACGGAAGCCTTAACATGTCAAAATGAAGGTATATGTGAGTTCTATAGCTATGACGGCTTTCAGCCGTCACTGGTTAGTTTCATACCCAAAAAATCCTATCCGAACCTCAATCGGGTAACGGAAGTTTTTTACCCTTCGTTTTTTCATCACGTGGATTTTTCTGTAAAAGGGAATTCCCGTGGCTGGTCTATGTTTTACCATCGCTGGGGAGTGACGCACCATGGTACTGCACCGTTTTCAATCCATGCACCCATTTCTAAAGGTTGTACGACACTGTTTCGTCATTTTGGACGGATGTTGCACCTTGCACCGTAGATGTTGCATCCTATGGATATCGATTCTTCGGAGGGCCATAACTCTTGGCTCGTTTAGAGTTACGGGAGCTATAACCTTTCAAAACGAAGCTATTTGTGAGTTCTAGCTATGACGGCTTGCACCCGTCACTGGTTAGTTTCATACCCAAAAAATCCTATCCGAACCGCAATCGGGTCATGGAAGTTTTTAACCCTACGTTTTTTTGTCACGTGGATTTTTTCTGTAAAAGGGAATTCCCGCTGCTGGTCTATGATTTACCATCGCTGGAGAGTGGTGCACCATGGTACTGCACCGTTTCCAATCCATGCGCCCATTTCTAAAGGTCGTACGGCACTGTTTCATCATTTTGGACGGATGTTGCACCTTGCACCGTAGATGTTGCACCCTGTGGATATCGATTCTTCGGAGGGCCATAACTCTTGGCTCGTTTAGAGTTACGGGAGGCACAACCAGTCAAAACGAAGGTATCTGTGAGTTCTATAGCTATGACGGCTTTCAGCCGTCACTGGTAAGTTTCATACCCAAAAAAGCCTATCCGAACCTCAATCGGGTCATGGAAGTTTTTTACCCTTCGTTTTTTCGTCACGTGGATTTTTTCTGTAAAAGGTAATTCCCGCGGCTGGTCTATGATTTACCGTCGCTGGAGAGTGGTGCACCATGGTACTGCACCATTTCCAATCCATGCACCCATTTCTAAAGGTCGTACGGCACTGTTTCGTCATTTTGGACGGATGTTGCACCTTGCACCGTAGATGTTGCACCCTGTGGATATCGATTCTTCGGAGGGCCATAACTCTTGGCTCGTTTAGAGTTACGGGAGCCACAACCAGTCAAAACGAAGGTATCTGTGAGTTCTATAGCTATGACGGCTTTCAGCCGTCACTGGTTAGTTTCATACCCAAAAAATCCTATCCGAACCTCAATCGGGTCATGGAAGTTTTTTACCCTCCGTTTTTTTCGTCACGTGGATTTTTTCTGTAAAAGGGAATTCCCGCGGCTGGTCTATGATTTACCATCGCTGGAGAGTGGTGCACCATGGTACGGCACCGTTTCCAATCCATGCACCCATTTCTAAAAGTCGTACGGTATTGTTTCGTCATTTTGGACGGATGTTGCACCTTGCACCGTAGATGTTGCACCCTGTGGATATCGATTCTTCGGAGGGCCATAACTCTTGGCTCGTTTAGAGTTACGGGTGCCACAACCAGTCAAAACGAAGGTATCTGTGAGTTCTACAGCTGTGACCGATTTCAGCCGTCACTGGTTAGTTTCATACCCAAAAAATCCTATCCGAACCTCAATCGGGTCATGGAAGTTTTTTACCCTTCGTTTTTTCGTCATGTGGATTTTTTCTGTAAAACGGGATCCCCGTGGCTGGTCTATGATTTACCAACGCTGAAGAGTGGTGCACCATGGTACTGCACCGTTTCCAATCCATGCACCCATTTCCAAAGGTTGTACGGCACTGTTTCGTCATTTTGGACGGATGTTGCACCTTGCACCGTAGATGTTGCACCCTGTGGATATCGATTCTTCGGAGGGCCATAACTCTAGGCTCGTTTAGAGTTACGGGAGCCTTAACCTGTCAAAATGAAGGTATATGTGAGTTCTATAGCTATGACGGCTTTCAGCCGTCACTGGTTAGTTTCATACCCAAAAAATCCTATCCGAACCTCAATCGGGTCATGGAAGTTTTTTACCCTTCGTTTTTTCGTCACGTGGATTTTTTCTGTAAAAGGGAATTCCCGCGGCTGGTCTGTGATTTACCATCGCTGGAGAGTGGTGCACCATGGTACTGCACCGTTTCCAATCCATGCACCCATTTCTAAAGGTCGTACGGCACTGTTTCGTCATTTTGGACGGATGTTGCACCTTGCACCGTAGATGTTGCACCCTGTGGATATCGATTCTTCGGAGGGCCATAACTCTTGGCTCGTTTAGAGTTACGGGAGCCACAACCAGTCAAAACGAAGGTATCTGTGAGTTCTATAGCTATGACGGCTTTCTGCCGTCACTGGTTAGTTTCATACCCAAAAAATCATATCCGAACCTCAATCGGGTCATGGAAGTTTTTTACCCTTCGTTTTTTCGTCACGTGGATTTTTTCTGTAAAAGGGAATTCCCGCGGCTGGTCTAAGATTTACCATCGCTGGAGAGTGGTGCACCATGGTACTGCACCATTTCCAATCCATGCACCCATTTCTAAAGGTCGTACGGCACTGTTTCGTCATTTTGGACCGATGTTGCACTTTGCACCGTAGATGTTGCACCCTATGGATATCGATTCTTCGGAGGGCCATAACTCTTGACTCGTTTAGAGTTACGGGAGCCACAACCAGTCAAAACGAAGGTATTTGTGAGTTCTACATCTGTGACACCTTTCAGCCGTCACTGGTTAGTTTCATACCCAAAAAATCCTATCTGAACCTCAATCGGGTCATGGAAGTTTTTTACCCTTCGTTTTTTCGTCACGTGGATTTTTTCTGTAAAAGGGAATTCCCGCGGCTGGTCTATGATTTACCATCGCTGGAGAGTGGTGCACCATGGTACGGCACCGTTTCCAATCCATGCACCCATTTCTAAAGGTCGTACGGCATTGTTTCATCATTTTGGACGGATGTTGCACCTTGCACCGTAGATGTTGCACCCTGTGGATATCGATTCTTCGGAGGTCCATAAATCTTGGCTCGTTTAGAGTTACGGGAGCCATAACCTGTCAAAACGAAGGTATCTGTGAGTTCTACAGCTGTGACGGCTTTCAGCCGTCACTGGTTAGTTTCATAACCAAAAAATCCTATCCAAACCTCAATCGGGTCATGGAAGTTTTTACCCTTCGTTTTTTCGTCACGTGGATTTTTTCTGTAAAACGGGATCCCCGTGGCTGGTCTTTGATTTACCAACACTGGAGAGTGGTGCACCATGGTACTGCACCGTTTCCAATCCATGCACCCATTTCTAAAGGTCGTACGGCACTGTTTCGTCATTTCGGACGGATGTTGCACCTTGCACCGTAGATGTTGCACCCTGTGGATATCGATTCTTCGGAGGGCCATAACTCTTGGCTTGTTTAGAGTTACGTGAGTCATAACCTGTCAAATCGAAGGTATCTGTGAGTTCTATAGCTATGACGGCTTTCAGCCGTCACTGGTTAGTTTCATACCCAAAAAATCCTATCCGAACCTCAATCGGGTCATGGAAGTTTTTTACCCTTCGTTTTTTCGTCACGTGGATTTTTTCTGTAAAAGGGAATTTCCGCGGCTGGTCTATGATTTACCATCGCTGGAGAGTGGTGCACCATGGTACTGCACCGTTTCCAATCCATGCACCAATTTCTAAAGGTCGTACGGCACTGTTTCGTCATTTTGGACGGATGTTGCGCCTTGCACCGTAGATGTTGCACCCTGTGGATATCGATTCTTCGGAGGGCCATAACTCTTGGCTCGTTTAGAGTTACGGGAGCCACAACCAGTCAAAACGAAGGTATCTGTGAGTTCTATAGCTATGACGGCTTTCAGCCGTCACTGGTTAGTTTCATACCCAAAAAATCCTATCCAAACCTCAATCGGGTCATGGAAGTTTTTTACCCTTCGTTTTTTCGTCACGTGGATTTTTTCTGTAAAAGGGAATTCCCGTGGCAGGTCTATGATTTACCATCGCTGGAGAGTGGTGCACCATGGTACTGCACTGTTTCCAATCCATGCACCCATTTCTAAAGGTCGTACGGCACTGTTTCGTCATTTTGGACGGATGTAGCACCTTGCACCGTAGATGTTGCACCCTATGGATATCGATTCTTCGGAGGGCCATAACTCTTGGCTCGTTTAGAGTTACGGGAGCCACAACCAGTCAAAATGAAGGTATTTTTGAGTTCTACATCTGTGACACCTTTCAGCCGTCACTGGTTAGTTTCTTACCCAAAAAATCCTATCCGAACCTCAATCGGGTCGTGGAAGTTTTTTACCCTTCGTTTTTTCGTCACGTGGATTTTTTCTGTAAAAGGGAATTCCCGCGGCTGGTCTACGATTTACCATTGTTGGAGAGTGGTGCACCATGGTACGGCACCGTTTCCAATCCATGCACCCATTTCTAAAGGTCGTACGGCACTGTTTCGTCATTTTGGACGGATGTTGCACCTTGCACCGTAGATGTTGCACCCTGTGGATATCGATTCTTCGGAGGGCCATAACTCTTGGCTCGTTTAGAGTTACGGGAGAAACAACCAGTCAAAGCGAAGGTATCTGTGAGTTCTACATCTATGACCGCTTTCAGCCGTCACTGGTTACTTTCATACCCAAAAAAGCCTATCCGAACCTCAATCGGGTCATGGAAGTTTTTTACCCTTCGTTTTTTCGTCACGTGGATTTTTTCTGTAAAAGGGAATTCCCGCGGCTGGTCTATGATTTACCATCGCTGCAGAGTGGTGCACCATGGTACTGCACCGTTTCCAATCCATGCACCCGTTTCTAAAGGTCGTACGGCAATGTTTCATCATTTTGGACGGATGTTGCACCTTGCACCATAGATGTTGCACCCTATGGATATCGATTCTTCGGAGGGCCATAACTCTGGGCTCGTTTAGAGTTACGGGAGCCACAACCAGTCAAAACGAAGGTATCTATGAGTTCTACAATTATGACAGCTTTCAGCCGTCACTGGTTACTTTCATACCCAAAAAAGCCTATCCGAACCTCAATCGGGTCATGGAAGTTTTTTACCCTTCGTTTTTTCGTCACGTGGATTTTTTCTGTAAAAGGGAATTCCCGCGGCTGGTCTATGATTTACCATCGCTGGAGAGTGGTGCACCATGGTACTGCACCGTTTCCAATCCATGCACGTATTTGTAAAGGTCGTACGGCACTGTTTCGTCATTTTGGACGGATGTTGCACCTTGCACCGTAGATTTTGCATCCTTTGGATATCGATTCTTCGGAGGGCCATAACTCTTGGCTCGTTTAGAGTTACGGGAGCCACAACCAGTCAAAACGAAGGTATTTGTGAGTTCTATAGCTATGACGGCTTTCAGCCGTCACTGGTTAGTTTCATACCCAAAAAATCCTATCCGAACCTCAATCGGGTCACGGAAGTTTTTTACCCTTCGTTTTTTCGTCACGTGGATTTTTCTGTAAATGGGAATTCCCGTGGCTGGTCTATGTTTTTCCATCGCTGGATAGTGATGCACCATGGTACTGCACCGTTTCCATTCCATGCACCCATTTCTAAAGGTTGTACGGCACTGTTTCGTCATTTTGGACGGATGTTGCACCTTGCACCGTAGATGTTGCATCCTATGGATATCGATTCTTCGGAGGGCCATAACTCTTGGCTCGTTTAGAGTTACGGGAGCCACAACCAGTCAAAACGAAGGTATCTGTGAGTTCTACAGTTGTGACGGCTTTCAGCCGTCACTGGTTAGTTTCATACCCAAAAAATCCTATCTGAACCTCAATCGGGTCATGGAAGTTTTTTACCCTTCGTTTTTTCGTCACGTGGATTTTTTATGTAAAACGGGATCCCCGTGGCTGGTCTATGATTTACCAACGCTGGAGAGTGGTGCACCATGGTACTGCACCGTTTCCAATCCATGCACCCATTTCCAAAGGTTGTACGGCACTGTTTCGTCATTTTGGACGGATGTTGCACCTTGCACCGTAGATGTTGCACCCTGTGGATATCGATTCTTCGGAGGGCCATAACTCTTGGCTCGTTTAGAGTTACGGGAGCCTTAACCTATCAAAATGAAGGTGTCTGTGAGTTCTATAGCTATGACGGCTTTCAGCCGTCACCGGTTAGTTTCATACCCAAAAAATCCTATCTGAACCTCAATCGGGTCATGGAAGTTTTTTACCCTTCGTTTTTTCGTCACGTGGATTTTTTCTGTAAAAGGAGATTCCCGCGGCTGGTCTATGATTTACCATCGCTGGAGAGTGGTGCACCATGGTACTGCACCGTTTCCAATCCATGCACCCATTTCTAAAGGTCGTACGGCACTGTTTCGTCATTTTGGACGGATGTTGCACCTTGCACCGTAGATGTTGCAACCTGTGGATATCGATTCTTCGGAGGGCCATAACTCTTGGCTCGTTTAGAGTTACGGGAGCCACAACCAGTCAAAACGAAGGTATCTTTGAGTTCTATAGCTATGACGGCTTTCAGCCGTCACTGGTTAGTTTCATACCCAAAAAATCCTATCCGAACCTCAATCGGGTCATGGAAGTTTTTTACCCTTCGTTTTTTCGTCACGTGGATTTTTTCTGTAAAAGGGAATTCCCGCGGCTGGTCTATGATTTAGCATCGCTGGAGAGTGGTGCACCATGGTACTGCACCGTTTCCAATCCATGCACCCATTTCTAAAGGTCGTACGGCAGTGTTTCGTCATTTTGGACGGATGTGGCACCTTGCACCGTAGATGTTGCACCCTATGGATATCGATTCTTCGGAGGGCCATAACTCTTGGCTCGTTTAGAGTTACGGGAGCCACAACCAGTCAAAACGAAGGTATTTGTGAGTTCTACATCTGTGACACCTTTCAGCCATCACTGGTTAGTTTCATACCCAAAAAATCCTATCCGAACCTCAATCGGGTCATGGAAGTTTTTTACCCTTCGTTTTTTCGTCACGTGGATTTTTTCTGTAAAAGGGAATTCCCGCGGCTGGTCTATGATTTACCATCGCTGGAGAGTGGTGCACCATGGTACTGCACCGTTTCCAATCCATGCACCCATTTCTAAAGGTCGTACGGCACTGTTTCGTCATTTTGGACGGATGTTGCACCTTGCACCGTAGATGTTGCACCCTGTGGATATCGATTCTTCGGAGGGCCATAACTCTTGGCTCGTTTAGAATTACGGGAGCCATAACCTGTCAAAACGAAGGTATCTGTGAGTTCTGCAGCTGTGACGGCTTTCAGCCGTCACTGGTTAGTTTCATACCCAAAAAATCCTATCCGAACCTCAATCGGGTCATGGAAGTTTTTTACCCTTCGTTTTTTCGTCACGTGGATTTTTTCTGTAAAAGGGAATTCCCGCGCCTGGTATATGATTTACCATCGCTGGAGAGTGGTGCACCATGGTACTGCACCGTTTCCAATCCATGCACCCATTTATAAAGGTCGTACGGCACTGTTTCGTCATTTTGGACGGATGTTGCACCTTGCACCGTAGATGTTGCAACCTGTGGATATCGATTCTTCGGAGGGCCATGACTCTTGGCTAGTTTAGAGTTACGGGTGCCATAACCTGTCAAAACGAAGGTATATGTGAGTTCTATAGCTATGACGGCTTTCAGCCGTCACTGGTTAGTTTCATACCCAAAAAATCCTATCCGAACCTCAATCGGGTCACGGAAGTTTTTTACCCTTCGTTTTTTCGTCACGTGGATTTTTTCTGTAAAATGGAATTCCCGCGGCTGGTCTATGATTTACCATCGCTGGAGAGTGGTGCACCATGGTACTGCACCGTTTCCAATCCATGCACCAATTTCTAAAGGTCGTACGGCACTGTTTCGTCATTTTGGACGGATGTTGCGCCTTGCACCGTAGATGTTGCACCCTGTGGATATCGATTTTTCGGAGGGCCATAACTCTTGGCTCGTTTAGAGTTACGGGAGCCACAACCAGTCAAAACGAAGGTATCTGTGAGTTCTATAGCTATGACGGCTTTCAGCCGTCACTGGTTAGTTTCATACCCAAAAAATCCTATCCGAACCTCAATCGGGTCATGGAAGTTTTTTACCCTTCGTTTTTTCGTCACGTGGATTTTTTCTGTAAAAGGGAATTCCCGCGGCTGGTCTATGATTTACCATCGCTGGAGAGTGGTGCACCATGGTACTGCACCGTTTCCAATCCATGCACCCATTTCTAAAGGTAGTATGGCAGTGTTTCGTCATTTTGGACGGATGTAGCACCTTGCACCGTAGATGTTGCACCCTATGGATATCGATTCTTCGGAGGGCCATAACTCTTGGCTCGTTTAGAGTTACGGGAGCCACAACCAGTCAAAACGAAGGTATTTGTGAGTTCTACATCTGTGACACCTTTCAGCCGTCACTGGTTAGTTTCATACCCAAAAAATCCTATCCGAACCTCAATCGGGTCATGGAAGTTTTTTACCCTTCGTTTTTTCGTCACGTGGATTTTTTCTGTAAAAGGGAATTCCCGCGGCTGGTCTACGATTTACCATTGTTGGAGAGTGGTGCACCATGGTACGGCACTGTTTCCAATCCATGCACCCATTTCTAAAGGTCGTACGGCACTGTTTCGTCATTTTGGACGGATGTTGCACCTTGCACCGTAGATGTTGCACCCTGTGGATATCGATTCTTCGGAGGGCCATAACTCTTGGCTCGTTTAGAATTACGGGAGCCATAACCTGTCAAAACGAAGGTATCTGTGAGTTCTACAGCTGTGATGGCTTTCAGCCGTCACTGGTTAGTTTCATACCCAAAAAATCCTATCCGAACCTCAATCGGGTCATGGAAGTTTTTTACCCTTTGTTTTTTCGTCACGTGGATTTTTTATGTAAAAAGGGATCCCCGTGGCTGGTCTATGATTTACCAACGCTGGAGAGTGGTGCACCATGGTACTGCGCCGTTTTCGATCCATGCACTCATTTCCAAAGGTTGTACAACACTGTTTTGTCATTTTGGACGGATGTTGCACCTTGCACCGTAGATGTTGCACCCTGTGGATATCGATTCTTCGGAGGGCCATAACTCTTGGCTCGTTTAAAGTTACGGGAGCCTTAACCTGTCAAAACGAAGGTGTCTTTGAGTTCTATAACTATGACGGCTTTCAGCCGTCACTGGTTATTTTCATACCCAAAAAATCCTATCCGAACCTCAATCGGGTCATGGAAGTTTTTTACCCTTCGTTTTTTCGTCACGTGGATTTTTTTTGTAAAAGGGAATTCCCGCGGCTGGTCTATGATTTACCATCGCTGGAGAGTGGTGCACCATGGTACTGCACCGTTTCCAATCCATGCACCCATTTCTAAAGGTCGTACGGCACTGTTTCGTCATTTTGGACGGATGTTGCACCTTGCACCGTAGATGTTGCACCCTGTGGATATCGATTCTTCGGAGGGCCATAACTCTTGGCTCGTTTAGAGTTACGGGAGCCATAACCTGTCAAAACGAAGGTATCTGTGAGTTCTATAGCTATGACGGCTTTCAGCCGTCACTGGTTAGTTTCATACCCAAAAAATCCTATCCGAACCTCAATCGGGTCATGGAAGTTTTTTACCCTTCGTTTTTTCGTCACGTGGATTTTTTTCTGTAAAAGGGAATTCCCGCGGCTGGTCTATGATTTACCATCGCTGGAGAGTGGTGCACCATGGTACTGCACCGTTTCCAATCCATGCACCAATTTCTAAAGGTCATACGGCACTGTTTCGTCATTTTGGACGGATGTTGCGCCTTGCACCGTAGATGTTGCACCCTGTGGATATCGATTCTTCGGAGGGCCATAACTCTTGGCTCGTTTAGAGTTACGGGAGGCACAACCAGTCAAAACGAAGGTATCTGTGAGTTCTATAGCTATGACGGCTTTCAGCCATCACTGGTTAGTTTCATACCCAAAAAATCCTATCCGAACCTCAATCGGGTCATGGAAGTTTTTTTCCCTTCGTTTTTTCGTCACGTGGATTTTTTCTGTAAAAGGGAATTCCCGCGGCTGGTTTATGATTTAGCATCGCTGGAGAGTGGTGCACCATGGTACTGCACCGTTTCCAATCCATGCACCCATTTCTAAAGGTCGTACGGCAGTGTTTCGTCATTTTGGACGGATGTAGCACCTTGCACCGTAGATGTTGCACCCTATGGATATCGATTCTTCGGAGGGCCATAACTCTTGGCTCATTTAGAGTTACGGGAGCCACAACCAGTCAAAACGAAGGTATTTGTGAGTTCTACATCTGTGACACCTTTCAGCCGTCACTGGTTAGTTTCATACCCAAAAAATCCTATCCGAACCTCAATCGGGTCATGGAAGTTTTTTACCCTTCGTTTTTTCGTCACGTGGATTTTTTCTGTAAAAGGGAATTCCCGCGGCTGCCCTACGATTTACCATTGTTGGAGAGTGGTGCACCATGGTACGGCACCGTTTCCAATCCATGCACCCATTTCTAAAGGTCGTACGGCACTGTTTCGTCATTTTGGACGGATGTTGCACCTTGCACCGTAGATGTTGCACCCTGTGGATATCGATTCTTCGGAGGGCCATAACTCTTGGCTCGTTTAGAGTTACGGGAGCCATAACCTGTCAAAACGAAGGTATCTGTGAGTTCTACAGCTGTGACGGCTTTCAGCCGTCACTAGTTAGTTTCATACCCAAAAAATCCTATCAGAACTTCAATCGGGTCATGGAAGTTTTTTACCCTTCGTTTTTTCGTCACGTGGATTTTTTATGTAAAACGGGATCCCCGTGGCTGGTCTATGATTTATCAACGCTGGAGAGTGGTGCACCATGGTACTGCACCGTTTCCAATCCATGCACCCATTTCCAAAGGTTGTACGGCACTGTTTTGTCATTTTGGATGGATGTTGCACCTTGCACCGTAGATGTTGCACCCTGTGGATATCGATTCTTGGGAGGGCCATAACTCTTGGCTCGTTTAGAGTTACGGGAGCCTTAACCTGTCAAAACGAAGGTGTCTGTGAGTTCTATAGCTATGACGGCTTTCAGCCGTCACTGGTTAGTTTCATACCCAAAAAATCCTATCCGAACCTCAATCGGGTCATAGAAGTTTTTTACCCTTCGTTTTTTCGTCACGTGGATTTTTTCTGTAAAAGGGAATTCCCGCGGCTGGTCTATGATTTACCATCGCTGGAGAGTGGTGCACCATGGTACTGCACCGTTTCCAATCCATGCACCCATTTCTAAAGGTCGTACGGCACTGTTTCATCATTTTGGACGGATGTTGCACCTTGCACCGTAGATGTTGCACCCTGTGGATATCGATTCTTCGGAGGGCCATAACTCTTGGCTCGTTTAGAGTTACGGGAGCCATAACCTGTCAAAACGAAGGTATCTGTGAGTTCTATAGCTATGACGGCTTTCAGCCGTCACTGGTTAGTTTCATACCCAAAAAATCCTATCCGAACCTCAATCGGGTCATGGAAGTTTTTTACCCTTCGTTTTTTCGTCACGTGGATTTTTTCTGTGAAAGGGAATTCCCGCGGCTGGTCTATGATTTACCATCGCTGGAGAGTGGTGCACCATGGTACTGCACCGTTTCCAATCCATGCAACAATTTCTAAAGGTCGTACGACACTGTTTCGTCATTTTGGACGGATGTTGCGCCTTGCACCGTAGATGTTGCACCCTGTGGATATCGATTCTTCGGAGGGCCATAACTCTTGGCTCGTTTAGAGTTACGGGAGCCACAACCAGTCAAAATGAAGGTATCTGTGAGTTCTATAGCTATGACGGCTTTCAGCCGTCACTGGTTAGTTTCATACCCAAAAAATCCTATCCGAACCTCAATCGGGTCATGGAAGTTTTTTACCCTTCGTTTTTTCGTCACGTGGATTTTTTCTGTAAAAGGGAATTCCCGCGGCTGGTCTATGATTTACCATTGCTAGAGAGTGGTGCACCATGGTACTGCACCGTTTCCAATCCATGCACCCATTTCTAAAGGTCGTACGGCAGTGTTTCGTCATTTTGGACGGATGTAGCACCTTGCACCGTAGATGTTGCACCCTATCGATATCGATTCTTCGAAGGGCCATAACTCTTGGCTCGTTTAGAGTTACGGGAGCCACAACCTGTCAAAACGAAGGTATTTGTGAGTTCTACATCTGTGATAACTTTCAGCCGTCACTGGTTAGTTTCATACCCAAAAAATCCTATCCGAACCTCAATCGGGTCATGGAAGTTTTTTACCCTTCGTTTTTTCGTCACGTGGATTTTTTCTGTAAAAGGGAATTCCCGCGGCTGGTCTACGATTTACCATTGTTGGAGAGTGGTGCACCATGGTACGGCACCATTTCCAATCCATGCACCCATTTCTAAAGGTCGTACGACACTGTTTCGTCATTTTGGACGGATGTTGCACCTTGCACCGTAGATGTTGCACCCTGTGGATATCGATTCTTCGGAGGGCCATAACTCTTGGCTCGTTTAGAGTTACGAGAGCCATAACCTGTCAAAACGAAGGTATCTGTGAGTTCTACAGCTGTGACGGCTTTCAGCCGTCACTGGCTAGTTTCATACCCAAAAAATCCTATCCGAACCTCAATCGGGTCATGGAAGTTTTTTACCCTTCGTTTTTTCGTCACGTGGATTTTTTCTGTAAAAGGGAATTCCCGCGGCTGGTCTATGATTTAACATCGCTGGAGAGTGGTGCACCATGGTACGACACCGTTTCCAATCCATGCACCCATTTCTAAAGGTCGTACGGCACTGTTTCGTCATTTTGGACGGATGTTGCACCTTGCACGGTAGATGTTGCACCCTGTGGATATCGATTCTTCGGAGGGCCATAACTCTTGGCTCGTTTAGAGTTACGGGAGAAACAACCATTCAAAGCGAAGGTATCTGTGAGTTCTACATCTATGACCGCTTTCAGCCGTCACTGGTTACTTTCATAACCAAAAACGCCTATCCGAACCTCAATCGGGTCATGGAAGTTTTTTAACCTTCGTTTTTTCGTCACGTGGATTTTTTCTGTAAAAGGGAATTCCCGCGGCTGGTCTATGATTTACCATCGCTGGAGAGTGGTGCACCATGGTACTGCACCGTTTCCAATCCATGCACCCGTTTCTAAAGGTCGTACGGCAATGTTTCATCATTTTGGACGGATGTTGCACCTGGCACCGTAGATGTTGCACCCTATGGATATCGATTCTTCGGAGGGCCATAACTCTGGGCTCGTTTAGAGTTACGGGAGCCACAACCAGTCAAAACGAAGGTATCTGTGAATTCTACAACTATGACAGCTTTCAGCTGTCACTGGTTACTTTCATACCCAAAAAAGCCTATCCGAACCTCAATCGGGTCATGGAAGTTTTTTACCCTTCGTTTTTTCGTCACGTGGATTTTTTCTATAAAAGGGAATTCCGGCGGCTGGTCTATGATTTACCATCGCTGCAGAGTGGTGCACCATGGTACTGCACCGTTTCCAATCCATGCACCTATTTCTAAAGGTCGTACGGCACTGTTTCGTCATTTTGGACGGATGTTGCACCTTGCACCGTAGATGTTGCACCCTTTGGATATCGATTCTTCGGAGGGCCATAACTCTTGGCTCGTTTAGAGTTACGGGAGCCACAACCAGTCAAAACGAAGGTATCTGTGAGTTCTATAGCTATGACGGCTTTCAGCCGTCACTGGTTAGTTTCATACCCAAAAATCCTATCCGAACCTCAATCGGGTCACGGAAGTTTTTTACCCTTCGTTTTTTCGCCACGTGGATTTTTCTGTAAAAGGGAATTCCCGTGGCTGGTATATGTTTTACCATCGCTGGAGAGTGATGCACCATGGTACTGCACCGTTTCCATTCCATGCACCCATTTCTAAAGGTTGTACGGCACTGTTTCTTCATTTTGGACGGATGTTGCACCTTGCACCGTAGATGTTGCATCCTATGGATATCGATTCTTCTAAGGGCCATAACTCTTGGCTCGTTTAGAGTTACGGGAGCCACAACCAGTCAAAACGAAGGTATCTGTGAGTTCAATAGCTATGAAGGCTTTCAGCCGTCACTGGTTAGTTTCATACCCAAAAAAGCCTATCCAAACCTCAATCGGGTCATGGAAGTTTTTTACCCTTCGTTTTTTCGTCACGTGGATTTTTTCTGTAAAACGGGATCCTCGTGGCTGGTCTATGATTTACCAACGCTGGAGAGTGGTGCACCATGGTACTGCACCGTTTTCAATCCATGCACCCGTTTCTAAAGGTCGTACGGCACTGTTTCGTCATTTTGGACGGATGTTGCACCTTGCACCGTAGATATTGCACCCTGTGGATATCTATTCTTCGGAGGGCCATAACTCTTGGCTCGTTTAGAGTTACGGGAGCCATAACCTGTCAAAACTAAGGTATCTGTGAGTTCTATAGCTATGACGGCTTTCGGCCGTCAGTGGTTAGTTTCATACCCAAAAAAGCCTATCCGAACATCAATCGGGTCATGGAAGTTTTTTACCCTTCGTTTTTTCGTCACGTGGATTTTTTCTGTAAAACGGAATTCCCGTGGCTGGTCTATGATTTACCAACGCTGGAGAGTGGTGCACCATGGTACTGCATCGTTTCCAATCCATGCACCCGTTTCTAAAGGTCGTACGGCACTGTTTCGTCATTTTGGACGGATGTTGCACCTTGCACCGTAGATATTGCACCCTATGGATATCGATTCTTCGGAGGGCCATAACTCTTGGCTCGTTTAGAGTTACGGGAGCCACAACCAGTTAAAACGAAGGTATTTTTGAGTTCTACATCTGTGACACCTTTCAGCCGTCACTGGTTAGTTTCATACCCAAAAAATCCTATCCGAACCTCAATCGGGTCATGGAAGTTTTTTACCCTTCGTTTTTTCGTCACGTGGATTTTTTCTGTAAAACGGGATCCCCGTGGCTAGTCTATGATTTACCATTGCTGGAGAGTGGTGCAATATGGTACTGCACCGTTTCCAATCCATGCACCCATTTCTAAAGGTCGTACGGCACTGTTTCGTCATTTTGGACGGATGTTGCACCTTGCACCGTAGATGTTGCACCCTGTGGATATCGATTCTTCGGAGGGCCATAACTCTTGGCTCGTTTAGAGTTACGGGAACCACAACCAGTCAAAACGAAGGTATCTGTGAGTTCTACAGCTGTGACAGCTTTCAGCCGTCGCTGGTTAGTTTCATACCCAACAAATCCTATCCGAACCTCAATCGGGTCATGGAAGTTTTTTACCCTTCGTTTTTTCGTCACGTGGATTTTTTCTGTAAAACGGGATCCCCGTGGCTGGTCTATGATTTACCATCGCTGGATAGTGGTGCACCATGGTACTGCAATGTTTCAAATCCATGCACTCATTTCTAAAGGTCATACGGCACTGTTTCGTCATTTTGGACGGATGTTGCACCTTGCACCATAGATGTTGCACCCTGTGGATATCTATTCTTCGGAGGGCCATAACTCTTGGCTCCTTTAGAGTTACGGGAGCCATAACCAGTCAAAACGAAGGTATCTGTGAGTTCTACAGCTATGACAGCTTTTAGCCGTCACTGGTTAGTTTCATACCCAAAAAAACCTATCCGAACCTCGATCGGGTCAAGGAAGTTTTTTACCCTTCGTTTTTTTGTCACGTGGATTTTTTCTGTAAAACGGGATCCCCGTGGCTGGTCTATGATTTACCATCGCTGGAGAGTGGTGCACCATGGTACTGTAATGTTTCAAATCCATGCACTCATTTCTAAAGGTCGTACGGCACTGTTTCGTCATTTTGGACGGATGTTGCACCTTGCACCGTAGATGTTGCACCCAGTGGTTATCGATTCTTCGGAGGGCCATAACTCTTGGCTCCTTTAGAGTTACGGGAGCCATAACCAGTCAAAACGAAGGAATCTATGAGTTCTACAGCTATGACAGCTTTCAGTAGTCACTGGTTACTTTCATGCCCAAAAAAGCCTATCCGAACCTCAATCGGGTCATGGAAGTTTTTTACCCTTCGTTTTTTCGTCACGTGGATTTTTTCTGTAAAACGGGATCCCCGTGGCTGGTCTATGATTTACCAACGCTGGAGAGTGGTGCACCATGGTACTGTACCGTTTCCAATCCATGCACCCATTTCTAAAGGTCGTACGTCACTGTTTCGTCATTTTGGACGGATGTTGCACCTTGCACCGTAGATGTTGCACCCTGTGGATATCGATTCTTCGGAGGGCCATAACTCTGGGCTCGTTTAGAGTTACGGGAGCCACAACCAGTCAAAACGAAGGTATCTGTGAGTTCTACAGCTATGACCGCTTTCAGCCGTCACTGGTTACTTTCATACCCAAAAAAGCCTATCTGAACCTCAATCGGGTCATGGAAGTTTTTTACCCTTCGTTTTTTCGTCACGTGGATTTTTTCTGTAAAAGGGAATTCCCGCGGCTGGTCTATGATTTACCATCGCTGGAGAGTGGTGCACCTTGGTACTGCACCGTTTCAAATCCATGCACCCGTTTCTAAAGGTCGTACGGCACTGTTTCGTCATTTTGGACGGATGTTGCACCTTGCACCGTAGATGGTGCACCCTATGGATATCGATTCTTCGAAGGGCCATAAATCTTGGTTCGTTTAGAGTTACGGGAGCAACAACCAGTCAAAACGAAGGTATTTGTGAGTTCTACATCTGTGATGGCTTTCAACCGTCACTGGTGTAACGACCCGTATTTTACGTGTCGATAAATCGTAGAATTTGCAGGTCGTTAGTGTTGTTGTGTTGTCTCTAGCCTAAGTCATTCAGAATTGAGTCGTATAGGGGCATGAGTCGTGACCGACTTAGTGCCTAGGTCGCATGATAGCTTGAGTCGAGCGGCCGAGTTAGGATGGTGACCGACCTATAGTAAGTCGTAGCCGACTTAGGAGGTGAGACAAGGTAATGGGTTAAGGCTTGAGTCGTAACCGACTCATAGAATGGGTTGTGTATGAGTGACCGACTTATAGAAGCAACGGTTTATGGGGTTTGCCGAGTTAAGAGTTGGAGTGTTGGAACGACCTAAGTTAGTGGCCGACTTATAGGGAACTGACTCAACTGTTGAGTCGCGCTCGAGTTAATAGGGTCTTAAGTCGTTAACGACTCATAGGGGACCGGCTCAAAGAGGGGTTGCGGTTTAGAATGTTGGCCGAGATAAGGAAGTGACCGACTTAAGAGTTTCTCGAGTTAAAACGTTGCCGACTTAAGGAGGTTGGTGGTTTAAGAATTGCCGACTCATAGTATTAGGGCTTAGGTCGTGGGGTCCTGAGTCGGTAGGGGTTTGGGTCGGCATGGCGTTATTCCATGTGTCGTTAGGTCGGTGGGCCGACTTAGTGGATAAGTCGTTGGGAACTTAGGCTTTTTGAGTCGTGTCTCGAGGGATAAGTATTAGGCTTAGGTCGGCAGGGATAAGTCGTGTGACCTTCTTGCTGTGATGAGTCGGTAGAATTTAAGTCGGCATTGGTTGAGTCGGTAGGAAGTAGGTTGGCACTTGGTTGAGTCGTAAGTCGACATCTGGGAGTATATGTTGTGTAGTTGAGTCGGTAGGTGCTAGGTCGTGAGTCGGCAAGGGATGAGTCGGGGGCGACTCAGGTGTTGGGTCGGCGGCGACTTAGGACGGCCGAGACAAGGAGGTTTCAGCCTATAAATAGAGGCGTTCGGCTCACTTTTTAGCACCGGATTTTGAAGCGACGAAGTGCTGCCATTTTGAAGACTTGTCTACAACATTTCTTCACCTTCTTTTCTCCATTCCAATCAAGTGTTAGCATCCATCCAAGATCGAAGATCGAGATCGAAGATCCAAGTGTCCAAGTTGAAGATCTTCATCCGTTCAAGCTAGATTTCTTCGTTTTGAGTGAGATTTCGCCGGATCAAGCCGTGATCTTCGCTGTCCAGATCTGAAGTGTGTGGATTTAGAGGTGTTTGGGTGATTTGGTGAGTGGTAGTTATCTCTCACGCGGATCCAAAGGAGTATATCGGATTGGTGGCTTGTTTGGTTGTTAAAGTTAGAGTTTTCATGCATATTTCTTAGATCCAAGTCTAGATCCATTGTTTTTGAAGATGTTTACTTATGCAAGTTAGTTTAACAAGTATTAGAGACAAAACCCATGTTTTAGATTTGATAGATCTATGCTAAAAACCATGATTTCACATATGTTGGACTTTTGCTCATTTATTTACGAAATTGCCATTATACTTGATATTGCTTGTTAGATCTTGTTTGAATGCTTGATTGGTTGTATTAATGATTGATTATGTGAATGTATGATAGATTTGATTGCTCCAAGTTAGCTTGTAGTTGATTTGGAACAAGATGGTCCGAGATGATTCAAAAGCTAAGTGGAAAGGCTCTTGAATGGTGGAAGCTGCCTATAGCATATGTAGCGGATGCGGAAGCTCATATGGATGGATTCGATGATGATGGACTTTGCCATGATGCGAGAAGGCAAAGCATGAGATTGAGATAAGACTTTGTTGTGATGCGATGAGGCAAAGTTTGATGTTGAGATGGGACGGGTCACGATGACGTTCCATGCACGGGCTGCGACGACGTGCAAAGTAATGTTGATAACTCGGTGATGCGATCCGGGTTGGTGATAATGGATAGCTTGAGAGGCGCTTGAGCTAGTATGGAAGTAGTCGTCGAGGAGGATGACTAGAAGGCTGAGATCTCATCGTTGTTGAAGGTTCTAGCATGCTCAAAGCAAGAGTACGTTGGAACGGGCTGCGACGACGTTCCAGGCACGGGCTGCGACGACGTGCTAGTACTCTGGGTAGTTGCGAAAATTCCTAGGCACGGGCTGCGACGACGTGTGGAGTTATGGCTAGAACCGGGGTTACCATTAGCCCTTGACGGATGGTCATTCAACTAACGGTGAAATCAAGGCAATGATAACAGTGATAGCCAGAGTCATGGATGTTTGGATGTTTGGTTGTATCATCATTCGGCTTCAAGAGCGGTGTTTTCTGGGTGCTTATCTGATCTTGGTTTAGGCCTTGGGGGTTTGTATTTGGAAAACATCGTCCTTGACTCGAGTGATTATTGCTTTACCTTACTTATCTGCTATGTTATGCTTACTTCTCCTTAGTGTGTGTCTGGGGGCTATCACTGTAGAAAGAGGTGGAGTGGGATGGTTTGGTTCCTATTCCTTTTATCCCTTATGCTCTTTTGGTATGTTTGATAGTTAATTTACTGCTCACTAAGACTTTGTCTGACTCAAGGTTTTATGTCTCCTCCTATTACCTTGGGCTGTTCATCCATGTTTGGGATGGGCAGACTAGGTAGCAGGTGGCAGGTGCTGTGCTTAGAGTTTCCCGCTGATGATGACGAAGACGAGCGGGAGGCTATGCATATTATTTTCTTATATGTACTGGGTATCCGCTGCTGTATTTGATTGAGTGTTATGTAGTGAGGTCCTGTTGTATGGATTTGTTGAGATGATTGTATAAAACTACTGTGATGCTTATATGATGATTTTCTGTTTATGAGACTTCACTATATATTTCTCTATTGTATTTTATCCATGCGCTGCGAGCTACGATAGAGATTCTGCGATTTTATTTTACCCTGACTATCGTCCATGGCTGCCTTGCACACCTTTAAGCGCACTATTCCCTTGTTTTGGTGCGGGAGTCATGGGCGGTCGTCACATTTGGTATCAAAGCTTTGGTTAATCGATTTTAGCCAACGCTCGCTGACGTAACTACGTAAGAGAGACGTAATTGTATTTGATGGATGATTACTATATATAATATAGTAGTTAAGATGGATTTGAACTCCTTATGCAGTTGTTTCTTAAGGTGTTCTAATCATTCTTTTTACAGATATTAAGAATGAGTCGAAGTGAGAGGCAAGCTGCGAGGGATAGTCGAGCTGCTAGGGAAGCTGTTGATTATGGAGCTATGTTTGAAGCTATGATGACTTCTATTATGAGAAGGGTACCAGCTTCAGGATCTTCTGTGGATGTGGGAGTTCAAGTCCAGGCTCCAAGACCGGTAGATTTTGCTAAACTCTGCAAGGATTATACTTCTCTCGGAGGAAAAGCTTTCTTGGGGACAGAGTCGACTATTGAGGTGCAGAGATGGATTGATGCATGTCGAAGGATTTTTGGTGATCTAGGGATTGAGGATGCAACCAAAAGAAAGCTTGCATCGAGACAGCTTCAGGGGAGAGCTGCTGATTGGTGGAATTCTATTACTATAGATACACCAGAAGAAGAGATTACTTGGGAGCAATTCCAAGTCAGATTCGAGGCCAAGTTCATCTCCACTGTTCAGAAGTCTGCTTTGTTTAAGAGGTTTGTAGAGCTCAAGCAAGGAGGGAGGCCTGTTCTTGAGTATATCTCTGAGTTTGAAGCTTTGTCTTAGTATGCCAGATCATATATTGACTCTCCCTACCAGAAGAATGAAAAGTTTGTGACTGGTCTGGATGCTTATCTGGGAAGGCAGTTAGTGGATCATCTGGACGATCCATTTGAGAAGCTTGTGGAGAAAGCTTTGAGGCATGAGAGTTTGTTCCCTAAGGAAAGTTCTATTGTTGCTGTGACAAGGGAAGGATCTAAACCACAACAGAATGGTAATAAGAAGAGGAAGCAGCAACAGCAGAAAGGTAAGGATGGCCAGAAGAAGCCAAAGGGCGAAGTGACTTGCTACAATTGCCAGAAGAAGGGCCATCTCTCTAAGGATTGCAGGAATCCAAAGGCGCCGGCGAAGTGCCATAACTGTGACAAGCCAGGGCATTTCAGGAAGGATTGTCCAGAGCCGAGGAAGGATAGGCAGGTTGTGCAAGCTTATGCTTTGGAATCTGTGCCGTCGTCTTCAAGAGCTCCTACTGCTGAGGAGAAGGGGAAGAGTGTGGTGGTCCAAGGTACTCTTTCTATTTGTGGTGTTCCAGTTAGAGTGTTGTTTGATACTGGAGCGTCGCATTCTTTTGTTTGTGATGATTTGGTAGGCCGGTTGGGTTTGAAACCGGATATTGTTGATAGGCCATTGGTTGTGACTAACCCAGTGGGGGGTTCGTCATGTTTGTGTATGATATGCCATGGTCTAGTTGTGTCGAGTCATGATTGCTCGTTTGTTTGTGATTGCTTTGTTCTGAACTTTGCGGGGTTCGGAATTATTTTGGGTATGGACTGGCTTAGGAAGTATGCGGCTAGGATTGATTGTGAGAGGCTGGAGGTGACAGTCGGGAATGTGGATGGGCGAAAGGTTGTGATACGATGTAAGCATGAAGAAGGCGTCTTCATGAGCTTCATGTATTCGCTGGTTGTTCCACGGGATGGACTGTCATCGGTGCCTATTGTGAATGGATTTGAGGATGTCTTTGACGAAGTCAAAGGGTTGCCGCCGCATAGGGAGATCGAGTTTCGTATCGATCTAGTTGAGGGAGCCAGACCTGTTGTGATGCCTCTTAGGCGGATGGCACCGAGGGAGCAGCAAGAGCTGAAGGCGCAAGTTGATGACCTTTTGCGGAAAGGATTCATTCGGAGGAGTGTGTCCGAATGGGGTGCGCCCGTTGTGTTCGCAACCAAAGCGGATGGATCGTTGAGGTTGTGTGTTGATTATCGTGAGCTGAATAAGGTGACTAAGAAGAACAAGTATCCATTGCCGAGAATAGATGACTTGTTTGATCAGCTTCACGAGGCTAAGGTGTTTTCTCAGATGGATTTGGCAACGGGATTTCACCAGTTGAGAGTGGCGAAGGATAGTGTGCCGAAGACTGCTTTCAGGACACCATCCGGGTTTTATGAGTGGCTGGTAATGCCGTTTGGATTGACTAACGCACCAGCATATTTTGTGGATCTTATGAATAGGGTATTCAGAGATCAGTTGAATAAGTTCGTGCTTGTGTTCGTGGATGATATTTTGGTTTATTCCAGAACTGAGGAAGAGCACAAGACGCACTTGAGGATTGTTTTGGAAATACTACGGAAACATCAGCTGAAGGCTAAGTTTTCGAAGTGTCACTTCTGGAAGAGTGAAGTGAGGTTCTTAGGCCATGTTATCTCTAGAAATGGAATAGCGGTTGATCCCGCTAAGGTGGCAGCGATCCAGGATTGGGTTAGACCTAAGAATGCATCTGATGTGAGAAGTTTTCTTGGATTAGCAGGATATTATCGTCGGTTTATCAAAGACTTTTCCAAGATAGCTGCACCATTGACAGGATTGACGAAAAAGAACCAAGTGTTCAAATGGGATGATAAGTGTGAGCAAGCTTTCGTAATCCTGAAAGAGCGACTGACGAGTGCTCCTGTTTTGACTATTCCTAGTGGGAATGATGAGATGGTGGTTTACACCGACGCATGTGGCACTGGACTTGGAGCAGTGCTAATGCAGAAGGATAAAGTTGTTGCATATGCTAGTCGACAACTGAAGCCGCATGAAAGGAATTATCCGACTCATGATCTGGAGTTAGCGGCGATTGTGTTTGCTTTGAAGATGTGGAGACATTATCTATTGGGAGTTAGATTCGAGTTGTTTACAGATCATAAGTCGTTGAAGTATCTGTTCTCCCAAAAGGATTTGAATCTTCGACAGCAACGGTGGCTAGAGTTCCTAGCATCATATGATTTTGGTATAGCCTATACTCCGGGAAAAGGTAACGCAGTGGCTGATGCGTTAAGTCGAAGACATGCAGGATTGGGAGCCATGTTTTCGGAATGGAAGAGTCTCGAGTATTTGGCTGAGTTTGACTTCAGGCCTAGATGTGAATTGGAACCTGAGTTGTTGGCAAACTTATCGATAAGGCCTACTCTTGTGGAAAGGATTGGTGAGAGCCAAAGGCGAGACGATAAGCTTGTCAAGATTATCCGTGATTTGGAATCCGGATTGGACCCAGAGAATGATAAGGGATTCGAGGCCGATCGAGAGGGTTGGCTTCGAAAGCAAGGACGATTGGTTGTTCCCGATGTAGATGGATTGAGAGATGAAGTTCTGAGAGAAAGTCATCACTCGAAGTTGACAATTCATCCAGGTGGTAATAAGATGTATCGGGATATGAAGAGGGCTTACTACTGGGAAGGTATGAAGAAGGATATTGGAAATTTTATTTCCAAGTGTATGAATTGCCAGTTGGTGAAAGCTGAGCAGAAGAAGCCCAGTGGATTGCTTCAGCCATTAGAGGTTCCTACGTGGAAGTGGGAGCAAGTGTCGATGGATTTTATCGATGGTCTGCCTAGGACAAGAGCAGGGAATGAAGGGATTTGGGTCATAGTAGATCGTTTGACTAAGAGTGCAAGGTTCATTCCTGTTCGATCGACTAGGACTGCATCGAAGTTGGCTGAATTGTATGTGAAGTGGATTGTTCGATTCCATGGTGTTCCGAAGAGTATAGTGAGCGATCGAGATCCATTGTTCACTAGTGGATTTTGGAAGAGCTTCCAGGAAGTTTTGGGAACCGAGTTGTGTTTGAGTACAGCTTATCACCCTCAAATAGATGGTCAGACTGAGAGAGTCAACCGAGTTTTGGAAGATCTCTTGAGAGCATGTGTTTTGGACTTCGGAGGATCATGGGAAGATCACCTTCATTTGGTGGAATTTGCTTATAATAACAGTTATCAGTCGAGTATTGGTATGGCACCATATGAGGCATTATATGGAAGACCGTGTAACTCTCCGACATGTTGGTTGGAAACTGGAGAAAAGCTGATGCTTGGGCCAGAGATGATTCGACAGACTTCGGATTGTATAGAGATCATTCGGCAAAGAATGAAGGCAGCCCAAGATCGTCAGAAGAGTTATGCCGACAATCGTCGAAAGGATTTGGAATTCGACGTGGGCGATATGGTTTTTGTGAAGATTTCTCCATTGAAGAATGTTATTAGATTCGGGAAGAAAGGGAAATTGACTCCGAGATTTGTTGGACCATTCCCGATTATCGAGCGAATTGGAAAGCTCGCTTATAGATTGGAGTTACCGGAAAAGATGGCGGGTGTGCACAATGTTTTTCATGTGTCTTATCTACGGAAGTATGTACATGACCCTACTACGGTGGTTTCTGCTGATAGCTGTGAAGACTTAGAGGTTGATCCAGTGGTTTCGAGACCTCGTAAGCCGCTTCGTATTGTTGAAACCGATACGAAACAGCTTAGGAGGAAGACGATTACGTTGCTCAAGGTACAATGGAGTGACGATGTTAACGACTGTACGTGGGAGGAGGAAGAGAGGATGAAGGCAGCTCATCCCGGACTCTTCGAGGTATGGCCCTAAAGTGTCGTGACATCTCATGAATTTGTAGCTTGTTCTAAGTCTTAGAATTCTGCATGCTAGGCTAGAATTGGATGCATGGTTTTTTGATTGCTATGGATGGTAGGCATGCGGAATAATTGTGATTGCTATTGTTTGCTTGGAATTTCGGGGGCGAAATTCCTAAGGGGGAGAGAATGTAACGACCCGTATTTTACGTGTCGATAAATCGTAGAATTTGCAGGTCGTTAGTGTTGTTGTGTTGTCTCTAGCCTAAGTCATTCAGAATTGAGTCGTATAGGGGCATGAGTCGTGACTGACTTAGTGCCTAGGTCGCATGATAGCTTGAGTCGAGCGGCCGAGTTAGGATGGTGACCGACCTATAGTAAGTCGTAGCCGACTTAGGAGGTGAGACAAGGTAATGGGTTAAGGCTTGAGTCGTAACCGACTCATAGAATGGGTTGTGTATGAGTGACCGACTTATAGAAGCAACGGTTTATGGGGTTTGCCGAGTTAAGAGTTGGAGTGTTGGAACGACCTAAGTTAGTGGCCGACTTATAGGGAACTGACTCAAGTGTTGAGTCGCGCTCGAGTTAATAGGGTCTTAAGTCGTTAACGACTCATAGGGGACCGGCTCAAAGAGGGGTTGCGGTTTAGAATGTTGGCCGAGATAAGGAAGTGACCGACTTAAGAGTTTCTCGAGTTAAAACGTTGCCGACTTAAGGAGGTTGGTGGTTTAAGAATTGCCGACTCATAGTATTAGGGCTTAGGTCGTGGGGTCCTGAGTCGGTAGGGGTTTGGGTCGGCATGGCGTTATTCCATGTGTCGTTAGGTCGGTGGGCCGACTTAGTGGATAAGTCGTTGGGAACTTAGGCTTTTTGAGTCGTGTCTCGAGGGATAAGTATTAGGCTTAGGTCGGCAGGGATAAGTCGTGTGACCTTCTTGCTGTGATGAGTCGGTAGAATTTAAGTCGGCATTGGTTGAGTCGGTAGGAAGTAGGTTGGCACTTGGTTGAGTCGTAAGTCGACATCTGGGAGTATATGTTGTGTAGTTGAGTCGGTAGGTGCTAGGTCGTGAGTCGGCAAGGGATGAGTCGGGGGCGACTCAGGTGTTGGGTCGGCGGCGACTTAGGACGGCCGAGACAAGGAGGTTTCAGCCTATAAATAGAGGCGTTCGGCTCACTTTTTAGCACCGGATTTTGAAGCGACGAAGTGCTGCCATTTTGAAGACTTGTCTACAACATTTCTTCACCTTCTTTTCTCCATTCCAATCAAGTGTTAGCATCCATCCAAGATCGAAGATCGAGATCGAAGATCCAAGTGTCCAAGTTGAAGATCTTCATCCGTTCAAGCTAGATTTCTTCGTTTTGAGTGAGATTTCGCCGGATCAAGCCGTGATCTTCGCTGTCCAGATCTGAAGTGTGTGGATTTAGAGGTGTTTGGGTGATTTGGTGAGTGGTAGTTATCTCTCACGCGGATCCAAAGGAGTATATCGGATTGGTGGCTTGTTTGGTTGTTAAAGTTAGAGTTTTCATGCATATTTCTTAGATCCAAGTCTAGATCCATTGTTTTTGAAGATGTTTACTTATGCAAGTTAGTTTAACAAGTATTAGAGACAAAACCCATGTTTTAGATTTGATAGATCTATGCTAAAAACCATGATTTCACATATGTTGGACTTTTGCTCATTTATTTACGAAATTGCCATTATACTTGATATTGCTTGTTAGATCTTGTTTGAATGCTTGATTGGTTGTATTAATGATTGATTATGTGAATGTATGATAGATTTGATTGCTCCAAGTTAGCTTGTAGTTGATTTGGAACAAGATGGTCCGAGATGATTCAAAAGCTAAGTGGAAAGGCTCTTGAATGGTGGAAGCTGCCTATAGCATATGTAGCGGATGCGGAAGCTCATATGGATGGATTCGATGATGATGGACTTTGCCATGATGCGAGAAGGCAAAGCATGAGATTGAGATAAGACTTTGTTGTGATGCGATGAGGCAAAGTTTGATGTTGAGATGGGACGGGCCACGATGACGTTCCATGCACGGGCTGCGACGACGTGCAAAGTAATGTTGATAACTCGGTGATGCGATCCGGGTTGGTGATAATGGATAGCTTGAGAGGCGCTTGAAATAGTATGGAAGTAGTCGTCGAGGAGGATGACTAGAAGGCTGAGATCTCATCGTTGTTGAAGGTTCTAGCATGCTCAAAGCAAGAGTACGTTGGAACGGGCTGCGACGACGTTCCAGGCACGGGCTGCGACGACGTGCTAGTACTCTGGGTAGTTGCGAAAATTCCTAGGCACGGGCTGCGACGACGTGTGGAGTTATGGCTAGAACCGGGGTTACCATTAGCCCTTGACGGATGGTCATTCAACTAACGGTGAAATCAAGGCAATGATAACAGTGATAGCCAGAGTCATGGATGTTTGGATGTTTGGTTGTATCATCATTCGGCTTCAAGAGCGGTGTTTTCTGGGTGCTTATCTGATCTTGGTTTAGGCCTTGGGGGTTTGTATTTGGAAAACATCGTCCTTGACTCGAGTGATTATTGCTTTACCTTACTTATCTGCTATGTTATGCTTACTTCTCCTTAGTGTGTGTCTGGGGGCTATCACTGTAGAAAGAGTTGGAGTGGGATGGTTTGGTTCCTATTCCTTTTATCCCTTATGCTCTTTTGGTATGTTTGATAGTTAATTTACTGCTCACTAAGACTTTGTCTGACTCAAGGTTTTATGTCTCCTCTTATTACCTTGGGCTGTTCATCCATGTTTGGGATGGGCAGACTAGGTAGCAGATGGCAGGTGTTGTGCTTAGAGTTTCCCGCTGATGATGACGAAGACGAGCGGGAGGCTATGCATATTATTTTCTTATATGTACTGGGTATCCGCTGCTGTATTTGATTGAGTGTTATGTAGTGAGGTCCTGTTGTATGGATTTGTTGAGATGATTGTATAAAACTACTGTGATGCTTATATGATGATTTTCTGTTTATGAGACTTCACTATATATTTCTCTATTGTATTTTATCCATGCGCTGTGAGCTACGATAGAGATTCTGCGATTTTATTTTACCCTGACTATCGTCCATGGCTGCCTTGCACACCTTTAAGCGC
Organism: Allium cepa; assembly: GCA_030765085.1. Taxonomy (NCBI): domain Eukaryota; kingdom Viridiplantae; phylum Streptophyta; class Magnoliopsida; order Asparagales; family Amaryllidaceae; genus Allium; species Allium cepa. The sequence continues at coordinate 22,880,794 of CM060943.1, read as the reverse complement.
ACTATTCCCTTGTTTTGGTGCGGGAGTCATGGGCGGTCGTCACATTTGGTTACTTTCATACCTAAAAAAGCCGATCCGAACCTCAATCGGGTCATGGAAGTTTTTTACCCTTCGTTTTTTTGTCACGTGGATTTTTTCTGTAAAAAGGGATCCCCGTGGCTGGTCTATGATTTACCAACGCTGGAGAGTAGTGCACCATGGTACTGCACCGTTTCCAATCCATGCACCCATTTCTAAAGGTCGTACGACACTGTTTCGTCATTTTGGACGGATGTTGCACCTTGCACCGTAGATGTTGCACCCTGTGGATATCGATTCTTCGGAGGGCCATATCTCTTGGCTCGTTTAGAGTTTCGGGAGCCACAACCAGTCAAAACGAAGGTATTTGTGAGTTCTACATCTTTGACGGCTTTCAGCCGTCACTGGTTAGTTTCATACCCAAAAAATCCTATCCGAACCTCAATCAGGTCATGGAAGTTTTTTACCCTTCGTTTTTTCGTCACGTGGATTTTTTCTGTAAAATGGAATTCCCGTGGCTGGTCTATGATTTACCATCGCTGGAGAGTGGTGCACCATGGTACTGCACCGTTTCCAATCCATGCACCCGTTTCTAAAGGTCGTACGGCACTGTTTCGTCATTTTGGACGGATGTTGCACCTTGCACCGTAGATGTTGCACCCTATTGATATCGATTCTTCGGAGGGCCATAACTCTTGGCTCGTTTAGAGTTACGGGAGCAACAACCAGTCAAAACGAAGGTATTTGTGAGTTCTACATCTATGACGGCTTTCAGCCGTCACTGGTTACTTTCATACCCAAAAAAGCCTATCCGAACCTCAATCGGGTCATGGAAGTTTTTTACCCTTCGTTTTTTCGTCACGTGGATTTTTTCTGTAAAACGGGATCCCCGTGGCTGGTCTATAATTTACCAATGCTGGAGAGTAGTGCACCATGGTACTGCACCGTTTCCAATCCATGCACCCGTTTCTAAAGGTCGTACGGCACTGTTTCGTCATTTTGGACGGATGTTGCACCTTGCACCATAGATGTTGCACCCTATGGATATCGATTCTTCGGAGGGCCATAACTCTTGGCTCGTTTAGAGTTACGGGAGCAACAACCAGTCAAAACGAAGGTATTTGTGAGTTCTACATCTGTGACTGCTTTCAGCCGTCACTGGTTAGTTTCATACCCAAAAAATCCTATACGAACCTCAATCGGGTCATGGAAGTTTTTTACCCTTCGTTTTTTCGTCACGTGGATTTTTTCTGTAAAAGGGAATTCCCGTGGCTGTTCTATGATTTACCATAGCTGGAGAGTGGTGCACCATGGTACTGCACCGTTTCCAATCCATGCACCCATTTCTAAAGGTCGTACGCCACTGTTTCATCATTTTGGACGGATGTTGCACCTTGCACCGTAGATGTTGCACCCAATGGATATCGATTCTTCGGAGGGCCATAACTCTTAGCTCGTTTAGAGTTACTGGAGCAACAACCAGTCAAAACGAAGGTATTTGTGAGTTCTACATCTGTGATGGCTTTCAACCGTCACTGGTTACTTTCATACCCGAAAAAGCCTATCCGAACCTCAATCGGGTCATGGAAGTTTTTTACCCTTCGTTTTTTCGTCACGTGGATTTTTTCTGTAAAAGGGAATTCCCGCGGCTGGTCTATGATTTACCATCGCTGGAGAGTGGTGCACCATGGTACTGCACCGTTTCCAATCCATGCACCCGTTTCTAAAGGTCGTACGGCACTGTTTCGTCATTTTGGATGGACGTTGCACCTTGCACCGTAGACGTTGCACCCTATGGATATCGATTCTTCGGAGGGCCATAACTCTTGGCTCGTTTAGAGTTACGGGAGCAACAACCAGTCAAAACGAAGGTATCTGTGAGTTCTACATCTGTGACAGCTTTCAGCCGTCACTGGTTACTTTCATACCCAAAAAAGCCTATCCGAACCTCAATCGGGTCATGGAAGTTTTTTACCCTTCGTTTTTTCGTCACGTGGATTTTTTCTGTAAAAGGGAATTCCCGCGGCTGGTCTATGATTTACCATCGCTGGAGAGTGGTGCACCATGGTACTGCACCGTTTCCAATCCATGCACCCGTTTCTAAAGGTCGTACGACACTGTTTCGTCATTTTGGACGGATGTTGCACCTTGCACCGTAGATGTTGCACCCTATGGATATCGATTCTTCGGAGGGCCATAACCCTTGGCTCGTTTAGAGTTACGGGAGCAACAACCAGTCAAAACGAAGGTATTTGTGAGTTCTACATCTGTGACTGCTTTCAGCCGTCACTGGTTACTTTCATACCCAAAAAAGCCGATCCGAACCTCAATCGGGTCATGGAAGTTTTTTACCCTTCGTTTTTTCGTCACGTGGATTTTTTCTGTAAAACGGGATCCCCGCGGCTGGTCTATGATTTACCAACGCTGGAGAGTACTGCATCATGGTACTGCACCGTTTCCAATCCATGCACCCATTTCTAAAGGTCGTACGACACTGTTTTGTCATTTTGGATGGATGTTGCACCTTGCACCGTAGATGTTGCACCCTGTGGATATCGATTCTTCGGAGGGCCATAACTCTTGGCTCGTTTAGGGTTACGGGTGCCACAACCAGTCAAAACGAAGGTATTTGTGAGTTCTACATCTGTGATGGCTTTCAGCCGTCACTGGTTAGTTTCATACCCAAAAAATCCTATCCGAACCTCAATCAGGTCATGGAAGTTTTTTACCCTTCATTTTTTCGTCACGTGGATTTTTTCTGTAAAAGGGAATTCCCATGGCTGGTCTATGATTTACCATCGCTGGAGAGTGGTGCACCATGGTACTGCACCGTTTCCAATCCATGCACCCGCTTCTAAAGGTCGTACGGAACTGTTTCGTCATTTTGGACGGATGTTGCACCTTGCACCGTAGGTGTTGAACCCCATGGATATCGATTCTTCGGAGGGCCATAACTCTTGGCTCGTTTAGAGTTACGGGAGCAACAACCAGTCAAAACGAAGGTATTTGTGAGTTCTACATCTGTGACCGCTTTCAGCCGTCACTGGTTATTTTCATACCCAAAAAAGCCTATCCGAACCTCAATCGGGTCATGGAAGTTTTTTACCCTTCGTTTTTTCGTCACGTGGATTTTTTCTGTAAAACGGGATCCCCGTGGCTGGTCTATGATTTACCAACGCTGGAGAGTAGTGCACCATGGTACTGCACCGTTTCCAATCCATGCACCCGTTTCTAAAGGTCGTACGGCACTGTTTCGTCATTTTGGACGGATGTTGCACCTTGCACCGTAGATGTTGCACCCTATGGATATCGATTCATTGGAGGGCCATAACTCTTGGCTCGTTTAGAGTTACGGGAGCAACAACCAGTCAAAACGAAGGTATTTGTAAGTTCTACATCTGTGACTGCTTTCAGCCGTCACTGGTTAGTTTCATACCCAAAAAAGCCTATCCGAACCTCAATCGGGTCATGGAAGTTTTTTACCCTTCGTTTTTTCGTCACGTGGATTTTTTCTGTAAAACGGAATTCCCGCGGCTGGTCTATGATTTACCATCGCTGGAGAGTGGTGCACCATGGTACTGCACCGTTTCCAATCCATGCACCCGTTTCTAAAGGTCGTACGACACTGTTTCGTCATTTTGGACGGATGTTGCACCTTGCACCGTAGATGTTGCACCCTATGGATACCGATTCTTCGGAGGGCCATAACTCTTGGCTCGTTTAGAGTTACGGGAGCGACAACCAGTCAAAACGAAGGTATTTGTGAGTTCTACATCTGTGACGGCTTTCAGCCGTCACTGGTTACTTTCATACCCAAAAAAGCCTATCCGAACCTCAATCGGGTCATGGAAGTTTTTTACCCTTCGTTTTTTCGTCACGTGGATTTTTTCTGTAAAACGGGATCCCCGTAGCTGGTCTATGATTTACCAACGCTGGAGAGTAGTGCACCATGGTACTGCACCGTTTCCAATCCATGCACCCATTTCTAAAGGTCGTACGACACTGTTTCGTCATTTTGGACGGATGTTGCACCTTGCACCGTAGATGTTGCACCCTGTGGATATCGATTCTTCGGAGGGCCATAACTCTTGGCTCGTTTAGAGTTACGGGAGCAACAACCAGTCAAAACGAAGGGATTTGTGAGTTCTACATCTATGTCTGCTTTCAGCCATCACTGGTTACTTTCATGCCTAAAAAAGCCTATCCAAACCTCAATCGGGTCATGGAAGTTTCTTACCCTTCGTTTTCTCGTCACGTGGATTTTTCTGTAAAACGGGATCCCCGTGGCTGGTCTATGATTTACCATTGCTGGAGAGTGGTGCACCATGGTACTACAGTGTTTCAAATCCATGCACTCATTTCTAAAGGTCGTACGGCACTGTTTCGTCATTTTGGACGGATGTTGCACCTTGCACCGTAGATGTTGCACCCTGTGGATATCGATTCTTCGGAGGGCCATAACTCTTGGCTCCTTTAGAGTTACGGGAGCCATAACCAGTCAAAACGAAGGTATCTGTGAGTTCTACATCTTTGACGGCTTTCAGCCGTCACTGGTTAGTTTCATACCCAAAAAATCCAATCCGAACCTCAATCGGGTCATGGAAGTTTTTTACCCTTCGTTTTTTTGTCACGTGGATTTTTTCTGTAAAAGGGAATTCCCGTGGCTGGTCTATGATTTACCATCGCTGGAGAGTGGTGCACCATGGTACTGCACCGTTTCCAATCCATGCACCCATTTCTAAAGGTCGTACGGCACTGTTTCGTCATTTTGGACGGATGTTGCACCTTGCACCGTAGATGTTGCACCCTATGGATATCGATTCTTCGGAGGGCCATAACTCTTGGCTCGTTTAGAGTTACGGGAGCAACAACCAGTCAAAACGAAGGTATTTGTGAGTTCTACAGCTGTGACAGCTTTCAGCCGTCGCTGGTTAGTTTCATACCCAACAAATCCTATCCGAACCTCAATCGGGTCATGGAAGTTTTTTACCCTTCGTTTTTTCGTCACGTGGATTTTTTCTGTAAAACGGGATCCCCGTGGCTGGTCTATGATTTACCATCGCTGGATAGTGGTGCACCATGGTACTGCAATGTTTCAAATCCATGCACTCATTTCTAAAGGTCGTACGACACTGTTTCGTCATTTTGGACGGATGTTGCACCTTGCACCGTAGATGTTGCACCCTGTGGATATCGATTCTTCGGAGGGCCATAACTCTTGGCTCGTTTAGAGTTACGGGAGCCACAACTAGTCAAAACGAAGGTATTTGTGAGTTCTACATCTGTGACGGCTTTCAGCCGTCACTGGTTACTTTGATACCCAAAAAAGCCTATCCGAACCTCAATCGGGTCATGGAAGTTTTTTACCCTTCGTTTTTTCGTCACGTGGATTTTTTCTGTAAAATGGAATTCCCGTGTCTGGTCTATGATTTACCATCGCTGGAGAGTGGTGCACCATGGTACTGCACCGTTTCCAATCCATGCACCCGTTTCTAAAGGTCGTACGGTACTGTTTCGTCATTTTGGACGGATGTTGCACCTTGCACCGTAGATGTTGCACCCTATGGATATCGATTCTTCGGAGGGCCATAACTCTTGGCTCGTTTAGAGTTACGGGAGCAACAACCAGTCAAAACGATGGTATTTGTGAGTTCTACATCTGTGACTGCTTTCAGCCGTAACTGGTTAGTTTCATACCCAAAAAATCCTATCCGAACCTCAATCGGGTCATGGAAGTTTTTTACCCTTCGTTTTTTCGTCACGTGGATTTTTTCTGTAAAAGGGAATTCCCGTGGCTGGTCTATGATTTACCATAGCTGGAGAGTGGTGCACCATGGTACTGCACCATTTCCAATCCATGCACCCATTTCTAAAGGTCGTACGGCACTGTTTCGTCATTTTGGACGGATGTTGCACCTTGCATCGTTGATGTTGCACCCAATGGATATCGATTCTTCGGAGGGCCATAACTCTTGGCTCGTTTAGAGTTACGGGAGCAACAACCAGTCAAAACGAAGGTATTTGTGAGTTCTACATCTGTGACGGCTTTCAGCCGTCACTGGTTACTTTCATACCCAAAAAAGCCAATCCGAACCTCAATCGGGTCATGGAAGTTTTTTACCCTTCGTTTTTTCGTCACGTGGATTTTTTCTGTAAAAGGGAATTCCCGTGGCTGGTCTATGATTTACCATCGCTAGAGAGTGGTGCACCATGGTACTGCACCGTTTCCAATCCATGCACCCGTTTCTAAAGGTCGTACGGCACTGTTTCGTCATTTTGGACGGATGTTGCACCTTGCACCGTAGATGTTGCACCCTATGGATATCGATTCTTCGGAGGGGCATAACTCTTGGCTCGTTTAGAGTTACGGGAGCAACAACCAGTCAAAACGAAGGTATTTGTGAATTCTACATCTGTGACGGCTTTCAGCCGTCACTGGTTACTTTCATACCCAAAAAAGCCTATCCGAACCTCAATCGGGTCATGGAAGTTTTTTAACCTTCGTTTTTTCGTCACGTGGATTTTTTCTGTAAAAGGGAATTCCCGCGGCTGGTCTATGATTTACCATCGCTGGAGAGTGGTGCACCATGGTACTGCATCGTTTCCAATCCATGCACCCGTTTCTAAAGGTCGTACGACACTGTTTCGTCATTTTGGACGGATGTTGCACCTTGCACCGTAGATGTTGCACCCTATGGATATCGATTCTTCGGAGGGCCATAACTCTTGGCTCGTTTAGAGTTACGGGAGCAACAACCAGTCAAAACGAAGGTATTTGTGAGTTCTACATCTGTGACTGCTTTCAGCCGTCACTGGTTACTATCATACCCAAAAAAGCCGATCCGAACCTCAATCGGGTCATGGAAGTTTTTTACCCTTCGTTTTTTCGTCACGTGGATTTTTTCTGTAAAACGGGATCCCCGCGGCTGGTCTATGATTTACCAACGCTGGAGAGTACTGCACCATGGTACTGCACCGTTTCCAATCCATGCACCCATTTCTAAAGGTCGTACGACACTGTTTCGTCATTTTGGACGGATGTTGCACCTTGCACCGTAGATGTTGCACCCTGTGGATATCGATTCTTCGGAGGGCCATAACTCTTGGCTCGTTTAGAGTTACGGGAGCCACAACCAGTCAAAATGAAGGTATTTGTGAGTTCTACATCTGCGACGGCTTTCAGCCGTCACTGGTTAGTTTCATACCCAAAAAATCCTATCCGAACCTCAATCGGGTCATGGAAGTTTTTTACCCTTCGTTTTTTCGTCACGTGGATTTTTTCTGTAAAATGGAATTCCCGTGGCTGGTCTATGATTTACCATCGCTGGAGAGTGGTGCACCATGGTACTGCACCGTTTCCAATCCATGCACCCGTTTCTAAAGGTCGTACGGCACTGTTTCGTCATTTTGGACGGATGTTGCACCTTGCACAGTAGATGTTGCACCCTATGGATATCGATTCTTCGGAGGGCCATAACTCTTGGCTCGTTTAGAGTTACGGGAGCAACAACCAGTCAAAACGAAGGTATTTGTGAGTTCTACATCTGTGACCGCTTTCAGCCGTCACTGGTTGCTTTCATACCCAAAAAAGCCTATCCGAACCTCAATCGGGTCATGGAAGTTTTTTACCCTTCGTTTTTTCGTCAGGTGGATTTTTTCTGTAAAACGGGATCCCCGTGGCTGGTCTATGATTTACCAACGCTGGAGAGTAGTGCACCATGGTACTGCACCGTTTCCAATCCATGCACCCGTTTCTAAAGGTCGTACGGTACTGTTTCGTCATTTTGGACGGATGTTGCACCTTGCACCGTAGATGTTGCACCCTATGGATATCGATTCTTCGGAGGGCCATAACTCTTGGCTCGTTTAGAGTTACGGGAGCAACAACCAGTCAAAACGAAGGTATTTGTGAGTTCTACATCTGTGACTGCTTTCAGCCGTCACTGGTTAGTTTCATACCCAAAAAATCCTATCCGAACCTCAATCGGGTCATGGAAGTTTTTTACCCTTCGTTTTTTCGTCACGTGGATTTTTCTGTAAAATGGAATTCCCGTGGCTGGTCTATGATTTACCATCGCTGGAGAGGGGTGCACCATGGTACTGCACCGTTTCCAATCCATGCACCCATTTCTAAAGGTCGTACGACACTGTTTCGTCATTTTGGACGGATGTTGCCCCTTGCACCGTAGATGTTGCACCCAATGGATATCGATTCTTCGGAGGGCCATAACTCTTGGCTCGTTTAGAGTTACGGGAGCAACAACCAGTCAAAACGAAGGTATTTGTGAGTTCTACATCTGTGATGGCTTTCAGCCGTCACTGGTTACTTTCATACCCAAAAAAGCCTATCCGAACCTCAATCGGGTCATGGAAGTTTTTTACCCTTCGTTTTTTCGTCACGTGGATATTTTCTGTAAAAGGGAATTCCCGCGGCTGGTCTATGATTTACCATCGCTGGAGAGTGGTGCACCATGGTACTGCACCATTTCCAATCCATGCACCCGTTTCTAAAGGTCGTACGACACTGTTTCGTCATTTTGGACGGATGTTGCACCTTGCACCGTAGATGTTGCACCCTATGGATATCGATTCTTCGGAGGGCCATAACTCTTGGCTCGTTTAGAGTTACGGGAGCAACAACCAGTCAAAACGAAGGTATTTGTGAGTTCTACATCTGTGACTGCTTTCAGCCGTCACTGGTTACTTTCATACCCAAAAAAGCCTATCCGAACCTCAATCGGGTCATGGAAGTTTTTTACCCTTCGTTTTTTCGTCACGTGGATTTTTTCTGTAAAAGGGAATTCCCGTGGCTGGTCTATGATTTACCATCGCTGGAGAGTGGTGCACCATGGTACTGCACCGTTTCCAATCCATGCACCCGTTTCTAAAGGCCGTACGGCACTGTTTCGTCATTTTGGACGGATGTTGCACCTTGCACCGTAGATGTTGCACCCTATGGATATCGATTCTTCGGAGGGCCATAACTCTTGGCTCGTTTAGAGTTACGGAAGCAACAACCAGTCAAAACGAAGGTATTTGTGAGTTCTACATCTGTGACCGCTTTCAGCCGTCACTGGTTATTTTCATACCCAAAAAAGCCTATCCGAACCTCAATCGGGTCATGCAAGTTTTTTACCCTTCGTTTTTTCGTCACGTGGATTTTTTCTGTAAAACGGGATCCCCGTGGCTGGTCTATGATTTACCAACGCTGGAGAGTAGTGCACCATGGTACTGCACCGTTTCCAATCCATGCACCCGTTTCTAAAGGTCGTACGACACTGTTTCGTCATTTTGGACGGATGTTGCACCTTGCACCGTAGATGTTGCACCCTATGGATATCGATTCTTCGGAGGGCCATAACTCTTGGCTCGTTTAGAGTTACGGGAGCAACAACCAGTCAAAACGAAGGTATTTGTGAGTTCTACATCTGTGACTGCTTTCAGCCGTCACTGGTTAGTTTCATACCCAAAAAATCCTATCCGAACCTCAATCGGGTCATGGAAGTTTTTTACCCTTCGATTTTTCGTCACGTGGATTTTTTCTGTAAAAGGGAATTCCCGTGGCTGGTCTATGATTTACCATAGCTGGAGAGTGGTGCACCATGGTACTGCACCGTTTCCAATCCATGCACCCATTTCTAAAGGTCGTACGGCACTGTTTCGTCATTTTGGACGGATGTTGCACCTTGCACTGTAGATGTTGCACCCTATGGATATCGATTCTTCGGAGGGCCATAACTCTTGGCTCGTTTAGAGTTACGGGAGCAACAACCAGTCAAAACGAAGGTATTTGTGAGTTCTACATCTGTGACTGCTTTCAGCCGTCACTGGTTAGTTTCATACCCAAAAAATCCTATCCGAACCTCAATCGGGTCATGGAAGTTTTTTACCCTTCGTTTTTTCGTCACGTGGATTTTTTCTGTAAAAGGGAATTCCCGTGGCTGGTCTATGATTTACCATAGCTGGAGAGTGGTGCACCATGGTACTGCACCGTTTCCAATTCATGCACCCATTTCTAAAGGTCGTACGGCACTGTTTCGTCATTTTGGACGGATGTTGCACCTTGCACCAATGATGTTGCACCCAATGGATATCGATTCTTCGGAGGGCCATAACTCTTGGCTCGTTTAGAGTTACGGGAGCAACAACCAGTCAAAACGAAGGTATTTGTGAGTTCTACATCTGTGACGGCTTTCAGCCGTCACTGGTTACATTCATACCCAAAAAAGCCAATCCGAACCTCAATCGGGTCATGGAAGTTTTTTACCCTTCGTTTTTTCGTCACGTGGATTTTTTCTGTAAAAGGGAATTCCCGCGGCTGGTCTATGATTTACCATCGCTGGAGAGTGGTGCACCATGGTACTGCACCGTTTCCAATCCATGCACCCGTTTCTAAAGGTCGTACGACACTGTTTCGTCATTTTGGACGGATGTTGCACCTTGCACCGTAGATGTTGCACCCTATGGATATCGATTCTTTGGAGGGCCATAACTCTTGGCTCGTTTAGAGTTACGGGAGCAACAACCAGTCAAAAGGAAGGTATTTGTGAGTTCTACATCTGTGACCGCTTTCAGCCGTCACTGGTTAATTTCATACCCAAAAAAGCCTATCCGAACCTCAATCGGGTCATGGAAGTTTTTTACCCTTCGTTTTTTCGTCACGTGGATTTTTTCTGTAAAAGGGAATTCCCGTGGCTGGTCTATGATTTACCATCGCTGGAGAGTGGTGCACCATGGTACTGCACCGTTTCCAATCCATGCACCCGTTTCTAAAGGCCGTACGGCACTGTTTCGTCATTTTGGACGGATGTTGCACCTTGCACCGTAGATGTTGCACCCTATGGATATCGATTCTTCGGAGGGCCATAACTCTTGGCTCGTTTAGAGTTACGGAAGCAACAACCAGTCAAAACGAATGTATTTGTGAGTTCTACATCTGTGACCGCTTTCAGCCGTCACTGGTTATTTTCATACCCAAAAAAGCCTATCCGAACCTCAATCGGGTCATGCAAGTTTTTTACCCTTCGTTTTTTCGTAACGTGGATTTTTTCTGTAAAACGGGATCCCCGTGGCTGGTCTATGATTTACCAACGCTGGAGAGTAGTGCACCATGGTACTGCACCGTTTCCAATCCATGCACCCGTTTCTAAAGGTCGTACGGCACTGTTTCGTCATTTTGGACGGATGTTGCACCTTGCACCGTAGATGTTGCACCCTATGGATATCGATTCTTCGGAGGGCCATAACTCTTGGCTCGTTTAGAGTTACGGGAGCAACAACCTGTCAAAACGAAGGTATTTGTGAGTTCTACATCTGTGACTGCTTTCAGCCGTCACTGGTTAGTTTCATACCCAAAAAATCCTATCCGAACCTCAATCGGGTCATGGAAGTTTTTTACCCTTCGTTTTTTCGTCACGTGGATTTTTCTGTAAAATGGAATTCCCGTGGCTGGTCTATGATTTACCATCGCTGGAGAGGGGTGCACCATGGTACTGCACCGTTTCCAATCCATGCACCCATTTCTAAAGGTCGTACGGCACTGTTTCGTCATTTTGGACGGATGTTGCCCCTTGCACCGTAGATGTTGCACCCAATGGATATCGATTCTTCGGAGGGCCATAACTCTTGGCTCGTTTAGAGTTACGGGAGCAACAACCAGTCAAAACGAAGGTATTTGTGAGTTCTACATCTGTGATGGCTTTCAGCCGTCACTGGTTACTTTCATACCCAAAAAAGCCTATCCGAACCTCAATCGGGTCATGGAAGTTTTTTACCCTTCGTTTTTTCGTCACGTGGATATTTTCTGTAAAAGGGAATTCCCGCGGCTGGTCTATGATTTACCATCGCTGGAGAGTGGTGCACCATGGTACTGCACCATTTCCAATCCATGCACCCGTTTCTAAAGGTCGTACGACACTGTTTCGTCATTTTGGACGGATGTTGCACCTTGCACCGTAGATGTTGCACCCTATGGATATCGATTCTTCGGAGGGCCATAACTCTTGGCTCGTTTAGAGTTACGGGAGCAACAACCAGTCAAAACGAAGGTATTTGTGAGTTCTACATCTGTGACTGCTTTCAGCCGTCACTGGTTACTTTCATACCCAAAAAAGCCTATCCGAACCTCAATCGGGTCATGGAAGTTTTTTACCCTTCGTTTTTTCGTCACGTGGATTTTTTCTGTAAAAGGGAATTCCCGCGGCTGGTCTATGATTTACCATCGCTGGAGAGTGGTGCACCATGGTACTGCACCGTTTCCAATCCATGCACCCGTTTCTAAAGGCCGTACGGCACTGTTTCGTCATTTTGGACGGATGTTGCACCTTGCACCGTAGATGTTGCACCCTATGGATATCGATTCTTCGGAGGGCCATAACTCTTGGCTCGTTTAGAGTTACGGAAGCAACAACCAGTCAAAACGAAGGTATTTGTGAGTTCTACATCTGTGACCGCTTTCAGCCGTCACTGGTTATTTTCATACCCAAAAAAGCCTATCCGAACCTCAATCGGGTCATGCAAGTTTTTTACCCTTCGTTTTTTCGTCACGTGGATTTTTTCTGTAAAACGGGATCCCCGTGGCTGGTCTATGATTTACCAATGCTGGAGAGTAGTGCACCATGGTACTGCACCGTTTCCAATCCATGCACCCGTTTCTAAAGGTCGTACGGCACTGTTTCGTCATTTTGGACGGATGTTGCACCTTGCACCGTAGATGTTGCACCCTATGGATATCGATTCTTCGGAGGGCCATAACTCTTGGCTCGTTTAGAGTTACGGGAGCAACAACCAGTCAAAACAAAGGTATTTGTGAGTTCTACATCTGTGACTGCTTTCAGCCGTCACTGGTTAGTTTCATACCCAAAAAATTCTATCCGAACCTCAATCGGGTCATGCAAGTTTTTTACCCTTCGTTTTTTCGTCACGTGGATTTTTTCTGTAAAACGGGATCCCCGTGGCTGGTCTATGATTTACCAACGCTGGAGAGTAGTGCACCATGGTACTGCACCGTTTCCAATCCATGCACCCGTTTCTAAAGGTCGTACGGCACTGTTTCGTCATTTTGGACGGATGTTGCACCTTGCACCGTAGATGTTGCACCCTATGGATATCGATTCTTCGGAGGGCCATAACTCTTGGCTCGTTTAGAGTTACGGGAGCAACAACCAGTCAAAACGAAGGTATTTGTGAGTTCTACATCTGTGACTGCTTTCAGCCGTCACTGGTTAGTTTCATACCCAAAAAATCCTATCCGAACCTCAATCGGGTCATGGAAGTTTTTTACCCTTCGTTTTTTCGTCACGTGGATTTTTTCTGTAAAAGGGAATTCCCGTGGCTGGTCTATGATTTACCATAGCTGGAGAGTGGTGCACCATGGTACTGCACCGTTTCCAATTCATGCACCCATTTCTAAAGGTCGTACGGCACTGTTTCGTCATTTTGGACGGATGTTGCACCTTGCACCAATGATGTTGCACCCAATGGATATCGATTCTTCGGAGGGCCATAACTCTTGGCTCGTTTAGAGTTACGGGAGCAACAACCAGTCAAAACGAAGGTATTTGTGAGTTCTACATCTGTGACGGCTTTCAGCCGTCACTGGTTACATTCATACCCAAAAAAGCCAATCCGAACCTCAATCGGGTCATGGAAGTTTTTTACCCTTCGTTTTTTCGTCACATGGATTTTTTCTGTAAAAGGGAATTCCCGCGGCTGGTCTATGATTTACCATCGCTGGAGAGTGGTGCACCATGGTACTGCACCGTTTCCAATCCATGCACCCGTTTCTAAAGGTCGTACGGCACTGTTTCGTCATTTTGGACGGATGTTGCACCTTGCACCGTAGATGTTGCACCCTATGGATATCGATTCTTCGGAGGGCCATAACTCTTGGCTCGTTTAGAGTTACGGGAGCAACAACCAGTCAAAACGAAGGTATTTGTGAGTTCTACATCTGTGACCGCTTTCAGCCGTCACTGGTTAATTTCATACCCAAAAAAGCCTATCCGAACCTCAATCGGGTCATGGAAGTTTTTTACCCTTCGTTTTTTCGTCACGTGGATTTTTTCTGTAAAAGGGAATTCCAGCGGCTGGTCTATGATTTACCATCGCTGGAGAGTGGTGCACCATGGTACTGCGTCGTTTCCAATCCATGCACCCGTTTCTAAAGGTCGTACGACACTGTTTCGTCATTTTGGACGGATGTTGCAACTTGCACTGTAGATGTTGCACCCTATGGATATCGATTCTTCGGAGGGCCATAACTCTTGGCTCGTTTAGAGTTACGGGAGCAACAACCAGTCAAAACGAAGGTATTTGTGAGTTCTACATCTGTGACTGCATTCAGCCGTCACTGGTTACTATCATACCCAAAAAAGCCGATCCGAACCTCAATCGGGTCACGGAAGTTTTTTACCCTTCGTTTTTTCGTCACGTGGATTTTTCTGTAAAACGGGATCCCCGCGGCTGGTCTATGATTTACCAACGCTGGAGAGTACTACACCATGGTACTGCACCGTTTCCAATCCATGCACCCATTTCCAAAGGTCGTACGACACTGTTTCGTCATTTTGGACGGATGTTGCACCTTGCACCGTAGATGTTGCACCCTATGGATATCGATTCTTCGGAGGGCCATAACTCTTGGCTCGTTTAGAGTTACAGGAGCCACAACCAGTCAAAACGAAGGTATTTGTGAGTTCTACATCTGTGACGGCTTTCAGCCGTCACTGGTTAGTTTCATACCCAAAAAATCCTATCCGAACCTCAATCGGGTCATGGAAGCTTTTTACCCTTCATTTTTTCGTCACGTGGATTTTTTCTGTGAAAGGGAATTCCCGTGGCTGGTCTATGATTTACCATCGCTGGAGAGTGGTGCACCATGGTACTGCACCGTTTTCAATCCATGCACCCGCTTCTAAAGGTCGTACGGCACTGTTTCGTCATTTTGGACGGATGCTGCACCTTGCACCGTAGATGTTGCACCCTATGGATATCGATTCTTCGGAGGGCCATAACTCTTGGCTCGTTTAGAGTTACGGGAGCAACAACCAGTCAAAACGAAGGTATTTGTGAGTTCTACATCTGTGACCGTTTTCAGCCGTCACTGGTTACTTTCATACCCAAAAAAGCCTATCCGAACCTCAATCGGGTCATGGAAGTTTTTTACCCTTCGTTTTTTCGTCACGTGGATTTTTTCTGTAAAACGGGATCCCCGTGGCTGGTCTATGATTTACAAACGCTGGAGAGTAGTGCACCATGGTACTGCACCGTTTCCAATCCATGCACCCGTTTCTAAAGGTCGTACGGCACTGTTTCGACATTTTGGACGGATGTTGCACCTTGCACCGTAGATGTCGCACCCTATGGATATCGATTCATCGGAGGGCCATAACTCTTGGCTCGTTTAGAGTTACGGGAGCACCAACCAGTCAGAACGAAGGTATTAGTGAGTTCTACATCTGTGACCGCTTTCAGCCGTCACTGGTTAGTTTCATACCCACAAAAGCCTATCCGAACCTCAATCGGGTCATGGAAGTTTTTTACCCTTCGTTTTTTCGTCATGTGGATTTTTTCTGTAAAAGGGAATTCCCGCGGCTGGTCTATGATTTACCATCGCTGGAGAGTGGTGCACCATGGCACTGCACCATTTCCAATCCATGCACCCGTTTCTAAAGGTCGTACGGCACTGTTTCGTCATTTTGGACGGATGTTGCACCTTGCACCGTAGATGTTGCACCCTATGGATATCGATTCTTCGGAGGGCCATAACTCTTGGCTCGTTTAGAGTCACGGGAGCAACAACCAGTCAAAACTAAGGTATTTGTGAGTTCTACATTTGTGACGGCTTTCAGCCGTCACTGGTTACTTTCATACCCAAAAAAGCCTATCCGAACCTCAATCGGGTCATGGAAGTTTTTTACCCTTCGTTTTTTCGTCACGTGGATTTTTTCTGTAAAACGGGATCCCCGTGGCTGGTCTATGATTTACCAACGCTGGAGAGTAGTGCACCATGGTACTGCACCGTTTCCAATCCATGCACCCATTTCTAAAGGTCGTACGACACTGTTTCATCATTTTGGACGGATGTTGCACCTTGCACCGTAGATGTTGCACCCTGTGGATATCGATTCTTCGGAGGGCCATAACTCTTGGCTCGTTTAGAGTTACGGGAGCAACAACCATTCAAAACGAAGGTATTTGTGAGTTCTACATCTGTGACGGCTTTCAGCCGTCACTGGTTACTTTCATACCCAAAAAAGCCTATCCGAACCTCAATCGGGTCATGGAAGTTTTTTACCCTTCGTTTTTTCGTCACGTGGATTTTTTCTGTAAAAGGGAATTCCCGCGGCTGGTCCATGATTTACCATCGCTGGAGAGTGGTGCACCATGGTACTGCATCGTTTCCAATCCATGCACCCGTTTCTAAAGGTCGTACGACACTGTTTCGTCATTTTGGACGGATGTTGCACCTTGCACCGTAGATGTTGCACCCTATGGATATCGATTCTTCGGAGGGCCATAACTCTTGGCTCGTTTAGAGTTACGGGAGCAACAACCAGTCAAAACGAAGGTATTTGTGAGTTCTACATCTGTGACTGCTTTCAGCCGTCACTGGTTACTATCATACCCAAAAAAGCCGATCCGAACCTCAATCGGGTCATGGAAGTTTTTTACCCTTCGTTTTTTCGTCACGTGGATTTTTTTCTGTAAAACGGGATCCCCGCGGCTGGTCTATGATTTACCAACGCTGGAGAGTACTGCACCATGGTACTGCACCGTTTCCAATCCATGCACCCATTTCTAAAGGTCGTACGACACTGTTTCGTCATTTTGGACGGATGTTGCACCTTGCACCGTAGATGTTGCACCCTGTGGATATCGATTCTTCGGAGGGCCATAACTCTTGGCTCGTTTAGAGTTACGGGAGGCACAACCAGTCAAAAGGAAGGTATTTGTGAGTTCTACATCTGCGACGGCTTTCAGCCATCACTGGTTAGTTTCATACCCAAAAAAGCCTATCCGAACCTCAATCGGGTCATGGAAGTTTTTTACCCTTCGTTTTTTCGTTACGTGGATTTTTTCTATAAAAGGGAATTCCCGCGGCTGGTCTATGATTTACCATCGCTGGATAGTGGTGCACCATGGTACTGCACCGTTTCCAATCCATGCACCCATTTCTAAAGGCCGTACGGCACTGTTTCGTCATTTTGGATGGATGTTGCACCTTGCACCGTAGATGTTGCACACTATGGATATCGATTCTTCGGAGGGCCATAACTCTTGGCTCGTTTAGAGTTACGGAAGCAACAACCAGTCAAAACGAAGGTATTTGTGAGTTCTACATCTGTGACCGCTTTCAGCCGTCACTGGTTATTTTCATACCCAAAAAAGCCTATCCGAACCTCAATCGGGTCATGCAAGTTTTTTACCCTTCGTTTTTTCGTAACGTGGATTTTTTCTGTAAAACGGGATCTCCGTGGCTGGTCTATGATTTACCAACGCTGGAGAGTAGTGCACCATGGTACTGCACCGTTTCCAATCCATGCACCCGTTTCTAAAGGTCGTACGGCACTGTTTCGTCATTTTGGACGGATGTTGCACCTTGCACCGTAGATGTTGCACCCTATGGATATCGATTCTTCGGAGGGCCATAACTCTTGGCTCGTTTAGAGTTACGGGAGCAACAACCTGTCAAAACGAAGGTATTTGTGAGTTCTACATCTGTGACCGCTTTCAGCCGTCACTGGTTAGTTTCATACCCAAAAAATCCTATCCGAACCTCAATCGGGTCATGGAAGTTTTTTACCCTTCGTTTTTTCGTCACGTGGATTTTTTCTGTAAAAGGGAATTCCCGTGGCTGGTCTATGATTTACCATAGCTGGAGAGTGGTGCACCATGGTACTGCACCGTTTCCAATTCATGCACCCATTTCTAAAGGTCGTACGGCACTGTTTCGTCATTTTGGACGGATGTTGCACCTTGCACCAATGATGTTGCACCCAATGGATATCGATTCTTCGGAGGGCCATAACTCTTGGCTCGCTTAGAGTTACGGGAGCAACAACCAGTCAAAACGAAGGTATTTGTGAGTTCTACATCTGTGACGGCTTTCAGCCGTCACTGGTTACATTCATACCCAAAAAAGCCAATCCGAACCTCAATCGGGTCATGGAAGTTTTTTACCCTTCGTTTTTTCGTCACGTGGATTTTTTCTGTAAAAGGGAATTCCCGCGGCTGGTCTATGATTTACCATCGCTGGAGAGTGGTGCACCATGGTACTGCACCGTTTCCAATCCATGCACCCGTTTCTAAAGGTCGTACGGCACTGTTTGCACCGTAGATGTTGCACCCTATGGATATCGATTCTTCGGAGGGCCATAACTCTTGGCTCGTTTAGAGTTACGGGAGCACCAACCAGTCAAAACGAAGGTATTTGTGAGTTCTACATCTGTGACAGCTTTCAGCCGTCACTGGTTAATTTCATACCCAAAAAAGCCTATCCGAACCTCAATCGGGTCATGGAAGTTTTTTACCCTTCGTTTTTTCGTCACGTGGATTTTTTCTGTAAAAGGGAATTCCCGCGGCTGGTCTATGATTTTCCATCGCTGGAGAGTGGTGCACCATGGTACTGCATCGTTTCCAATCCATGCACCCGTCTCTAAAGGTCGTACGACACTGTTTCGTCATTTTGGACGGATGTTGCAACTTGCACCGTAGATGTTGCACCCTATGGATATCGATTCTTCGGAGGGCCATAACTCTTGGCTCGTTTAGAGTTACGGGAGCAACAACCAGTCAAAACGAAGGTATTTGTGAGTTCTACATCTGTGACTGCTTTCAGCCGTCACTGGTTACTATCATACCCAAAAAAGCCGATCCGAACCTCAATCGGGTCATGGAAGTTTTTTACCCTTCGTTTTTTCGTCACGTGGATTTTTCTGTAAAACGGGATCCCCGCGGCTGGTCTATGATTTACCAACGCTGGAGAGTACTGCACCATGGTACTGCACCGTTTCCAATCCATGCACCCATTTCTAAAGGTCGTACGACACTGTTTCGTCATTTTGGACGGATGTTGCACATTGCACCGTAGATGTTGCACCCTGTGGATATCGATTCTTCGGAGGGCCATAACTCTTGGCTCGTTTAGAGTTACAGGAGCCACAACCAGTCAAAACGAAGGTATTTGTGAGTTCTACATCTGTGACGGCTTTCAGCCGTCACTGGTTAGTTTCATACCCAAAAAATCCTATCCGAACCTCAATCGGGTCATGGAAGCTTTTTACCCTTCATTTTTTCGTCACGTGGATTTTTTCTGTGAAAGGGAATTCCCGTGGCTGGTCTATGATTTACCATCGCTGGAGAGTGGTGCACCATGGTACTGCACCGTTTCCAATCCATGCACCCGCTTCTAAAGGTCGTACGGCACTGTTTCGTCATTTTGGACGGATGCTGCACCTTGCACCGTAGATGTTGCACCCTATGGATATCGATTCTTCGGAGGGCCATAACTCTTGGCTCGTTTAGAGTTACGGGAGCAACAACCAGTCAAAACGAAGGTATTTGTGAGTTCTACATCTGTGACCGTTTTCAGCCGTCACTGGTTACTTTCATACCCAAAAAAAGCCTATCCGAACCTCAATCGGGTCATGGAAGTTTTTTACCCTTCGTTTTTTCGTCACGTGGATTTTTTCTGTAAAACGGGATCCCCGTGGCTGGTCTATGATTTACAAACGCTGGAGAGTAGTGCACCATGGTACTGCACCGTTTCCAATCCATGCACCCGTTTCTAAAGGTCGTACGGCACTGTTTCGTCATTTTGGACGGATGTTGCACCTTGCACCGTAGATGTCGCACCCTATGGATATCGATTCATTGGAGGGCCATAACTCTTGGCTCGTTTAGTGTTACGGGAGCAACAACTAGTCAAAACGAAGTTATTTGTGAGTTCTACATCTGTGACTGCTTTCAGCCGTCACTGGTTAGTTTCATACCCAAAAAAGCCTATCCGAACCTCAATCGGGTCACGGAAGTTTTTTACCCTTCGTTTTTTCGTCATGTGGATTTTTTCTGTAAAAGGGAATTCCCGCGGCTGGTCTATGATTTACCATCGCTGGAGAGTGGTGCACCATGGCACTGCACCGTTTCCAATCCATGCACCCGTTTCTAAAGGTCGTACGGCACTGTTTCGTCATTTTGGACGGATGTTGCACCTTGCACCGTAGATGTTGCACCCTATGGATATCGATTCTTCGGAGGGCCATAACTCTTGGCTCGTTTAGAGTTACGGGAGCAACAACCAGTCAAAACTAAGGTATTTGTGAGTTCTACATTTGTGACGGCTTTCAGCCGTCACTGGTTACTTTCATACCCAAAAAAGCCTATCCGAACCTCAATCGGGTCATGGAAGTTTTTTACCCTTCGTTTTTTCGTCACGTGGATTTTTTCTGTAAAACGGGATCCCCGTGGCTGGTCTATGATTTACCAACGCTGGAGAGTAGTGCACCATGGTACTGCACCGTTTCCAATCCATGCACCCGTTTCTAAAGGTCGTACGGCACTGTTTGGTCATTTTGGACGGATGTTGCACCTTGCACCGTAGATGTTGCACCCTATGGATATCGATTCTTCGGAGGGCCATAACTCTTGGCTCGTTTAGAGTTACGGAAGCAACAACCAGTCAAAACGAAGGTATTTGTGAGTTCTACATCTGTGACCGCTTTCAGCCGTCACTGGTTATTTTCATACCCAAAAAAGCCATTCCGAACCTCAATCGGGTCATGCAAGTTTTTTACCCTTCGTTTTTTCGTAACGTGGATTTTTTCTGTAAAACGGGATCCCCGTGGCTGGTCTATGATTTACCAACGCTGGAGAGTAGTGCACCATGGTACTGCACCATTTCCAATCCATGCACCCGTTTCTAAAGGTCGTACGGCACTGTTTCGTCATTTTGGACGGATGTTGCACCTTGCACCGTAGATGTTGCACCCTATGGATATCGATTCTTCGGAGGGCCATAACTCTTGGCTCGTTTAGAGTTACGGGAGCAACAACCAGTCAAAACGAAGGTATTTGTGAGTTCTACATCTGTGACGGCTTTCAGCCGTCACTGGTTAGTTTCATACCCAAAAAATCCTATCCGAACCTCAATCGGGTCATGGAAGTTTTTTACCCTTCGTTTTTTCGTCACGTGGATTTTTTCTGTAAAAGGGAATTCCCGTGGCTGGTCTATGATTTACCATAGCTGGAGAGTGGTGCACCATGGTACTGCACCGTTTCCAATTCATGCACCCATTTCTAAAGGTCGTACGGCACAGTTTCGTCATTTTGGACGGATGTTGCACCTTGCACCAATGATGTTGCACCCAATGGATATCGATTCTTCGGAGGGCCATAACTCTTGGCTCGTTTAGAGTTACGGGAGCAAAAACCAGTCAAAATGAAGGTATTTGTGAGTTCTACATCTGTGACGGCTTTCAGCCGTCACTGGTTACATTCATACCCAAAAAACCAATCCGAACCTCAATCGGGTCATGGAAGTTTTTTACCCTTCGTTTTTTCGTCACGTGGATTTTTTCTGTAAAAGGGAATTCCCGCGGCTGGTCTATGATTTACCATCGCTGGAGAGTGGTGCACCATGGTACTGCACCGTTTCCAATCCATGCACCCGTTTCTAAAGGTCGTACGGCACTGTTTCGTCATTTTGGACGGATGTTGCACCTTGCACCGTAGATGTCGCACCCTATGGATATCGATTCATTGGAGGGCCATAACTCTTGGCTCGTTTAGTGTTACGGGAGCAACAACTAGTCAAAACGAAGTTATTTGTGAGTTCTACATCTATGACTGCTTTCAGCCGTCACTGGTTAGTTTCATACCCAAAAAAGCCTATCCGAACCTCAATCGGGTCATGGAAGTTTTTTACCCTTCGTTTTTTCGTCATGTGGATTTTTTCTGTAAAAGGGAATTCCCGCGGCTGGTCTATGATTTACCATCGCTGGAGAGTGGTGCACCATGGCACTGCACCGTTTCCAATCCATGCACCCGTTTCTAAAGGTCGTACGGCACTGTTTCGTCATTTTGGACGGATGTTGCACCTTGCACCGTAGATGTTGCACCCTATGGATATCGATTCTTCGGAGGGCCATAACTCTTGGCTCGTTTAGAGTTATGGGAGCAACAACCAGTCAAAACTAAGGTATTTGTGAGTTCTACATTTGTGACGGCTTTCAGCCGTCACTGGTTACTTTCATACCCAAAAAAGCCTATCCGAACCTCAATCGGGTCATGGAAGTTTTTTACCCTTCGTTTTTTCGTCACGTGGATTTTTCTGTAAAACGGGATCCCCGTGGCTGGTCTATGATTTACCAACGCTGGAGAGTAGTGCACCATGGTACTGCACCGTTTCCAATCCATGCACCCGTTTCTAAAGGTCGTACGGCACTGTTTGGTCATTTTGGACGGATGTTGCACCTTGCACCGTAGATGTTGCACCCTATGGATATCGATTCTTCGGAGGGCCATATCTCTTGGCTCGTTTAGAGTTACGGAAGCAACAACCAGTCAAAACGAAGGTATTTGTGAGTTCTACATCTGTGACCGCTTTCAGCCGTCACTGGTTATTTTCATACCCAAAAAAGCCTATCCGAACCTCAATCGGGTCATGCAAGTTTTTTACCCTTCGTTTTTTCGTCACGTGGATTTTTTCTGTAAAACGGGATCCCCGTGGCTGGTCTATGATTTACCAACGCTGGAGAGTAGTGCACCATGGTACTGCACCATTTCCAATCCATGCACCCGTTTCTAAAGGTCGTACGGCACTGTTTCGTCATTTTGGACGGATGTTGCACCTTGCACCGTAGATGTTGCACCCTATGGATATCGATTCTTCGGAGGGCCATAACTCTTGGCTCGTTTAGAGTTACGGGAGCAACAACCAGTCAAAACGAAGGTATTTGTGAGTTCTACATCTGTGACGGCTTTCAGCCGTCACTGGTTAGTTTCATACCCAAAAAATCCTATCCGAACCTCAATCGGGTCATGGAAGTT
Source organism: Allium cepa (assembly GCA_030765085.1). NCBI lineage: Eukaryota > Viridiplantae > Streptophyta > Magnoliopsida > Asparagales > Amaryllidaceae > Allium > Allium cepa. The sequence goes on along the minus strand of CM060943.1, from coordinate 22,857,727 downwards.
TTTTACCCTTCGTTTTTTCGTCACGTGGATTTTTTCTGTAAAAGGGAATTCCCGTGGCTGGTCTATGATTTACCATAGCTGGAGAGTGGTGCACCATGGTACTGCACCGTTTCCAATTCATGCACCCATTTCTAAAGGTCGTACGGCACAGTTTCGTCATTTTGGACGGATGTTGCACCTTGCACCAATGATGTTGCACCCAATGGATATCGATTCTTCGGAGGGCCATAACTCTTGGCTCGTTTAGAGTTACGGGAGCAACAACCAGTCAAAATGAAGGTATTTGTGAGTTCTACATCTGTGACGGCTTTCAGCCGTCACTGGTTACATTCATACCCAAAAAAGCCAATCCGAACCTCAATCGGGTCATGGAAGTTTTTTACCCTTCGTTTTTTCGTCACGTGGATTTTTTCTGTAAAAGGGAATTCCCGCGGCTGGTCTATGATTTACCATCGCTGGAGAGTGGTGCACCATGGTACTGCACCGTTTCCAATCCATGCACCCGTTTCTAAAGGTCGTACGGCACTGTTTCGTCCTTTTGGACGGATGTTGCACCTTGCACCGTAGATGTTGCACCCTATGGATATCGATTCTTCGGAGGGCCATAACTCTTGGCTCGTTTAGAGTTACGGGAGCAACAACCAGTCAAAACGAAGGTATTTGTGAGTTCTACATCTGTGACGGCTTTTAGCCGTCACTGGTTAATTTCATACCCAAAAAAGCCTATCCGAACCTCAATCGGGTCATGGAAGTTTTTTACCCTTCGTTTTTTCGTCACGTGGATTTTTTCTGTAAAAGGGAATTCCCGCGGCTGGTCTATGATTTACCATCGCTGGAGAGTGGTGCACCATGGTACTGCATCGTTTCCAATCCATGCACCCGTTTCTAAAGGTCGTACGACACTGTTTCGTCATTTTGGACGGATGTTGCAACTTGCACCGTAGATGTTGCACCCTATGGATATCGATTCTTCGGAGGGCCATAACTCTTGGCTCGTTTAGAGTTACGGGAGCAACAACCAGTCAAAACGAAGGTATTTGTGAGTTCTACATCTGTGACTGCTTTCAGCCGTCACTGGTTACTATCATACCCAAAAAAGCTGATCCGAACCTCAATCGGGTCATGGAAGTTTTTTACCCTTCGTTTTTTCGTCACGTGGATTTTTCTGTAAAACGGGATCCCCGCGGCTGGTCTATGATTTACCAACGCTGGAGAGTACTGCACCATGGTACTGCACCGTTTCCAATCCATGCACCCATTTCTAAAGGTCGTACGACACTGTTTCGTCATTTTGGACGGATGTTGCACCTTGCACCGTAGATGTTGCACCCTGTGGATATCGATTCTTCGGAGGGCCATAACTCTTGGCTCGTTTAGAGTTACAGGAGCCACAACTAGTCAAAACGAAGGTATTTGTGAGTTCTAAAACTGTGACGGCTTTCAGCCGTCACTGGTTAGTTCCATACCCAAAAAATCCTATCCGAACCTCAATCGGGTCATGGAAGCTTTTTACCCTTCATTTTTTCGTCACGTGGATTTTTTCTGTGAAAGGGAATTCCCGTGGCTGGTCTATGATTTACCATCGCTGGAGAGTGGTGCACCATGGTACTGCACCGTTTCCAATCCACGCACCCGCTTCTAAAGGTCGTACGGCACTGTTTCGTCATTTTGGACGGATGCTGCACCTTGCACCGTAGATGTTGCACCCTATGGATATCGATTCTTCGGAGGGCCATAACTCTTGGCTCGTTTAGAGTTACGGGAGCAACAACCAGTCAAAACGAAGGTATTTGTGAGTTCTACATCTGTGACTGTTTTCAGCCGTCACTGGTTACTTTCATACCCAAAAAAGCCTATCCGAACCTCAATCGGGTCATGGAAGTTTTTTAACCTTCGTTTTTTCGTCACGTGGATTTTTTCTTTAAAACGGGATCCCCGTGGCTGGTCTATGATTTACAAACGCTGGAGAGTAGTGCACCATGGTACTGCACCGTTTCCAATCCATGCACCCGTTTCTAAAGGTCGTACGGCACTGTTTCGTCATTTTGGACGGATGTTGCACCTTGCACCGTAGATGTCGCACCCTATGGATATCGATTCATTGTAGGGCCATAACTCTTGGCTCGTTTAGTGTTACGGGAGCAACAACTAGTCAAAACGAAGTTATTTGTGAGTTCTACATCTGTGACTGCTTTCAGCCGTCACTGGTTAGTTTCATACCCAAAAAAGCCTATCCGAACCTCAATTGGGTCATGGAAGTTTTTTACCCTTCGTTTTTTCGTCACGTGGATTTTTTCTGTAAAAGGGAATTCCCGTGGCTGGTCTATGATTTACCATAGCTGGAGAGTGGTGCACCATGGTACTGCACCATTTCCAATCCATGCACCCATTTCTAAAGGTCGTACGGCACTGTTTCGTCATTTTGGACGGATGTTGCACCTTGCACCGTTGATGTTGCACCCAATAGATATCGATTCTTCGGAAGGCCATAACTCTTGGCTCGTTTAGAGTTACGGGAGCAACAACCAGTCAAAACGAAGGTATTTGTGAGTTCTACATCTGTGACGGCTTTCAGCCGTCACTGGTTACTTTCATACCCAAAAAAGCCAATCCGAACCTCAATCGGGTCATGGAAGTTTTTTACCCTTCGTTTTTTCGTCACGTGGATTTTTTCTGTAAAAGGGAATTCCCGTGGCTGGTCTATGATTTACCATCGCTGGAGAGTGGTGCACCATGGTACTGCACCGTTTCCAATCCATGCACCCGTTTCTAAAGGTCGTACGGCACTGTTTCGTCATTTTGGACGGATGTTGCACCTTGCACCGTAGATGTTGCACCCTATGGATATCGATTCTTCGGAGGGGCATAACTCTTGGCTCGTTTAGAGTTACGGGAGCAACAACCAGTCAAAACGAAGGTATTTGTGAGTTCTACATCTGTGACGGCTTTCAGCCGTCACTGGTTACTTTCATACCCAAAAAAGCCTATCCGAACCTCAATCGGGTCATGGAAGTTTTTTACCCTTCGTTTTTTCGTCACGTGGATTTTTTCTGTAAAAGGGAATTCCCGCGGCTGGTCTATGCTTTACCATCGCTGGAGAGTGGTGCACCATGGTACTGCATCTTTTCCAATCCATGCACCCGTTTCTAAAGGTCGTACGACACTGTTTCGTCATTTTGGACGGATGTTGCACCTTGCACCGTAGATGTTGCACCCTATGGATATCGATTCTTCGGAGGGCCATAACTCTTGGCTCGTTTAGAGTTACGGGAGCAACAACCAGTCAAAACGAAGGTATTTGTGAGTTCTACATCTGTGACTGCTTTCAGCCGTCACTGGTTACTATCATACCCAAAAAAGCCGATCCGAACCTCAATCGGGTCATGGAAGTTTTTTACCCTTCGTTTTTTCGTCACGTGGATTTTTTCTGTAAAACGGGATCCCCGCGGCTGGTCTATGATTTACCTACGCTGGAGAGTACTGCACCATGGTACTGCACCGTTTCCAATCCATGCACCGATTTCTAAAGGCCGTACGGCACTGTTTCGTCATTTTGGACGGATGTTGCACCTTGCACCGTAGATGTTGCACCCTATGGATATCGATTCTTCGGAGGGCCATAACTCTTGGATTGTTTAGAGTTACGGGAGCAACAACCAGTCAAAACGAAGGTATTTGTGAGTTCTACATCTATGACTGCTTTCAGCCGTCACTGGTTAGTTTCATACCCAAAAAATCCTATCCTAACCTCAATCGGGTCATGGAAGTTTTTTACCCTTCGTTTTTTCGTCACGTGGATTTTTTCTGTAAAATGGAATTCCCGTGGCTGGTCTATGATTTACCATCGCTGGAGAGGGGTGCACCATGGTACTGCACCGTTTCCAATCCATGCACCCGTTTCTAAAGGTCGTACGGCACTGTTTCGTCATTTTGGACGGATGTTGCACCTTGCACCGTAGATGTTGCACCCTGTGGATATCGATTCTTCGGAGGGCCATAACTCTTGGCTCGTTTAGAGTTACGGGAGCAACAACCAGTCAAAAGGAAGGGATTTGTGAGTTCTACATCTGTGACTGCTTTCAGCCGTCACTGGTTACTTTCATGCCCAAAAAAGCCTATCCGAACCTCAATCGGGTCATGGAAGTTTTTTACCCTTCGTTTTTTCGTCACGTGGATTTTTTCTGTAAAACGGGATCCCCGTGGCTGGTCTATGATTTACCATCGCTGGAGAGTGGTGCACCATGGTACTACAATGTTTCAAATCCATGCACTCATTTCTAAAGGTCGTACGGCACTGTTTCGTCATTTTGGACGGATGTTGCACCTTGCACCGTAGATGTTGCACCCTGTGGATATCGATTCTTCGGAGGGCCATAACTCTTGGCTCCTTTACAGTTACGGGTGCCATAACCAGTCAAAACGAAGGTATCTGTGAGTTCTACATCTTTGACGGCTTTCAGCCGTCACTGGTTAGTTTCATTCCCAAAAAATCCTATCCGAACCTCAATCGGGTCATGGAAGTTTTTTACCCTTCGTTTTTTTGTCACGTGGATTTTTTCTGTAAAAGGGAATTCCCGTGGCTGGTCTATGATTTACGATCGCTGGAGAGTGGTGCACCATGGTACTGCACCGTTTTCAATCCATGCACCCATTTCTAAAGGTCGTACGGCACTGTTTCGTCATTTTGGACGGATGTTGCACCTTGCACCGTAGATGTTGCACCCTATGGATATCGATTCTTCGGAGGGCCATAACTCTTGGCTCGTTTAGAGTTACGGGAGCAACAACTAGTCAAAACGAAGGTATTTGTGAGTTCTACATTTATGACTGCTTTCAGCCGTCACTGGTTACTTTCATACTCAAAAAAGCCTATCCGAACCTCAATCGGGTCATGGAAGTTTTTTACCCTTCGTTTTTTCGTCATGTGGATTTTTTCTGTAAAACGGGATCCCCGTGGCTGGTCTATGATTTACCATAACTGGAGAGTGGTGCGCCATGGTACTGCACCGTTTCCAATCCATGCACCGATTTCTAAAGGCCGTACGGCACTGTTTCGTCATTTTGGACGGATGTTGCACCTTGCACCGTAGATGTTGCACCCTATGGATATCGATTCTTCGGAGGGCCATAACTCTTGGCTTGTTTAGAGTTACGGGAGCAACAACCAGTCAAAACGAAGGTATTTGTGAGTTCTACATCTGTGGCCGCTTTCAGCCGTCACTGGTTATTTTCATACCCAAAAAAGCCTATCCGAACCTCAATCGGGTCATGCAAGTTTTTTACCCTTCGTTTTTTCGTCACGTGGATTTTTTCTGTAAAACGGGATCCCCGTGGCTGGTCTATGATTTACCAATGCTGGAGAGTAGTGCACCATGGTACTGCACCGTTTCCAATCCATGCACCCGTTTCTAAAGGTCGTACGACACTGTTTCGTCATTTTGGACGGATGTTGCACCTTGCACCGTAGATGTTGCACCCTATGGATATCGATTCTTCGGAGGGCCATAACTCTTGGCTCGTTTAGAGTTACGAGAGCCACAACTAGTCAAAACGAAGGTATTTGTGAGTTCTACATCTGTGACGGCTTTCAGCCGTCACTGGTTAGTTTCATTCCCAAAAAATCCTATCCGAACCTCAATCGGGTCATGGAAGTTTTTTACCCTTCGTTTTTTCGTCACGTGGATTTTTTCTGTAAAAGGGAATTCCCGTGGCTGGTCTATGATTTACCATAGCTGGAGAGTGGTGCACCATGGTACTGCACCGTTTCCAATCCATGCACCCATTTCTAAAGGTCGTACGGCACTGTTTCGTCATTTTGGACGGATGTTGCACCTTGCACCGTTGATGTTGCACCCAATGGATATCGATTCTTCGGAGGGCCATAACTCTTGGCTCGTTTAGAGTTACGGGAGCAACAACCAGTCAAAACGAAGGTATTTGTGAGTTCTACATCTGTGACGGCTTTCAGCCGTCACTGGTTACTTTCATACCCAAAAAAGCAATCCGAACCTCAATCGGGTCATGGAAGTTTTTTACCCTTCGTTTTTTCGTCACGTGGATTTTTTCTGTAAAAGGGAATTCCCGCGGCTGGTCTATGATTTACCATCGCTGGAGAGTGGTGCACCATGGTACTGCACCGTTTCCAATCCATGCACCCGTTTCTGAAGGCCGTACGGCACTGTTTCGTCATTTTGGACGGATGTTGCACCTTGCACCGTAGATGTTGCACCCTATGGATATCGATTCTTCGGAGGGCCATAACTCTTGGCTCGTTTAGAGTTACGGGAGCAACAACCAGTCAAAAAGAAGGTATTTGTGAGTTCTACATCTGTGACCGCTTTCAGCCGTCATTGGTTATTTTCATACCCAAAAAAGCCTATCCGAACCTCAATCGGGTCATGCAAGTTTTTTACCCTTCGTTTTTTCGTCACGTGGATTTTTTCTGTAAAACGGGATCCCCGTGGCTGGTCTATGATTTACCAACGCTAGAGAGTAGTGCACCATGGTACTGCACCGTTTCCAATCCATGCACCCGTTTCTAAAGGTCGTACGACACTGTTTCGTCATTTTGGACGGATGTTGCACCTTGCACCGTAGATGTTGCACCCTATGGATATCGATTCTTCGGAGGGCCATAACTCTTGGCTCGTTTAGAGTTACGGGAGCAACAACCAGTAAAAACGAAGGTATTTGTGAGTTCTACATCTGTGACTGCTTCAGCCGTCACTGGTTAGTTTCATACCCAAAAAATCCTATCCGAACCTCAATCGGGTCATGGAAGTTTTTTACCCTTCGTTTTTTCGTCACGTGGATTTTTTCTGTAAAAGGGAATTCCCGTGGCTGGTCTATGATTTACCATAGCTGGAGAGTGGTGCACCATGGTACTGCACCGTTTCCAATCCATGCACCCATTTCTAAAGGTCGTACGGCACTGTTTCGTCATTTTGGACGGATGTTGCACCTTGCACCATTGATGTTGCACCCAATGGATATCGATTCTTCGGAGGGCCATAACTCTTGGCTCGTTTAGAGTTACGGGAGCAACAACCAGTCAAAACGAAGGTATTTGTGAGTTCTACATCTGTGATGGCTTTCAGCCGTCAATGGTTACTTTCATACCCAAAAAAGCCAATCCGAACCTCAATCGGGTCATGGAAGTTTTTTACCCTTCGTTTTTTCGTCACGTGGATTTTTTCTGTAAAAGGGAATTCCCATGGCTGGTCTATGATTTACCATCGCTGGAGAGTGGTGCACCATGGTACTGCACCGTTTCCAATCCATGCACCCGTTTCTAAAGGTCGTACGGCACTGTTTCGTCATTTTGGACGGATGTTGCACCTTGCACCGTAGATGTTGCACCCTATGGATATCGATTCTTCGGAGGGCCATAACTCTTGGCTCGTTTAGAGTTACGGGAGCAACAACCAGTCAAAACGAAGGGATTTGTGAGTTCTACATCTGTGACTGCTTTTAGCCGTCACTGGTTACTTTCATGCCCAAAAAAGCCTATCCGAACCTCAATCGGGTCATGGAAGTTTTTTACCCTTCGTTTTTTCGTCACGTGGATTTTTTCTGTAAAACGGGATCCCCGTGGCTGGTCTATGATTTACCATCGCTGGAGAGTGGTGCACCATGGTACTACAATGTTTCAAATCCATGCACTCATTTCTAAAGGTCGTACGGCACTGTTTCGTCATTTTGGACGGATGTTGCACCTTGCACCGTAGATGTTGCACCCTGTGGATATCGATTCTTCGGAGGGCCATAACTCTTGGCTCCTTTAGAGTTACGGGAGCCATAACCAGTCAAAACGAAGGTATCTGTGAGTTCTACATCTTTGACGGCTTTCAGCCGTCACTGGTTAGTTTCATACTCAAAAAATCCTATCCGAACCTCAATCGGGTCATGGAAGTTTTTTACCCTTCGTTTTTTTGTCACGTGGATTTTTTCTGTAAAAGGGAATTCCCGTGGCTGGTCTATGATTTACGATCGCTGGAGAGTGGTGCACCATGGTACTGCACCGTTTCCAATCCATGCACCCATTTCTAAAGGTCGTACGGCACTGTTTCGTCATTTTGGACGGATGTTGCACCTTGCACCGTAGATGTTGCACCCTATGGATATCGATTCTTCGGAGGGCCATAACTCTTGGCTCGTTTAGAGTTACGGGAGCAACAACCAGTCAAAACGAAGGTATTTGTGAGTTCTACATTTATGACTGCTTTCAGCCGTCACTGGTTACTTTCATACTCAAAAAAGCCTATCCGAACCTCAATCGGGTCATGGAAGTTTTTTACCCTTCGTTTTTTCGTCATGTGGATTTTTTCTGTAAAACGGGATCCCCATCGCTGGTCTATGATTTACCAACGCTGGAGAGTGGTGCGCCATGGTACTGCACCGTTTCCAATCCATGCACCGATTTCTAAAGGTCGTACGGCACTGTTTCGTCATTTTGGACGGATGTTGCACCTTGCACCGTAGATGTTGCACCCTGTGGATATCGATTCTTCGGAGGGCCATAACTCTTGGCTCGTTTAGAGTTACGGGAGCCACAACTAGTTAAAACGAAGGTATTTGTGAGTTCTACATCTGTGACGGCTTTCACCCGTTATTGGTTAGTTTCATACCCAAAAATTCCTATCCGAACCTCAATCGGGTCATGGAAGTTTTTTACCCTTCGTTTTTTCGTCACGTGGATTTTTTCTGTAAAAGGGAATTCCCGTGGCTGGTCTATGATTTACAATCGCTGGAGAGTGGTGCACCATGGTACTGCACCGTTTCCAATCCATGCACCCATTTCTAAAGGTCGTACGGCACTGTTTCGTCATTTTGGACGGATGTTGCACCTTGCACCGTAGATGTTGCACCCTTTGGATATCGATTCTTCGGAGGGCCATAACTCTTGGCTCGTTTAGAGTTACGGGAGCCACAACCAGTCAAAACGGAGGTATTTGTGAGTTCTACATCAGTGACTGCTTTCAGCCGTCACTGGTTACTTTCATACCCAAAAATTCCTATCCGAACCTCAATCGGGTCATGGAAGTTTTTTACCCTTCGTTTTTTCGTCACGTGGATTTTTCTGTAAAAGGGAATTCCCGTGGCTGGTCTATGATTTACCATCGCTGGAGAGTGGTGCACCATGGTACTGCACCGTTTCCAATCCATGCACCCATTTCTAAAGGTCGTACGGCACTGTTTCGTCATTTTGGACGGATGTTGCACCTTGCACAGTGGATGTTGCACCCTGTGGATATCGATTCTTCGGAGGGCCATAACTCTTGGCTCGTTTAGAGTTACGGGAGCCACAACCAGTCAAAACGAAGGTATTTGTGAGTTCTACATCTGTGACCGCTTTCAGCCGTCATTGGTTACTTTCATACCCAAAAAATCCTATCCGAACCTCAATCGGGTCATGGAAGTTTTTTACCCTTCGTTTTTTCGTCACGTGGATTTTTTCTGTAAAACGGGATCCCCGTGGCTGGTCTATGATTTACCAACGCTGGAGAGTGGTGCACCATGGTACTGCACCGTTTCCAATCCATGCACCGATTTCTAAAGGTCGTACGACACTGTTTCGTCATTTTGGACGGATGTTGCACCTTGCACCGTAGATGTTGCACCCTATGGATATCGATTCTTCGGAGGGCCATAACTCTTGGCTCGTTTAGAGTTACGGGAGCCACAACCAGTTAAAACGAAGGTATTTGTGAGTTCTACATCAGTGACGGCTTTCAGCCGTCACTGGTTAGTTTCATACCCAAAAATTCCTATCCGAACCTCAATCGGGTCATGGAAGTTTTTACCCTTCGTTTTTTCATCATGTGGATTTTTTCTGTAAAAGGGAATTCCCGTGGCTGGTCTATGATTTACCATCGCTGGAGAGTGGTGCACCATGGTACTGCACCGTTTCCAATCCATGCACCCATTTCTAAAGGTCGTACGACACTGTTTCGTCATTTTGGATGGATGTTGCACCTTGCACCGTAGATGTTGCACCCTGTGGATATCGATTCTTCGGAGGGCCGTAACTCTTGGCTCGTTTAGAGTTACGGGAGCCACAACCAGTTAAAACGGAGGTATTTGTGAGTTCTACATCTGTGACTGCTTTCAGCCGTCACTGGTTACTTTCATACCCAAAAAATCCTATCCGAACCTCAATCGGGTCATGGAAGTTTTTTACCCTTCGTTTTTTCGTCACGTGGATTTTTTCTGTAAAAGGGAATTCCCGTGGCTGGTCTATGATTTACCATCGCTGGAGAGTGGTGCACCATGGTACTGCACCGTTTCCAATCCATGCACCCATTTCTAAAGGTCGTACGGCACTGTTTCATCATTTTGGACGGATGTTGCAACTTGCACCGTAGATGTTGCACCCTGTGGATATCGATTCTTCGGAGGGCCCTAACTCTTGGCTCGTTTAGAGTTACGGGAGCCGCAACCAGTCAAAACGAAGGTATTTGTGAGTTCTACATCTGTGACTGCTTTCAGCCGTCACTGGTTACTTTCATACCAAAAAAATCCTATCCGAACCTCAATCGGGTCATGGAAGTTTTTTACCCTTCGTTTTTTCGTCACGTGGATTTTTTCTGTAAAAGGGAATTCCCATGGCTGGTCTATGATTTACCATCGCTGGAGAGTGGTGCACCATGGTACTGCACCGTTTCCTATCCATGCACCCATTTCTAAAGGTCGTACGGCACTGTTTCGTCATTTTGGACGGATGTTGCACCTTGCATCGTAGATGTTGCACCCTGTGGATATCGATTCTTCGGAGGGCCATAACTCTTGGCTCCTTTAGATTTACGGGAGCCATAACCAGTCAAAACAAAGGTATTTGTGAGTTCTACATCTTTGACGGCTTTCAGCCGTCACTGGTTAGTTTCATACCCAAAAAATCGTATCCGAACCTCAATCGGGTCATGGAAGTTTTTTACCCTTCGTTTATTTGTCACGTGGATTTTTTCTGTAAAAGGGAATTCCCGTGGCTGGTATATGATTTACGATCGCTGGAGAGTGGTGCACCATGGTACTGCACCGTTTCCAATCCATGCACCCATTTCTAAAGGTCGTACGGCACTGTTTCGTCATTTTGGACGGATGTTGCACCTTGCACCGTAGATGTTGCACCCTATGGATATCGATTCTTCGGAGGGCCATAACCCTTGGCTCGTTTAGAGTTACGGGAGCCACAACCAGTCAAAACGAAGGTATTTGTGAGTTCTACATCTGTGACTGCTTTCAGCCGTCACTGGTTACTTTCATACTTAAAAAAGCCTATCCGAACCTCAATCGGGTCATGGAAGTTTTTTACCCTTCGTTTTTTCGTCATGTGGATTTTTTCTGTAAAACGGGATCCTCGTGGCTGGTCTATGATTTACCAATGCTGGAGAGTGGTGCGCCATGGTACTGCACCGTTTCCAATCCATGCACCGATTTTTAAAGGTCGTACGGCACTGTTTCGTCATTTTGGACGGATGTTGCACCTTGCACCGTAGATGTTGCACCCTGTGGATATCGATTCTTCGGAGGGCCATAACTCTTGGCTCGTTTAGAGTTACGGGAGCCACAACTAGTCAAAACGAAGGTATTTGTGAGTTCTACATCTGTGACGGCTTTCAGCCGTCATTGGTTAGTTTCATACCCAAAAATTCCTATCCTAACCTCAATCGGGTCATGGAAGTTTTTTACCCTTCGTTTTTTCGTCACGTGGATTTTTTCTGTAAAAGGGAATTCCCGTGGCTGGTCTATGATTTACCATCGCTGGAGAGTGGTGCACCATGGTACTGCACCGTTTCCAATCCATGCACCCATTTCTAAAGGTCGTACGGCACTGTTTCGTCATTTTGGACGGATGTTGCACCTTGCACCGTAGATGTTGCACCCTTTGGATATCGATTCTTCGGAGGGCCATAACTCTTGGCTCGTTTAGAGTTACGGGAGCCACAACCAGTCAAAACGGAAGTATTTGTGAGTTCTACATCTATGACTGCTTTCAGCCGTCACTGGTTACTTTCATACCCAAAAATTCCTATCCGAACCTCAATCGGGTCATGGAAGTTTTTTACCCTTCGTTTTTTCGTCACGTGGATTTTTTCTGTAAAAGGGAATTCCCGTGGCTGGTCTATGATTTACCATCGCTGGAGAGTGGTGCACCATGGTACTGCACCGTTTCCAATCCATGCACCCATTTCTAAAGGTCGTACGGCACTATTTCGTCATTTTGGACGGATGTTGCACCTTGCACAGTAGATGTTGCACCCTGTGGATAACGATTCTTCGGAGGGCCATAACTCTTGGCTCGTTTAGAGTTACGGGAGCCACAACCAGTCAAAACAAAGGTATTTGTGAGTTCTACATCTGTGACTGCTTTCAGCCGTCATAGGTTACTTTCATACCCAAAAAATCCTATCCGAACCTCAATCGGGTCATGGAAGTTTTTTACCCTTCGTTTTTTCGTCACGTGGATTTTTTCTGTAAAACGGGATCCCCGTGGCTGGTCTATGATTTACCAACGCTGGAGAGTGGTGCACCATGGTACTGCACCGTTTCCAATCCATGCACCGATTTCTAAAGGTCGTACGACACTGTTTCGTCATTTTGGACGGGTGTTGCACCTTGCACCGTAGATGTTGCACCCTATGGATATCGATTCATCGGAGGGCCATAACTCTTGGCTCGTTTAGAGTTACGGGAGCCACAACCAGTCAAAACGAAGGTAATTGTGAGTTCTACATCTGTGACGGCTTTCAGCCGTCACTGGTTAGTTTCATACCCTAAAATTCCTATCCGAACCTCAATCAGGTCATGGAAGTTTTTACCCTTCGTTTTTTCATCACGTGGATTTTTTCTGTAAAAGGGAATTCCCGTGGCTGGTCTATGATTTACCATCGCTGGAGAGTGGTGCACCATGGTACTGCACCGTTTCCAATCCATGCACCCATTTCTAAAGGTCGTACGGCACTGTTTCGTCATTTTGGATGGATGTCGCACCTTGCACCGTAGATGTTGCACCCTGTGGGTATCGATTCTTCGGAGGGCCATAACTCTTGGCTCGTTTAGAGTTACGGGAGCCACAACCAGTCAAAACGGAGGTATTTGTGAGTTCTACATCTATGACTGCTTTCAGCCGTCACTGGTTACTTTCATACCCAAAAAATCCTATCCGAACCTCAATCGGGTCATGGAAGTTTTTTACCCTTCGTTTTTTCGTCACGTGGATTTTTTCTTTAAAAGGGAATTCCCGTGGCTGGTCTATGATTTACCATCGCTGGAGAGTGGTGCACCATGGTACTGCACCGTTTCCAATCCATGCACCCATTTCTAAAGGTCGTACGGCACTGTTTCATCATTTTGGACGGATGTTGCAACTTGCACCGTAGATGTTGCACCCTGTGGATATCGATTCTTCGGAGGGCCATAACTCTTGGCTCGTTTAGAGTTACGGGAGCCACAACCAGTCAAAACGAAGGTATTTGTGAGTTCTACATCTGTGACTGCTTTCAGCCGTCACTGGTTACTTTCATACCCAAAAAATCCTATCTGAACCTCAATCGGGTCATGGAAGTTTTTTACCCTTCGTTTTTTCGTCACGTGGATTTTTTCTGTAAAAGGGAATTCCCGTTGCTGGTCTATGATTTACCATCGCTGGAGAGTGGTGCACCATGGTACTGCACCGTTTTCAATCCATGCACCCATGTCTAAAGGTCGTACGGCACTGTTACGTTATTTTGGACGGATGTTGCACCTTGCACCGTAGATGTTGCACCCTATGGATATCGATTCTTCAGAGGGCCATAACTCTTGGCTCGTTTAGAGTTACGGGAGCAACAACCAGTCAAAACGAAGGTATTTGTGAGTTCTACATCTGTGACAGCTTTCAGCTGTCACTGGTTAGTTTCATACCCAAAAAATCCTATCCGAACCTCAATCGGGTCATGGAAGTTTTTACCCTTCGTTTTTTCGTCACGTGGATTTTTTCTGTAAAAGGGAATTCCCGTGGCTGGTCTATGATTTACCATCGCTGGAGAGTGGTGCACCATGGTACTGCACCATTTCCAATCCATGCACCCATTTCTAAAGGTCGTACGGCACTGTTTCGTCATTTTGGACGGATGTTGCACCTTGCACCGTAGATGTTGCACCCTGTGGATATCGATTCTTCGGAGGGCCATAACTCTTGGCTCGTTTAGAGTTACGGGAGCCATCACCTGTCAAAACGAAGATATGTGTGAGTTCTACAGCTGTGACAGCTTTCAGCTGTCACTGGTTAGTTTCATACCCAAAAAATCCTATCCGAACCTCAATCGGGTCATGGAAGTTTTTTACCCTTCATTTTTTCGTCACGTAGATTTTTTCTGTAAAACGGGATCCCCGTGGCTGGTCTATGATTTACCAACGCCGGAGAGTGGTGCACCATGGTACTGCACCGTTTCCAGTCCATGCACCCGTTTCTAAAGGTCGTACGGCACTGTTTCGTCATTTTGGACGGATGTTGCACCTAGCACCGTAGATGTTGCACCCTATAGATATCGATTCTTCGGAGGGCCATAACTCTTGGCTCGTTTAGAGTTACTGGAGCAACAACCAGTGAAAACGAAGGTATTTGTGAGTTCTACATCTGTGACTGCTTTCAGCTGTCACTGGTTAGTTTCATACCCAAAAAATCCTATCCGAACCTCAATCGGGTCATGGAAGTTTTTTACCCTTCGTTTTTTCGTCACGTGGAATTTTTCTGTAAAAGGGAATTCCCGTGGCTGGTCTATGATTTACCATCGCTGGAGAGTGGTGCACCATGGTACTGCACCGTTTCCAATCCATGCACCCATTTCTAAAGGTCGTACGGCACTGTTTCGTCATTTTGGACGGATGTTGCACCTTGCACCGTAGATGTTGCACCCTATGGATATCGATTCTTCGGAAGGCCATAACTCTTGGCTCGTTTAGAGTTACGGGAGCAACAACCAGTCAAAACGAAGGTATTTGTGAGTTCTACATCTGTGACAGCTTTCACCCGTCACTGGTTAATTTCATACCCAAAAAAGCCTATCCGAACCTCAATCGGGTCATTGAACTTTTTTACCCTTCGTTTTTTCGTCACGTGGATTTTTTCTGTAAAACGGGATCCCCATGGCTGGTCTATGATTTACCAATGCTGGAGAGTGGTGCACCATGGTACTGCACCGTTTCCAATCCATGCACCCATTTCTAAAGGTCGTACGGCACTGTTTCGTCATTTTGGACGGATGTTGCACCTTGCACTGTGACGACCGCCCATGATTCCCGCACCAAAACAAGGAAATAATGCGCTGAAACGCGTGCCAGGCAGCCATGGACGATAGTCAGGGTAACATAAAACAACAACTCTATCGCAAAACTCACAGCGCATGGATAAAATACAATAGAGAAATATATGTATACTGAAGCTTCATAACAGAATATCATCAAATAAGCATCTTAGAAGTTTGATACAATCATCAGAATAGTCAATACATCAAAGCCTCACTACAAAGCACTCAAAGTATATACAGCGGAACACCCAGTACGTAATATGAAATAATATGCAAAAGCCTCCTGCTCGTCTTCGTCATCATCAGCGTAGATCTCCAAGAACAGCACCTGTCACCTGCTACCTAGTCTGCCCATCCCAACATGGATGAACAGCCCAAGGTAATAAGAGGAGACATAAAACCTTGAGTCAGACAAAGTCTTAGTGAGTAGTAAATCAATTATCAAACATACCAAAAGAGCATATGGGATAAAAGGAATAGGAACCAAACCATCCCACTCCACCTCTTTCTACAGTGATAGCCCCCAGACACACACAAAGGAGAAGCAAGAATAACATAGCAGACAATTAATGTAAAGCAATAATCACTCGAGTCAAGGTCGATGTTTTCCAAATACAAACCCCCAAGGCCTAAGCCAAAGATCAGATAAGTACCCAGAAAACACCGCTCTTGAGACCGAATGATGATACAACCAAACATCCAAACATCCATGACTCTGGCTATCACTGTTATCATTGCCTTGATTTCACCGTTAGTTGAATGACCACCTGTCAAGGGCTAATGGTAACCCCGGTTCTAGACATAGCTCCGCACGTCATCGTGACCCGTGCCTAGGACTTACCTACTCTGCCCAGAGTACTCGACTACCTACCTGCAGTCTTTTGGGTGTCCCGACTACCTACCTGCAGTCGTTTTGGGCGCCCCATGTACTCTTGCTTTTGAGCATGCTAGAACCTTCAACAACGATGAGATCCAAGCCTCCTAGTCATCCTCCTTGACGACTATTCTCAACCTAGCCCAAGCTACCTCTTGAGCCACCCATTATCAATCAACTCGAACTACTCTTCAAGTTATCAACATGCTTGGAGTAATCCTTCTCGATTATACCAAGGTTACATCACATCATGCCTCGCCTCATCTTCATCATAGCAAAGGCTCATCTTAACATCATGGTTTGCCTCATCGCATCATGGCAAAGTTCCATCTCAACATCATCCAATCCTTACATATGAGCTTCAACATCCACTACATATGCCTTGAGCAGCTTTCACCCTTCAAGAGCCTCTTCCATAGCTTTTGAATCGTTTTTGACCATACTTGTCCAAATCTATCAACTAGATAACTCATTCACAACAATCAAACAAGGTAAACATTAATCCAAACAAATAAGTAGTCAATCAAGATCAAAATAGGCATTTATAACTAAAATGGAAATTTCGTAAATAAATGTGCATGGATCTAACATTCATGAATCAAGGGCTTTTAGCATAGATCTAACAAACATAAATCATGGGTTTTGTCTCTACAACTTGATAAATGAACTTGCATAAGTAAACATCTTCATAAGTAATGGATCTACACTTGAATCTAAGGAAAAATGCATAAAAATCACTATCTACAACACTCCAACAAACCACCAAACCAATATACTCCTTTGGATCCGTGTGAGAGATAACCACCACTCACCGAATCACCCAAACACTTCAAAAACTATCAACTCCAGATTTGGACAGCGAAGATTCAAGCTTGATTCGCTCGAAATCCCGCTTGAAACGATGAAATCTAGCTTCGTTGGATGGATGTTAGAACTTGATCAAAGTGGAGAAAAGAAGTGAAGAAATGTTGTAGTCGAGCTCTCAAAATGGCAGCACTTCGTCGCTTCAAAAACCGGTGCCAAAAAGTGAGCCAAACCCCTCTATTTATAGGCTGATTTGTCCATGAGTCGTCGCCGCATGAGTCGGTAACGACTTATCCCATGAGTCGTCCACGACTCATCAAACAACACGATATACGACTCATCGAGCCCAGCCAACTTATCCTTAACTCGTATACGACTCAACAACCTAGCGACATACGACTCAGCCATTCCCACGACTCAACAGGTACTACAACCTAACACACACAGAACCAAGCGACTTATCCTATGCGCGACCTAACTCATACACGAGCTACGACTCAACGGCTTACGACTTATCGAATCCAACGACTCAAACAAAACTCGGGTTAACTAGTGCTATGACCTAACAGATCCAACGGCCCAGATGACCCTGCGACCTAACTAAGTCGCTAACGACTTAAGCCTTATACTGAGTCGCTCACAAACTAACCCGTTAACCTCCTTAGCTTGGTAACACGCTGTCTCCACTATCCCACTAACCCGTAGGTCGCCGCTTCTCTTAACTCGCAACTCTTAGGTCGTTAACTCATCCCAAACCACTAAGTCGTAACAAGATGACTCGTTAACTCTTATAACTTTACTAACTCGCTAGCTCGTCCACTTCATTACCCGGTATCTTCCTTAAGTCGGTCAAGCACTATAGGTTGGTCATCCTATTGGTCGGTCACTACCTTAACTCGGTCAACACACTTAAGTCGCCAACTACTGCAAGTTGCTACACCCGACCTACCTTCCTCACGACCCAAGCAACCCATAAGTCGTTTACGACTTAAGAACCCCACACGACTTAGGCTAAGGACGACTTAAACAACACTAACGACCTAGAAATTCTACGATTTATCGACACGTAAAATACGGGTCGTTACATGCACCGTAGATGTTGCACCCTGTGGATATCGATTCTTCGGAGGGCCATAACTCTTGGCTCGTTTAGAGTTACGGGAGCAACAACCAGTCAAAACGAAGGTATTTGTGAGTTCTACATCAGTGACGGCTTTCAGCCGTCACTGGTTACTTTCATGCCCAAAAAAGCCTATCCGAACCTCAATCGGGTCATGGAAGTTTTTTACCCTTCGTTTTTTCGTCACGTGGATTTTTTCTGTAAAACAGGATCCCCATGGCTGGTCTATGATTTACCATCGCTGGAGAGTGGTGCACCATGGTACTACAATGTTCCAAATCCATGCACTCATTTTCTAAAGGTCGTACGGCACTGTTTCGTCATTTTGGACGGATGTTGCACCTTGCACCGTAGATGTTGCACCCTGTGGATATCGATTCTTCGGAGCGCCATAACTCTTGGCTCCTTTAGAGTTACGGGAGCCATAACCAGTCAAAACGAAGGTATCTGTGAGTTCTACAGCTATGACCGCTTTTAGCCGTCACTGGTTAGTTTCATACCTAAAAAATCCTATCCGAACCTCAATAGGGTCAAGGAAGTTTTTTACCTTTTGTTTTTTCATCACGTGGATTTTTTCTGTAAAACGGGATCCCCGTGGCTGGTCTATGATTTAACATCACTGGAGAGTGGTGCACCACGGTACTGTAATGTTTCAAATCCATGCACTCATTTCTAAAGGTCGTACGGCACTGTTTCGTCATTTTGGACGGATGTTGCACCTTGCACCGTAGATGTTGCACCCTGTGGATATTGATTCTTCGGAGGGCCATAACTCTTGGCTCCTTTAGAGTGACGGGAGCCATAACCTGTCAAAATGAAGGAATCTGTGAGTTCTACAGCTATGACAGCTTTCAGCAGTCACTGGTTACTTTCATACCCGTGGCTGGTCTATGATTTACCATCGCTGGAGAGTGGTGCACCATGGTACTGCAATGTTTCAAATCCATGCACTCATTTCTAAAGGTCGTACGGCACTGTTTCGTCATTTTGGACGGATGTTGCACCTTGCACCGTAGATGTTGCACCCTATGGATATCGATTCTTCGGAGGGCCATAACTCTTGGCTCGTTTAGAGTTACGGGAGCAACAACCAGTCAAAACGAAGGTATTCGTGAGTTCTACATCTGTGACAGCTTTCAGCCGTCACTGGTTACTTTCATACCCAAAAAAGCCTATCCGAACCTCAATCGGGTCATGGAAGTTTTTTACCCTTCGTTTTTTCGTCACGTGGATTTTTTCTGTAAAACGGGATCCCCGTGGCTGGTCTATGATTTACCAACGCTGGAGAGCGGTGCACCATGGTACTGCACCGTTTCCAATCCATGCACCGATTTCTAAAGGTCGTACGGCACTGTTTCGTCATTTTGGACGGATGTTGCACCTTGCACTGTAGATGTTGCACCCTGTGGATATCGATTCTTCGGAGGGCCATAACTCTTGGCTCGTTTAGAGTTACGGGAGCCACAACCAGTCAAAACGAAGGTATTTGTGAGTTCTACATCTGTGATGGCTTTCAGCCGTCGCTGGTTAGTTTCATACCCAAAAATTCCTATCCGAACCTCAATCGGGTCATGGAAGTTTTTTACCTTTCGTTTTTTCGTCACGTGGATTTTTTCTGTAAAAGGGAATTCCCGTGGCTGGTCTATGATTTACCATCGCTGGAGAGTGGTGCACCATGGTACTGCACCGTTTCCAATCCATGCACCCATTTCTAAAGGTGGTACGACACTGTTTCGTCATTTTGGACGGATGTTGCACCTTGCACCGTAGATGTTGCACCCTGTGGATATCGATTCTTCGGAGGGCCATAACTCTTGGCTCGTTTAGAGTTACGGGAGCCACAACCAGTCAAAACGAACGTATTTGTGAGTTCTACATCTGTGACCGCTTTTAGCCGTCACTGGTTAATTTCATACCCAAAAAATCCTATCCGAACCTCAATCGGGTCATGGAAGTTTTTTACCCTTCGTTTTTTCGTCACGTGGATTTTTTCTGTAAAAGGGAATTCCCATGGCTGGTCTATGATTTACCATCGCTGGAGAGTGGTGCACCATGGTACTGCACCGTTTCCAATCCATGCACCCTTTTTTAAAGGTCGTACGACACTGTTTCGTCATTTTGGACGGATGTTGCACCTTGCACCGTAGATGTTGCACCCAGTGGATATCGATTCTTCGGAGGGCCATAACTCTTGGCTCGTTTAGAGTTACGGGAGCCACAACCAGTCAAAACGAAGGTATTTGTGAGTTCAACGTCTGTGACTGCTTTCAGCCGTCACTGGTTACTTTCATACCCAAAAAATCCTATCCGAACCTCAATCGGGAAATGGAATTTTTTTACCCTTCGTTTTTTCGTCACGTGGATTTTTTCTGTAAAAGGGAATTCCCGTGGCTGGTCTATGATTTACCATCGCTGGAGAGTGGTGCACCATGGTACTGCACCGTTTCCAATCCATGCACCTATTTCTAAAGGTCGT
Source organism: Allium cepa (assembly GCA_030765085.1). NCBI lineage: Eukaryota > Viridiplantae > Streptophyta > Magnoliopsida > Asparagales > Amaryllidaceae > Allium > Allium cepa. The sequence continues at coordinate 22,837,166 of CM060943.1, read as the reverse complement.
ACGGCACTGTTTCGTCATTTTGGACGGATGTTGCACCTTGCACTGTAGATGTTTCACCCTATGGATATCGATTCTTCGGAGGGCCATAACTCTTGGCTCGTTTAGAGTTACGGGAGCAACAACCAGTCAAAACGAAGGTATTTGTGAGTTATACATCTGTGACCGCTTTCAGCCGTCAATGGTTACTTTCATACCCAAAAAAGCCTATCCGAACCTCAATCGGGTCATGGAAGTTTTTTACCCTTCGTTTTTTCGTCACGTGGATTTTTTCTGTAAAAGGGAATTCCCGCGGCAGTTCTATGATTTATCATCGCTGGAGAGTGGTGCACCATGGTACTGCACCGTTTCCAATCCATGCACCCGTTTCTAAAGGTCGTACGGCACTGTTTCGTCATTTTGGACGGATGTTGCAACTTGCACCGTAGATGTTGCACCCAATGGATATCGATTCTTCGGAGGGCCATAACTCTTGGCTCGTTTAGAGTTACGGGAGCAACAACCAGTCAAAACGAAGGTATTTGTGAGTTCTACATCTATGACTGCTTTCAGCCGTCACTGGTTACTTTCATACCCAAAAAAGCCTATCCGAACCTCAATCGGGTCATGGAAGTTTTTTACCCTTCGTTTTTTCGTCACGTGGATTTTTTCTGTAAAACGGGATCCCCGTGGCTGGTCTATGATTTACCAACGCTGGAGAGTGGTGCACCATGGTACTGCACCGTTTCCAATCCATGCACCGATTTCCAAAGGTCGTACGGCACTGTTTCGTCATTTTGGACGGATGTTGCACCTTGCACTGTAGATGTTGCACCCTGTGGATATCGATTCTTCGGAGGGCCATAACTCTTGGCTCGTTTAGAGTTACGGGAGCCACAACCAGTCAAAACGAAGGTATTTGTGAGTTCAACGTCTGTGACTGCTTTCAGCCGTCACTGGTTACTTTCATACCCAAAAAATCCTATCCGAACCTCAATCGGGTCATGGAAGTTTTTTACCCTTCGTTTTTTCGTCACGTGGATTTTTTCTGTAAAACGGGATCCCCGTGGCTGGTCTATGATTTACCAACGCTGGAGAGTGGTGCACCATGGTACTGCACCGTTTCCAATCCATGCACCGATTTCTAAAGGTCGTACGGCACTGTTTCGTCATTTTGGACGGATGTTGCACCTTGCACTGTAGATGTTGCACCCTGTGGATATCGATTCTTCGGAGGGCCATAACTCTTGGCTCGTTTAGAGTTACGGGAGCCACAACCAGTCAAAACGAAGGTATTTGTGAGTTCTACATCTGTGATGGCTTTCAGCCGTCGCTGGTTAGTTTCATACCCAAAAATTCCTATCCGAACCTCAATCGGGTCATGGAAGTTTTTTACCCTTCGTTTTTTCGTCACGTGGATTTTTTCTGTAAAAGGGAATTCCCGTGGCTGGTCTATGATTTACCATCGCTGGAGAGTGGTGCACCATGGTACTGCACCGTTTCCAATCCATGCACCCATTTCTAAAGGTGGTACGACACTGTTTCGTCATTTTGGACGGATGTTGCACCTTGCATCGTAGATGTTGCACCCTGTGGATATCGATTCTTCGGAGGGCCATAACTCTTGGCTCGTTTAGAGTTACGGGAGCCACAACCAGTCAAAACGAACGTATTTGTGAGTTCTACATCTGTGACCGCTTTTAGCCGTCACTGGTTAATTTCATACCCAAAAAATCCTATCCGAACCTCAATCGGGTCATGGAAGTTTTTTACCCTTCGTTTTTTCGTCACGTGGATTTTTTCTGTAAAAGGGAATTCCCGTGGCTGGTCTATGATTTACCATCGCTGGAGAGTGGTGCACCATGGTACTGCACCGTTTCCAATCCATGCACCCTTTTTTAAAGGTCGTACGACACTGTTTCGTCATTTTGGACGGATGTTGCACCTTGCACCGTAGATGTTGCACCCTGTGGATATCGATTCTTCGGAGGGCCATAACTCTTGGCTCGTTTAGAGTTACGGGAGCCACAACCAGTCAAAACGAAGGTATTTGTGAGTTCAACGTCTGTGACTGCTTTCAGCCGTCACTGGTTACTTTCATACCCAAAAAATCCTATCCGAACCTCAATCGGGAAATGGAATTTTTTTACCCTTCGTTTTTTCGTCACGTGGATTTTTTCTGTAAAAGGGAATTCCCGTGGCTGGTCTATGATTTACCATCGCTGGAGAGTGGTGCACCATGGTACTGCACCGTTTCCAATCCATGCACCTATTTCTAAAGGTCGTACAGCACTGTTTCTTCATTTTGGACGGATGTTGCACCTTGCACTGTAGATGTTTCACCCTATGGATATCGATTCTTCGGAGGGCCATAACTCTTGGCTCGTTTAGAGTTACGGGAGCAACAACCAGTCAAAACGAAGGTATTTGTGAGTTATACATCTGTGACAGCTTTCAGCCGTCACTGGTTAATTTAATACCCAAAAAAGCCTATCCGAACCTCAATCGGGTCATGGAAGTTTTTTACCCTTCGTTTTTTCGTCACGTGGATTTTTTCTGTAAAAGGGAATTCCCGCGGCAGTTCTATGATTTATCATCGCTGGAGAGTGGTGCACCATGGTACTGCACCGTTTCCAATCCATGCACCCGTTTCTAAAGGTCGTACGGCACTGTTTCGTCATTTTGGACGGATGTTGCACCTTGCACCGTAGATGTTGCACCCAATGGATATCGATTCTTCGGAGGGCCATAACTCTTGGCTCGTTTAGAGTTACGGGAGCAACAACCAGTCAAAACGAAGGTATTTGTGAGTTCTACATCTGTGACTGCTTTCAGCCGTCACTGGTTACTTTCATACCCAAAAAAGCCTATCCGAACCTCAATCGGGTCATGGAAGTTTTTTACCCTTCGTTTTTTCGTCACGTGGATTTTTTCTGTAAAACGGGATCCCCGTGGCTGGTCTATGATTTACCAACGCTGGAGAGTGGTGCACCATGGTACTGCACCGTTTCCAATCCATGCACCGATTTCCAAAGGTCGTACGGCACTGTTTCGTCATTTTGGACGGATGTTGCACCTTGCACTGTAGATGTTGCACCCTGTGGATATCGATTCTTCGGAGGGCCATAACTCTTGGCTCGTTTAGAGTTACGGGAGCCACAACCAGTCAAAACGAAGGTATTTGTGAGTTCAACGTCTCTGACTGCTTTCAGCCGTCACTGGTTACTTTCATACCCAAAAAATCCTATCCGAACCTCAATCGGGTCATGGAAGTTTTTTACCCTTCGTTTTTTCGTCACGTGGATTTTTTCTGTAAAACGGGATCCCCGTGGCTGGTCTATGATTTACCAACGCTGGAGAGTGGTGCACCATGGTACTGCACCGTTTCCAATCCATGCACCGATTTCTAAAGGTCGTACGGCACTGTTTCGTCATTTTGGACGGATGTTGCACCTTGCACTGTAGATGTTGCACCCTGTGGATATCGATTCTTCGGAGGGCCATAACTCTTGGCTCGTTTAGAGTTACGGGAGCCACAACCAGTCAAAACGAAGGTATTTGTGAGTTCTACATCTGTGATGGCTTTCAGCCGTCGCTGGTTAGTTTCATGCCCAAAAATTCCTATCCGAACCTCAATCGGGTCATGGAAGTTTTTTACCCTTCGTTTTTTCGTCACGTGGATTTTTTCTGTAAAAGGGAATTCCCGTGGCTGGTCTATGATTTACCATCGCTGGAGAGTGGTGCACCATGGTACTGCACCGTTTCCAATCCATGCACCCATTTCTAAAGGTGGTACGACACTGTTTCGTCATTTTGGACGGATGTTGCACCTTGCATCGTAGATGTTGCACCCTGTGGATATCGATTCTTCGGAGGGCCATAACTCTTGGCTCGTTTAGAGTTACGTGAGCCACAACCAGTCAAAACGAACGTATTTGTGAGTTCTACATCTGTGACCGCTTTTAGCCGTCACTGGTTAATTTCATACCCAAAAAATCCTATCCGAACCTCAATCGGGTCATGGAAGTTTTTTACCCTTCGTTTTTTCGTCACGTGGATTTTTTCTGTAAAAGGGAATTCCCGTGGCTGGTCTATGATTTACCATCGCTGGAGAGTGGTGCACCATGGTACTGCACCGTTTCCAATCCATGCACCCTTTTTTAAAGGTCGTACGACACTGTTTCGTCATTTTGGACGGATGTTGCACCTTGCACCGTAGATGTTGCACCCTGTGGATATCGATTCTTCGGAGGGCCATAACTCTTGGCTCGTTTAGAGTTACGGGAGCCACAACCAGTCAAAACGAAGGTACTTGTGAGTTCAACGTCTGTGACTGCTTTCAGCCGTCACTGGTTACTTTCATACCCAAAAAATCCTATCCGAACCTCAATCGGGTCATGGAATTTTTTTACCCTTCGTTTTTTCGTCACGTGGATTTTTTCTGTAAAAGGGAATTCCCGTGGCTGGTCTATGATTTACCATCGCTGGAGAGTGGTGCACCATGGTACTGCACCGTTTCCAATCCATGCACCGATTTCCAAAGGTCGTACGGCACTGTTTCGTCATTTTGGACGGATGTTGCACCTTGCACTGTAGATGTTGCACCCTGTGGATATCGATTCTTCGGAGGGCCATAACTCTTGGCTCGTTTAGAGTTACGGGAGCCACAACCAGTCAAAACGAAGGTATTTGTGAGTTCTACATCTGTGATGGCTTTCAGCCGTCGCTGGTTAGTTTCATACCCAAAAAGTCCTATCCGAACCTCAATCGGGTCATGGAAGTTTTTTACCCTTCATTTTTTCGTCACGTGGATTTTTTCTGTAAAAGGGAATTCCCACGGCAGTTCTATGATTTATCAACGCTGGAGAGTGGTGCACCATGGTACTGCACCGTTTCCAATCCATGCACCCGTTTCTAAAGGTCGTACGGCACTGTTTCGTCATTTTGGACAGATGTTGCACCTTGCACCGTAGATGTTGCACCCAATGGATATCGATTCTTCGGAGGGCCATAACTCTTGGCTCGTTTAGAGTTACGGGAGCAACAACCAGTCAAAACGAAGGTATTTGTGAGTTCTACATCTGTGACTGCTTTCAGCCGTCACTGGTTACTTTCATACCCAAAAAAGCCTATCCGAACCTCAATCGGGTCATGGAAGTTTTTTACCCTTCGTTTTTTCGTCACGTGGATTTTTTCTGTAAAATGTGATCCCCGTGGCTGGTCTATGATTTACCAACGCTGGAGAGTAGTGCACCATGGTACTGCACCGTTTCCAATCCATGCACCGATTTCCAAAGGTCGTACGGCACTGTTTCGTCATTTTGGACGGATGTTGCACCTTGCACTGTAGATGTTGCACCCTGTGGATATCGATTCTTCGGAGGGCCATAACTCTTGGCTCGTTTAGAGTTACGGGAGCCACAACCAGTCAAAACGAAGGTATTTGTGAGTTCTACATCTGTGACGGCTTTCAGCCATCACTGGTTAGTTTCATACCCAAAAATTCCTATCCGAACCTCAATCGGGTCATGGAAGTTTTTTACCCTTCGTTTTTTCGTCACGTGGATTTTTTCTGTAAAAGGGAATTCCCGTGGCTGGTCTATGATTTACCATCGCTGGAGAGTGGTGCACCATGGTACTGCACCGTTTCCAATCCATGCACCCATTTCTAAAGGTGGTACGACACTGTTTCGTCATTTTGGACGGATGTTGCACCTTGCACCGTAGATGTTGCACCCTGTGGATATCGATTCTTCGGAGGGCCATAACTCTTGGCTCGTTTAGAGTTACGGGAGCCACAACCAGTCAAAACGAACGTATTTGTGAGTTCTACATCTGTGACCGCTTTTAGCCGTCACTGGTTAATTTCATACCCAAAAAATCCTATCCGAACCTCAATCGGGTCATGGAAGTTTTTTACCCTTCGTTTTTTCGTCACGTGGATTTTTTCTGTAAAATGGGATCCCCGTGGCTGGTCTATGATTTACCAACGCTGGAGAGTAGTGCACCATGGTACTGCACCGTTTCCAATCCATGCACCGATTTCCAAAGGTCGTACGGCACTGTTTCGTCATTTTGGACGGATGTTGCACCTTGCACTGTAGATGTTGCACCCTGTGGATATCGATTCTTCGGAGGGCCATAACTCTTGGCTCGTTTAGAGTTACGGGAGCCACAACCAGTCAAAACGAAGGTATTTGTGAGTTCTACATCTGTGATGGCTTTCAGGCGTCGCTGGTTAGTTTCATACCCAAAAAGTCCTATCCGAACCTCAATCGGGTCATGGAAGTTTTTTACCCTTCGTTTTTTCGTCACGTGGATTTTTTCTGTAAAAGGGAATTCCCGTGGCTGGTCTATGATTTACCATCGCTGGAGAGTGGTGCACCATGGTACTGCACCGTTTCCAATCCATGCACCCATTTCTAAAGGTGGTACGACACTGTTTCTTCATTTTGGACGGATGTTGCACCTTGCACCGTAGATGTTGCACCCTGTGGATATCGATTCTTCGGAGGGCCATAACTCTTGGCTCGTTTAGAGTTACGGGAGCCACAACTAGTCAAAACGAACGTATTTGTGAGTTCTACATCTGTGACCGCTTTTAGCCGTCACTGGTTAATTTCATACCCAAAAAATCCTATCCGAACCTCAATCGGGTCATGGAAGTTTTTTACCCTTCGTTTTTTCGTCACGTGGATTTTTTCTGTAAAAGGGAATTCCCGTGGCTGGTCTATGATTTACCATCGCTGGAGAGTGGTGCACCATGGTACTGCACCGTTTCCAATCCATGCACCCTTTTTTAAAGGTCGTACGACACTGTTTCGTCATTTTGGACGGATGTTGCACCTTGCACCGTAGATGTTGCACCCTGTGGATATCGATTCTTCGGAGGGCCATAAATCTTGGCTCGTTTAGAGTTACGGGAGCCACAACCAGTCAAAACGAAGGTATTTGTGAGTTCAACATCTGTGACTGCTTTCAGCCGTCACTGGTTACTTTCATACCCAAAAAATCCTATCCGAACCTCAATCGGGTCATGGAATTTTTTTACCCTTCGTTTTTTCGTCACGTGGATTTTTTCTGTAAAAGGGAATTCCCGTGGCTGGTCTATGATTTACCATCGCTGGAGAGTGGTGCACCATGGTACTGCACTGTTTCCAATCCATGCACCTATTTCTAAAGGTCGTACGGCACTGTTTCGTCATTTTGGACGGATGTTGCACCTTGCACTGTAGATGTTTCACCCTATGGATATCGATTCTTCGGAGGGCCATAACTCTTGGCTCGTTTAGAGTTACGGGAGCAACAACCAGTCTAAACGAAGGTATTTGTGAGTTCTACATCTGTGACAGCTTTCAGCCGTCACTGGTTACTTTCATACCCAAAAAAGCCTATCCGAACCTCAATCGGGTCATGGTAGTTTTTTACCCTTCGTTTTTTCGTCACGTGGATTTTTTCTGTAAAAGGGAATTCCCGCGGCAGTTCTATGATTTATCATCGCTGGAGAGTGGTGCACCATGGTACTGCACCGTTTCCAATCCATGCACCCGTTTCTAAAGGTCGTACGGCACTGTTTCGTCATTTTGGACGGATGTTGCACCTTGCACCGTAGATGTTGCACCCAATGGATATCGATTCTTCGGAGGGCCATAACTCTTGGCTCGTTTAGAATTACGGGAGCAACAACCAGTCAAAACGAAGGTATTCGTGAGTTCTACATCTGTGACAGCTTTCAGCCGTCACTGGTTACTTTCATACCCCAAAAAAGCCTATCCGAACCTCAATCGGGTCATGGAAGTTTTTTACCCTTCGTTTTTTCGTCACGTGGATTTTTTCTGTAAAAGGGAATTCCCGTGGCTGGTCTATGATTTACCATCGCTGGAGAGTGGTGCACCATGGTACTGCACCGTTTCCAATCCATGCACCTATTTCTAAAGGTCGTACAGCACTGTTTCGTCATTTTGGACGGATGTTGCACCTTGCACTGTAGATGTTTCACCCTATGGATATCGATTCTTCGGAGGGCCATAACTCTTGGCTCGTTTAGAGTTACGGGAGCAACAACCAGTCAAAACGAAGGTATTTGTGAGTTATACATCTGTGACAGCTTTCAGCCGTCACTGGTTACTTTCATACCCAAAAAAGCCTATCCGAACCTCAATCGGGTCATGGAAGTTTTTTACCCTTCGTTTTTTCGTCACGTGGATTTTTTCTGTAAAAGGGAATTCCCGTGGCTGGTCTATGATTTACCATCGCTGGAGAGTGGTGCACCATGGTACTGCACCGTTTCAAATCCATGCACCTATTTCTAAAGGTCGTACAGCACTGTTTCGTCATTTTGGACGGATGTTGCACCTTGCACTGTAGATGTTTCACCCTATGGATATCGATTCTTCGGAGGGCCATAACTCTTGGCTCGTTTAGAGTTACGGGAGCAACAACCAGTCAAAACGAAGGTATTTGTGAGTTATACATCTGTGACAGCTTTCAGCCGTCACTGGTTACTTTCATACCCAAAAAAGCCTATCCGAACCTCAATCGGGTCATGGAAGTTTTTTACCCTTCGTTTTTTCGTCACGTGGATTTTTTCTGTAAAAGGGAATTCCCGCGGCAGTTCTATGATTTATCATCGCTGGAGAGTGGTGCACCATGGTACTGCACCGTTTCCAATCCATGCACCCGTTTCTAAAGGTCGTACGGCACTGTTTCGTCATTTTGGACGGATGTTGCACCTTGCACTGTAGATGTTGCACCCAATGGATATCGATTCTTCGGAGGGCCATAACTCTTGGCTCGTTTAGAGTTACGGGAGCAACAACCAGTCAAAACGAAGGTATTTGTGAGTTCTACATCTGTGACTGCTTTCAGCCGTCACTGGTTACTTTCATACCCAAAAAAGCCTATCCGAACCTCAATCGGGTCATGGAAGTTTTTTACCCTTCGTTTTTTCGTCACGTGGATTTTTTCTGTAAAACGGGATCCCCGTGGCTGGTCTATGATTTACCAACGCTGGAGAGTGGTGCACCATGGTACTGCACCGTTTCCAATCCATGCACCGGTTTCCAAAGGTCGTACGGCACTGTTTCGTCATTTTGGACGGATGTTGCACCTTGCACTGTAGATGTTGCACCCTGTGGATATCGATTCTTCGGAGGGCCATAACTCTTGGCTCGTTTAGAGTTACGGGAGCCACAACCAGTCAAAACGAAGGTATTTGTGAGTTCAACATCTGTGACTGCTTTCAGCCGTCACTGGTTACTTTCATACCCAAAAAATCCTATCCGAACCTCAATCGGGTCATGGAAGTTTTTTACCCTTCGTTTTTTCGTCACGTGGATTTTTTCTGTAAAACGGGATCCCCGTGGCTGGTCTATGATTTACCAACGCTGGAGAGTGGTGCACCATGGTACTGCACCGTTTCCAATCCATGCACCGATTTCTAAAGGTCGTACGGCACTGTTTCGTCATTTTGGACGGATGTTGCACCTTGCACTGTAGATGTTGCACCCTGTGGATATCGATTCTTCGGAGGGCCATAACTCTTGGCTCGTTTAGAGTTACGGGAGCCACAACCAGTCAAAACGAAGGTATTTGTGAGTTCTACATCTGTGATGGCTTTCAGCCGTCGCTGGTTAGTTTCATGCCCAAAAATTCCTATCCGAACCTCAATCGGGTCATGGAAGTTTTTTACCCTTCGTTTTTTCGTCACGTGGATTTTTTCTGTAAAAGGGAATTCCCGTGGCTGGTCTATGATTTACCATCGCTGGAGAGTGGTGCACCATGGTACTGCACCGTTTCCAATCCATGCACCCATTTCTAAAGGTGGTACGACACTGTTTCGTCATTTTGGACGGATGTTGCACCTTGCATCGTAGATGTTGCACCCTGTGGATATCGATTCTTCGGAGGGCCATAACTCTTGGCTCGTTTAGAGTTACGGGAGCCACAACCAGTCAAAACGAACGTATTTGTGAGTTCTACATCTGTGACCGCTTTTAGCCGTCACTGGTTAATTTCATACCCAAAAAATCCTATCCGAACCTCAATCGGGTCATGGAAGTTTTTTACCCTTCGTTTTTTCGTCACGTGGATTTTTTCTGTAAAAGGGAATTCCCGTGGCTGGTCTATGATTTACCATCGCTGGAGAGTGGTGCACCATGGTACTGCACCGTTTCCAATCCATGCACCCTTTTTTAAAGGTCGTACGACACTGTTTCGTCATTTTGGACGGATGTTGCACCTTGCACCGTAGATGTTGCACCCTGTGGATATCGATTCTTCGGAGGGCCATAACTCTTGGCTCGTTTAGAGTTACGGGAGCCACAACCAGTCAAAACGAAGGTACTTGTGAGTTCAACGTCTGTGACTGCTTTCAGCCGTCACTGGTTACTTTCATACCCAAAAAATCCTATCCGAACCTCAATCGGGTCATGGAATTTTTTTACCCTTCGTTTTTTCGTCACGTGGATTTTTTCTGTAAAAGGGAATTCCTGTGGCTGGTCTATGATTTACCATCGCTGGAGAGTGGTGCACCATGGTACTGCAACGTTTCCAATCCATTCACCTATTTCTAAAGGTCGTACGGCACTGTTTCGTCATTTTGGACGGATGTTGCACCTTGCACTGTAGATGTTTCACCCTATGGATATCGATTCTTCGGAGGGCCATAACTCTTGGCTCGTTTAGAGTTACGGGAGCAACAACCAGTCAAAACGAAGGTATTTGTGAGTTATACATCTGTGACAGCTTTCAGCCGTCACTGGTTACTTTCATACCCAAAAAAGCCTATCCGAACCTCAATCGGGTCATGGAAGTTTTTTACCCTTCGTTTTTTCGTCACGTGGATTTTTTCTGTAAAAGGGAATTCCCACGGCAATTCTATGATTTATCAACGCTGGAGAGTGGTGCACCATGGTACTGCACCGTTTCCAATCCATGCACCCGTTTCTAAAGGTCGTACGGCACTGTTTCGTCATTTTGGACGGATGTTGCACCTTGCACCGTAGATGTTGCACCCAATGGATATCGATTCTTCGGAGGGCCATAACTCTTGGCTCGTTTAGAGTTACGGGAGCAACAACCAGTCAAAACGAAGGTATTTGTGAGTTCTACATCTGTGACGGCTTTCAGCCGTCACTGGTTACTTTCATACCCAAAAAAGCCTATCCGAACCTCAATCGGGTCATGGAAGTTTTTTACCCTTCGTTTTTTCGTCACGTGGATTTTTTCTGTAAAATGTGATCCCCGTGGCTGGTCTATGATTTACCAACGCTGGAGAGTAGTGCACCATGGTACTGCACCGTTTCCAATCCATGCACCGATTTCCAAAGGTCGTACGGCACTGTTTCGTCATTTTGGACAGATGTTGCACCTTGCACTGTAGATGTTGCACCCTGTGGATATCGATTCTTCGGAGGGCCATAACTCTTGGCTCGTTTAGAGTTACGGGAGCCACAACCAGTCAAAACGAAGGTATTTGTGAGTTCTACATCTGTGACGGCTTTCAGCCATCACTGGTTAGTTTCATACCCAAAAATTCCTATCCGAACCTCAATCGGGTCATGGAAGTTTTTTACCCTTCGTTTTTTCGTCACGTGGATTTTTTCTGTAAAAGGGAATTCCCGTGGCTGGTCTATGATTTACCATCGCTGGAGAGTGGTGCACCATGGTACTGCACCGTTTCCAATCCATGCACCCATTTCTAAAGGTGGTACGACACTGTTTCGTCATTTTGGACGGATGTTGCACCTTGCACCGTAGATGTTGCACCCTGTGGATATCGATTCTTCGGAGGGCCATAACTCTTGGCTCGTTTAGAGTTACGGGAGCCACAACCAGTCAAAACGAACGTATTTGTGAGTTCTACATCTGTGACCACTTTTAGCCGTCACTGGTTAATTTCATACCCAAAAAATCCTATCCGAACCTCAATCGGGTCATGGAAGTTTTATACCCTTCGTTTTTTCGTCACGTGGATTTTTTCTGTAAAATGGGATCCCCGTGGCTGGTCTATGATTTACCAACGCTGGAGAGTAGTGCACCATGGTACTGCACCGTTTCCAATCCATGCACCGATTTCCAAAGGTCGTACGGCACTGTTTCGTCATTTTGGACGGATGTTGCACCTTGCACTGTAGATGTTGCACCCTGTGGATATCGATTCTTCGGAGGGCCATAACTCTTGGCTCGTTTAGAGTTACGGGAGCCACAACCAGTCAAAACGAAGGTATTTGTGAGTTCTACATCTGTGATGGCTTTCAGCCGTCGCTGGTTAGTTTCATACCCAAAAAGTCCTATCCGAACCTCAATCGGGTCATGGAAGTTTTTTACCCTTCGTTTTTTCGTCACGTGGATTTTTTCTGTAAAAGGGAATTCCCGTGGCTGGTCTATGATTTACCATCGCTGGAGAGTGGTGCACCATGGTACTGCACCGTTTCCAATCCATGCACCCATTTCTAAAGGTGGTACGACACTGTTTCGTCATTTTGGACGGATGTTGCACCTTGCACCGTAGATGTTGCACCCTGTGGATATCGATTCTTCGGAGGGCCATAACTCTTGGCTCGTTTAGAGTTACGGGAGCCACAACTAGTCAAAACGAACGTATTTGTGAGTTCTACATCTGTGACCGCTTTTAGCCGTCACTGGTTAATTTCATACCCAAAAAATCCTATCCGAACCTCAATCGGGTCATGGAAGTTTTTTACCCTTCGTTTTTTCGTCACGTGGATTTTTTCTGTAAAAGGGAATTCCCGTGGCTGGTCTATGATTTACCATCGCTGGAGAGTGGTGCACCATGGTACTGCACCGTTTCCAATCCATGCACCCTTTTTTAAAGGTCGTACGACACTGTTTCGTCATTTTGGACGGATGTTGCACCTTGCACCGTAGATGTTGCACCCTGTGGATATCGATTCTTCGGAGGGCCATAAATCTTGGCTCGTTTAGAGTTACGGGAGCCACAACCAGTCAAAACGAAGGTATTTGTGAGTTCAACATCTGTGACTGCTTTCAGCCGTCACTGGTTACTTTCATACCCAAAAAATCCTATCCGAACCTCAATCGGGTCATGGAATTTTTTTACCCTTCGTTTTTTCGTCACGTGGATTTTTTCTGTAAAAGGGAATTCCCGTGGCTGGTCTATGATTTACCATCGCTGGAGAGTGGTGCACCATGGTACTGCACTGTTTCCAATCCATGCACCTATTTCTAAAGGTCGTACGGCACTGTTTCGTCATTTTGGACGGATGTTGCACCTTGCACTGTAGATGTTTCACCCTTTGGATATCGATTCTTCGGAGGGCCATAACTCTTGGCTCGTTTAGAGTTACGGGAGCAACAACCAGTCTAAACGAAGGTATTTGTGAGTTATACATCTGTGACAGCTTTCAGCCGTCACTGGTTACTTTCATACCCAAAAAAGCCTATCCGAACCTCAATCGGGTCATGGAAGTTTTTTACCCTTCGTTTTTTCGTCACGTGGATTTTTTCTGTAAAAGGGAATTCCCACGGCAGTTCTATGATTTATCAACGCTGGAGAGTGGTGCACCATGGTACTGCACCGTTTCCAATCCATGCACCCGTTTCTAAAGGTCGTACGGCACTGTTTCGTCATTTTGGACAGATGTTGCACCTTGCACCGTAGATGTTGCACCCAATGGATATCGATTCTTCGGAGGGCCATAACTCTTGGCTCGTTTAGAGTTACGGGAGCAACAACCAGTCAAAACGAAGGTATTTGTGAGTTCTACATCTGTGACTGCTTTCAGCCGTCACTGGTTACTTTCATACCCAAAAAAGCCTATCCGAACCTCAATCGGGTCATGGAAGTTTTTTACCCTTCGTTTTTTCGTCACGTGGATTTTTTCTGTAAAATGTGATCCCCGTGGCTGGTCTATGATTTACCAACGCTGGAGAGTAGTGCACCATGGTACTGCACCGTTTCCAATCCATGCACCGATTTCCAAAGGTCGTACGGCACTGTTTCGTCATTTTGGACGGATGTTGCACCTTGCACTGTAGATGTTGCACCCTGTGGATATCGATTCTTCGGAGGGCCATAACTCTTGGCTCGTTTAGAGTTACGGGAGCCACAACCAGTCAAAACGAAGGTATTTGTGAGTTCTACATCTGTGACGGCTTTCAGCCATCACTGGTTAGTTTCATACCCAAAAATTCCTATCCGAACCTCAATCGGGTCATGGAAGTTTTTTACCCTTCGTTTTTTCGTCACGTGGATTTTTTCTGTAAAAGGGAATTCCCGTGGCTGGTCTATGATTTACCATCGCTGGAGAGTGGTGCACCATGGTACTGCACCGTTTCCAATCCATGCACCCATTTCTAAAGGTGGTACGACACTGTTTCGTCATTTTGGACGGATGTTGCACCTTGCACCGTAGATGTTGCACCCTGTGGATATCGATTCTTCGGAGGGCCATAACTCTTGGCTCGTTTAGAGTTACGGGAGCCACAACCAGTCAAAACGAACGTATTTGTGAGTTCTACATCTGTGACCGCTTTTAGCCGTCACTGGTTAATTTCATACCCAAAAAATCCTATCCGAACCTCAATCGGGTCATGGAAGTTTTTTACCCTTCGTTTTTTCGTCATGTGGATTTTTTCTGTAAAATGGGATCCCCGTGGCTGGTCTATGATTTACCAACGCTGGAGAGTAGTGCACCATGGTACTGCACCGTTTCCAATCCATGCACCGATTTCCAAAGGTCGTACGGCACTGTTTCGTCATTTTGGACGGATGTTGCACCTTGCACTGTAGATGTTGCACCCTGTGGATATCGATTCTTCGGAGGGCCATAACTCTTGGCTCGTTTAGAGTTACGGGAGCCACAACCAGTCAAAACGAAGGTATTTGTGAGTTCTACATCTGTGATGGCTTTCAGCCGTCGCTGGTTAGTTTCATACCCAAAAAGTCCTATCCGAACCTCAATCGGGTCATGGAAGTTTTTTACCCTTCGTTTTTTCGTCACGTGGATTTTTTCTGTAAAAGGGAATTCCCGTGGCTGGTCTATGATTTACCATCGCTGGAGAGTGGTGCACCATGGTACTGCACCGTTTCCAATCCATGCACCCATTTCTAAAGGTGGTACGACACTGTTTCGTCATTTTGGACGGATGTTGCACCTTGCACCGTAGATGTTGCACCCTGTGGATATCGATTCTTCGGAGGGCCATAACTCTTGGCTCGTTTAGAGTTACGGGAGCCACAACTAGTCAAAACGAACGTATTTGTGAGTTCTACATCTGTGACCGCTTTTAGCCGTCACTGGTTAATTTCATACCCAAAAAATCCTATCCGAACCTCAATCGGGTCATGGAAGTTTTTTACCCTTCGTTTTTTCGTCACGTGGATTTTTTCTGTAAAAGGGAATTCCCGTGGCTGGTCTATGATTTACCATCGCTGGAGAGTGGTGCACCATGGTACTGCACCGTTTCCAATCCATGCACCCTTTTTTAAAGGTCGTACGACACTGTTTCGTCATTTTGGACGGATGTTGCACCTTGCACCGTAGATGTTGCACCCTGTGGATATCGATTCTTCGGAGGGCCATAAATCTTGGCTCGTTTAGAGTTACGGGAGCCACAACCAGTCAAAACGAAGGTATTTGTGAGTTCAACATCTGTGACTGCTTTCAGCCGTCACTGGTTACTTTCATACCCAAAAAATCCTATCCGAACCTCAATCGGGTCATGGAATTTTTTTACCCTTCGTTTTTTCGTCACGTGGATTTTTTCTGTAAAAGGGAATTCCCGTGGCTGGTCTATGATTTACCATCGCTGGAGAGTGGTGCACCATGGTACTGCACTGTTTCCAATCCATGCACCTATTTCTAAAGGTCGTACGGCACTGTTTCGTCATTTTGGACGGATGTTGCACCTTGCACTGTAGATGTTTCACCCTATGGATATCGATTCTTCGGAGGGCCATAACTCTTGGCTCGTTTAGAGTTACGGGAGCAACAACCAGTCTAAACGAAGGTATTTGTGAGTTCTACATCTGTGACAGCTTTCAGCCATCACTGGTTACTTTCATACCCAAAAAAGCCTATCCGAACCTCAATCGGGTCATGGTAGTTTTTTACCCTTCGTTTTTTCGTCACGTGGATTTTTTCTGTAAAAGGGAATTCCCGCGGCAGTTCTATGATTTATCATCGCTGGAGAGTGGTGCACCATGGTACTGCACCGTTTCCAATCCATGCACCCGTTTCTAAAGGTCGTACGGCACTGTTTCGTCATTTTGGACGGATGTTGCACCTTGCACCGTAGATGTTGCACCCAATGGATATCGATTCTTCGGAGGGCCATAACTCTTGGCTCGTTTAGAATTACGGGAGCAACAACCAGTCAAAACGAAGGTATTCGTGAGTTCTACATCTGTGACCGCTTTCAGCCGTCACTGGTTACTTTCATACCCCAAAAAAGCCTATCCGAACCTCAATCGGGTCATGGAAGTTTTTTACCCTTCGTTTTTTCGTCACGTGGATTTTTTCTGTAAAACGGGATCCCCGTAGCTGGTCTATGATTTACCAACGCTGGAGAGTGGTGCACCATGGTACTGCACCGTTTCCAATCCATGCACCGATTTCTAAAGGTCGTACGGCACTGTTTCGTCATTTTGGACGGATGTTGCACCTTGCACTGTAGATGTTGCACGCTGTGGATATCGATTCTTCGGAGGGCCATAACTCTTGGCTCGTTTAGAGTTACGGGAGCCACAACCAGTCAAAACGAAGGTATTTGTGAGTTCTACATCTGTGACGGCTTTTAGCCGTCACTGGTTAGTTTTATACCCAAAAATTCCTATCCGAACCTCAATCGGGTCATGGAAGTTTTTTACCCTTCGTTTATTCGTCACGTGGATTTTTTCTGTAAAAGGGAATTCCCGTGGCTGGTCTATGATTTACCATCGCTGGAGAGTGGTGCACCATGGTACTGCACCGTTTCCAATCCATGCACCCATTTCTAAAGGTGGTACGACACTGTTTCGTCATTTTGGACGGATGTTGCACCTTGCACCGTAGATGTTGCACCCTGTGGATATCGATTCTTCGGAGGGCCATAACTCTTGGCTCGTTTAGAGTTACGGGAGCCACAACCAGTCAAAACGAACGTATTTGTGAGTTCTACATCTGTGACCGCTTTTAGCCGTCACTGGTTAATTTCATACCCAAAAAATCCTATCCGAACCTCAATCGGGTCATGGAAGTTTTTTACCCTTCGTTTTTTCGTCACGTGGATTTTTTCTGTAAAAGGGAATTCCCGTGGCTGGTCTATGATTTACCATCGCTGGAGAGTGGTGCACCATGGTACTGCACCGTTTCCAATCCATGCACCCTTTTTTAAAGGTCGTACGACACTGTTTCGTCATTTTGGACGGATGTTGCACCTTGCACCGTAGATGTTGCACCCTGTGGATATCGATTCTTCGGAGGGCCATAACTCTTGGCTCGTTTAGAGTTACGGGAGCCACAACCAGTCAAAACGAAGGTATTTGTGAGTTCAACATCTGTGACTGCTTTCAGCCGTCACTGGTTACTTTCATACCCAAAAAATCCTATCCGAACCTCAATCGGGTCATGGAATTTTTTTACCCTTCGTTTTTTCGTCACGTGGATTTTTTCTGTAAAAGGGAATTCCCGTGGCTGGTCTATGATTTACCATCGCTGGAGAGTGGTGCACCATGGTACTGCACCGTTTCCAATCCATGCACCCGTTTCTAAAGGTCGTACGGCACTATTTCGTCATTTTGGACGGATGTTGCACCTTGCACTGTAGATGTTTCACCCTATGGATATCGATTCTTCGGAGGGCCATAACTCTTGGCTCGTTTAGAGTTACGGGAGCAACAACCAGTCAAAACGAAGGTATTTGTGAGTTCTACTTCTGTGACAGCTTTCAGCCGTCACTGGTTACTTTCATACCCAAAAAAGCCTATCCGAACCTCAATCGGGTCATGGAAGTTTTTTACCCTTCGTTTTTTCGTCACGTGGATTTTTTCTGTAAAAGGGAATTCCCGCGGCAGTTCTATGATTTATCATCGCTGGAGAGTGGTGCACCATGGTACTGCACCGTTTCCAATCCATGCACCCGTTTCTAAAGGTCGTACGGCACTGTTTCGTCATTTTGGACGGATGTTGCACCTTGCACCGTAGATGTTGCACCCAATGGATATCGATTCTTCGGAGGGCCATAACTCTTGGCTCGTTTAGAGTTACGGGAGCAACAACCAGTCAAAACGAAGGTACTTGTGAGTTCTACATCTGTGACTGCTTTCAGCCGTCACTGGTTACTTTCATACCCAAAAAAGCCTATCCGAACCTCAATCGGGTCATGGAAGTTTTTTACCCTTCGTTTTTTCGTCACGTGGATTTTTTCTGTAAAACGGGATCCCCGTGGCTGGTCTATGATTTACCAACGCTGGAGAGTGGTGCACCATGGTACTGCACCGTTTCCAATCCATGCACCGATTTCTAAAGGTCGTACGGCACTGTTTCGTCACTTTGGACGGATGTTGCACCTTGCACTGTAGATGTTGCACCCTGTGGATATCGATTCTTCGGAGGGCCATAACTCTTGGCTCGTTTAGAGTTACGGGAGCCACAACCAGTCAAAACGAAGGTATTTGTGAGTTCTACATCTGTGACGGCTTTCAGCCGTCACTGGTTAGTTTCATACCCAAAAATTCCTATCCGAACCTCAATCGGGTCATGGAAGTTTTTTACCCTTCGTTTTTTCGTCACGTGGATTTTTTCTGTAAAAGGGAATTCCCGTGGCTGGTCTATGATTTACCATCGCTGGAGAGTGGTGCACCATGGTACTGCACCGTTTCCAATCCATGCACCCATTTCTAAAGGTGGTACGACACTGTTTCGTCATTTTGGACGGATGTTGCACCTTGCATTGTAGATGTTGCACCCTGTGGATATCGATTCTTCGGAGGGCCATAACTCTTGGCTCGTTTAGAGTTACGGGAGCCACAACCAGTCAAAACGAACGTATTTGTGAGTTCTACATCTGTGACCGCTTTTAGCCGTCACTGGTTAATTTCGTACCCAAAAAATCCTATCCGAACCTCAATCGGGTCATGGAAGTTTTTTACCCTTCGTTTTTTCGTCACGTGGATTTTTTCTGTAAAAGGGAATTCCCGTGGCTGGTCTATGATTTATCATCCCTGGAGAGTGGTGCACCATGGTACTGCACCGTTTCCAATCCATGCACCCTTTTTTAAAGGTCGTACGACACTGTTTCGTCATTTTGGACGGATGTTGCACCTTGCACCGTAGATGTTGCACCCTGTGGATATCGATTCTTCGGAGGGCCATAACTCTTGGCTCGTTTGTTGTTACGGGAGCCACAACCAGTCAAAACGAAGGTATTTGTGAGTTCAACATCTGTGACTGCTTTCAGCCGTCACTGGTTACTTTCATACCCAAAAAATCCTATCCGAACCTCAATCGGGTCATGGAATTTTTTTACCCTTAGTTTTTTCGTCACGTGGATTTTTTCTGTAAAAGGGAATTCCCGTGGCTGGTCTATGATTTACCATCGTTGGAGAGTGGTGCACCATGGTACTGCACCGTTTCCAATCCATGCACCTATTTCTAAAGGTCGTACGGCACTGTTTCGTCATTTTGGACGGATGTTGCACCTTGCACTGTAGATGTTTCACCCTATGGATATCGATTCTTCGGAGGGCCATAACTCTTGGCTCGTTTAGAGTTACGGGAGCAACAACCAGTCAAAACGAAGGTATTTGTGAGTTATACATCTGTGACAGCTTTCAGCCGTCACTGGTTACTTTCATACCCAAAAAGGCCTATCCGAACCTCAATCGGGTCATGGAAGTTTTTTACCCTTCGTTTTTTCGTCACATGGATTTTTTCTGTAAAACGGAATTCCCGCGGCAGTTCTATGATTTATCATCGCTGGAGAGTGGTGCACCATGGTACTGCACCGTTTCCAATCCATGCACCCGTTTCTAAAGGTCGTACGACACTGTTTCGTCATTTTGGACGGATGTTGCACCTTGCACCGTAGATGTAACGACCCGTATTTTACGTATCGATATATCGTAGAATTATTAGGTCGTTAGTATTGTTTTGATCATCCATAGCCTGAGTCGTATGGGGAGATAACCCGTGGGTTAGAGTCTTGAGTCGTGGCCGACTCATAGAGGGCCGACTCATGGGTGGTTGAGTCGTATGGCCGAGTTAAGGGGTAGACTACCTAAGGATTGGGTCGTGATAGCCGAGTTAGTAGGGTCAACGGTTTATAGGTAGTTGCCGACTTATGGTTGTTAGTGGGTTAAGGAAGTGACCGACCTATAGGTTGTCCGAGCTAAGAGATCCACTGACCTAAGGTATATTACCATGATAGGATCTGACCGACCCATGGGATAAGTCGTGACCGACTTAGGGTTTAGGTCGTGTGAAGGATAGCTAGTGTTGCCGACTCATAGTATTAGGGATCTAGTAGTTCAGGCCGACTCATGAGTTAGTGGGAGTTACGACCTAGGAGCAACCGAGTTAGCCTAGGTCGTGATGTGGGTTAGGTCGCTGGAGCGACCTAAGGGAGTGGCCGACCTAAGAGTATGGACGACTTATAGGATTGACGACCTATAGTTATAGTGCTTGACCGACTTAAGGTGGTTGCACGAATTAAGGGGTAGCGACCTAGTAGTTAACGACCTAAGTGATGGGTCGTATACGAGTGACGAGTTATTGGGTTACGACTTAACATGTTCAGCGACCTTAAGGAGTTAGGTCGTAGGTGAGTTATGGCCTGATAGTTAAGTCGTGACGTTTTAGGTCGTAGCAGTGTTATGTCGTATGAGTTTAAGTCGGCATCATAGTTGAGTCGCTAGTATGTATTGATGAGTCGTCGAACGACTTAGGACTTGGAGTGTTAGGTCGGTTACCTAATGAGTCGGCTGAGCAGAGTGTGTGTTAGGTCGGCTATTCCATGTTTGTAGAGTTAGGTCGTTAGACGACCTAAGGATGGTTAGGTCGGCAGAGCTTTAGGTCGTTAAGTCGGCTGTGTGTGTTAGGATGGATATGTTGTTGAGTCGTTGGGGACTTAGGTCGTGGGCCGCGTGTGAGTTAGACCGGCCTTGGGTTCTTGAGTCGTGTGTTGTGGAGTTTGTTTAGACCGTTGGGTCATGGGGGTAGATAGGTCGGCGACGACCTAAAACCGAGAACGAGTTATAAGGCCTGGACGACCTAAGGGGGTATTCAGCCTATAAATAGAGGGGTTTGGCTCACTTTTTGGCACCGGTTTTTGAAGCGACGAAGTGCTGCCATTTTGAAGACTCGACTACAGTATTTTCTTCACTTCTTTCTCTACTTCTATCAGGTGCTAACATCCATTGAAGATCGAAGATCAAGATCGAAGATCCAAGTGTCCAAGTTGAAGATCTTCATCCGTTTGAGCTAGAATTCATCGTTTCAAGTGAGATTCCGCCGGATCAAGCCGTGATCTTCGCTGTCCTGATCTGAAGTGTTTTGATTTTAGGTTGTTTTGGTGATTTGGTGAGTGGTAGTTATCTCTCACGCGGATCCAAAGGAGTATATGGGATTGGTGATATGTTTATGTGTTAAAGTTAGCGTTTTCTCGCATTTTCCTTAAGTCTGCATGTAGATCCATCATATTTGAAGATGTTTATCTATGAAAGTTATTTAATAAGTATTAGAGACAAAACCCATGTTTTAGATTTGATAGATCTATGTTAAAAACCATGATTTCACATATGTTGGACTTTTGCTCACTTAATTACGAAATTGCCATTATAGTTGATATTGCTTAATATATCTTGTTTGAATGCTTGAATGTTTGAATGTATGTTAGATTTGATTGCTCCAAGTTAGCTTGTAGTTGATTTGGAACAAGATGGTTGAAGATGATTCAAAAGCTAAGTGGAAAGGCTCTTGAATGGTGAAAGCTGCCGATGGTATATGAAGCGGATGTGGAAGCTCATATGGATGGATTCGATGATGGGACTTTGCCGTGATGCGAAGAGGCGAAGTATGAGATCGAGATGGGACTTTGTCAGGATGCGAAAAGGCAAAGTATGGTTGAGTTGAGACTTCGCTTTGGTACGATGAAGCGAAGTATGATGTGAGTCTTGGCTTAATCCAGGAAGGGATCATTCCAAGCATGTTGATAACTTGAAGGGTAGTTCAAGTTGGTTGATAATGGATTGCTCAAGAGGAAGCTTGGGCTAAGTTGAAAGAAGTCGTCAAGAAGGATGACAAGGAGGCTTGGATCTCATCGTTATTGAAGGTTCTAGCAAACCTAAAGCAAGAGTACATAGGGACGCCTAAAAGACTACAGGCAGTTAGTCGAGTACTCTGGGCCAAGAAGATAAGTCCTAGGCACAAGGCAGTGTGCGGGGTTTTGTCTAGAACCGGGGTTACCATTAGCCCTTGACAGATGGCTCAGGAAGGAGTCGGTCATTCAATTAACGGTGATTTCGAAGCAAGGTTAACAGTGATAGCCAGAGTCATGGATGTTTGGATGTTTGGTTGTATCATCATTCGGCTTCAAGAGCGGTGTTTTCTGGGTGCTTATCTGATCTTGGTTTAGGCCTTGGGGGTTTGTATTTAGAAAACATCGTCCTTGACTCGAGTGATTATTGCTTTACCTTACTTATCTGCTATGTTATGCTTACTTCTCCTTAGTGTGTGTCTGGGGGCTATCACTGTAGAAAGAGGTGGAGTGGGATGGTTTGGTTCCTATTCCTTTATTTCCTTATGCTCTTTTGGTATGCTTGATTGTTAATTTACTGCTCACTAAGACTTTGTCTGACTCAAGGTTTTATGTCTCCTCTTATTACCTTGGGCTGTTCATCCATGTTTGGGATGGGCAGACTAGGTAGCAGGTGGCAGGTGCTGTGCTTAGAGTAGAGTTTTCCGTTGATGATGGCGAAGACGAGCAGGAGGCTATGCATATTATTTTCTTATATGTACTGGGTATCCGCTGCTGTATTTGATGAGTGCTTGTAGTGAGGTCTTGATGTATGGATTTGTTGAGATGATTGTATAAAACTTCTGTGATGCCTATATGATGATTTTATGTTATGAGACTTCACTATATATTTCTCTATTGTATTTTATCCATGCGCTGTGAGTTACGATAGAGATTCTGCGAATTTTATTTTACCCTGACCATCGTCCATGGCTGCCTGGCACACCTTTCAGCGCTCTATTCTCTTGTTTTGGTGCGGGAGTCATGGGCGGTCGTCACATTTGGTATCAGAGCTTTGGTTAATCGATTTTAGCGAACGCTCGCTGACGTAACTACGTATGAGAGACGTAATTGTATTTTGATGGATGATTACTATATATAATATAGTAGTTTAGAAGGATTTGCACTCCTTATGCAGTTGTTTCTCAAAGGTGTTCTAATCATTTCTTTTTGTAGATATTAAGGATGAGTCTAGAAAAGGGACAAGCTGCTAAGGAAGGTTGTGAAGCTGAAGGAGTTGTTGATCATGATGCTAAGTTCGAGGCTATGGTGACTTCAATCGTGAAGAGACAGTTGGTGGACTTTCTGGATAATTCATTTGAAGAGTTTATGGAGAAGACTTCTAGGCACAGGAGCCTGTTTCCTAAAGAAGAGTCTGCTGTTGTTGTTACCAAGGATGGGTTTAAATCATCGCAAGGTGGGAACAAGAAGAAGAGACAGCAACAGAAGAAGAGTAAGAGTGGCCAAAAGAAGCAGAAGGGCGAGGTGACCTGCTACAATTGCCAACAGAAGGGCCACTTCTCCAGGGATTGCAAGAATCCAAAGGTGCAGGGAAAGTGCTACAACTGTGATAAGCCAGGGCATATTAAGAAGAATTGTCCAGAGCCGCCAAAGGTTGAGCAGGATGAGCAAGCCTATGTGTTGAGAGCTGTTCCTCCAACTTCAAAAGCTCCTACTGCTGAGGAAAAGGGGAAGAGTGTGGTGGTTTAAAGTACTCTTTCCATTTGAGATGTTTCCGTTTAAGAATGTTGTTCGATGTTGAGATGATACATTCTCTTGTTTGTAATAACTTGTATGACCAATTGGGTTAGGAACCAGATATTATTGATAGACCCTTGGTTGTAACTATTTCAGTTGAAGATTTGTCTGGTTTGTGGATGTTATGCTGTGGTCTGGTTGTGTCGAGTCATGATTGCTCGTTTGTTTGTGATTGCTTTGTTCTGAACTTTGCGGGGTTCGGAATTATTTTGGGTATGGACTGGCTTAGGAAGTATGCGGCTAGGATTGATTGTGAGAGGCTGGAGGTGACAGTCGGGAATGTGGAAGGGCGAAAGGTTGTGATACGATGTAAGCATGAGGAAGGCGTCTTCATGAGCTTCATGTATTCGCTGGTTGTTCCACGGGATGGACTGTCATCGGTGCCTATTGTGAATGGATTTGAGGATGTCTTTGACGAAGTCAAAGGGTTGCCGCCGCATAGGGAGATCGAGTTTCGTATCGATCTAGTTGAGGGAGCCAGACTTGTTGTGATGCCTCTTAGGCGGATGGCACCGAGGGAGCAGCAAGAGCTGAAGGTGCAGATTGATGACCTTTTGCGGAAAGGATTCATTCGGAGGAGTGTGTCCGAATGGGGTGCGCCCGTTGTGTTCGCAACCAAAGCGGATGGATCGTTGAGGTGGTGTGTTGATTATCGTGAGCTGAATAAGGTGACTAAAGAAGAACAAGTATCCATTGCCGAGAATAGATGACTTGTTTGATCAGCTTCACGAGGCTAAGGTGTTTTCTCAGATGGATTTGGCAACGGGATTTCACCAGTTAAGAGTGGCGAGGGATAGTGTGCCGAAGACTGCTTTCAGGACACCATCTGGGTTTTATGAGTGGCTGGTAATGCCGTTTGGGTTGACTAACGCACCAGCATATTTTGTGGATCTTATGAATAGAGTATTCAGAGATCAGTTGAATAAGTTCGTGCTTGTGTTCGTGGATGATATTTTGGTTTATTCCAGAACTGAGAAAGAGCACAAGACGCACTTGAGGATTGTTTTGGAAATACTACGGAAACATCAGCTGAAGGCTAAGTTTTCGAAGTGTCACTTCTGGAAGAGTGAAGTGAGGTTCTTAGGCCATGTTATCTCTGGAAGTGGAATAGCGGTTGATCCCGCTAAGGTGGCAGCAATCCAGGATTGGGTTAGACCTAAGAATGCATCTGATGTGAGAAGTTTTCTTGGATTAGCTGGATATTATCGTCGGTTTATCAAAGACTTTTCCAAGATAGCTGCCCCATTGACAGGATTGACGAAGAAGAACCAAGTGTTCAGATGGGATGACAAGTGTGAGCAAGCTTTCGTAATCCTGAAAGAGCGACTGACGAGTGCTCCTGTTTTGACTATTCCAAGTGGGAATGATGAGATGGTGGTTTACACCGATGCATGTGGCACTGGACTGGGAGCAGTGCTAATGCAGAAGGATAAAGTTGTTGCGTATGCTAGTCGACAACTGAAGCCGCATGAATGGAACTATCCAACTCATGATTTGGAGTTAGCGGCGATTGTGTTTGCTTTGAAGATGTGGAGACATTACCTATTGGGAGTTAGATTCGAGTTGTTCACAGATCATAAGTCGTTGAAATATCTGTTCTCCCAAAAGGATTTGAATCTCCGACAGCAACGGTGGCTAGAGTTCTTAGCATCGTATGATTTTGGTATAGCCTATACTCCAGGGAAAGGTAACGCAGTGGCTGATGCGTTAAGTCGAAGACATGCAGGATTGGGAGCCATGTTTTCGGAATGGAAGAGCCTTGAGTATTTGGCTGGATTTGATTTCAGGCCTAGATGCGAATTGGAACCTGAGATGTTGGCAAACTTATCGATAAGGCCTACTCATGTGGAAAGGATTGGCGAGAGCCAAAAGAGAGATGATAAGCTTGTCAAGATTATCCGTGCTTTGGAATCTGGATTGGAACCAGAGAAGGATAAGGGATTCGAGGTCGATCGGGATGGCTTCGAAAGCAAGGACGATTAGTTGTTCCTGATATAGATGGATTGAGAGATGAAGTTCTGAGGGAAAGTCATCACTCGAAGTTGACAATTCATCCAGGTGGCAATAAGATGTATCGGGATATGAAGAGAGCTTACTACTGGGAAGGTATGAAGAAGGATGTTGGAAATCTTATTTCCAAGTGTATGAATTGCCAGTTGGTGAAAGCTGAGCAGAAGAAGCCCAGTGGATTACTTCAGCCATTAGAAGTTCCTACGTGGAAGTGGGGGCAAGTGTCGATGGATTTTATTGATGGTCTACCTAGAACCAGGGCAGGGAATGAAGGGATTTGGGTCATTGTAGATTGTTTGACCAAGGGTGCAAGGTTCATTCCTGTTCGATCGACAAGAACTGCATCGAAGTTGGCTGAGTTGTATGTGAAGTGGATTGTTCGATTCCATGGTGTTCCGAAGAGTATAGTGAGCGATCGAGACCCATTGTTCACTAGTGGATGTTGGAAGAGCTTCCAGGAAGTTTTGGGAACCGAGTTGTGTTTGAGTACAGCTTATCACCCTCAAACCGATGGTCAGACTGAGAGAGTCAACCGAGTTTTGGAAGATCTTCTTAGAGCTTGTGTTTTGGACTTCGGGGGATCATGGGAGGATCACCTTCATTTGGTGGAATTTGCTTATAATAACAGTTATCAGTCGAGTATTGGTATGGCACCATATGAGGCATTATATGGAAGACCGTGTAACTCTCCGACATGTTGGTTGGAAGCTGGAGAAAAACTGATACTTGGGCCAGAGATGATTCGACAGACTTCGGATTGTATAGAGATCATTCGGCAAAGAATGAAAGCAGCCCAAGATCGTCAGAAAATTTATGCAGATAATCGTCGAAAGGATTTGGAATTCGACGTGGGCAATATGGTTTTTGTGAAGAATTCTCCATTGAAGAATGTTATAAGATTCGGGAACAAAGGAAAGTTAACTCCGAGATTCGTTGGACCATTCCCGATTATCGAGCGAATTGGAAAGCTCGCTTATAGATTGGAGTTACCGGAAAAGATGGCGGGTGTGCACAATGTTTTTCATGTATCTTGTCTACGGAAGTATGTGCACGACCCAAGTACGGTGGTTTCTGCTGGTAGCTGTGAAGATTTGGAGGTTGATCCAGTGGTTACGAGACCTCGTAAGCCGCTTCGTATTGTTGAAACCGATACGAAACAGCTTAGGAGGAAGACGATTACGTTGCTCAAGGTACAATGGAGTGACGATGTTAACGACTGTACGTGGGAGGAAGAGAGGATGAAGGCAGCTCATCCAGAACTCTTCGAGGTATGGCCCTAAAGTGTCGTGACATCTCATGAATTTGTAGCTTGTTCTAAGTCTTAGAATTCTGCATGCTAGGTTAGAATTGGTTGCATGGTTTGTTGACTGCTATGGATGGTAGGCATGCGGAATAATTGTGATTGCTGTTGTTTGCTTGGAATTTCGGGGGCGAAATTCCTAAGGGGGAGAGAATGTAACGACCCGTATTTTACGTATCGATATATCGTAGAATTATTAGGTCGTTAGTATTGTTTTGATCATCCATAGCCTGAGTCGTATGGGGAGATAACCCGTGGGTTAGAGTCTTGAGTCGTGGCCGACTCATAGAGGGCCGACTCATGGGTGGTTGAGTCGTATGGCCGAGTTAAGGGGTAGACTACCTAAGGATTGGGTCGTGATAGCCGAGTTAGTAGGGTCAACGGTTTATAGGTAGTTGCCGACTTATGGTTGTTAGTGGGTTAAGGAAGTGACCGACCTATAGGTTGTCCGAGCTAAGAGATCCACTGACCTAAGGTATATTACCATGATAGGATCTGACCGACCCATGGGATAAGTCGTGACCGACTTAGGGTTTAGGTCGTGTGAAGGATAGCTAGTGTTGCCGACTCATAGTATTAGGGATCTAGTAGTTCAGGCCGACTCATGAGTTAGTGGGAGTTACGACCTAGGAGCAACCGAGTTAGCCTAGGTCGTGATGTGGGTTAGGTCGCTGGAGCGACCTAAGGGAGTGGCCGACCTAAGAGTATGGACGACTTATAGGATTGACGACCTATAGTTATAGTGCTTGACCGACTTAAGGTGGTTGCACGAATTAAGGGGTAGCGACCTAGTAGTTAACGACCTAAGTGATGGGTCGTATACGAGTGACGAGTTATTGGGTTACGACTTAACATGTTCAGCGACCTTAAGGAGTTAGGTCGTAGGTGAGTTATGGCCTGATAGTTAAGTCGTGACGTTTTAGGTCGTAGCAGTGTTATGTCGTATGAGTTTAAGTCGGCATCATAGTTGAGTCGCTAGTATGTATTGATGAGTCGTCGAACGACTTAGGACATGGAGTGTTAGGTCGGTTACCTAATGAGTCGGCTGAGCAGAGTGTGTGTTAGGTCGGCTATTCCATGTTTGTAGAGTTAGGTCGTTAGACGACCTAAGGATGGTTAGGTCGGCAGAGCTTTAGGTCGTTAAGTCGGCTGTGTGTGTTAGGATGGATATGTTGTTGAGTCGTTGGGGACTTAGGTCGTGGGCCGCGTGTGAGTTAGACCGGCCTTGGGTTCTTGAGTCGTGTGTTGTGGAGTTTGTTTAGACCGTTGGGTCATGGGGGTAGATAGGTCGGTGGCGACCTATGCTAGGTCGGGGATTTTAGGTCGGCGACGACCTAAAACCGAGAATGAGTTATAAGGCCTGGACGACCTAAGGGGGTATTCAGCCTATAAATAGAGGGGTTTGGCTCACTTTTTGGCACCGGTTTTTGAAGCGACGAAGTGCTGCCATTTTGAAGACTCGACTACAGTATTTTCTTCACTTCTTTCTCTACTTCTATCAGGTGCTAACATCCATTGAAGATCGAAGATCAAGATCGAAGATCCAAGTGTCCAAGTTGAAGATCTTCATCCGTTTGAGCTAGAATTCATCGTTTCAAGTGAGATTCCGCCGGATCAAGCCGTGATCTTCGCTGTCCTGATCTGAAGTGTTTTGATTTTAGGTTGTTTTGGTGATTTGGTGAGTGGTAGTTATCTCTCACGCGGATCCAAAGGAGTATATGGGATTGGTGATATGTTTATGTGTTAAAGTTAGCGTTTTCTCGCATTTTCCTTAAGTCTGCATGTAGATCCATCATATTTGAAGATGTTTATCTATGAAAGTTATTTAATAAGTATTAGAGACAAAACCCATGTTTTAGATTTGATAGATCTATGTTAAAAACCATGATTTCACATATGTTGGACTTTTGCTCACTTAATTACGAAATTGCCATTATAGTTGATATTGCTTAATATATCTTGTTTGAATGCTTGAATGTTTGAATGTATGTTAGATTTGATTGCTCCAAGTTAGATTGTAGTTGATTTGGAACAAGATGGTTGAAGATGATTCAAAAGCTAAGTGGAAAGGCTCTTGAATGGTGAAAGCTGCCGATGGTATATGAAGCGGATGTGGAAGCTCATATGGATGGATTCGATGATGGGACTTTGCCGTGATGCGAAGAGGCGAAGTATGAGATCGAGATGGGACTTTGTCAGGATGCGAAAAGGCAAAGTATGGTTGAGTTGAGACTTCGCTTTGGTACGATGAAGCGAAGTATGATGTGAGTCTTGGCTTAATCCAGGAAGGGATCATTCCAAGCATGTTGATAACTTGAAGGGTAGTTCAAGTTGGTTGATAATGGATTGCTCAAGAGGAAGCTTGGGCTAAGTTGAAAGAAGTCGTCAAGAAGGATGACAAGGAGGCTTGGATCTCATCGTTATTGAAGGTTCTAGCAAACCTAAAGCAAGAGTACATAGGGACGCCTAAAAGACTACAGGCAGTTAGTCGAGTACTCTGGGCCAAGAAGATAAGTCCTAGGCACAAGGCAGTGTGCGGGGTTTTGTCTAGAACCGGGGTTACCATTAGCCCTTGACAGATGGCTCAGGAAGGAGTCGGTCATTCAATTAACGGTGATTTCGAAGCAAGGTTAACAGTGATAGCCAGAGTCATGGATGTTTGGATGTTTGGTTGTATCATCATTCGGCTTCAAGAGCGGTGTTTTCTGGGTGCTTATCTGATCTTGGTTTAGGCCTTGGGGGTTTGTATTTAGAAAACATCGTCCTTGACTCGAGTGATTATTGCTTTACCTTACTTATCTGCTATGTTATGCTTACTTCTCCTTAGTGTGTGTCTGGGGGCTATCACTGTAGAAAGAGGTGGAGTGGGATGGTTTGGTTCCTATTCCTTTATTTCCTTATGCTCTTTTGGTATGCTTGATTGTTAATTTACTGCTCACTAAGACTTTGTCTGACTCAAGGTTTTATGTCTCCTCTTATTACCTTGGGCTGTTCATCCATGTTTGGGATGGGCAGACTAGGTAGCAGGTGGCAGGTGCTGTGCTTAGAGTAGAGTTTTCCGTTGATGATGGCGAAGACGAGCAGGAGGCTATGCATATTATTTTCTTATATGTACTGGGTATCCGCTGCTGTATTTGATGAGTGCTTGTAGTGAGGTCTTGATGTATGGATTTGTTGAGATGATTGTATAAAACTTCTGTGATGCCTATATGATGATTTTCTGTTATGAGACTTCACTATATATTTCTCTATTGTATTTTATCCATGCGCTGTGAGTTACGATAGAGATTCTGCGAATTTTATTTTACCCTGACCATCGTCCATGGCTGCCTGGCACACCTTTCAGCGCTCTATTCTCTTGTTTTGGTGCGGGAGTCATGGGCGGTCGTCACAGTAGATGTTGCACCCAATGGATATCGATTCTTCGGAGGGCCATAACTCTTGGCTCGTTTAGAGTTACGGGAGCAACAACCAGTCAAAACGAAGGTATTCGTGAGTTCTACATCTGTGACAGCTTTCAGCCTTCACTGGTTACTTTCATACCCAAAAAAGCCTATCCGAACCTCAATCGGGTCATGGAAGTTTTTTACCCTTCGTTTTTTCGTCACGTGAATTTTTTCTGTAAAAGGGAATTCCCGTGGCTGGTCTATGATTTACCATCGCTGGAGAGTGGTGCACCATGGTACTGCACCGTTTCCAATCCATGCACCCTTTTTTAAAGGTCGTACGACACTGTTTCGTCATTTTGGACGGATGTTGCACCTTGCACCGTAGATGTTGCACCCTGTGGATATCGATTCTTCGGAGGGCCATAACTCTTGGCTCATTTGGAGTTACGGGAGCCACAACCAGTCAAAACGAAGGTATTTGTGAGTTCAATATTTGTGACTGTTTTCAGCCGTCACTGGTTACTTTCATACCCAAAAATTCCTATCCGAACCTCAATCGGGTCATGGAAGTTTTTTACCCTTCGTTTTTTCGTCACGTGGATTTTTTCTGTAAAAGGGAATTCCCATGGCTGGTCTATGATTTACCATCGCTGGAGAGTGGTGCACCATGGTACTGCACCGTTTCCAATCCATGCACCCATTTCTAAAGGTGGTACGACACTGTTTCGTCATTTTGGACGGATGTTGCACCTTGCACCGTAGATGTTGCACCCTGTGGATATCGATTCTTCGGAGGGCCATAACTCTTGGCTCGTTTAGAGTTACGGGAGCCACAACCAGTCAAAACGAATGTATTTGTGAGTTCTACATCTGTGACCGCTTTTAGCCGTCACTGGTTAATTTCATACCCAAAAAATCCTATCCGAACCTCAATCGGGTCATGGAAGTTTTTTACCCTTCGTTTTTTCGTCACGTGGATTTTTTCTGTAAAAGGGAATTCCCGTGGCTGGTCTATGATTTACCATCGCTGGAGAGTGGTGCACCATGGTACTGCACCGTTTCCAATCCATGCACCCTTTTTTAAAGGTCGTACGACACTGTTTCGTCATTTTGGACGGATGTTGCACCTTGCACCGTAGATGTTGCACCCTGTGGATATCGATTCTTCGGAGGGCCATAACTCTTGGCTCGTTTGGAGTTACGGGAGCCACAACCAGTCAAAACGAACGTATTTGTGAGTTCTACATCTGTGACCGCTTTTAGCCGTCACTGGTTAATTTCATACCCAAAAAATCCTATCCGAACCTCAATCGGGTCATGGAAGTCTTTTACCCTTCGTTTTTTCGTCACGTGGATTTTTTCTGTAAAAGGGAATTCCCGTGGCTGGTCTATGATTTACCATCGCTGGAGAGTGGTGCACCATGGTACTGCACCGTTTCCAATCCATGCACCCGTTTCTAAAGGTCGTACGGCACTGTTTCGTCATTTTGGACGGATGTTGCACCTTGCACCGTAGATGTTGCACCCAATGGATATCGATTCTTCGGAGGGCCATAACTCTTGGCTCGTTTAGAGTTACGGGAGCAACAACCAGTCAAAACGAAGGTATTTGTGAGTTCAACATCTGTGACTGCTTTCAGCCGTCACTGGTTACTTTCATACCCAAAAAAGCCTATCCGAACCTCAATCGGGTCATGGAAGTTTTTTACCCTTCGTTTTTTCGTCACGTGGATTTTTTCTGTAAAACGGGATCCCCGTGGCTGGTCTATGATTTACCAACGCTGGAGAGTGGTGCACCATGGTACTGCACCGTTTCCAATCCATGCACCGATTTCTAAAGGTCGTACGGCACTGTTTCGTCATTTTGGACGGATGTTGCACCTTGCACTGTAGATGTTGCACGCTGTGGATATCGATTCTTCGGAGGGCCATAACTCTTGGCTCGTTTAGAGTTACGGGAGCCACAACCAGTCAAAACGAAGGTATTTGTGAGTTCTACATCTGTGATGGCTTTCAGCCGTCACTGGTTAGTTTCATACCCAAAAATTCCTATCCGAACCTCAATCGGGTCATGGAAGTTTTTTACCCTTCGTTTTTTCGTCACGTGGATTTTTTCTGTAAAAAGGAATTCCCGTGGCTGGTCTATGATTTACCATCGCTGGAGAGTGGTGCACCATGGTACTGCACCGTTTCCAATCCATGCACCCATTTCTAAAGGTGGTACGACACTGTTTCGTCATTTTGGACGGATGTTGCACCTTGCACCGTAGATGTTGCACCCTGTGGATATCGATTCTTCGGAGGGCCATAACTCTTGGCTCGTTTAGAGTTACGGGAGCCACAACCAGTCAAAACGAACGTATTTGTGAGTTCTACATCTGTGACCGCTTTTAGCCATCACTGGTTAATTTCATACCCAAAAAATCCTATCCGAACCTCAATCGGGTCATGGAAGTCTTTTACCCTTCGTTTTTTCGTCACGTGGATTTTTTCTGTAAAAGGGAATTCCCGTGGCTGGTCTATGATTTACCATCGCTGGAGAGTGGTGCACCATGGTACTGCACCGTTTCCAATCCATGCACCCGTTTCTAAAGGTCGTACGGCACTGTTTCGTCATTTTGGACGGATGTTGCACCTTGCACCGTAGATGTTGCACCCAATGGATATCGATTCTTCGGAGGGCCATAACTCTTGGCTCGTTTAGAGTTACGGGAGCCACAACCAGTCAAAACGAAGGTATTTGTGAGTTCAACATCTGTGACTGCTTTCAGCCGTCACTGGTTACTTTCATACCCAAAAAATCCTATCCGAACCTCAATCGGGTCATGGAATTTTTTTACCCTTCGTTTTTTCGTCACGTGGATTTTTTCTGTAAAAGGGAATTCCCGTGGCTGGTCTATGATTTACCATCGCTGGAGAGTGGTGCACCATGGTACTGCACCGTTTCCAATCCATGCACCTATTTCTAAAGGTCGTACGGCACTGTTTCGTCATTTTGGACGGATGTTGCACCATGCACTGTAGATGTTTCACCCTATGGATATCGATTCTTCGGAGGGCCATAACTCTTGGCTCGTTTAGAGTTACGGGAGCAACAACCAGTCAAAACGAAGATATTTGTGAGTTCTACTTCTGTGACAGCTTTCAGCCGTCACTGGTTACTTTCATACCCAGAAAAGCCTATCCGAACCTCAATCGGGTCATGGAAGTTTTTTACCCTTCGTTTTTTCGTCACGTGGATTTTTTCTGTAAAAGGGAATTCCCGCGGCAGTTCTATGATTTATCATCGCTGGAGAGTGGTGCACCATGGTACTGCACCGTTTCCAATCCATGCACCCGTTTCTAAAGGTCGTACGGCACTGTTTCGTCATTTTGGACGGATGTTGCACCTTGCACCGTAGATGTTGCACCCAATGGATATCGATTCTTCGGAGGGCCATAACTCTTGGCTCGTTTAGAGTTACGGGAGCAACAACCAGTCAAAACGAAGGTACTTGTGAGTTCTACATCTGTGACTGCTTTCACCCGTCACTGGTTACTTTCATACCCAAAAAAGCCTATCCGAACCTCAATCGGGTCATGGAAGTTTTTTACCCTTCGTTTTTTCGTCACGTGGATTTTTTCTGTAAAACGGGATCCCCGTGGCTGGTCTATGATTTACCAACGCTGGAGAGTGGTGCACCATGGTACTGCACCGTTTCCAATCCATGCACCGATTTCTAAAGGTCGTACGGCACTGTTTCGTCACTTTGGACGGATGTTGCACCTTGCACTGTAGATGTTGCACCCTGTGGATATCGATTCTTCGGAGGGCCATAACTCTTGGCTCGTTTAGAGTTACGGGAGCCACAACCAGTCAAAACGAAGGTATTTGTGAGTTCTACATCTGTGACGGCTTTCAGCCGTCACTGGTTAGTTTCATACCCAAAAATTCCTATCCGAACCTCAATCGGGTCATGGAAGTTTTTTACCCTTCGTTTTTTCGTCACGTGGATTTTTTCTGTAAAAGGGAATTCCCGTGGCTGGTCTATGATTTACCATCGCTGGAGAGTGGTGCACCATGGTACTGCACCGTTTCCAATCCATGCACCCATTTCTAAAGGTGGTACGACACTGTTTCGTCATTTTGGACGGATGTTGCACCTTGCACCGTAGATGTTGCACCCTGTGGATATCGATTCTTCGGAGGGCCATAACTCTTGGCTCGTTTAGAGTTACGGGAGCCACAACCAGTCAAAACGAACGTATTTGTGAGTTCTACATCTGTGACCGCTTTTAGCCGTCACTGGTTAATTTCATACCCAAAAAATCCTATCCGAACCTCAATCGGGTCATGGAAGTTTTTTACCCTTCGTTTTTTCGTCACGTGGATTTTTTCTGTAAAAGGGTATTCCCGTGGCTGGTCTATGATTTACCATCGCTGGAGAGTGGTGGTACTGCACCGTTTCCAATCCATGCACCCTTTTTTAAAGGTCGTACGACACTGTTTCGTCATTTTGGACGGATGTTGCACCTTGCACCGTAGATGTTGCACCCTGTGGATATCGATTCTTCGGAGGGCCATAACTCTTGGCTCGTTTGGAGTTACGGGAGCCACAACCAGTCAAAACGAAGGTATTTGTGAGTTCAACATCTGTGACTGCTTTCAGCGGTCACTGGTTACTTTCATACCCAAAAAATCCTATCCGAACCTCAATCGGGTCATGGAATTTTTTTACCCTTCGTTTTTTCGTCACGTGGATTTTTTCTGTAAAAGGGAATTCCCGTGGCTGGTCTATGATTTACCATCGCTGGAGAGTGGTGCACCATGGTACTGCACCGTTTCCAATCCATGCACCTATTTCTAAAGGTCGTACGACACTGTTTCGTCATTTTGGACGGATGTTGCACCTTGCACTGTAGATGTTTCACCCTATGGATATCGATTCTTCGGAGGGCCATAACTCTTGGCTCGTTTAGAGTTACGGGAGCAACAACCAGTCAAAACGAAGGTATTTGTGAGTTATACATCTGTGACAGCTTTCAGCCGTCACTGGTTACATTCATACCCAAAAAAGCCTATCCGAACCTCAATCGGGTCATGGAAGTTTTTTACCCTTCGTTTTTTCGTCACGTGGATTTTTTCTGTAAAACGGAATTCCCGCGGCAGTTCTATGATTTATCATCGCTGGAGAGTGGTGCACCATGCTACTGCACCGTTTCCAATCCATGCACCCGTTTCTAAAGGTCGTACGGCACTGTTTCCTCATTTTGGACGGATGTTGCACCTTGCACCGTAGATGTTGCACCCAATGGATATCGATTCTTCGGAGGGCCATAACTCTTGGCTCGTTTAGAGTTACGGGAGCAACAACCAGTCAAAACGAAGGTATTCGTGAGTTCTACATCTGTGACAGCTTTCAGCCGTCACTGGTTACTTTCATACCCAAAAAAGCCTATCCGAACCTCAATCGGGTCATGGAAGTTTTTTACCCTTCGTTTTTTCGTCACGTGAATTTTTTCTGTAAAAGGGAATTCCCGTGGCTGGTCTATGATTTACCATCGCTGGAGAGTGGTGCACCATGGTACTGCACCGTTTCCAATCCATGCACCCTTTTTTAAAGGTCGTACGACACTGTTTCGTCATTTTGGACGGATGTTGCACCTTGCACCGTAGATGTTGCACCCTGTGGATATCGATTCTTCGGAGGGCCATAACTCTTGGCTCGTTTGGAGTTACGGGAGCCACAACCAGTCAAAACGAAGGTATTTGTGAGTTCAACATCTGTGACTGTTTTCAGCCGTCACTGGTTACTTTCATACCCAAAAATTCCTATCCGAACCTCAATCGGGTCATGGAAGTTTTTTACCCTTCGTTTTTTCGTCACGTGGATTTTTTCTGTAAAAGGGAATTCCCGTGGCTGGTCTATGATTTACCATCGCTGGAGAGTGGTGCACCATGGTACTGCACCGTTTCCAATCCATGCACCCATTTCTAAAGGTGGTACGACACTGTTTCGTCATTTTGGACGGATGTTGCACCTTGCACCGTAGATGTTGCACCCTGTGGATATCGATTCTTCGGAGGGCCATAACTCTTGGCTCGTTTAGAGTTACGGGAGCCACAACCAGTCAAAACGAATGTATTTGTGAGTTCTACATCTGTGACCGCTTTTAGCCGTCACTGGTTAATTTCATACCCAAAAAATCCTATCCGAACCTCAATCGGGTCATGGAAGTTTTTTACCCTTCGTTTTTTCGTCACGTGGATTTTTTCTGTAAAAGGGAATTCCCGTGGCTGGTCTATGATTTACCATCGCTGGAGAGTGGTGCACCGTGGTACTGTACCGTTTCCAATCCATGCACCCTTTTTTAAAGGTCGTACGACACTGTTTCGTCATTTTGGACGGATGTTGCACCTTGCACCGTAGATGTTGCACCCTGTGGATATCGATTCTTCGGAGGGCCATAACTCTTGGCTCGTTTGGAGTTACGGGAGCCACAACCAGTCAAAACGAAGATATTTGTGAGTTCAACATCTGTGACTGCTTTCAGCCGTCACTGGTTACTTTCATACCCAAAAAATCCTATCCGAACCTCAATCGAGTCATGGAATTTTTTTACCCTTCGTTTTTTCGTCACGTGGATTTTTTCTGTAAAAGGGAATTCCCGTGGCTGGTCTATGATTTACCATCGCTGGAGAGTGGTGCACCATGGTACTGCACCGTTTCCAATCCATGCACCTATTTCTAAAGGTCGTACGGCACTGTTTCGTCATTTTGGACGGATGTTGCACCTTGCACTGTAGATGTTTCACCCTATGGATATCGATTCTTCGGAGGGCCATAACTCTTGGCTCGTTTAGAGTTACGGGAGCAACAACCAGTCAAAACGAAGGTATTTGTGAGTTCTACATCTGTGACCGCTTTCAGCCGTCACTGGTTACTTTCATACCCAAAAAAGCCTATCCGAACCTCAATCGGGTCATGGAAGTTTTTTACCCTTCGTTTTTTCGTCACGTGGATTTTTTCTGTAAAAGGGAATTCCCGCGGCAGTTCTATGATTTATCATCGCTGGAGAGTGGTGCACCATGGTACTGCACCATTTCCAATCCATGCACCTGTTTCTAAAGGTCGTACGGCACTGTTTCGTCATTTTGGACGGATGTTGCACCTTGCACCGTAGATGTTGCACCCAATGGATATCGATTCTTCGGAGGGCCATAACTCTTGGCTCGTTTAGAGTTACGGGAGCAACAACCAGTCAAAACGAAGGTATTTGTGAGTTCTACATCTATGACTGCTTTCAGCGGTCACTGGTTACTTTCATACCCAAAAAAGCCTATTCGAACCTCAATCGGGTCATGGAAGTTTTTTACCCTTCGTTCTTTCGTCACGTGGATTTTTTCTGTAAAACGGGATCCCCGTGGCTGGTCTATGATTTACCAACACTGGAGAGTGGTGCACCATGGTACTGCACCGTTTCCAATCCATGCACCGATTTCTAAAGGTCGTACGGCACTGTTTCGTCATTTTGGACGGATGTTGCACCTTGCACTGTAGATGTTGCACCCTGTGGATATCGATTCTTCGGAGGGCCATAACTCTTGGCTCGTTTAGAGTTACGGGAGCCACAACCAGTCAAAACGAAGGTATTTGTGAGTTCTACATCTATGACGGCTTTCAGCCGTCACTGGTTAGTTTCATACCCAAAAATTCCTATCCGAACCTCAATCGGGTCATGGAAGTTTTTTACCCTTCGTTTTTTCGTCACGTGGATTTTTTCTGTAAAAGGGAATTCCCGTGGCTGGTCTATGATTTACCATCGCTGGAGAGTGGTGCACCATGGTACTGCACCGTTTCCAATCCATGCACCCATTTCTAAAAGTGGTACGACACTGTTTCGTCATTTTGGACGGATGTTGCACCTTGCACCGTAGATGTTGCACCCTGTGGATATCGATTCTTCGGAGGGCCATAACTCTTGGCTCGTTTAGAGTTACGGGAGCCACAACCAGTCAAAACGAACGTATTTGTGAGTTCTACATCTGTGACCGCTTTTAGCCGTCACTGGTTAATTTCATACCCAAAAAATCCTATCCGAACCTCAATCGGGTCATGGAAGTTTTTTACCCTTCGTTTTTTCGTCACGTGGATTTTTTCTGTAAAAGGGAATTC
This sequence comes from Allium cepa, assembly GCA_030765085.1. Taxonomy (NCBI): domain Eukaryota; kingdom Viridiplantae; phylum Streptophyta; class Magnoliopsida; order Asparagales; family Amaryllidaceae; genus Allium; species Allium cepa. Next base: position 22,798,317 of record CM060943.1, on the reverse strand, counting down.
CCGTGGCTGGTCTATGATTTACCATCGCTGGAGAGTGGTGCACCATGGTACTGCACCGTTTCCAATCCATGCACCCTTTTTTAAAGGTCATACGACACTGTTTCGTCATTTTGGACGGATGTTGCACCTTGCACCATAGATGTTGCACCCTGTGGATATCGATTCTTCGGAGGGCCATAACTCTTGGCTCGTTTAGAGTTACGGGAGCCACAACCAGTCAAAACGAAGGTATTTGTGAGTTCAACATCTGTGACTGCTTTCAGCCGTCACTGGTTACTTTCATACCCAAAAAATCCTATCCGAACCTCAATCGGGTCATGGAATTTTTTTACCCTTCGTTTTTTCGTCACGTGGATTTTTTCTGTAAAAGGGAATTCCCGTGGCTGGTCTATGATTTACCATCGCTGGAGAGTGGTGCACCATGGTACTGCACCGTTTCCAATCCATGCACCTATTTCTAAAGGTCGTACGGCACTGTTTCGTCATTTTGGACGGATGTTGCACCTTGCACTGTAGATGTTTCACCCTATGGATATCGATTCTTCGGAGGGCTATAACTCTTGGCTCGTTTAGAGTTACGGGAGCAACAACCAGTCAAAACGAAGGTATTTGTGAGTTCTACGTATGTGACAGCTTTCAGCCGTCACTGGTTACTTTCATACCCAAAAAAGCCTATCCGAACCTCAATCGGGTCATGGAAGTTTTTTACCCTTCGTTTTTTCGTCACGTGGATTTTTTCTGTAAAAGGGAATTCCCGCGGCAGTTCTATGATTTATCATCGGTGGAGAGTGGTGCACCATGGTACTGCACCGTTTCCAATCCATGCACCCGTTTCTAAAGGTCGTACGGCACTGTTTCGTCATTTTGGATGGATGTTGCACCTTGCACCGTAGATGTTGCACCCTGTGGATATCGATTCTTCGGAGGGCCATAACTCTTGGCTCGTTTAGAGTTACGGGAGCCACAACCAGTCAAAACGAAGGTATTTGTGAGTTCAACATCTGTGACTGCTTTTAGCCGTCACTGGTTAATTTCATACCCAAAAAATCCTATCCGAACCTCAATCGGGTCATGGAAGTTTTTTACCCTTCGTTTTTTCGTCACGTGGATTTTTTCGGTAAAAGGGAATTCCCGTGGCTGGTCTATGATTTACCATCGCTGGAGAGTGGTGCACCATGGTACTGCACCGTTTCCAATCCATGCACCCTTTTTTAAAGGTCGTACGACACTGTTTCGTCATTTTGGACGGATGTTGCACCTTGCACCGTAGATGTTGCACCCTGTGGATATCGATTCTTCGGAGGGCCATAACTCTTGGCTCGTTTAGAGTTACGGGAGCCACAACCAGTCAAAACGAAGGTATTTGTGAGTTCAACATCTGTGACTGCTTTCAGCCGTCACTGGTTACTTTCATACCCAAAAAAGCCAATCCGAACCTCAATCGGGTCATGGAAGTTTTTTACCCTTCGTTTTTTCGTCACGTGGATTTTTTCTGTAAAAGGGAATTCCCGCGGCAGTTCTATGATTTATCATCGTTGGAGAGTGGTGCACCATGGTACTGCACCGTTTCCAATCCATGCACCCGTTTCTAAAGGTCGTACGGCACTGTTTCGTCATTTTGGACGGATGTTGCACCTTGCACCGTAGATGTTGCACCCAATGGATATCGATTCTTCGGAGGGCCATAACTCTTGGCTCGTTTAGGGTTACGGGAGCAACAACCAGTCAAAACGAAGGTATTCGTGAGTTCTACATCTGTGACTGCTTTCAGCCGTCACTGGTTACTTTCATACCCAAAAAAGCCTATCCGAACCTCAATCGGGTCATGGAAGTTTTTTACCCTTCGTTTTTTCGTCACGTGGATTTTTTCTGTAAAACGGGATCCCCGTGGCTGGTCTATGATTTACCAACGCTGGAGAGTGGTGCACCATGGTACTGCACCGTTTCCAATCCATGCACCGATTTCTAAAGGTCGTACGGCACTGTTTCGTCATTTTGGACGGATGTTGCACCTTGCACTGTAGATGTTGCACCCTGTGGATATCGATTCTTCGGAGGGCCATAACTCTTGGCTCGTTTAGAGTTACGGGAGCCACAACCAGTCAAAACGAAGGTATTTGTGAGTTCTACATCTGTGACGGCTTTCAGCCGTCACTGGTTAGTTTCATACCCAAAAATTCCTATCCGAACCTCAATCGGGTCATGGAAGTTTTTTACACTTCGTTTTTTCGTCACGTGGATTTTTTCTGTAAAAGGGAATTCCCGTGGCTGGTCTATGATTTACCATCGCTGGAGAGTGGTGCACTATGGTACTGCACCGTTTCCAATCCATGCACCCATTTCTAAAGGTGGTACGACACTGTTTCGTCATTTTGGACGGATGTTGCACCTTGCACCGTAGATGTTGCACCCTGTGGATATCGATTCTTCGGAGGGCCATAACTCTTGGCTCGTTTAGAGTTACGGGAGCCACAACCAGTCAAAACGAACGTATTTGTGAGTTCTACATCTGTGACCGCTTTTAGCCGTCACTGGTTAATTTCATACCCAAAAAATCCTATCCGAACCTCAATCGGGTCATGGAAGTTTTTTACCCTTCGTTTTTTCGTCACGTGGATTTTTTCGGTAAAAGGGAATTCCCGTGGCTGGTCTATGATTTACCATCGCTGGAGAGTGGTGCACCATGGTACTGCACCGTTTCCAATCCATGCACCCTTTTTTAAAGGTCGTACGACACTGTTTCGTCATTTTGGACGGATGTTGCACCTTGCACCGTAGATGTTGCACCCTGTGGATATCGATTCTTCGGAGGGCCATAACTCTTGGCTCGTTTAGAGTTACGGGAGCCACAACCAGTCAAAACGAATGTATTTGTGAGTTCTACATCTGTGACCGCTTTCAGCCGTCACTGGTTACTTTCATACCCAAAAAATCCTATCCGAACCTCAATCGGGTCATGGAAGTTTTTTACCCTTCGTTTTTTCGTCACGTGGATTTTTTCTGTAAAAGGGAATTCCCGTGGCTGGTCTATGATTTACCATCGCTGGAGAGTGGTGCACCATGGTACTGCACCGTTTCCAATCCATGCACCTATTTCTAAAGGTCGTACGGCACTGCTTCGTCATTTTGGACGGATGTTGCACCTTGCACTGTAGATGTTTCACCCTATGGATATCGATTCTTCGGAGGGCCATAACTCTTGGCTCGTTTAGAGTTACGGGAGCAACAACCAGTCAAAACGACGGTATTTGTGAGTTCTACATCTTTGACAGCTTTCAGCCGTCACTAGTTACTTTCATACCCAAAAAAGCCTATCCGAACCTCAATCGGGTCATGGAAGTTTTTTACCCTTCGTTTTTTCGTCACGTGGATTTTTTCTGTAAAAGGGAATTCTCGCGGCAGTTCTATGATTTATCATCGCTGGAGAGTGGTGCACCATGGTACTGCACCGTTTCCAATCCATGCACCCGTTTCTAAAGGTCGTACGGCACTGTTTCGTCATTTTGGACGGATGTTGCACCTTGCACCGTAGATGTTGCACCCAATGGATATCGATTCTTCGGAGGGCCATAACTCTTGGCTCGTTTAGAGTTACGGGAGCAACAACCAGTCAAAACGAAGGTATTTGTGAGTTCTACATCTGTGACTGCTTTCAGCCGTCACTGGTTACTTTCATACCCAAAAAAGCCTATCCGAACCTCAATCGGGTCATGAAAGTTTTTTACCCTTCGTTTTTTCGTCACGTGGATTTTTTCTGTAAAACGGGATCCCCGTGGCTGGTCTATGATTTACCAACGCTGGAGAGTGGTGCACCATGGTACTGCACCGTTTCCAATCCATGCACCGATTTCTAAAGGTCGTACGGCACTGTTTCATCATTTTGGACGGATGTTGCACCTTGCACTGTAGATGTTGCACCCTGTGGATATCGATTCTTCGGAGGGCCATAACTCTTGGCTCGTTTAGAGTTACGGGAGCCACAACCAGTCAAAACGAAGGTATTTGTGAGTTCTACATCTGTGACGGCTTTCAGCCGTCACTAGTTAGTTTCATACCCAAAAATTCCTATCCGAACCTCAATCGGGTCATGGAAGTTTTTTACCCTTCGTTTTTTCGTCACGTGGATTTTTTCTGTAAAAGGGAATTCCCGTGGCTGGTCTATGATTTACCATCGCTGGAGAGTGGTGCACCATGGTACTGCACCGTTTCCAATCCATGCACCCATTTCTAAAGGTGGTACGACACTGTTTCGTCATTTTGGACGGATGTTGCACCTTGCACCGTAGATGTTGCACCCTGTGGATATCGATTCTTCGGAGGGCCATAACTCTTGGCTCGTTTAGAGTTACGGGAGCCACAACTAGTCAAAACGAACGTATTTGTGAGTTCTACATATGTGACCGCTTTTAGCCGTCACTGGTTAATTTCATACCCAAAAAATCCTATCCGAACATCAATCGGGTCATGGAAGTTTTTTACCCTTCGTTTTTTCGTCACGTGGATTTTTTCTGTAAAAGGGAATTCCCGTGGCTGGTCTATGATTTACCATCGCTGGAGAGTGGTGCACCATGGTACTGCACCGTTTCCAATCCATGCACCCTTTTTTAAAGGTCGTACGACACTGTTTCGTCATTTTGGACGGATGTTGCACCTTGCACCGTAGATGTTGCACCCTGTGGATATCGATTCTTCGGAGGGCCATAACTCTTGGCTCGTTTAGAGTTACTGGAGCCACAACCAGTCAAAACGAAGGTATTTGTGAGTTCAACATCTGTGACTGCTTTCAGCCGTCACTGGTGTAACGACCCGTATTTTACGTGTCGATGCATCGTAGAATTTACAGGTCGTTAGTGTTGTTTGTGTTGCCTTTAGCTTGAGTCGTTTAGGAGTTAACCCGGGTACAAGTGATGAGTCGTGACCGACTCATAGATAAGTCGTAGACGACTTAAGGGGATGGACCGAGTTAAGGTAGGCAACGGTTTACAGGTTGGACGAGTCATTGAGTAGCCGACTCATAGTGGTTGCCGACTTATAGAAGCGGCGACTTATAGATTAAGTCGTGCACGAGTTACGACTTATAGGGGGGACGGCTTATAGGTTTGGCCGAGATAAAGATAGTGACCGACTCACGAGACAGTGGTTTAAGGGTTGGTGACCGACTTAGGACTTAGACGGGTTAGCAAGATGAGTCGTGGCCGACTCATAGGGTCAACAGGTGATAGGGTTGGCCGACTTAAGTGATGGCCGACTCATGGGTTAGCGGCTTAAGGGGTTTAGGTCTTGAGTCGTTGAAAGGTTAGGTCGGCATGGTAATGAGTCGTAAACGACTCATGTTGAGTCGGCAAAGGGGTCTTGAGTCTTGCGTCGCTAGGTGTTGAGTAGGCCTGGGTTGTTGAGTCGTGTGAATGGCCTGTGTTGAGTCGGCTAGGTGTTAAGGTGATGAGTCGTTAGGTCTTTGAGTCGGCAGGTTCTTGAGTCGGCAAGGCTAGGTCGTGGACGACTCATGTTAGGTCGGCGGCGACTCAAGGGGGCAGCGACTCAGGGGGAATTCAGCCTATAAATAGAGGGGTTCGGCTCACTTTTTGGCACCGGTTTTTGAAGCGACGAAGTGCTGCCATTTTGAAGACTTGTCTACAACATTTCTTCATCTTCTTTTCTCCATTCCAATCTAATTCTAACATCCATCCAAGATCGAAGATCGAGATCGAAGATCCAAGTGGCAAAGTTGAAGATCTTCATCCGTTCGAGCTAGATTTCATCGATTGAAGTGAGATTTTGCCGGATCGAGCCTTGATCTCCGCTATCCAGATCTGAAGCGTGTTGTTTTTGGAGTGTTTGGGTGATTTGGTGAGTGGTAGTTATCTCTCACGCGGATCCAAGGGAGTATATGGGATTGGTGGCTAGTTTATGTGTTTAAGATAGTGTTTTCTCGCATTTTCCTAAAGTCTGCATGTAGATCCATCATTTGTGAAGATGTTTACCTATGCAAGTTTATTTTCAAGTATTATAGACAAAACCCATGTTTTATATTTGATAGATCTATGCTAAAAACCATGATTTCACATATGTTGGACTTTTGCTCATTTATTTACGAAATTGCCATTATACTTGATATTACTTGTTAGATCTTGTTTGAATGCTTGATTGTTTGTATTGATGATTGATTTGGATTGTTTCAAGTTAGCTAGAGGTTGATTTGGAACAAGATGGTTTGAGATGATTCAAAAGCTAAGTGGAAAGGCTCTTGAATGGTGGAAGCTGCCTATAGCATATGTAGCGGATGCGAAAGCTCATATGGATGGATTCGATGACGATGGTCTTTGCCATGATGCGAGAAGGCAAAGTATGATTGAGTTGGGACTTTGCTATGATGTGATGAGGCAAGGCTTATGTTGAGATGGGACGGGTCATGATGACGTTCCAAGATGGGAGACTTTGTTGTGATGCGAGGAGGCAAAGTTTGATGTTGAGATGGGACGGGTCACGATGACGTTCCAAGCACGGGCTGCGACGACGTGCAAAGTTATGTTGATAACTCGGTGATGCGATCCGGGTTGGTGATAATGGTTAGCTTGAGAGGCGCTTGAGCTAGTATGGAAGTAGTCGTCGAGGAGGATGACTAGAAGGCTGAGATCTCATCGTTGTTGAAGGTTCTAGCATGCTCAAAGCAAGAGTACGTTGGAACGGGCTGCGACGACGTTCCAGGCACGGGCTGCGACGATGTGCTAGTACTCTGGGTGGTTGCGAAAATTCCTAGGCTCGGGCTGCGACGACGTGCGGAGTTATGGCTAGAACCGGGGTTACCATTAGCCCTTGACGGATGGTCATTCAACTAACGGTGGAATCATGGCAATGATAGCAGTGATAGCCAGAGTCATGGATGTTTGGTTGTATTATCATTCGACCTCAAGAGTGGTGTTTTCTGGGTGCTTATCTGATCTTGGTTTAGGCCTCGGGGGTTTGTATTTGGAAAGCATCACCCTTGACTCGAGTGATTATTGCTTTACTTTAATTATTTGCTATATTACGATTGTTTCTCCTTAGTGTGTGTCTGGGGGGGCTATCACTGTGAGAAGAGGTGGAGTGGGATGGTTTGGTTCCTATTCCTTTTATCCCTTATGCTCTTTTGGTATGTTTGATAGTTAATTTACTGCTCACTAAGACTTTGTCTGACTCAAGGTTTTATGTCTCCTCTTATTACCTTGGGCTGTTCATCCATGTTGGGATGGGCAGACTAGGTAGCAGGTGACAGGTGCTGTGCTTAGAGTTCTCCGCTGATGATGACGAAGACGAGCAGGAGGCTATGCATATTATTTCTTATATGTACTGGGTATCCGCTGCTGTATTTGATGAGTGTTTTGTAGTGAGGTCTTGATGTATGGATTTTATTGAGATGATTGTATAAAACTACTGTGATGCTTATATGATGATTTTTCTGTTATGAGGCTTCACTATATATTTCTCTATTGTATTTTATCCATGCGCTGTGAGTTACGATAGAGATTCTGCGATTTTATTTTACCCTGACTATCGTCCATGGCTGCCTTGCACACCTTTCAGCGCATTATTCCCTTGTTTTGGTGCGAGAGTCATGGGCGGTCGTCACATTTGGTATCAAAGCTTTGGTTAATCGATTTTAGCCAACGCTCGCTGACGTAACTACATATGAGAGACGTAATTGTATTTTGATGGGTGATTACTATATATAGTATAATAGTTTAGGAGGATTTGAACTCCTTATGCAGTTGTTTCTTAAGGTGTTCTAATCATTCTTTTTACAGATATTAAGAATGAGTCGAAGTGAGAGACAAGCTGCAAGGGAAAGTCGAGCTGCTAGGGAAGCTGTTGATTATGGAGCTATGTTTGAAGCTATGATGACTTCTATTATGAGAAGGGTACCAGCTGCAGGATCTTCTGTCGATGTGGGAGTTCAAGTCCAGGCTCCGAGGCCGGTGGATTTTGCCAAGCTTTGTAAGGATTATACTTCTCTCGAGGGAAAAGCTTTCTTGGGAACGGAGTCGACTATTGAGGTGCAGAGATGGATTGATTCTTGTCGAAGAATCTTTGGTGATCTAGGGATTGATGATGCAACCAAGAGGAAGCTTGCATCGAGACAGCTTCAGGGAAGAGCTGCAGATTGGTGGAATTCTATCACTATAGATACACCAGAAGAAGAGATTACTTGGGAGCAATTCCAAGTTAGATTTGAGGCCAAGTTCATCTCCACTGTTCAGAAATCTGCCTTGTTTAAGAGGTTTGTAGAGCTCAAGCAAGGAGGAAGGCCTGTTCTTGAGTATATTTCTGAGTTCGAAGCTTTGTCTAAGTATGCCAGATCATATATTGACTCTCCCTACCAGAAGAATGAAAAGTTTGTGACTGGTCTGGATGCTTATCTGGGAAGGCAGTTAGTGGATCATCTGGACGATCCATTTGAGAAGCTTGTGGAGAAAGCTTTGAGGCACGAGAGTTTGTTTCCTAAGGAAAGTTCTGTTGTTGCTGTAACCAGGGAAGGATCTAAACCACAGCAGAGTGGCATTAGGAAGAGGAAGCAGCAGCAACAGAAGGGTAGGGATGGTCAGAAGAAGCCAAAGGGCGAAGTGACTTGCTATAATTGTCAGCAGAAGGGCCATCTCTCCAAGGATTGCAGGAATCCAAAGGCGCCGGCAAAGTGCCACAACTGTGATAAGCCAGGGCATTTCAGGAAGGATTGTCCAGAGCCGAGGAAGGACAGGCAAGTTGTGCAAGCCTATGCTTTGGAAGCTGTGCCGTCGTCTTCAAGAGTTCCTACTACTGAAGAGAAGGGGAAGAGTGTGGTGGTTCAAGGTACTCTTTCCATTTGTGGGGTTCCAGTTAGAGTGTTGTTTGATACTGGAGCGTCGCATTCTTTTGTTTGTGATGAGTTGGTAGGCCGGTTACGTTTGAAACCGGATATTGTTGATAGGCCATTGGTTGTGACTAATCCAGTTGGGGGTTCGTCATGTTTGTGTATGATATGCCGTGGTCTAGTTGTGTCGAGTCATGATTGCTCGTTTGTTTGTGATTGCTTTGTTCTGAACTTTGCGGGGTTCGGAATTATTTTGGGTATGGACTGGCTTAGGAAGTATGCGGCTAGGATTGATTGTGAGAGGCTGGAGGTGACAGTCGGGAATGTGGATGGGCGAAAGGTTGTGATACGATGTAAGCATGAGGAAGGCGTCTTCATGAGCTTCATGTATTCGCTGGTTGTTCCACGGGATGGACTGTCATCGGTGCCTGTTGTGAATGAATTTGAGGATGTCTTTGACGAAGTCAAAGGGTTGCCGCCGCATAGGGAGATCGAGTTTCGTATCGATCTGGTTGAGGGAGCCAGACCTGTTGTGATGCCTCTTAGGCGGATGGCACAGAGGGAGTAGCAAGAGCTGAAGGTGCAAGTTGATGACCTTTTGCGGAAAGGGTTCATTCGGAGAAGTGTGTCCGAATGGGGTGCGCCAGTTGTGTTCGCAACCAAAGCGGATGGATCGTTGAGGTTGTGTGTGGATTATCGTGAGCTGAATAAGGTGACTAAGAAGAACAAGTATCCATTGCCGAGAATAGATGACTTGTTTGATCAGCTTCACGAGGCTAAGGTGTTTTCTCAGATGGATTTGGCAACGGGATTTCACCAGTTGAGAGTGGCAAAGGATAGTGTGCCGAAGACTGCTTTCAGGACACCATCCGGGTTTTATGAGTGGCTGGTAATGCCGTTTGGATTGACTAACGCACCAGCATATTTTGTGGATCTTATGAATAGAGTGTTCAGAGATCAGTTGAATAAGTTCGTGCTTGTGTTCGTGGATGATATTTTAGTTTATTCCAGAACTGAGGAAGAGCACAAGACGCACTTGAAGATTGTTTTGGAAATCTTGCGGAAACATCAGCTGAAGGCTAAGTTTTCGAAGTGTCACTTCTGGAAGAGTGAAGTGAGGTTCTTAGGTCATGTTATCTCTGGAAATGGAATAGCGGTTGATCCCGCTAAGGTGGCAGCGATCCAAGATTGGGTTAGACCTAAGAATGCATCTGATGTGAGAAGTTTTCTTGGATTAGCAGGATATTATCGTCGGTTTATCAAAGACTTTTCAAAGATAGCTGCACAGTTGACAGGATTGACGAAGAAGAACCAAGTGTTCAGATGGGATGACAAGTGTGAGCAAGCTTTCGTAATCCTGAAAGAGCGACTGACGAGTGCTCCTGTCTTGACTATTCCTGGTGGGAATAATGAGATGGTGGTTTACACCGATGCATGTGGCACTGGACTTGGAGCAGTGCTAATGCAGAGAGATAAGGTTGTTGCGTATGCTAGTCGACAACTGAAGCCGCATGAAAGAAATTATCCAACTCATGATTTGGAGTTAGCGGCGATTGTGTTTGCTTTGAAGATGTGGAGACATTATCTATTGGGAGTTAGATTTGAGTTGTTTACAGATCATAAGTCGTTGAAGTATCTGTTCTCCCAAAAGGATTTGAATCTTCGACAGCAAAGGTGGCTAGAGTTCCTAGCATCTTATGATTTTGGTATAGCCTATACTCCGGGAAAAGGTAACGCAGTGGCTGATGCGTTAAGTCGAAGACATGCAGGATTGGAAGCCATGTTTTCGGAGTGGAAGAGTCTCGAGTATTTGGCTGAGTTTGATTTCAGGCCTGGATGTGAATTGGAACCTGAGATGTTGGCAAACTTATCGATAAGGCCTACTCTTGTAGAAAGGATTGGCGAGAGCCAAAAGAGAGATGATAAGCATGTCAAGATTATTCGTGATTTGGAAGCTGGATTGGAACCAGAGAAGGATAAAGGATTCGAGGTCGATCGAGAGGGTTGGCTTCGAAAGCAAGGACGATTGGTTGTTCCCGATATAGATGGATTGAGAGATGATGTTCTGAGGGAAAGTCATCACTCGAAGTTGACGATTCATCCAGGTGGTAATAAGATGTATCGGGATATGAAGAGGGCTTACTACTGGGAAGGTATGAAGAAGGATATTGGAAATTTTATTTCCAAGTGTATGAACTGCCAGTTGGTAAAAGCCGAGCAGAAGAAGCCCAGTGGATTGCTTCAGCCATTAGAGGTTCCTACATGGAAGTGGGAGCAAGTGTCGATGGATTTTATCGATGGTCTACCTAGGACAAGAGCAGGGAATGAAGGGATTTGGGTCATAGTAGATCGTTTGACCAAGAGTGCAAGGTTCATTCCTGTTCGATCAACTAGGACTGCATCGAAGTTGGCTGAACTGTATGTTAAGTGGATTGTTCGATTCCATGGTGTTCCGAAGAGTATAGTGAGCGATCGAGATCCATTGTTCACTAGTAGATTTTGGAAGAGCTTCCAGGAAGTTTTGGGAACCGAGTTGTGTTTGAGTACAGCTTATCACCCTCAAACAGATGGTCAGACTGAGAGAGTCAACCGAGTTTTGGAAGATCTTCTTAGAGCATGTGTTTTGGACTTCGGAGGATCATGGGAAGATCACCTTCATTTGGTGGAATTTGCTTATAATAACAGTTATCAGTCGAGTATTGGTATGGCACCGTATGAGGCATTATATGGAAGACCGTGTAACTCTCCGACATATTGGTTGGAAACTGGAGAAAAGTTGATACTTGGGCCATAGATGATTCGACAGACTTCGGATTGTATAGAGATCATCCGACAACGAATGAAGGCAGCCCAAGATCATCAGAAAAGTTATGCAGATAATCGTCGAAAGGATCTGGAATTCGACGTGGGCGATATGGTTTTTGTGAAGATTTCTCCGTTGAAGAATGTTATTAGATTCGGGAAGAAAGGGAAATTGACAAAGAGATTTGTTGGACCGTTCCCGATTATTGAGCGAATTGGAAAGCTCGCTTATAGATTGGAGTTACCGGAAAAGATGGCGGGTGTGCACAATGTTTTTCATGTATCTTATCTACGGAAGTATGTGCACGACCCAACTACAGTAGTTTCTGCTGATAGCTGTGAAGACTTAGAGGTTGATCCCGTGGTTACGAGACCTCGTAAGCCGCTTCGTATTGTTGAAACCGATACGAAACAGCTTAGGAGGAAGACGATTACGTTGCTCAAGATACAATGGAGTGATGATGTTAACGACTGTACATGGGAGGAGGAAGAGAGGATGAAGGCAGCTCATCCCGGACTCTTCGAGGTATGGCCCTAAAGTGTCGTGACATCTCATGAATTTGTAACTTGTTCTAAGTCTTAGAATTCTGCATGCTAGGCTAGAATTGGATGCATGGTTTGTTGATTGCTATGGATGATAGGCATGCGGAATAATTGTGATTGCTGTTGTTTGCTTGGAATTTCGGGGGCAAAATTCCTAAGGGGGAGAGAATGTAACGACCCGTATTTTACGTGTCGATGCATCGTAGAATTTACAGGTCGTTAGTGTTGTTTGTGTTGCCTTTAGCTTGAGTCGTTTAGGAGTTAACCCGGGTACAAGTGATGAGTCGTGACCGACTCATAGATAAGTCGTAGACGACTTAAGGGGATGGACCGAGTTAAGGTAGGCAACGGTTTACAGGTTGGACGAGTCATTGAGTAGCCGACTCATAGTGGTTGCCGACTTATAGAAGCGGCGACTTATAGATTAAGTCGTGCATGAGTTACGACTTATAGGGGGGACGACTTATAGGTTTGGCCGAGATAAAGATAGTGACCGACTCACGAGACAGTGGTTTAAGGGTTGGTGACCGACTTAGGACTTAGACGGGTTAGCAAGATGAGTCGTGGCCGACTCATAGGGTCAACAGGTGATAGGGTTGGCCGACTTAAGTGATGGCCGACTCATGGGTTAGCGGCTTAAGGGGTTTAGGTCTTGAGTCGTTGAAAGGTTAGGTCGGCATGGTAATGAGTCGTAAACGACTCATGTTGAGTCGGCAAAGGGGTCTTGAGTCGTGTGTCGCTAGGTGTTGAGTCGGCATGGGTTGTTGAGTCGTGTGAATGGCCTGTGTTGAGTCGGCTAGGTGTTAAGGTGATGAGTCGTTAGGTCTTTGAGTCGGCAGGTTCTTGAGTCGGCAAGGCTAGGTCGTGGACGACTCATGTTAGGTCGGCGGCGACTCAAGGGGGCAGCGACTCAGGGGGAATTCAGCCTATAAATAGAGGGGTTCGGCTCACTTTTTGGCACCGGTTTTTGAAGCGACGAAGTGCTGCCATTTTGAAGACTTGTCTACAACATTTCTTCATCTTCTTTTCTCCATTCCAATCTAATTCTAACATCCATCCAAGATCGAAGATCGAGATCGAAGATCCAAGTGCCAAAGTTGAAGATCTTCATCCGTTCGAGCTAGATTTCATCGATTGAAGTGAGATTTTGCCGGATCGAGCCTTGATCTCCGCTGTCCAGATCTGAAGCGTGTTGCTTTTGGAGTGTTTGGGTGATTTGGTGAGTGGTAGTTATCTCTCACGCGGATCCAAGGGAGTATATGGGATTGGTGGCTAGTTTATGTGTTTAAGATAGTGTTTTCTCGCATTTTCCTAAAGTCTGCATGTAGATCCATCATTTGTGAAGATGTTTACCTATGCAAGTTTATTTTCAAGTATTATAGACAAAACCCATGTTTTATATTTGATAGATCTATGCTAAAAACCATGATTTCACATATGTTGGACTTTTGCTCATTTATTTACGAAATTGCCATTATACTTGATATTACTTGTTAGATCTTGTTTGAATGCTTGATTGTTTGTATTGATGATTGATTTGGATTGTTTCAAGTTAGCTAGAGGTTGATTTGGAACAAGATGGTTTGAGATGATTCAAAAGCTAAGTGGAAAGGCTCTTGAATGGTGGAAGCTGCCTATAGCATATGTAGCGGATGCGAAAGCTCATATGGATGGATTCGATGACGATGGTCTTTGCCATGATGCGAGAAGGCAAAGTATGATTGAGTTGGGACTTTGCTATGATGTGATGAGGCAAGGCTTATGTTGAGATGGGACGGGTCATGATGACGTTCCAAGATGGGAGACTTTGTTGTGATGCGAGGAGGCAAAGTTTGATGTTGAGATGGGACGGGTCACGATGACGTTCCAAGCACGGGCTGCGACGACGTGCAAAGTTATGTTGATAACTCGGTGATGCGATCCGGGTTGGTGATAATGGTTAGCTTGAGAGGCGCTTGAGCTAGTATGGAAGTAGTCGTCGAGGAGGATGACTAGAAGGCTGAGATCTCATCGTTGTTGAAGGTTCTAGCATGCTCAAAGCAAGAGTACGTTGGAACGGGCTGCGACGACGTTCCAGGCACGGGCTGCGACGACGTGCTAGCACTCTGGGTAGTTGCGAAAATTCCTAGGCACGGGCTGCGACGACGTGCGGAGTTATGGCTAGAACCGGGGTTACCATTAGCCCTTGACGGATGGTCATTCAACTAACGGTGGAATCATGGCAATGATAGCAGTGATAGCCAGAGTCATGGATGTTTGGTTGTATTATCATTCGACCTCAAGAGTGGTGTTTTCTGGGTGCTTATCTGATCTTGGTTTAGGCCTTGGGGGTTTGTATTTGGAAAGCATCACCCTTGACTCGAGTGATTATTGCTTTACTTTAATTATCTGCTATATTACGATTGTTTCTCCTTAGTGTGTGTCTGGGGGGGCTATCACTGTGAGAAGAGGTGGAGTGGGATGGTTTGGTTCCTATTCCTTTTATCCCTTATGCTCTTTTGGTATGTTTGATAGTTAATTTACTGCTCACTAAGACTTTGTCTGACTCAAGGTTTTATGTCTCCTCTTATTACCTTGGGCTGTTCATCCATGTTGGGATGGGCAGACTAGGTAGCAGGTGACAGGTGCTGTGCTTAGAGTTCTCCGCTGATGATGACGAAGACGAGCAGGAGGCTATGCATATTATTTCCTATATGTACTGGGTATCCGCTGCTGTATTTGATGAGTGTTTTGTAGTGAGGTCTTGATGTATGGATTTTATTGAGATGATTGTGTAAAACTACTGTGATGCTTATATGATGATTTTTCTGTTATGAGGCTTCACTATATATTTCTCTATTGTATTTTATCCATGCGCTGTGAGTTACGATAGAGATTCTGCGATTTTATTTTACCCTGACTATCGTCCATGGCTGCCTTGCACACCTTTCAGCGCATTATTCCCTTGTTTTGGTGCGAGAGTCATGGGCGGTCGTCACAACTGGTTACTTTCATACCCAAAAAATCCTATCCGAACCTCAATCGGGTCATGGAATTTTTTTACCCTTCGTTTTTTCGTCACGTGGATTTTTTCTGTAAAAGGGAATTCCCGTGGCTGGTCTATGATTTACCATCGCTGGAGAGTGGTGCACCATGGTACTGCACCGTTTCCAATCCATGCACCTATTTCTAAAGGTCGTACGGCACTGTTTCGTCATTTTGGACGGATGTTGCACCTTGCACTGTAGATGTTTCACCCTATGGATATCGATTCTTCGGAGGGCCATAACTCTTGGCTCGTTTAGAGTTACGGGAGCAACAACCAGTCAAAACGAAGGTATTTGTGAGTTCTACATCTGTGACTGCTTTCAGCCGTCACTGGTTACTTTCATACCCAAAAAAGCCTATCCGAACCTCAATCGGGTCATGGAAGTTTTTTACCCTTCGTTTTTTCGTCACGTGGATTTTTTCTGTAAAAGGGAATTCCCGCGGCAGTTCTATGATTTATCATCGCTGGAGAGTGGTGCACCATGGTACTGCACCGTTTCCAATCCATGCACCCGTTTCTAAAGGTCGTATGGCACTGTTTCGTCATTTTGGACGGATGTTGCACCTTGCACCGTAGATGTTGCACCCAATGGATATCGATTCTTCGGAGGGCCATAACTCTTGGCTCGTTTAGAGTTACGGGAGCAACAACCAGTCAAAACGAAGGTATTCGTGAGTTCTACATCTGTGACAGCTCTCAGCCGTCACTGGTTACTTTCATACCCAAAAAAGCCTATCCGAACCTCAATCGGGTCATGGAAGTTTTTCACCCTTCGTTTTTTCGTCACGTGGATTTTTTCTGTAAAACGGGATCCCTGTGGCTGGTCTATGATTTACCAACGCTGGAGAG
This sequence comes from Allium cepa, assembly GCA_030765085.1. Taxonomy (NCBI): domain Eukaryota; kingdom Viridiplantae; phylum Streptophyta; class Magnoliopsida; order Asparagales; family Amaryllidaceae; genus Allium; species Allium cepa. The sequence continues at coordinate 22,782,271 of CM060943.1, read as the reverse complement.
TGGTGCACCATGGTACTGCACCGTTTCCAATCCATGCACCGATTTCTAAAGGTCGTACGGCACTGTTTCGTCATTTTGGACGGATGTTACACCTTGCACTGTAGATGTTGCACCCTGTGGATATCGATTCTTCGGAGGGCCATAACTCTTGGCTCGTTTAGAGTTACGGGAGCCACAACCAGTCAAAACGAAGGTATTTGTGAGTTCTACATCTGTGACGGCTTTCAGCCGTCACTGGTTAGTTTCATACCCAAAAATTCCTATCCGAATCTCAATCGGGTCATGGAAGTTTTTTACCCTTCGTTTTTTCGTCACGTGGATTTTTTCTGTAAAAGGGAATTCCCGTGGCTGGTCTATGATTTACCATCGCTGGAGAGTGGTGCACCATGGTACTGCACCGTTTCCAATCCATGCACCAATTTCTAAAGGTGGTACGACACTGTTTCGTCATTTTGGACGGATGTTGCACCTTGCACCGTAGATGTTGCACCCTGTGGATATCGATTCTTCGGAGGGCCATAACTCTTGGCTCGTTTAGAGTTACGGGAGCCACAACCAGTCTAAACGAACGTATTTGTGAGTTCTACATCTGTGACCGCTTTTAGCCGTCACTGGTTAATTTCATACCCAAAAAATCCTATCCGAACCTCAATCGGGTCATGGAAGTTTTTTACCCTTCGTTTTTTCGTCACGTGGTTTTTTTCTGTAAAAGGGAATTCCCGTGGCTGGTCTATGATTTACCATCGCTGGAGAGTGGTGCACCATGGTACTGCACCGTTTCCAATCCATGCACCCTTTTTTAAAGGTCGTACGACACTGTTTCGTCATTTTGGACGGATGTTGCACCTTGCACCGTAGATGTAGCACCCTGTGGATATCGATTCTTCGGAGGGCCATAACTCTTGGCTCGTTTAGAGTTACGGGAGCCACAACCAGTCAAAACGAAGGTATTTGTGAGTTCAACATCTGTGACTGCTTTCAGCCGTCACTGGTTACTTTCATACCCAAAAAATCCTATCCGAACCTCAATCGGGTCATGGAATTTTTTTACCCTTCGTTTTTTCGTCACGTGGATTTTTTTCTGTAAAAGGGAATTCCCGTGGCTGGTCTATGATTTACCATCGCTGGAGAGTGGTGCACCATGGTACTGCACCGTTTCCAGTCCATGCACCTATTTCTAAAGGTCGTACGGCACTGTTTCGTCATTTTGGACGGATGTTGCACCTTGCACTGTAGATGTTTCACCCTATGGATTTCGATTCTTCGAAGGGCCATAACTCTTGGCTCGTTTAGAGTTACGGGAGCAACAACCAGTCAAAACGAAGGTATTTGTGAGTTCTACATCTGTGACAGCTTTCATCCGTCACTGGTTACTTTCATACCCAAAAAAGCCTATCCGAACCTCAATCGGGTCATGGAAGTTTTTTACCCTTCGTTTTTTCGTCACATGGATTTTTTCTGTAAAAGGGAATTCCCGCGGCAGTTCTATGATTTATCATCGCTGGAGAGTGGTGCACCATGGTACTGCACCGTTTCCAATCCATGCACCCGTTTCTAAAGGTCGTACGGCACTGTTTCGTCATTTTGGACGGATGTTGCACCTTGCACCGCAGATGTTGCACCCAATGGATATCGATTCTTCGGAGGGCCATAACTCTTGGCTCGTTTAGAGTTACGGGAGCAACAACCAGTCAAAACGTAGGTATTTGTGAGTTCTACATCTGTGACTGCTTTCAGCCGTCACTGGTTACTTTCATACCCAAAAAAGCCTATCCGAACCTCAATCGGGTCATGGAAGTTTTTTACCCTTCGTTTTTTCGTCACGTGGATTTTTTCTGTAAAACGGGATCCCTGTGGCTGGTCTATGATTTACCAACGCTGGAGAGTGGTGCACCATGGTACTGCACCGTTTCCAATCCATGCACCGATTTCTAAAGGTCGTACGGCACTGTTTCGTCATTTTGGACGGATGTTACACCTTGCACTGTAGATGTTGCACCCTGTGGATATCGATTCTTCGGAGGGCCATAACTCTTGGCTCGTTTAGAGTTACGGGAGCCACAACCAGTCAAAACGAAGGTATTTGTGAGTTCTACATCTGTGACGGCTTTCAGCCGTCACTGGTTAGTTTCATACCCAAAAATTCCTATCCGAATCTCAATCGGGTCATGGAAGTTTTTTACCCTTCGTTTTTTCGTCACGTGGATTTTTTCTGTAAAAGGGAATTCCCGTGGCTGGTCTATGATTTACCATCGCTGGAGAGTGGTGCACCATGGTACTGCACCGTTTCCAATCCATGCACCAATTTCTAAAGGTGGTACGACACTGTTTCGTCATTTTGGACGGATGTTGCACCTTGCACCGTAGATGTTGCACCCTGTGGATATCGATTCTTCGGAGGGCCATAACTCTTGGCTCGTTTAGAGTTACGGGAGCCACAACCAGTCTAAACGAACGTATTAGTGAGTTCTACATCTGTGACCGCTTTTAGCCGTCACTGGTTAATTTCATACCCAAAAAATCCTATCCGAACCTCAATCGGGTCATGGAAGTTTTTTACCCTTCGTTTTTTCGTCACGTGGATTTTTTCTGTAAAAGGGAATTCCCGTGGCTGGTCTATGATTTACCATCGCTGGAGAGTGGTGCACCATGGTACTGCACCGTTTCCAATCCATGCACCCTTTTTTAAAGGTCGTACGACACTGTTTCGTCATTTTGGACGGATGTTGCACCTTGCACCGTAGATGTAGCACCCTGTGGATATCGATTCTTCGGAGGGCCATAACTCTTGGCTCGTTTAGAGTTACGGGAGCCACAACCAGTCAAAACGAAGGTATTTGTGAGTTCAACATCTGTGACTGCTTTCAGCCGTCACTGGTTACTTTCATACCCAAAAAATCCTATCCGAACCTCAATCGGGTCATGGAATTTTTTTACCCTTTGTTTTTTCGTCACGTGGATTTTTTTCTGTAAAAGGGAATTCCCGTGGCTGGTCTATGATTTACCATCGCTGGAGAGTGGTGCACCATGGTACTGCACCGTTTCCAATCCATGCACCTATTTCTAAAGGTCGTACGGCACTGTTTCGTCATTTTGGACGGATGTTGCACCTTGCACTGTAGATGTTTCACCCTATGGATATCGATTCCTCGGAGGGCCATAACTCTTGGCTCGTTTAGAGTTACGGGAGCAACAACCAGTCAAAACGAAGATATTTGTGAGTTCTACATCTGTGACAGCTTTCATCCGTCACTGGTTACTTTCATACCCAAAAAAGCCTATCCGAACCTCAATCGGGTCATGGAAGTTTTTTACCCTTCGTTTTTTCGTCACATGGATTTTTTCTGTAAAAGGGAATTCCCGCGGCAGTTCTATGATTTATCATCGCTGGAGAGTGGTGCACCATGGTACTGCACCGTTTCCAATCCATGCACCCGTTTCTAAAGGTCGTACGGCACTGTTTCGTCATTTTGGACGGATGTTGCACCTTGCACCGCAGATGTTGCACCCAATGGATATCGATTCTTCGGAGGGCCATAACTCTTGGCTCGTTTAGAGTTACGGGAGCAACAACCAGTCAAAACGTAGGTATTTGTGAGTTCTACATCTGTGACTGCTTTCAGCCGTCACTGGTTACTTTCATACCCAAAAAAGCCTATCCGAACCTCAATCGGGTCATGGAAGTTTTTTACCCTTCGTTTTTTCGTCACGTGGATTTTTTCTGTAAAACAGGATCCCCGTGGCTGGTCTATGATTTACCAACGCTGGAGAGTGGTGCACCATGGTACTGCACCGTTTCCAATCCATGCACCGATTTCTAAAGGTCGTACGGCACTGTTTCGTCATTTTGGACGGATGTTGCACCTTGCACTGTAGATGTTGCACCCTGTGGATATCGATTCTTCGGAGGGCCATAACTCTTGGCTCGTTTAGAGTTACGGGAGTCACAACCAGTCAAAACGAAGGTATTTGTGAGTTCTACATCTGTGACGGCTTTCAGCCGTCACTGGTTAGTTTCATACCCAAAAATTCCTATCCGAACCTCAATCGGGTCATGGAAGTTTTTTACCCTTCGTTTTTTCGTCACGTGGATTTTTTCTGTAAAAGGGAATTCCCGTGGCTGGTCTATGATTTACCATCGCTGGAGAGTGGTGCACCATGGTACTGCACCGTTTCCAATCCATGCACCAATTTCTAAAGGTGGTACGACACTGTTTCGTCATTTTGGACGGATGTTGCACCTTGCACCGTAGATGTTGCACCCTGTGGATATCGATTCTTCGGAGGGCCATAACTCTTGGCTCGTTTGGAGTTACGGGAGCCACAACCAGTCAAAACGAACATATTTGTGAGTTCTACATCTGTGACCGCTTTTAGCCATCACTGGTTAATTTCATACCCAAAAAATCCTATCCGAACCTCAATCGGGTCATGGAAGTTTTTTACCCTTCGTTTTTTCGTCACGTGGATTTTTTCTGTAAAAGGGAATTCCCGTGGCTGGTCTATGATTTACCATCGCTGGAGAGTGGTGCACCATGGTACTGCACCGTTTCCAATCCATGCACCCTTTTTTAAAGGTCGTACGACACTGTTTCGTCATTTTGTACGGATGTTGCACCTTGCACCGTAGATGTTGCACCCTGCGGATATCGATTCTTCGGAGGGCCATAACTCTTGGCTCGTTTAGAGTTACGGGAGCCACAACCAGTCAAAACGAAGGTATTTGTGAGTTCAACATCTGTGACTGCTTTCAGCCGTCACTGGTTACTTTCATACCCAAAAAATCCTATCCGAACCTCAATCGGGTCATGGAATTTTTTTACCCTTCGTTTTTTCGTCACGTGGATTTTTTCTGTAAAAGGGAATTCCCGTGGCTGGTCTATGATTTACCATCGCTGGAGAGTGGTGCACCATGGTACTGCACCGTTTCCAATCCATGCACCTATTTCTAAAGGTCGTACGGCACTGTTTCGTCATTTTGGACGGATGTTGCACCTTGCACTGTAGATGTTTCACCCTATGGATATCGATTCTTCGGAGGGCATAACTCTTGGCTCGTTTAGAGTTACGGGAGCAACAACCAGTCAAAACGAAGGTATTTGTGAGTTCTACATCTGTGACGGCTTTCAGCCGTCACTGGTTACTTTCATACCCAAAAAAGCCTATCCGAACCTCAATCGGGTCATGGAAGGTTTTTACCCTTCGTTTTTACGTCACGTGGATTTTTTCTGTAAAAGGGAATTCCCGCGGCAGTTCTATGATTTATCATCGCTGGAGAGTGGTGCACCATGGTACTGCACCGTTTCCAATCCATGCACCCGTTTCTAAAGGTCGTACGGCACTGTTTCGTCATTTTGGACGGATGTTGCTCCTTGCACCGCAGATGTTGCACCCAATGGATATCGATTCTTCGGAGGGCCATAACTCTTGGCTCGTTTAGAGTTACGGGAGCAACAACCAGTCAAAACGAAGGTATTTGTGAGTTCTACATCTGTGACTGCTTTCAGCCGTCACTGGTTACTTTCATACCCAAAAAAGCCTATCCGAACCTCAATCGGGTCATGGAAGTTTTTTACCCTTCGTTTTTTCGTCACGTGGATTTTTTCTGTAAAACGGGATCCCCGTGGCTGGTCTATGATTTACCAACGCTGGAGAGTGGTGCACCATGGTACTGCACCGTTTCCAATCCATGCACCGATTTCTAAAGGTCGTACGGCACTGTTTCGTCATTTTGGACGGATGTTGCACCTTGCACTGTAGATGTTGCACCCTGTGGATATCGATTCTTCGGAGGGCCATAACTCTTGGCTCGTTTGGAGTTACGGGAGCCACAACCAGTCAAAACGAAGGTATTTGTGAGTTCTACATCTGTGACGGCTTTCAGCCGTCACTGGTTAGTTTCATACCCAAAAATTCCTATCCGAACCTCAATCGGGTCATGGAAGTTTTTTACCCTTCGTTTTTTCGTCACGTGGATTTTTTCTGTAAAAGGGAATTCCCGTGGCTGGTCTATGATTTACCATCGCTGGAGAGTGGTGCACCATGGTACTGCACCGTTTCCAATCCATGCACCCATTTCTAAAGGTGGTACGACACTGTTTCGTCATTTTGGACGGATGTTGCACCTTGCACCGTAGATGTTGCACCCTGTGGATATCGATTCTTCGGAGGGCCATATCTCTTGGCTCGTTTAGAGTTACGGGAGCCACAACCAGTCAAAACGAACGTATTTGTGAGTTCTACATCTGTGACTGCTTTTAGCCGTCACTGGTTAATTTCATACCCAAAAAATCCTATCCGAAGCTCAATCGGGTCATGGAAGTTTTTTACCCTTCGTTTTTTCGTCACGTGGATTTTTTCTGTAAAAGGGAATTCCCGTGGCTGGTCTATGATTTACCATCGCTGGAGAGTGGTGCACCATGGTACTGCACCGTTTCCAATCCATGCACCCTTTTTTAAAGGTCGTACGACACTGTTTCGTCATTTTGGACGGATGTTGCACCTTGCACCGTAGATGTTGCACTCTGTGGATATCGATTCTTCGGAGGGCCATAACTCTTGGCTCGTTTAGAGTTACGGGAGCCACAACTAGTCAAAACGAAGGTATTTGTGAGTTCAACATCTGTGACTGCTTTCAGCCGTCACTGGTTACTTTCATACCCAAAAAATCCTATCCGAACCTCAATCGGGTCATGGAATTTTTTTACCCTTCGTTTTTTCGTCACGTGGATTTTTTCTGTAAAAGGGAATTCCCGTGGCTGGTCTATGATTTACCATCGCTGGAGAGTGGTGCACCATGGTACTGCACCGTTTCCAATCCATGCACCTATTTCTAAAGGTCGTACGGCACTGTTTCGTCATTTTGGACGGATGTTGCACCTTGCACTGTAGATGTTTCACCCTATGGATATCGATTCTTCGGAGGGCCATAACTCTTGGCTCGTTTAGAGTTACGGGAGCAACAACCAGTCAAAACGAAGGTATTTGTGAGTTCTACATCTGTGACAGCTTTCAGCCGTCCCTGGTTACTTTCATACCCAAAAAAGCCTATCCGAACCTCAATCGGGTCATGGAAGTTTTTTACCCTTCGTTTTTTCGTCACGTGGATTTTTTCTGTAAAAGGGAATTCCCGCGGCAGTTCTATGATTTATCATCGCTGGAGAGTGGTGCACCATGGTACTGCACCGTTTCCAATCCATGCACCCGTTTCTAAAGGTCGTACGGCACTGTTTCGTCATTTTGGACGGATGTTGCACCTTGCACCGTAGATGTTGCACCCAATGGATATCGATTCTTCGGAGGGCCATAACTCTTGGCTCGCTTAGAGTTACGGGAGCAACAACCAGTCAAAACGAAGGTATTTGTGAGTTCTACATCTGTGACTGCTTTCAGCCGTCACTGGTTACTTTCATACCCAAAAAAGCCTATCTGAACCTCAATCGGGTCATGGAAGTTTTTTTACCCTTCGTTTTTTCGTCACGTGGATTTTTTTTGTAAAAGGAAATTCCCGCGGCTGGTCTATGATTTACCATCACTGCAGAGTGGTGCACCATGGTACTGCACCGTTTCCAATCCATGCGCCCGTTTCTAAAGGTCGTACGACACTATTTCGTCATTTTGGACGGATGTTGCACCTTGCACCGTAGATGTTGCACCCTATGGATATCGATTCTTCGGAGGGCCATAACTCTTGGCTAGTTTAGAGTTACGGGAGCCACAACCAGTCAAAACGAAGGTATCTGTGAGTTCTACAGCTGTGACTGCTTTCAGCCATCACTGGTTAGTTTCATACCCAAAAAATCCTATCCGAACCTCAATCGGGTCGTGGAAGTTTTTTACCCTTCGTTTTTTCGTCACGTGGATTTTTTCTGTAGAAGGGAATTCCCGCGGCTGGTCTATGATTTACCAATGCCGGAGAGTGGTGCACCATGGTACTTCACCGTTTCCAATCCATGCACCCGTTTCTAAAGGTCGTACGACACTGTTTCGTCATTTTGGACGGATGTTGCACCTTGTACCGTAGATGTTGCACCCTATGGATATCGATTCTTCGGAGGGCCATAACTCTTGGCTCGTTTAGAGTTACGGGAGCAACAACCGGTCAAAACGAAGGTATTTGTGAGTTCTACATCTGTGACTGCTTTCAGCCGTCACTGTTTAGTTTCATACCCAAAAAATCCTATCCGAACCTCAATTGGGTCATGGAAGTTTTTTACCCTTCGTTTTTTCGTCACGTGGATTTTTTCTGTAAAAGGGAATTCCCGTGGCTGGTCTATGATTTACCATCGCCGGAGAGTGGTGAACCATGGTACTACACCGTTTCCAATCCATGCACCCATTTCTAAAGGTCGTACGGCACTGTTTCGTCATTTTGGACGGATGTTGCACCTTGCACCGTAGATGTTGCACCCTTTGGATATCGATTCTTCGGAGGGCCATAACTCTTGGCTCGTTTAGAGTTACGGGAGCAACAACCAGTCAAAACGAAGGTATTTGTGAGTTCTACATCTGTGACCGCTTTCAGCCATCACTGGTTACATTCATACCCTAAAAAGCCTATCCGAACCTCAATCGGGTCATGGAAGTTTTTTACCCTTCGTTTTTTCGTCACGTGGATTTTTTCTGTAAAACGGGATCCCTGTAACGACCCGTATTTTACGTGTTGATAAGTCGTAGAATTTGCAGGTCGATAGTGTTGTTTGTGCTGCTTCTAGCTTGAGTCGTTTAGAAGTTACCCAAGTAAGTGATGAGTCGTGAGCGACTCATAGGACAACCGACTCATGGGCATAGCCGAGTTAAGGCTTGAGTCGTGACCGACTCATAAGCATAGCTAAGTTAGGTGATGAGTCGTGACCGACTCATAGGGACCGACTCAAGGAGTTTAGGCGACATAAGGATATGACCGACTCATAGTGACCGACTTATGTTGAGTCGGCTAGGACTTAGGTCGGCCATAAGGCTGTGTTGTTAGGTCGTTTGTAAATGAGTCGGTAGGCACGACTTAACGATGAGTCGTAAGTCGTTAGGCAGCTTGGAGTTGAGTCGTTGAACGACTTAGCACTTAGGACGGTTATCTGGTGAGTCTTGAGTCGTGAGTCGTGTAGTCGGGTTGTATGAAAGATAGGTCGGCCTGTGTTTGAGTCGTGTGTGTTAACCCGTGTGTGTTTGGTTGAGTCGTCATACGACTTAGGAGGTGCGGCAGTGTTATGTTGAGTCGGCTAGGGATAGGTCGTTGGGGTGTTGAGTCGGCAGAGGCTGGTTGAGTCGTGTTCATGCTATCGTGTGTGTGTGTCTGTGTTGAGTCGTGGATGCTTGAGTCGTGAACGACTCATGATGAGTCGTGGGCGACTCATAGGGGCGACGACTCATGGGGGATTCAGCATATAAATAGAGGGGTTCGGCTCACTTTTTGGCACCGGTTTTTGAAGCAACGAAGTGCTGCCATTTTGAAGACTTGTCTACAACATTTCTTCATCTTCTTTTCTCCATTCCAATCTAATTCTAACATCCATCCAAGATCGAAGATCGAGATCGAAGATCCAAGTGCCAAAGTTGAAGATCTTCATCCGTTCGAGCTAGAATTCGTCGATTTGAGCGAGATATTGCCGGATCAAACCTTGATCTCCGCTGTCCAGATCTGAAGCGTGTTGTTTTTGGAGTGTTTGGGTGATTTGGTGAGTGGTAGTTATCTCTCACGCGGATCCAAGGGAGTATATGGGATTGGTGGCTAGTTTATGTGTTTAAGATAGCGTTTTCTCGCATTTTCCTAAAGTCTGCATGTAGATCCATCATTTTGGAAGATGTTTACCTATGCAAGTTTATTTTCAAGTATTAGAGACAAAACCCATGTTTTAGATTTGATAGATCTATGCTAAAAACCATGATTTCACATATGTTGGACTCTTACTCATTTATTTACGAAATTGCCATTATACTTGATATTGCTTGTTAGATCTTGTTTGAATGCTTGATTGGTTGTATTAATGATTGATTGTGTGAATGTATGATAGATTTGATTGCTCCAAGTTAGCTTGTAGTTGATTTGGAACAAGATGGTTCGAGATGATTCAAAAGCTAAGTGGAAAGGCTCTTGAATGGTGGAAGCTGCCTGTAGCATATGAAGCGGATGTGGAAGCTCATATGGATGGATTCGATGACGATGGTCTTTGCCATGATGCGAGGAAGCAAAGCATGAGATCGAGATGGAACTTTGCTATGGTGCGATGAAGCGAAGTGTGATGTTGAGATGGGACGGGTCATGAGGACGTTCCAAGATGAGAGACTTTGCTATGATGTGATGAGGCAAGACATATGTTGTGATGGGACGGGTCACGAAGACGTTCCAAGCACGGGTCATGACGACGTGCAAAGTTATAACTCGGTGATGCGGTCCGGGTTGGGGTGGATAATGGTTAGCTTGAGAGGCGCTTGAGCTAGTATGGAAATAGTCGTCGAGGAGGATGACTAGGAGGCTGAGATCTCATCGTTGTTGAAGGTTCTAGCATACTCAAAGCAAGGGTACGTTGGAATGGGTCACGATGACGTTCCAGGCACGGGTCACGATGACGTGCTAGTACTCTGGGCTGATGCGTTCGGCTTAGGCACGGGTCACGATGACGTGCGGAGTTATGTCTAGACCGGGGTTACCATTAGCCCTTGACAGGTGGTCATTCAATTAACGGTGATATCAAGGCATTGATAACAGTGATAGCAAGAGTCATGGATGTTTGGTTGTATTATCATTCGGCCTCAAGAGTGGTGTTTTCTGGGTGCTTATCTGATCTTGGTTTAGGCCTTGGGGGTTTGTATTTGGAAAGCATCACCCTTGACTCGAGTGATTATTGCTTTACTTTAATTATCTGCTATGTTATGATTGCTTCTCCTTAGTGTGTGTCTGGGGGCTATCACTGTAAGATGAGGTGGAGTGGGATGGTTTGGTTCCTATTCCTTTTATCCCTTATGCTCTTTGGGTATGTTTGATAGTTAATTTACTGCTCACTAAGACTTTGTCTGACTCAAGGTTTTATGTCTCCTCTTATTACCTTGGGCTGTTCATCCATGTTGGGATGGGCAGACTAGGTAGCAGGAGGCAGGTGCTGTTCTTGGATCTCTACGATGATGATGACGAAGACGAGCAGGAGGCTATGCATATTATTTTCTTATATGTACTGGGTATCCGCTGCTGTATTTGATGAGTGTTTTGTAGTGAGGTCTTGATGTATGGATTTATTGAGATGATTGTATAAAACTACTGTGATGCTTATATGATGATTTTCTGTTATGAGGCTTCACTATATATATTTCTCTATTGTATTTTATCCATGCGCTGTGAGTTGTACGATAGAGATTCTGTGATTTTATTTTACCCTGACTATCGTCCATGGCTGCCTTGCACACCTTTCAGCGCACTATTCCCTTGTTTTGGTGCGGGAGTCATGGGCGGTCGTCACAATCCCCGTGGCTGGTCTATGATTTACCAACGCTGGAGAGTGGTGCACCATGGTACTGCACCGTTTCCAATCCATGCACCGATTTCTAAAGGTCGTACGGCACTGTTTCGTCATTTTGGACGGATGTTGCCCCTTGCACCGTAGATGTTGCACCCTGTGGATATCGATTCTTCGGAGGGCCATAACTCTTGGCTCGTTTAGAGTTACGGGAGCCATAACCAGTCAAAACGAAGGTATTTGTGAGTTCTACATCTGTGACGGCTTTCAGCCGTCACTGGTTAGTTTCATACCCAAAAATTCCTATCCGAACCTCAATCGGGTCATGGAAGATTTTTACCCTTCGTATTTTCGTCACGTGGATTTTTTCTGTAAAAGGGAATTCCCATGGCTGGTCTATGATTTACCATTGCTGGAGAGTGGTGCACCATGGTACTGCACCGTTTCCAATCCATGCACCCATTTCTAAAGGTCGTACGGCACTGTTTCGTCATTTTGGACGGATGTTGCACCTTGCACCGTAGTTGTTGCACCCTATGGATATCGATTCTTCGGAGGGCCATAACTCTTGGCTCGTTTAGAGTTACGGGAGCAACAACCAGTCAAAACGAAGGTATTTGTGAGTTCTACATCTGTGACTGCTTTTAGCCGTCACTGGTTACTTTCATACCCAAAAAATTCTATCCTAACCTCAATCAGGTCATGGAAGTTTTTTACCCTTCGTTTTTTCGTCACGTGGATTTTTTCTGTAAAAGGGAATTCCCGCAGCTGGTCTATGATTTACCATCGCTGGAGAGTGGTGCACCATGGTACTGCACCATTTCCAATACATGCACCCGTTTCTAAAGGTCGTACGACACTGTTTCGTCATTTTGGACGGATAATGCACCTTGCACCGTAGATATTGCACCCTATGGATATCGATTCTTCGGAGGGCCATAACTCTTGGCTCGTTTAGAGTTACGGGAGCAACAACAGTCAAAACGAAGGTATTTGTGAGTTCTACATCTTTGACCGCTTTCAGCCATCACTGGTTACTTTCATACCCAAAAAAGCCTATCCGAACCTCAATCGGGTCATGGAAGTTTTTTACCCTTCGTTTTTTCGTCACGTGGATTTTTTCTGTAAAAGGGAATTCCCACGGCTGGTCTATGATTTACCATCGCTGGAGAGTGGTGCACCATGGTACTGCACCGTTTCCAATCCATGCACCCGTTTCTAAAGGTCGTACGGCACTGTTTCGTCATTTTGGACGGATGTTGCACCTTGCACCGTAGATGTTGCACCCTATGGATATCGATTCTTCGGTGGGCCATAACTCTTGGCTCGTTTAGAGTTACGGGAGCAACAACCAGTCAAAACGAAGGTATTTGAGAGTTCTACATCTGTGACTGCTTTCAGCCGTCACTGGTTACTTTCATACCCAAAAAAGCCTATCCAAACCTCAATCGGGTCATGGAAGTTTTTTACCCTTCGTTTTTTCGTCACGTGGATTTTTTCTGTAAAACGGGATCCCCGTGGCTGGTCTATGATTTACCAACGCTGGAGAGTGGTGCACCATGGTACTGCACCGTTTCCAATCCATGCACCGATTTCTAAAGGTCGTACGGCACTATTTCTTCATTTTGGACGGATGTTGCACCTTGCACCGTAGATGTTGCACCCTGTGGATATCGATTTTTCGGAGGGCCATAACCCTTGGCTCGTTTAGAGTTACGGGAGCCACAACCAGTCAAAACGAAGGTATTTGGGAGTTCTACATCTGTGACGGCTTTCAGCCGTCACTGGTTAGTTTCATACCCAAAATTCCTATCCGAACCTCAATCGGGTCATGGAAGTTTTTTACCCTTCGTTTTTTCGTCACGTGGATTTTTTCTGTAAAAAGGAATTCCCGTGGCTGGTCTATGATTTACCATCGCTGGAGAGTGGTGCACCATGGTACTGCACCGTTTCTAATCCATGCACCCATTTCTAAAGGTCGTACGGCACTGTTTCGTCATTTTGGACGGATGTTGCACCTTGCACCGTAGATGTTGCACCCTGTGGATATCGATTCTTCGGAGGGCCATAACTCTTGGCTCGTTTAGAGTTACGGGAGCAACAACCAGTCAAAACAAAGGTATTTGTGAGTTCTACATCTGTGACTGCTTTCAGCCGTCACTGGTTACTTTCATACCCAAAAAAGCCTATCTGAACCTCAATCGGGTCATGGAAGTTTTTTACCCTTCGTTTTTTCGTCACGTGGATTTTTTCTGTAAAACGGGATCCCCGTGGCTGGTCTATGATTTACCAACGCTGGAGAGTGGTGCACCATGGTACTGCACCGTTTCCAATCCATGCACCGATTTCTAATGGTCGTACGGCACTGTTTCGTCATTTTGGACGGATGTTGCACCTTGCACCGTAGATGTTGCACCCTGTGGATATCGATTCTTCGGAGGGCCATAACTCTTGGCTCGTTTAGAGTTACGGGAGACACAACCAGTCAAAACGAAGGTATTTGTGAGTTCTACATCTGTGACGGCTTTCAGCCGTCACTGGTTAGTTCCATACTCAAAAATTCCTATCCGAACCTCAATCGGGTCATGGAAGTTTTTTACCCTTTGTTTTTTCGTCACGTGGATTTTTTCTGTAAAAGGGAATTCCCGTGGCTGGTCTATGATTTACCATTGCTGGAGAGTGGTGCACCATGGTACTGCACCGTTTCCAATCCATGCACCCATTTCTAAAGGTCGTACGGCACTGTTTCGTCATTTTGGACGGATGTTGCACCTTGCACCGTAGATGTTGCACCCTATGGATATCGATTCTTCGGAGGGCCATAACTCTTGGCTCGTTTAGAGTTAAGGGAGCAACAACCAGTCAAAACGAAGGTATTTGTGAGTTCTACATCTGTGACCGCTTTCAGCCGTCACTGGTGACTTTCATACCCAAAAAAGTCTATCCGAACCTCAATCGGGTCATGGAAGTTTTTTACCCTTCGTTTTTTCGTCACTTGGATTTTTTCTGTAAAAGGGAATTCCCGCAGCTGGTCTATGATTTACCATCGCTGGAGAGTGGTGCACCATGGTACTGCACCGTTTCCAATACATGCACCCGTTTCTAAAGGTCGTACGGGACTGTTTCGTCATTTTGGACGGATGTTGCACCTTGCACCGTAGATTTTGCACCCTATGGATATCGATTCTTCGGAGGGCCATAACTCTTGGCTCGTTTAGAGTTACGGGAGAAACAACCAGTCAAAACGAAGGTATTTGTGAGTTATACATCTGTGACGGCTTTCAGCCGTCACTGGTTAGTTTCATGCCCAAAAATTCCTATCCGAACCTCAATCGGGTCATGGAAGTTTTTTACCCTTCGTTTTTTCGTCACGTGGATTTTTTCTGCAAAAGGGAATTCCCGTGGCTGGTCTATGATTTACCATCGCTGGAGAGTGTGCACCATGGTACTGCACCGTTCCCAATCCATGCACCCATTTCTAAAGGTCGTACGGCACTGTTTCGTCATTTTGGACGGATGTTGCACCTTGCACCGTAGATGTTGCACCCTGTGGATATCGATTCTTCGGAGGGCCATAACTCTTGGCTCGTTTAGAGTTACGGGAGCAACAACCAGTCAAAACGAAGGTATTTGTGAGTTCTACATCTGTGACTGCTTTCAGCCGTCAATGGTTACTTTCATACCCAAAAAAGCCTATCCGAACCTCAATCGGGTCATGGAAGTTTTTTACCCTTCGTTTTTTCGTCACGTGGATTTTTTCTGTAAAACGGGATCCCCGTGGCTGGTCTATGATTTACCAACGCTGGAGAGTGGTGCACCATGGTACTGCACCGTTTTGAATCCATGCACCGATTTCTAAAGGTCGTACGACACTGTTTCGTCATTTTGGACGGATGTTGCACCTTGCACCGTAGATGTTGCACCCTATGGATATCGATTCTTCGGAGGGCCATAACTCTTGGCTCGTTTAGAGTTACGGAAGCAACAACCAGTCAAAACGAAGGTATTTGTGAGTTCTACATCTGTGACCGCTTTCAGCCGTCACTGGTTATTTTCATACCCAAAAAAGCCTATCCGAACCTCAATCGGGTCATGGAAGTTTTTTACCCTTCGTTTTTTCGTCACGTGGATTTTTTCTGTAAAAGGGAATTCCCGTGGCTGGTCTATGATTTACCATCGCTGGAGAGTGGTGCACCATGGTACTGCACCGTTTCCAATCCATGCACCCATTTCTAAAGGTCGTACGGCACTGTTTCGTCATTTTGGACGGATGTTGCACCTTGCACCGTAGATGTTGCACCCTATGGATATCGATTCTTCGGAGGGCCATAACTCTTGGCTCGTTTAGAGTTACGGGAGCAACAACCAGTCAAAACCAAGGTATTTGTGAGTTCTACATCTGTGACTGCTTTCAGCCGTCACTGGTTACTTTCATACCCAAAAATGTCTATCCGAACCTCAATCGGGTCATGGAAGTTTTTTACCCTTCGTTTTTTCGTCACGAGGATTTTTTCTGTAAAAGGGAATTCCCGCAGCTGGTCTATGATTTACCATCGCTGGAGAGTGGTGCACCATAGTACTGCACCGTTTCCAATACGTGCACCCGTTTCTAAAGGTCGTACGGCACTGTTTCATCATTTTGGACGGATGTTGCACCTTGCACCGTAGATGTTGCACCCTATGGATATCGATTCTTCGGAGGGCCATAACTCTTGGCTCGTTTAGAGTTACGGGAGCAACAACCAGTCAAAACGAAGGTATTTGTGAGTTCTACATCTGTGACTGCTTTCAGCCGTCACTGGTTACTTTCATACCCAAAAAAGCCTATCTGAACCTCAATCGGGTCATGGAAGTTTTTTACCCTTCGTTTTTTCGTCACGTGGAATTTTTCTTTAAAAGGGAATTCCCACGGCTGGTCTATGATTTACCATCACTGGAGAGTGGTGCACCATGGTACTGCACCGTTTCCAATCCATGCACCCGTTTCTAAAGGTCGTACGGCACTGTTTCGTCATTTTGGACGGATGTTGCACCTTGCACCGTTGATGTTGCACCCTATGGATATCGATTCTTCGGAGGGCCATAACTCTTGGCTCGTTTAGAGTTACGGGAGCAACAACCAGTCAAAACGAAGGTATTTGTGAGTTCTACATCCGTGACTGCTTTCAGCCGTCACTGGTTACTTTCATACCCAAAAAAGCCTATCCGAACCTCAATCGGGTCATGGAAGTTTTTTACCCTTCGTTTTTTCGTCACGTGGATTTTTTCTGTAAAATGGGATCCCCGTGGCTGGTCTATGATTTACCAACGCTGGAGAGTGGTGCACCATGGTACTGCACCGTTTCCAATCCATGCACCGATTTCTAAAGGTCGTACGGCACTGTTTCGTCATTTTGGACGGATGTTGCACCTTGCACCGTAGATGTTGCACCCTGTGGATATCGAATCTTCGGAGAGCCATAACTCTTGGCTCGTCTAGAGTTACGGGAGCCACAACCAGTCAAAACGAAGGTATTTGTGAGTTCTACATCTGTGACTGCTTTAAGCCGTCACTGGTTAGTTTCATACCCAAAAATTCCTATCCGAACCAAAATCGGGTCATGGAAGTTTTTTACCCTTCATTTTTTCGTCACGTGTATTTTTTCTGTAAAAGGGAATTCCCGTGGCTGGTCTATGATTTACCATCGCTGGAGAGTGGTGCACCATGGTACTGCACCGTTTCCAATCCATGCACCCATTTCTAAAGGTCGTACGACACTGTTTCGTCATTTTGGACGGATGTTGCACCTTGCACCGTAGATGTTGCACCCTGTGGATATCGATTCTTCGAAGGGCCATAACTCTTGGCTCGTTTAGAGTTACGGGAGCAACAACCAGTCAAAACGAAGGTATTTGTGAGTTCTACATCTGTGACTGCTTTCAGCCGTCACTGGTTACTTTCATACCCAAAAAAGCCTATCCGAACCTCAAACGGGTCATGGAAGTTTTTTACCCTTCGTTTTTTCGTCACGTGGATTTTTTCTGTAAAACGGGATCCCCATGGCTGGTCTATGATTTACCAACGCTGGAGAGTGGTGCACCATGGTACTGCACCGTTTCCGATCCATGCACCGATTTCTAAAGGTCGTACGGCACTGTTTCGTCATTTTGGACGGATGTTGCACCTTGCACCGTAGATGTTGCACCCTGTGGATATCGATTCTTCGGAGGGCCATAACTCTTGGCTCGTTTAGAGTTACGGGAGCCACAAACAGTCAAAACGAAGGTATTTGTGAGTTCTACATCTGTGACGGCTTTCAGCCGTCACTGGTTAGTTTCATACCCAAAAATTCCTATCCGAACCTCAATCGGGTCATGGAAGTTTTTTACCCTTCGTTTTTTCGTCACGTGGATTTTTTCTGTAAAAGGGAATTTCCGTGGCTGGTCTATGATTTACCATCGCTGGAGAGTGGTGCACCATGGTACTGCACCGTTTCCAATCCATGCACCTATTTCAAAAGGTCGTACGACACTGTTTCGTCATTTTGGACGGATGTTGCACCTTGCACCGTAGATGTTGCACCCTATGGATATCAATTCTTCGGAGGGCCATAACTCTTGGCTCGTTTAGAGTTACGGGAGCAACAACCAGTCAAAACGAAGGTATTTGTGAGTTCTACATCTGTGACAGCTTTCAGCCATCACTGGTTACATTCATACCCAAAAAAGTCTATCCGAACCTCAATCGGGTCATGGAAGTTTTTTACCCTTCGTTTTTTCGTCACGTGGATTTTTTCTGTAGAAGGGAATTCCCGCAGCTGGTCTATGATTTACCATCGCTGGAGAGTGGTGCACCATGGTACTACACCGTTTCCAATACATGCACCCGTTTCTAAAGGTCGTACGGCACTGTTTCGTCATTTTGGACGGATGTTGCACCTTGCACCGTAGATATTGCACCCTATGGATATCGATTCTTCGGAGGGCCATAACTCTTGGCTCGTTTAGAGCTACGGGAGCAACAACCAGTCAAAACGAAGGTATTTGTGAGTTCTACATCTGTGACGGCTTTCAGCCGTCACTGGTTAGTTTCATACCCAAAAATTCCTATCCGAACCTCAATCGGGTCATGGAAGTTTTTTACCCTTCGTTTTTTCGTCACGTGGATTTTTTCTGTAAAAGGGAATTCCCGTGGCTGGTCTATGATTTACCATCGCTGGAGAGTGGTGCACCATAGTACTGCACCGTTTCCAATCCATGCACCCATTTCTAAAGGTCGTACGGCACTGTTTCGTCATTTTGGACGGATGTTGCACCTTGCACCGTAGATGTTGCACCCTATGGATATCGATTCTTCGGAGGGCCATAACTCTTGGCTCGTTTAGAGTTACGGGAGCAACAACCAGTCAAAACGAAGGTATTTGTGAGTTCTACGTCTGTCACTGCTTTCAGCCGTCACTGGTTACTTTCATACCCAAAAAAGCCTATCCGAACCTCAATCGGGTCATGGAAGTTTTTTACCCTTCGTTTTTTCGTCACGTGGATTTTTTTCTGTAAAAGGGAATTCCCGCAGTTGGTCTATGATTTACCATCGTTGGAGAGTGGTGCACCATGGTACTGCACCGTTTCCAATACATGCACCCGTTTCTAAAGGTCGTACGGCACTGTTTCGTCATTTTGGACGGATGTTGCACCTTGCACCGTAGATATTGCACCCTATGGATATCGATTCTTCGGAGGGCCATAACTCTTGGCTCGTTTAGAATTACGGGAGCAACAACCAGTCAAAACGAAGGTATTTGTGAGTTCTACATCTGTGACTGCTTTCAGCCGTCACTAGTTAATTTCATACCCAAAAAAGCCTATCCGAACCTCAATCGGGTCATGGAAGTTTTTTACCCTTCGTTTTTTCGTCACGTGGATTTTTTCTGTAAAAGGGAATTCCCGCAGCTGGTCTATGATTTACCATCGCTGGAGAGTGGTGCACCATGGTACTGCACCGTTTCCAATACATGCACCCGTTTCTAAAGGTCGTACGGGACTGTTTCGTCATTTTGGACGGATGTTGCACCTTGCACCGTAGATTTTGCACCCTATGGATATCGATTCTTCGGAGGGCCATAACTCTTGGCTCGTTTAGAGTTACGGGAGAAACAACCAGTCAAAACGAAGGTATTTGTGAGTTATACATCTGTGACGGCTTTCAGCCGTCACTGGTTAGTTTCATACCCAAAAATTCCTATCCGAACCTCAATCGGGTCATGGAAGTTTTTTACCCTTCGTTTTTTCGTCACGTGGATTTTTTCTGCAAAAGGGAATTCCCGTGGCTGGTCTATGATTTACCATCGCTGGAGAGTGTGCACCATGGTACTGCACCGTTCCCAATCCATGCACCCATTTCTAAAGGTCGTACGGCACTGTTTCGTCATTTTGGACGGATGTTGCACCTTGCACCGTAGATGTTGCACCCTGTGGATATCGATTCTTCGGAGGGCCATAACTCTTGGCTCGTTTAGAGTTACGGGAGCAACAACCAGTCAAAACGAAGGTATTTGTGAGTTCTACATCTGTGACTGCTTTCAGCCGTCAATGGTTACTTTCATACCCAAAAAAGCCTATCCGAACCTCAATCGGGTCATGGAAGTTTTTTACCCTTCGTTTTTTCGTCACGTGGATTTTTTCTGTAAAACGGGATCCCCGTGGCTGGTCTATGATTTACCAACGCTGGAGAGTGGTGCACCATGGTACTGCACCGTTTCGAATCCATGCACCGATTTCTAAAGGTCGTACGACACTGTTTCGTCATTTTGGACGGATGTTGCACCTTGCACCGTAGATGTTGCACCCTATGGATATCGATTCTTCGGAGGGCCATAACTCTTGGCTCGTTTAGAGTTACGGAAGCAACAACCAGTCAAAACGAAGGTATTTGTGAGTTCTACATCTGTGACCGCTTTCAGCCGTCACTGGTTATTTTCATACCCAAAAAAGCCTATCCGAACCTCAATCGGGTCATGGATAAAATAAAATTCCCGCACCAAAACAAGAGAAAAGTGCGCTGAAAGGTGTGCAAGGCAACCATGGGCGATAGTCAGGGTAAAATAAAATTCGCAGAATCTATCGTATAACTCACAGCGCATGGATAAAATACAATAGAGAAATATAATGTAGTGAAGCCTCATAGAACATAACACCATCATATAAGCAACATAGCAGTTTTATACAATCATCCACACAAATCCATACATGAAAGCCTCACTACAAATCACTCAAATCAAATACAGCAGCGGATACCCAGTACATATAGAAAGAAATAATATGCATAGCCTCCTGCTCGTCTTCGTCATCATCAGCGGAGAACTCTAAGCACAGCACCTGCCACCTGTTACCTAGTCTGCCCATCCCAACATGGATGAACAGCCCAAGGTAATAAGAGGAGACATAAAACCTTGAGTCAGACAAAGTCTTAGTGAGCAGTAAATTAACAATCAAGCATACCAAAAGAGCATAAGGAATAAAAGGAATAGGAACCAAACCATCCCACTCCACCTCTTCTCACAGTGATAGCCCCCAGACACACACTAAGGAGAAACAAGCATAACAATAAAGACAATTAAGGTAAAGCAATAACCACTCGAGTCAAGGACGATGCTTTCCAAATACAAACCCCTAAGGCCTAAACCAAGATCAGATAAGCACCCAGAAAACACCGCTCTTGAGACCGAATGATAGTACAACCAAACATCCATGACTCTGGCTATCACTGTATCATTGCCTTGATATCACCGTTAGTTGAATGACCATCCGTCAAAGGCTAATGGTAACCCCGGTCTAGACATAACTCCGCACGTCATCGTGACCCGTGCCTAAGCCGAACGCATCAGCCCAGAGTACTAGCACGTCATCATGACCCGTGCCTGGAACGTCATCGTGACCCGTTCCAACGTACCCTTGCTTTGAGTATGCTAGAACCTTCAACAACGATGAGATCTTAGCCTCCTAGTCATCCTCCTCGATGACTACTTCCATACTAGCTCAAGCGCCTCTCAAGCTAACCATTATCCACCCCAACCCGGACCGCATCACCGAGTTATAACTTTGCACGTCGTCATGACCCATGCTAGGAACGTCTTCGTGACCCGTCCCATCACAACATATGTCTTGCCTCATCGCATCATAGCACAGTCTCTCATCTTGGAACGTCATCATGACCCGTCCCATCTCAACATAGCATTGCCTCATCATATCATAGCAAAGTCCCAGCTCAATCATGCTTTGCCTTCTTGCATCATGGCAAGATACCATATCCTCGAATCCATCCATATGAGCTTCCACATCCGCTCCATATGCTACGGCAGCTTCCACCATTCAAGAGCCTTTCCACCTAGCTTTTGAATCATCTCGAACCATCTTGTTCCAAATCAACCATTAGCTAACTTGAAACAATCCAAATCAATCATCAATACAAACAATCAAGCATTCAAACAAGATCTAACAAGCAATATCATTCATAATGGCAATTTCGTAATTAAATGAGCAAAAGTCTAACACATATGAAATCATGGTTTTTAGCATAGATCTATCAAATCTAAAACATGGGTTTTGTTTCTAATACTTGATAAATAACTTCTATAGATAAACATCTTCAAACATGATGGATCTACATGCAGACTTAAGGAAAATGCGAGAAAACGCTAACTTTAACACCTAAACTAGTCACCAATCCATTATACTCCTTTGGATCCGCGTGAGAGATAACTACCACTCACCAAATCACCCAAACACTTCTAAATCTAAGCACTTCAGATCTGGACAGCGAAGATCAAGGTTTGATCCGGCAAAATCTCACTCAAAACGACGAAATCTAGCTCGAACGGATGAAGATCTTCAACTTGGACACTTGGATCTTTGATCTCGATCTTCGATCTTGGATGGATGTTAGAATTAGATTGGAATGGAGAAAAGAAGATGAAGAAATACTGTAGACAAGTCTTCAAAATGGCAGCACTTCGTCGCTTCAAAAACCGGTGCCAAAAAGTGAGCCGAACACCTCTATTTATAGGCTGGAATCCCCCTTAACTCGGCCAACTTCTTAACCCGGAGCTCGCTATTAGGTCGTCCCCGACTCATCCTTGCCGACTCATCCTTGCCGACTCAACACAGCATGCTACAACACGGCTCAAGACTTATACGACTTAACCAAACACGGCACAGCATGCCAATGACTCAATACAAGTGCCGACCTAACATCGCCGACCTAACCCTGCCGACTCACGACTTGGCCTAGTGCCGACCTAACATATAAACCATATGGCCGACCTAACACATAAACAACACAAAGGCCACCGACCTAACTGCTTAGCCCTAGTGCCGACCTAACTCCTACCGACTCAACAGCATAACCATCCTAACACACACAGCCGACCTAACGACCTAACATAAGTCGGTCTTGACTTAAACAATGCCGACCTAATATCTCTGGCTTAACTTAGGTCGTCACCGACCTATCTACCCCCAACCTCTTAACGACTTATCCACCTAACGAGATAACACCCTACCGACCCAAGTCCCTACCGACTCAACTATCCACGACCTAAGCCCTAAGCCCCTTAAGCCGCTAACCCTTGAGTCAGTCACTATCTTAGGTCGGTCCATCCTATCTCGGTCACACTCTAAGTCGCTCACTCAGCTAACTCAGCATCTTCACTAAGTCGACCACCACTAAGTCGGTCAACCCCTTAGGTCGGT
Source organism: Allium cepa (assembly GCA_030765085.1). Taxonomy (NCBI): domain Eukaryota; kingdom Viridiplantae; phylum Streptophyta; class Magnoliopsida; order Asparagales; family Amaryllidaceae; genus Allium; species Allium cepa. The sequence continues at coordinate 22,759,097 of CM060943.1, read as the reverse complement.
CCAAATCCCTATCCAGTTAACTCCTATAGCTCGGCCACTTCCTTAGGTCGGTCATACGACCTAAACTTCCCTAGGTCGGTTATGCGACCTAGACTCAACTCGGCAACACTTGACTCAGTCACATACTAACTCGTATAGCTTGTTAACTCGAACATGACTAATTACTAAACACACGAGTTAACTTTCTAAACGACTCTGGTTAGAGACAACATAAACAACATAAACAACCTGTTAATTCTACGATATATCGACACGTAAAATACGGGTCGTTACATTCTCTCCCCCTTAGGAATTTCGCCCCCGAAATTCCAAGCAATCAACAGCAATCACAATTATTCCGCATGCCTACCATCCATAGCAATCAACAAACCATGCATCCAATTCTAGCCTAGCATGCAGAATTCTAAGACTTAGAACAAGCTACAAATTCATGAGATGTCACGACACTTTAGGGCCATACCTCGAAGAGTCCGGGATGAGCTGCCTTCATCCTCTCTTCCTCCTCCCATGTACAGTCGTTAACATCATCACTCCATTGTACCTTGAGCAACGTAATCGTCTTCCTCCTAAGCTGTTTCGTATCGGTTTCAACAATACGAAGCGGCTTACGAGGTCTCGAAACAACTGGATCAACCTCTAAGTCTTCACAGCTATCAGCAGAAACCACAGTACTTGGGTCGTGCACATACTTCCGTAGATAAGACACATGAAAAACATTGTGCACACCCGCCATCTTTTCCGGTAACTCCAATCTATAAGCGAGCTTTCCAATTCGCTCGATAATCGGGAATGGTCCAACAAATCTTGGAGTCAACTTTCCTTTGTTCCCGAATCTAACAACATTCTTCAATGGAGAAATCTTCACAAAAACCATATCACCTACGTCGAATTCCAAATCCTTTCGACGATTATCTGCATAACTTTTCTGACGATCCTGGGCTGCCTTCATTCTTTGCCGAATGATCTCTATACAATCCGAAGTCTGTCGAATCATCTCTGGCCCAAGTATCAGCTTTTCTCCAGTTTCTAACCAACATGTCGGAGAGTTACACGGTCTTCCATATAATGCCTCATATGGTGCCATATCAATACTCGACTGATAACTGTTATTATAAGCAAACTCCACCAGATGAAGGTGATCTTCCCATGATCCTCCGAAGTCCAAAACACATGCTCTAAGAAGATCTTCCAAAATTCGGTTGACTCTCTCAGTCTGACCATCTGTTTGAGGGTGATAAGCTGTACTCAAACACAACTTAGTTCCCAAAACTTCCTGGAAGCTCTTCCAAAATCCACTAGTGAACAACGGATCTCGATCGCTCACTATACTCTTCGGAACACCATGGAATCGAACAATCCACTTCACATACAACTCAGCCAATTTCGATGCAGTCCTAGTCGATCGAACAGGAATGAACCTTGCACTCTTGGTCAAACGATCTATTATGACCCAAATCCCTTCGTTCCCTGCTCTTGTCCTAGGTAGACCATCGATAAAATCCATCGACACTTGCTCCCACTTCCATGTAGGAACTTCTAATGGCTGAAGCAATCCACTGGGCTTCTTCTGCTCAGCTTTCACCAACTGGCAATTCATACACTTGGAAATAAAATTTCCAATATCCTTCTTCATACCTTCCCAGTAGTAAGCCCTCTTCATATCCCGATACATCTTATTACCACCTGGATGAATCGTCAATTTCGAGTGATGACTTTCCCTCAGAACCTCATCTCTCAATCCATCAATATCGGGAACAACTAATCGTCCTTGCTTTCGAAGCCAACCCTCTCGATCGACCTCAAATCCCTTATCCTTTTCTGGGTCCAATCCGGATTCCAAATCACGGATAATCTTGACAAGCTTATCGTCTCGCCTTTGGCTCTCACCAATCCTTTCCACAAGAGTAGGCCTTATCGATAAGTTTGCCAACAACTCAGGTTCCAATTCACATCTAGGCCTGAAGTCAAACTCAGCCAAATACTCGAGACTCTTCCATTCCGAAAACATGGCTCCCAATCCTGCATGTCTTCGACTTAACGCATCAGCCACTGCGTTTCCTTTCCCTGGAGTATAGGCTATACCAAAATCGTAAGATGCTAGAAACTCTAACCACCGTTGCTGTCGAAGATTCAAATCCTTTTGGGAGAACAGATACTTCAACGACTTATGATCTGTAAACAACTCGAATCTAACTCCCAATAGATAATGTCTCCACATCTTCAAAGCAAACACAATCGCCGCTAACTCCAAATCATGAGTCGGATAATTTCTTTCGTGCGGCTTCAGTTGTCGACTAGCATACGCAACAACTTTATCCTTCTGTATTAGCACTGCTCCCAGTCCAGTGCCACATGCATCGGTGTAAACCACCATCTCATCATTCCCACTTGGAATAGTCAAAACAGGAGCACTCGTCAGTCGCTCTTTCAGGATTACGAAAGCTTGCTCACACTTGTCATCCCATCTGAACACTTGGTTCTTCTTCGTCAATCCTGTCAACGGTGCAGCTATCTTGGAAAAGTCTTTGATAAACCGTCGATAATATCCTGCTAATCCAAGAAAACTTCTCACATCAGATGCATTCTTAGGTCTAATCCAATCCTGGATTGCTGCCACCTTAGCGGGATCAACCGCTATTCCATTTCCAGAGATAACATGGCCTAAGAACCTCACTTCACTCTTCCAGAAGTGACACTTCGAAAACTTAGCCTTCAGCTGATGCTTCCGTAGAGTTTCCAAAACAATCCTTAAGTGCGTCTTGTGCTCTTCCTCAGTTCTGGAATAAATCAGAATATCATCCACGAACACAAGCACGAACTTATTCAACTGATCTCTGAATACTCTATTCATAAGATCCACAAAATATGCTGGTGCGTTAGTCAATCCAAACGGCATTACCAGCCACTCATAAAACCCGGATGGTGTCCTGAAAGCAGTCTTCGGCACACTATCCTTTGCCACTCTCAACTGGTGAAATCCCGTTGCCAAATCCATCTGAGAAAACACCTTAGCCTCGTGAAGCTGATCAAACAAGTCATCTATCCTCGGCAATGGATACTTGTTCTTCTTAGTCACCTTATTCAGCTCACGATAATCAACACACAACCTCAACGATCCATCCGCTTTGGTTGCGAACACAACGGGCGCACCCCATTCGGACACACTCCTCCGAATGAATCCTTTCCGCAAAAGGTCATCAACTTGCACCTTCAGCTCTTGCTGCTCCCTCGGTGCCATCCGCCTAAGAGGCATCACAACAGGTCTGGCTCCCTCAACTAGATCGATACGAAACTCGATCTCCCTATGCGGCGGCAACCCTTTGACTTCGTCAAAGACATCCTCAAATCCATTCACGATTGGCATCGATGACAGTCCATCCCGTGGAACAACCAGCGAATACATGAAGCTCATGAAGACGCCTTCCTCATGCTTACATCGTATCACAACCTTTCGCCCATCCACATTCCCGACTGTCACCTCCAATCTCTCACAATCAATCCTAGCCGCATACTTCCTAAGCCAGTCCATACCCAAAATAATTCCGAACCCCGCAAAGTTCAGAACAAAGCAATCACAAACAAACGAGCAATCATAACTCGACACAACCAGACCATGGCATATCATACACAAACATGACGAACCCCCAACTGGATTAGTCACCACCAATGGCCTATCAACAATATCCGGTCTCAAACCTAACCGGCCTACCAAATCATCACAAACAAAAGAATGCGACGCTCCAGTATCAAACAACACTCTAACCGGAACACCACAAATAGAAAGAGTACCTTGAACCACCACACTCTTCCCCTTCTCCTCAGCAGCAGGAGCTCTTGAAGACGACGGCACAGCTTCCAAAGCATAAGCTTGCACAACCTGCCTATCTTTCCTCGGCTCTGGACAGTCCTTCTTGATATGTCCCAGCTTATCACAGTTGTGGCACTTCAACTGCACCTTCGGATTCTTGCAATCCCGGGAGAGATGACCCTTCTGACGGCAGTTATAACAAGTCACTTCGCCCTTTGGCTTCTTTTGGCCATCCTTACCCTTCTGTTGCTGCTGCTTCCTCTTCTTATTGCCACTCTGCTGTGGTTTAGATCCTTCCCTGGTTACAGCAACAACAGAACTTTCCCTCGGAAACAAACTCTCATGCCTGAGAGCTTTTTCCACAAGCTTCTCAAATGGATCGTCCAAGTGATCCACCAACTGCCTTCCCAGATAAGCATCCAGACCAGTCACAAACTTCTCGTTCTTCTGGTAGGGAGAGTCAATATATGATCTGGCATACTTAGACAAGGCTTCGAACTCAGAAATATACTCAAGAACAGGCCTCCCTCCTTGCTTGAGCTCTACAAACCTTTTGAACAAAGCAGACTTCTGAACAGTGGAGATGAACTTGGCTTCAAATCTAACTTGGAATTGCTCCCAAGTGATCTCTTCTTCTGGTGTATCTATAGTGATAGAATTCCACCAATCCGCAGCTCTCCCCTGAAGCTGTCTCGATGCAAGCTTCCTCTTGGTTGCATCGTCAATCCCTAAGTCACCAAAGATCCTTCGGCAAGCATCAATCCATCTCTGCACCTCAATAGTCGACTCTGTCCCCAAGAAAGCTTTCCCTCCAAGAGCAGTATAATCCTTACAGAGCTTTGCAAAATCCACTGGTCTTGGAGCTTGGACTTGAACTCCCACATCCACAGAAGATCCTGAAGCTGGTACCCTCCTCATGATAGAAGTCATCATAGCTTCAAACATAGCTCCATAATCAACAGCTTCCCTAGCAGCTCGACTATCCCTTGCAGCTTGTCTCTCGCTTCTACTCATTCTTAGTATCTGTAAAGAAGAATGATTAGAACACCTTAAGAAACAACTGCATAAGGAGTTCAAATCCATCTTAACTACTATATTATATATAGTAATCATCCATCAAAATACAATTACGTCTCTCATACGTAGTTACGTCAGCGAGCGTTGGCTAAAATCGATTAACCAAAGCTCTGATACCAAATGTGACGACCGCCCATGATTCCCGCACCAAAACAAGAGAAAAGTGCGCTGAAAGGTGTGCAAGGCAACCATGGGCGATAGTCAGGGTAAAATAAAATTCGCAGAATCTATCGTATAACTCACAGCGCATGGATAAAATACAATAGAGAAATATAATGTAGTGAAGCCTCATAGAACATAACATCATCATATAAGCAACATAGCAGTTTTATACAATCATCCACACAAATCCATACATGAAAGCCTCACTACAAATCACTCAAATCAAATACAGCAGCGGATACCCAGTACATATAGAAAGAAATAATATGCATAGCCTCCTGCTCGTCTTCGTCATCATCAGCGGAGAACTCTAAGCACAGCACCTGCCACCTGTTACCTAGTCTGCCCATCCCAACATGGATGAACAGCCCAAGGTAATAAGAGGAGACATAAAACCTTGAGTCAGACAAAGTCTTAGTGAGAAGTAAATTAACAATCAAGCATACCAAAAGAGCATAAGGAATAAAAGGAATAGGAACCAAACCATCCCACTCCACCTCTTCTCACAGTGATAGCCCCCAGACACACACTAAGGAGAAACAAGCATAACAATAAAGACAATTAAGGTAAAGCAATAACCACTCGAGTCAAGGACGATGCTTTCCAAATACAAACCCCCAAGGCCTAAACCAAGATCAGATAAGCACCCAGAAAACACTGCTCTTGAGACCGAATGATAGTATAACCAAACATCCATGACTCTGGCTATCACTGTATCATTGCCTTGATATCACCGTTAGTTGAATGACCATCCGTCAAAGGCTAATGGTAACCCCGGTCTAGACATAACTCCGCACGTCATCGTGACCCGTGCCTAAGCCGAACGCATCAGCCCAGAGTACTAGCACGTCATCATGACCCGTGCCTGGAACGTCATCGTGACCCGTTCCAACGTACCCTTGCTTTGAGTATGCTAGAACCTTCAACAACGATGAGATCTTAGCCTCCTAGTCATCCTCCTCGACGACTACTTCCATACTAGCTCAAGCGCCTCTCAAGCTAACCATTATCCACCCCAACCCGGACCACATCACCGAGTTATAACTTTGCACGTCGTCATGACCCGTGCTAGGAACGTCTTCGTGACCCGTCCCATCACAACATATGTCTTGCCTCATCGCATCATAGCACAGTCTCTCATCTTGGAACGTCATCATGACCCGTCCCATCTCAACATAGCATTGCCTCATCATATCATAGCAAAGTCCCAGCTCAATCATGCTTTGCCTTCTTGCATCATGGCAAGATACCATATCCTCGAATCCATCCATATGAGCTTCCACATCCGCTCCATATGCTACGGCAGCTTCCACCATTCAAGAGCCTTTCCACCTAGCTTTTGAATCATCTCGAACCATCTTGTTCCAAATCAACCATTAGCTAACTTGAAACAATCCAAATCAATCATCAATACAAACAATCAAGCATTCAAACAAGATCTAACAAGCAATATCATTCATAATGGCAATTTCGTAATTAAATGAGCAAAAGTCTAACACATATGAAATCATGGTTTTTAGCATAGATCTATCAAATCTAAAACATGGGTTTTGTTTCTAATACTTGATAAATAACTTCTATAGATAAACATCTTCAAACATGATGGATCTACATGCAGACTTAAGGAAAATGCGAGAAAACGATAACTTTAACACCTAAACTAGTCACCAATCCATTATACTCCTTTGGATCCGCGTGAGAGATAACTACCACTCACCAAATCACCCAAACACTTCTAAATCTAAGCACTTCAGATCTGGACAGCGAAGATCAAGGTTTGATCCGGCAAAATCTCACTCAAAACGACGAAATCTAGCTCGAACGGATGAAGATCTTCAACTTGGACACTTGGATCTTTGATCTCGATCTTCGATCTTGGATGGATGTTAGAATTAGATTGGAATGGAGAAAAGAAGATGAAGAAATACTGTAGACAAGTCTTCAAACTGGCAGCACTTCGTCGCTTCAAAAACCGGTGCCAAAAAGTGAGCCGAACACCTCTATTTATAGGCTGGAATCCCCCTTAACTCGGCCAACTTCTTAACCCGGAGCTCGCTATTAGGTCGTCCCCGACTCATCCTTGCCGACTCATCCTTGCCGACTCAACACAGCATGCTACAACACGGCTCAAGACTTATACGACTTAACCAAACACGGCACAGCATGCCAATGACTCAATACAAGTGCCGACCTAACATCGCCGACCTAACCCTGCCGACTCACGACTTGGCCTAGTGCCGACCTAACATATAAACCATATGGCCGACCTAACACATAAACAACACAAAGGCCACCGACCTAACTGCTTAGCCCTAGTGCCGACCTAACTCCTACCGACTCAACAGCATAACCATCCTAACACACACAGCCGACCTAACGACCTAACATAAGTCGGTCTTGACTTAAACAATGCCGACCTAATATCTCTGGCTTAACTTAGGTCGTCACCGACCTATCTACCCCCAACCTCTTAACGACTTATCCACCTAACGAGATAACACCCTACCGACCCAAGTCCCTACCGACTCAACTATCCACGACCTAAGCCCTAAGCCCCTTAAGCCGCTAACCCTTGAGTCAGTCACTATCTTAGGTCGGTCCATCCTATCTCGGTCACACTCTAAGTCGCTCACTCAGCTAACTCAGCATCTTCACTAAGTCGACCACCACTAAGTCGTTCAACCCCTTAGGTCGGTCCAAATCCCTATCCAGTTAACTCCTATAGCTCGGCCACTTCCTTAGGTCGGTCATACGACCTAAACTTCCCTAGGTCGGTTATGCGACCTAGACTCAACTCGGCAACACTTGACTCAGTCACATACTAACTCGTATAGCTTGTTAACTCGAACATGACTAATTACTAAACACACGAGTTAACTTTCTAAACGACTCTGGTTAGAGACAACATAAACAACCTGTTAATTCTACGATATATCGACACGTAAAATACGGGTCGTTACATCACTGGAGAGTGGTGCACCATGGTACTGCACCGTTTCCAATCCATGCACCCGTTTCTAAAGGTCGTACGACACTGTTTCGTCATTTTGGACGGATGTTGCACCTTGCACCGTTGATGTTGCACCCTATGGATATCGATTCTTCGGAGGGCCATAACTCTTGGCTCGTTTAGAGTTACGGGAGCAACAACCAGTCAAAACGAAGGTATTTGTGAGTTCTACATCTGTGACTGCTTTCAGCCGTCACTGGTTACTTTCATACCCAGAAAAGCCTATCCGAACCTCAATCGGGTCATGGAAGTTTTTTACCCTTCGTTTTTTCGTCACGTGGATTTTTTCTGTAAAATGGGATCCCCGTGGCTGGTCTATGATTTACCAACGCTGGAGAGTGGTGCACCATGGTACTGCACCGTTTCCAATCCATGCACCGATTTCTAAAGGTCGTACGGCACTGTTTCGTCATTTTGGACGGATGTTGCACCTTGCACCGTAGATGTTGCACCCTGTGGATATCGATTCTTCGGAGAGCCATAACTCTTGGCTCGTCTAGAGTTACGGGAGCCACAACCAGTCAAAACGAAGGTATTTGTGAGTTCTACATCTGTGACGGCTTTCAGCCGTCACTGGTTAGTTTCATACCCAAAAATTCCTATCCGAACCAAAATCGGGTCATGGAAGTTTTTTACCCTTCATTTTTTCGTCACGTGGATTTTTTCTGTAAAAGGGAATTCCCGTGGCTGGTCTATGATTTACCATCGCTGGAGAGTGGTGCACCATGGTACTGCACCGTTTCCAATCCATGCACCCATTTCTAAAGGTCGTACGACACTGTTTCGTCATTTTGGACGGATGTTGCACCTTGCACCGTAGATGTTGCACCCTGTGGATATCGATTCTTCGAAGGGCCATAACTCTTGGCTCGTTTAGAATTACGGGAGCAACAACCAGTCAAAACGAAGGTATTTGTGAGTTCTACATCTGTGACTGCTTTCAGCCGTCACTGGTTACTTTCATACCCAAAAAAGCCTATCCGAACCTCAAACGGGTCATGGAAGTTTTTTACCCTTCGTTTTTTCGTCACGTGGATTTTTTCTGTAAAACGGGATCCCCATGGCTGGCCTATGATTTACCAACGCTGGAGAGTGGTGCACCATGGTACTGCACCGTTTCCGATCCATGCACCGATTTCTAAAGGTCGTACGGCACTGTTTCGTCATTTTGGACGGATGTTGCACCTTGCACCGTAGATGTTGCACCCTGTGGATATCGATTCTTCGGAGGGCCATAACTCTTGGCTCGTTTAGAGTTACGGGAGCCACAAACAGTCAAAACGAAGGTATTTGTGAGTTCTACATCTGTGCCGGCTTTCAGCCGTCACTGGTTAGTTTCATACCCAAAAATTCCTATCCGAACCTCAATCGGGTCATGGAAGTTTTTTACCCTTCGTTTTTTCGTCACGTGGATTTTTTCTGTAAAAGGGAATTTCCGTGGCTGGTCTATGATTTACCATCGCTGGAGAGTGGTGCACCATGGTACTGCACCGTTTCCAATCCATGCACCTATTTCAAAAGGTCGTACGACACTGTTTCGTCATTTTGGACGGATGTTGCACCTTGCACCGTAGATGTTGCACCCTATGGATATCAATTCTTCGGAGGGCCATAACTCTTGGCTCGTTTAGAGTTACGGGAGCAACAACCAGTCAAAACGAAGGTATTTGTGAGTTCTACATCTGTGACAGCTTTCAGCCATCACTGGTTACATTCATACCCAAAAAAGTCTATCCGAACCTCAATCGGGTCATGGAAGTTTTTTACCCTTCGTTTTTTCGTCACGTGGATTTTTTCTGTAGAAGGGAATTCCCGCAGCTGGTCTATGATTTACCATCGCTGGAGAGTGGTGCACCATGGTACTACACCGTTTCCAATACATGCACCCGTTTCTAAAGGTCGTACGACACTGTTTCGTCATTTTGGACGGATGTTGCACCTTGCACCGTAGATATTGCACCCTATTGATATCGATTCTTCGGAGGGCCATAACTCTTGGCTCGTTTAGAGCTACGGGAGCAACAACCAGTCAAAACGAAGGTATTTGTGAGTTCTACATCTGTGACGCCTTTCAGCCGTCACTGGTTAGTTTCATACCCAAAAATTCCTATCCGAACCTCAATCGGGTCATGGAAGTTTTTTACCCTTCGTTTTTTCGTCACGTGGATTTTTTCTGTAAAAGGGAATTCCCGTGGCTGGTCTATGATTTACCATCGCTGGAGAGTGGTGCACCATAGTACTGCACCGTTTCCAATCCATGCACCCATTTCTAAAGGTCGTACGGCACTGTTTCATCATTTTGGACGGATGTTGCACCTTGCACCGTAGATGTTGCACCCTATGGATATCGATTCTTCGGAGGGCCATAACTCTTGGCTCGTTTAGAGTTACGGGAGCAACAACCAGTCAAAACGAAGGTATTTGTGAGTTCTACATCTGTCACTGCTTTCAGCCGTCACTGGTTACTTTCATACCCAAAAAAGCCTATCCGAACCTCAATCGGGTCATGGAAGTTTTTTACCCTTCGTTTTTTCGTCACGTGGATTTTTTCTATAAAATGGGATCCCCGTGGCTGGTCTATGATTTACCAACGCTGGAGAGTGGTGCACCATGGTACTGCACCGTTTCCAATCCATGCACCGATTTCTAAAGGTCGTACGGCACTGTTTCGTCATTTTGGACGGATGTTGCACCTTGCACCGTAGATGTTGCACCCTGTGGATATCGATTCTTCGGAGAGCCATAACTCTTGGCTCGTCTAGAGTTACGGGAGCCACAACCAGTCAAAACGAAGGTATTTGTGAGTTCTACATCTGTGACGGCTTTCAGCCGTCACTGGTTAGTTTCATACCCAAAAATTCCTATCCGAACCAAAATCGGGTCATGGAAGTTTTTTACCCTTCATTTTTTCGTTACGTGGATTTTTTCTGTAAAAGGGAATTCCCGTGGCTGGTCTATGATTTACCATCGCTGGAGAGTGGTGCACCATGGTACTGCACCGTTTCCAATCCATGCACCCATTTCTAAAGGTCGTACGACACTGTTTCGTCATTTTGGACGGATGTTGCACCCTGCACCGTAGATGTTGCACCCTGTGGATATCGATTCTTCGAAGGGCCATAACTCTTGGCTCGTTTAGAGTTACGGGAGCAACAACCAGTCAAAACGAAGGTATTTGTGAGTTCTACATCTGTGACTGCTTTCAGCCGTCATTGGTTACTTTCATACCCAAAAAAGCCTATCCGAACCTCAAACGGGTCATGGAAGTTTTTTACCCTTCGTTTTTTCGTCACGTGGATTTTTTCTGTAAAACGGGATCCCCATGGCTGGTCTATGATTTACCAACGCTGGAGAGTGGTGCACCATGGTACTGCACCGTTTCCGATCCATGCACCGATTTCTAAAGGTCGTACGGCACTGTTTCGTCATTTTGGACGGATGTTGCACCTTGCACCGTAGATGTTGCACCCTGTGGATATCGATTCTTCGGAGGGCCATAACTCTTGGCTCGTTTAGAGTTACGGGAGCCACAAACAGTCAAAACGAAGGTATTTGTGAGTTATACATCTGTGCCGGCTTTCAGCCGTCACTGGTTAGTTTCATACCCAAAAATTCCTATCCGAACCTCAATCGGGTCATGGAAGTTTTTTACCCTTCGTTTTTTCGTCACGTGGATTTTTTCTGTAAAAGGGAATTTCCGTGGCTGGTCTATGATTTACCATCGCTGGAGAGTGGTGCACCATGGTACTGCACCGTTTCCAATCCATGCACCTATTTCAAAAGGTCGTACGACACTGTTTCGTCATTTTGGACGGATGTTGCACCTTGCACCGTAGATGTTGCACCCTATGGATATCAATTCTTCGGAGGGCCATAACTCTTGGCTCGTTTAGAGTTACGGGAGCAACAACCAGTCAAAACGAAGGTATTTGTGAGTTCTACATCTGTGACAGCTTTCAGCCATCACTGGTTACATTCATACCCAAAAAAGTCTATCCGAACCTCAATCGGGTCATGGAAGTTTTTTACCCTTCGTTTTTTCGTCACGTGGATTTTTTCTGTAGAAGGGAATTCCCGCAGCTGGTCTATGATTTACCATCGCTGGAGAGTGGTGCACCATGGTACTACACCGTTTCCAATACATGCACCCGTTTCTAAAGGTCGTACGGCACTGTTTCGTCATTTTGGACGGATGTTGCACCTTGCACCGTAGATATTGCACCCTATGGATATCGATTCTTCGGAGGGCCATAACTCTTGGCTCGTTTAGAGCTACGGGAGCAACACCCAGTCAAAACGAAGGTATTTGTGAGTTCTACATCTGTGACGGCTTTCAGCCGTCACTGGTTAGTTTCATACCCAAAAATTCCTATCCGAACCTCAATCGGGTCATGGAAGTTTTTTACCCTTCGTTTTTTCGTCACGTGGATTTTTTCTGTAAAAGGGAATTCCCGTGGCTGGTCTATGATTTACCATCGCTGGAGAGTGGTGCACCATAGTACTGCACCGTTTCCAATCCATGCACCCATTTCTAAAGGTCGTACGGCACTGTTTCGTCATTTTGGACGGATGTTGCACCTTGCACCGTAGATGTTGCACCCTATGGATATCGATTCTTCGGAGGGCCATAACTCTTGGCTCGTTTAGAGTTACGGGAGCAACAACCAGTCAAAACGAAGGTATTTGTGAGTTCTACATCTGTCACTGCTTTCAGCCGTCACTGGTTACTTTCATACCCAAAAAAGCCTATCCTAACCTCAATCGGGTCATGGAAGTTTTTTACCCTTCGTTTTTTCGTCACGTGGATTTTTTTCTGTAAAAGGGAATTCCCGCAGTTGGTCTATGATTTACCATCGTTGGAGAGTGGTGCACCATGGTACTGCACCGTTTCCAATACATGCACCCGTTTCTAAAGGTCGTACGGCACTGTTTCGTCATTTTGGACGGATGTTGCACCTTGCACCGTAGATATTGCACCCTATGGATATCGATTCTTCGGAGGGCCATAACTCTTGGCCCGTTTAGAATTACGGGAGCAACAACCAGTCAAAACGAAGGTATTTGTGAGTTCTACATCTGTGACTGCTTTCAGCCGTCATTAGTTAATTTCATACCCAAAAAAGCCTATCCGAACCTCAATCGGGTCATGGAAGTTTTTTACCCTTCGTTTTTTCGTCACGTGGATTTTTTCTGTAAAAGGGAATTCCCACGGCTGGTCTATGATTTACCATCGCTGGAGAGTGGTGCACCATGGTACTGCACCGTTTCCAATCCATGCACCCGTTTCTAAAGGTCGTACGGCACTGTTTCGTCATTTTGGACGGATGTTGCACCTTGCACCGTAGATGTTGCACCCTATGGATATCGATTCTTCGGAGGGCCATAACTCTTGGCTCGTTTAGAGTTACGGGAGCAACAACCAGTCAAAACGAAGGTATTTGTGAGTTCTACATCTGTGACGGCTTTCAGCCGTCACTGGTTACTTTCATACCCAAAAAAGCCTATCCGAACCTCAATCGGGTCATGGAAGTTTTTTACCCTTCGTTTTTTCGTCACGTGGATTTTTTCTGTAAAACGTGATCCCCGTGGCTGGTCTATGATTTACCAACGCAGGAGAGTGGTGCACCATGGTACTGCACCGTTTCCATTCCATGCACCGATTTCTAAAGGTCGTACGGCACTGTTTCGTCATTTTGGACGGATGTTGCACCCTATGGATATCGATTCTTTGGAGGGCCATAAGTCTTGGCTCGTTTAGAGTTACGGGAGCCACAACCAGTCAAAACGAAGGTATCTGTGAGTTCTACATCTGTGACGGCTTTCAGCCGTCACTGGTTAGTTTCATACCCAAAATTCCTATCCGAACCTCAATCGGGTCATAGAAGTTTTTTACCCTTCGTTTTTTCGTCACGTGGATTTTTTCTGTAAAAGGGAATTCCCATGGCTGGTCTATGATTTACCATCGCTAGAGAGTGGTGCACCATGGTACTGCACCGTTTCCAATCCATGCACCCATTTCTAAAGGTCGTACGACACTGTATCGTCATTTTGGACGGATGTTGCACCTTGCACCGTAGATGTTGCACCCTATGGATATCGATTCTTCGGAGGGCCATAACTCTTGCCTCGTTTAGAGTTACGGGAGCAACAACCAGTCAAAACGAAGGTATTTGTGAGTTCTACATCTGTGACTGCTTTCAGCCGTCACTGGTTACTTTCATACACAAAAAAGCCTATCCAAACCTCAATCGGGTCATGGAAGTTTTTTACCCTTCGTTTTTTCGTCACGTGGATTTTTTCTGTAAAACGGGATCCCCGTGGCTGGTCTATGTTTACCAACGCTGGAGAGTGGTGCACCATGGTACTGCACCGTTTCCAATCCATGCACCCGTTTCTGAAGGTCGTACGACACTGTTTCGTCATTTTGGACGGATGTTGCACCTTGCACCGTTGATGTTGCACCCTATGGATATCGATTCTTCGGAGGGCCATAACTCTTGGCTCGTTTAGAGTTACGGGAGCAACAACCAGTCAAAACGAAGGTATTTGTGATTTCTACATCTGTGACAGCTTTCAGCCGTCACTGGTTACTTTAATACCCAAAAAAGCCTATCCGAACCTCAATCGGGTCATGGAAGTTTTTTACCCTTCGTTTTTTCGTCACGTGGATTTTTTCTGTAAAAGGGAATTCCCACAGCTGGTCTATGATTTACCATCGCTGGAGAGTGGTGCACCATGGTACTGCACCGTTTCCAATACATGCACCCGTTTCTAAAGGTCGTACGGCACTGTTTCGTCATTTTGGACGGATGTTGCACCTTGCACCGTAGATATTGCACCCTATGGATATCGATTCTTCGGAGGGCCATAAATCTTGGCTCGTTTAGAGTTACGGGAGCAACAACCAGTCAAAACGAAGGTATTTGTGAGTTCTACATCTGTGACTGCTTTCAGCCGTCACTGGTTACTTTCATACCCAAAAAAGCCTATCCGAACCTCAATCGGGTCATGGAAGTTTTTTACCCTTCGTTTTTTCGTCACGTGGATTTTTTCTGTAAAACGGGATCCCCGTGGCTGGTCTATGATTTACCAACGCTGGAGAGTGGTGCACCATGGTACTGCACCGTTTCCAATCCATGCACCGATTTCTAAAGGTCGTACGACACTGTTTCGTCATTTTGGACGGATGTTGCACCTTGCACCATAGATGTTGCACCCTGTGGATATCGATTCTTCGGAGGGCCATAACTCTTGGCTCGTTTAGAGTTACGGGAGCCACAACCAGTCAAAACGAAGGTATTTGTGAGTTCTACATCTGTGACGGCTTTCAGCCGTCACTGGTTAGTTTCATACCCAAAAATTCCTATCCGAACCTCAATCGGGTCATGGAAGTTTTTTACCCTTCGTTTTTTCGTCACGTGGATTTTTTCTGTAAAAGGGAATTCCCGTGGCTGGTCTATGATTTACCGTCGCTGGAGAGTGGTGCACCATGGTACTGCACCGTTTCCAATCCATGCACCCATTTCTAAAGGTCGTACGGCACTGTTTCGTCATTTTGGACGGATGTTGCACCTTGCACCGTAGATGTTGCACCCTGTGGATATCGATTCTTCGGAGGGACATAACTCTTGGCTCGTTTAGAGTTACGAGAGCAACAACCAGTCAAAACGAAGATATTTGTGTGTTCTACATCTGTGACTGCTTTCAGCCGTCACTGGTTACTTTCATACACAAAAAAGCCTATCCAAACCTCAATCGGGTCATGGAAGTTTTTTACCCTTCCTTTTTTCGTCACGTGGATTTTTTCTGTAAAATGGGATCCCCGTGGCTGGTCTATGATTTACCAATGCTGGGGAGTGGTGCACCATGGTACTGCACCATTTCCAATCCATGCACCCGTTTCAAAAGGTCGTACGGCACTGTTTCGTCATTTTGGATGGATATTACACCTTGCACCGTTGATGTTGCACCCTATGGATATCGATTCTTCGGAGGGCCATAACTCTTGGCTCGTTTAGAGTTACGGGAGCAACAACCAGTCAAAACGAAGGTATTTGTGAGTTCCACATCTGTGACAGCTTCCAGCCGTCACTGGTTACTTTCATGCCCAAAAAAGCCTATCCGAACCTCAATCGGGTCATGGAAGTTTTTTACCCTTCGTTTTTTCGTCACGTGGATTTTTTCTGTAAAAGGGAATTCCCGCGGCTGGTCTATGATTTACCATCGCTGGAGAGTGGTGCACCATGGTACTGCACCATTTCCAATACATGCACCCGTTTCTAAAGGTCGTACGGCACTGTTTCGTCATTTTGGACGGATGTTGAACCTTGCACCGTAGATATTGCACCCTATGGATATCGATTCTTCGGAGGGCCATAACTCTTGGCTCGTTTAGAGTTACGGGAGCAACAACCAGTCAAAACGAAGGTATTTGTGAGTTCTACATCTGTGACTGCTTTCAGCCGTCACTGGTTACTTTCATACCCAAAAAAGCCTATCCGAATCTCAATCGGGTCATGGAAGTTTTTTACCCTTCGTTTTTTCGTCACGTGGATTTTTTCTGTAAAAGGGAATTCCCACGGCTGGTCTATGATTTACCATCGCTGGAGAGTGGTGCACCATGGTACTGCACCGTTTCCAATCCATGCACCCGTTTCTAAAGGTCGGACGGCACTGTTTCGTCATTTTGGATGGATGTTGCACCTTGCACCGTAGATGTTGCACCCTATGGATATCGATTCTTCGGAGGGCCATAACTCTTTGCTCGTTTAGAGTTACGGGACAACAACCAGTCAAAACGAAGGTATTTGTGAGGTCTACATCTTTGACTGCTTTCAGCCGTCACTGGTTACTTTCATACCCAAAAAAGCCTATCCGAACCTCAATCGGGTCATGGAAGTTTTTTACCCTTCGTTTTTTCGTCACGTGGATTTTTTCTGTAAAACGGGATCCCCGTGGCTGGTCTATGATTTACCAACGCTGAAGAGTGGTCCACCATGGTACTGCACCGTTTCCAATCCATGCACCGATTTCTAAAGGTCGTACGGCACTGTTTCGTCATTTTGGACGGATGTTGCACCTTGCACCGTAGATGTTGCACCCTGTGGATATCGATTCTTCGGAGGGCCATAACTCTTGGCTCGTTTAGAGTTACGGGAGCAACAACCAGTCAAAACGAAGGTATTTGTGAGTTCTACATCTATGACTGCTTTCAGCCGTCGCTGGTTACTTTCATACCCAAAAAAGCCTATCCAAACCTCAATCGGGTCATGGAAGTTTTTTACCCTTCCTTTTTTCGTCACGTGGATTTTTTCTGTAAAAGGGAATTCCCGTGGCTGGTCTATGATTTACCATCGCTGGAGAGTGGTGCACCATGGTACTGCACCGTTTCCAATCCATGCACCCATTTCTAAAGGTCGCACGGCAGTGTTTCTTCATTTTGGACGGATGTTGCACCTTGCACCGTAGATGTTGCACCCTGTGGATATCGATTCTTCGGAGGGCCATAACTGTTGGCTCGTTTAGAGTTACGGGAGCAACAACCAGTCAAAACGAAGGTATTTGTGAGTTCTACATCTATGACTGCTTTCAGCCGTCGCTGGTTACTTTCATACCCAAAAAAGCCTATCCAAACCTCAATCGGGTCATGGAAGTTTTTTACCATTCCTTTTTTCGTCACGTGGATTTTTTCTGTAAAACGGGATCCCCGTGGCTGGTCTATGATTTACCAATGCTGGAGAGTGGTGCACCATGGTACTGCACCGTTTCCAATCCATGCACCCGTTTCTAAAGGTCGTACGGCACTGTTTCGTCATTTTGGACGGATGTTGCACCTTGCACCGTTGATGTTGCACCCTATGGATATCGATTATTAGGAGGGCCATAACTCTTGGCTCGTTTAGAGTTACGGGAACAACAACCAGTCAAAACGAAGGTATTTTGTAACGACCCGTATTTTACGTGTCGATAAATCGTAGAATTTGCAGGTCGTTAGTGTTGTCTATATTGTCTCTAGCCTGAGTCATATGGAGAGTAACTCGTGTGTTGAAGTATTGAGTCGTGACCGACTCATAAGTTGGAACGAGTTATGGAGTTAACTCGTGACCGAGTCAAGAGTTGCCGAGTTGGGTTTAGGTCGCATGACCGACCTAAGGAAGTTTAGGTCGTATGACCGACCTAAGGAAGTGGCCGAGCTATAGGATTTAACAGGATAGGGATTGGACCGACCTAAAGGATAGACGACTTAGAGTGTGACCGAGATAGGATATGACCGACCTAAGAGAGTTGACCGACTTAGGGCTTAGGTCGTGGGTAGTTGAGTCGGTGGGGTCTTGAGTCGGTAGGGGCTTGGGTCGGCATCGTGTTATCTCGTTAGGTGGTTAAGTCGTTAAGAGGTTGGGGTAGATAGGTCGGTGACGACCTAAGTTAAGTCGGAGATATTAAGTCGGCAAGAGCTGAGTCGGGGACGACCTAAGGTTGGTTCAGGTGTTAAGTCGACTAGGGGTTAGGTCGGCCATAAGGCTGAGTCGTTAGGTCGGCCTATGTTTTAGGACGTATATGCCATGAGTCGTACACGAGTTAGGTTGTTGAGTCGGCTGAGTGTTGGGTCGTATGAGGTTGCTTAAGTCGTGAGTCGGCAGGGTTAGGTCGGCGATGTTAGGTCGGTGAGGTTAGGTCGGCGGCGACTTAGGGACGGCCGAGATAAGGGGTGTTCAGCCTATAAATAGAGGGGTTCGGCTCACTTTTTGGCACCGGTTTTTGAAGCGACGAAGTGCTGCCATTTTGAAGACTCGTCTACAACATTTCTTCATCTTCTTTTCTCCATTCCAATCTAGATCTAACATCCATCCAAGATCGAAGATCGAGATCGAAGATTCAAGTGCCAAAGTTGAAGATCTTCATCCGTTCGAGCTAGATTTCTTCGATTGAAGCGAGATATCGCCGGATCAAGCTTGGATCTCCGCTGTCCAGATCTGAAGTGTGTTGTTTTTGAAGTGTTTGGGTGATTTGGTGAGTGGTAGTTATCTCTCACGCGGACCCAAAGGAGTATATTGGATTGGTGGCTTGTTTGAGTGTTAAAGTTAGAGATTTCATGCATTTTTCTTAGATCCAAGTCTAGATCCATTGTTTCCAAAGATGTTTGTTTATGCAAGTTTATTTAACAAGTATTAGAGACAAAACCCATGTTTTATATTTGATAGATCTATGCTAAAAACCTATGAATCATGCATGTTGGACTTTTGCTCATTTATTTACATAATTGCCATTATAGTTGATATTGCTTATTAGATCTTGTTTAAATGCTTGATTGTTTGGATGTATGATTGATTTGGATTGTTTCAAGTTAGCTAGTGGTTGATTTGGGACAAGATGGTTCGAGATGATTCAAAAGCTAAGTGGAAAGGCTCTTGAATGGTGAAAGCTGCCTGTGGCATATGAAGCGGATGTGAAAGCTCATATGGATGGATTTGATGGTGATAGTCTTTGCCATGATGCGAGGAGGCAAAGTATGATATGAGATGGGACCTTGCTATGATGTGATGAGGCAAGGCATGAGATCGAGATGGAACTTTGCTATGATGCGATGAAGCAAAGTGTGATGTTGAGATGGGACGGGTCATGATGACGTTCCAAGCACGGGCTGCGACGACGTGCAAAGTTATGTTGATAACTCGGTGATGCGATCTGGGTTGGTGATAATGGTTAGCTTGAGAGGCGCTTGAGCTAGTATGGACATAGTCGTCGAGGAGGATGACTAGGAGGCTGAGATCTCATCGTTGTTGAAGGTTCTAGCATGCTCAAAGCAAGAGTACGTTGGAACGGGTTGCGACGACGTTCCAGGCACGAGCTGCGACGACGTGCTAGTACTCTGGGTAGTTGCGAAAATTCCTAGGCACGGGCTGCGACGACGTGCGGAGTTATGGCTAGAACCGGGGTTACCATTAGCCCTTGACGGATGGTCATTCAACTAACGGTGAAATCAAGGCAAAGATAACAGTGATAGCCAGAGTCATGGATGTTTGGTTGTATTATCATTCGGTCTCAAGAGCGGTGTTTTCTGGGTGCTTATCTGATCTTGGTTTAGGCCTTGGGGGTTTGTATTTGGAAAGCATCGTCCTTGACTCGAGTGATTATTGCTTTACCTTAATTATCTGTTATGTTATGCTTGTTTCTCCTTAGTGTGTGTCTGGGGGCTATCACTATAGAAAGAGGTGAAGTGGGATGGTTTGGTTCCTATCCCTTTTATCCCTTATGCTCTTTTGGTATGTTTGATAGTTAATTTACTGCTCACTAAGACTTTGTCTGACTCAAGGTTTTATGTCCCCTCTTATTACCTTGGGCTGTTCATCCATGTTGGGATGGGCAGACTAGGTAGCAGGTGTCAGGTGCTGTGCTAAGAGTTCTCCGCTGATGGTGACGAAGACGAGCAGGAGGCTATGCATATTATTTCTTATATGTACTGGGTATCCGCTGCTGTATTTGATGAGAGTTTTGTAGTGAGGTCTTGATGTATGGATTTATTGAGATGATTGTATAAAACTACTGTGATGCTTATATGATGATTTTCTGTTATGAGGCTTCACTATATATTTCTCTATTGTATTTTATCCATGCGCTGTGAGTTACGATAGAGATTCTGCGATTTTTATTTTACCCTGACTATCGTCCATGGCTGCCTTGCACACCTTTCAGCGCACTATTCTCTTGTTTTGGTGCGGGAGTCATGGGCGGTCGTCACATTTGGTATCAAAGCTTTGGTTAATCGATTTTAGCCAACGCTCGCTGACGTAACTACGTATGAGAGACGTAATTGTATTTTGATGGACGATTACTATATATAATATAGTAGTTTAGATGGATTTGAACTCCTTATGCAGTTGTTTCTTAAGGTGTTCTAATCATTCTTTTTACAGATACTAAGAATGAGTCGAAGTGAGAGACAAGCGGCGAGGGATAGTCGAGCTGCTAGGGAAGCTGTTGATTATGGAGCTATGTTTGAAGCTATGATGACTTCTATCATGAGGAGGGTACCAGCTTCAGGATCTTCTGTGGATGTGGGAGTTCAAGTCCAAGCTCCAAGACCGGTAGATTTTGCTAAGCTTTGCAAAGATTATACTTCTCTTGGAGGAAAAGTTTTCTTGGGGACGGAGTCGACTATTGAGGTGCAGAGGTGGATTGATGCTTGTCGAAGGATCTTTGGTGACTTGGGGATTGAGGATGCAACTAAGAGGAAGCTTGCATCGAGACAGCTTCAGGGAAGAGCTGCTGATTGGTGGAATTCTATCACCATCGATACCCCAGAAGAGGATATTACTTGGGAGCAGTTCCAAGTTAGATTTGAGGCCAAGTTCATCTCCACTGTTCAGAAGTCTGCTTTGTTCAAAAGGTTTGTAGAGCTCAAGCAAGGAGGGAGGCCTGTTCTTGAGTATATTTCTGAGTTCAAAGCTTTGTCTAAGTATGCCAGATCATATATTGACTCTCCCTACAAGAAGAATGAAAAGTTTGTGACTGGTCTGGATGCTTATCTTGGAAGGCAGTTGGTGGATCACTTGGACGATCCATTTGAGAAGCTTGTGGAGAAAGCCCTTAGGCATGAGAGTCTGTTTCCTAGGGAAAGTTCTATTGTTGCTGTAACCAGGGAAGGATCTAAACCACAGCAGAGTGGCAATAGAAAGAGGAAGCAGCAGCAGCAGAAGAGTAGGGATGGCCAGAAGAGGCCGAAGGGCGAAGTGACTTGCTATAATTGTCAGCAGAAGGGCCATCTCTCCAAGGATTGTAGGAATCCAAAGGCGCCGGCGAAATGCCACAACTGTGATAAGCCAGGGCATTTCAGGAAGGACTGTCCAGAGCCAAGGAAGGATAGGCAGATTGTGCAAGCCTATGCTTTGGGAGCTGTGCCGTCGTCTTCGAAAGCTCCTACTGCTGAAGAGAAGGGGAAGAGTGTGGTGGTTCAAGGTACTCTTTCCATTTGTGGTGTTTCAGTTAGAGTGTTGTTTGATACTGGAGCGTCGCATTCTTTTGTTTGTGATGATTTGGTAGGCCGGTTAGGTTTGAAACCGGATATTGTTGATAGGCCATTGGTTGTGACTAATCCAGTTGGGGGTTCGTCATGTTTGTGTATGATATGCCGTGGTCTAGTTGTGTCGAGTCATGATTGCTCGTTTGTTTGTGATTGCTTTGTTCTGAACTTTGCGGGTTTCGGAATTATTTTGGGTATGGACTGGCTTAGGAAGTATGCGGCTAGGATTGATTGTGAGAGGCTGGAGGTGACAGTTGGGAATGTGGATGGGCGAAAGGTTGTGATACGATGTAAGCATGAAGAAGGCGTCTTCATGAGCTTCATGTATTCGCTGGTTGTTCCACGGGATGGACTGTCATCAGTGCCTATTGTGAATGAATTTGAGGATGTCTTTGACGAAGTCAAAGGGTTGCCGCCGCATAGGGAGATCGAGTTTCGTATCGATCTAGTTGAGGGAGCCAGACCTGTTGTGATGCCTCTTAGGCGGATGGCACCGAGGGAGCAGCAAGAGCTGAAGGTGCAAGTTGATGACCTTTTTTCGGAAAGGATTCATTCGGAGAAGTGTGTCCGAATGGGGTGCGCCAGTTGTGTTCGCAACCAAAGCGGATGGATCGTTGAGGTTGTGTGTGGATTATCGTGAGCTGAATAAGGTGACTAAGAAGAACAAGTATCCATTGCCGAGAATAGATGACTTGTTTGATCAGCTTCACGAGGCTAAGGTGTTTTATCAGATGGATTTAGCAACGGGATTTCACCAGTTGAGAGTGGCGAAGGATAGTGTGCCGAAGACTGCTTTCAGGACACCATCCGGGTTTTATGAGTGGCTGGTAATGCCGTTTGGATTGACTAACGCACCAGCATATTTTGTGGATCTTATGAATAGAGTGTTTAGAGATCAGTTGAATAAGTTCGTGCTTGTGTTCGTGGATGATATTTTGGTTTATTCCAGAACTGAGGAAGAGCACAAGACGCACTTGAGGATTGTTTTGGAAATCTTGCGGAAACATCAGCTGAAGGCTAAGTTTTCGAAGTGTCACTTCTGGAAGAGTGAAGTGAGGTTCTTAGGTCACGTTATCTCTGGAAATGGAATAGCGGTTGATCCCGCTAAGGTGGCAGCGATCCAGGATTGGGTTAGACCTAAGAATGCATCTGATGTGAGAAGTTTTCTTGGATTAGCAGGATATTATCGTCGGTTTATCAAAGACTTTTCCAAGAAAGCTGCACCGTTGACAGGATTGACGAAGAAGAACCAAGTGTTCAGATGGGATGATAAGTGTGAGCAAGCTTTCGTAATCCTGAAAGAGCGACTGACGAGTGCTCCTGTTTTGACTATTCCAAGTGGGAATGATGAGATGGTGGTTTACACCGACGCATGTGGCACTGGACTTGGAGCAGTGTTAATGCAGAAAGGGAAAGTTGTCGCGTATGCTAGTCGAAAACTGAAGCCGCATGAAAGGAATTATCCGACTCATGACTTGGAGTTAGCGGCGATTGTGTTTGCTTTGAAGATGTGGAGACATTACCTACTGGGAGTTAGATTCGAGTTGTTCACAGATCATAAGTCGTTGAAGTATCTGTTCTCCCAAAAGGATTTGAATCTTCGACAGCAAAGGTGGCTAGAGTTCCTAGCATCGTATGATTTTGGTATAGCCTATACTCCAGGGAAAGGTAACGCAGTGGCTGATGCGTTAAGTCGAAGACATGCAGGTTTGGGAGCCATGTTTTCAGAATGGAAGAGTCTCGAGTATTTGGCTGAGTTTGACTTCAGGCCTAGATGTGAATTGGAACCTGAGATGTTGGCAAACTTATCGATAAGGCCTACTCTTGTGGAAAGGATTGGCGAGAGCCAAAAGAGAGACGATAAACTTGTCAAGATTATCCGTGATTGGGAATCTGGATTGGACCCAGAGAAGGATAAGGGATTCGAGGTCGATCGAGAGGGTTGGCTTCGAAAGCAAGGACGATTGGTTGTTCCTGATGTAGATGGATTGAGAGATGAAGTTCTGAGGGAAAGTCATCACTCGAAGTTGACGATTCATCCAGGTGGTAATAAGATGTATCAGGATATGAAGAGGGCTTACTACTGGGAAGGTATGAAGAAAGATGTTGGAAATTTTATTTCCAAGTGTATGAACTGCCAGTTGGTGAAAGCTGAGCAGAAGAAGCCCAGTGGACTACTTCAGCCATTAGAGGTTCCTACATGGAAGTGGGAGCAAGTGTCGATGGATTTTATCGATGGTCTACCTAGGACAAGAGCGGGAAATGAAGGGATTTGGGTCATAGTAGATCGTTTAACTAAGAGTGCAAGGTTCATTCCTATTCGATCGACTAGGACTGCATCGAAGTTGGCTGAGCTGTATGTTAAGTGGATTGTTCGATTCCATGGTGTTCCGAAGAGTATAGTGAGCGATCGAGACCCATTGTTCACTAGTGAATTTTGGAAGAGCTTCCAGGAAGTTTTGGGAACCAAGTTGTGTTTGAGTACAGCTTATCATCCTCAAACAGATGGTCAAACTGAGAGAGTTAACCGAGTTTTGGAAGATCTTCTCAGAGCTTGTGTTTTGGACTTCGGAGGATCATGGGAAGATCACCTTCATTTGGTGGAGTTTGCTTATAATAACAGTTATCAGTCGAGTATTGGTATGGCACCATATGAAGCACTGTATGGAAGACCGTGTAACTCTCCGACATGTTGGTTAGAAACTGGAGAAAAGCTGATACTTGGGCCAGAGATAATTCGACAGACTTCGGATTGTATAGAGATCATTCGGCAAAGAATGAAGGCAGCCCAAGATCGTCAGAAAAGTTATGCAGATAATCGTCGAAAGGATTTGGAATTCGACGTAGGTGATATGGTTTTTGTGAAGATTTCTCCGTTGAAGAATGTTATTAGGTTCGGGAAGAAAGGAAAGTTGACTCCAAGGTTTGTTGGACCATTCCCGATTATCGAGCGTATTGGAAAGCTCGCTTATAGATTGGAGTTACCGGAAAAGATGGCGGGTGTGCACAATGTTTTTCATGTATCGTATCTACGGAAGTATGTGCACGACCCAACTACGGTGGTTTCTGCTGATAGCTGTGAAGACTTAGAGGTTGATCCTGTTGTTTCGAGACCTCGTAAGCCGCTTCGTATTGTTGAAACCGATACGAAACAGCTTAGGAGGAAAACGATTACGTTGCTCAAGGTACAATGGAGTGATGATGTTAACGACTGTACGTGGGAGGAGGAAGAGAGGATGAAGGCAGCTCATCCCGGACTCTTCGAGGTATGGCCCTAAAGTGTCGTGACATCTCATGAATTTGTAGCTTGTTCTAAGTCTTAGAATTCTGCATGCTAGGCTAGAATTGGATGCATGGTTTGTTGATTGCTATGGATGATAGGCATGCGGAATAATTTTGATTGCTGTTGATTGCTTGGAATTTCGGGGGCGAAATTCCTAAGGGGGAGAGAATGTAACGACCCGTATTTTACGTGTCGATAAATCGTAGAATTTGCAGGTCGTTAGTGTTGTCTATATTGTCTCTAGCCTGAGTCATATGGAGAGTAACTCGTGTGTTGAAGTATTGAGTCGTGACCGACTCATAAGTTGGAACGAGTTATGGAGTTAACTCGTGACCGAGTCAAGAGTTGCCGAGTTGGGTTTAGGTCGCATGACCGACCTAAGGAAGTTTAGGTCGTATGACCGACCTAAGGAAGTGGCCGAGCTATAGGAGTTAGCAGGATAGGGATTGGACCGACCTAAAGGATAGACGACTTAGAGTGTGACCGAGATAGGATATGACCGACCTAAGAGAGTTGACCGACTTAGGGCTTAGGTCGTGGGTAGTTGAGTCGGTGGGGTCTTGAGTCGGTAGGGGCTTGGGTCGGCATGGTGTTATCTCGTTAGGTGGTTAAGTCGTTAAGAGGTTGGGGTAGATAGGTCGGTGACGACCTAAGTTAAGTCGGAGATATTAAGTCGGCAAGAGCTGAGTCGGGGACGACCTAAGGTTGGTTCAGGTGTTAAGTCGACTAGGGGTTAGGTCGGCCATAAGGCTGAGTCGTTAGGTCGGCCTATGTTTTAGGACGTATATGCCATGAGTCGTACACGAGTTAGGTTGTTGAGTCGGCTGAGTGTTGGGTCGTATGAGGTTGCTTAAGTCGTGAGTCGGCAGGGTTAGGTCGGCGATGTTAGGTCGGTGAGGTTAGGTCGGCGGCGACTTAGGGACGGCCGAGATAAGGGGTGTTCAGCCTATAAATAGAGGGGTTCGGCTGACTTTTTGGCACCGGTTTTTGAAGCGACGAAGTGCTGCCATTTTGAAGACTCGTCTACAACATTTCTTCATCTTCTTTTCTCCATTCCAATCTAGATCTAACATCCATCCAAGATCGAAGATCGAGATCGAAGATTCAAGTGCCAAAGTTGAAGATCTTCATCCGTTCGAGCTAGATTTCTTCGATTGAAGCGAGATATCGCCGGATCAAGCTTGGATCTCCGCTGTCCAGATCTGAAGTGTGTTGTTTTTGAAGTGTTTGGGTGATTTGGTGAGTGGTAGTTATCTCTCACGCGGACCCAAAGGAGTATATTGGATTGGTGGCTTGTTTGAGTGTTAAAGTTAGAGATTTCATGCATTTTTCTTAGATCCAAGTCTAGATCCATTGTTTCCAAAGATGTTTGTTTATGCAAGTTTATTTAACAAGTATTAGAGACAAAACCCATGTTTTATATTTGATAGATCTATGCTAAAAACCTATGAATCATGCATGTTGGACTTTTGCTCATTTATTTACATAATTGCCATTATAGTTGATATTGCTTATTAGATCTTGTTTAAATGCTTGATTGTTTGGATGTATGATTGATTTGGATTGTTTCAAGTTAGCTAGTGGTTGATTTGGAACAAGATGGTTCGAGATGATTCAAAAGCTAAGTGGAAAGGCTCTTGAATGGTGAAAGCTGCCTGTGGCATATGAAGCGGATGTGAAAGCTCATATGGATGGATTTGATGGTGATAGTCTTTGCCATGATGCGAGGAGGCAAAGTATGATATGAGATGGGACCTTGCTATGATGTGATGAGGCAAGGCATGAGATCGAGATGGAACTTTGCTATGATGCGATGAAGCAAAGTGTGATGTTGAGATGGGACGGGTCATGATGACGTTCCAAGCACGGGCTGCGACGACGTGCAAAGTTATGTTGATAACTCGGTGATGCGATCCGGAATGGTGATAATGGTTAGCTTGAGAGGCGCTTGAGCTAGTATGGAAATAGTCGTCGAGGAGGATGACTAGGAGGCTGAGATCTCGTCGTTGTTGAAGGTTCTAGCATGCTCAAAGCAAGAGTACGTTGGAACGGGCTGCGACGACGTTCCAGGCACAAGCTGCGACGACGTGCTAGTACTCTGGGTAGTTGCGAAAATTCCTAGGCACGGGCTGCGACGACGTGCAGAGTTATGGCTAGAACCGGGGTTACCATTAGCCCTTGACGGATGGTCATTCAACTAACGGTGAAATCAAGGCAAAGATAACAGTGATAGCCAGAGTCATGGATGTTTGGTTGTATTATCATTCGGTCTCAAGAGCGGTGTTTTCTGGGTGCTTATCTGATCTTGGTTTAGGCCTTGGGGGTTTGTATTTGGAAAGCATCGTCCTTGACTCGAGTGATTATTGCTTTACCTTAATTATCTGTTATGTTATGCTTGTTTCTCCTTAGTGTGTGTCTGGGGGCTATCACTATAGAAAGAGGTGAAGTGGGATGGTTTGGTTCCTATCCCTTTTATCCCTTATGCTCTTTTGGTATGTTTGATAGTTAATTTACTGCTCACTAAGACTTTGTCTGACTCAAGGTTTTATGTCCCCTCTTATTACCTTGGGCTGTTCATCCATGTTGGGATGGGCAGACTAGGTAGCAGGTGTCAGGTGCTGTGCTAAGAGTTCTCCGCTGATGGTGACGAAGACGAGCAGGAGGCTATGCATATTATTTCTTATATGTACTGGGTATCCGCTGCTGTATTTGATGAGAGTTTTGTAGTGAGGTCTTGATGCATGGATTTATTGAGATGATTGTATAAAACTACTGTGATGCTTATATGATGATTTTCTGTTATGAGGCTTCACTATATATTTCTCTATTGTATTTTATCCATGCGCTGTGAGTTACGATAGAGATTCTGCGATTTTTATTTTACCCTGACTATCGTCCATGGCTGCCTTGCACACCTTTCAGCGCACTATTCTCTTGTTTTGGTGCGGGAGTCATGGGCGGTCGTCACATATTTGTGATTTCTACATCTGTGACCGCTTTCAGCCGTCACTGGTTACTTTCATACCCAAAAAAACCTATCCGAACCTCAATCGGGTCATGGAAGTTTTTTATCCTTCGTTTTTTCGTCACGTGGATTTTTTCTGTAAAAGGGAATTCCCGCGGCTGGTTTATGATTTACCATCGCTGGAGAGTGGTGCACCATGGTACTGCACCGTTTCCAATCCATGCACCCGTTTCTAAAGGTCGTACGGCACTGTTTCGTCATTTTGGACGGATGTTGCACCTTGCACTGTAGATGTTGCACCCTGTGGATATCGATTTTTCGGAGGGCCATAACTCTTGGCTCGTTTAGAGTTACGGGAGCCACAACCAGTCAAAACGAAGGTATTTGTGAGTTCTACATCTGTGACTGTTTTCAGCCGTCACTGGTTACTTTCATACCCAAAAAAATCCTATCCGAACCTCAATCGGGTCATGGAAGTTTTTTACCCTTCGTTTTTTCGTCACGTGGATTTTTTCTGTAAAACGAGATCCCCGTGGCTGGCCTATGATTTACCAACGCTGTAGAGCGGTGCACCATGGTACTGCACCGTTTCCAATCCATGCACCCATTTCTAAAGGTCGTACGGCACTGTTTCGTCATTTTGGACGGATGTTGCACCTTGCACCATAGATGTTGCACCCTATGGATATCGATTCTTCGGAGGGCCATAACACTTGGCTCGTTTAGAGTTACGAGAGCCACAACAGTAAAAACGAAGGTATTTGTGAGTTCTACATCTGTGACGGCTTTCAGCCGTCACTGGTTAGTTTCATACCCAAAAAATCCTATCCGAACCTCAATCGGGTCGTGGAAGTTTTTTACCCTTCGTTTTTTCGTCACGTGGATTTTTTCTGTAAATGGGAATTCCCGTGGCTGGTCTATGATTTACCATCGCTGGAGAGTGGTGCATCATGGTACTACACCGTTTCCGATCCATGCACCCATTTCTAAAGGTCGTACGGCACTGTTTCGTCATTTTGGACGGATGTTGCACCTTGCACCGGAGATGTTGCACCCTGTGGTTATCGATTCTTCGGAGGGCCGTAACTCTTGGCTCGTTTAGAGTTACGGGAGCAACAACCAGTCAAAACGGAGGTATTTGTGAGTTCTACATCTGTGACTGCTTTCAGCCGTCACTGGTTACTTTCATACCCAAAAAATCCTATCCGAACCTCAATCGGGTCATGGAAGTTTTTTACCCTTCGTTTTTTCGTCACGTGGATTTTTTCTGTAAAAGGGAATTCCCATGGCTGGTCTATGATTTACCATCGCTAGAGAGTAGTGCACCATGGTACTGCACCGTTTCCAATCCATGCACCCATTTCTAAAGGTCGTACGGCACTGTTTCGTCATTTTGGACGGATGTTGCACCTTGCACCGTAGATGTTGCACCCTGTGGATATCGATTCTTCGGAGGGCCATAACTCTTGGCTCGTTTAGAGTTACGGGAGCCACAACCAGTCAAAACGAAGGTATTTGTGAGTTCTACATCTTTGACTGCTTTCAGCCGTCACTGGTTACTTTCATACCCAAAAAATCCTATCCGAACCTCAATCGGGTCATGGAAGTTTTTTACCCTTCGTTTTTTCGTCACGTGGATTTTTTTCTGTAAAAGGGAATTCCCGTGGCTTGTCTATGATTTACCATCGCTGGAGAGTGGTGCACCCTGGTACTGCACCGTTTCCAATCCATGCACCCATTTCTAAAGGTCGTACGGCACTGTTTCGTCATTTTGGACAGATGTTGCACCTTGCACCGTAGATGTTGCACCCTGTGGATATCGATTCTTCGGAGGGCCATAACTCTAGGCTCGTTTAGAGTTACGGGAGCAACAACCAGTCAAAACGAAGGTATTTGTGAGTTCTACATCTGTGACAGCTTTCAGCCGTCACTGGTTACTTTCATACCCAAAAAATCCTATTCGAACCTCAATCGGGTCATGGAAGTTTTTTACCCTTCGTTTTTTCGTCACGTGGATTTTTCTTTAAAAGGGAATTCCCGTGGCTGGTCTATGATTTACCATCGCTGGAGAGTGGTGCACCATGGTACTGCACCGTTTCCAATCCACGCACCCATTTCTAAAGGTCGTAGGACACTGTTTCGTCATTTTGGACGGATGTTGCACCTTGCACCGTAGATGTTGCACCCTGTGGATATCGATTCTTCGGAGGGCCATAACTCTTGGCTCGTTTAGAGTTACGGAAGCAACAACCAGTCAAAACGGAGGTATTTGTGAGTTCAACATCTGTGACTGCTTTCAGCCGTCACTGGTTACTTTCATACCCAAAAAATCCTATCCGAACCTCAATCGGGTCATGGAAGTTTTTTACCCTTCGTTTTTTCGTCACGTGGATTTTTTCTGTAAAAGGGAATTCCCATGGCTAGTCTATGATTTACCATCGCTAGAGAGTGGTGCACCATGGTACTGCACCGTTTCCAATCCATGCACCCATTTCTAAAGGTCGTACGGCACTGTTTCGTCATTTTGGACGGATGTTGCACCTTGCACCGTAGATGTTGCACCCTGTGGATATCGATTCTTCGGAGGGCCATAACTCTTGGCTCGTTTAGAGTTACGGGAGCCACAACCAGTCAAAACGAAGGTATTTGTGAGTTCTACATCTTTGACTGCTTTCAGCCGTCACTGGTTACTTTCATACCCAAAAAATCCTATCCGAACCTCAATCGGGTCATGGAAGTTTTTTACCCTTCGTTTTTTCGTCACGTGGATTTTTTTCTGTAAAAGGGAATTCCCGTGGCTTGTCTATGATTTACCATCGCTGGAGAGTGGTGCACCCTGGTACTGCACCGTTTCCAATCCATGCACCCATTTCTAAAGGTCGTACGGCACTGTTTCGTCATTTTGGACAGATGTTGCACCTTGCACCGTAGATGTTGCACCCTGTGGATATCGATTCTTCGGAGGGCCATAACTCTAGGCTCGTTTAGAGTTACGGGAGCAACAACCAGTCAAAACGAAGGTATTTGTGAGTTCTACATCTGTGACAGCTTTCAGCCGTCACTGGTTACTTTCATACCCAAAAAATCCTATTCGAACCTCAATCGGGTCATGGAAGTTTTTTACCCTTCGTTTTTTCGTCACGTGGATTTTTCTTTAAAAGGGAATTCCCGTGGCTGGTCTATGATTTACCATCGCTGGAGAGTGGTGCACCATGGTACTGCACCGTTTCCAATCCACGCACCCATTTCTAAAGGTCGTAGGACACTGTTTCGTCATTTTGGACGGATGTTGCACCTTGCACCGTAGATGTTGCACCCTGTGGATATCGATTCTTCGGAGGGCCATAACTCTTGGCTCGTTTAGAGTTACGGGAGCAACAACCAGTCAAAACGGAGGTATTTGTGAGTTCAACATCTGTGACTGCTTTCAGCCGTCACTGGTTACTTTCATACCCAAAAAATCCTATCCGAACCTCAATCGGGTCATGGAAGTTTTTTACCCTTCGTTTTTTCGTCACGTGGATTTTTTCTGTAAAAGGGAATTCCCATGGCTAGTCTATGATTTACCATCGCTAGAGAGTGGTGCACCATGGTACTGCACCGTTTCCAATCCATGCACCCATTTCTAAAGGTCGTACGGCACTGTTTCGTCATTTTGGACGGATGTTGCACCTTGCACCGTAGATGTTGCACCCTGTGGATATCGATTCTTCGGAGGGCCATAACTCTTGGCTCGTTTAGAGTTACGGGAGCCACAACTAGTCAAAACGAAGGTATTTGTGAGTTCTACATCTTTGACTGCATTCAGCCATCACTGGTTACTTTCATACCCAAAAAATCCTATCTGAACCTCAATCGGGTCATGGAAGTTTTTTACCCTTCGTTTTTTCGTCACGTGGATTTTTTTCTGTAAAAGGGAATTCCCGTGGCTGGTCTATGATTAGCAACGCTGGAGAGTGGTGCACCATGGTACTGCACCGTTTCAAATCCATGCACCCATTTCTAAAGGTCGTACGGCACTGTTTCGTCATTTTGGACGGATGTTGCACCTTGCACCGTAGATGTTGCACCCTGTGGATATCGATTCTTCGGAGGGCCATAACTCTAGGCTCGTTTAGAGTTACGGGAGCAACAACCAGTCAAAACGAAGGTATTTGTGAGTTCTACATCTGTGACAGCTTTCAGCCGTCACTGGTTACTTTCATACCCAAAAAAGCCTATCCGAACCTCAATCGGGTCATGGAAGTTTTTTACCCCTCGTTTTTTCGTCACGTGGATTTTTTCTGTAAAAGGGAATTCCCGCGGCTGGTCTATGATTTACCATCGCTGGAGAATGGTGCACCATGGTACTGCACCGTTTCCAATCCATGCACCCGTTTCTAAAGGTCGTACGGCACTGTTTCGTCATTTTGGACGGATGTTGCACCTTGCACCGTAAATGTTGCACCCAATGGATATCGATTCTTCAGAGGGCCATAACTCAGGGCTCGTTTAGAGTTACGGGAGCAACAACCAGTCAAAACAAAGGTATTTGTGAGTTCTACATCTGTGACTGTTTTCAGCCGTCACTGGTTACTTTCATACCCAAAAAAGCCTATCCGAACCTCAATCGGGTCATGGAAGTATTTTACCATTCGTTTTTTCGTCACGTGGATTTTTTCTGTAAAAGGAAATTCCCGCGGCTGGTCTATGATTTACCATCGCTGGAGAGTGGTGCACCATGGTACTGCACCGTTTCCAATCCATGCACCCGTTTCTAAAGGTCGTACGGCACTGTTTCGTCATTTTGGACGGATGTTGCACCTTGCACCGTAAATGTTGCACCCAATGGATATCGATTCTTCAGAGGGCCATAACTCAGGGCTCGTTTAGAGTTACGGGAGCAACAACCAGTCAAAACAAAGGTATTTGTGAGTTCTACATCTGTGACTATTTTCAGCCGTCACTGGTTACTTTCATACCCAAAAAAGCCTATCCGAACCTCAATCGGGTCATGGAAGTATTTTACCATTCGTTTTTTCGTCACGTGGATTTTTTCTGTAAAAGGAAATTCCCGCGGCTGGTCTATGATTTACCATCGCTGGAGAGTGGTGCACCATGGTACTGCACCGTTACCAATCCATGCACCCGTTTCTAAAGGTCGTACGGCACTGTTTCGTCATTTTGTACGGATGTTGCACCTTGCACCGTAGATGTTGCACCCTATGGATATCGATTCTTCGGAGGGCCCTAACTCTTGGCTCGTTTAGAGTTACGGGAGCAACAACCAGTCAAAACGAAGGTATCTGTGAGTTCTACATCTGTGACTGCTTTCAGCCGTCACTGGTTACTTTCATACCCAAAAAAGCCTATGCGAACCTCAATCGGGTCATGGAAGTTTTTTACCCCTCGTTTTTTCGTCACGTGGATTTTTTCTGTAAAAGGGAATTCCCGCGGCTGGTCTATGATTTACCATCGCTGGAGAGTGGTGCACCATGGTACTGCACCGTTTCCAATCCATGCACCCGTTTCTAAAGGTCGTACGGCACTGTTTCGTCATTTTGGACGGATGTTGCACCTTGCACCGTAGATGTTGCACCCAACGGATATCGATTCTTTGGAGGGCCATAACTCCTTGCTCGTTTAGAGTTACGGGAGCAACAACCAGTCAAAACGAAGGTATTTGTGAGTTCTACATCTGTGACTGCTTTCAGCCGTCACTGGTTACTTTCATACCCAAAAAACCCTATCCGAACCTCAATCGGGTCATGGAAGTTTTTTACCCTTCGTTTTTTCGTCACGTGGATTTTTTCGGTAAAAGGGAATTCCCGCGGCTGGTTTATGATTTACCATCGCTGGAGAGTGGTGCACCATGGTACTGCACCGTTTCAAATCCATGCACCCGTTTCTAAAGGTCCTACGGCACTGTTTCATCATTTTGGACGGATGTTGCACCTTGCACCGTAGATGTTGCACCCAATGGATATCGATTCTTCGGAGGGCCATAACTCTTGGCTCGTTTAGAGTTACGGGAGCAACAACCAGTCAAAACGAAGGTATCTGTGAGTTCTACATCTGTGACTGCTTTCAGCCGTCACTGGTTACTTTCATACCCAAAAAATCCTATCCGAACCTCAATCGGGTCATGGAAGTTTTTTACCCTTCGTTTTTTCGTCACGTGGATTTTTTTCTGTAAAAGGGAATTCCCGTGGCTTGTCTATGATTTACCATCGCTGGAGAGTGGTGCACCCTGGTACTGCACCGTTTCCAATCCATGCACCCATTTCTAAAGGTCGTACGGCACTGTTTCGTCATTTTGGACAGATGTTGCACCTTGCACCGTAGATGTTGCACCCTGTGGATATCGATTCTTCGGAGGGCCATAACTCTAGGCTCGTTTAGAGTTACGGGAGCAACAACCAGTCAAAACGAAGGTATTTGTGAGTTCTACATCTGTGACTGCTTTCAGCCGTCACTGGTTACTTTCATACCCAAAAAAGCCTATCCGAACCTCAATCGGGTCATGGAAGTTTTTTACCCTTCGTTTTTTCGTCACGTGGATTTTTTCTGTAAAACGGGATCCCCGTGGCTGGTCTATGATTTACCAACGCTGGAGAGTGGTGCACCATGGTACTGCACCGTTTCCAATCCATGCACCCATTTCTAAAGGTCGTACGGCACTGTTTCGTCATTTTGGACAGATGTTGCACCTTGCACCGTAGATGTTGCACCCTATGGATATCGATTCTTCGGAGGGCCATAACTATTGGCTCGGTAAGAGTTACGGGAGCCACAACTAGTCAAAACGAAGGTATTTGTGAGTTCTACGTCTTTGACGGCTTTCAGCCGTCACTGGTTAGTTTCATACCCAAAAAATCCTATCCGAACCTCAATCGGGTCATGGAAGTTTTTTCGTCACGTGGATTTTTTCTGTAAAAGGGAATTCCCGCGGCTGGCCTGTGATTTACCATCGCTGGAGAGTGGTGCACCACGGTACTGCACCGTTTCCAATCCATGCACCCATTTCTAAAGGTCGTACGGCACTGTTTCGTCATTTTGGACGGATGTTGCACCTTGCACCGTAGATGTTGCACCCTATGGATATCGATTCTTCGGAGGGCCATAACTCTTAGCTCGTTTAGAGTTACGGGAGCAACAACCAGTCAAAACGAAGGTATTTGTGAGTTCTACATCTGTGACTGCTTTCAGCCGTCACTGGTTACTTTCATAACCAAAAAAGCCTATCCGAACCTCAATCGGGACATGGAAGTTTTTTACCCTTCGTTTTTTCGTCACGTGGATTTTTTCTGTAAAACGGGATCCCCGTGGCTGGTCTATGATTAGCAACGCTGGAGAGTGGTGCACCATGGTACTGCACCGTTTCAAATCCATGCACCCATTTCTAAAGGTCGTACGGCACTGTTTCGTCATTTTGGACGGATGTTGCACCTTGCACCGTAGATGCTGCACCCTGTGGATATCGATTCTTCGGAGGGCCATAACTCTTGGCTCGTTTAGAGTTACGGGAGCAACAACCAGTCAAAACGAAGGTATTTTTGAGTTCTACATCTGTGACTGCTTTCAGCCGTCACTGGTCACTTTCATACGCAAAAAAGCCTATCTAAACCTCAATCGGGTCATGGAAGTTTTTTACCCTTCGTTTTTTCGTCACGTGGATTTTTTCGGTAAAACGGGATCCCCGTGGCTGGTCTATGATTTACCAACGCTGGAGAGTGGTGCACCATGGTACTGTGCCGTTTCCAATCCATGCACCGATTTCTAAAAGTCGTACGGCACTGTTTCGTCATTTTGGACGGATGTTGCACCTTGCACCGTAGATGTTGCACCCTGTGGATATCGATTCTTCGGAGGGCCATAACTCTTGGCTCGTTTAGAGTTACGGGAGCCACAACCAGTCAAAACGAAGGTATTTGTGAGTTCTACATCTGTGACGGCTTTCAGCCGTCACTGGTTAGTTTCACACCCAAAAATTCCTATCCGAAACTCAATCAGGTCATGGAAGTTTTTTACCCTTCGTTTTTTCGTCACGTGGATTTTTTCTGTAAAAGGGAATTCCCGCGGCTGGTCTATGATTTACCATCGCTGGAGAGTGGTGCACCATGGTACTGCACCGTTACCAATCCATGCATCCATTTCTAAAGGTCGTACGGCACGGTTTCGTCATTTTGGACGGATGTTGCACCTTGCACCGTAGATGTTGCACCCTATGGATATCGATTATTCGGAGGGCCAATATTCTTGGCTCCTTTAGAGTTACGGGAGCCATAACCAGTCAAAACGAAGGTATCTGTGAGTTCTACATCTGTGACTGCTTTCAGCCGTCACTGTTTAGTTTCATACCCAAAAAATCCTATCCGAACCTCAATCGGGTCATGGAAGTTTTTTACCCTTCGTTTTTTCGTCTCGTGGATTTTTTCTGTAAAAATGGGATCCCCGTGGCTGGTCTATGATTTACCATCGCTGGAGAATGGTGCACCATGGTACTGCACCGTTTCCAATCCATGCACCCGTTTCTAAAGGTCGTACGGCACTGTTTCGTCATTTTGGACGGATGTTGCACCTTGCACCGTAGATGTTGCACCCAATGGATATCGATTCTTCAGAGGGCCATAACTCAGGGCTCGTTTAGAGTTACGGGAGCAACAACCAGTCAAAACAAAGGTATTTGTGAGTTCTACATCTGTGACTGTTTTCAGCCGTCACTGGTTACTTTCATACCCAAAAAAGCCTATCCGAACCTCAATCGGGTCATGGAAGTATTTTACCATTCGTTTTTTCGTCACGTGGATTTTTTCTGTAAAAGGAAATTCCCGCGGCTGGTCTATGATTTACCATCGCTGGAGAGTGGTGCACCATGGTACTGCACCGTTACCAATCCATGCACCCGTTTCTAAAGGTCGTACGGCATTGTTTCTTCATTTTGTACGGATGTTGCACCTTGCACCGTAGATGTTGCACCCTATGGATATCGATTCTTCGGAGGGCCCTAACTCTTGGCTCGTTTAGAGTTACGGGAGCAACAACCAGTCAAAACGAAGGTATTTGTGAGTTCTACATCTGTGACGGCTTTCAGCCGTCACTGGTTAATTTCATACCCAAAAAAGCCTATCCGAACCTCAATCGGGTCATGGAAGTTTTTTACCCCTCGTTTTTTCGTCACGTGGATTTTTTATGTAAAAGGGAATTCCCGCGGCTGGTCTATGATTTACCATCGCTGGAGAATGGTGCACCATGGTACTGCACCGTTTCCAATCCATGCACCCGTTTCTAAAGGTCGTACGGCACTGTTTCGTCATTTTGGACGGATGTTGCACCTTGCACCGTAGATGTTGCACCCAATGGATATCGATTCTTCAGAGGGCCATAACTCAGGGCTCGTTTAGAGTTACGGGAGCAACAACCAGTCAAAACAAAGGTATTTGTGAGTTCTACATCTGTGACTATTTTCAGCCGTCACTGGTTACTTCGATACCCAAAAAAGCCTATCCGAACCTCAATCGGGTCATGGAAGTATTTTACCATTCGTTTTTTCGTCACGTGGATTTTTTCTGTAAAAGGAAATTCCCGCGGCTGGTCTATGATTTACCATCGCTGGAGAGTGGTGCACCATGGTACTGCACCGTTACCAATCCATGCACCCGTTTCTAAAGGTCGTACGGCACTGTTTCGTCATTTTGTACGGATGTTGCACCTTGCACCGTAGATGTTGCACCCTATGGATATCGATTCTTCGGAGGGCCCTAACTCTTGGCTCGTTTAGAGTTACGGGAGCAACAACCAGTCAAAACGAAGGTATCTGTGAGTTCTACATCTGTGACTGGTTTCAGCCGTCACTGGTTACTTTCATACCCAAAAAAGCCTATCCGAACCTCAATCGGGTCATGGAAGTTTTTTACCCCTCGTTTTTTCGTCACGTGGATTTTTTCTGTAAAAGGGAATTCCCGCGGCTGGCCTGTGATTTACCATCGCTGGAGAGTGGTGCACCATGGTACTGCACCGTTTCCAATCCATGCACCCGTTTCTAAAGGTCGTACGGCACTGTTTCGTCATTTTGGACGGATGTTGCACCTTGCACCGTAGATGTTGCACCCAACGGATATCGATTCTTCGGAGGGCCATAACTCTTGGCTCGTTTAGAGTTACGGGAGCAACAACCAGTCAAAACGAAGGTATTTGTGAGTTCTACATCTGTGACTGCTTTCAGCCATCACTGGTTACTTTCATACCCAAAAAAGCCTATCCGAACCTCAATCGGGTCATGGAAGTTTTTTACCCTTCGTTTTTTCGTCACGTGGATTTTTTCGGTAAAAGGGAATTCCCGCGGCTGGTCTATGATTTACCATCGTTGGAGAGTGGTGCACCATGGTACTGCACCGTTTCAAATCCATGCACCCGTTTCTAAAGGTCGTACGGCACTGTTTCGTCATTTTGGATGGATGTTGCACCTTGCACCGTAGATGTTGCACCCAATGGATATCGATTCTTCGGAGGGCCATAACTCTTGGCTCGTTTAGAGTTACGGGAGCAACAACCAGTCAAAACGAAGGTATCTGTGAGTTCTACATCTGTGACTGCTTTCAGCCGTCACTGGTTACTTTCATACCCAAGAAAGCCTATCCGAACCTCAATCGGGTCAAGGAAGTTTTTTACCCTTCGTTTTTTCGTCACGTGGATTTTTTCTGTAAAAGGGAATTCCCGCGGCTGGTCTATGATTTACCATCGCTGGAGAGTGGTGCACCATGGTACTGCACCGTTTCCAATCCATGCACCCGTTTCTAAAGGTCGTACAGCACTGTTTCGTCATTTTGGACGGATGTTGCACCTTGCACCGTAGATGTTGCACCCTATGGATATCGATTCTTCGGAGGGCCATAACTCTTAGCTCGTTTAGAGTTACAGGAGCAACTACCAGTCAAAACGAAGGTATTTGTGAGTTCTACATCTGTGACTGCTTTCAGCCGTCACTGGTTACTTTCATACCCAAAAAAGCCTATCCGAACCTCAATCGGGTCATGGAAGTTTTTTACCCTTCGTTTTTTCGTCACGTGGATTTTTTCTGTAAAACGGGATCCCCGTGGCTGGTCTATGATTTACCAACGCTGGAGAGTGGTGCACCATGGTACTGCACCGTTTCCAATCCATGCACCCATTTCTAAAGGTCGTACGGCACTGTTTCGTCATTTTGGACGGATGTTGCACCTTGCACCGTAGATGTTGCACCCTATGGATATCGATTCTTCGGAGGGCCATAACTATTGGCTCGGTAAGAGTTACGGGAGCCACAACTAGTCAAAACGAAGGTATTTGTGAGTTCTACATCTTTGACGGCTTTCAGCCGTCACTGGTTAGTTTCATACCCAAAAAATCCTATCCGAACCTCAATCGGGTCATGGAAGTTTTTTCGTCACGTGGATTTTTTCTGTAAAAGGGAATTCCCGCGGCTGGCCTGTGATTTACCATCGCTGGAGAGTGGTGCACCACGGTACTGCACCGTTTCCAATCCATGCACCCATTTCTAAAGGTCGTACGGCACTGTTTCGTCATTTTGGACGGATGTTGCACCTTGCACCGTAGATGTTGCACCCTATGGATATCGATTCTTCGGAGGGCCATAACTCTTAGCTCGTTTAGAGTTACGGGAGCAACAACCAGTCAAAACGAAGGTATTTGTGAGTTCTACATCTGTGACTGCTTTCAGCCGTCACTGGTTACTTTCATACCCAAAAAAGCCTATCCGAACCTCAATCGGGTCATGGAAGTTTTTTACCCTTCGTTTTTTCGTCACGTGGATTTTTTCTGTAAAACGGGATCCCCGTGGCTGGTCTATGATTAGCAACGTTGGAGAGTGGTGCACCATGGTACTGCACCGTTTCAAATCCATGCACCCATTTCTAAAGGTCATACGGCACTGTTTCGTCATTTTGGACGGATGTTGCACCTTGCACCGTAGATGCTGCACCCTGTGGATATCGATTCTTCGGAGGGCCATAACTCTTGGCTCGTTTAGAGTTACGGGAGCAACAACCAGTCAAAACGAAGGTATTTGTGAGTTCTACATCTGTGACTGCTTTCAGCCGTCACTGGTCACTTTCATACGCAAAAAAGCCTATCCAAACCTCAATCGGGTCATGGAAGTTTTTTACCCTTCGTTTTTTCGTCACGTGGATTTTTTCGGTAAAACGGGATCCCCGTGGCTGGTCTATGATTTACCAACGCTGGAGAGTGGTGCACCATGGTACTGCGCCGTTTCCAATCCATGCACCGATTTCTAAAAGTCGTACGGCACTGTTTCGTCATTTTGGACGGATGTTGCACCTTGCACCTTAGATGTTGCACCCTGTGGATATCGATTCTTCGGAGGGCCATAACTCTTGGCTCGTTTAGAGTTACGGGAGCCACAACCAGTCAAAACGAAGGTATTTGTGAGTTCTACATCTGTGACGGCTTTCAGCCGTCACTGGTTAGTTTCACACCCAAAAATTCCTATCCGAAACTCAATCAGGTCATGGAAGTTTTTTACCCTTCGTTTTTTCGTCACGTGGATTTTTTCTGTAAAAGGGAATTCCCGTGGCTGGTCTATGATTTACCATCGCTGGAGAGTGGTGCACCATGGTACTGCACCGTTTCTAATCCATGCACCCATTTCTAAAGGTCGTACGGCACTGTTTCGTCATTTTGGACGAATGTTGCACCTTGCACCGTAGATGTTGCACCCTGTGGATATCGATTCTTCGGAGGGCCATAACTCTTGGCTCGTTTAGAGTTACGGGAGCCACAACCAGTCAAAACGGAGGTATTTGTGAGTTCTACATCTGTGACTGCTTTCAGCCGTCACTGGTTACTTTCATACCCAAAAATCCTATCCGAACCACAATCGGGTCATGGAAGTTTTTTACCCTTCGTTTTTTCGTCACGTGGATTTTTTCTGTAAAAGGGAATTCCCGTGGTTGGTCTATGATTTACCATCGCTGGAGAGTGGTGCACCATGGTACTGCACCGTTTCCAATCCATGCACCCGTTTCTAAAGGTCGTACGGCACTGTTTCGTCATTTTGGACGGATGTTGCACCTTGCACCGTAGATGTTGCACCCAATGGATATCGATTCTTCGGAGGGCCATAACTCTTGGCTCGTTTAGATTTACGGGAGCAACAACCAGTCAAAACGAAGGTATTTGTGAGTTCTACATCTGTGACTGCTTTCAGCCGTCACTGGTTAGTTTCACACCCAAGAAAGCCTATCCGAACCTCAATCGGGTCATGGAAGTTTTTTACCCTTCGTTTTTTCGTCACGTGGATTTTTTCTGTAAAAGGGAATTCCCGAGGCTGGTCTACGATTTACCATCGCTGGAGAGTGGTGCACCATGGTACTGCACCGTTTCCAATCCATGCACCCGTTTCTAAAGGTCATACGACACTATTTCGTCATTTTGGATGGATGTTGCACCTTGCACCGTAGATGTTGCACCCAATGGATATCGATTCTTCAGAGGGCCATAACTCAGGGCTCGTTTAGAGTTACGGGAGCAACAACCAGTCAAAACAAAGGTATTTGTGAGTTCTACATCTGTGACTGTTTTAAGCCGTCACTGGTTACTTTCATACCCAAAAAAGCCTATCCGAACCTCAATCGGGTCATGGAAGTATTTTACCATTCGTTTTTTCGTCACGTGGATTTTTTCTGTAAAAGGAAATTCCCGCGGCTGGTCTATGATTTACCATCGCTGGAGAGTGGTGCACCATGGTACTGCACCGTTACCAATCCATGCACCCGTTTCTAAAGGTCGTACGGCACTGTTTCGTCATTTTGTACGGATGTTGCACCTTGCACCGTAGATGTTGCACCCTATGGATATCGATTCTTCGGAGGGCCCTAACTCTTGGCTCGTTTAGAGTTACGGGAGCAACAACCAGTCAAAACGAAGGTATCTGTGAGTTCTACATCTGTGACTGCTTTCAGCCGTCACTGGTTACTTTCATACCCAAAAAAGCCTATCCGAACCTCAATCGGGTCATGGAAGTTTTTTACCCCTCGTTTTTTCGTCACGTGGATTTTTTCTGTAAAAGGGAATTCCCGCGGCTGGTCTATGATTTACCATCGCTGGAGAGTGGTGCACCATGGTACTGCACCGTTTCCAATCCATGCACCCGTTTCTAAAGGTCGTACGGCACTGTTTCGTCATTTTGGACGGATGTTGCACCTTGCACCGTAGATGTTGCACCCAACGGATATCGATTCTTCGGAGGGCCATAACTCTTGGCTCGTTTAGAGTTACGGGGGCAACAACCAGTCAAAACGAAGGTATTTGTGAGTTCTACATCTGTGACTGCTTTCAGCCATCACTGGTTACTTTCATACCCAAAAAAGCCTATCCGAACCTCAATCGGGTCATGGAAGTTTTTTACCCTTCGTTTTTTCGTCACGTGGATTTTTTCGGTAAAAGGGAATTCCCGCGGCTGGTCTATGATTTACCATCGCTGGAGAGTGGTGCACCATGGTACTGCACCGTTTCAAATCCATGCACCCGTTTCTAAAGGTCGTACGGCACTGTTTCGTCATTTTGGATGGATGTTGCACCTTGCACCGTAGATGTTGCACCCAATGGATATCGATTCTTCGGAGGGCCATAACTCTTGGCTCGTTTAGAGTTACGGGAGCAACAACCAGTCAAAACGAAAGTATCTGTGAGTTCTACATCTGTGACTGCTTTCAGCCGTCACTGGTTACTTTCATACCCAAGAAAGCCTATCCGAACCTCAATCGGGTCAAGGAAGTTTTTTACCCTTCGTTTTTTCGTCACGTGGATTTTTTCTGTAAAAGGGAATTCCCGCGGCTGGTCTATGATTTACCATCGCTGGAGAGTGGTGCACCATGGTACTGCACCGTTTCCAATCCATGCACCCGTTTCTAAAGGTCGTACGGCACTGTTTCGTCATTTTGGACGGATGTTGCACCTTGCACCGTAGATGTTGCACCCTATGGATATCGATTCTTCGGAGGGCCATAACTCTTAGCTCGTTTAGAGTTACAGGAGCAACTACCAGTCAAAACGAAGGTATTTGTGAGTTCTACATTTGTGACTGCTTTCAGCCGTCACTAGTTACTTTCATACCCAAAAAAGCCTATCCGAACCTCAATCGGGTCATGGAAGTTTTTTACCCTTCGTTTTTTCGTCACGTGGATTTTTTCTGTAAAACGGGATCCCCGTGGCTGGTCTATGATTTACCAACGCTGGAGAGTGGTGCACCATGGTACTGCACCGTTTCCAATCCATGCACCCATTTCTAAAGGTCGTACGGCACTGTTTCGTCATTTTGGACGGATGTTGCACCTTGCACCGTAGATGTTGCACCCTATGGATATCGATTCTTCGGAGGGCCATAACTATTGGCTCGGTAAGAGTTACGGGAGCCACAACTAGTCAAAACGAAGGTATTTGTGAGTTCTACATCTTTGACGGCTTTCAGCCGTCACTGGTTAGTTTCATACCCAAAAAATCCTATCCGAACCTCAATCGGGTCATGGAAGTTTTTTCGTCACGTGGATTTTTTCTGTAAAAGGGAAT
This sequence comes from Allium cepa, assembly GCA_030765085.1. Taxonomy (NCBI): domain Eukaryota; kingdom Viridiplantae; phylum Streptophyta; class Magnoliopsida; order Asparagales; family Amaryllidaceae; genus Allium; species Allium cepa. The sequence continues at coordinate 22,715,208 of CM060943.1, read as the reverse complement.
TCCCGCGGCTGGCCTGTGATTTACCATCGCTGGAGAGTGGTGCACCACGGTACTGCACCGTTTCCAATCCATGCACCCATTTCTAAAGGTCGTACGGCACTGTTTCGTCATTTTGGACGGATGTTGCACCTTGCACCGTAGATGTTGCACCCTATGGATATCGATTCTTCGGAGGGCCATAACTCTTAGCTCGTTTAGAGTTACGGGAGCAACAACCAGTCAAAACGAAGGTATTTGTGAGTTCTACATCTGTGACTGCTTTCAGCCGTCACTGGTTACTTTCATACCCAAAAAAGCCTATCCGAACCTCAATCGGGTCATGGAAGTTTTTTACCCTTCGTTTTTTCGTCACGTGGATTTTTTCTGTAAAACGGGATCCCCGTGGCTGGTCTATGATTAGCAACGCTGGAGAGTGGTGCACCATGGTACTGCACCGTTTCAAATCCATGCACCCATTTCTAAAGGTCGTACGGCACTGTTTCGTCATTTTGGACGGATGTTGCACCTTGCACCGTAGATGCTGCACCCTGTGGATATCGATTCTTCGGAGGGCCATAACTCTTGGCTCGTTTAGAGTTACGGGAGCAACAACCAGTCAAAACGAAGGTATTTGTGAGTTCTACATCTGTGACTGCTTTCAGCCGTCACTGGTCACTTTCATACGCAAAAAAGCCTATCCAAACCTCAATCGGGTCATGGAAGTTTTTTACCCTTCGTTTTTTCGTCACGTGGATTTTTTCGGTAAAACGGGATCCCCGTGGCTGGTCTATGATTTACCAACGCTGGAGAGTGGTGCACCATGGTACTGCGCCGTTTCCAATCCATGCACCGATTTCTAAAAGTCGTACGGCACTGTTTCGTCATTTTGGACGGATGTTGCACCTTGTACCGTAGATGTTGCACCCTGTGGATATCGATTCTTCGGAGGGCCATAACTCTTGGCTCGTTTAGAGTTACGGGAGCCACAACCAGTCAAAACGAAGGTATTTGTGAGTTCTACATCTGTGACGGCTTTCAGCCGTCACTGGTTAGTTTCACACCCAAAAATTCCTATCCGAAACTCAATCAGGTCATGGAAGTTTTTTACCCTTCGTTTTTTCGTCACGTGGATTTTTTCTGTAAAAGGGAATTCCCGTGGCTGGTCTATGATTTACCATCGCTGGAGAGTGGTGCACCATGGTACTGCACCGTTTCTAATCCATGCACCCATTTCTAAAGGTCGTACGGCACTGTTTCGTCATTTTGGACGAATGTTGCACCTTGCACCGTAGATGTTGCACCCTGTGGATATCGATTCTTCGGAGGGCCATAACTCTTGGCTCGTTTAGAGTTACGGGAGCCACAACCAGTCAAAACGGAGGTATTTGTGAGTTCTACATCTGTGACTGCTTTCAGCCGTCACTGGTTACTTTCATACCCAAAAATCCTATCCGAACCACAATCGGGTCATGGAAGTTTTTTACCCTTCGTTTTTTCGTCACGTGGATTTTTTCTGTAAAAGGGAATTCCCGTGGTTGGTCTATGATTTACCATCGCTGGAGAGTGGTGCACCATGGTACTGCACCGTTTCCAATCCATGCACCCGTTTCTAAAGGTCGTACGGCACTGTTTCGTCATTTTGGACGGATGTTGCACCTTGCACCGTAGATGTTGCACCCAATGGATATCGATTCTTCGGAGGGCCATAACTCTTGGCTCGTTTAGATTTACGGGAGCAACAACCAGTCAAAACGAAGGTATTTGTGAGTTCTACATCTGTGACTGCTTTCAGCCGTCACTGGTTAGTTTCACACCCAAGAAAGCCTATCCGAACCTCAATCGGGTCATGGAAGTTTTTTACCCTTCGTTTTTTCGGCACGTGGATTTTTTCTGTAAAAGGGAATTCCCGAGGCTGGTCTACGATTTACCATCGCTGGAGAGTGGTGCACCATGGTACTGCACCGTTTCCAATCCATGCACCCGTTTCTAAAGGTCGTACGACACTATTTCGTCATTTTGGATGGATGTTGCACCTTGCACCGTAGATGTTGCACCCTATGGATATCGATTCTTCGGAGGGCCATAACTCTTAGCTCGTTTAGAGTTACAGGAGCAACAACCAGTCAAAACGAAGGTATTTGTGAGTTCTACATCTGTGACTGCTTTCAGCCGTCACTGGTTACTTTCATACCCAAAAAAGCCTATCCGAACCTCAATCGGGTCATGGAAGTTTTTTACCCTTCGTTTATTCGTCACGTGGATTTTTTCTGTAAAACGGGATCCCCGTGGCTGGTCTATGATTTACCAACGCTGGAGAGTGGTGCACCATGGTACTGCACCGTTTCCAATCCATGCACCCACTTCTAAAGGTCGTACGGCACTGTTTCGTCATTTTGGACGGATGTTGCACCTTGCACCGTAGATGTTGCACCCTGTGGATATCGATTCTTCGAAGGGCCATAACTCTTGGCTCGTTTAGAGTTACGGGAGCCACAACCAGTCAAAACGAAGGTATTTGTGAGTTCTACATCTGTGACGGCTTTTAGCCGTCATTGGTTAGTTTCATACCCAATAAATCCTATCCGAACCTCAATCGGGTCATGGAAGTTTTTTACCCTTCGTTTTTTCGTCACGTGGATTTTTTCTGTAAAAGGGAATTCCCGTGGCTGGCCTATGATTTACCATCGCTGGAGAGTGGTGCACCATGGTACTGCACCGTTTCCAATCCATGCACCCATTTCTAAAGGTCGTACGGTTTAGTTTCGTCATTTTGGACGGATGTTGCACCTTGCACCGTAGATGTTGCACCCTGTGGATATCGACTCTTCGGAGGGCCATAACTCTTGGCTCGTTTAGAGTTACGGGAGCCACAACCAGTCAAAACGAAGGTATCTGTGAGTTCTACAGCTGTGACTGCTTTTAGCCGTCACTGGTTAGTTTCATACCCAAAAAATCCTATCCGAACCTCAATCGGGTCATGGAAGTTTTTTACCCTTCGTTTGTTCGTCACGTAGATTTTTTCTGTAAAACGGGATCCCCGTGGCTGGTCTATGATTTACCAACACTGGAGAGTGGTGCACCATGGTACTGCACGGTTTCCAATCCATGCACCCGTTTCTAAAGGTCGTACGGCACTGTTTCGTCATTTTGGACGGATGTTGCACCTTGCACCGTAGATGTTGCACCCTATGGATATCGATTCTTCGGAGGGCCATAACTCTTGGCTCGTTTAGAGTTACGGGAGCTACAACCAGTCAAAACAAAGGTATTTGTGAGTTCTACATCTGTGACTGCTTTCAGCCGTCACTGGTTAGTTTCATACCCAAAAAATCCTACCCGAACCTCAATCGGGTCATGTAAGTTTTTTACCCTTCGTTTTTTCGTCACGTGGATTTTTTCTGTAAAAGGGAATTCCCGTGGCTGGTCTATGATTTACCATCGCTGGAGAGTGGTGCACCATGGTACTGCACCGTTTCCAATCCATGCACCCATTTCTAAAGGTTGTATGGCACTGTTTGGTCATTTTGGACGGATGTTGCACCTTGCACCGTAGATTTTGCACCCTATGGATATCGATTCTTCGGAGGGCCATAACTCTTGGCTCGTTTAGAGTTACGGGAGCCACAACCAGTAAAAACAAAGGTACTTGTGAGTTCTACATCTGTGATAACTTTCAGCCGTCACTGGTTAGTTTCATACCCAAAAAATCCTATCCGAACCTCAATCGGGTCATGGAAGTTTTTTACCCTTCGTTTTTTCGTCACGTGGATTTTTTCTGTAAAAACGGGATCCCTGTGGCTGGCAATGATTTACCATCGCTGGAGAGTGGTGCACCATGGTACTGCACCGTTTCCAATCCATGCATCCATTTCTAAAGGTCGTACGGCACGGTTTCGTCATTTTGGACGGATGTTGCACCTTGCACCGTAGATGTTGCACCCTATGGATATCGATTATTTGGAGGGCCAATATTCTTGGCTCCTTTAGAGTTACGGGAGCCATAACCAGTCAAAATGAAGGTATCTGTGAGTTCTACATCTGTGACTGCTTTCAGCCGTCACTGGTTAGTTTCATACCCAAAAACTCCTATCCGAACCTCAATCGGGTCATGGAAGTTTTTTACCCTTCGTTTTTTCGTCTCGTGGATTTTTTCTGTAAAAACGGGATCCCCGTGGCTGGTCAATGATTTACCATCGCTGGAGAGTGGTGCACCATGGTACTGCACCGTTTCCAATCCATGCATCCATTTCTAAAGGTCGTACAGCACGGTTTCGTCATTTTGGACGAATGTTGCACCTTGCACCGCAGATGTTGCACCCTATGGATATCGATTTTTCGGAGGGCCATAACTCTTGGCTCGTTTAGAGTTACGGGAGCCACAACCAGTCAAAACGAAGGTATTTGTGAGTTCTACATCTGTGATAGCTTTCAGCCGTCACTGGTTAGTTTCATACCCAAAAAATCCTATCCGAACCTCAATCGGGTCATGGAAGTTTTTTACCCTTCGTTTTTTCGTCACGTGGATTTTTTCTGTAAAAACGGGATCCCCGTGGCTGGTCATTGATTTACCATCGCTGAAGAGTGGTGCACCATGGTACTGCACCGTTTCCAATCCATGCATCCATTTCTAAAGGTCGTACAGCACGGTTTCTTCATTTTGGACGGATGTTGCACCTTGCACCGTAGATGTTGCACCCTATGGATATCGATTATTCGAAGGGCCAATATTCTTGGCTCCTTTAGAGTTACGGGAGCCATAACCAGTCAAAACGAAGGTATCTGTGAGTTCTACATCTGTGACTGCTTTCAGCCGTCACTGGTTAGTTTCATACCCAAAAACTCCTATCCGAACCTCAATCGGGTCATGGAAGTTTTTTACCCTTCGTTTTTTCGTCTCGTGGATTTTTTCTGTAAAAACGGGATCCCCGTGGCTGGTCAATGATTTACCATCGCTGGAGAGTGGTGCACCATGGTACTGCACCGTTTCCAATCCATGCATCCATTTCTAAAGGTCGTACAGCACGGTTTCGTCATTTTGGACGAAAGTTGCACCTTGCACCGTAGATGTTGCACCCTATGGATATCGGTTTTTCGGAGGGCCATAACTCTTGGCTCGTTTAGAGTTACGGGAGCCACAACCAGTCAAAACGAAGGTATTTGTGAGTTCTACATCTGTGATAGCTTTCAGCCGTCACTGTTTAGTTTCATACCCAAAAAATCCTATCCGAACCTCAATCGGGTCATGGAAGTTTTTTACCCTTCGTTTTTTCGTCACGTGGATTTTTTCTATAAAAACGGGATCCCCGTGGCTGGTCATTGATTTACCATCGCTGAAGAGTGGTGCACCATGGTACTGCACCGTTTCCAATCCATGCATCCATTTCTAAAGGTCGTACAGCACGGTTTCTTCATTTTGGACGGATGTTGCACCTTGCACCGTAGATGTTGCACCCTATGGATATCGATTATTCGGAGGGCCAATATTCTTGGCTCCTTTAGAGTTACGGGAGCCATAACCAGTCAAAACGAAGGTATCTGTGAGTTCTACATCTATGACTGCTTTCAGCCGTCACTGGTTAGTTTCATACCCAAAAAATACTATCCGAACCTCAATCGGGTCATGGAAGTTTTTTACCCTTCGTTTTTTCGTCACGTGCATTTTTTCTGTAAAACGGGATCCCCGTGGCTGGTCTATGATTTACCAACGCTGGAGAGTGGTGCACCATGGTACTGCACCGTTTCCAATCCATGCACCCGTATCTAAAGGTCGTACGACACTGTTTCGTCATTTTGGACGGATGTTGCACCTTGCACCGTAGATGTTGCACCCTGTGGATATCGATTCTTTGGAGGGCCATAACTCTTGGCTCCTTTAGAGTTACGGGAGCCATAACCAGTCAAAACGAAGGAATCTGTGAGTTCTACAGCTACGACAGCTTTCAGCAGTCACTAGTTACTTTCATACCCAAGAAAGCCTATCCGAACCTCAATCGGGTCATGGAAGTGTTTTACCCTTCGTTTTTTCGTCACGTGGATTTTTTCTGTAAAACGGGATTCCCGTGGTTGGTCTATGATTTACCATCGCTGGAGAGTGGTACACCATGGGATTGCAATGTTTCCAATCCATGCACTCATTTCTAAAGGTCGTACGGCACTGTTTTGTCATTTTGGACGGATGTTGCACCTTGCACCGTAGATGTTGCACCCTGTGGATATCGATTCTTCGGAGGGCCATAACTCTTGACTCCTTTAGAGTTACGGGAGCCATAACCAGTCAAAACGAAGGTATCTGTGAGTTCTACAGCTGTGACAGCTTTCAGCAGTCACTGGTTACTTTCATACCAAAAAAAGCATATCCGAACCTCAATCGGGTTATGGGAGTTTTTTACCCTTCGTTTTTTCGTCACGTGGATTTTTTCTGTAAAAACGGGATCCCCATGGCTGGTCAATGATTTACCATCGCTGGAGAGTGGTGCACCATGGTACTGCACTGTTTCAAATCGATGCATCCATTTCTAAAGGTCGTACGGCACGGTTTCGTCATTTTGGACGGATGTTGCACCTTGCACCGTAGATGTTGCATCCTATGGATATCGATTATTGGGAGGGCCATAACTCTTGGCTTGTTTAGAGTTACGGGAGCCATAACCAGTCAAAACGAAGGTATCTGTGAGTTCTACATCTGTGACAGCTTTCAGCCATCACTGGTTAGTTTCATACCCAAAAAATCATATCCGAACCTCAATCGGGTCATGGAAGTTTTTTACTCTTCGTTTTTTCGTCACGTGCATTTTTTCTGTAAAACGGGATCCCCGTGGCTGGTCTATTATTTACCAACGCTGGAGAGTAGCGCACCATGGTATTGCACCATTTCCAATCCATGCACCCATTTCTAAAGGTCGTACGGCACTGTTTCGTCATTTTGGACGGATGTTGCACCTTGCACCGTAGATGTTGCACCCTATGGATATCGATTCTTCAGAGGGCCATAACTCTTGGCTCGTTTAGAGTTACGGGAGCCACAACCAGTCAAAACGAAGGTATCTATGAGATCTACAGCTATGACAGCTTTCAGCCGTCACTGTTTAGTTTCATAACCAAAAAATCCTATCCGAACCTCAATCGGGTCACGGAAGTTTTTTACCCTTCGTTTTTTCGTCACGTGGATTTTTCTGTAAAAGGGAATTTCCGGGGCTGGTCTATGATTTACCATCGCTAGAGAGTGATGCACCATGGTACTGCACCGTTTCCAATCCATGCACCCATTTCTAAAGGTCGTACGGCACTGTTTCGTCATTTTGGACGGATGTTGCACCTTGCACCGTAGATGTTGCACCCTATGGATATCGATTTTTCGGAGGGCCATAACTCTTGGCTCGTTTAGAGTTACGGGAGCCACAACCAGTCAAAACAAAGGTATTTGTGAGTTCTACATCTGTGATAGCTTTCAGCCGTCACTGGTTAGTTTCATACCCAAAAAATCCTATCCGAACCTCAATCGGATCATGGAAGTTTTTTACCCTTCGTTTTTTCGTCACGTGGATTTTTTCTGTAAAAACGGGATCCCCGTGGCTGGTCAATGATTTACCATCGCTGGAGAGTGGTTCACCATGGTACTGCACCGTTTCCAATCCATGCATCCATTTCTAAAGGTCGTACGGCACGGTTTCGTCATTTTGGACGGATGTTGCACCTTGCACCGTAGATGTTGCACCCTATGGATATCGATTATTCGGAGGGCCAATATTCTTTGCTCCTTTAGAGTTACGGGAGCCATAACCAGTCAAAACGAAGGTATCTGTGAGTTCTACATCTGTGATTGCTTTCAGCCGTCACTGTTTAGTTTCATACCCAAAAAATCCTATCCGAACCTCAATCGGGTCATGGAAGTTTTTTACCCTTCGTTTTTTCGTCTCGTGGATTTTTTCTGTAAAAATGGGATCCCCATGGCTGGTCAATGATTTACCATCGCTGGAGATTGGTGCACCATGGTACTGCACCATTTCCAATCCGTGCATCCATTTCTAAAGGTCGTACGGCACGGTTTCGTCATTTTGGACGGATGTTGCACCTTGCACCGTAGATGTTGCACCCTATGGACATCGATTATTCGGAGGGCCAATATTTTTGGCTCCTTTAGAGTTACGGGAGCCATAACCAGTCAAAATGAAGGTATCTGTGAGTTCTACAATTGTGACCGCTTTCAGCCGTCACTGGTTAGTTTCATACCCAAAAAATCCTATCCGAACCTCAATCGGGTCATGGAAGTTTTTTACCCTTCGTTTTTTCGTCACGTGGATTTTTTCTGTAAAACGGGATCCCCGTGGCTGGTCTATGATTTACCAATGTTGGAGGGTGGTGCACCATGGTACTGCACCGTTTCCAATCCATGCACCCGTTTCTAAAGGTCGTACGGCACTGTTTCGTCATTTTGGACGGATGTTGCACCTTGCACCGTAGATGTTGCACCCTGTGGATATCGATTCTTCGGAGGGCCATAACTCTTGGCTCCTTTAGAGTTACGGGAGCCATAACCAGTCAAAACGAAGGAATCTGTGAGTTCTACAGCTAAGACAGCTTTCAGCAGTCACTGGTTAGTTTCATACCTAAAAAAGCCTATCCGAACCTCAATCGGGTCATGGAAGTTTTTTACCCTTCGTTTTTTCGTCACGTGGATTTTTTCTGTAAAACGGGATCCCCGTGGTTGGTCTATGATTTACCATCGCTAGAGAGTGGTGCACCATGGGACTGCAATGTTTCAAATCCATGCACTCATTTGTAAAGGTCGTACGGCACTGTTTCGTCATTTTGGACGGATGTTGCACCTTGCACCGTAGATGTTGCACCCTGTGGATATCGATTTTTCGGAGGGCCATAACTCTTGGCTCCTTTAGAGTTACGGGAGCCATAACCAGTCAAAACGAAGGTATCTGTGAGTTCTACAGCTATGACAGCTTTCAGCAGTCACTGGTTACTTTCATACCCAAAAAAGCCTATCCGAACCTCAATCGGGTCATGGAAGTTTTTTACCCTTCGTTTTTTTGTCACGTGGATTTTTTCTGTAAAAACGGGATCCCCATGGCTGGTCAATGATTTACCATCGCTGGAGAGTGGTGCACCATGGTACTGCACCGTTTCAAATCCATGCATCCATTTCTAAAGGTCGTACGGCACGGTTTCGTCATTTTGGACGGATGTTGCACCTTGCACCGTAGATGTTGCACCCTATGGATATCGATTATTCGGAGGGCCATAACTCTTGGATCGTTTAGAGTTACGGGAGCCATAACCAGTCAAAACAAAGGTATCTGTGAGTTCTACATCTTTGACAGCTTTCAGCCATAACTGGTTAGTTTCATACCCAAAAAATCCTATCCGAACCTCAATCGGGTCATGGAAGTTTTTTACCCTTCGTTTTTTCGTCACGTGCATTTTTTCTGTAAAACGAGATCCCCATGGCTGGTCTATGATTTACCAACGCTGGAGAGTGGTGCACCATGGTACTGCACCGTTTCCAATCCATGCTCCCATTTCTAAAGGTCGTACGGCACTGTTTCTTCATTTTGGACGGATGTTGCACCTTGCACCGTAGATGTTGCACCCTGTGGATATCGACTCTTCGGAGGGCCATAACTCTTGGCTCGTTTAGAGTTACTGCAGCCACAACCAGTCAAAACGAAGGTATCTGTGAGTTCTACAGCTTTCACAGTTTTCAGCCATCACTGGTTAGTTTCATACCCAAAAAATCCTATCCGAATCTCAATCGGGTCACGGAAGTTTTTTACCCTTCGTTTTTTCGTCACGTG